>CM057449.1:1729125000-1739125000 GCA_016271365.2 Neoceratodus forsteri
GATACTGGGTAGCCCACTGCCAGTGTCCCCAGTTATATTTACAATGTTCCTGTAAAAAAGAAAACAGTCCCTCAATGTCTTTTTTGTTTGTTTCACTGCAAAATAGAAAACGGTCCCTTGTCATCTCCCCCACACCTCTCCCCCATCCCGATCCTTCCTCTGTGCAGCTCCCCCACGCACAACATACTTACCTCTGAAGGTTGGTGGCTGTGATCCTCTGGTGACTGGGACACATCTGCACTCTTCAAATGTGAAACACAAACTGAAGAATCAAAGGTAAGCTCCATATAATGGCAGTCAATGGGGGTGTCAACTTAGGTTGATATCTCAGCCATTTTTAGGAATTTTTGACCCCAAATTTTCGATATGGTGTTCTTGAGATTCTGCCTCATCAACACTGTCACTGTTATCTCATTATTCAGTCCCAAAAGGTAATTTCATTGTCACTGCATGGGATCACCTTTTGGACCAATTAATGAAATGACAGTGCCAGTGTTCATGAGGTGGGGTCCCAAGAACCCCATGTTAAAAAATTTGGTGCAAAAAGTCCAAAAAAATACTGTGTTATGAGCGTGCATAGCACAGTTTCTACACATAGTTGTAACTTCACCAATTTTTAACATTTTCATTCTAGATTTTCAATATTGCCATTTTATCACACCTCTTCATGAACAGTATAGCTGTCATATTTTACATCTTGCCTGAAATGTGTTTTCCTACCTGTGGCGCAGAATGGCCCGGTTGCTGTGCAAAATCAACTTTCAGGACAGAGTAAGGAAATCAGAGTGCCAGTTTTCTTGAAGGGATGTCTCCAAAAGCCCATGTTGAAAATGTGATGAAATAATTCCAAAAATTTACCGCATTACAAGCGTGCATTGAGTAGGTTCTACACACGTGTGTAACTTTGACAATTTTTCACACTTGTTCTTCAGGTTTTCAACATTACTATTTTTCACACCTTCTCATAAACATTATACAGCTTTCATTTTTCACATCCTGAACAAAGCATGTTTTCGCACCTGTTGCGCAGAATGATGCAGCTGCTTTGCAAAATCAACTTTCGGGATAGAGTAACAAATGACAGTGCCAGTGTTCATGATGTGGGGTCCCCAAAAGGCCAGGTTGAAAATTTGATGAAAAAATCCTGACAATGCCCAAGTTGTGTGCCCCCGTTGAATTTTATTCTATGCACGCACATTCTATTATACTGTCTCAAAAGGAAGAGAAATTCATTGCAAAAACTATGTTATTGCATCAGTTAGGGATTTTATTAAAGCATCAAAGGCTGGGAAATTCAATGTTAGGGTTACCAACCCGACAACCCAACCCCTACCCCCACCCTCCACACACCAACAGGTATCAGGGTGTGCCTTGTGGTCATTGGGCCTAACTATCACCCCATTCTCCTATACTGTACCATCTCATCTTGTTTACATATGGAATTGGTGAGAGTTATTAACAAGATGACAGTGACAGTGTTCATGAGATGGGGTTCCAAAAGCCCATGTTGAAAATTTGGTGCCAAAATATTGAAACGTGCCAGAGATATCAACATAAGTTCAAAATATCATAGACAGCAATTATACGATGCTTACCTTGATTCCTTCAGTTTGTGGTATGGCTTTGAAGAGTGCAGATGTGTGCCAGCCCAGAAAAGATTGCAGCCACTGACCTCCACAAGTAAGTATGGGATAAGAGGGGAAAGGGGAGGTGGGTGTGCAGAGGAGGGTTGGGGGTGATAACGAGGGACCATTTTCTTTTTTTCTAGGGGGAAAAAAGATGGGGACAGTTTTCTTTTTTTAACAGGTATATAAATGCATGTATCGGGACAATGTGGGTGTGATCCCCATTGTCCCGGAACAACAGGGACTACAGCAGCAACTGGGGACCCTGGGAGTGGGCTACTCAGTGCCCCACACAGTCGGGGGTAGTGCCAACATGGGATTGGGCACCCTGATGTTGGTAAAGGGAAAGAAACATAATTTGGTACACTTTGAGTGGGCTTCCCAATGTACTACTGTGGCAGGGGTCATGGGGGCAGATGACAGCTGCTGTCATGGGGATTGGGCACCCCAGTGTTGGCATGATAAAAAATAATTTTGGGACACTGGGAATGAGCTACCCATTGTCCCACAGTTGCAAGTGTGGGGGTATTCCTGCTGATAACATGGAGGATTGGGCATCCCGATTTGGCAGAAATTATTTTATTTAATAAATCCTGCCTCAGCCCCCTTACAGGCATTAAAAGGAGAAAACTCCTTTTATTAGGTGGGCTGAGGAACACATTTCTGTCATTATTTGGCACAAAAAGTGGACAGAAACCCTTTTTTTTTTGTTACAGGGGCCAATATCTTTTTAACGGAAGTAGTGTCACAAATTCCAGCAGTTTTCACAAATTTTGTGAAAGAACGGCACAAAACATTCGCAAATTTTGCGAACATGTTGCACCGTTCTTTTGCAATTTCTAAAAATACCTTGAGGCCAATCTTCAAAAACATATTTCTGGCCATTATTTTAAAAATCTAACAGCAGGATCATGTTCCTTGGCCCCCAATTAGATAAACACAACTGTTGTTCTTTACCTAGGGTCAGTAACTACAGTCATTTTTCTCCACCACTAACTGAAAACAAGATGGCAGTGGCACGACACTGCTGAGGACATTTGCAACAGTAAAATGTACTGCCGGCAGCTTTTGAGAAGCACAGCTATTTTTTTCCCATTGACTATAATGGGAAACTTGAAATTTGAATAACTTTTGAACGGATTAGTATTTTTTCACCAAATCTTTAAAAGGCACATCAGTGCACCAGACTACATATTCCCTGAGAATTTCAGACGAGACAGACAAACAGTTCGGGTTGTAGCCCAAAGCAAAGAAATAGCCAAAACAACAGGGATTTTTATGTTTTTTGATGCTCTGCAGCTTCACAACTGCACATCCGACTGTAACCAAACTAGTCAGATCCAGAGACCTATGGTACCAGACCATGCATGCAAATTTTCAGGCAAATTGGTTGAATGGTGGCAAAGTTATTAATGTGCAAACATTTGGGTTTAACATAGAAGTGGCTGGGCTCACCCTAACTATACTGGTACTACTATGCCAGTAATATATACTTATAAATATATACTTATATATACTTATAAATATATATTCTATGCAAAAAAACTGTGTTAATGCATCATTTAGGGTTAAAACACAAAAAGTCAGGAAATGAAAAATCTTTAGGGTTGCCCCTCCCCCCCATGGACCTGCCAATCGTCCCAAGATTGACAGATGATGGGGTGTATCATTGGGGGTTGTGAAGCCTAAATGTTTCAACCCTAACATCGAATTTCCTTGTTTTAGTAGCTGTGGAACAACCCTAACTGATGCATTAAACAGAGTTTTTTTGCCTCTAATTTCCCTTCTTTTTGAGAATGATAATGAGAAATACTGAATGTAATCGGCGGTGGGACTGCGGGGCCCGACCTTCCACCCTAAATACATGATGTCTTGTCACATAGTAACATTGTGCCTGCAAACGCAAATCATAATGTGCATGATGACGCAAAGCAAAACAGAAAGAGAAACAGTACTGTAGACAGAAATGTTAAAAACAACGCAGACGAAAACTCAAAGGGTAACGCACATGGTGGCGTAAACGTGAACGGTAAGTGAAGCGGGTACGGAACCGCAAGCAGAAACGGTAATGGTAACAGTAATGTAAGTGCACAGGCTGGTTTTCCCCAAAAGCTGTAAAGAGAAAGACAGTGAGTAGAAAGAATGTATGCAAAATAATGACTCTCGGAACACAAAAATGAGGACTTGGAATAGTAAATTGCTTAAATCTCAGTAACCGTACAACATGGAAAAATATTTAAAAGTCATATGTATTATCACTTTCCTGGCTAATTTTGTACTTAGCCCCCCATTAGGGGGCTAAGAATATTTTCGGCAAAAAGTCTGTATCTCATACCGTTTTCAAGATACAGGCCCTGAAAGGCGCTG
Organism: Neoceratodus forsteri; assembly: GCA_016271365.2. Classification (NCBI taxonomy): domain Eukaryota; kingdom Metazoa; phylum Chordata; order Ceratodontiformes; family Ceratodontidae; genus Neoceratodus; species Neoceratodus forsteri. Next base: position 1,729,128,993 of record CM057449.1, read on the forward strand.
CGAACACCTTAATGTTATCCTATGGGAAAAAAACAGAAGTTTGGACTGCCATAACTTTGCCTCCCTGTAATATTTTTTCACCAAACCACTGAATGGCACATCTGTGGGATGTTGGCTGTGTTCCTGCAAATTCCAGCCCAAAAGACCACACGTTATTTTGCAACAGGAAGCAAGCGATTGCTGTCATCGTCTGCCGTAATGTTATCCCTATGGGAAAAGTGTCAACTTTGGAGTACCGTAACTTTGCCGCTGTGTAATATTTTTTCAGCAAAACACTGAAAGGCACATCTGTGAGATGCGTTCCTTCCAAATTTCAGCCCAAAACTCGAAACCGTTCTTTTGCAGTGGGATGCCAAAGAATTACTATTATTTTGGGCATAGTGTCGCAAAGTAGTGTTGTGATTTGCAAAAGCTTTCGCAAAAATTTGGGACACTTTCGTGAGTGCGACACTACTTTGTGAAAGTACTTTTTCCAGAAATCTGAAAAACATATTTCTGGGGTGTTTTACCCCAAAATAAAGACATGGCTAGCATCCTCAGGGCCCGACTAGGTGAATACAAAAAGAATTAGGTTGCTAGAGGGTCTCAATTTTAAATGCCAAACATTTTTCAGATCACTAATGGAAAACAAAATGGCAGATTTGCGACAGTAAAATGGCCATTTGGGACAGTAAAAGGTGCATTTGTGAAAGTGTTGAACTTTTTGTTAACTTTTCCCATTGACTTATAATGGGAACTTGTTTCTTGAATAACATTTGAACCGTTTAATATTTTTCACAAAATCTTCAAAAGGCACATCAGGGACCCTGGTTGCATGTTCCCTGAAGATTTTGGGCTGGTCACGTAAACCGTGTGACCTGTAGGCGTGACCGCAGAATTCCAGAAAAAGCGTAAACACACGTGCAGATCACGCTTAATAACTCTGCAGCCGTGTATCCGACCGATGCAAAACTTGGCATATCCCAAGGTGTATGAGTCTTAATCGTGTATTCCAAATTTCAGGCAAACCTGTCAAATGGTTGCAAAGTTATTAAGGTGCAAAATTTGGGGTTTAACATGCAAACGGCTCCTCAACCTTAACTATGGTAGCACTACCGTACTACCATAATATATATATATGTATATATATATATATATATATATATATATGATATAGAAACTGCTTTTATTAGTTTATATATTATCGATAGTAACTGTTATAATTTATTATATTATTATACAATGGCAAGAAAGAATGCTAGCCTCTGATTGATCAGACTTGGGCTGAGCCCAGCACACAGAAGACTGCATCAAATGTGAAAAGAAATTACTCCATTAAAAACAAAAGTGAAGCCATCAGTGTGATTAGCTTCACTGAACCCACAGTCAGCAGCATGGTTTTCACACCTTACTTCAGTTGCTGTAAGCAGAACTTCCTAATATTAGTGAAATATTTCACTAAAAAGTAAAAAAAAGCCATCATCGAGATCAATGCCCAAATAGACATAGTACGTGCACATGCGCTTGGCACACCATTTACAAACCCATACTTGTGATCTGCTCTACAACACAAGCCTCAGCCCAAAGAGACTTTTTTTGTTTCGTTTGGTTTTTTGTTTTTGCTCCAAATGTGCTTGTCATGCACCCCCCCCAATACCATCAGCACTGCATTTATTACTTTTGATGGTGCACAGCTTACTGAGATCAGAGATGTCCTGTAATCCCAGTCCCACTTCAGAATGTCCATCTGCTGCTCCTGGTAATAAGTGGCATTTACCAAAAAAAATACAGTAACTCTGCTTTCATGTTATTTGAAGGAAAACAAAGGGAGGGAGATGGACACAGCTGAGCAGTGGAGACAGCGATTCAGACTCTACAGTAGTGCAGACACAACAGCACCACCTACTGGACAAATCAGAAATAGTGCACTATTGTTTTCATTAGATCAATCAGTCAATCAAGTCCTTATTTATCCAGGCAAACATCATTGAGCAGGCTCATTTACAAGGTGGACCTGCATTTCACAAGGTCAAGAATAACACTTTTATGTACAGATAATAAATAGACATAATTATACAGAAATAGAAAAAAATATACAGAGCAATAACAAGTATTTCAGGTATAGGGTTAACAAGGTTATGGAGAATGGTATGAGAAGGGGAATTAAAACATTCTGAAACAGCCAGCATATTAAAACATTTTCAAACAGCATAGCATATCATTGGTCAGGAAGTATACAAACTTAAGGGGCAGATATGAAGGGAAGGGGTACAGGACTGCAGCTGTTCTAGGAGGGGTGCTACGGTAGATGTGCTGGGGACATATATGTTAGAGGAGTCTGAGGGTAAGAAAGGTAGTGGATTAGCAGAAAAAAAGGGGGGTATAGGTGGAGACAATCAAGGAGCCAGGCTAGGTGGAGATGTAGTGGGTAGGTAAGCAGTAGGCACCCTAGCACACTAAGCGTGCTGGAAACAGCTGCATAGCTCCTTGGCAGCCTTGGCGTACAAGTCTTGAAAGTGGTAAGACTAACAGGGAGACTCAGTTTCATAGATTTCTGTAGTTTGTTCCAGAGCGAGGGCAACACAAAGTCTATGGCCGCTCTCCCAAAGCATGTATTGGCCCTAGGTACTTTCAATAGAAGCAGAGAATAGCTTCTCATTGTGTAGTTGCCTACTACATATAATGGCAAACAGTCAGAAATGTATTGGAGTAATTTGTTGGTAATAACTCTGGAGGTCCAGAGAGCCACATTTTTATTCCTTCTGTACTGAAAGGAGGTCCACCCCACAGCTGCATATAAGGAGCAGTGGTGGGTGGTCATAGGTAGGCCAGTTATGAAACTCAAGGCTCTGTGGTATAAGGTGCCCAGTTTAATAAGACAGGAGGCATTACAATGACTATAAATGAAATCAGCAGAATCAATTAGGGACAGAAACATGGATTGAACTAATTGCATCTTGGCATCTTTGGTCAGGAGGCAGCTTATTCTAAAGAAGAGACAAAACCTCTGCCCCAAGTTTTTCAGCAGATCCTTGACATGCTCCATGAAGGAGAATCTGTGGTCTAGCCAGACCCCAGGTACTTGAACTCTGTAACAAATTCCAACCTCTCTCCTAGTAAAGTGTTTATGGGAGGTGAGCCAGAGATAGCAGGGTTTGTCGAATGTATAGCCAGAGAGAACAGCATAGCTTTTGTTTTTTTGGCATTGAGTAAGAGGTTTTTATTCAGAAGTTGAATTCTGTTTGTAAATCTCCACAGGTGGCTTCCGGAGTTGAGTGACTTAGGTAAAACACCGTATCATCAGCGAAAAGGTGAATATTGGCCTCCTTGATGCCAACATCAATATTGTTTATATAAATGGCAAACAACAGAGGCCCCAGCATGGATCCCTGTGGAATGCCTCTTTTTAGTGGTTTGAGTGGAGAGTGCTCCCCTTCAGCCTTGACCTGCTGAAGCCTATCTGTAAGGTAATTACCGAACTAGCACAGAGAGGTTGGGTCCAGACCTGTCACTTTCAGGGTGGAAAGAAGCAGGCAGTGGTCACCAGTGTCGATGGCCTTGCTAAGGTCCAGGAACACGGCACATACAAATTTTTTGTTTTCCAGCTCTCATTGCCAGTCGTCAGTCACTTTGGCCAGAGCCGTAATGGTACTGTGTTTGGCTCTGAAACCAGACTGCATAGGGTTTAGAAGGTTTTTGTTATCTAGGTAGGTTCTCAGCTGAGCATTCACAATTAGATAACCTCCCCTTACAAAAATAGACATAAAAACTGTTATTTAAACATATTTTTTAGTCCTTTTTGATTTTTTTAACAACAAGCCATTGTATGATAGGAATAATGCACTCCAGTGTGTGTGCCATGCTAGGATAATGTCCTATCTTGGGTGCTGGATGCACTCAGCCTGCGGCTTCGTGCCCAACCACCAGAGGTGTGATGTTATCCCAGCACAACACACATCCTGTTGTTCATTATTCCTTTACTTTTAACTGTTATGGGCAACTCAATCCTGGATTATTTTTATACGTTGGAATGTTATCATGTTCATTTTCTTAATATATATACTGTGTGTATATATATATATATATATATATATATATATATATATATATATATATATATATTATATAGTGTAAGTTATTTATTTTTATGCTTTTTGACACCATATTAAATGTGCATCTGCTCAATGTTTTTTTCCATTAATAAAATGAAATAAAATCTTCTACAGTATGTTACTGTTTATTTAGTTCATTATTGCCATTGCGATTCTTTATTATACAATGGCAAAAAAAGTTCCTGTGCTCTGATTGGTTGGTACCCTCCAACAGTGATGTTATCCCAGCAACACATCACTATGTGAATGTCCGGCACACCAACCCAGGAAATCATGCAGCCTCTCCATATCTGTCATCCAACCATGTCACCCTTTCCCTAACTTTCACCACTGTAATTTGCTGCTTTTTTTTAATTTTTTCCCAAAATTTTGAAAATAAAAGTGAAACTCTCACTTTGATCAGCTTCACAGTCACTCCTTGACAGTACACTGAGACACAGAACATGCTGTTTTCAACAGCACAGACATACCATTCATCAGCTTTACTTTCAGCAGGTTTCTCCAAATCCCACTCACAACTGCCACTATAGAAAATAAAACTTGAACAAATATACTTCCAGATTGAAAAGTTGAGTGAACATTCATTTTAAAAAGTTTTTTATTTTCCATATGTATTTTATGGAGTTTTTCTCTTTTTCTCCCTGACCCAGAACCCCAGCAAACACATACTTGCGCATGCGTGGAGGTGCATGAGAAAGCCAGGTACTGGCTCAGCCCCTTCTATCCAACCCCTGGCCATTGCCACAGCCCCCTCACACCTACACTTCCCACCAGGCCTCCACCTGGAGGGAGTGAAACTATGGAGGGTGTGGGGCTACACCCCGGGACGGGAGAGCTGCCTTGCAGCTGCTCAGTCCTGCTCCCTCCCCCTCATGCCAGCTCCCCAATGATTCAAGGTTGTTCCTGAACCCGGGTCGCCAGTGTAGCGCTAGGTAAAGCGTTCAGCACCTCAGCCCTCAGTGCCACTGGGCTGACCATTTTAAAAGGTTTTTTTAATCTCTTTTTTTATATATACAAGGAAGCCATTGTATAACACCAATAATGCACCTGGGGGGGGTCATGTTGCAAAACATCACTTTTCAGTTGTTGGACGCACTCAGCCTGTGCCCTCATGCCCAGGCACCTGAGGTATAAAGATCACAGCAAAACAAACAAAGCCCAAATGGGCTGGCTGGCCCAATGAAATTATGTCCTACACAGTAGCAACAGCAGACAGCAACTGCAACTCTGCCACAAGGGCTGTTTGAACAGTGCTCCACTGAAACCACACCCCCTTCACCCAAAGTCAGCTCCCAACTGGAGCATGGGCCATCAGTCTATGAAGCAGAATCCAGTAAGGCAGTCCAGCTACTCACACCTGAGTAGCCCAGGAATGGCAACTATGGCACGCAAAAGCCCAAACTGGTTGGCTGATCTAACCAAACTATGTTATGCATAGCAGCAACAGCAGACAGCAACTGCAACTCCTCCATGAGTACTGTTTAATTCTAATTAATAAGATTCTACTCCAGCAGCACCTATATACAGAATCCATTGCATCCAGGTTGCCAAGGGCTGGTTTTTAGTCAGTAGTTGTGCTTTTTCCAGCCTATGACTAGAATCAAGTCTTGTTCAGTCGGGATGCAGGATTTCCCTTTCCCATTAATACATGTCAATGCTGAATGCTCGATGCACTTATTTTCTGCAATGCTGCCTCACGGCCTCTCTGAAATTATTTTGGTGCTTCTGTACATAGCTCAAGGAGTCTAAATAAACAAAATGAAAAAAAGAGGAAGAACAACCCAACAAACCAGGCAAGGGAATTTGATCTTCATATCTCTCTCTCTCTCTCTCTCTCTCTCTCTCTCTCTCTCTCTCTCACCACTCCTGTGGGGAAGGGGGAGAGACAGAATTGTAGGAAGGTACCCAGATAGCCTCATATCCTGTGTCTATGGCAATCACAAACAAACCACTGGAGCCCAACAAGCCAATGCAGCAGTAGCTGAACTCTGCTGTGTTTGAGAGGATGTTTGAGATACTATCACTGGGCAGCCTGTCCATGCTAGCAGGAAGAAAAGGGAAAAAAAAGACACAGTGTGCATACCTATCAAAATTAAGGTAGTATTGTTCGGGTTGATTGTAATCATTATATAATTTAAACATGAATTTTTCACATGGTTCAATTGCACAGCACAAAGGAAAAGCAGTTCTCCTTTTTCGGAGCCACAGTGACAGACATATGGGGAATGGTGTCTCCTTTTATGGGGACCGATGTATCCTCATAAAGTTTCAAATCTTTATTTTATATTATAATGACCTTCCCTCTGAAGTCCTATCCGAACCCAAAATAGGAACTTTCAAATCCAACCTCCAGAGTCACCTTGTAACTCTTAGTAAATGTGACTGTCCCCATTAGTCCCACTACTTCTGCCCCTCCTTCCCTGACTGTCTCCAATAGGTCCACCTGTTCTGCTCCTCCCCCTCTGAGTCTCTCCCCTCTAATCCCTCATGTCCTCCCCTTCTTCTGCTACACTCTCTCCCTCCTCACTCCTCCCCCATCCCTACACCGCACTTTCTTATACCCCACATCTACCCTATCTCCCCTAAGCATACTCTGTTCTATTTTCTTGGATCTGCAGTTTTATAGACAAAGTCTGCATATTTTCGGACTGCATGCTTACTATACTTACATGTGATGTTCTTGGATTATTTATTTGTCTCCCTGTTCATAATTACACAATTGTAACTCATGATTCTCTAACTGCAATCACCTATACAATGTGTTGCCACTGATTCTGTACCTGGTATTTCTCTATATAGTGTTAAATCTGTGTTTCTTCTATTTTGCCTATATTCTGTATTATGCTCATCACTTGACATGGAACCTTTGTAAAAGAAACCTGGTTCAAAAGTAATTGTAATCCTAGTAATGAAATAAATAAAAAAAATAAATAAATAATTAAAACAGAGATACCAACACATGCACAAAAATTAGGAATGGACAACAATGAAGGGTCCTGGATGGTTCATTACACTGGTAATGGGTTAAGGAGCCTTTTACCTCTGGGGCATTGGTTCAAACACAGCCCAAGTAGGCAGTGGCCAAAAGCTAGTATCACTGGACTGCTGCTAGGTGGCCCGTGTGAAATGATTTGTGGTGATCTTAGTCCAGTTCCCTGTGAAGGAGTGTCTACGTTACAAAAACATCAGCACAACTGGCACTAATTGGTGCCTGTTTTATTTATTTTATTTTTATTTATTTAAATCTCGGATTACAAATATCTTTGAGCTAGGGGCAGCTCATTTACAAAGGTTCCACGTCAAAGAAAAGGGTTACAATAAGTTTGGGAGCTATAGACAACATTCATGGTATCAATGGAGGTACAGACACATTCATGGTATCATCAGAGCACAGCAAGTCAACTGGTAACTGAGTGGGAACAGTGCTACACACAAGATTACAAGTGAGCATAGAAAACCACAAGGTACATTTGAAGCAACACTGCTAATCAGAGGTGGGGGGGAGGGGAAATGTAAGGAAGGGGTAGAGGTGATAAAAGGGCAGAGTCCAGATAGAGAAGAAAAAGAAAATATGGCAGCCAGAGACCTTGTCATAAGGTCAGAAGGAGGGAGGCTAAGGTAGGAGAAGGGGTAAAGAGGGAAAAGGAGGGCGGATGAAGGGGAGAAGATAAGGGAGAGTGGGGATTAGGGGGCCTGGACAGGTCCAGGAAGGGGGGTCAGTTGGGTAAGAGCAAGGAGGGGGTGAGGTAAGGGAGGAGATGGCAGGGGGGAAGGGGAAATTGTTCTGTCAGGAGAGGTGAAACAAAACAGGAAACCAAGTAAGAGCCTCAGAGAGTGAAAAAAAGTGGTATAAGGGTGTCTGCAGAAGTTTGAAACTAGGTGTAACAATCACAAGTGCTTTTGGTTAGGAGATACTAATGAAGCATGAGTTTAAATTGGGACAAACTAGAAAAGACTGCTCAGTTGGTTGCTTAGATTATTAAACCACAGTGGGTCTCTGTATTGAAAGAATTGCTGGTATTGAGCAGTCCGACAGTGGGGTACTAGAAGGAGGTCAGAAACTGAGGTAAGTGTGTGTTGGGTCTCAGGGGATTTGTTTAGCAGGCAACCAATGCTCGGGGGTAGTAATCCAAGTACAGCTTTTTTGGACAGGAGGCAGGTTTGATATTTGATCCTGTTATTCAGTTGGAGCCAGCCAGATTGAGCATATAACTCACAGGTATGAGTGAGGCATGCAGCACCCATAACTAACCTACAGGCTTTGCTCAGGGCCACCGTGAGTCATTTAAGAGATGTGGAAGTTGCAGCACAGTATATGATTTGACCATAATCAATGATCGAGAGGACCGAACTGTGAACTGCAACCTTCAGGGCTTCTTGGGTAAGACTTTGTCTGTGTCTGAAGAGGAGCCCAATTCTGGTATTAACATCTCTGGCAACATTTTCAGTGTGAGGCACAAAGGTAAGGTGACTATCCAGGGTTAGACCTAGGTATTTGAAAAGCTGAGTTTGTTCAAGAGTGTCTCCATGGTTGTTGGTGATAGTGAGTTGATAGGCCTTAAACATATTCTGAGAGGACGAAAACAGCTGGACTTTAGTTTTTTTGTAGTTTAACACTAGTTTGTGACTATTAAACCATCTCTCTGCTTCTATGAAGCCTTGTTGAAGACTGTTTTCATGAGTGTTGGGATCCAGGTGGCTAGTAAAGATGACCGCATCATCTGAGTAGAGGAGAGTACGTTGGTTGCAGATAGCTGGAAGGTTGTTCAGGAAAATACTGAACAATAAGGGACCCAGGATTGAGCCTTGAGGTACCCCTGATCGGACAGCCCTCTGCTCCAAAACTACATTTGATATCGTCACCCTCTGCAGTCTATCACTGAGGTAGTTTCTGAACCATTTCAGGGTGTTTGGGGCAACACCAGTTTTAGAGAGTTGACCAAGCAACAGTGTGTGGTTCACTGTGTCAAAGGCTTTTGTTAGGTCAACAAAGACTGCACCTACAATCTTGCCTTGATCGATTGCCTGTTGTATGAAGCGTGTGAATTCTAATAATGCTGTGGTAGTACTGTGCCCCTTTCTAAAGCTATGTTGTTGTGGGCACTGGATGGAGTATGTATCCAGATAAGCACCAAGCTGGTTGGTAACAATTTGCTTGAGCACCTTGGAGAGTAGAGGGAGAATAGCTATAGGCCTATAGTTACCCTGTAAGAAACGATCACCGGTTTTAATGCACCAGAGTTATGATGGCCATTTTCCAGGCATCGGGAAATTGTCCCAGTGTAAGATAAAGGTTTAGAATCTTAGTTATAGGTAGAACTTCATCTAGGGTTAGGGTAATAAGCTTAAGGCCTAGTCCGTCACTACTGTGTCTTGCGTTTCTTAGGACCTTAGCTAGTAGTTTTCTAACCAGGTTGCATGATACCCTTTTAAAATAAAAAGGGGGGTGCTCTGGACTATTTTCATCACTGTGGCTTGTGGAGCAGGCAGCATCATCATCGAAAAAGTCAGGTGGGAGAACACAGCTCAAATTGGTAAAAGCATTGTTAAAGGCATTAGCAATTTCTGGAGGGTCAGCGGTAGGGGTCCCATTTATGTTTAGCATTGTAGACATTACTTTAGTTTTTTTGCCAGTGAAATCATTTATATTAGGCATCTATGGTACTGGTCCTTTGCCTGGTGAGTCTCCCTCGTGCAGTTGTTTCTTGCAGCTTTATAGGCTTGTAGGTCCTGTTGCTTACCAGTGACTTTTGCACAGTGCTAGAGATGGTCCTGAAACTTCATGTGGGAAAGGAGCTCAGGAGTGATCCAGGGGTTAACCGTGCCAGAGACCTTAATCTTTTTGAGAGGGGCATGCGTATCACAAGCAGTGCTAAAAACCCTGGTAAAGTGGCAAAGGGCTACATTAACATCATTGGTTGAGTCCAGGATGTTCCAATTTTAGGCATGAAGCTGTTGTTTTAGGAGGTCCAGGTGGCCCCTTCTGAGAAACCTGCTGTAGATAGTTTGGGGAGGGGGGATAAGGAATTTATTAGTCCAGCTGCATGTGATTGGAGAATGGTCACTGATGGAGTCAGGGTGCACAGTTACATTGGAAAGGTGGTTAGGTTGGTTAGAAATGATCCAGTCGAGGGTGGTGCTAGTCCCCATTTTATAGTTTATCCTAGTGGGTGTACTAACAAGTTGAGTTAGGTGAAGGGCTGTTATTGCATCCTTTAGTGAGTTGGTCACAGGTGACAGCCAGTTTATGTTAAAATCTCCCATGATAATTGTCTCTGTGAGGTGATTTTGTGAGTGGAGATGGTCAAGAAGACTGAGGAGACCAGTGGCCGGGTCTTTGGGAGGTATGTAGACTGAGAGTACTGATATTGTTTTATGGTGAGCCCCCAACAGCACTTTTAATGCCAGTACCTGGGTATTGCCACTGAGATCAGTTGGTGGCATAGCATACCTCTTTTCGGAATTTTTTAGAAATATAGCACATCCACCCCCATGTTTGGTCAGCCTGTCCAGTCTGAATATAGTGTATCCAGGTATAGCTACCGCAGAATCCGGTATTTTGGGGGTCATCCATGTCTCAATGACAGATAGTATGTCTGGGTTGTGTTGAGTTACCCAGACTTTCAGGACATCAATTTTGCTTAAAAGGCTACAGATATTAATTGTGGCCAGTTTAATGGTACCTTGTTTCGGGCGAGCATTGTAGGTGGGAGGTGCTTTAGGACCTGGATTAGGATGAATGTTTCCAGATAGCAGAAGTAGCATAAGGGCTATCCTGAGTAGGAGTTCTCTTTGAGCCTTGGAGAAACATTTAACCTTCATGCGAACACAGCGAGGTTTTGTCTTTTCTCTGTATAAAATGAGGATGGTGTGGTCCTTAAGGACATGTTGACGGGGATGTGATCCACGGGTGGCCAAATATTTATAGGGGGCAAGATCATTGAGGTAGACCAAGGTCCTTTATTAATAGTGAAAACGTTCCCAGATGAGCAACCTATGTTGATGTGAAGGTTTTTCAAGATTTCAATATTGGGTGAGTAAACCAAACTATGGCTTGTCTTGCTTGTAGGAATGGGCAACGACAGAAATATGAGAATGGGAAAGGCACTCAGTAAGAGTTTAAAATTTGGGCCCATGGTTACTTAGAGGTGAGCAGGAAGCAGTAGCTGTGTGCCTTTAAGATGAGACAGGCCAGGGTACAGAAAAAAAATAGTTCTTGATGATCAGTATGGAGCTGATGGTGGTGGAGGACTTGAGAAATGGGAAGAGGAATGCAACTTCCAAGAGTTGTTGCCTCTAGTGGCTTTGTAGTATATTTTGCAAATGGAAAAGTAGACAAAAATCAACAAGCTATAAAAATTAACAGTCCTGTTCCACTAACAGTTGGTACTGGTAAACTCAGCATTAGCAGTTCTTGTATCAAAAAGAGGTCTCAGGAAGGGTAGAGTCAGGAGCCAATAAGAGAAGGGGGAATGGTGTTATGCCTAATCAGAGCTCAGCAGCAGTAGTAGTGCAGCCAAATGGCCTGAAAGGCAAAAAGTGCCAAGTTCAGCCCTGTTGGTAGCTGTGGGCTGCTCTTCAAAATGTGTACCTGGTTGTAGGCCGAGAGGCAGGCGGGTCAGTGCAGAACAGCCGCTGGGTTCCGAGCAGCTCCTGCAGCTTGCAGGAGGAGGCAGTCACCCGTACCTGGCAGGATGCCTGTGGAATTGAGAAGGGTCTGTTAATTTAAGGTCAACAGGGACAATGGGCAGTAGAAACCTCTGCCCCAATCAGACAAGGAGATAATGGCAGGGGGAGGTTTTTGGGGCAGGGCAGACAGATTATTAATGCAGCTGAACAACACCTTCACAAAAGAGCTGTTACACTTGAGGGCTGCTTACTGTAGCTAGCTGTAAAGCCAGGAAAAAAGAGACAAAAAACACAGGACATGGAGGAGAGAGAGAGCATACACACAGGGACTGTGGCCTGTTAGTTCAGAAGAAAAATAGCACTGGACACAGGGACACAGGGAAAAATAGTATTGGACACGGACCAGAGCAAAACGATCAAGCTCTTAGTTCAAGCAGTTGAGTCTTTAGGGTGCCTTACAGCTCACCTTAGACACCAGACAGGATATGTAGAGTAGGACAGGAGAAAAAGAATGCAAGTGTCTATCATTGTTTAGTGGAAGAAGGAATGCAAACAGCCTCTCTATGGGAGCCACGGATTAAATGGACATGGAGTCTGACCTACCCTCTCATCTAAGCAGTAGTCCCTGAATGAGAGGGCTGAGGCACATTGGCAGGAAGTGTAGTGAAGCATGCTCTGTAATTGCTCATGCTGATGCATCTCTCATGAGGTTAAACAGAGGGCTTCCACTTCCAGTGCTGTCAATCCAGTACTTTTTCTGACCACTAAATTCACACACAGAAAAATAAAGACAACAGTGGATGCCTAAGCAAGCAATAAGGCATGACGGTGCACGTTACTGTGAGATAATTGCACACCTTGGGTATGAGGAATGATGGGCAGCTAAGTAACTCATACACCCAAAATGTGCCATTATCCAACATTTATGCAGACCCCAAAGTACCTTATAGGTATTATAAACTGGCTCCCCAAATTTTTAAGTTTTGAAACTGAGAAATGAAGTTCAAAAAGTGTTGCAGCTCATTCTATCCAGGGTTGCTGTACTGCAATAACGCATGTCATGGGATCACATTTGACAGATCATATTTTTTCCCAGTTGTTAATACTGATGTATGTTGTATTTTGTATATGCATAAGTATAGTTAGGAACTCACATATGCCTACATTTGCAATACAGTACTCATGAGAAAGTATCATCACTTTTGTTCTGCTACATGACATAATGCACTGCTCTAGCTCTTCCTGTCTTACTACTGCCTACCCTGGTAGATCTGGGGACTGGATACTTATGGGGCGCCTTCCAACAGATCCTTAGGACTAGCCTGACCTGCCACTGCCTAGCTTGGCAGGAGGATCCCTGTGCTGCCACCACAACCCTCTCCACTAGTGAGAGTGTCCAGGTCTTTCCTACTGTATGGTGTTTCACAGCAGCCCTGCCTTGTACCAGTATTACACTCTGGACTGGCAAGGTAGTTGTGAATGTGCATACACTTAAGAATGACCAGGGTGCACTCAGTACTGGAGACAATGGTGGTGATACTAGGTGCAAAAGTTGTACCAGAAATCAACTTGCAAGGGAAGGCAGTGGCAGGTTGGACTAACACCGGGGGCCATTAAATGGCTTCCCCAGTGCTATCCCATTTCCCCCTTCTGTAGGGATAACTGGTATTACCTAGGATAGGCTGGTGCACATTTACAGCCCCCTATTGGTGTTCTTTTAAAGGGGGTGGGACCTTTGTCAATTTAAATGTGATAAAGGACAAGCAACCAACAACTCAGTACACATAATGAATGCAGAAATCACAACAAGAAATATCTCAATGCAAATTTATTTTCAATGAATAACAAACCAAAAGAAAAAGACTGAAAGAAAGTCTGATCTAGTCTTGTCACAACATATATTGCTAGCCAATGCCATAAGTAATGATAATATGCTCTACAGCATGCCATGATACAACAGCAAAGATAATCCGCATTGGAAACCTACTGCAATGCTTAGTGTGTGCTTCTGGGTTTGTGCTGGCAAACTTGATAGTGCGTTAGCACTACTGATGGTGGGACTGCCACTCTAGCTTACTGAAGTCTTTAATAAAGTCTTTTGAGTAAAGTATACTGAATGTTTTAGGAAGCAGGTTAGGCTCTGGCTTTTGAGACAACTGGTGAGAGGTAGGTCAGACTGTTGTCTTCTTCATCTGGGTTCTGGCCCATTCTTTATGTTTCAGCTTCTGTTCCTCAATTCAGTTCATGATGATCAGGTAGTATTCTTAGGCAATTATAAAATCACAATTTTAGAAAGATAAATATTTGGTCTCAGTTCACTTTGTTTATTTCAAACAGACTATAGAAGAAAAAAAATCAGCAAATATGTTGCAGGTGACACCTTTTATTGGACTAACAAAACTGTCAGACTAGCTTTTGAGAGTTATACTCTCTTCATCAGGCCAGTGACAGCACAGCTGAGCTAATGCCGGATATACAGGTTGAATGTGGATTCAAATTAGACACGGTGTCATTTGTTTAAACACCAAGCCCTATAACATCAATTCATATTCATTAAAAAACAGACAGGAAGAACTGCAGAATATGCCATTGTAATTTTACGAATTCCTACTGCTGTGATAGCATCATGTCCAAAGAGATATTGTAGTTCCATTGGGGGTGGGGTTTAGTGAAACAAAAAAAAGAAACATTTGAAACATTTGCTTCTTTTTTTTGGGGGAGGGGTACACATTTATATCTGGTATTGTACCAAAAAGCCAGCATCTTTGTCAAGTACTTTTCCTTTGGTACCAAAAAATTGAATAATTTTTAGTTCAAATGTTTGCCATTTCTAAATAGTCCTAATATTAGATTTTAATACTCTGACAGTAAGTTCACAGATAGTGTGGAGTGGTCTTGAGAAATGTTTCTCTATCAGTGTATTCTCATCTTAGTGGGTAATTGTGATGCTGTGGTAGTTCATTCTTGTTTTGAGCTTTTGTCCAGTTTCAACAACACAGCTGCCATTCTCACATTTTGTACACTGTATCATATGTACTACATTACTCAAAGAACAAGCTGTGAATTTTGGATTTCAAATATTTTTCCACTGTGACTGAGAGATGTGTCTGCATAGTTTGCAGCAAGGAATTTTGTATGGTTTCATACCTTTTTAGGGCTGCAGTGGGCAGAGCCCTGCAGACCTATTGCTTTCAAAAACAGGACTCTGCATTCCTTGCATTCTTTCTGACCAAACAACATGTTGGAGTTCCACCACAGTCACCTTCATGTCTGTGGAGCACTCTGGTCACACTGCACTATTTTTAACTTGCTGAAACAAATCAAACAGTCCTGATTGGACACTGGGGGATTGGGCACACCCAGTGTCACTGTTATGTTTCTGGGGAGAGGGTGCTGAGAGGGAGAGTCGGGTGGAGGCATATTCCTAATTTTAAAGAGAAAAAAACTGCAGTCATTGTGGAACACAGAACACTGCACTATTTCCAAGACAGCCTCCACACTCTACTGCACATCTGCTAGCACTAGCACATGTGCATTGTAGTGCAGTTGACATTTTAGTCTTGGTGGAGTGTGCTGTACTCCACCAAGACCACTGTTTGTTTCTTTGTTTTAAATGATGCATATCCCCCTACCCAACCCTCCCTCTCAGGACCCATCACCCCACACACCCCCAGAAACATAACAGTGACACTGGGATTGCCCACACATTCAGTTTTGCCCTCTCTGATTTTTTTTATTATGTATACCCCCACTTGACCCTCACTCTCAGTACACACACACACACACACACACACACACACACACATACACACACACCACCCCCACCCAGGAGCCTAACAATGACACTGGGGGTGCCCAGTCCCCCAGTGTCATGACTCACAATCCCAACCTAAGAGTGACACTGGGGGGTGCCCATTCCCCAGTGCCTATTGGGCCTTTACACATATTTTTCTCTCTCTCCTCATCTGACCCTCCCTCTCAGCTCCACCACCCCATCAAAAAATATACCAGTGACACTGGGGGGTGCCCAATCCCCCAGTGCAATGTTCCAGAATCCTGCTTCCTGGGTTTTTTTCCACCTGTAAAAAGAAAATGTCTATGATGTCTTTTGTGGCTGTTCCTTACCCCCCACCCAACCCTCTCACTCAGCACCCACCACCCTGCCCCTCCAAGCCCTTACTTACCTATTGGGGGTCCAATGCTGTAATCCTCTCTGGACCACAGACATGTCTTCACTCTTCAACGCCGGACCGTGAACTGAGGAAATCAGGTATGTGTTCAATGTATTTTAGTGGGATTTTGACTTTAGTAGCATAATTTGGAAATTTTTCAATATTTGTGCCCCACATTTTTAATATACCTTTTTTGGGACACCACCTCATGAGTAATGCAAGTGATGTTAGGTAACTTGGTCCTACAGGTGATTTCATGGTCACTGCATAAATCACCTTTCAGGCAAGAAATAAAACTTTTCTCTACCATTGTTCATGAGGTGGAGTCATAAGATGGTTATGTTGAAAATGTTGTGTCAAAATATTAAAAAAACAACAAAGTTATGAGCCTATGATGAATTTTGAAAGCTCGGGCTCATAACTTTGATCATTTTCAATAGTTTTACTGTACATTTACAATGAACTGTAGCCATATCTTTACAGCACCAAATGAATGTGACAGCTGTCATTTTTTAAATCCTGACCAAAATGTTTTTGTACATCCTGAAAGGTGATTTTGTGATCCCTATGCAACATCACCTTTTGGGCAGGAGTTGGACATTTTCTCTACCATTGTTCATGAGGTGGGGTCATAAGAAGGCTATGTTCTAAATTTGGTGTAAAAATGTTTAAAAAAATTATGAGGATATGTTGAATGCTGCAAACGCAGGCCTATATGTTTGGTAATATTCAATATTTTTACCCCAAATTTTCAGCATAGCCATTTCTTTACGGCACCTCATGAATGTGACAGCTGCCATTTTTCAACTTCTGCCCAAAATGTGTTTTCTGTCCCAAAAGCTAATTTCACAGACCCTGTGCAAAATCACCTTTTGGGAAGGAGATGAACAGTTCCTCAGCCCTTCTTCATAAGGCAGGGTTATAGCAGGTCTATGTTGAAAATTTGTTGTGAAAATATTCCAAAAATAACAAATTTATGAGTTTACATTACATTTTGCTAACACAGGCTCATACCTTTGGTAATTTTCAATATTTTTACCCCACATTTCTCGCCTACAGCCCTATCAGCTTTGGCCATATTTTGTTTGCCTAGCTAGAGCTCTGTAGGGAGTTTCCTTCACACCAGTTTCTTCTTCAGCTCTGGTGGTTGGCAGAAGAAAAGTACTGGTGGTGTGGCAAATATAGAACTTTATCCTCACGTGAAAGCAGATGTAGATCTTTTATTATTTTTTATAGTTCTTCTAGTTCTGGATTGTATGTTACTACTAGAGATATCCCTTCAGATGTACTAAGAAGTATTACAGGAATTAAAGAACTTAAACCCCCCAACAATCCTCAACTTTTGACCAACTAGAGGGGGAAATTCCAGACAGCTGCCCTATTTTTTACTCCAGCATACATGTTTGTTCAATAGAAGCCTCTTGGAAGGCTTTTTGTTGCTTCCTGAAAGAGTAATACCTATTTTTTAAAGCGGGGGGGGTGCGGGGGGAGAGAAGTAACCCATTAAACTATTGACCAGTGGCTTTATTGTCAGTTCTGTCTAAATTATTTGAAAAATTAGTGTGTAGTCAATTATATGAATATTTAAAATCCAATCTTTTTTCTAATGGAACCCCAATCAGGTTTAGAAAGGGGAGGTCAATCAGCACTTTACCCACAGAGTAGTCACAGGAGCACTAAATAGGGGTGACCCTGCGGGTGCAGTATTTGTCAACCCGTGCAAAGTTTTTGATCTTGTAAACTATAACATTTTGTTAGATAGATTACATAGTATAGGGGCTGCCCATAATGTAGTAAAATGACTTGCCTCCTACTTAAATATGAGAACTCAAAAAGTTGCTGTTATAGGCTAGTCATCATCAGAAGGCTCCTTACATAGAAGTGTCCCCCAAGGATCAGTATTAGGACCAGTTTTATTTCCAATTTGCATAAATGATTTTACAGAATTCTTAAACAATACCTATATGAGACTGTACCTGGAGGATACTGTATTGATATCAAAAGATGGTGACCTTCAAGTTATAGAAAAAAAATTACAATTAGATTTTGTAGGTTAACCTATAGTGCTTCGACAGTGATAGTGCTGACATCCCCTATAGTGACAGCTACAATGCTTACTGTCAGCATTGTAGCCATAGGGATGTCAGTGCACACAATTGAGGGGCTGTGCCCCCCAAACCCCCCTTGTAGGGCGCTCTGCCCACCACAGCCCCCGGTCTCTGGGATTCTAACTCTGAGTCGGAGTTGGACCTGGGGGGGAAATCACCCAGCGAGGCAGTCCCAATTGCCACACAGACCATCACAGTAAAGGGCGGGTTTTGCCTGATTCCTGTCGCTGTGATGGTCTTCGCCATCTGGGAGTTGCTGCAGTGATGGTATACCGATTTGGTTGTGATGGAATCAGGGCTAGTTATAAACAAAAATAAAAGACTCAAGCTATGGCCTTTAATTCACAACAAAATAACACTTATAAAACATCAAGACTAAATATAGAAATGAATAATGGAGTCTACTTTGTAAATGTTGATCTATGTAAATATCTAGGGCCTAGGTGCCTTATTGATAAACATCTGAAGTTTGATACCCATATTTTGCATACAATATAAAAAATAAATTGTAGGTTAGAAGCTCTCCATAGAAGCAGCCAAATGCTAACTATGGAAGTAAGAAGCTCAACTGTAAACCAACTCATCTTACCAGTGTTAGATCACGGCATTGTAGTATTAAGGTTTTCTATTAAATACCTTGAGAACAGTCCAGAAGTGTTGTATAATATGTTAGCTAGAGTCATATATTTAAATGTCCATTAGAAAAACATCATTGTCAGTTGTATAGGGAATTGGGGTGCAACTCTTTATGGTTATGATGGGAGAAACAATATGCAGTCAGTTCATTCAAACTGGTAAAGGGTTTGATAAAATGGGCACTTTTGCAGGCCAGGAAGAAGGTATATAAAGGTACAACACAAGAACAAGAGGACAAGGTGGGATGAGGGTACCAAATATTAGAAATAATTATGGCCAGATGACATTAAATTATCAAATTCAGGTTATATGCAATAACATAGAAACATAGAATCTGTCGACAGATAAGGACCACACGGCCAACCTAGTCTGCTCATTTCCCTACTCACTGCTGCAGCCCCAGATCCTATTTGATCTGCAGCTGAATAAAACTTCATCCAGACTTGAGAAAAATTGAGATGCTTCATAATTTAAAACACACTATTAGTTTTTCTCTCACTGAACAATATAATTGCTGCAACTCTTAGATGAATTAGTGGGAACTTCTTAAATAAACCAATCAATTGATGTTGTTTAGGTCCTGCATTTCCATTTATATGATATGTCTGTAATTGTGTATTACACTGTTTGCTTACTGAGTGTTTAGATCTAGGTACCACAGTTTATTGTTTTTAATTATTTACCACTGTAATATACCATGGAGGATTATGCAGTTGCAGTAAGTGCTGGGTTTAAAAACAATTTCCATCTATGTTTATTTCTAATCGGCATCTAAGTACCTAAGATTGTATGTATTGTATTTATATTGCCCTATGAAAATTGTTTAAAGTGTAACATCTGTAATTCCGGATTTTATGGTCAGGACAATCTTGAAAATAGATTCCTCCCAGGGCCTCAGTGTTTTATCCTGCTTAAAAATAAATGAGTTTATTACTACTTTGACTTGCAATTTAATAGTTCACAACATGATATATACAGCAGAAAGATTCTTTAACCCAATACCAATCAACTGTGCCATCCAGTTCCCCAAGGAGAATTACTTCAGTAGTTGCACTGGGGGACCAGGGAAATTACAAAGCCATGGGCAGATCACTGGGTTGCTGGAGCCCAGCATGTTAATGATCTTTCAGTCTATATGCAACCACTAACATATTGAAAGACAATTCACATAAGTGTAAGCTGTGCAATGGTCACCGTGAAAGTGTATGCCCCCCTGCAGATAGAAGCATGTGTGTG
Source organism: Neoceratodus forsteri (assembly GCA_016271365.2). Classification (NCBI taxonomy): domain Eukaryota; kingdom Metazoa; phylum Chordata; order Ceratodontiformes; family Ceratodontidae; genus Neoceratodus; species Neoceratodus forsteri. Next base: position 1,729,148,865 of record CM057449.1, read on the forward strand.
TGCATCGCTGTTTTGGTCAGTAGCAGTAAAGAAAGCCCAGTACTTGCTGTAATAGCCATAGCCACCCTGACATCCTCACTCCCACCCACCCATGCCCACACCCACCAGGAAGAGGGAGGAACCTACCTCACTATCTCATTTATTTGTATCATGGTGAGTCAACAATAGAAAATCAATTTAAAACCCAAGAACATCAGAGCAAAAGTACTGAAGCAAGATTTTCCCTGGAAGGGCATGGGCACTAAAGACAAGTTTTAGAGAAGTACCAAATTATACATACCTCACTAATACATGTACAGTATCATGGAAAGCATACTGTATGTATAGTGATTTGCATATATTTCCAATGATGCTTTGCATTAGTGGTGTATGTGTAATTTGGTACACTTTATAATTTCTTAAGAAATGTCTGTTGGATATCTTTGGGATGGCAGGGGAGGCAAATGTATACACAAATATAGCCTATGAGGAAAGGGTAAATTTGCAACCACTCTGCGGTACATTTCTGCACTGTGCCTCTTTGTGGGGTCATCAGCCTGTCCTGCAACAGCACTCAGGTCAGGGTGGCAAACTATAATATAATGGGGTTGCCGGTATGCATGGTGGTGCTGTGTAATAAAGTTTTCCAACACTCTCACTTCAGTCACAAGGTGCAGCAACCCCCTGCCATGTTAGAATTGCTGAAAGCAGTTCTTGAATGGTTCACAGCCTTGCAAACAGGAAGTAGGGCCACCAACACCAGTAACAGAATGCAATAGGGCTAGGGACAGGGGTATCTACTGCATGTAGACAGCTAATTCATAACATTCTGGGACCACTGAACCACCAAGGTAGATTGACAAGGAATGGCATTTATACATATTGGCATGGACATGAAGCAGCTATCATGGTACAGAATAAGGATGGAATGATCTCAATGTTTGCACTATGTGTCCAGGGCAAGGACCATGGTTTAGTTTTTATTGTACAAGTTATGCTTTAGTCAAGCACCTATTTTCAAAAGATCTAGAGTCATACATATGTTACATAGAAACAAAGAAACATAGAAGTTGACGGCAGATAAGGACCGCAAGGCCCATCCAGTCTGCCCATTTCTTTTTCTACCTTATAAATGTGCCATCGGCCTTTGCTCTGTCAGTGGCCTATCTATTCATAGTCATTTGTATTGCTCCTTATGCCTATCCATGCCTGTTTGAAGCCCTGCACTGTATTCATAGCCACCACTTCTTGTGGTAAGCCATTCCATGCATCCACCACCCTTTCTGTGAAAAAGAATTTCCTCACATTCCCCCTTAATTGGCCCCCCTCTAATCTCATGCTGTGTCCTCTTGTCCTGCTATTTTTCTTATATTTAAACATGTTAGACTCTTTCACCTTGTTAATGCCCTTAAGGTGTTTGAATGCCTCGATCATAACACCTCTCTCCCTCCTTTGCTCAAGGGTATACATATTGAGCTCTGTTAATCTGTCCTCATATGTCTTCTGATGCAGTCCCTGCACCATTTTGGTTGCCCTTCTCTGGACTGCCTCAATTTGGTTAATGTCCTTGTGAAGGTGTGGCCTCCAATACTGCACACAGTACTCCAGATGGGGCCTAACCAGTGTCTTGTAAAGAGGGAGTATTACCTCCCTCTTATGACTTGTGATACCCCTACTAATACACCCTAACACCCCCTAGCCTTACCTACTGCTTTAGAGGTCTGCTTGGATGATTTCAGGTCATCAGTGATGATGATGCCCAAGTCTCTTTCTTCCTTTGTGACTGCTAGCAACTCCCCTCCCAGCCTATAGGTGGCTTCAAGGTTTCTTTTCCCTATGTGCATCATCTTGCACTTTTTTGCATTAAATCCCAGTTGCCACTCTTCTGACCATTTTGCTAGTTTATCCAGATCTCTTCTCATTCTGCCCACCCCATCTGGATCATCTACTCTGTTGCAGATCTTGGTGTCATCTGCGAACAGACAAGCCTTACCCTCTAGTCCATCTGCAAGGTCACTAATGAAGATGTTGAAGAGGACTGGCCCCAGGACTGATCCCTGAGGTACCCCACTTGTGACTTGCATCTCTTCTGACTGTATACCATTTACCACCACTCTCTGTTTTCTGCCCGTCAACCAGTTTGCCACCCAGTTGACCAACTTCTGACCCACCCAAGCCTACCCAGCTTATTTATCAATCTTCTATGTGGAACAGTGTCAAAAGCTTTGCTGAAGTCAAGGTAGGCGACATCAACTGCTCCCCCTTGGTCCACCACTCTGGTTACCCAGTCAAAGAAATCTATGAGATTAGTTTGACAGGACCTTTCTTTACATATACATTCTTCAGGTTTACAGAAACTAAGCTCCGGAATGTACATACTGTAAGTTACAAATGGTTATTTATTACACAAGATTACTCTAAACAGCGTACAACAACATACAGTGCCACCCACCAGAATGAAGCATGTTAACACAGATTTCTGTAGTCGCGCTGACTTGGGCAACTTGAAGAGATGGCTTGTTTCTTTTTATTTCACAGAACTGGTGTAGCTGTTCATCTTTCATCCACCAAATGGCATCTACAAAAGCTGAGCAGCAGTCCTCAAAAACAAAGTGCCTGCCACACACACACAGCAATACAGTACTTACAGTTTTTTAAGTGTTGAATTATCAAGAAAAAAAATATTTTTATTAATAAGTAAAATGTGTTTGAACACCAAAGTCTAATCAGATGCCATCAGATTGACAACCTGACAAACATACTGCTCTCCCTTTGCATTTAAATGCATTTTACAATATTCATGTGTAGGGGGCATCTAGGGTGGTATCAGGAAGTAGAACCCCCAGAAGCTCTTATCAGTGTGTTGAAATCCCTCTGACTCCCCCCCCCATTAGAAGTACCTCCCATATTCATAGATTTAATGTTACCAAGTTTAGTAAATTATTGATTCAGGGGGTATCAGAGCCAGGAGGCAGGTATGCACTTACAAGGATGACATCTGTCTTCTTCATTGTTCCTTGTACCAATACCAAGCAGCCTCTTCCATCCCTTAACACCTAATTTCATGAAAAGAGGTATAGCACTGGATGAGAATGGCCATCTACAGTACTTTTACCCTCTCCAAATGTAGAAGAATAAACAGCAGCAAATTGCATTTAGAGATAATCACATGTTCAGTTTGGACAAGTGTGTTTCTTGAAGAAACAGCAAACTGGAACTCTCTTTTTTACTTGTAGTTAATGTGCAGGATCTCCTGACAGGCAGGTTAAGCTGTGAACATTTACAAGGGTATAGGAGAAAGACAGCTCACCCAGTTGTATCACACATGATAGAACTGGGCAGCCAGGCACTCAATTATAGTCTCAAATGGCACTAAAGGCCATCAGGCCCAGTAAGCCATCCAGGTGGTAGTGAGTTACAGCAAAGACAGGAGTAGCATCTAAACATATTTAAAGATGAAAAAAGCAATATCTTATCCTCCCCCTCTCTCCTGACACAGATTTCACCAATAGGTTCAATGGCATAGAATAAAAAAGAAGACAGAAAGAGGGCAAGTACATTTTTTCTGACGTAGCCATCTCTTCACCTTTTACACACATTCATTCCATACCAGCAGCAAGCTGTTATCCCATCCATTGTAAGATTTTTTTTTTAAATGTGTATAGTTGTCTTCTGCCTGGTCAACAATTTAGTAAGCGTCCCCCTTCGGACAGCTAGCTCACTTGGTAGTAGCAGTACCTGCCTGATTACTTACTCCCCCTCCTCTGCCCCCCACTTTCCCAGTGCCTGAAGCCATGTCTCCATCTACGGAAGCAGCAGTAAGGAAAGTTTCACTGTTCTCATTCTGATGGTATTTCACTCCCTCCTGACGTGTCCTGTGCCAGATTACTACCTCTCCCGGCCGCCTGCTTCCATTACGATAGCACCAACATTTACAGTAAAACAAGTTGGTAAAAGAAGAATGCGAATGGGCCCAGAAACTAGAAAGACACTGTACATGATTTCTTTTTGCAATCACCACTTCTCTCCATTTCCAGCAGTTACAGACTGCTTTCCTGTTTCAAAAAAAAAGGATTTAAAGAACTAAAAGCATAGCAACCCACAAAGGTTGTGCCAGAGAAACTACGAAGACGCATATGTTGTTCCCATGTGTTTAAAAAACAATTATACAACAAAAAGCATAACGACCCACATAGGTTGTGCCAGATGTCCTGAATGTTTTTCTTTAAAACAAAAAAAGTATAAATCAATCAAAGACACACATGTGTATAAAACAATTGTTAGTGCAATGCTGATCAGTGACTCCTAGTATGCAGGGATAGTGAACTCTGGTGCCAGCAAACAGGTGGAAGAACAATGTTTTTATTTTTATCAGCTTATTATTAAACTTTTCATTTATTTTTACATTTTTAGTTTCCTATTTTTATTCAGTAAAAAACTATTTTATATATGCAATAAGACACTCTAGGGAAGTTGGTTGTACTAGGTTTACTGCACACCCAGGGACTGAAAGCATTCAAAAAACCAGGAAATACAAAGTTCGCATAGTGAGGTAGTGTGCCGGTCCAGGGATACTGTCCCACAGGTAACAACATACCAGCAAAGTTCAGTACTCCAGAACAGTGATTCATGGAACATAAGTAAACTTACTCAGACTTCAAGGTGATGCTGCAGCTTAAACCAAAGCTGCCTATTATAGAGCTGAATTGGATGCCTCCTATAATAACCCAACCAGACTCTGGGGAACTATAAAAGGAATTCTGGGCCAAAACTCTACTCCTGCCTTAATCTCCAAACTGCTACTAAATGATACAGAAATTATGGGCAAACAAGAAATCCTAAATACCTTCAATGACCACTTCACCACAGCTGGCCTAGCATTTGACTCATCACCTGCAAATCTCCTGAGATCTTCCTTGAACCTTCAATCCACTGTGGGACAAAAGGCTACATCAACTTTTTCCTTCAACCCAATATCCTTGAAAGAAGTGGAAGACCTCCTCTCTAATTTAGATATTTCTAAGAGTGCAGTACAGACTCCTGGATCCCTACTTCCTTAAAATTGCATCACACGTCTTATCTGCCCCCCTCACTCATCTCTTCAATCTTTCCCTCACCACTGGATCCATTCCCTCCACTTGGAAAACAGCTCAAGTAGTTCCACTACTTAAATCTGGTGATCCCATGGACCTCAATAATTACAGGCCCATTTCCATCCTATCAGTACTATCCAAGATGCTCGAAAAGTTAGTAAGCTCACAATTAAGGGACTACCTGGATAACAATAACCTCCTAAATTCAGCACAATCAGGATTTAGATCAAGGCATCGCACCATTTGACCCCTACCAAAGTAACCAACGATTGGCAGATTGCCATGGATAAGAAGAACAGTACCAGTGCGGTGTTCCTGGATTTGAGTAAAGCATTTGACACAGTGGATCATGATTCATTAATCATCTCCCTTGGCTCACCAGGGCTGGATTCTCCCTCACTCAACTGGTTCAAGTGCTACCTATCAGATAGGTCACAACTGGTAAAAAATGGAAATTACCTATCCACCTTAAAACCACTGCTAAGAGGTGTACCGCAAGGCTCTATTCTTGGCCCCATCCTCTTTGCCATTTATATTAATAATGTTAATGCCAACCTCACTCAATCCAACATTCATCTGTTTGCTGATGATACTGTATTATATGTCAGCAACCTTCATTACCTAAAGCCTGTGAACTGTTACAATCTGAATTCTCCATCCTGCAACACAATCTACTGGATAAAAGCTACTTAAATGCCAAAAAAACAAAAGCTATGTTCTTTGCCACAAAGAGTTGCTCTGCCACTACCCCATCACCCACCACCTACAACTATCCACCTTACTTGGAGAAGCTGGAATTTGTTGATAACTTCAAATACCTTGGAGTCTGGATTGATAACAAGCTTGACTATTCTGTCCATATTGAAGAGCTACTAAAAAACTGAGACAAAGGCTTGGTCTATTTTTAGAATAAAACACTACCTCAACAGAGACTCCAAAAAGATTAATCCAGGCATCATTCCTATCCTCATTGACTATGCTGACTTTCTCTATGGCCATTGTTCACTCCCCTCTTAAATAAGCTGGACACCCTACATCACAGGTCCATCAGATTTATTACTGACCTTCCTCCAGCACCCATCACTGCTCCTTTATAAGGCAGTTAATTGGACATCATTACAACACAGAAGAAATAGGAATGCTGCAATCTGGATATTCAAAGCTTTATCAGGCAAACTACCCACCTATATCACAGACTGTTTTACCAAATTACTTCTAGGCCATACAACTTAAGGATCAGCAATCTTATCATTCTAAAGGTCCCAATGCCTGCACCGGTTTGGGAGGGCCACTATCAGCTACTCACTAGCAGTTGCATGGAACTCACTCCAAAAACCATGAAGCTAAATAGCCTCTTACCTTTAACATCCTTCAAAAGATTATTCTCCACCCTATTCCCAGAACTCTGCAATTGCTTTCACAAGGCCTAATCCCCGACCCTACCTACCCCCATCCCCTTTTCCGTGTTCCATTATGCTAGTTCTACTTCTTTTTCCAGTCACCTGATATACTCTCATAAAAGCCAATTAGGACCTATAATTTATATATTATGCCTGCTATACCCATTGCCTCCTTTTCTTACAGGTTAAATGGTTTTAATGTGCCTTGTATATATGTAAATTGTTATATATTATCATTTTATGTCATTGTATTACTGTTTATGTTATTCTTGATTATGTAATAATACTTGCACTGCTTGACCACTCAGGTCCATCTTGTAAATGAGCTAAGCTCAATGATGTTCGCCTGATTAAATAAAGATTTTGATTTGATTTGATTGAAACATTTAACTGTAACAAAAGAAAGACATAAATGGCCAGTAGCAAGTCCAGTTCCACATGCAGCCCAAACTGAGAGCCAGGTGCCCTGGCACTTTGCCTCATTTAAACTTCGTCAGGGGGTGACATCCTGGAGTTCATACCAACATTATATACAAAACAAATGATGACATCATAATTCAGGGACAAAAAAATGAACATTACAGTAAAAATATGGTAAACAGATAAAAAATACACCCTCTTCTAAGTGTTAAGTATCCCCGGACCAGCACCCTACCTCTCTACGACAGCGCTGTATTTCCTGGTTTAGTAGTAATCAAATCAAAGGGTTCTTTACATTATTTTTAAACACTTTATTCCAGCACAACTTGTGCTGCCTACAGAGAAGCTAACTGTTCTTGCAGACAGATTGTCTTGCTTAACATCCGGCTTCTCACATGTCCTGTAATTCTCTACATGTGACTTGCAAAACTGCCACATTTGCATTTAATAATATTCAAACCTTGACTTGTATCTTATCAACATATCCCCCTTTTCTAATGAAAACATATAGGTACTTTTGTGCATGCCCACTAAATAAAATTCAAGCTAAAGCTCTTTTTTCATAAGAAAACATCTGCTATAACTTTATATTTTGACATGACTCAGTAAGTCTCCTCAGCTTTTTTATTAGCCTACCACATCACAATCTACCCATCTGTTCAGTAGGCTTAGCACTAATAGTTTCATTAGACATTTTCAGTTCAGTATTGTCTTTTGATATTTTAGTAAAGCCAGATGAAGTCCTGTCTGGAGAACTAGAATTTCCTTCCTGTTCATGGTCACCACTAATAGGCATTTCACTTTCCGTATACTTTTTTCTGATAAGTTCATGGGTCTCAAGCAAATGCACTGGTGAGGTAGGTAAAGTTACTGGTGGTAGAGGAAAGTGCACTGATTCTGCTGGCACTAGCATCAAATGTCTCATCTTTTGTCTTATCAAGTGTCTACTTTCAGTAAGTACCAAATAGGATCTTGCAGCCACAAGTCTCTGAACTCTTGCCAGTTCTCCCTAGCAACTATCGCTTCTCACGCAACTGTTTCTCCAGTTTGCAGCAGTCTGTGACACTTTGCTGTTTTGTCATGTGTGTCACTTTCTTAAATTGCCGTCTTTTTTCTCAGTATGCGTTTATTGTCAGTGTACCATTCTAGTTTTAACTTAGGTAATCAGGTATGAATCTGGTGTCCCATAAGCAATTCAGCAGGTGATTTGTCACATTCTAATGGTGTTGCTTGCTCTGTAATTCAGTAAAGCAATTGGTTGGTCAGTGTTTGCATCGCTTGCTTTTTTCAGTAAAGTATTTATGATTTTCACCCCATATTCTTCTATAACCCTTTTCCTTGTGAATATGTAAAACTGGAGGTGATACAATTGAAACTATAGTTTACCATTCATAGAACATGCTGTAAATCTTTTTTGTTCTTTGACTCTGGCATCCTGTGCACTGCTTGCACCTTGGCTGGATTAGGTTTTTACAACATCAGCTGAAAGAATTTCACCCAAGAACAGGATTTCAGTTTTCTTTATCTGCCAATTTTGTTCATTCAGTTTACGTCCCTTTCCTTTGGCAATTTGTAACACTTTTTACAACCTGCAATCATGCTCCCCTGCGTCCTGCCTCAGATCAGATTGTCATCGATGTAAGCTTTAATTACTTCAAAGCTTGCCAGCACTTGTTGCATTGTTCTATGAAATATTTCTGGTCCAGAAAAAATTGCCAAATGGTAATCTTTTAAAACAGTGTCTTCCATATGGGGTGTTAAAAGTATATACTGTAAGCAAGCATTTTCAGGTATCAGTGGTATTTGCCAGAATCCTGAGGAGGCATCGAATGTTGAAAAATACTTGAGCTCTGCCATTTTTACCAAGAATTTCCTGTCTGGTTGGAATATGAAAATGACCTCTTTTTTTTTTCAATTCTGTTTGTAACCCTCCAGCCTGGAACTCTCTCAGGCCACTGCACTTAGCAACTTGCTCTACTGCCCACTGTGTTCCCTGGCCATCCTCATGTTCATCATGGTTCCCCGGGTCGGGGGACCTACAACCTGGGGAGACCATGGGGGGCAGTGGCAGGGAACCAGCATTGGGCATGTGGCAGTGGCTCTGGCAGGGCCGTTGCCTATCCAGGACTGGAGGGGTATTTCTTGTGGTGGAATGAGCCTGAGATCCCCCTCCCTCTGCGTGGTGCATGTCTGACGCTGTGGTGCACAGCAACCCTGCCTGCGTCAGCCACACTCCTTACGTGTAGCCTGGCAGCTTGAGATGTACCTCCGGTCTCCACCAGGGGTCACCAGAGCACCAGACAACCCATTCCCTCCCACCTGGAAAGGAGAGCAGCCCAGAGGGTGCTCGATCTTTCTCCCTGCCCTGCCAACCCCTGACTCCTGAGTTCGCTCCCGAACTCAGGTCATCAGCGTGATGCGAGGTGTGGCATCCAGCGCCTCAACCCTCAACACCAGTGGGCCAGCTGAAAATGTTCTCTTTAAATGCAAGAATTTAACACTTTGGAATCTAAACATAAATGCAGTGATCAATATGTTTTCTCTATGATCACCAAAGAGTGAACCTAGGGTGTTGGTTCTTTCACCTTTTCTATACCATCAATTTCTATTAAATGTTGCAATCCTTTATTTTTCAGTCTATCTCTCAATGCAACAGGTACTCTCTGGAAGCATGTATCACTGGCACTGCATTCTCAGAAATTGTAATCTGATGTGTAATCAGTAACATGTCCAATCCCTTAAAAACACCACTGTATTTAGACATAATCTTGTCAGTGGGAGGCATTTCCTTTTCTGTACTGAATAATGTTTCTGTCAGACGTAACTTCTGACTGGTTTTGAGCCCCAAAATTGGCCTTTTGTCTCCTATGACAATGACAAAATTGTATTTACTTGCCTTGTCTTTATGCTTCAGGTGCAGTGTACAGTATCCTACTAGGGTATACTTCCTTTACAACAGTAATCTGTTTTTTGACCTGTGGTCTTTTTGGTAGCAGATGCCACAGTGCAACTGGCAGTACACCTATTTCTGCACCAGTATTGATCAGGTACTGAACCTCCAAGCCATTAGTGTCTATTTGGATAGGCCAATCCTTTCTTTCTGAGAGGCCTTGCTTTTCTATATCGCCTATAAACAAGTAATTGTCACTGCTTGAATCTTCAATTTTAGTAACAGCATGTACAGCTTTTTTCTGTCTACAACATCTAGTGAAATGATTACATTTTCCAGAGGATCTGCATTTTGACCAAAAGCTAGATAATTTCAGTAAGCACCTCCCAAAGCAAAAAGAAATATCTGCCCCTGCATATTCATAACCAAAAGGGTGAGATCCTAGATAGGAAAGAGGTATTAAATTATAAAGGGGTTTCTAAATCTAAGGTGGACTGTCATTTCGTTACTAGTTTCTCAAACCAAGCCAATGATATAAAACAAATTTTAAAGGACAATTGGTCAATTTTAAATTTGGAGTTAAAACTGATAGAGATGACAAAAGAAGGCCCTAACATAGTATACAGGAAGAACAAAAGTATTAAGGACTATGTGGCATCTAATATGGCAGGTTCTAATTTAAAAACTGGACAAACATTACTCACTACGAGACCAAAGGGAACACATAGATGTGAAAACTGTATGTATTGCAAGTACATCAATTGTTGTAAAACCTTTATACACCCGGTCACTGGAAAGATCGTGGAGTTATGGGATTTTGTTACATGCAATAGTATGAATGTTGTATATCTATTGACTTGTGAGTGTGGGGCTTATTATGTCGGACGTACTGTACGTAAATTGAAGGTGAGAATAGGTGAACATGTTAGAGCTATTGAAAAGAAGGATGATTCATATGCTATAGTGAAACATGTGTTGAAGTATGGACAAATAAATCATAATTTCAGATTTTTGGGTTTGGAACAAGTTACATTGGGACTGAGGGGTGGAGATTTGAATAAGAAAATAGGCCAGAGAGAAAGCTTCTGGATATATATACTAGGAGCTTGTGAAAATAAGGGCCTAAATGATAACTTTGAGTTAGCTGCATTTTTGAAGAAATATAAGTAATGTATAGAACTTTTAATATTATGCATTTGGGAGAAATTTCAAAATAGTAAAAGTAAAAATAACGTGGTTATATATATCCATGAATTTATATCAGAAGTTGACATAAAACTAATAAAGATATAAAATACATAATATATTTATCAAATAGCAGAGTTGATTTAAATAAATAACTTGTCCCTTTCTATATTTGTATATTTATGGTTTGCACTCTTTTAGGTACTTTATTAAACAATATAAGGGATATAGGTTATCTTTATGTTGTATAAATCAAATTTTAATATTGGTAAGATATTCCTATATTGGGGTGATATTTTTGAAGTGGTTTTTTAACAATTTATATAGGATAAACGAACTTTATATGATGTGTGCCTTTAAGAATTGTTTTTTCAAAATTGATGTATAATTGTTATTGGATTTCATTGGTGCAATAGAAATCACATGGCTTGGTAAATAAGGTATTTAAGTACATTACTTAAAAGATGTCTTTTACTCTGAAGAAGCTTGGCAGGGGGCCAAGTGAAATGTCAGTCTGTGTAGTGTGCGCTTTTGATTTGGTCTATAATAAATGTGACTTTTGATCTATTGGACGTTTTCTGAGTATGCTGTGCGGGTGCTTGGATTCATCTTGATTTATAGCCAGGTACTAAAGTCTCCCAAGTGTGGTTACTGGTGAACCATGTCTCACTAATGGCTACAATATCCAGTTTAGCCTCTGTCATTGTTGCCTGCAGGTCTGGGATCTTGTTTCCCAGACTGTGAACATTTGTGTACATGATTTTCCATTGGCCAGATTTTGGTGTGTTAGTTGTTGGGTGAGATCTGTGTGTCGAATGTGGAGCAGGACCTTTTTTCTTACCTGGTGATGCAAATGAACTACAAACATGCTGAACTCCTGTTTGATCATTAGTTGGGGGAGAGGGGTGTTCTTCCCATTCAACGTATCAGGTGCTGCACCCCTCTCCCCATTTGCTAGTTTAAATATTCTGCAAAGACGTCAAACTTCTGCCCCAATTGTGCCACAGTACTGTAGAGCAGCCACACAGTTGTGCCCTGTGAAGCATGCTGGATAACCCTCAGCTGCAGTACCAGTGATGTACAACATGTTAGGGCCACAAATGGTGAGCACGTATGGAATGTTGATCTGAGGTGGGTGGTACTGCCACAGCTATCGGCTGTCTTGCTGTGAGGAATGTGTCATAGATGCTGGTGCACATGGATGGTAGTGCAGAACGTGGTCCACATACATGTGCCCCTTGCAGTTTTGTCAGTTAGGGACAGATACCACATGCCAATTGTTGGCAGGCCATGGGGACCACCATTTAGTGGCCTTGCAATACTGAAGGCCCATGTGATCCTGTATGTGCTGGTGGTTGGTTGAGGACATGTGTGGTGTGAGAAACGTACGCCAGTCCTCGGTGCATGTGTGACCACCCCACCCAAAGGTGTGCCTCCCACTGGGCTCATATCATGCCCACCACAGCATGGCATCCCTCTACAGTATGACTGCCTCTGTGGTGTACACATGCAACCAGGTGGATGCAACATCAGAATGGGTGTAACAGTGGTGCCCCCCCTGTCACAGCAGTCATTCCGTGTCATATCATGTCCCCTGTTGGCAGGAATGCAATGGTAAAATGGCCATGGGCATGACATTCTCACCCTCAACCATTCCATATCCCTATCTGTCCCTCCACCCTCTCTGTTTCCCCATATGTACCCACCCAGGCCAGGTCCGCCATGTGTGTGTTGCCCATGTTTCTGGTGGTGGAAGTTTCCAGGAGTGCATGCCCCATGCAGAACTGTGCTAGTATTTGACATGTTGACACATGACTATAACAGAGGGGTTGGAAACATGTTGAGTCATAGCAGGGCATGTGGGCGGGGAACACATACTTGAGCCATAGACAGCAACACTAAACCTGTCAACGTATGTGCCACACCTGACATAACTCTCCAGGCTGGTGGACACAGGCTTTAAATGTGTTCAGAGTGGCACACACCCAGATTACCTGCTTGTCACTATGGCGACTCCTGAACCTGTGTGCATACCCAGTTGTGGGAACGTTGTCGCCAGGTGATGCACATGCACCCCTGCATTTCCCACATACCACAGTACGGTACATTAGCACCAACACCCATCACCTCATGCAGATGCTGCAGCCCAGGGGACAGCAATGCACCTTTAGGCCATTTGTCTACACATAGTACAGCACATGTTCAGGGGGATCAGGCCGTGTTGTGCACACTTGTTCCCCCGGTCACACATCCTCCACATAATAAGCCTTTCCAATGTGAGCCATGTCCACACAGGCCCTCACGACACAGTACGATACATGTGTGTGGCATGGGGGCCCTTGACATATACCCCATGACCTGCATGTGGGTTTGCATTCCACACTGACATGCAATACCCTGTAGATGTACACTTACACCACACTAATGGATGGCATCTTCTTTCCATACATGTTGTGTCCAGAGTGGTCTTAGGAGACTGGACCCCCAATCCCCACATCAGGGTGTGCTCAAGAGGACATTGAGGTGGCTGAAATGGAGGGAGGCACGTGCCTATGCTGAGAGGACCTGCTGGTGAATGGAGGCAGACGCAGTGCCCCAAGCACATCAGGAGCCCGAAGATGACAGCTTCTCTGAACTGGGGGTGGGGGCACTCAGCGGAGACTCAGGCCACTGAAGAGGATATCTGTCCTTAGCAGCCCACTGTAACAGACCGGCAGATGGGGACAGGAGACAACCAGGAGGAGGAGGAGGCAGCAGAAATTACCCTGGCAGAGGTGGAGGAGCTGGACACAATGGATATGGAGGAGGTTGCAGGGCATATGAGGAGGCCCCTGAAGTTAAGGAACAATCCACCCAGGGAGATCAACCAGTGGAGGTGGCTGAACCTCTACAACATAGACTAAACTGCTTTGCAGCAATAGTCTCTGACAGACTCCAAGAACTGTCCTCAGAACTGCAGAGGATGCAGGGAACTATTGACAGGATGCAGTGGGTCATCAAGGAATGTAGGGACTAATGGAGTACAAAACCTTCAGGACACAGTCCTTGACGTGCAGGCCCAACATGTATATACAGTAGTTGTCTATTCCCATTGCTCTCCCCATTGCTGGTATTATCCTGTATATCTTGTTGGTTCTTGTAATGTTACATGATTTAGTGTATACTCCTCATGTTGGTATTCCCCCCCATGTACATACTGTAGTTACTGATGTTTTTGATTGTTACTGATGTTTTGTGCAATCGTGTTGGTTTACTTTTTTTTCGTTATTGTTATACTATTGACATCCCTGTTGTACTTCCCTTCCCTGTTTATAATACAACCCTTTTACACCTACCTTGATAACCTATGGTCTGTGTGGTTCTTTTTGCTAGACACAGGTACGATGTATGAGGGTGGGCTTGGGACATGTACATAAGCTGGATGGAGCACATCATGGTGTGTGCTGCATGTTACCCCCAGGAGCTCCTAAATCATGCAGGAGATATGCTGTGCCAACTCTGTCACATTTTTAACAGTAGCCCCTTCCCCATCTTCAGAAGATCCATTCCCAGGTAGCTCGCAGATCTGTGGCCCCCATATCAGGCCAGTGTAGTTGTAGGTGATATCCGCAGGTCACTACACATGGCTCTGTGGATTACCACTTAGGCTCTCTGTGTCCACTCACCACATCTGCCACTGAGTCCCCCATATACTGTGCAGTCACAGCACATCCTGTGTGCATCCAAGTCCTTAATGCAGCACCCCGGTGTTGTACAGCACAAGGTGTCCCATGTGTGAGTCCCCCACCTGCAGTTCATGTTGCGAATGCTGCCAAGGCAGAATGGGGTGGGCATGCCAGGCCATCCACTGTTGTTCGTCACATATGGTTTATCCTGCCCATTGCAGGCAAGTGACTTACAGACACCCTCAGGCATCACTGTTCACTTGCAGATGTGTCACTTTCCATTTCTTATATCAGGTTTATCACATTCTATCCTGACTGCCGGACCCACTCATGGCCACATTCAGTGAGATAGGGCTTGTGTTTAGCCACATGGATACCACCCATGTGGACAGGCAGCCACAGTGCAGGACATGTGTGGGGCTGTGAAGCCTGCCTACAGCATGGTGAGACTGTTTCTGTGATGTAATAACAGGGGGACACACAATATCTTAGACACTGTCACCTTTATTGCAACAATGGAGCTAATGGGATCGACACTTCCAAATGTGAGTGGTCATCAGTACAAATCTGAACACCTGCCCCCCCCAACAAGCCCTACAACCACCCCTCCCTCCACAAGCCACACATGGTGTCACCCACTCCCCTACTCCACCACAAGCCCCACAACCATCCCCAAACCCCCTGTAAGCCCCCAAACTTTCATTAAAACATTTCCCACATACATCCCTCCAACAAGCACTCCCATAATTCACCCCTCCCACACATCCCCAAATACTTCCCCATACCCACCCACCCCAGGATGACACAGTCATGCCTTGCAGCTACATCCACTGCCACCTTCAAGCTCCCTCCGCCCCACCACCTCTGCCATCAGGGCCCTGGTGGTTGCATGTGTCACATGTGTTATGTGTTGTCCACAGTCTATGTGGCTGAGGATGTCCTGTCAATCTGCTGTTCTTGTTAACCTCCTCAGAGCTGGCAGGTCCGGGACTGAGCTCGTACCATAAGCACTGGCACCCAACTGTAGTACTAAGGGGATGCTGTACTGTCGGGGTGTGCCATCATTCAGATGAGATGTTAAAACCGAGGTCCTGTCTGCTTGTTCTGGTGGTTGTTCAGGTGGACATTAAAGATCCCATGGCACTTCTCAAAAAGAGTAGGGGAATTTTTTATTTGAAAAGATATGAAGACATACAGGAAAAAACAGATCATGCACCAGTTTAACAAAACAAACCAATGACAGACAAATTCTATAAAGATCTTACAGTAATTATAAGCACTTGGCATTTAAATCATAATAAACAGTTGTAAATGAAAAAGAGAATCAAAACAGAATAAAAACAAGCAAAACAGACTTTGCAAGATTTGATTCTGCTATTATAATGATCTTCAAGTGAACTCTTTTCCTTTATAGAAAAATCCATTGCCAACATTGCCAACACCTTATAAACTTTAAAGGTGGCATTGAGTGCTGCTCAGCAGTGTATTTGTTCCTCAGTAAATTCACTATTTGTAAAATAATTTGTATTAATGATAATTCATTTTGTTGAAGCAATGACTCACATCTCACTTGCCATAAATAAAATCTGCAAGCTGCAAATATTGGTGCCAATGCACTAATGGGGCGTAAGGTAAACGTCAAAAGTGTGCCTCCCTGCCCATGTAGCTCTGCAGCCCCGGACAGGCACAGAGTGAATGGTATGCATTACTGCCTGCACCAATAGGGCTCCTGTCCATGGCACCAACCCCCACCCAGTGCGCAGGACAACTAAAGGTGGCCAGGGGTCAGAGTAGTGGACCCAGGTGGGCATCCAATCAGATGCCCATATGAGTCCAAGAGTGGATCACTTGCACAGGAAGGCATGGGTCTGGGTGCATGAATAGCACCCACAGGTACCCAGACCCATGCTGCTATGCCCCTTAGTCCAGCAGTCCCCCCTGCCCCATGCCACCAGCATGTGTCTGCCCTGTTGCCATTGTTTCAATGCAAACTGCCCCCAACACATGACTGCCCCATCCCAGTATGTGCAGAACAACCCCCCCCAACACATGACTGCCCCATCCCAGGTGTAGAACATGTCATCCCCCCCACACACAAGAAGTGCCCTGGTCCACACCCTGAATCCTGAGCCTGGTACCCCAGCTGCAGCAATGGTGGCCAGCAGCCCTCCCACCCCCACTGCATCAACATCACCACCCCCAGTCCACGTACCTGCCAGTCAGGTACCATTGTTCAGGATGGCCAGTGGCACAGCCCTATGCACATATTAATGTCCGCTGGTCATAAGACTGATGCTGGGAGTGCACTTCTATATATAGGCAATGCACTCCCTGCATCAGTCAGATGGACAGTGGCCATGGAGATGTGTGGAGGGCTGTGCCTCTGGCTATCCTGAGCCATGGCACCAACTGGCACATGCACGGACCAGGGAGTGGTGATGTCAGTGGGTGTGGGAGGCCACTAGCCACTAATGCTGCAGCCGGGGTACTGGGTTTGGGATCAAGATAGTGTGGACCAGGGCACCTCTGTATGTGCAACAGGGGGAGGACATGTTCTGCACCGGGAACAAGGCAGACATGTGTTGGGGGGGTTGTTCTGTACATGCTGGGATGGGGCACTCTTGTGTTGGGGGGCTTGTTCTAGAACATACCGGAAGGGGCAGTCATGTGTTTGTGGGGAAGCTTTTTCTGAACACACTGGGATGGGGATGTTATGTATTTGTGGGGGGATTGCATGGCTACTATGGGAGCAGGGCTGCAATGCGTTGGGGTATGCTTTGGATATAAGGGGATGGGGCAGCCATGTGTTGGGGGGTATGCTTAGAACAAAGAGGGATGGGGTGGACATGTGCTGGGGTGGCCAGTTGTGTTGGGGGTGTTTTAACCTCCTGACAAGGCCTGTGCAGGTTTTCTGTTGTGTGCGGGAGGGCTGCCTTACAGCTGCTGAGGCTGTGCAGGGGTCCCATGTACACAGGGCTTGGCACATACAGTGGTTACTGCAGGGTACCCCTTGGCATAACTAGTACCCTCCTATGCCCCCCGGTGCACAGCTCCATGTGCCTTAGTGAATGGCATACAGTGCAGGCACAGTCCTGGCTTGCCCACCACCCACCACCCCACAGCGTGTTGCTGACTGAGTGTCCAGGGGATCCAGTGCGTAACTGACTTGTGCACTGTTTGTGAAAGCCACCGGGGGTCCACGGGATCCCCAGTGTGGCACCCATGCATATCTATGCCTACACACCCGGTTTCTGTGCCACATAGGCATCATTCATAGGGCCCATTAGCCTTACCTTACTGGAGTCATACTTCCATAGTCTAGGGGGGTACAATCCTAACACCAACATCTCTTCAACAAATCCCTGGAGTGCGGGGAGGTCCCGGAGAACTGAAAAAGGGCCACAGTGGTACCACTTCACAAAAGTGGCAGTAGAGAAGAAGCAGGAAACTATCGCCTAGTCAGCCTCCTCGGCAGTAGGAAAACTAATGGAATCCCTACTAAAGGAGCGAGTAGTAGCAGTCTTGGAGGAAAAGTGGACAGCAAGACCCAAAGCAACATGACTTCATGGCAGGAAGATCCTGCCAGACTAACCTAATCAAATTCTTTGACTGGGTAACAAAATTGACAGACCATCGAGGTGCAGTGGACATGGTATACCTGGATTTCAGTAAGGCCTTCAACTTCATCCCACACAGAAGACTAATAAACAAACTGGAGAACATAAGTGTAGGATGAAAAATTGTAAACTGGATGCAGAACTGGTTAGAAGGTAGGATCCAGACAATATTGATAAATGCACTCTGTCAGAGGAGAGGAGAGTAACAAGTGGAGTTACACAGGGCTCAGTACTGAGTCCAATCCTTTTCAATCTAGTCATCAGAGACATAGCTGTCGACCTAAATGGGAAGGTGTGCCTGTTTTCAGATGACACTATGCTAGCTGCAGTAGAGTGGACGCAGCTGAAGGGGCTCTAGTAATGGAGCAAGACCCTAAAAAATTGAAGTAATGGTCAGGTCATTGGCAGTTGAACTTCAACACCAAGAAATGTAAGGTTTTGCACCCGGGGAGACATAACCTGGGGAGGAAATACTTTCTAAATGGGGAACAGTTGGCAGTAACAGAACACAAGTGTGATGTTGGGGTTATTATTGCCAGTGACTTGACGGTAAGCAAGCAATGTGAAAAGGCTGCACAAAAGGCCAACAGCATCGTGGGCTGCATAGGGAGAGGAATAACCAGTAGAAAAGGGGAGCTGATTATGCCACTGTATAGGTCCCTGGTGAGGCCTCACCTGGAGCACTATAACCAATTCTGGAGACATCACCTAAAGAAGGACATACATAGACTGGAGTTTATACTGAGAAGGGCAACAAAAATGGTGCATGGTCTGCATCACGAGACATATTACGTCAGGCTAAAACAGCTGAACATATACTCCCTGGAGCAGAGAAAAGATAGGGGACTCCTTTAAGTGCAAACTTCGACAGCATTTCGTGGCCAGTGCCTGCTGCAACTACTTCACTTAAAATACTCTGCTTGCTCTCCTGGCCTCCCCCGCACTAGTGCACTCTCCCCACACACCTCTCTAACTCCCTGTTATCTCTTTCCCATATCCTTCACCAGCCATCCCCAGCCACTCCTTTGCTCCACCTGTATCATTCCACCTCTCTCTGCTTCCCTTCACTCCTTGTACTCCTCCCCCCCCACCAAATCTCCCTGCCCCCTCCTAGTTTCTAATTTCTCTCTCCTCTCTCCTTTTTTCATTCCTTATTTTCCCTCTCCTTTCCCCTCCACCCATCCTATCACCCCTCCACTCTACCTCACCCTAATCCCTTGCTCCCCTCTACCTCACCTCCTTCCCCCCTGCATTTTGCTTGTTTCCTGCTTCTAAGTCCACACCCTAAACTACCTATGCACCTCTTTTAGCACTTGTAAGAGCACTACTTCACATGTAACTGCCCCAGCCATACTGTGTACAATGACTGGGGTTGTGTTCAGTTGCATCCTTTACTTAATTTCTCATTTGATCCCTGACAAAGCCTATGGCGGCTCCTATACTGAAACCACACTGTAATGTTAACCTTTAATTAATTTGCATGTCTTGTCTTAACTTGTTCAGTGTCCATGAGGTGGAAGCTTTGTAAAAGAGCCCTGTTTGCTCAAAGGTGTTATCTGAAATTTTAATAAATAAATAAAATAAAATGATAGAGACCTTCAAATACCCGAAGGGTATATACAAAGTACAGGCACAGAATCCTCTTCAAGTAAACAATTGCACATGTACCAGGAGTCACAACATGTGCTTAAAGGGGGTAGGTTCAAGAGCAATCTAAAGAAGTTTTTCTTTACAGAAAGAGTGGTGGTGCCATGGAATGGCCTCCCATCAGGGGTGGTGGGATCAAAAACTGTCAGGGAATTGAAGCTGGTATGGGAAAGATAGTGTGGTAAACTTACTACAGAAGCCTGGGGGGTTGTATACATGGGCAGACTAGATGGTCCACATGAACTCCATCTGCTGGCACATTCTATGTTTCTGTGTTTCATTCATTATAAACAATAACTGTTTTTCACCCTATTTATGTGTAAGTGAGTTCCAGAAAGTTTGTGTAAAAGGGCACTGGATAAAAAAGTAATCTAATTTTTCTATAGTCTGACTACATGAGTTTCTGGAACACATTTGTTCCTCTGCTGATTTGTGCTTTAATGAGTTCCTTACTCCCAGTTTCCCATAACAGGATAGCCAGCAAACATCCCACATTTGGCAGGGTATTCTGGCATCAGTTAGTTGCTGACATGCTTCTGTCATTTGTATATCAGTACACATCGGAAACTGGGGGGCTAGAAATAATGTTTATTTATGATACTGGAATGGAGTTGTTTTCTGGTCTTTGAGATTATGTAGTCTTGTGTTATTTTACATTTTCGTAATTCTGTTAGACTAGGTTTCACATAATGTAATATATTCTTTGCATGAGTAATTGCAGAAACTGGTAGAGTGTTTTGGCTCCAATTAAACCTAAAAGGGAAAAACCAGCTGTGTATAATATCCTGCCAGAAGGTTTGAGGGCCTTTTATAAGACATAGGAAGTTACTATAGATAAACACTGTGAAAGAACGCAATAGAATTGACCATCTGGATACCCCCTTGGCTATAATCACAATAAGTAAAGTTTCTCTTTATGGGGTTCAGTGGACTGCCCCAAAGTCCTTGAAAAATACCTGTGCTTCAATAGAGAAGGGTATGGGAAATACACTAGCAACATGGAGAAATCTAGATTTAGTATTAGCCACTAGGCTTCTGAAGAAGGACTGGTTGGTCCGAAAACTAGAGCACTTTGTTCTAGTTGTTACATCTATGTTGGTCCATTAAAGGTATCAAATCATTTGCTTCTGGATCTGTTAGCAACATGGAGAAATTGTGGAATTGTAAAACTTTTGATTAAGTAGACTCTTTTCTCTTTGAAATTGCTTTATATTTCCACTGCTGGACAAATCTTTGAGCAACTGCTTGTTCTCAGCTGATTTTTTCATTATTCTGAGTTCCTAATGTGATGCCCAGAATTTTGATTGGGTTTGGACTTATTGGTATGTTCCCTATGGTAGTAATATCTGAGTATCTTCTGTTGTGATCTATTTGCATACTTTGACTTTTCCCATGATTAAACTTCACACCCGATACTTTTTTCATATTCCGTGAGTGTGATATTTCTTGACCTGCATGCTCATTTTGTATTTATAAGCAGATATCATCTGCATAAGTGTTTATGTTATTGGTACAGTGTTGTTCTGAAAGTGTAATTCCTGGAATATTATGAGTATTTGGTATTTTTCTAATAAAGGGGCCAATAACAAATAAATATAATAATGGCCTGAGGGGGCAGCCACGTCGCACCCCTTTACAAATTTTAAATTTTGTTCCCATTCGTCCATTTATAAGTGGCTGGACATATGCATTCATATATAAGGTACCTAACCATGAAATTAAAATGTCCAGGGCCTTATACCCCTTGAGTACATTAAAAAGGTAAATATGACTAACCCTATTGAATGCTTTCTCTTGGTTGAGTGAGAGCAAAAAAATCTGAGCTTTGTGTGTATTGCCTAAGTCTGTAAGGTCTCTTAAATAATGTATGTTTTGAAATATGGATCTGTTTGGGATTGCACAAGGCTGTGCTGGTAAAATGAGGTCAGCAGCAACAGTAGATAGTCTTTTGACTAAAATACTTGAGAGAATCTTGTAATCTACATCCAAAAGACTAATTGGTCTCCAGTTTCTCATTTTTATGTTTACTTGCACGCATGTGCAAGAAACATAGTGCCAACATCTGAGTTTTCGGAGGTGTGGCATCCGTCTTCCAATGTAGTCAGTGTGTTTGCAGGCACGGCCACAGTTCTCCAATGAATGCTGCAGCTGTCTATGACAGCAGTTGAAAATGCAGTGGCGTACAGTTGAAAGGGAGAGCTCCACTTCAGTGAGCAGTGCTCCCCCCTCCACACACATGCATGCATATTGCATGCTCATGCACCCCCCCCATGCACACACTGTATGGCCGACGGTGGTGCCCCATCCCCCGTCAGCTCCATGCCCCTCACCAAAAAACTTTTCAGGTGCCACGCTGGGAGCCCACCCCAGTGTGGCAAAAGTTGTTATGGCTGACTGGGGTGCCCAATCCCCGTCAGCTCCAGGACCCCCCAAACGACTTTCCAGCTGCCACGCTGGGAGTCCACCCCAGCGTGGAAAACATCCCGCGTCGTCTTCCTAAAAAAAAAAACCTGTAAACAAAAAAGTTCCCTCTGCGGTTTCCTAGCCCAGCTGCGCCCACCCTCTGTGTATCCTATCTCCCTACACCCCTCTATACCCCATACTTACCTCTGGAGTCCAGCGCGACCATCTTCGGTGGACCAGGAACACATCTGCACTCTTCAAAGCCGACTGCAAACTGAGAAAATGCCAGTAAGCTGTATAATGCAATAAATGTTTTTTTTTTTCAACATTAATGCATATCTCAGGCATTTTTTGGAATTTTGGCACCAAATTTTCAACATGGGGTTTTTGGGACCCCTCCTCATGAATTCTAGAACTGTCATGGTGTTAATCGGGCCCGAATGGTGATTTCGCAGTCACTGTGTGAAATCATCTTTTAGGACTGATTAATGAAATGACAGTGACAGTGTTCAAAAGGTGGGCTCTCAAAAATCCTATGTTGCAAATTTGGTGAAAAAATTCTTAAAAATGACTGTTTTATGAGCGTGCATTGTGCAGTTCCTGCGCATGCTCATAAATTCATAAATTCTTTATATTTGCACTCTGGATTTCAACATTGCCATTTTACCATACCTCCTTATGAGCAGTACAGCTGTCATTTTTCACATCTCACCCAAAATGTGTTTAAGCGCATGTAGCACACAATAACGCAGTCGGTGTGTGAAATCAATGTATGGGACACATTAAGAAAATAATAGTGGCACTGTTCATAAGCAGAGGCCTGAAAATAGCTATGTTGAAATTTTGGTGAAAAAATTCCCAAAAATGACTGTTTTAGGAGCGCATGTTGCGCGGATTACGTCACCGTCTGTTCATGAGAAGTTTAAATTTAATATTTACAAGCCAGATTTTCAACATTGCCATTTTATTACACTTCCTTATGAGCAGTACAGCTGCCATTTTTCACATCTCGCCCAAAACGTGTTTCTGTACATGTAGCACACAATGGTGCAGTCAGTGTGCGAAAGCAATGTTTGGGACAGATTAAGAAAATCACAGTGACACTGTTCAAGAGCAGAGGTCTTAAAATGGTTATGTTGAAAATTTGGTGACAAAAGTCCATAAAATGACTGTGTTACAAGTGAGCATTGCACAGTTTCCATGCACCCTCATAAGCATATGAATTTGTAATGTTTTCAGTCCAGATTTTCACCAGTGGCATTTTTCCACACTTCCTTATGAACAATACAGCTGTCATTTTTCACAACATGGCTGAAATGCATTTTCACACTTTCAGAGCAGAAATGCATGGTCACTGAGGGAAATTATTGTTCAGGACAAATAAAGAAAATCACAGTGACACTGTTCATGACCGGAGGTCCCAAAATGCCTGTGTTGACAATCTGCTGTAAAAAATCCCCAAACTAATTACATTACGGGTGTGCGTTGTACAGTTTCTATGCACACTTGTGACTTCACCAGTTTTTTTGATATTTTCACTGCAGATTTTCAACATTGCCATTTTTTACACCTCCCCATGAACAGTACAGCTGTCATTTTTCACATCCTGTTCGGAATGTGTTTTTGCACCTGTGGTGCTAAATGCCGTAGTCACTGTGCAAAAGCAGCTTCCGGCTAACAAACTGATATTGCCATTGTTCATGTGGTGGGGGGGTCACAAAAAAAACATGTTGAAAATTTGGAGTGAAAATACCAATGAATGCCTGAGGAGTTAGGGTTTCTGACCATAATGCCCCACCCTGAAGAAAATTACAGGCATCAAGGGTGTGGCTTGGGATTCTCGCCTGTAATGCTCATACCATTCCACATGCTGCAGCCAGGGAGAGGCATCGAGGTGTGCCTTGGACTCTTCGGCCCTAAAGTTCACCCCATTCTCCTATACTGCACCCGTCTCACTGTATTTCCTGATGGAAGGGGGTGCACATAAGGAGCAAAGACCCCAAGGCACACTGTGACACTTGTTGGTGTCTGCAGGGTAGAGTGTGGTGAAATGGCATGGCCGTTATACCTGATGACCCAAAGGCACACCCCAATGCCTGTCAGTCTCTGCAGGGTGGTGGTGGGGTTGGCTTCAGTTCAATACTTCACTGCCATTCCTATTATGCAGCTTTGTAACTCCTAAGAAAATACAAAATCACACATGCCCTCACAATGCAAAGCACCATGGGCTGCATATGCAAATCACCACAGAATGTTATGCTGGTCCAACTTTAAGCAAAATTGCATGGTGCCGAAAGGCCTCTCACACAGTTTGCAAAGGGTGCTAACAGAAGACATAGACACGTGTTACGTCCTACCAGGACTCATCAGTATGCCTCGTCTGCATGACACCCCAGTGGACTGGACCAGCTACCCTAAGACAGTGTGTCTTGGATATGTTGTGGTGAACCCATTAAAATAAAAAACTATTTAAAAGACAAAGAACCTCTGTGTGCAAACACTGAGGCAAGGGTTACCCCAAAGGGCATTTGGCTGGGAAGCCAAGTTTTAAGAAAATACAAAATCACACATGCCCTCACAATGCAAAGCATCATGGGCTGCATATGCAAATCACCACAGAATGTTATGCTGGTCCAACTTTAAGCAAAATTGCATGGTGTCGAAAGGCCTCTCACACGTTTTGTAACTCCTATACTACCAATGCCAATGCCAGCAAGCAAACATTCAGCATTGACAAATGCCTGTTTATGTTATTTTAATATATGGATTGTAAAATTAATAGTACTATAAAGCATATACAAATTTCCCGGTAATAGCATTGGGGCCAGACTGATAATAGCACCATTCATGACCGATGGTACTATTATTCAGGACCCATAATAGTATTGTTTGGACCTAAACGATAGTATTATCACTTAAACTCCACAGCGCAACCGCAAGTCTGCCACGCCACTTCTTCCAAAGCATGCCTTCTGATTGGACACATTTCCTTTGTGGGCGGGCAGAACAAGTTTTAAAACATGGCAGCCATCTCTCGCTTAGTGAGAGTGAATCGCGTCCGGTTCTCCGAATTTCTCCATTTTTTTTCCCCTTTTGAACCACACAAATGGACTTAAATATTTGATCCTGCTTCACAAAAAAAAAAAAGGTAGGATGGCCTACAAGACTAAAACGTAGCTTACCTCTCGAACCTGTTACGAGGGGCAGAGAGAGGCACAACTGAGACAGTGCAGTGGCGGTCGGCCAGGACTACAGGATGCATGTAGTGCAGCAGCTGACTTCCCATTACAAAATTACCTCAAATTAGAAAATCTCAGATCCATAATGGATACCTCACTGGGCATTACCGGTGAGATACCATCTCGAGGTTCTAGACACAGGAACCTCTCAATGGTATTACTCACTGGTAATGCCCAATGACCTATCCATTATTCTCTTTTTTATTTAGCATTTGGTAACTAGGAAAGGCACACTGAGCCAAGACTCGTTTCCAGGTGTTACCTGGGGAGCAGGGTTGCATGATAGATAAACTGTACATATAAAGCAAAGTAAGAGGATCATGATTACAAGACCCACACATAAGAAAAGGTAACACAATTACAGTACAAATGAAAAGAAAAGAATGCAATTAACAAAATCTAACAAAATCTAAATTAGGTGTAGGACAAACACATAACATTAAGTGCTAGGAAAAAGCTGACTAGTGCAGAAAGGGCAGAGAACACAGCTCTAAACAGTGAGTGGTGGGAGTGAGGAGATGGTGGCCAGCAAAGCACAGACTTTTAAGGGGGGGGAAGTCTGCTTGGATAGAGAAGGGTATAAGGGGTTGCCAGCATTGAGAGCAGAGAGGAGGTGGGAGAAGTCTAAGGAGACATATGAGGGAGGATAAGGAGGAGGATAAATGAAGTTAAGAGGGGACCTTATTCCTTAGTAGAGGGAGATGATAGAAGAAGGTGGACTGACCGGTGGCAGAGTGAGGATGAAGGATAGAGAAAGTGCATGGATCTCTGTGGTGAAGGGCATAGTTAGATATGGAAACTTAGAAGAGGTGGGAGAGGTGGGAGGGAAGAGTTCCAAACCAGATCTTGGTGATAAGGGAGGCACAGTGAACCAACCTCTTGTGAGATAATGGAATGAGGGAAAGGGCAGAATGGAGGTGGCAGTGCTGGGTGAGTGGAGGGGGTGGAGGCAGTAGCAAAATGGCAGAAAGAGTTTAAGGGCGTATCCAGTCTGGAGAGGGAAGTGGCTGGAGCAGTGCCGTATACCAGGTCAGCATAATCAATGACAGGCAGAATCATTTTCGATACTAACTCCCGGTAGGTGGGGAGAAGGAGACTATGTCTGTGGCGGTAGAGGACTGCAACTTTGGGACACAGTTTGGTACAGACGGCATCTATGTGGGTGGAGAAATCCAGGTGACTATCCAGCCAGACACCTAAGTATTTGAAAGATGTAGCAGTCTCTAAGGGGGAGACGTCTAATGTAGAGAAGACTGGGGAGCTTGGAGGGTGGTCAATTTTTGTCTAGAGCCAAAAGTCATGGTCACTGATTTTATGGTGTTTAGCTTCAGCTAGTTTGACTGAAACCAGGACTGTACTCTGTTGAAACCATCCTGAAGAGGTGAGTGCACGCTGACTGAAGAGGGGCCGGTGGTGAAGATGATGGTATTGTCTGTGTACATGTGCATATTGGAGGAATTGCAGACAGAAGGGAGGTCATTTCTGAACAGGGAGAAGAGGATAGGGCCAAGGATAGAGCCTTGTGGGACCCCAGCAAGGAAGGGGAGAGTTGAGGAAAGTTCATTGCCAATTTGGACTGATTTCTGCCTATCATAAAGATAGGAGCAGATCCAGTTAACAGCAGGGTCCGCAAGGCCAACAGATTTGCAATTTTGTAGCAGGAGGGAGGGAGTGAGAGATGGAATCAGTAGCCTTAGCCAGATCTATGAAAATGGCAGCAGTAATATCACTCTGATCCATAGCAGAGAAGACTGAGTCAGTGACATGCAACAGGGAGGAGATTGTTGAGTGCTGCTTTCTAAAACCTGATTGCACTGGTAAAAGAGTGCTGTTTTTGGTGAGGTATTCAGACAATTTTGAGTGAATGAGGGATGCCTGGATTCTGGTGAGAGATGGAAGGAGAAACAATGGGCCGGTAATTACCGGGTGCAGAAGGGTCACCACCTTTGTGTAGCGGAATCACCTTACCTGTTTTCCAGGCCTTAGGGATGGTGGAAGTAGAGAGGGAGAGATTGAGAATGTGGGCTAGAGGAGTGGCTGTAGCAGAGGCTGAGATATGAAGGAGCCATGGGTAGAACTTGTCTGGGCTGCTACTGGCCAATTTTAGGGTGATGATGGCTGTGTACACTTTATGTGAGGAGAAAGGGGGGAACTGGAACTCAGTAGAGGGAGAAAGTGAATCAGGTGGGGTAGAAGAGGAGACTAGAGGGATGGGAGAAGGGTTGTCAGGGAGGGCATAAGTGGCAAAGAATTTGTTGAAGATTTTGGCTACAGAAGGAGGGTCAGAGATGGGGGATACATCAATTTTGAGGATCAGGGAGGCCTGTTGGGTGGGGGGGGGAGTCAAATAGAGAGTGTAGTACTTTCCAAAAAGAAGCGGGTATATTTTGCCCATGTTGGAGATGAGACCAGAAGTACTTTGCCTTAGTGAGGTGGATGGCCTTGATGCAGCTATTTCTGAAAGTTTTGTAAGCTTGGAGGTCCACCTGAGTTAAAGACACTTTATTGTGGAGCCAAGCTTTGTCCCTGGCTCTGCAGTTGGCCAGCAGATCAGCTGTAATCCAGGGGTGATGATGATATTTAACTCTGACTTTCTTAAGGGGGGGCTTGGAGGTTCCAAATGTGGGTAAATATGCTGGAGAAAAGTGACAGGGCAGAATCAGCATCATAGGCTGAGAAATCAGGGAGCCAGTCAGTCACAGAGAGATCTTGTTGCAGGGCTGTGAAGAAACCTGGCAGCACGCCAGGAGAAACATCAGTCTATTTCCTAGCTACTTTGGCCAGTGTTTTATCTGTACTTTTTTACATAAAGAAATGATTAACTCAATCCGTGGAGTCCTAGTCTTCTGTCTGGAGTGTGGGTGCTGATCTATTTACTTTAATCTTAGGGCTGTGATGTCTACATTGTGGCGTGGGCAGGACCATATGTATTTGGGAATGGCTCATGGGAAGTGTACCTTACGAATGCAATACATGATACAATGATCACTGTGGGCATCAGGTAGGATGCCAGCTGCAGTGATACAGTGGAAGTGGGAAGATAACACCTAGTCGAGCAGGGAGTGGTTTTGGGAGAGAGGGTTTATTTGGGTATGTTCAAGTATCAATTGAGTGAGGTTGAGAGCCTCGATACTGAGGAGGGTAGGCTTTGCAGATGGGGAGAGCCAGTCTAGGTTGAAGTCCCCTAGAAGAAGGAGTTCCCATTCACAGCATGAGATGAGGTAGAGGAGATAATATAGACTAGGGAGTCTGCTGTAGCTTTGGGAGGAGCATAGAGTGCACCAATGTAAAGAGGAGCAGAGGATGGGGGAGCTATCAGGGCAACTATTAGTTAGCGGGAGGAGGGGCAGGATTCTTTAAAGATAATGGAGCAGGAGAGAGACTGCTTGATGTACAAGGCTACCCAACCTCAGCGCTTTCCATGGTCTTGGCAGAATAAATTGAAATCAGGAATGGAGAGAGCGGAGTCAGGGATTTTGGTGGATAGCCAAGTTTCCCTAACACAGAGAATGTCAGGTGGGTGCTGGGTGATCCACACTTTAAGAGCATCTGGTTTGGGGAGGAGGATCCGAGCATTTAGGTGGAAAGTGCGAAGACTGTTAGGCAGGGGAGAAGGAGTAGGGGTCAGAGGAGTGCCTGGGAAGGTAGGGGCAGAAAAAAAGGGGATTGTGGGAGGGCCAGGGTTGGGTTGGGCAACATTGGAGAGAAGCAGTAAGAGCAGGAAGAGGGACAGGTGGGGAGGGTACTTGTGCCTTCTGGGGCAGTGAGAGGAAAGGGGAGCAGAAAGGCTTGTGCAGCGCAGCATGGCCTCGAGGTTTAGAAGGCAGGAGGGGAGCAATGCAGGATGGATGAAGGGAGTGGAAGAAGGGTGAGGGGCACCGGGGAACAAGGGTGCAAGGTGAGAGCAGAGGGAGGGGAGGACTGAGGAAGCAGAGGAAGCTAGAAATTGTGGGCAAGGGGAGATGGAGATGCAGGAATAGGGGGACAGAGGGAGGACTGCTGTTGGGGGGGGGAGAGGTGTGAGAGAGGGGATAATCCGGGGAGAGGGCATGAAAGTAGCAGTGAAGAGCACAGGAAGGAGGTAAACGGGGAGCAAGAAAGGTAAAGATTTGATGACAAGTAAGTGGGAGAGCAAATGCACAAGAAGGAAAATGAAACTTAGCAAAGCATATAGAGATCTGGACAGGACAGGGGAAAGATAAGTCAGTATAGAACAGAGAAGACTAGGCATAAAATGTGACTGGAAGACTGTTAACTCCTCCTAGTTAGGATGCTGAAAGCAGTCATTTGAACAAAGCTAGGCAGGGAGGGCTCAGTCTTGGAGATAGAGAGAACTCGACTGTCTAAAGTGCCTGGTTTGATTAAATCCAAGTGCAGCTGCTTAGGGGAAAGGGCAAATTAAGACTGGGAGAGGTATATAAGAAGCACTTCCCAGGGTGGGGGAGGCTTATTCCTTACTTTGGTGCTGTGACCAGCAGGAGCACTGAAAACCAATCAGCCCTGTAAGAATAACTACCTGTGAGGATTCTGCAGCGATGTGGTGAGAGTAGCGGCTGTTGGGGGGGCACGGGTCCCATTCAAGGTCCCCTACCCATCCGTTCCATCCAGGGACTGCCCAGAGTAGAGTTCAACAGGTCCTAAAATAGTGGAGAAGAAAGGGAGAGTCAGAAGAAGTCCTGCTGTGATTATGTTTGCTGTATCTGCTTTTTATGTTGGCACGCTTGCGCAGCCAACATCTTGCAGCAGTGGGGATTTGGAGGCACAGTCGCTGCTGGGCAAATGCAGGGCATCCATCAGTAGGTGCGTCCCTCATTCCCCAATCAGCCTGCATGCCAGCACCACACCATGCACACATAATGTGGCGAACACATCTAAGAAAAGGTCCGCTGCAAAGCTCGTCAGACGCAGTGGACCTTCCTTTGACATGCTCACCACATTATGAACATGGTGGCACCGCAGCGCAAACTACCAACCGGGGTGCCAATCCTTCTGTCGGTGCCCACCCCTCTGTATGTGCCAATGGGGAGCCCACTCCCTGTCTGCATAAATCACCCTCCCCACATTGTTAAATGACGAGGGGTTGCCTAATCCCCCTAGGCTCAGCCCCCCACTTTCTTTGTGTGCTGACAGGGGAGCCACTCCCCTTCAGCAGAAATAACCCCCCCATTGTTAAAAGCAGAGGGGGTGCCCAATCTCCTTGGCTCGGTGCCCCCCCCGCTTTCTTTGTGTGCCGACGGGGGTGCCCAATCTCCATTGGCATTACATCCTCCCCCCATGTTGTGTGCCGATGAGGGTGCCCAGCACCCTGTTGGCTACAGACCCCCTCAAACATTTTGGTGGCATGCTGGCAGCCCACCCCAGCATGCCAAATCCCCTGAAATGAAAAACTGCCCGCAATGTTTTTTTAACCTGTAAAATGAAAATGGTCCCTAGTAGTCCCTCTGCCTCCCACCCACCCACCCACTGTGCACCCTGCCTCCCCACACCCTCCCTTACCCCATACTTACCTCCGGAGTCTGGCGCAACAATCTTCAGAGAACCGGGAACAAGTCTGCACTCTTCAAAGGCCCAGTCTGACTAGCACCAGCAACTTAAGGACCACTGCATATGGCAGTTCAATTAAAATAACCAGAAATGACTACACATTGTCACACAGCTCTGTCTTCATCCATTTGTTTTATTGGATTTTTATTACAAAATACACACTCAATGAATACTTATTACTGGCTGTTAACAAACAAAAACATTAATAAAATAAATAAATAATAATTATACAATGGCATGAAATAATCCTGCAATTTGATTGGCCTGTCTGGGACTGGACCCGTGATGTTATCGCAGTACAACATCACGGCTCTAGTCCCAGCACAGAAACGACCACATAAAATGTAAAAATTTAAAACGAAACAAATCACTCCACAGCCACGATTACTTGACTGTCCGACTCCCGCTCAGCACCAGACCTTACTTGCTTTGCTCCCAGCACCACCAACAATTTCATACTCATCTTTGTCTTCTGCTCTCCTCGCTGTCTCTAAAAAATGAAATACCTCCATCAGAAAACAAAACCGCACCTTCTAAGTCCCGTAACTCCCAGAAGTACGGACAACTTATCGCCCCAGCATACGGGATTTCTGCTCTTCACCTTTTCCACTACTCCAAACAAAAATAAAAAGACTTTTGAAAGAAAGCCAATAGACTTAAAAAGAAAGCCATACACCTTTACTTTGACTTTTTCTTCACAACAACCCGTGTGGCAGCCGCTCTGACTCGGCTTCTCCACCTAACCTCAGTGGCTCAGTCAACTACATCCCCTAGCAACCACCTTGCCATCTGCCTCTCCATTTAAAATTAAAAACAAAATATACAACCAGAAAAAAAAAAAAAAGCATATTTTAACCAATACTCTGTGACCCCATCATACCTATGTCTCCTAACAAAAACAGCACTGTAGCGAGGGTAACCTGGGAGGCAAATACAATGCAGAGCATACAGCTCGCACCATCTAGTGGACAAACTGTGGACTTTTTTCTAAAAACATATACCTCCACACTTGAAAAAATACAAAAAAAAACACAGAAGAACATTTTTTTTTCTATTTTATTATTTTGAAAACAAACGAGTCTTTGTATAATAGCAATAATGCACTCCAGGGTGTGTTGTGCTGGGATAATGTCACTTCTGGGGTGATTAGTCGAACTTGGCCTGTGGCCTCATGCCTAATCACCCCAGGTGTGACGTTATCCCAGCACAACACACACCCTGTCGTGCATTATTGCCTAAATAACTGTTCTTCTGGTTCAATTCCAGATGGGAATTTAATTTAAAAAATGTTTTTTTTTTGCTGTAAAATGCTAACTTTACAATGCAGTCTTAATTTCAATGTTGCACCCAATGACATCCAATGTTTGTTTTTTTTTTTTTAAATTCAAGTTTATTTCATATTTTGGCACAGGTTAACAATAATTATAAATCATTTCCATCACTTTCAACTTAAAAAAGTACATACATTTTACTTCATAATAGTCTTAGTGCATAGTCTCATTTCATCTATTATAAGTTCTTTTACCTTATTAAGTTTATTTTACTTCACTTTACTTTGCAGAGAGCAGCCTGGAAGTGATGTAACCCTACTATTCTTTATTAAGGATCTCATTCCTTATGTCCCTACCCCAATTCCCTTCAACCTGAGTGACTCCCGCTATCCTTGTATCATCAGCCATGGAGTCCATCGTCTCACGAAGTTCTGTGCCCTCAGATTTATTCTATATGTGATTTCCTCCATGTCCTTAATCTCATTGATAATTGCCACCCATTCCTGAGTTGTCAGGGGACATGGTGAAAACCATCTTCTGGTTATGGCCTTATGGGATGCTGTAAGAAGAATATTCCATAGATAGATTTTGCCTGTTCCCCTAAGTTCCTCTGGTTTCATTCCCAGTATTAAGTTTCTGGTGCCTAATATAAGTTGTATGGAGAGTGCCTGTCTTATCTTTTGCTCGATTTCTGTCCAGAAATTTATAAGGGTCGGGCATGACCAGAATACATGCAGATAACCCACTTTAAGCTTCCCAGAACCCTGCCAGCATTCTCCTGAGCAATTCTTGTCCCACTTGCACTGGATATTTGGTGCAATAAAAAATCTTATTCTAACCTTCCACTCAAACTCTTTCCACATCGGGGATGATGTGGTCCTAGGGGCCAGTGCTAGGGCAGAGATCCAGTCCTTATCCTCTAGGGGTTCCCCCATCTCCCGTTCCCATCTGTTTTTGATTGGAGAAGTCTTATTCCCTCTTCTGTCTCTCAGAGCGCCGTATATATTTGAGATCAGCCCTCTAAGTCTTATTGAGTTCAGGATTTCACCTATGATGTGTATAAGCCCTGTTGAGGCTCTAGTTTGTGTATAAAAATTTTGCAACTTATGTATATAAGCCCTTATTTGTAAATATCTAAAGTAATCTGCCTGTCACAGAGAGAAATCATCTTTAATCTGAATAAATTCCACAACATTGTTTCCATTCAGGAATTGACTTAGGGAATATAAGCCCAGCCTTCCCCATCTTTTAAAGGTAAGGTCCTGTTTGGACGGGAAAAATCCCGGATCCCAAGCGAACCACCTCAAAGGCCAAAGCTCTCGTCTAGTCTATGTTTAATCCACAGCCATTTTAAGGACCCCAGAGTGTTTTGTACTGACATAAGTGAAATATTCCTATCTCTAGTTTGGGTCCCTGGTGTCAAGGCTCTCGCCCCTAGGGGAACCCCATCTGTTAGGGCTTACTCTATTGCCTTCCAACGAGCCGAGTGTGCTTTAACAGACCACAAAAGAGCCCATCTTAACTGGGTAGCTAAAAAAGAATCCTCTAAGTTAGGGACATTCCGGCCTCCATACTTTTTATTTGTCTGCATTATTGTATTTTTAAGTCTGGGTCTCCTATTATTCCAAATATAGTTTGCCAGCATCCTTTGCCATATTTGGAATTGGTTCTTGTGGATTTTTATTGGAAGGCATTGAAACAGGTATAGGTATTCAGGGAGGATATTCATTGATACTGATTGTATCCTTGAGTATAAGGGTAACTGTAAAGTCTCCCATCTCTTAATGTCTTGTCTAATCTGGGCTATGATTGGCTCAAAATTAACCGAGTATAGCATTGCTAGGTTCTTTGGGATTTGGGTACCTAAGTATTTTATTTTCCCCCTGTTCCAATTTGCGTCCAAGAGTTGCATTATGCGGGTGGGGGGGTTATAGTGAAATTTCAAAACTTCTGTTTTATTTTTATTTAGTGTATACTCTGAGTATTGACTAAATTTGTCTATGGTGGACCATATTTTAGGGATGGATCTATCCGGGGTAGTTATATATAAGAGGACATCATCCGCATACAAAGAAATGTTATGCTCTTCCCCATTTACCTCCACTCCTTTCACCTTCTCTGCCTCCCTTATCGTCTGGGCTAGGGGTTCTATATATAAATCAAAAAGGAGGGGTGATAATGGGCAGCCTTGTCTGGTACCCCGCCCCAGGTCAAACCTCCGCCAGATGCCCCCGTTCACCCTTACATAGGCCTGTGGGGAGGCGTATAAAGCTTTAATCGCCTCCAGAAATGTTGATGGGAAGCCCAATCTCCCAAGGACCAGAAAGAGGAAGTTCCAGCTAACTTTATCAGATGCTTTTTCAGCGTCTAAACTCATAAGACAAGCAGGAATCGTTTTATTAATAATATCAAATATGTTTATAGTCCTTTTTACTCCCTCCGAAGCCTGCCTGCCCTCTACAAAACCGGTTTGATCTGGGTGGATCAGGTCTACAAGAAGGGATTGAAGTCTTTTGGCTATTATAGCCGTGAAAATTTTATAATCTACATTAAGAAGGGAAATTGGCCTGTATGAGCCACATTCCTTCAGGTCCTTACCTTCTTTCGGGATGACTGTTATAGTAGTGTAGTTCCATGAGGGGGGAACTGCTTCTCCCTCTAACCATACCAGATTATAGACCGTTTTTAGTATAGGGACCACATCTACCACAAACATTTTATATAGTTCACCCCCAAACCCGTCCGGTCCTAGGCATTTACCTGTCTTGAGTTCTCTCACTGTACCCAAAATTTCCTGTTGGGTAATTGGGTGTTCCAGGGATTGCCTTTGGATCTCTGTAAGCCTAGGTAGCTTTAAGGTTTCAAGAAATCTCAAGGCTTCCTCTGAATACAAATCAGGCTGGGGTTGGTATAGGCGTTTATAAAATGTGACTAGCGTTTCCGCTATTTGCTCCCACTTATACGAGATACAGCCAGTGGCCGGGTTCTGAAGCCCTGTAACATTTGCCCTGGCAGACTGCTGTTTCAGCTGGTACATCAGAAAGCGGGTGGCCCTTGGTCCTCCCTCCTAATAAGTCTGTTTTGTGTATAAGAGAGCTTTCTCAGTCTCCAAGAGCTGTATTCTCTGGAGTCTTTGCTTGAACTCCTTTATTTCTCTTTCTCTATTTCTACAGAATTTTATTTTCTGTTGCCCTTCCAGGGTGTTAATTTCCTGACTTAGCTGCTCTCTTTGTTTACCCCTCTCCCTCTTTTTATACGTGGCTACTGAAATGAGCCTACCCCTAATCATTGTTTTAATTGTGTCCCATAGAATTTGGGGCGTGGCGTCAGGGCTATCATTTAGTTCAATGGTCTGTTTTACTATTTCCCGTATTTCCTCTTTTACTTTTTCATCCCTGAGCAAACTGACATTTAATCTCCATTGTGTCATCTTTCTAGGTAACTGTAGGTCAATTTGTGCATATATAGGTTTATGGTCCGATAGACTCTCGGAGCCTACCCAGACAGACTCAAAAACTGATAGATCTCTATTATATGTGAAAAACATATCTAGTCTTGAATAAATTTTGTATCTTGGGGAGTAGTATGTATAGTCCCGCACTAGTGGGTACTTTTCCCTCCAAACATCCATCAGACCTGTGTCTCTCATAAGTCTCTTCATTAATTTGGAGACTCTCTCATTAGGTGCCAGGATACCTGAAGTCGTATCAAGGGTCCTGTTCATAACGATGTTCCAGTCCCCGCCTGCAATCACCACTACCCCTGCCTTTTCTGCCAGTAGCTTAAATAAGTCTGCAAAAAAACCTATATTTGAGCCTGGGGGAGCATATACATTTAGTAGCATTATCCACAGATCCTGGACATGTCCCACCACCATCACATATCTAGCCCCCGCATCTACTATTACCTCCTCCTCTTCAAATGGGAAGGAGGACGACAATAATATCGCCACTCCCCTTTTCCTCCCCTTTGTGAGGGATGCATGATATACAGTCTGAAATTCTCTACTTTTTAGCTTTAGGGCTTCCTTTGGGGATAGATGTGTTTCCTGTAGAAATTGTATCTCACACTTCTGTCTCTTTAGAAATCTCTGAAGTTATTTTCTCTTGATAGGATGGTTTATACCATTCACATTAAGAGAACCAATTTTGGATTTGACCTTATCCATAGTCTAAATTTCTAATTTTTCCTAATGTTTTATGTCTTTTGATGTTTTTAAAAGGTCCGTTCTTTACCTCCCTGGTCTGTATAACCTCTTTCTGCTTCGAGACTGCTCTCCGTCCCTTCCTATCCCTTCTAATTGGTATATGCACTTGTTTATAATCATCCCTGTGCCATACATTATAACTGATTAATAATAACAATCTACTGGCTCTGAACAGCCAGCCGACCAGTGTATAATTAAGAACATGTACAACTCTGTCCTCTTCAAATGAGAGTATGAATCTTCTAACAATGTGAAACCGAGAAACCACTAATTCGGACTTCACAAATTTCAATAACATGTTGATAACCTTCGTTAAACAATTAGGAAGTATCCTTCCCTTAGTTTTCCTTTTCTAGCATAGTTTTGGTTTTGGAGGTGTATGACCCAAAAAGGAAGTGATAATTCCTTTTTGAAAACTCTAACTTCCTAGGTCAGTCCAACTCCATATGGTCGGACTGGTTTGTGTCCCATTTGGGACACTTAGCCCTGTATGACGTTTTGGGCTTACACTCTTGAGAGCACCGTTCTTGGGTTTTAACCCAGGGCTCTGAGGTAATACAGATGTCAGCAGAGCCAGTAAGCAGGCAATGTTCATTTCGAGCTGCAATCGCTCAAAGTGCCTCCCCAGCCTTTTTCCCCTTTAGATCGGTAGAGACACATTCTGATCGAGCATGTAAGTAAGGCAATCTTCCTTGATCCTCCCTCGTAGTGAATCAGGGAAAAGGAGAATCCTCAGAGAAATAAATCTGCCCTCTCCAGCCATCCGGCTGTAGAGGCCCATAATCGTCCCACATTGTTATTTTGTTTCGTCTCTTTCAAACATTGCATTTTCCAGTATTCTCACTTCTATTCCCCCCCCTTCGCTTTTTACAGTATCTCATATCTTAAGGCAGGGCCTTTACATCTGCCCAAGTCCTACTTTAGCGTTCTCCGGTATCCGGATCTCATTGACATTTTCCCCAATCCCACCTCGGAACATAAACAGGGAGAGAGAATTCCTCTCTGGCCCCGGAGCCATCTATACTTTATATGTCCATGTTTCTATGGCTCTTTCACCAGGCTTCAATCGAGGTAATCGTGGGAGGAAAGGAAATATCCCACTCCCTCCTCCATCTGTAATTATACACATTTAAATTTCTTCTGCGCCTTTCGGCATCTCTAAGCCGGGTATGTGGGGAGAGAGAGGAGGGGTGGGAGGGAACCGCCCACCTCCTAAATAGCTCAATCTCTATCACCTCATCTTTCAAGCCCCATCAGAGCATGCTAGGTAAGGGTAAGGAAAAGGAATGCCCCCTTCATCCCCCAGAGCCATCGATATCCCAATGAGGCCCTCCCAGTCCACTTAAGCCGGTAGGTATGGTCCCCACCCGATTCAAGCCCCGCATCTTGGCAACATGTCCATTGTTGTTAGTGTCTCTAGTTGCATTTCATAGTATAGGTCCCCATTGACAGGTACTCACATTTCATCGCAGCCCCTAAATGTCCGATTCACAGTTCAGTCTACTGGGGCTCTGCTCGACAAGGAGGCCGTCACCTGATCTCATAATTCGGCTACAGGAGTCTCTCATGGAGCTGTTCCAGCCAGTTGCACCGCCGACACATAGGGTTTAAGAAGTGCGGTGACGTCCGCTCACAGATTAGTGGTGTGGGGATTAGCATGGCGAGTCAGCCCTTGACGTGCCACTGACCAGGCTGAGCGCACGCAGTTCCTTTTCAATTCTTTCTTTCTAAAGACTTGGAACTGGTATTCCGATCTCCTCAAGAAAACTCTTGGCTTCCAAAAGGTCTTTGTAAATTTTGGTGCCTTGTCCGGTCTCCACTCGCAGGCGCATGGGGAACAGCATCTGCGCCTTTAAATTTCTGGATCTGAGCTGCTTCAAAATGGACCACATGGTGCGACGAGCTTCTTGACCCCTGCAGTGTAGTCATTGTCTAGCGTTATTCGGTGAGGCCCAAACATAATTTTTTGTTGCTTCCAGGCTTTCTTAAGGATCTCCTCCTTTGAAGTATAATTAGATAGCCTTATTACAAAGGATCTCGGGCAGGCATTGGGGCCCACAGGACACTGGGCGAGGGAACGATGCACACGATCCATGGAGATGTCAAATTCTGGAGGTAATTTTAGTAAGTCCCTCAATACTTTTTGAAGGAAGGTGATTACATCAGTAGCTCCGTCCTCAACTCCCTTGGGTATGCTGTAGATTCGGAGGTTTTGTTGCCTGCTCCTTCCCTCAGTATCATCTATTTTGGCCCATAGCTCGCTTTCCCTTGCCATTAAGAATAACAGAAGGCAGTCGTGGCAGTCCGCTTGCTCCAGGACCGTTGTCAGACCCAGCTCTAGCTTATCTGTTCTGTGTTCCATTTTTCTTATATCGGATCTTAGTTCAGACAATGAGGTGTCTATTTTCTGTACAGTTTTGGCTGTCTGTAGAATTGAGGCCACTAATTGTGAGCATTCTTCGTCTGGACCAGCTTCCACTACCATGGCCTCCTCGTCTTCGGTAGGCCCCGATAGTCGCGGCACTTTTTCTCCTTGTAACATGAGTTGTAGCTTCTGGACCGGAGTCTGTATGTTCTTGTTAGCCCCTGCTTTCAATCTTGTTATTTTGGCTGGTGATTGCATATTCGATTGTTGTGGATGCCTATCGATTTGACTTTGGGCTGGGAGGCTCTCCAACTCTAAGCTGCCATTCGGGCTGCTGACATCACCGGAAGTCCTCACATCCAATGTTTTGATCAGAAGGAACCATTCACCAGATAGAAACTGTTTATATTATAACCTATAAAATGAAAATAAAAAAAATAGATTTTACAAAATGCTGTTCCCACATACTGCACTAGCTGACTATCATGACAATAAATAAAAAAAATCACTGACCGAAACTCCAAGCCCTCCAAACCCCCTGGGATACTCCCTCTTACAAATACTATTCACCTTCCAATGTTAGACACCAAACCATGAATGTGACCCGGCATCATAAATAAACACAATTTGCAGATGGTATACTGTTATGGGTTTTTCAATTGTTCTGAGTAAAGATGAGGAAGGGGCAGATGTTTGGGAGGGTGGGATAAATAAAGTAATACACTATTGACATAGTTACTATGGGAGGTATAGGGATCAGGGCAGGAGAGTGTGGTGGGTAATGTATTACTAACATCCACACTAGTTACTCAGAATAACAGAAAGCCCCAAACTAATAACTACACAGATAAAATTTAAAGTACAAACATAATTTAATCCACACAATCTGGTAAAGCAAAACGCCACACTGCCCCAGCACTTCGGCACCATGCCTTTCTCAGGGGGGGGACACTGAGGAAGGTAAGGCACAGAAGCGCAGGGCAGTGTATGCTTTGCCTTACTACATTGTGTGGATTAAATACATTTTGTACTGTAAACTTCTGTCCATGTACTTATTTGGTACTAAAGCAGCTGAAGCTCTAGGTACCATGGGCGCCAGTTATTTTGAACTGGGCTCTATTAGTACCTGAGTCTAACAGTGGGGAAGATTTAAAATGATTGTAACAGGGTGTAGCTCAGGGGGTTAACCCTTTGGGCTGCCTGTAACCAGATTTGAAAAGCTGAAGTTGTCAGGGATAATATACGAGTCATATATCATCCCTGACCTTTACCGCTTGTTAAATCTGTTTCAACGCTAGTATTTTTAAGCATCTGCTGGGTAACCATGTGGTTCTATAATATATAAGCAGTAAGCCCATTCCACCTGGTTCTACTTAACTATAAAACATATCCACATATTTTATTTTGCATGTTTGGGAATATGCATGTAATACTAAGATTTTAACTTTAAGAATGGTGAGTTTTGCAAAGCTTTCGAGCACCAAGACAGAATCCTATGCACCAAAGCTTTGCAATACTTAATTGTATTTATACCATTCTTAGTACTACATGTATTTTCCCAAACAAAAAACAATACTTCTGTGGGTTTCTTAATTAAGTAGAACCACGTAAACTTAAGTTTTTTTTTTTTTGTTATATATTATAGAACTGTGTTATACCATGTAGAACCTGGTTTTACTTAGTATAACTTGTTTTTGCATAGTAGAACTAGTTTTATTTGGTAGAACCTGGTTCTACTTGGTAGAACCTGGTTTCACCTCGTAGAACTTGATTATAAATGATAGAACCCAGTTCTATCTGGTAGAACCCAATTCTACTGGGCTCTACCTGGTAGAACCAGATAGAACCAGTTAGAACTTTTTTGGGTTCTACTCAGAAAGTTCGCAAGGTAGAACTTTTAGGGGTTTGCGCAGACATCTGGTGTAGAGACCACCCTACTGGCAGAGATTTCTCTTTCTATTCTGCTCCACATAATTCTCATAGCCGCATAGACTTCTGGCTTGCTAATGAATTAGCAGCTAAATGCCTCTCCAACCCTGACATTGGTTCTGTCCTAATTTCAGACCATGCCACTGTTTCACTCAGATTTCCCCCTCCCTGGAAACTCGCCTGCCTGGAACCCGATGGTGCTGCAACCCTCTCCTGTTCCAGGATCCAGATTTTCACCCCTACCTAGTGCAAATGGCTATGGACTACTTCTCCTTGAACACAGATTATGGTGTAGCTCTGGGCATGGTGTGGTTTGCATTTAAGGCAGTGTTAAAGGGTCACATTATTGCCTTTTCTGTGGCTCAGGACCGTAAGCGCAAGGCGACCCTTACCCACCTTCAAGCAGACTTAGCTACCCTCGAGCGTCGTTTTAAATCTACTCCCTGAGCTACCCCAAATGGTGTCCTACCATGACAAATAGTTCGACTCAAATACCAAATAAATATAATTTTGCATCAAAAGGCAGAGTGGTATCTCTTGAGATCGAAGCAGGCCTTCTGGGCTGGTGGGAATAGCACAGGGAAACTTCTTGCCTACCACCTTCACAAACAGGAGGCAGCTACACGATACATGCTTTCCATACCCCGTCTTGCTCTATAGCAACTACTCCCAGGCTGATTAATCCCATTATGCAACATTTTTACCAATCCCTCTAGCAATCCCGGTCTTCTAATACTACTCAGGAATTACAAGCTCTCTTCGATAAATTCTGTCATCAACCC
This sequence comes from Neoceratodus forsteri, assembly GCA_016271365.2. Classification (NCBI taxonomy): domain Eukaryota; kingdom Metazoa; phylum Chordata; order Ceratodontiformes; family Ceratodontidae; genus Neoceratodus; species Neoceratodus forsteri. The sequence goes on from CM057449.1 coordinate 1,729,190,501, forward strand.
CCCTTACCAACTCTTACCCCAGAACAAGTGATACACTTGGCATCCCCAGTCTCATGTGATGAGCATCAATTGGCACTTGCCCAGATGGCTCGGGGAAAAGTCCCTGGTCCAGACGGTATGTCCGTGGAGATTTACCAGGCCCTGGGCCCTGATATTATTCAGCCCCTGCATCATGACCAACAATCAGCTCATGCTGAGGGAGTCCCCCCCCCACTATGAAGAAGGCAATAATCTCACTTCTACCTAAAAAAAACTTACGATCCCCTAAATTGTGCCTATTTCTGGCCAATATCCCTCTTGTCAGTGGATACGAAAATACTAGCCAAAGCGCTAGTGGCCAGGCTAACATCTATTCTTCCCTCAGTTATACACCCCACTCAAACAGGATTCATGTGGGGCAGATCAGGGATGGATAACACCAGGCTCCTCCTCAACCTGAAGTGGTTCACCTCAAAATCATCTCTCCCCTTAGCTGCCTTAGCGATCAATTTTTCAAAGGCATTTGACTCTATCGAATGGGAATATCTCTGTGAAGTCCTCACTAGATATGGGTTTAGTACCTCCTTTATGCAATGGATACGTACCCTTTATTGCTCCCCCACAGCCCGCATACTTTCTAATAGTGATATCTCCCCCCTTTTCTGCTGCATCGCGGCACCAGGCAAGGTTGCCTGCTATCCCCCTTATTATTTTTGGTGGCCTTAGACCCTTTAATCAGGACCCTTATTGCCTCTCCACAAATCCAAGGTATCATGGTGGCTGACAACCCATACTTGGTTACGGCCTATACGGATGACCTCCTCTTAACCCTGACTAACCCACAACAAATACTCCCAGTGGTACTTCAAATCCTAAATGACTTTGGGGTAATTTCCGGGCTATGTATTAGCCAGAAAAAAAACACCTTGGCTCCTTCAAATAACCATTGTACCAAGACCTGTATCCAAGGTACTAGTCTGACGTGGGCGAATAATGGATTTAACTACCTTGGTATCTGTATACCAACATCTTGGTCCACACTTGAATCTGCTAATTTTTCTCCGCTATTAGCATAACTAAAGGTAGAAATAGGGAGATGGCATAAGCTACAACTCTTCTTACCAGGCAGAGTGGCAGCTATTCACATGCTCTTGCTTCCCCAAGTCATGTACCTTCTAAATAACCTCCCGGTTGCTCTTTCACCTAAATTTTTCAATTCATTAGAAAAGTTAATGGCTAATTTTCTGTGGGACTCCAAACTGCCCAGGTGGAGCAAACATAAGATGAGGGTGCACTGGTCTCAAGGAGGCCTCAATGTGCCCTGGTTCTATGGCTATCATCTATCCTGTATAGCTGCTCAGGCAATTAAATGGTTTGTACCTAGTGCTGTGGATCCCCCACTATGGGTTCATTTAGAAGCTAATCTGATAGGCACAGTACCCCTCTACATGTTACTTACCCCGCAGTCATGCCTGTCGCATTCCCTCCCACCCATGGTGATTTGCACAGCCCATTCCCGGAAATATCTCATGGCTAAATCTTACCTGCCTACACAGGCTCGGACCCCCCCATACAATATGCTCTTTTATGGTGAAACAGCCTAATTCAAATCTATGGGACACCAGTATACTGGCCCTCCTGGCACAAATCTGGCATCCAGGTTATTCAAGATCTCTCTCCATCAGGCACGTACCCCTTGCTCCCTTTCTCTCAATTACAAAGACAAGTCTCACTACCACATAAAGACTTCTGGAGATATTTACAAATCAGGAGTGCCCTACAGCCTCTCCTCCCCAAGCTTCAGGGCACCACACGCTGGTCTTGGCTAGCTGGTTTGCATCGCCTCTCCTCTACTAGAGGTGTTATGGGTTGCTTCTACACCTCTTGGCGAGACTCAAAACCTAATGCAACCTTGTCCTGTAAAAAGAAATGGGAACTATATATTGGCACCCCCATATCTGAGGACCAATAGAATTCTTATATTAAAAGTATACATTATACTTATAGTGACACTAGCAGTCGCTTTTTGCAGTTAAAAGTCCTCTTGCTATGGCACTGTACTCCGGCAGCTCTCTATGCATGGGGCTTGCTTAGCCACAGTAAATTCTGGCACTGTTCCCACACAGAGGCACACATCCTCCATATTCTATGGTCCTGTCCTAACTTGGTCCCTTTTTGGAGAATGGTAGCCTCGGATAGCTCCTCAGTTCTTACTCATTCAGTGGTGCTTTCTGACCCAAGGCTGTTTATGGGAGATACCACCCCCCTGGGCCAGCTACCTAAACCAGTTAAAGATTGGACCATGGTAGCCATCTTAGAGGCTAAACGCCTTCTCCTCCTCATGCAGTGGTGCCAGTAAGTTATCCCTACCCGCTCTGCTTGGCATGCAGCCTTGACCAAACTTTCTATTTTTGAAAGACTCTCTCACCTCCATAGGGGTAATCTGCACCTTTACTGTCAAAGATGGGAGCCATATCTCCCTTCCCCTTTTGTAAACTCCCAGCATCACCTTCCAATCCCCCTACTTAAAGGTCTGTCTCAAACCTCTCTGACTTAAACTTTAGACTGATACACTCCTAGCCTACAGTATGTATTTGATCCTAGATGTAAGCATCGGTCTTTGTTACCCTCTGGGGCACTTTTGCTGTCCTTCCTAGAAAGACTATCATTCAAAGATATCTGTACTATGACTATTATGATGTAACTAATTTCCATGAGATAGTATGTCCAATAGAGGATACTTTTTATCAGGACTGTACTATTTTGTGATGTATGGACTTTGGTAATTGGTTGGCTGTATTGCTCACTTCTTACTGTATAAAAAACTTAAAACCTCTCAATAAAATATTATACGATAAAAAAAATGTTATTTGGTAATTCTTTTAAAATATGCAAAGTGGTAACTTGTTTTTGGAAAGATTTAATACTGCTAGCATTGATGGTCAGAGGGTGTAAAATGTGATTCATTTAGATAGTGAGGTGCAGGGTCATTTATCAGGCCTAGGTTTAGCCTGTTGTTTTCCCCTTTTTTTTTGCTTTGGGCAGTTCTAATTTGGGTTTAGTGGTATTGTCCACTGCTCCAGAAGCAATAGCTGAGGTACCAGAATATCCCTCTTCCTCCTCAGAATCCCCCACTGCTTCCTTTCTGACAAGAAGCTATAGCAATTCCTAGTCGGTTTTGGTTTTCTAGGCATTCTGTGTTCAGATTTTTTCTTTTGTCATCCTGTCTTCCCTACAATCACCTGCTCCATTGGGGCTGCCAGTGGTACTGAAGTTGGAGGCATAGTTGCTTAACAGTGTTCTTCTGAAGTTCTGGGAGTAGCTATATTAGGAGTGCCCTGTGGGTTGGGGGGGTAGTAACCCCAGTAGGGGATTCAGATTTGTTAGAAATATTAGGGTTTTGAGGTGGGGGTTATCTTTTCGGGTAGAGATTGAGGGTTCTTGAGGGTCTGGTACTAGTGCCCAGCTGGATTCTTTAGCTTGCTGGACTTTCAGCTATTGTTCCTTAATTAAGGATTCTGGGTCCTGCATGACACTGTCCAATCTATTGTGAGCTGCCCAGGGGCACTTTTTACTTATTTAGTTTTTTGTTGACTGGGTAAGTGCATTAGACAAATCGTGCCTATTTTCAGGCACGACATGGGGGGGGGGATATGCTCCCCCAGAATGGTGTATGAATTGTGGAGTGGAACAACTGACTGGGTGGCCTTTGTTCCACCATCCTAACCCTCCCTGAGCCCACTGAGGTCCAACTGCTGTACTTTCTTCGCAACCTCTGAAGTAGTGGTGGTGGCTCTGGTGCTCCCTGGATGGGGGAGATTCCCTTACTACTGTCCAGTGCGGCCTGAAGATGGCAACTTCCTCCCTCAGGGCAGAGAGTTGTCTGCAAACAGGGCAGCATCTCAGCCTCTAGAAAGACTCCCGGAAGACTGCTGCCCCACAGCCATTACATTGCACTACTCCCTACATGTCTGTCTACCTTAGTTTGTGTGTGTGTGTGTTTGTGTGACTGGTTTGTTATATAGAAATATATATTTTATATAATGTGTATGCTTATGTAGTCAGTGCAGTGTGCTAGAGAGGATATGACAGTGATATGCACCTTGTCCTCTTGAGGAAATGATGTCAGAACCCCAGATATAAAGGAACTATTTCCAGGGGTGGGTGGGGTGAGGGTGGGAAGAGTTTGGGCCTAAACTGTGCCTTCATGAAACAATCAGCTAAAAGCTCTGACCTACAGCTGCGATGAGTGCCTATATGAGATTTATAGGAAAAGGGAAAATATGACTCGCATATAAAAAAGTGGGAATTAAGAATTTTTTAACTATGAGTACCCTTTTCTTTTAGAAAAGACCATGCTTTCCACCATTGAATCTTTTTTTCCCCTATCAAGAATTTCTCCTTCCAGTTTATTTGGGCAAGATTTCCATTCCAAAAATGTAAACCTAACATTTTAATCTGTGTGTTTGATATTTTAATTTGTCCTATACTAGTTTGGGGATTCCCTGCCCCTAACTGTATACCCATACTCTTGTTACAGTTTAGTTCGGCCCCTGTTAGGTTGGAAAACATTTGTAAAGCTTGCAATGCTTTCACCCCAGAGTCATAATTCTGGATATAGAGATACACTTCATCCATATAAGAGGAAACTTTCTGGGGTGCAATGTATATAAACAAGGATATTCTAATTATATCCTTCTCCCATATAATATACCTAATAATTGGATCCAGAACAAAAGTATGTTCTGAGCTTATGGGACAACCCTGCCTCACTCCTCTTTTAAGAGAAATGGTATTCCTAGCAATCTATGTACTGATGGAGTGATCAGTGCATTTCCATATAAGATTTTCAGCCAGGAAATAAATTTCTTTGGAATCACATAGTTACCCAAGACTTGGAATAAATATTTGTGAGATACCTTATAAAATGCCTTTGTTTGATCCAGGCCCAAAGGGAACCCTTTCAGCAGGTATCCAGTGAACAAGGTGACCGAGACTTAGTGCTTTCAAAAAGGACAACTTAATCACGGCACCTGTGTTCTGGGCTTTGTGTCGGGCTGGGGAATTTTTAATTATTTTTAAGTTTTACACACACACCCATGCACCCTCCTGGAGTTGAGAATCCTTAAGTAGGGTGGTGTGGGGGGCAGACCCCCACATAGCATAGAAAACCAGTCACCAGTTTTCTAGTCGTTGCAATTGTACATCTCTGTAATTCATTTTCAGCAATGTACACTCACCCAAACAACAATTGCTATTCCACAATCGCCGTTATGACATAGAACCCTTTCAGCATCCCTTGCTTGCTAAATTCACAGATTTCCCTTAGTAAAAGCAAATTTTGTTTTATGTTCCTATTCGGAATAGAGTAAGTTTGTGCTAGGTGTATTAATTTTACTGCCACTTTTTATAATCTTTTACACAAAATAGTAAATAGCATTTTGTAGTCTGAATTTAAAAGACTAATTGGTCTCCAATTATTCAAATTACGTTTATCACCCTTTTTGTGTAAAAAATAATAATAGATTCAGAAAAACTTTTAAATGAAGTTTCATCAAGAACTATCTCATTATACATGTTTATGAGGACCACACTCAGTTCTTCCTTAAAGGCTTTAAAAAAATTCATTTGTTAGCCCACCCTCCCATGGAGATATCCCGGGTTTTAGGCCTGCAATGACCTTGCTCACCTCTTCCAATGATGTAGGAGCTTCTACAGTATTTCTCTACCTGTAGCTTTGGAGTTTCAAAAGGAATTAGATCATTCCAGGTAGCTTGTGGTGTGAATTCAGAACTAAATGAGTTTGTCAATGTTTGATGCACAACCTCTAACATCCCAGCGTCTGTAGTTCTAAGGGACACAGTATCACTATATAGTCCATCCATTAATTCTGTGCCTAGCTTCTGCTTGCATGCAGCATTTGGATCTGAATAGGGCTGCTTGTCACTGCCAAACAGTTTAATGATGCTGCTCGATCATATTGGCATTTAAACAACTTGGCTTTAATGTTGTCTATCTGAGTTTTAATCCTGGAGTCTGAAGTGTTGGGAAGGGACATTCATTTATAATATTGATTTCTGTATTTTAAAGACTGTATGTACTCCTTATTTCCTTGTTTTTACAGAACTGTATAAAAAAAATTAAATCTACTTTTGTGTCCACCTCCATGATCTACAGTCATCATACATACAAGCACCTGATTTTCTTTTTGAAATAAAGCTGTTAATCCTTGATTTATCTCTTCTAATGCTAATAGGGAGGAATTCAGTTTCCATTTCTTAGTGATGGCTGGAAATTTGGGGGGAACATTCGTTAGGCTTAAGTCACAAACTAATAAAAGATGGCTCGAAAACTCACAAAAAGACAGCTTAAATCTGGTACCAAAAATTTTGATGTAAAAAAAGAAGAAGTCTATACGTGTGGAAAAGATATTTCTTCTATAGGTGGATCCTGGATCTTTATGAAGTTCTCTATAAGCATCCCTAAGTCCTGCTACTGAAATTATGTTTTTTAGAGCATGGGAGTCACAGCAAATTTTTTTTGTACATTATTCTTTATTTTAACGTCTAGGTTGCAGTTCATGTCACCTCCCTAAATAATGTGCCCCGCTGTAAATAGATAAGGTTATATTTTGTTAAAAAGCTCTATTGTGGCTGCTTTACTCTTTTGGGCATATGTATTAATTAATCTTAAAGAGAACCCTTTATATACACAATCTAATAATTAGGCCCTTCCTGGTAGAAAATCCACTATTCTATGAAGCTGCAACTGAGTTTGTTTAAATAAGGCAGAGTTAACCAGCCAAGATGGAAGCTGTGTAACTAAGCTGCTGCAGTTCCACTCTTATCCATCCTGTTACATCAGGATTCTCAGCACCCATATCTCCAGGATATTTCTCCAGATTTGCATTCTGTACATCGAGCTGAAGCTAAATCTACATAAAGTGAGTAAATCAGACAAGGGATTGCTATTTTATTGTCTGTTGAAGATTTTTCTCATTGCTGCCTCAGGCCTGTAAGACATTTGCAAACCACCAGGCTCAAGCAGGGGAGCAGTCCCAAGAGAGGAGATGGACCACTCTAATGAGCCTCAGATCCCCCATACTCGACAGTGGACCAACAACTGGGTAATATTACCTCTATGCTAAACAAAGTATTTTGGATACAGCAGCACTCATTTCCACCACCTCTAATACTAACAAGCATTTGTCAATGCCGAATGTTTGCATGCTGGCATTGGCAGTGGTAGTGTAGAAGTTACAGAGCTGCGTAATAGGAATGGCAGTGAAATATTGAACTGAAGCCAACACCACCACCACCCTGCAGAGAGTGACAGGCATTGGGGTGTGCCTTTGGGTCGTCAGGCATAACGGCCATGCCATTTCACCACACCCCACCCTGCAGACACTGACAAGTGTCACGGTGTTCCTTGGGGTCTTTGGCCCTTATGCGCACCCCATTCCATTAGGAAATACATTGAGATGGGTGCGATATAGGAGAATGGGGTGAACTTTGGGGCTGAAGAGTCCAAGGCATACCTCGATGCCTCTCAGTGGCTGCAAGGTTCGGAATGGTATGAGCATTACAGGCAAGTCACACCCCTGATGCCTGTCATTCTCTACAGGATTGGGCGTTATGGTTGGAAACCCAAATATCTCAGGCATTCGTTGGTTTTTTCACTCCAAATTTTCAACATGGTTTTTTTGTGACCCCACCTCATGAACAGTAGCAATATCAGTTTGTTAGCTGAAAGCTGCTTATGCACAGTGACTACGGCATTTAGCACCACAGGTGCAAAAACATTCCGAACAGGATGTAAAAAATTACAGCTGTACTGTTCATGGGGAGGTGTAAAAAATGGCAATGTTGCAAATCTGCAGTAAAAATATTTAAAAAAATGGTGAAGTCACGAAGCGCATTAGAAACTGTGCAGCATACCCGTAATATAATTGGTTGGGGATTTTTTACAGCAGATTGTCAACTCAGGCATTTTGGTGCCTCAATCATGAACAGTGTCACTGTGATTTTCTTTATCTGTCTGGAACAATGATTTCCCACAGCGACCACGCATCTCTGCGCTGAAAGTGTGAAAACACACTTCGGCCATGTTGTGAAAAATGACAGCTGTACTGTTTATAAGGAAGTGTGGAAAAATGCCACTGGTGAAAATCTGGACTGAAAATATTACAAAGTCATGAACTTACAAGGGTGCGTGGAAACTGCACAATGCTCACTCGTAACACAGTCATTTATGGACTTTTGTCACCAAATTTTCACAGTGTAACTGTGATTTTCATAATCTGTCCCAAACATTGCTTTCGCACACCAACAGCACCATTGTGCGCTACATGTGCGAAATCACATTTTGGGTGACATATGAAAAATGGCAGCTGTACTGTTCATAAGGAAGTGTAATAAAATGGCAATGTTGAAAATCTGGAGTGAAACTATTAAATTCGCAAACTTACGAGCATGCATAGGAACTGCACAATGCACTCTCGTAAAACAGTAATTTTACAAATTTTTTCACCAAATTTTCAACATAGCCATTTTAAGACCTTTAACTCATGAACAGTGTCACTATGATTATTACTGTGTCCCATACGTTGATTTAAGCACATTGACTAGCCATTGATGCTTCATGGGCGGAAACACGCTTTGGGTGAGATGTGAAAATGACAGCTGTACTGCTTATAAGGAGGTGTGGTAAAATGGCAATGTTGAAAATCTGGAGTGAAAATATTGAAAATTCGAAACTTCACGGCGTCGCGAGAACTACATAGCATACGCATCATCAAACAGTCATTTTGGAATTTTACACCAAATTTCAACATAGCCATTTTAAGACCTCTGCTCATGAACAGTGTCACTGAGATTTTCTTAATTTGTCCGATACATTGATTCACACACCGACTTCGCCATTGTATTGCTACATGAAGTGAAACATGTGTTTTAGGTGAGATGTGAAAATGACAGCTGTACTACTCATAAGAAGGTGTGGTAAAATGGCAGTGTTGAAAATCTGGAGTGAAAATATTGAAAAGCGGAACTTACGTGCATGAGGAACTGTGCAGCATACGCTAAATAAAACAGTCATTTTAGGAATTTTTCACCAAATTTTCAACATAGCCATTTAAGACCTCTGCTCATGAACAGTGTCACTGAGATTTTCTTAATTTGTCCTGTACCTTGATTCCGCACACCAACTGTGCCATTATGCGCTACATGGGCGGAAACACATTTTGGGTGAGATGTGAAAAATGACAGCTGTACTACTCATAGAAGGTGTGGTAAAATGGCAATGTTGAAAATCTGGAGTGAAAATATTGAAAATTTGCGAACTTATGAGCGTGCGTAGGAACTACTAGCATGACGCTAAGAAAACAATCATTTTTTGGAATTTTGCACCAAATTTTCAAAATAGGCTTCTTGAGAGCCCACCTTATGAACACTGGCAGTGTCGTTTTGTTAATCATTCTGGAAAGGTGATTTCTCACAGTGGCTGCGAAATCACCCTTCAGGCCCGAGTAACGCCATGACAGTGCAAGAATTCATGAGGAGGGTCCTAAAATCCCATGTTGAAAATTTGGTGCAAAAATTCCAAAAAATGCCTGAGATATGCAACAAAGTTGAAAACCCCTATCTGTCCCATTATACAGCTTACCGGCATTTCCTCAGTTCGCGGTCAGCTTTGAAGAGTGTGAACGTGTTCCAGTCCACGAAATCGTCGCACTGAGCTCTGGAAGTAAGTATGGGGTGAGGGGTGTGGGAAGGCGGGGTGCGCAGTGGGTGGGTGTGGGTTGTGGGAGGGGGCCAGGAGAAGCACCGTGGGACCGTTTTTAATTTACAGGTTTTTTTCAGTGACGACGGGATGTTTGCCACGCTGGGTGGGCTCCCAGCATAGCACAGGGCGGCTGGGGGAGGCCGTGGAGGCCGGCGGGATTGGGCACCCCGTTGGCCATATGATCAGTTGCCACGCTGGGGTGGGCTCCCAGCGTGGCACCTCTACTCTTGAGAGGGAGGACAGTGGAGCCGAGGGGATTGGGCACCCCGTCGGCTGTACACATGAGTTGCCATGCTGGGGTGGGCACCCAGCGTGGCATGTGGAAAGGCTTTGGGGGAGCACAGCACAAGCCGACAGGGGGATTGGGCACCCTGCCGGCTATAGTCGTGTGCCTGGGGTAGCACGCAGCATGCTTGCATGCATTTCTGTGTGTGTGTATGTGTGTGTAGGGAGAGCTGCGCATGAGCAGGTGATATCTTATCGCTGCTCACTGAAGCGTAGCTCCCCCTTTCAACTGTATGCTACTGCATTTTGGAGCTTGTCATAGACAGCTCCAGCATGCATTGGCGCCTGGGGCCGCGCCTGCCAACACACTGACTGAATTGGAAGAGGGGGTGACACACCTCCGAAAACTCGGATGATGGCACTATGTTTCTTGTACATGCGTGCAAGCAAACATAAAAAGGATGCTGAGAAGTTAACCTCCAGAGTGGTGGATACTGAACTTCAAATTAAACAGCAAGACCAAATCCTACATGACCAATTTCTCCAAACTAGGGACCATTATAACCAGATACAGTATCTATTGGCCAAGGTTGATGACCTTGAAAATCGAGGGAAGAGAAGAAACATTTGAATTGTGGGGCTCCCGGAGGGGACTGAGGGCCCAAATATGATCTCCTTTTTGCAGACTTCTCTTCCAATAATGCTTAAACCGAATAACCGCCCCGCTATGGAGCTAGAGAGGGCCCACAGGTCACTAGCCCCAAAGCCTCAGCCTGGGGACCATCCTCGCCTAATACTTTGTAAATTTGCCAGATACCCGTTAAAGAACTATGTCTGAAAGCTTCTAGAGACCTCAGAATGCAGCATTGGGATGGGGCTCCCGTTCAGATATTCCAGGACTATTCATATGACTTATCCTGGAGATGTAGAGCCTATGGTCCGGTAAAGCAGGCCCTTTACAAGTTAAACCTTCTGACCTCTCTAAGATACCCTTCGCAACTACATGTACTGTATATGGGTGAGCAGCTTACCTTTAATGCCCCGGCTGAGGTGGAACTCTTCTTGGAGGACATCGGTGGTGAAGCTGGGCCGTAACGAAAGTCCACCACTCTGCCTCGAGGTGATGCCATGTCATTCATGGATACCTCTGCTCCTCTCAAAGGCTCTCAGGGCTGAAACTCTATGCCCTCCCCAGGGCCAGCTGGAAGAACTGAGTGGCATAAGCAGCATAGGGGTAGACAATTAAAGAAAGCACCTGGCAAGTCGGGGAAGCCCTCTCTGCCTTCTACTGAGAAACCACGAAGGAATTGCTCGAGGAGCTAGCAGCAGGTCCCACCGGCTTCGGGGAGCAATGGCTCCTCCACCTACTCCACGCCCGTGAAGCTGTCCAACAGATATGAGCTGCTCAGAGATTTATTGCCAGCAGCCCTGGTTATGCCCGACAGAAGCACCAGCCACAAAGATGTACTCCACCTGGACAATGCCGAGGGGCTGGCTGAAAGGGCTCCCTTTGAAACAGACTGGGCAGTTGAACGTTGGAGTTCATGGGAGGACAGGAGCTCCACGTCTTTATTGGTGAAGCCGCAAGATGGGTAAAGGTCCCAGGGTTAAGTAATTTTGTCAAATGTTTTGCTGTGGTATACGGGGCAGTTGGAAATCCAGGGCTTCCCTAGCTTGTCCTCGGTGTAATGCCTCCTTTCCTAGGGCCAGGCTGTAACATCTGCCTTGTGCGATGTACGCTGAGTCCCCATTACTATGAGCCCCAGACCCTTTTCTCCATTCCTTCTCCAGCCGCACTGCTCACTCTCCGCTACTCGCAAATGACGTTCAGGTCCTGGATTAAATGTGCCGTGTACAGTCCGGCCTGATCTGCGATTAAAATGTAAGTAGTTGGGCTTCTAGTTATATGTTAATCTCCTCCATTGAGGAGTTATTGCTGTTACGTGCTTTACAGGGTAGCCCTGCTACTACGGTATGTAGCATCAGTGGTTGTCGCCCCTTCGTTCTGTTTAGTTTTTAATTGCCAGCAGGTTCCTGCATGATTTCAGGTGAAGGGTTTTGATTTTTGCTCCCTATTACAAGCCTCTGACATGTTACCCTGTAACTTTTCTAGGATTTTAATCCCAGAGGCTTCTCCCGCAGATTGGGGCTGCTGCCTTGTACACATAATGTGCTCTGGCACTCAGGGGTAGCTCTCATGCAGAGTAGAGTAAGAATCTATAGAATGTGGACTGTCTTTAGAATGTTGTCCTATGGAATATGTTTAAAGTCTGAGACTTATTGGGAGCTAATATGACTTCAGAAGATTTACTATGGAGTTATTTCCAGGCACAAGCCCACTGGTGCTAGTGGCCGCTATATTTCAAGGGGTGTCTGGATTATGAATGCCCTTCTCGTTCTTACACCCTAGAGGCCCTGATATTGCAATGATATCGCCATGGTGACAGTATTTGTGACACTGCAATGTATAGCTAATTGCACCTACCATTCCAGTAGAGGTACTTAATTTTTTTTCTTTACTAAGCTGAAAGAATCTTAATGTCATTATAATTCTCAATACATTCTGGATCTCCCTGCTCTCTCTACCCATTGGTGAAAGCTAGTTTAGGGTTGGTGTGGATGTATTTATTCCAGGATATGGAGAACTGGCACCCCTTTACAATATTTTTGATGGCTAGAGATGCACATACAGTGCTGTCCTCCTAGTGCAACCCTAATCCCACAGGTTATTCGCACTTCCCCCCAACCCTGGGGATAGTCTTGGGCCATTGGGAGTCGATGGTGTGTTTGCCTCCTCCCTGGTAGAAAACAGACTACACCCCCCACTCTGTCCTTGGTGAGGCACCTCAGCGTCTGTTCAGCATGCTGACCTACCTTTCAGCTGAGGAGCTGCTCTTTAACTTACCTAACCTAACCCCCTGGATTACGTTGGTACTCTGGAAACATCCGGGACACTCCAGGGTGGTGTATAGGTTTCCTTTTCTCTTTGTTGTCCTCTCAGGTTTACCAATAGTTATAAAAGTGATTTCGGTGTTTATTAGGACCTGCAGAGAACTTGTTATGGCCTTGTTTAGGCCTGTTGGGCTGCTTAAGTTAGGGCGGAGACCCTTATTTAGTTATTGGAATATTCATATTAGCTTTCAGCTAATGTTGTACTTAGCATCAGTGTTTATTTACAGTTGTTGGCATGCAAAATGGAAACATCCTGACAATGGCTAAGTTTTCAGATATCACAATCACTACTTGGAATGTCAGGGGTTTGAATTCTCCCATAAAGAGAAAAGCGGTACTGTCCAGGCTAAAAGAATTGGGCACACAAGTCACTTTTTTACAAGAGACTAAATTAAGTTCCAAAGAAGCTGTGAAGTTGGTGAGGGATTGGGTAGGTGCAGAAGCTCATTGCATGGCAAAATTGGCCAAACGGGGTGTATCCATTTTGTTACATAAGTCACTGCAATGGCAGGCTAAAGAGGTTTACAGAGGAGGAGATGGTAGGTGGATCATTCTCAAGGTCTCTACACCCTCTGGCCCCCTGATCCTTGCAAATATATATGGTCCCAATGAGGTTTCTTCCAAATTTTTTTACTGTATTTCACAAAAACTCATGGATACATCATATGACAATCCTGAGTTGCTCATGGGAGGTGACTTTAATCTGGTAATGGACAGCCTCCTGGATAGATCCAATGCCAGACCAGAGACCCATTGCAGATCACAGCAGGCACTGCAAGATCTTATTTCTCTGCATCAGCTTTAGGATGTGTGGAGGGTATTGAATCCTTCAGTAAAATATTTCTCCTTTTTCTCTGCACTCTGCTAAATGGCTAGTAGATTGGATTATCGGCTCACTTCTCCTAACATCTATAAGGCCACCTGTGGGGTAGTTATTTCCCAAATATATATCTCCGATCATGCCCCTGTCTCCCTTACCTTTGTACCCGCTCTAAAAATCTCCAAATCACTACTGTGGAAGTTGGATCCCCTCCTGCTGTATGATAAGGACTTCACCCAGTGGCTTCAGGTGGCTACAGAAGAATTTTTCCTTCACAATCCCCCTTCTTCTGCCTTAGCTGCAAGCACTTGGATGGCCTACAAGGCCACTATTAGGGAAGGTATCATTAGCTTTGCCTCATATAGGCGGAAGATGAGGGACCAGGAACTTCTCCTGCTAGAGAACACTTTAAAATATATGGAAGCTAAGTATAAAGCGAAGCCCTCAGTGCTTCAGACACTGACAGTTTTAACTGCTCTGGCTGCCACCCATTTAAAAATCAATACACTGGTCAGCAGGAAGGCCGAGCTCTATATTCACAGAACCCAGCACCGTTACCAAGCTGAGGGTGAAAAGGCTAGCAAGTTGCTGGCCTACGGCTAAAACAAAGACAAGCTGAAAGAGTTATCACCAGCCTAAGGGTCGGGTCAGGGAAGTTCTCCATGAACCCCACCTCTATTAATAACACTATGACCAAGTTCTATAAAATTCTTTACTCTTCCCATGGTTGTTGGGATGGTGAGTCTTACACTCAATTTATTGAGCCCTTGCCTCTCACTAAGCTTTCTGACTCACAGAAAGCCACACTAGACCTACCCATAACAGAAGCAGAAATTGGCAGAGCCATTACTAAGATGGCTCCTCCGAAAGCACCTGGGGGGATGGTTTTTCAGTGGATTTTTACAAACTAGTTCAGCCTTTGATTACAGCCCCCCTGGCGAACATGTTGAATGAGGCGCACTCGTGTGGGCAGTTCCCTCCTACTCCTACCCTATCTGAGGCCATAATTACCATACTACCAAAAGAGGGTAAAGATCTCTCCCTCCCCTCCAGTTACAGGCCTATTTCTTTAATCAATACTGATGCCAAGATTCTGGCCAAGGTTTTGGCCACTAGACTGGAGGAATTCCTTCCAGAGATTATTAACCCTTTTGCAGGTGGAGTTTGTTAAGGGTTGAATCAGCTTAGATCATATCCGGGCCCTAGTACCCTTAATACAGATAGCGGCTTCCCTCTCCACCCCAGAGGCAGCAGTTACAATTGACTTTGAGAAGGCCTTTGACACTGTAGGCTGGGAATATTTATTCGCAGTCATGAACACTTTTAACTTTCGCCCGTACTTTACCACTTGAATAAAGACTCTTTATGCCTGCCCTACTGCCAGGGTCCTTACCAATAATGTCCTCTCTGAACCATTTTGTCTACAGAGAGGGACCAGACAAGGATGCCCATTATCCCCCCCTACTTTTTGTTTTAGCTATTGAACCCCCTCACAGCTGCCCTCAGAAATCACCCTCATATACATGGACTTCAGGTTAAGGACAAAAGTTATATCACTAAGTTGTATGCCGATGACTGCCTGATCCTGACCCATGACCTACCACACAGCCTACCACACATCCTTTCTACATTGCAAGCATTCAGTAAAATCTCAGGCTTGAACATCAATCTAGCAAAGTCTGAAATCCTCCCTCTTAATGTTCTTACTACATCGGCCATTGTGGATTCCCAAGGTCTGGCCTGGGTAAGATCCGAAATAACTTACCTGGGCATTCAGCTTACCTCCAAACTCTCGTACTTAATGGACGTAAACTTTAAACCCCTAGTGACCAAACTACAGTCTGCCATGAACAGATGGGCTCATTTGCACCTCTCCCTGGCAGGCAAGATTGCCACGATCAAAATGTTGCTTGCCCCTAAAATATACCACCTACTATCCCATATTCCCTTTCTTCTTTCCGTTGCATGGAATCAAAAGCTGAATACTCTGATCAACTCCTTTTTATGGGGTTCGCACAGACCTAGATCTAGTAGAGCTAAATTGAGGGCTCAAAACCTGAGGGGAGGCTGGAACCTACCTGACTTCTCTCAGTACTCCATAGCATTTATAGTAGCAAAGACCCTAAAGGAGGAGGGTCCCTGTCACTCCCTTCACTCTCAGGCCTGGTCCCAAATTGAAAGAGATCTCTTGCAGGGCCCTTCGGTTTCCATACTGGTACCTCACCCCCTTCTAAAGCCGCACAAGGGCTGGCTCTCCATCCATCATGCACATCAAGCCTGGCAAAAATTGGGGTTCAAAACCTCTCGATGTCTTGGCTTGGGAAATCATACCCCTCTCTGGAATAACCCCAACCTCTGTATTAATAAATCTCCCATGAACTGGATGGACTGAGTCTCTAAAGGAATACTTTACATTCGGGACTTGAGATCCCCAGAACACTCAGACATGGACTTGTTCCAGGGTTTGCAAAACAGGTATGGTCTCCCCCACAGTGATTTTTGGAAATATCTTCAGATGAGAAGCCTATACCATCCTTGGGTTAAGAAAAGATGCACCTGTGTCACGTGTATAAAATGTAAAGTTGTTAAACCCTCTCTTCCTATAGATGACTGGATTATGCATTCCAAAGGTAGGGATGGTCTTATACAGAGATTTCAAAGAGATAGTGCTCCCAACCCCTCTCTGCCGGCCAAAACCAAGTAGGCCACAGCATTACAGATCACCATTACTGATCTACAATGGTGACAGTGCTGGTTGAGAACTTGCCAGGCCTGCTGTATTCCCCAAAGCCTTCTTTTACAGAATAAAATACTGCACCTCTGGTACCATACCCCATCCCAACTAAACAAGATGGGTCTTCTCTCCTCCGACTGCTGTTGGAGATGTGAGGCCCCAGACGCGGATCTGCTTCACATCCTGTGGTCATGTACTCCTTTGAAGTCCTGTTGGGAGGCAGTAATCCTACATTGTTCCCTTATCTTAAAGACGTCCCTTCCAGCAGATCCGGGTCTTTAGCTATTAGGCCTTATACCCGAGGTTCTCACTCTCCCCACAGCCTCTATACTGTGGCTCATACAGGCCTCGGTAGAATGTAAGCATCTTATCATACATCGCTGGAGATCCCTAGAGGTTCCATCCCTGGTAGAGAGGCTCAGTGCCACAGAAAGGTTGGCCACCCTGACCAGGATATCTTGTGTTAAAAACCAGAGTTATAACAAGTTTGAAGCACTTTGGGCCCCTTATTTAACCTATGTTGACCACGGTAACCATGCCTTGACCTCCAGATATTCAAAGGACAAACTGAAACCCCCATGACCACCGTAGCAGTAATGGTTGGTTAATTGTTAAAAGACTGCAATGGCTTTTCTTTATAGCTATCTTGAGTGTCCCACCTACAGATGGTCGTACAGGTCCCCTCCTAAAAGCAAGTTTCTACACCTTATGTGAAGATGCTCTGTCATTCTTGAGCCCGCCTTTTTAAAGTGAGTAAATACCTTTCTCTGGATTTTCTTAGTGTACCCATGGTAGGATTTTCCAGGTTTAATGATGTTTCACAGTTAATACTTCGTTAAGCCAGTTGTAATACATGTACACCAGCACGATATGGTTGTTTGTATGGTGCCTCGGCTGTCTGTATTAAGTGGCATGTTTGTAACCACTTTGTCAGCCATTTGGTCTAATGGTTCTACATATGTAATAATCTGAAATCTCCTAATAAAATGATTAACTGCGAAAAAGAGTTTGTTTAAATAAAATCCCCAAACCATCAGCCGCGTCTGGGCCAAATGTCCAATAAGAGGGTCCCTACAACCAGCCTTTTTTTACCTGTGCAATATCATGCAGAGAATTAAATCTGGTTTCTTGTAAAAAAAAATATTTTTCAGCAATATGTTGACAGAAGGATACTAAAGCTAATCTTTTCTTGTAGCTTTTAATAATACAGACATTCAGCGAAGCTAGCTGTGAGGAAGCCATTTACTGAACATTAAGAAAATTAAGCTTCTTCCTTGTCCTTTTTCCTCTTTCTACTCTTTTTTTCTTAGCTTCCAGTGCCCTTGAATTGTTTTTTCTTCCAGTTTAATTTCTGAAATAACCTCTGACCGTGAGGAAAAATCACATTCAGAATCCCCTTCTTCAACCTGTAAAGCCTGGAAAGAATCATGCAAAGGGACGGAATTTGAAGCATATTTTTTGTGGCAGATCTAGTCGAGCTCCTAGAATTGGGAAGGTGAAATTCTAAGGGGGAGGGGAGATTTTATCCTCTACCTGACCTTCACTAGAAGTTCCTTGGATTTCTTCCTGTTCTTGTCCTTGAGCAGTCTGCCCTGGTTCTAAAGGAGGTGAATGGGTCCTATCCTCAGTTTCTGTGTTACTGGGTTCCCTCTCACCCTCTGTAGTCCTGCCATTCTCTGTGTTTTCCCTAACTTCATTTGTTGCCTGCTCACTCCTTTCAGGGGGTTAGAACCTTGGGGCCTACACCTCTCCTGGGCCTGGTTAATTAAAAGAGCTTTGGCTGGACCTCTTTGATTGTTCTGGCTAGCCCAGGCACATTGGTGATAATGCATGCCCTTGTTCTTCGCACAGGTTACACTTGACAACATTCCTGCAAACAGAGCTAACATGATCGAAATCCCCACATAAAGCACATTTTAATCTGTCACAGGCACTGCTGAAGTGCATGCGATTGCCACATTTATAACAGGCCTTAGGCTTGCCCAGGTAGAAACACACTCCCCTGTCTCTTCCCCCAAAAAAGCTGTTAGAGACATGTATCACTTCATTTCCAATGATATGCAATTTAACTTTAAATCTCCAGCCCCCCATCCAGATGTCCCCTGAATCAATAATTGCTTAAGGAGGGCCCAACACATTGCATCTTTTTTCTAGCCAAAACTGTATATCTCTCACATTGACCCTCTCATTTCTAAACATGACAGTAATTTTTTTAAACAAAGGTTTAGTTAGAGGGATACACTTACAGAAATATAGGTGTGCTGTGTACATGCATAATGCATGCCACGTGCTTAATTCTGTAGTGTTTGCATGCAGTTCACATACACAAAGTGATCCTAAGCAAACCAGGTCTAAAAAGCAAATCAGGTTCACATGCTGCAAGCTTGACATGTGTGCAGCAGGTAAGCTGGTGTGAACATCTTCTAAAAATCACATCTGGTTCGCGTGTTGCATGCTTGACATGAGTGCAGCAGTTAAGCTTGTTTGAACATAATTTAAACATCACATCAGGTTCTCATGCTGCACGCTTGCCATGCATGCAGCAGCTAAGCTGGTGCAAATCTCAACTAATAAAACATGTCAGTTTCTATTTCTTATACTACTGCTAGCAATTAGTCATTAAAATGCATTTTTATTTGAACTCCCATAAAAATTAGGTAAACTCATTAATTTTGATCCTTTTTCAAGTGGTTTAATGGCTTTTGATTTTTGTCATTAAATCGCCATTAATTTGTAAAGTATTGTTTGCTTACTACATTAAATGCCTAGGATATAGCCAGTCAACATCCTCCATTCCAGATGTACGAAGAGGAGCCTTTGTGTTGTGAAGCTTATCCTTTTTGTTTTGGACCATGCAAATCCCTTATGCATATTTAGTGCTACAAATGTGTTTCTCCATGACTGTTTCATCTCACTTACTTTCTCTTTGTCATTCTGTATTGAGCATATACACTATGGCCATGCTCAGCACTCTTTGTGCTGAGTAGGGTAATGGAAGCATGCACCATATCTCACATTTTTCCTCTGAAATGAGGGACATGGACACTCAAAATGAGGGACAATGAGGGACACTAACCCACATCATGATCAGAACACATCATGATCAGGACACATCATGAAACAGGGAGATACAGTACCTCAGAACATGGTGGAATTCATTGTATTAGCACCTGAGAATGAATTTCTACCATTATGCAAGAGTGCCATTTAGGTAGGGCACATGGGGGCAGTTGCCCCCCTCCCCCCCATATTTATGCCTAGGTTGTTCTTATGGTGTGGCAATAATGGCTTTAAATTTGGATTTAATGTTTTGCACAATAAGTGCCCACCTGGCCTGTGTGTGCTCATGCTGCAGGTACTCTCAAGAATTGACTATATCTGTATTGTGTTGTCCACTCTCTCCACCTATTAGCAGCGGCACAATCACATGTGATGTGGATGGGCTCCAGCCAAGAAAGAGCGCATGAGTCTTTCAAGTGTGACACTGCCTTTCCCACCACAGAGTAGACAGACTGCAGAGTACAGCTTGGAGGAGTCAGTGAGCACTAAACTCTCAGTAGCAGTGTTGTGGCAGCATATTTATGTTAATCTACTCTTGGTGAGTCTCCTTCTCCCCTGGTGGCTGAATGGGCAGAGGGTGAGCTAGAAGCTAACTCAAGACTAGGCTACCTACTTACTATTCAAGGCTCAATCTTGCAAAAAAAATAACAGCACAGACTGCAACAGCAGCAAGCTAGGCTTAGCAGCAGTGGTGACAGCAGTATGGGTGGCCTTCATAGGTCTTGATCAGTGCAGTGTGGCAGCAGCCACAGCAGCAACCAAGCAAGAAGTAGGCAACCTAGGTTGGGTGGGTTTGGTTGGTGAGGTTCTTGGTCACAGACCTCAGTGAGTACCTGTGATGACCGATTCTAGCATCCAGCTTCTGGAGGAAGGACAGAGGGAGAGCAGACTAAGAACTGGGCTAGTGGCACACTGTGCAAGGCTGCAGATTCTAGCCATGTGGCCGAGTAAGTCCTTGTGACTTAACTAAAGCAAGTCTGCTCAGGCGGCCATCTTTTCTCCCATCAGTGAAAGTAAATACATTTTTACAGGGGGATTGGGGAAGGAGGAAGGACTGAAATATTGATGTGTTTTTCATGTTTCTTCACCTTTGGGTGGCTTCATGACCCACAGAGAATGGGTGTTGAATGGAATGAAGTCAGGGAGAAAAATCAGGACAAAGTTCTTTGTGGGGAGGGTGTAGAACTTCAGCCAGGAAAAAAATGGTTAGTAACTGAGTGGGTTTAAGCCCAAATCTGATGCACTGCTCCAGGGCATATACAGATGAATCTCATACATTTTAATTTTTCCTGATTTGCATATCACTTTTCAGCCAAAACAAATAAGCTGTATCTTTTAGAGATGTTACCGACATTCTAGAGCTGTCCCTTGCATTTACAGACAGTGGAGTGATATGGTATGCACAGAATATTGGAGCCCCACTATAGTTAGGCGTATGCCCCCCCCCAAGTGAAGCTGACCTCCATATCCCCACACTCAGGAACATTATGACAAAGGGCAAAGGAGACTGCAGTGGTGTGCATGATTGAAATGAATGGGGGTATTTTTTTATTACTATTTTATACATTATTGATAGAGAGTTGGAGATTAATGAAGGTCACTGCTTGACTAACAAGGGCCTTGTTAGTAGAACAGTGGCTTTCATTATTCTCCAACTCACCATCATAATGTGTAAAATAGTAATAAAAAATAACTCCATTCATTTCAAGGGGGTACGCCCCAGCACTCTGACCCATGGACATCATCTCTTAAAGACTCCTGCCTCTGGCTCCCTAGTACTCAATTAAGAAACTTTTTACTTATATCTACTGTATGCTTCAGGTTGTCTGTAGTAGTGGCCATGCCCATCCAGTGTGTGTGCATGGGGGGACTGGACATCGTGTGTGTGTGTGTGTGCATGTATGTGTGTGTGTGTGTGTGTATGTGTGTGCCAAGTTATTGCTGCTTTTGTGTTGCACCCTAAAGTCTGCTTACGTGGAAGCATTCAAAATTATGGAGAGAATATAGTAGGAGTACAGGCCAGACAGAAGTAATTAAGTGGTTTTGTGGGTAAGTTTGTGTATTGGGGGGTGGGAAAAAATGTATTTCCATTGTTATGTGTACTACAGTTCAACTGTGAAAAAGATGAGGGAGAGAAGAAAACTGAAAAGCATAACAGTGATTACAAGCATGCCTCAGGCGTGCAGATGTATTCACATACAGTATGTAATGAAGTACAAGCGAGCCATATGTGTGCAGACAGTTTGGCTTATTGGTTAAAGGCACTGAACTTCAAGCCAGGAGACTCGGAGGCATGAAGATGGGATTTGAATCTCATTAACCCTCACTAGTGTATAGTGTGATGTGTGATCCTGAACAAGTCACGTAACTTTTATGTGTGCAGTTATCAGTGACCACTTGCTTTTTGCACTCATGCCACATGCATGCATGCATGCAGTCTTTCCCAATTTAACATAAAAATCATGGTTTCCACACTTGCTTGCTGCATGCATGCCATATGCATTAAATCAGTTCCAATTTAACATTTAAATCATACTTGCAGTATGCATATCACCTAGGTAGTTTTATATGTGCAGCATTAAAACATTTCATAAAATTATTTCTGTAAGGGTAGCCCAAAATGGAGTCCATAAAGGCAGAGTT
Organism: Neoceratodus forsteri; assembly: GCA_016271365.2. Taxonomy (NCBI): domain Eukaryota; kingdom Metazoa; phylum Chordata; order Ceratodontiformes; family Ceratodontidae; genus Neoceratodus; species Neoceratodus forsteri. The sequence goes on from CM057449.1 coordinate 1,729,212,697, forward strand.
TTAAAAGTTTCATATTTCCTCCAAAATTTGTCCAAACTGGATAAGTTCTTAAAACTAATGTCAGAAGTATCTTCTCGTATATTTATTAAGGCATATATTTCTGAGGCCTGAAAATTCACAGACTTCTTCTGTAACTTTCTGGCAACATAAACTCTATCAGGGTACTCCTGTAACCCCCCTCTGTACCTGAGATGTACAGCATTTCATTGTAGTGCTTGCTCTAGCATATTATTTCTGCATTGTTCCGAAAAGGTGGGTCCAGTTCTTCTTCTTTCATGGTGAGGGGGAGGAAAAAGGTGGGGGAGAAACAGAGGCCTCAGGCTCTTGGCCTTGACTTTGTTCATTAGAAGTAAATGTTAGACTGATATTTGGACACGCCTGAGAATTCTCTGAAGGTGAACACCCAGCTACTGAAAGGTAGAGGTTTGTTTAATGTATCCTGTGAAAGCTTGTCTGCTGAGGGGGCCCCTTGTTTTGCCGTGCCTTCCTGTGAAAAGTCCAGCCACAAAGAATCTGGGATCCATCTCCCATCCAGTGCATGCATCCATCCTGCATTTGGAAGCGATGTTTCTGCTGAACAATCTTCATCTATGAAAGGAGCATCTTGCTCCGGCAAACAGAAAGCTCTCTTGATTCGCTCAGAAGTGTTGTCTCCCACATCAACAGCAGTGGCATAACTCCTTGATGTTGGCCTGACATCTCCGACCAGCGAATTCTCAGCTGACTCACTCCATACCGGCAACTCTGTGTCACCGGACAAGTCTGCCTTTTGTCAGAGAAGTGCTTCTGTTTCCTTTGATTTCTGCTGCCAACTCAGGTAAAATCTCACCAGTTTTTAAAGTTGCATAGTCTCTAATCATCTGGAGGGAAACTCCCATTTTTATATTTCTGTCCGCTTGGCCTTCCTCAGAAATCTCAAACGGGACTGCACCCATCTCTGAGGTGGTTACATAGTCCATATCTTCATCCCCTGATGAAAAGATGGCTGAGGTCGGGGACTGAACCTCAGCCCACTGTGGAAACATGTCCTCCTCATCCCTCCATCTTGGCACTGTCTGCTGCCCTGCAAGCAAGACAGCAGCTCCCCCTACTGAAGAGTTCAGAAATTTACCTAGTGTGTAGGCCAAATTTCCCCCATTCACTAAAAATACCACCAACAGCTTAATGTGGTTCAATTCTTTTGGACTGCATTTGTATGTCCTCCATCTCCAGAACAAGCCTGTAAATAGCCAATACTGTCTAGCCCTCCTTTCTTGGTCAACAAAAACTAAAATAAAACAAAAAAAAAAAGTCACCCAACCTAGTATTGTCACCAGACCCTGTTCTAATCCCTGTGCACTCTGGTTTCTGTCCCCTGTGTAGGGGTGGCCCCTGTTTTGACATCCCAAGGCTTAGTGCCATCAAGCTTTCATCCACCCTCATGGTTGTTGCATCATTGGTTCCACTCACTGTGGTTCGGGTGGGCACACACACGTCACCCCTACCACTCCCTGCAGGGCACTCGGTCATCTGTTCTTTTGTCTCTATAGGGGGTCTAGGGGTGGTGTATGCTGGTGACAGCTGTGTGCCAATGGCCCCCATGGAAAGTACACCCCTGTCCACATTGCTGCACTACATCCCATCACATTGTGGGGAACCTCCTCCATGTCATGCCTAGCTGTTGTTACTGCCTGCACTGATATCACACTTGTTCCTCCATTCTGGCTGGTGCCATCAGTGGTTACCCCAGGGGGCCACGCAGCCTGCTTGGTTGCAGTGCTGCAGGGTGCTCTTGAGTCTGTCACCATGACAACATGGGCCCTTGATAGGAAAGATGTCTTAGGCATGGTGCTTGCAGCTGTTTGATGTCACATTACCTCACACTGCCAGCCCTCCCACTGTGGGATGTGTGTGTCATTGCCTGGTCTGGTTCCAATGGTGCACATGGTTGGGCACATCAGGCCCTAGCATTTCCACACCGTAGCCCAGCCCACTGATTGTTGTACTGCCTCCCCAGTGGTGCACAGTATGGCCATGGGTGTCTTCTCCTCTGCCACTGTGGCTGGTTTCCACCTATGCATGATGTCCACTACCTGCACTGGGGGCATGGTGTCCTCCCCAATAGTGCATTTGTATCATCTGATGCAGGTCCTGGGCCAGCGCCCTGCTGTATTCCATGCATGGCAGTTTTGATGGAGTCCATATTGCTGGCAGTGTGGCAGGGGACCTCACTCAGGGTGTCCTGTCACTGCCACCTCATGCTTTGTGTGAGGCCTGGCAGTGCAGCTAACAGTAGGTCACCAAAGCTTTCCTGCAGGGATGCTACACAGTCAAGCATGATTTACACGTGGTCAAGTATAATCATTTGTAGCTCGGCCACCACTTGCATTCCCTGCAGAATGGCTGTCTGCTGCACCTCATGGTCAACCATAATGCTGCAGACTATGGGTGATGGCATCCCTCACACCACTAATCTCACCCTCCACATGCTGATGATGTTGTCATGCAGCACTGTGGATGTTGCCATGCAGCATTGTAGTATCCCTCTTATGGCCACCCTGATCGCACTTAGTTCTCAGACGAATACTACTTCAGTGTCCAGCATATTTTGACACAGGCAGTCGACCTCATCCAAATCCATGTCAATATGGGGGACCCATTGCTTCCAGTACCACTGTCTGCCTGACTGGTGTCGCTGCAATCACGGTCCAGGTGTTGTGCCAACAATGGCTATGCACTTTCCTCACTGACTCTGGCCAGCTCTGGGTGTTCTGTGTTCTCAGAGCTCTCTTATGGATGTGCCTCTGTGCTGGATGGAGACCCTGATCCATGCCCTGTGTGGTGCCACTCTCAGTATCTGTGTCCACACCACCTTGTTCCTGTGCTGAGCATCCAATGAGCCCTGTTCCAGCAGTGTCTGATATGGTGGTGTTACCTGGAATGGAAGCAGAACATGTTTATTTACTTATGGTCCAGTATGATTGTCATAGACATGTGCTGTTCACTTCCCCCATTGCAAATACATGCAGCACCTCATCAGCCCACAACAGTGCCAGCTGGCTACCTGCATATTTATTTCATTTATTTAGGTATTTGGATCATACCTTTGAGCTCAGAGCTCTTTTACAAAGGTTCCACATCAAACAGTGACAATGACAACAATGACAGTTTATATACAATACTCGAATAGTAGGTTGCTAGTATACAATAAGGTTACAATGTCATTCATAGTACCAATGGTGATAGTACAGCATCAAGAGCATTCGACTAGGGTAAAGGGCAGTGTTTCTATGTAGCGAAGGAGATAAAGAGGTGTGACACCTAGTGTGAGAGTCTGAGGAGGAGTCAAGGTGAGGGGGAAGGGAGACTGGGGGGGAGCGGGCGGCCAAAAGAAGTGGCTTTGTCGCTGGCCCTCGGCGCAGCGGTTGGATTTCCATCTGCAACGCTGGTGACCCGGTTCGGGAACGAATCTGGGTCGCCGGAGGGCCGGTTGGGGAGTAGGACCGGAGCGTCCAATGGGCAGCTCTCCTATTCCGGGGGAAGTGGGCAGCACGTGCACTACGGACCCTGGTGGAGACTGGAAATCCGGGCAGCCGATGCTTGCTGTGGGTGGGGGAGGGAGGCGGGGCAGACGCTATGCGTCATTGCACCTCCCTGCCTCCCGGGGAGTAAATTGGGGAAAAACTCCCCACTCCGACGCCTCTATGATGCCCATCCTCGGGCTGCATGGCTCCCCAGTGAGCATGGCTCCCAGCCTCACACGGCTGCCTCGTGGCACCCCTATGGGGCCAGGGGTGCCACGCCCCGCCTTTGGGGTAAGCTAGGGGGTACTGGGAGCATAGCTCAAGAAGGGGGATGCCGCAGCAGGGGGATCCGTGACCGGGCGGATAACCTGGCGCGGAGGGGCGCATAAAACAGAAAATAGAAAAAAAAAAAAAAAAGAAGTGGCTTTGTCTAGGAGGTTGGGATGAAGTGGTAGTAGGTTGGTTTTAAGGTTGATCCAGTGCGGAAAAAGGCACAGGGAGGAGAGGAAGACAGAGGGATAGGGCAAGGGGGAAGAGTGGAGGTAAAAGGAAGGGGAAGGAGAGTGTGGGTGAGTTGGCATTATGGGTGTTAAGATTCCTTGTGGCAGTCACAAACTGTCCTAGAAAGAAGGTGTTGCCTTACACCATTTTTTAATTGCAAGATGCATTGGGAGTTTAGGATGAGCACTGGGATTTCATTGAGCAATTGGGGGGCCCTATAGCTGAAAGCATGCTGTCCCTGCACAGTTTAATGGAAAGGTGTTGATAAGGCCCCCCCTCATCCTGCCTCTGGTGGTATAGCTGGTAGCACTTGGTGTTAGGATGCTAGAAATGCATGGGGGGGGGGTTTACCCATTAGGGCCTTTTTTCCAAGGAGACATGTTTGGAATATAATCCTGTTCTTTCGTGGCAGCCAATTGGTCTCCTCGTATAAGGAGCAGGTGTGAGTATTTTGATCTGCAGCCATTGTGAGCCTACATGCCTTGTTGAGGGCAATGTGAATCCTTTTTAGTGCAGCGTCTGTTGCTGTGCCATAGACCACCAGTCCATAGTCGATGGTAGAAAGGATGGAGCTGGAGACTGAGAGACGCAGGGCCTCTTGAGTGAGATACTTTTTTATGCCTATAGAGTACACCCAGCTTGGTGTTCACTGCCTTTACCACTGTGTCGATGTGTTGGGTGAAGGTGAGGGAGTCATCAATGGTGACCCCCAGGTACTTGAAGAAATGAACTTGTTCTGGCAGCTCATTGACTTTATTGGAGATGGTGAGGGGAGGAAGGGAGCTTCTTTTTGTGCTGAGGGCTGGCTATGAGCATCACCTTGGTCTTTTTGTAGTTTAATAGAAGTTTATGACTACAGAACTAGTCTTCCAACTTGTAGAAGGATGCCTGCAGCTCAGAGTGGAGGGTGACTATTGATGAACTGCTGGTGAGAAGTACAGCGTCGTCTGCGGAAAGTATCAGTTTAGCATCATAGGCTTCAGAAAGATTATGCATATGCTGCACAACACCCCTGCAGCACACATGGGCTCACACTAGGTCCATACCCCCAGTGCAACATCCAGCAATATACATAAGATCATAAGAATTTACCAGCAGAAGGAGACCGTGTGGTCCGTCTAGTCTGTCTGGGTTTTCTGTCCCCCACTATCAATTTGTCTTGCAAGGGTGACTATACTGTCTATCCCATGCCTGTTTGAATTCATTGACTGTCTTGGCTGTCACTACCTCCGGTGGCAGGCTGTTCCAAGGGTCCACCACCCTTTCCATGAAAAAGTACTTCCTAACACTTGTTTTGAATTTAGCTCCCACCAGGTACATGTTGTGTCCTCTAGTACATGCAGCCCTGTTTTCCCGGAAGAGGTTCCTGGTTTGTACTGTGTTGATCCCTTTAACAAGTATAAATGTCTCAATCATGTCTCCTCTGTTCCTCCTCTGCTTGAGGGAGAATACATTTAGCTGATTGAGCCTAGCTTTGTACATTTCATGGTGCAGACCCTGCACCATTTGGTTGGCACGTCTCTGCATGGTTTCCAGATGGTCTATGTCCTTTTTTAGGTGAGGTCTCCAGAACTGCACACAGTACTCCAAGTGAGGTCCCACCAGGAACCTGTACAGCAGCAGGATTACATCATGCTTCCTACTGGTAATACCCCTACCAATACATCCGAGGATGGCGCTTGCCTTTAGTGACTCTATTCACATTGATTCCCTACCTTTAAATCATTTGTGATCATGACACCAAGATCCCGTTCCAGCTTTGTTCCTTCTAGTACAGCACAAGAAAGTAATGAGCACCAGGATGAGGTGGTACTGCAAAAGGCTCAACAGACATTCTAAGAAAAATAGGAGTAAGTAGTCACTTAACCAAAACTCCATCTGCCATTCTGAACTGCTGCTGAATATGTAAATGGAGTTTTGGTTAAGTGACTACTTGAATGAATATTTACTAAATAAACTATCATGCAAAACTAAACTTAAATTGAAGTTGACTGGTGGTCTGGTGTGTTTTTGGTGGGTGTTCTTATTTTTCTTAGAGTTTCTTCTAGTAGCTGTCCCTAAAGTACATACTTCATGCATATGTTCCTTCTACCCAAGTGCATGACTTTACATTTTTTGGCATTTAAACTCAACTGCCAGTTCCTGGACCATTCATCTAGCATCCTGAGATCTGCCTCCATTTCAGTGATCCCTTCCTGTGTGTCCACCCTGTTGCAGAGCTTTATATCATCTACAAAGAGGCAGTCTTTCCCTTTCAGTTCTTCATTGATGTCACTGATGAATATGTTGAAAAGAATGGGACCTAGTACTGACTCCTGTGGCACACCACTTGACACCTTCTACTCTTGGGACAAGGTGCCATTTGCCATAACCCTCTGTGTCCTACCTTGCAGCCACCTTGTAATCCATTTAACTACTCTGTGACCAGTGCCAACTTGTTCCAGTTTGTTGGCTAGCCTTCTGTGTGGGACTGTATCAAAGGCTTTACTAAAGTCCAGATACACCATGTCCACTGCTGCTTCCAGGTCTGCTCCTCTTGTAACCCAGTGAAAGAAGTCTACCAAATTTGTTTGACGTGAGCATCCTAATGTGAAGCCATGCTGTTTTGGGTCAAGTTGCCCACTTACTTTCAGGTAGTTCATTACCCTTTCCTTAAGCAATGTCTCCATTATTTTACCCACCACTGAGATCAGACTTACTGGGCGGTGGTTTCCTGTTACCTCCCTGCTACCACACTTGTGCAACGGCACAACCGTGGCCCTTTTCCTATCCTGTGGTACTATTCTCTGTTCCAGTGCACTGTTAAACAGTTTAGCAAGTGGGGCAGCAAGTTCATCTCTAAGTTCTTTTAGAACTCTTGGGTGTATTTCCTCAGGGCTCATTGCCTTGTCCACCCTTATTTTACACAACTCCTCAAGGACCCTTTCTTTCATAAAGGGGGATATGTCAGTTCCCCTGGTATAGGGAAGTGTCCTGGCTAGTGCTGGACCATTATCAATGTCTTCCTGTGTGAAGACCGAGCAGAAGAATTTGTTGAGAACTTCTGCCTTGTCTTTGTTGTTTTCCACCAGATGTCCTTCCTTGGTTGCCAGCCATATTATTCCTCCTTTGCTCTTCCTTTTTTCTCGAATGTATTGATAAAATGTTTTGTCCCCCCCCTTCACTTCTTGAGCCAAGTTTTCTTCTGTCTGGGCCTTTGCCACCCTAATAGCTTTACCGGCTTCCTTGAGTTTCTCTCTGTAGGCTTCTCTATCCTTTTCAGACTCGGTCTCCTTTTACTTCCAAAAAGCTAATCTCTTTTCCCTAACTACAGTAGTTACCTCTTTGAAGAGCCAGAAAGGGTTCCTTGTCCTTTCGGACTTTCTGATTTGTTTAGTGCATAGCACTGTGACTGACACTGTAGCATCTTTCAGCTTTGTCCATTTGTCCTCCACACTCCATGTGGTACCTGTTGCTAGCAGGGGCTTGACCCTTTCCCTCATTTTCAGGAAATCTGCTTTTCTGAAATCAAGCACCCTGATTCTGGAGTGGCATGAGTTCTCAGTCTTGTTAATGGAGAACCAGACTGACCTGTGGTCACTGGTACCCAGAGTGATCCCCACTTGTACGTCTGATACCCTAGCACTGTTAGTGAGTACCAGGTCCAAGATAACTGATTTTCTGGTGGGAGAAACCACCATTTGATTCAGTCCTGCCCCCCTCAAAGCTATGAGGAAGTCTCTACTCCTCTCTGAGGAAGCTGTGAAGGTGGAACATTCTACATCTAGCAGATTGAAGTCCCCGACTAGCAATAGCTCACCTTTGTCGGCCATCCTTATTATGTCTTCCAGGAGAACCTTGTCCTTTTTGATCTCTTGGTTTGGGGGTCTATAGATAACTCCAACCCTGATAAGATTTCTGTTTCCAGCTCCCAGATTGATCCATAGGGCCTCTGTTCCACCTTGTGTTGCCTGGGTCTCAGTAGCATTTATCCCTTCCCTGATATAAATAGCGCCCCCCCCCTTACCTATGCGGCCTTTCCTGAAGAGAATGTAACCAGGGATGGTGATATCCCAGGTATGGTTCTCTGTGAACCAAGTCTCTGTGACAGCAACCCAGTCGAGGCTGGCCTCTGCCATCATTGCTGTGAGATCTGTGATTTTGTTTGGAAGGCTACTGGCATTGACCTACATTGCCTTCAAATCTTGTTTTGTCCTGCTTCCTGTGCAATTTCTCCATTACATACAATACTTCACTGTGTTGTTGTAGCCCTTCCTCTGCCCCACAGACTTTGGCACCTTCTCCGTGGTAACACACTCTGGCTCCATTCAGGGTACCTCAAAGTAGTAGATTCAGTACTAGATTTATTTCTTTTGGGCGCCCTTCCCTGAAGGCTCAAAGCACCCTTACAAAGTCTAAAACTGACAAACAGCATATAGATATACACAAACAGCCATACAAATGAGAATAAATAACAATAACTAACACCCACTAATATAAAATATTTACTATTAATCAAACCCCAAACTACTTGTCATATTTAATGATTCCTTAGACCCCAAATGCTTGTTGGAAGAAAAAAGATTTAAATTTCCTTTTAAATATCTCTAGGGAAGATGACTCCCACAGAGACTCTGGCAAGGAATGCCATAGGATTGGGGCAGCCACTTCAAAGGCCCGATCCCCAGAAGATTTCAGCCTTGCTCTAGGGACCTCCAGGAGGGCCTCTCCCATAGATCGGAGAGAGTGACACAGGGTGTAGGGATGCAGGAGCTCCTTCAGGTAACCAAGACCCAGCCCATGCAAAGCCTTGTAGGTCAACAAGCCTATTCTGAAGGAGATGCACCAGCACACCAGCAGCCAGTGCAGTTCATGCAATGCCAGCATAATATGACAGGACCTTGAGTGGCTCATCAATAGCCAGGCTGCAACATTCTGCAGCAGCTGCAGGTGCCGCATTGTACCCCCTCTGACCCTGAAGTAGTATGTTACAGTAGTCGAGCCTCGAGGTAGCAAATGTATACACCAGTGTGGCCAGATTTTCAGGGGGATAAGGGATTTAATACAGGTGATATTACACAGATGATAAAAACCATTCCGGACAGCAGCTAACACCTGAGCATCAAGTGTCAGCTCACTGTCCAGAACAACACCCAAATTTCTCACATTGTTGGAGGCCTCCAGTTTGGCTGAGCCAATAAAAAGCCCTAAATCCTCTCCAGGGGCCTCCACTCCCAGCTCAACCACCAGTACTTCAGTCTTCCCTGGGTTGAGCCCCAACCAGTTCGATGTCCATGCCCGGATCTCGGAGAAGTACTTGTTCAGCATGTCAACCACATCGGATCTTCCCAGTGTGAAAGACAGGTAGGACTGAGTATCTTTGGCATTGCAATGAAATCACAACCAATACCATCTTATGACCTTACCAAGGGGCAGCACATACACTGTAAATGACTTGGGGGAGAGGACAGAACCTTTGGGCACCCCACAGGACAGGGCCATTGGGCTTGAGGAATAAGTCCCCCAAACCACACTCTGGAACCTGTTCCAGAAAAAGGACTCAAACCAGCTGATGACCTTGCCAATGAGTCCAACATACTCCCTCAGCCTGTCCAGCAACACCCCGTGATCCACAGTGTCAAATGCTGATAAAAGATCGAGGAGAAGGAGAATTGATCACTCTTCTCTATCCCTCACCCTGAGCAGGTCATTCAATACCCATACTAATGTGGTTTCTGTGCTGTGCATAGCCCTAAACCCAGACTGGAATGGCTTGTAAATGTGGAAGCCCATGAGGTGACTCTCAACCTGCTCTGCAACCACCTTCTTAAGAACCTTCCCAAGAAAAGGAAGGTTTGACATAGGTCAGTAATTTGCCAAGATGTTGGGGTCTAGAGATGTTTTTTTTCTACAGGGACTTCACCAGAGCCAATTTAAGAGGTTCAGGGAAAACCCCCATCGCTAGGGAACATCCGTCAATCTTAGCAAAAACTGGGCCCAGGCCTCCAACACAATCAATAAGTAATTGCATCAGGCCTGGGTCAAGACTGCAGAAAGTTGGTTTCAGCCTCAAGATCACCCCACTGACCTCTGCCATCGTCACTGGTTGGAACTCTCCCCAGGGAGACTGAATGCATCCCCCCACCCGAGGTTCTCACCCAATTGCCTTCTCCCCAGCTGCACAGTTGCATGTTGCCCACCCCTTGGCTGACCAACATGACACATGCCAGTTGTGCAGCACAACCCAATATATTGCTCCGGGCCTCCCATGTGACAGAGCAGACACCCACAGTCCCACACCTGTGACCCTTAGCGTCATGCATTCTGCTATATGGTACCCCCTGGGGCCACCGACCTTGCATAGGCTACCATGTGCCACTTCACAGAACTGTCCCTGATGTCCTGGGCCACACCCTGTTATATTTGTTCTAGAGGGATATTGGGGCCCACATGACATCCTCCCTCTACAGAGATGCCGTTGTTGCCTGTGTTACTGCCAACCCCTTTTTTGACACACTAGGCCACCACCAGACACATCCTCCTGCCCCCCAACAGGCCACCTGCACAAGCCTATCACAGTGTACTTGACCCTCACAGGCACAAGTGATCCACACTCCATACCAGAACCCACTGTGACAGGGAGATCCTGCCACTTTTGTGAACCAACCTTTTCTTAAATCTGTTGCAACAGTTCTTCTATTTCTTAGCCTAATCTGTCCTTTACAATTTCTAGTCCATAAGGTTGGCCACATCTGGGCACCCCCCTCTCCCCTTTCTTGACTATGCAATAGTGTCCTCTTTAATTTTCCTTTTCCCTCTCAGGTCTTTGTACAGGGAGGTTATTGTGGTTACCTCCGAGCTGATGCAAAACAACAGGCTGTGTTCCTTGTTGTTGGATTTAGTATGCAATAGCACTATGTCATAAAATATCATGATGTATAACTTATGTGTATGAAACCTGTAAATGTTAAAAATACCATGGCACTAGATGTTTTTGATAAAGATAAAAGGTTACTAAGGGAAGCTGAATCTCCACTGAAAAATTAGATCAGTAGATCAGTGAGTCAGTAGGTGCTACATGCAGAGGAAGGACATGCATAGTCTGTTGCTGCAAAGTTATGTACTGAAGAAAGGATACGCCATTGTTTAAGGTTACTTCCTTTGTTTTAAATAAACATCACACAGAGATTGTGTGTTGAACCTGAAGTTCGGTATCTGGTCCATCTGTTATGCCACAACCCCTCCACACCCATACCATACATACCATTGCCCTCCACATTCTTTCTCCCCACACCCACAGTCCACCACCGTATTCTCTACAGGTCATGGCACCTGGGGCCTCTGGTGGCATATCTGGACCTTCTGCTACACATAAATGCAGCCACATGCAAAACCATAGGACACAGGCTGATGATTACCATCCAGTGATTGTGCTGGTGGCCATCACAATGCTGAATACTCTGCTCCATCTGTTCCTGTGTGCATCTGTGTCAGCATTTCTATGCCACTGCCCCTATACTGCTGTGTGGCCCAGCACCCATGTTCATCTCTATTGATACCTGGCCAGAAATTCACACACCACACCCACATCCACACCACAGCACTCCACTGTATGTTGCACCCTCTGCCCTGTGTTACATAGAAACATAGAGGTTGCCGGCAGATTAGGACCGCAAGGCCCATCCAGTCTGCCCATTTCTTTTTCTGCCTTATAAATGTGCCATCGGCCTTTGCTCTGTCAGTGGCCTATCTAGTCATACTCATCTGTATTGCTCCCTTATGCCTATCCCATACCTGTTTGAAGCCCTGCACTGTATTCATAGCCACCACTTCCTGAGGTAGACCATTCCATGCATCCACCACCCTTTCTGTGAAAAATAATTTCCTCACATTCCCCCTTAATTGGCCTCCCTCTAATCTCATGCTGTGTCCTCTTGTCCTGCTATTTTTCTTATATTTAAACTTGTTGGACTCTTTCACCTTGTTAATGCCCTTAAGGTGTTTGAATGTTTCGATCATATCACCTCTCTCCCTCCTTTGCTCAAGGGTATACATATTGAGTTCAGTTAATCTGTCCTCATATGTTTTCTGATGCAGTCCCTGCACCATTTTGGTTGCCCTTCTCTGGACTGCCTCAATTTGGTTAATATCCTTGTGAAGGTGTGGCCTCCAGTACTGCACGCAGTACTCCAGATGGGGCCTAACCAGTGTCTTGTAAAGAGGGATTATTACCTCCCTCTTTCGACTTGTGCTATCCCTACTAATACACCCTAACATCCCCCTAGCCTTACCTACTGCTTTAGAGGTCTGCTTGGATGATTTCAGGTCATCGGTGATGATGATGCCCAAGTCTCTTTCTTACTTTGTGACTGCTTGCAACTCCCCTCCCAGCCTATAGGTGGCTTCAGGGTTTGTCTTCCCTATGTGCATGATCTTGCACTTCTTTGCATTAAATCCCAGTTGCCGCTCTTCTGACCATTTTGCTAGTTTATTCAGATCTCTTCTCATTCTGCCCACCCCATCTGGATCATCTACTCTGTTGCAGATCTCGGTGTCATCTGCAAACAGACAAGCCTTACCCTCTAGTCCATCTGCAATGTCACTAATGAAGATATTGAAAAGGACTGACTGATCCCTGAGGTACCCCACTTGTGACTTGCATCTCTTCTGACTGTATACCATTTACCACCACTCTCTGTTTTCTGCCCGTCAACCAGTTTGCCACCTAGCTGACCAACTTCTGACCCACCCCGAGCCTACCCAGCTTTTTTATCAATCTTCTATGTGGCACAATGTCGAAAGCTTTGCTGAAGTCAAGGTAGGCGACATTAACTGCTCCCCCATGGTCCACCACTCTGGTTACCCAGTCAAAGAAATCTATGAGATTAGTTTGACAGGACCTTCCTTTTGTAAACCCATGCTGTCTTGGATTCTGTGCCCCTATGGATTCCAGGTGTTGCACTATCCTTTCCTGAAGGAGTTCCTCCATAATCTTGCCCACCACTGAGGTAAGACTGACTGGTCTGTAGTTCCCTGCCTCCTCCCTACTACCACTCTTGTGGAGCGGGATCACATGAGTCCTTCTCCAGTCTTCTGGGACCTCTCCTGTGCTCAGAGACTCACTAAACAGTTCTGATAATGACTCTGCTAGTTCCACCCTTAGCTCCTTAAGTACCCTGGGATGTATGCCATCAGGTCCCATTGCCTTGTCCACCCTGAGCTTAGCAAGCTCTTGTAGGACCCTTTCTTTTGTGAAGGGTGTAGTGCTCACCTCCTTCCCCCCTGTGTCCATGATGCTGAGCTGTGGGCCCTGCCCTACCTTCTCTTCAGTAAATACTGGGCAAAAGTATCTATTTAGGATAGATGCTTTTACAGGGTCCTCCTCCTCACATGCCCCCTTTTCTCCTTTGAGCTTAACGATACCCCACTGGACTTTCTCCTTTCACTAATGTATCTATAAAAAGTCTTGTCACCTTCTTTTACTGTTCGTGCTAGTGTTTCCTCAGTTTGGGACTTTGCCTGCCTGATTGCCTTCCCTGCTTCCCTTAGGGCAGTTTGGTATGCCTCCCTATCTTCATCCCGCTGTGTTCCCTTATATTTCCTGAAGGCCAGCCTTTTGGCTCTGACCTTTTCTGCTACTGTTTTTGAGAATTAAAGTGGTTTCCTTCTTCTTTTGCACTTCCTTTTCTCTCTAACACAATGGGATGTTGCTTCAAGTATTGCATCCTTAATGCTTGCCCACATTGCCTGTACCCCCTTACCTGTGTTTCTTTTTGCCAGGGCTAGCTTAACTCTGTTGGCCATCTTATCAAAGTCAGCTCCTCTGAAGTCCCATATTTTTGCCTTGGAATGGGATGATTTAGATGTAGGCCAAATTGAACCATACCATGTGATGGTCACTGGCCCCCAGGTGACCTTCTACCTGGAGATCTGTGATCCCTTCCCTGTTAGTCAGTGCTAGATCTAGGATAGCCCTGTCTCTTGTGGGTTGTTGTACCAGTTGTTTGAGGCCCTCCCCCTGCAGGGAATCCACCATGTGTCTAGTTCTGGCAGATGTTCCTGCTGGTATTGACCAATCTGTATCTGGCATGTTGAAGTCCCCCATTATCAGAACCTCCCCTTTAGCTGTCATGTTTTGTATATCTTCTAACAGTAATGTGTCTATGTCCTCCCCCTGGTCTGGGGCCTTTAGACAACCCCAGTTCTTATGGCTGTCTCATTTCCTGTTTCCAGGGTGACCCACAGTTTTTCTGGCTCCTTATGTGTATTCTGAATTTCTGTAGCTTTGATATTTTCATTGACATACAGGGCCACTCCATCCCCGCTTTTTACACCTCGGTCTCTTCTGAACAGTACATAGCCAGGTACTGAAGTCTCCCAAGTGTGGTTACTGGTAAACCACGTTTCACTAATTGCTACTATGTCCAGTTTAGCCTCTGACATTATTGCCTGAAGGTCTGGGATCTTATTTCCCAGGCTGTGAGCATTTGTGTATATTATTTTCCATTGGCCAGATTTCGGGTGTGTTAGTTGTTGGGTGAGGTTTGGCATTTCCACTGTGTGTCGTATGCGGAGATGGACCTTTTTTCTTACCTGGTGATGCAAATGAACTGCAAACATGCTGAATCCCTGTTTGACCACTAGCTGAGGGGAGAGGGGTGATCTTCCCATTCGACGTATGGGGTGCTGTATCCCTCTCCCCATTTGCTAGTTTAAATATTCTGCAAAGACATCAAACTTCTGCCCCAATTGACTGACTCCCTCCTTAGTCAGATGCAGTCCATCAAATTTAAAGAACTTTCACTCCCAGAACTGTTGCCAGTTCCCTACAAATCTGTGTCCTTTTTCCTGGCACCAGCCCTTAAGCCACATGTTTAGCTCCCCTATCTCCTCTTCTCTGACCTTCCATCCATCTGTCCCCCTCTCCCAAACTGGCAGGATCTCAGAGAAGGAGATGTCGGACAAAATGGATGATAGTTTGTCACCCAGCCTGGTCAGGTGTTCCTTGGTCTCCACAATGGACTGGCTGGTGAGATCATTAGTCCCTATGTGTACCAGGACATCAATGTTTTCTCCTGCTTTCTGCACAATTTTAGCAATGCGGTCAGTGTCTCTCCTTGCTGATGTACCTGGGAGACATCTGACCATTACCCCTGGCTGAAATTGGGTATCAACTTCCTGATTCATGGAGTCTCCTATGATCAGAAGTTTTTTGGATTTCCTTTTTGCTTTTTTTGTTTTGGTTCCTAATTTGGGTGAGTTTTGTTGTGCTAGCTCCTGTGCTGCAGTGTCCTCTGCCCCTTTGTTTGATTTTAGAGATAGAGGCAGATAACTGTTTGTAGTGTTTATATGGTTTTTGGAGGTAATATGTTGGAGAGCACAGAGTGATGGGGCACTCGATTTGCCCCTCCTAACCACCTGCCAACCTCTTGGACCAACTACCCTCTGCGGTCGAGGTTCTTCTGTTGGATGTTGGGGAAATGACGAGTGGTTCTTATAATGTATTTCCTCTTGAATATGAAATTTGAGGCGCGCAATCTCTGCCCATGCTGCCCAGAGCTGAGCCCTAAGATATCCAAGGCCTCCTACAATGGCACATGCCAGTTCCTTGACACACTGACGGAATGCTGTGCATTAGGTACCTGGCACCTGGGCGACACCTTCTGGATATCAACACTGTCACTCAGCACAACATCACTGATGCAGCCACGCCACCATGGGTGACATGTACACATCACACTGACATACCCTCCACCCATGGTTGTCACCACCCTCCCACCCTGCATGCCTGGAACTCAACAACACCACTGCACACACCACTTCATACCATTGTCAACATATAACATCTGCCTGTGTGGTATGGACACTGCATACTGTACTTGTGCAATGGCCTGCTTATCTGCTGTGCTCCACAATCTGAAAGTGTCTTGATTGCTGTCACCCCCAATGGTCCTCATGCTGAGGTTGGGTGGTCACACGCTCTTCCTGCTGCTCAGTTGGACTACCTCTCATGATCCCCCTACAGTGTCCATGGCACTCTGCCTATTCCTCACAATTTTTTCTTTAGAACAGCACCTCAGATCATGGTACTGTGTCTGTAGCTCCCACATGACCTCTTTACAGTGTCACAGAATTCACATGGGTGGCAACCCCTTCCCACATCTGTTTCCATCTGTCTCTCACCTCCTTGTCACCACCTGTGTGCTTACCTCCTCTATGAGGACATCTGTGCCAAGGAGACGCTCCACCTGTGCGCCCACCTCCTCTATGAGAACATCTGTCTCTTTCTGAGTGAAGTTTTTTTCCTTGGCTGCTTGCTTCCCCCAACCTCTGGCATCTCGGCTGATCTCTGTGCCATATTCTGCCACACTCTGCGCTGCATCACAGGTTGCACCATACTTGTTCACTGCACCTTTTTTTATGATGCAATTTGTGAATTGTATCAAATCTGCTTGGATCAATGCAACTTACAGATTTTCTAGAATATGGCGTACTGCTATTGATGCAACTGCATCTGATGCAGTCACCCACTTTATGCAAATTGTGTCAATCTAACTCATCTCTGAAAATCAGGCCCCCTGTGAGTAATACAGCGTATGAAGTTCTTCCACCATTCCCAAGAGTTGAATAAAGAGAAAAAGGCACAAGACAGATGGCAATCATCTTAACTTTGCACAAAAGCCATTGGCTTTCACATCATTCATTTCACTGACGTGAGAAGAGCATCAAAATTATTTAAGACAGAGACAACGGAGTGAATACCACATGCCCACCTTGTATCAGACAACTGTATAAACTCCCTTGGAGAAGTACTAAGACCTAAATTTTTCTGTACTTCAAGGAACTGATGCTTTTTTACAGACTGAAAAAAAAACTATGCAAAGCTTCCAGCAACAAGAAGGGAGGTTATTCTACCATTGTACAAATTGTTGGTTAGACCCCACCTGGAATACTGCATGCAGTACTGGCACCTGTACCTACAAAGGGACATTAGGCTGCTGGAGGGGGTGCAGCGTAGGGCAACAGAGATGATTCAGGGCCTGGGGGAATTGTCATATGAGGTCAGACTAAGAGAGTTAAACGTGCACACTGAAGAAGAGGAGGGATGGGGGGAATATGATTGAGACCTTCAAACACATGAAAGGAATAATCAAAATGGACACAGAGGGTCTATTCAGGAGGAGGGTGGGGAGAGTCACTAGGGGCCATGACATGAGATTGGGGGGGTAGATTCAGGAGGGAAGTGAGGAGGCATTTATTTACGGAGAGGGTGGTGGCAAAGTGGAACATACTACCAGCTGAAGTGGTGGCATGTACCACAGTGGAATGCTTCAAGAAGGGGTTGGACAGGGAAAAGGGAAGGGTAAAGGGAGGTAATGGGAGGGGGTGGGGTAGCTTCTGAATAGGGAGCTAGCTGCATTCATGAGCTGCCTAGATAGACCTTGATGGCCTTTTGCTGCTGGCAATTTTTGTATGTTTGTATGTTCATAACAATGACAAAATTGATATTATTAGCTTTATGAACAGTCTTACAGGTTTGCACTATAAACATGAACAAAAGGAGAAGGCAACTCAGGGCAGCAGGTGTGTTAGAAGACTTGAACACGTAGCAAAGGAAATAACCTGCACTCATGCCAGATACTGTCAAAGAATTTGCTTTGCAAAGTTGTTTTCAGCAAGCACTGAACTCAGCACACTGACGCCTCCTCAAATGCCTCAATTTCAGTTTCTTCTGGAAGCCAGCAATGTTCCCACTAATTTGAAATGCACCGTCATATGCCTGGCCCACACAGCATGTACTGGCTATCTTTGCTTCCTGTAGGTAGTGATCATACTGCTTAACCTCTCAGCATTAAAATTCATAGCACTAGCCTTCAAAATTCAGAGAAAATGGCCAGAATGTGTAGCACTTTCTTACTTTAAAGAATAATGTATCTAAAAATAGTGGGTTCCATATATTTAGTTTTTTTTAAGCATATTTTATTGAATCCAGATATACCATTAACATTTCAGTTATATATCGTTCTGGTAACGGGTAGAAAAACATAAATTACACATAGTATAAATATGTTTGCAGTCATGTATGGGATACAAAAAAACATAATTCTAGAAAAATATATAATATCCTGACATGTTTTAAATAAGGAACCATAAAAGGAAGAATAAATATATCATATTATGAAGTCTGTGTGGACCCAGCCTTGTATCTCTTTGTTGTATAATTCCCATAATTGATCCCAAATTAAGAAATAATTATTATTGTACAGAAAGCTTAAAAATGACTGCTTCCACTCCCATATTGGGAAAGGCATGCAGACTGAAGGTTCTTCCCACTTTTTAAGTATTGTACTTTTTACTGACATCAAACTGGTTTTCACTACTGTACATTGCTTGAGGCGTGTCTATTTCTACAGTATGCCAACAAGTTCTAAACACTCTCAAGTACTTAGTACTTCATAAATGTACAAAAGTTCTGCTTTACTGTAGCACAGAAACATTACAGCAAGCAGCAGCTGTTGCACTACTGCTTTACTTTAGCACAGAAACATTACAGCAAGCAGCAGTTGTTGCACTACTGCTTTACTGTAGCACAGAAACATTACAGCAAGCAGCAGCTGTTGCACTACTGCTTTACTTTAGCACAGAAACATTACAGCAAGCAGCAGCTGTTGCACTACTGCTTTACTTTAGCACAGAAACATTACAGCAAGCAGCAGCTGTTGCACTACTGCTTTACTTTAGCACAGAAACATTACAGCAAGCAGCAGCTGTTGCACTACTGCTTTACTGTAGCACAGAAACATTACAGCAAGCAGCAGCTGTTGCACTACTGTTTTACTGTAGCACAGAAACATTACAGCAAGCAGCAGCTGTTGCACTACTGCTTTACTTTAGCACAGAAAACGTACTGCAAGCAGCACCTGCTGCAGTACTGTGGGCCTATTGGTGAGATGGTCTCAGCTAGTCTGTAATTTACTGATTGTAGTTGGGAGGGTCAGGGAACTGGAATGGTCATGCCTCAATGAGATGCTGTATATTTCATGTTGGAAAGGCAAGATAGTGAAAAAACTGCAGTTGTAAAGAGATATTTTGATAAATGAAAGCCAATTTCTAGAGTGTTCAAATAAATACTTTTAATTTTTGAATCCTTAAAAGGGTCCTCTATTGAGTATTACCAATATCACTTATATCAGTTGTTCTCTATCACACAGCAGCACAAAACAATAACTGAGTTATCAAAGGTAGCCTAATTGAGATGTAACATCTTGTTTCCAGTGGGATCCTATTTCTACCCATTTGTACAGCTGAGTGGAATGGAGCACAGGAAGGTCAAGTCACTTGCTGAAGGTCACACTGTTAGTATTTGTCTCTATTGAGGTCTGAATCTGTGACCTCCCAGGTGCAAATCTGGTGTTCAAACCAGTAGACCACACTGCCTCCTATTACACAAAATGATGCTAGCGAAACAAAAATTACACACAACTGCTTCAGTACAAAGAAATATAAAACAGCACTGGTGCAAACATTGTTTAGAGTGGTACTAGCAGGACTCTTAGCAAATCACACATGTGCAAAACATTTCACTCAACTGAAATGTCACAAAACACTGTACAAGTCAACAGAACCCCAAACGATCTCAGAAACTATTGGCACCAGCAGCACACAACTTTTTTTACAATAAGGCAATATACTTGTAGCTCCATGACACAGTGGCTTTCACATTTGTAACATGGCAGGGATGCTGATGCCTGAAAATGGCATCATCACAATTTACATCAAATGTCACTGAGAGTTGATGGGATCAAAAACTTATCATTGTAAATTACTGACAGTGCTGTATTTTCCCTCTGTTTTCCCCTGATGTGATGTCACTTCCTGTGCCTGTGATTCAGAAGATGGATGCCTGCAGTTATAAAGGGAGGGACAACTAAATGGGTTACAATTCTGACCATAAAAGTGTTACATGTTCAGTCAATAGCTTATGTAAAGCAGATTTCCGTTGGTAACAATATTGATACATTTTATAATTCATGTTAATTTTCCTTTAAGTATACAGCAAATATTTTTAATGAGATCACTGGTCGATATGTTATTTTTTTTAGTTGATAATACTAAAGGTGGGACATTCAAAAGGGTTGCATATGGCGCAACAGTGTTGTGCCATGCGCAACCCACTGATGCACCCCAGCATGATATTCAGAGGGGTTTGTTGCACTGCACAATTCCTGATGCAACAGGGTGCACTAGTAATATATGAGGCACAAGTGCAGGGGCCATGCCCATGCATATGCACCACATCCTGATATTCAGCCTGGGATGAGCGGCGCATATGCAGGCACAAACCCACCTTGCACTGCATGGGGGGAGCAAAGATGTGCCTGTAAAAAGCAGGAGCACCTCAGGGGACACCCACAAGCGGGCTGCCGTATTGCCGGGTGCAACATGGCAGCCACCTGCTGTGGGTGACCACCTGACCTTCCCAGACACAGGACAGGCATCATGCCCACCTCACCTGATCACAGGCATATAAATAAAATATCCCTGGTGATCCAGTCTACCCTAACACATTGCCCAATCATGGGCATAGTTAACACAAGCCCTGGTGATCCAGTGGACCTGCTCCCCCTGCCCAATCGAGGGCATAAAATGGAATTAAATTCCCTGGTGATCCAGTGGACCTGATCCCCTGCTCAATTGCGGGCATAAAATAGAAATAAATTCCCTGGTGGTCCAGTGGACCCAATACCCTGCCTGATCATGGGCATATAATGGAATTAACTTCCCTGGTGGTCCAGTGGACCCAATCCCCTACCCAATCATGGGCATATGGTTAGAAATCCCTGGTGGTCCAGCGGTACCTCCCCTCCCACCAGCCCACTGAGACCTGCCACCCTGCACCCCCCAGTCAGTGGCAGGCGGCAATTCCCCACCTACAAGCTGCCCGTCAACTGACAGCATACGATATGGCTGTAAGCCTATTGGTCCACTGCATTGGTCAATGGGCGTGCAGACTGCACTGTACTACACAGTCCCTAAATGTGAATGAACCATTCACATTTCAGGACTATGTAGTGCAGTATGGTCTGCAGGCCTACTGGCCCATGCAGTGGACCAATAGGCATACAGTCATACTGTATGCTGTCTGTTGGCGGGTGGCTGGACAGCTTGTGGGTGGGAAACTGCCACTCACTACTGACTGGGAGGTGCAAGGTGGCAGGTCTCAGTAGGTGGTTGGGGAAGTGGGGTACTGCTGGACCCCCAGGGATTTCAAACCATATACCCACAATTGGCAGAGGATCGGGTCCACTAGACCACCAGGGATTGTTCTAACTATGCCCATGATCAGGCGATGAGGTAGAGTCCACTGGACCACCAGGGATAAGATTATATTATGCCCATGATCAGGCAGGGGAGCAGGTCCACTGGACCACCAGAGATATTTGTCTACTATGCCCATGATCAGGCATTGGAGTGCATTGCCCACCAAGGGGCAGGGGGCATAGGTCCCCAAAGGCTGCTGCCTGGCAGGGCGCCAGGCAGCAAGTCACCAGGGATCAGCACACCACATGCAAATGGGGCCATAATAACATGCAAATGGTCCCATTTGCATCTTGCATACATAATGGAATCATCTGCATGCTCACTCTTGCTGTGCCTAGCGCAACTGTACTTGCGCTGGCGCAGCCCCATGTTCCTCACCTGCCACTTGCCCTGGCACAGTGTGGATGCCCCCAGTGCCATATTCAATGGCGCTGAGCCATGGTGCAGCACCATTGAATATCACCTGGACTATGCCCTGGCTCAACCCAGTTGTGCTGCACCCCAGGCTTGCGCCACTGCCTGGCACAATCTGAATATCCCTCCCTAAATGTGTTATAGCAAAATCAGATCCTGTTATTTTACCTGTTATAGACTGAATTACTTTAGAACTTTCAAAGTCCATTTGTAACCATTTAATAGCCAGCTTTGTCATATAAACATCATAATGATTCCATATGTCTGGGCATGCCAAACCTCCATAATCTTTGGGTAGACATAGTTTATTCCATGCTATCCTAAGACTTTTGTAGTTCCATATAAATTGTGAAAATATTTTATTTATGTTTTTGAACCACTCCTTTGGGATTTGTATAATAATTGAGTGTAGCCTATAGGACAGACATGGGAAAGCTACCATCTTTATGAACCGGATTTTACCCCATAGATACATAGGAAATCTGCTCCATCCCTGTAATTTATCCTTCAGTGAAGTCAATAAAGTACCATAGTTAGGGGCATAGTACTTTTGTAATTGGTTAGATATACTGTACTTATTCCTAAATAATTCATCCCCCTTGACGGTATCTTGGCATTAAAACTCTTTTTTATCTTTTCTACTGGGACTGAACCAGAGTTATTATTTTTGATTCATTTTCTTTGACCCTATAACTGTATACTTTTGAGACATTATTTATAACTCTTTTCATTTCCTATAGACTTGCAACAGGATTCTGTAAAGTAAGTAAAAGATCGTCCGTAGAGGCATTTATTTTTATTTCATTTGTTCCAATTTTTCTTCCCTGTATTTTAGAATTAACTCTAATTTCATTGAAGAATACTTCTAAAGCCAACACAAAGAGTGTTGGAGAGAAAGGGCAGCCTTGCCTAACCCCTCACTTTATGTGAGGAAATCTGTAATAGTATTATTAATTTTGATTTTCGGCAAAGGTTCACTGCATAATAACTGAACATAATTTATAAACATCCCTGGAATACCAGACATCTTTAAGATTTGAAATAAATATCCTCACTCAAGCATATTGATTGCCTTGGTTGCATCCAATGAAAGAAATATGGCATTTGTTCCAGATTTTTGTAGATGTTCTGTTAAAAACTGTATTTTGTGTAATCCAGATTGTATTGATCTACTGTATCTGGAATACGTAGAAACATAGAAACATAGAATTTGACGGCAGATAAGGACCACTTGGCCCACCCAGTCTGCCCATTTCCCTACCTACTGGATAAGCTGCAGATCCTAGTTAACCAGCAGCCTACTTCTGCTTACCCCCACCCCCCAGAATTGCCTTATGACTGTCCCATGCATGCTTGAATTCACCACTGATTTTGACTCACAACCTCCTCAGAAGGCTGCTCCATGCATCCACAACCCTCACTGTGAAAAAATACTTCCTTAAATTACCTCTGAGCCACCCCCCCCATCTTCAAATTGTGCCCTCTTGTTCTTGCACACCTCTTTTTTTGAAAGATGCTACCCTCTTGGACTTTGTTGATTCCCTTGAGGTACTTGAAAGTTTCTATCATGTCCCCCCTCTCCCTCCTTTCCTCGAGGCTATACATATTAAGCTCCTTTATTGTCATAATTATCCTGGAATAAAAACAAATTGGTCTGTATGTATGAGAAAGTTGAGAATATTTAGCAGTCTACTGTTTATCATGTTTGTGTATATCTTGTTGTATGTAAAGAATAGTTATTGGTCTATAATTTTCTATCTTAAATAAGAATTTTCCAGGATTTGGGATAAGTATTATATAAGCCTGATTAAAGGATTTGGTAATACTCCTGCTTCTTGTATATGCTTAAATAATTGCTTCAATAATGGGGCCAAAACAGGGTCCATAGCTATACAGTATTCTAGAGTGTAACAGTCTAACCCAGGACTTTTCTCTTTTGCCATACTGTGCATGGTAGATGTTATCTGTGAGGTTTCAATATATTTTATATGTTTCTCTGCCTCTAAAGAGGAGATGCATTTATTGCAAAATTGATCATAATATGTTAGTTCCTCTATATCTGGAGAACATTCCAAAGTATAAAGTTTTTTAATAAAACTTCTCTTATCTGATTTGGGTCCAAAATATCTTGATTTTGATTGTTCTTAATTAAAGTTATTTCCACTTTGCTTTCTGCTGTATTACTCCAATTGGCTAATAACTTACCTATTTTTTCGCTGTTATTTTTCCAATAGCTACTAGCTGAAGTCCATTTTCATTTAGTCATTTTTATTTCTGAGGTTTCAATTTTTTTTTAACTCCTGGTATTCTTCAATTTTCTTTTTTATCACCTCTTTTTACAGCTGTTTCTGGTTCTTTACGTTTCTTCTCTACCTCTTTTTGAGATTGTATTCTTTTTTTGTTTCTCCAAGTAGCCTCAGAGACCATATGGCCACGCAGTCAATTTAAAGCGTCCCAATAGCTTATTATGTTCATTTGAGTTACTTGGCTGTCTCTAATAAAATTCTGGATTTCATTCTGGATTTTTTAAACAAATTCTCTTGTGTAAGAAGACTATTATTAAATTTTCAACTATACTCTTTTTTTTAATCTATCTGTTTCTGAAATGAGAGCATATTGTGGTCAGATATATTAAGAGGCTCAATGGATTCGACCAAAGCATAGCAGCAGTGTTGGGTAAGTTACTTTTTCTATTACTTTCTATTTCTTTTAGAAACTTGATCCAGGAAGCTCTGTGCAGTCACCAGCAAGGATGGAGCAGCACTAGAAAAAGTAATACACCTGACAGTAACAGTTACTTATTTCTTTTTATACAAAAACAATACAAAAATAATAAATAACTATGACAGATTACATTTATTTGAAAGTAATAGGTTAGTTACTAGTTACTTTCAAATATATGTAATCAGTTACAGTTATGTATTACTTTTGTATAAAAAGACATAATTAATTGTAACTGTAAGGTATATTACTTTTTCCAGTACACCTCCATCCTTACTAGTGACTGCACAGAGCTTTCTGGAACAAGTTTCCAAAAGTAATAGAAAGTACTACAAAAAGTAACTTACCAAACATTGCGTAGCAGTTAATCAAAAGCTCTTTCAAGGCAAATACATAATCCAGTCTGATGAACGTTTTTTCTAGCTGATTGGAGGGTGTAATCCTTTTCTTCCCCATGAGAGATACACCATATATCTTCTAAATTATAAGAAGACAATTTCTCAAAAGCCTTAACTCATATCTATCCCATTGCAAAATGTGGGACAATTTATCAATTTTAGGGTCATACATTGCATTAACCCGCCCCCCCCCAACAGAATATGGGGACAGTTCCTTATTCAAACAGGTTTCATAATTTTTTCCCAAAAAATTACTGTAACTTGTAAAAGGTGTTTAGACAGAACCTATAATCATAGAAACATAGAATTTGATGGCAGATAAAGACCGCTTGGCCCATCTAGTCTAGTCTACCCATTTCCCTACCTAACAGATAAGCTGCTTCCTACCCCCCACTAGAATTGCCTTATGTCTGTCCCATGCATTCTTGAATTCTCCCACTGTTTTTGACTCTATGACCTCCTCGGGAAGGCTGTTCCATGCATCCACAACCTTCTCTGAGATGATAATACTTTCATATTACCTCTGAGCCATCCTCTCTATTTTCAAATTGTGCCCCTTGTTCTTGCATCTCTTTTCTGAAAGATGCTACCCTCTTGGACTTTATTGATTCACTGGGGTATTTGAAAGTTTCTATCATGTCCCCCTCTCCCTGCTTTCCTCGAGGCTATACATCTTAAGCTCCTTTAGTCTTTCTTCTTATGTCTTCTGGTGCAGACCCTGCACCATTTTGGTTGCCCTCCTCTGGACAGCCTCCACCGTGTCTATTCTTTGAGGAGATGGGGTCTCCAGAACTATACACAGTACTCCAGATGTGGTTGTACCAACTGCCTGTATAGAGGGCCAACAACTTCCTGTTTTCTACTGGTGATGCTTCTCCCTGTGCATCCCAGTATCCCCCCAGCCCTCCTTACTGCCTTCTCACATTGCTGGCCCACCTTTAGGTCATCTGATATGACTATCCCCAGGTCCCTTTCCATTTTTGTTGTTGTCAGTATCTCACCCCCCATTGTGTGCTCTTCCCCTAGGTTTTTGTTTCCCAGGTGCATTACTTTGCACTTCTTTGCATAGTATCTAAGCTGCCATACATTTGACAAGTCCTCCAACCTTGCCAAGTCCCTTTTCATCCTTTCTATCCCACCTTGAATATCAACCCTGTTGCAGATTTTTGTGTCATCTGCAAAGAGACATACTTTCCCTTCCAGTCCCTCTACAGTGTCACTTATAAAGACACTAAAAAGGACCAGTCCCAGTACTGAACTCTGCGATACCCCACTAGTAACACTCCCTTCTTCACTGTGGACTCCATTTATTATTACCCGCTGTGTCCTGTTGTCCAGCCAATGTTTCACCCAGGCTATCACCTTGGAATCCACTCCTAGGCTTTCTAATTTGTACCACACCATCCTCCTATGATTTATTAAAAAGGGTAGTTAGTGGTATTACTAGTTCTCCCCTTAGTTCTTTTAGAATTCTGGGGTGAATCCCATCAAGCCCCATTGCTTTATCCACCTTCAGTTTTAAGAGTTCTTTCAGAACCTTTTTTTCTGTGAAAGGAGTAATATCAACCCCCCTATCCACAGTGCTTCTATTGACTGGATTAGGTATCTCCCCCTGCTTTTGCATTGTGAATACTGAACAGAAGTATTTGTTCAGTATCCCTGCTTTTTCACTGTCGCTCTCTGCCCAATCACCTTCCTCTTTATTCAGCCTCAGTATCCCTACCTTAGTCTTTCTTTGCTCCCTAATGTACCTATAAAAGGTTTTATCCCCCTTCTTAACTGAGTTGGCTATCTTTTCCTCAGTTTGGACCTTTGTTATTCTGACTGCCTTCCCACTTCCTTCTGCTTTAACTGGTACAGTTCTCTGTCCTGCTTCTTCTGTGTTTCCTTATACTTCCTGAATGCTATCTTTTTCTCCCTTACGTTCCCCGCCACTTCTTTTGAGAATCATAGTGTTTTTTTTTTCATTTTGATTTGTTTATTTGCTTCACACAAAGGCTTATTGCCTTTGTGATGACAGTTTTGATGTTTCCTCATTGTTGTTCCACCCCACTTTCTTGCTTGTTTGCTAGTGCTTTTCTGAGGCACTCTCCCATTTTGACAAATTCAGCCTTCCTGAAGTCCAGTACCTTTACTTTTGTGTGGCTTGACTCTACAGCTAAGTTTATCATGAACCACACTGTTTGGTGGTTGCTTGTTCCCAGATGGCTTCCCACTTCAATATCAGAGATCCTCTCTCCATCTCCATTTGAGAATACCAGGTCTAAGATTGCTCCCTCCTGAGTGGATTCCATAACTACTTGTCTGAGGCATGCCCCCTGTAGGGCACTAAGAATGGCTCTACTCTTGGATGTGGCTGCAGCAAAGGCGCTATAGTTAACATCTAGCATATTCAGGTCCCCCATTAGCAATATCTTCCCTTTCTCTGCCATCCCAAGGATGCCTTCTATCATTTCCTTGTCCATTTCTTCCCCCTGAGATGGGGGTCTGTATACAGCCCCTATGCAGATTGTGGAACTATTTCCAGTCTCCAGGGTGACCCACATTGCCTCCTCTCTGTTTACCCTTTAGTTCTGTTGCTTTGATCCCTTCCCTTATATAGAAAACTACTCCTCCTCCTCCTCCTCTTCTTCCCTCCCTGTCCCTCCTGTAAATTGTGTACCCGGGTATGTTGACATCCCAGTCATGGTTCTCTGTATACCATGTTTCTGTGACTGCCATGATATACAGGCATCCCTCTTCCATCAAGGCCACCATTTCAGGGAGCTTTTTACCTAGACTATGGGCATTGGTACTCATTACCCTCCATTTTTTTATGGCTTTATTTCTTTTTGCCCCATCCCTGTCCTTACTGCCTTTGTCTTTTTCTCCATTTACCCCTGCCCTTCTCCCTATCAACTGCTCTATCTTGCTGTTTACCTCACTAATTACCCTGATTTTTGGGGGGGCCTAGGATTTCCCTTCTCCTTTTCAGTGCCTCCTCTTGGCTAGTTTAAATGCTTGCCAATGAAGCATTTAAACCTGTCACCTAGGATCCTGGTTCTCCTCCTGGACAGATGTAGACCATCGCACCTGTATAGGCCTGCATCCCTCCAGGTGGAGCCCCAGTCCCCAATGAATCCAAATCCCTGAGCTCTGCACCAGTTTTTCAAACAGTCATTAAATCCCATGGTGTGGAGCACCCTAGCCTCATCCATGCCATAGACAGGTAGCATTTCCAAGAGAATTACCATGTGTGCTACTTGTCTAAGGCCCCTCCCCAACTCCACAAACTCCTCTTGCACTGCGCTGATCCCATTCTCAGCCAGGTCATTTGTCCCTAGGTGGATAATGACACCCAGCTCCTTCCCCGTTGCAGCTGCTCCCACAATTCTGAAGATTCTTTCCTGTCCCTCCAAGCCATGGTGCTGAGCAGACACCTTACCTCCCTTTCCCTTCCCTCCCCCAGTTCTAACCCCCTAACAACTGAGTCCCCCACCAGGAGTTGTTTCCTTCCCCTGTGGGGTCCTGTGCCACCCTCCTGTTGGTCTTCATTGTGGAGGTTCCCAGCATCTTCCTTGGTCTCCACTGTGGGTGCCTCCATAGAGGAACCATGCTCTGCTAGAGTGGCAAATGAATTTTGTAGAGGCACAGCTGGAGGGGTGTGCCTCTGTTCCACCACCCTCACCATCTCTGAGCCCACCGTGGTCCAACCACTCCTCTTTCTTGGCAACCTCAGAGGTAGTGGCAGTGGCCTGGGTGGTCCCTGGGTGGGGGTGCAGGTTTTCTGAATCTTTGCCAGGTCAGAATGGAGAATGACAACCTCCTCCCTCAGACCAGAGAGGTGCCTGCAAATAGGGCAGCAACACAGTCTCTAGAATGTCTTCTGGAAGACTGCTGCTCCACAGCTAGTGCATTGCACTACTCCCCACATGTATGTGTCCCTTCCTGTTATAGATGCTTTTCTTTGTTGTTTTTGTTCTTTTATTAGTGTGTGCAAGCTTGTGAGTGTCTCTCCCCCTATTCAGTGTGCTGTGCCTTTAAGGATATGAACAGGTGTATGTTGTTAGCAGTTTTGTGGAAGTGATATCATAACCCCTGCTATAAAGGAAGTTATGTGCTTGGGGTGGGTGGGTGAGGGGAAGGGTGGGAGAGAGTAAACCTATGCCATCCAGAAACAATCAGCTACAACTCTGACCCTCCACCCTGGGGAGTGCCTTCCTTCCTCTCAGACACCTATTTCACAGAGGTTAAGTAACAGGTCTAGTCAAAAATTAATGCAAATATCACCCAGTTACAGTTTCTCCCTGACAAATTAAAGTTAAAGCTAAGAAAAGTCAACCCCAAAAACAGAATCAATACTAGTTACTTACATAGGTCCAAAAAGTAATAATTCAGTTCAGTGTAGTCTAGAAAATAACATCCTTGATTCAAGAAAACTGTGACTGCATTCTTACTCTCTCTGTTTCAGTCTCAGCAGCTCCATTTTGTTAACTTCCGTCTTAACCAAGACAATTCTTCCATTTGAGTCAGTTGCCTGATCTATAATCTTTCTCTTAAAACTTTTGTTAAAGATTATGGCCAGCCCCACACTTCTTTTTTTCTGGCTTACCGGAAATGCAACTTTTGTCACCCACTTGACTTTTTCCAATTTTTGTATTCCTTTCTCATTTAGAAAGATCTCTTGAAGAAAGATTATGTCCAGTTTTAATTTCTTAATCTCATTCAATATCCTGTATCTTTTGACCAGGGAATTTATTCCTATAACATTCCATGTTTCACCTGTTATAACCAAAGCCATATTAAAAAATTGATACAGAAGGCCTGTAGATTTCACTAGACCCTATCCATGTTAAATATAAAGCATCCCCTTCCAGATTCACCACTTCTATATCCAAAATATGGTGCTCCCACCCCCTCCAGAATTGAGCATATTTAAGTTTTAGTTCCTCCACCCTTAACCCCCCACCCAGTTTATGCCATAGAACCATATCATGCACACCTTAAAAATCTCTTGGGCACAATTGCCCAGGCCTGGGTTAGCATGCATACCCTCCTTTTATTTTTCCATTTCCATCACATTACTTATCAGAGAATTCTCTATATCACACCTGTCATGTCAGATGGCTTCACATACATCTTAGCTATGTACAAATGTGCTAAATATATCAGGTAGACACACTTTTAGGTCCTTTAAAGCCTCATTGACATCGTTGTAAATTTAAATTTGGCCATTCAACAGTACTTTAAACCTTGAGGGATTGATCATTAAAGCTTTAACACACACACACACACGATCTGCAAAAGCTGCTATACATTCATGAACTGCTTCCTTAAGTCCCATAAAGTTTTTGAACTGTCATGTTTTAAATAAACTGACTGGTCTCTAAACTTTAAATTCTTGATTTTATAAAGAGCTTGCGTGATAACATATTTGCCGTCGGAGGTCAAAAAATTGACTATAGCTGGACACAGAGAGTTTTCATTTTTATATCCCAGCCAGTGAGCTCTATCAATTATGGGGAGTTTTTTTGTCCTGACCCAGCAGAGAAGAAAAAAGATATTTGATAATATCCAGGACAGAATAATTTTTACCCCACTCAGTGAGTAAGCTGAAGATTCCAACGTTCTTCCATCTCGAGCAGTTTTCTTGGTCATCAAGTTTTGTTTACCAGCAAACCTTGTTTTGTTTTTAAGTCTTTTACATCTTTTTGCACCAGATGTACAATATCTTCCAGTTGAGATTGTTTTTCTTCTAATTCATTTATTCTTTTAATCTCTGTCTCCATTTTTGTTTCCATTCTGCCATTGTAGAATTCAATCTATCAACTAATTCAGACAAGTGTTGGAGATTTTAGACATCATGTTATAAAGATTCCATGTTGTCCATCAGCCTTTGTGCCCAGAGTGGTGTAGGTTCCTCACTTGCTCCCTTATGGGAGGACTCTGGCATAGGTGGTGTCGTTTTCTCTGTGCCCTGAGACTCTTTAGAAGCTGGCTGAGGTACAGTATCTCTTCATTGATATTACTATTTGTCAAGTCCTTTGTAGAGGAATCAGCTGGTTCCTCTCCTATATTAGGTAGATTTTTAATCTGGCTGGTAGAAGCTTTCCCTTTTTTATCTTTTTTTTTTTTTGTCAGAGTCTTGTTGCATTTGGGGAGGCAGTTTAGCCTTTGTAGGACCTGCTGGACTGCAACAATTTTTGAAGTACAGAGTTAATTGTGTGAGCTTTTTCTTTACAGACTCTTGATTTAAAGGGGCCTCTGCTCCTTAATTAGGGGATGTTGTTAAAGTATGATCCTCTTCTTTATTTTGTTTTTTTGTTCCTGAGTTCTTAAAAATTGTTGCCAATCTTTTTTGCTTTGATGTTTTTTTTTCCCACTCTGTCTCTTTATTACATGTAGAAACAGCCATTTCTAAATATTCCTTGTCTTTTCTTCAAGTAAAATTTTGAGGGCTCCAGGATTGAACCTGTACTTCAGGTCAAATTCTGCTTCCCAAAAGGAAATGCTGATCTTCAATATTATCTCTGACAAAAATTATTCCAAATTTCTCTGGATCCTTTTTTTTAATTTATTTTAGGTTAAATGAGCTCCATAATCCATACACTGCATAGCCTTTCAAAGTATCAGGCTCATAATAAATGTGATGCAGCTCTCTTTTAGAACTGCCAAAACACTTCGTATGTTTAGCAGCCACAAACAAAACTTTTAATCTACTTAAAGGAAACACTACCTTGTCTTTCCTTCTTATCTACTCAGCCATGTCTCCATTTCCAGGCTGCCCAAGATGGTGTTTGTTTGTAAAGGCCTCATGGTGTCAAGAGATCCTCTTAGCAGATCACCCACTAGCTTACTGTACTTTCCACATTTATCTGAAAACAGTCCCCTGACTGGTTCACGCTGTCCAAAGCCCTCTTTTTTTTCCAGATCAGATGAAACATTTTCTCAAACTGACTAGACAGTCTGTGAAACCTCTCAGGAAAGGTAGTATTGTTTCAAACTCAATATCCCTGATTTTCAAGTTAGTGGAAGCTCTCCTTCATAAATTCAGCTGTAATTTCATCTTCACAAAGCCCGAGTTGGTGTTCAATTCAGGAATCCTTGCAATGACACAGACAATTGTCTCTTTTTATTTATTTGCATTAATCCCGTCGGTAGCTACACGGCTTACAAAAAGAGTCTTATTTACTCACGGCCACAAATCTCTAATGGATAAGCATTTCAAATACAGCCCTTCTTATCAGATTCAGCGTTAGGCCATTTTTGGGTGTTCCATCGGTGCAGGTAGCAAAACATTCATTGAGGTGTAGGAGAGCAGCACAGAGCTGCCTAACCAAGACTGAGCGTATTTGTGTCAGCATTCTCCCATCAGCCTCCTTGCTCTCAAGGGCCCCATATACTTAGTATTAAGGAATGTTTCTATCAAGTCTGTTCAATGATTTAATCATCTGTGTGTTCAGAAATAGCTCTAACATTATTAAGAACATCAGTAAACCTTTGCAGAGTAAGGGTAAATCTGTGTAAAAAGCATAGCGCCATGCCAAATTCATAGCAGTTGAGAGGTACAGTATGGTACTGATATATAGTATGAGTAATGCCTTCAACATCAAAGGACATAAGCTGGTGAAAACCCAAGAATCACTAAACAGTATCTCCAGCCAAGGAGACATAGGGTGGGATATTCAGAAATGCACCAGAGGCAGGCACAACAGCAGTGTAGTGCAAATCTGATGTGCCATGGTGCACTGAACATGATATTCAAAGTTTGCAAAAGACAGCATGCGCCAGTGCAACACAACTGAATATCGCATGGATGCACCATAGAGCCACCAGGGCTGCTCCAGGGAGCAAGCCAACAAGTTCAATAGTGCAACCAGGGATGCACAAGGGGCAGAGAGGCATGCACCAGAACACAGATGGACTAGCAAGAGGAACAGCAAGGAGCAAGCCACTGGGGCAGATGTCCCACCACCAGGGTGCAGAGGGTGCCAGGAGTGTGGCATGGCAAGCACACAACAGAACACCACCCAGTGTGCATGGGGAAGCAGCAGGCCCCACCTACATGCACCACAGTGGTGCACGAAGGCAGGGTGGCACCAATGGCCACTGGTAAACAGCCACCAGCAACCCCCACAGGAAGGCACGTGCCACGCCACAAGGACTACAGCCGGCAGCACACAGGCAAACATCACATAATGCACATGCCACACAACCCAAACAGACAGCCCAGAGCCACCCCAGGGCACAGCCTCTGACCAATGGGCATACACAACCATGCACAACCCCCTGGCCACCTCAGGCATACCACACAGCCACCATGCACACCACTGCAGCATGGCTCCACACACCAGCTGCAAAGCAGACACAGGCACAGATGGCTAACCACATAAAGGTGTATTACAACAGTATTAAAGCAACTATATGCAAATGTACAGGAAACAGGGGACAGGGAACAGGGAATGGGGAGG
The DNA here is from genome assembly GCA_016271365.2 of Neoceratodus forsteri. Classification (NCBI taxonomy): domain Eukaryota; kingdom Metazoa; phylum Chordata; order Ceratodontiformes; family Ceratodontidae; genus Neoceratodus; species Neoceratodus forsteri. The sequence continues at coordinate 1,729,245,985 of CM057449.1, forward strand.
CCAAGTACAAAATGGGAGGCCAGGGAAGGGAGGCAGAGTGACAGGGGTCAGGGCTATACAAGGTGACAAGGAAGGGCAAGGGAGGGGGAACAGGGAAGAGCAACAGATGCAGGCCAATGGGCCCTATGGGTGGCCTTTCCCCAATGGTACTTGACACCATCATCTGTGCTGCTGCCTACACAGCATCCTCTGCATCAGCTGTGCCACCTGCAGCGTGGCAGTGGTGACCCGAAGGATCTGTTGCAGGAGCCAGGTGTTCACAGCAGGTCGATGGCCACCTAGGACAAAGGAGGGTACATGGTATGAGTACGTGTCCAGAACACTGAAGCCCACACACAGTGCGCAGCAGACAGTGGTGACATGTGCCCTGGGATGGCACCCAGCCACCAACAGTGTGCATGCCCACATGTGACACCAACCTGGCAAACCACAGCCATGCAGAACACTGCACACCAACACCACTCATGTGGCCCACACCACCACCATGGCAGGCAAGTGACATGGGTAAGCAGCAGGATGGAGGTGGCACAGCTGGGATTCAGATGCACCCACAGCCCTCTCCTGCGGCAGCCACACACATGTGTGATAGCCAAAGCACAGTGCAATGGTCACCGCAGGCAATGCACAGCTACAATGGCCATACGTGCAGGGGGCTGTGGACCACCCCACCCCCGCTGCCCACCCTGCACAACAATGTAGCATGTAACAGTGCCTACCTGCACACAGCAGTCCAGCAGCACTGTTCACATGGCCTGCAGCCTGCACCCAAGCCCCTGTGGTGGCCCTCCTGGCCCACCTGCAGCACGAGCCAGTCGGGCTCTCCATCTGTCCTCAGGGCCTAGGAAGGGAACATGGAGAAAGACACATCAGTACCTGGCAAGACCACATGTCCCCCCAGCACAGCATGCTCCCTGGCCCAGCGCAACAGCAGTGTGGTGGCACAGCGCACCCATGGTGTGCCGCACTGGTCAACAGAACATGCAGCCCCAGCCCCCCCCTGGCAGCATGGTGTGCCACCCTGCTGGCTCCACAGAACACTGGTTAGGCACAGACACAGGTGAAGCACACTTACCTGGCCGTGGCATGGCACCCCTCCAGACACATGCCTGCAGTGCCTGGAGTCTCTCTGGGTCCCTCTGCTGCAAGTTCTCATAGCGGTGTCGGCATTGCTCGCTGGTGCACTGTGCATCTGTGGCCTCCTCCAGCCCATCAGCAACCTCCTGCCACACCTCTATCCATGGCCTATTCAGGGGCACCTGGCCAAACAGGCTGTCTGCATGTGGCACCACTAGGGCTACAAGGTTGACCAGTTCAACCTGTGTCCAGTTAGGTGCCCTGGCACTGCTGCGGTGCAGCATGGCTGTATCACAGTCAGGAATACAAAATGGCACCCAGTAGCACATGGGCCACATGTGCTGGGGATGCGTGCCTCGCATGGAGATGAGCTGCCATCGCCAATTGCGCAGTCACAGAGATGGGTGATATGGGCCATGCCACACTGGCATGTGCTGCAGGGCTCCCTGAGGGGCAGTGGGTAAATGTGGAGTCAAGAGTCAACACACGCGCTATTGGTCCCACCATGCATGGTGCACAATAGGGGCGTGTGGGCACCTTGGCACCATAAGCCATACAGTGCATGAGCGACATATGTCCAATAACAGCCAAGTTCTGTAATGCGTATTGCGCAGTATGTGTACACTGCACCAGTGGCATAGGCACCGGCAGTGTGTGCATGTATACTGCCAGGCCTATTACGCATGTCACATAGATGTACCGTGACTTGATCATGTGCAAGTCCATTGCACTATGGGCAATGACGCAATATTCAGCCGGCATATTCAGATTAGCTAATCAGCCTATCTACGGTGCATCGGAGGCATTTGCATGTCATTACAGTTGGGCATCTTCTCATTTGCATGCGATGCGCTATAAAGGCACTGTGGGACTGTACAGGACATGAACCAGTATTGCATCCTTCAGAGGTAAGATGCGATGCTGTGGGGGTGACAGGACAGTGGATTGGGAGGGTGGTGTGGGTGGTAGCTGTCAATGACCACATGTCCATTCCCAGAGGACTAAGCATGTAGGAACCTGATGAAGGTGAGGAGCTTGGGCCTGCACGGAGGCATAGGCCCAACCTCACGAGGGCAGAGATCGATGCCCTTTTTGAGGCATACCTTGACCAGGAGCCTGTACTGAGTGGCTCAACAGGCACCCCACAGGCCAGGTCCACAGCATGGGAGGGTGTGGCCAGAGCTGTGAATCAGCAGGGCATCCATCAAAGGTCTGTGCAGGAGTGCAAGAAGAAGGTCGGCACAGACCGGAGATAGATTAAGTAGAAGGTGGCAGCCATCCGGGCCGCACATGCTGCCATGGGCAGTGGACAGTCCGTCGTGCCACAGCTGACACCACAGGAGGAGTTGGTGGAGGCTACCATGTGGCGCAGTGCTGTCAAGGGGGTTCCCGGCAGCAGACCCAGACAGGAGGCAGACCATCACTGCATGGTAGGTATGGCAGCACATGACCAGGAGGGCAGGGGTGTATGCTAGTGGCACTAATGTGACTGTATTCCCTTACAGTTTCAGAGTGCATGCATGCAGTGGCAGGGTTGGGGGTGTCCAACTTGGGGGCAGTCCTGGACCCGGAGGACCATCCTTCCACCTCCACCGGTGTCCAGGGGTTAGATCGCATGCAGTCCAACACCGCAGTCCATCCAGATGCCCATGGCATGGTTGCAGACGAGGCCCTGGCTGTGTTTCAGCATAACTCCTGTCATGGTATATAGTATGTTGAGACACAGATCAGGGCAGGGTCTGAGACTGATGGTGAAGAGACCATCATCCTGGATAGCGGTGTTGCCATTGAGGGTGTGGCACCCATATCACCCATCCACCATGGCAGCACAGATGGTGCCCTGGTGGTGGGTGTCTGCCCACCAGCAACCGCCCCCAGTCTCACCATGTACACCAGCAGTGTGGCACCGGCTGCTGCTGGTGGTGGCAGTGGTGGTGCAGCCACACCGGCGCTGCTCAGCACACAGCAGCTGGAGGGGTAGCAGCGGCAGTTGGATGTGATCGAGGGGGGCAGGGTGCAGTGCCCGCCGATGGTGCAAATCTGAATGAGCAGCCCCAAGAGGGCCCCATTGTGCAGTGCCCACCTGTGCAGGGGGCTGGGCTGCAGGGTCAAATGCCACCCATGGGTTGGCTCATTGCCCATGCACTCCAGGGTGCCAACCCCTTGGCCAAGCATACCCATCTGCTATGGGCCTCCATGGAGCAGCAGACACTGGTTGCAGCAGGGGTGCATGCACTCCATGCAGAGCTGCACCAGGCTGCAAAGCGATGCAACAGGGCATTTGAACATCTCCTGGCTGAGAACACATGAATGTGGGAGGACATGACCGCAGCCATGAATCAGCTTACCACTACGGTCACAGCCGGCCTGGCACCACTGTTCACCCTGGTGCATGGCCATCCACCGCTGACCTCATGGAGTGCATTCTCCACCCCTTGATCACGGCATCGAGTGACCCACTCTGTGTCGATGCTGGAATCTGCTGTGGGCATCCTGGGCATGCCTGGAGCAGGCATGTTCGGGAGCCTGCAGACCCTTGCGAGGACCCCGTCATGTTCCCCCAGTAACACCCCTGGGGGACCATCACAGGCACCCCCTGTAACTGTCGCACAGCCTGTGTCTGCTGGGTGGTCTCAGCAGGGCCGTCCATGTGTCCATGGCGGTCGTGTGACTGTGTGGTGGTCCTGAGCTTCCCATCTCCCTGTGCGCCATCTGCTACTGCCCTGTGTGCACATTGCTGTGGCATGTGCATGTGCATTCCAGGGATGTGGCATCCATGGTTGACACCGCACACAGGCCATGTGCACACCTGCCCAGCTGCTGGCCACTGTGGTGTGTACATGATGATGCCAGCACTGCGCCAACTGCCACTGTGCACCGGTGCTCAGCATCTAACACATGTCTGGTGTCTGCCTCTGGGCATGGGCATGCTGGTGCCTGTGTGCGGGGGGGTATGGGTGTGTGTGGGTGGAGTGTGCAGTGCTGTGCTGTGTGCTTCCACGGGGTCTAGTCCCATGCCCCTCAACACTCCCCTCCAGCCATTTCTGTCACAGGGTCCACCCATGCATGTCTGTATGCTGTGCCATAGTCCCTGGGACGTGCATATGGACATATATATATATGTGCACCATAGTGATCCTCTGCAATAGTGTCCTGGTGCCACTGGCCCATCCTGTACAGCTGGGGTTCCCTTCACTTGGGGGGGCTGCCCACTGCCACCTGGTCTGGTGTCCACATCGTCCCCACTGCTGTTTCCCTCCTCAACCTCGACAGCTATCCCACGGTTGGTGGCCATGTAGTGTAGTATACAGCAGGCCAGGTAAAGGGTGCAGTCCTTTGAGGGGCTGTACTGTAGGACACTGCCAGACCTGTGCAGGCAATGGAACCGTGCCTTCAGCAGCCCAAACACATGCTCGATGATGTTCCTGCGCTGGGGTCAATGGGCACCGGTATGGAGTGAGCAGTCAGGGCCAGAGTGGGTAGCCACTGTCACCTGTGTGTAGAGAAGTGTGATTAGCATGGTGGACTGTGTTGCTGCACCCCCAGCCTTCCCAGCTGCACCTTGCGGCACCCTTGCCCTAACGTCCCCCACACCATGCCCTGTTGTGCCGGGCTGCCCGGTTCCACCTCATACTCACCTACTAGGTGGCTGGTGGGGATGTTCCCACTCTCAATCATGTGGCACAGTGCCAACTGGTGCCAGATGAAGGCATAATGTGCTCCACCAGGGTGTGTGGCACAGACATTGATTATGCGCCCCCTGGCATCGCACACCACCTGGTAGTTGACACTGGGGTAGCCCTTTCTGTTAATGTATGCTACCCCCTCTGGGTCAGGTGGTGTGCAGATGCCAACAGGGGTGCAGTCGATGGCCCCTAGCATGCCAGGCATACATGCCACCCTGTGGAACTCCTGCATGTTTGCTGTACGCTCTGCCTATGTGCTGAGGAAATGGATGTATTCCGCACATGTGGCAGCAGTGCACTGAGGAATTGTGTGGCTGTGACGTGAATGACTGGTTATGACTGTGGTGTCCCCTGTTGGCCTCTGGAAGGTACCCGTGGCGAGCAGACACATGAAAGCTGTGACTTTCATCTCCACCGACAGAGCATGGCTCCGTCTAGTGGGTTCCTGCATCTCCTCACTGCACAGCTCACAGAGCTGCCTCAGAATGGCCCGGTTCAGGCGGTATCGGCCCACAATCTCTGTATTACTGTATTGTTTGAAGGTGTTGCGGGCATGGTACCACCTGTTCCGGGCATACCACCGACGGTCCCTTCCACGGCCACACCGCTCTGCCTCCTGCCTTCTCACATCCCTCATTACTGCCTCCGTCTGGAAGATGGCACTGGCCATGGCCTCGGATGTCTTGCCCCCTCCGGGTGGCCATCCCCCCATGCACCCCCAGCTGTGTGCTGCTGAGTGTGCTCTTCTGCTGTGTGCACACCTGTGTTTGGGGTTCCCAGCTGGCAGCCTGTGGGCTGTAGACTCCATCTCTCATCTGTCTGGGCACCTATGCTGCCCCCTCTGTACCAGGTGTCACAGGCACATGCTCTGGCAGTAGTCTCCGCACCTGTCTCACACACGCTCACACACACACGCAGGCACAGTCACTGTCACACACCCACTCTCTCACTCTGTTACACTCCCTGACTGCCTCTGTCTCTGTCTTGCACCCCTCCTGCTGTCCAGCCTACCCCCTCTATCTCCCTCTGTACTGCTCTCCTGTGGTGCAAGCCTTCTTCCCCTGCTTGTTCCCTCTTTTTATAGGCTTAAGTTTGCTCTACGCAATTCCCATTTCCTCCGTGCTTTTGTCTGCTGTTGAATATTGCACTGTGCCGCATATTCATGGCTACACCCCCTGCACTTGCACATGCATGCATTATCATTGTGCATTGGCACATGGCAAATTGCGACGCGCAGTTGCTGCCACTGAATATTGCTCTCCTGCTAATTTTCACAGTTGTGCTGGCACAACTGCTTTGAATATCCCACCCATAGTGTACACAAGCAGTTAGTTGTTCTTTCTTTCTTCAATCCCTTGCTTCTTCAGCTATAATTGAGAATGAAACCTGCAGACTTGGGATGGGAGGGTAGGCTGCGATCTACTTCTGATTCTAACTCAGATTTTTCCTGATTTACTCTGATGAATTGTAGACCTGTTTTAATCTATTTGAGTGTGAGTAATGCATCATTATTATTCTTTTAGATCCCTCTCTTAAAAAAAAAAAAAATGTATTATTTTCTAAAAATAATTTGTCTGTATTTTCGTGTCATTTTTCAAGGTCAGAGATCAGCCAACAACAATAAAATAAATTGGCCGTTGTTCTTGTCAGTCCTGCGTATCAGCCACCACGTGACCTGCCACCCCCAACATTGCAGTTTGTTTTTATAGAGCTGTTTGGCCCCCAACCACCACCTATTCCTGCCATGAAGCCCATGTGCCAGTTTCCAGCCTTGTCACCCCCTCCAATCATCAAGCCAGCAGGGATCTGCTTTGTACACTCCACCTAGGTTACCAAACTGAAAAACACATACAGCAATACATATGATATAATATACCCAGTGACTGCATACTGCACAGTAAGGCATCCATGCCAACGTGGATACAGAAGTCTATACACATACTGTACCAGATTTTGCAGCTATATGCCACACACTCTGTTCCAGACAAATATGTGAGACTGGGATGCGCTATCCATGGCTGGCTTGATGTATGGTCATGTAGCAGTGTACAAGGAGATGGGCACACTGGAGAGAGGCCAGTCTTGGGCTAGATACTGTCATATCCAAGATCCCCTGCTACAGTGGAACAGGGAATCTACTCTAGAACCGACCAAGTCTTCTGTTAGAAGCCCAGTGTCCGGCCCAAGTCAATCCCCCTGGCTTGGCCCTCCCTTTCCATTTAGCATACATTAAGCCAGCTGAGGATAGTGCGTTCCAGCCCCACATGTTTGTCTAGGACTGGGGGCATGATGTGCAGCTGCACAGCCTGGTATATGCAGACATGAACTGGGCCAGATATTGCATAGGACCCTTAGTGCTTTGATACCATGACAACAGACTATCGTATAACTTACAACAATTGTGAGGTCAATGGGGGGCAGTTAGTCTTTTTGAAAGGTACAGGGAAGTAAGTGCCACACTATCTAAAATAATGTGTAGACTAATAACAAGAGCAAGGTGGTGGACACATGGAACAGCCTTCCTGAGGAGGTTGTGGGGTCTAAAACTGTGGAAGAATTCAAGAATGCATGGGTCAGACATAAGGCAATTCTTGTGGGGGGTAGGAAGAAATAAGCTGCTGGTTAACTAGAATCTGTAGCTTATCCAGTAAGGAGGGAAATGGGCAGACTAGGTGGGCCAAGCGGTCCTTATCTGCCGTCAAAGTCCATGTTTCTAAGTAAAAACAAAATTACTAGCAAGAACTAAAATTATAATTGTTGAAAAAAATAATTGGGTTCCATGCCCAATCCAAATTTAGCCCAGTACTCCACTATACCTTAGTTACTTAGACACAGTTCTATTATATCTTATACATTTTCTATATTTCTATTCATTTTATTCTTCAAAACTACAGTAGGTTGATTTACATGGAACAGAATCCTTGCCCACTACAGCTGATCTACTCTGGCTATTTAATCCTTTTGTAAAGTCATACTACTCTGCGTGTGACTTCATTATCATTTCCACAGCAACAAACTGTGATGTCACAAACTGAGGATAATAACTGCAGCAAAGGATTAAAAAGTAGAAGCAGACTGACTCAGTGATGCTGATGGCTGAGGAGTTGGACATCACACCTTTCTCAATGCCTTCAGCCTGAGTTTGAAAGATGATTTGGGTTGATGGTTGTCAGCTGGGTGCTTCTGAGGGACTGCTCTCTTCTCCTGGTGAAGGAGGACTGCCGTTTCTGATGAATGACTACCACCAGTTGAAAGCTTGTTGGCAGTGCAAGTCTGGAATGGCAGGAAGGGTGGGTGCTGTGGGACTCCATGGCATGTTCTTGCCTCCATACCCATACACTGATGTGCATGCCTCAGCATGGGGTTCAGGGTGAAATGTTGGAACATAGTGCTGAGGTAGGGGTGCATGATGGTCTGCTCACTGATCTCCCACCTGCCCCACCACCATGGACCTTGCTGGATATAACAGGATTTGTGTCTCGGGGGGGGAGGGGGATGGACCTCCCCCTCCTGACCCTGCCATGGCAGGGTAATCTGTGAGGATACTTGAGTCAAGCAGGTAAGACTGGGGAGGTGATGGTCAGTGGGGGGTTGGCAGGAACAGGGCTCAAGGGACCCCAAGCCTGCCTCAGCCAAGGTGGCATAAAATGCATACAGAAAAAAAAGAAGTACAGGCAAACAAATGCTATTTTCATTCACAAGAGTCTGGTACTTAATTATTGCAGCATGATTAAGTGGCACTTATTATGCTGGTAACCCCCCTGAGCTAGTCTCAAAGGTGATCAGGGAGTCTTTCTGCACCAGTGCACATCAAAATGTATTGGTGCATGAAATGGGTGGCATTGTCATTCAAATGGCACACACTGCCATGCTTAGAAGCATGGTGAGCCTGTGGCACTGGGTGCAGACCAGTTTGGAGGCTGTGGTTAGGGCATTGGAGCAATGTGCCTGGTGCTCATCAATGTTGGGGGACTAAGATGAGTAAGGTTAAAACAAAATACCCAGTGCACACCCATTCCCCCAAAACTGGCAGATCATTAAATTATTACAATGCACTTTCTTTCTCAAGTGGCTACTCACTTATTTTATCCCAAAGGGGAGTGGGGGTCTCTTAGTGTTCAGATTGGAGCTCTGGTGTGAAAGTAAGCTGAACCTCCAGTCATCAAGGTGGACCACCTATTGGCTGAGACCCTATTCTAAAATGCAGCTGCCAGAGTTCGATCCCTCTAAAATATGATGCACTGCCTCACTGACTCACTTTAAAAAAGGTGCGGTCCCCAGTCAATGTACTGGTGATGGATAGACAGCCAGCTAACAGAGACAGCCATATATCTCCCAAATATGAAACAAATGCAGAATTAGTAGTTCAACCAATGCACTTTCACAAACTTTAAATAATTGCTTTTCTCGGTGGGGTGCTACTGGTTAAGGCATCTGTAAGTTAAAACTAGAGACCCAGTACACCCCCACCAAAAGGCAAATCATTAAAATATTACAATGTGCTTTTTGCCTCAAATGACATTTTTAATTCTTCTGTTTTTTTTATTTTTTTTATTTATTCTTTGGTAACCAAGTAAGACCCACTAGGCACAAGTGCCTGTTTTCAGGGGCAACCTAGCCATGTAAGAGCACGGGGGGGTCAGGTGGTTTGCTCAGAGCCACACAGTATTAAAATGAAGGCTGCGAGAATCAAACAAACCCTGAGCTGCTGGATGTACTAAGTTCATTCATAGCTTGTTACTCAAATTAACCTCTAGGCTATAATGCCTGCCCCCAATGCAACTTTTAAAGGGAGCCAACTCTGGCAGTTGCATTTAGTAAAGGGCCTCAGCAGATGGGAAGTCCACCTTGATGACTGGAGGTTGAGCTTACTTTCACACCAGAGCTCTGATCTTGACACAGAGAGACCCCCACATCCCTTTGGGATGAAATGAGTAGGTAGTCATGTAAGGCAGAAAGCACATTGTAACAATTTAATGATGTGCCAATTTGGGGGTGGGGGTGGGAGGGTGTACAGTGAGTCTCTTGCTTTAACTTATGTATGCCTTAACCAGTAGCACCCCAATGAGAAAATCAATTTAAAATGTGTAAAAGTGCATGGGCTGAGAGTTGTTAATTCTCGATTTGTTTATGTCTGGGAGATATATGGCTGTCTCCATTAGCTGGTTCACCACCAATCACCAGCACGTTGGCTGGGGGCTGCACCTAATTTAAAATGAGGCAGTGCACCATATTTTAAAGGGAGCCAGCTCTGGCAGCTGCACTTTAGAATAGGGTCTCAGTCAATGGGAGGTCCACCTTGATGACTGGTGGCTAGTGTTGCTCAGATACCATAGTGCTTTTGTGGATCCTACCACTATCTGTCACATAGAGCTGGTATCCTACCTAGGATTCTACTAGAAATCCTAGCAAAGACAGATGTAGGATCCAGGGTCAGATAGTGATGGATTCTAGTTAGGATCCAGGGATCCTACAGTATGTCAGATAGTTAGGATCTGGGGTCAGATAGTGATGGGTCCTAGTTAGGATCCAGGGATCCTATGTCAGATAGTTAGGATCTGGGGTCAGACAGTGATGGATCCAAGGTCAGATAGTTAGGATCCAAGCTGGATCTGTTGCTAGGCTCCACAGGATCCACAATGTTTGTAGGATCCATGCACTGGATCCTAAAGGGTAGGATTCATGGTCAGATAGAACTGCCATCCTACCACAGTAAATATCTAGCCAAATGGAAGGTATCTGTTGGTATCCTAATTTCTAGGATACTTTCTGAGCAACACTACTGGTGGCCGAACATACTTTTACACCAGAGCTCTGATCTGAACACTAGAAGATGCCCACTCCCTTTTGGGATGAAATAAAGTGAGTAGTCATTTGAGACAGAAAGCACATTTATTGATTTGTCATTTTTTTTGGTGGTGGGGTGTAGTGGGTCTCTTGTTTTAACTTATGTATGCCATAACTGGTAGCACCCCAATGAGATAAGCAATTTAAAAGTTTGTGAATGTGCATGGGTTGAGTGCTAATTCTGTATTTGTTATTGCAAAATCAGCAAGGTACCAGAAAGGACTATAAACTCATGAAGACAGCCAGGTCTGTGGGGGTAGGGGCTCTACTAAACTATCAGGGCCTTTAATGAGGCATCATTCAGGCTGAGGGCCCACTGGTCTATGAGAGAAAATGGAGAGGGGCATGCAGCTGGATTTACGATCCTTAAGCAGCCCTAAGGTAGGGGCCAGGTAGGAGGGGAACATGTACCATAAGTTGCAAATTCTGGCTCATGCTTGTATATGTATGGTACAGCATCATGTGCATAAATTAGTGTAGTGGTATACTGCACCATTACTGTGAATGACTCTGGTAACTTCTGGAATGCCTACTTAGCATTTCAAGATTTACACTGGGGAGCCTTGGCATCTGGTGCATCTCTATTGTTCTGAACTTACAGTAGCAATGTCATGGGTTAGTGTAATGGGGTGCCTCTTCACACCCTGTTTTGCAGCACATAAAACTGAGGCTGAGATTCAGGCCCCCAAATTGCCTTGCAAGAGAGAATAAGGGGAGTACAGTAAAATAGACAGCACAGTTGCAGCCACTGGTCTGTCTGGATATTTCTTGAAATGTCTATGATAACACCAGAAAAATGTCTTGCCTGCCTGCAGTACCAAAGTAGAACCTTGCAGGGCCACCAGAGAGATTTCCTTTAGAAAAATCATGAAATATCTAGAAATATGCAAGCAACTTGATGGTTACAAGTTACAACTGTATATAACACATGGTCTAAATACTGCGTTTTTGAAAATTACAAATTTTCATCAAAAGACCTTGATAAAGAGTTTGTTTTATGGCAACAAGCAGAAATGCATGCCACAAAAAGAAAAACTATAGCAGAGAAAAAAACACAAACTGATTCAGAAACCACATTCCCAACACCCTTTCTTCACTTCCTGGAGCAAAACATAAACAAAAAAATACAGTTGTCAAACAAAAAAGACAGAGCATTTTAGCATGTTGCTGGGTCAAACTCTGCCTTACACAGCTGTTTCAGGTAATGCTGCGTTGATGCCTTGTTGCTATATTTGAACCATAATGACAGTCCGTGATCCTAGTCATCTCAGATCTGAAGACATGCTTGCTATGGAGACCCAGTGGTTCTGTACACAGTCGCAGTTCATAGTGGTGGAACTGCATAGGGTCCCAGCTCCCCATGGCACCAACACCAAAATCTGCCGTATACAAAAGGTAGCCTTATCAACCTAAAGAAGTAATCTTCATGGTTATGAAGGTGCAATCCAAATGTGGTTGCCAGATGTTCCATGGCACATCTGTTAGACCAAGCACTCCTGTTTAAACCATCCAAGGAAGACTCTGTATGACATAATGCCTGTTGTTTAGAAACATAGAAATGTCAAAAACAGCTAGTCATAGAAGGCCTTGTGTTCTATACAGTCTGCTACATAAGGCTGCACATGCCCCAAGGAGACTTACTGTACCTAACTCCCCTCGCTGCTCTTCCTGATGCCTAGCCCTATGCCATGTGCAGTGCCCCAGGTACATGGCACCATCATCATAATCTTTCCTATACCTGTCCAACCATAACCGTTAGGTTAGCTTCTGAGCCACTGAAATGTTTCATTTTCATTTACTTCTCTTTATATCCCTAGTGATGTAATGGGACCATTTCTAAACCTCAGCACTTAAGAAGTCCATGGCATCTAGTGAATCTCCCTTCCCATTCCCCCATCCTGTCTATTATATATGTCCAGTCCCTCACTGATTTCTGTTGCCACCCCAACAAAACTCTCCCTCATTCTTCTATGCTATGCCACCCTGTAGAACTGCTTAATAATTTCCACTGCCTCTGCAACACTGTGGTGTGTGACCAGGGTCTGCAGGGGCTAGAATGTGACTGAACGTAGCTCATTACAAAACTCGCATTCCTGCCCTTGCAGTACCATGCTTGCCTCCACCCCTTTGCCTGTAAGACTATGCAAGGCAAATACATGCAATGTGGAAGAGTGGCACAAAGTGGCCACTCCAAATTGCAATTTTTGTTTTTATTTATTTGTAATTTTTAATAAGGAGAGGCACATTAAGCAGCAGCAGCTCATCTCCATCTGCATCCTGTGGGATTGGTTATGTGGAGCTGTTTTATTTACAGCAGGAATAGGGGCCCTGACACTGAGGAAAATCATCTGCTCTTACTGTAAGTGCTGCTCTGAAACACACCTGCTGCTTTGGTTGTTTATGTGAATAATTGTATTATAGAAAGATATTTGTAGGAATGTGATTGTACTGTTGGTTTTATGTGATTTAGGATTAATGCATGTATATTGTGCAGGTGCTCCGAGCACTGGAGGGGCGCTTTATAGAAATTTAATAAACAGATACAATGGGAACTTTAACTTCTACCTCTATAGCCACCTGAGATAGACAGAAGTGATCTCAGTTTAATGACTCATACAAAGGGTGGTACCACAGTAGTGTAGCACCCCTGCATGCTGCACTACAGTGTCAGTATTGGGAATTACCCCAAGTTCCTGGTGTGGAACTAGAACCCATGATTGGCCAATCTTCTGGCCCAAGTGGTAAAGATGCAATCTACTGAGCCAGTGAAACTGACCAATTGTGTATGGGGCACCAGATCCCTATAGGTACATGAACCTCATCAGACTTTCCAATGCAGCCTTACCTTGCTAATCGTGCCTGTTTCTACCAATTTAGACAGTCAAGTGGTGGATTCCCAATCCCAAACCCCACCCCACCTGTTTGGTTTTGAAACACAGGCCCTATGGATGGCTTTGTGTTTGCCATGTTTGAACAGGAGAATACACCTATCTACTAGCTATCTGATTTTCTGCTGAAACAATTGGCACATATCATCTTGGAACCGCTATTGCAGTTATGGATTCTACTGTAGTGCTACATTAAGACATACATTCTACATAACTTTTTTAGAAAAAGAATATTTCTATTTATAAAGAAAAGGTACCCCCACCTCATCCTAACTTACAGTAGTTACAGTTCCTTCTGAATTCAAGAGAAGATCAGAAGATTCTTTCCTTAGAAGTATTAGCAGAACCAGTACAAAAAGTGAACTTGTTAATTCATGAGCCCTAAAAGAAAAATGCTGCCGATCTTCTGTGTGGTACACAATATACCTTTTGGTTGTTTTTTGAAAATTTTGGAAGACATAATGTTTGAGTCTGTATTAGTCCTTGCAAAGACTACACGCCTGGGGTAGGATTATCATATGTGGCTACAACGCCTGCAGACACATGTGCAGTCAGGGACTTAGGTGCTTGTGGTGTATGTAGGACATTTGAGAGACCTACACCCAGTTTTCAAAGGGCACTGTTATGGCGTTTGGACATATTTTAAGCAGCTTCTGATTAACTCTAGGAGCAAGTAGCTCCAGCAATAATGCATGCTAAACCATGAAGATGTGGTCTAGTAGGTACTACTTTGTCTTGGTATGAAAAAGTAGGATTTTTTCACTGAAAGCCCCAGGCATCCAATGCCTGATGCAATGGAAACCTATGTAAAAAGGATTTAGAAATTCAACCATGTTGTATAGTATTACAGTATACCTTTTGGCCAAGACAGATAACATAAAGAGACATTACAGTACACAAACTAAAAAGACAAACTATCTCAGTACAAAAGCACTGAGACAAGGGTTACCTATAAAGGGCATTGGCAACAACACCAGATTTCAAAGAATTTCAAAATCACACATACTCCTATAATGCAAGGCATCCTGGGATACATATGCAAATCACCATGAGCATATAAGTTGGGTCTGCATTCAGCAGAAATGCATGGTGCCAGATGGCCTCAAAACCAATCTGCAAAAGCCGAGAACAGAAGACAAATGTTTTGTCCTATTCAAGCATCATCAGTATGCCTCATCTGCATCTCACATCAGGTATAAACTGAACCAACCATTATGTGTTCTTATAGGTTTGGGTCATAGTAGGCAGAAAACAGGAACGCAATCTAAAAAGACAAAGAACCTCGACACAAAAGCACTGGGGCAAAGGATACCCAAAAAGGGCACTGGCTGCAAAGACAAAACTAGGTTTCAAAGAAATACAAAATCACATACACCCCCATAATGCAGAGTATCATGAGGTGTACAGTATATGCATATCACCATGAAAATTTAGGCTGGTTCTGCTTTAAGCAGAAATGCATGGTGCTGAAGGGCATCTCACACAATCTGCAGAAGTTGAGAAAAGAAACCATAAACACATGATTCAATGTACTCAGGACTCACCAATGTGCCTTATCTGTAGCTCATTCCAGGGCAAAATAAACCAGCCCTTATGTGGTTTTATGAGTTTGCATCATGGTGGGCCCAAAAATAAGGAAGCTAGCTAAAAAGACAAAGAATTTCAGCACAAAAGTGCTGGAGCAAGGGATACCCAAAAGTGCCACTGGCAACTAAGACAGATTTTAAAGAAACAGAAAATCACACATGTACCTCCATGATGTAAAGCATCATGGGAAATATATGCAAATCACCATGAGAATTAAAGCTGGGTTTAATTTAAGCAGGTATTCATGGTGCCAAAGGCCTACTCATAAAAACTACAAAATCTGAAAACAGAAAACACAGACACATATTTCGTCACATTTAAGACTCATCAGTGTGCTTCATCTGTAGCTCATACCGAGGGAAAAATGAACCAGCCCTTACGTAGTCTTATAGTTTTGTGTCATGGTAGGCCCAAAAGAAAAAGCAAGTTAAAATGACAAAGAACCTCAGCATGAAAGCACTGAGGCAAGTGTTACCCAAAAACGGCATAGACAACAAAGCCAGGTTTCAAAGAAATACAAAGACACACATACCCCATAATGCAAAGCATTATGTGATGTACAGTACACTATATGCAAATCACCATGAAAATTTAGGTTTGTTCCACTTGTCTCCTGTCTTCTTTTCTCAGCCTTTGCAGATCGTGGGAGAGGCCCTTTGGCACCATGCATTCAAACCAGATATATAAAGGAACAGGATCCGAGCCACGTTTTCTCATGCAAAGTCTATCCCATTATGCCCCGATGGAAGCACATAGCAATGAAGGATCAAAGTGCATCCAAAGGCCCCTGCTGGCTTAGGAAGGAGGGACAGCTGGTTTGAAGGCATAAGCATTCCACT
Source organism: Neoceratodus forsteri (assembly GCA_016271365.2). Taxonomy (NCBI): domain Eukaryota; kingdom Metazoa; phylum Chordata; order Ceratodontiformes; family Ceratodontidae; genus Neoceratodus; species Neoceratodus forsteri. Next base: position 1,729,261,906 of record CM057449.1, read on the forward strand.
CAGTCTCAGGAGCAAACAAGCTTTTCCAGAGGGCATAGCTGTTTACTCCTGAGACACACATTCCCATAATGGAGCCATGTCATGAAAATTACCACATTCCCATGGACTGGGCAAAAAGGACATTTAAATGTCATTGTAACCTCATTGTAATATGAGGATCAAACAACTGCTCTTCAAAACCGGTGCTGGCCAAGTGCTCCATACTGCAGCCTACGGAAGACAGTGGTTCTGGTCTGACAAAGGGCACATCACACAGCACCATACCTCTCAACTTTCCCTCATTATGAAGGACATCCCTTGTTGTCATCCATGAAAGTGCTCCATCCCACATCTTCCCCACATGGGAAAGGTGCTGTCCACACAGAATAGGTGTTGTCAATGCAGACTTGTACAGTAGAACTTAATAAAATGTCAATATGTCAAAGCAAAGTAAACCTACACAACGTAGATGTGGCAAGTGGCAAGTAACAAACTGGGTGGCTTCTCACTGAACACTCACAGAAAGAACACTACAGACACCAGTTTAAATTAAATGACAGCTACTTTACATGCAGCAACAAACAGAAAGGCAAATAACTTGCATTCAGCTTAACAGAATGGTCCGCAGGTGCTGCTTATTAACACTCCCTTACTGCAAGGTTATGATAAGGTTGACAGGTGGAGAGAGCTTGAGGAACATATACCCCATCACAGCAGTGCTAGGTACGAGGCTATTACCATCTTGTTTTAGCTTTTCTATAGCCCCCACCCCACACACACACACTTCTACTCCGCACTCAGTGCACTGCTAACAGGTGTTTTTGCGCTCCTTGTATTGTCTGTGCTAGCAGGCACTTTGCACATCCAGACTTGTTTCCATATGTACATATTTGCACATGGTATGCATGACTTCGCCCCAGTTTGCCCATGCAAACTATTGCCTTTGCACAAGAGTGCATATGGTTTGCTCTGTCCAGTTACATGCCTTCCATTATGGCTCTGTGAGTGCAAAGCCAGTCATAATGGTGTTTGCACTGTGCAAACACACTATGCACTGTGCAACTTTCCATTATGCTACCCATGGAGTTTTAAATATGATGTTCCACTAAAGTGTGTGTATGCTAAACACTGAATATTATCTATTACTTGCAGTAATTAATATCATAAATGTAATTCTATCTGTTAAATGTCTTTGTAACTGCATCTGCTTTGGACTAACTGACAGTTTTTAAAGTTATAAGCTACTGAGGATAACACAGGTCACATTCATTACTAGAAAGAAGTGAGTGATGGAAATGGTGGCCACCCATTTAAGTATATGATACCTGCATGGAATATGGCTCTAGATGTCTAAAATATGAGGGTTACTGGCCTGTAACCAAAGTTCTAGGAGTGGTATATGGTGCACATCCACACTCTGGAAGTCTTCCTTTCCCTTTAAAACTAGCCAGAATATCTTCAAGCTAAGCTCCACCCACCCATCCGGGTGGTATACTCCTTGGCTCTGGCCTGTGACATCAGATCTTGTGTGCTGAAAGCAGGGATCCTTGTGCCACTTACCAGGGGAGGTCAGGCGGGTTGTGTTCATGTGCACCATACACCACTCCAAGAACTATGGTTACAGGTCAGTAACCCTCATTTCCATCCATATGGACATGGTGCACTGTTCACAGGCTGGCAGACTCTTAGTAGTTCCCTGGGAGGAAGGGACAAGGTGCACACCCCTCCTTGGCAAACAGGGATTAGAGAACTGAGGTCCTAAAACCAGTATCCAGCCATGACTCAAGGTCGATGTGGTAGTGGGAAATGAAGGTGTGTGCTGGCTTCTAGGTAGCAGCCCTGCAGATTCCTAAATAGGGACATCCCTGGAAGCAATCGACAAGGTAGCAGTATGTCTGGTGGAATGAGCCCTAAGCCCTACAGCAGGCTCCCTACCAGCCAACCAATAGCAGAGGTTGATGCAGGAGACAATCTACCTGTCAGTCATCTGCTTTGCTGCTGGTCTGCCAGGTGCCACTTCAGTGCATGTTATAAAAAGCTGGTGCACCTTTTCCCAGACTTCAGCCATGCGCTCCTTGTAATAAGCAAGCACTGTCCTAAGGTCCAACATGTGAAGCCTGTGTTAGGCCTCCGAGGTGGGATTGGTGAAGTACACTGGGAAGCTGATCACCTGATTAAGGTGAAACTCTGACACAACCTTCGTGAGGAACTTTGGGTGGGGGGGACAACCTTGTCCTTGTGGAACAACAAGTATGGAGACTTCACTGAGAGTGACTGGAGCTCGCTGATCCTTCAGGAAGAGGTGATAGCCACCAGGAAGGTAGTCTTCTATGACAGGTGTGACCTCTCACACCTGTGCATCAGTTCAAATGGCTTGGCCATGAGCATTCCCTGCACCAGCAAAAAGTCCCAAGGTTGTTGTGGCTCACACATTGATGGGAACAAGTGGTCCAGGCCCTTAAAGAAGCACCCAACCACCTTCTCCTGCAATCAGCATAATAGACTGCACCCGATATGCAGAGATGGCTGCCACATCCACCTTGAGGGTCATTGATCTCTGGCCCAACTGAGAGAAGTCCCTAAGGTAGTCCAGAATGCTAGCCAAAGGTAAGGCCATGGGGTCTAGCTCCCTGCCCTTTCTCTAAATAGAACACCTCTTCCATTTGAAGGCATACCACTGGTAGGTTGACTCTTTCCAGGAGGCTTCCATGACATGGAGAACCTCTTTGGGGAGACCCAAGGCCTGGAACTCTAATCACTCAGGAACCAGGCTGTCAGGTGCAGGGGACTGAAGTTCTGGATGCAGAAGCTTTCTGTGTGAAAGAAAAGCAGATCCAGGTGAAGAGGAAGTCACTGTGGAGGCCTTCTGTTGAGGCTAAGAGCTGGGTACCAAAGCTCTGTGGCCAATCCAGAGCTACCAGGATCATTCATGCCTTGTCCCTCTGCACCTTGACCAACAGGTGGTAGATGAGGGGATAGGGAGGGAAGGCATAAAGGAGGCCATGAGTCCAGGGCCTTACAAAGGGCATCCCCCACCAGTGTCCTTCACTGTGGGGAGCAGGCACAGAATAGCCTCAGCTTGGCATCTTCCCAGGAGGTGAACAGATCAACCAGGGGAGTTCCCCACTAGGAGAACAGGTGGTTCACCACCTACTCATCAGACACCTTGCCCACCTGACTGAGGGCATCTGCTAGCTCATTAGAGACTCCCACCACATGAATTGCCAGAAGATTGGCATCCAAGCTGCGCACAAAGGTTCAGGTACGGAGAGCCTCTCGGCACTACTGGAGGGCATGTATTCCTCTCTGCCTTTTCAGGTAGTACTGTGCATGGTCATGGTATTGTCTGTCTGGATCTGTATGACCTGGCTCTGGACAAAGGGAGTGAATTCCATCAAAGCAAGGTGCTCTGCATGGAGCTGCAGTAGGTTGAAGTGGTAAAAGGTCTCCCTGGGGATCCAGAGCCCATAGGCCCTGTGGGCTCTCAGGTGAACTTCCCATTCCATCAGAGACCTGTTGGTTCTCAAGATGACAGTCAGCTCTGGGTGGACAAATGGAATTCCTTCCTTGAGATGGTAAGGGATATGCCACCACTGAATGGCATCCCACATCAACTGAGTCACTATGACTGGCTTGTCCAGGTGACACTGGTGCTGAGACCACTGGCTGACCAGCTCCCACTGTAGGTGGTGCATCTGCCAATGTGCCCAATGGACTATTCTGGTGTAGGAAGCAATGTAGCCCAGCAGCCAAAGGAAGTCCCAGGCAGGGTGCAAGCACCCAGCCTAAAATAATCAGGCAAAGGAGGTAAGATCCAATGCCTGCTCCACAGGGAGTCAGGCCTTGGCCTGAAGGGGGTCCACATCTGCCCCAATGAAGTAGGTCATCTGTGAGGGGCTGAGACAGGACTTGGCTGGCTTGACCAGAAGGCCCAAGTCCTGGCAGGTCTGGAGGGCCAGGTCCCTGGATTACTCCACCACCTCTCTGGATGGCCTGGCTATCAGCCAGTCATCCAGGTACAACTAGATTTGGACTCTTCAGTGCCCCAGGAATGCTGACACCCCTACTGTACTTGGAGAAAGCCCTGGGGGTCAAGGAGAGGCTAAAAGTCATGACCCAGAACTTGTAAAGAATCCCCTCCACACAGAACTGAAGGTACTGCCAATGGAATGGATGGACTGGAATGTGTAAGAAGGCATCCTGGAGGTCTAGAGAGCACAACCACATGCTCTGCTCCAGGGATGGAATGATTTGGTTCAAAGTGACCATACAGAACTTGCAATTCTTCAGGAGCTGACTGAGATTGTGCAGGTCCAGAATGGTGTGCCAACCCCCTCATCCATTTGGGGACCAGAAAGTACCCGGACATGAAGACCTGGCCTGCTATGGTGTCTGGGACATGGGCTACAGCTCTTTCTATAGGAGTTGAGTGATGTCTTCCCTGAGGGTGGACAACTTATCCTGTGACATCACAGACTCCTGTGGGGCATGGGCTCAGTAGGACAAGAGAGCCTCGAAGACGAGAGGCAAAATGCTTGCCACCATTTCTAGTACCCATTTGACTGAGGTGATGGTGGTTCAGGCATGCCAGAAATGGTAAAGCCAACCTCCCTTGGGGAGGTGAGGTAGGAACTAGATAGGCAGGAGGCAGACAGCCCCCAACCCATCACTGAGCAGCCCTGGAGGAGGCACCAGCAGCAGCAGCTGCCGGAGAGGTCCCACCACCCCATCCCCTGGACTTCTTACAGCCCTCGCTGGTGAACTTGGTTTTAGGATGCAATGCCTGCAATTGCCCTGGCTGGGGCTGCTGTTATTTAGGCTGCTGAGATGGAGAGGGCTGAACCTGGAAAGGATTTTTCTTAGACGTTTACCCACTTGGTCCTTCTGGGAGGATGTTACCGAGTCAATTATGGCATTGGACTTCTCAGTCCTCATGAGACGCCCATGCACCCCAGGGCCAAAAATGTTGGTGCCCAAAAAGGAAACATCAGTCAATTTATGCTTTGTGTATGTGATAAAGGTTGGAATCCTAAGCAGGCCCTGTGACACATGGCAACCACTGTGGTCACGGACAGAGAGCAGGAGTCACCTATGTCCAAGGCTGTTTGAAGCTGGTGCTTAGAAAGTGCTTGACCATGGTCCTTAACAACTTAACCGCCATCTGCAAATTAGTGGAAAGGCAGGGAAGGATGGGATCAAGGACACCCATCAAGGAGGGCCCAAAGTTGGCCATTATTAAAGCATAACTTGCCTGACAGAGACCCAGAGAGGTTCCAGCACAGACCTTCTTGTCTGCATGATCCAGCTTCTTGAGCTCCTTGTCAAGGGGACTGTCCACATCCCTAACATTTCCTGTCTTATAGAATGCAGAGTCTGCAACCAAACCCTGAGCTGAGGAATGGTCAGAGAAGCCCGACACTGAACCAGTTGGGACTGCATACTTGTGAACCATGTGGCTTAAGGACACCATGGAGGAAGCCAGGTGCTACAGAGCTCCAGCACTGGACCCAGAATAGACTCAGCCACAGGGAAAGTGACCCAAGAAGTATCTCCCCAATCCAGGATCTCCTTGAGAGGGCATTTGACCCACTTCTGGACCAGCCCCAAGGTGACCTCCATTGATTCAGAGATCAACCAGAGCAATGCCCCAAAGGAGACTGGAACCTGTTCAATGCCATGTCTTCAGCCAAATCTTGGTAAAAGCCTGGGGTCCTGGAGGATTGCATAGAGGACCTGTCTGAGTCTGAAAACTTCTCAAAAAATGTCTTTTGCAGAATTTCGCCATGGACCACCATAGACTCATCTGAGTGGGTGATATCAACCAACAGCCAACTGGAGCGGTTTGTAGCCAGGCAGGAGGCCTTAATCATAGCCCCCTCAAAGGGCTGCTTGGGTGGTGACTCCACCCTAATCAGAGGAGAGGTTGGTGCCAGAGACGCTGAGTTCTGCAGGAATGGCATGAGCCAGATTGAGAGAGACCAGGGAAGTGCAGGGGCCGGGGAATTGGCCTATTATACCCAAGGAACCATTGCTGCCACTAGAGCTCCTCACAGTGCCAATGCAACTTGTGACTGAGCCTTTCATTGCCCAAAGAAGAGGAGACGAGGAGTGCTGATGGCATTTCCTGGTTAAGTGTTGAGCATGAGAATGTGAGGAGTCTCTTGACCACGATCATGACAGAGACTTAGACCTTGACCAATGATGAGAGCATTGATGGCAAGGAGATGTGGAAGGAGGGGACCATGTAAAAGATACATACTGGCTCCTACTGTCAGACCTCAGAAGAAGGTAACTCCAGGGAGGTGAATGTCTGGTCAACCTCCTGGTTCGGACCCTCCTGGGAGAGGGTCAAAAGGACCAGAGTCCTCAAGACTGAGTCATCCTCAACCCCCTCAGACAACAGATCGAGAAAAATCTCGACCAGCTGGTCAGTCCACATTAAAGCCAACAAGCCTGTGGTGCTAGAGGCCTGACCCTCAACCAGAACAGGCTCGGCTAAGGCTGGGTGCTCAACATTCATTAAGCAGTCAAGGGAATCACAGGAGTTGGAAGAGTACACTCGTTCCTGGTCCCATGAATGACAGCAGGACTTCCTGCCTTTCTTTTTCTTACCCTGGAAAGGGCCCTCCCTGAGGGTTTGAAGAGATTGGCACATTTTACTAAATATGCCCATAAAAGAGGCACCAACACTGGCCCCAACTGGGAGCAGCATGGACGCCGATGAAGAACTTGCCACAGCTTGGGCTGTGGCCTCTTCCATGGCCGCAAGCTGAGTGGCAGAGCCTGCAGCCATGGACCCTGCCTTATGTATGCCTGACACTGCCTTACATACACCTTTGGAACATATTGGGGGGATCCCATTCATCCAGTCACTTGAGGAGGAGGTGGGCAAGGTCCTCAAGTGAGAAATGCAACATCGACTTATACAGGCTGCAGGCCTGGGCATCATGCTCTGCCCCGAGGCAGTAAATGCATGATAAGTGTGGGTCGGTTTAAGAGATTTTCTGATTACAGGCAATGTAGTTTTTAAAAACCAGCACCGGACTGGGCTTCTTCACCATCCACGATTATGTAGAATTAAAGAAATCAATGACAAAGTAAAGTATGAACTTTAAGTCCTGCATCACACATGGAGCTGCAAAGGAGACCTGACTCTTCCAGCAGAAAGGAAGATTTGATGTCACAGGGCAGAGCCGAGGAGTATACCACCTGGATGAGTGGGAGGAGCTTAACTTGAAGTTATTCTGGCTGGTTTTAAAGGGAAAGAAAGACTACCAGAGTGTGGACAGTGCACCATGTCCACATCCCTAGAAATCTTTTTTACCAATGAATGTGGCAGAAGAATACATAGGTACATATCTTTAATGTTTATACTGTCAAAATTTCATGTTACTGGTTGCAGGACAGTTCTGTACGTCCAAGGGGTTTTATTCCAACTATACTAAGCAAAACCTCAGAACACATTTCAACACCTTTAGAAGTGTCAGCAGTCGAGCTCAGCAACCATTGGGAGAGGGCTTCAGTCAAAAACTGAGAACAGAAGCTATTTGGACATTTATTATCTTCCTCAGCAGGGGTTTTGTTGGTGGGTTTGGAGAGTTATGATAAGGTTTTTTTTTTTCAAACAGAGCAGGAGAATTAAAAACACAAACACTACAAAAATAGGAAGGGACTTAATCTAGAAAAAGGGGCTATAATATAACATAGAATTCTGTTGAGACTGGTGTGCAAAACAGGAAGAGGATTCAGTAGTACAGTGTATAGGGGCTAGTTCTAACAAAGGAAAGAGATTTAAAAGTATTTTGGAGTTATCTTTATTACAAACTTTTTTTCAAGGCTTCTTTCTTCACAGCAGGTCTAGCAACTCCAGAGCTGGGTCGAAGAAGCAAATGGAGGTCATGTGATGGGCATTGACCAATCAAAAGTAAGAGAGGAAGTCCCACCCAGAGGAGGTCCTAATCTGGAGGATATAAGGCTTCACTCCCAACATTTTCCATTCACATTCATGTCCCAGAACATGAGTGGAAAGAACAGGAGCGGAGCAGGTGTAGAGTTTGGCATCTTAGGCATCATCAGGCATCCGCAGGAGACTGTAGGCATGCAGGAACTCTGCTGGACGGTAAGGTAAGGTAGACCACCTGTATACTTGTTGTCACCTGTGTTAAGGGAGTACAGAAACCATAAGCACCTGATAGAGAGAGTATTGATAGAACACCCTATTAAGGGTGCAGGATAACAAGAGGAGACAAAGGGGAAAGTAAAAAAACTCTATCTAGAGTAAGTGTAAGAAAGGAGTGACACTGGGAAACTTAAAAATCCCTATGTAGGGTCAGGGGCCTAAGGGTTAGGTGACACAAAAAGGGGAAAGGTAGTGAAGTCTTATTAAAACCATAAAGGGAAAGCTAATTAGAACCCTATCTAGGATATAGCGACAAAGGGTAAACTAAACAAAAAAGGAAATCTAGGAATACCCTGTCTAGGAACACCCTATCTCCACCAACACCAGGAAGATTTTCTTCATAGAAAGAGTGGTGGATGCCTGGAACATCCTGCCTGCAGAAGTGGCGGGGGCAAGCACAGTGGTAGGTTTCAAGAATGCTTGAGACAGATACAAGGGAGCCCTCAAACCCAAGAGCAGTTAGAATGCTAGGCTAAAAGACAATGGGCAGACTAGATGGACCAAGTGGTCTCCTTCTGCCGTCAACATCTATGTTTCTGTGTTTCTATGGGGTAAGAGCACAAGTTCTTAAGTCATATGGACTGTAGTACTGGGAATGATGAGAGTGGTGCACTGCAGTGGCTGTGGAGTGGCAGTCTTCAGGGAGACCTTTTGGAGGCTGAGGTGCTGCTCATCTGAATTCACCTCTCTGGGCTGAGGGAGGAGGTCACTGGACTCTGGGCCAAGTTTGCTAGGATTTGGGGAACCACTTCCCCCACCGAGGGGCCACCAAATCTGCCACCATAGCCTCAGAGGGTGCCAAGGAGGAATGCTGACTGGACTGTAGTGGGCTCCAGTGGGGGGGGGTTCAGAAACACATTCCTCAGTCAGTGCCACTACATAACTCTTTTGCCATGGAATGAGACTACCAAGAGGAGGTACCCATGGAAGTGGCAAGGGAGGATGTGAGAGTCCTCCAGAGGGAAGACCCCAAGGTGGGAGGAAGAGAAGCCCAGTGGAAGAGGAAGCAAATTCTACTTGGGACTCAATTATTAGGGGTAGTTTTGGGAATAGACAGAAGGGAATGAGGGAGATGAGGGGCCTACCTGGAGCTTCGGCATGGAGGGATGGGGAGTGCATCCTTAGGATTGCTAGGGCAGTGAGACAGGAGGGGGAGCTGGATTAAATTCTCCATCTGGGAACTAATAGCCTGGCAAGGGATGCAGCAGGCATGGTGCAGAATAGATTTAGGGAGCTGGAGAGGGCCTGAAGCAGCTAGCTTGCACAGTGGGATTCACTGAGATGTTACCTGTGTATAGCCAGGGGAAGAATAAGGAATACTGCACCATGGTCTTCAATGACTGGTTGAAGGCATGGTGCAGAAGGAGTTGTTTGGCGACATCCAGTCCTGGGGTCCAGCACGGGGAGATGCAGGCCTGTACAAAGTAGATGGCCTCCATCCATCCGGGAGGGTAATAGCAGTCCTGCACAAGGTTTAAATGTTACTTCAACAGGCATTTAAACTAGCCAAGGGGGGGGGATGAGAGAGCAGTGAATGCCCCCCATAAAATGGAGCATCAGAGAGGAGAAGACCAGTGGAAATAAATGTCCCTGGGGCCAAGGGGCATATGGACAAGGGAGGAATTGTCAGGATGTGTGTCTAAGGCTGTGAGAAGAATTAAGGAGGGTAGACAGAGGGAGATTTAAAAAGGGGGAAACATTATCAGGGACAAGCGAAATGAGTAAAGTATGGATTCTGGACAGGAGAGCAGAGTAGGGGCAGGGAGGGACAAAAGGACTGGAGAGCCACGGGTGCCAATCAAGCAGCCTAGGAAATCCTAGGAAATAAAATTTCTGACCTTGAGACAACCATTGCGGAGGTGGACATGGATCTGGTAGACATAACAGAATCATGGTGCACCAACAACCAAAGCTGGGATTTTACCATTCCAGGGCACACCATGTTTTGAGAGGATAGGGCAGGGAGGAAAGAAGGGTTTTTTTTGTATGTGAGGGAAGGTACGAAGGCCATGGAGATACAAGGACACAACAGGGATATGGAAGAGCTGCAGGTTCTTTGGTTGGCTTACAGACTGGCTCCAGGGCCTTTATCTGCATGGGGTGGTATATAGACCACTAACACAGGGGGAGGAGTAAGACAGGGTTTTGAGGGAGGCCATTGGCAAAATGGCAAGCAAAGGGGAAATACTGATAATGGGGGACTTTAATCTGCTGGAGGTAAACTGGAACATTCTGGTCGCAGCTATGGCTAGAAGCAGGGCCATCCTGAATGCCATACAAGGGACATTTCTTAGGCATCTGGTTACAGAACCCACTAGAGATGGGGAAGTGCTGGATCTAGTACTTACAAACAGGGACAGCACTGTAGACATCTAAGTGGGTGGCCCCCTGGGTACAAGCGATCATTGTGCAGTGTGGTTTGGTACATAAATTGGGCAGGAGAAAAAATACACTAGAATGAGGATCCTGCACTTTGGGAGAGCAGATTTGACAGAACTGGGAGACTGTGTTAGTAAATATCTTGAAGGGGGGGTGGCAGGGGTAGTGGAGGCACAATGGAAAAGGATAACAGAGGGTATAACTAAGTCAACGGCAAGCTGTTTGAAGGAAATAAGCAAAGGTAAGAGGAGAAAGACTTCTATGGTTCAAAAAGGAGGTGGCTAAGGTGGTAAGGGAGAAGAAAATAGCTATCAGGAAGTACAAGGAGATCCAAACTTAGGGTGACAGAGAGATATAGCTAGATAAACAAAAGGAAAAAGGGAGAAAGGCAGCAAAGGGTCAAACAAAGGAGAGGTCAGAAAAGGGATAATATTTTCTTCAGGTATGTGAGTGAAAAGAGGAAGGCAAGGGGAGGGATAGTGAAGATCAGGAGAGTGGGGGGTGACTGTGCAGAGAAATATCAAGAAAAAGCTAAAATTGAAATGAGTACCTCTGCTCAGTCTTTACTGTGCAGGAGGGAATGGCTGGACCGACATGCATCGGCAGGCATCATAGGAAGGGGGAGTGGACACAAGTCCATTTTCAGAAGACAACGCTGGGGATTGGAAGCCCTAAAAAAAACCAAGTAATGAGGCCAGATGAGATCCACCCATGGGTATGAAAAAAACTAAGCACAGTGCCTGCTGTCCCTCTGACAACACTATTCAGCACCTCATTAGAGATGGGAATAGTTCCAGAGGACTGGAGGATGACCAATGTGGTCCCTCTGCACAAGAGCAGCAGCAGGAAAGAGGCTAGTAATTACAGACCGATCAGTCTCACATCAGTGATGGGGAAATTAATGGAAACCCTGCTGAAGGAGAAACTGATGGAGCATATGGAGGCAAATGGGCTGCAGGACCACCAGCAGCACGGCTTTACAGGGGAGAGGTCATGTCAAATAAATCTCATAGATTTCTTTGACTGGATAACTAGGGAAGTGGATCAGGGAGGACAGTAGATGTGTCCTACCTGGACAACAGTAAGGCTTTGGTACTGTACCACAGAGAAGGCTGATTAAGAAACTTAGCAACCTTGGGTTGGGGTACAAGGTGGTAAGCTGAGTGTCTAACTAGTAGAAGATAGAAGGCAGAGGGTAGTCATAAATGGCAGTCACTTGGTAGATGAGAAAGTGACCAGTGCAGTACCACAGGGCTCGGTACTGAGTTCTGTCCTCTTCAGTGTCTTCTTAAGTGACCTTTATGAAGAACTAAAAGGGAAGGTGCATCTCTTTGCAGATGATACAAAAATATGCAACAGGGTGAACACCCAGAAAGGGGTGGTGAGATTTCAAAGGGATCTGGGGAAACCAGAGGAATGGTCTGGTGACTTGGTTTCAATGCCAAAAAGTGCAAAGTCAGTCACCTGGGACAGGAAAACTTGAGGGCTGTGTATAAGTTGGGGGGGAGGTAATTACAGCCATCAAGCAAGAGAAGGACCTTGGGGTAATCATATCTGATAATCTCAAGGTGGCAGGACAGTGCTGCAAGGCAGTAGGCAAGGATAGCCAGAATCTGAGTTGCATAGAGAGGAGATTACTAGCAGAAGTAGGTAGGTGGTGTTGCCATGGTATCACCTGGAGTACTCTATGCAGTTTTGGAGGCTGCAGCTCTGCAAGGACATTGACAAGGTTGAAGTGATTCAGACATGGGCTACCAAAATGGTGTGGGGGTTGCACATAAAACCATACAAGGAAAGGCTGAAAGAGCTCAACATGTACTCCCTGGAGGAGAGGAAAGTGATACAGGACATGGATTGAGACCTATGAGTACCTCAAGGGGGATGAACAAAGTGAGTAGGAGAGTCTCTTTCAGAAGATAAGCACCAGAACACAGGGGCATGCTATGAAGCTGGGGGAAGGGGAGTTTAAGAGGGATGTGAGGAAATACTTCTTCTCAGAAAGGATGGTGGATGCATGGAAAAGCCTGCCAGAAGAAGTGGTGGGGTGAAACCAGTGGGGAGCTTCACATATGTGTGGGATACACACATGGGCTTAAGAGGTAGAGAAAAGGGGAGGGAGGGAGGGAGGGACACCTGTGACTGACAAGGGTCCAGGGTATAGCAATTAAGCAGGGAAAGAGAGCAGACTAGCTAGGCCAACCTGTCCTTTTCTGACAACACATTCTTTGTTTCTATGAATATGTTTTATTTGTATACATTATTATTGTTTCTCTATTGTTATATATGTGCATACACTTTTACCACCCTAACCCTGACGAAGTGATGAAGGGCCACAAAATGTTCATCATTACTCAGGTGGATAATTGATTGGGGCTGTTTCAGATATACAAGGAGTGGAGCCTTCATTTCTTTGATTTAAGTTGATGAGTTGCTGCTTTTTGAGAAATTAGTGCCTCCAGACTACTTCAAGTTTTAGTTGGCCTGGAAAGGGCAGTGGACGTTGTGGAATCCCCCCTGTTTTTTGTGCATAATTAAGTGGAAGTGCAACTTCCTCGATTATGATGGTACCAGCATAAAAAAGAAAAACATTTTGAGAACTAGTAGTTAGATCATTATTTACGTAGCCCCCGCAGATCACTAATTAGACTACTAGGGGTTACCTTAAAGTTGTTGCAACTTATTAATTCAGGAGTTAATCCTTTCTCTGAAATTGTACAGGGTTTGGAGGCAACAACACCAGCAGTCCCACCCATGGAGAAATGGTGTAATAGTGTTCCTGGAAATTTACAGTTAGATATGCAGTGGACCTCTGCTTGCGATAAAAGGTCTTTACTGAATAAAACTGAGCACCCCTTATAAAAAGATAAGTGACTAGAATGGCATGCATGGACGCTAGGGCAATACTATCATATTATGAAGATACCTAGGGGTCTGGGATTACTATTAGACTCACATTTAGGATTCACAAACCAGTAATTATTGGGAATGTATAAGGATATATGAAAGAAGGCATCATTAAATTTTTATTATCATACTTATTGAGGAGCGTATAGAGGAAAGGGGGAACAGGTGAAAAGCTAACAAGCCTGAAAGCAGAGTGCAAAATAAAAATGACAAACAGGAATATAAGACCACCATAGAAAGAATAGAGACCGACTTAAAAGAATACTAAGTAAACATCAAGCGGTTTAAGATAAATCAAAACAACATTAATAACTATAGGGACATACGGAACTTGTATGTGGAAAGAACAATACAAGGAAACAGATAATACTACTCTGACTCTGAAAGCACTGACAGTTACACTCAGAGCAGCTATTAATCCAAAAGTGGTAATTACCAGCCTTTTAGGGGAAGATAAGAGAATAAACAACAGGAGCCATAGGGACTCTCTTTTTCTGTGACTACTGTATGAGCATAAATGATTTCAGCATTCACATTCCATAGATTAGTTTAGTTTAGTTTAGTTTAGTTTAGTTTAGTTTAGTTTATTGTTCTAGGAATTACTACCTTTGAGCCAGAGGCTCTTTTACAAAGGTTCCACGTCAATTAGGTACAGTACAAAAGGTTACATAGATAACACAACAATTTGTGTTGTGTCAAGAGCAATAAAACATATACAAAATTGATTACAAGTTTGATTTAAGTTGATGAGTTGCTGCTTTTTGAGAAATTTTTGCCTCCAGACTACCTCAAGTTTTAGTTGGCCTGGAAAGGGCAGTGGACGTTGTGGAATCCCCCCTGTTTACAAAAATTCTTCAGAAAATTAAGACTAGGAGAATTTTTCTCATTCAAGTTTGGAACACACAATACCAAAATGAGAGAATTAAAGACTGCCCTTACAATTAAGTCTACATTCATTCTTCCCAAAAGCTTATCCAGTACCATGGAAATTGGGGATACATAATGGCATAACTCCAAATGTGCAGTTTATTTCCAAGAGCAATAGGCTATGAACATCTTGGCCCTTCACAAATGGAAGTAAGTTGCATGTTTGGAGTCAAGCCATTGTATGATCTGTGTTTACCAGTTAAACACACAGAGAATTTACACTAGGTACTTGAGCCTTAAATGGGTATTATTTGGTCTGACCATAATTTATTTCCAGATGTCTCTCTATTTTTATTTCTGTTTTGTGTTTTCTGGGGTCCTACTGCAATTTGTCTCAACCTGTTTGTCTGTCTGTCTCTCTCTGTCTCTGTAGTTTTGTGCTGTCTAAATTTGTTTTGGTCCAGAGGTAGAGCAGCAGTTTTTTATTTCCTCTGCTGTTTCAGCACTACTTCCTCGCTGCTCCAACTTGCAACCTCTATTTATGTGGTACTGAGTGATCAGCTTTCTGATGTCATGAGAGTAATTGTGACTAACCACTGATGAATGTTTTCATCTTATTGTGCAGATCTTATGCAGAGGTTGTGCTGTGCGTTGGTACAGGCTCTAACTTTAAGTTGAGCCCCAGCATTCCTGTCTGATGGGTGACTGCTCACTGTTCTACTGTGAGTTATAAGACTGGAGTAGCGAGGGGAGGAGCAAGAATATTTTTTTGTTGCGTGACTGTGGTCTGCTCTCAGCTTCACCCACTTCCACCCCATAACCAAAGTTGATTCCAGATGCTGGATAATAAATAGGGAATAAATCATGGAGTAGTATGCGTAGCAAGGATTTGACAAACACTTGATTTGTTGGATGCTACTTAAACCCTGAGCGCAAAGCTCGAGGGGTTTATACAAGCATCCAGTACTGAGTATGTGTGTAAAATTCAAGTTTGTTTTATATACAGTAAGTGTCAGGGAGCATTGTTTCACCACAGCAGTTATATAAATACAAATACATTTTTGTGCAGCCATGGTAGGGTTGAAGTGTCATTCCGTCAGGTTGACGTGCCTGTTAGTTTATGAGTTTTTTTCGGTTTTTTGTAGTGATTTCTCCAAAAAAGTGCAGTGAAAAAAACTTATTTCTTAAAGTAGATTATTATACAACTTACTCCAGAGTTCAACTGCCTGACTGTAAGAGGTGGTGAGGCATAGTGGCCAATGATGGGAAGACTGTAGCTGGAGTATGCATGGAGGAAGGGGAAACCCGGCACACATTTACCATTATAGCCAGCTGGTTATAACAGTGAATTATTACCTGGTTTCCCTGTGGGAAAAATGCTGCCTGGTTTTTATATTAATTTAAATGAGCATATACATTTTTTTAAATGTGCAGTCATGAGCAGAAAGTGAGCAGGATGCACGCTGTGAGCAAACTCTATGGCCACAATTCAGATTTGTGTCTGAGAAAAACATTTAGCCAGAATGTTTACAGTTTTGATCACATTAGGTACAAAATGTTTTACTTCCACATAAGAATGTGGTTAAATGACAAATAACTTAAAAAACAAGCAGAAACACACACAGGAAGACTGAAATGTGGGAAATCAAGATGGCAGCCAGAGCAAAGTTTTCCTTTTGAATATAAGATTTCAAATGGAGCATGTTTTTAATACTTTGGATGTCTGGTCAGTTTCAGCTGTCAGTCAAGTTGACAGACAACTGAAGAGATTGATGGCATATCCAAGTGAAGTGAAAAATAGTTCAACACAACCAAGAAAACCTCACACTCACAAAACGAGAGTAGTACAGGATATGACCTGCAAGGCAAAAATGCAAGTAAATAATAATTCAACTGAAGTAGAAATGCAGCATTCATTTCAGCTTTGGCTCATTTATTTCCATCATGGCTCCCTAACCATAGAAAATAACACATTCATTTGGTGTGTCTGTGAGCCACATAAGCTGTACACACGTATATTCAGGTGGTAGAAAAGGAAGTTACTAAAAAAAAGGAACTGCAGAGAAACAACATAAAAAAGCCTTTCTAGGGAGCAGTTTGCAGCAATATCAGAACCTGAACAAGATGTAAGCATTGCCATAAAACAAACAGACATGGGTGGGATATTGTGGCCCAGAACTACCAAAAATATAAAGATGAGTGTTTAAGGCAGCTGCAACAGAATGGTAGCTACACCAAACTGGATCACAACCCCACTGCAGAAAGCATGGGGAAAAAGGCACCTGTTAGAGTGTTACATCAAAATGAGGTGGAAAGGAATACAGCCTGGGGAAAAAAATAACCTCATCAACAAAAATCCGAGAACCCCTGTTTTCTATGCCTTGTCAAAAAAGACTCGACTGACCTATCAGTCTGTACAGTATTCCATACTCAGAGTTATTGATTATAGGATGGCCCAATACTTCTGTACATATTTTACTTATATTTATTATTTTTTTTCATTTTTCCGCTGTGTATGTGGACCCAGTATTAACTCTGTAACCTTCATGCAGTGGCAAATGGCCACATAACAGCACTCAGAAGCATCATTAAACTGGATTAAGCAATATATCACAACAGGGTGTGGGTGTATGGTAGGATTTACCACATCTGGTGTGGTAACCACACTAGAAGTGGTAAATCCTGCCATATAACCACACTCTGGAGTGGTATATTGTAATTATACAATGCCCCCCTTCAGTTTTTGAAAACAAAAAAGAAAAGTACATTTTTTTCTCATTTTAAATATTTTTTTTAATTTATTGTTGCGCTGGGAGAAAAATAGCTCCCCATTGATAGCCAGAATACAGTAGATTGAGAGGCAACATCTGCTCAGTCCTATCTTGCAAATGATAGCTGGCACTGAATCTGGAGATTTTTTTTGTTTGTTTGTTTGTCTTATTTTAGTAAGGGGCTGTAGTGGGCAAAATCTATGCACAAAGTGTTGACAGCATTGAGGATTTTTATTTCTTTTTCTCTCTGATGATGTGAGATTTTGGGCTGCAATGTGTAGTGAGGAGTGGTACTTCAGCACATGGGCTTCATCGGAACGGACAGCTGCCATACCTAACAGTCTGTTTCCAGGTGCCTTCACTGTTGAAGCACTATTTTTTTATAATTCTGACTAAAGGTTTTTTTTTTTAATGAGGGACATCAAGAGATTTATTTAGTGTATAGCAGCGTTAAGTGAGTTTTCTAGCTGTGATGATTTTGGGGGACAAAGGAAAGAAGTAGAGGCGAAGGTGAAACAGAAAAGTGAAAAAAGGTGAGATGTGAGGAAGTGGTTATGAGGAAATTAGCTAGTAAAAAAATGGGAAGAAACACTGTTTTGGTCCCGATATGGGTTTTGGTAATGTTTTGTCTGGTTGACTGCCGCTGTTTATATCAGAGACACAATGTGGCGAGAGGCTTTCCTTCCATTGCCATCTTTGCCAGTCTTGGGCTGGTGATGGTCGGAGTGATTTTAGGGATATTTCTTTATGCGGCAGACTGGCGGATAGCACCTTTTTGCATTGGTACACTGGAGGATTTACAACACTGGAAATGTGCTAGCCAGCCAATCAGAAAGCAGCATTTACACTGTATTGACTTGGCCGTTGTACAATTTCAAGTATACCAGGAGCAGAGCCTTCATTTCTTTGATTTATGTATTTTAGAAGAAATAATGTTTGCGACTTTGTTGGTCCTTGGGAAAACTAGATACCTGATGCAGGGTTTTTGTATATGAATGCAGTCCCCACAGACACAGGTACAGTACAACAGGTGTTTGTGGTAAATCTAGTCCAATCAACACACCTGCACCTGACTTTAAAACAATGGGCATATTTGTTGCATTTGTACATGCTATGTGGCAGCTTATGTCTAAATGTAGTCACATGTGTCTAGCAATAATGCATGCTAAAACTCAGGGATGTGGTCTATTAAGCATCATTATACAAGGGCAAGAAAAAATCCTGGACTCTGATTGGTCAGTCTTGGGCTGGACCCGTGATGTTATCCCAGTACAACATCACAGGTCTAGTCTCAACCTCACTGTGAACCTGCAGATGAGCATTTCATGGAGCTTTTGATTGATTGTTTCATCTTCTCTTAAAAAACAAAAATATTTTTCCACACAAAAACATCTTTAAAATTATTTTTTTATTCTGTATAACAATGAGCCATTGTATAATAGGAATAATGCCCTCCAGGGTGTGTGTCGTTTGGGATAACGTCACGCCTCAGTCATTGGACCCACTTGGCCTGCGGCCTCGTGCCCAACCACCTGAGGCATGACATTATCCCAGCATGACACACACCCTGTTGGGCATTATTGCTTAACTTTGTCATGGGAAAGGAAAACCCTGATTTATCAATGCAAATTCTATGTATCAACTGTTTGCCGTAATGGAAACATTTATAAAAAAAAAAGGTTTAGAGAATCCAACACTTTAAATGGTATGATACCTTTTATTAGATGAAGACAGATGCTGTAAAAAGATAGTATACTACACAGGCCTTCAGGCCACAACAGCATCCAATGAAGGGCCTATCAGGCCCTGGATCCTTGTGTAGTATAACATCTACAAATCTAGATACAATGTCTATGTGAGTCCAGTGAAAGGTATGATGTCCAGGGCTTGGAAATTTAGTTTTCCAAGACCCAATACAGCCAGAAGCAATATTTTTTCCACAATATGAGCCAATACACAAAAGCTCTGGGCACCTTACATGGCTAGTTAGCAGACATGCATAGCCACTTCCTACCACAGCTGTGGAAGTCAGCCAGATGGTAGCACACAATATACACTACATGCTGGGTGAATGTGCTATGTACACACATCTGAACAGTGTAGCAGTGCTTCTGTGCACATAGGTATACCTGGATATATGGAATGCACAATGTATGATTGCAGATGCCAATAAACAGTGTGAGACAGTCAGTCACATGTGCATAACATCAGCCTCGACACTACACTATCATGGATGCAACAGTAGAGATAGCACAGCCCTTTCACAAATGTGCACAGTAAATATAAACCCATACCTGTACACCATGTACAATAAACTTCTGTGCTCCAGTTACTGCACATATGCCTCAGCCTTCATAGGTGTGATCAGGCACCCTAATGTCATGCCAGTCGATACACACCATATGCCACAATTGGGAATTGCACACTATGCACACCAGTAAATGCCCAGATACAAGTGGTGCAATACAAAAATAAATCTTTATATTTTTACACTGTTAGGTCAGAGAAAAGCAGGTACAGTGGGACCATGGATGTTTGTCCCAGCCTACAGGACCATTTACACCTGGTCACATTCCCCCACCAGACAGAGACAACACTGACAGCAGTGTTAGCCCCTGTAACAAGGAGATAGCACACCAATGTCAATCCCACTCACATGGCAACAGAGCCACTAACTGGGGTGGAGCTACATGCCCTCCGAGTCACTACGGCTACAGACAACAGTTAGCCCACTTCTGCTCCTCCTGGATACTCTTTCTAAAGTAGGACAGCCTTCGCATGACATAGGCAGGTCTGTAATGATATATGATGTACACATCAGAAACATGGCAACCAACCATCATGTACAGTATACATGAAAAAGGTAGACTATGAAATAGGGATGGGACAAATAGTCAGTTCATATTCACTTTGGATACAAATAGTGGGCTTTCAGTACTATTTGTGTTTGGTCAAATACCATCTACCAAATCAAAAGGAATACCGAATTCCATCCCCCTGCCCCCACACTGTGCAGTTAGCAGCTTTGGTGCTACAGTAGTAATGTTTTTTAAACTTTCAGTGAAACTGTTAAATAAATCTTATAAAGAACATTGACCATTCAGTTTCTTACTTGTTTCTAAGTTTCATTTCTGTACAGTATGTGACCTCTTGTGTGACCTTGCGTGACCTTGTTTGGCATGCAGTCATCATCGAGGGCACGCTGATCAGAAAGAATATGAAATGCTTAAAAAGTTCTGAATAAGTGATTTTACATAAATGATACAGTCCCAGAAGCTAAAATTCAGACTAAAATGTTCTTTAATAAGTAGAGCATAAAATATAACACATGCCATTACCAAACATGGCGATCTCAATGTGTGGTCATTCATCAGTTGAGAGGGGAACAAGGAAGGTTCAATGTGCAGTCCCAGAACAGGGGTTTGGCATGGTGTTCCGTGTGAGAAGAGTGAGAAAAAAGGAGCCTGGTCTGGGAGTTTCATAAAATTCATGAAGAAAATACTGCAAAGGCAGAGTGCTTGTTGTGTAAAAACTGTATCACCCTTGGAAGCCAGGCATCAGGTGACACAACAAGTGCCATGATTAATTATGCAGTTCAAGCATGCCAAAGTGTTTCATGAGACCAAACAATGTGTTACACAGCAAGAGAAAACTCGAGCAGATGCCAGTGGCAAGACAAAACAGCCAATCATTTTATACATTAAAGAGTCTAATAGCAGAAAAAAAGAGCTTTAAGTGCTTGCTGCGCCGATGAGTACAATGTCACATCTCTCACATCTAGCCAATGGAGCCTGGGTGAGATGGTTGTTAATATACTGGAACCACCTGAGCAGCTGGCAAAAGAAATTAGCTCAGGCACTATCATCATTTCTTTGGTCTTACCAGCTGTGAGGGCTTTAAAATGTATCTACAGTTAAGTACCGAAATGAGTGACAAGGGAATAAAGACAATGGCAGCTGCAACAGTAGGCTCAATATCGATCCAATTTAACAATGTTGAGTGTGAGCAGGGGTATGCTGTATTCTGTGTGATAGACCCGCGTTTTAAATTATACCCATTCAGTTCAGATGCCAACCATTGTGATGCAAAAGCAGCCACACAGAGCATTACAGAGCAAAATAAGTGAAAAAGATGAACAGTGAACTTGCACTGAAACCTGCATTAATAAAGTCTTACATTGTAGATCCACTTGTCAAGAAATGTAGAATGGGCCCTGGATTTCTGTGGAGCTGTTGGGACAAAACAGTTGAAGAATCCCTCCTGCATCATCTACAAATGTGTTTACTGAACTATCCTTACACTTGTCAGGGCCATGCATTCCATGGTGCAGAGACCCAGCTGAGTGGTGGAAGCACAACTCAGTGAGTCTTCCTAAATTAGCTGCCACTGCAAGATCACTTTTATCAGCCCCGCCACTATCCAATCTGAGAGGCTGTTTAGCACTGTGGGAGACATATATGCTGAACAAAGATGCATGCTTTTACCTGAGAATGCGGAATGACTTGTTTTTTAAATGTAAGTTACCCCAATCAACCACCTGTATTGGCTGATGTATTGCTGCAAGTTTGCACAATTTTTATGCTGAATTCTTTAGTGCAGTTTTATAAAATGGGGAGAGGAAATCCTGCATTTTCATTGGCTGTTACCTGTGCATCAAATCCATTCAATGCACAGGTAGTAAGTGCTCAAATGCAGGACACAGAACAGAAATCATTAGGCCACTCAAATGTTAAAGTTTGAAAATGACGCCATTATCTTTCCTCACTGCGCAGCTCATCCCAGAGTTCACAGCTGATCGGGAAGACTGTGGTGCTACTCAGTCTTCCACTCTTTACCCTATCAGCCAAAAAAAGACAAATGTAAATTAAATACTGCACGGCTCTTACATTTGAATGATTCCCTCTTACTGGACCCATCTCTGCCTGCATCTCTGCCACCTGTGTTCTGGCAGCTACTCTGTTTTCTCTCCCTGAGCCATACCAAGGATAACAGAAAAGCAGGTAGCCATCCAAAACATGATAAAAAAAAACAATTACAAACTGCTACAGTAAATAGTAAAATGTCTCCCTGTGTGAGGAACTGTATTCCCTGTTCTCCCCTGTTCCCCGCTGTCCTATGTTCCCGCTCCTCACTTCTCACTTGCTCCAAGAGTAGCCTCACTGTTTTACCATAATCCACACAGAACAAAAAAAAATTAATTGGGGGGATTCTCAGTTCATACCGGACAAATCCCTTACGTTCAGCATCTCTTTAAATGCCATCCTCTGTCCTCTGTCCCCCGTGTACACATGACTCTCTTTTCTCTACCATAGCAGTAGTTATGAAAAGCAATTACAGATAATTCAAAGGGTGCTAAAACTGGGAAAGAAATAAAATGTGTAAGGAACATTTTCCCTGGTTTCCACAGCAGTAATACGCAATGTGTGTGTATATGTGTGGGGGGGTGCTGGGGGATGGCAGCAGCTTGGTCATGCTGTGGAAATCTACTGTACAACTGCAGATACCATAAGAGGACAAATGTCCCCAAAAGCAAAAAAGGAAAAAAAAGCTCTAGATGTTCCATTAGGCGGAAGGACTATTTTACAATAAATTCAGCTAATTGTGGCTGTTTTTGCCTATCAAAGCACATTTATTTACTTCAAGATATATATCTAAAAAAAATCCCATTTTATAAGCGTGATAAGACGCTCCAGGGTGTGCTTTCAACAGATATTACCGCACTTCCAGGGGCTGAAGCCACTCAGCCTGTGGCCTTATGCCTTACTACATCCCTGGGCATGTGGTACTATCTGTTCAATGTACACTCTGTTGTGTCTTATTGCTTACTTACTAAACATGTGCAATATGTATTGTATATATGCTGCTAAATATCTGTCTCAGTGTATGTTATGCTGCTAGATGTATGCGTCTAGGTATTTGCCCCATTTGCACACATGTATAAGCAATTTGCTAACATGTGCAATGTGTACTGTATATATGCTGCTAAATATCTGTCTCAGAGTATGTTATGCTGCTAGATGTATGTTGCTAGGTATTTAACCCATTTGCACATGTTTATAAGCAATTTACTAACATGTGCCATATGTACTGTATGTGCAATAAGTACTGTATATATGCTGCTAAATATAAGTCTTACTTTATGCAATGCTGCTAGATGTATGTTACTGGGTATTTGCCCCATTTGCAGAGGTTTAAAAGCAATTTACTAACATGTGCAATATGTACTGTATATATGCTGCTAAATATCTGTCTCCATGTACGTCATGCTGCTAGATGTATGCTGCTAGATATTTGCCCCATTTGAACAAGTTTATAAGCTGCTTTAGTGCATTTTACTAACAAGTGCAATATGTGCTGTGTATGCTGTTAGAAAACGGCATCGGAAAATAAACGTATCTCATTGGTGAAAACATGTCAGCAGAGATGCATTTATTTTCCGATACAGCTTGGGTGAAAACTAGAGCCTACTCATGGAGCCTCATAACAAAAACAATCAGTGTGCACCTTGAACGTCCATAAAATACGTCCACCATCTTGCTCAGCTCAGCAAAGCATTTAAATATCCACCGCTCAGGCCGTTACTGCGTATGTAAAAAATAACAAGACTGCACACTTAAAATAACAATAATTAAATCACACAAGCACAGAAAAAGTTTCCGGTGAACAAAACAACTGCTGTAGTAATTCTCCCTGCAATCTGCTGGCCAGCATGAAACAGAGCATGAGAGCACCGGTATTTCCTCAGATCTCCGTACCGCAGCTGTAAGCCCATATGCAGCATGGAACTACTAGCAAATACGGGTGATCTCCCAAGTAGCACAGAATCCTCCCCTTAGATGGCAAGCAAGGCAGTAAGATGTAAGTAAAGCATTCTTCTCCACCGCATAAAATAATTTGCCCCTCTAGCTGTACACATAAGGAAAAAAAAATTGAGAAAAGAAGCCAAAGTGTCTTCTTACCAGGAGTAACCTAAGGCAGCCCGGAGCACAGCAAGAGCAGGCACGTCCTGTTTCTCTCATCCCTCATTCTCTGCTCCCACGGTGTCCTCCTGGTACAGTATAAACTGACATGGTACTACTACTAACTGCACCGTAACGTACAAAAACCCTCACATTCAAAGTCGTAACACTGATTGACTTTACCTCCTCGGTGACAGTGCTGTAGTCGCGCATGCTCCTCATTGCCTTGAACAGCTTCACATCACTTGCTATTTTCTCCCGCTCCGGGCTTCTACTACAAATCACTGAACCTTCCCCAAAAAACTCATTCAGCCACAACTGCTAGTTTCCGCAGTGGCATTTAAAAATGAAAACAGAACCTTCAACCATGCTTCCCTCCTGATCCAACATTACATTCCTTTTCTACCTATCAAGCCTTAAGCCCTGTTATACAGGTGGAGGAACTATTTTATTAACAAACTTATTTTAAACAATTTTTATTAATAGTTTTTTATTACATTTATTTTTTTTTACACTGCCCATTTTCTAAGTGCAATAATACCCTCCAGGGTGGGCTTTATTGGGAAATACCGGACCTTTCAGGGGCTACAAGGCCCTCCGCCTGCGGCGTCGGGCCTCATTACGCCCCTGGGCGGTCCGGTATTTCCCAATAAAGCCCACATTGTTGGGTATTATTGCTTACTTAAATATCTGCCCTGGTGTATGTTATACTGCTAGATGTATTGTATGCTGGTAGATATTTGTCTCGTTTGCGCACGTTTATATTCTGCTGTGACATTGCAACTTTGCACAAAAAAGCAAAAACTACCTCACTGTTCTCTCAATATTTGTTTTCTAATAAGACAAATAAAGAAAAAGCAATGAATTTAAAATTAAAAAAATCCTCATGTCAAGTTTTATGAGTGTTCATTCGCTATTCTTACTCAGTATTCAACAAATTATATAAGCAAGTATTTGGTATTTGGTTGAACACTAAAAAATCACCATTCATTCCATCCCTACTGTGAAACAATACTTATCTGAGAGGGGTCCACCACCCTCTAATAAATTCCTCTGTCATCTCTGTAACCATTGCCATCGTAAAGAGGGAATCAGAGATGTAGTAATCATGGGATAGACTGTTTTACTATGTGAGCAAGGGCTGGACAATGCCATTCACGGGAAGAGGGCAGGTTGTGTCACTCGCCTTCCTGCACCTGGACAATTCACTTAACAAAATTTGAGTGCCGGGGAGGGTGGAACATGAGTGCTGCTGATGAAGCTGAGGATTGGGGAAGATTTTTTACATTAAAAAATAACAAGAGGAGTACGGCGGCTAGCTGTGGAGGCAGGCAGGTTGTGCTGGTCACCCATCTTGGGAGTTGTTTTTTTTTGTTAATCCTTTTAAAGCTTAAATTGTGGGTTCTGGGAGGAGAAGGTTGGAGTGGGCTTGTTGCAGAGGGTTGGGGGAAGGTGGTTGTTTTTAACATGATTGGGCTGGGGACAAACATAGAAACACAGAAGTTGACGGCAGATAAAGACTGCAAGGCCCATCCAGTCTGCCCATTTCTCTTTCTACCTTATAAATGTGCCATCAGCCTTTGCTCTGTCAATGGTCTATCTATTCATACTCATCTGTATTGCTCCTCTATGCCAATCCCATGCCTGTCTGAAGCCCTGCACTGTATTCATATCCACCACTTGCTGAGGTAGGCCATTCCATGCATCCACCACCCTTTCTGTGATAAAGAACTTCCTCACATTATCCCTTAATCGGCCTACATCTAATCTCATGCTGTGTCCTCTTGTCCTGCTTTTTTTCTTATATTGAAACATGTTAGACTCTTTCACCTTGTCAATGCCTTTAAGGTGTTTGAATGCTTCAATCATGTCAACTCTCTCCCTCCTTTGCTCTATGGTATACATATTGAGCTGTGTTAATTTGTCCTCATATGTTTTCTGATGCAGTCCCTGCACCATTTTGGCTGCCCTTCTCTGGACTGCCTCAATTTAGTTAATGTCCTTGTGAAGGTGTGGCCTCCAGTGGGGCTGTTTTTTTTGTTTCTTTTAGTAGTTCCGGAATACAAATACGCACGAATAGTGCTGCTATTCACTATTCATATCCAAATAACAAATAATGCATTATTCATGGTATTTGGGAAATACTGTTCATTACTCGTACACCACTTCTGTCTTGTGAGTGTTGAAACTATCTGTGGTTTCCTAGTCCTCAGTCACAAGAATCCTACACTATTAACTGCATTCACATTCAGGCCATCCATTTCAGCATGAATGAAACAGTATTAGGGTTCAGGTCAATAACGCACAGTACACTTTGGAGTACAGGAAAGAGCATGTGTACAATCAGAACAATACTGGCAGTTTGGATTGGCATGGAGTGTCATAGAGCTGCACCATTGCAGGTGGAGCAGCATGTTTATATGCTAACAAAAAATGCCTGCAACAGTGCAGTTCCCAGTGAAACACTGTTCACTCCGTGCCACAATGGAGCAACCTACAACACTCTGCAGTCTGTTTCCGTGACCTGGTCTGCACTGATGTAACTCATCTGCAGTGCTCACAGTGGTGCAGATCGGGTCAGATAAACTCACCTAAAGATTGCTGTCTCCTCCAGGCTGATGTTGACGAGCCTGATGCCCGTGCCTGATCACTCCCCCCTGAAGCTGCTAGGGGACAGTTGGTGATGCTGCTATTGAATCTGGCCATCCACCAGGAGGCTGTTCATTGGGCTCCATGTTTGTCAATGTACCCACAGTATCCTCAGCCGAAATATATGTCTTTGTCATCATGAGCAATCTGCCTCCTTATTGTATATGGTGTTGTCAAAGGATTTTCTATGGGAGCATCCCTCAAACCACAGATGTAGCCTTTACTCACCCCAAACCTCTTTGCACACTCTTGCACACCAGTTGGTCCAACTCACCACCCTTCTTAATATGGTGATACATAGGAGATACGATACATGATGCTGAGCTACATAGCCTGTTTTTGTGACATTTTTATACATTCCAGTTCTTTGTGGATTGAGCCCCAGTAAGCTTTCCATGTATTTTATTAAATGCACAGATGAGTTTGCCTGCATTTTAGTAGGGCTTATGAAGTACAAAGTTAACTTATTGCACATTCTATCATTTTTCCTTGGTCAGGAATCTTCTGATGTTCTCTCCAATGAGTCTTACATATGGTTTTTTAAACTCCAGCATTTTTTCTTGGGTGGTTTTTTGATTCATCTGTGCAAGTGGGTGCATGAGTCTAAGTCTTTCCACAGGAAAGGCTTTTTTGTTTTGCTGCATTAAACATTCCATTAGGACATTCCTTTTCCTCTGAGAAAACATATAAATCCTAACAGGATGTATGGCACAGTTTACAAGCTAACATAGATGCAGAATAAACAGGGCAAATTGGATTCAGCTGTTGCATCTGCAAGTCCATCAGTGCATATGCGTATGTGATTAGCAGCAACTGAGAATAGCTACGGTATATATGGCCTTTCTCTACAAATGCCACAGGGCCTCCTTATAAAGCTAAGCTTAAGCTGTAAAAGTCATTTAAAAAAAGGGTTTAAGTCCAGACTTGACAGTTGGCATTGCAAACTGAAACTAGAAGCACCTCAGTCTCATCCATAAAATGCTGCAAGTGTGTCCATGTCTGTAAGTGGATGGCAGCTGCTTTGGGACTGCTGTGCCTGCGTACAGCACAGTGTGTGAGAAGCCAAACATCCCTTCATTAGAGCTAAGCTCTACTGTAGGGATAGTGTTCACAAGCATCAGGGTTAACAGCCAGAGTAAAACAAGTACTGAACTCTGCAAGATAAAATGAGGTTGGGGCAATGGGATTAAAAACACACTTACTGTACATGTTAATATCTTACAGGTTAATACTGAGGAAGGTGAATAGTGGGAAGAAATCTGAAAAGATTGGTGCTGGATTTTTAAAAGTGTTGATGCAGATGCAATGCCAGATTTTGAGCTGCACCTGTATCATCTGAATGCACCAAAATGTTTGACTGCTGTTTTCAAACATATTCATGCATTTGTGGCAGTTATCTACTTTATGGCACAAAAGTGATGCAAGTGAAATTTTTAGAAACATGCATCATGTTCTGTGTGCTAGTGTTGAACTGTAGGTGCATTGAGATTAAGCACCAAGATGAACTTAAAAGAAATGGGATGGGAGAAGAGAGGAGCAGGGACAGGAAACACTGGTGTGGCATGATTATTTTTCAGAGGTTGCTCTTGGAGATGAGGGTGGGGGTCCATGTGTCTTTGAGATATGAGGTCCTTTATGGAGGACATTGCTCACCTCAGAGCTGAAGTTCAGTAACTGAGGGGAGACTAAACACATAGGGCACAGGTGGCTGCTATTTTGTTACCCCAGAGGCTCCTAAGGGTCTGCACTAGATGATGAACTATACAGTGCGGAAGGGGTGGATCAATGAGACTGTGTTTCCAGCAGTGTGGACACAGAATCACTTCATCATTCTGGCAGTGGAGGGACTAGACAACAGACCCAACCTCATTGTTGAGTTGGTACTGTATTCCTAAGGAGGAGATTTCATCCAGGAGGGATGAGCTAGGAAGGAGAGTGGAACACAAGAGCAAGAAGGATGATAAGAAGATGGTTGTGATGGGGACTCTATAGCAAGAGAGTGGTGGAGGCTGGTGAATAGCTCAACACTGGGTGAAAAATCCATCATATGCCTAATGAGGGAGACATCTGTGAAGGTACTTCTACAGCTAGAGTTTCACTACAATGGGGAGAAATGGACATTATGATTTACCTAGGAACCAACAATTTATTGCACTCCATTGTACAACAGATTAAGGAAAAGTTTTGAGAGCAAGGTAGCAAGGTGAGAGAAACTGTAGATATGATAACCTGCTCAGAGGTACTGCTGGTGCCACATGCAAGAAAGGGTAGAATGGCAAGGATTCTAGAGTTTAATGCTTGGCTAAAGGGTTTGTGTGGAGAAAAAAGGTTCAGGTTTCTGTGGGACTGAGACTTCTTCTGGGATGATGACAGGCTGTTCAGAAGGGACCATCTGCAGTTGAGTGGATGTGGAACCAGCTTTCTGGCTCAGACATTGGAGGTTGTCATTAGTAGGAGTTTAAACTAGATGATGATGAGGAGGAGGAGGTCTGAAATAGGGCACAGAAACCAGAGCAGGATCATTGTTGAGGCCTAGCTGCTGCCCCAAATAAGCAGCACAGTAGGGATTACTAGTGTGATGGGAAAAGAAAGGGGAAAGGCTAGGAATAGAACAGAGCATGCCTAAGGAAGAAATCCTGGAAGGGGGAGGAAGGAAAGATGAAGGATTTCTATGCAAATACCAGAGGTTTCAGCAACAAGATAATGAAGAGCTGATGTTGATGACTGCAGAGGAAATAGACATAGTGGCCATTATCAAAACATGGACTGATCTGAACAACTGCTGAGATGTAATGTTCCAGGATACAAGCTCTTCAGGAATGACAGAGATGATGAAGGAGTGGCAATGTGTACATTAGGGAAAATATTACAGTATCACAAGATACACTGCTGTACAGTGGAGAAAAATACACACTCATCGGTGTGAAGTTACAAGGATTTTTATTTACAGTCTGTACATGCTGAATGACATGCTAAAATCAACATTTAGTGGTGCTCATAGCCACTTCATCAGAACTTATCATGCCTGCTATAAACATAATTGTTCCATAAATATTAAATATATAATAAATGCACTTTATTAAATGGTTCACTATATAAAACTCAGAACCATACTGAGAAGTATTTCGTATTAAAGCTAAGAACTATATTTCTTATTCAGTATTTGCTATGATTTCACACAAGATTCCAATTCAAGTCACATACTTCTGTGGCTTGGTAACATGTATAAACTAAGGAAACTAAGCAACTGTGTAAGCAGTAAGACATGACGGGGTGTGCATTATGATGTGATAACCGCACTCCTAGGGGCATAGTTAGGCACAAGGCAGAAGGCCGACTGCTGGTAGTCCCTAGCAGTGTGGTTATTATAAAATGGCCCTTTATTTTTAGAAGCAGTTTTTTTATTTTGAAACATTTTTAAATAAGTAAAAATGTAAATGAATCTGTACTTTTAACATAAAATAGTCCTTCCGCCTAGTGGTGCTAGATTAAAGTAGTGTTATACAGTGTGTGCTGCCCTGCCCACTTAAGCTTTGTATTCCCCTTCCAGCCACAGCAGTTCACAAATGCTGTTTTCCTCATTCTAAGTATGACACCTAGCCCCCTTACTTTATTTCATTCTCCTCACTCTGTAGACAAAACTAAAAGGAAGCCATAACAGAGGCTTCTCAGTTTCCCGATGCTGCAAGCATGCGTGTGGTTCAAAACTGCCACACTCACTGAAAGCATCATGAACTGCTCCCTCTGTCCTAAAAGCTAGACAGCAGGGTGAGTCATTTACCACCTTTTTTCTTTGTTTATATAGTATCATTGCTTACTTTCTTTATTCTGTGTTTTTTTCTCTGTGTTTGCCCACATTCAAGAAATGGAATGTTTATCATGGAATGTTTAGCATGGAATACAGGGATTCAAAATTCTGCTCAGTTCCACTAGCAGAATGTTACTCTTCTAACATACTGTATACACACACACAAAGGCCCCTTCTAAAGTCACAGACTCAATTATCTCACTGTCAGGGAAAGCAGAAGAGATTTCCCTGATGAGCATGGTAAAACTAGAAAGGGGATTTTTCACTGTCAGCAAGGAAACATTTGTAATGAAAACTATAAATAATGCGTATTGCTTCTAATTTGTTTATGTGTGTAAGGAGAGTGTGATGATCAAGGGAAAAACATTTAATTAATTTGTTTTATTTTTTATTTAAGGTAGTTTCATTTTTAGGGCCCAGTTGAATGTTTTTACAGTGTAAAGAAAACAGCCTTGTTTGTGATGGAAAATGAGTTCTGGATCTAGGGAGGCTGATGGAAGATAGTTCTAGTTGTAGGAGGACTGATTTGCTTGTTGTGTGACGTGGTTTAGGACCAGGATGACTGTGTGTATATATAGAGACTTAATGTACAGTCAGCTGATGTCTCTTGGCCAGTGCGATTGCTAGATTTTCTCATGCCATTTTATAAGTTGCATTAACATATATAGTAGATGGGAACTATCTTAGGTTAAAAAATTAATATTTGTCAAAACATCTTTTACATACTGACTCAATGAGTTGATATCCAGAGGGTGATGCCCTGTACAAGCAGCTCTGTTGTCTGTCAGTTCATGTATCACCCACATTTTCTACCTTTCCCATATCCTGAATTAAAAGATAAGGATATATCTAATTATCTTGCACAATTATCCAGATGCTTGGGGTGAGTTGTCTTGTTGCTATCCTTTACTTTATTTTTTTTTAATTTCCTGTTAGAGATATAACAATATATATATATATATATATATATATATATATATATATATACATAGATATAAAGAGAGATTGCCCATCACCGTCCTGTAATTATTCTTATAACGTTCAAAGACCTATACATTTCTTACTTGCTCTCCTTCATTTTTGTTCTGCAGTGATGTGCCAAATGCTACCAGTCCCTTGTTATAAGGGATACTGGTGTACAGATCCTTAACATCTAATGTAACCAAAATGCACTCATCAAAGGTGTGGGAATAATAAACATAAATGTTACATGTAGCTTTGATGTTACTGCACAAGTGCTGGTATTTGGCCCACTTCAACTACTACGGTTACCAGCCACAGTATTTACAGAATGCTGAAGCCAAGGCAGCACCCCATGCCAGAAAGGAGAATCTGTAGCGGGCAGTGTAAGCAACATATGTACTAAACAAGTCTACAGTATTTTGAAAATAGTAGAACAACTGAAGTAATATCATATGTTTTCTCTTTGACATTTAAATTGCAGGCTACTGAGGGCTAGGATCTCATTTTTTAAGAACATGTAAGTAGTTATCTATGATTACGTTTTAGTCTAAGATGTCTTCCATCTATGAGTTAATCGAATATATTTACTTAGTTTCCTTAATTTATTCATGTTACCATGCCATAGTATGTGACTTGAATTGGAAACTTGTAAGAAATTATGTTAGTTTTATTATGAAGTAACTTCTGGTATGGTTTTGAGCTAATAATATTAGTTTTATTATTAAGTAATTCCCAGAATAGTTTTGAGTTATTTATAGCGAAACATTTAATGACTCAAGTTTATTTATTATATAATTTCATATTTATGGAAATGTTGATTTAAGCATGGACTTCAGTCTGCACAGGGACTGTAAATGAAAATTCCTAGAATTTCACACCAGTGAGTGGGTATTTTTCTCAAACATGCAGGAGTATTTCACTTGAGATTTGTGGAGCATATCCATTCCAGTCTTTGTGATTTATATTCTAGGTATGAGAGGGCCGCAATGCTCCTTGTGTTTCTGCCAGAAGATACAGCAATCAAGAAGGTGAAAGAGGTAGAGTTTCTATGGATACAGGTGATGGAAGGGGGTGTATGAAGCACAGGGTAGAGGCAGTGTACAGGCCACAAAATCAAACCCTGAAAATGGAAGATGCTCTAGAGAGGGAGTTAAGTAAAGCAACAGGATTGGGAGAAACCATGTTAATGGGTGACTTCAGCCTTCCGGACATAGACTGGGGACACAAGTGGCAAGGAGCCAGATGTGGCAGAGATTCGTGGCTGTTACTCAGGCCTGCTTCATTACACATTGGGTGTGTGAGGTGACATGGGGGAAGGCAGTACTTGACCTGGTGATGTCCAACCAGAACATTATTAGAGATATTAAAAGGAAGGCCCCAGTTGGATTGAGTAACCATTATACCATGAAATTCAGCAGGATGTTAGGGTCACAACAAGTGATTTCTGACACTCGTGTGCTAAGCATTAGGACAGTGAACTAAAAAGAACTGGGGGATAATGCATGTAAGATTCATGGACTTCCACAAGATCAAGGTGGTGGAGGGTTGTGGACAGAATTTAAGGTTACTATTAAGAGGCTATCCAAGTCTGTGTCAGGATCAGAGATGTATGAAGTATCCCTTCATGTAGTTCTTCACCTGGGGACATATCATACTTCACCTGTGAAACTACACAAAGTGGCGTTTTGCCAGTAAAGTGCATGTGCAGTGGCACTTTGCGTAACTTTAAGCCAGGCGAAGTGACACATTGCCAGCGAAGAGCTATGAAAAAGTACTTGATTTAAAAAACAATGATTTCTAGTCCAGTCCTGCCCCACCCTCTTGTTTTAGTTGTACCCACCCCTCTCCCACCACACAATGGCTTAGAATTATACAGCCCTCTGCTATGCAACCCCCCGGTGAAACTTTCCAGAATGCCAGTAATTAAAGCAAAAGCAACCCTTCCCCTTATCCACATGCAAAAACAAACTTCCCCTGCTTCCCCTCACCCAACCCAAACCTGATGTTTAAGTTAAGTCAGCCCTAAGCATAGCATGCTGCATATTGCATCACATAGGCCAGAAAGGGTTTATACACAGAGCCAAATGTATTTTTCCAATTCAAAGAAAAGCTCTAACATTTTAGCACTGAGGCCTCTGCAAATTGTTTACTATAGGTAAAGACGTTATTCACTTTTTTATTCAGATAATTACTGATTAGATAGGATGTCTCTGCAATTCAGGATGGTTTTCTTCAGTACAAGAACAGCACCTAATATCATTTTGGGGGGTTCAGGGGTGGGAGATGGAGGTTACAGTGGTTGGGTTAGGGAAATGCACTTAAATATTGAGGTCAGGGGAGTGGGGGCAGTTTGTTTTGGCACGTGGTTGGGAGGAAGGGTTGCCTTTACTTTTAGTTTATTACTATCACTGTACCAAACCTCACCAGGAAGATGGAGGGGGGTTCAGTGCAGAGGGTGGTATAGAGGATATGTGTCTGTGCGCAGTAATAGGGGACATAAGTGGGACATGAGTGAGGAAAAATAAATGTTGTAACTTCTTTCTTCTTTTGACATCAGTATTTCACTTTTAAGGTCCTTTACTTAAATTGTAAACATGAAGATAACAACACTTGTGGTTTTTAAGGTATAGTCCCTAATGTTTTGAAACAGTAACCTTGTAACATATGTAACAGGGACAGAGAAGATATTAAATTAAAAAATATAATATGTATCAATATATTTTGGTCTGTACATGAATTTGCAGAACGTTAACTCAATTAGTTAATTCAGTAATCAATTCCACAATATGTGCATGTAACTGTGTGTGATAACCATCATTCTAACACATTGTGCATTTCTAAGTGGTAAAGTAATTTAAAAATGTTTTCTGACCAACATTTCCACATAAGTCATAGATTAAAATGCATTTACAAGTAAGTGTGGCTAAGAGTAGATAACATTTAAAACCTTTTTTGAGTGCTTAAAAAATTGTAACCCCAAAAATCTGTAAAAAAACATTTATAATAACATGTGTAACAGGACAGAGAAAAATCAAAAAAATGCAAGCAGTCACTGAAAACATTGTAGAAAACAGGAAATTTTTTTGAGTTTACATTTTATTTGTAAAGTTATATATATATCCAGGTGTTGGTATAGGGTTTGTTGTTATTTAGCACCCGGTGCCTCCATTTTGTGACCCACTACCTGGCTAGCCTGGGTTCGGGAGAAAACATTCACTTGGCATCAGGGCTAGATTTGAACCTCTGGACAGGGGCACCCAAGTAATTCCAGACACGGGAAGCAAGAACTGAGAATGTCCAAACCAGGAATGGGATTCTAAAGTGGGGCTTTTATTCACTTCAACACAAGAATACAAAGCAAGATTGACCCCCACAGGGCTACACTCACTGGTTACTCAGAACTATAGAGGTCAGAACACATCTTCTTCATCATCACAACAACCCTCAGGTTCTTAACACACTGGGCTCTCAGCCCTAACTGGTACTCTCTCTCTCTCTCTTGAATTCCATGGCATGGCACTCGGCCAGCACTAGTACACATTTCCATATGTCATGGATTTTCTGTTGGTGGCTCCCTCAACCACCCACGAGTGGTTCCTAGCTCTAAAGGGAAAAACACACACCCTTAATCCCACGTCTGGGTACTTTCTGCAGACACTAGCCAAGTGTCTGGGAGAAAGCTATAGGATTCCCTAAAGTGAATCTGTAGATGTAAATCTGGTTACTCCAGAATGGGGGGGGGGGTTCTCCCACCTCTTGTCCCCAAATCCATACCCAGCCATTCATTTGGAGTCAACACCTTTCCTTTGAACTCTCTGTTTGTAGAGTGCTATCTTGAAATGTATATCACATTTAACAAACTACTATTCTTGTAACTGGTGTCCTGACTTGCATGATTCTTTAAGTGGCTGTATCGGATCATGACCACAGCTTAATTGCCCTTGCTGTCCCTTACCCTTTGGCAGGAATGGTTACAGAGCTCCATACTGCATGTACCAATTCTCCAAAATACTCTCCCAAGGGCACCTAGCACTATGCACTATGACTTGTGTTGAGTAGGGATACGCACAGTAGCTAGTGAGGCTTGAAGCTGTGACTGCATTAAGGCTTATCATCAACAATTTGTGAACTGCCTCTTGGGGGAAAACAGACTTTTAGGTGACTGGGGGTGTCTGTGGGGGGGGGGGCATGCCCGCCAAGATGTGACCTCAGCTCTAGATATGCTCTGAATAACTATTTTAAAATTACAACTATTTTTAACAATGAAACTACTTATTAAAAATGATTATTTACTATTTTTTAAATTCCTAAATATGGGTTACATGGCATGATATTGTGGCTTGTGGCTTAGTCAAAAATTTAAATGTGGCTCATGGCCAAGAAAAGGTTGGATACCCGTAATATACACTGTACACATTAGTTATTTCAGAGCCAATCCGTCCATCAAATGTACATTGTACATCAGGCACAAGTGTTGCAATTATTGCTTCATTTTTTTGAAGGCCTCATTCACCTTTTCACTGAATCCACCAAATGAGAAGGTGTGCAACTGTCTACAGTGACTCACATGAGCGTGTGTGCATAGTACTCCTTATGCAGACCCACCAGGGCCCTGAAGAAGACTGACCAGGGACCTGGGAGACCACATGTAATGGCATAGCTGAATCCACCAGACGAGAAGGTGAGCACCAGCCTATAATGACTTACTTGAGCAGGTGTGTGTAGTACTCCTCATGCAGACCCACCAGGGCCATGAAGAAGACTGACCAGGGATCTGGGAGACCACAGGTGATGGCATAGCTGAATCCACCAGATAAGAACATGGGCACTGGCCTACAGTGACTCACTAGAGCAATTGTGCAAAGAACTCCTCATGTGGACTCACCAGGGCCCTGAAGAAGATTGACCAGGGACCTGGGAGACCACAGGTGATGATGTAGCTGAATCCACTAGATGAGAATTTGTGTGGCATATAGTGACTTACTCAAGCATGTGTGCATGTTACTCCTCATGCGGACCCACCAGGGCCCTGAAGAAGACTAAGAAGGAACCTTGGTGACCATAGGTGATGGTGTAGCTGAATCCGCTAGAATGCGAGTGCCAGCCTTCAGCGACTCACTCAAGCTGGCATGTGTAGTACTCCTCATGTGGACCCACCAGGATCCGAAGAAGACTGACCAGGGATCTTGGAGACCACAGGTGACAATATAGCTGAATCCACCAGTTGAGAATGCAGGCACCAGCCTACAATGACTTACTTAAGCAGGTGTGCTCAGTACTCCTCATGTGAACCCACCTGGGCACTGAAGAAGAATACCAGGGACCTATGAGACCACGGGTGATAGCATAGCTGAATCCAGCAGGTGACAACCTGGGCACCAGCCTACAGTGATTCAGTCGAGCAGGTGTGCGCAGTATTCCTCATGCGGACCCACCAGGGCCCTAAAGAAGACTGACCAAGGACCTGGGAAACCACATGTGATGGCTCAGTTTATTCCAACAGATGGGAATGTGTGTGCTTGCCTTCAGTGCCTTACTCAAGCAGGTGTGCACAGTAATCCTTATGTGGACCCACTAGGGTCCTGAAGAAGACTGACCAGGGACCTGGGAGACCACAGGTGATGGTGTAGTTGAATCCACTAGATAAGTATGTTGGTGCTGGCATACAGTGACTCACTCAAGCAAGTATGCACAGTACTCGGAGAAAGAGTGACCAGGGTCCTGGGAGACCACAGGTGGTGGCATAGCAGAACCACCAGACAAGAATGCGAGCACCAGAGTACAGTGACTTACTCAAGCAGATGTGCACAACACTCCTCATGTGGACCCACCAAGGCCCTGAATAAGACTGACTAGGGACCTGGGAGACCACAGGTGATGGCATAGCTGAATCCACTAGTCAAGAACCTGGGTGCCGGCCTATTCGAGCAGGTGTGCGCACTACTCTTCATTTGAACCCACCAGAGCCCTGAAGAAGACTGACTAGAGTTGCAAACAAACTGGAGATATGCACAGCCACTGGGCTGCAAAAAAATGGAGGCATGCGCA
The DNA here is from genome assembly GCA_016271365.2 of Neoceratodus forsteri. Taxonomy (NCBI): domain Eukaryota; kingdom Metazoa; phylum Chordata; order Ceratodontiformes; family Ceratodontidae; genus Neoceratodus; species Neoceratodus forsteri. Next base: position 1,729,299,412 of record CM057449.1, read on the forward strand.
GCCACTAGGCTGCAACAAAACAGAGGTATGCACAGCCACTGGGCAGCAAATACAGTCCTTGCCTGGGGCCTGGCATCATTCCCTCTCCCTCTCCCTCTCCCTCCCTGTCCCCATCAGCTGTCCCAGGTGACCTAGTCTCATCCCCCCCATTTCTCTCAGCTGTCGCATGTAACCTAGTGTAATTCTTTCCTCCTCCCCCATCCCTGCAGCTATCTTAGGTGACCTAGTATCATTCCTTCACCCCCTCCCCATCTCTGTCAGCTGTCTCAGGTGATCTAGTGACATTCTTCTCCCTCTCCACATCCCCATCAGCTATCCTGAGTGACCTAGTGTCATTCCTTCTCATTCCCCATCCCCATCAGCAGTCCTGGGTGACCTGGCATCATTCCTTTCCATCTCCCCATCTCCATCAGCTGTCCTGGGTAACCTAGTGTCATTCCTTCTCCCTCCCCATCTCTGTCAGCTGTCCCGAGTGACCTAGTGTCCTTCCTTCCCTCCACTCCTTCCCCATCAGCAGTCCTGGGTGACCTGGCATCATTCCTTTCCATCTCCCCATCTCCATCAGCTGTCCTGGGTGACCTAGTGTCATTCTTTCTCATTCCCCATCCCCATCAGCTGTCCCGAGTGACCTAGTGTCCTCCCTTCCCTCCACTCCTTCCCCATCAGCAGTCCTGGGTGACCTGGCATCATTCCTTTCCATCTCCCCATCTCCATCAGCTGTCCTGGGTAACCTAGTGTCATTCCTTCTCCCTCCCCATCTCTGTCAGCTGTCCCGAGTGACCTAGTGTCCTTCCTTCCCTCCACTCCTTCCCCATCAGCAGTCCTGGGTGACCTGGCATCATTCCTTTCCATCTCCCCATCTCCATCAGCTGTCCTGGGTGACCTAGTGTCATTCCTTCTCCCTCCCCATCTCTGTCAGCTGTCCCGAGTGACCTAGTGTCCTCCCTTCCCTCCACTCCTTCCCCATCAGCAGTTCTGGGTGACCTGGCATCATTCCTTTCCATCTCCCCATCTCCATCAGCTGTCCTGGGTAACCTAGTGTCATTCCTTCTCCCTCCCCATCTCTGTCAGCTGTCCCGAGTGACCTAGTGTCCTCCCTTCCCTCCACTCCTTCCCCATCAGCAGTTCTGGGTGACCTAGTGTGATTCCTTCTCCCTCCCCATCCCCATCAGTGTCCCCAGTGGCCTAGTGTCATTTCTTTCCCTCCCTCCCTCCATCCCCATCTGCTGTCTCTGATGACCTAGTGTCCTTCCTTACCCCACCCCATCCCCATCAGCTGTCTTGGCTGACCTCGTGTTATTTTTTCCCCTTCCCCATCACCGTCAGCTGTCCCGGATGACCTAGTATCATTCCTTCCCCTTCCTCTTCCCCCTCCCCATCCCCGTCAGCTGTCCTGGGTGACTTAGTTTCATTCCTTTCTCCTCCCCATCTCTGTCAGTTATCCTCCCTCCATATTCCTGTCAGTGTCCTGGATGACCTAGTGTCATTCCTTTGCCTCTCCCCATCCCTGTCAGCTGTCCTGGGTGACCTGGCATCATTGTTTCCCTCTCCCAGTCTCCATCAGCTGTACTGGGTGACCTAATGTCATTCCTTCTCCCCTTCCCATCCCTGTCAACTGTTTGGGTGACCTAGTGTCATTCCTTTCCTCCTCTGCATCCCTGCCAGCTGTCTTGGGTGGCCTTGTGTGATTCCTTTCCTCCTCTGCATCCCTGCCAGCTGTCTTGGGTGGCCTTGTGTGATTCCTTCCCTCCTCCCCTTTCCCATCAGTGTCCCTGGTGGTCTAGTGTCATTCATTCCCCTCTCACCATCCCCATCAGCTGTCGCAGGTGACCTAGTATCCTTTCTTCCCCCCACCCCATTCCCATCAGCTGTACTGGATGACCTAGTGTCATTCTTTCCCCCCACCATATCACTGTCAGCTGTTCTGGCTGACTTTGTGTCAATTCTCCCCCCCATCCCCATCAGCTTTCCTGGGTGACCTAGTGTCATTCCTTCCTCCATCCCTGTCAGTGTCCTGGGTGACCTATTGTCATTCCTTCCCCCCTCCTCCTCATCATCAACTGCCCCAGGTGACCTAGTTTCATTCCTTTCCCCTCCCCATCTCTGTCAGTTATCCTGGGTGACCTAGTGTCATCCCTTCCCCCTCCACATTTCCATCAGCGTCCTGCATGACCGAGCATCATTCCTGCCCACCTCCCCATCCCCATCAGCTGTCCCAGGTGACCTAGTGTCATTCTTTCCCACCACCACATCCCTGCCAGCTGTCTCAGGTGACCAGGTGTTATTCCTTTCCCACTTCCCATCCCCATTAGTGTCTCGGGTAACCTAGTGTCATTCCTTCTCCCATCTCCACCAGCTGTCCTGGGTAACTTAGCATCATTCCTTCCCCTCCCCATCCCTACCAGCTGTCCCAGGTGACCTAGTGCCATTCCTTCCCCCTCCCCATCCAAGTCAGCTGTCCTGTGTGACCTAGTGTCATTCCTTTCCTCCTCCCCATCCCCGTTCATGTCCCAGGTGACCTAACGTCATTCCTTTCCACTCCCCATCCCTGTCAGCTGTCCTGAGTGACCTAGTGTGGATCTACGATGCTGGTTCGACAACACTTTTGTTGACCAGCATCACAGTGACGGGATTTATGTCAACCGCAGGTTGTGGAGACATAAATCCCAAATGTCTCTCGGCCCTGTTTTTTTATGGGGGGGCTTCACCCCCCAAACCCCCAATGCAGGGGGCTCTGCTCCCTGCACTCCCACTCCTAAAGATTCTCAACTCTGAGTCAGAGTTGATTTGGGGAGGGGGTGAGGGACCAGGAGACAATGTGCTCCTATCTCAGGCACACCAACACAGCAATCTGTTAGCAAACTGTTGATTTTGTCCACAGCAGCATAGGTTGCTGTGTTGGTGTCACTGTCAGTGGGGGCATACCCCTAGTGTCATTCTGTTTCCCCTCCCCATCCCTGTCATCTGTCCCAGGTGACCTAGTGTCATTACTTTCCCCCTCCACATCCCCACCAGCTGTCTTGGGTGACCTAGTTTCATTCCTTCCCCTATACCTTCCCCATTAGTGTCTTGGGTGACCTGGTGTCATTCCTTCCTCCCTCCCCATCCCCATCAGCCATTCTGAGTGACTTAGCATTATTCCTTTCCCCTCCCCTTCCCTGCCAGCTGTCCTGGGTGACCTTTTGTCATTTCTTCCCCCCTCCCCATCCAAATCAACTGCCCTGGCTGACCTAGTGTCATTCCTTTCCTCCTCCCCATCCCCGCTAGTGTTCCAGGTGATCTAACGTCATTCCTTTCCCCTCCCCATCCCTGTCAACTGTCCCAGGTAACCTAGTGTCATTTCTTTCCCCCTCCACATCCCCATCAGCTGTCTTTGGTGACCTAGTTTCATTCCTTCCCCCTTCATCTCTGTCAGATGTCTCAGGTGACATAGTGTCATTCCTTTCCCCTCCACATCCCTGCCACCTGTCTTGGGTGACCTAGTTTAATTCCTTCCCCCCCTCTCCAACTCTGTCAGCTGTCCCGGGAGACATAACGTTATTCCTTCCCCCTCCCCATCCTCATCAGCAGTCCTAGGTGACCTAGTGTCATTTCTTTCCCCTCCCCATCCCTGTCAGCTGTTCTGGGTGACCTAGCATCAATTTATTCCCCTCCTCATCCCTGTCAGCTGTTCTGGGTGAACTAGCATTAATTTATTCCCCTCCTCATCCCTGTCAGCTGTCCCGGGTGACCTAGCATCATTTCTTTCCCCATGGTCATGTCAGACTAACTTAATCTACTTTAATGATGTAGTGACACCAATGGCAGTCAGAGGCCAAGTTGTGGACCTACAATAACTGGATTCTAACAATATATTTGTCTTAATGTCACAAAGGAGACTGGTTAGGAAGGTGAGAGATGTGGGGATAGGGGAAGCACTAATTGGATGGGTCTAACATTGTCTGACAGATGCTGTAGAACTCAAAGGGTGGTCCTAATGTAAATTCTCTAAGAAAAGGGCAGTGACTAATGGGGCACTGCACAGGTCAATTCTGGAAACACTCCTGTTGAATGCAATATGCATATCAGTGACATAGAAAAGGTATCCTGGACAAGGTGAGCCAGTTCACAGATGGTACCATTCATTGCAGAAAGGTCATTAGGGAAGAAGGTCTAAACATTCCGAGACAAGATGTGAGGAGATTTGAGAAATGGTCCAGTATTTAGCAGTTGAAATTCAATACCAAAAAAGTGCAAGATGAGGCACGTAGAAGGGAAATATCCTGAAACAGTGTACAGTACAGTTCATGTTGCACTTTTGTGCAGCCCAGTTCGCAATCCATTCTCTTTATATGATTGCAAAGGGATGCCAGCTTAAGGTTTGTTTTTTCCCCCTCAGCTGCAGAACGTGACTTTCAACTAAAAGTATATTCAGGGAGCTCATGCAGAGCTCAACAGAAACCAGCTAACAACCAGATATCAATGATTAAGTGGTTTCTTCAAACAAATCGGGAAACCACAGACCAGTGAGCCTCACATCCATCGTGGGTAAGCTAATGGAGACTATCCTGAAGGAGAGGCTGGTGGCCCTCCTAGAGGCCAAAGGACTACAGGACAGCAGACAGCATGGCTTCATATGTGGCAGATCCTGCCAAACCATCCTGGTCGAGTTCTATGACTGGGTAACTAGGCAACTGGACAGGGCTCATGCAGTGGATGTCCTGTATCTGGACTTCAGTAAGGCATTTGACTCAGTGCAACATGGAAGGCTGGGAAGGAAGTTAGTAGGCACAGGGGCGGGTGCAAAGCTGGTGAGATGGGTAGGAAACTGGCTGCAGGGAAGGCAAAGAGGGTGGTGGTGGTGGGGAGCTCTCACACCAATGGCAGTGACGAGCGGTGTTCCACAAGGCTCGGTGTTGGGACCAGTGTTGTTTGGGATATTCATTGCAGACATATCATGGGACATCAAGAGCAAGATCAGTCTGTTTGCTGATGATACCAAGGTAGCGCAGTGGTGGATGACCTAGGGGATGGCAGGGGTTGCAGGATGATCTGGCAAAGCTTGAAACCTGGTCAGACATCTGGCAACTGGGCTTTAATGCCAAAAAGTGCAAGGTGCTGCATTTTGGGATGAAGAACCCAAGGAGGAGTTACAAGCTAGGGGGAGTGCAGCTAGCCCAGACAGAGGAGGAGAAGGATCTGGGTGTGCTCATTACAGGGTCAATGAACAACTCGACACAATGTAGGAAGGCAGCTGCAAAGGCCAGCAAAATGCTGGGCTGTATTGCAAGGGGTATATCTTTGAGGAGGGAGGAGGTGATTCTGCCACTGTATAGGTCATTAGTTAGACCACACCTGGAGTACTGCATGCAGTACTGGCGTCCGTATCTGAAGAGGGACATTAAGTTACTGGAGGGGGTGCAGCACAGAGTGACAAAGATGATCAAGGGGCTGGGGGACTTATCATACGAGAGGAGGTTGAAGGAGTTGAACATGTACTCACTGGAGGAGAGGAGAGACAGGGGTGACATGATTGAAACCTTTAAATACATGAAAGGAATAAAGAAGATGGGTACAGAGGGGCTGTCCAAAGTAAGGGAGGGGAGGGCCACCAGGGGCCATGATATGAGACTGGAGCGAGGAAGGTTCAGGAGGGAGATGAGGAGACACTTTTTTACAGAGAGGGTGGTGGCTGGGTGGAATGCGTTACCTGCTGAAGTGGTATGCAGTAGAACAGTGGACTGCTTCAAACGAGGATGGGACATACAAGGGGGAGGGTTAATGAAGGGGAAAGGTGGAAGGGAGGGGCAGCTGCAGAATAAGGGGTGCTAGCTGCACATTCGAGCAGACTTGATAGACCTCTAGGCCTTTATCTGCTGGCAAATTTTGTATGTTCGTATGTTCATAAATCCTGTAAACCAGGATTAAAATACCATACACCAGTCTCTGGGTACAAAAAGGCTACAGTTTAATCAGACCTAAAATAGACATATTACAAGTAAGTCATCATCATGGAAATATATACATATATATATATATATATATATATATATATATATATATATATATAGATATATTTAGACACATAAACAGAGAATTTGTCAGCAGAAAGGGATTGCTTGGCACAACTAGTATGCCCTGATGGTCCCTGCCTATTCTGTCTCAGCAGACCCTAACTGGTCTCCGGTGACCCTCCCTCCTCCCTGTCTATTTACTAATATTATCCTAGTCTATCCCACACATTCTTGAAGCCCCTTACTGTTTTTGCCTCCACCCCTTCTGCTGGCAGTCTGTTCCATGTGTCCACCACTCTTTCTATGAAGTAGTACTTCCTCACATCCTTCTTAAAGTCCACCTCCCGCCCCCAGCTTCATTACATGTCATTGATCCTGGGTCTTTTTCTCATTAGAAAGAGGCTCGATTCCTGCACCCTGTTTATCACCATGAGGTACTTGAAAGTTTCTGTCATGTCCTCGCTTGCTTGCCTCTCTTCAAGGGTGTGCATGCTGTGAACCCTCAGTTTCTCCTTGTAGGGCTTTTGATACAACCCCTGCACCATTTTAGTTGCTCTCCTCTGGACTGCCTCCATACTGTCAATGTCCTTTCTGAGATGCAGCCTCCAGAACTGGACACAGTACTCCTGGTGAGATCTCACAAGTGAGCAATACAGTGGCAACACTACCTCCTTCCTCCTGCTGGAGATGCCTCTCCCTATGTATCCCAGCATCACATTTTCCCTACCCACTGCTTAATCACACTGCCCTTCCACTTTGAGGTAATTAGATATGATAACCCTACGGTTCCTTTTATGTGTAATGACTGTCAGTACCTCCCCCATACTATAATCTCAGATAGTTTCTTAAAAGCTACTGCAGATTTGGCACCTTTTTACTTTTACTTTTTTAAATATCTTAAACCCTGAGCCTACTGAATGTATATCGCGATCAGCCTGTGATTTAAATAAGTCTGTGACCCAATTTAGAGCCTGAGACTTAATTCAATTCTGACCTTCCTAATTTTATTCCTACCTAACCCGTTCCTCCTCTCAATACCCCCTCCCCCTCTGCTGTACCTTATTTAATCGCAGCCTGTCTCTCTCTCTCTCTCTCTCTCTCTCTCTCTCTCTCTCTCTCTCTCTCCCCTCAGCTCCATTGGTAAGGAGATGGCTGCAGCTCATACCCCCCCCCATGCAGGAGGTCAGGTCACTCTGAGGCACAGCTGAAGAGCCCCCTCGGACAACGGAGAAAGGTACAGACATATGGATGCTCCTCGAGTGCTTCTCCAGCACCTAAGCTGCGATCACAATTGCTGCTGCACCACAGGATCCCCGTTGATGCTACGAGTCAGCTCCCCACCGCCCCCACCACCACCCTTGGCGGGCTCTTCCTTTTATAGGCAGTGTGAGCCAATCACCCTACTTTTCCACCTGCAGCTTATCAGAAGCTGCCACTAGAGGTCGTACTGCTATTCCTTGTTCTCACTTTCAACACCAGCAGTTACTTCACTGCTCATTTCTCCCCTGCTGCCTATAAATAAATTCTATTTTCTCTTCCTCCACGTACCCCAATTCCCATCCCACCCTTCCTTGTCTGTCTGACCTTCTCTCCAACCTCATCTGCCCCCCCTTAGTTAAAAATGCCATCTCCAGGTCCCATAAACCCCGGCACTCTCCCTGCCCACTACCACATACACACACACACACACACACACATACACACACACACACAAGATGCACCACCCAGTGCTTTCCCTCAGAGCCTCCATCCTGGTATTGCTTTACATCCTGTCTCTAGCATGGGTTGACAGCTTTATGTGCCTTTCTGGCAGTGGGTTCCCAGATCCCAGTCAACACGTTCACTCCCCTCCCATCATACCAGACTATCCAACTGATCATAGAGTGCCACTACTCTTCATGTCATTTATGCTTACTAAAGAGGGTGCCTGCTACCTGGCCTTCCATCCCCATGCAAAACACCGTAGATGGGGATCTGCTCTCCCTACACCCAAAAGCTCTATTTCTTCTTTCACTTCTGCTCCTCCTAGCAGGAGACATTGAACTTAACCCTGGACCTCCGGTCGACAACAACATTCTTGGCTCCCCCCCATGACTCACCCTGGGCATTATCCAAGGGCTTAACAATTGCCCACATGAATGTCTGTAGCCTCCGACCAAAAATACAGGAGGTTCAGGGTTGGCTGTCTCTTTACAACCCAGATGTACTGGCAGTGTCCGAAACTTGGCTAAAGTCTCAAATGCTACCTCACGATGTTACAGTGCCTGGCTGCTCTTCCTTCTGCAAGGACCGTGAAGGCAAAAGAGGGGGTGGGGTAATCATATACACCAGGGACTCCCTTGTGTAGCCCAAGCCCACTTACCTGGCACTGAACTCTCTGGTGGTGAATCAGTCTTCATTAGAATTCCCTTGGAGACTCAAAACACCTCACAGTCGGCTGTCTGTACCATCCCCCGAAAGTGGCCCTCCAAGCCCTGGAAAACATGTCCAAGGCCCTAGCTGATGCAGCCTCTTCTGAACTCCTGATCCTGGGGGACTTCAGTCTCAACTGGGCACAGGACTCTGAGCAGAAACTCAGGGCCTTACTACTAGATTCCAACCTGGAACAAATCATCTCTGAAAAGACCAGGGCCAACTACAAAATGGGGAACCACACAACCCTCGACTGGGCTCTGATGTCTCACCCCTCCAACTTTCTGTCTGATGGTATAATGGCGGATGCTCTTAGTGACCATTCACCCATCTTCTGCATCTGGAAAAATCATTCTCCCAGGGTCCCTCCTTGAATACTCTCTACCCGAGACTTCTCCAAATTCTCAGAGGATACCTTCAACGCATACCTCGGAAACCTCAACTGGACCCCGATATGGCTCCTCCCAACACTAGATGAAACTTTGGAGTTCTTCCAAAACTCCTTCTGCTCTGCAGCTAACCTGCATGCCCCATTTAGGAAATTCCGATCTAAAGGAAGCTGCCATAGATGAATCACCACAGAGCTCAAGGCTCAGATGGTAAACCGGGATAAGGCATGGAAGCATTACAAATACTCCATGCTGCCTGCAGACATTGTGTCCTATAAAAAGCTTCAGAATGAGTACAAGCACACCTCCAAGTTGGCAAAAAGAAAGTATGTCAAGCATCTCCAGCGAACTACTCTGACCAACCCTCAGTCATTCTGGTCCAATATCAATGGCCTGATAAAGGACAACAAGAACCCCTCCTCTGGCCCTATTGAAGTCAATGGCCTTATGTCTAACGACTGTCATGAAATTGCTCCTGCCTTCAACAGTTACTTCACCAACTTTGATGACCACAAGTCCAGCTCTACTCCTACCCCTTTGGAACTCTCCTGCTCTGAGACACCTTGACCCACACGGCCGCTCTTTCACCTTCAATTAATAAAGGTCAAGGAGGTACTCCCCCCACTTAAAGATACTCAAAGACAAAGGTTCTGGAGGTCCAAATGGCATCTCCCCTAAATTACTAAAGGCAGCGGCACCTACCATCGCCCTACCCCTTACATGGCTTATCAACCGATCCCTGCTTGAAGGTACTGTACCCTATACCTGGAAACAAGTTGTTGTGATCCCTATCCCCAAAGGAGGGCCCAAGGAATCCATCGGCAACTAGAGGCCAATCTCACTGCTTTGTGCCCTGGCCAAGATTCAAGAAAGACTTGTATACTATCAACTCCGTGACTACCTCGAGGCTAACCGGTTACTAGCCTCCATGCAACTCGGCTTTAGGCAGAACCATGGCACTAATACAGCCCTCATAAAATTCTCAACCGAAGTCCTAGAGGCCATGGACAAAGGACTCCCCACAAGAGTGTTTTTTATCGATCTATCAAAAGCTTTCGACCTAGTGGACCACAAATTCCTGCTAGCCAAACTGGCCTCCTTCGGCTTGGATCAGCATTCCCTCACCTGGTTCACCTGCTACCTATCTGGTCACTCCCAGCAGGTCAGGTGGAAGTCTGCGACCTCTGATCCACTCCCCCTATGTGAGGGGGTGCCTCAGGGTTCCATCCTTGACCCTCTCCTCTTCTCGCAATTCGTCAACGATCTCAAATCCCACTGTGGTGGCAGCTAGGTCACTATATATGCAGATGATGCTGTTATCTATAGGTCCCCGAGCAACCCATCTGACCTGGGACCCCATCTCCAAGCTGACTTTACCAAGTTAGAGGCCTGGCTCACTGGGAACAAACTAGTTCTAAACACCACAAAAACCAAAGCAATGGTATTTGGTCAAAGAAACCTAGGCGCAGTCCGGAGTACCATGCTCCCTGTGACTTCATCCTCAGGTTGCCGCATCGAGGTTGTGAGTTCCCTCAAGTACCTGGGGCTAACCCTAGATCAAGGCTTTACCCTCAAATCTCATCTAGACCAAGTAACCAAAGCTATTCACTGCAAACTGGGCCTGCTGTACCGCCTGAACGACCAGCTCATCCCCGAGTCAAGAATCTCCATTGCCAGTAGCCTATTGCTGCCAACACTGACCTATGCTGCCCGAGTTCTCCAGGGATTGGCTAAACAAGAGATGAATAGGCTGCAAGTTCTCTACAACAAAATTGCTCGGTTTGCATCACAGTCCCACAAATGATGGCATCACTGTGAAGCCCTTGCTGCCGTACAATGGCCCTCCCTTGATGGTCGACTCCAATACCCTCTGCTGTGCTAAGCACACAAGCTCTTACACCACAATCCCCCTGTCAGCCTGGCCAGTCTCCTGGTTCCCAAGCACTCAGCACGTACACTACGAACCACTGGGTGTAACCTTCTAGTTAAACCCAGAGTTCGGACCACGGCCGGCAGTAAACCTTTGCCACCACGGCCCCTGCCCTATGAAATAAGCTTCCTCCCCTCCTTCAGGACACCCCCTCCCTTGAAAAATTCTGCAAGGGACTTTGGGCTCACCTACTAGAAGCTAGCATCTGCTCCTGTCAATGAGGGGCCCAACCTTAGGCCAGTCCCTCACTAGCCTAGACATGCACTGCTCTATAAAGAACTACCTTCCCTCCAGGTTGCTGCACTCCTACCCAAGCATATCCCTGTAATTGCCATCCCCTGTAAACTAATTTTGGCACACTGTCAGCTCTGTTTTATCCAAGTATTTACTCTCCTTGAATTGCTCTGAACTTGTTTCTTTGTTGTACTCCTCTGTAACTAAATGTTGTACCAATTACACCTCTTGAATTTGCTCTGAACTTGTTTCTTCATTGTACTTGTACTCCTCTGTAACTAAATGTTGTACCAAAACACCTCTGTAATCAAATACTGTACCTGTATACCTCTGTAACTAAATCTGGGTCGCCCCTGAAAAAAGGACCTTCGGGGCTCAGTGGGCCTACGCGGTTACCAAAATTGAATAAATAAATAAATAAATAAAATATAATGAGCTCCTGGGCTCTTATGCCCTACGTGCATAATTTTACACTTTTTGGCATTGAACCCCAACTGCCATGCTCTTGACCACTCTTTGAGTTTCCCAAGATCTCTATGTATTCTCTCCACCCCTCCTCAGTGTCCACACTGTTACACACTATTACAGATTTTGGTATAATTTGCAAAAAAGGTATTCATTCCCATACAGTTCTGCAGTCATATTTATGAAAACATTGAAAAGGACCAGTCCCAGTTCTGAGCCCTGCGGCACTCCACTGGTCACTCCCCCCTCATTAGAGTGAGTGCCATTAACCACCACCCTTTGTTGTCTATCCATTAGCCAGTTGCTTATCCAGTTCACCTCTTTGGATCCCACACCTAGACTGCTCCATTTCTTTATCAGTCTCCTTTGTGGTATAGTATTGAAAATCTTGGTAAAATCCAGATAGACTGTCACACTACTCTTTCCAGATCTGTTTCCCTGGTCATCTAGTCAAAGAAATCAATCAGAGTTGTTTGGTATGAGCCCCCCCCCCATGGTCTTGTTTCTCATTGGATTCAATATTCTCTACCAACTATTCCTTTAACAGGATTGCCATTAAAGTCCCACCACTGATGTGAGACTGATCGGCCTATAGTTGCCAGCCTCCTCCCTGCTGCTGCTCTTATGGAGCCGGACCACGTCTGCACTCCTCTAGTCTTCCAGAACCATAGCTGTTTCCACAGAGCTGTTGAATAAGGCCATCAGTGGGGCAGCTAACACCTCCCTGAGTTCCTTTAATACCCTTGGGTGTATCCCATCTGGTTCCATAGCTTTGTCCACTTGCAGAGATGCAAGTACCTTCAGACCTCTTTCCTCTGAAAATGGACCAGTGTTCACCTCCTCCCTTTGTTCTTGCTGCTCCCTGGTGGTTTGACCCCTCCTCTGCTGTGAAGACTGAGCAGAAGTACCTGTTCAGGATGTTTGCTTTTTCTTGATCTTCCTCTGTGCAGTCTCTCCCTGCCACCCTCCTTATCCTCGCTATCCTTCCCCTTACTTTCCTCTTCTCACTTAAGTACCTGAAGAAAGTCTTATTCCATTTAGCTACCCCTTTGGCTATTATTTCCTTTGTCAGCACCTTTGCTCCCCTCACTGTCTTTCCTGCTTCCCTCTGTTTTACTTCATATACCTCCCTGTCATCCTCCCTCTACATTTCCTTATACCTACTGAATGCTACTCTTTTTTTCCCTCATGAAATTGGCCACTTTCCTAGAAAAGCATAGAAGTCTTTTTTTACCTTCTACTTTTACTCACATCCTTCACACGTAGGTTGATTGCCTTAATTATGCCCTCCCTCACTTTTCCCCACTCTTTCTCTGCCCCTCCCTGGCAATCCATACTGCAAGGCAGTTTCTGAGGCACTCTCATATTTCTTTAAAATCCACCCTATTAAGTCCAGGACCCTCGTCCTTGTATGGTTTGCCTCTGCTTCTGTCTTAATGTTAAACCACTCTGTACAGTGATCACTGGTACGAGTACCTAGAGGTCTGCCCACTGTGACATCTGCAATGCCATTCCTGTTTGTAAGCACCAAGTCCAGCACTGCCCCATCCCTAGGGGGTCCTTAAGAAGCTGCCTAACAAAAGTCCCTTGTAGGGAGTCATGGATAACCCTGCTCCTTACTGAAACTGCAGTTGGAAGGCTTCAATCCACATCTGACACACTGAAGTCACCATCTAGCAGCACCAACCCCTTATTTGTCATGCTGATGATGTCCTCCTCAAGTGCCTTATCCAACTCTTCTCCCTGTGCTGGACATACATATTGTGATGATAATCAAGAACCAAGGAGACAGCAAAGTCATGTCTTCACCTTGGCTTACTCCTTAGTCTTATATATGGAGGAACTCAAGCCCATAAGGTCAGACAAACCCACATGGGGCCTGGTCTCTCCCCTGAACAGTCTCCCCAATGGTCTGGCTTTTGGAAATATCTGAAACGTTCACTAAGGAGCATGCCCACCCTAGAATCCACTACTTGGCTACTGATCCCGGCCACCCTGCATTCCAGTTCACAACCCTACCATGTGGCTGTCCCTTGGCTGTAATGTGCACCCACCCAGGGTCACATCTCCTGCCTGGCTGTCACCTGACCCCAGCTAACCCAAATTATTTACCTCGAGGACCTCTGTTCGGAGGATCATACATTAATGTACCACCCTCCATGATAAGTATTCACAACAATCAGCTGTAACAAGTGATCAAACCAATTTCCTAACTAAGGCCTGTGTGAAACAAGGAGGGAGAGGTGGGTGGGAAAACCCTGCTGATATGCTGATCTGAAGAGAGTGAAAATATCTCTGGACCAGATTTTGTACAGGTACATGCCTCCCCCTGCAAGATTTACCCTGGCCAGCCCTTCCAGGTACTTCAGTTCCTGATTGGGCCAGTCTTCAGACTGCCTTCTGGCCGAAAGGCCATCAATCCCATTGATTAAGGGACTATGTGCAAAGCTACCCCCAGTGAGAGGCCGAGAGGGATCATTGATCAAATAGACCCCCTAAGTCATGAATAAAACTCTACTCACCAATCTCTGGGTACAAAACAGTTACATCTTTACTCGAACTTAATACAGACATATTACAGGCAAGCCATCACCATGAAAATACATACATATATACATACTGTGGTAATAACCAAGGACCACTGGGACCGGGGCAGACTGGCTGCGGGTGCTAGGGATGCTAATTGCATCCTGTCCTGTCTATACAAAAGACATATTGGCCTGAGTGTGCTCATGTGTTGACTACACATTTTTTTTAGCCTTGCATCCTTGATGATCATGTGTCAGTCAGTGATGTGTGGGGGCAGGGTTAGGTGTCTCTTTGGGACAGAGCAGGCCGGGACTGGGTGGCGGGCTCTGCCACCATGATCAAACCACCAAGACAGAAAGCAGAGTCCACTAACTGGCTCTCAGCTGATAAGATAAGAGCATGCTCATCATGCAGGGCCCACGCACTCTGTGTGTGCATTCAATGATAGTAGTCCAACTTGTCGAACCATCATCACCCAATGCTTCACCCCTGGCAACTGCAACCACGAACCAGTGCCCAACCAACACTGACTTTACTATCTAGATACCAGTCCCTGGAGTCCCACTTAACTGCCTACAGCCTGCTGTTGTTGGCACCAATCACCATGTTGCATTAGAAGCAGCAGTACTACCTATGGTGGCAGCAGCAGTGCAGCAGGGTAGGAGGTTAGGTAGGAGCAAGCAGTGGAGCATGCCTCAGTGGTTGTGTGAGGGTGTCCAGTTGCCTCAAGTGGACAGGTGGGTGAGTAAGAAACAGGCAGTAAGTCTGTACATAGGAGTGCCATAGTGGCACATAGGCATTCAGGCCAAGGCTAGGCTGGCAGGCCAAATATGTGGGCAGGGTGGGCTAGTAGAAGGGTGGTGCACGGCAACAGTCAATCAGTGGGGTGGGCAAGTGGGTCACAGTTGCGTGACACCTGAGAGAGTTATTGTGAAATGGTGTGTAAGGCCTGGGCTGTCTGGAGACAGCAGGCCAATGTTTGAGGTTGGGGCAGCCCAGGAGCAGAAGTACAGACACTGGACCAGCGGTGAACAGAACACAGCAGCAGCATTAGTTCAGTTATCATAATCCAGCTCAGGCAGCACCAGTGAGTAAAAAAAAAAAGTGTTTCTGTTTGTGGAGCCTGCTTGCCAGGTATTGGCTCAAGACACCGTGGCCACTAGGAGACTGGCAGAGTGAAGGACGTGAATTTTAGGGCAAGCAAGAGAGAGAGAGGAGTATTGAGCAACCATGACACAACACCTCAGGCTAACAGCCAGCCAGGATCACCTTCAGGTGTTGACAGGCCTCAGCAGCAACAGCACTCTAGCAGGCATAGCACAAGATATCGCCACCTATTGTAAGTAAAGTATCGTCAAATTAAGAAAAGTCCTATTCTTTTTCTCATCTCACAGATTTGTGCGTGATTCTGGAAACTAACAAACTTGGCATTATTGCATGCTGATGCTGACTGCATGCATTGTTGAACATGACATTTCCAAACAGCTAGCGGATAAAGTTGGAAGCTGTTGCTGTTCAGTAACTGTAGTTCATATCAGTGCCTACTGAATTATTTTTTCACAATGTGCTGTGATTATCCGCTATGCTAATTAGTAACTACTATGGCGTATCTAATCTGAGATGTCTCAGTGCATTTATTGTTGTCACCTTAAAGGCTGGGCTGGTGTCCCATGTTGTATTGAGCTTGATAGGATAAATACTGTAGATGTGAGACTGATAGCTAATGTCAGGAACCTGTATTGTAACTACTGTTGCTGTAAGTGGTGACAAATATTATTCAGTTTAGTTAGAATTTGCAGGTGATAGGACCAGCCAGGCCTGAGGTCATCCACCGTTCCCCACCTGTAGGCATGTGCAGCAAGTAAGAGAACTGAAGAGAGTCAGGATCTGAGAGGATCAGTCAGGAGATAGAGCCTGAGATTTAACAGCTGCTGTGGCCCCCATATTCAGAGCTGCATGTGTGTGCTGCACTGATCGGAACACTGTGGCAATCAACGCATGGCTCAGGGCAATATTTAATTAGCACATTCCAACCAGAGTGCACTGTCTGAATATGGGGATGTGCTGGCACAAATGCATAGTGACAATGCACTGCGCTGACACTACCCCCAGAATGAAGATGACTCACAGGAGCCTAATGGAGATACTGCAGCCTAAACGGGATAGCATCAGTGCTCCTGTGGGCCATATTCATCCCTAACTTGCCAACGAGCCCATTAGGCATACAAGGAACTATGAGTCATTTGCATGAACATTATGGGCTAAATAGCATGTGTGAGACCTTCCCAATCACCAGATCTGTAGCTATATGTAATATTCCTGGTAGTCCTGTAGTACCCCTCCCCTGATTGCCCATTCTGTAGCTGTATGTAATGCTTCTGTGGTCTACTTGTTCCTGGATCTCCCATCTGCTAGCAGTTGCATTATTCCCTGGTACTGTAGTCTAGTGAACCTCACATCATGAAAGGGCAGCCAACCCACCTCATGACCTCCCCATTCAGAACCCTCCTCCCCATGTTTGCCCTCACTCCAGACACCTAAGCCAAACCACAGCAACAGTGATGGTGACCAGCACAGCCCACCACTCACCACTTCAGCCATATGCCATCTGACTGTCAGTGAGTGATCACAAGTACTATAGAAATAGCTCTTTCTACAGTACCCTGATAACTCAGCAGCTAACACTGGCCAACCAAGGTGTTGAGCAGGGTGCTGTGTTGGTCACCATCACTATTTCTGTAGTTCAGTTTAGGTGATCTGACTGGGGCATAGGTGTGTGTGGGGAGGAGAGTCCTGACCAGGGAGGTCAGGGGCATTGTATGCTTTTTCGGGAGATCCACTAAACTACCAGACCAAGTGGTCAGGAAACCATGGCCTGTCCTCCTCAGAGAGCACCGTGGCCTGTGATCCAGCCCATCTGCCCTTTCCTGGGACAACAAATTCATGTCTTCACTTTGGTTTGACACATAGCCATGCATACGGAGGCACTCTGGACCATAAGGTCTGAGAAACCCACACTGGGTCATGTCTGAACCAGATGGTTTCTCCTCCCCTGTCAGATTTCAGGAAAATCCAGAACCTTCACCAATCAGTATGCCCATCCAGGGCAGTATTCGCTGATTACTGGTACTGGACACCCTGTGTTCCAGTGCATGCCCCTACCTCATGTCTGACTGTCACCAAGCCCCAGCTGATGCAAATCTGTCATGCAAAAGACCTCTTTTAGGTGGGTCTTACAAGAATTTACTGCCACTTAGATATACCTCCTTATGTGTGTCCCCCCACGAATGCCCTGGGTGTCCTTCCATATGATTGCAAAATGAGATCACATCATCCAGAATTTCAGAATTAAAAACATCATTACCTACCAGTATCTGATAGATGCACTGTATAGTGCTTCGTACTGTATGTCCTGGTAATGTGCTGGTCTGATGATCTCCACACCACACGAGGGAGCAAGCTAGGACACCTCCCTATTTATCTCCCTATGTGCCTTCTCAGTAGCTTTTATTTTGTGAGCTCCATGCCGGCACAGTTGTGGTACAATTGTAGCAGCTGACGTGTCCAGACATTTCCAGGTTATTACACAGTTTTTCTAAAGGGATTCTCTGTGGTGGCTCTTTAGTGGTACTGCAGGCATGCAAGGAATTTCTCTAGAGATATCACACAAATGTCAGGAAATACCTCACCATGTCAACTGCTACAACTATATGATCCGTGACCACACCAGTACTGTTTCTGGAAGTAGCTGTCATAGATGAGATAGGCCCTTGTTGATTTTACAAATCAATTACTGAGCACCAACGGTGACCAGGCATTGCAGCCAAGGTGCACCACTAAATCTGCAGTTTTTTTGGTTTTTGTTTGTTTGTTTTGTGGAGGCCAAACTTGTGAACCGTTCCCTGAGCTGGTTCTACACTCATTCCTGTTTCACCAGACTATTTTAACACAGCCTAAGCTGCATGCCGTATGGTCGAACCTTTGACCTACTGTGAGCCTCCCATATGTATGAGTGACCAATAATCCAGATTATTGGGCCCAGCACAAGCATGCCTGTAAAGTTATAGGATATACAATAAGATGACTCAGAATATGCAATTTATCTTCGAGTGCGAGCGGGCAGGACCATCATTTACGAGTGACAGAGCCACCAGTGAGTTATGAAAGTCCTGCCCACTCACAAGTGATGACAAATTGCCTATTTTGAGTCAGACTATTGTATATTTGATATATACAACAGTAATTTACAAGTTATAGCTTTTAAATCTGCAGTTTTTTTAAATGTTGCTGCTTTTCAATGAATTTAACTGCCTGCTTTAGTGCTGCACTAGGCATTATTATGACATCAGCATTGTTGAAGCTGCTCTCTAATTGGTTCAGTATTCCACTGTGATAACAGTAACTTGAAAGATATCCATTGTGACAACAGTAACAATGATATTTTTTGATATCTTGCTGTTACTAATGTCACTAAGATATCTTTTTTATCTTGTCATTTTTACCCCTACTTCTGTTGTATATAGTAAAATATGTGAGTGACCCAAAACATTATGTTATGCCATACCATTTTCCACCTTCTTGCCCAGTGCCCTTGTGCATATCTCCTCATTGATGCACCACCCACCTCTGATCTGATATAACCCATTGGATGCCCATCTGCCCACTTATTTATTTGGTCTGCTGGCATCCAGAGTCAATACTGTTTTTTTTCATGGGTGCTACCACACCTCCCAGGTTAAATGAGAGACTGAAAGTGACTCCTTTTTTATGAATGATACGTAATAAGTTCTTTCATTACCTCATGTATATGGTCAGGTCCATGTGCTAGAAATGTTACAGCACATTTTTTGAAAAAGAAGTATAGAAGCCGATGCTGTTATTAAAAAATAGCACTGCCTATATGTAACTAATGTGAAATGCTGTCTTTTCCTTTTGTGGATTTTAAGACTGACCCAGCCCAGAGCAGGGAGTCCACTAAGCCCATTACTGCTGAGCCCAGCAAAAGGAAGTAATTGCCATGTGATGAATGATTTGAAGTCTCTGAGGACGGACTTGATTGGTCCGAAATCTTAAGACATTGTTTTCTTTTTGTAACATCTATGTTGGTCCAATAAAAGGTATCAAACCATTTGCTTCTGATCTGTTCCTACAGGGATCAATATGGCAACTAATCTATTTCTGTATGATTTCAGCTATGTTTATTAGCAGCGTTGTGTAACACTAGGCATTCCTGGGCATCATGGTAATAAAAGATTTTTAACAAAAAATGTTACAGATAGACCTTTGACATTTCATTGTGCTTGTCTGCAGCACTGTAAGGTAAACTCCTGCACACTGAATTATAGATTATCTGAAATGCAAAATGATTAGCATTCTGTTTTTCAATAAGTCTATTATAGTGTATGTCTATGTGTTGTACAATGGTTTTATGTATAGAATTATTTTTGAGCACTGTTGCACTCATTGCACTTTACACTTTTTTAAGGAATATGGGCGCAATTTTAAAAAGACAAACGTTGGTGTAAGGTGCCTGTGCCCAACGGCTTTGGCACAAGTGGCACCCTGCATCAAAGTTTACAGCAATCCTGATTTTCAAATGCAGGCTGCGTCAAAATCAGGATGCCTTGTGCCCGAGCTGCTCTGCACCACACTTGCGGCAAAGCACCCTAGCGCCATGTTGCAAGGGGACTTGCACCACAGTGGGGAAGCACCATCTCCTTTTTTGCAATTTTGCAAGCCCTTCCATGGGCACGGCAGGGGGCTCTGCTTAGACCAGCAAGGAGGTGGTCTGAGGACCCTGTGCAACTGCAGGACAATGTGGCGGTTGAGGGGGGACCTGCCAGGAGGGGGACAAGGGAACAAGGGCACAAGGCTCAGAGGTGCCATGATCCCCAATCCTGTAGGTGGGAGGCAGCCTGCCATAATGCGGGGGGGGCTGGGTTCCAGGGGATGGTTGTGGTGCCCTGAGAACATTCTCCTCCACCACTGGCAGCCCTCACCCTGCAGCCAATGGATCCCACCTACAGAGTTGGGGATTTTGACACCTCTGGGGCAGGTGCCAGTGTTATGCCCACCTAGGGCCAGTTCCTTTTCACTCCTGGAATCTCTCCCACAAGCGGTCTGAGCCGATCAGCCACCTGGCATTGTAAAAGGCGCCCCTGCTGGGTGCCACATCACCACCCTGCTATTCCAGCATCTCTCCAATGCCCCCAGGGTACCCACATGTTTCTTCTGCCCCTGGCCCCCTTCTGGCATGCATAGTCACCCCCCCCCACCTTCATGGCCCCTCTAGTATTGCACTGGACTGGGGGGGCTGAATCTCTGCAGTAATCCTTGCAAGTGCAAGCCTGCGGCTGTGGCAATTCCTGGGTCTTTGGCACAAGGACCTTCCCCTTTATAAAATTGGGCACAGGGTCCCTGACACACCCAGAGTTTACCACAGCCCTAGAGTGATACAATTTGCATTGCTCTAAGGACTGTTTTAAAATTGGACCCTATATCTTTAAATAATAATTGAATGTGTCAGGTTGTTAAAGGAGAACTTCAATTTCACAACAAGAAAACCGCTCCAGTGGTTGCATGCTGGAAAATAGTTAATTCACATCCAGACAAGAATTTCCACACCATCCACCCACTTATAATGAATGCAAACACACAGTTCTAGTGTATAAAGTTCATAAGCAGTTTAAATTATAACGTGCCCTAAGCCAGTAAGTACAAGTACACCATACCTCTCAACGAGAACGCCAACAGACACACCTTGCAGTAAATCCTCTTACCGGTTTCACCCTAAGGCATCATCATCAGGAAGTACCCCAGGTTACTCACTGCACTTATATACATGTGTCTCTTAAAGAGATAGATTTGGTTTGTGTCTTTTCGAATCACATCACAAGAAACATTTAAATATATTGCTTAACCCCATCTCCTCAGTAACCAAAAAGGTAACTATGGTTAGTAAAATGTGCTTTAAACATCTAGTTGCTTTAAGATGCACCTGATCATTTAATACATTTATATTCATTAGCTTATGAGACTTAAAAATTCATTACATGTATTAAACACATATATCTCTTTAGCAAATCAAAATTTAAATATTTTGTTTCATAAGGTCTCATATGCATACGTATTATAGATTTTAGTAATTCTTTTCACTTTTAGTGGTGAAGAATAGGTCATCTCAACTTCATGCACAGAAAATAGTAAGTAAATACTGGTACCTGCAATCGGAATTCCTATTTCTTCTACTATCCATATACCTTTGCCCTATACTTCCCAGCATCCATTTAGTTCATAAAAAGTATATACAAGTACTATGGAAAGTATATCAAATTTCAAAGGTCAATAGGCCATACTGTTCCAGTGTCGGGAAGGGGCATCTAGCTAATTTTATTACTGTTTTTTTTATTTATATATAGTTTAATCCAAAACTCCCAGGTGGAGGGTCAGACGCAAACTACTCAGGCAAAATATAATTAGAGAAACCAATCATATTTAGTTCTGAATAGGTATTTATTTATATCTTCTTAAGAAATAAGAACAGATCTATTCCATCATTTAGCCCTAGTTTTCTTATTGCCCCCAGGACATAAATCCAGTAGGCCTCTTATTTATTGAGTAGTAAATCCTAACCATCTCCTCTGGATCCAATGCTCACCTTCTTAATACCTTGAAAGGAGCATTTGTGGACCCCGCTCTGAGCATTCACCTGTATATGCTGTGCCAGTGTATTATCTGTGTCTACCAGCCAAACTGAGCTTAAAGAACTAATATACTGCCTAAAACTAACATTGCATATTACATCACCTTACAACATCCCCGTATCCATTACCTCTGGGTTACGCCCACCTCATAGGTTGCAGATACACATGTGACCAGAATCGAACTCTGGTCTGCCTAGGTCCTATTCCTCCCAGAAGCCTGCAGTTCTTACATGTGCATCACAGAGGTTGCAAGCATATTGCCTAGCTCCAGATACTGGTATCAAGGTAAGACACTGACATTACACCGTACTACCTAAATTACGATTACTGTAATGCTCCTTAGCAGGGTACTCTACTGCAACTACTCTGCGATGCAGAAATTAGGGACTGTTTACAGGAATGCTCCTCTAGGCAAGAGCGTAGACAGGCATACTCACTGTACACATTTGCGTACAGTTTTGTTGTGGACCTGCTGCACACCATAAGCCACTCTGTTAACATTATCATTCTAATCTGTAGTATTTGGGTTGGTGTAGGCCACTGAGGAGTGTCCAATACATGTATAACCTCTTTAGAGAGTAGAGGAATCATCTGACAACAATCTGTCTTGTTTGGAAGGGGGAGCCATTTGAAAAGGATGTGCACATTTTTTAATGGGAGGGTGGGGGTGGCTGTTGGAGATTGTGTACAAAACAGAAATTTCTGGCTACACCCCTGCCTCTAGGAGACTCAGATAGTTGACCTGTAGTCATAAGAACTCTCTCAGTTACTCATACAATGTTCAAACAAGGTAGCAATTGCAGCCTGTAGTCATAAGAACTTACTCAGCATGCATGCAAGGCTCATTAGACTCACTCAGTGATGCATACAATGCTCACATATTTCCAGCTAACCAGATAGCAATCCTCTAAAACCATAGGCAGGATTGATAACAGCCTAGATTCATACAAGACTGTAAATGGCTTACTCAGCTGCATGTTCCTTGTAAAACACCCTAGCCAGCAAGCCATTGCTATTGCACCCAATTATAAGGAAAAGGGTCAAACGTCAGCAATGTTGATTCAATGCACTATTTTGCTCTGCTCTACAAACTACCATGTATGTCAAAGGCAATGTTGGTACACCGAGCACATGAAAGTGTTTATTGCATCTATAACCAAATGTGAGCCTCTATCATACACTTCAGTAACCCCCACCCCGCACTTAAATGCGATTCTGACCGTACCCAGGCCTGGGGCCCCTTGCAAGTGGCTCCAGGCGATATGGGTTGAGCCCCCTTAATGTGGGCTCGCGGCCAGGCGCCTGGCTTACTCAAGAATGAGCCCCTTATGAGTAGGCTTACTCTCCAGTGCATCTCTCTTTATTCTGGTCACCCCCTGCTCACTCACCACTCCAAGATTCCACCTCTCACCTCCTGTGATGCTCCATCATCCAGGGACAGGCCCTATTCTCCACTGAAAACCCTCCAATGTTCCTCAGGACTCGGGATGCTGCTACACAGTGCCGACCTGTAGCTCTACAGACCCACCGCCATCTTCTAATGATGACCATGGTCCATGGCTCTCCAGCAGGTCATGCATGTGCAGAACACACCCAACATGCACGCGCACTGCTTGCTGCACCTAACAGTGACTCCAAGAGGTGATCAGCCACTGAGCTTCTTGCTTAGGCACCACAAGTCCTTGACCTATCTATGGGCTGCCAATAAACATTAAAAGCATTCGGTCCCCCAGCCCTCCTGCCATCTTTTAAACAGCTTCATGCTCCTCTTCTGAACACATGAGGGGACTCAACTCTCAGCCCTCACTTACGTTTCCGGGCACAATGAGGCCCATATTAAAAAAAAAAAAAAATCAAAGGACTGCTGGTCTACCAAATGAAACCAAAATTATTAATGAACCACTGTGCTGGTCTATTTCATGCCTCATCCTGCTCAAACAATTTCTCTTCCCATGTTCCCCCCTCCCTCACTAACCCCAGGAGGACCCACCCAATGAATTACTCTCCATGGCAGAGGACTTCTTCAGGACTCAGCAGGCAGTTATGCTGAAGATCCTGGAAAGGATGGAGGAACTAGCAAAAAATAGTAAGGGCAACAGTTCAGACAAGCAACACAATGTGGATAAAGACAAACAGACACCCACGGAACCTATTGCACCAGGGGTCCTGGAACCAGAAAAATCAGATAGCGGTGACTCCAGAGATGAAGAGCACCTGGGGGAGGACGAGGATGACCTTGTACTTACAAAAAAATTCACCCCGGTCGAGGTCTTGCTGGAACTACTGAGAACAATAAAAGAAACCATGGGATCTGAGGTGCCAGACGCCCCTCAACAATCCAAACTAAACCAGCTCATCAGAGCAAAACAAAAGAAAGACGAGACCTTCCTTGTATGCAAGTCTCTAACAGAGGTCATAGTGAAGGAATTGCATTCCCTGGACCCATCCAGGATCTCAGAAAAGCACACCTTTGACAGGTTCTACCCAATGCAGGAGGAGGTAAGCAAGTCATGGTGCACTCCACCAGCAGTTGACCTCTAGATTACCAGTCTGTGCAAGAGACAGTCCTCCCTTCAGAGACAACTTCAATGCTATGCGACCCCATGGACAAGAAGATGGTGAAACTCCTAAAAAAATCTTACGAGATGATGGGTATGTCATGCAAGACCAACACCGTGTCGACATACACTTCACGGGCACTGGTCACCTGGTTAGAGGAGCTAGCCTCCTCACTAGAACCTAACTCTAAACGAGCGAACCTAGCGGAATACACTATTCTTGCCACTAAGTACACTGCCATTGCATCCATTGATGCACTTAAGATGTCAGCAAGAGTCGTGGCCCTAACTAACAAATCAAGATGCCACATATGGCTCAAGATATGGAACGCTGACTCAGAGTCCAAGACTATGCTCAGCAAATTGCCTTACAAGAGTAACCTTCTATTCAGTGAAGGACTAGAGAAATACATAAAGCAAAAAGGCGATGGGAAAAACACTGGACAAGGACAAACCCTCCACGAGTACCTATCTACCTGCATTTCTGGGACAATTCCCACCATTCCGAGGGAGGCAAGATAGGAGACAAACCTACCAGTAGTCACAAGCCAAAACCTACTCTTTCAAACCCTCATACTTCAACAACGCTACAAAAAGCAGAGCAAGAGGACAATACCAGAGAGGAAGGTACCAGTCAACCTTCAGGAGAGGAAAACACAACTCCAATTGACCAATACACCACACATCGACCAGTGCCCGACCATCACCCTCTGATAGGTGCCAGACTCCTGCAATTCTCTCACAAATGGCATCAGTCAACATCAGACAAATGGGTCCTGGAGGTGGTCTCCCAAGGATACTCGATCGAATTCCTCCAGAAACCCCTCACACACAGGAAAGGTGGCCTCCCCAGTGTCCCGGCATCCCGAGAAAATACAGGCAGTACAATCTACGCTCAAATCACTACTGACCAACAGAGCCATTGCAGAGGTCCCACCGGCTCAAATACAACAGGGCATATACTCCGTATTCTTTCTGGTACCCAAAAAAACAGGGGACATGAGGCCAGTTTTAGACCTCAAGTTCATCAACCGATTTGTGCAATACAAGAAGTTCAAGATGGAAACACTCCAGTCCACCATACAAGCTGTAAGGCCTGGGGACTACCTAACATCTATCGACATGAAGAACATTTACCTCTACATACTCATTCACCCAGCACACTACAAGTACCTTCGATTCAAGATACTCAGCCATCACTATCAGTACCAGATGTTGCCATTTGGGCTAGCATCAGCCCCATGAGTTTTCACCAAGGTTTCAATCACACTCACTGCACAGCTCAGGCAACAGGGAATACACATCATCCCATACCCGAACAACTGGCTCATCCAAACCAGGAGCCCCTCCATCTGCCAACAGCAGACCCATATAGTGGTAAACACACTACTGTTGCATAGCTTGGTAATCAACTGGGACAAGAGCAGCCTAAATCCCAGCCATTCCATAGAACACTTAGGGGCATCCATAGATACAGTGATGGGGAAAGCGAAACCGTTGCAAAAGAGAATGGACAAAGTGCTCTCCCAGGTACAAGCACTGAGAGCTGACAGCAATACAACCCCAAAACAAACACTGCAAATCCTGGGGTCCATGGTGTCATGCATCGGCCTAGTCCCATGGGCACTATGGAACATGCGTCCCCTACAGAACCTGGCCGTATGAGAGGGCCATCGTCTACAGCATGACCTCACACAAAGAATACAATGGGACCACAATGCACAAACCTCACTGAGCTGGTGGTCCAACAGCCACAGCTTAAACAAAGGAGCGGACCTGAAGAGCAAACATGACGCCGTAATATAAACAAACACCAGTCTCCCTGGCTGGGGAGCTACACTCAACCATATGCCAGCACAAGGAAAATGGTCAAGAGTAGAATCCAGGATGCAAATAAACATCCTGGAGATGACAGCAGTATACCATGCCCTGCAACACTTCAAAAAGTTCGTGAAACACAAGAAATTACTCATCAGATCGGACAACAGAGTGACAGTAGCATATATTTCCAACCAGGGTGGCACAAGGGGCCCACGACTAGTACACAAAGCAAAGCAAGTATTGGACAGGGCGCAACAACATCTAGTATCAATCTCAGCCATTCACTTAGCAGGCAAGCTCAACATAAAAGCAGACTGGCTAAGCTGCCAACAGATAGCCCCAGGGGAATGGACATTGCATCCACGTCTTCCAACAGATAGACAACAGCTGGGGCCCACTAGACATACACCTCATAGCAACAGAAAAAAACATGCAGTTGCCAAGGTACTACTCCAGACACAAAGACTCTGGAGCTATTGGAATAGATGCCCTAACACGAAAGTGGTAGTTCCACAGAGCATATGTTTTCCCATCAATACCACTCATACCACAAGTGCTAACCAAGATCCAGCAATCAGAAGCCACGGTAGTCATGATCATGCTGCTATGGCCCAGTAGACACTGGTTCACCACATTAGTATCCATGGTAATCAAACCCCCATGGACCCTGCCCCTACGGCCAGATCTCCTAACACAAGGACCCATCAGCCACCCAAACTTAACACCACTTCAACTCACAGTCTGGCTACTGAAAGGCAAAGACTGCTAAACAAAGGGTACAGTCAGGCTGTGGTTGAGACGATGCTGCACTCCAGGTGCACATTGACCACCAACTCATACAAGAGACACTGGAACATATTCGAAGTATGGTGCAAGAAACAAGGCATCACAACACAGGACATCAACATCACGCACATACTTCCTTTCCTACAACAAGGTGTGAACAAAGGCTTGTCAACTTCCTCCCTCAAGTCCAGGCAGCAGCCATAGGAACAGGTACAGGACTTCTAGAAGGCTACACACCCTGGTCTCACCCCAATGTCCTCAGATTCCTCAAGGCAGTTGCCAATATACACCCTAAGGAAAAAAACAAGGTAGCACCTTGGGACCTTAACTTAGTACTCGAAACACTAGACTCACCCCCATTCGAACCCTTGGCCATTATAGACCTCTCTCTCTCAAGACAATATTCCCACTGGCCATCTGTTCTGCCAAAAGAGTGGGGCAAATGAGAGCCCTCTCTTGCAAACCCCCTACCTAATCACACACAATGAGGAATGTTACACTAAGAACCACCTCCACATTCGTACCAAAAATCCACTCACCTTTCCACACTGGCCAACCCATAGGTCTGCCAGCTTGGCCCAAACAGGAGGAAACCAAACACTGGGACATGAAGAGGGTCATCACAACCTACTTGGACAGACTAAACGACTTCAGACAAACAGACTGACTGTTCATTATTTACAAGGGACCCCGAAAAGGGCAGGCAGCAGCCACTTCCACTCTGGCCAGCTGGATGAAACAGGTCATTATGGAAGCATACAAATCACAAGGTGCCACTCAACCACAAGGCATTAAGGCCCATTCCACAAGGGCAGTAGCTACCTGATGGGCAGAAAGAAATGAGGCCACTGTACTGGACATCTGCACGGCTGCCATTTGGTCATCAGTGCACACATTCACCAGACATTACAGACCGGACGTAGAAAATGTAGACAAAGCAAATTTTGTACGTAAAGTCCTCCTCACTGTCACCAAACCTTAACTGCACAGTCATCTGACCCACCCACGATATTTTTATTATTATTCATGTCTCACTGCTTCTTACAACCCAGAGGTAATGGATATGGGGATGCTATAAGGTGATGCAATGTGCAATTGTGGTTTACTCACCTGGTAAAGGTGATTGCATGAGCATCACCTTACAGCATCCCCAGTCCCACCCGGGCTTTCGGATGACAGTACAGTTGAACAAGGTTCCAGAGATAGAGGTGTTGTCAGTTCCCAGCATGCTATATGGGCTGGACACAATACAGTGTAAATAATAGGAAATAAACATCAACTATGGTCATGCACACAGCAATCTCAGACCATTATTGGAGCGCAAGGCTCAAATTCAGAAAAGTTACTCAAGATTATTCATATTTTTTGTACATGTTGTTGTACCATAACTTTCACTCCCACAGCATACCAGCATACAACATAGCTTTGGAAAAGATCGAACTGCAGGCTTGTGGGAGGAATAGAACCTAGGCAGATCGGATTTCGAATCTGGTCACATGTGCATCTGCAGCCTATGAGGTGGGTGTAGCCCAGAGGTAATGGAACGGGGATGCTGTAAGGTGATGCTCATGCAATCACCTTTACCAGGTGAGTAAACTACCATTAGATTTTTAAAGCAGCCAACCATTACCTGTTATATCTGAGGTACTTTTTCTTTTCCCTTTGTTTAATTAGAAGATTTTTTACTTGATGTTAGTAGGTGTGATGTGTGAAACAGCTCTTAGCCTGACAGCTGACATATCTTGCTCTGCTGCCCCATACTACATCACCGGGACTGTGACATCACTGCTACTGAGGAACAGCAAGTGAGTGACTGCCAGGTCATTCACCTGTGATGTCACTGTCATTGAGAATCATTTAATCAATCAATCAATCAATCAAAATCTTTATTTTTGCCAGGCGGAACATCATTGAGACAAACTCATTTACAAGATGGACCTGGGGCAAAACAATTGCCAACAGGGTTAAGACATAACAGGTTGAGTGAACGTACATAATAATTACATAATAATAATAATAACATAAAACCATCACATGACACAGAAGAATTCTACCAGAACATAGCAATAGGTTCAACAGGAGGTAGTGCCATTTAAATACAATTTCATAGATACAGATATATGGACGTAAGGTAATGAGCTGAAGTTTATACAGTAAACATCATTGGAGGAGTCATAGTGAGCAGGAGTGGCAGTTCCTCTAGCGTTAAGTGCGAAGAAGATTGAGATGTAAAAGTCCTTTGATAAGTACTGTAGGCATGACCTGGCAAGTGGGGTGGGAAGGGAAGGGGGGGTATAGAGTGGGGAGGGAAGATCAGATGAGATAGGAGAGGGTGGACATGATGGCCTAGGAAGGAAGGACTGTTCTAAGGGAGAAACACGACAGATGCCACAAGCAATGGTCAGGGTATAAGTCCAATATTTGAAGCAAAGACAGATCATCATGTTGGGACCTTGATTTGGACAATGACAGGAGGACTCAAATGTCACCTCAGGCAATGGTTGAGGTTTAAGTCCAGAATTTAAAGCAGTAATAAACTGTGATGTTAAGAGCTTGACTTGAAGCAATGACAGACCTCAGAGAAGGTCCTCAGGAACAAGAATTTGAAGAGGGAGAACATGACAGGGGAAGTGAGCCTGAACTTATTCTGTCCTGATGATGCCATATGGCATCATAAAAAAACATACCTCTTTTTCCTGATGATGCCGTATGGCATCCTAAATTATGTGCTGTAGTGCCTGATGATGCCAGTTGGTGTCCATGTCTTTCTCTTGGATGCAGCTCGAGCATTTGTTTACATTTGATGAACTGAGTTGTACCCTCCAATAGGGAACATCATATTCTTACTGATTTTACCTAGTGTAATATGTTTTCCCATTGGCTATTTTTGAGAAAACACACCTTAATAAATAAATAAATAAATTTACTACTTTTTGCATGTGCTGTGAAAAATGTTTGTTATGCTCATTGTGCCATTAGTTTGCCTTTTAACAACAAATCATCTTGTTTTAGTGCAATGTTAAGCTGATCAGGTTGACACTAATTAATTTCATAACTTATATTTTTTGTATTCGAGCAATCCAATTGGCTGTCACCACTTTTGGTGTATTTTTTTATGTCTTTTGGGGTATTTTTCTACAATAACATGTTGTCACTGATATCATGATTGTTATAACTATTAGTCCATTTATACCACTAAGTGAGCTGAATATTTCTGTATTTAAAAGTCAAGCTCTGTGATTGGTCGGATTTTCTGACATCATTAATTCTGAATTTAATTGGTATAAAGGGATTGTCTTAGATGCAAGCACTATCCCCCTGATGAAGCTTTAATTGTCAAAGCACCAGGAAACCTGCACTCAGATCTTTTTGTTGTGCCTTCCACTATTCTAT
The DNA here is from genome assembly GCA_016271365.2 of Neoceratodus forsteri. Classification (NCBI taxonomy): domain Eukaryota; kingdom Metazoa; phylum Chordata; order Ceratodontiformes; family Ceratodontidae; genus Neoceratodus; species Neoceratodus forsteri. The sequence continues at coordinate 1,729,329,625 of CM057449.1, forward strand.
TCAATGTGTGTGCCTGAAATGTTGGAAGAAATCCTTATTTAGCATTCAAGCAAGGACTCTGGTATTTTTTTACAACTGTCACTGGAGGAAAAGTGGCTTTCTGGGCTTTGGAGAGTACAGTATTATTTTTGATATTTCAGTTAGGGCTTGCAGCTCTCACCTGCACCCGTCCGAGCTCTATAGTGCGGCACCATTTGGTCATATTGATCCTCACTGTTGCCATGCTTCCTCTATGCCTATTGTGCACATCACTATTTCCATTAACCAGTCTGAGTGCACACAGGTGCAGGAAGAGCATGGTGACTGAAAACAAGATGGAGGCGCTGCTCTCACCCTAAAATACTTAATTTTGGTGCCAAAACCTCGATTTGTAATCTGTATTTACTTTATTTGTTTTTATTTTTATTTATGACAAAAGTTTTCATAGTCGTCACTTTGTTCATTTTGGGATAATTTCTGGTCTTCCTGTGTGATCACATCTTATGGATTCAGCTGGCATTCCTGATGGGAGAGGGAGTTTCTTGTGCATGTACTAGATGAGTTCACATGGATTCAGCACCTTTTGTTACTTTTTAGAGTTTATGTTCGGATTATGGCTATGTTAAAATCTGTGTGGCATGTTGCTCCCTGAGTTATGGATGATAAGTGGGTTAGGGTCAGTAGCATGTTTGTCTCATGCTCTGCACTTGAGTTTTCTCCCTAATATGCAGTTGCTGTTTGTTTAAAATGAAAAAAATAATGGTGTTGCCTTCAGCTCATCTGGCATCAGTCCAATCCCAACCTCTGATGCGCTGTAAAGGCCCTTTCAGTTCTGCATCCCTCCACAGTCACTGATGTTGTCAATCGACTCATATGAGGTCAGTCCAGACCCACCCTTTGATGCACTGTAAAGTGCTTTTCAGGTTAAATTCCCTCCACAGCCACTAGTAAGATCTAACTCCTTACCATACATCAGTCGAGCCCCAAACTCTAGTGAACAGTGAAGTGCATTTGAGGTTCACATTCCTCCACAACTGATGGTGTTGTCCATCGACTTACCATGTATCAGTCCAGACCAATCCCATAATGCACAATTGAAGTGCATTTCATGTTCAAAACCCTACACATCCACTGGTATCGTCCATCAATTCATATGACGTCAGTTCCGCCCCAATCTCTGATGCACTGTAAAGAATTCTTGAGGTTCAAATCCCTCCACAGTCAATTGTAAGATCTATCTCCTTATCGTGCATCAGTCAAGCCCCAAACTGTAGTGAACAGTGAAGTGCATTTTAGCTTCAGATTCCTCCACAGTCAATGGTGGTGTCCATCAACTCATCTGGTGTCAGTCCAGCTCCAACCTCTACTGCACTGTAAAGTGCTGTTCAGGTTCAAATCCCACCAGAGTCACTGATGTAGAACATCTGTTCATCAGTCTTCAGTCCAGCCTTTATCTCTGACACTCTGTGATGTGCATTACTGGTATTGGATCCCTCCTCGGCCACCATGGTGTAGTCCACTGTACACATCAGGATTCATTCCAACACTACCCTCAGATGCACTGTAATGTTCTATTCAAGTTCAAATCACTCCACAACCACTTGTTTAGTCCCTTGTGCTCATAATGCTTCAGACCAGCCTTTACCTCTGGTGCACTGTGATGTGACTAGTGCCAATGTACGACTTATACAGTCCATTCAAATGAAACACAGCACATAGTGCACATGTGCACCAATGATCCAATGAGCGTCACTCCATAGTGCAGGCATACCCACACTCCTTCCCACCCACACAGTGCACCATACTGAATGTTGCAACATATTACATGTGTATGCAGGGAATCCATGTGACACAGCACATAGTATACAACCTTTACAGGTGCCCATGTCATCACTCTGTATGTGTACCCACAATGTCTCTGCATGGCATATGAACACCATTACCAGGTGCAGGCAGCCCCACCTGCTTCTCTACAACTGAGTATACCCCAAGGACGGGTGCCAATTCATGACACAAAATGACTGCAGTGCCGATGAGTATTATTCCTTGGCAAGCCAGATGCACCCCTTCCCCATGACACAGTATACCCCAAATTACCAGTACCTTTTCAGCAATTTCATCACCATATATGTACACCCATAATGTATCTACACTGTCTGTTAGCACTATTAGATGCATACAGCCCCTCTCATTTCCCCTAGAACATACGAAGTGCATCTGAGCATGCATTATGAATGAGGACCCCCTCCCCCACACTAACACCCAGTACTTCATCATACAGTCATTCTGTCACCTTAAACCATCCCATAATACAACCCCCAAAAAATAAACTATGCCAGGAAATTAAATAAGACACACATTTATGTAACGTGATGTTTACTGAAAGACTATGAACCTTTAAATGAACAACATCATACCTCATTTACACTATGATAAAGCAAACAGCACAAATAAAATACAGTTTCCTATACTTATTATGGGATTTTATTACAAAAATAGAATAAAATAGTTTACTTCAATAAAATTACATATTTCAACTACAACAAATATGCAATCAATTATAGAGGGACCTACAGCACTAAAAAATGTATCCATTTCCTGTATCAGCTCATTGACCTACACTGGAAGTGTTCTTCCTATTTACTGTATATCACTTGACCTCACAAAGCACTTCCTTCCTGCATCACTTCCTGATATGTCCTTCTAAGGTAATGTGTAAATATGTTCTTACTAAACTAGGGAAAAAACAAAACGTTGATAATCAGATTCATAAACTAAAATCAGTGGGTAAGAAGAACTAAACGCTGCAAAAATTCCAACCAATGGATTGGAACAAAAAACTCAAGCTGTAATAACAAGAGATACAGACATTGATTTCTGACTTAAAAAATGGTAAAAAATTATATTTAGACAATGTCAGATGTTTATTGTATATTTGTAACTATTTTAACCAACAATTTTACAGCAATTTAATATTTGTGTGTGACTAAGTAAACAGAGCATAATTATATTTAGATAAAATCATCAGAATTTATTAAAATATGAAAAAACAATCTTACATAACACTAAATCCAGTTAAATAAACATTACCAAACCTCACTCATTTTCTAAAATGTTTTGTCCTGAAAAACTTTCCTTTTACAGTTTTAAAATTGGATGGATGGTTTTTAAGATATGTAGGTTTATGCACAGTGTGTTTGTATGAAAGCTGCAGATCTAGGAACCCCTTCAGGAGCACAGGTGTTCTAGCAGCAGGCAGAGGCTACCTGAACATTCTAAGTGACAATAGGATAGAATGAGTTAAGGTTTTCTGGATCTTATTCCAGAGCATAGGAAGTGTGAAGCTTATTGAGGCTCTACCAAAGCGTGTTTTAACTTTAGGGATAGCCAGAGACAAGATGTTAAGACTTCTGAGAGAATAGGCACTAGGGATGCAGGGAGTTAGGCAGCTTGTGAGGTACTGAGGTAATTTATGAGTAATTGTCTTATATGTCCATAGAATAGCATTCGTTTGCCTCCTGAAGCCAAGGGAACTCCAGCCTATGGAAGAATAGAGGATGCAGTGAAGCGTGTCATAAGGGGCATCCAAAATGAACCTAAGGGCTCTGTGGTATAGGGTATCAAGCTTGGAGAGAGCTGTGCTTGAACTATGGCCATATAGGAAGTCTGCATAGTCTGGGAGAGGCAAGAAGGTAGTGTGGACTAGGAGTTTTCTAGCCTCCTGGGTTAGTGAGTGCTTGATCCTGAAGAAAATACCAAGCCTTTGACACAGTTTCTTAGTGAGTTCTTCAATGTCATCAATGAAGGACAATTTGTAGTCAATCCAAACCCCCAGGTATTTGAATTGTTCCACAAACTCTAGAGCTTCTCCAAAAAGGGTGCTTATGTGAGGAACCTTATCTGGGTGCTTTTTTTTTTGAGATGAGGGCCAATGGAGAGAAAATCATGGCCTTAGTTTCTTTGGCATTAAGCAGGAGTTTCAAATTGAGTAGATTTTTTTGAAGGATGTCAAAATTGTTCTGGAGGTCCAAAATGGCTTGATCCGGAGTTGATCTGTCAATGTATAGCACTGTATCATCAGCAAAGAGATGGATACTAGATGACTTTAGGCCAGTGTCAATTTGATTGATATAAATGGCAAAGACAAGTGGACCAAGTATGGATCCTTGCGGGACACCTCTAAGGAGTATTTGTTTTGTCGATAAGTCTCCTTCAGCCTTGACCTGCTGCTCTCTGTCTACAAGATTCTTTGTGAACCAACTTAGGGCCAGGTTGTCCACCCCAGGAAAAAATCATGGTCCACCATGTAGAAAGCCTTGCTAAGGTCCAGACACAAGGCACATATGTATTGTTTGTTATCAAGTGTGGACTGCCAGTCATTTATAACCTTAGCAAGGGCAGTGGAGGTACTATGCATGGGACAGAAACCAGATTGAATCAGGTTTAGTAGATTAAAACTTTCCAGATGAGATATGAGCTGTTCATTTACTACCTTCTTCAATAGTTTTGACAAGGCCGGGAGCAGGGAGATTGGTGGTAATTATTTAGGTCGCAGTGGTCCCCTGATTTGAATAGAGGGATGACAAGGGCCATCTTCCAGATCTTGGGGAGGGAGCCCTGATTGAGAGACAAATTGAAAAGGTGGGTAATAGGGGAAGCCAAAATATAGTAGGCCAACTTTAGGAAGAAAGGCTCAATCATATCCACACCCACACTTTTCTTAGTATCAAGTTGAAGAAGGAGATCCTCAACCTGTTTGACAGTGACCAGACAGAAGGAGAAAGAGTGGTAAGGATCAATAGATTCTGGATCGTAGCAAACAGATGACTGACTAAGGAACTGTGCCCTGAAGGCATTTGCTGGGGAGGTATCCAAAGCCATCCCTGCTGTGGCACAGTGATTGTTAAGGAGGTCAAGGATCTCATTTTTTCTGTAGTGTGAGTACCACCAGTCGAAACTTTGAGGAGAATTGTGCCTGTGCCATTATGGCCTTCTGCCTCGATTAAAATTTTCCAAAACTTGATAGCAGAGTTGGTGGATGCATTAAGCTCAGAGCGGAAATAACTGGACTTTGCAGCTCTGATAGTTTTCATGCAGAAATTCCTTGCTGTTCGGAAAGCAGACCAGTCTGTGGCCAATTTAGACTTTCTGGCTTTTTCCAAAGATCATCCTTATGCCATAAGGCAGTCTTTGGATTATCCATGAACTAGGGACAGAATTTTCTTTTGGTTCCACTTTTGGTAACTGGGCCATGGAGATCTAGGGTTTCGGTGAGTATTTCATGAAGTATTTTGTGTGTCCCTTCCACAGATGATGCTAGGTAAAATTCATGCCAGTTAGCATACTGGAGGTCATAGAGAAAAGCATCTGGGCAGAAGTTCCATTTACATCTATTATGGATGTTTTTAGAGGAAGAGGAGGTTTGGAGTTGCATCGACCTTACTCATGCAATGGCACAGTGGTCGCCGATGTTGTTAAAGAATACACCTGAGTGGAAGAAGAGGTGAGGATTGCTTACAAGGATTAGGTCAAGAAGGGAGTTATGCTCTGGGTTTTTGGTGTTTGGGCAGGTAGCTTCATTAATGATCTGGGTAAGTTCATGGGCATCGCAGAATTCTTTCAATGGTAAGGAGACTGGACAGAGTCAGTCAAGGCTGAAGTCATCAATTATGGATACTTCTGATGAGGTGGTAGCTAGTATGTCACTTAGGTGTTTGAGAAGAGAGAGGACAGCTGAGGGGGGCCTATAGCACCCAAAAATGCAGATAGAGGTCAATTTGGCCGGTTGAATTCTTAGCGTGAGGCACTCAAACTCCTTAGGGACTGTAGTCATGTTCACCATAGTTGCGGTAATGTTGATAATATATCATCATCATCATAATGCTGATGATGTAGTGTGGAGCAGTAGAGTTAGATATGTCAGCTGCCAGGCTAAGAGCTGCTCAACACATGCAGCATAATATAATTACATAAGACTTTCTGATGAGCTAAATGCAATAGAAAACTATTTCTGAAACAAAAAGTTACAACTGACTGCTACTTCAAATTAGTATTATTTTCTTGTCTGCCCATTTTGGCTCCACTAGCTCTTTAAATGTTCTCCTATCCTGTTTTTAAAGAGGCGTCTAGTTTTACCATCATAAAAGGTTTTTAAAGCACATTTTACTCACCATATTCACTTTTTTTGACACTGAAGAGATAGGGTTAAGCAATATATTTAAATGTTTATTATGATGTAATTTGTAAAGACACAAACTAAGTCTATCTCTTTAAGAGACACTTATAAATAAGTGCAATGAGTAACCTGGGGCACTTCCTGATGATGCCTTATGGTGAAAATGGTAGGAAGATTAACTGCAAGGAGCATCTGCCGGCATCCTTGTTGAGAGGTATGGTGTACTTACTGGCTTTGGGCACTTTATAATTAAAGCTGCTCATTCACTTTATACACTAAAACGGTGTGTTTGCATTCATTATAAGTTGGTGGACAGTGCAGAAATTCTTATCTGGGTGTTAAAGGAGAACTACCAGCAGAGGTGAAGCTCTGGCCATTGCACAGGTCAGGGCCTCACCACTCCATACATAAGGGTACTATTCAGGCGGGGGCAGTGCAGCATTATTTTCTCATGATGTTTCCAGTGAGATCGGGGGTTGAGGACTGCCATACTTAAAATGCTGGGTCCACCTGAGGTTTGCTCAAATTTTACGAGTAGTCAAGTAAATGAACTATTAATTTCCCATGGTGCCTGCAAGGGGAATCAGAGAGGTGAAATCCCAATCTGTGCCATGGTCAGGGCTTCATTTCTACCAGCAGAATTCCTTTAATGTTGGACTGGAGGTGGGACCAACACACCAGCTCAGCATTCTTGTGTTCAGCCAGCAAGCTTGTGTGATATGAATTCTACTTCACATTGTATGACATACATGAAATAAAATAAGCTGCACAAGGTAGCTTGCTTCTGCTAAATTGTTTGGGATCTTGAATGAATATTGAGCCACTGTGTTTCTCATAGGTGCCAGTTACCATTATGCTCTGCTAGCTCCAGAGTATGGCAGCCTTAGTAGCTGCACCCAGCCAAAATGAATGAGTGTTAAAGGGACACTGTCAAGTGTGCATTGATTTTTAATTGAATTTCTCCATACTTACATACTAATCTTGTAATTATTTATTCTGATCCTTTAGATAGTGCATTGTCAATGTAAAGTGTTTATAAGAAATAAAATATTTGAAAGGTTTGTCGGAGTTGTGTCTTCTTTCTTGCTGGTTGCAATGCTGTCTAATGAGACATGCTTGTTCGCATTTCAAGGTGTGTGGGGGAGGAGAGGTGTGGGACAGTGGACTGCAAGAAAATCCCTAGGTTTCCTGTTCCATCAGGTACTTCTGTATTTACTACCCGTGTGTCTCTTCTACATCTTCCACATCTGTTGCCAGCTGCCGTTCATATCTACAGTGTTGTGTTCACTGAGTAATTGGGTATCAAGTATGGATGCTGACTGGGTATGCAATCCGATTGTCATTCTATGGTATATGGAAACGTTACATCCTATTGTTTTTAGAATATTGTCTGTGTGTATTTTTCTTTTCCCTAGGTAGATGCTGCCTTATTGAGCCTCTGAGGTAGACCTGATGACACTGACCTCAGCTGCACACTGTTACATCCCTAACACTGGTATCTAGTCTGTTCAGCGGTGCAGTTAATATACTAGTAATTTTACTAGTAATACTATTAATTGTCTAATGTTCTTCTCCACTTTCCTGTGGCCACAGTGTGTTACGGTGCTGAATGTGACCCTTAGCTGCATAGTGCACTGCACCGTAGTTGAATTTTTGCTAAATGTGCCATGGCATCACTTCATTATAGATATGTGCTCATTGCATATTGGTGATCCCAGCTCACATACATTGCATTGATTACCTGTGTGCGGCCCCTCTCGGTTTTGTCTGCTAACCCTAAGTGTTGATGCCAGTTCAGTGCTTTTATACATTTGACACATTTCATGTTGTAATGCTGCCATGTGTGTAAAGGGTTACACTTTATTGATGCACAGTCCAAGTAAGTGATGATAGTGTGCAGCCGAAGCAGTACAATGTCATAACACTGTTTATTCCGATCGATAAGTCTTCATTTTGTTCATGCCAGAACTGATCCTTTTCCCACTGCTAAGAATACCCATGCATAAGCACCAACAACTGCTGATGTATGTCCTGGTACAGAAGCCCAGGGTGTCAAGTTGCTTTCTACGGTTGACCCGCCATATAGGGTGTACATTATTGAACCTGCAGTAGTGATACATGTTCAGTCACTGAAAGAGGACCCAATGTGAGCTAACATTAATTGTTGATAGCCACTATATTATATGTCTGGATCAAACACTGCCCCAATTTATGCAAGATAACCTTGTAAGTACCATGTCTCCCTTTGCTGCTATTCAAACAGGCCAGACCCTGGAGCACCAAAAAATAAAAATAAATAAATACATTAGCTTCGGTCACATTTATTTTAACAATAGTGACCATCTCATGCATGTCTTTACACAATGGAATCGATAGGCATGCACTACTTGTCACATGTTCACCTTTTAGCCTGGGTCTGTGGTCCAAAATGTGTAACGAATGCAATTTTTGTTGGTTTGCACAGTGCGAAGTATGGACATCAAAGAAGTGCAAGCATGTATGTGTGTGTGTGGGGTTGCTTTGTCAACACTGGCAAGCCAACAAATAGAGACTTCAAATTGCTCAATGCCCACACATTGTAAACACATGCTGTGGTTTTGCTTAGCACAGATGTGTGCGTTGAGCCTCACAAAACTGCCAGCAGGCTGCTGAACAGCTTGTTCACATTTTGTGGGGGGGTGAGCACTGGATTTGGCACCCTTGGCAAGGTGTTTGTTTACTCCAGGAGCTGCCTTACTGGTACTTTGTCCTCCTCCCCTGTAATGGCCTCCTACCATCCTCACATACACATACACACACACACAGCACATACACAAATATGCAGTCTTGCTCATGCCCACCCACAAGTGGATGCCCTCATGAAACTCTGAACCAATAGACATGTCAGGCCAGACAGCAGTCAGTTTACACCAGATAGCTTGCTCACCTAATGGGTGTGTGTTGAAATCAAGATATCAGGGTCTCCGAGGCGTAATCCCTTGGTGCGCGTGATGGGGGGGGGGCGCTAATTTGAACTGCGTAATATGCCTTTCACCTTGCCTGTATTTTTAACTGCAGAACATGTAACCCCACAGAAAAAAAAAGATCCCCCCACCCACTGCCATTCAGTAGGGCACAGGCAGGTGATATAAGGAAAGTGGGTATCTGTAATGCATCTCGCCTCCCCTATCACACATGCTAAAACATACACCAGGAAGGTAGGTAACATAAAACCCCTCATCAACATGTACAGCCTTTCCTCTGTGTTCTCCTACCTCCACACACACACACACACCCTTTATCTATCTACTCGGATGGGTGACCACCAGTTTACAGTAATATCATGCGATCCTGGGACACTGGGTGGAAGCAAGAGGGATGGAGGGATGGTAGGACAAGCACGATGCAGAGGAGGTTGTTATCCAGAGCACTGTTTGTCTCCAATTGGAGTGGAACTTGTGAAGGTATGCCCAACTAAGACACATATATATAGTCCATCAATGCACATCATCATCAGTTAATTGTGCTTTTCCAATAGCAACAGCTCCTCACCTGTCCCACGCCCACTCATAAGAATCAAGTCGACTCCCACCAAGACCACTGACCAAACCGTCATTGCATAGCATTCCTTATGAACAATATGGTGCTTCCCTTCCCTCACCAGTGCACCAGGAAAGAACGCACCAAACCCCCCCTTCAATGGGTCACTCACCTCACTGACCTCGGCATGAGCTCAAGTACCCATGTACCTTCAAACTATGACCTATTCAGGTACACTGAAGTCTGGTGCAAGGACTAGCAGTGCACAAGAATCAAAAAAACTCACTTACAGTTGGAGCTAAGTCACTTACCGTGCAACTTTGGGGACTGCCATGTCTTGTACAACATAGGTGTTTAATAAATCCCCATCACACATGTTACACTTTCCCCCCTACTGTCAACTATCATAGTTAATTCATATCGGTTCCCATTTCTGTTATTGGCACAATGTGCATAGAAGCATCAATATGGTTTGGGGTGGAGATCCCTGTCTTGCTGTGAGCAACATTTTGTTTATATCTGCATGGCAGAGATACAGAATAAATCGCTTAGCAAAGTACTCGCAAAGTAAGAGTAAGTGGAGGTAACAAGGTCAATCAGTTGGCACATCCAGAACAGGGGGTATCAAAATTAGTCCCTTTACAGAGCATAGGGTGCTAGAAGAATTTCTAAAATGAATTTGGGACAAAGCTAGAGTGCAGGATGTGCTTTACCCAAGATTTCTAGTACAGTAACTTCCTAGTACAACAAATAATGGCAGGATGGTGTTGAGCTCAAGGACAGCGGTAAGGAGGATTTTATTACCCTCTGCAGCCATCATCGACAAACAAAGACATTGTGATTGGTTGACATCCATGGCACTCCAGACATTACCTCATGGGTTTTAACCCACCTGATAGGCTAGGGACGCACATGACTCTAGGATCAGATTTCTCCCGTATCCTGGTCTCAGAAGCCCCTGCTCTCCGTTCAGACTTTGCATCTGATCAGGCTAGTACACCAGGGTCCCTGCTGTCCTAATTACTAACTACTAATTCCTAAGGTAAGCCTTTTAAATTGCGATTTTCACTGAAAGTAACTAATTCTAGTATGTAGATACCATTTCATGCAGTCTTAGGCAGAAATATAAAAAGTTAATGTTGCTAGAGTTATCAAGTAGCAGTACCTTCTCTGGTGAATCTGACTGCATTGGTCAGAGCTCTTCCAGAGGGGTACTATGAGTTTTTCTGGTTGTTTTCTTGTTGCCTTCTGCTGGAGATTTGTTTTTTAAGCATGCTTAGCCAAATCGCTAGTGTTTCCGCAGTAAAACAGACCGCGTTTTGCTACAACTCCCATGGAGTCTTCTCTGTGTTTGTTTGTGGCCCTGGCCGGAGCTTCTGTGAGGTAACTGCTCCCCGAGTCACCTAGGCACTCACAGGTCCTCCCATGTAGAGGAGAAGTGAGGATCATCCTTGTGGTGTTGTTTGCTCCTGCAAGTTTAGTCTGGACAGGGGCCAGCACCTCCAAAACCGACGAAGCGAGATCCGTCTCGCTCCTGCACTGCTCCGCCACCTCCTCCACCCCTCGGGCCTCTTGCTAGGGCCTAGGCACACCCTACCATGCCACTGATGAACAGAACAGGACCGAGGCTCTCCAAGTGGTCCAACCTGGGACTAATTCCGGCCGGCAGCATCTTCACCACACGCTATCACGTCCCGCCTCCTCCGTTGCCCCTGGGATCGGCCTGCAATGCGGCCGCCTGGCTAGGCACGGTCCCCCAGCACTTGGCCTTCTCTTCCTCCCCCAAGAGGCCTGCAGTGCGGCCATTCACGGACCTTCAAGCATGTGCCTAGTACCCCTCCTAGGGCAGCCTCTGGCTCTTTCCTGTTCAGCGCTGTCTCCCTGTCCTCTCGATGTCTGTCCCGTATGGCGCGGAGCCCCAGCTCTTCTCGGAGCTCCTCCGCGGCCACGTGGCCTGGCGCACGTTCCTGAACCTCCCCCTTTACCTTGCCTTGGCATTGGCCTCTCTGAATTTAGAAGGCACTAACAGGGACTCCCGCCTGTGAACAGGAGGTGCCTCGTGGCTCAATAGGGTCCACTGCTCCTCAGGGAGCCCGCAGAAGAGGGGTCCATCACTCCCTCGGGCCAAAAATATCTGCAGTTACGGCCTAGGAGCATCCCCCCACCTCCCTATCCTCCATACCTGGGAGCTGATCCTACAGAGGGTTACCTATATGGTCAGCTGGGGGAGGGGGTCAAGGCCAGCCTTAATAGATAGAACGTTGGGGGTCCTTCCCAAAGTGGGAACAGGACCACCTGGGTCCTCTTTAGCCCTGAGCTTATTATCATTCTGGAAAAAAAATATATATATATATTTTTGGGGCATAAGGCTGGTGTTTCCTGTATTTCCATATGGGCTCCTCTCACAGCAGCCCATATGAGCCACCAGTGACTTGCCCACTGGGGTCCCTCTTTATAGCGATCCACAGGGTTTCAGCCTCCATGTGGGTCCCTCACCACAGCGACACCAATTTGAGGCCAGCACGCATCTCATTACTCTCTTATGTACAAAAAGCATCTCATCATAGCCTATCAGGGCCCCACCACCCGGTGCAGGCCCAGTTGGCACCCTTGGTAACGCTTCATCTTTCTCTTCCCCAGATGGTCAAAGCCAAGAAGTGCACAGCATGCAGCTTCAACCTCCCCCCTGGCCCCCGTGTGCTGCCTGTCTCTATGACGATGACGATCTATCCTTGGCCCAGTCTACCAGCATGGGTCCCAGCAACCCTGGCCCTAGCGGCTCACCTTGGCTGGACCCGGGCGCCTTTCTTCTGTGGAACCAACAAGAGACCGTGGCCATGATGGAGAGTCAGCAGAATTTTATGCTGAAGGTGATGGAGAAACTGGAGTCACTCACCCAACAGAGACTGCCTGCGAACCCGCCTCTGGAACAAGATGTCGGGAGAGGGGCCACATGGATCTGATGGAACCTAGCCCGGATATCCACAAACCTGACACCGGGGAGGACCCTGACCTACCAGAGGAGGAAGATGGGTCCATCTCCGATGAAGAAGATGCGGAGCAACAGGACATCCCGTCGCTCACTTCCAAACTATGCTCATTCGACATGGTTCCAGGCCTCATCAAGATCAAGACCACCATGGGGTTCAAAATGGAGGAAGACAAACCTCAATCCAAGCTAGACCCCCTGATCCAGCAGAGATCCACCGTTCAAGAAACCTTTCCCATCTGTCCGGCCGTTGAAGACATTATCAGTAAGGAGTGGCAATCCGCCGACCCAGGACGGATGCTGAACAGAAGAAACCTGGACCGCATGTACCCCATTCAGGAGGACAAAGCCAACACCTGGTGCTCCGCCCCAACGGTCGACCCTCAGGTGGCCTCCCTCAGCAGACGGACTATCCTACCCTGCGGAACAATCTCCCTAAATGACCCTACAGACAAAAGGGTTGAGGACATGTTAAAGAAAGCCTTCGAAACAGAAGACATGGTGGAAAGAGCGTCCACAGCAGCCATCTACACAGCACAAGCGCAAATACGTTGGTTGAAGGAGCTCCTTGAGCAGGCCAACCCCAAATCCAGAGAGACAGAACTATTAGAGTACACCATCAATGTGGCAAGATACCTAGCCGACATGGCTGTCGACACCCTCAGACTTAACGCAAGGGCCACAGCCATCACAAACAGGGCCAGACGGGCCTTGTGGCTTAAGTTATGGGAGGCCGACAATGATTCTAAACCCTTACTGCAAAATCTCCCCTTGAAGGGCAAACATGTTTTTGGGGAGGGTCTCTTAGAGTTCCTGAAACAGAAAGAGGAGGGCAAGGAATTCCTTAGAAACAAGAGTAGGCACTCCTATCTCCCCTCAGCGAGGTGGAGATTTCGGGGGAGCCAGAGGTCATACCAAGGCCACAAGGACACACCCCTGACCATTTCCTTTCGAGGTAGAGGCCCCTACATTTCACCACGCACCTCCACCCAATCCTACTACTCCTCATCCTTCAAAGCTCGTGGCTCGAGATTCAGAGGAAGAGGCAGGGGTCAGCGAGGCAAGCCGCAATGACTGCCAGCACCGGACCCCCTCAGAACAAGAGCGCTCCCTGTGGGACAGAGATTATCGCTCTTCAGTCACCAATGGTTCCACACCACCTCCAACAAATGGGTTTACGAGGTCGTGTCTGAATGATACTCGATAGAGTTATCAGAGACTCCCCTGACACACAGGTTCATCACCTCACCAGTGACAAAAAAGAGGGTCACCGCCCATCAGGTACAGCATATCCTGTGGGACCTGATCAACAACAGGCGATCCAGCCGGTACCACCACATGAGCAGGGGCTAGGAGTCTACTCCATCTTCTTCCTTGTGCCAAAGAAGAACGGCGACTTCCCCCCATCCTGGACGTCAAACACCTAAACCAGCACATTGTACCCCAGAAGTTCAAGATGGACACTAAGAGGTCAACACTTCACAGTATTCAGGTGGGCGACTTTCTGATGTCCATAGACCTCAAGGACGCATACCTCCACATACCCATCAGGCCGACTCACAGGCAGTACCTCTGGTTTCACATCCTCGGCCAACACTTCCAATACCAGGCCCTACCGTTCGGACTCTCGTCGGCCCCAAGAGTCTTTACCAAAGTGTCAGTGGTACTGGTGGCCAGACTCCGAAAACAGGGTCTCGACATTATCCCCTACCTCGATGACTGGCTGATCCAAGCACAATCCAAGGAGAGCTCTCTCCGTCACACCACCCTCGCTCTAAGGGCCTTAGAGCAACACGGCTGGGTAGGGAACCGGGACAAGAGCCACCTATCACCCACGCAACAAATAGAGCATCTAGGTGCCTGCCTAGACACAGCACAGGGGTGGGCAAGACTGTCCGAGGCAAGAGTCCTCAACCTGCTCAATCTGGTGTGCACTATACACACCAGCCGTCGGGCATCCATGGCAACCATAGCACAACTGCTAGGTTGCATGGCCTCTTGTATCGACCTTGTCCCATGCACCAGATGGCACATGTGGCTGCTACAGACCCACATCCTCCGATGGGGTTCCCCAAATGAACACAATCTAAGGACCTCCGTCCCGTTACCTCCCTCAGTGAGAAAGTCGCTAACGTGGTGGACACTCCACTCACATCTTACCAGGGGAGTACCACTAGAGGCCTCCCCCCAGGTCTCCATCGAGACGGACATGAGTCTGCAAGGATGGGGTGCTTGCTTGACCAACAGACTATCTATCAACGTCCTGGAAATGTGGGCAGTCTACCACGCACTAACAGCTTTCAAATCCACCATCCTGGGACAATCTGTCCTGATCCGATCCGACAACTGGGTAACGGTGGCATATATTGCCAAACAAGGAGGAACCTGAAGCAGAGTGATGCTGAAGGAGGTGGCAAGGGTCCTCAACTGGGCTCAGACACACCTCGAACACCTCAGCGTGGTCCACCTTGCCGGAAAGCTCAACATTTGAGCAGACTGGCTGAGCCAACAACAAGTGCACCCAGGAGAGTGGCATCTCCACACCAGCCTTTTTCAAATGATACAGGACACCTGGGGACCCACCCCCATGGACCTCATGGCCACGGCCCAAAACACACAGGCCAGAGGCTACTTCTCGAGGTACAGGGAGAGTCAGTTACGGGGAACCGACTCCCTGTCACAACCCTGGTCCCAGGACCACTCCTATGTCTTTCCCCTCATTCCTCTATTACCTCAGGTGCTGACCAAGATCTGCTCCTCCAGATGGACCATCATACTGGTGGCCCCCTACTGGCTGAGGAGGACGTGGTTTGCCACAATCCTCTCGATGACAATGGCCTCCTTCAGACTGCCCTTCCATTCCGACATGTTGAACCACGGTCCACTTCTACACCCCAACCCTGGGACCCTGAAGCTCACAGCCTGGCTCCTGAGAGGAGAAGACTAAGGAACGCGGGCTACCATGACTCAGTCATAGCAACGATGCTACAGTCCAGATGCTCATCAACCACCTCCACCTATAGCAGGCAGTGGACAGTGTTCACCAAATGGTTCTGCAACCGGGCAATGGACCCAGAGTCCGCAGACATGCCCACTATCCTGTTATTTCTCCAACAAGGCCTGGATAGGGGACTGGCTCACTTGTCACTCAGGGTACAGCTGTCAGCCATCGGAGCAGCTGTGGGGTCCATAGAGGGCCACAGCCCCGGTGCTCACCTGAATGCCCTGCACTTCCTAAGGGCGGCCGAGTTGCTACAGCCACGTAGTGCATGCCCAACCGCTACCCCTTGGGACCTCCCCCTGGTTCTGGACTCCCTCAACTTGGCCCCATTCGAACCCCTCCAAACTGTAGACTTGTTCTGGGTTGGGTTAAAGACCTGCTTCCTCGTGGCGATATGCTCAGCCCGCAGAATCGGGGAGTTAGGCGCACTGTCCTGCAGGGAACCCTACACAGTGTTCACGCCACACGGAGTATGCCTACGGACTGTGCCAGCCTTTCAACCCAAGGTCTCCTCCCCCTTCCACAGGGAACAGAGTAACGAGTTACCCACCTTCTGGGGAGACTCCCTCTCCGGAGACATTACCGTCCCACAAGGTCTGGACGTGGGCAACACTCTAGCCACTTACATAACCAGGACACAACCTATCTGGAAGACAGAGAGACTGTTCATAGTCTCAAGTGGTCAAAGATAGGAGAAAGCAGCCTCCAAGACCACCATCGCTGGCTGGTTATGGAGAACTATCCAGGAGACCTACTTGGCAAAACAAAGGACACCTCCTCGGGGAATCAAGGCACACTCCACTCGTGCAGTAGCCACATCCTGGGTGGAGAGGGTGAACGTGTCAGTGGAAGACATCTGCAAGGCAGCCACATGGACATCAATCCACACCTTTGCCAGACACTATCGCCTAGATCACCTGTCCCAGTTGCAACCTACCTTTGCAACCCAAGTCCTCTCTGAGGCCACTTCCACCACTTCCTTCCACCCCTAGACCACTCTGTCTCCCTCCCACTGACACAGTACTGCTTCTTATCTACCCACGAGGTAATGTCTGGAGTGCCATGGATGTCAACCAGTCACGATGGGTGTTTACTCACCTGGTAAACGTGATTGTGTTGGTTGACATCCATGGCACTCTACGACCCACCCGACACAGTAGTCAGAGGCGTACACAATCACCTTTACTAGGTGAGTAAACACCCATTGGTGTGTTCCTATTTCAGATGAACTAAAGATGTGCACACAGAACAAAAAGGTTATAGGGTCAGTTACGGGAAATCAGTGCAGCATAAGCAAAGGTGTAAGTAGTAGAGTCCTTAGGTTTTGATATCGTTGAATAAATCACTGGTGATGCTCCACCTACAGGACTGTTTGATTTGGTCCTTGCCAATGGTGCGGGCACAAGAATTACAGAGTGGTGGAGTAGAGCGATTTGAAGCAATGTGGCATGACATGATCCATCCCCCCATTTCTAATAGTACAAAGCTCTGAAATAGTGACAACACTGAGTACTGATTTTAACACATCATGGCATGATGGTGTTTTACCTAATAACAGGAATAGGGTGGATGTCATGCCCCTTCACAAAAATTGGTGCAAGATAGTGTAAAGTAAATTAAAACTTGTTAGTCTGACCTCAGTGATTGTTTAAATTGCTCTGTACCTAGACGCCACTGGTGCACCATACCCAAGGCATCATAGAGTCACCATAGTTAGTACATGCCAGACAAATCAACTTAATTTCTTGGGCTGGTTATCCAAAGTAGCAGACCACGAAATTGCTGGTGAAATTGCCTACATATACTCAATCAAGACATTTGACAAACATGACATAAAAGACTAATAATCAAGTTTGTCTTCCATGTAGTGGGTCTCAGGGTGGTAGTTTTGTTTAATCATGTGCTGTAAAACAAGAAGCAGAGGGTAATAGTAATTGGAGTCAAGAACAAATAAATGGTTACTAATTGTGTACTGTGTGGATCAGTACTGGGGACATTGCTGCAGGAAGGGAAGGAAAATTATGCCCCCTTGGCAGATGCCATAAAGATGTTCAACAGGGATGATACACAAGGGTAGTGTGTGGTGGAAAGTATGATAAGTAACATTGCATTACTGGAGAGGGTACAGAGGCAAGTGACCAGGATGGTACTGTGGCTAGAGGAACGGCCCTATGAGGAGCGACTGGGGGAGCTCAGCCTATACTCGTTGGAGTAGAGAAGAGCCAGGGTATATGATGGTGGTTTTCAAGTATCTCAAGAGGTTTAATGGGGTAAGCTTTGAGGGATCCTTTAGCTGAGGGGTCTGGGTACCATCAGGGGACACCACATGAAGATGGATGGGGGAAGACTGATCAGGTGAAATAAGGAGGCCCTACTTCACTGAGAGAGTGGTGGAGCATTGGAATGCACTACCCAGCCGAGTGGTGTATGCTACTAATGTGTAGGAGTTCAAGAATGGGTGGAATAGGTGCAAGGGGATGGTATATCCAAGCGCCCTGCTGGGAAATAGGGGTCCTTGTTGGGAGGGAGAGCTAAGATCTGTGCTCTGCATAGGCATTAACCATTGAGCAGACTCGATAGACCATAGGGCCTATTCTGCTTGTTTCATATTATGTTAATATGATGTGTCCTGCTTGTAGGAATTGTCATAAGCATGGCATAGTACATTTAATGTAGATTAGTGCAAAGTAATGCCCTTTGTAAACAAAAGCACTGGGTAGAAGTATACAAGGGATGGAATCATCACATCAAAGAATTTTGTCACAGAATGTGCCCTGTGGCACATCAATTTGGACCCTGCATCACCCCCATAGCGGACTGCACAGTAACCCCATTTTCCTGTACCATGCTTTTTTCAAGCATGCCCCCTTTCATCCACCACCACCACCACCACCTCCTCGGTAGCCTTTTCACAGATTCCACCACTCTCTCAGTTAAGGAGCATTCCTTCAGGTTTCCCCAGGCCCCCCCCAACACCACCACCACTTGTAGTCTTGTGCTGTTACCATGTGTGCCGTAGCCTAACTTGCTATGAACTAATCTACCTTCTCCGCTTCTATGGATCACAATGATGTACTGTGAGCTGGCAATCATGTCTCCCATCTCCCTTCTGGTCTCCTACTTCTATAGCCCCAATTCCCTGCATCTCTGTTCATAAAGTTTGTTTTCCTGCCCCAATACCATCTTGTTCTTTCTTCCCTTAATCCTTTCCACCAACTCTGTGTTCTTCAAGAGCTAACTAATCTTAGACAACCAAAACGCATGCAGACAATGTGAACATGGTTTAAAGATTTTTACGGGGAGTGGGGGTTGGACTGCAAAATCATGTTGCAATCTACTGCTTGAGGATACATAACACATTGGCTATGATTAAAGTTGCTCATCCCTTTTTTTAACATTGTTTTATAGTTTCACTGCCACAATGGTTTGATTCTCACAATCTCCACTTGCACACCGTGCGACTCTGAGCAAATCACTTAACTGCCCAGTGCTCCCAGGTCGCCCCTGAAAACAGGCACTTGTGCCTAGTGGGCCTTACCCGGTTACCAAAAAACTAACATCGAAGAAAAAAAAAATAAAACAGTGAAACAGGATTGAAAAGTCTCTAGAGGTTCTATAATGATGTTATACAACCAAATAGGATATTGGCAAGCAACTATGTGGCCACATTCCAAGGTGTTTCTGCTGCAGTAGTGACATCACTACTGCAGCAGAAGAACATCCTCATATGTCACTACTGCAGCAGAATAAAGAGGACTGCGTATGCACAGTCATACACGACTAGGATATTTTTGTATTGAGAGGATTTCTTATTGACTTTGGTAACAAATTACCTTGAGAGCGCAGATCAAGAGATGCTTGGTTACCAATGGAAACCGAAGATTCAAGAATATCCATGTTGTGAATGCCTGCTCATTCATAATCTTTTTCAGTGTATGGGCTGTCACAGCATGGACAATCACTCAAAACCACACAGAAAAGACAACAGAGAATTCAAATGTTGCAATTTTTTTATCTGACACAGTATGATGCAGATATTACTGCAAGTTCGAGTTAAAAAAAAAAATCCAGAATAACTGAGTAGTGGAAAGCAACTATGTTGCAGAATTCCCCTGTGTTCTGCTGTAGTAGTGACAACACGGCTATTGCAGTGAATATTACACTCCTCTTGCTACTGATTAATCTGTTTTCTCCTATTGATTTGCACTCTGAGTACTACCTGTTGTTGTTTATTGACTTGGCTATCCATTTATAGACCTCGTGCTCTGTTATCTACCCTGTCATACTACTTCTTACATTACAGTTTAATAGCACTTTCTAAGTGTTTTAGCGTTTTAGTGTTCTTTTTCTTTTATATAGTATGTAGCGTTTATTTTATCCCAGTTTACCAGTTACCGGGTCACCTGCTCGCTTGCATCCGCCGTCTGCATTAATCTGCTTGCTGTCTTGTTGAGGCAGCTTGGGACATTCAAGGCAAGGTGCTACAGCTGAGGCAGTTGGGGTACATTGTGTTGTGTGCCCACATGGTATCAGGGTGATTGCAGGGACTGTTTCAGAGTGGTAGCCTGGGTAAAACGTTGGCTGGACAACAGAACACAGAAGGTAATTGTAAATGGAGTCCACTCTGAAGAAAGAGGGGTTACTAGTAGGGTACCGCAGGGTTCAGTATTGGGGCCAGTCCTTTTTAATTTCTTCATAAGTTACATTGCAGAGGGACTGGAACGAAAAGTATGCCTCTTTGCAGATGACACAAAGATCTGCAAGAGGGTTGACACACAAGGAGGAGTGGAAAGGATGAGAAGGGACTTGGCAAGGTTGGGGAATGGTCAGAAGCATGGCAGCCAGGATCTGCAATGCAAAGAAGTGCAAATAATGCACCTGGGAAACAAAACCCAGGGAAGAATACACAATGGGGGAGGTAGTAACAACAAAAAAGGAAAGGGACCTGGGGTAATCATATCAGATGACCTTAAGGTTAGCAAGCAATGTGAGAAGGCAGTGGGAGGGCTGGGGGTATACTGGGATGTATAGGGAGAGGCATCAGCAGCAGAAAACAGGAAGTTGTTATCCCTCTGTACAGGCAGTTGGTGAGACCCCATCTGGAGTACTGCATCCAGTTCTGGAGACCCCATCTCTGCAAGGACATAAACTGGATAGAGGTAGTCCAGAGGAAGGCAACTAAAATGGTGCAGGGTCAGCAAGAGAAGCCATGTGAGGAGAGACTAAAGGAGCTTAATATGTATACCTTTGAGGAAAGAAGGGAGAGGGGGGACATGATAGAAACTTTTAAGTACCTCAGTGGAATCAATAAAGTCCAAGAGGGTAGTATCTTTCAGAAAAAGAGACGTGCAAGAACAAGGGGACACAATTTAAAGGGGGGGCAGTTTAGGGCAATGTGAGGAAGTATTATTTCACAGAGGGTAGGGATGCATGGAACAGCCTTCTGAGGAGGTTGTGGGGTCTAAAATTGGGAGAATTCAAGAATGCATGGGACAGACATAAGGCAATTCTTGTGGGGGGTAGGAAGAAATAGGCTGTTGGTTAACTAGGATCTGCGGCCTATCCTGTAGGTAGGGAAATGGGCAGACTAGATGGGCCAAGTGGTCCTTATCTGCCATCAAAGTCTATGTTTCTATGTTTCTATGTACTGCCATTGTCCTCGAACTGTCCTGCCCTGGCCCATTATTGCCCGTATTCTCAGTCTGTTGGGCCATTGCCTCCTACCTAAATTACTTTGTGGGGAGTTGCTTAGACTGCTGAGACTATTGAAACTGTGTGGTGTTGTGTCACTGACCTTTTTCCTTTTGTGAGCCACTATGGTGAAGATTTTGGGATAGTCCATAACTAAAAAAGGGAAGTGCAGAGAAGGGATTAGAATTTTCTCATGGTAAAGATTGTTGAATTACTTCTTTGGACTGGATTTCAAATATACTGGTCTTATAGATTAATTATTGAGGAGGTTCTTGAATGGTGGTAACCTGGCTTATGCCCAAAGGAGTGGACATTCGAAGATTAGTCTAATTGGTGTCTAGAGTTAAGGCCCTGATCCTGGGAGTGGGCCAGCTCTAGTGCGTGGCTGCACAGGGGTCTTGATTCTATCCCGCCGGGTAGCCGGCCGCTTAGGCCACTGTCCCCTAGGTGTCTGTCCCCGGGGCTTGCTGGAGGGTGAGCCCAGGTGGGTGAACCAATAGTTGTGACAGTGGACCTGCAGCTTGGCTTGTCCAGTGGGATTTATTGGGGCTCTCTCTAGCTCCAGAGCTGTTAACCATCAAAGTGGACCAGTTTGGACTGCCTCTGCAATTACGGTCAGACTCACTTTTTCCTGCATATTTAAATCTGTTTAAGGCAGTGTGAGTGTCTTATTTCTCATGGGCCCTTGGTACAGTGAGAGTGTGCCTTGTACTAAAGAATCTGGACATTTCAACCCCTCCTCCCTAGTAGTGAGAGTACTGTGGGGTTTGGGGAGAGTTTTCGAGACTTTCTTTATAAATCTACCCTCTCTGGTGGTGGTTTGATTTTCTGAAATTGCCAATTATTTCTCTAAGATAATGTTCTTGATTACCTATGCCCCCATTGCAACTAATTTACAAACTGCAGGCTTGATTAGATGATTCAGACATTTTTTCTACATTTTAGTTTGTGTTTTTAGTTATGGTTACTTTTTTTGATTATAATTTTGTTAAATTTTTTCCCTTAAAGTGAGAGTTGAGGGATTTATGGTTTTATGATCTAGGAAATGTATTTTGTGTTATTGTATTATTTTATTTGAGTTTCTGAAATGTGTAGGACTACCCCCACAGTTGTGTGCTATTCATCCTCTGCTTTTCGCGCCCTCCGCCCCTTTACTTCCCCCCATGGCTTTTTTCAATCTACCAGCACTGTAGAGTGCTGGGTATTACTCGTCGGGGTGGGAGGAGCTGGGGGGTGTGAACAGTGGAGGGTGAATGAGCAGAACCACCGCATTAGGGTGGTGAGATCCAGGAGGTGCCCTGGGGCAAAATGGAATCCAGATCGTGGCTCTCCTTGTCTGGTTTCCATACCCAAGGGCACCACTAATTTAGGTGGGCAGGTGGCTCGGACGGCCTTGGAAGTCCATCCAACTCAGGCAGTGGTATGCAATGCCAGGTCCATTAAAAACAAGATTGCAATTATTGCAGATCTTGTTGGAACAGCGGACCTGGCATGTGTCACCGAGACTTGGCTGGATGAGAATTCAGGCCCCATATTGGAGGCTACAATTCCGGCCGGGTACTTGGTGATTCACCGCTAAGATTGAATTGTGGGGGGGTTGCTCTGTTTCAAGACCAAACTGAGCCCCACAGGAGGAAACAACAGCTGAAGAGACCTGTTTGACTGTACCATGGTAACATGTGTGTTGTAGTATCGCCTCATCTTCCGTCCACCTGGGGATGAGAGGTGGTTCCTTCAGGAAGTGGTGGATACCATGATCGACATGGTATTTGAGTCACCCAGGCTGAAAATCCTGGGTGACTTTAATGCCTGGGTCAATGACAAACTTTCACAACTTGGTCAGCACTTCATCCAGTTGATGACATCTCTGGGCCTTACACAGATTGTTTCCACTGCTACCCATAATCACAGTCATTCTCTTGACTTGGTCTTCCTCCTGGAGGTTGAAGCCTCTGACTTGAGGGTAGAACCAGTCAGATTGTCTGATCTTTACACTGTGCAGTTCAGTTTTTGCACCCCCCCCCATAGGCCTACCCCTGTGGTGATGGTCAGATACTGCCCTTTACGAGATATAAGCTCTGAAGGCCTGGCGGAGGTGCTTGACCTATCGGTTCTTCCACTGGCAAACAGTAACACTGGGGCCCTTGTGGTGGCCTATAATATGGCCATTTCTATGGCCTTGGATGTCATTTTTCCTGTCCGCATTTGTCCTTTCTCCCTTTACCCTCAGTCTTCTTGGTTTGCTGGGTCCTTGAGGGAGATGCAGTGACTAGGACAAAGGTTAGAATGTTGCTGGTGGAAGTCCACCCTTGATGCCAATCACCTTATATTGATGGACTATTATCAAGCCTATCAATCCACAATCACCCATAAGAAGGCAGAGTTCCTGTCCAGGGAGATTGCGGCCATCCAGCATCGACCAGCTCAGCTCTTTCGAACTGTGGACAGACTATGCAACCCATCCTGTCTACAGGTCAGAATAGCATTTTCGCAAGTTGAGTGTGAGGAGCTTGCTCGATTCTTTGCGGCTAGGGTGGTGGACATCAGGGTGGTATGCCAACCAGCACACTCTATGGGTGCGGCTCTAGACCAGCGTTTGGGCACTGTTTCGCAGTTTTCCTGGAGTACCTTCAGCGAGCCTGAGCTTGTTGACATCATGCTGATTGTACGGGGTATGTGCCCTACCTGCAGTAATTTGGATCTGGGACCAACCACCCTGATTTTGGGTTGTGGTGACATTCTTGGCCCTGTACTAGCATGGATAGTCTGGTGCTCCTTGGAAACACGTGGGTTTCCCAGCTCCCTGAAGGAGGCAGTGGTGACACCCCTGCTGAAGAAAGCTTCTCTGGATCCAGACTGCCATGCAAACTACAGACCAATCTTGAACCTCCCCTTCATGGGGAAGGTGATCGAGAAAGTAGTAGCTATACAACTGGAGGACCATTTGACCATCCATGATGTCTATAAGTCTCTCCAGTCCAGTTTTTGTAAGAGTCATAGTACTGAGACAGCGCTGGTTCAAGTGCTCATTGATCTCCTGATGGCTAGAGTTCAGAAGGACTACTCCATCTTGGTTCTCCTCGATTGCTCTTCAACGTTTGACACTGTGGACCATGGGGTTCTGCTCAACTGCTTGAGGTTTATCTGTGACCTGGCAGGTATGGTCCTCAGGTGGTTTTCATCTTTCCTCATCAGAAGCACTCAGAGGGTTGTGTCAGGAATTTATTCCTCTGACCCAGTTCCGTTAACATGTGGGGTTCCTCAGGGGTCGGTACTGTCCCCTATGTTGTTCACAGTGTACATGCTTCCCCTCAGAGACATTGTAAGAAGGTTTGGGCTGAGGTTTCACTGCTATGCTGATGATGCCCAGCTCTACTTTTCTTTTGTGCCTGACCAGGATGGAGCCCTCTCAGCATTTAACAACTGCCTCACTGAAATCCAGGAGTGGATGAGTTTGACCTGGCTGAGGTTGAACTCCAGAAAAACTGAGGTGTTGATAGTGGATCCAGGTCACCAAGTAGGGGGGCTGGTGGTGAGCTCACCCTCTGGACTTTTTCTTGGGAGTGTGCCACTTCCAACCTCTGAACAGGTGCAAAACCTGGGGGTAATATTTGCAGGTGAACTGATACTGCATTCACAGGGGTCAGCCGTTGTCAAATCCTCTTTCTATCATCTGAGGAATCTCCAGAGTCAAGCATCTCATTCCGTCCGGTGACCTTCCTATATTGGTCCATGCCTTTGTGTCCTTGCACTTGTATTGCTGCAACACCTTATACCTAGGGCTTTCGAGGGTGGATGTTCACCGCCTGTAGCTGGTGAAGAATGCAGCGTCCCAGTTATTGACAGGAACCTCTCAGTCCTGTCATATTTCTCTGGTGCCGTGCAAACTGCACTGGCTGCCAGTACAGTGGCGAATCATCTTCAAAGTCGGTCTTCTGACTTATAAAGCCCTACACTGACAGGGTCTGGCCTATCTGAAATAGCTCCTGTTCCCTTACTGCTCTGGGCGAATGCTCTGCTCGATTGATGAGGGGATGCTAGAGATTCTAAAGATTAGTTCAAAATCATCTGGGGCTCGTGAATTTATACACGCAGCCCCCATCCTTTGGAATTCTCTACCCCATCAGTTACATGAGTGCACAACTGTGAAGGGTTTTAAAAAGGCCTTAAAAACTTTTTTTATAGATCCAGGCATTTGAAGAATAACTGGAATATCATTTTATTTTCCCCATTTTATACTATTTATAAATGTATGTGATTTACGCTGTAACTGTTTTAATTGTGTTGTGCAGTGCCTTGATAATTTGAAAGGTGCCATATAAATAAACTGATTTGATTTGATTTCTTATATTAAGTTCAGAACATGGTATTGTCCCATGTCATACCCACAAATTGGATTTTCTTCTCTGCTGGATTTCCACAGTCATCCAAAAGTAAAAAAATTAAAAACAAAGTATGGAAAAACATGAAATTACATTTTCCAAAGTCAGCAGCCAATTGTGCTCCTCATCTTAGTTGACCTTTGATAATTATCAGCCCTCATTGACAGTCTGGTATTGTATTTGGCCCTTTTTTTATCACTGATCACACTATTATTCCCAAACCCTGTTATCCATCCATCTACATCACTTCTTTTACATTTGACTTCAAACAGCTCTTCCATAGTCACTTCTGTGACAGGATGCTGTCTTCCAACCCTGCATCTCACACTGACCTTACTTCATTGTCTGTGTTCATAGACACTTGTTAACACCTCATTGAGTGTATCAAAGCAGTGCAGTCCTACTCTCCTGTTATTGTTCTTGTCTTACAGCACTTTACACAATAGACCCTAATTTCTTATTCTTTTGTTTCCTCCATCCTTCCTTCCTTGTTTGCTTCCTCCTTCTTCATTATCATTGGACTTGACATTCACACCCTTTATTACTACCTCCATACACTTTTGCCTTTTAGTGGTTAGTGGGAGGAAATATGAATGTAAATGTCTCAAGCAAGGCTACGGATGTAGTCTTGTTTATTATGTTTCATAATTTCTAAGCATGTCTCTTAAAGTCATGAACACAGACAATCTTGCATAGGCATATTCTTGCAGCATGGCAGACACTAAGTATGCTGTCTTTGGCATATACATAGTACATGTGCATGTATTATGACCAGCAGTATCAGTGGTGACCAACTAGTACAAAAAGTAAAACAGTGGCAAACATTTATTTATTTTTTTATTTCAATTTTGGTGACCGGGTAGTTGAAATGCACAATTCAGATCCTAGCCCTGAAGTATTACTCTGTGGACTCTGGTGTCTTTCTGACATTTTTCAGCTGTCATAGTAGCTAATTTTTATTTTGTTTTGCAGTTTCATGTATTTCTTGGCAACACTAGCCCGTCAACTAACACCACCCTAATCACTCCACCATGCAGTCACCCCTGCTTGCACTGCAAATGGCTTATTGGCAAGATGTGGTGCCAACAGACATGGCATGGTGCCTGACAATGACCTGTATGTTCCCATGGATGCTTTTATACTTTTCCACCTCCCTTTTTTCTTGCCCCAAACATGGCCCCGTATTAATGCAATGATGCCAATGACAGTGCCACGCATGCTTCTGTATGCAGCAAAACTGCCATCTGCTCTGTCTTCTCACCCAGTCATTGGAGCCTGTGTGCCAGCATTTGGGTATCGCGGATGAACAGGCATTCACCGTTCTCTTACCCCACCCTTCCATGGGAGTGGAGAGCAGTCCTTTGCATGCTTGTTCTTCTCCATCCCCTGCTGACCCCATCCAAACCTACTCCCACCACGAATGCAGATGCATGTGTAACAGTCGGCAAGGCACTGATGCCTTTGCCCTCCATGCTACTGTTTCAGCCACAGAGTACATCCACCCCATGGTGCAGAGGAAGATGGAGGAGGTGTTGGCAGAGTGGCTGGCAGATCTGTTTAGCACCTCCCTGGAAACTGGTTGTGTGCCTCCTGACTGGAGTGTGGGCCATGTGTTGCCCACACACCAGAGTGTGCCTAGGGACTAGCCATGATATTATCATCCTGCAAGTCTCAATTTCATTTTGGGAAAGCTTATGGAGATGATAATGAAGGAGAGGAGTGCCACATGGGAGACTGGGTTGAGGCTGACAGTGGTGTGTGTTGGGAAAAAAGCTGACAAGGTGGATAGAAAACTGGCCACAGGGGAGGATGCCATGGGTGGTTTTTATCGCTGGGAGCTCTTGACACCCAAAAGGATAACAAGCGGTGTGCCACAGTGAATAGTGCCTTCCCAAGTGTGGCATCCTAATCATGGTGTGGGGGGTGGGTGCACTACCTTACATTACTTCTCCCTTTTTTTTTATTCTGCCTTTCTTATCTCCACTTGTTAGTGTCCTTCTTGAGACTGATGCTGTTCTTCGGCCATGCAGCTCTCTGATTTTCCTGTGCCTCAGAACCAAAATGAATGTGTGGGGGGAGGGGTGGAGTAGACTGCATCTTATTTGAGAATGCAGATAGTTTCAAATACAGGTTGTGGATTAATTTACAAAGAGTCTCGGTTATGGGGAGGGGGGACATTATTCTACCTACCAACAGGGAACTATTTTCCATGGTACACCAATAAAATCACAAAACATGATTAAAAGGAACAACAAACTTTCCTTTCCTTTAAATTTTAAGGACAAAAAATGAATGGGGAACACAGTATAATTACAATAAACTACTCCAGGGTGTGGGTTATGCTGTAATTTACCCACACCCGGCATGGGTAAATCTTAGCATAACCCACACCCTGGAGTGGTTCATTGCTTATTTAACTTAGTATGTTTATTGCCCCATGCCCCAGATACTCCCTCAACTCTGGCCACTAACCTTCTCCATAGCAACTAAAGTCAGAAGAAACTGTTTACTGCCGCAGTGACTTACCCCCTCTTCCTTCAAGGAATGGCACCACCGTGCTCTTCCTACTCATATCTGGCAGTATGGGACTATAGAGATGTGGTACATCAGGAAGGCAAGCCTCTTCAGTAGAATAAAACAAGCAGAGAAAATGGAATATCCTGCATCTCCCAGCATGATGGGAAACTGTGCTTGACTTTTCACTACCACTATCATCCACCATTGACACTTCTACACACTCACAATAACAACAATGTCAGAGCACAGGGATGGTGGTGATGCCAACATTACATGATGGCTCACCCTCACAGCCAATCGGTACATTAGACAGGATGATTGACAAGGAAGGCATGTCCCTTTCAGTGCTATCAGCACCACACACCCCCTATGACACCAGTGAACACAGCAAACACTCGGCATTGACAAATCTTTATTTATTAATGAGGTCACATGCGTGAAAATATGATGTTCCTTGAGGGTTCATTGGCTCTTGTTGCTTATTCCTAACATTGTATCATAATACTCTGCTTGTGACATTGCAATGTTTCCCATGGCAGCAGATTGTCATGTCCCAACAGATTTTATGTCTTCAAGTGAGGAATAAGCTGAAAGGGCAGATGAGTTCTATAGCCCCATTTACAGAGTCCCATTTGCATAGGAGTAACACAAGTGCTCGGTTTACTCCAGTGCAAATGTGGCCATGTAGACACACACTCGATCATGGTAAGCTACTCGCTAACACACTCCTGGAGTCCATGCATGCTAGCAACGCTGAGCATAGTGATCAGTTTACAGTGGCTTCTATTGCCATGTGGACTGTGTGCACCACTGAAAGCCTGAAACTCTTTCAGTGACTCACGATTCATCATGCTGCCATCTGGACCCCCTTCCCGATGCATGGCTCCACAGCAGACAGATTGGAGTGATTCAGAGAGTGGCCATGTAGACAGGCAGACCATCGAGTCATGGATTGTCGGGACCATGCTGTTGCAGTCAGAATTTAAAGTGCTACTGGCCTGTAAACACAGCTCAAGGAACTATGATTCTGTTTTGTGATAATTTGCTCAGTAATAAATAACTGGGAAGGGAACTGTATAGAATATCTGTGTAATACAAATTGAATTGTACCTGCAGTACATAACATGCTTTCTAAATTATTCCTAGAGGTGACAGCTTCTCGTTAGCTACTGATGAACTTCTCTGAACACAACAATGTTGCCCATTCCCTTGTACAATACAATACTTTAATAGTTTTAGATAGTTTACGCTTAGATTATGACATGGTACCACATGCTCATTTATTACTTTGAAAAAAGTTTATGGCATGCATTACCAAACAGAGGGAAGCCTCTCTCGGTCACTCAATTTATTCTCTTCTTAGAAAGGGAATGCCTGAGACAATCTAACTATATCAACAGTTCTGTTTCTCCAAAAGTAAGGTCAAATAACTTTTTCATGACCTGGTTCATCACAGGTACACAAATGTTTTGTGCATAGTAACATAGTAATTTATGGTCAGAAGGAGCACTAGGTCCATCATGTCCACTGCCCCTGCTTTAAAAACTGGGATCTAATAAGACTTCTGCACAAACATGTACTGCATAATTTTATGGTGATTCACCACCCTATCTATTATGCAGGGTGCCCTACGATTAACTGGGTAAAAAGAAATGTGTCCTGTCTTACCTTGAAGGCCTATGCTATCTTCATAGCCATTGCCTTCCATGGTAGAGTGTTTCACAGTCTCAGCATCCTTTGGGAAGAAAGTGTATACCAATATTACCCCTTAATTAAGCATCAATCAGCTTCAGCAGGTCCTCCTGCAGAACACCAGTTCTAACATCTGTGTACGTTCATTCTTGTGAATACCCTTCCATGTGCACAAGACTGAGATCATGTGCCTTTCAGCCTTCCATTCTCCAAGGTGAACATGTTAAGAGTCTCTAACCTCTCCTCATACTGTAACTTTTGACCCACCACCGGACCCCTCATCATTTATGTGGTCTTGTCTTGTCCCCTCTCAACTGCTTGAATGTCACTTTTGTATTCAGGAGCCCAGAACTACACAGTGAGGCCTAACAAGGGCCTTATAAAGTGGCAGGATCACATCCCCTGCTCTGCTAGTCTTCCCCCTTTTCATACACCCCAGTACTCTGCAGCACCTTTTGACAGCAGCTGCATACTGCTACTCCTGGTTCAGCCCCTGGTCTGCCATGGCTCCCAAGTCATTTTCTTCCTCCACTCTAACAAGTGGAGCTCCATGGTTCCATGTCAACTCCGCACAAGACAAAACACTGTGTCGAACAACAGTGTAGTCTATTCACCGCATACTGTAGATAAACCGCACATTGTGAAAGCCATGGACACACAACAGCTTCACTGTCAAAGCAGTGCATGGACGGAATTGTAATATATGAGCCATCTTCCATCGCTGTTACACGTAAAATAAAAATAAAATAAATACATATGCTCATGATCATGTTGGCGCTGCCAACTGCAGATTGCAGATTATGAACATATGCAATTGCGGGCTGAAACAGGCCTCGCGGTCTATTTAGTTTGTTTGAGTGTGCAGCTAGCCTCTCATCTTGCAGCTGCCCCTCCCTCCCCCCTTACCAGTATCCTTACCCATACCCTGTCCCAACACATCTTGAAACGGCACACTTTCTTACAGGACAATATCTCATCTGGTAAGGTGTTCCATTTGTTGACCACTCTTTCCGTGAAGAAATGTCTCCTCATCTCACTCTTGAATCTTCCCCCTCCAATCATAGTCCATGCCCTCTTGTGCACTGCCCCCTTCTCATTCGAAAAAATCCCTTCTGTTTCGTTCTTGTTTATCCAATTTAGATACTTAAAGGTCTCGATCATATCCCCCCTATCCATCCTCTCCTCCAGTGAATACATATTCAGCTCTCCCAGCCTTTCCTCGAAGTGCTTGCTCTTAAATTCCTGGATCATCTTTGTGACTCTTCTCTGCACCCCCTCCAACAATCTAATGTCCTTCTTCAGGAATAGAAACCAGTACTGCAAGCAGTACTCCTGGAGGGGAATGACCAATGACCTATACAGGTGCAGGATAACCTCCTTCTTTCTGGATGAGATCCCCTCACAATATGCCCCAGCATTTTGTTGGCTTCTGCTGCTGCCTTCCTGCACTGAGCAGAGTTGTTCATGCTCCCCGTAATGATCACTCCTAGGTCCTTCTCCTCTGTGGAGCTCACCAACTGTACCCCATTCAAGTGATAATCCCTCTCCTGGTTCCTGGCTCCGAAGTGCAGAACCTTGTACTTCTTGGCATTGAACAACAACTGACATGTTTCCGCCCACACGTGCAGCTTAGTCTGGTTCTCTTTCAACCCCTTCCACCCCTCTCCATCATCAACTACAGCTCCCATCTTGGTATCATCTGCGAACAGACTGATCTTGCCTTAAATCCCATGTGAGATATTTCTGCAATAAAAATCCCAAACAGCACCAGTCCCAGTGCATACAAACATACGGACATAAGAACATACAAAACTGCAAGCAGATACCGGCCATTTGGTCTTTATGAATCACTTTCACACATAGAAACATAGAATTTGATGGCAGATAAGGACCACTTGGCCCACCCAGTCTGCCCTAATGGATAAGCTGCAGATCCTAGTTAACCAACAGCTTACTTCCTCCTATCCCCAGCCCCTACAATTGCCCCATGTCTGTCCCATGCATTCTTAAATGCCACCATTGTTTTTGACTCTACAACCGCCTCAGAAATGCCATTCCATGCATCTACAACCCTCTCCGTGAAAAAATGCTTCCTCACATTACCTCTGAGCCATCCCACCTCTATCTTCCAAGTGTTCCCCCTTGTTGTTGAACACCTCTTTTTCTGAAAGATGCTACCCTCTTGGACTTTGTTGATTCCCTTGAGGTACTAGAAAGTTTCTATCATGTCACCCCTCTCCATCCTTTCCACGAGGGTGCGCATATTAAGCTCCTTAAGTCTCTCTTCATATATATTCTGGTGCAGACCCTGTACCCTTTTAGTTGCCCACCTCTGCACTGCCTCCATCCTGTCTATGTCTTTGTGGAGATTGGATCTCCAGAATTGCAGTACTCCAGATGGGGTCTCACCAGCTGTCTGTACAGAGGGATAACAATTTCCTGTTTTCTACTGGTAATGCCTCTCCCTATGCATCCCTGTATCCCCCCAGCCCTCCTTACTGCCCTCTCACATGGCCTGCCCACCTTTAGGTCATCTGATATGCCTAACCCCACCACACGTTGGGGTTTCTATCGCACCCCCGACCAACTTTTTTTTAAATTTGTTAAACAGATTATGGCCATGCTCTGTTGACACCTTAACATTACACAAAAAATATATCCACCTTTCTTCTATATTACAATGTGCAGTTCAGCAACCCCCCCTCCCCCACCACCAGACTACACACATGGTCGACACAACATAGTGCAAATACTTTGCAAATGGACACACCACACAGTCCACTAATGCACTTTTCTGTTCAGAGCAGTCATTTGTGGAATGCAGTGTGTTTGGTCACATTTGCTCTGTGCAGTGCTCTATCATCTGTAACTGGTCTGTAACTTGATGGTGCCAGTGTTCTGCTACCTTTCAAACTGGAATGCTGGTAGTGGCACAGGGCACATGCTTTATCAGTGTTAACACTCAGGTTCATGGGTCGCACACAATGTGACAGTAAAGAATTACAATCTTTCAGTAGAACATGCTGTTAATAGTCAGCATTGATAAACATGCTCCTAATGATACTGCTGCATTTTATATCATGTTGCTTGCAATCCACAGATTTTACTCTCATGATGATACCCTGCTGCTCACCATTGACATTATCATGATTTCACATTTTGGACTTGATGCATCGATATTATGCTGAATTGTCTATGGGGAGTTCTAACACTGATGACCCAGTTCACATCTCTCTGGGTGGCACTGTATGCCTGTTCCAAGGTTTCTAACAATGGCCTTCTAAGGTACATGGTAAGACAACCGTATGGGTGTTGGTGTGAACAACAGTGGTGAACATGGTGTGATAGATACTATGTCTACATGAAATGTTGCACGTATTGCACTTGTGAAATTCAATGTATGACATCACATGTGTGTGACCAGTGTGCAGCATCATGAATGGTTGCCGATATCTACACTATATAATGTAATTCACTGTTACATTTCAAACAAACGTGCAAAATTTGGTTTGCATCACCATGGATGACATCCACATCTAGACATGACATAATAATAATAATACGGTTGCCTGAGTAATGTTTGACATGTAAACTGTTGGTGGCAATGGGCATAGGTAGTCAATGCACAGCATATAGAATAGTGGGTGGGTGACCATCCTCCACAAGGCTGTGTTTCCATTGAGACTGTTGATGACATCATAGAGACCTCGAGAGAGAAGCTCGAGCAGTCTCACTGATGTCATCAGCTCCATTGATGGAAGCACAGCATTGTTGAGGAAGGTCACACATCAACTGTTCTGAACAGTATATGGTTTGGGCTGATTGTCGTGTTTTTTGTTTGGTTAAAAATGCTTTAGTTATAGATGTTTTTTTTTGCCTTAGTCATTATTTTTTGTTCCCACTCACGCTTCTCCACGCTGCCAGTTGCTCTCTGTCTTCTCTCCACTCTCCCTGAATCTGGCTTCTCCCTGCTAGCGCTGACTTTCTGTTACTAAGGGTTGTTTATCTTTAAACTGATTAGAAAAAAGAATTCATTTATTTGTGTCACAAAGCCATGTGAGACTATTGTGTGCAAAGTAGGAAGATCCACCTTTTGTCACTCGCTTACCTGTGACACCATGTTTTCCCTATTGTTTCTCCATTAGATCTAGTTGAGTGAAGCAATCAGGAGGCAGGTAGAAGCTGAACAGTTGGTTTACTATCAATGTGACGTCAGAACTATAGTACAACAACCATTTGGACCTTTGAAATGCCCTACAACAAGCTTTAGAAAACCACCAATTGCTATTGACAATAATCCCTAACCATATACTATATATGTTTTGTATCCATGGATTCTATTGTGCCTGACACCGTGTCACTGTGTGTGTCTAGCTCCATTTGTGTGTTTATGTGTGTGTTTGTGTGCACCCTGTGGGCTGGATATTCAAACTGCGCCCAAAAAGTGCGCAATAGCAGGAGCAAGCACAAGTCCATTGTGCCCATGCTCAATAGACGCGATATTCAAAAAAGGAGCAAGCCAAATTGCGCCAACAGCTAATGTCTGAACATCGCACAACCTGCGCCATAGCGCAACTAGGAAGGGGAAGCTTATGGAAGCACTCCTTAAGGAAAGGATAGTGCAACACCTGGAATCCATAGGGGCACAGGATCCAAGACAGCATGGGTTTACAAAAGGAAGGTCCTGTCAAACTAATCTCATAGATTTCTTTGACTGGGTAACCAGAGTGGTGGACCAAGGGGAGCAGTTGATGTCGCCTACCTTGACTTCAGCAAAGCTTTTGACACTGTTCCACATAGAAGATTGATAAATAAGCTAGGTAGGCTCGGGTGGGTCAGAAGTTGGTCAACTGGGTGGCAAACTGGTTGACTGGCAGAAAACAGAGAGTGGTGGTAAATGGTATACAGTCAGAAGAGATGCAAGTCACAAGTGGGGTACCTAGGGATCAGTCCTGGGGCCAGTCCTATTCAACATCTTC
This sequence comes from Neoceratodus forsteri, assembly GCA_016271365.2. Taxonomy (NCBI): domain Eukaryota; kingdom Metazoa; phylum Chordata; order Ceratodontiformes; family Ceratodontidae; genus Neoceratodus; species Neoceratodus forsteri. Next base: position 1,729,364,549 of record CM057449.1, read on the forward strand.
ATTAGTGACCTCAGATGGACTAGAGGTAAGGCTTGTCTGTTTGCAGATGACACCAAGATCTGCAACAGAGTAGATGATCCAGATGGGGTGGGCAGAATGAGAAGAGATCTGGATAAACTAGCAGAATGGTCAGAAGAGTGGCAACTGGGATTTAATGCAAAGAAGTGCAAAATCATGCACATAGGGAAGAGAAACCTGAAGCCACTTATAGGCTGGGAGGGAGTTGCTAGCAGTCACAAAGGAAGAAAGAGACTTGGGCATCATCATCACTGATGACCAAAATCATCCAAGCAGACCTCTAAAGCAGTAGGTAAGGCTAGGGGGTGTTAGGTGTATTAGTAGGGGTATCACAAGTCGAAGAGGGAGGTAATAACCTCTGTACAAGACATTGGTTAGGCCCCATCTGGAGTACTGTGTGCAGTATTGAGGCCACACCTTCACAAGGACATTAACCAAATTGAGGCAGTCCAGAGAAGGGCAACAAATGGTGCAGGGACTGCATCAGAAGACATATGAGGACAGATTAGACGGAGCTCAATATGTATACCCTTGAGCAAAGGAGGAGAGAGGTGATATGATCGAGACATTTAAACACCTTAAGGGCATAAACAAGGTGAAAGAGTTCTAACATGTTTAAATATAAGAAAAATAGCAGGACAAGAGGACACAGCATGAGATTAGAGGAGGCCGATTAAGGGGAATGTGAGGAAATTCTTTTCACAGAAAGGGTGGTAGATGCATGGAATGGTTACACCACAAGAAGTGGTGGCTATGAATACAGTGCAGGGCTTCAAACAGGCATGGGATAGGCATAAGGGAGCAATACAAATGACTATGAATAGATAGGTCACTGACATAGCAAAGGCCGATGGCACATTTATAAGGTAGAAAAAGAAATGGGCAGACTGGATGGGCCTTGCGGTCCTTATCTGCCATCAACTTCTATGTTTCTATGTTTCTATGTTTCTATAAGCTGAGCAGATACGATGCACTATGGCACAACAAGGGCTGCCCAGCTGAGCAGCCCAGAGGTGCCATAGCGCAAGCAGGGAGCCCCCCAGCAGCAGAGCAATGTAACTGCACGACCAGGGAAGTAGGTAGGGGCCCACCACCCATGCCACAGATGGACACAGGAATACACAGCAGAACTGACAATGCACCCCCACACCCTAAGCACAACACAACTGGGGGAGGGCTGGAATATCCACTGGTCCATGGGGACAAGCAAACAAAGCACATTGTTAAATACAGCCCCAGCACACCCACCAGCAACTAGAGACTGCCACACAAGGAGGCGGACCACCCTGGTCACACCAGCCCCCAGTGCACAGCACACCCTGCACTGTGACCCCAGACACCCCCCATGAGCAGTGACCACAACTGCAGGAAACCCCATGCATACCACCACCCCCACTGTCACACTGCAACCTCGTATACCACAGAACCATACAAGCCACCCCCACCATGAGTACCCAGCAGTGGGTGGCAGCACACAGCAATGCAACAACGGCAGACACAGTGCCAACATGCACAGTTCCCCTGAGGCACAGCTGAGAGACCGACCATGTGTTGGCACAAGAGGTACCCCACATGGGAAAGGGCATGCCCCTGACACCACCACCATTGAGACAGCACCCTGCACAGTAGACAAGTGTCACAGCCCGACCCACCACTAGCCACAGCAGCCAGCACAGACACCCACAGTGGTGCGTGGAAGCATGCATCACACCAGATGCAACACAGTGCAGAGCAAACACACACCCATACCCACGGGGACACTAACACAGGGACGCAGTAGTGTGGCAACCAAGCCCCCAGTGTGGGCCCATGAAAACTGAGCAAACACACAGCCTGCGGTCCTCCTTGGCACAGGGGTGACACCCACCCTGTGCATGCACTGTGGTCCTGTACGCCACCATCATATGCCTGGAGCACAAGTCACAGACAGTGGTGCACAGCTCCTGCAACACACACAAGCCACAGCATGGAGGTGGAACAGCAACTGCGGAGGCCACAGTGTCACCCGAGGCAAACATGCACCACACCAGTGACAGGAGGCAACCCAGCATTGTGACGGTCACAGTGGATGACCTGAAGGGACAGCCACCACTGACAAGGCAGCAGACCTTGCAGGCCGCAGACGTGCAAGGGTGTCATCTGCACAGGCCAAGGACGGGTTGACAGGGGCACAATGCACACAGAGCATGCACCATGGACCACTGCACACAGTAATGCAATGCACAGGGAACAACACACACACCACAGACACCGACTGATAGCCACTCCCACACAGGAGACACTTCCCCACGCACACACACACACACCCATGACTGAACCACCCCAGATGCCATGCACACCACTGCAGCTGAGCACTGCCTGTCCACTGCAGACAGTCATCTGGAGTTGGAGGAGGGACCATCCACCTCCACAGGTATCCGGCGAGCATTGCAACAATGGGTCCGCCTGGCTGTCCACACTGATGTCGTTGAGACAGGTGTGGGGGAAGCCCTTTCTGTGTCTCAGTGTTCTGGTATCCAAGGATGCCAGCACGCTGTGGCTGTGGCAGAGACCTGCACCAATGATGATGACATGACCGTTATGGGCAGTGACATGTGTGTGCCATGGAATGGACACACAGCAGGCCAGCACACACCCATGGACCTGTCTGGTTCCGACGTGTGTGCCAGCATGTCAGCACAGTCCCAGGCTGTGCCTGTCAGCACCAGTGGGGCAGCACCGGTGGCTGGTCAGGACAGTGGGACTGTTGTGGCCACAGTGGTGAAACAACTGATCCCTTGGGCACAGCAGGCGGAGGGGCAGCAGCAGCAGTCGCCCACCGAAACTGGGGGTTCAGGGTTCAGCGGTGGCGTCTGTACACCACCTGTGGACTTGCCCATACCTGGTCCTGGTGTGCAGTGCCCACCCTCAAGGGGTGCTGAACATCAGGCCCTTCCATACCCTGATGGACGGGATGCCGAGGTGGCAGACGACCTCTTTGACGAGCACACCTGCCTACTGCAGGCATCAGTACAGCAGCAGATGTGGCTTGCAATGTCCGTGGAGGCACTGTGTGTGGCTCTGGAGTGGGTAGACGACACAGCAGGGACACCAATAGGATACTGTCACAGATTGTCCATTTGCGGGAGGATGTGATCGCTGCCATTGACAGGCAAACACAGGCATTGATCGCTGTCATAGGCACAATGGGCACACAGTCAGGTGCCCATGCGTTGCTCACACCATGCAGTTTTCTATCCACTCCCCGTTCCTGGCATCGTGCGACACCCACCCTGTCAACGCTGGGTTCAGCTGTGGGCATCCTGAGCACTCCTGGTGCAGGTATGTTCGGTGTGCTGCAGACCCCTGTGCGGGCACGGTCGTGTTCATGCAGTGGAATCCCTGGTGGACCATCGGCGCCACCCCATGAGGCCCATGGTCAGTCTGCCAGTGCTGCTGGGTCTCGGCAGGGCTGTCCACGCATCCGAGGTGGATGTGGCACTGTGCCGCAAGACTGACCTGTCTCCCAGCACAGGCACTGTCTGGTGCTGCCCTGTGTGCATTGTGTGTTTCAGTGGGCAGTGCACGGGTGGGTGCCTGGCCCTGCATGCAGACACACGGTTCACCTGCACACCCTCCCGACTGCTGTCCACAGGTACGCGTGCATGATGATGCCTGCATTGCACTGTACAACAAAGTGCGATGGTGCCCAGCATCTGATACACGCACGTAGACAGTCAGTGGATGTGGTGGCTTGTGGACATGTGTGTTGCTAGTGTTTGTGTTCCGGCTCTGTTTTGCACCTGACCCCTGTGCACTTTGTGCCTATTGTGTGTGCGTGTGTGTGTGTCCATCCATGTGGCATGTTACTGTTCACCCCTCCCTGGTTGTATGTGTGTGCTTCTGTGCCCTGCCACATCCCTTGCCAGCGTGCACCCCTGGTGTGTTTCCATGTGTGTATGTGGGTTGTGCCCTAGCCACTGGTGGTTGCACATGGCCCCATGACTTACCTGTGTTGACTGAAGTGCTCCTCTGTGATGGTGTCCTGGTGCAGCTGTGCCAGCCAGATCAGTTGTGGGTCCTGTCGGCCAAGGGGGGGCTGCCCCATCATCACCATCGTCACCGTCGTCCCCATCGCTGTCCCCTCTTCGACCTGTACGGCTATCCTACAGTCTTTGGCCATGTTGTGCAGGATGCAACAGGCCAGGAATATCCCACAGGCCTTTGAGGGGCTATACTGTAGGGCACTGCCAGAGGTGTCCAGGCAATGGAAACGCACCTTCAGCATCCCAAACACCCGCTCAATGACATTGCGTGTGGTGGCATGTGCCTCATTGAAGCGTTGCTGCGATGGGGTCGTGGGCAGCCGGTAGGGTGTGAGCAGCCAGGGACGGAGTGGGTATCCACTGTCACCTGTGTGGAGATAGTGGAGGTTAGTGTCTTGTTCAGGCTCAGACTGCCCCAAGTCCTGTGGGCCACACCCATAGCACCTCTGGCTTACCCTCCCTTGCCCACGATATGTCAGTTCTACATACATACTCACCCACTAGATGACCTGTGGGGATGTCCCCACTCTCGAATCGGTGGCACAGTGCCGACTGGTGCCAGATGAAGGAATCATGTGCTCCCCCAGGGTGCGTGGCACAGACATTGATGATGCACCCACTGGCATCACACACCACCTGGCAGTTGACATTGGCATATCCCTTCTGATTCATGTAGGTGGCCTCATCGGGGCCAGGTGGTGTGTGTATGGCCACATGGGTGCAGTCTATCGCCCCTAGCATGCCAGGCATACGTGCTACCCTGTGAAACTCCTGTATGTTTGCTGTGTGCTTCGCTGCAGTGCTGGGGAAATGGATGTACTCCGCAGCATGTGGCAGCAGTACGCTGAGGAACTGGGTGAGGATACATGACGTGGCCAACTGTGTTATGCCTGTGGTATCCCCTGTTGGTCTCTGGAAGGTACCCATGGTGAGCAAGCACATGCAGGCTGTTAACTTTGTCTCCACTGACAGAGCATGACTCCGTCATGTGGGTGCCTGCATCACATCACTGCACAGCTCACAGAGCCGCCTCAGTATTGCCCTGTTCAGGCGGTACCAGCCCACAATCTCAACATCTGTGTACAGCTCAAAGCTGGTGCGGGCTCGGTACTGCCTGTTGGGGGCATACCGCCGACGGGCCCTTCCACAGCCATGTCCCCCTGCAGCATGCCTTCTCACCCCCCCTCATTATGGCATCCATGTGGAAGGTGGCACTGTCCATGTCCCAGGCTTGCGTTCCCCCCCAGCTGATGTTGCTTTGTTCCCCCCGCTGTCCTGACTGCTACCTCCCCTGCGCCGGGTAGACCTACTGGCCTCTGCTCTCTGTGGCCCCACACACCTTCCTTTGCCCCTCTTGTGTGGTGTGGTTTCTCTGGCCTGCCCTCTTTCTCCCTGTTTCCCTGTGCCTGTCTCTGCCTGTGTCTCATGTGGCTTCCCTGTAGTGTTCTTGCACCTCTTCCTTGCTCCTTTTTATTTTGGCTCATTTCCGCTATGTCGCAACTTCCGCCTGCTCCACTGTTGCGCATTGCTCAAGTCTTTGAACATCGCACTGTGCCCTTTATGCATGGTTCCACCCCCTTCAGTTGTGCATGCCTTCATTATCATTGTGCTGTTGCTCAGCATGTTTTCAGTGGAGCAACTGCCTCCTGCTGAATATCGCAGAATGGCGCATTTTCTGACTTGCGCTGGCGCAACCCTATTGCACATTGCGTAACCCTTTTGAATATCCAGCCCTATGAGTGCACACCAGTGTGTGTGTCTGTGCATCATGTCATGTATGTGTGTTCTTGTGTCTCTGTCTCGTAACGTGTGTGTGCGTGTGTGCGTGTGTAGTGTGGTGTGGGGGGTTGTGGATTGTTCTGTTCTTGTTTACTGTGTACTTTGATTTCAATGCATGCTACGTTCTAATGCTATGAACTTTTCAATTTTACATCCAGGCAATTTCATCATCTTCACATGACTCTACATCAGAAGGAAGTGATTCAGAGCTATCTAGACATCAGGATGCTGAGGTAGTTGTCAGTGGATGCCAAGTTATCCCAGCAGCAACCAGTGGGCAATGTGGTGTGGCTAGAGGAAGAGGAAGAGCAAGAGGGAGAGGCACATGTCGTGGATGCGGATGCACCATTGGCTGTGTAATTTTGGCAGCTGCTCCACATTCAGACCCACTTGACCAGATGAACCGGTGATCACAAGAGTTAATGTAATCACAGAAGGTTCATCTCAATAAAAGGAAAGCAGTCAACAATACAGACTCCCAGCACCGCCAGGTTTACCCTCAGGTTAATCATTTTAACATACGTACGTAAGTAAGCCTTGCGTGGTCAGGATGGTTTATTGTTGACATTTTTCCTTTAATTACATATGGCACTATCAACAGTGGTGCCATTCAGTACTGTATATGTGCCCCTTCAGCTCCAGGACTTACGGTGTCCCTCAAGAAGTAACACACTCGGGACGTACAGTTCAATATTGTTGTCGTGTGTTTGTCATGCACAAATAAATTTACTTGTGTGAGTAACCGCTCCAAGATGCAGAGGAGAGTGTTTGCATGAGAAGGCCATAGGCATCCCACTAAGGCTATTGGGTTAGAGGGGTGGGGTTGTGGAGGCCATAAACTGTATATGGTAAATAAAAACAGTTCCTTTCTGAACAGAATGAGCCCTGTTTAGTATGCTATGGCATGAGTAGCGGGAGTGCCAAGGCAAGACAAAGATGGCAGAGCAACGGCATGGTGACATACACATGACTCAGGCAGACAGTAGATCAGAGTGTAATGCCTTCTGAATTTTACTAATCTGTGTGCTTATCAAAAGGTTAGCTTTATAGCTCAGTTGAATAAACACACAAAAAATTGTAGATCCATGCACTCCATGAGTTGAACTGTTAAAAACATAATGGGTTAGCACAAATCGGCTACTATTTTTAAGTAACTGAGCCATTCTTAGCCCCCTTATTTAGTACTGAGGTCATACAGAATTGAATAAACGGGCAGACTAGATGAACTTGACGGTCCCCTTCTGCCTTCACTTTCCTATGTTCCTATGAATACAGGATGGTTGTTTACTGACAGTTAGCCAGCTTCAGTTTATTCTTCATTGCTCAATATCATAGTACTCTGCTTGTGACATCACTCTTATTTCCATTGCATCAAAACTTGAAGTCACAAAACTGGTTAATGAAAGCAAATTGGGATTAAATTATAAAGATATCAAGCCTCTATCTGCTAATGATACTGTTTTTGTGGAAATTTTTATAGAAATAAATAATGAGGGTGAGAAATCTTTTGAAGATAGATCCAGTGCAAAGTGTGTTGTGTTGTGACAAAACATTATGATTTCAGGTTTGCTTTCAAATGTGTAATTTGCTCTCGATAGCTTCCCTGAACTGTGCTTCACATTTGTTCCTAGTAAATACTTTTTTGATAAAGACTCCTCTAGGTTCCTCATGTTTAATGCCACGCTCCCACAGCCCAAAAAAAGTGGTCTTCATAGGCATGTGAAGCACTGGCAGTTTTCGTCGATTCATTTCTGCACCCCTTTAAACATCCATCCCACAATCCAGCTAAAGAGCTATTGGCATTTGGTAGCTCTAGTTTTTCACTGCTGTTCCATTATTGTTGCAGGGTGTTTGTCAGCACCAAATGCCAACTGTCTGTACCATGGTTTCACAATGGTGTGCCATTATTGCTGTGCATGTTATTTTATCCATTTCTGCCTTTCCTTTTAGTCAAAAATTGACAACATGGGAATACCTGCACTGTGTGACTTGTGCTGTCAATGTGCACTACAGAATCCTGGAATGGTTTTCAATATTCTATCAGACCAGCTATCAGAGTTGAGCCAGATGCCTATGCATGACAACAGCATGGCACCTGATTTTTTCTTGCACACCTCTTTTTTTTGAAAGATGCTACCCTCTGGGACTTTGTTGATTCCCTTAAGGTACTTGAAAGTTTCTATCATGTCCCCCCTCTCCCTCCTTTCCTCGAGGCTATACATATTAAGCTCCTTAAATCTCTCTTCATATGTCTTCCGGTGCAGACCCTGCACCATTTTAGTTGCCCTCTTCTGGACAGCTTCCATCCTGTCTGTATCTTTGCGGAGATTTGGTCTGTAGAACTGCATGCAGTACTCCAGATGTTGTCTCACCAGCTGTCTGTACAGAGGGATAACAACTTCCTGTTTTCTACTGGTGATACCGCTCCCTATGCATCCCAGTATCCCCCCAGCCCTCCTTGCTGCCCTCTCACATTGCTTGCCCACCTTTAGGTCATCTGATATGACTACCCCCAGGTCCCTTTCCATTTTTGTTGTTGTTAGTATCTCACCCCATTGTGTACTCTTCCCCTGGGTTTTTGTTTCCCAGGTGCATTACCTTGCACTTCTTAGCATTGAATCTAAGCTGCCATACATTTGACCATTCCTCTAACCTTGCCAAGTCCCTTCTCATCCTTTCCACCCCACCTTGTGCATCAACTCTGTTGCAGATCTTTGTGTCATCTGGAAAGAGACATACTTTTCCTTCCAGTCACTCTGCAATGTCGCTTATAAAGACATTGAAGAGGACCAGTCATAATACTGAACCCTGTGGTACCCCACTAATAACCCCCCTTTCTTCAGAGTGGATTCCATTTACTATTACTCTCTGTGTCCTATTCTCCAGCCAATTCTTTACCCAGGCTGTCATTTTGGGACCCACTCCCAGGCTGTCTAACTTGTATATTAATTTTTTGTGTGGGACTGTGTCAAATGCCTTGCTAAAGTCTAGGTAGGCCATGTCCACAGCCTCTCCCTGATCTACTACTTTGGTCTCCCAGCCAAAGAAATCTATTAGATTCATCTGGCATGACCTTCCCACTGTGAATCCATGCTGCCTAGGGTCCTGTGCCCCTCTGGCCTCTAGATACTCGACAAGTCTTTCCTTCAGAAGTGATTCCATCATTTTCCCTATCACTGAGGTTAAACTAACAGGTCTGTAGTTTCCTGCTTCTGCCCTGCTCCCCCTTTTGTGAAGGAGAATCACACCTGCCCTCCTCCAGTCCTCAGGTACCACCCCATCCTCCCATGATTTGTTAAAGAGGGTAGTCAGTGGTGTCACTAGTTCTACCCTTAGTTCTCTTAGAATTCTGGAACGAATCCCATCAGGCCCCGTTGCTTTGTCCACCTTCAGTTTTAAGAGTTCTTTCATAACCCTTTCTTCTGTAAATGGGCTGGTATAAACTACTGTATCCAGAGTGTTTCTATTGTTTGTTTTAGGTCCCCCCCCCTTCATTTGTAAATACTGACCAAAAATATTTGTTTAGCATCTCTGCCTTTTCACAGTCACCCTCTGCCCACCAACCCTCCCCTTTATTAAGCCTCACTATCCCTCCCTTGGTCTTCCTTCGCTCCCTGATGTACCTATAAAAGGTTTTATCCCCCTTCTTAACTGAGTTGGCTATTTTTTCCTCTGTTTGGGCCTTTGCTGTTCTGACTGCCTTCCCAGCTTCCTTTTGCTTTAACTGATACAATTCTCTGTCCTGCTCCGTCTGTGATTCCTTGTACTTCTGGAATGCTTTCTTTTTCTCTTGAACCTTCACTGCCACTTCCTTTGAGAACCATAGTGGTTTCTTACATCACTTTGTTTTGTTTATTTGCTTCACACAAAGGCTTGTTACCTCTGTGATGGCATTTTATATTATTCCCCATTGTTCTTCCACCCCTCCTTCCTGCCCATTTGCTAGTGCATTCCTTAGGCACTCAATCATTTTAGCAAAGTCAGCCCTCCTAAAGTCCAGTACTTTTGCCTTTGTATGGCTTGACTCTATTGCTGTGTTTAGTGTGAACCATACTGTTCGATGGTCGCTAGTTCCCAGATGGCTACCCACTTCTACATCTGTGATCCTCTCTCCATCTCCATTTGAGAGAACCAGGTCTAAGATTGCTCCCTCTTGAGTGGGTTCCAATAATAGTTGTCTAAGGCATGCCCCCTGTAGGGCATCTAGAATAACCTCATTCTTAGAAGTGGCTGCTGCAACTGCACTCCTGTTAACATCTGGCATATTCAGATCACCCATCAGCAATATCTCCCCTTTTTCTGCCATTCTAAGTATATTTTCTGTCATTTCCTTGTCCATTTCCTCCCCCTGAGAGGGGGGGTCTGTATACAACCCCTGTGCAGATTGTGGTGCCATTGCCTGTCTCCAAATTGACCCACAGTGCTTCTTCTCCTCCCTGTTTACCCTTTTGTTCTGTTGCTTTGATTCCTTCCCTATGTAAAGAGCTACCTCCTCCTCCTCTTTACCCTCCCTATCCCTCCTGTAGATAGTGTATCCTGGTATGCTTACGTCCCAGTCATGATTTTGTGTAACCATGTTTCTGTGACTGCCACGATATCCAGATGTTCCTCCTCCATCAAGGCCACTAATTCAGGAAGCTTGTTACCCAGACTAAGGGCATTAGTACTCATTGCTCTCCATTTTTTGATGGCTTTACCTTCTGTGGCAGCATCCCCCACTGACCTTTCTACCTCTGTCTTTTTCTCGATTAATAGCCTGTTTTGTAGGGAGAGGCTGGGACTTTCCTGCTGCTTATCAGTGCTTCCCCCCTTGACCAGTTTAAAAGCTTGCCAATGAAGCTTTTAAACCGATTGCTCAAAAGACTTGTTCCCTTCCTGGACAGATGCAGACCATCGTGCCAGTATAGGCTGGTGTCCCTCCAGATGGAATCCCAGTCCCCAATGAAGCCAAACCCCTGTGCTCCACACCATTTTTCAACCATTCATTAAAACTGCATGGTGCAAAGTACCCTCGCCTTACCCATGCCATTGACAGGCAGCACCTCTGAGAAGGATACTGCGTATGCTACTTGTCTTAGGCCCTTCCCCAACTCTACAAAGTCCTTCTGCACTGCTCTAATCTCATGATGAGCCAAGTCATTTGTCCCTAGATGGACAATGATGTCCAGCTCAGACTCCCATACAGCTGTTCTCGTGATCCTGAGGATGCGCTTACTGTCCCTCCAAGCCATGGCACCAGGCAGGCACCTTGATTCAGTTTCCCTGCTCCCCCGAGTTCTATCCCCCTAATAAATGAGTTCCCCACCAGGAGCTGCTTCCTTTCCCTGTGGTGTCCTCTGCCTCCTTCCTGTGGGCCTCCCTTGTGACAGTTGTCCTCAACCTCCTTAGTCTCCTCTGCAGGTACATCCATAGGGGAACTATGCTCCCCCAGAATGGTGTATGGATTGTGGAGTGGAACAACTGACTGGGTGTGCCTCTGTTCCACCATCCTGTCTGCCATTTGTTACCATTATTAACATGCATGCTATGTAACACAAGATGTTATTGTTACTGCCTCGGTGGACTGTGCCCATTTACACATGGCAGAATCACCACCTCGCTTCTGGTCCTTTGGGGTGAGTGGCATTAACTTCCCTGGTGTGCACTTGGCGGGGAGTAAAGGGGTTGGAATGTGTTTTGGATAAAACTTTTTCTTGGATTTTTGATCCTGCGGTATAGAGTTTTTGTGGATCTCCTCTTTGGGCTGTTTTCCCTTTTGTATCTATTTGACTGCCTTCCTTGGACTTGGACTTTTGGAACCTACGTGGATTTTTGGATTTGTTTCAAGAGGTTGCTGACTGCTGTCTTCTTCCTGGATTTTGTTTTGGACACTCGGGTGGTGAGAGGACCCTGGGTCCATAAACTTTTGTTTGTTTTTAATTTCCTTTTGTTTATTTGACTTTAAAGTTTGTGTCTTTCTCCTAGCAGTGAGAAAGACTAATATTATTTCTCCCCAGTTGTGAAAGAATTTGGGGGGAGTTCATATCTCTTTTTTGTTTGAAACTGTATGTTTTCATGTTGGTTTGGCAGAGAGAGTGCCATTGTATCCTCTTTCCCCAGTGGTGAGAGGACTGGGAGAAGGGGATTACACAGGAACTTATTATTTATTTTTGTTTAATTTTGTATGTTATGGAAATTGTATATTTAATTTTTGTTTATTTTAGTAGGACTGTCAGTTTAGGTTAGTTTGAATATTTTGGGTTGGGTTTTGTTTTTGTTTTTGTTTAATTTTGGATACATTTAGGGATTATTTGATCATTTTTATTGTTATAAGATTGTGTTTTTGTGTTTTAGTGTTTATTATTTTAGTTAAGTAGCGACATGCGCTGGCCTTTATCCCCCACGGTGGTGCACTATTCATCCTCCTTTCTTCATGCCCTCTGCCCCTTTTATACGCCTCCCTTACAATTCGACATCTATCAGCATTGTAGAGCATTAGGGATTGCTCGTGGGAGAGTGAGGGAGGGCGGGGGTTCACGAACAAGGGAGGATGAACGAGCGGGGCCATCGTATCAGGGTTATTAAGTCCAGAAGGCGCCCTGGGGTGAAATAGAATCCAGATCAGGGTTCACCTTGTCTGGTATCTATACCCAAGGGCACTACTGATTTCAGTAGGCAGATAGGCCCGACAACCTCCGAGGTTTGTCCAACTCAGGCGGTGTTATGCAATGCCGGGTCTGTTAGGAACAAGACTGCCATTCTTGCCAATCTTGTTGACTCGGCTGACCTGGCTTGCATCACTGGGACCTGGCTGGATGAAAATTCTGGCCCTATAGTGGAGGCCATGATTCCGGCTGGGTACTCCGTGATACACCACCCAAGATTGGACCGCGGGGGGGGGTTGCAGTCTGTTTTAAGGCTGAATTGGGCCTCACGAATGTAGTAGTAAGTAAGGCTGAGTCCTTTGAGTGTACAGTTGTAGCAGGTGTAGGCATTAAAATCGTTCTCATCTACCATCCACCCGGAGACGGGAAACACTTCTTACAGGAAGTAGCAGACTTCCTCGTCGACATGTCATTTGAGTCGCCCAGATTGATGGTGCTGGGTGACTTCAACGCCTGGGTCGATGACGAACTCTCTCAATTTGGTAACTACTTCCTCCAATTAATGTCTTCTTTGGGCCTTACACAGGTAGTTTCCACTGCTATGCACAAATCTGGACACTCTCTGGACTTAGTCTTCCTTCTAGAGATTGATGCATCCGACGTGGGGGTGGAACCAGTCACTTGGTTTGACCACTACACTATGAGGTTCAATTTTTGCACCCCCCTTAGAAGGCCATCCCCTGTGGTGATGGTCAGGTACCGCCCATTACGGAATGTTACTTCGCAAGGCCTAGCGGCGGTCCTTGACCTATCATCCTCCGTGTTGGTAAGCAGTAACCCAGAGGCACTGATGTTGGCCTATAATGAGGCCATCATGGTTGCCCAGGATTCTATTGCTCCTGTTCGTCAACGCCCCCTATCCCTTCACCTCAGGGTCCCTTGGTTTGATGGGACTCTGAGGGAGATGCAGAGACAAGGGTGAAGGTTAGAGCGTTGTTGGCATAAGTCCGCCCTTGAAGCCAACCGCCTTAGATTGATAGAACATTATGTTAATTATCAATCTGCAATCACCCATAAGAAGGCAGAATTCCTTTCCAGGGAGATTGCAGTTGCTCAGAATCCACCGGCTCAGCTGTTTTGAACTGTAGATAGACTGTGCAACCCAGCCTGTCTGCAAGTTTGGAAAGCCTTTTCGCAAATAGAGTGCAATGAGCTCGCTCGATGCTTTGCAACTAAGGTGGCTGACATCAGGGCGGACTTGTGTGCGACAACCTCTAAGGGTGATGTTGCAGGAGTGTGCGAGAACATAGTGCCTCGATTCTCTTGGAGTTCCTTTTGTCGAGCTGAGTTCGTGGATATTATGAGGATCATCCATAGTGTGCGCCTCACAAGCTGTGGCTCGGACCCTGGACCGACTACCCTAATTTTGGGTTGTGTTGATATCATTGGTCCAGTTTTGGCACAAATAGTCTGGTGCTCCTTGGAGTCGGTGAGTTTCCTAGTTCCCTGAAAGAGGCGGTGGTGACACCTCTCTTGAAGAAATCTTCCTTGGACCCAGACTGTTTTTCAAACTACAGACCTATCTCTAACCTTCCCTTTATTGGGAAGGTTATTGAAAAGGTTGTAGTTGCCCAATTGGATGACCATTTAACCATCCATAGTATCTACAAATCCTTCCAGTCTGGTTTCCATAAAAGACATAGCACCGAGACTGCGCTGGTTCGGGTGCTTAATGATCTTCTGAGGGCGAGGAATCAAAAGAGACGTTCCATCTTGGTTCTCCTTGATCTCTCTTCAGCTTCTGACACTGTGGATCACGTGGTGTTGTTAGCACACCTGAGGCAAATCTGTGGAATGTCAGGAACCATTTTGCAATGGTTCATTTCATTCTTTACTGGGAGATCACAAAGAGTTGTGTCGGGAATTTTTTTCTCCGGCCCAGTCTCTTTGTTGTGTGGAGTGCCTCAGGGTTCTGTGCTGTCACCCATGTTATTTGCAGTGTATATGCTGCCCCTCAGAAACATTATAAGATGGTATGGGCTGAGGTTTCACTGCTATGCAGATGATACCCAGCTATATCTGCCTTTTGCACCCGACCAGGATGGAGCTCTCTCGGTGTTTAACAACTGTCTGGGGGAAATCCAAGACTGGATGGATTCTAGTTGGTTAAAGTTGAACTCGGAGAAGACTGAGGTTTTGGTGGTGGACCCGGGTGGTCAGATTGAGAGGTCATATACTAGTACGCCTTCTGGAATTTTTCATGGTGGCATGTCATTACCAACCTCTGAACAGGTGCGTAACCTTGGGGCGATCCTTGACGATAGGCTGACTTTTCAATCTCAGGTGTCAGCCATCGTCAGGACTTCCTTTTACCATCTTAGGAATATTGCCAGGGTTAGACACCTTGTTCCGTCTGACTCTTTGCCAACGTTGGTCCACGCCTTTGTGTCCTCACACCTAGACTACTGCAATGTCCTTTACTTTGGGCTTTCTGGGGTTGAAATCCGCCACCTACAGCTGGTGCAGAACACTGCAGCCTGCATTTTGACTGGGACAAGTAAGTCCTGTCATATTACCCCAGTGCTGCGCGAACTGCACTGGCTTCCTATACAGTGGCGGATCACCTTTAAAGTAATTTTATTGACTTTTAAAGTCCTTCGCGATCAGGGTCCGTCCTATCTGAAAGAACTACTGATTCCTTACTGCCCTGGCCAATCGCTCCGCTCCGCTCGGCCGACATGGGGTTGCTGGAGATTCCAAGAGTGAGTTTAAAATCTTCAGGCAGCAGAGCATTTTCTCATGCTGCACCCACTCTTTGGAACTCTCTACCATGCCGGTTACGGGAGTGCACCTCAGTGGAGATATTTAAGAAAGAATTAAAGTCTTATTTATGGAAAATGGCCTTTTCGGAGAGTTAAGTTATCTGTAATATGATTGGAATTTTATTGTAATTTATTATGTTTTTATGATGTATTTTTATTTGCTTTCATGTTTTGTACTGAAATTTGAATTTATGATATTAGTTTATTCAGCGCCTTGCTATATTGAAAGGCGCTATATAAATAAGATTATTATTATTATTATTATTATTCTTCTGGAAAGGACATGGGATATTTTAATTCAGTTCAATAAACTATCACTGTGCAATAGAAAGTCTTTGATGTCAACTCTGTGGCTGCAATTGACAATTTTATACAGAACACTTTGCTCTAGTTGTGTGCATGCCATGTTCTGCAATATCCATATCCTTTGAACCCTGACATCACTAAATGACATTACACTTGTATGTCTTTCTCAATTTACATAAGCTTTTTTCTTGCTACGTAGTTCTCCACTCTCACTGCTGACTGGTCAGCTGGCTACCTATCATTACACACTACAAGTATGATGAATACACATTTTTTTCTAATTATGTTGACTGGAGCAACACATGTACTTGGCATACATTTTCGCTCTCAGACGTGTATGTCTGCTTTTTTTGCATATTACTGGAAGATTTACATCAGCCAAGTTTACATAGAATTATAGCTGTCATCTCCAGTTAAATATCTGACCTCATTTCCTGCCCTATCCTTTCTATGTCCAACTAGCATTAGTTCAACAGCTTGTACTTCATGTTTTCTTTTGATATGCTAACTATTCATGCATGCCTACTGGATACGCCTTGCTGATTCCAGCATCTCTTTGATATTTACAGTGATGGCAGGATGCCTTATTCACTCACTGCATTTGACAATGACCTTACTTCCTAATCAGTGTTCAAAGTCAGCAGTTAACAGCTTGTAGTGTATTTCACTGCAGACAGTGACCCACTCTCATGGCATGTTTCTTTTCCTCTCAGCACATCAAACAACAGCCACTAAGTTAGTGGCTCTATGTTACCGAATAGCATGCTTCCTTCACTGTCACTCAGATGGCATACTGCACCCGTCCAACTGTTGTGTAATATGTGCATTCAAAGGACAACATGAGCTGCATGCCAGAGAAACACACACTAGCTTAGGCCTTGTCCTCCTTGGATGCTTTGGTATGCATGTGTGTGAAAGCTCACGGAAGATGCGTGTGTCAAATATTACTGGCCACGATGGCGTGCGTGAACCCAGCGAGTATGTATGCATGTTAGATGTGGCACAGAGGTGTATCACAATGCCCCAGAAGCAATGTAATTCATCGCCACTCCACAGTTGCGATTTAAAAAAAAAGTTTCATATCTATTACAATAGATAACTTTCAGCATATGAAGTCCAAAAAATGTTGTCATGGAATTGTTAGTGACTGATCTGCATGAAACACAGAAACATTGACATCGCATTTGACGGCAGACGAAGACCGCTTAGTCCACTGAGTCAGCACATTTCCATACCTAATGGATAAGCTGCAGATCCTAGTTAACCAACAGCTTATTTCCTCCTACCCTCCCACTAGAATTGCTTTATGTCTGTCCCTTGCATTCTTGAATTCAACCACTATATTTCACTCCACTACCTCCTCAGAACTGCTATGCCACATGTCCACAACCCTCTCTGTGAAAAAATAGTTCCTCACATTACCTCTGAGCCATCCACCCTCTACCTTCACATTGTGCCCCCTTGTTCTTGCTCCTCTCTTTTTCTGAAAGATGCTACCCACTTGGACTCTGTTGATTCCCTTGATGTACATGAAAGTTTCTATCATGTGACATCATATACTCAGATTTCTTTGCATTTGTGCTCGCGGTGGAGGGTGCTGCTTTCATCCGTCTATCAACTATGGACTACAACTATGACAATCCTTCCTTCCTTCCTTCCTTCCTTCCTTCCTTCCTTCCTTCCCTCCCTCCTTCCTCATAGAGGTATTTGTACTTTCCTGAAGTCCCTACCTTTCGCATTGAAAAATATCATAGGGGATTGAAATATGTCATTGGTGATATGATGCAACACCAGAAAATCCACACAGATACACTTTGTGAGGTGCAATAGAGACACCACACACACACTGGATGGGGGAGATAATGGCAGAAACCAGGCAGGCAAAGTAACCAGGAGTTATAAGCAGTAATGACCTAATGGTGGTGCACCAGTACAGCAAGGCATTTGACAGTAATAGCCGAGGAAAGTTGTGCAGTTGGATGGTGTGGGGAAAAAAAATAATGAGAGCGTTGCTGGTGTCACTCTACCACTCCATGGTTAGATAACACCTGGAATATGAAGCACACATCTGGTAAGCGCAGCTACGAAATGACATAAACGTCTTTGGAAAGGTGAACAGAATAGCCACTGGAATGTTTCATGTTCCCAGTGGGTGTTCTGTTGATAAACAGCTGAAGTAGCTTGATATTGTACCTCTAGGGCCACAAGTGGCAAGAGCAGAGACCTGATCCTAGGGGATCAATAAACCAGGTGAGGAGCTCTTAGTAGGGAAGGTATGTAAAAGAACCATTGATCAAGAACTGGCATTTGCAATGGCCAGCTTTAGCAGAAAGGGTAGAAAGTATGACATCACATGTTCAATTCTGTACTACATTAGATTCAAGAGTTCCTGAACCTACAAAGTGTTAAAATAGTTTTAAACACATATATATTTATGTGAGCGTTCACAGACTCTAGTGAATAATTTCATGTTGAGAATATGATTTTAACTCATTGAAAGTTGACATTGGCCCGAATATTCAAAGGGGTTGTGTATGGCACAACAGAGTTGCACTGGCGCAACCCCGCATTGCGCCGGGGCACAATGTAATCATATGCGGTGCAGCTGCAGGACCAATGGGCTAGACACATTCACATATTTGGGACTGTCTAGTACAGTATGCCCTGCAATCCCACTGGTCCACACTGTGGACCAATGGGCTTGCAGCCCATACTGTACCTGTCATTCAGTGGGTGGCCGGCCAGTATTCAAGTGGGCTGCAGCCACTCGCTGATGACAGGGGGGCAGGTGGGCAAGGTGCTGTGTAGGTGGGAGGGTGGGGTGCCACTGGATTACCAGGGAAATGAGATACAGGGATGTACTGTGATCATGGCATTGGGCGGGGGGGGGTCCACTAGACTACCAGGGAAGAAGTCTACTGAATATTACAGTGATCGGGCACATGGGGGGGGCACCACTAGACTACCAGGGAATACTGCTACTGTAATTTATGGCAATTGCAATGGGTGGGGTATGCCTCAGGATCCATGCTGCACATGTCACTCGGTGCAGGGTGCCAGGCACATTTCACTGGGCTGCCCAGTGCAAGGCATGCAAATGGGACCATAATGACATGCAGATCACCCCATTTGTGCCTTGCATAGATTATGGCCTCATTTGCATGCCCTCCTGCATAGATTAAAAGTTGTAATTTCTGACTGCATGCCCTCCACTGAATATCTCGGGTGATGCGCCCAGCGCAACTGCATTTGCGCTGGTGTATCCCTGTGCTCCTTATCTGTGGCTTGCACCAGCGCAGTACCACTGTACCATGCATAGAATGTGCCCTATCTGTGTCATATTCAATGGTGCTGTGCCATGGCCCATCACCACTGAATATCACCTGGCCCTGGCCCCGGTGCATCCCAGTTGTGCTGCGCATAGGCTTGTGCTACTGCCTGGTACAGTCTGAATATCCGGGCCATTGTATGTTTAATTCTATGATGACTATTGCATGTTTTAAAATGTTATAATAAATTGTTTTAGGTCCAGAGGCTTCGGTAATGAAATAATGGCTTTAATAAATAACAACTGAAACGATTGATTGATGTTGCTAGCCGCCAACTTACAATGAGTATTTCTGTTTTTCCTTTACAGATGATGAACCAGCTGGTACTTGGCCCATCAGTACTTTCTTTACAGGAGGCCTATAGGCAAGATATTTTTGCCTTCCCACCAGATGCAGATATGAATCATTCCCGCAGACATGCTGCATATAGATAATACATACTATGGAGACTGGGATGCCTAGGCAGTCGTGTACGTACCCCCATTCTGAGCTGCTGTGTGTGGCGCATTCGTGATGTGTATCCTGATCCATCTGGACAACACACTGGCTACAGAACTGACAGACTTTCATAAATGCATGATAGAATGAGGTGGTGTACCACAATGCACATATCGGTCACAGTATAATACTGTCATCAGCCTCTGAGATTATAATCTTTGCTGCATGTAGTTCTTCATACCAATCATTATAGTGCATAGATTAAAAGTTGTCATTTCTGAATGGTTTGCTTATGTTAGATGTAGTCTTATTGCAGATAGTGTGCCTTTCCATAGAAATCATGCCTGACAATGTATGTTCTTTATCATATCTTTTGTTACAATAAAACATAACAATGTGATCAACTGTTAATGGACTTCCTAAATAAGCATGTCTCTATATAGCAGCACCTGTATAGTTGCAGCAATCAGATGCATTGTTTATTTTAGATATTCATCTTGGTGTGACACGTACACACTGGGTATGAAATATAAAGGTCAAATCAAAATAGTAAGGTGTCATGTTGATCAACCCCAGAAAGCAGTTAAAAAGCTGTTTCACATTCACCTGCATGTCCCCAAAGTACAAGAAATGGTGTGTCAAGTTTAAAAACTATGTGCAAAATATTCAGTTTTCCCTATCAAAAACAAACCCAGAGAGAGAAAGGGTGACATGTTTGGTCAACAATCAGGGCTCCACCACAAACAACACACCGTGAACACAGTAATGTGTGCTATAGTATGTTAACTTGGTAATTGCTAGGCTTTATCTCATTAAAGGACCTAGAAGCCAAGCAAGCAGCTGCAAGGCCAAACAAGACATGTTTAGGGTGATCAGTAGTTTGGTTAGGGGAGGTTAAACATCCCTTGTAAGGGTCACTGGTAAAGCTGCAACCTGTGTATGGAGTTCAGTACTGAAGGCCACATCTCGAAAAGCAAAGTAATCTCATGGAGAACTTCAAGAGGAGGGCAACAAAGATGATAGTGTATCTGTAGAGTAAGGAATACAGGGAGAGGTTGATGGCACTGAACATTTACTCCCTGCAAGACAGGGAAGAAAGCAGGGACATGATTGGGACCGTAAAGTTCTTAAAAGGTATAAATACAATAGATACAATGAGTCTCTTTATGTGGAGTGGCAACCACAGCAAGAGGGTGTCCTGTCAAAAGCTGGAGGATGAGTGGTTTTGGAGTTTGGTCAGGATGCACTGCTTCACAAACCAGGTGGTGGACATGTGTAATGCGCTGCCGGAACAGGTAATCTTGCTGAGGACAGTGGTAAGCTTTAAGATAGGATGGAATAAGCTTAGAGTGGGTGTAAGGATCATGTGTGGAGATGATGGGAGGAGTGTGGGATTGGGGTGCAGTCACGGACTGTACACTGTGCTATACTTATTTATTTATTTATTTATTTATTTATCTTTTGTTAACCAGGTAAGTACACTAGACAAACACATGCCTATTTTCAGGTACGACCTGGGAGAGTACAGGAAATCAAAGAACATACAGAGTATAATTTGAAGCAAGTAGGGCCGATACACTGATGTTGGGAGAAGCATACGAATATAATAAATAGACCAAATGGCCTTCAGCATCTGGCTTCTTCATATATTCATATAGGAAATCATCCTTAACATTGAAATATTGAATTTTATGGCAGAGAAAGAGCACACATGGCCGCATCAGCATATTATATCTATCTTTATCATCGGTCGTAGACCCTGCTTGCTCATCAGCTGTTACCACTCTTTCCAATCTTTAGGGTTCTCTTGTGCTTATCCCATGCAAGCCAAAAATCACCCCACTGTTTTTCCAATCAGTGCATTTTGTGGTAGGCTGTTCAACACTAACACTGACCTGTCTTTGAAGACAAAGTAACTTTCATTACCCCTTCTACTTCCCTCTCAAAATGCATATAATGCCCCCCTTTGATTCTAGCACATCCTTCCAGCAGGACTTCATGGACTCATTCCAGATTAGGTAGTAGTATCTCTAGAACCACCTTTAACTCAAGAGGCTAAAGCATTGACTGCATGATGCATGCACCACGTATAGACACATGAATGTTTTTGCTCCTGGAAGCTGCGCTTGGCACATACTGAATGCATAAGACTTGCATTATTGCGGATTGTTTGCACGCATTTCACCTACACAAAGTGCAGCAAAGCAAACATGGTCAAAAAAGCAAATAGTGGTTAAGTGAATAAAAAGGCAAAGCCTGTATGGGCAAGGAAGGGGATAAATGGGGTGATGCCATCTAACAGCGGACGGCGATGAGTACCAATGCCAATGGTCTTTGTAACAGTGGTCTTGAATTAGTGTCCTTTCTGGAAGCAGGAGCTATTTTTGATGTGTTCCAATAACAAGCTTGATTTTAAGTCTGGAACATTTGCTGAAGCCCCAGTCAAGAGTTGGGTCCATCTCAACGCCCGACTGTTGGGGCATACATCAGACTGTCTGTTGTTTGAAACCACCTGGGAGGGAGAGTATATGAACTGGTAGTCCCATACATGCAACATCCTTGCTAGTGAGTGCACAGAGCTTCCTGGGGCAAATTTCAAAAAGCAATAGAATAAGTAATGTACCCAACAGTGAGTAAAAGGAATCGGAGAGGGAGCAGGTCAGGGAACCGTATCAGTTTAACCATACGGAATTAAGAAATGCAAGTCATAGTAGCGAACCTGGGAAAGAAGGCTGATCAAAACTTTAATCAGTAGACTGTTGATGAAAAAAAGTGTAAGGAAGGGAATGTTGTGCTTTAAAATGGAGAGCGACGGTGTTCAGAGGGGGAAAGTGACATGACAGAGATACAGTATAGTTTTGCAAAGTAAACAATGCTAGGGTCAGCTTGGAGGGTGGCCCTGATAATCACCAGGACCACGGGTAGATATATAGATAGATAGATATTTTATTTACAAAGTGCCCAATTTCATAGACTCTGGGTGCTGCACAAACAATTCAATAACAAAATATATACAGGCAACAGCTCAACACAAACTAAAATTCTATCCATCCCATTAAAACCAATCAGTCATTAAAAGCCTGCTGGAACAGTTAAGTTTTTAATACTTTCTTAAAGGCTTCTACCGAGGAGGCCTCCCTTAAATAATCAGGCAAGGAGTTCCACAGAGTGGGCACGGCCACCAAAAATGCCCTATCTCCAGAATACCACAGCCTCATTCTGGGAACTCCAAGGAGGCCCCTCCCTGGCAGAACGGAGTGCCCAGGGCAGATGGTAGGGAGACATGAAGATCTTGCAGATAGACAGGTCCCCTTTCATGTAGGGATTTATAGGTCAGGAGCCCTACCTTGAAGACAATCATCCACCTGACTGGCAGCCAGTGCAGTCTGCAGAGGACCAGGGTGATATGATCACTTCGTCTCACCCCAGTCAATAATCTTGCTGCACATTCTGCACCATCTGCAGCCTGTGGAGGTTTCCCCCAGATAACCTAGTTATAGGGCGTTACAATAGTCCAGCCTGGAAGTGACAAAAGCATGTACAAGTATGGTCAGATCCTCTGGCAAGATCAGGGCTCGGATTCGGGCAATGTTCCTTAGATGATAGAATCCACTCCTGACAATGGCCAACACCTGAGCATCAAGCGTCAAACCATTATCCAGGATCACACCCAAATCTTTCACTAGACTAGACAAAGTAAGGAGAACACCCCCCAACACAAGGTCTGGGGGGGTAACCCTTCACAGCGCCCTCCGCCCTGACGAATTGGATCCACAAGTACCTCTGTCTTGTCTGGGTTGAGCCTAAGTCAGTTTTGAGTAATCCAAGCCTGGATCTCATCAAGACAGCTATTAAATACAGAGTACGACACCTGGGTATTGGGTGCACAGGACAAGGTACAGCTGCGTGTCATCTGCATAGCAGTGAAAACCCAGCCCATACTGCCTGATAGTGTCCCCCCAGTGGCAGCATGTACACCATGAACAACAAGGTTGACAAGACCGAACCTTGCGGTACCCCACAGCACAGAGGATTTGGGTTGGATGAAGCTAACCCCATCATCACCCTCTGCACTCTGCCTGTCAGGTATGACCTGAACCAGTTGATGACAATACCAGACAGGCCACACCAACACCACAGGTGGTCAAGCAACACCTCATGGTCCACAGTGTCAAATGCTGCAGAGAGGGTCCAGGAGGACCAAGATGGTCCAGTCTGTCCTGTACCTCACTACCAGGAGATCATTAAGCACCCTCATCAGGGTGGCCTCTGTACTATGTCCCACATGAAACCCAGACTGGTAAGGCTCATAGGTGGAGGAAGAGGCAAGATGTCTCTCAAGTCTGCATGACCACCACTTTTTCAATAATCTTCCCTAAAAATGGGAGGTTTGAAACAAGCCCATAATTGCTGAGGCAGTCCAGGTCCAAGGAGTGTTAAGATCAGAGATGCAGGCGCTGATGGCAGAGGGGTGTGGGGATGTGGTGGCGGTCAAAGAGATGTAGGCCTCACCCACACACAACTGGGACCTAAACATATTTGGGGACACCACATGCAAAAGGGATGGGGGGAGAGAGGGAAGGGGATGGGGTAGCTTTTATCATCATGGATAGCATAGGGATAATCAAGCTTGAGGAAGAAGGGGTCCAAGTAAAGGCTCTTTGAGCCATCCGTGCAGACTCCAGGTGGAAAATGGGTGAACATGGAGGTGGTATATAGATCCCCTGTACATGAGGAAGAACAGGGGGAAGCCCTGATGTCTAACCTTAAGGACCACTGTGGCAGAGGTAAGGACATCACTGTGGTGGCGGGAGACCTGAATATGCCAGGAGAAGATTGGGGAACTATGGCGTCCACATCTAACTTGGAGCAGCACCTGATGGATGTCTTCCAGGATGCATTCCTTGCCCAGATAGTGAAGAAGCCGACAAGGGAGGAACGCATACTGGATGTGGTCCTGTCAGATGGGGAGCTCACCAAGGACCTATGTTGTGGGGGAACCACTGGCGGGTAGTGACCATGCCACAGTTTGGTTCTTCCAGGAACTAGGGTGCAGGGTAGAACACACATGAAAGACTGTGATGGATTTCTGGGGGGTGGATTTTGGGAGCATGGGGCTGATCTTTAGGGGCTATCTAGATGTGATCAGGCTAAGAATAGGCACATAGGCATGATGGGAAATTATAAAAAAGGGGCTCCTGGTGGCTACGAAGGCCTGCACAAGGGAAAGATGTAAGGGTGCTCTCGGGGGCTATATCCAAGGAGGATTATTATATGGCAGCCAGGAGGGTCACCAGGGTGGTGAGATCAGCTAAGGCAGGTGTGGAGCAGAGATTGTAACAGGGATTACAAGGGGGAAAAGGGTTCTTTAGGTATATCAGGGAAAGAAGAAAGGGGAAGGGGCCGATCAGTTGGCTCAGAATAGGGGGTGGTGGCTGGAAGAGGCAGGATAGAAGGCAGAGGTACTAAATGAATTTCTGCCTCTGCCTTTACCAAGGAGGAGGGAAGGGGAGCACCGGTATGAAAGGGGGCAGTGGGATATATGGTTGCAGAGTGGGACAAGTATGAGGAAATACCCAGAGGTAGGGTGCTGGATGAGCTCAAGGCCCTAAGAGGGAACAAGGCACCGGGCACTGATGGGACCCACCCAAGGGTGCTCAGGGAGCTGGCAGATACCATGGCCACCCCCCCAGCAGATCTTTTTAACTCTGCACTGCAGTCTGGGTGGGTACCTCATGACTGGTGGATGGCCAATATTGTGCCTAACCACAAGGGGTGCCTGCAAGAGGAGCCAGGTAACTATAGGCCTGTTAGCCTGGCATTGGTAGTGAGCACAGTTATGAAGAGCACCATGAAGGAAAGGATAAAGGGGGTACTGAGGGCACGGGCACATAGACATTCACCAGCATGGCTTTGTTAATGGCAGATAGTACCTGACAAATCTGGTGGGGTTCTTTGAAGGGGTGACAAGGGCGCTGGATCAGGGCCGACCAGTGTATGTCCTCTTTCTGGACTTCAGCAGGGCTTTTGACTCTGTGCCACATGGGGGGTTGCTGGAGAAGCAGGACAGTATGTGGGTGGAGGGGAGGATGGGGAGGTGGATAGAAAACTGGCTGGTGAGGCGGGTACAGAGGGTGAGGGTGGGGGAACGTCTCATCCTCAGGGTTAGTCACAAGTGGGGTACCACAGTGGTCGATGCTGATTTTATTCCTTTTTAATGCCTATGTCGCAGACATCAGAAGTGGTATCAGGAACAGGATGAGCCTCTTTGCGGATGACTCTAAACTGTGTGCAGCAGTGGATGGGGAGGACCTAGAAACTCTAGGGAGGTAGTCATGACATTGGAAACTAATGTTTAACACTGCAAAATGCAGGATTCTACACCTGGGAGCCAAAACCCGACTCACAAATACACCTGCAGGGGGAGATACTGCAGGTTTAGTGGTGGGAATTGTGGTGGTGGTGGATGCCAAAATGAACAGCTCAGAGCAGTGTAGAATGGTGGTGGCACAAGAAAATAGAAAAGAAAGAGTGCATAGCCATGGGGATAACCTTAAGGAGTAGTGAAGTACTCCTTCCACTGTACAATAGCCTGGTTAGACCACACCTTGAATACTGCGTGCAGTTTTGGCATCCCTACTTAAAGAAGGACATTGCATTAATAGAGAGGGTACAGAGGAGAGCGATCAGGATGGTACTGGGGCTATGGCCAAGGCACTATGAGGAGTTCCAAGGGGAGCTTAAACTGTACTCAGAGGAGAGAAGAGACATGGGGATATGATAATAATAAACAATAATAATAACTTTATTTCGCTTAAGCGCCTTTCACGATGTCAAGGCACTGTACAATAAGATTAAAACAACAGCAATAAAATCAGCACACACAATGATAAAATAGTGTGACAGGTCCCTTCACTCTGTATCACTAAAGGCCTAATGCCACAAAAAAATTTTCAATGCCTGTTTGAATCCCCCACATTTGCACACTCCCGCAGCTGATGAGGTAGAGAATTCAAGAGGGTAGGAGCCCCGTACATAAATGCATGAGCTACAGAAAGATTTTAAATACACACTCAGAATCTCTAGCAACCCCTCATCAGCTGAACGGAGCTGTCACTCAGGGCAATAGGGTACAAGAAGCTCTTTCAAGTAGTCTGGGCCAAGTCCATGTAGGGCCTTATAAGTCAGTAAACCGACTTTAAAGGTGATCTGCCACCAAATCGGCAGCCAATGCAGATCGCACAGCACAGGGTTAATATGGGAAGATCTAGAAGTACCCTTCAACAGTCACACTGCAGCGTTCTGCACTAGCTACAGGTAGTGGATATCAACCCCAGGTAGCCCTGAGTACAGGGAGTTGCAATAATCAAGGCGCGAGGTCACAAAGGCGTGGACCAATGTAGGCAGATACCCAGACAGAACAAGGTGCTTGATCCTGGAAATGTTCCTAAGATGGTAAAAGGAGGACTTGGTGACCTCCAACACCTGAGATTGTAGTGTCAGCCCGTCATCAAGCAGCACCCCCAGGTCTCACACCCGTTCAGAGGTAAGGATCTGGGAGCCCCCCAGACAAAGTCCGGAGGGCTGACCAGCCCTCATCCCCTCTATCTAGTGACCAGAATCCACAACCATCACCTCGCTCTTTCCCATGTTCAACTTTAGCCAGCTCAAATTCATCCAATCCTGGATTTCAGCAAGGCAGTGTCTCAACTGTTTGTCACATACCATCTTGGGACTCTATGAAGACACAGCTCTCTGATTTAATTTCACTGCACTTACAGAGGTAATACATTAGATAGAAAAGATCTAACTGTATGTTGGTAGGAGTTTGTTCAGTAGTTTTTCTTGTTTTTTCTTTTATGTGATTGTGATGCTCAATGATATAGTATTCTGTGTTTTCATTTTTCATATTTTTCTCATCTTTTAGTAAAGAATCTTTTATTTGAAAGACTGCCTGAGTGTCTACCAGTTCTTTTTGCATGTGACATAAAGATGGTTAAGTCTGACAATTGTTCAAACAGCTTGATGGTGTTGCTGAACTGGAAAAAGGTAAGAATATACCTAAGGTCTCTTATAGAGTTAAAAGGGTTCATTTTGGAAGCCTGGCTGGGTGCCCCGGTGAAAGATTGTACTGGAATCCCCAAAGAGGGTACGTATCTGAGCCTGTACATTGGGAATGCTAGCATATAGTTCACAGTTTGAATCCCCCCCAGAACCAGAGACTAAAGGTGATTTGGACCCAAAAGCAGACAGGAGGGTTACCCTGTCTTTACCTGTTCACACTATTGCGCTCTGAAGTTGGCACTGTGGGAGAAGAGGGCCTGACCTGCTGAGTGTGTTGGTGACAGATCTGTACAGAAAGCACTATCCTGGTCAGGTGCAAAAGACAGGTAGAGCTGGGTATCATCAGCATATCAGTGAAACCTCAGTCCATACCATCTTACAATGTCTCCGAGGGGCAGCATGTACACTGCAAACAACATGGGGGACAGCACTGAACCCTGAGGGAACCCACATGACAGAGAAAGTGGGTCTGAGGAAAAAATCCCAGACACCACTCTCTGAGTTCTGCCAGTGATGAAAGATGTAAACCACCTGAGGACTGTACATGTCAGACCGCAGATGGACCTCAAGTGCCCAAGCAGCACCCCATGGTCCACAGTGTCAAAGGCTGAAGAGAGATTAAGGAGCACCAGGATAGAATGGCTTCTCCAATCTGTCACCATCAGGAGATCACTGAGCACCCAAACCAGCGCAGTCTCGGTACTGTGCCTCTTTCAAAAACTGGACTGAAGAGGTTCGTAGATGTTATGGATGGTCAAGTGGTTCTCCAACTGTACCACCATGACTTTCTCAATAACCTTCCTTATAAAGAGGAGGTTTGAGATTGATCTGTAGTTGGCCAGAGAGTCCGGGTCCAAAGAAGCCTCCTTCAGGAGGGGTGTTACCACCACCTACTTCAGGGAGCTGGGGAACTCACCAGGATCAAGGGAGCACTGGACTATCTGTACCAGGACAGGGCTGATAATATCACAACAACCCATAATCGGGGAAGTTTGACCCGGGTCCAAGCTACAGCATGTAGGGTGCATACTCTGGACTATCTGCATGAGATCCGCAAACTATGGCAGGTCAAAGGTACTCCAGTTAGCATGAGGTGAGGTGACTGAGCACCAATCAACAGCGTCCCCCACAGAGTGAGTCAAGAGGATCTCCAACCTGATGTCAGTCATCTTATTCACAAAGAATCGAGCAAGCTCTTCTCACTCCACTTGCGAAAAAGCTTTCCGGAGCTGCAGACAGGCTGGGTTGCACAGCCTGTCCATAGTTCGGAAAAGCTGAGCTGGTTGGTTCTGAGTGGCAGCAATCTCCCCAGACAGGAATTCTGCCTTCTTAAGGGTGATTGCTGATTGGTAGGCCTAATAATGCTCTACCAATCTAAGGTGGTCGTCCTCCAGGGTGGATTACCACCAGCGCCTCTCTAACCTTGGTCCTATTTGCCGCAACTCACTCAAGGACCCATCAAATGAAGGAGCCCGAGGGTGAAGGGGGAGAGGACAAACACTGACAGGATCAATCGAGTCCAGTGCCATGGTGATGGCCTTGTACTACAAGGATGATCCCCAATCCTGATAATGTGCAGAAAATTATCTACCTCACTCCAAAACCTTAAGTAAATAATAAATCTAGACTAAGCAGTGCAAAGATGAGCAGGAAGAGCAAGAAAATGGCAAAGAAAATGAGTAAAAGGCAAAATAAAAATGCAGTTGCAAAGTGCAATTTGCAGCACGCCCAGCATGGCGGCCATCTTGGTAATGGAACCATATGAAGTTATAGAGGGTCTGAAGTATCTAAATTAGTTTAATAGAGTAATCCTTGAAGGGGTCCTTCAGCTGAGGGAACCAGGGCCCACTAGGGGACACCACATGAAGCTGGATGGGAGGAGGCTGAGGGTGGAAGCAAGGAGCAGCTACTTCACAAATAGAGTAGTCGAGCCATGGAATGTGCTGCCCAGAGAACTGGTGGCTGCTACTACTGAGGAGGCATTCAAGAAGGGCTTGCATAGGTACAGGGGAAGGGTACATCGATGAACACCTCTGGGAAATAGATGTCCTTATTGGGATGGTGATAGGACTACAATTGGTGCCCTGCTTAGGCACTGACCATCGAGCAGACTCGATAGACCATAGGGCATATTCTGCTGTCTATATAGTGTGTTAGTATTCACAAATTAAGAGTAAGCTGAGGTAACAAGGGCAAACAATAGTATCTCTTTGTACAGACAGTTTGTGAGGCAACATCCATATGACTGCATGCAGTCCTTGAGACAGCATTTCATCAAGGGCATAGACATGATGGAGGTAGTACAGAGCTGAAAAACCAAAAAAAGTATATTGGCTCTTCACCAGAACTCATATGAAGACAGACAAAAAGGAGGGGAGGAGCGAGCGAGAGGACAGGATAGAAACATACAAGTTACTCAAGTAAATCCACAATGTTACAGCAGTATCATATATTATGTTACTTATTTATTTATGTTATCTGCAGTTTACAATACCTTCCACATCAAGTATCAATGGAAACACATAACAATAGTGTATAACCACAATCAGTACAAAAGGCACAGTATGGTATCTGAGGCAGAAATGTGTCAATAAACGTACGTCTATGCAGGTACAGAAAAGTAGTGGAAGAAAACAAGACATACACAGCATTGGAGTCACCCACTGTGTCATTCCCCATTTAGCTGTCTTTATCAAAGGTAACCAACAAAACACATTTCTTCTCACTGTTATAGTTTCCCCTGCCACCAATCACCTATGGTGAGTAACTGCAATGTTTTCAGCACTGCTCAAGTTGTGAATTCATTATTTGTAATAGTCCAATGTCTGTGCAATGCAATACATTGATCAGTACCATTACTAACTAAATCAATAAAAAATGATATATTAAAAAAATGGCTGTATCATGTAAGTGTTCCCAACAAGTGATGGCAAACAAGTGTGCAGCAAGCACATGTTACATTGCATAATGTATGACATAACTGTAGTGCCTAGTTGACAAACTACTCAAGCAATGACAAGTTACCATTACTGTGATGTGCATGACAATTGTCAATAGTCTTATTATGCAACTGCATTTTGCAAAGTCTGAGAGTAGCACACTGTTGGCTGAACGTTACATGTCATAATGTTACTACTAACTTACAAGTAGGGACATATTGCCTATAGTGCAGTCTTAGAGCACAACACATGTACAGCACAAATGGTAACAGTGTGACATGTGACATGAAGCTATAGTGAAGCAAGCAAATATGATGACACAGTACATAATGGGCAGCAAGACAAGTCTAGCAAATGGTCCGTGCTGTGTTGTGTCCCATGATACAATTGTTGTGAGAAGTAATGCGGCGATTTCCTTTGATATGGAGCGCATGATTATCATGGGCGTTGCAATGACAGGACATAGCGGCCAATGTACAAAGAACATATATAATGTCGCAACATAACAGTCCCTTCTCAGTGCTGAAGGCATGAAACGTGCTGAACTACAAGGTCCTTAGTGTCTGGAGGTGCAACACCTGCAATATTTGGTTTAATTCATTGTGTGTCCTCTTCTTTCAGCAGTATGAAGGTTGTCACACCAGACGTTGAGTGAAGACGCATTAGTACTATTTGTTGCATAATATCTGGTATGTAGGAATAGTCCTCGGGCACCTTCTTTGCAACCACAGTCCATCTTCCACTTTTCTTGTTAAATAAACGCCTGCAACTGATTGTTGTACACAAAGATTATTAAAATGATGTATGAAAAGCAGCTATGCACATTGCCACATATCGATTACAGCATACATGTCCATAATAATGAAAAAAAAAAATAGCAATTGCTAACAGGAAAGCACAGAAACAACCATAGACACAGAGAACGTGTTGGCTGATAAATGACCACCATGCCCCACTAGTCTTCCTAGTATGAAGTATTGGCCGCTTTGCCTTTAATATTGCCTCACTGCATTTGTGCCCCACAAGTGCGCATTGATAACACTGAGCACAGACAGATGCCACTATGCCTGTACTAATGAGTGGCAGACACCATCTGGTAGCAACACTGATAATTCCCAAACAAGGTATAAATAACTAAGACACCTGCTATTACATAGCAACTGGTAAAACAAATTTCACACACAACTTTCACACAAAGCTAATAGCTGTTAGACATTGAGAAGCTTCTGGTCTATAATTACTTACACCTTCTCCACTCCTTGATTGTACAGGTATGAACGTGAGATGTGGTGGTTGTAATCCAGTGCAGCAAGATAATTCCGAGCACGGTACACCGGATATGTGAATGCATACCGCTTAGCTACACACATCAGTATGTGTTGCTGAAATTGCTCCAGCTCATCAGTGCTTCTGGTGAAACATAATAAGACAAACAATGCAGATTGCCATTGAATTAGCAAAATGAACAGTCTGTCACTATCTTTTTGCTGGGGCTTAGCAGTACATTATTGCCAGAGAATGAACACCTCAGTACCTGAATCGTAGGTAATAGTGGATGGTTGACAGGAAACGCTTGTTGGCAAGAATCTTTAGGAGTTCACTATGTGACTCTGAATTTGCCACCACACAGTCTTTGTCATGTGGTGCTTCCAATGCACTGTGGCTGCACTTTCCATGCCCCTCTCCCACATCAAGTTCCCATTCATGCGTGTTTGTCACATGATGGCCAACTGCACGCCAACGCACCTGAAACAACATTATGATTGGTTATCAATGCAAATATATACGAAAAACACAAACAATGCCAGACTCATATGTTGTCAAATTGGGAACAACATACCATGAAGTCATGGTAGTTATCCTGACAGCAGTGCCAGAAATGATTCACTATATCATGGCACCATTTTAGTAAACCTTTACATCCTGGCTGCATTACAACCTGAAAGTGTAACCATAGAATAGCATTACATATAATAGTCACAGCCATTTGTGTTATTATACAACAAATTGCAGTTTTGAAAAGGAAAAGAAATAATAACACTTCTTACAGCCACGATTCTTTTGCAAAGATTTTTTGCACCATGCCACGTGTCATACGAGTGTTTTATGGTATGGTAATAGCTACCTGCATGGAAAAAACCAAAAAACAATGAAGAAGATGACACAATGTATGTAGCAATACATGATACGATGAACATAGGCCTACTCATGCATTAAACTAGATATTTGCACATGTGCGTCCGTTACCACGTCAGCCACATCAATGGGGTTCTCATGCATAGTATCCATTGCACATTGAAATGCCAACTTCTCCATGTTAGTTGACTTTAGCATTGTCTCTCACTTATCAATCACACTGATAGACAGGATTTCCTTGGTATCATAGTCCATGATGGTGTAAGTGCAATACTGTGCTGAATGGCCTGGACTATCCATGCGACCGTCTCCTGGATGACAAAAACAAGAAACAATACTGGACTGATTGTTACATCATGTGGTGACATCACCACTCTGCATAGTTTACAGAACTGCAAACATTAGAGGGTTTGGCAGCAGCAATAATGAATGGTGAGAATGGAGTGACATACCCATTATAATCACATGTTTGTCTTCATGTTCAACCATTAGCCTTGACTGCATAGTATTCCACACTTTTTCAATCACTGGCACTGCACAGGATCATTGAAATCAAAAGAAGAAAGATTCTCTGAGCATTGCAATTTTAAGGAAACGATACATGAGGGCAATTTTTCCACGGTTGTTGCCAGATAGTATGATCGAGTTTGCAATCATCAAATCACCAGCATTGAGGCCATGCTTGAGTTTGGGTTCACTATGCCATTTAAATTCAATGTGATTATTTAAGCATTCCTGCAACAACAAGATGACCAATATCAACAGTAAAGAACACATCCACACATTGTTTTTTTAGCTAGCAAAGCCAAAGTCATATGGGCAAGAACACCACAGACATCAATTGGATGTAATGCACACAGCCACGACCTGATGGGCACTGACGAAAAGTGATGTATGCAGTTATTTAGAAATCACAGTATGATGGAACACTCCATAAAAATCATCAGTTTGTCATAAGACAGAATGACACAAAGTAAGAAAATATAATTAAATAATGCCAGTGGCACTCCAAAACTAATGACACACTGGTCTTCTTTGAGGGGCACCTACCAGGAATCTGTGCTCGGCTACTTTCATGGCACTACCTGCCCATACTGTTCCTTGTGCTTGCACCCTTTGGTATCCGCAATTGAATTTGAAATTTGACTCTCTGCTCAGTTTGTAATCTTTGTATATTGAGTTAACTGCTCCTGTGTATGTTACTGTATGCATCTTTTTCTTTCCTTCGCCACCCTTATCTTTGAAATATCTGTATATTTATCTACCTGAGCTGGGTTTAGTAATTGGCTTCCTTATTTCCTTGTAATATTCCGGGTTGCATATGAAAAAAGGCATCTGTTGTTTCAAGTGTGCTGGTCTTGGTTAACAAAAACTAAATAAATAGATAAATGATAACATACTTACATAGTAACCTACTAAGAGGCAAGAAGACTACACCCAATGATCAACTGAGAATGCTCAGTAATCATTGGCCTCACAGGGCATAGTACCCCCCCATCCCAATAATGCCCCCCATCCACATCAACCTGCTGGGTTCTGGAATGCACCCTTCACCTATACTGATCCCAGCTTTTCTTAGATCCCTGTCGTCATACCAGCAACAATTCACCCAGGAAGCACATTCCATGGGCCAGCAGCCCTCTCAGTGAAGTGGCACCTCCTTGTTTCCACAGCCCAGTCTCCCACTGTCCTGCCTCATTGATTGCCCTCTGGTGGGCCCTACCTCCTTCATCAGAATTATCCACTCAAGGCTTGCCCTATTCATTCCCTGGAGATATTTGTAGACCTCTATCATACCGCACATGTTCCTCCTATCCTCCAGCAAGCAGAGGTTGAGCTCCTCCAAACGTTCCTCATAAGGCATTTCCCCTAGTCCCAGTATCATCCTGGTCACCCTACTTTGGACCCTCTCTGGATGAGCAATGTTCACCTTTCAGTAGTGATGCAAAACTGTTTGCAGTATTCCATGTGTGGTTGTACCAGGCAATTGTACAGCAGAAGGTGCACATCTCCACTTCTCGAGGTTATCCCCCGTCTATGCAGCACATAATTTTCTTTGCAAGGCACACAACCTTCCTACACTGCTACAAGTTATTTATATAATTATCTACCAGCACAACAAGGTTCTTCTCACCTATAGAGAACTACCATCGCTCTCCCTACCACCACAGCATATACATAAACTGGATTTCAGGCCAACAAGTGAAGAACCATGCAGATGAGCACATGACACTTGAGCTTCCAGGCTTATGACCACCACTACAGAGTCTTCTGCTCCACCTGGAGAGCCCGCATACCATCATCAACCACTACCACCACCCACACCTTCAAGTTATCTGCAAATAGGGTCCTCCGGTTCCTGATACCTTGTCTAATGTCTGAGGTGTAATATAGGCATTACACTGGAGTGGGCCCAGTATCAGATGACAGTTAAACCATGCTAATGACTGTCATATGGGATGAAACCACCCAATCTCACCTCACCTTCTGTACGCACCCCTTTAGCCAGTTTCATATCCACCGGACCATCTGTTAGCCACCAGGTTAGCCACCAGGCATTCCTCCTGTTCATCTCCACGCCTGAGTGGTCTATATATGACCCCCATCTTTACCTGCTACCCCAGGAGCCTGCAAGGTGACACATGTAGCCTCCACCTGATCCACTTCCTCCTCAACCTTGCTTATACCAATGTCATGCCTTATGATCAATGCTACCACCCCTCCCCTTCCTCCCTTCCTATGTCTTCTCCACATGGCATAGACAAGTAGGTGTTTTAGAAATGGATTGCATGCACGCATGTGATTATAGGTACGGCACTAGGTATTGCAAGCCATGGAAAGGTAAGACAATGTGTGTATACTTACCCATGTCAATGTCACACAACTACCGTTGGTGTGTGACTGAATAAGAAGTTGTTGTCCACAGGTACCATAGTTCTTGAAATGACACAGTTGCGCAAGTGACATTAGATTATTTTCAAAAACAATAAACAATGTCTGGTCTGTGACTGCATGTGACTCTTCGTTCATATCCGCAGAATGTGTTTGATTGCATGGCACTTGGTAATTTGGTTCACCCGGTGCAACCTCTTCCTCATCCTCTGGCAAGCGAAGAACATGAATGGCAATCAATGCCTCTTGAAGATGGTGAACACTGTGAAATAGAAGCAAAAAAAAAAAGTCATACGCTACCTTAATGAAACTGCATAGTGGCAAATGCACTACCTATATGTGAGAGATCACCCAATGTTGGCAGGATACTTGGCAAATTTAATTGACAACAAGCAGTAATCGAGTGTGGAAGCATACATAAAACACAATGTTTTTTCATTGTGTGGATAACATCGGTTGAGATTTGCATGCTAGCATTAATTACCATTCACGGAAGAGTTTAAACAGGAAATAAAAAGGTGATCTAGATGTTCAGTAAACACGAGTGACAGTGTACTTCTGTATGTGCTGCAGTTGTGAGCATTGTGCATGATCAATGGAATCTTGGTTCTCTGCCACATAGCTGATGTCATGGTCCTCCTGTGCCACACTCCTGTGGACAAGCCAGAATGCATTATAACAGAAATTAATAGAATCATGTTTCACGTCAGTTCAGCACACAATAACATCAATATTTGGCAACAGTACTTAACTGCTCACACTAGGACATTTTCAGGTCATATCAAATATTCATTGGAGTATTAAACATTATGCAAAGTCAACATGACAACAGTAGGCATTAAGGTAATGGATAACATAAACTGTGCATTGGAAGTTGATATTGTCGGTCCACAGTTAAGTCTCGTAGCATAGCACTTACTGATTCATCACTGGGAAGTAAACATTTATAATGTGACAATGGAGCAAATATTCACTGGAGTTTAATACATCAATAAAAGTCAACATGAGAGCACTAGGCATTAACATACTGAAAACATACACTGTGCATTGGCAGTTCAAAATGCCTGTCCATGGTTAAATGACTTAATACTGGAATAATAGATTCACAAATGCACAGTCACAATTTTTAATGTGGAAATGGAGGAATGGTGACATTAGGTATACTTACTGTGTGTCTGGCATGTAATAAAACATGTCGCTGTTGCGTCGGGTCTCTGTGTAGCCATAATGTGCTGCAATCCTGCAAAACTGGCCATCTTTGTGTTGCTTGCCTGGGGTAGCTTGTTCAGATTCTGCACTACATGAACAAAAAATAATGACAAGTACTTAAGTAATCTACTTAAAATGGTTACACAATTCCTGATTCATGGCATCATACTGACCCCAAATGTTGGTCTATGTTGCTAATGTCAGGCGATGGCATACAGTCTCCAGTGCCTGGTATAGATAATACTCCAGCAGTTGCATTAGAAGGTTTCCCACCTGACATAGAGTAACATACTTGGTATGTGAAGTGTGTCTGTTCATCATTTCCACTGCATGAAAAATGCTCATACCTAAGTAAGGTCAATTGAAACATATCAAGAAATGACAGATTAGTAAAACCAAGATAAATTTGCTATTGGATGTAGTTGGGTGGATGAAACTGCCTCTCAAGCATACAGTGATAAATGTAGTGACACTAGGTCAATGGAATGAGGGAACATAGTGCGCTGCAGAATGGACAATGCGACAACATATTTACAAAGTTTAAAACCATTGCCAAGTAAAAACAACGTGACATAAACAACTATTGCAGCTGGATGATCACAGCATTGTTTGCGTTCAGAGGACTTCATAATCTGCATGCAAAGGCACACTCACGTGTCTAGCAGAAGTTGAGCTACTTCTCAGTGCTGTGATACATTCAATTCATGTTTCAGTGCCAACCACTGAGTCATCTGTGAGCCAATGGCAATGCAGCATTTTCCACGTCTTGCACATGCTCCTTCTTTTGCCTTTTTTTTGCAGAATATGTAACCATGCGTGGCCAACCGAGTTTGCACCTCTGCAGACTTTGATGGTAAATTTGAATAGCATCAGCATGCATAGTTTGGAGTGTTATGCTGAAACATACAGAATAAGGAGACAAAATGAACATAAATAGGAATTGAAGGCAAATCACATCTAAGTCATCAGTTGAAAGTAGGCTTATACTCAACAATGGTAAAATAGTGGAGAAGACCTCATGGCGAGGAGAAATGGGTGAAACGTATGGTCATCACAAATCAATGCACAGCACTTGAAGTTTGTGTATGTGGGAAACAGAAATAAAGTTAAAGAATACATAAAGTGTGTACACGTGTGTGTGTGTGTGTGTGTGCACGTGCGTGCGTGGTGTGTGTGTGTGTGTGTGTGTGGTGCTGTGGGGTGTCAGTAATAAAAACAGCACAAATGGAAGGCAAAATGAAGGTAGACATATTGCATGAGCTTTCGGTAAAAGAGGTTTGTCAGAAGACATGCAGTAAAGTAGGATAACTAGGGAGAGGCATCACCAGTGGAAGACCTAAAGGTCTTTACATAAAGGTGGTGACACACCATGCCACCAAAAACCAGAACTCCACATGGAACACATAACCACACATGGACATCGACAGAATGTTGGCATTGTAGAATAGTATAAGTAAAAAGGTGCATCATCGGCAACATACAGTAGTAATACCTATGTAACATGAAGGAGTGTAAGGCAGCAGTGAAACTGGTGTGAAAATTAACAGTCTGGTAAAATGAGAAAAATTGGACAGTTGAGCCAAGAGTGACAAACAATGCACAGTGGTAAAAAGCCTGGTGCATAGAAACATAGAATTTGATAGCAGCTAATGACTGCTGGGACACCCTAGTCTTCCCATTTCCCTAGCTAATGCATATGCTGCAGATATTACTTAACCAACAGCAGATTTCTTCCTATATCCCACAGTAGAGTTGCCTTATGTCTGTCCCATGCATTCTTGAATTCTACACTATTTTTGAATACAGTAACTCCACAGGCAGGCTGTTCCATGTATCCACAACCCACTCAGTGAAAAAATACTTATTCACACTACTCCTGGGCCATCCCACCTCTGTCTTCAAAGTGTGTTCCCTTGTTTGCTGCACATCTCTTTTTCTGAAAGATGCTACACTCTTGGACTTTGTTGATTCCATTGAGGTACTTGAAAGTTTCAATCATGACCTCCTCTCCCTCCTCTACTCAAGGGTATACATATTAAGCTCCTTTAATCTATGTTCATATGTCTTCTGGTGTAGACCATGAACCATTTTAGGCCCTGTCCACACTACACTAGATCCACCCCTCTGTAACATTACAGGGGGTCCAAACCATTACCGCAATGGTTTGCATTTACACCTGTAATGTTACAGGAGGTGTTTCTGTAATCATTGTCAAAACCACTCCCGAGGTGGTTTCAACAACGGTTACAGAACCGGATCCACCGCTGTACCGTTACCAGCTGTACTGTGGATGTGTGAGCATGGTCCCCAGCAGTGACCATAGCACAGCGTGAGCTGCATTGTGGGATCGGGAGCTGCTGTAATGGTCAACCAGCACCCGCAGTGTGGACTGGCAGTAACGGTCCCATACTGGACACTGCTGCAGTGTGGACACATTGTACCGCTCACTGGCCATAATGGTTTGTAACCATTATCGGGTCGGAGTGGTGTAATATGGACAGGGTCTAAGTTGCCCTCCTCTGAATAGCCTCCATCCTGTCTATGTCCTTGCAGAAATAGGGTCTACAGAACTGCAGAAAGTACTCCAGGTGGGGTCTCAATAACTGTTTGTACAGAGGGATAACAATTTCCTGTTGTGTACTTGTGATGCCTCTCCAGAAGCATTCCAGTATACAGCCAGCCCTCCTTACTGCCTTCTCACATTGCTTGCACACCTTTAGGTCATTCTGACATGACTACCACTAGGTCCCTTTACATTTTTGTTTATGTTACTACCTCACCCCTATTGTGTATTCTTCCCCTTGATTTTTGGTTCACTCGCGCATTACTTTGCACATGACCACATCCACTGTTACCATGGGGAACTTTGAATATATTCAATAACAGTTCCTAATAGATCATGACACCTATCTGTAAAATCAACAAAAAAGAATTATAAACAATAGATCTTGCTATGGTGAAAACTTTGAAATTAATGCATACAGTACCAGTTCATTGTCATGTGGGTCTCCCTCCTTCTCCTGTGATGCACTCAGTCAATTTGTTTTCTATAAAACATAAATAGCAGGTTGCAGTGCAATAGCAATACTCTGCTTGCATGTATTTCTATATATCTGTGCCATATACTAGTGATATAAAACATACCATTGTGTTTCATAATCCTGTACTGTATGTGTATTATACTATTTCTATGCACTCTTCAGACTTGTTGGAAAACGATACCATTAGCCTTGACCTTATGCCAAGTGGCTATTTGTCTGAATGCCTGAAACCACAACTAGTATTCTCTGTTGCTGTGAAACACTTAAACTGTATGTTCATTATGCATTAGATGAATTTGCATAGATGTTACCTGTTGACACAAATCGGATTATACTGGCTATGTTGAAAGTACTCTGTGATAAGACAAAAGGAAATTTGATCGGCAATGCGTCAGCAAACAGCGCACAGCATTACAAGGTGTCTGTCAGGATTGTCAAGAAACAGCAAGGCACGAAATTCATGGTGAATAAAAAATGTAAGAAACAGATTGTTTATGGCATATATGACTTTCGCTAGGGAAAGGATGGCTGATGACATATCAGCAACAAAATGCAGTGATAATGTAGCATCAGAACACAGTGCTAAACTGGTCAGAATGTAGTTGATGCAGCAAAATTGGTGGAGCTTGTTTAGCAATATCTTCGAAGACGCAGTATCCAGCCAGATGATTAGTCACCATAAATAAACATAATGCATGCTGCAGATGTAAATGATCTATCAGCCTACTGTGCATTATAAAAAACAGTATGAATGACTTCAACATAATGTCCTGTTAGGACATCAGGCTGTAAAACAGCAGTCATGGGCCAGGTCTGGGCTATGTTTGCAATTAGTTGCAAAGCACTAGTAATTTAGGTTATGTCATACTAGGTTCCAGTGCATAGATCTAGTCATTAAATATTTGGCAAAAGTCCAGAACTGCACTGGCTTGTGAATCGGTTTAGTCTGTAACTCTGAGCTCAAAACACAAGCCCTAACTCGTTTTGTGCCAGGGTATGGGTTTACAGGGACTTGATCTGACCCAGAAGTGACTGCAAAACTGGCACACTGTGTTCATTTGCTAAGTGGCATGTTGCTGTCTTGGACAGCAATAGTTTGAAAATTAATTATCCCTTATGCCTCTCTTTTTTTCATTGATGGGGTTGGGGGGGATAAAGGTAAGAACGCATCCACCTGCTTCCAGTAAGGATGCAGTTTGCCTTGATTTCAAGTTTTTGATCCCCCCCCCGTATGGTATAGTGTGTGTGTGTGTGTGTGTGTGTGTGTGTGATCCCTAGATTGCCTGTATGTCTTCAGCCAAGCACCATTTGAGATGCCATGTTGTGCTTCTGAATCTAGCAAGCAACATGTGAACATATGTACTACAGTGCAGTCTGCAAATAGATGCAACATAGAAAAACTCACGTTTTTATCCATCAGTGCACTTTGATACCACTTCCAAGTGCAACCTATTAGCAGTAGAACTGCCTTCCCTTTTGTTTGTTTTTCTTGCAGTTTCACTCTTAAATGGGATTAAGAAGTGCTTTGTTTTTGCAGCACCTCTCATGCAGTTTATTATGGGTTTTTTTGTATGGAAAATGCAATACAGAATCGCATTGCACGGCATAACATGTCTGCTCAGATACATTTACCAAAACGAGTATTGGAGAAAGTAGAACAGGGACTGACGCGAACACAGACTAATTATCTGGGTTTTGGTAGCGGAGGTGCCTACAGTACGTTTCAACCCAATAGTCATTGAAAGGAATGTATGATTCCATTATTTTTTTCCTTAATTTTTTTATTGCCTTATTAAACCGTCGTTAATCAGGCAAAATGTAAATGTTAGCATTTTTGTTTGCCCATTAAAGCAGAAGTCTGGTGAAAATAGTGGTCTTAGAGAATCAAGTCAGCAAATAAGACAAACAAAAACATCAATATACTGTACCCGTTGTCAATATATTTATTCCTGGAGGAAGAAATGTGATTTTTGAAAGGGGGGGGTGGGGTTGTAAGTTTTCACTCCCTTGCCAAAGTCACCACAGTAAAGCTAAGCATCTTGCTGCTGTACTGTGCTATTCACTATCATAGCTGTCAGTAATCAAGTTACAAGGCT
Source organism: Neoceratodus forsteri (assembly GCA_016271365.2). Taxonomy (NCBI): domain Eukaryota; kingdom Metazoa; phylum Chordata; order Ceratodontiformes; family Ceratodontidae; genus Neoceratodus; species Neoceratodus forsteri. Next base: position 1,729,406,227 of record CM057449.1, read on the forward strand.
CTAGTTAGTTGATTACTGACTCTGATTTGTGCTAAAAGTCAGGTTAAAATAGTATTTAAAATAACGCAGTGCAGTTGTTATTTCTTTTTAAACTGTTTGTAAAAGGCTTTTTATATTGTAATAAAAACTGAGATCCATGTAAGCAGAAAGTTTGCCTCTTTATTGTGCAGTGGTGACTCATTCTAAAACAATACCAAGTCCCACAACAAAGGTTACAGCACTCATCTCCCCCAGGAACACAAAATGCAGTCACCTCTCATGAACCATTTGCAGTCCACAGAAATTCTTTATTTATCATAGATGTAACACATGCAGTGCTGGAAGAAGTAGTGGGGTACAGCGGGTTTTTTTTTTTTTTTCTTCTCATTTTTATGACTGTAGTAGATGTGGAATAACGGTGTCCCATTGTGCTAAATATATGGGCACACCTGGAGACTGAAAGCACTTGCTGTGCTTCATGCTTCACCTATCACCAGGAGTGTCTGTATATTCAGCAGAATTGGACACCCTAATTAAGCAATAAGGCATGACCAAGGGTTATGTTAATGGTCTGTTAATCACCTTCTAGGGGTGTACTGTGGCATGAGGTGTAACTGAGTGCCACATGCCCCTAGAGGGTGATTAACTGACCATTAACATAATCCCTGGGAGTGCCTTATTGCTATTATAATAAAAAATGTGTTTAAACAGTGTTAAACCTTGTTCAGTATATGGCTAAGCTCTACATGTATGTTAATAAAAGATTAACATAAGGCTGTTAGAATGTTTGCAGCCAATCAGAAAGCTCCATTTCTCAGACCCTTTTTATAATGTGTTTTATTCCTTACTTAGACACACCCAAGAAGTACAATCATCAGCTGTAATTCAAAGTCCCTGAAATGTTTTCTTGCACTTATAAAATGACTTTTCAAAATAATAATGAAGGGCAGTGCTGAGCTGAAAGTTGGGACTGGTACAATTACTGCATTCGTTGGAATGCTCATTACCCCATCACACTGCCCCATCTGTCTTTGCTACTTCATAAGCACACCTCTGAGCCAGTCAGAACAGAGAGTAACATTTTGCCATTTTGTAATAGATTTGAGACTGGAAATGAATGGTGCTGTTCTGTATACCAGATTTCATAGCAGAATACCATTTCCTCGTGCTTGTATTCCAACTGGAGTACCAACCTATCGTGACGCCAGTCTGCTGTTTAATCTAGACCACTGCTCTTTTGCATAGGTGTAATACTGGCTCTATAGGCAGAATAACAAGTGTATCTGATTTGGTAGTAATCAGGGATTCTCAGGTAAACTTGCTTTCAAATCAAGGGATTGTTTTGAGGGCTATTGTTAATGGGAAATTTTGGTTCTCAATCTTTTATGTCATCTGCTGCCTGTTTATGGAATGATTTACCTCTTTCCCTTAGATGTATTACTTCAGCAATGGGATTTAAGGTTAAACTTAAACGTTATTTGTTATCTGTTGATGTATGTAATTGTTAGTATATTGTTAATAATGTTTTGTTTGTTTATTGTTGATTGTCTTTCAGGTCGGACCTGAAAAAGGGTCTTGCCCAGTGTCCTTACCCAGTTAACAAATTTAAAATAAAAAATTAAGGTTATTGGTGTTCCAACTCCTACACCCGATTAAGTTTACCCCGATATTGTTTAGTACAACATCAATTAGCACAACCAAAGAACTAGTGACATACCAAACTCAGCAGCAGTCAATGTTTGTCTACAATCATGCAACTAAAACTTTATAAGATGCCTTTCTAGAGGTTCAAATGTTGCTATCTTATATTGAACTGATTGCTTCACTCTTGCAGGGTGCAGCTTTCATGCAAATCATATACAGAATGCTATAATTATGTTATAATTCCCCATATCCTAAGCAGATTGTTTAGACTACAGTACCTACTTTCATCACTTAGTAGCTCCTAAAACGGAGGCAGTATGGCACAGTGGTTTAAGGCTCTGAGCTGCAAATCTGGAGACCTGGGTTTGAATCTCACAGCCCCCACTTGCATACTGTGTGACCCTAAGCAAGTCACTTAACTTCTTCGTGCTCCCAGGTTGCACCTGCAAACAAGCTTTCAGCTTAGTGTGTCTCACCTAGTAAAATAATTGGTAAAAAAAAAAAAAAGTAGCTCCTAAAATTGAATGTTGTACATCTGACATGAGATAAACTGTATGCTATTGTGTTCCTTAAAAGCAGTAAATATAAATTAAAAAAAGGTTTTTTTTTTTTTAACTTAACTAGCAGGGGACTCTGGATGCAGACGATTAGTTTTGAAAAGTAATTTAAGTGAGTGTGACAGTTCTCTGTATCTCAGTCCATACATGTAAGGTATCAGAACTTTGGGAACCACTGTTAAAATATTATAGACTGTTAGTCTTACCCAAAGCCCAGTCCTTAGCCCAATGATGTTGTTGATGTAGAGCAGGGTTTCCATGACCAGCACCAGAAGAGGAAAGAAGTAAAAGAACAGCAAGGTATAGTGCCTAAGGAATGTTACACTTGCTCAGGAGGAAAAGCCCATCCATATTCCCAATTCTTTGGTTTTGAAATACAACATGATGTAGCAGCAGAAGATCATAAGCATATTAGTACACCAGCTAGAGCTAGCAAGTTAGTAAATTTTACAGCATTGCTCCCATTTAGTGTCAACACCGTGATTACTGGGACAGAACAGGTGTTAACAGGGCATGGAATCTGATGATGAGTTAACCCCATCACTAAGAAGAGTGCGCTGGGGATCACAACAGAAATGATCCATAGTGACAGTATCAACTTTTTTGTTTTTGCGAAGGACAAAAGGGAAATATAGTGAGTGCAAGGGCCAAAGAACTGCCAGGTAGGTATTGATTATCATTGAAACAGCAGTAATGATTCCACCGCAGTACATTATGGTCAGAGAAAACAGGAGAAAAACACAAGCTGCATCCGTAAAGATTACATTGGCAGCATTGAAGATGGCAGAAAGGGTGTATAAGATCAAGTATATTAGATCACAAAGTAAAGCATTCACCAGAAGGTATCTTGTTTCTTGCCAAAGGCTATGGTTTAAAAAGATGGCTAGCAAAATTAAAGGGATGGCTATTGCAACTGCACTGCTGCAGATGACTGGGGCAACTAGAAGTATGTTCATTTGCCAATGTGGTGCATATATATAACCCATTCATGGAGGGAAAAACTTTAGCAGATAACACATGGACTGCACAAGACCAAATGCATGGAAAAGACAGAGTGGAAGACAACGATGATTCTGACAGTCAGAACTCACCTCAGAGTATCACAGCAGGAACCAAACTTGAATGAGGATGTCTTCTGCACCAGGACATTGATTGAGATGGAATGTGCGAGCACAGGGGACTACAGCATTTAAGTACATGCATGAGAACAGTGCCTGCATTGGTGTGTGATGTCACCTCGTAGGGGCTGCAGCCTGGATGGGGATGTTAGTGGCAGGCTGCACCAAAGTCAGAAAAGCTTCAAAATCAGGAATATCATAAGGAGAACAAACATCAAGTAGACTTAGTAAGATAAGATGTGGGCAGATCTAATTATGCTTAAACATGCTTAAGATATACTGTACAGAGGCAGAGAAAACAAAATATCAACTGTGACAGTGTCCCTTTAAGATCATTTGGTTCCCTGCCTGCTAGCCATAAACCCTTTCTGAGAACCACCAAGAATTGCTTTCTGGTCACCATCTTTCCATACTCATGGATAAAAAGTGACCCTCACTCTAGACCTTTCCACTAAGTAGTTGCTAATGTGTCACCATGGGCAGATACCACCCCCCTCTGCCCTGTGCAAGGTTATGGTCCTAGGTTGCCCACATTGATTTATTTTGGACTTGTGTTGATGAAAGCATATTCAGTCCAGCAGGAGAGAGGTATCTCCGAGCTGGAAGTTTTCACTCCTGCTACATGCTACCGAATCAGACAAAAGTTCTGAAAATCAGAAAGCCCTAAAATATGCACATGAATAGATAGCCCTGAAGAGCAAGACTACATATGATGAGCTGCAAGCCAGACCCAGTGCCCTCAACGGGTCAGACAGTTCTTGGAGTCCTATTGGCTTCCTGCTGTCCTGTGTCCTGCCCCATAACCTGGACCACTCCTTCAACATCTTCCCAGTTGTAAATGTGTTAGTAGGGTCAGGGTGGCCATGCACCTTACACAAAAAAGCAATACCCACCAAGTGCACCCAGGTTGCTGCTGGGGACTTACCCTGCTGGATCAGTGAGTGTACATAATTTTGGACCTGCCTTTTGCTCTTTGTGCAGAATCTGGCTTACCTTGTGCCTGCAGAAGTCAAGGAAAGCTGTGAAGCTACCTGAGTATTTCTTCCATGCTGAGGGGGCAACAGAAAACTGTACCAATTGCAAAGTTTGTGCCCCCAACTGCCATACTGAATATTATCTGTATGACAGAAGTGTCCTCATCTGGTGCCAGCTGCTGGAATTGCTCAAACTGAAATCGAGATAATGCTTCAGCAATCACATAAACTTTTTCTGTAAGGTGGCGTGCCCTAAAAGTTATGTTCTGCTGGAGACAGCACAGGACAAAAACACAAAGCACTCACATGACATCCTCAGACTAGGAAGTCTGAGAATTCATGATGTACAGTATGCAACCGCTCTGTTATCCATGTTAAATAAGACACACTGGTTTGTCAGTCTGTGCCCCCATACTTGCATAGCCACCAAGATGGGGAAAACTCCAGGAGGCTGATATTTGTCTTGTGGCCCCTTTTCACTCATTCCAAGATCCATTGTCCTGTAAACAAACCCTTGGAAAAATGCCATACTGCAAAACCTTGACCCACAGAAGCATGTGTAACCATTTCCAACTCCCTGTGCTCACCTTTTTTATCCTGCCATATTATCACCCTGTTAAAATCCCTTAAGAACAACTCCCATACCTTTAAATCCACTCTCATCCCCAGGGACACCCTAATGTGATGGTACCCATACTCCCTACCCACCCACTACTTCTTGGAAGTCTGTAGTGCTACTGCTGTACTAAGGCTTATTGGTGGGAAATGAAATGTGTGCTGTGGCAAAGGACATCCAACACTGAGTGCAGACCCCCAACAACTGCATGGGACTTAGCACTGCACCAGTATGGCAATTTGAAATAATGTTTTCCAAGTTGCATTCAAACCTGAAAGTTTCAGCTGTAAGAGTTTCCACTTACCAGTAATATAGAACTTCAAACTTTGCTAAAACTCTATCACTAACATCAGCAAGGGCATCTAACAATTTATACTACAGAAATTGCAGTGAAAACAAAAAACTATGTCCCACACTGGGATCAAACCCAGGCCCCCTACCCACTATTGCCTGATAGCCTTTAGTTCTACCACTGTACAAAGACTCAGCATGCTGGGGCAAAGGACATTCAGCACTGAGTAACCCCTCCCCACACACACACACACATAGTTGCAGTAGATTTAGTAATAAACCTGTCAGTCAGTTTAAAGTAATGTTTCCAAGTTGCATTCAAACCCTAAAGCCTCACATGGAAATTTTCAAGTTATCAGCAATGTAGAACTACCCATCTTGCTGAAACTCTGTCACTAACATCAGCAGTGGCATCAAACAATTTCTCTCATACTTCAACAACTGAGTAAGAAGGAAAAAAAAAATGGTCCCACAGTGGGGATCAAACCCCAGCCCACTACCCACTACTGTCTGGTAGGCTGTAGCTTTATCATTGTACTAAAGCTCACTGACAAGCAATGCATGCTGTGGCAAAGGACATCTAACACTGATTGCACCCCCCAACAGCTGCAGTGTATTTAGTAATGCACCAGTCTGTCAATTTGAAGTAATGTTTCCCAAGTTGCATTCAAACTTGAAAGTCTCAGCAGGAACTTGTCAAGTTATTAGCACTATAGAACTTCAAACTTTGCCAAACTCTATCACTAACATCAGTAAAGTCATCTAACAATTTCTGTAATACTACATAAATTGTTTTGAGAAAGAAAAAAAATGTTCTGCACTGGATATTGAACTCAGACTTGTGTAGGTCGTAAAGCCTACACCAGGACCTAAATGCCATGTCACTGACATCATTAATGACATCATGCAGCTGAATCACTCACACTGAATGTCATTTTGGACTTGACTAAATGCAAAAAAGTATACATGACCACAATAGGTGCTTACAGCTATGCTGCTGGCACCTACACTGTAATACATAGGAGAAGGAAATGATACAGTCTCTGTAAAAAATAGAGTAAAGTTACATAGCAACTCTGGGGCTGCTTCACATAAAGGGCAAGTGTGAGCCAGTGGCATCATTTTCTACCCTATCTGAGCTACAGTACACTTAACCTATGTGAACCTATTTGAAGTCACCTAGATGTGGGGCTCTATGAACTAATCACCCTGTAAAATGTTGGTTTGAATAACTCTATAAACTTTTCCACACCACTCAAATTATTTAAAGCATTAAAATAGTGGTCCACCACTTCCTACTGCTTCCAGTCATGCTGCTACTGAATCACCAGCCATATTGTTATGAAAATAAGATAGAGCAGAACAGCCAAAGAAGCAATGACCATTTAAACATTTACTTAGCAAAGCAATGCTCTGATTGCATGCCAAGATCCTCCAGGGCATCATGCTTCACTGGCACTTTTAAACGAGGCTGATGAAATGACAGTGATGAACAAAGTGCTTGGGGATCTTGGCATGTTATTCTCTTATTCAAAGCCTTGTCTTGCTAAATATGTTTATATTTCCCTCAGATCTTTTCTTCACATCTTTTACTTTTGTGCTCTTTATTGTTTTATAATCTCCAGCCTCCTTCCCCTGTTCAAGTCATCTACCACTTCATGGAACCAAACTTTTCTCCCTGTCCCTCTACCTGTCTTCGGAGATACAGTATTGTGTGCCCCCCCTCCAGCCACCATCCTTTCCCTCTGTACCTGAGATGGTAAGAAGGACTGCAGATGCAGAGCACTGGTAGGTTGGACAATGATTTAAATAGCTGGGACCCTCGATCTTGAGGGGACACATCTGCACATGCCCCCTTTCTGAATCTGCCACCAGGCAATGGCTGTTTCCTCCAATGCTCCATTATATGGAGGGAGTAGCAGAAAAACAGCAATGGTGCAGGCTTGCATAACACTTCTAAACCCCACTCATTGTTTTTTAATATATGAACTTCAGGGGGCACATCTATGTGTGACCCTTCCTCCAAACTTCCCACAAAGTCCATTGGCTGCTCCCCCGATGCCCTGTTATGTGACAGGAGCAGCAGAATAACAGCAATGTTGCAGGTCTGCATAAGGCTTCTGAAAGGACAGGCAGTGTCAGCACCTTGGTGATAGCATATTCTGGGGGGGGGTCAGAATGCCTTTGTACTCAGATCACACATAGTGCCCAGTTTAACATCATCATGTCCAGTTTGACCTCCCCAGTGCATAGTTTATCCTCACCAAATGCACATTACACCTTACAGAATCCCAGCTCACTCACCCATGAACAGTTCCCCCTATGCCTGGTTCACACACCCCATGACCGAGTCACCTTTCAGTACCTATTCCAAGCTTTCTTCATGAAATCCCCCCATCTCAGGTGGAGGGAATGGACAATGAAATGATAGAAGGCTTCCTTAGACTGGCAGAAAAAGGGGAGATATTGTTGATGGGGGACCTGAATATGCCAGATGTTAACTGGAGCACCTTTGCTGCAGGCACATCCAAGAGCAGGGTCATTCTTGATGCCCTACAGGGGACATGCCTCCAACAGCTAGTATTGGAACCCACTCAGGAGGGAGCAATCTTAGACCTGGTACTCTCAAATGGGGATGGAGAAAGAATCTCAGATTTAGAGATGGGTAGCCATCTGGGAACAAGCGACCACCAAACAGTGTGGTTCACGATAAACACAGCCATACAATCAAGCCATACAAAAGCAAGAGTATTGGACTTTAGGAGGGCTGACTTTGGGAAAATGAGAGAGTGCTTAGAAAAGCACTAGCAAACAGGCAAGAAGGAGGGGTGGAGGAACAATGGGGAGTAATCAAAACAGCCATCACAGAGGCAACAAGCCTTTGTGTAAAGCAAATCAATAAAACACAATGAAGGAAAAAACCACTATGGTTCTCAAAAGAGGTGGCAGGGAAGGTTAAGGAGAAAAGGATAGCATTCAGGAAATATAAGGAAATACAGAAAAAGCAGGACAGAGAACTTTATCAGTTAAAGCAGAAAGAGGCTGGGAAGGCAGTCAGAATAGCAAAGGCCCAAACCGAGGAAAGGATAGCCAATTCTGTTAAGAAGGGGGATAAGACCTTTTATAGGTACATTAGGGAGCAAAGAAAGACCAAAGGAGGGATACTGAGGCGTAATAAAGGGGAGGGAATGTGGGTAGAGGGGGACAGTGAAAAAGCAGGGATACTGAACGAATATTTCTGCTCAGTATTCACAAAGCAAGAGGAGGGGGAGGTACCTAAACCAAACAAGAGAAACACTCTGAAGATGGGGGTCGATACCAGTCCATTTACAGAAGAAAGGGTTCTGAAAGAACTAATACAATTGAAGCTGGACAAAGCAATGGGGCCTGATGGGATTCACCCAAGAATTCTAAAAGAACTAAGGGTAGAACTAGTGACACCACTGACTACTCTCTTTAACAAATCATGGGAGGATGGGTTGGTACCTGAGTACTGGAGGAGGGCAGATGTGATTCCTCTTCACAAAAGTGGGAGCAGGACAGAGGCAGGAAACTATAGACCAGTTAGTTTGACCTCAGTGGTAGGGAAAATGATGGAATCACTTCTGAACGAAAGAATTGTTGAGTACGTGAGAGGCCAGTGGGTACAGGATCCAAGGCAGCATGGATTCACGATGGAAGGTCATATAGACAAATCTAATAGATTTCTTTGACTGGTGACCAAAGTAGTAGACCTGAGGGCTGTGGACATGGCCTACCTAGATTTTAGCAAGGCATTTGATACAGTCCCACACAAAAGATTAATACACAAGTTAGCCAGCCTTGGAGTTGGCCCCAAGGTGGTAGCCTGGATACAAAATTGGCTAGACAACAGAACGCAAAGGGCAGTAGTAAATGGAGTGCACAGTGAAGAAAGGAGGGTTACTAGCGGGGTACCACAGGGTTCAGTACTGGGACAGGTACTTTTTAATGTCTTTATAAGTGACATTGCAGAGGAACTGGAAGGAAAAGTATGTCTCTTTGCAGACAACACAAAGATCTGCAACAGGTTGATACACAAGATGGAGTGGAAAGGATGAGAAGGACTTGCAAGGTTGTAGGAATGGTCAAATGTATGGCAGCTCAGATTCAATGCAAAGAAGTGCAAGGTAATGCATGTGGAAACAAAAACCCAGGGAAGAGTACACAATGGGGTGAGATACTAACAACAGTAAAATGGAAAGGGACCTGGGGGTAATTATATCAGATGACCTAAAGGTGGGCAAGCAATGTGAGAAGGCAGTAAGGAAGGCTGGGGGATATTGGGATGCATAGGAAGAGGCATCAATAGTAGAAAACAGGAAGTTGTTATCCTCTGTACAGACAGTTGGTGAGACCCATCTGGAGTACTGTGTGCAGTTCTGAGACCCCATCTCCGAAAGACATAGACAGAGTGGAGGCTGTCCAGAGGAGGGCATCTAAATGGTGCAGGGTCTGCACCAGAAGACATACGAAGAAAGACTAAAGGAGCTCAATATGTATACCCTTGAGGAAAGAAAGGAGAGAGGGGACATGATAGAAACTTTCAAGTACCTCAAGGGAATCAACAAAGTCCAAGAGGGTAGCATCTTTCAACAAAAGAGATATGCAAGAACAAGGGGGAACAATTTGAAGATAGAGGGGGGACGGCCCAGAGGTAATGTGAGGAAGTATTTTTTCACAGAGAGGGTTGTGGATGTGTGGAGGTTGTGGAGTCAAGAACAGTGGGGGAATTCAAGGATGCATGGGACAGACATAAGGCAGTCCTAGCGGGGGGTAGGAGGAAGTAAGCTGTTGGTTACCTAGGATCTGCAGTTTATCTGTTAGGTAGGAAAATGGGCAGACTAGGTGGGCCAAGCAGTCCTTATCTGCCGTCAAATTCTATGTTTCTATGTTTCGTTTCTATGTTTCTATGTTTCTAAATCCACCTTCCCCATAATTGGCCCCCTCATTCCAAGGTCACAAACTCTGTGCTTGTTTTACCCTTCCTCTGTACAGTTCACACACCCCATGCCTAGTTCAACACCCCCTTTCCTTCCTCTTGCCTGATTCATTCTTTCTCATGCCAAATTCACTATTCCCAATATCCATTCACCCCCACCATCCCCAAATCATGGTATCCCATGATAAGGGCATCCACTATTGAGTGCTTACAAAAAGGGTGACATAACAGCAGTGCCTGTTCACAGGGCTACTGGATGGGGGCGAATAGGCTATAGCGATATTCTGTCACTATACGTATATGTGTGCACGAGGGGGGGAGCCAGCATGCCATGCGATGGGTGGAAGGGAAGGGAGGGTATGTGAGGTGTAGCAGGCTGGTGGGTTCCCGAGCTGGCCATGTGGTGTGATGGGTTCATGGCAGGGTAGGGTTGGAAGGGTGCCGGGTTCGAAGCTGGGCACGTTGGTATTTTTACGCCAATCCATTAATTTTATTTTTTGTTTGTTTTCACCCCCCCTGACATGCACTCCCCTGGAGTTGAGACTCTTTTAGTAGGGGGGTGCGGGTCCCCCACAAAAACAAAGAAAATATATGTTTACAGTGTCCTTTTGGTCTGTGCCACGAGTGTACATCGGCGAAATTGATTTTCGCCGATGTACACTCACCTTAATGGCGATCACCTTTCTGCGATCACCATTATCACATAGAACCCCAAATCACACATCACCCTCCCCAGTACCATTTCACCTACTACATGACATGTGCAACATACCCCGTTAACACCCCACTTTCCACTCACTTGTATGATGCAGACCCCACACAAGCCAACCAGTGTCTGCCAGTCAGACCTTAATGTCCCTACTCTCAGGTATATTCTGCCTTGCCCTGTAACCCAATATGCTCTTCAGTAACACTAGTACAGCTGTAGTTAAGAGCTCCACTGCCTTTCACAGCATCAGTCATGCACTGGCAATGTCATATAACTCTCCTAGCAAGACACCACTCTCCATGTCTCCATGCTAACAATAAGATTCTCCTGACCCTGCTGCCTGACACACACACACACACACACACACACACACACACCAGTCTGAAGTTTGAATTCCATTATATCTATTCTCAGCCACTTTATTGCATGCACTGACCTGCAGCACCACCCATTGCCAATAAATGATGGCTGAAGCACATTCTACTCAACAGACAGAATGGAAGTGTTCCAGCCCAGGAAAGCGAAGTTCATGGAACCCCAGGCGCAATGTCTTTTTTGACTGGGGACAGCTGGAATGAGGGGAAAGGGGTATTTAATAAAAAACAACAAAATTGGACCACAAATTAGGTTAGCCTGGCTCTGACCTGATTGTGGCCCAACAGGTCAGACCAGCGAATACTCAACAGGCCCGAATCTGTGACTCGACCCACTGCACACCCCTAGTGATGATATCTGCTGAATTGGGCAGGTTCTACAAACAAGAACTCATCTAGGTAATGCGTAATGTGTGCATTCCCCATGTACACCTTAGTGGACCATTCTGGAAAAGATGCAAAGGCCTCAAAAGCACTGAGCAACACATTGGTATCACCTTGTCAAAGTAACACTGCCCATAAAAAATGAAACCCAACATGTCAAACTCTCTCGGCCTCATGGGGAAGAGGTGGAAGGTGGACTTTATGTCACTTTTGCCATCAGTATCCCAGGGCCTAGGCTGTACACCAGATCCACTGCAGTGCCAAAGAATGCATACCTGACTGTGCTATCCTCTGGTGTGATGAAGTAATTTACTGAATTACCTTCTGGGTAGGATAGATGATGTATTCAGAAATACTCCCTGGGATCTTCTTTGGGACTACTGCCAACATCAGTCTCTAAGGCACTCTAAAAATGGCTGCCTGAAAGGACCATCACCCTGCTGGCCTCCACCTCTTTGTATTTTTGCTGTGAGTACCCCCGGGAAAGCCTCAACAGATTTAATATTTCATGCTGTTGTGTTGTGGCCATTCTAGAACCCTTGTACGGAATCTCAAAACCCTTACTGAAACCGTTGATCAAGAACTATGCTGCATATCTGTCCAGGTATCAGGAGAGACAAGGGGTTAGGTTAGTCAGCTAACTTACATGTTAGTCAGACTTATCTGCTCCTTGTTTATATTTGTCAGTGTTGTTGGTGTCTGACCTGTGCTGCTTAGAACCAGAGCTTCTCCAGCTGCTGACTCTATGGACTACCTCACCAGTTCTTGTATACATGGCTGTATTTACAGAAGGCACAGAAGCATTGGCCCTTGTTAAAGTAATAGTAAGCCCCCTTGTGTGGCCCCTTTTTTGTTCTTTCCTGATATCCCCTTTACACTGCCTAGTTACTACATGCTTGCTGTCAGTGTATGGCACAATGTTGGGCTTCCCCCTGAGTTATGTATCATGCCCACAAATCACTGGGTATATTGTCCCATTTCAAGTTAGTCTGCTACACCATTTTTAGCCTAAACTGGTCATCATACTTGTACCATACATAACTTTAGAAAGACAAATGGGCAGATTTAATGGTGTCCCTGTACTTTAGTAGAGACACCGACATATTGGGGTATTCATGCTGTACACTAACAGAAAGATACCAAATGCAGCTACCAAATTTTCAAAGGTGTAAGGCACTTTTGGCATCCATGAGCTGTCCCACATTTCTTTTTTGTTTTCATCCTCCTCCAGCATTTCACAATGTAGCAGTAAAAATATGTCCATGAATTCCCCCCTCCATATTTTCTCCCACTTAGCATCTGACAAGAGATTACTCAGCAGGTCATCAACTCTGGCATATGCCCATTTTTCATTACCTTTTCCCCAGAGTCAGCTGCCATTGTCTGTGCCCCAGTGGCACTAACATCTAATAGACCTGGTTGGGCAATTGCCCCCATAGGCGCAGTTGCCAGGGCTATATGTGACGGTGTTGTGGTGGAAACTACCATGCTATCCTGTGGTCATCCCCAGTGTCTTCCCCCCTCCATCTCAGTTCCCTGCAACTGTTTGGTCTGTGAGTTTTCTGCAGGTCCCACACCTGTCCATACCTGTGCCACAGTACCCTGTGTGATCTGAGCACTCTGTTGTGATACCCCTCCTACTGTGGTTGATTGGGGTGTGCTAATCCCATGTGTGACCAGTGAATTGGTCAGCAAAAGTGCAGCAGAGGGGCATACACTAGTGATGTAGAGGTACACAACTGCTCCTGGGACATGTTGTGGGCAACCTCCCCATCTAAGATTCCTGGCCTCAGGTGTGCCCATGGATTCTACATGGGTCCCCAAATAAAACTTGGCCACTGCTGCATATGTTAATTCTCAGGTGCTGAGAAATGCCCACCCAGTTGATTGAAGGAATCCCTGCCATTGCTCCTGAGGTGGTAGGACCTCTTACCTGCTGACCCCCCATTAGGGACTCTCCACCTTCCTTCTCTGTGCAAGGATGGGCAGTCACCTGTGCACTACAGAGACCATTGTGTGTTATGGCTGTACCTCAGCTTGCCCCTTTGAGCAAGCTGTGCCCCCCTACCTGGGTTGTCCCTTGAGAAGGGTAACCTGTAGATTCTGCCATCCCAGCAGTGGTCTGTTGGGCTGTGTGTGCTCCACTCCACTATGGAAAGGGCTAATTTTTGACCATATGGATTGCAACATTCCTTTCATATTGAAGGTCAGCCCCATCATCTTCACCTTCACACTTACCATCTGTTGCCTGCTCCAGACTTATGAATAAGTGAACATTCTAAAGGCCGCTACTGGTGTCTTCATCCCCTCTTGTAGCATAGTTCACTGTCTCACTGCTGCCTTCTGCTGGGTTGACCTGTGCCTTGCACATCATCTATCCACTGACATTCATGCTGTGTGCTTCACTGGCCTGCTTTGCCACTTACCTTTCCCTCTATTACCCTGAGCCAATGACTCAACCACCCATGTGGATGGTTGTCTCCACCTGCAATAGTGTCCTTAATGCTTCAAATCTGTGTTGGTGACCTGTAATGTGGTTCTTGCACCACAGCTGACAGTGAACTCCTAGTCACCCACAGCAATGACCTGTAGACCAGTTTCTAGGTTGGACATGGCCTGCATCCAGCTGGGACCCCAGGCTCTTTCAGGTGTTACATTGCCTCTAGAAAAGCTTGGTTCTTCCCTCTGAGTCTCATTGCTAAAGAGGCACCTGCACCTGACAAACCACACTGGAAGCCATGACCTCAGATTACTCATTTTGTTAGAACTTGGCAATAACATACCTACTAGACAAATCAAGAGGGGGAAGAGTTTAGCATTAGTGTCACCATTAAAACAATTTGTTTAAAAGAGGGCTGCCTCTGGCCCATGCTGCGAATAAGCTCATCTGGTGCCCCCTAAACTTTATTTTTAATGTTTTTTTTTTCCTTTTATTTTTAAATAGGATAGCACTGTTAGGACTTTACAGCCCTGTTTACTGAATCCATCTATTAGGTATCAGACCACTGTGGCACCCTAATGTACAGTTGACCTGCATGGTATCACATTCAATGCTGAAGATGTTCTACTTGCCCCTGTTTCATTCATGCATTTCTTTTTTTTTGTAGGGGGTTATGATTTATATATATATATATATATATATATATATATTTTTTTTTTCTTGGTATGTGCTACGGTCATACTTGAGTATTTTACTATTGAGTTTTGCATGCGATCTTCTGATTCCAATCCAGATATTAATACCACACTGTCTCCTAATTTCCTAATTTGTCCTGCTGTTTCAGGCACCTCGGGGCTCCTCAAAGCTGGCCCAGCCCTAGTACCCACTGGCAACTTCTGTTATATGTGAAAAGATTACACCTTTTGTTCTTTGCATGGTATACTGGATAAAGAAAGTAACAACAAGCAGAAGTAATAAAAGAAGTTTTTTTACAATACTTATGCCATAACAAGTGAAGCAAAGCAATCACAAGGGAGTTGATTTCCCACCATTCCTCGAGTATGGTCTCTTTCTCTCCCAGGAGCTGGTATTCATACAATTGTATATGACTGATAAGAGTGCAGTTACAGATATGATAGACTTACAGCATTGGGTAAGGCATGTAAATAAGGTGGCTCCCTTGGACAATTACATAGGAAATAAGGAAGAATCTCTGAACAAAGGAAATTCATAGCAACAAAATAAGTGTTATCAGTTCTTATTTCCAGACAGTGAATCTGAAAATACTTGCAACATAATCACAAACAATCACAATGCGTCACAATAGTGGAAAACTACAGAATATGAGTGATTATGAGTATAACAAAATTTATGTGGACACTAGAAACAGTATATATGGCAGAAACAGATCATATAGGTAAAACATTATGAGACTGTGGTAAGGCACTAATACTTGTAGGTGCATCAGGTTACGGTTACATGTGGGTCAGTTGATGGTGTATAACCCAGGCATAACAGTCCCCTCCTTGTTGCCATGCTCAAAAGGCAACACAACAAAAAGAAGATGGTTAGGTGTAGTAATGGTATATCTTATCTCATCAACTAGCCTGAGGCGCAAGCCTTGTAAAAGAACTGCAGCCATGCAAGATGCTGGTTAAAAGTATGCCTCAGAAAGCAAAGGATTAGTAGTGGATGAGTTGAAACAAGATATAAATTACTTTCAAGCTTTAAAACATTGATTTGAATATCTGCTTTTTAAATCACATAAAAACTCATAATCTAAATGAATTACATGGCTATAGCATACAGATAGTCAGGATGACTGTGAAAGTAGTCCTATTCAGGAGTTGACACATGGGTAATCACATATGTTTACATCATAAAACACAAAACAGAAACTAGGTACGTCAACACCACAGTGGATATGTGTATAAGAAAAATGGTTGATGTGTATTATCACATCATATAGTTTGCAAAAACTGTTACAGTCATTGTCCCTTCACAGAACATTGTATGTAAAAAACCTTAATTCTGAGAGTTGAAAATGCAGATAACTGTGGCGCATGGAATGGTGGTATATGTTATTGATTGAAGAATCTAACAACAATGTCTTTAAAGAGGAACCAGTCCATTAGGTTAGAACTGGTAACCACAAAGCAGTGTAGTTACATTGGAAATGTCATTCGTTGAAAGTTTGTAACCGATGAGGCACACATGGCACATGGGGCTGTGCAGACATGTACCAGCATGGTAAGAAAGGTAATGTTTATGTAGCTGGCTGCTGGTTGGCTGGATTGGCAAAGGCCTTGGCAATGCTTGGATAAGATTGTCCATTGAATGTTTCAATGGAATAGCCACACCCACACAGACATAGCTTTTTGTAAAAAGAGCACATTTTGCACAAATATCAACAGCTCAAAAAGAAATTTCATAAAAGAGCGACCAAGAGCACAGTCCATATAAGAACAATCAGTTCATATCAGGTGCAGCCAAATATGGAAAATCAGTTGTGAAGAAAAGTTGCATGTGTTGCTTGAAGATCTTACCAATACCTCTCTGTGGAAACCTAAAAACTTGTAAAACTTTGTTAAAAACTTAGTTTTAAAACATACATATAGTTGTTGTTTAATGGAAAAAGGAAAATGGTATGGTTATTAGCAATGCCTTTGGTTATGGTGTGGTGTGACATAGACAAGTGATGGCATCGGCCATGCACTCGGAGGTGCAGGTCAAGGTCCAATAATAAGAATATACTATTTATTCATCTGTGAATACACCCTGTTTCCAAGTCTCAGAAGAGGTTGTGACAGTCGGAAAAATAAAACATAGTATCCCTGCCTATGTGTTGTTGTTTGGCCTAGTTTAGGCCTATCTCATGAAATGAAAGTGTGATATTATGCTTGTTATATGCACTTTGAACTTTTATCTTATGGCAGTATGCCATTTACACCACATAACACAGGGGTATATAATAGCGCCTGTTGTGCCTATGGGATTTGAAAAGGTTCCTTTAAATTAGGTCTGTTGTCTAGGGTGTAATACTCCTAGGTAGTCAGTAGTGTGGTGCTCTGATACTGGGTCTTGAATATGTATCAGTTCTATTGCAAAGGTGTCTGGTAACATGATGCTATGAATCCTAGAAGTGTTTGTATTGAAGCAGAATTTATACTCTGCCATATTATGTGTGTATTTACACATTATATACAAGGGTACCAGGGAGTGATGAAACAATCAGACCACTAGTTGGTCTGGGTTTATGCTTGGAACATTGGGTATGATTTTTTTCTCTGTTTGGGTAACAACAGTTGGAAACATGGCAGTGCTAGCAATGGAATGAGGTGTACAATACTATGTAGTAGTATTATATGGAAACAGAGCACAAAATATGGGTTTATGAGTACAGTAGAGGTGTAGAACCCTGTGTGTTGTGCTTGGGCCTGGCATATAGACAGGATGCCAGTGGGTGACCTTCTGGTGTAGGGCCCTACCTTGGTGTGTGCCATTAGCTAGGTGGGTCTTAGGGATTTGTTGTCAGTTGCTAGCAGTCTGCCATTTATTTTGTGAGATTGGTTAGGGGCCACCACTATGGTGTCCAGGTGTACATGGTTATCATGTTGTAATGAATCTGGATGGGACAGCAATGCAGATCCCTTTTGTATGGGAGTATGAATGGTGACACATAGCCTATAAGAAAGAAATAATCCATCATGGGGTGTTGTTGGGACATTTTAGCTTGTGAAAACAACTAATTTGTCGTGTAAGTGGTTGGTACTTGGTACCCCCCATGTGGGTCTGACAGATGTCACTCAGGTGGGCCTAATACCCCAAAACATCCACGGATGTGGAGCAGTTTACTGAGCTTATACTTGATAAGCTGCAACAATATGTGAAAACATAATGACAATGACATAATCACAATGAAACAATAGTCATATTAAGCACACTGCAGAAAATACATTTTAAACATTGATCACATTTCAAATGAAGTTGGTTGTCACAGTCCAGGAATGACTGTTGAAATAATATTGTCTTTCACAGGAGCTGAAAAGACAAAAAGGATATGTGAAAGAATGCAGGAGTGTACACAGTTCTCCCCCCTCCCCCAACTCAGCTGATTACAAGCTGCAGGCCAAGGCCTTTTCACCTAGCTAGTGCTGATTGTTAGCCTAGAGCCACATGCAAATAGATAGTTTATGGTTGTGGTAAACTGCACTGGGAAGGCAGACAGGCTCAGCTGGTTTATAATGTTAGAGAACATATATAGTTTATTTTTAACTTGTAACCAACAAATGGGTTATTATCAAACACACATTTTTGTTTTTGTGTGCTCTTACTGGAGGGACAGTGGGTTTACCTCCCTCATTTCTGGATCTGCTAGCTGTAGCTCAGTCAGGTCCAGAAGGAATTTTATTTATTTGCAACCACTGTAGGTGCACTGTAAGGTGGCATGGTTCAATGCCCCCCTTGAGCTCCTTGTATAGTTCAGGAGGCTAGACTTACAGTATATCATATCTATGGAAATGTCATAGACATGGTAAATCACACTACGAATGGTAGCGGCTACAGCATTATACACACCCATCACTGACAAACTGTAAAAGCCTTCTATCAGTGAGTACAGCCTGTAATAAATAGTACATATACAGCTGACACCACTCCTAGACTGTTATTTGTTAAACAAATAGGCATGCAATGAAGTGTTAGTAGCTAACTATGTCATTAACAGTTCCAACAATTATCTGCCCCTTATGGGCACACCAGTTGTTAAAACAGGTGTTAATGTAAGCGATCAGTTAATGGGGGTGGGCATATTTACAAATCATGCCTCCCTCACCCCTGAGCTCCTTTCTCTGTGAAAGAGGCAGCACGGAGATAACAGGATACTGTATGACCAACTCTGGAGCAGATGCCCAACCATAAAACAGTAAATACTATAAAATTTACTTGCAAGACATGTTTGCATAATGTTAGAGAACACTCTATTCCCAACAGAGGTGTGGGTATTTATCCACAAATATATTGGCAAACTTTCTTTGCCAATCAGCCAGCACCTGGAAGGCTGTATGCTGAATAAATACAGATGGGTTTGCCCCAATTTGTTAAAAAAAAATAGTAAGGGCATTACAGTATCCTACTATGATTCAAACTATAATAACATTATAATAAAATTGGGCCACTGGTTAAAATACACTTACATATTACCAGTAGTTACTTGTGAAGGATAGTCTTATCCCTGTAAGAGAGAAAAAATAGAACATAAGTCACAAAAGGGAACATCTCATTTACTTAGAGCGTTCTTCTTGTGGAAGGTTAGCATTGGTTCTCAAAATGCTGATACTGATATTAACTTTAATAAAGACATATGCATTCAACTACCCATGGAGGTAGGATCCTTTTATTGTAGCTACTAGTACACTCCAATGAATTCCTAAAAATGAAATAATTTATTAATGTCAGAGTATTAGGTGTCCCTAATTCTCTGAATTTGACATTAGAACTGTGTCATTAACACACATCATTCTGATAAATAAAAAAAGTTATAATACTGGTATTTTGTATGTACAAAATTGTTAAAAGTGTGTTAAATTAGGCCTGTAACATAAATGGTAGAATCTCCCAAAACAGACATAATACTTTTTGTGGCAGTGTAAATTGCATAGCTGATCTGTTAAAGTTAAAGTAAATGACTTATTACAAATGCTGGGGGTGAACAGCCCCCCCCCCCGATAGCCATGCAATACATGGGGATATGTGATACAGGACAAGGACAAAGAAGCCATGAGATCTTCCATAAAGGAAGGCATATGTAAGAATGGGCAGGTTTGAAGATAGCAAGCAGCTTCATGGCTGCAAGCCCAGAGGAAAAAAAATTGCAGTCCTAACATCACACACAGATGAGGAAGACTGGAAAAAAAGTAACTTTTAACAAAAGTACTTTGATATGCACGCCTCATTAAAGTTATATTTGGATAAGAAATACTGATTTAAATAGGGAGGTATATCAATTGTGGGCTAGAAAAATAGGTACAGCTCAAAAGCACAAGGAGGTCAAGTGACTTGCCAAAGGTCACACACTGTGCAAACAATGTTTCTTGGGACCAAACCCAGCTGGGGCCTTGAATACTGCACTAAATGAGAGGTCTAGCTTCCAGCCAAGGCAACAAAAACAAAACTGATGAACCATCATGATTTCTATGATGGCAGAAGGAGAGGCCATATTTGAAAGAAGAAAACAAAATGTAGAAAACCTTTGTAAGCTATTGTTTCATGTTTTTTTTCCCAAAAAAACTATGATTAACTTGAATCAAGACTAAGGACACCAGTCCCTTTACTTCAGCCTTAAACCAACCACTCATCTGAATGATAGAAAGTTTGCAGACAATGTGCCAACACAGCAGACCGGAATATGACCTTGGCGAGAAGCCAAAGGTGTCGCCCATTTTATGAACAGATCTTTCTCATTACAAATGGCATAAAAAAAACCAGTGTAACTTCAGAAAACACAGAGACTCTGATAACTGGTAACAGTGACAATTAGATATAGCTTATGCTTAATTTGGCACAAAAGCATATTCTTCAACCCTACATCACAGGCGAAGGCAAACCTTGAATAAGCAAATAAGGATTTTTCTAATTCAAAAATAATTAGCTCAAGTGAGCAAAGCTAAGTGACGCAATCAGACTAAAAGACATACTTAACTCTTGTGTCCCAGCCAGAACTAATTACTGTTTTCAAAACAGTTTTAAAATCAAACACGTTATTATAGTTAATGAAGCTGATACCATTAAACCTTAACATTCATTACCAAATACACTAATGTTTCTGCTGTTTTGAACATTCTCAATTAGCCATTATCCGAACTGCATGGAACAGCGTGACCTTGACTATGCTGTCTTCAGTCAGCAGAGTAAACTAAGCATTCAGGGAATACATAACATGATATGGCACACTACTATTAAACGTAGTACTTTTCCTAAAGTGAGTAACAAGGAACAGCTGTATAGACAAAAGTATTTACACTTAGATTCATTATAGAATGCAATGAAAGGTGGATCAATCAACAGATATAATTAACGTGTACTCACCACAAATCTGAAACACAAGGACAGAGTCAACACCCAGCCAGACATTCTTTCCATTTAAAAAAAACAATTCCTCCAGGGTCATAACAGACAAATGTTTGATCCATGAATCCCAGTAGCGAGGAGGAGGATTCCTCAGGAAGTCTATAATAAACTTATTAGACAGTTCAGCCACCGATTGATCAGTTGTCATTAACCCTATTAGGCTTGAAAGCTTCCAAAGCAGCCCTCTTGCGGATTGCATCACAGTTGACTGTCTCAGTTCAGTTTACTGCACACAGATCAACGTAATTGGATCCAAAACATCTTTAGTCCACTATATTATTAAGCATGTCCCACACACCTTGTGCTGTGAGATAAGCAGAGATGTCTTCTCTCAACTCTGTGCATATTTTAGACATGTCAATAAGCAGGGAACTCTTTAAACCATTCTGTGGGTTAACTGCTGTGTTTGCAACCACAGCAACCAAACACACACAGAAGGATGGCATCTGTGAACTCCCGTGAAGGAGGAATTCACAAAACAATGAGTAGCAGTCTGCACATGGAGTTCCTAAGCCACCAAACTTGTTGCTACTTGCCTTTGAGGAAAGTCACATCTCAGAACTCAAACCACTAAGTAAAATGAGTGTTATTCTTTGCCAGACAGAACCAAGACAGGCTGGCATGCCATTTGTTATGTGTGAAAAGATCACACCTTAGGTTCTTTGCATGGTATGCTGGACAAAGAAAGTAACAACAAGTAGAAGTTTTAAAAGAAGTTTATTACAATACTCATGCGATAACAAGTGAAGCAAAGCAATCACAAAGGAGCCGGTTTCCTACCATTCCTCAAATATGGTCTCTTTCTCTCCCAGGAGCTGGTGTGCATACAATTACTTATGACTGATAAGAGTGCAGTTACAGATATGATAAACATACTGAATTGGATAAGGAATGTAAATAAGGTGGCTCCCTTGGGCAATTACATACAAAATAAGCAAGAATCTCAGAACAAAGGATATTCATAGTGAGCAAGAAAATAAGTGTTATCAGTTCTTATTTCCAGACAGTGAGTCTAGAAATACTTGCAACATAACCACAAAAGCACACAATGTATCACAATAGTGGAAAACTACAGAATATGAGTGATTATGAGAATATATGGCAGAATATATGTGGAAACTAGAAACAAACAGTATATATGGCAGAAACATATCATATAGGTAAAACATTATGAGACTGTGATAAGGCACTAATACTTGTAGGTGTATAAGGTTACAGTTACATGTGGGTCAGTTGGGGGCATATAACCCAGGCATAACACTTAACAGCGGCAAGCAAGGGTCTTGCCATTTTAGGCACCACAGGGCTCCTCAAAGCTGCCCCCAGCCCTCCGATCCACTGGCAACTTCACAGCGGCAAGCAAGGGTCCTGCTGTTTCAGGCATCTCAAGGCTCCTCCAAGCTTCCCCAGCCCTTGGACCCACCAGCAACTTCACAGCGGCAAGCAAGGTAGCCTTTGAAGTCAATCTCGGTGTTCTGCACCATCTTTTAAAGATCCCTCTGTGCAATACTTTTTCAGACTGCTTTCCAGTTAATTGGTTGTACTGTATTGATTGTAAGATGATTAGCCAGGCTAGCTCTTAGAACCAACTATTTGACTGCAGATTGTAATAATTACTGTTTTGTGATGTGCAGTTTTAGCCCATAGTTGCAAACCACTTTATTTTTGCAGTTGTGTCTAATTTTAAAGTGTGCCATGACTAATCCCAGGTAGTACCTGCAAAGTGCTGAAACTCCTTTTGGAGCTGAAATTCCTTTGTACCTGCAGTGTGTTTGTCCCTCCCTCAAATATTCAGCACAGGCCCCCCTCCCTCCCTTTACCCTCTATTTAATCCCTGCTGTCTGCTCCTTTTCAGGGTCCTGCCATTTCAGGCACCTCGGGGCTCCTTGAAGCTGCCCCCAGCCCTCTGACCTACCGGCAACTTCACAGCGACAAGCAAGGCAGCCTTTGGAGCCAATCTCAGCATCCAGAGCCATCTATTAAAGATCCCTCTGTGCAGTACTTTTTTTTTTTAAAACCTATTTCCCATTTGTATCTTATCATGAACGACCACTAGTGGCCACTATACCTATACCTCCCAACATCTTCTTTCAACTCTGATTCCACCAATAGCTTTCTTTCCTCCACCATAACCTGGTGACTAGCTGATATCTTCCAAATTCAAGACTTTCAGACTGAAGGCTGTTAGATAAACAGATACTATACCACATTGTTGAGAAGTTCATAGGATAAATGGCACCACCGCAAATCACTACCAGTTACTTAGTACAAGTTGTGCTTGTATTACTCAAACTCAGTCTTAATATCTACCTTCCCTGACAAATAGGTATGAGAAAAGCCAGAGGGTGAGCATGTGATCAAACTGCAACTATGTTCCACACCATGAATTGGAATAGATCAGGAGTTAAGCTGGTACTGCTGCTGGATCTTATTCAATGTAAACACCATTAATTGGAATAGAAACATAGAAACATAGAAACATAGACTTTGACAGCAGATAAGGACTGCTTGGCCCACCTAGTCTGCCCATTTCCCTACCTACAGGATAGGCCGCAGATCCTAGTTAACCAACAGCCTATTTCTTCCTACCCCCCCACAAGAATTGCCTTATGTCTGTCCCATGCATTCTTGAATTCTCCCACAGTTTTAGACCTCACAACCTCCTCAGAAAGGCTGTTCCATGCATCCACTACCCTCTCTGTGAAAAAATACTTCTCACATTGCCCTCTGAACCGCCCCATCTTTAAATTGTGCCCCTTGTTCTTGCAACGCTCTTTTTCTGAAAAGATGCTACCTCTTGACTTTGTTGATTCCACTGAGGTACTTAAAAGTTTCTATCATGTCCCCTCCCTTCTTTCCTCAAGAGTATACATATTAAGCTCCTTTCATCTCTCTCGTATGGCTTCTCTTGCAGACCCTGCACCATTTTAGTTGCCCTCCTCTGGACTGCCTCTATCCTGTCTATGTTCTTGTGGAGATGGGGTCTCCAGAACTGGACGCAGTACTCCAGATGGGGTCTCACCAACTGTCTGTACAGAGGGATAACAACTTCCTGTTTTCTGCTGGTGATGCCTCTCCCTATGCATCCCAGTATACCCCCAGTCCTCCCTACTGCCTTCTCACATTGCTTGCTAACCTTAAGGTCATCTGATATGATTACCCCCAGGTCCCTTTCCTTTTTTGTTGTTGTTACTACCCCCCCATCAATAGATCATGTGTTAAGCTGGTTCTGCTACTAGCTCTTATTCAGTGTAAACACCATGAACTGGAATAGATTGGGTGTTAAGCTGGTACTGCTACTGGCTCTTATTCAATGTAAACACCATGAATTGAAATAGATCGGGTGTTAAGCTGGTACTGCTACTTGCTCCTATTCAATGTAAACACCATGAACTGGAATAGATCAGGTGTTAAGCTGATACTGCTGCTAACTCTTATTCAATGTAAACAATCAGCCATGGATACCAATGAAACATTGGGCCAAATTCAGCTGATCACCAGTTTTGACCTTACTAGAAGTGGAACTTCTACAAGCCCCTCATGTGACCCCCTAGAACAACAACCTCTCCACAAAGCATCTACACCAAGTTATATCATTAAGGGTGATTTTGGCCCTATTCAGGCACCCTTCATTTATTTGAAATTGCAACACACACAAACCTACAAAAGACTCTACCTTAGGAAAGAAAACAGAAAGACAAGTAATCATAAATACTAAAAAGATAATACTTATCGTGTTACTCTTGTCTGGGAACATTCACCCTAACCCTGGGCCTCTTAATTAAGTTGAAATTCATGCTATTCCAAGCCTGGATCCACCAACAACAACCGGACATTATAAGCCTGACCAAAACCTGGTTGTTCCCTAAAATAAAGTATTGTTCAATAGCGCTTCCTCACTACACACTATTTAGGCTTGGTAGAGTCACTGAAAAGGAGAGGGGTGCCTTACTTACCTTCATGACACCACACGGGGCAGTATGCTCCCCACTTCCAGTAACTCTTCCAAGCATGAATTATTGGCCATTAAGAACATGTTCAGGGGCCAGCATGAGGCTCTAACAGTGGCCTCAGTTTATATTCCATCCGGGAGGCTAAACTGGGGGTGCCTAAAGTTACTGAACACATTAATCAATTCAAAAAGAACTCAGAGGTCCTGGACACAGGGAACTTTAATGTAAACTGGCTCTGCAAGGATAATAAGCTTCTCAGGGATCTCATTGCCACCACGTGTCTAACCCAGATGGTGAAAGAACCAACTCGCTACAATTACAAGACTGGTAATAGCACCCTCATTGACTGGGTACTGGCCAGCTGCCCAGCACAGCTCAAGAGGGTCACTGTACCAGCAGATTCTCTGAGCGACTACTCCCTGATCATCTGCCATTTGTCCAACAAACAAGAGAAAGTAGCAACTAGGTTAATAGAAAGCAGAGTTCTCAGGAAAGATTTGCTCGGGGACTTGGCACTAAAATTCTTCATTGACAATTTTAACACCATCTGTGACACCTATGCCCCTTCAAGAAGGCATAAAGTCTGTGGCTCACATAATGGTTGTCTCACAATCTTCTGGGGATGATGCATGAAAGGAATAACCTGTGGCTAAAGTCCAAAACCTCAGACAAAGCCCACAACCTACACAAGTACCAAGCAGCCAGGAACAAGTGCTCCCATGCCATCAGAGTGGCCAGGGCCTACTATTACAGAGAGCAGCTCAATAAAACCTGGGGCAATGGCAAAAGGTTTTGGGACAACATCAAAGAGTTGCTAAGGAAAGCAGATAAGCCAGTACCCTCCGTGCTCATCCTTAATGATTGCACTACTCAGGACTCACTATCCATCGCCAGTTCCTTCAATGCTGCCTTCACGGATCTGAGCTTTGTCTTCCCTCCCGATTATCTGACTGACTCAACAGTGCCATGAGAAAACACTGCGCCATGTAGTAACCACCCTAAATTCTATTTCAGGTGCATCTCATTAACTGACACAAAGAAATACATAAAAAGAGTGCTAGGAAAAACAAGAATAGGTAGCAATTCAATCGACATGAAGATGGTGGGGCTCATCCTTGATGTAGTAATCATTCCACTCACAAAACTCTTCAACAAGCCACTCTCCTTGGGAAAATTCCCCACAGTGTGGAAGCAGACACTTGTCACACCAGTGTGAAAAAATGGAGACCGTGCTTTCACTGCCAATTACAGGCCCTTATTCATTCTGTCCCACCTCTCAAAAGCACTTTAGAGAATTGTGTCAGACTAGCTTATCGACTATTTGAATAAATACAACCTTCAGTGCCCTCAGCAACACAGCTTCAGGAAAGGCCACAGTACCACCAAAGCCCTAGTCAAATTCACGGACTATGTTCACCAAGCCATGGATGAGGGAAGCCTCATGGGGTCCATATTTATTGACCTCACAAAGGCATTTGATATGGTCAACCATAACATTCTCTTACAACAACTGGCAGATCTGGGATTGTCAGCCAATTTGGTGGGCAGGTTTAGTAACTATCTTGCCACCAGGAACCAAAGTGTAAGATCGAAGCAGTGACATCTACCACCAGAGAGGTTTCTCTAGGAGTCCCTCAAGGATCCACCCTTGGCCATCTACTGTTTAGCCTCTTCATAAACAGACTTCCCAAATCCTGTCCTAGCAGAGTCATCCTCTATGCGGATAATGCAGTAAAAGAGTCTAACATGTTTAAATATAAGAAAAATAGCAGAACAAGAGGACACAGCATGAGATTAGAGGGAGGCTGATTAAGGAGGAATGTGAGGAAATTCTTTTTCACAGAAAGGGTGGTGGATGCATGGAATGGCTTACCACAAGAAGTGGTGGCTATGAATACAGTGCAGGGCTTCAAACAGGCATGGGATAGGCATAAGGGAGCAATACAAATGACTATGAATAGATAGGCCACTGACAGAGCAAAGGCCGATGGCAAATTTATAAGGTAGAAAAAGAAATGGGCAGACTGGATGGGCCTTGCGGTCCTTATCTGCTGTCAACTTCTATGTTTCTATGTTTCTATCCTGAGCCGTACCCCAAGTTTAAGAGAACTTTCACGTGAAATGCAATCCACCTTCAACCTGCTGGAGGATTGGTTTACCTCCTACAAACGTCTTCTCAACTATAAAAAAAACAAGACTATGCTAATAACCAGCCCTCACCTTAGAAAAAATATACCTCACTGACCATCCCAAATAACAAGAATGCCTCCCTTGAGCAGGTAAAGTTGTTCAAATACCTGGGCATTTTTATCGATTAATTCTTCTCCTTCTCCCAACACATCAATCACATGATGAAAACCATCAATGCCAAGCTTGGAATCCTGTACAGGCACAGGAGAAACCTCATGCCCTCTGCCCTGTGACTAACAGTCTTGAGTTCTATACTGTCCATGACTGATTATGGCCTAGTGGTTAACAACACTGCACTGAAAAGGATCACCACTGCATTAAACAAGGCCCATAGGCTTGTCCTTGGGGCTGACAACCTAATACACACATGCCTGCTTTATAACCAGACAAACTGACTCAGCCTCAGAAAGAGGATACAATTTCAGGCCTGCATCCTAGGGAAAAAGTAATGCTAGGTCTCGTACCACCCTGCATCCAACAAATGGTCCAGCCAACAAGCTCCCAACACAATACCAGGGGGACCTCATGTTGCTCATTTAAGGTGCCCTTCAGAAGAACATCCCTAGGGCAACATTCTTTCTTCTATAAGGCTCCGCAATGGATGAATGATTTCCCTATTCTCCTAACTGGTGCTGAAAGCCTGAAGATCTTCAAAACACTACTGTTTCAGCACCTCATCAACTTATCCACCTGCAACTGCCTTATGTAACCAGCTTCCATTTGGTGGGTCCATTTCCCGCACTCACAAGCAGCACTAGCCTCCTACCTCTGACACCCATTTCCTAATTAATTACCTTCATCCACCACACCTGCCATGGAGGGCTCTGTTCCTTCCTCCCCCCATCCTTACTAATGCATGAGGGCTCATCTCATTCTAGCCAAAGGCCCACAAAATATGCTTGCTAGGCTGTTTCTAAGGCTTCACAAAATACGCTGGTTAGACTGCTCCTCCCTTCACCCCCTCTCACCCACACCCCCTCACTATTTCCTCATCCTCTCCCCTCCCAACTCTCAAAAGACTCAATCCCCCCCTTCCCGCCTAGCTATCTAATGTATTTATATCCGACAACGCCTACATTTGGCAGAATTGCACTCTCTTACCTTCTCTGTAAGCCATTCTCTTCTTTCACAGTCTCACTAGTTAGCACTTTTAGTATGCCATACTCTATCCACTCAATGTCCCTGCTCATCATACTACAAGTCTATAACAACGTTTTTAATTTTGTAACTGTGTGTAACTATAGTATGTATTGTGAACCTTGCTTATGAGATTTTGCAATCTGATTGTGACCTTACTATGTGTTGTTCTGTATGCTCTACTGTGATATGGAACCTTTGTAAATGAGCTTCTAGCTCAAAGGTTGTTTCTGAATCAATAAACATGAAACATGAAACCTGAAACATAATTTATGTGCATTGAGTCATATTTTTTATAAATGTTTCAGCTTGCTAACCTCACACAGAACACTGGCCATTGTCCCACAAGAATGGCTATTTACTGTACATGCTAACTATGAAAACTGTTTCCTAAGCAGCTCAATATAAATGAAGAGAATATCTTCAATACTCTAAGGTTGTTATTACAACCAACTAGTCCTCTGCCTCAATACGTTGTTTCAAACATTCATTTCGCAGGTGATTGGAATCTTTGAACTAAAATGGGCACCATGACTTTATAAGCAAATCATATCAACTATAAATTGCACTTTTGAACTCATCAGCACAAAGCCACACATGTTGAACCAGTGTCTAGATTTTCCTTCAGCTACTATGCATTGCAGCACATAAATGCAGAAGTCATGTCCTACATGCAGCAGTTAAATCCTAAAAGGTGAAGAAGGAAACTCAAGATGGCCACTGTACGTCACTAACGCCTTCAGGAAGGTGGTGATGGCAGTGTATGCATATGTGCACGCATGGGAGGAGAGGCTGCAAATGCAAAATTAAGGGGAAGGCAGAGAAGGCTTCCCAGCACACTGAGGTAAAAACCAAAATCAAAGTAAGGAAGGTGGAATGCCAGGAAGCAACAGGGCCATACCATAAAGAGTGCATGGGGTGGGGCAGAGACTGGAGCCAAGCCAGGGGAGGGGAAGGGGAGGAAAACAGTGAGGAAAAAATGCAAGTCCACACCAGAAAGGGCTTAGCCAGATAGTGCCAAACTTGCTACCAGTTGAAATATGTAGCTGGGGGTCCAGGAGTGGCTGTTAGGGAGAGCAGCCTTACTGAAGCAGGGGGTGACCTGCTGAATGCCTTAAAATAAAATTCACAATATAGTTTTTTTTTTTTCAAGCCAGGGGAAAGGGTGTCAAGCCTGGAGCTACTGAGGAAGAGCAATGGGGGCAGTGCCGTGGGGGTCAAAAGGTACCCATAGAGGATGAGATGGAGAAAAGGGGTGGGTGTGCTCCCTGCAAGGCGAACCTGGAAAGAACAAAAAGGGAGCAGAGAAAACATTTTTTTTTTTGTGTGAAGGGGTAGGTGCCAGCTGGAAAGATACTGGCAGCAAGGGGGGGGGTGGGCAGACGAAATTCTAAGCAGCAGCCAGGCCATAGAGAACAGGGGTGGGCAATGAAGAATGCTTGAGCCATTAGAGGAAAGGCTGGCTATGGTCCCCAGTGCCAGAGGAAGATAAAGAGAGGGAGGAAGGAGGAGTGGGAGAATGCCATGCACCCAAAGCAAGGCTGAGAATAAGCAGTGAGGTGAAGGACACTGGCATTGGTGGGGGAATGGATCAGTGGAGAATCACAGCCAGGTGGGATAAATGCCATAGGAATGAAGAATGGGAAAAACATGAGGTGGAGTAATGTCCAGAAATAATAAAAGGAACATGGGAGGTGCCATGGATACCAAGCAGATTAGGAACAAAAGGGGAAAAAATGAAACATAATGGGGTGCAGGCCAGCCGAGGGCCTACCCAGAGGAGAAGGCCAGGGGCCTTGAACAAATGGTAGGGTAGAGATAGGGGCTTACCTGACACCCAGAGATAGCACTGTAAATCTGCTGTTTGGTCTGGAACAAAATTCTGTTGATGTGCTGGTCCAAAGAGGGCAAAAACCTATCTGGAGCAGCTTTTTGTAGGTATACAGGCCCCTCCCTGTGGAAGTTGCACAGGCCAGCCCTCACAGGCACTGCAGTGCCCAATTGAGCCAGCCAAGGGAATGCCTACTGGTCAAATGATCATCATTACAAATGGGTAGGAGACCAAAAGGCTGAAAGGATTATTCCTATGACTTTAAAGGCCAACAGCATGCCCCGCACTCAAGTGTGGGACTGATACTGATGTGCACTTTGTGTGCAAAACATTTTGGTTTACTTAGTACAGTAGATTGTATCAGACTAATTTTGATTACTTCTAGGCTATCTTCTAAAACTCCAGATCCCAGAATCCCCTGCAGCTGACATCAGAGCAGTACTGCAACACTGAGAGAGTTAATAGCCTGCAGTATATCTTAGAACTTTTATCATCTCCAATCAGATGCTTTCCAGTTCTACTCTTCTCCAGGGGCTAAGTAAGTTCGCTGTAACTATACTTAGCCCTGAAGGGCCAGCTGAACCAGCAAACAAAAGATCAGAGCTTATATAAAATCTAACGTGCACTGCAGGCTATTGAATCTTCTGCTGCTGCAGTACTGCTCTAATGTCAGCAGCAGGGAATTCTGGGATTTGTAGTTGTAGAAGACATCAGCCTAGAACTAAGCAAAATTATTCTGATACAATCTACACATAATATGCTACAGTATACAGTAAATAAACCAATATGTTTTTCCTCATAAAGTGCACACTGGGACCAGATCCACACTTTAGTGTGGTGCCCTTGATGCTGACTGTTCTCCTTTAATAGCTCAGATGATAATAAGCTGTCAACTGGTTTCACAGCAAGTTTATCATGACATATTCTGTACTATATTGATAGAATACCAGTAGATAGCCCAGAAGAAAAGAGAGACACGGGGATGGTGATCGTCAATAACCTAAAGACAGCATCTTAGTGTTCTAGGACTTACAGGACAGTTAACAGGATACTGAGGTGCAGTAAGAGATTACCAGCTGAAGGAAGGAGTTAACACTTACTCTGCATAGATCACTGGTGAGACCTCATCTGTAATATATTGTTTCTAATTCTGGGCCAGCACTTATTGAAGCACAAGAATAGACTGGAGACAGTACAACAAAAGGCCTTGAGGGTGACCCATGACCAGCAGGGCCAGGCATATGATGAGAGACTGAAAAGTCTCAACATGTTTTCACTGGAGAACAGAAGGATAAGGGGGACATGACAAAGACTTTCAAGTTCATGAAAGAGTTCAACAGAGTGGATACAGCAGATGTGTTAAAAGTAAGAAACAGTATGTCCACTGGGGGCTTGTGTTCAAGCTGAGGGGGGAAGATTAAAAAGGATGTTTGGAAGAATTACTTCATATAGAGGCCAGTGGATGGGTAAAAAAAAAAACTTCCTGGTAAGGTGGTGATGACAAGGACAATATCAGGATTCTACAGGAAGTGAAATGTCCATAAAGGAATTATCACATGGGAAGTGGAGGGAGGGGAAGGGGGGACTGGGAGGGAGGATGGAGACTAGAGCACCTCCGAGTAAGAAACCTTTGAACAACTGGATGGATTGTCCAGATCCTTTTCAGTGTGCAGTTTTTCTATGTTTCTGTTTCTAAATCATGGAAACTGTTGTTAAAACTCATGATCCTATGAAAATAGTTTTCCCAAGTGCTGACACAGTTTAATGGATGCTGATGCAGGCATTGCACCAGCATTTGCTATGTTTGAAAATCCATCCCACACTATTTGTGAGACACATACTGTCAGTGTCAGTGGCTCAGTAGGTAGCACACTCGCCTCTGAGGCCGGGAGATCAGAGGGCTGTGGGTTCAGTTCCCACATTTGGCACTTGGGTTAATATCCCAATACTGACACTGTAGTGCAGCATGTGAGGGATGCTGCACTTCTGAGGTGCCATCTTTCGGATGAGACGTTTAACCGAGGTCCCATCTGCCTGGATTGGTGGTAGTTCAGGTGGATGTTAAAGATCCCATGGCACTTATCAAAAGAGTAGGGGAATTTCCCGGGTGTCCTTGCCAAATTTCCCTCATTCACTAAAAATACCACCAACAGTTTAATCTGGTACAATTTCAGTGGCTTACCATCTGCACTGCACCCCAGTCACCCCTGATAAAGGGACTTCTAGGCCCAGTGGACTTACCGGTCAACAAAATTCAACAACAACATACTGCTGGAAGAACAAAGAGAAATGTTAGGACTCATATCTCAGCAAATAAAAGTTCATTTAAGTGGAAGGATGTGCATCACCCAGTTACTGTACAAGCACACTGAATGTGAAAGTCACCAGTTCTTTGGGACTGAGAATAGGTTGGTAAAGTTCCTAGGGGTGAAGAATGGGTTAAAGGACTTTCATAAAGATAGATTTATTGGATACACAGGTTAATGACTTTGTTAACCTCTTAGGCTTAACTGAGGATTAACATTTTAGGGCTTTTCTTTGAATTAGGATAACAGAAAATTGTATTTTTGTTTATTCTGTGCATGGTACTCCGATTAGGCTCCATGCATACATTTTTCTGGCCCTATTTATTTATCAGTTGATGTCTCATAAAGGCACACTGAATCAAAGCTCGATTCCACTTGTGACCAGTGGAAGGCATAAATGGGAGACCAGGTGACAAAGTCCAGAACACAATAGATACAATGTTAAAAAGAAGAGAGAAGAATGCTCAAAAATACAGATAAGTAAATAGTCACAGTCGAGAGCGGCAATGGTGAAAAAGGAATACACAGTGAAAATAACAAGCAAATAAAATACAGCCAAGTTACAATATGCTACAATGCAAAAGGCCAGGTGATACCAGGGGAAGAAAATTGGGGTAAAATGGAGAGAACAAGTGGAAGAGGACCAGAGGGAATATGCCTCAGTTGGGAGGGGGGAAAGCAAGCACTGGGCTGCTTTAAATGGGGTGGGGGAACTCATACAAAGTGCAAGTAGAAAAGACAGAGAACAGGAAAATAAGGAAACAAAATCTCATGGGTGTGGGAAAGGAAGATGAGAGGGTAAGACAGAAATTTCAGGGAGGCAGTGAAAGAGGAGGGAAGGGGAATGGGGAGGATAGATACAGTGTGCACAGACTGGAGTGAAGAAGTCCCATATGAAGTGCTTAAAAGAGAGGTAGGAGGGCAAGAGGTAGAGGTTAATGGGAAGGTTATTCCAGAGCTTAGGCAGATAAAATGAAAAAGGCAGAGAACACACTCCCCACACCCGGAGGTGAGGGAGAGAGAGAGTGCAGGCCCCCCCTATCCTTAAGTCCCAGTCTGTTGTATAAAAATGAATCCCTTTACAGGCACTATTCCTCCTATGTACAAAATATAGAAAGACTCCAATTGCAAGTCAGAGTCCACACCAAGCTATTGCCTTCCCACTGATAAGGGACACTTAGTTATAAGTTAAGCACCAGGGAGAATGCAGTGTCTCTGTGGGGTCTGCCAATGTGCACTTTGTGTGCAAAAACAATGTGGTTTACTTTCTGTTTACTGCAGTATAATGTATAATGTATATATCTATCTATCTAGTTATTTATTTATTGTCTAGGATTAACAACCTTTGAGCTTGGAGGTCTTTTACAAAGGTTCCACGTCAGCTTACAGATAAAAATAAGAAAGGCAGGGGCACAAAAGACAGAGTATTGTATACAGAATAATTACAAGATGGCAAACTATTAAATACAGAATAATTACAGAGCATAAACAATAGTAAGTAGTGTACCAAAATAACTGTCAAATTTTCATAGATGGAATTATATTTTAGTGCAAGAAAGTGAGAAGGGAGATAAGCAGCCAGGAGTTAGCATTGTCAAGAGGCAAAGGGGAGGGGTTTGGTACAGCAAGGATGCATAGTAGAGGTGGGGGGGAGTAGAAGAGGAAATTGTGGGGTGAGTTAAGGTAGGGTAACAGTGGGGAAGTAGTCATCAGTTGGGGAGGGTGGTGGTAGGGAGAGAGGTAAAGCTAGGGCAGTAAGGAGTGGTGGGAGCCTTTATAGTGAGCTTCAAGGGGGTGGAGTGAGGGGGGGAGAGTGGAGTTAGGTCTGAGTGAAGGGGTAGGAGGATCAGTCCGAGTAGTCACATTTACCTAAGGTAGTCAGATATTGCAAGAGTTCCTTTTTGAATGGCCCAAGCTTTAGGATATTGGATATAGTAGAAGGGAGTTCATTGAGCCATTGTGGGGCCTTATAAGAGAAACATCCCTGGGCAAGTGTTCTGTATTGAAAAGGAACATACAAGGCATTTTTAGACTTGCCTCTGATCTGATGGGTGTTAAGGGCAGGTTTGAGTAGCTTCTGCAAGACTAAGGAGGTTAGAGCTAGAAGAGCTTTTTTCCCCAAGGAGGCAGACCTGGTACTTTATCCTCCCCTGAAGGTTGAGCCACTTGGTCTGGGCATATAGGTCACAGGTGTGCATAAGTTTGCCTGCACCTAGAACCAACCTGCAGACCTTGTTTAATGTTATTCTGATCTTTTTCAATGCAGTTTCAGTGGCTGCACTGTACACAACCAGACCGTAGTCTATGACAGATAATATTGAGCTGTTAACTGCAAGTCTCAAGGCCTCAGCCATCATGTAGTGTTGGTGCCTATAAAGCAGACCAAGTCGGCTATTGGCTATTTTTACTACATGATCAATGTGGGGGGAGAAGGAGAGGGAGTTGTCAAGGGTGATGCCTAGATACTTGAAGGTGTCAACCTGGTTCAGAGGTTCATAGTTACCGTTTAGGATTGTCAGTTGACTGGACCTGTTCTTATTATGCAGACTGGAGAACAACATTACTTTAGTTTTTTTTTATAATTAAGCAGTAGTTTGTTCTGATTGAACCATTCCTCAATTTTAGTGAAGCTTTGTTGTAGATTTTGCGTGAGCAGATTTAGATCAGGGCTACTAGAGTATATGTCCGCATCATCTGCATAGAGCAGAATATTAACCGGGCAGACACCTGGAAGCAAGTTGACAAACTGGCTAAATAAGAGGGGTCCAACGATGGATCTTTGGGGAACGCCTAGGGACATATTCTTGCTATCAGAGAAAGTGTTATTTATTTTTACCTGTTGGGTGTATAGATGAGTATCGTTCTGTATATACCTCCTTCCCTTTCAAAATGCAGCTGTACAATAGTTCAAAGGTCATAGAATGTGACTGTACCGTTCTGTGGTACACCAGCATTATGAAACCTCTGGAGACTGCAAAAGTCAGTTTCATTCTGAAAGTGAAAGGGCTGTTGCACACATATTTCACATGACACTATACACTGTAAAAATACAAGATGAGCAACTTTATGCACAATCAGTGTGTTCTGTCGCCTTGTGGTTCTGATTCCCATGGACCTCTCAAGCTTTGCTCTCAAGGTCAGAAGGAATCAGATCCCTTCTGTGGCAAAACACATTGGCTGTGCATAGTTGCCCATTCAGTATTCTCTATAGTAGATTGTATCAGACTAATTTTGTTTACGTGTAGGCTGATATCTTCTCTTCATACAAATCCCAGAATCCCTTGCAGCTGACATCAGAGCAGTAAGCAGCAGTGGGAGATTCAATAGCCTACAGTGCATGTTGGAGTTTTATCAGCTCTGATCTTTTGTTTGCTGGTCCTGCTATCCTCCATGGGCTAAGTATAGTCACAGAGGACTGTACTTAGCCTCTGGAGAAAAACAGAATTGGAAAACATGTTATGAAAAATTATAAAAGTTCTAACATGCACTGCAGACTATGGAATATCTCACTGCTGCCTACTTGCTCTGATGTCAGCTGCAGGGGAATTTGGGATTTGTAGGAACCAAAGATATCAGCCTACAAGTAAGCAAAATTAATCTGTTACAATCTACTATCCTACAGTAAACAGAAAGTAAACTAAAATGTGTTTGCACACAAAGTGCACATTGTGACCAGCCCCTCACTTAAGTGTGGGGTCCTTTGTAATGACTGTTCCCCTTTAAGCTGTTCTCTACCAGATTTGGGAATCATTACATTTTGGCAATGGAACAGTGAACTACTGCTTTTTTGATGTCAGAAATTAGGGGAGTAAGAATGAGCGAAAACAGACTTTTGGTTCTTTGAGCTGTTCCCTTATATCCTGAACTTATCAGTTATAAGGCCTATCTAGTTATGAATGATATCAAAAAATGTGAAAACAGTTCTATCAATAAAAAAAGGAAAATGCACTGTGGTGGCTATTCAGTAATACTGCCTAGGCCATTCCTTATAAAACCTCAAGTTAACAGTTATCGTTTGATTTATTTGTTATCTCCTCTTTCTAAGATCTTGGAAAAGATAGTTTCAGTTCAATTGACTGAACATCTTACAAAAAACAATCTCTGGTCAGACTCACAGCACGGTTTCCAGCCCAACCATAATACTGAGACAGCCTTGATGAGGTTCACCAGCCAAGTTACTAAGGTAATAAATGGTGGAAATGTTGTTGCTGTGGCTTTTGTGGACCTCACCAAGGCTTTCGATCTTGTTGACCATGATGTGCTCCTGAAACAGTTATCTGGTGTACATTTGTCAGATGGGGTGATCTCCTGGTTTAGGGATTACTTGTCTAATAGGAACCAGAAGACACTTATTAGTGGAACGCTATCTGGGCCAGCAAGGTTAAGATGTGGAGTCCCAGAGGGCTCCATTTTGGGTCCTTTGCTTTTTTCATTATTTGTTAATTAATTATCAGTTAATTTTACAAATACTGAGTTAATATTATACGCTGATGATGCAGTTCTTTTTTGTTCTGGTCCTAATTTATCCATTCTTCAAAGCACATTACAATCTGATTTTAATTTTTTACATTATTGGTTTGATAAACATAAATTGGTGTTAAATTCTGCTAAAACCAAGACAATAGTATTTTCCCACCCCAGGAGATCACCACAATGGAACTTACTATCTTTGACAATTTAGGTAACTTAATAGAACAAGTCAGATTGTTTAAATATTTAGGTATACTAATTGACTGTCATTTAACTTTCGAGTCCCATGTTCTGGATTTAATTAATAGATTACATAAAAGACTAGGGTTTCTTTATTGAATTACAGGTAATCTTGCAGTTGATATTAGGTATTTACTTACACATAGTTTATTATTTTCTTTACTTGATTATGGGTCTATAGTATATTCCTATACTTCTGATGGAATTCTATCAAAACTTCAGGTAACACATCACTCTGTAATTTGGTTTGCTACTGGACAGTCAAGGTTAACACATCATTGTTCTCTATATAAACACTTTAGTTGTTTGTCATTAGTGGGGCGTTATAACTTTAGGTCATTGATGTTTTTACATAGGGTTCAGTTGGGTATAATGCCACAAAGTATCCTTAGTTTATTCCCTAGGATCATAAAATCCAGCAGCACTAGACAGCAGAGTAGGGATGGTTTCCTGATTCCATTTTTTCACACTGCCTGTGGTCAAAACTCATTAAAATTTCATACCGCTAAGTTGTACAATAGTCTTCCTAGCAGTGTTATCAGTTAAAAGAAGTTAGCAACTTTTAAGATTGCTCTTAGAAATAATTTGTTTGTGAACTCAATTTGCAAATGTTTTACATAATGTATACTTGTTGATTGTCAATTGTATTGTTTGGTGTGTCTTGTATCCTTTTGTAACAACTGGACGTTTGTGAAAATGGTCTTGTCCCACAAACCGTCCAGTATAAAAATAAAAATGAAATGAAGTTAATGAGTGTGTAAAGGGTTACAGGAAGCCACCAAGCTGAGTAGCTATGTAGTGGAAAAAACATGTTGTGGATAAACTGGACCTAGCAAATCCTTCACTGCCTTGTAGATGCAGTCCCCTTCCTATCTGGATCTTTCACTGATGATCAGTGATTGACATAGCAGTCGGGCTGCCATTATTTTATTCAAATGGCTATTGTCCATAAAATGGGAAATCTCTCTGTTGGTTCAGTTGTTCTGGACTCTGGCAAGTCATTGTGTGAGTGTTTAGCAGCTATAATGAAGGACCTTGCTACAGTTCTGCTGCTCATGTATCCTTCTGACTGTACAGTTCTCCCTTGCAGAGGGAATAAAAGTTATCATTATGAACAGAAATCTCAGACTTAATAATTTTGTTGACAAAACAGAAATGTTAACCAAACTAAATTTTATATGAAAGAATTTTACAACATAGACAATTGTAAATAAACAAGAAATCTACTGCACAATACAAGATTATTCACAGCACAAATACAACAAGCAATCAACAACACAAATATGCTTGCACAACCTAACAGCAAATCCACAACAGAAGGTGCATCAGAGGTCATCATGCTGCAGGGTTCAGTAGCTGAAAGCACAAATTAGTGGTTAACAGGAACACCTGCGCCACTACACTAAATGTACTGGAGTCATGTCTTCATATTCTGTCTGCTTTAAGAGCAGGAAATAAGATAAGCAACAGCACACACCCCCAGCCCTGCTCAGCCATTTTTTATCTAAAGAAATAAAAAAATACTGTGATTCTGAAGATGAAACCAAGGCAAGTCATGGAGTGCATTTTTATTTACAGTAGTTATTGATTTATTTACCATGGGGTAACATAGCTGAGATACAATATCTTGTTTACAGGGGGCCCTGTTTTTACTCAGTTTCACAGCTCAGTGGGACAGGAGCAGTGGGAGGTTAATTGACTTGCTCAAGATAAAATAGGGAATAAGTGGCTTTGTAGGTATTCAAACCTGTGTCTCTTGGATGCAAGCCAAGGATGCATCCAATGCAGCTGTTTGTCTCATACAGTATGCTGAGACAAGGAAAACCTGCATTAGTAAAATTACAAAGGTAGGATATTTGAAGCATTTTAATGCGCTGTGCAAACTGGGATGTTAGTGCGCCAATTCCTATATTGGAAGCTGCAGTTTGTATGGCACAAAGCAGTTTTGCACATCAACACAATGGCAAGTCTTGAATGCATGCAAATGAAGGACAGACCCATTCATACATGGTATGCTGGTGTATTGGAAGCCTGCTGTCTGCACTGACTGTTTGTGCAGCACTAGTAAACACTTGTGATAAGCCTGCATTAGCAGCCTGCAAAAGGTGTACACCATATCAGACACTTTACAAGAGCACCATAAAAGCCACGTATGACAAACCAAGGGGCTAGAGGGAAACTTAATGTCGATGGAGAGTGAAGTACTTCAGTTTGAAACCAGTGGGAACAGTGGACCTGTGTGACACTGGGGTGTCACACAGATGAGGCACACTGATGAGTCCTGGTAGGATGAAACATGTGTATATGTCTTCTGTTAGCACCCTTTGCAGACTGTGTGAGAGGCCTTTTGGCACCATGCATTTCTGCTTAAAGTTGAACCAGCATAATATGCTGTGGTGATTTGCATAAACAGCCCATGATGCTTTGCATTATGGGGGTATGTGTGATTTTGTATTTCTTTGAAACTTGGCTTCCCAGCCAGTGCCTTTGGGGTAACCATTGCCTCAGTGTTTGTGCACTGAGGTTCTTTGTCTTTTAGCTTGTTTTTTTTTTTTATTGGGTTCACCACAACGTAACCCAGATAGACCATCTTAGGGTAGCTGGTTCATTCCACTGGGGTGTCACACAGGTGAGGCACACTGATGAGTCCTGGTAGGACAAAACATGTGTATGTGTCTTTTGTTAGCATCCTTTACAGACTGTGTGAGAGACTTTTTGGCACCATGCATTTCTGCTTAAAGCTGAAGCAGCATAATATTCTGTGGTGATTTACATATACAGCCCATGATGCTTTGCATTATGAGGGTATGTGTGATTTTGTATTTCTTAATATAATGCCATACTGATGTAGCAGACCTGGAGCAAGCAGATTATAGGTGCCATGTTGGTCTTCTTAAACAAAGCAAAACATTGATTTCAGTGTGGCAAAAGGTTTGCTGCCTCCCCATGTCCCACCCTTCTCTCATATGGAACCAGATTGCTCTTTTGTACTCCATAGTCTTCATCCACTGTTTGGAGCAATCATTTATTATATTTGTTTGCTTGTTTGTTTGTTTGTTCACCAAGAAAGCTCACCAGGAAAACAAGTTACTGTTTTACAGGAGTGACCATAATGTCATTATAATGGGTTAACAATAGCATAGTGGGAGAAAGGCATGTATCATGAGCCTTGATAATGACCTGGAGATTGACAGGTGATGGTATGGAAAGGATATGGTGAGGAGG
This sequence comes from Neoceratodus forsteri, assembly GCA_016271365.2. Lineage (NCBI taxonomy): Eukaryota > Metazoa > Chordata > Ceratodontiformes > Ceratodontidae > Neoceratodus > Neoceratodus forsteri. Next base: position 1,729,446,753 of record CM057449.1, read on the forward strand.
TGTTACTCCCGTACATGTTCAGTAAGGTCATTATAGTATTTCACTTTAATTGCTTCTTACTGAATTGCTCATTTCAGGAATCACCGGACACAATAAGTAATTTCCAACAGCTCTGAGGTTGATTCAACAAACATACAGTAGATTAATCAGCAGGCCTCAGCAGAACTACTACCACACATTGCTCATGCACTTTCTAAAAACCCAGTCTCCACCCAAGACATACCATTAGCCCAAAACTGCAGGCGGGATGTGGAATGAAACTTTCTACATTGTTACTGGGGTAAGTTACCATACACTATAGCTCCCCTTCTAGTAAAAGAAAACAATTACCTTGATTTTGGTTTGCATATTAATGAAAAAACATTACCAAGCACTATTAACATAATGGTTGAGTCTTATTTTCTGATGAGTTAGGGTCTAAAGTCATTTGTACTCAGCTCTGTTGAAATAAGTCTTTACCACTGACTCAAGTCATAACAAATTCTCTGAACCTTTCAGGAACTTTAAGCAGACACCCTCTTCTGGTCATTTGAGTAGACTGCACAATGGGTACAGCCTCAGGATTTTCTGGCAAAGTGTCATTGAAAACAACAGGCTCCATTTCAGGTTGGTCGTACTCTGGACAAGTGTTCTGTTCCTGGCTATTGTCCCTGGATTCCACTGTTTGTGAAAAAATGGATTCAGTTGACTCATCTACTTGTTGCTGTTCAACTTCTAAAGTGACTGTTCGGTCTCTCCTCAGGTGTCTCCTGTTCCTGCGGTATCGCTGTCCTGTAGGTGTAATCACACTATAGGATCTTGGCTCATCACAGATTCTTTCCACTCTAGCAGGTTGCCACCCACTTGAAGTCTCCATGCATACCCTTTCCCTTTCTCTAAATGGAGTAAGTGGAGCTGCATTCTTGTCATAATACTGTTTCTATCTTTTTTATAGCATTTTAAGATGTTTATGTGCATCCTTAGGTATTTCAGGTCGGAATGTCCTTGCATTTGCAGGTAATGTCATCCTCAGAATTCTGCCCATTAACAGTTGAGATGGTATACAGTTTGGTCCTGTGACTGGTGTATTTCTAAGACTGAGCAATGTGAGATGTGGATCTGTCTGATCTTGCATAGACTTCAGAAAGATTCTTTTTACTGTCTGGATCATTCTTTCAGCTAAACCATTAGATTGTGGGTATCCTGGGCTGGAATGAGTTATTTTGAATTCCCACAACTTTGCAAATCGAGGGAGGCAGTATAGCACAGTAGTTTAAGGCTCTGAGCTACAAATCTGGAGACCTGGGTTTGAATCCCACAGCCCCCACTTGCATACTGTGTGTCCTTGAGCAAGTCACTTAACTTCCCTGTGCTCCCAGGTTGCACCAGTAAACAAGATTTCAGCTTAGTGTATCTGACCTGGTTAAACAATTGGAAAAAAAAATTGCTTAATTTCATTACTTGCAAATGGTACATGATCCCCTACCAGTTCTTTTGGAATTCCATGTCTTTCAAATACAGCTTTCAATTTTGCAATAACTGTAGGTGCTGTCTTGTTAGGCACTCTAAGAACCTCAGGATATTTTGAAAAATAGTCCACTACTATTAAGTAGGAGTGTCCCCTATAGTCAAAAATGTCTGCACCAAGCTTTAACCATGGCATGTCAGGTATTTCATATGGACACATTGGCTCTTTATGGTTGCTGGGTTAGAGCTCCTGGCAAGGTCCACATGCTTCAACCATTATTTCTACGTCTGGATTTGTGGCTGGCCAATACATCACAGCTCTGGCTTGTGCCTTTGACCTTTGCATTCCTTGATGCGCTGTGTGCAGTCTTTGTAGCATATCTGTTCTCAGATCTTTAGGTATGATGATTCTTTTGTCCACCATTATGAGTTCATTCTCTATGTACAGATTGTGTCTCATGGGCCAAAAGTGCTGAATTTTGATGTTGATTTGCTTTTTTCTGTCAGGCCAACCACTGAGGTTGATTTCTTTAACCAATTGTAAATCACTGTCCCTCTCCATGGCCTGTTTTAGCTTCTCTAACATGCTGTCAGGCAGTGTCTCTGTTGCTTGGATTGAATATATGACGGTTTCACTGCTTAGATCAATGTCTCCCTCTGCTGGTTTTCTTGGTACTGCCCTGGACAAGGTGTCTGCAATAAGAACCTCTTTTCCTGGAGTATATATTACCTGTATGTCATATTTTTGTATCTGTAACAGCATTCACTGCAGTCTTGCTTGAGTCTTTCCAATTGGTTTGTTCAGTATGCATTATTGTGATGGCTTGTGATCTGACTGGACGTTTACTGACCTTCCACAAATGTACTGATACAATTTCTATAAAGAAAACACAATTGCTAGCAACTCTTTTTCTGTCTGTGCATAGTTTCCTTCAGTACTGGATGATGACCTAGATGCATAAGCTATTGGTCTGTTACTTTGTCGTAGACAAGCGCCTAGTCCATCCTTAGATGCATCTGCTTGGATTTCGATGTCCTCTTTTAAATCAAAGAATTTTAATACTGGTGCAGAAGAAATAGTCTCTTTAAGCTTTTTTAAGGCTTCTTTCTGTGCTGTCTGCTACTACCACATGACATCCTTTTTGAGTAACTGCCTTAGTGGTACAGTGAGGCTTGCTTCATTCAGGATATACTGCGCCTAGTATCGAGTCATTCCTAACAGTCTCTGCATCATTTTTTTATCTTTGGGAGGCAGCATCTTGGCTATTGCTTCTACTTTGACTTCATCAGCAAGTAGCCCATTTATGGTTATGATATGCCCCATGTATTTCACCTCACTCACCAGATACTGTATTTTGTCTCTATTGAACTTAACATTGAGTTCCATTGCTCTGTCCATCACTTTTCCCAGAATATCATCATGCTCTTGCTTGGTAGCTGCAGTTATAAGCATGTCATCAGCTATCACAAAAACACCTGGTATGTCCCCGAAGTGTTCAGTATTTCTCTGCTGAAATACTTCACTCACAGGCCTTATTCCAAAAGGAAGTCTGTGAAATTTGTATCTTCCCCATGGAGTGTTGGATGTACATAGGTCTGCAGATTCATCATCTAATTTGATCTGCCAGTACCCATCTTTTCATCTAGAATTGTGAAAACCTTTTTACCAGCAAGCTTAATCTGAATATCCTCCAATGTGGGGATACAGAAGTGATGTCTTTTGATAGCTTTATTTAGGTCTCTAGGGTCCAAACACACCCTGATTTCACCATTTTTCTTCTCGATAATTGCAAGGCTATTTACCCATGTTGTAGGTTTTCTTACCTTGTTAATCACCCCCAATTTGCTCCAACTGTTCATGTGTCTGTTTTAGTCTGTCTGTGATTGCATATAGGACTTCCCTTCACCCATGTATATCAGGAGTAACATTTGAGTCAGTATGTGTGTGGTAAACTCCTGAGAATTCTCCTAGGCCTTCAAACACTATTTTATATTGCGTGAGAAGTTCCTTTTCATGCTTGGTGGCTTGGTTTTAAGCACTTTTACTTTACGAATCAGATCCAGGATGACACACACCTGTTGACCCAATAGGAAAGCTTCCGATGTGTTAGTGACATAAAACTGCAGATTGGTCTCTCTGTCTTGTGTCTTACACCTTAGCATAACTTCTCCTTCAGGATTAATTTGTGCTCCTCTATATGCTATTAGGACAGTAGTGGTCACCTTTATTTGTACCTTGCATGGAAACTGTGCAATCACTTCTTTAGTCGGTATATTGGCTTCAGCCCCAGTGTCCAACTTAAACTTAACTGCCTGCCTCATTACCTTCAAGGTAGTGTACCACCCTTCAGCTGGAAGTTGCTTCTGCACCATTTCTTGTTTTCTTTTTATACCACATACGAATAATGCTTCTACTCCTTTGGTTATTTTTTCATGAGTTTTGTTAGACTTTTTGGACCTGCACATTTATGCATAATGGTTGAGGTCACCACATTTAAGACATTCTTGTCCATATGCCAGACAAGCCTTTGACGGATGCCCCTTGCCACACCTCCCCCACGTGTTTGATTTTTGTGCTCGTGTCTCATGTGTTGGTTGCTGGCTGTCTGGTTTTTGGCCTGTTTTATTATCCTGCCTCAATTTATGTTCTACAACATGGATAAACTTATCAGTAGTCCCTTGCGACATTTGCTCATGCCTGTGCTCTTGTTACATCTTTGACTCCTCATATGTTCACTGCTTTGGCCATTGTGAGGTTTGGGGATTCCAGTAGCTTCTCTCAGAGCCTGTTGTTGGTGACACTGAAAACAATTTTATCTCAAATCATTAAGTCCTCAGTCTCTTTAAACTCACAATTCCAAGCTTTTTGCCTGAGCTCTTTGACAAACTTGTCTGTACCTGAGTGCTCGTTGAACGGGTGGACCCAAAACTGATGCCTCTCAAACAACAAGTTTTTTTCTTGGTTCACAGTAATTCTTAAATGCGTCCATAACCTCAGCTGCTTTTTTAGCTTCTGGGTCAGCATATGTGATATTGAGGGCATTGTACACCTCGAGGGCCTCATCCCCGATCGTGTGCAGCAGGACTGCAATTTTCCTTTCTTCTGACTTATCATCTAACCCCATGGCTGTGAAGTACAGACTTAATCTCTGTGCCCATCTTCTCCAGTTTTTCTGCAAGATTTTTGGTCAACAATAGTGGTGGAGGTGGCTTAAATTGCTCCATACTGCCAAAATATTTTGTTATACAGTCTGTTAGTAAACTATGGGTACTCTCAAATACAGTCTTTTGTTTCTTTTCTTGGCAGCATATACTTATCTTCTTTCTTGCAACTGCAGCACTGCAAGTTCACTTCTGACACCATACAGTATTTCACTTTAATTGCTTCTTACTGGATTGCTGGTTTCAGGAATCACCAGACACAATAAGTAACTTCTAACAGATCTGAAGTTTATTCAACAAACATACAGTAGATTAATCAGCAGGCTTCAACAGAACTACTACCACACTTTGCTCGTGCACTTTCTAAAAACCCAGTCTCTGCCAAAGACGTACCATTAGCCCAAAACTGCTGGGAGGATGTGGAATAAACCATTCTTTATTGTTACTGGGGTAACTTACCATGTACTACAGTCATTAGCATTTTATGTACCAATTATTCCAGTTCTTATAGTTCTCAGCCTACCTGCAATAATGATCCCTGTCTGCTGGCTTGTGCCAGTGGTCAGCATTGTAGTTCATGCTTATACATGGTTGGTGCTTTGCTCTGCAGCAGGTAGACTGGAGGTAGACTGGAAACCAGTAGGCACTGGGCAGAGTTTTAGTGCATGATTCACAATATACCTCCTTTTGTCTTCCTTACAAAGTTATGCGAGCAGTCAGTACACAACACAATTCTCATAATAACTAACGATTAATTGCAAAATGCTGGCATCAGTTAGGGTGGAAGCACAAAGTCTCAAAAGTGGGGAAATGCAATGTTAGGATATACAAGTCCTATGACTCTTGATGAATTTTTAGTGTGCTGTTTCTTGGGGTTTGAAAGATTGTTCAAAGCAGCACTGACTTACCCTGACCTGGGCATTGTATTTCATGGAACGGAAATTTACTCACTTACTGTACCCAATGCTGCTTTGAGCAATTGTTCAAACCCCAAGGAACACCACAGCACACTCCATCAAGAATAAGGAGCATTGCATTTCCCTAATTTAGTGCTTTGTGCTTTGACCTTAACTGAACCCAAATATAGTTTGGGTTTTTTTTTGCAATGACTTTCTCTCCTTTTTAAAAAGGATACTTAGAAACAGGTGCATGTTAATTTGCACTGACAGTGCGACCTTTGGCACCTTTCTCTTTCTGTTAAGCAATTCATGGCGAGCAGTGGCACTGCCAACACCCCATATCCATGCCAAGCAGTGCCTGGCATCCAGTTGCATTCAACTCCCACACCACATCACAGTGCCTAACAGTACCTAGACTCCAGTGGTACCACCTTCCTCATCCTCCCTTGTTCCAAGTAGTCCTTGACTTCCTGGTATCATGCCGAGCTATACCTGCTGTCCAGTGGTGCCTTCCTCCTACATTCCTCCTATTCTTTTTTTTCCTATATTGTATCCAGGTATGTACTTTATAAGGTGTCCCTTGAAAATGAGTGTGTTTGTGTACTCAGTGGGATTGTTTTACCTTGTTCATTATATGAATAAAATCATTACTACTACTACTACTACTACATCACCCCTGACGCATGCCAACTAATCTCTGGTGTCCAGAAGCACCACCTCTCACCCTATCCCATGCCAAGCTGTCCATAATAGCCAATAGCATCCCCCCCTAGATCTTCCCCAAACCAAACAATCCTGTAACCAATGGCACACCTTCCCACACTCTGTTCATGCCAAGTAATCCCTGGCATCCCATCCCTGGTATCCACAAACCAGGGTTTTTTAGGACATAGATGTAGCGAGCCTGTAGTTCTTAAATGCCCTTTCCAGTTATTTATTCAAATGGTGGCCAGCCAAGAAGATGACTGGATGGTTTCTACTGCCTGCAATCGGGAAGGGGAGGGTGATCTCTTCTATAGCAACATGGATGGTGTGCCAGTGCTGTGAAAAGTTTGAGGGGAAGAGCAGCTGGAGCAAGGTCGGGAGGTTTAAACTTTGTTTTTTATTTGATTACTTCACCAACACTGGGGATGGTCTCCAGTGTCAGAATCAGAAGTGAGGGTGTGCTTATATATGTTTATATATACAGCTACTGCATCTCTTGTGGTTATAAGAGTGCATTCTCAAGTTCTTTGAGTGAGAGAACTGTGAAGCAAAGCTGAGCCATTCTTGCACACAATGGACTTGAGTAGAAACTCTTACAATCATAAAAGACACAGGAACTATACAGATAATACACATATCAGGTATCATGTTAAAGATTTTTGTTTTAAAAAATGGAATTTGAATTTAAAATCAAAAGGTTTTACTTTGCAGAATATTAGAGAATTAGAATTAGAGAATCCACTTTGTGGGAAATGGACTGTGCCAACTGAACACAGAATGTCAGCATTTTAGAATAATATGCATGAGACACCCTCTTATGGGTATACTATAAGGGTACCTGGAATGTTTTGAAATAAACAGTTCTGATTGGCTAAGAGTGATGTCACAATTTATAATTTATAGTATCTAGGTGAGTTCCTAGTGTCACCCTCAATGGTGGGGAGGTTTCCTACGGGAGGGGCTGTGGACATGGCCTACCTAGACTTTAGCAAGGCATTTGACACAGTCCCACACAAAAGATTAATATATAAGTTAGCCAGCCTGGGAGTGGGTCCCAAGATGACAGCCTGGATAAAGAATTGGCTGGAGAATAGGACACAGAGAGTAATAGTAAATGGAGTCCACTCTGAAGAATGAGGGGTTACTAGTGGGGTACCGAAGGGTTCAGTATTAGGACCGGTCCGCTTCAATGTCTTTATAAGCGACATTGCAGAGGGAATGGAAGGAAAAGTATGTCTCTTTGCAGATGACACAAAGATCTGCAACAGAGCTGATGCACAAGCTGGGGTGGAAAGGATGAGAAGGGACTTGGCAAGGTTAGAGGAATGGTCAAATGTATGGCAACTTAGATTCAATGCTAAGAAGTGCAAGGTAATGCACCTGGGAAACAAAAACCCAGGGGAAGAGTACACAATGGGGGTGATATACTAACAACAACAAAAATGGAAAGGGACCTGAGGGTAGTCATATCAGATGACCTAAAGGTGGGCAAGCAATGTGAGAAGGCAGCAAGGAGGGCTGGGGGATACTGGGATGCATGGGAGAAGCATCACCAGTAGAAAACAGGAAGTTATTATCTCTCTGTACAGACAGCTGGTAGGACCCCATCTGGAGTACTGGTGCAGTTCTGGAGACCCAATCTCCGCAAAGACATAGACAGGATGGAAGCTCCAGAGAAGGGCAACTAAAATGGTGAAGGGTCTGCACCGGAAGACATATGAAGAGAGACTTAAGGAGCTTAATATGTATAGCCTCGAGGAAAGGAGGGAGAGGGGGGACATGATAGAAACTTTCAAGTACCTCAAGGGAATCAACAAAGTCTGAGAGAGTAGCATCTTTCAAAAAAAGAGGTGTGCAAGAACAAGGGCACAATTTGAAGATAGAGGTGGGGTGGCTCAGAGGTACTTAAGGGAAGTATTTTTTTCACAGAGAGGGTTGTGGATGCATGGAACGGCCTTCTGGAGGAGGTTGTGGAGTCAAAAACAGTGGTGGAATTCAAGCATGCATGGGACAGTCATAAGGCAATTATAGGGGGTGGGGGTAGGAAGAAGTAGGCTGCTGGTTAACTAGGATCTGCTGCTTATCCATTAGGTAGGGGAAATGGGCAGACTGGGTGGGCCAAGTGGTCCTTATCTGCCATCAAATTCTATGTTTCTATGTTTCTATGGGGAGGGGGGGTGTCATCTGAAGCACCAGGGTTTGCTCCCAGTGTTGAATTCAGTAGTGGAGAGAAACATTACCAGCAGTGGGTAGGTACTTGGACTGCCAGTTTCACAAGAAAAAAGTGTTTAGTAGTCAAGTGACATGAGGCATGAACTCCAGGTTACACATTTAAGAGTCAGGTCCGGCAGGCTGTTTCTTGAGCCACCAGCTTTGCAGTACTTATGTGCCTATAATCACTTTAGTGGGATTACAACATGGAAAAACACCTTATGGAAAACCACCATCTTCCAAGATTGATGGGCTTAATCCTGTGCTATATATTGTACTGAATTTTTATCATATTTCTTACACATTTTTGCAGTTATAATGAGGTGCTACTGGTGTGTTGTCAGTATCAGAAACAAACACTATTCGGTACACACACACACACACGCGTGCGCATGCACACACCAAAAGCTGCTCAAAGGGGGCTTGAAATCATTTTAAACAGGGAGTCCGGACAACATTTCTAGCATGAATAAATTCAGAATTTGGATCAGCATATCTCCAATTAGCCTTATGCCAAAAATGTGATTTCTAAGTTACTTTGTTTAAATGTTACAAATCATTTTGTAGCCCTGAATTTACTACCTGTTCAAAAAAAGCCAATTTCAGTAAAGGGCTACTGATAATGTCACAACCAGAAGTCACAGCCTAGTCCTTCTTGCAAACTACCTTATAAGACTTATTTCTCCCACATAACATAAAACTGCAGTTGTAGCAAACTTCTGAAAAAGGAAAGCTGACAATGGGTGGGTCAGGGTATGCATTTCCATGATGTGCAAATGCAAGGTACAGTACTTAAGAAAGTGATGGGGGTGGAATACAGTGGCAAACATGGCTTTAGGATGACAAAAATGTGTGCAATTTTTTTGACTACTGCAAAGATGAGACTTCAAAATGCCACCAGACTGCAACTGTGGAATACAGCAATGACACAATCTCAGAAAGTAGCTGGGACACACAGTTTTGGAAAGTAGCAGGGACGCTAAAACTCATGATGTGGTGGTGTCATACAGTTTTAGAATATGGCAGTGATACACAATTTTGAAATGCGGGAGCCACATATTTGTAGAAGGTGGCAAGGATATGTAATTTGTCTTTTTTTTGCCTGTATATTTTCTTTACTACCCTATCACTGATCCCTTAGATTTCTCTCCAGCTCTGCCTGAACCCAACCCACTGTCTCACTCAGTCTGAGACTTCCCCATTCCTACCTCTGACAGGCATCCTTCCAGTTCCTCCATAGTGACCGACCACCCAGCTCTGAGCCCCCCCCGAGTAAGGACCACTGTAACTCCTCAGGTGCTCTATCTTAAGGGCCAAGTTGCCACCAGGGGGAATGGAGGACTCAGAGATTGGATGGGGCAAGTCTGAGGGTGAGTGTGGGTGAGTCAGGTGGACAGACCTTTCCCTACCCAGGTGCCAGGGTTTTTCACATTTTCTTGGTTCCCAGGAGCTCAGACATGCAATGACATCCAGTACCTGATGGGCATGCTTCCGCATCTGCCCCTGCCCACAGGACATATGCAGAGGCTCCCATATTCCTTTGTTGTGGTCTCCACAGCATGTGACCCCCATCCACTACCAGAGGTCACCCAAGCTGTGGCAAACTGTACCTCCCACCCACAGAAGAGGAGAGCAGTCCAACGGATGCTCAGTCCTCTCCTGCCCCTGCTAACCCTCGGTTGCCCGAGGTCATTCCTGAACCCGGGTCACCAGTGTGGCATGAGGTGTAGCATCCAGCACTTCAACCCTTAGAGCCACTGGGCCGGCTTTAATTTTGTAATGTGTCTTGGATGCATTAATTTGGCTTGTGGTAGTGGTGTACAATTTCAAAACATGGTTGGTATGCTTGATTTCAGATTGTGGTGACAACATTCAATTTCAGAATGCAGCGTGAACATAGAATTTCAGAATGTGGTAGTGACGCAGTTCCAGAATGTAATAGTCACATGCAATTTCAGAGTGAGGCAGCAATGCATAATTTTTGAATGTGACAGTGACACTCATTTTCAGAATGTGGTGGGGATGTGCAGTTTTGGAATATTGTGGGAATGCACATTTTCAGAATGTGACAATGACAGGCAATATTGGAATGTGGAAGTTTACACACAATTTCAGAATGTGGCAGGCAGGTATAATTTTAGAATGTAGAGGAGACATGCTGTTTCGGATGTGGAGGTGACACACAATTTTGGAATGTGGTAGTGATGCTCAATTTTTGAATTGGGGTGATGCACAATTTCAGAATGTGGCACTGATGCAAAGTTTTCAGAATGTGGCAGCGATGCACAATTTTGGACTGTGACAGTGATGCACAATTCCGGAAGGTGGCAGTAACGCACAATTTCATAAGGTGGTGGTGATGCATAATTTTAGAAGGTGGTTGTGACACACAATTTCAGAATGTGGCAGTAGTGCTGAGTTTTGGAATGTGGTGGTAATGCTGAGTTTCGGAATGTGGCAGTGACGCTCAGTTTTGGAATGGTGTGGTGATGCTCAGTTTTGGAATGTGGCAGTGACACACCATTTCATAGTGTAGTGGTGAAGCACAATTTTGGAAAGTGACAGTGATGCACCATTTCGAAATGTCATGGTGATACATCATTTCAGAATGTGGCAGTGATGCACCATTTCAGAATTTGGCAATAACACACCATTTCAGAATGTGGCGGTGATGTACAATTTCAGAACAATAAATAAATAATAATAATACAACTTTATTTATTAAGCGCCTTTCAAGCACCAAGGTGCTGTACAAAGAAACAATAAAATCAGAAAGAATACATATATAAAGAATGTGGTGGTGATGCTCAGATTCAGAATGTGGCAGTGACATACCATTTCAGAATGCGGTGGTGACACACTATTTAGGAATGTGACAGTGATGCACCATTTCAGAATGTGGTGGTGATGCACAATTTCTGAATGTGGCGGTGACGCACAATTTCAGAATGTGGTGGTAACACACAGTTGTTGAATGTGGCAGCGACATACAATTTTGGAATGTGTAAAAGATAATTTGGAATGTGATGGTGACAGTTTCAGAATGTGGCACAGAAACACAAATTTGGAATGTGGTGTACATGTGTAATTTTGGTATGTGGCAGGGATGATTTAGAATATGGCTGGGACACACAGTGTCAGATTGTGGTGTGGATGTGATGCACAATTTTGAAATGTGGTGGTGTGTAACATTCTGGAATGTGGCAAGGACAAGCTGTTTTAAAATAAAATGGTATGCACTGTCACTGTCCGACAGTGTACATCCTTACCATATTCCAGAATTGCCAGTCCCCATTAAATTCCTCGATGTGTGTCCCTGCCACATTCTTAGAGTGAGTGTCCTACCACACTGCAAGATGGCACATCCCTGCCACATTCTGAGATTGCATGCCACCCCCCACCATCACCACCACCACCAACATTCTAAAATTGTGCACCACTTTGACATTCTATGCCTTGGTTCAGCATTGCATTCCAAAACCACTTCCTGATGCATTCTAAAGTACAGTACCATGCATCTGAACGTTCTGGAAATGCAAGCACTGCTGACAACCCTGTGTCAGTTTTTTTTAAATGATTACTACAGCTACAGTTCTTGTAACTTCTGGGAAATGAGTCATATATAGCTGCTGACAGGAAAGACTAGTCTGTAAGTTCTGGTTGTGACATCATCAGTGGCTCTTCACTGAAAATGGCTTTTTTGAACAGGGAGTAAAAACAAGGTTACAAAATAGCATATAACTTTAAAATGAAGTAATTTATAAACCTAATTTTTGGCATGAGATTTATTGGGGATAGGCTGATTATAATTCTGCAATGCAGTACTTTTGACCAGACTCCCTCTTTAAAGTTATGTTATTTTCTTACTCACTAGTTCATCATCGCTATGATTTTTTTTTAATACTACATTTCAAAAGTGTTTTACAATACATACATTACAAGAATAACAGAACAAAAAAATTAATACGCACTAAGTGAGAAAATATATTATAAAGGTGTACAATAAACACAGAGGTGGTACTGTCACATATACTGACATACAATAAATGCATAAACATAAAGGTGATAAATTTCTGTTTTGTTGGCTCTTAACCTGAGAAAGCAGCCCCCGACAGAGTTATAATGTTGAGTTTTGTTAAATTGTTAGGAAGGAGAGGAACTCCAGGGATGCCAAATGGATTACTGTTTGCAGCCTTTAATTGAATGAAGGTATAGTGTCTCTGGAGTCCTCCATCTTCTAAGGGTGAGTCTCTTGGCTGCAGTAATGGCTTCCAGCCCCCAGTGGAGCATGTTGGAAGGGTCTGCAAAAGGCTGTGTGGTGATCCCCATGACAAGTGGTTCATCAATTAAAAGACTCTTGGGGAGGATTTTTTTGGCAGAAGGTAATGACCCTCTCCCAAAAGGGACAGAGCTTAGGACAGGACCACAGGACATGTGAAAGGCAGCCAGTGTGGTTATTGCATTGCCCACATCTATTGGTGGGAATCACACCCAGACTATAAAGGTATAGTGGTGTTCTGTACCAGTAATGCAAGATTTTCATTTGTATGAGCTGAGCCCTGGTGTCTCTACATGCCCGGTGAGCCCTACATCAACAGTTTATTCCTTCTTGATCAGAAATAGTGATATTTAGCTCGTTCTCCCATGTGGATTTACTGCTGATAGTAGATGAAGGTCCTGCATCTCACAGACATCTATAGATGGTACTTGCCCTATCCCTCTATAATGTTATCTAGGACAAGATAACCTGGCCCTGTACAACTGTTACCTTAGATGGATTGGCATGTTGGTAGTGGGTAACTGCTGCCCTGATTTGTAAATAGCGCCAGAAATCCTTTTGAGGTAAGTTGTAATGCTCAGCAAGGTCCTTGAAAGGCATGATAAGAGTTTGACCTAGCATACATGTGTCTTGGACATTAATAATGCCAGCCTTTATCCAGGAGGGCCAATGGAGAAGTTTGCAATCCTCAATAAACATAACGTTACCCCAAGAGGCGCTAGAGATAGAGGCATTTTGGAGATGCAGAGGAAACTCCTAATCTTCTGCCAGTAGCATAAGGAAATATGTATTGTGGGGTGACTCCTTTAGGAGGTTTGGTGTACAATATATGGCAAGGTGTCAGGGGCCCTTACAAAGTGTCCCTCTATCTCCACCAATTGGGGTGGACTGAGCTCTTTGGGAAGAAACCATTTTGTAACCTGGGCTATTATGAATGTTATGTGATAGTGTGCAAAGTTAGGCAGACCCCAGCCTCCTTCTGCCCAGTGTTTCCCCAGTTTGGTTCTACTAAACTGTGGTGGTTTTCCTTCCCAGAGAAACTGACCCACTAGTTTATTAATGAGGTTGGACCATTTATCTAAGATATGAAGAGGTAAATGAGGTGGGAGATGGAACACTTTAGGTACCTTCATCATTTTTATAGCCGAAGTCTTTCCAGTCAGTGAAAGGTGAAAGGCTCTTCACCTTTCTAAGTCAGTCATGAGCTCAGTCAGAAGGGGAGAGAAATTGCCATTGCAGGTGTCTGAGAGTGAGGGTGTAATGCAAATGCCTAGATAGGTAAACCATTTTAGCTCATTTTCAGGTTGTGTGTTGACAGGGGAAGGGACACTATGCTAGAGAAAAGGGGGTTTGCATTATACAGTATGTCAATCAGTGATTGTGGTGGGGAGAACACTATGCTATGGAAAAGTGTTTTTTTATTATACAGTGCGGTGATCAGTGATCGAGGAGAAGGAGGGATCACTACACTATGGAAAGGGTTTGGTTTTCTTATAGGGTCAGTGAACAGGGAGGGGGGAGGACACCACAAGACTCCCAGGGAGTGCCACTGCATGAGGCTTGGGCTGATGGTGGGGGCCTCAATCACACACTAATGCCATGTAAATGAGTCCATAATGGGCATGCTAATGGCCTCTAACACCTTACATGCCCAATGGGCTCATTTGCATGGCCACTTTAGTGAATAGCTCTTTAGCATGTGAGCGCTATTGGCAATGGGGCCATTTTCCTGGCTGGCTGTGGGACAGTTCTACTGGGTATCCTACTGTCTTTCCTGGGTTAGCGCTGCCCCTGCCAGCCCCTATTCACAGTCAGATAGCGCACCACGCTGTCCCACTATGAACAGCATGATTGCCCTTGAGCGTAATGGTGAGGTGCCATGCAAACCTTTGTGTGACACTCTGCATTTTTTAGTGAATCCTACCCCAGAATTTTAGAACTATGTGAATGTGACAATCTCTAGGTTATAAGAGTTCCTGGAATGTTTAGAATTAAACAATCCTGACTGTCCGAGAATGATGTCATGATTTAAAATAACCTTAGAAGACCCAGTAACTACACATTGAAACATTTTTATAAAGAATTAATTTTTTTGTCCCACAGAAGTAAATGTGAGAAGCTGCAGTACCTGAAGACCTCATATAGAGTCAAGAGGTCTTCAGGCGAGAGTCACATGATGCCTTCAGACTAGTCGGACATGTGCACATCCCGCTCTGTCAAGTTGATGGTGTTTAACATTGTTATTTCATAGCTAGTGGCTGATTTATTTTTATTTTTTTCACTTATTGTCTGATCATTGACAATGGCTGCAATAACAGAGCAAACATCTGATTCAATAGACTTACCAATCGGGGGTGATATACCGGCGTCCTGAGACTCTTCTATGCTGCAACCTTCTAGGCCTCTTCCTCCAAGAAAAAGACTGACACCAGATTCACCAATTGCTGATACTGAGCCAGATAAACTAGATTGTCTACTCGGTGACATGGCTAGTATAAAATGAACCTTATCACAGGTGATGGAGGATTTACACCTACTTAAGCCTAGTCTTGAAGTGTTTTATCGCTGCTTAGGTGACACAGACTTGAGAAATCAGCTCTCTAGAAGATTTGCACATTAGAGAGCTAAATGAAACACAGGATCTCAGGAAACAAGTAGTAAGATAAGAACTAAAAGTAGACAATCTCAAAGCAAGAAGCTGCAGAAATAATCTTGTGTTGGTTGGGATTCCAGAAGTGACTGAAGGCTCCAATATTCTTGCATTTGCTCAATCTCTTCTTCAAGATGTGGCTGGTCCCCCTCCATTTGGAAATAAATATTTCATAGAACGTGCAAATTGCTGTCTAAAGCCACAACCCCCTCCAGGCAGTAAACCTCGGGCTATCATCCTCCGATGTTTGGATTATCAAGAGAAACTGTGGATACAAGAAGCCAGGGCAAAGAGACCATTTGCCTGGCAGGGCAAACCATTCCTTCTTTTTAGTGACACTACCCCTATGGTAAGGGAATGGCAACTTCTATATAAGAAGATCAAATAATCTTTCTACTGAGCAGAGATCAAATTTTACATGTGTTACCCCGCTCTGCTTTTTGTGTTCTCCAAGAATGGCAAGGTGAAATTTTCCTCAGCAGAGCAGGCACAGTACAAGTTATCAAGAATTTATCCTCATCTGATCTCTCCTCCCACTCCTCAAACAATCACTTGAGCAAATGAGCTGGACTGAGTTAGGGCTGCTTTAATTATTGGTAAGGTTCATAGCACATTTGGGACTCGTTGGTGAAGTAAGCATTTTTTTTGGTTTGGACACAATTATTTGCTCCGGTAGGACTGGCCGGTATTCCGCTTTTTGGTGTGGAGACTTTTGAGGACTTTCTCTGTTGCAATAGAGACTAACTGGAATCTAGCAGTTTTCTTTCTATACCAGCAGATGGTGCACTAGGTTTGCCATAGCTTGCAATGTGAAGCTTGCTTTTTGTGTTTCTGACTTTCCTTTTTATTTATGCAAGCTTGTGCCTAAAGTTTAAGTTTTAGCTACACTGCCAAATGTTCTCCACACCTGTCTCCTGTTACCCGTACTTTATTCTCTTCAAGTTCATGAACATTTACTGAAAATTTTAGATGTTGCTGCTTCGTCTCCTGGCTGTTCCCTAGATAACTTTTCTTCATGAGAACACTGAAGCCACCCATATTTTGGGTGCATGGTGTGGACTTGTCTGTCTTTGCTCAGTTTAGTTACTGAGAGACATGCCTGCTTTTTTTTGCATGGCTGTTTAAATAAACAATGGATGATTTATTTTTATTATGGATAATGCTCCCCTTGGACTTCTGTTTAGCATCTTCTGTATGATGTTGAGGGACCCCAGAATCGACCCATATGTGGGTGCGGGGTGTTTGGACTTTACTACAGTGGTAGTCATAGAAAAGTTTTGCATTACTGAGGTGTACCTAGGTACACTGAGGCAGAATGAGACAGGATCACATTACAGTCAATGCAAATTACCTCAGTGGTAACTCGGTGGTACCTCAAGGTACCTCGAGGTGGAAACCTTTCAACAACTACCACTGTATATTTTTCCATTATTTTCATTTTTTGAGTTTCCTCCATTCCCACTCCCCCATCCCCTTTCTGCTCCTCCCCTTTTTTATGGCTACTACTCAGCATTGACAAGATTTCATCTCCACATGAACATCGATGCCGATGTCTGAGCCATGGTCCTGAACCATCATGGTGTACCATTGGATAGATGACATTGGGTCATTGTTGGGGGAGTTTTCCCATCCCCCTCTCCCCACTTTGGGAGAGGAAAACTGTGAAACTTTACTATAATGTTTGTTATGTTACTTGTTACTGTTTGAGTGCTACAGGACTTGGGTCACTGGAGGGCCGGCCAGGCGGAGAAGGATAGAGCGTCCCATGGACTGCTCTCCTTCTCTGAGGGAGGGCGGTGTAGTGCCTGGTGCAAGACAGACCCCTGGCAGAGGCCGGGAGTCACGCAGCTGCTGGCGATTGAATGCAATGGAGGCGGGTTGGACGCTGGACGTCATTGTATGTCCCAGCCTCCCGGAGGAGGAAAAGCAAAGAAAATGGTGTGGAGAGCCTCCATCTCCATGAAGCCCTCCCTGGACTTCAATTAGCCACTGCCACCATGCTCCCAACCAGATACTATGCCCATGGCCTGGAATTGGGGAACCGGAGCCATGGCTCCACCCTCCGGGGGGTAAGCCTCAGGTAACTGAGAGATTGCGGGCATAGGCAGTTGGTGGAAGTTCCGGGAGCCATGGCCAGGCCAGAAATTGATGGAGGACCTCCAGAATAAAGGAGAAATAAAAAAAAAAAAGAATGAATATCTTATTATGGATTCTTTATCTGCTTACCATGTTAGGGGTACCCCTGCCTATGACTTGTTTGTTCACCTTAATAGCCTTATTTCAGGATTTATATGGAACAATAAGAAACCCCACATTGATTCTGCAAAATTAACATTGGCTAAACACTATGAGAGTTTACAATTGCCCAACTATTTCTGGTATTATCTCGTGGCTTAAGTCAGAAAGTTTTTGGTTTGGCGTGTATTGGATTTGGGCAGGGAACCTGGTGCTCCTTCTCCTGTTTGGAAGGATATTGAGGCTCATTTGTGTTCAACCCATAGTATTATGCCAGCAGCTTTATCTTATTTAACGTAGAACATGTGACCCCCTCCTTTGTGTTCTGCTCCTATTGGTTGGTCGGTGAAGATTAACTTACAGTTATGTAAGCTTCTGAATTACATTCCGCAGAGAGACCCGTTTCAACCGCTACGATATAATCCTAATTTTAAGATTGCTAAAAAAAAATTCCCTACCATTTCCTTCACACGGCATATATAGACCAACTCTCTTGCCTACTTCATGGTGATCAAATAATTCCTTTTGAGCAATTTCGTGTCTCAAATTCCCTAACCACCTTGTCAGTTTTCCTTTTTTCAGTTAACTCATTCTATTAGAGCTGGACTGGGACCTCGGCCATGGCATTTTTCTGAAAGTAGTCACTATAGCAATTTGGTTTCCTCAGCAAACAAGTTCCATGCAGTTTCAGCACTCTATAAGGCTATCAGGGATATCATAGGGATGCAACTGCACATTAAGGCCACCTATTGAGGGAAAGAATTCCCAGATAATATTGCGTTTTTTGACTCCTTTGCACCTTGGGATTTTGTCTCCCGATTTAGCAGAATAGGTAAATTGAGACTTATTCAATATAAAATATTATGTAATGTTTATTCTACCCCTCAAAAATTGCACAAACTTTGTCGGACTCCTAGTCCTTTATGTCAGAGATGTAACAACTCTGTAGGCACTCTTAAATATCTATAATGAGATTGCCCTTGGATTCAATTTTTGGGTCACAAATCCAATTATACATAGATCCATTGTTAGGCCTACAGGAGGCATTTACTCCTGAGATCTGTTTGTTGGAAATGGGTATAGAACATTTAGTAGGGGTGCAAAGATTTCATATATCACCTACTGCTGCAGTGGCAAAACTGATTATTTTACACCATTGGGTAGATAGTGAACTCCCTACTTTTTGGGAATGGCATAATGATATTTTGAGAATACTATGTATGGAGAAATTATTAGCTAGTATGTGACATGCCCTACCCTCCTTTTGTAATAGATGGGAGAAACTGTATACCCTCCTTATGATTGCTTGATTGTTTTTTATTCATTGTCTTGCTTATTTTATCTGCATTGTTTTGCAGTATTTCCCACCCTATTGAGCTGATTGTATAAGGATATGCTCCTTCTTGTTTTCTTTCTGGCTTTTTGTGCTCCAAGTTTTTTTATGTTATATGAATTGGTTTGTTGTTTTTTTTGCTTATTTGGCCATTGTTGGACCTTGCTTACTGGTTATTTTTTTGTATTCTGGCTGTATAAAACTTCTCAATAAAGCATAGTAAGTCCAAAAACGATGTCTTCAGGCACTGCAGCCTCTGTTCACAGTCACATTCTTAGTTCTTTCCAAATTTGTTTCCTTTAAACTGATGGCTGGTGGCATTCTGCAGATTGCTCCCTGCATAAAGCACATATCTGGTCCCATCACAAAAGATCATATTTGAATAGTATTCCACTCTGCCTTTCTCACATGTGCCCATGCCTGTCTCGTTCTTTTCTGTTAGAATACTGGTTTTGTATGGCCAAGTCTAAGAGCAGCTCAGATGTGAATCAGCTGATCCCTGTATATCACAGCTGAATAAGTAAAAAGTCAAGAACCTGATGAGAAAACAGAGACTAAAAGGCTAATTATAGGGGTGCAGTAGTACCCCTACAGTTAGGGTGCCTGGCGAGTTCTATGTTAAACTTGATTTTTGTTTGCTGCTTGCAGAAAGCTGGTTTTACAGATTTACATGAAACTTTTAGCATTTGTTGTGCATGACAAAATCCACAATCTCTAAAAGTGTCATGTAAATCAGTTCAGTATTTTGAGAGATAATGAAGTGTGGCAAAATGTATTTTTTTCCATTGATTTCAAAGGTGTTTTTTTTCTGAATGTTTACTCTCATCTAGATAAAAAACTATAAATCTTTAAATTGTGGAATTTTGTATGGTTATATAGGTTGGTGGGGAAGGATTTCCTAAGGGGGGTTGATGCATGGGGGGTTTGCATTTTTTAAGCTATATAGAGAAGGGATGCTTCTATGTTTCTATGTGACAGCAATGAAATATTGTAAGAACACTTTGGTACTGTCATCTCTAAAACCTTGTTTCAAAATCAATAAACACAGTGTTTGCTGGGGGGGGGCACAACATATATGATGGTTTTGTTATTTCTGTGAGTTTTTGAGTACAACTCACTATTAGCAGCTCATTCGGCAAGGAAATCCTGTTTAAAAAAAGGAAAAAACAAGGCCAGGATTGTGCAATGTGATCAGGCAATTTTTACTAATGGATATCAGGCAGCGTATCAGATACAAGATTGTGCAATGTGATCAGGGAATCTTTACTAATGGATATCAGGCAGCATATCAGTACAAGATTGTGCAATGTGATCAGATAATTTTTATTAATGGATATCAAGCAGTATATCAGATACAAGATTGTGCAATGTGGTCAGGGAATCTTTATTAATGGAGATCAGGCAGCATATCAGATACAAGGTTGTGCAATGTGATCAGGGAAGTTTTATTAATGAATATCAGGCAGCATATCAGATACAAGATTTTGCAATGTGTTCAGGGAATTTTTATTAATGTATTTCAGGCCACATATCAGATACAAGATTGTGCAATGTGGTCAGAGAATTTTTATTAATTGATATCAGGCAGCATATCGGATACAAGATTTTGCAATGTGGTCAGGGAATTTCTATTAATGTAGTTCAGGCAGCATATCACAAGCAAGATTGTGCAATGTGATCAGGGAGTTTTTGCTAATGGGTATCAGGTACAATATCAGATACAATTTCAGACATTGTGTGGTATTGTATCCAATATCATCTCTAAATTGGTTCAGGAACAATGTTAATAAAGGCACTGTACAAGCTGAGGGAATGAATTACATGCAGTCAGCTCAGTGAAAGAGTTAAAAAAATGGATTCCTGGCTTACCTAATTGGGGGGGAGGGATAAAATAAAACATAATCAACTCTCCTAAGGTGGCTAATAAAATGTGATCTCTGTAGTGTACATTGCTGCTTCATGGCAGTAGGGCACTATGCCATGTACTGACATCTGTATAGTAGGTAAAGGGATTGCAGGTACCAACTGCTATACTCAAGGAATATACCTATAGCCGATCTTACCCAGGGATTTTTATGTCTGATCTCAGCTGGTCCAGCTCCCCCGCATTAAATAAATGAGAGCACCAGTATTCCGAGCTGCTTCATATCGATGATGAAATGTTTTGATGGGCTACAATATCAAGTAATTGGAGGAGTTTGAAAACTGAAGCAACCTTATTTATTTATTAATTTATTTGGTTAATAGGAAAGTCCATCAGCTGCAAGAATCTGCATGACCCAGATCCTAACTATAAACAACAAAACTTAATGACAAGAAAGAGAGGGAAAAACAGAAAAAAAAAGAAATAGTCCTGGGATTTATTTGTTAATGTGAACATCTTAATCCATATTTTAGGGTTCGCAGAAACCTCGAAGTTCTGCATTTTGCCAAGTTTCTGGTGTGACCGTTCCTTGAATCTGTGATGCAGGTGAGAGTTTTAAAAAATGTTCTTAGATTTTAGAACTTTAGATTGGAACACTATCTGCATTAGACCTTTATAACACCCCCCACACACACACTTCATTCACAGTGGCAGCACCTTGAGTGTAAAGTTGAGCGGCATCATAGGCAAAGCTTGATCTCCAAGCATGGTACCCACCACTATCTAAACTGGCTACAGCACTTGGATCTATTTGATCAAGCACTCAGCACAAATGCCAATAAAAAATTACAAAAAATTAGCCACCATGCAGTACTGTGACTAAGCACACACAGTGTTCTGGTTGGAAGGCAGAATGCTTTCCTATTATTGGTGGTGGGGAGTAAATGCTATGTTTTAAAAACTATTGTAGACTGGTATAAACTACTGGAAAGGAATCACTCACACCCTGTATATGTGAAAAACAGACATTAAATTTAATTCACAATGGCATTCAGCTAGTAAACAGGTAAGCTTAAAGCTGTTTGATTTTTTTTTGCTTGTTTTTAAAAATGTCTTTAATTGCCAGGTGCTTCTCAAATGAGTGGAGGACAAAATGCAGCTTTTATGAACAACACAGCCACACAGCTGGTGAAACCAAAGAAATGCTGTAAACCTTGTTGGTTACATTTAGCCTTCCTGTACACAAACAATCAAAAATGCCTGATGCCTTTTCAAATGCAATACACAGGTGCACAAAAAATCTTGATGTGATGGCAAATACAACATTGGGGTTCAAGGCATGACTGCAGCATGTCAGTTATAGTTGTGATCACACATTGATCTTTTTTCTGCTGGTGAATAAAGAAAGCAGTTTTGAGAAATGTTTAAAACTCTCGTGTGTGTGGTGATGGAGCAACTGAGTTAGATTGTATGAGCAGTAAAACCATCGAGTTAATGTTTGAAATCCGAAATCGGCATACAAATAGTGTTCCATCATGGCAATCAGCTGGCCTGCTCATTAATGAACCACGCAGCTACATGGCTAAGGAAAACAACAAAAGCAGTTGCACTTAAAAACCACTGACTTCTAACATTACACTTGCCACAGTCAAAAATAGAATAGCTTGATAAAACCTAAATAGGATGTCCAAGATGTCACTTGGCTAACCAAGAGTATCATGTTGAGACATCTTTGCATTCCAGAACTGCTCAGCTTTGCTTTGCAGTTCTTGAATGCAAATTCATCTTGAGATGACACTCTTGATTAGCAAAGAGGCATTTTAGACATCCCATGTACCTATAATAAAATGGGTAAGGGAAATCATGCATCCTGATTGGTCAGGAACCATGTCCTTATAAGACAACAACCTTATGGCTGGAACTTTTAATGCCAAACCAGACAGAGCGCATTTCACATATCCATGCCTGCCAGAAACTTCTGAAGAAAATGTCTGGTAGCCATGTCAGTAAAGTTAAGACCCATTACATGCCCTAACCTTATAGAAATATTCTCACAACTTCTAGGACAAACCCATCCCAATCCCAGTAAAGAGATAACATTCATTAAAAAAACATTATAAAGCACAAACTAACTTCATAACTTCTTTCTTCACATTTTTTGTTGCAAGCTTTTAATCCTCAGCTCCAGTTAATGGACTGTAATCAGTTCAGCTGCTCCTCCCACACTGCACATCTTTCTCTCTCTCTCTCTCTCTCTCTCTACTTGCCTGCCCACAGGTCCAGCCAAAGTTTTTTTGTGCAGCCACCGTCAGACTAATCAAATACTGTGTACATGGGTATAAAGATAACACTGGATACAGTAATAGGGTACAAAACAAGAGCAGAGCAGATACAAAAAAGGTTAGATGAGGATACTAAGTTAAGAGATCTCACGGGAGAAGCAGGAGAGGAAGATCCCAAACCTGAGCAAAAAGAAGAAGAAAAAATGATAGAAGAAGAGATAGAAACAATGAATAAAGAGGGTGAGGTCACAGGTACACAAAAAAAGACAAAGGTGGTAAAGAGAAAAGTCAAGGCACAGGACAAAAAAGAGGAGACAGACCAGACTGAGATACAGTATATAATGACCTAACCATCAAAGAACTTACACAGTTAGGCAAGGAAGTCGGAGAGATAACAACACAGACAGCTACGGGTGAAGTACAAAAAAAACTGCATAGGTTAGTGAGTACATTAGGGGTACACAACAAGAATGTGTGTAAGCTAGTAATTCTAAAATGAGCACATCACTCGTGACGCTATGCCACAGCAAGTTATAGGAACTCATAAGGAGGCGGGCAATCCCAACACATGGGCTAGCCCTGAAGAAATAATAAAAGAAACCAGTAAAGCAAAAGGAAAATCCCCAGGCTGTAGAATAGATTGGGATAAAATACTAAGTACTATACCGGAACCAGATGAAGGCCCAAGTATATTTGTCCCTAGGCTCTTTGAAGTCTACAAAAAATACAGTGGGCAGGAAGTCCCAACGGAGGATGACCCAGCCTTTAGAGATCTATGGGTAAAAGCTTATGATTAACCAGCCACTTTAAGAATGATGACAAAATTAGCAGATAACAATGAGGAGAGGTATACTATGATTGAGCCATACCTAGAGGAGAAAGGCCCCAAGACCAAAGTCACCGCAGTATGGAAAAATGAGGGCCCAGGTAAAGGAAACCAAAGGGCAAAACCCAGTGGGAAACCAAACACTGTCAAAACTGCAGAAAAAGGGCCACTTTAAAAGGGACTGTTGGGCAAAAGGAGAAGACAAAGAAGGCCAGGGCCCAAGGCAATAAAATACTGAAAGCAGAGGGGATGATAATAACCAAGGTAGAAGGAGGAATAAAGATGTGGACCAATTAATACAGCAACTGTACAAGGCTACACAGAAAGAACAAGAAAGGAACAGAACCGCCTCAGGAGGCTCAGCAACATAAAAGAAACAGACAGATACTAAGGGGGCATAGGCTCCGGGGACCCTGTCTGGGTATGTCATTTAAAACAAGATGACCAGGGGTGGTCCGTAACACGGGCCACCATAGGGGGTGTAACATGCATGGCCCTAATTGACACTGGAGCAGCCATCTCTATAACAACAATGGACATACCGGTACAGGAAAGAGGGCCCAACATCCTAATCGAAGAGTGTACTGGAGATACAGTAGAAGCCAAGAGACCAAACCCCACATGATTAGTTTTAGGAGACACACCATTAGGAAGCTTCTGCTTTGTCTACTGTGAAAAAGTGTTCACAGAAGCAAACATAATAGGCAGCAATTGCCTAAGCAGATACAATCTGTTAATGGACTTAGCCAATAATATGGTCTGGAAGCTACCAAAGGGTAAAACAAAAGTAGGCCACATATCAGAAATATACTTCCTCCATCCAATCAAATCATCAGACAAAAACGATTTTCAAGCATTACTTGAGAGAGTGGACCAACCAGCATTCAAGCAGGTTGTAGAACAGTTTAGGGCAGTATGGGCAACACATGGAACAGACTGTGGGAAGGTTAAAAACCTGGAAATAGAAATAAATGGCCCTGACCTGGGATATACCAAGCAATATCCCATCCCTATGGAAGCCATAGAAGGCACAAGGCCAGTAATACAAGAGCTACTAGCACAAGAAGTCATCCGGCCCATTTTCTCAACTGCAAACAGCCCAATTTGGCCGGTTAAAAAAACAAATGGTAAATACAGGCTTACCGTAGATTACAGGAAGCTAAATAAGGTCTCTCCACAAGTCAGCCCAGTCACCAGTTCCAACACTGAGATGTTCTCTCAAATTGAGGCATCAAGCTCGATATTCTTGGTGTTGGACATGGTCAATGGCTTCTGGTCAATACCAATAAAAGAGGAGGACCAGTACAAATTTGCATTCACCTATGAGGGGAGACAGTATACATTCACAAGACTCCACCAAGGTTTTCATTCAGCACCCACCCTATTTCACAGATACATGAAAGAAATCCTGACCCAAGAAGGACTGGGTAATGAGTAATCCAGTACGTAGATGATCTACTACTGCAAAGTGACACTGAAAAAAGCCACACAAACCTGTTAAAGAAAGTGTTGAGCACACTTGAGATTAACGGACTAAAAGTAAACCCAGATAAAGCCCAAATAGGTAAAGAAAGGGTTACCTTTCTGGGAACCATAATATCAGTGGAAGAAAGGAGAGTAGACCCCCAAAGAGTCGAACTCATACAAAAACTACCCCTGACCACAACCATCACTGCCTTAAGGCAACTCTTAGGCATGACTAACTTTTGCAGGGACTACACTGAGGGGTACTCAGAGATCACCAAGCCTCTCTATGGACTACTCAGAGGAAGCCCAGGAAAAAATGATCAAATAGAGTGGGATGGAGAGACAATTTGGTGTACTACCCAACTAAAAAAGGCCCTAATGAAAGCACCTGCACTGGCCACTCCCAATTATGACAAACCATTTTACTTGCAGGCACGCACCACAGGTGATACAATAGCAGCAATAATATTACAGCGACAATGGGAAAAACTAATGCCAGTTAGCCATCTCAGTAGACAGCTAACCAAAGTAGAACAAGGATTTGATACCTGTGAAAAGGCAGTGTTAGCAGTCACATGGGCATTGCAAGCCAGTAAACCATTGACAAAATTTAACCCAGTAGTAGTGCAAACTAAACACACACTGTTAACACTATTCCTGGAAAACCGAGTCCAAGGAGTAAGCCTAACCAGACAACTGAGGTGGCTGCTAGCCATGCAAGCTACAAATATTTCTGTACAAAAGCTACAAACACCTCACAGGTTAGAATACGCACAATATGAAGGGGCTTCACATGATTGTGGAGAAATAAAGGAGCAAGTCCGCACACTGTAACCATTCGTGGAAAGACATGAAGGCGGCAGTCAACAGATCTTTGTAGATGGGTCGAGGTATTGGGATAATGGGAGCTATCATGTTGGGGTAGCAGTGTATTTCCTGCCAGCGTGCCAAAATAAACCAAACCTTTCTCTCCGGGGCTGTTGTCTAAGTTTTTTCTAATTGTTTGTAAATATAATAATAGATAATTGGTGGGTTTTATCCCGCTTTCCCACCTCACTGCACATCCATTATCCTGACAGACTCTAGCAAGTTCTCAGAACCTTGCTTGGAATTCCAAAACACTATTTTCTTCTATATCGTTAGTCCCCAAATGCACCAGGAAATCCGGTTTCCCTCCACAATCTCTAACCAGTTTGTACACCATGAACTTTGCTTTGTGCACCATCAGCCCAGAGATACTCACTACCTTCACCTGGCTATGGCACCCCCTTCCCTGTCCCTCCCAATGGATACCCCTAATCAATAAGTCTCCCAATAACAGAACCTTAACACCGCCATCATCCTTATGGTTACCTCCACTATGCGCTCTGGACCACCCTCCCCCCTTTATCCATGATCTCAATTCCATGGGAGTCTTCCTGCCTTACTATGAGAGGCCCCTTGTCACCCCCTCTTCTGCCTCCCTTATTATTTTGCCCATTCAACTCAGACCCCCGAATAGGTGTCACCTTAACCTCTCCTATCCGAGCCATTTATCCTGGTTCTGATCATTCCTTCCCACACCACCATCCTCCCCTTGTAATAGTACCCCTACCTCCAGAAGCCCTCTGTGTGTCCCCTTTATCTAAGGCCCCATCCTTGGTATGGACACCCCTCCTGAAGGGGGGCCCCCACCTGCCTCTCCCTCCTCCTTGTCTTCCAGTATCTCTCCAGTCGTGCTCTCCTCCCTCGTGTCTGCAATATGTTGCAATATGTTGCAGCTCCCCCATCTGCTTAACAGTTTCCCCTTCTCCCTCTGGGACTATTTCTATCCTTTCCATTGCCAGCCTGTGATGCCCTATGTGTATCCGACTCCCTCCCCCTGGCCTCTGTATCAGTTTTCTCATTTCTACCAACCCCTTCCTCCCCCTCTAGGTTGTTTAGTAGCTCAAATTTATTGTAACACTCTATGTCAGCCTCCATCAAGTGATCTGAGTTTCAACCGAATGCCCTTCTAAGCTGCCCCTCTTCCTCCCCTCTTGCCCTGTCCTCCTTAGGAGCCCCCTTCCCCCGTCTGCTTTTCTAGGCTTCCTCACAATAGCCCCTCCTGACCCTTCCCCCTCCACTGTCTTTATATTCGGAATGTTTACCCCATAGGTTTTATCCTTAGCATCAACATCCCTATCCAAGGGTCCTCTGTTCCTAATATCCCCCTCCTGCTTGCTGTAATATAACCTCCTCTAATTTCTGAACATTGCCCCAGCCTCCCCTCAACCCCACCCTTCTGCCACCCATATCCACACCCCTTATCCTTGGACACACCCACCAACTCACCCAGCTTACTCCTTAACCAATGTACTTCACTCCTGATATGAGATAGCTGTCTGCAGCATGGGCAGCATCCCTCTCTCCAGGCCCAACTGAGAATTATTGCCACCCACAGCCTGTGCAGCCTACAACCCTTCGGATGATGCCTGCTTTGGAGGAATGAGGCCACCCTGTTTGTTCCTCTCTGTTCATAATGGGCACTTTCCCCTTTTCCTAGTCTCTTCCCCTTGGAATACAGTCTCTTTATACTGACTGCAGTTGTTTACAAACCCAGTTTCAACCCCACCAATAAAGTCTCACAAACACATATAGTCCAGTGTGTGTCCAGTCCCACTAACAGTGTGTGTATGCATCAGGTACCGTATGATGTCACAGGCCACCAGTTCCTGTTGCTTCAAGTTTCAGTCACAAACAGCCCTTCAATGCAGACATCAGGTACCGTATGATGTCACAGGCCCCCAGTTCCTGTTGCTTCAAGTATCAGTGACAAACAGAAATGCACATCCCTTTAATCCGAACCCCCAGTGGCTTTTCAGTATATAAGAAAGCCTATAATACAGGGTGGGTGGGAGGTTATACCACCACCAGGCAAACATCACATTTAAATTTCACTCTAATTATCAATGCCAAACAAGTGTTCCCACAACCAGCACACAAGCCCCAATAGTTACAATATCACAGCCCAAGTAACAGTTCTAACTCAAAGTAGTAATTTTTAACACACAGAACTAATTTCAAGTACAAACTACTTTTTATTTTTTGCATCTTAGACTTTCATCTGTAGTCCACTTTATCACCTTCCTACTTCACTTCCTGATTTTTAGTTGCTCCACAGTGGATATAAACACTGCTTGTTGCTCAGTTTTGCTATTCACCTGAAGAAGGGACCTGTGTTGCCCGGAAAGCTTGTGTATAATTCCATCTTGGTACAAGACACTTGTTGGTCCAATAAAAGGTATCAAACCTTCCATCTTCTCCTGTTTTGCAAGGACCAGTACGGCTGAAATCTCTTTTTACAAAACAATGGAAGATACCGAAAATCACCGTCTGAAATGGCAACTCTACAACATGAAGAAAAATGAAGCCAAATTTGACAGTGACATCTACTTCCTAACTACATGCAAAAAACAGAACATTATTCCTAAAGGACTTCGGATCTACAACCCACTTCAAACTACACATAATTCAAGGTATGCAGAACAACTTTGTCACAGGACATCTGAGAAACTCAGGAATCACCTTATTCATCAGATTTATGCTAGAAAATCTCACTTTAAAAATAGATTTTCTGAACTTTCACATACCCTTCAAGGAAACAACAGCAATGCATTACCAGGATTTACTTGTGATCTCCAAACACATTATCAAAAAGCTCTCCAGGCAGCCCTATCACAGGAGAGGAGGAAACTCAAAGAACTACAGGACAGCAGTTACAACAACATCTTAACTCATCCAGTGGAAGCAAACCACAGCACTAACACTGGTGAACAAGATAATACACTGCAACAACCACCAGTGGTCAACCTATCTAATAAAGAACTTACACAGGCTGAAACATCTGTATTATCCAAGGGCTTAACTTTCTGCCCCACACATGAATTTGATAATATTAGATTCTGTGGGGAGATAGAATAATTTTTCAGACAGCTTCGTCTAAAAGAATATTTGTTTGATAAAAACGACAATCAAACAACGCATTATGACAGCACAAAGAAAACATCAGACTGGACCCTTCGCAGTCGACGCAACCCCAAGTTGGATGCCTTCATCAACTGCTTCCATGGAAGAATAAACTCCCAAATCCTTAGCAAACAGCAGAAACTCCTGTACAATATTACACCACTAGAAAAGAGGGCAATACAAACTCTGTATAACAACCATAACATTGTAATAAAACAAGCTGACAAGGGTGGAGCTGTGGTTGAGATGAACACAGAGGATTAAATTAAAGAGGCACACAGACAGCTGTCAGATACAGCTTACTAAAGAGAACTCACCGAAGACCCTACTATACAATATACAGAAGAACTTAAACAATTCATCATGTCTCTACCTAACAACATCCAAGAACAGTTAAACATACCAATTCCAAACAAACCCACTCCATGGACATTCTGTATGCTACCCAAGATACACAAACCAGGGAATCCAGGATGACCCATTATCTCCGGCATTGGCACACTCACTGAAAACATTTCAGGACTTACTGAATCCATTTTAAAACCACCAGTAAGAGCTACTAACAGTTTTATTCAGGACATCACAGATTTTCTCAGGAAACTGAAACAAATTGGACAACTGCCACCAAACACTATCCTAGCCACAATGGATATCATTGCCCTGTACACCAACATCCCACATGAAGATGGCATAGCAGCATGTCATAAATTTTTAAAGGAAAACACATCCACAGGAGACATTCCAGAATCCACCATCAGCACCCTAATAAAATTCATTTTGACACACAACTTCACTTTTAATGGCAAGCACTTTTTACAGGTCATGGGGACAGCCATGGGCACTAAAATGGCATCACAATATGCCAGTCTTTTCATGGCCTGCTTAGAGGAGGATTTTTGTAAACACCACCTTTATAATCCATCTGTCTACCTCCATTTTATTGATGACATATTCCTGATTTGGACAGAAGGTGAAGATTCTCTCAAACAATTCCTTCATGATTTTAACAACTGTCATCATTCCATAAATCTCACTATTGAATACTCCACCACCAGCATACATTTTCTTGACACCATAGTCAGTATCACTAAAAATGGACACATACAAACTCCTCTTTACTGAAAACCCACTGACAGACATCACTACCTGCATAATTCCAACTTCCACCCTAATCATACAAAAAAATCTGTCATCTACAGTCAGGTGATTCAATACCATCAATTCTGCTCAGATGAGAGAACAAGAGACAGACAGCTCTGCACACTTTGAAATTCCCTAATTCAACAGGGCCACTCTCCAAGACAAATTGACAGAGAATTTGAACAGGCCATACAGATACCATGAGACAATCTGTTGAAATACAGGCAAAGACATCAAACTGACCACACACCCCTAGTGGTCACTTACAGCCCCATGCTAAAACCCCTTCATGAAATTATCAAAGAGCTACAACCCATGTTGAGAGATGATGAAACACTGAAAGACATCTTCCCTGAACCATCTGTCATGGCCTGTAAGCAGCCCCCCAGCCTCTCGAACATAATGATTCATAACAAACTCCCAGCAGACCAAAATAACCAGAAAACAAGAGGGACAACACCATGCAACATGGCAAGATGCAAGACCTGCACCCACATATGCGCACAAGCCACCATTAAGACAAGCCAGAACAACATAATACAAATGAATGGATCCTTCACATGTCAATCCAGCAATGTGGTTTACATAATTCAATGCAAGAAGTGCACAAATGGTTGTTATATTGGGGAAACTAGCCAACCACTGAAAAAAGGATGAATCACCACCGTCACACTATAGTAAACCAGATTATCAGCACTCCAATAGGAAACCATTTTTCACAAACAGATCACTCTCTGCTGGATTTATCTGTCTTGATAATTTTAGGAACCACCACTATGGGAGATGACCAGACACTAGTGGATGGTTCGATTATTGCAACTTCAGAAACACAGAGGACAGAAGGACATAGGAATTGAAATATATAAAACAATTTAAATCTAACATTTCTGGACTGAATCGGGACATCGGTTTCATGACCCATTATGGTAAACTATAATTCTTTTTTTTGTGTACTAAATCATATCTCTATTCATTACATTTTGGTTCTGTATCTTTCTGACTATTATATTTTTTCCTCTGAGTTCTGCCTGTTCTGTTTTTTTACCTATACCTCACATCTTCCCTGCCTCTCCTAGTAACTCTTGAGCTCAATCCCACCTACTCCCTCTTGTTTTCACACCTCTGTTTATCTAGGCCTGTGTTCTCTTGTTTCTACTAATTTCTTGATTTCCTTGCATGTATTAGGCATCTCCTGTCCATTCTATTCTTTCAGCCAGCCTCTGATCTCAGATCCTATCTGCATGCTTTTGTCTTCCCTTTAGCTTCCTTTGATCTCCTACTGACCTGCTCCTACTATGCCCCCCTCCCCATTTCTTCTCATGTTTTTATTTTTCACATCTTAGACTTTCATCTCTAGTCCACTTTATCACCTTCCTACTTCACTTCCTGATTTTTAATTGCTCCACAGTGGATATAAATTCTGCTTGTTGCTCAGTTTTGCTATTCACCTGAAGAGGGGACCTGTGTGGCCCTGAAAGCTTGTGTATAATTCCATCTTTGTACAAGACACTTGTTGGTCCAATAAAAGGTATCAAACCTTTCATCTTCTCCAAGTACAAACTACTCAAATATTTCAGTTAAAACAGAAGATAAACTGAACCTCTTTCCTGAACACCCTCCTTCTTCTGTTCCCAGGTGGACAATGATGACAATGTTGTCTAGATAGGCAACACAGTAAGCAGTGTGTGGGGTCAGGATAAGGTCCATGAGTCTCTGGAATGTGGCAGGGGCTCCATGCAGGCCAAAGGGCATGGTAGTCAACTGGTATAATCCAAGTGGTGTACTGAATGCTGTTTTCTCCCTAGACTCAGGGGATAAGGGACTTTGCCAGTATCCCTTAGTTAGATCCAGTATGCTAATGTATCTAGCATTGTCGATGTTGTATATGATATCATCTACCCTGGGCATGGGGTATCCATCAAAGTGTGATACATTATTGACCTTCCTTAGGTCCAGGCACAGTCTGATGCCACCCTCAATTTTAGGAACCACCACTATGGGAGATGACCAGACACTAGTGGATGGTTCGATTATGCCAAGTTTCTTCAACTTCTCTATCTCCTGCTTCACCCCTTTTCTGACTTCTTCCAGAAGCCTATAGGGTTTCTGCCTGATGGGTCTGGAATCAATTCTAATATAATGCTGTATCTCGACTGCCTTTCCTGGGACACTTGTAAACATGGGTGCAAATGCTTTTAACAGCTGGTGTATGCCCTCTTTCTGCTTGGTGTCTCGCTCAGGGTTGATTTTTATGTTAGAGAGGTGGTCCTTTTCCTCTTTTCTTTGATAGGCCATCTCTAACTCAGTCATGTCCCTCTCTGGCAGTATGTACATGGTCCCTGTAGCTTCCTTTTTCTCTACCCATTTCTTTAAAAGATTGGCATGGTAAATCTTTCTCCCTGGGTATTTATCTGGTGTCTCCACTTCAAATGTTACTGATTCTGTTTGTCTGATGATAGTATATGGCCCTTGCCACTTCATTGGTAGCTTGTTCTAGGTGGTGGGAAGTAACAACAGCACTTTCTCTCCTGCCTGCAACTCTTTGGGCTTATAATTCTGATCATAGTAGGTCTTCTGCTTCTCCTGATACACAATACTATTTTGGTGTGCCCTTTTTGTGTAATCTATCTACCTTTTGTGAAACTGAAGCATATAATCAGTGATGTTGGCTTGTCCCACATTGGTTCCCTCTTCCAAAAACTCTTTTACCACATCCAGTGGCCCTCAGGGATTCCTTCTATACAGTAGGGAGAAATGGAAGTACCCTGTATCTGCTTGTGGGACCTCTCTGTAAGAAAATAACAAGAGGGGGAGGTAACTATCCCAGTTCTTTCCCTCATTGTGTACAAATTTCTTCAACATACGTTTCAATGTTTGGTTGAAATGCTCAACCAATTCATCTGCTTGTGGGTGGTAGGGCATTGTTCTTATTGCCACTATCCCCAACAAACAGTACAGTTCTTTAAGTAATGTAGCCTGAAAGTTACTGCCTTGGTCAGTCAATACCTTCTTAGGTATCCAAAATGGCTGAAAACCTTAACTAGCTCCTCTGCTATTAGGGGAGTAGTGCCTGTACACAATGGTATGGCCTTGGGATATTTTGTTGCATAATTGAAGATAACCAGTATGTATTTATAACCCCGGGCACTTTTCTGTAAAGAGCCAACATTGTCCATTGCCATCCTTTCAAAGAGCATGCTAACTATAGGCAAGGGTACCAGTGGCACTACATCCTTTCAGGTTACTCGGGCCATCTTCTGACACTCTGAACCAGCTCTGCAGTATTCTGCCACTTGCTTGTGAATACTGGGTCAGTATAAACATTGTAATAGCCTGGCCAGGGTTTTATCCCTACCTTCATGACCTGCCCATGGTATGTCATGGCCTAAATACAAGATTTGGTTCCTAAACTGTTTAGGGACTACTAGCTGTTTAACAGTTTCACCTGTACAGGGGTTATTACAATTTCAGTACAGTATCTGGTTGTTACATTTAAACACAGGGGCTCCTGGTGGTTTCTTCTGGTCCACCTGATGAAAAAAAAACAGCTAATGTGTTATCCATACATTGTTCCTGGGCAATATCACATTTAGCAAACAGTTTATCTACAGTGCCATTAGGCAGTCCATTTTTATTCTCTAAATCTTCTGCACTTTCTTCTTTTTCCCCTTCAATCTCCTGTGGGCACTTGGTGTATCAAATACATCCCCCTCAAAAGGTCTTCAAGGGTTTTCACCTTGGTCTGTGACCTGGTGGTAATGACTGTCACATTTTTAGAGGTCAACAAAGCTGAAAAATGGGGAAAGTCTTGTCCAATAACCACAGGTACTGGCAGCTTTGGTACTATTCCAGCCACCATTTCTTCCTCCGGTCCATCAATGTTTAACATCACCTTGGTGATGGGATACTGATGAGTGTCCCCATGCCCACAGATGACACCAGCATACACATCAGAAATTAGTGCCTTTTCTAGTACTTCTGAGTGTACTAATGTCTGTCGACTGCCAGTATCAACTAAACCCATCACTTTCTTCTCTCTGATGGTGACTGTTGTTGAAAAATGACCCAATTAAGGAGGTCCAGATGGGTAGCCTCACTCTTTTTCTTTTAACATAATAATTCAATATGGCCTTTACTATTACTGTATCTACATATAATGTCTGGATTATATGGCCTTCCCCCTCTAACTTCTTGCCTACCTGCATTTCTTCTAGGGGTATGTGATGGGGTAAAAGAAGTTGGTCTTACCAGTTGCTGGGTGGAGGTGATGGTGGCATCTGTTGTCCAGTATTCCTTCCTCACTGGTTGCCTGCCCACCAGGAAATCCTCCACCAGGGTTATTGCAACTCCCACCATTTCTGAATGGTGTTCCCTCACCTAGATCTGGACCTCTGCAGGTAGAATCTGAAGAAACGGTTCCATAACTGCAGCCTCAATTATATCCCACAATGTCTTCCCCTCTGGTTGCAGCCATATTTTGCACAGTTTGTTCAGATGTGTATACGTCTCTCGCAGAGTATCATTCCCTTGGTGTTTCAGGGAGCAAAAACACTGCCGACAGCTCTTGGTATTAATATCAAAGCACTTCAAAATCTCCTTTTTGCCATGGTTTTACTTCTCAGTGCTTCAATGGTCCATGTAGCTATAGTCCAGTTGTGCTCAACCCGTTAAATAGGGAGCCAACTTGACCAATCACTGCTCTGGAGGCCACCCACACACTTTTGCTACTCTTTCAAAAGTGGTTAGGTATGCCTCAGTGTCATCTTAAGGCAAGGCAAGGCAAATTTTATTTTTCAGGTGCCCAATCCTGGAGGCTCTGGGTGCCATACAATAAAAACATACCAACAATACAAATAAATTAATATAGATAAAGCAATAAAAATGGCAGCATAAATAAATATAGTTATACAAAATCACACATGCCCCCAGAATGCAAAGCATCATGTGCTGCATATGCAAATCACCACAGAGTATTATGCTGGTTCAACTTTAAGTAGAAATGCATTGTGCCGAAAGGCCTCTCACACAGTTTGGAAAGGATGCCAACAGAAGACACAGACACGTGTTTCATCCTACCAGGACTCATCAGTGTGCCTCATCTGTTTGACACCCCAGTGGAATGAACCAGCTACCCTAAGATGGTTTATCTGAGTTATGTAGTGGTGAACCCAATTAAAACAAAAAACAAGTTAAAAGACAAAGAACCTCAGTGCGCAAGCACTGAGGCAAAGGTTACCCCAAAGGGCATTGTCCGGGAAGCCAAGCTTCAAAGAAATACAAAATCACACATGCCCCCATAATATAGTTACTAAGTATCTATATTAAAACTGAAACTCTAGAGAGATAAGACTGGGCACTCAGGGAGAACTAATATAGTGGGTCCGGAAAGGCCTGATAAACAGAAAGGCTTTGAGACAGGCCTTAAAAACCTCAACCAAAGGGGCCTCCCTAATAGATGGAAGAAGCAAATTCCACAGGATGGGGCCAGTGACACTAAAGGCTCTGTTGCCGGCATTTTTTAGCCTTGTCCTGGGAATCACCAGGAGGCCCATAGAGTGGGACTGGAGGGAGCGGACACAGACAGCAGGTGTAAGAAGAACTGACAGATAGATACAATATCTGTAGCTGACATCTTGGTCAATTTGATGTCTTTAGGGAGGGCATGCATACCTTCACTGGGCTTACTGGTCTCAATGATCTGTAGGGCCCTCAATGTGTCCGCTGAATGATCGTCTTGCCATTTCTTTCCCTCTCTTGCTCCTGGCTGTTCTTCTCCCGAAGCTGCTCCATCTCTATTAGTTTCCTTGCAAGCCACTTCAATAGCTTGCTCATGTCCTCCAGCGGTTCCTCAACTCTCACTTCCTCCAGTCTTTGTTCTTCCTCTTAACCGTTTTCTCCTCCAAAGGAGTCTGTTGACTGACGCTCGACTTGACCTTTGGTTTCCTCTCAAACTCAAGGCCTGGGAGCAACTGCTCACCTGTCAGCTCGGCCTGTGGTCTGGTCAGAACAGGTCATACAGGGGGCATCATGATGACAAAAATGTACCACCGTGCCACAGGTTACCTTGGTATCAGTTCTGACACCTACTGAAATCCACCCTGCGTCTAGGACTTCCAGTATCCCACTTCTAACATGAAATGTCACAGGTAAGTTTGTATAAAGATAACACTGGACACAGTAATAGGGTACAACACACCCGTAGTGTGTTCTATTTTATACAAAAATAGAAAAAATAAATAAATATAAATAAAACAGCTCAAACAGAACAAGAAAATAAACAAAAGCTCAAGGCTATTTCACCTTACTTCAGGTATCTCAAAACTATTTATCAGCTTTCCTACTGTTAGAGATAAATTCCTGTTCAGGCACAGGTCCTTCTGCTTACCTTCTTTCAGGTAAGTGAGACTGGCTATGCAGCTAATCTGACTCTTGGTGTCTGAGGAGGGCTTATATAGCCCACCCATTTATGGGAAACCATGCCCATAACATCCAGTTATTCTAGAATGGTCACTAACGGTTCGTAACCCATCCTATACAAAAGAAAAAGGGTTACTTTTAAGCCTGTATGTATAAACTACCATTCCCTAGAACCAAAATATCCAATTATGCTTTTTATAAGGCTAGAAACATTCATTGTTCCTAAATAGGGAAACGTCACCTCTATTACATGATGAGGTTTTAGATAGGGAAACTCCACCTCTATTACATAATGAGATTTTAGATAGGAAGACTCCACCTTTATTACATAATGAGGTTTTAGATAGGGAAACTCCACCTCTATTACATAATGAGGTTTTAGCCCACACAGTATAAATACAGCCCTCTCAGGGCCGCTGTCTCCCTATAGAATGTCCATTCCTGAGGTATTGCTAATAGGGCAGCACATATTTCATTTATATGCAAACAGTGAAAACATTTCTATAGTTTATACAGGTGCCGTATTGTTTTTATTATGGACACTAGCCCTTTTTATGTTCACTTGCGCGCATGTGCAAGGAACGTTTTGGGAGAGTAGCACACTTTGGAGGTGTGCCTCTCCCATTCAATCCAGTGCTCTGTTGAGTAGGCATGGTGGTCCTGCACCAATGGGTGCAGGAGCTCTGTATGACAGCGGTGGTCCTCTGCTTCAAAGCAAACCACCGCTGTCATACTGAGCACAGCATCACGCCATCCCCCCCTCGCATCATGCGCTCCCTCCTGCACACGCCACGCCTCTAAAAGCTTTGGTGCCATGCTGGGAGCCCACCCCAGTGTGGCAATGTTGTTGGCCGGGTGGGGTACCCACCCCCATCGCCCACTGCCCCCGTTGCTTTGCTGCCACGCCAGAGCCCACCCAGCGTGGCAAATGTTCACTTTTTGCTGACTGGGTGCCCAGTCCCCCGTCAGCCCTCGCCCCCCGTAGTTTGCCGATGGGGTGCCCAATCCTCGCCGGTTCCTCAGCCCCCAGCCATCTTCTGCCATGCGCGAGCCCACCCCAGCATGGCAAATGTCCCACGGTGCATCTCCAAGACCCCACAACCTGCACTCCACCCACTGTGTGCACCCACCCTCTCCACACACCCTCACCCCATACTTCACTCCGGACTCTGGTGTGACGATCTTCGGTGGACCGGGAACACATCTGCACTCTTCAAAGTGACCACAGACTAAGGAAATGCTGGTAAGCTGTATAATGGGCTAGACAGGGGGGTTTCAACTTTATTGCATATCTCAGGCATTTTTTGGTATTTTGCACCAATTTTCAACATGGTTTGGGACCCTTCTCTCATGAATGATGTGACTGTCGTGGTAAGAGCCTGGTTCGGCGTGATTTCGCAGTCACTGTGCAGTCACTGCGTGAAATCACCCTTCAGGCCTGAATAGCACCATGACAGTGACATAATTCATGAGAAGGGGTCTCAAAACCCCATGTTGAAATTTATGCAAAAATTCCCAAATGACTGTTTTGATGGCATTGGGCAGTTCCTTACGCATCACTGTAGGTTTGTGAATTTTCAATATTTGCAGTCCAGATTTTCAACATTGCCATTTTACCACACCTCCTCATGAGCAGTACAGCTGTCATTTTTCATATCCTGCCCAAAATGTGTTTCAGCCCATGTAGCGCACAATGGCGCAGTCGGTGTGCGAACTCAATGTATGGGACACATTAAGAAAATCACATTGACACAGATCATGAGCAGAGGTCTTAAAATGGCTGTGCTGAAAATTTGGTGAAAAAATTCCTAAAAATCACTGTTTTACGAGCCTGTGTTGCGCAGTTCCTACGCATGCTTGTAAGCTTGCGAATTTTCAATATTTTCACTCCAGATTTTCAACATCGCCATTTTACTACACCCCCTTATGAGCAGAACAGCTGTCATTTTTCACATCCTGCCCAAAACGTGCTTATGCCCATGTAGTGCACAATGGCACAGTCGGTGTGCGAAATAAATGTATGGGACACAGTAAGAAAATCACAGTGACACTGTTCATTAGCAGAGGTTTTAAAATGGCAATGTTGAAAATTTGGTGAAAAAATTCCTAAAAATGACTGTTTTACGAACGTGCGTTGCACAGTTCCCACGCACGCTCGTAGGTTTGCGAATTTTCAATATTTCCACTCCAGTTTTTCAACATTGCCATTTTACCACACCTCCTCATGAGCAGTACAGCTGTCATTTTTCACATCCTGCCTAAAATGTGTTTCAGCCCATGTAGCGCACAATGGCGCAGTTGGTGTGTGAACTCAATGTATGGGACACATTAATCATCATATCTCTAGCACCATATACTTCAAATGACATAAGCATTTATGCTTCTTATCTTAATTAAGCACTGCAGCACTTTAAACTTATAATATGGCACAAAATGCACTCTGTGCACTTTGTTGAACCAGCACCTTATATATCTAAAGGCACTTTATATCTTTTAGCATTAAATGCTATAAATGCTCCTTATTTCATTCCTGCCAGCTGGCCTTAGCCTGATGCATTATTTTGGGGAGTTCTTGGCGAGAGATGGATATACAGAACCTAAAAATAAAAGCAGTATGAAAAAAGATTTAGTAAGAAATAGAAAAGACTGATGTAGGTGGCCAACCCACCCCAGGGCAGAAAAAGATGACGTGTAGCATAGGGAGATACTGTTACGCAACAGATTTCAGCAGGGAAAAGAAGAAGATAGGAAAGGTATCCCTCCACCAGGGTTATTTACATACTGCTGCTTTTTTCTTCGTTTTGTTTTGTTTTAACTATTGCAAGCACTGCCCAGTCTCATATTTGTGAAACTAGAAGTACCAGAATCTCAAGCACTCAAAGCCCATAATTCCACAATATTTTCACTGCTGTAAATGGCAAACCATTAATCACTCACCTGAAAGCTCCACACACAGTCTACAGAGCACTTTAACAAAAAATAAATAAATAAATTGCTAATGCTAAGTGGGGAACAAAACATACATATATGCATATACTGTATATGGTGTGGTGTGCAGTTCACTATTACATAGTACAGAAATGCAGTATGTGTGTGTGGGGGGAGGCTATAGTTTATAGGTTATATTTTTAAAATAGGTGCTGTAAGAGACAAAAACAAGAATTATTAGAAACAACATAATTGCACAGTACTACAGGGCTTGGTGCTCAATCCAATGTTGTTTAGTATAATCATAAGTGACATCGCTGATGGGATCAAGGGTAAAATCTACCTGTTTGTGGATGTCACCAAGTTCTGTGGGTGGGTGAACAAGGCAGGGGGAAGACAGGAATTCGGGGAGAACTTCGCTAGACTTGAAAAGTGGTCTGGCATTTGACAACTGGGGTTCAATACTAAAACTGTAAAGTTATGCACTTGGGGGCAAAGAATCCAAGGACCAAATACTGGTTTGGTGGAGTGCAGGCAACCAGGTCAGAAGAAGCAAAGAACCAGGGAATAATAATCACAAGTGACCTGAAACACTCTGCACAGTGCAGGAGAGCAGCAGCTAAAGCAAATCGGATGCTGGGCTGCATAGCCAGAGGAATTACTACCAGGAAGGTGGAGGTCATTCTGCCACTGTACTTGTCACTAGTGAGACCACACCTGCAGTAGCTTGCAGTTTTGGTGCCTATATCTTAAGAATGATATTAAATTGCTAGAGACAGTCCACAGAAGGGCAGCCAACATGATCCGGGGTCAGCAGGGCAACACCTACTGTAAAAGAAGAGCCACAGAGGGCTCAACACATACTGTCTTGAGGAGAGAAGGGAGACATGATTGAGACTTTCAAATTCCTTAAAGGAGAACTGCACTGAATTTATAAGTCAGTGTTCCCAATAGAAACTATTTTTTAAATACTGGTTCAAATTTTGTTATTGCTCTAGCTAGCCAGGCTTTTCAGTTATCTTAGTGGGTGTTTCTGATTTTCATGGTACTGATAGTGGAGTGAGCGCATTAAATGGCAGTGTGACTGCTTTGCTGTGCTCACTCCGCTACAAAGGCTGTTTTTACATCAGCCTCTAGTGAATTCTCAGCCCCTCCTTGGAGCAACCTGTAGCACTGTGAGGGCTGGCTGTGTAAACCCAAATGCAGCCAGCAAACTGGGAAGGGAGTGGTGCACGTTCCACAGTGCTGCCACCATGTAAATGCGGCTCTAGGCTGCAACAAACAGCTATCTGGAGAACCCTGCTGAGCATGCTTAGAATCCAGATTTTTAAACCTCATAACTCAAGAACTGATTTATATTGTTTCACAATATCTTCAAAAGGTACCTCTTTGGGCTGAACTGCTTCTACCCTGAAAATTTCAAAATAAAAGAAATTCTGTTTTTGCTCTAGATGCAAGCAAAAAGAGCCAAACAAGTGTTTTTTTTTTTTTCATATTCTTAGACTCCATGCATCTCAGAATCCAGATGAATGGCTGACACAAAACTTCCAAATCTTAAAAACTTGGCACCTGGCCCCGTGTGCAAAATTTCATGCAATATAGATGAATGGCACTGCACTAAAGTTATTAAGCCTCAAAGTGAGAGGTTTTACATTAAAGAGCTTACATAGCCCTTATATGTAGTATACATTATACACTCTATTAGGGATATTCAGTAGCCTGGTTGAAGATATGACATTTATTTCCATAAAATAGGTGGGTAGCATTATAACTCACAAGAGATGCAGCCACCAGTGAGCTATGCATATCCCAGCTCCTCACAAATAGAAATAAATGGCATATTTTCAATCTGGCCATTGTATGCTCCTTTATTACAACTTAGTAAATGTGGATCATCAGATTGTAAAATCTATTTTGGTCATATTCATGCTGTCTGTGCCCCGCCATATTTTGGTGTTCAGTTTTAGTGATTTTTGATTCCCAAAGTACCTGTGGTCTAAGGAGACCTCATCTCTGCAACACCTTTAGAGGTGGAATTCTCCTCAAGAGGATTCCTTACATTACTCCAACAGTGTGATAGTCCCAATAGCAGGCATAGATATGATATGCCAAAGCTACATTATGCTGCATAAACTTTCAACAAACAAACCTGCCTTCCATGCTACCCAGTACCTTCCCTTCCAATCATTTGCTTTCTATCATCATCGCAATCCTACCAAACCTTACTAATCCTTGCTTCTGTTAATTAAGCATTTTTACATAAAGAGCTTGATGGTCAATTGAACTAAATGGTTAGTCTGTGGTTCAGTGAGACAGCAGGCAACAACAGCCACCCCACTCCCCCATGAGCAGTACTTAAACCATGCAGTCCAAGTGTCTTTGGAGGCTCATTTCTTAGCTACTATCATTCACACCTTCTTCTATGGTAGCAACTTCTTGTGACTGGGAGTGCTTCCATGGAAACATAGATTGTTTCAGCAGAAAAAAATACAGAAGTCCAGTCAGTTTGCCAGTTTCCCTGCCTAGTTCTATGCTCACTGCAACATCAAGTGGGATACAGAGATCTGATAGTCCCAGTGACTGATTGCTACCTCCTTCCTCAGGTACCCCTTCCCCTTATTTTTATTTTTGTGTTCTTTCATTCCTGAATTAAGATAGAGGATTTTGATGCTTTTCAAAGTTCCCACTTGATGCTATGCACACCATGAAAAAAAATGCCCTGGTACAGTGTTGTGCTGTTTACCATCAGAGACACGTAGTAGCACCATCCTAACACGTCCACATTATTAATCTAAGATGTACATTCCAGAGGTAAACTCAACAGCAGAGACTTTTAGAAAGTGTGTGTGGTGGCTATCTTTAATGACATGAGTCATAAATATAAAATGATCTCTAAAAGCTGTTTTAAAAATATCTAATAAAAGTTACAATTACACTAAGGATGACTAAGGATGCAAAAACTACATTTATGCTAAAAAAACTGCATAATGAAATTTGTTGTCAACTAACAAATATTGTTACTTTAAGTACCTCTGCCTTCTTGGGCCCAATTCAGATAGTCAGGAATTCCTGACGGGTTTGCTTAAGGTATTGTTACCTTTTAATCACCTTCCCATGATTATAGGGGGGGATTTCAACCTGGCTATAGACCCTTTGTTGGACAGGTCCTCAAGATCACATGTTCAGGCTTCACCAGCCTCCTTGGCCCTTACAGTTCTATTAGATAGAATAGGCCTGTCAGATGTCTGGAGGGTCTTCCATCCACAAGTAAAGGAATATACCTTTTTTTCTCCAATGCACAAGTCAGGATCGAGAATTGATTATCTTTTTATCTCTCGTTCTTTGCTAGAGGGGGTGACCTACACTGAAATACTGGCAGCCCCATTGTCTGATCACTCGGTGGTGGAGGTTGAACTCTCTTTCCCCTCGGTATTAGGCAAGGGAGGCAGGTGG
Organism: Neoceratodus forsteri; assembly: GCA_016271365.2. Taxonomy (NCBI): domain Eukaryota; kingdom Metazoa; phylum Chordata; order Ceratodontiformes; family Ceratodontidae; genus Neoceratodus; species Neoceratodus forsteri. The sequence continues at coordinate 1,729,490,037 of CM057449.1, forward strand.
AAGGTGAACAATCAACTTCTCAGAATACCCAAACTAGCCCAGACTCCTGGCGGAGCAAATAAAGGAATTTCTCTCTTTTAATGAGAAGGAGGGAACTAGGCCGGATATTTTATGGTCAACATTAAAGGCCTATATGAGGGGTCTCCTAATAAGTCAGGCTACTAGGAGGAAAAAGGTGAGGAATACTGTTATGGTAGAGCTATTGAGGCAAATTAAGGAGTTGCAGATATCACTAATCTCTAACCCGCTCGTAGAGACTGAGCTGAGATTGATCAGGACTAGGGATGCATATCTAAAAACTTTGGGAGAGCAGGCCAAATTGGCTATTGTTAAAACCAAAGCCATTTACGCTGATCAAGGGGAGAAACCCGGTAAGCTCCTGGCTAGGCGGTTGGCACAGCTAAGCTTCCGGTTAATTGAGGGAGTTAGGGTCGGAGGAAGATGGGTCTATCAAGACAACTCCAGAGGATATTGCTCTTCTTCCGCAGAATTATTTTGAGTCGCTGTATAGGGAATGCGGTCTCCACCTCACTTAAAGGATATCCAGGAATACCTTGACCGATACCACTACCCAAACTGGAAGAGGTAGACTGCAAAGCCCTCACTGCTGAGATTACTGATTTAGAGGTAGAGGCTGCAATTAAAGCCTTGCCTAAGGATAAGACACCAGGCCTGGACGGCTTTTCCCCCAATTTTTATAAAGCCTTCTCTTCTCAGTTGGCACCTTTGTTAACCAAAGTATACCAGCATATTTTATCTGGGGCAGATACGGATAAATATTTGTTTGAAGCTCTAATTGTGTTAATACCTAAGCTCAACAAACCCCCGGAGAACCCAGGTAGTTACCGGCCCATATCCTTGTTAAATTATGATATTAAAATATTAGCTAAAGTATTGGCTGAGAGAATGAGTATTTTGATGCCCAACTTAATAGGCTCAGAGCAAGCTGGTTTTATGAAGGGTAGATCCTCATCGGATCATTTTAGGACGTTGTCGCATGTCTTCTCGGCATCTGAAGAGGTGGGTCTCCCCCTGGCACTGATCTCTTTGGATGCCGAGAAGGCATTTGATAGAGTTCATTGGGCCTTCCTATTTCAGACAATGGAGAAGATGGGCTTTCCGGGACAGTTTGTGGGCTGGATTAGGGCTATCTACTCAAATCCGTTGGCGAGAGTGGCATGTAATGGGGCCATTTCGACGCCCTTTCTTTTGCAGGCTGGGATGTGACAGGGGTGTCCTCTATCCCCCCTGCTCTTTAATCTCTATTTAGAACCTTTGATTAGGTACATAGTATTTAACTGCAGGATTGAAGGGATTAACATCAGGGGTCAGGAAATTAAGGTCACTGCTTTTGCAGACGATCTGCTGATTTATGTGTCAAATCCTGCCTCTTCAATCCCACTTTATTGGACATAATAAAGGAATTTAGCTCCTCTAGCCAATTATAAATTGAACCAAGAGAAATCAGTGGTCTTTCCTTGAATAGCAGGGTATTTAAGAAAGATATCATTAGCCTGGGGCTGGGTTGGAATTCTAAATCCCTTAATTATCTGGGTCTTACTCTAACTAATAATCCGGTTCATTTCGTCAGCTTAATCTAGATGCCTTAATCCAAAATTAGATATAGATATGAAAAGGTGGGGCTAGCCCCTGTCACTCTGGGGTAGGATAAATGTGGTAAAATGAACATTTTTCCCAGGCTTTTACCCATTATCTATGCTTAATATTTGGATCCCTTGTCATGGTTTAACAGATTTCATAAGATGATAGCTGACTTTATATGGAATTTCAAGAAAGCGAGAATGTCGTATGTCAAATTAGCAGCACCCAAAGCTCTAGGGGGATTGAGGATGCCACATTTCGCACTTTACTTTTGGGCAGCTCAGGTTAATAAATATGGTAGATGGGTTGGAACATTGACTTCGACTAATAGTAATGATTATGTACCGCTTTGGTTTAATTTGGAGATTACTCTATTTAAAAAAGTGGGTCTTAACCTGGAGGCCTTGCTTTTTACTCCCCTTAAGCGTGTCCCTTTCTCAAAGCATTCCCCGATAGGAGTCTCTCTTAGAATACATAACCAACTCTGTAACTTTTTAAAATATGAACATTGCAAAGATGGTCACCAACCCATGTCGGGCAACCCTTATTGGCTGATAGGTGGGAAAACTGTAACCAAAACTGGTTACCTAATTTTGGTGAGTGTAGGCTTAAAGATTTGTTGGATAATGAGGGCAAGCCCAGGATGGTCCAGCAGATACTCAACAAATTTAACTTATCCCCAAAGGAAGGTTTCAAGGTGTTTCAGTTACGTCACCTCCTTATTCAAAGCTTGGGTTGTAATGGGATCGCTCCGTCTAGTATTGATTTTTGGGGAGAGGTAAAACCCCTAATTGGTATTCTTCATGCAGTCTCAATAATTTATCAGGTGTTATTGCACTGGGCATTTTCTGACAATTTGTCCTCATCCTACTGGAATAGGGCCTTTCCAAATGTTCATTTAGACTGGTCGCAAATTTGGATGAGTTGTCATAAATTTTAAAGCAAGACTCTCTCAAATTGGTGCAGTTTAAGATCTTGCATAATATGTACTACTCTCCACAAAAGTTAACTGATATAAAGTTGATGAATGATCCCAAGTGCTATAGGTGTGGCCAAGGGAAGGATTTGTTTCATATCTTCTGGAAGTGTCCAAGATTGCTCCTTTATGGGCGATATTAAAGATAAGACTAGCCCGTTATTGGGCTTAGAAGAGATGTTTAATCCTGAGGTTTGTCTCTTAGGGATGTCTGATTATCCGTTAATATAAGAAAATACCACATGTCATTGATTTCTATTACAGTTAAGAGATTGGTATTGAAGCATTGGAAGGATTCCATTAGGATCTCCTATTCTGAATGGCTAGCAGATTTGTTGGCCTCTCTGAGGATAGAAAATAGGATAGCTATTCTGCATGACCAACTCATTGTTTTGAGAAAATCTGGTCCCCATTGTCTATTGCTTTTCATGATTATTGGGGCATAGGTCCCAAGGTTTCATTCATAGTGTAGCTCCTTGTGTCTGGGGTGGATTTTAGGGTGGGGGTGGGGGAGAGGCTTGAGGGGGTGGGGTTGCGGAGGCTCATGGTTACGGTGTGAATCTCCACTGTATCCATTTCTGGATAATAAGTGTTTGTACACCATGTAAATGTCTTATATTTGTTGTGTGCCTCTGTATCTGGGTTGTATTAAACTCAATAAAAAGTGAATGGCAAAAAAAAGTACCTCTGCCTTCTTTGGTCTAGTCAGTTGATAATATACTTGCCTTGCTTTTTTTGAAAGCCCACATGTATTTGTTTATCAGATTTTATAATTCTATGAACCATGTTTTCAGGGTGCAATTGGGTATCATCATGAGGAGGTACAAGACTTATGGAACTACGGTCATCTTAATGGAATCCATCTTCCCCAAATATTATGGGCATTTTGTCCCCCTTCTCTGTATCCTTGTTAATAGTTTCTTCATGTTTTTAAGATTTTCTTTAGTGAAATGTGATGACTCCCTAATTTTAATTCCCAGACATTGTACGTCTTCCTTGGCCCAATCCAGGCCTAGATTAGCTATGTCAGCAGTAGAATAAAACATTATTTAAAGACAATAGCTGGCATATATCTTCGTTAACCATGTACCCAGAGAACTTACCAGATGTCTAAAGCTTGTAGGCTTTGGGGATATATATTGTTGGATCTGCAGCAGAGAGTAGAATGTCATCTGCATAAGCAGAGCATATGCAGTATATTTTGATCCTCCTATTTCTATTCTTTATCACCTGCTCATTTTTTCATCAAATGATCCAGTATGAGGACAAAGAGGCATGGGGAAAGGGGTAACCTTGCTTCATACCTTGCTTTATGTTGAAATAAACTGATATTAGACTGTTAGTTGTTACTGCAGAATAAGGGTGGGTGTATAAGATATTACTCCATCTCATGAAGTTCAGTGGAAATACATATACCATCAATGTCTTAACAAAATGACCCTATCAAAGACCTTTTCAACATCCACGGTCACCAGGGACATGTTTTTTTTCTGAATTTTTGTATTAAATGAAGAACTAGTTTGACATTGTCTGCCACATGTCTACAAGATATACAGTAAATCATGTTTGCTGTGATCCAAGAAGATATGAGACTACTTTATCTACTCTGTTTGGTAATATTTTTGCTAATATTTTGGTGTCCAAATTTATTAGTTATGGGTCTGTAATTTTTGCATTCCTCTGGGTCATTACATTTTTTATGGATTAAAGTTATTAATCCTCTGTGTAGTGTTTTGGGTAATCACTTTTTGTGCCAAGCCTCAATGTACATGATTACAAGGATGGGCACTAGTCCTGTAAAGAATTTACTCTAAAAGTTAAAGGAATCTCTATCTGTGCCATGACATTTATACTTACTTAGTAATTACATAAAACATTTTCATTCTTCCTCATTAATTGTTTTTTTGAGATCCACTAGTAATCATCTTTTACTTTGGGAATGTTTATATTGGTACTGTACAAAAGTCTGGAAAGAAGTTTGCTGTGTTAGTGCAGCTTTTCTCTCTATATGGTTCTTCACAGCATTCCTTAAATATTTTACTAATCCCCTGAACATCTGTTATTGTTGATGTGTTTTGGGATCTCTGACACTAGGTTTGTTTAAATTGTAGTTTACATTCCTGAGCTTAACTGCTATTAATTGTTGAGCTCTGGATCCTGTTTTAGTGCATCTTATTTTAGTCTTCTTTATATAAAACGTTTTTTCACTTCTGAGTAATTCATTGTAATATGATTTTGCCTTGGTCCAGTCTCACTGTTTACCTTCTAAATTATCTGTGGACACATCATTCTCAAGTGTGTTTAGAGTAGACATTTTCTTTTGTTTTGATTAGTTTTCCTCTTTCTCTCTTTGAATTTTTCCCACCCAACCAGAGTCCCCCGAAGAAGCATTTTAAAGTGCATGAATGTGTTGCCAGTGACATATCATCAGGAGTATTTGTTGATAGGAATAGTTTGATGTTCTCTTTTATAATTTTAATTAAATCATCATTCTCTAGTAATGCATTATTTAGTCTCTGGCCCAGATATTCAAACTGCACCACAAAAGTGCGCAACAGCAGGAGCAAGTGCAAGTCCACTGCACCCATGCACAACACGCGTGATACTCAAACACTGTGCAGGTCAAGATGCGCCTGCAGCACATGACTGAATATCATGCCAACTGTGCCATAGTGCAACCAGGGATGTGCAGTGGTGCAGGTCAGATGTGCAATAGCAAAACCAGGAACGCCTAGTGGAGCAGGGCAGCAGACCAACACCACAACCAGGGATGCACAGAGATAGGATGCAGGGGCCCACCACCCATGGTAGGGATGGGCAGAGGAGCACTCAGCAGAAAATACATTGCTCCCCACAGCCCATACACCGCACAACTGGAGGAGAGCAGGAAGAACCAATGGCCATGGGACACCAGCAAGAAACCCACTGCCGAGGCACGGTGCACCAGCACACCCCCTTGCAAGCTGGGACTGTCACACATGGATGCCAGTCCACCCTGTGCCATAGCAACCCACCAAAGCAGAGCACACCCTGAATCACAATCCCCATACACCCTGCCCAGGAGTAGCGCCCAACAGTGCAGGACACCCCAAGCATGCCATCACCCCCACTGTGACAATACAACCCTGTGCACCACAGAACCATGCAAGGCAGCCCCACCACGAGCACCCAACAGTGGGCAGCAGCATACAGTTAGGCAACAGCTGCAGACACAGTGCTGCCATGCACGTTCCCCCTCAGGTAATGCTGTGAGGCTGACCATGCATCAGCACATGAGGTACCACACACATGACAGGGCATGCCCCAGAACCCACTACCAGTGTCACAGCACCCTGCACACCCTCCCAAGGACACACCCCATCCCAGCACTGGCCACAACAGCCAATGCAGACACCCACAGTGTTGCATGGAAGCATGCGCCACACAGAATGCAACACAGTGCACAGACAAACAACCACCCATACCCAAGGGCACACCAACACAGGGACACAGTAGTGGGTCAACCAAGCCCCCAGCGTGTGACCACGGCAGCTGTGTACACATGGTCAGAACCCCTCCATGGCATAGGTGTGCCAGCAACCCTGTGCAGGCACCACAATGTTGTACACCACCAGCATGCAGCTGGAGCACAAGTGACAGACAGTGGAGCACATCCCCTGCAACAGGCACAGGTGACAGCATCGAGGTGGGACAACAACAGTGGAGGTAACAGTGCCATCCGAAGCAGATGTGCACCACACCACAGACAGGAGGCAACCCGGCATCACACTGGGTACAGTGGCAGTCCAGCGTGGGCAGCCACCACTGATATGACAGCAGACTGTGCAGGTCACAGACATGCAAGGGTGGCAGCTGCACAGGCCATGGGTGGTCTGACAGGTGTGCCATGGACACAGCACATGCACCATGTACCACTGCACACAGTCATCCATTGCACAGGGAACAACACACAAACCACAGACAGTGACTGAGAGCTACACCCACACCACACTTGCCTCCCCTATGAACATGCACACACACACACCCATGATAGCACCACCCCCGACACCATGTACGCCACTGCAGCTGAGCACCATTAGCCTGCTGCAAATCAGAGACCACAACAGTAGGCATAACTAAACAAATATATTACAAAAGTAGTAACAAAACTATGTACAAATATATACATTTGAAAGGGGTGAGGGCCACAAACTGGGAGAAGGTGGGTAAGGGGCAGGGGTGAACAAATGGGAGAGGGAAGGAGGGGTGTGAGGGTGGGTCCAGGGGCCTTTTCTGAGCTGAAAGTGCAGTCCATCTTCAGCAGGAGCCCAGCTCCCCACTTCTATGATGCCTCCTGCCAAGTCAATGCCTCACACCATGGCAATCCATCCTTTCAAGGATGGTCAGAGAGGCTCTAGCCAGCTGTAGCAGCTCCTGCAGTACCCACTCCACATGGACCATCCTCAATCCACTTAGAACAAGGAAGCAGAGTCAATAGGTGTGAATTCACAGCCCCTTGCAGCCCACTACCCCGTGATGGTGTGTGACCACCCGTAGTGATCATGTCCACAAGACCTGCCCACCCAGGTACACACAGCCATGCGGCCCACTGCACACACCCACCACCCAAGTCCCAAACAGCACCACTGTGGCTGTACAGTGACATGGCTTTGCAGTGCGAAGGCAGTGGTACAACCATGTACCCGGTGCATGCATAGACCACCAGTGATGCACTCCCAGACATGCAGTGCCACTGGACAGTGCTGACTGTATTATGTTGTGTGCACGGCAGTGGTGTCAATGGATGGTGGCCATGCCCTGCCGCCCGCCCTGCTACACAGCATGCACAGAAAATCCTGGATGTAAGGCACTCACCATCATCAGGCTGGTCCCGGCACTGGGCTGGTATGGGTGTGCCTCATGCCGCAGTCACTTCTCCCTGGCATGCCGGTGCTCCTCAGGGCCTAGGGTGCAAACATGGAGAGAGGAACATCAGTACAATCCGGTAGCAAAGGCCCCCCCACCCCCAGGTGTATGTGATACCACACAGCCAAACCCTTCTTCTCCCCAACCCCTATACCACCACCACCATGGCCCAGACTGGATGGACCACCCATGTGGTGGACACATGCCCACTGCGCTACCCGTATGGACATAACCAGTGTATGGATGGGGCACCTACCTGGCTGTGGAACTGTGCCCCTCCTGGCATGTGCCCACAGGTGGGCATGCCTGTCCGGGTCCCTCTGCTGGAGGTCCCCATACCGGTGCCTGCACTGCTCCGCTGTGTGCTGGATCCCTGTTGCCTCCTCCAGGGCCACCGCCACCTCCTCCCACTTGGCACTCCTGGCCCTGTCCAGGGGTGCCTCCCCAAAAAGAGCACCAGCATGGGGCTCAACTAGGGACATGAGGTTAGCCAGTTCAACCTGGCTCCAGATTGGTGTCCATCTCCATGCCATCTTTCCACCATTGAGAATCAAAATGGCACTTCCTAGCACACATCAGCCATGTGCAGATGCTGTGCAGTACTGCAGTGCCATTCCCCATCGCACTGTCACTGAACAGCGTGATAGAGGTGCACCCATGCGGATGCATGGCATCTAGGGACAAAGGTCGGCACAGGGTCAGAGGTCCCTTGTGCATGGACCGCCACAGTGTGATTGGTACTCACTGCATGTAGCATGGTAGGGTGTGTATGTGGCACTTCCTGTAGTGGCCTACTGCACTGTGGCACCACGGCACCTACGGTGCCCCAGTTCAAGAGCGCTATACATGTGAACAGTGCACTAGCGCCACTGGCACAGTGATGGACATGCCCTGCACTGGCTCCCACTCTCAGCACATCAGCAGTGCGGCAGGCATCAGCATCAGCACCCCGGGCATGCGCTGTTCAGTGTCTACTGTGCACGTCACAGAGCTGCGCCCTTGCCTGAGTACATTCAACACAATTACGCAAGGTGCAATAGCACGATATTCAGCTGGCATATGCAAATCAGCTCATCAGCAATTCAGTGGCACAGCTACTGCATTAGCATCCACTTAAAATTGAGACTCACCTCATTTGCATGCATTGCGCTATATAAATGTGACATGGGGCTGCAGAGGCCATAGTCTGGTATTGCAGTCTATCGTGGTGAGTTGCATGCTGTTTGCCAGTGTGGACTGTGGTGTGTGGGAGATGCATGGGACTGCACATTCAGAGGTAACACCTGTCATTCCCACAGGATCAATGATGACCAAATGTGAGGTGGAGGAGGAGGAGAAGGAGGAGGAACAGAGACGTGGGAGATGGAGGAGGCCCAACTTCACCAAGGCAGAATCAGATGCCCTGTTTGAGGCCTACCATGACCAGGAACTGCTGCTCAGCAGACAGTGGGGAACACCACAGGCCCATGCTGCGGCATGGGGTGAGGTGGTGCATGCCGTCAACCAGCATGGCAGCCACCAGTGGTCCATGCAGGAGTGCAAGAAGAAGGTGGGCATGGACAGGAGGTGGATTAGAGATAAGATGGCTGCCATCAGGGAAGCACAGGCTGTGATTGGTGGTGGACAGCCAGCCGTGCCACGCCTGATGCCACAGGAAGAGCAGGTTGCTGGCAGCATGCAGCGTTGTGCCCTCGAGGGTGTTCCAGGTGGTGGCTTCCAGATGGGTGGTAGCCTGTCACTGCATGGTAGGTCCTGATCTGTCACTGTGTGGGGGTTGGGGGAATGCCACAGGGTAGGGCAGAGACAATAACGCTACTGTGTTCGCTTACAGTTCCTGAGCATCTACATGGGTCAGTGGTGGTGGGCTCATCCACTGAGGGTGATACCCTGTACACAGAGGAGCTCCCATCCACCTCCACAGGTGTCCAAGGGTCAGGACAACAATGGGCCTGCCTGGCTGTCTGGACTGAAGTTGGTGGAGCTGGTGCAGAGGAGGCCCTGCCCATGTCCCAGTGTGACAGCATCCATGGATGTCAGCATGCTGAGACACTGACTGGTGCCGGATCCGTCACCGATGATGATGGAGCTCACATCATGGACAGTGATACGTGTGGGCTGCAGGATGGCCCCACAGCAGGTAACAGCACAGGCATAGGCGTGGGTGGTGCCACCGTGGAGACCTGTGTGACATCACAGTCCCAGCCTGTGCCTGTCTGCACCAGTGGGGCAGCACTGGTGTGCATCCAGAACAGTGGGGCTGTTGCAGCTGCTGCGGTGGCACCACTGAGCCCTGGTGAGCGGTGGCCAGAGAGGCAATGTCAGCAGTCGGCCAATGGCAACGGGGGGACAGTGTCGGTGGGTGGCATCAGTGCACCGCCTGTGGACATGCCAATGCATGGCCCTAGTGTGCAGTGCCCAACCTCAAGGGGTGCTGTCCAGCATGGCCATGAACACCATGAGGGACAGCATGATGATCAGGCAGATGACCTCTTAGATGAGCACACCTACATACTCCATGAATCAGTGGATCAGCAGTTGCGGCTTGTGATGGAGGTAGATGCACTCAGTGCGGTCCTGCACCAGGCAGAGGAGTGGCACAGCAGGGACACCAGTCTGCTCCTGGCAGGGATGGACCATCTGCAGGAGGATATGACCACCACCATTGACAGGCAGACACAGGCATTCACAGCTGTCATGGCCACAATGGGCACACAGTTAGTTGCCCATGTGCCGCAGACACTGCGCAGTGCCATGTCCACCCCCCATTCCCGGCATCATGTGATACACTCCATGTCAACACCAGGTTCAGCTGTGGGCATCCTGAGCATGCCTGGTGCAGGCATGTTCGGTGAGCTGCAGATCCCTGCTTGAGAACGGTCGCGTTCCCACAGTGGCATCCCTGGGGGGACCATTGGTGCCACCCCATGAGGCCAATGATCGGCCTGTCATGGCTGACAGGTCTCGGTGGGGCCACCCACACATCCATGGCAGCCGTGTCACTGTGCCGCATGACTGACCTGTCTCCCACCATGGCTACTGTCTGACGCTGCCCTGTGTGCAGTGTGTTGTTCAACATGCAATGCACGGTTGGGGTGCCCGGCCCTGCACACACACGGTCCATGTGCACACCCTCCTGGCTGCTGGCCGCTGTGATGTGTGCATGATGATGCCTACGTTGCTCTGTCTGCCACTATGCAGTGGTGCCCAGCATCTGAGACACGCACAATGATGGACACTGGGCATGGTGGTCTGTGGACATGTGTGTGGCTAGGGGTGGCAGTTGGGGTCGGCGTGCCTCCTACCCTTTGTGCATGTCTTGTGGGGTGTGTGTGTGTGTGTGTGTGTGTGCGCGCACGTGCGTGACCACGTGCCATGTTAGGCCTTGTCCATCCCTGACCGTGTGTGCAGTTCCATGCTCAGCCAATTCCCTTTCCGCCATGCACCCCTGGGGTTTGTCCATGCATGTTTTTGGGTTGTGCCCTTGCCATTGGTGGTTGCATATGGCCCCATGACTTACCTGGGTTGGTTGAAGTGCTCCTCTGTGATGGTGTCCCGGTGCAGCTGATACATGTGGATCAGTCAGGGGTCCCTTCGACCAAGGGGGAGCTGCCCATCACCATCTGCACCAGCGTCCTCATCATCCCCATCGCTGTCTCCCTCTTTGACCTCTACAGCTATCCCACAGTCATTGGACATGTTGTGCAGGATGCAACAGGCCAGGAATAGCCCGTAGGTCTTCGAGGGCCTGTACTGTAGGGCACTGGTAGACGTGTCCAGGCAACGGAAACGTGCCTTCAGCATCACAAACACCGGCTCTATGACATTGTGAGTGGTGGTATGTGCCTCATTGTACCATCGCTGCAATGGGGTCGCGGGCTGCTGGTATGAACAGCCAGGTATGGAGTGGATAGCCACTGTCACCTGTGTGTAGAGGGTGGACATTAGTTTGGTGATCAGTGTCGCCCTGCCATGGGCCATCTAGGCCAGTACCCATGTCACCTCTGACTATGCCCCTCCCAAGATCCATGTCTTTCTGCATGATTTGCATACTCACCCACTAGGTGGCCAGTAGGGATGTCCCCACTCTCGAACCTGTGACACAGTGCAGACTGGTGCCAGATGAAGGCATCATGTGCTTCCTCAGGGTGCATGGCACGGACATTGGTTATGCGCCCTTTAGCATCGCACACCACCTGGCAGTTGATGCTGGCATAGCCCTTCCGGTTGATGTACACAGCACCTTCTGGGCCAGGTGGTGTGCAGATGGCCACATGGGTGCAGTCAATGGCCCCGAGCACGCCAGGCATACGTGCTACCCTGTGGAACTCTTGTATGTGTGCTGTGCGCTCTGCCGGTGTGCTGGGGAAATGGATGTACTCCGCAGCATGTGGCAGCAGTGCACTGAGGAATTGTGTGAGTAGGCATGACGCGGTCGACTGGGTTATACCTGTTGTGTCCCCGGTTGGTCTCTGGAAGGTGCCCATGGTGAGCAGGCATACGACAGCTGTTACCTTTGTCTCCACTGACAGAGCATGGCTCCATCATGTGGGTGCCTGCACCTCATCACTGCACAGCTCACAGAGCCACCTCAGGATTGCCCGGTTCAGGTGGTACCAGCCCACAATCTCGGTGTCACTGTAGTGCTCGAAGCTGGTGCGGGCTCGGTATCACCTGTTGGGGGCATACCGCCGATGGGCCCTTCCACAGCCGTGCCCTCCTGCTGCCTGCCTTCTCACAACCCCTTATTACTGCCTCCATCTGAATGGTGGCACTGGCCATGTCCCTGGCTTGTGCTCCCCCTCCGGCAGCTGTAATCCCATTCCCCCCGCTGTCCTATGTGCTACTCCCCCTGCAACGGGAACACCTCCAAGCTTTGGATGTTCTGCCCACTGCCACTGCCCTCAGTGCTCTGTGGCACAGGCTCCCCACTCCTGTCCTGTTGCCCTATGTTCCCAGGTATGCTCTGTCCTGCTCTTTTCCAGTCCCACTCACTGCTTCCCTCTCTTCTGTGGCTGTCAGCTTTTTCCCACCTCTGGCTTCCCTGTACTGTTCTTGTGCCTCTCTCTTGTTCCTTTTTATTTTGGATCATTTCCGCTATCACGCAACTTCCTCTTCTCCTCTATTGCATGGTGTATGCTGTTGAATATCACACTGTGCCATTTATTCATGGTTCCTCCCCCTTCAGTTGCGCATGCTTTCATTACCATTGCGCTCTTACGCATTGTGATTTGGGGGGCACAGCTGCTTCCCACTGAATATCGCAGAATGGCACATTTTTGGACTTGAGCTGGTGAAATCTCTGTTGTGCATGGTGCAACCCCTTTAAATATCTGGGCCCCTGTCTTTTTGGGTCTAGTGTACCAATCCTTGTACTGATAAACACCAATACTGGGGCGTGGTCTGATATAGTAATAGGATATATGATAACCTCCTGAAAACCCTGTACTAAATTCTTTGGTATGAAAATGTGATCGATCAGCCCAGCTTATGAACAGGTGACCAAAAACTGAATTCCTTAACATTAATGGTAATGAGCCTCCATGCATCAGTAATGTCTAGGTATTCTGTGAAGTGCTTTAAATCCCTGTGAGCCCTAGTTATTATATATTTTTGTTGATCTTATCCAAAATGGGATTTACTGTATAGCTGGTATCACCCAAAATGAATATATCACTATACACATAAAGCCCTATCAAATTAAGGATCTCAGTAAATAGTTAATTCCCAATGTTTGGTCCATATACATTTTTAAGATAGTTTTGATGTCATTTAGTGCTTCATAAATGATTAAAAAAATGGTCTTCAATATCATCTATAATGTTTAAAGTGTGAAAAAGAATGTTTCTCACAATTATGGTTACCAACCCTGCCTTTTTACTGCTGTTTCCTGCACCAAATACTTCCCCTCCCACTCCCTCCTCATTAATTCAAAATATTTTCTTTTATGGTGGTCTCCCTGCAAAACATAATGTTTGCTCCTAATGTCTTTAGATGGCATAACACTTCATACCTTTTAAGTTTATCGTTCAGCCCTCTTATGTTCCAGGTTATTTATATGTGATAGCCAAGGTATATCACCAGTATGGTATTAGCAATGTGTTTACCTTTAGACTTTGATGTTCCAGTGTTAAGCTTTTATTAGTTACTGTAATTGTAGGTAGTACTTTCTCTGGAGGAAGAAAGATAGGCTAGAAAAAAGATTTACATGAAGGCTAGGCACAAGCTAGTTTGTAGTTTTGTATGGGACAGAGAAAAGTGATAAACCTTATTACTCATGTTCTCTGAACTAGGTGATTGTAACATGGCTGTTAGTTGGATAATATTATTCATACAGATAGTGTGCAGATTCACTGCTGATTATAACAACTTCAAGGAACCAGGACTGCAAAACTACAAACTAGCCTGTGTGAGTCAATAATACCTGCAATGAAGTACAGAATAGATTTTAAAAGATAAACTGACCAGATTAAGTTTTTTTTGGCAGAGATCTGGGAGAGAGAGTGTTAATTGATGTGTGCACCTCTGTAATCTTTATTCATTGAATACTATAGGAGAGTTCCACCACCTGGGGATGACAGTAGCTCCACATCAACAAATCTAGAGGTGAAAGTTCCCCCACCTAATTGTGTGTGTGTGTGTGTGTGTGTGTGTGTGTGTGTGTGGGCATGTGTGCGGGGAGGGGGCATCTCCAGCAGCACACCAACCTGCAGACCAACAGTACATATCAAAACATCATCACTCTGAGTCAAACTGCACTTCCTTTCTGACACAGACAGGAAGTAGAGTCACAAGTCTGCATAAAAAGCCATATTTGGAATAATACAAATGCTATGGTAATGATGCATAATGGCTCTAAATATATAGTGACATATAGCAACTACTGCCCATCCTCTTCAGTTACCCTACCTCTCTCTGTTAACCTAGCAATCCATCCTCCCTTTTTTCTTATTTCCCTAATATATCTAAAAAACTGTCCCCCCCACGCCTCCTCCGCAATCCACACCTCTTTGTCTGCCTTTGCTTCTCTAACTGCCCTCTTGGTCTCCCTTGGTCTCATTTGGTACACTTCCCATTCTTCCTTCCTTTGTTTTTCCTTTCACCTGGTGAATGCCTTCTTTTTGGCTTTCACTGCTTCCCTGACCTTTCCAGTGAACCACATTCATCTCTTGTACCTGTTTTTTTTTAATTACCATTCACATGCAAGGCTTTGTTGCCTCAAGAATGGCCCCCCTTGATTCTCCCATCTTTCCTCCACATCCCTGATGCTGTCCACACCAATTAACTTGTCCCACACCAGCTTCCTCATCCAACTGAAGTCCACCCTTCTGAAATCTAGGACTTCAGCCTTTAATGTGGACTTACTTGTCCCAAGGGCCAGGTCGAACCATACAGAGTTATGGTCACAGGACCCTAGTGGCTCCTCTGCCCTGACTCCTCCTACCACTACTGAGCTGGTGAGCACCATATTGAGAATGGCATCCATTTCAGCCTAGTGGACTCCTTAATCAGCTGCACCAGGAGGCAGTCCTACAAAGTATCCAGCAGGGCCTGACTTCTGGAGCTCCTGGTTGCTGGAGTGACCAAATCAATATCTGGCAGATTAGATCTCCCACCACCACCACCACCTCCCTCTTTACCACTCCCTTTTCCAGTTCTTCCTTTAGCTCCTTATCTCTCACCCCCTCACCCCCCATCCTGGAAGTCTTTAAATTATCCCTATTCCTAGTTTCTTACCTGAGGATGCCGTGAGCTGAACCCACAGAGATTCTGTTTCTTCATTACCGCCCCTGATGTTTCCATCTTCCACTGCCTCTATGCCTTACCTAACATATAGGGCTACACCTCCTCCTTTACCTTATCCTGTATCACATCTAAACATGGTGTGACCTGGGACTGTCAAGTACCAGTCATTATTCTCTGTGGCCCAAGTTTCTATGATGTCTACTAGGTCCAGCACAGTGTCTGCCATTGTTACCTGGAGGTCATTAATTCTATTTCCCAGACTCCTGGCATCAAGACACACCCCTTTCCATCTTTCTTCTGGCCCCTTCTGCTTTTTCCTATTTCTTTTCCATTATTTGTCCCTAGCCTCCTTAATTTCTTTTTATTTTTCATGGAGAATGTAGGTTTTGTCAGCTCACCCTCATCGGGCTCTTCAGATACTCTGATCTGAACTTCAACCTTACTGTTACCCACATTGTTGCTACTAGTCACCTGTTTAGGGGGAACCCTAGCTGCAGTAGGTTCCTCACTTGATCTTCCTTCTCAGTGGTTCCCCTAGTCTCTGTCTCCCCTGCAGTCAGTTTAACTGTCAAATGTAGAGTATATTTAATCATTATTATGTACCAGTAAATACAGCAAACATGTTGGACTGAAGCTTATTTAAAATATCACAGCAGTGATCAAAAATGCTATGCTTCATTTTGTCTGCCCTAAGTGACCTAATAAACAGTACCTACAGTTTAAAACCACCTGGTGCTGCATTCTGCTGTAGTTTTCCTGAGAGAAATGGAAGTTTGCAAATAAAGCTGGTAAATCTCTTTTTAACTCTTCTTTGGTAGTCTAAAAACTAGGGGTAATCCTTTATAGCAGCATGGATCAAGATTCCTAAGTCAGTGGGATGGTAAAGATTGTATTTAAGTCCAACTTCCCTGAGCTTCTTTTTAACTGGAAAGAAATCCTCCCTTCTCCAGAACAGTTAACGCAGCAGTTCATTAAAGAATTTAAGCCTTGCCCCTTCATAATCTTAAATGAAGAGGCATATCCCTAATAGCCCTCCGAAAATCCACATTTTGCTGGAAACAGAGAAATTTGACAATTATTGGTGTAGGTCTATCTTTGTTGGATGGCTTCACTTTTAAAGAACTGTGTTTACTTGTTAGCACATACACAGGAGAGTGGGGGGTCTAGCAATTTAAATTAACATTTTATTTTTAAAAGAAATAGTATATGATTGTTCTCTTCCTTCAGAAATTCCTACAATCCTCAAATTTCTCCCCTATTTCTCATCTCATTTTCCTCCATTCTTTCTAACAGCAGTAATCTCCTACTGTTGCTAATTCTCTCTGCTCTCTCTTTCTGTTCTGTTGCAGTTCAAAATTCTTTGCTTACTGTTTTTAATATCATCTTTTAGTTCTTTGATACTGAATACAATGACAGACAGTGTTAGATGAATTGCAGATACTTATTTTAATAGTCTTTCAAAATATGTAGTAGAGACAGCACTGTTTGCCTCTAACTTACCATTGGCACGTTCAGTAGTGCCAGCTTGTGTTAGTGATCTTTTGGGTGCTTTCTGGTCCAGATTGACAGAACCAGCCATTGAGTCTCCTTCAGTCAGCCCAGATCCAGTTTCCATAGATGGACCCACACTTTTTTAGTAACTTTTAAGCTGAATCAAAGCAAGGTCCCATGAGCCCTATGTCTGTCATATAGCCTCTTAGCTCAGTGTCTGTGTCAGGAATTTTTACAAATGCCTCCATTGAGGATGCACCCTGTTATCTGACTGTAACCATTTTATGAAACCTCTGCTTAGCTACCACCTGTATAGGCAAATACCTTATCTGTATGTGTAGCTCACACTTCCATGACGCTTTGCTGTAATTAACTGTCACAATCTGTTGTTGTTAGTCATAATCTGTTAATGTCATTGTTACTCTCTGTATGACATGGAGCCTTTGGAAATTAGTCTGTGACTCAAAGGGTTGTAATTCCAATATTCTTAAATAAATAAACAAATAAATGTGAGTGCATAGTTTTCCCACTCACTAAATCAGTTGATCACCATGAAATATGAGGCACAGGTTTACACATTAAGAAAATAAGGTTATTGAGGAGGTAAACAAAATCTACAGATTTTGTTAGTGTAAAATAAAGTGTAACATAAAACCTGACAAAAGTGAAAAAAAAATTAACTTTTATAAATCAGTTAAAGAAATGAGGAGGGCACAGGGCTCAACATGTTGCATCCTACACACTCGCTGGCATCCGTTCAAACCCTTTCAGAACCTTTTAAGGTACAAAAACTGTTTTAACCATCATTTCCCATCCTTAAGCAATTATCAGTGAAGGGAAAGGAATCTAACAATAACTTAATGTGGCACTACACTACCTCAGCCTCCTTTTGGATCTTTCTGTCAACACCACCATCCTTCTTATTAGAAAAATATCAGCTAGGGGAATATATTAGGCTTCCAAATCAATGCTTTAAAATTTCTGAGAATCATATTAGAACCTGTAAACGGTCCTGATAAGGTAATTTTACAGAAAATGGCATAGGTTCTGGGTGGTTCTGAGTTTATCTGAAGCAGTTCTCCCATCCCTACAGCAAACGGTACCAATCCTTCCCTGTGTTGCCTAAGCATTCCTACATAAGAAGCCTACTGATCCATTGAATTATTCAAAAGCATCAACAGTGAACTCATTACCAGTTAGAAAACAAAAGCTGTCTAAAGCCAAACAGCTGCCTGCACAATAGTCTGATATGCATTTTATTTATTACATTACTGTGATTTAATATATGGATCATGATATTAATATAATACTAAAGCATACATTTTTTTTCCGGTAATACTATCATTCTTGGACTGATAATACCACACTTCAAGAGTGATAATACTATCGTTCAGGTCTAGTAATAGTATAGTGATTTGTCTAGAGCATGTACCCTGTCAACAAAAACTAAATAAATAAATAAATAATTTAGGACCTGAACAATAGTATTATCAGGGAAAATGAACAGCGCAAGCGCGGAAGCACCAAAATCATTCACTGTGCCAAAAGTCAATCAAACAGTCTTTGTCACAACATATCTATTCACTGGCCATTTTCTGTCTGTGGGCAGCTGAACCACCTTCAGAAACATGGCAGTGGTCTCTCGCTTAGTGACAGCATACAGTACTCATGTGACTTCCTTTTTTTTTTTGTTTAAAACAATATTGCGAAAGGATATGTGGCAGATCTTTACCTTCTCCATGAAGGCAAAAGGTGCATGTAAAATAAAATTGTCTGTTTGTGCCTGAGAGTGGTGGGGATGGGTGGGAGAAAGATGCATAGACTGACAGAAACTGCGGTGGTTGCCTAGCACTCATACAGTTCTTTGCTAAGCAGCCGACTGCCCGTAACAAAATTACACAAAAAAAAATCTTGCATCCATATATTAAAAAAAATAAAGGATAGCTCACTGGGTATTACCAGTGAGTTACCATCTCAAGGTTCTGGACACTGTAACCTCTCAAGCTTCACTTTTGAGGTTCCTACAGTCCAGAACCTCTCGATGGTATTACTCACCAGTAATACCCAGTGAGCTATCCATTATTTTCTATATAAGTGAATAATATTTATTTATTTAGTTTTTGTTGACCGGGTAAGTGCGCTAGCCAACAAGTGACTATTTTCAGGCACGACCCGGGAGGTACAGTTACAGAACACAGTGATACATAAGAGATTACACAAAGCAGGATACATTTGCAGGATACATAAGAAATTACACAGAGCAGGATACATTTGCAAAGGACAAAGTCACACAGTGTAGTCAAGCATAGCAATAAGGATAAAATTACATGTATTCAGTTGTTGAGAACTAGGGGAGAGGTGGTAGGGGACAGGTGTAGGGTAGGGCAGGAGGCGGAGACAGGGGGGTGGAGGCAGAATAGCAAAGGGAGGACAGGAGGAGGTTAAGGGCGCCAAGTGTGGCATTAGCGGGAGAAGGTTACCACCTGTGGCGGGATGGTGGAACCGGGAGTCGGCAAGAGAGGCGGAGAGGTCGAGAACAGGACAGTGAAGCTATGGGTGCAAAAACAGAGGGAGAGAGGGTGATGTGCAGGGAGGCGGTGGGGGACTAGGTGCAAGGTGAGGAGAGATTTGAACTAAAGGAATGGGGAGGGGAAGGGTAGGGTGGGAAGGGCAGGGTATGGGAACGGATGAAGGGCACGAACAGATAGGGAAATGAGTGGGGTAGGGAGAGAGAGTGCACCTAGTAAGAGTGCAGTGGAGCAGAAGAAGGGAGGAGGACAAGAGGCGAGGTGGTGAAAATGGCATTGGCGGGGTAGAGTAGTAACCTGCGGCCGAGCCGGTGGAACTACGAGATGGCAGAAGAGAGAGGGGAGTCACGCAAACTGGTGGGAGGCGGGATAAAATAGGAGAGGGAAGGGGGTGAGGACTGAGCATAGAGAAGAGGGAAGAATAAAAGAAGGAGGGGAAAGCTGGCAGGAGAGGGGCAGAAGGTGAAAGAAAGGTAGGAAGGGTGGCGGCAAGTTACGGCATTAGCGGTACAAGGTAGCAACCTGTTACGGGCCGGTGGAACCGAAAGACGGCAGAGAGGAGTGGAGGGCGGTTAGAGGGGAGGAGGCGGCAAAGAGCAGGAGAGGGAGGGGCAGGAAAAGGGAGGGGTAATGACAGGGGTACTGGAGAAATGGCTGGGAAGGGAAGAGGCGGGGCTGAGAAAGTAAGTGTTACAGGAACAGAGGTGCAGGATAAGGAATGAAGGTGGGGAAAACAGCTCAGGAGCAAGGGCAAGCTAAGTGACTGGGCAGTAATTAGAGAGCTTTACAATTGGCATCAGAACAACAACGTTATACAGTATCAACAAACATGAAACATAAAAGCAAAAACAACCAAGAATAAAAAAGCGTAAGTGCCTATAATACATAATAGGGGGAGGAGAACAGGTTAGGAGCATGGGATTCAAGAGGGATCAAAACAAACACATTTGTCCATCGAGGTAAGGAAAGCTCTGAGATTGTGCTTAAATGCATCGTGAGAAGGAGCATTTCTTAGTCCCTGGGGCAGCAAGTTCCAAAAGTGAGGGGCAACATAACTGAAGGCTCTCGAGCCCTTTTTTGTGCAGCAGAGAGGAATATTCAATAAGGACTTGTCAGAGGATCTAAGGTCCCGTGAAGGTATAACCAGTTGGAGTAGTTTTGAGAGCTCAGCTGGCTTTGATGCTCTGATGATGGTGTCCAAAAGCTTGCAGAGGTAATATTGCCTGGTGGAGGAGGGAGATAGCCAGCCCAGGTCTTTGTATAGCTGACAATGGTGCTTCAGGCACGATGCTTTAACCCGCATACCTGCAAACATTGTTGAAGGTGGTGTCCCATTGGTGCAAACAGTTTTGCTGGCCATGGTTAGGATGGGAGCACCGTAGAGTGAGGTTGGTAACAGGATTCTCTAGCAATTGCCAGTTTAGCGGCAGGGTAAGCAGGTAGTTAGTCCTGTAAGCAGCCCCTAGCTTACAATTGACAGATTTACAAGTTTCCTGGATGTGCAGCTTTAGGTCAAGATTTTGGTCAAGGTGAATGCCCAAGTAGCGAAAAGAGCTAACAGACTCCAGAGGGTTACCATTAATGTCAGGCACAGAGAGAAGAAGAGCAGGTTCTTAATTTGTGTGGGGATCCAAATAGCATGGCTTTAGTTTTATTGGAGTTAAGGACAAGGCGTTGGGTGTGTAGCCAGCGCTGCACCAAGTGAAAGTCTGTGGTAAGGGCAGCATTCAGGTTGGTGATATTG
This sequence comes from Neoceratodus forsteri, assembly GCA_016271365.2. Lineage (NCBI taxonomy): Eukaryota > Metazoa > Chordata > Ceratodontiformes > Ceratodontidae > Neoceratodus > Neoceratodus forsteri. The sequence goes on from CM057449.1 coordinate 1,729,511,026, forward strand.
TCAGAGAGGCATAGATGACCAGGTCATCAGCAAAAAGTGTGAGTGGCCAGAGGTTACTACATCAGGGAGATTGTTTACAAATAGTGAGAAGAGAGAGGACCGAGAATGGAGCCTGAGGGACGCCAATATTGATAACAGCACTGTCAGAGATCGCCGAGTTGAATTTCACTGCTTGAGTCCTGTTGGCAAGGTAGCTGCTGAACCAGGTAGTGACAGGGTAGGAGAAGCCCAGATTTCTGGGGAGGCAACAGTAAAGGATGGTCAACAAGGTCAAGCAGCTTTAGTGAGGTCGATGAAAACAGCCCCTGTTAGCTTCCCTTTGTCCATGTTGGTAAGAATGTCAGAGGAGAATTTTGCTAGTGCAGTCATGGTGCTGTGGTGTTTTCTAAAGCCGTGCTGTGCTGTATTGAGTAAGTTGGAGTTTTCAACGAATTCGGTAACTTGAATAGAGACTAATTTCTCAAGGATCTTGCTAAGGACTGATAGTATAGCAATTGGTCTGTAGTTGGTCGTGTCATTTTTGCTGCCTTTTTTAAACACGGGAGTAATTCTGGCGGCCTTCCAGATTTCAGGGACAGAGCCATTGGAGAGGGATAGGGTGAAGATTCTAGCTATAGGTCCAGATATGAGGTGAGCAGCCATCTTTAATAGACGGGGTTCCATTCCATCAGAGCCGGGCTGGTATTGTCAGAGATAGCCTTGAGCAGCTTGAAGACTTGATGCCTGGTGACCTTTGAGTACAATGGTTTAGATGAGGTAGGTGGAATACGCCAGGAATGTTGAGTTCAGTTGTGTAGCAGGAGATTGAAGGAAGCTGTGTAGGCAGATAGGTTGGAAAACTGCTGGTTAAGCACGTTTGCAATAGTGAAGGAGTCATTACAGTGGACACCTTGCAGGACCATTTCTGAGGGGGTGACAGCTTGCGTAGATCCTAAAAAAGTTTTAATGTGGCTCCAAAATTTTCGAGGGTCGTTGGAGGAGTTAGTCAGCAGGTTTTGACAGTATATGCTTTTAGCCTGCCTGATGCGCCTTTTGCAATCATTTCTATACTGCTTGTACAGGATAAGATCCAGGGGGACCCCAGATTTTTGTATTGTTTCCATTGCTTATCTCGGACTTTTAACTTACATAGGAGTTCTTTATTTAGCCACATTTAATACATTGTAGGCAACTGAGAAGTAGAATGAGTGTTATAAACTGTACTCATACTGACTATTGATTGTGTACACATTCTTTTATACTTGCATAACAATAATTCAACAAGTATATAGAACCCTTACACGTTACGCTAATGCTGGTGCAGCCATTGTTAGATTTTGCTGCATTTACAGACAAGCATACTGATACAGACATACAAAAACATGCAGTCACATATCCAAAGAAATACTGCGACACATGCACTTCCTATCATTTTCAGTTTCCCCCTGAGGTTCTGCCTCAGTCAGCTTGACCAAACCTTCTAACTTCCTATACTCCCCCTACATCTGTCTCTGTCAGCAATCAGTTAATCTCATAGGAAAAAAAAACATTCAAAATGCTAAACTCATGCTTTTGCACATGATGTATATAATACAATGTAGCTGTAGCCTTCAAGTTGCCTGGATATTTTTAGACAGTTCACAATATTTTTAAAGAAGATCTCTCTGGAGACCTTATAGTGGAACTGTAGGTAGGCATAACATTTCTATAGATATTATAAAAATGTTAGGAAATATCCAGACATGTCCATGTCTGCAACTGTACAAAGTGTGAGAATGGCTGGTATATTGGTAAAACTGGACAAAAGCTCACAACGACAAGCATTTGTTAATGCCGAATGTTTGCTTGCTGGCATTGGCAGTGGTAGTGTAGAAGTTACAGAGCTGCGTAATAGGAATGGCAGTGAAATATTGAACTGAAGCCAACCCCACCACCACCCTGCAGAGAGTGACAGGCATTGGGGTGTGCCTTTGGGTCATCAGGCATAACGGCTACGCCATTTCACCACACCCCACCCTGCAGACACTGACAAGTGTCACGGTGTTCCTTGGGGTCTTTGGCCCTTATGCGCACCCCATTCCATCAGAAAATATGGTGAGATGGGTGTGGTACAGGAGAATGGGGTGAACTTTGGGGCCAAAGAGTCCAAGGCATAGCTCGATGCCTCTCACTGGCTGCAGGGTGTGGAATGGTATGAGCATTGCAGGCAAGAATCCCAAGTCACAACCCTGATGCCTGTCATTCTCTACGGGGTTGGGCGTTATGATTGGAAACTGTAATACCTCAGGCATTCGTTGGTATTTTCACTCCAAATTTTCAACATGTTTTTTTGTGACCCCACCTCATGAACAGTGGCAATATCAGTTTGTTAGCCAAAAGTTGCTTATGCACAGCGACTATGGCATTTAGCACCACAGGTGCAAACACATTCCAAACAGGATGTAAAAAATTACAGCTGTACTGTTCATGGGGAGGTGTAAAAAATGGCAAAGTTGCAAATCTGTAGTGAAAATATTAAAAAAAACTGGTGAAGTCATGAGCATGCATAGAAACTGTGCAACGCACGCCCATAATGCAATTAGTTTGGAGATTTTTTACAGCAGATTGTCAAGAGAGGCATTTTGGGACCTCCTATCATGAACAGTGTCACTGTGATTTTCTTTATCTGTCCAGAACAATGATTTCCCACAGTGACCACGCATCTCTGCACTGAAAGTGTGAAAACACACTTCGGCCATGTTGTGGAAAATGACAGTTGTATTGCTCATAAGGAAGTGTAATAAAATGGCAATGTTGAAAATCTGGATTGAAAATATTGAAAATTCGCAAACCTATGAGCGTGCGTAGGAACTGCGCAACACACACTCGTAAAACAGTCATATTTAGGGATTTTTTCACCAAATTTTCAACATAGCCATTTTAAGATGTCTGCTCATGAACAGTGTCACTGATTTTCTTAATGTGTCCCATACATTGATTTTGCACATGCACTCGCCATCATGCATACCATAGGCAGAAACATATTTTGGGCAAGATGTGAAAAATGACAGCTGTACTGCTCATAAGGAGGTGTAATAAAATGTGGTATGTTGAAAATCTGAGTGAAAATATTGAAAATTCATTAACTTACAAGCCATGTGAGAAACTGCATAACGCACGTCAGTAAAACAGTCATTTTTAGGAATTTTTTCACCAAATTTTCAACATAACCATTTTAAGACCTCTGCTCATGAACAGTGTCACTGTGATTTTCATAATTTGTTCCATACATTGATTTTGCACACCGACTGTGCCATTGTGTGCTACATGGTCGGAAACACATTTTGGGTGAGATGTGAAAAATGACAGCTGTACTGCTCATAAGAAGGTGTGGTAAAATAGTAATGTTGAACATCTGGAGTGAAAATACTGAAAATTCGCAAACTTACGAGCTTGCGTAGGAACTGTGCAACACACGTTCATAAAACAGCCATTTTGGGGAATTTTTCCACCAAATTTTCAAAATAGGCTTCTTGAGAGCCCACCTTACAACACTTGCAGTGTTGTTTCGTTAATCGGGCCCAAAAGGTGATCTCGCGCAATGACTGCGAAATCACCCATTGGGCCCGAATAATGCCATGACAGTGACATCATTCATGAGAAGGAGTCTCAAAAACCCCATGTTGAAAATTTGGTGCAAAAATTCCAAAAAATGCCTGAGATATGCAACAAAGTTGAAAAAAACCCTATCTATCCCATTATATAGCTTACTGGCATTTCCTCAGTTCTCGGCCAGCTTTGAAGAGTGCAGACATGTTCCTGGTCCACTGAAGATCGTCTCATCAAGGTCTGGAGGTAAGTATGGGGTGAGGGGGGGTGTTTGGAGGCAGGGTGCACAGTGGGTGGAGTGCGGATTGTGGGAGGGGCAGGGAGAAAGCCGAGGGGCAGTTTAATTTTCAGTTTTTTTTAAATGACTATTTAGACATTTGCTGGTGTTGGGGTGGCCCCCAACATGGCATAAGGATGGCTAGTTTGGGCATGGAGCCGACGGGATTGGGCACCCCGTCACAGAGATGATTTGCCATGCTGAGGTGGGCACCCAGCTGGCATGTGGAAGCTTTGGGGGAGCGCAGCACAGCTGACGGGGATTGGGCACCCAGTCGCTATGCAGTGTGTGCGTGGGGGGGCAGCACAGTATGCGGTGTGTGTGTGTGTGTGTGTAGGGGAGTTGCGCATGAGCAGGCGATATCTGATCGCTGCTCACTGAGCATAGCTCCCTTTCAACTGTACACCACTGCATTTTGGAGCTGTCATAGACAGCTCCAGCAAGCATTGTTGGACTGGGGCCGCGCCTACCAACACACTGACTGAATTGGAAGAGGGGGTGACACACCTCCAAAAACTTGGATGATGGCACTATGTTTCTTGCACATGCGTGCAAGCAAACATAAAAAGGAACCTCCACAGATTCACAATCACCCATAAAGATGAAAACACACCAATTGGTGAACATTTTTCAGAATGAAACAAATTCATCATTGTACTGTCAGGGTATTAAAAGGTAATCTCAAGACAGGTCAGGAAGGAATGATGGACATTAGAACTACGGAGTGATCCAACTGACACTACAGGAAGAGTGCTCAGTAAAGATGCTGGTTTTCTGGTACACTACCAGAGGTAAATCTGTATTGCACCAAAAAAAAGAAAAAGACATTTGGATATTTTTCCTCACAGCCTCAAACCCTCAGCCCCCCTACCCCACCCCCACCCTTACTTCTCTCCTACCCCAGCCATGAGAACTAGCATTGTATTCCTGATGGCAGTCTTGCTGCAGCAGACACGCCTTGCTTCTTTCCTTAATGACAATGGGGATATTTGGCAACTCTCCTGCCTCAGTTTTATGAATCTGAATTGACTCTGAAGCACTTTGCCATTTAAGCAAACTACTCTGTGTCTCATTTGAATCAACATTTAACTTGTACTATATCTGGCACAGCATTCGGCACTGTTTCAATTGACTTGATGAAGAGAGTATGGATAGTATTTTCAAAAGTGCAAAGAAATAACACAGTTGCATCAAGACTGCAAATTTGCATTCCATAGATGCAACATATAATTGTGTCGTATTTTCATAGCAGCATCAAAACTTATACTTGTGCCATATTTGTGGGGTATGTCATAACTGCATCACTTCTGCATCACTAATCTGGATGTAAGTGCGGGTGCCTCAGATTGTGGTGCAGCCATCTTCTGATGGTAGTGCACCCTTTTGATGCAAATGTAGCTGTGATTTGCGATGCAAAATTGACACAACTTGCTATTGCTTTCGTAGCAACTCTTTGAAAATAGAGGCTTGTAACTCTAAAAACCCACTTTCAAAAATAATTGTTAGCCCAGTAGAAGGTATTCCCTATAAGTATTTGCTGTGTTGTTTTCTTTCCCTGCATCTGCATCTGCAGCCATTAATGCAGAAAGTCATAATTATCAATGACGTAAAATCAACATTGAACTTTGTACAAGTAAATTCACTGATTTTACAGAACCTCTAGATATCTGGACTCCACAGAACCCAACCCCGGCACTTCTACTGCTGTGACATCCAGACTAAAAGAATAGCTTTTGGTGATACTGTACTACTGAGCCAATATCCAGAACAAAGTGAGATGTTCCTATGGATGTGGTAAAGTAGTGCATTGCAACCAGTTCTTGGAATACAATGGTATATGATTTAATTTGATTATATCACTTTGCATGATACTATACATTCCAAAGTATGAAGATCTATATGGTTAAGAATCATCAAAAGTGACAATAAATGGGTAAATGCTTCTTCTGCTTTCCATATAAGCATACTCCGTGTGTCCCCAAGAAGCCTGTCTGGCTACACCAGGCAGCTTTAAAAATCAGGAGAAACACAACCACACTGCTCTGGTTAAATCACAAATCAAGAGGTAAACAGTTTGGACTAGAAACTGAAGGAAGAGAGCTTGTCATTTCACATGAAAAAATAACAGAAATCCAACTCTGAACTGAAGACCTTTTTCAAGGGTGTGGCTTCAGCAGCCAGCAGGAGCACATGCAAACTGTATGAGCTCCCAAGAAGACTCCAGTTTTATTGATTTAAACTTATATTTCACTCTACTTGGTGAACTAAAAAAGTATTAACCTGTTCGAGGACGACACTACAATTGAACAATGGACAGACCAAAAGGAGCAACCACCTTTGTCAATTTCTTTAAAGCCCAAACAGACAGGAGAAGATGGCAAATATTGTAGCAGCACCATGTGGCCCCCCCAAGGCCCAAACTCCAGCCAGCCAGGGGAGATGACTCTACAAATACTGAGCACTACTTCTAATCAGTTTGTTTGCACTATGCAGGACATCAGGAAAAAATCTGATGCACTGACCCACCAAGTGGAAACTCTGGGAACTTGGATGGACACAGCTGAATAGACAAAATTAAGGCAAGAGGTCTCAGTGCTGCCAGCTGTTGATGCACCAGCCAGCCTGGTAAGGGAGAACAGCCTCCTGAGACAATGTTTGGATACTATAGAGAACCAAACTAAATCCTGCAATGTCTAAGTGGTCAGACTAATAAAGGGGGTAGTAGGTGAGGACTGCTCCCCCAACTCTAGGGCTACACAGAAACTGGTCCTTCACACTATCTTGAAAAGGCATATCGGATCATCCCCCAGCAGATCGACAGCTTCATTGACTGCACCAAAGACCTTCCTAATTGTTTGTTCAGGAGCGAGGGACAGGGACCATATCTTAAAAGCTGCCCAGCAGCTTCCTTGGCTATCCTAAGCAGAAGCAGAAGTTGCAATCTATCCAGACCTCTTGTACGGTATGAGGCAGCACCACAACAGTTCTGATGGGATGCATACAGCACTTCATGGCCTGAGGATACCATGCCAACTCTTGGTCCTGGCAAAGCAATGGGTTATGTGGAAGGACTGGTGGTATGTGTACCATGATTCAAAGATGGTGCAAAACTTGCTAAAGAAGGTAGAAGAGGAATGGGGACTGGAATAAGAGGAGGTATCCAACATTTCATAAAGAGAGGACTGATTCCCCAACTCTGTGGACACTGCAGCAGTGAGCACTGGGATAGCATAGCTTGACTTAAAAAAAAAGAGAAAAACATTTCAGACAGAAGACAGATGTGTGGCTCTATTAGATTTGGTAGAATGGACTCTGGGGACATAGGGGCATTTGTCCAGCAAGGAAGGGGGCATTTTGGACTGTTCCACAGACTGTAATGGCAGTTTCCATCTTAAACTATGTTTCAAGTGATGACAACAAGCAATGTATGGAACTTTGGTGCCTCCTACCCTCAAACGGGATTATGCCTTCTGTGGACTTGGACTTGATTGTTGCAGCACCTGTCTATGCACCCAGAGATCATGCACTAAGCCTTTGTTCGGTAACATAAAATGCTGCCCCTTGTACACTCCATAATGCTGTTAACTTTATACCTTTTTTCTAGTTACCCACAGGCTCAATACAGGGTCTGAACTTTGCAGAAATGTTTTTTCTTTATTTTTAGTTAAGTATTGTTGCTATTACATAGAAATACAGAAACATAGAAATTGCCGGCAGATGGGGACCAAAGATCCATCCAGTCTACCCTGAGCCCTACCCACCTCTTTAGGATTTCTATGAGACAATCCCCGTGTCTGTCCCAAGCTGCTTTGAATTCCCCTACTGTTTTGGAGTCAATGACTCCACCCAGTAGACCATTACATGAGTCAACCACCCTCTCTAAGAAGAAAAACCTTTGCATGTTGTCCCTGAATCTTCCTCCCCTCAATTTCATCTCATGTCCTCTTGTCTTACTGGTGCTATTGACCATAAAGAGCTCCTGGGTGGAGACTCTGTTTATACCCTGCAGAAACTTGAACGTCTCAATAATTTCCCCTCCATCCCTGCATTGTTCCAGGGAGTACATGTTGAGTTTCTGTAACCTGCTTTCGTATGGCAACTTAGGGAGACTGTTTATCATTTTTGTTGCCCTCCTCTATACTGTCTCCAATTTATCTATGTCCTTCCTGAGATAAGATCTCCAGAACTGGATGCAGAACTCAAGGTGGGGTCTCACCAAGGACCTGTACAGTGGCAGGATCACCTCCTTTCTTCTACTTGTGATGCCCCTTCCTATGCATCCCAGCATCCTGCTGGCCTTCTTTGCTGCCTTTTCACATTGTCCACCTACCTTCAAATTGTCTGATATGTTAACCTCTAGATCCCTCTCCTGATGGGTGGTTGCTAGTTTCTCCCTTCCCAGGTAGTAGTCTGTCTTTGGGTTGCTTCTGCCCAGATGCAAAACTGCGCACTATTTCGCATCAAATTTTAACTTCCACAAGTTGGACCAATGTTCCAGCATGAGTGGGTCACTTTTCATTTGCTCTACCCCCTGTGCAGTGTCCACCCTTTTGCAGAGCTTTGTGTCATCTGCAAACAGGCACACCTTCCTGTTCAACTACTCTGTAATATCGCTGATGAAGATATTAAAGAGTAATGGTCTGAGGACGGACTCTTGTGGCACCCCACTTGTCACCTCCATATCCCCTGATGCTGCTCCATTTACTGTCATGGATTGAGTTCTCTGTTCAAGCCAGCTACTCACCCATGCTACCACTTCCTGCCCCACTCCTGTATGGTCGAGTTTGTTTAGCAGCCTTCTGTGTGGTACAGAGTCAAAGGCCTTGCTAAAGTCAAGGTAGATAACATCAATGGCTCCCACCTGGTCCACGGCCCTAGTAACTGAATCAAAGAATTCTATCAGGTTAGTCTGGTAGGACCTTCCCATTGTGAAGCCATGCTGCTTGGCATCCAGTTGTCCAGATTCCTCCAGGAATGCTAGTATCCTTTCTTTGAGCAGCGACTCCATCATCTTACCCACCACCAAGGTGAGGCTAACCGGGTGGTAGTTTCCTGTCTCCTTGCCTCTACCACTCTTGTGTATGGGGACCACTATTGCTCTTTTCCAGTCCTGGGGAAATGTCCCTTCTCTCAAGGATCTGCTAAAAAGATCCACTAGTAAGCCAGCCCAGTGGCACTGAGGGTTGAGGTGCTGGACACCACACCTCATGTTATGCTGGTGACCCGGGGTCATCGGGGTGCTAGCATGGGGGGGATGGCAGAGCAGGATCAAGCATGGCAATGGGCAGCTCTCCTCTCCTGAGGGTGGTGAGGGTGGGTTGGGGCCTCCCGTAGTTCCGTTCCCACTGGGTGGAGGTCTGGTGGGCAGCGTAGGCAGAGAAGGGGTATCAAAAAGCTACGGGAGGTAGAAGGGGCTGAGCTGGTACCATGGGGTACATAACATGCCTCCATATGCTCACACAGCCATGTGCCAGAGCCTCAGTGGGGTCAGAGGTGAAAAACCAAGTAAAACGTGTCTATGTGTCCCCGTCGCCAGTTGCCGGGAGGAGACGATGGGGACCAAATAGCTATACTAATTAACAAAAAAAAAGATCTGCTAGTGGTGCTGCCAATTCATCACTAAGTTCCCTCAATATGGGTGGACTATGTCCAGCCCCATGGCTTTATCTACCTTTAGTTTTTCTAATTCTGTCCTTACCCTCTCTATTGTGCATGGGCTTGTGTCCATTCCCCATAGGTGACTTCTGTCCCCCTTTGGAGCTTCGTGGGTAGTTATTTTTTATACAGATACAGAAACATAGAAACATAGACTTTGATGGCAGATAAGGACCACTTGGCCCACCCAGTCTGCCCATTTCCCTACCTACTGGATAAACTGCAGATTCTAGCTAACCAACAGCCTACTTCCTGCAACCCCCCACTATAATTGCCTTATGTCTGTCCCATGCATGTTTGAATTCCCCCACTGTTTCAGACCCAACGACCTCCTCAAGAAGGCGGTTCCATGTATCCACCACTCTCTCCATGAAAAAAAATTTCCTCACATTACTCCTGAGCCGTCCCCCCACCTTCTATCTTTAAATTGTGCCCCCTTGTTCTTACACATCTCTTTTTCTGAAAGATGCTACCCTCCTGGACTTTGTTGATTCCCTTGAGGTACTTGAAAGTTTCTATCATATCCCCACTGTCCCTCCTTTCATCAAGAGTATACATATTAAACTCTCTCAGTCTCTCTTCATATGGTTTCTGCTGCAGACCCTATACCATTTTAGTTGCCCTCCTCTGGACTGCTTCCATCCTGTCTATGTCCTTGCGTAGATGAGGTCTCCAAAACTGCACACAGTACTCCAGATGCGGTCTCACCAACTGTCTGTACAGAGGGATAACCACTTCCCTTTTTCTACTTGTGATGCCCCTTCCTATGCATCCCAGTATCCCCCTGGCTCTCCTTACCAACTTTTCACATTGCTTACCCACCTTTAGGTCATCTGATATGACTACCCCCAGGTCCCTTTCCATTTTTGTTGTTGTTAGTACCTCCCCTGCTATTGTGTACTCTTCTCCTGGGTTTTTGTTTCCCAGGTGCATTACTTTGCACTTCTTTGCATTGAATCTAAGTTGCCATATGTCTGACCATTCCTCCAACCTTGCCAAGTCCCTTCTCATCTTTTGTACCCCCTCTTGTGTATCAACTCTGTTACAGATCTTTGTCATCTGCAAAGAGGCATACCTTTCCCTCCAGACCCTCTGCAATGTCACCTATAAAGATGTTAAAGAGGACTGGACCCAGTACTGACCCCTGAGGTACTCCACTAGTAACCCCCCTTTCTTCAGAATGTGTTCCATTCACTATTACCTTCTGTGTCCTGTTGTGCAGCCAGTTTGTACCCAAGCTACCGCCTGGGACCCCTCCCAGGCTGGCTAACTTGATTATTAATCTTTGTGCGGGACTGTGTCAAATGCCTTGCTAAAGTCTAGGTAGGCCATATCCACAGCACCTCATGAAACATAGACTTTGATGGCAGATAAGGACGCTTGGCCCATCTAGTCTGCCCATTTCCCTACCTACAGGATAGGCCGCAGATCCTAGTTAACCAACAGCCTATTTCTTCCTACCCCCCCCAAGAATTGCCTTATGTCTGTCCCATGCATTCTTGAATTCTCCCACAGTTTTAGACCCCACAACCTCCTCAGGAAGGCTGTTCCATGCATCCACTACCCTCTCTGTGATATAATACTTCCTCACATTGCCCCTGACCCCCCCTCTATCTTTAAATTGTGTCCCCTTGTTCTTGCACGTCTCCTTTTCTGAAAGATGCTACCCTCTTGGACTTTGTTGATTCCACTGAGGTACTTAAAAGTTTCTATCATGTCCCCCCTCTCCTTCTTTCCTCAAGAGTATACTTGTTAAGCTCCTTTAGTCTCTCCTCATACGGCTTCTCTTGCAGATCCTGCACCATTTTAGTTGCCCTCCTCTGGACTGCCTCTATCCTGTCTATGTCCTTGTGGAGATGGGTTCTCCAGAACTGGACGCAGTACTCCAGATGGGGTCTCACCAACTGTCTGTACAGAGGGATAATAACTTCCTGTTTTCTGCTGCTGATGCCTCTCCCTATGCATCCCAGTATACCCCCAGCCCTCCCTACTGCCTTCTCACATTGCTTGCTAACCTTAAGGTCATCTGATATGATTACCCCAGGTCCCTTTCCTTTTGTTGTTGTTACTACCTCCCCCATTGTGTATTCTTCCCTGGGTTCTTGTTTCCCAGGTGCATTATTTGCACTTCTTTGCATTGAATCTAGCTGCCATACTTCTGACCATTCCTCCAACTTTGCCAAGTCCCTTCTCATCCTTTCCACGCCTCCTTGTGATAGCAACCCTGTTGCAGATCTTTGTGTCATCTGCAAGAGGCATACTTTTCCTTCAGTCCTCTGCAATGTCACTTATGAAGACATTAAAGAGGACTGGACCCAATACTGAACCCTGCGGTACCCCACTAGTAACCCCCTTCAGAGTGGACTCCATTTACAATTACCTTCTGTGTCCTGTTGTCCAGCCAATGTTTTACCCAGGCTACCACCCTGGGACCCACTCCAGGCTGGTTAATCTGACTATTAATCTTTTGTGTGGGACTGTGTCAAATGCCTTGCTAAAGTCTAGGTAGGCCATGTCCACAGCCCCTCCCTGGTCTACTACTTTGGTCACCCAGTCAAAGAAATCTATTAGATTCGTCTGACATGACCTTCCCGCTGTGAACCCATGCTGCCTTGGGTCCTGTGCCCCACTGGCCTCTAGGTACTCAACTATTCTTTCCTTCAGAAGTGATTCCATCACTTTCACTACCACAGAGGTCAAACTGACAGGTCTGTAGTTTCCTGCCTCTGTCTTGGTCCCACTTTTGTGAAGGGGAATCACATCTGCCTTCCTCCAGTCCTCGGGTACCACACCATCCTCCCATGATTTATTAAAAGAGTAGCCAGTGGTTTCACTAGTTCCCTTAATTCTTTTAGAATTCTGGGGTGAATTCCATCAGGCCCCATTGCTTTGTCCACCTTCAGTTTTAGGAGTTCTTGCAGAACCCTTTCTTCTGTGAAAGGACTGGGATAACCCCCTATCAAGAGTGCTTCTGTTAATTGGATTAGGCACTTCCCCTCCTCTTTTGTGAATACTGAGCAGAAATATTAGTTTCAGTATCCCTGTTTTTCACTGTCCCCTCTGCCCACCACGTTTATTCTATTCAGCCTCACTATCCCTCCCTTTGTCTTTCAGCTCGCTGATGTACCTATAAAAGGTTTTATCCCCTTCTTAACCAAGTTGGCTATCTTTTCCTCAGTTTGGGGCTTTGCTATTCTGACTTCCTCCCTGCTTCCTTCTGCCTTAACTGGTACAGCTCTTGTCCTGCTCCTTCTGTGTTTCCTTATACTTCCAATGCTATCTTTTTCTTCCTGACTTTCACAGCCACCTTTTTTGAGAACCATAGTGTTTTTTTTTCATTTTGATTTGTTTATTTGCTTCACACAAAGACTTGTTTCCTCTGTGATGGCAGTTTTGATGATTCCCCATTGTTGCTCCACACCTCCTTCTAGCCTGTTTGCTAGTGCTTTTCTGAGGCACTTTCCCATCTTGCCAAAGTCAGCCCTCTTGAAGTCCAGTACCCTCACTTTTGTATGGCTTGACTCTATAGCTGAGTTTAAAGTGAACCACACTGTTTGATGGTCACTTGTTCCCAGATGGCAACCCATTTCTAGATCTGAGATCCTCTCACTGCCCCCGTTTGAGAGTACAATGTCTAAGATTGCTCCCTCACGAGTGGGTTTCAAAACTAGCTGTCTGAGGCCTGCCACCTGTAGGGCATCAAGAATGGCCCTGCTCTTGGATGTGGCTGCAGCAAATGTGCGCCAGTTAACATCTGGCATATTCAAGTCTCCTATCAACAGTATCTCCCCTTTCTCTGGCATTCTAAGAATGCCTTCTATCATATCCTTGTCCATTCCCTCCCCTGACATGGGGGTCTGTACACAAACCTTGTGCGGATTGTGGTGCCTTTTCCAGTCTGCAAGCTGACCCACAGTGCCTCCTCTCCTCCCTGTTTACTCTTTTGTTCAGTTGCTTTTATCCCTTCCTTTACATAGAGAGCTACTCCTCCCCCTCTTCTCCCCTGCCTGTCTCTCCTGTAGGTTATGTACCCTGGTATGTTAACATCCCAGTCATGGTTCTCTGTGTACCATGTTTCTGTGATTGCTACGATATCCAGGCATCCCTCTTCCATCAAGGCCACCAGCTCAGGGAGCTTTTTGCCCAGACTAAGGGCATTGGTACTCATTACCCTCCATTTCCTGATGGCCTTACTCCTTTTTGCTGCCCTATCCCTGTCCTTCTTGCCTTTGTCACTTTCTCCATTTACCCCTGCCCTTCTCCCTATCGACACCTCTATGTTGAAGTTTACCACACTTACTACCATGATTTTTTGGGGGGGGCAAGGATTTCCCTGCTCCTTTCCAGTTCCTTCCCCCTTGGCTAGTTTAAATGATTGCCAATGAAGCATTTAAACCTATCACTTAGGATCCTGGTTCCCCTCCTGGACAGATGCAGCCCATCATGCCAGTATAGGCTTGCATCACTCCAGGTGGACCCCCAGCCCCCAATGAAGCCATATCCCTGAGCTCCACACCAGTTTTTCAGCCACTGATTGAATTCCATGGTGCGGAACACCCTAGCATCTCCTATGCCATAGATGGACAGCACCTCCGAGAAGGTTACCATGCGTGCTACTTGTCTAAGACCCCTCCCCAATTCCACAAACTCTTCCTGCACTTCTCTAATCCCTTTCTTAGCCAGGTCATTTGTCTCTAGGTGGACAATGACATCCAGCTCCTTCCCCTGTGCAGCTGCTCCAGCAATCCTGAGTATTCGCTCCTGTCCCTCCAAGCCATGGCGCCAGGCAGGCACCTGACCTCCCTCCCCTTCCTCCTCATTCTACCTTCCTAACAATGGAGTCCCCTACCAGGAGTTGTTTCCTTCCCTGCAGGGTCCCCTGCCACCCTCCTGTGGGTCTCCTTTGTGGAGGTTCCCAGAATCCTCCTTGGTCTCCACTGTGGGTGCCTCCATAGAGGAACCACACTTTGCCAGAATAACATAGGAATTGTGGAGAGGTACAACTGGAGGGATGCACCTCTGTTCCACCACCCTCACCCTCCCTGAGCCCACTGTGGTCCAACCGCTCCTTTTTCTTGGCAACCTCTGAGGCAACAGCAGTGGCACTGGTGGTCCCTGGATGGAAGAGGAGGTCCCACAAATCCTGGCCAACTCAGCCTGGAGATGAGCAACCTCCTCCCTCAGCCCAGAGAGCTGCCTGCAGATGGGACAACACTGCATCCTCCAGAACATCTCCCGGAAGACTGCTGCTCCACTGCCACTGCACTGCACCACTCCCATCATGTCTTATTTCTGGCCCCTTAACTGTTTGCAATCCATACTCTTTCCTCTGTTTTTTTTTTCTCTTTCTCCTTACTTTCTTCCTGTGTGCCCTTTAAGCTCCTGGTTGTCATGTTCTGAGACAACAATATCCTATATTTCTCAGTAGACCCCTTACTTGCTCAGAGGCAGACCTCCAGCAGCTAGAGGGGGCCAGAAAGCTACTCTTGCCCTGCTAGGATGGTGGGTCTTTGGTGGCTCTGTGATCACTCACTTCCTGCTCCCAAACAGGAAGTTCCTGTTGTCAGTCAAATCCTGTGCCTATAAAAGTAGAACTAGCTTTGGGTGGGAGGGTGGACGGGAGGGAAGGAGGGTAATATAGTCCCAGTAGAGAAGTCCAGTCACACAGCAGTCCTTTCTCCTGGTGTCTTCTGCCAAGCTACTAGCAGAATCTTTCTAAGGCAGTTTTAAATGTAGCTTCCTTCTAGCTAAGCCACTCCCCTACTTACTAGATCTTTCTACAAGTAATTTAAACTCACAGCTATCAAGTCCTTTCAATCACCTGAGATTTAAACCTAGATAACTGTTCAGATAACCATTCAGTTCAGTTAACTCAGACAAACACACCTTTTTTTTTGTTTTGTTTGTTAGTTTTTTTTTTACCCTAAATTAAAGGTCCAAGTACAAGAGTTCTACTTCTTTAGTCCCAGCAGAGAAGTCCAGTCACACAGCAGTCCTTTCTCCTGGTGTCTTCTGCCAAGCTCCCTCCCTGGTCTATTACTTTGGTCACCCAGTCAAAGAAATCAATTAGATTCATCTGACATGACCTTCCTGCTGTAAATCGATGCTGCTTTGGGTCCTGTGCCCTGCTGGCCTCTAAGTACTCAACAATTCTTTCTTTCAGAAGTGATTCTATCATTTTCCCTACCACTGAGGTCAAACTTACAGGTCTGTAGTTTCCTGCTTCTGCCTTGCTCCCACTTTTGTGAAGGGGAACCACATCTGCCCTCCTCCAGTCCTCAGGTACCACCCCATCCTGCCATGATTTGTTAAAAAGCATAGTCAGTGGTGTCACTAGGTCCTCCCTTAGTTCTTTTAGGATTCTGGGGTGAATCCCGTCAGGCCCCATTGCTTTGTCCACCTTGAGTTTTAGGAGATCTTTCAGGACTCTTTCTTCTGTGAGTGGACTGGTGTCAACCCCCCTACCCAGAGTGCTTCTATTGTCTGGTTTAGGTAACTCCCCCTCATCTTCTTTTGTGAATACTGAGCAAAAGTATTCATTCAGTATCTCTGCCTTTTCACTGTCTCCCTCTGCCCACCTCCCCTCTCCTTTATTAATCTTAACTATCCCTCCCTTATCCTTTCTATGCTCCCTAATGTACCTATAAAAGGTTTTATCCCCCTTCTTAACTGAGTTGGCTATTTTTTCCTCGGTTTGGGCCTTTGCTATTCTGACTGCCTTCCCCACTTCTTTCTGCTTTAATTGATACAGTTCCCTGTCATGCTCCTTCTGTGATTCCTTATATTTTTTAATAATAATAATAATAACTTTATTTGTCTGCGCCTTTCTCAAAACCAAGGCGCATTACAATAAAATGCAGAATAAAACATATTAAAACCTATTAAAAACTAAGTTGGCTACACACCAATTAATCAACATACAAGTTATCAGCAAATGCAGCCTTTTTCTCCTTAACCTTCCCTGCCACCTCTTTTGAGAACCATAGTGGTTTTTTACTCCACTTTGTTTTCTTTATTTGTTTCACACAAAGGCTTGTTGCCTCTATGATGGCAGTTTTGATTTTTCTCCATTGTTCTTCCATCCCTCCTTTTTGGCCATTTGCTAGTGCATTCTTCAGGTATTTAGCCATTTTGCCAAAGTCAGCCCTTCTAAAGTCCAGTATCCTTGTTTTTGTACAGCTTATCTCCATGGTTGTGCTCATTGTGAAGCACACTGTGCAGTGGCCGCTTGTTCCCAGATGTCTACTGACTTGTAAATTTGTGATCCTCTCTCCATTTGAGAGTACCAGGTCTAGTATTGCTCCCTTCCAAGTGGGTTCCAACACTAGCTGTCTAAGGCCTGCCCCCTGCAGGGCATCGAGAATGACCCTGCTCTTGGATGTGGCTGCAGTACATGTCATCCAGTTAACATCTGGCATATTCGGGTCCCCCATCAACAGTATCTCCCTTTTTTCAGCCATTTTGAGAATGTCCTCTATCATTTTCTTGTCCATTTCCTCCCCTTGAGATGGGGGCCTGTATAGAACCCTTGTGAGGATTGTGATGCCATTCCTTGTCTCCAAGGTGACCCAGAGTGCCTTTTGTCCTCCCCTTTACTTTTTAGTTCTGTAGCTTTGATCCCTTCCCTTATGTATAGAGCTACTCCACCTCCTCTTTTACCTTTCCTGTCCCTTCTGTAGATTGTGTACCCTGGTATGTTGACATCCCAGTCATGGTTCTCTGTGTACCATGATTCTGTGACTGCCACAATATCCAATTGGTCATCTTCCATCAGGGCTACTAGCTCAGGAAGCTTGTTTCCCAGACTATGGGCATTGGTACTCATTGCCCTCCATTTAATGTTGGCTTTATCCTTTTTCCCCCATCCCTGCTCTTATTGCCCTTGTCTATTTTTCCATTTACCCCTGTCATGCCCTGTGCTGAGCTCTGTACCTCAGTGTTTACCTTACTACCTGCCGTGTTTTGTGGGGGGAGGCTTGAAATTTCCTGCCTCTTATCAGCACCTCCCCCCTTGGCTAGTTTAAAAGCTTGCCAAGGAAGCATTTAAACCTGCCACCTAGGAGATTGGTTCCCTTCATGGACAGATGCAGACCATCATGCCAGTATAGACCTTTATCTCTCCAGGTGGACCCTCAATCCCCAATGAAGCCAAAGTCCTGTGCTCTGCACCAGTTTTGCAACCATTCATTAAACTGCATGGTGTGCAGTACTCTAGCCTCACCCCTGCCATGGACTGGCAGCACCTCTGAGAAGGTTACCGTGCTTGCTACCCATCTGAGGCCCCTCTCCAACTCCACAAATTCATTCTGCACTGCACTGATCCCATGCCTAGCTAGGTCATTTGTCCCAAGGTGGACAATGATATCTAGTTCCCTCTCTCGTGATGCTGCTTCTGCATTCCTGAGGATTCGCTTCCTGTCCCTCCAAGCCATGGCACCAGGCAGGCACCTTACCTTCCTTCTCCTCTCCCTTCCCCAGTTTTACCCCCCTAACAGCTGAGTCCCCTATCAGAAGCTGTTTCCTTCCCCTGTGGTGTCCCTTGCCACCCTTTTGTGGGTCTCCCTTGTGGATGTCCTCAGCATTCTTCTGGGTCTCCACTGAGGGTGCCATCATAGAGGAACCTTGCTCTGCCAGAATGGCATATGATTTGTGTAGAGGTACAACTAGGGGACTTTGCCTCTGGTCCACCAACTGCACCCTCCCAGAACCCACTGTGTTCCAACTGCTCTTCATACTTTGCAACCTCTGAGGCAGTGGTTGTGGCAGTGGTGCTCTTTGGGTGGGGGAGGCCTCCTTAGTCCTTGCTAGTTCAGCCTAGAGGTGGGCAGCCTCCTCCCTCAGAGCTGACAGTTGCCTGCAAATTGGACAGCAATGCCGTTTTCAGAATGTCTCCCGGAAAACTGCTGCCCCACAGCCAGTGCATTGCACCACTCCCCACATGTCCCTCTCCCTTATATTATACAATATGTAATATATAGTATATATATATATATATATATATATATATATATTTTTATTATTATTATTTGTGGTGTGTACCTACCCTTTATGCACTGTGCTGGGTTATTAAGAATATGACAGTACTGCCCCAAGACCTGTTGAGGAAGTGATGTCAGAACTTTGGCTATTAAGGAAATGCCATGCCTGGGGGGATGTGGGGAAGGGTGGATGGGTAGTCCACAGTCACTGGTGACTGTTAGGAACAATCAAATACACAACTGCTCCACCACCCTGATGAGTACTGCCCTTTATAGAAAGAACTGGAAGGGGACAGGATCAGTTGTGTTCCAGGACAGTAGCTGCTGCTGTTGTTTTCACAGGGTTCTTGTGGATTTTACTTGGTAGGTTAGTTCTTTTCTTTCTTACTTCTAAGGGGCTAGCAGGGTATTGTTTTTGGGGATGCTGGATGTTTGTAAACTGATTTGATGGCTGTAAGTGGGGCTCTTTTTGTGGATGTTTCACTGTGTAACAGGCTTCGCTGGTAGAGGCCTATTTCTTCTGATTTCAAACCTATTTGGTGGATTTGCTTGGAGATGGTTATTTGAATTGGAGACCTATATCTGTTAATTTCAAGCCTATTTTGATGTGGTGTTAGTGAAGCTGATTAAATTGGAGACCTGTTTCCTTTGGCAGCAAACATATTTTGGGGCTTTGACTTGAATTTTGATTCCTTGTGCTGACTCCATTAGCTGTAAAGGTTAGTTCATACTGGGGAGGGTGTTAATGGTCTGGCCAGGTCTCACTCAGCCAATTGACTGGAGGCAGGGCTGAATCAGGTTGAGGTGCTAGCTGCTTTGTCTTCTCAGAAAGAACTGGAAGGGACAGGATCAGTTGTGTTCCAAGACAGTAGCTGCTGCTGTTGTTTTCACAGGGTTCTTGTGGATTTTACTTGGTAGGTTAGTTCTTTCTTCTTACTTCTAAGGGGCTAGCAGGGTATTGTTTTAGGGATGCTGGATGTTTGTAAACTGATTTGATGGCTGGTGGGGTTCTTTTGTGGATATTTCACTGTGTAACAGGCTCGCTGGTAGAGGCCTATTTCTTCTGATTTAAAACCTATTTGGGATTTGCTTGGGCCTGGTTCTTTAGCTGCAGGGCTTGGAGGGAGACACAGGGCTGATACACTCTCTCTTGTCAGGTGTCTGCCAAGACCGCCCTCCCCACCCCTCCCTCCCCAGAAGTCTGCAAATTTATGGGGAACACCTGCCCTGCAATTGAGGAAAAGGCTGCTGGTGCAGCTCATGTAGTTCTAGCCACTGGGGTTGGATTTAAAGGCTGGGAGAGAGGAGCTTAGGAGTTGTTCATTTCCTTATAAGTTTAATGTGTTGTACTGCACCTAGTAACAGAGTTACTGGTGCACAGTGGGACTGTCTCTAAGATTAGTGGGTGACCTGATTAGGCAGTAGGGGTATCTTGGACTAGGGGAACCTGGTGGCTCACCCAAGGAAACCTATTTGGAAGGGATGGAACCACATCATTAGGGCCAGCATCTTTGGGAGGGTGGTGGGTGCACAGGGTGTGGAGCAGCCATGATACTGGACTGGGCTTGGAAGTTTGGTGGTTGCCCAGTATGCTACCAGCTAGCACAGCTTAGGGAGGAGGTTGCAGGATGAGGAGAAAGCTGGGGAAGGGGGTGGTATGGTTGGGAAGGGGCTGAAATCTCCCACAGGGTTGCACCAAGCACTGGGGTGGTGGTATAGGGAAAGGAGTGCAGGAGAATACCAGGGTCACAAGGGACCCTGGCAGAGGGGTCAAAGGACACTACCAAGGAAGCAGGCAGGTAACTGGGGACCCTCACAAAGGGGGACGGAGGGACAACATTCTCAGGAAGTAGGCAGATGGCCAGGCTGGACAGAAGGAAGCAAGAAGTGGGAGGTGGATCAGACCTTATACTCAGTAACCGCTTCAATTCTTTTTCTGCCAGTGATGACGGGGTGATGTAGCCACGACAGAGGTGGTTAGAGACAGAAAGGTGTGGGAGTGAGGCAGGAGGCAGGGGCCAGATAGCAGGAAGAACAGGGGGACCTGGAATGCAGGGAATGGGGAGCAGTGAATCAGAGCAGGAGGGGCAGGGGAAGAGGGAGGAAAGCGCAAGGAGAAGGACCAGTTGGGAGGAAAGGTAAAGAGAAGGACCAGAAGTACAAGGAGGATTCAGTAAAGGGAGCTGAGGGTTTAGGCCAGGGGAGACAACGAGCAAGGAGGAACTAAATGGAGACAGGAAGGAAGGGAGGATGAGTCAGGCTAGTTTAGAGATGGGGAGAAGGACCGTTGTGAGCAGTGAGGGGGAATTAGCAAGGTACAGAAGGATACTCAGGAGGAGGAGTATAGGATTGGAGGGAGGTGGCCATGGTAGCTATGAGGGGTGGCATGTGGCACCCATATAGGGGGAGGTCAAGGAGCCAGCTGGGTGGAGGGGCCAGTAGAAAGGATGAGGGACATGGAAGGGGGGGAATGGAGGAAAAGGAGTGGTCAGAGTGCTCCTGCTGGGGGATTCTATGATCAGGGGTATCAAATGGGATAGGGAGGGAGAAGCCTGGCCAGCTAGAACAAGATGCTTCCCTGGACTAACAGTGCACAGGGCTAAGCACAAGGTATATCAGCTGGCAAAGGACTGTGGGGGTTCCCCAGACATACTGGTCCACCTGGGTACAAATGACATTGAGGGAAATAGCGAGCTAGAGATACAGGCAAGATTCAGGGAGCTCACCAGGGTCTGTCATGACATAGGATGCACAGTTTCCTTCTCAGAAATCCTGCCAGTGCCAAGGGCTAGTGAGGAACACAAAAGGAAGATTAGGGAGATAAACCAGTGGCTCAGGGGTGGTGTGAGGCCAGAGGTTGTGGGTTGATGGGGGATTGGGGAGACCTGGGAGGATAAGGAGCTGTATGCTGAGATAGACTACATCTCAATTTGGAGGAGGAATCCTTAAGTTGAAAATAGAGGAGTTCATTGGTGAAAAGTGGGTTTAAACTTGTGAAGGGGTGGGATGGGAGAAAAGGCTGTCAAGGGGTGCCGATAAAGGAGGGACTTGTGTTCCACCCCTGGGGACCAGGAGGATTGCAGGAAAAGGCCAACTGGAAAAGTGCAGACCAGGAGAAAACAGTATCCCCATGGGAACACGAGCAGGGGAAATGGAACTATAGGGAAAGGGTGGAAGGTAGTCCTGCTAAATGCCAGGAGCTTGGGCAATAAAATGCCTGAGCTCCAGGCGATGCTAACTGAGGGAGCAGTGGATGTGGCAGCGGTCACTGAGACTTGGGCCACTGCAAGACATGACTGGGACCTGAATCTGGAGGGTTACACTATGTTCAGGAAGGACAGGGGAGGAAGGGAGGAGGAGTAGCAATGATAGTCAAAAACTGCATTGGCATAGGAGGAGTAGAGAGGCGGAGGAATCGTGGAGGCAATTTGGGTCACCTTGATAACAAGGGGGGGAGAGAAAAATAGGAGTGGTGTATAGACCCCTGCCCTGGCGGAGGAGCTGGAGGACAGTCTGGTGGCAGATGTTAGGAGACACTGCAGACTGGGCAGAGGAAAGGTGGTGGTGTTAGGGGACTTAAACATGCCTGGAACAGACTGGGAGACTATGACATCCTCTGTGACCAGGGAACAGAGGTTGTTGGATGTCTTTCAAGGCAGCTGCCCTAACTCAGCAGGTGAGGGAACCGACCAGGATGCACGGTACTGGATGTGGTCCTGGCAGACAGTGACCAGATTGGGGGCCTGGAGGTAAGGGACCCATTGGCGGGGAGTGACCATGCCACGGTCTGGTTCTGCCTGGACCTAGGAGGGGTAGATGGCTGCACAAAGACGGAAGTAACCGACTTCAGGGGCGATTTTAAGGAAATGGAAGGATCCTTAAGGAGCATTTGGATGGGATTGGGTCAGACATGGACGCTGATAGTAGGTGGGAAATCATCAGGAGAGGGGTGCAGGATGCTACCAGCACCTGTGCAAGAGTAAGACGAAAATGCGGTAGGGCCCAAAAACCCTGTTGGTGGACCAGGGAGGTCCAGGAGGTGGTGCGGGGAAAGAAAGCAGCCTATAAGAAATTCAAGTGCTCAAGGAGTGAAAGGGATCGAGGGGAGTACGAGCTGATGGCTAGAAGGGCCACTAGAGTGGTGAGGGCGGCTAAGGCAAGGAAGGAGCAGAACCTGGCCAGGGAAATTAGGAGAGGGAAAAAGGGGTTCTTTAGATACATTGGGGAAAGACGAAGGGTGAAGGGGCAGATTAGCAGGATTAAATCAGGGGAGAGATGGGCACAAGACCCAGGGGAGCAGGCTGAGGTACTAAATGAGTACTTCACCTCCAGTTTTCCTGAGGGAAAATGGGGATGCTCATCATACATGGGAGGAGACAGAGATAATGAGGAAGGGGGACCCTCACCGATCGGCAGGTCTGGGGAGAGGGGGCATCACTGGCAGGTGGAGGGAGGCTAAGCAGGAGAAGAGGTACCAGAAGTGAAATCACAGCAGAGAGAGTGAGGAAGCCCTCAGCTCCCTTAAGATGGAGAAAGCACGGGCGGATAAATTACATCCTAGAGTGCTGAAGGAACTTGCAGATGTCCTGGCAAACCCTGGTAGAGCTTTTCACCACCTCTCTGAGGGACAGGGTGGGTGCCCCAAGACTGGAAGGTGGTGCATGTAGTGCTCTATCACAAGGGGGATCAAGGGAGCTGGCAGGGAACTACAGGCCTGTCAGCCTGACATCGGTGGTGGGCAAGGTGATGGAGGCATTGTCAAGAGAGGCTAGGGGGACCTGGATAAGTCAGGGTGCCTGGACGATAGACAGCATGGATTCATCCCAGGAAATCATGTCAGACAAACCTGGTGGAGTTCTATGACTGGGTGACGAGTGCCTTGGACCTGGGTAGACCAGTGGATGTCCTCTTTCTAGACTTCAGCAAGGCATTTGACTCTGTTCCTCATGTGACTTGTTGATAAGCTAGGAGAAATGGGGTGGGAAACAGATCATCAGATGGATAGGCAATTGAGCCAGGACCCGGACCCAGAGGGTCGTAGTTGGTGGGATAGTCTCATCCCCAAGGAGGGTCATTAGTGGGGTCCCACAGGGATCAGTCCTTGGGCCCCTTCTGTTCAACGCCTACGTATCTGACATAAGGACAGGAATCAGGAGTGAGATGAGTCTCTTTGCAGATGACTCGAAACTGGGGGGCGGTGGTGGATGGGGAGGAGGGAGGTGGCCCTGCAGGGGGACCTGGAGGCTCTGGAAAGATGGTCTAGAAAGTGGAAGCTGAGGTTCAATGCAGGGAAATGCAAGGTACTCCACCTGGGGCAGAAACCCAGGCCAAGTGTACACCCTGGGGAAATACTACAAGTCTCAATGGCTGAGAGGGACCTGGGGGTGGTGGTGGATGTCAAGATGAACAACTCTGAGACTTGTGAGGAGGCAGCAGCCAAGGCCAACAGGATGCTGGGATGCATCACTAGGGGATCACCTCCAGGAGGAAGTGATACTCCCTCTGTATAACTGCTTAGTGAGGCCGCACCTGGAGTACTGTGTGCAGTTTGGAGGCCACACTTAAAGAGGGACATTAACCTCCTGGAGAGGGTCCAGAGGAGGGCAACCAAAATGATTTGGGGCTTGGGGGACAGGACCTATGAGGAGAGGCTCGAAGAGCTAAATATGTACACATTGGAAGAGAGAAGGGACCGGGGGAACATGATAGAGTTCTTCAGGTACATGAAGAGGGTAAATAGGGGAGGAACAGTCAGGGTGCTTCGAAGGAAGGAGGAAGGGGCCACTAGAGGGCATGGGTGGAAGCTGGAGGGGGGAAGATTCAGGGGAGAAAGGAGGAGGTGCTACTTCACTGAGAGGTGGTGGAGCCATGGAATGCACTACCTAGGGGCTAGTGGAGGCAGAGACAGTGGAGGGGTTCAAGAGGGGTGGGACAGGTACAGGGAAGGGTTCAGGAAGCAAAATCCAATGCAGCAAGAATATCCAGAACTGGGAAGGAGAAGCCAGAGAAGGCGAGGGGGACAGCAAGGTCAGCACCCAGGGTGGGGGCTGACCAAACGAGCAGACACGAAAGACCGTTAGGCCTATTCTGCTGGCATTTTAGTATGTTAGTATGTTAGTATGTTATAGTAATTCAACTAACACCACAATTTGCTAGACCACTGCTCCTACACAAACCACTCTACTGCGTCCAGGGATAAAAATGAACTCACTTCTCAGCCAGCAGGACACTTTTAAAATGTTGCAAAAATATCCTTCAAAATCCTAGGTCTCAACAACAGGAATCAAGCAAATTCAGTTGTATCTCACTCCCTCTGGTTATAAAATTACTACACTTTTAATGGAATCCTGCAATTCTCTGCTTAATGCCAATAAGGGAAAAAAATGAAACTTTTTGTAGAAAGCGTAGCTCCCCTTCTTAACAAGTCCCCAACAATACTATGCCTTACCAGGTTTCTAGGTCCTAAACGGAATTATAGTTCGTTCTTTGCAGTGTAGCAAGATTCTCAGCTTCCAACAGACAAATCAAAGTCTTTTCCTAATTAAACACACAGTTCAGTATCTGTGTTAGCTACAGTGATGTATTCTCATATGGAGATCAGACAGAATTCTTCTGGGGTCTTAAAATAATATGAATCATAGTCTTATAAATGGGGGCTTCTGTGACCACTATGGTCTAATTAGTATTATGGTCATTTTTTTAACACGTCACTAAATTGCGGCCCCTTAGAGTTCCTTGGCTGTTTGTCAATAGGTTAACTGTGATCATATATTGTACCTTAATTACCCCTTTTGTCAGGGGTATAACTATGACTAAAATGTTGGGAGGTACATGGCTCTACCATGCCATTTGTGCCAAAACCAGTGCCACTAGCTATGGAGCACAGAGATTGACAGAAGACTTCATTATTTTAATAATTAATTTGTTGCAAGACTAAGGACCGATTGAGAAAAGTCGTGTGCGTCACAAAGTTATTATTGTCTATTTTACAAATATGCTAATTTAAAATAATATCATGAAAAATATGACATAATCATCATATTCCTCCTTCTCCATTATCAGAAAGCTTAATTGTTCAGATAAAATGTATTAAAAATAAACACAGCAAGTTGCAGTAGAAAAGTATAGATAGAATTAAGGAAAATAAACTGGTTTAAACAAAACATTCCAATTGATAACCTCAAATAAATTTTTGTTATTAAATGTTGAACATTTCATATGTTTATCCCACATACACATAGTTCATAAGGAAGTTCATCAACTTGTGCTTACAGATGCCTAAATACTGGTAGTACACAGTACTAACAGTTCTGGGGTTTGTAAACTCCAAGGCACTTTCAAGTCACCTGGGTATTTATTTGCTAGAAGGCTTTTTCTCACTCAGCAGTACAGAACCCAGAACTGTGTTTTTAATTAGGAAAAAAATAGCACGAATTTAAGCCACAGATGCTTATGATGCCTATAGTTTAAAGAAGGTGTCCGTTATTGAACTATCAGACTTCTTGATTTGGGTTGAACTGTGCTGTTTGCAGTGACTGTTCCGGCACTAAGCTTAGCAAATCATAACGCAACTTATTAATAAAACTATGCAAAGGTTAGCAAAACTGGATTATACTAAATACCAGACTATCTTGTCCATAATCTAATTATAGCAAGTCACTTAACCACCCCCGTGCTCCCGGGTCACTCCTGAAAACAGGCACTTGGACCTAGTGGGCTTTACCCGGTTACCAAAAGAATAAAATAAAATGTAAAAAAATTATGTATTTTTCATGTTTTATACAACTAAACTTATTTTATGAGATTCATTATTCCAACAACTAATCAAGTGTTTTAATTTACAGTAAATCATTTATTATCAAGTTTCTATGTAAACTGTAACTGGTAAACAAAGTGAAGTGATCATATGTTCTCACAACATGAACTAGTAGTACATATAAAATTCACTCTTTTTATGTACTACACATTCCCATAACTGAACACTATGGAGTCAAAAATGGACTTCATACATAGGAATAAACATGCACACAAACACAGAGATGCAAAAACATGTATTCATAGATGCAAACATACATACATGCATTCTTATGCTTTATTTTTTGTTACCTGTATTTTTGTTTCTGTTTCTACAAAAAATGGAGCAGAAAGCAACATTTCTTATACTACATAATGCTTGGCGAGTCACGTGATGCCTGCAGAGTGGTAGCTGACTCTTAGAAGAGCTCTCCCCTCCTTCTCCTGCATCCTGCTAAATCCTTGATTTAAAACGTGATTTTAACTTGGATTCATGTATATACCAGTGCCTGCCTGTCTGCCACAAAAATGTACAGCTTTTTTGCATCGCAATCGGTGATACCAGCACCGTGATGGAAGCAGATATGAGGCAAGCCCTACCACACCATACACCACCAGTCTTGCCAGTAAAGGCTCTGAAAACGTTAAGTCACAGGGGAACCAACCTTCTTATTCTAATGCTTAACCTTCCTTATCCAACCCCCTTACAGAAGATAGATTTCTGCAAGAGCTGCTTCCCTTCAGGGAAACTTTAGCGGATATCGTGTCGGAGTTGAAATCTCTGTGCTCTGATATGGGGGATTTGGGATGTAAAATCGGTGATGTGGAAGCCAGAACCTTCTCCCTGGAAGCATGGAGAGACAGAACTGATCCAGAGCTTGTCAAGCTAAAACAACAAGTGATTAAACTACAAGCAAAAATGGAAGATCTAGAAAGAAGGTCCCGGAGAAATAACATTTTCATTTTTGGTTTACCAGAAACAGAAGAGGGCCCCAACGTTGTTTCTTTCATCTAGAAGCTGTTAATCAAAGTAATTGGTCCCTCTCCCTTCAACTCTGGATACCTGATTGAAAGAGCGCATAGGTCGCTGAGACCGCGACCCCCAGAAGGTGCACCACCAAAACCCATCATCCTGAAGTTTCTCAGATACCTTGAGAAACAGCACGTCCTAACTAAAGCCCATGAGCTTCAGGCTGCCTTATGGGAGGGTAAACCCCTATGGATCACTCAAGATTTACCCTTGGAGACCTGAAAAAAGCGGTCTGCTTTCTATCCCATAGTGTCTAAAGTAATTGCTGCAGGTCTAAAATTCAGGATGGTCTATCCAGCATGTCTACAACTATGTATCAGCGGAACTTGGCACTCTTACGATAACCCAGAAACCGCCAAGAAAGACCTGGGCCAGAGACTTCCTGACCTTTTTCCCAATACCTGAACTGTTCACTTGTAATTCTGATTGAGTTTCTCTAAGTTAAATATCTGTTTATGTTGTTGGGTTTGTTGTATTGATGTTCCACCAGTCATCTGATTGCCTCTAGGGTTGTTCAACTCGGGTTAGGGGATATCTGAGACCTAGGACCAGGTAGTCCTCGGTTCGCCACTGAACCCACCTGATTGCAGACCATAGGATCTGCCTTTTATATGGAATGCTGGGCAAAGTGATATGCTCCTCGCACAACCTCAGCTTCTCTCTCTCACCCAGAACCACGCACCCAGTTATCATTTCCAAGGGACTTATTTTTCAAGGGTGACAGTACTACATTATTTTAGTTCCCTCTTTGAGTCGAATCCTCCACTGATGTTTTCATAGGAGAGGGGCCCCGCAGCAAAGCTATTTTGTAATTTTGTAATTTTTTAGTTTCCTTATATATGTTTTAGCTGGGTATTGCTCCCTTATAGTAGTCCAAGGAGCCCCCTTTAGGTTGGCCCCATGCTCTGGGAACATTCGTTTTTCCATGTTTAACTCCATGTCCCCAATCCCTTATACCAGTTGCATTTGGTACCGCCGAACTTCCCATAAGACCTCCTGTCCAAGGAAATGACATTGGGGGCTCGCATCAACTCTGAGTACCCAGATCTATATCCAAGAAGGACGGTCAGTTCTCTTTTCTTTTACTTAATCCATTCCACTTTATTATGATTTATTAGAATGTGTTATGCTGCAGGGCGAGGGTTCTGGGAGGATGTGCTGACGAGCTGTTTGTCATCACGAGCTGGTTTCAGGGGGGTTTGTGTCTGCTCCTATTCACCCTGTATAGTAAATATTATAGTCCAGCTAGTGTTATCTGTTTCATTTGGGTGATTGGATCCAGACACTATGGGATTTTCCCTCTCACATACTCTGTTTGGTATCTTGCTGGATTTACAGAGGGAATTAATGTAAATAGTTGTTTGGGTTAGGACAATTTAATAAGCGTTAGAGGTATATTGACTGGGCATGTTAGCTATGAATTAACTACACTGTTAAGGAGGTTTTCAGGTTTACCTTTCTTGTTACCTATATTTAGGGCTGGGGGCAGGAAGGGGGTGGGATGGAGTGTGCCGTTTGGGGTTTATTCAGACTATCTCAATCCAGTTTCTCATGCAATTCTGAATTCTGTCATTTATGTGTAGTGTAGTTAAATTTATTACATGGAATGTACGGGGAGTACGTGACCCCACTAAGAGATACTAAGTCCTGAAACACTGTGCATTGTTCAATGCCAGTATTATCTTCTTGCAGAAGCACATCTAATAGACAAAGAAGCCATGTGGCTCTGTCGTCGGGGGATCTCACAAGTCTTCCCTCCGGGGACTCTTCATCAAGCAGAGGTGTAGCTGTCCTAGTACACCGGTAATACCCCCTTTCAAGCTGCCTCTACTATTACTGACCCCGGTGGTAGAATTATCCTGATTAAGGGTTCTTTACTTTGCACTGAGGTGGTATTGGGATGTGTATACTGTCCGCTGGGGGGTGACCCTCTTTTCCCCATGGACCTTGTCAACAAGATGGCGTCCCCATTGCCTGGCCTCCTAATCTTGGGAGGGGACTAGAATATACCACCTGTGCAGGATATGGAAAGATCTTACCTGCCTTTAACCCCCCCTTCCCTGCCTCAAAGAGCCCTATGTGACTTTACTGACCTGTTAGACCTGTGTGACCCATGGTGCATTCTCAACCCTTCCCAGTGCCTGTACTCCTTTTACTCTACTGTACAGCAATCCTGGTCTAGACTCAACTACATACTAATTAGTCTGTCCCTTCTTAAAGGTCTGTGCCATGCAGGGATAGAATCAATTGTTCTATCTGACCATTCGGTGGCCTGGGTTACTCTCACTCCAGAACCGGACATCCAGAGAGACACGGCATGGAAGCTGAATACTCAGCTTCTAAAGGATGAACACACTGTTACCAAGGTACAAGCTCTTATACAGTCCTTCATAGATCTTAATAGAGGCTCCATAGGTAGGGAGGATCTTGAGTGGTACGCACTCAAATGTTACCTTAGAGGTGAATTTATCAAAATTGCCTCAAGGAGGAAGAGACAGAGAGAAGCAGAAGCTTTACCCCTTTTAACACAGATCAGGTCAGCTGAACTAGCTTTTTCCTCGTCCACCTCAGTTGATGCCCTAGAGCAATTTTTTTCCTAAGGAACAAATATGCAGACTTATTTTTGTTTTAATCTTTTTATTGAAGTTTATAATAAGAAAGAATAACAAACCAGACATAAGATTACATCTCAACAAAAAACTACTTTAGTCACATTAAATACAGTAATAATCAAACAGGTTTATAAATTAGGTGCATAGTCTAAAAAGTTCTGGAACATTTAGCAATATCTGTATAAGCACCGTATTTAGTAAATAATGTGCTACTATTAATGATTCAGTATATTATTATAATAGAGGAGAATGTAATAAGGAAGGTTGTGTTAGAAGGAAAGTAAGAACATCAAAAATAAGTAGAAAGGTAATAGAAAGCAAAAAGAGAAAAAGGAAGAGAATGAAAAAACAAGAGATATCAGAGAGGATGAACAAATATAATTGATGTATATAAAGAATTAGTGTAAATGTCTATATATCATTTTATTAAGGTCTAAGAACTACCATAAGTATTGATAAATCTGTGATAATCCCAACAACTATTATACATAAAAAGTCAGTCAGAAATGACATAAGATAGTCAGTCCAGTGAAGCATAGTGAGAGAAATTTTGGAGAATGTCTGAAAGAGTTGGGATAATAGCAGATTTTCAGTTCATAAGGATAAGATGCTTGACAGAAAGAAAAAGTATATTCAGCCATCTGAAATGGGCATGGGATAGAGTAACATAGTTAAAGGGGGAGATACCTAACAAAACAAGTTTAGGGTCAAAAGGGATTTGTTGTCGAATAACTTGTGTGGCAAATTGAAGGATTTTATGCCAGAGCTTATTGATAGGCCTGCATGACCATAAAATATGAAATAAATTGCCATTAGGGGAGCCGCAGCACCAACAGTTGTTGTTGTTTAACAAACCCATGCTATGTAGAACTGAGGGAGTCCTATACCATAAATATAATATTTTGGTTTGAATTAAGGAACTGCAGGACTCTTTGAATGTATAGTGAGATACATGCCAACATTTATTCCATTGTGCATCAGTAATATTGTAATTGAGAAGAACGCTTCACTTATTTTTAGCTATTATGGACTGATCTGGTAAATTACCTATAATAACTTTGTAAATAGTACTGCCCCATTTTCCAGAGAGTTTTGTCCAGTGTGAGATATATTGGTCATGTAGAGTATGTTTGTATACATGACTAGGAATTGAATTATAAGCAGTTCTAAGTTGTAGATATTTCCAAAGGTCCTGCTTGGGGAGGTCCTATAATTGTTGAAATACTGAGAAGGATTTTAAGTTTAAGGAGTTATGATCAAGAACATCTCCAACAAAAAATATTCCTTTGTTTTTCCAAGTATGGCAAAATATGGGATGATTTTGTAAGGATAAGAGTGGGTTACCCCAAAGTGACGTGTATAGGAAAGGGAATGGGTTGGATTTTAAGAATTTATGAAGCAGTTTCTAATAGTAGACCGAGGATGAAATAATGGGATGAGATCTAATTCTGGGAGAAAGAGGATTACAGATGAAGAATGTGGGTACTCCACCTGGATATAATGAGGATTCCATTGTGACCCATAGTGGTGTTTGAGGTGAGGGTTTGACAAACCATTTAATGGTTTGTGCTGCTCGAAAGGCCCAAAAGTAAGCTTTAAACCATGGCATACCAATACCTCCAGTTTTCCAGTGCGAACGCAATTTAGTACGACTGAATCTTGGTATTTTGCCATCCCATAAAAAATCACCAATTACTCTATCAAGTTTGACAAGGAAACTAGTAGGCAGTCTCAAAGGGATGTTTGAGAGTAAATAAAGTATTTTGGGAGAAATATTTTAATTGCAGCTACCTTCACTGCAAATGAAAGATTGAGAAGCTTCCATCTATCTAACGTGGTTTTGTTGTTAGTTAGATGAGGGTTGAGGTTTAAGCTCCACATTTTCCCCAAATCATGGGAGATCTTAATACCAAGATAATTAATTCCTAGTGGCTCCCAATGAAATCTGAGAGGAGCGTTCATGGGAATTATACAATGATCATTGAGGGTTAAAGTCTCAGACTTCCCAAAATTCAAAGCCAAGCCTGAGATAGTGAATTTTTGGAATAATCTAACTAAGGGAGGTCCAGCTTCTTTTAGGTTTTCAAGTAAGATCAGAAGATTGTCTGCATAGGAGAGGGATATGTATCTAGAGTAACCAATAGGAATTCCTTTTATATCCATAGCTTGCCGTAAGCTAGCTGCTAATGGTTCTATAGCCAGGATGAACAGAGGGGGTGATAATGGGCATCCTTGTCTTGTCCCCCTTTCAAGTTAGAAACATGGTGATAAAGCTGAGTTAATAAGAATTCTAGCCATGGGTGAGGTATACAATAGCTTAATCCAGGAGCAGAATTTTTGAGAAAAACCAAAATGAGAAAGAACTTGGTATAAATACATCCAATTTAAAGAATCAAAGGCTTTTTCGAAGTCTATAGCTATGGCAGCAGTGGGGGATTTAAGTGCATTAGCTTTGTATATTAAATTAAATAAGGATCATAGATGATCTGACCCTGACCTATTTTTAATAAAACCAGCCTGTGAAGGATGGATTAGTTTCATAAGAAGCGGTTCTAAATGGGCTGATAGGAGTTTAGCAAATATTTTCCCGTCAGTGTTAAGGAGTGAGATTGGCCTATAACTAGCCGGTAGGGAAAGGTCCTTGTCCTTTTTAGGGATTAAAGTAATGATTGCCTCAGTGCAAGACATTGGTAAATTACCCTTATTCAATGCCACTTGAAAAACATTAAAGAGAAGGGGGCATAAAGTGTCAGAAAGTAATTTATAAAATCTACTGGAAAGCCGTCTCCACCAGGAGATTTACAGATCTTAAAGAAGCTTGCGCAGTCTTGATTTCTTGAAGGGTAAAGGGTTCATCTAGGATGCTCTTTTTGAAAGTGGAGAGATGTGGTAGATGTAAACTATTTAAAAAATGTTGAGTATGTGATATAGAAGAGGAGTTTGAATTGGAGTATAGTTTTTGATAGTAAGTTTTCATGATGAGATTAATGGAAGAGTTATCGGTATAAGTTTTGCCAGTCATATCTGTAAGACATGAGATATGTCTTTCTGCTTGTTGTAATCTGAGTTGATAGAGGAGGAGCTTCCCGTTTTTATCTCCATGATCCCAGTATTTATGTTTAAGCCTAAACATGGCTAGTTCGGTTTTATGGGAAATAAGCTCATTTATTTTGGTCCTCAATTGTATAATTTCAAAGTGGAGGGAAGAGTCAGGGTTAGAATTGGTTGAATTAAAATATATGTTTTCTTTCATTTTAAGTAATTTCTCTAGGTCAGCTAGTTATTGTTCTCTAGACCTTTTTCAATGATTTGCATAACTGATTATTTTCCCTCTGATTGTAGCTTTTAAAGCTTCCCATACATTACTCATAGAGGTGTCGGCGGGGTTATTATAAAGAAGAAATTCTTGAATTTGAGATTTCACCCAGGGTAAGAAATTGGGGTCTTTACGGAGAAGAGGGTCAAGGCGCCAGTAAGGAGATTTAGAAGAGGGTGGTCCCCACAACAGCTTAACTTGATGGGAGAGTGATCAGAAATAAGAATAGGGAATATGGAAGATTCAATAGTTTTTTCTATAATAGGTGCAGAGGCGAACCAATAATCAATATGGCTATATGTTTTATGTAAGGCAGAGTAAAATGTAAAGTCCTTTTCACGAGGATGAAGTAGTAGCCAGATATCTACTAATATAAAATCTTTCATTAATAGTGAAAGAGCATTAATACTTCTAGGATGGGCATCAGTAGAAATATTGCTACGATCTATGCTAGCATCAATAGCTAAGTTGAAATCACCCCCAAGAATTATGGGAGAATTGTTAACATTATTTAAAAGTATTTGTTGGGCTAGGTTATGGAAGAATTCAGGAGAGTCAGAGTTAGGGGCATATATGTTAATAAGCATAAGAGGACCAGAAGGGGTATTGAAGGTGACTATAATCCATCTACCCTCAGTATCAGTAACAGAATTTATAACAGACCAAGTGAGTTTTTTATGAAGTAGTATGGCTACCCCTTTTTTTTGAGGAAGAAGATGATTCGTAAATTTGACCAACCCAATCTTTTTGGAGTCTGATAATATCTTCTGCTAATAATTTTGTTTCTTGTAGGAAGGCAATGTGAGCTTTTTTCTTTTTAAGATATGTAAAATTTGCTTCCTTTTACAAGGGGAGTTAAGTCTGCAGACTTATTGAGGGAGAAAGCAGAGTATGCCATCTTAAAAATGCATTCCAAGTATGTTGAACAGGGAGAGAAAGCAGGCAGGCTGCTGGCCCTTCGGCTGCATAAGTTAGAGGGCTCTCAGCTCTTCCCCTCTATTCTCGCCCCAGATGGTTCCACAAAGACCTCCCCAAGGACATTGCCCTAGTATTTGAGGATTTTTACCATAATCTTTATGAGAAGTCTCCTTCCCCCCAGTGCCACAGGAAATAGAAGCTTACCTAGACACTCTCAATCTCCCTTGTTTTCCTGACCATTACAGAGCTCCCTCTCCTTCCCCATCTCTCTTCAAGAGATGGACAATGCCATCAAAGACCTAACTCTAGATAAGTTCCCTGGGCCAGATGGGTTTTCTTCTAGCTTTTACAAAACCTT
The DNA here is from genome assembly GCA_016271365.2 of Neoceratodus forsteri. Taxonomy (NCBI): domain Eukaryota; kingdom Metazoa; phylum Chordata; order Ceratodontiformes; family Ceratodontidae; genus Neoceratodus; species Neoceratodus forsteri. The sequence goes on from CM057449.1 coordinate 1,729,545,531, forward strand.
CTCTAAAGAACTTTCTCCCTTGCTGCTTAGACTCTACAATTACATGCTCAGTGCCGATGTCCTTGACCCCTCCTTACTAGAAGCTACTATTGTCCTTCTTAAGCCTGATAAACCACACTCCAACCCTGCTAGCTATCATCCAAGTTCTCTTCTAAACTATGACATCAAGATTTTAACTAAGATTCTTTCTTATCATGTTCGGAAAGTGGGGACATGTCTCCCGAGCCCAGAACAGATGTTTTTTTTCCTGGGGAGATCATCCGTGGATCATTTCAGGAAATTGCAACATATTTGCAAATTGCCCATTCTTCCCAATCTCCCATGGTGCTGATCTCATTAGATGCTGAGAAGGCTTTTGACAGGGTGGACTGGGAGTTCCTTTGGCAGACCCTAAAGATGATGGGCTTCCCTCCTCTTTTCATACAATGGATTCAAACCATATACGCCTGCCCCTCTGCCAAGATTTATTGTAATGGCATCTTTTCTTCCCATTTCTCTCTTTTTATGGGCATGAGACAGGCCTGTCCACTCTCACCCTTCCTCTTTAATTTATATTTGGAGCCTCTTTTGAGACATATCAAAATGTCACCCCAGATACAAGGTATCCCGGTGTATGACTCTATCTTAACTCTCTCAGTGTATGCTGATGATATTCTTCTCCACCTAGTGCACCCGGCAATCTCTCTAGAACAGACGCTTAAGGTAATATCTCAATTTAGTCAGTTTTCTAACTACAAACTGAATGTCATTAAAATGGAGATCTTTCCTCTTAACCTCTATACTAACAAAGCTGACTTTCATTTGTTTGGCATGAGGTGATCACCGCACTCCATTCGATATTTGGGTATGCTCCTCACTTCTGATCCCTCTCTCACCAAGAAGCTAAACATAGATGAACTGGTAGCCAATATCCAACAGGATCTTCAGAGGTGGGAGTCTCTCCTGATATCTCTATGGGGTACAATCAACATCATTAAAATGAATGTTCTCCCTAGACTCTTTTATCCCCAGCATATGTTAGATCTCTGGCTCCCCCTTTCTTTCTTTCAGCATGTGCACTCTCTTATTTCTAGTTTTATCTGGGCTCATAAACACCCCAGACGCTCCTTTCTAAAGCTGAGTCTTCCTAAGGATTCTGGGTGTCTCCGTCTTCCCAACTTTCTGGTATATTATTGGGCAAGTGACCTTTCTAAATGTGGAAGATGGCTCTCTTGCTCCGAAGGAGAATATATCCCTCTGTGGCTGCAATTAGAGAATCAGATCCTAAGGCTCTACCAGTTATCTGTTCCAAAAACTTTTTTTCTTCCATGGAAATCACTTCCATTCCTGATTAGAGAATCTGTGATTGGCACGTCACTTAAGGTTTTCTCCCAGTTCTGTTCATTTCATAAACTTTCTCCTCATAGAGACTTCAGCCAACCCATTGTTCTAAATCCTAACATTAAGATTGGGGGCACTGCTCTCCCTTTTGATTGGGTACCCCAACTTAAGGAAGCCATAGTGGATGATATGTATTCTCCAGTTTCTCTTCTTTTCTCTCCTGATATTCTGTCAAAATATGGCTTGAGCCAAGTATACATCTTCAAAGTTTTTCAACTCCAGCACCTTTGTGGATCAGTCATTTGGCATGCTCCCTAAGCCCTTCCTATTAATCCCCATACTAGATCAGCTTATAGATCTAGCATCTAGGCCACATGCCGTGTCCCTCTTGTATGCATATCTCCTGGCCAAAGGCCATCCCAAACTCTACAGGGCTCTAAGGTCTGGTGTTCTCTGTTACCAGATGTACCTCTTAATTGGCCACAGATTTGAAAAGACCTTTATACCAATAATTCACAGGGCAGGTTTAGACTTACCCAATTTTATATCCTGAATGATATGTACTACACTCCGGTTCAGCTGTCCAAAATGGGCCACCTACCCTCTGCCACTTGTTCCAGGTGTGGTAACTCAGAGGAGAACATTTTACATATATTTTGGTATTGTGATAAGGTTGCCCCATTATGGCAATTAATTCAAACAAAGATGGATCCCCTGCTTGGACTAGATGGTCTCTTCACAGCAGAAATATGTATTCTGGAGTGTCATATCAACATAGAGGTCAAAGAAAGAAGATTTCAAATGGCTTTAATCTCAATGGTTGTTAAGAGACTGGTGCTCAAGCACTGGATGGACCATATTGCCATTTCATACACCGAATGACTGAGTGAGCGTTCCATGTGCTTTAAGATGGAGCGTTTAATTGCAAGCTCCAGGAACAGACTCAAACTCTTTGATAAAAAATGGAGCAAATTATATGCGTTATACTTGCACTAATTGTATGATGATTTCTGTACTCTCCAGGCAACCAGTTCTTAGTACCTTATGTTGTACATTACATATTCTATATGGCACACTCCAGGGGTGGGTGGGGAGGGGTGGGAGGTAGAGGGAGCTCAGTAGTGTTAGTTCTTGTTAGTCATGGCTCTTTCCTAATATAGTTACCATGTATGTACCTTTTATTATAAAATCAATAAAGACGTTGAATTTCAAAAAAAGGATATAGAACAGTATTGTGTGTGTGTGCGTATATGTGTATATATATATATATATAATAGTGGCATGGTAGTGCCACTATAGTTAGGGTTGACAAGGCTATTTAATGTTAAGCCCAATTTTTGACCTTAATAACTTTTCCATCATTTAAAGAATTAGCACAAAATTTGGCATACATGGTCAAGCTGCTAGAGTCTTGTGATATGGAAAGTTTCATGATGGCACCTTGTACAGTTTTTGAGATATGGAGTGACAGATGAAAAAACCCGCACTTTTTTCTTATACTTAAAATGGGGATTGTTGCTCTCGCCTACAGCCTAGACAGAAAATACTTTTTTGTATGAATTTTTCAGGGATGATAGGATCTATGCCAAAGGTGAGCCTTTGGATGGCTTGGTTAAAAAATATTGAACAATATTTGAATTGTAATTTTTTTTGTGATAACATAGAAGTGCGACCGAAAAAAAAAAAAAAAACATGTTGAATGAAAAAAAACACAGATTAAATGATAAAAAACAGAGGTGCCCTCCACTGGTTGCAGCTGTTGCAGAATGCAGCTGCCAGGTTGCTGACTGGGCAGTCTAAGCACTGCCACATCACTCCAGTGCTGCGTGAACTGAACTGGCTGCCAGTTAGATGGAGGGTCCTCTTTAAGGTGGGCTTGCTCACCTTTATGGACCTACATGGCCTGGGCCCTGGTTACCTGGTGGACCTTCTTACACCTACTGTCTCAGTCCACTTCCTCTGCTTCTCCTCTGGGGCCTCTTTGTGATTCCCAGGATGAAGTTAAAAATGGTCAGTGACAGAGCTTTGGTGTCACCGGCCCCATCCTGTGAAATTTGCTACCTCCAGCTGTAAGGGAGGCCCCTTCAGTAGAGGTATTCAAGGCCCACCTCAAGGCCTTCTTGTATAATCAAGCTTTCCCGGATGCTGTCTTACAGTTCTACCCTCATCTGATTTCTGCTACCAGCTTTGTCCGAGGCCGCCTATTTAGTTATGTATCTTGTTTTGTTTTTTGAATTTATTTTAAAATTCTATAAGTGTGTGATCTAAATTAGTTTTAATTATTATTGTGTTTAATTGTATTGTTGGTTTTATTGAGCTGTTATTGTTTATTAGGTGCCCAGAGCCTCAGGGATTGGGCATCTTTTAAATAAAATTTGCCTTGCTTTGTCTTATAAAAGGAAAAACAACACTATATAATGCCTACTTTGCCAAACAGGATCAGTCTTCTGCAGGCTCAAGAACACCACCCGAAGCTGAAAGATTTTTAAAACACATGCAAAACAAAAACAAAAAAACAGAAATGCCCCCAAACTCCCATGAAACCTGGTCTGCACTGCAGGTCCTAGCAAGCAGTTGTTATCCTCTTCTAGGATACAAAACAAAGGGAGACGATAAAGATGTGTGACATTACCCCCTGAGATGCAACTCTGGAACATTACTGGTTGGAAGTCATTGTTGTACGAAACAGATACCTAACACAACAAATAAAACTACCTGCACAGAAACCCTGGTATTAAGTTCTACAGAAGCAAGTACACAGGCAGATTTGGGTCCAGGGCAGCTTTTACTACACACACAAAACACTGGAAGTGAAGAGACCAATCTGGTGAGTAACCCAGCATCGCTGCATGGCCAGACATTGAAATGAGTACATTGAAAAATGAGTACATGTTGAAGTTCCTAGCTTGACACTTTTTTTAAGTGGCCCTGTGAAGTAAATCCTACTTGTTACCTTATTTTTGTGGGCGAGTGGGTCAGCAGTGGCAGAGGACTCTTTCAAAGATACTCTTTCTCCCTGCAGAGACTGGTGATGTGATGGGGGAATCAATGGCAGGATGACTCAGTGACTTATGGGTTAAGCTTTGACTTTACATATACTTTTTTCAATGCCCACCTCCCTTTGATGGAGATCAGCTGCTGGCATGGGTGTCAGACAGATGTGCTTAACTGGCCTGCAGAGCACCAAGGACTGACACTCACATAATGCACACATTCCCAACAAAGACCTTGGGAGCTTTGATTTACTTGGGCAAGATAAGAAAAAAGCTGGTGTCAGGTGCCAGAGAAGTGAAACTTATTGCTCCAGTGATTTACAGCCATTTATTGTGTGGTGCTGTTTTCTGCTTTAAAAGGGAAATTGTATCTGCATCTCTTCTGACTCAAATTTTATTACAGCTGCCAAAAATGTTACAGGGGGCATGAATGGCCACTTAAAAAATTGAGGGAGGCATGTCCCCCTTATCCCCCCAGGTGGATTCACCCATGCCTTTTGTGTATTACATGAGAAGTGTCTGAATGAAGTCTTTGTAACAGAAAAAACAGAATACAATGATTTCTGGCTATCTTCTCATAAATCAACTTTTTGGAATGTGTTTTTTGCAAAATGCTGAACAAAAAGTAAAAAAATATGAAGTCTTTTTTACTCTGTCACCATGGAAGTCCTCTGAGGAACCACATAAATGCTAGTCATACTTCTTGAGTGGGATGATAAATTTAATTAAAAACAAAGGGGTCAGGAATGGGTTTGGACAGAGGGAGGTAAGCAGCAGAGGGTGGGCATGGGAAGATTAATACAAAAAGAGATGAAAAGCACATATTAATGTGATCAGTGCAACAATAAAATCTTTCACAAAACATATCCATTTCAGCATATAAACTGTATTGCATATGGGGTGGATGAAGATAAGACAGAGCTGTGCTACAGAGTGTGGGACAGCAATAAAGTAGCATTACTGTATATTGTTACACTGCTTGGTTCACCCCAAACACCACTATCAATAACAGAACAAACCTGTAGTCTGTATGTGACACTGATTACTCCTGGTTCTCAAAAGAATAGGTTAGAAGCTGATTTAGAAAAGGGGCTATTCTATCTGCTAATACCCTACCTCACTAACTATGTCAGGGGCCGGAATTTCAGTGCAACAGTAGTCAAACTTTGCTTTTTTGACCTTTCTGTGATAAAAAGAAATGCATTAAAGTTTGGAACCATAATTGATCCACACAGCAGCTACAGCACATGGGGTTCAAGAACACAACTCATGCAGCTTCCCACTTCAGTGCTACCACACGAAATGCACTATACTTGAACAACACCATCAGAGTCCAGAAAATTAAAAACAGTTCACACACACAGAAGCCGTAGTAGACAAGGCTGCAAGCTGGCAGTCTTCTTGCAATATTGCCACCTCACACAGTCACAGATTATTCAAGTTGAGGAGCAGTGATGGAGCTAGGTTTGGAAGCCAGGAGGTGTCAATTAACTAGGGGTACCACGATGGCTACAAGCAAGACATAAAATGCCCAAACTAGGCAGAAGAAAATCAGAAAACGATTGATTGTTGCAGGAAACGATTGATTGTTCCAGTAGTGTGGCTCATTGATCAGTAAGGAGGAAGTATAGTGCAGTGGTATAAGGCTCTGAGCTGCAAATTTGGTGACATCCAGCAGACCAGACCTGGGTTTGAATCCCACAGCTTCCACTTGCATACTGTGTGACCCTGAGCAAGTCACTTAACCTCCTTGTGCTCCCAGGTTGCTCCTGTAAAAAAAAGCTTTCAGCTTAGTGTGCTATACCTGGTTAAACAACTAGAAAAAGAAAGCAAAGCACTGTGGTGTCAGTAGGCATATAGCTTTTTTGAGGAAGGACAGAAGAATGAGGGAGGGAGAAGTAGACTGCAGAGCTTCAGATTTTGTGGGCCAGTCCACTCAAGCACCATCTGCTCTTGTTCTTTTCCACCCTGACCCAAAGAGTCTGAGACATATACTGGAGCCTGCCAGGATACAATGTAATATCTTGTGATACTGCATGACCAAAGGGGTTAACTGCCATTGAAATTGCCTTGATTCCAGCAGTAACTCTGCTACAGGATTCTGCAGTATTGGGTTGCATCCTGGCAGGTTCTACTGTAGACTGTAGAAGGGATGGAATGCTGGGGTAGGGTTTCCAACAAAACAAGGTATTTTGCCTTGTTTGGGTCACAGAGAAATGCAGGTGGCCTAAGCCAATCCCCTTAAACTCTATGATCTGACTATCATTCTTGACAGCAGAACTCTGCCTTTACTTCTATAGTTACTGTGACCCCTTCTCCAGTAGTGTGGCTCATCGATCAGTAATTGTGCAAGAGCTAGACTTCACACCAGCCAGGACATCTTTGTTTTGAACTAACTTGGCCATGCCAACATGAAAGTGGGACTTTATGCAAATAAGACATGAGGTGTGGGTTATTTATAGCCTGATAAGAGCACACCCCAGGTGCATTATGAGGCAAGAGGTGCTTGCACCAAGTGCCTTTAGCACCTGGGAAGTGCTCTTATTTGGCCATAACCCACATCTCAGAGAGTTTAATTGTGCTTATGAAATTGGCCCCAGCATAAAAATGTTCATTAAAAAATGCACATAAAAAGTGTAAGAAAATATGAAGTCACAGGAAAAAAGAAAAAGTAGTCCATGTCATTGTGTTGTATGGGGCACGTTTGATTAAAATTAACTTAGGAACTGTAGTGTCTGTATCCCCCCCCCACACACACACAAACAGAATCCTCCAGAATACCTACCGAAACAAACCATCAGGCAGTCTCTCAATCATGTGCCTGAACATCTGCAGTCTATTCCCAAAGTCTGATGCACTGCAAGTCTTTACCACCCAACACAACCCAAATATTTTGACAGTTGTCAAAACCTGGCTCACCCCCCAGGTACCTGACCAGGCAATCACCCTTCCTGGCTACAATGTCTTCTGGATTGATCGTAAGTCCAAAAGAGGTGAAGGGTGTGCATTATACTTGAAAGACACTCTCCTGGGGCACCCCATTGATTCCACTCTTCCGGGCTACCCCTGCTCAGATTCTTCCCATCAGAATCTTATTAGGTGCTCACAATAAAGCCCTCACAGTTGTCATTGTCTACATTCCACCTAAGAAACAAGGACCTGGTCTAACCGCCATCCTGGACTTCGTTAATCTCAACCGCCAGACTCTGAAATCATCCTTCTTGGTGACTTTAACTTCAACTGGCTTGTGGCAGAGTATGGGTCGTTTAAGTATTCTGTTATATCAGCCAACCTGTCACAGATGGTTGACTCCAGACCCAGAAAGAACTACAGAACTGAGACTAGCACCCTACTTGACTGGATTCTAACCAACCACCCCTCTCGGATCACGAATACCTCAGTCCTCCCTGATTAACTCAGTGACCATCCTCCTATCAGCTATACCTGGTCAAACAAATTCTGTAACCCCCTCCCCAAAAAATCATCACCAGCAGAGTCCTACCCCGTGGTCAGTTATCCCATGTCAAATCGAACCTCCTCCTGCAGGACTGGTCTTCCATCTTTAAGGCAATAGATTCTAATACTGCACTGGAGCAATTCATCCACATTTTCAATGAAGCTTGTAATAAATACACTCCCCTCAAAAAGCGCAAAGTTAAAATGCTCAGTAACCCATGGCTGTCAGGAGACCTCCTAAAGAGACTTAAATCCAGGGACCACCTTTGGGAACTGGCTAGAAACTCTAGTAAGCAAGGCGACATCCAAAATTACAAACGGGCATAGAACGACTGCACCAAATCCATTCAGCAACAGAAATCTGACTACTACAAGAATGCCCTCACCAACTCCTGGGCAAATGGGAGGGATTTCTGGAACAACATAAAAGACGTCATTGGAAAACAGTCCAAATCCTCACCTGCCACACTCAACATAAATGGGCTTACTGCACTTGACCCGAAAACTATTGCGAACACTTTTAACATCGCTTTCACTGATCTAAGCAGTGTTCTCCCCTCTGATTTCTTCCAAAATGCAAATACCCCCTTCCCCCAACTCCTCTACCCATGCCAGTCACCCACTCTTCTACTTTAAAGTGGTAAAGAAGCATGAAGTCTGAAATTACATTGCCAAAGCCATTAGCAAATCTAGAACAAGCAATGACACACTTGATCTCAAGCTGCTGGCCCTCACACTTGACGAGGTACTTGGGGCCCTCACCAAGATTTTTAACCTCACTCTTTCCCGCAGCTAATTCCCGGACAAATGATAAATGGCCACTGTTACCCCGATCCACAAAAGTGGTGATAAGACCGACCATGCAAACTTCCATCCTATCTCCATTCTACCTCTCCTATCAAAGGCTCTGGAACGTATTGTAGCAGACCAACTTACCGAGTATCAGGACAAATATAACATTCACAGCAGACAGCAACATAGCTTCAGAAAAGGTCATAGTACACCCTCTGCCCTGCTTGAATTCACCAGCACCATTCACAGCTCCCTCAACAATGGACAACTAACTGGTGCTATCTACATCGACCTGACCAAAGCCTTCGAAACTGTTCACCTTTGCCTCCTGCTGGTCCAACTTAAAAATGCCAGTCTCTCCCCTGAATCAGCTTCATGGTTCAAAAGCTATCTTGAAAACCGCTCTCAGCATGTAAAAATTGTGGATGTGCTCTCTGATGCCAAACCATCCTGGGCCCTCTCCTGTTCAGCTTGTTCCTTAACACACTACTGGACTTCTGTACTGAACAAATCATACTGTACACTTATGATGCGGTAATCCTTGCCTCCCACCAGGACCCAAAGAAACTGCAAGAAAACCTCCAGCTCTGCTTCTCCTCAGTTGAGAACTAGTTCACAAAGCACAAACTGATTCTTAATCAAAAAAAAAACAAAGGCCATGATCTTTAGCAACTCCCATAATAAACATAAGCGCACCACCTACTCTCCGTTATTACCAGACAAGGTGCCACTCTGGAACAGGTCCAAACTTTCAAATACCTTGGGATCACCTTTGAATCTCACCTCTCCTACGCTGCCCACATAAATAATGTTGCCAAAGCCGCTAACTCCCGACTGGGCTTGCTATTCCACCACAGGAAACACCTAACTCCTGAAGCACTGGCTGTCACCATCCAGAGCTCTATCATCACCATTATTGATTATGGCCTTATCATATACGGCTCTACTATAGCTACTGCACTCAAACGTGTATCCACCACCCTCAACAAGGCTTGTCGGCTTGTCTCTGGCTCCCCACATCTTATGCACACTTGTGACCTCTATTCTCAAACCAGATGGCTGAATCTTGTATTACTACAAAGAAAATAATGCTGGGCCTTGCCCCCCCCCCTCGGAGTCTGTGCTCTCATACAACTGAGAAACTACAACCGCATCACCAGGGGATCGAAACCACAGCTTCTTCAAATCCCCCATTGCCGCACAACACAAGGCCAAAGATCCTTTGCATACTGGGCCCCCAGTTGGTACAATGGTCTTCCCTATGACATCTCCTCCACACTATCGCTCAGCACATTTAAGTCCTGGCTCCACTTCTCACTCATTGCCTCCAGCTCCTGTGACTGTTGTGGCTAAGCACATCGTTTGGTTCCATAGCCAAATATGCCCCAGAGGACCATTCTCTCTTCCAGCACTTTGCCAGCACCCTGCCTCATCCATTGCACATTCCCCCACCTCCCCATGACAATGCCACCCAGCTGCTCAGCTTCTCTCTTATCCCCCTACCTTCTCATCTGTCTCTGCTTCCCCATCCCCCTCCCTTCCTCCATTCTCTCTCCCAACTCCCCTACTACCCTTACCCCCCACTCATCCTTATGTCCCTTAATACCCCCGCTCCTCCTTTCCCTTTCTTCCCTCCAAGTTTCACTGTATTCTACAAAGTAACATTGTTTTCTTTTTTTTATATAAGATGTTAACTTCACTCATGTTTGTCTAATTGTAGCCAATGACGTGGAACCGTTGTAAAAGAGCCTTGGCTCAAAGATACTTGTAATCCTAGAACTAATAAATAAATATGCTTTTTATTTGTTTTATTGTGTGTGTTTTCATCAGCAAGAAAAGCACCCAGTGAGTTTTACTCATACAAGCAGGACCAAGCGTGCCCCTTAGTAGCCGCTGTATTTAGCGCTTTTCTAGGGGCCTAGCTGTGGTGTCTGTCTGTGCTTCCCCACCCATACACAGAAAACATAGATACATAGATACATAGACAGTGTCAGCAGATAAGGGCCTATGGCCCACCCAGTCTGCCCATTTGAGCTTGTAAGTTCAGTTTGTTTTCCTAGAAGTCTGTTGCCCCTTACCCCTGACCTCCAGAATTCCTTTATGTCTATCCCATGCATTCTTAAATCCCGTGATTGTTTCAGCCCCCACCACTTCCTCTGGCAGGGTGTTCCACTTGTCCACCACCCGCTCTGTGAAGAAATTCTTTCTCATGTTTCCTCTGAATCGTCCCTCCTCCAACTTCATCCCATGCCCTCTAGTCCTGGAACATCTTTTGCTTAAAAATAGTGTTTTCCTGCACCCTGTTCCTCCCTGTAAGATACTAGTATGTCTCTATCATATCCCCTCTCTCCCTCCTCTCCTCCAGGGAGTACATGTTCAGTTCCTTCAACCTGTCTTCATAGGACTTGTGATGCAATCCATGCACCATCTTTGTTGCCCTCCTCTGAACCTTCTCTACCCTATGTCCTTATGTAGGTATGGTCTCCAGAACTGTACACTGTACTCCAGGTGGGGCCTCACTAGAGTCTTGTATAGCGGAATTATGACCTCCCTTTTCCTGCTGGTGATGCCCCTGCCTATACATCCCAGTATCCTATTTGCTTTACCTGCTGCCTTGTCACACTGTTTCCCTAGCTTGAGGTCATCAGAGATGATAACCCCAAGATCCCTTTCCTGCTTGGTGCATGCTATATCCTCACCCCCCCAACTGATATATTGTGCCAGGGTTTTTGTGCCCCATATGCATTATCTTGCACTTCTTTGCACTGAATTTCAACTGCCAAACCCCTGACCATTCTTCAAGTTTCTGCAGGTCGCTTCTCATTCTGTCTACACCCTCCCCTGGTGTGTCTACTCTATTACAGGGCTTTGTGTCATCGAACAGTGAAATTCTGCCTTCTAGGTCCTGCACAATGTCACTGATGAAGATGTTGAACAGGACCGGTCCCAGCACTGATCCCTGTGGTACCCCACTGGTCACTTCCTCTGTGGAGTGACAGCATTTACCACCACCCCTGTGTCCTGCCACCCAGCCAGTTACCTACCCACCACACTACTGTCCTGCCCACCCATATTCCCCAGTTTGTGTAATAGTCTTCTATGTGGCACAGTGTCAAGGCCTTGCTGAAGTCCAGATAGGCCATGTCCACTGCCTCCCTGATCCACCTCCCTAGTTACCCAGTCAAAAAATTCAACGAGGTTGGTCTGACATGACCTCCCCCTGGTGAAACCATGCTGCCTTGGGTCCTGTAGTCCATTGACAACCAGATGTTCCACCAATCTCTCCTTCAGTAGTGCTTCCATGATCTTCCCCACTACCGAGGTGAGGCTGACTGGTCTGTAGTTCCTGCTTCCTCTTTGTTCCCACTTTTGTATAAGGGGACTACATCTGCTGTCCTCCAGTCTTTGGGTACCTCCCCTGTTTCCAGTGATCGGCTAAACAGGATAGCCAGAGGTTCAGCCACCACCTCTCTTAGTTCTGAAGGACCTGGGTGCACCCCATCTGGCCCCATTGCTTTATCAACTCTTATTACTTCCAGTTCCTTCAGGGCCCTTTCTCGTGTAAAGGGACTTGTGTCCATTTCTGCACCATTCTCACCCCTTGTACTCCCTTCAGACCCATTACCCTCCTCTTCCTCAGTAAAGACTGAGCAGAAATACCTGTTCAATATGTCAGCTTTACTGTTGCCATCCTCCATGCGGCCCCCATCCTCCCCGTTCAGTCTCACTATCCCTCCCTTTGTCTTTCTTTTTTCACTTATGTACCTGTAAAACACTCCACAATATGCTTTCTAGTTATTAGTTTTTTGTGTCTTTTTTCCCCAGTGAATTTTATTTATAGGAGCAGGACCAGGAACGAGCATGACCCTCAGGAGCCGCCGTATTTAGCGCTTTTCTGATAGCGCTTCACTGATCTCGGTTTTGTCTGCTCACACACACAAGATATGAAAACCTGGAAATCATTGTCTGAAACAGCTGTTGGTGGACTCCATCTGCTGAGCAGCTGGAGGAGAGGGTCCAGTGAGTCAGTGAAAGAGTGTATGGGGTTTTGTTAGAAAACCGCTTCTTCGCAGAATGCATGCTAGTCTCAGTTGATACAGTTTGTTTCTTCATTACAAGTATTCTGGAGCAAAGATTACACATGTATTTCATTTGACACCCTATGATAGTGTGTTGTGGGGGTGGAGCGGCTCCCTTCCCCAGCTCCCATTTGGCCATTACGCAAAAGGCAGTTACATTTAAAATTCTGCAGGGACCTGCACTGGGGATGAGTGGCATGCATTAATTTTTGCCCAGTGCTGCATATCGGTTGGCACACGTAATGTCAGTTGCTAGATTATGTCCTGATAAGCACACGGCTGAAAAAGGCTTTTAAGCGGTCATGAGTCAGGACCTTTTGGGCCCATTTTATAAAGACCAGTATACCATTTCACTGCAAGAACCACCTACTGCCATTCTGACAGGGCAGGGACGAAAGGGGTGTAAGGGTGAGCTACTGTGAAAATTAGCAACTTCACTTTGACTTTGGTTCAGACCACCCTGCTTTTGGTTTGACTTTGACACTTCAACCACAGGCATTTTTTGTGTTTCATATGGGGGGTCTAGCAGACTGCAAATAGAAATAAGAGACACCCCTTAGCCACCCCTTGCCCACTTCAATCAGTCCCAACTTCTTCTATCCTCCTGTGTTCCTCCAGTAATTTTTTTGTATTCAGTCAGCACCAGCACAGTGCCAGGTACAAAAATGATCTCTTTATAAAGAAATTTCTGAGAAGGGTAGAGGAGTGTGGAAAGTGATTGGCTGGGGAAAGAAGTAGCTTATATATTAGTACTGGCCATCATAGAAGATAGAGTGTTATTTTTTAAGGAAATGATCTGAAGTGGCTCAAAGTTCAAACTGGTCAAATTAAAGGTAAAAGTGCTGAATTGCAGTGCATTCATCAAGTGCAAATTTGGCACTGGCTCATCCAGTTCAACAGGAAATGTGTTGAATGGAATTAAAGCGACAGCACAATGCCAACAGTCGGCATTGTGCCATCAAGAAAACAATGTTTTTTTGTGGGGAGTACCCGGATTTTAAAATAATCAACTCCAGGTCAGAGTTGTTTCGGGGAGGGGGTGCAACACAAGGAGAAGCCGCGTCAAGGTACCGCAAAACCATTACAGCTAACTGCTGATTTTGTTACTGTAATGGTCTTCACTGTATTTGTTTCAATGTTTTGACAGTATCACCCTTAGAGGGGTGGATATTCATGGAAAAATGCAAACTTGTCTATGTCTTCTGTCTTTTAATACTTTCCCCTTTTCTGCTGATCTTTGATCATGCTGCAGTCAACAAAAGACCAGCATGGCACAACTTTGTTTCCCAGTGCAAGATGTGGCTGTTGCTGGTGAGACCGAGAGTGGTCTCTATGGGTGTTCCACAATGTATAAAAATGGCAGAGGCTCACCTCTACTTCGAAGTGTCAAAGAGGTGCTCCCCCATACCCCCCAAACTCCCCATCCCCAGCTGCGCTTGTGCTCGGTAGAGCCTATTGAAATACCTGGCTCCAATTTAAAATGCATTTGGCATTTCATCCCTGCACTACATTTGTTCAGATGACAGACTGCTGATACTCAGCTCTTCCTCATGCATCAGCCACATCTCCATCTGTAAATATGCTCATGTTGGTTTGGAACTGAAAACAACAGGATTATATCCAGAAAATAAGTCTAACTTACTACAAAAATGGGACTTTACTGTTTCTGTGTAGGCTGTGTTGCTCATGTTGACACCAGAGGAGTGGAATGCAAACAATTAGCTGCCCAGCCCTGCAAAGGGTGGTAATGGTCTCCATATGTGAATCATTTCATCACAGCTGTTTGAAACAATTGCCATTTGAAATTGAAGCCAAATAAATAACCTCAGTTGTCCTCAGATTAGGCAGTTCACACGCAAAAGTACTCCAAAAAAAGAAACTGCAAACCTGTCACTCCTTGCACCATGTCCGTACAACCAATGCCATCCAGATTCTTATGAACATACAAAAAGAGCCAGTAGAAGAAGACCATCTGGTCTATCACATCTGCTCAGTAAATGATGCAGGGTCTGGCCTTATAACTTACACTAGCGACCCTGCTTCCCCAACTGTTCCTCCTTCTCCCCTCATTCCTTGGTCCCATGGGTTCCCATTGTGCCTGTTCCAAGCTCTCTTGAATACCCCCACCATCCTTGCTGATACCACCTCCTCTGGTAGCTCATTCTAGGTGGACACCACCCTCTCCATACAGAAATGCTTCCTTACATCCCTTCTGAATCTCCCCTACCCACACCAGTTTTAGGCTGTGCCCCCTAGTGATGCTGTTGTCCCTCATTTTAAAGAGACCCTCCCTTTTCATTCTGTTTATTCCCTTCATGTACTTGAAGGTCTCTATCATATTCCCCCCTCTGCCTCCTCTCCTCCAGGGAGTACATCCTCAGGGTTCCCAGCCTTTCCTCATAGGATTTGCCCTGTAGCCCCTCGATCATCTTGATTGTTCTCCTCTGGACCCACTCCAGCATGCTGATGTCCTTCTTAAGGTAAGGATACCAGTACCGCACCCCATATTCTAAATGTGGGCTATCAATGACCTATACAATGGTAAGATAACCTCACTTCGCCTACTACTGAATCCCCTTGCAAAATACACCCCAGCATCCTGTTAGCCTTTGCCACTGCTCTTTTGCACTGAGGGGTGTGTTTCAGGTCACTCATAATCACTACCCCTAGATCCCTTTCCCCTACAGAAGCAGTTGCCTGAACCCCTCCTACTGTATGTAACACTTTGCCGTAGGGTTCTTGGCCCCTATGTGCATCACTTTGTACTTTTTTGGCATTGAAACCAAGTTGCCAGATTCTTGACTATCTCTCTAGTCTGTTGAGGTCCTCCCTCATGTCCTGCATCCTCTCCTTGGTGTCCACTTTCTCACAGAGTTTAGTGTCACATCTGCAAACAGGCACATTTTGCCTTTACTACCTTCCCAAGCATCACTTATGAAGACATTGAACAACACTGGCTCCAGCACCGATCCCTGCGGGACCCCGCTGGTGACCTGCTTGGTGCTGGAGAACTCACCCCAACCCCTACTGTCTGGGTTCTGCCACTCAACCAGTTTTCAACCCATCCTACCATATTCTCCCCCACCCTTAGATCCCTCAGTTTCATTATCAACTTTTTTGAGTGATACAGAATCAAAGGCCTTGCTAAAGTCCAGGTATGTCCACCGCCTGGCTCCTGTCCACTTCCCTAGTGACCCAATCAAAGAACTTGATCAGGTTTGTTTGACACAATCTGCCCACTACAAACCAATGCTACCTTTCGTCCTGTACACTATTCTCCTCTATGTACCTCATCAGCCATTCCTTTAGTATGGCCTCCATGAGTTTACATACTATTGAGGTCAGGCTGCCTGGTCTATAGTTAACCAGGTCTTCCTTGGGTCCGCTCTTGTGGAGTGGCACCACATGTGCCATTCTCCACTCCAGTGGCACCACTCCTGACTCCAGAGATCTATTGAACAGAACAGCCAGTGGCGCTGCCAGATCCTCTGCTAACTCTTTCAGAACCCTGGAGTGTATCTCATCTGGCCCCAGGGACTTGTCCACCATCAGGGGTATCAGCCCCTCCCTCAGTCTTTCAGTCTCAATTACCCCATGACTTCCCCCTGTTCCCTACCTCCTTCTCCCTGCTTGTGAAACCAGTCCTTATGCCATGAGCCAGCTCACATAGATCCCATGTTGCAGCACTGACAGAAAGGAAATGCTAAATTGAAGTGCAAGATAACATGCATGCCAGGCACTACACAATATGGATTAATTGCATTTCAAAATCCGCTATACAGGTGACTGAATTTTGTGTACACTGCCAATCATGGTGATGGAGGGACTAGGATTGATTTGCCATTGTTTCAGATGCTGTGTCCCCTGCAACTCTTATGGAGATATTAAACAGGATGTCATGCCTTAGGGGTGATGGTGTTTGACAAGTAGTAGTTAGTTGTTACTATAGGTGAGAACATCATCATTCTTTTATTCTATTGCAGGACATGGAGTGAAGAGGGTGTCTCACAGTTTAAGTTATGTGCTGAATGGTGAGGCATGGTGAGCATTCCCTATGGGATTAATGTGGACTCAGGAAACAGGCACAGGGTGGGGGAGGAAGTTGGTGTGATTTGCATAAAGTACTGTCGCATGGCAGGAGGGATGATGAAGTAAATGTAATCTACTTGCTACAATGGCTACTCTTTTTTTTTATTATAGTTAACTTTGCTAGGACTGTGGGGGGGAGGAAGGTGGATGTAGAGGGATGATAGGCTGGGGGGGGACTTCATTTTTTAGTTCTATTTTTGCCACCCTGCCTCTCTGGCTAAGACCTCCTTTGGCCTCTGCCAGTGCCTCCTTCCATCTGGAATAGCCCCTCTTATCTCAACTCCTGGGGACTCCTCAGACCATCCATAACTCAGGGTGTGTTGCCCCCTTGGATTACACCCTGAGGTAGGGCCTGACATTTGTCTCCTTTGATAGCTACACTCCCATATCCAGCCATCTACTGTGGTGGTGAAGTCAGGCAGCATACCAAGAAACTAGGACAGGGATGCCTGATAGTGGACATGGGGCAGGCAGGGATTTCTCTGCCAGCCAGAGACAGATTTTCCCATTTCTTGCTCCCCTGGAACACAACCATAGTGCCTCATGCAAGGAACACTCCCCCAAATGTGTGAGTTGTGCTGGAGTCAAAGGCTCAGTTCTCCTTTGTTTGTGCTGGAGCCAACCATGCCAGAACCCCGCTCCATCAGTCAACCTAGCCAGCCTGCCACCCAGCCTCTTCTAGGTGACAGTCAAATAATGGGTCATACAACCTCCCCCTGAGAGGGATGATCACTGCATCAGATGCTCCAGCCTCCTTACCCCAGCTGGCCCCCCATTGCTCATGCGTGTGCCCAAACTCAGGTTACCAGCATCTTCAGCGTGAGTACTACTACTGAGCAGTGGTCCGACAGGGTTCTGGGTGGTGGGAGAGTGGAGAATATTTGCTCAGTGGGTGAGGGGGTGAATTAAACCAGTTTAAAAAAGAACTTCACTAGGAATTTCACCCTGCTACCCACTGAGCAAAGTTCCTGACTTTGTACTAAATATGCCAACAAAGTAAAAATTTGCTGCATCTCTACCCTAGACCTGCCATCACTTCATTATTACACACACTGCCCCAGACCTGTAACAGACTTTGTAAGTAGCCCAGCAGCCACTCATGAAGCAGCAGAAATGTCACACTCAGCATTTCAGGCCTGTATCCTGCGGCCTTGAGTCTCACAACATACAAGTGCAGTGTCCGTCATGAGGTGTAACTACATTCATCATACTATGTTATTTGTAAGTAAGCCACAACAGGGTGTACATAGTAGTATTTTAATGCACACCCCAGGGGTGTAGTAAAGCATGAGGCTGAAGGCATTAAATTCCTATGATGCACACTTTGGAGCGGCTTATTATGCTTATAAAATAGCTCTCAGTAGGATTTTTGGGGAGGAAGATGAGATTTGGCACCTGACCGTGCTTTAATAGAGGTTTAATGCATGTCTAGGTGATGGCTCTCGGCCAAAGAGATTTCTAGATTTTTTCCCTAGCCATCATTAAAACATATGTTTGAAACCTGGGTTGTTCTTTGCATTTAATGCAGCAAAATTCATGGGGTGATGGATGGGGTGGGCAGAGTTCAGGTTCAAAAAATGCTACCACCACACTTCCTTACTTTTGTGGCTTTAACTTGTACATTAACATAGTTTTTTTGCAGTGAGTTTTCTTTATCTTTTAGATAGATAGGCATAGTAACTCATTGTATGCATGGCCCTGTAGGCCATACTCAAAGCAGCTTCAGCTGCATCAACCCATACATTGCACCAAACCTGTAGTGGAGTTTGCAAGTGGCCCTACAGGCCACTAGCAAAGCAACTGCATGTCATAAACATCACGCCAGACCTGAAGTGAATTTTGTGAGTTGCTCACAACTGCATCATGACATGGACAGTGTCAGACTTGCAGCTTACTTTGCACATGGCCCTACAACACTCTAAATTGTCCCTCATTTTGAGTCTTTCATGGAGGTTGTATCTCACGAAAGCGGGTTTAAGTGTCATGAAAACCAGTTCAGGAATGATGAAATAGGACCTGTTTTTGTCACACTCAATAACTTGTAGTACTTTCATTAATGGTGCTTTTTTAAGAACCTGAGGAATCATCCTTATACCCTACACTATCGACCTTACAACTTTCAGACATAAGTAACAACAGATCTTCTCATTTTTGATGCACAGAATTTTCTGTTGTTTCAAAGCCTTTCCTGATCACTATGGCCTTATATAGCCATCTATTTTTATTTTTCATTTTGTGACTGTCACAATAGTGGAGGCTGTATCTTATTAAAGTGGGTTTGCATATAGGTTCACAAATAATGAAAACAGGGTCTGTTTTAATTATATTTAACAACGTATTCATTTTATATATATTATATATATATATATATATATATATATTCGGTTTCTGACTCCTGCTTCTGGGGGTGGCTGGTCAGCCCACTCCCACCCCTCCAAGCCAACTACCCACTCCCACCAAGACCTTCCTTGATCAGAGTCTCCCATGAATTCCCCCTCCTGGTGGGGCTAGAGAAGAAAGGGCCTCCACCCCCCCCACCCATGAATAATCCAAGAAAGACTAGCGGTGCTGTTTGGGTGGTGGTGCAGGCTCAGGAACTAGTGGCCTGGGCATCATTAAGTCCCAGACAATTCCTTTTTTCTGTTTTCTCCCCACCCTGTGCTGTTGAGTGTCACCCTTGTGCACAGAGGCATATCTGACTGATGGTCTCCACAGTGTCCCTCCCTTCTGTGCCACCCACGTTGCACTGTCACTAGGCCTCCACCTGGTGGCAGTCTATGGCCACGCCAACCTGCCTCCCCACCCTGAGAGAGAAGAGCTCTCCTACAGATGCTCAGTCCTCTCCTACCCCAGCCAACCCACAATGACCAGTGTCCACTCCCTAACCTAGGTCACCGGCATGGCTGGCGGTAAAGTGCCAGCACCTCAGCCCTCCACGTCACTGGGCTGGCAACAACCCAATTTCATTAATATTCTCAAAATTATTGTTTTAACAATAAAAACACTTCAAGAATAAACCTTACTCCTACACTACTGACTACAGACGTTTAAGACTTACTATACAACAGGTTTTTTCCTTTTTATGGACAAAGCTTTCCTGTGTTTTGCCTTTTTTCATGACCACTAAGACTCGCAAAACCATAAGTCTAATCTCACACAAGTTGATTCCAACTCACAGAAGTAATGTACAACACATTTGCCAAAAATACTTTATCAAAATCATGAAAGAATTAACTGTGCATGCACAAAAATTGAACTTTATTTTCTGGGGAAGTGGAAGAGTAAGAAGATGGGGTCATTGACATAGCTTTACTTCCAAAGATGGACATGGGGTGTTAGGATCAGGAGTAGGAAAATGAGCTGCCCCAGGTCAAAATGGAATCTGGATGGGGTGTACCCTGCCAGGTTCCTTTCCTGTGGGCTCCTGAAATGCCATCAGATGTGATAGCTATTCAGCTCACCAGCAAGGTTGTCCCTTAGGGCACTTTTTTGTAATGCTAGGTCCTTCAGGAACAAGACCACGATAACAGCAGATTCTGTCACAGACTCCTTGGACCTGATCTGGTGTGCTTTACTGAGACCTGGTTGGGAGACAACTCCGGCCCAGTGCTGAACGCCACTGTCCATCTGGGTTATATAGTGGTGCGCTACCCTAGGAGAGCACAAGGGAGGGTGGCTATCTGTTTTAGATCTGGCCTGAGACTTGCAGCCTACCCAGTGGGCCAAACTAGGTCATTTGACTGTGTAGCCATTAAGGGTGACACTATTATGGGGGAAGGATCCTTCTTGTTTACTGTCCTCCTGGTTGAGACAATGGATTCCTGCAGGAATTTGGGGAACTCATTGCCATTTTGGTGTTGGAGTACCCCAGGTGGCTTGTGCTTGGTGACTTCAATATTTGGGCCTACAATGACTCCCTTTTGCCTGGACAGCAATTCCTCCAACAGATGGAACTGTTGGGCTCCACACAGTTTGCTACCTCTGTGACTCATCAATTTGGTCACACCTTGGACCTGGTTTCCCCATTGGGGCTCAAGGTAGTAAACGTCAATTCGATCAGTTGTTTGGATCATCACGCTGTAAACTTTCAGATCAGGGCACCCCCCGAAGTGTATATCCCCCCTCCCATTGGAGTTAGCTTAGTAATGAAAGTTACAAAATGTGGCGCCTTCAAGGCTCCTGCCAGTGCTGGACTGCTCAAGCCTGTTGCAGGTTTGTGCTGATGTGGTTGAGACTGTAGTGGGGGGGCTATAATGTGGCTATCACCATGGCTCTTGACTCGTTCTTACAATTTCCACTATTTTGTGTATGCCCAAGAGTCTCCTGACAGGGCTCCACCAGGTTTAGAGAGGAGCTCAGGTGGTTGAAGGCCCTTCTAGCTGACAACATGGAGTTCAACTATAGTCCTGGTTCTCTGCCTTCTGCCACTGTGACTGCCAAGGGCCTTAGCAGTTTTCATTTAAATGCTGTGAGCATTCTCCTCAAACTTGACATTGCCTCAGTTTAGGCTCTGCAACATTCTCCAGACATTCTCTGCATTTTTGAATCTTGGCTTTCCTCCAGGATCCTTGACTCCAGCCTGACCCTTCCTTATTTCCTTCTTTTTAGGGAGGATAGGGGAAAATGTGGTGGAGGTGTATCCATTTATGTCTGCAAGAGCCTGTCTTGTACCCTAGACATGAATTTCTCCTTGTCAGGCTATCATTCCCCTCATCAAACTATACCCATCTTCATAGGGGTTTTCTGTGCCTCACCAAGATCACATCCCCCTCACTGACTGACTCTCTATCCAACATCACATCACTTTTCTGCCTCGGTGAACTCATTTTCCTTGGAGACTTCAACATAAATTGGCACTCCCCATCCTCTAAATCAGCCACTGAAAGGATTAAGTCCCTAAATCTATCCCAACTCATCTATGAACCCGCTCAACTCACTCCCCACTCCTCCAACCACTCCATGTTGGACTAGGTCCTATCCTCCTACCCCCACCGCTTGTTGCAGCAGGTATTTTACCAGACTCTTTCAGTGAAAACTGCATGACATTCTGCATCAGGAAAATATGGCACCTCCCTTTGGCCCCTAAATACATCTGGTTTTGGAGCCTCTGGTCACTGAGCATCAATGCTCTCCTGAGTGACCTGTCTGCAACAGACTGGTCAGACATCCCCCTTGCCACCAATATTGATGTGGCCTTTTCTCTCATTCCAGATTTTCCACGGTATGGGACTTGCATCCACCCCTCAGGAAATCCAGACTCAAATCTTCCCATCTCTAGATTTCCTCTGAAATTATTGATCAATGTAAGTCCCAATATTTTCCCTGGACTCTTATAAATTATTCCACTCCCTTCCTGATTTTCTATACTAAAGAACCCTGAGAAACAACTGCAAAAAGGCTCTCTGGGCTACAAAATCCAATTATTTTAGAACCAGCTTCCAGACCAACCTTAATTCCCCTGCTAAATTCTGAAAGGTAATCCACTCCCACTTTGACCCCTCTGCCCGGTCTCCTCCTCCTATCATTATTCTTACTAATTTACCTGTGTCTGACCCTTCCTGTCTTGTCACTCCAGTGAGTTCTTCACTACTTTGTGCACTTCCCCCTTCTGTGCCTGACTCCTCTCCCTCCCCTCCTGTTTCACCTTCATCTCCCCCAGTATTTCACGGGGCTTCCATTTTCCTCTAATTTCCTCTCAGTAAACCATGTCTGCCCTGACCTCTGGCAGCCTGTCTAAATCCAGCCCTGATGGGCTTGACCTCAAGCTCCTCCATGTCTCTGCATCTGCAATTGCAGCTCCACTTAATCACCTGCTAAATCTCCCATTCTCCTTCTGATCCCTTCTTAAGTCTTGGAAGATTGCTAAAGTTCTTCTACTTTACAAAGGGGGTGACCTCTCCTTCTCTGGAAACTGCAAACCTGTCTCCCTCCTTCCCTCCCTCACCAAGCTGCAAGAGAGGTTAGTCAGTACCAGACTTCTTGACTACCCTTCCTCTTCCAGTTTCCTCACCCCCTTTCAGTCTGTGTTCCATAAGCACCATTCCACTTTTTCCTCCTTGCTATGTGTTACTGATTTTATCCTCTCAGGGGTAGATCAATGGCATGTCATGGCTGCCATTTTCATCAGTTTGGCCAAAGCTTTTGACTTGGTGTCCCACCCACTTCTCCTGGATAAGCTGAGCTCCTCTGGCCTATCTGCTACTGCTGCTGACTGGTTCCACTCTTACCTTATGGGCTGACAGCAGTAGGTCCTGGTCAGAAGTATCTTATCACCCCTCTTCCCATCCAGGTAGGACTCCCACAGAGTTCCATCACAGGATCCATCCTATTTTTCATTTTTCTAAATGACCTCCCATCCATTTGTGCCAACTCCCACATACACATGTATGCAAATGACATAGTCATCTTCACCTCTGGTCCTTCCACTGCATCTATGGAAGATCTGCTTCAGCAGGATTTTCACAATGTCCTGTGCTGTTCCAGTCCAACCATCTTTGAGTCAACAACAAAAAAAGTGTCCCTGGCACCAGCCATAAATTCACTAGGCTCAGGAGACTGTCAGTTTTTTGCATGCTGGATTGCAACCCTCTGGAAGCAATGCATTCCTTTAAGTACCTTAACATGTGGCTCAATAGCAAGCTTGACTTCTCTGTCCACATCAATGCCACCCATGTGAAACTATGCCCAAAGTTGGGTGCCCTGTGCAGTAACAAGGGCTGGCTTCCCATGCAAGTCCACCATGAGCTGGTCACAGAAATGGTGCTTCCAGTTTTCAACTATGCTAACATGGTTTATGGTATAGCCCTTTCCACTAATCTAGCCAGACTGGACACCACCTGCAATGCTTTCTCTTATTTTGTTAAGAACTCACCTCCTCGTACTCACCTTTGTTCCCTCTACTCCTCCCTTTCCATCATACCCTTACCATCATGCCACCAGCCCCACTGCTCCTCTTTCATCTCAAAATATTAATTTAGTTCCCTGCCCTCCTGTCTCTCATCGCTCCTCTGCCCAGTTACCCAGGCTCCATGCTCTCTCCACTCCAGGGATAAGAGAACCTTCTCCACTCTTCATCCCCATTCCTCTCTGGGCATTCTTCCTTTTCCAATTATTTCCCAGTGATCTGGAACCAGCTCCCCTCTTTCCTCCTCCACTCTAACTCCTCAGGCTCCTTCAAGCATAAGCTGAAACTCCTCCCACCCACTGATTACACTTGTTTTTCATAGGAGGATTTCCCTGCTTTGACCTAGTTGCACAGTGTTGAGGTTCCTCTCTTTCAACCTATTTCTGTTCCCCAGTGCACTATATGTTTATGGTACTATATTAAATGTCTTACCTTGCGCTATTATTTTGGGAGACTTTTGTCCAGAAGTTGCACTTTAATTTTGCTCCTTGTTTGTACCTGGAAAATTTTTACCACAATGTAACTTATGACTGCAATTTTTAAAGCACAATCTTATGTTTGGCATTATGTGTCTTCTGCTTTTCCCTTCCCCTGGGTCACAGCTGGAAATGAGCAAGGCCACTGGAAAATTGCAGAAAAAGTTACCCAAAATTGTGCAGATTTTTTGCAAAATATTGCGGGGAAATTGCAAGAGTTCTGCTATAGACCCTGAGTGCTTCACAATAAATATTTTACTATTTTCTGCAGCATATATTAGTCAGCATAAACTGCTAAATGAATACACTGCCACTTAAGTATGTTTTAAACATGAAGAAAAAGTTATGTTCCTAAAATGAATACTAAACTGATAGATGGGTTGCATATCTTCCAAAATTTAAAAATATCTGCCTCATACAGTATTAAATAGATTCTATTAAGTGAGCCACAGCAAACCAATATTAAATAAATCCAGAATCAACTAATGTTTTCTGTTTCTGGATGTAGAATAACAAAGTCTGATCAACAGCTATTTACAGTGCTCTGTTAACTCATTGCCTCCACAGGAGCTTTCTGATGTTGCAGCACCTGTCTCCTGTATACTGTTAACAGTGAATCCTGGGCCCTTCTACAGTAAGTAAAATCAAGCCATAATTGGCATGCTGCAAACAAATGCTAATATCACAAAAACCATAAGTGCTAGACACAAAGTATGAGTGGCAAAATTATTCAGCATAAAATTACCTTTCCAACAGTGGTATGCAAGGAATAGCAGGTAATTTAGTTTTATTTCTGTGCGGTTGAAACAGCAAAACAAAATATTTCTTCCACAAAAAAATGCACCATAAACCTTTTTTTGTTGGGAAATATGTAACATATCAACACCAAATTAAGCATCCAGACAATAGATGAAATTTTAATAATTTGTTTGTAAAACAAACAGCTATTTCTGTAGTATTAAACATAATTTTTCCCCATTTGAGTCAAGGTGTATTGATGAGGTTTGAGGGACAAATCTGAACCATACATACCATACCATAAACAAATGCATATAACTCCTAAAGTATACATGACACACACAAAGTATCAGTGGCAAAGTTGTTCCACACAATATTGCCTTTCCAACGGTTCTATGCAATCAACTATACTCAATTTGGTTTTTGTTTTATACTGGCTAAGATACCCAGAATGTATGTTTTCTTCAAAGTGCTTAGGTGGTTCTAGATTGACAAAATGTCATAAACGAATACGAATAACTCTTAAAGTGAACATGATACACACAAAGAGTCAGTGGCAAGGTTGTTCAGCACAACATTACCTTTCTAATGGTACTATGCAGTCAATTCTAATCAATTCTGGCTGGCAAGTAATATTAAAATATGTGAGTGACTTCTCCAGACGTTTCTAGGGCACACAGGAAGTCTGCAGGTGACTTCTGTAGGCATTCTGGGACACACTGTAGTTAGATTTGCTGACACCTACAGACATTTCTAGGAGGCAATGAGTTAACTATTCACCCACTTTGGTGCAAGAGAAAATAAGCACATAGCAGTGGTGGATCCAGAAATTTACAGAGGGGGGTGCACTAGGCCAGGAAAACCAAACCTCTCTAGGGGGGACTGGGAGCATGTCCCCCAGGAAATGTTGAAAATGTAATTTGTGAAATGATACATTTAGGCACGGTTTAACTGGGCATAAAGTGCACCAAAATGCAACATTTCACACATTACATTTTCAAAATTTCTTGCAGGAGGCATTCCCCCGGACCCTCCTTTGTTTCAGGAGCAAAATGTTGACTACCCCCTGAAAAAATCTCCTAGTTCCCTTTCCATCACAATAATAAGCACAAAACACAATATTTGAGTAATAGGTTTTCAATATAAAAAGAAAAAAAAATTGCTAAACTTTCTTGAGCCAAGAAACTTGCAGCATCAGTGGCTCAGCAGGTAGCCCACTCACCTCTGAGGCTGGGAGATCAGAAGGCTGTGAGTTCTATCCCCACATCAGGCACTGGGTTAAATCCCAATACTGACACTGTAGTGCAGCATGAGGGGGTGCTGCACTCCTGAGGTGCCGTCTTTCGGATGAGATGTTGAACTGAGATCACATCTGCCTGTTTTGGTGGTAGTTCAGGTGGATGTTAAAAATGCCATGGCACTTCTTGAAAAAGAGTAGGGAAATTTTTTATTCAGAAACTCAAAATAAACTCATACAAAAGGTATTGCTTCATACAAAATCATAAAAATAAATCAAAGAAACATAAATAAGTATTACATCATACAGTAATGGTGAACATGCAGAATTCATATTAATATCCCCCCCCTCCCACACTAAAACAGTAGGGAAATACATTTTCCATCAAAAGCCAATAAATACAACACAAAGAAGAAACTCACACAATAATCCTACAAATCATAAAAACCCACATAAGTATTGCAATTCATACCTGTTGTAGCACACTGTTAAAACAAATGATCATAACCAATATCAGAACATAATACAAAAAGGATTCCCCCCCCCCACAAGAAGAGTATGGGAATGTTTTATTCAAAACTGGAAACAAAACATGCAAACATTGCATTACATCATACAAAACCAGAATGAAAGAAAGCAAAGGAAACAGAAAAATCAGTACAGCAAATATAAACAGCAAACAAAATCTATTAGCATATGTACATAACCCCCAGCCCATCCCTACCAGAAGAGATGGGGAAAATTTCATTCAAAAGATACTGAAAAAAGTGTTACATCATACCGAAATGGCAAACAAAACAAAAAAGCAAAAATAAACATGACCCCTGCCCCACCCCTATGAAAAGAGGAGGGGAATCTTTAGGGAAAAAACAAAAAAATAAAATACAGACAAAAAGGCGGAACTGCACACAAAGCAGAGGCAATACAAAAGTACATTGATAAAGTCCCAAAACCCAGCAAAATGTGGACCCCCCCCACCAAAAGAGCAGAGGGAAGATAAATTGAACTGAAAAAATAGAAGCAAAACAACACAATGGCATACAAAAATCATGAAACAGGGGAGCAATAGACGCTAAACCCCAAGCAAATAAAAAACAACATGACTACTTAAAGGGGAAAAATAAAATCCAAGCACTCACCCATCACCCTGTATCCAACCACATCATACATCTCCACCATAAATGAAAAAGAGATGGGGAATACTGTACCAAATCACGAGATTGTAAAACCGAAATATCTCATCGTACTGAAAACATGACCCGTTTGACAGTAGTCAGCTGCTGGTGCAAAGTAAGACTACAGAGTGCCTGCCAAAGCTGAAATTTAATACTCAACAAGCTCAAATACAGTGTTAGGCCATCATACTTCACATACCGCCCCGGAGAAATACCCTCACATAACATCTCAAAAGTCAAGGGACAAAAAGGATGTAGGGGCCAAACTTTATGCAAATATTGGCAAAAAGATTGAGCAAAGGGACAATCCAAAAACGGTGTTCCATAGATTCATGTTTACCCAAACACAGACCCAATCTAGGGCATTCCCTTTCCAACATACTTTTATGCTTCTGATTACCCTGAACACCCCAATTTCAAGTGAAGGGAAAGCCATAAAAAATCCCACATATGAATCAGTACCCATTTATTTATCAAAATACCAGTGAACGACTTCTGCACAGAAGGGGTCAGTGCAAAAAAACACGGACGTTCAATGAAGTGCCTGTCCAACACATCGGCATAAAACACCTTCCGGGACTGAGTAAGCAAATGTGATTTGAAAACCAACCACGACTTTAACTTCACCACCACGTCAACAAAATAGCCCGGAAAACCCCAAACATGCTTTTGCTTAGATAACGGAAGGAGATCACCCCATGAGTCTAAAAGAGGCACCAAGTAATCCAACACCCAAGGACTCGAAGAGGTACTGATGCCCTTCAAAAGGGGAACCAAATTAGAATAAAAAAAGTAACATAGAAAAAAACTAAAAGAGTAATCATCCCCAAACCACCTTGTGCCACAGGCAAATATGTAATACCCCGTTTAAGGGGGTTCAAACGGCTACCCCGGAGACACTGAAAAAAAACCCGCTATATAAAGATGCCTCCAAACCCCGAGGGGGAGGAAACACAGCACCTAAAAAGAGAAACATAGGTAACCAAAAGGACTTTATCAAATAAACCCCCTTTTTGTGGGACATATGCCATTTATTCCAAGGCTTCACCTTAGCTTGTGCATCACGGAGCTTAAGGTCCCAATTATACAAGTGCGGATCTGAACCACCAAAATAAATCCCCAAAATGTTCACATATCTGGAAGACTGGGGAATATCTGGAAGGGAATACGGGAAAAAATCATCAAACCCAATGGGCAAATAAAACACTCTTCTGCATATTTAAATCCGCCCCAGTGATAGCAGAAAAACTATCCAAAACCCTCAACGCCACCTTCCAGGAGGCTACATCCACCACTAACAATTTTATATCATCAGCATATGCCATCGTACAAATCTGAGGGTCCTCACAACCTACCGACAACCCCAAAATATCAGAATCTGCACTGAGGTGTCGGAGCAAGGGATCCAGGGTTAAAAGGTACAACAGGGGGCTCAAAGGGCACCATTGTTGAACTCCTCGAGTCACCCTAACTGCTTCACCAGACCAACCATTAACACTAGGTAAAAGCTGTATATGACTATAACAGGTCCGAGCCACATAATAAAACAAGGGAGAAACCCATACGTCTGCAGAACCTCCCACAAATAAGGATATTCAATATGGTCGAAGGCCTTAGATTGATCCAGAGTAAT
This sequence comes from Neoceratodus forsteri, assembly GCA_016271365.2. Taxonomy (NCBI): domain Eukaryota; kingdom Metazoa; phylum Chordata; order Ceratodontiformes; family Ceratodontidae; genus Neoceratodus; species Neoceratodus forsteri. The sequence continues at coordinate 1,729,574,423 of CM057449.1, forward strand.
CAAGTGTCCCATAATTTCCCCATTACGGCCCTTCTGGAAAATTTCTCGGATAAGTATCAAAGCATCCTGGTCCTTCTGTAAAGGAACCCCACTAAATTGGGTTGGATGAATAAGCCCAGGCAGAACTCAAACCAAACGAGTACCCAAACCCTTCATTAAAATGTTATAATCGTTATTCAAGAGGGTAATCGGTTTCCAGTTTGATAAATCCCCCTGCTCACCTGCCTTGTACAGGAGCACCAGAACACCCATATACGCACTCTGAGGCAAAGCCCACGCCTCAAGGCAAATTATAAAAGGAGGTTAATTCATCCCCCAAACCCTCAAAAATAGTTTTATAAATGTCATGGGGCAGTCCATCTGACCCCGGTGAGGTGCCACTGGACCAGATGGCATCCCGCAATTCATCCCATGAAATCGGGGTCCCTAGAGCTTCCCAGTCATCTGAAACTAATTTCAGAAGGTTGTGACCCCGCAGCTATTCCATCACAGATTCACAGGGTAATGATAAGCTGGTAAAACTCTTCTGCAGGTGAAGCCGGATCTCCATCAGAATCTGAGAATTCCCAGAAACCCGGTCACCAGTAAAAGTAAATAGATGTGAAATATTTTAAGATTCCTCAAATCAGAAAAGGAGACAAGGGAAAGCATCTCACCTTTAGTCCCACCACACAATGCTTTTGTTGGGTGACTAAACATTTCATCAGGTCACAATGAAGAGAAGCAAGAGCAGATTTAATTTGTGAAATAACAGAATGCAAATCAGACCAACCTGAGGCTTGAAAGGTTGTGAGTTCCCTCAGTCTGTCCTGTAACATACACTGCATCAGTGAAAGCTGTCGCCCCCTCAATTTCCCTAATTTATGAAAGTAGAGAACCACCTCTACCTTCGTATCTTCCCACCAAACATTTAAATCCTCATGTGAAAAAAACATGGATTTTCGAGCCACCAAAAGATGATGAAATCCCACAGCAACATCCAAATCATGACACAGTGATAAATTTAACTTCCACAACCCAGGGTCAAATCGTTGATCTAGTATATTCCCCAAAAAAACTTTCAACATTTTGTGATCAGAAGTGGCCATATCGACCACCAATGCCTTCTGAATCTGAAAAGCCTGAGAAATAAAAACAAAATCAATTCTGGAGGAAGGAGGGCCACAAAAATAGGAATGAGGGGCCACAGGAAAAAAGCTAGAAAAAACATCTACCTACCCCATATCTGAAATCATCATATTTACAGCACTGGAATCACAAAAAAGTTTGGTAGTCCGTAAACCCCGATCTGCACAAGATAAATCACAATTAAAATCCCCACCTAACATCAACAACCTAGTAGTAAAAAGAATGGGTTTCAACTTCTGAAAAAGACTTGCCCTTTCAAACTTCAATTGAGGAGCATATACATTAAGGAGCCTGAGTTCCAGCCCCCAAAAACAAACATCAAGAAGAAAAGCCCTCCCTGCTACAGTCTCTAAACTATGACTCACCTGAACCCAAGAAAAAAAACAAAAACCCGCCCCTGAACAAGTTTCCTCACCCTATGACCAAAAGCTATCCCCCCAAACCCACCCAGAACTAGCAGCCTCACATTCCATAGGGGAATGAAGCCGAATATCCTGGAGGAAGAGACAATCTAAGTCTGAGGAAAGAAACTGGGCATAAGTGCTCAGTCACTTCCTATCGGTCTGAATACTATTCTTATTAAAGGAGACAGCAGTAAAGTTATAAAGAAAGGATCCATCAACCAGAAAAAAGTGGTCAATTAATCTTACTGGAAGCCAGTGTCACCCTACCACTCCTTTGATACTTAGGGTGGGTATCCACAACAGTAGCAACCTCGATTGACGAGTCCAGTTGGGACAATGGCAAAGAAGCTATATCCGAATCCTCTGCCAAATCCACAGGAGGATTCTGGAAAACAGAAAACTTATTGTGCAAAGGAAGGAGATCCCCTACAAGGGGCAAGTTAGACTGTGTTTCTGCAGGCAATCTCCCCTTCTTACCCTTAACTGTCAGAAAACCCAAATCCAGAGGGGGTGCCATGGGGGGGAGAGGGGACCATAGCCTCCAAAGGAGGTTCAGTCAAAGGAGCAGGGATAGACAGAACCACAGGGGCCGGATCCCCCCAACTCCCGACTCAGACTGATTCTGAGGAGCAGCCATATCCTCAGACCGAGGTTCATGCCCCAGAGGACCCCCACGAGGACTCACAGAAGGTTGTTTAAGAGCCGTTCTGATATAATAATCCTGTACCCCAAAATCAGAATTTTCATTATTCTTTGCAGCCCAGGGGCAATCCATAAAGTTATGCCCCAATTCATCACATAGGTTGCATTTAGGGGCCTTAAAACAATGAGCACTAGGATGACCCAAATCTCCACAACGAGTATATTTCAAGATGTCACAGTTAATACTAATATGTCATGTAGAACCGCACTTAAAACAAGTGTAAGGCTGTCCAGGATAAAACAAAAAACCCTTATCCCGATCAATAAAGAAGCAATTTGGCAGATGAACAATATTCTGGTCCTCATGCTGTAACTTTACTTTAATCTTCCAACCCCCGTTCCAAAATCCTTCATCATCCAGAATAGGAGTAGGATTCCTCTGGATGGAACATCTCTTCTCCAACCAATAAATAATATCAGTAATATTAACCCCCTCATTGTGGAAGAGGATGGTAACCACACAAAAGGGTTGTTTCATAAGGGGGATAACCAAAAATTGGCCCACAGAGGATTAGTTTTCACATTAGCATACTTGCACCAGAAATGTTCAAGAACATCAGGGGTGCAAAAGCTCACATCAAAAGTCACTTCTCCCGGGGCATGAATAATGGCATACACCTCAGAGGGTGTAAAGCCCAACGACTGTTTGAGCAGCGCTTTCCCAACAAAAAAAGATCCGGAGGGTCATCCCTGTTGCCTATAAACCACAGATGGACAGCATTCCACCTCTGAGCTAGCTCTATGGGTTTATGAAAGAGACTAGCATAAGATTGCAGTTCAGTTCCACCTTGCCCCAAATCAGTTGGCTGGTCTGAGACGTCCATATCCTATGGGGCCTCAGTTCGAGGCACAGTTGCCTTAGCCAAGATCTCAGAAACTTGAACAACAGAAGTCAAAATGTTAGAAGAAACAGTACCCGAAGTGGGCAACAGATCATCTGGAGAAGTCGTGGGAGAAGGCAATTCAATCAGCAGGTCTCCCCATCCAATTGAACTCCAGGTAAAGGAATGAAGAGTCTGGCTTCAAGCACTGTCTGCCACGAATCCATCCGCCCAATGTAGGCGTCTTCATGGACCAGGACTGAACACAGTCAGCACTCCAGTCCAACTGTAAGGGCCCCACCGGAGACGGTTCTACGCGAACCATTGACGAATCCACCACCAACAACTTCACCAGTCCCACCCTACTATGCCCAAGGGGCGAAGAGAAATAGCTCTTACATTTCAGCTCAGCATCCAAAGAGAGTGATTCTTCCTCCAATTGCTGAGTCACTGCTTCCAACTCAGCCAACAAAACACAGTGCTTTTGGGCCAAGGTTAAGGTAACAGGGGGAGAGTCTGTAATCAAATCCAGAGGCACATCCTGAGCATAAATCGCAGCATCCATAGAAGAGGCGAAAGCTGGCCACCCGATGGTTGCATCCCAGCCACCTCGGTATGCTGAACTTAATTAGATATATCCATAACCACAGAAGGAGAGGAGAAGGACTCCTCAGATGTCCTTCCACCACCAGCATCAGCCATGATCTGAACCAGCAGACATGGGAAACTGCAACAGTGCCCCCTACCGCAAGAGTAGGGGACTTTCTCCGGTGCCCTGGCCAAATCCCCCCCTTCACTAAAAATACCGCCAACAGCTTGGGAAAGGGGACATTGTTTAACCAGGAGAGGCACACTAAGCTGAAGGTTGATTCCAGGTGCAACCTGGGAGCACAAGGAAGTTAAGTGACTTGCTCAGGGTCACACAGTATGCAAGTGGGGGCTATGGGATTTAAATCCAGGTCTCCGGGTTTGTAGCTCAGAGCCTTAAACCACTGTACCATACTGCCTCCTTAATGATTAATCTGGTTCAAGGTCAGTTGGCATTCATCTGTATCCCCCTCCCCTGGGTCATGCCTGAAAATAGGCAGAATTTGTCTAGTGCACTTACTCGGTCAACAAAAACTAAATAAATAAAAACTGTACAAGTCTGACCTGTATTCTACACCATATTCCATAGCCCTTTCTGTTGTTTTAAGTTTTGTCTCTGCATTGTTGAATTTTACCTTGAAAGGCAAATAATTGAATGAAGACAAAGGATGGTCTCTAAATGTAAATGCATGTGTTCAGTTTTATTGCATCATTGAACGCATGTAACTTACTATATAGTTACCATCAAACAGTAAATTTACAGAATTTATGTTTGGATGAAACCAGGGCTGCCTTTTAATTACGTGGAATGCTCATACTTGTCCAAAGCAGGGCTTGCCTTTACCCTCTTGGAACAAACCAACTCTTTCAGTATTCCACAAGTAGGAATGCCCTGCCTTCTCTGACATGGCTTCAGTAAGAACCATGCACTGAACCCCAAGAATTCTCTTTTTTTGAGGGGGGGTCATTTCTGTTTATTTGCATTGCACACTAGAATTTTAAGCCACAATGACAGAGAATGCTATCTTTTTATTTACTCAAGTTAAGTAAATAAAAAGATCGTCTTCTCTGTCATTGTAGCTGCATGATGCCCCAAACAATGGAACCTGAATGTGATGCTGGCCTTTACTGGGCTTGTGGCAGCAGCTGTACCAGACTATAAAACACTTCCCATCACATACAAGATAATGTTTGACAGGTTCTTTTACTATTTTTGGTGTGTGCATGGTAAGACAATTTCCTATGGCAAAAAAGAAGTGCTGCTAACCAAGATGCTTCACCCAAAAAATCTTTGTGCCAGCATTTTAAAACTTAATCATTCATATAGCTGCCATTTAATATTTTTGCACAAAGCACCAAACAATACTCACAGAATCAACACAAACAGGCCACCATTACAATTATTATTTATTTTTACATTGGCTTTCAGTGTTTTTTTTTTTTGTTACATAGTGCATGATTCTTGGACCTTACTTCAGTAAAAATGGATTGGGAGCTGCTTTGAGTGAGTCTGTGCACAAAGCAAGTTAGGAAAAAAAAAACAGAGATTGGATGGCATCCTGAACTTTTAAAGAACAGAGTTACTGAATTAATGGTCTAACTTACCTGCACTTGACAGTAGTGCTCTAGTGGTGGATTATGGCAATAGTACTCAATGCTAATGGTTTACGGCAGCAAGCAGATGCAACCAGGGAAGCGGGCAGGTGGCACTATCAGAGAGAGCAGAATGGATAAACCTTACAGCAAGCAAGGCAGCGTATGAACCGAGCAGTCCCTGGGGCCATCATATACATCTCAGGACTAGTAGCATGCTGGCAGCAATGTAAAAAGAAAGCATTCCTAAGGCCACCATCAGTAAAGATTGGTCCAGCCTCCAGTGTCCACACTGTGTGCATGTGAAACACACATAAGTGAAGTGCTGGATCAATCCATGTATCAACCTGGTTGTAAATTTTGGGCTCTGTCAGCTCAAGCAAAGACCAACTGTCTCACCGGGGATGACCCCTACTAGTAATCATTCTAGTTTTACAACATGCAGCTGGTATGTGTCTTCTCCTGTGCAATTGTCTGTTGCTTGTCTTTGAATTACCAGGGGGAAGATAAAAAGACACATACCAGCTTGAGTTTCAAAGTAAGCAGTTTGGCTAATCACAGGGTAGCGTGCACCCTGCTCATCAAAGGGGGTGGCGTGCATGCCAATGCATGAATCCGCTACTGCACAGAGTGGCAAATAATCGAGTTTTAGTAAAATGTTGATAACATGTTTAATATTCATAAATTGCACTGTAGATGCTGTACACTACTTTTGAAACCATATATTAAAACATTAAATCTGGGGGTTATTGGGGCTGGCACTATAGAGTAACAAACTGTGAATGAGCTAGGTACATCCAGCAGATCTGGGTTTGATTCCCACAAACTCCACTTGCATAATGTATGACTCTGATCAAGTCACTTTACCTCCCCAGGGTCACCCATGAAAACAGGCATTTGTACCTAGTGGGCCTTACCTGGTTACCAAAGAATATAATATATATATATATATATATATATATTTACTGCGGCATACAATGGTCAGGGTACCCTGTAATTTACATTTTAGTTATAGAAAAATGTTCAGATACATTGTATGTGTTTTATAAGCTTGTTTTCAGACTTTAGTCAGGTTTTTACTGTAGTCTTTGCACGTAAGCATCTAGGTTGTAGATTATTCAAGTTTATAATGAACAGGGCCATCCAACATCCTTAGCTGTTTGAATGAATGAATGAAATTTTGTTCACAAGGAAAACCCTGCCCTACCACTTACAACACGTTCTGGTCAGATCCACCATGGCTGCATAATGAAGTTAGTGAGGTTGTGTGGAATTGTTAAGGAGGCAAGGAGAAATAACACAATGATTTTGAAGTAGTAATATTTGTTTTAGTTTTTTTTTCCTTTTTTTTTGAAATTCACCATTTTTATTGATTAACAACACACTTTAAAACATTAACAAAGCAAGATAAGATGTAGTGACAATACATGGGAAACTAACTACCTCTTCCACCCCCCTTCCCAACTGCCCCCAAGCCTGGAGTGTGCCCTTAAGGAATTAAAAAAAGAGCACTGTGAATTATGAGATATAAGCATGGGGAGTTATAGGCCACAACCTTTAGTGAAGATACAAGGCATATAATTTGCCCCACTTTTTATCAAATAAGTGTAACCTGTTATGGGAGCTTGAAAGCAGGCACTCCATCCTAAAACACACTGAAAGGTCATTCAACCATTCAGTAAAGGATATAGTAGACTAATCCCTCCTGTGCTTAAGCACTAACTTCTTGACCACCATGGAGATTATAGCCATGTGATATTTATGTTCTTTAACCCCGATATTATTGTAAATGCCTAAAATACAGATCTCAGCTGTAAAGAGGTTTCCCAGCCCCAGTATGGGGTCCAATCTAGTTTGAATTACATGCCATAAAGGGGCAACTTTATCACAATCCCAGAAAACGTGTAATAAGTTCCCTTCTCCTTACCGCATCGAGTACAGGTGGAATTAGGAAGGTGTCCAATTTGGGCTAGTTTGACCGGAGTATAACAAAAATTATTCAGAATGTGATATTGAGTAAGTCAGAACTTGTCTTGGGTGTTATAAATATGTATATCTTGCCAAATCTGAGTCCAATCAATGATTATCTCAGGTAACAGGGAAGTCCATACTTTGGAGGCAGGTGAAGGTTCAGGGTGATCAATGGCCAAGATGTAACCATATAGAAGAGACCAGCAGGGGGGTTTAGAAGATAATTCATGGAAGCTGTCCAATATAGGCTGTATCTTAGAGGGATGAGGGGAAGTACCAAAAGTCCGACCAACTAGGTGTCTTAACTGGAAGACCTTAAAAACATGCCCAGGAGGTATGTTATATTTCCTTAGGATGTTGGCAGAGGAAAGAAGGGAATCTGAGGAATAAAGATCAAGTACAGTGGCATCCCATAGTGGTGTGAGCCAACTAGGGGGATATCCGAGCCACCTATCCTGATACTAGGGTTAAGAACAAGAGGCTGAGCAAGGTCCTGGCACTGGGAGAATTTGTGGAAAAGACAGACTTAAGAAAGGACTTTAAGTGAAGTCCCAATGGCTGAATGGTGAAGTGGATCAGGCAAAGATTTCCATGGGAGATAGTATAGAGCAGAAGAGTATAGCTGATGTTGCTTGAGAAGTTGAATTTCGAGTTGTAACCAACTAGAATAGCTCACCCAGGAGTCGGAAAACCATTTGCCAATCTTGGCAAAATGACTAGCCCAATAATATAGGAGAAAGTTAGGAAGACGAAGGGCCCCTGACTCCTTAGGGAGACTCAGTTTGATGAAGGAGCATCTTGGTTGCTTGTGCAGCCAGATAAAACCAGAGATGAAAGAATGACTATTCTGAATGAATGGCAGGGGAAGCCAGATGTTCAGCATGGACAATGGATAGAAAAGTCTAGGAAGGACGTTCATCTTAATGATGTTAATGTGCCTCCATAATGTCAATAGAAGAGATTCCCATCTTCGAAGATACTGTTGAAGGGTAGCCAATAAGTCATCCAAATTCAATTTCTTAAGAAGAGTGGAATTGGTGGAGAGGTAAATACCCTAATATTTCAATGAGTGGGGAGACCATTTAATATCATAGTGGCTAAAGTCAGCTCTATAAGTGACATGATTCAAGGAGAAGATTTCAGTTTTACTGAGGTTGAGTTTATAATTGGAGAGGCGACTATATTGTGCTATTACCTCTAATAGATATTTCAGGGATTCCGCTGGATGTTCTAGGTGAAGAAGAATGTCATTCACATAAACGGAGAGGTAAAAGTGTGATTTAGCACTGATATCCCTTGTATGTGAGGTGACAGCTTAATATGGTGAAGGAGGGGTTCCAAGTAAAGGTTGAAAAGAAAGGGTGAGAGAGGGCATCCTTGCCTTGTACCCATGTGAAGAGGGAAATCGGGAAGAGAAGACTCCATTACAATAAATCCTAGCCAAAGGGGAAGAGTATATAGAAAGGATCCACTGTATGAAGAGGGAAGGAAAGCCCATTCTTCGCAAAGTCCACCAGAGGAACTCCCAGTCCACTCTGTCAATGGCCTTTTCAGCATCTAATGAAATCAGAGCCGTTGGAGTTTGGGAAGAGCAGGCCACCTTGAATATGTGGCCGAGTTTTCTGAGATGATATGAAGAGGATGGATCTGGAACAAATCCCACTTGCTCCAGATTAAGAAGATGAGACCAGACCTTCCTGATGCATAGCGCAAGTATTTTAGTTAGGATCTTAATGTCACAATTTAGGAGGAAAATCGTCCGATAGCTGGCAGGGGATGTATGGGGCGTATCAGGCTTTAAGAGGAGAATTATAATCGCTTCTAGTAAAGATGGATCTAGAAGATCAGCTTTAAGCAGATATTGATATAATTCCAACAATAAGGGGGCTAACTCTTTGCCGGCCCAGTGGCATTGAGGGTTGAGGTGCTGGACACCACACCTCATGCTGCACTGGCGACTTGGGTTAGGGAATGGACTCGGGTCAGCACAGCGGGGAGGGAGGACTCAGCATCCCAACGGATGCTCTCCTCCCCCTGGGGAGGGTTACCAGGGGTGCCTTGTGCACCTGCATCCCGAGAGAGCTGGTGGAACCACGGGCTCTCCAGGGTTCTGGTGGCTCCATTCACTGGAGTCGGGGAGGGAGGACACTGTCAGGCGCGTGGGAGAAGGCATGTGTCAGCATGTCACCTCTGTGGACATACATCCTCATGCCAGCATCCTGGGGGGGGTCTGGGAACCACAGAAAAAGTGGAAAAAAGCCTCAGTGAGCCTAGATGATGGCCGCTCCAAACAGTCATCCAGGTCCAGAACCCACGGGCAGATCTCCACTGTGCGGGTGCTCCACAAATAGGAGGAGGAGGAGGTAAGGAGTAACCGGGCACTCTAGGTGACAGACTCAGTGGTAGCAGAACCTTGGAGGGACATGAGCAATGCCCGAAGGAGTGGAGCACTGAGGGAGTACAGGGGGTATAAATGGGGCAAGGTGTCCCAAAGTAAAAAAAAAAAAATGGGCTAACTCTTTAACAAAGGTTTTATAAAAATTGGAGAGAAAGCCTTCAGAGACAGGCGCCTTATCCGGAGCTAATTCTTGGATTGCATCCTCTACTTTCTTCAGGGTAATAGGTTCTGTTAGGGAGGATTGGTGTGATCTGCTAAGCGAGAAAGATCAAGAGAATCTAGATAGGTATCTAAGTCCTGGGGAGTTACCAGGGAAGCTCTTTTATCATATAAAGAATGGTAAATATTTTCAAAAACCTGAGCCACATCTCGGGAAAACGTTTTGGTGGATCCATCTGGGGCCTGAATGGAGGGTATAAGTCTGAACTTTCTACCTTCTGGAGCCGAAGAGCTAGGAGCTTACTGACCTTCTCACCTTGGTCAACATAAGTGGTTTTGGTTTTCAAAAAGGCATACTCTGCTTTTTCCTGTATTAAATCAGTGTATTTATTCCTGAGATCTAACAAATTGGCTAGGGAATCAGGAGAAGTGGAAGAAGACAAGGACAGCTCAGCTACCCGTATTTGAGTTAGAAGAGAGAGAGCCTCTCTTTCTCTAAGTTTTTTCCTCCTAGAAGCTATCCTGATGAACTCTCCATGGAGAGAGCATTTAAGTGCACACTGTGTAAGATCCTCTTTCTGGACGGAGCCCCTGTTGATATCCATAAAGGATTGGATATTGGATTGAATTTTGGAGACAGTGACATTATCTTTTAGTAACTGCATTTTCAGCTTTTATGACTTATATTTGTGCATCTCTGGCATAGGTGAGAAAGCAACCCAAACCAGGGAATGATCAGAGAGAACAATTGATTCAATACCAGCCTGGCCTATATTAGACAAAAGGGGGATGCTAGTCAGTATATAATCCAACCTGGACCCGGATTGGTGGATAGAAGAATAAAAGGAGAAAAGATGATGTGATGGGTGAAGTAGGCACCAAGGGTCACAAAGCCCTAAGGTAGTCATGAAATCATGTAGTGCTCTTTGAGATGCAGAAGCAGGCTTTAGTGGTTGGTGCGACCTGTCCAAATCCTGAGTAGGGGGATATTCTAATCCCCCCCAAGGATTAGAGAGGCAAGGAGAAGAAAATTGGCAATTTTACTGGCAAGATCCATAAGAAAAGGTGGGTCTCTGCCCACTGGGCTGTATACTGAGCCAAGTATCACTGTAGAGCCAATCAGAGAGTCCTTGACAAGAATATATGTACCATCCGGGTTCATAACAGTAGGATCTACCTGGAAGGGGACTGTGTTTCTTACAAGTACAACAACCCTTTTACATGAGGAAGAGTCCCCTGAGGCAAAAAACTCAGTAATCCGCTGTCTCCTCAGCCAAACAGCTTTACTTGCAAGCAAATGAGTTTCTTGCAGGAAAATAATGTCAGTATTAAGTAGGGCATGGTGTTTCAGCACTTGGTACCTCTTTGTGGGGTCCCTAACTCCCCTGACATTCCATGTGGCAATTTTACATGAGATGATAGCCAGTCTTGTGGATTAGCCAGGCAAAAGATTTGAGACAATAAAGGGGAAAATTCCAAACATAGGGCACACTCCAGTCCACCCCCCTACCCTCAAGCTCCCCCAAAACTACAATAGTAGATATCAATGTTAAGATGTACCAGAAACTAGTATCTTGAACAGTAACAGGAAACAGTCTTGGCCCAAACCCCCACCCCCCCATTCAACCCATTTGTGATGTCTTTAGCAGACTCTACAAACATAATTAGCCTGAACCCAATCAACCTGTCTCCATCAGTTGATATATGTAATCCAGCACCCCCCACCCACCCGCCTTTCCCAAGAAGAAGCCAAAAACAAGAATCCACAATTCAAATAAATGGTACAGTTAACAGGATCCCACCCCATGACCCCCAACAACAAACACCCAGAAACCCCCCAAAACTATTTACAATGGACTTACACAATAAAAGGAAAATGACTATATAGAGTACCAGTGTCCAACCCCATATAGTTTCCTTACCTGAAGTCCCCAACCATAATCTGAAGGGTATATAGAAGCCAAAAGGTAGGAAGCAAACCCCTCTCTGATACAGTATGCAATGCAGCATCACCTTGAGCCCGCAAAATCCAGAGCAACCTGTCTCCCTTCCCCTCATCCTGGCCTGGTAATGGACAGGGTTCCAAATCTTCCCCTAGCTACAGCAAAATGGTGCTAGTAATGAGAGTACTATTATCACTACCCATTACCAGATGTGGGGGGCAGCTATAATTAAGAAATCTAAAAGGTATAGAACCTGGCGTCTCTTCGCTGGCATGTGAACTACGGTCATGAGTTTAAAACTAATTACCCCAACCTTAAGATTAAAATTTTAAAATATAAAAGAAATGGAGGGTGGGAAAGTGGCAAAGGGATCAATCACCCAAACTAGGGCACCGTATTGGGCAGGCCTGAAAACGAGGAATGCCGAGCTATACCTGTAATAAGCATTCCCGATTGAGGCTAATGATTAAACCTTTGAGAGGCTGGCCCAGGCATCGTCTTACTGTAGTTATACTGGAAGTTATACTGGAAGGTATAGACATACAGAAGACCGAGGCCCATATAAGAATGTCTCCAGCCAAGCTGGTATATGCCAAGGACAGGCGTCATCTTGCCCAGTTAGGGAAGGAAGTCCTTAAACAGGGGATGGCTGACTACATTCAAGAAAGGTGGGGTTTAAACTTGTGAGAGGGGGGAGGGATAAGGGAGGGGCTGACCAGAAGCCCTCTCCTCCGGATGAGGGGAGTAGCCTTCAAACGCAAGGGGGGGAGAGGGGAAACAGACAGGTGGAGGTTTCAGGAGGAGCAGAGGGAGGATGGAGAGTATAAGGAACCTGGGTGGGGTTTGACAAAGGGATCAGGGAAAAGGGTGGGGTGGTGTTAGTAAATGCCAGGAGCTTGGGAAACAAGTTGCCAGAGTTCCAGGCCATGCTGTTCGAGGTGGGGTGGATGTGGCGGTCACGGAAACATGGGCCAACAAAAACCATGACTGGGACCCAAACATGCAGGGTACACTATGCTTAGGAAGGATAGAAAGGAGGGCAGAGGGTGGAGTGGCTATGTTCATTAGAGATGACATAGAAATTGCTAGGTAGAAGAGGCAGAAGGAAATGGAAGCCTTATGGGTCACTTATGAACCCCAGCAGGAGGTAAGGTCAAGTTGGGTGTAGTATATAGGCTCCCGAGATGGGTGATGTTCTGGAGGATGGTTTCTGGACAACATCATTGCCCAGTGTGGACCAAAGGGGAAGGAGTGGTGTTGATGGGGACCTTATATGCCAGGTACAAACTGGGGAACCATGTCCTCTAAGGTGTGGCCAAGGAGCAGAGGCTGCTGGATGGCTTCCAGGATGTGTTCTTAACACAGCATGTGATGGAGCCCACAGGAGGGGCATGTCCTGGATGTGGTTCTGGCAGATGGGGATCTGGTAAGGGACCTGGTTGTAGAGGATCCCTGACTGGGAGTGACCAACAATACTGTCTGGTTTCAAATAAGCATGGGGAGGAGGGTGAGATCTAGGACACTGGCAGTGGACTTCAGGGGGGCAGACTTTGTGGGCATGGGAAATATTCTCAAGGATCACTTGAAAGGGATTACATCAATGACAAATGTGGAAAAAAGATGGGAGGTCATAAACCGGGGACTTCATGAGGCAGTCAGAACCTGCGCTAAGGTGAAATGGAAGGGAGTAAGGTCACATAAACCATGCTGGTGGGCCAGTGAGGTTCAGGTAGCGGTCAGAGAAAAGAAGGTGGCCTACAAAAAATATAAAACAACAAGAGGGGATAAGGATAAGGAAATGTACAATCTTGCATCTAGAAAAGTCACCCAGATGGTGAGGGGGCAAAGTCCAGTAATGAGCAGCGGCTGGCACAGGGGATACATGGAGGGGAAAGGGGGTTCTTCCAGTACATTGGGGAGTGGAAAAAAACTAAGGGCCATCTCAGCAGATTGAGATCAGAAGGAGGGTGGGTGGAAGAGGCGAGGGACAAGGCAGAGGTATTAAACGAGTATTTCGCCTCTGTGTTCACTAGGGAGGGGGATGGGATATCTACAAAGCAAGGCACGATGGGGATAGAAGCTGCAGAGAGTGGGATCAGGGGAGCAACAAAAATAGAGTAAGAGGGAGGGAGAGGCACCCCAGGGGTGTCACATCAGGATAAGGATAAAAAGGCCAGTAAGGTGGAGGGGACGGATGATGCTATCTCCACCGAAAGGGTGTGGATAGCCCTCAAGGCCCTAAAGAAAGACAAATCTCCTGGGCCAGATGGCATTCATCTGAGAGTACTGTGGGAATTGGCAGACATACTGGCTGCACCCCTGGTGGAGCTCTTCAACAGATCGCTTGAGACAGGGAGGGTACCTAGGGATTGGCGAGAGGCACATGTGGTGCCAATCCATAAAGGGGGGGTCGAGGGAAGTACCAGGTAACTATAGACCCATCAGTTTGACCTTGGTGGTGGGAAAATTAATGTAGAGTATACTAAAGGAACGATTAGGAGTGTACTTGGAGGAGGCGGGAGGTTTGGATAGTCAGCAACATGGGTTTGTGCCAAGTAGATCATGTTAAACCAATCTTGTGGAGTTCTACGAATGGGTAACATCAGAAATGGACTGGGGAAAGCCTGTGGATGTATTATTCTTGGACTTCAGCAAGGCGTTTGACTCTGTCCCCCACAATGGTCTGGTGGAGAAACTGATGGGTTTAGCAGTAGGCCCTTTGATGGTCAGATGGATTGAAAACTGGCTAGCTGGATGCACCCAGAGAGTAGTGTTCGGTGGGGAGCTCTCAAACCCTAGAGTGGAGTACTGCAGGGCTCGGTTCTGGGTCCGATCCTGTTTAATGCATACATATTGGACATCAGGGAGGGTATATGGTGTGAAATGAGTCTCTACACTGATGACTCCAAGATGGGAGCAGTAGTTGAGGGGGAAGAGGGGAGGTTGGCCCTGCAAGGGGACCTGGACACCCTGGAAAGCTGGGCCCACACATGGAAATTAAATTTCAATATCACCAAGTGCAAGGTGTTACATCTTGGGTGGGGAAACCCTAAACACAGGTACACCCTGGGAAGGGAGGTGCTGGAGGCCTCAATAGGGGAAAAAGACCTAGGGGTCATGGTGGATGCATTTATGAATAATTCTGAGCAGTGCAGGAAAGCGGCTAACAAGGCAAACAGGATGTTGGGATGCATCGTAAGGGGGATCACCTCTAGGAGCTGGGAAGTGATTCTGCCACTGTACAATGGACTGGTTAGACCACACCTCGAGTACTGTGTATAGTACTGGAGACCACACTTGAAGAGGGACATACAGCTCCTGGAGAGGGTACAGAGGAGGGCAACTACGATGATATGAGGACTAGGGGATTTGACGTATGAGCACAGACTTGAGAAGCTCTGCCTGTTTTCATTAGAGGAGAGGAGAGACAGGGGGGACATGATTGAGGTCTTCAAGTACTTCAAGGGAATAAATAGAGTAAACATGGAGGGGATCTTTAGACTAAAGCAGGGAGGTATCACCAGAGGGCATGGTTTGAAGTTGGAAGGTGGAAGGGTGAGGGGGGAAAAGAGGAGGAGGTTTTTCACTTAGAGGGTGGTGAACCCTTGGAATGCACTGCCTGGCCAGCTGGTTCAGACATCCACAGTGGAGGGCTTCAAGAGCGAGTGGGACAGACACAGAAAGTGGATGTATCAGATAATGGCCTGGCCCGGGGGGGTGGGGATGGATGATAGGGGTTTCTGGAATACAAGGGGGGGCCTCGGAACCCAACTAGGGATCTGAGGTTCGAACAGACTCAATAGACCGTAAGGCCTAATCTGCTGGCAATTAGTATGTTAGTATTTATAGTAATAATATTGAGTTTATGTTTAAAACTGACATGACCAACATTTTCAACTAGAGAACTAGGAAGTGAATTCCATAATGGAATTATCCTTTGTGTATAATAAAATCGCCTTTTGTTTGTTTTAGGATATGTAAGGGTCAATTGATATTTATGACTTCTTAAATTACATTTATGTATGTTGTGAGACATGTCTAATTGTGTACGAAGCTCATCATCATTTTGGATCTTGTGCATGAATAAGACATCCCCTCTTTTTCTTCTTTGTTCCAGGGAATACATTCCCAGCTCTTCCAGTCTTTTCTCATAACTTTTGTTTGAAATGTTACTCACTAATTTTGTCATTCTCCGTTGAACCCTTCCATTCTATTTATGTCTCTCCTAAGATAGGGGCTCCACAAGGGGGAACAATAATCCAGATGTGGCCTCACAAAGGCCCTATACAGTGAAATGATACATCCTCTGTCTCTGGATGCAATGCTTCTCTTTATACATCCTATTAACCTATTTGTCTTAGTTATAATATTGTTGTAATGAATTTGGAAGTTAAGATCAGACTCTATTGTTACTCCTAGATCTTTTTGCTGCATTACAGATCTTAATACACAACCCATTAATGTATATTGGTAGTGCGGATTCTTTTTTCCGAAATGCATAATAACACATTTGTCAGTGTTAAACGACATTTGGTTATTGTTGGCCCATATTTAAATTTTTTTTAAATCACCGGTGAGATTTTGGTAATCTGTTAGGGTTTCAACCTGTGCTGTTATTTTAGTATCATCAGCAAATTTTATAGAAAAGCTTTTTAAATCAGATGTCATGTCTAATATAAATATATCGAATAGGATTGGACCCAGGACTGATCCCTGAGGAACTCCACTAGTCACTGATCTATTCCGGATATGTGTCCTCTTATACTTACACGTTGAGTGCGATCATTTAGCCATTCTTCTACCCATTTTGTAATTTGATTCTTAATTCCCAAAGATCTCATTTTCTCTATTAAGAGTCCATGTGGTACTTTATCAAATGCCATGCAAAAATCGAGGAAAACTTCATCTAATGTTTTATTGTTTTCCAAGCTTTTACTTATGTACTCATAAAAAAATATGTTGCCTGATAAGACCTATTTTTTCTGAACCCGTGCTGTGATTTATCTTCCAGTCCCCTGTCTCGTAGGTCAGTTTCTAACCTAGTTTTGAGTATTGATTCAAAAATGTTACCCACTATCCTAATTAAACTAATAGGTCTGTAATTTTGTATGTGTGATTGATTACCCATTTTGAAGACTGGTGTCACGATAGCTGTTTTCCAGTCATTTGGAACTTCACCAGTGTTTAATGACATATTGAAAAGTTTATATAATGGATTTACAAGCCAGTCTTTTATTTCTTTCAATAATCTTGGGTGTAACTTATCAGGTCCGGGTGATTTATTTATATTTATTTTGTTTAAATTAATCTTAATCTCCTCTTTAAAATCGATACTTGCAGATAGTAAAGCCCATATTACGATGCTACTGATCCAGGAGGAATTCCTCAGGAGGAAGGATAATGCTGCAGGACTAAAACATTTCACCCACTAAACCATCCCCTGGAAACTGTACTCTGGCATATAGTACCTACCATCTGTAATAGGCCCCCCATTAGAGCGAACAACACAAAGTGAGGCCTAGTCTGCCCAAGGTCCAGGACAAACCCAAGGTCTGCCTTCCCCCCCCCCGACACAGCAGGATTTGACAGAGCAGATCCGAAAGTACGAAGCTACAGGTAAATAACTCACTTCAAAATTTCAACGGACAACATGGTATTCAGACGGAGCGAGGAACCCAGCAATTCTTGACTGAATTCAGCATGTTTTAAATAGGTCAGGTAGCTTGGAGGCCAAGTCTGATGAAACCTGTGCAGGAGAGTCATAGGAGAACCAGGATCCATTAATTGATGATTGCAGTCTCGCAGGATAAAGCATTCAGAAGGGTATGCCAGCTGCAATCAGTTTATTGACAATAGGGTGAAAAGCAGACCATTTCTGTCGAACTTCATAGGGGATTTCTTGTGTTCTATGGATTTTGTTGCCTTCCCAGGTAA
This sequence comes from Neoceratodus forsteri, assembly GCA_016271365.2. Taxonomy (NCBI): domain Eukaryota; kingdom Metazoa; phylum Chordata; order Ceratodontiformes; family Ceratodontidae; genus Neoceratodus; species Neoceratodus forsteri. The sequence goes on from CM057449.1 coordinate 1,729,592,064, forward strand.
TAGAGTGAAGCTATCGCACCTTAGTGAGAACATGCTGCCTCTCGATATAGCTGAGGAACTTTAATATGACAGGCCATGGCAAGGCTCTTGGAGGTGGTTTAGGTCTGAGGGATCGATGGGCCCATTCTATCTGATATGTTGGATTGAGAGGTGAAGGTCCCACAATTTTCTGCAGGAATGTTTGTAAAAATGCAATGACGTTTGGTCCCTCTTCAGCCTCAGGGAGACCAATGATCAATATGTTGTTGCACCTGCTTCTTCCTTCCAGGTCCTCTGTTTTTAGTCATAATTTGTGGACTTGCAGGTGAAGGTGAATAATCTCAAGGTCTATTTTGTCTCTCCATGTCTCAAGAGAGGAGGAACGGGCCTCCGAATCACCCACTCTCCTATTCAGGTCAGTCAGGTCTCCCTGGATAGACTTAAGCTCTGTAGAGATCTCAGACAAGGTTTCTTTAAATGGCAGGAGCTCTTGGAGCAACCGATCTTCTGTAAGGGGGCTCAGATAACAGGATCTAGCAGTGTTCTTCCTGGTCCCCAATCCATGCGCTTTAGATTTCTTTAGTAGTTTTTCAGGGGATGGAGGCAGTGTGTGTCTCAAGGAAGCCTGTCTCATTTCAGCATGCATCGCGGCAGTTAAACGCCAAATGCGATGCATAGGTGAGCAGAAAACAAGCACTGAAGACAAGATGTCATGTTAAATAAGGTTTTAAGTTGGAACCCCAATGTTTAAGAAGGTGATTAAAGTAGATTGGGAGGCAGGAAGAGGGGCTCCAGATTCTTGCTGCTACTAGGCTGCTAGCATCACGTGACTGATTTGTTTTAGTTTCTATTGTAAGAAAGGCTGTGGACGTGGCCTGCCTAGACATTAGCAAGGCATTTGACACAGTCCCACACCAAAGATTAATAAAACAGGTTAGTCAGCCTTGGAGTGGGTCCCAAAGTGGAAGCCTGGATAAACAACTGGCTGGACAACAGGACACAAGGGGTAATAGTAAATGGAGTCCACGCTGAAGAAATGGGGTTACTAGTGGGGTACCACAGGCTTCAGTACTGGGGGTGGTCCTCTTTAATGTCTTTATAAGTGACATTGCAGAGGGACTGGAAGGAAAAGTATGTCCCTTTGCAGACAACACAAAGATCTGCAACAGAGTTAATGCACAAGGAGGGGTGGAAAGGATAAGAAGGGACTTGGCAAGGTTGGAGGAATGGTCAAATGTATGGCAGCTTGGATTCAATGCAAAGAAGTGGAAAGTAATGCACCTGGGAAACAAAAACCCAGGGGAAGAGTAGACAATGGCGGGTGAGATACTAACAACAACAAAAATTGAAAGGGACCTGGAGGTAGTCATATTAGATGACCTAAAGGTGGGCAAGCAATGTGAGAAGGCAGTAAGCAGGGCTGGGAGGATATTTGGATGCATAGGGAGAGGCATCACCAGTAGAAAACAGGAAGCTGTTTTGGAGACTGTTCATAGGAGGACAACTAAAATGGTGCAGGGTCTGCACCAGAAGCCATATGAAGAGAGACTAAAGGAGCTTAATATGTATACCCTCGAGGAAAGGATGGAGAGTGGGAACATGATAGAAACTTTCAAGTACCTCAAGGGAAACAACAAAGTCCAAGAGGATAGCATCTTTCAGGAAAAGAGATGTTCAAGAACAAGGTGGCACAGTTTCAAGATAGAGAGAGGATGGCTCAGAGGTAACATGAGGAAGTATTTTTTCACAGGGAGGGTTGTGGGTGCATAGAACAGCCTTCCTGAGGAGATCATGGAGTCTAAAACAGTGGGGGGGGGATAATTCAAGAATGCATGGGACAGACATAAGGCAATTCTAGTGTGGGGTAAGAGGAAGTAGGCTTTTGGTTAACTAGGATCTGCAGCTTATCCATTAAGTAGGGAAATGGGCAGACTAGGTGGGCCAAGCAGTCCTTAACTGTCATCAAATTCTATATTTCTATGTTTCTATAGCATGATGTGTCACCTCACTCAAACAGTATTCAACTTGTTTCCACATTTTAGGCCACATTATTCCTCCTTTTGGTGACAAATCTTGAGAGCTATGTCCATTTTTGTAACAAACATATACTTTATGTCACTTATTTCTTTATTGCTTGTTTGTCCTATCCAATGCCTGTTTGTAAATGACCACTACTTCATGGAGCTCTATCGAAGACAAGTACAGTAACAAAAACAAATGACACCACACCTGGGTGGTACAAGGGTACATATAAAGACATAACACTGCTTCCCTTCAGACATACACTGCACTTCAGACTATGCTTAGTCTATACGAATAAAAAATATTTACACATGTATACATTCCTGTACTGTTATCCCTTCTTTAAGATGCACTATTTCATTTCAAATGGGGTTTGCCTTTCGCATGATTTTACATGATGTTTCCCCCAAGACAGACCACTTCAGATACAAAACTGGTTTTCATTTTCAGCAGGATTTAACATTTCTCACATTTCTACACTGTACCCAGGATAGTCCAGCCAAGCTGAGATGCAATAGTTTGTTTTCAGTGAGGTCCTGCTTTTTCACATTTCACATTACATTTCTCCTGACTTTGTGTAAGATAGACTATGACAACTGAACTCAGACATTCATAATTTTCAAATTGTTTCAATGACCCACCTCCCAAAGTTTTCCATGGGTTGCTGGTTTCTGCTTTTTTTGCATTACATGTGTCTAGTAGAGATGCAGCATCTCATTGTCTATGCCATTATACATTTCTGATGCTATTTTTCAATTTCATAGCAAATACACCAAACATATTGGTGCTTTTTTGTTACCAAAACCAACCTTTTTAGAGAGAAAACTTATTGTTTCACAGCAGGATCACTGCTTGTACCCATTCTTACATTTAGAAATGCCAATCCGAAGCAAAGCCTGCTTAAGTAGTCTATTACATGACAAGAGACTGGCATTGGGACACAGGTTCAAATCCCACTACTGCCACGGGCTGGTAGTATAGCCTTGAGGTTAGAGTAATGAGCTCTAAATGAGCTTGGTACACCCAGCAGACCAGACCTGGGTTTGATTCTCATAATCTCCACTTGCATATTGTGTGACTCTGAGCAAGTCACTTAACCGCCCAGTGCTCCCATGTCACTCCTGAAAACAGGGATTTGTGCCTAGTGGGCCTTACTTGGTTACCAAAGACTAAAATAAAAAATATACTTGCTTGGGACACTCAGAAATTTGTTAAACCAAAAGTACCTCAGCCTGGCTTTTCCAAATGTAAGCTCAGGTAGATGACAGGACTCCATGGAAAATGAGACATTTCCTCTAAGCTATGCTGTCTTTGGTAAACAAATAATTTAAATAATTTTAATATATTATGGGAACAATCCTGACCACTCTTACAGTTAGCCCATTGTAATCATCCTTATCCCTTTTTTTCCAATGTTGGTCACCAGTTAGCTTTCTTTTGGAGTTTTCAATAAATATAATAATATAAAAACAAATCACTAATCATATATATATATATATATATATATATATATATATATATATATTTTAATAAAGTCAACTTATTAGAGAGAAAACTTATTGTTTCACAGCTGGGTCTCTGCTTGTGCTCATTCTTACATTTACAAATGCCAAGATAAAGCAATGCCTGCTTAAACATTTATTACATGACAAAAGACAGGTATCGGAACACAAGTTCAAATCCCACCACAACTACATACTTGCTTGGGGCATTCATAAATTTGTTTAACCATAGGTACCTCAACCTGACACTTCCAAATGTAAGATCAGGTAGATGACAGAACTCTACAGAGATTGAGGCATTTCCTCTAACCTATGCTGTCTTTGGTACAGAAAATATTTAAATAAGCCTGCCGAGAAGAGACACTCTTTGGAGACTAGACTAAAACAATGAGTGGCAACCAGTACAGGTTTTGATTAAAATGTAAAGCATTAATGTAAACTTCAGATAACAATAAATAAACAAAATAAATTAAAAAGTACACCAAGCATATTGGTGCTTTTTGTTTGTTACCAAAACCAACCTTATTAGAAAGAAAATGTATAGTTTCACAGCAGGGTAACTGCTTGTACCCATTCTTATATTTATAAATGCCAAGGCGAAGCACTGACTGCTTAAGTAGTTTATTAAATGACAATAGACCAGCAACAGGACACAGGTTCAAATTCCACCTCAACCACATACTTGCTTGGCACACTAAGAAATTAGTTTAACCAAACAATTCAGCCTGGCACTTCCAAATGTAAGACCGGGTAGATGACAGGACTCCACAGGAAATTAGATGTTTCCTCTAAGCTATGCTGTCTTTGGTAAAGAAATTATTTAAATAATTGCCTTCTTTCAATATCTTATGGGAACAATCCTGGCCATTCTTACAATTAACAACATACATTAAACATGTAAGCCCAAGACAGCCTCAAAGATATTCTGCTTGCTCTGCACTTCAGAATGGTTTTGCAGAATAAGATTTGCTGTGCAAGAGAAGCAGCGAACGTCTGAACATCTTGTTGCACATTAGAGTTGACTGAGCTCATGAGTTTGATAAGTTTACACCCATAAAATAAACCATAAAATAAAATAAATTAACTTGACAGAAGATTTTTCTGTACAGTCCCAAACAGATAAGCTTAACATGAATATTGAGGCAATAGAAACATTTTTTAGAGGAGGAGGAGATTTGATGTGAATCGGTACATCAATTCACATCATATCTCCTGGTGGCACCCACAAGTGAATGAATTATTTGACAAAAACTATAAGCAGCCTGTCAGGCTTATAGCTCTTTGAAGTATGACTAGTATACTGAGGAGAGTAAGCAGAATTTGCATATACCTAAATTTAAAATGCCCGTAATCAGTGTATAAAACATTGTTTATGGTCGCTTTTAATTTTACTCACCAGACTTTAATAGTTGCAGAGGTTTTTCTTTTGGGGGGGGGGCAGTGTTATTTTCCAAATATCTTATCTGGCAAGTTGCTACTGCTCTTCAGCTGCTGTTCCTATGTTTCAAATGTCATGTAAAGGAAGCCTTAGTTTCTGTGAACTACTTTCCAAAACTTTGATGGATTGTTTATGTTAGTATTAAAGGTGGACCAGAAATATTCCGCTTAGGCCAAGAGGATGGCTTTGGTACAGGCATTTTGGAGTGTCCAGTAGATAGCATAGTCACAAGGGAGTTTGGAGAATTTGTGGGTTTTCCATGCTTTATCACGTGCTTGCTGACAGGCCAGGAGTTCAGGGGTTACCCAGGGAAGGTGACTACCATGCACTCTAACTTGCTTAAAGGGAGCATGTTTGTTCCAGACGTTGATGAAATTATGTTTGAAATAAGCCAGGGCATGATTGATAGTTTTGGCTGAGGATATAGGGACCCAGTCAATGTGAGTTAAGTCATGATGTAGAGAGGTAAGGTCTAATGTTTTGTAAGAGCGGATCGTTAGTAGTTTGTGGGGTGCCTTAGATCTGTGTACTTCCTAACTATGTAGATCATATGATGATCATTAAAAGCATTTGGCAGTAAGCACTAGCCAGAGATCAGCTAACGATTTTCAATTCCACTTTTCCATATTTGCATATTATACACTAACACAAGCTGTACACAATAGAGCATTATGTACCCATGCTTGTGTATGTGTCAAAATGAAATGGAAAAAATGGTTTAATCTCCTTACAAATCACTCAGAGTTACATACTGTATCATCACTGTCTAGATTATGCAGTACTGTAGAGCAATTCCTACCACAATTCTATTGTAATGTAAAGCTTAAGGCAATTTTTTACTTCACTGCTAACATTGCTCTATAACCATTTCCATCACAAAAATTTATCTCACTTCATTTATTTATTTATTTAGCTTTTGTTAACCAGGTAGGTACACTAGACAAGACAATTGTCTATTTTCAGGCATGACCCGGGAGAGTACAGGAATATTAGATTTAGGTACATACAATGACATTGTACAAATTAGACATGTTACAGTTCATGTGAGGATACAGATTCAACGCAGCATACGAAACATGGTAAGGCATAGATTATACAGTATTAACATAACAAAAATAAACATCTTGTGGGAGATAAGAGCAGTAATGTTACAGATTAAAAAAGTGAATTTTTTTTTATCTGACTAACAACTTGGCGTTAAATTAACTTAACCATGAACAGACAGGATATGTTGACACAAATAGCTATCTCAGCTATTTGATCTTATCTGTACATGAGAGACATGGTATTACAATATCAAGATTTTCTTATTCCTGTTTCAACAGATTTACTAGTTTCCTACTGCTAAAAATCTAAACACTGTTCCAACATAATGATATTATATGACTCACAGTGTTTCTTGAGGCTATAAAATGTGTCATTTGCAGTCACGCACTGTTTTTGTTTTCCAATTATTTTTTGGGGGGCAGGGATTTACATTACGCCTCTATAGTTGCAATGCACATTTTTCACAGCTGGATCTCATTCATTATCTATGTGAATCAAACATATGAATCCTTGAAAATGTATCATCTGATTGTTGATTTCTGTATTTATGAAGCTGCATACACAGCACACTACAAAGTTCGCTGCATTTTTTTTTGGATCTCTTCTTTTACTCATATTCATGTGTCTAGCACCTTTCAGCGTTGGAACTTTGCTTACCAATCCTTCTTGCAAAACCTTATTCATTACACACACATACACACAAATAAATTAAGCCTGCTTTCACCTGTTCAACAAAAAAAAAGCCATTCCATGTATTACAACATACTAACTACCCTTGCCTATTTAAAGGGGCACTGTCAGCTTTGTCTCTCATTTCTCAAGTAAATGTAACCATTGTGCCTCTAGGCACATACTTGTGAAGCAATTATCATGGAATGCCCCTGTGCAGCCCTAAAAAAACATTTTTTACCTAGTTCGTTAAATATTTACATTAATTTCTTTTCAGTCAGTCCGCATGAAACTGTGCTGTCCACCAGAAGCATATCCATAGGGAGAACGGGTGCCTGCTAGGAAGAGTAGCCCCAAAGTGCACTTTTTGCCATGACCATTGAACAAAGGCATTTATGCAACACATTTGCCTATAATGACACTTTCCTTGTCTCTGAATAAAAAAAAACAGCAGTAGTAATGCTGCAAAATACATTTTAAAATGGGTGCAGAAATTGCACGTATGTGGAAAAGCTGGTGTTAAAATCCCATGCATGCACAAGAGTGTACTGCTCTTGCACATGCATGGGATTTTCTCCAACAGCTGTTCTAGCATCGCGGCGATTTCGCACGGAAGTTACAAATGTATTGTCAACATTACTCTACTCAGGTTTTTTCATTCAGGGCAAGAAATGCTTCATTACAGGCAGATGTGTTGCATAAATGTCTTTGCTCAATGGTCATGGCAAAAAGTACACTTCGGGGCTGTGCTCCTGAGCAGACATGTATTCTCCCCATGAATATGCTTCCGGTGGACAGTGGAGTTTCATGAAGACTGACTAAAAAGGAATTAATGTAAATTTTCAACAAACTAGGTAAAACAATTGGGTGTGTGGGGGGGGGCTGTACAGGCGCATTCCATGATATGTGCCTAGAAGTACAATGGTTACATTTACTTGAGAAATGAGAGACAAAGCTGACAGTGCCCCTTTAATATAACATACTGTTATTCAGGATTACAAAGCACTGAACGTTCTCTGATAGGAAATGCTTCATTTACCTGCAGCCTTGCCTTACTTACAAAACATCAACTCAATTTCTTGTAGGTCTCCCTATCCTTAATATCTGTCATCTCATGCCAGGCTGAATCTTTGCAGTTGGAATCATAAAAATGATATAATCAATTTCAAATCATAAATTCAACATTTTCTTCTTTCCAATGTCATCTTCAGTTATTGTGGCTGACGAGTTTACAGAATCAGATGATTAGCTGTATACCCCACCAGAGCACATTATGAACAGTAACTCAACAAACCTGACATGTACTACTGCTTTACTTCAAAACAGAGAGGCCATATTACATGAACTTTATTATTAACAACTAACACGGTGTACTAAGTACTGTTCACATGCTTGAACTTTTTCTTCATCCCACAAATACATTGAACATCCTAGCTGCCCTAATCTTTTCTTTCCAAACAAAATACATAACTGAGCCTACCAAATATAATCAATATAATATTTACTTGTCATGCACTGGGATGTTCAACAGGCAGCTACAGTACATCACTTGAGCAAAGGTACATTTATGAGCAGACAGTAAAAAATAACCTGCATCACCAAGTGAAGAGGTTGTTTTCTTATAATTCACTGCGTTTTATAACAAGATTCATTTCTTCACTGCTTCTCTCCAGTTCATGCACTTCATTCATTGCTACATTATTTTTTTTTTCTTAAAACCTTTCTTGATCTTCCAACTTGTCCCCTTTTTCAAATTTTCCAGCCTATCTGTAAAGTACTATTTATGTTTATTTTTCTTTTAATCTAGTTTTGCAAATGTCATTACATTTCTGTAAGCTGCCTACACTCTGATGTTTTTTCTTCTGCTCGTTTCATTCATAACAAGTGCACTGTAGTCAACTTCTACATGCAATATTTGCTACAATACAACTGTCATTTGTCAGATTTGCTTCATAACACTACATGTTGACAAACATATCAAATAATTCCTATTCTCTAAAGACAGTACAGAATATATACATAATGGGAAGGCTTTTAAGCCTGAGGTTCAATGGGCGGAGCAACTATGTCACTCCCCCCAATCAGGCTTTAAAAGGTCAAGCATCCTGGGCCTTCCCAGGATTCATTTCTTATTGTGGCCTGAGGTGCCACCCTTCCTCACTTGGATCTGTTGTTCCCTATGCCTCAGACCACAGGGTCTTTCCTTTCATTCCCTTCCCTTGGCTTCCACTTTCATTTGCCTCCCATTGGTGGCTCTGCCGTTCCAATTGCTCCTTCGAGACATTCCTGCCCCTCAGCCACTGCACATCTTCCGTGGATATTGCTTGCCTCCTCAGTGGTGCTCTAAGCAAGGGCTCCCTCCTAGCCTACATCTGCTGCTTCTTCTGCAGCCTCATGCCATACCACTTCGCACTCCCCAACCCCCGCCTGCCACTTCTGCAGCCATATCTCTTGCTCCAGTCCTCTGGCTGCTCTAGCAGTCTCAGTTGCTCCTCTCTCTTCCCTGCCCATTCTCACAATGCTGCTCCTTGTAGCACTGCCTGCGTTTGTATGTGCCACCTCGCTTGCTCGCTCCCTTGTCCCCTCTCCCAGCTGCTCTGCATTTTGCCTTGCTCTCTTTTCTTTCTTCTCAACTTTTACCTCGCTCAGCATCATTTCCTGATGTTTCCTATCTGTTTCAGCTATTCTGGGCACTCGTCATGTTCCATCTTCGAACCAGTCGGTGAAGTGTCCTATCGCTCTCTCCGTGGAGCCCTATCTCAGTTGCCTTCTGATTGTTCACCTTGGTAAGTGCTCACTCAAGTTCCAATACATCCCCTCTCTTGTTCTTTCTTTCTTCTTTCTTCTAGTGCACATGGACCCAGAGTTGGACCTCAGTTTTGTTGGCTTCATTCTTTTCTTCATGGACTTCTTCTGATACTCTGTGCTGTACCTCATTCTCATGTCATACTCTTGCTAAATTTATACGGACTCCCTGATGGTGATCCTTCCTCCGAATCTTGTCTGACGTCTGCCCAATATACTGGTATGCTGTTCCATTCTACCCTGTTGCTTGATGTCTTTTACAATTTTTTTTTTCTTTTGTTTTCCGAGTCTGTTTGCCTCCCCGTGATTATTTTTTTTTCTCAGTGGTCTGTGCATTCCTGATTTCACCTGTTGTACTACTCAAATCTTTTTCTGATTTTACCTTTCTATTCCTCTCACTGTATTTTCCTAATTTTGTCTACTATTGTTTTTTCCCTATATGCACCAGTCCTCTAACTAGTGTTCCATTGCATCTGATTTTGCATTGCCCTCTCCTCAGTGTGCTTCAGATCATTTATTTTATTCATTCTCTTCCATTCTGTATCCCTGATTATGTATCTTCAGCGAATATTTTGAATATGTCCCTTTACCCATTCTGAATATCTGGGCTGTAAAGGGATCGTACCACAGGTCTGGGCACTGGCTTCTGTGGCACCCCACTCATCACCATGGCCTCCTCTGCTGTCTTTCCCTTGGATCTCATGTGATGTGATTTTCCATCCTAACTATTTGCAAAAAAAAAGGGGGTTCATAAGTCCAGTTCTCCTTCGATCAGTCTGACCTCAGAATCTACTCATTTCCACTACTTATTCATAGGTCTGGTTCTCCTTCACTCAGTCCATCCTTCGGGCCTGATCAAGCATCATCAGCTACTCCTTTTTCCTTCATTCAGTCTAACCTCAGAATCTGCTATTCCCTCACTGCTCTTTGCTCCTGGTTTCTCTGAGCTGCACTTTCATCCTGGCTGTGCTTCCTTTTGTGGGCACTTGCCCGGTGTATGCCCCATCAACTTTGCTCCTTGTTCCTCCCTCCATTATCTTCCTTCTCTGATCTGTGCTCTCTTTTGGGGTTTTTCCCCTATCCTGCCATCACCTTCCCTACTCATATCCTTCTCTTACTTTATCTCGTATCTGTCCAGGTGCATGAGTCTGCTTATCCTTCACTCATCCTGACCTCATGGTTCATCTATTTACATCACTGAATCAAGCATACCCCTCATTGAATCCTATGCTATCTCATCAAACCACTGCTCTCCTGCAGTTATCACCATCAGTCTCCTCATGCCCACATCTGGGTATCCATCACTCATCCAACCCTCATGTAAGTCTATTCCATCACATAGACTACTCGAGCATACCCCTCTTGAGTCCATGCTACCTTGACTCAACCAGCTCTCCACTCACAGTCATGTCTTCATGTCCATTGCCCCTTTGCTAGGGGCTGGTAGGCTGCTCTCCATCATCGTTCAAGGTTCATGTCATGTCTCATCTTTAACCTTTCAAGCATTCAATTCATGTCTCACCTTCAACCTTCCAAGCCTTCTTGGCTTCTTTCCATCATCATACTTCCTCTCTCACTTTTGAGTGTCTAGTTGCAGACATCGCCCGCATCCCTCAACAGATGTTCATTTACAAGGACCGATTCTCTCCATCATTGTACATCATTCATTTCATACTTCACCTTAACTTCCTCCCTCCTTGACCTTGACTTTAAACTACTGTAATTTAACAGTTACCAATTAAACCATCTTCAGCCTGGAGGATAGGTGACCTAGGCCTTGGATCCCCAGAGGTTTCCTCCTCAAAGGGTTTTTTTTCCGCTCCTCCATGCTGATGGTCATAATATTAGACAGGATTAGTAGTTTTATAGGTTTCATAGTTAGGTTCTGCTGGTGGAGGGAGTCAGATGGTGGCCCCAGCAATCCCTCTCTCCTTAGGAAGTCCACCCTTTGACATCTTGTCAGCTTTCCTTACATTCTTTGTGCCCACCTTTTTTCATCTTCTCATGTCATTCCTACCTATGTATGTCACATTTATTTCCAGTCTAGATAACTTCTGAATATATCTTCTTCAATGCTCTACACCTGATTGGGTATCCTTTTTGGGCTTCTTCCTAAGCTACCTTTAGCCAATGGAATCATTCCCATGGCACCTATGGGGGCGAACCCTCCTCTAGGGTTTCTTGCATCATACCCCTATAGGGTGGTACATCCCACAGATAGACAGGTGAATAACCACAAGGTAATCAAGTCATACTAGCATCATCTCATCCAGTTGCATAAGTACAATTGAATTGAAAGGCTTTTAAGCCTGAGGTTCAATGGGCAGAGCAACTATGTCACTCCCCCCATCAGGCTTTAAAATGTCAAGCATCCTGGGCCTTTCCAGAATTTGTTTCTCGTTCCCCACCATCCACCCCTCCTCCTCCAGTGGCTAATCTCTCTTACCTGTGGGTTTCTTCCTAAGCTACCTTTAGCCAATGGAATCATTTCTTCGGCACCTATGGGGGAACCCTCCTCTAAGGTTCCTTGCATCGTACCGCTACAGAGTGGTATATCCCACAGATAGAAAGGTGAATAGCCACAATGTAATCAAGTCACACAAGCATCATCTCATCCAGTTGCATAAGCAAAACTGAACTGTGATTTTGCAACTATCCTGCATTCCCTGCCATACTTCATGGGAACTTACTATTATAAATATTTTCTTTAATTTATTTATTTTATTTATTTATTTAAGTCTAGAATTAACACAGTACCTTTGAGCCAAGGCTCTTTTACAAAGGTTCCACATCGGATGGTACAGTAAACAATTATGAGACAGTAAATGATCATTAAACATTTGACAAATGTGCAAATACAGTTAGGGGTAAAGGATTTTGAAGTAAGAGGGAGTGAGGTAAGAAGGTGTAGGGGTGAGGGGGAGGGAGATCAGTGAGTTTAAAATGAAGGGGAGGAGAAAAGCAGGTAGGAGTAGTTTGGAGGGAGGCAGGAGGAAGAAGGCAGGCAGCCAGTCAAGGACAGACAGTTAAAGTGCTAGGTTAGGGTGGCAGCATTTAGACCAAAGTGCTTGTTGCAGTGGCATAGGCAGGAGGATGGTGGACTAATTGGGTGAACAGTCACAGGAGCTGGAAGCAAGTAGCGAGAGTCTAAGTCTGGACTTGAAAACTCCAAGCATCGGTGCAGCAGAGATGTCACTACTAAGGGAGTTAAGCCAGTTGGGTTCCCTGTAGGCAAATGATCTTTTACCTTGAGTAGTACGGCACCTCAGGAATTGTAGGGAGTGAAACATGGACCTCCTTGTATAGGAGGTGCTGGATCTGGGTGTGAGAAGAGCACAGACTCCGGGGGGGGAGCAAGACCCATCATTATTTTCTTGGCTGTAGTGCAGGTTTGATATTTTATTCTACTATGAAGTTGCAGCCACTTGGTCTGGGAGTAGAGGTCACAAGTGTGAGTGAGACAGTGTGATCCAGTGATGAGTCAACAGGCTTTATTTAGGGAGATCGTTACATGTTTGAGGCAGCTGGCTGTGGCAGAGCCATAGATGATAAGACCATAGTCAATAATACAAATGACCGAGCTTTGGATGGCAATAGACAGGGCATCAGAGGTTAGGTGTTTCCTATGCTGGAACAGTAGGCCCAGTCAGGTATTAGCGGTCTTCGCCACATTGTTAATGTGGACAGTATAGGTGAGATGGGAGTCAAGGGTGATGCCAAGGTACTTGAGAGATTTTATTTGTTCCAGTGTAACTCCTTGTTTAGTTTTGATGGAGATTTGGTAGTGCTTGGTTTTGTTGTGGTGGCTGCAGAACATCATAGATTTTGTCTTCTTCTGATTGAGGATCAGTTTATGGGAAGAGAACCAGGCCTCAACAAATGAGAAGCCCTGTTGGAGTTTTTCTTGCAGGGGTTTAGGGTAATGGTGAGAGGCTAGTATAACCACATCATCAGCGTAGAGTAAGATTTGCTCTGGGCAGGAATCCGGTAGTGTGTTTAAGAACAGGCTGAAGAGGAGGGGTCCCAAGATGGAACCCTGGGGGACCCCTGAGCGGATGGGTCTTGGATCAGAAAGGGTATCAGCAATTCTTACTCTCTGGGTCCGACTGTCCAGGTAACTTTTGAACCAGCTAATAGAGTCAAGTGAGAGCCCAGCATTATGTAGCTGGACCAGCAGGAGGTGGTGGTTAACGGTGTTGAAGGCTTTTGTCAAATTGATAAAAATAGAGCCAGTTAGTTGGCCTTTGTCCAGCGAGTTGTGAAAAGCACTGGTGAATTCAAGAAGAGCAGAGGAGGTACTGTCCCCTTTCCTGAAAACATGTTGTTGCCGGCACAGTACATTGTGTTTATCCAGAAAGTCAGTAAGCTGATCTGAGACAATATGTTCCAGCATCTTGGAGAGGGGAGGAAGAATTGAAATGGGTCTGAAATTCTCGAGGGCAGTTTAGTCACCACCTTTGTGGATGGGGGTAACGATGGCATATTTCCACTTATCTGGGAATTGGCTTAGACTGAGGGAGAGGTTTAGGATCTTGGTCAGAGGCCCTAGCACCTCTTCTAGAGTGAGAGACAGGAATTTGAGGTCAAGGGAGTCATTGCTGAATCTTGATTTGCTAATAGCTTTGGTGATAGACTTGCGAGCTTGGTGGGTTTTGACCTCTTTAAAGTAGAAACGTGGCTTATTTGAGGTAGTGGTTGATTGGGACATAAGAACTTCCTCTCCAATGACAAAATCAGTAGGTAGAACTGAGCTGAGGTCAGTGAACGCTGTGTTAAATGAGTCTGCAATGGTTTTTAGGTCAAGTGTGGTGTTACCATTAATGCTGAGCATGGACGGGGGGGATTTGGACTATTTCCCAGTGACTTCAAGTTTTTCCAAAAGTCTCTACCATTCTCCCAGGAGTTGGTGAGGGCATTCTTATAGTAGGCTGATTTCATTTGTCGGATGGTTTTGGTGCAGTTATTCCATGCACGTTTGTAGTTTGAGATGTCTTTTTGCCTACCAGAGTTTCTGGCTAGTTCCCAGAGGTGGTCCCTTGCTTTTAGTTTTTTAAGGAGGTTGCCAGTGAGCCAAGGGTTACAGAGTGCCTTGACTTTGCACTTTTTTAAGGGGGCGTTCAAGTTACAGGCCTCTGTGAAAATTTTAATGAAGTGATCCAGTGCTGTATTCACATTGGTTGCATTGAAGGTAGGTGACCAGTCTTGATAGAGGAGGTAGGATTTGAGGTGCTTTAGCTGACCACAGGGTAGAATTCTGCTGACAATGGTTTTGGGGGGTGGTTTGATGAATTTATTTGACCAGATGCAGCTGACAGGAGAGTGGTTGCTGAGAGAGTCAGGGAGGACAGAAGTGTTTGTGATCCGAGAGGGGTGACTAGTAAGGATCCAGTCCAGGAGGGTGCTGGTGCCGGTCTTGTAATTTTTCCTGGTTGGCAAGTCGACCATCTGGGTGAGGTTGGTGGCAGCAGTGGAGTCCCTGTGCACCCCTGCTTCAGCAGCTAGCCAGTTTATATTGAAGTTGCCTAAAAGGATGGATTCAGTGTCTGATGGAAGTGACCTGACAAAGTAAAAGTACTGCAGTCAGCCCAATTCCTTGTTCTTTGGGAGGAATATAGGTGGTGACAACTGTCAGGGCTTTGTTTTGGGCTCCTAAGAGGATTCTGATGGGTAGAATCTGAGCAGCAGAAGAGTGAGGCAAAATATTAATGGGATGACCAATGATAGTGTCTTTTGGGTAAATAGCGCAGCCACCACCTCTTTTAGACAACCGGTCCAGCCTGAAGACATTGTAGCCAGAGATGTTGATTGCCTGGTCCAGAATCGAGGGTGTGAGCCATGTCTCAACAATTGCCAGGATGTCAGGGCAGTGTTGGCAGGTAAAGACCTGCAGGGCATCGATTTTGGGCAGGAGGCTGCAGATGTTGATGGACATGATTGTGAGGGCACCTGAGGGCTTGTTCTGGTTTGAAGCCTTCACTTTAAGGATCCTGCTTGTAAATACAGAGCCTAAAATCAGATTACACATATTACTGATAACATTAACATACTGCCATCTTATTAAATAAAGCTGCCAGCTCAGGGATAACAAAGAATGACCTTGATTCATGTTTAACAACATGCTATGTTAAAGGAGCACTGTCAGCTTTGTCCCTCTGTTTTGGAACACCTGTTTGGAGTGTGCTTCTAGGCACTTATGTGTGAATCATTTACTCTAAAATGCCACTGTGTATCACAAAAGTGATCTAGCTACCTTTTTCTGGTAATATTTTCATTATTTTCTTTATGGTTGGTCTGTAGTTAAAGTAGCTGCCAACCAGAATCATATCTACCCTGAGTACTCGTGTCTGCCAGCAAAAGCTGTCCAGAAGCGTAATGTTTTATATGCACATTCTAAAAACTTATTAATGCAGTAGATGTTCTTAGTCCAAATTGTCCATGGTGTCTTTAAACCAAAACTGAGTGCTGGTATCACCGTAAAATACATTTAAAAATAGGGGCCAAAATCGCACACATGAGCAAGATTAGCACACTATTGCACATGTGCAAGATCATTGCTATGGAAGCTTTTGCACTTGTGCGTGATTTTGGCCCCAATTTTAAAATGTATTTTATGCCAGTACCAGTGCTCGGTTTTGGTTTACAAACACTGGGAATGTTCAAACTAAGAACATCTACTGCATTAATAAGTTTTTAAAATGTGCATGTAAAAAAGTTACACTTTGGGACAGCCCTTGCTGGCAGATGTGCATACACAGGAGGGTTATGCTTCTGGTTGGGGGTGACTGTAACTATGGACAGACCACAAATAAAATAATGAAAATATCACCAGAAAAAGGTAACTAGATCACTTTCTTGATACAAAGGGGTACTTCAGAGTAAATGATTCACACGTATGTGCCTAGAGGCATACCCCAAACTGGTTTTCCAGAACAGATGGGTAAAGCTGAGAGTGCCATTTTAAATATTTCTTACTATTTGTCATCCACATGCTCTTACATGTACAGCACATTTCTGCCATGTGGGTATAGGCCCTTCATTTTGCTTTGTTATGATAAATCCATAATTCACAGTGTTATAATGGTTTTACTTCTGTCTATACTTGTATTGTACAAAGGAGCAGGATTTACACAATTGCTGGATAAAGGGTAATTGTATTTTCTATGGCACATATAAGAAGCCCTATTATAATCCCATGATAGCTTGTTCTCTTGTGTACATAACTTACAGGTGTTGTCCAATGCTACGCCTTTCCTGCACTGAAACAAACAGCCAAAGAGCAGCAATATCAGAGACATAAACCTTTTTTTTTCAGACAGACAGCATTCTCATGCATGACGTCTATTTTACGTTTCCATCATACTGTAGTAACAAATATACCTAAGCATGACAATTATAAGCATTACAATATGTACTCATTAAGCACTGAGACTTACAACATCCATTTACATCAACTGTGACTTCACAAACTTAAAATAAAATCACTTTATCATCAACTTTCACTGTGCACCAAGTACTGTGCCCATGATTAAAATAATTTCCCCTACCACAACTACCTTGCCATCCCTGGTTACCGCTGCCATTTCTTAAACATAGTTGCTGCCATGCAAGATTAATCGATGGATTGATTCTGTCCCCTGTATCACAAAGCTTCGGGGGTCTATAACTTCTTAAAGTGAGGAGGGAACTTTTCAAAAGGTCTGTCACACCACCTTAGATCTTGTTTCCTTTTGCAATCTGAAATCACAAGGAAGTTAAGTGACTTGCTTAAGGTCACAAAGTTTGCAAGTGGGGCTTAATAGGAGGCATCTTCTCCCTCCCAGGCTCAGAATATATAACCAGAAACAGAACGCAGGGGGCCCTCATGGTGCCATTCCAATGCACAGCTCTCGGACAGCGTGCCTTCTCCCACAGAGCCCCTCTCTGGCTTAATGAGGTACCCGAGTCCATTCAGAACTCCACTAGACTGTCCGGCTTCAAATGAGACCTAAAGCACTACCTGACCTCCAGATCTGTATGCACTTGCTTCTCCAACAGCTCTTAGACTCTGGATGACAAGGCCTGGCTCTGCTAACAGCAACTATTCTCAGCACAAGACAGAAGCCACCATCCCACATGCTCCTTGACAATACTTCTGAATCCACTCTAGGGCTGCTTCTGTACACCCCTCCCCTCCCTCCCCCCCCATAGCCACGCTTAGAATGGGTCTATGTTTCCCTGGCCTCAGCTCTGCCTCCTTGAGCACTTTTACTAGAGGCCCCCCTCCTCCCCTACCAACATTCTGTCCTTACTGACCCTCTGCCCAACCTAACCTAACCTTTAGTGCCTCTGCACCTTACCTGCACTTGTAATAAACTAAAGTTGATGTCCGTATGCTGTATAGTGTTTTAAATGACTAAGAAAGTCTGTAACCTTTTCCCGATTGTTATGCTGTTCAGTGTCTCAAATGTCCTAAAACTCTGCAACCTTCTTGATTGAATGTCTATACTCTGTTCACATGATGTAGAACCTTTGTAAAAGAGCCTTGGCTCAAAGGTTATTTTCCAAATACCAAATAAATAAAAATAAATAAATGAGACAACCCAAGTCTTCACATTTATTTATTTATTTACGAGTTTAACCAGGAAGGCATACTGAGCAGTGAAATGCTTGATTCCAGATGCGACCTGGGGGACAAGTCCCAATACAATAACACAAATACAGGTCATAGCACAGTGAGGGGTCCCCCTGCCATGCAGACAAAACAGCAGGTAGATACAGGAACATAGGAAGGGGGAGCATACATGGGGGTAGTGTTACAGGGAATTCACAACGGTAAACTAATACATAGTATACTAGCTAAATCAAGATCAACTAGAGGTGAAAGTGTTACATCGAATCATATCATCAAATAGTCTAAATACATAGTGGGCTCTAGCAAAAACATGAGCAGCTTGAGGTAAAGTGGGGCAGTAGAGGCGGTTGAGGAGTGGGTTGGGTGAGTGTCTTAATTCGACTGGCAAGGCGTTCCATATCTGTGGTATGCAAAATCTGAAGGTTGCTTGGCCTTTGGTAGTGCTCATGAAAGGGACGTGGAGGAGCCTGGGGTCCATGCTTCTTCGGGGGTAGGCAGGGGGAGGTTGTGGGGAGAGTACAGAAGTCAGGTAAGGGGGAAGGGTCTGGAACCAGAATTTAGCTGCAGATCTAGCACAATGGGTTTGCCTTCAGTCTTGGAGGTACGGCAGGGCTAAGGAGTCATATAAGGTGCAGTGGTGGGTTGTTTGTGGGCAGTCCAGGATAAAGCGACAGAAAGAGTGATAAAGAGAGTCAAGGCTGGCCAAGGCAGAGGAGGGAACAGTAGTATAGACTATGTCTCCATAGTCAAGTATAGGGAGTATCATCCTTTGAACAATTGCTTTTCTAGCAGGAGGGGGAGACAGCTTTTGTTCCTATATAGGGCGCCGAGTTTAGGGAGTAGCTTCTTGTGTAGTGAGTCAATATGGGTGGTGAAATCAAGGTGCTGATCAAGCCAGAGACCTAGGTATCTGACAGTAGTGCAGACATCTAGCGGGGTCCCATCTAGGGTTTGGAAAGGGGGCACTGCGCTTGGCGGGATAGTCTTTATTGTGAGCCAAAAGTTAGTGACATGGTTTTCTTTGGGTTCAGGAGTAGTTGGTTAGACCAGAACCATTGTTGGATGGCATTGAAATCCTCTTGCAGCATGTTTGACACCCTGCATGAGGTGAGGCCTGTGGCATACAGCACTGTATCATCTGCATACATTTGGATGGATGAGTAGCGACAGGCTGATGGGAGGTCATTTAAAAATATGGAGAAGTGCAGTGGGCCCAAGACTGAGCCTTGCGGGATGCCAGTGGTAACTGGTAGGGGGTTGGAGATGTGTGATCTGACTTTTACAGCCTGATGCCTACCCACCAGGTAGCCGTGGAACCAGGTGAAGGCTGAGCTGGTGAGACTGGCTTCTTTTAGTTTAGTCAGTAGCAGAGTATGGGAGACAGTGTCGAAAGCCTTTGCTAAGTCTATAAAGATGGCAGAGGTGATGTGGCCTTTGTCCATGCCTGTGAGTATGTCGTCAGTGAGTCTTAGCAGAGATGTGGTAGTTGAGTGAGACTTGCGAAAGCCAGATTGGTATGGTGCAAAAAAGGAGGAGGTGTCCAGATAGGGAGAGAGTTGGGTGAGGACAAGTTGTTCCTGTATTTTAGCCAGGATCGGGAGTAGGGAAATGGGGTGATAGTTTCCCGGGATGGAGGGGTCACTCCCTTTGGGGAGGGGTATAATGGTAGCTAGTTTCCATGCAAACGGTATCTTGCCTAGAGAGAAAGAGAGGTTGAAAAGTGTAGCTAGCGGGGCGGCTATGACTGGGGCTGACAGAAATAGCATCTTGGCATCAAGGGCCATGGGGCATTTTCTTTTGTTAGGGTTCATGCAACGGAGGGAGTTGAGAACTTCGTCCGAGGATACTGGGCGAAAGGCGAAGCTATATGGGTGGTGTGAGTGCTCTTGGCGGGGGGGGGCACGGGGTGGGCGGATGATGGAGGGAGGATAGGAGCAAGTCAGCGCAGCTGGAGAAGTAGGTATTGAAAGTAGTGGCTACCTCACTGGGATCGGTGATGGTAGTGCCCTGCTGTGACAATGTCGGTGGTGGTGAGTGGGTTGTGGGGGAGAAGAGGGATTTGAATGACTTCCAAAAGTTTGTTGGGTGGTTAAGGTTTGCATTGAAAGCCGATAGGAAGCAGTTCTGTTCTGAGTTGTGAATGAGTTTAGTGCAGAAGTTGCGGAAGGTTCTGTAGTTTTGGAAAGTAGCCTGGGTGCCATTTCTTATGGACTTTCCATGCGTGTTCTCTGGACTGGCATTGAGTAATGATATCTGCGGTGATCCAGGAAAGGTGGGCACCTCTAACTCTTTTTGTGCATAGGGGGACGTAGTAGTCCCAGACACTTAGAAATTTGGCCTTGAAAGTTTCGAAGGCAGCATCAATAGACATGACTGCTGGGATGAAAGACCAGTCTACTTGGCCTAGGTTGTACATGAGCAATGGTAGGTCCAGGGAACTGTATGTCCTTGTTCAGAGTGTCTTTGGGGGAGAGCGGGGGGCTTGAACACCTTCCTGACCACGAAGATCATATGGTGGTCACTTAGGGAGTCTGGGAGCAGGCCCAGTCATGGGATCCTGTGGGGGTGGGAGGAGAGGATCCAGTCCAAGAGAGAGTAATTTTGCATCTTGTGGTTCAGCCGGATGGGGGTGTTTGATAATTTGAGCGAGATTTACAGCCTTGATCTTAGTCTTAAGGTGGGCCTTATCCATGGCTAGCCAGTTGATGTTAAAATCGCTGATGGTGTAAAGCTTGTCACCCATGGTTAGTGACTTTAATGTGTCCAGGTGCGATAGAATGTCAGGTATGAGTGTACCACAGGGGCAGTAGGACCCCACAACATACACTGGGGTGGAGCACGGGAGCGATACTTTGATTAGGAGAGAGTTGATGTGGGTTGGGAGTGAGTGGATTTGAATTAAAGTGAACTGTAATTTAGAGGAGATGTACATGGCTGTCCCTCCACCTCTCTTTCTCCCTGAGCAATAATGTCTGATAATTGTGTAGTCAGGGATGGATACGTCAGCGTCAGTGTGATGGGATTTTAACCAGATTTCAGATATGATCAGAATGTCAGGGCAATGGGCTAAGGTGACTGGCTGCAGGACAAGTTATTTTGTTTAGCAAACTGCATATGTTTAGGTGCAGGAGCCTGAAACTCTTGGGGAGTGTAAACGGGGAGTGAGTGCTTGAAATGATGGGTCCAGGGTTGGGCTCAATATCACCTGCTAGGAGGAGTAGCAGAGTGAGGATCTGTTTGCATCTGTGCCAAAAGTATTTGTGCCTGGAGGTTTGGGGGGAGCTGAGGCTGCTGGAGGTGGGCAGCTGACAGCTTGGGTGTGGAGAATGTCCTGACCCAGCTTAAAAGAGGGGGGCAAGATGTTTGTGCTAATGTGCCAATTTTGTGCTTTTCGGCAGTATTGTAGCTGGATAGGGAAAGTATTGGTGGGCTTGGGGATGAGACTGGTGGTGGTAGACAGGGGTGGTACCCTTTTTGGGAGGATCACTGGGGGAAGGGATGCCAGAGGGGCAAGAGAGAGAGAGAAGTAGCAGAGGCAGGAGAGGTAGCATAGTTGGTACAGAATTGCCAAAGGTTTAGGTAAAGGAAAGCAGCCTCTAGTGGTAGCAGCTGATTAGTTGCAAATGGGGAAGTGAGCTGATAGGTTCTGCAGCTCACGTGACTCAGCTCTATAAAACAAGGAGCTCACCAAGGGCGGTGGTGGGGGCGGTGGGGCCAAAACACAGGCTCTGATGCAGCGGAGTGCTCCTTGTACCTTGTGGGTTTTTTTCGGTGCCGTTGGGGGGGGCACATCCTGTTGGCTGCTGCTGGCTGGAGAGGGCTATCCAACCACTGCCCTCGTGACCCCGACTGTGGAGAAAGAGAGAGAGGGGGTTAAGTAGCAGTGGAGAAGGAGGAGGAACTGAAAATACAGGTAGCCCTTAATTTTCTTTTTATGCAGCACTATACAAGTCAACTCTATAATCTACGGAGCAGTATTTTAATTAGAGGTTTGCTGTGTGCTGTAAGAGCAGCAAATGACTTTAAGCCCTGCAGTTCTTTAACTTAAGCTTGCTGAGTGCTGTAAGAGCAACAAAAATGACTTTAAGCCCTGAGAAAAATCTATCAGTGGTGCTGTGCCAAGAAAAATTAAAGCTACAGCCAGCTCAGTCCTTTCCTTTTTCTCAGCTTTTCAAAATTGATTTTGGCGCCAAACACAGGCTCTGCTGCAGCGGAGCGCTCCTTGTACCCTGTGGGTCTTTTTTGGTGCCATGGGGGGGTGTGTCCTGTTGCTTGCTGCTGGCTGGGGAGGGCTATCTGACCACTGCCTTATCGACCCTGACTCATGAGTCTTTTTTGGTGCCATTGAGGGGGGGCATGTCCTGTTGCTTGCTGCTGGCTGGGAAGGGCTATCTGAGCACCACCCTCACGACCCCAACTTGTGGGTCTTTTTTGGTGCTGTTGAGGGGTGCTCGTCCTGTTGCTTGCTGCTGGCTGGGGAGGGCTATCCAACCACTGCCCTTGCAACCCTGTATAATTACCCACTACACTGTACTGCCTCATTTATTGCAAGACATTGACTTGCTCTTGGCTGATGGCACTGGCATGAGGTTGGAAATTAGTGCTGCACCATTATGCCCAATCCTCCTATGCTGCCAGCTACTTTAACATAATAATACTTACTTAATTACTTCTTTCACATAATAATAATAATAATAATTTTATTGATAAAGCAAAATTAAAATATCAAAGAGCTGTACATAAATATAAAAATCATAACATTTTTAAAAACAGGAGAACATTACAAAAGCTCTGCATTAAATTCAACAATTACTAAATGCAAGATTAAATAGATGTGATTTTAATGCAGTTTTGAAGCTGTCTGTGGTCAGACATTCCCAAACCCGACGAGGTAGAGAATTACACAGGGAAGATGCAGCATAATCAAATGAACAAGCACCACATGTCTTCAGTTGTATCCTGGGAACCTCTAGGAATCCCTCGTTGGTAGAGCGGAGGGAACGGAGGGGGCAATAAGGGTGAAGAAGCTCTTGCAGGTAACTCAGACCCTGACCATGTAGGGATTTATAGGTCAGCAAGCCAACCTTAAAGTTGAACTGCCATTGCACTGGTAGCCAATGCAGCGCCTGAAGCACAGGTGTAATATGGCTAAAACGAGAATGCGCAGTCAGTAACCTGGCTGCTACATTCTGCACTAGTTGTATATGGTACCCCAAACCACATGTGGTACTAGTCCAAACACTGCAAATGAAAGAGTCAGACTGACGTTGTAGCCCTGGCGGTCATTATAAAGAGAGATGAATGAATTAAAACAAAAGTTTGATAAATAATGCTGATGTGTGGAGAGCAATACAGAACAAAATAAGTGGAGACAAATAGAAAGAAACAGACAGCAAATGCTGCTGATGCTGATACTCAGAAATTCAATATTACAGAGCTGAGTACCCCTCAAAGAAAACTTTGACATATGTAATAACTAAGTTCATTTCAGCTTCCTTTTCATATGTATTATATAGAGAATACTGCATATGTAGGGAGTTGATATGGAGTTTTTTCACACACCCAAGTTGTGTGATAATATGTAAACCTCGAGAGCGAAGCTTGAGAGGTTTACTAATATCACACAGCAGTGTGAAAAAACTCCATTTCTACATATGTTTTATTTTTATAATAACTGGCACTAAAAAAAAAAATTCCATAAGAAAATTACCACTACGAGGCGAGGCAAAGCTCATATTTTCTATTAGTAGGCATGCCCCACACTATTCAAGGACTGACATCACATAACGTGCTAGCATGGGGGCGTGCCTACTAGTAAGGAAGTACGAGTGTTTTGGCCGTGGGTCTCGTGTTGGTTTTACGAAATAAATAAATAAGTGCTGCACACATACAGATCTCTAAACCGGAGGGTAAGCTACAGAATTAATTCAAAATGATTACGCTTTCTCATTTGGATCTGTAAGTTATGGAGGTTATGCTCTGAGTTTGAATCTGTTTACTCTGGAATGCGAGTGCTGCAGGCTTCTTGGCACAAGACTGTAAAAGTTGTATCAACCCACAGGTTGCTATGACTTTTTTCATATCAACCTGCAGGTTGATACGACTTTTTACAGTACTCAAAAACGGGTTGATAACAGGGATCACCAGTTACTGTAGATTTATCCAGCACATTATTTATTACTGAAACATTTGCATGCATACGTGATCTTTACACCTCATATTTTATTTGTCTCCATTGCTTACTTCCCACTTCAACTCATAATTCTCTGTTGAAACATCAGTCTGTTGCCATGAGAGTAACTTTTATGTCACAAGCAGCCCATTATGACTTCAGGTATGGAGAAGCAAACAGGAAAAAATTACCTCTTTAGAAGCAAATATTCTATTTTCCTGCACTTTATATCACTGAAAAAATAATGGGAAAAATACAGTACTAATAAGCAAAATGTGCTGCACTGTGTCTAGATATTACGTTTTGTTACATTTCTCCTGAACCCTTCACCTTGTTTATATTATGCTAAAAATGATGATGTTAGGGAGACTGTAAAAAAAGAAAAAAAAAAAAAAATTAAAAAAATTAACATACATAAAAAATAAGTGTTGGATGCTGCTAAGACTGGAATATGTTCACTGTGTCACATTTGGACACTGAAAAAAATAAACCAACAATACTGGAAAACAATTAACACCCTTAAAAAAATGTGGGCAGAACCTACTACAGACACATAGACAGTGCATTGCTTCTATTATGTTTTCTGGTTATATCTCTCACAGATATTAGAAAATTAATGTCTTCATCCATTACTAGAGCGCAACTTACTTTACAATCATAAAAGTTTTATCACTGCAGTGTTCTACATTATGCAAACTGAGCCTGAAACATTGTTTCCATTCTGTGTTTTGTACATCTGTAACAATAAGAAACATATTGAAACTCGGAAACACTATATCCGTTTTTAGCACATTTCACTAAAATTAGATGACTTTAATAAAGATTACTGGATATTCATTTTGAGCTCATTGTTTTACATGCTTTATCACACTTCTCCACAAAAACTTCCGCACATTATAATGACTCACCTATCTGCTTTTAACACAACCCCGCATTTTGCAATGTTTTATTCTTATGTTTCAATTTCTGCCTACCCCTAACATCCCTATTACAAATCTATAGCCTTATAAACTGTCATTTTAACTCAGACAAATGTTGGTGTTCTCTGCTGCTGTTACTTTAAGTATATTACGCTGTATCTTATGTGATATGGTTCATGCTGTTGTTGCTTTATGTTATCATTTTATTTACTGTTGTTAACTTGTACCTATGCCCAGGTCCATTTGGGAAATGAGTCTTACCTGACAGCTTTACCCCTCACAGAACACAACTACTATGACATGTAACTGTTTCTAGAAGGGCGGGTGGTCAGGAATGAGAATGCAGCCAATTGTCTGTGTTTCTTTTTTTTTTTTTGAATTGTTTATCCGGGAGTATTACACTAAGCTACATCTCCCACTGTGTTTCAGGATCTCCACATTACCCTCCTTTTTCACATTTTTGAAGGCTCTGTGTATAGCTCCATTTTCATTTTTCAATTTTTTTCTTTACCCAGTTTAGCACATTTCCTTACATTTCTGCAGTCTGTCTATTCTATGCCAGTTTTTGATCTGGTTCTGACTTTCTTTCCTCAAAACTGCACCAACTAGTCACCTCCTACATCCAGTATTTGCTACATTACAACTTTAACTTATCAGATATCCATCATACAAAACCCCTACTTTGTGTGAAACCTATTAAATAATTCATTTTTTCCTAACACAGTGCTACTTATGTCAACAAACTTGTTTTTGCAAAACTGCTGTATTCCTTTACAAACTTTATTGGACCACACCATTACAACTTCTTCTTTTAAAGGAACACTAAACATTGCAGGGTGTCACTCAAATTGTGAATGCCAATGAAAAGATCTTTCAAATGGGGTATTGGGTTTACCTGTAGGGGACAGGAGTCTTGAGATATGAATAGCTAAGTAATGTGTAAATCAACTCATAGCAACAGCCATTTCATGCAGTCTTAAAAACAGGAAGTGATGTCACTGAAGGGCTAGCTGTATGTTGTTCATTACAGCTTGCCCCTCAGTGACATCACTTTCTGTTGTAAGATTGCATGAAATGGCTGTTGCCTTGTTTTTATTTTCAGATGATTTAAATATTCATATCTCAGGACATTTAACACCTACAATGAAGCAAAATACCTCATTCAGCATAACTCTTCATGGGCTTTCACAGTTTGAGCAATCCCTGCAGTGTTTATTGTCCCTTTAAGGACCCTGCTTGCCAATAAAAAGCCTGACTTCAGCTTACACATATTCCTGATAACATGACCTCCATGAAATTAAGATGCAACTGCCATTGACATACTACCATCTTATTAATCTTATTAAGTAAAGCTGCTTCCTCAATAATAGCAGAGACAAACTTTAACTCATGGTTCCCAACATGCTATATTACAAAAACATCTCTATTTATTTTCCACATGCTTTTACATTCATAGTACATTTCTGTCATGTAGATATACGCTCCTCATTTGCTATACTGTGATACATATATAACAGTCTATGCTATAATGATATTAGTTCTATTTTTGATTTACTTGAGTTACTTAAAAGGAGCATTATTTACAAAACTGCAAAGTACAGAGTCCTTGTGTTTCCTATGCTTCATATAAAAAGCAGTACTATACACTCATAAGTCCTTGTATTACTGTGTACATAACTGACAGTTGTTACCAAATGCTTTACCTTTTTCTTCAGTAAAACACACAGCCTGAGAGCAGCATTGCCAGATTTTTACAAATGTGATATACTTTTTGCACATAGACAATGTTTCCATGCATGTTACACTAAAGAAATGAAAAGGAAAAAAAAAAATCATTAACTCTAACCCTACAATACAGATCACTTATTAAACATAGAAACATAGACTTTGACGGCAGATAAGGACCACTTGGCCCACCCAGTCTGCCCATTTCCCTACCTAAGCTGCAGATTCTAGTTAACCACCAGCCTACTTCCTGCAACCCCCCACTATAATTACCATATGTCTGTCCCATGCATGTTTGAATTCCCCCACTGTTTTAGACCCCACAACCTCTCCAGGAAGGCAGTTCCATGCGTCCACCACTCTCTCCGTGGAAAATAATTTCCTCACATTACCCCTGAGCCATCCCCCCTCTAACTTTAAATTGTGTCCCCTTGTCCTTACACATCTCTTTTTCTGAAAGATGCTACCCTCCTGGACTTTGTTGATTCCCTTGAGGTACTTAAAAGTTTCTATCATGTCCCCCGTCCCTTCTTTCATCAAGGGTATACATATTAAGCTCTCTCAGTCTCTCTTCATATGGTTTCTGATGTAGACCCTGCACTATTTTAGTTGCCCTCCTCTGGACTGCTTCCATCCTGTCTATGTCCTTGCGTAGATGAGGTCTCCAAAACTGCATGCAGTACTCCAGATGGGGTCTCACCAACTGTCTGTACAGAAAGATAACCACTTCCCTTTTTCTACTTGTGGTGCCCCTTCCTATGCATCCCAGTATCCCCCGGCTCTCCTTACTGACTTCTCACATTGCTTACCCACCTTTAGGTCATCTGATATGACTACACCCAGATCCCTTTCCATTATTGTTGTTGTTAGTACCTCCCCTGCTATTGTGTACTTTTCTCCTGGATTTTTATTTCCCAGGTGCATTACTTTGCACTTCTTTGCATTGAATCTAAGTTGCCATATGTCTGACCATTCCTCCAACCTTGCCAAGTCCCTTCTCATCCTTTCTACCCCCCTTTGTGTATCAACTCTGTTACAGATCTTTGTGTCATCTGCAAAGAGGCATACCTTTCCTTCCAGACCCTCTGCAATGTCACCTATAAAGACGATAGAGGACTGGACCCAGTACTACGCCCTGAGGTACTCCACTAGTAACCACCCCTTTCTTCAGAATGTGTTCCATTCACTATTACCCTCTGTGTCCTGTTGTGCAGCCAGTTTGCTACCCAGGCTACCACTCTGGGACCCACTCCCAGGCTGGCTAACTTGATTATTAATCTTTTTTGCGGGACTGTGTCAAATGCCTTGCTAAAGTCTAGGTAGGCCATATCCACAGCCCCTCCCTGGTCTATTACTTTGGTCACCCAGTCAAAGAAATTGATTAGATTCATCTGACATGATCTTCCTGCTGTGAATCCATGCTGCTTTGGGTCCTGTGCCCTGCTGGCCTCTAGGTACTGAACAATTCTTTCTTTCAGAAGTGATTCCATCTTGCTAATACAAAATTCACAATTGGAAACATATCTATTCAACTTCTCTATAGCATTGCACATCTTACATCATCTTTACAACTGTAAACATTTTAATGCATATGAAATCAACAATTTACATATTTTTGCCCCAATGCAAAAAAATTTCCTGTTTTACACTCTCCAACGCCACTGATTGCTTTCTATGTCTTCCAGCAATACATGAAAGAAACCACAGTTTTGTCATTACTTGATATCTTCTACTTGTCTTTTGCATCTCACACTTCTGAGATCAAAAGTTCCTGAAGAGACTGTAAAGTGCTTCTCCTTGGAGACTAATAGTCTGAGAGCTGTGTTTAGCAATTCAAATCATTTCCACTACACCTTTGTCTGTTGAATTGCCCTTAAAGCAAACTTGATTTTAACAATATATAAATATCAGTTTTGCAAATGTATCCCTTACAAATGTTTTTTCTTTGAAAGACAACATATATTAATCCTAACAAATCTGAAAATACAAAATCACACATGCCCCCACAATGCAAAGCATCATGGGCTGCATATGCAAATCACCACAGAATGTTATGCTGGTCCAACTTTAAGCAGAATTGTATGGTGCCGAAAGGCCTCTCACACAGTTTGCGAAGGGTGCTAACAGAAGACATAGACATGTGTTTTGTCCTACCAGGACTCATCAGTATGCCTCATCTGTTTGACACCCCAGTGGAATGGACCAGCTACCCTTAAGGCAGTGTGCCTTGGATATATTGTGGTGAACCCATTAAAATAAAAACTATTTAAAAGACAAAGAACCTCTATGCGCAAACACTGAGGCAAGGGTTACCTCAAAGGGCATTTGGCTGGGAAGCCAAGTTTCAAGAAAATACAAAATCACACATGCCCCCACAATGCAAAGCATCATGGGCTGCATATGCAAATCACCACAGAATGTTATGCTGGTCCAACTTTAAGCAGAATTGCATGGTGCCGAAAGGCCTCTCACACAGTTTGCAAAGGGTGCTAACAGAAGACATAGACATGTGTTTCGTCCTACCAGGACTCATCAGTATGCCTCGTCTGTTTGACACCCCAGTGGAATGGACCAGCTACCCTTAAGGCAGTGTGCCTTGGATATATTGTGGTGAACCCATTAAAATAAAAAACTATTTAAAAGACAAAGAACCTCTGTGCGCAAACACTGAGGCAAGGGTTACCCCAAAGGGCATTTGGCTGGGAAGCCAAGTTTCAAGAAAATACAAAATCACACATGCCCCCACAATGCAAAGCATCATGGGCTGCATATGCAAATCACCACAGAATGTTATGCTGGTCCAACTTTAAGCAGAATTGCATGGTGCCGAAAGGCCTCTCACACAGTTTGCAAAGGGTGCTAACAGAAGACATAGACACGTGTTTTGTCCTACCAGGACTCATCAGTATGCCTCGTCTAACAAATCTGTCCTACTGCTACAATCAAAATACTATCCCCTACCTACTTGCCACTTATAAACTTGATTATATTAAAAAAAATTTCTAGGCACCTGATCAACCATTATTCATTCCCCAGTCCCATTTACAACACTGCTACACCTACATATATCACATACTTCTCAAACTTAAAAAAATACACTTTATCATCAAAGTCTCTGTTCACCAAGTACTGTGCCAATGATTAAAATAATTTGTACCTCCCCCCCAAAAAATTGCCCTCCCAAGAAACTGCATTTTTAACTGTAAAGATATTTAAAAACACATTTCTAAATGCATTATTAACACCAGTGCTTTCAAAGTTTTGAAGTATCTATCCCTGCAGTGAATGATGTTACACACTAGTGTATCTAAAGTGCACCTGACACATACTTTCTATTGCGTGTTGCTGATTTGTTACACTCACAAAATTGATAGCCTAAACATTGTATCATTTTTCTGCACAGTTTATCACAGATACAGTGCCTGTAATAAAGATATCTAAATTCTCATGTTGAGCTGCTTAATTAATACATTTTAAAATACTTCTCAACCACATACAGCTGCACATAACTATCAATCACTTAAGTGTCCCTAAATACCTGTCTGTGCAATTTTCAGTTTTTATTGTGCTGCTGTTTCTCCCTTCACTTTGCATTAATATTACATGATGTTTTTTTCTTTCTCTTAAGATGGGCATATTTTGATGTTTTTCTGCACTTCAGTCCCACCTTCACTGCAAATCTCATTCCATGAATTGAGTATCACTGTAAGTAGCTTACATTACTGTACTAAAAAAAATGCATATGCTTATTGTGGGTGCAACATAGGTAGCAGATGGTAGATACATTATGCTGCCTTTTGGTAAATAATGCTGATGTGTAGAGAGCAATAGGGATAAAATAAGTGGAGATAAAAAGAGAGGAACAGACAGTAAATGATGCAAACCATAACTCTGATCTTTATAGTTAGAGATTCAATATTACATAGCTGTGTACCCTTCAAAAAAAACCTTGAAATACATACAGTAATATTTATGTTAATTTCAGCTTCCATTCCATATATATATATTACATAGATTTATCCTCAACATTCTTTATTTCTGACACATTTGCATGCATACATGATCTTTACATCACATAGTTCATTTGGCTCTATACCTTACTCCCCACCTCCCTTTATAATCCTGTGTTGAAACATCATGGTCTATTGTCATGGAAGTGACTGTGATGTCACAAGCAGGCCCTTATGAGTTCAGGGGAGAAACCTACAGGAAAACATTAACTCTTCAGAAGCAAAGATCCTGCTTTCCTGGAGTTTATATCACTACACCATAATGGGGGAAAAGAATATAGAACTAATGTGCAATACACCCTGCACTGTGTCTAACTATTACATTGTGTTACATTTCAGCTGAGCACTTCAGCTTGTCTTTATTCTGCTACTAAATAATGATGTTGCAGAGAATGTAACAACAACTAAACAAACACACAAGAAATAAGTGTTTGCTGCTAAAAAGTGGAATAGGTTCACCTGACCAAATTTAAACAAGGAAAACATTACACCAACAATAGTGTAAAACAATGCTATTACAAAAATGGGGACAGAACCTAATACAAACATGTAGACAGTGCATTGCTTCTCTTACATTTTCTGTTTATATTTCTCACAGATATTAGAAAATTAATGTCTTCATCCTTTACTATGACATAACTTATTTTGCAACAATGCAAGTTTTATCCGTACAGTGTTCTATAGCATTATTGTACGTAAACAGAGCCTTAAATATTGCTTCCATTCTGTATTTTGTACATTTGTAACAATAAGGCACATATTAAAGAGGCACTGTCAGTTTTGCCCCCTTGGTTTTCTTTCATTTTTATGTTTGCTGCACGCATGTGCAAGAAACATAGTGCCATCATCCGAGTTTTCGGAGGTGTGTCACCCCCTCTTCCAATTCAGTTAGTGTGTTGGCAGACGTGGCCCCAGTCCTCCAATGCATGCTGGAGCTATGACAGCTCCAAAATGCAGTGGCGTACAGTTGAAAGGGGGAGCTACGCTTCAGTGAGCAGTGATCAGATATCGCCTGCCCATGTGCAGCTCCCCCTACACACACACACACACACACACACACACACACACACACGCACCTACACACATCACACACACACGGACGCATACTGCATGCTCCCCCCCACGCACACACTGTATAGCCGACGGGGGTGCCCAATCCTGCGTTGGCTCCACTGTCCTCACCCCCCAGAGTACAGGGTGCCACGCTGGGAGCCCACCCCAGTGTGGCAATAGATACTATGGCCAACGGGGGTGCCCAATCCCCCGTCGGCTCCATGCCACCCCAGCCATCCTTGTGCCATGCTGGGAGACCACCCCAGCATGGCAAACGTCCCGCGTTGTCGTAATAAAAAAAAACACCCTGTAAAGAAAAAATGGTCCCACGTAGTCTCCCTGCCTCCCCCACAACCCGCACCCACCCACTGCGTACCCCTGCCTCCCACACACCCCACCCCATACTTGCCTCTGAGGCTTGCGTGACGATTTTCAGTGGACCGGAAACACATCTTCACTCTTCAAAGCCGACCGTGAACTGAGGAAATGCCGGTAAGCTGTATAATGGGACAGATAGGGTTTTTTCAACTTTGTTGCATATCTCAGGCATTTTTTGGAATTTTTGCACCAAATTTTCAACATGGGTTTTGGGACCCTTCTCATGAATGCTGTCACTGTCATGGTGTTATTCGGGCGAAGGGTGATTTCGCAGTCACTGCATGAAATCACCTTTTGGGACAATTAACAAATGACACTGCAGTGTTCATAAGGTGAGCTCTCAAGAAGCCTATTTTGAAATTTGGGCGGAAATCAAAAATGACTGTATCATCGTTGAGCAGTTCCTACATACGCTCAGTAAGTTCTGAATTTTCAATATTTTCACCCAGATTTTCAACATTGCCATTTTACCACACCTTCTTATGGTAGTACACCTGTCATTTTCACATCTCACCCAAAATGTGTTTCCGCCCAGGTAGCGCACAATGGCTGCTCAAGTCGAAAATCAATGCACGGACAAATTAAGAAAATCACAGTGACACTGTTCATGAGCAGAGGTCTTAAAATGGCTATGTTGAAAATTTGGTGAAAAAATTCCTAAAATTACTGTTTTACGAGCAGCATGTGCCAGTTCTATGTACGCTCGAGAAGTTAGCATATTTTCAATATTTTCACTCCAGATTTTCAACATTACCATTTTACCACACCTTCTTATGAGTAGTACAGCTGTCATTTTTCACATCTCACCCAAAATGTGTTTTCACCCATGTAGCACACAATGGCGCAGTCGGTGTGTGAAATCAATGTATGGGACAAATTAAGAAAATCACAGTGACACTGTTCATGAGCAGAGGTCTTAAAATGGCTATGTTGAAAATTTGGTGAAAAAATTCCTAAAAATGACTGTTTTACGAGCGTGCATTGTGCAGTTCCTACACACGCTCGTAAGTTTGCGAATTTTCAATATTTTCACTCCAGATTTTCAACATTGCCATTTTACCACACCTCCTTATGAGCAGTACAGCTGTCATTTTTCACATCTTGCCCAAAATGTGTTCCGCCCATGTAGCGCACAGTGGCGCAGTCGATGTGCGAAATCAATGTATGGGAAAGATTAAGAAAATCACAGTGACACTGTTCATGAACAGAGGTCTTAAAATAGCTGTGTTGAAAATTTGGTGAAAAAATTCCTAAAAATGACTGTTTTACGAGCGTGCATTGCGCAGTTCCTATGCATGCTCGTAAGTTTGTGAATTTAATATTTTCACTGCAGATTTTCAACATTGCCATTTTATTACACTTCCTTCTGAACAGTACAGCTGCCATTTTTCATATGTCGCCCAAAATGTGTTTTTGCACATGCAGCGCACAATGGTGCTGTTGGTGTGCGAAAGCAATGTTTAGGACAGATTAAGAAAATCACAGTTACACTGTTCATGAGCAGAGGTCTTAAAATGGCTATGTTGAAAATTTGGTGTCAAAAGTCCATAAAATGACTGTGTTACTGAGTGAGCATTGCGCAGTTTCCATGCACCCTCATAAGTTCATGACTTTGTAATATTTTCAGTCCAGATTTTCACCAGTGGCATTTTCCACACTTCCTTATGAACAGTACAGCTGTCATTTTCACAACATGGCTGAAGTGTGTTTTCACACTTTCAGCGCAGAGATGTAGGTCGCTGGGGAAATCATTGTTCGGGACAGATAAAGAAAATCACAGTGACACTGTTCATGATCGGAGGCACCAAAATGCCTGAGTTGACAATCTGCTGTAAAAATCCCAACCTAATTATATTACAGGTGTCGTTGACGTTTCTATGTCTGTCGTGACTTCATCAGTTTTTTAATATTTTACTGCAGATTTGCAACATTGCTATTTTACACCTCCCATGAATAATACAGCTGTCATTTTTACATCCTGTTCGAATGTTTTTGCACCTGTGGTGCTAAATGCCGTAGTCGCTGAGCATAAGCAGCTTTCGGCTAACAAACTGATATTGCCACTGTTCATGAGGTGGGGTCACAAAAAAAACATGTTGAAAATTTGGAGTGAAAATACCAACGAATGCCTGAGGTATTAGGGTTTCCAACCATAATGCCCAACCCTGTAGAGAATGACAGGCATCAGGGGTGTGATTTGGGATTCTTGCCTGTAATGCTCATACCATTCCACACCCTGCAGCCAGTGAGAGGCATCGAGGTATGCCTTGGACTCTTTGGCCCCAAAGTTCACCCCATTCTCCTATATCACACTCATCTAACCATGTTTTCTAATGGAATGGGGTGCGATAAGGCCAAAGACCCCCAAGAACACCGTAACACTTGTCAGTGTCTGCAGGGTGGGTGTGGTGAAATGGCGTGGCCGTTATGCCTGACGACCCAAACACACACCCCAATGCCTGTCACTCTCTGCAGGGTGGTGGTGGGGTTGGCTTCAGTTCAATACTTCACTGCCATTCCTATTACGCAGCTCTGTAACTTCTACACTACCACTGCCAATGCCAGCAAGCAAACATTCGGCATTGACAAATGCTTGTTTATTAGTGGATCTCTAGGCACATATGTGTCCAAAGGATTCTGTAGAATGTCCCTTCAGAAAAGAAAAAGAAATCTGTTTACCTGTTTTTTGGAATTTTTCATTTTAGTATCGCTGTCAGTCCCCCTACCCACCGGAACCAGATCTGAGCTGAGAATCCACCAAGAACATGTGTCCACTGGGAGCACAGTGCTGAAGGGCACATTTTAACATCCATATGGCAACAAACATGTAGTTCCAGACAGCAAGCGATAATTACATGTTCCTAGCATTTGTAAAGACAAAATGAGCACTTATTGAACAGTATAGCACAGTGGTTTAAGACTCTGAGTTGCAAACTTGAAGACCTGGGTTTGAATCCCACAGCCCCCACTTCCATGCTGTGTGACCTTAAGCAAGTCACTTAACTTCTTTGTGCTCCCAGGTCGCACCTGGAAAAAAGCTTAAATTTACTGTGCCTTTCCTGGTTAAACAATTTCCCATCTCCTTTTACCTGCAGACTTTTTTTCACCCTGGCGGTGTACAACATATATTACTACATTATGTATTTAACATAATATCTGTTACTTTAGTGTTTGCAAGTCATGCATTTGGCAGAGAGCAGCAAGAGGAAGGAGCTGCTGATAGAACTTTACTACTCTACTGGGTTAAAGAACTAGAACTCTACTACTGGAGACTTCAATTTAGAGTAAAAACAAACAAAAAAACAAAATGAAAAAAGTCAGTGTGTTTGTCTGAATTGGGTGAAGGAATTGTTATCTGTGCAGTTAGTGAGGTGAAGAAAGAAACTGTGAATTGGGGGAGTGGCTTAGGCAGAAGGAAGCTGGGTGTTTGCATTTAAAAACTGACCTAGATAGCTTTTGGTAAAGAACAGTAAGAGGAAGGAGCTGCTGTTAGAACTTTACTGGGACTATATTGCCCTCTGTACCTCCTCTCCACACCCCCCACCCTTAGCCAGTTCTACTTTTATAGGCACAGGATTTGACTGACAACAGCAACTTCCTGTTTGGGAGCAGGAAGGGAGTGATCACAGAGGTACAAAAGACTCACCATCCTAGAAGGAAAATAGTAGCACTCTCCCCTCTAATTGCTGGAGGTCTGACTCTAAGCAAGTAAGAAGGCGACTACTGAGGAATATAGGAACTTCCTGTCCAACAACAGGAAGATCAGGAGCTTTAAGGGCACTGAGGCAGTAGGAAAGTAAGGAGAAAAAAATGATATATAAAAAAAAAATAAACAGAGAGAGAAGAGAGGAAAGAGTAAGTATACAAACAACAGTTACGGGGCCAGAAATAGGCATGATGGGAGTGGTGTAGTGTAGTGTAGTGGCTGTAGAGCAGCAGTCTTCCGGGAGACGTTCTGGAGGATGCAGTGTTTTCCCATCTACAGGCACCTCTCTGGGCTGAGGAGGAGGTTGCTCATCTCCAGGCTGAGTTGGCCAGGATTCGGGGGACCTCTTCTCCCACCCAGGGACCACCAAGGCCACCACCGCTGCTTCAGAGGTTGCAAAGAAAGAGGAGTGACTGGACCATAGTGGGCTCAGGGAGGGTGAGGGTGGCGGAACAGAGGTGCATCTCTCCAGTTGTACCTGTCCACAATTCATATGCCATTCTGGCAGAGTGTGGTTCTTCTATGGAGGCACCCACAGTGGAGACCAAGGAGGATGCTGGGAACCTCCACAAAGGAGACCCACAGGAGGGTGGCATGGGACCCCACAGGGGAAGGAAACAACTCCTGGTGGGAGACTCCATTGTTAGGTGAGTAGAAATGGGGAGGGAAGGAAGGGGAGATGGAGGTAAGTTCCTGCCTGGCACAATGGCTTGGAGGGACAGGGAACAAATCTTCAGGATCACTTGAGCAGCTGCACGAGTGAGTGAGTTGGATGTCATTGTCCACCTAGGGACAAATGAGCTGGCTGGGAAAGGGATCAGAACAGTGCAGGAGGAGTTTGTGGAGTTGGGAAGGGGCCTTAGACAAGTAGCATGCATGGTAACCTTCTCGGAGGTGCTGCCTATCTATGGCATGGGTGAGGCTAGGGTGCTCCACACCATGGGATTCAATCAGTTGTGGAAATACTGGTGCAGAGCTCAGGGTTTTGGCTTCATTGGGGACTGGGAGTCCACTTGAAGGGATGAAGGCCTATACTGGCGCAATGGTCTGCATCTGTCCAGGAGGGGAACTGGGATCCTAGGTTATAGGTTTAAATGCTTCATTGGCAAGCATTTAAACTAGCCAAGGGGGAGGCACTGAAAAGAGAAGGGAAATCCTACCCCCCAAACAAATCAGGGTAGTTAGTGAGGTAAACACCAAGACAGAGGTTGATATGGAGAAGGGCAGGGGTAAATTGAGAAAAAGACAAAGGCAGTAAGGACAGGGATGCAGCAAAAAGGGGTAAGGCTATCAAAAAATAGAGGGTAATGAGTACCAATGCACATAGTCTGGGTAACAAACTCTCTGAACTGGTGACTGATGGAAGAGGGATGCCTAATATCATGACAGTCACAGAAACATGCTACATGTCAATGTAGCAGGGTACACAATCTACAGGAGGGAAAGGGAGGGTAGAAGAGGAGGAGGAGGAGTAGCTCTCTATGTAAGGGAAGGGATCAAAGCAACAGAACTAAAGGGCAAACAGGGAGGAGAAAAGGCACTGTGGGTCACCCTGGAAACTGGAAATGGCACCACAATCTGCACAGGAGTTGTATACAGGGAGAGGAAATGGACAAGGAAATGATAGAAGGCATTCTTAGGTTGAAAGAGAAAAGGGAGATATTGTTGATGGGGGACCTGAATATGCCATATGTTAACTGGAGCACCTTTGTTGCAGCCACATCCAAGAGCAGGGCCATTCTCAATGCCCTATACAGGGGGCATGCTTCAGACAGCTGGTGTTGGAAACCACTCAGGAGGGAGAAATCTTAGACCTGGTACTCTTAAATGGGGACGGAGAGAGGATCTTGGATCTTGAAGTGGGTAGCCATCTGGGAACAAGTGACCACCAAACAGTGGGGTTCATGATAAGCTCAGCTGTAGAGTCAAGCCATACAAAAGTGAAGGTACTGGACTTCAGAATGGCTGATTTTGTCAGAATGGGAGAATGCCTCAGAACAGCACTAGCAAACAGGCAAGAAGGAGGGGGTGGAGCAACAATGGGGGAACATCAAAACTGCCATCACAGAGACAACAAGCCTTTGTGTGAAGCAAATAAACAAATCAAAATGAAAGAAAAAAACACTATGGTTCTCAAAAGAGGTGGCAGGGAAGGTTAGGGAGAAAAAATATAGCATTCAGGAAGTATAAGGAAACACAGAAGGAGCAGGACAGAGAACTGTACCAATTAAAGCAGAAGGAAGTGGAGAAGGCAGTCAGAACAGCAAAGGCCCAAACTGAAGAAAAGATTGCCAACTCAGTTAAGAAGGGGGATAAAACCTTCTATAGGTACATTAGGGAGTGAAGAAAGATAAAGGAAGGGATACTGATGCTAAATAAAGAGGAGGGTGGGTGGGCAGAGAGGGACAGTGAAAAAGCAGGGATACCGAACAAATACTTCTGCTCAGTATTCACAAAGGAAGAGGAGGTGGAGGTACCTAATCCAGTCAATAGAAGCACCCTGGATAGGGGGATCGATATCAGTCCTTTCACAGAAAAAAGGGTTCTGAAAGAACTCCTAAAACTGAAGGTGAACAAAGCAATGGGGCCTGATGGGATTCACCCCAGAGTTTTAAAAGAACTAAGGGGAGAACCAATAACACCACTGACCACCCTTTTTAACAAATCATGGGAGGATGGTGTGGTACCTGGGGACTGGAGGAGGGTGGATGTGATTCTCCTTCACAAAAGTGGGAGCAATACAGAGGCAGAAAACTACTGGCCTGTCAGTTTGACCTCAGGGGTAGGGAAAATGATGGAATCACTTCTGAAGGAAAGAACTGTTGAGTACCTAGAGTCCAGTGGGGCACAGGACATAAGGCAGCATGGATTCACAGCCGGAAGGTCATGTCAGATGAATCTAATTGATTTCTTTGACTGGGTGACCAAAGTAGTAGACCAGGGAGGGACTGTGGACATAGCCTACCTAGACTTTTGCAAGGCATTTGACACAGTCCCACACAAAAGATTAATCAACAAATTTGCCAGCCTGGGAGCAAGTCCCAGGGTGGTAGCCTGGGTAAAACACAGGCTGGACAACAGGACACAGAGGGTAATAGTAAATGGAGTCCACAGTGAATAAAGGGGGATTACTAGTGGGGTACCGCAGGGTTCAGTACTTTTTAATGTCTTCATAAGAGACATTGCAGAGGGCAGGAAGGAAAAGTATGTCTCTTTGCAGACGACACAAAAATCTGCAACAGGGTTGATACACAAGGTGGGCTGGAAAGGATGAGCAGGGACTTGGGAAGGTTGTAGGAATGATTAAATGTATGGCAGCTTAGATTTAAAGTAAAGAAGTGTATAGTAATGCACATAGGAAACAAAAATCAGGGGAAGAGTACACAATTGGGGTTGAGATACTGATAGGAAAAAAATAGAAAGGGACCTGGGGGTAGTTATATCAGATGACCTAAAGGTGAGCAAGCAATGTGAGAAGGCAGTAAGGTGGGCTGGGGGATACTTGGATGCATAGGGAGAGGCATCACCAGTAGAAAACAGGAAGTTGTTATCCCTCTGTACAGATAGTTGGTGAGACCCCATCTGGAGTACTCTATGAGTTCTGGAGACCCCATCTCTGCAAAGACATAGGGTGGAGGCTGTCCAGAGGAGGGCAACCAAAATTGTGCAGGGTCTGCATCAGAAGACATACAAAGAGAGACTAAAGGAGCTTAATAGATATACCCTTGAGGAAAGGGGGGGCATGATAGAAACTTTTAAGTACCACGAGTGAATCAACAAAGTCCAAGAGGGTAGCATCTTTCAGAAAAAGAGATGTGCAAGAACAAGGGGGTACAATTTGAAGATAGAGGGGGGACGGCTCAGAGGTAATGTGAAGAAGTATTTTTTCACATAGAGGGTTGTGGATGCATGGAACAGCCTTTCTGAGGAGGTTGTGCAGTCAAAAACAGTGGGGGAATTCAAGAATGCATGAGACAGACTTAAGGTAATTCTAGGGGGGGTAGGAGGAAGTAGGCTGTTGGTTAACAAGGATCTGCAGCTTATCCATTAGGTTGGGAAATGGGCAGACAAGGGTGGGCCAAGCGGTTCTTATCTGCCATCAGATCTCTATGTTTCTATGCCCCAACTCCCACACACACACACACCTTATGAAGCAAACAAATGTTAAATGACTTGCTCAGGGTCACACAGTATGCAAGTGAGGGCTGTGGAATTTAAACTCACATCTCCGGGTTTTCATATTAACATTTGCCATGGCCCCTGCAAATATATGATAATGTCTGTGTACTGAACTATGCTGATTAAATCTAGTTGGAAAAACACCGTCCTTGTTAGAATTCTTTTAAAAAAAATACTTCTCTATTTTGTAACTCAGGAATTTCAGAATACATGTTGCATGCAATGAATAGTTAATATTACATGAGTAACCTGCCAACATTGAAAATATTCACACTAAGGATGGAATCTGTGTTTTGCCTTACTTGGGACTTTCCTTTTTACTAATCTGAAACATCTGCATTTATGTTGTAATCTGAAATTCTTTTTTGGAACAAAATATAGTTTGCAAATGTGCAAGATGGCAACATGCCAAATGTTTTTGTTTTTTTTACTGCAACTGGTGTCCTGCATTTCTGCTGGATTAAGTCAGCACAGTACATACATATGAACATACAAAGAAGCCAGCAGAAGTAGTATTGTATATATATATATATAATATACATATTCATTGCAAAAAACTCTGTTAATGCATCGGTTAGGGTTAATAGTACAGTGACAAAAGTTTGGAAATGTGCTGTTAGGGTTCAAAATCCTAACTCTGCATCCCCCCCCCCCACATGCACACACACATGCAAGCAGGGGAAGGGGTAAGGCAACACAACCAATCAGAGACAGCCAGCATCAGGTAACAGAAGTAAAGTTCAACTTTCTAAATGTACGGCAAGACACATCCAGCATCATGGGTCACCAACTATGAGTTCTGCTGCCCTCATAGTGCCTTGGGGAGTAGACACGCATCGGATGCATGCTGGGCAACCATGGGTGATGCCCCACAGCTAGCATTTTTGGCTACAAACAGCAATAACAAGATTAAAGCAGATGCCTATATTTCAATAGTGAAGAAGGGATGTAATACACACTATGTTATCGACAGATAGTTTCCTAGAAATGAGAGTTAGTATAAGCCTACCAACAGTCATTGGATGATTGCATTTATTTTTCTGATAGAGTGAGTCAGTCCTAATAACAAACGGTAGTAATAATAAAAGTAATCATTGGTAGTATAGTTTACAAGTAACATGTGAAAGCAACAGTTGTAACATCTAAAGCTAACAATAACATGTTGCTAATAAGTATTTCCAGGTAACGCAGCAGCATAACAACACATGGGTGCTAGTTTCATATGTGAGCAGTTTCTTAAAAGTACTATGTGTCATCTCTATCTTTCCTGCTACTACATGCCCACATGATAGCAACGATACCTGCAGCAACCCAACTGTTGAATAGTGACACATAAAAGTCAACATTTTGAAAATGTGTATAGACTAAGTCTCATTATATGAAGAAGATATGCCAGCAAAAATGTGTCATCATACTGTGCTGGCAGCGTAGAGTTGATGATACTATATTTGGGTTTTCATTACAGAGTGTTATGTGAAATAAGTACAGTATTGTGATTATTGTGGTTACAGATGTGATGGAGTGGTATAGTGTCTTAAATCTTGCATATATGTGTGTGTGTGTGTGTGTGTTTTGGGGGGATGCGGACTTAGGGTTTTGAACCCTAACACCACATTTCCAAACTTTTATCACTGTACTATCAACCCTAACTGATGCATTAACAGAGTTTTTGCAATGAATTTCTCTTCTTTTTGAGAAAGAGTAATGTAAATGGTATGTGTTAGTGGGGCCTGGGCCTCTGGGCCTACATTCCATTCACATTGTCCATTTGTTGCATAATGGTATACGAAAGGCGATGGAAGCATGGGCCTTCTAAATTCTTACGCCCCACTTATACAAAACTACTATACAGCAGCACTATAGGGCAAGGAACCTTTGTAACACTAATTTGCTAATACTGTATCTCAGCAACTGTAAAAGGTAGGAAAAAATTCCAATGCTGTTGTAATCATGACAGCAAGTACTTCACGTGACATAAATTGACTGAATACATATCTCACATTGTTTCTGAGATACAGGCACCGAAAAGCACTGAAAAGGCACCATTGGAACCCTGGAACATGTTTTTGCCAATGTCTCTGTTACCGTAGTAAGCAGGAAAAAAATTCCACTGCAGATGTCATCTATGATTTCCAAACTTGTGTCTGCTGGTTAGTTCACCTGAACTTTTGAAAGGTTTAATATTTTTACAACAAATCTTCAAAAGACACATCAGTGACCCAGACTGTATCTTTCCTGAAGAGTTTGGACCGAACAGACAAATCACGCAGGCTGTGGGCGCGAGCAAAGAAATGCACAAAGTCAGCTTTTTTGCATTGTTTGGCATTCTGTAGCTCTGCAAGTGTACATCTGACCGTAACACCAGTTGCCAGATCAAGAGATCTATGGTACCAGACCATACATGCATAATTTCATGTAAATCCATCATATGGTGGCAAAGTTATTAAGGTGCAAAATTTGAAGTTTAACATTAAAGTGCTTATTCAACCCTAACTATACTGGCGCTACCGTGCCAGTATAATATATATATAGATATAGAAACATAGACACATAGAAGTTGACAGCAGATAAGGACCACAAGGCCCACCCATTTCTTTTTCTACTTTATGAATGCGCCATCGGCCTTTGCTCTGTCAATGGCCTATCTATTCATACTCATCTGTATTACCCTCTTATGCCTATCCCATGCCTGTTTGAAGTATTCACATCCCCCACTTCCTGAGGTAGGCTGCTCCATGCATTCATCACCCTTTCTGTGAAAAAGAACTTCCTCACATTACCCCTTAATCAGCCTCTCTCTAATCTCATGCTGTGTCCACTTGTCCTGATATTTTTCTTATATTGAAACATGTTAGACTCTTTCACCTTGTAAATGCTCTTAAGGTGTTTGAATGTTTCAATCATATCACCTCTCTCCCTCCTTTGCTCTAGGGTATACATGTTGAGCTCCATTAATCTGTCATCATATATTTTCTGATGCAGTCCCTGCACCATTTTGGTTGCCATTCTCTGGACTGCCTCAATTTGGTTAATGTCCTTGTGAAGGTGTGGCCTCCAGTACTGCATGCAGTACTCCAGATGGCGCCTAACCAGTATCTTGTAAAGAGGGATTATTTCCTCCCTCTTACAACTTGTGATACCCCTACTAATACACCCCAACATCCCCTTAACCTTATCTAATGCTTTCGTGGTCTGCTTGGATGATTTCAGGTCATCTGTGTTGATGATGCCCAAGCCTCTTTCTTCCCTTGTGACTGCCCGCAACTTCCCTCCCAGCCCATAGGTGGCTTCAGGGTTTCTCTTCCCCATGTGTATGATCTTACACTTTTTTGAGTTAAACCCCAGCTGCCACTATTCTGACCATTTTGTCAGTTTATCCAGATCTCTTCTCATTCTGCGCACCCCATCTGGATCATCTACTCTGTTGTAGATCTTGGTGTCATCTGCAAACAGACAAGCCTTACCCTGTAGTCCATCTGCAAGCTCACTAATGAAGATATTGAAGTGGACTGGCCCCAGGACTGATCCCTGAGGTACCCAACTTGTGACTTGCATCTCTTCTGACTGTATACCATTTACCACCACTCTCTGTTTTCTGCCCGTTGACCAGTTTGCCACCCAGATCGTGACCTCAAGTGTCCCCACCCTCCCTTAACTTGCATAGTCCATCTGTGCCTGTCTTGTTTATTCCCTTTGTGTACTTGAAGGTTTCAATCATCTTCCCCTTGTCTATCATCTACTCCAGTGAGTAGATGTTCAAGTCCCTCAGTCTACTCACATAGGGTATGTCCCCTAGTCCCTGGATCATCTTTGTTGCCATGCGCTGTACCCCCACCAGTAACTTAATGTCCCTCTTCCTGTACTGGTGCAAGTACTGCTCACAGTACTCCAGGCGTGGCCTAACCAGTGAGCTATATAACAGCAGGGCCACCTTCCCTCTCCTTGAAGGTATATACCTCTGGCATTACAACCAATCATTTGGTCGAGTTTTGCAGCTGCCTTCCTGCATTATGCCAAGTTGTTCTTTGAGCACGTTATAATCACCCCCACATCCTTCTATTCCTCTGTCAAGGCTAGCTTAACTCCCCCCGCCACCCAAGCTGGTAGCTCCTTCTTAGGTTTTTCTGACCCAAAATGTAGCACTTTGCACTTGCTGACATTGGCCGCAAACTACTAGGTGCACGACAAGTTCTCCAATTTTGATTGATTATCATGCAACCACTGCCACCCTCCTAGGTCATCCACTATT
Organism: Neoceratodus forsteri; assembly: GCA_016271365.2. Classification (NCBI taxonomy): domain Eukaryota; kingdom Metazoa; phylum Chordata; order Ceratodontiformes; family Ceratodontidae; genus Neoceratodus; species Neoceratodus forsteri. Next base: position 1,729,636,529 of record CM057449.1, read on the forward strand.
GCTCCCACCTTGGTGTCATCTGCAAATAAAATGATCTTGCTCTTGTTGCCCATTGAGATGTCTGATATAAACAACCCAAAAGAACACTGGTCCCAGTGCCACCCCTGTAGTACTATGCTTCTCACTGCCTCACCTGAAACCAGTTTTATACCCATCCCACCATTTTTGACCACATACCTGTACCTAACAGCTTACTAGCCAGTCTACCATGTGGAACCAAATGAAATGCATTACTGAGGTCCATAAAGAGGACAGCCACTGCATGGCCATTGTCCTACTGTCTAGTTACCCAGTCATAGTAATCCACAAGGTAGGTATGAAATGATCTGATCATGAGAAATCTATGCAGCCTACCATCCTGCAGCCCATTGATATCCATAAGGAACGCCAGCATCTACTTCTGGATTATCTCCATTAGTTTTCCCATGATGGATGTGAGGTTTACCAGTCTGTAGTTTCCTTGTTCAACTCTGGAACTGCTCTTATGGAGGTGTACCACGTGAACCATCCTCCATTCCTCAGGTACACTACCTGGGACAAGGGAGGCATTAAACAGGTCTTCCAAGGGCCACACCATGATTTCCGCCATCCCTCTCATTACCCTGTGGTGAATGTCATCTAGCCATGGAGCCTTAACCACCCTCAGTGCACTCAGCCCCTCCAGTACCCTGACATCTATTATTCCCCCGTCTGTCACCTCCCCTGATCCTGAACTCTCCCCCCCCAGTAACACCACCCCTCCTTTCTCCTTAGTAAACACCAAGCAGAAGTATTCAATGAGAACTTATGCCTGCTCTGCACCTGTTCCCACCCACCACCCATCCCTCTTAATCATTACTATGTTGACTCTGCAGCTCCTTTTTCTCCCTGATGAACCTGAATAATTCATTCTCCCCCTTCTTGATGCCCTGAACCAGCATGATCTCCATAGATGCCTTGGCTGCCCTTACTGCCTTTGTCACCTCCTTTGATTCCTTCAGATAATCCTCTCTGTCCTCCAACCTCACTGTTTTTTTTTGAACCTCCTAAAGGCAGCTCTTTTATTTCTAACTTTCTCCTTAACCCCATTCTTCAACCAGATGGGTTTCTTGGCCATAGCTTCCTTACTATGGACCCTGATGCAGGTTTTGGTTCACTTTCAATCACCAGTTTTATGACCTCCAACCTATGATTACTGACCATATTAGTGTTTGAACTCTGACAAGACACCCTTTAACTACTCTTCCATCCTTCCAAAGTTTTCCCTACAGAAGTTCAACACTTGTGTACCTGATTCAGCTTCATCCTTATCCATTTTCAACGTGAACCACACTGAGTGGTGGTCGGTCACTGCCAACGTGACATATGAGTAGGGGGTATGGTCCAGGTGCTGACAGCCAGGCACGGTGTGAACTGCACATCCATACCAACATCATGCAAGATAGTGCCATGATGAAAAGAAAATGTTACTGATTATGCTAGTAATGCATAATCAAAACATGTTTTTTTTTTGCAATTGTTTAACCAGGAGTGGCACACTAAGCTGAAAGCTTGTTTACAGGTGTAACCTGGGAGCACAGGAAAGTTAAGTGACTTGCTCAGGGTCACACAGTATGCAAGTGGGACCTGTGGGATTCAAACCCAGGTCTCCAGATTTGCAGCTCAGAGCCTTAAACCACTGCACTATACTGCCTTCCTTACTGTTGCTGTTTTGTTATGAGTATCTTGAATTGTGTAATGGCGTATACAAAACAGCCACCAAGCAAACATATTCCTTGTATTCTGGCACATAAAAGTGGATTTTTGAACACATACTGTATATGTAGAAAAACTGAACAACACTATAAATTTTACAGATAAGGATTACAGATGGAATATAAATATAAACTCACCCTTATTCGTTCCCTCTTGAGATAGGCACCCCTTTTCTTGGATGACTGTTCCACAACAAGTGACATAGTGGGAGAAAAGATGGATGGCACAGCACACGGTTTCAGCCTGGCCTTTGCGTCAGTCCATCCCAGCTGTGCCATAGTCTCTGGGTGTCTCTCATAAGTCAACCTCTCGAAATGTACTGAACATATTCTGCTGTATTGTAAGGGCAAAAAATTCTGTCTCTTACACAAGTGAATCCAGGTTTTATGCACCACTGGATCACGTGGGCAATGAAAAAAAAAAAGTCTGCAGCTCTTACAACTGGCATTCTTACAGCCATACACTACACAGTATGGCATGACCAAAAATAATAAAAAAAAGGCAGCCACGACACACCAATGATAGTCTTACAATACAAAGTTTCAGTTAGTGGAGCAAGAACTGATGACTAATAACTAAGGACACATCCTAATAATTCATGCAAGAAACACTACACAGAATTCTTCACAGAAAGAGACAGCTCCACATAGTCATGGTACCAGGCTGAATTCCCTCCCAAACTGTGTAGGTCACATGACCACAGTGACCATCTATTACAATAACATTGACCAGATATAACTAAATGCTTACTATAAAATAAAACTTAACATTTATGACAAAAAAACAGACAAAAACTCTAGAAAATGACACCATTACACAACAAATGTCATGACGTAACTGAATTTTATTACTCATTCACCACATGATGGCATAAGCAAGTGACAACACTATGAACTCGTCACTGTAAGAATAGTTTTATTACAACAGCAGTGCCATTCACAAAGTATCACTGTTTATAACTGCAGAATGAAGTTGTGCAAGATAAGTAAAAGCACATTAGCATTTCACTGTTATATGGACTGCGATGTGGCAAAGCCGTTTTTGCCCCCCTTTTTTTTGACAGCCGGATCAACTGATCCCCCAACACTATACACAGCCCACAAGCCTATGATTAGGAGATGACACTCATCATGACCGTCATTATCAGCCCGCAGTACCACAGAACTACTGTAATGACAGACAAGTATTGAAATATAAATAACAGTAAAATATAAGCACTTTAAGAGAAAGGAGGACCACAGGATCTATATACAAAATAATGCAAAGGATCAGCGGTCATGAATATCACAAAAGCAAGTATAATACAGGGATTGCTCTTGGAAAACAGATAACACTTTAGATAAATATAATAAATAACGTATAATGGCCAGACAGGACTGAAGAAGAAAATAAAAACACAGAAAGAGTCATCGAGGACAAAATAAATGCATTTTGCAGGCACAACATAAACATTGCAACTCCCACCATTGATAAGGTCGCTCCAATGATGTAATCGCTAAGTGCATGGCAGGCAGGGGCGAGCACAGAGAATGAAGAAATATAAAGTAAAACACTCCATTTTTAAAAGTAGTGTTTCTCGATAACCACTGCATGGATATACTGTACATGATTGACCCTTTGATTGAATCAGGAAGGTGTGGGGAATCAGAATATAAGGTAAGAAAATGGCATAACACACACCAAAATCAGTTTAGGGATCTGTTAAAGGACAGAGCATGCAACATCACGAATGCAAGTGCTTCCAGCAAAGACCTATCTCAACAAAAACAAGAAAATGTAGGAATACAGCGTAGCACCAAACAAGACACTTCTGGTGGTCTGAACAGTCAGGTAAATGAAACTGCAGATGTACCAGTAAATGACCTAATCATGCAAAAAACTAAATCTGGAGCAGAGCCTGTGTTTAATACCCAAGCCTCACAAAACAACAGGGAGAAAGGTAGCACAAACACAGCTTGGATTGATCATAAAGCAGAAAAAAACAGGTTACTCATCTGTAACAGTAGTTCTAGGAGTGATATATGTTGTTCATCTGCACTGTTTAGCATGTCCTTTCCTCTTTAAATTTTGCTGGAAGATCTTAAAGCTGGCTCCTCCCACCCACCTGAGTGGTATAACCCTTGACCCCATGATGCCAGATCTTTGCCCGCTGGAAGCTCAGATTGTGTCAAAGCCAGGGAGGTCGGGTGGGTTTGCGTGGATGAACAACATATACCAGTCCTAGAACTACTATTACAGGTGAGTAACCTGTTTTTCTAGGGATGTGGATATGTTGTTCTATCCACACTGTTTGGCAGACTCCAAGCAGTTCTTTAGGAGGAGGGAGGCAAGGCACACACCCCCTACTTTGGAAACAGAGACTGGAGAACTGAGGCCCCAAAACCAGCATCCCACCATGACTCTAGGTCAATGTGGTAATGGGTAATGAAGGTGTTTTGCTGTCTTCCAGATAGCAGCCCAACAGATTTCCTGGATAGGGATGTCCCTGGAAGCAGCCACCAACACAGCGGTATGGCAGGTAGGATGAGCTCTTATCCCTCTAGGAGGCTCCTTGCCAGTGAACCTATAACAGAGATCGATACACAATGTGATCCATCTACCGATCATCAACTTTGCTGCAGGTCTGCCAGGTGCAGTTTCAGCATAGGCGACAAACAGCTGGTGAACCTCTCCCTGAATTTCCGTCATTCTCTACTTGTAATAGGAGAGCGCTCATCTCAGGTCCAGAGTATGGAGCTTGTACTCGGCATCCAAGATGTAGTTTGGGTAGAACACAGGCAGAGTCAACACCTGATTAAGGTAGAACTCTGACACCACCTTCGGAAGGAATTTCAGGGTGGGGGCATAGGACAACCTTGTCCCTGTGGAAGACCAGGTAAGGAGACTCCACTGAAAGCACCTGGTGCTCCCCAGTCCTTCTGGCTGATGTGATAGCCACCAGGAAGGTGATCTTCCACGACCAATGTCACATCTCACACTTGTGCATCAGTTCGAATGGCTTGTCCATTAGTTTCTCCAAAACCAGCAGTAAATCCCATGGAGGTGGAGGTTCACACACTGGAGGAGATATGTGATTGAGGCCTTTGAAGAAACGCCAGACCACCTTCTCCTGCGCCACCGTCTGCTGACTGGCCCATGCCTGGTAAGCAGAGATGGCTGCCAGGTGCACCTTGAGGGTCATAGACTGAACACCCCCTTTGGACAGAGACCAAAGGTAGTCTAAGATGCTAACCACTGGACAGGACAGAGGGTCCAGGCCCTTGCCTTGGCACTAAATGAAAAAACACTTCCATTTGAAGGCGTATCACCTCATGGTTGACTCCTTTCTGGATGCTTCCACAACTGTGAGCACATCCTTAGAGAGACCCAAAGGCTGGAACTCTGACCACTCAGAAACCAGGCTGTCAGGTGCAGGACTTGAAAGTCTGGATGGAATACCTTCACCTGATTGACAGATATCAGGTCTGGGCGTACTGGAAGATGTTGTGAAGGCCTGGAGCCAAGGCTGAGGAGATCTGGATACCAGAACTGACGTGGCCAGTCTGGAGCTACCAGGATCACCTGTGCCTTGTCCCTCCTCACCTTGAGAAGCACCCTGTGGATCAAGGGAAATGGAGGAAGGCGCAGAAGAGGCCTGGGGGCCACAGCCTTGAGAAGGCATCCCCCTGCAGTGAACCCTGCTGAGGGGAGTGGGCATGAAACAGCCTCAGCTTGGTGTTCTCCCTGGAGGTGAACAGGTCCACCATCGGTTTGCCCCAGTGGGAGCACAAGCTGTGTACTGCCTCTGGATGGAGAGACCACTCATGAGATATCTCGCCCACAAGGCTGAGAGCGTCTGCCAGTTGATTCGAGGCTCCTGCCACATGGATGGCTAGGAGATCTGCCTCCAGTCAGCTCACAAGGTTCCAGATGTGGAGTGCTTCCCTGCGCAGCAGCCAGAAGTGCGTGCCATCCTATCTGTTGAAGAAGTACATGGTCGTGGTATTGTCCATCTGGACTTGTACCACTTGACTCCGAAGGAGCGGAGCGAATGCTGACAGTGCAAGTCTGACCACTCTGAGCTCCAGCAGCTTGATATGGTTTCAGGATTCCTTGGGGGTCCAGAACCCATGGGCTCTGTGGTTCCCCATGTGAGCTCCCCAGCCCATAAGAGTGGCATCAGTCATAAGAACGACCATCGGCTCAGGGCGGACAAATGGGATCCCTTCCTGCAAGTGATCCAGGACGGTCCACTACTGGAGAGCATCCCACATCTTTTGGGTTGCAGTGACCAGCTGGTAGAAGTGATCATGACACTGGGTCCACTGGCTGGCCAGCTCCCATTGCAGGGGGCACATATGCCAACGGGCCCATCAAACCTCAGTGGTGCAGGCTGCCAAGTACCCCAGAAGGTGCAGAAAGTCCCAGGCAGGGCTTAAGTGCCCAACTAGAAATAATTGGGCAAAGGAGGAGAGAACCTCCACCCTGTCTGTTGGGAGCCGGGCTCTGGCTCAGCAGGAGTTGAGCTCTGCCCCGATGAAGCATATCACCTGCAAAGGTATGAGTTCCGACTTGGCCTCATTGATTAGGAGACTAAGTTCAGTGCAGGTCTGGTGGGCCAGGTCCCTGGACCTCTCCACCTCTTGCTGGGTGGAACCCACTAAGAGCCAATCATTGAGGTAGAGGTAGACTCTGACCCCCCGACACCAAAGGTGGGCTGCCACCACTGCTATGCATTTGGTGAAGACCCATGGGGCTGATGACAGGCCGAATGGCATGGCTCAGAACTCAAAGAGGGCTCCTTCTGCTTGGAAACAAAGGAACTGCTGGTGAGATGGACAGATAGGGACATGAAAGAACGCATCCTGGTGATCCAGAGAGCAGAACCACATGCTCTGCTCGAGAGATGGTATGATCTGAGACAGAGTTATCATCCAAAAGGTGCGTGACCTGAGGAACTGGTTCAGGTTGTGCAGATCCAGAATGGGGCACCAGCCCCTCCATCTGCTTCAGAACCAGGAAATACCTGGAAACAAACCCTGGGTTTACTGGGGGGTCTGTGACTCTGGCCATGACCTCCAGCAGTTGAGTTGGGCAATGTAATCTCGGAGAGCCGACCAAGTAAGAACAGACACCATCTCCTCCTGTGGGGCACGAGCTCAACTGGGAGGGTACTGCTTGAACTCTAGAGGCAGATCCTAGCCAACCACTTCTAGAACCCACCTGTCTGTTGTAACAGCAGACCAGGTGGAAAGAAAGTGGTGGAGCCGACTCTCCACGGGAGGACCCAGAGTTGGTGTGACAGGTATAGGGGTGGCAGCCCCTATCCCATCACTGGGCAGGCTTGGAGGAAGAGGGTCCAGACTGTGAACCACCTGAGCCCCGACCTCCAGGTTTACAGGCACCAGAGGACCAGGCTTGGGCCGAAGGTGCCAAGACTGTGCCTTTTGTTGCTGTCCCACCTGAAAGTGGGACTGCTTGGCCACAGGAGCAGGGTGCTGAAATGGCTTTTTCTTCTGCTTTTTGGAAACCTGGGATTCCCACTGAGCAGAAGTGACAGAGTCCAAGGTGGCATTGGACTTCTCAATGCATTGGAGGTGACCATCCACACCTGGGCCAAAAAGGTTGGTGCCCAGGAAAAGGACATCCATAAGCTTATGCTGGGTGTCCACTGTGAAGATGGAGAGCCTCAGCCAAGCCCTGTGGTGCATGGCAACCACAGCCACCACCGATTGGGTGCACAAGTGCCTGAGGTCTAGAACCATTTGGAGTTGCTGCTTCACAACAGCCCGACCCTGGTCCCAGACCTGCTTGACCATAGTCTGGAGGTCTGCAGAGAGATGAGGAAGGCCCTCATCCAGGGAGCCCAGAAGGGCATGGAAGAAAGGTGCCATGATGATGGCCGAGCTTGCCTGATGGAGGCCCAGCGAAGAGGCGGCATAGACTTTTCGGGCAGAGTGGTCCAGCTTTTTGGATTCCTTGTCCAGAGGTCTATCTGTATCTGCCAAACTACCCAAGCATCTGAACACAGATTCAGTCACCAGACCCTCCGCAGAGGGATGTTCTGTGAAACCCAAAAGGGACCCTTTAGGCACCACATACTTGCGAGCCATACAGGTAAATGGCACATGGCAGGAGGCAGGGTGCTGCCAATGCTCCAAAGCCAGACCAGCAATGGCCTCAGTCACTGGGAAGGCTACCGTTGGTGAGTCCTCTCTCTCTTAAGGATATCTGTGAGAGGGTATTTGGCCCATTTTTGAATGGGCTCGAGAGGCATCCCTGTGGATTCGGAGATCAGATAGAGGATGCCCAGGAAGGAAGAAGGGCCTTCCTCCATTGACAGACTGCCACCGATTCATCATTGAGGGGATGAAAATGCAGGTCGGAGTCATCAGACTCCGAAGAGTCCGGGTAAATTGGCCTGCCACCTAAATCTCGCTCAACCCACTTGGGGTGATCAGGATTGAGGATGATCAAGAGCCTATGCAGGAGGCCTAGAATGGTCTGAGACTGTTTAGTAGAAGCCCCTCCCAAGGGCTGCTTAGGTGGTGGCTCCACCACTATTGGTGGAGAGGTCAATTTTGGCTGAACCAGGACAGTTTTAACTAGCTCTGCAGGCAGAGGAATGGTTTTGGCTGGTGAGAGCCAAATGACTGGAGTGGAAACCGTAGTCAGTTTGTTACTGGACAAAATCAGATGTTGCTACATTAAATCTTCACAGCATTGACAGAGTTTCTGCTGAAGCCTCTCCTCATCTGAGGAGGACTAAGAAGAATGTCGGCATCACCTCTTTTTAGAGTGCTTATGTGACTTCCTCGGCCTGTCAGTTGAAGGGATCCAAGACCTTAACCTTGATCATCGGGGGGACCAACTCGGTCACTTGGGAGACACTGGAGGGACTGGCAATTTTCCCAGGTCTGGGACCGGTTCCTCGATGGGATCACCAGCGGGCTGGGTCTCCTCATGGGGAAGATGCAGGACTGGGGTCCTGATAAGAGAGTTGTTGGCCTCCTTGGGAGACAATGGGTCAACAGGGTCTAGAATAATCTCAACCTCATCTTCGACTGAAGTCTCAGCTGGCTGACCTGATGGTGGGACCAAAAAACTAGTGGCCGAGACAACAATCTTGACCGAGGTCGAGACTGGAGATTTCTGGGGCCAAGATCTCTCATGATCCCAAGAACGTCTCTAACAAGACAAAGAATCTCTCTGTTCCTTGTCCTTTTTATGGGACCGGGAAACATGTGAGCCTGAAGGTCCCTCGCCCTTAGTGGGGAGAGATTGGCACATGTCCCAAAAGGAGCCCGAGAAAGTTGAGCCCAAATTGAGCAGGATGAAGAAGAGCCTCAAGGAAAGATCTGCGGCCCAAGCTGCCTCTTCCTCAAAGGCCTGCATCTGTTTGAGCTGCTCAGTGGACCCCACAGTGGCGGAGACCACCTATTGGGCTTCTTTAGATTTGACTGGCAGATTCTGTTTCTCTGGCCTGCCCAATTTCAAACATGTGAGGCGCTCATTGAGGACATTAGGATGGAAAGCAAGACACATCTCGCAGGCCTGGGTGTCATGGCCGACACCCAGGCAGTAAACACACATGGCATGCAGATCTGTGCATGACATCTTTTGCCCGCACAGGCAGTGGTGGAAACCCAGAGAAGATTTCTCTTCCATGACAGCTGAGATTGAGAAGCGATGATCAATAACTCTGATGAGTTTCATTTTCAACAAATCCAAAGATTTAGAAGCCAAGGCCTACTGAGCATGAGAGCGGTAAGGAGGCAACCTGTATCTTCCAGCAGAAAGGAAGATCTAGTGTCATGGGGCAGAGTCGAGGGTTATACCACCTGGGTGGGTGAGAGGTGAGCTTTAAGACCTTCCAGCAAGATTTAAAGAGGAAAGGGCATGCCAAACAGTGTGGATAGAACAACATATCCGCATCCCTAGAACAGCACCTTTTATTTGTAATGAGGGCTGTCTAAAACCCACTGCTACTGTAGATGCTGATCCAGCAGGAGAAATCCCAAACATGTTAAAGCTTTAACCAGCACAGGAGGCTATGCTGGCAGAGCTTAAACAAAGTTTTCAGAATATGAATATCTCTTTTGATAACATTAAAGGCTCCATAGCAATTTCAATACTGGACTCTAAAATGGACTCCTTAACCAAAAGGGTATCAGAACTAAAATCTAGAATGGGAGAGGCTGAGGACCAGATTGCCCCACTTCAGAACATGATAAAAACAACACCAGAAGGAATTATTAGATCATCAACAAAAACTAGAAGATTAGGAATCGAGATACAGAAGACAACATTAAAACTGGAAACATTTAAGAAGGAAGTGAAGGATCAAATCCTATTCAATACTTTGAAGAATTACTAACTGAAGCCTTGGGAAAGAAATACCCTGAGGATAAAATACACCTAGACCAAGCACATAGAACCTTGTCTACCCACAGAGACCTCCCTAGATTTGTTTTCATTAATCCACATCATTTTTAAATAAAGAAAGAGTTACTTAGGAAGGCCAGAATTGAAAAAGGCCTACATGTAACATGTCTTTATCTACAACTGTTCCCAGATCTACCTCCTTCAGTTTACAGTAAAAGGAAAGTTTTTGACAGCATCAGATCAACACTTTGAGAAAAAGAAATCCCCCATGCTTTCTTACATCCTGCTCATTTCAAAGTATTCCTAAATGGGAAGCAGCAAATCATTAACACTTTCCAAGAAGCAGACCAATACTTTGAGTCGTACTTCTTTCATACAGAAGGGCATCGATCAGACTTTGGGGACCCTCCCCCAACTATTGTACCTTCTACGGCCTCGTACTAAGAAAGTAATTCAGTGGAAAATTTCAGCATAACTATAATTTGTTACAGCCTAAAACAATAAAGAAAAAGAGAAAGAGAGCAAAAAATGAAGAAGGAAAAAAATCTGTGTTTTGCTTTAAAACATATCTTTATCTTTAGGGGAATGCAGAGAAAATAGGGACTAGAAAATAATAACTAAAACTCTATGTCAACAGTTATGGAACTTTATTGATTAAAAATGTTTTAGTTCATTGGTCTAGTGGCACAGCTCGCTCACATTGGGGACACGTTCAGTATACTGACCGTCTTTGTAGACTGTCTGGGGGGGAGGGTAGACTCATTAAGGAATATGAGTCAGGGGGAAAAGGAGTCAGAGAAATTTAGGATGGTGAGAAGGACAATTTGGGGTCAAAACAATAAAAACTCAGGCTAAAATCTTCTTTTGGTATCCATATTGAAAAAAAATCATATGGGCACCAACTCAAATTATCTATCCAAATATTATGTTAAAATATAACTACATATGGTGACACATCTAAAGTGTTTAAGCTGGAACATAAAGGGGTCCAGAGACAGATTTAAGATTAGAAAAATCATACAATATGCTAACCAGATACAGCCAAATTGCCTGTTGCTTCAAGAGACCCACTTCCAGGATTCTAATTTTAAATACATGTGTAATCTTTTTAAAGGACATAGTATACATTCTCCTTATACAACTAACTCCAGGAGGGTTGCCATTATACTTAAAAATTGCCTAAATACAGATATTATACACAAAAACATAGAAATGGATGCTACACTATGGCTACATTTTAAATAGGCAGAGAGAGATTCATGGTAAGCAATATTTATGCTCCAAATGAAGAAGATACAGACTTTTTTGTTAATTTTTTATCTCTTTAACTAACCCTCCTAAATTTTTATATTGTTAGAGGTGATTTTATTTTGACACTGGGAGCCCAGGAGAGATCTAGTAATCTCCATGAATAAAAACAGTGGTAAAAACTGTTAAAAGATTCATGAAAGACTTAAAACACCTGAATTTCTTTAAGCACAAATATCCAACATGGAAAAAGTTGTTTTTCTTTTCTCAAGTATATAAAACATCTTCTAGAATAGATTTTTTTATTTCTGAAGAGCTCTCATATACCATTAACAAAATTAAATATGAGGCCATCAAGCTCTCTGACCATGCCACAATGTATATTGTAAAAACATTACAAGTTGAAGGTAAAGACAATGATTTCCATTGGAGATTTGATAATACCTTAATTCAAGATGAACACTTTAAATTAAAATTGAGAAACACGATTAAAGATTTTTTGAGCTTAATAACATGGCAGAGATCTCAACTTTGACCCTTTGGGAAACATTAAAAGTATACATTAGAGGTTGGATGATTTCTTACGCATCCTATAGCGGAAAAAAAGGCAGGAGAGGTTAAATAACCTGGAACATTAGCTGCTAGTAGCTGAAAGCAGCATTTAATAATTCTGGTACTGATGCAGACTTGATTAAAACCCTACAGATTAGAGAATAATATAATAAAAAAATAGTATACAAAGCAGAAAAAGCTGTTGAGAGTGCAAAATCAAAATATTACTTCTCGGATAAACCAGACAGATTACCAGCATACCAAATGCAATGTGAAAAAAATAAGAATGCCAGAAACAAGATTATGATAGAAGCTAGGGAAATTACAAATTCTCATTTACAGGTAAATCAACATTTTCAGGAGTATTATAGTTTGCTATACTCCTCAGATATAAATTCTGAACAAGCTATTGATACTTTCCTGGATACACTCCCAAGAAAATCATTAACTAATACAGACAAAGTCGCGTTAGGCTATTCACTTGAACTTCAAGAAATTACAACAATAATATTACATCTTAAAAATGGTAAATCTCCAGGCCCAGATGGATATACAGCAGAATTTTATAAAACTTCCTGTGATATTCTGGTACCTCTAATTCTGGAGTTATACAGAGATATAGAAATTAAAGAACAATTACCATAATATATGACAGAAGCTACAATTACTCTTATACTAAAGAAAGATAAAGACTCATTATACTGTAGTTCATTTTTTAGACCAATTTCTTTATTGAATTTTGACTAAAAAAAAGTATTACACAAATCTTGGCAAATAGATTAGCTGCACAGATTCATATCATAATCCACCCAGATTATTCCAGGTCATTGCCTCTTCTAACATCAGGAAAGTGTTAGATATTATAGATCTCAACGAGAAAGAAGATATTGCTATCCTATCATTAGATGCTGAAAAGGCATTTGATAGAGTTCACTGGCCTTTTCCAAAAGTATGTCTAAGGAGGATGAATGTAGGAGATAGATTTATAAAATGGATAAACATGATATATGATAAACCTATAGCAAGAGAGAAAACTAACAGAAATCTATCAGATTCTATTCGACTGTGTAGAGAGGTAAGACAGGGCTGTCCCCTATCTCCCCTACTTTTTGCCATATTTAATGAATATCTGGCAATGAATATAATGGAAAATAATCTTATAAAGGGTCCTCAAATCAATGGAGAACAATGTAAAATTTCACCATACGCAGATGACGTACTAATATTTCTATATGAACCCAATATTTCAATTACACCATTATTCAATATAATACACACCTTCAGGATTCTATCTGGTTAAAAGGTAAACTAGGCAAAATCTATACTGGGACCCTGGAACAGAGAATCTTGCATTTAATCAACTCTTAAGCAAGACTGTGATAAAACAATAAATTAAAATATCTGGGAGTTAGTCTTTCAATAGATAAAGATAAACTATATCAGTATAATTATCCAATGTTAATTGATAGAATAAAAACTGATCTAGATAAATGGATTAACATACATTTAACAATGATTGGAACAATCAATATATTTAAAATGAATATACTACCTAGATTTTTGTTTCTCTTCCAAACTTTACCAATTACATTAAATAAATTTTCTTCCTGAAAATTCATAAAATGTTTAGACACTTCATTTGGCAAGGGAAGAAACCAAGAGCTACATTGGAAAAATTATATCCTCCCCATCTAGGGGAGGATTGGGCCTTCCTAACTTAAAATTATATTTTTTAGCAGCCCAGATTGAACAAAGTCTTGGCTGGTTCCTCGGACAGGAAGATGGGATACTGCAGACAAACTGGGCATTTATAGAAAAACACTGCACCCCATTTAAATATCTGGCACATACATTATATGTTGATAGTAGTAATACAAAATTGTAAAATAATGTTTTATTCTCAACTAGAAACATTTCCAAAATCTGGAATAATCACATTTTTATTGGGTTGTAAAGATTCACTGTCAATTTACTCTCCTCTGTAAGAGAACAGTTACTTTAAATTCTCACATAGAAATAAAACTTTCCATAGCTGGCAAATTAATGGATTGGCTTCTTTAATGCAATGCTAATAGAATGGAGCTCTGAAAATGATTCTCTAAGAATGGAATATAATCTACCAACAGGTAGTTTTGTGGCTTACTTACAGATAAGAGACTACATTAACAAACATACACAACCAGAGCATTTGATTGTGGCAACTCCCCTAAAAGAACTAATAAGTATTAATATAGACATGGCAAAAATGATTTCAAAAATCTATCAACTACTTCTAGATGCACAAAAAAAATTTGCTCAATCAAGAAATTCATGGAATGAAGATTTTGGTCAAAATATCCAAACAGAGGATTGGAATGAAATATTAAATACACCAGGGCCTTGATATTCAGAAATGCACCAAACTCCAGTGCAAGTCTGGTGCAGCGCAAATCCAATGCACCATGGTGCAACTGGAGACATATTCAGAGGCTGCACAGGCTGAACTGTGCCAGCACAACACGGCTGAATATGGCAAAGTTTTTCAAACAGAGGTGCGCCATGGTGCAAACTGAGATGCCCCAGCGCAACCATGGAGCAGAGCAGCACAGCAACAGAGGGGGGCAGGGCACAGAGAACAGACCCAGAGACAGAGCCATGGAAGTACAGAGACAGGCTACAGGAGGCCGCCACCAGCAGGGCACACACAGACACCCAGACACAGGACCCCAGAACACAACAGTGGCATAGATAGCAGGCAACAGGAGGTGCCAACAGCCAATGGAGGGCCACCAAGGGAGGCCCCCCACAAGCCGCTGGCCTTGCTCCCCCACCCAGACCATAGCAGGCCACACCCAGGACCATGCAGCCAAGCACACATATGCCACACAGGCACACAGGAAGCCCACACAGTGGGCACTGAAGGGGCAGGGTTGTAGGCAGCATAGCAGACCACATGGGAGAGACCACACAATTCCATGCACAGGACCCCAACACAGTGTGCGGACAGTACCTGACCAATGACCATGGCTGTGTGCCACCACCATGCACACACCAGCCACACACCCCTAACAGCCACCCCATGGGCACCCCAAGGCACAGCCACCAACCCAGGGGATGGACACCACCACAGTGGGACACACCACAGCACACAGCAGGGAACCATGGAAGCACAACACACACACCCTCTCATGCACACCACATGGACAGACACTGGGCTACTGCAGCATGGCTCCTCATGCTACCTGCAAAGCAGACACAGACACAGGCAGGTATGTCAGAATATATATATATATATATATATACATGAAAACTATGTACAGAAAAACCAGGGCTGGGAAAGGGTAGGTACAGCGAAGGAAAGGGACAGGGAACAGGGACTGTACAGTGGGAGGGGGGACTGTAGGAGAAGGTTCAACAGAGGAAACAGGTGAAGCCTCAGCGATGGCCCCATCTGGCCACCCTAGCATTCTGCATCTCCCTCCTCTCCTCCGCCATCATGGGCACATGGCCACCACCACCACCTCTAGGATTGACAACACCACGAGTAGGGTCTGGCACATCAGACCGCTGAACATCTGGCATGGTGGTCTCCACACTGGCTGTTGGACCCCTATAGCAAGGGACAGGACAGGTGATCAGTGCAATGGCCCATGGAACCATGCCCACCACACACACACCCTGGAGGGCCCATAACAGCCACCCATAGGGGGATGGGCCAATGCCAGCCAGCAACATGGCACACCACGAGGTTGCACAGTGGTGGTCCCCACTGCACAATGGCCACATGTCTGCACAATGACAGTCACATGGCACAGTGCACCAGCAGCCCCACAGCAACAATGGTGGCAGCTGGGTGCATGCCCACCCGACCAACAGCTGGCACATGTGTCCAATGGATGGGCCATAGTGGCATGCACCATGCACAGTGCGACACACACAGTTGCCATGGCACATGGCACAGGTGGCCATGACCGCACCCACTCCCTCGCCACCCCCCATGTACAGTGCAAAGGATCATGACAGTGCTTACCTGCCCCCCCACGGCCCTGCTGGTGCCAGTCCTCTGCTGTCATAGCACACCACTCAGTTCTGCGCCACTGCAGCCCTGGCCCGCCTGCTGTCCTTCAGTCATGGGAATGAAAAGAAGACAGGGGCACATCAGTAACCAACCACATCTGCTGCCCCAGACCCCTGTGCACAGTGTGCACCCCTGCCCAACACGTCCCACATGCTTGCACAGCTGCATCGCAACACAAGCAGAAGCTGGCAATGCCATGATGTGCATGATGACAGTGTACCCCTCTGCTGGGCAAGCCAGGCAGCCAAGCCAACACCACAGTACAGCACCAGGGCAGACATGCAACATGGGATGACTTACCTGGCTGTGGCACAGCCCCAAGTCTGGCACATGCCTGAAGCCTCCTCAGCCAGTCAGGGTCCAATCTGATGAGGTCACCATACTGGTGCTTGCATTGTTCCGCTGTTCTGGGCACCCCAGTCCTATGCTCCAGGCTGGCAGTAGTCCCCTGCCACACAATGTCCCTGGCCTGCTGAAAGGGCACCTGCCCAAACAGCTGTGGGGTGTGGGGCTCCACACAGGCCACAAGGTTGGCCAGTTCTACCTGGGACCAGTTCAGGGCATGTCTCAGTCTAGCCTGCGCCATTGCTCCATAGCAGGTTTGGTGGCAAAAATGGCAGCATCAGGCACACTTGTTCGGTACAGGTGCTGGATGTGCAATGCACGGACGACTGCGCAGTGCCCACCCATTGCACAGTGCTGGACATGCGCAGTGGGCATGGCTAATGGGGTCACAGAGTCATGGAGAGGACCCAGGGGTCAGAGGTCAGTGGTTAGCACACTGTGTGCATGAGCACGATAGGGAACATGCCATCATGCATGAAGTGTGCATGCCAGCCATGCGCAGCTTGCGCAGTGCCAATACATTGAGCTGTTCATGCATCTTGGATGACTGACACCATGTCATTGCAGTGCCCCTGTGCACTGCAGGCCCGAGCACCGCACATGTGTGGGCATTGCGTCACCACTTGCTCCTGTGCAATACCATTGCACACAGTGCAATATCTCGATATTCAGATGCTGCATGCAGATTAGCTCATCAGCCAATGCATGGCACAGTGGGGTGTATTAGCATGTCATTACTGTTGTGCTCAACCTCATTTGCATGCGTTGCACCTCATAAGCACCACAGAACAGCACAGCCCATGGACCGGTATTGCAACCTTGATAGGTCAGTAGTGGTTGACGCTGCAGCACACTGGGAGAAGACAGCACTGCAAGGTGGGATGGACCAGGGAGCTGCTGCCACTGGCACACTGTGCTGTCCATGTCCACAGGAGGCAACATGTCGGAACATGAGGAGGGCAAGGAGCGAGGCCCCGCATGGAAGTGAAGGCCCAGCTTCACTAAAGCTGAGATAGATGCCCTGTTTGAGGCCTACCTCAACAGGGAGGCCCTGTTGAGTGGTGCCATGGGCACACCACAGGCCAGAGCTGCTGCATGGGTGGAGGTGGCGACCTATGTGAACCAGCAGGGCAGCCACCAGCAGCTGGCGCAGGAGTGCTGCAAAAAGGTTGGGACTGACAGGCAGTGGATTAAGGAAAAGGTAACTGTCATCAGAGTGTCCCATAATGCCACTGGGGGGAGGGCCAGTGGATGCACCCACACTGACACCAACAGAGGAGTTGGTGGAAGCCACCATGCGCCACACCACGGTGGAGGGTATGCCTTGAGGAGGCTTCCAGATGGGTGGCAGCCCATCACTGCATGGAATGTATGTCAGACATGCACAGCTGGTGGCCCAGAGGGTGCATACATGGGCATGCTGGCGTGCATGTGGCCATCATGCATGTCATGTGCATGTGTGCGCACCCAAGTGCATGCCATGCTGCAGGACACATGCAGCGGCAGTGTACAGGGGGGGCACATGTGGGCATTGCATCACTGACATGCCTTTCTTCTCTTGCAGCACCAGTATGCCTTCGTGCAGAGGATGGGGCACCAGCAGCAGCAGTGGCACCAGTGACAGCCACTGGTACAGCCCCGGAGGACAAACCTTCCACATCCACTGGCATCCAGGGGCCTGACAGGCTGCAGCTCAGCACCATGGTGCCAGTGGATGTCCTAGACCTAAGGTCAGAGAAGACCCTAGATGTGATCCTGCAGGATGCCAGCCTTGGTGTCCTGTGTGCGGAGACACAGATCAGGACAGGGTCCAACAATGATGATGACTACTCACAGCTCCTGGACAGCATGGGTGACATTGTGGGTGTGTCTCACCTGCTGGCATTACAGGCAGGTCCCATGCCCAGTGCTCTGCCAGTGGTGGAACAACTGCCTGCCACCACTGCAGGTAAGCTGGTGTGCGGTGCCACGGATGTGCCCTGCAGTGGTGGTGGTGTAGCTGTGCAGGTGCAGGGCAGCATACAGTGGCTGGATGGGTGACAGCAGCTGGCTGTGAGTGCCACCAGGCAGCCAGCCACAGGGTCCACCACTGGTGCACCTGCTGTGCCCATTCCCCCTGCAGACCCCACTGTGCAGCATCCACCAGAGAGGGGGGCTGTGCAGTGTAGCAGGTCACCACCAGAAGAACAGCATCCCACCTGGGAGCCCCCGGAAACCGACCATCTGGCTGAGCACACCCGGCTGCTGTAGGTGTCCATTCAGCAACAGGTGCTGCTCATCATTGGGGTGCATGCACTGCGTGCAGAGGTGCACTAGTTAGCTGAGCAGCAGGGAAAGGGCACTGTGCAGATCCTGAAGGGGATGCAAAGCATGCAGGATGCCATGACTGTATCCTTGGATCGCATTGCCAGTGCAGTTTCTGATGGCTTTGCGTTGCTGGCTGTCACAGGGCATGGGCGTGCACAGGAGACCCTCCGCAGTGTGTTGTCGACCCCATGGACCCGGCATCAGGTGACCCCAACACAGTCAATGCTGGGCTCTGATGTAGGCATCCCAGGCATGCCAGGGGCTGGCCTGTTTGGGTGCCTGCACACCCCCACGAGGACACAGTCACGGTCCCACAGTTCCACCCTTGGGGGGCTGTTGCACACCCCCCACCTGGCTGATGCACAGCCTGTGGCGGCCGATCGGCCCTGGCATGGCTACCCCCATGGCCGTGGTGGCCATGGCTCCATGCAGTGGCCCTGATCTGTGGGCTGCCCTGTGTGCACATGGGCAGTGTGTGTGTGTGTGTGTGTGTCTTACCACACACTGTGTGTCATGCCACACACTGCCTGTGTGTGTGCATGCCCAACTGCTGAACCGTGTGGTGTGGGCATGATGAGGGCAGTCTAGCACCAGTTGCACTTGTGCCCAGGTGCTATGCATTTGATCCACACCACATTCCGCCACCTGTGTGGGTGCATATGTGTGTGTGTGTGTGTGTGTGTGTATGTTGCTGTGTGTGGTTGTGTGCCACTGACTCCCCTACTCCTGTATCACACCTCTGTGTGATCATGCCCCTCACCATGCACATCCCTGCATGTGTGCTGTAACAGTCTGTGTGGCTCATGCATATGTACTGCACCACCTACCTGTGTTCACCGTAGTGTTCCTGTTCAACAGTGTCGCAGTAGCATTGAGCCTGCTGCATCAGCTGGGGGTTCCTCCACCCAGGGGGTGGCTGTCCCACCACCCTCCAGCCCATTGTTCCATTGTCCCCACTGCTGTTGCCCTCGTCAGCCTCGACAGCTATCCCATGGTCAATGGCCATGTTGTGCAGTATGCAGCAGGCCAGGAATAGGCCACAGGCTTTCAAGGGGCTGTACTGTAGGCCACCGCCTGACCTGTCTAGGCAATGGAAATGTGCCTTCAGCATGCCAAATACACGCTCAATGATGTTGTGCATGCTGGCGTGTGCCTCATTGTACCATCTCACTGCTGGGGACAACGGGTGCCGGTAGGGGATGAGCAGCCAGGGCCTCAGCGGATATGCATTGTCACCTGTGTGGTGAATGACATGGTTAGCCCTCTGCTATGCTGTGCCATGCCTCGTGCCTGTCTCTAGGGCCCCCACCACAAGGCACCTACTGCCCACCCCATCCCCAGGTCTGCTCTGCCCATTACACCTTGCCCGTGCCATACTCACCCTCTAGGTGGCCAGTGGGGATGTCCCCACATTCAAATTTGTGGCACAGCACAGAGCTGTGCCAGATGAATGCATCATGTGCACTCCCAGGGTGTGTGGCACAGACATTGGTGATGCGCTCCATGGCATCGCACACCACCTGGCAGTTGATACTTGAGCTTCCCTTCCTGTTTATATATGCCACTCCCTCAGGGCCAGGTGGCATGCGGATGCCCATGTGGGTGTAGTCAATGGCCCCAATCATGCCAGGCATCCATGCCACCCTGTGGAAGTTCTGCATAGTTGCTGTATGGTCTGCCTGTGTGCTGGAGAAATAGATGAATTCTGAAGCATGTGGCAGCAGAGCTTTGAGGAACTGTGTGAGGAGGTGGAATGTGGCTG
Organism: Neoceratodus forsteri; assembly: GCA_016271365.2. Classification (NCBI taxonomy): domain Eukaryota; kingdom Metazoa; phylum Chordata; order Ceratodontiformes; family Ceratodontidae; genus Neoceratodus; species Neoceratodus forsteri. Next base: position 1,729,656,898 of record CM057449.1, read on the forward strand.
ACTGGGTGATGCCTGTGGTGTCCCCTGTTGGTCTTTGGAAGGTGCCCGTGGTGAGCAGACACATGACGGTGGTCACCTGCATCTCCACGGACATGGCGTGGCACTGTCTGGTGGGTGCCTGCATCTCCTCACTGCACAGCTCACAGAGCTGCCTCAGAATGGCCTTGTTCAGGCAGTACCAGCCCACGATCTCAGTGTTGCTATAGTTCTCAAAGGTGATGTGGGTACGGTGTCACCTGTGTCAGGTATACCACTGATGGGCCCTTCATTGACCATGTAGCTGTTCCTCCTGCTCTTCACACCCCTCATTACCACCTCCATCAAGAAGGGCACACTGTCCATGGCCCCTGCTGTCCACTGTCCCCTGGGTGGTTGGCTGCTGGCTGTGTGCCACCCTGATACACAGGTTGAGTGTGTGTCTCTCTCTCTTTCTCTCTGTCTCCCTCTCTCCCTCTCCCATATCACCTCTCTGTCCCTCCCCCTCTGTGTCTGGTCTTTTGTCTGTCTGTCTGTCTGTCTGTCTCTCTCTCTCTCTCTCTCTGTATCTCTCCCTCTCACCCCTAGTGCAACTGCTGTCTGTGTGTTTGCACCCTGTATTTATAGGAACAAGTCTGGCCAGAGCAACTTCGATTTGCTCCACGCTTGAGCCATGATTTCATGTTTGAATATGCCACTGCACTGGATATTCATGGGAACGCCCCCTGCACTTGCGCTGCATACATTATAGTTGTGCATTGGCTCAATGGATTTTGCGCTGCTCAATGGCTTCCACTGAATATGGCTCCTCAGTGCAATTCCACACTTGTGCCAGCACAACTCAGTTGCGCCTTGCGCAACTGCTCTGAATATCTGGGCCCAGAAGTAATCTCTAAAAACTGTAAATTAAGGAAAATCTATTTAATATAATTTACAGATTGTACGTTACACCATGTAAGTTACATAAATATAATCCAAATCTTTCAGATTTATGTCTCCGATGTAAAGCAGAAAAAGGATAATTAATTCACACTTTCATTACCCGAGGACTGGAGGAGGGCAGATGTGATTCCCCTTCACAAAAGTGGGAGCAAGGCAGAAGCAGGAAACTACAGACCTGTTAGTTTAACCTCAGTGAAAGGGAAAATGATGGAATCACTTCTGAAGGAAAGAATTGTCGAGTATCTAGAGGCCAGAGGGGCACAGGACCCAAGACAGCATGGATTCACAGCGGGAAGGTCATGCCAGATGAATCTGATAGATTTCTTTGACTGGGTGACCAAAGTAGTAGATCAGGGAGGGGCTATGGACATGGCCTACCTAGACTTTAGCAAGTCATTTGACACAGTCCCACACAAAAGATTAATATACAAGTTAGCCAGCCTGGGAGTGGGTCCCAAGATGACAACCTGGGTAAAGAATTGGCTGAAGAATAGGACACAGAGAGTAATAGTAAATGGAGTCCACTCTGAAGAAAGGGGGGTTACTAGTGGGGTACCGCAGGGTTCAGTATTAGGACCGGTCCTCTTCAATGTCTTTATAAGCGACATTGCAGAGGGACTGGAAGGAAAAGTATGTCTCTTTGCAGATGACACAAAGATCTGCAACAGAGTTGATGCACAAGGTGGGGTGGAAAGGATGAGAAGGGACTTGGCAAGGTTAGAGGAATGGTCAAATGTATGGCAGCTTAGATTCAATGCTAAGAAGTGCATGGTAATGCACCTGGGAAACAAAAACCCAGGGGAAGAGTACACAATGGGGGGTGAGATACTAACAACAACAAAAATAGAAAGGGACCTGGGGGTAGTCATATCAGATGACCTAAAGGTGGGCAAGCAATGTGAGAGGGCAGCAAGGAGGGCTGGGGGGATACTGGGATGCATAGGGAGAGGCATCACCAGTAGAAAACAAGTTATAATCCTCTGTACAGACAGCTGGTGAGACCCCATCTGGAGTACTGCGTGCAATTCTGGAGACCCAATCTCCGCAAAGACATAGACAGGATAGAAGCTGTCAAGAGGAGCAACTAAAATGGTGCAGGGTCTGCACGGAAGACATATGAAGAGAGACTTGAGGAGCTTAATATGTATAGCCTCGAGGAAAGGAGGGAGAGGTGGGACATGATAGAAACTTTCAAGTACCTCAAGGAATCAACAAAGTCCAAGAGGTAGCATCTTTCAAAAAAGGTGTGCAAGAACAAGGGGCACAATTTGAAGGTGGAGGCGGCTTAGAGGTAATTTAAGGAAGTATTTTTTTCACAGAGAGGTTGTGGATGCATGGAACGGTCTTCCAGAGGAGGTTGTGGAGTCAAAAACAGTGGTGGAATTCAAGCATGCATGGGACAGTCATAAGGCAATTCTAGGGGGTTGGGGGTAGGAAGAAGTAGGCTGCTGGTTAACTAGGATCTGCAGCTTATCCAGTAGGTAGGGAAATGGGCAGACTGGATGGGCAAAGCGGTCCTTATCTGCTGTCAAATTCTATGTTTCTATGTTTTTATTACATGTGAGGCATTGAAAAATTACTGGGACAAAATAAGAGGCCTTCTTTCAGAAATTTTACAGAAAAACATACCATTTGATCCAGGCATCTTATTAATAAGTTTAATTTCACCTTTGGACATCACCTGGGAACTGGGCCTCTTCACATCGCTCACATTAGGACAGGCAAGAAGAGTAATACTACTACATTGGAGGGATTCTGTACCTACCAATTACAGAGAATGGCTAAATCTCTTGATAGACAGCTTTAAGATGGAAAGAATCTTTTATATAAAAGAGCAAAAAGTAGACATTTTCCACATTCAATGTATCTACAAAATAAAGTCAGCGACTAGGTAATATATATATATATATTTTAGGTAAAAAGCTAAGGGAAATATTAAACGTGAATTTAGTTGCTGCGTTCCACCACCTGCACAATAATGTAAAAGGATACCACAAACAGCTGTATAACATGCCTTAAATCTGGCTCCTGTCTGGGTACAAAAAAAAAAGAAAAAAAAAGATAGGTGTATTGCTTCCTAAGTTCAAGATCTGCCAAGTATTTGAACATAGCAGTTTTATTTACCTTGTTTTGAAATAAAATTGATGAAAATCCATTTTTGTATCTTCTCGCCTAAGTGACGGAGTTTCAAAAGAAATCTTTGCAGTTTGTTTTGACAAATATAAATCATTCCAAGCTTCCAACACAAAGCAGTCATCTAATAAAGTATTATTCAGTTCCCACCCCCACCCCTTGTGTGGGTCCCAGTCTTGGAGAAAAATGGCTATGTACCACATGGGGTTCTGAGGTAGAGACTGGGATGGCAGACACAGAATGTAGAGGTAATGCTTATGAAGAAAAAATGTAATCAAGTAAAATGTAGTCAATCCTGAAGAGAAATACATTCCTAACATAGGTATGCCCTCCTACTCTATGCATACTAGGAAACAGACTGGTGCCTGCTCTGACAAATTTGCCATCTCAATCATATCTGCCGTAAATGTGGAATCACAAAATTGCTTTTGTGTGTTACCTGTTTAATCTGCTACAGCCAGGCTACAATTCAGCCGCCCACAAAGCAACACCTCTTGACTGGTGTGGAGGTACGGCTATATGGCTTTAAAACAAGAAATCCTTGCTGCTTTGATTTGTGGAGCATAAACCAAAAGACAAAAACCTTTAATTTTATCATATTCCATGTTACATCTATCTATTTGTATTTATTTATTGGAATTTTCAGTAACACCTTAGAGCATAGCTCATTTACAAAGGTTCCACATCAGGACTACAGTTAAGTACAGTTGCAGTTACACAGTAAAGTAATACATGCAGAGTGCCATGCAATGTCCCTGATTTCTTTCAAGTTTCAGAGTTTTGAAACAACGCACACTTACAGTTCCTATGTACACGAGTTCCTATGTACAAGTTTAATTTTTGTTGCAGTAGCAGTGGGCAAGGCATTGCCTATGGTAAGGTTGAAGCAGTTGCAGATTTGCAACTTTGTCTGCAGTAAGTCATTGGTATTACAGCCAGGGGAGATGTTGGTAGAAGGATCTGGCTAGTGATTGCACAGGCATGTGTTTTGTTGGGCAATGTATTTTTTCAGGGATGATTTGAATTGGTTCATTTTGGGTAACTCAAGCAGTGTAGTGGAGAGTTCATTTAGCCAGGTTGGCACTCGGTAAGGGAAGGCCCCCATGGCTTGGGTGGTTTTACAGTGTGGGACGTACAGTGCATTTCTAGCAACACTCCTTGTAGAGTGGTGGTTAAAGGGGGTATGTAGCAGGGATCAGAGGTGGAGGGGGGTGAGCCCTAGTTGGGTCTTCTTCCCAATTAGGCAGGTTTGGAATTTTAACCTGAGGTCTAGTGGGAGTCATTGTGTTTCCAGATAGAGGCTGCATGTGTGTGTGAGCCTGTCTGCATCAAGGATGAGGAGACAGGGCTTATTTAGGGTGGTCCTGATTCTGTTGAGGTTGGTGTCAGTTGCAGCTCCATAAAGTACCAAACCATAATCCATGGTGGATAGAACTGAGGAAGCTGCAGCAAGTTTCCTAGTCTCTGGTGTCATAAAGTGCTTGTGTCTATATAGAACGCCCAGTTGTTTGTTTACAGTACTAACAACATGGTCTGTATGTTGAGTATATGTTAGGGAGCTGTCAAGGTGTATCCCAAGATATTTGAAGGAATTGACCTGTTCTAAGACCTCACCAGCTTGGTTGAAAATGGTCAGGGGTAGAAGTTTATTCTTCCTCTGTTGGCTGGTTAATATCGTGGATTTTGTTTTTTGTGGCTTAGTAGCAGCTTATTCTGTAGAAACCAGTTCTTCAAAGAGTTGAAGTTGTGCTGCATGGTTTGGCTGGTGATTTACTGCTTAGTGCTGCTAGTATAGATAACTGCATCAGCTGTGTAGAGCAGGATGCTGGCTCCAACGCAGGCTTTAGGCAGGTCATTAATGAACAGGCTAAACAGCAGTGAACCCAGTACTGATCCCTGGGGAACCCTTACCATCACTGCCCTAGAGTCTGAAATGACTCCACTGACTTTCACGTTCTTAGTACGATCTGTTAAGTAGCTCTCAAACTATCCCACAGTTTCCCTAGATAGGCCAATCCCCATAAGTTTTTCAGTAAGAAGTGTGTGGTTCATGAGGTTGAATGCTTTGGTTGGGTCAATGAAAATTTACCCCAGCACTTCACCTTTGTTGAGTGACTCATAGAGTGAGCTGGTGAATTCAAGGAGGGTGGAGACAGTGTTGTGCAGTCATCCAAACCTGTGCTGCTGGGGACACAGGAGGTTGTAGTGATTCTGGTAGTCCACCAGCTGATCACGACTACTCGTTCCAGTGCTTTGGAGAAATAAGAGAGGATGGATATTGGTCTATAGTTTGTGATGCATGCTTTATCAGCACCCTTGTGTACTGGTGTAATGGTAGTAGATTTCCAGAGAGCAGGGAATTTGGAGTAGCAGAGAGAGTGGTTGAATAGTTTTGTAACTGGGGTTGTCAGGATGTCCAGTACTGAGGCACGGAGATGCATGTCTATGGTGTCATTGCCTACCATGGTTTTGTTAAACACTCTTTTAACATATTTGTAGGTTTCCAACACCATTATTGCTCTGAAGTACAACTTGGGGTGGTTGGCAAGTGCGGACTTGGTAGGTGGGGAGTAATGGGAGGCATGCAGTGCAGTGTTGAGGAAGGCATGCTGTGGAGTGGAGTCAATAGTGTTTAGGTAGGAGTTGAGGTTCGTGAAGGTGGAGTTAAGTGTGACTGCATTTTTCTTGGGGTCTGATATGTGGGAATTGCCATATGTGATCAGGTTCAGCGTGCTCTTGTCAGTGCTCCCAAGGAGTTCCTTCAGTGATACCCAAAGCCTGTTGCCATTGACCCAGAGTTTGTTTTGTTTCTCCCTGTAGTAGTTGGCTTTGACTTCCCTAAGTGGGTACATTTGTTGCATGCCGTCTTGTACACCTGGATATCCATGGGGTTGCTGGATGCTCTAGCCCTGGCCCAGGCATTTTCTCGAAGGTGCATTAGTCCTCACAGATCTGGGGTGAGCCGTTCTACAGAGCTTCCTCTGATAATGCACCTCTTAATGGGGGCGTATTTGTCAGCTGCCTGTGTAAACTCCTTGATAATGAAATCCAGTGCTAGGTCAGTATTGGTGACAGAATCCATGTAGCCCCAATCAACTTGTGCAAAGTGCTGTCTAAAGGCTTCTATGGAGTGTTCACGCATTACCCTGCAGACAATGAGTTTTGGTGGCTGTCTCTTGGTCTTGGCGGTTCATTCAACTAGGACCAGTGAGTGATCACGAAGCACATCAGGCAGGACCTGTGCTTTGGCAGTCCTCTCAGGCCTGGTTGTAAGTATCCAATCTATGAGTGTGCCCTTTCCCATTTGGAAGTTGAGCCGAGTATTTCCACTAAAAGTAAGACCCTCCAAGGGATAATATCTACCAGTTGACTGAAAAATCATTACCTTTCAGTAGTACCCCCATATCTGAACAAAGATCCTCCCCTATGGACCACAAAGATTATCCACAGGGCAGGACCTTTGTGCCTGCAAGATTTCTTGGAGTGATCTTAATCTGGTGTCCTGCCGGCAAGTAATATCAGCCGAGATTTCTTGAAGACATACAAAGGTGGTTAACTTGCCGTTTACATTTTTTATGCTATTTGTGCTATATGCAACCATTCTAAGTGGTCCTAATAACATGATCTGTAGGAGAAGGGATAAGAAAATAAAAACATTGTATACAAAGCATCATGTCTTTCTACTTTTCAGTGTAGTACTAGACTGGGTGTGCTTGTGATACAGGTTTCAAATATGAAAACATATGTATCGGAGAGGCCCTCTTTTGGTGAAGATGTTACCAAGGATGCCTTTGATTCTTCCTCTTCACTGGATTTATCATCCCATTAGGCTGATCATGTCAGGGGTTCAGACCTGTTTTTTGTCTCCACCAAGGAGACAGCCCTTTTGGGGAATTTGTCCTCATCTGCGTGGCCCTATGTGGACTACGCTTTTTTTGGGGTGCTTCTTTAGATGGGCTTGTGGAGGGGGCATCCCTTCCTTAGAAGTGTTTAGTTGTTCTTCTGAAGCAATGTCCATTAGGTTTGTAATGACCTCACCTACGGTCTTGGTCTCTGAGGTGATATGTTGTAACCATCTTCCTGCCTCTTCGGGGGGGTCAATATCAGTAGACTGCTCTTCAATCTGTAATGATAAATAAAGTATGTGGGAGTTGGATGGCCCCATGGGGTGTCTCTCTTCCCCCCAGGTTCCTTGGGCAAGCTTCTTCCAGGAGGGCTAGGGGAGATTTTCTTCCTTATGTAGTCCATCTGTTTTGCATGGCAAAGAATTGTATCTTGATTCAGAGAATCCTACTAATTGTGGTAGCCCATGGACATTGTATATAGGAGTGTCCCAAACCTTCACAAAGATTACACCTGTAGGTGTTGGGGCAATTTAGGCTTACATGACCATATTCAAGGCAGGCTCCACAATGGACCATGTCATGCATGTTACTCAGATGGGCATAAGAACCACATTTATGAAAAGTTTTCTTCTGCCCCAGTTGGAAACAGAGGGAAAGAGGACATAGTCTTTGCCCATGTAAAAGCTGTTAGGTAAATAAATTAACTCATTTTCTGATCTATTTAATCTGATTTTTATCTTTCACTGGCCTGTCCAGATCTATAATGGGGATGGGGTTTTCCATGACCTTGCACCTTTTCTTTAGCCAAAAAAAATCTCATACACTTACTCTCTCATTCTTCAGTAAAACATAGTGACCTTTATAGCTGGTTTCATTAATGGGATAGATACAAAAGAGAGCCAAATTGAAGTATTATTTACAGATTTATATTTTTTCTAAAATCTGTCTAATAAAGCTTGGGCTTTATAGGAGACATTATATATAGTGTCTCCCACAGTATGGATCAATGTATACATTTTGGATGCATAAAATGTCACTGAGACTTTAAGCATGGCTCAGGCTACATTTACCCTGTCAGGGGTATCTTCATGGCTGCCTTTGCATTTCAGACGAGAAGCATTTCTCCACTAGGCTGGTTCATCTTGTTTAGAAAATAGGTCATCCAGCCATTCTCGGTGAGGGGGGGAGTTGGGCCTAGGTCTTCTCAAATCCTGCAAGAGGGTTGACTGGTCCTGAGCCCTGACAGAAGGAGGGCACTGTCCCTGAAGAACACAGTACTTAATCCTCTGTTACTGACTCCGGAACCCTATCTGCTGCCACCTGACTAGCTTGCACTGTTGGAAGACCACATCAGCCTGATGTATACGCTTCCCTGGGTGCACGTTCCACATAAACTACCCCCAAACCCCCATGTGTAATATCCCTTATATATCTGAAAGTGTTGTATCAGTCTTTCTCTGCTTCACCCCAGGAGAAACTGCTGCAGGGTCTGCTCCTTCAGCCACTGGATTCTCCAGAAGAGGCTGAGGGTCAGGTACCTCTTTGTCTAGTTCAGGAATGACTGCCCTTGGGTAGGAAGGGATGAAGTGGGGGACTACTTTCTTTGTTTCTTGTGGTAAGTAATGGGGCCACACTTTGGGCTGGAGTGTGTGAGGGATTCACAAACTGTTCCACTTAGCCATTCTCCAACTTGATATTCTGATACAGTGTTCAAATGAGGACCCAAGTCTGTATCTATGGAATCTGAAACCCTCAAAACAGGAGCTGACTAGGCTGCCAAGTTCTTGTTTAGAAGAAAGGGAAACTGTTTAACCAGGAGAGGCACACTAAGCTGAAGCTTGTTTCCAGGTGCGACCTGGGAGCACAAGGAAGTTAAGTGACTCGCTCAGGGTCACACAGTATGCAAGTGGGGGACTGGGGAACTCATACCCAGGTCTCCAGGTTTGCAGATCAGAGCCTTAAATCACTGCGCTATACTGCCTCACAGTTTAGGGAGTTTAGGGAGGTTGCATACAGGAGTCTGCTGTACAACTTCCATATTTTTTCACTACAACCTCACAACACACACACCCCCCCCACCATCAGAGGTTGCCAAGTTCACTGCATTGTCTTGTGGGTGAAACAACTGTAACCCCCCTGAGGGGTGGGGGCTTACTTGTGTGGACTACAGCCCTAATGCTCCCCTGCCGATGATCCCGCAAGTAGTCCCTGGTGGGACTTGAACCCTGCGGTGCCCCATTGTTCCCCCGTGGCTGTGTCCACCGATTTCTCAGGTCCTTGTCCCAAGAGGGGCCTAGGTCCGATCCTGTTTTCTCCACCTCCAGGCACTCTGGGTGGCAAAAAATGGTCCCAGGAGTTGCCGTGAAGGGACCGTCGATTGTAAACAAAAAAGATAGCAGCCCATGTCCTAAAGATCATACACTGCCACCTGAGGAAAAATTAAAGGAGCTGCAGCTCCAAAAGTTGTCTCGGCCAGTATTAAATCTTATCTCAGGCTCCAGTGCAGGCAGTGCAGGCAGGGATCACCTCCGGAATGTCTCCAGGCATGGGGGAAAAGAGTGTTTGCCCTTGCAAGGGCATATGTTATAAAATATAAGGTCTGCACTGTTGGGGACTCAATATAAACAAACATGGCAGCCCCCAGGGACTCAAACAGCATGGGGCCAAAGGGCATGAAAAAGCCCAGGACTGTGGCAGACAATCAGAGGGGAAGATTGTAAAGGTCATATAAGGAGCTGTTTTGTCCACCAAAGGGGGATTCATTTTGGGAGTCCAACAAGAGAACAGAGTGCAGGAAAGGCTACAGTGGGTTGCCCACCCCACAGCCTGCACCCGGAGCCCAACAGCCTATTCAGTCCCAGCATCCAGCAGGAGGCAGATCACCTGGAGAATGCAGCAAAGGGAAAACATTGAAACTTTGAGAGATTTTCCCAGAGCAAGCCTTGAACCTGCAGCTGTAAGTCAGTTTTGGAGAATATGCAGACAGAGACTTTGAAGCCAGAGAAATTGTTGCCTTAGAGGAGAGAAATTACAGTCTTGAGCCCAAGACTGTCAATTTGTAGCCTATAAAGAGAAATATCTCTGCAGAGAGAAAAGAGACTGATCAAATTGTTTTTCCTCTCATTGGGGCAACTGTGTCAGAGACTGCTTTTTGCTACAAGCCAGAGTGACTGCACATGATGGGGCTAGAGACTGAGCCAAAGCCTAGCTACACTGCTGTTTCAGGGAAAGTATGTGTGCCAAGCTGCAAGTCACTGGGGACCCAAGCCTGCCCTGTCCCCAGACCAACAAAGACGAGGATCAGCGAAGAAGACAGTGAGAGGACTGCCTGGTGAATACTGTCTACAAAGGCCTCAGAGGTGAAGTTGGCAAGGTCAGGCAGGTGAAGACCAGCTCTCTTCAGTTCTTCCATAAGCCCTGCTGCTGTGTGGTGCACCACGAATCAGATACCTCTATGGTACCATGCAAGTTCAGACTGCTAAAACCCCACCTTTGATCATCAAGCTGTAAGTACCTCTGAGCTGCAGCACAGTATAGCTTTTATTCAGCTAGCTAGCTAGTTAGAAACTGGGGCATTAGGTCATGTGCAGGATTCTGCAAGCTAAGATGAGCCCAAGTCTGAAGTGTTCAAGTGTTTCTGCTATAAAGTTTATTGGGCTCCAACGCAAGTACCCAGGTCGAGCCACTAGACTGTCACCTTTTCTGCACCCCGATGTGGTACCCACCATTGAGGATAGACCGCAAAGTGAACTGGCTTTTGGGAAAGCTGGCTCCACCCATAGGTGGGAGGTGTGGATATTGTGTGGGGATACCAGGCCGGTTCCCTCGGAGGTGTGTCCAGAAGAGAACCAAGGGCCTTGGAAAAGCCCAGGTGAGTCAAGGAGTTGTTACACAATCTTAAGGAACCAACCAATTTCTTTATTTCCCCTGAAGACAGGGATGCAACCAATGTCCCTTGCCACACAGATGCATCCCAGGCCCACCCAGCCACCTCTAGGGCTGTTTCTGCGAACCACGGTCTGGGTTCCAAAGTCAGGGGAGTTTGAGCTGGGCAGCCTTCGCACAGGCTGAGATGCTGACTTGCTAATACTGGACTGCTTGCATTTTCCGGTACTCTGTCCTTACCTACCAGCTGCTACACCCCGATACTGCTGGTGGGGAATTGGGAACAGAACTGAGACTGGAGATTATGTTGGTGACTTCTAGCAAGCTTCTAATTTTCAGCTGTCAACAATTGGAGGAGGTGTCATTTTTGTTCCAAGATGGCCTTCCCCAAATATAAATCCTCCTGATCTGGTGGCGTTTCAGGGACACGGTCACATGGCGGATCCAGAATTTTACAATGGAGGGTGCTGGGGTGGTGTGCATACTTGCTAATGCAATTTTTTAGTTTTTTGTAATCCTTTACATCATCTGCTATTATCTTTTTTATTACATTTTTGACTGAAAATACAACTGTAATCTATTGTTTTGAATATAAACTTTTGTACAATTAATAAACAAGACTTCTTCAACAAAGTGAAATGCAGCAGCAGCAAGCAGATAAGTTACAATAGGGGTGCAGCCGCACCCTTGGCCACCCCCTAGATCGACCACTGCATGGTCGCCAGGACTTCTGGGCTCTGCTCCACTTTGAACCTCTGCCATTTCCGTACACATACTTTCCTCGGCTCAGGAAGACACAGCTGGAATTTCAGCCATCTGCTTTTCATTTTCTTCTGCCACATTCAAAATTACACCAAGACCTGGATCAGGCTGTACAGATGGTAAATAGGATCTTACTACCATTTCAATGGCCATTACTGCTGTGATTGCTTTTAGGGGAGCACACCCGCATCACCTCCTCCTCCTCCTCCCAGCTCCCCCACCTCCACACAGGAAGCCAACTGAACCTGCTGCTGGAGACTGGGGGGGGGGGTCCGTGGTGTCATGGCCACCATTCCTCATCAGTACAAACACATCCATGCACCCCACTCCACAGGACGTACTTCACAGGAAGCCGACTGAACCTGCTGCTGGAGACTGGGGGGGGGTCCATGGTGTCATGGCCACCAATCCTCATCAGTACAAACACATCCATGCACCACACTCCACAGGACGTACTTCACAGGAAGCCAACTGAACCCGCTGCTGGAGACTGGAGGGGGGTCCGTGGTGTCATGGCCACCATTCCTCATCAGTACAAACACATTCATGCACCCCACTCCACAGGACGTACTTGACAGGAAGCTGACTGAACCCACTGCTGGAGACGGGGGTCCATGGTGTCATGGCCACCATTCCTCATCAGTACAAACACATCCATGCACCCCACTCCACAGGACGTACCTGGAAACAGCTTAGTGGGCATTTCCTGGTCAAACATTACAAATGAAATCCAACAAAAATATGCCCATTATGAATACAGGGTGTAAGAACAGAAAAGGATGCTGCTCACTCATACCTAAAGTGCATTCTGTGAGAGCAGTGCATTCTCAGGGGTGCAGTTCCCCAGATGCTAGTGGTGGTTTAACAACTTTGATTGCAGATGGAAAGTTGCTATATATTTCCCTGAGCTACTGTAAGTGAAAAGTTGTAACCTATTGTGAACTGATAGCAATATATCATTAACAAGTCAGTTACACTGGAATTTGAGGTTTCCAAGATATTACTGGCACAAGATGTACACTACAGAAAGACTGCAGTTGCCAGAATAAAGCAACTACAGTTCCCAAAATAAAGCAAGAAATAAATCATCCTCTTAGCAGTGCAGTATGAAAATATAACACACCATAACAGAGACACCGTATTTTCTATTCAATATAAACACATATGCCATGAACAATACTAAAGTTCACATAAACTTTGTTATAGCATACTTATGACTGCAGATGGCAGCCTAAATATAAACACTGCAATCAGTAATACACTGCCACAAATGAGGAAGGGTAACTATAAGGATATTAAAAAAAGAAGTATTAATAAACATAGATACTGTTGGCAGGAAAAGATCATTAGTCCATCCAGTCTGTCTTGTTTTACTCTACCCTACCCTGTGACCTATTGTCTAGATGGGGATTTTATCCCCCCCTTTGCTCCCTGCCTTATTGCTACCCCCTGATAACTGCCAAACCCTTTACTGTATCCTAGATTGAACCCACTTATGATTTTCGCTAACACCACCTCAGGTGGTAGGCAGTTCAATGGCGCTACCACTCTATCCGTGAAGTAACATTTTCTCACATCCATACTAAATCCCATCACCACCACCACCATCTCCGGCCCCTATTCTTGTCCTTTTGTTATTGACCTGCTATTCCTGTTGAATAGTTTCCTCACAGTTGACCTTGTCTGTGCCTATCAGAAACCTGAAGGTGTCTATCAGGTCCCTTATCTCCATCCTAGCCTCCAGCGAGTGCATGCTTACTACCCCAGGTCAATCCTTAAAGGATCTACCCTGCAGATCCTGAATCATTTTGGTTACTCTATGCTGCACCATCCCCAACCTGTTTCTGTCTTTCCTCAGGTGGGCACTCATGAACTTGGCACAGTATTCCAGAAGGGGTCTCACCAGTGATCCATAGAAAGGCAGTATTATGTCTTTCTTCCTGCTATTGCAACCCAGTAGGCATTATTGCATTGGCTAGATTGTTTTACATTTATGATGACTCCCGGGTCCCTTTCTTCAGACATTGTGAGCAGCCTAATCCTCCCAGCCCATATGCCATCCTGGGATTCTTATTCTCTACATGCATCACCTTGCACTTTGTGGCACTGAATTTCAACTGCCAAACATCAGACCATTTGTCTAACCTTTACAGGTTTCTCTGCAAAACTGTTCTCCCCTCCTTGCTGTCTACACTGCCACAGAGCTTAATGTCATCTGCAAAGGCATGCATCTTGCCCTGTATTCTTCCCCTATGTCACTGAGGAACATATAAAAAAAAGACTGGTCCCAAGACTGACCCCGCAGCACCAAACACATGACCACCCTCTCACCCAATTTGACCCCATTTACCACTCCCCTCTGCTGCCTCCCCCCCCAGCCAATTTTCCACCCATTTAATTGGGCTGGAGTTGGGGCTTGAGTAGAACTGCTGGACTGGAGGGACTGACTCTGCCAGAGTCAGCCATGACAGAAAGGAGTGGGCAGGTCATGCAGTCAAACTAAACCATGTTATTTGTAAGTACTGTGTAATCACTGTGAGAATAAAGCTGTCTCACTGCTGGGGGGGGTTGGGAAAGTGGTATTGCTTTATCAATTATCATCATGTCACCTAGCCCTCGGTGCAGCCCTATAGCTTGTTGATGAATACTAGCTTGGTCCTCTTGCCTCATATCTGAGCATAATGTTACTGTCTGCCTGCTATGGTATAATCTAGCTTTCCCTGTAGGTCACCCCAAAGCGTATCCCTGCCCTTGTACTCAGAGTAGTCCCCTGCACTGTGATGCAGAGTATATAAGTACATAACCCCTCCCACTGTGTGGTATATCAGGCCACCTGCTATCACTCTATATGGGAGCACCTTATATTGCTGGGTTTGATCTTTAGCTTGAATATCCATGGCCTGTACCCCAGACAGGTGCTTTTTTTATTTTTTTTATTTCTGTGTATTTAACCTGCACTAGTGTTTACCACAGGCCATTTTATACCTAGCGCTACAGTAGATGTAATCCCATTACCCCATAGAAACCCTTTACAGGTCGACCTAGCACTTCTACTACTTCTGAGCATTAGTGTCTCAGTGTTCCTGCTTACACTGGTATAATCTCAGTTCAATTCAATTATTTTATTGATCAGCCATTTGGCCATTACATATAATAACAATACAAAAAAGGAAACCATCATACATTACAAAAAATGTTTTCATTTAAAATACATTAGCACAGTGTGAGTTTAACATAAATAACTGGTATATACCTCTGTATTGCACATGAATGCAGTATTAAAGAACAACTAAAATAGGAATTTTGATAACTCTTTCTTGCATATGCACTGGTATATGACTGGATAAAATATTGCAGACTATATCTCAAGAAGAAAGGGAAGGAATCTATCAATGTGGAGAATACCCACCTGCCAATGTCCATAACAAAGTTAAACAGGATGAGTTTTTAGTATTGGGAACGTTGAAAAGAAGGGACATATACCAAATAGGATGCCATATAAAAATAATTAATAATACCCAACTGCTAACTGCTAATTGTTTCCCGAATATCAAATTACTATTATCAGGTGACAGAGAGAGAAATCCAGGCCCCACAAATGCTCCAGATGCATGAAATCTTGACCTATGCATTAACTGGCATTAACTGAAAGGACTGAAATTAGTCCACATGAATATCTGTAGCTTGTTATCCAAAAAGCATGAACTAGGGGCCTGGCTTGATGTCTACGCACCTGACATACTTGCCTTGAATGAATCATGGCTGTCTAATATTATTAGAATCGAGGGTTACAAGTCTTGCATAAGGGTCTGAAAGATTTGAAAAGGGGGAGGTATACTACTTTACATAAAAGAGGCTATAGAACTAAAGGAACTAGACCCAACTACAGTTAACTTGGGATGCAAAAGCTTGTTCTTAGAAATCACAAGGGCAAAATGAAAAACAGTTCTGGTAGGCTGTGTGTACAACCCACCTAAAAGTAAATTTGAAGGCTGGAAGATCTTGTTGAACTATTAAGTAGGGTAACAAACAGGGAAATTATCATTTTAGATAACTTAAATGTGAATTGGAATGGTTCTGATAATATGAAAATTAAAGACATTCTACAGAAGATAAATCTGACCCAAATTCTGAAAGCTACAACTAGAAGGAATAATAGGATGAGATACTGATTGATTGGTTCCTAAGTAAAAATACAAAAAACATAACAAACTTTGGAACAATAATAGACGTGATATGTGACCATACTGCAGTTTATTTCCAGTGGAGTAACAAGAGGTATGGGAGCAGCTGCAGATTATTAAAGCTAGAAAATGTTCAGATGAAATTTTAAATAGAATTAAAGCATATTTAGTTAATACTGACTGGACTGTCTTGGATGATATTGGTGATAGCCTTGCACTTAATAATTTTTGGGATATCTACTTTAAAATTCTAAATGAACACTCCCTTCTAAGACAGAAAAGAGTAAAAAATAAAAAGAATGAATGGTTAAGCAGAGAGATTATTACCTAAATGAAAGATCGGTAAAGCATGGCAACACTATAAGACTACAAGGAACATATCTGAGTTTAACAAATTTAGGGAACTACATAATGAATGTAAAAAATATTTTTAAAAAACTAAAGTAGAATTTTATTTAAAAAAAAAGAACAAGCTGGAAATGTGGAGATTTCAAGTTATTCTGGGAAAGCATCACCAACCTGAACAAGTCAAAAATGAGGAGATTTCAAATTGTTCTGGAAAAGTATCAACAACCTATTGAACCCTAAAAAGCAAACTAATACACAACAAATTGAATCTGATGTTAAGGAAATAAAACAGTCAGGAAACAGCCATGTTACTGAATGAGACCTTTACAAACCTTGAGAAATTTGTAATTAAAGCTTCAGAAAATGATACAAATCCTGCATAGAAACATAGAGACACAGAAGCTGTCAGCAGAAAAGGACTTCTTGGCCCACCTAGGCTGCCCTAAGGTCCCTACCTACTGTGCTACCATAGACCCTAATTGATCTCCGGCCTTACCCCCACCCCCCAGCCCTGTTGCTAAGGTACCCCTGTTTATATCCCCTGCATGTTTGAAACCTGTTATTATTTTGGTACCCACCACCTCTGCTGGGATGCTGCTCCTGGTGTCCACCACCCTTTCCATGAAGAAATATTTCCTCACATCCCCTCTAAGTCTCCCCCCTTCCAGCTTCATATCATGCTCCCTCCTCCTTGAGCATCTCTTTCTGTGCAATATGCAACCTTGCTGTACCTTATTGATTCCCTTGAGGTATTTGAATGGTTCTAGCATGTCTCCCCTTTCTCTCCTTTCCTCCAATGACTACATATTTAATTCCCTGAGTCTTTCCTCATAGGCTTTCTGATGCAGGCCATGCACCATTTTGGTTGCCCTTCTCTGTACTGGCTCCACCTGGTCTCTGTCCTTCCTGAGGTGGGCCCTCCAGATTGGACACAGTACTCCAGGTGTGGCCTCATCATTGATCTACATAGGGGTAACACTACCTCCCTTTTTCTGCTGGTGATACCCCTTCCTATGCACCCCATATCCTACTAGCCTTTCCTACTGCCTTATCACACTGCTTTGCTACCTTTAGGTCATCAGATATGATGACCCCAGATCCCTTTCCTGTTTTATTGTTGGTAACACCCCCCCCCCCAAAAAATGATATGTTGTCTTTGGATTTCTGTGTCCCATGTGCATAATTTTTAATTTTTAGGCATTGAAGCCCAGTTGCCAAAGCCTTAACCAGTCTTTCAGCTTCTTTTACATCTTCCTTAATTTTCTCCACACCCTAGTGTGCCCACTCTGTTGCAGATGCATTAGCTAGACCACCTTTCTATTTTAAAAAGATTAAGTCCAAGGAAGTATAAAGGGCTCTGTTAAAACTGGATATAATGAGGGAACAGGCATTTGACGAAGTTAAAGCAAAATACCTAATGTGGGTGGCCAATAAATTAACATCTACTATCACAAAAATCATTAACCCATCTCTTAGCCTCCAACAAATTCCTGATGCATGGAAAACTTCTTAAGTAGTACCCATCCATAAAGACGGTGGATCCAATTTGGTGGACAATTACAGACCTATATTGTTTCTATCTGTAATAGGTAAGATGCAAGAAAAATTGTTACATAACCAGACTGTGAAATATTAGAAAAGTATAATGTTCTTACAACAGCACAGTTTCAGGAGGCACTGCAGCATTGCAACTGCTTTGATCAGGTTCACAAATGAATTGCGCATATGAAGACCAGTACAAGACACTGCAGTTATAAATAGTTCAAAACATTTGATTGAATGCATAGAATGTATTCAAAACACTGGCATATAGCTTATAAAACCACCGAGAAATTGTTAATAATCCTCTGACTTATTTAACTTAGTGCAAAATCAGTTGGAGGTTTATTAGCATTTTCTCAGAGGTTTTATAAGCTGCATGCCAGTGTTCTAAGTACTTATTCAATTAACGTTTTGGAACTATTTTCAACTACAGTATCTAGTTCTGGTCTTTGTATGCACAGCTGGTATTGTTTGGACCAAGCACAGACCTTGTTGTTTGAAGTATGGTTTGCTGCTGCTTCTTACAAAAGAATTGCACCAGAACATGGAGCAAGGTATGCTCACTGGTGCAGTCTTTGCAGACCTGACCAAGCCATTCAATCTGATTGATTACTTGTTACTGAAGACCAGGCTCTCACATTTGGGTTCTGCATGGTCAGTAGTAAACTGGTTCATCAATTATTTGGCAGATCAGAAACAAATATTGAAGGCAAAAGGGGTTAGCTCCTCCATCCATTCCATGAAGCATGGAGTACAGTACCATAAGGGTCCATTTTATTACCTTTGTTGTTTTCTCCATTTACTAATGGTTTTCCATCAATATGCAAAGTCATGAAGGTAATGCTGTATGCAGATGACACAGTGCTATATATAGCCTCGAAGGATATGGAAGTGCCATGAAAGACTCTCGAAACTTAATTAGGATGGATGGATGGTGGACCGGTTTAGGGATAGTAAACTTGTTTTGAATAATACAAAGACAAAGAGTATGTTGTTCTGTAAGGCACAAAAGTACAAATCAAACATGAATAACTTAAAAAACACAACTGGAACAGAAAGCCTGGAAGTTGTTAACAACTTCAAATATCTTGGGGGCTACCTGGACTAAAGATTAAAATATGAGGCACACATTACCCACATCACAACAAAGCTGCATAAAAAAACTTGGGTCACTTTATGCCTTAAGAAATTATCTCACCGATGAGACAAGAAGAGTAATTGCCCAGAGTAGTCTGTTCCCATTAATTGAATATGGGAATGTTATAGGGGGTGTGATATCACAGAAAATACAAACCAAAAGAAAAGCCCTGTACAGTTCAATTTATAGATTTGCTCTCAGGGCAAAGAAACTAGAACACCAATCTGTACTGTATGAAAAACTGAAGTGGCTACCCTTAAAAAAAAAAGGATTCTTTCAGCCTAGGAACAATGGCCTAAAAAATTATTAAGAAAGGAAAAAAGTAGGGCTGTGCGAATACCTTTTTTCAAATATTCGGCTGAATGTTCGGTATTCGGAGCCCATGTGTCCGAATATTTCGTGTTCGAGCATGAGGCCTTTACAGTAAAAAAAGCTATCGCCCCCCAATTCTCCTCCCTTACCCAGATCTGGCAATATAAGTAAGACCCCCCTTCTCCCCACCCTCAGGTAGCACCCAAACCCCTCTCCCCCCAACCAAGTCATAATAAAAAAAAAAAGATTCCAATGGGCGACTGGCACAACCCCACCCCCCTCCACAGCCAGCCGCCCACCAAGTTTTAATACTGTGTCCCACACACACACACATATCCCCACCCCAGTAGCCAGTAGCCAGTAGTGGCATGCACCCCACAGCCTGCAGCTAAAGCAAAGTAAAAAAAAAGACAGCCGGCGCAGCCCACCCTCCTCCTCGTCCGGCTGCCTTCTTGTGAATGAAATCATTCACTTGCTTGCGCTTATATAGTAGAACAGCTGATCACATGATGATCAGTTTGATGATCAAACTGATGATCAGGGGTTTGGGTACCATCTGAGGGTGGGGGAAAGGGGGGGTTCTTTCTTATCTTGCCAGATCTGGCTAGGGAGAGAGGGTGGGGGGGGCAATTTTAGCTTTTTTGGAAGTGCTTCCCAAATACTGGATGAATAGTGCACTATTTGTTATTTGGAATCTGAATAATGAATAGCTCATTATTCATGGTATTCGGGAAATAATACTCATTATTTGCACAGCCCTAGAAAAAATGGACCCTCGCACCCTGGTGTCAGAGGGCCGGTCGGGGGGAGATGGCTTGAGTGTCCTGCAAGTGCTTACCTTCTCCTGGGAGGGAGGGGAGTACATGGCCCAGTGTTTGTCAGCCCCTGCTGAAGGCCAGCAGCATGGCAGCACATCAGGCATGGCTATGGGAGGGAGCGTGATGGGTGTCGGTTACGCCTTGACATCATGTGACATGTCACACTCCCAAAGAAGATGGGAAAATGCCCCCTGATCGACCGGATAACAGTTGCCTGTCCCCCCACCCCCAAGAAGCCCAAGATACCCCGGACTGGCCCCAGCAGCACCTGAGTCAATTGGATGCACCTACCGGCACTTTCTTCCCAGAAGGAGGGACCCATCCACTGAAGGGACATGTCGGGTTCCCCAGGGGGCTGCAGTATGGTGCAGTAGTTGGAGGCAGGGTGGAAAGACAGCGGGGTGCACCTAGGTTACCTGAAGGAGAGGCCAGTCAGGGGGTGCATGAGGAGGCACAAAAAAAGGAAAAGGAAAAAGGGACCCCTTGCTGATATTATCAAACTACAATCTAGCAAGAAAAATTTAAGATCTTCTGATGCACTGATGTTGGTGTTAGCCCAGTTCAGGACCACGATGGGTCAAAACTCTTTTGCCTTTAGTATATCTAAAACCTGAAACACTATACCACTAGAAATAAAGCAAGCCAGAATGCTGTCATGTTCAAGGTACTTCACAAGAAGTACTTGTTTAATGCAATCGATTCTACTGCTCACAAATCTTAATATTACACTATTAATTATATGGTGCAGACTTCTCAACTGTTTTCTCCTCTTATTTTATATTATTTAAATTTTCTGATTGTGTCACAATGTCATATTTTGTTAATAGCATGATGAGTGGACTTGTATTTACAGATAGTCAAAGTTGATAATGAGGTCTTATGTTCTGTACATCAAAATGTCTTTGCCTTTCTTGACCAGGTTGTGGCTGTAAATGGTTCATGTGACCCAGTGTACTCACACAGTTACCCAAATGTTAAATAAATAGAGATCCCCACCAACACTACCTCCCACCATTGCTGCCCCTCTCAATTTTTTCCCCATTGCACATTATCCTCCTCACCCCCCTGTCCCACTGATCCGTAGACCACCCCAATGTGCAGCTTCATTCCTAATGTTGTAGAGAGCTGAACCCACAGCGGTTCTGTCTCCCCATCCACTCTTCTGTTCATACTAAGGTTCAGGAGCATGAGAAGGCTGTTGGCTCATATACGCTCCTATTCTATCTGAAATAAGTGAGAGTATTTCCACTCAATATGTATTTATCAAGGTTACTCTTAAATTGATATTTGTCTTTGTTCAGAGCAACTTGTTCAGGGAGACTATTCCAGGGGTTAACAACTTACTTAGTAAAAAAAGCTTTTCTTTTTTCTGGGTTTAATTTTAATATGTTGTAATTGCAAAGGATGTCCTCTTGTATCTTTATGCTGATTTTTTAAACTAAGATTCAGATCAGTGAAAATACTCATGTCCTGTATTATGTTATGCAAGCAATAACACACAATGAGGTATTATTTTACAACTTTACATTTTAAAACCTCAAATTCTTAAAATGTTTTCCCTCTTTTAATTTTTTCTATAAATAGTAACTAGGAGAACCCATTTTATAAGTGCAATAACACATTCCGAGGTGTGGGTTATCTCCTAATAAGAGCACACCCCGGTGTGTTGTTAGGCACCAGGCACTTGCGCCAAGTGCCTTATGCACCTGGGCATGCTCTTATCAGGAGATAACCCACACCTCGGAATGTGTTATTGCACTTATAAAATGGGTTCTCCAAGTTACTATTTATAGAAAAAAATAAAAAGAGGGAAAACATTTTAAGAATTTGAGGTTTTAAAATGTAAAGTTGTAAAATAGTCCCTGTATTTAGGTAGTTTCTGTAATATGTGATGTGAACTGCATGCTGCCCCCTTACCCCCTCCCCAGAGAAACAGAGATACTGTTTAGTTTGTTCTGTCTGGATATACTTTTAATTCACTGTTGTCTTTCCTATCTTCAAATTGTGTTAATTTTTTACCGTGCTTTCCAATTACACATAGTATTAATGTTGCACTGCCGCAGCGAGCAGCTGCTTTGAGAGTGAATAGAGGCCTTTTGCGTGTGTCTGCTTTTAGGTGTATCCATTTCAGAAGACAGAAAGACTTTGTAATTGTTTTTTATTCATTTATTTTATTATTATTTACTGTTGGGTTGTATATTGTTGACAGCGGCTTGGTTGTTTTGGAACAAGCGTATCCCGTAGCAACCGTCGTATACAGCTGCTTCGAAGTTGCGCTTTTTTTTTTGAGTTTCTTTTGCTGTGTGGTGCCTCATAATGTGTAGAAATAGAAGCAGTTAGTGTTTGATATAAACGTTATTGCTGCAGTTGATGTTGAACTTCTAAAGCACAGTCTGTGAAGGGGATGGGGTAACGAGTGTGGAGGCAGGATGCTGTGAATGTGAAAGACGTCGTCAGCGATCGTTTCTTGTTTCAGTCACTGAGGTATTTCTTTTTTTTTATGTGACAAAAAAAAGGTGTGGATGAATTTATTTCACTGTTTTTCTGCGTAAAGTGACAGGTTACTGTTTGTTGATGCCTGCTATTACAGTGCTGCAACATTTCACATTGGTGGTGTCCGTTGTGTGCCTAGTTTTTAGAACAATTTGGAGCTTGGGTAGGTTAATAATTTGTGGTTGTGAGGTCACTCAGGGGAGAAAAGTGCCAGTTGGCACAGATACATGCTGATAGGGACACAGATCAAAGGTCCTATCAGCCAATCAAACTGAGACATTTTTTTACTCATTTTATAAAATACAATAACATGTCTCCCATGATCCTTCTCAAATGAAGAGGCATTAAGTTCAGTTTTGAAAGCCTATCCACGTATGATAAATTCCTGCAGTCATAAATGATTTGTGTTGTTTGTCTCTGAATTTATTTAATGTTATCCATGTTAACTCCTTTAATAGGACCCCATAGTGGGCTTCCATAATCTAATAGTGGCCTGATATAGGATCGATATAGGGGCATAGTAACATTGGCTTCCCTACTTTTATTTTTTTTTTTTTATCATCCAAAGGATTAATTTAGCCTTAGCTATCTGATTAAAACAATGCTTATCATAGGTTATCTAGTTAGATATAATAACCCCTAGATCTTTTTCTTCAGCTGTTTTTTAAAATTGATGTTATTCATATAATAGTTTGCTTCAACATTATGATTACCAAAGTGCATTACACTACACTTATCTGGGTTAAAGGTCATTCCTGTTAAATCTGCCCATTTAAGAATTTCTTGTAGTGTGTTTTGAAGTCTGCTTCGATCTATATCATTTTTAGTGCACAGGCTAGTTTAATGTCGTCAGCGCATTTACTGACCCAAACATCAGTGTTATGTCCTAATTTGGAAAAGAACAGTTGGAATAAGTGTGGACTCAACACAGAGCCCCTCGGAACTCCACTTGCAACTTGAACCTTTTAAGAGTGGTAGCCATTTATGCTGACAGCTTGAGTTCTCCCACTAAGCCAGCTTTGGATCCACTTAACTAATCTATAGTCCACTCTGAGGTCTATTAGAGTTTGTATTATGTGAGAATGTGGTACTTTGTCAAGGCCTTTGACATATCTAGTTAGATACAATCAACTGGATAGCCCTTATCTAACACAGATGAGATTTTTTCTTAGAAAGATAACTGATTTGTAATGCAAGATCTACCTGGCATAAATCCATGTTTTGTGGTATCTAACAGATCCCTATCCCTTATGTCATTATATAATGGCTCTTTAATAATTGACTCTAGTATCTTACCTGTCACAGAAGTTAGACTGATTGGCTTATAATTTGTATAATCAGATTTATTGCCTTTCTTATGAATTGGTGTCACAATGGCACTTAGCCAGTCAGGTGGGATGTTAAGTTCCTGTAATGATTTATTGTATAATAAAGCAAGAGGGGTTGCAATTTGTGGGGAAAAAATTTTTAACACAGTCACAGAAATATTATCAGGGCCCGCTGACATTGTGTTCTTTAATGCTTTTATTTTATCTGTGATTAGCTTATCAGTAATCTCCACATTGACTCTATTCCCTATAGGGATATTCCCAGTAAACTCCATAGCAGAGGTGAATACTGAGCTGAAGTAATTGTTAAATACACCTGCAATGTCGTGATGCTCCTCAATCTGTCTATTGTCATGTATGATAGGCCTTACTTCTACAATATTGCCATGTAATGAATTAACGTAGCTGTAAAATTGTTTAAAATTATCTTTACTTGCTGTACTGGTCAGTCTACGTTTCATTCTTTTTTCGCTATTCCTTGTCAACCTTTTTCATGTCTTCTCACATACTTTAAATTGTGTCCTTGTGTCATCTGTTTTATGTGTTATGTATAAGGAGTATAGTTTCCTTTTTTTTCAGCATTCTTTTTATTGTTTTAGTTAACCATCTTGGTTTTATACGCTTATTATCATATTTATTTATTTTCTTTAAATGAGTGTTGCATATGTTTAATATCTCTGCCTTGATTATTTCCCACATTTGTGCAGTAGTTTTACCTTTCAGTTTTCTATCCCAAGGAATGGCTTCCTCTGTATCACTCCTTTATTTGCAGATTTCATATTATAAATAGTTCTGCATCCATTAATGTTACATAATCCCCCAATAAAAGTGAAGTGAATACTATTATGGTCACTATTGCCTAGTGGCTCCATAATCTCACAGTTAGTGATCTCTATATTATTCGTGGTCAGAATAATGTCCAGTACATTTTTATCCCTGGTAGGTCTCTTAACATGCTGTCTTATACTTAATTACTGAATTACTCTAAGAAAAATTTCTCCAGACTGACTTTGTGCTTTGTATTCTTCCCAACCAACATCTGCATAATTCAGGTCTTCCAGGAAGACTATTTGGCCAATTTCGTAGGCCTTCTCCAGTTCCTTATTGATTTGTTCAGATATATCAGGAATAGTACCAGGTGGACAATAACATAAACCAATAATTATACTTGTTTGATAGTAGGTCTCAATTCTTAACCAAATGGTCTCAGTGTTATGTTCTTCAGTTTTTATTTTGTCAGTTATATTGGATGAAATTAATTTGTCAGATATGTACAGTATGCAGCAACTCCTCCACTTTTTCTGTTTATTATGTCCAAAGTATAAAGTTGGTATCAACTTATATTTCTCCCCCAGATATCTTCCTCACTCCACCAGGTCTCGGTAACAAAAAACATATCACATTTTGTGTTAGATGAACTTAAGATGGACTGTAATTCCTTCATTTTTTCTGTAAGCTTCTTGCATTAGCTAAATAGCATTTACTTTTTTTATTCTTAGTCGGTGCACTCTATAAGGTTACCCTGTCATTATTATTAATTGTATTATTATTAGAATGCAGCTTAGTACATGTTTGAATAGTATGATCACCAGCCTCCACTGTCTCCCTTCCCCTCATTGCTAGTTTAAAGGCAGTTTTGCTTCAATCAGGTTAGCCAATATTTTTGTCCCCTTACTATTTAGGTGTAGCCCATCTTTTGCATAAAATTCTTTCTTATTAAGGAAAGAATCCCATGTATCTAAAAATGTTATTTCCATTTTGGCGCAGTTATTTTTGACTCTGGTGTTTATCCTTTGGATGGTATTATTTTTTCTGGATGGGATATTGCTAATGGTGGAATGCCAGAAACAACTGGCTTTTGGCCATGGGTCTTAATTAATTTCAATAGTCCCAGAATTTCCTCCACAATGTCTATTTCATGGTCTCTACCAATATTATTTACGTCCACATGAACCACTACTGTCTGGGTATTGGGTTGTTTTTCAATAATATTGGGTAGAATTTTTTTAACATCACTAACCTTGGCATCCAGTAAACAATTCAACTTTCTATTAGCTTTATCTTGGCCACAAATTATGCTATCTGTTCTTCTCACTGGTGAATCCCCAATTATCAACACCTTGTTTGAGGGGTCTTCAGAACTTTCATCAAGATGGACCCCATCATCATGAGGTGAGCTGCAAAAATGTCATTTCATATTGTTAACAATTTTGATTTTTGCTGTGACTGTCCTTTTCTATATGCTTTTTAGTTTAACAGTAGTACTTACCAAATTAATGCACTTACATAAATTACAGCACATTTCAAAAACAACACACATAACACAATGACAGATATCAAATTACACTTGCAGACCACTGCAAAACACCAAAGGCTACACTACAACATAGTAGAGGCAGAAGCAGGAGTAATGAGGCATCCAGGCTGTATTTTGTCAATAAATAGTTCTAGAATTAGATGATGACTTACTGGGGCTCAGCTGTCATAAAGGGAAAGTGGAAATTGTTTAACCATAAACGGCACACTAAGCCAGAGCTTGTTTCCAGATGCAACATGGGAGCACAAGGATGTTAAATGACTTGTTCAGACTCACACAGTATGCAAGTAGGGCCTGATGGGATTCAAGCCCAAGTCTGCAGGTTTGTTAATACATTACAAAAGTTTGCTCTGCACTCCACCCAGTGAATGGAGTTGAAGCACATACAGTATAGAGGAATCAGTCCAATTTCTTCCTCTGTCTCCTCCTGTCCCCCCTTCCTCCTCTCCCGCTTTACACTTTTTTCTTTACCTCTTGTTCATTGATTAGACAGAATGCAACCTGGAAAACTTTACTTATGATAATAAAAATCCATTGCTATTAGTGTTTTTATGGCAGATTTAAATGTAGCACACATGGAAGAATAAGTTGGTGAAATGAAGTGAGTGAGATTCTGCTTCGGCTTTCAAATTAAAAATCAAAAGATGGCTCATTTTAAAAGTTTAATAGCAAACTGCACCAAATACTGTACTTGACTCACAATATGAGGTACAGTAAGAGTACTTAGCTGGTTTCACTGATACAGCAAGGAGCAACTGGGAAAGTGTAAAGCTGCTGCATGAAAAATTATGTAATCATGTATAACTTGTACTAAAAGCACATTCAACGTATGGAAAGCAGAATAACAAATCTGGGCATACCCGGACAGGTCCACAGTGACTGAAAGAGCTTGTGAAATGAGCTCTACCTGTACTTACTTTAACAACTGTGGAATGAGTGGGTACGCTGACTCAGCTAAATCAATCTGCGGGCAAAAGTCCCAAATCCCACGCAAACATGTGAGGACAGTGAGGAAAAAAGTATGGGATTATGACCCTAAAAGGAAAACAAAAAACATATGCACCTGTTAGGATTCCACTTAACACCACAAAAGTAGGGAAATGTGGTGTTAGGGTTTCCAGCAAAAACTCCACACCCACACTCCCCAAGCAGCAAAAGGTTAAAACATTAGGGTTTTGTGTCTCCAGAGTCTTGGCGAATCATTAGTGGGGTCTTCCTTGGGGGTTGTCAGTTCTAATGCCCACCCCTCCCCTGAACAAACAAGGTCAGGCATGCTGCCTTTCTTCACACACAGATTCTGTTGGCAACATGTGGCAAAACATTCTTCTCTATCTCTGAAGAATGTATCACTATGAAGCACTGACTCAAAGCTGTACCTTGTGCTTCAGACAGGAGGCTACTGGTTGTGGGGAAGGGAAAGGGGAAGGGATGAGCAATAGGGTTGACAACCCCAAGGAAGACCCCAACACTGATTTCACCAAGGCTTTAGAGACCCAAAACTTTAATGCTTTTTCCTTTTGCTGCTTGCAGGGTGGGGATGGGGTATTAGGGTTGGAAACCCTATCGCTACATTTCCCTACTTAGTGGCATTAAGTTGAACACTAAGTGGTGCAATAATACAGTTTTTGCAAAGAATGTCCTTTCTTTTTGAGATAATGGCATTGTATCCTCATTCATGCAAGTCCTGAAGGAACCTGCATAAACAGATGCAGATGTGCTAGGCCCGGATCTACACTTCAGCGCAGCAACGGATGACAAGAATTCATGGAGCTATCTGCTGGGCTGCAGAAGTGCAGGGCCTTCCATGTGGCTGCAGATACAGATGCACAGGCCAAAAAGTCCATCTCTCAGCCAATCTACAGGGCCCTCTGTTACTCATGGGTGTAGAGGTGCATAGGGCTTCAAGTTTGGTTTGAACTTAACACAGAAAAGGTTAAACCCCAGTTGTTTGAAGGGTTGAGAAAACCCATGAATTCTTTGCTGTTTTTTGCAAACTTTGGTTCGCTCATCCCTCCCCGCCAATAGCCAGTCTCTGGCTCAGTGTATAATTAAATTCCCTAGTGTCTACCAGTTCCCCACACCACCATTGGCCATGTACACCACTAATTCCTGGTGGCTAGTGGTCCTCCCCATGCCCTCACCCTAGCAGGTAGGTCCTCAACTGCCCCCACCCTGACCCTGAGTGGGCGACTGGCACAGCCCTCCTTCTCCACCATGCCGGCTGCCCAATTCAGCTGTCAGTGAATGAGTGCATACTTGTACAAGCACATGCTCATTCATTTCCAGCTTGTGTTCATCCATTGAGCTCTCTGAGCTCTGTCATGGGCACAGACAAGATCGGAGGGTCATTCTGGTTGCCAGCGGGGGGGCAGGATGGGGAGAAGAGCATTGTGGACCCACCTTTCCCCCATCCCACCCCTCCAGGCCAGCGACCTGAACAACCCTCTGCTCCAGTCTGCACCTCCAACAGAGATCAATAAATAGGTGTGAGCTGGTGTTCTATCAATGAATGAGAATGTACTTGTACAAGTACGGGCTCATTCATTGACAGGTCAGTTGGATGGCCAGTTTGGTGGAGAGAGGAGAGCTGTGCCGGTCACCTGCTCAGGTTTGGGGTGGGGAGAATTACCTGCTGTGGGAGGGGACCACTAGACACCTGGGAATTTATTTGTACAATGAGCTGGGGATTGGCTGTTGAAGGGGGGGCCATTAGACACCAGGGAATTCAGTTATACAATAGGCTGGTGATCAGCTATAGGGGCAGGACCACTAGACACCAGGGAATTTGATTATACATCAGGACAACAATCGGCCATCAGCAGGGGGGACCATGAGACAACAGGGAATTTAATTATACATTGGACTGGCAATCGGCTAGCTATGGAGGAGCACTGAACACCAGGGAATTTAACTGTACATCGACCGGAATTCGGCAACTGGTGGAGGGGGCACTTGTGTGCCCTGAAAAAGGTAGAACCTGATTCTACCAGTTCTACCTGGTTGAACCAGGCACAACTTGGTAAAACTTGTTGAGATTTGAATCATAAAGTTCACAAGGCAGAACATTTAGAGGTTCATGCAGCCCAAGAGGGGCATGACATTATGCCCAGAGAAGAGTTCTCTTCACTATATGATACCTGAGCTCATGTGGGCAAGCCTATACCTTTCCTTCCCTGGAAGGGGGGTGGTGTCACATAACAGCACCATCCCCCCACTCTCGCCCCATCCAGCTGGCTCACTGAGCTCACTCCCAAACTCAACTCACCAGCATGAAATCATAAAGCACTAAACGCTGGGGTAAAGGCTGGCACTACACACAACGTTTCTTAATAATTTGCTTTTCTAATTTTGACCCCAAATTTTCAAGATAGTTGTGTCATGACTCCCCCTCATAAACATGACATGTGGTATTTACATTGGCTGAAACGTCATTTCGCACAAGTGTGAAAACATACCTCGTCCAGGATTTAAAAAAAATGACATCTGTCACATTTATCAGGTAGTGTGAAAAAACAGTTATTTTGATAGTTTGGAGTAAAAATATTGAAAATTAGTGACGTTATGAGGGAACGTTGAAATATTTCATCGTTCATGCATAACTTGGTCATTTTACATCAGATTTGTAACATAGTCTCCGTATTACTCCACCTCATGAACAAGGTAGGTTAAACATTTTAAAAACCCAACTAAAACACGATTTCATGGAGTGACTGCAAAATCACCTTTCAGCCCAGATATGAAATATTTCTCCTGCATTGTTTATGATGTGGGGTCCCAAAAAGGCCATGTTGAAAGTTTGGTGGAAAAAATATTAAAAAACAGCAAAGTTAAGAGTGAACATTGAAATATTTCAGCATTTACTCATAACGTGGTCATTTTACCATACTTTTTCACCAAATTTTCAATACTGCCTTCTTATGCCCATACCTCATGAACCCAGTAGGTGAATATTTTGAAAACCCGCCTGAAAGGTGATTTCATGCAGCAACCATAAAATCACCTTTTCAGACAGACCTGAATAATTTCACCTCCATTGTGCATGAGGTGGGATCCCAGAAAGGCCATATTGAAAACTGGATGTAAAAATATTAAAAAAATGACAACGTTATGAGTAAAAGTTCAAACCTCATTGAAATACATTAAACCGGACTTACTTTATTTCTTCATACTGCAGTCATCAGTTCCAGCAGCAAGACGTCTTTTCAATCAGAGAGTGAATCTAAGATGTGGGACAGTTTTAGGTGAGTGAGGATGAGTGGGGAATGTGGGGTGATGGGGGCTGAGTGGGGGTCAGGATGGGGTGGATGAGAGCATGGGAGGTCAGATCAGTGAGGGACTGTTTTCTTTTTTACAGGTTTAACTGTTAAATAAATCAATGAGAAATGTTTTTCTTTGTTTTACAGGGAAGCCAACTCTGGTGATTGGGCACCCCAGTGTCTGGATGGTCTTTGACTGCACCAGGGGTGGGCACCCTAGTGCAGCCACCTATTTTGGGGGGGAAGGGATGATCTAGAGGGGGAGGTTGGGGGTTGAAAGAAGCAGTACTGGGGTAGGAACCCCAGTCTGCTTTATTTTACATTATTATATTAAAAGGGAGCAGGTGACCTGAAAGGGGGGTAGACAGTAGCAGTAGTGGAGTGGGCACCCCAGTCTGCTTAACATATTTAGGTAGGATAGTAGGTAGGTAGGTAAAATTTTTTATTCCTAAAATAATGAATATAGATAACTCCTCTGAGCAGAAGCTCATTTACAGTGAGGTCCAAAGTGCCAGATCCAGTTATACTTACATTTGTTATACATTGGTCATATCAAAGATGTTTAGACCCAACATATCACTCTAGAACTGAACATAATGACATTTACAATAACAACATTTTCATATATCCTCACACAGGCTTAACAAGCAGTACAGTCAATATTTACAAAATATATTCAATGTGCAAATTTTCAGGATTCTAAATGTTCCATTTTCCATACTTTCTTTTAAACTAAGTCCCCTTCAATATTTATATGCTCAATGAACCAATCCTTTGAGTTTAACTGGAATTCTCTGTTCAAAGGTCTTAACTTCCCAGGTAATTTATTCCACAGATGGGTCAATTCTTGTGAAATGATTATTTCCCCATGCTGTTGTTCTTTTTGGTACCTTACATTCAAGACTATTCACAGTACACATTCCCTTTATAGGTTTTTTAGTTCAATACTCTCAGCAACATGCTCCGGTACTTTCCCCGACATGCATTTTATCATAAACGTAATTGTACTTAGAACTCTCCTTTGGAGACAGAGAAAGCCAGTCCAAATCCTGTACATTTCTAATCTATGTGTCATCTTTGGAACACCTAAAATGTATCTTGTCAGTTTGTTATACGTAACATCCAGCTTACATAGTTGCCCTTTTGATGCACCCATATAAACCATATTCTAACATGGGTAAAACCACTACAGTTACTACAGGCTGTCTAACCTCCAGGGACATACAGTTTCTAATTCTATACAAGGATCCTAAACTCTTCCCTAATTTTATTAAAGTAGTCTCAATATGGATATCCCATTTAAGATTTTTATCTAAATAAACCCCCAAATATCTACATGTTACAACTTGCTGCAAAATACCCTCAGTATAAGTCTTAATTTGTAATCAATTTTGTTTCAAATTTACCCCATTAGCCTTGTGAAAAACCATTACCTGGGATTGTTTTTTCATTTAGAACTAATTTAGAACTCAACAAAAAATCTTGTAGATAATCAAAAGCTTGTTGTAATACCAATTGGATAGATACTACTGATGAGCCAGCTACATATATAGCTGTGTCATCAGCATAAAGATGATACTGCACCCCCTGCTGTGCAAACTTTAGATCATTCATGTATAAGTTATACAAAATGGGACCAAGTATGGATCCCCGTGGTACACCCATGACAGTCCTCCTTAGGCCCGAGGACCACTCTTTGATGGTCACTTGTTGCTGTCTTGAATCCAAATAGTTTCTAAACCAATTCACCACCATCTCAGATATACCACAGGTTTTCAGTCTGGACAGGAGGATGCCATGGTCCAAAGTATCGAAAGCTTCCCCTGTCCATACCCTCCACAATGTCTCCTGTGACTTTCAGTAGAGCTGTAGTGGTTCCATTCTCTGGTCTAAAGCCCAATTGATATTTATTAAGGACATTTTTTTCTTTTAAAAATACCTGAATTTGTTTCACCACAATATTTTCCAAAATTTTTGATATTGTTGGTAACAGGGACATTGGTCTGTAATTTTCTATAAGCATCCTAGATCCTGACTTATAAACTGGCACTGTCTTTGCTGTTTTCCAGATTAGGGGTATTTCTGCAGATGAAAGAAAATGTTGTAGGTGCCATATTGGTCCTTTTAAGAACAGATCCAGGAACAAACGATTTGATACCTTTTATTAGACCAACATGGATGTTACACAAAAGAACAAAGTGCTCTAGCTTTCAAACCAGCCAGGTCCTTCTTCAGAAGCTTTGTGGCAGTTATTTTGAAAATCCCATGCTATTAACACCAGATAATGTTGAAAAAACAGAAACAATTCTCACTGGTTTAACATATACATTTAAAACATAATAGAAGATTACATCAGAGAAGCTAATTAACACCAGTATGCTGTTAACTGAGATGCCTCAGAAGGGCAAAGGTTATCAAGAATTATCAATAACCAGAGAGTTCTTCTCACATAAATTTTAAAATGTCTCAGTATGCTAAGAAAGCATTCTAGTGATAAAAAAACCTTGGGATAGCATTCTCTCTAATACATGTAAGATGAGCTTACAACTTACATTCCAAGTGTCCTGGTGGATTAAAGAACAGATAATGAGAGACAAAATCCTGAAATTAGGTATAACTGCAAGTTGAAAACAAGCCCCAAATTAAACATACACACATATACATGATGCATGATGGTATCACTTGTAAGTATAAGTGCCAAATAAAAATACTTGTCAAGGACCCCCAAGAAAACGAGACCATGAGCCTGATAAGTGCAGATTTCAACACAGAGTCAGTGTATAACAAAAATGCACAGAATCAGTCTAAGGAATCTAAATGAAAACTTCCAAGGATTAAATCTTCCAGGCCACCTCCTTTTTTTTCTTTTTCTCTTCCTCTCTCTCTCTCCTTGGGAAAGATACTGTAACTAGTAGGAATGAGAGATACTGTATGTACAAGAGACATAATACAGCATCATTCACACCAATATTAATATTTACCCAAAGGAATTACACCTTTTATGAACCCCCAAGTAAATGAGATATGCATCTTAATATGAGCAGATTTAAAAATGTGATAGTGTGTAATCCAACCATTGACAACTAGTAGAAGGAAGTAAATGTACACTATATGTGAAAACTAAGTGTCCTAGCCACATAACAGTTGCCCCATGCCACGCTCCCCCCACACATATGTGTGTACATACACCACACCACACCACACACACACACACACATATCCCAGCACACCCCACACAATCACAACACACAACAAATATAACAAACACAACCCACACACACCACATCACACCATGCACACACAAACAAAACACACACACACATCATACCCACAACACACAAAAACACAACACATATAAAACACACACAAACACACACATACATACATACATCAATACACACACACACGCTCACACCCACTCCAATGCACACACACTCACCACAGTGTTAAGGTGAGAAGTCAACATGTAGATAACCATAAACTTACAAAATCAAAGGCCCACTGAAGAATTAAAGTATTTATGTCCATCTTTTAAAGTAAAGATCTGTGTAAGTTTAAGTGGAATCATGTGTCATATAACCAACATCAATGTTCATTCCATCCGCCACCATATTGAGAAGTAAAATAAGTCTAATTTCAGAAGCCCATCTCTGTTGTGTACTGTTGAAATGTCCTTTTAAGACCATCACAGACATATCTGAGATTGAGTGACCATCCTGGGAGAAGTGCTGGGCTACTGGTTTTTCAGTCTTCTTGTGATTAATAGAATGTCTGTGTGAATTCATTCAAGTGAGGAGTTGTTGGTTTGTCTCCCCCCACATAACCTGTGCGAGGACATTTCTTGCATTGGATAAAATAGACCACATTACTTGATGTACATGTATAATTCCTCTGTATCCTGAATAGTCTCTTTTGTGATGTAACCACACAGTCTGATGTGGAAATGAGGTTACACGTCTTACATCTGCCTTGATGACAGGGTCGTGTACCATATGATGTCATGGTATTCTGTTCCGGTTCAAGTTGACTCCTAGTAATCAGGTTGGCTAAATTAGGTGGTTGTTTAAAAGATAGTAGTGGTAGTTCTTGAAAAATACAATTAAGGGTTTCATTCTCACTAATTATTGGATGGAGGTCCTTAATAATCTTACGTAGAAGTTCAAGGTCAGGATGGTATGTGACTACTAAGGGTATTCTGTTGGTAGTCATCAGTTCCTTATATTGCAGTAGTTGTTCTCTTGGGACCTGTGTCGCACATTCCACTGCTCTGTCAATTTATCTGAACAAGTATCCCTGCTCAATAAAGGTGTTTTTCAACATCGACAGATGTGTGTCTCTGTCTTCCTCATTTGAACAGAGGCAGTGACACCAAAGTGCTTGACTATATATGACAGATTTCTTTGTGTGGCTCGGGTGATTACTTTTCTTGTGTAAGTATCTCTGTCTGTCTGTTGGTTTCCTGTAAATACAGGTATGTAGGGTTCCATCCTTAATAGTGACGGTGGTATCCAGAAAATGTACACTGGTAGCAGAATATTCCAGGGAAAGCTTTATAGTTGGGTGGAGGTTATTAAGTTCCCGATAAAAATCCGTAAGTGTGTCAGTGCCCTCTGTCCAAATTATAAACAAATAAAGCTGTAAACATTAACATTATATCTCTCTGATACCAGGTGAGACAAGCTAGAACACTGAGTAGCTGCACGGCCTCTGTCAGGCAATGCTGCCAGCAGGCAAGAGCAGGTATTGGACCCTGAGTGCAAAGACAGATCCCCACTATATCACTGTGACTCACCAGCAGAGTCGAGCACTAGCAGCTGCTCAACTGGAGACCCTCGATCCTCACCTCCTGTGAGTGGTACGAGCTGCACATGTTGGGAGGAGGCAGGGATGGTGGCTTTGGTAGCTGAGGGAGAAAGAAACAAATAGTGACTGCTTTTTATATGTGTGTATACTGTGCAATTTCACTTAACAAAGGTGTGTTTTCATTATTATTGAAATATTCTGTTACACTATATTAGCATGTGTTACATGTCGATGTAACACAGTAATAACTAACACACACTTTTACATATGGTACTATATATCATTGATTGCTTTTAGACTGTTAGCTTATAGTCTAGGAACAGTATGTTTTATATCACCTGTCATCTTAGCTGAGTGGGACAGTTAGAAGTAACACAAATAGGAAAATGCAGGTACAACGGGTAAAGATTAGATATATCATAACTGAGATAAGGCAGTTCAGATGGTGAGTCATGGTGGGATAACACTGTGAGGTACTGTGGTTTCACATAGAACATATGTAAAATATTTTGTTATTTCACCATGACACATGTACTATCATGTCTTATTGGTTTTATAGAATAATACACTTAGTAATACAATAGGTAACACAAAAGCTGGCTCCTGATTTGTTACTGAACAGGATTAACAATGTGTAAATCCTCCTAGCAACCAACAGGAAAAAGTCGCAGCTGCACTCCTTTGTCCTATACCCTATCAGAATCCCTCTGACACGCAACATCATAGCCCTCTGCTGCCATCATGCATACCATCACTACTAACTGCAGCAAATTTTAAAACCAAAAAACATGGAATGTTCCTTCAAACTGATAGATCAGACTGAGTTTGATGCAATTTTTTCTAACATTCTGAAAACCTTTCTAGCAAAAAACAATGTCTCACAACTCTGTTTAGCACTTACCTCACACCACAGTTTGAGCATTCGACCAGCCAGCCTCTGCGAGTGTTTCAGAACCGGCACCAGTAGCTACAGTTCCATGACGCACTATTTTTTTTCCTTCACAGCAATAAATCACTATATCAATCACTTTCTGCTAACAATTAATAATACCTTTAATACCAGCATTTAATTTAAAAAAATCCTAATTGTACAGTACAATATCCCACTCGAGGGTGTGGGTGATGCCAGGATTTACCCATGGCTGGTGTGTTGCTGGTCCCTTGGCTGTGCCTTGGGACCGAACAATACATCAGCCGTGGGTAAATCCTGACACCAGCCAGACCCTCTCGAGGTATATTGCTTGAATAGCAGTTTGTGTGGTTTATGTTACTGACTAAGCAATTCAACAGGATTAACAAGTTGTTTCACAACATTTCAAAATGTGAGAAAAATGTTTGTATGTATGGGACTTAGAGATTGGCAGAGTAAATAAGAGCGGGCTAATGCTGAAACATTCTAATATTACTTTCTTGTTAGGCAACAATCACACTTCTTTTTTTTATGGAATACTGTACTGGAGTACAATTAGAGTCTATTAATGCTGTTATGTGTCATATGTGACATTAGCTAATAAGATTCTGACACCAGCTTACTGAGATACTGAGGTTGTCATTGGATTCATTTAACTGTTCTGACAGATTTGTTGAAGATATAACATTTTAAACATTGAACACCATTAGAAAGATGTACCTTACAACTATGATGGCGTTCACCAAAATCTGGCTTTCCTGCTTCCTCCCACATAGAAAGCGTTATGTTGTACCACTCCCTGGTACACCTGCGCATCTCACCCGCCACCTTCGCTCTATAGAAGGTCTGGCGCGTGAGCTTC
The DNA here is from genome assembly GCA_016271365.2 of Neoceratodus forsteri. Lineage (NCBI taxonomy): Eukaryota > Metazoa > Chordata > Ceratodontiformes > Ceratodontidae > Neoceratodus > Neoceratodus forsteri. Next base: position 1,729,693,752 of record CM057449.1, read on the forward strand.
CACTTCCTCCTACAGTCATCCGCCGACCTTTCTATTTCTTCCCTCCCCAAGGCACAGCTAACCTGTATAAAAATATACAAAAGAAACAAGCAGTTAATGATTTAGTAATGGTTTTGAATGTGGTGAATTTATTCATTACTGTATTACAAGTGCAACTTTATGTATACTGCTTTGGGATTTAACACATATTTTATGGTTAGCAAGTGAGGTGTTGAAGCTCTGTGGCACCCCTCCTCTCATCTAGTGCACCATCTTTGCAAATTATTTAATTTCTTTCATTGAAAAAATGTTAAAATATTCAGTTTTAAGTATTAGTGCTAAGACATCAGGTACTGTAGTAAGTGTTTCTCTGAGAGATAAACCTTTTTTTTACTTAACTTGTACTATTACATTGTGTGTAAATGTATATAATGAGAGTACCTGGCTCATGGATTGTCTAACTCACAAAAACAACAGTTTATGATGCAGTATTGTACAATGGCTTCAACAAGCAGACACTCTGATTGGCTAAGTGGTACCTTTCAGGTGTTGTAAATTCTAGCATTGCCAATGGAAAAAGGTGCCAGTCAGCCGCCTTTGTAAAATAAATTCGACACCAACATTAGTGGCCAGAAATCACCATGTTGAATACCTGCTAAGCAGGCGCAAATCTGTGGTATTGGAAATTCATGGTTGTTCCACTCTTAGCCCTCTTACCAGTAGAAGCCTTCATTGGGTAAACTGAAACATGCAGCTGTGGCTGCTCAGAACCCTTGGGAACACTGCATACTTTTTTTTTTACCGCAGCTCAACTGAAACATTGCCCTGGTCTATAACTCCTTGTGCTTGTAGTTCTTGAAATTATCACATCTCTAAGCAGTCTGCTATTTGTCAATACTGTGTACTGCTATGCTATTTCTCCATAGATATTATTATCCTGCTATACTTAATACGTAAGAAAAAAATATTTTCATATTGTAAATTTAAAATGTGACGTACCTTACCCCAGGTGTGTGCTAGACTGAGGTTTGTGAACCTCATGACAAACCTGGGTTGGCATGGTGGTACACAGCCTGAACTAGGGCCAGCACATCCCTATCACTCCAGGATTTTGGCATCTTTTAATTCTGTGAAAAAGACACTTTTTTGTTTAGAACCATGGAACATAAGATTTATTGTAGTTTAACTGTTCGGGCAGGAGTCACAAAGGATATGTACCCAGTGCATCTGAGATGTGTTGGCACATTCCTGGCATGTGTTGACCACTTTAGGTAGGTCTGTCATGTGGCAGTGCAAACTTGATGTGCCAGTGCATTGTAGATGTACCACTCAATCCCACTAATGATATGCAGTGCATCTGTAGTGGCAGTGAAGGGGGTGTGCCTATGCATATCTGGTGCAGCCCCATTCACAGCCCAAGTCAAAGGTGCTCACCAGGGCTAGTCTGGGGATGTGCCTCCAAAAAGTAATTGTAGTTCCACTAGACTTATCTCGGTGGCCACCCATAGGCAGGCTGCCATACTGTAGACAGCAGGACAACAGCTTGCATACCCTGCGAGTCCATGCACCACCCCTAGGCAGCCCATGGCACTATACCACCTGTCACCCTCTGTGGCTCCATGTGGTTTTTTGGTTCTGCTTTGCCCATATCTACCTTGACCAAAACTGAGTATGAAACAAAGCTGTGGTGTGATAGCAGTCCTCCTTGTCGCCTGTTGCAGCTCCAGCCCCAGAAATATTTAACACGTCACTCTTTGAGTACACTTGTCCCCCCGTCTCCACCTGTGGTGGCACCACCTGAAAAAAATTAGGATGCTAAATAGACAATTGTAATGCTCCTCACATTGTTATTGTATTTAGCATCCTTGCATTCTGAGCTGCAGACAATTAAAACAAAAATGAATATTTGATGACTTACCTTTTTGTTGTTTGAAAATAAATGTAAGTACTTTTTGTTGTTCGGTGATCTGTTGAAAAAAATAGACACTGACTATGAGAAAAAGCTGCGCTGTTGTACTATTGTGTTAAAAATACTGATATTTTACAGATTTTATGTCTTATTTACATGTATACCACTTTTACAATGACAAGTACCACTAATATGGAACTACGAAGTACATGGTAAATGTGGTTGTTGTGGTCATGCATTGCTAATCAGGTAAGGATTGGGTGAATATGTGGGAGGATACAGCATTAAGATAGTAGGTGCACACAAGTTAGGACACCAAGGACCTGGACAGCCTCAGGTAGGTATTGCCCACACCTCACCCCAGACAAGGTACTGTATCCTGAGTTGAGAGCCACAGCCCAACTAAAGCCATGGATCTCCATTATGTACGTCCCTGATAGTAGGTGACACAGATTAGGACACTGAGGAGTTGCATGGTCTCAGCCAGGCAACGCGCCCCATAGCAGGTACTGGTCCTGAGTGCAGAGCCACAGCTTAACTAAGGCCATGGACATTAATGGTATACCTCTCTGATACTAGCTGCACACAAGGCAGGACACTGAGGAGTTGCACGGCCTGAGCCAGGCAATGCCTCCACCCCCAGACCAGGTAGTGGATACTGAGTGCAGAGCCACAGCACAACTAAAGCTGTGGACATCAATGGTATACCTCCCTGATACCAGATGCACACAAATTAGGATACGATGAGTTGTACAGCCTCATCCAGGGAATGTCCCCACCTGCCTAGACCAGGTACTGGATCCTGAGTGCAGAGCCACAGCCCAACTAAAGCCTTGGGACATCAATGGCATGCCTCCCTGATACCAGCTGCACACATGTTAGGACATTGAGGAGTGGCACAGGCTCAGTCAGGCAATGCCCCTACCTCCCCCCCACAGATCAGGTACTGGATTTTGAGTGCAGAGCAACAGCCAAACCAGCTGTGGATATGAACAGTATACCTTCATGATACCAGTTGCACAAAAGTTAGGACACTGAGGAGTTGCATGGCCTCAGCCAGGCAATGCCCCCCTCCCAGATCAGGTACTGGATCCTGAGTGCAGAGCCATAGTCCAACTAAAGCCATGGACATCAACAGTATACCTCCTTGATACCAGCTGCACACAAATTAGGACACTGAGGAGTTGCACAACCTCAGCGAGGCAATGCCCCCATCTCCCCAGACCAGGTACTGGATCCTGAGTGCAGACCCACAGCCTAACTAAAGCCATGGACATCAATGGTATACCTCTCTAATACTAGGTGCACACACAGTATCTGTATGTAGTGTATAATTTGTTCTATTTTTTGACCAGTTTGATTGGCTCTTAAAAGAGGCATTTTTTCACAGTCAATAGTATGTACTTGAGAGATATAGTTATAGAGGTACACAATTACAGAAGTGCAAGGATGCCATTTCGAAGGTCCGCAACAAAAATGTTGTTACCTGTACTTGAGAGGTGCACACCATCTTTTAGATACAGCCAATGTTTGTGATATGTAATTTGGGGGTGATGTATGGTGTACATGCCCATAGCACGGAGGAATCCAGATATTTGCATGTTCACCTTTCTATGTGGCCTTTCAAGAGCAGGACAGTAATCCTCACCTTTCCAGATCATTCACTGTGTAATATCTGAATACAGCATTTTACAAGCAGGTAACATCTCTTTCAGAAGCTGTAGGTCAGACTGTGCTGCTTCTATCAAATCAATTCCCCTTTTGTGCCCAAAATCATTACCTCCGAGGTGGATAAGGAGTATGTCTGGTTCTGGGTGTGTCTGCAGCAAGTGGTACATGGCTGGCATGAGCTGCTCCCATCTCATGCCACCCTTCCCAAACCAAGACACTGAGCAGTGAGGTAGGTGCTAGTCACTGCCAAAATGACTAGCTCTACTGAAAACTTCGGCCCTTCTCACCAGGCTTGATCCCATAATCCATACACTGACTCTGGATCTTTCTGCCATGCTGAGTATAAAGCTCTATTAACTCAGATGGAGAAATATCAGAAAAGTGTGTGTCTCTCTCTCTCTCTCTCTCTCTCAGAACTACCAAGGCTAATCAGCAGAATGACTAGTGCAGAGTTGCATGTCTAAAATAAATGCAGTGAGAAACAATCACAACTAAGATTCTGATTTAAGATTGGATAAAACAGACAAAAAGTAATTGTTTTGCCTGTAAAGCATGTTTCCATTGGTATTTTATTAAACATGATTTTTGTTTTGGTGGGAGAATACTGTCTGTCCATTGGCCACACTAAGTAACTTGACAAGAATAACCATTTCTATTGGATACAGTTAGTAGTCATTTTGGTCAGTGAAGCTGGATTCCCTCTCTTTCTCAGCTAGCAGCTTGACTGGCGAGGGCAAGTACAGCTACAGTATCTATCTTACTGATACAGTTTTAAATAGTTAAAGAGTTCTATATTTTTTCTGTAACAGTAGGACTGCTTCAGTTGTAATTATTTACTGGTTAGTATGCGAATTCTGACAATTCCACATTTATAAATGTTGTTAACACTACTAAGTTTATAACAATCTGTGATTGCAGCTACAGAGTTAACATTTCAGGATTGATTGTCAAGTTTTTTCTTAACAAGCTTTACATAGTAAGGAGAAAATCTAAGTGGTAGTTCATATTGTATGTAGAATGAAGTAAAGAGGTTAAACAAAACTAAGTTCTGTGGTGGTATACTTTCAGATTACAATTTACTTAATGGAACAGTGGATAGCAGACAGATCATACAGATCTGGTGTTTGTTCAACTAGACAAAAATGTTGCCAGATCTGTTGTATTCATGGAAAATATTTGCAAAAAACAAGTTAGTAGGGTGTTATGCGTTGGTGTGATGCTTATTTCCTAATACATATTTGTCATGAGCAGTGTGGATATATAAGGAACAGAAACTGTCACACAGATTCTTTATCACCGTTTAAATAAATCTTGTTGTTCTAAGAGATAGGCACATGCTGCCAATATACTGCATAGATCATTCAAAAGTGCATAAAATCCGATTTTGAGAAATGGTAATTGTTTTCAGCATGTTTTTTAGCTAATTAGGTCATTTTTACATAGTAGATTGATTTTTACTTACTTTTCTGTCCTGGAGCAAGTGCTGCTAGTTTAACAGTCTCAAAATGGCCGCTCAAGTGTTATTATATGATTCTATTGGTTGAGAGAAGTCACATGGTGAAGTCTGACATTTCTTCTTTCACGAGGATGCAAAATCTTTGATCGTGACTTGCATTGATTGCAAGGATTGTTCGCGAGCTTGCAAATTCTTTGATCGCGATAAATAATGTGAGATTTCGATTGTGGAACATGTGTAGTTTAAAAAAATAAATTTTTCTTAACAGTTTTAAACAGAGTATGCAGCTGTATGTGTTTTTATTGCTTACGAGACCTGGATTTTACAGTGATAATGATTTTTGAAAGTTTTCTTACATTTTATCATGTTTTGCAATCTTTGATCGTGAGCATGCAAATTTATTGATCGTGACTCTCTTTGATCGCAAACATCGTTCTCGAGGTTACAAAATCTTTGATCATGAGAATAACACGAGATTTAGCATGTAGAAGTTGTCTACCTTTGGATGAGCAGGGATGGGAGGGAACACTGGACCACTACAGAAAATTATGTTTTCAAGATGGCATGTCTGGGAAGAATTTGGCCTGGGGGGGGTAGTAGTAGACTAAGAGACAAAATAATGTTTTAATAATTGGAATGGTGGTCAGGATTTGTGATGTGGGATGTGGCACTAGACGACAGTAACAGGGCAAATTATGTTTAATTCTGTGAAATGAAGGTTTGGATTTCTGTTGGGGGGGTACCACTAGACTATCAGGGACAATTAGGTTTCATGATGTTGAATTGGGGTTCGGATTTGTTGGGGGGTGGTGGGCTGGAAATGATTTTATAGCTTTGTGATATTTTCTATACAGCTATGTTGCATGTTACAGTACTATATAGAGATGACAATACAGTAGTCAGAATAGTTGTAAGTGCTCCTAAGGTGTTTGTGACATTGCTGAATTGCAAAATTATGACACTGAGTTGTATTGCATGTTGTTAATGATTAACAGAGTATAGATGTGTTATGGACTGATGCTAGAGTACTTTTGTACAAGTTTTCATGGTTCATTAGCAGTAATAGTCTTTTTTTTCTTTTTCTGTTTCTTAGGAGAGTGCTACAGGAGAGTGTTATCTGGATATTCAAAGCGTTAACAGGCAAACTACCGACCTATATCACTGATTGCTTTACCCAAATTACAACCAGGCCATACACCTTAAGGATCAGTAAACTCATCACATTAAAGGTCCCCAATGCCTGCACCCGGTATGGGAGGGCTGCTTTCAGCTATTCCTTAGCAGTTGCATGGAACTCTCTCCAAAAATCCATGAAGCTAGATAGCCTACTACCTCTGGCATCCTTCAAAAGATTGTTCTCCGCCCTTTTTCCAGAGCTCTGCAATTGCTTTTATAAAGCATAATCCCCTACCTATCTGACCCAACTAAACCTCCCCTTTTTCTATCCATTATATTAACTCAATTTCTTTCTTCCGAATCACCTATTATATTCTCATAAAAACTAGTTAGACCATATAACTTATATTTTAGGACTGCTATACCCTTTGTCCTCTTTTTTCCTACAGGCTAAATGGTTCTATTGTTACTTGTATATATGTAAATTGTAGTATATAATCATTTCATGCCATTGTATTGCTATTTATTCTATTCTTGTCTATGTAATAATACTTGTATCCTCATTTGTATGACCACTCAGGTCCATCTTGTAAATGAGCTTTGCTCAATGATGTTCGCCTGAATAAATAAAGATTTTGATTGATTGATTGATTGATACAGAGAACAAATTGAACACGTGATTGAGTGTTCACATCATGACCATTTACTGTAAAGTTAAGGGACACACAAGAAGTAGTAGGTGTAGTGGTGGTTCGCTGTCATACCATGTAAAGACTAAAGGTGTAAAATGTACACAGAAGAAAAAGACAATTTCTTCTGTTTCATGTGCACATATCAAGAGACATGCACATGTGAACAAAGACGTGAGTTCTTCAAGTCATTTAAAAATGAATAGACTTTGTAAAGGTGCTCTGGACAAACAACATCCAGCACTGTCAACAGTCAGTCATATGTCTCTGAGAAGAAAAAAAAAATGTCAGACATAAAACTTCTGCTACTGTAGAACACAGTAAAGCAAATTTTTTTAGAGGACTTGTCCATCATGCTAACATTGATTGTCTCATCTCTGGTATCATGAGATGTAAAGGCAAGAAACTGAACAATAAGGTTGCATTAATGAAGTTACGATTGAGAGTAAGACATTTTGTTAATGTGGCTGTTGCAATTCGTTCTCAATTGTGGGCTGTGATAGAAACATAGAAACACAGAATTTGACAGCAGATAAAGACCGCTTGGCCCACCTAGTCTGCCCATTTTCCTACCTGACGGATAAGCTGCAGATCCTAGTTAACCAACAGCCTACTTCCTCCTACCCCCCATTAGAATTGCCTTATGTCTGTCCCATGCATTCTTGAATTCCCCCACTGTTTTTGACTGTACGACCTCTTCAGGAAGGCTGTTCCATGGATACACAACCCTTTCTGTGAAGAAATACTTCCTCACATTACCTCTGAGCCATCCCCCCATTATCTTCAAATTGTGCCCCCCTGTTTTTGCACATCTCTTTTTCTGAAAGATGCTACCCTCTTGGACTTTGTTGATTCCTTTGAAGTATTTGAAAATTTCTATCATGTCCCCCCTCTCCCTCCTTTCCTTAAGGCTATACTTCTTTAGTTTCTTTAGTCTTTCTTCATATGTCTTCTGATGCAGACCATGCATCATTTTGGTTGCCTTCCTCTGGACAGCCTCCACCCTGTCTATGTCTTTGCAGAGATGGGGTCTCCAGAACTGTACACAGTACTCCAGATGTGGTCTTACCAATTGTCTGTACAGAAGGCCAACAACTTCCTGTTTTCTACTGGTGATGCCTCTCCCTATGCATCCCAGTATCCCCCCAGCTCTCCTTAATGCCTTCTCACATTGCTGGCCCACCTTTAGGTCATCTGATATGACTACCCCCAGGTCCATTTCCATTTTTGTTGTTGTGAGTATCTCACCCTCTATTGTGTACTCTTTCCCTGGGTTTTTGTTTCCCAGGTGCATTACTTTGCACTTCTTTGCATTGAATCTAAGCTGCCATACATTTGACCATTCCTCCAACCTTGCCAAGTCCCTTTTCATCCTTTCCACCCCACCTTGTGTATTAAACCTGTTGCAGATCTTTGTGTCATCTGCAAAGAGATAAACTTTCCCTTCCAGTCCCTCTGCAATGTCACTTATAAAGACATTAAAAAGGACCGGCCCCAGTACTGAACCCTGTGGTATCCCACTAGTAACCCTCCTTTCTTCACTGTGGACTCCATTTACTATTGCCCGCTGTGTCCTGTTGTCCAACCAGTGTTTTATGCAGGCTACCACCCTGGGATCCACTCCCAGGCTGGCTAATTTGTTTATTAATCTTTTGTGCGGGACTGTGTCAAATGCCAGGCTAAAGTCTAGGTAGGCCATGTCCACAGCCCCTCCCTGGTCTACTGCTTTGGTCACCCAGTCAAAATCAATTAGATTAGTCTGACATGACCTTCCCACTGTGAAACAATGCTGCCTTGGGTCCTGTGCCCCACTGACCTCTAGGTACTCAACAATTCTTTCCTTCAGAAGTGATTCCATCATTTTCCCTACCACTGAGGTCAAACTGACAGGTCTGTAGTTTCCTTCCTCTGTCTTGCTCCCACTTTTGTGAAGGGTAATCACATCTGTCCTCCTCCAGTCCTCAGGTACCACACCATCCTCCCATGATTGATTAAAAAGGGTAGTCAGTGGTGTTGCTAGTTCTTCCCTTAGTTCTTTTAGAATTCTAGGGTGAATCCCATCAGGCCCCATTGCTTTATCCACCTTCAGTTTTAAGAGTTCTTTCAGAACCATTCCTTCTGTGAAAGGATTAATATCAACCCCCCTATCCAGAGTGTTTCTATTGACTGGATTAGGTATTTCCCCCTGCTTTTCCATTGTGAATACTGAGCAGAAGTATTCATTCAGTATCCCTGCTTTTTCACTGTCGCTCTCTGCCCAATCACCTTCCTCTTTGTTCAGCCACAGTATCCCTGCCTCAGTCTTTCTTTGCTCACTAATGTACCTGTAAAAGGTTTTATCCCCCTTCTTAACTGAGTTGGCTATCTTTTCCTCAGTTTGAGCCTTTGCTGTTCTGACTGCCTTACCCACTTCCTTCTGTTTTAACTGGTACAGTTCTCTGTCCTGCTCCTTCTGTGTTTCCTTATACTTCCTGAATGCTATCTTTTTCTCCCTTACCTTCCCACCACTTCTTTTGAGAACCATAGTGGTTTTTTTTTCATTTTGATTTGTTTATTTGCTTCACACAAAGGCTTGTTGCCTCTGTGATGGCGGTTTTGATGTTTCCCCATTGTTGCTCCACCCCACCTTCTTGCCTGTTTGCTAGTGCTTTTCTGAGGCACTCTCCCATTTTGACAAAATCAGCCTTCTTGAAGTCCAGTACTGTCACTTTTGTGTGATTTGACTCTACAGCTAAGTTTATCATGAACCACGCTGTTTGGTGGTCACATGTTCCCAGATGGCTACCCACTTCAAAAGATCAGAGATCCTCTCTCTGTCCCCATTTGAGAGTACCAGGTCTAAGATTGCTCTCTCCTGAGTGGGTTCAAAAACTAGCTGTCTGAGGCATGCCCCCTGTAGGGCATCGAGAATGACCCTGCTCTTGGATGTGGCTGCAGCAAAGGTGCTCCAATCAACATCTGGCATATTCAGGTCCCCCATCAGCAATATCTCCCCTTTCTCTGCCATCCCAAGGATGCCTTCTATCATTTCCTTGTCCATTTCCTCCCCCTGAGATGGGGGTCTGTATACAACCCCTGTGCAGATTGTGGAGCCATTTCCAGTCTCCAGGGTGACCCACAGTGCCTCCTCTCCTCCCTGTTTACCCTTTAGCTCTGTTGCTTTGATCCCTTCCCTTACATAGAGAGCTACTCCTCCTCCTCTTCTTCTTCCCTCCCTGTCCCTCCTGTAGATTGTGTACCCTGGTATGTTGACATCCCAGTCATGGTTCTCTGTGTACCATGTTTCTGTGACTGCCACAATATCCAGGCATCCCTCTTCCATCAAAGCCACCATTTCAGTGAGCTTTTTACCTAGACTATGGGCATTGGTACTCATTACCTTCCATTTTTTTATGGCTTTATTTCTTTTTGCCCCATCCCTGTCCCTACTGCCTTTGTCTTTTTCTCCATTTACCCTTGCCCTTCTCCCTATTGACTGCTCTATCTTGGTGTTTACCTCACTAATTACCCTGATTTCTGGGAGGGGCTAGGATTTCCCTTCTCCTCTTCAGTGCCTCCCCTTGGCTAGTTTAAATGCTTGCCATTGAAGCATTTAAACCTATCACTTAGGATCCTGGTTCCCCTCCAGGATAGATGCAGACCATCATGCCTGTATAGGCCTGCATCCCTCCAGGTGGAGCCCCAGTCCCCAGTGAAGCCAAATCCCTGAGCTCTGCACCAGTTTTTCAACCAGTCATTGAATCCCATGGTGCAGAGTGCCCTAGCTCATCCATGCCATAGACAGGTAGCACTTCCAAGAAAGTTACCATGTGCCTACTTGTCTAGGCCCCTCCCAATTCCACAAACTCCTGTTGCACTGCTCTGATCCCATTCTCAGCTAGCTCATTCATCCCTAGGTGGATAATGACATCCTGCTCCCTCCCTCTTGCCGCTGCTCCCATGATCCTGAGGATTCATTTCCTGTCCCTCCAAGCCTTGGCACCAGGCAGGCACCTTACCTCCCTTTCCCCTCCCTCCCCCAGTTCTACACCCTAACAATTGAGTCCCCACCAGGAGTTGTTTCCTTCCCCTCTGGGGTCCTGGACCACCCTCCTGTGGGTCTCCTTTGTGGAGGTTCCCAGCATCCTCCTTGGTCTCCACTACAGGTGCCTCCATAGAGGAGCCATGCTTCACCAGAGTGGCAAATGAATTGTGGAGAGGCACAACTGGAGGGCTGCACCTGTGTTCCACCACCCTCACCCTCCCTGAGCCCACCGTGGTCCAACCACTCCTCTTTCTTGGCAACCTCTGAGGTAGTGGCAGTGGCTGGGTGGTCCCAAGGTGGGGGAGCAGGTTTCCCAAATCCTTGCCAGGTCAGCATGGAGATGAACAACCTCCTCCCTCAGACCAGAGAGGTACCTGCAAATAGGGCAGCAATGCAGTCTCCAGAATGTCTCCCAGAAGACTGCTGCTCCACAGCCAGTGCATTGCACCACTCCCCACATGTATGTCTCCCTTCCAGTTACAGATGCTATTTTGTTCTTGTTTTAGTGTGTGCAAGCTTGTGAGTGTCTCTACCCCCTGTTCAGTGTGCTGTGCCTTTAAGGATATGAACAGGTGTATGTTGTTAGCAGTTTTGGGGAAGTAATGTCAGAGCCCCTGCTATTAAGAAAGTTATGTGCTTGGGGTGGGTGGGGTGAGGGAAGGGGTGGGAGTAAACCTATGCTGTTTAGAAACAATCACCTACAACTCTTACCTCCACCCCGGGAGTGCCTTCCTTCCTTTCAGACACCTATTTCACACAGGCTAAGTAACAGGTCTACTCACAACTGACTGCAAATATCTCCTTGCTACAGTTCCTCCCTGGCAAATTAAAGTTAAAATTTAAAACTAAGAACAGTCCACCCCAAAAACAGAATCAATACTAGTTACTTACACAAGTCCAAAAAGTAATAATTCAGTTAAGTATAGTCTAGAAAATAACCTCCTTGATTCAAGGAAGCTGTGGCTGCTTTCTCACTCTCCCTGTCTCAAGCTCAGCAGCAATGATGATGTCAGCCATTGATAAATTAAGTGCAAAGATTGAGAAGATGAGGAACGAACTCTTGTCTTTTGAACGCTTGAACAGAAAAAATGTCCCTGTGGCATTTCAAGGAGATTGGTTGCACTCTGAGCATTCAGAAACATTCTTCTGGGAAGAGACATCCCACATATAGAATATGAATGTTACTTTGACAATAGATGTACATGGTAAAGTGCAAAATATTTTAGTTGTCTCAGATGAGAACCTTGAGTTTGATGATAAGACTGAAATTTCACAGGTTGAAAGCAATCAAAGTCGTCTGCTAAGAAGTGGCCCTGTGACAGCATGTGCAATGTCAGTAAAGAATCAATCATGTCAATTGAAACTTTCCTGTTGACATTTGCTAGCACAAAGAGGTCTATGCAACATAGGTTGATTGGTAAAATTGACAAGTGTGAGATTTGATCTCATGCAGGCCTAATGGGCCATTCTCTTGCGTGCTTGGAAAGTAGCAACTGTAGCAATGTGTTTCATCATTTTTGCATGGTAGCAGTGCATCACTCTGGCATATGCAGATTTGTACAAAGATTATATCAGGTCAGATCTGTTGTCTGAGACTTTATGCACTTTCAATCATTGCTGGATGGTGAAGATGTAGACGCATTTATGGAGTTCATCAAAGAGTTGCAAACAAGCCGTAAGTTGAGGTCAAATGCAGCTGTTGATGAACATGCAAATATGATGCACACATCAGTAGTGCAAGAAGCTCAGCTTCTGAGAAAATTTGGCACTGAGTTTGTTAAATTTGAAATTAGCAAGGCACAAAAATGTGGTGTTGTTTGTGTATCATGACAGCGCCTCTTCTATAAAGAGCAGTGTGTCAGCATAGACCTACAGAACATTACACGCTGGAATGTTATGTGGGGGCATCTTCTTGCATATCTGCTTTTAAAGACAGATTTTGCTAAAGCTGAAACTGTGTACTTACTGTTGTAACAAGATTAAGAGTGACTCTACCTCCTCGCTCTGTTCTGAATAAAATGGATGTTGAAGCAATTCCTGCTAAGACTGCAGTCTTGAACTTGTCTGAACGAATTCTAATTCAGACAATGAAGCCATTTCAAATGATTATCAGGCTTAATACAAGAATGCGAAACCTACCGAAGAAAGAACTAGTACGGTCTCTGAAAGGCTCTGTTGTGTATTTGCCTTTGCAACAAAAATGGGAACACTATTTCTCAGGAGAAGTGTTGTGATTTTGGTGAATGGTGTCCCAACTAAGGCAAAAACTATATGGCAAGAGATAGTCAATGTTGAGAAGGTGACGCATGCTTTGCGGTACCTAAAGGAGCATAATATTTCTTATGCTGACATTGATATTGACACACTTGCTGGTCTTTCTACAGGGACTGCTGTGAAAGACTCTGACAAAGCAATTTTAGAGAAGGTTGACATTGCATCTGCACGCAATGTTTATGAACAATTCACCATTCACCCATTGCATGGGAAGGATCCAGTGGTGGATAACACTGAATTGTATCAGATGAAGCAAGTGGAGGGCAATCCTGTTCGCATATGGGAGGCTACACTTGAGGCACATTGTTTTCCAGATCTGTTTCCACATGGTAAATGTGGGTGATTAGACGAGTGAGAAGTTTGTGTTCCAGAAGCTGAGTATAGGACCTCAAGAGTGCTACATAAGGATGGCAAAGTTCATAGAAACATTACATACCTGTTCCCTCTTCTTTGGGAACGTGAACTTAGTGTCTAGTCTGCTAGTATTGCTCATACATTGAGACTTGGCACAGATTTCAGCTGCACAGTTACTACACAAGTTGCAGAACAAAGATGAGATGCTACAAGTCAGTTTTTCTTCTATTTTGTCCAGCATGCATGGTACTAAAGAATATTGGTGCAGATGACACTCTGAGGTGATGTGCATGCCGAGGGAGTTTAGACCAGCAACATGGTTTGTGACACTGAGTTGTGCTGAATACTATTTGGATGATCTACTTGATCTTCTCAGATGGGCAAACTCTGATGTTGATGACATACAGAGTATGACTCTCAGTGAGATGTGTTCACTTGATCCAGTGACTGTCTCACATTACTTCCACCACCAATTCTAGACTCTTTTGAAGTTCATTCTTTCTAAAACGAATCTTCCTCTTGTGATTGTTGAGCACTGCTTCTGGAGGGTTGAGTACCAAGCTCGGGGAGCTCCACAAATACACATGTTGCTGTGGATTAAAGATGCCCCACGCATTGGTGCCAGTGAGACAAGTGAAATTCTGGACTTCATTTTGAAATATGTTACATGCCAGATTCCAGACAAGTATGACAGTGCAACACTTTGGGAGTTGGTTCAGAAATTCCAATGACACTTATGTGGAAAGTACTGTCATAGAAAAGTGAAGAACAGGGACAGTGGTACACATGGTGCCGTTTTGGTTTTCCAAGATGAGCTTGTAAGGATGATTGTTTAAATGATGTCTTTTCTGCTATGCGACACCACTTAAAGGCAAAATCAACAAAGCTAGTGTATGAACTGCCTTGCAGGGAATCAGAAGTCTGTATCAATGACTATAGCCCTTCTCTTCAGTTGATGTGGCAGGCAAACATTGATGTTCAATATGTAACTGACAATTCAATGGCTTTGGTGAGGTATGTGACATCATACATCACTAAGCATGAGCAGACATGCTTGCAAGAAATGTGGGAAGAGTTGTCAAACTGCAATAGGTCAATCTCTTCAAGACTGTGGTCACTCGGGCATAGGACTCTTTCACGCTGTGAGTGTGGAGCTTATAAAGCAAGTGACCGCCTTACAGGGATATGTCAGCATGGGAAGTCAGAGTCCATTCATTATTTGAATGTGAACTACAAGCAGAACAGATGCCGTGTGCTTAAGAGCCATGACGAGATTGAGGATCTGGCTGCTACAAGACCAACATCCACTAATATTCTGAACAGCAACTTAATTGACAACTACTATCCACAGCGTCACAGTGCTATGGAAGATCTGTGTCTGTTTGAAGTTGCTCAGTGGTATGATTATAAGTAGGGTGTTTCTTCTGACCCAGAGAAGAACATATATAAAGTTACTGGCTTCAATGGTTTACTTGTGAAAAAGTGAAACCCATGGCTAATTGACCACTGCAAACACAGCTTGAATACAACAGAAAGCAAGGAGCATTACTATTTTGCTCTACTATTTCTTTTCAAGCCTTGGAGATCAGAAACTGAATTGAAAGGATCATATGACACATATGAACAAGCGTTCATGCTAACTTATGATTTCTTTAAGAGTGAGGTGTCTGTCACTTACATTAAGAGACTCAAAATGGAAAAAAATCAGCTGGAGAAAGCAAAGCAGGTTTTGGACGATGATACTCCAGTAACATCACAAGATATGCTTGATGTTGAGGGAGAAGGGACACTTGGTGTCCCTCTTCCTCCTAATGACCCAGCTGTGCTGATGTCAGAGGTAGAGGGTGCAATGCAACAAAACATGCAGTTGTCAGAGGCAGCTACAAACATTGTTGATCAACTGAATTTGCATCAGAAAGTTGTGCATCACTCTGTGATACATGGTGTTTGACATGCTGTTCAGCACAGTAGCAGAGACTGTGTTTGTGACAAACAGAACCCAGTCAGGATGTTTGTCAGTGGTGCTGCTGGGACTGGGAAAAGTTTCTTAATTGAGTCTATTAGCAGGGGTGTGTGTGACCTTACTAATTCTGCAACTTCTGTTATTGTGGCTACTCCTACAGGCTTGGCAGCTTATAACATAGGTGGTGTCACGCTTCATAGGTTGTTTATGTTGCCAGTTGAACATGGCAAAAGTGGTGTTTATAGAACATTGTTTTTTGAGGTTGCTTCTGAACTGAGGTCAATGTTTGACAAGATGCAATTGCTGATAATAGATGAGATCAGCATGGTTTCAAATATTCTCCTTACATATGTTCACCTATGTCTACAGGAGATACTTGGTACTGATGATGACTTACCATTTGGTGACAAGAATATTCTTGTTTTTGAGGACCTTCTACAGCTGGCTCCTGTGAATGGCAAGTATGTTTTCTGTACTCTTTCTGTTGAAGAGGCTAAGAAAACAATTGGATACATAAGTGGTGTCAATCTGTGGGAGTTCTTCTCACATGTCGAACTGTTACAGAATATGAGGTAGCAAGGTGACATGTCTTACAAAGTATTGCTTGATGAGGCTCGGATTGGTGCATTGTCACCCATTCAGCTTGAAATGCTAAGGCAACGCATGATCTCTAGAAATTATATTCCTATTCAGGATGCTTGTGAGGTCTTTGCACATATGCAGAAATCTGGGGGATATGTTGTGTGTATTTCCAAGACTTAAGCAGTGTGCAGAGTTCAATGAGATCATGGTGCAGAGAGAACAGGAACCTATTGTGACTCTTACATCCTTAGATACCATGGATGGTGTTAGTTTAACATGCACAATGATATCAAAAATGGTTGAGCATCTCAGAGAGCTCACAAGTGATGTGTCACGTACCACTGGTTTGGAAGCTGTGTTCCCGCTGTGTAGGAATGCACGGGTAATGCTTCACAGAAACATTGATGTTGACTGTGGTCTTGTAAATGGAGCCATGGGGTACATTCATGCGTTCCAGTATAATGTGCAGAAGACAACTGTGGAGTTCGTGGTTATTAAGCTTGACAACTGTGATACTGCTCTATCAATAGACAGAGTGACGGTCAAGTTTGAGCTTGCCAAAGACATGTATGTGACATGAAAACAGTTTCCATTGTGTGCTGCTTATGCAGTGTCTATACACAAGTCACAAGGGCTTAGCCTTGATAGTGCCATTGTAGATATAGGCACTGGTATATTCAAGGATGGCATGTCTTATGTTGCTTTGTCTCATGTGAGATGGTTGTCTGGACTGCACATAGTGAATCTTGCAGAAAGTAAGATACATGCCAATAATAAATGCATTGAGTACAACAGATTACGTATGTTGTACCAACCAAATGCTCCTTTGCTCCCAGTTTCCAGATATGCATCAGCAACAGATGTTCCAATGGATGTAGGGCACAAACTGAAGAGGAAGCACACTAAGACTCCACAATCGTCACCACACCATTCTATTGGTAATCAGTCTCTACGTCAACAGATCAAATCTCCACCTGTTAAGAAATTAATTGCGGTTCAGACACTGTCAATATTTGACAACAGCACAGGTGTAAACTGCAGTGCTAATGCTAAAATGCAGGCACTGCTGCATATGCCTGAGTTTGTTGAGGTTTTGAACTCAGGTCAGTCAACAGCTCTGTCTGAAGCATTGAAGAGAGTAATTAGAGGTAGTCAAGAGGAGTTGCTCAGTTTGAAAAATTTGACTCCTCCACAACTAACTCTGGCAAAGTATGCAGGACAAGCAATATTTGCTGACAATGCACAATGAGGTGCCACAGAGTTCATCATGGAAATCATAAACAGTTTGGCAGATGATAGTATTCATCTGCGCCAACACTTTCAAGTTGATTATGTGTGCAAGTACACGTTTGCCATGTGGACACAAAGAATCACAAGCAACTCATGACATGCTGTGGTTGTCTGTCTACGTTCCTGAACACAGATCTGTGAAGTTTCGTAGGTTGTTTACAAATACAGAAACTGGTTGGCTGTGTCAAAGATGTGGTCGGTCTTGTGTTTGCTCTTTGAGAGTTACATTTTCAGTTCATACATTATGATTGTATACAACATTTTAACTCTCAAGGCATGAAAGTCACAACACTGATTTCTGACTTCATTGCTGGAAGAATTATGTTCTCAGGAAGTCACTTTGACACACATGCTATTATTTTCCATCATGGCCTATCTAGTCACTCTGGACACTATGTCACATGGCGAAGGTTCAGAAAGGGATGGGTGAAGTGTAATCATACAGTATGCACTATGAGAGAAAAATTACCAGGGAATCTAAAAGATGCATACGTTATCATTCTCCATTGCACAAATGTTGCATGAACTGTGGAGGAGTGATGATATCTGATCAAGGCAGCTTACTTAACTAGTATATTTGCAGATATATCATTCTGACTGTATATTATGTGTATGCCTTTTTCCCCTTTTTTAAATATTTATTTTGATTTGATAGAAGAGCTGAGACTTTTTATGTGAAACAGCCACTGTGCAATATCAGTGATGGTGACCTAACTCTTTTAGATCTTTTGCTGTATTAATACAACCTGTGTATATTACTCTAATTTTCCTGTCATTGCAGGAGAGAACCACAATAATGCACTTACGTAACAGACTGTTGTAGACACTGAGTTGTTGATCTCAGTGTTATGCTGACATGCTGTATGCAAAACAGAATGGTTTTGTTGATTTATAACAATACAATTTTTAAAACCATTTGTGTTGTTATATGAAGCATTTGCAACTTTGATGTACTTACTACAGTGACTGCTGTGTTACTGCTCAAGTAGACTTGAGGGTATTGAGCAGTTATCATTTGACAGTCAGTGAGTAATATCTTTTTGCAGGTGTTTCAGTTAATCTTGCATGTTTTGCACATGTCACTGTGTATTCAGTTGTTTCACAGCATTGTGTTACATGGTAATGACAGAATCAGTAATATTGTCATCTGATTATGAGAGATTTAAGTACTCTTCTCTGTATATTGTGAGAAGTTGTGCTTCTTTCTACAATCTGCATCAGGTTAAGTTGTTACTTCCTTTCCTGTTGTTGTCTACATTGTTGACCTTGACTATAATACTTACTGAATTGACTTTCACCGAATCCAAGCAGACTTGAGGGTGCTGGATATTACACACATGTCACTCAGTAAGTTATGTCTTGGCAGATGTAGTTCTGTGACTCACATTTACAGAATGACTTTCTATATGACAATGTCATCTGTTTGCAGTGGGCTGCATTTGTTGAAGACTTTGTGACTGCATTATCTGTCACTGTTCCGGGAGTATGGTTTTAAGACTTGATATGACAACCTCTACCAAGACAATGCGACTCAGTTTTGTACATATGTATATAATGCTGAAATGCAGATTTATGCTGTGTTGCTTATATTGCTTCTTATCTGTTTTTGTTTGTTGAGAAAATTAATGTACATGCATTGTTAAGTTAACTGTTTGAAAACTTTTCTATTAATGCATTTAATGTTATTGCATTGCATTAAGTGCTTCTGCTGATGTTGGTGATCACTGAACATAGAGATGTATACATGTGGAAATCTGTCCCATTTTCAGTGTATGTATGCATTTCTGTATGTCTGTGTAGATGTCTGCAACTCATTGTTTGACAGGTTATGGCCATGATGATTGTGTACTTCTGCACCACAATGCAAACTATTGGTATGCTCCTGCTTTTATAGGCTTGTCCAAATTTTGGAGGTCGGATGAGGAATTTTTTCCAGTTCAAGTAATGTTAAATAATAAATAAAATGCATGAATTTGGACATGAACCAGCCTTTTGCAAGTATGGGTCACAACATGGCTGTGATATGTAATATGTTTACCACAGCATGATATCATCAAGAATTTCCACATTATTTTCCTTTGCTACTGAGCAAGTTACAGTACAGCAATGGCTATCTATGCATCTGCCATTGTATGTTATTACTTTTACTAGCTCTTTCTATATATATACTGCTAACGTAGTGGATGCCTCTGCACATTTGAAGACCAGAAGAGCACATTGATGTGTACCATACAATGTCTGTGCCACAGACATTGTGTGCTATTTATTTCTCTTTGTTTTTTCTTTTGACTTCTTGCTATTGGTTGGTTCAGTTTCAAAGAAATAACCAGTAATAAACTAGAAAGAGTCTGAAAAGATGTTAACAGATTTCTTAAAAAGTATGATAATTGCCAAATAGGATATTTAACAATTACATCTAAATTATTTATATAGAATTAATAAAGACATATGCTACTTCTTTATATTTCTGATTGGTGTCAAAGTTTACCTTTCTATTCATATGACCAATATTTATACTTCTTACAGCACTGCTAATGTCAGCCTCACATGTGGTATATCTTTAAAATGATATCTTTATGTGGTCATGTGAACCACAAAATGTTTGTTAGTGTCTCATGTACGTATGCAGTGAAAAACTAAATGTTGTTAAATCGTTCAATGAAACAAATTATATTTTTCTTCTAATGACTCAGTTTAAATAGGTGCCAAATACTGATATTCACATGAACAGTTATCAATTGTTAGTGTTGATTATCTAAATGTCTAACTAGGTTGCCTATTGAATTCGTGTCATAGTGTTGATGGAGATGTTATTAATACTACTTAGCAATAGATGTAAGTGAAATCTGAAATCATACGATGCATCTTCTGTTACCTAAAGTAACATTGGTGATTACTTAGTCGGTCTATATAAATTCAAAGTTAAATAGCTAATAAGGAAGATAATGTGACAGCACAGATTTAGCATGTGAAATAGCAAAACTTTAAAAGAGAACAAATAATTATGATTATTTATAAGGAACTGTTTTTTTTTTGCCCATCCCAGGAGCAACCAAACAATTCAGCCTAAAAATATTTAAATAGTTAACAAATAAAAGTAATCTTAAACCTTATCCTGTGTGTCTTGAATATTATTTATATACAGTAGATGTAAGAGAGGTATACCATTGATGTCCATGGCTTCAGTTAGGCTGTGGCTGTGCACTCAGGATGCCGTACCTTGTCTGGGGGGCATTGCCTGGCTGAGGCCATGCAACTCATCAGTGTCATAACTAGTGTGCAGTTGGTATCAGGGAGGTATACAGTTGATATTCATGGCTTTAGTTGGGCTGAGGCTCTGCACTCAGGATCCAGTACCTGGTCTGGGGGGGCATTGCTTGGCTGAGGGCATGCAACTCATCAGAGTCCTAAGGTGTGTGCAGTTGGTATGAGGAAGCTATACCATTGATGTCCATGGCTTTAGTTGGGCTGTGGCTCTGCACTAAGGATCCACTACCTGCTCTGGGGGGGTGGAGGCATTGCTTGGCTGAGTCCTTGCAACTCCTCAGTGTCCTAACTTGTGTGATGCTGGTATCAGGGAGTATACCACTGATGTCCATGAGTTTAGTTAGGCTGTAGCTTTGCACTTAGGATCCAGTACCTGGTCTGGAGGGCTGGGGGCATTGTCTGGCTGAGGCCATGCAACTCCTTGGTGTCCTAACTTGTGTGCACCTGATATCAGGGAGGTATACCATTGATGTCCATGGCTTTAGTTAGATTGTAACTCTGCACTCAGGATGCAGTACCTGGTCTGGGGGTTGGGGGTATTGCCTGGCTGAGGCCGTGCAACTCCACAGTGTCCTAACATGAGTGCAGCTGGTATCAGGGAAGTATCCTGTTGATGTTCATGGCTTTACTTGGGCTGTGGCTCTGCACTCAGGATTCAGCACCTGGTCTGGGTGGGTGGGGGCATTGTCTGGCTGAGGCCATGCAACTCATCAGTGTCATAACTAGTGTGCAGTTGGTATCATGAAGGTATGCCATTGATGTCCATGACTTTGGTTGGGCTGTGGCTCTGCACTCAGGATCCAGTACCTGGTCGGGGGGGCATTGCCTGGCTGAGGCCATGCAACTCCTCAGTGTCCTAACATGTGTGCAGCTAGTATCAGGGAGGTATACCATTGGTGTCCACAGTATTAGTTGGGCTGTGGCTCTGTACTCAGGATCCAGTACCTGGTATGGGGGGTGGGGGCACTGCCTGGCTGACACCGTGCAACTCCTCAGTGTCCTAACATGTGTGCAGCTGGTATCAGGAAGCTATACTGTTGATGTCCATGGGTTTACTTCAGCTGTGGCTCTGCACTCAAGATTCAGTACCTGGTCTGGGGGTGTGGGGGTATCGCCTGGCTGAGGCCATGCAACTGATCAGTGTCATAACTAGTGTGCAGTTGGTATCACAGAGGTATTCCATTGATGTCCGTAGCTTTAATTGGACTGTGGCTCTGCACTCAGGATCCAGTACCTTGTCTGGGGAGGGGCATTGCCTGGCTGACGCCATGCAACTTCTCAGTGTCCTAACATGTGTGCAGCTGGTATCAGGGACATATACCATTGATGTCCATGGCTTTAGCTGGGCTGTGGCTCTGCACTCAGGATGCAGTACCTAGTCTGTGGGTTGGGGGCATTGCCTGGCTGAGGCATTGTTGCAAATCTGTCTTTTATAAAGGTTTCATGATCTTGTTTACAGGTACTGTGGTAAGATAACCTACTCATTTTTATTTCTTTCTCAAAAAGTAAGGAAATTCTTTGCAAAAAACTGTGTTAATGCAACAGTTAGGGTTTTTTACAGTGACAAAAACTTCTTAAACATGCCACAACAGGCATCCATCATCATGTTTCACCAACTGTATCACTTCTGCTGCCATCTCAGTCTCTTGGGTGCGTACACCTTTCTACATAAGAGCATACTGTAAGTAGTGAAGCACATGTATAGGTGGGAGTGTGGGACCTTTTGGGCCCACCCATAGTCTCACCAACTTGCCCATTTCTGCATAACAGCATAGCTCTATGCTACTAGCAACTTGGGTATTTCTGCATGGCAGCATAGCCCCATGCCCCCACTAAGTTGCCCATTTGTGCATAACAGCATAGCCCCCATGTTACCATGAACTTGTCCATTTCTGCATAACAGCATAGCCCTATGCCCCCACCAACTTGCCCATTTCTGCGTAACACCATAACATAACTAGTAAAACACATGTATTGGTGGGACCACGGGACCAAGCCCCCACCAACTTGCTCATTTCTGCGTAACAGCATAGCCCCATGTTCCCACCAAGTTCTTTATTTCTGCATAACACCATACTATAAGTAGGAAAACACATGTGTTGGTGAGACCATGGGACCCTTCAGGCCACTGCGCTTCCACCAACTTTCCAAAAATTACCCATTTCTGCATAACAGCATAATATAAGAAGTAAAACACATGTATTAGTGAGAGTGTGGGGCCCTCTGATTCCTGCACCACACCAACTTGCCCATTTCAGCATGACAGCATAGCCCCATGTTCCCACCAACTTGCCCATTTCTGCATACCACCATAATATAAGTAGCAAAAAACATGTATTCCCAAAAATGTCCTATTTCTCCATAACAACATAGCCCCATGTTCCCACCAACATGCCCATTTCTGTATAACAGAATAATATGAGTGATAAAACACATGTATTTGTAGCACCATCTCAGATGCTTCTACTGGATGTCGGTGTACACACCCAAGAGACTGGGATGGCAGCAGAAGTGATATAGTTGGTGAAACATGATGATGGATGCCTGTTGTGGTATGTTTAAGAAGTTGCATGTTATTTCTGTTGCGTTATGGTGTGTGTCTGTGATTGGTTGTCTTGCCTTGTACCGCCCCATAGTTGTATGTTCTGTGTGTGTGTGTGTGTGTGTGTGTGTGCTATGTGTGTGTCTGTGTGTGTGTATGTGTGGAAGTGGGGGAGAAAATTGGAGTTAGGGTTGATAATATTGAATTTCCTCGCTTTTGTCATTTTGTTATTTCTGTTGCATTATGGTGGGTGTCTGTGATCGGTTGTCTTGCATTGTACAATCCCCCCATAGTTGTGTGTGTGTGTGTGTGTGTGTGTGTGTGTGTGTGTGTGTGTGTGTGGCAGTGGGGGGTGGAGTTATGGTTGAAAACCCTAATGTCAAATTTTCTCACTGTAAAAACCCTAACTGTTGCATTAGCAGTTTTTGCAAATTATATATATATATATATATATATATATATATATATATATATATATACATAAATATATATTTTGTATGAGTCTTGCAAAAGACTTTATAAATGCTCAGTTAAGGTCAAACTGACAAAAGTTAAGAAATGAGGCATTAGGGTTTCCCTGACACCACCCTCAAAACCAAGCAGGACAGCAGGTGTGGGGTGCCTTGGGCTTCTCAAGCCTAACGCTCACCCCATTCCATCTGTAAGTAAAGTCAGATGTGTAGACTTTAGAGAATGGGGTGAGCGTTAGGCTTGAGAAGCCCAAGGTACACCCCACACCTGCTCTCCTGCCTGGTTTGGGAAAGTGGGGTGTTAGGGAAACCCCAACATCTCATTTCCCAACTTTTGTCACTTTGACCCTAACTGGAGCATTAAAGGGAAACTGTTATCTACAGGGCTTCTTAATGTCTGAAAGCCCAAAAACACTAATTTGAGTGAGCCATTGTGTGTATCTGTGAATATTTGCAGTCCAGAGTTATTGACATGTAAATCAGCCTGTAATTAAGGGCTGGGGCAGCCATATGTTTTACGCTTCTGCCAGGAAATTATGTCACCGAGGGTCTTGGCCCTCCATTGCCTGTAGGTTAAATAGGAAGTCATCTGTTTACTCTGTGGTGCCAACAGGTTATTGGGGTCCCATATGAGGATTTATAAACCCTGGCTGCGTTTATGTCAGTACAGATTTCTGGGGCTGCCACAGCACCAACTTCTGTCTTATTCTGTTCCCTCTTTTACAACCTTTTCTCTTACAGTTTTGGGTGTGTACCCAGATCTACAAGATGCAAATGTGGCTATGTACCTACTGGCCTGGCATCATGGGGCCAGCCTTGAAATGTGTAGTTTTTGATTAACAGCTGGCAGTACAGTCTAGAGGTTAAAGCAAAGAGCTGTGAACAAGCTTCATCCATCCAGCAGAATGGGTTTTGATTCCATCATGCTCTACTTGCATATTGTGTGGCCAGAGCAAGTCACTTAACCTCCCTGTGCACCCAAAACACACCCAGAAACAAACTGTAGCTGTGTGCCTTTCCTGGATGAAGACAGTAAAAATAATCTGGGCATGTGTTATGATTCTGAAAATATTATGCTTTTTCTATCCAGATTTGACTAGAAAAGAAAAAAATAGGACACCATTAATTGTTTATTAAGGCAGCAGTGCAATGTAAAAAAAATCTGCACTTTTTCAACAGTTTATTCCCTGTGCTCTGGTGGGCATTTCCCTGGTAATCTTTCTCACTGGCATTTTATTATCACCCCATAATTTGCTCCATTTTCCTTTGTTTTTGTTTACATTTCTGCCACCCACCATGTTGAAAGCAACAGTAAAAGATAGGCAGCCGAGGCACCAGCCATATTTCCTGTAGCACTACAACAAGTGGAAACTGATCACTTCCTGGTTAAGTAGTACTGCTGCTTTAATTGTAAAAAAACTTGTTCACAGCTCTTTGCTTTAACCTCTAGGCTGCACTTCCAGCTGATAATCAAAAACTTCACATTTCAAGACTGGCCTCATGATGCCAGGCCAGCAGGTACATAGCCACATTTGCATCTTTTAGACCCGAGTTCACACCTGAAATTGTAAGAGAAAAGGCTATAAAAGAGCAAATGAAAAAAGACAGAAGTTGTTGCTGTGGCAGCCCCAGAAATCTGTACTGACATGAACACAGCCAGGGTTTAGAAATCCTGATATGGAGCCCCAATACCTATTGGTACCACAGAGCCAGCCTTGAGATGTGTAGTTTTTGATGATCAGCTGGCAGTATTGTCTAGAGGTTAAAACAATCCTAAAGATGGATTATTTTTCTAACAGTTTGAAATGTAAAGGTGATAACTCACTAGTTTCAATGCACATACAACACAATTATTATAAATGTAGAAAGTGTTGTAATAACACCTTAAGACACACATAATAAAACAGACAATTTCCTATTTAACCTTCAGTAAATGGAGGGCCAAGACGCTTGGTAACATCATTTCCTGTCAAGAGCCTAAAACATATGGCCACCCCAGTCCTTAATTATAGGCTGATTTACAGATGAATAACTCTGAACTGCAAAGACTCACAGACAAACACAATGGCTCACTTAAGTTAGCTTCTTATGGGCTTTCAGATATTAAGAAAACCTGTAGATGACAGTTCCCCATTAACAAAGTTTTTGCAACTTATTTCCTTACTTTTTAAGATAGTATAATAGTATCCTTATTTTACTGTGGGAGTGCAGGATCCTTTGGATCCTGCACCCATCCCTCCATAGATGGGTATATTTATGTAGCTATGGAAACACAGGGCCCTCTGGGCTCTGTTACTCCATTTATAGTACAACAGTCACCAAATTATCTGCATAGCCTTCTTATTACCCCACCTCATGTACCCACTGCAGAAAATTTTTAATCCCCGCCAAAACATAATTCCCTGCAACTACAATGCCATTCTGCACAACTGGTGCAAAAACACATTTTGGCCAGGATTTAAAAAATGACAGCTTTGACATACATGAGGTGGGGTAATAAGAAGACTATGTTGAAAATCTGGGGTCAAAACATTTAAATTTTCAAAAGTTATGAGTGGACATAGCAAAATTGCAACAGATTGTCATAACTTTGGTATTTTTTCATATTTTGATCAAATTTTTAACATAGTCTTTTTATTGACCCCACCTCATAAACCCCATAGGTGAAAATTTTCAAATCCATTTCAAAATGCCATTCTGCACCACAGGTGTGAAAACACATTTTGGACAGGATGTGAAAAATGACAGTTGTACTGTTCATGAGGTGGTATGAAGAAATGGATATGCCAAAAGTTTGGACTCAAAATATTGAAAATTACCAAAATTATGCACATTTGTAAAAAAGATTTCAGTGAACACACATAACTCATCCATTTTTAGGAATTGTTTCACCAAATTTTCAACATGACCTTTTTGGGAGCCCACCTCATGAACACTGTCACTGTCATTTTGTTAATCGGTCCCAAAAGGTGATTTCACACAGCGACCATGAAATCACATTCTGGGACTGATTAATGAAATGACAGTGACAGTGTTCATGAGGTGGACTCCCAAAAAGGTCATGTTGAAAATTTGGTGAAAAAATGTCAAAAAATGGCAAAGTTATGAACATAACTTCAAAATGCAGTTGAAATACATGGGGTGGGCTCCCCGGTGTTTCACACTGCTGAATGGTGGGATCTAAATACCAACATGGGGACTGGGACTCCCTATGTCATAAAATTAACAGGACAATGGGCTGTGGGCAGGGGAGGGCATCCGACACCGAGGGTGGGCATCCCAGTGTCAGATTATATAAATATAATTTAAAAAAGAGGAAATTTTTGAGGCAAAATCAGAGATGTCCCTGAAAATCAAGGACAGCTGAGAGGTATGTCATAAGCACCCTCCTTTTAGCACCTCAAACAGCAATACACACCTTCAGTGAATGGTCCAGCCTATTCAGTAACACACCCACTCCGTGTCCTACACCCTTGATGTCTTTGGCACAAGCTGTCTAGTGTTTCCAGGCATTTCAGCCATCATTTGATGAAATTAATGAAGCATTTCAATAGCTGCCAGTTCTCTAGAAAACCAAATAACACAATTTAAAAAAGTGAAAATGTTTCCGTTCTACCAAAAATGAACTCACATCTAGCAACAGCAGACTTGGTTATTCAATGATGATTTAGTAAGTGCAGACCCACACCTTTCTTCACTGGATGCAGGTTTATAATTTCCTTCACAAACATAACAGTTGCAGCTCACTCATGCTAGCTTTGCCTTGCCTTGAAACAAGGAGTTAGGACACTTAAGTATTAATCTTTCCAGCATTTATCTTTCCACATCTTGTTCCCCGTAGATGCAGTCCCTTTGCCAAGCTCCACACCTCTGTTCCTGACACTGACACTGCCTTTCTCGTACCTTTCCCTTCACCTGCACTTTCCCCATACTTCTCAACCCACACTTATGCCAGCCCCCTTGCTTGGTAACAGCCTGCTCCCTGTTGCCCTTTTGACCCACCAATTATGATAGCCAGGAACTGCCTGTGTTGATATTGTTCAGGTCAGGTTTACCTGCATTTTGGAAGCTTTTCTAGACCCAATGGCAGTATGTTAAAAAAGTGACCAGGAGATGTCAATCAAAGGGTGGGGGGGGTGCCACTAGACACCAGGGAAAATATACGGGGGCAGTTATTGGGGTCAGGGAGTGATTGGTGCCACTAGACACCAAGGAAAGCAAGGGGCTTATAACTCCCACTGCAGACGGCAACAGGAGTTCAGCTGCAGCTGCAGAACTATGGCGGGAGGCTCCTCTCACTAAGCTGGGCACCCAGGATTTCGGGTGCCCCAAAAAAGGATTTCTGGCCCTAATTTTGAAAAACAAACAGCAGAAACTAGCTAAACTGGGCCTGTTTAGCTAGATTCTGGTGTCTGATTTTTAAAATGACAACATTTTTATGTATGTTCCAGTTTAGTTACTGGAAAAAAACAAGATGTCAGTTTGTGAAAAAGGATTTTTTCCTCACAAAAAAGGATTTTTTCCTTGCAAAAAAACAGATCTCACAAGACTGAATCCTTTTTCATGAGATCAAATCCTTTGTCAAACTTTGTACATCTATCCTGAAAAATGAACTTACCATAGGATATAATGGGAATTTAAAAACTTAGTAACTTTGCAACAGTTTAATATTTTTGCACCAAACTAACAGTGGCAGTTCTGTTACCCAAGTTCTTTCTACCATAAAAAAATCAAAACAAAATTGCACATCATCTGGGCGCAAGGCGATTAGAAAAAAACTGCAACAAAATGGTGTCTTTAACTTTTTTTTTTATTATCCGGATCTCAGAATTCACACATCCAACTGGAACGAAACTTGCACATCAAAAGATCTACACCACATGACATAAGTAATAGATAAACCACTCTGAGGTGTGCGGTCACGCTGTTATATATGCACGCCTTGGTGTGCATTGTTACGCACGAGGCCACAGGCTGAGTGCTTCAACCACCCAAGGCGTGCGTATATCAGAGCGCGACTGCACATCTCAGAGTGCTTTACCTATCTTATAAAATGTCAAAATTGTTTTGGAGGTGGAAAAAGTGCAGGTGTGCGGTCATGCTCTGATATACACACGGTCATGTAATGTGTTTTATACAATCAGAACACTGGATTTGGAGTTGGCTGAGCTCTCCATTTTATATATATATGTGTGTGTGTGTGTGTATATATGTGTGTGTGTGTGTGTATATATATATATATATATATATATATATATATAGTATGTAATAAATAAACCTCTCTGAGGTGTGCTGTCGTGCTCTGATATATGCACGCCTTGGTGTGTGTTGCTACACTTGAGGCCACAGGCTGAGTGCATCAACCACCCAAGGCGTGCCTATGTCAGAGTGTAACCGCACACCTCAGAGTGGCTTATCTATCATATAAAATGTCAAAATTGTTTTGGAGAGGGTTAAAAGTTGAGGTGTGTGGTTGCGCTCTGATATCCACACGGTTATATGATGTGTTTTATACAATCAAAAGTTTGGATTTCTAGGATATTGTTATCTCCATTTTCTAAATATATATCACACACACACATGCATATATAAGTAAAATTATGACAAAAGTTAAAGTAACAGGTCCAATGAACTGAAATTACAACTCCAATAATAAGTGGTAGCTTTTATAAAATATCAGATGCAAACTGAGGACAATAACTGTGGACAATAATGATAAAATAATCCCCAGCAGTTCATTCAATTCAACTTTCATTTCTATTTCTTTGTACTTTGGAATTCTTTATAATAGCAAGCAGTAACTTTGAACAGGCCGAGCATTTGCACAGCCTCTCAGCACCAGGTGAAATTATTGTTAAACCACCATCAACTGGTTCTCTGTGGTGAATCAAAATATAGATGGCATACATTTGTATTATAAAATATAAAAGCTGGATCTTCAAACACCAAGTGCATCAAGGCTAAAACATGTAATTTTCCACAAAAGTTAAATTCTTGCAGGTCAGCTCAACTCACAGACTGAACTTCTAGTGAGCATGCATCCATTAAAAATTCAGTATAATGACTCTTTTTAAAGGCTCTCTGGATTTCCAGTGTAGGATTCATATATGTGCCTTTCAGGGATTTTTGATGCAGAATACTAAGTACTGGACAGTCATAAAATGATTTGTTGCCAGGAGGCGTAGGGGCAACCCAGGCAATGTAACCCTCACAGAATGTTTACTCTTATTACATATCCCACATTATTATCATAATGGGTTGCTGTCAAAAGGAGTCACTCACTGGGAAAGAGGGCATGCTGAACAATACAAATACAGCACTAGGAAAGAAGGCATGCTAAATAACAAATACAGCAAAAAATAACAAACTCTGGACAGAGCTAATGTGGCTGCAAAATGATGTTATTGATGGTAGCCACATCCTAGCTGTTATATCCTTTGTAAATAAATTGTATAAAAAAGTTCATGTACATGCTGCAAGTACCGACTGATTTTTGGAAAGAGCATGCATCAGTCCATCTTAAGGTGAACACCAACAGAAGATTTGCCCCGTAGAGCCTTCAGGGACAGGCAGGTGAGTATTTACAAAGGAAATAACAGCTAGGATGCAACCAGCATCAATAACATCAGTTTGTAGCTGTATTGACTCTAACCAGATTTTGGTAAAGGCAGGGATTCCACGGGTCCTAGTTGCTCTCAAACCTGATAAAGTGTGATTCAAACACTGCCTATAAAGCCAACCTGGCAGTGATGTAACTTGCCCAGCCTCAATAAGCAAACATATTTAAGGATATCATTAATGCAGTCACAGCAGGATTTATTCCTGTGAACCATATGAACTGATATTTTTGCAGCTCACCTCATGAAATGACCACTGACTTTATTTATAATTGCTGCTATGTTACATACTGTATTTTTGTTTTATAAGCTTTTAGATTAATGTAGATTTGAATCTATGTTGTAAGTTTGTTGCAAACATTTCATTTTTGTGAAATTATTTTCTCATAAAGATTTATTCTTATTGTCTGGTTTTTGTTTTGTGGATAAAATGTATGATTTTAGTTTCAAAATGTTTCTGATTTATTATGGGAGTGTTTTGTTTTTGAAAATGGGTTTTGCATATCATGCCAGAAAGAGAAACAGCCAACGCCAAAAACTTCTTTTGCATCCAAATTCCAAAGCTGCAAAAACAAAAGTAGAATGCTTTATGTGGCTGCAGATAAAATTGATGAGTTCCTATGAATGTAGAATGCGTGCAGGCAGTGTAGCTTAGTGGTTAAAGGCACTGAACTGCAAACCAGGAGACTTGGAGACCTTAAGGCCTGGGTTTGAATCTCTTCAACCCCCACTTGTATATCACGGCAGTGTGAGGGGGTGTTTCTTCATGGAGAGGGTGATGGAGCCCTGGAACATACTACCAGATAGGGTAGTGGGGGCTTGAATGGTGGAGGAATTTAAGAGGGCATGGTGGGACAGGCATATGGGACTGCATATTGGGCGATTGGGGTGGTAGGGGGAATGGGATATGTGAAAAAGGAGGGTTGGGCAGACTTGAAGGGCCAGAAGAGTCCTTTTCTACCATCAAATGTCTATGATTCTATGATACAGTGATAGCCATAGACATGGTCAGATATTTCCAGAAATGTCTGTGATATTTCTGGAAGTTTCCTGCCTGCAGTACCACTATAGGCCACCAGAGAGAATCTGTTTAGATATTTATTTATTTGTTTTATTTATTTAGCTTTTGTTTACCGGGTAAGTACACTAGACAAGTATTATGCCTATTTTCAGGAACGACCCGGGAGAGTACAACATGAGGAACAACAGTCAAGGAGACATGGCAAAGAGAGTACAGTTTTTTGTCACAGTAAACAAACATGTGGGAAGTACATCATTTGACGCTAGGGGAAACATACAGTAGTAAGCACATTTCAGATTATACACTCTAGACTAGCTAGTTCAACTGACAGATATATACAGATCATCATACATAGGAGTGGAGCATAGCTCAAGGACTGGATTGGTCATAAAATAACTTATAACATTGTCGTATACACCCCCTAGGCTAGTTGGATCGTGGACAGGTATATACAGCTCATCACATTTTTCTAAATATGCACATGTTAGACAGAATAGAAACACTTGGTAGTACAAGTTTTACCATGACTCAAGGTGCAATATGTCATGGTTAGCCTATGACCGTGGAGCAATAATGGGTGTAAAAATGCCCAAGGCTTTTTAGGCAGGAGTAGTCAGAAGTCATTGATACAGTGGGGAAAATATCTCCAGGAATTCAATGGAGACACCCTGGGGAGGTTCAGACAAAACAATTTGACACTTTACTCTAGGGAGGTTTGGGGCAGTCACACTCTGATGCTAGTTTTAGGAAACCCCACAGGGAATTTCAAAAACTCAGATAGGAGGGGGCAGCTTGAATATCCACAGGCAGCGAATTCCAGAGTCTGGGTGCACTTATGGCAAAGTCCCGCTCCCCCATGAGGGTCCGGGTAGGAGGGACTTTGAGCATCCCTGATGTGAGAGACCTAAGTTGGTAGGGGATGGGATTCAGCTTAGGCAGAAGCCGGACCAGCCCTGGGGGGTGCTAGTTCTGATCACTTTCCCAGAGAGGCATCCCAAACCAAAATCAAGTTATCTAGCTGGTGAGAGCCAGCAGAGTTTCTCATATAGCTCACAATGGTGGGTGAGTCGGGGGGCAGCCAAGGCAAAATGACAAATGTTATTGTAAGCAGTGTACCACCAGGTGAGATGTGTCTTTGGAGAGTGAGCAAATAGGTGCAGCCCATAGCTGGGGGAGGGAAGGAGCACACCCTTCGCTAGGGCAAGCCTGGCTGCTGGTGTAAGGTTATACTTGGCCCTATAGGTCAGACCCAGTTTGCAGTTTGCCACCCTGCAGATGTTAAGGATATGATTACCCATGTCAAGTTGGGGGTCAAGTGTTACCCCCAGATATTTGATGGAGCTCACTATGAGTAGTGAGGATCCATCTGCACTGGTGACATGTAAGCAGGCCGATGAGGCTTTGATTTTAGCCATTGAGCCAAAGAGCATAGTCTGTGTCTTTTTCAGGTTCAGGACCAGCTTATGACTAGTAACCCATGACAATACCCTGTTAAAGTCATCGGTCAGGTTCTGGTTTAGGGTAGTGGCATTCTTGGAGTGAGCCAGGATTACCAGATCATCTGCATACATGGTGGCGCTACAGCTGGTAGTAACCATGGGTAGTTGATTGATGAAGAGGGAGAAGAGGAGGGGACCCAGTACCGAGCCTTGAGGCACTCCGGAGGTCACTGGTAGGGGCTCAGAGAGGACTTTATTGAAGCAGGTATGCTGCTTTCTGCCATGTAGATAACCCATTAGCCATTTCATGGCATGGGGGAGAGGCCAAGTGACCACAACTGTGCACCAAGCAGTTTGTGGTCAGCAAGGTCAAAGGCTTTGGACAGGTCAATAAATATTGCACCAGAGAGTTTGCCCTGGTCCACGGCTGTCAGGATACTTGATGTAACCAAGATTAAGGCTGTGGTGGTGCTGTGTCCCTTACAAAAGCCATGCTGGGCCGGGGACAGAAGTTCATGAGAGTGGATATATTCCGAAAGCTGCTCAGCCACTACCTTTTCAAGGAACTTGCTAAGGGTTGGGAGAATGGCAATCGGGCGATAATTGTCAGGTAGTTTGGGATTTCCTTGCTTCAGTACAGGGACAATCCTCGCCTCTTTTCCAGATGTCTGGGATGGTCCTCAGACCAAGGGATAGGTTGAAGATAAAGGCAACTGGTGAGGCAATGTGTGCAGCACCAGGCTTAAGGAGTTTAGGCTCCAGGTTGTCTAGGCCAGGACTGGAGTACTGGGAGAGGTCAGCTAGGCATTTCTGCAAGTCCTGAACTAATACAGCCCTGAGGTGGAACATTTGATGAGGAGGGTGACCCTCCAGCAGAGTGGAGGGAAGGGGGTGGGACAGAGCCTCATCAGGTGAGAAGAGGGTTGTGAAGGCAGAGAGGTCAGAGAAGTGATTATTTAGGGAGTTAGCAATAGTATGGGGATTATTGCAGGAGACTCCATTTATGACCATGTCTGTAACCCCTGGATGGGAGGATCCGCTGACAAGGGATTTAATATCTCTCCAGAACCTCCTGGGACTACTGGCAGAGCTTAGTAGGGCGGACTTGCAGAAGTCACTCTTTGCTGCCCTGATGGCCTTTTTGCACTTGTTCCTGAGATGTCTGTACCTTTGAATAATCATGGGATCACTGGTACCTTTGGAACGAGCCCACCATTTTTTTTTTTTTTAATTTCCTGTTTTACCTGGGAGATCCTCCTTCGCTCATCTGCCTAGTCACGGCCCCCAGAGCTTCCATCACCTGCCTATTTGCCGCCACTCCCGGTCACCCCCAGCTTGCCTCCCAGAGGGCGGGGCCACGGCACTGGTTCCCCTAATTCCAGTGCCGCGGGACCAGTAACTAGTTGGGAGTGCGACGGCAGAGGTGAATTGAAGCCCAGGGAGGATTCACCTAGACGGAGGATCTCCCTTCCCTCTTTTTCTTGTGTTTTCCTCCCGGAGGCGGGAACATGCAATTACGCCAGCATCCGCCCCGCCTCCCCCAGAGACTAGCGCAGCAGTGCGAGAGCTCCCAGCCTCTGCCAGGAGTCCTCAGTGCTCTGGATGCTGCCCCCAACCTCCCCCCGGAGAAGGAGAGCAGTCCATAGGATGCTCCATCCCTCTCCCCCCTGGCCGGCCCTCCGACGACTCGGGTCCGTTCCCGAACCCGGGTCACCGGCATCCCAAGTGGAAATCCAACCACTGCGCCAATGGGCCGGCTGAGCCCAACACTTATCTCTCTCCCGCATCTGGGCTAGGAGATTCCCATTTAACCAGAGGGTAGCGGACCCCCTCACCCTACGGGTGACCTTGGGAGCATGCTTGTCTTGCAAGGTCCCAAAGGTGGAGAGGAAGTAAGAGGTTGCTGCCGAGGGGTCAGTGGCACCATACACCCCAGACCAGTCAGTAACTCTTAGGTCTTCCAGGAACTCCTCAGTATCGAATCCAGAGTAGTTTCTGACATGCATAATTTTGTGTGGAATTTTGGGGGTGGGAATTTTCCATACACAGAAAACCGGTGAGTGGTCAGAGATGGAGTCAGATAATATACCCGCTGATGAGATCGTGTCAGGACGGTTAGACATGATCCAGTCCAGTAAGGTGCTGGAAGATCCATTTGCTGTCTGCCTAGTTGGTTCCTGGATGAGCTGGGTCAGGGCAAGGTTAGCAAGCAGAGACTCAAACTGCTTAACATTACCACTATCCCAGTTAAGGTTTACATCCCCGAGGATTATGAGTTCATTATCCCCAACTCTGGGACCAATTTTGTCCATGAAGTGAGTTAATCCAGGTAGCTCACCTCTTGGAGGATTATAGGTGCACACCAGGTGCAGCTTCTTTGCATCCCCAAGTAGCAGTAGCACATGTAGCAACTCACAGGGGGACACGTTTGAATCCTGGTGGGCAATTTGGGAGATTTTTAAGTGGCTCTTATGGTAGATTAGTATGCCACCTCCCTCTTGTCCCCAGCTCTGTCCAGTCAGGTGAATACATACCCAGTGAGTTCGCAGGCAGAGTCAGGGATAGAGGGTTTCAGCCAGGTCTCCGTCACTCCTAGGATGTTGGGTTTGTAGAGTGCAACCCATGCCAATAGCTCATCACGATTAGGTAGCAGGCTCCTAATGTTAAGATGAGCTATTTTTAGCCCCTTACCCATGGCCCATACAGGAGGGATTTTGTGGGTCAGATTTAATGGGCCAGGGTTGGTTTCAATATCACCGGCCAGTAGTAGTGCAAGTAGGAGGAGCCAGGGGAGATACCACCTCCTATGCACTTGACAACCTGGGAGTTTTTTAGCACGGGTACACTTTACTCTGCTTGTATACATAAGGCAACGAAGATCTAGACAGCAAGTAACACTGCAGTGCACTTCGGAGATCACAAGGATATTGGAGAAGGTGTAGTCCGGGACCTCGTAGGTGGACGACCATCCCCAGTTGTCACCCAGTGTTATTGGGGGGGAGGTGACCAAATGCAACAAGGAGAGTCCCACTATAAGACCAACAAGGCCTATATCCCTGCGTATGACAGCCAGCACCCTCTCTACCTTTAATATTTGAGTATCCCTATCCTCACTAGATGGATGGGAGGGGACCTACGTCCACATCTTGGCTGGAGGCATAGCACTAGCCTGTGAGATAATTATCAGTCAGCTAACAAGAACTGCAGTGAAGGAAGGAGAGATGGATGTACTAAGGCTGGAAGAAAGTTAGTGAGATTTGTTATTGATATGTGCCAA
Source organism: Neoceratodus forsteri (assembly GCA_016271365.2). Lineage (NCBI taxonomy): Eukaryota > Metazoa > Chordata > Ceratodontiformes > Ceratodontidae > Neoceratodus > Neoceratodus forsteri. Next base: position 1,729,729,692 of record CM057449.1, read on the forward strand.
GTAAATAAAATAAGGTCTGCACAGTGCAATTCAAGGCTACCAGCTGTGGACGCAGGGGCTGGGGTTTATTTCTGGGAAGGAGTTCCTGCCCTCGCCCTTTGTAAGCACACTTACCACCTGTCGACAGTTATACGAGGACAGGGTTTAGACAGCCAACAACCAAGCAGTGCAAGTGGGGTTAGGATTGGTACAGTGATTTGTGTAGAAAGACCAAGAATCCCTCTAGTGGCAGGTCTGTATAACCTGCTAATGGAAAACTAGCCACTTTAAAAAAAAAAAAATATCTGGAAATATTTGACTATGTCATGGCTACCACTTTAGTAGTTGTAATAGCAGTAATACATAGAAACATAGAAGTTGACAGCAGATAAGGACCGCAAGGCCCATCCAGTCTGCCCATTTCTTTTTCTACCTTATGAATGTGCATTCGGCTTTTGTTCTGTCAATGGCCTTTCTATTCATACTCATCTATATTGCTCCCTTATGCCTATCCCATGCCTGTTTGAAACCCTGCACTGTATTCATATCCACCACTTCCTGAGGTAGGCCATTCCATGCATCCACCACCCTTTCTGTGAAAAAGAACTTCCTCACATTACCCCTTAATTGGCCTCCCTCTAATCTCATGCTGTGTCCTCTTGTCCTGCTAATTTTCTTATATTGAAACATGTTAGACTCTTTCATCTTGTTAATGCCCTTAAGGTGTTTGAATGTTTGATCATATCACCTCTCCCTCCTTTGCTCTAGGGTATACATATGGAGCTCCGTTAATCTGTCCTCATATGTTTTCTGATGCAGTCCCTGCACCATTTTGGTCGCCCTTCTGGACTGCCTCAATTTGGTTAATGTCCTTGGAAGGTGGGTGGCTCCAGTACTGCATGCAGTACTCCAGATGGGGCCAACTAGTGTCTTGTAAAGAGGGATTATTACCTCCCTCTTCCAACTTGTGATACCTCTACTAATACACCTATCATCCCCTAGCCTTACCTACTGCTTTAGTGGTCTGCTTGGATGATTTCAGGTCATCGGTGATGATGATGCCCAAGTCTCTTTCTTCCCTTGACGGCCAGCAACTTCCTCCCAGTCTATAGGTGACTTCAGGGTTTCTCTTCCCTATGTGCATGATCTTGCACTTCTTTGCATTAAACCTCAGTTGCCACTCTTCTGACCATTTTGCTAGTTTATCCAGATCTCTTCTCATTCTGCCCATCCCATCTAGATCATCTACTCTGTTGCATATCTTGGTGTCATCTGCAAACAGACAAACCTTACCCTCCATTCTATCTGCAATGTCACTGATGAAGATATTGAAGAGGACTGGCCCCAGTACTGATCCCTGAGGTACCCCACTTGTGACTTGCATCTCTTCTGACTGTATACCATTTACCGCCACTCTCTGTTTTCTGCCCATCAACCAGTTTGCCACCCGGTTGACTAATTTTCTGACCCACCCCGAGCCTACCCAGCTTATTAATCAATCTTCTATGTGGAACAGTATCGAAAGCTTTGCTGAAGACAAGGTAGACAACATCAACTGCTCCCCCTTGGTCCACCACTCTGGTTACCCAGTCAAAGAAATCTATGAGATTAGTTTGACAGGACCTTCCTTTTGTAAACTCATGCTGTCTTGGATCCTGTGCTCCTATGGATTCCAGGTGTTGCACTACCCTTTCCTTAAGGAGTGCCTCCATAATCTTGCCCACTACTGAGGTAAGACTGACTGGTATGTAGTTCCCTGCCTCCTCCCTACTACCACTCATGTGGAGTGGGATCACATGAGCCCTTCTCCAGTCTTCTGGGACCTCTCCTGTGCTCAGAGACTCACTAAACAATTCTGATAATGGCTCTGCTGGTTCCACCCTTAGCTCCTTTAGTACCCTAGGATGTATGCCATCAGGTCCCATTGCCTTGTCCATCTTGAGCTTATCGAGCTCTTGTAGGACCCTTTCTTTTGTGAAGGAAGTAGTGCTCATCTCCCTCCCCCCTGTGTCCATGGTGCTAAGCTGTGGGCCCTGCCCTACCTTCTCTTCAGTAAATACTGAGCAGAAGTATCTATTTAAGATAGATGCTTTTGCATGGTCCTCCTCCTCACACGCCCTCTTATCTCCTTTGATCTTAGCAATACCCCCTCTGGACTTTCTCCTTTCACTAATGTATCTATAGAAAGTCTTGTCACCTTATTTTACTGTTTGTGCTAGTGTTTCCTCGGTTTGGGCCTTTGCCTGCCTTCCTGCCTTCCCTGCTTCCCTTAGGGAAGTTTGGTATTCCTCCCTATCTTCATCCTGCTGTGTTCCCTTATATTTCCTGAAGGCCAGCCTTTTGGCTCTGACCTTTTCTGCTACTGTTTTTGAGAACCAAAGTGGTTTCCTTCTTCTTTGCACTTCCTTTTCTGTCTAACACAATGGGATGTTGCTTCAAGTATTGCATCCTTAATGCTTGCCCACTTTGCCTGTACCCTCTCACCTGTATTTCTTTTTGCCAGGGCTAGCTTAACTCTGTTGGCCATCTTACCAAAGTCAGCTCCTCTGAACTCCCATATTTATGCCTTGGAATGGGATGATTTAGTTGTAGTGGCCAAACTGAACCATACCATGTGATGGTCACTGGCCCCCAGATGACCTGCTACCTGGAGATCTGTGATCCTTTCCCAGTTAGTCAGTACTAGATCTAGGATAGTCCTGTCTCTTGTGGGTTGTTGTACCAGTTGTTTGAGGCCCTCCCCTGCAGGGAATCCACCATGTGTCTTGTTCTGGCAGATGTTCCTGCTGGTATTGACCAATCTGTATCTGGCATGTTGAAGTCTCCCCTTATCAGAACCTCCCCTTTAGCTGTCATGTTTTGTATATCTTCTAACAGTAATGTGTCTATGTACTCCCCCTGGTCTGGGGGCCTGTAGACAACCCCAGTTCTTATGGATGTCCCATTTCCTGTTTCCAGGGTGACCCACAGTTCTTCTGGCTCCTTATGTGTATTCTGAATTTCTGTAGCTTTGATATTTTCATTGACATACAGGACCACTCCACCCCCCTTTTGCACCTCAGTCTCTTCTGAACAGTATATAGCCAAGTACTGAAGTCTCCCAAGTGTGGCTACTGCTAAACCACATCTCGCTAATTGCTACTATGTCCAGTTTAGCCTCTGTCATTATTGCCTGCAGGTCTGGAATCTTGTTTCCCAGACTGTGAGCATTTGTGTATATGATTTTCCATTGGCCAGATTTCGGTGTGTTAGTTGTTGGGTGAGATCTAGCGTTTCCCCTGTGTATCATATGGGGAGCTGGACCTTTTTCCTTACCTGGTGATGCAAATGAACTGCAAACATGCTGAACTCCTGTTTGACCACTAGCTGAGGGGGGAGGGGTGTTCTTCCAATTCGGCGTATGGGGTACTGCACCCCTCTCCCCACTGGCTAGTTTAAATATTCTGCAAAGACATCAAACTTCTGCCCCAATGCACTGACTTCCTCCTTAGTCAGATACAGTCCATCAAATTTGAAGAACTTTCGCTCCCAAAACTGTTACCAGTTCCCTACAAATTTGTGTCCTTTTTCCTGGCACCAGCTCTTGAGTGACATGTTTAGCTCCCCTATCTCCCCTTTTCTGACCTTCTTTCCATCTGCTCCCCCTCCCCCTAGACTGGCAGAATCTCAGAGAAGGAGATGCCGGATGAAATGAATGATAGTTTGTCACCCAGCCTGGTCAGGTGTTCCTTGGTCTCCACAACTAACCAGCTGGCGAGATCATTAGTCCCTATGAGTACCAGTAATACTGTAAATTTATTCTTAAAGGACAGGTAGAACACCACAGCGATTAAATTATTTTAAGGGTGTCCTGTGTACATAACTGATACCTGCTGAAAAAAATATGAATTTGTTATACAACTTGTACAATACAGCCTAAATAATTAATACCAATGGGAATATTACAATTACAAAGATTATCACACAGTAAAAATACATGTCTCCAGATAAATGCATGCTTGCAATAGAAAATCTAATTAATATTTTAATTATATGGCTATCATCAGGCAGAGGCTTACACTGCCTGAGACTGAAGGCTTGGTTGTTTTGGGCTTCAGGACACTTTAAGTTTTTTTCTTGTTGACCCATTAGAGATTACAACATTGGTTAGATGTTAGATTGGTTGCAAACTACCATTTTATCTTTCTGATTATCATTTAGGGAGCATGGTCTAGTATTAAGAGCACTAGCTTGGGAACCAGCAGGTCACAGATTCAAACTGTACTAGAGCCAGATTCTTAATGTGTGACATTGGACATTTCACTTAACCTCCCAGTGCACCAGTCCCCCAGGCTGTAAGAAAGGTAGAAGCAGGACCTCACTGGGAACAAAATGTTGTATCTCAGCAGGGCTATCCTGGTTAAATATATTATAACATAAATAGTAAAAAGTAATTCTAATTGTGAGCTTCTCCATGGCAGAATGGTATAATGACTACAATATAAAGAGGGTAGATTTCTTTCTCAGATAGACAAGAAAAATGTGCAGTTCCACTTACCTACAGTAGCTGTAAGCAAAATATTAAGTTCAACCCATATTCAGGGATAGTCTATAAAGCAAAATGTTAACACAGTAATTTATTTACACTTCATTTATCATTCCTTCAGAACTCTTATACAATTCCCAAAGCTAGCTTGTCTTTCTTATGCTATGGAGGCGTTAGTGTAAGCAGAATCCTGTAAACAGTATAACCTGCAAATGCATGTTGCAAGCTGGTTGACTGTACAATACAGGGACTGAAGAGAAAGGATTAAATTCTGTCGGCCTCTAGGAATGCATGAAAACATTTTTGTGTATTGGAGTTAGGAGGCATTGCTGCATATGCAGCTGTGAGCAAAATACACATGAGTGAAGAAACTCATTGTTTTAGCAAGTCCTCCTAAGTGCCTGACTATCCTCTGCATCACTCTGTTGCCAGCAGTGGGATATTTTGCCAGCAGCTGTTTTCACTCACCAAGTTATACTCTGAGATACATTAGTAGGATTGTGCAACAAATGTTTATGAGAGAGTCTGTACAGCCAAATATACTGATGGCCTGTGCCAGAAACTGAACAGGCTTGGGTCTCTATGCTTTCTGTACCTCCTAATGAGGCCAGTATATCTGTGAATTCCATCTGCTGTCTCATTTTAATCACACTTCATTGTGCTGTATTTCTGTTTCCCCAATAACGTCACTGTTATTCTCTCACCACATTAAAACAGTCCCTCAAATTATGTACTAAAACTTAAAAGGGAAGAGTGTATGATGCAGTAATTTTAAGGCTGCTGACAGAAGCTAAAATCAGACTTTTTGTAAGCAGTCTGCTGGGTATTGCCAAAACTGAAAGGTGAACTTAGCTTTTTTGACATCTCCAAGGGAAAACTCAGTGGGGTACTGATAACAGCACAGCAGTAATGTAATGGTATAGATCTCACAGTGACTTATACCTTTTGCATAACAACTGCTTACACCCTTCCCCTCTGGCTTAAAGCAATTCTTGATTTTCTTCTTCAAGGGCATCTCTATAGAGCTATAATACATTGGATAGAAAGCTGTTAATATTGGGACATCATAGGAAGCTTTTGCAAGATGGGGCTGACCATGTCAACATGCATACATGCACATTGATGGCATGCATCGTCGCATGTATAATGATGGCAGTCTCCAGCTACTTCAGTTCTTTTTCTCCCGCTGTTAAGAGAGAGAGAGAATGGTAGATCACTGAAAGTGCTGCTGTTGCATAACTTTGCATTGATGGGTTATATTTATTTTCTTGTTACTACTCCTTCAGGAAACTCATCACTAGTGTATGTTGTTGCCGAGTATAGTGTTTTTTGCTTATGTCGATTAGAGATGTGCAAAGGTGCAAAAATTCACACCATGTAAAATTTCACATATTTTAACTGATCTGTGAAGTTTCCACAGTTCGAAGTTGCACTTCACATTCTATTTGCAGTTTTGTGGAATTTCAAATTTGAAAACTTCGATGCATGTTAATTTAATAATTGAAGTATCCCAGATCCGTGAAACTGGAACTTCGCCATCAAAGTTTTGTATAATATTCGAAATTTGCAATATACCATGGGATAGAAGGTCACATGTTGCTGAACAGCCAATGAAAAGCTTATTTGGTCATTCTCTGAGTGTAGTGTGTTGGAGAGAGACTTAAAGAGCAGAGCTTGTGGTTGTTGTAGCAGCCTGGAGTTAAAATCTAAATATAACATAGAGGATAATGGATGGGCATCAGTTACCAACAACATTGTATTCACTTCAAGAGGTTACAATGACAACAATGTAAACCTCAAGAGTGAAGCTCAAGAGGTTTACAGTTGTCAGGTAACCTTGAGAAGTGAACACAATGTTGTTGTTTAACTGATGCCCATCCATTGTCTTGTATAGTGTATAGGCATCAACTAAACAACACTGAACGCTTCTTGAGCGCTGCTGTAAATAATTCACACACTTAATGAACGCTGTGGCGCTGCTTATGTTCTCCCCAACAGGAAGAAGCCCCACTCGATCCACATTCCCCCTCTCACAGACAAGCTTTTTTAACTAAAATACAGCAACACGCGCCTTTTAGCATCACTGATGTCTTTCGGCAGAGATCTCACTGCCGTGGCCATTTCCGCATCATGATCAGAATAGATCTCACCACTGCAGCCGTTTCCACAGGTGCTGAGCATTTCCTAACGCACATGTGCGAGGACTTTCCATGTTGTTGTACCATCGATGTGAAGTACCGACGATGGTATAACAGCTAAATTACATAACATCAATGGTACAACAATACTGGTAAATGTTAGATTTTTAGTGATTATAGCATTCTAACATACATTATATAATATAATATAAAAGATCATTTTGGTGGTCACATTTCTTCAAAATTGTGTTTGTGAGTGCTCTGTGTACACACAGTACTTTTTATGTTGATCTTCTCCTGTATTCTTTACTATAGGTATTTAGTTTTGTTTTAACAGAGAAGTAGTGATTTGGTGGCTTGTGTGGGGGAAGGTAGCAGCAATTTAAAAGGCACACTTGTGTTCAATAAAAAAAATCACTGGCTCAGTGCCCTGTATTTTCTTAAGAAAAACATTACGTTTCTGACTGTGCTTTAACCAGAGTGATTGCTGTTTGTGTCCCTGCCAGTACACATGTATTAGGAACCAAAAAGCACTGTCCTCCTGACTGTGATTTATTTATTTATTTATTTTTATTTATGATCTTGGATTAAACACCTTTGAGAACAAGCTCATTTCATAGGTTCCACATCAGAGGTGATACGAAGTGAGAACAAAAAAGTTGAGTAAGTACATTACCAAGATTAAACAAATAGGATCATGAGCTATACCAGGAATCATTGTACAGTAAAAGCCAATGCAAATTTACAAATGTAAGCACTGAGTAATCAACCAGAGCAGTAGGGCACAAGAGATTGACAGCACTTAGGAGTTGCATGACCACAGAAGCATACAGTCAGTTACAGAGGTTAGCATACATCAGGCCAGAAGGCTTTGGCAATAAGAGAAGGGAGAAGAGAGAGAGAAGCTTTGGTTGGAGGGCAAAAGTGGAGCACAGACTGAAGGACAAAAAGAGGGAGGGTAGGGTCAGCAAGGGAAGGTTAGGGGGATTGAGGTGGGAAGCTATGGAAGGGAAGGCGAGGGCTGAGTGCAGGCAGGTATGTTGGAGGGAGAATAAGTGCTAGCAGAAGGGAAATATGAGGCTGAGACAACAAGGGGTTAGATTGTATGAAAGCAGTCGCAGCTGGAGCTCGCAACTAGCTGATGTCTCAGTTTTCTTTTAAAAGGGCCTAATAAGGAAGTTGAGGAGATGTCAGGGGGAAGAGAGTTCAGCCAACACAGTGCTCGATATGTGAAAGATCTTTGGCCCATGGAAGTCCTGCAGTGAGGAATTTTAAAGATTTGTCTTTCCAAACTGTGGGTGGAGCATCTGCTGTCGCATGGGGAGAGGAGATTCTGTACTCCTGTGGGCATCAAGCCAAGACTAACTTTTTTTGCAGAAAGGCAGGACTGGCGCATAAGTCTGCTTGAGAACTGGAGCCAGTTAGCCTGTGCATAGAGATCACAGGTGTGAGTCAACCAAGCGGATCCAGTGACAAGCCAGCAGGCTTTGTTAAGAGCTACTTTTATGTAATGAAGGGCGGTGTAAGAGGCTGACCCATAAATCACCAGCCCATAATCAATGAGAGATACCAACGAACTGTGGACAGCTAACTTGAGCACGTCTAGGATCAGACTGTGCTTGTGCCTGTGAAGCAGCCCTATGCTCGTATTGATGGCTTTAGCAACATTGTCAATGTATTGAGTGAATAACATTGTGCTGTCAACCATAATCCCTAGGTATTTAAACTGTTGCACAAGCTCCATGGGAGTACCCACCTCATTAGTGATGAGGAGGGGATGTGATTTGTGCCAATTATGGGAGGTGGAGAACAACATTGTTTTTTTTTTTTTTTTGTAAAATCATCACTAATTTGTGCTCTTTAAACCAGCTTTCGACAGCTGTGAAATTGCTCTGCAGTTTGCTTTTGCAGGACAGCTGGGTAAGAGTCATTGGTAAATAGGATGGTGGTATTAGTGTATAGTAGAAGATGGCATTAGCAGAAGTGTGGAAGTTGGTTTAGAAAATTGCTGAATAAAAGGGGGCCCAGAATGGACTCTTGTGGAACTCCAGAGTGGGTAGGCCAGCTATCAGATAGGGTATTACCAATTTTGACTTGTTGAGACTGGTTCAGCAGGTAACTGTTGAACCATGCAACAGTATCAGTGGAGAGACCAAGGTCTGCAGCTGTTTGGCCAGTACAGCGTGGTTAACCATGTCAAAAGCTTTGGATAAATCAATGTAGACTGCACTGACAAGGAGGCATTGATTGAGAGATTTGTGGATCTATCCCATGAATTCTAGCAGCGCTGTACCCACGCCTGAACCCATGCTGCTCTGGACACTGTAGCTGGTATTTTTCCATGTAGTCAACCAGTTGATCAGTGACAATTCTTTCCAAAACTTTAGAAAGAGGTGTTAGAATAGATATTGGGCAGTAATTCCAGCTAAGGGCCCGCTCACCACTCTTAAAGCTAAGTGTCACTGTGGCAGCTTTCCACTGGTCAGGGAATTGTGAAAACCTAAGTGATGTGTTAATAATATGGGTTAGAGGAGCCAGGATTTCATCCAGTGTCAGGTTGAACAAATTTTAGGTCTAGAATATCACCACTGTACCTTGTTTTGCCTAGAACCCTTTGGAGGTATTTTTTCTAACTTTCTTGTTTGTGAGAGCATTGAAGTAGAATGGTGGATGGGAGGGAGTATAGTCCCTCTTCTCACTAGGGCTGGCATGGTAAGTCTGACTGAAGAAGTCCAGGGGAAGTACTCCACTAAGATCTGTGAATGCACTATTAAAAACATTCACAATTGTTCTGGGGTCCAAGGTCAGTGCACCATTAATGTTTAGCATGGTAGGGGCAGACTTGTGACCAGTGTACCAGTGACCCCTTTTATGTTGTTCCAAAATGTCCTGCCATCACTCCATGAACAGGAGAGAGCTTCCTTGAAGTGCTGTTTTTTTGCTGCACATATAGCCCTAGTGCAGTCATTATGAGCTTTCTTATAGTTCTGTGTCTCAGCCAGTTTCCCAGAGGCCTGAGCCTTTATCCATAGGCAATCCCTTGATTTCAATAATTTGAGCAGGTAAGGGGGAGAACCAAGGATTGCTGACACCTTTGATTTTCCTTGTTTTGAACGAGGCATGCCTATCACAAGCATCACTGAAGTGGCTGATGAAGTGTTCAAGAGTGGTATCAACATTGCAGGTATTATAGACAAGAGACCAATCTTGTCATCGAAGGTCAGCTTTTAATAGGTCAAAGTGGCCACACTTGAGAACCCTGTTAGTGACTGTTCTAGCTGGAAGCTTAGTGAACTAATTTGACCACTGGAACAGGACAGTCGAGTGGTCACTGAGGGTGTCAGGTAGTACAGTAATTCCAGATATATGGTTAGGGCAGTTAGGACCTAATCCAGTAAGATACCGGAACCTGTTTTGTCATTGATTCGACCAGTTGTGTGAGGTGGACGGCTGAGACAGCATCTTTGAAGGGGCTGGCCTGTGGGAAGAGCCAACTGACATTGAAATCCCTGAGTAGTATAAGTTCTGATTTGAGATTCAAAGTGCTAATGCCCTCCAATATATATTTATTTATTTATTTGAGTTTTGGTGACCGGGTAAGTCCCCTGAAACAATACAGTCCCTTTTTTAGGGTCGACCCAGGTTGCAAAAGCAGTTGAAGCACAATGCAATGAAACAGAGAAACCAAGATAAAAATTTACAATATAACAAGAGAAGGTGTTGAAGTATTATACAACATGATAGAACTTGGAAAAGGTACATACAATTCAATATCATCATAAATTACAAGGCACAAAACAAATTGAGGCTACAAACTGGGACCTAAAGCTACATGATAAAGGGGGGGACAGAAGAAAGAGGAGAAAGGAGAAGGGCAGATTTAGGAAAAGGAGAGGTATCAGCAGAAGCAGGGGCACGATACAGAGGCAGAGAGAGGCATATATAGTCACTAGGAACTTGGGAATAGAGGTGCAAGACAGGACAGGAGGAGGAAGGGAGTTCCATTCGGATACAGCAGTAAAGGAGAATGAGGTGCGGGCGATGGCAAGATGCAGCTTAGATTTTATAAGAAAGGGGAGGGAGGCAGATCTGAGGGTATGGGGAGCTTGTTTAAGGCATATTATCTCACTGAGGCACGGTGGAGTGAATTTATGGACAAGTTTAAACACAAAGCTCAGGGAGGAATACCTCAATTTAGATTCAAACGGTAACCAGCCTAGCGAGGAAAGGACGTCACAGTGGTGGTAATGGGAATTAACCCCCGCTGCAAACCTTCCCACCCTATCTGGGAGAGGAGAAACAGAGTCAAGGAATTCACTGAGAGCAGTAGAGGAGCACCATAGATCAGGAGGGGAAGTAGGGATGTAAAAGCAATCTTAAGGCAGGAGGCAGCGGAGAGGAAGGGACGGATATGAAAGAGAAGTCCTAGTTTCTGGTTCAGAGATTTAGTGATCTTGGAGACATTTGTTTTAAGAGAGAGAGAGAGGAGTCCAAGGTGATGCCCGAGTATTTAAAGGAATGAACAGACTCAAGGGTATCACCACTGAGGGAGGTAAGGCTAAGACAGGAAAGAGTACGCACGGAGGAGGGTAGGTGGGAAAATAGCATGCTTTTAGTTTTTTTCATATTCAGAACAAGATGATTATGCCTGAACCAGCCCTCAAGGAGAAAAATGTCAGAGGCAAGATCTCTATTAATTTTGTTAATGTCAGGAGAGGAGCGGTAGATGATTGCATCATCTGCATAGAGGTGTAGCAAAGCTCCTTCACAAAAGTTAGGTAGGTCATTGGTGAAAAGTGAGAATAACATCGGACCCAAGATGGAGCCCTGCAGGACACCATGAGTTATGGGTCTGAGATTAGAGACAGAGTCAGCCCACTTTACTCTTAGGAAACGGCAAGATAGATAACTTTTAACCCAATTTAGAGGACTGGAGTCCAGACCAAGAGCAGAAAGCTGATGGAGCAGGAGATCATGATTCACCAGGTCGAACACTTTAGTGAGGTCAACAAAGACGTCCCCAGTGGCAGAACCCTGGTCCATTGCCTGTAATATGTCCGTGGTCAATTTTATCAAGGCAGTAAGAGTACTGTGATTCCTTCGGAAACCATGCTGACAGGGGGATAGGAGATAATGACGTTCAAGGTACTCCTGAAGGTGGTTGTATATTATCCCCTCTTAAATTTTAGCGATGGGACAGAGCATGGAAATGAATCTAAAGTTTTCAACAACAGTATTGGATCCCCTTTTATGCACAGGAACTACTACCACCACTTTTCATTTGTCTAGAACAGTGCTGGTGAGGGAAGAGTGGTTGAATAGGTCACATACAGGACAAGCAAGGGCCGGAGCACCCAGTTTAAGAAATTTAGGCTCAAGGGAGTCATGGTCAGGAGAGCTGTCTGCTGTTAAATTAGCTAGAAGCCTCTGGTCCTCTTTGTGGGAAACCAGTTTCAGGTAAAAAGCAGGCCAAGTCCCAGGGGTGCTCAGGGTGAATTGGGCAGGAGGGGGGAGGAGAAAAATGACCAAAGAGTGAGGTATATTTGTGGAGACCAGTAAAGAAATCATTAAACCCAGATGCAATAGATGAGAGATCAGCAAGGGTGATGCTGTTAGCAGTGATAGATCTCGGGACTTCAACATGACTTCAAGGCATGCGGACATATGCTTGAGAGGAATATAAGCAGACATAATTGTGAGAGTTTTATTATGGGTGCCAAAGATAACCTTTAATGCCATTGCTTGCCAGTGTGCACCAGTGTTGGGCAGTGGCAGGACCAACCGCTGTAGACTGTCTCTTAGGTTATTCACACAATCGCCTCCACGTTTGGACAAGCAGTCATGCCTGTAAACCATATAGCCTGGTAAGGAAATGGCAACGTTAGCTATCTTTGGGGAGAGCCATGTCTCAACCATAGAAATTATGTCAGAATTATGTTGCAGGGTCCATGCATTCAGAATGTCCATTTTAGGGAGGAGGCTGCATATATTAATTGATGCGAAGGTGAGAGACCCTGTTGTTGTTTTTTGAGAGGTAGTGGTACTTCGTGGTGGGCCAGTGTTAGGGTGGTTATTGCCCGAGAACAATAGTAATAGCGGAGCAATCCTGCAGAGAAATTATTTCAGTTGTCTGATACCAAGCTTGGATTGTCTGCTGCGTGGTTGAAGGGGGTTGAGTTTTTTTAATTTGAGTGATTGTTGTGTCCCTGATGGCACAGCTTTATTTAGAAAACACAATCATTGTCCTCCTGGATGCGATTTAACCACAGTGATTGTTGTGTCCCTCCCTGCACACCTGTGCTAGGAAAAACAAATCTCTGTCCCCCTGACTGCGATTTAACCAGACCAGAATGACTGCTGTGTCCCTGTGTGCACACCTGTGGTAGGAAACAAATCACTGTCCTCCTGTGTGCTATTTAACCAGACCAGAGTGATTGTTGTGTCCCTGTGTGCACACCTGTGCTAGGAAAAAAATCACTTTCCCCTTGACTGCAATTTATCCAGAGTGATTGTTGTGTCCCTGCCGACATACCTTTATTTAGAAAAAAAAATCACTGTCCTCCTCACTGTGATTTAACCAGAGTGATTGCTGTGTCCCTGCATGCACACCTGTGCTAGGAAAAAAAAATCACTGTCCTTCTGACTGGGATTTAACCTGAGTGATTGTTGTGTCCCTGTCGGCACTCCTATTTTAGGGAAAAAAATCACTGTCCTTCTGACTGCAGTTTAACCCAAGTGATTGCTGTGTACCTGTCGGCACATCTTTTTATAGAAAAAAAAATCACTGTCTTCCTGACTGCAATTTAACCCAAGTAATTGTTGTGTCCCCGTCAGCACACCTTTTTTTAGAAAAAAAATCACTGTCTTCCTGACTGCGATTTAACCCCAGTGATTGTTGTTTCCCTGTTGGCACACCTTTAGTTAGAAAAAAAATCACTGTCCTCCTGACAGAGATTTAATGAGCAATTTGCTCATTGATGGAACACATGCTGTCCACATTAGACTCCAGCACCCACATAAAGTATATTCTGCAGTCTGAGGAGTTTGGGATTGCCAAAATGCTTGACCCACATTATAAACATAGGCTGGTAGCCTTTTGACAAGGTGGGAGTCAGGAGTTGCAGACACTGACAGAACTACTTACTCAGAGGGTAAGTGGTGCACAGTTGCTACTATGGGCACAGGGGTCAAATCCACATGAAGGTACTGCGCAGCGGGCAGGTGTTCCTGCCACCTACTCCTCATCATCCCAGGGGAGTCAAACTGCACAAAAAATGTGAACGTAAAAGGAACCCATGTTGAATCCCATTTGAACCACCCTCAGCCAGGTGGGAATTGCAGACATGGAGGAAACTGAGGAGGAGCAGGATGACTATCATGCAGCACATCTTCGAGTGGCAAAATGCATGGTAGATGCATATTATGCAGATACAAAGAACCTCGCCATTGCAGATGAGCCACCACTATACTGGGGCACTAAGGTCAATGACTGGCCAGCACTGACAGAGGTTGCCCTGAATTATCCCAGCTGCCTGTCCTCCAGTGTCAGTGTTGAGCAGGTGTTCAGTTCAGCAGGTGCCATTATGCATGACAGGGACACTAATCTCTCTCCAAAAAATGTCGGCATGCTTGTATTTATCAAAATGAATGAGGCTCACATTCCATCAAGAAGAGTAATGTCCCTTGTCACATCATCGCTTGACAGTGATGATGAGGAGGAAAGTGCTTTTAACAGACCGGTATGTACCTCATCATTGTCTCTCAGCATTGAAGTGGTTGAAGCAGTGATGGAGAGGGAGTTCCCCTATGGTGACAATTCCAGTCTTGTAGACTGTGGAGGATGCTTCATGGATGACGTGGAAGAATAACAAACCCTCCAATTTATTTTCTCCTTCTCCCTCCCCACCCATCCCCAACCATGTAATTCTGGATGTCAAATTAATAACAATTATAATGTTCACATTCAGTGCTGAGATATAAATCCACAACTATTAATTAGTGATGATTTTTAATTGCGTCAAATGGCACACCAGTAAACAATGCACTATGCCACTTACAACGAACACCTGCTCTAGCCAGCAAGACACACCATGACTGTGCAGCAGTGACCTCAACATCTCAACCTCCTCCTCCTCCTGTCATCTTATGTGTGTAGTCACCTTGGATCCTCCAACACAAGCAGAAACAGCATATCACAGCAGCACTTCCACCATCATAGCGGTATCTACTAGCCAGCGTAGTGATTAATCAGGATAATGAATGTACAATATGTGCAAGGCACAGGCAGCAGGCAGCAGTCACCCTAATATGATAAAGAGAACCACCTCCTCTACCTGCTCTGTACTCCTTGTGCTGCTTCAGCTATGTCTTTCTCCTCACAGCAAGTATGAAACAGCATTGGCTACCTCTTCCACCCCCTTAGTGATGTATCATTGCCACCAACGTGATAAACAGAACTGCTTCCTGTACCTCCTCAAAACTCCTCTTGCCAGATTCATCTTGGTCCTCCTCACTAGAATTATCATACAGCATGCCGCAACATTACAACTGTTAGCCCAAGGAAGTGATGGTCCTACAGTCTATATCAAGTGACTGACTGAAGCCAGCAAGACCTCGTCATGCAGAACCACACTGCAGCAAGGACTTTTTTCATCAGATGTGATGGTAAGACACCTGTACTGTTTTTCAGAAACTGCAGCCCTTCTATCAGCCTGCTAGAGGCAGAAAATCAGTCCATGAGACTCAGTGCAGCATTAAAATGTTTTTGTCATTTCTTCTTTATACAGATTTCACTGGTTCCAATACATACAGACATGAAAAAAACATTGCACACAGCCAGCAGTAGTACTCTGACAACAAGTATCATGATTTAATTTCCTTTCCTCTCATTTCCTTTCTGCTACTTTCATTCACAAAAATTCTTTCTTGTCTTCACGGGTGCTATCTGGCCTGAAATTTGAATAAAATGGTGCATGAAGAGATCCTGCAGGCTCCATCTTCTCAGATAAGCCAAATATGTCGCAGCACACACTGTCTGGAAAGTACTGTACCTGAAATTCTAATAACTGCAACAGGAAATATTGAGTATTGAATCAGGCACAATTGCCAATGAAAATACCCACACCTCCAGAAAAGGAAAACAAAAAGATTATCACCTTGAAAGGCGTGTGCAATATCAGGGATCAAACTTGATGGAAGTTGGAAGTCAGCATGTATCCCGGCCTGGGGTCACTCAGTCAGCATCATTTGCTTGGTGAATCAAGCCCATCACTGGAAAAAAATACAGGCACAGGGAATACCTGTAAGGAAGAACAGCAGAGGCAGTGATTAACAAATACAATTAATGTATCAATTATGGTAGAGAAGCAGTCTCCCTCCAAACAAAAAATACTCACCTTTGTGGTTGGCCAGTGTTGTGCATGACATCTATGTTGTAGCTGTCCAGCAGTGTGATGTCATCAGCACAAATAACTGAAAATGAATGAAAGAGTAGTACAAATATATTAGACTTCAAACAGTAGCAATAACCCCCCTCCCTTACAATGAAAAGAAAACAAAGGTACTTACCTGTGCACTATGTCTAGGTGCCATCATGAATCCACAACGAGCAAGAGGCCGTTTCTCCACCTCCGGAACAACAGCATGCAGCAGCAGCAGCAAAGCATCCTCTTCCTTAAACTATTTACTCCATTCTCAATGTAAAAAACATAGCCACTTGATATTTTTCTCTCTCTGGGGAAAGAACTTCACATTTCTGGCAAAGTGGTGGTGGTGGCGGTGGTGGTAGTGGGGTGGCAGGCCCAAAAATGCTTAGCATTATAAATATGTTTACGTTGTCTTGCAAGTTTCACATCTGTTTTGCACCGCCATCTCAGGTGTGTTCAGCAGCAGTATTTGACTGAAGGTAAGCATTTTTCTCCTTGGGGACACAACTTCACATTTCTGGCAAAGTGCTGGTGGTGGTGGTGGGGTGGCAGGCCCAAAAATGCTTAGTACGATAAATATGTTTAAGTTCTCTTGCAAGTTTCACATCTGTTTTGCATCACCTTCTCAGGTGTGTGCGGCAACAGTATTTTTTTTTTTTTTACTTTGTTCTTTATGCCCCTTCTTCACTGCAGTAGCCCCTCTCTTCAGGGACCCAACGTGACCATGCGTCCTGAGCTCCCCCAAAGAGCACTAGCTCAGATGGGTGCCCCACTCCTAGACCCTGAACACTCCAGATAATCCACCCCCCCGGCTGGGGTGGAGGAGTCTCCCTCCTTTCCCATCCAGACTTACTGCGTGAGCATGCACCTTGAGCTGCCTCCTCGGGTTCCTCCAAACGCAGACACTGGGTCCCGTCTACCAGCGCCACTACGGGGTATTTCCTGTTTTTTCTGGTCCCACCCCCTGCAGGCGTCAGCACACTGGGAGGGCCAATGTGACAAAGGTACAATGAAATGTGCCTTTGCACTGACTCTCAGTTGGCATCCGCCCCTCCCTATGCCTCTGCTACCTTCGACTGCACCACCACCCTTGGTCACCCAGGTAGCGGTATTGCAGCGAGGTCTGCAGCCCACCCCTCCCAGAGAAGGAGAGGGGCCCATCAGGAGCTCAATCCTTCTCCCCTCCAGATGGCCCTCCAGCAACCCTGGCTTACTACAGAACCCAGGTCACTGGCGTCACCACTGTGCCGGTGGGCCAGTATGGCAACAGTATTTGACTGAAGGGAAGCGTTTTCTCTTTGGGGACAACACTGGACATTTCTGGTGACTGCAGTAAACATGTTAAATGCTTAAAACAGATTTATGTTGAACTTCTCAGGAGAATAACTCATGTTTGTCTTATGGTTTGCATTTCTCTGGGTGGTTGGCGGTTGCACACAACTACCAGTCACCACCATTACATACCATGGGGAAACAATTTATTTAATGTGGCAAATTCTTGATGTTTGTGAATAAAGGGAGTACATATGATGAATCAGTAACAAAATCAAAAGGAAGGAAAGTGGTTCATCGTGTGTAAAAAGGAATAAAGAAATAACAGAACTGAACAGGCAAGAGACATCCAAACAAACAAGACAATACTAAAAAAAAAAAGGATAGAGAAAAAAATATGAAAACAACATAATTTTGCTTTTTTGTTCTAATTTCTATAACTTTTCATGTTTTTTATTTTTAATGGGGGGGACTAGAGAATGAAGAAATTAAGAACACAGATTATGGAATAACTAAATATAAACAGTTTCTTGCAATCACTCAGACAACCCCACCAACACTCCCAGAAGCTGAGCCGTGCACACCACTACCATACTGCTCGGCCAGGAGAGTGAGGATCCTCTCATGGCTGGACATAAAATTGTTCAGCTGATCCATCACTTCCTGCTGGAAAGTGTTAAAATCATGCCACAGATCCTGCACTTCGTCCCACAAAACTGCCACATTGCCATGTGTGGCAGGTGCCATGGGGTCATCAGGCTGCTGTCTGGGAGGAACAGGCCAAGTACTACTGTGGTAACTCCTACAGCTGCAGTGCCGATGACTCGCAGCAGCATCAACGCCGACCTCCTGCTGCTCCACATTTCCCCCAGGGCCATCACCACCACCACCATCACGTGATGCAGCCACATCGTGCTTCTTGGCCCCTCCACTCATTGAGGTGGTGGAGGCGGAGGTGCATCATCTGGCCACCTGTCCCAAGGCAGTTCCCTTTTTTCCCCTGCCTCACACAGCACCCACACACCTTGCAGATGGCCACTATCTCATCTGCAGGGTGCATTTCAAAAAAGTCCCACACTACAGAGCGCCGTGGGAGTGGGGAGCACCAGATGAGGAGGCGGCGGACTCCTGCTGGTGGGGGGGACTTGTGGCTGCTGCTGCTACTATTCTTCCTGCTGCTGCAGTTCCGGCTGCTGTTGTTTGTCTTGCTGTTGCTGCTGCTGCTCTGCAGCAGCAGAACTCCCTTTCTGAGCTGGGGGGGCAGCAGTCCCCCGGTAAATGCACTCCTGCTAAGGCGAATAACTGCACCTACTGCCCCACCCTGTTTCAACTCCTCTGAGTCCTGATGTTGCCCCCATCACAAAAAAAATTTAAAGAAAAAGAGTAAGAAGAAGTGAGAAAAAAAACAGTATAGACCAGCAGAATTTATAAATTCAGAAACTATAGTAAAGAAAGGTAAGGAACAGAACTCAAAAAGATGTAAAATATTAAAATGCTAATAAGATAATAGAGATGGTTCTGCTCAAGTGCTGAGACTCTCTTGCAGACTGTCTCCTCAAGCTACAATTGCCAAAAAGAAAATGAAACATTCCCTTCCTGCCTGCCTGGAGTCTCCCATGTGACCTGCTGTAAGTGAACCATGTGACAAACCACGCTTTCCATTAACTTAGAAGTTACTAACAGAGTCGAAGTTAGCTTCAAATTAACCAGCAAAGTATTGGCCCCAGAAGCCAATTACTGTACCTGCAAAGTTACTAACATAAGTCAAAGTTAACTCTGAACTTTGAAGTTAACTGACGAAGTTTGGCATCAGAAGCCAATTTCGCGAAATTTTCCATGGGGTGAATTTGGTGACTTCAAGGGGAATTCACAGGCAGAATAAAACTTCGGAACATCTCTAATGTCAATGCAGAAACTGGATTTGTCACAAAGACACAAATTAATTGTTCATTTGTTCTCTGGGCCTAGCCCATGACATGAAGAACTGTGACATCTACCTGGATTTCAAACAAGCAATGTGGAAATGCAGGTGTTTAGCTTTGGAGAATATTGTTTGTTTATTGTTTATTGTTTATTGTAAAATCTAGGAATTAATACCTTTGAGCCAAGGCTCTTTTACAAAGGTTCCGCGTCAAAAACATTTACAGACAAATAGAGGTACAAGGTTGCACAAATAGCTAAATCTAGTGATATAACTGTACAGCAGATAATAACTTAAGCACTTTCAACAGTATAGAAAACAAATGAGGAGGAAAGATATGTAAGGGAGGTAGGTAGGCAGTGTAGGTAATAAAAGAGGAGAAAAAGAAAAAAAGGGTGGAGGGTAGGAGGACAAGAGCAGACCTTAGTAGGAGATGAAGACCCATTACTAGGCCATTGTCAAGTAGGAGGGCAGGGAGGAGGAGAGAGAATAGATTATGAGATTATCAAATGCAGTCACAGGAGTTTGAGGTGGCTAGGTGAGAGAATAGTCTGGATTTAAAAACACCTAACGAGCAAGAGGCGGTAATAGAGGTGCTGAGAGTATTTAGCCAGTTGGGGGCACGATAGGCAAAAGATCGTTGACCATGTGTGGTCTGACAGTGGGGGACCTGTAGAAGCTGGGTTTCTGATCTTATTGGATCAATAGGAGTGCAACCCTGTCCTCCTGGATGATGAAGAGGAGGCTTGGGGGAGGATGAGACTGACCTTCACCATCTGGAGCCAGAGTACTTAGCTGGTTCTTCTGTTTCTTCCTGCAGTGAGGAAACAGTGCTGTACAGGCCAATCATCCCCTTCCCCGCCAAGGACCCTACTTTGCAACCTTTGATGAGGCACATCAAGGAGACTGAATGTCTCCCTGAAAGAGGAGGACTCCTCCAAGAAGAATCTGTGATTTTCTGGAGGTTGAAAATACCCCCTTACTGGTTGCCCTTTCTGTCCCTTCAACTCTGGAAGAAGTCATCATGGCTGCCTGGCACAGGCTTAGTATCCTGTCGGCCATCCCTAGAAACGCAGACAGGCAATATTTGGCCACTAAGGATAAGCCATCCTATTTTACACAGCCTGACACTGTCTCAATGGTAATTATAGCTGTACATGATAGGTATTGGGTCCCCCAGAGGATGAGCACCAGACCTCCTGACAAGTAGTCCAGACAACTGGACATTACGGACAATTTCACATTCACCTCAGCCTCTCTTGACCCGTGCATTTCTAGTTACCAGGCATATGTGGCCAAGTACCAGAACCGCAAATAGAGGGATCTCAACCATATTGTCAGCAACATGCCTGATGGTTCCTCCAAGTCTGAAGCCATTGCCTATGCATTACAGGGCTCTCATGCCAGAAAGCTCTTTGTGACGTCAGTCTATGATGCCTCTGATGCAGCTGCTGGGGCTGCCACTTCTGTTATTTGTTTCTGACACCACTCCTGGCTCAGTGTGATGAGTTTTGCCCAGGATTTCCAACAAAAGCTCCTTCCACCCAGCCCAGCTCCAGGACCAGGACCAGGACCACTGGATTCAGCATCGCTCAGCCCTCAATCAGCTTCTGGGGCCAGCTTGCAGTCTGGAACTTTCCCACCTCCCCACCACCAGCCTGCTCCTCAGCACTCCTCACTCCCTCCACCCAGCCCAGCTCCAGAACCATTGAGTTCAGTGCCGCTCAGCCATCAATTGGCTTCTGGGGGGCAGCCTGCAGCCTGGAACTCTCCCCCCTCCCCACCACCAGCCTGCTGCTCAGCACTCCTCAGAAAAGCACCCTCCACCCAGCCCAGCTCCAGGACCCCTGGATTCAGATTCAGCACTGCAGCCCTCAATCGGTTTCTGGGAGCAGCCTGGAACTCTCCCCACCCCCAGCCTGCTCCTCAGCACTCCACCATCGGACTGTGGAATGGTGCCACGCTGCAGGTGGCACTGTTAGGCCCTGCCCACCCAACAGGGGTGGTCTTCCTTTTATTTCTGCTGGAACCTATTAGCCCACTTTTATAGAAACATAGATGATGACAGCAGATAAGGCCCACTTGGCCCACTTAGTCTGCCCATTTCCCTACCTACTGGATAAGCTGCAGATCCTAGTTAACCAACAGCCTATTTCTTCCTATCCCCACAAGAATTGCCTTATGTATTTCCCATGCATTCTTGAATTCCCCCACTGTTTTTGACCCCACAACCTCCTCAGGAAGGCTGTTCCATGAGTCCACCACCCTCTCTGTGAAAAAATACTTCCTCGCATTACCCCTGAGCTGTCTCCCCTCTAACTTCAAATTGTGTACCCTTGTTCTTGCACATCTCTTCTTCTGAAAGATGCTACCCTCTTTGACTTTGTTGATTCCACTGAGGTACTTAAAAGTTTCTATCATGCCCCCCCTCTCTCCTTTCCTCAAAGGTATACATATTAAGCTTCTTTAGTCTCTCTTCATATGGCTTCTGTTGCAGACCCTGTACCATTTTAGTTGCCCTCCTCTGGACTGCCTCCATCCTGTCTATGTCCTTGTGGAGATGGGGTCTCCAGAACTGCATGCAGTACTTCAGATGGGGTCTCACCAATTGTCTGTACAGAGGGATAACAACTCCCTGTTTACTACTAGTGATGCCTCTCCCTATAAATCCCAGTATCCCCCCAGCCATCCCTACTGCCTTCTCACATTGCTTGCTAACCTTTAGGTCATCTGATATGACTACCCCCAGGCCCCTTTCCAGTTTTGTTGTTGTTACTACCTGCCCCCCCATTGTGTACTCTTCTCCTGGGTTTTTGTTTCCCAGGTGTATTACTTTGCACTTCTTTGCATTGAATCTAAGCTGCCATACTTCTGACCATTTCTCCAATCTTGCCAAGTCCCTTCTCATCTTTTCCACCCCCACTTGTGTAGCAACACTCTTGCAGATCTTCGTGTCGTCTGCAAAGAGGCACACTTTAACTTCCAGTCCCTCTGCAATGTCACTTATAAAGATATTAAAAAGGATCGGACCCAGTACTGAACCATATGGTACCACACTAGTAACTCCCCTTTCTTCAGAGTGGACTCTGTTTACTATTACCTTCTGTGTCCTGTTGTCCAGCCAATGTTTTACCCAGGCTACCACCCTGGGACCCACTCCCAGGATGGCTAATTTGTTTATTAATCTTTTGTGTGGGACTGTGTCAAATGCCTTGCTAAAGTCTAGGTAGTCCATGTCCACAGCCCCTCCCTGGTCTACTACTTTGGTCACCGAGTCAAAGAAATCCATTAGATTCATCTGACATGACCTTCCCACTGTGAATCCATGCTGTCTTGGGTCCTGTGTCTCACTGGCCTCTAGGTACTCAATAATTTTTTCTTTCAGAAGTGATTCCATCATTTTTCCTACCACTCAGGTCAAACTGACAGGTCTGTAGTTTTCTGCCTCTGTCTTGCACCCACTTTAGTGAAGGGGAATCACATCCACCCTCCTCCAGTCCTCAAGTACCACACCACACCATCCTCCCATGATTTGTTAAAAAGGGTAGTCAGTTGTGTCACTAATTCTCCCCTTAGTTCTTTTAGAATTCTGGGGCGAATCCCATCAGGCCCCATTGCTTTGTCCATCTTTCAGTTTTGGGAGTTCTTTCAGAACCCTTTGTTCTGTGAAAGGACTGGTATTGCCCCCCCTTTCCAGAGTGCTTCTACTGATTGGATTAGGTACCTTCCCCTCCTCTTCTTTGTGAATACTGAGCAGAAGTATTCGTTCAGTATCCCTGCTTTTTCACTGTCCCTCTCTGCCCATCCACCTTCCCCTTTATTCAGCCTCACTATCCCTAGTGTACCTATAAAAGGTTTTATCCCCTTCTTAACTGAGTTGGCTATCTTTTCTTTGGTTTGGGCCTTTGCTATTCTGACTGCCTTCCCCACTTCCTTCTGCTTTAACTGGTACAGTTCTCTGTCCTTCTGTGTTTCCTTATACTTCCTGAATGCTGTCTTTTTCTCCCTAACCTTCCCCGCCACCTCTTTTGAGAACCATAGTGTTTTTTTCTTTCATTTTGATTTGTTTTTTTTCCTTCATATAAAGGCTTGCTGCTTCTGTGACGGCAGTTTTGATGTTTCCCCACTGTTGCTCCACCCCTCCTTCTTGCCTGTTTGCTAGTGCTTTTCTGAGGCACTCTCCCATTTGGACAAAGTCAGCCCTCCTGAAGTCCAGTACTCTCAGTTTTGTATGGCTTGACTCTGCAGATAGTTTATCATAAACCACACTGTTTGGTGGTCACTTGTTGCCAGATGGCTACCCACTTTTAAATCTGAGATCATCTCTCCATCCCCATTTGAGAGTACCAGGTCTAAGATTGCTCTCTCCTGAGTGGGCTCCAACACCTGCTGTCTGAGGCATTCCCATGGTAGGGCATTGAGAATGGCCCTGCTCTTGGATGTGGCTGTAGCAAAGGTGCTCCAGTTAACATCTGGCATATTCAGGTCCCCCATCAACAATATCTCCTCTTTCTCTGCCATGCTAAGGATGCCTTCTATCATTTCCTTGTCCATTTCCTCCCCTTGAGACAGGGGTCTGTACACAACCCATGTGGATTGTGGTGCCATTTCCAGTCTCCAGGGTGACCCACATTGCCTCCTTTCCTCCCTGCTTACCCTTTTGTTCCATTGCTTTGATCCCTTCCCTTACATACTCCCTGTCCCTTCTGTAGATTGTGTACCCTGGTATGTTGACATTCCAGTCATGGTTCTCTGTGTACCATGCTTCTGCGACTTCCACGATATCCAAGCATTCTTCTTCCATCAAGGCCACTAGTTCAGGGAACTTGTTATCTAGACTACAGGCACTGGTACTCATTACCATCCATTTTTCGATGGCCTTACCCCTTTTTGCCCCATCCCTGTCCTTACTGCCTTTGCCTTTTTCTCCATTTACCCCTGACTTTCTCCCTCTCGTCTTCTCTATCTTGGTGTTTACCTCACTAACTACCCTGATTTTTTTGGGGGGGCTAAGATGTCCCTGCTCCTTTTCAGTGCCCCCCCCCTTGGTTAGTTTAAATGCTTGCCAATGAAGCATTTAAACCTATCACCTAGGATCCTGGTTTCCCTCCTGGACAGATGCAGACCATCGCACCAGTATCCCTCCAGGTGGACCCCCAGTCCCCAATGAAGCCAAAACCCTAAGCTCTGCACCAGTTTTTCAACTACTGATTGAATCCCTTTTGCACCCATATCTTAGGCCACTACTTGGTCATGCCTGCCTTTCCTCCCCTCCCCCCCCCCAAAAAGTAACAGTGTAATCACCCCCTATCCTGGCTCTACCCTTAAACACGCTTGAGGTGAAAACTAATAACTTGGATTCAGTTGGCAGGTCAGTGGAAACAAGGAACAGCTTGATTTGGAGCTGGGAGTTGTTGGTCCCAATCTTATGGGTGGGCTGATCATGGGTGTGCGGTGGTGCGTGAGCCTGGGCCCTATTTCACTGGGGAGCCGGTGGTGGGGGCAGGTGGTCCCTAGGGTTTCCCTGTGGGACCTGCTGATTGGTGGGTTCGGACGGGGTCCCATAGCAGCAGCCATTGACCTTGGTCAGCCACCCATCTAGATTTTTCAGGGCCCACTCCTGGTGACAGATGTACCGAAGAGGCTCCTTCAGATTCCCCCTCCTTCTCCAAATTACAGTCAGACCTTTAACTTGACTTACTCTGTTTAAAAAGGCAGTGAGAGTGTCTTATGTTGGTTTTTAAACTCAGGCAGTGAGAGTGTCCCAGAATCTGCAAAGCAGTTGGATTCATTTCAGTAAGCCCCCTCTTCAGTGAGAGTGTTTGGGGGTCTGGAGAAACTATTAAGACACTGTTATCTGTCTGTTCTGGAGGTGTGAGCTCCTGAGGGTTTTCAGTCTCTACTGGGGGTGAGAGGCCCATTGAGGTCTGGAAAACTGAATTGCTCCTGAGATTTTTTTTTAGTTACAGTGTTAAAGTCTTATCAGCAAATTTTTCACTGACTCTGCTCCTTTTAATCTGTTGTCCTGGACTTAATGACTGTGATGTTATATTTTGCCTATTTTACACAGGTTGTTTTATATACTTGTTGTTGGGGGGAACTTTGATATTTGTTTTTGTTGAATTTTCTTTTAATTTATTTTATAGTTTAGTCTTCTTATTTGATTGGGATTGTTTCTTGTTTTTTCCTTTTTCTCTGTGGCTTGGTGTTTATTGATATGTGCAGAAGGCCTGACCCCATGATTGTGCACTACTCTTCCTCCACCCTTTGCACTTTCTGCCCTTTTGTCTCCCCACTGCAATTTACAACTTACCAGCACTGTAGAGCGCTGGGTATTGTTCACCTGGGGGGGAGGGGCGTGCGAACAGTGGAGGTGAGTGAGCGGGGCCATCACATTGGGGTAGTGAAATCCAGAAGATGCCCTGGGGCGAAATGGAACACGGATCGTGGTTTTCCATGTCTGGTGCCCATACCCAAGGGCACTACTGATATAGGTGGGCAGGTAGTGAGGGCAGCCCGGGAAGTCCATCCTACTCAGGCGGTGTTATGCAATGCCAGGTCTCTTCAAAACAAGACTGCAATTATTGCAGATCTTGTTGGGACAGTTGACCTGGCATGCATCACCAAGACCTGGCTGGATGAGAATTCTGGCCCTATATTAGATGTTGCAATTCCAGCTGGGTACTCGGTGATACACTGCCCGAGACTAGATCGCAGGGGTGGGGGGGGTTGCGGTCTGTTTCAAGACCTAACTGGGCCTCACGGATGTACCAGTTGAGGAGGCTGGGTCATTTGAATGTTCAGTAGCAGCAGGTGTAGGCTGTAGGATTGCTCTCATTTACCATCCACTTGGGGATGAGAAGCGTTTCCTTCAGGAAGTGGCAAATTTCGTCATCAACATGGCGTTTGAGTCTCCCAGGCTGAAGGTCCTGGGGGACTTTAACGCCTGGGTCGTTGACGAACTCTCACAATTTGGACAACACTTCCTCCAGCTGATGTCATCTCTGGGTCTTACACAGACTGTAACCACTGCTACACACAAACATGGTCATGCTCTTGACCTAGTCTTTCCCCTGAGAATCGAGGCCTTCAACTTGGGGGTGGAACCTGTTGGATTATCCAATCACTGTACCGTGGGTTTCAGTTTTCATGCCCCCCTTCGTCAGCCTACCCCTGTGGAGATGGTCAGGTACCGCCCTTTACGAGATATAAGCTCTGAAGGCCTGGCGGCGGTGCTCGACCTATCAGTTCTTCCCGAGGCAAACAACGACCCCGAGGCATTAGTGGCGGCCAATAATAGGGCCATTTCTGTCGCTCTGGATGTCGTTGCTCCTGTCCGAGTTCACCCTCTCTCCCTTCACCCTCGGCTCCCCTGGTTTGATGGGACTTTGAGGGAGATGCGGCAATTAGGGCAAAGGTTAGAGCGTTGCTGGCGGAAATCCGCCCTGGATGCCAACCGCCTTAGATTGATGGATCATTACTATGTTTATCAATCTGCAGTCACCCATAAGAAGGCAGAGTTCCTGTCCATGGAGATTGCAGCATCTCAGAACCCACCAGCCCAGCTCTTTCGAACTGTAGACAGACTGTGCAACCCAGCCTGTCTGCAGATTCGAAGAGCCTTTTCGCAAGTGGAGTGCAATAAGCTTGCTCAATTCTTTGCAGCTAAAGTGGCTGACATCAGGGCAGGGCTCCTACCAACACACTCTACGGGTGTTGCCTTAGAACAGCACTCGGTCACTGTCCCCCAGTTTTCCTGGAGTAACTTTGGCCAGCTGGAGTTCACAGAGGTCATGTGGATTGTCCAGAGTATGCACCCTACATGCTGTAGTTTGGATCCGGGACCAACTACTCTGGTTATGGGTTGTAGTGATATCATTGACCCGGTCCTTGCACGGACAGTCTGGTGCTCCTTGTAGACAGGTGAGTTTCCTAGCTCCTTGAAGGAGGCGGTGGTGACACCCCCACTAAAGAAAGCTTCTTTGGACCCAGACTGTCCGGGCCAACTACAGACCAATCTCTAACCATCCCTTTATTGGGAAGGTGGTTGATAAAGTAGTGGCCCTACAACTGGAGAACCACTTGACCAACCATGATATCTATGAACCTCTCCAATCCGGTTTTCGTAAGAGACATAGTATCGAGACAGCACTGGTTCCGGTGCTCAATGATCTCCTGATGGCAAGAGATTGGAAGAACCGCTCCATCTTGTTTCTTCTAGTCCTCTCATCAGCATTTGACACTGTGGATCATGGGGTGCTTCTCAGCCACATGAGGTTCATCTGTGGCCTGTCAGGTACAATCCTCAGTCAGTTTACATCTTTTCTCACTGGCAGAACTCAGAGGGTGGTGTCAGGGTTTTGTTTCTCTGACCCAGTCTCTCTGTCATGTGGGGTTCCTTGGGGTTTGAGGTTGTCCCCCATGTTGTTCCCAGTGTACATGCTTCCCCTCAGAGACATTGTAAGAAGGTATGGGCTGAGGTTTCACTGCTATGCTGATGATACCCAGCTCTACCTTTCTTTTGCACCTAACCAGGATAGAGCTCGCTTGGTATTTAACAACTGCCTACCCGAAATCCAGTATTAAATGAATTCAAGCTGGCTGAGGTTGAACTCAGAAAAGACTGAGGTGCTGGTCGAGGACCCGGGGCGCTGGATAGAGAGGTTGGGGGCAGGTTCACCTTTGGGACTTTACCTTGGGGGTGTGCCACTCCTTACCTCCGAACAGGTGCGAAACCTGGGGGTGATTTTTGATGAAGGGCTGACACTACGATAGCAGGTGTTGGCAGTCATCAAATCCTCTTTTTATCATCTGAGGAACATCTCCAGGGTTAAACATCTTGTTCTGTCCTGCGATCTCCCTACATTGGTCGACATCTTTGTGTCCTCATGCCTGGATTATTGCAATTCTCTTTACCTAGGGCTACAAGGGGTTGATATCCACCGCCTTCAGCTAGTGCAGAACGCTGCAGCCTGGTTACTGACAGGAACTCCTCTTTCATGTCATATTTCTTCGGTGCGGCGCAATCTGTACTGACTGCCAGTGCAGTGGTGGATCACCTTTAAAGTCGAAATTCTGACTTATAAGGCCCTACATGGACAAGGCCTGGACTACCTGAAAGAGCTTCTGATTCCTTACTGCCAGGGGTGATCGCTGCACTCGGCTGATGAGGAGTTGCTAGAGACCCCAAGGGTTTCTTTAAAATTTTCTGGGATCCGAGCATTCATTTACGCCACCTCAGCCCTTTGGAATTCTCTACCCCATCAGCTACAGGAGTGTGCAACCGTGGAGGGATTTAAATGGGCCTTAAAGACTTATTTGTGGAATCATGCCTACCATACTTGACTCAATATCATTCTGTATACTGTTATCTTATTTTTATGTTTTAATACATTTTTATATTTAGTGTCCTGAGTGTTGTTTTAACCTATTGTTATGCGCCTTGGTTTTTGAAAGGCACACTACAAATAAAATTATTAAACAAACTACTTTTAATCCCACCTCTGTTGTAGGGACCTGCTCTCCCTCTCTTCAATTTCCTTCTCTTTTCCCCTCTTCTTTACCCAGCCTCTCCCTCTACTGTTGTAGTGTGAAATTTTCACATGGGTGGGTCTCTGGGATTCAGACCAGGTCTGTCCTTAGTTTGTTGTTACAGCCTGGAGCCCTATCCACCGAGCCAACGCTTCTTTATACTGTTGCAGGTGTTTAGCAGATATAACTCGCAATGATGAAACTTGTTTTGCTCCCTCTGCTGGCAGCTTCTCTGCTAGGCACTTTACTGGGAGTTGGTTTCTGCACTTGCACTGGAACAAGAGAACCTATCCTCCTTCATACTGACCCACCGACCAGCTGACCATCCCCCTGGGGTGAACAGATGGGAACTAACTCCGCTGGGTCCACTTTTCTACGCTTTTCTCTCAAACCTAGAGTGTCACCAACTTGGTTTCTTCTTGCATTCATTCTCACTATCATTCTCCTTGCTGCACCACCCTTACTGTCCACTCCTTTCCCTGCTAATTCTGGCAGGGGGTGTGGAAAGTAACCCAGGCCCAATAAATACCCCTATCGCTCACTCTAACAATACTTGGGCCAGCTCCCCCACCAAAAAAAAAAACTAAAAACTGCACACCTGAACATTTGTTGTTTCCTGCCAAATTCTTTATTGTTTGTTTGTTTAACCAGGAGTAGCACACTAAGCTGAAAGCTTTTTTACAGGCGTGACCTGGGAGCACAGGGAAGTTAAGTGACTTGCTCAGGATTACACAGTATGCAAGTGGAAGCTGTGGGATTCAAATCCAGGTCTGGTCTGCTGGATAGTACCAGATTTGCAGCTCAAAGCCTTAAACCACTGTGCTATACTGCCTCCCCATATTTTGAATTAAATTCTCTTATCTAAAAGCCTGGTTATCCCTTTATAAGCCCCATGTCCTTGGTCTTACGGAAACATAGCTAAAACCGCAAATCCCTGATGCCACGCACCAACTGCCAGGCTACTCCATGTTACGTCAAGATAGACCAGGAAAAAAGAAGGGTGATAGTGTTGTACTATACTTCAGGGAACCCCTCTCAGCCTCCTCCGTCCTCAGCTCTGGCCCTGACTCCCCCAGTGAGTGGCTCATCTCCAAGCTGACCCTGGGCTCAGCAAAAAATATATACCTAGGCTGCTGCTACAACCCTCCGATTGGGGGCACACCAGGTTTAATGAACCACCTGACAAGACTTGGCCAACTCACACCTCCCAGGGACACTATTCTCCTGGGTGACTTCAACCTTAATTGGTTAAGGGCCCTCGAACCCGACTATGCCAGCCTACAAAAGCAACACAACCTGGAGCAAACCATCTCTATCCCCACCAGACACAACACTTGCACACACAATCACTCCCTGCTAGACTGGGTGGTCACAAACAGGAAGGACAAGGTACTCTAGGAAGGGACCTTGTCTGACTCTATCAGTGACCAATCCTCTACTTACATTATCTAGTCCACAAAGACCATACCTCCCCCCCAAATACCTATCTTTCTGAAATTTTAACTGCCCAGACACCTCAAACCTCCTGGAGGACATCTAGGCAGTGAACTGGCCTGCACTCTACTCCCTTACAGATGTGGTGTTGGCAGTGAGCTTTCTCACAGATGCCCTCCTGCGGATTCAGGATCGCTCACTACTAGGAGAGTGAGGGATGGCTGTACCCACAGGATCTCAAAGGAACTCCTGGCCATTATGAAAGAAAGGGACAGAAAGTGGGCTGCCTATAAAAGGACCCCTCCCTCCCATTCTCTGGAACGACTACAGGCATTTGTGTAACACATGCAAAAAACCTGCCCCATCCCAGACATCAAATTTTTACCACAGCTTACAAAGGGATAACCTTGGAAACCCCCACTGCTTCTGGTGCTCCATTGGTTCCCTGCTTAATCCATGGACCCACCGCCATGTTATCCATCTAAGCTCCCCCGCTGGCCCTCTGACAGACCCATCTGATTTGCCCAGGCCTTTAACATGAAATTTATGGACCTCACTCCCCACCTCAGTAAACTACCTACCCATAAACAAACTAGTCCAGGACCTAGTCCTGATGGCCTGTCCCATTCCTCATCTCCCTCCAATGTTCCCCTCACCCTTTTTTACTTCAGAGTCATCTCCCATAAGGATTCCACCAAACTCTTCCAAACAGGTGATGGCCTCTCCCCATCTCTGCTTACACTCGTTTTCTCTGCCATCTCCAAACCCTCTCCTTCATTTTCAACCTGGCACTCACCACCTCAACCATGCAGGACTGATGGAAGGTTGCCAGGGTTGTACTGATATTTACATCTGGGGACCCCCTTTCTTCAGACAACTACAGGCCAATTTCCATCCTTCCCCACCTGAGCAAGCTCCTTGAGAAAATTGTTCACGGCCAACTATCTGATCATATCAGGAAGTACAACCCGAAGTGCAGTCAACAACATGGGTTCTGTAAACACCACAGCACCACAACTAGTTTGACCCACTTTACTGACCATGTCTTTAGGAGCATGGCTCAGGGGAAAGCAACAGGTGCTGTATTTGTGGACCTGACTAAGGCCTTTGACCTTGTCAATCACTTCCTTCTACATATCAAGCGCCACCTGCTTGGCTGCTCCCATGACACCTCCTTATGGTTTCGGAGCTTTCTCTCTGACCACTCCCAATCATTGAGCATTGAAACTGCCATTTCCCCTGAATTGCCTGTCTCTATGGGCATCTCCCAGGGCTCCATAATGGACCGCTTTCTCTTTTGCATCTTTATAAACTCCCTACCCACTGACTGCCTCAAATGCGATGCACTACTGTATGCAGACGATCTTGTCCTCTTCCACAGCGACAAGTCCCTAACTAACGTATCCTCCATACTTACCCAAAGCTATGGTTCTGCCTACAACTGTTTTTGTCATATATGCTCCTGGTAAATGAAAAGAAAACCAAAGCAATGCTCCTTAGGTCTAAACCATACCTGGCTTACATCCAGAAATCCAATTCCTTCCTCCCTGTGCTTTCAAACATTGGTCCTGCCCTGCAGAATGTACCTAACTTCAAATACCTGAATGTAAACTTTGACACCACCCTCTCCTACATGAAGCACATTAACCTCATGGCGCATAAGGTAAACCAGAAACTTGGGGCCACCTATCGATTAAAACATTACCTGACCCCAAGGCGCCCTTAGCCATTGCCCAAGGTAACCGGCTCCCCATCATCAACTACTGCTCCCCCATCTACTCACATGTGTCCTCCGTCCTGTGCACAAGACGTAACTCAGTCTACAATAGCATCTGTCGTTTGCACTCCTAGCTCATACTCATCCCACCACTGTGACCTTTACCAGTTACAAGGGTGGCTCCCATTCCAAGGCCACTTCGACTATGCTCTCAGCTCTCTTAGACACTCTTAGAGGCAGTGACGTGTCCCTATACTCATTCCTCCTCAAGGCCAGGGCTGTGCCCAGGTGTCTCCATGAATCATCTGCCCCCCCCCCGAAGTCCCTAGAGTCTCTACGGTTATGGGAGATAAAGCTCTATCTGTTGCTGCACCCTCTTTGTGGACTAGAATCCCTACATCCCTCCATTCAACTGACACGCACCTCACTTCAAATCCCATCTTAAAGCCTGGTTGACGTCCGAAGCCAAATGCTCTTGCTCACCAGGGTAATCTCTTTCTTGTTACCTCCCCATCTCTGTTTCCTAAATGACCCTACATTACCCTCCCCATGCCAAACGTCCCACCTATCTTGGGGATGCATCCACTCTCTGCTCACCTCTGCTCTTCCCCCTAACTTGCCTCAGATTGGAGTTTAGTTATGGTTACTGCCCTCTGATTTTAATTTTCTTCTTGTTATCTTCAGTGACCTACAGTACCAGATTATAACTTAGTTTACCTCCTACAAGCACTTATTTTTCTGCTCCACTTGTTCTTATTCCAACTGTATTGTTGACACCTGACCCGCTACTGGATTTGTACTTGCTCTATACTTCCCTAATTTATTGTCCCCATTCCATTGGGGTGTCTAACCCTGACCCTAGTATGCATCATAATTGTATTGTATCTCCCTAATTTTTAAGTAAATTGTATTTGTATTTGTATTCTTTTCCTGTTGCCGTCTTATTTTGGCCCGGGTGATGCCTGAAAACGGTCCTCTGGATCAGTGTACCTACCCGGTAATCAAAGACATAAATAATTAAATAAATAAATAAAATTGATACTGAATGCTCCCTTTAAAGGCGCCAGGCTCTTTGGACCAGAGGTTAAGGTCATTTGAAATGAACTGGAGACTCCAAGGAGTCTGTTAGAAAGACTGTTCAGTCCATGATACTGAATACTTTTGACAGTGCTTGTAACAGAGGCTCCTTTCACAGCAGCCCCCATATTAATCTTCCCCAAGGTCAGGAATGAGACTTTGCTTCCCAGCAGCAGAAACCTCAATTAATAGTGGCCCCCCTTGAGCAGCTGGCCCAGTGGTGCTGAGGGTTGAGGCACTGGACGCCACACCTTGCTCCACGCTGGTGACCCAGGTTCAGGAATGGACTTGGGCAATTGGGGGTTGGCAGGAGAGGGAAGGGATCGAGTGTCTGGAGGACTGTTCTCCCTTCCCCGGGAGAGTGTTGGGGTATGTACTGCTCCTGAGTAGCCTCTGGCTGCAGTCATGGGTGCGCCATGGAACATGCGGCACAAAGCAGATGCAAGGGTGGAGCTGTGGTGGACGTCAGACATGTAAAGTGCCATGGACGTCATTGCACATCCATGTTCTGGGGGCAACACAAGAAGAGGAAAAAACTCTGTGGTGGCTGGGTGAGGCAATGGCTCTTTTAAAGTGACAGGCACCCCACATGCTCAATGCCGGCCACAATACCAACCTTACTCCCTGGGGATCCTCGGCCTTCTCCAGTGGACCCTGGGAGAGGTAGAGGATCCTGACTCCAATGCTTTAGTCAGGGGAGTGGTTCAGGGAAGTGGCTCAGGTGAGCAGTTAGGGCTGAATGCTGAGTGAGCCAGCCTGAGAGATGCCCCAGTTCACCAGGTGATAAAAT
This sequence comes from Neoceratodus forsteri, assembly GCA_016271365.2. NCBI lineage: Eukaryota > Metazoa > Chordata > Ceratodontiformes > Ceratodontidae > Neoceratodus > Neoceratodus forsteri. The sequence goes on from CM057449.1 coordinate 1,729,763,501, forward strand.
AGAATTTAAAAAAAAGGGCTCCCCCCCTTTAAAGCCCCAAAGAGTTGGGGTAAAGCCAGCTCTCCTGCTCCCTCTGACTCTCAGACTTCTTCACCAGACCCCTCCTCAGGCCTTCAGGTGGAGCAGGATCTTCCAGTTTTTGTCCCAATGGCAAGCCATGACCAATACAAGTGGGTTCTTGGCGCACCCTGGAGTTAATATCACAGCCTCCTGTGACACACCAATGGCCCTGCTACTACTCCCACAAGCACCTTGCTGTCCTAGAGGAAGAAGTGCAGGCATTGCTACAAAAATGGACCATACAGACAAAACTTGACCAGGAGTTCAACTCCAGATACTTCCTGAAGCCCAAGAACACTGGTTGTTTCCAGCCTTTCTTGGACCTTGGGGGACTCAACAAGCATGTGGCATACTGCGCATAAAATTCTGCATGCTGTCTCTGGAGTTGCTCGTCCCTCTTCTGTCACAGGGAAATTGTGCATTCTGGGTACGCAGGATGCACACCTGCTCATAAAAATCAGACATTCCTATAGGCTGTTCCTCAGCATCTGCCTGGAGGGAAACACTACCAATTAAGAGACTTGTACTTTGTGTTATCTTTGGCACCATCTGTCTTACCAAATGCTTTGCAGTGGTGGCTGTGACCCTCTGCTAGAAGAAGCTTTATGTCTTCCCATACCTGATGACTGGCTTCTGAAGAAAGCTTCAACAGTACAGGTGGAGTACAATCTGCATTGCTTCAGGCTCCTACTGGACATACTGAGGTTACTGGTCAATGTAGAGAAGTCTGTTTTGATTCTATACCAGTGGCTCCAGTACATTGGGGCAGTCCAGGACTTGACCTTTACTCAGGCCTTCCTCCCCAGGGACAGAACTTTGGCCATGATAGCTCAAGAGGCCTTAGTGAGTCATAGCAACCAAGTTTTGGCCTGCATCACGCAACACCTCCTTGGGATCATTGTGACCTTGGTATTTATGGCTCCCATGGCCCATCCGCATATGAGGATCCCCTCTGTGACTGCTTCAAACCCAGTGGTCTCAGAACTTGCAGCCTCATGACCACCTGATTGCAGTTTTCAGGCCCCTGTGGTATGCCCTGCAGTGGTGGAAGAACATGGAAAATCTGCTGGTAGGCTCCCCTTTTCTACAACCGCCACCAAATGTAGTCGTTATCATCAACCTGGGGTGGGACACCCATCTTAGCCCTCACCAGACCGAGGGCTCATCATCTCCATTAGTGCAGGGCCTTCACATAAATGTACTGCAAATAAGGACAATTAGTCAATACAGTCTCAAGGACCTGGCCTCCCTTATTCAATGGACATCTTTGCTGATACAGTCAGACAGAGTATGGTGTATTACCTCAACAAACAAGGGGCACACACTTCAACCCTCATTGCTGGGAAGCAATGAGGGTGCGGGATAGGGCAGTGACCCTCCATGTCTCGTTCATTGCTGTCCCCTTCACAGGCTCTCTGAATGTCCTGGCAGACAGCCTCAGCCAGTCTGCAGTTCAGCCCAGTGAGTGGGAACTCAGTCAGGCTGTCGCAGTCCAGTTGTGCAGCATGTGGAAAGAGCTTTCTGCATCTCCACACAATGCAAAACTGCTGCTTTTCTGCTCACTTATTCCAAAGTGTGGCATCTTTTGGCACAATGCAGACAGTCCCTCTGCTGGAAAGGGAGATTCTTCAATGCCTTTCATTCTCTGCCTCTGATCCCAAGAGTGCTGACTAAGCTCCAGTAGGAACCTGCCAGAATGATGTTGATGGCCCCTGGTGTCCCAGGCATATCTGGTACACACTTCTATGGGAACTGGCAGTGGATATTCCTTTTCCACTACCCCTTCAGCCAGGTCTTCTGTCTCAAAACAACACATTGCTGCCTCAGACCCTCTAGTCCCTGTGGCTCTACATCTGGCTTCTGATGACATAGAGGTCTCCCAGTTCAGGCAAGGTAATTTTATTTATATGACACCCAATCCCAAGGGCTCTGAGTGTCTCACAGAAATGAACAATTTGATAAAACATAGTGTAACTAAAATAATAATCAGGTAATAAATAAGCACAGCAGGGTATTAAAACAACAGTCTCATGCCCCAAAACACATGGTAAACAAATGAGTTTTAAAACTGGACATAAAAATGGTCAGAAAAGGGGCACCTCTTACCTCTGAGGGAAGCGCATTCCAGAGAAGCAGAGTCACCAGTCCATATACCCCATCCCCTGTCAACTTTAGGTGAAATCTTGGGAAGGACAAAAGTCCCGCATTCACTGACCGAATGGTACAGCCAGGAGCATATGGGATCAGGAGGTCTTTCAGGCAGCCCAGACTCAATCCGTGCAGTGCCTTGTAAGTTAATAAGTACAAATTGAAGCTGATGCACCACCACACCAGCAGCCAGTGCAGAGCACAAAGAACTGGCATGATATGCTCAAACCAGAAGGTAAAAGCAACCAGCTGGGCTGCTGCATTCTGGATCAGGTGCAAGTGATGCAGCAGCATTGCAGATAACCCCAGGAAGAGAGCATTACAGTAATCCAGTCTTGATGAGACAAGTGTGTTCACCACTGTTGCTAGGTCAGCCGGTCAAGAAGGGGTTTAATCTGGGAGATGTTACAAAGATGGTAAAAGCCACTGTGAACAACAGCTGACACCTAATGTTTTAATGTCAGTTTGGAGTCCACAATAATCCCCAGATTCCTCACCCTATCTACAGATTTGAAAGCAACACTGTCCAAAGATGGTACAACAGTACAACTCAAAGCTGATGAACCAAACCAACCCAGCTCCACCAATAGCACCTCAAGTTTTCAAAGGATACCCAGCTCCACCAATAGCATCTCCATTTTCAAATGATTCAGTCTAAGTCAGCTGGCAACCACCCAGTCCTGAAATTCCTAAGGCACTTGGTCAGTTCCAAGACAGCTGCCCTATCATAAGGAGCACAAGACACATACTGCTGGGTATCATTGGCTTAACAATGAAAACCCAAGCCATATAATCTAATGAGCTTCCTCAATGGCAAGATGTACACACTGAACAGAATGGGAGCCAAGACTGACCCTTGAGGCACACCACAGCAGAGTGCAGCCCTGCCCAATTGAAGGAGCCAAGTGCCTCCTGCTACACCCTGCCAGAGAGGTAGGTCTCAAACCACCATAACACCATCCCTCTGAGTCCTACACAGTGTCCCAGATAGGCCAACAGCATCCCATGGTTGACTGTGTCAAAGGCCAAAGAAATATCAAGCAGAATCAAGGTGGAATTAGGTCCACTATCCTTTACAAGGAAGAGGTCATGGAGCACCCTGATCAAAGCAGTTTCCATACTATAATGAGGCAGGAATCTGGACTGGAAAGGCACATGGATGTCATATTTCTCCAGGTGCTGCTCCAACTGCACTGACACCACCTTTTCAGTCAGCTTCTCTGGAAAGGGAAAGTTCAAGGCAGGCCTGTAATTTGAGAGAACATCAGGGTCCAGAGATGGTTTCTTAAGAAGGGTTCTCACCATCGCACTTTTCAAAGTGGTGGGAAAAATCTTGTCCCCAAGTGAATATCCAACAATCTCCGCAAAACTGGATCAAGAAGTCGGACCCTTAAAGATGAAGTGCCCCTGTTCGACGACCAGATACTGTCAGTCAATGACAAACTGCTTGAGGATATCCCAGTCCTGAGAGAGGATACCTTGTCCAGAAAGAACCAATTAAACTCATCACACTTTTCTATGGAAAATGCTCTACAGGACTGCAAACCGATAGGATTTAATAATCTGTCCACCATGTTGAAGAGTTAAGCTGGCCGTTTCCTTCCAGCAGCAATCACTCGTGACAGGAATGCTGACTTTTTCAGAGTGATTGCCTGCTGAAACTCATCATAATGAGTCCTCAGCACCAATTTATCCTCATGTGAGTGGTATCTCCATCAACAATTCTCCAGCCTCTGCCCCTTAGTCTTTAACCTCTTAAGGTTGCCATCAAACCATGGCGACCTGCGGCGGGAAATCAAAGGGCATACACAGAGAGGTACTAGGGAGTCAATAGCCATGGTAAGAGCCACATTGTAACCCTCCATGACAGCCTCTGCTCCCATCACACACAAGCCATCTCCATGCCCAAGATGTCCAGTGCCGCCAGGAGACTCTGAGGCTCCAGATTTCTACAAGTGCAGTAACTGACCATCTCCACAGGGGATCTTAAATGAGGAGCCCTGCACAGAAACTGCACAGCATGATGGTCTGACAAACTCACTGGATCAGGGAAAGGGGAAATTGTTTAACCAGGAAAGGCACACTAAGCCAGAGTTTGTTTCCAGGTGCGACCTGGCAGCACAAGGAAGTTAAGTGACTTGCTCAGGGTCACGCAGTATGTAAGTGGGAGCTGATAGGATTCAAACCCTGGTTTCCAGGTTTGCAGTTCAGTGCTCTTAACCACTATGCTATACTGCCTCCTGACATTACTAATGACAACACCCAGTTAGAATACCAGGTCCAAGACATGGTCGTATTGGTGAGTACCAGAGGCAACTGCCTGTACAAGGACCATAGAAGACATCAACCAGGGGAACTGGACATGAACAACAGATGTTTCATTGTCTACCCAAGCACTGAAATTGCCCAAAATTAGAAGTTTGGGTGAATCCAACACTAGCTTTGCCATTAAGCCCTTGAATTGCTACAAGAATTTGTTCCCATACCACATAGAATGGTATATGAACATGAACCTGCAACTTGCACCCAGCTTACTCTTCAATACAACACATTCAAATGAACTGATCTTCCCGCGGGATACATCATCGGTCCCAGAGCAGATATAAAACAGATGGCTACCCCACCCCCACCCCCACCATCCTTGCACCTCGCTTAGGACAATGCACCACAGAAGAGCCAGGTGGAATAGACGTCTCAAGCACAGGGTCCAAGTCATTCCCCAACCAGATCTCCACGATACATACCATATCTGCTAAGGAATCCACAATTAAAGCCTCCATTATGGCTGTTTTATTCCTAAGAGATCTGGTGTTACAGAGAACTGTCCTAAGTGGAGGGGCTGAGTTGGCCGTTCCATTGGCTACCTACTGACCAGAAATCTCAATAGTCTGGGAAATAGGGATCAAGCATGGAGGACCCCTTGCCTGATAAAATCTACTACTGAGGCACTTCCTAGACACCATGGGCAGGATTTTCAAATGCTGATAATGCCGCAAGCCCTGGGTGCACCATATATATGGCACATGGAGTTTGTAGCATTAACCCACTGGCAACTGGGATATTCTATCCCGTGTGCCATCTGCCACAAGTTAGACCAACTTTTTGTGCTCTAGCTTGTGGCAATCCTGAGGGCCTTTTTTATGGAGCTTGTGCCAGATATTTGGCATAAGCTGCTGTAAATAATGGAAACTGTTCCAGCCATGCTCAAGACTGTAGAATCGAGCACAGTTGCAGCAAAGGGCTTTGGCACACCACCAGAACCCAAGTGCAATGGAGCAGGGCTTGTCGCAAACCCTGAGCCACACTTTAAAAATCCTGCTCCACATTCCTAATCCTGCACCCCTTCTCCCCAGTCCACCCATGGAGCTAATGTACATTTTGAGCAATGCCCCCGGAGAACCTCCAATCTACTACAGTGGTCAATCACTGCCTCAGAGAGGGTAGAAGGAAGCCCTCTGAAAGGACACCACTCTTGTAGTTGCTCCGTGGTCTTGACCAACAGGGGTCTAAATACTGTATAACACATCACACACAGTCGTACCCAAAGTTAATTAAACAAAAGAAATCCCCCACTCCCACATAAACTCCCCACACCATGCAACTAACCCAAAATTAAAGTTGCCTAACCCTCCCACCAAACACAACACCAGCCAATCAAAGTTAACCATACAAACATTCATTTATCCTACTTCCAACCACTCACACCAGCCCAAGCACACCCAAACCCAACAAATTAAATGACAATAACTAAATAATAACATAAGAACCCAAAAAATAATTAGAACTATAAAATTAATAATGATGTCCAGCTAGAGATGTCACTATAAATGGCTGAAATCACAGTTCATGTTGTCTGTTTTAAGTCCCCACTGATACCATGCGAGATATATTATCTCTGCTCTCACCAGAGAGAAAAAAGGCAGCATAAAATTGTATTAAATGAAGAAGCTTTATGCTGCTCTCACACAGCAGCCCAAGCTACAACAACCAGTTTATAAGGAGAGGAATGGAGAAGTGAACCATGGGGTCTCTCACCACCCATCCCTATGTGATCCAGGGTGTCAATTAATGCCTCCACAGGCCCCAACCCAGAAATTCAGGAGCTTTCACAGATTAAATCCAGGTGACCTCGGTGGCTGTGAACAAGGTCCCAGGAAAATCAAGCTGTGACTCCCAGCTGCTACCCAGTAGTCATAGCTGATCCTTATGTCAAGTCCTTAGCAGGTAATTACTCCTCCATAAGCAGATAAGTCTGGGCAAGCCACCCAGTCACGTGACTCTGGCCCCACTCAGCCACCAACTTTCTACAAACTCACTAGGTTGACTACCAGCAAGCATCAGTTGCACTCTCCTTCAATCTGTCTCAGGTCCTTGGGCAGTCAGGACACAGATTTCTCCATCACAGCTTCACTCCATGGCACTCCATGCCAGAATGAAACAGGTACTGGTCAGAGGTACTGTTGTGTTGCCAATCATGCTGCTAATACAGGAAGGGCACATAGTAAGTCTCTGAACGTCTGTGAACACCAAAAACTGAAAAGCTGTACCTACACTAACAAAAAAAGAAAGCCTAACACTCCTACCCCTGAATCATTTGTTGCCCTAAACTGTTGCTGCTGCACTCCACTAACACTGATTCAAAGCCTACTTTTACTTTTACTTACTCCACATAAAATGCCGGTTCAGTCACAGGCAGACCAGATCTATACATTAAAATGAAACTTTGGCTGATTAAACAAACTGTAGAGGTCAGGTAAAGACATCATTGAAATATCTCCAAAGAACTCCAAAATGGTTCTCAAAATCTCAGCATCTCAGCTGAAGCATCAGCTGTTCTGCTTACTGCCTGGAAACCTTTTACCAGACATACCTATTTTCAGAAGTGGAAGCATTTCACTATTTGGTGCCAAAAGGCATCCCATGACCCTTTCACTTGCCTAGTGTAGCGGGTTCTAGACTACCTCCTGACATTGTCTCAAACAGGGTTACAACATTCCTTGGTAATGATCCATCTGTCAGTCATCTCGGCTTTTCATGTTTCTATCAGGCCATCTGTACATCATTTGCAGGTCCCTGCTGGGCCTCTCAAATGCTCCCTTCTGTCTGCAAGCCTATTCCAGTTTGTGACCTGAGCCCTGTGCTTGAGTCGCAGTCTGTAAGCCCACTTTGAGCCCACTTCTTCCTGTGACTTGAAGTATCTGTCTTGGAAGACTTCATTCCTTGTGACTATTACTTTGGCCAGGTGGCTGTTCTAACTGCAAACCTTAGTTCATGACCCATCTTTTCTGGTGCTTCACAGGGACTGAGTAGTGCTGCATACTCACCCAGGTTACTACCTGAAGTGGTCTCTGATTTCACATTGAATCAGTCCATTGATCTTCCCTTCTTCCCTTCCCTTACCCTCAGAAGCTGATGAGACGATGTTCACAGGACCTTTTAGTACTACTACTGGACTGTTCCAAAGACTATGCTCAATCCTCTAAACTGTTCATTTCTTTTGATCCTGTCACCAGGAGTAGATCAGTCTCCAAGTAGTCTCTCTCCAAATGGATGTGGTTCTGCATCATTTTCTGCTACAGGCAGGCAGGACCTTCCAGTTATCTTCACTGGGCCTGCCACACGAGGCATGGTGGCCTTGGTGGCCTGTTTCAGATCAGTTTTGGGCACAGATGTTTGTGAAGCAGCTACCTGGCATACTATTCATGCTTTCACTAAGGATAATAGTCCTTATCTGATCTCCTGAAGGAGAACAGGTTTTGGCCTTGCTGTTTTGCAAGGCCAGCTCTCGTGTGACATCGGTCTACCATTTTTTTTGCAAACCACCCTATTTGGATTGATACTGCTGGGTAACCTGCAATGTATCATGGCTCTCTGGTGATACCCATAAAGAAGATGGGTTAGTTACTTACCAGTAACTGAAGATCTCTCAAAGGATCTCCATGTAGCCAACCAGGGACACTGAAAAATTGCACCCACAATTTATTGCGTAATCTGCTGTTTTTACCATTCTTAAACTGGCATGTTCTGCAATTTCCTGAGTTTTTATTTCAAAATGTGAAAACATTTTTACAATGTTCACCAAAGAAACTCAAACATATTGACAATTTGGCATACAGAGTTTGGTTTGCCCAAAACAATGCAATACAAAGTGGTTAGGGATTTTATGTGGCCCTGCTTTGATTTAAATCTCTGCCTGATTTGGTTTCAAAATCAATCAGGAAAGCATACATACATTTAAGCATTTATCATTTGATTAGAGTTCAAGCAGAAAACTTTTGTGTTGACACAGAGACTAAAACAATAGAATGCTAACTATTAAGTTGTTTAGTATGTGGCAGGGTAAGTTTTCCTGGGGAACATTCTTTTATTCAGAATGGATTTTGATTCAAACACTTGAACATGTTGGATGAATTATAAACTTGAAACTTGGTGTAGGGAGACAGTTGCTAGGTTGGATAGGAAATTGGCACTCTGAGCTTACTCAGAAGGTGGTAGCGGGAGGGTTAGCCTCATCCCCAAGGTGGGTTACTAGTGGAGTTCCCAAGGGGGTCAGTGCTGGGGCCACTCCTGCTCAATGCTTATATCTCAGACATCAGGAGGGGGATCAGGAGTGAGATGAGTCTCTTTACAGATGACTCAAAGCTAAGTGCAGTGGTGGATGGGGAGGAGGGGAGGGTGGCCTTGCAGGAGGACCTGCAGGCTCTGGAAAGGTGGTTGGGAAAATGGAAACTAAAATTCAATGCAGGGAAGTGCAAGGTTCTGCACCTGGGAGTCAGAAATCCAGGCCAGGGGTATACCCTGGGAGGAGACATGATTCAAGTCACGGAGGGTGAGAGAGACCTGGGGATAGTGGTAGAAGTAAAAATGAACAACTCAGAGACCTGTAGAAGGGCAGATGCAAGGGTAAATAGGATGCTGGGATGCATCGCCAGGGGGATTACCTCCAGAAAGGCGGAAGTGATCCTTTCACTGTACAACTGCTTGGTTAGGCCACACCTCGAGTATTGTGTACAATTTTGGAAACCACATTTAAAAAGAGACATTACACTCCTAGAGAGGGACCAAAGGAGGGCAACCAAAATGATCTGGGGCCTGGGGGAGAGAACCTATGTGGAGAGGCTCAAGGAACTAGACATGTACACCCTGGAGGAAAGGAGGGACAGGGAGGACATGATAGAGGTCTTTAAGTGATCAATAAAGGAGGCCCAGTCAGGGTGCTTCAAAGGAAGGAGGGTGGAGCAACAAGAGGTCACAGGTGTAAGCTGGAAGGCGGCAGGCTCAGAGGGGAGAGGAGGAGATGTTATTTCACTGAAAGGGTGGTAGAGCCATGGAATGCACTGCCTAGGGAGCTGGTAGAGATGGAGACTGTGGACAGGTTTAAGAGGGGATGGGACAGGTACAGAGGGGAGGGTAAATCTGACCAGGCACAATACAGGTGGAACATCTGGGACTGGGGACAGTATAACCCAAGGGGAGGGGGGGGACACCAAAATCGGCCCTCAGTGCAGGTGTTGAAAATCAAGCAGCCTCAAGAGACCATTAGACCTATTCTGATGGCATTTTAGTATATTAGTATGTTAGTAATATGCTTCTAAGGATGACAGTAATCCTTTTAATAATTTGCTACCTACAGTAGATACTTGCATGCCAAGACTGCAGTAAAAACTTGAAGAAAAGTCCTGAACTTTGATAAAACATGTAAAATGTATTTGATCACTGATTTTTAAAGAGACCCTGATACTACTGTGAAAACTCTGAAAATGTAAGACTTAGACACGGTTCAGTTTATATTTACTATATTTTCTGCAATTATGTCCCCCTTTTTCTTTTATTCCTAGAACAGTTTCATGAAAACAGGATCACTGAACCCAAGATTTGGCAGCTTGTCTACACCTAATATTATAGTCTCCTTTTTTAAAATATTTATGTATAGAAGTTTTACATTCCTATAAAGAAAATGTAGCTCATACTTTCTACAGCGCAATAGGCAAAAATCAGTTTAAACTTATATTCAAGGTTCAATATAAAAAGTAATCAAAATAAATGATAGTTCTAATAATTAGAATATTAATGCAACAAATATGTCCACAAAGATTATATTTAGGGGCGACACAATTTAATTTTTGTGCAAATTAAAGAAAAACGTCTAGGACTGAAGGTGGAAGACCTTCTTCTTTGCTGTGAGAAGTAAAAAAAACATTACTTTTGTGTGCAGTACAATTATCCAGTACATCTCTGCCTGTAGTTAATCATTTATATAGATACCAGTAAATAAATAATTCAGGGTATCACAAAGTACATGAGAATTTTGAAACAAAACGTGTTATTATTTTGAGTCAATAAACTAATAGATTGTTTATGCATAAAGTTTAATACATTAGAGTCCAAAAATATTCAAATAGAAAAAAAAACAATTTTGGCAATTTAGTCCAACAATTTAAGTCCAAAAAACATTATTCCACGAACATCATAATGTCTTGTTCACAACATCATAATCATCTCCAAAGCAACAGATTGTGATGTCAAGTGTACACAAGCAGCCATCACAAATTGGGCTAAAATCCCATTTTCATGCAAATTACTTTGGTAAATAAGAAATAGTGGTGAGAATTACAGAAAAAAATATGAAATATAAGCTGCATTGTGTCTAAAATGTTAAATTTTTTTCCAAAGTTGTCCTAGTTTATTTATTTATTTATTAGCTTTTGGTAACCGGGTAAGTGCGCTAGGCAACAGACCTGCCTATTTTCAGGCATGACCCGGAAGAGCACAGGACATTGGTTACAATATGCAGAAATGCACAGACATAATATAGGTGTACAGGAGCAAAACAAGATATACATTGGGTAGCACAGTAATAGTTACATAAGGGTACATTTTAGGCATAGATCATAATAAGGATGTAAAATAAAGCAATTAGGGTAACCATAAGACAGCTGAGGACAGTAAAGACATCAAGGTTCATAGCCACCTAGACAAGCATATTGCATGGGAGAACATTAGTGTAGTACTCAGGGTCAGACCCGACAGCCTGCAGTGGGACAAAGCAAATTAAGAGCATTTGCATTGGCCAGAGGCTAGAAGGTGGGTGAACAGCGAGTTTTTGAATTCTCGATGGGAGGCTGAAGTTTTCACCATAAGGGGGAGTGAGTTCCAGAATTTGGGAGCAAAATGGGCAAATGCCTGTTCACCCATTTTTGTCATGCAAGGTCTAGTGGAGAGCATGGGGACAGAGGAAGACCTGAGGGTACAGGTGTGTGAGGCAGGAGTCAGGAGGTTAGCAAGATAGACAGGGCAGGGAGGTCTAGACAGGGAGTCGATGAAACAGCCCAGGGAGTAGGCTCGAATATCCTTAGGTGACAGTCAATTTACGCCAGCGTAAAGGAGACAATGATGGGTAAGACATGGGACAGTTAAGGCGAATCTACAGATGTTGTTGTAGGCAGTGTCCCATTTGTGAAGTGTCGCAGAGTTTGCAGCAAAGAGGAGGGGCAGAGCATATTGGGTCAGGGGTCTTTAAGTAAACAAAATCATTGTAGCCAGAGTAAAACAAAAGTAAATTGTAGGGTGATATATTGCATGATGTAGTGATATACATATATATATAATATATATATATATATATATATATATATATATAGAGAGATATATATATATATATATATATATATATATATAGATATAGATATAGATATATATATATATATATATATATCTATATCTATATCTATAGATATAGATATATATATATATATTACATGGGAAGTGTATAACAAGAATTTAATGCACACCTGAGGTGTGGGATGCTACATAAACTCCCAGGAGTTTATCAAAGCATTCCTCACTGAGGGTGTACATTAAATTTGAGTTTTACACCCCCATGTGTTATTTTATGTAATTGCTGGCAATAGTTTTTTTTTTGCCCATAGCATTTCATTTTATGTGATTTGTAGTACTCTCTGGCCACTAGATGGTGCTGCTGTGGAGACTGTCTTTAGTTGTGGAGCCCCTCGGTCTTCATTTTGTTTTAATTTATCATTTTTCCTGTTTGTTTCAAGTAAACATTTACTTTCTGTTTTATTTGATTTGGTCCCAGCAGCTGGAGTGGTTGAGGCGGTGAACAGAATAGCAGCGGGCCAACGGCAGTTGCGGTCAGACTGCAGATGAAGTCCAGGTTTACAGATTAAATGGAAAGGTTCGTTTATTTCATTATAATGTATGGTACGTGCCTATTAACCACCATAATCAGCAGTCACACAGCTTTGTTATGCGCTGTTTAGAATTCTGAAAGATGTTAACCACACTTCAGAACTTCCAAACAGTGGTACAACAAAAAAGAATGCACCAGAGTTCCATAATTCTCACACATAGAATGCAAACAGTGTTTTTTTGACCATACACTATAAAAGATGATGGCTGGGGATCAGGTGACAACCACGCTGAAATCACCTCTCGTGGTTGCTAGGGCTACAGTAAACTTCTTGAGCTGCGCTCTCGAGGTTTACCATGTTGTCCTAGCAACCACTCGAGGTGATTACAGCGTGGTTATCACCCGATCCCCAGCCATTATCCTCTATGTTAATCAACCTTGGGAAGAAGAAGGCAGTGTTGTTTTGGGAGTGTGCTAAGTACATTTGTGCAGTGCAGAATTTCACCTGTGCCAACTGCTGCAGCAAAGAAACAGTAGATTTTGTTTGCTGACTGCTGTGGAGTTGTCCGTTCGGGATTGTTACACACATGTGGACAGAGAGGGAATACAGAGCTTGTTCACCATTATAACCTGTGGATTATAATGGCGAATTATACCCGCCTTTCCCTACAGGAAAAAACAAATGCTAGTTATTACACTGCTATTATTTAATGTTTTAAGACACGATTTTAAAAATATTACACACGACCTACAGTGCAAATCATGAACAGCAATCATTTTAACAAAACACATGGTTTATTATTTTTTTTATTTTACTACACCTCATTCATCCACCATTGTCAGCTATCAGCTTTTTTTTTTCATACACCAAAGTGGGAGAATAACTGACAGAGCACTGTCAACATTTGTTGATCAGGCTTCATTATTCTCCCTGTAGAAACTGATACAATGTGTTGATTCTGGAATTCTTTAATATTAATTGGCTGTGGCTCACTAAATAGACTCTACTTACCACTATATAGGCAGAGTTTGTTAGATTTTAGAAGATGGACTACTTATCTGTGAATTTAGTATTCATTTCAGGAGCACAAACGTTCCTTTATATTTAAAACATATTCAGGTTGGGATATATTTATTTAACAATTTATGCTGACCAATATATGCTGCAGTAAACAATAAAGATTTATTATGGCACACTAGAGACAGAAGGGTGGAGCAATGGGGATGTATAGTAGAACTCCTGTGATTTCTCCACAATTTTTGCAAAAATACTCTGCAATTTCAGGTAACTTTTCTTGCAATTTTCCAGTGACTGACCATAATCTTCCTTCCTTCCATCCTCCGTGTATGGCAGACTTTTACATTTTCATACCGCTCACTACCAGTACTTCTCCTTCAACGGCCATGAGCTCCATACTGCTCACTACCAGTGCTTCTCCTGCAGTGACCATGAGAGCCATACTGCTCACTATCAGTGTTTCCCTTTCAACCACCAAGAGAGCCATACTGCTCGCTACTAGTGCTTCTCCTGCAGTGACCATGAGCTTCATACTGCTCACTACCAGTGCTTCTCCTGCAGCGACCATGAGAGCCATACTGCTCACTACCAGTGCTTCTCCTGCAGTGACCATGAGAGCCATACTGCTCACTGTCAGTGTTTCTCCTTCAACCGCCATGAGAGCCATACTGCTCACTACCAGTGCTTCTTCTACAGTGACCATGAGAACCATACTGCTCACTATCAGTGTTTCTCCTGCAGCGACCATGAGATCCATACTGCTCACTGTCAGTGTTTCTCCTTCAACGCCATGAGAGCCATACTGCTCACTGTCAGTGTTTCTCCTGCAGCATCCATGAGAGCCATCCTGCTCATTCTCCTGCAGCGACCATGAGATCTATACTGCTCACTATCAATGTTTCTCCTTCAACGGCCATGAGATCCTTATTGCTCACTATCATTATTTCTCCTGCAGCGACCATGAGATCCATACTGCTCACTATCAATGTTTCTCCTTCAATGGCCATGAGATATTGCTCACTATCAGTGTTTCTCCTGCAGTGACCATGAGATCCATACTGCTCACTATCAATGTTTCTCCTTCAATGGCCATGAGATCCTTATTGCTCACTATCAGTGTTTCTCCTGCAGTGACCATGAGATCTATACTGCTCACTATCAATGTTTCTCCTTCAACGACCATGAGATCCTTATTGCTCACTGTCATTATTTCTCCTGCAGTGACCATGAGATCCATACTGCTCACTATCAATGTTTCTTCTTCAACGGCCATGAGATCCTTACTGCTCACTATCAGTGTTTCTTCCTCAGCAGCTGTGAAAACCTTACCACCCACCATCTGTGCTTTCCTTTGGCAGCTGAGAGAGCCATATTACCCATCATCAGCACTTTTCCCTTGGCAGCTGTGAAAACTTTGTGACCCCGTCGTTGCTTTTCTTTAGCAGCAATGAGAGCCACACTGCCCACCAGCAGTGCTTCTCATGTAGTGGCAGTGAAAGTCTTGCCGTCTGCCATCAGTGCTCATCTTTCAGCAGCTTTAAAACTCATTCAGAAATAATCTTGGCTTACTATTCATTGCTACTTCATGCAGATCTTATTTGGCCCAAGATACCAAACTGAGACACAACATCTCAGATATACTGGGGTCCTGCTACTCAATTTTTAGCAGGGAACACCAAAGCACAGGGAGGTCAAGTGGCTGGCAAGGTTGTACAGTGAGTTTATGGCCATCATAGGGTCTGAACGTGTGATCGCCTGTCTCATGGTTGTAACCACGTGATAATTCTGTATTCCTTCATAACTTCATTTAGACATATAAAAGATGGCTGGTTGGGTAGACAATCACAGGTACTTGTCACTTTTATGCAGAAGGAGACACCATGTTAAAGCCAAAAGAGTATGTCTTGGGTGTTAAGTAACATCTGACTCAGGCATACAATGCCCCACCATGCCTGAACCGATTTGGTGGTCTGTAGTCCTTTAAAATACTACTGCTCTGCCTTAATTGTATGTATATTGATTGGAACATATTCATTAGTCACACTTCTGCTTGCCATTACTATCTCCAAATTCTTCCATTTGAGAGTGAATCTAGCATGCTAAAGGCATTGTTCATTTTCTGAAGACCAATGCTCAAAGGGAGCCATACACAATCATTCCCCTCCAGAAAAGTTTTGTTTTGAGAAAAATGCTCATTACACCCTGATGCAATTTAACCTGAAATTTCTCAATACGTAATTCCTGGTTTTTCTTTGTAAAATTTGACTTTATTACTGGGTCCAACTGTATCTATAGAAAGCCCTTATTATAATCAATAAAGAATTAGGAATTAGTAAAAGAGTACATTAAAAAAAAACCTCCTTCCTGTGATTTTTTTAAAACCAAAGTTTAGATATTAGAGGGGGCAGCGTCTTTAAAAAAGAAACAATATAACATCATGAAAGGAAAGAATACACAGTTTGTGCTTCATGGTGCTGCTGACATTACGTTGTTTGTTTGTCTGTCTGTCTATATGTCTATACACTGTTGTAGTGCAGTCATGAGCTGTACTCCCTCCTTCTCCCTTGGCTGTTCCATGTAGTCCTTGGTCTCTAGCAATATCCACCCTTCCCAACCCATTCTGCGTAGTCCCTCATGCCAAAATCCTGGATTTTAGGAGGGTAGACTTTGGGAAAATGGGCAAGGTACTAACAAGGCATCAAGCAAGAATCACAGCAACAATGGAGGTGGACCAAAAATGGACTATTATCAAGGAAGGAGTAGGGGCTGCAAAGGAGGAGTGTGCTGGGTACAAGAGGAAAAACTCAAGAATCAAAGAACCAAGCTGGTTCAGCTCTGAGGTAACCCAGGCAGTGAGGAACAACAGTGGCCTACAAGAAATTCAAGAAGACCAAGAAGGATGTGGAAAGAGAAATATACCTGGGACAGATGAGGAAGGCAGGAAGGGCAGATCTGAGAGCAAAGGCGCAGAAAGAATTGCAATTAGCGGAAGGTATTAAAAGGGGGGAGAAGGCTTTCTTCCACTATATAAGTAACAAAAGTGACAAGAAAGATGAGATAGACTAAGATGAGGGGATGGGTGGGTAGAGGAGAAAAGCAAGAAAGCAGAATTAATAAACGAATACTTCGGCTCTGTCTTCATGAGAGAGAAAGATGGCTTGGTGCCTATGGGGAGGAAGGGGGACTAGATGGGGAGGGGAACAGATGGGGCAATAGAAGGAGAAAGAATGAAAAAAGGACTGTTAGTTTTGATGACTGACAAATAACCAGGCCTGGATAGAGTGCACCCTAGGGTGCTGAAGGAACTAGCAGGGGAGCTTGCAGAACCACTGGCTGATCTGTTCAGTTGTTCACTGGAGTCAGACATGGTACTGCAGGACTGGAGAATGGCACATGTGGAGCCCCTCCACAAGAGCGGTCCCAGGGATGACCCAGGGAACTACAGACTACAGTTTCACCTTTATAGTGTGCAAGCTTATGGAAACCATACTGAAAGAAAGATTAACAGAACATCTAGAGGAACAAGGCCTTCAGGATGCAAGGTGGCATGGTTTTATGAGAGGGAGGTCTTATCACATGAATCCGATTGACTTCAATGATAGGGTAACCAAAACAGTGGACAGAGGCCAAGCAGTGGACATTCTCCATCTGGATCTCAGTAAGGCCTTTGACTCCGTACCACACAAGAGGCTGATCAGAAAATTGGCGAACCTTGGAGTGGGAGAGAAATTGGTTAGAAGGGTGGAAAATTGGCTAGGGAACAGGTCCCAAAAGTTGATAATTGGAGGAGAGTAGTCTAGCACCAAACGGTCACAAGTGGGGTCCCACAGAGCTCAGTGCTAGAGCTAGTGCTGTTCAACATTTGCTTTAACAATGTTGGGGACGGCATTAAGTGAAAAATGAGTCTGTTCACAGATGACACCAAGCTCTGTGGAAGGGTGGACTCAACAAAGAGGATGCAGGATCTTAAGGGAGCCCTAAGAAGAATTGAAAGGTGGTCAGAGATCTGGCTACTAGGCCTCAATGCCAAGAAGTGCAAGGTCATGCACATTGGAGCCAGAAACCCCAAGACAGAGTACTACCTGGGAGGGGTCTGGGTAGCTCTCACAGTGGAGAAAAAGATCTGGGAGTGATGATATATAGCAACTTAAAGCAATCTGCGCAGTGCAAGAAGGCAGTGGCACAAGCAAGCAGGATGTTGGGCTGCATAGCCAAGGGGCTCAGCAGTAGATGACGAGGTGGTTCTGCCCTTGTACAGGTCACTGGTAAGGCCACATCTGGAGTATGTGGTGCAGTTCTGGAGCTCTCAGCTTAAAAAGGATATCAACCTGATGGAGATGGTGCAGAGGAGGGCTACGAAGATGATTGCAGGGCAGCAGGGTAGATCATATGAGGAGAGACTGGGAGCTCTGAACATGTACTCCCTGGAGGGAAGACATGATTGAGACCTTCAAGTACTTGAAGGGGTTCAATAAGGTTAACAAGGAGGGTCTATTCAGGGAAAGTTGCAACAAATCTATGAGGGGGCACAGCCTTAAGCTGGGGATGTTGTTTAGGAGGGGGGTTGGGAGGCATTGCTTCACAGAAAAGTGATGACCAAATGGAATGCACTGCCAGAAGAGGTGATCTCTGTGAGGACAGTGGGTAGCTTCATGAAGGGCTGGGATAGATATGGGGGAGGGAGGAGGAAAGGGATGAAATAGTAAGGGAGTGGGAGCGGAGACATCAGCCTGAACAGAGCTGAAGTCAACTAGCAGACTTGACTGAGCAGAAGGCCTAATTCTGCTGGCTACGTTGTATGTTCTTATGTTTGTACTGATGGTAACTTCTAGGTCCCATTCCTCATTTGCAGTGCTAAGTCTCTCCCCTCCCATCCAGTATTGTGTCATGGGATTCTTTTTCCCTAGGTGCATTACTTTGCAATTTTTTTGTGCTGAATTTTAACTGCCAGTCCTTTGACCACCCTCTAACTTTAGCAGGTCAATCTGCATATTCCTTATTCCTTCTTCACTATTCACCCTCCCACGTAGTTTTGTGTCTTCCTTGAAGAGACACAATGTGCTCTGAATTCCTTCACCAGTGTCGCTAATAAACATGTTGAAGAGGACCAAACCCAGGGCTGATCCCTATGGAACCCTGCTCGATAACTCCTTCTCTTTTGATTTAGCCCCATTGACTACCACCCTCTGTCACATTCCTGCTAGCCAGTTTCCCACCCAACTCCTCCATTTTCTTTAGTAATCTCTTGTGTGGTACCAAATCGAGGGCCTTACAAAAATCAAAGTCAACAAGTCCACCTTGTGGCCTGTGTCTAGTTTCTTTGTCACCCAGTCAAAGAAGACTATCAGGTTGGTCTGACAAAACCCTCCTGTGACAAAACTGTGTTGTTTGTCATCCTAGAGTCCATTGCTCTCCAGGTATTCTACAATGTCCTCTTTAATCAGGGATTCCATCAGCTTCCCCATGATGGCAAGCTGGCTAACAGGCCTATAATTCACTGGTTGCTCCCTGTCCCCCCACTAATGTAGCATCACTACGTCTGCTAACTTCCAATCTGCTGGGGCTTCCCCAGTCCTGCGTGAGCTGTTAAACAGCTCAGCCAGTGAATCAGCCAGTTTGGTTGCTAACTCCCTCACTATCCGTGGGTGTAACCCATCTGTACCTGGGGCCTTATCAGTCTTGAGGGCTGCCAGCCCCTTCAGGACCCCTTCCCTAGTAAACACTTGCAGACTCATTTCTGTGGTTCCCTTTGAGCCTGCTTTGATGCTGCTCTCAGGCAGGGGCCCGCCTTCTTCCTTACTGAAGACTGAACAACAATAGTCATTCAGAACAGCGGTCTTTTGCCCATCCTCTTCAATCACCCTACCCCCTCCACTAGCCATGCGACTTCACCCCATTTTACATTTTTCATTAATATTGTATATCTAAAAAACTGTTATTCTCTGTTCTTTACCCCCTCTGTGATGTACAGTTCTGTGTGCGCTTTCGCCTCCCTGATGGTCCTCTTGGCCTCCATGGTTTTGTAAAGATATTCCTCCCATTCTGCCTCTCCTTCCTTGCTCTTGTACGTAAAAAAAGGCCCTCTTTTTGGCCCTGGCTGCTTCCCTGACTCTAGGTGAGAACCCTAACATTTTTTCAACCTGTTTTTCTTTGCCAATGCTTTTACATATGTCTTCAATGCCTCAAGGTTTAGCTCCCTTGATTGCCTTCCATTTGTCTTCCACCCTGCCTATGCCCCCCACACCTCCTAACTACTCCCATGTAGTTCCCTCATCTTCTCAAAGTCCGCTCTTAAGACTTCAGTTTTTAAGTGTAGCTTATCAGCCCCTAGGGCCAGTTCAAACCACACAGAGCTATGGTTGCTACTCCCCAGTGGTTCCCCCACTCTCACGCCACATTTATGCAGTTTTTAAACTTACAAATAATAATCACAGAATACCTACAATGTTAAGCTGTTTGAAGACATATCTGCATTTAGTTTACATAACACAGTTCTTTTTCCCCTGATTATCAATGTTTGCATTTCCTTTACCAGGAAATTCATTTAATTACCATGCTGTTTATCTTGTTTTGATTAATTCCATCAGAAATTATGGACGTTGGGTAAGTAGGCCTGCATCTTTAGAATTAAAAAAGTTATTCATAAAAAATATCCACAGGTACATTAACAACTGACAGAAAATTTCCCAGCCATGTGTTCCTGATAGACATCTATCAGGGACAATGTACTTGCACATGGGCAAAATTCTACTCATGACCCAGTCCACTATCACATAAGGTGAACATGTCCTTATCTAATAATTTGTTGCATCTCACCTTTAAAATATTAGACTTGTTAGTAAGAAAGTGAAAGGGTGTCACTGCCTATCTTTCTTATGCATTTATTTGTAGTTTTTTTTTTCATCTTGGTCGATTCCTATCTGCTCCTAGAAACCACCTGCCCGGTCACTCCGTCCATGGCCCACAGCTTTCAGACCCTCAGTTTTCCCCCAGAGGCAGCTGGGAGGGGGAGGACCTCCTTCTGGGACACTATGGGTGCTGGGGTTACAGTAGGCTGGCCAGAGCCAAAGTATACTAAGCATCATTAACATGACTGTAGGGAGTTTTGCTCCCTTTAAACCCACCCCCAAGGACTGCTCTCAAGAAAGGGTTCTAATGTGTGTGTGGTGGCATTGTGTGTAGCCAGCAAGCACCCCCTTCAATTCGTTGCACTGAGCTGCACCTCCACTTGTCCCAAAACAACACTACTGGATCCCAAGTACTGTACAAAGACGTATTCATACTCAGTTGCCAGAGGCAGTACATAAAGCAGAAATCATGGTAAACAAGTGCTGGAGCAGCAAAGATGGCATTTAACCAGAATTAATGTGAACGAAACTCCTGGCTTTACTGCTCCTCCTCATCTGTCTTTCACATTCCAGGACCTCTGTGGGTCAAGTGGCTTTTTCCTCTCAGCTCCCTTTCCTCTGGAATACTCCCCCTTCCCCATGTGTCCCTCCTTCTCTGTGTGATGTCCCTTAATAATCACTTTCACAGTCTTTCTCAGTCTATACCTGTTTCTGTAACTAGCACCCTCTTCTTCTCTCTCCTCTCTTCTTCCCTATCCATTACCCTTTAGCACATTGTCCTCCGCTATTCAAATAGCTTGTATTCATTGGTGTTACCATGACATTCTTCCCCACTGCTTACTGCTGTGTCCAGGTAACTTTTTGTAATTTCTTTAAATAATGTTTAGCATTATACCTTTTTACCAGCCATTCATTGCATTTCCTGTTTATTTATGATAACATGTTTTACACTGTTTAGTGAACCACATGGGAGGACCTTGGTGTTAGCAAGTACAGGACACAATGCTCAGATCTCACTCTCCTGCAGCCCTAGCAAACTTCTTGCAGTACCATGCAACACATTGCTGTCTGTAATCTACTGAATGCCCTTGCTCTGTTGAAACGTAGGATGTGCCATGGACCTTGCCCAACTGGCTTTTAACCACCAAGCTCCAAAAACCTAGAACTCACTGCCTCCTTTGGTGTGAAATGTTCCTAATCTTTCGTCTTTTTGCAAATCACTGATGTTTTTTCCTGTTCCTGTCGGGATCCTGCACTTGATTGGTGCCCCTCTGTGGTTATTTTTGCTATGACAATTTAACTTATTACTACACATAATCGTTGTTAATGACTTGATTCCTTGCACTATCTGCTATGTTGCTATAGTATTTTCATTTCTGCCAGTGAAACTCATTAATGCTAATTGCACACACTGTCTGCTTTGTTGCTAGTGCCATGAATTTGTACCTTCTTCTGTACAGTTCTATCATACTGCATCTATATTGTCTTGCACCAGCCTCATGCTGCAATGCCAGTGCATTTTAAACTGTGTGAGATATATTACTTGCCTGTAGCATATTTTTGGTCACTGTCCATTTTGTATTGTTGTAATTCATAATGTAGCACCTAGTCGTTTTTCTACATAACTCTCCCAGTCCATGCCTAAAAATAGGCATGTTTTGCTAGTGCTCTTACTCAGTAATGAAAACAAGCAAATATATATGCTGTAAGATTTTGGAAAAAGAAATTGCATATAGCTTACCACACTGCAGTAGAAGTGAGTGGTGTGCAAACTGTGAAGAGACAGACTGGCAATTTGAGGAGGGTCAGTTCACATTGGGCCAGCAAAGCAGGAGTGATAGGAATAATATAACTTTGGAGCACAGCAAAAGTATGCTCATTTAAGGGTAGAAAGGGGTCACTTTAATCTAAGGGGTCAAGTGATTTCTTATAAACTTAAGGCCCAAGATCTTTAGGGGAAATTGGATCATGTTTGCAAAACAGCCATGGATTAAGTTCCAGATAAAGCCAGTTGCTTGAAGCCATGGCTGTTGTGCAGAGAGAACCAGTTTCAGCAAGGTGTTAACTAGGAGCTGGGGTTCCCTGCCTTATAAATCAGACACTGTGTGAGCAGGCAGCCACTGGCAAGTACTGCCAGTGGTGAATAGCACAAGACAAAAGGAGTTGGATGATGTGGGAATTGGGCTGCGAGGGAAAGGGCCAGGGGACTCATAACTGGCAATATAGCCTAGAGGTTAGAGTAACAAGCTGTGAATGAGCTTGGTATATCTCGCAGATCTGGGTTTGATTCCCACAGCCTTCACTTGCATACTGTGTGACTGAGCAAGTCACTTAACCTCCCCAGGTCACCCCTATAAATAGGTACTTGTGCCTTGTGGACCTTATCTGGTTACCAAAGACTAAAATTTAAAAAAAAAACTGTTTTTAACTGTGTAGCTTACCAGGGAAGATGAAACTGTACTTGCAGCACTGCCCAGGGCTGCAACACGTATGCCATCCTGCTTGCAGAGGTTGGGAGAGGGACATTTACAGCAGCTATGAAATGGTCATTTCTCCTTAGTGGCTTATTATTGGTCTAGAAAAGCAACTGACTGCACAGTGGAGACATGAAGAGCAGGGCTGGCAGTTGAGTGGGACTCTGACCAGGCAGGACTTTGGGACAAAAGCTAGCATTCTGATCACTGGGAGGGAAGTGCATCTGGTGTGCTGCCAGGGCTGTGCGATGTACACCCTCCTATCTATTGAGGGCTGGAGGGGCTACATCTTCTGCCTTTGAGGGGTAGTCAATGCCCTCAAGAGATGCAATGATAGGCTGGAGTGGCAGCTGGAGGCATCATGGGGCACAGGAAGGTAAGTAGGCAGCTGAGGAGGATGGAGAAAAGGAGATTATGGATATGTGCACTAGGACTGTGGGGACAAGTTGAAGGGGTCAGATAGGGTAGGGATCAGAATGTCAGGGACTGTAATCATTAGTTGTCAGGAAGGGGGATGGATCAGAGTGGAGAATAAGGTAGCAGGCATTATCATAATTTACTACTTTTGGTAGGGGATGCTAACAACAAGTGTCCACTTCTGACTGGCCAGGTTGGGGGAGGAAAAACATGTGATTGGGGCTGGTGGGGGCAGATCTGGCAGCAGGATGCACTATCTGGCAAGGAAGAAGAAATAAGATAGTAGTCATTGGGAGCGCGATTGTTAGGGAATGGAGTGAGGTGGTGGGGGCAGTGCTTGACCGGCATGGCAGCACAAATGAGGAAGTGTGCCTACCTGGAGTGTGGGTTGAGTCAGTGCTATCCAGAGCCAAGCAACGTGGCTGGGAGCAAACCATCAAGGTCCACGTTGGCTTGAAAGACATACTGTAGGAAGTACAAGTTACAAGGCCATAAGGATGTCTTTCATGGGACTAGAGATGTTCCTGTAGGGAAATGTACAAATTCTGGCTAAGTTACAGAATTTACCTTTGTGAAAAACTTGACGAATTGCCTATTTTGCCACTTCACAATGAGTATTTTTTCAGGTATGGTAATGCTGAAGATGGAACTTTGCTAATGAACTTGCATGACTTCACTTGAAAAAGTGCCACTTCCCTGCTGAAAACTTAAACTTCACAAAGTAATTTATGAAACAAAGTATTACCAACATTGCACATCTATAATACAGGGTGATCTTTTCTAAAATCCCCTCTATTCTTGAGACTTGTGAGGAGTGGAAGCAGATCATTAGGCAGGATGTGGGGTACATGCACTTCCAAAAGTTACTGCCCAACTGATTTTTGGGACTTCACAGTCATAGTCTATTATGCCAGTGCTCCATGATCTGTACTGACTGCCAGTTCTGAGGGCCATCAACTTGAAGTTACAGTGGTATGGTAGTTGTTTATTTGTTAAGCACCCAATCCCAGGGGCTCCGAGCACTGTACATGAGATAAGACACACAAAAATAAAACACAAGTAAATAAATGCATATAACTTAAAAATATAAATTAAGCAGCACAAATAGCTAAAAAGAACCAGTGGGACTAGCTCAGGTCAAAAGTCTGTCTGAACAAGTAGTTCTTTAGATCCCTCTCTTAAAGGCCTCCACCAAGGGAGCCACCCACAGGGCTGGGCCAAGTACTTCAAAAGTGCAGTCCCCTGTGGCCCGATATTCAAAAAGTCACAAAGCACAGTGCAAACATTAGCGCTGCCCCTTGCAGTTGCCCTGGTGTCCAAAAATGCTGTATTCAGTGGAATAGTGCACCAGTGCTGTTCATCTGAATATAGGGCTATGTCAGTCCAGCTCTAAGCCACTTAGCACTGGTCAGACAGGGTTCCTGAAATAGGAAACCACAATGGCTTGTGCCTGCACTAAATTTCCAGTATTCAAATGGACCCAAGCAAATGAGCTCATTGGGCATGCAAGGCACTAAGGGGCCATTTGCATGTCCATTATGGGTTAATTTGTATTGCATGGGTAGCCCAGCAATTTATCGCAGCACTGCCTCCCCCACTTGCCCAGTCTCAGAGAGCTATCCCTGGTGCTACTACTGATCATAGGCCTGATGTAACAAATAAATTATCCCAGGCATCTACTGCCCCCCCACCCACTGCTGATCACCAGCCTGCTGTTAAAATAAATCATTCCCTAGTGTCCAGTGGTCCCACCCCCCACCACACCATGCCCAGTGAGTCAACATGTATTCCCTGGTGTCCAGCAGTCCCTCCCCCAAGTCACACACCTGACACATAGACACCATTTTCCTGGTATCCAGTGTCACCCCACCCCATCCCAATCCCCTGTAAATCAAAGATAAGCCATTCCCTGGTGTCTAGCAGACCCCCTCCATATCCCTGATCCCCTGTATAATCACATAATGCCATTTCCTTGTGTCTTGTAGACCTCTCACCCACCCACCATGTAGTGCCTGACCACCCCACTCCCTCCATCCCAACCCCAGACCACCAACTGGCACAGCCCTCTGCTCTCCACTACAGCCTGCTGCCAATTGAGCTCTCAATGAGAATGTACCGTAACAGCTGATTTTACAGTGCACCATCATTGACAGCTCAGTCAGTGGATGACCATGATGGAGGGCGGAGGGCTGTGCCAATTGCCAGCTCGGGGTTGGGATGAGGGGGATCGGGGTGGTAGGGCACTACTTGCCAGGATGGGGGGGTACACTAGAAACCTGAGAAAACTGTTACATGATTATACAGGGGATCAAAGATAGGGAGGGGGGTCCACTAGATACCAGGGAATGGTTTCTCTTTCTTATACAGGGGATTGGGTGCGGGGATATTCTGGATACCATGGAAATGGTGTCTGTGTGTCAGGTGGGTGATAACGGGGTTGGGGTTGGACCACTGACTTCAGGAATACATAACAACACATCTGGCATGGGTGTGGGGGAGGAGAGGATCGCTAAGCACCAGGAAATATTACTGAAACATTGGACATGGGCATGGGTATGGGTGGGGGTGAAGCCACTGGACACCAGGAATGATTTATTTTACCATCAGGTGGTGATCGGTGGGGGGCGGGCCACTAGCACCAGGGAAAGATTACATTGTATATGGGACAGCGATCAGTGGTGGAAGGGAGGGAACCACCGGACACCAGTGAAAGATTACATTTTACATTGGGATGGCAATCAGCAGGGGGCTACCACTGGACACCGAGGAAAGATTACATTTCACATTGGGATGGTGATCGGCAGGAAGGGACCATTAGCAAAAGGGAAAGATTATATTTTACATTGGGATGGTGATTGGGAGGGGGAGTGGACCACTAGCACCAGGGAGAGAGTACATTTTACATTGGGCTAGTGATCAGGAGTGGGGGGGACCACTAGACGCCAGGGATTACTGTCTTGGGGATCAGGGGGGCCACCGCACTTCCTCCATCAACTGCTTGAGTTGTATGGAAGTAAGTTAGGGGTTTGATCGGTGGTATTTGCATCATGCAAGGGGACTGGGCAGAACAGCCTTGCATGGTGCACGTACTCTGAATATTGAACTGTGCCAATATTCAAGTTCCTACCCCTTCATTTGTATTGTGCCCCCCCTCTGAATATTGCCCAGGCACAAACCCTGTTTGCCCACACTAACCAGGCTTTTGAATATAGGAAATTTGTGCAAAGCCCGGTTTGTGTGGGCAACTGGAATTTGTGCCTGGGCAACATTTCGAATATCTGGCCCCTGATGTCTTAAGCCTGGCCCTGGGAACTGCTAGGAGGCTTACCTCGGGGGAGTGGACAGGGTGTTTGTTAACTTACAAAACCCTGCACTGTTAGGGCCCTGGCTACCTCTAAGACTCCCTGACCATGTACACCACCATCCTACTTCTTTGATAATCTGAGACAGGCCTCCTAAGTGTTCCCTATTTCTGCCTTAAATCCTCTGGGGACTGTGCATTTGGAGTAGCAGCTCCAGTTCTCTGAAATGCTCTGCCCCTCAATGTTTGAAATGCCCACTTTAATAATATTTTTAAAGTTCTGTTAAAAACCTGTTCGTTTAAATCGTGCTATGAGTCTGGGTAGTTTTAAATGTATTTTTTATATATTGTTTTATTCTTCCTTCCCAGTAATGCTTTGCATTGCTTTGTATTGTTTTATACCAGGTAAGGTGACCAGAGCCTCTGGTAGTGGACACCATAGAAATAAAATTGCCTTTTCTTGTCTAATGATTGTTTTGTCTGGTGAAAAAGGGAGGATTTCATTTTTTAGGGAAAACTGGAGGGCCTTCTGTGGCAATGTATGTCATTATGCCTAGAATGGACTGCATCTTTTTTCAAATTTAAAATGCTTTATTGAAATTTTCACAACCAACAAACATTTACGAATAATGTGTTGTAGATAGTACATGACAGATCCCAACCTCCACACCACCCATATCCCCTCCCCCCGTCCCCAGGAGCAATCTACCCTTTATCAGAACAGCAATTAAAAGCGTAATTACCTCCAACAGAACAGAAAAGCTATAGGGAGACAGGAAGAGTTATCTAAACTAGTTCAGGTATAGAGCATAAAGTTTGCCCCTTTTATGGTTGAAGAGAGTCAATTTGTTTAGTTTGCCTACTATCAATTTTTCAGTTCTCAGGTAAAATGAAATTTCATGCAGTCATTCCATATGGGAGATCAATGACTGGTCCAACCAGTGTTTACGCACTAATTTTTTAACTGTCATGGAGATAAGGGAAATATGATATCTCTTCTCTTTAACACTAATTTGGGACAAATCACCCAGCAGGCATATACTTAGGGTAAACAAGTTCTCCAAACCTAAGAGGGGGTTCATGTGAGATTTAATTGAGTCCCATAATGGGGAAATTTTATCACAGGACCAAAAGACATGTAGTAATGTTCCATCTTCTTTGCCACACCTAACACATGATGGGGATTGGAGACGTCCCATCTTGGCAAGTCTGACTGGGGTGTAATTAAGCAATATACCATGACAGGGAGTGGGTATATTGGTGGATTTACCAAGCCTGGTGTGGTTCGGTCACGAGGTGCAGCCGAGTGACTTAACCACACCAGAAGTGGTAAATCCATCCATATGCCCACTCCCTGTCATGGTATATTGCTATTATACAATGTTCAACTTGTTTTTTTGTTTTTATAGTGATATAAAACTTTTACAGTGGGTATACTGGAGGATTCACCACGGTCATCTGATGTGTTTTGACCAATGAGGTTGCAGGATTTTCATACCCCATTGTATAATACATGTTATTGAGTATCTGATATTGGGTAAGTCTTAGCCGATCTTGGGTATTGTAAGTATATAGGTCTTTCCAAATGGCTGACCAGTTTGCCTTGTGATCAGGGAGGAGAGATTCCAAGATTTTGGAACCTGTTAGAGGGGAAGGGTGGAAAATAGAAAGTAGACAGTTATATATTGAGGACACACCATGAGGTTGAGCTGCCAGATTTTGGACTTGGGAGATTAAAGTATCCATATCAGAAGGAGTGTGGACAGTACCAAATTTTTGAAGGAGAAGATGTCTCAGCTGGAAGACCTTAAAGATATAACTAAGAGAGATATGGAATTTGGTGAGAATTTCTGGAGATGAAAGGAGCCCTTCCAGAGCATTAAAGTCTGAGACTTTTATCCCTTGGAGATGAGGGAGCCATGACATTGAAAGAATTGAATTGCCAATATTCAAAGCAGGATTACCCAAAATAGGCTGCATTGGGTCCTTGGTTGGGCATAAATGAAGTGAGGCACACATTTGGGAAAATACTTTATTTGAGATGCCCAATACTGAGTTCCTAGTATTCTCTGGAAGGGACTTTAGGGGGGCCAGAAGAGCTGCTATGGGGGAAACTTTAGTAGAGAGGAATAATTCTGATTCAGTTTGTAACCAGATAGGTGTATAGCCATCGTCCAGCTGATTGGGTTGAAGGGATAACCATTTCCTGCATTTATGGCGATGGCTAGCCTAGTAATAGTATAAAATGTTAGGGAGTTTAAGGCCACCACCGTACCTTGGCAGAGTGAGCTTGCTATAGGCGCGTCTGGGAGTTTTGTCCAGCCAGATGAATTCTGTGATGGTTGAATGGATATGTTGGAAAAATGAAAGAGGTAACCACAGGTTGAGCATACTGAGGGGGTAAAATAACCTAGGAAAATGTTCATTTTGATTATATGTATCCTCCCCCATAAAGAAATGGGTAAGGTTTTCCCATCTGTGAAGGTCCTGTTGGATTCTATGGAGCAAATCCTCCAGATTCAGTTTTTTGAGAATAAGAGGGTCAGTAGCAAGGTGAATACCCAAGTACTTGATAGACTTAGAAAGCCATCTCATCCCAAAACTAACAAAATCTTGACTAAAAGTGTAATGGTTAAGGGGGAAATTTCTGTTTTATTGCAGTTTACTTTGTAATTAGAAACTAGTCCAAATTCTTCAATGATTGCCAATGCTGAAATAAGAGAAACAATAGGATTTGATAGGTGTAGGAGAATGTCATCTGCATAAACTGAGAGTGAAAGATTGAGATTGCCTACTGGTATACCCTGTACATGGGGAGAAGTTTTTAAGAGCCTAATCAATGGTTCAATATATAGATTAAACAGAAAGGGAGATAAAGGGCACCCCTGCCTGGTGCCAGAATGGAGAGAGAGAGAAGCATGTAGAGAAGACTTCATTGCAATAAATTTGTGCCGTGGGAAAGGAATAGATCACTTGAAGCCAACTAATAAAGTCAGAAGAAAAGCCCATGTGTTGGAGGGTACACCAGACAAATACCCAATCTACCCTGTTGAAAGCTTTTTCGGCATCTAAGGACACCAGAGCCATGGGCTGGGATGCAGATTGAGCTAGAGGACAACTATGAGCAAGTCTACAAAGGTGATCGACTAAGGATCTGCCCGAGACGAAGCCTACTTTTTCTGGGCTGAGCAAAGGAGACCATATTTTCTTGATCAGGGCAGCTAAGATTTTTGTTAGTATTTTGAGATCGCAATTTAGAAGGAAAATAGGATGATAGCTAGAAGGTTGCAAGGGAGGTTTACCTGGTTTGAGGATAAGAATAATCATAGCCTCTGGAAGAGAAGGATCTATGGCACCAGCTGAAAGAATATACTGATAGAGATTCAGAAGAAGAGGGGACAGTTCTGCAATAAAGAGTTTATAAAAATTGGAGGGGAACCTATCTGAACCTGGGGCCTTGTCCAGGGCGAGGTTATTGATAGCTTGTACAATTTCTTGCTGCATTATAGGGGAGAACAGGGAAGACTGACAAGCCTCTGACAACTTGGGGAGGTGAATTCTTGAGAGATAGTCCTCCACATTTTGTACAGAAGGGGAATTGGGGCATTTACCATAAAGATCGCCGTAAAAGTTTCCAAAAAGTTTGGTGATCTCCCTGGAGAGGGTTTTGACAGTACCATCATAATCTAATATGGCTTGGATATGTCTCAAGCTCTCTATTTGCCTCAGACAAAGGGCCAGGAGGTGCCCAGCCTTCTCCCCTTGGTCAATATAAGAAGACTGTGTCTTAATAAGAGCAAATTCAGCTTTCTCCCTTACAAGGTCTGAGTATTCATTTCTGAGGGAGATAAGAGCTGTGAAGGAGTTTTGTGGGGCTGTAGAGGAAAGGTTACATTCTAATGTATGAATTTGCTCCAGTAAATCTCTGGCTTTGGCATCTCTGACCCTCTTAGGTTTGGCAGACAACCGAATTAGCTCCTCTCTTAAGAAACATTTCAGTGCACACCAAATTTGGTCTACCCAGGGAATAGAATTTAAAATGTCTTCCATGAATTGGCAGATGAGTGTCCTGATTTTAGAAACTATAAAATCTTCCTTCAGAAGTTGCATATTCAACTTCCAAATAGTATCCCTTGGAATACTAACTGAGGGAATGAGATGAAGCCAGACAGTCGCATGATCTGACAAAACAATTGGTTCCAGTCCCCTTCCCCTGATAATCCCTGCAAGTAAATTAGAGCTCACCAGAAAATAATCTATTCTAGATGCAGTGAGATGTACCTTTGAGTGAAATGAGAAAGCCGTGGCAGTGGGATTGAGGATTCTCCAGGGGTCGCAGATACCGAGGGTATCCATCATATCATTAAGGGTTCTCTGGGCTGGAGTCCGAGGGTGGAGGGGCTGGGTAGAACGATCCAGAATTTGGGATGGAGGGAGATTCCAGTCCCTTTCTAGAATCAGGGTGGCCAGTAAGAGAGGCACTATCTTATCTGATAATGCCATGAGAAAAACCAGATCTCCCCCCCCCAATGTACCATAGATACTACCTAGAATGACAGAGGTACCATTCAACAGACCTTTAACCAATATAAACTGTCCTTGGGGGTCAATAATGGTGGTGTCCGGTTGGAAGGGGATGTTTTTCATAACTAGTATTGCCACACCTCTCCTGACAGCAAAATGACCAGCGGAGAAAACTTGTTGAACCCCTTGTCTCCATAAACTAATGGCTTCCTGAGGGAGGAGATGAGTTTCTTGGAGAAAAATAATATTGGATTGCAATATAGTTAAATGTTTGAGAATTTGATATCTTTTGGAATGCTCCTGAGCTTCACTGACATTCCATGTAACAAACTTAGATTAGCCATGATCCAAATAGAGCTGTACATTTCAATAGAAAAAACCATAACTTTGGGGTCGCTCCAAACCCACCTCCCTCCCTAGTCATCCCCTGAGTCCAGAACAGTGTTTTAACTCACTCAACAATAATACCATATAATAATGAGACAAGTAAGAGCAGCCTTCTATATGCTATCCCTCCTCCCCCTTCCGCCCCCTCCTTTGATAATATGCACATAGCTATAAGTGATAGTAAATCTTAGCAAGCAACTAACAGTTAAAGAATACTAGTAAAGTCCTTCCCCACTCCCTCACAACCTCCCTACCCCAAATATTTGAAAACCCTGACCTTTATAACTATATACATAGGCTTTTCTCATTAGTCTGGGAACTGAATATATATCTTGTTGTAGGTAGAGAAAAGGCCACATCCCTCTGGTCCCATTACCATACTTATCAGCGAATAAATGAAATGAATAGTAATGAATGAACCCTACAGCTAAGAATAATAGTCTATATAATATAATCCTGAACTGAAAATAGGGACCTCCTCACCCAATAGCTGGATCGTGGTGCAGTTTCACCTTCAGCTCCTGGCGCCAATGCTCTCCCCTCCCACCAAGTTGTCAGGATATAGCTCTATGAATTATTGCATGTCAGAATATCATGCTTGATGTGAACACAGGAAAGTTAGCCATGTTCAGTACAAACTCTGTTTAATTTTCAAAACTGTAAGATATGTGGCTAAAAGACCCCGAGTGACAGAATCCAGGACATGAGGATGTACAGGTCAAACCCCTAAAGTATGACAATTAACATAAGCAGTGCAACCCGTGAGCTGTTACAGACTGAGTCCTGTTAATTCTCGAGGAGTTGCAGTGGGGAACCAAGCAGGAAGGACTGTGCCACATAAAGTCTTTCCTCATGCAAACGCTGACTGAGATCGAGGGCTCCGAGTTAGTACCCGGACATACACACAATGACTGGAGACGTTGCCTATGCATTCAGATAGCATCAACCTTCTGTAGACTCCGAAGTAAGGGCGTTCGGTGCCAGATACAGTCCCGAAGAACCTCCTTGATTCGATCAGCCAGTCAGACAGAGTTGAGCAGATTAGAAGAAATCGCAGGTTAGTAAACCATCAGAAACAACAAATTCCTGCTTAGAAATTAGGAACTCTAATTCTGGATAACATTAATCCATCAGCCCTTCTGAAAAAGGTTGGGAAGCTTGCTAGTCAGGTTTTCAGTTGCTTGAGAAGGTGTCTCATAGGATACCCAGCTACCAGTTAACAACACTTGCAGTCAGGAGGGATATATCATTTTAAAGCAGATTCCTGCAGCAATCAATTTGTTAATCACTGGGTGAAAGGCAGCCCATCTCTGTCTGGTCTCATACAGCAGGTCCTGAGTGATGCGAATTTTGGTACTCTCCCAATGTATAGACTGCAATTCCTGGACTTTAGACAGTACATGCTGCTTTTCAATAAAACTTAAGAATTTTAGGATGACCGGCCTGGGGAGGGAGGGGGGCCTTGTTGAGGGCGAGGCCTAAGTGAGCAATGAGCTCATTCTATCTGGTATGCAACTCCAATTGGTGATAGGCCAACCACTTTGTTCAGAAATTTTTGAAGAAAAGCAATGATTTTTGGTCCCTCTTCCATCTCTGCTAGTCCTATAATTAAGATGTTGTTTCTGCGACTCCTCCCCTCCAAGTCTTCTGTTTTAAGTTGTAGCTTCTGTATTTTCTGCCTTAACAAAGTAATCTCTGATTCCAACTTCTCTTTCCAACGTTCTATAAAGGTGGTTCGGGCCTCTGAATCCCCAACCCTATGGGCTAGGTAGGAGAGGTCACCTCTTATAGATTTAAGTTCCTTGGAAATGTCCGTGAAGGTTTCTTTGAAAGGGAGCAACTCTTGTAAAAAGCGATCCTCTGTCAGGGGGATCGCAGTAAATTCTGGGATGGTTTGTTTCTCTAGTTTCATTCCTTGAGCTTTAGGCTTCTTAGGAGTTTTCTCTGGGGTTGCTGGTGGTGTGTGGTGCAGCGGGGCTGGTCGCATTTCTGCCTCCATCACGGTCCTCAGAGGCCAACTGCAATTAGGCTTTATAGATCAGTCGGTGGGCAGATTGCAAAGGAGTAAGTCTATGTAAGATAGAGGAGTGTTAGATCCAATTACCTGAAAAAAGGCAAAGTTTAGAGAGCTCAGCATCCCTGCTGCTATCAGGCTGGATGCATCACGTGACCCTAGAATGGACTGCATCTGTCCCCACAGGGAGTACTTACTTTACCAGGAGAATGGACAAGGCAATAGGGGAATTTGAACTAGAGGATGGGGAGGGACCGCATCGCCGGGCTCCAATACACTTTGTCACGAAATAGCACCACAGAGCATGCGCCATTTTGCTGAATGCCAGACTTTACAAAAATTAAAGTAAGTTAACTTTCACTGAAAAGCACGCTCTATTTGCGAAACCCCTAATCGGGGGGTAAGGCTTGCAGGGATGGGTAATTTCTGCATATTACAGTTCTCCTTTAAGGATTGGTTCCAAGAGCAGCATGCCCAATGATGTACTAGGTTTGAGACTACCCAACCTTGTTCTCAGCAGTGGGGATAGGGCCATTGCTAATGTAAAGGTTAAGTAACTGGTGGTAGGCAATGACCACAAACAAGTAACCTTCTCCCTGTGGACAAGGAAAACTAACCACACCTCATTCACCAGGATCAGAAACTTTTGAATAGCAGACTTTCCATTTTGAAGGATCTGGTATTCAAGCATCTGAAGCAGCTGAATGAGTGTGGTAATGCTGACTACTTGTGGTGCATGTTGAAAAAGATGCTTGAATCAGCAGCAGAGGTCTGCATTCCTGTTAGCAATAAGGGAACAAGGACCAAAAAGTGACCCACTGGCTCAACAGAGACCTCAGACAACTGATTCTCAACAAAAAGATGATCTATGACTGCTGGAAAGAGATGGGTTGGTTCCAGAACACTTAGGTGTACAGAGCAATATTCAGGAACTCCAAGACCTGAATTAAGGGTTCCAGCAAAGTGTCAAACCCAGGATGGCAGCTGGAGGTGCAGAAAACCCCAATGCCTACTTCCAGAACATAAATGTAGTAGATTTACTGTAGTAGTAGCAGATTTCAATTTATTGAGACTGTTTTCCAGTTGCTTAAAGTGCTGTAAATAAACATCCATTAAATAGACAAAAATGCATATATTTAACAGGGCAATAAAATGCAGGTGCAAGAACAACAAAGAGATCAAATTAACAGACTAAATCAAAATCCAGACTTTAAATTTTTACCAAATAGGAATTCTTGCAAAAATAAATGATTTCTAAGATGGACTTTGAAGGCATTACTGAAAGGTGGACCAGATTTCAGAAGGGAAAGAGTTAAAGAAGGAATGTGCTACCACAGCAAATGCCCACTCTCCTGTTGACTTTAATTGAGGATGGCACTTACAAATGCCCACACTATAGGAACTTATCAACATAACATGCATGTGGAAGGTCCACGAGATAACTGAGATACTGAAGGGCCAGC
Organism: Neoceratodus forsteri; assembly: GCA_016271365.2. Classification (NCBI taxonomy): domain Eukaryota; kingdom Metazoa; phylum Chordata; order Ceratodontiformes; family Ceratodontidae; genus Neoceratodus; species Neoceratodus forsteri. The sequence goes on from CM057449.1 coordinate 1,729,798,305, forward strand.
TCATTAAGAGTTGTGTAAGTAAATGAAAGAATCTTGTACTCAGTGTGACACTTATCTGGCAGCCAGTCCAAGATAAATAGATAGATGGATGGATAGATAGATAGATAGATAGATAGATAGATAGATAGATGATGGCAGACAGACAGACAGACAGACAGGCAGACATTGTGTTAGAGAGAAAAGGAAGTGCAAAAAAAGGAGGAAACCACTTGGATTCTCAAAAACAGTAGCAGAAAAGGTCAGAACCAAAAGACTGGCCTTCCAGAAATATAAGGGAATGCAGTGGGATGAAGATAGGGAGGCATACCAAACTCCCTAAGGGAAGCAGGGAAAGCAGCAAGGCAGGCAAAGGTCCAAACCGAGGAAACACTAGCACAAACAGTAAAAGAAGGTGACAAGACTTTCTATAGATACATTAGTGAAAGGAGAAAGTCCAGAGGGGGGATTGCTAAGATCAAAGGGGATAAGGGGGCATGTGAGGAGGAGGACCATAAAAAAGCACCTATCCTAAATAAATACTTCTGCTCAGTATTTACTGAAGAGAAGGTAGGGTAGGGCCCACAGCACAGCACCATGGACACAGCGGGGAGGGAGGTGAGCATTAGTCCCTTCACAAAAGAAAGGGTTCTACAAGAGCTAAGTATGCTCAGAGTGAACAAGGCAATGGGACCTGATGGCATACATCCCAAGGTACTAAGGAAGGTAAGGGTGGAACTAGCAGAGCCATTATCAGAACTGTTCAGTGAGTCTCTGAGCACATGAGAGGTCCCAGAAGACTAGAGAAGGGCTCATGTGATCCCGCTCCACAAGAGTGGGTAGCAGGGAGGAGGCAGGGAACTACAGACCAGTCAGTCTTACCTCAGTAATGGGCAATATTATGGAGGCACTCCTTAAGGAAAGGATAGTGCAACACCTGGAATCCATAGGAGCACAGGATCCAAGACAGCATGGGTTTACAACAAGAAGGTCCTGTCAAACTAACCTCATAGATTTCTTTGACTGGGTAACCAGAGTGGTGGACCGAGGGGGAGCAGTTGATGTCGCCTACCTTGACTTCAGCAAAGTTTTCGATATTGTTGCATATAGAAGACTGATTAATAAGCTGGGTAGGCTCAGGGTGGGTCAGAGAAGTTGGTCATCTGGGTTGCACACTGGTTGACAGGCAGAAACAGAGTGGTGGTAAATGGTACACAGTCAGAAGAGATGCAAGTCACAAGTGGGGTACCTCAGGAATCAGTCCTGGGGCCAGTCCTCTTCAATATCTTCATCAGTGAAATTGCAGATGGATTGGAGGGTAAGGTTTGTCTGTTTGCAGTTGACACCAAGATCTGCAACACAGTAGATGATCCGGATGGGGTGGGCAGAATGAGAAGAGATCTGGATAAATTGGCAAAATGGTCGGAAGAGTGGCAACTGGGGTTTAACGCAAAGAAATGCAAGATCATGCACATAGGGAAGAAAAACCCTGAAGCCACCTATAGACTGGGAGGGGAGTTGCTGGCAGTCATAAGCAAAGAAAGAGACTTGGGCATCATCATCACAGATGACCTGAAATCATCCAAGCAGACCACTAAAGCAGTAATTAAGGCTAGGGGGATGTTGGAGTGTATTAGTAGGGATATCACAAGTCGTAAGAGGGAGGTAATAATCCTTCTTTACAAGACACTGGTTAGGCCCCATCTGGAGTACTGCATGCAGTACTGGAGGCCACACCTTCACAAGGACATTAACCAAAGTGTGGCAGTCCAGAGAAAGGCAACCAAAATGGTGCAGGGACTGCATCCCAAAACATATGAGGACAGATTAACGGAGCTCAATATGTATACCCTAGAGCAAAGGAGGGAGAGAGGTGATATGATCGAAACATTCAAACACCTTAAGGACATTAACAAGGTGAAAGAGTCTGACATGTTTCAATATAAGAAAAATAGCAGGACAAGAGGACACAGCATGGGATTAGAGGGAGGCCGATTAAGGGGTAATGTGTGGAAGTTTTTTTCACAGAAAGGGTGGTGGATGCATGGAACAGCCTACCTCAGGAAGTGGTGGATATGAATACAGAGCAGGGATTCAAACAGGCATGGGATAGGCATAAGGGAGCAATAAAGATAAGTATGAATAGATAGGCCATTGATAGAGCAAAGGCCGATAGCACATTCATAAGGTAGAAAAAGAAATGGGCAGACTGGATGGGCCTTGCGGTCCTTATCTGCTGTCAACTTCTATGTTTCTGTGTGAAAGACAGACAGTTTAAATATGCCTTTCTTGAACCAAGGCACAGTACATATAACATCAAAAGAATTACATTATAAACAGAATAAAACAGTTTGCAATACAATAATATAAAGAATGAAGATCGATGACATTATGTGATCTGACTTCTGAGTACAAGTCAGGCATCTCACTGCAGCATTCTGGACTAGCTGCAGGCAGTAAATCTGGGTATCAGCTGAGCTCTTGTAGAGTGCATTGTAGTAGTCAAGCCTGGAGGATAAGAAAGCTTGTTCCAGGATGCAAAGGGCTGCAGCACTGAGAAAGGGGTGCAACCTAGTTATATTTTTTTAAACAATAAAGGCAGCATGTAACAGAAAACAGCTGTGAAATAAATGTCAACTGCCCATCAATAACTACTCCTTGGTTGTAGACTTCCCCTTTAGATTCTAGCTTAGTGCCATCAAAGATCGAAATCTCAAGCAATCCCTTAAGACTGGTAGCTGCCAATGCCTTCTAATCAAGAGCAACTCAGTCTTACCTGGGTCAGAGCCAACCAACTGGGGACTGTTCAAAACCTGATTTCTGACAAGCAGTTCTCAATATGCAACATGGACAACATCCTGTTAATGGCAAAAAAGAGATATGGGCCTGATTCACAAAGTGAAATGGAGATTTGTATTCTCAATCCCCCAGTTGCAGAGATGTTACACCGGGACCTACCAGCCATAACATTTTTCCACAGCTGCTGTGATTTCTATGGCAACACCACCCACAAGCTGCCATAAATTGTGGAGTCAGTCATAAACTGGCTCCACCTTTGTTAATACTGCAGCCACAGGAAAAACATTAGATCTGCAAGTGGCAATCCACTTGCACTGGGTTTTCCCCGCAGCTGCGGGATTTTCATGAGCTTTCTGAATCCGGTCCACAGCTCTTATAATGTGCATAGCAGTAAAACTTCACACTGTTTATTGATTGACTGATTGATTGCTTGCTTGATTGATTGATTAATTGATTTGAAATTACACCAACCAGGATAACTCCATGACAGGAAACATCTTGTTTTCATGGAGGTCCCAGATAGGGCAGCAGCAGTCAGGGTGTTAACATAGTCCTAAAGAAATAGCTATGTATAGCTAAAATAAACAGTACAAGGCAAAAACAAACTATAACAAAAAAGTAGTAACCAGAGAAAGCTGACAAAGTAGGGTATTGGTAAATGAACAGCAAGTGCATTGTTATGCAACATGATCATGTTCAGGGACTGGAGATGACTAGACCAAATCAAATTCAGGGGATTATAAGGTAGTTGAAAAGACTGGACTTGAATATTCACAAGGGAGAAGCATTCCTCGCTTGGGAGGGAGTTTGTTCCAGATGTCTGCTGCCTGAACATTACTAATGAGAATGTGAAGGCCTTTCTACCAAATTCACACTTCTTCCTGGGAAATGAGAAGCAAAGTGCTGCCACTGAATGGAGACACTGCTTGATTGTGTATGGTTGGCTAGCAGGTAAGTAGGAACTTTTCCATGTATGCAGTTCAACCAAAAAAAAAAAGGCCAGTGGTAGTCATGCCTCCTTAGCCAGTTAAGCTGCTCATACAGCAGGCAATGATAGGTAGACTGTCCAAAGGAGAGGGCGAACCTGCACAACTTGTGCAAATAATCCAGTGGCAGTAAGTGGTTTTGTTTGCAATAGCAGTCTATGATGTCTCCATAGTTGAAAGAAAGGAACAAGAAGTGGGAAGCCACCTGCTTCTTCATTGTGAGCACCGAGAAGCAATTAGACCTTTAGAAAAACTTGAGCTTGAGCAATATAGTTGTTGAGATGTGATCAGTGTGTCTACTGTTTTTTTCAGTTATACATGAAGCTGGATTTCAAGATATTTGAATACACTGACTTGTTCAATAACATTGCCATCTAAAGTTATGTTTACAAGTGGATCAACTAAGTTAGCTCTTGTTCTGGGTTCCAAATACCATAGACTTAGTTTTGGTCGCATTAAGGATCAGATGGTTGTTGATGAACCAGGAGAAGACTGTGCTGAAATCAGACGTGTATCGAATTAAAATCAGACATTGTCATTGCACTGTGCTCGAGTATGGTGTGATCCACATACATATTTAGATGACACCTCTTACTGTGCTTTAGGAGATCATTAATGAAAATGGTTGATAGCAGAGGGCCAAGGAGAGAGCGCCTAGAGGAACCCAAGATTTAAGACAAGAAAGATTGTTTCCAGAAGCCATAGGAATAGTTGGTATTGACCAACTTGTGGATGCACCTACAAGGGCAAAAAACATACTGGATCTAGTTCTAACTAATATACCAAACGTATTTTCAGACTTTCTGGTCAAACCTCTCTTAGGAAATAATGACCACAGTATTATCCAGTGTACTATCAAAATAAATAAAATGATCAATAAAAACCCAATATATATATAAAAAAATACAATCAAGCTAATTATAGAGCAATGCAAAATGTCCTTGAAAAAATAGATTGGGAAAATATATTATCGAATTTAACAGTGGATGAATGTTGGGACAGAATAAAAAGTATATTACAAACAACTGAAGAATGGTTTGTACCTTTAAAACAAATCAATAGTAAAAAAGGTAAACTACCACTGTGAATGACCAACAAGCTCAAAAGACAAATAAAAAAAGGAGAAAAGCTATTTAAATTACAAAAAATGCAAAATACAACAAACATATTCAAAATATAAACATGAAGTAAGAACCACCAAATAATTGATAAAAACTGAAAAAAGAATTTTTGAGTTCAAATTAGCAATGAACAAATGAAATAATAAAGCTTTCTTCTCTTACATAAACCAGTTGAGTAATGAAAGAAATTATATCCAAACTATAATAGCTAATGGGGAAAATACAAATGATCCGAACGAAATAGCTACCACCCTAAATAACTATTTTTGTACCGTGTTTGGAAAGAAAGATCAAATACAGTGTAATATAGAAATTAATAATGATGAACCACCACCTATCAATATTAACAAGACAAAAAAAGTTATAAACCAGCTTACATTAAATGCTGCAGCAGAACCAGATGAAATAAACCCAAAGCTTCTTAAGAATCTATCATTAGCAATAAGTATACCATTAACTATATTATATAATATGTCAATCAAAACTGGAAATATACCTAGGGAGTGGAAGACAGTGGTTATCTTCCCAATATTCAAAAAAAGGCAGTAAAATGAATCCAGAGAACTACCGTCTGATAAGTTTAACATCTATTCCATGCAAAATTCTGGAAACTATATTGAAGAATAGGTTTGAAGAGGAAACATTAATTTGAATTTACAAGACAATACTCAACTTGGATTTAAAAAACGCAGGTCATGTGTAACAAATTTAATAATAGTGTATGGTGGAATGCTGTTCAGCATAGAAATCCATGCCTGGAACAGCATTGTTGTCCTGCACTCGGTGCGTCACGATCTTGTTGTGCTGCACTGAGTACTTCACCGGTGCAGCACAGCAAGATCGAACACATTTGTGCATGCGCAACTGAGCGGCGCACGGCAACGCAGAAGCAAGCATGCGGTGGCAGAAACAGAAGTAAGCTTTTTTTTGACAGATACTTGTTCCTGTGTTCACCAAGTACTGCTTATGGTTGCCCATACACTAAAAAAGATTGTGTATGAGCAACCATACACAAACAAGGCAGTTGTAAGATCTTGAGGTTTCCATGGTAACGGATCTCTTGAGCTACACTCTCGAGGTCTCTGGTTACCACGGAAACCTCTCTATCTCAACTGCCTTGTTGTGTATGCTTGCTCATACACAATCCTCTATGTATTCTATGAATCAATAAGTCAAAGTTTAGATACTGGCAATCCATGTGATATTATTCTTATTGACTTCAAAAAAGCGTTTGAAAAAGTTTGTCATCAGATATTAATCAATAAGTTAAGCAAAATGAAACACAGTTCATATTTAGTATTTTGGGACAAAAATTGGCTAATGGAAAGAACTCAGCAAGTACATGTTCAGGGAAAACTATCTGGACCAATTGAGGTAACTAGCGGTGTGCACCAGGGATCGGTCCTTGGACCATTCCTATTTAATTGCATTGTGTCAGATCAACATAAGGGAATAAACACAAATATTATCAAATTTGCTGATGATACAAAACTATTCAATGAAGTGATTGTGTGTCTGATGGCACATCACTCCAGAATAGCCTTAACACAATATCTAGCTGGTGTACAAAAAATGGGATGGAAATTAAACATCATTAAGAAATCGTTTATAACAAGGGACAGGTATACCATCATAAACCTGTATAAAAATTATGTACGTCCTCATTTGGACTATGCATCACCATTCTGGTCACCATATAATAAACAGGACATATATCACATAAAATGTGTACAAAAATGAGCAACAAAAATAATACCTAGCCTGTATAGGCTTCCTTATAAAAACAGAATAGAAGCACTTAAGCTCATGCCCTTGGAAGTTAGGAAGAAAAGAGGGGACTGTCTCCTCTTCCATAATATCATCAATGATTTAACACTAAGGAATCAATGTGGTATAATTCATAACAACAGAAACCAAAACTTAAGATCACATAATAATCAATTTGAATTGCCAATGACAAATACCAAAATGAGAGATATTTTTTTTCCCATGAGTACAATTGCATTTTGGAATAGATTGCCAAATACTGTGGTTGGTATACAAGAACCAAATAAGTTTAAAAAAGCTCTTGACAAATATTTGGGTTATTAAAAGCAGTGCTCCACTAGAGTGGGGGGATGAAGAAGATGAGCTCACACCTAATTGCGTCCCAGATTTACATAGTACAAAGTACAAAAGGTCTGAACTAATGTCTTGTATGGACACTAGCTGGGTTTGTTTATTCAGGTAGTTTTAGAATATTTTGATGTCTGCTTCACTGAGACCTAGATTCTGGAGCTTGTGCAGGAGTATTGCATTATCCAACAAATTAAAGATCTTGGAGATATCAACAAAGATGTGCCTAGGGAGGAGATCATTATCCATGGCTGTTTGAAGATTGTTAGTGACATTGAGCTATACAGATATGGTGGAATGCCCCTTCCCAAAGCCAGACTGCATGGGAGAAAGCAAACTGTGCAGACTGAGATGATCAGTCAGCTGTCAGGAAATGCACTTTTTGAGAACCTTAGCGGTCAGGAATAATCAAAATGGGTCTGTACCGATTTAGATCCTGTTTGGCTCCTCCTTTCTAGAAGGGCACAACTCTGGCACATTTGCAGACAGTAAGCATCTCACCAGAGGCGAGGGAGAAATTTAACAGCATGGTAACTGGGGTGTAGATATAAGGCACCACAAGGTGAAGAACCTCAGGTCAAGAGATTCAGCACCAGCACTCTTGTTTGGGCTGAGGCCCTGCAGTGTTTGAGAATCTCCGCCGTAGTAATTTTCTGGAAGTGGATCATGAGGGTCATGCTCTGGATTTCTTGATGACAGACCAACCATGGATGGGACCAAAGAGTTCTGAAGCTTGGCAGGGATGCTGGAATTTAGTAGACTGAGTGTCTAAGGCACTTGTAATGTCTGAAAGAGAGAGATGACAAGGTCACCAGTCAGGTTCTGGATTTGATTTTCAAATGTCAACATGTTTTAATGATGATTGTATTTGTATGTATCATATTTTGTATTGTATGTTTTGTTTCTTATTTGTTGATGCAATTGTAAATGAGAGTTTACTCTCTATTGCCTTCCAATAAATTAGATTTTTTTACAATAATGTCCATCACTGATGGATCTGATCTTTTTACATGTGGCCCAAGGAGCATCCCTTTGGGAGAACAATTTAATAATATCATTAGGGGTAATGAGCTAATTTGACAATCTGTGTTTTGACTGGTGCATACCAGTATTTGTTACATATGTTTAGAAGTTCACTGGCAAAGAATTCCTAGCATCAGTTATGGAGGGAATAAGGTTAATTATGTAACGTTGTATGGCAGACAAGTCTGTACAGAAGTCCTCCAGAATGAAATGACTGCATAAATGAGTTGTGATGATTTTTGAAGGGAATTTGTGCTACAAATCTTCCAGCTAGAGATGGTAATGGAATGATTTACTGAAGCAGTCTGAAAGTACTCCAGCAGTTGAAAGGGCATTTAACAAGAATCCAGTCTAGCAGGCTGTGGTTGGTTATAGCAGTCTTGTGGGTAGTGTGATAATTTGGGTATGATTTAAGTAGAAAACAGCAGGTTTAAATTTAGTGGAGTCCTTCCTAATTGGTTGAGGTTAAGGTCATGGCTCAGGAACATCTCAAGGCTGTGCCTACCAAAAGTTAGACCAAGAGCACCCATCATGGCATCAAAGTCATTAGACACTTTAGTGATCTATAAATTCAGCCCACTAGTACAGACATGGTGGTATTAAGGTGAACTTGTTTGTATAGGGCCTCCATATTATCATACATGTACACCACTGCCTCTGACACTATCATTTGTCCACAATATAAAAGGTAATACCCCCTCAATGCTTGTTTCTATAGTATATTGCTTTTACACACATTTTCCTTATATATGGATATATGAATCTAAGGTTCATGAGTTAAGCCCTTTTTTGACAGTGCTATTAAATAGGGTTCGTGTACAGCAACCCAAGCTCTCAGCTCATCCAGTTTAGGTGCTAGACTTCTGATGTTAGTGTGGAGTAGCTTCAGACCATTGCATGTTGGCCTTTGCCATGACAGATAGCAAGGAAACAGTACTAGAGATGATCCTCTGTGATCTGTGAGGTGAGAAATGAATTGCCTGCTTAAGAGTACATCCCAAGTGCTGTTAAGGTATAGGTCAGGAAACATGGGCAAACCAGGAGAAGTTATAAAATGCATAGGTAGCATTTTATTATTATCAATAACAATTAAATAAAAATAAAGTTGTACAGGATAGCTCTTATGCAGGCAGTTCAAACAAAAAAAGTCCTTCCTCAGAGGGTATCTCTAAATCTAAATCTCTCTCTCTCCAACAAAAGATTGCTCTCTTTATATATAATGTCCTTTCCTGGCAGTTAACTTCTGCATCATGAGCTCGTTAAGATACATCTCCTGTTTCTCACAAAATGTATCAGAACTCGTCAGGTTTTTTTTCCAGCAAGTGCAACAAATTAGAACATTGTGTCCCAGAACTGATCTTCTGTTGATGATTCTGCAAATGAGCTTGTGGAGGTCAAACTGCATCTTAAGGTTAACCCTCTGAGTTCCAAATAGCTTTTTGCAATCATTCTAATATAACTATATACTGTACATTTGCAAACCAAGGGATCCCAGTTTCACACAAACAGTTTCACACAAAGATTCACATATACCTTTAAACCACAGAGAAGTAAGAATGGAAGAATAGACAGAAACTGCAAGTGAAGGCAGGGAGATAGTGGGGGGGGCTTCAAAGTAGCAAGTTCATTAAGTGACACAGGAAAATTTAATTGCACAATCAGATGGGCAAAAGACAAGAGAAGAGGCAGAAAAAGGAGAGGACAGAACAGATCCTTACTTTTAACTTTCTCTGTGTAGCAAATGGGACAGGATCCAACCCTGTCACCCCAAGGAAACACACAGAAATGCTGTTTCCAGTGTGCACTTAATAGGGCCCCTCTATACACCTGTACAGTGAAAACTCTAATGTATAAGATGGTGCACAATCCACCTAGCTGTTGTAAATCCCATCTTAATGCATGTACTAGTAACCTGAACATTAGATTCTCTGAGGCGAAGCTACTAAGAAAACTGCAAATGAAATCTTCCATGGGTCTCAAGACATTTGACACTAGAGTCCCTAGAACTTGATTAAAATAAGGGAATGGATAACATGTTCTACAAGGAAAGGTAGAAAAACTTTGTATCACATCAGAACAGTGAAATTCCAACAGAGAAAGCCAATACAGCGACAATTTCAACGAAATTTGAAATTGTCGCTGTAATGGTCCTGATTGCGAAATTTCACTGTTTTGCCATGGTTCACACCCACTTCAATCAACTCTGACTCAGAGTTTCATATTTAGAGATTGGGGGATGTGGAAGCCCCCTGCATGGGGGTGTGGGGGTAAAGCCCCCCAAAAACAAAACAGTCAACGTCAGACAGGTGAAATTTTGCCTGTCAGCATTGAGGATTTCGTTGTGCCACACTTTGTTGATGCGGCTTGGTGGAACTGAAAAACTTGACCTACATACCCTAGAAAGAAAGCAACCAAGAGGACATGTTACAAACATATATCTGTAGGGTAAGTAGGGAAAACCCCTTAATGAGGGACCTGGGTATGATGCTGAAAAAAAAACAACCACATAATTTATGGGGTCATAAGTAACAGATAACACCAAAACACTACAATAAGGAGGGAAGAGGACATTATTTTATGCAGTGAGTTATGAACATGTGGAAAAGCTTACCATAATGGGCAGTCAGTTCTAAAATATTAGACACCTTTAAATGTAATCTGTATACACACATGTCAAACAAGGGATCCAAAACATATGACCACTAAGAAGTGAGAGATGGTTAAAACGGGCACCATCCTTGTTCCATCTTAATTATCAAGTAAGTACAGCTTCAAGTAGGTAACATGATGCTCTATTCTTCAGCTCAAGTTAATAAACTTACATGCTGAATTCAAAAACTACAGTACATTAAAGGAACACATGTTACTGAATGTAATATGTAATTGCTTTACCTAATTGTTCATTACTACTTAGCATACTCTATGGAAGTATTCTATATTAAGTGTACACATACTGTATTAAATGGACATCTCCTATATGTATATTATATTTGTTCTGCATGTACTGTCCTATGTCTTTTTGCCCAGGTCACTCCTGTAAAAGAGACCTGGTTCCAGTGAGCTTACCCAGTAATCAAATAAGATGAATAAATAAAATAACTGCTCACTCTCTGATGTCTCCCTCCCAGAGCCAGAAGGATGATGAGGAGGAATTATTTAGCATAAATGTGCAGATTTAGCATTTTGCAGGATATCTGACAGTTTAAATTGTAGCCTAATAACCAATAACTCTAGAAGATGAACAGACAGTGGCACAGTAATGGAGGGCCTCCACCCAAACATTAATGCTTGCCTGTGGGTAGAAGTGCTCTAAAGTTTTTTTTTTGTTTGTGGAGAGGATGGAATTAAAAAATGTCATAAACAAACATGATGTCCTTGCAACTATTTTCCAGAAATATTATATTTATTGCCAGCAAAAGGAAATGTGGATCTCCCAGTTTGTACACCATGGATGTTTTCAAAAGCCTATGAAGTTTAATGAATAAGCAAGTGAAAGGCATAACCTATTTTGAAACATGAGTCATCCAGTATGAGAGTAAACGGGCACACATCTGAACTGTTTAGGGACGAATGCACAGTCTTTGTGACGGTAATTTACTGAGGTTTTATGCGATCACTGTCTGTGTGACTGTTTTGTGTTTCAGATTTTCTGCAGTTGGGTGTGTAGAGGACTATTCCCCATTGACACCCCAGCAGAAAATCAATCAGGTGCAAGGCCACTGGTTTTCATTTTTTTACCAGAAAAACGGGTAAAATTCTGGAATTTGGACTGCTTGCACACTGTAAAAACACATAATTTCACAGAATTTGGCATTTTATTCCAGATCAGTAAATCTACAGAGCTTGTAATTTTCTTATAATTAATTTCAGTTTGCTTCATTTAATGCTCTTCATCTTAAGCCTTCTTTTATTCTGATTATTTACACAAATACTGAAAGAATGACAGTAGAATCCCTGTATAATCCACAAATTAGACTTACAGTAACCAGTGAACTTCATATAATTTCATTACTTTTAACACCATAAATCAGTGGCCTTGATCATGTGATTTAACCATGTTTCTCCATTGGTTTTGCATTACTTTGCTCTGGCATAGTAATACAGATTTCTTCATCACTGGTACTTGTTGCTTTTATTTTTGTTTGGGCTCCCAGTGTAATTCAGTTATGGTGCACACAGTGCAACTCAGAGAGTGAGGATTCCAGCCATCTGGACCCCCGAGGAGTTTTTCTGCCTGGTGTGGCTCACATGGGGGGGGGGGCGCACAACTATCAGGAAATCCAAGGAACAGTTCTACTGTCTGATGCAGCTCAGGAAGGGGGATCCTGTTCATCTACACCCTCCAGAAGCGGTTTGTCCACCTTGTTCAGTTCAGCAAGGGGGATCCTGCCCATCAGAACCCTGAAGAGCAGTTCTGCTGCTCAATACAGCTCAAGAAGAGGGGATCTCAGCCATATGGATCCCTGAGGAGCAGCTGCATCTCCCAGCTTAGTGATGAGGGATCCCTGCCATATGGATCCCAGAGAAGCAGTTCCACTTCCTGTCTCAATGAGGGAGGACCTCAGCCATCAAGACTCCCAAGGAGCAGTTCCATTGCCTGGTTCAGTGACAGGGGAATCCCTGCCATTGGGAACCACAAGAAGCAGTTCCAATTCCTAGCTTAATGGGGGGGGGATCCTAGCCACCTGGAGCCTCTTGGTGCAGCTCAGAGAGGGGGATCCTGGCCAATAAGACCTCAGAGGAGCAGTTCAGTTGTCCAGTGCTGCTCAAGGAGGGGAATGCTGGCCATCTGCACCCCTTCCCCAGAAGCAGTTCCTTACAGCTCAAGAAGAGTGGATACTGGCCATCAGTACCCCTGTGGAGTGACAGGGGATCCCTGCCATTGGGATCCCCAAGGAGCACTGCCACTGCACCATTCAGATAGGGTGATCCTGACCATCGGGAACCCTCAGGAGCAGTTCCACTGCTTGGCTCAATGAGGGGCATCCCAGCCATCGCCCCCCCCCCCAGAGGAATGGTTCTGCCACCTGGTGAGGCTGAGAGAGAGTGGGAACCATGCACGGCAGGACTTTTCTTTATGTTTAGCACTAGAGGAACCATGGATGGCTTCATATAAAATGAGTTATGATGTCCACAGTGTGTACTAATCACATGAGTATTGGGTAATACCAGGAGTGGTAGTACTACAATAGGTGATCAATAAATAATAAGGGAATTATGAAGGTTACACACTGACTCATCAGAAATAACATTTGCAGTGTTTCATTGTTCCTGTGTGTATGAGTAGTCATTTAGCATTCTGGTATATATTCATTTTGCTAGGTAAATACATTTATTTTTTCATTGCCTTAAACTTACAACTTTATTTCAAACATATTCTTCTTCCTGCATTTGAATGCTGACCAAATGACTCATTATGTTGCCTTGTGCACACACGCACAAGCAACATTTTGTGGCAGCTTGCTGGAGTAGCAGGTTGTGGAGGTGCGGCAGTGTTGTGGACAATGCCGTCACTGCATTTTTGGGCTTGTCTCTGTGGCACCAATGAATTAACATGCTGTCTATGACAGCAGTTGAGAAGCGTGCCACCAACTTGAAAGAAATTTGCTGCCGCATTGAGGGAGCACACCGTCATTGCAGGGTATAGCCACCCGTATGCCTGGCATGTCACGGCGTGCTGCAGACCAGCGGGGGGGGGTAGCAGGAGCTGAGAGCGGAGCCAGCGTTTCTGCTGAGCAGGACTACAGGGCATAGGCAGGCATACACCAAACATGCCACAATGTGCTTACTGAGTAGCAGGGGCTAGCAAAAAAGTCACCTGGCATGTCTGCATATTCCTTTGCTTATTTTTGTTTTCATATGCTTCCAACCTTGAATAGTCCATGGCGGTGCTACACTGGGGCACAGATGACATGCCTCCCCTACGTGCCTTGCTTAATGAAACATTTCAATAAACATGGCAGCAGCTGTCGCCGTCCACCTCTCACAATCCTTAGAAAGCTGACTATGGGGGTGCCCAGTCCCACTGTTGACATGTTTATAACCCCCTTCAAGATTGTGTGGCACACTGGGAGCCCACCCCAGTGTGCCTCATATGTTCTGAAGCTGACCGCTTTGGTATGTTCCTGCTCCCGCCCCACCCCCACTCCCACTGTGTGCCACACTGGGAGCCCACTCCAGTGTGGCCAACATAACCCCCCCAAAGTCATAGGGCACATTGGGAGCCCACCCCAGTGTGCCCAACAGTTGTTTTATGTCACCTGCAAATAAAGAAAACCTTCCCGCGATGTCCGTTCCTGAAAAAAGAAAATGGTCCATCGTTGAGTCCAGAGCACCCGGCTCTCACAACCTGCACCCACCCTCTGTGCACCTCACCTCCCCACACACACACCCTCACTCCATACTTAACCTCTGGAGGTCTGGCACTGCGATCTTTAGTGGAGCGGGAACACGTCTGCAGTCTTCAAAGCCAACCGCAAACTGAAGAAATGCCGGTAAGCTGTATAATGGCATCAATGGAGGGGGTTTCAACTTAGTTGGCTATCTCGGCCATTTTTTTGACTTTTGGTTCCAAATTTTCAACATGGGGTTCTTGGGACACCACCTCATGAAATCAGTCAGTGTCATTTCGTTATTCATTCCCAAAAGGTGATTTTGTGGGCACTGCGCAGAATCACCTTTTAGGACCAATTAACAAAATGACAGTGACACTGTTCATGAGTGGAGGTCCCAAAATGCCTATGTTGAAAATTTAGTGAAAAAATTCCAAAAAATGACTGTTGTGAGCGTGCATTGCGCAGTTTCCATGCACACTCGTAACTTCAAGAATTTTTAATATTTCCACTCCAGATGTTCAACATTGCCATTTCTTCAACCTCCTTAAGAATGGTAGAGCTGTCATTTTTCACATCCTGCCCGAAATGTGTTTTCACACATCTGGTGCAGAATGGTGCAGTCACTGTGGGAAATCAACATTCAGGACAGATTAACAAAATCACAGTGCCACTGTTCATGAGTGCAGGTCTCAAATGCTTTCATGAGGTGGTGTCACAAAAAGCCCATGTTGAAAATTTGGAGTGCAAATACCAACAAACGCCCAGGGCGTTAGGGTTTCTAACTGTAACGACCCACCCAGTAGAGACTGACAGGCATCAGAGGTGTGACTTTGGACTGTCGGCTGTAATGCTTGCCATTCCACCCCTACCCCCACCCTGCAACCAGTGACAGGCATCAAGGTATGCCTTGGACTCTTTGGCCCCAAAGTTCACCCCATTCTCGTATACTGCACCCATCTCAATATATTTGCTTATGGAATGGGGTAAGCATAACGCCCGTTGACCCCAAGGCACAACATGACACTTATCGGAGTCTGCAGGGTAGGGTGAGGTGAAATGGCATGAGTGTTATGGCCGACGACCCAAAGGCACGCCTCAATGCCTGTCAGTCTCTACAGGTTGGGGGTGGGGTTAGCGTCAGTTCCATACTTCACTGCCATTCCTATTATGCATCTCTCTAATTCCTGCACTACCAATGTCAATGCCAGCAAGACAACATTCGGCATTGACAAATGCTTGTTTTATAAATCCTACTGTATAAGTATACAACTTATATATCACACAGAAAGAACTGTATTTGAGTCATGAATAACAGCTTAGAAAAAGGTGTTGATCAGTCCATTCAAGATAGGGAGGCAGTATAGCGCAGAGGTTTAAGTCTCTGAGCTGCAAATCTGGAGACCTGGATTTGAATCCCAGAGCCCCCACTTGCATACTGTGTGACCCTGAGCAAGTCATTTAACTTCTCTGTGCTCCCAGGTTGCAACTGTAAACAAGCTTGCAGCTTAGTGTGCTACTCCTGGTTAAACAATTAAAAAAAAACACTTTATTCAATTACCAAAATAAATGTAAGTTTTAAAGCTAAGGTTGATTGTTGTTTTATTGGTCCGCATTGTTTTATACAGTAATTTCAGTCAGAACAATGAAGGCATACCTATTGTTCATTTTCTTACAATTTACAAAAGGTAAGTCAGAAACAGATGACTGTTAGTTTCAGCCAACAATGACAATATCCGAAGGAGAGGATGTGACATTGAATTGTACCTGGGAAACTTCAGAGCCAAAGCATTATTAGTTCTGCTACCATCAGAACAGTAGACAGCCCCTGGCAGACTTAGTTTACAGACTATATATATTCATGTTCTGAAAGCTGAGGGAATTAACAGAAGAAGAATCAGCATTTATATAGCGCTTTTCATACACATTGTATCCCAAACTGCTTTACAAGCAATGCTAGACTGGTAGTGAAGTGACTAAATGTGTAGTGGCATCAATTTCACACATCAACACCCCGACACAGCCTTGATCAATTGTATGAACCAGTTTTGTGGGAAGGGGAATATGGGCCAAGACACCAGGCAAAGTCCCCTGCTCTTTGTGAAAAGTGGCTTGGGTTCTTTTACGTTCACCTGGACACCTACCAGGACAGCACCAGGATGGGTAGAAGGAGCTTGGTTTAATGTCTCATCCAAAGGATGGCACACCCTGACATTACAGCACCTCCCTAACACTGCACTTGGGTGCCAGCCTTTTAGGTATGAGTCCAATCCCAACTGAGCCATGCAGACAACCAAGCAGAAAACAAAAGAAGCCACTCCACAAAAGTGGATTTTGCCATGGCTAACTGCGAACTCAGGAGCAAAAAAAGGCTGACACCAACCTATAATTTTCTGCTCCGCAAGTTTATTAGTAGAGCTGAGTGTTCGGACTGGCCACAGTCTGAGCCACTAAAAACATCCAGCAGCTCATAAAATCCGAGCAAGAGCTAAACTGGCTATGAAGAGCTCAGTTTGGCTCAGATTACAGAAAATACCACCATGAACAATATGCAGTAGTTCCTTCTCTCTCATCATCACATGCAGTCGATTTCTTCACTTGCCATGAGCACTGAGAGAGGCATACCTCTCAACCTTTTGTCCCCCAAATGTGGAACATTGCCTGTCAAAATGTGGAACAAATGGGCAAAATGTGGAACATTTATTAAAATCTTTACCTAAGAAGCTCAAAACACTGTTAACATGTTGCATTTATGTTCAGAAAGTCTGTTATTAATTGAATAATATATTTTTTGCATCATTTACTATTGATTTTTGCTTTAAAATGTTGACTTTGAATGTGGAACAAGTCCTCACAATGTGGAACAGGGAGCTTTTGTGAAGTAAAATGAGGAACATTCCTTGTAATGTGGTACAGTTGAGAGGTATGGAGAGAGGGATGAAGTGCTGCCAGCTGCTCTTAAAAAACAAACTGACAGACAAGAAATATTTTAAAAATACTACAAAAATTAAAAAGAGACATATTGTACAAAGGGATGCGAGGAGCACTAGAAGGAAAAGCCTTCTAGAATGGGGGGCACAAAAAGCAAGATGGGTAGGGAAAACTGAAAGTGAAGACCGAGCCTGAACTGAAAGATAGGGACGACAATAATCAAAGGAGAAAGATAATAAACAAACAATTACCTTACAAAAAAAGGAAAAACACAGTTTACAAAACAAAAAATAAATAAATAAATACTATGTTAGGCAGGGGAGAGGGAACTAGTAAAAAGAAAGCACCTGCCACTGTGGGGTTGGGGGGGTGGATATAGAAAAGAAGGGGGAAGAAATTTAGGAAAAGTGAAAGTCAATACCCCATACTGAAATAACATGGACTAACAAAAGATTACTTTTATTTTAAAAGAAAGATGTTAATGGCCTAACAGGGGTGCTAAAAAAAAAAAAAAAAAAGCATCTGGAACTGAGTTTTAATGAGTAAAAACTGATGGCAGAGAAAAAGTGAAAGTACAGCAAACTGAAAAATGTGGCTAACAAAAGGATTACTTAAAAAAAGTTAAAGTTATGTAGGTAGTGACTGTGTCGGGAACTAAAAAACAAGCATTTGTCAATGCCGAATGTTTGCTTGCTGGCATTGGCATTGGTAGTGTAGGAGTTAGAGAGATGCATAATAGGAATGGCAGTGAAGTATTGAACTGAAGCCAACCCCACCACCACCACCCTGCAGAGACTGACAGGCACTGGAGTGTGCCTTTGGGTCATCAGGTATAACGCCATGCCATTTCACCACACCCTACCCTGCAGACATCAAGTGTCACGGTGTGCATTGGGGTCTTTGGGCCTTATGCTTTTCTGATTCCATAAGGAAATACAGTGAGATGGGTGCAGTACAGGAGAATGGGGTGAACACTGGGTCCGAAGAGTCCAAGGCACACCTCATTCCTGTCACTGGCTGCAGGGTGTGGGTGGAGGTGGAATGGTATGAGCATTACAGGCAACAATCCCAAGTCACACCCCTGATGCCTGTCAGTCTCTACAGGGTGGGGCATTATGGCCATAAACCCTAACTCCCCAGGTGTTCATTGGTATTTTCACTCCAATTTTTCAACATGGGTTTTTTGTGACCCCCACCTCATGAACAGTGGCAATATCAGTTCATTAGCCAAAAGCTGATTTTGCACAGTGACTACGCCATTTGGCACCACAGGTGCGAAAACACATTTCGAACAGGATGTGAAAAATGACAGCTGTACTGTTCTTGAGGAGGTGTAAAACTGGCAATGTTGAAAATCTGGAGGGAAAATATAAAAAACTGGTGAAGTCACGAGCGAGCGTATAAACTGCACATCGCACACCCGTAATGTAATTAGTTTGGGGATTGTTTACAGCAGATTGTCAACACAGGCATTTTGGGTCCTCCGATCATGAACAGTGTCACTGTGATTTTCGTAATCTGTCCAGAACACTGATTTCCCACAGCGACCATGCATTTCTGCCCCGGAAGTGCTAAAACACATTTTGGCTAGGGTGAGAAAAATGACAGCTGTACTGTTCATGAGGAGGTGTGGAAGAATGCCACTGTAGAAAACCTGGACTGAAAATATTACAAAATCGTGAACCTACGAGGGTGCATGGAAAGAGTGCAATGCACGCTCGTAACACAGTCATTTTACGGCCTTTTGTCACCAAATTTTCAACATAGCCATTTTAAGACCTCTGCTCATGAACAGTGTCACTGTGATTTTCTTAATCTGTCCTGAACATTGATTTCACACACCAACCGAGCCATTGTGCGCTACATGTGCAAAAACACATTTTGGGCAAGATGTGAAAATGACAGCTGTACTGCTCATAAGGAGGTGTGGTAAAATGGCAATGTTGAAAATCTGGAGTGAAAATTTAAAATTCTCTAAGTTACAGTGTGCGTAGGAACTGCTAGCCTACACTAAGTAAAACAGTCATTTTGAAATTTGTTCACCAAATTTCCAACATAGGGTTTTGGGGGGCCTATCTCATGAACTGTGACACTGTCATTTCATTACTCAATCCTGAAAGGTGGTTCCGCGCAGTGACCGTGAAATCAACTTTCTGGACTGAATAACAAAATGACAGTGACCGAGTTCATGAGGTGGGACCCCAAGAACCCCATGTTGAAAATTTGGTGAAAAAATTCCCCAAAATGAACGAGATATGCACCAAAGTTGAAAAAAAAACATTTATGCCATTATACAACTTATCGGCATTTCTTCAGTTCGTGGTCGGCTTTGAGGAGTGCAGACGTGTTCCCGGTCCACTGAAGATCATTGCACTTGGCTCTGGAGGTAAGTATGGGGTGCGGGGTGTGGGGAGGTGGGTGCACAGAGGGTGGGCTTGGGTTGACGAGGGAAGAAGGACAGTCAACGAGGGACCATTTTTTTTTTACAGGTGTCTTTTTTTTTTTTATTTTAGAAGACACGTGGGACTTTTGCCACACTGGGGTAGGCTCCCAGAGTGGCAGCTGTAAGTTTCTTTTTGGGGGAGTAGTGGAGTCAATGGGGGATTGGGCAGCCCCGTCACCCATATGGACGTTTGCCACTGGTGGGCTCCCAGCGTGGCAACTGGAAGTCTTTTTTTTTTTTGCTGGGGGGGTTCAGTGGAGCCAACAGCAGATTGGGCACCCCGTCACCTTACAGACTTTTGCCACACTGGGGTGGGCTCCCAGCGTGGCACCTGGAAATCTGTTTTGGATGGGCAGCGGAGCTGATGGGGGATTGAGCACCACTTGAAAGAATAGCCGCTCATGTTAAAAAATTTCATGATGATGATTCAACAACTGCTACTAGCAGGGCCAGTGATGCTGATGATGACCATGAGAATGATAAACAGGAGGCTAAATATAGCCCTACAATAATTACTGAAAATGAAAAAAATGTTGTTATTGATAGAGCATGTGTAAGTGAACCAGACAGTCATTTTAAAAAACTCAAGTTGAGACCTATCCATTTCTGTAGGAGACTTCTTGGGAACAAGATGTTCAACCTATTATGCCTGTTGTGTGGAATTTTTTTGACCACAATAAGTGTGCCATGCTACAGGGTATATGTGCATGGTGTAAATATGGGATATACAATGGTGAGCTGTCAGATAAATTATTTATCTACACAAGTGCTGTTTTGTCCTCGGGTAACCTCATGAGTGGCGTAAGCCACGAGTGAGATGTCCGAGGTCAGACAGCAAGAGTGTAGATAAATCATTTATCTGACAGCTCACCATTGTATATTTCATTTATGCAATAGGGATGCTTTCTGTCAGTGCAGGGACATTTGCTTTTAATTGTCTATCTTTTTTTTGCATATGTTTGTCAAAAAAGTGAACAAAAAATTGCATTTTCTGCTCTTTTTTGCTAATTATAAAAACAATCTATAATGTATCTATAAATGAAATACCACTCATTTTGTAAATAATTTTGTGCTGCACAACTTTCATGCTCACAGCACTATGCTGTCTTTTTTTCATTTTAAAGTTATTTGCATTTGAAAATAGTTAGTACTGGTACTGAGGCTGAACATTCTGAATGAGTTTCGGAGTGACTGTGACATATCTACTATGTATATAAATCTGTGATGATGCATCTACTATGTGTATAAATGTAAAATTTTGAATTTATCTCATAGTAGCTCAGATTTATCACATAGGATTTATGTCCACGCCTATTGCATAAAAAAGTTGTTAGCACAGGAAGAACAGTTAGCAATCTTAATAAATAATAATAAAACTTTATTTTTATGGCACCTTTCAAAAAACCAAGGCACCGTACAGAATAAGCAGATTAAAAATGTCAGTCATTATACTAAGAGCAGCTAATAAAATAAATACAATCAGACTCCAAATAACTTGGGTCCACAGATATGTTTTTAGGGCACATCAACTATGATAAGGCACTTAGTCCGATCACATCCAGACCTCAGGACAAAGTTAAAGGCATCAGGGGGAGGGTTAGATGGTAAAACAGAAGAGCAGCATGCCCATGTACTGTAAGTGGCTTATACAGATATTTTGTAAATTCTCAGAAAGAATCAGAAGGTGCTGCATCATTGTCCAGCTCATAGAGTAGTACCTTCTCTTTCTCTGGTTTTGAGGTCCTCCCAGCTCACGGGTTAGGCTGCATCAATCAAGACAGCTTTAACCCCCCTTCAGCTTCAAGTACTCTAGCAGGCCAAAAACAGTTCAGCGTGAGGAACCATTTTAAATGTCTTCAAAGTGTGATGCAAGTCATCATGTGGCACAAATCTTAGCCAATACAATTGCAACAATTAGAGCAGTGGATCTGAGCTCCTTCTCACATGCAGAGGCTGCTGTTTTCAACATCCAGTGCAGGATTCACAAAGCTGTTTGGGACCAAATCCCATGCTGCAACTCCATTTGTGGACTAAAGTCTCCACAGCTGGGGAGTTTGATATTTACGTCCCCAGCAATTGAGGATGATGTTATGGCTAGTCCTGCTGGCTGAAACAGTCCTCCACAGCTGTGGAGATTTCCCTGGCAACACCTCCAGCAAGCTGCCATAAATCATGGAATCAGTCATAATCTGGCTCCCCCTTTGTGAATACCCACAGCTGTGGGGAAACTGTGGTGACCTGCAGATCCAAGCAATGCTAGACTGTTAGTGAAGTGACTGAATGTGTAGTGGTGGCCATATCACACATCAACACCCACACGCAGCCTGGACAATTGCATGAACTGGTTTTATGGGAAGGGGAATATTGGCCAAGACACCGGGAATGTCCCCTACTCTTTGTGAAGAATGCCTTGGGTTCTTTTACTTCCACCTGGACACTCACCAGGATGGGTAGAAGAGATCTTGGTTTAGCATCTCATTGGAAGAATGCCACACCCCAGAAGTACAGCACCCTCCCAATACTGCACTCAGGTGCCAGCATTTTTAGGTATAAAGCCAATCCCGGTGTAGGATGAAAACCCATGAGCTTCTGGTCCAGAGGCAGATGTGCTACAAACTGAGCCACACTGACTCCTGGAGACCCCAGAGAGGGAGGCTGAGGATCCTGGAGGAGGAGGAGGAAGCAACTCCTGGTGGGATTCTATTGTTAAGGGGGTAGACTTGGGAGCAGATGGAGTGGGAGAGAGGAAGGTTAAGTGCCTACTTGGAGTCATGGCTTGGAGGAATGGAAAGTGTATCCAGAGGATCACTGAGGCAGCAGGAAGGAAGGGGGAGCTAGACATCATTGTCCATCTGGGGATGAATGACCTGGCTGCTGATGAGGTTTGAGTAGTGTACAAGGACTTCAGGGAGCTGGGAAGGGGTAGTCTTAGACATGTGGCACACACTGTAACCTTTTCAGAGGTGCTACCAGTCAAAGACAAGGAGGAGGACAGGGCACCAACATGGTAGCATGTAATAATGGTGAGTAAAGAACAGCGACTGCAATAACAGCGATGGCATTTCAGCAAACATAAAAATGGCGATGGTAAAATTTGCCACATGCATTAATGGCGACAATTGCTTTACCCACTCACTGAGGTGCTATGATGTTGGAGTCGATTATATTAGTATGAGGGATGCAGGGTGCAAAACCCCCCACAATGGGGTGTGCAGGGGTGAAGCCCCCCTCACATAAAAGCAATTGCCACCATTAACGAATGTGCCAAAATTTACCATCGCCGTTCTTATGTTACCTGAAATGCAGTCGCCATTATTGTGATCACCATATTCCCCTTGCCATTTTCACATGGGGCCCTCAGCACCCCGAGATTCAATGCATGGTTGAAGGACTAGTGCAGAGTAGAGGGCTTTGGCTTCACTGGGGACTGGGGTCCCACCTAGAGGGATGTAGGCTTATACAAGTGGAATGGACTGCATCTATCCAGGAGGCAACCAAGATCCTCATTGAGAGGTTTAAATACTTCATTGACAAGCATTTAAACTAGCCAAGGGGGGAGACAAAAGTAGGCAGGAAGAAGCTAACTCCCACCCCCACCCAAACAAGGTGAAGCAGTCAGTATGAAGGACCCTAGAGTTGGGAAATCAACACTAAAACCTAAAACTGATATAGGAAGAATGGCAAAAATAAGGAAGGATGGGAGTAAAAACAGGAGTGGAAGGGAGGGAAGAGGTGGGGATAGAGGGGAGCTGCTAAAAGTGGAGTTTGCAAAACTTGGAAGGCCATGTACAGTGGCGTGAAAAAGTATTGGCCCCCTTCCTGATTTTCTCTGTTATTGCATATTTGTCACACTGGATGTTTTCAGGTCTTTAGAGAAAATGTAATATTAGATAAAGGGAACCTGAGTGAACAAATAACACTTGTTTTTTTTTATTTCACCTATTTAATGAAAAAAGTTAACCAACACCAACTGGCACTATGTGAAAAAGTAATTGCCCCTTACACTTAATAACTGGTTACCACATTTAGCTGCAATGACTGCAACCAAACACTTCCTATAATTCAACATCTGTCTTTCACATCGCTGTGGAGAATTTTAACTCACTCTTCCTTGCAGAACTGCTTTAATTCAGTAACATTTGGTAGGTTTCGAGCATGAACTGCTCATTTCAGGTTCTGCCACAGCATCTCTACTGGGTTTAAGTCTGGACTTTGACTAGGCCACTCAAAACTTTAATTTTACTTCTTTTAGCCATTCTGATGTGGACTTGCTTTTGTATTTTGGATCATTGTCTTTTCGTGACCAACTCGCTTCAGCTTCAGCTGACAGAAGGATGACCAGACATTCTCCTAAGAATTTTCTGGTACAGAGCAGAATTCATGGTTCATTTAATTTTGGCAAGTCATCCAGGTCCTTAGGCAGCAAAGCATCCCCCACCATCACACTACCACCACCATGTTTGACTGTTGGTATGGTGTTCTTACTGTGGAATGCTGTGTTTGCTTTCTAGCGAGACATTATGGGATCCATGTCGTCAAAAGTTCCACTTTGGACTCATCTGTCCATAGAACATTTTTCCAAAGAGCTTGTGGATCATCCAGGTGCTTCTTGGCAAATGAGAGCGAGCATTTATGTTCTTCTTCAGTTTAGCAGTGGTTTCCGCCTTGCTACTCTCACATGAACCCATTTTGCCCAGTCTCTTTCTGATTGTGGGGTCATGAACACTGACCTTAGCTGAGGCAAGAAGAAGCCTGCAGTTCTTTGGATGTTGTTTTAGGATCCTTTGAGACTTCCTGGATGATTTTCCTGCGCCCTTGGAGTAATTTGGCAGGCCGCCCTCCTGGGAAGATTCACTACTGTTCCAAGTGTTCTCTATTTGGAGATTATGGCTCTCACTGTGGTTCGATGGAGTCCCAGAGCCTTAGAAATAGCTTTGTAACCCTTTCCAGACTGATAGGAGACAACATTTTTTCTGATCTTTTCAGGAACTTCCTTTGATCATGGCATAATGTGCTGGTTGAATCTTTGTGCTGGCAACGTGACTCTGATGGTAAGGGTCAAAATAAGTGAGGTTTATATTGAGCAGGGCTGGCTGTAATCAAAGCCTGGCTGTGTTCAATCAGCTGACTCTAATTATCCTTTTAATTGGGTTGATTTAACTAGGGGCAATTACTTTTCACACAGTGTCAGTTGGTGTTGGTTAACTTTTCATTAAATAAATGAAATAAGTAAAAAAAAATATGTTATTTGTTCACTCAGGTTCCCTTTATCTAATATTATATTTTGTCTAAAGACCTGAAAACATCCAGTGTGACAAATATGCAATAATAGAGAAAATCAGGAAGGGGGCAAATACTTTTTCACGCCACTGTACATGATTGCCTTCAGCCTGGGAAAGAAAATCCTGGAACTAATGGCTTTGAAGGCAGAGGTGGACCTGGACATTGTTGCTGTTACCGAGACAAGGTACATGGGGAAACATGAGTGGGATATAGCCATACCAGGTTATACTCTCTTTAGAAAAGAAAGGGTGGGAAAAAAGGTGGAGTAGTGGCTAGCTACATCAGGGAGGAAATTAAAGCAACTGACGTTCAGGGAATACAGGAGGGAGTGGAAGCACTGTGGATCACCCTGGAGACAGGGAATGACACCGCCATTCGCACTGGTGTGATCTACAGACCTCCTGTACAAGGGGAGGAGATGGACAGGGTACTACTGGAAGCCATCCACAAAATGACAGCCAAAGGTGAAGTACTACTGGTGGGAGACTTCAATATGCCTGATGTGGATTGGAGCACTCAGACTACAGCCAGGAGCAGAGTAATCTTAGATACCCTGCAGGGGGTGTGTCTAAAGCAGCTTGTGGCAGAACCCACCAGAGAAGGAGAAGTACTGGACCAGGTACTCACCAGTGGGGACAGAGTCACTGATGTACCGTAATGGTGGGTAGCCACCTGGGGTCTAGTGATCATCATATGGTGTGGTTCAATATGAAAACAGTGGAGGAGTCAAACCACACAAAAGCAAGGGTCCTGTATTTCGGACGGGTCGACTCTGCAAAAAGGGAGAATGTCTCAAGAAAGCTCTGGCAGGAGAAGAAGAAGGTGGGTGTAGAGAAACAATGGATTAACCTTAAGGGAGCCATAGCAGAGGCAACAAGCCTTTATGTTGAGCAACTAAGTAAAACAAAGAGAAAGAAAAAAACACTATGGTTCTCAAAAGACGTGGCTGGGAAGGTAAGGGAGAAAAGGTTAGCTTTCAGGAGGTACAAGGAAACACAGAGGGGGGAAGACAGTGAACTGTATCTGGAAAAGCAGAGGGAGCCGGGGAAAGCAGTTAGGAGCACAAAGACACAAATGGAGGAAAAAATAGCCCTGGCAATGAAGAAAGGAGACAAAACCTTTTTCAGATACATTAGTGAAAGAAAGAAGACCAGGGGTTGGATTGTGAGGTTAGAAAGGGAGGGAGGGAGGGAGGGGTGTGTGCGGAGAGGTACCTAGAACATGCAACAACACTGAACAAATATTTTTGTTGAGTATTCACAGAAGAAAGGGAATGAGAAGGACCACTATTGGGTGATGGGACACCTATGGGACAGAGGTGGATACCAGTCCATTTTCGGAAGAAAGAGTCCTAAAAGAAATTGAGAATCTAAAAGGGGACAATGTTATAGGGCCACATGGGATACATCCAAGAATATTATTAGAACTTAGAGAGGTGCTGGCAGCACCACTAATAGCCCTATTCAACAAATCAATAGAGACAGGGGTGGTTCCAGGGGACTGGAGGAGGGCAAATGTAGTCCCTCTCCACAAAAGTGGGAAGAGGCTGGCAACTATTGGCTAGTCAGCCTGACCTCAGTGGTGGGGAAATTAGTGGAGTCACTGCTAAAGGAAAGGATTGTGATATTTCTTGACTCCAGCAGAGCACAGGATCTGAGGTGGCATGGATTCACAGCGGGAAGGTCTTGTCAAACAAATCAGATAGACTTCTTTGACTGGGTGATCAGAGAAGTAGATCAGGGAGGGGCGGTGGATGTGGCCTACCTAGATTTCAGCAAGGGCTTCAACACTGTCCCACATAGGAGGTTGGTAAATAAGTTGGGCAGCCTGGGAGTGGTCTCCAAGGTAGTAAACTGGGTCAGAAACCGGTTGAGTGACAGGACACAGAGAGTAGTGGTAAATGGTGTTCAATCTCAGGAGACAGGGGCGACCAGAGGGGTGCCACAGGGATCAGTGCTGGGGCCAGTCCTCTTCAATGTCTTCATAAGCAACATTGCAGTGGGGCTGATGAGGAAGGTATGCCTCTTTGCAGACAGTACTAACATATGCAACAGGGTTGACAGTCTGGGGGGAGTGGAAAAAATGAAGAAGGATCTAAATATGCCTGAGGAGTGGTCGAGGATGTGGCAGCTAAGATGCAATGCAAAGAAGTGCAAAATCATGCATTTGGGGCACAGAAATCTAAGGGAGGACTACAAGATGGAGAGAGGTACTGATGGCCACCAATCAAGAAAGAGACCTGAGGTAATCATATCTGATGAGCTATGGGTAACCAAACAATGTGAGAAGGCTGTGGGAAGAGTCAGTGGAATGCTAGGGTGCATAGGGAGAGATATCACCAGCAGAATAAATGAGGCAGTTATGCCACTGTACAGATCACTAGTGATCATCTGGAGTATTCTGTCCAGTTTTGGAGGCCACATCTCTGGAAGGACATAAAACAGAAGCAGTCCAGAGAAGGGCAACGGAAATGGCGCAAAGACTGTACCAAAAGTCATAAGAGGAAAGACTAGAGGACCTCAATATGTATTCCCTGGAGGAGAGGAGAGAGGGGAAATATGATAGAGACATTCAAGTACCTCATGGGTATAAACAAGGTACCGGAGGGTAGCATCTTTCAGAAAAGAAGATGTACAAGAACACGGGGGCATGATATGAGGCTAGAGGGGGAAGGCTCACGGGCAATGTGATGAAGTACGTTTTTACAGAAAGAGTAGTGGTTGCTTGGAACTGCCTCCCTGTGGAGGTGATGGGGCCAAAAATTGTAGGGGAATTCAAGAATGCATGTAATAGACATAGGAGTACTTTTGCAGTAGGGAAGAGAGGGTAAGCCGCAGATCAACTAGGGTCGGCAGTATTGCATTAAGTAAGGAAAAGGGGCAGACTAGGTGGGCCACACAGTCCTTATCTGCTGTCACGTTACATGTTTCCAGATTTCTATGTTAATCCCCCCCCCCGCTACATCATCAGCATTGTGATCTCAGTGATAGTGACATCACGTGACTGACCAGGCAACTACTGAGTGGCTCTTCCTAGGCAGCAGTGATCTCAGTCAGTGAGGTCTTAATGCTGATGATGTAGTGCAGGAATAGAGCTAGATATGTTAGCTACCAGGTAAAGTATTCCACACATCACCCCTACTAACATCAGGTAAACAATCATCTAATTAACCAAAGGGAAAGGAAAAAGTATGTCAGATATAAAAGGTAATGATTGACTGCTTTTAAAAACTAGTATCAGTTTTAGGCAGTGCTTTAGCCCTTTACGTCTGTGTTTGGATCATGTAGATTAGTATATCTCTCTGCGTTCTTTCCCCTTAAGATATGTGGCCATGAAAGCCAGTAAGCAATACTACTTTTCACATTGGGACAAAGCAATTAGATCTTGTTGCCTTCAGCTTCGACCTCCCTTCAATGTTTCCCTACATGGCCAATGTCTTTCTTACTTCAAGGCGCAGCTAGAGACTGTATAGATCCTTATCCCAGTTTCTCCCATTAAGGCAGTAGCCATCTTCAAATCCATACCCTCCCCCTCAAAACTGGAACAACTATAGGAGACTCTGGAACTTATGTAAGCAGGAGACTAAGCAACTTAAGGCATCCTTCCTTAAAGGACAGCAGACGTGCAGCCTGGGTGACCCTCGGAGTTTTGGTCCTTGATCAACTCTCTAACAAAACCCAAAGCCAAGCAGAGTACCATCAACCTACTCACGGTCAGTGGTCTCCTAACCGAGCCTAACCATATCACAGAAGCCTTAAACATCAAATTCACTAACCTTCAAGCCTACCTGGATAAGCTCCAACCCAAGGCTTCCTCCTCCACTCCTGATAACACAAACCCCAAAGCACCGGGATGCCCACCATTCTATTTCAAAGTTACCACCCTACAGAAGTCTACCACCTCGTCAAGGGTCTCCCCCACTCCAGCAGTTCAGGGAGTGATGACCTTTGTGCCCGGTTTCTCATGCTGTCCACCGCATTTACTGTGCAGCCTCTGGTCTTTTTGTATAACATGTTCTTGTTTACCTTCCCCTTCTCCCAGCTTTGGAAACAAGCCAGTATAGTCTCCATATTTAAATCATTAAACCCCAAGCTCATGGACAACTACAGAGCCATCTCCATTGTTTCGCACCTTAGCAAAGTTTTTGAAAAACTCATCTTCCTGCAAATGTCAGACCACATCATCAAGCACAGGCTGCTCTCCCCCAACCAGCATGGCTTCTGCAGGGCCTTCAGCACTACCACTGCCTTTACCTGCTTCACCGACTTTGTTCTTACATCTGCTGATGACGGCATGCTCACAGGACCAATTTTCATTCACCTCTCAAAGGCATTCAATCCTATGGACCACAATCGCCTCCTACACAAGCTTAATTCTTACAGCTTTTCCTCTGGCGCCTTTGAATGGTTTCAACACTCTCGCTCCAACAGATCCAGGAAGGTTCACATCAAAGGGATTGCGTCCAGTCCTCTTCAAGTACATATTGGAGTCCCCCAGGAGTCCATTCTGGGCCCCATCCTTTACTGCCTGTTTGTTAACAGCTGACTTGATGTCAATCCAGAATGCCAGAAGCTCATGTGCGTGAATGACCTAATCCCTTTTAGATGTGGTCCCAGTCCTCTTAGCTTATCCCTCTCCCAGGACTTTTCACTCACCCATGGCTGGTTCACAGCAAATAGACTGTTGGTCAACACAAAGAAGACAAAGACCATGCTTTTTGGATCTAAAAATAAGCTGGGTAAATACTCTGGGGACCAGCCCAACTCCTTTCCAATCTGTACCCAAGACGGACCCCCCGAACAGGTAACCAGTTACAAGTACCTTGGAGTCATCTTGGACCTCACCCTTATGTTCCATGACCACATTGCTTTGATAGTAAGAAGGATCAATCAGCAAATTGACATCTGCTATCACCTGAGACCCCTCCCTTCCCCAGAGGTGTGCCTGGAAATTCAGCTTGGTAAGCTTCTACCTCTCCTAGACTAGGACTCCCCCATCATATCCCAAATCTCATCTCATCCAGTCACCCATCCCAATACTGCATACAACAGTATCTGTCATTTCATCCAGCTAGCTCCACTTACTACTCATCACTGCTCCCTATATGCCTCACTGGGGGGCTCTCCCCCCCAGGCCTGCCAGAACCTCAGCTTGGGCACTCTTGTACATAAATCCCTAAGCACAGGAGCTGCATCTCCATTAGCCAAATTTCTCTCAATGAAACACTGCCCAAGGGAGCTGAGGTCATCCTCTCACTGACTACTTAACCTCCCATGCTTCTTAACTGATGTGGGGCACAGAACCTTCTCCATTGTGGCCCCTAAACTCTGGAACAGCTTTCCTGCTTCACTACTCTCCTTTCGCTCCCCATCTGGCTTTAGAACAAACTTGGTAAGCTTTCTGCTCTTGACATCTGACTGTAAATGCACCCCCGACCTCTGCTGTTTGGCCTCACAGGCTTGTCTGTCAGGATCTCCTGGCCCAGAGTCAGAATCTACTCCATGTTCTATCAGTTTCCTTCACATATTGTTGCATTAGTTTTGCTACTGCCCGCTGCATCTTTACATAGATTGTCACATGATCTTTTATTGCTCCCATCTCCTAGCTTTTGCTGACCTGCCAGGTATCTCATGCTAAGTTACTGTTAGTTTGTACCATTTATGCTCTCCAGGTCACTCACATAGCACTCTCACCTGTTAGCTCTCTGACGTACTATACGGTTTCACAGCCTCTGTATGGTATCCAACATGTTAGTATTTCAGAATCACTGTACGTATTATAGGACCTTTGAATTTGTAACCTAATTTGTTGCACCTGATGTACTGTGTACTGTATATTCAAACTGCTCTTGTCTTTTACCTTTTGTCCACTGTAAGCACTATCTTTATGGCCTGAGTCGTGCCTGAAAATGGTCCCTGGGATCAGTGTACTTACCTGGTTAACAAATGAATCAATAAATAAATAAAAACTTAAATTTACTGCTTTCCAGCTACATGCATGGCATCCCCATTCTGCACTGGGCAATCACTCCAAATGGGCCATGGAGTGCTGGCCACATGGGGCCCCTTTTCTCTTGGGATGTCACAGGGTTCTTCTGAAAATGCTGTATCTCCCACCTTGTCAGTAACACTGATCTCACTGGGCTCTGCACAAGATCTCTTTGTGTGCCTCTTCCTTGTCATGGGTACCATAATTTGTTTGTCCCTCTACTGGGGTCTCTCTCCAAGATTTGGAGGAACAGTACTTACTCCAGCAAGCCATCAGGATGCTCCCCTTGAGGGAGAGCTCCCGGTGGCCCCACTATGTACTGGATTTTTAATAGCAATCCCTAATGAAGGAAAATAATCCCAGCCTCTAGAATTTTTGCAGGCCTAGAGGGATGCTCCTTCCTGCTTTTCTGTCCCCAAAGGTTCTACATATACATCCCCTAAGGATCTGCCACACATCACAACTGCTCATTTAGAGTGCCTATAAATGGTCTAGACTAAATTATGTCAGTGTTCTAAAATACTCCCATCAATCTAACCCCCTCGAGACCTGAGTCACAATGCCAGTCTTAACATAGAACCTATTCGTGAATAGCCACCTCACTCCCTACTGTTAGAAAGGAGTTGTTACCTGTATTTACTTAAAATAGTGTGACCCTAACTACAGGGTAAATGGCACAATCAATAAATGTATGAAAGATTTTCCCTTCAGACCTAGTAGATGGCCCCAGGTCTGGAGTCAGGATTCAGAATAGAAATGATGCAGCATCTCCACCTGGCAGGGTCCACTGTCAAGCTGTATGCCAGGGTACTGTCCACCAAGAACTAATACGATAACCTGCCCCCACACTGCAGTCACAGTACCTATAACTGGTATCCCACACAATAAAACAGCAGTACAGGACTATGACAAAAGACAACAAATCAAGGTCACTGTATCAAAAAGAGGAAAAGGACTTAGGGATAGCCATTACCAGCGACCTAAAGCAGGCTACGCTATGTTGAGAAGTAGTAGCCAAGGCTAACAGAATGCTCAGCTGTATTGATAGAGGGTTCACAAGCAGAAAGGATGAGGTTCTCCTGCCACCGCACAGGTCCTCAGTGCGGCTGCACCTGGAGTGTAGCATGCAGTACTGGGTCCCTACCTGAAGAAGGATATCAATCAGTTCAAGGCAGTTCAGAGGAGAATGACAAAGATGGTTCAAAAACAGCAGGACAGGGCATATGAGGACAGGCTGAGAGAGTTCAATACGTACTCACTCGAGGAGAGGAGGGAGAGCGGGGACACAGCTGAAACCTTCAAGTACCAGAAAGGCAAGAACAAGGTAGATATCAAGGACATTTTCAGTCTGAGTGAAAACAAGACCACAAGGGAGCACTGTTACTAATCGGTGGGGTAAAGGTTCAAGAAGGGGGTCAGAAGACATTTCTTTACAAATGTCAGGGTGGAATGAGCTCCCATCTGAGGCAGTCAATCAGAAGACAGTGGGGGGTCAAGAAAGAGTGAGTCAGGGTGATGGGGAGGGTCAGGGTTGGTGAGGAGGGGGCAGGACCCACTGTAATCTCCAGATCTGAGGCTGTGCAATCTGGCAGACTAGGCCAAACAGCCTTCTTCTGCTGGCTAAGTCATATGTCAGTATGTTTGTAAATGTGCAGTACAAAAAGGGAACACGTTTTAATTAGGGTAACACGAACAAGGTTGTGGAACAGGAAGGGTTAGGAAAATAACATACAAAGTAGTGACTCCCACCAGCCTTCAGTAAGTCCCACAAAATCCCTCACCCTTAGATGCACCTGAATCTATAATCCCAAATGTCACCTGGGAGCTCCATGCATCTTTATGGTGGTGCATGTTCGACAGAGAGAAAAGCAGGTGCTTGCCAGAGCAGTACAAGCGGTGCAGTACTAAATTAAATTATTGGTTATATGCTGCAGTTCAGATTAAAGGGGGCAGAGGCTTAGTTGGGTCACTCAGGTTCTAAAGGGCCAATGAAACAATGTTTTAAACAAGGGTTACGGCAAACCTGTGGGGGTTAGGAGTCATGACATATAAACAGCTGAATCATCTGGAAACTAAATTAAAGCAGTGGCCATTTCATGGAATCCCGAAACAGAAAGTGATGTCACTAAGGGGCAAGCTGTATGTCGTTACAGTAGTTACAGCTTGCCCCTCGTTGACATCTTTTTCTGCCTCAAATCCCATAAAATAGCTGCTGCTTTGACTTAGTTTACAGAAGATTAAAACATTTATATGTCAGGACTACTGACACCTACAGGTAAGCCCAATGGCACATTCCTCATACCAATACGGGTAAGTCCAATACCTCTTTCCATGTACCAATACAGGTAAGTCCAATACCTTGTTTTAAAGATCTTTTCTTGGACTATCAGAATTTGCTTGACCCTGGCAACGTTTAATTCTCTCTTTAAGTAAATCAGAGAGGGTTCAACACTCCTGAAGGGGCAATTAACTCAACAAAGTCTTCGCCTGGGCATGACGATAAGCTCAGCCTGCCCTAGGACATGGCAAACTACTCTAATGAAGTATGCAGCTGCAGGGAAGGGTCCTGTTTTAGTACTCGTGGCTCTGAAGCCTCAGCCTCCCAGGAATCAGGATGCAACATGATATAGAGGAGATTTCCTGTGTACTGGATCAGAGCTTGTCCTGGTGCATGGTACAGCAGACGTACCACACTCTCTGGGTTGCAAGAAGCTGCGGGCCATTCTGCAGACAACTTGGTCTTCAGGAATTGCCTTCTCCGCTGACTAGGGAATTTTTCCATCTTCAACCTGTGACAGGGCCTTGCCACAAGAAACCAAGCTATCTGACAATTAAAGCATTCACAGGAACACACACAGTTTGACTGGCAGAAACAATTGCTTAGCTGTTAGCAATAGCTGGCTCTGTGAACCTGCTTGGCCAGCAGATTGCAATGTTACAGAAAACTCTGAACTTTCCTCTCTGCTAGGGGTGCAGGCTGTATCCCCTACTTCACAGGTCCCAGTTGGGCACTCATAAAGTCTCAGAAAAAGAAATTTTAAGCAGTACTGCAAGGGAGTTCCATCCTTAAACATTTACAAGGCAGATCTGATTTGTGGTTTAGCATCGTTCGTGCTGCAGTCAGTCTCAGCCCCTGATTGGCTGATAACTGAATAAGGAGGGTTTAATGGCAATCCTAACCTCTGATTGACTTGTCTATTTTCTGGATGGACTTACTCCCAGACATCTGCCTTCACTTTCCATGCCTACTATTGACTGGGTGTACAATGGGGCTTGCTGTGAGACTTTCTGCACCTCCAGTTGGTCTACACTCACACAGGCTTTGCTGTGCCCCAATCACCTATCTATGAGGTTGGGAAGGGGGAATAAATGCGTCAGCACTGTTTGCAAATGACTGATTTTATTCAGCCAATTGGTCCCTCAATGCATGGCTCTTGCCATGGAACAGTGTGCATGCTGGCACAAGCAAAGTGTGGTTCCACTCATTGCCCAGCCACCTCTGAAGTACATGGGGATGGGGGAAAGCCCATTGCTAGCTCTGACCAAAAATATGCGTTCCTTGCATGGCCCAAAACTAAAAAGGCATCCCCTTCTACAGGATCCTGTTCCCTGATGCCTAAATCTGTGGGCCATGGTTGACCTGTGGGTGAAAAAAATTTGAATCAAATAGAGCATTATTCACTTTGTTTATCAAACAGCTAGGTGGGATATTTATTAATAGTTATCTGACAAACAGAGTAAATAATGTACTATTTTATTACTTTTTTTTCAGGATAATGTAATCAAACAGGTCAAATAATATATGTGTTGTTTGGACAGAATGAGAGTCAGAGCAAATTAATATTCCATCAACTCGATGATTCTTTGTTTGTGCTTATAGAATAGCCTAGAATAATGGGACAGTCTAACTGGTTTCATGGACATTTAAGTGTGTGCAAATATTTCAGTATAAATGCATGCTGGATCTTTTTATCCTGCTTTCACTCACTCGTTGTCTACACAGCCTCAGAAAACTGGTAATCCCTATTGCAGGTTGATTTCAGTAACACAACCACAACCCATGGAATTCTTATAGGCAAAACTGTTTGTACATTTCTCAGACTGCTCTAAAAAGGGCCGCTGGCAGCACTTACAGTATGTGGTAGTGTGTGTGGTCAGAGATGGGAGCTCCATGGTACACAGATGGCCGCTAGAGTAGCTGACGTGGCAAATTATGGGTCTGGGGCTACCACTATTCAGGAGCTCCACAGATAAAATAAATGCATGTCAAGCATCTGGTGTTACAGTTTTTGGGGCTGGGGTTTCTGTTGCTCATGTACACAGCTTTCTAGCCCATCTGAGCTGCTAACTTACTGTACAAGTGAACTCAGAAAAGTCAACAGTTTATACTTTCATAATCAAACGGAGGAAAATAAACAGGAAGAGGTTTTGGCAGATTGGTGGTGGTGGTGATTATTGATTACCATTCTTTACAGGGAATTACAGTTGCATTGATTTATTTAAGTAAAGACACAAAATCCTATAAAGACACCAGTGTTTCAAAACAGAGGAAAGAGAAAGTTATTCACACATGCACAGAAACATACAGACTACAGTATTTATTTTGTTGGTATATTATTAAGCAATAATATGTGACAGGGTGTGGTATATCATGGGATATCGTCACACCTTAGGTGCGATGTGAGACATGA
This sequence comes from Neoceratodus forsteri, assembly GCA_016271365.2. NCBI lineage: Eukaryota > Metazoa > Chordata > Ceratodontiformes > Ceratodontidae > Neoceratodus > Neoceratodus forsteri. Next base: position 1,729,833,993 of record CM057449.1, read on the forward strand.
GGCTGCAGGCCGAGCATATCATGCAACTGAGAAGTGCCGATACCCCATGATATACCACACCCTGGAGTGTATTATTGCTATTATGAACTAGAATCCTTTTAATATAAATTTAAATTTAAAAAGTGTTAAATAATTTATTTTAATGATTTTCTTTTGTAATGTGTAAATTGGTACATGCAGAATGTATGTAGAGGTATATGTATTAAAAAAAGTCTGCAATTTGTCTTATGTCAAGTATGTGGTGTTGCTGCAACATGTTGCTCCTGGTTCCATGTCATAATAGCAATCACAAAATAGCAATTGCAGCAAATCTGCGATATACACTAGCCAGCGACCCGACATCAGGCAAAAGAAACAGTGTTTCTGCATAGGGGAGGTGAACTCCCTGAATAACGATTACTAACTCCAGGGGGGTGCATGTCAGAGTAAGGGCACAGCCTGCATTTGCAGGAAAACTGAAGTGCCACATCCACAGGCAGTGTCAAAATTGTAACCCTCCCAGTCCCCAGTCCCGTACCTGCTCAGTCAGAGCTAGCCACCCTCACCACCATGCCACAGGGCTAGCTCAGCTGGAGCAGGCACAGCAGTCCCTTAAGCACCCTTCCCCTATCCCTCCCCTTCCCTTCGCTATCCCCCCTTCCAGTTGCTCTCCCTACAGTCGCTTTCACTGTAGGGTCGCTACTCCTGCAGAGTAGCCCTTGATAATATCGCTGAAAATGAGTCGCTGTTTTAGCAGTCACTCATTTTCAGTTGCTGTCATCACAGGATACTGTTGCTCCCCTTTCCCATGCTGCGCTTGTCTTTTTGTCTCTGATGTTGCTCCATTCCCCTGCCATCACTCTCTCTGTGTTTAGCACCCACTCTCATCACTATCTTAGGTTTGGCCTTCTCCTGGTATACACTAGTATTTTTTTACTTTCAAAGAATGGAAGCGTCAGGACTGAAAGGAGGAGTTCAGTAAGTGCAGTGAGTGCAGCTGTTTTGAAATGTGCATTCACTTGCCTCTGAAAAATCGGAACACTCATGGAGGATGATTCTGCAATGTGGCAGTTTTTGTGATTTTTTTTTATAGCGCACTGTTAGGTAAAGGTTTTATCCAGTTTTCCATTTCATTAGGTATGGGACAGCATCCATAGCGAGGAATGAGGTTGACATGCTGCCAAGGGGAGGGAGTGGGCCATGAAGCTGATTATTCTGCTGACAATTTCGGTTTCATTTTTCTATTTGGCACAGGCAGGGAGTGGGCATTGTATAAAAAGTCTATTTTGTATATTTGCAAGTGTGGAGTGAAGGTCAAATAATGCTAGCTGAATGGCAGTTCTGTATTATATAGTGTGTGGGTAGACTGGCAGACTAATATGGCATTTTGTTAAAAAAAATGGTTTTAGGACCTTTTTTGATTGTGACTATGTTGTGGGATTTAGTCACGGCTCAGAGGAGTTCTCTGCCAGTTAGAGAACTGGGTTCTTTCTCTACAGTGCATAACATTATTTTTAGCACCAACTAAAAATATTCTGGAGGCGGGGGTTACAAAAAACAAGCATTTGTCAATGCCGAATGTTTGCTTGCTGGCATTGGTATTGGTACTGCAAGAGTTAGAGAGCTGCATAACAGGAATGGCAGTGAAGTATTGAACTAATGCCAACCCCAACCCCCACCTTGTAGAGACTGACAGGCATTGGGGGTGTGGCTTTGGGTCATCAGGCATGAAGTTCATACTATTCTACTTCACCCCACCCTACCCTGAAGACACAGGCAGGTGTCATGGTGTGCCTTGGGGTCTTTGGCCCTTACGCTCACCCCATTACATAAGGAAATAAGCTGAGATGGGTGCAGTATAGAAGAACGGAGTGAACGTTAGGGCCAAAGACCACAAGGCACATCTCGATGCCTGTCACTAGCTGCAGGGTAGGGGGGTGCAATGGTTTGAGCATTACAGCCGACAACCCCAAGTCACACCCCCGACACCTGTCAGTCTCTACAGGGTGGGGCCCCAGGTGTTTGTTGGTATTTTCACTACAAATTTTCAACATGGGCTATGAATAGTGGTCCTATCATTTTGTTACTCAATCCCCAAAGATGATTTCACACAGCGACTGCGCCATTCGGCACAACAGGTGTGAAAACACATTTCGGGTAGGATGTGAAAAATGACAACTGTGCTGTTCATGAAGAGGTGTGAAAAATGGCAATCTCAAAAACCTGGACTGAAAATATGAAAAACTGGTGACGTTATGAGCATGCGTAGAAACTGCGTAACACACGCTTGTAATGCAGTCATTTTTTGGAATTTTTTTACCAATTTTTCAACATGGCCTTTTTTCTGATGTCCCCTCATGAACAGTGGCACTGTGATTTTGGTAATCTGTCCCAAAAGTTGATTTCGGACAGTGACTTCGCCATTCTGCACCATAGGTGCGAAAACACATTTTGGGCAGGATGCAAAAAATGACAGCTGTACTGTTTATAAGGAGGTGTGAAAAAATGGCAGTGTTGGAAATTTGGAGTGAAAATATTAAAAATTGGCAAGGTTATGAGCATACATAGAAACTGTGCAATGCACGCTTGTAACGCAGTCATTTTTTTGATTTTTTTCACAAAATTTGCAACATGGCCTTTTTGGGACCCCATCTCACTAACAGTGGCACAGTCATTTCATTAATCGGTCCCAAAAGGTGATTCTGCACAGCAACCATGAAATCACCTTTCTGGCCAGAGAAATGAAATGACAATTCAAGCGTTCATGAGGTGAGGTCCCAAGAACCCCATGCTGAAAATTTGGGGCCAAAACTCCAAAAAATGGCTGAGATATCAACCTAAGTTGAACCCCCCCCCCACCATTGATGCCATTATAAAGCTTGCCATCACTTTCTTCATTTTGCAGTCAGCTTATGAAGAGTTCAGATGTGTTCCCGCTCCACAGATGATTACAGCTCCAGACCTCCGGAGGTAAGCATGGGGTGGGGGTGCGGGGAGGGTGTGTGTGCAGAGGAAGGGTGGGGATGGGGAAGACAACGAGGGACCTTTTTTTTTATTTCAGGTTCAAAAAAAAACCAGCAACAGATGGTTTTCTTCATTTACAGGATAAAAAGAAACATTTGGTACACTGGGGTGGGCTCCCAGTGTGCCACAATAGTGGTGGGGAGAGGGGATGCTGACTCATGGATTGGGTACCCCAATGTCAGCAAGGGGTAGTGATGGGCTGGGGCGGCATCATCCAACATGGGAGTGAGCATCCCAGTGTCAGAAAGAAGGAATAGTTTAACCAGGAAAGACACAGTAAGGGGAGGATGCCAACATGGGGATTGGGCACCCCATGTCGGCTTACAGGGACTGTGTGGTAGGCGGCAGAAGCTGCCATATTTTGGCACACTGGGGTGTGCTCCCAGTGTGCCACTTAATGGGGGGGATATGCTGACACGGGATTGAGCACACCGATGTTGGCTTTCCCCCGGGAATGTGTGGCCAACGGCAGGTGCCTCCAATTAAAATAATTAAATGTTTCACCAGGAAAGGCACACTAGGGCCGGGGGCACAGGGCAGCAGCCGACAAGAAGGAAACTGTGCCCATGCGCATTACTGTGCACTGTAATATGCATGGGCGGAGAGTCTTGTCAGCTGCTTCTGTGTTCCTGGTTGCGAGGAAGGGGGGAGCTGCCACTGCAATCAGGGATGACAAAACGGTCCCTGATTGGAGCAGCATATTTCTTTTAAGTCCAACAATCTCTCTGAAACTGCCATCATCGCCAGTTTTTCTGTTGCTTGGTAGCCGACGGATGGGCCTCTGAAAGCGCGGGCTATATTGGCCACACACTGCCACACCTCTGCAATGCTCTACTTACCTCAGTATGTTTCTTGTGTGCTGCACGTGCAAGCAAACATAAAAATGAACACACCTTTCTCTGAAAGAAAACAAAACCGGTGCAATTTTAAGGAGTAGTTTTCAAGTAAAAAACTATTAAAAGGAAAAATGTTTTTACTTTTAAAATTAAAAATGATAATGAATTGTACTATTACCCATGTTATAAGTGCAATAATACATTCCAGGCCATGTGTTCCTACTGAGATATACACACTTTCTGGATAGCTGAAAGTACTCAGCTACACCTTGTGCCTCACAGCACCACCAAGGCAGTATTAATGCAGACCCTCTTATGTGTCGTTATTTACATCATAATAGGTTGTCATGGAAATTATTATGATGTCAAAAGCAAAACATTATGAGGTCTGTAGGAGGATGTACGCAGGAAGAGTAACTCCCTTCCATTTAGGGCCTTACCTGTAGCTCTCACCTAGGAGAAGAATTAGACTAGCCATCCCAGTCACAAACCATTTGTCTTCTGTGGCCCCTAGCCAAACTGGACTCACTTGCTGTCAATCCCCAGGGGACCTTGTAATAGGGACTAGGCAGCACAAACGGTCTTCAAAATAAAGAATTGGCTCCCTGCTACAAAGCACAGTAATGAATGCTGTTGACTTGAAAAAGAACACATAAAGAAGCTCTTGGATGCTCCCTCCACATCTGCCCAACCCTGATGGATGAACAGGCATCAGGCATCAAATGAACTGGCCAGTGTTATTTGTTGGTGTCTGGAGGTACAGAGGAAACATCCAGAACCAGGCACAAGGAACAATTTTTGTTAAATGCCCATAAGTGACATGTGGCTACCATATTTGTTATCCTGTGGACCCAAGGATTTGTAGTAAGGGACCAGCAAACATCTTCAAACCAAGAACTCCAAGAGCCAATCAGAAACTGTCAGGCATCATGTGACCGGTCTAAGCCAATGAGTGGAAAGTGACCTGCAGAGAGAGGGGCAGCGGGTACAGGAATGTTTTAGTTCAGCTATTTTATTAAAAAAAAAATATACTCATCAAATACTAAGACTTCAGGTATGTCAGGGCTTAATCACATCAGGGATTTTTAAAAGCACCATGCTTTTAGTTGCTGGACATCAGCAGTGTCCTTGACAGCACTGCTCCTTTAGTTGACAGACATCAGGATCTCTCGAGGCTTGATGGAGTCGGCAGCTTCTACACTGAACTAGGGCTATCTATACTACTGTAAGGACCTCCACAGATCTGGGTGGAGACCTAGAAACATAGAATTTGATGTCAGATGAGGACCGCTTGGCCCATCCAGTCTGCCCTTTTCTCCATACCTACACTATTATAGACCTTGCCCCATCTACAGCTCTTTCTCCCTCCCTACTTCCTTTCCACTATGATTCCCTTGTGCTTATGCCATGTATTCTTGAAATACAGTACACCATGCTTTTTGCACCCACAACCTCTGCTGGAAGGCTGTTCCAGGAATCCACCACTCTTTCTGTGAAGTACTCCCTCACATCTGTCCTGAATGTACCCCCTCCAGCTTCATAGCATGTCCCCTTGTTCTTGAGCATCTTTTCTTCTGAAATATACTCCCCTTCTGTACCTTATTTACCCCCCATGAGGTATTTAAAGGTCTCTAGCATATCCCCCCTCTTTTTCAGGGTGTACATATTAAGGTCTTTTGGTCTCTCCTCATAGGGCTTTTGATGCAGACCCTGCACCATTTTAGTTGCCCTCCTCTGGACCACCTCCACTCTGTCTATGCTATGTCCTTCAGGAGATGTGATCTCCAGAACTAGACATAATATTGTAGGTGGGGTCTTACCAGTGATCTATACAGTGGCAACACCACCTCCTCCTTTCTGCTGGTGATACCCTCCCTATGCACTCCAGTATCCCACTCTCCCACTCTACTGCCTTGTTGCATTGCCTGGCTACCTTTAGGTCATCCAGTATGATTACCCCCAGGTCTCTTTCCTGTTTGGTGTTCATCATTACCACTCCACCCATTTTGTACTCTGCCCCTGGGTTTCTGTGCCCTAAGTGCAGTATTTTGCAATTTTTCACATTGAAACCCAACTGCTATACCATTGACCACTCCTCCAGCTTTCTCAGGTCTCTGCTCATCCTTTTCACCCCCCTCCCTCCAGAGTGTCCACCCTATTGCAGATTTTGGTGTCATCTGCAAAGAGGCAGACCTTCCCTTCCAGCACCTCTGCAATGTCATTTATAAAGACATTAAAGAGGACCAGTCCAAGCTCTGTTCCCTGAGGCATCATGCTTGTCACAATCCCTTTCTTAAAGTGAACGTTTACCACCATGCTCTGTCACCTATCCCCTAACCAATTCCTTATCCAGTTTACAACCTCTGGACCCACTCCTAAGCTAGGCAGTTTGCTTACCAGTCTCTTATGTGCAATGGTGCCGAATGCCTTACTGAAAACTAGGCAAACCATGTCCAACACTCCACCCTAACCTAGTTCCTTGGTCACCAAGTCAAAGAAATCTATCAGATTCATTTGACATGACCTCCTCCTCTGTGAAACCATGCTGCCTTGGGTCTTGCAACCCACTGGATTCAAGATTCAAGATATTACACAATTCTTTCCTTCAGCAGTGATATGCCATACTGACTGGCCTATAACTGCCAGCCTCCTCCCTGCTACCACTTCTATGAAAGGGGGCTACATCCACCTTCCTCCAGTCCTCCGGAACCACTCCTGTTTCCAGTGAGCTGTTAAACAGAACTGTCAGAGGTGCAGCAAGTATTTCCTGGTGTTCCCTCAATACCCTTGGATGCACCCCATCCAGTCCCATTGCTTTGTCTACCTTCAGATTAGCAAGCCCCTTCAGGACTCTCACCTCCAAAAAAGGACTAGTGTCCACTTCCCTCCTTCCTAAGCTTGTGTTACTTTTTTTTGTGGCCCCCTCCCCTTCTCCTTTCTCTGTGAACACAGAACAAATGTATTTGCTCTGGATATCTGCCTTTTCCTGGTCTCCCTCTGTCCAGTCCCCTCCTTCCCTTTATAACATTACAATCCCTCCCCTGGTCTTCCTCTTTTCACTTACATACCTAAAAAATGTCTTGTCCCCTTTCATTACCTCCTGGGCTATTCTCTCTTCAGTTTATACCTTTTCGTTCCTTATACCTTTGCACTCCTTACTGTTTTCCCTGCTTCCCTGTTTCCCCTGATACACCTCCCTATCCTCCTCCCTCTGCATCTCCTTATACCGTCTGAATGTTCCCCTTTTAGTTTATACCTTTTCAGCCACCTCATTCGAAAACCATTGCAGTCTCTTTTTTCCTCTTTGTTCACTTGTTTGATGCAGATGTTTGTTGCCTTTAGTATGCGCCCTTTTATCTTCGTCCACTGTTCCTCCATCCCAGCTATGTACAAGACAGCATCACAGAGATCAGTCTTCTAGTTACGGCATGACCTGGCAGTCCAGTAGGACAGATACAGACAAAAAAAAGAGTTTGTGAGGGAACTATCCAGAACCAAGTAGTGTGTGAACTGAGAAGTTTTAACTTGGGCCATCAAGTGGAAAGTGTAAGTGACGGTGTGTTTCAGGGGTCAAACAGTTCTCTTTGTTGAATGTATTTATTGAAAATACTGTAGCTGGTCAGGAGAGCAGTCTGGGTTGAGAGCAGCACAGTTTTAGGTGCATCCTGGTGGGGGGATGGGGTGTCAGTGGTCTGTCTGGGAATTAACTGTTTCACTATGGCTTCAACTGCTGGCTTCAGTGCTGCACAGGGCTATTCTGAAGTCACCAGTATCATGAAACCTGCTGTCTAACTGGTTCAGTATTCTATTGTGATGTAGTTAACCTTCATGATATCAATTGTGACCTACTAAAAGCAAAGACAGCATGTTATCTTAAGGTTAGATACTGCGTTCCTTTAATAAACATATCACTTGTTATTTTGCCATTTTCATTGCCACCAGTCTTTCAAAAACTATATTTATTGACTGATTGAATATTTATTTATTTTAATTCTGATTTTTGACCAAGAATGGCACCCTGCGCTCTCATTTCCAGGTGCATCCTCGGATGGGTTACATGGACCCGTTTTATTGACAGGGGAATGTTGGCCTCAACACTGGGGAAATTCTCCTACTTATCACAACCTGGATTAGTGCTGTTAAAGAATGGATATCTCCAAATTTATCAGCTTTACAATCAAGGAACAAATATTTATTTCAGAATATGTAACAGTAACCTTTCAAAGGTCAAAAAATGGGTAATGTCATTTGTGAACTTTTAACCACCAGTAGGTTACAATTGTATAAATATACTGTATTGTTATCCGCACAACGGGGAATGGATTATCTTGGGTGACTTTAACCAGAACTGGCTCTCCTGTTAGGCTGATCTGGCCAGAGAGTCCTTCGCTGGGTCAGGCGTGCACCAGATCATCACAGAATCTACCTGCAGTAACAATAAAACTGGTTACGAATCCACTCTGGACTGGATCATTATCTCCAACCCTGACCAAAAGATTGAATCTAGAGTCCTCCTGGATTCCCTTAGCAATCACAGTTCCGTTCTCTGTTTCTGGTCTGCAAAGGGATCCAAAATACATCTATACTCGGCAACTGAGAAAGCTCAACTTGAGCAATTTCTCCAGTGCCATTTCTTCCAACAGTTGGCCCTTTACTAGTAGTGTCATGAATATTGATGATGCCCTGGACATGTTCAGTACAAGTCTTTCAGGCATCTGTGACTCACTCATCCCGTGGAAAAAATTCATGGTTAGATGCCATAAAATTGATTGGATCACCCCAGACCTCATTAAACTTATGCGGCAGAGATACACTTCCTTTGGTTAAATTCAGGAAACTTAAAAGTACAGTTACGTAAGCACTTACCGTAATAGTAAATCTTCAAGAAGAGCTCTTGCAACAGGCAACACCATTAGGACTAAAGCCAGCAGGTGCCAGAACCCCACGGAAAATGTCTAGCTAGCAGTTATTAGTGGGGGACCACTCCCTGATGTCGGCCCACCCCCAACGTCCGCCTATGTTATAAAAGGGACGGTTCCCCCAGTCCAACCCAGCTTTTTGTCTGGCATTTCCTGGTAAGGATGGTTGACTGGGATAAACTGATAAACTTAATTTTGACATGCTGAGATGTATTTTCTGCATTTAATTATTTTAACTGTATTTTGTATTGTACTTCCTATTCTGCTGTAAGGCACCCAGAGCCTCAGGGATTGGGCTCCAGATAAATACAGTTTTCCTTGCCTTCCTTGCCAACCTCAGTTCTCCTTCCAGAGACCCCAGTACATACAGAAATTGGAGAACCAAGGTGGTTCCTCTACACCAAGGAAAATGAGGTAACAATGATGGAGAAGCAGTCACCAGGGGGATGGAGGAAGGGAAACAGCACCTGCTGCAAGAACTCCTCTCAAATATCTACTTTTATGGTAAGTTCTTGCATAACTATACTATCTTATTTTGAGGAGGCTCTTGCAGCAGGTAACACCATTAGGACTGAGTTCCAAGCAGTGTAAGGACTGACCCTGGTCAGCTGGGAAGAGGCAGAAGTCAGCGTAAGGCTTTCAAAAGAGAAGACCCTGCAGGACTACAAGTCCAAAGCCTGGCCTGGACGCACTATCCAAACTGTAATGTTGAATGAAAGTGAACAAAACTCCAAGTGGCAGCTGCACAGATATCAGCAACTGACAGATTCCTGGAGGAGGCAAAAGAAGCAGCCATGCCCCTGGTAGAATGGTCTTTAACTGGCCCCAGTAAAGGCTTGTCATACTTGCAGTAGCAATAAACAATGCAATTAACTAACCATTTGGATAAACATTGCTTGGAAACAGGTGCCCCTTCTCTCCTAGGGCAAATGAAACAAACAACTAATCAGATTTTCGAATGGCACGGGTGCGGTCCAAATAATAGCAAAGCACCCGGTGGACATCCAGAGTGTGAAGTAAGGCCTCCCCTTGATTTAAATACTCTGATGAGTAATAAATGGGCAGGTGTATGTCTTGATTCAGTGTAAATGCTGACACCACCCTAGGCAGAAACTTAGAATTCGTCCACAAGAACACCCTGTCCTTGTGGAAAACCAAATAAGGCTCCTTAGACATCAGAGCCTGAAGCTCGGAAATCCTTCAATAGAAGTAATAGCAACTAAAAACAATGCTTTCCATGACAGAAAGCGTAGCTCGCAGCTTGTGGCAGGTTCAAAGGGAGGCAAAGTATGTTTTTCTAAGATAAATAAAAGGTCCCATGGAGGAACAGGGTCCCTAATGGGAGGTTTTAGATGCAGTGTATCCGTCAAGAAAGTGTGGAAAAGATCCAGCTGGGCAAGAGTCTTGCCTTCAATAGGTGCATGGTATGCAAAGATGGCTGATAAACACACCTTAAGTGACATGTAACTCAGACCTGAGTCCAATAGAAAAAGGAAGTACTGTAGAACTAGATTCACTGGACAAGTGAAGGCATCCAGGTGACAAGCGGTGGCCCATATACAGAACTGCTTCCACTTCATAGCATAAGTGGCTCTAGTGGAAGGCTTCCTGGCTGCCATGAGGATATCTGCCACCCAGGAGGAAACCCCAAATCAGGCAACTGCTTCATCTGTAGGAGCCATGCATGAAGATGTAGAGACTTGAGGTCCGGATGAATCAGAGTGCCCTGCTCCTGGGAAAGCAAGTCGGAGCACAGGGACAGGGGGAGCAGAGGTTCCACTGCTAGTTGCTGGAGGAGTGGAAACCATATCTGGCATGGCCAGTAAGGGGCTATTAAGATCATCTTTGCTCCCTCTGACTGTAACTTCAGAAGTACTCTCTGAAGTAATGGAAAGTGAGGGAAAGCATACAAAAACCTCCCTGTCCAGTAGAGGGACAATGCGTCTCGACAGAAAACACCAGGCCCTGGCTCTAGTGAGCAGAAACTGGGCAGTTTTGCATTGAATGGGGATCCAAAGAGGTTTGGCTTGGGACAGCCCCATCTGTCGATGAGCTCTTTGACCACAGAGGGAAGAAGTTCCCATTCATGTGCCTTGGACTGAAACTGGCTTAAGCTGTCGGCCAAGGTGTTTAGAACACCTGGAACATGTACAGCAGTTAGGTCCAGGTGATGCTCTATGGCCCAGTACCAAACTCTCATGGCTTCCCTGCAGAGGGGATAAGAGTGCATTCCCCCCTGCTTGTTTATGTAAAAGACCATAGACATGTTGTCTATCTGGATCACAAGAGGGCTTGGGAGCAGATTTGTCTGAAAGGCCTGCAGGGTGTAAAGGATCACCCACATCTCCAAAACATTTATGTGGAGATGCTGCTCCTGTTGGGACCAAGTTCCCTGAGTCTGATGATCTGCCAGATGGATGCCCCAGTCCTGACCTGACATGTCCATGGTCAGTATCTGATGAGGTGACTGTCTGAAAATGGACCCCATTGGAGAGATTGAAGGGGTTCAACCACCACGCTAGAGTCTGTCGCACAGGGTTAGAGACCGACACCAGTTTCTCCAAATCATCTGGTGCAGATCCCATTGGATCCAATGGTTCCATTGGGCTACCCTCATGTGCAGATGAACCAGGTGAACCATTGCATTGGCCACGGTCATGTGTCCCAGCAGCCTTAGAAATTATCTGGCTGGGCCCTGGTGAAATGATGAGACCAATTGAGCCTGTGCCTGAAGGTGTTCTGCTCTGTCTGGGGGCAGAAAAGCTTTGCTTTTGGTGGTGTCCAAGATTGCCCTGATGTACTGAAGCCTCTGGACTGGCCAAGGGGAGGATTTGAGGAGATTGAGGGTGATCTCCAGATCCTGAAACAAGGTGAAGGTGGACTTCATGGTTCTGAACAACTGTTCCTTGGTGGGAGCTGTCAGACGCCAATCATTCAGGTAAAGGAAGACATAATGACCTTTCTTCCTTAAGGAAGCAGCTACTACTGTGAGGCACTTTGTAATAGACCCAGGGGGCCGAGGACAGGCCAAACAGCAGAGCCCAAAATTAGTAATGGTTTCCTTGAAAGCAGAAGTGAAGAAACCTCATGTGGGGTGGAAAGACCAAGATGTGAAGATAAGCATCCTGTATGTCCAGAGAACAAATCCAATCCCTCTGATGAGCAGGGGAAGAAAGCCTGAGAGATTGACCATCCTAAACCATTTGTATTCTATGTACTGTTCAGATGGCTGAGATCTAGGATGGGACACAGATTCTCCAGTTCTCTTTGGGACCAGGAAGAAACGAGAATAGAATACCTTCCCTCACTGAGCTTGCAGGACTGGTTCTATAGCCTGTTTTTGCAGGAGCACCTAAATTTCCTCTGGGATGGGGGCAATGTTGGCATGAGGGTAATGGGAGGGCAATGGGGGATTGTACAGTGGCACCTCCAAGAACTCTAGAATGTGCCCTTTTTCTACTAGTTTAAGAACCCATTGGTCTGAGATTATTTTGTGCCATCTCTCTAGGTAGAGAGAGAAATGACTCCCCTACCCCCACTGCCTCCCCAGGGTTTCAGCCAGGGTCGGGGGTCGGGTAAGGAGTCACACTGAAGAGCCAGAGACAGGCAATGCAGCCTGGGAGGTTCTGGGAGCTCTGGGGGTGGAATCTCCAGTGGCTTGAGTAATGGCTTTTTGCATAAATGCACTTCTGGGCTGTTGGCCCCTGGATTGCTGTTTGGAGGAGCGATGAAAGGACTGCCACTGGGAGGATTTAGGATGAGATCGGTATATTTATTTATTTGAGTTCTGGTAACTGGGTAGGACCACTGAGACAATTACAGTCCCTTTTTCAGGGCCGACCCGGGGTACAATGAAGCAATACAGGTTGTACAGAGATTCAGTGAAGTATAGCAGTAAACAATGACAGTAGCAACAACAGTGTAAGGCTAGACAGTGTAACAGTGGATATATACCTACAGGTTCTATAGACATCAAGAGTAGGCTATACAAAGGTAGATTGTAATGGCTGCACCAACAGGGAAATGAGAGCCGGTAAGGTTGACAGGCTAGGGTGGGGAGGAGAGGGAGGGAGTGGAGTTGGGGGAGAGGGATTGGTCAGTGAGATAGGCAAGGCAGGGGCAGGAGGAGCAGCCTGCAAGGAAGGCAAGCAGATTGGACTTGAAAAGAGGAAGAGATGGACTGGTTAGGATGTGAGGAGGGAGGGAGTTCCAATTAGAAACAGCCGCAAAAGAGAAGGCCCTCCTAGTAAGGGAGAGGCAAAGATTGGGGAGGATAATTAGGGGAAGGGAGGAAGAGTGACGGGTGCGAGGTGCTTGCCTTGGGCAAATCAGATCTCTGAGGCAGGGGAGAGTAAAGAGGTGGACAAATTTAAACATGAGACACATGGAGAGGTATTTCAATTTGGCTTCATAGGGTAAGCATCCTGGAGAGGAGAGAACACCACAGTGATGAGATCGGGAGTTAACCCCCAGGGCGAACCTACCAACCCTATGGTAGGCCTGGGAGAGGAGTGAGTGAGATGAGATATTGGCAGAGAGTAGCAGGGGGCTCCATAAGTTAGAAGGGGGGGTAAGGGAATAAGAGGTAATTCTTAGGCAGGAGGCAGAGGTGAGATATGGATGAATCCAATAGAGCAGGCCAAGCTTCTGATTCAAGGTTTTAACTATGTTGGAGATGTGCATACTGAAAGAGGGCAAAAGGTCCAGGGTGAAACGCAGGTATTTGAAGGCAGGCACGGTCTCCAGGGTATCTCCCACGGACGATGTAATATTGAGGGTAGGAGGGGCATGCTTAAGGGTGGAACAATAGGAGAAGAGCATACATTTTGTTTTCCTGGTATTGAGAATGAATTGTTTCTGGAAGAACCAGTCCTCGAGGGAGGCGAAGTCCATGGCCAGTTCACGATTGAGTTGGTCAAGGTCTGGTGAGGATCAGTAGATGATTGTGTCATCTGCATAAAGATGTACTGAGGCACCACCACAGAAGCTGGGGAGATTGTTAATGAAGTGAGAGAACAGTAATGGCCCCAAAATGGATCCCTGAGGAATGCCGTGGGTTACTGGTCCAAGTTCTGAGAGGGAGCCGGCTCATTTGACCCTTTGTGAGCGACAGGACAGGTAACTTGTTACCCAGTTTAGGGCATTTTTATCCAGACATGTGGCATGTAGTTGATAGAGCAGGAGACCATAGTTTACCAGGTCGAAAGCTTTAGTGAGATTGACGAAGATGGCACCTGTGGTGCAACCCTTATCCATGGCATGAAATACATCTGTTGTCACTTTTGTTAGGGTTGTTAGGGTGCTATGGTTCCTTCTGAAACCATGTTGATGGGGGGATAGCAGGTTGTGGGATTCCAGGTAGTCCTGAAGGTGGTTATATAGTATGCACTCCTGTATCTTTGCCAGATGACAGAGGATGGAAATGGGTCTATAGTGTTCAACAACAGAGCTGGACCCCCCCTTATGCACGGGGACTACCACCGCCACCTTCCATTTATTGGGTACCAAGTTGGAGATGAATGACCAATTTAATAGGTCTCTAACCAGGCAAGCACCTAGTTTAAGAAATTTAGCCTCTAGGGAGTCATGCCCAGTCGAGCTCTCTGGATCTAGTTGAGAGAGAGAAGCTTTTGAATCTCTTTGAGAATGGCAAGTTTTAGGTGGAACTCAAGGCAGTCCACAGGGGTAGTTATGGGATGCATGGCAGGACTTGGGGTGGATGAGTGCTGGAAGAGTGCAGTATATTTGTGCAGGTCTGTAAAGAATTCATTGAAGCCGGAGGCTATGGAGGTAGGATCAGTTAGGTCAGTGCCATTGGCATGGACTGAGCTCGGGGTGGAGACAGATTTCCCTTTCAGTATGGAGTTGAATTGCTGCCAGAACTTCTTTGGATTGCAGAGGTGTTCCGTTTGCAGGGATTTAAAGTAGAAGTGCTTGGCTTTGTGCAGGGAATGCTTGCATTTATTCCTGAGGTGCCTATAGACTTGCCAGTTTGAGGGGAGTCCACTTATCTTGTAGGCTGCCAAGCCTTATCTCGGCAGGACATGAGTGTCCGTATCTCTTTGGAGAGCCACGGAGCCTTGACACCCTTTGACCTGCACTTTTCAAAGGGGCATGTTGGTTAACTAAGTGCATGAAGGTTTGGATAAAGAAGTCTAGGGCATGGTTAATATCGGGGAGTGAGTTGATGGGTCACCAGTCTGTAGTATTGATGGAGGTGATAAAGCTGTCTACATCAACCCAAGACATGTCATGGACCATGAATATCTTGGGAGGGGGGTTAGAACAGTTGTTTCTCCACACACAGAAGGTGGGGGAGTGATCACTTTTGCAGTCAGCGAGTACACCCACTGCTCTGATCCTTAGTGGACAGTTAGCGATCATCCAATCCAGCAGCGTGTCTGCCAGACTTGGAGTTGATGCATGTGGGGTGCTGGATAAGCTGAGTTAGGGAGGAGTCAGCCAGCATTGCATGCAGTTTCACAGCATCTGGTTGGAGCCAATGTTGGTTAAAGTCCCCACATAGGATGAGGTCATGGTCAGGGAGATTGGGTGGTAGGCTAGGAGCGAGGATAGGTCAGAGAAGGCTTGACTTGGGGGCATATAGATGCACCCAATTATTAGTTTTTTGATGTTTCCAAGTGTGAGGGTGGCAAAGAGGGATTCAGTTAGGGGTGCCCACAGACTGGGATCAGGAAGTTCGGAGGCGTCTAAATTAGATCTGAAGTAAAGGAGTACACCTCCTCCCCTCTTGCCTATCCTGGCTTTTCTAAGACAGCTGTAAGTGGGTAATGATACCTCGTGCTGCTTGATGGCTGGCTTGAGCCAGGATTCAGATATGCACAGAACATCTGGTTCCGTCTGTAAGACCCAAGCTTCCAGTTCCAGCATCTTGGGGCGTATGCTGCAGATGTTCAAGTGTGCAATTCGCAGCCCCTTTACCAGGGGTATAGATGTGGATGTGGGTGGGTGAGGAGGATTACAAGAGGGTCCTGGGTTAGTTTCTATATCACCAGCACAGACAAGCAGTAGGAGGGTGACGTGGAGGAGTCCAGGTGAAGTAAGGGTTGAGAGCCTGCCTAGAACTGTTGTTCTGTGGGGTAAATATAGTTGTTTGTGAAGCCAGTGCCCCAAAAGTGCGGCATCTCGTTTTAGAATGCATGGGATATATAGGAGTCCAAGAAAAGACTCATGCCAGAAGTGGCAGGGTGGGGGATGTGAACTGTTCCCTGATGTGTGCTGTAAGACCTTGGCAATAACCTGGTCGATGCAGCAATTTAGGAGGATGAGGCATGACAGGGAGGCCATGAGATGTACGCTTTTCATGAGTGTGTCACCTAGTGAGGTGTGGGAGACCGGAAAGGTCAGAGGAGAGAGTGCAAACGGAGACTGTAACTAGAATATATTAGAGGGGAATGAACGAGACGGTGTCATCAGGAGCAGAAAGGTATCAGAGGGGAGCGAGAGGATGCCTGGGCAGGGCCAGGCAGGAGAGAAGTGGGGACAGAGGCAGAAGAAGGGAAAGTTGGGTGGGGGTAGGAGCCTGAGGAACTAGAGCAGGGCAACAGTGGCCTTAGGCACAGGAAGGTAGAGTGTTCACCAGGTTATAAGGCAGACACAGGTGAACAATAGGAGTGAGGATCAGGATACAGTGCAGGGGAAACAGATTCAGTGTAGCAGGTAGGGAGGTAGCAGGTAGGGAGGTATAAAGTATGTACCGAGCATACAGCCCTGCCTGACTCTTGAAGGTAAGTAATTATGTTCTTGGAATCCTCACCAAAAAGAACAGGACCCTTGGAAGGGGCATCTAAGATCTTGGACTGCACATCCAGAGCAAAATCGAAGACTCTGAGCCAGGAATCATGACAAAGACAAACTCCTATAGCCACAGCTCTGCCTGTGGAGCCCGCTGAGTCATAGGAAGCTTGGGGAATGTGAGTACCAACATCTGATCCCAATTTCAGAAGGTGCAGCAGCTCAGTCTTGCCAGGAGCATCAGACTGAGCTTGAGCTACCTCCAAAGCCTTCTCCCACAGGGCATTCTGGTATTGGACCATGTGGGCCTGAAAGTTCAGGGAACAGATAGTGCAGGTGACAGAGGCAAAGACCTTCTTGCCAAATTGGTCTATCTGTCTTGAGTCTTTGTCAGCAGGCTGAGTACTAAGGTGCCTGGGCTGCTTAAAGTGGTCATGGGCAATGGTAATGGCTACAGATTTAGCCTCTGGGTGCTCTCCATAAAAAGGCTCATCGCTTGGGGCATTATATAGGCGATCTGCCTTCTTGGATGTCGCCGGAGTATGGGATGGATGCTTCCAAGCAGCCCTATTGACGCCCATGAAGAATCAATAAGGATCAGAATGACCAAGGGTAGTGACTCCTTCTTATGAAGAAAGGTGGCCAGCCGACATCGCTCGGGGTCCACTTCATCCATGTCCCAACCCATAAGGGACTGGATGAGCTTCATTACCACCATAAAGTAGGGTCATCTAGAGGAGATCAAGGGGTATTCTTGGGCTCTTCTGGCTCTGATGGGAAGTCAGAGCCAACGGATTCATCAGAAGAAGAGGAGGAGGAATATCTTTCTGATTCACCTGTCTGGAGATGGATGGAGTGAGTGATGATGTCTTCATCAGTGAGTCCTCAGATGGCTAGCACCAGTTCCAGCAGGCTGTGAGGTAGGTTCTTTAAGAGATGGCATTGGAGCTTTCCTAGGGGGGACCTGATCCTTTTCTGAATCAGAGGAGTGTCCTTAGGAGTCAGAGTAGGAGGCTCCTTTGGGGACTCCTTGCCCTTAAAGTACACCCGCCAATCTGCAAAAAGGGCATTAAGATCTGTGGGCAGATTCTGGGTGACTGGGGAGCCAGAGTTGGCAGGGTAAGATTACAAGGCCTCGGTATCGATTCCTTAGGCTTTGGTAACCTAGGCATTGGTTCTTTGGGCATCGGGTTAATGGGTGTTGGTCTCTGGGGCATCAAGGCATCTGGTGCCGGTCTAACAGGAGTAGATAGACTGGGTGTCAGACCCTCAGGCATCAGCTAAGTGATATCAGGGTCAGCTGGTGATGTTAGAAGGTTAGGGGACAACAGCTGAGGTGTAGCCGGGGTCAACATCACAGTGGCCAGCATTGACCTGACAGACATGGACTAATGCCAGTCTGGTGATGCAGCCAGCATCAGCCTTGAAGGAGAAGCCTGCCCCAGGGAGCTAGCTCCCAAGTGGAACAGAGGTGTCACTCATGTGGTGGAGGTGAGCGCATGCCCCTGGCATCACTTGGAGGCATCGGTCCCTGAAGTTGGCACTGACTTAGCTGAGACCCGAACCAGAAGGGCAACAGGCAATGACCCACTGTCCAAGGAGGACCCAGTTGAGCCATCTGGCTGATGACCCACCTGATGTAAGGGCCTACGCATCGGGGCTGAGAGACTGAGGATGAAATCCCGAGCCCCAAAGAACCACCACCACAGATGATGATGAGGACAGGTGGTTTGATCACTGGTAGCCAGAGGAAGTGAGGGCTGCTGGGGTGGCAGGGGCTGACCTCCCATGGGAGGAAGACCCAGGCTCAGTCGCCGACTTGCACGGGGACCTAGAACGGGAAGCTGACCAGGGTTTGTCTCTGTGTTTCTCCCGGTGTTTGTGTTTTCCACTGAACTTCTTCTCTGTGAGTGAGGAAGAAGAAGTAGAAGTCCTTGAGGCTGGGAAGAAGAGGTACTTTTGTGGAGCTCCTCCTCGATTGCTGTTAATCTCTGCTGTAGCAGGAAGGCTTCCAGGATCTTCTAGCAGCGTAGACAGGGTGCTGGTTAAAATCCTGACAGTGCTGGCAGGCCTCAATGTCATAGTCTGGGCCTAGGCAGAGCAGACATGATGAGTGGCCATCCTTATGGGGAAGCTGCTTGCCACAAGCACACTTCGTTCCCCACCACTCCAAAGAAGAGGATGGAGAAGAAGACATTCAAGAAATACTGTAAATTGAAGAATTTTTGGGAAAATAATAAAGTGACAGTAACACAAAGAAAATGGTGGTCAACTAAAGCAGGGGGCATCTGTGAAAGTCCAACTTGCGTAGGTCGACAGCGGGAAAAGAACTGAGGTTGGGCTGGGGGACCACCTCTTTTATACCATAGGCAGACGTCAGGCCGGGCTGATGTCAGAGGATGGTCCCCCACTAATAAATGCCAGCTAGAGGTTTTCGGTGGTGTCCTGGTGCCGGCTGGCTTCAGTCCTAATGTTGTTGCCTTCAGTCCTAATGTTGCCTGCTGCATTAGCCCCCTCAAAATAAGATCTTCCTGCTCTCTTGCAGCGCTACAAAACTCTCCGCAATAAGTGCAAATCTTCGGTCTGTGCCACCAAAATCAATTTCCTTAAATATCAACAACTTGATGCCCTTTGTAACTGTAAATGCACCTGGAGAACTCTAAACAAGTTAATTAGCAAATATAACAATGAGCACATCACTCTGTCCATAGAGGGCAGGCCAATCAGAGAGCCCCTTGAGGTTGCAAACCTGTTCAATGCCTTTTTTGGTGACTTCGACAAGTACAAGCCGACTGTCTCCCAGACAGCTGGACCTAGCTTGGGTGGCTCACCCAAGCCCTCCCCTGACACTCGGGACTCCCCCACTTCCTCCCCTGACACTCGGGACTCCCCCACTTTCCACCTTAAATTCTATTTCCATATCCTTACTCCCGCCAAGGTCATCAGTTATATCAAACAGAATAGCCCCAGGCCAAATCTTGGCCCTGACTGTATCGATTTCTGCATCCTGAAGCTAGTCTGTGAACCACTGGCCCTCCCTCTCACTAACATCCTCAACCACTCCCTGTGCACTGGGGTCTTCCCCAGTTAGTGGAAGAGTGCCACCATCGGGCCACACCACAAGTCAGACCCCAAAACAAAGTCTGCAACTACAGGCCAATATCCCTGCTTGCCCCCTCTCCAAAATCTTCAGAAAGATTGTCCTTGATCAGGCAATTGCTTTCTTGGATAATCACAACTTGCTGACGGAATCCCAACACGGCTTCAGGGCCCACCACAACACCGAAACTGCACTGATGCGGCTCACAAACTCAGTCGAAAAGGCCAATGATGAAGGTCTATACACAGGGTTAGTTTTCGTCTACCTCACCAAGGCATTCGATCTTGTTGACCACAAAATATCCCTAAACTCGCTTTGCTGCCTACACTTCTCAGAAGACATCCTTAAATGCATAGATAACTACCTATGTGGCAGATCACGCAAAACAATAATTGATGGGTCACTCTGTGATGTCTGTCCCATGAAATACGGAGTTCTGCAGGGCTCTATTCTTGGGCCCCTACTTTTCTCGCTGATGATCAATTCCCTCCCCGAGATCTGCCATCACACTGAATTAATTCTCTACACCAATGACGATGCTCTTCTATTCAAGGACTACTGTCCCTTCGCCCTCTGGGACAAACAGCAGCTTGATTTCAGCAGAGTGCACACCTGGCTCTCCATGCATGGTCTTGCTCTCAATGATGAACAAAAACAAGACCATGGTTTTCTCAGGCACCAGGAAATCTGCTGACTTTGATTTCACTATCACAGACAATAACAGCAACCATGTAGAGGGAGTCACAAAGTTCAAATACCTGGGCATCTTCCTAGACTCTCACCTCACATATGACTATCACATATCCTAGATCATCAAAAAGGTTCACCAGAGGCCAGGCCTGCTGTTCAGAACCAAACAGTTCCTTATCTTAGAAACCAGGACCTTCCTTGCCAACAATTTTCTGCTACCACTAATAGACTATGACTGCCTGTCCAACTCAGCCTCCCTCTCCCAGAAAACTTTAAGGCAGCTAAGGGCCACCTATCATAGAGTCATCCCATTCAGCACTAACCTCCCCAGGCACACACATCACTGTGACCTTTACAAATCATGAGACTGGCTCTCACTTGATGATAGGCTGGACTTTGACATCCTTACTTTCTTTCATAAAGTCCACTGTGGCCATTTGCCTGCAAGCATAACCTCCCTGTACTAGTGTCCCTTGAACTGCAGGCCACCAGACAGTCATCACGTCACCTTTGCCATCCCTCATTGCCACTCCTCCAGAACCCAGCATTCCCTCACCTACAAAGGCCCTAAGCTCTTTAATAGCCTCCCCTCTCACTTGACTCATTGTCCTTTCCCCTTTGTCTTCAAAAACCACCACAGGCAATTTCTCCTGGACAGATATGTTTGCAACTGCCCCTGACCCCTACTGCCTGGCACTCCTCCTTCTCGTGGCAGTTTCACTTTTCAGCTCCCTTATTTCCCATGCCTTGGTTTTCTACCCTCTTCCCTGTGAAGGCACGTGTTGCATTCCTGTGTTATTCATTACTCATGCCATCTTAACTGCACCTGTTCTCGCCTTACTTTCTTACTCCCTAATTACCAAGTACTGTTGTTTGCATTGTACTGCATACTACTGTTTCCCCACATACTGTATGTAGAGGTACCCTTCCTCATTGTAATTCAATGTGTAATTTGATTTGCACTTATCCACTTTCATTGTGTGTACTTATGTAATTCTCTCTCTCTACTGCTCTGCATCATATTGTATCCATGATTACTGACACACCTGTACGCCCCACCCCACCACTGTAGTTTATCTGCTCCCTCATTTACCATTGTGTGTATAGTATTTTATTTTGTTTCATATTTCTTACTGTTTGTAAATACTGGTCACACCTGAAAAAAGGCAAAGATGCTCAATGAACTGTCTAGGGTGAGCAAGAAGTGAATAAGAAAGAAAGAAAGAAAGAAAGAAAGAAAGAAAGAAAGAAAGAAAGAAAGAAAGAAAGAAAGAAAAAGAAAGAAATTATGGTTACTAATTTCACAGCAGAGATAATATTTCCACAGTGCCCAATAACAGACATTGCATCTGTGTTGAATTATTTGCAGAATTCCAGATTACCCCTTTTTGTATGGGATGTGGTGTGGCTAAGAAGTCACAGAAAGCTTGGAGTCAGAAATTCAAACAAACCTAAATAGGTCAGTGAACGTTACTGTCCAAGAGAGGCATGTGGTGCCATCCCGGAAACACAAGAGCAATTGTTTTTGGAGTGCCCATAAGCACAACAGTTTTGGAAATACTTGGAAATACAATGGAAGAACTTCTGTTTGGGCTGATTACTTATCTACAATTAGTATTAGGCATATTTTCAAAAAATGGAAACAGTATAATATTACTACTTTACATGTTATTTGTGCTGTATTAAAATACTATATATGGGAAGAAAGATGCAAATAAATATGTCTCACATCCAGAAATAGTTATAGCTGCACTACAAAGAGTGTATACACAAGACTGAATAATGTTTACTAAACCCAGCGTGAGAGCACTATGGAACAGAAGGTCTTCCTTATTACAGTAAAATGGATTACAACAATATTTGGTTACGGTGGCGGTGATGAGCACGTAATTGCAGAAATGTGTGTGACTACTGGTGTTTTGATTATTCTGTTTATACTATCAGCAGAAAACATGTTAGGGGGACTGTATGAAATGTATATTATGTATTGTGTTTTCATTTTATCATTAAAAAATTCCTCTACATATCATTTTAATCCCCCAGTGAGGAGACGATAACTCCTTCATAACAAAATTGTGATTTTGTTTCAGTTTATGAGCCATATCCTCCCTTGTAGGACTAATCAAAAAATAACACATGACAGTATGTGGGTTAAGCCACATTATCCCACCCATGTGTGACCAGGTTTTGACCACTCAGGAAGCCAGATTTGCCAGACCCAGTTTATAAATATGATTTTCCCCACTGCAGCCCACTACATATCATATGTTCTTTACACACATACACACTTTTATATGCTTTAAAACCAACAGAATTTAAACCCTTTTCTTACATTAAACACAAGATTTAAAAAGAGGTCTCCTGCTGTTTTTCTGAACCACAACATATGCTTTCAGTTCACTAGTAATGAGATTTAGAAACCACGAAACCTTAAGAGACAGCTTTGCTCAGTTTTGCACACATGGTCTTCATTTACTGCATATTTACTGCAAAGAACCGAAATGGACGTGAAAATGTATTGTCAAAATGCTGTTCTTTGTTTTTATTCTTTTTTTCACTTTCTGTCAACAGGTCTGGCAATCATAGCTGCAATTGTTACACCTTTTGCCCTAATGGGAAGAAACGTAATGAACTACCTTCACGGCTGATGCAAGCGATTCTCCAAGACTAGCTGCCAGGTGATATGCTGATACCTGGAACCAAGGGCCTCATCTTCCGAATCCACTCAGCCCCCTGTGTAACCCCACCGTGGGTAGGGCTTACCTGGAATTGCATCCCGGTTGCAAGTCCCACCAGTCCCAGTCCTCTGTGGGCTCCCACCAGCCCCAGTGTGCCTGTGTTGTTGCGGGTGACTGGAGGAGTGAGGTGATCAAAATAAAACTGCAGTACAGTGCTGACAGTACTATGCAGTCCTAGGGAGCACCTTGCAGCTAGTGTGCACACATTCGAGCTGGTACCTGCTCGAACATGCGAACTGCAGTGGTTGGCTCTCTCCCTGCAATAGCACTGCGGTGCTTAGTATGTAAAGCCATGTGGTGGCCCTCAGGCAAGTCCCCTGTGTGTGTGTTCTTCTCTGCCACTGGACAGCAGGGTAGAGGAGCAGCTGTTCAGCCATGGGGTAAAACAATACATTGTGTATTCTAAGAGACTTTAAAGTTGGAACTTTATTAAACTGAACTGCAGCAGCCATATCTGTCACCCCTGACCCCAGTTTCCACCAGTCAGCAATCAAGGAGCCCGAGGGACTGCAGCTAAGGCTCTTTGGTAGGGGGTATAGACAATGTCTTTGGTGCCCAGACAACCAATTAGGCATCAGGCGGACTTCATGCATAGTAATTTTGCAGATGGACAGCTGTGTTTAACCAATTGGAAGTTGACATTCTCTCCTCTGACCCCATGGACAGATTCAGCTTGGGGCAGTCTGGCTGAAGCTCTCTGTGAGACAGGAGGGCTTGGACTGTTTTGAAGAAAAGTTTGGAAGTCAGCATAAGGCTTCCACAGCCGAACTTCAGGAGACTTGCCAATAGCTTTCTGTCACCTGGAAAGCCAGAGCAAAGGTTTGAGAGGTGTTTGGAGCCAAAACTCTGCAGCACCTGAAAAAATCCTCAGCCTGTGAGGAAGGACAGACTGTGTTCCTGTTAAGAGCCTGAAAGCTTCCTGGGTTAAACAGCCAGAATCCAGAGACTGCTTAATGAATTCCCATTGCCTGGTAATTCCAGCTGAAGCAAGAGAAGCCTGCTTGAGATGCGAACCTTGTGTTGTAACCAGAATAAAGACTGTTTGCCACTCTTAGCCCTTGAACTGGACTTGTTGCCAGAGGCTCTACCATCTGCTAGCTGCAGAAAAGAAGAGACTATGTGATTCCTGAGCTCCTGGATAGAAGCCACTGCCAGCAAGGATGGTCTGGGGAATCAGTCAGGTAGTGCTAATGTTAGGCATTACCCATTGTCTGCCCTGAGGAGATAGATACCCGGATGTGTTGGGTAAATGTGTGGCCCTTGTTCTCAGTACTGGCCTGTTTCAGCATCTGATCCAGCCTGCACAGATGGCGACAAGCTGCACAGAAGGTGACAAGCTGCAAGAATCCCTCCACAGCCCATTCAGCTGCTTGCTGTTTGCTCTGTCTAAGGTCTCAACTCAGACAACTGAAATTTTGCTTCTGCCCCAACCCTGTGACACTATGCTGCAAAACCATGAGTAATTGCGGGGCCTGCTCTGTGTGGGGATTTCTACAATGTTTGCCAGCCAACTATATTTGGTTTCAAAAAGTGCACCAATGCCAGCCAACCTGTGGGGACATACAGGCCTGCAACTCTACCTGGGTACCTAGACTAACTATTGGGGGCACTGGTACCAGTGAGGAGGTGGGCCAATTTGAATGTGCTGCTGTTGTTGGGGGGTGGACACATTTATTGTTGTTGTTTAAGGGCTTACAAGTTACATCCATTACTGCAAACAGTTCTTTATTTCTGCATCCCCATTCCCCTACCCCTTAAATAAAGTTGTTGTTCCTGTTTAAAACTGTCTGTGAGCATACAACTAGCTATAGTCAGTAACTGCATGGTTACTGAAATATTGCATCTGCTTTTGGTATTCCATGTTTTAGTTTATTTATTTTGTAATTCAGATAACACTATTGAACACAAGTGCTCTTTTCCAAAGGTTTCACGTCAGCAATAAAACAGATATACACAACATAGATACACACGGACCACATCAGAAGATAACAGGAATAAGCAAACAGATAAACCCGTCGTAATTTCACCAGCTCCAGAGGAGCCTGGTCTAGCACAGACAGTAAAGTTGCAAGCAGGGGTACTGCAGTGTAGAAATCAAGCAGATGACAGTCAATCCACACCATAATTAAGAGAGGTAAAATGTAATTTAAAACAATGGCATGTAGATTTCATAGCAAGCTCTTTTCTTAGGGAATTCTTAAAAGGTGCAATTTTGGAGATGCCCACTAGGGATTCAGGGAGGTCATTGAACCACTGTGCAGCTTGGCTAGCGAATGTGCATCTACCATCACTTGTTTTGTGAGAGGGGACTGGCAGGGCATGTCTGGACATATTCCTAGTACAGTACCTGTTGTTGACCAGGCAAAAGAGGTCACCAATTGCTGGAGAGGTAAGGCCAAGAAGGGCTTTTTTAACCAACTGACAGTACTGATATATTTGTCTGTCCTGCAAGGGAAGCCAATTGCTTAGTGCATACAAGGAGCCAGTATGGGTAGGTCTGTCAGCCCCAATAACGAAACAGCAGGCTTTATTGAGGACCATTTTTACCCTGCTAGGGCTGATTCACAGGCAGCTCCATAGATCAGTAGACCATAGTAAATGAGTGGGATGATTGTACTTGAGACTGCCAGGCATCTAACCTCAGCGGTAAGGTTTAATCATTGTCGGAAGAGTATACCTAGTTTTCTGTTGGCCAGATTTGCCACATTGTCAACATCAGTGGCATAAGAAAGGTTGTCATCCAGGACCTCAACCTTGATAAGCCTTTCAGGGTGTGTAACTAGGACCCAGTCAGTTAGTGTTTTTGTCCCTGTTTTGTAGCTAACTCTGGTGCAGTCTTTCACCACCTGAGTTAGAAAATGGCTATATATTAGATCCTTTGTGGCTCTATTGGATTTAGCTGCCTAATTGATATTAAAGTCCCCAGTGACTATTGATTCCCCTTTTAAGCAAGGTTGGTGGAAATATCTGGCAAACGTTTCAATGCCCATTTGTTGTTTTCCAGTTGGTATATACTGTAGACTGATAGAACATGCAGAGATTTATGGCCATTACCAGTTGGATTTTGACAGCCAGGCACTCACAATCACTTGTGAGATTGCCAATGGCCAATATGTGGCCAGTCAGGTTTGTTTGCAGATAGATCAGACAGCCACCACCCTTTTTGCCTTGGCGATCCTCCCTAAATAGGTTATACTCCTGTGGAGCAATTAATGAATTTGGTATTTTGGAGGCAAATCATGTTTCTGTGAGGGCTATTACATCTGGTTGGACAAGTGCAACCCAGGCTTCTAACTGGGGGAATTTCAGAAATAGGCTTCCTAGATTTAGTGAGATGATCTTTAATTTTCCTTTGAGGTCCCTACAGGCTCTAATGTTACCAGGTGGTCCCTGAACAGGATGGATATTTCCTGATAGAAGAAGGAGTATAAGTAGTAGCTTTTTGCGATCTC
Source organism: Neoceratodus forsteri (assembly GCA_016271365.2). Lineage (NCBI taxonomy): Eukaryota > Metazoa > Chordata > Ceratodontiformes > Ceratodontidae > Neoceratodus > Neoceratodus forsteri. The sequence continues at coordinate 1,729,860,486 of CM057449.1, forward strand.
TTTTCCCTTGGCTGAGTATCCCGGACTTCTTAATGTTTGAGCATCCTCTTTTGTCTCTCCTATGATGTTCGGTGCCTGGTATAGGGACAGAGCTCCAACTTATTTCAATGCAGATGTCATGGCAAAACATCTGCCTGTGAGGATGAAGAGGGTCTAAGTAGAGGGTAGTGAAGCTAAGTGCAATACCAATGTTACAGCTGGGCTCAGAGACAGTGAGATTGATTGATTGATTTATTTATTTAGTTTTTGATTACTGGGTAAGTGTTCTAGACAAAGAAATTGCCTATTTTCAATCCTGACCTGGAAAAGTTACCAACATAGGTAAAAGCACATCACATCACATTGGTTACTATTACATACAGTAATATAGACTTGGGTCAAACACATTACAGTATAGACAGGTGTAACCCCTAGGTGACACTATCCCAAGGGCTACTATCCCTGCCTGTGGGACTAGGCACAGGTTGAGGGGCCTGAGTTCGATGAAAGGGTGCCTCCACCCGAAAGTATGGTTTTGGGGTAGCATAATTGCTCTGGATATAGCCCTCCGGGACACTATAACCCCCCTTCTAACCCTTCTAGTGGCTTAAACAGGTCAGCAGATAAACATTCACATATGACATACAAGGACATTACTGAACTCACACTCGGTACACTTACCACCAGGGCTGGATCGGCTGCAAAGGCCCTGGAGACCCCCTATAAAATAAGACCTGTAATATAACAGTTCAAGGGCAATACAATATCCCCTCCACAAAAGTACACACTAACCAGGTTAAATGCAGAAAGAAAAGAATCTGATTTATTCAGGGGGATTGTACAAGGGTGGGGAAGCAATCTAGCAGGTGATTTTTTAGATCTGATGGGTTCAGGCTGAGCATGCATGCACTATGACTCCCTCTGTCACAGTCACACACTCTTGGTACCCAGTTGTTGCACAGGCTAGCCTGAAGCGTTGCCTGGGGTAGGCCGGCTTTGCAGCTGCTGTTGGTGCCCTTAGGAAAGAAAAACAATTGGCATGCACATTAACCCATAATTTGTATTCCAGAGCCGGATGGCTCAGTTCATTATGATAAACCCAAACAAATCAGATGACACACAATGATTGCAGTTTTGTTGCAGGGAGCTTCCCTGTTTAGTACTTACGCTACCCAGACCAAGAGGCAGGACTGATGAGATGAAGACCTCTGTATGTTGTTCTGGCTTGCCAGGGGAAGCAGAGCCCACATGATGCACCATGGTGGTCCCTGTCTGTTTGATGGTGTTGAGCAGGGATTCTAATCCCCAAGCAGGTCTTTTGTTGGAAAAGTCTCTGCAGTAGGAGCGGCAGTCTAGGCCGAGATGGCAGTGCCCAGACCAGAGCTGACAGTTCGGATTTAGTCCATACGAGTGCTGGAGCAGCTTCCAGCTAGCATAATGCAATCACAGGTGGGGAACCAAACTGCAACCCACACAGCATATGAAGCACACTTATAGGTAATAAAGCTTTCAGCCACAGACCGGATAAAGTCCGTTTGCAATGTAACAGGATTTCTACGCAAACCTTTTGTTCTAAGGCTCTTATCAGTACCTGACAAGCTGATCGCATCTGGAGCAAGTCTTCAGTCCACACCAGGCAAAATTCGTTCACTTTCACTTCAGGTTCAGACCTCAAAGCAGGCTATTGGATTTAGTCTGATTTTACTTTCACAAACTCCTTCACACTGGAAGATGGTGGCAGGCAGGTGAAACACAGCCTTCCCACTGAATTCCCACATTACCACGCAGAAGCAGCTGCTCAAATGGCTTGAGCTGTTCACTCTTCAAACTCCAACTCTCAACTGACACACTGCTGCAGGCAGCTCTGGGATTTCCCAGTGATCCAAAAGGTTTGGTTGGCTGAAGAATCTGTCACAGAAAGGGCTCCCCCTCCAGGTCCATTTAGGCGCCAAACATTAAAAACTACAATTCCTACAGAAATTCAATCCCACAAGACCTCTGGGGACAGTCTCCATTTTAGGTCCCCCGAGGTTCCGATTGGTCCAACTCTGGCAGTCCAGAACCAAAATGGTGGCTCTAAGCAAAAAGTCCATGCTGCAAAGGAAGGCAGGTTAGACAAACTCCCATATTATTATTATTAACTCACTCAGCTCTAGAATGGAATCTTGAGTGAGTGCTGTATTCCTGTGTAAAAATGGCTGTTTTCCTGAGCAGTTAGAATGTTCGGAACTAAAATGGTAACACTCCGACTTGAGAGTATAAATAACTAAAAAACTATAACTCCTGTCACAAAATTTACAGCATGAAGTTTGCTCACAATAAAAATATCTTTAAAATGAGGGGCCACACATGTTAGTAGCAGTAACCTTTTTATTTTTTTTTTTTTACAGTGCATGTAACAATGAAAATGTACATTTTTTTTCTTGTTTGTTTTACAAAAAACTAAAAAAAAAAAACACCTTAGAAGTGGCAAATGTCTGTTGTATGATGGTTTTCCATCACACCAACATCTGTGCATTACACTGCCACAGTTTAGAGTACTTCTGAGCTGTTTTACATAATAAAACAGATCATAAAGTAGGGCATGTGCCGACACATAACGCCAGTAAACTGACTGAATTTGTTAAAATGCTCTGCACAACTGCCCACATGACGCACAAACCACGATAACTAAAAAAGTATGCCTCCTAGCCCCTAGACACCTGCATGGAAAATGTTCACAATAACAAGAGCTTTAAAATGATGGGTCATTCATGATCGTGGCATTTGCAGATATTTAATTACAGTTCCTGAAATGATAAAAAAAAGAGCATTTTTGTACATTTTGATCCCAAATGAAAACCTACATCATAAAAAGTACACCTCCTAGACCCCAGACACCAGCATGATAATTGTCCACATTAATGATACCTTTCAAATGATGGGTCACACACGTTTCTTGCATTTACAGTTTTATTTTTTACAGTATCTGAAATGGAGGAAAATCAAATTTTTACACTTTTTTTATCCCAAAATAACTAAAAAGAAGTACGCCTCCTAGCTCCCAGACACCAGCATACTAATTTTTCCACAATGAAAAGAGCTTTCAAATCAGTGATCACACATTTCTAGCATTTACAATTTTTTTAAACGGTACCTGCACCGGCGAAAAACAGCATTTTCTTCACTTTTTAACCCAAATTAAAACCTAGATAAAATCTGAAAGGTTGCAAATGTGTCCAATATAAAGTCAGTATTCTGGTAGGTAGGAATGTTTCCTACCAACCTGCACTTTCCAATAACCTTATCCCTGATTGGTTGATCCAGAAAGTGCATAAGAAGTGCAGGACGCACATATGCGCTCTGGAGATGAGATGAAGTGAATACCTGACACACATATGCTCTATGGGGACTAGAGGAATTTTTCTGATAACGCATATATGTGCTATGGGGCTGAGTGAGTGAAAGCAGATAAACGGCAAACAATCACATCCTAAAAGGGCTCCCTCTACGCATATAGCGATGGCAGAATGGAGCAGAAATACCATTCCCTGAGTGGGTCACGAGCCTTAGATCACTCGGTCCCAACCCAGACTAATCACCTCCTACAAAATAGATAGCTCTTAAAGAGACAGGCACAGAGGCCAAACGGCACTCACATGAAGGCAATCAAAAGCACTGCAGACACAGAACACCACCCTGGCAGCGGGCATTAGGCAAGCCCAGGAAGACATTTTAGGAACCCCCATTTATAGGGGGGTTACACCCTTCCCTGCCTGGAAAGAACTTGGTGTCTGCGTCAAGTCTATACTTACTATGACATTACATAAAGACATCACAGTACATGAGACATACATGTTCTATTGGTATACCATATAAATTAAAGCTGATGCATCAGTAAAAGCAAATACTATAATATTACTATACTTATTTATGATATCATTGATTCTCTGTAATAATAGTATTTATGCATTTGTCATACACATAAAAGATTTTGAAATGATTCAACCACATAACCACATTACTCTGACCATTCGGGTCTGCACTGTTTCCTGTACTCTAAATAACATAGATGGGGGCCCATCCCTATCAGCTACATACATTGGGGCTAGATGGGGCAGAGGCACCAGGTTTTGATGGGTGGACAATTAACTTAGAAGTAGCAGAGGAGCTCAATTTGGGAAGTGAGCTTTCAGAAATATGGACTCTTTTATGGACAACATGTAAGAGGAGGTCCACAGGCCTCCCAGGGAAGTCATCACTGAGACATATTACTGGTTTAGTAACTCTTCTGGGCTTTCTAGGAGGAACAGACACAGGCTCTGGGGTTTCAACACTTGCACTGGATTCTGCTCCTGTAGGGAGGGGTACCTCTGCACTGATTGAGGGTTTCAGATTGGAAGCACTGTTTGCTCCTTGCTCTGTTGACTCTGATTCCACAATACTGTTTTCATTAGTAGATTCTGTAGAAGGCCCAGATTTGTCATTTGGAGAAAACTCTATAGCATCTAACTCTTGCAAGACTTGACTGACACTTTCAACATAATTGATTTCACCATTGCCATTTGTCACAACAGGATCCGGTTCACACAATTCAATAGATTTGGATAGGTCACCAGGAATATTAGCAGTAGTAGGCTCTCTCTCTCTCAGGTAAGTTGAACAGTTCCACCAGACACAAAGAATCAGCTACTTCAGAAATTACACTTTGCACCTCACTTTTGGGGGATACAAACTTTGAGAAGGAAACTGGAGAGTTACACAGTCCTGAAGGCCCAGCTTCATCTCCACAGTTGCACATAGGATTACCTCGAAATAACTAACTCAGTTTGTAAGATGGATAGTATGAGGCCTCACACTCACTGTCATCCTACTCAGACTGGCAATCAATGTCATTTTGGGCCTGCCTGGGGAAAGGCCCTGAATCCTTGACAGCTGGGGAAGAATGATTCTGTCTCTTTTTGGCAGCAGCTCTAGTTACAGGCCCAGGAGGGGCAGTATCTGGAGGTACAAAATCAATGATTACTTGACCAATAGGCAGCAAGTGGTTTCTGTGTATCATCTTAGTGGCCGAGGATCATTCTCAGGACGCATTTTGTACACTGGCAGGTCATCTGGTTTGCTGACAATGATATACTGAAGATGGTGCTACATATCTGCAATTTTATGCTTCCCACGCAGTCCCAAATTTCGCAATAACACGGTCTCCAGGTAATAGCTCCTGAGCTTTGACACACATGTCATGCCTTTCTTTGTTTGCCAGATTTCTTTTGGCCGTCATAGTTTGTGCCAGTTGACAGGCATGATTTATCTGGGCCTTTAACTTCTGAACATATTGCAAGTAAATCTCAGCTTGGACTCCATCCGGGGACACCCCGAAGCAGATGTCTACAGGCAACTGGACTTCCTGGCCAAACATTAGACGGTAAGGGGAAAATCCAGTGGCATCACTCTTGTATCCCGTGATAAGGGCTATGGTGGATGGGCTATCCCCAAAAGGGGATGCCTTTTTGGCGACTCCTGAGTACGCGACTAGCCATGTACTGCGATGGGCTTCATAGCAGCATACCTGATGGGCGAGCATCACAATAGTGGCTACACACAAAGGTGCGTGGACCTACTGTGACTGGCAATGTGGGTGAGTGGGAATACCGTGAACAGGAAAGTGGGTGGTTACAAAAAGGGCAAAGCAGGAAAAAAGCCTGTGCCCAGCAACAGCGAAAACCCAGCAGCAAGAGAGCAGATAGGAAAGGGCAGTGCATGGACAGATGGGAGCCGGCGCCCTCCCTCTGCCACTGCACACGGTACCCCCACCCCAGAATCCCTCCCCTACCACTGCCGCCCTCCAAGCCACCCACAATCCAGCCCCACTGTGCATCTCAGAAGTGAATGACCCTACCTGGATGCAGACAGCCCTCCCCCCCACCTACAGCAGTGCATGATGGCAGGTTGACTGCCATACCACCGTCATAGCACAGTGCCTACACACATGCTGCCAGTGCAAGTGAACTGGCATGGTGGGCTGGGGGATCAAATCCTGCATGGTGCAGTAAGTGCACCACAGCAGACGTAGTATAGGGAACAGGGACAGGCAGCAGAAGAGGCAAGCATAAATATAGGCAGGCCATGCACAGCACCACAGGCTGCCATTATGACTGCAACTGTACTCTCCACCGCCAATGCTCCAACCGCCATACCGGCATGCACAGCAATCCACAGCAGGACCGTACCACCACCTACAGTGCCACCATCCAGCATGCCACTCGTATGGCATTGCGCACCACAAGGCACCGTCTTTTTATGCCGACTGGCCACATGGTGAGCCCTGCACACACGCATAGGTGCCGGTGGGTGGGTCTGCAACCATGTGACCCCACAACACCTTAAAAGGGCACCGGCCAGCAATGCAGGCATTCCACTGGAACTGCAATCATGGAGTCAAGTGAAGTACAATTTTTTGAGAGCCAGAAGGGGAAGTCACTTCTCACACACCGGGGCATGACAAGGAGTGGAAGGTGTACTGGTGGTGCATGCAGGACCACAGACACAGCTGTCCTGCATGCATTCACACCATGGTGGACAGCGTTGTATGCAGTACATTGCCCGCAGAACCTTGCCCCCGACGTTGGGGAGGTGGAGGTCCCGAAGTGCTGGCAAGGTGCATGGGTGGGCATCACAGACCCTGGAGAGCACCAGCCAGGTGCTCATCCACAGTATAGCAGTTGTTTCAGATGTGGTGACCAGTAGGCTGCTAGCACTACCCCTGCTGCAGTGCACAGTGCAGAGGGTATGGCAGGCCAGTAGGGGGTGCCCTGTTGCGTCCAGATCACTGACCAACCTGCAGATACCACCAGAATATGCTGTTACCAGGGATGGTGCTCTCTTCCTGCAATATGACAATGGTCCTGTAGAGGACTGGATCCTCGTATATGGCACCCAGTGATCCCTGCAGTATTTGGCCAGCTGTGAGGACTGGTTTATGGATGGGACTTTCCTCTGTGCACCACCACTTTCAGACAACTTTATACTGTGCACAAGATGCATGAGGGGGTGGTTCTGCTGGCTGTCTTCATCCTCATGTCATCGAGGATGGAACGGGCACATGCCACTGTGTTGGCAGAGGTGTGCAAACTGTCAGTAGAGTGCAGCCTTAAGCCGCACTACTAGACTTTGAATGGGTGGTGTGGCGTGCCCTTGGGGCCACATTTGAATCCACATCCCTCAGGGGCTGTTTCTTCCATTTTTGCCAGGCCATTTGGAGGAAGATTCAGCAGACCCCTGAGGTGCATGGCAGGTATGCAAACGATAAAGGATTCACCCTCAGCCTGCGGATGCTCACAGCCCTGGCATTCATGATGGTACCAGCTGCAGGGTGCATACTGTGAGCTCCTGGAGCAGCTGTTTTACAGGGACAATGAGGAACTGTTCAGGCCACTCATCAACTATTTTGAGGCGATGTGGATTGGTCAGCCAGTAGACAGGATTGCATGCAGGCAGCTTCTGTTCCCAGTCACGACCTGGAATATGTACCAGCCAACCCTCGATGAGCTGGCCAGAACCAACAATGCAGTGGAGGGCTGGAACCATGGCTTCTCCTCCCAGCTAGGTGCCTGCCAGCCACCCGAGTGTCTGGCATTTCCTGGACTGCTTGTTAGAGGAGCAGCACCTCACGGAGCTCCGCATGGGCCAGCTGCAGTCCGGTGCTGCCACTGCTACCCAGAAGAGGTGTTACAGGATCCTCACCTGGCGAGATAGAGACCATCGTTGTTGGGTACAGGACACACCACACTCGACTACCTGCATGATTTTGCCTTTAACTTTCAGCTGCAGGTGTTGTCAGGTGTGTCCCCTGCTGTACTGTGCTGGTGGTCCTGCATCCCAATGGCTGCTTGCCTCCATGGCGTTGTGTCCCCTGGTGGCCCCCTGTTCTGTACCTCCCTGGTCCCCCACGCCCTCCCACTGGTGCTACACCCCCATCCATGCAGCAGCTGTAGTTGTCCATCCTGCACACACCTGCATCACCTGCTTACTGCCTGCCCCTGTGCTATTGCTTGGCGTGCCCCTGTGGTGCCACACTCCCATCCTCTGCAGACCCATCCTGGCATATCCTCCGCACAGCCCCTTCATCACTCCCCTTTGCACTGGGTGCCATCCGGTCCTCCCCCCCCCATCCTCATTCTGCATCCCATGGTGGTGGTAACAGTGTTTTTTTTTTAAACTGGTGGATTTGCCGTTCTGATGCTCGCTCTCCCTTCCTGTGAGCTGGACAGTCGTTCTTGCTCTTGCCTGCGCCCTTTCAGGGGTCATGCTGCCACGTTCGCCTACATCACATAAAACTCTTGGTGCAATTATAGGCATGTACTAAGGTGCTGATCTGTTGGCTCCACTTGGGCTAGTCTTTAGGGTGAAACATACCCAGCATGTCAAGGAGTGTTCTGTTGAACCGTTCAGGTTGGGATCCCCCTGAGGGTGATAAGGAGTAGTTCTGGATTTCCTCACCCCCCACAAAAAGAGCATCTCCTTTATCAGCCTGCTTTCAAAGTCTCTCCCCTGATCAGAATGAATTCTCTGAGGGCCGCTTCACAAGAACCTTGGCCATCGTGGATGCTTTCTGGTCTTTAGTGGGGTAAGCCTGGGCATACCTTGTGAAATGATCAGTCACAACAAGCACATTCCCAATATTCTTTTGGTCAGGCTCAAGATACAGGAAATCGAAACACACCAGCTCCATGGGTGTGCTGGTAGAAATATTGACTAGTGGAGCAGCTCTTTGCAGCAGGGCTTTCCTTTGAAGGCAGTAACTGCACATTCGGATATGTGCCTCAACATCAGCTCCCATCTTTGGCCAATAGAATCGGGTATGAGCTAAGTCAAGGGTCCTCTAACAATCTAAATGTCCCATTTGATTATGGAGAGCCCTGAGTACCAGGTGTTTGAAGGCTGTGGGTAGCACCAGTTGTGCTTTGTTAAGTTGGCCCTGATGATTTACTGTCTCCGGATACAGAAGCTAATTACATAATTGGAAGGCTAGGTCTGTAGTTCAATGAACAAGCAGCCAGCCACTCCCACTTCCTGAGCTATATAAGAAGTTTCTCTCAGCCTCATTGTGAAGCACTTTTTCTTTGCAGCCAGAGGCTCTGTTGTTTTTTTGTCCTCTGAGCTGGCTGGGGCCTACCCCTACCCCCACCCCCCCATTGTTTCTGTGTGTGTCTGCTGGACTTCGGTGTTTGTTTTCCTGCTTCTGGTTTGTATCTTTCCTCTGGCTGTGTGCTTCCATGTGTTTTGTGTCTCTTGTTTTTGGGCCTTGTCCCCTGTTTTCTGCATTGCTGTGTTTTTTTCTTTTTTTTTGGGGGGGGGACTTTGTTTCTAAGCTCATAGCATACTGCTACTCAGAGTTCCTGCTACTGCTTTCAGTTACCTACAACTGTAGCCACTGCTACTGTTTACTCCAATTACTATTGTACCCAGTGCTTGTGTTTTTACACTGTGCTCACCTCACTCAAACTACTGCAATGCAACTGCAATCAGTATCTGTGTGTTTCAGCTCAACCGTTGCTGCACCGTGGTGTATACACAGTTCTTTTCACCTGACACAGTTTACCCTGACCCTGATCGTGCTGCTCATTCCTGCTCTCATTCTACTTGCAGCGTCATTGCACTGCCAGGCTACACCTGCTTTCAGAGCATTGTCTTAATGTTTTATTGCAAATAAAACTCTGAGGTCAGCCAACTAAGCTCCTGCTGAGGCTGTTAATATAGCTTTATTATTAAATCTTGCCTCGACATCCGAAAAATCCTAAAAGTTTTTGTCACCTTGATTTGGCTATTCATGTCTGGCTGGCTTGCCCCAAATTTAGTGCTGTTTCATTCATATATGTTATCCTCCGTGCAGGTCCTCCTATCACTACTACTGCTTATTGACCTACGTACAGGTCCATGCTTGCTTACGCTATCATTGCTCATTGCTTACGCAGATCATTGCTTCATGCCTACTGCCATCCCCTCAGCTTCAGCCTCTGGGATTCTGCTGCACTCAATTCTGCATTCGACCTTGCAAGGTCTCAGCACTCAATGCTCATTTCGGTCTCAGCATGCCATGCTCATTCAGCTCACCAGCTTTTCAGCTCTCAATCAATTTTGGGGCATGCCAGCCATTCTATTCTGGTGCAAGGTTCCTGCAGCTGGCAGTCTCGCTCTGCATTTAGTCCGCATCTTGAGCGTACCAACTTGGGGTGGGATCCTTCTCACCTGGCCCATAGCTGAGAATGTCCTTGCCCCAGGCTTGGCTTTAGCTGCCTGCTATGTGACAGCAGCTTCTGGTGTTGAATTTAAGACTAGTAGTGAAGGGCAGAAAAAGTTACTTCCTTTGACTCTAGTGTTCCACTATAACGGTTATCCATTGACTTTAGTAATTTCCCTAGCAAGGCACCTTCACGGCATTCTCCCTACAACAGCCTCTGGTTCACCTGGTTTGAGTGTAGGGTGGGTAGGCCAGATGAGTGCCTCAGCAGTTGTTGCTCTCCTCCTGTGCCTTGGATGCACGTATTGTTGCAGAGTTTTCTCGCAACCTTCCACGGCATTCCCGCTAGAGGGTTTGAGTGAGAGCCTTCCTCCAAATTAGAATATTTTCCACCTCCCTTTAATTGGGGTTTACAAATTGCAGTTGCAGAGCCGTCACTAAATAAACTATCCCAAGCCTGGAGAGAAGGTGACCTAGGCCTTGGATCCCCAGAGATTTCCTCCTCATAGGGTTTTTTTTCTCTCCTCCATTGCCTCAAGTCATAACTGTTAGTTAGCATAGTAGTGTTCCCTAGTTCTTTAGGTAGGTTCCGTTGTTGGATGGAGGTGAAGGATGTCCTGCCGTTCCCTCTCTCTTTAGAGAATCCCCTAATTCTCAATGCAAACCATTAGTATCATGCTATGCAAACCTGGGCATTTCATTATGTTATCAAACTGAGCATCTCATTATGTTATCAAACTGTCTTTGCTTCTCTACTGCTACGTCACAGTTACTGCTACTAGATCACAGTTACTACTTGCTCATATGCTTCATGTTGCCTCATTCTTTTGGGGTATGTTTGCTCTGCATTTCTTTTGGGGATTCCTAAGGTACCTTTAGCTATGGGAATTGTCCTGTGGCACCTCTAGGGGTGTAACCCTCTCCGAAGGTTCCTTGTCTTTCGTACTTCTACAGGGTGGTAATTCCCCAGGAATAGAGATTGTGAACAGCCAAAACCAAACTAACACAGTGGCACAAGCATAACACTATACTGGCTGTGCAGGACATTGAATTGGAAGGCTAGGCCTGTAGTTCAATGAACAAGCAGCCAGCCACTCCCATTTCCTGAGCTATATAAGCAGTTCCTCTCAGCCTCATTGTGAAGCACTTTTTCTTTGCCCTACCATTCTCCCCTCCTCCTCCAGCGGCAGCACTTCTCTCCTTAGGGGGATTCCTAAGGTACCTTTAGCCACTGTAATCATCCCATGGCACCTCTAGGGGTGGAACCCTCTCCAAGGGTTCCTTGCCTTTCGTACCCCTACAGGGTGGTAATTCCTGTGGAATAGAGAGTGTGAACAGCCAAAACCAAACTAACACAGTTGTACAAGCATAACATTATACTGGCTACGCAGGACATTAAACTTAAGTCTTGAACCTTCTTTAAATACTAATGCAGTCCGTGGGTTAGAAGAACAAAGTTTAGACACGTCCTTACCAGAATGCAGGGTGTCAAGCACAGGTCTAATCATGGGATCTGGGGTTTGAGTCCACTGTATATTTTCATTATCAAGCTGGGGTAATGCACTGAGGTCTAAAGCTGCAACATGGCAGTAGGCGGCAGGGATGCAGGTTTCTGGAGGGCTCAGACAGTCCACTATGCAATTAACAGTTTCAGAAGAAGGGTGTTCATCTTTATCAAATTTTTGACACAGGGCTTTGATAGACTACTCAGACAGTTTCACCCAATTCTCATTGGAGTTCAGCCTTCTCGAGAGGGCGTCTGCATTGATGTAGTTTAGGCCAGGCCGATACTCCACTGCATAGTCGTAAGTGGAAAGGGTAGATAACCACCAATGCCCAGTGGCATCTAGCTTAGCTGAGGTTTGAACATAGGTAAGCGGATTATTGTCAGTCTTGACTAAGATCTTGGCCCCATAAAGATATTCATGAAATTGGTCCACCACAGCCACTTAAGAGCCAGAAATTTGAGCTTGTGTACTGGGTAATTTCGTTCAGAGGGTGTTAAGCTTCTACTAGCAAATGCCACTGGGCACAGACCTTCTTCATACTCTTGAAACAGAACAGCTCCCAGTCTCTTTAAGCTGTCATCCATGTACACTACATAGGGTTTAGTAGGGTCAGCATATGCAAGCACCGGTACGTGAGTGAGTTGATGAATAATTTCATAAAAAGCAGCTTCACACTCAGAGGTCCACCAGGCTCAGAAAAGTTCATGTGTCCTGAAGTATACCTTGTATTCCTCCCTGATGGAGCTTTTTTTTATACCTTCTGTTGGTGGGGGAATAGCCCTGAGTGAGATTGAACAATGGGCGGATTACCTTGGAATAGTCTTTCATGAACCAGTGATAATAGCTGCAGAACCCCAAGAATCATTGCAACTCTTTTAGATTATTCGGCTGAGGCCAAGTGGTCAGAGGCTCCACTTTGCTGGGGTCTGTCTGAATCCCATCAGCTGATACTATGTGTCCAACATATTTTACAGACTTCGAAAGAATTGACATTTATCTATAGATAGCTTCAGTCTGAAATCCTCTAATCGATCAAGGACCTTGAGCCGATGAGCCTCATATTCTTCTAAGGTTCGCCCAAACACAATGACATCATCCAGGTACACAAGGCACTCTAACAAGTTCATGTCCCCCACAGCTCATTCCATCAGCCTCTGGAAAGTGGTGGGTGTACCCAAAATACCTTGAGGCATATGTAGGAACTCATAGAAACCCAGAGGGCAAATAAATTCTGTTTTCTCATGGTCCTCTGAGGCCATTGGGATTTGATAGTACCCACTCTGTAGGTCAAGCATGGAAAATCACTGGCTCCAATTAAGGCAGTCAAGGGTGTCCTGGACATGGGGTATGGTGTTCTGATCCGGTACTGTCCTGCAGTTCAAAGTCCAGTAATCCACACACATCCTTACCAATCCATTTTTCTTGTGGACTACCACAATCGAGGAAGCACAGTGAATTCTCGACTCTTGGATGATCCCTGCAGCCAACATCTCTTGAAGGTGCCTCCATACGTCATCTATGTCAGCTGGGGCAAGGTGACAGTCTCTCTCTCTCTCTAAATGGCCTCTCATCATGGAGTTGATTGTGATGTTCAGCCCGGTGACACAACCCACGTCCCATTCCTTCAAAGAAAATACTTGACTTCTCTGGGACAGCTTCTGGCTAATCTTGGTTTTCCATTCTGCAGGGAACTCCCTAAAATCAAACAGGACAGGAGTCACCTCATCATTCTCGACAGGGCACTTCTTGCTGGGCAGCATGGCAGTGTCTACACAGTACACAGTGGCTAGAGTACACCCCTGATTCACTCAGATTTCTCAATCAGGCATATTCTGAACATGTACCACCACCCGTCGGGCATAGGCATGAGCTCGGGCTGGTAAGATGCTGGGCTTGACCAACAATTCCTCAGGCAGCTTTCCTTCTTCTGGGGCATCGTGCATGAGGATTTTTCTCTTCACATCTGTCTTGAGGCACACTTCACCACAGTTAGTTTATTAAGAGTTGGAAGGTAGCACCAAGGAATCAAGATCTTTCTTCCACACTACCCCCACAGGTTCATATTTCTCCATCTCCTTATTCTGCATTCTCAATTCATATGCTTACTTTACCAAGGCTGAAATGTGCAAAGCCCATCCAGTTCACTTGGCTTGCTTCTCTTGACACAGTTGAGCCAACCACCCAAACATGTGGGCACTGGTACCAATTAGTAAGGGGACACCGTCATATAGCCCCGTGGGTGGGCACACCAGAGCTAAGGTCTCCACTTGCTCATCCTCACCTGCTACAGCTGTAGGGAAGGATAACCAGAGCTGGACATATCCTAGATAAGGATAGGATTTTTCACTTAGCCCCCACACGTATAGGCCTTCAAGGGGCTGCAGTGGGATGTCAGATAAGTGCTGGTTATACCTGTCTTAGAATACAATAGTCACTTGTGACCCACTATCTAACACAGCATGAGTGGAAACACCATTCACTGTCACAGTAGTCTCCATGGAAGGGCCTACCACTTCAGACCAGTCTGGGGATGTTGGCTTGGCGGTCTGTCCCGCAGCAGTTTTTGAAGAATAAGACTCTGAGGCTTCATGTTACTCCAATGAACCAGGTTTAACAGCCAGGAGATGACCATTCACAAGTTCTCTGGGAGGGTGCAGCCTGGCTGGGTGTGTCCCTTCTCCCCACAGTGATAGCAAAACACTTGTTCCTTGGGATCTCAGGAAGGGGAAGGTAATCCCTCACTTTGGATCAATTAGAAGGGACTTGAGGGTCCTCTTTTGGCTTGAGTTCAGTCTCTCTATCTTCATGGTCTCCCCAATGGCCAGTAGTATGAGTGACACGGATAAGATCTCCCACCAGGGCTCTCAACTCTCTCTCACTTCTTCCATTAATTGAGTCTCAACCTGGGGTTCGGGAGCAATGGCATGAACCCCCAAACCCGCAGGCGAAGCCTCACTTCAGGTCTCAATTAGCATCTGGCAAGGGTGCGGACTTCTAACTGCTTCAGCTGCATCCTGTTGGTTGGCCCATATCTCCTTCACCTCCATAAGCAGTTCTCTTACTTGCTAAAGTTCAGAATTGTCATCTCACTCTTCAGACTGGTCTGCAACTTGGCTGGTATGGGCAACCCTGGCATAGGGCTTCCATTCCTCCTCATCGTTTTCGGCCTCTCAAATTTCCTTCATGAGCCAGCAGTATTCAGGAGAGTTGGCTTTACAATCCTGGAATTTCAATTTCAGAATGAGCACATTGAAGTATCTGGCAGATCTGAGGATATGCTCCAGTTTGACTTAGTTCAGTTCCCTAACAGGTACTCCCCCTTTTCTATGGGCCCTCTGCAAGGCCCGTTCAATGCAGGTGATGAAAGCATACAATTTCTCATTCTTCCATTGTCTGATGGATTTAAACTTCCACATCAAGTCTTCCCCAGATTCTGTGCTGCCAAACACCCCTTCAAGAGCAGAGAGGTACTTGGCTGCCATGGCTTCGGGGCTAGTGAATCAAAGAAAATAGATGCCTCCAGTGCAGGGCTCCTTAAGCTTTCCATAAATCTCTTTCTCTTTTCTCCCTCTGAACATTGCCATTCCTGAACTAATGGAGTAGCATAGTCCATCCAGGTTTCCAAATCATCCTCCTCCACAGTCACTATAAAATAGTCTGAGCCAGTGATAAGAGTCCAGGTGTACTGATGGTACCACAATGGGGGATGCTACAATGGGGGAAGCTCTAGTGGTAGACAGAGATGCTAGGGGAGACTGTAAAGGAGTAGTCTCCTCTGAAATGTCCAACATTTTCAACAGTACCTTGGCAGTCCACCCTTCAGTGGCTAACAACCTTAATAGTTTGTCTTTAAACCCTTCCACTTTCAGGGATCCCCCATGAGACTACTAGTCTCTGTGTAAATGGATAACTCACTACCCCTTCTGGGACCCTTCAGGCAGGATAATATTGGGTACTTTTTTGGTGTCTATGGGGAGGATGCGTGAGAGGAGGGCCACCAGGGTTTGATCAAACAGAGCTGAGTCCCATCCCCTCACTTCAACCTTCCCGAAACACTTAACTTTCTCTACAGCTTCTACAATGATATCATTAGTGGTCCCTAAGGGAATATCCAACAGTAACATGGCATGTCGGGATCTACCACCTCAGCCTCACTCCACCCCATCATGCGATGCACAACCAGCTTATGGAGGTCAATCTTGAGCTTGGGCGTTGTAAGTGCCTCCATTTCTGATAAACTTTTTATTTCTGGGTTGTAGTTCCAACTTCTGACTACTAGAGGGTGCAAATCCCACTGCTGCCTCCAAGATGAAACCCCTACATGGCACTATCCCAAGGGCTACTACTCCTGCCTGTGGGAATAGGCACAGGCTGAGGGGCCTGAGTTCGGTGAACGGGTGCCTCCACCCGAAGGTATGGTTTTGAGGTAGCATAACTGCTGTGGGTATAGCACTCTGGGACACTATAACCCCCATCTAACCCTTCTAGTGGCTTAAACAGATCAGCAGATAAACAATCACATATAACATATGAGGACAGTACTGAACCCACACTCGGTACACTTACCACCAGGGCTGGATCGGCTGCAAAAGCCCTGGAGACCCCCTGTAAAATAAAACTTGTAATATAACAGTTCAAGGGCAATACAATATCCTCTCCAGAAAGGTATACACTAACCAGGTTAAATGCAGAAAGAACAGAATCTGATTTATTCAGGGGGATTGAACAAGGATGGGGCAGTAATCTAGCAGGTGATTTTTTAGATCTCATTGGTTCAGGCTGAGCACGCATGCACTAAGAGTCCTTCTGTCACAGTCACAAACTCTGGGTACCCAGTTGTTGCACAGGCTAGCCTGAAGCATTGCCTGCGGTAGGCCAGAGTTGCAGCTGTTGTTGGGGACCTTAGGAAAGAAAAACAATTGGCATGCATATTAACCCAGAATTTGTATTCCAGAGCCAGATGGCTCAGTTTCTTGTGATAAACCCAAACAATTAAATCAGATGACACACAATGATTGCAGCTTTGTTGCAGGGAGCTACCCTGTTTAGTACTCACGCTTCCCAGACCAGGAGGTAGGACTGATGAGATGAAGACCTCTGGATGTTGTTATGGCTTGCCAGGGAAAGCAGGGCCCACATGATGCACCGTGGTGGTCAATGCCTGCTCAATGGTGTTGAGCAGGGAGCCAAACCCAAGTGGGTCTTTCATCAGAAAAGTATCTGCAGTGGGAGTGGGAGTCTAGGCCGAGATGGCAGTGCCCAGACCAGAGCAGACAGTTCGGATTTAGTCCGTACAAGTGTTGGAGTAGCTTCCAGCTAGCGTAATGCAATCACAGGTGGGGAACCAAATCACTACCCACACAGCATATGCAGCACACTTATAAATGGTAAAGCTTTTGGCCACTGACCGGATAAAATCCATTTGCAGTGTAACAGGGTTTCTGCACAAACCTTTTGTTCCGATCGCTTCTGAAACAAGTCTTCGGTCCACACCAGGCAAAATTCACTCAGTTTCACTTCAGGTTCAGATCTCAAGGGCTATCAGATTTAGTCTGATTTTACTTTCACAAACTCCTTCACACTGGAAGATGGTGGCAGGCAGGCAGGCCAAACACAGCCTTCCCGCTGAATCTTCACGCTACCACACAGAAGCAGCTGCTCGAATGGCTCGAGCTGTTCATTCTCCAAACTCCAATTCTTGACTGACATACTGCTACAGGCAGCTCTGGGATTTCCCAGTGATCCAAAAGGTTTGGTTGGCTGAAGAATTTGTCTGTCACAGAAAGGGCTCCCCCTCAAGGTCCACTTAGGAGCCAAACATTAAAAACTACAATTCCTACAGAAATTCAATCCCACAAGACCTCTGGGGACAGTCTCCATTTTAGGTCCCCCGAGGTTCCAATTGGTCCAACTCTGGCAGTCCAGAACCAAAATGGTGGCGCTAAGCAAAAAGCCCATGCTACAAAAGAAGGCAGGTTAGACAAACTCCCATATTATTATTATTAAAGCAGATAAACAGCAAACTATCATAGATCCTAAAAGGGCTCCCTCTGTGCATATAGCGATGGCAGAATGGAGCAGAAATACCATTCCCTGAGCAAGTCGTGAGCCTTAGATCACTCTGTCCCAACCCAGACTAATCACCACCTACAAAATAGATAGCTCTTAAAGAGACAGGCACGGAGGCCAAACAGGGCACTCACATGCAGGCAATCAAAACCACTGCAGACGCAGAACACCACCGTGTCGGCAGGCATTAGGCAAGCCCAGAAAGACATTTTAGGAACCCCCATTTATAGGGAGTTACACAGGCATGGTGATACCTACTGTACAGGAGAAATTAGTCATTATGCAAGGCTATCCATAGATACAGGGGAATACACAATACAGTTTCAAGAAGATAGACCATACGGTATAAGTAAATGGAGAAACTGTTCCAGACAGTCTCGTGGTGGGAGACCTCACAGCCTGTCCTTGTTTTCCATTTAAAAGTGGGTGAGAGTGACAAGTGCCTGAATATGTGCTTAAGGGACATGCAAAGGAAGCCTAACTAGGTGTCCTCCCAAGGGGTTACGTAAGTGCATCTGTCAGAGGCCAGGAGGTAGGCACAGAACTCATATTTAAAGATCAGGTGTGTAATAGAGTGACTCACAGTTGAAAGGAGGGAGTCCATAGCTTTGGGGCGGACACTGCAAATGCCTGCTCACCCATCCTAGTGGCGCATTTGGGTGTATTAAGGAGTGACTTTTCGTTAGATCTCAGTGGGTTAGTCTGATGAGCTGGGTTCATCAAACATGCTTGGGACATTGGTGTTCCAGTTCTGATGATACTGTCATTTGTGCATCCTGTGGTACAGACTCAGTAAGAGGCAGGAGAAAGTCAGCCCAGACTGGAGCAAAGTTTGCAATGGTGGGTGCACCTAGGTACTGGTACTGCAAAGCAACAGATACTATTATAACATTTTTTTCCACTTCTGCAATAGTCCCTTGTTCGTGTCTTTATATAGGAAGTGATTCCATAACTCAGGCTGGGTCGCAGTACCCTCTTCACTATCGTTAATTTTGCCTTAGAGTTTAAAGATGCTCTGTCTTTGTAGGCCAGCCCCAGCCTGATATTGATCGCCTTACAAATGTTAGTAGTAGGAGGTTGAAATCCAACGAAGAGTTGAGGGTTATACCCAGGTATCTGAAAGAGTCCACCAAATCCAGGGAATGAGCCAACCAAGCCAAGTCTGGGCAGTGTTGCAGAGCTGGCTTTGACCCTTGGTGTTGATCCAAACGGCATTGCCACCATTTTTCTGAAATTCAGAAAAGGATTGTTTTGAACTAGTCACTCATGTAGACAGGCAAAGTCTGACTGAAGTGTGGTATTAATGGAGGCAATGTCCTTGGCTCTGGTGTATAACACAATATCCACATATAAGATGGTAGAGGTAGTGCTTGATATTTGAAGCAGCCTATTCACAAACAATGAAAAAAGTAGTGGTTCAAGAATTGAGCCTTGTGGTACACCGATGCTGGTAGAAGAGAAATCAGATTTGCATTTGTCAATGTGAACAAATTGCGTCAGCCCAGATAGGTAACTGTTGAACCATGTTGAGGAGCCTTGGGAGAATCCAAGTGTGGTCAGCATATCTAGTAGTAATGTGTGATTCACCAGGTCGAACGCTTTAGTTAAATCCATGAAAATTGCTCCAGTGTGTAGCCCTTTATCCATCGATAGCTTGATGTCATTAGTGAGTTTGACAAGCGCCGTGACCATACTGTGCCCCTTCCTGAAGCCGTGTTGGGCAGTGGTGAGAAGGTTGTTTTGTTGTATGTAGTCCATGACCTGCTTGGCTACTAGTTTTTCAAGAATTTTGTTTAGTGCTGATAATATTGCTATTGGGTAATAGTTGTTCATGTCTTTTGTGTCCCCTTTCTTATGGATGGGGACAACTAGCTCTATCTTCCAGAGAGATGGTACTTCCCACGTACTGATGGAAAGGTTGTAGATCCTGGCAACTGGTGCCACTGCAACAGGGGTCGCTTGTGTAAGAAATCTTGGTAGAAGGCCATCTGATCCTGCTGATCCATGCTCAGGTAGTTTCCTCAAAAATCTCAAACCCTCAAGTGTGGTGACCTGCTTAAAACTAAATGAAGTGGAGGCCTGGGGTTGACTGGTCAGCCTGTCATGTTCCGAGAGGTTGGACAAGTGGATGTTTAGGGCATTCACAATGGTATAGGTTTTATTCCAGTTGGCACCATTAATAGTTATATCAGTGAACGTTGAGCATCCACTTTGTTCCAAGAAAGTCTTAATATGGTTCCAGAAATGATGTGCATCATTGGCTGATTTCTGTAGCAACTTAAGAGAGTAAGCCCTTTTTGCTGCCTGAGTTTCTCTCTTGCATGTGTTCCTCTGCCTCCGAAATTCCTCCCAGTCAGCTTTTCAGATGCTTTTCTTTGCAGCAACCTAGGTCCTGTCCCTCCTCCTCATGCTGGTCAGGATCTCACTATTCACCCATGGCACCTATACTTTGCTTAATACCCTCTCTTTATGGACTGGCCATCATTAGGATTAAGTATACTGGCACTGTAAATAACATTTTGGCTTGGAATGGACTAGGCACTTCAAGTTGCAAGAGAAAACATTTATTTAATTTATTTATTTATTGAAATATCTGAATTACAAATCTTTGAGTCAGAGACTTATTTACAAAGGTTCCATGTCGAAAGTTAACAAAGTGTTACAGTGCAAGTTTACAAAGCGATTACAGTGCTAAAATACAATCAAAACAGTGCAAGATACAGAATAAGTACTAGTAGAGAGGCATTATACCGGGTTATGCAAACAAATACTAGGTAGTACACATCAAATACTGTGAAACAATAAACAAGACACAGTGTCAAAGATAGCAGGTCAAGAGGGCCTAGGTATGAGAAGAGGCAGTCCATGGGACCTTGTCACACATTTAGGAGGGAGGTAGCAGGTAACTAGGAAGGGGGGGGACCGGAGGAACCTATAAGTAGATTAGAGTGAGGGAAGGGGATAGGAGGAAACTGTAGGAGGTAGAGGGAAGGTGGGGAGAGAGTGAGCTGGGAGGTAAAAGAAGGAGGAGAAGATAGGGCGAGTAGTGGGTAGCAAGGCAGAGATAGGCAGAGGAAAGATAATGTCAGGGGAAAATAAAGTACAGTAAGGGAATGTTACCGGTGCTAGGAATAGTCACAACTGTTTAAAGATAGTAGGTGTTGCCATAGTTTAAGTTTAAATGGGCCTATTCTTTTTTTCAGAGAGAACCTCGGGAGGCAGACTATTTAACCAGAGAGGAGCCCTGTACATGAAAGCACACTGCCCATGAACTGTTCTGCAAAATGGGACAAAGAAGGAGGCTTTAGAGGAGCTTCTAGTTGCACAGGGAGCAGGGGCAACAGTCAGGAGTTGTCGGGCAAAGGGCTGTGAGGGACTAAGGGTAAACTTGCGTGCCAGTAAACAGGTATGGTATTGAGGTCTCCCTATAAAATTCAACCAGTTTGCTTGTTGATAGAGGTCACAGGTGTGGGTGAGCCTATGTCCATTTACTACAAGGTGACAAGCTTTATTCAGGGCGCCCTTAATCCTATTTAGCATGATGTCATTCGCACTGCCATAGATTACTATTCCATAGTCTGCAATGGAAGGGACTGAGCTGGTAACGACCAGCTGGAGGGCATCAGCAGTAAAACAGGAGCTGTGCCTGTAGAGTAGGCCAGTTCTAGTATTACGGTTTTGCAGACCGGATTGATATGCTTCTGGTAGGAGAGGGAGGGGTCTAGGATGATGCCGAGGTACTTAAAGTTAACGACCTGCACCAGTGACCGGCAGTGGCTGCTGAGAAGAGTAAGAGGCACAGCCATATGTATATTCTGAGGGTTAGCAAACAGCATCACTTTGTTTTTTCTATACTTTAAGATGAGTTTGTGTAAGGCATAACAGGATTCAATTTCCTTGAAGTTCTTCAGCAAGTTGCACTGCAGGGGGAGAGGGGCTGGATGACTAGAGTATATGACGGCATCATCTGCATACAGGAGCAAGTTGCCAGAGCATGCTAAGAGAAGGGAATTGAGGAAGAGACTGAAAAGTAGCGGGCCTAGTATGGACCCTCGTGGTACCCCAGAGTGAACCGGTAGGCTGGAAGAGAGAGTCTCAAAGATTTTTACTCGCTATGATCTCCCACTAAGGTAGTTGGAAAACCAGGAGGTGGCTTCTTGGGAGAGGCCCAGTGCTGAGAGGGACATTATAAGGAGACTACGATTGACCATGTCAAATGCTTTCATCAGGTAGATAAAAACAGACCCTACTAAATGACCACAGTCCAGGGCTTTATGAGTAAAATCAGTAAATTCTAGGAGGGCAGTGGTGGTGCTGTGTTCCTTCCTAAAACCATGCTGCTGTTTGCATTGTAGATTGTACTTGGTGAGATAATCGGTGAGCTGGTCGGATACTATCCATTCAAGGGCTTTGGAAAGAGGAGAGAGGATTGAGATTGGGCGGTAGTTACTACAGGAGGTTCTATCACCACTCTTGTGTACTGGGGTTACCACCGCAGCATTCCACTGCATTGGGAATTGGCCAAGACAGAGAGAGAGAGGTTTAGAATTTTTGTAAGTGGGGGTAGAACTGCATCCAGGGCCAAGCGGAGTAGCCTAAGGTCCAATGAGTCACCACTAAGTCTGGATTTCCCCAAAACCCAAGTTAGGTAAGATCTTGCTTCCCTAACAGTGACTAATACAAAGTGGAAAGGGGGCCGGTAAGTGTGGGGCCCAAAGTTGATGGGGAACCTGGGTTATCACAGAAAAAATCAGTGGGGAGCATACCGCTAAGATGTGTGAATGCAGAGTTAAAAGTATCAGCAATACACTGAGGGTCCTGGGTAGTGACAACATTGATATTTAGCAGGGAAGGGGGGAGGTGTTGGACCTACTGGTGAGTTCCTTTATATTACCCCAGAACTTCATCCCATTATCCCAGGATGAAGAGAGGCTCATTTTAAAGTGTGCAGCCTTTGCAGGGTGAATTTCCTGGGTACACACATTTCTGACAGCCCTGTAGAGTTGCCTGCCAGCTGGGAGACCTGATGCCAGGGCTTTGTGCCAGAGGTTATCACATAAGTACATAAGTAGGAGCTTGTCACTGTATTGCCAGAGAGATTCTAGAAGTCGTCACCCTGTACACGCTAGGAAGCGTAAGTGGGAGGATTCAATTTAATCCAGTTGCAACAACTCCCTCAATGGTTAGGGAACTCTGCAGATATCAAACAAAGAATGGCAACTCACAACAAAGTATTAACCCAAAGTCTAAAACAGGACAGGACCCACAGTATCCTCAGTCTTACTTTGTTATTAAGTTTACCAGTTTCAGCTTGTTATTCAGTATTGACCTTGGGCTCCAAGATCTCATAAAGGAGAATTCAAGTACTGAATAATTAATATATACAGGTCTCCAAAACAAGTCTAGTGGATCAGAGTACCACACCACAAAATGTACTATCCCTGATTGAGTACTGCCCTTATACTATTCTTAGTAGTTGGTTATTGTTCAGCACAGAGCCCCCTTATTAGGAACAGACTACTGAATACAAGCAAGACAATTGTGCAAGAGGAAAGACACCAAACTCTATAGCCTGCTATTTAAGCAGTATCTCCTTGTATAATTCACATACTCCAACATGGAGGTACCAGTTGTAGCTATAACATTCAAGTCATGTATAACAGTAATGTTATAGAAATATAGAAACATGGAAATCGACAGCAGCTAGGGACTGCTAGGCCCACCCAGTCTGCCCATTTTCCCTACCTGCTGCAAAAACCACAGACTCTCCTCACACCTCCACGGCTGGCCACTGACTGAGCTGTCAATGAGCACATACTGTCTACTGTACGTGCTCATTGAGAACTCAGTCAGCAGCCAGCCATGGAGGTGTGAGGAGGGCTGTGCTGGTCGCCAGCCTACAGTACGCGCTTACAGAGAGCTCATTCGGCAGCCAGCCATGGAGGTGTGAGGAGGGCTGCACTGGTTGCTGGCCAGGGGTCGTGTTGGGGGGGCAGAGTAATGGGCAATCACAGGGTGGGGGGTGGGGTCCACTAGACACCAGTGAAAACTACACAGTGCCCTATACAGTCAAATAGGGGATGTGTGGATGGACCACTAGACCACCAGAGTAATATGACACTGTATGGCAGGGAGGGATCAGGGAAAGGATGAGGGGACCACTAGACTACCAGGGGATCTTTATTATGCTATGGGCATGGCATTCAGGGATTGGGGGAGTGGGGAGGGCCACTAGATTACCAGGGAAACATTTGAAACTATTGGTGTGGTGATTAGAGAACAGGGTGGGGGGAGAGAACCACTAGACTGCCAGGGAAACATTTGAAACCTATGGAATGGCGATCGGGAATGGGGTGGGGAGATAACCACTAGACTGACAGGGAAACATATTTTATACCTACAGGATGGCAATTGGAGAACAGGGAGGGGGGAGGAACTAGTAGACTACCAGGGCAGTAATTTTTTATTATACGAGAACAGTGATCGGAGACAGGGGAGGGACCACTACACCACCAATCACTACAGCTGCATCAGGCAGGGGCTGGGGGGAGCAGTGCTAGGATCCCCACAGCCCATGTAAATTAGTCCATAATGGGCATGCAAATGGTCAGCTAGCACCTTGCATGCCCAATGGGTTCATTTTCATGGTTGCCTTTGTGAATATCAAGTAGCACACCAGCACTCTTCGCTGCAGGGCCATTTCAGGGAATGCAGGTCAGAGCAATGTTAGTGGGGTTAGAGGTAGCGGTAATGGGGTTACCGCTGCCTTAGTTTTAGTGTCCTTAATTTTAGTTATTTATGTTGGAGAGAGTGTTGTGTGGGTGAATGTGGTGTGTATGGAATTGAAATTGTGTGGTGTGGTACTTTATTTCATTTTAAAGTCAGTGTAGTAGTAGAATTACTGAGTATTAGTGGCAAACCCTAGAAATGTTTTTTTTTTTTCACTCAGGCTCCTGGGCTCTGTTACTCCCTCTCCCTTTTAAAAGCCTTGCGCACCTTCCAAGACCTACTCCATTTGGCCACAGTCTCTCAGAGATGTAAGAAGTTGGGTATTGTAAGGAGGAGCTAAAGGGGGGAGATGTGAAGAGGGATGAGGTCGGTGGGGGCCTGATTCAGGTGGTAGGGACCATAAGACACCCTAGGTTGAGAAGGCAATTGGAACAGGGTCCTCCATGCTTTGTTTCTGGCCAGAAAGTCCTCTGGACCAAGAGGGCAGGCAGGTAGCTGAGGGACCAGCCCCAGCCGTTTGTCCTCTTCAGGCAGTGTTGTGCAATGCCAGGTTGACGGCCAACAAGACCCCTGTAATGGCAGAGCTGATTACATTAGTCAACTTGGCATGCATTATGGAGAACTGGCTGGGGGGTGCTTCAGGCCCTGTGCTAGAGGTGTCTGTCCCAACCGGGTTTACCACAGTTCACTGCCCAAGGAAGGAACGCTGGGAAGGGGTAGCCTTTTGTTTCAGGTCAGAGCTGAACCTGGCAGTGCACCTGGCAGGGGACATCAGCTCTTTTGAGTGTGTGGCAGTGTGTAGGAGTTCCAGCATGGAGTTCAGAATTCTTCTGGTCTACCGTCCACCTGGGTAGAACTGGAGTTTCCTGTAGGAGATGATGGTCTTTGTCACAGAGAGGGTGTTGGAGTCACTGAGATTACTTATTCTCAGTGACTTCAACATCTGGGTGGACAACAAGGCATTGCCTGGGGCCAGAGACTTCCTGCCCAACATGGAGGCTCTTGGCCTTACTCTTAAGACTACAGCCGGAACCCCCTGCTCCAGTCATGTGCTTGATCTGGTGTTCTCTCTGGGACTCAAAATTGACACCATTGAGATTGATCCGGTCATTTTGTCAGATCATTGCAACATCAGGTTCAGCTTTAGAGCCCCCGGAATGTCCTTTCCCCTGTGGAAATGGTTCAGTTCTGCCCTTTGAAAGGCTTATGACCAGAGGGACTGATGGCAGAACTGAACATTTTGTCTGTGCTGGAGGCCTGCACTGATGGTCCGGGGAACACCGTGATGGCCTATAATAGGGCTGCCATGGAGGCCCTGCATTGTCTGGTGCCAATCCGTGTACGACCGCTGGTTTCGTGCCTCATCTCACCTTGGTTTGTTGGTGAGCTGAGGATGCTGAAAACCAGGGAGCAGAGGTTAGAGAGGTATTGGAGGAAGACCAGGTCCCAGGAGGACAAGCTGGTTCTGATTGCTCATTATGATGAGTATCAGAATGCAATCAGACAAAAAAGGCAGCTGTCATGTCCAGGATGATTGTAGCTGGGAAGAATTGACTGGCTCAGCTTTTTCAGGTTGTAGACAGGCTATTGCATCCAGCCTGTCTGGAACCTGTTAGAGCTTTTTCAGCTCACAAGTGTGAGGCGTTCGCTCAGTACTTCTCAGAGTGTCCTCTGTTAGGGCTGCAATTTCTTCAAGCGGAATACCATCATCCAATAGTGGTGGACCTCAGGTGGGCAGATGCATTCAGTCCCCTGGGGAGAGTTCTGACCAGTGATGATGGTGGAGATCTATGGGGTGATCTTGGGACTTAAACCAATGTCCTGTGACCTTGACCCAGGCCAGACACAATTACTTGTTAGTTGTGTCGGTATCCAGGGTCTGGATTTTGGCAAGATTGTCGGGAGTTCCCTTGCAGAAGGGGACTTCCCAGAGTCTCTTAAATAGGCTCTGGTGAAGCCCGTTGAAAAAAACATCTTTGGACCCCGACGTCTTGGCAAATTACCAGCCTACTTCTAACCTCCCCTTTCAGGGAAGGTTCTTGAGAAGGTGGTCATGGAACAGCTCAAGAATCACCTTATGGACTTCCAGGTTTTTGAACCATTGCAGTCCAAATTTAGGGCAATGCACAGCATGGAGACTGCACTGGTTAAGGTGATGAATGACCTGCTCAGGGTGAGGGATAAAGGAGAGTGATCAATTCTCATTCTTCTCAATCTCTCATCAGTGTTTGACACTGTAGACCATGGGGTGTTGTTGGACAGGCTGAGGGAATATGTAGGACTCACCAGCAAGGTCAACAGCTGGTTTGAGTCCTTTCTCCGGGGCAGGTCTCAGAGGTTGGTTACTGGGGAATTATTCCTCAGGCTCGATGTCCCTGCCCTGTGGAGTACCCCAAGGCTCTGTCCTCTCTCTCTCATGTTGCTCACAGTGTATGTGCTGCCCCTGGGTGAGGTCATAAGGTAGTATAAGCTGAGTTTTCATTGCTATGTGGATAATACTCAGCTCTACCTGTCCTTCACACCTGGGAGATCTGACACAGTCAACGTGCTGAATATTTGCTTGGCCAAGATCCTGACTTGGACGTCGTCAAACTGGTTGGGACTTAACACAGAGAAGACTGAAGTGCTGGTGGTTGAGCTGGATCAAAGGAGGTGACTGGAGGCCTCTGGGCATAGGTTGGGGCTTTTTATTGGTCTGATCGAACTGGAGGCCTCCCCTAAGGTAAATAATTTGGGCTTTGTTTTGGAAAATGAGCTAAAACTTGAAGCTCAGGTGTCGGCTGTGGTCCAGAACAGTTTTTACCATCTCTGGAACATCACTCAAATTAAATCCCTTATTCCTCCTGTTGACCAAGCCACGCTGGTACATGCGTTTTTCCATATCTCTCAACTGTCCCTAATTTTCAGGTACATCCCTGATTTTTTCTCAAAAGTTTCCTCTGTCCCTCATAAAATTTGCATTTTTGTGACAGAACAGTGGGGATTAAAATCACAAAATAATGTCAAACATTAAAGTTATAGACTTGTTCTTCTTCAGAAAATGCATATTAACACACATCTCTTTAGTCTATCAGCATTCTGAGTGAATAGTATCAATTTTTAAGATGTGTCCCTGATTTTGGATCTTTATACCTGATTTCTTTAAGCCTTGTCTCTGATTCATGAGGTAATAGGTTGAGAGGTATGCGTTTGAAACTTCAAGACTTGACTATTGTAACACATTCTACCTCAGAATCAGAGGAGGTCAGATGCTGCAGCTATAGCTTTTGCAGAATGCGGTGGCCCAGCTGTTGACTGAACATTCAAGGTTCAGTCATGTTACACTGGTGCTACGCAAACTGCCCTGGCTGGCAGTGCACTGGTGCATTACCTTTAAAATAGGTCTTTTGACCTATAAGGCTGTACACAGGTTTGGTCCAGGCTACCTGAAGGAGCTTCTGCATCCCTATACCCCTATTTGCTCTCTTAGATTGGCAGGGGAGGCCTTCCTGAAGGTCCGTAGAGCTAGGTTGAAATCTTCTGGGGACCGGGCATTCGAGGTGGCCGCCCCAGTCCTCTGGAACTCATTGCCAGGGTATCTCCCGGAGGCACCTTCCCTAGAGATATTTAAAAAACATCTTAAAACATTCCTCTTCCAACAAGCCTTTAGGGCCTGAGGAATTTATTTAAACTGCTAGACAGCTTAGGAATTGTCCTGTATGGAATTTTAAATGGTTATATTTACTGATTTTATATATATTGTATTATGGGTTTATGTTCCTAATGATGTTTGTTTTATATTTTGAAAGGGTGCCCTGAGCCTACGGGGAAGGGTGCCCAAAATAAATAAACTCTACTACTGTGCCTCCTCCTCTACCTACCCTTCCTCACAGTCGGATAGCACCCTATGCTATCCATCTGGGAATAGCATTTTTTGCCATGTGGGCCATGACAAAGTGCAATGCAAACTTTTGTGTGGCTCTTTGCACTTTTTTGTGAATCCTACCCCAGGCCCTTCAACCTGGTTTGAACCCACCAGGCAGGGGTAGTAACCGTAAGATACATGGCAGCCGAGTTACACCAGTTAATCACAGTGTGGGATTTTGGGGCTTACTTGAGAACCCTTGTATCCCTGTTGGCAGTGCACTGTACAATACTGTAGTAGTTCCAGTTCATAGAAGACCTACTGCAGATGACTGATATGAATGCTGAAAATGGAATTAATGCCTAGGGATGAGAGTCTAAAGTAGGAAGACTTTCTTAGCCACAGATACAGTATACTGTAACATGAGGTCAGCAGATTTTATGTAGAGCTCTAGCTTGACCTATCTTACTACTCTGACTAGGGTTGCCACCTGTCAGTTGTTTTACCCAATAATCTAGTTTCAGGGTCCCTATCAAGTTTTCTGTAGGGCTGTATAGGCTTAGACCAAGGTCACAATTGTATTATATGTATTATGCAGGATGAAAAAATGCTTTTTGAAAATTGAAAGAAAGATTGGGAGGGACAGAGCCAACCAGTTAGGCAAAGTAAAGTTTTTGTAAAGGTAAGAGAAATGAAATTACAGAAGAGAAAAAGACTGTATTTAGAATAAAAGGAGACTAAATGGAAATAAGATTTGAAAACAGAAATGTATATATTTTCTAGATGCACATGGCATGCTGAAATTAAATAAGAAGAAAACAGCGAGTGTAAGCTAAGGATTTAAGGTATAATACAGAAATATATGTAGCAATATAATTTAATAGTCTAGTAAGGTTAACTATCCTGCTCATATAACAAGAAGTGCTGAATCACAAGAATGTGTTTGAATTAGGTATGTTTTATAATAGAGGCTTGAATTGTTTGAAGAGACTTAAAATGCTTAGAAAAATATTTTAAATGAATAAGTAATTAGAAATTACTTACATACTGAATATAGAGGGGATAAATGCAGTTTAAGAGATATAACAATGTTTTGATGAAGGAAAACCACTTGAGTGAACATGGTTTATCACATATTGTGGACTAGGGAAGGGCACTGTGGTGGTGGTGCTTTATACAAGTAACAAGAATAGTTTACTGGTTATATTTTGTATAAAAATGTTTCTGACAGAAATACAACACAGAGTATATGAGGAGGTGGCTAAGCCACGAAATATTGCCCCACAGTAGTGTGGAGTTAAAATAAAGAATCATAAATTTGGAATTCAAGTGGTGTCATCTGAATTTTTTGCTACATCCCAATCCAGTTTTCCAGTTTTGCTGAGAGATAGTCAGTTTCTGAGCCATTTTAGGTACTCGCATACTCTTAAAGGAGTAGTCCACCCAGAATGTGCAAAAAACATATGTTATGTAGAGTGTTTTGATATGTATGTTAAGTCCTAGTGTATCCTTCCCACTGTCTGCTATTAGGAGTTTTTCCTAAATTAGCCTGCTAGTTGTATGGTAGTTTTACTACCCCTGTGGATCTCCATCACAAGTAGGTTTATTGGCTTTCTTTCTTCTATGATGTACCCTGTCTCATGTGACAATGATGTAGCCATGCCCTTAGATTTAGCATGTGTACTGCTTTAAAATCAGTTTAGCAACATCATAGCTTTGTAACTGTTCTTATCCAGGGAGCACAAATGGCAACAGTTAGTTTAGCAAATACCTGAGAGCAAGCTGACTGGGGTTTCTGTAAGACAACAGCTACTTAATAGCTCTAAGTCAGTATTTTTGTTTTCTATGTGCACCAGGTCTAGCTAGCAGGAGTGTTTAATTTTAAAACTGTTAATTTTAGCAAACTATACACAACCATAAAAGCACATAAACTGCTCAGATCATCAATGCTATAATTAATAAAGACTCTAGCTCTTTTCTTACAGAAACCCCACTCAGATTTCAAGGTATTTGCTAAACTGCAAATGTAGGTATCAGCATTCTAATAGCAGTTAGTGCTGATTTTGTTCAGTCACAAGATTTTCATATTTAGTTATTTATTTATTTTACAAATGAAGTGTGTGGTATGAAGCTGCAGCCTAGAAACTGTAAAATACTTTGAAGTCAGCTTTTCTCCTGCCTGTGGTATGGCATAAAAGCAACAGAATGACAGTGACTATTCTAGCTACACATTTGATTCCATTTTACAATGGTTCACTGCACTACACATTTAGTGTATCACACATTTTCAATGAAAAATATTTTCCAGATTAAATAACTCACACATACATATTGTTATACTTTATTAAAAAGACACTTCCAATTTGTAACAAAAAAACAAACAAAAAAAATAAATAAATGAAAGTTATGCCACAGAGGAAAATCAGCCCTAACTCCCCAGTTCCTTCTAGTAGAATAATAGTGCCTACATTTATGGTTTAGCAAATACTTGAGAGCTGAGAATGTGTTAAGAAAGCAGCTACACAATTTTTACTAATTATAGCACTGATGATCTGGGACAATTTCTGTGCTTTTTATTGTGTATAATTTGATGAAATTACATTTTAAAATGAAAACACTTAACTACTGCTAGCTAGACCTGATACACACCGAAAACACAAATAATGAATTAGAGCTATTTAGCAGCTGTTTTCTTACAGAAACCCCAGTTAGCTAGCTCTCAGGTATCTGCTAAACTAACTGTTGCCATTTGTGCTCCCCGGATAAGAACAGGTACAGAGCTATGCTGTTGCTAAACTGATTTTAAACTGATTTTAAAACAGTACACATGCTAAATCTAAAGGCATGGCTACGGCATTGTCACGTGAGACAAGGTACATCGTAGAGAAAGAAAGCCAATAAACCTATTTGTGAAGGAGATCCCCAGGGATCATAAAACTACCATACAGCTAGTGGGCTAATTTAGGAAAAACTCCTAATAGCAGACAGAGGGAAGAACACACTAGGACTTAACATACATATCAAAACACTCTACATAAGATATGCTTTTTGTACATTCTGGGTGGACTACTCCTTTAAAACAGATTCTATCTTGCCATTCATTGTTTCAGCTGCATGTCCAGGATGCAGACAAGTTCTATTGTCAATATACCCCTTTCTTTGAAAAAGCAGCCAACCTGGAAGGTGTAAAGTTTGGCCATGAAGACCATTAGCAGTTATGTAACCTAATGTGTTCCATGCTGCATCTTTGTAGCTCTGCAGCAAAGTTTGACAAAAAGTCTGACTGTACTTTACATGACAGTAAAATATTCAGTTATCTTCCACTTTCATTTACTGGTAAACATTTCCATCTCTACCAGAATGTAAGTTTTTTTAATGTTTTACATTAATTTTTTTTAACTCAAGAAAAAAGTATGGTTACTTCTTTGGGCTTTGAAATAGTATTGTGGACATGAAAGGGAATCAGAGCCAGAAAAATTATATAGTACACATTATAGGAAGCAAACAATTTGTTTATTTATTATATATCCTTGTTTACTATTTACAGCATTTCCCTTGCTTCCCCCCGGTTACATCTGTAAATGAGATTTCCTTGAACTCTGTATGTTTACCCGGTAAAACAATTTCAATAAATCAATATGTAAATAAATAAGTAAAACCTGGAAAAGCAAGTTTATCAGGTATAGTATGTTAATATTTCTGTTAAACTGCAACTTTAAGTATTGTCTTTTACTGCTCCATTAAAGTCTTCACTGACGTAAGTTCTGGCAAAGCCATTATAGTTGCAAATGCATTAACTAGATAAGGGTGTTTCATGGGCTTAAACATAAATATGAGTTGCATTTAGTAAAGCCTACAATACTGTTCCACATATGACTTGCGAACAAGCTGGGCAGCCTGAGAGTGGGTCACAAGGTGGTAATCCAGGTTAGGAACTGGTTGAATGATAGAAGATAGAGAGTCATTTTAAATGGTGCTCAATGTAAGGAAAGGAGTGTGACCACCAGGGTGCCATAGGGATCAGTCCTGGGCCAAGTCTTGTTTAATGTCTTCATAAGTGAAATTGTGGAGGGACTGAAGGGGAAAGTGTGCCTTTTTTCGAATGGCACTAAGATCTGCAACAGGGTGGACATCCGGGAAGGGTGGAAAAAATGAGGAGGGACCTAGGTAAACTGGAGGAATGGTCCGAAGTGTGGCAGCTGAGATTTAATGCAAAAAAATGCAAAATCATGCATTTGGGTTGCAGGAACCTAGGGGAGGATTACGGGGGGGGGACTGATGGTCACCAAACAGGAAAGGGACTTGGGGGTAATCATACTGGATGACCTAAAGGTGGCTAAACAATGTACCAAGGCTATGGGTAGAGCCAGTGGGATGCTAGGGTGCATAGGGAGAGGTATCACCAGCAGAAGGAAGGAGGTGGTGATGCCACTGTGCAGATCACTGGTGAGGCCTCATTTGGAATACAGTGTCCAGTTCTGGAGGCTGCATATCCATAAGGATGTAGACAGAGTGGAGGCAGTAAAGAAGGACAACAAAGATGGAACAGGGCCTGCACTAAAAGTCATATGAGGAGAGACTGGGAGACCTCAAAATATATATATATATACTGGAGAAGAGACAGGGTGATATGATAGAAACCTTCAAATATCTAACAGGCATAAATAGGATGCTAGAGGGTAGCATCTTTCAGAAAAGAAGATGTCCAGGAATGAGGAAGCATGACATGAGGTTGGAAGGGAGTAGACTAAGGGGTACCATAAGGAAGTATTTCTTCACAGAAAGGGTGGTGGAACCTCTAGAGACTTCACAAGTCAGTTTCATCGTGAAAGAGAGAAAAAAACACAATTGACACATTTCACATAATACTACTATACACTATAAAAATATACAGTAGGAGGAGCAACTTTATACCTAACCAATGTGTTCTGTCACCTCAGGTTTCTGATTTCCATGGACCTCTCAAGCTTCACTCTCCTGGTCAGAGGGAAACAGAACCCCTCTGTGGCAGAAGAGACTGCTTGTGCATAGTTGCCCATCCAGTATTCTCTATATTTAGTGCTACATTGAGGATTAATAAGGAATAAACCTGTGTCACACAATTGCTTTAAATTAGACCAAGATTCTGGTCTATTCAATTTAAATTTGTTAAGATGAGGAGTAAAGTTTTTGGAAGAAACCAAAGGAATAATAACCCAATAAGTCAGGAGGTAACATCTTATAAATTATTTTCTATGTAGGTGTGAAGGGCCGCCCAGCTGTCAGCTGTCCAGCAATATTAATTTTGAAATCTCTGCAACAAAGTAATAAAGAAAGGCAGAAGACATTTCACAAAACCTTGAGACAGAAATTGATGGCAGAGTTTAACTAGGTATATGCTGCCCAGCACAGCTTTACCAATTGCAGAATCAGTTTCAGTCTCATGGTTCTATGAAATGGCTACTGCCTTGATTTAAGATAAGACTGATTTAGACGGGGATATGCCTGGACAGCAGACATCTAAAGGTAAGCCCTATACCTCATCCCTTTGCACATATGCTCCACTCTAGAAATTGAGTATTTTAATAACTTTTTTTAATTATTTACTTCCTACCAGTTGTACATTCACAGGAATCCACTGCACAATGTGGCGTGCACTGGGACTTATGCACGCCTGGCATTGTTGGTCACGTGCCAGGTGTGGGTATATCCCAGCCCAACCCACACCTTGTTGTGGATTATTAAAGGAAGACTGCATGTTAAAATCAGGAAAATATATGTATTATTACCTTTTTTGTGTTCTTACTTCATCCCAGTGTTTTTTTGCTCAGGCTGTGAGAGAAGTTTTTTCTAACTTTTCCTGGGTGTTGTATGGTGCCTGGAGGATGCTATTCAGGTTTCTTTTATTGCATCTTGTCCCAGAGAGTCTTCCCAGACTGCCCTTTGCTCTGATGTCTAATAGCCCTTGCAGGAGGCCATTGTCTTGTTACAGAGTCTTTATTATAGCGCAGCTACAGCAGAGAGAACACAGCAGCCAGGAGTTGCACTGCTAGTCTTTGGGTAAATGTAATAGTTTCCTAAATATTGGTACCTCATCCAGCTGTGTTCTGCTTAGAGCACTGCGTGTGTGTGTGTGTGTGTGTGTGTGTGTGTGTGTGTGTTTAAGCATGTCACTATTTAAAGTAGTTATGTCTGCACTCATTTTGCTATCCCTCTTAGTCCCTTTCAGTTTTTGCACTAGTACTAAGTAGCAGAAATGGAACAACACCTTATAGTTTATTTGAGTAGCCCCTAAATGAAATAATATATGCAACACTGGAATAGTTTATATGAACTAGTCTGGAAACATCATGGAGCACAGGCAGCTATTTAAAAAACAAGCCTGTGATTACTCCAACAATGCTCCTCCCCCACCCCATTGCATAGCAGAAGACACATCAGTTTATCTCAGCAGCAGTTACTGCTGCATGCAATCTGTATATAAACTGTGATTTCTACTTGTCTTGGTGTGTGGTGGGGGAGAGGGGAAACTGAGGTGGTTGGATCAGCTACTTAAAACATGAGGCTTTCATATGGTGGGAGAACCAAGCAAGTGAAATCAACTAGCATGGTTAGGAAACAAAGGAATTCACACCTCTGGATGAGTAGGGGAGGGGATACCAGCAAAGCAGGAGTTTCTCAGTTTGCAAGATAGTAAATTAAGCACTGAAACTTAACAAACAAATAAAATGCCCATAAAACACTTTGGAGGAGGTTTCAACTTGGAAAAAGAGGCATTACTGGGGAGGGTTCCGTTGTTGGAAGAGGTTGCAACTTGCAAAAAAAGGCAGTACTGGAGAGGGCTCAATTGACTTCTTAAGCCAGAGGAAAAATAGTGCTCTCAAGCTCCCATACACACCCAGGAAGCATAGTAATGAGGCTTCAGTGGAGGACACTATTTTTAACACTCTATCATGTTGTTTGGAAGGTAATTTATGCAGAGAGTCATTTTCACAAAGCAAAACGTCTGCAGGGCTATGCCCACTGCAACCATAAAAATGAGGAGGAACAATAAACGATCAGTTATAAAAAAGGATGGAACTAAGGGTGGAGTTTAGGGAGTGGTTTAGTATCAAATTTTTGCCTCATCCAAAGGTGGCAACCCTACTCCTCTCTGGGTTTCTCACCACTGCTCCCCTCACAGGACAGTACCTCTTTCCTAATAATTCATTGCTACTGTATATGCTGTTAGAAAGGTGAAGATCAGGTCTTTCAAATGAGGAATAGCATGACAGTCTATCATGTACTGTAAGGTACAAAAGATACTGACCCATAAATGTGCATTGTCATGACTGATATAAAAACATTACACTGATGCATAAAGTAGTGTATGCAAGCAATAAGACATGACCGAGTGGGCTTCAGGCTAAGATAACCACACACATAGGAACATAGTGAGCAGGGGTCAATCAATCGTTTTTTGCACTAGCCAGCAGGACACGTTCATTAAAAATTGTACTAGCCCACAGATGGTTGTACTAGCCCACAATTATAATGGTAAATTTTGATCACTTATACCAGAAAAAATGCAAGCCAAGAAATACTCTGATTATTGCACATTTATCCTGCTCCCACACTGCTTCCTGCCCCAGCAAAAAAAAAATAAATAAACACTGCAATGCAATCACACACAGTGTGCACACCCATTGTTTTGTACCATGGACCCCTCACTTCTTTTTCTGTGCCCACTCCACACCAAATCAGAGGATACCACTATAGCAAATGTCCAATCAAGCAGTCCTAGCACTGAACACACAATAGCTGATAGCATCATACACCTCACCAGTCTCACCCGAATCTGCAGGGCAATGAACAGAGTCAGGCAGAAAAAGGCACTGTCAGCCACCACCCTGTGATCAACCAGAGAACTGCACTTCTGGAAGTGTTAATACAGTTTCAAGTGAGCCAGGGACAGATCCAGGATTTCTTTGGGAAGGGAACTACACAAACCTATGCAGCTTTGGATATAAAAAACATTATGACAGTTCTGTTTATATACTGTACCAAGCACAAAATAATTGTACTACTATCCATTTTCCCATGGCATAGTCCTCCCTGGCCTAAGACACTGCTACTGTTATACCTTTTGGCCACTAAGAAGGCTATCACAAGATGATGGATGTTGTCTAAAACCGCTATGATAGCCGAATGGTGGAACATAGTGCTGGATATTTATCACCTGAAAAGATTAACGGCTACATTACATGATAAGCTTAACCCATTTACTACAAAATGGCAATGCTGGGTGTGGTATATGGCCCAAATCGACCCAGAGTTTGTTCCTTGATTGTTAAATGCCAATACTGTGGGGGGGGATGCTGCTGCAGTGGGGGAGCAGGGAATTTCTGTCTTATCTTTATCCTTTGCCTCTATATTGAAGGGAGTATGTTCTGTGAAAATAATTGGGATTCAGATTGCTTCTTTGGTCCTTCGTATGATATTGATAATTCTATACTGACATTTTTTGGGGGCTTCTATACAATACAGTAATAACTGTATAACGAAAATCAACTTAATGGTATAACCAATGCAAGATGTTTGTTACTTGTACTATGAAGTATCTGCTTCACTCAAAAAAAAAAATTTGAATAAAAAAAAAGTGTTGATTTAACATGCTCTGCTCCAACAATAACAGATGTTTTTTAACACTGTCCTTTCATCAGCCCAAAGGAAACAGTAAACAGGCATGGCCACCTCTGTTTCTATTTCGGAGGATCTATGCACCCCAGGAATGCCTATTTTAACCTTTCAAATTATATATTTTATTAAACTTTATTCTTGTACCATACTGTAGATGCTGCAAAGCATTATTTTTAAGGATGAAAGGACATGCTGGGAGGGATACAGACAGAACTGCATTGATGGCATTGACTGGCATGGTCCATTAAGAAGAGCTGTGGCCCCCTACACCTACCAGTAATAGCAGCTATGGGTCTATGGATAGTCATTTCAGAGTCTGGTCTGCAGTGGTGTCCTGGGAAAGTACAGAACTGAGAGTTTGGGAGGGGAGAAGGAGCAGTTATGGCGAGGCTGGGATAACACCATTGGCTGCACAGCAGACCTTGTATAGCTCTTATTATTTGCCATGGAAATGTTGGATACAGACACTCCAAAAGCCTAACAGGTTACAATAGCACAACCACATGCATGGCCACTGAACAGTGCAGTCATTATAGTGCTGGCTTCAATGGAGCATGGCTCAGAATGCTGGCAGGAGAGAATGCCGCAAGGATATATTGCTACTGAGGGGCACATGTGGCCCCTGCAGGGGATGGATGGTGATGGGTGCCAGTGAATGGCAAGGGACACAATGAGGTACCACAGACACTGATCAGCGGCCCCCACCTGGCCTAGAGCCACATTCACTCCCTGTGCCTGACTGCCCCTGCCCCAGCATGCCAGAACATCCAGCGATGTACAACCCATAGACAGGAAGGGCACATGATAGAAGTATGGCCCAGCAGCACCCACTCACCACCCGCACACAGCCACCCACAGTACCCACCCATGCACCGGCCACCCCGTGCACCATGGCTGCACACCTGACCTGTCCCTACGTGGGTGTGGGTACCCGACCTGCCCTATGGGGGTGGATGAACAAGCAGGTGGGGGGGCACCCGAGTGATAGCAAGCACCAGGCCGGATGGTGGTGTGGGGGTGAGCAGCTGGGGGGGGCACAGACAGCATGTAGACATGCAGTAGTAGTGATGAGTCTGTGATGTAGATGAAAAAGACGGCTGCCAGCACTGAGCAGAGCTGTGAAAGCGTGCTGGTGCAGTGGGTAGGGTGATTGGATAGGGGTAAATAGGCAGGTTAGTTCAGTGTGTGCTGTTAGGCAGGGGTTCAGAACTGGCATAAGGATGCAGTGTGCTTTCCAGTGGCTAGGGCAACAGATGCACATGGCATTGACAGCCTGCAAACATAACAGTGAATCCACAGGGTCGTCCACAGTGCAGGTATATATTTTATGCCCCATGATGGCGGACCAGTCGGATGGGCACAGGTGTTAACTTTTGCTGGGGGGAGCAGGTGCAGGCAATGGAGTGGATGGCCGCTGTGTTAAATGCCACAGTGGTTCTGCCAGGTCTTTGGCCTTGTGTAGAGAATATAAGAGAAACACAATGCCTCTGCACTATGTACACAGCCAGAAGGGTGGCACGCTACTGGAGTACCATGGCCATCTGTACCGCAGGGAGAGAGGACGGCATGGCAAGATGTATTGGTGGTGCATGGAATGTGACTGCAACCAGTGCAAGGGCTGCCTGCATATGGTGGCTAAAGAGGTTGTGCACTACATGGAGTGCCACAACCATGTTTCTGATGTGGCTGCCATTTCTAGCCACAGTATTGGGGCCTTGATCAAGAGGAGAGCAGTTGTAACAGTTGAGACCACCAGGCAGATGATGCTGGCCTGCACCAGAGACATTACCATAGCCATGTCTGGACACCTGCCTGCTATGGACCAGCCAAGGAGAACTGTTGGCAGAGTCTGATGTGCCACCGGCCACCTCCCTGCTGTGTCCACATCAGTGTCAGTGCTGGAGGTGCCCGAGGAGTATTGGGTGACTGGGGGGGATCCATACCTCCAGTACGATAGTGAACCTGGGGCAGGGCAGATCCTAATATTCTGCACACAGAAGAACATCCCATGGTTGGAGGGCAGCACCAACTGGTTCATGGACGGGATGTTCAAATGCAGTCCCCCCTGTTCAGTCAGCTGTACACTGTCCATGCCATCAACCACAACATGGTGCTGCCAGTGGTGTACATCATCATGACATCTCAGAATGCCACTGCATACACCCAGGTATTCACACAGCTGAAAGAACTGTGTCCCACCCTTGCACCAAGCAGCATCATGGTGGACTATGAGCAGGTTGCCATCAAGGGGTTCACGGCTGTGTTCCCTGCCAGTGAGGTCTGGGGCTGCTACTTCCTCTTCTGACAGGCACTATGGAGATGGCTGCAGCAGGTGGAGTGGGTCATGGAACAGTATATGGCAGATGTGAACTTTGCCCTGCATGTCCGGATGGTGACAGTCCTGGCATTTGTTCCTGTGACCGTAGTCATGGCGGCATTTGAGGAACTGAGAGACTGGCAGTTCTTCAGGGACAATGAGGTGCTGCTACAGCCATTCCTGGATTACTTCAAGGATGCCTGGCTGGCCATCCTGTGAGCAGGTTAGGAAGCAGGCAGCTAGTGTATCCCCTGCAGCATAGAAACATAGAAACATAAAAGCTGACAGCAGAAGGAGACCGCTAGGTCCATCTAGTCTGCCCATTTGTTTTAAACCTATTTTGACACTCTAGTTGCCCTTTGTAGTCAGGGCTTCCTTGTGTCTATCCCATGTATTTTTTAATCCCCCCACAGTGTTGACCCCCACAACCTCTTGGGGAAGGCTGCTCCAAGCATCCACCACTCTTTCTGTGAAGAAAAACTTCCTGGTGTTGGTAGACAACCTCCCTCCTTGCAACCTGAGGTCATGTCCCCTGATCCTGGAGCTCTTCCTGAACTGAAAAAGTTCCTGTGCTTGTACCTTGTTAATGCCTTTTATATACATGAATGTTTCAATCATGTCCCCCCTCTCTCTCTTTTCGCTGCTCCACAGAGTACATATTCATTTCCCTAAATCTTTCCTTGTGTGACATGTATTGCAGACCCTGAATCATTTTTGTCACCTTTCTCTGTGCTGTTTCCACCCGGTCAATGTCCTTCCTGAGGTAAGGCTTCCAGAAAGGCCTGCAACTGTGGAACTGTTATATGGCAGTGAAGGAGGGCATGCTGCGGACAAACGATGTGGTCGAGGGGTGGCACTGTAGCTTCAGTGGCTGGATCAGTGTGTGCCACCCCACTATATGGCACTTTACTGACTGCATCCGGAGTGAGCAGTGCCTGATGGACATGAAGTTTGCCCAGCTGGTTGCTGGGTGGGAGCCGACCTGTGGCAAGAGAAAATATTGTTCTGTCAGTGCCAGGATTGCTGCAGTTGTGCCTGACTATGGCACACGGTCCACATGAGTACCTGCAGGGCATTGCCTATAATCTGTCCCTGAAGGAGTAATGTACCTCTCCTGTTGTACTGGCCCCCATTTGCACTTTGTGCTGCTCAGTATTTTTTTCCAGTCTGTGCACTGCTTTTGCATGTGCTATTTATACTTGCCATTATTCATGCCGGTGCTGTTTCTATGGCGCTGTTCTTGCTGGCTGTATTGTTGCTGGCACTATTCTGGTCTAGTGCCCTCAAAATGTAGGGGAATGTGGGGCACTGATCTTAATAATGTGCAGCAAATCATCAAGGGGCAAAACCCCTCAGCGTGAGCTCCATGACAGCCAGATCCCAGTGAATACTGGGACCTAGCCGATATGGGGCAGGTGCTCCACCCGGCTGTGACTGCTGAGATAAAAATAGCATTCGTGATAAAACAACAAAAAAGACAAGTTTAGAACACTGGAAGCTAGTGACTGAACAGCACTCTACCCTTGATCACAGCCTGCACACTAGCTGAAAGTCCTAACAATGGAGTGATAACGACTCACATTGAGTCTTCTGTTGGATCCCTCTCTTGAATTGCCAGATAATTGTAGCTGTTAATGAGCAGTTAATCACACCAGTCCACCTGGAACACTTAGGGAGATTCGCAAGAGGACCACAGCCTGCTAAAGTAGGGAGTTTTTTAACTTCATTAACAGTCATGAAAAACCTATACTAGTCAAGACAGACAAATAGAGGGTTAGCGCACTAGACCTGGTCAATGTGCACAAGGTCCTGGGCTAGTAAAACAATGTTAAAATTTACCCTGATAGTGAGGCCTGATGTGACATGTGGAGGGACAAACAACCACTGAAATTGCAGTTATCAGCCTACAGACCATTCAGGAGTTTCTTATTGCCCTTATAAAATGGGTTTGATGGCAAAGTGTCTACAAAATTTTAAAAAAATCAATATGGTTTGGCCTTTTTTAACAAAAAATTGTTCTTCCACTGGAAATTTGTCATCAAGGGGTACTTGCTGATAAGGCTGTGTCATCTTAATGTGTGTCACATTGTGCCTGTTTCTGTTTGTTTTGTCTGTTTTTTCCCCAGTCCCTGCTGCCTGTCCTAAGGGCTATTTTTTTTGGAATTATATGCCACAATAGAAACATAGAAACATAGACTTTGATGGCGGATAAGGACCACTTGGCACACCTAGTCTGCCCATTTCTCTACCTACAGGATAAGCTGCAGATCCTAGTTAACCAACAGCCTATTTCTTCCTACCCCCACAAGAATTGCCTTATGTCTGTCCCATGCATTCTTGAATTCTCCCACAGTTTTAGACCCCACAACCTCCTCAAGAAGGCTGTTCCATGCATCCACCTCCCTCTCTGTGAACAAAATACTTCCACATTGCCCCTGAACCGCCCCCTTCTATCTTCAAATTGTGTCCCCTTGTTCTTGCACATCTCTTTTTCTGAAAGATGCTACTCTCTTGGATTTTGTTGATTCCACTGAGGTACTTAAAAGTTTCTATCATGTCCCCCCTCCCTCCTTTCCTCAAGGGTGTACATATTAAGCTGCTTTAGTCTCTCATCGTATGGCTTCTCTTGCAGACCCTGCACCATTTTAGTTGCCTTCCTCTGGACTGCCTCCATCCTGTCTATGTCCTTACGGAGATGGGGTCTCCAGAACTGGACACAGTACTCCAGATAGGGTCTCACCAACTGTCTGTACAGAGGGATAATAACTTCCTGTTTTCTGCTGGTGATGCATCTCCCTATACGTCCCAGTATCCCCCCAGCCCTCCCTACTGCCTTCTCACATTGCTTGCCAACCTTAAGGTCATCTGATATGATTGCCCCCAGGTCCCTTTCCATTTTTGTTGTTGTTACTACCTCCCCGCCCCCATTGTGTAATCTTCCCCTGGATTTTTGTTCCCTAGGTGGATTATTTTGCACTTTCTTGCATTGAATCCAAGCTGCCATACTTCTGACCATTCCTCCAACCTTGCCAAGTCCCTTCTCATCCTTTCCATGCCTCCTTATGTATCAACCCTGTTGCAGATCTTTGTGTCATCTGCAAAGAGGCATACTTTTCCTTCCAGTCCCTCTGCAATGTCACTTATAAAGACATTAAAAAGGAATGGACCCAGTACTGAATCCTGCGGTAACCCACTAGTAACCCCTCTTTCTTCAGAGTGGTTTCTGTTTACAATTACCTTCTGTGTCCTGTTGTCCAGCCAATGTTTTACCCAGGCTACCACCCTGGGACCCACTCCCAGGCTGGTTAATTTGTTTATTAATCTTTTGTGTGGGACCGTGTCAAATGCCTTGCTAAAGTCTAGGTAGACTATGTCCACAGCTTCTCCCTGGTCTACTACTTTGGTCACCCAGTCAAAGAAATTAATTAGATTTGTCTGACATGACCTTCCCGCTGTGAGCCCATACTGCCTTGGGTCTTGTGCCCCACTGGCCTCTAGGTACGCAACAATTCTTTCCTTCAGAAGTGATTAAATCATTTCCATACCACAGAGGTCAAACTGACAGGTCTGTAGTTTCCTGCCTCTGTCTTGCTCCCACTTTTGGGAAGGGGAATCACATCCACCTTTCTCCAGTCCTCAGATACCACACCATCCTCCCATGATTTGTTAAAAAGGGTAGTCAGTGGTGTCACTAGTTCTCCCCTTAATTCTTTTAGAATTCTGGGGTGAATCCCATCAGGCCCCATTGCTTTGTCCACCTTCAGTTTTAGAAGTTCTTTCAGAACTCTTTCTTCTATGAAAGGACTGGGATCGACTCCCCTATCCAGAGTGCTTCTGTTAATTGGATTAGGTACCTCCTCCTCCCCCTCTTTTGTGAATACTGAGCAGAAGTATTCGTTCAGTACTCCTGCTTTTTCACTGTCCCTTTCTGCCCACCCCCCATCCATTCTATTCAGCCTCACTATCCCTCCCTTTGTCTTTCTACACTCCTTGATGTACCTATAAAAGGTTTTATCCCCCTTTTTAACCTAGGTGGCTATCTTTTCCTCAGTTTGGGCTTTTGCTATTCTGACTTCCCTCCCTGCTTCCTTCTCCCTTAACTGGTACAGTTCTCTGTCCTGCACCTTCTTTGTTTCCTTATACTTCCCAAATGCTATCTTTTTCTCCCTAACCTTCCATGCCACCTGTTTTGACAACCATAGTGGCTTTTTCTTTCATTTTGATTTGTTTATTTGCTTCACACAAAGGCTTGCTGCCTCTGTGATGGCAATTTTGATGTTTCCCCATTGTTGCTCCACCCCTCCTTCTAGCCTGTTTGCTAGTGCTTTTCTAAGGCACTCTCCCATCTTGCCAAGTTGGCCTCCTGAAATCCAGTACCCTCACTTTTGTGTGGCTTGACTCTGTAGCTGAGTTTATCGTGAACCACACTGTTTGGTGGTCACTTGTTCCCGGATGGCTACCCACTTCTAGATCTGAGATCCTCTCACTGTCCCATTTGAAAGTATGAGGTCTAAGATTTCTCCCTCATAAAGTGGGTTCAAAACTAGCTGTCTAGGCTTGCCCCTGTGGGAGCATAGAGATGCGCTGCTGCGTCCTTGGTTATGGCTGCAGCAAGGTGCTCCAGTTGACATCTGGCATATTCAGGTCCCATCAACAGTATCTCCCTTTGTCTGCCATCCTAAGGATGCCCTCTATCATATCCTTGTCCATTCCCTCCCTGAGATGGGGTCTGTATACAACCCTGTGCAGATTGTGGTGCCATTTCCAGTCTCTAAGGTGACCCACAGTGCCTCCTCTCCTCCCTGTTTACTCTTTTGTTCCATTGCTTTTATCCTTCCCATACATAAGAGCTACTCCTCCTTTCTTCTCCCTCCCTGTCTCTCTCCTGTAGGTTGTGTACCCTGGTATGTTAACATCCCAGTCATGGTTCTCTGTGTACTATGTTTCTGTGACTGCTATG
The DNA here is from genome assembly GCA_016271365.2 of Neoceratodus forsteri. Classification (NCBI taxonomy): domain Eukaryota; kingdom Metazoa; phylum Chordata; order Ceratodontiformes; family Ceratodontidae; genus Neoceratodus; species Neoceratodus forsteri. The sequence goes on from CM057449.1 coordinate 1,729,904,769, forward strand.
ATATCCAGGCATCCCTCTTCCATTAAGGCCACCAGTTCAGGGAGCTTGTTGCCCAGACAATGGGCATTGGTACTCATTACCCCCTGTACAGACAGTTGGTGAGACCCCATCTGGAGTACTGCATCCCATTCTGGAGACCCCATCTCCGCAAGGACATAGACAGGATGGAGGCAGTTCAGAGGAGGGCAACTAAAATGGTGCAGGGTCTGCAAGAGAAGTCATACGAGGAGAGGCTAATGGAGCTTAACATGTATACCCTAGAGGAAAGGAGGGAGAGGGAAGACATGATAGAAATGTTTAAGTACCTCAATAGAATCAATAAAGTCCAAGAGGGTAGCATCTTTCAGAAAAAGAGATGTGCAAGAACAAGGAGACACAATTTGAAGATAGAGAGGGGACGGCTCGGGGCAATGTGAGGAAGTATTTTTTCACAGAGAGGGTGGTGGATGCATGGAACAGCCTTCCTGAGGAGGTTGTGGGGTCTAAAACTGTGGGAGAATTCAAGAATGCATGGGAAAGACATAAGCCAATTTTTGTGGGGGGTAGGAAGAAATAGGCTGTTGGTTAAGTAGGATCTGCAGCTTATCCTCTAGATAGGGAAATGGGCAGACTAGGTGGGCCAAGTGGTCCTTATCTGCCATCAAAGTCTATGTTTCTATGTTTCTTACCCTCCATTTCTTGCTGGCCTTACCCCTTTTTGCCCCATCCCTGTCCTTATTGCCTTTGTCATTTTCTCCATTTACCTCTGCCCTCCTCCCTATTGATGTCTCTATCTTGGTGTTTACCTCACTTACTACCCTGATTTTTTTGGGGGGGTCTAGGATTTCCCTGCTCCTTTCCAGTGCCTCCCCCCTTGGCTAGTTTAAATGTTTGCCAATGAAGAGTTTAAACCTATCACCTAGGATACTGGTTCCCCTCCTAGACAGATGCAGACCATCATGCCATTATAGGCCTGTATCACTCCAGGTGGACCCCCCATCCTCAATGAAGCCCAACCCCTGAGCTCTGCACCAGTTCTTCAACCACTGATTGAATCCCATGGTGTGGAGCACCCTAGCCTCACCCATGCCATAGACAGGCAGCACATCCGAGAAGGTTACCATGCATGCTGCTTGCCTAACGCCCTTCCCCAACCCACAAACTATTCCTGTACTGCTCCGATCCCATTCTCAGCCAGATCATTTGTTCCTAGGTGGACAATGACACCCAGCTTCCTCCCCCGTGCAGCTGCTCCAGTGATCCTGAGGATTCGCTCCCTGTCCCTCCAAGCCATGGTGCCAGGCAGGCACTTTACCTCCCTCTCCCCTTCTTCCCCCAGTTCTACCTTCCTAACAGTGGAGTACCCCACCAGGAGTCATTTTCTTCCCCTGTGGGGTCCCATGCCACCTTCCTGTGGGTTTCCTTTGTGGAGGTTCCCAGCATCCTCCTTGGTCTCCACCGCAGGTGCCTCCATAGAGGAACCACATTTTGACAGAATGGCATATGAATTATGGAGAGGTACAACTGGGGGGATGCACCTCTGTTCCACCACCCTCACCCTCCCTGAGCCCACTGTGGTCCAACCACTCCTCTTTCTTAGCAACAGCAGTGGCCCTGGTGGTCTCTGGGTGGGAGAGGAGGTCCCCCAAATCCTGGCCAACTCAGCCTGGAGATGAGCAACCTCCTCCCTCAGCCCAGAGAGATGCCTATAGATGGGACAACACCGCATCCCCCAGAACGTCTCCCGGAAGACTGCTGCTCCATAGCCACTTCACTGCACCACTTCCATCATGTCTTATTTCTGGCCCCTTAACTGTTGTTTTGAACACAACGTGGCCTCCAATGACTTTAACTGGTCCCTGCTGTCTGCCCTGAGAACCAGAACATCCCATGTATGTTTTTTCAGACATTTTCTTTGTTTCTTTTCATCCATAAGATGGACAATATATGTACACGAATGCAGTGTCAGTTTGCAGTTGTGAGGTTGAATCAAGGACAGTGGGAAACATAAAGGTCCTACAGCTTTTTTTAAATCAATGCATTTGGGACATTCCGTGGTTAGGAGGAGGTACCAGTTGAACAGGTAATGGCAGTCAAATTTTGAAATCTAAGCTGGCAGATTGATTTATTTTAGTTTTGCAACAGGCTGGCACTGGTACATTTTTAACTGGGCATTAGGCTGAGATAAATGTATAGGTGACAGCCTGTCTCAGCCAGTCAGGAGCCAAGATTTTGTATACCTATTTTATAATAATACTGTACATAAGAAATGTATCAACATGCCTTAACCGTGTTAACATGACACCAAGCTTTCATTAAAAATAAATGAAGTTTCTAACCCTAATGATTTCTAAGTTAGCCCATTCTAAAGGTAATTTGTTTGAGAAGGGCTAACACCGGAATTGTTTGGGCTAGGAACTTATTTTTAAATTAAAGTTTGCAGTAAAGATGACAGGGTCATGTCCTGCCAATCTGTTCTCATGCACCAGTGCACATTAAACCAGGTGTCAGACTGTTACTCGGGTGTAGACAGGCATACGCACTGTACACATTTGTGTACAGTTTTGCTGGGTGCCTGTCACAAACCATATGCCTTTCTATTAACATTTTCATTCTAATCTGTAGTATTTGGGGTAGTGTAGGCCACTGAGGAGTGTCTCTGTTTAAACGTCTGCTGTTTAGGAGACAGATACATGTAAAAGCTCTTTAGAGATTAGAGAAATCATCTGACATACAATCTGACTCATTTGGAAAGGGGTGAAATTTGGAGAGGATGTGTACATTTTTTAATGGGTGGGTGTAACTGTTGGAGATTGTGTGTACAAAACAGAAATTTCTGGCTACAACCCTAAACTGTTACAGTAAATGAAGGTGGCAGCACTTGATATAATATTGGCTGCTGCATCACAAGATTCCATAGGCAAAAAAGTTTCCAGCACACAAAAAACCTCTTAGTGGAACGCCTGAAAATTAATGTCTGTGAGCTAGGAACATTTTCCAATCCATTTTATTCACTTCATAGTAGCTTCCAACTCCCACAAATGTCTGACATGTTTTGGATCACAAATCCTTTATCAAAGACACATATGTGTCTTTGATAAAGGATTTGTGATCTGAAACATGTCAGACGTTTGTGGGAGTTGGAAGCTACTATGAAGTGAATAAAATGGATTGTAAAATGTTCCTGGCTCACAGACATTAATATTCAGGCATTCCACTAAGAGGTTTTTTGTGTGCTGGAAACTTTTTTGCCTATGAACTCTGAGTAAGTTTCTACAGCACCTCTTCCCGGTGCACACTCATTAGAAAAGAGTGCATCACAAGATACAGAGCCTTTTTACGACTGTGGGCAGAGCCTACAGGAGTATTGCATGTACAAAAGGAGTGATGTCATGTTTTCTGTTCATGGAACTGACTGAAGGTGTAAATAGTCTCCTTCGCCTTACCCTCCTCCAAGCAATGTTTCCTGCCCTCAAATAAATACAATTTCATGTTAGTCAATGGTTGCAGGGTACTATTTTCTTTCTTAAATGGGTGGTACAGGAACTGGAACCTGAGTTGTGGGAGGCAGCTTTAGGTTTTTTTTTTTTGAGTAAGATCCACCTCTGCCTCCACCCCAAACTTTTTTCTGATTCATGTGGGAGGGGCATGAGATAGCTCTAGCATGCTGTAACAAGATACAGATATACTTTTGGACACAGACGTACTGTACCTGTGCAGTGGAGTACAGAACAGAACAGAAGATATTTAATGCCTTCAAACTGACTTAAAAATCCTTTGGAACAAATGATTATCAGAGCCTCCTGGGGCCTCAGAAGGAGACCTAGACACACATTCTAATTTACAGAAAGAGCCACATGTTTTTCTTAAACGTTATATATATGTATAGTTAATATATAATTTGTCTTTAGCAGTTTCAAAACTTTGAAAGCATTGACACATATACACACACACACACACACACACACCCCAAGCAGAACACAGCTGGATAAGGTACCAGTATTTAAGAAACTTGTCATACTTACCCAGAGTCTAGCAATGTGAATCCTGGCTGTGACTACAGGTGTTTACAACTGAATGATAATGACCACATTTGCTTCACTTGCAAATAGATAGGCATTTATGTCTAATTTCTGTTTGACTTACTGTAGGTTACACATAGAATCTTTGATTTCAAGTATTTGCCAAATTGTAAATGTAGGTATCAGCATTCTGTTAGTAGTTAGTGCTGATTGTGGTCTGTGACAAGATCATTTTTTTTATAAATGAAGTGCATGGTAGGAAGCTGAAAACAGACTTTGATGATAAAGAGTGTTTTTTCTTTTAAGTTTGAGATGTATTAGAAACACTGGACAAGAAAATAACTGGTGATTTTAAAAGCTTTTCTGATCAGAGCGGACATAAAAAAAATCTTAACTATTTTTTATTTTCTCATGGACAATAGAAATAGGATGTTAGCATTCTCTCCATTAAACCTGTTTTTCAGTTTTTTTAATAGCATCTTGAAAAAGGCAATCTTCCCAGAATGCAATCTGTCATGGGGGGGGGTTGAAATTGTTTTAATCATGAAGCATTGGTGTTACTAATGCATTTAGAAATGCAATTTTTAATTGTCTTTACAGTTAAACATGCAGTTTCATGTCAGGGCACATTTTGTTTGGGGGTTCAAATGATTTTAAACATGGGCACAGTACTTAGTAAATACAAATTTTGATGATAAAGTGTAATTTTTCTTTCAAGTTTGAGAAGTATGTATTATATATAAGGCAATACTGAAGGATTAAGGCCAGATGCACATGAAAACCAGAACGGATTACAGTAGGAGGCTGGCGTCTAAAGTGACGCCACTCAGTAGCAACAATGGTAAATTGTAGAATAAATAAGTAATTCAGTTTCTGCAATTGGAACATTTTGTCAAAATTTCTGAAAGGACCCGGGGGGTGTGGGGGGCGGAGCACACCCACAGAAGAAATAAACAGTTCAGTACAGTAATAAGTGAGTAAATAAACAGTGATAACATTTTGTAAAAGTTTCTGAAAGGACCCGGGGGGTGGGGGGTGGACATCCCCCACCAAACAAACAAACAAATATTGTGCTTAAGCAATGGCTCAGATGTCCCAGATTTATGATTTATGCTGCTTTCTTCTGTGGGGCATCGCCCCCCACCCCAGGTCCTCAGTGGTTATTCTGCGCTCCATAATATTTTCAGCGGAATAAATCTGGGAGCTGCATAAATCATAAATCAGCATAAAAAACAGGCATGATATAAAGAGTAGTAATTATTGCTGAAAATATTACAGCATGCAGAATAACCACTGAGGACCGGGGTGTGGGGGCAGAGCTCCCCCACAGAAGAAGGCAGCATAAATCATAAATCTGGGACATCTGAGACTTATGTCATTCCTGTTTTTTTATGCTGATTTATGATTTATGCAGCTCCCAGATTTATACTTAATGCTGCTTTCTTCTGCGGGGGCGCTCTGCCCCCCACACCCCCCCGGGTCCTCAGTGGTTATTCTGTGCTCTGTAATATTTTCAGCTATAATTATTGCACTACTCTTTGTGATTTATGATGATTTATGTCACCCAGAGACACTTTACCGAGTTGCTCCACTATGCTGATTTATGTAGTTTCACTCTCTCACCGGCTGGTATCACTCGCTCGCGCAGCTTCAAGAGAAACATTACAGAGTAGTCTCTGAAAGCTGCGCAGTGACACAACCTGGCCTTAATCCTTCAGTATCACCATATGTAAGTTTAACCATGTTGTAAATGGTTAAGTAGGCAGTGGTTTAAGGCTCTGAGCTACAAACCTGGAGACCTGGGTTTGACTCCCACAGCCCCCACTTGCATACTGTGTGACCCTGTGCAAATCACTTAACTTCCTTGTGCTACCAGGTCACACCTGTAAACAAGCTTTCAGCTTAGTGTGTCTCTTCTGGTAAAAAAAAATGCCTAGAATTATTTTTTTAATATAGTTGAGTTTATATGTGGTAAGTATGTAGGGTATGGTGTTTTGAATGTGGCAGTAGGATTTAACATGTGTACTGCTTTAAAATCATTTCACAATATTTTATACTTTCTTAAAAAGATACTCCACATTTGTGTGGGGCTGTGGGATTCAAACCTAGGTCTCCAGATTTGCAGAGAAGAGCCTTAAACCACTGTGCTATACTGCCTCCCTAGTTATGACAGTCATCTGTTTTATGGTTTGTGGTGTTGGTGTAGTAAGCATACTAACATACAAAAATGTCAACAGAATAGGCCTAGTGGGCTTTCATGTCTGCTCCTTTGGTCAGTCCCCACCCTGGGAGCTGACCTTGCCTCCCCCTCCCTCCCCCCTCCCCACTCTCTCGGGCTTCTCTCTTCCCTGTCCAGGGGGGAGCTAGCTAACTGGGGTTTCTGTAAGATACCCTCTACTAAATAGCTCTAATTCACTATTTTTATTCTCTGTGCAAATTCATTTTTCCTGACCATGGATATACTAAAACAAAAATTTCTCAACAAAATGTTTTTAAATAACTCACAGCAGCAGAGCAGAAGAAGCGTGTTGGCACTAAAAGCTTAGTGGCATGGATGTAGAGGCACCAGTATTTAAGCATGACTTTGGTAGAGGATTAATTGTGACTGAAACTTCAGCCTTCAGTGGGTTAGACTCTGCAGCCATCTGTACAGTATATCACTAAGCCATATGCAGTGTGGTATAGGTAAAACCCAGATCACCAGACCAGAACCAGTGCTGTAAAATCTGCACTGGGCACAGCTTGTGCAAATATTGCTGATCCAGTGGATCAAATAAATACATCCAATTAAATAAATACTCGGCTTCGCCTCGTGCTTCAACCCACCCCAGGAGTGACATTATTACATGATAACACACACCCTGTCATGCCTCATTGCTTAAATATGCCCTTTCTCAATGTACTATACTTTGATTCAGTTAGTGTATGCAACAGCCTTCATGTGAACACTGTGGGCTTCTATTTGCTTTAGCTATTGTATTTTGTTTGAACTGCTTTGGTCTTCTTGATGTGTTGCCTATGTGCCTAAACTATGTAATCTGTTTATCTACTGCTACCCATGTATCTCTAGTGAATGATTATTATAACTATCTGCTGTCCGAGCCATTGTTTTTGGACTTGTTAACTGTGCTGTCTTTGTATTAGTTTCAATGAGGTGCCTTTGTAAATGAGTCTCTTACTCAAAGGTTTGTAAATCTGATATTTTTTAAATAAATAAGTAAATGTTTATGTTTAAGCCCATGAAGCACCCTTATCTAGTTAATGCATTCACAGTCGTAGTGGCTCTGCCAGAGCCTGTTCTTTTAGTTTTGATTGTCTCCCTGTTCTATAGAGGGGTTGCTAATAAATACCTTAGGAAACAGTGTATCCCAGTAGTTAGGGAACAGGAGCAGGGTTTTTAAAAGTCCCCACCCCCACCCCACTTGTCTCTGTCAGGAGTTGCCCTGTTTTATGTATATACCACATTCTGTCTCACTGAAGCTATTTTAAAAGGCTGGATAAACCTACTGCATTTTAACCTGCTTTATGGTAGTTTACATTACAGAACTGCTAATACCAGATGTAAAGGTTACAGGCTAAACCTGGTCTGTCATATGTGTCCAGATACAACTATACCTAAGTTTTAAAAATCAGACAGAACAAAATCATTGTTTTTAATGGACATAACTATGACATAATCATGATTTGCTCTAATTTCTAAATGTGTAAACAATTATTTTGTAAATGTATCATAGAATCATAGAAGCTTGATGGCAGAAAAAGACCATCCCGGCCCATCTAGTCTGCCCTTTTTTCACCCTACACCTCCCCCTCTCTGCCAGCCCCTGCCCTCCCCCCGATATTCAGCCCCATATGCCTGTCCCATGCCCGCTTGAATTCTTCCACCGATTTAGCCCCCACCACTCCATTTGGCAGTCTGTTCCAGGGCTCCACCACCTTCTCCGTGAAGAAATGCCTTCTCACATTGCCCCTGTATCTTTTTCCTTGCAGTCTGAGGCTGTGCCCTCTAGTTCTAACCCTATCCTCCCTCTTTAGTAAACCCTCTTCTTCCACTTTATTGAGTTCATTTACATATTTAAAAGTTTCAATCATGTCTCCCCCTTTCCCTCCTTGTCTCCAGCATGTACAGATCCAGCTTCTTACACCTCTGCTCGTATGACTCTCCCTGTATACCCTGCACCATCTTGGTTTCCCTTCTCTGAAGCCTCTCCAATACATCTATATCGTTGCGGAGATGTGGCCTTCAGAACTGAACCCCATACTCCAGGTGCGACTTCAACATGGCTTTGTAAAGGGGCATTATTACCTCCCTCCTTTTGCTAGTAATGCCCCTGCCTATGTGTAAGGTTTGTGTTGTGTTTGCAAAAAGAATTTCAGTCGAGCCTTCAGATTACTTCTAAATGTTTATTGCAGTTGTTCATCTTCACATACAAATTCATTTCATCTCATCAATAGCGGTGCTGCTTATTCAGTTTACATGCAATGCTTATATATAAAACTGTTATCTTGATAAAGCCAACACCCCAGTATAAACCAATCATAAAACAAAGAACATGTCTGTTTTAAGCTGTGATGTACCTTTTTCTCCCAAATAGGTTATTTATAGACTGTGATGCTGGACAGCAGGTTATTTATAGACTGTGTAGCTTGAAAACATGTTATTCATAAATGTGGTTTCACAGTCTATTTATATCCCAAACATGTTATTTATAAACTGTATTGCACAACATTCTCTCTGTTACCCACCTTCTTAATAAGGTCATTACAGGATATTTGGTGTTAAATGTTGTGAAATGTTATGCTACACATTTAATGTTATACTACAATTAAATGTTACGCTACACTATGCATGCCAACATTCCACTGGTCTTTCCCACCACCCTGCTACATTGGATTCCTACCATAAGGTTCGAGGAGACTATGATCCCAGATCCCTCTCCTGTTCTGTTACTTTGATTTCCTCCCCACCTAGAGTGTACCTTGTTGTTCTGTTCCTACTCCCCAAGTGCATCACAGCTCACTTCTTGGCATTCAATTTCATGCATTTTTCATGCATTCATAATTTTGGCATTAAATGTAACCCCCTAACTTTGGGACTTCATAGAAACATAGAAGCTTCCAGCAGAAAAAAGTTCTTGTGGATGATCAAGTCAGCCCAGCCCTATCTAATGTTTATTGTAAGGGCCATAATAGCTCTTCACTCCTTTTTACCTCCTCCCCTTTTGATACCATGTTTATCAGCCATATATGTCTTCCCCACCCATGTTTTACCCCCCCCCCATGATTTTGCACAGACTACCTCACTTGGTAGTCGATACTGCCCTCAGCCATTTTCTGCATGAAGAAATGCTTTTTGTTGTCCCAATTAAATCTCCCACCCACCAGCTTCATTGAGTTTTCCCTGGTATTTGTGTTCTCACTCAGCATGAACAGCTTTCTGCTCTCTATTTCTTAGGGCTGCAGTGGGCATAGCCCTGCAGACCTATTGCATTGAGAAAATGACTAAGTCCTTCCTTGTGACCGTACAGCTTCATAAGGTGTCAATAGTGCTTCTGAGCCTGAGAACCAGAAGCTCTCCACACTGCACTTTTTTATTTTATTTTCAGTGATCTGCGTGACCGCTGATTTCTTTTGTAGTAAACTCATACAAAACCCACATCAGACCCATCCCTCAGCCCTCACCATCCCACTCCCCCACCCAAGGAAACATAAAAGGCTGAATTTTTACTAGTCAGTCAGGTAATGGTAATGCACCCGCCGACTGAGAAGTTCCTGTGGTTTGATTCCAACTCCTGTCACTGAGCCAATCATCTTTCTTTGCTAAAAAATAAAGTTTATTTCCACACAGTTGAATCTGTTGGTTTTGTTAGTGCATAAAGACTCAGCAAACCTCTCCCCACCCCTTACCCAGCCAGCCACCGACCAAGACCAGGACACCCGCCTGCAGCTCCTTGGAAGCTGCCTGCCCTTGAACAGGGCTGCTTCAGCTACCCCACAGTCGGCCGGCACCCAGCCAGCCACCGACCAAGACCAGGACACCCGCCTGCAGCTCCATGGAAGGTACGGGACAGCGCAGCCAATCGGAACATGGGTGCTTCCAGCAAACCCACTCTGATTGGCTAGGACTTTTCCCCTGCTATAGACACCTGAAACTTTGTTAGATTTTCGATAGAACTAAACACATTTCAACTGTGTAATAGACGTTTTTCAACTGTATTAGCTGGATTGTAATTTCTACTACTGTTTTAAAGTGCTTACACCTCTTCTGTCTGACTGCTCTTCCTGCAGCGCCCCCCCATCCAAGCACTCTGCCTTGACGCCGATAAGTCTAACTACCTTTTGTCTTACTAAACTGCTCAGATCTAACCCACCTCTACAGTAGTAATAGAAGTGTGGCTAGTTTTCCATTAGCAGGTTATACAGACCTGCCACTAGAGGGATTCTTGGTCTTCTACATAAATCACTGTACTCATTCATGGGCAATATGGCCTGCATTATCATTCTACTTCTTTCCCGGTGCTGCTACAAGGGGTGGTTGTAGTTGAGGTTCCCCTAAGCTTCACTCAACAGGCTGACAACTTCCTTAAAACTGCCTGTCAAGCTCTGCAGCTGAAAACAGGAAGCCCTCAGTGTTTGCCATCCACCTTTCAGACTCAAGTCAGATGACGCTGAGCACCTTATTATTACCTCGCTTCGCTGTCATACCGATAGATACCGATAGAATCCTCGCGGAGAGAGCCATGCGCTGGGCACCCTTGATTGGTGCGCTGCCCTAGGGGATTGTGATTGGTACACCCACTTGCCTGCTTTGCTCTGATTGGGGCACCTTCTCTATAGCCTGTTACAGTGTTCCTTCTTAATTCTGACTTCTGCGCTCGCCTGACCTGAAATTTTCTCCCACCCCACCACCCCCTCTCCCAGGCCTCCTTTAAATACACTCATGATCCACCTCCTATATCCATATTACTGCTTCATTGGCTAGTTTCGACTGCTGTCAACCTATGATTGGTATCTGAGTGTGGCCAACAAGACTGCCCTGTGTGAATATCTCTTGAGCCCCGCCACTAAGCTGCTCCTGCTCTCCTTGTTCCCTTTCTGCTGTATTTCATCTAGGTTTAAGTGAGTACCTAGGTGGAAAATTACTTGCCTAGAAAATATTGCACTAATACAAATCACAAGACCACTCAATCTGGGACCATGGCTCTCTTTATTGTGTTTTTATTGCTCCTAAGGTGCAGAGTTCTCAGCAATACAGTGCAATTAGTACCTCAATGCAATTCAGTTTTCCAATGTACCTTATCAATACCTAATGTTATAACGGTCTCTACTGCAGACACTATGTCATTCTCCTCTCCCTTTTAGCCTATTCCCCCAGTTAGCCTACACCCCTTGCTACTGTCCTCACCTATATCTATTCAAGCACTTACATTGATCACAATAAACTGTCATTACAGTGGTGCCGCCTCTTCTTGTACGATATGGTTACCCTAAGAAGAAATAAAAGCAGTCTCCATTCTTATAAGCTCCAAAGAAAGTTATACTTCTGCTTCTTTCTGCTCAGGAAATGTGGAGCTCAACCCTGGCCCCCACAACTTACCTCGCCTATCGATTTTGCTGAGGCCACAGGCCTCAAAATGATGATGGTCAACATTTTAAGCCTGCCTAAAAAACTTGTACAGCTGCAAGCGGGGGCTGCACACGTTAACCCTGACCTTATCATAATTATTGAGTCGTGGTTAAAAAAGACGAACACTGATCAACAAATATCACTGCATGGCTACAATTTATTTAGAGCAGATAGAGAGTCTAGAGGTGGGGGTGTGGTTATCTACGCCAAATCTAAGTACTCGGTCACCAATATTAGTTGCAAATCTCTAGCCAAGGAATTTGAGTTAGTTTCGCTGAGCCTTCATCTCCCCTCCTCGGAATGTATCACTATCCTAGGTGGCTATAGACCCCGTCTGGTGGTGATGAAGTCCTTAATCTTTTGAAATCCATGTTCGTAGATGCAAAAACTGAAACAATATTTCTAGGAGATCTAAATATGGACTGGCTGTCACCTAAATCACACGGCCTCAAATCCCTTTGTGACGAGCTAGGTCTTGGGCAATTAGTCAGTGAACCCATTAGGAACAACACTCTAAATACTGCCAACAGTTCCATTCTAGATGTGGTACTAACCACCCATCCACACAATATATCTCATTCGGCAGTGTTTCACAATGACATGAGCGATCATGGAATTGTTGCTTGCATAAGATCTCAAATTAAGGCCCGGCCGCAGCCCATCTTTATAACAAAAAGATCCTTTCACAAATTCAGTGCAGTAAACTTCCTATCTGACCTGAGCATGATCAGATGGCAAGATCTCTACCTACCCAAAGATGTCAACAAGGCAGCTTACATCCTTAATGACAAACTCAATACAATAATAAATAAGCATGCCTCTTTCATCAAAGTAAGGGTACGGAACAATTCCAACCCCTGGTTCACCTCGGATCTCAAGGCAGCCCTTATAGCTTGAGATAAGCTCTGGGCTAAAGCTAGACATTCCAAAGAATCTTCGGATTGGTAGGCCTTTAGAACAGCCAGGAATAACTGTGTGAAAAAACTTTGCTCTGCTAAAGCTAACTATTATATTTCTACTCTCGAACAAGCTAAAGGTAACCCTCATAAAATATGGAAGACTATCAAAGCTATAGAAGGACGGCCCATGGCTCCCTCTGTCCCAATAAAGATAGTTGCAAGTGGCAAGATTGTGGAAAACAAGTCCTTAATCCTGGAGGAACTTAACTCCCACTTTGCCACAGCTGGATTAGCTTTTGACTCGTCACCTTATGCTGGTGCTGCGGCGAGCCAACATACCCTTCCCCCTACATCTAGTCCTGCACCCAGCCCCTTCCAATTGCATGAGATAACTTATAAAGAAGTAGAAGATTCTCTTCTTAACTTAGACACCAAAAAAAGTGCAGGGGACGATGGCTTGGAACCCTATTTCCTAAGGTCAGGCTACCCCCATATCACTGCCCCAATTCTCCACATCTTCAATCTTTCCATTACATCTGCTACTGTGCCGTCCTGCTGGAAATCAGCACATATCCTCCCTCTATTTAAATCTGGTGACCCATGCGATAAACAACTATAGGCCTATCTCCATATTGCCTATCCTTTCTAAAGTTCTCAAAAAACTGATCCATATTCAGTTAAAATCTCACTTGGAAACCTTCTCTCTCATTAATCCAGCTCAATCCGGCTTCTGGGCTAATCATAGCACAATCACTGCACTAGCAAAAGTAACAAATGATTGGATCTCTGCTATAGATGCTAAGAAGGTAACTGGCGCAGTCTTTTTGGACCTCAGCATAGCTTTTGATACTGTTGATCACAAACTATTAGTCAATTGCCTTGCAAAGTTGGGTGCCACATACCATACCACCCAGTGGTTCTCTAGCTACCTAACTGGAAGATCCCAAAAAGTAAGGCAGAAGGCTTTTTTTCTGCTGCCTTGCCAGTTGCAAGAGGAGTCCCCCAAGGATCCATCTTAGGCCCTATCTTGTTTTCTTTGTACATTAATGACTTAGATGCTAACATATCTACGTCCAATCTGCACTTTTTTGCGGATGATACTGTGTTGTATACTTCTGGCTCATCATTATCTGAAGTCAAGGGAGTGCTTCAAGCGGACTTCGCACAACTTGAGCATAATCTAATAAAGGCAAAGCTTCTGCTCAATGCTAAGAAGACTAAAGTGATCATATTCTCCCGCAGTGCTGTCACAGGCCCCCCCAATATCCTTGCCCAAGACTTCAGTGTCACCACGCTAAACGAGCCTCTGGAAGTTGTAACCAAATTTAAATATCTAGGTATCTGGATCGACAATAAATTATCTTTCAATGACCACATCGAAGATGTCTCTAGAAGGTTAAAAGCAAGGTTAGGTTTCTTCTACAGAAATAGGCCCCTTTTCCCCCTTGAAACTTGAAACAAGCTTGCACAGGCCACTTTTCTCCCCCTACTAGACTATGGCGATGTAATCTATTCCTCCACCACTCTTGCAAATCTAAGTAAATTGGACATCCTTTATCACCGTGCGTTACGGTTCATTACCAACTCCCCTTACCGTTCGCATCACTGTGACTTATATGCAGCTGTTGGTTGCACAACCCTTACTACTAGACGCCTGCTCCATGCTGGGCTATGGACTCTTAAACTGCTCCTGCAGAAATTGCCAAGCTATCTCTCTTCCCTTATTAGTATCTCAATGAGTCATACTGTTAAGAAAATCTGACTTTATTATGCTTGACATACCAAGGACGCGGACCTCCTTTGGTAAATGTGCTATTGCATATGCCCTTCCCTCCATTTGGAACCAATTACAAACCGTACTGAAACTAACTAGCACAGTTTCAATAAACTTCTACAAATCGCTAAGTTCAGCCAAAATAAAAGACACCTGTAACTGTCATTAAGTCTCTTCCTTCCCCATGTGTGCCATATTTATCCACTGGTAAGGTATAATTGCTTTGTCATATTAACTGCTTTCCCTTCCCCTTCTACTCCTGGCTTTATCTATGCTTACGCTCACTGCTACTCTATCAAATCACTCCCCCCCCCATATCACCTGTAGTCTGTTGTTTGTTCTAGCTGCCAAAATATATGTATTGCACACACCAGTCATCATGTTTCATTTATCAGTATGCAACCTGTAAGTCGCTTCCCTGTGTCATATTAATGTTTACCACCTGCGATCGCCCTATGTGGTACCCTTGTATGTATATCCAGCCTGTATCATGTAACGTGCATTTCATGTATATACTGTTATTACCTATCTATGTTTGTACTTTAAGTGTTTATGTCACAGGACCTCCTTGTGAATGAGCTTGCTCAATGGAGTTTTCCTGCAATAAACTTGAACTTGAACTTACTTATCCATAGTGGGGTAAGACGCCCTAATCCTCTCTGGACCACAGACACATTTTCGCTCTTCAAAGCCAAACTGCAAACTGAAGAAACAGGTATGCCCTTCAATGTATTGCAATGGGTTTTAAACTCAGAACCATGATTTGTTGAAAAAGCAGTCATATAGGCACCAACAGTAACATTCAGAATTAAACGTGAGGCATCTAAAACAGTAGACTTGCAGTTGCATGTATGAATGTAACATAGTTGTATTAATGTTTCTTCTTAAAATATATATAGCTATATAGAAAGGTACCAGTTACCATACAGTCAAGTCCCGTACGTGCTGTTTTCAACATTTCCACAAGTGACAGAAAGCTCTGCAAATCATCTAAAAGTGGTGAAAGATTTCTCTCGACATCCCTGTAAAACCTTATTGCTTATAAGGGTCTAAGAGGCTCAAGATCCCTCACCTAATAGTTTGGTTTCTCCAAGGAAATCAAGAACTTTTATCCTACTTTGCTACTGCCACAAATAAAAAAGCTGGCAAACATCTTTATCCCTGCCCCTTCCCCCTCTCCCAGGTGAAGAGAAGTTCTCTTGCAAAGTTTTGGAAAACAACTACAGTAGCTGAACTAAATAGAAGAAAAAGAAAGGAAAACTAAGAAAACTGTATACATCATTTGTTAACAATATGTTCATCAATTGCTGTTTTGAGTCTGCAAATGAAGCATTTTGTTTTTGTTATCAGTGGGGAAAAATAGTAGCTACTTCATGTTATAAACCTAGAAACATAGACATTTCTCTCACTCTACCCTTCTCTCAGATGATGGCATCTGGTTAGCTGGCGCCAGGAGCGGTGAGATGAAAGGCAGCCTCCTGGAGAAGAAGTATGGGTCCAACAGCAGCTCTGTCCACCTGCCCCACCCTGAGGCCCAGATAACAGGCAGCCACCAGCTGGGGAGGGTGGTTCCAGGGGAACTAGGAGCAAGGAAAGAGAAAGAGAATAAGCAGAGTAATAGGAGAGCTCCCACAACACCTAATGGACTCCACCAATCTCCTATACTATTGTAATCTTGAACAAAGTATCCCAGTGCAGTTTTGATCAAGATTTTTGCCCTGGTATGCCTCTAGATGGATCTCACTGCCCAAAAAAGAACATTTAAGTTATTGCAAACAGCAAGTAAATAAAAATAAAATAATTCCTCTCCTTTTCCATTGTTCGTGTGTTCGGAGTCAATTATTACTTCTATTTTATAACCTTTTCCCCTTCTAAATTCCCCTATAACATCAATCAATAAAACTGCATGTTTGGGGTGTTTTATATCTGTTAGTCTCTGCTTGCCCAAATCAGAGTTCTACAAAAGTGATCCTTGGTCTCAGTGCGCCCACCCGGTTACCAATAGACTCAGTAAAACATAACACCACTTTGGTGAATTTTACCGAAACCACTTTCCTGATTCTCTGCTTTACAGATGGCTTTCAAATTTGAAACATGCTGCATTCAGAAATTATATAACTAACTAAATAAATAAATACATTCCTAAAAATGAGAGGGGGCGCTTTTGTTTGAGCAGAGAGGTGGAGGCCAAAAATGCATGCAGCTCTTCAGCATCAGAGAGACTGAGGAGGCAGGCAACAGGAGAGCTGCTGCCAAGAATTCAGCTGACTGCAACTCCTACTCACAACCCTCCCTCTAAAACTGTCTCCTGTCCCAGACTCATTCTACCTGTTAGAGATAATGCAGGGAAGGACTTGCCAAACTTTGGGAGAAAGATCATAATTCACAGAGTTTCCATCGCTGTAATGGAGAGCATCCAAACGTTATCATGCGCATATTATGTGCATATTCAATGTGTACATATTCTATGTATTTTTACACTGCTGTTGTTTATAAAACTGCTACATGTGTTTAAACAATGCCTTTCACAGGTAGTCTGAGATGCTGCACCTTTAATCTAATCTAAGGAAATATTTTAAATATATCTTGGGTTGGGAATATGCTAGTGGTTTTGTGTGTTTATGCTGTAATCATGGAATATGTTAACAAACAAGGGTTGCCATCTTTTGCTAAAAGAGATTTGCTTCCTGTTCTTTGGGTCAACATGTTTTTCTTAACACACTTTCCTGCTATGTTTTCCCATCACACATATTAATTAATCTGTATCTAAATTATATCACAGAATCGACCCATTTTCTTAGAATGGCAAGGATGTATTATGAAAAAAGTACCAGAGAAAATCTGAAACTCACATTTGTTTTATAGGACAGATACAATTGAAGGGGTCAGTGTCAACTCGCACCTGACAATTCGCACCGCGACAGCTCGCTCCCGACAATTCATAATGTTTGCCTTTCTCTATCTTTCCACAATGCATCTCTTCTTGGGGTCTAGTTTCAAAGATTTCAGCACTCCAGAAGCAGTTGTTGCCTTCCTGAATATTACATCAAGTCCTCCTACCTCTGATGACTCTGCTACAGCTGACCATGAGCTTGATAGAAGTGATCAAGTTCAGACTGACAATGCTGAGGTGCAGAACGGTGGAGGAAGTGCGGCCCAATAACTGTCCCCAACTCTGCAGTGCCTGAAGTTTCTCTACCGAGGCAATTGAGTGAATTAAGGATAAACTCTCCTCAAAATCTTGCATTGCTAATCGCTCATGCTGCCCAATTGACAAGCCTTCTAACACTCCCTCTGGCTCGAACACACTGGTGCAAATTAATCCCTCCATCCCTCTCTGCAATAAGTATGCCTGCCTGTTGAACGAGCTACATTCATCACAACAGATCAATGGTGACCTGAATTTGAATTATTATTATTCTTTCTTTACAAGTTATCTAGTTGCCCTCTGGTGACAAAGTATGTTACAGAAATCTGTGTTGAAGGAGACCTGTCTTTTAGATCTGCCACCCCACTCACTGTACAGCCTTCACTGCCGCTATTCTGTCGCACCCAGCAGGTCATGATTCCAAAAGGCTGTACATCACTGTTGAGTCTTAATACTTCATTCTTCTGGAACCTAAAAACGTTTACCTTGTCATACAAATGTAATGTATTCTTGTGCAGTAATATGTATATCTAACCTTCTACGTACGCACCTAATTATTGACCCCTTTTTGAAATACTTTGCGTTTTCATTCTGGATAATGCATCTTTGTGTTCAGAAGCTCACACCCTTCCTGTCAATACTCTTAATTCACCTGGGAAAAAATAAAACCAGCCATTATATACACACGTTTATGGAGTTGGTGGGGTGAAGTTACTACAGACAAACTGTCCACTTTGGAGCTAAGTATCCCTTTAGCACTTATTGTGTATATTGTACAGTGCAAGCCTGTTCTCTAATGTCTGCGCTCTATAATGACTGTGTGAATGATTGCCCCTAGTCTAATGTCAAAATCAGTGGGAATGAGTTGACATAGGGAGTGAGTTGACATCGGGAGTGAATTGACAGGAGCGTATTGTTGGGAGCGAGTTGTCGCGGCATGTATTGTCGGGAGCGAATTGACGCACTCCCAATGTGAAGCCAGCATGCTACTTAAAAGGACCCTCCTGTAAAATCGGAAGCGTCACCCTTTATACTAGATGTTATGTTGATATGGGAATGGTCAGAGTGAGAAGTATGTCATTCAGTAATTTTCCTTTTTGCTAGGTGCCCATAGGTATGTGAAATTTTAAACCATGAAGAAACTATATATTGCGACGTTTTGTATGATTGTTCAATATGTATATTACTGTTTTTGTAACCGATTAAATATCCTTACAGGACAACCATAACAATAGGACTATCGGTTCCTGAGCTTTATATTTACTACTACTACATGTTCGGACTATCATGTTCAAAATGGATTTAACAATGCTGCCTGTGCTGTAGGGGTAATAAATGAAAATACTGTACATATGTAAAGCAAAAACCAGTCCAGTGCAAAAGCACTGACACATGTAGGAAAGTCACTGGCTAGCCATCATTCCAACCTAAAAATTATGATTTTTTTCTTTAATTAAAATGTAGTCAATGCCTCGAAAATAAACACAACAGCATAAGATTTTATAGACCACTAGACATACTCTCTCCCTCCTTCAACCATCCTTTTTGCCATTTTTAAGCCGTAATATTCCCTCACTACTTTTCTCCTATCCTCTTGCTCAGTTTTCCCCATACACCATTCCTGTCACAGAGTTTTTCTTGTTATGGAGAGAAAAGTAGTACACCTTATATCACCTCCCAATAACAACATTTAGAATTTAGCTTAATCGACATTCGTTTGGTAATTACTTGCTAGCACAGTATCAGAGTTACTGCTAAGAAGTGAGAACATAGGAGGTGGTCACTGTCAAGCTGCAGTAGTACACAGAAATCAATTGCTATTGTCCAATCTAAGGACGAAGGAATATCAGTGTCAGTGGCTGATCAGGTTGCACACTCACCACTGAGGCCAGAGATGCAGTGTTTCAGATGAGATGTTAACCCAGGTCCAGTCTGCCTGTTGTAATGGTTGCTCAGGCGGACGTTATGATCCCATGGCACTTCTAGAAAAGAGGTGGGGAAGTCCCCCCATTTACTAAGAATACAACCAACAGCTAAATTTATGTATTTATTTATTGAGTACTAGGATTACAAATACCTTTGAAGCAAAGGTTCATTTACAACGGTTCCATGTCATCATGTATTATTAACAAACAAAGGGTTCAAATACAAAGGAAAAACAATACAGTTAGGCATATTGAACATAAGCATTGACAGTAACTATGACAGTTACAGCAGTTTCAGGTTGCAGTGGACTGGTGTGCAGAAATAAAGCGTCAATAATATTAGCATCATAGGTTAAGAACAGTAGATAAAATAGTTAAGGTAACAAATAATTGGAACAGGTATCATATCACAGATTGCAAGGAGAGAGACAGAACCAAAGAGATGCACAACAGGTGGGGATGGGGAGTAGAGTAGAGGGGGTGGGGCGGATGAGCTCCCCGGATGGAGTGCTGAAAAGAAGGAGAACAAGGAGGAGAGAGATGCAGTCAAGGTAATCACATTGTCGTGAAGCGCTAAGCTGTAGAAGTGCTGGGCAAAGGAGGGGGAAGAGGAGAGGATAAGGACTGGAGGTAACGCAGGGGAGGACAGACAGATGGTGTATCCAGGGAAACAAGGAGGAAAGGAGGGAGGGGGTCAGTGGGTGTGTGGAGGGGGTATGCAGAGGAAAAGAGTAGTCAGAGGAAAGAAGGTAGGGTGTGGGACCGGGGAAAGGGTCATGACGGTGTAGGGAGGGGAAGAGAATGGTGTGTGGGATAGGAAGAGGGGTCTAGGATGATTAGGGAAGGAGGGATAAGTTGTGTAGAGAGAGTAGGGGAGGACCAGGGTCCTGGAAGGTAAGAGAAGGAGGGATAGGGTGTGTAGGGAGAGGAGGGAGGACCGGGGAAGAAGGGGATGGAAGGGGAGGGGAGGGAAGAGAACAGGATGGGGGCTAGAGGCCGGGGGCCTGAGGAGCGGGAGGCGACACACAAAATTTGAAGGTGCAGTCACACTTGCTGAGATTGGTAAGGTGCAGATGCAGTTTGTGCTTATATGGGCCAAGTTTGTTTACATCTGACATTTCTGGAGGGAGGCTATTCATTAGGGATGGGGCCTTGCTAAAGAAGGCATGCTGGGCTTGGGAGGTACTGCAGAACAGAACAAAATACATGGGCTTGAGTGCACTATGTGTAAGGCATGTGCTACAGGTAGGTTGCAATAGGGCATGCATAACAGGAGGGGTGAGATGAAGACAGATTTTCTTCGCCAAGAGGCAGGTCTGGTATGCAATTCTACAATCAAGACTGAGCCAGTTAGATTGTTTATATAGATCACAGGTGTGCGTACGCTTACCTGATCCTGTTACAAGTCTGCAGCACTTGTTAAGGATGGCCCTGATTCTTTTTAGGGTGGTGTCTGAGGCACCCCCATAGAAGACTAGCCCATAATCAATAATGGACAGGATAGAGCTAGCTACAGTGGTGCGTCAGGCAGTGGCGATAATGGTAGAGGACCCCAATCCTTGAGTTAATGGTTTTAAAGATACATAGACAGCGTCGGCAGATAAGGGCCTATGGCCCACCCAGTCTCCCCATTTGAGCTTGTAAGTTCAGTTTATGTTTTCCTAGAAGTCTGTTGCCCCTTACCCCTGACCTCCAGAATTCCTTTATGTCTATCCCATGCATTCTTAAATTCCGTGATTGTTTCAGCCCCCACCACTTCCTCTGGCAGGGTGTTCCACTTGTCCACCACCCATTCTGTGAAGAAATTCTTCCTCACATTTCATCTGAATCGTCCTCCCTCCAACTTCATCCCATGCCCTCTAGTCCTGGAACATCTTTTTCGCTTAAAAATAGTGTATTCCTGCACCCTGTTCCTCCCTGTAAGATACTTG
Organism: Neoceratodus forsteri; assembly: GCA_016271365.2. Classification (NCBI taxonomy): domain Eukaryota; kingdom Metazoa; phylum Chordata; order Ceratodontiformes; family Ceratodontidae; genus Neoceratodus; species Neoceratodus forsteri. Next base: position 1,729,926,074 of record CM057449.1, read on the forward strand.
TATGTCTCTATCATATCCCCCCTCTCCCTTCTCTCGTCCAGGGAGTACATATTCAGTTCCTTCAACCTGTCCTCATAGGGCTTGTGAAGATGCAATCCATGTACCATCTTTGTTGCCCTCCTCTGAACCTTCTGTACCCTGTCTATGTCCTTACATAGGAAAGGTCTCCAGAACTGTACACTGTACTCCAGGTGGGGCCTCACTAGTGTCTTATATAGTGGAATTATGACCTCCCTTTTCCTGCTGGTGATGCCCCTGCCTATGCATCCCAGCATCCTATTTGCTTTACCTGCTGCCTTGTCACACTGTTTCCCTACCTTGAGGTCATCAGAGATGATAACCCCAAGATCCCTTTCATGCTTGGTGCATGCTATATCCTCACCCCCCCAATTGATATATTGTGCCAGGGATTTTTGTGCCCCATATGCATTATCTTGCACTTCTTTGCACTGAATTTCAACTGCCAAACCCCTGACCATTCTGCAAGTTTCTGCAGGTCCCTTCTCATTCTGTCTACACCCTCTGGTGTGTCTACTCTGTTACAGAGCTTTGTGTCATCAGCGAACAGTGAAATTCTGCCGTCTAGGTCCTGCACAATGTCACTGATGAAGATGTTGAATAGGACTGGTCCCAGCACTGATCCCTGTGGTACCCCACTTATCACTCTTCCCTCTGTGGAGTGACAGCCATTTACCACCACCCTCTGTGTCCTGCCGCCCAGCCAGTTACCTACCCACCACACTACTGTCCTGCCCACACCCATATTCCCCAGTTTGTGTAATAGTCTTCTATGTGGCACAGTGTCAAAGGCCTTGCTGAAGTCCAGATAGGCCATGTCCACTACCCTCCCCTGATCCACCTCCCTAGTCACCCAGTCAAAAAATTAAATGAGGTTGGTCTGGCATGACCTCCCCCTGGTGAAACCATGATGCCTTGGGTTCTGTAGTCCATTGACAACCAGATGTTCCACCAATCTCTCCTTCAGTAGTGCTTCCATGATCTTCCCCACTACCAAGGTGAGGCTGACTGGTCTGTAGTTCCCCGCTTCCTCTTTGTTCCCACTTTTGTATAAGGGACTACATCTGCTGTCCTCCAGTCTTTGGGTACCTCCCCTGATTCCAGTGATCGGCTAAACAGGATAGCCAGAGGTTCAGCCACCACCTCTCTTAGTTCTTTAAGGACCCTGGGTGCACCCCATCTGGCCCCATTGCTTTATCAACTCTTATTACTTCCAGTTCCTTCAGGACCCTTTCTCGTGTAAAGGGACTTATGTCCACTTCTGCACCATTCTCACCCCTTGTACTCCCTTCAGACCCATTATCCTCCTCTTCCTCAGTAAAGACTGAGCAGAAATACCTGTTCAGTATGTCAGCTTTACTGTTGTCATCCTCCACTCGGCCTCCATCCTCCCCCTTCAGTCTCAATATCCCTCCCTTTGCCTTTCTTTTTTCTGTAAAAGGTTTTGTCCCCTCTATATACTGATTTTGCAATGTGTTCTTCTGTCTGAGCTTTGGCTTCCCTTACTGAACTCCCTGCCTCCCTTTGCTTCTCCTGGTACTTTTCTCTATCCTCTTCTGCCTGTGTCTTTTTGTATTGCCTGAATGCAATTTTTTTAGCTTTCACTTTCTTTGCTACCTCTTTGGAAAACCATAATGGTCTCCTCTTCCTTTTCCTCTTGCTAACCTGCTTAATGCATAATTCTGTTGCTCTTGTAATCCCTATTTTAAATACTGCCCACTATTCCTCAACCCCTGATTCCTGCTCCATTCCCCTTAATCCCTCTTTCAAGTATCTCCCCATTTTCCCAAAGTCTGCCCCCTAAAATCCAGGATACGTGTTTTTGTGTGGTTTGGTTCTGCTCTTTCTGTGATTTCAAACCACAATCACTGGTGGTCACTGTTCCCCAGGTGCCCCCCCACTGTTACCCCCATCACACTGTCCCTGTTTGTGAGCTCAAGGTCCAGTATCGCCTTCTGCCAAGTTGGTTCCATGACCAGTTGCTTGAGGAAGGCACCCTGAAGGGAGTACAGGATAAATCTGCTCCTAGTTGATGCTGCTGCTGGGATGCTCCAGTCCACATCTGGAATATTGAAGTCTCCAACCAGTACTACCTCACCCTTGTCTGCCATCCTTTGGATAGCTAGCATCAGTTCCCTATCTGTACTTGATTGAGGGGTTGTTGTTGTTTGTCGTGGACAGTAAGGCTGGCCATTCTGAATTTGCTGTGGGTGCTGTGGAACAACATGGCCTTTGTTTTTTTATAGTTCATTAGCAGTTTATGCTGATTGAACCAAGTCCCAGCACGACTGAAGTTCTTCTAGAGATCCTGAGAGAGAGGGACAGGGTCAGTATGTGTAGAAAAGTTCACTGCATCATCTGAATAGAGTATTAATTTGTTTTCACAGGCTGCAGAGAGGTTGTTAATAAAGAGGCTGAATAATAGCAGGCCAAGTATGGATCCCTAGGGTACTCCAGAGCGCACTGGGAGGCTACAGGAGAGGGTGTCATTGATCTTAACTTGTTGGTGCCTGTCAGTAAGATAGCTCTCAGACCAATCCATGACTTCATTCGAGAGGCTGAGGGGAGAGAGAGAATCAAGTAGAAACCTGTGATTTAAGGTGTCAAAGGCCTTTCTTAGGTCAATATACACTGCACCTAGTAGGTGTCCAGCGTCCAGGGCTTTGTGTATATGGCTAGTAAATTCAAGAAGGGCAATGGCAGTGCTATGGGCTTTTCTAAAGCCATGTTGCTGTGGACACTGTAAATTATATTTGTTGAGTTGTTCAGAGAGCTGGTCCGAGATAATACATTCAAGAACCTTGGAGAGCAGGAGCAATATGGAGATGGGGTGATAATTGGATGTGCAGGGACCTATCACAATTTTTGTGCACAGGTGTGACAATGGCAGATATCTAAATCTGGGGAAACTGTTTGAGGCAGAGTGAGAGATTGAGGAGTTTGGTAAGCGGGAGTAAGACAACTTCGAGGGAAAGTGAGAGAAGTTTAGGATCCAGCATGTCACTGCTGACTCTGGCTTTGCCAAGAACTTTTTGAAGGTATTTTCTAGATTCAGCAAGGGATATTTTCCTGAAATAGAATGGAGGTGTAGTCCTGCAGGGGTCGGCATTCGTATCGGGACTAGGCAGGGTGGAATCATCAAAGGAGTTATGGGGTAGGACATTGCCAAGATCAGTAAAAGCGTGGTTAAAGGTATCAGCAATTTCTTTAAGATCCTGGATGACAGTCCCATTGATCTCAACCATAGAGGGGGAGAATTTGTTGGGTTTCTCCATTAGGCTTTTAATGTTTTCCCAAAAGGACTTGCTGTTACCCCATGTGTTTGTTAGTCTCCATTTGTAATAGTCTTGTTTTGCTTTGTTCACAGCCTTGGTGCACTGGTTCCTAGTGCCTTTATAGTGCTGCAAGTCAGGTTGTTTCCCAGAGGCCATGGCACGGTGCCAGAGATTATCCCTTTGCTTCATAAGAGTGGTTAGTTCAGGGGTAATCCAGGAGTTGTTGGAGGCTCTGATTTTTCATTTTTTAAGTGGGGCAAATATGTTGCAGACTTTGTTGAACTGGGTAATGAAGTAGTTGAGGGCCTGGTTGTTGCTGCTCATGGAGTCAAGGGGTGACCAGTCAATCTATGAGAAAGCAGCAAGGAATTGGGGAAGCTATCCTTTCTTTAGGATACGCTGATGGCAAAAAGTGGCCTTTCACTTGGATACTTTATTCGATCATTGGCAGATAACAGGGAAATGGTCAGTAAGAGAGTCAGGGAGTACTGCCGTGTTAGTGATTCTATTAGGGTGGGTGATGAGGATCAGATCAAGAAGGGTCAAATAGCTGGACATGTAGTTGAATCTTGTGGGTGTAGGAACCATTTGGGTGATGTCTGTTGCAGCAATGGCATCTTTATATGGGCAGGCTTCGGGAGCAAGCCAGTTCACATTGAAGTCACCCATGACAATTGTTTTGATGGGGTGAGGGCGATTGTCAAGGAAGTCAGTGACCATTTGGAATCCAGCTGCTTGTTCATGCAGGGGGATATACACAGATGCTACTGTAAGAGATTTACCTTGCTGGCCAAGAATTATTTTAACCACCAACATTTGGGAGTTCTTGGTAGAGGAAGTTAGGGTGAGGACATGCCCTTGAAGGGTATCTTTCAAATAGATGGTACAGCCACCTCCACGTTTCCCGATATGGTAAAGCCTAAAAAGGACAAAGCTGGGGATGGTTACTGCATTATCAGGAACATTGGGAGAGAGCCAGGTTTCATTCAGAGTGAGGATATCAGGGTTATGAAGAGACACCCACACCTGGAGGTCATCGAGTTTGGGCAGTAAGCTGCGTATATTAATGGAAGCAATCACAAGGGACCCAGGTTTGCAGGGTTGAGAGGTAGGAAGTGTCAGGGGACCAGGGTTTGGGTGGATATTCCCAGCATGAAGTAGTAGGAAAAATGCTATCCTAGCAAGATAGTGGGCACAAAGTTTTGCTGTCTTAAGCTGTCTCCTTGAAGGGTGTTTTGTACAGGAGGTGTTACTGCATGGGGAGAGAAACTAGAGGGGGAGGGGGTACTCCAGCCGGGAACTGTATAGGTTATTTCCCAGGGTGGTGTGACTGGGTGTCACAGACTGAGCTGTGTTGTGCATCATAGTACTCCATGGGATGCCACTAGTCATGAGATTATGTGTGAGTTGTAAGGTGGGTGTTGTGACATGACAGCTGAGAGGAATGAGAATGACAGTGATTAAGAGAGGGGCAAAGATGTTATGTGTCATAGTGTATAACTGCAGGGAGAGAGGAGTCAGAAGGCATACGCATGGTGTAATGAGGATACCCAGACTGGTAGGAAGGGGATCAATTTGAAGCTGGCATAAGCGTAGCAAACAGGGCAGCTTTTACAGCCTACAGTAAGAGGTCGGCGAAGAACTATACTGGACAGTCCAATAACAGGGGTGATGAGTACAGTATGGTCAAGACCTATGGGAAGGAGGTATTCAATAGGACATGTGAGGGAAGGCACTACAACCAATGAGAGTGGTACACTGCAAAAGGGAAGAGCACATGCATATTTAATATTGGCGGGGGGTGGGGAAGGGTAGCGGGCCAAAAACCTCCAGACAGAATGAGGCAGCAGTACAGGGGTAGCGTTGCACAGCAGTTTGAGGAGCCCTTGGGGAGACAGTAAAAGCCAGGCTGGAAGGCACTCCAATAAGTTATGTTCCTGTAAGTTGGCGGACCAATCAGGAACCAGATGGGGACTGTCACACCAATTGGAGAGAAGGAAAAAAAGTGCCTGGAGTTCAAGTGCACCTAGCATTCATACCTTTGTAGAGTGGCATGGGGAGCAGCTCTCAGAATCGGGTACAGCAGGAGGAGCACAGTGGGTGGTGGCCAAAGATATTGACAAACTGCTCTGCTACAGCCAGGCAGGTGTACCCACTCAGGGAGAAGATCCTAGGGAAAAGAGAGAGAGAGAGAGAAACAGTAAGGTTAAATTAAGGATTTATAGGGTGGGGAAGACTGTTGGCAGGATGTCAGCAGGGGGGCAGAGGGTTAGAGAGGAGGCAAAAAAGTTAGCAAGTGGATTAAGAGTCGGGCAGGAGTTTAGCTTGAACAAAGGGGGGATTAAGGAGTGGTGAAAAGTGAGCAGCAAGTAGGCAGAGCAAGGGGAGTGGGTGGGGGTGGTGGCCTCAGATCAGAAAATGACCAAAGAACAGAAACAAGGGGCATGGAGCAGATAGAATAGATCTAGATAGACAGAGCAGGAGAAAAAACAGCAGTTTTCACTAGCACTATACAAGCCCTTACACTGGCTACACTACACTAAATACATAGAAATAGTCCTAGTTAACATCAGGCAGATAGGCAACCATACTTGGTAAAAACAAGATTAGGTAACAAAATTACAAATAGAAATTAAAACTTTAAGCAGTCTGAAAACCTCCAGATAGACTGAAGCAGCAGTACAGGGGTAGCCTTACAGAGCAGTTCAAGGAGCCCTTGGGGAGACAGCAGAAGCCGGGCTGGAAGGCGCACCAATCAGCTATGTTCCTGTAAGTTGGTGGACCAATCAGGAGCCACCACCGAGACTGCTGCACCAATTGGAGAGAGGGGTTTGAGTGCGACTAGTGGTCATACCTTTGCAGAGTGGCTGGGGAGCAGCTCTCAGAGCCAGGTACAGCAGAAGGAGCGTAGCAGGCGGTGGCTGAACTGCTCCACTATAGCCAGGCAGGTGTACCTGCTCAGGGTGAAGATCCTTTGCAGAGTGGCCAGGGAGCAGCTCTCAGAGTCGGGTACAGCAGGAGGAGCATAGCGGGCATCGGCCGAAGATATGGCTGAACCACTCTGCTACAGCCAGGCAGGTGCGCCTGCTCAGGGCGAAGATCCTAGGGGGGGAAAAAGGAATGTGGCTGCTTCAGTTGGCTTCCATCTGTGTGCCCCCACCCCCCACACACACAGAGTTAAACACAGTTCAAGTGCATAGCCCTCCTTTCCCGGTCAACAAAAACTAAATAAATACATAAATAATACAAATGAGTCAAAAATATTCTAGCACATATACTCTGTTTGGTCCTAAATGCAGGGGGAATGACTTTTGGGTCATCCAGAACCATTCAATTACTTCTGATAAGCTACTTACTGCCAATTGTTTCAGAAATTTGTGACCATACTCATTCAGCTGGCAATCGTCAGGGGTGACTTTTACTCCAATATAGGTTAACACGGTAATCTTCCCATTTATCCTGTATGTATCACGGTAACAAACTGCATGTTAAAAGAATGCTACCTCTCAAACTAGAATCAGTGACAAATCAAATAAGGGAAATCAGTTAAGTTTCATCTCACTTGCTGTAGCTTTCATATTTTGCGCTACAGTACTGCATGAAAATAATGGGTTGGTCACTTGGCATTGCGTTCTGAGCCATATAAATTATTAATGCTGCATAGTAGTTCTCTTTCAAAATTATGCTCCATCCCATTGAAGAAAAAAATAAAAAGCAATGAATGGGAATAACAGCTACTGACAGTCAACGTTACATTGTAGTGTAATAGTAGCTCTTAATCATTAGATCAAGACCTACTAGGAGGTGATCACTACAAGCTGCAGTAGTACACAGAAATCACTGTGGACTGTAATTACTATAGAAACATAGAAATATAGACTTTGACAGCAGATAAGGACTGCTTGGCCCACCTAGTCTTCCCATTTCCCTACCTACAGGATAAGCTACAGATCCTAGTTAACCAACAGCCTATTTCTTCCTACCCCCACAAGAACTGCCTTATGTCTGTCCCATGCATTCTTGAATTCTCCCACTATATTCAGTTTCCTTTAGCCAAGTATAAACATCTTATCTGTTAAGATATTAAAAACATTTGCCAATAGGGGAACCCATCATTCCATAGTATACCCAAATACTTCCCAGTGGTATATAAAGAGGCTTCTGAGAGCAGTTTCTTGCTTTAAATACTGTAATAAAATTGGCCATAGTTTATGAAGAGCTTATGGCAATTCTTAAAGCTTAAAACTTCATAAACCTTATAAAACATGTGTTCTCTGTGTCTTGGTGACACGGTGGCAGTCTGTCTTCCAGTATCAGCTGTACTATAATTCCAGGCAGTGAGATCAGTCAGAGATTAGTGGCAATGGCAACTTCTATCTGTGGGGTTATTGGAGAAGTGTAGTTTTCATTACAATTGTTTCTAAGGCTGAGGTTGAAAAGTTTGCTTTGCATTGTGAATAGATGATAAATTTTGGGAAATAACAGGGAAATGGGCTCAAGGCACAGGATCCATAGTTTCGATACAGTTAGGGAACAGCTGTTATCGATGCCTAGACTGGTTGCAGTTTCAGCTCTGACCATCAGAACAGAATACTGGAGCCGGCCCGCCGGAGCAGCGGTTGGATTTCCGCTTGCGACGCCAGCGACCCGGGTTCGGGAACGAGCCCGGGAAGCTGGAGGGCCGGCCGGGGGAGAGGGCTTGAGCGTCCCAGGGACTGCCTGCCCCCTTCCGGGGAGGGGATCAGAGCCCGGCACTTGACTGTCCCCAGGTGGAGACCTGGGCGCAGCAAGGCCGATGCTGGGAAGAAGGGGGTGACGTGCCAGGCGTCGGCTCAGCAGGCGTCTGGCCAGGGGACTGACGCGTCATGGAGTAGAACACCGGAAAAAGCACCTCGCGGTCCCCGGTGGAGGCGGAGCACTGGGCCCCGACCCTCAAAGCCCCTAGCCTGCCCGAGACAGCATCCCGCATAAATTCCAGTAAGTCTCGGGTGTAGGGCCCCCACCCGCACCCCTCCTGGGGGGTAAACCAAGGCTCCGTGGGGGATGGACTGCTCTGGTCTACAGGCAGGTGAGCGAGGGCTGAAAAGGCCGTAGAGTGTCTCCCGAAGAGAGGGGGACTGCAGGGGAGAGGAGGAAAAAAAAAAAAAGAACAGAATACTGGAGTCAACTAAGAGAAATAAAGGGAAATGAGTCTGAGCCAGGAAAGCTATCGTTTTGTTTAGGGACAGTTTCTTGGTGCAGTGTATAACGTTAGAAAACAGCTAAAAAAGTTTGAGAACAACTGTTAATGGAGCCATGTGGTTGCAGTTTTGGATGGGATTTAGAGATATGAGATTAGAGGTGAGCTGATTGGCTGATAAGGCAGTGAAGATCAGCTACATTCTTTTACATTGGTTTCTGCTGCTGTGAGGGCAGAAGGGAGCTCAGAATAACATTCACCATCAGCCCCTTACTGAAATCACTGTAACCCTGATCATGAATTCTCAATTATCCTGATCTTATGTCGTCCAAGCAGTTTGGATAATCACGGTGGTACTGTATACCCCTAGAGTCTAGAAATACATTTAGCACTGCAGTACAGGGGACTCTGAAACTGAACTTGATACAAACAGTGGGAAATGGTACATTGGTTACATTTCTTTTGGGTCCCAGAGATTCTGGTAATATTCTGAAACAACTTGATGATCAGGGGCCCTTTTCTCAAATAGTGACACTAACATGTTTATTTTCCTTAGTTTCTTTTTATTTACCGTATGTTCCACTCCTTCCTGGAGCTTGTTCACGGCGTATATTTCAAAGCTGTTAAATACAAAATGTATCATCAGAAATATCTTTTATACATTACATCATGATTATTTTGTTAATGCATTTGTGCATGAGTCTGCACACTTACCGTGTTGCTCAACTGTAGTACCACTTCTTAGCTGTAAACACATTCAATAATGAAACTCATAAAAATTTGTACCAGATTTGTCTTTACCTTACCGAGAGGAAAACGTTATTTTGTCCCGAAGTACTGGTCAGCAAAGATCATATAAAATAAGGTAAAGACACATCTGTTACACACTGGCAGATTTAAAATATCATATTGAAAACTACTAAAAGCGAAGAGAGATACAAGACACTTGAATGAGTAATACTGTTTTTTTTATAGATATAATGACAAATAAGTCAGCTGGTGGACAGAAGCAAATAATATAAGCATAAAAGCTCACACGTGCCAAATGGAATGAGGACAGCTGTCTCCTCAGAGAAGGGGTGGCAGGCTTTTAGCAGCACCATATGTTTGCACTCATTTGGTGGTGGTAGAACTGAAAATGTGTAACAGCCATTAATAATGAACCAAAACATTTTTTTAACAAGTAAATGAGTTTCATTATTTAATGTGTTTATAGGCTGATTAAGGTGATTGGAATAAAAGCTTTAACAGCTAAGAAGTGTTTATACAGTACAGCAACACAGTAAATGTACAGAAGTATGCATAACTGCATTAAAAGAAAAATAATCATGATGTAATGGTGTGTAAAAAAACAGTTTATGATGATACATTTTATATATTTTTTTCCCTGTGAACAAGCTCCGGGTAGGAATTAAACCTAAGGGAAATAAAAAGAAACAGAAAGTAGTCAATCATTCATCACCTCTTTTTCAATTACTCCAGGCCAGAGTAGTGACTCTCAGAATAGTGCTTTTATTAATGAAAGTTGTCCATGCAAATGAAGCAGGCAACAACAGCCTGAGGCACTTCAGAACTAATTGTCCCTTTCTCAAAGGCTAAAGAATCACATTAAAAAGCTAAATAGTGCACATAACAATGACATCATTATGACGAGATCAAAAAAGATAGCTATTTCATTAGTTGTTAAAGGGAACATCTCAGTTGTTGTCTAATACCTAGATAAAAGCATGCATTTCACCCCTCCATTCTGTGCTACACAGTTCTGAAATAATATAATGGTACAAAATGGTACATACAGTATAGACACTTACTGTACAAATCACATTAGCTTAAAAACACTCTAACAATTCAAAACACAAGAGTTATGTATACAGATAGAAAATGTGGTGGGGGTGTGGGAGCGGGAGTGAAGGAAGGGATAAAAAGCTTGACATAAAAACTCTACAATCTCCATTTTACATTCAAAACCCTTAAACAGTGGTCCAGGGCAGTCAACGATAATGGGGGAGTTTGTACTACCTATTGGCAGTCAACGATAATGGGAGGGGAGTTTGTGCTACCTATTGGCAGTCAACGATAATGGGGGAGTTTGTGCTACCTATTGGCAGTCAACGATAATGGGGAGTTTGTGCTGCCTATTGGCATCAACGATAATGGGAGGGAGTTTGTGCTACCTATTGGCAGTCAAGCGATAATGGGGGGTTTGTGCTACCTATTGGCAGTCAACGATAATGGGAGTTTGGCTACCTATTGGCAGTCAACGATAATGGGGGAGTTTGTGCTACCTATTGGCAGTCAACGATAATGGGAGGAGTTTGTGCTACCTATTGGCAGTCAACGATAATGGGGAGTTTGTGCTACCTATTGACAGTCAACGATAATGAGGGGAGTTTGTACTACCTATTGGCAGTCAACGATAATGGGGGGGGAGTTTGTGCTACCTATTGGCAGTCAACGATAATGGGGGTTGTGCTACCTATTGGCGAGTCAGCGATAATGGGGGGGTTTGTGCTACCTATTGGCAGTCAGCGATAATGGGAGGGGAGTTTGTGCTACCTATTGTCAGTCAGCGATAATGGGGAGTTTGTGCTACCTATTGGCAGTCAACGATAATGGGGGGGAAGTTTGTGCTACCTATTGGCAGTCAACGATAACGGGGGGGAGTTTGTGCTACCTATTGGCAGTCAACGATAATGGGGGGGAGTTTGTGCTACCTATTTGGCAACATGCATGGCAGTCCTGCATCCAGCTCCTTATGCCAGATCTCTGACACTGAGGCATAAAGCAGAACTAGTCCCACTCTCCCAAAAGTAACTATACAGCTAACAATTAGTACCATTATTACAGGAGCACTAGCTCTCCTCAAAGAAAACTGAGGGTTACTGAGTGAGTGGGGTGTCCTGGGATCCCTGCTAGCAGTCTCAGGGCCAACAACCACAAAAGACTGTTACAACGCTTTGTCTGGTCTGGTTTATCAAATGCAGAAATTACCTCCTCTGGCTCTAGAATGCAGAGAGCAATTAACAGTGATATATGTTTCAAGCCTGGTCCCTCCTCCTCCATTCACGACTGAGGCCTCAGAATGGTGACACGTCCCCCTCTAGTTTGTGAATTGCAGTCGACCGCCTTTCATTTGTGCATTCAAACTCCCACTGTGTCCAACTATTTCCTCATGCATGTGCACAAGGAATCCATAGCTAGCTCATGCGCAGCTCCACATCCACCATCTTACGCAAGTTGGGTCGGCTTGTGGGAATCAATTATTTTTGTATTACTGTTTCCTGTCCAGCAATCTGAACAGCAGACTCTTTTTGTGTGAGCTAAATCACATTCCTGTGAAATTCTTGGTCAGCTCTGCTTCACTTCTTGTCCTTGTCTACATTACCAAATTGAGTCATTCCTGTTCACCCTGTAAAACTCCCTTTAAAGGCTTGGCTAAGCACATACGAACATACAAACATATGAAGAAGCCAGCAGAAGATGGCCATTTGATCTATCAAGTCTGCTTGTATTGCATGGTCCACAGCTTGAGCTACTGTCCCTGCCCTCCCTCCCCACTCCTCCCATCCTCCCTATCCATGATCCTTACCTTCACCCTATGCCTGTCCCAGTCTCTCTTAAAGCTGCCCACTGTCTTCAACAAGATTACCTCTTCCAGCAGCTTATTCCAAGTGTCCACCACCCTCTATGTGAAGAAGTGCCTTCTGATCTCCCTCCTAAACCTTCCACCCTCCAGCTTAAGACTTTGACCCCTCGTGTTATGGTTACCACTCAGCTTAAAGAGACTCTCCTTATCAACCTTATTCATCCCTTTTAAGTACTTAAAGGTTCCAATCATGTCCCCTCTCTCTCTCTCTCCTGTCTTCCAAGGAGTACATGTTCAGTGCCCTCAACCTCTCCTCGTATGCCTTACCTTGCTGACCCCCTATCATCTTTGTTGCCCTCCACTGGACCTTCTCCAGCAGGTTAATGTCCTTTTTGAGGTGTGGGCACCAGTACTGAACTCCATACTCTAGATGCAGCTTTACCAGTGACCTGTACAAGGGTAGTATAACCTCCTTTCTCCTACTACTGATCTCCCTAGATATGCATTGTTTGCCTTTGCTGCTGCTTTCTTGCACTGTGTGGAGTTCTTCAGATCTCTAGTGATCATCACTCCCAGGTTCTTTTTCTCCTCTGATGCAGACACTCGGACTCCACCCAGGTAGTACTCTGTCCTGGGATTCTTGGCTCCAGTGTGCATAACTTTGCATTTCTTGGCACCTCCCCAGCTTTTTCAGATCTTCCTGTAGGTCCTGTATCCCTTCAGCTGTGTCCACTCTCCCACAGAGCTTGGTGTCATCTGTGAATAGAAAGATTTTGCCCTTAATGCCATCCCCATTGTCATTGATGAAGACATTGAACAACACCGACCCCAGTACCGACCCCTGCGGGACCCCACTGGTTACCTCTCTGGTGCCTGATAATTCTCCCCACACAACCATCCTCTGGGTTCTGTTCCTCAGCCAATTTTCCGCCCATCTGGCCATCTTTTCCACAACCCCAAGATCCACCAACTTCCTGATCAACCTTCTGTGGGGCTCAGAGTCAAAGGCCTTGCTGAAATCAAGATAAAGGATGTCTACCACTCGGCCTCTGTCTGCTGGCTTAATGACACAGTCAAAGTCAATCAGATTTGTTTGACACAATCTTCCCCCCATGACTCCATGCTGCCTCACATCCTGGAGACCATGCTCCTCTAGATATTCCACCAACCTTTTCTTTAGTATGGTCTCCATGAACTTGCCCACAATGGAAGTCAGACTGACTGGTCTGTAATTCCCTTGGTCATCCTTGGGACCGCTTTTGTGAAGTGGCACTACATGTGCTGTTCTCCAGTCCTGTGGTACCACACCAGACTAGTGAATTATTAAATAGGTCTGCCAGTGGCCCTGCCAGCTCCTCAGCCAGTTCCTTTAGTACCCTTGGATGTACTCTGTCTGGGCCTGGTGAATTGTCCAGCTTCAATGCCAGCAGCCCCTTCCTCACTCTATCCTCTTCTATCATCACATCTGTGTTCCCTTCCCCCCACTCCTCTTTTCCCTCCTGAAAGCACTGGTCCATCTTTCTGTCTGGCGAAGATGGAACAGAAGTATTCATTTAGTATCTCTGCTTTTACCCCATTATCCTCCACGCACTCCACCCCTTTCTTAAGCCTAACAATTCCTTCTTTCCTGTCCCTTTTCTCACCTATAGAGAGAAAAAAAGCCTTCTCTCCCTTCTTAATTTCTTCGGCTATCTGCAGCTCCTTCGGTGCCTTTGCTCGCTGGACATGCCTTACATGCCTCACTAGCCAACCTTAGGTAATTTTCCCTCTCCACCTCTCTTGGTCTTCCTGAATTTTCTATAGGCCAGCCTCTTTTCCCTTACTGCATAGGTAACCCCAGAACTGAACCAGTTGCATATTAAGTACTTTTTGAGCAAGCCTTGCCATTCTGTACGGGTATCTCCATTTACTGTATTTATCAATCTTTAGCCCCCACTGACAATCAGTGGGAAATCCTAAAACAAACAGGTTGTACAAATAGAACTGCGCATTAACAGATCTGCATGTTCTAACACCTTCCTGCTAAAACCCTCTGAATGAATCATTTCACTTGCCTTTGATTTGTTTAAATTCTATTGGCATGTTGCAAACATATTTAAATTGTATTTAGGGCACAGGAAGCCTTTGGAATGTGATTGCGGAGATTTCATTGTTCACAAAGCTACAGCTTCCTTGTGATAATCCAGTTGCTGATATTTGTCTTACACCATGGACAATTACATTTTCAAATCAGAAAAGCAATTTTTCAAGACATTTTTTCTTTATTTTTATCCCAATGTCACTTGGTTGTTTTTTTTGGGGGGTTTTTTTTTGGGGGGGATAATAATTTTCTTTGAATTTATGTTCAGGCTCTTTCTATGCAATGGTAATTCGACTTTTTAGAAGATTTTTAAAGCTATATTCTTACACAAGTCTTGTTATGCATATCTTAGCTAACATTATTGACTGGTGCACCTGCTGTCCTCACTTTTTCTTTAAACCATTCATGTGCCTCTCTCGGTGTACCAGTTTACCATGTTTGTACCTTATCTCTGTTTTGTGCCACTAAAATGTTTTCTCTGCTGTTTTGGAACACAAAACCTGAAATGTATTGTGATTTAAAACATCTACACTCTTGTACATTTGTAGTAGTAACTTATTTTCTGGAGTGTTGCCTCTACTACTGTACTTGAGCAAAATCAGCATTAATAATTTGCATTGGTTGGCTATTCTGCACTTTATTAAATGAGGAACTGATGCTAAAGTTTGCTGTTGACACATAGGTTGATTTGTTGTTGCATTTATAGTACTGTAATAATACTGCATGTGGACCATTAAGTATCAAAACATTTATAAAGATGGGAAGGGCAGGCAGGTGAGTAATCTGAAGGGTTGGGGAGAAGTTATAATTAAATAAGCAAAGGGTCAGTATCTTGTCAATAACTTTAAATCATATAAATTATCAGGTAAAAACTCCCATTACTTACAAAGGAAAAGTTGACTTATATTAACTTGAAAAATAATCCTGTTATTTTTTTATCTCTGGAAATATTAAATTGAATCTTGGCCCAGCTATCTGAAGCTAAGTTTCTTCTGAAGACTTTTGTAATCATAAGTATTTAAGCTTCTTGCACATCAGTGTAAGGAGCACTTTGCCTGAATTAGATAAGATAAGAGCTTATGTTTCAGCCTCAAATCTAGATGGTTTTCTCTCAACTGAATCCTAGTTAAAAATCCATCTTTTTGATAATGAAGTTATTATTAATGGATATACTTAATTCAGGCAGGGCAGAGGCAGTTCTATATAATGTCTAATTTCATTGCTCATCTAGTAGCCTGTAAATCTATTCCTAATATATTACATTTATTGATTACTAAGATAGCATTTACAAGGGACATATTTACAATATTCACATGGCAGCATGTTATCAACCTCCTTCTGCCCCTTCAGAAACACTAAAAGTATTATGCAAGCATCGTTTTTTGCACTGGGCCTGCTGCTCCGACCTCTTTACCAGGTCTTATTTGGACTTATTGTATTTTCTGAAGCCAAATTCAACAGGATCCCAGAGTCTAACTGCTCTTTGTGAAGGAAGGGTCAAAGAAAGGAGGGGAATTGTTGGGAGAACTGACTGGCTGTTATTTGTGGAGAGAAAGTGAAGGGCTTGGATTTTAACTTTGGTTGTTCCGTGGAAGCAAAGATGAGCTTGGATTTTAACTTTGGTTGTTCCATGGAAGTCTAGCTGACTTGGAAGGCGTGTTACATTCCAGTGCTGTGAGCCAGGGTCCCGATCCCGTGGGGGTCCATCTGCTGGGGTGTGTGGTAGCACAGAGGACCTGGTCCTGGGCCAGCTGGATAGCCAACAGACTTGGCCAGTAGTCCTTTAGGTCTCTCTGGGGGCAAACTGGTGAGTGGGCCCCAAGTGGGATCCGCAGTGTTGGCCGTGGGCATGTGCAGGTTTGGTCCCGCATTTGGGATTTTTTGGGGCCCCACTCCCGCACTACCTGGATATTCAAGAAGAGAAGAGGATTCCTATTTTATTTCTTGGGCTGTCTCATCTGTTTATGGTCAGTCTTTTCAATTTTTCACTGTCTGAATTTGAACCCCCTTGCAATGAGAGTGCTTGGGGGCAGAAAACACTCTGGACAATATTGTACTGTTTTTTTTTTCATCTGTTTATGGGCAGATTTTGCATTTTTACTTTACTGTTGAATTGGAACTCCCCTTGCAGTGAGAGTGCCTGTGGGCAGAAAATACTTTGGACAATTACTTTATTTATTCGTTTCAGTCTCCTTCACAGTGAGAGTGCCTGGAGGCTAGGGAAAACTATTTTGGGACATAGTTATTCTACTTTCCAGGGAGTGAGAGTTCTTGGTTTCTATTTGGCCTCCTTAGGCTGTGAGAGGACCCCAGGGGGCTGAAGATCTTATTTTTCTGTTTGACGTACATCTTGGTCCTAAGTGATTGGTTATAATAATTGCTTATTTATTTTATATAGGCTTCTTTTGATCAAACATTTTGCTCCTTTTGGACTTTAAAACTTATATTTTATCCTGTATTTTGAAGATTTATTTAGTAGTTTTTGTTATTCTAGGGGTGGGTGATTGAAAGTATTTAATTGTTGCTGAATTAGTTTTTGTGTTTTGTGTTCTTCTCTCCCTCAAAGTGAGAGTTGGGGGAGTTGTGTGTTGTAATTTATATTTTGGGTTTTGGTTTTTTGAGGTATTTTTCATTGTCTTGCTTGGTCCTTATCTGTGCCTGTGGTATGTGTTGTACGCCTACCCCCAGTCATGTGCTATTCGTCCTCTGCTCTTCATGCCCTCCACCCGTTCTCCTCCCTCCTCTATTATTTTTGATCTATCAGCACTGTAGAGTGCTGGGCATTGTCCGGAGAAGGGTGAGGTTTGGTGGTGTGGTGGGTGTGAACAGCAGAGGATGGATGATCGAGACTCTCGCATCAGAGTTGTTAAGTCCAGAAGATGCCCTGGGGCAAAACAGATTCTGGAATGTGGACCTCCATGTCTGGTGTCCATACCCAAGGGCACCACCATTATTGGTGGGCAAGTAGTCAGGGCAGCCTAGGAGACCCGTCCAAACCGAACGGTGTTATGCAATGCCAGAGCTATTCAGAACAAGACTGCAATCATTGCAGATCTTGTCAGGACAGCAGATCTGGCATGCATCACCGAGACCTGGCTGGATGAAAATGCTGGCCCCATGCTTGAGGCTGCGATTCCAGCTGGGTACTCGGTGATACACCGCTCGAGATTGGACTGCAGGGGGGGGTTGCAGTCTGTTTTAAGACTGAATTGGGCCTCATGAGTGTACCAGTTGAGGATGCCGGGTCATTCCAGTGTACTGTAGTAGCAGGTATAAGCTATAGGATAGCCCTCATCTACCGTCCACCTGGGAATGAGAAGCAATTCCTTCAGGAAGTAGCAGATTTCATGATCGACATGATGTTTGAGTCACCCAGGCTGATGATCCTGGGTGACTTCAATGGCCCGGATCGATGACGAACTCTTGCAATTTGGACAACACATCCTTCAGTTGATGACATCACTGGGCCTCACACAGATTGTTACCTCTGCTACTCATAAACACGGTCACTCCCATGACCTGTTTTTTCTCCTGGGGATCGAAGCCTCCAATGTAGGGGTGGAACCTGTTGGGTGGTCTGATCACTACACCGTGAGATTCAATTTTTGCACCTCCTTTCATAGGCCTGCCCCTGTGGGAGATGGTTAGGTACCACCCTTAATGGGATGTGAGCCCTGAAGGCCTTGCAGGAGTACTGAACCCATCGGAGTTTCCAGTGGCAAGCGGGAACCCAGAGGCCTTGGTCCTGGCCTGTAATGAGGTCATCACCATAGCCATGGATTCTATCGCACCTGTCTGTGTTTGTCCTCTCTCCCTTCACCCTCGGTCCCCTTGGTTTGATGGGACTTTGAGGGAGTTGCAGTGACTAGGATGAAGGTTAGAGCATTGCTGGTCTAAATCTTCCCTGGAAGCCAACTGTCTTAGATTGTTAGAGCATTATCAGCTCTACCAATCAACAATCTTCTGTAAGAAGGCACCACTGGTTTGGGTGCTCAATGATCTCCTGATGGCGAGAGATCAGAAAAGCCGGTCCATCTTGGTGCTTCTCGATCTCTCCTCAGCTTTTGACACCGTGGACCACGGGGTTCTGCTTGAGCATCTGAGGTTCATCTGTGGCCTAACCAGTACTGTCCTCAGATGGTTTAAATCTTTCCTCACTGGCAGAACTCAGAGGGTGGTGTTGGGGATTTATTCCTCCAACCCTCTCTCTCTCTCTCTCTGTCTGTCATGTGGGGTCCCTCAGGGCTCAGTGCTGTCCCCCATGTTGTTTGCGGTGTACATGCTGCTCCTCGGAGACATTGTAAGATGGTATAGGCTGAGGTTTCACTGCTATGCTGATGATACCCAGCTCTACCTGTCTTTTGCACCTGACCAGGATAGTGCACTCTCAGTTTTTAATAACTGCCTTGCTGAAATCCAGGATTGGATGAATTCCAGCTGATTGAAGTTGAACTCGGGGAAGACTGGGGTGATGGTAGTGGATCCAGGTTGCCGGATAGGGGGTCAAGGGCTGGTCAGCCCACAGGTCTTTTCCTGGGGGGCTCCCAGCTCCTTACCTCTGAACTGGTGCAGGACCTAGGGGTGATGCTTGATGATGGGTTGACACTGTGATCGCAGGTGTTGGCAGTTGTCAAGTCATCCTTTTATCATCTGATGAACATCGCTAGGATCAAACATCTTGTTCCATTTGGTGACCAGTCTACACTGATCCATGCCTTTGTGACCTCATGCCTTGATTACTGCAACTCAGTTTACTTTGGGCTACCAGGGGTTGATATCCACCACCTGCAGCTGGTGCAGAACGCTGCGGCCTGGATGTTGACGGGGACTTCCTGTACCTGTCACATTACACCAGTGCTGCACAAATTGCACTGGCTGCCAATTCAGTGGTGGATCACCTTCAAAGCCAGATTACTGACTTATAAAACCCTACATGGACTTGGCCCGGACTACATGAAAGAGCTCCTGTCTCCTTACTTCCCCCAGCGACTGCTCCGGTCGGCTGACGAGGGGTTGCTAGAGATTCCAAGGGTATTTTTTAAATCTTCAGGGGGCCCATGCATTTATGTATGCAGCCCCAGCCCTTTGAAATTCTCTACCACGTCAGCTTTGGGAGTGCACAACCATGGGGGGGGGGGGGCTTTAAACAGGCACTGAAGACATATTTAAGGATCCAAGCATTTCCTAATTGTTAATGATGATTATTGGATTTTGTTGAATATTTTATATAAGGCTATTTTATCTTTTGTTTTAATTTACTGTGATGCACCTTGATAATTTTGAAAGGTGCAAAATAAATAAAGATATTATTATTATTATTATTAAAATTGTTTTATATACAAAAATCAGAAATGTTGCCTTTTGGTGATTTACATTGGTCACAGCCAATCCTCCATTTGTTGTTTGTGATCAGCAACTGCTCTAAATCTTATTCAATTAATTACTGATAAAAGGGTTAACAAAAATAAATCTGTGAAATTGCATTTATTTTATTTACAGTATTTACAGTTTGGTAACCGGGTAAAATGCACTGGGCCACTAGGCCCTTTTACAGGCATGACCTGGACAAGAAAACACAATATACAGAAATACAGTATATGCGGTTAACACTAGCATTACATTATAGGCAAACATTCACTAACATTAAATAAAATCATAGGCTATGTGGAATTATTTACAACATAAATTAAGCATTGTGCAAAACTGCCCTGCAATAGCTTACATGTTACTGCTGTATTTCTTACGTTTAACTGAGTGTCCTTACAGTTGTGGAACAGACCACATGTTCAGTTTGTTAGTAACCTTCTCCTGCTCGCCCCTTGATTAATTCAGAGTCAATTGTTATCACAGTCATCTGTCTGCAGTCAACTAAATCACTAATCTACTTGTTTTTGTTACAGCAGAGCCATGAACCACAGTAACCAATTAAAAATGTGGAACTGAGCAGATGCAATTTCAGTGGCTCAATGGGGGTGCCCAATCCCCCACGATTGTGTACATCCGTCCCTTTTCTTTTTTTTTATTTACCCCCACCTGACCCTCCCTTTACGCACCCCCCCACACTCCACACACACACACACACACACACACACACACACACACAAACATAGCACTGACACTGGGGGTGCCCAATCCCCCAGTGTCATGAACAGGAATCCTCCATTTTTTTATTCCTTAAACCTAAAAATAAAAAACAGTCCATGGTTGTCTGATGTGCAGTTATCACCCCATCCCTGCCACTCAGCACTCCCAACCCCCCAAAACCCTTACTTACCCACCGGGAGGTCCAGTGCCGTAATCATCTGTGGACCGCAGACACTTCTTCACTCTCCAAAGCCGGACTACAAACTGAGGAAACAAGTATGGGGTACATTGTATTTCAATGGGGGGTTCTAAACTTAGTGCCAACACTTGCCAATTTTTGCATTTTTTGGCCCCACATTTTTGACATGCCTTCTTTGGGACCCCTTCTCATGAACAGTTGAACTGTCATTAGGCAGAGCTGTTCTGAAAAGTGATTTCACTGTCCCTTTGCGAAATCACCTCTTGGGCAGGAGTTGAACATTTTTATTTGCCATTGTTCATGAGGTGGGGTCATTAGAAGGCTATATTCAAAAACTGGTGTAAAAACATTAGAAAGCCCAACAGTTATGAGCCTACATTGATTTCTGCAAACACAGCCTCTTAACTTTGGTAAGTCTCAATATTTTTACCTGAATTTTCAGCATAGCCATTTCTTTACAGCACCACATGCCTTTGACCGCTGTCATTTTTCCAACTTCTGCCCAAAATGTGTTTTTGCATCCTGAAACTTGATTTTGCAGTCCCTGCACAAAATCACCTTTAGACCAGGAGTTGAACATTTTCTCTGCCCTTCCTCGTGACATGGGGTCTTAACATGACTATGTTGCAAATTTGGTGTAAAGATATTAAAAAATAAATTTTCCATATTTTTACTCCAACTTCATCACCTGCAGCCCTATTGGCTCTGGCCAGAGTTTTTATTTATCCTGCAGTGATATTGGTACATGTAGATCACGATCCCTCCAGTGTATACATATTGAGATCTTTCAACCTCTCCATGTAACCTTTTCTTGCTGACCCTGGATCATTTCTGCTGTACTCATCTGCACTGCCTCCATATTGTTCTTGTCTGTCTTCAAGTGTGGGCTCCAGAACTACCCCAGTACTCCAGGTAATGGTGAACCAGGGTTCTGTTCAGTGGCAGACTCTCCTCACTCCTACTGCTACTGATCTTCCTTCATGGATATCCCACCATCCTTTCACTCTCTCCTCTGCCCTGATGCCCTGCACTTATGTTAATAATATTTATTACCCCCCAGGTCCCTCTCCTTGATTGTACATTCATTTGCCACACCACCCCCCATTCTGCATTCTGTTTTTGGATTTTGTGTCTCATGTGCATTAACCACCTCTCTAATCTTTCCAGGCCCTCTCTCATATTCCTTACCCCCACCTCGTTATCCGCTCTTATGTAAATCTTAGTATCACCCAGGAGGAGGCAGACCTTCCCCTGGATCCCTACTCCAACATCACAGAGGAAGATGCTGAAGAGGACGGGACCCACGATTGATTCCTGTGGGACACCACTGGTGACTTCTCTGACCTCTGAGTATTCCTTATTAAGGACAACCCTCTGTGTTCTGCCAATCTGTGATATTCCCCCCCCCACCCCAGGTCACCAACATTCTGACTGACCCTCCCTAGGGAACAGAGTCAAAGGCTTTGCTGAAGTCAATGGACAGTATGTTCACCTAGCAAACAGAGCAGCACTGGGAGATGGTAGTGCAGACAAGGAACTAAGAAATACCAAAAACAAAGTCTCACTCACCACAGCAATGCTGCTGCACTGAAAGTGTGCTGAAAACTCAGTTAAGGTGCCAAAATCCAACTTTATTGAATGTTCCATAGCAGACTAGTAAATTCTACAAAAAATGTGCAAACGAATAAAAAACGCCTGCTTAGTCTGGCAGTTGTGTCTAGATACATCATGGAGTGACCATGGTCTCTGCAGTCAACAGCTTTTCTTTCTCTGATGAGTGTTAATTTTGCACTAAAAAAAATTGCATTGTCCTTTTTAGTCCAGCCTTTTGTTTGACTCTGTATACAACTGTATCTGTGTATCAAGAGACAGACTGCAGTGAGGCTAAGGACGGGGATGTTAAATGACTTGCTCAGGGTTAATAGTCTGTAACTGGCAGTGTTGGGAATCAAATGTGGATCTCAAGGTTTACAGCTTTGATGACAAGACTAAACCTCTCCTCCCTCTCACCAGCCCTTTAACAGTTTCTCACCCTAGCCACCACTTTTGCCTCCTGTTATGCACTGTGGCCAAAAATCAGACTATCAGCCAGTTGCCAAAGGACTAAAAACACAACAGGTTTATTCAGAAGCTTCTACATGGCTTCTGTTTCACTCTACTTCATACAGTATTACTGCACCCTCTAGTTGCAGAAAGCAATATCCCATCACCTCCCAATCCCTTTACATTGACACAGTTATCTCTTGGGGGGTGGGGTTGGACCCTGCACAACTTCTAAAGGGAAGGGGAGTGCAGGTGGCTACCCCATTTTAAACTCAGGTTTGGCTTCAAAATTAAAGACCACAAAAATGTGCATCTCAATCCTCAATTCAAATTAGGGCCCATCCCTGAAGGAGCATAGCCATGTGTACCACCATGCTCCAGTTACCCATTGTCAGCTGCTCCCCTTGGTTCCATTATGACAGATAGAATGGTGTCAGGGTCAGGAACCAAGGAACCTGGAAGCAGTGAGGTTTAGAGGTGGACCATCAGTGTTTACGCATTCCTGGGTGGGCCTTAGCTAAAAGCCTCCATTGCAAATGAATGCTATACTATGTACTGTTCCTTTATTTTATTTGTCATATGCCTTGCCACTGTAATCTAACCTGTTACTATATCTTACTGTCATATGACTTGTACAACTGCCTGTAGTACTGCACTTTACCTTGTATGATTATCTTGTAATGTGTCTGAACATGTTTAACACATCTGTACTCTCTCTGTCACCCTACCACCAGGACGCATCTGGAATCGAGCGGTAGTCTGCTCAGCATGCCTTCCTAGTAAAGCCTTTAAATAAATAAATAAACGTTTCACACCCAGTATGTATCAATACCAACATTCTGCACCCAAAACACCTGGCTGCCATGTTTTTGGGCTCCTGTCCCTGACACCACACCATACAGTACATGAACATAACCCAGTGGTGGAGAATTTATATTTTTCTTTAGTAAAATAATCAAGACTACTGTTTTTCAGTTTTTACCAGAAAACCCAGTAAAATTCCAGAATTTAGACTATCTGCACACAAGTAAAAATGAAGAATTTTATGGAATTTGGCATATCAGATCAGCAAATCTACAGAATTTGTATTTTTCTTACAGTTACTTCCTATTCTATTTTTACTTGCTTTGTTTAATGTTCTGTATACTAAGCCTTCTTTTATTCTGATTATTTATGTACCTACTAAAAGAATGCGAGTAGAATCCCGGTAAAATCTGTAAATTAGACTAGCAATTCCCAGAATTTCAAGTTTTGAAATTTGAATTTCATTACTTTATCACTGTAAATCAGTGGCCTTGAAAATAATGTATTTTCCAGTAAAGATGGCATGATAGTGAATACAGTAAACCACCACTGCCACTTATACACATTCATGCTGGACCCCTACTCATATTGTGTAACCCTCAATGTTATTCTCCCTCAAGAATCAGTCTGTCTAATCCTGCTTTCAAAGCCTAAATGGTGCTAGTCTCCACAACCTCAGTTAGTAGTTTATTGCCTGTAAAGCTTTTATATGATGCTACGTCATTGTGGCTTAATGTGGTTTGGTGTTCTGCTCAACACAACTTTCTAAAATACTATGCTTTCCCTTTTTTCTGCTGTTTGCATTGCCCAAGGAGCTACCTAAGTGCAACTGCTTTGATTCAGAATGCCTCTAATTTGAGTTAACCATTAACCTCACATTTTCCTCCTGTTGCTGAGATGGAAGTGATTCATTGAAGAAACAAAAAGCGGATAAATGAAAAATGAAAAATAAAATTATTTTTAGATGCCACAGACCGTGTAGTGCATTTGGTTAGCCACAACCGTAGGCGTGAGTGTACTCATTTATTATTTCCCTCAGAAGACTTGTCTGCTCTTCCTCCCACTGTTCCAGACTGTCTGCGGGCTGCTGGTAGGATATGTGCCCTCCTCTGCCAGAAATGTTACAGCAGGAAGCAGGGACTGAACATTACTAGTAGTTTTCTTGGTCTTCCCAGTTAGTTATAAAGCTGGTTTACTTTACATCACGGGTTTTCTAGCAAAGATAACAGAGTGTGGCAGAGCTAATCTGAACCTCTCTTACTGCTTAGCTTGCTTGGGTGTGCCATCTATCAGTAGGTTAATGGGAAACAGTTCTGATTCTTATTCTCAGTCTACTGTTGGTCTAAAACAGGTGCATTGCACACCCTCAGCTATTCTGCCACTAAGCTGCATTATGCATTAAGTTGTGTTTGCACTGCATTTCATTTACTGTTTTGTTTGTTTTAATTATGTTTCTGGCTCTATAGCCCATGTGAGCATGTACCCCTTCTTAGCCCTCTTGTGAACCCTGGTACTCACCCACCCGACCTCCCCCCCCCCCAGACAGACCAGTTCAGGAGGCCCACAGCTTGCCTCCTGCAATGGGGCTTCCCAAAGGGTGAGACCAATATTTACCTGAAGTCCCAGCTGAATCTTACACTGGGGCATCATTCAACTGGGCAGCCCAAGGCACAAGTGCCTTAATGCTGCACTGGTTCCAAGGTTTTTTTATCCTTTTGTTTCCCCCAGAGGCACAATGGTGCAATGACATCCCAAGCATTGCTGTACATGCTCCCTCACACAGCACACTGACATCTTCTGTACCTCCACCCTGTTCCAGTGGTCCCCGACTACCAATCTCCTAGCCTCCACCAGGAGCTGGCCTGATGCCAGGTACTATTATACACCCAGCCAGGAGGTGGAAAGCAGTCCGGCAGATGCACATCCTGCCTCCCCCCCCAGCTGGCTCTTTGATGCTCCAGGTTCATTCCTGATCCCGGGTCATTAGCATTGCAGGTGGTAGCACTACTGCTGCACCAATGGACCAGCTATTTTATTTGTTGTTGAAATCATTTTCATAGGATGTTATAAATGTTCTTATTTTTTTATTCCCTGGTCACCAGGGCTACCCACCTCTGCCTGGGAACACCCAGCCCCACCTACCTCCTTCTCTTGTCCTCAAAGAGTCCAGAGTGCAGTGCAGTGCAGTGCACATTGCCCCATGGTGGATTCCATCACGGGGTATTGTAGGGAAGTGCCCCGCAGTCAGCAAGTGTGGAAGGCAGAGATCAGTTGAAGCAATGGGGCTTGAGTGTGCCATGCTGCCATGCTATGAAGTTTTTGACTTAGTTACTCCCAACCCTCAAGGATGCAGCTCGCAAGGGCTCATATGTGCATGCAAATGAAGGCTACATCTGGAGCCAAGCTGCTGCTTCCTCCTTCCAGCATGCTCCTCCATCTGCAGCCCCACCTGTGGCCATCTAGGTGATGGAACAATATTCAAGTGGAGAATGCTATCCTCCCTCCTCCTCCTCCTCAGAAAGTATCTCATGGGATACTCTATCCTCCCTAGTTGGCCTCCGATATTTGGACTCATTCTTGAACATGGGTCACTACCGTTATAAGTAACCGTACTGCTGCACCAACAAGCTGACGTATTCATTTTTATTTATTTTCTGAGAAGGGCAGGAAGTTATTCTGGTAAAGGTAGAAGTATATTATAAAAATGGCTGCAAATACAAATATGAGTGCAATAAGTACTTGGGAGCTCTGTAGTAAGAGTGGGATGCCAGGGCACCAATGCACTATACTAGAAGCTATTTGTAGAAATTGTCACTATATAATGGAGCTGAAAATAATTGTTGAAAGCCTGCAAAAATAAACTGAAATTCATACAGGGATAAAAGAAATTGAATCATTTGTACATAGTATTAGAACATTACTGCAACCAGGGGGGTAAAACAATTATAGAAGGTATAAACAAAGAGCCTATAGCAAGAGGAAGGAGAGGTCAGAAGATGATAGAGATATTGAAAGACATGGACAAAACGATTGGAGTACAGTGACCAAGCATACAAGGAAGAGAAGAAGGGAATTCAGCTTTCATCTGGAAACAAGTAACAGATATCAGATTATTGATCCAGTTCCAGTGGTAAATACATGGAATATTGGTTTGGCTAATACTACAATAGGCACTGATACTGATAGAGCAGATATGTCAGAAAAGGTACAGGGGATAGTAACTACATTAGGCAGGCCATCTTCACCACTCCAATAATGTCCCAATAAAGCTGTTAGCAATAAGTTATCAACTAAGAAGAGAGAACACGAATCTGGTACTGACTCAAGGAGGGGAACAGTACTGTGGAAAGGTCAACTAAAGAAAGATGTGGTGATAGGAGACTCTATTATAAAAACTTCTGATAAAATAATTTGCAACAGTAGGAAAGAGAGCGTGGGGGTATCATGTCTTCCAGGAGCAGGAATTCTCAACATCAGAAAAATGTTCCCAGGTTTTCTTTAAAATTCCAAAGACCCATAAGTTACTTTGTATACTGGGACAAATTATGTGGCTAAAGTACCCATGGAAACAATACAGGAAACATTTAAAGCTATCAGGCAAGAATTAAAGGAACTGGGAAGTGAATTAGTTATCTCAGAAATTCTCCCCATCCCCAGAGCTGGATGCCATAAAACAGCTGAGCCAAGGAGGCTAAACGGGTGACTTTGTAGATGAGACACCAGAGAGAACATTATATTCATAGAACACTGGAATCATTTTGAACATGCACGCTATCTTTATTCCACTGACAGTTTGCATCTGAATAAAATAGGTTCTCGGGTGTTGGCTGAAAGGATAAATGGGAAGATTAGTAAATATTTAAACTAATAACGAGGGGGCAGGAGGAGGTGGTTCTATACAGTTTACCCAAACCCAACTAGATAACGCAAAGGGGAAGTGGAAAGTACTTCTCATTAATGCCAGAACTTTAAATAATAAAAAGAAAGAACTCGAGCTAATATTTAAAAATGAAGATATAGCACTATGTGCTGTAAAAGAGACCTGGATGCAAAATGAGGGCTGGGGATGCACAATAAGTGGCTAACAAATATATTACAGAAATAGGGTTGACAAAAGAGGTGGGGGTATAGCGATTTATGTTAGGTGTGACATAGAAGTGATAGAACTTCAAAATTATTACGACCAAGAAATAGAACAATTGTGATTAGAGCTATTACCCCCAAAGGAGGCTAAAATAAAACTCGTGGTGTGCTATAGGCCCCCCTCCCATCTGAAAAAAACAGCAGAATTTATGAAATTACTTGGGGACATTGATCCTGCAAACAGGCTGCTGATATTAGGAGATTTTAATTACCCAGGCATAGACTGGGACACCAAAACACCCCCTTCGGCACACAAACCTGAATTTGTCCATATACTTGATACATTAAATGTTGACAACTATGTACTGGAAAACACAAGAGACCACCACTGTCTTGATTTGGCTATTACAAATATAGGTAACCAAGTAGGGAAGTGTAAAACCAGGGAATCATTACTGGGCAGTAATCACTGCATGCTAAAATTTGAGATTACACTAAACAGCAACATACAACAGAAGGGGACCACCAAAATAAAACATTATGACCTGGCTGATTTCAATAAAATAAGACATTTAGTAGCCTTATGGGACTGGTAAAAGGAATTTGAAGGACTAGATGCTAAACAAATATGGTTTGTCTTTAAGAAGAAGCTTCTGGACATAGGAGATAGGTTGATTCCCTCTAAAACTAAATACAATAATGCGGTTAAGGTCCCATTGTGGTTTAACACTAAGTTATGGAAATGAATCCAAATAAAAAATAGGGCATATGAAAAATTTAGAGAAAGAGGTACAGCATACTCCAGAAATAAATACAAAATTAAATTATGCGAATTAAAGAGGTCCATTAAATTAGCAAAACAGAACTTGGAAATTAAGTTAGCAACTAGTGTTAAGGACAGTAAGAAAACATTTTATAATTACGTGAGCAGCCTTAAAGGCAATAATAATATTACTGGGCCAATTCAGCAATGTAGTAATGCAGGGGTTAGTGACTGCCAGCAGCTGGCAGAAACATTTCGTAAGATTTTTGACAGCCTATACCCAAAAGATTACCAGACACCTTTAAATGTAATGGGTTCCCTAGACTGCAAAATAATACCTATGGAGAAAATTCATAATATGCTCCTAGCTTTGGATCATAATAAATCCCCAGGTCCTGACAACCTTCACACAAGACTGCTAAAAGAATTGGCAGATATTATTAGTAGACCTATACAGGTTATAGCTCAAGCGTCAATTCAACAAGGGGAGGTTCCAGAAGACTGGACCACTGCACATGTGATCACTAGCCATAAAAAGGGCTCAAAATCACTTTGCAGTAATTATACACCTATAAGCCTCACCTCTATTGTAGGCAAGACAGTGGAGGGCATAATAAACGATGAAATAGAAGATCACGTTAAAAGGGAAGGTCATATAGATATACAGTAAGTCAGCATGACTTTAGTGCAGGAAGATCATGCCTTACAAACTTGTTCTCTTTCTTTAACCCTGTTAGTTCTACGCTTGACAATAATATACAGTAGCTGTGGATGTTTTATATGTTGACTTTCAAATGGCTTTTGATAGTATTTCACACTACGAACTTATATCCAGCCTAAGGGAGATCAAGTTGAATGCATCATTGATCAGGTGGATCTTATTATGGCTGACCAGGAGAAGGCAGAGAGTGATAATAAAGGGGCACTGTTCGGAATGGAGGGGGGTGTTTAGTAGAGTTCTGCAGGGCTCAGTGTTGGGGAATGTGTTGTTTAACATACTGATTACATCCCTTACTTGTACCGACACTGTATGGATGGTAAAATTTGCAGATGATATAAAAATGGGGGCCTTGGTAACAAATGGTAGGGATGCAAAATTGTTCCAAAACAATATAGACCAGCTAACTGCAGGAGCTAGGACGAAAAAATGCAGTTTAATCTGGATAAGTGCAAGATAATGCACATGGGCAAAAATAAACAAAGATTTAAATATAACATTGAGGGAAATGAACTTCAGCATACAACTATTGAAAGAGATTTAGGAATTTTGGTTAACAACAAATTAAGCCCATCGGATCACTGCTCATATATAGTAAGGAAAAGCCATGGAATCCTGGCAGCAATCAGAAAGAACATGAAGATCAGAGATAAAGAGGTGGTGATCCCACTCTATAGGTCTCTGGTGTGCCCTCATTTGGAGTATTGCTCCCAGTTCTGGCACCCCATCGAAAGATAGATATAAAGCGAATAAAGGGGATTCAGAGATGAGCGACCAAACTGGTGGGTAACATCAGTATGCTTTCATACCAGGAGAGACTAGAGTACTTGGGACTTTATTCTCTACAATACAGGAGGCACAGGGGAGACATGTGCCTTGTGTTTAAGGCCCACAGTGATCAGTATTTATGGGAAAGTACAGGATTAAAAGCAAAACTGGATTCTATACCAATAAGGGAACACAGCAGAATGTAAGGAGGGGAACATTACAGGACTAATCACAGAGAAATGTGAGTCTTAGAGAATGGTGACAAAGTGGAATGTCTTACCACCAGGCAGGGTAACATGTAAAACCATGACCCACTTCAAGAAATTACTAGATGAACATTATAGGTCCACCTGTCACGTAGTTAATTGTTAAGGGTTCAGTTCTAAAAAGGCTTACACTACTGACCTTTAAAATTCCTATGATTCCTATGATACTCAAAGCAGTGCATTGAGCAGTAAAATAAATGACACATAATAACTGAACTTACGTTGCTTTTTTAATATTGTTTACATAGCTAAATGGTTGAATAAATACAAAATGTTTGTTTCATTGTCAGTAAAAATTATATGCAGTCTAATTGATTAAGGATTTTGCACTTTAAACACCTTAAGTATCACCATATGTTTAACAACAATTGGCCATGCAAATAATACTAATTATTGATCCAAATACTTATGGGTACTATCCAAGAGGATCCCTGTGACTTACAGGTGCAAAGCTATGCAGAATTTCAACATGCCCCACATTCTGTGCCTCAGTTCCAAACACCCCCAAGTGTCTAGTGTTACCCCTCCCCACCCATCATTTTTCAAGTACTCCCTGGTATACAGCAGCACCTTTTCCCACCCTCTGTCATCTCCCAAGCACTCTCAAGTGTCCAGTGGTACCCTCCCCTACTCCCTGTTCAATTTCCAGTCCTCCTTGGTGTCCAGTTGCCCCTCTTTCTTCTCCAGATTCACCCCAATCCTCAGCCCCTTTCCAAATCAGCTTGCATGATTGTGAGTGGGCTTACTGAAGTAAAAACTCAATAAGACCATGGTGGTCTGTGGCTCAGGTTTGTAAGGGATGCAATGCTGTGTAGAGTGGTGCTGCATGCTATTAGTACTGCAGCCTCTATTTCTCTTCCCAAGCACTTGCAAATGATGTTGCAATTGCCCAGAAAGTCTTTGCAATAGGGGATATGTGATGGCCTTACACTGAACATGGCTTTTGTCTACACACGTTGGCTTTGACCTCAGTGTCCTTCCAAGTAGTACAGCCACAAGTGAGTACACTGAGGTCAAAGACAACAAGTGCAGACAAAAGCCATGTTCAATGTAAGACCATCACATGGCAGGTTTGTACACACTGTGTGAGAGTTTTTCACTCTGATTCTAATGTTATGGAGAATTGGAGAAATCTGTGATATTCTCAGTGCAACATAATAAGCAGACATTTTTGTTGCCACTTTTTTCCCTCCACTGGCTTCCTCATGGCAGGCATCTGTAGGGCTCTCCATGGAGACAGCAATCCACAGAGTTCAAGTGGCAGTCATGTTGTTCCTAAATGTGGCCATCCACCCTCCTCAAGTACAACTTAAGGTCATGCTTCTGTTTAGATTGGAGCTTCACTCCATCTGACCTGAATCAAGTGATTACTAGTAACTTCATAGTCCAATTCTAACTTATTCAGACTTTTCAGCTGTGTTCATCCACCCAAGCATTCTTCTCGATCCAGTAATATTTGTTTTGTAGGCTGTTTATCAAGTAGTCTATTACTCCCCTCCGATAGTGTCAGAAGTCAGATCACTTAGATGTGGTAGCCATGGCAATAGCCAGAAGGGATGCATTGTAGGAAGCTATTGCCATAGTTACACTGGTTATCATGATGACCTACTCGCATCTCAACCTGATAGTATCTATATAGAGAGCATGACTTTAAGATTAAAATTGCATATTTTCCCCCTTTTTACTCATGGCATTAATAAAAATTAAAACAAAGTAGCTTGTCTTGGCTGATTTATTAGTTCATGTGGTATTATGCTGCTTAAGATTTCCAATTGGTTGTTTATAGTGATCTGATTTTTTGATTCTGCAATCACACAGGATTGGGGGCTCTGCTACACATTTATCATTTGTAGTGTATTGCGGGAGATGCTACTTTTCAGATTCGGGGGAAATGCTGTAAAAAAAATTAGTAACAGATAAAGACACACCACAGAACTCTGACATGGTATCCTCAGTACAAAATAAGACTGCAGGGTTATCTCCCAAGCCTTAGAAAATGGGCTTTTTATTTCCTGGCATCTGATTGGCTAGTACCCTTGCCAGGAGGGGTACATTAACTTTCAATAGATGCCCAGGAAACAAAAAGTACCAGTCTACAGTACCCCTTCACCATTTCTAGTATTCCTGTGCCCACTATGCTTGCTAATTGGCCAGAATCACAATAAGAAATTCAAAATTGCCACCATTTTTTCTCTCGCTTAACGAGAGATCCTGCACCCTCCCACTGCCCAATTTAGTGCCAGCTGCCACATGAACCTGCACCCCACCTCCCCGGTGCTCATGTCTGGTTACATTAATAAATTACACCAAATGAATGAGAAAACATATTAAAGAAATGTAAAGCAAGCTGTCACGCTGATCAGCTTCACGTCATCGCATTTCAAAACCTCAACGAGTGCGTCTCCAGAACTGTAGTCAAACTGTTCCAAGCCATAAAGTCAGTACCTCACAACAAAAAAATAAAATACTTGTTTTCTATACAAATTAAGTTGAAACTCCTGTGACTGCTTTTTCTGTCGCCACCCGATACCACTCACAGTTTCCCCAAACATAGCTTACATTCTGATTCAGCTACCACTCCTGTGCCTGCTTTTTCTGTCACCGCCCAATATTACCACTCCTGCACTTTCCTTGTTCCATGTTTCCATTTTTCAGCATAAGTCCTGCTGTGTTTGATTCTCCCAACAGTGAACTGCGTACAGTAATGAAATTAAATTAAAGTGCTCACCACTTGAGCGAATGGATGAGAGTTCGAGAGTTATAACCCCCCCTCACAGCAGCACTCAAGTTCTCCTCAAGTAAAAACATTGTGTCAGACTAGGAGTGTGGTGGAGAGAGGGACATCGGTGCACAAGACTTGCCAAGCTGAACTGTAAAGCAACTGCTGTACCACACATTATAAAAAAAGGAAAAAACACGAACGAAGCAATAAAAAAAACAAAGCAGTTAGACCGATCAGCTTCAAGTAACTGGTGGTGGGCAGAGCGTGCTGTTCCATGGCAACCACACTCACAGTACTCCTATATTGCACCAGTAGCAATACATCCTCCGGCTCTATCCATCAACACTGACATACACATTTTTTTGCAGGCATTTCCGTACAAAATTAAAGTACCTCCCTTTTTACATAGAGGCGTTGCTTTCCGGTCTCACCTGCAACCCAGATGTAATTATTGTCTCCTTTACCATGCTCTTCTCCCATACCAGAACATAATTACTGACTGCGCTTTCTTCTCCTCTGTCCTGATCTGATCTGCAACTGCTCCTGGCCCCAGTAATTAAAAGACAGAGACACGGACACGTACAAAAAAAAGAAGCATACTTTTATGTCATAAAAGTATGCTCTGCTGTGAATTGCTTTGCTTCCAATTTTTAAAAAAAATAACAAAAAGCATTTCAGGGCTAAGAAATAGTGATTGCATGGGTGATTGGGAGAGCAGCAATGGCTGAAGTCGAATACAGAAAGCTGTGAAAACTCCATGCAAAATTCTAATGATTTACTCAGCCTTACTTAGGTAATTAGCAGTGGCAAAGTCCACATGTAGTCCACTTGATTTTTTTCTTTTTAGTCGGATTCAGTAACAGAGTGAGTAGGGTTGAACTGGATAAGCCCAAGTGACCCCTCAGTGTCACAAAACTAAACCGCAGCGTCCTCTGCTGACAAGTACATCATTAATGCAGTAGTAGAGGGACTACTTTACAAGAACCTTTATTTTCATACTTTTTTTTCCTTTATTGGAATTGTTTTGAATCTTTTGTTTAAAATCAGTGAAAGTGTTACTTATGGCCCATTTTCTAAGCACAATAATACCCTCCAGGGTGGGTGGTATGGGCAATACTGGACCTTCCAGGAGCTATAAGGCCCTCCACCTGTGGTGTCGGGTCTCATTGTGCCCCTGGGTGGTCCGGTATTGCCTAATACCACCCACCCTGTCGGGTATTATTGCTTTCATAGAGGACACACCAGACTAATAAAACAGGATTAAGGGTCAGTCACTCTGACACTAACATTAAATGAGTGCTCATGGTGAATTCAGGAAGATATTCCACTCTGAATATACAGAATCAAGTTGAACTTTCAACCAAAAAATTAAGAGCCAGACCAAAACTGTTTCTGTCTTAGCAAGGGAGGGCCATAGGTACTCCGGTAAACAGCACACAGTACAGCATGAGATAATAATGGAGAACCAGTGAGCCTGAGCAACAATAATTCAAGGAAGTCACAAGAGCAAGTGCAACAAAAGGTTACTATCCAATTCAAATCATCTAATTTCTGGAAAGAACTGCCACAACATATGGGTAGGTTTGAGATGTCTGTGAATGCATTTAAAACTGCTATGAAACAAGAACTACAGTATAGATGTATTTGCAACAGATGATCTGAACTTAAGAAAGACATAACCTTCAATAAATAGTGAAACATTTGTCCCGTGTATATTGTTAGTCTGTTATATTTGTGCTTTATGAATTGTGCTTGAATGTCTTTTTCTGCTACTTAGAATAGTGAAACATCTAACAGGAGCACCTTATAAACAGGGTATTTACAGTACTGCCCTAATGGTGTATGTTTTATCCTAAACAATGCCTGTATAAATAAAAATTTTTATTACTACAACTACCACTACTACAACAACTACTACTACTACTACTACACAACTACTACAACAACTACTACTACTACTACTACAACTACAACCACTACTACTACTACTACAACTACTACCATGCCAAGCCTGGTAATAGAAACTCCTAACAACCATACAAATCCCTTTGTGAAGAATAATAACATTAAAACAAGTTTTGGCTCTGTTTCTAATGAAAATAGCCACAACAGGAACAAACGTCACCAACAACAAAATTAAGATGCCCCTCCATGTGCAAAACTGTTATTTGATCAAATTCAAGAAATCAACCAAAAACTGTCTAAGCTAGAGTGAATAGAGAATAAACTAGACACATAAAA
Source organism: Neoceratodus forsteri (assembly GCA_016271365.2). Lineage (NCBI taxonomy): Eukaryota > Metazoa > Chordata > Ceratodontiformes > Ceratodontidae > Neoceratodus > Neoceratodus forsteri. The sequence goes on from CM057449.1 coordinate 1,729,960,903, forward strand.
AGTTATCAGAAACTCATATTTTTGGAAAGCAAGGAATTAGAATAGAACTAAGTCAATTACAGACCAGAATTTCATCCCTAGAGGATGTTCATATTCCTACCCAAATAGCTCTTCATCAATTGGAGAAAACTAATCAGGAATTTAAAAATAGTTAGACTTTGAGGCCAGAACAAGAAGAAAAATATTAGAATTCTGGGAATACCAGAAAGTTGGGATAACCCTTAAACACTATAGGAAAACTTTTATGATTGCAGCAGCTGCATATATGGATATAGATCCTGCCAGTATATTAACAAAAAATTGATTGAGAACTGAGAACTCATCCCAATGAGGGAGGTCCACCTAGACTAATTATAGCTAAATTAGAGAAATCGGAGAACAAGGAAGCTCTGATGTCCAAGGTCTACAAAAAAAATAGAGAATAAGTGTACTACGTGCTACAATATCGATATATAATGATCTCCCGCCATATTTAATTATGGAGAGAAAAAAATATGACTCCATACAAACTAAACTCTGATTTAAAAAGATAAAATCTTCAGTCTTTTTTCTGACATGATTATGATTTTGGAGGGAGAGGGGTTGCATTATGATTTATCAGAAGAAGGGGTGAAAGATTTAATATAAAAACTACCTGATTTATTTATATAATTGCTCTGAACATGGTGTAAACGAACAGGACATTTTCCATACTTGTGGCTTGTAATATTGTCACTGACTTGCGTAGTTCAACAATGTAGAATGATATAATTTCAGTACTCTAGCCATGACCGAAATAGTACAGAAGTATAGTAATATTTATGGGTTGGGGGGTCCTATTCAAAAGGCTAAATGAGCTCTTGTGAGCTATATATTATTTTTATATATTTTTTGTTTTCATTATTGGTAAGTAAAAGTAAGTAAACATTATTTTTACACAGAAAAAGCATGTCTTTAGGTCACGTGACCTAGTTTTCAAGACAGTCCTGTTGCTACAAGTTACCTATACATATAAGACACGATAGCCAACAATATTTAACAGACTTTTACATAAAAATACAAATATTAATGCAATAAGTATCCTCCATCCCATCATCATACTATCAAAACAGTATGTGAAATTACAAACAATAAGCATTATAAGTCACATCATGTCCCAACAACATTATCTTGAATTTTCCTCTCATACCTTGTTGTCTGAAACATACTGTATACAGTTAAAGGAATTTGATTTTATTAATTCCTGTAAAAATAGACTGTAAACTGGAAACCCTTACCCAAGAAGACTGCTATATTAACAGTAGATTAGCATGCAGATGACCTTCTGACTGCAAAAATAGAGTTCCTTAGTAGTATTTTACCAGTCAGCTTAGCCTTCAATATAGCAGTCTTTTTGAGCCGATGCTAATGTTAAATACTGCTAACATGTTTACTGTTATTAGTATTTAGCCTTCAGTTTAGCAGTCATTCTGACCCCATGCTAATGTTAAATACTGATAACATGTTTACTGTCAACAGTCAGAAGCAGTATAAAGATTTCACAGAACAATAAGTGCATGGACAGCAACCTAAAATAAATACAAATAGTTACTGAAGATCGTGCCATATGACTCCACAAAATCTTCAATTGGACTGTAAAACACACATAGTTTTGCAAGAACCTTGTTTTAATTAAGCAAACAATTTATTGATACCCATGTTGACGGAGTTCAAAAATATCTAGCGTACTCCATGAGCACCTGTGCAGAAAACAACTGAATCAGTAAAAGTTGCTGAAATGCTTATTTATAAACGTGTTCAAATTACTTTTTTTTTTGCTATGCTTAAGAATATTTCAGAACAGTTTAGAGCAGATTAACAGCATATTTTGTTTTATCTTTACATGATTAAATGCAAACATTATAATAAGATCGAATCCACTTGCCCACTGGTGCAGAGGCATGGTGACCATCAGTATCACTGATGACCTGGGTTCAGGACAGATACAGGAACAATATCTAGAGCAAACAGAACTATTCTTCCTATAAATGGCTTCAAGAATACTGTTTGGAAAAACTTCCAGCCTATACCTAGTATATTGCTTTCTATACTCATCATCTGAAAGAATATCAAGATAATATATACAGCAATGCCCAAAATCATTTGCCCTATACCAGGAACATTTTTAACCTTTTAATGTAATTTAAGTCTAATGCCCTGTAATGTTCTTTAAATTCATTTATAATATAAGTATGTTATTTTAAACTAATAGGAATTCCCCAGGCTCTGTATTTATACAGGTGAGTTAACCCCACTTTCTGCAGCAACACAGGTATAGATGATAACCATTCTGATTTCAGGTGTCCAAGGGAACTCCAGAAATATTTTTCTCTTAAACACAAGGCTGTGTATCTACCTTGCCTATGTTGGAGAAGCTTAATCCAGCAATTAACCCTCCTGGCATCACATGATGCCATCAGGGAAGAAATCTGTTTCAGCTCTTAGTACAGCAGCAGGAACAAAATGACATAATCCTAAACTTGCAGAGAATAATTTATTTAAGGGGATCTCTAATTTATTCATTTTATGGTGATGCCAGATTTCAGCATTAAATAGGGCCTGAGCGTAGTATTTAGCCTGTTCTGCTGTCAAAAGTGGTTTAATCATGTTTCCACCATACTTTTTATTAAACAAAAGTAGTGAATTAGCTGTCCTCTTCAGTTTAATGAGTATTGTGCCATGCTGTTTATTCCATTTCCCGTCCTTTGTCAAATGTAAACCTAAATAAGTGTTACTGTCTACAGTATCTAACTTTTCTGTCCCTAACTCCCATGATTTCTTACTTTCACCCTTTATTCCAAAAGGAAGGACCTGACTCTTCTGTACATTTATGATCAAGTTAAGCTTGCCGCCATATTCTGCGAGCATGTTCCAATTTGGCTTGCAATCCAGCTTGAGTTAAAGAAAACAGGACCAAGTCATCTGCATAAGCCAGTACGCCGCAGTGTTTGTCCATAATCTTAGGGGAGTCAGTGTTACTGGAATTCAGATCACACAATAACTTGTCAATAGAGATACAGAAAAGCAGCGGGGCAATTACGTAGCCTTGTCTGACATGCATATTGGTATAAAAGGTTGAGGAGAACTGGTCCCCAGTACCCAGCTTTACTTGTGCCCAGGTTGAGGAGTATAGTTCTCTGATGATTGCTATCAGTTCTACTGAAAAAAACATTTCTTTCATTATATCCCATAACAAATTCCTTGAAACTGAATCAAATGTTGTACTAAACTCTATAAAGGCAGCAGAAAGTTTCTGATTCCCAATTACACCATATTTCTCATATAAATGTCTAACTATAAAGCAGTTATCAGTCATACTATATCCAGCCGTAAAACCAGCCTGTCCCTCAGAAAGATCCCCCAGTTGTATCAATTGCTCCTTCAGTCTATTTAAAATGAGTCTGGAGAATATTTTCCTAAGACTGTCCAATAATGAGATAGGCCTTTACATTTTAGGATCAGCCTTATCACCTTTTTTGTATATTGATATTACAGTATTATTGCACCTTTACAAGTATTAGGAAATACCAAATTTTGGGCACAATGATCAAAATATTTAGTCAGTACTGCAGACCATAAAGCAGTGGCACTCAAATATACCTCAGAAACATGTCCTGGGGCCTTCCTTTTTTTGAGGGATGCAACTACAAGGTACACTTATGCAGGTAAGAATGGACAGAAAAGTTGCATATTAAAATCTAGCACTACTCCTACATTTGCAGCAGTGGGAGAAAAAAATTTAGTAGTGTAATAGGAAACCCAAGTCTCCAGCGTAATGTATCTACTTCGTATTTAATATTATTTGTACCCTTATCTAGCAACATCCAATAGGTTTGATAATCCTTGTTATGTATAGCTTTAAGCATATAATCCCATTGCTTTTGTCAATGTTTTTCACGTTTAAGTGCAAGGAACTTCTTATATTTTTCTCTACACTTATTTAGTTCTCTGAGATTATGTGTGGTTTTATGATGATTAACATTCCTGACTTTTGTATTCAGTTATTTTTTGCTTTACGACATTCCTCATCAAACCAGGTTTAATTTTTATTCTTTATGTTTTTATTAGTCTCTGTGACCTTAAGTAATTGTTTTTTTTGTTCAAGACATGAAAATAGTTGCTGATGCAGGGACTCGTATCCCGAATTCTCAAGGCTGAGCTCTGCACACAAGTCCTGCAGCAAATTTCTTATCAAGGGAGTCAAGCTATCCTGACATTTAATTCTGTTATTACAAATCACAAGTTGTGTGAATTCACAAGAGACATCAGTGGAACACTCTGTATCCTTTGCTTGTAATATAAGAGGGAAATTATCACACTCACCCCTAACTGGGATCTTCAAATTTCACAGTTTGTCATATTCCCATTCCAGAAGATATAATCTATAATTGAAGGAACTTTAACAGAAAAGTGGGTAAAATTTCATTCCCTGTCTCCATGAATCCTACCATTGATAGGTGCCAAATTATATAAGGGTAGAAACTCTATTAACTTCTGTCCCATTTTGTTTAGCCTACTATCTTTTGTTTCCCTAGGAAATCTGGATACTTCTGAATGGCACCAGTTATGAAAGTTGCTATCAAAATATCCATCAAAATGCCCAATCCCTGCATGAAAATCACCTCAGAGAAGTACTTATTTGCAAGTGGTTACTGCCCAGCTCTTATGTACAAGATCCTGGAACTGAGCCCATAGTAAAGGAGTGTAAGATTTGGAATTGAGTGGGGGAAAGTACACATTCACTAAACAAAAGTTTTTGCCTTTTTTAAACTGAATATAAAGAATCATCATGTTCTTGTTAATATATGAAAGTTCTGCAGTAATATTCGGGTCTATTTTAACCATGGTAATTAAGCCACCTACAACTCTTCCTTTCTTTGCAACTTTCTCTCCTGGTATTTGAATTTGGTATCCATTCAGTAAGATTTCCTGATCTTTATTATGCCAGGTTTCCTGAAGGCACAAAATATTGAACTTGGTTATAAACTCCAGCCATTCCTGATCCACTAGTTTAGCAGAGAAATCCGCGATATTCCATAAAATTAATGTTATACAAGAAGAATTTACTTCTGAATGTGAGCCTTTTAATTCTGTCTGTCAGTCAGTCAGTCTGCATAGCAAGCAGTTCAAATCTATTGGAAGTTGTAACATTAAATATCAAATCCTCCTGATTTTTTTTTAACTAGTGAGTTATATTTAGGTACGATCTGGTGGGAAAAATCATCCAGAAGAATTAGGTATAAACCTAGTTTTTCTATTAAGCCCATATTCTTAATAATCTTACTGTACAAATTTAAAAAAACACTTTAATAATTATTAGGTCACAGTCAGGGTCAGAACCTTGCCTGCTAACAGTAATGACTTTGGAATCTTCTATAGACAAATTCGGTACTTGTTCTAATATGTCTATAACTGTGTCTCTGGGTTTATTATTGTTCTCATCCTCAGTCCTACCCATGCCATACAGGTACAGTAACTTAAGAGATTTATCAGCCAGTTCTCCATGTTTCATAGACACAGCATTTTGTTTATTCTGTTCATTTACCCTATTTAGTAATGCTCTTTCCACAATGTGAACCCCTGTTTCATCTAATAGTGTCTCTCTGTCTAAAATATTCCTAGTTACTTCTGGACTCTGTACCATAACATCCACTTGCCCTATACTTATACCTCTGTTCCAGCTGGACACTTTTTCCAATGTAAATTCACCTATTGGGATGCTTAAAACATGCGTAAATTTAGCGTGTAGATTTTAGTTTACTTAAGGATTCATTAAAGGCTAATTTTAGCCCCAAAATGCTGAGATAACAAGACTTGTTTCTCACAATTTGATTCCCCTTTTTCAAGAGCTCCCTACTAACACATTCAATCTTACATCCAAATTTTCTAAAACCCTCTTCATTGATCCAGATCTGGTTTGCTACACGTGGTGCTGTACAAAATGTAAACAAACAATCTAAAACATTCACGTTCTTATCATTCCAAATTTGTGCAACGTCTGAGGCTAATAAGTCCACTCCTGCAAAGTAAGCATTTACACTTTTGGGGCATTGCAAAAGTGAAAGGTACAGGTATCCCTTGAAAAGAGTGAGGGCAAAACAGTGAGGAAACAAGAATGCTTCAAAAATAGTGAATTTCATTTTGACAACCTTGTGTTAATAACACCTGTTTGTTTGAGCTATGATAGTGTGATTTAGCACTGTAGGGAGGACAGGTAGAGAGTAATGTAGTCATCAGTGTCTGGGGAAGGCTGTGCTGGCTCTGTAGCCTAGAGATTACAGTCACCAGCTTTGTGAAGGGTTGTGCACCCTGATCTGGGTTCAGATCTCAATGTTACTGATTTTTTTTGTCTTGTACCCACCCTCCCTCCACATTCCCCCGCAGCTCCCTCCAGAGTAACCCCTCCATCCACAACCCAATGCTAACTCACCTCACCACCTTCTTCCTCCAGCCCCCTCACCCCACAGTTTTTGCAGCACCATCAGTCCCTCTGTAGTCCTCTCCAACACCCTCGATGTCTTCAGAATCTCCCACCATGTCTACTACCTGCACACACACACACTGTCAATGACATTGGGGATGGCATTAAGGGCAAAATGTGCCTATTAGCAGATGACACCAAGCTCTGCAGGAGAGTGGACACAGCTGAAGGGATACAGGACCTACAGAAAGATCTGGAAAAGCTGGGGAGGTGGTCCAGGATCTGGCAGCTTGGCTTCAATGCCAAGAAATGCAAAGTTATGCATATTGTAGCCAAGAATTCCAGGACAGAGTACTACCTGGGTGGAGTCTGAGTATCTGCATCAGAGGAGAAGAAGGACCAGGAAGTGATGATCACTAGTGACCTGAAGCACTCCACGCAGTGCAAGAAAGCAGCAGCAAAGGCAAACAAAATGCTGAGATGCATATCTAGGGGGATCAGTAGTAGAAGAGAGGAGGTTATACTGCCCTTGTAGAGGTCACTAGTAAGGGTGCATTTAGAGTATGGAGTTCAGTACTGGTGCCCACACCTCAAAAAGAACATTAACCTGCTAGAAAAGGTCCACTGGAGGCCTACAAAGATGATAGCAGGACAGCAGGGTAAGTCATATGAGGAGAGGTTGAGGGCACTGAACATGTACTCCCTGGAAAACAGGAGAGAGAGGAGACAAGATTGGGACTTTCAAGTACTTGAACGGGATAAATAAGGTTGATAAGGAGACTCTCTTTAAGCTGAGTGGCAACCATAACACAAGGGGGTACATTCTTAAGCTGGGGGGAGGTTTAGGAGGGAGGTCAGGAAGTTCTTCTTCACAGAAGGGGGCAGGGACATTAGCTCAGGCTGTAGACCCTGCAATATAAGCAGACTTGATAGACCAAATGGCCTTCTTCTGCTGTCTCCTTCTTCATAGGTACCACCAGTGATACCAACCAAGACAGGTTTGCATGATGCGCCTGGTCAGGAGCCTAGAAGGGGAATGCAGTAGCAGGAAGGAAGTCAGGTAGGGCAGTTCTGGCTAACTGAGAGAGTGGTCATCTAGAGGGATGCTGGACTCAGGACTGGTCCAGTTGCAGGGAGTTTTGGGGAAGTAGAGGGCGATTGAACTGTAGAGTGGTGGTTTAGCTACAGGGAGTGTGGTAAGGAAGCTAGAGCAGCTGCAGTGATGGTAGCTGTCTGTGAAGGGGAGGGTGGTGTTGTGCGGTGGAGTAGAGCATGCAGAGTGAAAAAGAACTCACTAAGACCCATGGCTTGTTGCCATGACAACCAACATAGAAATAATGTTGTCATACCTGTCTTATGCTCGTAACACAAATGTCATCTCAGTGATGGTATGTTTACTCAGTCACTATGATTTACAGCTCAGGATTGACATCTAGTCCATTTGCAATCATTTGATCTCCCTAAGGTCTATTCATCTTCTGAAGAATTGAACAGAAAAAGCAGTACTTCACCAAAAATGAGATCCTTCATCTTTATTTAACTCTAGGTAAGTAAATGGTTAAATAAAGTCAGTCCTCTAAGATGCACCCTCATGTATTCATCCCTATGACCCAAATGTTTTGCATAAATATTTTGGAACATCTTGAAAAACTGACAGATTGCACTTGTCTGTTGCCTTAACATCTAAAAAAAAAACTTAATTGTGATTGGTTGGCATCCATGGCACTCCAGTCATTACCTCATGGGTTGTAGCCCACCTGATAGGCTAGTGATGCACATGACCCAGATCAAATTTCTAGCATATCCAGGTCCCAGGAACCCCTGTTCTCCAGTTTCGAATCATGCATCTGATCAGGCAGGAAGCACACCAGGGATCCCTGTCTACTCCTACCAGGTAAGATCCTGTATGGGATATATCTATATAAACCAATATTCAACCTCGCAGGCATGTATGCAGTTACAGAAAAAAAAAAACTCTCCTGGGAATTAACTGGGAGAAATTTATGGGGCTAGCTCAGCCCCAGTGTTAGCTAGCCTTGTTTGCACCATGAATGCTGTTAATCAGTACTCTAGCAGGCTTCTGCTTTCCTGCCTAGGGTACTGAGTTCAAGTAATACATAAGTGAAAATGCCTGTCTTTACCAGTCATACAAAGTTGAAAATATTATCTCTCTTACCTGCAGAAGATACAAAAGGTACCCGTTTATTTATTGTGCTAAGGGGGCAACAAGTTTTGGGTATCTGCCCTCATGTAACGCTATCTCGCAGGATTAGGCTCCTTAGCTTGGGGGGGGCGCCATGCTGGCTCCGCTTTAGCACTGCTGGCGCTCACTATTCTGGCTTCTCCTCCCCCTTTCCCTCCTTGTTTCCTTCCACAGGCCTCATCGTAGCTCCTGTTGTCCTGCGGCTTCCTCCCTAGCAGAGCCTCTTTCCAGCCTCCCAGACGCGGCTGGTGGCGGCCTACCCGACCATCGTCAACCGTGTGGCTCCCTGCACCAGGGTCCCTGAAGGGAGCAGGGGAGAGTCGGGCTGTTCGCATCAGAGCGCCCAGGTACCGCCAGCTCTCGGTGGTCTAACTGTCATCACGCGCCGCTGCCACGGAAGCAGTTTTCTTCCCCTTTCGATCCCTCCCAGGAAGGTTAGGAGGAGGAGCTCGGGCCATCCAGTCGCCACACGTTGTTTCTCGGCAGAGGCGGCACAGCTCAGTGGTTTTAAGCTCCGAGCCGGATCCTGGAGTCCTGGTTCGAATCCGTACTCAGAGGGGGCCTCAGAGGATCCCGGCCCCATCCTCTCAGTCGCGACGCCTCCTCACACTCGCCGGCCTTCTAGTAGGTCGCCGGCCGGGCCCTCACCCCCAGGCTTCCCCTTCAACCAGAACTGCTCTGGTGGCTGGCGTCTCCCTCCAGCTAGGCCGCCACTCTGAGCAGGGGGGGGAGCAATGCCAGGGTGTTCCTCTCCACACGACCTGGCTACAGCGGGGGGGGGTTCCCACGTCGACTGATCTGGTCAACCAGAAAGGAAGAGAAAAATCTTACTGTATAGGCCCAATTCAGCCTGTGTTCCCTCGTACCTACGGCAGAAACACCAATGGCAAGGGGGGGGCACCAGTGACGTCAGGGACTCATTTTCTTCAGGGGAGACCTCGGCCTCCTGCAGACCCTCAAAAAAAAAAAAAACAAGAGCCTGCAGGTTAGAGGATCAGGGTATGATCAGACCCATTACTTCAGGTGCTCCAGCCCTGACCTCGAGGCTCGCCACCCTCTCCCGCAAGGAGGCAGTATGGCGAGTGGTTTAGGCTCAAGCTGGTGACATCCAGCAGCCCAGACCTGATGCTGAACCCCACTGCTCCCACTTGCATACTGTGTGACCCTGGGATCAGGGTGCGATCAAGCTCATCACATCAGGTGTTTCTGAGCAAGTCACTTAACCTGTTTACGCTGGCAGGGGTGGTTATCTGGGCCATCAGCGGATGTTTGGGGGTTCCTCCGCCGTAGGGTCCCTCCCACAATGTCCTTCTGGTGGGATTCCCCCACAACAGGTCTACCCACTCCGCTTCCCCCTCCCTTTTGTTCTCTCTATCTTGTCTCCTACCTCTCCGGTCCCTCCCACAGCGACCCGAGAAGGTAGTCTCTCTCCCGGTCGTCCCATGGCTCCCTCCCATAGCGAGCCCTGGTTTTGAACCGTGGACCAAAAACCATCTCTCTCCCTTGGCCCGGGTTTCGGGGGCCCTCTCATAGCTCCCCCACAACCTGCAGTCAGTTCCTCTCCCCACACAACAGATCTATCGATTCTTTTTCTGAAGCCTCCCCTTCTTCTTCTTCTTCTTTCTCTTGTCCCCTACCACTCTGGTCCCTCCCACAGTGACCCGAGAAGGTAGTCTCTCTCCCGGTCATCCACCGGCTCCTCCCATGGCGAGGCCCTGGCGTCCGAACCTGTGGAGCCATAACCTTCCTTTCCCTTTGTCCTGGTTGAGGGCCTCGCTTAGCTCCTCCACAACCTGTATTCAGTCTTTTTCAGTATATAAAAAAAAAAAAAGGAGAGAAATTTGAGGGGACAAGGTATTGCCTGGGCTCTTGCTCGCTCGGCCTGTCCCCTTCAGACAGGTCGGGGGCAGCCAGAAGAGTCCCACCCTGGAGGATCTTGTCCATACGCCCTTACGTCAGTTGCATAAGGACATGGAGAAGTAGTCTGCCACTACCAACCCAGAGTCCGGGATTTCAACCTGAGGATGAGGTAGAACTACAGGAGGTAGCAGTGGCTACTCCTCGCAACATCTCAGGTCAATCCAAACGCCCGCAAGAGTTCAGGCATATGACTTGATGTCAAGGGGAGGAAGTCCCGCGGTGGTGCGAACCCCGCCTCCTCCTCTCGGCTCGGATAACGGGGTTCAAGTCACGGTACCAAGGGATACCCCATAAACTGTTCAGCACCTAGTTTTTTTTTCCCCAAGGGTTACCCCCCCTCCTAAACTAGGAGGAGGGCCCCTCCGCACCATTTTTATTACAGAACAGACTCTTGGGGCGCTCTCTACGCTCACCCTGATACCAAGAAGTGGGAGGGGGGCCCCTGACCTATCACGGGCCCGTAGCTACCTATGCCACCACGTGGCGTCGCACCCGGTCAATGACGGCCACCGGGCACATCATACGAGGCATTCGGTAGGTCTTCCTACCACCGATAGACCACATGGCCGCTCTCCCCCATATCGGGAGGCAGTATAGTACAGTGGTCAAAAGCTCTGACCTGCAAGCGTGGTGTCCTGGGTTTGATTCCCACAGCCTCCATGTGTGTACTGTGTGTCCCTGAGCAAATTACTTAGCTTTCTATCATCCTATGACTTCAATGGCCTTACACTTCATGAGCCTCATAGTCCACGGCTGGATGGAAAACAGAGAAGAAAGCTCCCTCCCTCTCGCTCACAGGTCAAGCAAGGCGAACACCCACAATTCTACCCAGGAGGGGACACAAGAACTAAAACCCGAGAGCCAACAGCAGGATTCTGGTAGGGCTCCATGCCTCAGGGGTTAGAGCACTGATCTGGTCAACCAGGGGTCGTGAGTTCAATCACACAGGGACCTGTCATGGCCCATGGAATGAAGGCCCACCCTGAGCCAGGCGGCCCATACACCCTCTCCAAATCAAGGGGCAACACCAAGCAAATTCACAACAGGCCAGGGCACCGCGCCCCCTCGCAGTGAGGTTTGGCCTGGGCAGGACGGATGGTGAAGACCAACTTGATATGGGGACTCCCTCAGGAGACACCGCTCCAACCACCATTGCAGCGGACGTGACACTCCGAGGTGGGAGAGCTTGCCGGGAGACGCAACACCACAGGGCCGGTGACCACCAGCAGGGTCGGACTCTCTATCCAACTGGAGGCAAGAACCGTATCGCCCGCCATAACACCTACAAAGGTTGTATTCACCTGGTTAGGTGGTCGTGTCGGCTCCAGGCCCACGCTCGACCTGTCCTAGCCTGGTTGACAATCGAGCTATGGCCACACAGCAACTAGGGGGGACACAACTCCAGCTGCCTAGGAACAGCTCACCTGGCAAGGGGATCAGGTCAGTGGTCACTATTCCTCCACCTCCACCGACTCCTCCACCCCAACCAGGCACGGGAGTCATGGCGCCCAGCCAATAGTGGCACCATACCGGCCACGCAGGCCATGACTCACAGCAGCCAGGCAGAAGGTCACTGTCAGCTTCAGGATCCCTCCGGAACAGACATACCTTCTCAGGGGTCAGGGCTTCACCAACGCCACGGACCCTGAAGCTCACGGCCCGGCTCCAGGGAGGAGGGGTCCGGGGGGCAGCAGGTTTATGATGACGTCATCAACACCCACCCCAGTCAGACGGTCTCACCCCCACCTAGGGGAGTCATGGCCCGGTTCCAGCGGTGGTAACTGGAGCAGGGCATAGTCCTCGAGCAGGCCGACAGGGCTAACTTCATTTTGTTCCAACAACTGGGGGAACCTGGAACAAGGCAAGGCCCTCGAGCAGGCCGACAGGGCTAACACCCTTCTACTCCACCAACTGGGAGTAGATGAGAGACTAGCATCCTCCGTCCTCAGGGTGCAGCCACTAGTTGTAGGAGAAACTACAGGCCTCATCGCAGAGACCCTCCGATCGGGGACGCGACTGGCAACGGATCCGTGGGTTTTCCTCTAATCCTAGAGTCTCTTGGCTGGGCTCCTCACTAGAGAGTTCTCTAGTGTAGTGGTCATCACGCTTACCTCACACGCGAAGGCCTGGGTTCAGGCCCCCAGTGTAACCAATTTGGAACTCCGCGTGGAACGGACCGGTCGGGGTCTTCCTCAAGACTGGATCTGGGGACAATCGGCTCAGCTAGGAGTGCTGGGGGGCTTGGGGCCCTATCCGGCATGGAACCTGGTCAGTGCTCATCCCATCAGGGGTCCGCCGGACATCGGTTCCAGTCTACCAGCCAGGGAATTCCCCCGGTTGTCACAGAGGGCAACCACCGAATCCACTGGCTTCATGAAGGGCTCCCAACAAGGCCCCACTGTGGCCCCACGTTACCTGTACGCTGGTCCCGCCCCCTCTGGACTCTGACCGGAACCCGAGCCTTCCACAAGACAGAGAGTCTGCCGCCACCTCGCAGGTCAGCGGCAGAGCAGAACCGCCTCCAAGTCCCATTGGGGGATGACTAAGGAGAATCGCCTGGCTAAGGAGAGTCACCCAGAACGATGCGCCTGCTAGCCGATTGACTCCACCTCCCACAGGGGTTCAGGCTCATCCCTCCAGAGTGATAAAATCACGCTTGTGGGGAATGAGCTATTGCGACCTCGGGGACCTAGGTAGGGCAGTTATGCTGAGTCCTTCCTCCACTCCGCCAGGCACCTATTACTCTATTACTGGTCCAGTCATGGGCCAGAGGGCCCACTTGCTGCCCAGACCCCCCATGGTGACACCCTCAGCCCTTCACTCTTAGACCACTCGGTTCCCACCCTTGGGTTCTTACTGCTTCTTATCTCCCATGAGGTAATGACTGGAGTGCCATGGATGCCAACCAATCACAATGGGTGTTTACTCACCTGGTAAAGGTGATTGTGTTGGTTGGCATCCATGGCACTCCAAGGCCCTCCCATCCAAGTGCTCAGAGTGACCGGGGACTGATCAAGGGGGATCTCCCCCATGGTAGACCCAATAGGGGATTAAGCGCAAGTTGTCTTGCTCTAGAACTAATTACCAGTCGGGCCTCTGGACCGAGACTAGTCCATACAGACTAGAGGAATAAGAGTTCAGCCGGCCGTCGGTACCCCTCCGCAGCCCGCATTCTGCTTGGCTCTTTGATCCTCTCTCTCTTTAATTTTTCAGATGATTGTGCCTGCATGGTATGTTCTTCTTTTTACACTAACTAACCTTGATTTCAGCTATGGAAGATTCGAACTGGAGAACAGGGGTTCCTGGGACCTGGATATGCTAGAAATTTGATCTGGGTCATGTGCATCACTAGCCTATCAGGTGGGCTACAACCCATGAGGTAATGACTGGAGTGCCATGGATGCCAACCAACACAATCACCTTTACCAGGTGAGTAAACACCCATTTCCCTTAACCCCTAGGCTTCTTGGCAGGACATGATACTGCCAGAGTGATTCACTTCCTAATTTGTTGCTACTCTGAAAACAGGTTAGACCAGTTGGAACTGGTTTATGATCTGAACTGAATGCTGGTGGGCCTGCCTAGAGAAAATAAGAATGTTCAGGTATTTTTCTGCAGTTTTTTAAACTTTAACTCAGGAAAGAGCTTATTATTCTAGAAAGAGTTGCAGAGAGATTCTTTTAGCTTGAAAACATTGTGTTTTTGGAGCTAGCTTCCTGCTGTTCTGGGTCAGATTTCATTTATACTTCCTTGCTGTAAATAAGACTGATTAGTGCATTCTTTGTTTTTGCTGTATTTTTAAAGTTTTTTTCTGACAGAAAATGGTCTTTCAGACTAAGAAATGTGTGCATCATTTGTTTTTGCTGCATTTTTGAAGTTTTGTCTTACATAAAATGGCCTTTTAGACTAAGAAATGTGCAACTGCAGTTACCACAGCATGTGTTTGTGTGTGGGGGAGGGGCTGGTTTGCATTCAGTGGCAGTGTTTGTAGCTGCTGTGGGTACCATGTTACAAGCTTGATTGTTAGCTGAAGAAATTGTTGTGGCTGTGTGTGAATAACATTTTGTGAAAGAGAACAGTCTGTGCCACCAATGTCTGACATGGATTTTATGCTTTTTATGAACTGCTGTTTTCATAATGTTCTTTTTAAATTGCTATTCTTTTTAAATTATTATTCTTATACTGTAGTCAATTGCTTAACCTGTAGTTCACCCAGCTATAGGAATTAGTGTTTAGAAGCAGGATCACATTAGAAATGAGATCTGTCCTGAGTAAAATGAATTACAGTATCAAATAAAAACATTTAAAAATGCATAATATCCAATATTTCAGGTTTGGAGAATTCTGGCATGACCTGAAAGGGAAGAACAGAGAAGGTTGAGGAGACACAAAGGGTCAGAGGTCCTAGAGGAGAGATGTTGTGGGAGTAAACAAAGATACTTATCTGATTGGTATACAGTCTGGCCTGACCTGTAGAAATAAAGAGAAAAAAGAGACTACTATGGGAAACATATAGTAGCGACAGAGAGAACTTGTGAAGAGGAGCAGTGGGGTCTGGGTGTCCATAACCAAAAAGTATATTAAATAACAATAAACAAAGGGGTACAGTACAGCACAGGAGTAAAGGAAGGGGAGTTTTAGAGGAAAATACACACTTAAGTCACAGTAAGGAAAACACAGATAGGAAATAAAAATACAGACAGCTCAGAAAATATTAAAGAGATAATGGTGGCTCAGCAAACCCCCCTTAGCACCACTAGTTGGCCTGAGGGTGACCAGCAGATTGAAGTAGTAGCCCTAATTGACTAGTGGGGGTGTTCTTGGGCTAGTGGTCCCTGCATCATTTAAAAGACCCCAGTGGTTCAGGGGTCTTGAGTTGTCCCAGGAGGCCAGTGTTTTAAAGGTATAGTCCTGGTGGTGTAGTGGAGCAACTCTCTCGTGGCTAGTGGCAAATAATATTTTTTTGTTATTCTTTTTAACCTTGCCCTGGCATCTAGTGGGGGGGAGAGCGTCCCTGGGTCCCGACTGTATGTAGCAGGCAGGTAGGCTGGTCAGAAAACTGCCAATCAGAAATGTTGCTGCTATTGCTATACAACCATCAGTTTAATGCTACTGCATTGGAGTGACAGTGCTGGCAGGCACTTTCAATTCCCAGATCAGGCCTGTATGGAGTTCAGGCTGAAGCCTACTCCATGTGGGTGGGAAAGAAGATAGAGATTTTTTTGGGGGAGGAGGCTAGGCCAAATATGCCTCCCTCTACCAATCAGCCACAAAGAAGCTATGTGACAAGCCCTCCCCCCCACGAGGGGCTGGTTAAGAGGATCCGGAGGAGGGGATGGTTAAGAGGGTCCAGTGGGTGGGCAGTCAGCAGTAGATGGCAGGAACTGCCAGCTGAGCAACATGGTGGCTGAGTATAAGTGCCCTTAGGGGCCTGGTATGAAGGGACTTGGAGTGCAGACACACAGAATAGGGGCCACAAAGGAAAAGCTGCACTGCAGCCAAAGGCTAATGCCTGAAATGGGCATAAAAGTAGTGGTGGGAGGCAGGCAGGGAAGAATATTTGGGCTCTCTAAGATAGAAACAGCAAGAACTGCATACAGTACAGTGGCTAATGTCAGAGCACCAAGGGCTACTAAAGGATTGAGGGAGAAAAAGAACAGCATAATGGCCAGGAGAGCCCATAATTAAAAACACAGAGCAGTACATAGAAAGAACCCTGATGAGCTATAAATATAAATAAATTTATGCAATGAGGTGGACATAAATGAAGTGTGATAATACCAGTACCTTTATCCAAGTAACTGTGTATAAATGTAGAATTTTACAGCACGGCCACTTTCCCCACCCTGTCTCACCAGCACAGCCACTCTCCCCACATCCCACCAGCATGCCCGCCTCCCACCCATCCCACCAGCAAGCCCACTATCCCCACCCCATCCCACCAGCATGGCCACTCTCCCCACCCTATCCCACCAGCATGGCCACCTCCCCACCCCAACCCACCCGAGACAGCCACTCTCCCACCCGATCCCACCAGCACAGCCGCCTCCCACCCCATCCCACCAGCATGTCCACTCTTCCCCACCCCACCAGCACTGCCACTCTCCCCACCACACCAGCACAGCCGCTCCCCACTCTGCCCCATCAAACATGGACAGTCCCATGATCCAAACAGACACACAGACCTCAAGCCCCTCCATGAAGACAGTCCTCTCACCCCACCAAACCCATGGCAACTGTGTGTCCATACCACCAACACAGAAAGTTCCCCTACTGCACCAAATGCAGACATCCTCCCTCAGACTTGTAGGGTTGGACAAGTCAGATGATCCCTGAACAACACCTGCTAACCTATGTTTGGGGTAAACAGAAAAGACTGCATCCTTAGAGCAAGTCTTTATTGGGGGTGGGGGGTATCCAGTGATATGGGAGAGTCAAATTGAGTGACTCAGTATGAGCGACTCAATTTGACCACCTGTCAGATGAGCTACTGGAATAGGAGAGCGAGATGTGGTATGACCTGCAGTGAAAGAGGAGTAGTAGCAAGTGAGGAGTTTAGCGACCGGTAGAGAGAGCTATAGGGCAGAAGAATATGAGACGTGGTTGGGCGTGCTGTTCCAAGCTGGCTGCTTGGTGCTGTGGCTTGAGTCATTGCCTGCAGTGCATGAGGACCCAGGTTTGGAGCTTAGCAGGTGCATGAATATATTTTTACAATTTTGTGTGTTCGACTGTGTATTGCTTTTCTGCCGATCCCCAGAACTGTGCATCATGGTCCACTGCCCCCCCCCCACTCCCAAGTTATCTCCCTATCCCAGTGTCAGGCCCCTCTTTGGAGTTGATTATCTAAAGTAACGGGGGTGTGGGGAGCACAGCCCCCCACATAAAAAGTTAGAAACAGCATCCTGTAGAGTGTGTTCAACCACTCACTGTTGTTGGGGTTGCTGTACTGCACAGGCACCTTGTTTGTTTTCAGCATTGTGCACTCGCTGCATTCTTCAGTGCTTTTCTTTCTACACTGTTATGACATGGAACCATGGGGGGCAGGCTCACATCTTGTGCTTCTCTGAACAAGCCTAATGGTTTCTGTTGCTTGGCCCAGAATAAGTTTGGGGGAGTGGCATGACCGTGTTCTTGAGCAAGTCTGAGGGTCTCTGCTTGCTTCCACAGAGCAAATTTACAGGGGATCACATACTGTGCAGTGTAGGCAATCTATGATATGACCACACACACCCACAACTTGGTCTGAGGTCCTTGGACTTGCTCAGGGATCAACCCCCTCCAACTTGGTTAGTGCATCATGCAACCCCCACCACTCAACTTGCCATTCTCTATGCAAAAATCGAGAGACCTTTGGACTTGTTCAAGGACACTTAGTATCCAAGGCTCCCTGTCCTGCAAAAACTGAGGGCCTGTGGTGTTTTCTGTTTCACCACACAGAAAATGTTGGGGATGGAGAGAAGTTTGTTTTACATACTGACCTGGGGAAAGTTGGGAGGAAAGTCTGCATCAATGTGTCTTTGAAAAAAGTTCTAGGGGCTGTCTTTATCTGTGTGTCTCAGTGCAAGACAGTGGGTAAAATGAACGTCCCCCAACATGCTCTGGGGAACACAGAATCACAGACCCTCTGACATTTTCAGAGACACACCAACTCCCTTCCTCTGCAACTTGCCCCTGTCTATCCCTTCTACTCAAACCCTGGGCACACAGAAAGCAACAAGAGAGCCTCAGATTTGTTTAGAGTATAAGCCCCCCCTGCAAAACTAGGAAAGTCTGTGTTACATCTCTGACTTTTTCAGATGAAGGCATTTTCCAGACAAAGTTCACTATTAATTCTTATAGACACAGCCAGGTTAAAGTTTTTGTCAGGGACAGCATTGAAGCTAATCTGCTGATGGTAACTGTGGTTTTTATACTGGTTAGTGGTTTCCTGACTGCCTTTTAAAACAACTGTTTTATTTAATTCAGCCACTAGCCCTGCTAAATGGCACACCAGGGGCAACACTGGCTGGGCAGAAACTTCCAAAACAGCATGAGGATGCCTGCAGGTTACTTGCCAACCCAAGCATACCATAAGTAAGGGTCAAATGGACATGGGGCTCTCAAACCATAAGACGGACACCGCTGAAGTGATCTACTAGAGGAACTGTAAAAGCAATTTCCTTTACCTCAACTTGTTGCAGATACCCTTACACTCAACCACTCACCACACTGAAGAGGTGTGGTATACATTCGACTTTGGCTTAATAATAGAGCAACAGTACAATATCCAAAAGGAAAAAAATCCAGGGCACTCAAAAAAATGTATCAGATACAGAATACATGCTGCAAATCAACTCCAAAGACTGACTGTGAATTCCACCTCAGATTTCATTCTTGTTTTATTTTATTTATTTATTTCATCTTTGTTTACCAGGTAAGTGCACTAGACAAATCCTGCCTATTTTCAGGCACGACCCAGGGAAGGGGGATACAGATGAATGATAACTGACCTTGAACCAGATTAAGCTGTTGGTGGTATTTTTAGTGAAAGAGAGAAATTTGGCAAGGACACTGGGGAAATTCTCCTATTCTTTTTGATAAGTGCCATGGGATCTTTCACATCCACCTGAACTACCACCAATCCAGGCAGATCGGACCTCGGTTTAACGTCTCATCCGAAAGACGGCACCTCAGAAGTGCAGCACCCCTCTCATGCTGCACTACAGTGTCAGTACTGGGATATTAACCCAAGTTCCAGATGTGGGAACTGAACCCACAGCCCTCTGATCTCCTGGCCTCAGAGACATGTGTGCTACCTACTGAGCCACTGACACTGCCTATGCCTTAACTGGAGGCAAAACAGAATCAGGCTCTGAATTGACAATTCTAAAAATCCAAGGTACTGACAGAATGGATTCCAAAAACTTCCAAGCACACTTACTTGGTAGTACTGTGAGTACCTATCTGAGTTCCTGATGCCTGTGATCTCTGCCTGTACCCTCCACTCCTCCTCAAGGGGCCTCCTGGATGTTCCCAGGGTTCGGCTCAAGACCTCTGGTGACTGAGTGTTTAGTGTCTCTGGGCTGACCCTGTGGAACGCGCTTCCATCTGCAGTCTGAGAGGCTTCCCCCGATTGGTGCCTTTAAGCAGGGGCTTAAGGCCCACCTCTTCAGCCAGGCTTTCACAGACTAAGCTGTCTTATTCTTTACTATGTTATAGCTAACTTTATATGTAATTCAATTTGTAGAGCATTGGTTTTAAATTCCCTGCTGCTGTTATAATTGTGTTTCATATTTTAGGCATTTTTTCTTATGTACGGCACCCAGAGCCTCCAGGATTGGGCGCCTTAGAAATAAAATTGCTGTGCCTAGGGAAGGCCTTAAAATACACATTTTCACATCATTTTTATTCATCACAGAAGTGATATTTAAAGAGACATGATGAACCTAGAGTTCCTTAGGACCTTAAAAATAAATCACACACACGTAACCTCAGTACACTCAAATCAGACTCTACTTACCGAATAGGTAAGGCATTATGTCTGTAAGACTTGTAAAGGGTTACCCTTTGTATGAGCAGAATAGTTTGAGGATCGACAAAAGTGGTGTAAGTAGGGCCCGAGGAAGAAATCACACAATGCAGTTCATCCCAGGTTAGAAAAGGCAGTAATTAAAGGTAGTGCTTACCTGCTTCTGGGTGAACTTAGGGGAAGGATCCAGAAAACATACTGTAGATGGGGCACCTGTAAAATAAGAATAAAGCAAGTGATCAAAAAGGATCCATAGTTCTTCAGGAAGATAAGACTACAGATA
Source organism: Neoceratodus forsteri (assembly GCA_016271365.2). Classification (NCBI taxonomy): domain Eukaryota; kingdom Metazoa; phylum Chordata; order Ceratodontiformes; family Ceratodontidae; genus Neoceratodus; species Neoceratodus forsteri. Next base: position 1,729,981,256 of record CM057449.1, read on the forward strand.
GGACAGGTGAAAAAAGATAAATAATACTTATCTGATAGGTTGTAGGGAGCTCTGTAGACCTGTCAAAAAGAGAGAGAGATAAATACGTTAGTGCAAGTAAAAAGTTCTAGAAAGCAGGGAAATTGGATATGAAGTGATATCCTAGCACCACGATTGTTTTGGGGGGTATAGACTGCCATTGTTTGGGAGGGGTAACACCAGCTATATTCATGCCACAGATGGCAACATACCCCATCACTTACCAATGCTCCCAAGTTCTACCCTACTTCAGCCTAAGTAGTTGTAAAGTGACTAGGCCAATAAGGTTTTGGCTGGGGGGGTTACGAAAAACAGATTTAAAAAAATCCGCGGACACCCCAACTCTGGATTCCCTGACTAATGGAGCAGGTAAGTCCAATTTAATTACCTGTATCTTTGTTTACTTCCCCAACATCTCTCCTCTAGGATCTCTGACCCTTTGTGTCTCCTCAGCCTTCTCTGTTCTTCCCTTTCAGGTCATGCAACAGAGTTCTAGGAAAACATAAACTGAAGTTACAAACTCAAATGGGCAGACTAGGTGGGCCATAGGCCCTTATCTGCCGCACTGTCTATGTATCTATATATCTATGTATACCTAACTGCCCTGTCAGGTGTGTGGCGTATAACAAGGCACCCACTCCATTCTGATGTGTGTATTTTGTGGCCTGGAAAGGAAATCTATTTCAGCCTTGTCCCCACCTGGTGTTTGTTGAAGGTCTCCGCTTACCAAATCAGATCTTGCTTACTTATGAGATTTGATAGTAGAAGTCTCCAAGGTGGTATGGCTGCAGGCATGTGTAGAGAATATTGTGTGCCACTCCGTGTAGAACAAGCTGTTAACCTCACACTGACCACACAAGGTGTGAGGTTACCAGTGCATTCAGCAAGATGACGGGTTTGTTACATATCATGATATGGCAGGTTGTTTCTAAAACATACAGGTGACAGGCAAACCCCCTCATGAATACTGATTTCAAAACAGCGCCGGTACTTTTTAAAAAAATTATTTTTACAGGGTGTTATTTTGAAATCTGCACTCTTCTGGTGCATATGGGTCATGCTGGAATTCAGCACAATTAACAAGCCATTAAAACACATATGGGTCATGCCGGCATTGTGCACTATTAATGGGCCATTAAAATACAAAAAATACTATTAAAAGAATATTGGCCATTAAAAAGGTGATCAAAATGTAATGGTGCCATTATTTACATACTGATTAAGGGGATAGTGGATTGGGTGCTGTCCATGGTTGTATGGCAAGAAATCTGAATTGAAAGAGTGGCGTGCCCTCAAATGGCATGAAGGAATTTACATTTATTCAGTTATTGATTTCAAAAGCAAACCATCTGCACAGGTGAAAAAATGTAGACATTCACCTTGATCATGATTTGTGCTTGAAGAACATTTTGCAAAACAGGTAGTACAGACACTGGCCCAGATATTCAAAAGAGTTGAGCCATGCACAATAGAGTTGCGCCTGAGCAAGTCCAAAATTGCGCCATTCTGTGATATTCAGCAGGAGGCAGTTGCACCCCGAAATCATGCTGAGCAACAGCACAATGATAATGAAGGCATGTCATGACGAAGGGGAGGAACCATGCATAAATGGCATAGTAGATATTCAACGACTTAGCCATCTTAATGGGAACAAGCAGAAGTTAGCCATAGCGAAATGAGCCAAAATAAAAGGAGCAAGGGAGAGGCGAAGAACGCCAGGAAGCCACATGAGTCAGAAGCATAGTCAGACAGATGGGCAGGAGGCACAAACAAGGCAGGCCAGGGAAAGGGCACTCTGAACAGCCAGGCACAGGGAAGGTGGGGAGCCACACAGCACAGAGGCCAGCACAGGCAGGTGTTCCGTGCAGGAAGTAGCAGCCAGGACAGCGGGGGAATACAGCAACAGCTGCCGGGGGGGGTGAACACAAGCCAATGACATGGCCAGTGCCACCTTCCAGATGGAGGCCATTAGAGGGGGTTGAGAAGGCAGGCGGCAGGGGGGTGTGACCGTGGAAGGGCCCATTAGCGGTATGTTCCCAATAGGCAGTTCCGAGACCACACCAGCTTTGAGCTGTACACTGATACTGAGATTGTGGGCTGGTACCGCCTGAATAGGGCAATTCTGAGGCAGCTCTGTGAGCTGTGCAGTGATGTGATGCAGGCACCCACACGTCGGAGCCATGTCCTGTCAGTGGAGACTAAGGTAACAGCCTGCATGTGCTTGCTCACCACGGGTACCTTCCAGAGACCAACTGGGGACACCACAGGCATAACCCAGTCGGCGACGTCATGCCACCTCACCCAATTCCTCAGCGCACTGCTGCCACATGCTGCGGAGCACATCCATTTTCCCAGCACAGCAGTGGAGCGCACAGCAAACATACAGGAGTTCCACAGGGTAGCGTGTATGCCTGGTGTGCTAGGGGCAATAGACTGCACCCATGTGGCCATACGCACACCACCTGGCCCCGAGGGGGCCGCATACATAAATCGCAAGGGCTATGCCAGAATCAAGCACCAGGTGGTGTGCGATGCCAGGGGGCGCATAATCAATGTCTGTGCCATGCTCCTTGGGGGAGCACACGATTCATTCATCTGGCAGTATGTGAACCACATGGACAATCATAGGGTCTGGGGGGAAATGGCCAGAGGTGACATAGGTAGTGGCCTACATGGCCTGGGGCAGGGCGATGCTGATCACCAAACTAACCTCCACCCTCTACACACAGGTGACAGTGGATACCCACTCCGTCCCTGGCTGCTCACACCCTACCGGCGGCCTGAGACCCCATCGCAGCAACGCTACAATAAGGCACATGCCACCACATGTAATGTCATCGAGCGAGTGTTCAGGATGCTGAAGGCATGTTTCCATTGCCGGGACACCTCTGGCAGTGCCCTACAATACAGCCCCTCAAAGGCCTGTGGGCTATTCCTGGCCTGTTGCATCCTGCACAACATGGCCAACGAATGTGGGATAGCCATACAGGTCAAAGAGAGGGACAGCAATGGGGACGATGGTGATGATGGTGATGGGCAGCTCTCCCTTGGCCGACAGGACCCCCAACTGATCCAGCTGGCACAGCTGCATTGGGACACCATCACCAAGGAGCACTTCAGCCAACCCAGGTAAGTCATGGGGCCATGTGCAACCACCAGTGGCTAAGGCACAACCCACAAACATGCATGGACACACACCAGGGGTGCATGCCATCAAGGGAAGTGACAGGGCACAGAAGCACACACACAACCAGGGATGGGTGAGGATTAACATGCCACGTGGATGGACACACACACACACACGCACACACACAAAACGCAACAAATGTGCACAGAGGGCAGGAGGCACAGCGACCCAGAACGTCAACCCTAGCAACACACATGTCCACAGGCCACCATGCCCACTGCCTGTCCATGTGCATGTGTCAGACGCTGAGCACCATTGCACATTGGTGTACAGTGCAATGCAGGCATCATCATGCACACACAACTGTGGACAGCAGCCAGGAGGGTGTGCAGGTGGACTGTGTGTCCACGTGCAGGGCTGGGTACCCACCCGTGCACTGCCCACTGAAACACACAATGCACACAGAGCAGCACCAGACAGTAGCCACGCTGGGAGATGGGTCAGTCATGTGACACAGTGCCCCGCCACCACGGATGCATGGGCGGCCCCGCTGAGACCAGCCAGCACTGACAGGCTGACCACTGGCCTCATGGGGTGGCACTGATGGTCCCCCAGGGGTTCCACTGTGTGAACATGACTGTGCTCATGCAGGGGTCTGCAGCACACCAAACATGCCTGCACCAGAGTGCTCAGGATGCCCACAGCTGAACCCGGTGTCGACAGGGTGGGAGTCGCACGACGCCGGGAATGGGAGGTGGATAGTGCACTGCGTGGTGTCCGCGATGCATGGGCACCTGACTGTGTGCCCATTGTGGCCATGACAGCAGTGAATGCCTGTGCATGCCTGTCAATGGCAGTGGTCACATCCTCCCGCAAACGGTCCATCCCTGCCAGGATCAGTGCAGTGTCCCTGCTGCGACGCTCCTCTGCCCACTCCAGAGCCACACGCAGTCCATCCACGGACGTTGCAAGCTGCATCTGCAGCAGTACCTCAGGGGGACTGTGCATGGTGGCACTGTGTCTGCCATTGTTGCATTGCTGTGTGCTGCCACCTGCTGATGGGTGCTCATGGTGGGGCTGGCTTGCATGGTTCTGTGGTGCACAGGGTTGCAGTGCCACAGTGGGGGTGGTGGCATGCATGGGGTTTCCTGCAGTGGTGGTCACTGCTCATGGGGGGGGTGTCTGGGGGTCACGGTGCAGGGTGTGCTCTGCATTGAGGGGGATGGTGTGGCATGGGGTGGTCATCCCTCCTTGTGTGCCAGTCACAGCTTGCCAGTAGGTGTGATGGGGCACCATGGTCCGGCTGTGGGTTGTTTGCTTGTCTCCATAGGCTAGTGGTTATTCTGGCCCTCCCCAGTTGTGCAGTGCATGGGGTGTGGGGGAACGATGTCCGCTCTGCTGTGTGTTCCTGTGCCCATCTGTGGCATGGGTGGTGGGCCACTACCTCCCTGGTTGTGCAGTTACATTGGTCTGCTGCTGGGGGGCATCCCTGGTTGCACTATGGTGCCTCTGGACTGCTCAGCTGAACATCCCTTGTTGCGCTATAGTGCATCAGATCTGCTCAGCTTCCCCTCCCTAGTTGCGCTATGGTGCAGGTGGTGCGATATTCAGTCGTCAGCTGTAGGCACAGTTTGGCCTGCTCCGTTTTTGAATATCGCATCTCTTGCGCATGGGCGCAATAGACTTGCGCTTGCTCCTGCTATTACGCACTTTTTGGGCGCAGTTTGAATATCTGGACCATTGTCTCAAAGCAATCCATATGATCCCTGGAGACTAGGGTGGAAAGGGGGGGCTATGATAGTACCTGCCATTTCATAAAAAGGATTAACTAGTAATTAGGTGAATGTGGGAACTAGTCAGATTGGTACATCAAGGTGATATGATCCTTGGAAACTAGGACAGAAAGAGGGGCTATGATAGTACCTGCCATTTCATAAAAGGGATTAACTAGTAACTAGGTGAATGGGGGAACTATTCAGATAGGTACATCAAGGTAATATGACATGAGGGGAAACCTGGAGGTAGATTGGGAGGTATATTTAACAAAGAGGGTGGTGAATCCATTAAAATTTGTCACTCACAAGTAGGAGGTTTAAAAGGTACATCAGGAAGTCTATTAAAACAGAAGGCAGTGAATCCATTGAAAAATTGGGCAGATGATGCAGTAATAACAATTACTTGTTCCAAGCAGAGAGACATGGACGAGCACAAAAACCAGGGTGGGGGATGGTGAGTGCTAGGAACCAGGAGAGATGGTATGTGCCAGAGTTGACAGGGAATTCTGTCAAACTAGATGACCATGCTCTACTACCAATCTGTTTGCATGCTTTTTAAACATATTTATTTTTACTGCAGAAGCCCAATGTGCACATGCAGTGACACACAATGGGAGATCTAGAACATCTTGGAACATCCATATCATTGCTCTTGAAAAAAGATGTGCACAATTTATAATCATTTACTTACAATAAGAATGTACAGATAAGTAGGATACTATGGGCTCAGTGTACACTTGTTCACATTTTAAGTAACTCTCAGGAAATTTCTATGCAGATACAGAAGTTTGAGACTGACCATATAACTATTTTCAGTTTAGTTCTCAAGTGTTATATTTTGGTCATTCCCTTATTGACACTTCTTCATTTTGGCAGATTGAGGTCTGCGGTAACACCCTTGAAGAAAACATTTAACAATCTTCAAGAACACTGAAAAAGGTATGAGAACATGGGATTTATGCATGGACTTACCATGACTCTGAACATAGTAGGTGAACACTGTTTTATTTTCTTAATACTGGGAAATTTCTTGGGAGATGCAAAGCCACTTTGGGGTATGGGTTACTGCCTGATAACAGCACTTCTTGCTCAACAAAAAATTCCAGTTGCAAAAGGTGTTACTCTGGCCATGTATAATAGATCACTTGACCTGCCATCATGGTGCTAAGATCAACCAAAACACTTTGTTTTATTATTGATGCATTATTTATATGGACATTGAACAACATTTCACAAGATGAGGCTGTCATGATACAGGTTTTTGGACACTATTTGTGTACAAGTTGAAGGTAAAATGTACTCCATACTTTTCAAGCCTATAAATGACTCTGCATATTTAAGGTTAAAAATTCTGCATCGGATTGGGATGTGATTATGAAAGGTTAAAAATACTGCTTCTGACTGGGATGGGACTGTTAAGTGGATTATAATGTTAAATGACACTTAACAATAAAACCACAATCCTAAACAGTACTTTTAACCTTACATATCCATTCAGTAGCAGTATTTGTAACCTTAAATATATACGAATCATGCATAGGCAGTAAAGTATACTGCTAAAAAGAGATCCTTGATCATCCTTCAGACTGCTAAGACTGCTATGAAAACTGCTATCTTAGGCTTCTGATTTAAATATTTTGTACTATAGGCAGGCTAACTTAAGGCTTTGGACTGTGAAGGCCATCAAGATAACTAACAGATTCTTGTTAACATCGCAAAACAGTTTGAAGGCTAATTTCATGCTAATATACTAATAAGGTGAAAATAGTCAGACTGCTGTTTGAAGGTTAGGTGAATGCCTTCCATTGAGGTAATGGAATATGCGTGCTGTAAAGGGTAAAGTGTTCCAGTATTTTGCAGCCTGGTAACATAATGTTTTTTCACCATATTTATTTTTAACGACTGGGATAGAAATTTTATTAAGTTGGTTAAGTCTCTTTGGTCTTGATTCTACTCTATCACCTTTATCAAATAAATTTGTATTTATATAGTGCTCCAGGCTTTCTATATAATATTTATTAATAATTTTTTGCCAAGTCATGGCACATTTTAAGTCTAGTGACAGCCAATGTAGAGAGATTAGTAAGTCACAATGATGTGTCTTTATATTACAATTCAAAACATATCTTGCAATTCTGTTGTAAGTCTTATCTAACTTATTTAATAATGTTTTATTGGCAAAACAATAGAGAAGATCCCCATATGTTAAAACAGGAAGTATTAGCTGCTCAGCAATTCTTTTCCTACTGTTTTTAGTTCACCACTTCATTGTCCTACACAAAGCTCCCACTCTCTTGTTTACCCTCTCAGTTAATCCACCTACTATATGTGTTCCCAGAAATTCATACCTTCATCAAAGGTGACTCCCAGGAAAGTATAATGTGGCACCTGCTCCAGAAAAAAATTATTATCCACATTAATTTTTATTTATTTTCTTTATGTTTTGATCTAAAGTAAAGGTTTTTTTTTTGTGTGTGTGTTCATAATGAGGCCTGACCTGGTGACCCACCCATTCACCCAGTCAAAATCTGACTGCATTATTTTTCTAATTCATTGCTGTTTTGCCTGGTTATTAGTCTGGTTGATAATTTTGACTAGAAAGGGATATGTTTTAGGAAGAAAATGAGATGTTTCTACAATACTAGGGAGTCAGATTAGATATTTTTGGACAATAATCTTAACCTACTCAAGGGGGGAAGAGGTTGACAATTGTCAAGAATTGCTTTGGCTTACTTTATGAAAATAAGATTTGCTGCCATCAATGTAAATGGTATAAATTCGCCTATAAAAAGAGAAAGGATTATCACCTATTTAAGAAAAACACAGGCTGAAATTATATGTTTACAAGAAATTCATCTGGAAAACCTGAAGTTTTAAAATTAAAAAGGAAAAGGGTTGGGAATATATTTTATTCTCTTGAAATCAAGAAGAGCTGTAGTGTGGCTATCATGATTAAAAATAACCTATTGATTTTCAGTGTATTGATCAATTTAAAAATGAAACAGGATGAATACTATTAATCAAAGCTACAATTAACAAAGTTAATATAACAATTAGTTCAGTTTATGCATCCTTTAATCAATACCCCCAATTTCTTGCACAAATTGCTGAGGGGACAATAAAACTAGAATCACAGTTAATAATATTGGGAGAAGATATACATGCCCTAATGCATCCAGATATTGACAAAAGTAAAAGACCAACTAAAGATAATGTCCTAATTTTAAAAATGTTGCATGACTTCTTAGATATGCATGATTTAATGGATATTTGGAGAATGCAACATCCCCATGAAAAAGATAATACACATCACGATATGAAAAATCCCCCAGTTTTCAAGAATTGATTATATGTTCACCTCTAAAACATTAGTGAAAAATACTATCTCAACTACTATTAATTCCATTATTTTGTCGGATCATGCCCTATTGCAAGATGATATAAACATTTTCAATAAGAAAAGGAAATTTGTCAAGTCAAAGGTATTTAATAATGAACTGCTTGAAGATCCTCATTTCATAATCAAAATTAGAGAGGCTATAGAAGAGTTTTGGTATTACAGCTATTCAGGTCAGACAGCCATCCCAAATCTTTGGGATGCATTTAAAGTAACATTAAGAGGTACTATTATTTCATATCAAGCCTGGAAGGCAAAACAAATATAATATTATCCAGTAATTGTTATCTGCTAATTGCAACAAACAAAGAACTTTTATTTTATAAGAATTAATTCAGAGTTAGCAGGCTACAATCCTACAGTACAGGAACTCAGTCATGTGATGTCTACAGGCAAAAGTCCTAGGTTAGCAACCTTGCTGGTTTGGTTTGCATTTGTGTGATGGTAATATGATGTCAAAACATGGCTATCCAATGATCTTTCACCTGATAAACAGTAGGTATTCATTACATGTCTTTTCCTGTTAATAAAAGATTTGTAAATATATTTCATAAACTGGATGATATGCAAAACCTGTCAAATACAGTGAACTGTTAACAAGAGCGTTACAACCATCTTAATTGACATTTACTCATAATTCTTATTGGGTTTTAGTATCATGCAGTTTCTAACTGAGAAATGTATATGTTGTTCTCAATTGCAAGTAGCTGTATATATTATTTTTAAATATGTTTTGGACACTGATTACTGACATTGACCATTCTGTGATCACACATGTAGATGGTAGGATTGAACTGTATGAAACAAGAAACAATTGAAATGGTACTAATATTTGTAAACCTACCTGTTCTAGTCACTCTCACGTGCTTTTTTCTTTGTAACTCTGGTTTCATCTTACCTGTATTAAACAAGCATTTGTCAATGCCAAATGTTTGCTTGCTGGTATTAGCATTAGAAATGTGGGAGTTAGACAGATGCAGAATAGGAATGGCAGTGAAGTATTGAACTTCACATGAACTGCACCTCCATCCTGTAGAGATGGCCAGGATGTGGGGTAAGTTTTTGGGTCATCACCCATGATGGTCAAGCCATGTCACTTCACCCTATTCTGCAGACACCGACACGTGTTGAGCTGTGCCTTACGGTGTTTGTCTTTACAGTCCCCCCATTCCAAAAGGACATACGTTGAAATGGGTGCAGCATAGCAGAATGGGGTGAAGTCTTGGGACAAAGAGTCCAAGGTACACCTCGATGCCTGTCAGTGGCTGGGGGATGGGGGTGGGATGGCATGAGCATTACAGTCAGCAATCCAAAGGCACACCCCGATGCCTGTCTGTCTGTGCAGGGTAGGACATTATGGTTAGAAACCGTAATCCCTCGGGCGTTTGTTGATATTCACAGTACAAATTTTGAACATGGCCTTTTTGTGACCCCACCTCATGAAAGCATTTGGGACCTCTTCTCATGAACAGTGGCAGTGTGATTTTGTCAATGTGTCCCAAAAACTGGCTTCCAACAGTGGCAGTGCCATTCTGCACCACATGTACGAAAACACAGATCGGGCAGGATGTGAAGAATGACAGCTGTACCATCCATAGGGAGATATGAAGAGATGGCAATGTTGAAAATGTGTGTAGTGGGGATGTTAAAAAGGCTTACACTTCTGAGCATACGTGGAAACCATGCAATGCATGTGCGTAACACAGTTATTTTATGGAGTTTCATCACCAGATGTTCACCATGGGCATTTAACGACCTGTGCTCATAAACAGCATCACTGTGATTTTGTTACCGTGTCCTGAACACTGATTTCCCACAGCGACCGCGCTATTCTTTGCCAGAAGTGCGAAAGCACATTTCGGCAAGGATGTGAAAAATGACAGCTGTACTGTTCATAAAGAGGTGCAGAAAAATGGCAATGTTGAAAATATGGCATGAAAATATTGCAAATGTGCGAAGTTACGAGCATGCGTGGAAACTGCACAATGCACAGTTGTAACACAGTCATTTTATGGACTTTTGTCACCAAATTTTCAACATAGCCATTTTAGGACTTCTGCTAATGAACAGTGTCAGTGTGATTTTCCTAATGTGTCCCGAACATGGATTTCTCACAACGACTGCGCTAGTCTGCACCACAAGTGCAAAAACACATTTGGGCCAGGAAGTGAAAAATGACAGCTGTACTGTTCATAAGGAGGTGCAGACAAATGGCAGTGTTGACAATCTGGAGTGAAAATACTGCAAATGTGCGAAGGTACGAGCGTGCGTAGAAACTGCGCAACGCACGCTCATAAAACAGTCATTTTTCGAAATTTTTTCACCAAATTTTCAACATAGCCATTTTAAGACCTCTGCTCATGAACAATGTCACTGTGATTTTCTTAATCTGTCCCAAACATTGATTTCTCACATCAATTGCGCCATTGTGCACTACATGCACGGAAACACATTTTAGGTGAGATGTGAAACATGACAGCTGTATTGCTCATAAGGAGGTGTGGTAAAATGGCAATGTTGAAAATCTGGAGTGCAAATATTCAGAATTCATGAACTTATGAGCATGCGCAGGAACTGTGCAACGCACGCTTGTAAAACAGTCATTTTTAGGAATTTTTTCACCAAATTTGCAACATAGGCTTTTTGAGAGACCACCTTATGAACACTGGCACTGTTGTTTCATTAATCAGTCCCGAAAGGTGATTTCGTGCAGTGACCGTGAAATCACCCTCCGGACCACATTTAACGCAATGACAGTGACAGAATTCATGAGGAGGGGTCCCAAAAACCCCATGTTGAGAATTTGGTGCCAGAATTCCAAAAAATGCCTTAGATATGCATCAAAATTGAAAAAAAACATTTATTCCATTATACAGCTTACCAGCATTTCCTCAGTTCACGGTCGGATTTGAAGAGTGCAGACGTGATCCCAGTCCACCAAAGATCATCGCGCCAGACTCCAGAGGTAAGTATGGGGTGGGGGTGTGGGGAGGCAGGGTGCTCAGTGGGTGGGTGTGGGTTGTGGGAGGGGGAGGGCTTGGAGACCGCGAGGGACTGTTTTCTGTTCACAGGGAAAAAAATTAAATCAGACAATACGGGATGGCTTTCCATTTCACAGGGGCATTTGGCATGCTGGGGTGGGCTCCCAGTGTGCCAATGGAGTCTTTTGGGGGGGCTGTAGCTGACGGGGGATTGGGCATCCCCGTTGGAACAACAGGAACTGGGGGGGACATCATGTCAACGGGGATTGAGTACCCCGTCAGCAGACAACAAAAGTGGGTTGGGGGGTTTCATCATGCTGATGGGGAGTGGGTTCCCCCATCGGCAGACAACAATGGGTGGAGATTCATGCACTGAAGCTGGCAGGGATTGGGGCCCCCGTCGGCAAACAAAGACCATCTGGGGGGCACTTGCTGCCTAGGGGGATTGGGCACCCCCTCGGCATAGGGGCAGCATAATATTGTTTATGAACGTGGTGGCAAGCCGCCTGACATGTTCACAAACAGTATTAGGCTAGCTAATGTACCACCCTACAATGATGGGTCGCTCCCTCATTGCAGCACAATGACTGAGGCTGCAATGATGAGGCGGCCCCTGACTGCTGCGGTGAAAACGTTACAACTTGGTGCACTTTTGGAGACCAGTGTCATCGGCACATTGTGACTCCATTGGTCCACCATTGCCAATCCCCCTAATGTAGTGCCTCCCATGGCTATAACAGTGCCACGCCTCCACAACCTGCTTCTCTCCTAAGCTGTCACATCATGTTTCTTCCACATGCGTGCAAGCAAACATAAAAAGCAGAAAAGAAAATAATACACTAGTAAGTGAATATGCAGTGAGACAGAGTAACAAATAACATAGGGATAATGGAAAAGTACCGTACCTGTGTTGAAATTGATTGCAATATTTTGTCCCTGAATGTTTGGATGATAGAAGTTGCTATCTGATATCTGTGGAAAATTTCCCTTGTTCAGGATCTCATTTTTACAGCTGCATTGCATCATCGCAATACTGATGTATTGCTATCAGAAGAAGGGGTCTGTGATTGGAACTCCTAATGCAGCACAGAGGGAGTGGAATGTGTTCCCATTCACTTTTCCTTCTTCTCACCCTACCCCCACCCTCAGCACACTATTGTATTTACCAGAAGAAAATCACATTGCAACTCAGAAATATATTTATAAATATTAGAACCACAAGAATGTAAAACAATATCATCTAGATAAAGCAGTACTTGAGAAAATACAACATCTGGGTAAAACATTGAAAAAAACTAAATAAAAGATTACCTAAAACTGAACTCTGCTGCCTTGAGGGGCACTTCCAGTTTTCAGATCAGCTACAAATCTTTCACTGAGGTCCTGCACTTTGATCTAAAACATCGATTTGTGTAGCAGAAAAATAAATATGAAATATACACAAGATGATATACAAAGCTTCCTACAGCCAAGCAATGCAACCCCAGCTAATTTGTTTTGGCTATAGTTTTAAAATGAGCAGTGAGTGAATGAAGAAGGCAGCTGGCAGCCATTTCCACTTAACCCTGAGTAAAACTGCTTCGTGAGTGAGTGAAAAGTACAGTATTCATTCATTTGCAGATTTCCACCTCTGCTTTTATCCTTTCCTTGTATGCCCGTGTCTGCTACTGCTATTGCTACTTCAGCCCTTACTGTTTTTCCAGCTCAGTTTATATTATCACTAAAAGGAAAGAAGGAGAAAAAATCACGCCCAGTCATTTGCGCTCCTTCAGTAATAATAAATCATGTTATTACCAGTGAATGCATAAGGGAAATTCAGTAGTCCCTGCCAACCTTAATTACTTGGTGTCAGTGACAAAAATTGTTTATGTGGGGAGAAGCTATCAGGAGTGTAATAAAGTAGTGTTTTTCTTTTCAGGTACAACTCCTGGTTGTTAATTGCAGCTTGCATCCTTTAACATTTGCAAGGCTACTCCACATACAGTACATTTCCCCAACACAGACAAATCCAGATAGCCTACTGAAGCCCGGCATTAGTGTTCAATCTCACCATTTATTCATTTTCTTGTTCATTGACTTGTTCTGTTGTATCTGTGTTTTCTGACTGAAGTGTTGAAACATCTTGCTTGGGCTGAACACAGACATCTTCTATGTGAACTGTTGAGTGAATATTAATAATTGTTACATTTGGTTCAGAATAAAAAAGTGCTTAATAATGCATCTTACAGTATGTTATTATATACTATCATTTTAAGTTCGTCATGTCCTATTGCTTAAGTAAAATTTCTTCCAGCTCATGATCATGGTCATCATCTGGATATATAGAGTTCAGGAATTGGATTTTACATATTTAAACAAAGACCTCTTCATTATGATGAATTGGTGAGTCCAACATCCGTAAGGTGGATAGCATCACATAGTACACTAGCTCTTTCAAGATCAATCAAAAATATAATGCAAACATTTTTCCACAGCTCCAGTGAATGGTAATATAATAAAAAGTATTTTATAAAAAAGAACTAATATGCCGACTGTGATCTTTTTTTTAGTCTAAATAGCATATTTTATCTCCGTAAGTGTTCTGAGGTTATTTTCTCTGTCAGCTCTGATCTGAATAGCTTCTTACATCAATGAAGGACAGGCATTAAACATCACAACAACAGCCAATCAACTCCTTGCAGTTTAAAGAAGCCACTGCTAGGCAAATTTAGGTTATGAATTACAGTGAAGCAGGGAAAAGGTGAGCCACTAGGAATTGAACCTAGGACCTCTAGCATGCCATGCTATTAACTCTTCCTCTGAACTATGGTTCACACAACTGCAGGGGCTGTCCAGGTCTTCCTTAAAATTCACAATACCCTCCTCTGGTGTTGCATAACTTTGCAACCTCAGAAATACATCAGAACAACACAGCCAATCAACTCCTTCTAAGTGCACTTAATTAATGAACACGCACTGTTTGTACCAAGCTGCTTCTTTTCAAACAATACTTCGATTACCTTGTCACTAACTTCTTCAGTAACATGGCTGTTTGATCCCTTTCCCAGACTTTTTAAATTTTTTTGCTTCACCACGAGCACATTCCTTGCTTCTTACAATTCTTCCAAAAATGATAGCAAGCAGCAATATTTCTTGCTTTTTAAATATCTTTCTAGTGACTGAACAATACTCTGCAAGGTTAAAGGCTCGTATTGCCAACCCTTTTTCCTGAGTGGGCATAAGAAACATACACAACACTTTGTTAAGATCATTAGCATGTACTTCTTAAAATGTTCTGGTATCTTTAAATTCCTCCAGTCTTTCTTTTGGTGTTTTGATTTTTATTTCTGTCTATGAAATTAAATATTTCTTCATTTATTGTCTCTATCTTATTGCATGGCAAGTTGTTCCCATCCAGCATATTCCCTTGTCCAGAAACTTCTTCCATGGGCTTGAGAAGTTGTTTTTGCCCACTTGGCACATTTACATCTTGAACAGGTTTCACTGCTTTTTTGGGGGGGTATTATGTTACTGTGCTCAGGGTCCAAAAGTGGTTGTATGTCACTCTCAAACTGAGTAAGGAGGTCCTCAAAATCCACTGTAAAACTGTCAACTGGCATTGCCAAGTTTTGAATTGTATAGCTTAGCTCTTAGTGAGAGCTTATTAAATCAAGACTGTGTTTAGCTGTGCTCTGAATTTTTCTGCAGTATGCTTACTAAGTAAAGGGCTGTGTGTGTGTCAAAAAAACAGCAGTTAGATGGAACTGTTAGCTCATTTCAACACTGAATGGGATTGAAATCTACAAACTCACATAAGAAGCAAACAGGCATTTAAAAGCTTTTATTTTTTTATGTATTTCATTACTAAAGCTGGGCAAAAGTTGCTAATTCTGCTTTCATGGAACTTTAGTGAAATTTCTTAAATTTCACAAAATTTTCTGAACTTTCACCACTGGCAAGATCAAAATCTTTCAAATGTGTTTGGAAGTTTTTAGCCCTGTTCCATGAAATGTTTTGGCTGAACTGCAGAATATTACACATGAACTACAGAATGACAATTCTGTGGAATTTTATTCTGCAGTTTAATGGATTATTCTGCAATACATGTAATTATTCTGCAGTTCAGTGATCAGTTCTATGGAATTTTTTCTGCAGTATAATTCATTAATCCACAATTCATACATTCATTCCGCAGTTCAGTGACTCACTGAACTGTGGAATGAATGTATGAATTGTGGATTAATATTATATTAAACTGCAGAAAAAAATTCAGCAGAACTGATCACTGACAATGATCAGTTCTGCACAATTTTTCTGCAGTTTAATATAATACTCCACAATTCATACATTTATTCCATCATTCCAAGTCAGAATTTCTGTGAAAGCTGCCAAAGTGCATTCTGAAATTTTGCAAAAACGAAATTCCGACTTTCACCAAATTTCCACTGGCTAAAGTTTAATTTCGCCCAGCCATATTCATTACAAAAATGACAGGTCACACAATTTTAACCAACTTTAAATTTTTTGGGTCAGAATATTATGAGCTGATGGGGGAGAGATTTCATCTACTGGTACCTCTACTGATTGCAGCATGGAGCTTTTATCAGCTTCATAGAATATTACATTGCCTGTCTTATTCAGTTAAAAAATGTTACTATTGTTGGAGTCACAGCTAGGATTGCTCATATACTGGAATATATTGTTTATTGCCTTTGCCTACACACTGTGGTATTAAAAATCACGTGCAAAGGATTATTTTTTGCTGGAAACACTCCCATGCCTTGCACATTGTCCTAAACATTTAAGCTGATCATGCTAACCAAATCATTTTATGTTGTTAATTAATTTCATCTTTTTCTCTGACTCATTTCATAGCAGCGCTGCCTCACACTGAAGCTGTGCCTGCAAGTGAGCGTGTTCAGCTGCCACGTAATTGAGGAGTTGCTACGGGCACGCTGGTTGCTAGACACACTGTGGAATATTTATTAGAATATTGCATCTTTTTTATCTCCAGTCTACTTTGCAATGCCACTAAATATATGCATCAACATGCCTTTGTGTCACTGCAGCATCCACTCTCCTGACATTACCCCTTTGTCTCCCGAATGTACACAGTGCTAATGTTCAAAAGCCCTGCTGTGTTACCTCATACAGTTCCACAGATCAGTTGACTGAAGAATATGTCTTATGCCCAACCTATCCATAACTAGTCAGCACTCCCCAGCAATCACATTTATTCCATGGAAAAGCATGGCAGTGTGCACCGCAGCTGGTGAACCACATCAGTGTACAAGGCATGTCAATATAATAGCTGTACAAGCTTCTCAGCAACTCATCAACTCCCAAAAACAAATTTAGCAGAAACATCTACACCATCTCCCTCTGTTACCAGGTGGATTGGCATGAGATGCGGAGATCACTGCTGTTGTTTAGATGCAATTCACCATTTGGAATGACCGCATCATCTTTGCTCGAGTAAACTAGCACAGGACACACAGTATGTATCGACCTGCAATGGAGTACATGCTTTGCTCTTCAGGGAAGCCGAATGGGGACTCACAACTATGCGATGGGAGTTAGCTGATGTCAGATCCTACTTAGTACATGTAATATTTCAGTATCCATCGACCACAGAATATTGCCATGCCTTGCACAACTCATGCTGCCATATACACACACTGCACCCGTTGCAAACAAATTACAGGCCCCCGCCGCATCAACCAACACCCACATGTGGAGAGATATTCATTATGGTGAATGAGAAAGAAGGTGTTCTTCAGCAAAAGCACTGAATAAATACACAGACACTTAGCATACATGTTCTCTCACTGTTGGCATGCCATCATTTCAGGTAGATAATAAGCTGCCCTCACTGCATTTTGCATGGGTGTGACTGTGATCACCCCCCCATTTCCTCCATGGACTACTATCCCACACCACACCACCACCACCAACACACACACATACATACACACAACCGGGACTTGGCAACATAATTTTTGGGGCAGGACAGCAAATGTACAAGAGTAAACTGGACTTGTCCCTGACTATTGGGAAGCATGGAATGTGAGTAGTGCCTTGCCAGTTTTTTTTTTCAATTTTGACAGTAAAAGCAATCTCCTATTATGCTATGGCAACCATGCAGTGAAGGGGGATTGTATCCTGGTTATTTTCATGTTTCTAATGTGCCAGATACCGACACAAAATGCCCCGAGCTAGTATTTAGCTCCACCTCACTGTCTGTGCAAGTCAGGTTAGCCATTGCACCTTCATGAAATCACCCACTGAGTCAGCAGTAATGCATTCAGGTCAGCAGTGACACTGTCACTAAGATTGAAATTGAGGCACCCCCAACATATGGGATGATTCTTGTGTGAGCGTTTGAGGAGTGCATTGTAAGAGAACAGATCCAACAATGTGGCTGGGTGGGGGGCATATCTCATTGCACAAGTAGCGATATGCAGGCGGAGGCAGGGTGATGAAACACCAGAGTAGGCAGCACACATGATCAGTTTCCACACAACGAGATCCCAAATTTAATTTATTTGTGATTGCAAGAAAAACATTTATCTTGCTTTCATCTTGCATGGTGAGAGTGCAGTAGTTGGAGGGGTTCTGCAAGTATGATTGCAACGATCCTAACCAGAGAAATGCATCTGCTGGGGGAGCTATGTAGTGTGCAGGCAATGATGAAGCATAGCAGTGTTAGGTGTATATTACAGCATTCAAACGTCCCCCAAAAAATAAAGCACCAAGAATTACCAACCATTCATCAAGCTCCATAGTGGTGCTTGCCTCTGCTTCACTAGTCTCGCTGCTGTTGGAAAGTTTGTCGTCCTCCACTGCATTTGACTGCTTGGCCATCGGCTCATACGAGTAGGGCTGGATAGATGTGTGCTGGTAGAGGTTTTCTATGTCACTATCATCTTCTGAAGACATCCTCAACAGTGTACATCTGTATCTGTGAGCGCTTGAGTAATAAACTGGGACAGCAGATGTAGCAGACTATATAGACTGAATTACGCGCCACTCCTCAATGATGACAGCATGGACGTGGGTGTGACTAAGGCGAGTCGGCGAACCTGAACATAAGGGGTGGGTTTTTTATTTAAAAAATATGCAATATCTAAAAAATTAGGCACACTGCACACACACACCATAAAGAAATATACAATACATAGCTGCATTACAGATCTTTATTATGCATTTCAGTGTTTTTCATGGAAAGGGCTTTGCGCATGATCTTTAAGCTCCACAGCCTGTTGGATAAGCTGGGAGAAATGGGGTTGGGGAACCAGATGATCAGATGGATAGGCAATTGGCTCCAGGACCGGACCCAGAGGGTCGTAGTTGGTGGGATAGTCTCATCCCCAAGGAGGGTCATTAGCGGGGTCCCACAGGGATCAGTCCTTGGGCCCCTTATGTTCAACACCTACGTATCTGACATAAGGACAGGAATCAGGAGTGAGATGATCTCTCTGCAGATGATCTGAAACTGGGGAGGTGGTGGATGGGAGGAGGGAGGTGGCCCTCAGGGGGACCTGAGGCTCTGGAAAGATGGTCTAGAAAGTGGAAGCTGAGGTTCAATGCAGGGAAATGCAAGGTACTCCACCTGGGGGCCAGAAACCCAGGCCAAGTGTACACCCTGGGGGAAATGCTACAAGTCTCGATGGCTGAGAGGGACCTGGGGGTAGTGGTGGATGTCAAGATGAACAACTCTGAGACTTGTAGGAGGGCAGCAGCCAAGGCCAACAGGATGCTGGGATGCATCGCTAGGGGGATCACCTCCAGAAGGAGGGAAGTGATACTCCTCTGTATAACTTACTTGGTGAGGCGCACCTTGAGTACTGCATGCAGTTTTGGAGGCCACACTTAAAGAGGACATTAACCTCCAGGAGAAGGTCCAGAGGAGGGCAACCAAAATGATTTGGGGCTTGGGGACAGGACCTATGAGGAGGCTCGAAGAGCTAAATATGTACACATTGGAAGAGAGAAGGGACTGGGGGACATGATAGAGGTCTTCAGGTACATGAAGAGGTAAATAGGGAGGAACAGTCAGGGTGCTTGAAGGAAGGAGGAAGGGCCACTAGAGGGCAAGGGTGGAAGCTGGGGGAAGATTCAGGGGAGAAAGGAGGAGCTACTTCACTGAGAGGGTGGTGGAGCCATGGAATGCACTGCCTAGGGGCCTGGTGGAGGCAGAGACAGTGGAGGGGTTCAAGAGGGGTGGGACAGGTACAGGGAAGGGTTCTGGAAGCAAAATCCAATGCAGCAAGAATATCCGAGACTGGGAAGGAGAAGCCAGAGAAGGCAAGGGGACAGCAAGGTCAGCACCCAGGGCTGGGGCTGACCAAACGAGCAGACACGAAAGACCGTTAGGCCTATTCTGCTGGCATTTTAGTATGTTAGTATGTTAGCTGAAGTACAGAGTTTTGGTTTTTTTTTCCACTCGACTTTGGGAATATTTGTCAGTGCTTACTATACAAAGACACGCAAACTTGGGGAATTGATTTAATCAGCTACAGGAATTACACACTGTTCTCACACTTAATCTATACATTTACAAATATGTTTTCTGACATTAGCTAAAAATAATCATATGGTAATTTAATTATACTGTCTTTTTCAGGAGGGCACCCAAGTAGCACTATCAGCAGTATGCAGATTTAATGTTTCATAAAACTGTTATCTAACTGGACACAAGCTGTACCAATAATAATGTGTTCTACTTAAGTTTCATATTTATTACTAGTAATTACAGTATTTTTATTTTCAGACTATACTCAAAGCCATGTCAACATCTCCGAGTATACCAATGGCTTCAAGATCACTGCAAGTCACCGTGGAATAAGTGGGATAGCCATCTTTAGCATGAAAAAGAAATATTTGTGTACATTGATTCAGATCAGTACAAGGCTATAATTGCTAAACAAAGACATTACTTACGCTAAAATACAATGATACAGTGATTTTTCAAGGATTTCTAAAATGGGTACAAATGTCTGCATGCCGTTGAGTTTAAACACTGTGCAAGAGTTGTGGAATGTTCAGCTTCAGTGGCAAACAGAGCCAGCAGCATGTTAAGGTCTTCCGTGTTCTGTTTCAATGCTGATCACAGCTTTTCAATTGTGGCATCCCTTAGATCCAGATAAACATTTATTTGGATCTAAGGTAGTGAGATAAACAAATTTATCTACGGGAAACAAACTCTCACACTAATTGTATAAACTGTACTTGCACACAAGCTAGTGACAGAGAACTGGGCCACACCATCTAGTACATTCAATAGAAAGAGATACAAACTGGGACTATGAGGGTTAGGATAAGTCAAAACATCAGAAAGCTTTGGGTGGTGTGTCTGTGGAATCAGTAATAAAGGATGTTGTATTAAAGCAGCAGTGCAATGAAAAAAGTTATTCCAAAAAGCAAATTTTCTGCTGTGGTTATAAAAAATATTGGCAGAACTATTGATTTGGGTTTTCTGGATGCTTCCTATGCTGTGTACTGTGTGTTTGTATTTTTGTCTGGACTCTTATCCTCTTCAGGTCCCTAGTATTATTTCTATGCAAAAATGAGGTGGCCATCTTTTTTTCTTGAGAAATAATTACTTTAAAACGTTCATAAAATTCTTAAATGATAATGAAAACTGAAAATTTCACCACCAAAATAAATTGGAAGACATCTGGCATCAATTAGGAAGAAAAACGTGGGGTAAAATGTTAACCCATTTTCATTGCACTGCTGCTTTAAAGAAGTGGGCAGTGTAGATCATCTTAAAATAGTGCTAGCTAAGTTCCTATTGAAGTAGAATATCACTATATAAAATGTTTAAAAACCAAAAAAACATTTCTCAGTTGACTTTTTTCATAATCTAATTTTGTCTCAGATTCTCTGCTTCTATACAGCAACAGCCAAGGGTAAGGCCATATAAGGACTTGCTTAAGCCTTTCAAACGCTACTGTAGCAGTGCCACAAACAGGCAGAAAATGATATTAATTTTTAAATGTCATCAGTTGCTACCTTCAATTTCTGGAGTATTTGAAGTATTTTTTTTTCTTTACTTTTGCTCATTAGAAGGTTTTCTACCTGATTGTGTTACAGTAGATGTGATACCGGGAACAGTAGTCTCCTTAGAAGCTGGCATACAGTATCTAGTGCTGTTCCAATTCATGCCACATCAAGATCAGTACTATGACATCACTCGTGACATTCCTAGTGAAGTCATAAATCTGGCAGAAGATGACTGGCTCTTCTTAATCAGTTGTGATGTCACAATCAGTGAAGTTGCACTGCTGATGCGATATGAAGAAGAATAGAACTGAATATGTTGGCTTCCAGGCTGAGTGCTGTTCCACACATTATGCCTAGTCCTGTCAGGTGCAAAATATTCTAATTAGATAAATGGACAAGTAAAACTACTTCCGATACAAAAAGTAACAGTTGACCACTAATTCAGGCAGTCTACTAGCTCCTTAATGTCATTTTAGAATGCCATTTCTTACTAATTTAATATAATAAGCAAGTAATAATCAAAGCAGACATTTTCCTATATCACAAACCCCAAAACACAATGCTACTATCCAATCTAACTGAGCTGCAACAGAATTCTACAGCTTTTTCCATATAGAATACATTACAAAACACTTCATAGGTTTAGTGGTGGGGTTCCCAGTGTAGTTAGATATCAAACTGGGGAGGAATTTGAATTTTGCATACCTAAGAGCTTTTCTTGAGTGACTCAGATGTATTTTCTATGTTTCTAGAAAACTGTGAGTCAGCAGATTTACCACTGCATCTGAAGGTGCTTGCAGTCTCCATCAGAGGGCTTAATATTGGTACCAGAGAGACAAGAGAATGAGTGCGAACACTAGAAGGAGCCAGCTGGTCAAGGGCAAAGGATACAGCTAAACAGACAGGGACCAACTAAACTCCAACAATAGCATTGAAACTATTGCTGTATAAAATGGGTTTGCAATTTCCTGATTCATGATAGACTAAACAAGTTCTAAGACCCATATCTTAACGCTCCACAACTGCAAAGATTTGAACAAGTTCAGGCAGTGGGATTTGGAATTTGGGCAACACACATACAGAATTCATAAGCCATTTACATCCATTCCTGATTTCCATCACAAACATTGCTGCTACCTTTACTCACACTGCACATAAAAATCTTCAACCAGGCCCTAAAATAAAACTCCCTTAAATTAAAAACAAGTAAATATGGGTAATTGAATGTTTTTTTTACTCCTTTCACCCATAAACAAATCTGAAAAATCAAGTACTATAGAGAGTTCCCATTTCTGGTGGGTTTTTTTATATAACCATGAAAAATCCTCATTATATTACTGCCAGTTTGCCAGAGAACTCCCTGTTCCTTATCCTGCAAAAGATGAAATTGAGGTTCTGGCTCCACTTGAGGCGTGTGTGTGTGTGTGTGTGTCTACATGTGGATGCCAGTGAAATTCGCATAATTTAGAATTCATGTATTCTATGTTACCATTCCAGGGTTAGGAGGGAGCATTCTACTTGTGGAATTCTACAGAATTTTGAATAATTTTATTCCATGGTAAACAAAGACACCATATATTGAACGTGTAGGAAGACAGATGACCAACAGGTGGAAAGCATCTGTGGAGGGACTTGTTTAGCAAGTGTGTGTGTGTGTGTGTGTCTCTTAAAACTTATAAGGGGATATTTTCAAAGGAGATGCACCAGAGCATCTCTCAAAAAATGCACTGCAGCACAATATTGAAAGAGCAGAGATGTGTTGTGCAAATCTGGATGTACCTCAACGCAGCTATAATGTATGCGATGCATCTGGAGGGGACATTATCATGAATGTGCCACACATCTCTATATTCAGCCTAAATGGGTGGCACATATGTGGTGTATCTCCAAAGGTGTGTCCCCCTCCCAGAGATATACATAAAAGGAGGTGTCCTAAGTGCAAGCCACCCATAAGCAGCCAGCAGAATAGCAGGAGGCAAACAATGGATGGGTCAGCATTCCTCATGGTGGAGGTAATGAGGGGTGTGAGGAGATGGGCAGAACAGCAAAGTGGCCATGGAAGGGCCCGCAGGCAGTATGTCCAACAGAGATGATACCACACCCTTATGAACAGCTGACTGACACAGAGACTGTTGGCCAGTACCGACTCAACAGGAATATTCTGAGACAGCTCTGTGAGCTGTGCCATGATGAACTGCAGGCACCCACCAGAAGGAGCCATACTATGTCAGTGAAGACAAAGGTGACAGCAGCAATGTGCTTGCTTGCCATGGGTACCTTCCACATACCAGTGGATGACACCAGTGGAATCACACAGTCTGCCACGTCTCATCTCCTCACACAGTTCCTCACCACTTTGCTGCCACATGCTTCGGAGTTTATCCAATTCCCTAGCACACAGGCAGAGTGGACAGAAACCATGCAGCAATTCCACAGGGTGGCATGCATGCTGGGCTTGATAGAGGCCATTGACCGCACCCATGTGGCCATCAGGGCACCAGCTGGCATACATGAACCAGAAGGGCTACCATTCCATCAACTGCCAGGTGGTGTGCAATGCCACTGTGTACATCACCAATGTCTGTGCCACACACCCTGGGAGTACATAAGATGACTTCATCTGGCACCAGTCAGCACTGTGCTGCCGGTTCAAGGGTGGAGACATCCTCACTGGCCACCTAGTGGGTGAATTGGGCAGGAACCCATACCCACACCACATACTCTGTGGCATGGCACACAGCTTGTGGTAGTGTGGGAGGGGAAGAGTGACAGGAACAGTACAATGGCAAATAACCATGTTGAACCATGGAACTAAGGGTCCTGCCGGACCAGTACACACAGATACAGAGACAGTGGTGTATAAGACTACTAGGTGAGCAGGGCAGGGGTGCTGCACTGCAGGTGCATGTTGCAGTGCGGGAAGCAGCAGCTACCCCAAGCCACTACCACTGTCCTGGACATGGACAAGCACAATGGCTGGACAGGACAGTGGCATGGTGCCCACACAAGCAGGGATGGGGGAGAGGTTGGCCCAGCCGAGCCCAGCATGCTGCAAGCAGGACATAAATGTGGGGTCCTGCAATGTCGGTACAGGGGCTGCGCAGGTGGGAAGGTGTGAATGGCACCCAAGTGGGCAGGCAGTGGCAGCATTGACAGGTAAGGGGGTGTGGTGGTTGTGTCAGGCCATGTGCACACCTGAGTGAAACTAACACATGTCTCTGTTCCCCCAGGTGACAGTGCATACCCCCTCTAGCCATGGCTGCTCACCCCCATGCGATGGCCCAGTAGCAAGGTCGAGGAACGCTACAATGAGGCACACAATGCAACATTATCGAGCATGTGTTCAGCATGTTGAAAATGCAGTTCAGATGCATTGATAGGTCCAATGGTGCCCTACAATACAGCCCTGAAAAGGCCTGCGGCATATTCCTGGCCTGTTGCATGCTACACAACATGGCCATAGACCATGGAGTACTTGTCCAGGCACAGGACAGCAACAGTAGAAATGAGGATGAACCCCAGGGTAGGGGTCGGCAGCCAACCCTGGAGAGGAGGGACCCATGATTGGCTGCAAGAACACGGTGGCATAAGGACACCATTGTGGAGGAGCACTTTGGCAACTGGAGGTGAGTAACCCAGGAGGAACCAACTGGGAACCCAGTCACACACACATACACACACACACACACATACACACATACATTGACACAGGGTAGGGGGGAAGGACACACACACAGGTATGCAGACACTGAATAGCAGCTGCAGAGTGTACTGCAAAGTGCACACAATCATGCACAAGCATCCAGTACAGTGCCACCAAGGGCAGGGGGACACAGTGTCAATGCGCAGACTGGCATGGATCAGGTAATATCTGCCAGCACTTATGCATGGCAGATACAGTGCTGCACTCATCACACCCATGACACACAACACAACACCACTGCCCCCACACATGGCCATTTCCACACACAGCAAAGGCAGGTGTGACATCCGGGTGCGCATGTGCCACAGCACGTGGTCCTGGCTACAACCAGCCTGGTGAGTGGTCAGCAATGGCAGAAGGGTACCAGTGACACGTCAACCGTTCTCAACAGGACTTAGCACAAGCCTGTACACCCACTGTGGCCATGTGGGCAGCCACACCTTGGCTGGTTGGAAGCCACAGGCAGATCACCAGCCACAGAGGGTGAGGACTCCATCCTGGCAGGGTTGACTCAAAAGACCGTGACCAGGTGCTCATGGGTGTCACAGTCCCAGAGTCCAGATGGGATCCAGGGGTGTTGGGGATGATGCTGGCTGAGGATGGCATCAGCATCAACGAGGCCACTTGACACCATGCCCGGGGGATGCTCATGGTACTGCACAGGATGCGGCAGGAACTCCTGGTACCATGAGACACCATGGAGGAAAAGCCCACTGCAATGGCCTGTGCAATCTCATCCAGTGCAGCGGTCGTGGCCACTCACAGTTGGCATAACTCACCAAGAAGCTGCATGTGTCTCATGGCACCATGCTCATCCATGTACCCCACCTGTGTCCGCAGTCCATGTAGCTCCTCCCTGAGCACTGTCTGGCCCACCACAGTTTCCTACAGGAGCTGGGGGTGCTTATCAAGCCTGTCAGTGGGTGATGCATTGGGGAAGGGGGGCTGATGGGCAAGGGGGGGCCCCAGCCTGCTGTGCTAAGGTTCTTGTCTGGGAACACCACAGAGGTGGCCACTGTTCGGGTGGAGACTGTGCACAGGCATGCATGGCAGGCTGGACATGGTCCCCTGCCACCCGTTGCAGCACCCTGCTGGACAGTGCTGGCAGTCAAAGGCCCCACAGCAGCACCATGTCCCTGGCCACCCCCAGGGGAATGCACTGGGGAGGGGTGTGTGTGTGTGTGTGTGTGTGTGTGTGTAGGCACTGGACCACCCATGTTGCCTGTTGCTGCCCATGTGTGTACCAAGCCAGTGGTAGGGTGGGTGCCACCTGTGTGTCCCTCCCATCTGTGTGGCATCATCATCATCCTCTATGGTCGGTGCAAGCATGGTGATGTGGTCCTTCAACAGAAGACCAGACAAGGGGTCATCGTCAGCCAACCCCAGTAGGTTCAACAGCATGCATGCTGAACCACAGTCTTCAGCACCAGCCACGGCTCCAGAGAACATCAACGGCATGGCCCCAGCTTCCGCCGGTACCATGGAATGGGCACCAGAATGTGAAGCACCCCTGAGGTGTGACAGAGCTGAAAGGCAGAAAAGAAAGCATGGTGAGTGACATATGGCTGTAATGCCGATAGGCAGCTAGCTGGGGGGGTGGTGCATGTGAACCACAGGTGTGCCTGTGTTACCACACAGGCCTGGGACTACCACTGAGACCTGTGCAGTGCAAGCGCAATGGTGGTGTGAGACATGCATGTGTGCTGGGGTGCGCACTCATTGCAGCATGTGGCACAGGGCCACAATGGACTGGCTGTGTCCAGGCCAATGCCCCCCATAGACACTGCCACCCCACTGTGGACCACTTGACTACTGTAGCCGGATGGTGTAGGG
The DNA here is from genome assembly GCA_016271365.2 of Neoceratodus forsteri. Classification (NCBI taxonomy): domain Eukaryota; kingdom Metazoa; phylum Chordata; order Ceratodontiformes; family Ceratodontidae; genus Neoceratodus; species Neoceratodus forsteri. The sequence continues at coordinate 1,730,008,077 of CM057449.1, forward strand.
TCCCACTCTGGACAACTGGGTGGCATGGCACATGACATGGATGCCACCAGGGGCATGCATAGGCACCTTCTGCCTGTGTTGTTGGGCCACCCCACCCTGGGTCCTGTGGCATGCCACCGGTCATGCACAACGGCACATAGGGCAGCATGTGGGCTCATGATATGGCTGTGCACTGCCAGAAGCCCTGCACAGTGCACTCTGGACACAGTTCTGGTCCATGTGGCATACCAGGTACACCTGTTGCTGGCACATGCCGCCCCCAATAGGGGGTGGCACATGCATACTCACAGTGCTGCAATGGGCTGGCCCCAATGTGGAACCCCCCCTCCGGGGACACCCTCCACAGATGCCTGGCTCATGGAGGCCACAATCAGCTCCTCGCTGGATATAAGTGTGGGTGCAGTGGAGGGGCCCCCACCAGTCTGCCTCAGGGAGGCCTGTATGGTGGCTAGTTTCTCCTTGGCCCTCCACTTGTCACTAGTCATCCACTTCATGCACTCCTGGGGAGTGTGGTTGTACCTCCCATGGGCACTGACATACACAGCCACCTCCTCCCAGCCCTTCGACCTCTCCTGCCGGGTGCTCATCCAGCTCATGAGCAGTGCCTCCCTTTGAAAGTAGGCCTCCACCAGGGCACGCTGCTCATCATGCATGAAATTAGGCCTCCACCTCTTCTGCTGATCTTCCTCAGCATCAGATATCTTGTTGCCTGTGGACAGGAATGGGACTAGCATGAACACAAGTCCAGCATGATCTGGAGCTCAGCAAAGTCCCACAAAATGCAGGGCAAAAGAGTCTGTAGCAAGGGGAATGTAAACAAAATTACTTCTCAGGCTGCAGTTCCTGTTAATTACCTGTGGTGTGGGGTGTCACTTTAATGGCCCATCTCATGCAAATGAGGTGTAGGGCAGCCTATATTGAGATGCTAATCAGTTGACTTAGGCCTGGATTGGGTAATGAGGTGATGAACATATCCTGGCTGAATATTACAAATTTGCTGCAGGCCTATCTCATTTTGGGGAGCACATCTGAAATGCGCCATGCATCTCTGCATGGCGCATTGCCCGTGCATGCACAATATGCTGTACCATGGTTGACATGCACAGCAGAGCATGTCCAATGTTACTTGCTGTGTATCGCGCATCTCCCTGTGATGCTCTGTGCCATGTGGTAGGCTGCAAGTGTGGCATTGTCCACTCTCAACTAGATGGTGCTTGTGCGCGGATACGCCAGGCAGGGTCAATGAGCCATGACCCCATTCTTCCACCCAGCTTTTCATTACTGCGCAGGCACGGTGCTGCATAATTGGCATCAATGGCGCATCCCTATTGTGCATATGCAAGTCATGAGGTGGAGTGCACAGCGGGCCAATCGTGCAACAGGCGCGACCCAGCCACACATTGTGCAGACTGCCACAGGCAGCAGACTGGCATCCACAGAACAGGGAGCAGTGTCGCCACTGCTATGGGGACCTCAGGCAATGGGATCCAGAGCAGCGAGGGAGGCTGCGTGACCAGGCCCACATGGGGGCGGTGTCACACCCAGGTATGTATGTGCTGTGTGCAAGCTTTCTTCGCCTGCTCTTGGGGTTTGTGGGTGTGCAGCAGATGCTTGTGTCCCTGCCCAGATGGTCACCATGGCCCTGGTTGCAGGGCTGGGTTGTTGCTGCCATGCATGCCAAGGGTTGCCCTGTGTGGACTGGTGGTCCGCTGTGCTGTTGCCATGGCACTGTGCCTCAACATTGTCTGTTGCCCCTCGGCTAGGTACACATCATGCTGCACCATGCTGCATCATGTCACTGTTTTTGGGGAGGTATATGTTCCAGCATGTTGCCAACGGTACTGTTCCATTGTGTTTCTCTTGCAGGTCAGTAAGAGCATCAGCAGGTCAGGGCAGGGGCTGAGAGGAGGTCCGGAGCCGCTGGAGGGTCACACCAGTGCGTGCCCCATTGCTGTTTGGCAGGTAAGTACACTGCATGTGCTGCCTCTGTATGTACATGGGTTTTGGGGGGCATTGCCTACAGTAGGCCATTGCCTGCTTCTTGTGCATGTCCATGTGGTGGCAGTCACACACACATGGACCGTTGTGTTAGCAGCGTGTGGTAGTTCTACTGTGCTCATGGCACCTGTGTGCTTGACCCTTGTTGCCGTGTCTGGTCCTGGCTGTGGGTGCCCACCGGTGTTCACATGGGGTCACCTCAGGGCCTGCATGATTGGTGCACATGGGTGGCAGGTTCCCACGCTGTAGGGGACATGGCCACATATCCCTTGGTGACATCCTCTTCCTGTTCACTGTGCCACCTCCCATTCACTGTGTGGTTCTCTTTCCTGGCATGTTGCTGGTGTGTGCAATGCATGATGGGTTGATGGCCCTCTGCATGGGGCCAGCCAGCATCAGGCATGCATGTCCAGCCCCTTGGGGGTGGCTGTGCCTGTGTGAGCTGTGGCACTAAGTACATGTTCTCTGTTTCCCCACCATAGATCGTCTGGATGCCAGAGGAGCCCAACGGAGGAAGGGTTGTGTGGTGGCAGGTGGCCGGCTGGTTTCTTCACAGGATGTCCTCATTGCCATCTTCAGGCACCAGGGGACTATAATGAGGGTGGCCCGAGAGATCCTGGCTAAGTTACAGAGGGGCGACCAATGGAGACAGGGCCAGGAGAACCATCGCCAGGGTCACTAGGCCTCTGGTATTGTGGACTTTCTGTTTTGTACATAGCCCCATTTAGACCATCCCCACACCCACATTCCTCTTTGTAAATAGTTCTACACCTGCATTCCCTGTTCCCCCTTCCACCCTCCTACACACCCCTGTTGCTGTAAATAGTTTTACAGACTGCCATTTTTCTTGTTGCTGTTTTGTTGTTATTCATGTTAGTTGTATTTTTTGGTTTTTTATTTTAGGAGTTATTAAATATTTTTGCTGCTAACAGCCTGTGTCTGCGGTCATCACTGAACTGTTGTTACAGTCACCGGTTGTGTTGCATGGCTGGCACAATGCCTTTTGCTTACCAATGCCCATTTGTGTCTGTGCCTTGGCACAACAGTATGCCCTGTCCACCTTGTTTAACCCCCACTGTGTTAGTCATGCTGTCCCCTGGGCCACCTCGGGGGTGTCCATCAGTGCTGCACACATTGTCACTTGCACATAGCCCCTATTCTGGTGCTGTGCATGCCTCTGCTGTTTTCCTGGTCCCCCTGCTGCTGTGCTGCACTGTCTGCAGTCCTGTGTACCTGTGGGCATGTGCCACCAGTGTGGCCTACAGACACCAGCCTGTATGCCATTCTGCCTCTGGATCACTGTGCCTGTGCTGTGGCTACCATGACCACCCTGCTCTGTTCCTCTGCACTGTTGTTACAGTGCATGGCTGGGCCTTACTGTCCGTTGGGCCTCTGGTGCTGGGGTGCTCCATCCCTGCCCTCCTGTGTGCCATGCTCATTGTGCCTTTTTGTTCCATGGGTTGATGGTGTATGTGTGGTGACTCATACTGTGCACACGGGGGCTGGGTCTGTGTCCATTGTGCACTTTGGCAGTGCCTTTCCCCACCCCTTTTACCTTGGGACGCTTCCATCCCTGTTCTAGCTGTTATACCTTACTCATTTCCCATTTCATTTCCGTCCCTGTTACTCCACTGTCTCATGCCAGGTTGCTCCTTTTTTTTTTTTTTACTATGCTTTTTGCCCCTGGTCGCTCTCCCATCTGCCCCACTCCTGCACCTGTCTCACTCCCCAATTACTGCCATCTGTTAGTGATACTCCCTGGCTTACCCCCCAGGGTGGGGCCATGGTATCACGACCTGCCTGTCTGCGACAGGTAAGGTGTCAGCGAGCCAACATTGCCTCCCTGGCTCCCCCCCCCCAGGGTGGAGTTCAGGGCCAGTAGTGATGCCCGTGGAACTGGGACTTAGTCAGCGGCAGAGTGGCAAGTAGCTATGGAGACCAGGTGCCAGGGCAGAATCATGTAGAGCACCCAGAGAGGTTTTTCTTCATTTTTTCTTTGAGGTGGGGACGTGCAATGACATCCAGCATGTGCCCTGCCTCTTGTAACAGACTGACATTTTTGCTGTGGTACTCCCGGCCTCCACCAGGGGTCTGTCCTGCAGCGAGCGTACTCCCCACCCTCCCGCCAGTGAAGGACAGCAGTCCATGGGATGCTTCATCCTTCTTCCCCCGGCCATCCCTCTGATGACCTGGCTCAATTCCCGAACCTAGGTCGCCAGCATCACAAGTGGAAATCCAACTGCTGTGCCGACAGGCCGGCCCACTCCTTTTCCTATATTCAGTCCTGCCCAGATGCTATGGCACATTTCCAGGTGCGCAGCGCATTTCAGGATGTGCCATGGCACATCTTTGGCATATTCAGCCTGAGATGCGCTGGTGCATCTCACCACACATCTTCTGAATATTGTAATATTTTGCGACGGCACATCTCAGCTGCATGGAGAAAGCACTTGCACCCTTTCCAGGTGCAATTTTGAAACTGGGGCTCATAGTGTTTGTTTTTTAGAGTTACCTATGGACCCATTTTTATAAGTGCAGTAAGACACTTCAGCTTGCAGTCTTGTGCATTATTACGCCTCTGGGCAAGTTACAGTTGCAAAGCCTGCGATCAGGCTTGGGAGCGGGTCCACTGGACCACCAGGGATACATTTTATTGCACAAAGCCCACAATCAGGCTAGATTTGGTCCACTGTACCACCAGGGAATGGAATTCTTCATTTATGCCCACGATCGGTCAGGGATTCGGTCCACTGGACCACCAGGGATACTACTATTTTCACTATGCCCATGAGCGGGCTGGGGAGCAGGTCCACTGGACCACCAGGAAAACCTTTCATTTTCACTATGCCCACAATCGGGCTGGAGGGCAGGTCCACTGGACCACCAGGGAAACATTTTACTTTACAAAGCCTGCGATCGGGCGTTGAGTGCGTCGCCGCTGAGGGTAGGGGGTGACGGTCCCGACGACTGCCAGGCAGCGGGCACCAGTGCAATCGCCAGATGTCAAGCGTACCTGCATGCAAATGGGGCCATAATGACATGCAAATGGCCCCATTGCACCTTGCATGCATTATGGCCCCATTTGCATATACAGCGCTAAATATCACGGTTCATGCGCCTCGTGCACCTGCACTTGCGCTGGCGAATCCCCCTGCTCCTCTCTGGCCAGTTGCTCTGGTGCAGTGCCACTGCACCATGCATAATGCGTGTGGCCACAGTGCCATATTCAACGTTGCTGTGCCTTGGCGCAGCACCATTGAGTATCGCCCAGAACACGCCCTGGCACATCCCAGTTGCGCTGCACCCAGGCGTGCGCCACAGCCTGGTGCAGTCTGAATATCCCAGCCATTGTCTACTTTATATGCTTCCCTCTATCTGGACTAACCTCCATATGAACCTCCAACCTTCCCTCTCTTACTCTGCTCTCAATCAACTCTTCAGGTATCATTTTGTTCCTCCTGCTCGTGCTCCGATTACCTCTCTGCTGTCCCTTGGTTTTTGGGTGCTTCTCCCAGTTTAATTGGTCAGTTGTTACCACTCACTATTTGTTCATTGTTCCTATTTGGCTGCTCTAGTGTTCAGTTTGTATTGCCTGACTGTTTTGTAGTCACCATTTGAATTGACTTCACTTCTTCCCCTTACCCGTATACACCTGAAATGAGCCTTGACTCAGTGCGCTTTTCCTGGTCACTCCTTTTTTTATAAATACGTACATTGACCTGCTATCATGCTCTTTCAGTTTGCCTCACTCCTTTACACAAAACAGCTACAAATCAACACTTAAATACTGTACTTTTCCAGACTTGCTTAAGCCTCCCATGTAACAGGTTGGGGCCTACTCAGGGAGTCTTGCCTCATCATTTGAGAAACACTGTTTTATCTTGTTATCATTTTCATGTTATGTGTGATATGATTTTTCTTACAAACAGTTAGTCTGCCTTTTATCACTAATTCAGTTCTCCATGTACTCACCTACTCAAGTTTGGTTGCATATTCCAGCGTGCACCTTGTGATGTATTGCGTATCTTACATTGCTCATTGATACCTTAACAAACAACAAAAGCATCAAAACAAAAACATATACTCACCGTTTTACCTTAGTCGCTTCCTCTGTCACTGTATATAACATGTAGTCTTTTTTGTCGCCTTTTCTGTGTCCATTTTTCCTGTATGGAAACAAAAGGAACATGATGAAAAAAACATACATGAATTGTATGTCATTGGACTAGTTTTAATAATGCTGAAATGCTGCATGAAACACAGTTATCTCCATTGAAATTTATTGTTATGTTTTGTCCCTGGACGTTAGGACAGTAGAAGTAGCTATCCCATACTGGTGGAAAATTACCCCTTTTTGGCATCTCAGTTTTTTTTTTTTTTCCATAAATGTTTTTATTGTTTTACAAATAAACAGGTACATAAGTAGTCCCTTTTAGGTTACATGTACTAGTATTTCAACAACAACGTTGTAGGTTGGCAGTTCACATTTTTCATAGGTATTGATACCCGTTTCCAACTTCCTACATTTCTGCCTTTCTGTTTCTACACTTATCTATTAACAATTAACTGTTACTATTTACTATTTTAACCCAGGCTTTGGCCCATACTATTTGGATTGTGGTAGACAACTTATTCTATGCCTGTTCCTGTGATCCCTAAGTGGATGTCTTGGGTAGATTACCAGTAGTTGATAGGGCTTTCTTTATGTTCTCTTAGGCCAACCTTACTGAGTTTCTGATTATTTCCTCCCACCTGGGGTTGTTCCTGATGATTTGTTTCTGCCTCCAGGGTAGAGCCATTGCAGTTCTTTACACCATCTAATCATGATAATCTCCTTGGGGGAGTGTTATGTTTAGTGCTCAGTGTGCTTGTTTGCTTGTGTGGATGCATGTGTGTGTGGGGGGGGGTTGTCTTGTGTGCTGGTGGCACCTCAGTTTTATGATATCTTGTGTCACTTGTGCTGGGGCCAGATTCTTGCACTCTACTCAGGATGCCATTTATTTTCTTGCATTGCCTCTTGTTCAGTTTTGCATAATCACTTAGGCTTTGAACCTTTTTATGTCCTGTGACCTGCATTATTTCAGTCGCACCGATACCTTCCTCACTCACTTTTTGCACTAGTTGCTTTCTAATGCTGTGGTTAATTATCTTCTTTTCTGTATCTATGCTTGGTTCTGATATCATCATTTTCATTATTTTGGAAAATTTGTTTATGCCAATCAGTTGGTTCTTGTACCATTTTATGGATGTATTGTTAGGAGTCTGGTTTTGGTTTAGGGCAAGGAAAAATGTACTGTTGTGCCACATCCGGCCTTTGATTCTTGTAATTTAGGTACATCAATACTGGGCATCTTTCTGGAATAGTTGGTGCTTCATATGCTCTTGGCCTTATTTTGCATATTTCCTTAGGATTTGTACCACTTTGAGTCTTAGTCTGTCTTTCTGTGGAGTATTCGATGTATCTGCAATCCTTTTCATCTGTTCTGAGTTATACATCTCCCCATCTCATGTCATGCATTTCTATGTTTCCACATGTTCTGAAGTGGAGGCTGTAGTATAACCATACTGTATTTAACAGTGAGTGCACAGACTGTGAACCTAGCTGCTGCTTTTCAAAAAGTTTTCTATCTTGCCACTATTTTCCTCTGCAGCGCTGCTTTTTGCACCCTTCCCTAGACTTTTTTTTTTGCTTTGCCACTAGTACATTCCTTGTCTCTTCAAACTTAGTTGAAAAAGATAGTGAACTCCTGTATTTCTTGCTTTTTAAATACCTTTCAGCTGACTTAAATATACTACCTAACATTAGAAGCTCATAATGCCCACCTTTTTTTTGTTTGTTTGTTCAGATCTTTGGGTGGGATATCCTGTAATTCCTATTCATCCTTAAATTCTGTTTCTATGTAGGTCTTTATAGTGCTTGCATCAAACGTCGTCTTTCTTTTCATATTTTGATTTTTTATTAATTTCTATGAAATTAAATATTTCTTTGTTTATTGTGTCTAACTTATTATCTAGGAAGCTGGGTACATCTTCTACACTTCTGTTTGGCACATTTTCGAATGCATTCTCACCCATAACTTCTTTCAAAACTTCTCTTGTTTCAGTTAGTCTGTTGCCAACCTGAATAATACCCGCTATTTGCTGCATTACAGGTTGCAATATGCCATTCTCACCTGGCAAGATGTCAGTTAGTCGTTCTATATCTGCTTCAAACTGAGTCAGCAGATCCTCAGAGTTGATTGTAAAACTATTATCAAGCATTGATATTTTGGATGTGATAACAGTTTTCCCTAATGAAAACTGTTTTTTTTTTTGTTTGTTTTTTTGGTTTTTTTTTTACCTAGGGATTGTTGTTAAGTGCTTACACGCTGGTCACTGCTGAGTGGCAAAATGGTTAACTTAAAGGAAAAAATGAAAAACGGTTGTTCGCCAGAACGCTTGGCTTGTGCACATGCAGCATAGGGAAAACAGCAAGACACCATACTTATGATTTTTTTATTTACTACATTTTACTAAAAAGGAACATTAAAGGGCTTCTTCATTTATACAATCACAACAATGCTTATTTATCTTATACTGTCCAGCTTCCTGAATTTTTAATTGCTTGGCATTCACAAAGTATATATGGAATTTGAATGAGAATAGTCCAACCCCCCCCCCCATGTACTCTCTCCCTATGTTTTGTTTGTCAGCATTCTCTCCCCCTCCCCACATGGTTGTAATAAACAAAAAAAGGTTTTAGTGATTAGAATGTGAGGTACTTGATGCCCAGCTCAGAATCTGAATGGCTGTTTCTAAGTAAGTAATAGTCTTTAATAATCTTTAATACCCCATAGCTTTTTGGCCAACCTGTGTGAACCTGCCTCCTGTTTAGGAGGTGTATGGTTGCTTAGCAACGTCCTGCTTCAGCAGGAATACAAGGGAATACAAGGGAGTGATTTCATTCCCTCAGGACACACAGGTTGGTCAGAAAGGCAGGCCACACCTTGAGCAGCACACACAAGCACTTTTGAGATTGCAGACAGGGCATTTGTGAATGCTGAAGCTTTGAAACTGTTTGAAACTATCCACAATAAGGTAGAACCATCTTCTTTTAACCATTTGAACTGTTAGAGTATATAAAGTATTTATGTAAACATTTTATAGCAACTTATTTGGTGAAGCAGTGTTGCTTTCATATGTTTTTCAGGGTTTAAACCCAATTGCTTGATTTGGTCTTGAACACAACCATGAATGAAGTGAAGCCTACAACGAGTGCATTTTTATATGCTATGAGGTAAGTGGCCAAGTTATGTGGTCACAGGCTTTATGCAGTTGTTAAAATTAAGCTAATATGGGGCTTTTTGCATTGAAAATAATTGATAGAACATACTATATCAATTCACATATGGCATGGATGTTTTTTGTAATATGAAGTAAGCAGGAGGAAAGTAACATATAGGAGAACAGTAGCTGTGAGCTAGGTAAAATTTATTTTTTACTTCAAGAATTTCCCAATGCTTTAACTTAACACAGTATCATAATATAAAAATTGGAGGTAAATATTTTTGTTCCAAGGATTGTTCTACTAAAATATGTTTTTTTTATTATTGTCTTTAACAGACAAACCCCATGAACAAGCTCTTGTACAGAGCAAAACGTAGGGGGCAGTATAAACAGAAACAAAATCATTACAAAGAAATTTTTGGACTCTGGAGAAGTTATTTTTGGGTTCCTAAACAAGATTTGTTTCATGGACATTTGATGGCACCTTGGGAACCAGAGGCACAGTATGTGATTCAACAAGGTTCATTTCCCACCTTACCGTTGGGATAGTTTCTATGAGCAGTAAAATTACCTGAATGATGCACCTCTGTAGACAGTATAAATATGACTTTCAATGTCACAAAGTACTCTTACTTCATACAAATGAAAGCAATCATTGTTCTAGCCCCCCCCCCAAGGAATCGGTACAATCTGAACTGTTTTTAGCAATTGTGTAGATTATCAGACCACTACTAGTAGCATAGTACAAAGCCATAGTGAATACAGTGTTTTTGCCATGTACTTACTGTGAGGTACTATAGCTGTATTAGGCTACTTTCCCCATGTGTTTGCTGTTGATTTATGTTTTGTCAGTTTGTTTGAGTTGGGGAGCTCCTCCTCCACACCCCACTGACATTTTAACATGGGGAAGTGGGGGGTGAAGCCCCCAACGCAAATACACTAATAAAATAAATAAAATAAATAAATTTCTGTCAGTAGTCCTGGATAAGTATTTTCTGTTAGTCAGTGAGTCACTCATACATTTTATTGGTTTATTTGAGTTGGGGGCTCTGCCCCCAACACTCCACTTGTCTTTTTAACATGGGGGATGTGGGCAAAAGCCCCAACTCAAATAAACTAATAAAAAAATATATATATTGATATGCTACGCTAATAGCATAGGTACAGTGGTGGTACGATTTTCTACACAATTGCCTTGTTTTCTGCATCCTGACAGCCCAGTGATCACTGCTCCAGCTGCTGTCCATTGTATAAACTGCACATGTGATGACCTTACGTTGAATATGGCAATAATGTATGGGTAGTCCTCATTATTGTCCGAATTCAACAAGTTAATGTAGTCGTTATGGTATCAATGTGACTTCAGGAGGTTGTTAACCCCTCTTGAGTATGTTACATTGATACCATAACAATGGGAGTGGATCTGCGCATGCACGGTTCCTTTACACAAGAGGCGCACAACAGATGGCAGCGGCGATGAAAGCTGGCCCTAATCTGGAGAGGCACGACAGGAAACCTAGTAAGGACCATCTACATTTTTAGTCCATACACTATAAAATATAATGGATGGGGATTTATCATTAACCTTACTGAAACCGCTTCTTGAGGTTACCATGACAACTGTAAACCTCTCGAGCTTTGCTCTCGAGGTTTACATCATTGTCACAATAACCTCTCGAAGTGATTACAGTGTGGTTACCAATAAATCCCCATCCATTATCCTCTATTTTATCTACACTCACTGTGTTTGACCTCTGTGATCTCACTTGTAGCTGGGCTGCTGTGAGACCACAGAGGTCAAACACAGCTTCTGTAGATAAATACCATATTCAAGGTAAGCTCATCACATATCCCCCATCTATTTACAGACTCTAATTGGAGACAACATGCTCTAAGTGAAATAACATGTTCTACATAAAAATAAATATGTATCCCAAAATCACATGATTATTTATTGAATTTATTCACCACTGTTGCAGAGAGTGTGTGTGTGTGTGTGTGTGTGTGTGTGTGTGTGTGTGTGTGTGTGTGTGTGTGTGTGTGTATGTGTGTGTGTGTGTGTGTGTGTGTGTGTGTGTGTGTGTGTGTGTGTATATTTTTATATATATATGTGTGTGTGTGTGTGTGTGTGTGTGTGTGTGTGTGTGTGTGTGTGTGTGTGTGTGTGTGTGTGTGTGTGTGTGTGTATATATAATCAGATATTCCATAGGACACAGTCGCTCATCCCTGACTGCTACTGCAGCACTGTAGGTAACAAGCTTATTCCAGTCTGTTCTATGGATTATCCTATTTCTACTAAAAATACCAAGCCACTTGGCCTTGGTGCCAATTGCAGTGAACGTACACCATGGTACCACAGTTTATTTTCAGCACAGGTAGAATTCCACCTTGTTGATGAGGCCAGAGAGCATGTGTACAAACTGAGGAGACATGCATGTGCACATCACCAGTGTTTCAGATTAGGTGTAATCCAAAAGGTTAGTGAAAAGATACTGGGAGCTCTGCCCTCAGAACTGGGATAAACTGTGATGCAACAAAATATACCTGTGGGTGTGGAACATGTGCTACAAATGAACCTACAAGAAACATTCAGCTGAAAATTCCCTTTACTGTGTCGTGGTGAAGTACTGTGGTGTTTGTGCACTGCAATAGGTACTGTGGGTCAGCTGCTTGGCACGGGGTCACAATATTGCATGGACAATAGCGCAGTACAACAATGCTGCAGTCAAAACAGCAAAATGGAAAAACAGAGTCAGTGAAAACACTGACTCAAACAACAACCACACACACCAGAGGGGAGAAATTGGAAACATTTCCATTTCTTTGCCCTTCACACCCCATAACTAAATTAATCAACTCTGAGGGGCATGTGGATCGAGGGGAAAAGGGAAGACCTGGGAGCTGGGAATTTAGGTTTTTCTGAGAAAAAAAGTAAGAACATGTTGGGAAATGAGAAATCAAACCCCGATTTCCCCCACTCTCCCGTGCACCAGGTGCTTGTGCCTTAGCCACTCCACCACGACAGCGGCTCAACTGGGCACAGCACCTGTGTCCTCTTCAGCCCTAGCTCTATTTTCTAGTCAGCGACAGGGGTAGCTGTAGTTTCCTACCACTATTATACCCCTGTCGCTGTAATTCATTCTGATCTTTAGACAGCGCGATTATCCTTGTGCTGTTTCAGCAGCGCTGCTTTGTGTTTTGTTACTAGACTGTGAATTAGCAAGTTTGCACCCTACTGGCAAATCTCATTGACCAAAGGAGCACTGGCATTGTTGGAAGTGTTTTGGATCCTAGCTATACCACTGGGCTTAGGAGTTTAGTGGTGTTTCTATGACTGATTGATACAATGTGAAGTTTTTAAAATAAAATATAGAGTACATTTGATAGGGTGTCTACAAGCTGGTTGTGTTTGTGAGTTTATAAAATGGAGATTTGTTGTTAGTCATATTTGATTCCCACAAACATGGTTTAATTGTTTTAAACTTTTAAAAAGTACATTATACTTTAAAAAAAAAAAAAAAAAAAGATTGGGAGCTTTCCTGTGTCAAGTAGTAAGTGAATGCTCTTCTTGGGTACATGGGATAGGATGGGAATATTTTTTTATTGGTTGAGGGAAGTGTGTGTGTAATTCTGGTAATGGTTGTAGTAGCTGCCAGAAGTGTCTCCTAGGGGAGGGTCACAGAGAACAGTCTGACTGTTAGAGTTAAGAAGATTGACAGCTGCAGGGAAAATAACAGGGCTGCAGGGAGAATAAAATGTTATTTGCCCTGCAGGGAAATAACATGCATGACTAATACTTTTTTTCCTATATTCTATTTTTCTTCCTTGGGGCCACAGCAAAAGAGGCTCTCTTCCGCCAGCTGCTGCTCTCCCCCCCACTATCCAGCACCTCTCTAGGATCCCTGGTGGCAAGGGCACCCACACGACTTATTCCCCCTCCCCATGGCAGGATCAGGAGAGGGAGGTCTGACCTCAGCCTCAGACACTCATAATGCAGTTTCCTCACTCTGGGTTGCGCTGGTGATGTGGCGCATGGAGGTGTGGCCAGTGGGCATCATACACCCTTTCCATGCCTGGTCTTTTCCTCCAGTGTTTTTTCCCTTAGTTCTCTCCTCAGCAACTCGGCTGCACACAGACATGGAGGTGCGCATGCACGCCAGAACTGACAGCTTCACTCCAGCCACTCTGGCCTAGCACCTGGCCCCCCATCTGTGTGGCACTGCCACAAAGCCTCCACTTGGTGGCAGCCAAGCTCCAGGAAGACCAACCTCCCCAATCCAGAAGAGGATAGCTGCCTGACAACCACTCCATCCTGCTCCCAGCCCCCCATCCAGCTGATCCCTGGTGGCCTGAGCTCATTTCTGAACTCCGTGTGGGAAAGGTAAAACACTAAGCGCCTCAGCACTCTGCATCATCAGGCGGGTTCTGACTAATACTTTTTATTCTCTCATTTTATCAATCCTTATAATTGTGTGTGTGTGTGTGTGTGTGTGTGTGTGTGTGTGTGTGTGTATGTGTGTATATGTGTGTGTGTGTGTGTGTGTGTGTGTGTGTGTGTGTGTATGTGTGTGTGTGTGTGTGTGTGTGTGTATGTGTGTGTATGTGTGTGTATATGTGTGTGTGTGTGTGTATATATGTGTGTGTGTATATATGTGTGTGTGTGTGTGTGTGTGTGTGTGTGTGTGTGTGTGTGTGTGTGTATGTGTGTGTGTGTGTGTGTGTGTGTGTGTGTGTGTGTGTGTGTGTGTGTGTGTGTGTGTGTGTATGTGTGTGTGTGTGTGTAATGTATGTATATATATAGATATAGATAGATATAGATAGATATAGATAGATATAGATAGATTATATATATATATATAGGGGATATCCCATAGGGAGGATGAGAATACCCTTTTTTTTGCTTTTATTATGTTTTTACACACACACACATTTTAATTAATGAAGCACAACCGTCAGCTGTTGAGGATGATGAGGAGGGTGACAAGGACTGTGATGTGTGCAGTCACTCATCCTCTTTTTGTTCACAATAGAATCAGATCAGTTCAGTGTTTTATTTGTCCAATCTTAAAAATGATTATCACAAAATAGAAAATTACAATAACATAAACATACATATAAATAAGGTATCACAAGACATATAAATACAATCCGACATTACATATAGTACACAATGACCAGTAATACAAACAAACACAAAAATACAGTTAATGTGCAAAATGGCAATAAATACTCAGGTGGATGAATCCGGGGGTACCACTGACATGGAAAAATATCACTAAGCCACCAATATCATACCTTAGGGGCATTTAGATTCTGTCTCCTAATATTCCTTGTTATGAATGCAAATTTCCCTACAAAGTGTATAATAGTATGATCCTCAGAGGAAAGAAAAACCTTAAGTTCAGTATCACTGGATGTTGCTATTCCAGTGATTATTGGAGATAACCACTTGCACCTCACCCTAGTGTACAAAGGACACCTCAAAAAAATGTGGGCCAAGTCCTCCCTTTCTCCCTGTTCACATACACAGAATTTATCCTCAGAATTACTAGAGTTCTTATAGAAAGCATTTCTAACATTCGATCCAAACAATTCAAGCCTAAATCTTGTATATGTTTTACAAATATCTGGGTTCTCCAAAACATCAAGATAAAATCCGTATTCATGATTATCAACACTATGAGAATACCATTAGGAATATTTGGAATTGGCAATATATTCCAAATCCAATTCTCTATGGAACTGTTCCATCTTGTTTTTTATATAAACTTTGTATTTCTCATTAATATTCACACACCGATGTCTATATTTCAACAAGAAAGACATCAGATAGTTAAAGTGAGTTATACAAGTGAGAAAGCCAACTTGACTGTTTATGCTTACGTTGCACCCAAACTTCTTTCTCCATTAAACATATCTTAGCCCACCTATCATTCGGTAATCACAACATCCTAATCCAGAAATTAATTAATCTGGAATCGGCTAATGCCTGTAAATTTGTAATTCCCAGTTCTGTTCTTAAAAAGTAAGCCAGTGTAGATCTTTGACAACCAGTGACTTTCCTCAAAAGTTTAATGGCTGGAATTTCTAAGTGATCCAAAGGTTTTAACTGCCATATTTCTACCCCATACATGTTTTATGCATTATACTTTGCCTGTATGGTAGACAGAATGGGTCTAAGTGAATAACCACCATAGGCATGGTTAAATTTTGCCAAAGCCCCTATTGTTTTATTAGTTTTAGAGAGTATATTATCCTGGTGTCTACACCAAGATCCATTATTAGAATATAATATGCCCAAATATATGTATGATGAAACTGTTTCTAAATACTCATCTGCTAGTTTCCACCTATACTTATTGGTTCTTGCACCAAATACCATTATTTTCATTTTACCAAGATTGATTTTCAATGATAAAGACTCAGATACAGTTAACAAAAGATTTAACTTTTTCTGAAGGCTTGAAACTGAGAGAAAGCACAGAAAAAGATTGTCAGCATAGGCAAGTGCTGAGCATACATGTGTACCAATTCTAGGAGAATCAGAATGTAAGGATTGTAACTGGATCAATAAATTATCCAAATTGAAAAAAGCATAGGTGCCAAAATGCATCCTTGCCTGACACCTTTATTTGTTTTTATTCTACCCGATAATACACTCCTGGTGTGAATCTGAGCCCAGGTGTGAGAATATAAATTTCTAATGCTATTAACCAAGACAGGAGAAATACCACGTGATAACATTATTTCCCATAATGTTGATCTATTAATTGTATCAAATGCTGAGCTATAATCTACAAAAACTACATACAGTTTTTGTTTCCTTAAATTAACATATTTTTCAATCAAATGGGAGAGTATAAAGCAGTTATCAAAAGTTGAATAACCTTCCTGAAATCCTGCTTGAGCGGGAGCAAGTACCCCTAATGATTCTATCTCATCCCTGAGTCTGACCAGTAATAATTTGGCAAAACTTTTACCCAAAACATCCAACAAACCTATGGGATGATACGTCTCAGGATCATCCTTTGGTCCCTTTTTGTAAATTGGAAAAATAATAGCCCCTACCCATGACTCTGGGACAAAATTAGTATAAACACATTGATTAAAAAAAGGAGTCAAATAATTTGCCCAGACTTCAGGTAAACACCAAAAAACTTTCCCTGGTATCCTATCTGGGCCCGATGCCTTGTTAGATTTGATATTCCAAATTGCTTCAATCACCTCTATTTTTGAAAATGGAACAAACAGGTCTTTGATGACATTCATATCCATTAAATCCCAAGCAGATGCCATACTTGGATCCAACAGCATATTACTATAAAATTCAAGCCATCTACATGATTCAATATGTTGCTCTAACTCATTGCACACCCCTTACAACCTTTGGCTACCAAAGACCAGAAAGATTTAATGTCATTATCCATAACTGCTGCATTCATCCTTCCCCACTGCTGTTCAAAAAATATTTTCTTTTTTTTCTTTACTAAATTTCTGTAGGTTTTTCCTTTTTTTTTTCTTTTCAGTTTTCAAGTTAATAGCACTAGACTGACTTGGATTAACCCTGGCTTTTCTAGATATTTTATGCAACTGCTTTTTGTTAAACGTACACTCAGAGTCAAACCATCCTATAAGTAGTTGTAAGTTTGACTTAGTTATAGTCTTATATAAATTAGGCTCCTGAGTACTAAAAAGGAGTTTAAACTTTCCATAGATCAAGAATGGACCCATGATTGAATTAACCCAAATATTAAAAAAAGAAATAGTTAAAGATGTCACGCCAAATTGCAAATCCCAAGACCATTCAATTTTTTTAGAATATCGAATTATAATTGGTACAGATGTCGGACAAATCTCATGATTTGCATGGATCATTTTGTGTAAAGTGAGTGGAAAGTGATGACTTTCCACTCTATGTACCACTACCATGTCCTCCCAATAATTGGGTGGACCTTGCCAGACAGCCAAATCAATTACTGAAAAACCAGTTTTTGTGAAATAAGAAGGTGAGCCTAAGTGATCTCCCTGTGTTCTACCATTAAGGGGATATACCAAATTATCATTCATAAATTTTATAGGTTTATGACCATTATAATTAAATTTTGAATCGGAAGAAAATCTCTTAGTTCTAGGAACATCTGGAAACATATAACCCAGTATTGAATTGTCACTCAATCTGTCAAAATGACCAATTCTGGCATTGAAATCACCAGTTAATAGCAAAAAAAGCATTAGGGTATTCTATTTGGTATATTTGTACCAATTCAATTGATCTATCCCAAATCTCATTTAAATACTTTTTATACTTTGCAGGAGGAATGTAACAATTAAACAGGAGAAACAATGTCTTGTTAACAGAAAGTATAATCCCAACAAAATTCTGTTCCAATATCAACTGTTTAGCACCCTTAAAAATCCCTCTTTTGATGTAAGTTAAGATGCCACTGGATAAATGTTTCTTTCCAGTATTAAAACCTGGAATGTGAAATAATGTATAACCATTAATGTCTAGTTCATCCACTTGCTTATGCCAAATATAAAAGGAACAGATATAATCTAGCCAATCCCTATCTTGAAGCTTTGACCTAAACCCATCTATATTCCATGAAATTAGGAAGGATGCTTTCCCTTCCATAGACGTGGAGGACAAATTACCTGATTGAGATCCCAAACTAGACAAACCACTGGATTCATCAACCTGGATCCCCAATACAGAGGGGTCAAATTCCAATGTAGGGTCTAACAGTCATTCTTCATATTCTGCAATTGCCATAAATCTATTTGAAATAGGAATTGTATAAACATTTCTAGTGTCTAAATGAGATGTATTTTCTTTAGGAGCATAACTGAAACCAGATAAAAAAGATGGAATTCCGTCTTCAGCAGAGAGATCAATCAAATGAAGACCAAGTGCATGTAGGATTCCTGCTACCTTCCAAACTCTGTTAGCTATCGCAGAATTTTTAAAGGTAATATCAATTTGTCCCCCATTCAACAGAGTTGGATGTCTAAAAGCTCCTAACACACCTTAATGACCCAGTCTAATATTTAAAAAATGTGCAAATAGATTGCATAAAACTCTTACCAATTTATCATATGTTTCTTTATATAATTTCTTATGCCCAAAAAGACTCAAAGTAACTAGTGCAACCTCATAATCGGCATTAGTTGCCTCGCTCATCCCATTACTACCTCCTGGGGAAACCCTCCTTATATTGGTTATTAGAGTCAGTCTTCTTAAAGTCTTTGTCCAATAACACTGCATTAAGATTGAATCTTTGAATATCCAAGAGATTTCTCCAAACATAATATGTCAATCATTCAGAGACCAGAATCACATCCACACTATTTGTCCTGCATAGCACCCATGCTCCCCACACTTCCTCCCCTGCCTGGTGTGACTCCACTGAGCACTTACACCCATATCCCCTCCTTATCCCCCCGTCTTTCTGCTTTCTCTTCTCAAATATTAATCCCCCAAATTTTCACCCCTCCCCAGTTTCCCCTCACTTCCCCCACTTTAAAACCCTTTCCTTACCCCTCTCTCTCTCCCCCACATCACCCAGCCCTGCCCTATCACCTACTTACATAACCCTGGGTAGATTCTATCCATACCACCCCTGACTACTCAACCCCTTATTCTGTCACCCCTTTGTCTCTGCCCCACCTTCCCCCTGCTCTAACATTTTCTGTCCTCCCACTCCTTTGGTCACCACCACTTCTGACTTTCAATAACTCTACCTGCATGCTTCAAAGCTCAGCTACCACTATAAATTGCTTGCCCACCTTAGGTATGTTCTTAGTATTGTTGCAATAAAGTTGACCTCTCCTACTTGTTAACTGTACTTGCTTGAATCTGTATCTGTATGTACCATAATGTTCTTGCCTGCTGTATATACCCCTATCTGTTTTGTAATGTCTACATACCCAGGGTGGGATATTCAAAGGGGTTGCGCATGGCACAACAGTGTTGTGCCATGTGCAACCAACTGATGAGCTCTGGTGCAATACTCAAAAGAGATGTTGTGCCCTGCAGATCCCAATGTGCTAGGGTGCACCAGTAATGTATGCGGCGTAAGTTCGAGAGGCATGCCCATGCATATTTCACACATCCCAATATTCAGCCTGGGATGTGCAACGTATATGCTGGTGCAACCCCTACTTGTGCTGCACACTGGTGCTCAAAGTTAAGCCAAAAAGAAATAGAAGCAAGGGCTGGTCACCCACAGGTGAGCTGCCATATTGCAGGGTGCAACATGGCAGCCGCCAGATGTGGGTGGCCACCTGAGCTCTGGGGCCAGGGTGTATTGGTGTCGCACCCCCCCATGCCTGATCATGGGCATTGTAATAGACTGATATCCCTGGTGGTCCAGTGGACCGCTTCCAGCCCGATCGTGGGCATAAGCATAACAAAAATGTTCTAAACTATCCCTGGTGGTCGAGTGGACTGCTTCCAGCCCGATCACAGGCATAAGTGTGTAAACAACATTCTAAAATATCCCTGGTGGTCAGCGGTATCCCTCCCACCGCCCACTGGGCCCCACCACCCTGCTCACGCCTGGTCAGCGGCAGGGCAGCTCCCCACCCACAAGCCACCAGCTGACTGACTGCATACAGTACAGCTGTATGCCCAGTGTCACAGCATGGGCCAATGGGTGTAAGATCATCCCGTACTACACAGTCCCGATATGTAAATGGATCCATTCACATATCTGGACTGTGTAGTACAGTGTATCTGCACACCCATTGGCCCACGCCAGAACCAGTGGGCATACAGCCGTACTGTACACAGTCAGTCACAAGTGGATAGGCAGCTGCTGCCCGCTGCTGACCGGGGAGGTGGGCCTAGTGGCTGTGAGGGGTACCGCTGGACCACCAGATATTTTTGAATGTTATATACTTATGTCTGTGATTGGGCTGAAGCGATCCACTGAACCACCAGGGATATGGGACATGCATTGTCATATACTTATGCCCGCGATCGGGCATTGAGGCACTTTGCCGTGATGTGCCGGGGGCGTGGTCCCTGACGGCTGCAGCCTGGCAGGCCACCAGGTGCAAGTCACCAGGGATCGGCGCACTTGCATGCAAATGGGGCCATAATGACATGCTAATGGCCCCAGTTGCACCTTGCACGCATGATGGCCCCATTTGCATAACCACCGCTGAATATCATGGTTCCTGCACCTAACACAACTGCACTTGCACTGGCGCATCCCCCTGCTCCTCTCTTGCCACTTATGCTGGCACAGTGCCACTGCACCATGCGCAATGTGGGAGGCCACGTTGCCATATTCAAGCAGTGCTGAGCCATGGCACAGCACATTGAATATCACCCAGCACACTCCCTGGCACATCCCAGTTGCACTGTGACCAGGCTTGCACCCCTGCCTGGTGCACTCTGAATATCCCACCCCTTGTCTATTGCCTTATGATGTGGAACCTTTGTAAATGAGATTTTAGCTCAAAGGTGTTATCCGAGATTCCAATAAATAAATAGAAAAATTCTCATTAGCATCCACATTTCTCCTCACTATGGAATAATCGTTAACAGCAATGTCCAATTCCAATTCTTCACTAAATAGTTTATGGACCAGCGCTGGTAAAGCATCTTCCTTTACCATTCTAAGTCCGTAAATTGTAATCCAAGGCGTAACTGAAAGGGTGGTTGACAAATAATGATTATGGTCAGTATTACTCAAATTCTCATTCATTTGCACTAAGTTAATGGATAAAGCACTTTCTTTGAGTAGAGAACCATTTCCTGTCTCTTCCAAGGATTTTTCCTTTTTGGCTTGTAAGTTGTTGTTTTCCTCATCCCATGGTTTTATTTTTTTCCCTTATTTTTCCCCTGTCAACTGCAAAACTCTGCTCCTTTTAACTTCCCATTAGCCACTTTCTTTTTACTACCTGTGCAGTTTTTATGTTTACTTTTTTTTTGTTTCCCATCAATCAATCAAATCTTTATTTATCCAGGTGATCACCATTGAGCAAGCTCATTTACAAGGTGGACCTGCTGTTGGCAGGGAAAATTGTACAGTTACATATAAATATACATAATACAAAAGGAACAACATATTTACAATACTGATAGGAGCAGAGTATTTACATTCCAAGTCACATGTACAAGAAAGATATACATAACACAACCGAATATATATATATATATATATATATATATATATATATATATATATATATATATATATATATATATATATATATATATATATATATATATATATATATATATATATATATATATATATATATATATATATATATATATATATATATATATATATATATATATATATATATTCCACAGGAGCAGGATGTGTATGGATGTCATCTACAAACCATAGAAGAAAAAAGAAAGATTTATATTCCTGTCCAGCAGAAACACGTTACAGGCCTGGATGGAAATTCCTAAGCTATGGAGGTGCACATAACAGTGTGTAAGCCTTAGGAAAATCCAGCAGAAGGGGGGTAGTGAATAAGAGGGATGCAGAGGGTGCTAAGGGCAAGTGGGGCAGAGGAGGGGGGAGTAGTAGTGGCAAGGGCTGATTTGGATAAACAGCTGGACTTGTGTTGAAGAAGAGAGGAACTATAGTCAAGCTGCTACGAGTGATAGAAGCAATTGATTAGAACTCTCCTTTAGCCTTTCCAGCCATCTCTAGAACTTTAGTAGGGGCAGCTTCCTTACCTAGAGACGTCTTATTACCCATTGATTCCTTCCTAGCTACTAATATTTCTTCAGGAAAGTCAATTGATGAAAAATCTGGTCTAATGGGTAATGGTCTATTTACCATAGATGCATCAACATTAATATTCCCACATTCTAAAACTATGGAAGAGGACTCTTCTAATGGATGTATTTCTTTTAAAATCCTAATAACATCCATCCTTGCTCCATTTACTGCTATAAGTTCCTTAAGTGACTCAATTTCAGTTCTGTTAATAATCTGCTGTTTACAAAGCATAAGATTAGCAGCATATTGATTTTTAAGGACTTTAATTATGTCTTCACTCAAAATTGAAGGAGTGTAGACCAGTTTAGAACCACTAACACTTCCATTTGGTAATGATTGATTAGAACTCTGCAGGTCTTGCATTTGTTTATTTATACTATCATCCAAGGAACTTACTATTCTTTAGATTTTGTGTCCAGTCCACACAAGAATGGGCTGGCTGGATAAAAGAAGAATTTGAATATATATATATATTCATCCAATTATTTAAGCCCCTGAATAGTAGCTTCCAATTTGTTTAGAACTGATTTACAGCCTTGGGATATATCTTGGGAGGAATTAGCCACCCTATTAGCCTCCTCAATTCCATATTGAGCCACCCCACCATTAACACAGAATCCATTCTGCTGATCAGTCTGCACAATCCCTATGTTCTGGACACTCTGCACACTCTGAGTTTCAGAACTCTGATAACTTTTTTTACCAGCAATTTTCTCATTTACTAGAACTTGACCCTTAATTTGTTCATTATGTTCACCACTACTCATATCATAAACACTAATAACATTTTCCACAGCTAGAGAGGGAACATCAGTGCTAACCTTTGCATTGTTGGGTGTCAAAAAAAGATTTATGGGGACTAGACGTGCAAGATTTTAAGGACTGTGTGGGCATACCTCTCAAATGTCGCACATTACGAAGTACGCCACTCATTTTACCTCTCAGAAACCCTCTGTTTCACATGGCACAGGTAATATTCCACACTGCTCACTGAAACTGCAATGCAGAAATTCATAATAATCTATGATACTCAGTTATAAGCAAACATGAATAACATAAGCGCATAGATTTAGACTGTGTTCTGAGCTTGCAGTGTCATTTTTGATGATGTGTCACACATTTTGCCCATTTGTCACACGTACTGTTACACATTTGAGTGATGAAAGGTTGAGAGGTATGTGTGAGGAAGTGGAAGTAACATTTAAAGGATATATTGAGGAAGATAGAAAATCAGTACCATCTTGGTTTAATTTAGCCTTGTCCTAAAAAAAAAAAAAAAAAAAAAATACTTCATTAAGGGTCTGTTGCTTAAGTTTCAGTTTTGTTGGAACATTCTTTGAGTTAACTTTTAAAGCTAGAGCTGCAAAAAACAGTTTTTTTTTAGTAGAATGATTACCAGGCTGTTTAACCCTTCCTCTCTTATTCTTAGGTCTAGCACTAAGATTAACACCAATTGGAGCACTATCTATAGGGTGAGAACCGCCACAAACATCATTAGCACCCACAGCTGATACAGCTGGCACAGAATCGCAATTAGCACCATAAATTGATTCAAGGTGGTCTGTATTACCCGTAATATTTGGGTCAGCATCACTGTTAATTAGGGTACATCGGTTCCTAGTAAAAAACATTTTTCATCTGCTTAACGATAAATAAATTAGTAAATCAATAAATTTAACTAATTCCTATAAGATCTTTCTCTGGTACAACAGGGATATTTAACCCCCCCCCCCAGTACCAAGAAATTCCAAAAAATGAAAAAATCAAAATAAGGAATCCAGTAACCTGTAACCAACAGATAAATCCAGGTATTAATGTCCATATACCATATATGCCAAATGTTCTTTATCTTAAATGTGCAAGTATGCATTGCAGTTCTCTTCCTAAAAGAAATAAATTAACTTGCTCCTTTCAGTGAGGAATACAGGTCTCAGCCTCTAAATCACTCAGCCTTAGTCTCCCAATCTCTCACTGAAATAATTCCACATGTTTTCTTCTAGTTGGGCGATGCATCCAGTCCCAATCCCATCCAAAATGAATTAAGGTACAAGGAAATCTTATCAGTATTGCAGTCGGTAGTCTCACTGAATTATAAAAGGAAAAGAATACGTATAACACCAAATAACACCAAAGAAACAAAAACACTAAACACTATCATCAGCTATCACTAATTAATAGCTAGTTTATTTTAAGACTAAGTAAAAACAATATCCTAAGCAACATCAGCATCTAAAATAATAGGAAGTACTTACTTTTCCTTATTTCTTGTTACTCATGTAGCTGTATATGCAGCTATATACGCAGAAGGAAATATTCGTCACAACTCCTTAGGAAAAGACACAAAAAATTGCTGTTTTACTGCTTTTCATTGACTTTCATCTGCTCATAGATCAGCTTAAAAACATCAAAGTATCTTATTCAAAAAGACGACTCTCTCCCAGTAGTAAAAAATAAGAACAAAAGCAGTGCCGTCTTTTATACCAGAAAAACAACACTAACTCCAGTGAACAGCAGCAGAAGGCAGATTGCAGGTAGCAAGTAGCAGATCTGATTACCGGCAAAAGGTCTATTCGATGTGGAGTTGTGGCATGTGATGTGTATACTGCTCTGTCATATGACCCAATCTGCATATGGCGTGAAACTTAAAATCTCTAAGTTTTAAATATATTTATCCTAAAATCTTAAAAATGACATATAAAGGCAAAACTCTGTAAAAACACAGTTAAATTAATAGCAAACTACTGCAAGTATGCTACAAAAGCACAAAACATAAAGCACAGCACAAGAAGGAGTAAAAGTGGAATAGCGCAATATTGGCACTGACCTATCCTAAAGTAAACACTAGGCGTTCCTTTTTTACACAAAGAATTATATCTACATGGAACAAATTACCTAGATACTTGTTGGAAATAGATAATGTGGAAATTTTCAAACAAAACCTTGATAAATTTTTATTAAACAATGTATAAAGACATCCAATTCCTGGAGATGTACTTAAATGGGTTTAAAAAAAAAAAACCTTCTCTACATCCAATACTCTTGGTAGTATGAAACTTAGTAGTATTGTCTAAATTATTGTCTAAATTTTCTCACTTCACTCTTAAAAGTTCAAGAGAATAGTTAGTCCTAGAAGTAAGTATACTGAATATCCGATTTATGATCCATGGGTAGAAGCCCCCTCACAGCACGTTTTCTGCCTTTCCGAAGGACCACTGTCTATCTCAAGGTCCCGATCCACTCAGTGGCCACAAAAACAGATTTTCATCCACCTTCAATAAAACAAACAAATGCACTGGGAGACTCTACATGCTGGGGGTATGCAGTAAGATTTTCTGGAAAGGCGATAAACTTTGAGGCAGCAGTGGCATACCTGAAGTAAAAAAAAAAAAACAAGCGATATCTCCCTGCTCCTTCTACCTTCCTCCAAAAGGCTTAGGGTGATTAGCAAAACCTCTGATGCTCTACCTCCAGTGGGATCAGAGGAATTTGCACATAACTATTTTGGTTTAATATACAATACTCCATGGGTCCAGCAGGAATGAAAATGTGCTGCCATCAGCCATGACTACCACCAGTATCCGTAATAGAAAATAAACTACAATTATTCAATTATTTTTCATACTATGTTTTTAAAATAGTTTACGTACTGTATTTAATTCAATTATACTTTAATAATTTTACATACACTATACAAATTATGTCAGTTATATAATTTATTTATATTTTATAATATTTCAAGAGGACAGCGATGAGGAATAGTTTATTTACTGGCTGCAATATAAGTGATAGGTTCACCCACTATGATTGGATATGAAAAATGTCACCATACATTAGGGCAACAGCAGAATGCCAACTGTGATCACAGTGCCAGACATCGTGCCACCCGACCCCAAGTGCACAGAATGCACCAGGGCACATCTGCGGTCCAACCGTGATCATGGCACCAGGCACTCTGCAGTCTGACCCCAAGTGCATGGAACACACTGGGGCATGTTCATGGTCTGACTGTGATCGCAGCACCAGATACTGTGCCGCCTGACCCAGAGTGCGCAGAATGTGCTGGGGCACTTCTGTGGTCTTTGAGGGGGTTGTGCCCCACAAAACCCCCAAAATTATTATAATCACCTCCATGGCAGAGGTTTCTCGGGGAGGGGGTGCAACACCCATGCAGCACTCTCCCTGCAGGGTGCTCTGACAACCAGTTTGCCTCTATGACAGGTGAACTGGTTGCAGTGCCCTGATCACATTACCCTAATTGCATCAACAAGATGACGGGATACCTGAGAATTTTTTTTTTTTTTTTTTTATTAAAGAATTAGAATTACAAATCTTTGAGCTAAGAGCTCATTTACAGAGGGTCCTCATCAATCAAAGGAGGGGAACAATTATATGAGTTGGGAATAGCAAATTCAGTTAACAGACATTGTCATAAACATATTAGTAACACATTAACAAACTATTATAATACAAGAAATTGAGTATTAAAGACAGAGGCAAATTGTAAAGTACAGTCTTAACCCAGAGTACATAAGGAACAAAACACCGGCAGTATAAATAATGTGCTATCAGTTCAGTTAGGTACAAATAGCAGCTAAGAAGCATTGTCGCAGGAAAGAGAATGCCAAGGTAGAAACATCTCCGTAAATAAGTAGTGGGCAATAGGTAAGAGAGTGGGGTGGCCGAATCAGCAGAGTACAGTATATATGAATATAGTCTAGTAGGGTACACAGGTAATGCTCTCGGGGTTAGGTAGAGTAGTAGCAGTGTGTAGGTGGGGCGATGGAATTCCAAAGTTCGGATTTGAGGTGACTAATGCTGGTGAGGTTGTGATGGCTTGAGATAATAAATAGTATTATAATATAATCATTTGTATTGTTTTTATTGTAATTTATGTTTTATTTATATGCCCAGAAAACATGAATTGTGAATTGCTGACTGGGCTTGCTACTTGACGTTTCTGAAAGTCAGTAACAACATGATTGTTTTTTTGGGGGGAGGGCACTATAGTGGCAAATGGAATGATGTTGCTGGAGCGAAGCAGCTGTTGCCATGTTGTTTGAACAAGATGGACAGCAGTAGGGCTTGGCTTAAGATTTGCAGATGGATAATTTCAGCCTTGGGTAGGGGAAGTGGAACTGGCAGTACTTAAATGAAAAGAAGGAAACCAGTGTGCTTCTCAATCCTCACCAGTTGCACTGGGTGACCTGAGAAGGCTGCTTATAGTGGGAGTGGAATTAGTTGACTTCTGTGTTTTTGTTTGTTTGTTTTTTTTTTTTTTTTTTTTTTTTTTCTTTTCTTTTCATTTAATTACCTTTGTTTTTATTTTATTAGTTTCTACCTGGCCACACCAGAGTGGTCCCGTCTCTTGATTCATAACCCAATGACAGTATAGGCCACAGACACTATAATGTTGCAGCAGCAGGCAGTCACCAAAGACAAATGAGGATGACTCCTTACAATGGCTGTTGACAGTCTTTAGATGTCCAATATGATGCACAACTCATAAGGTGAGTGAGAGGAATGAGAAACAAGGCGGAGCTCGGAAGGAATTGGGACTAGACAATAAATGAGAGGGAGACTGACTGGCTACACTCTGACACCACTGACATACTTTCACACCACCCCAATGAGAACCTCAGAAACCTAAGGTGTTTAGCATTGATTAAATGAAATACAAAATGTTTTACCCTCTGTGCTTCTCCCCCTTTTTTGCAAAATTAAGGAGCTAGTGGATTGGAATTCATATTTAAGGTTAAAAAATGAATGAATAGACATGAACTAACTTGTAATATAGTTCCTGTTAATTTGAGTATCTGAACTGTGTTTTTTTAATATTTTTATTGTTTCGCATATCACTGGTATGTCAAGCTGTAGAGAGTGCCATCAGATGCCTTATGAACTGGAAGTGTCATCTTTGGGGGGGGGGAATCCCAACACCATATTTGTGTAGCTATCTAGGTGGTTTCTGGTGTGAAGCCAGTCTATTTCTAAACCTTTGATAATCTGAGGCATGTATTTTATTGGTTGGATTTTTCTGCCTTGAAGTTTGTGTGACAGACATTCATCATCTGCATTTGTGCTTTTGTTTTTCGGTATTTCATTTGGGCATGGATGGGAGGGGGGGATGTTAGCCGTTGAGATGAGGGAATGCTGTGGAGCAGTGCAGAATAATCTTGTCTACTGTCATCACATGGGAGATTGTGCAGCCAGTTCCAAGCATTTTAACTTTCAGTTGTTCCCCCTTTCGTGATCACACTGCATACAGAAACTGAACTGGGGGCAACAACCCTCTAACATTGCTCCAAGGGTGATCTCAGTTATTTCTTAAAATTAAGGTATTATTTTCCACAAAGCTAGTAAATCTGTGAACCAGGAGAAAAAGCTTCTCCTCCACTTCTGAAAGAGCCCAAAATCTTATCTGGGCTGGAAAGAAAATGCTTGAAATGGTTTGAGGCAATAAAGTGACTGCTACTGTGGAGGGAGCCCAACCAAAAGATTCCAAAGCAGGTCATAGCAAGGAGGGTCTTGCCATCTTGGGTGACCCAGATGGATCGCAACCATGTAATGCAACCCTATTAAGAGCAATCCAGGGCTTGGACAAAAAAATGGAAAATTTTAAGAGTGACCTGCAGCAAATCTATACTAAGGTTGAGATGCTGGCTGAGGAATCAAAGGGGAAAGCAAAGATGGCAGATAGGGCACTCACAGTGACATCAGGCCTCATGAAAGAGAACATTCCTCTTCAGTGGCACCTAGAGAACATGGAAAATGCCATCAGATCTAGAATATATGGGTGCTAGGATTGCCGGAGAAGATTGAGGTAGATAGCCCAAATAAATTTCTCCATGACTGGCGACACGAGATTCTCCAGTTAGAAAACACTATCACCATTTTGAAGGCATACAGAATCACACCTCATGGTGGTAGGCCCAAGACTGCCACTGGGGAACTAGCTCCTCGTACACTTATGGTGGATAGTATCAGCCCAAAAGGACTTAATCTTACAACAAGCCAAACATTTGAATCCCATCATCCAGCAGGATATAAGGGTACACTTGTTTCAAGACTTGAGCTAAGCAACGTGGATACGGAGGAAAAGTTTTAATGAGGTCCGGGTGCGACTTCATGCACTGGGGATCTGCCACGCTATGCTGATGCCTGCAAGCCTCCAGGTCATCTATGGTGGTAAGGCCTACCAATTTTCGGAACCAGCTGAAGTGGCCAAATTATTAGAGAAACTGGGGAAGCAATTTTCTGCAAGGGAAGAAGCATCCGAATCAGAAGGTGAACAGGAGACCTGAACAGATTACTTTTAGTAAGCGACTCTGGACACTGAGGGGTTGGGAAGATTAGGGGAATTGAAAAATGATACATTAAACTGTTTATTAGTGTTTCAAGAGGGGGAAGTGGTTAAAATATCTCTAATAAGTACATACTAAGATTTCTTTTATGCTAAATGCTTGTGGAGTTTCTAGATACAGTACCATGAAGTTACTTATTAGGCTATTATAAAATGACAAAATATGTTTGCCTTCTCCCCCCTTCCTCCATCAACTCCCTCCTCCCTACCTCTCAGATTTTTCCTTTCCTTTGTTTATATTATTGCTAACTTTTGAAAGGTGGCTTAGATTACTGTGAGATTTACCATAGTCAAGTAAGGAAATAAAAGTTGAGGGGGAAATAATGTTCCTTAGGACCCTTATGTCCTCATACAAACTTGTTTTGAATTATAGTGTTTACTATTTACTAGTTCAATAAGGTTCCTGATATACTAACCTGTGTATTGCTCTTAAGATGTGTTGGAGGGCTCTGGCATTTTATTTTTCTCTATGTTTTTGGAGGTGGGATATTTTACCCTTTGACAGAGTGCACGATTGTAGATGGACATTTGTGATAACCCGGCTCATGGCAGCCGCGGTCACTTTTGGAACTTTTTTTTTCTTGGACTTCTAATTATTACAATCAGCTATATGAGCTGCTTAAGCTGCTGGAAAACCTTTATGTGGGGATCATTTTGCTAACCCTCAAGTGAAGTAACTCATTCAGAGGTAATCGACTATTCAGTTACTGTAACAATGTATGACTTAGCATACTTAATAAAATATCAGTTAAAAAAACAAAGAAACTGAACTGGGGTTGGATGTGGAGTTCAGTGTGTGGCTTCAGTGAAACAGCAGAATAAGGAGGTTGGCATATGCAGTTCACATCGACTATTTGATCACACAAAGTGAACTAGAAGTGTTGTCATTGGAGGCATGCAAGTGCTGTGTTTTGACTTTGTCTGGGCAGGGATGTGCTGGTATCTTGGTCCCAATGAGGCTGGATCTAATTTCACAAGGGCAAATCTACTTTTGCTAGTGCATTCATTTTATTTATTTTTCAGATGGGGGGAGGAGATACCCAGTCGGATGCAGCGTTCATTTTCAGTATATTATGAAAGACAGGTCTGATTATGGGAACAACAAAGCAAGGGGTCCAGCACTGTTCAGCTAAGGAAGTAACAGTGAATACCACTATACAAAGCAGGAAAACAACATACCGCAATACTAATTACAAGATGCTGCCACTAATACAGTGCTAGTAATGCTTATCGGAACTGTGCTAAAATTGAAACAGTGGTCAGAACTAACCCAATGCTTTGAACCTGATGGTTCATCCTAAGGAGGCACTACTGGCACTGTATTAGAGGCCCCAACCTCTACTTACTAGTATGGTTTGTTGTTTTCCTGATTCTGACTGAGTTGATTGTTTTGCCACATCCCCGATCTTGTGCTTGATGGCTTAGACTGAGGGTGTGTTTATGAGTGGGGGTGTGTGTGTGTTTGGGGGAGAGTCATCCAGACTGTTAGGAGGAAGCCAGTAATTTAATTCACACTTGCATTTGTGGGGGTGGGTGATCGGAGAAGTGTTCTGATAAATCTCTCCTTATGCACGGTGTACTCATTTTCTTTAAAGCTATCAGCCTTTCTCAGTTTGCCATGCTCATGTTGGATCAAGAAACTACACATCCGATGTATCACACACAATAATATATTTCACGGGTAAAACCATATATATATATATCTCTGTAACAAAAAAAATCATTACATTTTCAGCTTGAGTCATGTTTCACATTCCATGTCAGTATGCAAGCATTCAAAGCACTGGGCAGCTTTCCCCCCACAGTGTCACTTCCTGCCCAGTTGTCTGGTGCTTGTGACCAACAGTCTTTGGCAGAGCTGTAACAGCAATGTCTGAAAATCAGGGTTTGAGTCATGTGGTACAACTATAATATCAACATACACAAATAAAATAAGACAAAAAAAATAAAGTAATTCCATACTCCAGTTAGCATACAGTGGTATAAAAACTTAGCATACTAGCTCTTTAAGTCAGGCACTTCTTCTGTTATTGTGCCTCCATGAAGCTGTCTGTTTACATACATGCCTGCAGGGGCTGGCGATGGCTGGACACTTTGTGAAGCAGCACTTGTAGCGGGTGATGCATTAGTTGACTGAGACTGCTGCCACAGTGTCTGTATTACTTGAAGGAACCATCTTAGCCCACTGCTTCCCCTACTTGAACTCAACTGTCCCTGCTGCTGCCTACATGACATGAGTGGGATTGGGACTGGATGTGGTTGTTAGGAGGATACCATGTTCATGTTTGAAATGACTGGCCAGAACACTGGTTTCCAAATTTTTAGTACATTGACCCTGACTGCTCTTTCTACCCCACTGATTGCAAAATATAATTTTATCTCATCTGTAAAATACTCCCATACTGTACAGGATCTCTTTGTTTTTTTTTAGTGACAGTGGCCTGGTGGAGCTATGTAGGTACTTCATGAGGAACTGATCACAGGGCAGCAACTGGAAATATTTTTTTTTCTTTTTCAGGCACTGTGGAATGACGTCATGTGGCTGGGGATAGACTAGCAGAGCAGCATGTGGTACAGTAATGTGGTGCTGGTTGATGCTATGCTGTGAGCCAAATTCAGTGGCATGGCATACTGGCAATATCTGATGCCCACACACTGGCAGCTGTGTGAGCAATTGTTGTATTTTTCATACAAGATGGGTGGGTGGGGTTGTTTTTATATTTCTGGACAACTTATTTCTATATTGGGTAAGGAACTAGAACTAGCAGTGGCAGCACTTATAAAAGGAAAAGAGAAACTCAGTGTGTTTCTGGATTACTTGAGGTGGTCATCGCCAGATGCACTGGATGACCAGCTGGGAAGGCTGCTTGTAGTAGAAATGGAACCCATGGGATTCTGGAGACTAATGAACCATGGTCTCTCTGGCCACACTGTCATCACACACCCAGCTCTAGTCCTCCTCACAGCCCTATCATGACTCTGATGCCCAGTCCCACCATGACCATCTCATCCACCATCACCACCAGTTGAAGAACTTGCACTCGGTGGAATTGGCATAGTAGAACCTTTGTCTACACCTCTCCCATCTCTTTTTCCTCCTGTTCTTTTCCTCTTATTTTGCACACAATGGCACATGGTGAATAATGACACTGTAATGATATAGCCATTACACACTGTTAGATTGTAATTATGATGACTCACAATAATTGTCAATGAGTTTTAGATATCAATGTGATGCACACATGCCAACCCAGGATTCCTGAGGTCAGAGGAAATCGACACAGACAATCAAGAGTGACACCACCCAGTCACTCCCCCAGTAACACCTTCCTACCAACAGGCCTGTATTAAGAGGACTTTGGGCCCTGTGCAATAAAAGGCATGGGGACCTCTTTGGAATATAAAAACAGGCCTGCAGTCCAAGGGCTGCCTAGGCCCCTGGAAAAAATTTCAAATTTTGATGGCTTAAAAATGATTCTCTTGCTTCCCCTGGCATGAAATGAAGTCTTCAAATAACTTGAGTTCCATACATCACACTAAGTAACACACAAAAAGATGCTGCTCTCTGCACTAGCAGTGCCCTAAAGGTGTGAGCCATTAAGTGAGGAGGTACATTTTGTCCCCCGAGGCTCACTCCTTCATGGTACCTCCAGTGGCAAGACAGACTTCAAATTATTGCCAGATATATTTTTTTGTTACTGCTTGCCAGGAGACATGGGGAGTCAAACTAATGAGAAAACTAAAGCATTATTGTGTTGATTTATAGCAGGATGTGAAATGAGTACTCGCCACACTGCCAGTCTTGGCCTGCCAGTGCTGCATTCCACAGCTAGGTGACACAGCATCAGCTGATTAGTGCTGCTTGGGAGTTGAGAGATGCTGGTGCTCTTTGACTGCCTTGTCCCTTTCTCTAAGAGAGAAAGGGACACATGAAATTAAAGCACATGCTCCAGGGGATTGACATCTGGAGAGTAGTAAGTTGCTGCCACACTGGGACCAATACCTGAGCAAGCTTTCCAAAGCAATGGACTGGGACAATATACTGTGCAATACAGTAAGTGCATACCTGCTTTGATCAATGCTAAGTATATCCAATGTGGTGAACAAGACTGCTCTAACAGATGTAGCTCTTACCCAGTTAATTAGTGAACCAATGGGACTTCTGCTTCCACCATGGCAGGGGTCAACCTTAACATTTATTTACTAGCCCAGGTACTAGTGCAGATTGTCGTGGGCTAGTGCAGAATCTTTGTTACTTGCCCAGCTTGGCTAGTTAGTTCCTCCTGTGGTAAGCTGCAGTTCCATTCTCAACCCGGGTATCAAATAAACAAATACATAAATATAACTGTTATTTAATTTAAAGCCAGGTCCTTTTCATGGAGGTTTAACTATGTGCTGCCTTAGCATTAGTGAAATGAAACAAACAAAAAAAGCCTTTGTGTAGTGTTTTTACAAACTGTTTCATTTTATACTAACTACTGCTTTTATTTTTTGCTGGTAAAGATTCTTTCTCCTTTTCCTTTCCTTGTTTAGCTCAGTACTCGTGGCAGACAGTTTTGTGACTGTGTCCAGGAGCAGCTCAGTTCTAGGGTTGCCACCTGTCCAGTTGTAGACCAGATAATCCAGTTCTCAGGGCCTTTATCTGGTCATCCTGTTTTGATTAAATGTAGTCCAGTTTTGGGGCCATTTTGAGTGCTTAGATAGTATTAAAACTGATTGTATCAAATCATTCACTGTTGCATGCATGTCCAGGTTACAAAAAAAGTTCTGATGTCACTAGTCACAGGCCTTTGTTTGTGAAACCAATCTGTCTAGGAGGTGTAAAGTATGGTCATTAAGACCATTAGCAGTAAATCAACATAATCTTTTCAACACTGAATTTTAAGTATGGTCAATTACTGCCATGACAGGAAACAGTTTTACACCTTTATATGCTGAAATGGGTTCCTTCTGTTTTTCCTATTTTCTCATATGTTTTAGACCCAATTTTTCAAATTATTTTTCACATGTGTATCGCCTTTGTCACTGTGTTGATTATTTCTCCCCTAAGTCTTCAGCAGCTGTTGCTCTAATTTTTTATACTACCAACCTAAACATTCTATGATATAAGCTACACCTTTACAGGCCATTGCAATAAATAGCATGGAATGGTGTGCCTGAAATTGTGGAATGTGATGTCTTAGACATTTGAAAAGAAACAGCAGTAGCTGATGAGGTAAAGGGAGCACAATGTAGTATTGAGGATACCACAAGTACTAATAGT
Source organism: Neoceratodus forsteri (assembly GCA_016271365.2). Taxonomy (NCBI): domain Eukaryota; kingdom Metazoa; phylum Chordata; order Ceratodontiformes; family Ceratodontidae; genus Neoceratodus; species Neoceratodus forsteri. Next base: position 1,730,042,716 of record CM057449.1, read on the forward strand.
TCAGTTATCAAAAAGGTGGTCAAACCATATCAGAATACATGGCTGTCATGGAAAGGAAAACTGAAGGGTGTTTAACAGAGAGAGCAACAGGTTGTGAATGGGCTTTGCACACCCAGCAGATCTGGGTTTTAATTCCCACAGCCTTCACTTGCATGCTCTGTATGACCCTAAGCAAGTCACTTAACCTCCCTGTGTTCCTAGGCCACCCCTGAAGTTAGGTCTTGTGCCCAATGGGAGTTACCTGGTTGCCAAAGAATAAAAATAAATAAATAACAGTATGGGTTGATGCTGTTGAATTTATCCTCACTTTTTTTTTTGGTGAACATTTTTTAATAGAACTGGGACAATCACGCACTTCTGAGATCTGTGGCTAGGGTGAAAAAAGGGAAGGAAAAGAGACACACACACACACTTTTCACAACACAACTTTATTAACTACAAATCTGAAAATGTGGAAATATATTAAAGAAGTCAGTAACCCAGCTGACATTAATAGAAAGCATGCTGACGAAGAGAGACAAATAAAAGATCATGAGTACGAAAAGACAAAGTGAAGCCATCAGTTCCAGCAATGCTGACTAGAAAAATATGACTGGTTGGAGTATGATGATACAAAATATCTGATGTTCTGGCATTTATCTGGCAAACATGAAAGACAGTTTGGTAAGGTGGGCAATAAAAATAATTTTAATTTTGGTACAGATAACTACTGGCTTGACTCTGTCTTGTCTCATAATATCAGTGAAGCTTATGCTAGGGCAAAGGAAAAGGAGGATGCCAGCACTGCTACTCCAGGGACAAGTAATGCGGAGGGAATGCTGAAGAACCTGAATGAAGCAACGCTTAACCGTCTGGATAAACTATTTCTCACATGCCATGCAACTGCTAAGAAAGGACATCCTTTCACAGACTTTGTGTGGATGTGCAGCCTTGATAATATGAAAGGGCTGATATCAGTTCAGCAACTTTATCCAGTATGCAGCAGAGGTTGAACACATGGCACTACGAGAAAAACTAATGGGAACAAAGTTCATTTCAGTTATCAGTGACAGGACCACTGACTCTTCAGTCCCAGAAGCTGAGATAGTGTATGTGCGGTTTGCAGCTAAAGGCAAAGTGCGAAATCAGTCGGTAGGTGTCCAGACTGTCGGCAGGACAAATACAATTTTATTTGCCTTTCGTTTAACAAATCACTGTTAAACATACTAACTGTGGGCTACTGCAAACTTCTGCAGGCTAGTGCAATCTCTGGTTCACTAGCCCAGCTGGCTAACGCAAAAAAAAGTTAAGGTTGACCCCTGCACCACAACCCGAGTTAGTCTAAACAAAGAGCTCCCCCACAAATGGGTTTAAAAAAAAAAAAACCCTTTCAGTCATTTTGAGCGCTACAAACCTCACAATATGCCTTCTAAAGGAAAGGGGGAGTTGAAATCTAAAAAAAAAAGATGGACAAGCATCTAACAATGCTGGATGGCTCCAGATACAGAGTGCTATCTCAGGACCGGAGCCACAGCCCATCGCCACTATACCATTTGGACCAGGCCTCCAGTATGGAGGATGCAGATAGTCAGCTAAACGCGTCTTGCCTAGACATTATTTTAGTGGTGATTCAGGCACTCAGAAAAGAAAACAAATTGGAATTCCAGAAACTGCACACACAACTTTCTGACCTGGATGCATCACTTAGAGAGGTTGACACGAGAGTTACCACCCAGGGAATCCAAACTGGCTTCACATGCTAAGGCCCTATCAGTGTTACTGGACTACACAGACAGTCTGCAAGCAAAGTGCATAGACCCAGAGGCCAGGTCCCACAGGGATAACTTGAGACTATCGGGTCTTCCTGAAGGCTCTGAAACTGGCAATATGGCCCTGTTTTTACAGGACTTACTTAGAGATGTGCTTGCCTTTCCACCCACTCTGGATGTTCACATTGAATAAGCACATAGAACCTTCAGCCCAAAACTGAAGAACCCTGACAAATTTTATTTAAATTCTCAAGCTATGCAGTAAAAGAAGAGGTCTTACGGCATACATGGCAACAGGGTTAAATCACTTACAATGGAGCCTACCTGTATATGGACCAGGACTATCTGCAAGAAATTCAAAACCTACACCCAAAGTATCACCTGATTATGAAGGCTCTGTACAACAGGGAAAATTAAATTCCAAACTCTTAACCCTCCAAGGATACAAGTTTTTGGGGAGGAGGGCCTGCAACTGCATATCACCCTGGAAGAAGTGGAGGAGGCTTTGAAAAGTTGTGGGATTCCTCTGGAGAGAAGATCCGGACCAACACTTATGATGGCAGACAGGAACCTTCAGGCACTTAGCAAACAGTTTCTCAGGGAACCAGATAGACTGACACAAGGTGCAATTACACAACGGTCCCTTGAGGAAATACACAGCAAGCTTCAGCCTAAGGGAACACAACAATCTGCAGAGAATCATGCAGCCAACACCTGAAGGAGCTGACAGGAGTAAAATAGCTGGATTTATTATTCTTTCCACATCAAGTGGTCAGTTTGAAGGAGGAACCTGTGGAGGACCACTGGTAAGACACTAAATGGAACACAAAAGGAATCCTGATTACACCAAGGGACAGTGCAATACAACACCAGTCTTTATGGTAACATTAAACTAATAAAAAAATGTTTTTCATGTGTTCGACACTGTCGGACAATGTTGAGTTTTACCAGTAGGATACTGGGACATTTCGAAGAAATGCAGGACCCATGACATACTTTTATTCTACAAGCTGTGCAGCTTAACAATTGTATAAAAACTTTGCTTTAGAGAGACTTTTAGGCATGAGATATAATGCATACTGGGTTTTTGTTTCATCTCTCTGTCTAATTCCTATAAAGTATGTTAAACATAAACAAAACCTATGAAATAAAGATATAAACTAATCTATTTACAACCTACAAACAAGGGGGTAACAATAGATGAAATGAAGGAGTTTCCCTGGAGTGGCTTAACCCTCACGTGGGATCTGCTATATCCTCAGGGGGCTCTACGATGTCAGTTTGACAACCCTTTTGTCGACCGACATCTCGCTGAAAGGAATCATGATTCCTGTGCATCTCCCAGTCTTTAATTTTTTATCTGGGGGCAAAGCCCCCCAAATCCCCCAGGTGGGGGGCAAGGCACCCCACCTCACCCCCATCTTTAGGATTCTCAACTCCAGTTGGAATTGATTCGGAGTGGGGGTGCAGGACCAGAAGACAGTGTGCCCCTGTCTCAGGCACACCAACACAGCGACCTGTAGACAAAGTGTTGATTTTGCTGATAGGAATGTATTTTGCTGTGTTGGTGTCACCGTACATGGCTACTACCCCTTAGGGGAGATTATTTCCTATGGAGTCTCACTAGGGAGCAACCCAGAGGAGTTATAATCTAGGACCTCTTCTTAAAGGGACTTTGGGTTCTGCCTCCCTGCTATTTATATGTCCCCAAGGAAACTTGGCCAGATTTTGGAGAGGACTTTAACCTCTATCCTAGACAGACAGGATGCTGGGAGCATCCACATAGGCTGCCATATGCATCTTTCCTTATACCTGAGGGTCCAATCACAGAGATCTGAGTGGAGTTTGTTTTATAGTGAGATCAGTACTGTTTATCTGGTTGTACATATATGTTTTATAGATCCATTTGTGGGAGGGAGGAGAGATGATGCAAGTATGGATACGGGAGTGTTGGCAGATTATTGTCTATCTTATTGGACAAATATTTGCTGGGAAACTACCGGCAACGTGTTGTCCCTGTAGTGATCCTCATAATGGAGAATGGAAACCACACTACAGCTCAGGGAACATAATTCCTTGTTCCCCTACCTTGGAGGTACATTGTCTTATGATATATTTTTCATGGTTAGATTGTTAATCCTGTTTAATGTTTATGATATAGTTGGTAAGTTTTCTTTGAAAAGGGAGGGTGTTTTGTTTCTTGGCTTGTGGGGTGCTGCTGGAAGAGAAGTGAGGGGCCACTTCCACTGGCCATGGTGCATTGTGAGGAACCGTATTCTTAAATGGATTCCAAGATATTGACTTATAATGTAAATGGTCTCACAGACCCTGTTAAATGGAAGAAAATATTAAATTATGTAAAGCAAAGTAAAGTGGACTTTATACTCTTACAAGAGACACACTTATCTGACGTGGAGCATCAGAAACTGTTAAATTTTGGGTATAATAATGTATGCTTTTCATCTTATCCATGAGGTAGATGTCGAGGGGTAGCTATTTTAATTTCAAATCATGTTCTGTTTGAAGTGATAGAGCAGGTAAAGGATAATGGGGGGAGGTATGTTCTTATAAAAGGCACCTTAAATGATCAGATGATCACCATAGTCTCTGTGTAAGTGCCCTCAAACTCCTCATATGAACTATATAGGAAACTTTTATTACTTATCGCAGAAAAAGCTGAGGGGACTACTATCTTGGGGGGACTGGAATATGACCCTTGACCCAGCAAATGATATTACATCCAAGATACCTAGAAAATCTCATAGAACATTCAAGTTGGTTAAAGCTTTGATACAAAAATTAGGACTTCAAGATATGTGGAGATTTTTAGAGGGGACTACAAAGAGGTATATGCATTATTCTGCTACATATCATATGTACTCTAGATTAGATTACTTCTTTCTGGCCAGGGACTCCCTCTCGATGGTTAGAAAGTGTGAGATAGGACCTATTGGTTTATCAAACCACTCCCCACTCACCCTGTCCTTGGCCTTGTGGCTTCCAAGAAGTAACACATTTTGGAGACTAAATTTCTCTCTCCTAGATAATCTGGAGGATGTAGACCAAATCTCCAAAATAACAGCACAGGTACTTCAGGATAATAGAAGTAGTGGTGTAAATAATGAGATGCTATGGGACACAATAACGGCAGTGGTTAGAGTTAAGTTGATAGCAATAGCAGGAAAAAACAAAGATATGAAAAGCAAAAAAAAACTTGGAAACCAAGATACAGACCCTGGAGAAATAACACCAGGAAAATTTTAGTAGGCAAAGAGAGAAAGAGTAACTAGCTCTAAGGAAATAGCTTAATAAGATGTTAAATTTCAGAATGGAGAGAAATCTTCAATTCCTTAAACAAAAATATTATGGTGGGGGGGCCAAGAGCCTTAAAACTCTTGGCCCTCTGTCTCAGGGCTAGACAAGCACGTGCACAGATAATTAATATTGTTCACCTGCAAACTAAAGTCAAGGTCACAACCTTGGAACAAATCTTCAGGGCCTTCACCATATGTTATAAAAGACTCTATGCACAACAGGAAAAACCAGAGACAAGGAAAGTCCACACATTTTCGAAGGACTGAACCAGCTGCAGCTGACTATAGTGCTAGAAACTCATCTTATGGCCCCAATCACAGAAGCAGAAATTAATATGGTAATAGGGGAAGGGAAAATGGGGAAATCTCTGGGTAATGATGGTCTCCTCACAGAGTCTTATAAAATATTCCGGGAGACAGTTATTCCACTCTTAAGACTCACATACCAGGAAGTTTTAGAAGTTGGCTCCACTTTTCCCCCTTTCTGGAGACAGGCAGTGATTTTGGTGATCTCCAAACCCCAAGGACCTCACCCTGTGCACATCATATAGACCTATATCTGTTCTCAATGTAGACTATAAATTTCTTACAGGTATTTTAGCTAAACGTCTTCAACAAATAATACCATTGATTGTACAGAGAGACCAGACCAGATCTGTCCCAGACAGACAGACCGCAGATAGTGTTCATAGGACCATCATATTATTGATCATTTGAATAAACATTCTGCATCCGCCATGATCATGTGCCTAGATGCTGAAAAGGCATTTGATCAAGTTGACTGGGAATTTTTATATCACATCCTTGCCGGGTTTAGGTTTCCAGAAGGCTTTGTGGACACCATTAAATGACTATATGGCAACCCTCTGGCGTATATTCGTACAAACAGGATAGTTTCTTGGGGTTCGGTTTGGGACGAGGCACACGTCAAGGATGCCCCTTGTCTCCACTGTTATTCGCATTATATATTGAGCTCTTAGCCCAATGGATTAGGACAAATTGGATACTAAAAGAAGTAGAGATGGGAGGCCAGGAACACAGTGTAATTTTATATGTAGATGACATGCTTTTATACATAACCTACCCAAATACATCATTGCCCCAAATAATGGACATGATCTTGGAATTCTCTACACTTTTGGGTCATTTACTTAATTCTTCTAAAATCAAAATTTTGAGATTTAAATATGACCCTCCCTTGTATTTGCATCTTAAATATAAGATGAGATGGGATCTATCTATCCTTAATTACTTAGGGGTCACATTAAGGAATACTAATAAACATCTTTATTTAAATAACTATAAAATAAATGATGGGCCAACTTGGAGAAGACATGACACTCTGGTCCTTAATCCCCCCCAACAAATGTATACTAGAATCCAGACAGTCAAAATAAATCTCCTTCCAAGACTGTTATATTTGTTTCAATGTGTACCAATACAGTTATCCCAACGTTGGTTTAAAGATATTCAAGCAAAACATTTCAAATTTCTCTGGGTCAAAAAGGGACCTCAGGTCCGTAGAGCACTTTTTATGGCAAAAAAGAAATTAGGAGGACAGCTGTACCAGATATGCTTGAATATTGGCTTGCAGCTCATGTAAAATGGGTGCTTTCTTGGTCACATAATCCTACCTTGTTCATTGTTCATTGTTCACTTGGGAGCTTAAGCAACAGGTTGGTAGAAAAGAGGCCAGGAGTTATATTTTGTTTTAAACTGAAATATTTGAATAGTTTGTTAGTGAAATTAGTTCTATGTGTTAAAAATTATTACCTTGAATTTGAACTGATACTTGGGCTGTGATATTGTAGGTTTGGGGATAGATGTTTGGCAGGGAAAATTAGAAGGTAATTTAAATGTGTTGTTTGCCTGGTGTTTGGTAAGAGCCTCCCACCCACCCTGTTTTGTAGGCTTTCTTAAATATTGAAAAGCCACTGGGGTTGGGATTGAAGGGCTGAGTGTTTCTGTTTGGGACTGAAATTTGAAGCAACAGGAGTTGGTGGGCCTGTGACATCATCACGGTACCTGGAGTCTGCTTACACACACTGTTAGTGGGACTGAACACATACTGGACTGTATGTGTTTGTGAGACTGGGAACTTTGTTGGTGGGGTTGAATTGGGTTTGTAAATAACTACAGTCGGTATAGAGAGAAACTGTACTCAGGGAAAGGGACTGAGAAAAGGGTGTGCTATTATAAACAGAGGGGATAATCAGGGTGGCCATATTCCACCATGGCAGGCATCTTCGGAAGGGTTGTAGGCTGCACAGGCTGTGGGATGGCAATAATTCTAAACTGGGCCTGAGAGAGGAGGCTGCCCACTCTGTAGACAGCTATCTTGTATCAGGAGTGAGGTATATTGGTTAAGGAGTAAGCTGTGGGAGCTGGGGGGTGTCAAGGATAAGGGATGTGGATATGGGCAGCAGAAGGGTGGGGCTGAGGGAGGCTGAGGCAACGCTCTGAAATTACAGGACATTATGCTACAGCAAGCAGAAGGGGGGATATTAGGGACAGAGGACCCTTAGATAGGGAAGTTGATGCTAAGGGGAAAGCGTACAGGGTGAAAATTCTGAATTCAAGGAGACTGGAGGGGAAAAGTCAGGAGGGGCTGTTGTGCGGAAGCCTAAAACAGCAGACTGTGGGAAGGGAGCTCCTAAGGTGAACAGTGCAAGAGAGGAAGAAGAGGGACAGTTTAGAGATGCAGTCAGGGGAAACTCGGGTTACTTGATGGAGGCTGACATAGAGTGTCACAATAAATTTGAGATACTAAGCATCCTAGAGGGAGGAAGGGGTTGGTGGAAATGAGGAAACTTATACAGAGGCCGGGAGGAGTCAGATACCCATAGGGCATCACAGAACAGCTATGGAAAGGATAGACATAGTCCCAGAGGAGAAGGAAACATATATGTTAAGCAAATGGGGGAGATGCAACATATTCCAGACATGAGGGAGGAGAGCATGATTGGAGAGGAACTGGGAGACAAGGAGGTGGGAGAGGAGCCCCCCTTCAGCAGGAAGGTCAGTACCAAGGATGGGGCCCTAGCTAAAGGGGACCCACAGAGAGCCTCTGGAGACAGGGGTACTATTACAAGGGGGGGATGAGGGTGCGGGGAAGGGGAAACCATCAGGGCCAGGATAAATGGTTCAGATAAGAGAGGGTTAAAGGGGACACCTATTCAGAAGGGGTTTGAGTTAAGTGGGCAAAATAGCAAGGGAGGCAGAAAGGGGAGGGTGACAAGGGGGTCTCTAATAAGGCAGGAAGACTCCCATGAAATTGCGATCATGAATAAAATGGGGAGGGGGCTGAGAGGGCATAGTGGAGGTAACCATAAGGATGATGGCGTGTTAAGGTTCTGTTACTGGGAGACTCCGATGATTAAGGGTATCCATTGGGAGGACAGGGGATGGATGCATAGCCAGGTGAAGGTAGTGAGTATCTCTGGGCTGACAGTGCACAGAGCAAAGTTCATGGTTTATGAAATGGTTAGGATTGTGGAGGAAACCGATTTCCTGGTGCATTTGGGAACTAATGATCTAGAGGGAAATAGCATTTTGGAAATCCAAGCAAGGTTCCAAGAACTTGCCAGAGTCTGTCTGGATAATGGATGCAACATTTCCTTTTCGGAGATATTGCCAGTACCAAAGGCCTCAGTGGAGAAAAAAATGAAGCTCACAGAGGTTAATGACTGGCTCAGGAAGTGGGGTGAAGAGAATGGGTTGGGGGTGTTAGGGAACTGGAATGGAGTTTGGGAGGATAAGGGACTATATGCCAAGGACAGGTTTCATCTTGCCCCATTAGGGAAGAAGTCCTAAACAGGGATGGCTGACTACATACAAGAAAGGTGGGGTTTAAACTTGTAAGGGGAAGGGATAGAGAGGGCTGACCAGAAGCCTCCCCTCCAGATGAGGGAGTAGCCTTCAAGCCCAAGGGGGAGGGGAAACAGACTGGAGGTGGAGGTTTCAGGAGGGCAGGGGAGGATGAAGTATAAGGAATCTGGGTGGGGTTCGACAAAAAGGATCATGGATAAGGGTGGGGTTAGTGTTAGTAAATGCCAGGAGCTTGGGAAACAAGTTGCCAGAGTTCCAGGCCATGCTGTTCGAGGGGGTGGATGTGGCGGCAGTCACGGAAACGTGGGCCAACAAAAACCATGACTGGGACCTAAATGTACGGGGGTACACTATGCTTAGGAAGGATAGAAAGGAGGGCAGAAGGGGTGGAGTGGCTATGTTCATTAGAGATGACATAGAAATTGCTATGGTAGAAGAGGCAGAGGGAAACGTGGAGGCCTTATGGGTCACCTTACGATCCCCAGCAGGAGATAAGGTCAAGCTGGGAGTAGCATATAGGCCCCGGGATGAGTGATGTTCTAGAGGATGGTTTGCTGGACAACATCATTGCCCAGTGTGGTCCAAAGGGAAGGAGTGGTGTTGATGGGGACATTATATGCCAGGTACAAACTGGGAGCCATGTCCTCTAAGAGGCCAAGGAGCAGAGGCTGCTGAATGGCTTCCAGGATGTGTTCTTAACACAGCATGTGATGGAGCCCACAAGGGAGGAGCATGTCCTGGATGTGGTTCTGGCAGATGGGGATCTGGTAGGGACATGGTTGTACAGGACCCCTGACTGGGAGTGACCACAATACTGTCTGGTTTCAAATAAGCATTGGGGAGTGGGGTGAGATCTAGGACACTGGCAGTGGACTTCAGGGGGCAGACTTTATGGGCATGGGAAATATTCTCAAGGATCACTTGAAGGGATTACCTCACAACAAGTGTGGAAAGGAGATGGGAGGTCATAAAGCAGGGGACTTCATGAGGCAGTCAGGATCTGCACTAAGTTGAAGCGTAAGGAGCAAGGTCACATAAACGATGCTGGTGGTCCAGTGAGGTCCAGGTAGCAGTCAGAGAAAAGAAGGCGGCTTACAAAAATATAAAACAACAAGAGGATAGGGATAAGGAAATGTACCAGCTTGCATCTAGAAAAGTCACCCGTATGGTGAGGGAGCTAAGTCCAGTAAAGAGCAACGGCTGGCACAGGGGATACATGGAGGAAAAGGGGTTCTTCGGTACATTGGGAGCGGAGAAAACTAAGGGCCATCTCAGCAGATTGAGATCAGAAGGAGGGTGGGTGGAAGAGGCGAGGGACCAGGCAGAGGTATTTAACGAGTACTTTGCCTCTGTGTTCACTAGGAAGAGGGATGGGATATCTACAAAGCAAGGCACAAAGGGGATAGAAGCGGCAGGGAGTGGGATCAGGGGAGCAACAGAAATGGAGCAAAGGAGGAAAGGTACCCCAGGGGTGTCACATCTGGATAAGTATAAAAAGACCAGTAAGGTGGAGGGGACGGATGATGCCATCCACACAAAAGGGTGGTTTGCCTCAAGGCCCTAAAGAAAGACAAATCTCCTGGGCCAGATGGCATTCATCCGAGTACTATATGGAATTGGCGGACATACTGGCTGCACCCTTGGCGGAGCTTTTCAACAGGTCACTTGAGACAGGGAGGGTACCTAGGGATTGGCAGAGGCACATGTGGTACCAATCCAAAAGAAGGTCGAAGGAAGTACCAGAAACTATAGACCCATCAGTTTAACCTCAGTGGTGGGAAAATTAATGGAGAGTATACTAAAGGAACGATTGGGGTTTTCTTGGAGGAGGTGGGAGGTCTGGATAGTGGCAGCATGGGTTTGTGCCAGGTAGATCATGTCAAACCAACCTTGTGGAGTTCTATGAATGGGTAACATCAGAACTGGACAGAGGTAAGCCTGTGGATGTATTATTCTTGGACTTCAGCAAGGCGTTTGACTCTGTCCCCACAATGGTCTGGTGGAGAAACTGATGGGGTTAGGAGTAGGCCCTTTGATGGTCAGATGGATTGAAAACTGGATAGCTGGGCGCACTCAGAGGTAGTGGTCTGTGGGGAGCTCTCGAACCCTACAGAGGTTGGTAGTGGGGTACCACAGGGCTCGGTCCTGGGTCCAATCCTGTTTAATGCATACATATCAGACATCAGGGATGGTATAGGGTGTGAAATGAGTCTCTTCGCGGATGACTCCAAGATGGGAGCAGTAGTTGAGGGAGAAGGGGAGGTTGGCCCTGCAAGGGACCTGGACACCCTGGAAGCTGGGCTCTACATGGAAATTAAATTTCAATATCACCAAGTGCAAGGTGTTGCATCTTGGTCGGGAAACCTAAACACAGGTACACCCTGGGAGGAGGTGCTGGAAGCCTCAACAGGGGAAAAGACCTAGGGGTCATGGTGGATACATGTATGAATAACACTGAGCAGTGCAGGAGGCAGCTAGCAAGGCAAACAGGATGTTGGGATGCATCACTGGGGGATCACCTCTAGGAGCAAGGAAGTGAGTCTGCCGCTGTACAATGGACTGGTTAGACCACACCTTGAGTACTGTGCAAGTACTGGAGACCACACTTGAAGAGGGACATACAGCTCCTGGAGAGGGTACAGAGGAGGGCAACAAAGATGATCACGAGGGCTAGGGGATTTGACTTACGAGGACAGACTTGAGGAGCTCTGCCTGTTTTCATTGGAGGAGGAGGAGAGACAGGGGGACATGATTGAGGTCTTCAAGTACCTCAAGGGAATAAATAGGGTAAACATGGAGGGATCTTTAGACTAAAGCAGGGAGGCATCACCAGAGGGCATGGTTTGAAGTTGGAAGGTGGAAGGGTGAGGGGAAAAGAGGAGGAGGTTTTCACTGAGAGGGTGGTGGACCCTTGGAATGCTCTGCCTGGTGAGCTGGTTCAGAGATCCACAGTGGAGAGCTTTAAGAGAGGGTGGGACAGACACAGAAAGTGGATGTATCAGATGATGGCCTGTCCCGGGGGGGTGGGGATGGATGATAGGGGTTTCTGGAGCACAAGGGATGGGAGGGTCTCGGCACCCAACTAAGGATCTAGGTTCGAGCAGACTTGATAGACCATAAGACCTAATCTGCTGGCAAATAGTATGTTAGTATGTTAGTACCTGGGCCCACTGGCAGGATATGGAGAGAACTTCCTGCAGGACCCCGGGACCCCGGCCTACCTGTTTGCCCCCTTGCAAACCAGATCCCCAATAGTTAAGGATTATTTGGCTATTCAGGTGACTTATTTCTTGGGACTTATTTCAGACATATGACAGGGTCAAGAGAGAAATATGGAGACAGTGCTGGTTCATTAAAGCTCCAGATGTCTTGCCTGGTACTATAGATCTATGGTATATGTGCCAGTTGACCATGGGTTTCCACTGCCCAGCACAGATAATGAAGGGAAATATTTCACTTCCCTTTGAAGAATGTGCTAGACTATGGGGTTGGTCTCCAAGAGATAAATTGCATTTTCTATAAATTCAAGCATATATCCAGGCAACATATAGACAGTTCCCTGGAGATATAGTAGACTTCATGTTAGGTCCAACTTTAGCAGAGCTGTCTTCTCTTACAAAACCCAAACAGGCCATTTAAAAAATTTACCAGTTTTTGAACTCTCATAAGGGGGAAGTGGTTAAACCTATCATAGGGAAATGGGAACAGGAAGTTGGTTCTGGCACCTCACAATTGGAATGGCCAAAAATTTGGGGCAGTTTGTCTAAAGTAACAGCCTCACCACTATGGCAGGAATACTTTTGGAAAATAAAGGTCCATTTTATTTTTCTGATACCCAATCAAGTTGCTAAGTGGAATTGAATATATCCCCGTTGTTGGCAGATTTGTGAGGAAAGAATGGCCTCTATTATACACATATTTTCTTCTCTTGCCCAATTTCAGAATCATTTAAAAGAGAAATAAATGAACTTTAGTTAAAGTATATCAAATAACAGGAGCCCTATCCTTTTATAACATGGTATTAGGTCTCCCACCACCAGAAATTAAGGGTAGTGGTTCATATTACCAATGGTATATTTGTATAGTGGCATACAATAAGGCTATTACATGAAGCTGGCTGAAATCACTTCCTCCAACTATTGCAGATTGGAAACAGATTGTCCTGAATATTCAAGACATGGAGGCCTTAACTTATAAGGTCCAAAACAAACGGGAGAAATTTGTCAAAAGATAGGCAAGTGGCACAGAGGGCTGAGGCGCTGGCACCTTACCTCACACCACACCGGTGACCTGGGTTCGGGAACAGACTTGGGCACCGGAGGGTCAACAGGGGAAGGAGTGGGATTGAGTATCCAGAGGACTGCTTTCCTCTCCTGGGGGTGGGTTGGGGACTAGCATCGCTCTGCAGTGGCCCCCAGTGGAGACCAGGGGAAGCTCAGAGACAGTGCGACTGAGGGAAATCGGAGGAAAAAAATGAAAATGGCGTCTCCTCCTGCAGGATGACAGCCGACCAGACCAGTGCCCCCTCAGGATCCGCGGCAGCCGACCCGACCACAGCAGCACCCAAGTCCAATGCGTAGGCCGATAGGCCATTTCTTCTTGGAAGAGGAGGACCCACCGGATGCAAGGGTTACATCGGGGTTTCCTGTGGTGGCTGTAATGTGGGGTCGAGTCGGCGGTGGAACCGAACGAGAGGTGAGTGTCCTTGGCAATTGACCTGAAGGAGTGGTAGGGGAGTCACAGGGGAGATAAACGCATAACACAAAAAAAAAAGATGGGCAAGATGGAATCTAACACAGGAGACATGAGAATAAGGGGTAACAAGGAAGGAGGACGGAAAATATCAGGAGGATACACTAGAGTGCTTTTGTCGGGAACAAATAGATTCTTGTCAGACATACAATGGTCTAATACATAAAGAAGTGGAAGCTGATTGGCTTCCTCCACAATAGAAACCATACAAATGGAAGGAGGTGAACCCCCTTTGAGCAGTGCCCCCCACAAAAAAGCCAAGAGTACGTGTATTTTTTCTTTATTTTATTTTATTTAACACCTCACTTGTGTATTTGCCATTATGTTATAAAATATGTCTGAATGTCAGAAATAATCTAGAAGATGTAGGCATATCCTTTTTCATTTACTGAACACAGGGCTTCCTGAATGAGATGATGCTTGTACTTTATTATATGACTGTGAAATGTTGGCTGTTACAGCTTGCCTTGTGTACCTAATCTAAGCTGATAATAAAGTAAGTATAAAAAAAAAAAATTAGTGAACCAACTAGGCTCAACCCTAAATCTGGAAAACACACATGACTCAGCAGGATATTAGTCAATAGGCCTGATAGAATAAAAGCAGCAGGCCTATTACCTGACTGCATTAGTGATGACTCTCCAGTCTTCTGTATCTGGAGGAACACCACCACCAACCCTCCCCCAAAGATCTTGATGGTTTGAGACCTCTCCAGGCCAGCTTCCTTAACAGCCTAGGAGAAATACACTGGAATAATTTAAACAACCACTCCGACATTGACCAAGCTTTGGACTTCATCTATAATTTCCTTAGTGTCCTCAACAAGCATGCCTTCCTGAAACAATGTAGGGTCTAAGGCAAATGCTCATACTGGCTGGATAGAGAACTAAGGACACTTATGAAACTCAGGGATAAGGCATGGGGTTAATTTAAACACTCCGGTGAGCACTCGGATTGGCACAAATACAGGACCATGAGGAACTCCTGAAAGAAGGAGCTAAAAATGCCAAAAGGTTATACATCAAGATTCTCCAAAGCATAAAACTATCTGACCCAAAAAACTTCTGGAAGCAGATCAACTACCTCCTAAAAGGGCATGCAGCTGACACTACTCAGAGTATCACAGTCGACGGTCACTCAATATGTGTACCTGATGTCTTAGCCAATGCCTTCAACAACTTCTCCACCAGTCTGGATAAATACATAGACCCTAGACTCGGGAACATGTGCTGCTCTCTCTCTCTCTTATAAACAACGCTCCCTAAATTTCACTTCCAGTTCATCACCTGGAAAGAAGCACTTACTCTATGAAGATCACTTAAACCCGATGGTTCCTCAGGTTTTGATAAACTGGAATCTAAATTTCTGAAAATAGCAGCCCCAATTACAGCTACACCACTCAAAAATCTATTTAACAAGTTCCTTCTTCTCGGCCAGCTTCCTCCAAAGTGGAAAACAGTGATGGCAGTCCCTATCCACAAAGGTGGTGCTAAAGATTTGGTTGAGAATTACAGACCTATATCCCTTCCCCTTTTCCATCCCTCAACGATCTCTCTTCTTTTTCCTCCATCCTGGCATGTATATACCTGCAAGCTGTACAAATATTTATTCTTGCTTATGTGGAGTATTTATTCATTCATTAAATTTGCACAAATGTACAACTCACCTTATAACACTGTTACAGTGTCCATATGTAGTATGCACCTGTAACTATCCAATGCGCCTGTAAATATGATAATCCCAAGAATCTACCTTAAATGTATATCAGTCTATATTGTATATTGTTCCATTGTATCCAAATTGTGTTTGTTTTTATGTTTTTGCTACTTCTGACCTCTGTAACTCCATCTACCCTCTCCCCCAGGTCGTACCTGGAAACGAGCCTCTGTTCAGTGTGCCTTTCCCAATTACCGAATTTTAAATAAATAAAATAAATATCAATTTTCAGTGCACTTGCAAAAGTATTGGAGAAGCTAGCATATAGACAGGTCCAGGGTCTAATGTATAACATGGATTTAAGAAAAATCATGGTATGGACACAGCCCATGTCCGATTTATTACTGATGTACTCGGGGCACTGTATCATGGTTTTGCAACTGGCACATAATTATTAGACCTAACAAAAGCATTTGACCTAGTGAACCATGATCTCCTCCTTACCAAACCTAACCCTCTTGGTCTGGACACTCATGCTTGCAACTGGTTTCAACACTACTTACGGGAGAGGAAACAACTGGTAAGTGGAAGGTTACTGTGTCTGACCTAAAACATGTTAATCAAGGTGTCTTCCAAGGCTCCATTCTTGGACCTCTGCTATTCTCAATATTTATAAACAATGTGCTTAAACATTGTGTGGGGGCCAAAATTCAACTATATGTAGATGATGCTGTTATATATAGGAGCTCAAACAATAGTAACTGGATAAACCTGGACCTAAATGTAGACTTCAGGACTCTTGAACAATGGCTCACAGTTAAACTAGTCCTCAACCTAAAGAAATCTAAGACCATGCTATTCGGTCCTAGATACCTGGGTACTGAGAGAAATAACCTTCTCCATCTATCTTCAACTAATGGTACCAGGCTGGAAATCTGTGACTCCATAAAGTACCTCATGGTGCATCTTGACCAGGAGCTTACGGTGAAATCTCATTTGGAGGCAGCTACAAAGTCTCTCCACCAAAAAATCAGGTGCCTATATAGACTAGGAGGGTGTCTTAGTAATGAAGATCATTTGACCATCACCACAGGAACTCTACTTCCAGTTCTACTATATAGTACTCCTCTCCTACAGCCTCTCTGAGGCACTGAGTTAGGTAAACTGAGAGTGCTTTACCACAAAGTTGCTCACTTTGTAGCTGCTGCTGCCCATCCCCAAGATCACCACTATAGTATACTCATCTCACTAAATTGGCCCTCACTTGAGGTGAGACTAGCCTACCTTACCCTCTGCCTTGCCTTTAAAATAATCAAAATGGCTGCCCCTTCCAGCCTCAGTGGGCTACTTCAGTACCAAACTCATAAGCAGGAGCTTAGATTGTCTTCTGGCTATACCTTGGAGGTCCCAAGGTCTAGAACCTGTGCTGGTGATAGGTCCTTTGCTATTTCTGCCCTTATTCTTGGAACAGCCAGCCACCAGAAGTGTCTAATTGTACTTCTTTTAGATGCATTCAAAGTTGCTTTGAAATCTCACTCACTAGTGGTACGTAGGTGCAGCTGCAGCTGATGACTCAGATGTTTCCTAGCTCTTATCTGCTGTTTCTATGCCTAACTTAAGTAACAGGTTCTACTATCATGGTTACTTAACTCTGTTGGAAATACTGTAACTAATGCACCTACATCCAGTACTCCTCACCTGTGATGATATCCTAGATATGGGGTTGCTTGCACTTGGACATTATACAGCATATGAGTGCAATGTGCTCTTACTTCAGTCCTATTATTTCTTAAGTCGGTGTCCATCTAACATATACTTTTCATTTGTCTCAATATGTAAACTATTCTTATTGAATGTAATTAACCCCAGGTCACCCCTGAAAAAAGGGACACTACATCTCAGTGGGCTTACTCAGTTAACAAATTTCAATAAATAAAAAAAATAAATTGCTGCTGTACTTCTCATGTTTTTTTTTCTGTCAGTTTCAAAAATTGCAGCACTTCTGGAAAAACTCATTGTGTTGCAATTTTGAAGAGCAAGAGAACCTATATCGTTGACTGGCACCTTACTTCTACCATGGTGGGCTCACACTGAACCAAAGTGTAACTCATCATGTCATGTTGATAATGGATTTTAAGTAACGCACCACACAAAAAAAACCACAATGTTTACTGTCTATGGACATGAAAAGGCAATCAAAGTGGTTTAAAAGCAGTCTCACTGTTTAACTATGTGTCTTACATCTTTTAGTAAGTAAATATTTTGCTCCCCTGATTTACATTTCAGTACATCAGCTGGGCAGATCAGTGTTTACTTTGTGCTCCCACTGTTTCCCCGACCCCAGACTGCGCAGTCAGCTTAAAAGCTACCCAGTCACTTGAAGATCAGGTTATACAGGCTAGCCTTCTTTCCTGAAGATTCTTTTTTCTTCACTGTCATTTTGTAAATTATATAGCATCCCAGTCAGGAGTTGTGGGGCTGTGATTTAAATACAGAAGTGCCACTTTTATATCAGCAAGAGCTTTCTGCTTAGACTGCACAGTACCAAGTATCAGTTCCTTACAAAGTTCACTAGAGTTAATACTCTTGCCTCAGGTAGAGCTGCCTCAGACAAATGAATGTTTTGTCTGAAATAAATGTGCACATTAGTGTTATTTAGCACACATTTAGTGGTTAGACCTCTTCTGAAGAAACCATTGTTGGACCCTGACATTGTTGCGAATTATAGACCTGTCTCTAACCTCCCCTTTTTGGGAAAGGTTATTGAGAAGGTGGTGGTGGAGCAGGTGACATATCACTTGGAATCTTTCTCCATCTATGAACCTCTCCAGGTGTGCTTCGACCCCTACATAGCACTGAGACTGCTCTCATTATAGTAACTCATGACCTCCTCCTAGTGCATTGCTCTTGGACCTGTCTTCAGCTTCTAACACAGTCGCCCATGGAATGCTTCTGGATCATCTGCAGAACTATGTTGGTCTCTCCAGGGCAGTTCTGTGCTGGTTTGAGACCTACTTAATCAGGAGGATGCAGCGGATTGCCCGGCGGCGGGGATTTTACCTTGGGGGCTTATGTACTCTCCTGTGGAGTCCCACAAGGCTCAGTCCTGGCCCCCATTTTGTTCTCTGCCACACGTGGGGAGATCATTAGATGTTATGGAGTCAGGTTTCACTGCTATGCAGATGACACCCAGCTGTACATGTCTTGTTCCCCTGATGATAACACTGCAGCCTCAATGCTGAGTCAGTATTTGGCTGAGATCAGTGACTGGATGGCCCCAAATTGGTTGTGTCTTAACCCAGGCAATACAGATGCTATGGTGATTGAGCAGGGTCATTGAAGCATGGCAGCTGGGGATGGTACAGCTCTCCCATTGCTCGGTGGCTGACCTCTCTTGGCAGCGAACACAGTAAAGAACCTGGGAGCCATTTTGTACAGCAGATTTATGCTAGAACAGCAGGTGTCATCTGTTATCTGATCTGACTTTTATCATCTTCAGAACATCACCAGGATCAAAGCCGTTTCTTGCTCCCAATGACTTAGCAATGATTATCCATGCTTCTGTCACTTCAAGGTTAGACTATTGCAATGCTCTTTACCTGGCGTTATCTGGAGGTTTGATGCAATGCTTGAAGCTGGTCCAGAATGCTGCAGTCATCACAGAGCAAGCATATCACGCTGGTCCTGCGTACACTGCACTGGCTGCCAGTGCAGTGGCACATCACTTTCAAGATCTGCTTTTTAACTTACAAGGCCCTGTGCCGTCTAAGGACTGACTTCTTAAAAGATCTCCTGTTTCCCTAACACCCAGTGCTGCCCCTCTATTCCACCAATGCAGGCCTGTTCATTGTCTCCCTTCCACCCCATCTAAACTGAAACTATCTGGGGACAGAGCTTTTGGAGTGGAGGGTTCTCTGCTTTGGAACACACTCCCTTTGAACATCCGAATGGCCAACTCAGTGGAGGCCTTCAAAGCCTCTTTGAAAACATATTCATTTTCTAAAGCTTTCCCTAATCAAGTATTGCCTCTACTTATTTTATTGTGCTTTAATTACTGGTGACCCCATTTATCAACCTTTACAGCCCCTCCAAAATGCTGTAATAACCCAAAAATGAGTTATTACAGAGTTCATGCACTTTTTTTTTTTACCTTCAGTGTCACTCCACTCTACTGCGTCACTTCATTGGCTCATGCTGTCTGTGTGGGCGGGCAGAACAGTATTACAAAAATGGTGGCTCGGTTTTCCACTTACCGGCAAGCTGCTATTCTTTACAACCCACTCCCAATATTTATTAGACTTTTTTTAATTCTTTATCTGGTTGATCCTGTCTTTAAAATGGGGAAAAATATCTAGTTGATCCTGCTGTGTCTCTGAAACGGGAGACACCGACTTCAAGGGCGATCCTACTACAGTCACAGCTAACAACTTCAAAAAAGATAGAAACAAATGTCTGAGAGAGAGAGAGAGGGAGAAAGAGTGTGTGTGTGTGTGTGTGTGTGTGTGTGTGTGTGTGTGTGTGTGTGTGTGTGTAAGTAGGGGAAGAGACTGTCGAGACCGACCAAGCAGGGGACAAACTCCTTGTACCAGCAATTATAAACAATAGCAGATAAGCAAGTGTGTACTTATGGATTTTTTTACATACCCTTGGTATATGATGACGTCATAAACCTCTCGAGCTTAGCTCTTAAGGTTTATGGGTCATCACACATCTCGGGTGTATAAAAAAAAAAAAATCCATAACACACGATTGCCTATCCATTATTCTCTGTTTAATACTATGGTTTGACTTTGTTATTCTGTGCAGTGCTCAGAGCCTTTTTGGATTGGGTGCTTTTATAAATAAAATTTGCCTTGCCTTGGCTATTGTAACTGTACAGTCTAGCAAGTTGTTCAGTTCCTTAAGTTGTTGGTGTTAAAGAGAGCCATAAGGGTAAAAAGTATCTCGCTTTTTGTAAATTTAATTAACATTTAAAGGTGAGAGACAGAAAATTACATAAATGTATACCAGTTTAAACCTTTGCAACAGCCCAAAGTGGTTTCCAGAGTTCCCAGCTCTCTTTGGATATTTACTATAGACTGGGTTCCACCATCAAAACCACTCACTATGGGTCACAGGATCCTTTCTTCTACTCACCCAGACCCAATAGCTGGCATGGCCACTCCAGCTAAGTCCAGTCAGTCTTCACAGAGCTAGCAAAGCAGAACACACAGGGATCAGTACGGCATCAATGATCATGCTATTATCACAGTTTGGTTGGTTCCCAGTGCATCAGTGGCCACATCTCTCCACACAGTCCATTGTCCTCATACACTACACCTCAGTACCTCCTTGCAGCTTGCACTATGCATGTTGAGTGAGTTGGCGCTTGCCAAGCTAACACACGTGGTGGCCCCACTACCTCATTTCCTAACACTAGCAAGAGTACTTTCAAGTACCTCAAGGGAATCAAGAAAGTCCAAGAGGGTAGCATCTTTCAGAAAAAGAGATGTGCAAGAACAAGGGGGCACAATTTGAAGGTAGCGGGGGATGGCTCAGAGCTAATGTGAGGAAGTATTTTTTCACAGAGAGGGCTGAGGATGCATGGAATAGCCTTCCTGAGAAGGTCATGGAGTCAAAAACTGTGGGGGAATTCACGAATGCATGAGACAGACATAAGGCAATTCTAGTGGGGTGTAGGAGGAAGTAGGCTGTTGGTTAACTAGGATCTGCAGCTTATCCATTAGGTAGGGAAATGGGCAGACTAGGTGGGCCAAGCAGTCCTTATCTGCCATCAAATTCAAATTCTATGTAGACTTCGCCACTTGGGTCACAAAATGTGTTCTACCAGTGAGCATGGCAGCTATGTAGTGCTGTTTATTGGTATGATTGCCAAGATGCTACCAGCCAACCACATCCAATTCTCCAGACTTGTGCCATGCATAGCTAGCTGGCTGTGTGACTCTGGTGGGGTGGGGAAGGAGTGGAGATGGGGACGTGAGAGCAGAAATAATTCAATGCACTGCTCAATCACTCTGAGGAAAATGAAAAGCCCCCCTGCACTGTGGCAGATGACAACAGACTTAACTAATACAAATGCAGCAAAGCCAGTGTCATGCCAGCTGTGACACTCCTGACTTACCCCCCCCACCAAAAAAAGTTATACTATCACCAGATAATGACTATTTATGAGACTTTAAAAAAACTTTGTAATTTTGTCAGTAGTGCTGTAACTCCCAGGGGCCCACCATATACAAAGGGCTTTTGCAAGTGTACAGTTTGCACATGCATTAATCTGGGCCTGCTGAGAGACAGAGTGTCTCACACAGCAGCCTACTTTACAATATCCTCACTGCCTGGCTGGATGGAGATTGCATACACAGACAAAACAGATGGACGCCCTACACCACCAACTGCCAGTAAAGCAAAAATGATTTGTCAGGTAAAGCCTTCGTAACTTAATAGTGTTTCTCCTTCAATCTCACAATCAGTGTTTTCAGTTAATTCACTCGGCGGGAGGGGGGGGGAGTCTAATGCAGGTTGGATATCACAGTTAGCACATCAGACAGTTGCTTAGACACCAACCTACAGAAAAATACAGGTTTCTTAATAGGATCTGAAATCCTCCTTTATTCAGACATTCAGAATTTATCTAGCCACCAAGCAGTTGTCCCATATTTTTTCTTGCCCACTGGCAACTTTTTCGAGAGAAGTGATCCTAAAATATGGTAAAGTATAAAACTGAAGGGAAATAGAAATCAACATGAGTGACTGTCTAAAACATTCTAGCCATGGTAGCAAGGCCTACCGCAAGGCAACCAAAATGTTTGGGTGTATTGGGAGGGGATTCAACAGCTGGAGGGAAGAGGTGATACTATCTTGCTATCGGTCACTGGTGAGGCTACATCTAAGAATATTGTGCATAGTTCTGGAGTTCCCACCTAATGAAAGACAAAGACAGGCTAGAGACAGTGCAGTGCAGAGTAACTGGAATTATTCTGGGCCAACAGGGCACATATTATGAGGAATAACTTAAGGCTCTGAAAGTGTACTCGCTATAGAACTGAAGGGAGAGAGGGTGATAGGATAGAGACCCTTAAGTTCCTGAAAGGAATTAACAAGGTACTGTAAATGGTGAGGAAATATTCTACAGGAATGGCAAATAAAGAACACAGGGACATGAGTGGAAGTTTGAGGTGGGTTCAGGACGCCCGTGAGAATGCTTTATGTTACAGAGAATGGTTGAGCCATGGAACAGACTACCAGCACAGGTGGTGGGTGCAAAAACCATTAATGGTTTCAAGAACAGCTGGGACCCAATAAAATCTGAATAATTTCACAGTGGGGTGTGATAAGGCAGGGGGCAAGGGGGGAGGTGAGGACAATGACCCTGACTAGACATTAGGTCCCAGGGTAGGATAAGGTAAAACAGAGCTGACTGGATGGACCAGAGGCCTTTTTCTGTCAATATTTTCTATGATTGTATGTTTAAACACATAGTAAAACATCATTGAGATGGTAGAATCATTTCACAGTCTCATGATTTTTTTTTTTTAGTTGTTTAACCAGCAGTGGCACACTAAGCTGAAAGCTTTTTTACAGGAGTGACCTGGGAGCACAGGGAAGTTAAGTTACTTGCTCAGGGTCACACAGTATGCAAGTGGAAGCTGTGGGATTCAAATTCAGGTCTGGTCTGCTGGATGTCACTAGATTTGCAGCTCAGAGCCTTAAACCACTGCGCTATACTGCCACCCATATATGATTAATTTCATAATATACTCTTTGAAACATTACCTTTGTTTGCCTGTGTCCTCAGGCCATGTACTTACTCTGTAGTGCTTTCCCAGTGGAAATTCCCTCCGCAGCAGTGGTTAAATTGGAAATGTTTAGTTGGGGGAATTCTCACATCTAGATTCCTTGCTTGTGTAACTGTCATTTCTAGGTGGTGGAACACTCCTGTAGTAGTCAATGGAGAAAGATGACGTAGAGTAGATGGTGGAACTGTCACACCGTTTTTAAAGAGGTGGTGGAAATGAGATCCCGTGGGCTGCTGTCCAATTTAACCCCTGCGCCACAGCAGCTCTCTGCAGTTGAAAGTGCACTGAATAGTGCTTGCAAACTCCACCCATAAATTCCCTGCATTTGGAGGTGTTATGATGTCATATGCCCAGTACAGAAATTACTGAGGTAGGAGCTGGGTGTAAACATGCACTTGGATACGCGTGTGTGACTCCACCATGACTGTGTGTGCACTAAGTGGTACGCCTGTGCCCCATCATGCCCTATAACCAGGGGGCCACCCTCCAATCATGTGGAGATGGCATTTCATGTAAAAATTTTTGTATTAAAGTTTCAAGCCATTGAGGTTACATTGTTTTACATAAATTTAAACATTTTTATCTTGAACACAGAGAGTCAGTAGTGCACCTCTCACTTCTGCATAGCTGACTGGAAATGCTGGTTCCTCAGTTCTTTGGTTTCAGCTTTTTCAGGAGCAGGTGCAGGGTGTACTGCTTGGGACAGGGGTGACTTCATCTTTCGGAGTGCCAGGTTCATGATTGGGTTGATATCCCCGCAGTGACATCATATTTCAATCTTTGACTCAGTCAGACCTTCATGTGGTGCTGCAGTCTCCTCAAGTTGCTCTACTGCTATTCTATATTCTGCACTGCACTGGAGATGCCAGTTGTTGTTAAGCAGTTCCAAACTGTGTCCAATGTAACATTTCCCCCAAGCAGTTTTCAGCAGCCATAATGCACTGAGAAGTGGGATGTGCTTTATACATTCTGTTGCTGTCACTTCCCTACCAGCATTCACTGCAGCAAGCACTCTTGACATCACCTGAGTATAGTGGGGTTTTAGTGAATCAGACTGTAACTTCCATGACCAGGCATGGACAAAATACAAATCTTCCTTCTGCCACTCAGCTCTTTCTTCCTATCGCTCCCTAAGAAACACCTGCACCAAAGTAATTTAAGCTGCAAATGCACAATACTTCAGCACCACCCTTCAACAAAACCTAAACTCACCTCACAAATTCTGAAAGACCATCTCATTGCTCTTCAACCACCCCCTCCAAATCCACACCTCCACTCTCCTCATCGATAACAAGCTAGTCACTAACCCTCTTAACATTGCCTCCTCTTTGAACACCTTCTTCACCACCTGTGTCCTCTCTGCCAGCCCTGCAAACTTCCCTTAACCTCCCCCACCAACTGGCTTCCATTTCTCACCAATCTCAGCCCAGGAGGTCTTCTGTGCCCTTTTTTCTCTAAACCTCTGCAAATCTAGCTCCGACGGTCTTGACTCTCTCCTCCTTCATATCTCAGCTCCTGTCATAGCCCATCCTTTATTCCATCTGCTCAACCTCTCATTTACCATGTGTACAGTCCCCTAGGCCTGGAAATCCATCAAAGTGATCCCCCTTCATAAAGGAGGCAATCATTCCTCACCTGGAAACTACTGCCCCATCTCCCTCTTTCCTATACTAGCCAATCTCCAAGAGTCCCTAGTCCTCACTAGACTTACCAATTTCCTCTCCTCCTCCAACTTCCTCTTCCCCTACCAGTCCAGCTTCCGTAAAAAAAACATTCAACAGTATCCTCTCTTCTCCATGTCACTGATGCCATCCTTACTGGAATGGACCAAGGAAACCTTACCTCCACCACTTTTATAGCTCTAGCAAAGGCATTTGACTCCATATTCCATATTTTCCTACTATCCAAGCTCTGATCAGCTGGCCTTGCACCTTCTATAGTTGAGTGGTTCAGATCTTATCTGTCTTGTCGCACCCAACGTGTCCTAGCAGGTGATTCTCTCTCCCCCACCCACTTCCTATCCTGGCTGGAGTTCCCCAAGGGTCTATCCTTGGCCCCATTCTCTTTTCTATCTTTCTTAACAACCTCACCTCTGTCTGTTCCTCTTCCAGAATTCACCTTTATACTGACAACGCCATTCTCTTTACTTCTGCCCCTCTGGCCCCCAGTGACTGCTCAACTGTAGAGCAACTTTACCCATGTACTATAATGGTTCCATGCTAACCAACTTAAAGTCAATGTGAAGAAAACTTTGTCCATGAACTTCAGGACCTCTCAGAAACTCCCCAATCTTTCCCCACTCCCCTCCTTTTCCACCTCCAATGGCACCACCCTGGAAACAGGCTCTGCCTATAAGTACCTCGGCATCTGGTTGGATAGCTGACTTGACTACTTGACTACATTCACTCTAGGCTCCACCCAAGGCTTGGTGCCATGTATAGAAACAAAGATGCCCTCTTTTTTTCAGTCCATCGTGAACTGCTTACTAAAACTATCTTGCCTATATTTGACTACATAGACGTCATCTATGGGTCCACCTCCTCCTCCCCTCTCCAGGCTCCCCCCCCCCTACACACACACACACTCACCACTGCAGCCTTTACTCCTCCCGCTGACACCTTCATGTCTCTTCTCGTTTCCAGATATTGGCTCAGGTCCCTCACCTCTTGCCTCTCCACTCTTCTTTCCCCTTCCTCTCACTCCTCCTACTTTCTCCATTCCAGGGACTCTTGCACCTGTGACCTTCCTCATCCCCATGCCAACTCTGGACAGGCTGCTTTCTCTCATTGTCTTCCCCGTATCTGGAATATTCTCCCCATCCCCCATCGCTCTGTCTATCTCCTTTACTCCACACCTTTAAATGCACCCTCTCCCACTCACTCCCCTCCTCCTGTAGATGCTTGCCACATCTCTAGTTCCCTCTCCTGGCACAGTATTTCTCCTAACTCTCCATCACCCCTCCCCCTCCTCTACCTCTCTTCCTCTCCCACCCCCTCCTCTCACTTCCTACTCCTATCTACCACCCAATTCCCTTCTCCTGACCCCTCTCCTGCTACCAACTCAAATCAGTTTCTGTCAGCTCAGGATGACCAGTAAAATTATCAAGTAGGAATGTGATTTTTCTGGTAGAAAAAAGCCTTTTGTATCACTGTCATACCACTTGGTGAAAATCTCACCAGTCATCTATGCCATTCCTTTGCTCCTGCACAGAACTGGGAAGTATGCAACAACAAGTAAACATTATGGTTGAGCTTACTTGCCAATGAGAGATGTATGAGGGTCAGACTTACTTTGCAAAATTACTCGTGAAGTTTTCCAGCTTTGCAAAGTACAAAGTGGCCACTTTGCATAGGTCTTCGCATGGCAAGGTGCCTACTTCGCTGAGGGAAGTAGCACTTCACACAGAAATAACAACATGAAATTTCTACTTCAGATTGTATTTGTTTTTCCAAAAAGAAAACAATAAAAACACACCCACCCTCTGTGTCATGTAGCTCACCCTACTTCCACGCCATATGTTTTTCAATATAATCCCCCAACCAATCCCCCGCTAGGCCCTCCATGTCCTTCTTTCCCCACTGTACCCAGCAAAGTAAATGCAGTGCCAATTATGCCATCCACTATAATGTTATCCATTTCCCTCACCCTCAAAAGCAAGTTCCCCCCACCTCCCCTACCCATCCCACTTAATGATAATGCAAACCCCCTTCCCTTTACCACTCTCTTGCCAAATCCAACCTCCTCCTCCCATAAAGCCTTCAAACTGCAATTTCTAGTGTAAAAACTTGTAAAAAGAAAACTCTTCCCTATCGGTGCAAGCATGTTCTCATTCTTCAAAGTCTATGAGTCGAAAGAATGGTGAGTGATGTACCTCTATATCCTTATAGTACTACCTGATTGTCTGGTTCTTTCTTTTTAAAACTAACCCCAAAACCACAGAAGAGGTGCTAGTACATTAGTCTGTGTGATGCCATGCATCACTTTTTTTTATGAAATGGGCCTTTTATTATCAGTAAAGGAAATGGGGGGACCTTTCCTAAATGTCTTATTGCTGTGGGATTGTACATGATAAACATCCAGTAGTAAAACCATGTCTATCACATATGACTCCATGTCCTGTTTTTCTTGCTGTGATTCTGCCTTTGAAAAGTAAATCAAAAGGATCAGCATTAGCATTTACTTAGGAGTAACATTTCACAAGCTCTAAATCTCTTTACAAAGTTCAATCAGCGTGAGCCATAACTGCAGCAAATGTTTGCACCAATGTATGCCTTAAACTGGTTAATTCCCTTTGAAAAAATATGCTGATTACTCTGGTAGCTATATATTGAAACTTCTTCGCTCACAGTTTTAAAGGCATTCTCACAGTAAGATATCAAATTAAAGTCAAAAGTGTCTCTTGCTTCCTCATATCTGACCCTTGCTCCATAAGCAGGAATGAAGTATGTATATGTGTTGCTTCTGTCTCTTCATCTCTGTCTCTCTCTCTCTCATTCTTTTTTCTCTCTCTTAGAGGGAATCTTTATAGTAAGGGGGGGTGTGAGCCGGAGTCCAAGTACGATCTCCGGTGACACTATACAGTATGTAGAGAATTTAGGTGGGCCAAATGGTCCTTATCTGCTAACAACAACTATGTTTCTATGTTTCTGTTTCTCTCTTATCAATGCCTTCATGTATCTTGTCTCACAGGTATCCCTCACTCAGTGGGTACATCTACTGGCTGCAGTGACCAGTCAAATCAGCAAGAAAAAGATGAGACAGCTAATCCTTCCATGTCATAAGAACTTTAAAAGTATATGTTGCTTTGAATTAGTACCATGTGCTAGTGGTTACATATTGTTTGTTAACAATAAATGTTCTTCAGGCTTACCAAGCGGTTGTGCCTGAGCGCTCTCTCTCTCTGGTCTGTTCCATTCTATTATGTCATCTTAGTCATTAGTCTTTAATTACTTCTACCTCAGCCCACTATTAAAAGTTGCATTTTTTAAGTACTGACGTATAATGGAAGGCAATGTGGTCTAGTGGTCTTAGCAGTGAACTGTAAAATAAAAGATTATAGATTCAAATACACCACAACCACAGGCTCACTGCATGTCCTTAGAAGTCACTCAACCTCCCTGTGCTTTAGTTGTTTCAGTCATAACATTAAACACAGAATCAATAACAAATACTGTGCCAAAATTTCCAAAGGGGTCAAAACCACACAATCTGCAGGCATCTGCATCTGACTTAATGCATCCTGTCCCACCCACCTACAGTATGTTCAAAAGACTGCATAAGATTGTGACATAGACATGATTTACAGCAGTTTGCACTGAAATATTACCCAAAAAGGGTCTGGGTAATTTTTAATGTAAATGGTGCATTTGCCAGATGCTACTGCATTCAAACAGATGCTGTTACAACATCTCATAGATGATGTTAACAGTATTGATAAATGTCCACTTTCAAAATATAGCTGACAGATCCAAGA
Source organism: Neoceratodus forsteri (assembly GCA_016271365.2). NCBI lineage: Eukaryota > Metazoa > Chordata > Ceratodontiformes > Ceratodontidae > Neoceratodus > Neoceratodus forsteri. The sequence continues at coordinate 1,730,071,283 of CM057449.1, forward strand.
CTAATCTATTCAAAAAATCCCCCCATATGTCTGTATGTCTGTCTGTCTGTGTGTGTGTCTCTCTCTCTCTCTCTATCTATCTCTCTATCATACAGAGATGGATATTTTTTTTCATTTTTCTTATAGAAAACCCCATCAGTTATTTCCCTGTATACCTATCAATTAAAGGTATATACCATTGCAATTATAGCACCATACCACACCACTAACAATAAAATAAATACATAAATCACCAATTAATCAAACTAACACCTAATTGACAATACATTAACAATCAATTAACCAAGTAACCTCTACAAAACTCAGTCATCGCCTTATACAAACCTACAACAACAAAATCATTAACTCATGCCACATGAACCTCCAAAAAAAAGTCCAAAACCCCAACAAACTCCAAAGGATAACCATTTCTAAAAACAGTTTAGGACCCTGCAATCACATTACAAAATGCTGCAAATTCAACACATGTTACATACACACCCTAAAACTACAGCCCCTACATAAAACAGCACTACTACAACAACTATTTAAACTTTCCCTACCCTAAAAAGCTTATCATTAACCAAGCATCCACTCCACGCTGTTTCTTACTTGCTGCCATGTTCCATATTCCATCACCACATTCCTCTCAACAAGGGCTGATTTCCATGCTACCATAATATCACACATCGGCGCAGGCTGACTGATACAAAGGAAACCATGCAGCTGCTCCTCCTGAAGTTATACTACATCTAATTATGGCACTCCTAGCATTGTTAGCATTACAGCACACACATGCCTGTCACATACACATGACAGCAGAAATGCGTGCAGAAAACCGTGCACATGCACAAAATGGACACATTCTCCCTCAAACACAAGGAACTGATTGCAGTCACTATAACAAAACTGGCCCCCTCTAAATGTATTATATAAATAAACAAGTGGAAATAATGCCATCAATGTGAGCTAATGAGCTACTAACTGCCACTCAGCAGGCTGGTCTGGTGGTGCAGAAGGTTGAGGTGCTGGACGCCACACCTTGCGCCATGTCGGCGACCCGGGTTGAAAAGCCGACTTGAGTCAGCAGGGGAAGGAAAGGATCAAGCATCCGGAACACTGCTATTCTCTCCTGGGTTGGGATCTTGGGGTTTCCCTGCCTGGTAGTGACTCCCGGTGGAGACCAGTGGCACTACACCAAGGCGGGGATAGGATGGGGGGAGGTGGTGGAGGACATCTGCAGGAGGGGTGCATTCCCTCTGCACACTGATGTCACTGCATGTCTGCTGTCTCTGGAGAAACTATGGTGGAAAACCCCAGATGCCAGGAAGTAGACGGCAGTCCCCAGGGGATGGCATACACATCCACCGCCGGTCCCTACCCAGTTGACTCTCTCGGGTCCTCTCCTGTCTCAGGGGTACTCAGTGGGGAGAACTCTGTCCCTGATTCCTCGCTGGGTGGGATTCTGGCAGGGCAGTAGCACCAGTCGTGTGGGACTCACCTGAAGGGACCCTGGAGTCCGGTGACCGGAGTAAAGAAAGTCAACAAAAAAAAAAAATAACTGCCACTCAGCCTTCAGCCAGCTAATTACTATATCAGCTCCTCTTGATAGCATTATTTCCATGTACACCACACCTGGCTATTATTTATTCAATATATTTTAACTGATGTAGGCAACCAGGTGAGGAGATGTGTTTGTATAACATTGTTGACAGTCAGGGGTTAGTTGTATGACTGAGTGTTTGACTGTTATATGTAGATGCTTTGGCCATTCGCTCTCTCTGTCCCCTATGGGACTGGACTACCCACCTGTCAGGTGCTGCAAGGAAAGAAGTGAGTCACAGGAGGAGGAGGGGAGGATGGCATGAGCAAGGAAACACTGTTTCCAAATAAGGCTGGAGGAAGCTGATTTAAATAGCCCATTAAGGGGTATGACCTGCCTCAGGACTTGCAAGGGGTCAAAAGGGAGGGCAGCCACATCCTATGAACCTCCTTCCCCCTCACTGATTGCCACAAGAGCACACTGGACAGCCAAGGAGTGCATAGGAAGCCATTTTCACTTGCCTAACTACCCTCCCCCACATCGATTGCCACAGGAGTCACAGACCTCAGCAGAGCACACAGAGACTCTGGTGCTTTCTCCTGGCCATCTTTTTCTTGCTGCACAGAGATACAAAAAATCAGCACCAACCAGGGGACAGCATGGTTTGAGCAAGCAAAGTTCTTGAAGTCTGCTCCACACTGAAAGGGCACTTTTGCACTTGGAGTCCAGAGTGCTGTGGTCTAGTGTGCTGATGACCGCTGCACAAAGGGTTTCTTTCTGGGGGCCCACAGTGTAAACAGTGTCTTTCTAGGGAGGGGCCACACTGCAAATGATGTCTTTATAGGAGCATCTTTGTAGGGTGGCAGTCAGCAGGAGACCCTGCCCTTCACAGCCGAGTCACTCGTGGACTGAATTAATTACCTAAGGCTGAAACTGTGAGTACTGCCATGGACAATATATGAATGTGTTCCTACTCAATTTCTGCAAATGTGAGGTGCGTATAATGTTAGAATCCAAAGTCCATTTTATCTTTTGTAACAGTCTGGGTAAGGACTTGAAGCTACCGATTCTAGCTCAGGGTATGCTAAAGTGTATGCAGTAGCTGTGATGCTCTATTCTGTTTGATGCTATGCTTAGCTCCTAATCTTGTTACCACAGGGAGGGTGCTAAGGATGTTACTGCTTGCCTTATTCATGCTCAGAAAGTTACCCTATGATCATCAAGTGTACTGTGTTTTTGCTATGGACCCCTAATTAATCCCTGTCTGGGTGATCCTAATATCCCAGAGGATATCTGCATCTTTTGTTAAGGTCTCCTACAAATTCCTATCTAGGTGGTCCCGATACCACTGAAGATATCTGCAGTTTTTACTAAGGGCCCCTACACATTTCTTATCTGAGTGATCCAGCTATCCCAAAGGATATCTTCATTTCTCGCTAAGGGACCCTAAAAATCTCTAACCAAGTGCACCTGGTATCCCAGAGGATATTGTGTCCATCAGAGAGTCCTACCCAGGTGGTACTGATTATTTCCTTGCTGGTATTGTGTCCCCAAACTTGTCCATATCTGGGTAGTTCTTATATCACTGGCACCTGCTACTATTTCCTAGTTTTAGGTAGTCTCTGAGGCTAGAATATTGTCATCAGCCTTCAGTGTCCCTATCTGGATGATCCTGTTCCTTCCGCTCCCACCAAGCAACTTGTAATTCAAGAGTGCTTTCTGTTAATCAGACTTACAGTAGGCCCAGCCTCTCTTTGAGGCACAATAAGTCAGAGTGATCTCATTTAAACTGATCCCCTGTCAGTAAATGCACCAGGTCCATGGCACCTAATAGTATTTTCCATTGCCTCCAGAAATACCTCAGTCTCCCCTTCACAGTAAACTCACTAGCCTTCATAGCTCTGATGGGTTACCTCCTAATAGGGTTGGTATTCCTATTGGAATCATGCGCCTATGTTCTGTTGCTTGATCTCTCTACTGCACTTCAGGGATAGTCCCTTTGTGCCTCTGCCCTTCTCATTCAATCTAGAAGACCAGTCTCTTCCTGTTACATAGATACATAGACAGTGTTGGCAGATAAGGGCCTATGGCCCACCCAGTCTGCCCATTTGAGTTTGTAAGTTCAGTTTATGTTTTCCTAGAAGTCTGTTACCATCTTGTACTACTGGGTAAGGGACAAGGCCATCTCCTAGGTGCATATATTTACTCCAGGAGATTTTGTGGGTGTTCTTCATCCATATGAAGAATCTCAAGCCCCTTGGCCTCCCTTCTGCTAATACATTTGTGTGGGGACATTGCCAGCAACCCAGGCCCAGTTGCCTCCTCACTAAATCACAAGAACCCCCTCTGGACTAACTGTCATGGGCTTAAGTTAGTCCACCTTAATGTATGTAGTCTGATGTCCAAGACCACAGAACTAGAAGCCTGTGAAGCCCTTTACAATCCTGACATAATAGGTATTACAGAAACTTGGCTACAGTCCTTAATCCCTGACTCCAGCTGTCACATTAGGGGCTTTCATATGGTCAAGCAGGACAGATGGGAGAACAAAAAAGGAGGTGGAATCCTGCTTTATTACAGGAATTCCCTAAGTACCTCCTTAATCTTAAGCAGCTCCATGGATGACTCTGTCTGTGAATTGCTCATTACATAAGGTCCACCAAGAAACTCTACATAGTCTGTGCCTACAACCCCCCAAACGGGGTCTAAAAGGCCTCATACAGCTGACTCTAAACATTGGTTGCTGCTCCCCCATGAGGGAGGTTATATTGTTAGGGGTCTTCAGAATAAACTGTTTAGAGGGTACCCACTCTGAAACAGCTTAACCTCATTCAGCTCATTTCTACTCCAACCCATCTCAACTCTAAGTTCTCCAAAGACTCCCTCCTGGATACTTACAAACAAAGAGGACTGGATTCTAGTGGCAGGTGTTCTATCAGATTCCATCAGTGATCATCCCCTACTGCTTGAAACAACTACAGAAAGCTCAACAACCAATATAAACAAGAAATAAAATCCCTCAAGGTGGCATACCTAAAAAACCTCCAAGTTAGCAACCTAGGTTACCCAAAAAAGTTTTGGGTCTTGGTGAATGCCCTAATAAAACCAAAAAACAAAAACCAATCAAACTGTGCACAGCAGTGGGGGCCCTAACCAACCCCCACCAGGTGGCACAGGCCCTAAATGACAAATTCACAAACCTGACAGAGTACCTGGACAATGCTCCCACCTACAGGAACTGCTCAGTCTCAAAACAACTAAAACTTGGATGATCCGATACCCCCTCCCTTTCATTTCAAGGCTACCCCCCCCCAAAGAGATACATCAGCTCCTCATGGCCCTATCCAACTACGGTAGCTCTGGTAGCGATGGTCTCTCCCCAAGGTTCCATAAGCTATGAGATGACCTTATAGCCAAATCCCTGGCCACCATTTTTAATCTGTTGTTGTCCTCCTCAATCATCCCAACACTATGGAAGCAGGCCAGAGTTACCTCCATATTTAAATCTGGAGACTGTAACTCTCTGCATAACTATTGGCCAGTGTCCATCCTCTCCCACCTAAGCAGAATACTGGAAAAAATTGTGTTTCTGCAAATTTCTGAACATGTGGCTCAGCATAACCTGCTATCCCCTCACCAGTATGGCTTTAAAAAGAGCCATAATACCACCACTGCCTTGGTCTGTTTCATCTATCACAACTTTCAGGGCATTAATGGTGGCAAACTAACAGGAGCCATTTTTGTGGACTTCTCAAAGGCTTTTGATCTTGTGGACCATGACTTGCTTCTTAACAAGCTGCAGCACTATGGCTTCTCAGCTGCAACCACTGTCTGGTTTTAGAACTTCCTCTTGAGGAGATTGTAGAAGCGTGGGAAATAACAGATGTCCAGACAGAAGGTTTAAGATGCATAAAAAATGCAAATGCATGCGTTCGTCATTTTATTAAAAAAAAAAAAAAAAATAACTTAAAGTTCACAGAAAATAAAAAATCGGTGTTAGTCTTCACACCCATAAACAACAGGAAGTACTTCTTTCCACAGACTCCTGAAATGTCTTTTCTGTTCCTTTATCTGAATAGCACTTTGTGTGGAAGTACACACACAACCTCCTTGCTCTGTGGTCAGTAAAATACTGACCCACCTCTCTCCTCTCTAACTCTAACTCCTAATGCCTCCTAGTGGAGGGTTTATATAGCACTCAAAAGGGGCATGGTTTGAACTGAGCCCCTCCTCCTTTGTGACATCACATTACCCAGTTCCTATGAAGGCAGCCATTTCTTGGGCTGCCAATCCTATAGAAGGAACTTCCCCAGGTTAACTTCAATCAGGTAATCAGCATCTTAATACATAAAAACATATATTAAAAAATGTCACATACAGAAAATAAAAGCATGGTTAGTGTCATAAAAAGAATCTAGAATCTTGACAAAGAAAATCCAGATGAGGGGCGCGCTTCCTATCTGTCTCCGTGTAGGGGTCTAGATTCTCTTATGCTTTAAATTCTTTTTATAATGCAAAAACAGAAGAAAAAACATTGATTTCAGAAAGCACAGTAATTTCCTGCACTTAAACACTTTATTTCAAACTGCACAAGCCTTTTTCTGTGTTTTTAGAAGGTTTCAATTCCTGCCTTCTGGTTACCCGATGGCTGAAATTTCAGCTGACAGCTTTATATGTCAATTGGCCTGGTGCCAGCCTTCTTACTTGACTGAGGGATTTTTTCCAACATTACAGCTCTTTTAAGAATTTTGTGGACACTGCAGGGCTTTCTACTTATGCCCTCAGTGTCCTGGCTTTAACTCAGCCCAATGTGGTTGTCTCCATGAAGCAGAGACACGAACAAGGCTTCGGGGTCTGGACAGGGAGCATAGCACTGCTCCCTAGCAACTGAACATAGTTGCTTGCTTTCAGCATTCTCATTTAGCCGCAGAGCCACTTCTTGTACTACTCGCAACAAGCGGTTGTGATCTCTTCATTCAGCAGCTGATTTTCACTGACCCTTTCCTGCACGGACGTGCGCCGGATCCTCTGAGTGTGCACACATATAGCAATACGAACGTTCGCACACATCACTCAGGGATAGCTGCAACTGCTTCTCTTAGCGCTAGGCGCTTCTTTAAATGGAAAACCACATTTCTTTCTTTTCTTTTAACACACAGAGCCCTCTAAGTAGAGAGCAAGGGAGTTCATTACAATAAACACACTGCTTGTCTTTATTTTAAACACTACGCCTATGGGGATAGCTGTATAAGGGTAAATACACTCTATGTTAAACAGCTCTACACCATATAAAAACAGCCACTTTCCAGATATCAAGATTTGGATGCCAGATAAAAAAGATAACAAGGGACAATAAAGCAAGTTATGTAGATTGCCAGGTTGGCCACCCTGTCAAGAAAATTAGGATAGATAAGAATATAGAAGCAGACAGGATAGAGTGAAAATAGGAGGGGGGGCATCTTGCATATCCTGATACTTTACTTATAACAAAACCCTGTTACAGAGATTCCAACTGTTTTGCATGGTGGGGGACACCTCCAACTCACTGGAGTTCAATAGTGAGGTCCATCAGGGGTCTCTATTCAGACCAGGTCTATTCCCCCTGTTTGTAAACCACCTCCCCAGGGATAGCTAAGGCTGCCACATGCTCATGTATGTGGATGACCTGATTACCTATCAGAGCACCAGAAATCCAAGTGAGCAATACACCTCCCTCTCCAGGGAGTTCAATGCTACCCAGAAGTGGTTCACCTCAAACAAACTACTTGTAAATGCAAAAAAACCTATAGTGATGCTCTTCAGGTCCAAACCCAAGATTGCTAACTGGACAATGAGCCCCAGTACTTAATATCTCCTGAATATTCAAACACAGGATGGGAACTCACAGGTAACAGCATTCAAATACCTTGGGGTAACGCTGGACCTTTCCCTAACCTTCTTGGACTACACAGGAGTAACAGTGAGGGTGAATGAATCAGAAATTTGAGCTCTGTTCCAGGTGAAAGAATCTCATGACCCCTGAAGTATGGCTAGTCATATCCAAGGGTACGCTTCTCCCACTCCTGGACTACTGCTCACCTATCTTCTCTAAAATATCTAGTCACAACCTCACCAGGCACAATGCTACCTACAACAGCATCTATAGATTTGCCTTGTTGGCCCTTTACAACACCTGTCATTGCTCTATCAGATGCTGGGCTGGCTCTCCCCACAAACCCGCCATGACTACCTCCTGAGTACATCATCAATAAGTCTCACTGGGAAAGAGAGAATGCCCCACTATTGGCATTCCTCAGTCCCAAAACAGGCACTCGTAACCTTACAGTAGGTCCTCCTTGCACCTTCTTTTCAGCCATCCCTAGGCTGCCACCTGCATGGAAGAAAGGGCCTTCTCCATAGCTGCTCCCAGGCTTTGGAATGGTTTGCCAGACCCTCTCCACTACCTAGACACATCATATCACTTCAAAGCATGCTTCCACAGTGCCCTCCTAACCACCTTGTCCTGTAAGTGCCCCAGATGAATTTGAGCTGTGGTTGCCTTTTAACGTATGGATCTTCCTCAGCATATTAATTTTTATTTTAAAGTCTGTGACTGGGAAAAGACTGAGCTGAAGCTCATTTCCAGGTGCCTCCCACAGCACATGGCTTGGTGTCCTACATGGACCCTCCCCCTCCAGCTGGTCCTGCTCATGTTATCTAATGAGATGGGTTTATTCATGCGTTGTTACACTTGTGTAGTTGTAGCTATACTTTGTACAGCTGGAACTTGCTCCACTCATTATTGATATGCTTTGATTTGTATACTTCTGTTTTTGACATTGTAATTTTGGGTGCTCTGTATCAGCGTAACCTTATAGCACTCTGCATAACTTGTCAAGTTTTTGTGTATTTTGTTTCTACTTCTTGTAATGTTGTGTATTCCATGTTGATATGTGCTATCTTGATGGCCTGGGTCGTGCCTGAAAATGGTCCCTGGGACCAGTGTAGTCACCCAGTTAACAATTAAATAAAGTATATGGGTGTTCATGCAATGGGCATAGGTGAGGAGTTGTGCTTGTGCAACTTTGTTGATAGTCAGGGGTTAGTTGTATGACTGTTTCACTGTTATAAGTGGACGCTTTGGCCATTTACATTCTCTGCCCCCTGTGGGACTACCACCATGTCAGGGTACTGTGAAAGCAAAGGAATCCTCTTGAGGAGGGATCTACCCTGAGAGGTGCCACTGGAACATAATTCCTTTAGGCTAAAGGTACCTTAGTAAGGTGCCCAAAAAGAACTTGAAAGCAGATGCTGCCAGTAGAAACTGACTGGTGTAATGGCAGAGAGCTGAACCTGATGATGACTGATAGCAGACAGAGGCATGACTTCCAGAGGAACTAGGGAAAGGCAGGATTGCAGGATGCTGAAAGCAAGTCACTATCCAACCACAGTTCACAGCATTATCCTACTACTGTATTAGAGTAAATGCTATAATCAAACAAATGTACTTCCTTATGGCCATCAGCTCTCAGGAGAAAAAAAAAACAGCGGAGGAAGTCTGTCTCTGCAGCTAACGAAAGTTCCCCAGTGAAGAAGTACCATCCCTCAAAACATGAAAAGGGGAGAAATGTGACTGCTAAAAGGCTAGCACCTAGTTTCGAGACTGGGAGGAATCCTAACCTTAAATGGCAACTAAATGAAAGGCATATGGAATGAGATCAAGTGGACCTTAGGCAGACACAGGGTGAATAGCTTTCAGAAGACATGGTGCCAACATAGTCTGCATAACTACAGGAAACCATGTGGGCTTAAGGGTCCACCCTCCAGCAGCTGAAGTCTTAAATACTACACCATGAGGTGCCCCCAACTGCAGGTCCACTTGGCTAAAGCTTTCCTTGATGTATTGAACATTACCACCTTTTGGGACTGCTGGGTGGTGCCACAGGAGACAAGCAGCCTATAGTGAATGACCCCTGCCTGACAAGGGACTCACCTTCAAGATGTGGACTTCACAGGGAGTAAGAGAGCATGTCTACCCACAGGACAAGCCTCGAGGGCACAATTCTGAAAATATGATGATGGCCAGTATGAATGTGTTCATAGAGCTTGATGGCACGGAGGCAGAAATTGGCTAACTAATTGATGACCAGTGAAGGAATGACTGATACGATTGAGAGTGACTGACTGAATGATGACTGCTGAAAGGAATGACTAATATCGATAGACAGTGAAACAACTGAAAACGTACTGAAAATATGAATGCATACTGAAGGCTAGAATCATGGATAAAACTCAACCATAAGCAAGAAAACTGGAAGCTGTATTAGCGAAGCCGACTGAATGACTGAATAAGGCTGATAGAATCGACTGACTGGGACTGGGAACAGCGACCTGGCAGGAAGCCAGGTGAGTGTCATTTAGGAGGAATGCTGTGGAATTAAAAGGAGGTTTGTGAGTGACTTGGTATGAACAGCAGTTAGAACAGACTGAGGCAACACAAGCCAAATACATAGAATGGCATAGGTATGACATACTTGTAAAAACTCGTAAGTACACCAAGAAGCAAAACTGAAAAAGGAAACATTGGAGCTACATGAGGACAGGAGTGCAGCATAAGTGACTGCCCAAAAGAAAAAAGAAAGCACAGACACCCAGGAAGGCATAAAGGCTAAATACCAGCCTAAAAGATGGCTGAAAGCACAAACCAAAACGAAAGCCCACAAGCAATGTAGAAAGCAACAGCCACAAAAGCAACAAGGAAAGCAGCAGCAAACACGAGGGAAGGGTTGACAGAGCCACCGACTACAGCAAATAAACAGTGCTTCTGAATGAAGATGCAGAAAAATAGTTTAAATAGCCTATGAAAAGAGGGATGTGACTGGTTGCTCCACCCATAGAACTGCATGCATACCCTTTTAAATACTGCATTTATTTTACCCATAGATGCACAATATTATAGTGCAGCATTAGCACCACTATAGTTAGGGTTGAGTAAGCACTTTAATGTTAAACCCCAATTTGTGCACTTTAATAACTTCACTATTGTTCAATGGATTTGCATGACATTTTGCATGCATGGTCTCATGGGGTAGTTCTCTGCATGTGCCAAGCTTTGTTCCAGTCAGATGTGTGGATTTCAAGCTTTGGATAGTGAAAGAAGTGAATTTTTGGGGATTTTTGGCTAGTTTTGGTGACACCTCTAGGGCCCAAACGGTTTGCAATTTTGGTCTGAAATTTTCAGGTTAGAAAGATTTGCTTTTTGGTAGTTTGATGAACAAATATTAATCTGTTTCAAAGTTAAAAAAATTTTCAATTTCAGGTTCTGATCATGCTCAATAAGCACTTCATAATAGCTGTATGGCATGAAAAAAGAATCCTTTTTCGTTTGGGTCCAATTCTTTTCTGTGAGGGGAGAATACGTTTTCATTTTCTGCCTTCTTGCTTTCCATTAAAAAAAAAATCAACCCCCCCCCCAAGAAATGACAGCCTGCACAGAGACTAACACATGTATCTTTCTCAGTGGGACCCCATTGAGTGGATTCTGCACTGTGCTATTGTTAAAAGGTCCTGCACATTTTTTTTTAATTTTTATATCCTTATTCATGACTCGCTTCTGCTTTTTTTCATATAGTTGCATGAAAAAAGAATTCTGCCTTCCGAAAAAGGATACCTTTACAAGTAAAAAGATATACAGTACATGATTCCCTGCTGTCTAGTGGCACCCCCCACCCTCCGATTGCTGTCCCCATAATTGGTATATTTTTCTCTGGTGTCTAGTGGCACCCCCCACTCCCTCCGATTGCTGTCCCAAAATTATATGTATTCCCTGCTGTCTAGTGGCACCTGCCACACTCCGATCACCATTTCTGTAATACATATATTTTTCCCCCTGGTGTCTAGTGGCACCCCGCCAATCACCATTCCTGTAATTACATACAGTATATTTTCCTGGTGTCTAGTGGCACCCCCATCCTCCAATGGCCATCCCAAAAATTGATATATATTTCCCTGGTGTCTAGTGGCACCCCCCCCCACACACACACACACAATTGCTGTCCCTGTCTTTTAATATCCTGTAATAAAGATAACCTTCCCTTGATGACTTTTTAACCTGTAAAAAAAGGTCCCTCACTAATCCGCCCCCCCCAGCCAGACCTCCCACTGAGCACCCACCAACTCGCCCCCCAAATCCCCTCACTCACCTGAACAGTTCCAAAGGTTAGGATCCACACTCTGACCGAAGACAAATCTTGCTGCTGGAACCAGTGACTGCAATATGATAAAGTAAGGTAAATGCAGTTCAATGTATTTCAATGGGGTTTTGAACTTTGATATGTAACTTTGTCATTTTTGCATATTTTGACCCCAAATTTTCAACATGGTCTTTGTTTGGACCCCACCTCATGACTAATAGTGATGGAATTTTGTAAATCAAACCTGAAAGGCAATTTTGTAGTCACCTGGTGAAATAATTTATGTGAGATTTGAAACTTTTCACCAGCTTTGTTCATGAGGTGGGGTCATAAGAAGGCTATGTTGAAAATTTGGGGAAAACGCATGTAAAAATGGCAAATTTATGCACATACATTGAAATTTTGTTACACTCGCTCATCACTTTAGCAATTTTAAATATTTTGATCCCAAATTTTCAACATAGCCATCTTTTTACACCACTTCATGAATATGACAGCTGTCATTTTTCAAACCCTGGCCAAACTGTCTTTTTATAACTGTGGCAAGCAATGGCATTGCGGTGGCACAGAATCACATTTTGGCAGGGATTTCAAAATTTTCATTACCAGGTTCATGTGGTGGGGTAATAAGAAGGCTATGCTGACAGTTTCATTCCTGTTTTACTTCAAATGCAAGTGCAGGGCCTGGAGAACCCTGCACTTTCACAGCAACATATATGCATGCATCTAAGAAGGAGGGCCCTGCACTCCCACAGACAAATGAGGATACAATTATACTATCTCAAAAAGTAAGGAAATTCTTTGCAAAAAACGTTTTTAATGCACTACTTAGGGTTAAACCACAAAAGCAGGAAATAGGTTAGGGGTTCCAGCCCCAACACCAGACGCTGACCTCAGTAGTAGCAACAGGAAAACTATTATGGTTTCACCTCTCTGTATCTTTTGCAAATCAGGCATGGGGTTGTGCCTTGGGCTATAAACCTAACACTCACCCATTATCATATACTGTACCCATCTCAGCTTATTTACTTATAGAATGGGGTAAGCGTTAAGGTTGACAACCCCAAGGCACACCTCACGCCTGATTTGTGAAGACACAAGAAAGGTGAAACCGTAATGGTTTTTCCTGTTGATACCTGCAGGGTGGGGGTGTGGTATTAGGGTTGGAAACCCTAACAACACATTTCCCTACTTTTGTTGCTTAGGCCCTAACTAGTGCATTAATGACATTTTTTTTTTTACAAGAATATAATAAGTTTAGTCACCATTAAACTGTAAAGTAACTTCACTGCTAAACCAAACCACATGACAAGAGTGGTGCAAGCAGACAAATAAGGTTCATTTTGAAGCAACCAGATATGAGTGCTCTGGAATACAGCACAAGGCTGAGTGACTCTGTAACAGAGGAACAACTAAACAGCCATCCTTGTTTAGGGAATACTCCTCCTGGGTTCATTCGAGGACCCAGAAGCAACTGCAAAATCTGATTCAGACCAGATTACAGAAAAGCATATGTCAGAAGAAGAAAACACACAGGGATGAAGAAGGAGTAAGTGGAGACTACAAGCATCATAATCAACAACAATCAAATGTAACATTTGAGACAGATAACTAAGTATGAACGAAACTGAAGTGATGCAAAAGGGCCTTTCTCTCTTTTGTCCCAACAAGGGCTATTAATGAATTCAACACTTTTGTAAATACCAAAAAGGTTGTCAGAACTTTAAACTTGAAATGTTTTATTCAAAAAATACAGTGAATAGCAATGAAAAGAATAATGAACAAAATGTTATCAAGGGAGGTTTTATACCATTTTCCACCTTCTGCCCACCATTAGTACTGGTATTAGAAATGTTTCTTACATGTTGTGAGAATATATAGACTAAAAGACTAAAAGATGGGGAAGTGTGTGATATGAGAATTTAATGCACACCTGAGGTGTGGGGTGCTACATAAACGCCGGAGGGGTTTATTAAATCATCATACACTGAGGGTGTGCATTAAATTCAAGTTTTTCACACAATTCCCCATCTTTTATTTTATATAATATCTGAACAGCAATTTTTTCCAACCTGATTCCTGTCTGTGACACACACACACACACACACACACACACACACACACACACACACACACACACACACACACCTCTTCCTGCTGTGTGGCTCTGTTGTTTTGCTGGCAGGATTTTTTGTTATTTATTGATTTTTTTTTAATAATTTATTTTCCCCCGATGTGACACGTTTAGTGCTCACCTTCACCTGTGGTCAGTGAGCTACCACTCCATATCCTTGAGTCTGGCAGTGAGCAGGATCAACCAGATATTTTCTCTGGACTTCAGTTACTAGGGTGAAGGAGATATTTCATAAAAAAAAAAAAAAATGAAGCTGACGAGAGGACTCTTACACTGGCGGCTCTTCAGACCCTCGCTACCGGGGTAAGGAGATGCCATGATTGCCAAACTGTTAAGCACGCCTAGAAGGAGAATGAGAGCCAGTGAAGGAGTGTGTGCCTTTGAGTGACAGAGCGTGCACTCGCTGTAATAACCCACGGGTTATTGCATCGAATATCAACTGGCTCAGCCCAAAGGAAAAATTGCCGGCCAGTTATTATAATCTGAATACTCTATTTTCAAACAAAACTGAAATGCATTACAGTAATACCTCTAGACAAGAATGAGAAGTGCTTGAGACTTGTCCTGCCTACATCGCCCTGCAATGTTTGCCTCCCTACCATGGCCTGCATATAGTCACACTATTCCTTGTTTGTATTGTTATGTTCTACCATAGTTATTATCTTGTGTAGAAAATTGTCGTGATTACCTTAGCTACTCTCTTGTATAGGAAATTTTAAATGCTCACTGTATGTCTGTTCCTCAGCTGATGTGGTGCCTTTGTAAAAGAGTCTCTGACTCAAAGGTTTGTAATTTCAATGCCATAAATAAATAAATAAATATATAAATAAATAAAATAAACAACCTATTCACCAATTTGTAGATTTGAACCTGAGACCACTAGTTCCAACCTTAGACTGTAGATTCGTGACACTCAAGATATGATTGTAATGTTAGAGGAAGTTACAGTACAGCAAGAATGTATTCTAGCTATGCTAGATGTTAACTAACCATATACCACTATCCCCCATTCTGGTGGTCGAGAAGCAGTCAGATATTTTCAGGTTCAGGGCACTGAAATGTCACAGGAAATGTTAACTGACATTGTACTGAAACATAAAATGTTCACATTTTTGCACAAGAATTTCTTCTAAACCAAAGATACAGCTATGGGTGCAGCACTGGCACCTAGCCTAGTCAAGCCAACCTATACATGAGTAAATGGGAGGAAAATACATATTTGATGTTACTTTGCATTCACGTCTCCACAACCTTATGTTATGGAGATGTTTTATTGATAACATCTTTATTGTATGGAAAGACACAAGTGAGGAATTATGTGGATTTGTGCAGTGACTAGAAAGCTCAAATGGGGACCTATGATTTCAGTTGACTTGGGATTTGTTGTCTGTGAGTTTCCTGGATCTATGAGTTATTAAGCAGAATGATAGGAGTTTGCTAACAGACCTCTTTCTGAAACCCACAGACACGACTAGTTATTGGCAACATGACAGTTGTCACCCAAGGCACACAATTAAAAACTTGCCGAAGGGACAATTTATGAGAATGAACAGATACTGTGGCAATGATGAGCTCCATCAGAAAGGAGCTGAGGAACTATCAGAAAAATTTAGACCTAGAGGGTACACAGAGGGAGGAATTGAGGTGGCACGGGGTGATGTCGATGTAAGTTTTTATCTATGTATGTATTATATGTATGTATGCATGCATTTATTTATTTTTATTTGGTAACTGGGTAGATACACTGTCCCAGGGATTGTTTTCAGATATGACTGGAGCCATATAGATGGCACATACAGTACATGGAAATATAATACATGAGATACAGCATACAGTACATGGGAATACAATTTGTGAGATTTAGCATACAATACACAGGGAATACAATTACAGAGTTGGGCACAGTGATTGTGGACAAGCAGTACCATCAAATAAGTCAGTGCAAAGTAACATCATATAAGTGGTGGTGGGGACTACAGACTAGCCATACGGATGAGAAATAGTCTGCTATGTGGCAAGCAGACTGGCACCCATTAGTCAGGTGGGGTGAGAAGGCCGAACAAAAGAAACCCCACCCTAACTAAAGTCAGGAAGTGCACTTGCAAGCCAAAGTAGATAGAAGGGCATTTTAAAAGTTTATTTTGAATAGGTGAGGAGTACCTAGTGAGTGGAGCGAGGCTGGTAGGCCATTCCAGAGCTTGAGGGCAGCGATGGAGAAGGCTCTCTGCCCCATATCAGTAGCAGTCCAGGAATAATCAAGGAGGCATTGAGAGGAAGACCTTAGTTCCTGTGTGCCATGCTTCTGCTGAGGAGTCTAGTTAAAGAGGAACAAATACCATGACAGAGGGATCTGTAAATAAGGGTATCAATAAGGAAGTCCTGATAGGCCTGAGGGGAGAGAAAAACTGAGCGTCGAGTATAGGGAGCAGTACTGGGTGTTGAACAAGGCTAGAGTGATGAACCTAAAAATGTTGTTAAAGACTGTATTGAGACATGTGAAGTGCCAAGTAGAGATTTGGGAGATGATAGGAGAGCAGTAATCCAGGAAGGGTAGGAGTGTGCCCTGCCAGATGGCCAGTCGCACATATCAGGGGTCATGAGGTACCTCAGGCAGTAGCAGACGCCCAGCTGCTGGTTCAGTCATTTGACAACTGGCCCAATATGATCTTCAAAGGTAAGGAAGGAATCAATGATAACTCACAGGTATTTAAAGGTGGTAACTTGTTCAAAAGGGGATATGTCCTGGGCCAGGATGCAGAGGGAGTTAGTTTGGCCAGAAGAGCATTTGGCAAGCCTAGGCTTGGACCCAAACAGCATGGTCTTGTTTTCTTTAGCATTAACAAGTAGTGTGTTTGTTGTGAACCACTTATGAATGGTTTCAAAATCCTTGAAAAGGGAGATGGATTAGTTTATTGGGCTCTTGTCACCCCAAATATAATGGTATCATCCACGTACATAATCTTGTGGCAATCTGTACTATCCCCAAGTAGGTGGTTTACAAGGAGGGAGAAAAAGTTGGATCCTAGTATGGACCCTTGCCGGACTCCACAACGTACCCCTAGAAGGATGGATATGAACCCCCCACTGCAGACCCTTTGGGATCTTTCAGAGAGGTAGTTCCTAAACCAAGTCATGCTTAGATAGATCAATGAAGCTAGCCCCAGTGAGCATATCTTCATCTGCTTTCCTTAGAACATGGTCCATGAAACAGGCCAGCACAGTGGTTGTGCTGTAGCCCTTTCTGAATCCATGCTGGTTGGCAGATAACAGACTATATTCAGAGACGTGGTCAGAAATGACCAGAAAGACAGTTTTTCAAGGATCTTACTCAGGTGAGAGAAGATGTATACTGGCCTGTAATTGTCCAGGAGTTTAGAGTAACCTGACTTAAATAAGGGAATAACTCTGACCTGTTTCCAAAGCAAGGGGATGGATGAGGATGAATGGGACAGATTAAATAAGGTAGCAAGGGGGTCCAACAGTAAGGTCAGTTGTCAGTTTTAGGAACCAAGGGCAGAAACCATCACTTCTGGCACTACCAGCATTGGAGTGGGCCCTGAGGAGTCGTCGGACCTCCATGAGGGAAGTGACTTTAAAGTGGAAGGGAGGACAGACGGTCACTTCAGATCCCTCATTCTCAGGGATAGGGGTGGCAACCCTGGGTGGGAGTTTAGTGAGGTACACTTCTAGATTACAAAACTTGTGGTTCAGAGCTTCTGCGACTTTAGATAGCTTGATTATGAAACCTGCATCCGTGAGCAGGTTGATAATGCTCTGCTTGAGGCCAGGCTTAATAAGGGAGTTAACTGAGGTCCAGAACCTACGAGGGTCACCCAGGTTGTGGGTCTGTTGGTTTACAATGAACGAGGCTTAGAGGGATTTGGATTCCTGCTTACAGAGATTCTGGAGTCTATGGTAATTATTTCAGTTAGCAGGTCATGGAGAGGATTTAAAGGTCTCCCATAGGGCATCCCACTGTTTCGTTTTAGCAAGGAGCTCTTTGGTGAGCCATCTTGAGTTCCCTCCCCTGACTTGCCGGGTAGTGACTGGGAAGTGCTTGTCTTGTATAAAAGACAGAGCAGCAGTGAGGAATCCTGGGGCTGAATCCATATCAGTTAGCGAGTGGAGGATGGACCAGTTAGTTGCCATAATGTCAGATCAAAGTTTGTCCATATTACATTTAGAGAAGTCCCTAAAGCAAGCAAGCAATCTTTATGTATAAAACGCTATTCCAATAAGACCATAGCGCTGTACATGAAATCATAAAACATGAATTCAACACACTTATAAACATAAAAACAGATCAAAAAACATCAGGACTTTAAATATTAGAAAATGCTAAGTTAAACAAATACGTTTTTAAGGCAGATTTGAAGGCCTCAATGGGCAGATACTCCCTAACCCGGCGAGACAGAGAATTCCACAGGGTTGGCGCTTCACAAGCAAATGATCTGGCTCCTGAAGTTGTCAAACAGACCCTGGGAATCTCTAGCAATCCCTTGTCGGTGAAGCGGAGAGGACAAAGGGGGTGGTAGGGACAGAGGAGATCTTGCAGGTACCACAGTCCCTGTCCATGTAGGGTCTTATAGGTCAGTAATCTGACCTTGAAGGTGATCCTCCACTGCACTGGCAGTCAGTGCAGGCACAGAGCACAGGTGTGACATGGCAAGATCTTGATGAGCCGGTCAGCAACCTGGCAGCCGCATTCTGCACCAGCTGCAAGCGGCGAAGGTCCATCCCTGGAAGCCCTAGGTATAGGGCATTGCAGTAATCAAGGTGCGAGGTCACAAAGATATGGACCAGTGTCGGAAGGTCATCAGGTAGGACCAGGTGTTTTATCCAGGCGATATTCCTCAGATAGTAAAATTAGGTCTTGACAATGGTTGACACCTGAAAGTTAAGTGTCAGCTTGCCATCAAGCATAACGCCCAGATTCCACAACCAGTCAGAGTTCACCAGCTGGTTGCCTCCCAGCCAGAGCCCAGATGGCTGCCCAGCTGATAACCCCCCTACCCAATGACCTCGGTACACAACCAACACCTCAGTCTTATCCAGGTTGAGCCTGAGCCAATTGGAACTCATCCAGTCCTGAATCTCAGAGAGACAGTTGTTAAAGACCGAAACAACATCATTTTGTTCGGGCACAAAGGACACATACAGTAGAGTATCATCTGTATAGCAGTGAAAACTCAACCTGTACCACCTAATAACATCCCCCAATGACAGCACATACACCATGAATAACATGGGGGAAAGCACAGAGCCCTGCAGTACCCCACATGGCAGGAGAAGAGGGGCCAAGGAGAATACACCCTTCTCTACTCTCTGCGTCCTGCCAGTGAAGAAGGAATAAAACCATCTGAGGACTGTACCAGACAGCCCACAGAGTAGCTGCAGGTGCTCTAGCAACACCCCATGGTCCACGGTGTCAAACGCTGCAGAGAGATCAAGGAGGACCAAGATGGAATGACTCCTCTGATCTCTCACTGTCAAAATATCATTAAGTAACCGAACCAGTGCAGTCTTGATACTATGCCTCTTCCTGAAACTGGACTGGAGAGAATCGTAGATATAGTGAGTGGCCAGATGCTCCTCGAGCTGTAAGGATATAAGCCTTTGTGGGGGACGTGGGTTGTGACAGGAACATGTACAAAAAGTGGGTGAGTGGTCACTGATGAACTCGGACAGTACCCCAGCAAAAATGGTCCTGACTTCACAGTTTGTTAAAATCCAGTTGAGGAGGGAGTGACTGGATAACTTGGGACTGAGCCACGTGGGAGAGGAGATAATCTGGGTGAGATTCAATTTCTTAAGCAATACAATGTACTTGAACTGCTGATCATTAAGCCAGTTTAGATTGAAATCCACAACCATTATAAGGTCCCTCAAAGGAGAGAGAGGCGGCTGATACCTTGGGTTATTTGAGCAAGTCCTCTCAGACCCCCTTGGGAGGATTATATGCACAACCCATATACAGTTTCTTAGTGGTCCAGAGGGTCAGTTCAGCTATAATCCATTCTGGAGAGGATTCTACAGAATCACTGGTCAAGATGATGGAGGCAGTTAAGTGATCTTTGAAAAACAACACCCCTCTTCCTTTTTACTTCCCAGGTCTGTCATGCCTAAATGGGGTATAGCCCCTAATTTCACAGTTTGAGTCTGGGATGGAGGGCTTTAGCCAAGTCTTGGTTATGTCAAGAATATTGGGGTTGTAGAAAGCTGCTCATTCTTCTAATTCATGAATCTTGGGGAGAAGGCTACATACGTTCATATGGTCAGTCTTTAACCCGTGGCTATTTGCCTTGAGAAGATTTGTGTGATTCAGTGTGGGGGGGGGTGTTAGTCCAGGGTTGGTTTCGATGTTATCTCCTAGTAAGAGTAGCAGTAGGGGAGTCAGAAGGTTACTACTACTCTGCAGAGAAAGCAACTGTTGAGTGGGGCTCAGGGAGAAAAATACAGGGATCTGGAAGATGACACTGTCTCTTCTCCAAACAAGCAAAATAAGATGGAGGTGAGTTATAGGAGAATAGGGAGTAGGAAGAGGATAACTTACCAAAGTTGAATAAATGTAGTTATTTTGAGCTGCTAGACCTCTGGACAGAATATAGGCACAGGAGTCACATACAGAAGTGAGGCTTAGAAGGAGAGACACTGCTGGGTACATTTTGGGATGACTTCACAAAGCCGGTCAAGGGGCGACTAGAAAGCTGTGTGTGCTAAGGGCTGCAGGGACCTAAATAGTGGTATGCCAGACTGGGGCAATATTTCACAGACTCTTGGTGCAGCCAAGAAAAAAACATGTAAGGCATCTATTAGTTAAACCCCTTATTATCTAATGTAAGTCATTAACAAGCGCAGTAACAAACAGGCATAGTCAGTTGTCGGTGGAAGAGATAAGTTGAGATATACTCAATGAGTAAACCTACAGTAGAACCACTGATTAGACAGAAGCAGGCATAACATCAGCAGGGCAAATGTGACACATAATCTATGCAGGAGCAAAAGTCCCACTGTAGCTATTATAGGTCAGATTAGGCAACAGATAATAAAAAAAGATTACCTCTTGTTGAGATCACAGGTCAGACAGTAATAGCAACATAACATCATAATAGATGAATGGTACACCACTAAGGAAGACGTCAGATATAAAATGGGGAGGTAGGGATAACTGTTAGCTGCAGTAGTAGTAACAAACTAGTATTAGGGTGTGTCACCAGTGACCCTTACAGTAAACACTCACTACATGTAGGAATGCAACAGTAGCTACAACAACCAGTTCAGACAACCAAACATAAGTCCAGCAGAGTATTCTACAAGCAGCAAAAACAGTAGATAAACTTATGGCAGATGGCCTGGTGAATTGCATATTGGCAGTTATTAGGTAAAGTGAATAGATACGAGCACTTTTACAAATCCCAATCACTGTTGACAAACCAGTGGCTGTTGATGAGGTAGCAACCCGGTCAGTAGAAGCGTTGTGAACAGAAAATAGAATAAACAGTTCTTACCTCATGGGTAGCAAAAATACAGAATATCTTCACTCCGGCGCCTGTTTACCTCAAGACAGATGGGCAGAGTCTCCAGCTGATGGCCATCACCACCCCTGACACCCAATGTAGATGCCCTTATTCTGCAGCCCTTATCACATCAGTCCACTGGGGCAAAGCCAAAGATATGAGGAGAAATAGTCTCGCCTTCCCACAATGTTGTAGGGATTGGTTAAAATGAAACACAATACTTGCCTCTATAAATAAGTCATCCAAATTATTAAAAGCAGAGGTGGGCTGGGCCGGTGGCACTGAGGGTTGAGATGCTGGATGCCTTACCTCATGCCACACTGGCAACCTGGGTTCGTGAATGGACTCAGGACACCGGGGATCACTGGGGAAGGAGAAGGACTGAGCATCCAGAAGACTGCTCTCCTCTCCTGGGGTGGGTTGGGGAGTTTATCTCACTCTGTACCACCCCCTGGTGGGCACCGGGAGCACTACAAGAGCAACTCAATAGAAGGGGTTCAGAAAAATAGAGAAAATGGCATCTCAATTGATTAGAGATAATAAAAATTATTAAAAGCAGTGGTACTATACAGAAGATCTACAGACAACTATTACAGGTTGATGAAAGAAGTGGCAGTATGAGGTAACTCTATAGACAGGTAATATAGGGGAGCTTATCACGCATCACAAAATGTGAAAGTCACCCAGGGCAAACACGGTCCCTTATGCTGCAGACTGTTGTGCTGTGGAACACTTGAACTAAATGTTCATATATAAGAACAGGTCTAAAAGTCTCAGCATGAAATTTTTGGAGAATGTAGGCTGATCACTTGACCTCCAGGGCACCAGATGGTGTGAAGTTTGACATAGGCCAGGTTGTTGGGGGGCTCCTCTTCAATGTCTGCACCTCTTAGGACCCCACTGCAGGAGGTCAAGGATAGAAAATGCAGTCCAACAGAACCAGTGTGCTATAAAAAGCTAAACAGGGGTGCTGCACTGAGAAGAGGCAGAGAAAAGCAACAGATCAGTACCAGTACCAGGCATCCCCGATGTGTCTCAGTTGGTGAGTAACCAGGTCTGTGGGGATACCCTGCTACTCCAACTCAGTTAAGAGAAGGGGAAAGCACTCTTTCCCTCAACAGCCCAGGTGAACCCCAATTAAGTTAACCAAGTGCAATATAGTGAGACAGGCAAATATTGGAACCACTGCTGTCAACAGCGGTACCAAGACAAATTATCCAGGAGTACCAAACAGAAAGAATTTAGAATTACATTAGATGCAGTTCTGTCTTCCAAATAGCCCAAAAGGATACTGGTTTGTAAAAATATCCATGGAAAAAGATTCCTGAGGAAACCAAGAGGAGCAGCAGATAGATTACTAAGTAACTGGGAACCCTTTTGAGCTTCAAGAGGTGCCAATTGCTGCGTGGGACAGGAGCATCCCGATCCTTTGCCCAAAGTTCTTTTAAAGATCATGTGCAATGGTTTTTATATATTGTTAATAAAAGGTTGAAGTCCCTTGAATTCAAGTCCCTGTATCATGATTAGTGTTTCCTGAACATTTCATGCTGTTTGGTTTTCTTTAAATCAGCATTTGCTAACTTACTCTGCAGAACTGAAAACAGTGAAGTTTCTGTCCCCCTGAGTGAGGCTTGGACAGCGACAACATCACATTGGAGTAGCTTGCTGCTTCAGCAGTTAAGTCTGTGCTTCACCGAACAGCTGTTTCACTTCCCAATCAGTGCAGTCTGTAGAGTTAATTGTTTGCCCTCCAGGTTTTTTACAAACTCAGTCTCTGGTCTGTGTTTAGATAAATTAGCTTAAAATCTATCATTCTGTTCTTATGAAAAGTTAATCATTTGAGTTTTGGTGCTGAACTGAAGTGGTATGAATGTTTCTCTGTGTGAAATCAACTTGTCTATCACAGCTGTCAGTTTTTCTCATGAAATCTCTGCATTTTTTCTAGCTATATAACACAGGTTTGTTTAATGGATATAAAATAAATCAAAATTTTGTTTATTCATAAAAGTAGTTTGTCTTGATGTAGCCTCCATAAATAGGTTCATGTAAGAACAATTTTTTTTTTCATGTCAGATTGACAACACTGTTATTTCAGGTGCATGTACTATATGAACTCCTAAATTTCAGTTCTTTGACAGTTTCTTTTCTGGACGCCAGAGTGGCGCAAGGTGTGGCATCCAGCGCCTCAACTTTCAGTGCCACCGGGCCGGCCAGTCATATTCTTTTAATGTCCTCTAAGGAAGGCACTGTGTGTGGCACAGATTGCTTTGGCTCTTTTTCTTACTGAGGAACTGTGGTGAGTTTCTCCTCTTGTGATTTTTTCTTTCCAGACATTGTGGGTAATGGCTGATCAGAAGCACATTTTCTGTTATTTGCCATCACTGGCATCAGGGATTCCCCCTACTGGAAGTCTCGTGCTGCTTACTGTGTTCTGAAAATGTCCTGGCAGGTCTTATCTGTGTCGTTTTGCAGAGATGACTGCTTACAGCATTTTTCAGTCTCCTTTAATGTCAGGAGCTACTGCAAGGATGCGAAACCTTCTGATGCATACTTTCTACCATTAGGGGTATCCCCATCTTGTACTGAGCTCATATTTTTTTACAGGAGAACACTGAAGCAACACTGAAGCAGATTTTTTTTGAGCTTCAGAGCAAAATACTATGCAAAGATCACAATTTTTTAAATCGGGATCAAGGCCTAAACAGTCACTGCTAAGCTTGTGGCAGTCTGTCCTTGCCACGAGCTTTGAACAGGATTTACATGATTTAAATCCTGATTGGCTTGACCTGCTTTTAGGCCTCTCAGTCATGCCTGTAAGACTGAAAAGAAGGCTCCAAATCAGTTTTCTATTGTAGTGCTATAAAAGTACAATCATTTAAAAAAGGAAGCCAATATGAATTAAACAAAAACAAAACATAAGGCAATTTTACTTTGAAAACCACTAGGCTGGAATCCTGTTGAACTGTAGTTTTCTCTGTTCCAGATACCACCTGGGAACCCAGAAAATAATAATAAACATTAAAAAAATAACACAAAACTAACCTAAACTGACAAAAAATATTAAATAACTAAATAAATAGACTTTTATGAAGAAAAATAAAATTATTTTAAACCAACTTAGTCAATTAAGGCTAGAACAGGACTCCAGGGCACCTGAACTCTTCAGGGGAGAAATAAATCTGCTGTTACAATACTAGGGAGAATGGGACCACAGTAGAGTTTGAATTTGTTAAATTCCAAGTTCCATCTCAAAGGCAACACATCAGGGTTGAGATGATTGCAGACTTGTATGACCACAAGTAAACTGTCACTACTAAAAGTAGCAGAAGAAAAGGTGCTCAAGAACAAAGGGTCATGCTATGAAGTTGGGGGGGGGGGGGATAGATTCAGGAGAGATCTTAGGATGTGCTTCTTTACAGAAAAGGTGGTTGATTCCTGGAACAATCTCCCAGTGGAAGTGGAGAGGGCAAAGACAGTGGCGGGGTTCAAGAATGCATGGGATAGTTCAAGTTTCAAGTTTCTTTTTTTAGTATGTGTAAAATTTACATTATCACATACGTAACATTTTCTCTTGTACAATACCAGTATTGAAAACACAGGATATAATATAATTTCATAAAATTTATCATTACTTAGTTTCTTAATATCTAACAGTGCAATATATTGACATAATAAAGTGCTATCATTGCAAAATTAGTCATTGCAAACATATGACTTGACATGTCACAGACGAGCATACATTTTATGGCGTTTTCTTCATTTGCATAATGCATCTGGTCACCCCAAATTGGTAGTAACTATTTTTTCCTTTTCTTCACAAGTTGAGGACATTCAAAAATCAGATGATAAATCATAATTTTAGTATTTATTTTTTTTATTATTTAGTTGTTTAACCAGGTATAGCACACTAAGCTGAAAGCTTTTTTACAGGAGCGACCTGGGAGCACAAGGAGGTTAAGTGACTTGCTCATGGTCACACAGTATGCAAGTGGAAGTTGTGGGATTCAAACCCAGGTCTGGTCTGCTGGATGTCATCAGATTTGCAGCTCAGAGCCTTAGACCACTGCGCTATACTGCCTCAATGCGCTACTGCCTATTTATATCACAGACACATTGGTGATCCATCAGGTTGAAAATGCTGCCTCTATCAAATCCTAAGTTTAGTAGGCCCATTCTAAAGTTACAGAATGCACTTATTTCCATGCTGTTTTCACAGTAAGTTAGACACTTTTCTTCCTTTTGTATTTGTTTCCACTTAGAATATGTATTGCAGAAGTACAATTCCTGCACTTTACCTTAATTTTATCTAATAATTATTACTTAATAATTACCTAATTATGGCCTACATACTGTAACCCTCTCCCTCTCCTCTTCCAGGAGCCACCAGCCCTTGACTCGGGAGCTCCACAACAGTGGCCCCCGGCTTCCAATTCAGCTGGCCCACCCCAAGGAACCTGTCTGCCCGCTCAAGACTGAAAGGTACGCTGGCTCCAAAGCCTAAAAGCTGATTGGCCAGGCCTGACTGAAACTAAACTCTGATTGGCTGCTATATTTCTTCCCTGACTTGGTGCTTCTTTCAAACTTCTGCTGTACAGAGGAGCTAGTTGCGGTATTCTGTGTATCAGGGGACATGTATTTTCTCCCGATCACGCACCCCGGCCCTGACCTCTATTAAATACTCGCTTGCTCCACCCCCAACTCTCTCTCTCCTGGATCTCTACTTTTGTACTGCCCTTAAAGAGACACTAGTGCCAGTGCACTGCCAAACAGGCTCTAAAGTCTGACAAAATCGGCAGCATCTACTCTGCTTCTCAATTCAAAATACAACAGCTCTCAGTCTCCTAAACAAAATGATTTTACACAGGCCCCTCCTCTACTTCCTCCTCACCTCATTTCTTCTCACAGTGACCATCCCAGCCTTTCATCCTATCTGCGACCCCCTAATACCACAAGCAACACATATCGCTCAATCTACCTCCTCCCAACCTTTTCACAGTCTGCACCCTTTGTCTCATCCTTCCAACCTCACCCTTATTGGCCCCAGCATCCTGCCTCTCCAGATGCTATCCTGCATATCACTTATCAGGGTTGTCAGCTCCACCCCAAAAGTGATCCTGCTTACTAGAAGACTCAAACTTCCTGATACATACTCCTTTCTCCTCATCACCCTACTCCTCGCTGGAGATATTGAGCTCAACCCAGGTCCCCAGGCCTGTCCCCAACCTCTAAACTCCTACAAAGGCCTCTCCACTGCCCACATTAACATAAGAAGCCTCCTACCCAAAACTGACCTGTTAACCTGCTGGTTAGCTGACCACTCTCCAGATATCCTCTGGCTGTCTAAAACTTGGCTCTCCACAAGGATCCCGGACACCTCCCTTACTCTACCAAACTATACACTACTCAGGCAGGACCATGGCAAACACAGTGAAGGTGTAGCCATATACATAAAACAACCACTCTCATGCTCAGTCTGTTTCAGGGAATCACGCCCTGGATCCCACAAAGTCCTTCTGGTTCAACTCACCCTACCTGCCTCTCTCCCTATATTTATTGGGGTGCTTTATGCTTCTCCCTGTCTCGCACGTGACTCCCTCTTCACCACTGTAGCTACCCTCCCTGACCTTACTTCCAACAGGGAACTGATTCTGCTAGGTGATTACAATCTAGACTGGCTCGTACATGCTTCCACGACCCACACCTCCAAAACTGAGTCCCTAAATCTAACTCAACATCTTAAAGAACCTACTAGCTACAACCCCCACTCTCAAAACCACTCCCTAATCGACTGGATCCTCTCGTTGCATCTACACAGGGTAACTACATCTGGCATTCTCTCAAATGTACTCAGCGATCACTGCATTACTTACTGCATCAGAAAATCTCACCTTCCCAAGTCTGCACCAAAATATATTAATATGTGCTCTCTACACTCCTTGGATGTTGAATCCTTCCTAACCACCCTTAACCTCGTTGACTGGCATCACGTTTACTCAGCCCCAGATGTTGACACTGCACTTTTCAGTTTCCTGCACACGTTAACCAAAATCTGGGACTCCCATGCCACACAGAAAAAGATCAGGGTAAAGAAGCAATACCACAAATGGATCTCTGCCCCAATTCTGAACCTATGCAAGGCCAGAGACAAAGCTTGGACTGTTTTCAAATCCTTCCCTAGCCCTAAAAATAGACAATCATACTACGCCCTCCGTAATGCATGTACAAAGGCAGTAAGGCTGGCAAAAGTGGACTTCTTCAAGTTGCAACTGACTCAGGCCCATCCCTCCAACTTTTGGAAGGTCGTACACTCTCTCTTTGTTTTGCCTTCACAACCCAGTTTCCCTGCCATTAAACAGCATGGTCAGCAACTACTCAACCCTACCAGCATTACCCCATTACACTGTTATCCTAAACAAATTTTTTACTTCCTGCGCCATGCCACATGGGCCCCCCCCGGCACACTATGGTCCCCACTCTGCCTCTCCACGAAAACATCTTTGAATTCTCACCTGTCTCAGAACTCGAAGTCTTCTCAGCCCTTCGCTAATTAAATACCTCCAAATCAGCCCATATGGGGTCCACCCAAAACTCCTGCAAATCTCTGCACCTGCAGTCTCTAAGCCTTTTACCCATTTCCTCAACCTCTCCTTCTCCTCAGGGTCAGTCCCTCAGGTCTGGAAATCCGTGACAGTCACCCCCCTCATTAAAGGTGGTGACCCCTTAAATCTTGGTAACTATAGGCCAATCTCCCTCCTCACGGCTCTTGCCAAGCTACAGGAATCCCTTGTGCACTCTAGATTGGCAGAACACCTAAATACAAACAACCTCTTATCCCCACACCAGTCTGACTTCAGGAAGCAACATTTCACTATCTCCTCCCTCTTGCGTGTCACAAACCAAATCCACACTGCAGCTGACCAAGGCCTCCTCACAGCTGCAGTGTTCATCGACCTGGCTAAGGCCTTCAATTCCATATCCCATTCCCTCCTCCTGTCTAAACTTGAAGTGGCAGGCCTCATTCCTATCACCATTCAATGGTTCAATTCCTACCTCTCAAACAGGTCGCAGTCTGTCAGAATCTCTGATGTCTCCTCCCCTCCACTCCCAATCCTATCAGGTGTTCAACAAGGATTTGTCCTTGGTCCCATCCTCTTCTCCCTCTCCATAAACGACCTATCCTCCTACTGCACAAAATCCAGCATTCACATGTATGCAGATGACACTATCCTCTTTACCTCTGGCCCATCCATCTGTGATATTCAGTCTACTCTCCAACATGATTTCAACAATATCTAACACTGGTTTACACAGAACCAACTCAAAATAAACATGGCCAAAACTGTATCCATGTTGTTTGGCACTGTGCAGAAGACAAACAAATCCGCCCCTCCCCTATCGTCTCCATAGGCAGTACCACTTTAGACCATGTCTATAAATACAAATACCTGGGAGTGTGGCTCGACCCACATTTATCCTTCTCACCTCACATAGAAACTACCATCTCAAAACTATGCCCCAAACTGGACATGCTCAACCGGCATCGAGACTCCATCCCTCTGCCTGCCAGACAGCAGATCTTAACTAAAATGATCCTCCCCATCTTTTATTACGCAGATGTAGTCTACAGCACTGCCCCAACAACCACCCTAGTCAATCTGGACACCCTCCTAAACTCCTTCTGCCAATTTGCCACCAATGCACCCCTTAAAACTCATCACTGTGCACTTCACTCCCTCCTGGAAATTACCCCACTGGCCCACAGATGCCATATCCACTCTCTAAACCTCATAGCTAAATACTGGTTTAACAAGCTACCCTCCTACATGGTCAACAGTCTCTTCCAGGCCCTGGACACCCCTTATGCACTGCGGCACAGAGATGTAAGATCCTTCCATCTACCTCACCCATCCTCATCATCCAGCAAAGCAGCTTTCTCCCGCCAGCTCCCAAGCTTGTAGAACAAACTTGCCCCCTCCATCAGAAACTCCTCTCTTCAAGTCTGCCAGACTCAGTTGCACCTCCTACCACCTCCCCACTGCCACTGTCCTTGGTGATTTGCTGCTCCACTCCACAGCACTTAAAAATATGTCCTAGCCCTCATTGAGTGCACTTACCTCTGCATTTTCTGGTTCATCCCAGTTGCCTCCAGTCCAGGTATCTGTTTCTATCTTACTTTACTTTGATAACTCTACTGCCTCTCCCTTACTGTACTTCGCTATCTCTATTGCCACTGCAATCCAAATTGTCTATTTACCCCTAAGGAATTGTAATAGTTATAACTCTGCCCGGACTATTGGTATTTCCTGAACTATTGTTTGCTAATACAGTAGAAGCCGCTTTAGCGGGATGGCTCAGTTTCAGGCCAATCATCCCATTTAAACAGCCATCTCTACAAAACAAAGTTGGATTTTTTTTTGGACCAAATACACTCACAGACGTTTGCAAGGAGTTAGATAATGTGAAGGGGTTTTGAGGGTTTTTTTTTTCGTTTTTGTATGCTTGTGCTTTATGTACAGAGTTACAGTATACAGTACTCCATGTACTTCAACTAGTAACTATTAAAGAATGGTGTAAACTTTCTCCTCCATGAAGTGGTAGAACTGGCTGTCATAGTCATCATCGAAAAGCTCATCCGATAGCAGCTCTGTAATGTGTGGCAAACTGATTTGGGGCATAGCCTGAAAGGAGGTAGAGGAGGTAGATGGCAGATCATACACTTCTGGCAATGCTTGTACTTCTGGCACCGTTACCTGTTCAATAATAGGTTCACTACAAGCAAGAGGAGCAAAGAATTCAGTTATGCTTGTCTGTTTCTTTTCTGAAATGGCATAAGCTTGTATGCTCCTTTCGGCATCGAACAATGAATCCCACATTGTGGTCTGCCCATGTTACTGACAACACAGTAAAGCTGTGCGAATCCCAGTAAGGGCTTCACTGTTTGTGACAAGTGGTGCATCATCTGTTGTGTCATCTATTGTTTGGTCCTCGGTCTCAGATTCCTTATTGATTGCACTCACCACTTCAGCGTCGAAGACTTCACCAACAGTAGGTTAATTTGACTCCATATCAACAAAGTCATTGAACGCTGCATGATCCATAAAGGAGGGTATGCTTACATCATCCAAGACTGGCATTTCTTTGTTGGAAGTTGCATTTGTCTCTTCTGACGCTCTCCCAAAAAAGCCTGCTTTGTGAAAACAATTTGCTACTGTTTGTGGCTTCACTGCCTGCCAAGCTCAGTGTAGCATGTAAATTGTATAAGCCAAATTAACTTTTCTGGCTATTTCTGCTGCATGAGCCGTCTCACCCTTGTCAATAGAGAGGATGATGTTTGCTGCCACAAATGATCTGTAGTGCCCTTTTAAGTTTTTGATCACCCCCATATACATGGGCTGGATTATGCAGGTGGTGTTTGGTGGAAAAAAAAAAACACAACCTTTGTAGATTTTAAGCATTTAATCAGATCATGAGGGTGTGCAGAACAATTGTCAACAAACAGTATGATTTTTTGTCTCTGTCTTCACAGTTCAGCATCCCAAGCCATCAGCCATTCTTGAAAGATTGCACCAGTCATCCATGCATTGCATGAACTGGTGTAGGTGACAGGCAGCTATTTTAAATCCTGAGGCAAATAACGTGGACGTTTTAGATTTTCCAATGACAAGAAGCTTTCACTTCTCTGTTCCACACTGGTTAGCACAACAAAGCACCAAAATTCTGTCTTTTGCTTTTTTGCCTCCAATGAGTTCATTTTGCTTTAAGGCATGGCCACGGTCAGGACAGCCCCGATAGAAAAGTCCAGTTTCACCAGCGTTCCATACATCAGCAGGTAGATAGCTGGAAAGGAGACCAGGCAGCACTTCAGCAAGCCATTTCTGGACAGCAGTGGCATCTGCGTATTGTTTTTCCCCATGCTCCTGTTTAAAGACAATCTGATGGCGCAGTTTCCAGCGTGATAGCCATCCATCGGTGGCATCGAATCCATCATGCGACATCTCCCTTGCAAGATCATCAGCCTTTGCTTTCAACATTGGACCTGATGTGTGCGTTCCCTTCTGCAGAGCCTGGGAGAACCACAAGAGGAGAGCCTCATCCACTTCAATGTCCTTACCCTCCCTTTTCTTTTTGCGACTTGGGTTCACATTTGTCCACCACTCACTGAGGATCGCATCATGGTTTTTACTGATGTGCCAGCCTAGCTTTTGGAAATTTTAAACTCCACAGCCACGGAGGCAAGAGGAGCGGCTTCTACTGTATCAGCAAGCAATAGTTCAGGAAATATCCATAGTTCTGAAGGAGTTTGACAGTGCATCAAGTACTTTGACATACTCTCCAAGCGTGAGTTCGTTCCAAGAAAAAGACATGGTAGAGGCAAAGAAGGAAGGAAGCAAGCAAGCGCCAAGTACATTAGACACTAACAAAGTGAATGAAACAGCAAACAAAATGTTAGATCAAAAGTTAGACCACTTAGTCAAATAGCAAAACTCTGCTGGAAATCGTCCCAATACATCAGCTTCTGTGTGACTGCATGCCCCGCTTAAGCATTCAATTAACTCTACATTTTCCATTGAATTCAATTGGTGCCAGGAGATATGTCCCACTTATGCGTCCGTCCTGCTTAAGTACATCTCGTTTAAGTGGAGTGTACTGTATATGTTTTCTCTGTATTATTGTATGTACTCCAACTCTCCTTTCCCTTGGGTCGCACCTGGAAATGAGCCTTGGCTCAGTGTGCCAATCCCGATCAACAAAATATTTAAATAAAATACAATAAATAAATATATTTGAAAAAAGTTATTCACTAATCTTTGTTTGGCCACTTTGACATATAATTCTATATTGTCTGTGGCGTATGTGTCCCAAATTCCCACAAGGCCCACTTCTACAGTATATTTGTTTAATTGATAGAATCAACCATTTGATTTTTCTTTCCCTTTACTTTCCAGCCAGCACTTTGCAATCAGTCTTTCTTTAGGTGCCAACACAATTTTTTTTCCATAAACCTAATGCCCTTATCTGTGCCATAAGTACAATTGACTTTAAGTTAAATTCACTCCTAAGCAGGACCGTTGGCATTCTCTGGTGCAACCGAAATACCTGCTTGAAGAACATATTTTGAACTGTCTCTTAACTCTTTTATACCCTTATAAAAGGCCCATATTTCTGACCCATATAACAATATACTTATTTCTTTAGCAGCAAAAGCTCTTTCTAATGTAACATACGAGTTGTCTGCAAATAACTTGCCAAATCTGGTAATGGCCCTGGAGGCACTTAAGACTTGTTTCTTTACCTTAGTAATCCGGGAATTCCACAAACAATTTGTTTCAAAGACCATCCCTAGATAAGTATAGTCCTTTTTTGCCTCAATTTGTGTGTTTCCAATTACCCAACTCTTATTATTCTTTTGAGGTTTCTTTTTGCCAAATGTTAATATAGCAGATTTCTGAGGGTTTATTGTCATTCCCAGATTACTAAGAGTTTCCAAACAGCACGGTAATGCTTTTTTCAGCCCGGTGGGGGGGGAGATAGTGAACACAGTACAATATCATCATCATCATACAATAAGGTGCTAATTCTCCTGTCCTTGATGCTTGAGGCCACACAATCAGTCTTGTTCAACTCTTTAACCAACTGGTCCATATATAAATTAAACAGAAATAGAGCCATTTCCAATATGTATTGCTTCTGATACCATCCCATCCCTGACGTTTCTTATATATGCCTTGTTATTGTTGTGCAGGCACCTTAGAATAGTTAATAGATGATGATTTATCCCTTGCTTTTCCATAGGATATCTCTGTTTATACTGCCGAAAGCTGCCTTTAAATCCAAGAAGGTCACATATAAAACCCTTTTGTTTATAACATAGTATTTTTCAATCAAATAATTCAGAATGAAAATGTTGTTCATTGTGCCACTCTTTTTCCTAAAACATGCCTGTTCTTCAGATATTAATTTATTCATACTGACCCAATTTTCCAGCCTTTCTACGATAATTCTAGAAAAGACCTTCATGGCTATACACAAAAGGCTAATAGGTCTATAATTCCCTGGGCCACTTATTACTCCTTTTTATGTTGATTGCGCGCTTGCGCAGGAAACATATTGCTGCAGCTTGCTGCAGAAGCAGGTTGTGGAGGCATGGCACTGTTGTGGCCAATGCCCCCACAGCCTTTGGAGGCTTGGCCCGCTTTTGCCAATAGGGTGGCACGCTGCTGCTGACACTAGTTAAGCCAATGTGCCACAACCTTGTAAGGTTTCAGCCACTGCAATCAGGGGCCACCTCATCATTGCAGCATAAGCCATTCTGGTGCAATGAGGGAGCGACCTGTCATTGCTGGGCGGAACCTTAGTACTGTGATATTGTTTGTGAACATGGCAGCAGCTTGCCGCCATGTTCACAAACAATATGAGTGAGCCCCCCACGCAGAGGGGGTGCCCAATCCTCTGGCAGCATGTGCCCTCCAGTAGGTGCCGGCTGGGGCCCCAATCCCCATCGGCTTCAGTGCCCTAACCATAGTTAATTTTGCCAACAGAGGAGCCCACTCCCTGTCAGCATTATGTCCCCACCCAAGTTTAATTTGCTGACAGGGGAGCCCACTCCCCATTGGCATCATTTCTCCCCCCAAACACCCAGTGCAGTTGTGCCGAGGGGGTGTCCAATCCCCTTGGCTCTTGCACCCCTCCCTTTTGTGCCGACGGGGGTGCCCAATCCCCCATCAGCTACAGCTGCCCCCTCAAAAGGAACAGTCTTTTGGCATGCTGGAAGCCCACCTCAGCATGCCAAATAGCCCTGTAAAACAAGAAAACCATCCCACGATGTTTTTTTTAACCTGTAAAGAAAGAAAACGGTCCCTCACCATCTCCCTGCCACCCTCCCACAACCTGTGCCCATCCTCTGCACACGCTGCCTCCCCACACACCCTCCTCACACCATACTTACCTGAGGAGTCTGGTGCGACAATCGTCGGTGGACCGGGAACATGTCTGCACTCTTCAAAGCCGACCGCAAACTGAGGAAATGCTGGTAAGCTGTATAGTGGCATAAATAGGGTTTTTTTTTTTCAACTTTGATGCATATCTCAGGCATTTTTGGGAATTTTGGCACCAAATTTTGAACATGGGGTTTTGGGACCCTTCTCATGAATTCTGGCACTGTCATGGTGTTATTCGGCCCAAAGGTGATTTCTTGGTCACTGTGCAGAATCACCTTTTGGGACTGATTAATGAAACAACAGTGACAATGTTCATGAGGTGGGCTCTCAAAAAGACTATGTTCCAAATTTGGTGTAAAAAATCCAAGAAATTACTGTTTTACGAGCGTGCGTTGCGCAGTTGCTACACATGCTCGTAACTTCGCAAGTTTGCAATATTTTCACTCCAGATTTTCAACATTGCCATTTTCCAGCACCTCCTTATGAACAGTACAGCTGTCATTTTCCACATCCTGACTGAAATGTGTTTTCGCACTTCCAGTGCAGAATAGCACGGTCGCTGTGGGAGATCAGTGTTTGGGACACATTACAAAAATCACAATAACACTGTTAATTAACAGAGGTCCTAAAATGCCTATGTTGAAAATTTGGTGATGAAAGTCCATAAAATGACTGTGTTATGAGCATGCGTTGTGCAGTTTCCATGCACGCTCGTAAGTTCGCCAATTTGCAATATTTTCACTCCAGATTTTCAATATTGCCATTGTTCAACACCTCCTTATGAACAGTACAGCTGTCATTTTTCACATCCTGACCAAAATGTGTTTTCGCACTTCCAGCACAGAACAGCGCAGGCGCTGTGGGAAATAAGTGTTCGGGGTGCATTACGAAAATCACAGTGACACTGTTCAGGAGCAGAGGTGCTAAAATGCCTGTATTGAAATTTTGTGATGAAACTCCATAAAATAACTGTGTTACGAGTGTGCGATGTGCAGTTTCCATGCACCCTTGTAACAAATTAGTAATATTTTCATGCCACATTTTCAACACCGGCATTTTCTCACACCCCCTTATGGACAGTACAGCTGTCATTTTTCACATCCTGCCCAAAATGTGTTTTCGCATTTCCGGCGCAGAATACCGCAGTCACTTTCAGAAATCAGTGTTTGAGACAGATTAGGATCAAACGAGTGAGAGAGGGGGGAGTGACCGAGCTCAACTGAGCTCTGTCGGGACTGCTGTGGATTTCTTTCTGGGCAGACACAGGCACCAGCACAGGCAGCAGCCCAGTACACAAGGGCAGCCTGCAGCACTGCGAGAAACAGAAAGAGCTGGTGAGGGAGGGGAACTGAGCAAGCTCAACAGAGCAAAGCAATCAACATTTGGCATTGACAAATGCTTGTTTATATAATGGCACTGTTAGGCTCACATTCCATTCCTCAGGCAATATCATATTTTCTAAAATATGATTATATTAAATACAGTATATAATTTGCCAGACCACCTGTCTGACATGGTCTGGAAAATATCGGTGCATACTTCATCTATTCCTGCTGCTTTGTTTTTTTTCTCTGTGCCATAATTGCTTGTTTTACTTCCTTTTCTGTTATCTTAAGATTTTCTGACCCATTCCTGATGTCATATACCCAAACTTGTATATCACTTATAGGCTTCCTCCTACATCCATATTTTTGTTGGAAGTATTCTAACCATACCAGGGGTGATATGACTGACAATGTATTGCATTCCATATTCTTCATACCCAGTGCCACCAATTCCCAAAAGGCTTTACTGTCTTTTCTCTCAATACTTTCCCATAAATGCAACCACAGGCATGGTTTATATTTTTTTTCTTACTGTCTATGAGGGTTATGTACTCATTTTTTAACCATTTTAATGCAATCTTTTGTGTCCATTCTACTGTTTTCTTTGCTTGTCTCCCAACTTTATTTAAAATTCTTTTTTGGGTAGATTCCCCGTCAAACCAAGTTTTATGTTTATTCCAGTTATTTTTATCATTGTTATTTCCCCTCACCAACTTCTCCTTTAGGAAAGAAATCACTTTTTCATAATCTCTTATTGGATTTTGGTCCTTCGGTTTCTTCTTACCTCCCTTTATTTCTTCCATTTCCAGTTGCCCAATATATTTAATACATTGTTCTGACTGTGGGGACCATTTTAAGAGCTTTTTGTTCCTTATAATCAAATTTTCATCTGCATTTTGTGGATCTCATGTGTATTGTAGGTGTACTCTACCTAGTCTATTCAGTTCTAAAATTATGGGGAAAAGATCACTTTCCAGTAAGGGAATTACTGTAGATTTCTTAACTTTATTAAATGAAAATATATCAATAAGGGCTAAATCAAGTACACTGACCCCCATTGTGGTTGGAAACGTATATTCTCTAACTTGGTCACCTCTTGTTCCTCCATTTATAATGAGCATATTGTTTTCAGCTGCAATGTTTAATAGTGCTTTACCTTTATTATTTATTTTATCTTTTGAATTCCTTAAGGGGATCCTGTAAACATCATCCAAATGCCATCCCTGTTCCTAGACTTCGGAAGTTAACCCAATGCATACATTAAAATCACCCATAACCACAACAGTTGTATCTGGATATTTACTTTGAAGGTATTCCAACATATCCTTGAACCTTTCTAATTTACCTTTATTTCTGTTGGAGCCATAGGGGGATATAAACGTTAACTATTATAATAGATACATTTTCTAAAACTTGAGATTTTAACAGCCAGACACAATGGGAACTCAAGGCTTTTTTCTGAGCAGTCAATAACTTTATAAGTGGCCACCAATGTAATTATGCCTCCTCTAGGTCTATTGTATTTATGTATTATGTCTGCCCCTATGGCCCAAAAAGAATATCCCACCATATAAATGCCCTTTTCATTTATACATGAATCTTGGAATGGTATTACATCATACTTTCAAAGTTTTTGTTCCCATCCATAGTCTTTAATTTTCCAGTTAGACCTGCAATATTCCAACTAATAATAGTTAGTTCTCTTTGTTGTCAGTCTGAGTTAGTCGAAATTGTGGTGTTAGTACCAACTAACTTGATCTCACTTACTTCTTGTTCCAACTGTGAATTGTCTTTCTCCGAAGATACCGCTAATACCACTTTTGAGTTTATTCTTTTTTCCTAAGATCCTTCTCCTTCTACAATGTCTGTTATTTAAACTTTGGGGGGTATCACATCACCTAGTAATGTATGGACAAATCCTATTCATTTTATGTAATCTGTTATCCTAGTCTGCAATTTTGGGACTTGCTGTTCTTGTCTGCTCCAATCTAATCTACTTGTCTATGATTCATCTATACTCCTTTTTGTCTTTATCCTTTTTTTGTTTTCCCTTTCTGCTATTTTTTCGTACATCCTAATTTTTCTATAGTGGTATCTAAGTTCGTACCCAAGTCTAAAAACTCACTCTTCCCCCCCCCCCAAGATGAGTTTTCTGATTTTATTTGTCTTCAAAACTTAGCATATTATGCCCTTCATTTTCTCTATCTTATATCCATAGGTAGAACTTATGTCATTCTAGTTAAATGTAGCCCCTAGAACCCCTTTATACAAGTTATAAATCAGTAGCTTCAGAGTTACAGGATTTTCATTCCTATTTTTTTTGTATGCCTTCCATAAAGACTGTTGGTAATGTAAACCCTTGATTAATTTCATCTTCTTTATCTTGAATTGTCACATTATAATATTCTCCTTCACCCAGTACTTCTTTTCTGTGCTTGTTTTTCCCAGAAGGGGCAGGAGGCTTGGGATCCCCGCATGGGAACATTAAGTTGCCAACAGATACAGCTGAAGCAGGCAGGGAGGGGCAGGTAGTCAAAGAGTGTATACATGGGGAGCATATAGGAAAGAAAACTGGGCTGGGGGAAGACACTGGAGAGGGGAGGACTGGAGCAGAGGGAGGGCAGACTGTAAAACATGAAAGGTCATGTTAACAAATGCCCATAGCCTAGGAAATAAGATTTCAGACTTGGAAGCCTTATTGGCGGATGCAGACCTTAACACAGTAACAAAAACAGAGATTTGGTACTCTGCTAATCATGGCAGGGAAGTCAATGTACCAAGTTATACACTGTTCAGGAGGGACAGGGAGAGTAAAAGGGGTGGGGAATGGCCCTATACATCAGAGATGGTATAAAGGCTACAAAAGGTCAGGGAAGACAGGGGGAGGATGAGGCAACGTGGGTCACCCTGGAGTCAAGGAAGGGAACAGCAATACACACAGGGGTGATCTACAGACCTCCAACACAGAGGAAGGAAGTTGACAGGGAACTAGTGGAGGACATGTACAACATGGCAGCTAAAGGCAAAATCCTGCTACTGGGGGATTTCAATATGCCGAATGTGGATTGGACCATCCAGGTGGCTACTTCAGCCAGAAGCACAGACATCCTAGAATCCCTGCAGGGGGTTGGACTCAGGCAGCTGGTGCATGAACCAACCAGGGACAAGTCAATTCTGAACCTGGTATGGACCAATGGGAACAGATTTGAAGAAATACAGGTTGAAGGGCAGCTGGGGTCCAGTGACCACTGTATGGTGTGGTTCAGCATGGCAACATGGACTCAAGTATGCCACACAAGGGAAAATGTATTAGATTTTATGAGAACAGATTTCACTGAAATGGATAGATGTATACAAGCTGTCCTGGGGAAGGGAGAGGTAATGGGGGGTTGGAGGAACAATGGGAGAAGCTGAAAGGAGCCATAGTGGGGATAACAAACCAATGTGTTAGGATAGTGGCCAAAGGGAAAAGAAGAAAGAAACCACTATGGTACTCTAAGGAGGTAGGGGATAAAGTCAGGGCTAAAAGATTGAGTTTCAGGAAATATAACGTGACACAAAGGAAGGAGGACAGGAAAGTATACCTTGAATGTCTAAGGGAAGCAGGGAAGGCTGTTAGGAGAGTTAAGGCACAGCCAGAGGAGGGTTTAGCACTTTCTGTGAAAAAAGGAACAAGGCATTTTACTGGTAGATCACCAAAAGAAGAAAATCCGGTTGGGGGGGACCGTGAGGCTCCAAGGGGACTGTTCTGAATCCTCTCACCTCTATCCTCAACCTATCCCTCCATTTAAGTAAATTTCCCTCAGCTTGGAAAGCAGCTGTGGTAACGCAAGTCCACAAGAGTGGTGACAGGGCCCTACACTCAAACTACCGGCCCATCTCCATCTTGCCCCCACTTTCCAAAGCTCTACAGCATATAGTTGCCGATCAGTTGACTGAGTATCTGGACACCTACAATATCCAATGTGCTCAACAGCATGGTTTTAGAAAGGGACACAGCACCACCACTGCCCTTTTAGAATACACCGACTTCATTCATAAGGGGTTAAATAGGGGTCACCTTGTGGGGTCTATCTACATAGACCTCACAAAGACATTTGACACTGTTAATCACTATCTACTACTTAAGATCCTACCTACCCTTGGACTCTCCCAGGAAGTCACCATTTAGTTTAAAAGTTACCTAGAAGGCAGGACCCAGAGGGTAAACATACACGATACACTCTCCCTCAGCTACCCTGTTTGCTCCGGAGTCCCCCAAGGATCAATCCTGGGCCCTCTCCTATTCAGCCTTTTTCTAAACTCCCTGCTTTAAGTATATCCCACCAAGCTGCTTCTGTATGTTGGCAATGTGGTGCTCTTCACCAACCAGCTTGATCCCCTATCCCTCACCAACAGTCTGCAACAGAGTTTTTCCGCAGTTGAGACCCGGTTCTCCAAACAAAA
Organism: Neoceratodus forsteri; assembly: GCA_016271365.2. NCBI lineage: Eukaryota > Metazoa > Chordata > Ceratodontiformes > Ceratodontidae > Neoceratodus > Neoceratodus forsteri. The sequence goes on from CM057449.1 coordinate 1,730,111,337, forward strand.
ACTAGTCCTGAACTATAAGAAAACCAAAGTGATGCTCTTTGCTAGCCCGCACAACTAGCACAAAAGTGTCTAGCTCCATATTGTAAACAATTTCAGCTCACCCCTTGAACAAGTCTACAACTTTAAGTATCTTGACATTACCCTCAATAGTCACCTATCCTGTCAGGAACATATCCATACAATATCAAGGACTGCCTGCATCAGGCTAGGGCTTCTTTATTTATAGACAAAGACATAGCATGACCCAAGATGCACTCCGCCTTGGCCTCACTAGCTCCGCCCTCTCTATCATTGACTTTGGGCTCATCATCTATGGTGTTGCCACTAACACTTCACTTAGGAGACTAAGCGTTGCCCTTAATAAGGCGTGCCACCTTGTCACAGGTGCCCACCACTACACACACAACTGTGACCTTTATACTGCAGCAAACTGGCTGAATCTTCAAGGCAGTCTTCTACAAAACTTGCCTTTTTGCAAAAAAGGTTAGTATTGGGCAAGCTTCCCCCCTCACTCCTGTCGCTTCTCCAAAGGACCAATAACGTCCGCCACACCAGAAGTACCTCCAGCCCTACCTTCCTAGTCCTTTCTACTGTACTGCCAGGCCCAATTAATATTTATGTATAGGGCACCTAGCTGGCTTAACAAACTCCCACCAGACCTCCTAGCTGTCTCCAGGCTAGGGCCCTTCAAAACTAAACTTAGAATGCATTCCTTGAAACTTAACAGGTGTGACTGCCCCACCTAATTACCCTGCTCCCTCCCTCCTTACCAACACCTTTCTCCCTTTTCCATCTCTCTTACTGCTCCCCTTCCCTGTCCTCCTTCCCATCCCTAGCCTTGCTCCCATTCTCAAGCCTGCTGCCCCCCTCTCTCAACCCATGACTATTACTCTTGTACTGTTCTCTCTCCCATTTGTCCCCCCTTACTCCCTCTAGACTCCCCTTCCTTGTGACATTTCCTTCCCCTCTGGCCACCACCCCTGCATCTGTGCCCCCCTCCTTCTCCCTTAGTCTTTTCTGACACCCTTGGTCATTTCCTCCTTGTACTCTCTGTTACCTTCTCTTGGTTAACCCCTCCAATTCTACATCTGTCTCCTACCCTGCTGTCTACTCTCCTCACCTCTGCACCTACCTTAGGGGTTTTTGGACTTCACTACTCCAGTACAAAGCCTAACTCAGGCTGCTTTACTTTTTCATCATCCATTTGGTTTCCACACATTTCCCACTTGCCAGCTCTTGGCTTTGTCTCCTGAAGCCCTTGACAAGTCATCTCTCTGACTGCTCCTTCTCTGTATGTCAAATGTTGGTATTCCAAATAATCATTTGTAACCAGTTAGAACTTGTATCATGTAATTCTGAAGCCTTGTATCCACTGCAACATGGTAGCACTTACGTTTTATCTTTTTTGATTTTCACTTTTGTATTCTGTACCTGCTCACCCTGTCTACTGTACCATGTATATTGTTGTTTGTTTCCTTATTCTATGACGTGGAGCCTTTGTAAATGAGCCCTTGGCACAAAGGTTGTAATTCCGAGACGTCAATAAATAAATAAACTTACAGTACTTTCTGCAGTAAGCTAAAATTCTGGAATAGGTCTTCTCCGATGCCTCACACCAGTGGACGCACTCGTTTCTACTAATGATAATGTTAAGCAAGCAAGGACAGAGAATTTTACACGCTGTTTGTAACAATCTTCCTCCTTCCACTCTATCAACTAAGCGCTATATTCAGAATTAACACAGAGCTGACTCCTCCTTCCTCTGCTCTGCAAAAATCTTGATTCTTATTTGTTTATTTATTGAAATGTTTCACCAGGAAGATATACTGAGCAATATTGCTTGTTTCCAGATGTGTCCTGGGGGAAAGGGGAGGAAAAATACAGCAGGTAATAACAGCTGTGATACAAAAGGCATAATCATAAGTGCTACAGTACAGAATGCAGAGTTAAGTATACAACAATAAGTGCTGTGCCACAGTATTACATTCGGTTAACAACCGCAGTTCTAATCAGTTTACAATCAGATGACAAGACACAAAGCATAGGGTAGTATAGTGAGAAGATGGGGTGGCTAAAAAAAAAGTGCAAGACGCCAGTGTATGCATTTTAAACTGTTAGGTTATGACAGTACATAAACGTAAAAGCACTCTGGTTTTAAAAAAAATTAAATTACCCCTTTATCAATAAATTCTTAATAAATTTTAAATGTATGTTGGAATATTGCTAAAATAGACTGCAACTGTTAGATATTTATTTATGAACTATCCGACTGATTTTATATATATATAAAAAATTTTCATGGCAAAAAAACTCCATTTAATGCATCAGTTGGGGTTGTTCTACAGCGACAAAAGTGAGGAAATTTGATGTTAGGGTTGAAAACCACTCCTTGTGCACCCCATCCAACCCCCCAACCAGCATCGGGGTGTGCACTGGGGTCATCTGTCCTAACTCTCACCCCATCCCATGTGTAAAGAAGCTGAGGTGGTGAAGTATAGGAGAATGGGGTGAGAGTTAGGACCAATGACCCCAATGCACACCCCGATGCCGGTTGGGGGGAGGTTTTTTTTCAACCCTAGCATCGAATTTCCTTACTTTTGTCACTGTGAAACAACCCTAATTGATGCATTAAACAGAGCCTTTTTGCCATGAATTTCCCTTATTTTTAAGAATGAAGACTATAAATAGTGAATGGAATGTGGTGGTGGGAGCACGGGCCCCACCACGTGATTTTTTGTCACATAGTAACGGTAAGTGCAATGCAAATGCAAGCGCAAATGGTAACGCACATGGTGATGCAAACATAAACGGTAACAGAAACACAAGCACAAAGTGACACCAAAGCGAACAGTAACAGAAATGGAGACGCAAACGCAAGCGCATACGGAAACGGTACCACAATTGAAAATGCAAATGGTAACAGTAACAGCAACAATAATGCCAAAGGAAGGAAAAACAGAAATGCAAGCATGTATGGAAATGCAAACCATAACGCGCACGGTCACGGCAACGCAATTGGGAAATGCAAATGGTAACGGTAGCAGCAACAATAATGCCAAAGGAAAGAGAAATGGAAACGCAAGCACGTACGGAAATGCAAACCGTAATATGCACAGTCACAGTAATGCAATTGCAAATGCCAATGGTAATGGTAACAGCAACGATGATGCCAAATGAAAGACAAATGCAAACGGAAGGGTGGCCTCAGATGCAAATCAAAATGCAAATACAAACAGTAGTAGAAATGCAAATGGTAACAGTAACACAAATGCAAGAGCATTTTTGTGACAAAAAGTCCATATCTCAAAGCGTTTCCGAGATACGGGCCCAGAAAGGTGAGGCGGACACTGCAATGTTAGTCTGTGGGAAAAAGCATCAACTTCAGAGCACCATAACTTTCCATGCATGCAATATTTTATCACCAAACCACCAAAAGGCACATCTGTGGGATGTTGGCTGTCCTCCTTCCAAATTTCGTCCCAGAAGACCAAACCAGTGTTTTGCAGCAGGGTGGCAAAGAATTCTTATTTTCCTCATAGTGTCGAATAGTAGTGTCGCAAATCATGACACTTTTAAAAAAAAAATCACAAAAGTGTCGCAGGTTCAACACTACTTTGCGACACTGTTTTCCCAAAAATTTCAAAAACATATTTTTGGGGTGTTTAACCTCAAAATAAAGACATGCCTAGCATCCTCATTGTCCGACTAGGTAAACACAAAAAGAATTGTGTCCCTAGAAGGTCCCAATTTTAAATAGCAAGCATTTCTGCGATCAGTAACTGAAAACAAAATGGCAGATTTGCAACACTACAGGGGTAATTTGCAACATTAAAAATGGCATATGCGACACTGTCAAACTTTTTGTTAACTTTTCCCATTGACTATAATGGAAAACTTGTTTTTTGAATAACTTTTGAACCGTTCAATATTTTTTCATGAAATCTTCAAAAAGCACATCGGGGATCCAGATGCATGTTTTCTGAAGGTTTCAGACCAGTCGCACAAACTGTGCAACTTGTAGGCTCGAGCAAATAATGTGCAAAAAAGCGTAAATGCGCTATGGAATGTTGCTTAATAACTCTGCAATTGTATATCCAACCGGTACAAAACTTGGCAGATCCCAAGATCTGCAGTATGCTACTTCTCTGTGCCTGCCAAATTTCAGGCAAATCTGTCATATGGTGGCAAAGTTATTAAGGTGCAAAATTTCACACTTTAACCTTAAATGGGGTACTCAACCCTAACTAAAGTGGCACTACCGTGCCACTATAATATATATCTCCTTTAAAAATTCTAAAGTTTACAAGATATCCAAACACAACCTTCAAGGCCGGTGGACTATCATTTAGACCAATCTCTCTGTTTTTTTGTTTGAGGGGGATTAAAAAGGCTTAAATCCCTATGTTAACTTGACCAAACGGGTATGCAAACCTTTATTCCTCCTATACTGATACCTCATGATTTTTAGAACTCCTATGTTGAAATATCCTCCTTTCAAACAAGTCCCAGGAACAGTCCAGGAGGTTTTACCACCTTACTACTAATAGTTCTGACAGCTTCCTCTCCTGAATATTCCAGTCTTTCACTTGGTTTTGCTTTATCTTCAACTCCTTTGAATCTCTGTCGTTCCTTTGTTTACGGTCTCCAGTCCCAGCTCCTTGTCCTCGTCTCCTCACTCTGTACTCCCCACTCCTCACTCCTTGTTTTTTCAGCTCACTGTGGAGATTCTCCTCCCTGTAGTCACCCCTCACAGGCCTTATTGTTCTCTTTCCCACAGTGTGGGCTCCTCCACCATCGAGACTCCTGGCACTGTGGAAAAAACACAAACAGGGCAGAAAGGGGAAAGCTCTGTCCTCCAGCGACACAAGAAATTCTGGTAAGGAGTTTGAAACTTCATAAATAAGCAGATAAGCAAACTGCAAAGCTGCAACTACAATTGTTTAGGCAATGGTGGCATACCTTACATAAAGTGAAAAAAAGGTCTTTCAAACTCCCTGCTTCTGCTGTTTCACAGCACATGGTGCAGTCCCTCCTCCTCCTCCAAAGTCATGTCAAGGAGGACTGATCTTCAGGAGGCTGGGAAACTCATGAAGCATTGTATAGGTACAAGGGAATCATAGTGGAAAGGAAGGGGGAGGGAGGGAGAAAGAGCAGTAGATCAAGTACGGTCTGTGATAACAATGTAGGTAGGGAAAAAAAGGGCAGACTGGGTGGGCCAAGCAGTTCTAATCTGCTGTCAAATTCTGTGTTTCAAGCCAATCACCTAAATTTGGGCTTAAAATGTTAAAAAGTTATGGGTGACAGGCTGGCTTGTCAGCACTGCTTTCACACTACTACTTGTGACACTGGCGACCCAGGTTCTGGAACAAGTCCATAACATCAGGGGCTCATCAGAGGCGGAGGATTGAGTGTCCCAGTGGATGGACTCCTCTTCCAGGGAGGGTGGCATCATATCCCTCTGTCATTGCCACTTGTAGGAGTACAGACAGAAGTGCAGCAGACAGGACAAGGGAATGGAGGATGCTGCAGATCTCATGGCAGGCCTGTGCACATGCCTGCACTTCCACCTGGACAGTCATCCTTGTGCCGACATCTGTACAGAGTGGGAAAACACTGGGAAAAACTAAGTGGTAAATCCCTTCCATTTATGCACCATGATGATCAATATAGCATGAAAGTGGTGCATTCACCCTCTCAATGAAGGAGCACAAACTGAGTCATAACAGAAAAGTTATGGGTGATAGAAATAAAAAGCAGTCTAAGTCACTGCGCGTTCACAGCTGATAGTTTCTTGGACTCCATTTTTTTGGGGTGGCGGGGAGGGTGTTTTTATCAGTCATGCAACTTTTTTATTTTTAAATTCTGTTTACAAAATTTGATGGTCAGCATGCTTACCCCCACCCCCACCCCATGACCACATAAGTGCTAGGGTTGAATCTGGCCCTAAATTACATTTATGGGGACATTGAAGTGAACTCTTTTGCAAAAAAAAAAAAAAAAAGAAAAGCTAAGTTACTTTGTGTGTGCAGTAGGTTTTATTTTTAATCTTTTTAAATCACTTTTTCTAGGTTGGAGAGCAGTGCCTTGGGACTGAACCAGAAGATGGCAATTGGCTGAGTTGGCATGAGGGCTGTGCTGGTCACCAACAATGGGACCTTTACAAACATTTGCATCAGGGCAACTGTGGAAGGAGGAGGGTGGCATGGGTGCTAGAATGTGGGTGTGGGTGGGTGTTACTGGGATGGCAGTGAGGGAAGGTGGAAGGCATGGATGCCAGAGAGTGGGTGAGGGCAAGGGTTAGTCTGTTATTGTTTTCTTTTACCAGTTACCATTGGTGACCGCAGACAGCTGATCAAAAGATGGTGGCCAGCCAATGTGGAGGGAGAGCTGTGCCAGTCATTCACCATGGTACTGATATATATGTATGTACTAGGCAGGCTGTGTGGGGGGGGGTATGGTTGCCACAAGATGGGTGACAGTAGAGTTTGTTCTTTTATTAAGGCCTTCAACATACCACACAAGAGACTTATTAAGAAATTGAGCAGCCTAGGGGTGGGATCCAAATGGAAGAGTAACCAGCAGCATGTGAGAGGGTTCAGTACTGGGAACTGCCAGTGGAAGTGGTGGAGGCAGAAACAACAGGAAGCGTCAAGCATGCATAGGATAGATGTAGGGGAATATTAGTAAATAGGCAGGGAGGAGGGTTGGTCACCAGAGACCAGTTAGGATCTGCAGAGGACTAGGCAGGGAATATCAGAGCAGACTGTGTAGGCCAAGCAGTCTTTTTCTGCTGACAAATTCTATGTTTCTATAACCAAGCTGACATTTCCTGTGTTTACCGGGGTCCTGCTTTTACCCCCTTTTCCAGTGTAGAAAGGAGATTTTTTGCTTTAAAGTTGCTCTGGAGGCAGGCCTCCTTCTAAGGCATCACATTTCTACAGCTCTCTCTCTTTCAATGACTTTAAATCTCTTTTCCTATATGTATGAGTCTAACTCCCATCACCATGGATCACCACTCTGGTAAAAAGGCAACTTTAAACAAAGTATGGGCCCTTGTTAGGATACAAACCTTGGTTTTCTGCTGAAAATGTATTGGAGCTTTGAACTTTCCTCTGTGCCATCATGCTTGCACAGCAGTGAAGCACAACTCCTGTGATCTAGAGCTTCCATCAAACAGGCAATAGTAAATGTGAGACAATTTTGATGGCAAAAAAAAAACACTATTCTGCTTGTGTACATACAGTAAATTGGCCATGGACTGATGCAATGAGACTTGCTCAGGGTCACACAGACAGTATGCGGTGCTCTGCTTCTCCAGAAAGTCTGTTGGGAGCCCAGTGGTGTGGAGGGCTAAGGCACTGGTGCCTTACCTCCAGCCACGTCGGCAACCTGGGTTCAGGAACAAACTTGGGTTGCCAGAGGGCAGTTGGGGAGGGAGAGGATTGAGCATTCAAGGGGCTGTTCTCCTCTCCCAGGGAGGAGAGGGATATTTGCCCAGCCTATGACTGCCACCAGGTGGAGACCTGGTGGTAATGCAGCTTGGGTGGTACTTAGGGAGGGATCTGCAGTAGCATCATGCATGTGTGCCTCCACACACATACACACTCACTGACAGCCTGCAGCAGGTGCATGACAGAAAAGGAGGAAAATGGTGTCGGGCTTCAGGAAGCTCTGCCTCCCAGTCCCCGAGCCTGGATTGTCACACAGGAACTGCCATTGGTCTGCCCTAGATTATCAGCACAGGGCGCAGGATGGCCCTTCTCCCTCCGGCCCCGCATGAGGGGGAATTTGTAGGAGAACCTCCAGCCATTAGGTGAGTCCCCAGTGGAGACACTTGCTGGCTTGGTGGGGGCAAGGACAGGGCTGAATAGCCACCCTACAATTCTAGGTGTACTAGGAAACCTACAGCAAAAAAAAGGAAACTGATGTTTCAAAATAAGTTCTTCACCATAGAGAAAACTGACATTTTCTTACTGAAAGAGTTGGGAGGAGACATATTTTCAAAACTGTATGATGCAGACATAAATGCGTGCTGTGCCTGTGTCTGCAACCATCTGATTGCATCTGAGCAGCCCTACTGCTATTTTTGAAATGAAGCATCCTTTTGTGATAGAAGTCACAGTTTGTGGTTAAAAACTGCTACAAATGTGATTTGCCCCAAGTCTTTTTATGGACACAAAATTCAGATGTAGTTGGACCATCTAAGAGCTGATCTAACAGTTTGGATGGAGTCTCCTTTTGTAAATAGTGTCTAGCAGATCTCAGAGGGATCCTGTTCAAAATCCTGCCCTTAGTCTACATAATGGAAGCTCTCATTTTTCTCATGGTAGTCACCTGATAAATCAACATCTGGACCACCATGAACCACTGTATCATGGGTTAAAAGGACTCACAAAACATAAGCACCACTTCTTTTACATTTATAGGATGCCCCTGACATCACCCACATATTTTGCCTACTCTGGGATCAGGCTCAGGATTTAGGCACCCCTTTTGTCATCAGAGTGCTCTTCCTTTCTTATTTTTCCTATGAGTGTCCTTTTTAGTTTCTTTGCACTGTCCCTTTCATTATTCCTATATATCCCACATTTCCCTTGAGTGTACTAATCCAAAAATGTTACTCTTTTACAGGTCCTAACAAGCTGTCCTACCCATGTCCATGCCTGAATGTCACCCTCTCCATCTCTTGGACGTTATGCAATATATGTATAGTTGTAACAAGAAACCTGCCTGCATCTGTTATATTTTGGTGAACTACCCCCTCTAGTGGCTCAAAACAAAACTGAATGTGAAGATATAGTATATAGAGAGTAATTACCAAGCATCTGTTAAAGAGGAATGTCAATGTCTTTATGCACCACACCTCAGTGTGGGGCATCCTCCAATTAGCAGTTTTGCACAGTAGTTATAATTTTTACTTACTTGCTTTTGTGGCATTTATATTTTATCTGGTTGATACTGCCAACCCTCTTGCAAGCATTTTGATTAAACAATCAATGCCTATAGTGGTGCATCACTCAATCTACCAGTGGTATACCACAGCTGATATTGGAGCCAGGGAGCAGTTACGAGAGTGTGTATAGTTTAGTCCTATGGACAAAGCTAATAATGGCTCTGGTTTTTGAGTTACAGGTCCTAGTGCTATACAGACACAAGGTATACCAAAGTGGGTGACCATACCAGGTTATCTTCTGTTCAGAAAGGATTGGATGCAGCCCAGTGGCACTGAGGGTTGAGGCACTGGACACCACACCTTGTGCCATGCCAGTGACCAGAGTTTGGGAGTGAGCTCCGGCACCGGGGGTCAGCAGGGGAAGGAGAGGATTGAGTGCCCACTGGGCTGCTCTCCTCTCCTGGGGGGAGGGCTGGGAGTTGTCCAATATTCCAGCAGCCCCTGGTGGAAATCAGGGGTGCTGCAGAACGTGGAATGCATGTCTAGCGGTGTGGCTGATGCTGGCAGGGTTGCTGTGCACCATGGAGTCACGGATGCACCATGTAAGGGGGAGGAAGAAAGGGAATGAGGAATCACTACAAGAGGAAAAACCCCTCCGGGCCAAATAGGCAATGGCCCCCCAGTGTCCACCAGCCACCTGCCCAATGCTGGACCTCTACCTCTGCCCCTTCGATCTCCTGGCAGGGCTTTGGCAAGGGTGGCTCCATGGGGGATAGTAACGACTTTGAAGTAGGTGGAGGTCACAGAGGGCAGTAGAGTGGGGGATGAAAGAGTTCTGGTGTCCAGTGGCAATAAATAGAGTGGTAAAAAAAAAAATAAAAAGAAAGTTTAGATGGAAAAGAAAGGGGGGGGGTGTGGTGCTTTATGTGACAGAAAACATAAAAGAGACAAAGGTACAGGGAATACAGAGGGAGACGGAGGTACTTTGGGTTACCCTGAAGACACAGAATGGAGTCACTGTTCATGCTGGAGTGATCTACAGACCTCCAGCACAAGGGGAGGAATTAGATAAGGTACTGGTGGAAGCCAGTAACAAGACAGCAGAAAAGGGGGAGGTGCTGCTGGGGGGGGGGGACTTCAACCTGCCAGCTGTAGACTGGAGCCTCCCAGCAGTGGCTTCAGCTAGGAGCGGGGACATCTGGGACTCTCTCCAGGGAGCATTCCTCAGGCAACTAGTCAGTGAACCCACTCGTAATGGGGCAATACTGGACCTGGTACTCACTAGAAAAGACAGTACTGCAGATGTCAAGGTAGGAGACAACTGGGGTACCAGTGAGCACCATACGGTGTGGTTCAGTATAAGGATGGCTATGGAATCGAACCACACAAAGACAAGGATCCTGGATTTCAGGAGGGCAGATTTCATAAAGATGGGTGAATGCCTCAGGGATGACCTGGAAGAGGGGGATGGCTAGGGGGTGGAGGGACCCATGTAGTGCCCATACACAAAAGTGGCCCAAAGGATGAAACAGAAAACTATAGGCCAGTGAGCCTCACGTCGATCATGGGAAAGCTCATGGAGACCATACTAAAAGAGAGGCTAGTGGGCTTCTTAGAGGAAAACGGTCTCCAGGATGGTCAACAGCACAGGTTTATAGTGGGCAGATCCTGCCAGACAAACCTTGTAGAGTACTACAACTTGGTGATGTGGGAACTGAACTAGAGCCATGCAGTGGATGTCCTGTATTTGGACTTCAGCAAGGCCTTTGACTCAGTGCCACATGGGAGGTTGGAGGGGAACTGAAATATGTGGGGGAGGGACCAAAAATGGTGAAATGGATCACAAACTGGCTAAGGGGAAGGCAGCAAAGGGTGGTAGTGAGGGGGGGACCTCTCGTCTCCAAGAACGGTGATGAGCGGGGTACCACAGGGATCAGTACTGGGACCAGTGCTGTTTGGGATTTTGATTGGAGATATCTCACATGGGATCCGAAGCAAGATCAGTCTGTTCGCAGATGATACCAAGATGGGAGCTGTGGCTGATGATGCAGAGAGGTGGAAGGAGTTACAGGAGAACCTGACTAAGCCGTAGGACTAGGCAGAAACACGGCAGTTGGGGTTCAATGCCAAGAAGTGCAAGGTTATGTACTTCAGAGCCAAGAACCATGGGAGGGATTATCACTTGAGTGGGGTACAGCTCGGGAGCTCCACAGAGGAGAAGGACCTAGGAGTGATTATTATGGGGAGCATGAACAACTCTGCTCACTGCAGGAAGGTGGCAGCAAAAGCCAACAAAATGCTGAGTGTATTGCAAGAGGGATCTCCTCCAGAAGAAGGGAGGTTATCCTGCTCCTGTATAGGTCATTGGTCAGGCCCCGCCTAGAGTACTGCATGCAGTACTGGCACTCATTCCCGAAGAAGGACATCAGATTGTTAGAGAAGGTGCAGCGAACAGCCACAAAGATGATCCAGGAATTGGAGAGCAAGCCCTAAGAGGACAGGCTGGGAGAGTTGAATATGTATTCACTGGAGGAGAGGAGGGATGTGGGGGATATGATTGAGGCCCTTAAGTATTTGAAGGAGTAAACAAGACCAACACAGAAGGGATTTTTCAGACAAGAAGGGGGAGGGACATGAGAAGGCATGGAATGAGATTGGAAGGGGGAAGATTCAAGAGGGAGATGAGGAGACATTTTTTTTATGGAAAGAGTGCTGGACAAATGGAACAGTTTACCAGATGAGATAGTGTCCTCTAATACAGTCGTCAGTTTCAAGAGGGATTGGGGCTGGGTAAGGGTAAGGGACACTGGGAAGGGGGAAGGGGCAGCTGTGAGATGAGGAGCTAGCTGCACACTCAAGTAGACTCGCTAGACCATGAGGCCCATTTTTGCTGGTAATTTTGTGTGTTTGCATGTAAGAACAGTTGGCAAAATTAAAAGGGAACATAGTAAATGCAACAAACTTCTGTGTCAAACAACTGAACAAAAACAAGAGGGAAAAAGAGACTGCTATGGTTTTTGAAAGTGGTGGCTGAAAAGATAAAGGATAAAAGGGTAGCATTTAGAAGGTATAAGGAGATGCAGAGGGAAGAGGATAGGGAGGTGCATCAGGGAAAACAGAGGGAAGCAGGGGAAAGCAGTAAGGAGTGCAAAGTCATAAACTGAAGAAAGAACAGTCCAGGAGGTAACAAAAGGGGGCAAGACAGTTTTTAGTTATGAAAGTAAAAAGAGGAAGACCAGGGGTGGGATTGTAAAGTTAAAGAGGGAAGCGGGGACTGTGCAAAGGGGATCAGGAAAAGGCAGATATCCTGAAAGAATACTTATGTTCAGTGTTCACAGAGGAAAGAGAAGGGGAGGGGCCACAAAAAAGTAACAGATGCTTTGGAGGTAAGGAGGTGGACACTAGTCCTTTTTTGGAGGAGAGAGTCTTGAAGGGACTCATTAATCTGAAGGTGGACAAAGCAATGGGGCCAGATGGGGTGCATCCAAGGGTACGGAGAGAGCTCAGGGAAATAATGGTTGCACATCAGACAGTTCTATTTAACAGCTCACTGGAAACAGGAGTGGTTCCAGAAGACTGGAGGAGGGTGGATGTAGTCCCACTGCATAAAAGTGGTAGCAGGGAGGAGGCTGGTAAATTATTAGAGGCCAGGCAACCTGACATTGGTGGCAGGACAGTTAATGGAATCACTGCTTAAGGAAAGAATTGTGGAATATCTTGAATTCAGTGAGTTACAAGACCCAACATAGCATGGTTTCTCAAGGGGAAGATCATGTCAAACAAATCTGAAAGCTTTCTTTGACTTGGTGACAAAGGATTTAGATCAGGGTGGAGTGATGGATGTGACCTGCCTAGATTTCAGCAAGTCTTTCAACATCATTCCACATAGGAGACTAATAAACAAGCTGGGTAGCTTAGTAATAGGTCCAAAAGTGGTAAACTGGATAAGAAATTGGTTAGGCGATAGGTGACAGAGAGTGGTAGTAAACGGAGTCCACTTGGAGGAAGGGAGGGTAAACAGCGGGGTGCCCCAGGGATCACAACAGGGACCAGCCTTCTTTAATTCAATTCAAGTCAATTTATTGGAAAGCAAAATTGAAAGCAAGCTCTCATTTACAGTTGCACCCAACATGAAGTGACAATACAAGACAGAATAATAACATACATGTAACAAATAACATTGTAAAAGCAGCCATATACATACAATGAGTACAAAATTCAATTTATAAACATTTTTAATGTGTTTATAAGTGACACTGCAGAGGAGCTGGAAGGGAAGGTCTGCCTCTTTGTGGATGGGGGGGAGAGGATGAGCAGAGACCTGAGAAAACTTGAAGAGTGGTAAAAGGTATGGAAGCTGAGTTTCAATGTGAAAAAGTGTAAAATAATGCACTTGGGGAACAGAAACCAAACGGCAGAGTACAAAATGGGTGCAGTGGTATTGACAACCACCAAGCAGGAAAGAGACCTGGGGGGGGGATCATATCAGATGACTTAAAGTTGGCCAGGCAGTGCAACAAGGCAGTTGGGAGGGCTAGAGGGATGCTAGGGTGCATAGGGAGTTGTATCTCCAGCAGAAAGATGGAGTTGCTATTCATTCTGTTTACATTGTGGGTAAGACCCCACCTAGAGTACTGTGTCCAGTTCTGAAGACCACATTTCTGGTAGAACACAGACAGAGTGGGGGTGGTCCAGAGGAGGGCAACTAGAATTGTGCAGGGTCTGCATCAAAAGCCCCATGAGAAGAGACTAAAGGACCTCAGTATGAAGATGTACACTCTGAAACAGAGGAGGGAGAGGGGAGATATGACAGATATCTTTAAATACCTCATGGGGATAAATAAGGTACAGGAGGGAAGGTTTTTTTTTAGAAATAAAGGTGGTCAAGAACAAGGGGATAGGTTATAAAGCTGAAGGGGGTAGATTCAGGAGAGATGCAAGGAAGTACTTCTTCACAGGAAGAGCAGTGGATTTCTGGCATGCACTTCTAGTAAAGTGGTGAGGGTGAGAACAGTGGTGAGGTTCAAGAATGCATGGGATAAGCACAAGTGAATAAGTGGAAAGGAAGGAGAGGGAGGGAGAAAGCTGTAGATTGGGTATGGTCTATGGTACTAATGTAGGTAGCCAGGAATGGGCAGATAAGATGGGCCAAGTGATCCTTATCTGCTGTCAAATGGTATGTTTCTATGTACAGACTGGCAGTCGACTACCAAGATATACTTGGTTTAGCCCTAGGACCTCTAACTCACAAATTTGAACTACTGGTACTTCATCCATAGGACTATACTACACACACTCCCATGGCTGCTCCCTGGCCCTGAAGTCAGCAGCGGGAGACCTGTGGTAGATTGTGGGACACACCACTAGAGGTGTTTTAACCAAAATGACATTGAGAGAAAAGGTAATATCAACCAGATAAAATGTAAATGCCACAAAACATTATGTGAAACTGCTAATTGGAAGGTGTCACGCACTGAGGTGCGATGCATAGTAACATGGACGTTTCCTTCTAAGAACACTGCTGTTCATAACAAATGACTATTTCTTATTTTATATAATAGATTGTCTGGCAATCACTCAACCTGATAATTCTAGGTTGTAAGGAATGTTTGTTTGTTTAATGCAAACCCTTTTAAAGTTTCCAAACAGCCACAGCTGAGGTTTGCATGTTTGTTCAGCAGTAAGAGTAAGTATAAGTGTAAGAGAAGTGGGCCAGGCTTGGACATTGGACCTGATTCAGTTTGACTCTGTCAGTTCTACCAAACCACTTTTGCTCTCAATGCAGTAATTGGCAAAGGGTAAAACAGATTATAAATGGAGGGTATCAGACAAATTTGAACAGAATAGCAATTTTTATAATGGGCAGTTAGACATGCTTCAGGACTTATATCACAAATTTTCCAAAAATTCCCATAAATAATTCTAAAATTCAAATCTGAAATTATACCTGTTGTCCAGGTTCAAGAAAATGGTAAAAACATTTCTGTCACACTTAGGAATATGAACAATAAATTTTATTAACACCTATACACACTTGTAAATATCCCTAATTAGAATAAATATACACTGTAAACACAACAAAAAAGATTTCAGAAAATCAAATAAACAAAACAAAGAAATAAAACCAAAAACAAATAAACATCTTTCAGAAAATAAACAACACAACCAAGAAATGAACAAAATTCAACACAATAAATGGTATTGGTTATATACTATGCTTTCAGCATGCTTTGTATTTCACATAACTTTTTTTGTATCAGAACTTGCAGACTCATTACATTAGAGTCTCAGATTATATTTCTGCATAAAACTTGCTTTAATTCTTTATAGCACACAAAAGGTATTTCTTTTTATTTAAACTTAAGCTTAACCTATGTACCCAAGATTTTGTAATTAAAAGTTAACTTTCTTACCTCCCAGATAAGCCAAATTAAGATATTAAATTAATAACTAAATAATTAATATAATCAAAATAATACTTACATTTCTGGTTAATTGTAGAGGTTGGTCTTCTTTTCCTTTTAACTTTCAAAATCTTGGCGAGAGTTGCTTCTCCTGGACAATGAAAGTTCTGTAGGATCAGGTTTGGCTGTAGTACTTGTCTTTTTCCCTTGTTCACCCTTGAATCTGTTAATCCAGACTCCTCTGGCATCAGCTCAGCAGTGCAGACTGGATCCTTTTTTGCTTAAGACATCACAAAGCATCAAAAAGTCACTTAGGATTTTTGACAGGAACATCAGACAATAAGACACTAACAGTTCAAGGAACAATAGTAGACTCCTTCACCACCGCAGTTGTTGCAGAAAGAAAAAAATTACTCACCTTAGTAATGTTGTTTCTTCTAATGGAGTCTTGCTATATTATGACAATTGCAGTATGACCGCAGGTTAGAACTGCTCCAGAGGTGAAATAGTTAACTTTCCATGCAGGCATGGAACTTAGAGCGCGAGCTCGGTTGAAAACTCTGTCTGTTGTGCTTCAAGCAAAACTGTCAGATCTTTACAAGCTAAAACTCATTAAGGTTCTGTGTGGAAGCTGTAAACCTACACTAGCCAACTGACTACTAACATAAACACTCATTTTGGCCTAAACAAAGACTCAAGTCAGAGACCCAAAATGCAAAACACATCACCAATTCACCCAAAAGGTAGGTAAAAACAACAAGGTGGGCATCAAAAAAGTGCCAACCTGTACTGCCCACCCACATCCCCAAAACAGAGGTTCTGAGAGGGGCAGGCAGGGAGGAGGTCATATATAGCAAGACTCCATTAGAAGAAACAACATTACTAAGGTGAGTAATTTTTTCTTCAAACAACATGAAGTCTTGCTATATTATGACAATTGCAGATCTACACAGCAGTACCCCCATGGAGGAGGACAGAACCTACCTAGGAAATAGGCTCTGAAGCATGGTTGCGCTAAACCGAGCATCACTCCTAGCCTGGATGTCCAGGAGTAATACTTGGTAAAAGTGTGAACTGTTTTCAGGTAGCTGCTTGACATATTTCTAGAATAGGAATGTCTCTGGCAGCAGCCAGAGAAGCAGCTGTACCTCTGGTAGAGTGAGCCTCAGGCCTGGGGAAACTTTACCCAACTTCTCATAGCAGAATTGGATACAAGAGACAATCCACCTGGCAATGGATCTTTAGTGGCTGGCTTCCCTTTACCAACTTCGCCATAGGTGAGGAACAGTTGAAGGGAGTCAAACCTATGACCCTTGGTAGCTCTATGTAGTAACTAAGGGCTCTCTTCATATCTAGGCTGTGCAGCATCCTCTCCCCAGAGGAGGAGTGGTCAGTGAAGTACACTGGAAGTGAAATAGATTAATTAAGGTGGAAATCTGAAACCACCTTAGGCAGGAACTTTCTGTTAGTCCGAAGGACCACCTTATCTCTGTGAAAAGAGATAAACTCCTGCTCCACTGACAACGCTTGTAATTCACTTATGCATCTGGCAGAGGTGATGGCTACCAAAAACACAGTTTTCCAAGTCAAGTACTTGAGCTCATCTGAAGACAAGGGCTCAAAGGGGGGTTGCATAAGCTGAGCAATGCAAACATTAAGATCCCAGGCAGGGGCAGGATCCCTGAATGGAGGGTTGGTGTGAAACAACCCCTTAAAAAACTTAGAAAATACTGGATGAGCTGAAAGGGAAGAGGATTTACCTGCTGAAATAAAGCAGACACAGCTGCCAAGTGCACCTTCAGGGTAGCTGGTCTCAGCCCCAAAGAATTCAGGTGGACCATATAATCCAGGATTGTGGGTAGATCAGCAGAGACTGGGAAATATGCTTTTCCAAGCACCATATGGAAAACCTTTTCCATTTGGAATTGTAAGTAGCCCTCGGTGGAAGGCTTTCCTATGCCTTCAATATATCCATTACACCTGGGAAAGTGTAAATCAGCAAACTCTAACTCTTCAAGAACCAAGCCTTGAGATTGAGAGATTTGAGATTCGGGTACCAGACCCTTCCCTGGGCACAGGTTAACAGATTATGATTCCTGGGAAGGGACAGGGGAGGATGGACTGCTAAGGACAGCAGGAGTGAATACCAGGGCTGTCTGGCCCAATCCGGAGCTATCAGAATGACTTTGCATGATTGGGATCTGATTTTGACTAGCACTTTGAACAGGAGAGGAAAGGGAGGGAAGGCATAGAGAAACTTCCCCTCACAACTGAGGGCTAAGGCATCCAGTGGGAGTGAGCCCAACACTGGGGGCCTGCAGCAAAAGAAGTTGGTGATTGTCTGGGGCTGCAAAAGATCTATCTGGGGTGCCCATCTGGCAAATACTACTCCCAAGACCAGGGGATCCAGTGACCATTCGTGGTAGCCCTGGGAAATCCTGCTGAGAGCATCTGCCAGGACATTGTCCTTGCCTGGGAGGTGAACTGCCATAAGGGAGGTGTTCAGGGAGTAAGCCAGAGACCACAACTTCATCGCTTCGGTGCACAAGGCCGTAGATCGAGTGCCCCCTTGCTTGTTGATGTGCCTCATTGTAGTGGTGTTGTCTGTTCTGACCTGAATACTCTTGTTCTGAACAGATTTGGAAAAAGCTTGCAGTGCTAGAAAAACTGCTCTGAGCTCCAACAGGTTGATGTGGAGCACAGATTCCTGGGGAGACCACAGACCCTGGGTGGTGAGGTCGCCCATGTGAGCTCCCTAGCCCAAGAGGGACGCATCTGTAGTAAGGATTAAAGAATGAGACTGAGTGACAAAAGGAACCCCTTGTCTCAGGTTGCTCTGATCCTGCCACCACTGTAGGGCTTGGATCAGGGTTCGAGTTACTGGGATCAGCTTGGTAAGTGGATCCTTTCTTTGAGACCAAAAGCTCTCAAATGGAACTGGATGTCCCTCATCTGAAATCTTGCTCCTTGCACAACTGCTATGGAAGCAGCCATGTGTCCTAGGAGCTGCAGAAAATGCCTTGCTGGCCGGGAGACCTGCAGGGTAAATGAGGAGGCCAGGGAGACTAGGGTCTTTGCCCTGTCCAGGGGGAGGAAGGCCCTGGCTTCCTGTGTGTTCAGTTCTGTGCCTATGAAGGTAAGAAGCTGGACCAGCTCTAGAACTGACTTTGAGAGATTCAGAAGGAAACCTAGAGAGGTAAGCAGTTGCTGCGTTATCTGAAGGTGTAAATTGACCTGGTCTGGGGACTGGCCTACTGAGAGCCAATCATCCAGGTAAGGAAAGATGGCAATATTTTGCCTTCTTAGGTAGGCAACTGCTACAGCCAGGCATTTGGTGAATACCCTTGGGGCAGAAGTGAGGCCGAAGGGCATTGCTCTGAACTGATAGTGGCCTGAGGGCAGCTCAAACCTGAGGTACTTTCAATGGGAGCTTCTGATGGGAATATGAAAGTAGGCATCCTTGAGGTTCAGGGAAGCTAGCCAGTCCCCTGGCCTTAGAGAGGGTAGGATAATTCCCAGAGTCACCATTTTGAACTTTGGCTTTAAAAGGTGCTTGTTTAAATGTCTGAGATCCAGGATGGGCCGCCGTTCTCCTGTCTTTTTGGGGTAAGGAAGTACCTGGAGTACAAACCTTTGCCCTGGTGTAGGGGAGGAACCCTTTCCACAGCTCTGAGAGCCAGGAGGGTAGAGACCTCTGCCTCTAGGGCGAGTGCCTCTGATGGAGTTGCAGGTGGAAAAGATCTGGTTCTCAGCTTTGGAAATTTTTTGAAGCTGAGAACCAGTCCCTGGCTTACTACTTCCAGGATCCACTTGTCTGATGTTAAAGACTTCCAGTCCTGGACAAAGTAAGCCAGTCTGCCCCTGCTGAGTAGAGAGAATCAGCCCTGGCAATCCCATCAGGGTGCCTGCTTGGCAGGGCTTTGGGCTGAGGGGTGGAAGCAGACCTGCTTGTACCCCATCTGCCTCTCCCTCTAAAGAACCCCTCTGAGCATAGAGCGAGGAGGCGGCTTGGGCTTGGTAAAGGCCTATGAAAGGCCTGCTGCCTCTAGGAAGCTATTTTGAGGAGTGGCCTGCCTTTCCTTGGCCTGTGCACTCCCTATAGGGTGATCCTATATTCATCCATTTTCTTCATGTAATTCTCTGTTTGCTCCCCAAACAGAGAATTTCCCAAACAGGAAAATCCATGGCCTTAGACTGGGTATCCTGAGACAGGGTAGTACATCTGAGCCAAGCCATCCTGTGAAGTGCCACAGGTGTAGCCATGACTCTTGAAGAAACATCATTAGAGTCCACTGCAGCATGAAATTGCACCTTGGATGCCTCAATACCATCCATAGCCACCTGTTCCAGCTCCTGGCAAGCTGGTCAGAGGACTTGTTTCCTCTAGGGCCAGCACAATATCCCATCTGATTTCTGTACCTAGCAGCAAGGCCATATAATTTGCTTGTCTAGTCCCAAAGATGCTGCCATGTACTGTTTCTTTGCCATAGCATCAATCTTCCTGGAGTCCTTCTCAGGGGTGTGAAGCTAGGGAATATTAGCCTTGTCACAGGCTGCAGCCTGGACTACCCACATGGCTGCATTGTTGAGTGAGGAAATCAGTGTCGGAGCCTGATAAGGTATACTTTTGTCCATCCTTTTATCCACAGGAGGTATAGTGTGAGGAGTTTTAAAACTTTTACTGTTTCCAAAAGATTTATGCAAAGGAATAGACAGTCTCCTAGACTCTGGAATATCCATCATTTCTACATAGTCTGGCTCTCTTGGTCATCAACAGCTTCCTCAACAGGGAGCTGGAGAGTTTCAACAACTTTTTATAAAACATGAAATGAGAAGGGGACTCAGAAAGCCTTGGAGGAGAAACCCTAGGGTCTATCTGGAGAGATGTCGGATCAATGGGCACATCCAGATCTTCAAAACCATATTCACTCTCCTCATATTCCTCTTCCCCTCCCGGTTCATAAACATCCTCAAAATCATAATCTTGAACCCGGTGGAACCAACCGAACTAGGCAACTTACCTGAAGGTGTCGGTTCAGTCAGAACCGGAGAGAGAGACTGGACAATTTGAATTGCTTTAGCTATTTCCTCAGCAGTTGGGGAGAGAACTTTTGGCTCTACACTAGCTGACTTTCTAGTCCTTTTTGCTGGAACCGGCTCCTCAGAACTGGCTGTTCGTTTGCCCGAGGAAGTATCACCCTGGTCAGAGGGCACTCCCTCCGGTTCGGTTGGCACCGAACCAGGCTGGCCATCCAGGTCAGCTGACTTTTTGGTCTCCCTTTCCCTGAGCCTACCAACTCTCTTATCTATGGTGGCAGCAGAGAAATTGTGACAAATCTGGCAGTCTGAATTGAGGTGGTCAAACCCCAGACAATAGACACATGTGGTGTGTGGGTCAACCTTAGCAAAAGCTTCCTACAAACACTACAGTGTTGAAACCCAGTGGGTCCGTTTTCTTTGGGTTTCTCAGACATAATGCCAGCCTAACCAACTTGCCCGTTTATGGCAATCCACCAAGCAAGACACCCTTATCGGTTCCCAACTGTGTCACGGGTCGTGGAAAAAACCGTAATGAAATCCGATTTTTTTTTAGAACCGATAAGAACCGGGAACCACACTCTAAAAAAGGACTAGTAGATTTTAAATACAAACTGATCAGTTCAAACTGAACCAATAAAGAATTACAAGTTCCACACAGAAAAAATAAATGTAAAACCTATCTATTACTTGCATTACCACAGACAGAGCTTGAACCGACTGGTTGAGGTTTAATTTCGGCTAAAAACTGAAAAATAATACTTTTAAACCAACAAAATGAACCGAGCAGAAGGAAAAATCTCCGGAGCGACTGTTCAGTGAGGCGGAGTAAAGAATCTGATAGTTTGCGTTTGAAGCACAACAGACAGAGTTTTCAACCGAGCTTGCACTCTAAGTTCCATGCCTGCATGGAAAGTTAACTATTTCACCTCCGGAGCAGTTCTAACCTGCGGTCATACTGCAATTGTCATAATATAGCAAGACTTCATGTTGTTTGAAAGATTTTTCTTGTGGACAGCAAAGTTCTTGGTAACTGGATTTATGACTTTTTCTGCTTCAATTCATTTCCACTTGAACCTCAGGAAGCTGGGTTCAGCTGTTGTCAAACAGCACTGTAGTATTTGCTCTAGATGATGAAATTAACAATTAGTCTCTTGTCCAGGCTTTGGCAGAAATTCCAAAACATTACTTCAGTCAGGAAGATAAGTATTTAAACCACACACTTCACTTTGATAAATATTGGAAAAAGTCCTTTTTGTAACAAGCAGTTCTTGCAGTTGGACCTCGGGGCAATCTATGTCGGCATGCAGGCTCCCAGCCCAGTAAAAGTCCCCAAACCACAAGATTTTTCAGTCCAGCTGACGTAGGTACTCACACCTTCAAAACTTCAGCAATTCTGGGTAGGACATGGCAGAATTTGTATATATGCTTGAGGCTCGGAGTGATATCATCACCAGTTTTGATTGGTCCATGTGGGTGATGGAGGTGTGGTTCCATACTCCACCCAAGAACCATTTTTTTTAGATTTGATCTCAGCTTAGGGCACATTTTTTGTCTAAAACCATGTTTCTCTCTTGCATCTAGAGGCATCTTCACACAAACTTAAAACTTATATTTGTAGATTCAGCTTGAAACCTGGATTCCTCAGATACCAACCATGATGGAGTTAACTTTAATATAAGGTCCACAGTCTATAAGATGTTTTATAAAATGTGTTATTGTATAACTATCTTGAAAATGTTCACATATTCTTGAATTACATTTCTTATAATTCAAAAGGATATGTCGCATTCTCATTTGCCACTTTCACAAGGTTTATAAATTGAAAACCTGCTCTCTGAAAGCAATTCTCTTTGTTTGAGCTTGATGAGGCATGGCAATGCTGCTCATTGAAGAAACTTGGGCACAAAGCAACAGCTTTCTGCATTTAGGCACTTAGTTTGAAATATATCTGAACAGGCCATGAGGTCAGCTTTTATTTAAGACTAAACAAGTCTGTTTATTCATGACAGTTTAATGCCACAATGCTTTGTAAATAGCAAGAATTACAAAGCTTCTACATTTACAAAACTTGGATTAATAGGCAGTTGCAATCTCTCCTACAACTTGTGAAAGTTTCAGATTAGCATCATGTTGCATTTTTAAAGAGCCACTAATGTCAAAAGGGCTGCATTGAAGAATCCAGATAAGCAGACCCCCAATAAATCTCATACCAAAAACTAGATTTCTGCGTTACTTCATTTTAAAGATATCAGCCATTTTGTAACCCTGATTTCACTACCTGTGAAAAAAAGCTTGTTTCGGTAAAGAGATACGGACGATGTCATCTAGGGAACTCACAGTCTAGTAGTCCCTGTTGGCAAGCTTATAGGACCAGTTTCTCCAAAGCTGTAAAAATCACATGCAATGGTTTTCACACGTAAAACAGGCAGCACCATTCAAAAGTTACTGCTATAAAACTGTATGAGTGCCAGGTTTTGTAACAAAGTTAATTCCACAGTAGAACCATGCTCTGGAGTGGGTTAATGCACTTGTAACATGGCAAGTGCAGAAATGGAGTTATGCATTATAAGACATTGTAACATAACATCCCATATTAGCAAGTACAATAAAACACATACAGACACAGACAGAGTGGAATCATCTCCATTTTTCTGCTGTGTTTGCTGTTTGGGATTTCACTGCTGTGCATTGTGGGAAATGCATAGACTTAACTGCATGTTTTATCTTGTGGGTGCAATGGTGAACAGTCATTCAATTACTGACTACATGCAGATGTGATCAACATTTCAAAATATGTGTTCATGTTGGCTGACCTACTTTTGTGAACTGTGGAACCATCTTCGTTATTATGCTGTGTTTGCTGTTTGGGATTTGGCTGCTGTGAATTATGGGAAATGCATATACTAAAGTGCACAGGAGATTTTGGCTCTGGTGGTTTCTGCAATTCCCTTGGCAGGCCAATAGATTGCTATGAAACAATGCTAGCAGTACAGCACTGTTCTCAGCCATATTTAGATTGATTTTCAAATGCACTGAACTGAGCCTACTGGAGCTTACAGACCAAGTGAAAAAAAGAGCCCACTTAGTTTACTGACTGGTGCTGCCTGTTTTACTTGTAAAAACCATTGCACATGAAATGTACAACTTTGTAGAAATGGGTCCTATAAGCTTGCTGGCAGGGAACTATAGACTGTGAGGTCCCTAGATGACATCAGCAGCAGCAGCTCTTAACTGACACAGGCTTTTTTGAACAGGTAGTGAAATCAGGGTTACAAAATGGCTAATAACTTTAAAAGGAAGTAACATAGACATCTAGATTTTGGTATGGGGTTTACTGTGAGTATGCTTATTCTAATTCTGCAGTGTACCGCTTTGGGCCAGATTGTGTCACTTGCTCTTTAAGTTATGGGTAGAAGTCTTTTCATCTATATGAAAGTCTGTAAGGATTTTGAAAAGACACCTTGAATATAGCAAGCTTCAGAGTTGGAATTATACTTCTAGATTTACCAGGGCCCTAAAATGTTTGGATCAGTGACCATCTGCGGCTGTTTCAAATCAGTGCATAACGCACACCAATGAGTCAGATGGAAGGCATACTGCACTAAATACAACTCCTTAGTTTGTGAACCCCATGTTCTCTCAGTAAAAATAAGCATCCAGTGTAAAGCCTTGTGTTACATGACTTTTAATGCATTTTCTAAACATTATATATTTAAGCATGGCATAACTGGGAAAGGCACACAGAGACAAAGCTCATTTCTAGGTGTGATCTGGGAGAGGGAAACAATGGGATTCCAAGCCAAAAGGAAAAAAAGCTACAATGAACACTTATTCATTTATATATATATATATATATTTATTTATTTGAGGGTAGGTAGGTGGTGGAGAACAGTGCAATCTAACAAGGTGCAAGAAATACAAAACAATAACAACTGTAGAATAAACAAAACCAGGTGCAGAGAAAAACACAATAAGGTGCATGAAGTTAAATAAATTTGCAAATGTACAAAAGCAATACACATATGGAGAAGGAACAGTACTGTAAATTGGTGAGTGTGGATGGGAGGACAACTACACAGTGAAAATGCAGGGCAGGAGAGAGCCATGTCTGGAGGGTGGTGGTTAGCGGCTTTTGACATGGTAAATTATGCCAAGATAAAACAAAGAAAATGCAATTGCAAATTGAGTAACGTACTATACAGCAGCACATACCTACAGCATTTAAATTATTCAGTTAAGCTTCTTCATTTAAAATGCAGCTGCTGGCCACGAGTCCTGCTTCTGGAATATATACATGCTTCCCATGAACATATTATATTCATGACAATGAATTCTTGTATACTACACTTGATTTCCCTAAGTACATGTAACCTAATCCAAAATCTGTGCACAGTTTTAAAAGCTCCTTATGTACTGTACTTAAAAGAGAATATGAATTCTTGAACAATAGATACTTGCCTAAGCATTTTATATAACTGAAAACTAAAGTAAATGGCAACATATCATATTTTCTTCTCCAAAGTTATGGTTTGAAAAGGTTCCAGAGATTATGATTCTCTTCTTTCTTCCTTTGGGGTTGTACACCAGTTTTCCATGCTGTTGATGGTCTATTACCCCTTGTAAGCCAGGACTTCACAAATGGTCTGGGCTCAAACTCAGACAAGGGTGGGCCATTCAGTTTAATCCACATTGCATTTGCTCAGATGTTCAGTGGAAAGTCTGTTTCTTTGAGGAGTTCCAGTCATGTTCATGGCAGGGAAGCCCCTCTCACATTTTGCAGTTGATGCTGGATAAGTTCTCAGTGCAGCCAAGAATCTTGCCAGTTGCCCACCAATAGAATTAGAAAGTTTGTAGGTCCAAAACTCTGAAACATCATCTCTCACAGGCAATTGTAGTTCTCTTGTCAACATAACCATTTCCCATTCTCCATGCAGAATTAGTTATTGCTCCTATTTTGACCAGGCTGCCTTATTCAGAAGTCTTATTAGTTTAACAAAGTCTGAGTCAGGGAATCTGGCAGTCAGGTAGTTCACAAGGGACCTGTAAAGCTGTTGTTGATTAATCTTTGGCAATGTAGGCTGCAGTTGAATTCCATTAAACACATTCTCATCACAAATCTGTGATTTGACTTCATGGCTTTTAGTACAAGATGGGTGTCTCTCACATGCTCCATTGCTTCCCAGATTGACAGATCATGGGTTTGTAGTATCTGTGACAAGTTAGAGAGTTCTCTCAGGGCATCATTCATTACCACACGATGCAAAACAAATCCAGGGTTTGTAAGATGTTTTAGTCCAAGAATTTTGCAGTTTCAGTCGATGATCTGTCTCTGTCCTCTGAAGCAAATGTAAAATAAGAATATAACATCTTGTATGACCTCTGAGATGCTTTTTCTGACCTATAGCTGCTGGCCACCCATTGCACACTGGGCTAATTTTCAAAAGTTCACATGAGTCTCCTTGGGCTATAGAAGCTATCTCTCACTTGTTGTTTGAGGATTGGCTGAATAAAGTGTACAGCTTTCAAATATTTCAAAGTAATTGATTCTTCCAACTTCAGCAACAGTATCACCAACTGCTAGTTCTAGTCTGTGGACAAGGCAATGAATAGCACGCACCATAGGGAATTTTTCCTTCATTAAAGTACACAGTTCTCTTTTTAGGGCTGCAGGTGGGCAGAGCCCTGCAGTCCTTTTATGATCACAAAAAGGACTCTGTGCACATTTTACCCAACAAACATGTTGGATTGTGTCACAGATGCCTCCACATCTGTGAAACAGTCCGCCCATGTTGTCCCTACTGACCGTACCAACCGTAACACTGCACTATTTGGCACACAAGACCCTCCCCCCACATGACATCTCCCCCTCCACTATCATGCATGCCCTGTACTTTTTGGCACAGAGAACACCTTCCACATGACCCTTCCCCGTACACTATGACATACACCCCCTCCACTAAGGAGCATGTGCAGTCAATAGCAGGCTATAACGAGAAGACCCTCCTGATTAAACAAACCAGTCAGCTCGGTTGAGAAAATTAAAAGAAAACAGCTGCACCAGGACCAAAGCCTTTAGACAGTAAAAAAACATCTAAATATGTACCATCTCCAATAGCATTTAGCTAGTAACCATTAACAGTAAACAACAAACCTTGGAGATCCATAAAAGGAGTAAAGGTAGGGACTAACAAGGGGAGCCCACACTACCTGTGAACCCAACTTGTGAACAGCATATCTCAGACCAGATGCACCCCGCAGTGCCGGGAGCTGAAGGAAAGAGCTCCCAGTCTCTTCCTCCTCTGGATCACCCCTTCCCCCCATAATTCCGCTTCTCCTTACAAGGGGAAGGGAATGGAAACTCCCACATCACAGTTAAATACCAATAATAAGAAAAAAGATACTGAACTGACCATAACGTTGTGATGTGTGGAGGTGTTCCCAGATTGGGAGAAGCAGTCATCAGTCCACCATCCCCATAGCAAGTTCAATGGACTCTTTTCCAGGTCTCAGAGCTGAATCCATCATCTAGCCACTATTCTGAGGGTGAAACTGATCGCTGCCTAGGTGCCTGTTTTTTTGGTTTCAGGTCTGTCTGTCTGACTGGTCCTATAACAGAGGACACTCCAGGAGAGAAGGTTGGATCCATCAAACTGACTGTATTGACCACAGTACTGTACTATTTGGCACACAGGACCCCCCCCCCACATGACACCTCCCCCTCCACTATCGTGCACGCCTTGCACTTTTGGACACAGACCCCATTCCACATGACCTCTCCCCCTCCACTATGACACACGCCCCCACCACTACGGAGCATGTGCTATCAGTAGCAGGCTATAGCGAGAAGATCTTCCTGATTAAAGCAACCCAGAGTAAGCTCAGTTGGGAGAATTAAAACAGCCACACTGGGACCCAAGCCTTTAGACAGTAAAAAAAAAAATCAAAATATGTACTTTCTCCAATAGCATTTAGCTAGTAACCATTAACAGTAAACAAAACCCTGGGGAATCCACAAAAAGAGTAAAGGTAGGGACAAGCAAGGGGAGCCCACACTACCCATGAACCCAACTTCCGAACAGCACATCTCCAGATTGGGCAAATGCCCTGTCCAGACCAAACACACTCTGCAGTTTTGGGAGCTGAAAGAAAAGGGCTAACAATCTCTCCCTCCTCTGGATCCACCCTCCAATTCCTCTTTCTCTTACAAGGGGAAGGGAATGGAAACTCCCACATCACAGTTAAATACAAATAATAAGAAAAAAGATACTGAACTGACCATAAAATTGTGACGTGTGGAGAAGGTGTTCCCAGACTGGGAGAAGCGGTCATCAGTCCACCGTCCCTGTAGCAAGTTCAATGGTCTCTTCTCCAGGTCTCACAGCTGAATCCATCACCGAACCACTGTTCCAAGGGTCTGAAGGTGGAACTGATCATTGCCTAGGTGCCTGTCTCTTCAGTTTCGGGTCTGTCTGGCTGGCTGGCTGGCCTTGTACTGGAGGACACTCCAGGAGAGAAGGCTGGATTCATGAAAAATTGCCAGACTTCATTGGGGCAGGTAAAAGTTTCAGTTTTGTCTTGCAGAAAAATCCTCAAGATAGTGGGAGGAGCTAGAAGGCACCTAAGTCCTTCTTCTTTCACCAGGTCGCGAACCTGGTTGAACACTTTCTTCTTTCTAACACCTACTGAGGATAATCCACCTGTATTGCAATTTTTGCTCCTTGCCACCAAAGATCTTTGTTACTTTTTGCTGCCCTGATGATGGCCTTTCAGTTCTGAAATCACAAGAGTCAGAAAATCAGGGGTCACGGCAGAGCACCAGCATTGGATGGTGGTGGTGGTCCTGAGGGCATTACAAAACATAAGAACAAATACTTATTACAAAACATAAGAACTAAGTTCCAGTAACAGGAGATTTAAGAACAACTTCAAATTCTTATGTTTTGTAATAAGCAGTAATATTATTCTTTCTGTGGGAGTGCTCCGCCCCAGTAAACAAATACAACTTCATTGGTGCAACCATGAAGTATATTATTGCCCTCCACTGGACCCTCCATATCAGCACCCCCCCCCCCCACGAAAAATAATAATGACACTGGGGGTCGACGGGCATCTCTGTCCTTTTTCTTGTTTAACCTGTAACCAGGAGACACAAAACCACACCAGCCAAGACTTGACGGAGTCCGCCTGGGTTTAGTATAAGGACGTGATTGGATGGGCTGAGAAGGGGAAGCCAGTGAATTTCAGGGTGAGCTGGTGCAGCAGCTACAAAAGGGCCTCCAGAGCAACTATAAAAGAACTGCAGCTGGACTTGGCAACCATGCAGCAGCTGAGGAGCCACCACGACATCTTCCGTTTTGCCTCTGTGCTTTCTCTTCCTCCTCATTTTGTGTGGTGGCCCTTCCAAGCTGAAGGCAAACAGCAACCATGGAACTTTTGTTGCCGTGGAGTGACTTTACAAAATAGCAACTTCCTTGCTGCTTCTGCAATCCCCAGATGCCTCCTGAGCCCCATAGGGCATAAACTACATTGAAAATACTACCAGTGGATAGGTGTTCGGGAAGGTGGGGAGGAGGTGCTCCCATTTCTGCCTCCTCCACATCCCACATCTTCACAAAATCGCAGCTTCCTTGCTGCTTCTGCACCCCCAGATGCCTCCTGAGCCCTATATGGCATAAACTACATTGAAAATACTGCTTCCGGAGCGCCGTTCAGGAAGGTGGGAGGAGGTGCTCTCATTTCTGCCTCCTCCATGTCCTGCTGGCTCCATTTGTGCCTCTGTCTCCCACCCATGTGGAGTAGGCCACAGCCAAAGTGCCATGCAGGCTGGGTCTTTAGAGCACCTGCAGGCACTCTCGGTCCCGCTGTTAGCCCAGTGAATTCCTTCTGCTGCCACTGCAAGATAACAGAAATAATGCCACCAACATTTGTCCACACAATACCAGGGTTCAGGCATCTCCCATTAGACCCCATGAAAGGGATTCATTTACTAAACAAAGACACTAACCCCATCACCTGTGCAGTAGCGCTCTAGACCACCAGGGCTATCATTTACATTGTGGTCTCTTACCTCCCCCCGGGCATTTCCTAGCCCCACTACCACCAATGCCTTCTTTATACAAATGGGTTGCTAACAAGCAAGAGCCTCCATTAGCCCACTTGGGCTAATAAATAAATTACTGGCCACTCAGCCACCATTATGAGCAGAGGGAGTTTTAGCTGCCCCCTCCCTTCCCCAAACTTCACTCCCTTTCTTCTGTTTCTGCTCTTTTGTTGTTTTGTTCTAAAATATTTTCTCTTTTTTATTTCTACAGGTCTGACAGGAAGAGGGCTCCTACTTTCATCAGATACTGTGAGTACGCTTTTATGTTTATCCTGTCCCTTCTGCCCTTTTGGAACCCTAAGAGCTGCAAATCTTTTGTGACCCCCTTTCTATCTTTTATTTTACAGGTACACTGGCGTCACCCCTTCAGACTCCTACCCTGGCACCTTGCAGAAGGTAAGGCCCTGTATTTTAAATATTATTTTGGTGGATTGACTATAATGGGTAGTGGCAGCAGAAATGTTGCTCATCTTTATTAACTTTTAACTTGTGAGGTAGCTGTAACAGAGATTAGTGACATTTCTGCCATAGGAATTTTCTAATTTTTGTTAACTTTTCCCCTCTTGTACAGTTTTGTCACAAAAATTGTTAAACACTGAGATGACTGCTTCTTTAGGACTGAACATTCTCCTTTTTATTCCCCAGGATGTCCCTTTGTTTTTATCATTTGTCTTTAAGAATTTAACTACGATTGCTTTCACAGGTATATCATCACTTGGGCAAGCTGTTATGGCTCTGGTAATTTGGTCGTACTCAAATGTTATTAGTTGTTTTTTTTGTTTGTTTTGTTTTTAATACTGATTCCATATCTGTTATTGTTCATCTTTGTATGACTATTGGCAATTTAAGCAGATGTTTCTGATCCACACTGTGGTGGTAGGCACCATTTTAGAACTGTATGATGTAGCTTTTTTTTTTTTTTTTTTGGTTATATGTGTCTGTTCTCTTTCTTTCTATTTAAGCACTTTGCTAGACCTCTCCTCTTAGGCTGTTTGGTAATTTGATGTTTCAGATCCCACCAGGGCCACTTACTAAGTATGACTACAGACACAGTTATGTTCGCACATATTACTAGAAACAGATTGTGTACACTACTGCTCTTTAAAGGTCAATGAAGGAGCAATTAAATAACTTTTGTTATGTTTCTAAGGCATTGCTAGACCAATCTGAAAGCAGGAAATCATGCAGTTCTATATCTGCTATACTACATTGCTACAGTGTTGTCAGGACTGGCTTTTTTTATAAACCTGGTTTGTGCTTTCCTTCTTTGCCTTTCTTCTATGTGGACAAGGTATTCACTATGTCTCCTAATAGGAGAAAGGGAACATTGTTTAACAAGGACAGGCACACTAAGCCAGAGCTTGTTTCCAGGCGCAACCTGGGAGTACAAGAAAGTTAAGTGACTTGCTTATAGTCACACAGTATGCAAGTAAGGGTAGGTGGGATTCAAATCCAGGTCTCCATGTATGCATCTTAGTGCCCTTAACCACTATAGTATACTGCATGCTAATATTCTTTAGCCAGGCCAGGTTCCTTTTCATCTCCTTCTGTCATTTTCCTCCCTACCCTCCTAACAAGCACCATTGTGTCATAATTTCAACCCCTCTGTTCCCTCCCTGGATACCTGGAATCTCTTACAGTCCTACTGCACCTATTGCCTCTCAATATGTTGGTTCAACTACTTGTGTTATCTCTCCTTACTCTTCTCACCTTCAATCCCCTCTTCATACCCCGTCTACTCTCTTGCCTCCAGCTCCTTATCTATTTCTAGTATAAACCCCGCTCTGGGAAGCCTGCCTTCTCCCACCTTTTCCTCCTCTGTAGCAATCTCCCTTCTGCTCTCGGCTCCTCAACTTCCTTCTTCCCTATCCTCTTTCAAAATATTACTCCAGAATCTCATTACACAAGGCTGTTCCAGTAAATAGACAACCTTCCCCCAACCCACTTCTGCTTTAGACTCTTCTCTCACCACTGTCTTTTTCACTCCTGCACTCTCTGGCTGCTACTATTTTTATTACCTGTCCTTTGGTGTCTGCCTTCTCTCTTATTTTCCTCTGCTCCTACTCCCACCTAACTTGTTTGGGGTTAGTTTGAATTTACTTCACCCTACTAATTCCCTCCCCATCTGTTGTATTCACCTTAGACTTCATATAAAGTACAGATGGAAACTTAGCTTAATAAGGCGACTCCGTGGCTTGAGTAATCGTCCTATTAGCGGAATATCCAATTAACAGATGCCCCTATGTTCTATATTGTAATCAGAAAACAACTCGAGTCATAGATCGAAATTAGTTATATCATGTGTGCGGAGCACTTGTTCAGGAACAGTAGGACAAGCGCGCTTGTGCTTCAGCTCACGCCTCCCACATGCCCAGCCAATCTTTGAAGATCCATCCTGTCATTCAAGCATTTGAAGAAGCATAGTAAGCTACCGGCAGTGTAGCAAGATCTCTGGGGAAACAGCGAGGTCTTTTACTTTTCTAATGACAAGCAAGGTGCGCTTGTCTGTACCATCCATATTGGCGCATACCAAAAGAGAGACTCTGTCCTTTTTCCCCCAAACAGTTCTGTTTGTCTGAGAACATGACCACGATCAGGATACCCCTAAAGTACAGTCCTGTCTCATCAGCATTGTACACACACCTGGGGCTGTAATCTTTAAGAAGGGCGGGAAGCACGGCTGAGATCCAGTCTGATGCTGCACCTGTGTCAGCATCTAATTTTTTGCCATGCTCTTTTTTGTAAACAATGGAGTTCCTCTGTTTCCACCTTGCTAGCCACCCATCGGTAGCCTCAAAATCTTCATGTCTGAGCTGTGTGGCAAGCTCCTTCACCTTTTTTTTTTTAATAGAGGGCCAGACAATCTGGCACCACGACAGACAGCACTGCTAAACCATAATAGGAGGGCTTCTTCCACTTCACCGTCCTTGCCCTCGCGTTTGCGTTTCCTTGCCGGGTTAGCATTCGACTGCCACTCTGTCATGATTGCCTCTCTGTTTTGGCTTATGCGACCAACTTGGCTTTTAGAAATGCCAAACTCTTTATCCACAGAAGCAAGAGAAGAGTTAGGGATCTGCAAAGCTTCAATTACTTTTACTCGCTCCTCGAGTGTGAGCTCTACTCGCTTGGAAGCCATGATGACAAGATCAATACAGCACAAGGATGTCAGAATTTTAATGTAAAACATCCCAATTAAGTGGCCCATGTGTCTCTTATAACCGGATTAGAACATAATGGAAACCAATTGGGAAAAAATCGGTTACTGGGGGAACGTCCCTATTAAGCGAACGTCCCCATTAACCGTGTCCCTATTAAGTGGATTGTACATTATTCAGTTTTGTAGCTCTAATTTTCAGGTATTTTTCTTTATTACCAACTTTTTAAGCTTAACTGGTTTATAGCAGTTTATACTGAAACTGGTGAGCAGCAGGTTGGCGCTGAGCGGGGACTCAGTGCACAACCAAGCCATGGCGCACTGGTCCAAGAAAAACGATAGTGCAAGTGATCAGCTCAACCTACTGACTACTGCCAGCAGCTCTGTCTTGCATTACTAGGATGTAGGCTGTACTGCCCACTTGCTGTGCAACATACAAGTTGAGAGCTCCCAGATCAACATCACAGTGTACCAGTCAACACTCCCTGATTTGGGGGCATAACCCTGATTTTGCCACCAAAACTTCTCAGGTCCCTCCTAACTGAGGCATCTCTGTCACTGAAGAGTGGGGATTTGAAACACGGAAACCATAGATAGTTGTAACTGTTATTCTTTAGAAAACCCTTTTTCTTTGTGTTACATTGCATCTGTTTTTTAAACGTGGATATTTTCTGGGTTTTCAAAGATGCTGATGTCCCCAGTACAAATCAAGTATTTGCCCCTAGTTCTGTATGCACTGTCCCTTTACTATGATAACAGGATGTGTTGAGGGGAATGATCTGTGGTGATTCTTGTAACTTAAGGAAATGGAGCAGTATACTTGGAAATGACTAGTATAGATTAATAATATTGCTTTTTGCATGGGTATAGTCAAATCTAGGGCTCCTTAGGAGTAAGCTACAGGAGCGTTACTCTATATTAGAGGAATACTGTCTGAGGATCTGTAAGCCCCTGTTGACATGCCCCTAAACTGAGCTCCTCTGAACCAGGTGGCAGTTAAACAGACCAAACCTAATCTGACCCTTCTGGTGTGTTTGTGAGTCCACCTTTTCCAAGAATGAATGCAGCTGGGAATTTAATACATGAAACCCTGTACTTTCACCTGCTCGCAGTATGTTTTCCCTTACCAAACAAAGCAAAAATGTATGCACTGCCAGTCCAGGACCCGATGTCAGGATCCAGCAGGCAGCATTACAATATTTAAGGTTTGGGATGCTGAGGTTGATTTATTGAGGCTCGTCGCAGCTGCACGGATAGCAACCAGGGTCACCTCTTTTCAGTCAATGAAATTTGACTTTCTACAGTAGGTCTGAAGAAGTCCTGGAGATGAGAATGATCACAGCGTGGCTGCTGTCCCTCTTTCATACTTTGGAACTTCTATCACTCT
Source organism: Neoceratodus forsteri (assembly GCA_016271365.2). Lineage (NCBI taxonomy): Eukaryota > Metazoa > Chordata > Ceratodontiformes > Ceratodontidae > Neoceratodus > Neoceratodus forsteri. The sequence continues at coordinate 1,730,145,315 of CM057449.1, forward strand.
GTGGGCTTGGTTGAACCTGGGCATGAATCAGGTCTATTGATCCCTCTTGGAATGAGATGCTGCAGACTGCAGTAAATACTGTTAATGATGGACTCCGAATGAAAAGATACACATCAAACTAGTGTAGAAATGATGGTGGCAAGTCCCATTCTGCCAGTGAGGTATATGTTTGGGACCTTTATGGGAACCAACGGACACAAATTGTACCTGCTAAGTAAGGTTTTAAACAGGAACTTGGGGTTAAAAGGCTGCAATTGGTCAAGAGAAATTCAACATCCCAATTGGAATTGAATATGGCTGCCTTGCAGAGTGCTGGACCATATGGGTCTAAAATCGAAAAGTGGTGCCCTGAAGGAAAAAAAGAACTCCCAAACACTACATGTCCAGCTCCATCCATCGCGCTTGCCAAAGGCACCTTCATGACTGGGGGTATTTTAGGTGCCGTATGAAGTCACAGTCACACACACACAGACACATGCACACATACACACACGCACACGCACACCTGCCTTTGTATGTTTCAATTGTTTCCCCCTTCCTCACATTTCTCTTTTGACTGCTCCTTTCTTCTCTACTTTCTCCTTTGCTAATCTACTAATTCCTTGAACAATTTGCATCCTGGTGGGACTCTCTCACCTAGAGATCTCCCTACTCTATCTCTGCCTGTGATGGGCCACTTCCTACCTACCTACCCTATTTCTTCCATCACCCCCCTCAACTGTTTTAAATGTCAATCAAAATAACATTGAAACCATACACTGAGGACTATAGTTCACTTCTGACTGGAATCAGCCCATCACCTAGCTATGGACTCTTATCCTTCCAGGTTGGTCCCCAGTGTATGCACACCTCTCCTCTCTGCACCATTTCTTCTACCATTACTTGAAAGCCTTGGTGCAGAGCTCCCTCTTGTTCCCCATATAGTAAAGATGCATCTGTTACTCACATTTTAAACACATGGCAAATGCAGGATCAACCCCATAAGTTATCCAAGTAACCTAAATCAACATTTACACATACTCCTTACTATGGCACGTCAATTTTATGTTTAAGCCCATGACATGCACTTATCAAGTTAATGCATTAGCAGCCCTAGTGGCTCTGCCAGAGTTTGTTGTATCTGTCATTACTGAAGCACCATCTGTTGCCATTCCAATAATTTTCTTGGCAAAAAGCTCCTCAGTTAGCTTTCTGGGTTTCAAAAACTCTAAGAGGGTGTCCTGAATGGCTTGTGCAGTGGTGTCTTTACTTGCTTCAAGCAAGGTAAGAAACATGTTGTCTACATTTCCACCTCCAGTATCTGCATGGCAATAAAGTATGATCACTGCCTTGTCAAAAAATGTACTCTCGTCCAATAGTAATGAAAAAAAATCTACAGAGTACAAATGTACTACCAGCCTTCTCTTCACCTCATTGGCTATGTGTTCCATAATGTTGCAGCAGCTGTGATGAGACCGATTAATATTTCCAACTTATATTCCATTCAGCACTTGTAACTTCAGAAGATCAGCCCAAGTTGAAAAGGGAAGGTCTTTTGTAGCAGCAAAGTATGCTGTTCTAAAGGAACATTCAGTCTCCACAAGCAACTTAGTGTTTATATCAAGGACACCTGATGGAAGAGCCTCCTTACTTCTTTGCACATGTATTTTAACCATGGCTATGTGTGCCTTGGTGTCATGATGCTCATATGTTTTTTCCCTCAGTGCTTTACTGTTCTTTGCTGTGACTGTCACATTTATCCAGGCAGGTGCACAGTGTACACCAGCAGATTTATCAAGCACTGCCTTTACATCTGTACACACACTGTATCCCAGACATCCTTTCTTTGAAATTAGCCATGGGTAGTGAGCCTTCCACACTTTGTATTGTTCCACAGTCCACATGTCTAGAATCTCTGTGCCACTGGAGATGTCTGTGTCATTGCAGAGTTCAGCATCACTGGCAATTACTGCATCACGTGACAAACTTTGTGTCACTGGAAAGGATGTCTGCATTACTGGAAATAATCTCTGAGTCATTTGACATTTCTGTGTCATTGGAGAGGTTTTCTGCATTTTGCTGTGGCTCTGGTGTCTTGTCTCACAAAGATTAGTTTTGCTCTGGATTGACTGTACTGTTTCCTTAGTTCTTGGATGCTTGCTTGTTGGGGCAGGATGTTCAAGCATCTCATCTTCAACTTGCCTCTTGTTTTTATTTAGGAAGAAATTCTGGATATCCATACTTACTGCAATACCCATAGAAATTGTATAGAATTTTAAAAAACAATAATGAAACTTTGTTCACTGATTAAATAACACAATGGCAATACACATGACAAGGGGCTGGATATTCAAACTGTGCCATTCTGTGGCGCAAGCCCTTGCGCTGCTCAAAAAAGTTGCGCTGGGGTGTGGCCAGGGCGATATACAATGGAGTTGCGCTATTGAGCAACTCCTTTGAATATCGCTCCCTGGCCACAGCCACTGAGCATGGCACAGTGGAACTTGCGCCACCACAAGTGGTCAGAGAGGAGCATTCAAGATGCGGTGGCGCAAGTTCCATTGCGCCATTTGCAAATTTCCGATATTCAAAAGCTGACTTGAAAATGGGGCCATAATTCATGCAAGGTGTGGGGGGGGCCATTTGCATCTACTTAGGGCCATATTTGCATGCCATTAGCATGCAGGTGTGCTGATCCCTGACGACTTGTGCCTGGCACCCTGCCAGGCAGTAGCCCGTCGAGGACCGGCGCACCCTGCAGCCAGATCGGGCATAAGATTCAACCCCCCGGAGAGCATATCCTTGGTGGTCCAGTGGACCGCAAAGCCCAATCGCAGGCATTAGAGTCAACCTCACAAGGTCCAATTACCCTGTAGATCTAGTGGCCCTCCACCCACCCACCCACGGGGCCCCACCACCTTGCTCCCCCCATCAGCCCGGTGGGCGGCAGCACCCACCCACCTACAGCCCCCCGCCGACTGACTGCTCGGTAGGGCTGCACACCCATTGGTTCACAGCAAGAGCCAATGGGCATGCAGCCCATACCGTACAAGGCAGTCCACATATGTGAATGAATGAATTACACTTTTCCAAAATGTTTTTACTGGATTCTGTGGCAGTAAACATGAGCAGACATCTATATGTGACAGGCTGCAAAATATATCACCAGCACTTTGAAAAAGATATTCAGAAGTATCCTGTGTCAGTGGAAATTACCAGGAGTCTATAGATGGCGGGCTGCAAAAGTTATTTCAAGCACACATGAACATGATTTTTTTTTGGTTGGATCCTGTCGTAGTAAACATGGCTTGGAATCTATAGATAGTAGGAAACAACTTTAGTGTCTCAAGCACGCATCCAAAAATGTTTGCTGGATCCTGTATCACATGTGTGCATTTTATAACTAAGTGGATTCCATGGACAAACCTTAAATAATAGAGTATCTGCCTTGCAACCATCCAGGAAAACTGAAGATCCCTGTCAAAAATGTTTTTCAATAATGACTTGACTGCAATCCTAGATCTTCTCCTGGTTTTACTTTTTAAAGTACTGCTGTACTGGTCCAAGCTGCGACTCCTTCTGCTTATACTTTAAAACTATTGCACTGATCTGTACTTCATGCTGCTGCTTACAGCTGATGAGCTCCAATATGAGCAAAATCAGTTAGGTCCTGTAGTACTGGTCGAATAATCTCATACCAGTCAGTACTAAATCCACAGGTGACTGGCAAAAATGAAAACGGTAACAGTTACAAAATACAACAAGGACTCTGGGAGCAAGTATCGATGTTCAGCAGACTGTCTGAGACACTGTGCTACTTCTTTAGCTTCCTCTGCCAAGGGTCAGGCCTGCTACAGCAGCAGACATGCTCTGCACAAGAACAAAACTTACGCAGTGCTCCTGGCGACCATCAGCTATCTGAAGCAAGCTGTGTTGAATAATAACAGTGAAACAGCATAGCAGCAGAACTGTCATTTCAGTATTTCTCTCTCTACAGCTCTCATCATACTTCAGAAATAAGGCACGACACGGCATTAGTTGCACTGCATTTACCCCTTGGTCAGGGGCGTTGCAAGGCACATTGCAAAGGAAAATGGGCCCAGAGGCAACTTTTAAAAAAACAGAGACTCTAAAAGTTTTCCAACTCACAAATAATGCAAAATAGTCCCTCCACAGATGTTTTTCACCTGTTTTTCTTCATATTCAGTACACTGTGTGACTGTTCACCATGGAATAGAAGAATTCAAATCTCTACATAATTTCAGTAGTAGAATGCTTCCTCCTCCCCCCCCCCACACACACACACACATGGAATAGTAACATGGAATACATGAATTAAAAATTCTTCAGAGTTCCTCTGCATACACATGCAGACAGACAGACACACAAAGTCCTCAGGTGAAACCACATCCTTAATTTTATCAGTTGCGTAGTAAGGAGCAGGGAGTTCTCTGTCAAACTGGTGGGGATAGGAGGAGGATTTTTCATGGTCATCAAAGAAACACCAGCATAAATGACAAGCATCTGCGATAAACACAGTTTTTTGTCTTATCTTGTCTGTCTGCTGTTCCCTTAAAACTGCCCCACCATACCTCCTATAATCATGGTGACACTTCTGTACGGAGTACAACCATTACATAATAGAGCCAGTTTCTGAAAGGAAAGTGGGTGGGGGCCGGGGAGCAAATGGGAATGTTCAACAAGCATTACACAGCAACACTTGTAGCCAATCAGCATCAAGAATTCTCCTATCCATTTTCTAAAACAAGTACATTAACCTGTCATCTTGGGGAAAAAAATGATTATCTCTCAGTTTAGAGCTGGGGGGGGGGCTGATTTTCAAAGTCCCTGGCATGGCCCTTTGACTAACTCCCCATGTGCAACCTGCTGATGCAGAGAAAAACTCACACACCTGAAAATGTTATTTTCAGCATTTTGTTTGTGTATTGGTGGGGTTGACTGTTTTTCCCCAGGTATAGTTTGCAATAAAATGTTATTTTTAGTACAAGATGTAGCATTTTTGCACAGCCATGTAAAATGTTAGCACCCTTTGCAAACTGTGTGAGAGGCCTTTCGGCGCCATGCAATTCTGCTTAAAGTTGGACCAGCATAACATTCTGTGGTGATTTGCATATGCAGCCCATGATGCTTTGCATTGTGGGGGCATGTGTGATGTTGTATTTTCATGTAAAATAAATATGTGCACGCTGCTCTAAACTGTGGAAAGATTGCAAATTAAAAACACACCAAAAAAAGTCTTTTTTAACATTGTGTGCATGCCAAATTGCAGCTCTGCAAGGGTACCCACCCTTATGCAATTTTGTATGAGCACATGTACAGTTATTCAGTTTTTGAAAATCTGGCCCAAGGTTCATTAATGTGCTGTACCCATATGTATCTTCAATGTACCTGGTTTGAGTAGCTCTAATTATCCTTTTACTTCCAAAGAGCACTAAATGCATCACATAAAAGTTCTAAAAATAGTAACCAACCTTTACAGGCCCATCAAAAATAAAGCAACAGAACATTAGGAAAGCAGTTCTAATATCAAAATGAATTCTTTTGCATTTCTGCTACTGACATTCCATGTATCACCTGCAAGTTTTCTCACAGTCTCTGGTGCCCATAGGCAGGTAGCTAGAGTACACTTACTAGCTCAGCAAACGTTTGCCTCCTTTCAAAGAACAAACAGGAACAGTACCTTTCTCCAAAAAGATGTCCTTCTGGCACAATGGCAGCAGTTCAAGTTTTCTGCCTTTTAAAGTTGAAAAACAGTGGCAGTTTTCATGGCACACTTGTAACAGTGCTTCTCTATCTCTGAGAGCTAATCTCTGACCCATCCAGCTCAAACAGCCATCATTATCTGCCCCTCTCCTTACAGTCCACTGGAACAGGACCAAAGAGCATTCTGTCATATTCCACACTGATAGTACTGAAAATATGTCCTCTCTATTAACTGCCCCTGTGACCTTCCTCCTTTAAAATCATGAATCCCCTGTATGTTCTCAGATAGGAGTGTCTGTAATATCTCTGGTATTAGTACCCGCTCTAGAGAGTGCTTAATTATGCATTTAACTGTTTTAAGGACCTTAACCCATTAATGTCTTGCTTCTCACTGCATTAATAGCCTTGCATAGATTCAGAAACCCATCTTCTTGAAGTTGTGTAACAGGGTGTGCTTTGAAACAACTGAGAGCTGCATGGGACATACTATATTGGACTAGCAATCTGCAACAAATATCTCTCTTGCTTACATCTGAGTGAAGTTTTCCTTACTTTACAGTCTTACATTGGTATTGCTTTGTGTTTAAATATTTTAGTTTTTAAATTAGGAAGGGGGTTTCAAAGCTGCTTGTCTTGTGAGCAACTTCAGAAGGGTTGAAATAACTGCATATTTGATTTTCCTTTGTGGGTAACTGGACTGTCTTCTAGTATTCTGTGACAGTTTGCATCAAATTACTTTTAAATAATTTACAAATCAGTTACTGGAGGTTAGTTGAATTACTATAAAGGGCAGTGCTCACCAGGGTGGTGGAGAAGTGGTGTATTTGATTGTTTCTAACAGTCACCGGTGGTTGTGGACTACTCAACCACCTTTCCCCACACCCCACCCCCCAGGCGTGACATTTCCTTTATAGCCAAAGTTCTGACATCACTTCCTCAACAGGTCTTGGGGCAGAACTGTCATATTCTTAATAACCCAGCACAGTGCATAAAGGGTAAGTACACACCACAAAAAGAAAAATCAAAAAAACAAAATTTTTTTATATATATATATATATATTACATATTGCATATTATAAAGGAGAGGGACATGTGGGGAGTGGTGCAATGCACTGGCTGTGGGGCAGCAGTTTTCTAGGAGACATTCTGGAAACTGCATTGCTGTCCTACTTGCAGGCAACTATCAGCTCTGAGGGAGGAGGTTGCCCACCTCCAGGCTGAACTGGTAAGGACTAAGGAGGCCTCCCCCACCCAAAGAGCACCACTGCCACAACCACTGCCTCAGAGGCTGCCAAGTAAGAAGAGCAGTTGGACCACAATGGGTTCTGGGAGGGTGCAGGTGGTGGAACAGAGGCAAAGCCCTCTTGTTGTACCTCTACACAAACAATATGCCAGTCTGGCACAGCAAGGTTCCTCTATGATGGCACCCTCAGTGGAGACCAAGAAGAGTGCTAAGGACATCCACAAGGGAGACCCACAAAAGGGTGGCAAGGGACAACAGCTTCTGATAGGGTACTCAATTGTTAGAGGGGTAGACCTGGGGAAGGGAGAGGAAAGGGAAGTAAGGTGCTGTACCTGCCTGGTGCCATGGCTTGGAGGGACAAGAAGCGAATCCTCAGGATTGCAGAAGCGGCATCACAGGAGAGGGAACTAGATATCATTGTCCACCTTGGGACAAATGACCTAGCTAGGCATGGGATCAGTGCAGAATAAAATTGTGGAGTTGGGGAGGGGCCTCAGACAGGTAGCAAGCATGATTACCTTCTCAGAGGTGCTGCCAGTCCATGGCAAGGGGTGCGGCTAGGGTACTGAACACCATGCAGTTTAATGAATGGTTGCAAAACTGCTGCAGAGCACAGGGCTTTGGTTTCATTGGGGACTGGGGTACACCTGGAGAGATGTAGGTCTATACTGGCATGATGGTCTGCATTTGTCCACGAAGGGAACCTAGCTCCTAAGTGACAGGCTTAAATGCTTCCTTGGCAAGCTTTTAAACCAGCCAAGGGAGAGGTGCTGATAAGAGGCAGGAAATTTCAAGCCTCCTACCACAAAACATGGCAGGTAGTAAGGTAAACACTGAGGTACAGAGGGCAGGACAGGGGTAAATGGAAAAATAGACAAGGGCAATGAGAGCAGGCATGGGGGGAAAAGATAAAGCCAACATTAAATGTAGGGCAATGAGTACCAATGCCTGTAGTCTGGGAAACAAGCTTCCTGAGCTAGCAGCCTTGATGGAAGATGAACAATTGGAAAGTGTGGCAGTCACAGAAACATGGTACACGGAGAACTATGACTGGGATGTCAACATACCATGGTATACAGTCTACAGAAGGGACAGGGAGGGAAAAAGAGGAGGTCTTTATATAAGGGAAGGGATCAAAGCCACAGAATTAAAAAGTAAAGGGGGAGGACAAGAGGCACTCTGGGTCACCTTGGAGACAGGGAATGGCATCACAGTCTGCACAGGGGTTGTATACAGACCCCCATCTCAAGGGGAGGAAATGGACAAGAAAATGATAGAGGACATTCTCAAAATGGCTGAAAAAGGGGAGATACTGTTGATGGGGGACCTGACTATGCCAGATGTTAACTGGATGACATGTACTACAGCCACATCCAAGAGCAGGGTCATTCTTAATGCCCTGCAAGGGGCAGACCTTAGACAGCAAGTGTTGGAACCCACTCGGGAGGGAGCAATACTAGACCTGGTACTCTCAATGGAGAGAGGATCACAAATTTAGAAGTCAGTAGACATCTAGGAACAAGCGACCACTGCACAGTATGCTTCACAATAAGCACAACCATGGAGATGAGCCATAGAAAAACAAGGATACTGGACTTCAGATGGGCTGACTTTGGCAAAATGGGTGAATACCTGAGGAATACACTAGCAAATAGCCAAAAAGGAGTGGTGGAAGAACAATGGAGAAAAATCAAAACTGTCATCATAGAGGCAACAAGCCTTTGTGAGAAACAAATAAAGAAAACAAAGTGGAATAAAAAAAAAAACTATGGTTCTTAAAAGAGGTGACAGGGAAGGTTAAGGAGAAAAAGGCTGCATTCAAAAGTTATAAGAAATCACAGAAGGAGCACGACAGGGAACTGCATCAATTAAAGCAGAAAGAAGTGGGGGAAGGCAGAAGCAAAAGCCCAAACTGAGGAAAAAATAGCCAATTCAGTTATGAAGGGAGATAAAACCTTTTATAGGTACATTAGGGAGCATAGAAAGGTTAAGGGAAGAATAGTGAAGATTAAAAAGGGAGAGGGGAGGTGGGCAGAGGGAGACAGTGAAAAAGCAGAGATACTGAATGAATACTTTTGCTCAGTATTCACAAAAGAAGATGAGGAGGAGTTACCTAAACCAGACAAAAGAAGCACTCTGGGTAGGGGGGTTGACACCAGTCCATTTACAGAAGAAAGAGTCCTGAGAGAATTCCTAAAACTCACGGTGGACAAAGCAATGGGGCCTGATGATTCACCCAGAATCCTAAAAAGACTAAGGAGGACCTAGTGACACCACTGACCACACTTTTAACAAATCATGGGAGGATGGGGTGGTACCTGAGGACTGGAGGAGGGCGGATGTGATTCCCCTTCACAAAGTGGGAGCAAGGCAGAAGCAGGAAACTACAGACCTGTAAGTTTGACCTCAGTGGTAGGGAAAATAATGGAATCACTTCTGAAAGAAAGAATTGTTGAGTACCTAGAGGCCAGCAGTGCACAGGACCCAAAGCAGCATGGATTTGCAGCAAGAAGGTCATGTCAGATGAATCTAATTGATTTATTTGACTGGGTGACCAAAGTAGTAGATCAGGGAGTGGCTGTGGACATGGCCTACCTAGACTTTAGCAAGGCATTTGACACAGTCCCACACAAAAGATTAATAATCAAGTTAGCCAGCCTGGGAGTGGGTCCCAGAGTGGTAGCCTGGGTAGCAAACTGGCTGCACAACAGTACACAGAAGATAATAGTGAATGGAACACATTCCAAAGAAAAGGGGGTTACTAGTGGAGTACCTCAGGGCTCAGTACTGGGTCCAGTCCTCTTTAACATCTTTATAGGTGACATTGCAGAGGGTCTGGAGGGAAAGGTATGCCTCTTTGTTGATGGCACAAAGATCTGCAACAGGGTTGATACACAAGTGGGGGTAGAAAGGATGAGAAGAGACTTGGCAAGGTTGGAGGAATGGTCAGACATATGGCAACTTAGATTTAATGCAAAGAAGTGCAAAGTAATGCACCTGGGAAACAAAAACCCAGGAGAAGAGTACACAATAGCAGGGGAGGTACTAACAACAAGAAAAATGGAAATATCAGAAGATCTAAAGGTTGGTAAGCAATGTAAGAAGTCAGTAAGGAGAGCCAGGGGGATACTGGGATGCACAGGAAGGGGCATCACAAGTAGAAAAAGGGAAGTGGTTATCCCTCTGTGCAGACAGTTGGCGAGACCCCATCTGGAGTACTGTGTGCAGTTTTGGAGACCTCATCTATGCAAGGACATAGACAGGATGGAAGCAGTCCAGAGGAAGGCAACTAAAATGGTGCAGGGTCTGCATCAGAAATCATATGAAGAGAGACTGAGAAAGCTTAATATGTATACCCTTGATGAAAGGAGGGCAGAGGGACATGATAGAAACATTCAAGTACCTCAAGGGAATCAACAAAGTCCAGGAGGTAGCATCTTTCAGAAAGAGATGTGTAAGAACAAGGGCACAATTTAAAGCTAGAGGGGGGAAGGCTCAGGGGTAATGTGAGGAATTTTTAATTTTTTTTGGAGAGAGTGGTGGATGCATGGAACCGCCTTCCTGGGGAGGTTGCTGGGTCTAAAACAGTGTGGGAATTCAAACATGCATGGGACAGACATAAGGCAATTGTAGTGGGGGGTGACAGGAAGTAGGCTGTTGGTTAACTAGAATCTGCAGCTTATCCAGTAGGTAGGGAAATGGGCAGACTGGGTGGGCCAAGTGGTCCTTATCTGCCATCAAAGTCTATGTTTCCTTTCTCAAAAGTTGCTCTTTTTAGGACTGAGGGTTTAACCTGCAAGTTTCTAGTGAAGGAAGAGGACCAGGGTCAAAAACCCAACCCTCGTGCACAGATTTATTTTTCATTGCTATCAGGGATCCATGATTAATTCCCGGGGCTCAGCCCTGGCTCAGTTCCAACAGTGGCAAGCTGTACTAGATATGGGCTGGCATAGAAAAACAAGTCACTCATCACCTGTTAGGTCCTTAGCAATTATCTCTTCAGTTATGGCTTTTTAAGAAGTGAAACTCATCTTTCCTTATATGGGACGCTGTATCGTCATCTTAGTCAGACAAAGTGCACTTGAAAATTAAAAGCAGAAATGATAACACTTTATTTTAAGTGTCCTTAACTACACTGTAATTACTGTATAACTATGCTGTAACTTCATTGCAATTACTGTGTAGTTATATGTAACTACTATGTAGTTGTTAACTAGTTTTACATGTGGGTATGGTGTAGTTATGCAACTTGCATACATGTACAGCTACTAGCGTTTCCCTTTTGGCACAAATCATTTCATTCTGACAAGTGTAACTACACATGTAACAGCTGTTGCAAAATGTAGCATAAAAAATCTATTGTGCAACTACCACTCTCTCTCTTCTGACATTGTGTTATTTGTTCATATGAGGGCAACTACAAACGTAATAGCTAGTGCAAATTTTAACAGCAAATCTGTTGTGTAACTACTATGTTACTACTTTTGGCATTAATAAATCTGTTCTTACAAGTGTAACTACATATAAAAGCAGGTTGTGTGCACTGTTTTAACTGTCTGTGTCTATCTGATATTTATTTAAAAGGTAATCACACAGAAAAATGTTAAAGTATAATCAGAATGGTAACTAATATATGAATGCAACTTCAGTCTGCTACAGTTAAATGCGCTGACTGGCAACTCTTTAGATTATGTTAAATGTGTGTACTCCAGTTTTTCATGAACTTACAGGTTAGTGAACATGCAGTCTAGTATTGAGGCTTGATATGTAACTGTACATAAAAATATTTCATTTGCATAATTACTAACTGGCACTATAACAATATTGTGGCTAAGAAATAATGGTACTGTTTTCACAGTTAATGCCTAGGTAACATGTATTTGCAGTTACACACACTTACATTTACCATATGTCAGTACTGTAGCTGTGATGCAAGTTCCCATTCCAAAATCAGTCCCTCATGAACTTAGTGCTTACTAAACATGCAATCTAATATTAGATCCTATTCACATAGGCGACAGGAAATGTGCATTCCCAGGCCTGGTGATCAACAGCAGCCATCCAATCAGATGGACTGACCAGGAGCAGACTGGATCCTGCACTGTGTGTGGATACGGGAATTGTGGGTTATGGCGGTCTTCCCATTACTGCTGTTTTCCAGTAAGGGGAACTACTGGTCTGCCTATATTTATGGCTTTTACACCAGCCCTCACTGTATAGTCAGAGGGCTGGGATAGCTTGATGTGAAGGATGATGCTATGGCAGCCACACTGTTCAGCCAGTGGGGAGGGCATGTAATGGCTAAGGAAGGTTCCATGCCTGTGTATCCGGCGCTACCCACCCCCACTCCACACAGCAGATCAGTGATAAAGCATGGTATGTAATCATGCCCCACCCCCAGCCACTCACCTCAGCAGTAGCAGGCCAGGAGTGTGGGTGTAGAAGAGGTGTGGGTCAATGCCACAGAAGCAGCACATTTCTTAATAACTACAGCACTGTTACAAGCCAATAAGTAATTATGTAAATGATTTGCATTGTATAAGTAAACAATGTAGTTGTATAGCAATTAACAATATTAGATTAAAGGAATAATGCATGACAGGGTGTGTGTCGTGCTGTGATAACATCACGCCTGGAGTGATTAAGCACGAGGCCGCAGGCCGAGCGTGATTAATCACCCCAGAAGTGACGTAATCCCAGCATGACACACACCCTGGAGTGCATTATTCCTATTATACAATGGCTTAATTGTGAAACAAAGAAACAAAAAGATAAAAAATATATTAAAAGTAGATTTTTTGTCATTTTTGTAATGGGTAGGATTACATTATGCAAAAATAGTGCAGTTTCTCTTGTTTAGTCAGTAGGTGGAGTTGTCCTGTTTTGTTGTGGCTTTGTTCCCCTGTTAGCAATCTTTGCTACTGCTGTCTTTTTTTATGAATAAGGGTTCCATATTAGCATAGCTCATTGGGGGGTTACCTTTTTTTTTTTGGTATAATTCCTGCAGTAGCTATGCATTGTAGAAGGCAGCCCCCCCACACACACACACTCAGTTATTGCGTGCACTCGCTCTGCGCTATAGAGGATTGCTGTATTAAGGTAGGGACAGGCTGTAATATTGTTTTGGGTATTTTTGGGTGGTGAAGTTCTTGTTTAAAGGAGAACAGGAGGAAAGTGTTTTGTTGAAGCGAACGAGTGGGAGCCACGCACTGACTGTTTGAAAGCGCGGTTTCTCATTCTCTCACTTAGCGCTCATTCTGTATATGGGTCCCAGTGTCCTGTTTTTAAAAACTGAAAAATAGGAGATTTTGATGCTTGTGTTTATTGTGTTATTTGTGATGGCTGTGGGTGTTTCTTTGTGCCGTTTGTTGTGGGGTGATGGTGGGTGTTATGGCGGGTCTCCGGTTTTGCGATGACAACAGTAGCTGGCAAAGCGGAGAACAGGGAAGCTGCTCGTAGGCAACGGAGCAATGTTTTTTTTAAACTGACATGCGGTCATCGATGTGCTGGCACTAGAGCCGTGATGTTATGCCAGGATAACATCACGGCTCCAGTGCCAGACTGACCAATGGGGATGCAACATTTGTTCTTGCCATTGTATAATGTATGTTAATTAAGCAATAAGTGAATGAGGGAATTATTTCTGAAGGAACATATACATCAGAACTACATCACTGACATTCAATGTAAGTGTATAGTAGTTACACCCTTCTTATGCTTTATTTTAAGTGTCAGTTTCTGTGTACTTACTTTGCAAATACATGTTAGTTAGGAATTAACTGAGGAAACAATGCCACAGAAGTAGCACATTCCTTAGTAATTACAGCACTGTTATACCGTTCTACTTATACTTTATTTTAAGTGTCAGTTTCTGAGTACTTACTTTGCAAATACATGTTAGTCATTAACTGTGGAAACAATGCCACAGAAGCAATACATTCCTTAGTAATTACAGCACTGTTATACCCTTCTTCTTACACTTTAAGTGTCTGTTCATGTGTATTTTACTTTGTAAGTACATGATGGGCATTATTTGTAGAAACAATACCACAGAAGCAGCACATTCCTTAGTAACTACAGCACTGTTAAAAGCCAATAAGTAATTATGTAAAGTAATGATTTTTCTTAATGTATAGCAATTTACAATATTAGATTGCATGTTTATTTTTACTTCTTTTTTTTTGGTTTCACAGTATACATGGTGGCTCTGGGATTCAAACCCAGTTCTCCAGGTTTGCAGGTCAGTGCTTTTAACCACTATGTTATACTGTAGTAAGTTCATGAGGGAATGATTTCTGAAGGATAATTTTAAGTGTAACTAACTACACTGTAACTTCTGTATAACTACACTGTAACTGCACTGCTATGTAGTTAACTAGTTTCACAATGCATGCTGTGTACTTACATAACTTTAAATGTACTGCTTTTGTGAGACTGACCCACATCCCTGTCCTGCTACTGCCAAGGTGAGTAGCTGGGTTGGGGCATGGCTACCCTCGGATGGGATTCCTAATTGTTCTGTACCTAAGACTAAACTGTTCTGTTGTACAATGCTGAACAGTCATAAGACTGACTGATTCTACATCATGTATATTGCACCAGCACTTTAATTGCTACTTTATTGTGTTTCAGCTGTATTCTCGCACTTAATTGTACCAAGCTGTACTCAATAGCAATCAATCAAAATCATTATTTAACCAGTCAGTGTATTCTATTTCCTGTATGTTTCTCTATTGATGTAAGTGTATTGTCTGTATTACCTATGTACCATCTTTGTGGCCCAGATTGTGCCTGAGAAAGATCCACTGGATAAGTATACCTACCCGGTATATATAATCAGGGCCCCGAGTTTTCCGCGATTCCTCAGATGCGGCAAACCACGGAAATATCCGTGGAATTTGTCATCACCGGAATTCGCCACCCGCGAACAAGCGTCCGCTTGATTTGCTGACGGGTGCCCAATCCCGTCGGCTTCATGTCCCCTCAAATGCTTGTAATGCCGCGCTGGGAGCCCACCCCAGCGTATGGCAATCGTACAATATTTTTTGCCGCCGGAGGTGCCCAATCCCGTCGGCTGAATGCTCAAAGTCGTTGTGCGCACGCTGGAGCCCACCCCAGCGTGGCAAACGTGCCAGTTGTTTTTGCGGACGGGGTGCCCAATCCCGTCGGCTGAATGCCCTAAAGACATTGTGCCACGCTGGGAGCCCACCCAGCGAGCAAGCGTCCTGCTGGCGCCTTTTTTCCCTGTAAAACAAAAACTGTCCCATGGCGCGTCTCGAGCCCCCTCCCACATCCCGCACCCACCACTGCGCACCCAGCCTCCCACCCCCACCCTATACTTACCTCGGACTCGGGTGATGATCTTAGGTGGACCGGGAACACGTCTGCACTCTTCAAAGGCGACCGCCGAACTGGAAATGCCGGTAAGCTGTATAATGGGCTGGATAGGAGGGTTCAACTTTATTATATCTCAGGCATTTTGTGAATTTTTGCACAATTTTCAACATGGGGTTTTGGGACCTCTTCTCATGAATGATGTCACTGTCATGAGCGTTATTCAGGCTCGAAGGTGATTTCGGCGCAGTGACTGCGCAGTGACTGCAAAATCACCCTTTGGGACTGAAATACCACCGTGACAGTGACATCATTCATGAGAAGGGGCCAAAACCCCATGTTGAAAATTTGCTGTCAAATTCCAAAAAATGACTGTTTAACGAGCGTATGCTATGCAGTTCCTTATGCAGGCTCGTAAGTTAGGAAATTTCAATATTTTCACCTAGAGTTTTCAACATTGCCATTTCACCACACTGTCTTATGAGTAGTACAGCTGTCATTTTCACATCTCACCCAAAATGTGTTTCCACCCTTGTAGCGCCAGAATGGCGAGTCGGTGTCGCGAAATCAATGTTCCGGACAGATTAATAAAATCACAGTGATACTGTTCATGAGCAGAGGTCTTGAAATGGCTATGTTGAAAATTTGGTGAAAAATTCCAAAAATGACTGTTTAAAGGCGTGCGTTGCGCGGTTCCTCGCGGGCGCTCGTAAGTTCAGTAATTTCAATATTTTCACTCCAGAGTTTCAACATTGCCATTTCACCACACTGTCTTATGAGTAGTACAGCTGTCATTTTCACATCTCACCCAAAATGTGTTTTCACCCTTTGTAGCGCAGAATGGCGCAGTCGGTATCGTAAATCAATGTTCCGGACAGATTAATAAAATCACAGTGATACTGTTCATGAGCAGAGGTCTTAAACTGGCTATGTTGAAAATTTGGTGACAAACATCCATAAAATGACTGTGTTACAAAGCGTGCATTGTGTCAGATATGGCAAAAAAACAAAAAGGAAAAAATTAAGGGTAAAAATGTGCTTAGAATTGCATAGAGAAATTGGTGTTGAGTGTCGTAGAAGTTCTGTGGCAAATGAGAACCCTGCCGCAGAACTTTGCTCTGATGTGCCGCAGAAAAATTGGGGCCCTGTATATAATATCTGTATCTACATCTATATTTATATCTATCCACAATATATATCTATATATATCCTGCCCAGTAGGGCAAGTATAGTTAGGATTGCATGGTCACTTCTATGTTAAACCCCAAAGTTTGCACTATAATAACTTTGCAACCATTTGTCAGATTTGCCCGAAATTTTGCAAGTGAGGCCTCCAACCATAGGTCTATGGATTTAGAAAGTTGTGTTCCTGTTGGATGTATGGTTGCAGAACCATAGAAAGTCCAAAAAGTGAAATTACTAAAAACACTGCACAAACACATTTTCCCAAGTGTTGTTTTCTTTGTCTCTTCATTGTGCCAAAGTGGATTGTGCTTTTGGGCTGAAATTTGTAGGGTGGCAAGCCCTGGTCCCACAGATGGGGACTTTTTTCTCCACCCCAGCCTCCTTTCTTGCAGAGTTCCTTAGGGATCGGTATTGGCCCCAATGTTGTTTGCAGTGTACATGCTACCCCTGGGAGGGCTTATTAGGAAGTATGGCTTGGGTTTTCATTGCTATGCTGATGATACCCAGCTGCACTTTCCCTTTGCCCCTGGAAAATCCAATGCTGTGGATGTGGTAAATAGCTGCCTTGTTGAGATCAATGACTGGATGGCCTCTAGCTGGTTGCGACTGAACCCCGATAAGACAGGTATTGGTGGTGGAGTTAAACAGAGTGTGTGATAGGATGGCCTCTGACTCAGAGACTGGACTTATTCTGGGATCTGTTTCATTGAAGACCTCCCTTAGGGTGCGAAATCTTGGCGTCACTCTGGACAGGAGCCTGTCTATGGAGGTGCAAATATCCTCCACGGCTCGCTCCTGTTTTTTCCATTTCATAAATGTCACCAGGATACAGCCCCTTGTTCTGCCTCTGGACCTCCCACTTTGATGCATGTCTTAGTCACATCTAGGCTTGACTACTGTAATGCGCTCTACCTCGGGGTCATGGGAGGATCTCTCATAGACTGCAACTAGTGCAGAATGCAGCTGCCCGGTTACTTACTGGGCAGCCTAGGTTTTGTCATATTACACCGGTGTTGCATGAACTGCACTGGCTGCTGGTCAGGTGGAGGATCCTCTTTAAGGTGGGTCTTCTCACCTATAAGGCCCTATATGGTCAGTGACCTGGTTATCTGTCAGACCTTCTTGCACCTGTCCTCTCTATTCACCCCCTCCACTCCTCCTGTGGAGGCCCACTGGTGATTCCTAGGACAAGTGTGAGAATGGCTGGTGACAGGGTGTTTAGTGTTGCCACCCCCATCCTATGGAATACGCTGCCCTCTGGGGTTAAAGGGGCTCCCACTTTGGACGTTTTTAAGGCTCGCCTTAAGATCTTCCTATTTGCCCAGGCATTCCTGGATTTAATATACTAAGTTTTTGTTTTGATCTGTTTAAAATAGTTAAGTAATATACAGTATTATCATTCTGGGTTTTATTGTCTTGTATTTGTATGTCATCCTCTAAAGAAGTGTTTATTTATTTGTGCAGTGCCCAGAGCCTCTGGGATTGGGTCTTTTTAAATAAAGTTTGCCTTGCCTTTTGGTAGTTTGATCCAAAAACATTCAACGGGCCCATAGTTAGTGTTCTGAAGTTGAGAAATTTCCCATGGGATAACATTGTGGAGTCCATATCTCGAAAATAATTAGAGATATGGATTTTTAGCTACCCGCAGCTTTGTCCACCTCTAGGTGGACTAAGCATGCGTGGAGGAGTGGAAGTCATGATTACAACTGCAATGGAATTTTTTTTTATAGGTTGTACGGTTACCAAGATATTGGCAAATGAGTGTTACAAGGGTTCCTTTTCAGTACTATGGGGCTGCTGTATGGCTTTGTATTTATATGTAAGTGGGACGATCCCACATACACATACCATTATGCAAAAAATGGACAATGTGAAAGGAGCACAGGGCCTAGATGGCCCAAGTGCCCACAAACACATACCACTAACTACTTACATTACACTTAATCAAAAAGAAAGGAAATTCATTGTAAAAAAAACTCCATTAATGCATCAGTTAGGGTTGATGTCACAGTGACAAAAGTTTGGAAATTTGATTTTATGGTTGCCCACCCCTACCACCCCACCCCCACCCTACAGGCAACAACAGGCATTGGGGTGTGACATGGATTCATCAGACCTAACTCTCACCCCATTCTCCTATACTGTAGCATTTCAGCTTGTTTACACATGGAATGGTGTGAGAGCTGGGCCTGATGACCCCATGCACAGCATTACAAAGTTGAGAAATTTCCCATAGGATAACACTGCGGTGTCTGCGGCACCTTTTGGTGCCCATATCTCAAAAATGATTCAAGATATGGATTTTTTTCCCTACCTGTAGCTCAGTCCAGTTTTAGGTGAACTAAGCACATGTAGACGTTTCAAAAGCATGATTACAACTGCAGTGGAATTTTTCCCATACTGTACTTGCTACGGCTACTGAATATTGCCAAATAAGTGTTACAAGGGTTCCTTTTCAGTACTATGCAGCTGTTGTATGGCTCCGTATTTAAGTGTAAGTGGGAGCGCAGGCCACATACCATTTACTAGTTACATTACACTTTTTCAAAAAGTAAGGAAATTCATTACAAAAAACTTTGTTAATGCATCAGTTAGGGTTGATGTCACAATGACAAAAGTTTGGATATTCAGTGTTAGGATTACGCCACAACACCCCCCATCCTCCACACACCAACAGACATTGGGGTGTGCCATGGGGGTGTCAGTCCTAATTCTCACCCCATTCTCCTATACTGTAGCATATCAACTTGCTTACACATGGAATGGGATAAGAGTTGGGCCTGATGACCCCATGGCACACCTTGATGTCTACTGGTGTGTGGAGGATGGAAGGGTGTTAGGGGGTAAACCTAACATTGAATTTCCAAACTTTTGTCACTGTGACATCAACCCTAACTGATGTATTAATGAAGTTTGTACATATATATATATATTTTTTTTTTTTACGGCAAAAAAATCCATTTAATGCAACAGTTAGCATTGTTCCACAGTGACAAAAGCAAGGAAATTCGATGTTAGGGTTGAAACCCCCCTTCCACCCCCCCAACTGGCATCAGGGTGTGCATTAGGGTTGTCGATCTTAACTCTCACCCAATCCCATGTGTAAAGAAGCCAAGGTGGTGAAGTATAGGAGAATGGGTTGAGAGTTAGGACCCCAATGCACACCCTGATGCCAGTTGGGGGGTGGAAGGGGGGTTCAACCCTAACATTGAATTTCATCACTTTTGTAGCTGTGGAACAACACTAACTGATGCATTAAACTGAGTTTTTTGCCATGAATTTCCCTTCTTGAGAATGAGGACTATAAATAGTGAATGGAATGCAGTGGTGGAAGTGCACACCCTTTGGGTCCCACGCTCCCACCATGTGATTTCATTGTCACATAGGAACAGTAACTGCAATGCAAATGCAAGTGCAAATGATAACACACATGGTGACGGAAATGTAAATGGTAACACAAACGGTAATAGAAACACAAGTGAAAAAGTGACGCCAAAGTGAACAGTAATGCAAACGGAGACACAAATGCAAGCACGTATGGAAATGCACATGGTAACATGCACGTTCACAGTACCACAATTGGAAATGCAAATGGTAACGGTAACAGCAACAATAACGCCAAAGGAAAGAGAAACACAAGCGCATATAGAAACATAAACCGTAACACGCACGGTCACGGTACCGCAATTGGAAATGCAAATGGTAACTGTAACAGCAACAATGATGCCATACGAAAGAGAAATGCAAATGGAAGGGTAGACGCAAACGCATGCTGACACAATTCGAAATGCAAACACAAACAGTAGTGGAAACGCAAATGGTAACAGTAATGCAAACAGAAGCACAAATGAAAATGCAAAAGGTAATGCACACAGTGGCGTACATGGGAATGCTAACACAAATGGTTACGGAAATGCAAGTGGAAATACTAAAGGTAACAGTAACGGAAGCACACACCCTGGTTTTCCCCAACAGCTGCATAAAGAAACACAGTGAGTACAAAGAGTGTATGCATAATAATGGGCCTCAGACCAGAAAATGAGCACTTGGAATAATAAATTGCTTATATCTCAGGAACTGTATGACGTAGAAAAAAAAATCAAATTTCATATTATTCATGATTCTCCTTGCTAGTTTTGCACCTAGCCCCCTCTTTGGGGGGGCTAAGCATTTTTGCGATGAAAAGTCTGTATCACGAAGCATTTCTGAGATATGGGCCCCAAAAGGCGTGGTAGACGCTGCAGTGTTAGTCTATGGGGAAAAGCATCAACTTCAGAGCACCATAACTTTCCATGCATGCAATATTTTGTCACCAAACCACCAAAAGGCACATCTGTGGGATGTTAGCTGTCGTTCCTCCAAATTTCATCCCAAAAGACCAAACCAGTGTTTTGCAGCAGGGTGGCAAAGAATTCCTGTCATTTTCCCCATAGTGTTGAATAGTAGTGTCACTAATCATGACACTTTTGCGAAAAATATCACAAAAGTGTTGTAGGTTCGACACTACTTTGCAACACTACTTTTCCCAAAAATTTTAAAAACACATTTCTGGGGTGTTTAACCCCAAAATAAAGACATGCCTAGCATCCTAAGGGCTCGCCTAGGTGAACACAAAACTAATTGTGTCCCTAGAGGGTCCCAAATTTAAATGCCAAGTATTTCTGTGATCAGTAACTGAAAACAAAATGGTGGATTTGCAACCCTAAATTCTGCATTTGTGACACTGTTGAACTTTTTGTTAACTTTTCCCATTGACTATAATGGGAAACTTGTTTTTTGAATAACTTTTGAACCATTCAATATTTTTTCATGAAATCTTCAAAAGGTACATTGGGGACCCTGGCCACATGTTCTCTGAAGTTTTTGAACCAGTCGTGCAAACCGTGCAACCTGTAGGTGTGAGCAAAGAATGTGCAAAAAAAGTGTAAATGTGCTATGGAATGTTGCTTAATAAATCTGCAACTATATATCCAACTGGTATGAAACTTGGCCCATCCCAAGATCTATGCCACTTCTCTGAGCCTGCCAAATTTCAGGCAAATCCCTCAAACAGTGGCAAAGTTATTAAGGTGCATAATTTCACACTTTAACTTTAAATGGGGTACTCAACCCTAACTATAGTGATGTGTCTGTGTGTCTGTGTCTGTGTGTGTGTGTGTGTGTGTGTGTGTGTGTGTGTGTTATATATAATATATATGGGACATGCATAAATAAGGGATACACAACCCCCTACTGGAAATATTGCAGATATTTTTTGTTCGATTGCCAATTGACCCGATAACATCATGAGTGGCGTAGTCACGAGTGATGTTATTGGGCCAACTGGCATGAGAATGAAAAATATCAACAATATTTCCAGTAGGGAAGGGTTGCATATTCCATTTATGCCATACTTCCAAAAAAGTGAAAGAAAAATTAAATTCTTGCCATTTTTTGCCAATTATAAAAACATCTAAGAGAAATCTGTAAATGAAACACCACTCATTTTGTAGGTATTTTTGTCCTGATCCACTTTTTTCACAAAGTACCATGCTACTATTTTTTCATTTTAAAGTTATATCCACTTGTTTGTTGAAAAAAAGTGAAAAAATTTGAATTTTCTGCAGTTTTGCTAATGATAAAAAAACTGAAAGATATCTATAAATGAAATTTTATACATATTTTTGTGGTGAACAACTTGCATGCTCGTAGTACCATGCTATCATTTTTCATTTTAAAGTTATTCGCATTTGTTTGTTGAAAAAGTAAAACAAAATAGCATTTTCTGCCTTTTTTTATTATATAAAAAAATAAAAGTCATAAATGAAACACCACTCATTTTCTAAATATTTTTGTGCTGAACAACTTTCATGCTCACAGTACCATGGTATCATTTTTCATTTTGAAGTTATTTGCATTTGAATACAGTTACTACTGCTACTGCAGCTGAATATGCAACTGAGTTTTGAATGATCCAGTCTCTACCTACTGTGTGGATAAATATATCTACAGTGAGGTTAAATGCAATATTCTCACTGTAGGTCTGACACCCTGCAAATATTGAAAATATTTGCCTTTTATCCTCACAGGTATGGCATAAATATATATATATATATATATATATATATATATATATATATATATATATATATATATATATATATATATATATATATATGCAATGGAGTGAGTATAAAGTGTCAAACAACAGCACTATTTTGGCAACACAGACCTACAGTGAGAATATTGCATTTATTCTCACTGCAGGTCATTTATTCTCACTACACTAATAACCAGACAAGTACTGCACATAAACAGAGCCCTCTAGAAATTCTCCCATTGTCAGATGACAGCCAGCACAAGCCATCTTTCAACCAACCACATACAGGTGTCTTCACTCCCCCCATCAGTACAAGACCAGCACAAGACATTCGCTCATGAACAAGCATCAAAATTCTAAAACGTCCCACTCGAGCTGTAACCGTCGTGAAGACCACATTTACCAGTCGAGCAAAACAACGTCAAAAGCTGCTCCTCTGAAGAAAAAAAAAACAGAAAATGGCTTCAGGAAATATAGGTTTCGAGGTAGAGTGTGACAACCTTATAGAAGCCTTCACACAAGATGACCCTATCCTTGAAGAACACACACTAGAAAGAACAGGAAGCAGCCATGAAACCACCAACAGCACAACTTTAATGACGCATGACCTCACAACTATAGTAATAGAAGCATACATAAATGCCAGCAAAATTAAAAATACAACAAAAAAAAATGGCAGCAGATGTCTCCCTAATACAGTGGTATCTATCAAACCACTACTCTGAAGAACGGACCATTGACAGCATGCCATGCAATGAACTAAACACCATCTTAGCTAAATACTTCATGGAAACCACAAAAAAAGACAAAACACCATACGAGCCACTGATACTATGCTCCCACTTCCAAAGCATAGAACGACACCTCCGAGCAAAATCTTACTCAGCCTCACTATCAACAGACCTCATATTTGAGAAAACCAGGCAAGTCCTATCTGCCACGCAAAAAAACTTAAACCAGCTAGGCAAAGGATGCAGAGAACACACTGCTGATGAGCTAACTAATGAATTAATTGACACGCTGTATGAAAATCAGCACCTAGGTCCTTATAACCCCCAATATCTACTCAACACTATGTGGTTAATCTGCACCACATTTTTTGGTCTTCGAGGAAATACTGAAGTAAGGGACTTTAAAATGGGGAGCTATAACATTAACAAAAGATTCAAACAACACTGAGTACCTGGATTACAACCGAGAGCGACACATAAAAACAAGAACTAACCAAAATCCAAAGGACATCCGTAGAATAAAACCTGGAGCATACAGCAACCCACAGAATCAAGCATAATGCCCAGTGTCAAATTACAAACTATACAGATGGCAATGACCAGCAGTCTGCCTACAAGAAGAAACCCCATTCCTCCTATCTATAAATACCAATCAACAACTGTACAAAACATCATCTTGGTTCAAAAATCAACCACTCGGCATCAACAAAATTGGAACAATGGTAAAAAACATGTTAGCAAGCAGCAACATTTTAACAGAAAAACACCTTACAAACCATTCAGCACGAAAGCACTTAGTCCAAAAGTTAAACGATGCTGAAGTCCCACCAACAGAAATAATGCAAGTAACTGGCCACAAAAGCATTGTAAGCATAAACGACTACTGTAAACTAAATGATGACCAGCAAAAAAAAAATGTCTTCCATGCTACATAATCAAGAACAACCAAGAACCTCTTATCAACCCCCACCATACCTGTCTACCACCAGCAACATCTGTGCATCAACCAACTACAGAAGCAGGCCCCGAAACAGCCTAGAAACATACTTTACAAATCCAGTCTTCAATGCCACAAACATCACCATACAAATAAATCAAGGTAAGTAAGAATCTACAACCTACCCACCTCAATAAAAAATACTTATTAAAACCATTTCCATAACACTAATAATCCTTATATCCACCCACAGATAAACCAAAGGTTGCAAAAAAAAAGAATCTATGTTACTGAAGACTCCAGTAGTAACAGTGACTAAACTACAAAGGTAACCCCAACCCAACAATTAACAGTCCATTATCAATACCCAACCTGCCCCCCAACTTCCTCACCACCCCCAAAATATTACACAGCTCCACAACCACTAAGCTGGTTCACAAAGTAATATATTTTCTTCCTTCTTCCACAGGTAAACAGACTCCAATCAGAAATGCATCCTGAAAACCTGAAAAAAAAAGACATGGAAGGTACTCAAGAAACAATGTGGAATTCAATCCTACATCTCTACATAGCACAACCCAAACCCAAAAACATGTACTGTGAACTTCCAATCATATATCATGAACATTTTTTAAAAAAGAAAAAATACACCAACGAAATGAACTGTTAAACTACCCAACAAACAATGTGGATTTTCTTAAAGACAGCAAAACTCAACGAAAGAAACTGTGTACTACCCATTAGACAGTGTGAATATTTCAACAAAGCAAAAAAAAAAAAGAAAATGAACCCTGGACTACCCATCAGACAATGTGGATGCTATCTGAAAGCAAAGTAAATCCAAGCAAACCAGCTGTGGACTACCCATTACACAATGTGGACTTCATTTAAATAACAAAAGTTAAAGACTATTAATGGAAAAAAACTTTCCAACGATTTATAGAAATAAAACAGTACTACTTGAATACATTACACCATTTGTGTTTGCCATTTAAAATCTTTCTGTACTAAAATTCTGCCATTGAAAACGTTTATTTCTGTACTAAAAAAAACTTAAAGTTGCTTATCTTAAAAAAGTTTATAAAAGCTGTTAACTAACAAAGATTCTGACCCTTACCCTACCCTAACACCCCTACCAATCCTCAATTGAACAAAATGTGCTCTTACCTTTCGTTGCACTCATCCTGTTTCAATGTTTCAGATCAATTAAAAAAATAAATGTTTCTTGATGCAAACTGCTGTTGTCCTTCACTTTACTCCACCCAAGGGAAAAAAAAAACAAAACAAGCCACAAATAAAATCCAGCATATAGCCACAATGCGACTGATCCTTCCTTCGCCCCGTGACACCAAGCACACCACTTCTGTGACTGACTACAACAATTTACTACATCCACCGATAGTCGACACCGCCAATCCTCTAAAATCATGCCGAACACCACACTCTCACATAGCAAAACCTTCAACGATCACCTGCTGCTCCACCAACATCCATGCAGGCCTGAAATTTCATGGCATCATCTGAACTCAGAGCAACCACGCGCAGCCACACTCGAGACCCTACGGCCGACAACTGATGAAACTGCGCAATCTCTGAATATATACCCCGCCCGATCAACAAACACACCAATCAGACACACGCACACTGTAATAGTCACGCCCCCAACCAATCCCAATCCACCTACCTCTGACCAATCACAGCACACATCCCACATGGGACCCATCACTTCCATCCAATCACAGCATTTTTCCTAAGGTGAAATGCCCAATCACGAACAAGCTACCCAGAAAATTCCTCGCGCCCAAGATTTAAAACTCACAAAATAAAACTACAACTGTAAATAATATTAAAATCACATCACAAGCCTTAAAAACAAAATGCACACCATTGCATAAATTAAATATGCCATGATTTGGGCTGAAATATCTATGATATTTATTCTTGTGCCGTGTAAAGTATAACATACCTCATGGCTACGCTGCTCATGATATCATACTTCGCACAGCACTCAAATAAATATCATAGATATTTCAGCCGAACTTATGACATATCATATATATATATATATATATATATATATATATATATATATATATATATATATACAACTTATGTGTCTGGATAAAAACAGGATACAAAATGATATCTTAGGTAGGCAGAGAAGATATCACTTGATATCTTCATGTTCCTGTACGTCATCCTGACATTTTCTATATTCCTGTATGCCATTGTCTTCAAAGTGAAACTGTTTCTATTTCACTCCTGTGGCTCTCTTAATAATGTGCCCCCCCCCACACACACACACACCACAACCACATAGATATCATATCTGGTTGATCTGACCATCATTAAAAAAAAGTCCAGACATTTAAAAAAAATATTTCCATTAAAACTACTTTTCTGGTTGATCCTGCCATGTTCCAAGTGCTGATTTAATCAGAAATTTCACTTTTGGTCCCCTGAAATAGAGTGACTGAGCGGTGTAAATAGCAATGAATTCTGTCCTCACAGACACTCTCAGTAAGGTAATGTATCTCTGAAAAGTAATGTAGCAGTGTTTTAAAAGTTTGTTTTCTGCAAAACAAAGTCGCTGACAGTACAGAGAGCAAACTCAGCCAGTTACAGGATTAGGAGAACAAGAAGCAAGCACTGATCCAATGGACTCATTTAAGGCACATAGATAATACAGACAATACACTTGCATTAACAGAGAAAGGTACAGGAAATAAAATACATTGAATATACTGAGTGCAGCTTGGTACAAATAAGTGCAAGAATACAGCTGAAACACAATAAAGTACCAACTAAAGTGAGGGTGCAATATACGTGATGTACAATCAGTTAGTCTTAGGTACAGAACAATTAGGACTCTCATCCGAGGGTAGCCATGTCCCACCCCCCAGCCACCCACCTTGACAGCAGCTGGACGGGGTGTAGGTGCAGTAGGGGTGTGGGTCAATCTCATAAAAGCAGTACACTTAAAGTTATGTAAGTACACACCACACATTGTGAAACTAGTTAACTACATAGTAGTGCAGTTGCAGTGTAGTTATACAGTAGTTACAGTGTAGTTAATGACACTTAAAATTATCCTTCAGAAATCATTCCCTCATGAACTTGCTGCACTATGGCGTAGTAGTTAAAAGCACTGACCTGCAAACCTGGAGAAATGGGTTTGAATCCCAGAGTCACCACGTGTATACTGTGCAACCCCCAAAAAGAACTAAAAATAAACATGCAATTTAATGTTGTAAATTGCTATACAATAAAAAAAATAATTTACATATTTACTTATTGGCTTTTAACAGTGCTGTAGTTACTAAGGGACATGCTGCTTCTGTGACATTGTTTCCACAGTTAATGCCTAACTAACATGTATTTGTAAAGTAAGTACACAGAAACTGACACTTAAAATAAAGTATAAGTAGAAGGGTATAACATTGCTGTAGTTACTAAGGAATGTGCTGCTTCTGTGGCATTGTTTCCACAGTTAATTCCTAACTAACATGTATTTGTAAAGTAAGTACGCAGAAACTGACACTTAAAATAAAGTATAAGTAGAAGGGTATAACACTGCTGTAGTTACTAAGGAATGTGCTGCTTCTGTGGCATTATTTCCTCAGTTAATTCCTAACTAACCTGTATTTGCAAAATAAGTACACAGAAACTGACACTTAAAATAAAGCATAAGAAGAAGGGTGTAACTACTATACACTTACACTGAAAGTCAATGCTGTAGTTCTGATATATATTTTCCTTCAGAAATTATTCCCTCATGCACTTACTACTTAATAAACACACAGGGCTGGATATTCAAAAGGGTTGCGCAATGCGCAATAGGGTTGCACCTGCGCAAGTCTGAAATTGCGCCATTCTGCGATATTCAGCAGGAGGCAGTTGTGCCCCCCAAGTCATGCTGAGCAACAGCGCAATGCTAATGAAGGCATGCTCAACCAGAGGGGGAGGAACCATGCATAAACTGCACAGCCCGATATTCAGCCAGGCTGTGCAGAGTTGTGCAGGTGCAGCCCCCTACCTGCACCTGCACAACTTTCAGCCCCCAAAGGATTAAGTCAGAGGGCCACCACAGGTGAGCTTCTGCATTGCAGGGTGCAACACAGCAGCTGCCACCTGTGGGTGGCCTCCACTGTTCCCTGTGCCCCTAACTGGCCCAATCATGGGCATAATGTGAAACCTTCCCCCACTGGCCCAATCGCGGCCAGAACGGAGTTCACCCCCAAAGAGCAATATCCTGGTGGTCCAGTAGACCATGAAGCCCAATCGCGGGCATTAGAGTCCAACCCCAAGGTCCAATTACCCTGGTGATCTAGGCCCCACCCCACCCACCATGGGCCCCACACATATCTGGACTGCCTTGTACAGTATGGGCTGCATGCCATTAGCTCTTACTCTGAACCAATGGGCGTGCAGCTACGGTTCTGATCGGTCGGTGGGCGGCGGGCAGCAGGCGAGTGGGATGCTGCCGTAGCCGCCGACGGGGAGTGGGTGGGGCTCCATGGGTGGGTGGGTGGGGGGCCACTGACCACCAGGGATATGTTCTTGGGGGTTGAACTCTTTTCTGCCAGCAATCAGGCTAGTAGGGGGTGGGATTTTATTTTCACTTATGCCCGTGATTGGGCCAGTCGGGGGGGAGGGGGGTTTCTGAACTTATGCCTGCGATCGGGCTGCAGGGGGCGTCAGTCCCCGATGGCTGCTGCCTGGAAGGGCGCCAGGCGCAAGTTCTCGGGGATCGGCGCACCTGCATGCTAATGGCATGCAAATGGGGCCATAAATAGATGCAAATGGCCCCCTCCACACCTTGCTTGAATTATGGCCCCATTTGCATGTCACCTTTTGAACATCAGAAATTTGCACATGGCGCAATGGTACTTGCACCACCACATCTTGACTGTTCCACTCTGACCACTTGCGGTGGCGCAAGTTCCACTGCGCCATGCACAGTGGCTGTGGCCAGGGGGTGATATTAAAAGGAGTTGCTCAATAGCGCAACTCCATTGAATATCACCCTGGCCACACCCCAGCGCAACTATTTTGTGCAGCGCAAGGGCTTGCGCCAAAGAATGGCGCAGTTTGAATATCCAGCCCTGGCTGTTTAATCACCATTTTAACACATTTCAATTTCAGCAAAATTTCACCCAAGGTCTTTTGAGCTTCCTCTCCATAACCTACAATTTGTAAGTTGTTAGAATGGGTTTTTAGCATCTTTGAGTCACATAAGACATCAGTCAACTTATCAAAGAGACACTTGGATATCAGAATTGCTTTCGCTCCTGAATCAAGCCAGGCCTCATGATTTGGACTGTCTTTAGCGTTAAGTTGCCCAGGCAGAATTTGTCTTTCTTTTCTGGCAAGATAGCAGTTTCTCTATGAAATCTTACACTGTCGTTGGAACCAACTCTGGATATGTTTTGAGAAAGGCTAAGCACAGAGATAGCATTTTTAATTTTACTTAGCATTTTATTTTTAAATATCATTCCAATCTCATTTTTATTTTTAACAGTAACAATTTATTTTACCATGTCAGCAATAAGGTGAACGGGATGTATGAGTCACATAACACTACTAGTCCCACCTGCACTAGGTACAGTTGAAGAAGTATTCTGCACAGGAAAATGAAGGTGAGGAGGTGCTAAATGGAGCAAGATTTCAGAATGAGCTCTTAACTTTTCTATCTGCTGTTTTGTCTCCTCCATTTTCTTTTCAAATTCCTTTTCATATGATATGTTGATCATTTCCTCTAGTCTTTCCTCTTCCTCTGCAACACTATGCCTAATCATACTACTGACAGAACTATGCTTAGACCTGTTTTGAGGTACACTATCATTTTGCTGATCATAGAGTAGTGGTGCCCCTGTGGTCATTTTTTTTACCTTTGTATTTACCATGCTCCTTGCCATACCCTCCACTTTGACCCCTTCCCTTTTGGGAGAAGCTCCAGTTTTGGCATTAATGAGTCTTGATAAGGCTGCTGAGCCGCAACTGGGTCTAGCATGGATTTTGACTGTCTTTCTTCCCATTTAGACATAGTTAATTTTTCTCCCCCCTTAGCCAGAGTATTAGAGGTGGTGGCATCAAACACCTTAGCTTGAGGTACAGAGAAACTCCCCCGTTTGCCTAATCTTGTGCTTTTTCTTGTATTTCTCAAATATTTCTCATTCTGAATCAGAATTTGAACTACTGTTTGGTCTAGGGGTATTGTTCTTTTTGCTCTGAGGTACTTCAGTTTCTAAGTCAGATGATTATTTTGAGGAAATACCAGAATCAGAATTACAGTCTAACCTCTTAAATGCGTTCAATTTTTCCTTAACTTTACTTTTACTCTGTAAACTCTCATATTTTTCCCCTAATTCAACCAAATTTTTGTTAACCTGTCCATAAGCATTTGCTAAGTCAACTTTTTCTTTTTCCAAATTCAAACACTGCCTTTGTCATCATTTATCTTCAAATAAATCACTTTGTAAAGTCACACAATCCTGTTTACTTTCTTGTAACAGCTTCTGCAGACCTGTAAGTCTACGACACGCAAATGATTTATCCTCCAACATTTGCTTTAGCTGGTTTATCCTTTCATTTTTACTTTTAATAAAAGTCAGCTGTGTCAAAGTATGAATTACTGTCTCAGTGTTAAGAATGCTTGCATTTACAGTTAAGGTAGTCATGGCTATGCACTAATGACCATCAACTTTAACAACAACAATTAGTATTCTTTTTGAACAACAGTTAAGTAGCAATGCTTATATAACACAATTTAAAATAAAGAACTTAGTCTTTCCTTATGATGCTTTAAACGCATGTTTCTTTTTCTTGCAGCTTGTACTGTTAGAGATTCTATCTTGCTCACAATCAGGCCTTAGCTCCTTTCCATTTGTTTATAGTAACTTCAGACTCAAAGAAAAGCAAAACAGAAAAATATTATTTCTGCAGTTCAGTAACTTTGCAAGTAATAAAAATAATAATCATATAGTGGAAGACTAGGTTTGCTGGCCAAGGTACCTAGCTTCACCTGAGCTCTTTCCTTCTAGGTTGCTTGAAAGACCAGAGCAAAGAACCTTACCAGAGCAAGAGAAAGGATTAAGA
Source organism: Neoceratodus forsteri (assembly GCA_016271365.2). NCBI lineage: Eukaryota > Metazoa > Chordata > Ceratodontiformes > Ceratodontidae > Neoceratodus > Neoceratodus forsteri. The sequence continues at coordinate 1,730,176,625 of CM057449.1, forward strand.
CTTCTTTTGGCTAGACAGATTTAACGTGTGTTGTTGTTTTTATTTTGTACTCAAAGGGATTGTTACTATTTGTTGCTATCATTTTATTGCTTTATTTTTCTCTGATTCAAATTGTTGTTGCTGGGTATACCTTCTGCTGCATTATTAAAAAGTTGAGCCTACAGGTGTGTGCTAACAGATTACTACTGTAATCTTCTGATTCAAATTGTCTTTTGCAAGGTATATCTTCTGTTACTGCTTATTTTTTTCTGTAGCAAAGTGTTTCTTACATGGTATATCTTCTGTGAAATGATTACAGGTGGTGCTTTACAGGTTTTACAGTTGTATCTATCAGTAGGATGAGCTTTCAGGGTTACTGCATTTGTTGCTGACTGATTGTTTCCGCTCTTACATCCTTGTTTCTTTTGTCCATGGTTGTTCTTTTTTGGCTGGGGAAGGATCCAGCCACCCACTCCCATCCCGAACCACCCCACACTACACTCCTTTTATAGGGTAGCACAGTCATGACATTTCCTGTGGCAAAGCAGGAAGGGGCAGATCAGTGGGGTATCCACACGGTGACCTCATTTACAGGGACACTAGTAATTTAACATGTTATAACAATTATACAAAAACAAACAAACAAAATGAAAAATCAAACTTTTGCTTTCATTTTCTTCCTTCTAATTACTTTGACCAGGTTATAAACCCCTCAACTTATCTGGAATGGATATCATTAACTGCAAGCACTATGAAACACTTTTAAGAAGGGCAGTTTTACAGGATTAAGGACATTGTCCTACATGCTGGGCCATTGGAGATCTTACGGCTCAGCTCAAGGCATCATGGGCAGAGATTATGCACCTCAAATTTCATATTCAAAAGGAAATATATTATAAGAACCACCCACCATTTCCCCAACATCCAACAGAAGCACCACAGCCACAGAGGGTAGTTGGTCCAGGAGGTTGGCAGGTGGTTAGGAGGGGCAAATCAGGTGCCCCAGCACTCAGTGCTCTCCAACATATTACCTCTACAAACCATATAAAAACTACAAACAGGCATCTGCCTCTATCTCTGAAATCAAACAAAGGGGCAGAGGACACTGCAGCACAGGAGCTAGCACAACAAAACTCACCCAAAACAAGAAGCAAAATAAAAAAGCAAAAAGGAAATAAAAAACAACTTCTGATCATAGAAGACTCCATGATTCGGGGAGTTGATACCTATCTCCAGCCAGAGGTAATGGTCAGATGTCTCCCAGGTACATCAGGGTGGAGAGACACTGACTGCATTGCTAAAATTGTTCAGGAAGCAGGAGAAAACATTGACATCCTGGTACACATAGGGATTAATGATCTTGCCAGCAGGTCAGTTGTGGAGACCAAGGAACACCTGACCAGGCTGGGTGACAAAATATCATCCATTTCATCCGGCATCTCCTTCTCTAAGATCCTGGTAGTCCCAGAGAGGAGGACAGAAGGTCAGAGAAGGGGAGATAGGGGACCTAAATATGTGGCTCAAGGGCTGGTGCCAGGAAAAAGGACACAAATTTGTAGGGAACTGGCAACAGTTTTGGGAGTGAAAGTTCTTTAAATTTGATGGACTGCATCTGACTAAGGAGGGAGTCAGTGCATTTGGGCTGAAGTTTGATGTCCTTGCAGAATATTTAAAACTAGCAAATGGGGAGATGGGTGCAGCACCCCATAGGTCGAATGGGAAGAACCCCCCCTCCCCCTCCTCAGCTAGTGGTCAAACAGGAGTTCAACATGTTTGCAGTTCATTTGCATCACCAGGTAAGGAAAAAGGTCCAGCTCCCCATATGACACACAGGGGAATCGCCAGACCTTACCCAACAACTAACACACCAAAACCTGGCCAATGGAAAATCATGTACACAAATGCTTGCAGTCTGGGAAACAACATCCCAGACCTGCAGGCAATAATGACAGAGGCTAAACTGGACATAGTAGCAATTAGCGAGACATGGTTTACTAGTAACCACACTTGGGAGACTTCAGTACCTGGCTATGTACTGTTCAGAAGAGACCGAGGTGCAAAAAGTGGGGGGAGGGGGGTGGAATGGCCTTGTATGTCAATGAAAATATCAAAGCTACAGAAATTCAGAATACACATAAGGAGCCAGAAGAACTGTGGGTCACCCTGGAAACAGGAAATGGGACAGCCATAAGAACTGGGGTTGTCTACAGGCCCCCAGAGCAGGGGGAGGACATAGACACATTACTGTTAGACAATATACAAAACATGACAGCTAAATGGATGGTTCTGATAATGGGAAACTTCAACATGCCAGATACAGATTGGTCAATACCAGCAGGAACATCTTCCAGAACTGGACATATGGTGGATTTCCTGCAGGGGGAAGGTGTCAAACAACTAGCACAACAACCCACAAGAGACAGGGCTATACTAGATCTAGTACTGACTAACAGGGAAAGGATCACAGATCTCCAGGTAAAAGGTCACCTGGGGACCAGTGACCATCACATGATATGGTTCAATTTGGCAACTAGAACTAAATCATCCCATTCCAAGGCAAAAATATGGGACTTCAGAGGAGCTGACTTTGATAAGATGGCCAACAGAGTTAAGCTAGCCCTGGCAAAAAGAAATACAGGTGAGGGGGTAGAGGCAAAGTGGGAAAGCATTAAGGATGCAATACTTGAAGCAACATCCCATTGTGTTAGAGAGAAAAGGAAGTGCAAAAGAAGAAGGAAACCACTTTGGTTCTCAAAAGCAGTAGCAGAAAAGGTCAGAGCCAAAAGATTGGCCTTCAGGAAATATAAGGGAACACAGCGGGACGAAGATAGGGAGGCATACCAAAGTTCCCTAAGGGAAGCAGGGAAGGCAGTAAGGCCCAAACCAAGAAAACACTAGCACAGACAGTAAAAGAAGGTGACAAGACTTTCTATAGATACATTAGTGAAAGTCCAGAGGGAGTAGTGCTAAGATCAAAGGAGATAAGGAGGCATGTGAGGAGGAGGACCATGTAAAAACATCTATCTTAAATAGATACTTCTACTCAGTATTTACTGAAGAAAAGGTAGAGCAGGCCCACATGGACACAGCGGGGAGGGAGGTGAGCATTAGTCCCTTCACAAAAGAAAGGGTCCTATAAGAGCTTGATAAGCTCAGGGTGGACAAGGCAATGGGACCTGATGGCATACATCCCAGGGTACTAAGGGAGCTAAGGGTGGAACTAGCAGAGCCATTATCAGAACTGTTTAGTGCATCTCTGAGCAAAGGAGAGGTCCCAGAAGACTGGAGAAGGGCTCATGTGATCCCGCTCCACAAGAGTGGTAGCAGGGAGGAGGCAGGGAACTACAGACCTCAGCCGTCTTACCTCAGTAGTGGGCAAGATTATGGAGGCACTCCTTAAGGAAAGGATAGTGCAACACCTGGAATCCATAGGAGCACATGATCCAAGACAGCATGCGCATAAAAGGAAGGTCCTGTCAAACTAATCTCATAGATTTCTTTGACTGGGTAACCAGAGTGGTGGACCAAGGGGGAGCAGTTGATGTCACCTACCTTGACTTCAGCAAAGCTTTAGATACTGTTCCACATAGAAGATTGATTAATAAGCTAGGTAGGCTCAGGGTGGGTCAGAAGTTGGTCAACTGGGTGGCAAACTGGTTGATGGGCAGAAAACAGAGAGTGGTGGTAGACGGTATACAGTCAAAAGAGATGCAAGTCACAAGTGGGGTACCTCAGGGATCAGCTCTGGGGCCAGTCCTCTTCAATATCTTCATCAGTGACATTGCAGATGGACTGGAGGGTAAGGTTTGTCTGTTTGCAGATGACACCAAAATCTGCAACAGAGTAGATGATCCAGATGGGGTGGGCCAAATGAGAAGAGATCTGGATAAACTAGCAAAATGGTCGGAAGGGTGGCAACTGGGGTTTAATGCAAAGAAGTGCAAGATCATGCACTTAGGGAAGAGAAACCCTGAAGCCACCTATAGGCTGGGAGAGGAGTTGCTGGCAGTCACAAGGAAAGAAAGAGACTTGGGCATCATCATCACCGATAACCTGAAATCATCAAAGCAGACCACTAAAGCAGTAGGTAAGGCTAGGGGAATGTTAGGGTATATTAGTAGGGGTATCACAAGTCAGAATAGGGAAGTAATAATCTCTCTTTACAAGACAATGGTTAGACCCCATCTGGAGTACTGCATGCAGTACTGTTGGCCACACCTTCACAAGGACATTAACCAAAATGAGGTAGTCCAAAGAAGGGCAACTAAAGTGGTGCAGGGACTGCATCAGAATACATATGAGGACAGATTAACGGTGCTCAATGTGTATACCCTAGAGCAAAGGAGGGAGAGAGGTAATATAATCGAAATATTCAAACACCTTAAGGGCATTAACAAGGTGAAAGAGTCTAACATGTTTCAATGTAAGAAAAATAGCAGGACAAGAAGACACAGCATGAGATTAGAGGGAGACCGATTAAGAGGTAATGTGAGGAAGTTCTTTTTCGCAGAAAGGGTGGTGGATGCATGGAACGGCCTACCTCAGGAAGTGGTGGATATGACTACAGTGCAGGGTTTTAAACAGGCATCGGATAGGCATAAGGGAGTGATACAGATGAGTATGAATAGATAGGCCACTGACAGAGCAAAGGCACATTTATAAGGTACAAAAAAAAAATGGGCAGACTGGATGGGCCTTGTGGTCCTTATCTGCAGTCAACTTCTATGTTTCTATATTTATTTTTCATACATTCCAGGGTGTGGACTGTTATTTACTAACAATTATCCACACAGACCAGCCCCCAAACATGTCTGAACAATTGGTCAAAATAGCAATTTTTATAATGGGCACTTGGATATGCCTCAGGCCTTATACCACACACTTTACAAAAATTCCCATAAATAATTATAAAATTCAAATCTGATATTATTCCTGTTGTCCAGGTTCAAGATAATGGTAAAAATGTTTCTGTCAAACTTAGGAGTATGAAAAATTAATTTTATTAACACCTATACACAATTCTAAATATCCCTAATTAGAATAAATATACCTTGTAAACATAATAACTGTAAACACACAACAACAAAGGTTTCAGAAAATCAAATAAACAAAATAAATACAACCAAAAAACAAACAAAACAATTTTAATAATAATGATAAATAATAAATTTTATTTTTAAAGCACCTTTCAAAAACCAAGGCACTGTACAGTAATAAAACATATAAAATCAATAAAATACAGAGCAATGTAGCCAAATAAAGTAAATAAATATCTAAAATATTTATTCTGCATAGGCACTATGCCACAGATGTGTCTTCAAGGCCTTCTTGAAACTCTCCACAGTTGTGCACTCACATATCCGATGAGGTAGAGAGTGCCACAGGGACAGGGCCGCTTACATAAATGCACAGGCCCCTGATGTCTTAAGGCATACCCTGAAAAACTCTAACAACCCCTCATCAGCTGAGTGGAGTGGTCAACCGTGGCAATAGAGGCACAAGAGCTCTTGCAGATAGTCTGGGCTCAGTCCGTGCAGGGCCTTAAAGATCAGAAGCCCGACCTTGAAGGTGATCTGCCACTGAATCGACAGCCAGTGCAGTTCGCACAGCACCGGCGTGATGTGACTCAAGCAAGGAGTCACCATCAACAACCATGCTGCAGCATTCTGCACCAGCTGCAAGTGGCTTATATCAACCCCCAGAAGCCCTAGATATAGGGAGTTGCAGTAGTCAAGGCGAGAGGTCACAAAGGCGTGGATCAACATTGGAAGGTCGCCGGATGGAACAAGGTGCTTAACCATGGCGATATTCCTCAGATGGTAAAAAGAGGACTTGACAACTGCCGACACCTGCGAATGCAGTATCAGCCTGGAGTCAAAAATCACCCCCATGTTTCGCACCTGTTCGGAAGAAGGAAGCTGGGCACCCCCAAGACAAAGTCCAGTAAGCTGCCCAGCCCCTAACCACTCTGTCCGGTGACCTATATCCACAACCAACACCTTAGCCTTTCTAGAGTTCCGCTTCAACCAGCTGGAGCTCATCCAGTCCTGGATTTCTGTGAGGCAGTTGTTAAATAAAAAGCATGCACTATCCTGGTCGGGTGCAAAAGACAGATAAAGCTGGTTATCATCAGCATAGCAGTGAAACCTCAGCCCATACCATCTTACAATGTCTCCAAGGGGCAGCATATACATCGCGAACAGCATGGAGGACAACACCGAGCCCTGAGGGACCCCACATGGCAGAGAGTATGGCTCAGGAAAAAATCCCTGATACCACCCTCTGAGATCTTCCAGTGAGGAAGGATTTAAACAATCTGAAAACTGTACCAGACAGGCCATAGATGAACCTCGGGCACTCGAGAAGCACCCCATGGTCCACGGAGTCAAAGGCTGAAGAGAGATCAAGAAGTACCAAGATAGAACGGCGTGTCTGATCCCTCACCATCAGGAGATCATTAAGCACCTGAACAAAAGTGGCTTCAGTACTATGCCTCTTATGAAAACTGGACTGCAGAGGTTCATAGATGTCATGGATGGTCAGGTAGTTCTCCAGTTGTAGTGCCACGACTTTCTCAATTACCTTCCCAACAAAGGGAAGGTTTGAGATCAGTCTGTAGTTTGCAAAGCAGCTTGGGTCCAGATCAGCTTTCGTCAGGAGAGGTGTCACCACCACCTCCTTCAGGGAGCTAGGAAACTCACCAGACTCTAAGGAGCTCCAAACTATCTTTGCTAGGACAGGACCTATGATGTCACAGCAACCCATTATCAGGGAAGTTGGACCCAGGTCCAAACTACAGCATGTTGAACACATACCCTGGGCAATCCACACAACATCCACAATTTCCAGCCAATCGAAGGAACTCCAGGTGAACCTAGGAGAGGTGACCAAACATCGACCACTATCACCTCCCATTGAGTGAGCCAGATGGATCTCTTCCCTGATGCTGGACACCTTATCCACAAAGAAGCGAGCAAGCTCATCACACTCAGTTTGTGAAAAGGCTCTTTGAATCTGAAGACAGGTTGGGTTGCACAACCTGTCCATGGTTCAAAAGAGCTGAGCCGGTTGATTCTGAGCAGCAGCAATCTCCCCGGACAGGAACTCTGTCTTCTTATGGGTGAATGCTGATTGATAGATTTGATAATGTTCCATCAGTCTAATGTGGTCAGCTACCAGGGCGGATTTCCATCAGCAACACTCTAACCTTCGTCCAAGTCGCCACAAATCTCTCAAGGTCCCATCAAACCATGGAGACCGAGAACGAACATGGATGGAAGTGACAGACTCCAGAACCATAGTAACAGCCTTATTATAGGCCTGAACCAGGCTCTCTGGACTCCCACTTGTCACCGGAATAACTGACAGGTCTAATACTGCCAATAGACCATGAGGGCTCACATCCCGTAAAGGGTGGTATCTGTCCATCTCCACAGGGGCAGACCTATATGGGGAGAATAGAAACTGAACCTTACAGTTATATGATCTGACCATCTGACTGGTTCCACCACTAAGTCAGAAGTTTCAATCCCCAGGAGAAAAACCAGGTCAAGAGAGTGACCGAACTTATGGGTAGCAGAGGCAACAACCTGTGCAAAGCCCAGTGATATCATCAACTAGAGGAAGTCCTGCCCAAATTGTGAGAGTTCATCATTGACCCAGGAGTTAAAGTCACCCAGGACCATAAACCTGGATGACCCAAACGCCATGTCAACTATGAAGTCCGCTACTTGCTGGAGGAACCACTTCTCACCCCTGGGTGGACGGTAGATGAGAATGATCCTACAGCCTACACCTGCAACCACAGTACAGTCAAATGAGCTGGCCTCCTCAACTGGCACACCTGCAAGGTCCAGTTCCATCTTAAAACAGATAGCTACCCCCCCCCCGTCCCTGTGGTCCAATCTCGAGCGGTGTATCACCGAGTACCCAGCTGGAACAGCAGCCTCCAATATGGGGCCAGCATTATCATCCAGCCAAGTCTTGGTGATGCGAACCAGATCTGCTGTCCCAACAAGATCTGCAATTATTGCAGTCTTGCTCTTAATAGATCTGTCATTGCATAACACTGCTTGAGTCGGATGGGATTTTGGGCCACCTATAGTGGAGCCCTTGGGTATGGAAACCAGGCATGGAGGACCATGTTTCAGAATCCGTTTTGTCCCAGGGCATCTCCTGGGCCTCACTACCCTGATGTGAGCACCCCGCTCACTCTCCCTCCGATGTTCAGAACCTCCAGCCCAGTCCCACCCCCATGAGCAATTCTCAATGCTCTGCAATGTTGGTACACTATAGGCTATAAGGGAGGGCATCAAATGGGTGATGGTCCCAAAGTTCAGAGGATGAGTAGTGCACGACCAGGAGGGCAGTCTGCCAACACTTCTAGGCACCAATACATCATGTCATGCACCCAAAAAACCCAGAACACTCAAAATTTCAAATAATGCAGCATATAACAATAAAAAAATTCAAATTCTCCAAACCAAAATAATTTAATCCTCCACTCTCTCTCTCAGAGTGGTGGGCAGAATTCTAAAAACAAAATAAAACCCCAATTTTACAATACCTACAATAAATAAATAACAATAGCTCTCAAAAAAAACCATTAACAATACCAACCCTCCCCTTAAAACGACACCCTCCCACAAAATAAAACCCATCACAAATATCAAATATAAAATTAAAGTCAATGAATCAGAGTAAATCACTGTCAGTCCACATAAAATTAGAGTATCAACTGTAAAATTTACAAAGTCACTGTCAAAGATGTGAACAATAAGGGCTCTCACCACCTCCTTTACTGCCAATATCAACTTACTGTGACACTCTCACTGTCACAGCTTGGAAAGTAGTTATTTCAAATAAAAGCAAAAATGAAATATGGCGCCCTCTCACAGCCTTCGCCATGGGTCAGATGCACAGACCCAGTATCAGTTCATAAAAGTCAACAAGTTATATCCTGGGGTTAAAAAAGTTCATGCACTCATGATCGATGCAGGACAGTCACAAAGCCCCCATGCACCATCCAGCCAAGATATTTAACCAGTCCACAAGAATGGTAAGCAATTTTAGGTCTCCAGGAAAAATGGATCTAGCCATCCGACACATTCCCATCCATGAATCAGAGCCATCCCAGCCCTAAAGAAGGCACCCAGCCCGAGTGTTCCCCACAGCACCACTGCTGAAAGCTCAACCTCCATTGAGCTACTCTCAGTGAGCCCAGGCTACCAGGAAGTGCCCGCCTTCAGGACAACACCACCCAATCCCCCTGGGGTCATAACCTGAGTCGAGCTCCCACCTCTTGGCCGGGTGACCTGGTCACCTTCTCCAAAACTGATGACCCAGGTAGCATCCTTCCGAGGCAGCAGAATCCTTACCAGAGCAAGAGATGCACACTGAGTCTTTCCCAAGCAGCAGGTCTCCTTCTTCCTCCTTCTCGCCTGCTCTGGTTAAATCCAACAACCGATATGGACCCAAACCCCCACGCCCATCACAAACTTCACAGGCAAAAGCTTACACATGAGGACCCACAATCAAAAATGTTTCAAGACTCCTCAGATGCCTCCACTTGCGACAGACGTAGGGTCATGGTTTCCACTTAGTTCTAACTCCACTCCAAGACACATCGAGCCAGGGCAACAGATGCAAAAAACAACAGGGCCAGTGCAAAGAAGCCCAGAGGTAACATAGGTTAGAACTAGATAAACTGAATGGCGTTACTAGCCCACCGAGCAGCAGCTCCACCACTTAATGTAAAGTATCTGCAGGACATTAAGCAGAGTCCCGTCGAATCCCATAGATGAGGACCGACATTGAGCCATCTCAATTTGACTTAAATAAACTTAAAACAAAATGAAAATAACTTAAAATTTAGCAAAACCATCGCTATACAATGCTAAGCAGCAACAGACAGTTGGCCCAGCTCAGCCACCATCTTGGGCCTTATCTTCAGAAAATAAACAACACAACCAAGAAATGAACAAGGTTCAACACAATAAATGGCATTGGCTATATATGATGCTTTCAGCATGCTTTGTATTTAGCATAACCTTTTTTGTGTAAGAACTTGCAAACTCATTACATTAGTGTCTCAGATTATATTTCTATATAAAACTTGCTTTAATCATTTATTGCATGAAAGAGAAAATTACTTACCATAGTAATCTTGTTTCTTCCTAGTGATGCTCAGATATTTATAACTTTATGCAGTAAGCCTGAGGAGTTGGACTGCCCTGAGTGATGGAACACATGCAAGTGATGGACCACTTTGCAAGTGAGCATCTTTCAAACACTGCCTCTACCAATTGCTTGTGTTCTAACCCCTTCAGATTTGTATGGAGCTTGGAAAGTCAGGCTTTAGGTAATAAGTATAATTTTAATTATTAAAACTGGGGTTACCCAAAATTTAAAATTTGAATCATAATCAACCTCCAAAGGGAGGAACAATATAAGTTAGCAAACATTTTGGAATAAAACATCAGAGAAAAACTCTAAAAGAGAAAGCACAACGAACTCTACTTAAAACTGTTACCAGGTGCAGAGAACAGCACTGTAAGGTATAATGTGATTCGGTGGCACCAGCATGCAGAGTGCAGAGGCTGAAGTTCTGGAATGGGAGGAAGGGAGGGAAGTTATGAATAGCTGAGCATCACTGGGAAGAAACAAGATTACTACGGTGAGTAAATTTTTCTTCTAACCCGAGTAATGCTCAGTATATTCCTAACGTTATGCAGACTATCAAGCAGTACCACAGGAGGAGGGCACAGAACTTACTTTGGAAACAGACTTTGCAGGACTGCTGTGCCAAACCTAGCATCAGTTCTGGACAGAAAATCAAGGCTGTAGTGCTTTGCAAAGGTGTGTACTGTTTTCCAGGTAGCTGCTTTACAAATGTACACCCCTGGCAGCTGCTAGGGTAGCAGCTGTTCCTCTCGTAGAGTGTGCCCTCAATCCTGTTGGAGGCTCCCTACCTGCTTTAGTGTAGCAGAATCAAATACACTGGACTATCCATTGAGAGATTAACCTTTTTGAGGCTGGATTGCCTTTTCCTACATCCCCAAATGTTATGAATAGCTGTTTTCTATCCTGCCTATGGACTTTAGTGGCTGTCATGTGATAGTCAAGAGCCCTTTTTATGTCCAGACTATGAAGTCTTCTTTCAGAGCTGACATGATCTGTGAAAAAGACTGGAAGAGTGATGGATTGGTTCAGATGAAAATCTGAAACCACCTTGGGGAGAAACTTTATATTCGTCCTGAGGACTGCTTTATCTCTCTGAAATGAGATATAGTCCTGATTGATACAGAGAGCCTGGAACTCACTGATTCTTCTTGCAGAAGTTATTGCTACTAGAAAACTGTTTTCCACGTGACATATTTTAAATGAGCTATAGCCATGGGCTCAAAGGGAGGGCCCATGAGTTTAGCTATACACACATTGAGGTCCCATGCTGGCACTGGTACCCTGTGAGGGGGATACAAGTGAGTCAAGCCTTTAAAGAACCTTCTGAAAATGGGTTCTGATGCCATTTTACCTTTGCTCCAGCAGAAAGGTAAACAGACACTGCAGCAAGATGAACTTTTGAAGAACTGGCTAGTAAACCCTGAGAATGCAAATGAGTAAAATAGTGTAGTGCTATTGGGACTCCAGCCTGAGCTGACACCAAGTCTATAGCCGAACACCAGAGGGGAAATATTTTCCATTTGGAAGAATAGGTTTTCTTAGTGGAAGGTTTTTTGTAACCTTTTAAAACATTTAACACTGCTTCAGAGAGATTTAATTTTTTTTATTTATTTAGTGATTCGGAAAAGACTTTTGAGCACAAGCTCTTTTACAAAGGTTCCACTTCATAGATTGCAAAACAAAGAACAATAGGAGAAAGCAAAGGTACATTACAATGAATGATACAGCTTGGATTCAGAACTTACAGAATAACTCAAAATATAGGTACAAGTTAAAATAACAAGAAAAACACTTTATGAGGGTGTGGGGGGAATAAGCAGCTACAGAGTGCCTTGTCAGTAGTTCAGAGGGATAGGGATAGCTGGCAGTGGGGTGAAGAAAGGAGGTACAAGAGAGGGGTATGTAATGTGGTGGAGGTGAAGGGTGGGGGAAGAAGGGTGATGAGGTATAGGGATAAATGGTGGGGTGAGGGGAGGCTGAGTGGAGAAGACATGCTAAAGTAAATGGTGGGGTGTGAGGGGGCATGGTCAGGCAGCCTGCATTAGTAGTGACTGTTTGGCAAACTCACAGGACTGAGAGTTGGGGAAGGGTGGGGTGGGGTGCCAAAGAAGCATGATGCAGACTGATTGCTCAGGCAAGTCATGAGAAGGGACAGAGGGAGTGGGTACCTGAGGCCTACCTAGTGCTTACTGGGCGGCAGAGACAGCAGGTGTGGCTGGACTCAGGGGCAGTTGCATTTAGAGAGTGTTATTAGGTGCTGTTTGAGGTCAGTTTTGAATTGTGCCAGACAACTGGTGGCCAAGAGGTGCCCAGGGAGTTCATTAATCCACAGGGGTGCCCGGTAGGCAAATGCACGTTGCCCACGTGAGGTGTGATGGAAGAGGATAGCCAAGACCCCTCTAGTCCTCCCTCTGGTGACCTGTAATGAGTTGGCCACCTTGATCAAATTGCCTACACAAGGTGGTGTTTTACCCAATAGGGCCTTCTTCCCTAGGATGCAAATCTGGAATTTGACCCTGTTTCTTAATGACAGCCAATTTGTGCATTTGTACAGAGTACAGGTGTGAGTGCCATGCTCAGCATCCAGGATGAGTCTGCAAGCTTTGTTGAGTGCAGTCTGAACCCTCTTGAGTGCTGTATCCATTGCTGCCCCATAGACCACTAGTCCATAGTCAATAGTAGATATAATTGAACTGTGGACTGAGAGGTGGAGGGCCCCTGGAAAAAGGTATTGCCTGTGCCTGTACAGAACACAAATCTTGGTATTGACTGTCTTGATCAAAGAGTCAATACAGTGCACAAATGTGAGTGTATCATCTATTATGACCCCTAGATACTTGAACAAGTGAACTTGTTCCAGCGGCTTACTGCATGAGTTGGAGATGACAAGAGGGTGGTGCTTATTTTTGTTGTGGGGGCTGGACATAAGCATGGCCTTGGTCTTCTTGTAGTTTAGTAGCAACTCATGACTACAGAACCAGTCCTCAAGTTTGGAGAAGGAATTCTGCAGCTCAGATTGTAGGGCAGCCTGAGACTTGCTGCTGCTCAGGAGCACAGCATCATCTGCATATAGTATGAGTTTGGTGTTGTAGGCTGTGGGAAGGTCATTTAAGAAGATGCTGAAGAGTAGGGGCCCCAGTATTGATCCCTGGGGTACCCCTAATGATACCTCTCTTGCACTGGATACTGTTTGCCCAATTTTGACACACTTATTTCTCTGTAACAAGTAGTCTTGGAACCAGCAAAGGGCATTGGGCACCACACCCATGTTTTGCAGTTGGGTCAGTAACAGGGTGGTTGACTGTATCGAAGGCTATCTAAGTACCTCGTACTCTCAAATGGGGGCAGTGAGAGGATCTCAGATCTAGAAGTGGTTTGCCATCTGGGAACAAGTGACCATCAAACAGTGTGGTTCGTGTTAAACTCAGCTACAGAGTCAAGTCATACAAAAGTGAGGGTACTGGACTTCAGGAGGGCTGACTTTGGCAAGATGGGAGAGTGCCTCAGAAAAGCACTAGCAAACAGGCTAGAAGGAGGTGTGGAGCAACAATGGGGAATCATCAAAACTGCCATCACAGAGGCAACTAGCCTTTGTGTGAAGCAAACAAACAAATCAAATGAAAGAAAAGCCACTGTGGTTCTCAAAAGAGGTGGCTGTGAAAGTCAGGAAGAAAAAGATAGCATTCCGGAAGTATGAGGAAACACAGAAGGAGCAGGACAGAGAGCTGTACCAGTTAAGGCACAAGGAAGCAGGGAGGGAAGTCAGAATAGCAAAGGCCCAAACTGAGGAAAAGATAGCCAACTCGGTTAAGAAAGGGGATAAAACATTTTATAGGTACATCAGCAAGCATAGAAAGACAAAGGGAGGGATAGTGAAGATGAATAGAATGAACGGTGGGTGAGCAGAGGGGGACAGTGAAAAAGCAGGGATACTGAATGAATACTTCTGCTCAGTATTCACAAAAGAGGAGGGGGAAGTGCCTAATCCAATTAACAGAAGCACTCTTGATAGGGGGGTCAATCCCAGTCCTTTCACAGAAGAAAGGGTTTTGCAAGAACTCCTAAAACTGAAGGTGGACAAAGCAATGGGGCCTGATGGAATTCACCCTAGAATTCTAAAAGAATTAAGGGGGGAACTAGTGAAACCACTGGCTACTCTTTTTAATAAATCATGGGAGGATGGTGTGGTACCCGAGGACTGGAGGAAGGCGGATGTGATCCCCCTTCACAAAAGTGGGACCAAGACAGAGGCAGGAAACTACAGACCTGTCAGTCTGACCTCTGCAGTAGGGAAAGTGATGGAGTCACTTCTGAAGGAAAGAATAGTTGAATACCTAGATGCCAGTGGGGCACAGGACCCAAGGCAGCATGGATTTACAGCAGGAAGGTCATGTCAGACAAATCTAATAGATTTCTTTGACTGGGTGACCAAAGTAGTAGACCAGGGAGGGGCTGTGGACATGGCCTACCCAGACTTTAGCAAGGCATTTGACACAGTCCCACACAAAAGATTAATAGTCAAATTAACCAGCCTGGGAGTGGGACCCAGGGTGGTAGCCTGGGTAAAACATTGGCTGGACAACAGCACAGAGAAGGTAATTGTAAATGGAGTCCACTCTGAAGAAAGAGGGGTTACTAGTGGGGTACCACAGAGTTCAGTATTGGGTCCAGTCCTTTTTAATGTCTTCATAAGTGACATTGCAGGGGGACTGGAAGGAAAAGTATGCCTCTTTACAGATGACACAAAGATCTGCAACAGGGTTGATACACAAGGAGGCATGGAAAGGATGAGAAGGGACTTGGCAAGGTTGGAGGAATGGTCAGAAGTATGACAGCTAGGATTCAATGCAAAGAAGTGCAAAATAATGCACCGTGGAAACAAGAACCCAGGAGAAGAATACACAATGGGGGGGAGTAACAACAACAAAAAAAGAAAGGGACCTGGGAGTAATCATATCAGATGACCTTAAGGTTAGCAAGCAATGTGAGAAGGCAGTAGGGAGGGCTGGGGGTATACTGGGATGCATAGGGAGAGGCATAACCAGCAGAAAACAGGAAGTTATTATCCCTCTATACAGACAGTTGGTGAGACCCCATCTGGAGTACTGCATCCAGTTCTGAAGACCCCATCTCCGCAAGGACATAGACAGGACAGAGGCAGTCCAGAGGAGGGCAACTAAAATGGTGCAGGGTCTGCAAGAGAAGCTGTATGAGGAGAGACTAAAGGAGCTTAACATGTATACCCTTGAGGAAAGAAGGAGAGGGGGACATGATAGAAACTTTTAAGTACCTCAGTGGAATCAACAAAGTCCAAGAGGATAGCATCTTTCAGAAAAAGAGACGGCAAGAACAAGGGGCACATTTAAAGATGGAAGTGTCTAGGGGCAATGTGAGGAAGTATTATTTCACAGAGAGGGTAGTGGATGCATGGAACAGCCTTCCTGAGGAGGTTGGGGTCTAAAACTGTGGGAGAATTCAAGAACACATGGGACAGACATAAGGCAATTCTTGTGGGGGGTAGGAAGAAATAGGCTGTTGGTTAACTAGGATCTGTGGCCTATCCTGTAGGTAGGGAAATGGGCAGACTAGATGGGCCAAGCGGTCCTTATCTGCCATCTAAGTCTATGTTTCTATGTTTGGTGAGGTCAATAAAGAGAGACCCCATCAGTCTGCCTTCATCCAGGGCCTTATGTGCATAGTTCGTGTAGTCCAGCAGGGCAGTGGTGGTACTGTGATTTTGTCTGAAGTCATGCAGGTTGGGACATAGTAAATTATACTTACTGAGGTAGTCAATGAGTTGACCCACCACAATCTTTTCCAGTGCCTTGGACGGAGGGAAGAGGATCGAGATGGGTCTGTAATTGGCTACCAGAGACTTGTCACCTCCTTTATGCACTAGCATAAGTAGGACCTGCTTCCAAACCACCGGGAATTGGGCCAGGACCAGGGACTTATTGTACAGCATGGTAATGGGTACTATAAGAATGTCCAGGGTGAAGGATAGAAGTTTCATGTCTATCCCATCACCGCCCAGTCTGATCTTACCTAGTATTTTCTTGACCATAGTAAGGGCCTCCTTCACCATCACCCTTTTAAAGTAGAAGGTTGTGTGAGAACACTCGGGAGATACATTGTTAGAATGGTTCAAATCAGGTTGAAAATAGGCAGGTGGTAGCACTGGGGTAAGATTGGTGAAGGCCTTATTGAAGGCTTCTGCAATGGCTAGAGGGTCTATAGTGGGGGTGTTACTGATACTGAGCAGCTGAAGGTGCTTCTTGTCCTCCTTTCCAAGGATGCTTTTAATGTTATCCCAGAATCTTTTCCCATCACCCCAAGAATTGCAAAGCTGGGCCTTATGATAGTTGGCTTTGACGAGCCGGATCAACTTGGTGCAGCGGTTCCTGGCTGTTCTGTAGCACTGGTAGTCATGCCTGCTACCTGTGTTTCTCGCCTTCTCCCAGAGAATGTCCCTTTCTTTCAGGCAGCTGAGGAGCTCCCCATCAATCCAGCCATTTGCCTGCCCCCAAATTTTTCTTTTGGTGAGCAGGGCATAGATGTCACAGATGGAGCTAAAGCCCTTAATGAAGTAACTGAGGGCCTGATCAAAGGTAGGCGCCAGGTCGAAAGGAATCCAGTCATGCAGGGCAAGGGCTGATTTGAGGGATGCAAGTTTACCAAAGTTTAGCGTACTGTAGTTCTTCAAGATCCAGGCCTTGAGATTGAGGGACTCGAGATTTGGATACAATAAGGTTCCCTGATTGGAGGTCAAGAGATTATGTCTCCAAGGAAGGTGCATTGGTTTGGTGACAGACATGGAGAGCAGAAGAGAGTACCATGGCTGCCTTGGCCAGTCTGGAGCCATCAAGATCAGAGAAGCTGGGTGGGATCTGAGCTTCAGTAACACCCTGAAAACCGGAGAGAAAGGGGGGAAGACATACAAGTACCTCCCTGACCAATCTAGAGTTAGAGCATCTAGAGGAAGTGTACCCTGATCTGGTGGTCTGCAGCAGTATTGTGGCAGGTGGTGGTTCTGGTGGGACACAAACAAGTCTATCTCTGGAATACACCACCTACTGAAAATGACTTGTACCTCTTGTCTGTTCAGGGTTCATTCATGATGGGCCTGGTTGATTCGACTCAAGGCATCTGCCAGAGTGTTGTCCTTCCCTGGCAAGTGGATTGCCTGTAGGGATACTCCCAAGGAGTAAGCCAGAGTCCAGATTTTCATGGCTTCTGTGCAGAGGAGACCTGACCAGGTGCCTTCCTGCTTGTTTATGTAATACATTGTGGTGGCACTGTCTGTTCTGGTCTGTATCACTTTACCCTGTACTAGAGGAGAGAAAGCTTTTAGAGCTAGCAACACTACTCTGAGTTCCAGCAGGTTTATGTGCTGAAAGGTTGTGTGATCCCCTAAATGGGTGATCCAGCCCAGAAGGGATGCATCAGTTGTGAGAACTGAGAGGTACTGATTCTGAAATGGAATCCCCTGTCTTAAGTTGGATTCCTTCTTCCACCACAGGAAGGCCTGTAACAAGGACCTTGTTACAGGAATGAGCTTTGAAAAAGGGTCTTTCTTTTGACTCCAGTGAGCCCTGAGATGAAACTGGATGTCTTTCATACAAAACCTGGAGCCTTACACTGTGCCTGTGGAGGCAGTCATGTGGCCCAGTAGCTGCCGGAACTGTCTTGCAGTTTTTGGTTTGTGTAGTCTGAAAGAATTTGCTATTGACTGAAGACTTTTTACCCTGTCCAGAAGCAGGAAGGATCTGCCCTGTAGGGTGCTGATTTCTGCCCTTATGAACTGCAATATCTATGCAGGAATGAGGACTGACTTCTTTTTGTTGATAATGAAACCCAGAGACTCCAGAAGGTCTTGGATGACTTTCAGGGAAAGCTTGACTTAGTCTGGTGATTTCCCTGCCATGAGCCAGTCATCCAGATATGGAAAAACAGTTACTCCCTGCCTTGGAAGATGTGCCAGTACAGCTGCTAGGCACTTTGTGAATACTCTTGGGGCCGAAGAAAGGCCAAAAGGCAGGGTTGAAAACTGGTAATGGCCTGATGGGAGTCTGAATCTTAGGTATTTTCTGAAAGATTCCTTTATGGGGATGTGGAAATAGGCATCTTTCAAGTCCAGTGATGCCAGCCAGTCCCCTTTTTGGATTGTTGGCAATATCCAGGCCAAAGTTAACATTTTGAACTTCGTTTTTTTTCAGGTGCTTGTTTAAAGCTCTGAGATCCAATATTGGCCACCAGTCCCCATTTTTCTTTGTCGTTAGGAAGTATCTGGAGTAAAATCTCCTTCCTCTCAGGGTGGTAGGAACTGGTTCTACTACTCTGATCTGTAGCAGGTTTCAAACCTCTGCCTCTAGCAGTATTTTTGCTGCTAGGGAATGTGAGCTGAAAACCCTGGTCTTTTGAGGAGGAAAGGTTTTGAAATCCAGAGACAGACCTTGACCCTCCACCTTCAGACCCACTTGCTTGTGGTGATGTTTAGCCAAGCCTGGAGGAAATAGGACAGTCTGCCTCTGACAGGGAGGGAGGAGGCGGCCTGAGCCTCAGGGGTTCTGCTTGGATTGGGGCTGAGGTTGGGTCTGAGACCCTCGCCTGGAGACCATTCTACCTCTACCCCTAGAGTATACTTGTTGTGGATACTACTGGTATTGGGGCAAAGCTACTGGCTAGAAGAAGGGCCTGGTATTAAAAGACCTGCCCCTGCCCCCTTTCCATAGGGCCTGGTGGATGAGGAAGCTCTCTCTTTGGTAGAGCTGCTTCTGTAAGTGACCTTATACTCATCCACCTTCTTCATGTAGGCAACAGTGGACTCCCCAAAAAGAGAATTTCCATACAGGGGGAAAATCCAATGCCTTGGACTGGGTATCCAGAGTGAGGTTTGTGGCCCTGAGCCAGGCAAACCTCCTCCGTGCTACAGTATTTGTTATCCATCTGGCTGCAGTGTCATTTGTGTCAGCAGCCATTTGGAATTGATACTTAGCTGCCTCTAGCCCAAACCTGGCAGTTTCAACCAGACCATCTGACAAAGGTGAGGGGACTTTCTGGGACATAGCCAAAACTGACTGGCACAATGACTTTTGGTACTGGGCTGTCAAATAGCCTTTTTTGGCCATACTATCTATTTTCCTGAATTCCTTGTCCAGAGGGTGTGAGGACAGAGGGACCCTAGCTTTGTCACAGGCTGCTTGCTGTATTACCCCCTGGTGATCTGGATGGGAAAAAAGGAATTTAGCTCCTTCCCTATCCAACTTATTTATTCTGTTGTTGGGGAGGGGGATGGAGTTTGGTGTCTGCAGGAGCTTCAGGACATCTTTGTTGAACTTGTACACTGGGAGAAGGAGGGTTTTTGCAGGTGTTAACCCCATCATCTCCATATATTCTACCTCCTCCTCATCCTCAATCTGCTCAGTTGTGGAGATGTCTAGTGCAGCTGTCATCCTCCTGACAAATGTAAAATGTGAGAAGAAATCCTCAGACACCCTTGGGGGAGAACCAAAGTCCTGTTCAGGAGACACTTCTGGTTTCATAGGCTCATCCTCCTCACTCAAATCATCACCAGCATCATAAAGCTGTTCCTCCTGAAAGGAGGGTTACACATTACTGCCAGCATGTGGACCCTGAACAGGGGCAGGAGGCTGCTGAGGAGGAATGATATTTTGCAGGATCTGAATTATTTTAAATGCCTGGGCTGAAGGCATAGTCAGACCAAATGCAGAAGTCCCCAGCTGAGAGGGCGAGGGTTCTGCATGCTTTAGTTTCCTTGATTTCTTAGAAGGAACTGGGGAGTCAGCCGGTTCCCTTATGCTTTTTGTCCCCTTCTCACCCATCTCAGGGGCAGGGGTAGTTGCAATTGTGGGTTCGGCCACAGCAGGTTGGAGTGTCAGCTGGTGAGAGCCTGAGGGACCCCTAGGAAACTTTTTCTTAAGTCTTTCAAGGCGCTTCTCAATAGTTTTATCTGGGAATGTTTTACACACCTCACATTCCTCATTCAGATGCTCAAATCCCAGACAAGCCACACATAAAGTCTGCTTATCTGCCTTTGCAAATACTTCTTCACACTGTAAACAATTCTTAAAACCAGGTTCACCCAGTCTTCTTTTTAAGTTTCTCCAACATGACGTAAATAAAAGGAGAAAAACACCAACCATTAAGCAAATAAGCTTGCGTTCGGTTCCGGAACCGAGAGGGAACCAAACTAATGGAAAAGGAACCGGTTCAGCGGTTCAGTAACCGAGATTATCGGTTATAAATTTAAGTTAAAACAGTGTTTTTTAAGTAAAGAAAAAAGGCTCTTTGGTCAGAGAACCCCATTTTAACTAAACTAACTCGATTTCCTCACGGTTATACCCGATCCGAGAGGAACTGGGAAAAGAATAAATTTTAACCGTAAACTAAGATTAAATAACTAAACAATCAGTAGAGGCAGTAAATGAAAGCAAAATATACTTATTTCAGTCATTTGAAGTTTTCTTCATGCAAGAGAAAGTGGACAAATGAAACTCTGAGCGACCAGACTTTTCAGTTGGAGAGAAAAATCTGAAGAGGTTAGAACACAGGCAGTTGGTAGAGACAGTGTTTGAAAGATGCTCACATGTAAAGTGTTCCATCATTTGCATTTGTTCCATCTCTCCAAGCAGTCCAATCTCTCAGGCTTTCTGCATAAAGTTAGGAATATACTGAGCATTACTGGGGTTAGAAAAGATATTTCTTTTTATTTAAACTTAAGCTTAACCTATGTACCCAAGATTTTGTAATTAAAAGTTAACTTTACCTCCCCAGATAAGCCAAATTAAGATATTAAAATAATTAATATAATCAAAATAATACTTACATTTTGGGTTAATTGTAGATGTTGGTCTTCTGTCCTTTTAACTTTGAAAATCTTGGTGAGAATTGCTTCTTCTGGACAATGAAAGTTCTGTGGGATCAGGCTTGGCTGTAATACTTATCTTTTCCATTATTCCCGTAACACCCACATTGGCCAGTCTGGATCTGCCCATCGCTCTCCTAAAATCTGGAACTCACTTCCCCCTCAAATATGTCACTCCTCCTCCACATACTCTCTCTATACTGCCCTCCACAACTATCTTTTTACTAGTGGCTCTTGCTTCAATCCTCCCTAATCTTCCATATGCTTGTCTAGGTTCCAACTCCCTGTTACAGCCCTCTATCGGTCCTTTCCATCTCCACTAATCCTACTTATTCCCTAGCTCCCCTTCTGTTGTTCTCATCCCACCTCCTCCCCACCCTCTCCCCTTTTCTCTCCCCAGTTTTTGCCTACCCATCCCCCTACAGGGATCAGACTGAACCTGGTGTGTAATGGATTCATCTTTCTTCCTTCCTTCCCTGCTCCCTACAGGGATCATACCGAATATGTTGTGTAATGGATTCATCTTCCTTCCTTTCCCGCTCCCCCATGCTTATTTAGCTCTCTCTCCCCTTCCCATCCCTCCACTCCCTTGCACTTAGTTACTAGACTGTGCCTCATCACACTAAGTTACTAGTCTTAGCCATCAAGCACTTGATCTTTATTGCACCTCAAGGTATTCCTGCACTTTTGTACTGTCTGTTTTGCTGTATTCTGATACTGTTCATCCATAATTACTGTATGTAATTCACTTTTATGTTAGAAATGTATTTTTGCTGTATTCCTGCCATGTATGTTCTTACCTAGTGTTTTACCTCAACCCTCTGTACTCCCCCCACCAATGTCGCACTGGGAGATGAGCAACATCGTGAAACATTTCAATAAATAAAAATATTCACCTTGAATATGTGACTCTGGACTCCTCTGGCATCAACTCAGCAGTGCAGTCTGGATCCTCTTTGTTTGAGATGTCACAAATCATCAAAGAGTCACTTATCAGGGTTTTTGGCAGGAACATCAGACAGTAAAATACTAGTAGACTCCACCACCGCAGTTGCTGCAGAAAAGATTTTTCTTGTGGACAGCAAAATTTGTGGTAACTGGATTTATGACTTTTTCTGTTTCAATTCATTTCCACTTGAACCTCAGGACACTGACTCTTCTGTTGTCAAACAGCACTGGAGTATTTGCTCTAGATGATGAAATTAACAGGTAGTCTTTTGTCCATGCTTTGGCAGAAATTCCAAAACATTACTTCAGTCAGGATGCCCAGTATTTAAACCACACACTTTGCTTCATCCAATATTGGAAAAAGTCCTTTTTGTAATGAGCAGTTCTTGCAGTTGGACCTCATGGCAATCTGTGTCAGCTTGTAGGCTTCCAGCCCAGTAGAAGTCCCAAAACCACAAGCTTTTTCAGTCCAGCTGACATAGGTTCTCACTCTTTCTAAAATTCAGCAATTCTGGGTAGGACTTGGCAGAATTTGTATACATGTTTGAGGCTCAGAGTGACATCAACGCCAGTTTTGATTGGTCCATGTGGATGTTGGAGGCGTGGTTCCATGCTCCACCCAAGAACCATTTTTTTTTTTTTTTTTTTAGAAATGATCTCAGCTTAGGACAATTTTTTTGTCTAAAACCATTTTTCCCTCTTGCATCTAAATGCATCTTCACACAAACTTAAAACTTATATTTTAGATTCAGCTTGAAACCTGGATTCCTCATATACCAAACATGAAATGACAGTATCCTCCCCACTCTCCAGAACAATTTTGACAGAGTCCAATCCTGGTTCCTTGAGAACCTGCTCACACTAAACGCAAAAAAAAAAAAACCCGGTCACAATGGTCTTTGGCTCTAGACAGAAACTGGCCTCCCTCCCAGCCCCCCTGTTATCACCACCAGGGATGACTCTCCCCTGGAGCAAGTCTCAGCCTTCAAATACCTGGGAGTTTGGCTGGACAGCCACCTCAATTACTCCACTCACATTGAGGCAATCTGCACCAAACTCCGGTCTAAACTAGCCATCCTCTATCACCACAAAGCGAGCCTACCAATCCCCACCCGATGCAAGCTGGTTCGTAAAACTTTCTTACCAGTTATTGACTATGCCAACATAGTCTATGGTACTACCCACCCTTTTGTCTCTCCAGACTTGACATCCTTCTCAATTCCTTCTGCCGCCTCACAACTGCCTCGCCCCCCACTCACTCACCACTGCCGGCTCTATGCTCCCATCTCCTCGGCACCGCTCTCCCATAGGTGAACCATTCATGGTCCCTCCTTTTTAGCTAAATACTGGCATGGGTCCCTCCCACACTACCTCACCCCCCTCCTCACCCCAACCTCCTCCCTAAGCTACCCTCTCTGCCACAGGGACCCCCGCACTTTCCACCTCCCTCAGCCTCTTACCGGCCAAGCTGCCTTCTCGTACTGCCTCCCCCTTCTTTGGAATAACCTCTCCCCCAACCTTCGCCTGGCCCCTTCTTGTTCTGCCTTTACTCGACTCATCAGGCTCCAACCTGCCCTAAGTGTTCAAATGGTCCCAGCACGCAGCCGATGCACCACACAGTCCCCACACATCTACCCAGCCACCTAGTCCTAGCTGACCTCACCTCCCTTCTCCCTCTCCACATGCAATTGTTTTGCTGTTTTATCACTGAATCAGTGTATTTTAATTGTTTGTAAAATGTTGTGCAAGCTATCTGTATTTTTCAATCTATTGTTACTCTCTGTACAAACTGTACCCTGGTCACACCTGGAAATGAGCCTCATCTCAGTGTGCCTTTCCCGGTCATCAAATTTTAAATAAAAATAAATAAATAAATGATAGAGGTAACTTTAATATAAGGTCCACGGTCTATAAGATGTTTTATAAAACTTGTTATTGTATAGATATCTTAAAAATATTCACAGATTCTTGAATTACATTTCTTAAAATTCAAAATAATATGCCTCTTTCTCATTTGCCACTTTCACAAAGTTTATAAATTGAAAAACATCTCTCTGAAAGTGATTCTCTTTGTTTGAGCTTGATGGGGCATGACCATGCTGCTTATTGAAGAAACCTTGGCACAAAGTGGCAGCTTTCTGCTTTTAGGCACTTAAGCGGTATATATCTGAACAGGTCATTGGGTCAGTTTTTATTTAAGACTAAAAAAGTATTTTTATTCATGACAGTTTTGATGTCACAATGTTTTGTAAACAGCGAGAATTACAAAGCTTCTGTATTTACAAAACTTGGATTTATAGGCAGTTGTAATTTCTCCTATAACTTGTGAAAGTTTCAGATTGGCATCATGTTGCATTTTTAAGTTATAGGTAGAAGTCTTTCCATCTTTATGAAAGTCTATAAGGATTTTGAAAAGACACCTTGAGTAAAGCAAGCTGTACCAGATACGGGCTGGCACAGAAAAACAAGTCATTCATCACTTGTCAGGTCCTTAGCAACTATCTCTTCAGTTATGACTTTCAGGAAGTGAAACATCTTTTCTTATATGGGATGTTGTGTCTTCTTAGTCAGGTAAAGTGCACTTGAAAATTTGTTAGATTTTAACATAGTTACTCACAGCCCTCCACAGAACAATGATTCAGCAGGATCCCAGCAACTGCAGGAAGATTGCTTTACTCTGCAGTAGTTCTTCACACTGTGGCTTATTTTTCTGGTGTTCCACTTTGTCAGGGATGCTGCTGTAACAGGATCAGTAGGGTCTGCCACTCTCCCACTGACTCCCTACACACTTTGCTGCTGCTGCAGCAGAACCTTTTTTCTTTCCAAACTTTGAAGGCAACATCTCACCTTTCTAATGTTCAAGGCTCAAGCAGTATTTTGTCTTCTTCTTGTAGTTAGAAAACTCATGTAGGCACTAATTTCAGACATTTTATAGTATGCCTCCCTTATAATTAAGCCCTTATAAAGAATATAAAATAGCATTTAATATGAAAATAATATGATAAAAATAAAAGATTTTAACAGTTTTGTTTCGGGGGGGGGGGGTAACCTTGCAGCCAGCAATAAATATTATTAACTAAATCTTACTTGTGGCAAGTGGTGTTTGCATGCCACTGCTGGGGATTGGTGTTTGTGGCAGAGTGACACAGTCCTTAGCAACTATGATTGCTGCTTCCCAGTTCTGAGCTATAAGTATTAATATCTGAGTTTGAGGCTTACCGCCCCCCCCCCCGGCTCTGTTTTATCTCTATGCCAATGACTATATTCCCACTGGCCCAATATATATTCAAAATTAATAACTCTTGCCGATCTACCCAAAATGCTATGCATCCAAGAACATAAACGTAAATTAAAAGGCAATATACTTGGGGCATTACATTTACCTTCCCAATGTTTTACTATGTGTGGATGTAGACTTTTTCTTCTTTTTATATTTAAATATTTTTTATATTTGTTACAGAGATTGAACTGACAGAACAATTAGATAGCTGCTGCCCACTGGCAGTCAAACTTGTAATCAATAGACTACATGAAGTCAGGAGACCAAGAAACATGTGCATCTGTGCATGGCCCTCACTGATTACTTATTTGGTTTTGGGGTCACTGATTCTTGATGGTAGGTTGGAAAATGTGACAGGTCTTATTTAACCACTAATGACTTGGTGTGAGCTGTACATCACACTTCATCACATCAAGCTTCTTAGCGATAACACTGCAAAACTGTACCATCTTCAGGAGAACTTTAGGAGTGATGTGTGTCACAGGCCTTGCATTCCCAGTTGTGCTGGGAGTAGTGAGCCAGATGGTGGTGCTGCCAGTGCCAACTGCAGTACAGGAAGACTTGCTGGCAGGCGGTACAGGAATGAGAATAGCAGATGTGATTTATTGGACATGATAACAATCAAATGGTGAGCTGAGTTGACCCATAGTAATCTGAGTTTGTGAAAGGCTAAGAATCCAGTGTTCTCAGGATATAGCCTGGAGAGGGCAGTACCACCAACTGTACTGAAACACCTTTCCAAAGCAACCAATAATGGAGCATATCCAAGAAAATACAAAGCTAGGCTAGCTTCTGCAGGCCAAATTACATTCCTTTTTTTTGCCAGAATTTTATGGGGGTCACTACTCTGGCTAGAAAGTAGCTCTGCTAGATAAGCCTCCATCATGTAATCTGGTGAGATGTCTGTGCCTTCCTCCAAAATGTGTGGCACTAGCAGTCAGTGACAAAAAACTCCCAGATGTCCTTTGCTATCTCGAGATCACTAATCCAAGCCATCTTCCATGTAATCACACTGGCACATGGAATCACTAGCACAGTAAGTCAACCAAGGAGGAGGAGGAGGAGCAGAACAAGCAGGAACAGTTTGATTCTTGGTTATTTCTACATGTTGTCTGTGTTGCTCCATGTGTTGTGTTTATCACATTTTCTGCTTAATATACTGTAGTTGATGTGGCCAGGGGACATGCACATATCTTTATAGCTGAGATCCAGTAGTGTTGTATGCACAATCTAATGCTTTCAAATCTGTCTGCAATTTGTGTCAGAAACATCTCTGCCACTTCCATAATGAGTACTGCATCCTGCTTGTGCTGAGATGATTTAGAGGAACTAGTGGTGTCACCACCACCTCTTCCACAATTGTCTTGATTCTCACCAGTGTCATTGCCTCTGCAACCACCACCAGCATTTGTTAGTTAGGTTGCTGTAGAAAATCTCAGATAATGGCTTGTGTCTCATCCAAGTAGACTCACCAAGGAAAGCACCATACTATGGGTTACTGATTCAGCAACGACATCTTTGATGGCCTGTTTATAAGATCTCAGAAGCGGAGCAAGCTGTTGAAGCACATACCACTGCACCTGGAACAGATATTCCCCATAGACAACATCCTCATAGTCCAGAACACAGGTTCCTGTTCCACCAGTTTCTCCAACATATAAAATACAGAGTTTCACTTTGTCACCACATTCTTAATTAAGCAATGCTGTAGAACACTGATTTTGCTGGTACTGGAGTGGAATGATGGAAATATCTAGAGATGTTCTCTGCAGTGTCAAGCATTTCCTTTAACTGTGCATCTTTGCCAAATGACTCACCACTAGATTCTGTGCATGTGCAAAATAAGCAGCATGGCAGAAATCCCCATTATTTATTGCCTTCAACACATTACTGTGACTGTCTTTGAGGCACATTCCCAACATTCGATTGTGAGGGTATATCCAGACGCCCAGCATTGACAGGATGAACGACACAATGTGTTCCCCACTATACTTCCTCTAAATGACCAACATGTTCAGTAAGGTAGTTCTGTCTGTTTTAACATAACTCCAGCAAAGGGGTAGGGAAGAAGGTAAGGTGGAATGGTGGCAGTGCTGCTTGATGTGGACACAACTCAATGGGCAGTGATACTTGATAAGATTTGATTAGCACTACTGCTCCAGATATCACTAGGGAAATGCACATACCACCCCAACCTCCTTCACAAGTGTCAACATCTGTGTGCATACTGACCCATGGATATGAGGGAGAACATGACAGGAAAATATGAAATATGATGGAATATTGTAACTAGTATTCAGTTTGTGCAACAGTCTTCCAAAGCCAGTGTCATCTACAAAGGAGAATGGCTGAAGACAAAGGGCCACCATCTCCTCAATCAACTGTGTAATTCAGTCAGAGGTACATTGAGTTAGGTAGACAGCAAACAGCATCAGCACCAAGACTGGTAGTGTCAAACAACACCATAAAGGTCATAATAAAAATCAACACTGGTGGTCACTGGATAGGTCCACACTGGAAAAAAACAAATGAAAGTCAGGTTTGTCTGATAAGGACTGGCCCCACACCTAGCAGCAAAAGGTACCAAAGGTGGCAATGACAGAATGTTAGGAAAAGCAGGGTCCATTGTCCCTTGGACAAATCCCACCAGATGCAGGACTGACTTTAGACTGAGACTAGGCAGCAGATGCCCAGAGGGACCAATGCCATAGTCCAAGACTGCAGTCCTACTCATCTGAGACATCATAAAAGGAAGGTGGACATCGGAGACTAAGGAAATAGTTGCCTAAGAAACAATACATTATGTAAACAAAATCAATAAAAAAATCTACAACCTTCGACACCCCCGTGAGTGAAACTCAAAGTTCTGTTGGTCCTGTGATGGGGTGTACTCTCGATGGAGGTGGGGAAAAGGCTGAGGTGGTTGGGGCCAGCACTACTACTTGTGCTTTCTGTGGGAGTGGTGCATGCTAGTGTGTGCCAGACCCAGAAGTTCCAACTCTGGCAGGCTCCTTCTGCCTTCATCTCTAAGACCATAAAGTGAGGCTCTATGGAGAAGACTGATTTTTGAAAGTTCCTGGGTACCGTGCCAGAAAATTTTGGAAGCACATCATGTAAATATATAGTTGTAAAAAGGACAATGAATGAGGGGATCTTACCACCTGCAATGGTATATTTCTTGCTTAGTGCCAGTTAGTGGAAAGAAGTTTATCATTAATGTGACTTTTCCACTGAGGGGCATCATAGTTCATGGTATACTAATCAAGAATAGCCACAGCTGAGGAAGGGCAATTATTGGAAGAGGTGACCTCTACCCTAGAAGTCATGGAGGCCAGCAACATGAGGATAACAAGGGAATTCATTTCCAGTAATAGAACAGTAAACAAAGAGGGTTGGAAGGGATAGCTGGGGGATATGTTACAGCAATACTTTGATCTGCAACTAACATATACTAGGGTCCCAATAATAATTAACCTCATGAATAACAACTAAAAAAAGTTATATAAGTAGGGTAGCAGAGCCAAGTTAATAAATGGAATAGTGTTAAAACAGTGTTGGGCAAGACAGTGAGATAAAATAATGATGCAAAGTAGACTTACCAAAGAATGTGGCACGTATGGGGCAACATCTCCTGCCAAACAGCTGGCCCAAGCTGCAGGGCACCCCATGCTCAGACCCTTGTGCTCTGGATTGTTGCATGGAGGACCACTGGATATATTGTCCCTTAAGAGGTGAGAAGAGTAGTGTTTACTTGACCTTGCAGCATGACTGGGTGCAAGGGTCATGTGGTCAATGGCGCAAATATTTTTTTGGGAGGGCTGGGAGAGGCACACTGAGCTTAAGCTCATTTCCAGGTGTGTCTCAGGAGTACAGCTAGGTTACATGACTTGCTCAGGGTCACACAGTATGCAAGTGGGGGTTGCTGGAATCAAACCCAGGTCTGCAGTCTCTAGGTTCACAGTTAGTGGCTCCAACCTATATGCTATAATTGTAATATGAACCACATTGTTATCTCTGACAGTTTTTGTGAGGTACCAAATACAACATTTTTTTGACTTTGGTCTTCTTCAGTATTTAAACACCAAAAAGTCACTCAACTACCTCTGTGCCATGTGTAAGGGACATCATAAAACAAGCAAAAACACACGGCACCAGAACAGCATGTGAAAAAAGCTTTTAATAAATAAATAGCTTACATAGATATCCTGTAGTGCTGTGTAGTCAAAGTGCAAAACAGCACTGACGCAATGGCTGGGACAGACCCAATCTGGTTTAGCCTCTAGGGCTTCATCAATAAAAGAGATTGTGAGACATCAACCAATTCTGTAGACATGGCAACATTTAGAAAGAACTGCTTACTATAGTACTGATGTTTCTTTGAAGGGGTCCAATAGTGAGTCTTGCGTATTGTATCATCTCCAGCCTGAGAGTTTACCCTAGAGATCTTAGAAGTGGAACAGAATCCAACTCAAACAGTGCTGTGTGGCATGCTCCATCTACTAGTCAGATTAGTGCTGATGGGAAAAGGGAGCAGTGACCCCCCTACCTAGGTACTCTAGCACTACTTGTAATATAAAGGCAGACTTAAAACTTGTACTACAAAAATTTTTAAGATGCAGTGTAACAATTTTTATTTGAAATTTGTGAAAAATGTAAAAGTTCTGGAACAAGAAATGCTCAATTAAAATCTAAATAACAAATGATTCTTAGCAGAACTCCTTTTACTTAGGTTTTAGAAAGGGAAGTAGGCATGGGATTTTAAGACTCCCTGTTAGACTACTTAGAAGAAACATCATTACTACAGTAGGTAATGTTTTTCTTCTAACAGGAGAACAGTACTTATTTCATACAAGTTGCAGACTTCATAGAAATACCTTGTGAGGACTGGATGGCTGGTACCTATTCAGGAAACACAGGTTACTCACCTGTAACAGTAGTTCTAGGAGTGGTATATGTTGTACATCCACACGTCTTGGCATGTTCTTTTCTTTTAAATATCTTGCCTGAAGTCTAAAAGCTAGCATCTCCCACCCACCCGGGTGGTATATCCATCGGCTCTGCCCCTTCTGCTTAGAAGAATCAGTTTCCCTCCTTACTGCTCCTGCGTTGAGTAGGCCCTGGTGCTTAAATCTTCAGATTACTTACCAAAACTTAAACTCATATGAGTTTCACTGTTATGATCTTTGAGCATGACCACAATGGAGGACAAGTTCTAGCCTGGGTTCTGCCGGTGCCTCTGCAGGCAGAAGATATCTCATACTGACCCACACACCATGTATGTTTATTGCGTGGGTCACGATCATGATACCCAGGTTTGCGATTTTTGTCATTTGTTCCAGCTGAACGTGTTAGATGATCATCTAGCCTGACTGCAGCTTGGCTGACCGAAGAAATGGAACCTGTTGGTCAAATCTAAATATTTCACCTTCATCACCTTACTTGGTGAAGCACCGGGGTACCTGCAGTAGCATTCCTGGGTGTAGGAGTGTTGGAGCCATTCAAGCTTAATGAATCTTTCATTTTGGATTACTTCAAATTGTTCTGAGAATTATTTGGCATTACTTGCCACCTTCACTGGGATACACTCCCCTGGCTCTGGAATGCGAGTCTTTCTTGCTGTCTTTGACCACTTGTAATTTCCATGGCTCATTCAGCTCAGAGAGTCTGCCAGGGCATTGCCCTTGCCTGGCAGATGAATGGCAGTTATCTTGTCATCTTGAATATGCTAGGTTCCATATATTGCCTCTGTGCAGAGCTTTGGGGATCTGGTACCTCCCTGTTTATATAATAGATTGTTGTATTTTCTGTCATGATTTGGACTGTTTGACTTTGTAACAATGAGAAGGACTGCACTGACATGAGTGCTGCCTTGAGCTCTAACAGGTTTGCATGCTCTGTGTGCACTTCTGCACGCCAGACCCCATTTACTGTTCTGTTTTCCAGGTGCCCTCTCCAGCCCAGGAAGGAGGCATTCATAGTGAGTACCTGAGCTGGAGACAGCTGCTGGAAGAGAGACCCTTCCTGAATGTTGTCTCCATCTTTCCACCACTCCAGGGCCTGGAACAGTTTTTTTGAAACTGGATGCTCCAGAGAGTCTGTTTTCCTGGTACCAGTAGCTTTTCAAATGTATTTATTTAGTTTTTGTTCATTGAGTGAGTACATTAGCCAAACAATGACTATTTTCAAGCACAACCCTCATCTGGAAGTAGGCCTAGGGCACATCAGCTGTTGCTGCTGCCACCATGTGTCCTAGGAGCTGAAGGAATTCCCTGGCAGCCTTTTTGAGTCCTACTAGGATTGATTCTGCACATGGAGCAGAGTGTTCAATCACGCTTTTATAAACTCCAGCATTTAAATGCATTCCATCTGTGACTTTTGCAGTTTTTGGAGGAAGCTTAACCTTTCCAGGGTACTTTCTACTATGGCCATGGAACCAACTGCTTCCTCCTTTGTTTTTTCCTGGGACTAGCCAATTGTCCAGGTAAGGAAAAAACACACCTCTCCTTTTCAGGTGTGCTGCCACCATAGCTAGGCATTTGTGAGCACCCTGGGAGCTGAGGTCAACCTGAACAGCCTGGCTGTGAATTGGTACTTGTGGAGGGATTGTGGGATAACAGATGGACCAAACACCAAACTTCAGGTTCAACACACAATCTCTGTGTGATGTTTATTCAGAATATAGAAAATAAGCTTCAGCAACAGCATATTCCTTCTTCAGTACATCAGTTTGCAGCAACAGACTATGAATGTCCTTTCTCTGCATTTAGCCAGAATTAACTGACACTGATCTCTGATCTAACTACTTTTCAGTGAAAACCCTTCATCCCCATGTGGGCCCCGTTTTCTTGGGCAGTGGGGGCTCAAAAAAAAAAAAAAAGCTAAAAACATAGAACTTCAGTGCAGAAATACTGAAAAAAGGTTACCCCAAAGGGCACTGGCAACAAATCAAGTTTCAAAGAAATACGTCATCATACATACTTCCATAATGCAAAGCATCAGGGGATATATGCAAATTACTATGACATTTCAGACTTGTTCAGTTTACAGCAATTTACATGCATTTTAAATAGCACAACTAACTTAATTTCTATAATAGTCATCTAGTACATTTTGCCATTATCAAAAACATCTAGTGCCATGGTATTTTCAACATTTACAGGTTTCATAAACATAAGGTATATACATCAAGATATTTAATGACATAGTGCTATTACATACTATATCCAACAATGATAAACACAACGGCCCAGATATTCAAAAGGGTTACGTATGGCGCAACAGTGTTGTGCCATGCGCAACCCACTGATGTGCCCCGGCACGATATTCAAATGGGAATTACGCCTGGCACAAATCCCGATGCATCGGAGAGCATCAGTAATGTATGCAGGCGCAGGTGGGGGGGGGGGACACGTGCCCATGCATACTGTGCACATCCCGATATTCAGCCCGGGATGTACTGAGCCATGCATGCACAACCCCTACCTGCACCGCACAAAGTTGATCCAAAAAAAAAAAGGAGCAATGGCTGGCCACCCACTAGTGAGCCACCGTATTGCAGGGTGCAACACGGCAGATGCCACCTGTGGGTGGCCACCCGAGCTCTGGCTACACCTCCGTGGTGGCACCCACCCCCTGCCCGATCGTGGGCATTGTTATGAAAATATAATCCTATATCCCTGGTGGTCCAGTGGACTGCTGTCTGCCCGATCGTGGGCTAAAGTAACATAAAAAGTAGAATCCTATATCCCTGGTGGTCCAGTGGACCCCCTCCTCACCCGTCCACTGATCTCCACTGCCTCACTCCCCACCTGCCTGCTGCCCCGCCGCCCACTGACTGACATCGTAGGTAGGGCTGTATGCCCATTGATCCACAGCATTAGCCAATGGGGCGCAGCCCGTCTCTACACTTCAGATATGTGAATGGATCCATTTACATATCTGGAATGTGTATGTATGTGGGCTGCAGCCCATTGGCTACGCTGAGACCAATGGGGCGACAGCCCTACCTATGGTGTCAGTCGAGGTGGCGGCAGGCAGGTGGGATGTTGCCGCCTGCCGCTGACCGGGGGGAGCGGGATGGTGGGGATCAGTGGGCAGGTGGGTCCACTGGACTACCAGGGATATAGGATTCCACTTTTTATTTTACTTAAGCCCACGATCGGCAGACAACAGTTCACTGGACCACTAGGGATATAGGTTCCAGGGATATAGGATTCTACTTTTTATTTTACTTAAGCCCGCGATTGGGCAGACAGTGGTCCACTGGACCAACAGGGATATAGGATTCATTTGTTGTTTATTTAATCCCGCAATCGGGCAGACAGCGGTCCACTGGACCACCAGGGATATAGGAATCTTTCTTTATTTTACTAATGTCCACGATCGGGCTGTGAGGCACATTGCCACGCTGCAGGGGGTGTCGGTCCCAGACGGCTGCTGCCAGGCAGGGCGCCAGGCGCAAGTCGTCGGGGATCGGTGCACCTGCATGCAAATGGGGCCATAATGACATGCAAATGGCCCCATTTGCACCTTGCATACATTATGGCCCCATTTGCATGTGCACTTTTGAATATCATGGTTGTTGCTCCTAGTGCAATGGAACTTGCGCTAGCGCATCCCCCTGCTCCACTCTGGCCACTGGCACTGGCGCAGTGCCACTGCGCCATGCACACTGCAGGTGGCCAGGGTGCGATAGTCAATGTTGCTGAGCCATGGCACAGCTTCATTGAATATCACCCAGTCCACACCCCTGCGCAGCCAAGTTGAGCTGCGCCCAGGTTTGCGCCACAGCCTGGCGTAGTTTGAATATCTGGGCCAACCTGTTTTACATACGCTTGGCGATCACCACAATAACCTCCCTGTACGAGGACCTGAGAGGGAAAAGGAAATTAAAGAGGACACTACTACATAGTCAAGAAAGGGAAGGGGATGCATATAGGTGGCCAACCTTATGGACTAGAAATTGTAAAGGATAGATTAGGCTAAGAAACAGAAGAACTGTCGCAACAGATTTAAGAAAAGGTTGGTCCTCAAGAGTAGCAGGAGCTCCCTGTCATAGTACTGAGAATTTCCCAGCTTGAATCTTAAGCACTTTCTGTAAGATGGTCTTAGTGAAAAATGGAAGTATGCATCCTTCAGACCCAGGGACCCTAACCAGTGTTTTTGCAGGGATGGGATCACAGTGTTCAATGTTACCATCTTGAAACCTTTTTTTGAAGTGTCTGTTCAGGAATTTTAGATCCAGAACAGGTCATTTCCCCTTTTTCTTTTTTTGCCAGGAAGTATCTGTAAAAGAAACCTCTTTCCCATTGACAGGCAGATATCTTTCCTCTGCTCTGAGCTTTATCAGCCTTTTTGCTTCCTTACTGTGTTCTTGGGGTTTCAGTTTTGGAAGTTTTACAAACTAGAGAGCCGGACTCTGACCCACTACTATACTTCCAGGATCTATTTGTCTGTGGTAATGCTTCGCCACTCCTGAAAGTACTGAACCATTAGCCCTCCCGCTAGCAATGAGTCTTTGGCGATCTGGACAGGGGTTCTGTTTCTCCAGTGGCTTAGGGGGCTGGAGCACGGCTTTGTTTAGCACCTCTCCAGCCTCTTCCCCTGGCAGTGCCTCTTTGCAATGGATACTCATAGTGAGAGTAGGGCCTGTAGTAATAGGCCCGACCCCAATCTCCCCTTCCATAAGGTCTGTACGATAATGAGTTCTTTCTTTCTGGGTTAGATTTTTGTAAGTGGATTTTTGTTCATCCACTTTCCTCATATATGCAACTGTTTTGTCACCAAAAAGTGAATGACCTTCAAAGGGGAAACCAACTGCTTTTGCCTGAGTTTTCCGAGACAGTATGGTAGCCCTTAATCAGGCAAACCACCTTTAGGTCACAAAGGGTACCGGACGCTGGAAGCAGTTTCTGTCCACTGCCAATGAAAATGACACATTGCAGACTCAAGTGATGCTGTGGCTGTTCCTGCCAAATCATCACCCTCTTCACCTTCAACCTTTTCATTCGGGTCCATGTCTGTATTTCACAGTTCCTTCTGATACTGTGCTGTATATGCCATACAGGCTGCCTTCCTCAGCTGCAAGGTTGCAATTGTAGAAACTTTCCTTGCTATAGCATCCAAATTTCAGGAATCCTTTACGGGGGGGGCTGTGTACATAGGGGAACCCTAGCTCTTTTACAAGCAGCAGCTTGTACCACTCCTTCATGGTCAGGGTGGGCATAAAGGTACTCAACCCAGTACCTATCCACCTCATACTTTTTCCCCTATCTTTTTATCTATGCCTTAAGAAGCATTTGGGGCTGCCAAGATTCTGTCTGTGGCTTTTCTAAGGGATTTATTGATGGTACCGACAGCCTCCTTGTGAAAGACAGGCCCATCATACTCACAAACTCAGCCTCCTCTACAGAACCATCTGTCTCAGCAGAGGAGAGAGCAAGGTAATGGAGGGGAACTAAATGTTCTGGTGTGACCTCAGGGACTGCTGATTCCCCTCCTCCTCATCCATCTCCTCCAGGAGAGGTCTTGGCTGTGTGGCCTGACTCGAGGTTGAGGAGGGGGCAACAGCAGTGAACAAGCTCCCCACAGCCTGAAAGAAATGCCACATCTTTGTAATGGTCTCTGCAGAGGGCAAAGAACAGTATGATCTGCAAGTAATATTAAGATTGGAACAAATGGTTGAGCTGTCATTTACAAATAAAGAAAACAGCACAGGATCTAGGACAGATAGAGGGAAAACCCTGTGGTTATATATAAGGTTACAGAGTTCAAATGACCTATTCTCATGTATTGTGACCTCTGGGAAAGGTAGTTCTGAAACAAGGAAAGTGTATAATTGGCCACCCCCACAGTTTGTAGCTTGTTCAAGAGAAAACATGCTCCAGTATGATCCTGGGTTGTATCTCATCTGTCCACTGTGACCTACCTGGCTTTATCTTTGCCAGATAGCCGGCTACCAGGTCGGGCGTGATGACAGCACTATGCAGGCTGAGTCATGTCTACCTATGATACCACGGACCCTCCCAATCAGTGCTCCCCATGTCCTTTGGTGAATAATGAAGAAAGGCATTCATTCAGTATTTAATTCATTGTTCCTGGATCTCTCACAGGCTTCTCAACTCTTCCACTGTTCAGGAGCTTAATTCCCTTCTTCACCATCCACTCATGTTATGAAAGTAAGCTTCAGTGTTGTCTGCAGCTCCTACCGCTATCCTGACTTTTAGTCCCTACTAGGCATCATCAAATTCAGTACTGCACTCCCTTGGTGCTGCTCTGTACTTCTCTTTGACCTGGGGCTTAGGATCATTGGTTTTAGAGCAAGTCCCTTTGTGCCTAGGCAGGAGCCATTTTGCTTTTCTTCTCTCACAGTTTGTTTACTGAATAGTACAACTGACATACACCATCTTGTTTTTAGTGGGATCCTGCTTCTGCTCATTTCTGCTGCTTGATGAAGAAGTAAACTGGGAGAGAAGTGGCTTACTCATGGTCACACAGTTTGTATTTGGCTTTAGAGGGGGTTTGAACCTGTGATCTCTTGGTTACCAAGTCAGTGAGCCAACCCATAGACTATGCCACTTCCATGCTTTGTCCATTATTGTTTACAGGGATGCAGACCTCTGTGGCTTCTTCTAGTACCTTCTTCAGTTAACCTCACATGTGAATTGCATTAGCAGGCTCCATCAGCTTCAGTACTCCAAAGTCTTCACCAGATCCTTCATATCGGCAAAGACTACCTTTTTGAAGTTCTGGCTCCTGGTAGCCGAGGTCTGGCTAGTCTCCCCTGGTACCATGGGGGAGCTTACCCAGTTGTAGTCTCTGCCTTCCACTGGTCCCCTGACTTTCACAGTAGAGATGACTCCATCTCCACTGCTACGAAAAATTCAAAAGTGGCCTCAAACTTAGTCTAACAAGTCTTCTCTGCTCCAACCTGTTGCTTTCTTTTCCCTCCATTAGTACCATAAATGTTCCCTTCTAGCATAGTATTAATACTGTCCTTCCACCCCACACCTATTTCCTCTATGCAAAGATAGCCCCGTTCAGTGGTAGATCCATGGATTTACAGAAGAGGGGGTGCACTTGGCCCAAGAAAGCAACTATATTTAGCTAGGTCCTGGGGCATGCAACCCCCTAGGAAATGTTTGAAAATATATGTGAAATGGTGCATTTTGGTGCATTTTAGGCCCTGGTTCAGAAGCAAAATGGATCATCCCCTCAATCTTCTAGCTGCCTTTCCATCACAGAGCAGCTGCAAACAATAACGGCTGCTTCATAGGGATGAGAGGGAAGCTGTGTGAGATAGCCGATTGTTCTGCTAGAACAGAGAAATATAGACAATAACAGCACAAAAAGACCAATGATCCATTCAGTCTGTCTGTGGTTCCCTACCTAACCCTGGGACATAATGTCCACCCAAGGTCCTAGCCTTCCCCATCCACCCCCTATTCCCTTCCCAGTAACTGTCTCCCCGAGTAACCGCTATAGCCTTTGCTATTTCCCAACCTTGATTGAAATCATTAATGGTTTTAGCACCTACCACTTCAGCAGGCAGACTGTTCCACAGTTCCACCACCCTTTCTGTAAAATAATACTTCCTCATGTCCCTCCAGGCATCTCCCAAACTTACACCTGCAAGGCACTGGTTGCTTCACTGTGATGGAAAGGGATGAGAAGTGCTTAGTTTAAAAGGCCCTCTTACTTTGCTTAAAGTTTTCAAAGTAGGTATTTCCAGGCCCAGCTAGAACCACTGCAATACAATCCATTAAATACCAACCAGAAACACATAAACAAACTACATATACTGTATACCATACACCTCAATGTTAGGACCCAATTTATTTTTTTTAATCCAAAAATTGATACATGAAAGTCTACTTGCACATTATCCTCTTGCCACTTCCAAGGGGTGAAGGGCATGGGCTCCTGCATGCTCACCTCTTCTTACTGCTGCTTTCCTTCTCATCATAAGAAAAAAAAAAAAAAGAGAATCACCTCCATCTCAGGCTCCCTCCTTCAGCTGGTGATGACAACAGCTTGCCTGGGGGCTCTCTGCATTACAACAGGCTACAAGAGGGGGTGCCCATACAGGACCCCATCTTCAAACATGGAAAGAGAGTGCAGGTTTGCAATGGGACTGAGAATCAGGGAACAAACTACTCTTACATTTACCGCTTGCAATGGCAGTTTTCCAACCCCAGGAGCAGGATGGCTAAAATTAACATCTCCTCCAGTGCCTAGCCCTATCATCAAAAGCGCAAAGGATGAAACTGTACTGTGCCCTCCCAGGTCCGAGATTATACAATTCTGAAACCAACCTGGCACTCACTAAAACTATAAAGTGGGTAACTACAGTACTGCATTTTCCTCCTTGTTTGTTTGCTGTTCTTTACCATAACTGAAGTTTCCATCAAAGCCACACCAACCACGTATTACTGTGGTCACGGTGAACAGACGACATTCATTTTGTCGGGCCCTAAAACTTAATTTCAGGAAGCTTGAGCTGTACAGAGCAATACCTGCACATCTGGCCCTGAAGTGTGCACACAGCAATGCAAAGCAAGCATCTCTAGGATTACAAAAATACAGTCATATTTACTACTTTATTTGACCAGGAAAGACACACTAAATGGGCTGTTTCCAGGTGTTGGGCTGTATTTTATCAAACTGGGGTAAGAAGTGTGATGAGTGCTACTCTCTTATTAAATAAATTTCTCTGCTACCAATATCCTATGACCAAACTCTGCTCTTATTTTTTGCAGTACCAATGGTTATGACCCATATTTCTCTTTGTTGTTTGTGGGGTACAGAGAGAACACAGACAGTGACAGATCCCTGAAATCTTAACTTTTCTATCCAGTCTGCAAGAATCATGACTTGCTTCCCCAACTTACTCGATATCTTTACATGGACCCACTGTAATCAAAAGGATGACTGGCTGCTCTCCCAAACCATGTGTCAGACTTCCACCATGTACATGAACTTTTGCCCTCATCCTTGCCAAAAAAAAGGAACTACGTATTACCCATAGTATAAAAATATTGTCCCCATCTCTGTGCATCATTAACCCCCCAAAAAATCACTTCCAGTAAAACTAATGTCCCCCAAA
This sequence comes from Neoceratodus forsteri, assembly GCA_016271365.2. Taxonomy (NCBI): domain Eukaryota; kingdom Metazoa; phylum Chordata; order Ceratodontiformes; family Ceratodontidae; genus Neoceratodus; species Neoceratodus forsteri. The sequence continues at coordinate 1,730,216,003 of CM057449.1, forward strand.
TCATGTGTGTAAACTTTGGCTGTCACAAAAGCCTTACCTTATCCCCAATATGAAAATATTGGCCCATCCCCATAGCTATGCATCAGCACCCCCCACCCAAAAAAAAACCCAACACATCAGCATTAATGAAACTGCCTGATAAATTTGCCTACCTGCAACAAGATGGGTGTTTTGACACTTGTTATAGTTTTAAAACTTAAAGATGCTGACCTGTAAGTTGCTTGCCGATTCTGAAGACTGGGGACTTTGGTGCCTGACTCAACTGCTGTGTCCTGTCCTCACATTACAGCAAGCAGGAACACAAAAAGATTGGAGAACTCCATAACTCACAAGAAATTAATATATTTATTTGCCCATATGGACTATGCTCAATCACCACATTTAGCATTACAGATCACAGCAATGAATCTGGAACAAACAACCTGGCACCTTGAAGCAGACCACCTCTTCATCTGGCCACAACAACCAGGGCCAGGTAGGCAACCAGAGAAAGATTTCTTTCATCTCTGACACTGGCCTACTCCTAAGAAGCAGCAGCAGGCAGAAAACCAGAAGTGCAGGAATCACAGTCACATAAGTGGTCAGGTGAGAGAGAGAGAAACTCATCATGATGGTCTCAGCTCCCTCCTTACCTGCCTAGGTGCCTACAGACACCACCCTCCCCGCCTCTGCATGGCTTTTCCTTTGGGGTGCCAGGGACTGTGCTCTCCATCTCAGCCTGAGGGAAAAATGCACTGTTGTGGGTGCCAACAGACAACACCCTCCATCACCGCCCTCAGGACTGAGGATACCACTCTCCCTCCCAGGACCACAGACACCACTCTCCCTCAAGTGTACCGATGGAAAGTGCCCTTCATCTAAGCCACGGGACAACCAAACACCCTCCCATCCACATCGGCAGGACATGTTTTCCCTCATGTTCATTTTAAACTGGAAATTAGGGCAAATGGCAGGTAAACACGTGCATTTCATGTCTGTTTTCACCTGTGTTATCTGACAAACACTGGCTTCCTCCATTGGTTAAAACAGAAAAATTCACCCATTTACATGAATGCATTTTTCTTATGTACAATTTACTTATTCTTTCATCCCCCATAAAACAGAATCCAGGACATAATGATGCAGCAGGAGTGCAACTGTAAAATGAGCAAGAAGAAAAAATTACCTTAGTAATTGTGTTTCTTCTAATGGAGTCTTGCTGTATTCTGACACATGCAGTTACCCCAAGCACTTGAACTGCTCTGGAGAGGAAAGAGTTAACTCTATGCAGAGGCATAGAACATTGAGCTTGAGCTAAGTTCAAACCTCTGTCTGCAGCACTTCAAAGTGCAACAGTCAGATTATTACAAGCTAATACTAACTACACCTCCTAAGTGGAAATTGTAAAGAAAAATAGCCAACAGGCAACAAAGTTTTGGGTCCCCCAAAAGACTCAAGTCGAGAACCCAAAATAATAACCAGGTAGTGAACCAACATATAACTACAAAAACAACATGACCATAACCCACTCCCACTTTCTAAAAAGGAGGAGTGCCAAGTACACCCCTGAGATGCAACACTGTACCTGCCAGCCCACTTCCCAAAAACAAGTTCTGAGAGAGGAGGCAAGGAAGGAGGTCAGAAGACAGCAAGACTCCATTAGAAGAAACACAATTACTAAGGTGAGTAATTTTTTCTTCAAACAACATGAAGTCTTGTTGTATTCTGACATATGCAAACTACCAAGCAGTACCTCCCAGGAGGAGGGTACCAAACCTATTTTGGGAATAGGCTCAGCAGTACTGCTGTAGCAAACCTAGCATCACTCCTAGCCTGGATTTCCAGAGAGTACTGCTTGGTGAATGTATGGACTGTTATCCAGGTGGCTGCTTTGCATATCTCTAGTAAGGGTATATCTCTGGCAGCAGCCAGAGAAGAAGCTGTACCCCTAGTCGAATGAGCCCTCAGGCAGTGTTGGGTAAGTTACTTTTTCTATTACTTTTGGAAACTTGTTCCAGAAAGCTCTGTGCAGTCACTAGAAAGGATGGAGAAGTACTGGAAACAGTAATACACCTTACAGTTACAATTACTTATGTCTTTTTATACAAAAGAAATACATAACTGTAACTAATTCAATTTTTTGAAAGTAATAGGTTAGTTACTAGTTACTTTCAAATAAATGTAATCTGTTATAGTTATTTATTATTTTTTAATTTTTTTTTGTATACAAAGAAATAAGCAACTATAATTGTAAGGTGTATTACTTTTACTAGTACTTCTCCATCCTTGCTAGTGACTGCACAGAGCTTCCTGGAACACATTTCCAAACATAATATAAAGTAATAGAAAAATTAACTTACCCAACACTGCCCTCAGGCCTGAGGGGGGTATTTTGTCTAGCTTTTCACAGCAGAATTGTATACAAGAGACAATTCACCTGGCAATAGTTCTCTTAGTAGCAGGTTTACCCTTTCCCACATCACCATAAGTGAGAAACAACTGAGGACAGTCAATCCTAAGTGCCTTAGTATGCTCAATATAGTAGCTAAGTGCCCTCTTAACATCCAAGCTGTGTAATCTTTCTCCTGAAGAAGAATGATCATGGAAGCACACAGGAAGAGACGTGGACTGGTTCAGATGAAAATTTGAAACCACCTTGGGTCAGAACCTCCTATTGGTTCTAAGGACCACCTTATCTCTATGGAATGAGATAAAATCCGGCTTCACTGACAGAGCTTGTAACTCACTAATACGCCTGGTAGAAGTGATAGCTACCAGGAAAAGCTTTCCAAGTCAAGTACTTCAGTTCTGCTGAAGCCAATGGCTCAAAAGGGGGTTGCATAAGCTGAGTAATGCAAACATTAAGATCCCAAGCAGGGGTAGGATCCTTAAAAGCAGGGGTTGGTATGGACCAAACCTTTAAAGAACTTACAGAAACAGGGTGAGATGCCAGGGAGGAAGCCTTCCCCATTGACAGGAATGCAGAGACAGCTGCTAAGTGCACTTTCAGAGTGGCTGGCCTGAGACCTAGGCCATTGAGATGAACCATATAATCCAGAACAGTAGCCAGTTCAGCAGTATCTGGTAAGACATCCTTATTGGAGCACCAAATGCTGAATCTCTTCCATTTAGAATGATAAGTTCTTCTGATGGCAGGTGTTCGAGAGAATATCCAAAACGCCCTAAGACGGTGTAGACTTGCATACTCTAACTCTTCAAGAGCCAAGCCTTGAGGTTGAGAGAATGAAGGTCAGGGTACCAGATTCTTCCCTGAAAGGAGGTTAACAGATTGTGTTCCTTGGGAAGAGACAGAGGGGGATGGACTGCTGGAGACATCAACAGAGGATACCAAGGCTGTCTGGCCCAGTCTGGTGCAATCAGGATCACCTTGCATGTTTGCGAACTGATCTTGACCAGTACCCTGAATAACAGAGAAAAAGGAGGAAAGGCATACAGGAACCCCCCCCCAAATCCATAACCAGAGCATCCAGGAGCACTGTGCCCAAGACTGGAGGTCTGCAAAAGAAAAGAGGAAGTCGATGATTGTCTGGGGCTGCAAAGAGATCTATCTCTGGGGTGCCCCACCTGGAGAAAATTACTTTCAATATGAAGGGGTCCAGGGTCCATTCGTGATAGCCCTGAGAGATCCTGCTCAGGGCATCTGCTAGCACATTGTCCATCCCTGGTAGATGGACTGCAACCAGAGATACTTGCAGGGCATATGTCAGAAACCAGATTTTCATGACTTCTGTGCACAAGGCTGTAGACAGAGTGCCTCCCTGCTTGTTGATGTACCACATGGTGGTGGTGTTGTCTGTCCTGACCTGAACCACCTTGTTCTTTACTGAGTCCGAGAAAGCTTGGTGAGCCGGGAATATTGCCCTGAGTTCCAGAAGATGGATATGAAGTACAGACTCCTGAGGGGACCACACCCCTTGTGCTGTAAGGGCTCCTAAGTGAGCTCCCCAGCCCAGGAGAGAAGCATCTGTGGTTAACACCAGTGAATGAGTCTGACTGATGAATGGGACTCCTTGTCTGAGACTGTCCTGATCCAACCGCCATCGGAGAGTTTGGATCAGAGTCTGAGTCACCGGAATCAATTTGGTTAGAGGATCTTTTTTCTGAGACCAAAAGGACCTCAGATGGAACTGAATGTCCCTCATTTGTAATCTGGCTCCCTGTACCACATCAGTGGAAGCTGCCATGTGGCCCAGGAGCTGAAGAAAATGTCTTGCTGGTTGAGACACCAGAAGGTGGAAAGAAGAAGAAGCAAGGTCTGTAAGGGTCTTTGCCCTTGCCAAAGGAAGAAAAGCCTTTGCTTGGGCAGTATCCAACTCTATCCCTATGAAGGTCAGGAGTTGTACTGGTTGGAGAACTGACTTTGGTAAATTGAGTGAGCAACTGTTGTGTCACTTGTCAGTCTGACTTGACTTGGTCTGGAGATTGTCCCACAATGAGCCAGTCATCCGGGTATGGAAAAATGGAGCTATTCTGTCTCCTGAGAAAGGCCACTACTACTGCTAGGTATTTTGTGAACACCCTTGGAGCTGATGTTAGTCTGAAGGGCATTGCTCTGAACTGATAATGGCCTGAAGGCAATTTGAACCTGAGGTACCTTCTGTAGGAGCAACAGATTGGAATGTGAAAGTAGGCATCCTTGAGGTCCAGGGAGGCTAACCAGTCCCCTGGCCTTAGAGGGGGAAGAATTACTCCCAGAGTCACCATTTTGAATCTTGGCTTTAAAAGGTGTTTGTTTAGGTATCTTAGGTCTAGGATGGACCGCCACTCCCCTGTCTGTTTTGGGGTAAGAAAGTATCTGGAGTACAGACCCTTGCCCCTGTACTGAGTAGGGACCCTCTCTACAGCCTTGAGGGTTAGTAGAGAAGACACCTCTGCTTCTAGGGCAGTGGTCTCGGAAGGGTTTGCAGTTGAAAAGGACTTTGTCCTCAATTTTGGAAACTTTGCAAAACTGAGAACCAACCCCTGGCTTACTACCTCCAGGACCCACCTATCTGAGGTCACAGACTTCCAGGCCTGGAAGTAGTAAGCCAGCCTGCCTCCTACTGGGATTGGGGAGTCGACCCAGGTTGACACATCAGGGTGTCTGCTTGGCAGGAGCCTTGGACTGAGAGGAGGATGCAGCCCTGCTCATTCCCCTTCTGCCTCTCCCTCTGAGGAAAAGGAGAGGAGGCCTGTGTCTGGTAGAAATGCCTGTGAAAAGGCCTGCCCCTGTCCCTAGACTGCTGCCTTTGAGGAGTTGCCTGCCTTTCCTTGGACTGTGCACTCCTGTAGGTGGTCCAATATTCATCCATGTCCTTCATATAATTCTCTGTCTGCTCCCCAAACAGAGAATTACGCACCACAGAGAAATCCATGGCCTTAGTCTGGAGTGTCCTGTAAAAGGCTAGTACATCTGAGCCAAGCAAATTTCTGAAGAAACACAGATGTAGCCATGACTTGCGATGCCACATCATTTGAGTCTACAGCAGCATGAAATTGAATCTTGGATGCCTCAATCCCATCAGCAGTCACCTTCTCCAGCTCTTTGGCTAGCTGGGGGGAGGCTGGTTTAGCCAGTTCCAGGACAATATCCCATCTGGACTTCAGGTATTTGGCTGTGTAGGCCATATAATTTGCCTGCCTGAGTCCCAAGGAGGATGCCAAATACTGCTTTTTGGCCATAGCATCCACCTTCATAGAGTCTTTATCTGGGGGGGGGTGAAGCGAAAGGTATGCTAGCCTTGTCACAGGCTGCAGCCTGCACTATCCCAACATGGCTGCATTGGTGGAACAAGAACGCTGTACCTCAGCCTGAAAGCATATACCTCCTGTCCATTCTTTTATCCACAGGAGGTAAAGAATTTGGCGTTTGAAAAATTTTGTGTGTCCGTTTCCCAAAAGATTTATGGAGGAGAATAGACAGCCTTTTGGACTCTGAAATGTCCATCATTTCCATGAAATCAGGCTCCTCTTGTTCCTCAACAGCTTCAACCAAGGGAAGCTGGACGATCTCAGCCACCTTTTTGTTGAACAAAAAGTGGGATGGGGACTCAGAAAGCCTGGGAGGGGAAAAATTAGAAGGCCTGTCTGGGGAGATGTCCGGTTCAATGGGCTCATTCAGACCTCTATCACCATCATCATCATCGTCGTCATCCTGTTCTTCCTCCCCTTCCCATTCTGGTTCATAAAATTCATCCGGAACATATTCCGGAACTGGGGGAACCGACCAAACCGAACACCTACTGAGAGGCGCCGGATCAGACGGAACTGGATGGAGCGATTCTACAATGCTTATCGACCTGGCTATTTCCTTGGCGTTTGGATGACGCGGTTCTGGATCCGAACCGGCAGACTTCTTTTTTCTTTTTGACAGAACCGACTCCTCAGGATCGGCTCACCTCTTGCCCGGAGTATTACCCAGGTCAGTGGGCACTCCCTCAGGTTCGGTCAGAACCGAACGGGGTTGGCCATCCGGATCAGCAGACTTCTCGGCCTCCTCTTCCCTGAGCCTACCCAACCTCTTTTCTAGGGTGGCCTTCGGGAAATTCTTATTGATTTGGCAGTCTGAATCGAGGTGGTCAAACCCCAGACAGTAAACACAAGTGGTGTGAGGGTCTGCCTTAGCAAAGGCATCCCCACACTCACCACAGTGTTGAAACCCAGTGAGCCCATTTTTTTTTCCTTGGGTTTCTCAGACATGGCCAGACTACAAACTTACCCTTTACAGCTTAAGCCAAGGTAAGACCCTCCTATTGGTTACCAACCGTGTTACGGGTCGTGGAAAAAAACGTATAAAATACAATTGTTTTTAAACTACTAGGAACCGGTACTTCACACTAAAAGACAGAAAATAAACAAACTAACAAAATTGGTTCGAAACCGGACATACTTGACAAGTTTTACAATTTCCACACAGCAATAAACACAATAAACCTAAAGTCCACTACCTACAACACTTACTGTACTGCAGACAGGGATCTGAAGTGAAATTAAACAAACAAAAAAAAAGGTATTTAAACTGACGGATTTCAACCGAACCGACAAAGCGAAGGAGCAATCTCCGGAGCGACTGTTCAGTTAGACGGAGAATCTGATGGTTACACTTTGAAGTGCTGCAGACAGAGGTTTGAACCGAGCTCAAGCTCAATGTTCTATGCTTCTGCATAGAGTTAACTCTTTCCTCTCTGGAGCAGTTCAGGAGCTTGGGCTCACTGCATATGTCAGAATACAGCAAGACTTCATGTCTTTTGAAGGAGAGTCTACAAATCCAGTGATAGAACAGTCACATAAGAATTTTAACAGCAGATCTTTGAGGGAATTTCTGTCATCAGGTCACACCTATGGAACTTAGCCATCAGAAGTCAGGATCCCACAGAAGCTTTTCCTGCAGCAGTCTACTAGGAGCCTCCCACACCAACGTCAGGCTCCAATGTCACACACCCTATACATGCGCGGGAAGCCCCACTCTCTCCTGTTCTTTCCCTAGCCAGAGGCCATGGGATGCAGAAGTCCCACCAGGAAACCAGGGGGAGAGAGAGAAGGTGCCAAGCCAGAAGAAAAGCTGAAGCAACAGGACAGCCAAGTTGTAGAGGGAAAGAAAGGGGGATTGAGGGAAGGATAGAATGACCTGATGATAGAGATTCCCTTGAAGATCTACTGTTACAGTAAGTTCTTACGTAACTGTTCTATCTTCTTCGGGGATATCTCTGTCATCAGGTCACATGTATGGAACAAGTCACATGCAGTGCTGAGAGAAGGTACAGTCTGGGTGGAAGGTGGCCAGAGACCAAAGAAAGAAGGCTCTGAAGCACAGCTAGGCCAAAGCCTGCCCACCTTCTGGAGGCAATGTCCAGACTGCAGTGCTTGGTGAAAGTGTGGACAGTACTCCAAGTGGCAGCAGCACAAATCTCGGCTGCAGACACACTCTAGAAACAGGCTACAGACATGGCCATGCCCCTAGTGGAATAGCCCTTAACAACCCCAGGAAGTGCCTTCCCATACTTTCTGTAACAAAAAATAATACAGTCAGCCAACCATTTGGACAAGCACCGTTTCAAAACTGGAGTGCCCTCTCCGCAAGGGGAGAAAGAAACAAACATCTGAGAGGACTTCCTGTAGTCCCTCATATGGTGCATATAATAATGGAAACTTCTATGCACATCCAAAGTATGGAGCAATGCTTCCCCTGGATTGACATGCTCTGGGTAATAAACAGGCAGGCAGATGGACTGATTTAGGGTAAACTCAGACACCACCTTAGGAAGAAACTCAGTGTTAGTACACAAAGAGACCCTGTCTTTGTGGCAAATTAAGTAAGGTTACTCATACATGAGAGCCTGTAGCTCTGAAATTCTTCAAGTAGAAGTGATGGCAACTAAAAATAACACCTTCCACTACAGAAACCAGAGCTTGCAAGATCCGGCTAGCTCAAATGAAGGCAGGGTCAGCTTCTCCAAAACAAAATTCAGGTCCCAAGCCAGAACCAAAGTTATGGATAGGAGGCTTCAAGTGGAGAATACATCTGAGAAACGTGCAGGCCACATCCAGCTGTGCCACAGTACGGCCATCAATGGGCACATGAAAAGCTGACATGGCAGACAGATGCACTTTAAGTGAGGAGTATGCATCAGACAAGGTCAGGAGATACTCAAGACCTGGTTCACCAGACAGGTGAAAGGGTCCAGGCTACGAGATACAGCCCAGATGGCAAACTGCTTTCACTTCATGGAGTAAGAGTCCCTAGTGGAGGGTTTTCTGACAGCCACCAGAATGTCAGCCACCTTCGGAGACACCCCAAACTGAGTGATGGCTATGTTCTCAGGAGCCACGCGTGCATGCAGGTGGAGGGGCTTGAGGTCTGGATGGACCAGGGTCCAGTGGGCCTGATCCCAGATCCCAGCATAGAGGCAGGGAAACTGGAGAGTCCACAGCCAATTGTTGCAGTAATGGAAACCATATCTGCCGAGGCCAAAATGGGGACACAAGAATTAGGGTGACACCCTCCATCTGCAGCCTGATGAGAACTCTCTGAATCAGAGGAAAGGGAGGGAATGCATAAAGAAACCTCCCTTTCCAGGAGAGGGACAACACGTCTCACCAGAAAACTCCAGGCCCTGGATCTAGCGAGCAGAAACGCGGCAGTTTGCAGATCTTCCGTGACCAAGGTCAGCAGTTCCCACTCGTGCACTTCAGACTGTGACCTGCTGAGGCTGTTCACCAAGGCGTTTTTCACACCTGGCACATGGACAGCTGACAGTTCTACACCATGATCTATAGCCCAGTACCAGGCCCTCATGGCTTCCTAACACGGAGGGTAGGAATGGGTCCACCTTACTTGTTGATGTAATAGACCACACAGAGATTGTTCGACTGCACCAACAGAGGGCCCAGAGAGATGGTTCTGGAAGACATACAGAACTGCCCTCATTTCTAGGACATTTATGTGGATGTGATTCTCCCAGAGGGACCTGAGGCAAAGGGTCTGATAAGACATAGGTGAACTCCCCAACTCAGTCCCAAAGTATCTGGGGTGGGTATTTGATGAGGAGTAGGGATAAGGAGGAGGACCCACTTTAAGAGATGATTGGCTGGGTCCATCCACCAGTGAATCACTCTGCATAATGAAGAGGCAACAAAGGACCAGCTGATCTAGATTGTCTGAGCGCTGATCCCACTAAACCCTGAGGGTCCACTGCAGGATCCTCATGTGCAACCTGGCCAAAGGTACTGTAATAATGACTGTGGCCATGAGGCCTAGTAGCCTGAGAAATGTCTGGACTGGGAAATGTCAGCTCCGAGCCCCCTCCTGAACCTGGGCAATAAGACGGTCCACCCTCTGGGCCTGGGCAACAACAGTCCAGCCTGTCTTAAGGGAGGAAAGCCTTGCCCTGAGTAGAGTCCAGAACTGCCCCTATGTACTGCAATCACTGAAAAGGGATCAGCACAGACTTGGACTGCCAGTGATGCCCAAGGACTGGAATAGCTGCAGGGTGCTTTCTGGAGTCAACAATAGGAGCTCCTTGGACTGGGATTTCAGTAACCAGTTGTCCAGATATGGGAACACATAAAAGCCTTTGCGCTGGAGGGCTACTGCTAGAGCTGTTAAGAACTTGGTAAATACTGGTGGCACAGAGGATAGGCAAAAGGGCAATACTGTGAACTGGTAATTATCCTCCTGGAACAGGAACTGCAGGAATCATCTGTGAGGGGGGCAAACCATGATATGCAGATAGGCATTCTGCATATCAAGAGAGCATAACCAGTTGCCCTGCTTGAACAGAGGAAGAAGGCCATGCAAAGTGACCATCTGGAACTTTTTGCGCTTGATAAAAAGGTTCAGCTCCTTGAGGTCTAGAATGGGCCTCAAGTCCCCTATTCTTTTGGAAACCAGGAAGAACCTGGAGTAGAACCCCTTGTTCCTTTGTCACCTGGGCACTGGGATCTATGGCCCACTTTCACAGCAAGGTGAGGACCTCCTCCCTGAACACCTCCGTGTGGTCAGGAGGGTAAAAGGTGGGGACTAGAGGAATGTCTGGGGGCTGTTCTAAAAGCCATAGACCATGGCCCTGTTCGAGTAACTGCAGGATCCAAACATCCGTTGTAATGGTTCTCCATTGGGACAAATGGAAGGAGAACCAACCACCCCCTCCTTGCCTGGAACAAGAGGATGGGATCTATCAAGGAGTCAGGTGGAAGCTGAACTGGTGGCTGGGGCCACACCTCCTCATCTGGGCTGCTTGGCAGAGGAACCAGAGGTGGAGAAGGGGGCAGGCAAGGCAGAGTTGGCTGTGGGTTTACCCTGAATCTTGGTTCTGGAACCCGATTTGTGAGACCTTACAAAAGAAGAACCTTGGTCTACTCCTGACTGGGCATAGTACAGGGAGTGGACAGACCAAATAACCCTACCAAAGGCCTGTAGGTCACTGATAATAGTCTGCACATCTGGTCCGAAAGGTTTGTGGCTCACAAAAGGGGCATTCAACACCTTTTGTTGGACACCAGTCACAAAATCAGAGACCCTAAGTCAAACGCCGGAGGCAACTGCCCTGGCTGTAGTATCAGTAATGTCATAGGGGACTCTGAAGAGATGCTTACTGACATCTTCCAAGGCCTGGAGCACTTTGATAAGCTCCTGTCTCTGGGAACCCTTAGTGAGAGCCTGGGCAGCAGCTTCGCCCTTCCTTCAGAATATGTTTGATGCTTGATCAGATGGGCCAAATATCTGGAAATCCTAAAGTCTAGAGTGGCAGAGGCAAAAGTCCTCTTGCCCCAGAGGTCTGGCCTCCTGGACTCCCGGTCAGGGTGCAGGGAACTAAGGTACCTTAGTCCTGTCATGAGTGGCCTTGATAACCGCTGAGTCACTTTTAGGCTGGCCAGCATAAAAGGGCAACCCTTGGGGGGGCCTGGTAGAGCTTGTCAGCCCTTCTGGGAATAGCTGGTACCATGCTGAGCCTGCACCAGGCCGCAGTGGCAGCATCATTCAGTGTTAGCAGCAGAGGATGAATAACTTTGGGTGGAAAATCGGGTATCTCCAAGTAGTTCAACAGGTTCCCTCCTGGTCTCATCCTCTTCCTCCATGTGGAATCCCATGGTGGAGGAGAGCTGCTTCATAATGTTGAAAAAGGACAGGTCCTCCGGAGGGACCTGTGGGTGTGTGACAGACTCCTCACTTCTGGAGGAGACAGTGGACCTATCGGAGAAATCTACTTCGATATCTTCCTCATTCTCCTTCTCAGGCAGGATGAGGTCAGGATGGTATTCCTCTTCGACGTCAGCTGGCTCTTAGGCAGGAACTGACAGATGAAGTACCGATGGCTCTCTGGAAAGAATGGGGTGGACAGGTCAGACTGGCATCAACACCGAAGCAGCATCCGATGGTGTGGGCGATGATGGCCCTAGGCTATGGGACAAACTGTTGAATGAGAGACGTGGTAACAGAAGAAAGGATAGCATTAAGGTCAATGGCAGGAAAGAGAATCGTCAACACAAGTGTCAACGGAGGGGGAACATAGCCCAGGTCTGACGCCACATCACTAGCCGAGGTAGAAAAGGTGGGGCCCAGTGCCTGAGGAACTCGGGGTTCAAGAGGTCTCAATGGTGGGGGAGGGGCCAATGACCCAGAGGCAGATGACCCCTCTGCAGCCCTGTGACGAGTGGGAGAAGAAACTTCCATGGGTGGCCTGATCGGAGCACAGGCCTGCATGGGGCGAGACACCAACATCAGAGCAGTTAATGGGGTGATCCCTTGAGAAGAGGAGGAAGAATCTAGCAGGGACCAGGATCGCTGATGGGGGTGGGGTGGGGGAGTCCTTGTGCCTTCGAGAATGTTTCCCTGAGGAACTGTCCCAGGCCTTGGTGGCCCGAGAGCCCAAAGAAGACACTGGTGACTGGGCAAGGGGTTGCTCCAGAGGACCCCTGCTCTCTGTTGGCTGCCTGTTGATCCATGAGGCACTTTTTCAGGGCTCTCTTTTGTCACTGCCGGGTAATAAGGTTGAACTTCAGGCAGGACCCATAGGCAAGAATGTTGTGGCCAGGCCCAAGACAGCAGGCACAGAGTGTATTAGTCGGTTGACAAAATCTTCTTTCCGGAGCAGCAGTGATGGAAAAGAGCTAACAGAGGGTTAGTTTTCGACATACAAAAGATGAGGGAATCACTTTAAGCTAAAGTGTTTCAAAGGTAAGTAAAATAAAAAAGAGTAAGTAGTTTTGGTGGTCGAACTGAGCGACAAAGCTTCCGCAGAGTCCGTGCACGAATGGTCGACAGCAGGAAAGAACTGAAGTGGAGTGGGGCCACCTACGCTTACATAGGGTGTGTGATGGAGTCTGACGTTGGAATGGGTGGCCCCTACTCCACTGCTGCAGAAAAAGCTTCCATGGGATCCTGATTGCTAAGTTCCATAGGTGTGGCCTGATGACAGAGATATCCTCGAAGAAGATAGGCCAGTTACTAGCACCTCAGCAGTGGTGACCGCCACGTGCATCCTCTACACCACTGTACTATAGGGATGAAGCCGAACACTCTGTGCATTCTAATTCATAACTGACATGAGAAAATTTACTAAAGTTAGGAGTGAGTGACTAATGAACAGTATTTCTTGAATACCATGAAAAATGCATTATTTATTATTCGGATACAAACAGCAAAAAATGACGCACTTCATATTCAGCAAATAAAACAAAACAAATGAATCACATAAAGCGCTATATTAAGAAGGCAGCCAGTCCTACTATATCTGATACGATATTGGATGGTAACAATTGTAATAATGCTGTAAATTTTGCAAATGCTTTTAATTTTCACTTCTCAGATCCCTCCAATTATATAAAAATGACATGTAGAGCTACTGAACTAAGTACTTTTGCTGAACATCTAGTCCCCCCCAACTTTTACTCCCAGAACTATCACAAAAAGTGAGGTACTATGTCTCATGAGCTCTATATAGCTATCTGTAGTCATGCTGGTTATGATAGCCTTGTACACACAGGTTCCTCAAGACTGCTGCACCTCAGTTAGCTGTTTCTGTAACTAGATTATTTAACCTGTCCCTCTCATCTGGGGTGGTGCTAGCCCATAAAAAAGGTGACACAAAGTGTGTAGGAAACTATAGTCCTATAGCAATCCTGTCCGTACTAGGCAAGTTACTGGAGAAACATGTTGCTTCCCAGGTAATGAAGCATCTTGAAAAATTGAATCTATTATTTCCAGCTCAGCACGGATTTAGGCAAGATCACAGCACGTCGACTGCCCTCATCCATTTATAAATGATGTTAAGGTTGCTGTAGACAAAGGTATTACTATTATTATTGAATTTTGTTGACCCAGTAAGCCCACTGGGCCTAGAAGTCCCTTTTTCAGGGGTGACCGGGGGGGAGATACAGCTGTTAAGCAACTGAAATTGAACCAGATTAAGCTGTTGGTGGTATTTTTTTAGTGAATGGGAGAAATTTGGCCAGGACAATGGGGAATTTCCCCCTACTCTTTTGCGATGTGTCATTAGATCTTTAGCATCCACCTGAACTACCACCAATACAGGCAGATGGGACCTCGGCTTAAGGTCTCTTCTGTAAGACAGTACCTCAGAAGTGCAGCACCCCCCTCATGCTGCACTACAGTGTCAATATTGGGATATTAACATAACTGCCAGATGTGGGAACTGAACCCACAGCTCTCTGATCTCCCAGCCTCAGAGGCGAGTGCACTCTACTGAGCCACTGACACTGACTGGGTATGATCACAGGAGCTGTTTTCATTGACCTAACCAAGGCTTTTGACCTTGTCTACCACTCTCTTCTTACCTCCATATTGTATAGCTTTGGTTTCTCACCCTCTCCCATTTCCTGGTTTTTGCGCTACCTTAGTGAGCGAGTTTGTATAAATAAATTGAGTCTGATCTGACCTTTCCCTTATCAACATTGGTGTACTACAAGGATCCATACTTAGTATGCTGCTCTTCACATTGTTATCAACTACCTCCTCTTGCTTCACACTGCTTTATGCAGATGATGTGGTAGTGTATACTAGCTCAAAGACTGTATTAGACATCAACCTGAGGCTCAAGGTTGACTTCCGGATTGTTCATCCATGGCTGGCTCAAAACAGGCTTCTCCTGAATGCTAGCAAAAACCATTCTATAATTTTAGGTTTCACACCTAGAGTTAGGACTAGCTCCTCTACTCTAGCCAATAATTATTATGATAGCTCCCCTTTTACTGCTGTCGATCCCTTCAAATACTCTGGTGTCACCTTGGACTCTTCCCTTGATTTTAGCCTGCATATATCAACAATCTGTAAGATAGTAAATCTGAAGCTTGGACTTGCTTATAAAATCAGGTATGCCCTGACTCCTGCCTCTAGGTTGGCCGTAGCCCAAGGTGTCCTGCAGCCTAGTCTTACCTATGGTTTAGTACCTTTCTCTGAGGCTAACAAATGTGTAAAGAATAAATGGAACACCAGCTACAATATCTGTTGCTTTGTGCCCTGTGTCTTGTTTGACTCACCACTACACTCTCTAGTCAAGCCTTGGCTGAATCTCTCCTTCCACTTGTTGCCTCTTTACCACTGGCTTAACTATTGACAAAATTAACAAAACAGGTACACCTGTTACTCTTGCTAGCATGTTCCAACAACATAAGCAGGCTTACAGTTTATGGTACAAAGACACATCATTGCTTGTAGTACTGAAATGTACCTCTAAAATGGGAGAGCAGGGCCCAGATATTCAAACTGTGCCAGGCTGTGGCACAAGCTTGGGTGCAGCTCAATTTGCATGCGCAGGGGTGTGGACTGGGCAATATTCAACAGAGCTGCGCCATGGCTCGGCAGCGTTGAATATTGCACCCTGGCCACCCCCAGTGTACATGGCGCAGTGGCACTGCACCAGCACAAGTGGCCAGAGTGGAGCATGGGGATTCGCTAGCGCAAGTTCCATTACGCCATGCACTGCAACCGCGATATTCAAAAGTTGACATGCAAATGGGGCCATAATGTATGCAAGGCGCACATGGGGTCATTTGCATGTCATTATGGCCCCATTTGCATGCAGGTGCGCTGATCCCTGACGACTTGCGCCTGGCGCCCTGCCAGGCAGCAGCCGTCGGGGACCAATGCCCCCTGCAGCCCGATCGCAGGCATTTGTAGTAAAAAAAAAAAAAAAAAAACTATTATATCCAATATCCCTGGTGGTCCAGTGGACTATCTGCCCGATCGCAGGCATCTGTATAAAAGAAAGACTCCGTCCAATATCCCTGATGGTCTAGTGCAGGGTTTCTCAAATGGTGAGGCCAGCCTCCCTGGGGAGGCCCCAGCCTTTTCCAGGGGAGGCTCAAGCAAGTCTGAAAAAATACTGTATTTAAATATTGAGTTTTAGATATTTTGTGTGAAGGAATACAGCAAACTGGAAAAAGATAATAGCAGGTAAATTAATGTATTTATTTACAAATTGGTGACTAGAAAAGGCATACTGAGCCAATGCTCATTTCAGGTGTACCAGGAAAATGTAGGGAGTGAATACAATTCAAAAGGTAACTGCAAAACAGTCAAGCAGTACAAAATGAGCAATACTACAAACAAATACGAACAATGAACAAATAATGAATGGGAACAACTGATGAATTAGACTGGTAGCAGAACAACGAAATACAAGGGTTAAGCAGAGAAGTACTAGGAGTAACAGCAGGAGGAGCAAGAGGATCCATGAGAAGTTGCTTAAGAGCAGAGACAGAGGGGTGAGGCAGAGGTGGGTAATAAGGTTATTCTGATAGAGGGAAGCCAAAGAAAGCAGTCTGACCCACGAAAGGTACTGCAGCAAGCAATATAAGCTTGAAAGTCAAAATAGCAGTGCAAGCAGGTTGTCCTGGGGAAGGGGTTACACATGATGGTGGTGGTGGTTGGGGGTTTACAATAAGCTGAATATAATGAGAGCCAACTATTCAATGTAGTTTCACTTTATTCCTGGTGTACTGTGCAAAGTATGCCATCTTTCTATGGGAAGGCCCATGATTATTTTAATATCTGGGGAGGCTCAAGATCTTTTCCATGGTTTTGGGGAGGCTCACTATGACAAACTCTGAGAACTAATGGTCTAGTGGACCGCTATCTGCCCAATTGCAGGCATTTGTAAAAAAAAAAAAAAAATTCAATATCCTTGGTGGTGTAGTAGGTGCCCCACCTGCCCACTGAGCCCCACCACCCGCTCCCCCTGGTCCAGCCGGCGGTGGCAGCACCCATCTGCCACCCGTCGATTGACACCTTGGTAGAGCTGCGCCCATTGGTTCTGGCGTGAGCCAATGGGCATGCACCTACCCTCTACAATGGGGGCTACACACCCATTGGCTCACGCTGTGAACCAATGGGCATGCTACCGAGATGTCAGTCGGACGGGCGGCAGGCGGGTGAGGTGCTGCCACCCGCTGGCTGACCGAGGGGAAGCGGGGCCGTGGGGCTCATTGGACGGGTACCACTAGACCACCAGGGATATTGGAATTATTTTTTTTTTACAAATGCCTGCGATTGGGCAGAAAACGGTCCACTGGACCACCAGGGGTATTGGACGAAGTCTTTCTTTTATACAGATGCCCACAATCGGGCAGATAGCGGTCCACTGGACCACCAGGGATATTGGACAAAGTCTTTCTTTTATACAGATGCCCGTGATCGGGCAGATAGCGGTCCGTGGACAACAAGGGATATTGGATGAAGTCTTTCTTTTATACAGATGCCCACAATCGGGCAGATTGCGGTCCACTGGACCACCAGGGATATTGGACGAAGTCTTTCTTTTATACAGATGCCCGCGATCGGGCAGACAGCGGTCCACTGGACCACCAGGGATATTGGACGAAGTCTTTCTTTTATACAGATGCCCGCGATCGGGCAGATAGTGGTCCACTGGACCACCAGGGATATTGGACGACTGGACTTTCTTATTTCTTTTACAGATGCCAGCGATCGGGCATGGGGCTTTCTGAATGCACCCGGAACTTGGTGGCAGCTGCGCGTGCGCCCCTGCAATGTAGCAAGCTCACCTGTGGGTGGCCATCAGCTGTTCCTTTTTTTTTTGGATCAACTTTGTGCTGGCGCAGGTAGGGGTTGCACATGCATGGCTCTGCACATCCCGGGCTGAATATCGGGCTGTGCAGGTATGCATGGGCACACCCCCCCCACCTGTGCCTGCATACATTACTGATGTGCTCCGGCGCATCGGGATTTGTGCCGCGCATTTTCCCTTTTGAATATCGCGCCGGGGCGCATCACTGGGTTGCGCATGGTGCAACACTGTTGTGCCATGCGCAACCCTTTTGAATATCTGGGCCCAGGTGTTTTCAGTCTTTGCCTCTAAACTCTGGAATTCACTCTCATTGAATCTCAGGTTCTCTCAAGCTCATCTAATTTTTTAAAATGAGCTTCGGAAGTTTCTCCTGTCGTTGGGTAAGTGTTCCTGTAACTGACTCATCTCAGCCAAAAAAAAAATCTGTCTCATGTTTGCCTCTGTAATTTGTAACTCAAACTGTAACTCAACATTGCTCAAATTGTTGATAAAGGTATCATTATTTCTGTACTTTTTTTTCTATGCACTTACTGAGTCCATGTAACACTGCTTCACTTATTGTTTGGACTTCTCCCAGTTTGTGCCTTGAAATAGGCTTTGTATTAGTCTAGTGCACCAACCCAGTAAACAAAAACTAAAAAAATCAACAAAAAAACTAAACAAAGTAAAAACAGCCCACCACCCTCCTCATCACAACTGTTGAAAGTTCCACAATCACCGCCCCCACCACCCACAATTTAATGTTTAAAAAAGTGATCCCATGTTGGGAGACTGGCACAATCTAGCCACCTTCACGCTGACCACTGTTTTCTGTAGCACTTTTTCTATAGAAGAGAAATCATCCCCACCCAGGCTGCAGCACCGTAAAGTAAAACTTACTACATAAGCAAGGTCGAAGCGCTTCCATTGACAAGGTGGTGGCTGGCTGTGGAGGAGGGTGGGTTGTGTCATTCACCTTCCCGTGCCTTAGGGGGGCTTCTCTAATAAAGAAATCTGGGTGCAAGTGGGGGAGGTGGGTGAGAAGGGGCTGCTGCTTGGGTGGGGGGATGATTTATTTTCTACAAAACAGGACTACAGGAGATGGCAGCCAGGTGCTGGGCAGGTTGTGCCATTTGCCCATTGTGGGATCATTTTTTTAAACATTAAACTGAGGGGGCTGGAGAGTGGGTGGGGAGACCGGGGTTCATGGAACTTTCAACAACTGGGTTGGGGAGAAGGGTGGGGGCTGTCCCCCCCCCACAGGTGCCTGAATAACAAATACAGAATTTCAAATATTTGAGGCCCCGAATACGAATATTCAGACAAATATTGGAAATAAGTGTAACCCCCCTGCAAATGGGGGTTCCCAAAAGACTTCCAGGAGCTTGCTTGAATACTCCGAACCTGAATGGTGTTTGGCATTTAAGCCATTTATCTGCGAGTGTTTTTAGGACCTCTGGTACTTTCTCTTTAAGAGCTGTCTGCTTGCAGACATAATTAGTTTGTATGGGGGGGGGGACTGTGTGTTTCTCTGCTTGAGTCCCACTCGAGCTGCTTCCAATTCACTCTGTTTTTGCAGTCACTAGGAGTGCAAAGGGAACCTATCTGAAAGATGTAACTGTTTGCCAGAAATCATTTATAGTAATAATGAAAATACAGTTTGTCTAACCTGCTTTTCTTTGCAATCAGAACTGTGTTTGCCTAGTTCCCCATTCTAGTTGTGAACCGCTGAACTGGACCAATCAGTGTGGGTTAAGGGAGCTCTAAAATGGTGCCTGTGGACGAATCAGAACTTGGACTCGTAATCTGAGCCGGCCACAAGAGGATTGTAATGGCAGTGACTATGGGAAATGTAGTTTGGACTCGGCGTCTTTTTGCACCAACAGGGGGAGGCTATAGTGAGTGACAGCCAATCCAGACAAGAACTGGGAGGAACTCTAAGGAAGTGCCCGGTTTTGTCTACTGGAGTTTCAGTTTAGCTTTGGCAGTGAAGAAGGAAGGAGCCCTGTGCTCCTTCGGTGTGCAGTTTTAGTCGGTGAAACGCGTGTAAGGCCCCAAGTTTCGGTCTGCAGCTTGTGCAGCTGCTTGTTTGGACTGAATCCGACCTGTGAAGAGAATCAAGGAGATCTGAAGAGTAGAAACCAGGCTCACCCTGTAGAAATTGCTGAATCGCACTCGGTCTGTCAGGAACTGAATCTGCTGTGTCTTCTCCCAGGTATTGTGCAGTAATTGCGATCGGGATAGAGAAGCAGCCTGCCTGGTATAGTACTTTATTTTTCCATATAAATGTGTGTAGTGCTTCTGGGGACTCGCGTTTCAAATCCCCTGTACAGTGAACTGAGTACATGAAGCTACAAGTAAACCCCAGCTTAATCCAGACTACATCCATTTGCTCTGAACTGCCGTGGGGTCCAGTCACAAGGACCTTGTCCACATGATCTGCTCCTCCTGGCAATCCAGGACAATCTGCCTTCCATTCAGTTTCAGCACTGAATTTGTGAGTACAAATCAGGGTAGCTCCCTGCCATCATCTAATTGTAAGTGTTCCATCTGATTGCTTTTCCTTTCTTTCTCCACGAACTGAGCCTACCGACTCCGGATTACAATTTGGGTGTTTTGCATGCATTTTCCATCTTCAGGGCCCCAACCAGTTGCACCAAATAGGCTAGCCTCTTATTGCCTGGGTGCCCAGTAAGAGTGACATTGGGACATTTGAGATTCTGAAATATGTGCACAGTACTGTGATTATTAATGTGTTTAAACTAATTAACCTGATTTCCCCCTGTCCTTGTTATATCCCCCTAAATAAATCAGATCTGTTTGTTTCAGCAAAGATACACTGCCTGAGGTATTCGTTTATGTTAACGTATTGTACTGTGATTTTTGCACTGTATCATCTTGTTTTACAGGGAGTCCCCAGAGTCACGCTGATTGAACCAATCCTGGGGGTAAGTGTATATTGCAAGGGTACTGTGATTGATTTGTGTGGGCCACTAGTGGGAAGAAAGGGGGTTGCAGTGACCCAGAGGGCTGTGACCAAGTCATATCAGACTGTCTTAACCCCGACCTCTGGGTGGAGGCACCCACCATCAGATCCAGGCCCCTCAACCTGTTAGTGGCAAATCAGGCAGGGGTCGTAGCCCTTGGGATAGCGCCTCCTGGGGGTTACATCTTGGAGGCTCACCACTGGGATAAGCATCCTCCAGTGGCCACATCTACGAGTTACTGTAAAAAAAAAAATGGCTACCCCAACAGAAGAGACTCTACACCAGCTGGTGAAGTGGTGTACTGAGGAGGAGATCGACCCCCAAAATGCTATACTTATCTTGGATATCCCGCCGGGTACCAGTACGGACACTGCAGAGGGGGTACTTTCCAAGGTTGAATGTTTATGAGACCCTGTGGTAGAGGGGCGACAGGCTGATCTGCTCACCCAAACTTTCATGGCCCTAATAGAGTGTAAGGACCCTGTAGACAGTTCTAAAGTGCCACAGACTGTTACCCCCGGGGAAACCCTCACTGTCTGGAGAGTGATAACCAAAGACAGTAAAGACCCCAAGGAGAACGAGCCTCCCCCATTATCTGAAACTTCTGAGAAGAAATTTGCTAAATTGTTGTTGGGGGAAGGGAAAACTGTGGAGGATTTAAAGAAACTATTATTGCCACCTGAGAACGTTCCTCCACCAACATCCTCTTCCCCTCCAGCACCTGTTATTGCACCTCCTTCTGTGCCAGTGCAAGCCCCCATGTCTGTACCTGCCAATAGTCATGACTCTTACTGCAGGTTGAGAATTTTCTCTAGCACTCTCCCCACCCCACAAGGGGAGGATGATTGGGAGACCTGGATAGACTGTGTTGCCCCTTTGGTATCTGAGTGGCAGTGTGCAGAGGCTGAAAAACGGAAAAGAATCCTAGAGAGCTTGAGAGGTCCCGCTCTGGAAGCTATTAAGTCTTTGAGGTCCACAAACCCTGAAGCATCTGCCCAAAAGTACCTAACTGCACTTGAATGCAATTTGGGGAGTATTGAGTCAGGAGAGAGCTTGATGTGGAAGTTTCAAGGTACAAAACAATGGCCAAGGGAAAGTTTATCTGCATATGTTACTCGTCTGGAAGGAGCGCTACAGAGAGCCTACCAGAAAGGGGGTGGCCGCCAGTGACTTAAACTGTGTGAGGTTGGGGCACATATTGCAACATGCAAAGCACTCAAAATTGCAGCTCCTTCGGTTGAGGCTTCAAGACAGGAGAGATAACCCACTGGATCATTGTGATTTGATGAAAGAAATCCAGGAAGTTGAGGAGAACGAGGAGGATTTCTCAGAGCCCCGCGTAGTTGTAGCTGCTACAACCTCTGCTCCAATGGTGGGGTCAGCTGCTGATGGCCAGGGATCACCGAAAACCCATGATGAAAGTCAAGGATTAAGTGCCTGCCAAACGGGGATGGCTGTAAACACCCTGCACTGGGAGGAGTTGCTGAGGGAGATTAGGAAAGTAACAGACAGTCTCATCATGAAGGATACTCCTATGAGCACGGGCACTGACACTTGCCCGACTGCTTCTACTATGGGAGTGTGAGTGCCCACCCAGGCACCTCATGTTGTCAACAGTTCGAAACTTGATGCATTGACTATGGAAGTGAGGGAACTGAAGAGATGTCTCCAAATGTCCAACCTACCGCTGGCTGAGGTGGCACCAAGGTTTTCTATCGATAGTACCCATGCCACAGCCCCCACAGTGATGCCTCAGTCACCCCAAACTTCAGCAGATATATTTTGCCATAATTGTGGGAAGGATGGGCATATGAAGAGGGGATGCCAGTCTCAGAAAGACTTAGAGAGAGAGTGGTGAGCTGGCTACAAGGAGAGCTTCGGAGAACAAGTCAGTGGTTAAGAGGTGCACAAAATGGTCCCAGCGAGGGTCCCAAAAATGCTAACTCACATCCCTCTGTGGCAAGGTCAGTTGCCCAGGCCCCCACTACCACCTCTCCAGACTGATCCAGAATAGTGGGTACCTCCATGAAGACCACTGTAAAGGTGAATGGAGTGTCTACAAGAGCCGTATTAGACAGTGGCTCCCAAGTGACAATTATGTTCCAGAATTGGTATCAGAAGCATTTGTCAGACGTACCCTTACAACCATTAGGACGACTGCATGTATGGGGGTTAAGTGAGAAGGCCTACCCCTACTCTGGGTATATCCAAATTTGGCTGTCTTTCCCCACCTCTGTGGTTGGAATGGCAGAGCAAGTAGAGACCCTGGCCTAGTAGGTCCCCTACTGGACTGTATGATGGGGTTCCTTTCTAATTGGGACTAATGCACAATGTGTTTGGACGGCTGGCACAGTTGTGTTATGAAAAACAGGGGTCAAGGGCTGGTAGAGCTTTAAGAATTCCAGCCTTGATTAAGCAGGCCTATGAGGCACAGAGAGATGTTGAAACAGTAGAACCAGAGGAACTGGTTGGAATTGTCTCGAAGAAGGATCCCAAGTCTCTGATCCTGGCGCCAAATGCCCAGTGTACCTTACAGGGAGAGGTCCGTATCAGAAAAGATGTCAAGAATAAAATATTAATGTTGGATGCACCAGACGATGGAAAATTGCCGGAGGGACTGCTGGTCAAGCCTAGTATTTTGCCTGCTAGAGCCCATGCTTATGCCAGAAGGGTAATGGTTCAAGTTCATAATGTGTCTGACAGAGAGATTCAAGTAAATAGAGGTTGCACCCTGGCTAATGTGCATTGTGCAGACACTGCAGTGCTACCCAGCAGCAAGAGTTTGGGGAAGAATGACAGAGTAACGCCTGACTTGTTTGATTTCGGTGACTCCCCATTGCCAGCTGAATGGAATGTGAGGATCAGTGAGAAGCTTGCCCAGAGAGACCAGGTGTTTTCTTTAAAGGAATGGGACAAAGGATGCGCGCAAGGAGCTGAGCACCATATCCGGCTGCATGATGAATGACCATTTCGTGAGAGGTCTCGACGCCTGGCACCTGACATAGATGATGTGAGACGGCATCTGCAAGAGATGTTAGCTGCTGGTGTAATATAAGAATCCAGAAGCCCCTATGCTTCCCCTATTGTGGTAGTGAGGAAAAAGAATGGGACAGTAAGGATGTGCGTGAATTATCGCACCTTAAAGCAGCGGACTATCCCTCATCAGTACACAATGCCCCCGCATTCAGGATGCTTTGGACTGCCTAAATGGGAGCAAGTGGTTCTCTGTGCTGAATCTCCACAGTGGGTACTATCAGATCCCGATGGCCCCAGAGGACCGTGAGAAGACAGCCTTTATCTGTCGCTTGGCTTCTATGAATTCATGAGGATGCCTCAAGGGATTTCAGGTGCCCCAGCCACTTTTCAACGATTGATGGAGCATGCAGTGGGGGACATGAACTTACTAGAGTGCCTGGTATACCTAGATGATGTTATTGTGTTTGGCAGCTCACTGGAGGAACATGAGAGCAGATTATTTAAGGTATTGGACCGACTGGAAGACTTTAGCCTTAAAGTGTCCATTGATAAGTGTCAATTCTTTCAAATATCAGTAAAGTATGTGGGACACATAGTATCCACTGAGGGAATAGAGACCGACCCAAGTAAAGTTGAGGCCTTGACCACCTGGCCACAGCCCAAAAATCTAAAAGAACTGCAAAGATTCCTGGGATTCTGTGGTTATTATCGGTGTTTCATCAAGGACTATTCAAGAGTGATCCGCTCTTTACTTAACCTTACTCAAGGGTATCCTCCAGCCCACAAAAAATACGAAACATCAGCATCCCTCGAGACTGAAAGAGTGTATTTTAATCCAAGTGAAGTATTTGGGGCCTGCAGGACTCCTGATTGTGAGACTGCTTTTCATGAGATCATATATCAACTTACCCACGCTCCAGTGCTGGCTTATGCCGATCCAAGAAAACCTTCTATCCTGCACACTGATGCTAGCTTGCAAGGGTTGGGGGCTGTGTTGTACCAAAAGCATGAGAATGGCCCGAGACCAGTGGCCTTTGCCAGTAGAAGCCTGACCCCATCCGAAAAGAACTATCCTGTACATAAGTTAAGAGTTCCTAGCTTTGAAGTGGGCTATTGTTGACCAATTCCATGAGTACTTGTATGAGGCTAAAATACTAGTAAAAACTGACAATAATCCTTTGACCTATGTGCAGACCTCAGCTAAGTTGGATGCCACTGGCCATAGGCAGCTTTCTGCATTATCTACATACGACTATGCTGTTGAACACCGAGCAGGCCTGAACTACATAGAGGCTGATGCTCTCTCCCGGAGGCCTGTTCCCCAGAATGATTGGGTCAGATAGTCAGAACCTGATATTCGGGCACTCTGCCAGAAGTTTGACAGGGAGGAACAGATGTCCACGGACGCAGTGGACTGCATGGTGGATTGCTTGGGACCCTCTGAGAACTGCACACCTGCTGCTTATTGCCACTTTTCTGCAATAGACATTGGTGCACTGCTTCAGTTGGACAATGACAGTATTCGGCGGGCTCAATCCCGCGATCCCATGATCAAATCAGCTTTAGAAGCCCTCTATGCAGGAAAAGATGTGTCCAAATTATGCTCCACTGATTTGAGAACTGCACTGTTATACAAAGAAGGTCCTAAGTTGAAACTGATCAATAAACTGTTATACAGAGAAACAGTAGACAGAGGGGACAAGTAGACAAACAACAACTAGTGCTGCCCCCTGCGAGACTCAGTACTGAGGTCCTTGCACAACCACATGGGGCACCTTGGTATAGACAGAACACGAGACTTGGTGAAATCCAGATTCTATTGGCCTAAGATGGGGGCTGATGTGGAGCAACACATTTGAACTTGTAGTCGGTGCTTACAGAGAAAAGCTTTGCCCCAGAGGGCTGCCCCCCCTTGTTAACATCACCACCAGTGCACCCATGGAGCTGGTCTGTATTGATTTTCTGAGTCTGGAGTCAGATCAAAGAAATATCAGTAATGTGCTGGTGGTCACTGACCATTTTGTGAGATATGCCCAAGCTTTCCCCACCAAAGACCAGAAAGCATCCACTGTGGCCAAAGTACTTATAGAAAACTTTTTTGTTCACTATGGGGCTCCACAAAGAATGCATTCTAATCAAGGGAGAGACTTTGAGAGTTGTCTGATCAAAGAGATGCTTTCTCTGTGGGGAGTGCGAAAGTCCAGAACCACTCCTTACCACCCCCAGGGGGACCCACAGCCTGAACGTTTCAACTGCACTTTGCTAGATATGCTAGGCACCCTACACCCAAAGGACAAGCCTAGATGGAACCAACAAATTAGCACCCTGGTACATGCTTATAACTGCACCAAAAGTGATGCCACTGGGTTCTCCCCCTACCGCCTGTTTGGAAGAGAAGCTCGACTGCCGGTAGATGTGTGTTTTGGGGTCTCTCCTGATGGGGTTCGAGCTGACAACTGTTTACAGTATGTGCAAAAGTTAAAGGCTCAGCTAACTCATGCATACCAACTGGCTCAGACCATGGCTGCCAAAAGAAATCTGTCCAACAAAGAAGGGTATGATAAAAAAGGTGAAAGCACAGCAACTTCAGGAGGGAGATCGGGCATTGCTAAGAAATCTGGAACTGCATGGCAAACACAAGATTGCTGACAGATGGCACCATCTCCCTCACATTGTAGTGGGCAAACTAGATGATCTGCCAGTGTACAAAGTAAGACCTAAGAATAATTCAAAAGATGTAAAATCAATGCATAGAAATCATTTACTGCCCATAGGACAAATCTTGATTGAGTCTGAGCCCCCTGAAGATGCCCCCTCTGGACCAGTGACTAGAGCTGCTGCTAGAAAAGATCAAGAAAGTCTGCACCTACAGAAGCTGAGTTATAGTGTTCCCCTCCACAAGTACCAGTTGAGCATGACTGTCAGTCCGTATCAGAAGAAAGTGAGTGTGACTTTGAATACTACCCTTCTTACGAACTGAGTCAATTATTTCGGGGCAATCCCCTAGTCAATACTGGAAACGAAGCTGGGCCTTCTGGACTGTCTAAGCCCCCAGCTTCGTCCCTGGAGCCAATGCTCCCAGAAAGTGAAGTGCAAAGCATCAAGTCAGATGAAATGGAATCATTGTGTATGGTAGAACTGTTTGAGCTTTCAGGGGAGGAAAATGATGGACTGGGACAGACTGATGATACACCAGAACAAGAAGAGTATTTTGAGTGCCCTGACGGTCCACTGCCAGTGTCCAAAAGCTCTCCATGTGAGCCAAATGTTGTAGACTCAGAGTGTGTAACTCCTGGAGTTGAAAATGCCCCAAGTTCTAGCCTCCCTACCCCATGGAGACTCCCCTGACAAGTGAGGACAATGCTGAAAATGAGGCTCAGAGTGCAGAGACTGTAACAGTTCCCCCTAGAAAGACTGTTGTGCACCTCAGTTATGATTCCCTTGGGAGGCCTCTGGACTTGCCTCTCAATGTTGTCCATAAAGGAGTGCATGTCTCCCCGAGCTCATTGCCCAAACTGAGCATCAGTGCTAACTCCAAGTTACTTGAGTTGCCCTCTAGGTATGGTGCGCTTGCCCCGTCCAGCCCCAAGGTAGCTGATAGGGAAGGGCCCCCTCTCTTCAGGTTTCAGGTACAAGAGGTAATAACCTGAGTTATGGTACAATGTGTGTGTAATACTGTGTAAAGAGTGACGTACTGCAACGTTTCAGAAATGTGTTCCTGGTAAAGTGATATATTGACTGATGATTACATGTGTGAGCCTAATGCAAATGTATATGGTTGCAATTGATACTTATGGGGGTACTTGCTTGATGCAGACGTAAAGCTTTCCCAGGCCAGGAAGGGTGTAACCCCCCCCCGCAGATGGGGGTTCCCAAAAGACTTCCAGGAGCTTGCTTGAATTCTCCGAGCCTGAATGGTGTTTGGCGTTTAAGCCATTTATCTGTGAGTGTTTTTAGAACCTCTGGTACTGTCTCTTTAAGAGCTGTCTGCTTGCAGACATAATTAGTTTGTATGGGGGGGGGGACTGTGTGTTTCTCTGCTCGAGTCCCACTCGAGCTGCTTCCAATTCACTCCATTTTTGCAGTCACTAGGAGTGCAAAGGGAACCTATCTGAAAGATGTAACTGTTTGACAGAAATCATTTAGAGTAATAATGAAAATACAGTTTGTCTAACCTGCTTTTCTTTGCAATCAGAACTGGGTTTGCCTAGTTCCCCATTCTAGTTTTGAACCGCTGAACTGCACCAATCAGTGTGGGTTAAGGGAGCTCTAAAATGGTGCCTGTGGATGAATCAGAACTTGGACTCGTAATCTGAGCCAGCCACAAGAGGACTGTAATGGCAGTGACTCTGGGAAATGTAGTTTGGACTTTGGCGCCTTTTTGCACCAACAGGGGGAGGCTATTGTGAGTGACAGCCAATCCAGACAAGAACTGGGAGGAACTCAAAGGAAGTGCCCGGTTTTGTCTACTGGAGTTTCAGTTTAGCGGGAAGGAGCCCTGTGCTCCTTCGGTGCACAGTTTTAGTCGGGAAACGCGTATAAGGCCCCAAGTTTCGGTCTGCAGCTTATGCAACTGCTTGTTCGGACTGAATCAGACCTGGGAAGAAAATCAAGGAGATCTGAAGAGTAGAAACCAGGCTCACCCTGTAGAAGACTGGAGAAATTGCTGAATTGCGCTCGGTCTGTCAGGAACTGAATCTGCTGTGTGTTCTCCCGGGTATTGTGCAGCAATTGCGATCGGCATAGAGAAGCAGCCTGCCTGGTATAGTACTTTCTTTTTCCATATGTATGTGTGTAGTGCTTCTGGGGACTCATGTTTCAAATCCCCTGTACAGTGAATTGAGTGTGTGAAGCTGCAAGTAAACCCCACCTTAATCCAGACTACATCCATTTGCTCTGAACTGCTGTGGGGTCCAGTCACAAGGACCCTGTCCACATGGTCTGCTCCTCCTGGAAATCCAGGACAATCTGCCTTCCATTCAGTTTCAGCATTGAATTTGTGCGTACAAATCAGGGTAGCTCCCTGCCATCATCTAATTGCAAGTGTTCCATCTGATTACTTTTCCTTTCTTTCTCCATGAACTGAGCCTACCGGCTCCGGATTATAATTTGGGGTATTGTGCATGCATTTTCCATCTTCAGGGCCCCAACCAGCTGCACCAAATAGGCTAGCCTCTTATTGCCTGGGTACCCAGTAAGAGTGACATTGGGACATTTGGGATTCTGAAATATGTGCACAGTACTGTGATTAATAATGCGTTTAAATTAATTAACCTGATTTCCCCCCGTCCTTGTTATATCCCCCTAAATAAATCAGATCTGTTTGTTTCAGCAAAGTTACACTGCCAGAGATATTTGTTTATGTTAATGCATTGTACTGTGATTTTTGCACTGTATCATCTTGTTTTACAGGGAGTCCCCAGAGTCACGCTGATTGAACCAATCCTGGGGGTAAGTGTATATTGGAAGGGTACTGTGATTGATTTGTGTGGGCCACTAGTGGGAAGAAAGGGGGGTTGCTTTGACCAAGTCATATCAGACTGTCTTAACCCTGACCTCTAGGTGGAGGCACCCACCATCGGATCCAGGCCCCTCAACCTGTTAGTGGCAAATCAGGCAGGGGTAGTAGCCCTTGGGATAGTGCCTCCTGGGGGTTACATAAGGTATTCACCTGCTCCTAACCAGTCAGTTCTTTTTTTTACCTAGCTGTTCAATACTTTGTGTTTTCTTTATTTTGTATTATGTTGATAATTGACATACATTTTTCATCAGTTGGCACGGTTCTCTTTCAGTGTTTTACTAAGCCTGTCCAACAAACAAGTTCTTTCATCCATTACTGGGCAGATTTTGAAAAGTGTTTATCTGCTTACTTAAAGTCACACACATGAGCACAAAGTGGCATAGTGGCCAGTGTTCCTAAATTTAAAGGGGCACAAGTCATTTCTCCACCTGCTAAAATGCACCACAACATGACCCTTGTGTTCTGTGTTATTTCCCTTACCACACCCTATGTAAAGATCCATCCAACTCAGTGGCATCCACTGTCCCACACCATTTTCCTAGGATCCGTGTGTTCTAGTGTGAACCTTTCCCAATCTTCATCCCATGCTATTCCAGTATTTAAGCTGCCATTCGCCAAACAGCATTTTGCTATTCATTTCTGGATGTTGCTATATGTTCTGGCCACTTTCTGTAGAAATTTGCCAAAAGACTACGGGTGGGATATTCAAAAGGGTTGCACCATGCGCAATAGGGTTGCGCCTGCGCAAGACCAAAAGTGCGCCATTCTGCGATATTCAGCAGGAGGCAGTTTCACACGAAAACATGCTGAGCAACAGCACAATGCAAGGAAGGCATGCGCAGACCGATGGGGTGGATCCATGCATAAAGAGCGCAATGCGAAATTCAAAGACTTGCGCATTGCACAAGAGCGGAACTGCCAGAAATTGCGCACTAGCGGAAATAAGCCAAAATAAAAAGGCTCAAGGAAGCGGCGCAAGAACGCTACAAGGATGCCAAGTGGGGTAGAGAGAGAGAGAGAGACAGACAGACAGTGACAGGCAAGGCAAGCATTGTGGGCCATAGGCTGCAGAGGCCAGCGGGGGATGCCCGGTGCAGTGGAAGTAGCAGTCAGGACAGCGGGGGTAACACAGCAACACCAGCCCGGGGGGGCAGAAGCCAGGGAGATGGACAGTGCCAGCTTCCACATGGAAGCTGTAATGAGGGGGGTGAAAATGCAAGCTGCAGGGGGACGAGGCCGTGGAAGGGTCCGTCGTGATACGCCCCGCAACAGGCAGTACCGTGTCCGCATCAGCTATGAGCTGTATACAGATGTAGAGATCGTGGGCCGGTACCGCCTGAACAGGGCAATACTGAGGCGGCTTTGTGAGCTGTGCAGTGATGTGATGCAGGCACCCTCACGACAGAGTCACGCTCTGTCAGTGGAGACCAAGGTGACAGCCTGCATGTGCCTGCTCGCCACGGGCACCTTCCAGAGGCCGACAGGGGACACCACAGGCATCACACAGTCGGCCACGTCACGCATCCTCACCCAATTCCTCAGCGCACTGCTGCAACATGCTACGGAGCACATCCATTTCCCCAGCACCGCAGCAGAGCGTACAGCAAACATGAGGGAGTTCCACAGGGTAGCACGTATGCCTGGCGTGCTAGGGGCCATAGACTGCACCCATGTGGCCATTCGCACGCCACCTGGCCCCGATGGGGCAGCATATAGGAACCGAAAGGGATACTCCAGTGTCAACTGCCAGGTGATGTGTGATGCCACTGGGCGAATAAGCAATGTCTGTGCCACACACCCTGGCGGAGCACATGATGCCTTCATATGGCATCAGTCCGCACTGTGCCATCGATTTGAGAGTGGGGACATCCCCACAGGACATCTAGTGGGTGAGTACGCATGTATGGAATGCAAACTTGGGGCAAGGGTGGGAATGCCACAGGTGCCATGGTAGTGGCACACAGGGATATGGGCAAAATGGACCTGAACATGACACTGATCTCCACTATCTCCACACAGGTGACAGCGGGTACCCACTCCGTCCCTGGCTGCTCACACCGTACCGGCGCCCCATGACCCCATCGCAGCAACGCTATAATGAGGCACATGCTGCCACATGCAACATCATAGAGCGGGTGTTTGGGATGCTCAAGGCACGCTTCTGATGCCTAGACACCTCCGGCGGTGCCCTACAGTACAGCCCCCAAAGGCCTGTGGGATATTCCTGGCCTGTTGCATCCTGCACAACATGGCCAAGGACTGTGGGATAGCCGTACAGGTTGAAGAGGGGGACAGCGATGGGGACGCCAGTGGCGCCGGTGTTGATGTTGATGAGCAGCCCCCCCAGGACGGCAGAACTCCCGACTGATCCGGCAGGCCCAGCTGCACCGGGACACCATCACAGAGGAGCACTATGCACAACACAGGTAAGTCAAGGGGACATGTGCAACCAACACTGTCCATGCGCAAACCACAGGCACACAGGATAACACACCAGGGGTGCATGACGGCCAGGGGAGTGGAAGGGTCCAGGCATACAAACACACCATCAGGGAGGGGTGAGCACTCATATGGACACACACACACACACCAGGCACAGAGCGTACATGGGCAGATGCACAGCACAGCAGAACCGACATTGCTAACACACAGCACCACCGACCACCACCACCACGTGTACTGTCCAAGTACGTGTGTCAGATGCTGGGCACCCTTGCAGCTAGGTGTACAGTACAATGCAGGCATCATCATGCACACGCACCTGTGGGCAACAGTTGGGAGGGTGTGCAGGTGGTCCGTGTGTCGGCCGTGTTGAGCAGAGCACCCAGCAATGCACTGCCCACCATGACACACATTGCACACAGGGCAGCACCAGACAGGGCCCACACTGGGAGACAGGTCAGTCATGTAGCACTGTCCCATGGCCACCGCGGATGCGTGGGCGGCCCCGCTGTGACCCAACAGCACTGGCAGGCTGAGCAGGGGCCACATGGGGTGGCACTGTTGGACCACCAGGGGTCCCACTGCGCGAACGCGACCTTGCCCGCACAGAGATCTGCAGCATGCCTAACACACCTGCACCAAGGGTGCTCGGGATGCCCACAGCAGAACCCGGCGTCGACAGGCCTGGTGTCGCACAACGCCGGGAACGGGGAGTGGAGCGTGAACTGTGTGGGGTGTGCGGTACAGGGTCACCTGACTGTGTGCCCAATGCGTCCACGACAGAGACCACTGCCTGGGTCAGCCTATCAATGGCGGCGGTCACATCCATCCGCATGTGGACCATCTCTGCACAGTCCTTAGCACACTCCCTGCTGTGCCGCTCCACAGCCACACACAGTGCCTCCACGGACATTGCAACCCGCCTCTGCTGCTGTACTGATTCCCGCAGCAGGCGGGTGTGCTCATCCAATGGGTACTCTGCCACAACGGCAGCCTGTCCCCCAGGGTGTTGAAGGTCCTGATGCACAACACCCCTTGAGGTTGGGCGCTGTTCGTCAGGACCAGGAATGGGCGTATCACAGGGCGGCGGGCATGTGCCACCGCTGGACACTGTACCCCCATACCTGGTGGCTGACTGCTGTGGCCGCAACAGTGCCAGACACCTGCACAGCCACGGGTGCTGCCCCACCGGTGCTGACAGGCACAGCCTGGGACTGTGCTGACATGCTGGCGCACAAGTTGGAACCAGCAAGGCCCAGGGACACGTGATGGCCTGCTGTGTGTCCGTCATGGGACACACACGTCACTGCCCATTGCAGTCCTTGCATCATCAATGGTGCAGGTACGTGCTACAGCCACAGTCACAGCGTGATGGCCTTGCATGCCAGACTGCTGAGACACAGGCTGTGCACCCACACCGAATCACCGACACCAGAGTTGGCAGCCCAGCGTGCATGCTGGTGCAGTGCATGCTGGCTGGTGACAGAGGTGGATGGACCCTCCTCCATGTCCAGCAGGTCATCCTCACTGCCTGGTCCCACCACCACCGTCTCCTGAAGACAAACAGGATCTGCAACAGAAAGAGAGGACATGTGAGTGCATGTGAACAACCTTCCTCTCCCCCAAACACCACCACCATGTCATACCATGCAGTGATGGGCTTCCACCTGTCTGGAATCCACCTCCTGGTACGCCCTCAATAGCACTGCGCTGCATAGTTGCAGCCAGTCGGTCCTCAGCCGGGTCAGCTCCACCACCGCTGGCTGGCCCCGCCAGTGCAGCAGTGCCGCCCTGAGGGCTGCCACCTTCTCCTTCACCCTCCTGCGGTCTGTCCCAATCTTCTTCTTGCATTCCTGCGAGAGCTGGTGGCTTCCGTGCAGGTTCACTGCCTGGGCTACCCTCCCATGCAGCCGCCTTGCGGACTGAGGGTGCCCGGCTCCGCAGTAGTGCCTCATCCTCCAGGTAGGCCTGGAAGAGGGCCTCAGTCTCTGCCATGGTGAAGTTGGGCCTCCTCCTTCGCCCACCATCCTCACCCTCACCTTGTCTTTGCTCGGTCATGGCAATCTGTATGGGTGTAAGTGGACACCTGTCACTGTGCAGTCTACAGCATTATCCCATGCCCATTGTCCAGAACATCCCACAGCATGCAACTCACCTCTCACCTGCAGTAACCGACTCTGTCCAGCACAGCCCACTGTCGCACTTTTATAGCGCAATGCATGAAAATTAGGAGAGGAGCAACTGTAATGAGATGCAAATCGCGCCACTGCAACTTTGAATGGCTGATCAGATGATTTGCATGTGTCGGCTGAATATCGCGCCATTGCGCTTCTCGCAAGACGGTTGATCCGGCTGAGCCAATAGCGCAGATCAGTGACTGTGCAGTACACTGCATTGCGCATGCCCAGGTAGCTTACGCAGGCATCTGCCACGCTGATGACGTGCTGTGCGCGATCGGCAATTCAGGCCATGGCCACCATTGTGCCAGTGGCGCTACAGCACTGGGCACTATATGGCGCTGTGGCACTACTGCGCAATAGTCCATTGTGGCACTGGCATGCAGGTGGTCGCTCGCGCAGGATGCGTATACGTCAGATGGCGCTGTGCGTGGCCTTGCGTCATAGACCCCTGACCTGGTGTCCGACCTTTGCCCCCAGCGCTGTTCAGCTACCATGTGTATGGCCCTATTGTGCTGTCTGGTGACAGCGCTATGTGGACTGATGGCGCTGTTCAAACAGCGCGATTGGCACCTATGGTGGTCTATTGCGCAACATCTCCACGTGGGGTTGCGCGCGGTGAAACCATATTGCCTGCTGCTGTAAACTTGGTAGCATGGCATGCAGGAGGGCAGTGCAATGGAGCCCCATGGAGGTGGCCATCTTGGTGGCCCTGGTGGAGCCCCACTATGGGGCACTGTATGGTGAGATGTCCCTCACCATGGCTAGGAACCAGGTCTGGCTGCAAGTGGCCAGTGACCTGGTGGGGGTCACTGGGCAGCGCCGGTCTGCTGAGCAGTGCTGGCACAGATACAGTGACCTCCGCAGGAGGGAGCCTGAGCTGCATGAGCGGCTACGGTCACATGCCAGGAGGGGCGTGGTGCCTAGGCCAGGTGGGTGTACCGTCTATGCACCTGTATTCTCTGTAGGGGTGTGTGTGTGTTTTGGTGGCTGTGCATAGGTGATGGCTCTGACATGGTTGGCTGTGTCATTGTGTGCAGGTGTGAGATGCATGGGGCTGGCTGTGTGGGCAGGCACTCTCATTGGGGCAGGGGGCAGTCAGCTTTGGAGTCACACTGATGTTTTTCTCAACATATGTCTCCCACAGGCCGGGCTGTGCGGATGCAGGCACGTGCTGAGGAGGGCCGTGACAGGGCCCCGGTGCCAGTCGGTGGTGCAGCAGGAGGAGCAGCAGACACAGCTTCTTGCGGAATGTGAGTATCATTACATCATGGATGCTATTGCATGCTGGAGGGGGTGGGCATGACCACCAGCCATGCACAACACAGCCATGCACGACACAGGCGACATTCATCACTGTCCAGTGTCACTGCACGTCTGTGTGTGCATCACTGGTGGTCCATGCATGCACTGGGCACATGGCTGTGTAACTGGCATCGCACCACATTGCCACGTCACTTGACAGCCTTGTTTGTGCTGTGATGGACATGGGCAGTGTGTGTGTGTGTGCAGTGGTGCACATAGCTGGTGCCGCCTGTTTGTGATGGCCATGTGCATGTTCACTGTGGATGGGTGCATGCCATCACAGGTGCGGGACATTGGGCTATATGGCTTGCAGGTTGGGTGGTGTTCAGGGTTGTGGTCAGTCACAGCCATTGACTGTGTTCCCATTTTCCTAGGCCTCAGTGTTCTCAGGAGGATACAGCAGGAACTGCATGAGCTGACACAAGTGTCCTTGAACAACCGGGCTATCCTCAGAAACATCCAGCGCCATGGCCTGCGGAGGAGGCATGGCCAGGCACAGCGGCACCGAGCGGAGGAGGAGGACCAGCCTGCTGGGCCTTAGGCTGGATTCCTCTTCCCATTTCACCCATCCCTCCAACCTGCCTTCCCTCTCCAAGTTGTTCATCCCTACCCCTTGCCCACCCCTACCTTTGTACCCCTACCCCCTTGTAAATAGTTATGGTGGTGTTGGTTTTGTGATTTACATTTTTATAATACATTTATATTTTGTTATGAATACTGTGTTGGTCTCTGATTTGCAGCTGGCTATGGTTGCTCAGTTGCAGTGGTGTGCATGCCATCTGGGGTGGTATGGTCCTGGGTATATGTGTGTGTGCATGG
The DNA here is from genome assembly GCA_016271365.2 of Neoceratodus forsteri. Taxonomy (NCBI): domain Eukaryota; kingdom Metazoa; phylum Chordata; order Ceratodontiformes; family Ceratodontidae; genus Neoceratodus; species Neoceratodus forsteri. The sequence continues at coordinate 1,730,251,734 of CM057449.1, forward strand.
GGAGGTATCTCTAGCATGGCAGTGACTTTCTGTTGGTCTTGCCATCTGCTGCCACCCACTGCTGGGTGCACAGGGTGGGTCTGACTTGTATGCTTCTCTGCTGCACGGGGTTGACGTGTGCCGGGGGGGATGCATGGTGTTTCCTGCAGTGCCAGTCACTGCACATGGGTGGTGTCTTGGGGTCATGGTGCAGGGTGTGCTGTGCGTGCGGGGGCTGATGTGCACTGTGGTTGTCAACCCCCTGTGTGTGGCAGTCTCAGCCTGCCAGTGGTTGTGCTGGGGTCGTCATGGCTCTGCTGTGCTTTGTTGGCTTGTCCCCATGGGCCAGTAGATCATCCGTCCCACCCCCAGTGATGCTGTGCTTGGGGTGTGCAGGTGTCTTGGTTCTGCAGTGTGTTCCTGTGCCCATGTGTGGCATGGCTGGCGGTGGGCCCCAGCCTGCCTCCCTGGTTGTGCACTTCCATTGCTCTGCTGGGGGGGGCTGTGCTTGCGCTATGGCACCTCTGGACTGCTCAGCTGGGCTGCCCTTGTTGCGTTATGGCGCAACCTTACTGCTCAGCTTCCCCTTCCTGGTTGGGCTATGGCGCAGTTAGTGTGATATTCAGACATTGGCTGCTTGCGCAATTTGTTCTGCTCCATGTTTGAATATCGCGTCTGTTGCGCATATGCGCAATTGATTTGAGCTTGCTCCTGCTGTTGCGCAGTTTGAATATCTGGCCCTACATGTTTTAAACTGCCACACCCGTGGCTGCATGCTCCCAAATCCACCCAGCTATAGCTGCAGGTTCCTGTAGCAAAAAGTTCCCAAGCCCCCACCATCCCAGGTACATTACCCATCATTGGCCCCTAGCTACTGAGCTCCTCCCACAACCCTGGCCTCATTCTCTTGAGCCCCTCCACCAACAGCCTTGGTGGCATATATACAGCCCACAACCATAGCAGCAGGTTCCCATGGCCCCACCCCCAGCTGTGGCAGCAAACTCCAGAACATCCAGAGCCCTAGTAGCAGACTCCCAAGCAATCCCACCAGACCTAAATGTGAGTTATCTCCCATATCCATGTGTTCATGTTCACAAGCCCCCCCACCCGATCTTCAAGCCCTTGACCTGGACTCCCAAACCTACACCCATCCCTGGCTTTGGGCTTCTGAGCCCCCAGCCAAAGTCGCATGCTTGCTGGCATGCAACATGGATGAGAGACCCACCGACATATCAGGGTTAACCTGTCGGCAAAGGTCCTGGGGATCTTGCTTTTACTAACACAGCTCCGAGACTCCTGTATGACTCAGGACTGCATGGCTTCCCACAAGGCTGTGGACTATTCCTGCTGCAGGGACAACACCCCCTCCATGCCCCCCCTACACAGCTGGAATCCCCTTTCCCACTGACCAGCCCCCCTGCAGTTGCCCACACTGAAGAACAGACAGGCTCTGTCAACCCCCTACTCCACAGCTGAAACCCCCTTTCCCACAGGAGGGGTTTGGTGGGCTGTAATGGGAGTGGATGTTAAGGGCAGTGGACCGGATACACACCCACAACAGCCCTGGTGGCATTCTCCCAGCCCCCCCCCCAGATAAAGCTGCAGGTTCCTGTGGCAGCAGGCTCCAGAACAACCACAGCCCTGGTGGCAGACTCCCAAGCAATCCCCTCAAACCTAATAGAATGTTAACCCCCCCCCACAGTTGGAACCCTTCCCTTCTCACAGACCTACCATCCCTCTGCCACTCCCCCCAAAGAACAGACTAGCTGTAATACCCCATCCCATAGCTGGAACCATTTTCCACAGGAGGGGTATGGTGAGCTATTAAGGGGGTGGATGTCATGGATAAGGGGCAGTGGACCGGACCCCCCAAATGGCCCTGGTGGCATGATCCCAAGCTCTGTCAGCCAAAGCTGCAGTTTCCTGAGGCAGCAAGCTCCCAAGCCCCACCATCCATGGCCTTGGGCTCCTGAGTCCACTGCCCATCACTGGCCTCTACCTCACTGAGCTCCCCCCAACCCTGACAGCTGAAGGTTCATATGCCAGCAAGTACTGCCATCCCAGGCCTCAGGCTCCTAACTGGCCACTATATCCCGAGCTCCCCCCAACCCTAGCTTTAGTCCCCCCCCAACCCTGGTAGCATTCTATAGTGCCCCTAGCCAAACCTGCAGGTTCCTGTGGCAGGAAGTTCTGAAGCCACACCCTCCCTAGCCTCAGGCACCTGGGTCCACCATCCATCACTGGCATCTAGCTCCCTGAGCTCCCCCCCCCCATCCATGGCCCCAGTCTCCTCTTAGGGTGGGTTTGGTGGGCTGTTATTTTACTTCTAGTCAGGTCCTCACCAAACACTCCATGGAAACAGGTTCAGCATTAGCTATAGAAGGGTAGCCCAAACACTATGTGAAGCCGGAGAACTACTAATTTATTTTGGTTAAAAACTCCAGTGGTACACTGTAATGCACCTTAACTCCCAGTCAGTGAATATGGTCCTCACCTTTCAATGATAAAAGAACCAAGCACTCTGTTTATTAATGCTGGGTTCACCCTGTGGGTTAATGTAGGATTTACTCTTTACATTATGATGGAGCTTACCCAGCACATTAAAATGGGTTTCACCCTGTTCATTATGCAGTGATTCACCCTGTACACTGTTTATCCCATATTGTATGTCACTGTTTGCCTGTACATTCTTACCCATTTGACCTGTATATTATGCTAGGTTTCACTCTGTACTTTCTGCTAGAGTACATCTCGACCTATATATTATGCCAATGTTTACCCTACATAGCAGGCAGAATTACTATCACTGTAGTAAACTAATTGCTAAATTCCTTCTCTCCCTCTTACCTCTTTTCCCTCCTTTTCTTTATTTCCACCATCACCTCCCAGCACTCCTTTACTTCCCCCTCCATATGTAAATATATACTGTACCGCCAGTAGAATGCACAAACTCGGATGTGGAAGGAGGCATCCTGGAGATCCAGAGAGCACAACCACACGCCCTGCTCCAGGGATGGAATGATTTGGTTCAGCGTAACCATCCAGAACTTGTGTTCCTTAGGAAGTGATTGAGATCATGAATATCCAGGAAGAGGTGCCAGGAAGTACCTGGACTCAACAAATTCCATACAGAAGGGCTATGAATCCTCAAAAGTTGTAGTCAGTGCAGGTACAGGACAGTCAGCCCTAAAATGCCACAAAGCCAAAAAGTATCTGTAATCGTAAGACTAGAATCTGAGGAAGAGTTACAACTCGAAGCACCGGTGCAAGGTGGTGTGCAGTTGTTTGTCCATCTCCACTCTTTGATTTGCAAATAAAGCATTCAAAATTCTACAGTGGTTTTGTGTGGAGTTACTCAGAACTTTCAAGTGCATACCCTTGTCTTTAAGTACTTGGACCCAAAGTCCTTGCCAGCTGTGGCATCTGGGATGGGGCCACAGCTCCCTTTTGGAGGAGCTGAGCAATGTCCTCCCTTAGGGCGAACAGCATGTTCTGAGACACCACAGACTCCTGTGGGACATGGGCTCAGTAGGGCGGGAGAGCCTCGGAGTCAAAAGGCAGACCACGGACCACCACGTCTAGCACCCATTTGTCTGTAGTGATGATGGACAAGGTGTGCCAGAAATGGTGAAGCCGACCCCCCACAGGAAACGGAGGAATGGGCAAGATGGATGGTAGGGTGACACCACGCTATCCATCACTGGGCAGGTGTGGCAAAGGCTCCAGTGCTGGCTGCCGGAGGACCTCCGCTGCCTCTGCTTCTTGGAACTGGAAGCAGGGGGCTTGGATGTAGGCCATCAGATCTGGGATTGCCCTGACTGGGACTGCTGCTGTGATTTGGACTGCTGTGGCAGAAAGGGCCAAAACTGAAAGGGCTTCTTCTTGAGCTTCTGGTCCTTAAGGTCCTTCTGAGGGGACGTAGTGGAACCCAGGGTGGCACTGGACTTCTCACTCCTGGTGAGGTGACCATCCACCCCATCCCAAACAGGTTGGTACCCAAGAAGTGAATGTCCGCCAGCTTATGTTTGGTATCTGCATAAAGGCAGAAATCCTCAATCAAGCCCTATGCCTCATGGCAACTGCTGCAGTCACTGACCAGGCACAAGAGTCGCCAATGCACAAGGCCATCTGAAGCTGGTGCTTGGCAACAGAACATCCCTGGTCTCAGACCATCTTGACTGCAAACTGCAAGTGCACAGAGAGGTGGGGAAGGACATGGTCAAGAACCATGAGGGCATGACCGAAGTTGGCTAATATGATGGCGGAGCTCGCGTGCTGGAGAGGAAACAGCATAAACCTTTTTTGCCGCGTGGTCCAGCTTCATGGACTCCTTGTAGGAAAGCTTGTCAACATCCCTGATGATGCCCATCTGGCACAAAAAAAAAAAACTACCACCAGTCTCTCAGCCGAGGGGTGGTCAGAGAACTGTGTACTTGCGGACCATATGGGCAGAGGGTGCTGGGAATGAAGCTGGGTGCTGCCAAAGCTCCAGGGAGGCACCCAGAATGGCTTCTGCTACTAGGAAGGCAACCCCTGGGAGTCATCTATGTCGACCTCCATGAGGGGGTATCTGGCTTACTTTCTGATTGGCTCCAGTGGAATCTTCATAGACTTGGAGATGAGGCAGAAAGGCCACAAAGAAGGCCGTCCCATGTTCGGTGGTGAGTTCTTTGGTCGACTCACAATCGAAGCCCTGGGTCCAAGCAGAATGCATGGAGGACCCTTTCGAGTCCAAGGATTCCTCGAGCATCACCTTCGACCCTCGCTCCCCGTGGACCACCCTGGACTTGTCTGAGTGGTTGATCTGGATGGAGAGATGTATGGGGAGACTAGAGGCAGGGCGAGCAGGCTTGGATGGGGTCCCGTGCAACGGCTGCTTAGGCAGGGGTTCCATCAAGAGAGGCAGAGAGGCCGGTGTACAATTGGCTGGTTGGGGCGGGGCCAGAATGGGCCATGTCAGCAAAGACCAAGGCAGCACTGGGGTTTGAGGCATGGGTCGACTGTGACCGAGAATCCATTGTTGACACATAAGCTCCTCATAGCGCCACTGCAACTTGCAGTGGAGCCTCTCTGTCCGAAGATGAGGACAAGGAAGAGCATCAATGGCGCTTCTTAGTCAATGCCTGACAGCGGGAACGTTGAGATTCCTGAGACCTCAATTTCGAGCTGGACTGGGTCTTCGACTGATGATGTGCGTGTCACTGGTACGGAGAGGTGAGGAAAGGGGCCATGTACTTGAAACAGATTGGTTCCCACCATGGAACCCCAGAGGGGTTAATCTCCTGGAGGGACAGCCAGGTTAGCTGGTTTATTCGGCCCTTCCTGGGAGAGAGCCGAAAGGATTGTAGTCCGAGAGAGAGAGAGAGAGTCATCTTCAGCCTCCTCCAACAAGGCATCGACTGGGTCGAGAAACATCTTGACCAGCTGGTCAGCCTTTGTCTCAGTCAATAAGCCTGATGGGGGCACCGTGGAGCTAGCAGCCTGAACTGGGACTCCTGAAGGATCATCCGAAGCCGACTGCTTGACAGCCATGGAGCCAGAAACAGAACTGCGGCAGCTGGAAGTGCGAGCCTGATCCCTGTCCCACAACCTGTGACAGGTCCGCTTAGATTTTATTTATCCCCAAGGGAAGGGCACTCCCTGAGGGTCTGAAGGGATCAGCACATGTCCCAGAAAGCACTCATAAATGAGGCCGGGATGCTGGTACCCACTGTCAGCAAGGCTGGAGCCGAGGAAGAGACTGCTGAGGCCTGGGTTGCTGCCTTTTCTAGCATGGCAAGCTGAGACACTGATCCTGCTGCTGCAGAAATGGTCTTGTGGGTGTCCTTGGACTAGACTGGCAGATCCCATTCATCTGGGCAGCCTAGTAAAAGGTAGGCATAATGGTCCTCAGGAGACGAGGGTTGCAGGGACTGGCACAGGTCACAAGCCTGCAGGTCATACTGAACCCCTAAGCAGTACATGCATGGGGCGTGGGGGTCAGTACGTGACATCTTGTGGTTGCAAACAGTGCACGGCTTGAACCCAGGACTAGTTTTCTGGTCACTGCATTCCATACTCAAGAAAACAAATAATGAATTGCAAAGAAAACTCACTATAAAATCACCTGAAGACAAAGGTTAGCTTTGGGCCTACACAGAGCTATAAAGAAGGAGACCTGACTCTTCCACCAGAAAGGAAGATCTGAAGTCATGGGGTAGAGCTGAGGAGGATATCACCTGGGTGAGTGGAAGGAGCTTAGCTTGAAGACATTCCAGCTGAACATTTAAAAAAAAAAAAAAAGGGAAGACTGCCAAAGTGTGGATAAGTGCGCCATACTGATGGCCTTCGAAATGTATTTCCACTGTACTGAGTCCTCCCACAGATATAGCGGAAATAAATTTACAGTGGGAAAAAAGGGGTTATACAGTATATAACCCAAGTTAAGGTCCCTTTTTCCTTCCTGGACTACTGTAGCAGACTGCTGTTCTTGCCTCATGGGGCACAGCTGTGGACTAGGCCAGGCTGACACCTGCTGGGACAGAAGAACTGGCATCACTGAGAGAGCCACCCAAGAGTGGAGACAAGCTCCATCGCTGAGGAGGTGCACTTACCTGGTCTGAAGTGGTGTAGGAAAAAGCTTCCTTTGGCATTGCTGTCAGTTCTCTTGCAAGTCCGGCACCCACTTGCACTGAGACTTCACATCGAGACTGGGCATCAGTTAATGCATGGCCATCCAGCCTTGACCATCTGGACTTGGAATTTTAGTTTAGATAAAGCTACATCTTTAGAAGCTTTACAGAGAAGTTTGGGGATGGGGGAGCCGTGCTGGCAAATACTGCAAAGCTTAGATCTGGAGGTCTGCAAGCAATGTCTGGAATTGGGATCTATATTCAGTCCCTCAAACCCCTCTCCCCTTACTTGATGTAAAATGGAGATTTGGCACAGGGGAGTGGCATGGTACAGTTTGCCTTTGAGAAGCAGCCCAATTAAGACTACACATGAGCAGTATACCAGCATAAAGTAAATAAGGTGCAGGAGGAAAGTATTGTTCGGCTAAAAAGGTGCTCAGGAGCAAGGGGACATGCTTTGAAGCCAGAGGGGTAGATTCAGAAAAGATGTGAGAAAGTACTTCTACACACAAAGAGTGGTGGATTCCTGCAGCAGTCTTCCAGCAGAGGTTGTGAGGATGAAAACGATGGTGGGATTTAGGAGTGCATGGGACAGGCATATGAGAATCCTAGGGTAAAGGAGGGCGAAGGGAGAACAGCCGAAAGATCAAGTAGGATCTGTGGTGATACTGCAGGTAGGGGAAAAAAAAATGGGTCAGACTAGGTGAACCACACAGTCTTTACCTGGCGGCAAATGCCATATTTCTATGTTTAAAAAAGGCATTATAAGCAATCTCTTATTTTGTTTTTCAACTGTCACTTCTTGCGGATTCTGCAATGTTGGCAGGTTTTGAACTGTAAATCTACAATTCATAGCATGTTGTGTTTTTAAGCATAATCCCTACATCTTGCATACTTCACTCTGAAAATATTCACACCTCACATGCCATACAAAGTGTTACTCCATGAGGGATAATAACCATAACAACAGAGGAGGCAGACACACATTTTCAGCCAGAGCTAGAGATGCAGAGTAACACATGGACAGCCATGCCAGTAATCTCCCTCTCTACAATTACGCTAAAATATCAAAGCACAATATTACAATATTGTAAAGGCATCATGACTAATATATGCACCTTACACAAATAGCATGTTTTTCAGGACCTGATGGCCAGCCCTATATATAAATGCTTACTGCTAACCTTAAACACTTTATCTTCATTTTCAAATGTGCAGGTGTGGTGGGAAGCAAATAAAACACACAATATGATTAAAAAGCAGGACATCAAGAGGAAGATGTGAAAAGCCATGTTGAGTCGAGCTGCAAATAGTGGCCCATCTGCCCCCACTCTTAACTGTTTACTGTGGTAAAAATCTGCCCTTTTCCAGCATTTAAGGCTGGGGCACACAGAAAGTAGACCCTCTCAGATTTAGAACTGTGCTCTACAGATACTACCCTCCTCATCAGTGACTGTGGTACAACCTCTTCCCCTTCACAGAACAGTGCTGGGTGCAACACACACTCTGACAGCATGGTTGGTGTCTGCGAAGGTATCTCTGGACAAAGCTTGCTGTAATAAAGCAGCTCACCTGTTTGGAGCTGGGCTCTAGTGTTTTCTCTCTACCCCACTCCACACATAATAATACAATAAAAACATGGTTTTGAGCTAAGGTATGTATATATATATACACACACACACACACCATGGTATAGGTCTGCAGAGGCCCCATCCCCCAATCACTCACCTGAGATCTTGTTCTTAAGGACACTATTCAGGCCAAACCCCTTTGCGCTGTACAGCTGCTGCAGTTTGGAGCAGCTCTTTGTCCGGTTTGGGTTGCTACCACTCACCAGATCCCAGCAGCAGAACCACAGGAGGCTGAACAGGTGAACAAGAAGGAACCACAGCACAGCAGGCACATCTATCCCAACAGCAGCAGCAGATCTATAGGTGATCCTGGTCCGAAACGCAGAGCAGCAATTCAGCCTATTGTATCTGCTGTCCATTCAGCAACCTCCCAGTCTAAAGCTGCTGTCCAAGTGTCTGACTGATCAAAGGTTACTGACCAGTTGATCTATGGCTGCTGTAGGTCCAACTGAAGATTGCTACAACAAGCCCGATCCAATAGTGCTCTCTGGTCAATTCAGCGCCAATCATAGGATGCTGTACAAATGTTCCTAGCCCAATCACAGGCTTACTCTTTAAACTTAAGGTGGGCCAAGCAGCCCAATGGTGCAGGAGAGGATTGGTGCTTGGATGGTTTCCAGTATGCAACAAGTATCACTACAGTGCTCCCAACATCAAGATTCCATGACTTTATGGTTAAAGGATAATAATGAGCCAGTCATGAAGGCGCGATGCCAACTGTTTATTTAAATTATTTCCTCTCCTGACTCAGGTTGCGCTAGTCAGGTTCTGTTTTCTGCTTAATGCTGTAATTGTTTTCCAACAGTCAGATGAGCTGCATGTATATTTTATCTTTTCCAATTAGAAAAAAAGGCAGGTCTGCAACTGGAGAAGTGTAGCAGTTCTGCTTCTGCTGCTGTTTGGTTTCACGCAAAAGAAAAAATTACTCACCTTAGTAACTGTGTTTCTTCTAATGAAGTCTTGCTGTATTATGACAATTGCAGTTAGCTCCAGCACTTGAACTGCCCTGGAGAGTGAAGGGTTAAAATTCTATGCCAGGCATAGAACGTTGGGCTCAAGTTTGGTTGAAAATTCTGTCTGTGACACTTTGAAACCAAACCATCAGATTCTTACAAGCTAAAACTCACTGACTATAGAATGTGGAAATTGTTAAATTCCTACTAGCCAACTGGTAACAAAGAATTTAGATTCCTAAAAGACTCAAGTCAGGAAACCCAAAAACCAAAAACCAAGCACTAAGGAATAAAAAACTCTCTAATCAAACACAAGGCACCCAACACAACAGAAAGTAGGGTGAAGACACCCCTGGGGTGCAACACTGCACCTGCCCACCCACTTCCCAAAGCAGGTTCTGAGAGGGGAGGCAGGTCAGAATACAGCAAGACTCCATTAGAAGAAACACAATTACTAAGGTGAGTAATTTTTTCTTCAAACAACATGAAGTCTTGCTGTATTCTCACAATTGCAGACTACCAAGCAGTACCTGCAAGGAGGAGGGACAGAACCTACTTTGGGAATAGGCTCCGAAGTACTGCTGTGCCAAACCTAGCATCACTCCTAGCCTGGATATCCAGAAAGTAATGCTTGGTGAAGGTATGAACTGTTTTCCAGGTGGCTGCTTGTCAAATTTCTAACAAAGGAATATCCCTGGCCACAGCCAGAGATGCAGCTGTACCTCTAGTGGAATGAGCTCTCGGGCCTGAAGGTGAAGTTTTTCCCAGTTTCTCATAGCAGAATTGGATACAGGACACAATCCATCTGGCAATGGTTCTCTTCGTGGCAGGTTTGCCCTTACCTACTTCCCTATAAGTGAGGAACAACTGAAGGGAGTCAAACCTGTGACCCTTTCTACGTTCCATGTAGTAACTAAGTGCCCTTTTAACATCTAAACTGTGTAGTCTCCGCTCTCCTGAGGAGGTATGATCAGTGAAGAACACAAGAAGAGACATAGATTGGTTTAAGTGGAAATCAGAAACCACTTTGGGTAAGAACCTTCTATTGGTTCTAAGGACCACCTTATCTCTATAGAATGAAATGAAGTCAGGCTCAACTGACAGGGCTTGCAATTCACTGATACGTCTGGCAGAAGTAACAGCAACCAAAAACACAGTTTTCCAAGTCAAGTACTTGAGCTCTGCTGAGGACATAGGGGGGTTGCATAAGCTGAGCAATGCAAATACAGTATTCAAATCCCAGGCAGCAGCAGGATCCCTAAAAGGTGGATTGGTATGAAGCAATCCTTTGAAAAATTTACAGAATACAGGGTGAGATGACAGAGAGGAAGACTTCCCCACTGAAGGAAAGCAGAAACAGCTGACAAATGAACTTTGAGAGTAGCTGGTTTGAGGCCTAGGCCATTAAAGTGAACCATATAATCCAGAACTGTAGACAACTCAGCAGTGTCCGGGGATTTATGCTTCTTGGAACACCAAATGCTGAACCTTTTCCATTTGGAGTTGTAAGTTATTCTGGTGGCAGGCTTTCGAGAAGCTTTGAGAATATCCAGAACCCCTTGGGACAGATGCAAGTCTGCATACTCTTAACTCTTCAAGAGCCATGCCTTGAGAATGAGTGACCAGAGACTGGGGTACCAAATCCTCCCCTGAGAGAAGGTTAACAGATTGTGTTTCCCGGGAAGAGACAGGGGAAGATGGACTGCTAGGGACAGCAATAGGGGGTACCAAGGCTGCCTGACCCAGTCTGGAGCAATCAGAATAATTTTGCAAGGTTGTGACCTTACCTTGACTAGAACCTTGAACAGCAGAGGAAGGGAGGGAAGGCATAAAGAAATAACCCTTCCCAGTTCAAAATCAGAGCATCCAGAGGGACTGAGCCCAAGACTGGGGGTCTGCAACAAAACTGAGGAAGCTGGTGATTGTCTGGGGCTACAAAGAGATCTATCTCTGGAGTGCCCCACCTTTAGAAAATCACTTTCAGCACCAAAGGATCCAGAGACCATTCATGATAGCCCTGGGAAATCCTGCTCAATTCATCTGCTATCACATTGTCCTTTCCTGGGAGGTGGATGGCTACCAGACAGGTCTGTAGGGAATAAGCCAGGGACCATATTTTCATGGCCTCCGTGCACAAGGCCGTGGACAGAGTGCCTCCCTGCTTGTTGATGTACCACATGGTGGTAGTGTTGTCCGTCCTGACCTGAACCACCTTGTTCTGTACAGACTGAGGGAAAGCTTGTATGGCAAGAAGAACTGCCCTGAGCTCCAGGAGGTTGATATGAATAAGGGATTCCTGAGGGGACCACAGTCCCTGGGCCATGAGAGCTCCCAGATGGGCTCCCCACCCCAAAAGGGAAGCATCTGTGGTAAGAACCACAGAGTGAATCTGAGTGACAAATGGAACACCTTGCCTCAGATTATCCAAGTCCTGCCACCACTGAAGGGCCTGAATCAAGGTCCGAGTAACAGGAACTAGCTTGGCAAGAGGATCTTTCCTTTGGGACCAAAAGGTCCTCAGATGGAACTGAATGCCCCTCATCTGAAACCTGACCCCTTGGACCACTGCCGTGGAAGCTGCCATGTGGCCCAAAAGCTGAAGAAAATGCCTTGCTGGTCGAGAAACCAGAGGGAAGAAGGAAGAGGGCAGCTGAGAGACGGCTTTTGCCCTTTCCAAAGGAGGGAAAGCTCTTGCCTTGAGCATGTCCAGCTCTGCTCCTATAAAAGTGAGGAGCTGTACTGGCTCCAGAACTGACTTGGGAAGATTAAGAAGGAACCCCAGGGAAGTGAGAACTTGCTGGGTAACCTGCAGATCTGACTTGACTTGGTCTGGGGACTGGCCCACAAGGAGCCAATTGTCCAGGTATGGAAAGATAGAAATCCTTTTCCTTCTTAAAATGGCCACCACTACTGATAGGTACTTTGTAAACACCCTTGTAGCTGAAGTAAGGCCAAAGGGCATTGCTCTGAACTGGTAATGGCCTGAGGGCAATTCGAACCTGAGGTACTTTCTGTGGGAGCACCTGATGGGAATGTGAAAATAGGCATCCTTGAGGTCCAGGGAGGCTAGCCAGTCTCCTGGCCTCAGAGAGGGAAGAATTGTTCCCAGAGTCACCATTTAGAATTTTGGCTTTAGCAGGTGCTTATTTAGGTATCTTAGATCTAGGATGGGTCACCACTCCCCTGTCGTTTTTGGGGTAAGGAAGTACCTGGAGTATAGACCTTTGCCCCTGTATGGGGTAGGAACTCTCTCTATGGCTCTTAAGGCCAGGAGAGAGGCAACCTATGCCTCTAGAGCAAGGGTTTCTGATGTATTTGCAGGTGGAAAGGATCTGGGTCTCAGTTTCAGAAAATTTTTGAAAATGAGAACCAGCCCCTGACTTACAACCTCCAGGACTCACTTGTCTGAATTAACAGACATCCAGTCCTGGACAAAGTAAGCCAGCCTGCCTCCTACCGGAATGGGGGAGTCAACCCGGGCTGACACATCAGGGTGTCTGCTTGGCAGGAGCTTTAGGCTGAGGGGTGGATGCAGCCCTGCTCATCCCCCTTCTGCCTCTCCCTCTGAAGAACCCCCTCTGAGAAAAGGAAGAAGAGGCCTGTGCTTGGTAAAAAGGCCTGTGAAAAGGCCTGCCCCTGCCCCTAGCTTGCTGCCTTCGAGGAGTTGCCTGCCTCACCCTGGCCTGGGCACTCCTGTAAGTGGTCCTGTACTCATCCATTTTCTTCATGTAATTCTCTGTCTGCTCCCCAAACAGAGAATTAACCACCACAGGGAAATTCATGGCCTTAGCCTGGGTATCCTGGAAAGGCTAGTATATCTGAGCCAAGCCATTCTCCGAAGAGCCACAGGTGTAGCCATGACTCTTGATGACACATCACTGGAGTCCACAGCAGCATGAAATTGCACCTTTGATGCCTCAATCCCATCAGTAGCCACCCCCTCCAGCTCCTTGGCTAGCTGGGGAGAAGCCTGTTTAGCCAGTGCCAGTACAGTGTCCCACCTGGACTTCTGGTACCTGTCTGTACAGGCCATATAGTTAGCCTGCCCGAGCCCCAAAGATGATGCCATGTACTGCATCGTTGCCATGGCATCTATCTTCCTGGAGTCTTTGTCTTGGGGGGGGGGTGAAGCCAAGGGAATGTTTGCTTGCCTTGTCACAGGCTGCAGCCTGCATCACCCCAACATAGCTGCATTGCTGATAAAGAAACTCTGTATCTGAGCCTGACAAGGTGTACCTCTTGTCCATTCTCTTGTCAACAGGAGGTACAGAGTTAGGAGACCTTAGAATTTTTTGTGTCCGTTACCCAAAGGACTTATGGAGGGAAATAGACAGTCTCTTAGACTCTGGGATGTCCATTATCTCAACAAAATCAGGCTCCTTCTGATCCTCCACAGCCTCAATAGGAAGCTGGAGGGTTTGAGCCACTTTTCTGTAAAACAGAAAGTGGGGAGGGGACTCAGAAAGCCTAGTAGGGGAAAACACCAGAAGATCTGTCTGGGGAGATGTCCGGTTCCACAGGCACATCCAGACTTTCGCTGTCATAATCATCCTCTTCAAAATCCCCCCCCTCATCAAACTCCGGTTCATAAAAATCTTCAGGGGAATAATCCTGAACTGGGGGAACTGACCGATCCAAACCCCTGCCAGAAGGCGCCGGATCGGTCGGAACCGGACGAAGCGATTCAACAATCCGAATCACTCTGGCTATCTCATAAGCGGTCGGAACATGAAGTTCTGGATTCGAACCAGCCGATTTATCCTTGCGCTTTTTCTTTGTCAGGATCGGCTCTCCTCTTGCCCAAAGAAGTATCGCCCTCGTCAGAGGGCACTCCTTCTGGTTCAGTAGGAACCGAACCAGGCTGGCCTTCCGGGTCAGCGGATTTCTTGGCCTCCTTATTCCTAAGTCTACCTAACCTTTTATCCAATGTAGACTTAGGGAAATTCTTGCAAATTTGGCAGTCTGAATCGAGGCAGTCAAACCCCAGACAGTAAATACAAGTGGTGTGGGGATCGACCTTAGCAAAGACCTCCCCACACACTGCAGTGTTGAAGCCCACTGGGCCCGGTTTTTTTCTTGGGTTTCTCAGACATGGCCAACCTAACAAAACTTACCCTTTATAAGGCAACCGCCAGGCAAGACTCCCCTATCGGTTTCTCACCGTGTTACGGTGTTGGAAAAAAAGCGTTCAATTCACGCGTTTTTTTTAAAAACTGTCTGGACCGGTAATCACACACTACACTTTTTCACAAGATTTTTGTCTAAAGGATCGGTTTAGCCAAACCGATCGAAAAAGCTTTACAATTTCCACACAGTAACTATCCTACGTATTTACGGTACCACAGACAGTGTCTCAAATTGGTAAACAGAACTTAATGTGGACTAAAACCGACAACTTTAACACACTTTGAACCGAGCAGAAGGAGAAAATCTCCGGAGCGACTGTTCAGTGAGGCGGAGTAATGAATCTGACGGTTTGGTTTCAAAGTGTTACAGAGTTTTCAACCGAGCTCGAGACCAACATTCTATGCCTGGCATAGAATTTTAACCCTTCACACTCCGGGGCAGTTCAAGTGCTGGAGCTAACTCCAATTGTCGGAATACAGCAAGACTTCATGTTGTTTGAAACACAGCTTGAATCTGGTCTGCTCAACTGCCCGATTCATCTATACATGCCACCCGGTTTGTTTACTTTCTCGTGCGCTGGAGGAAGTGATGACAAACTAAGATGAGGCCAAAAAAGAGTGAGGGGGGGCTCACCAGGGGCATGGCTTGACAGGTAGGAGAGGCCTAGAAGCAGGCAACATCATTTCATTTTCAGAGCCATTTGGCTCAACAAAAGGGGGAGGTGCATGCTTACACTTCAATCCACCAGTGTCCTTCTTAAAGTGCAATAATATGGCCATAAGTATGGCAACTTTTAACATTTTTACTGTGACTGCCTTTGTAGACCTGGCCAAGGACTTTGACTTGGTGAATCATAACCTGCTTTTGTCTGCCCTTTTTAAATTGGGTTTGTCTTCTGAGGTGGCTGGTTGGCTTGAGAGCTACCGAGCTAAACAGAGTTGATGCCAACCTCAATACTACAAACGTACATCTATTCGCAGATGATAGGGTACTTTACATCAGCAGATCTTCCCGGAAGCAGCATGTACTGATTTTCAGCAGGAGTTCAATCTGCTGCAACTGCAGCTCTTGAACCAGAAACTTCTACTGAATGCTAAGAAAACAAAGGCGATGCTCCTCTCACCCTCTGCACATATAACAAACTCCGCTGCCCAAGGAACCTTTCCTAAGATCTCCACACTCCTAGGCGAACCTTTGGAATATGTAACTAAGTTCAAATACTTGGGGGTCTGGATCGACCATAGACTTTCTTATAATGACCATATTGAAGAACTTATAAAAAAAGCTTACACAGAGGCTTGGTCTCTTCTATAGGATTAATCACCTGCTTACTTGGGAGGCCAAGAAGCAACTGGTCCAATCCACCTTCATAACATTGCTGGACTATGCGGACTTCCTTTACAGTCAAGGCCCCGCCTCTGCACTGGTCAAACTGGACATGCTCTAACATAGTGCCTTAAGGTTCATTACTGGCCTCCCTCTCGCCATGCATCACTGCTCCCTAAATGCTGCTGTGGGATGGCCATCCCTCAAATATAGAAGTCAGAGGAATGCCATCTTTTGGACCTTCAGAACTATTACTAAGAAATTGCCTCAATATGTCTTTGATTGCCTGCCCCTAAGCTCGGTAAGCAAATATGCTTTGAGGAGTGCCTCCTACATCTCCTTTATTATACCTAGGCCAGACTGCGCTTTGCTAGGACATCCTTTTTTTTTTTTTTTTTTTTTTTATACTTTATTTACCCCGAAGGGCAGGGCATCCTTCTGAGGTGCTTATTGGGTGAGAGCCTCTCACTTCCTGCCTGAACCCCGACATCCGGGTATCCCCACCTGCACTGCCCAGACCAGACCCCAGCCTACTGGCATGACTGGGTTCCATGCAGCCTAGAAGCTGGCGCCAGGGGAGATCTCAGTGAGCTGGGCCAGCGGTGGGATGTGGGTCATGCCACGGAAGCCCCCATCATCTCCGCTGTCCTCCGCGGAGGGGTTTTTCCTTCCCTGTTTGTCCCCCCAGTGTGACATTCAGTGATGTTATGGCACATGGCAACCCTGCCGTCATCGCGCTCGCCCCATGTTACGAGCTGGTTGTCCTGCAGTAACCCGTCTCCATCAGGGCCACTGTGACACTGGACAACCCTATGCCCTCCCCAGGAGAGGACAACAGCCCATCGGACTCCATTTCTCCCCGCCCGAACCGGCAACCTAGATCTTGCGAACCGGGTCACCCAGCATGCGAGGCGCGGGCGTGCGTCAGCACCTCAACCCTCAGCGACACTGGGCGGCTATGGTAGGACATCCTTAGTTACACGTTAACCTCACTCTGGAACAAGCTGCAAAAACATTAAAATTGGTCTACCCTATCAAACCATCAACATTAAAAACTCTTTATGCTTGTTCTTCCAGGAATCCTGTAATTGTTTTACCTGACCCTGCCTTTTTACTTGAATTGAGCCTCCCACTCTCCTTCCTCCCTCCCTCCCCCCGACCCCTATTCTTCTTCTGTTCCCTTATCCACTCCCTCCCCTTGCCTTTGACCAGCATCCTTGGGCCCATCTTCATTCCACTGGTGGTCTCAGCAGCAGCACTCTGCGATCAGTGGCCATCGTATAGCTGCCACTGCCCATTTAGTCTTCTATCCCTCTACCTCCTCCCTTTTAGGCATCTGCCCCTTCCCACTCACTTTATGGATCTATCCTTCTATTTCATACCTAATCAAAGAGCCCTCTCTCTTGCACCCTGTATATTCCTTGTAACTTGTATTTATTATTCTCTTAATACAGTCCAGAGAATCTCATGTATATATTTGTATATTTATTTTTATCAAGAATTAGTACTGTTATCCATCTGAATTCTGTGCATTGTTCTATGTTCAATTTGTATCGTATTATGATTACTATATGTTGTGTAGGTAACCCTTCTATGCTTGATATGTATGTCCAGGTACACCTTGAAAATGAGCTTTGCTCAACGGTGTTTGCCTGGTTAAATAAAGATTTTGATTGACTGACTGATTTTAGTCATTCTCAAGCGACAAAAATTAAGGGATGCATTTCACCCACACCTGTAGTTTTACTGGGTTTTCCTCAGGGTTCTATTTGGGTCACCTCTTATTTAGTTTATTTCTGAATACACTACCTTCAGTTTGTTGTAATAAACAAATTTTCCTTTATGCTGATTACGCGGTGATCCTCACAAGCAGCCCAATTTTATGGATGTATGAAATGATTTGGCCTGTGATTTTGTTGCAGTTCAAAAATGATTTTGCTTTAACAAATTGGTCTTAAATGAAAAAACAAAACAAATCAAACAAAAAAAAATCCATGATTTTTTATAATCAAAGAAAAAAGCTGGCTGATACTCCTTACGTACGCTAAGGGCTGGTGACACAGAACAATTCAGGACCTTCAAATATTTAGGACACCTAGTGGATGAATCTTTAACTTAAGAACAGCACATTCATACCATGATTATACTAACACATCAAAGATTGGGTTCTCACTACAGACTTAACTTGTTACTTGTCCCTTCCACTAGGTTGTTGCTGCTTCACAACTTCCTATTGCCTCTTATACACTACTGATTGTTGTTCTATCATTCAGCAGGCACGGGGTTACTAAATAAGGTTAAGACCTTATTGAATCAGATTGTCAGATTCGCTTTTCAACTACCATATACTACTCACAATTGTAATTTGTATGAGTAACTGGGCTGGCTGCAGCTTGATCAGAGGCACCAGTTTCAACTTGGCACCTCAGCCAGGAAAGTAATCCTGGACATGGTTCCAAGCTCTTTTCGTGTAATTTTCAAAAAACATGTTACTACTGCTCTAAACAGATCTTCGCAATGTAAGTGGTTTACTGTTCCTATGATGATAACTTCTACTGGTCAGAGATCATGGTTATATACTTTGTCTGTAGCTTTTAATGCCTTACCATCAATGATAACTTGTGCTAGCAACTCTCTATTATTCAGAATAGCCCTAAAAAGGCATCCTTTTTCCAGTAAGAGATGTAAATGTTTCACTGACTAGTCCTTTAACATTGTTGCTGTATACCTTCATTTTACTGATTATTATATCTTATGTAATTTCCTTATTGTATATTTCTGTTATTTGTTCTGGTCACTCCCGAAAACAGGTCTTTGGTCGATGGACTTTTCCAGATTTGAAATAAACAAAACAACTGTCTTGCAGTGGTCAAGGATGACCCCCTTTTAAAGTAAACATTTTTCAGCACCTACAAAGCATGAAATAATCCATTCCTGTATATAGAACCTTCTACCCTCGGCTTTATTATCTATTTTATGTATGTTGTCTATATCTAGAAAAGGTCACAACTCTCTTGTATCCAACAGTGAATCTTATTAGAGCTTGGCACAACCCAGGAAGTTTACATTACTCTTAAAAATAACATGATTCTGATTTAAAATTTTAGCCTAAAAAACTACAGTTTAAAAAAACCCATAAAGAATAAAGCTGAATGTAATTTTCTGAGAATACCTCTGGCTGCTATTCACAACAATCAATTTGACATTTTTCCACTTTCAGCTATGCTAAGGCAGCATTCCAATACGTTTTCCTTTCAAACAAACTGCAGTATTTTTAGTGGCTTTTCAAATAACTGTTTTAAGAAAAGGGTCCATTATTTAAATACATTTTAAGTAGAACAAAAAAGTCCAAATTTGTGCAATATTGTTTCATGTACTCCATCCCATCTGTTTGAAGGTATACGCTGCAAGACGTTCACAGATAAATCCAGTCAAGATGACCAACACTGAAAATCTTCTGCTGACATTCAAAGCAACTGCAACAGAGCATAGAAAGAAGAGTAACTGCATGCCTTCACAGTATTCAAGAAAGTTTTTCAGTTTCATAATTTTTTCTTAATGCTTAAATTTATTAGTTAACACAAATCCTTTTACTCTTTAGCTAACAGATGAATTTCTCAAAACTGAGCTAAGAATGTGTTTCTAGTGCTCCACACTATGAGGATTATTCTGCACTTCTTCAAAAATAAGTCCATCCCACATTGCCCCTTTACTATGACAGTCACTGCAATTAAATATAGAATAATGCTCAGGCATGTGTGTGTTACAATGTTTTTTTTTTGTTTTTTTTTTTTTTTTTACACACCTGAGGTGTGTGATGACCCATAAACCGACAGTGAAGCTCGAGAGGTTTATGAGGTCATTACACACAGAGGATGTGTTAAAAAAAAAAAAACCTCAAACACACACACGCCCTGAGTGTTATTTTATAATAACTGGTACGGCTATAGGTACAATAAGTTGCATCATTTTCAGTTAAAATTATTTTTATTGTAACTAGAGTAAAGGTAATTGTGTCCAAATACACAATTCACTGATTCATGTTTCCAAAAAAAAAGGTTAGAGTAAAACAAAATAACTGTTAGGTCATGGCTTACTTAATTTCATTAACTTGAAACAGTCCAGATGTTATTTAAAAGTTGCGTTGGAAAGAAATCACTGGATGAGCCTCACTGACAGGTAGCTGTCATGTTCAAGTTCGGATGGCTACATTAATGCTAGGAACTGTCACTTTGACTGTAAACAAAATTACAGAGCTAAAAAAAAAATTCACAAACTGCCTGTTTTGTGACACAGGAGCAAGGAGACTCTTGGTTTAAAGTTTCTCACTGATTGCCTCACATCTGACAGCGTCTGAAAGCAGCTCACGTTGTCAGATGCCAGCTGATCTCAAACAGCACTTCAGTCTTCAATCAAAATGCCGCAATAATTGGGTGTGATGTCACACTCAGTTATGAAGGCTTCTGGTCTGACATCAACTAAATTCTTGTTGATAAAGGGACTCCCCAATTATTATACTATACTATACTAGTGCATTCTGCCACAAAGAGAAAATGTTAATTTGCATTGTAAATTACTGTAGCAATGTGTTCTAATGTGATTCACAATTTGTAATCTGCAAAATATATACCTGTTCACATATGAATTAGCCAGTAGCAGATTTAAATAAAAAGGAGACAAGGAATTTGGTGAAACTGCACAATTTGAACTGGCTATGCCATATCTGGATAATTTTTTACTCTGTGTTAAACATTAGCTGGTTACTGAAGCTGAATACCATCACATAACCAAGTCTATCTGAAAGCATGATGGATCACCTACTGTACGTAACTCACTAGTTGAAAATGTGAAAAACATGCTTAAATTGAGGCCACGAAGACACACCAGTCAGATTAAAAATATTGTACAACTGCCAGATTACCAGCAGTTCTCTAGCTAGATCTTGGGAAACCAGTTGCTGAAATGGAAAATGAATAACTCTGCCTCTAGCAAGATGATTTACTTACTCAGAGAGACAACCACTTCCTTTACATGGGTTGGGGAATAGAACATAACAAAAAGTGGATGTTTACTTACTGTACATTAATATTCATTTGAAAAATAAAATACATTCAGGCATCATTCAGGTTTGAAGTACAAAGCTACAAAAGTAGAGAAATTAGACATTATTGTAAAAAAATTCCCCTATGTAGTCCAAAGAACTGTGTGGTAGTGCATTTAGTAAATGTAAATTCAGCACTAACAAAAAGAAACAAACTCTGGTCAGAGCTGATATGGCTGCTCAGTGAGCTCTCACTGCGCTGTTGCTGCACCTGCATCTGCCATTCCCAAGATAGTGTCGCCGACATAACTGCGCATGTGCGATACTTGCACGTGCGCAGTTTGAGTCGGCACCAACATCTTGGGCACGGCGGCTATTGCTTCCGCAAATGCAGAAGAAAAAGTAGATCCCCGCAACGGGGATGTGTTTATGTGGGCTGTGGCGGGGAAGAGCCGCATGAACAGCACCAGTCCGCCATAACAGTAGTCTTATTCCTCATCAACCTGGCACTGCAAAGCATGGACAAAGTGGGACCAGTGGAGACTGCTGGCCTAAACACTACCTGCCCACTTGAGCCAATGGAACACCTGGGTATGGGAACCAGGCAGGGGGGACCCTTCTCTAGCTCCCATTTCACCCCAGGGTGCTTTCTGAATCTTACTACCCCCTTAGTACCATTCTCCCCGAGCCCTTCCACCTAGACCCCCTACTCCTCACGATACCTGCAGCTCTGCAGTGCCTATATGTGTCAGCTGACGGGATGGAGGTCCAGTAGCTGGGCCAAGGAGTAGCTATGCCTGGGGGGTCCACCATCCCAACAAATCGTATATTAGCTATGAAACTATAAAACTCCAATAATATGAGCAACAATGTAGACCTTAAAATAATATCACGCAAAAACCTAGAATATAAGAAAGATATATAAAATTTATAACCAACCCACCCTGACCCCACACTCACCCTCAAATTCTACTGTGGCCGGCTCGGTGGCATTGAGGGTTGAGGCACTGGACGCCACACCTTGCTCCATGCCAGCGACCCAGGTTCGGGGCGAACTCGGGTCGCTGGTGGGTCCAGGAGGGGAGATAGGCTGGAGCCGCCTCACGACAGCTCGCCTTCTCCGGGAGTGGTACAGGCCGTGCCCACTCACTTGCTTGACCGAGTGGAGGCTGGGAGTACTGCATGCCCCATATGGGAAGGAGCTTGCTGTACTACAGCGTGAAACCCGTCCCGGTGTTGGCGCCCTGGCGTCAAAGGAGTCTTACGCTGTATGGGGAGGGTGGAAACGGAAAAAGAGCCTGCCACCGCTGGGAAGATGGGGAGACTGGACGTGCCTACGATTTGCCTCCACCCACTCAGCGAGCCCTGGACCAATGAAATGTAAGTTTCAGGGTCCGCCCTGCCTCATCCCTGCCCGTGGGGTATAGCCGTGGCTCCGTGGGGATCTGGGGCCTTGTCGGGTAGGATGGAAGGCAGTGGGATGTTGGTTGGCTCCCCTGATGGGTCAGGGGTGGCAGGCTGCGTAGGACAGAAAAATAGTAATTACAAAAAAAAAAAAAAAATTCTACTGTAACCAAATACACAACAGTCATGCAATACTTTCATAAGTTATATGTAAATGTCACACACTCCCACAATCATACCCAAACTATCCACTCACAACCAGACTATACCCAACCCCCACAATTAAATGAAGTAGAGAATAGCAAGGATAGCAGCCCTGTAGTGCAGATTAGAGCCCAGGTTGCATAAGAAAAAAATTACTTACCATAGTAATGTTATTTCTTACAATGCATTCTTCAGCATTATTGACAGGTGCAGTATGCCAGCTGGCTTAAGCTGCCCCGGAGAGGAGGAGTCAATGTAAAAAGACATTGGCCAATCAGAATAGACAGAGAAGAGAGTGCTGCCTGTAGTCAGTCTGAAGGACCTCAGAACTGTTTTGAAGCTGAAAAAACAGCAACACTGTGCCCAACAGGGGCAAAACACCGTTAGCAAATACAACTGACAATTCCAAACCACTATTGTGAAACAAATCAACAAGAAAATAGTAAAATTAAGCAAATTTGGCTAAACACCATGACAGAGCTGTCCCCAGACTGATTTCAGATGAGATGATGGGTGAGAGTAGGCCAAGGCCCAAACTTTCATTGCCTCTGTGCACAGCGGAGTTGACCTTGTTCCCACTTGCTTGTCTATGTAATACATTGTGGTTGTATTGTGTGTTCCGACCTGAACCACCTTCCCCTTGACTTGACTGGAGAAGAACTGAAGAGCCAATAGAACTACTCTGAGCTCTAGAAAATGCATGTGCAGGAGAGATTCCTGCTTTCCTCATGTACCGCGAGTTGTGACGTCCCCCACATGTGCACCCCACCGCAGAAGGGATGCATCTGTTGTGAGTACCAAAGAAGGGGGTTGCTGCAGGAAGGGAACCCCCTGCCTGATTGTTTCTTTCCTGCCACCACTGCAGGGCTTGAAGAAGAGTGGCTGTGACTGGAACTAACTTTGAAAGAAAATCCTTTCTTTGGGACCAGTGTTCTCTTAAGTGAAATTGAATGTCTCCATCTGGAACTTGGCTCTTAGCACAGTTGGTGTGGAACCTGCCATGTGGCCCAGTAGCTGAAGGAAGTGCCTTGCTGGCTTTGAGACATGACGTTTGAAAGATTCAGCTACCTGGATGAGGCTGTCCACTCTGTCCTTAGGCAGGTAAGTTATCCCTTTCTTTGTGTCCAGTTCTGCCCCTATAAATCTGAGGAGTTTAACTGGTTCCAGAACAGACTTTTTGTGGTTCACCAGGAACCACAGAGAGGACAGAATGTCCTGTGTTAGTGACAATGCCTCACTGACTTGCTGGGGGGACTGTCCTACTACAAGCCAGTCGTCCAGGTAGGGAAAGACTGACACTCCTTATCATCTTAGATGGGCCACAACCACTGCCAGAAACTTTGTGAACACTCTTGGGGTGGATATGAGCCCGAAAGGCATTGCATGTAACTGCTAATGGCCTGAGGGTAACCTGAACTGGAAATACTTTTGGTGTGACTTTTTGATTGGGATATAGAAGTATACATCCTTGAGATCCAAGGATGCCAGCCAGTCTCCCTGTCTTAGACAAGGTAGTATTGTGGCCAGAGTGACCATTTTGAATTTTGGTTTAGTCACATGCTTGTTCAAGTACCTGAGATCCAGAATGGGTCGCTACTCCCGTTTTTTTTTCACTGTGAGGAAGTATCTTGAATACAGTCCCTTCTCCAGCTCACTGGGAGGTACTGATTCTACTACCTTGAGCACAAGGAGGTTTGAAACCTCCGATTCCAGCAAGGCTGTTTCTGATGGGGAAGATGGTTTAAATCTCTTGACCTGAGCCTTGGCATAGCCTTGAAGCGGAAGGCAAGTCCCTGGTCCACTACTTCCAGGACCCACTTGGCTGTGGTGATGGTTTTCCATTCCTGGAAGCAGTGGGCCAACCTTCCCCCTACTGGGCATGGGGAGGCAACACAGACAATCCCCTCAGGGTGTCTGCTTTGACTGAGCTACTGGCTGGACACTAGGGCTAGTGTGGCCACTGTCCCTGAAGTGTCCCCTGGGCTGGTACTGAGGAAAAACTTGAAGCTGGAAAAAGGGCCTGTAGGGAGTTCTACCCGTTACCCCTTGGATGGTGTTTCTGGTGGTTGGCAGTGCTCTCGACTGCTGCATTTTTGTAAGCAGCTTTATAGTTATCCACTTTTTTCGATATATGCCTCTGCTCTCCAAACAGAGACACAGGGTCACAAGGAAAATCCATAGCTTTGTTTTGAGTGTCTTGTGTGAGGTTAGTGGTTCTGAGTCATGCAAACCTCCTTAAAGACACAGCTGAAGCCATCTGTCTGGAAGCAGTGTCATTAGCATCCACTGCCATTCTAAACTGTGTTTTTTGAGGCTTCAATGCCCCTCTTAGCAGCCTCCTCCAGATCAGCAGCCATGGGAGGGGGGGAACTGCTTTGGATATCTCCAGAATTGTGGACCACGTATGTTTGTGGTACCTGGCTATGTAGACCATACAGAAAGCCTACCTAATAGCCAGGGAAGACCCAAGATAAACTTTCTTTGCAATAGAGTCTATCCTCCTAGAGTCTTTTTATGGAGGATGGGAGGCCAGAGGGATGCCAGCTTTGTCTCAAGCTGCAGCCTGCACCACACATTTGTGGCTGGGGTGTCCAAATAGGAATTCAGCCCCAGTTTTAGTCATCCAATATTTTCTGTCCACCTTTTGTCTGTAGGAGGGACAGAAGTGGAGGTCTGCTTCCTTAGGGACTTGTGTAGTGGAAGGAACAACATTTTAGATGGTGGGACGTCCGTCATTTCCTTGTAGTCCTCTTTCTCCTCATCCTGTACTGATTCTTGGGATTGGAGGTTGAGAGACTGAGCAACTTGCTTCATAAAAGCAAAGTATGAAGTAAAATCCTCATTTCCCTTATGAGGGGAATCTGGCCTATGTGGATCAGGAGAGATGTCTGGTTCTATGGGGTCACCATAGTTCTCACTCTCGTCTTCATCATCTGGTTCATCACCGTAACCAGTTTCTTCAGAAGGCTCCCCACCTTGGTCTATTAAACTGAGGGCCTGTGAACCAGGAGTTTTTGGAACTGGTTGTGGATCAACCGGAACCGGAGACTGTAAGAAATGAATAATCCTAATCGCGTTAGCGATTTCCTCAGCAGAAGGAACCGCGGTTGATTTCGGTTGCGATTCCTGGTGTTTTTCTTTTAACCATGACGGACGGTTCAGCAGTCTTATCCATGGTTCTTTTCTTAGTGGAGCTATCGCCCCTGTTACAGGGCAGCCCCTCTGGTTCAACTGGTTGCTCACTGGCTGGATTAGCAGCCTTTTCAGCCATTTTTTCCTTCAGTCTTTTCTGTTGTCTTTCAATGGTAGACTGAGGGAAACTGGCACAGATTTCACAGTCTGTATAAAGATGGTCAAACCCCAGACAGAACAAACAAATAAGGTGTAAATCTGCTTAAGCAAAAAGTTCCCTGTACTCGGTACAGTGCTGGAAACCTGTGGGTCCTGTTTGTTTTTTCGTCTTCTGTGACATAACCCAGATACCACACACTAATTTTTTTTTTTTTTTTGCGGCTGTTACACCAATAAAGTAAAAACAAGAATTACCCTGGAGTTTTTAAGGTTAAAAGACTCACACAAAAAACAGGAGTTATCTTGGTTAAACTAAACTAAAACTAACCGACTATACCGAGGCAGAAATAAAATTAACTCACTATAGTTAAAAGACCAAGAAAATTAAAAATAGATAGTGGATTTCTTCCCAGTTAAGGAACCGAGAAGAAAAATGACTACTTACCCTAAAATATATAAAATCTTAACAATTACTACCTGAAAACCAAGGACAGTGAAATAAATGCCAAATAAAATAAACTTTACTAGTGATAAAACTGAGAAAAATAAAGTTTCTTCAAGTGATGAAGGAGAGCTCTCCAGAGACTTCTTACTGAGGCAAGCGGAGTAAAGAATCTGACAGTTTAGAAGCTGTTTACCAGGGACAGTGATTTGAAAACAGAGTTCCAGCCTAGCATTCCATCATATGCATAGGTTCTATTAACTATTTTGGCTCCAGGCAGTCCTATGGTGAGACCGTATTGCATAACTCAGAATACAGTAAAATTTCCTGGGGTTTGAAGAAAAAATTACTCACCATAATAATCTTGCTTCTACAAAGGGATCACTCATTATGATTAAACTAATGCAGTCAGCTTCAAGTGCTCGACTGCCCAGACAGAATAGAATGCTATGCACATGACATGACAGAACTCTAACTGGCTCATGCCAAATTCAAACTGCTGCACCGCAAGTTCTACAGATTCTTTTGGAGCCTAACTGGGTATAAGACCCCCTAGTTAACAACATTATAATAAATATAAGCCACCCCTCCCAGGTTAAAGGTCACCCAAAGACAGGCCTAACATGAGACAACAAGGAAATCAAACATGTTTAAACAGAGTGAGTCTCTAATCTGTGCTAAATAGAACATCGAAGCAGGGATACAGAACCAAAAAAACACTTTTTTTTTTCAGGTTCTAGTAGGGGAGGCAGGGTGGGTGCTTTAATCATAATGAGTGATCCCTTTGAAGAAACAAGATTACTATGGTGAGTAATTTTTTTCTTCTAACCCCAGGAATCATTCATTATGATTAAACTAATACAGACTACCAAGCAGTACCTCTGGAGGTTGGGCAGAGCACCTATTTGGGGCACAGGTTCTGCAGAAGTGCCATGCCAAACCTGGCATCACTTCTGGATTGTAGATCCACGCTGTATTGCTTTGTGAAGGTGTGTACTGTATTCCATGTAGCTGCTTTGCAGATTTCCAGTAGAGGGACATCTCTTGAAGCTGCTACTGATGCAGCTGTACCCCTTGTGGAATGTGCCCTTAGACCTAAAGGCACCTGCTTATTCACTTTTTCATAACAAAACCTTATACATGCCACTATTCATTGAGAAACTGTATGTTTTGTGGCAGCTCTACCTTTGCCAACTTCCCCATAAGTGAGGAAATGAAAATTACGTACCTACCA
Organism: Neoceratodus forsteri; assembly: GCA_016271365.2. Classification (NCBI taxonomy): domain Eukaryota; kingdom Metazoa; phylum Chordata; order Ceratodontiformes; family Ceratodontidae; genus Neoceratodus; species Neoceratodus forsteri. The sequence goes on from CM057449.1 coordinate 1,730,278,977, forward strand.
TAATTCTTGATCTTCTTGGACGAGTCTCCACCACTCATTCACACTATTGGGATCTGCGCCAGAGGCACCAGAACCCATCGGAAGCAAACTTTTGCTGGAGGGTTGGTGCCAGGAGTGGGCGCCTGGGAAGCGGCGCCGCGAGCCTAGCTGGAGTGCGGTAGCGACGCTAATCGTCGACCCTCCACACCGCCTCAGTACCTTTTTTACCAAGGAGGTGCAGCGTAACTAACCTAGAAGGGTAGCCTAACCTAAAAGCCGTACATAAGATAGTCCGGGCGACCCGTGTAAGAAGGGTCAATAAAGAAGTCTTCACTTCCTAAACATTTGAGGGAGTGAAGACGAACAAGAAAGGTGAGCTCGGGGGATGGAGGGTGGGAACGTGAATGAGTGGTGGAGACTCGTCCAAGAAGATCAAGAATTACGGTAGGTACGTAATTTTCATATCTTCCTGGACATAAGTCTCCACCACTCATTCACACTATTGGGAGAGTACCGAGCTAATAATCCCCCGAGAGGGCAGCAGGAAAGACCAAGAGCTCAAGTTTCTAGGACAGAAGTCCATTGAGGATGGCTCTGCCAAAGGAAGAATGTCGTCTGGCATGGACATCTAGTGCATAATGTTTAACGAAAGTATGCACTGAGCTCCAGGTGGCCGCATTGCAGATGTCTGCAATGGGCACATTGAGGATTTCCGCTAGGGATGCCGCGACCGCTCTGGTAGAGTGAGCGTAAACTCTACCCTCCAACTTAACCTGCACCATGGAATAGCAGTGACGAAGGCATGCCACTAGCCATGATGAGATACATCTGATAGCGACAGGTTGACCCAGCCGGGTCTCACTGAAGGAAACGAACAGTTGCTAAGCTTTGCGAAAATCCTTGGTTCTATCTAGATAGAAACGCAAGGCCCTCTTAACATCCAAAGAATGAAGATAATGTTCCCCTTCATTTTGGAAGTACGCAAAATAAGAGGGAAGGACCAAAGGTTGGTTTAGATGAAATTCTGACACAACCTTAGGAAGAAATTTAGGATGAGTATGAAGAACTACTTTGTCCTTATGGAACACAGTATACGGAGGGTCTGTGACCAGGGCATGTATCTCAGAGACCCTGCGGGCTGAGGTAATGGCCACTAGGAAGGCAGTCTTCCAAGTGAGAAATTTTAGCTCACAGGTAGCCAGAGGTTCGAAAGGTTTCCGAGTGAGCATGTCTAGCACAAGATTAATGTCCCAGGCTGCGACTGGACGTCTTGTAGGAGGTCTGGTATGCAGAATCCCCTTAAGAAATCTCTTAATCAGAGGTAACTGAGCCAGAGTTAAGGAAATAACGGGCTCATGATACGCTGAAATGGCACTAAGATGAACTTTGACTGTAGAGTACTGCAGACCCGAATTTGAGAGGTCCAAAAGGTACTCCAAAACCATATCTGGTGGACAGGAAAAGGGATTCAAAGAGGACTTTGCACACCAGAGTGAAAAACGCTTCCACTTGGCTGTGTAAGTTTTCCAAGTGTCTGGCTTCCGAGCAGCCAGAAGAATATCTGAAACTCTGCGAGAGACATTGAACCGGTTTACTTCAACCTCTTCAGGAGCCAAGCATGAAGGTGAAGTGATCTCAGGTTGGGATGGACCACTGGTCCCTGAGTCAAAAGGTTCATCTGCAGGGGAAGTGGTCTCGGAGGAACTGCCAACATATTGTTGAGCAGTGGAAACCACAGCTGCCAAGGCCAAAAGGAAGCAATGAGAATCATTTTGTCCCCCTGGGATTCGAACTTGAGGAGTACCCTCTGAATCAGAGGAAGAGGCGTAAAGGCGTAAAGAAAGTGTTTTGTCCACCGCAGCCTGAATGCATCCTGACAGAAAATGCCAGGCCCTGGATTTCTGGAGCAGAAGACAGGCAGTTTTGCACTGAGTGGGGATGCAAAAAGGTCCAGGTCTGGAGTTCCCCACTCTTCGAATAGTGACTGAACTATGGTTGAGTCGAGAGACCACTCGTGAGGGTCTGTCTCTGTTCTGCTGAGATGGTCTGCCAGTTCGTTCTGAACACCTGGCAGGTAGACCGCTTGAATTAGAGCCTCGTGCTCCAAGCACCATTCCCATACCCTCATTGCTTCCCTGCATAAGGGGTAAGAATGAGCACCGCCCTGCTTGTTGATGTAATACATCACTGCTTTGTTGTCCATTTGAAGGAGAATGTTCTTGTGACACAGAATGTCCTTCAAAGCTCGGACCGCATAAAGGACGGCTCTCATTTCTAGGATGTTTATGTGGAGCTGGGACTCGACTTGAGTCCACGCACCTTAAGTGTGGAGAGCCTGACAGTGAGCTCCCCACCCCAGTAGGGATGTGTCCATGGTAATGGAGATCTGATGGTCCAGAGGAGCAAAGGGATACCCCTCCAGGAGATTGCTCTGAGACCACCAGGTGAGTGACCTTAAAGGTTCTGTCACCTTGATGAGATAGGACTGCAGGTGAGTGGTTGGGGACCACTGAGTACTGAACATCCACTGGGTGGTTCTCATGTGCAGACGCAGTAGGGTACAGTGAACACTGAGGATGCCATGAGGCCTAGCGCCTGTTGCATCGAGAGAGCTGTGACTGAGCTGTTTTCCCTATGTGACGGGCCATCTGAAGGATATCGCTCCTCCTGTCTTCTGGAAGAAAAGCCTTCGCACAGGAGGTGTCCAGAAGAGTCCCTATAAAAAGGAGCCTCTGGGAGGGCTACAGTTGCGATTTCTTGAGGTTGAGCAGAACTCCCATGGATGTAAGGAAGCACAAGGCCGTCTCCACGGCGTCCAGAGTCCCTTGCCTGGAAGGGCTTGCTAGCAGCCAATCGTCCAGATAAGGAAACACCTGAATTCTGACCTTTCTGAGGTGCGCTGCGAGAACTGCACAACATTTTGTAAAAACTTGCGGCACCGAGGATAGCCCAAATGGCAGGACTCTGAACTGATAGTGCTGTCCCAGAGCCACAAACCTCACGATTTGTGGCCTCGGGTGAAACAGAATGTGCTGGTAAGCATCCTGCATATCTAGGGAGGCTAACCAGTCGTGTTGGTGGAGCAGAGGTAACAGGGTTCCCAGAGAAATCATTTTGAATTTCTCCTTGGGGAGAAATTTGTTTAGCTCTCTGAGATCTAGAATGGGGCGCATTCAGCCGGACTTCTTTGGAGCCAGAAAGCAATGGGAGTAGAACCCTGTGTTTTGTTGGTGCAGTGGCACCACTTCTACTGCCCTGTTGTTCAGAAGGCTCCGAATCTTGGCGGCGAGAAAGTCTGACTGAAGGGTTGACAGCCTGGACTGCCATTTGGGGGGGACGATCCGGAGGGGTCTCCACAAGATTGAGTGAATACCCCTCGCGAATTATCCGAAGGACCCATTTGTCTGAGGTTATGGACTTCCACTGGTTGTAGAAGTGCATCAGACGACCTCCCACCAGAGAGGAAAAGTCCACCTCGGGCAGCTGAGATGGAACTTGGGCCGGCAATTCATAAGGTAGCGCTGGGCGCTTTGGGCTCTTGCGCTTTCTGTTGCACCTTCTTTTGAGGTTGGGCAGGTTGGTTCTTATGGAAACTTCCTCTGCCTCTGCCTCGAAAGGACTGGCGATTATGAAACTGTTGTTTACTGGCATGCCCTCGAGAGGGGGCAGGAGGAGGTAGGAGCCAACTTAATAGCTGACCTAGTCTTTTGTGTAGCTTCTAGAGCTTGCTCTACCTGAGGACCAAAAAGATATGCACCGTCAAAGGGCAATGCCATCACCTGCTGCTTCGGTCATTCGTAAAGCCCGGCGCGCAGCCAGGAATGACACCGGTGCAAATACCAGCAGCCAGCTGAACAGGAAGCAGTGTCAAAAGCATCCATGGCTGCTTTAACCTGCTGGTATTAGATTCAATACCTCTGGTAATGGTTTGAAGAAGCTCTGGCTTTGAATCCGACTCTGGTAGGGCTTCAACCATCTGTTTAATAGAATGCCACAGGATATACTCATACTGAGAAAAATAGCCTTGGTAACTGGCAATACGCATACTTAGGGTAGAAGCAGCAAAGACTCTCTTACCTAAGGTGTCTATCATACGAGATTCTTTGTTAATAGGTCGAGCTGTAGTAGCTTGAGGAAGAACGACTTTATCATTCTCTGCCAGGACTACAATAGGATCCGCAAAGGCTTGAGATGCCAAAATGGGACGATCCGTGGGGGCTGAATATTTCCTATCAATGGATTTAGCCACCGAAGGGTAAGAGCAGGATTATTCCATACCATTTGAGACAGCTCCTCGAAGGAAGGCTGAATCGGAGGAGTCAAATCCATAGGGATCTCCGAGGCATGAAGATATTGGAGTCTCAACAATTTCCCAGGATCAATGTCTGTAGTCTGGAGAGAAAGTGTGGAACTCAGATTTTTCAACAGAGACTTAAAGGATAGGTCCTCAACCACAGGCTCTGTAGCAGTAATAGATCCTGCTTCATCCACTTCATCACTGAACCGAAGGTCTGGGTCAGGCTCAACGTCATCTCCTGACAGTCCAGGAGGGACTGCATGGACAGGAAAGGAATGAAATTCAGAAGAGGAGGAAGAAGGAAACAAGTGAAAAGAGGAGTCCCCGAGAGCTGCCGGCGCCGAGGAGGCGCACGGCACAGAGAACGACGCCGTGAGGCCACGCGGCACCGAAAACGGCGCCCAGAAGCCGCACAGCACCAAGGATGGCACCAAGAAGCCGCACAGCACCGAAGACAGTGCCGAGAAGCCGCACGGCGCCGAAGACAGCGCCGAGCGCAGCACTGACGCCGAGGACGGCGCCGAGAGGCCACATGACGCAGAGGGTGCCGAAAACACTCCCAGACTCTGAAAAACAGGTTTTGAAGGAAGAAGAGCAGGAGATAAGGGCATCGGTGTGGCCCCCTGCGCCGCAGCCATGTGAGGGGGAACTCCTAAGCGGAGTCGACGGCACTCAAGAAGGTGTCACAACTCAGGAAGGTCCAGTCGCCTGCACCCGTCGCCCAGAGGAGCCCGACGGCCCATGAGCGACCGAGCCAGGTAGCAAACAACCTCCGAGCCCATTGCTCCATAAGAGCGGCCCACTGATGAAACTGCTCATCTGAAGACCTACAAGCGGGCAGGGTAGGGTTCATGTCGGGCTGTTGGCTACCAGAAGAAGAGGTTGGTGACTCAAGGAGGAGACCAGCAACTAGCTCCACAACTGAGCGTCTCTGCGCAGGACATATCAGAGGGCTTACCGAAAGGATGCCTCTTTTAGACCTGTAGGGTCAAGAAGAGCCTCGAGGCCGAATGGTGCCAAGAGTGCGACCGTTTATTTTTACGCTTCCGGGGGGACCTCCCATCCCCCCGGGCATTGGACTGAACGTTGTCAGACCCTCCCTCCAGAGAAGGCGGTGGACCAGACCCAGCCCGACTGACTGAACAGCTTTCATACGAAGTCTCCCTACCATCACCTGACCTGCTCATGGTCGACTCCGTCAAGGTAGGCTGAGACTTCTTTATTGTATTTTATTTAAAAATAAGAATAAATGTAAGTGATACTGTATTGAGATAATATTACAAAATAATAAAAACTGAAAACTATGCTGCTAGTTTGAAGTTTGACTCCCGACAGGCGAGCGACGTCGTCACTGAAGTGCACTCGACGGCGGGAAAAAAGGAACTGAGGCGGTTGGAGGGTCGACGCCGAGATAGTCATTACTGCACGAGCTAGGGCTCGCGGCGCCACCCCAGCAAATGTTTGTCTCCGATGGTCCGGTGCCTCCGCGCAGATCCCAATAGTGTGAATGGAGTGGTGAGACTTATGTCCAGGAAGATGAGCAGTGTCTGCCCTGGTCTGTATGCCTTGGTTCTGTCAATGTAGTGGCGAAGTGCCCTCTTAACATCAAGGCAGCGAAGTTTCATTTCAGATGAACTGAAATTCTCTGTAAAGAAAACAGGCAGAGTCATGGACTGATTCAAGTGGAAATCAGATACCACTTTAGGGAGGAAATTCCTATTTGTCCCTGTGGAATGAAACGTAGTCTACATCTGTACACAGGGCTTGCAATTCACTGATCTTTCTGGCTGAGGTAATAGTCACTAGGAACACCGTCTTCCATGTGAGATACTTCAGGTCTGCAGTTGCCATGGTGGTTCCATCAGTTTGGCAATGCAGATATTTAAATTCCAGGCCAGAACAGGTACCCTCAGAGGAGGGTGGAGGAGGTTAAGACCTTTGAAAAAGTTTCTGAAAACTGGATGCGAGGCAATGGACCTCTCCTTACCAGTTAACAGGTATGCTGAAACTGAGGCCAGGTGAATCTTTAGGGTTGAGGGTCTTAATCCTAATGAGTTAAGTTGTGTGAGGTAATCCAACAAGACAGCAAAGACCACCTTGGAGGGATCAATACCCTTACCTAAGCACCAAATGGAAAACCTCTTCCACTTAAGAGGAATATGTTTTTCTAGTGGAAGGTTTCCTGGAACCCCTGAGAACTGTCAGGACTTGTTCAGACAGTCTGAGATGAGCAAATTCTAAGTCCTCAAGAGCCAGGTCTTGAGTCTCTGTGACTTGAGGATGGGATACAGGATCCTGCCCTGGGAGGATGTCAGCAGGTTGTGCCTCCTGGGCAAGTGAATTGGTGAGGTCACTGACAAGGACAGTAGGTGCGAATACTGGTGCTGCCTCAACCAGACTGGTGCCACTAGTATCATCTTTGCTGGTTAGGACCTTAATTTCACCAGGGTCCTGAGAATCATTGGGAAAGCATACATGAATTTTCCTGACCAATCCAGGGCCACTGCATGCAAGGGAACTGTACCCTTGTGAGGGGGGCCTGCAAAAGTACAGGGGCAATTGGTGATTTTCTGCAGAGGCAAAGAGATCCATCTCTGGAGTGCCCCATCTTTTGAAAACTGCACTGAGGTTCTGAGGATTCAGTGACCATTTGTGGTGATCCTGACTTATCCTGCTGAGAGAGACTCCCAGTAGGCTGACCTTCCCTGGAAAGTGTATGGCTGACAGAGGTACTTGCTTGGAGTATGCCAGGGACCACAGGTTCATTGCCTCCATGCAAAGTAGTGTGGACTTTGTTCCTCCCTGTTTGTTGATGTAATACATAGTTGTGGTGTTGTCTGTCCTGATCTGCACCACTTTAATTTGCAGATGGGGCAACAGCCAAAAGAGCCAGGTACACCGCCCTGAGCTCTAGTAGATTTATGTGCAATAAGGACTCTTGAAGGGACCATGTGCCACTTGCTGTCTGATCCAGCATGTGCACCCCCCCCCAGCCGAGAAGAGAAGCATATGTTGTGAGAATTCTGGATGGTTATTCCTTTAGAAAAGGTATGCCTACCCTGAGGTTGTGTTCGTCCAGCCACCACTGAAGTGCTTGCAACAGGCTGTGTGTGACTGGTACCAGTTTGGACAGTGGGTCTGTCCTTTGTGACCAGTACTGTCTTAAATGAAACTGGATGTCTCTCATCTGGAACCTGGAGCCTGGCACCACTACTGTGGCAGCTGCCATGTGTCCCAGCAACCTGAGAAAGTCCCTGGCTGGTTTGGGTTTTCCCAACATGAAGGAACTCGAGACCTGTATGATGCTGTCCACTCTGTCCTTGGGCAGGAAGGCTCTGCCCAGGGTAGTATCTAACGCTGCTCCTATGAAATCCAGCACCTGAATTGGCTCTTGATCAGATTTCTGCTAGTTTATGAGGAAGCCTAGGGATTCCAGAGTAGATTTTGTGAGAGACAGTGACTGCCTTTCATGCTGCAGGGACTGGCCTACTACCAGCCAGTCATCCAGGTAAGGGAAGTCTGTCACACCTTGTTTTCTCAGGTACTTGACTACCACTGCTAGGCATTTTGTGAATGCCCTTGGAGCAGAAGTTAGACCGAATGGGAGTGCTGCGAATTGGTAGTGACCTGTGGCTAATCTGAACCTCAGGTACTTTCTGTGAGTTAACCTGACAGGAATGTGGAAATAGGCATCCCTTAAATCTAGGGATGTTAACCAATCCCCTTCCTGCAGTGTGGGGATTATTAATGATAGGGTCACCATTTTGAACTTTGGCTTTAGGATGCGTTTGTTTAGAAGACTTAGATCCAGGATAGGTCGCCAATCCCCATTTTTCTTTTTGGTAAGGAAGTATCTGAAACAGAAGCCTTTGCCTCTGTTTTGGGGCACTGGCTCCACTGCTCTGATCGAAAGCAGGTGTTTTACCTCTGCCTCCAGTAGGATTCTGTCTGCAGAGGTGACTGGAGCAAAGGTTCTTACCCTCAGCTTGGGAAGTGATTTGAAACTGAGTGACAGCCCCTGATTCACTACCTCCAGGACCTACTTGTCTGTGGTGATGATATGCCAAACCTGGAGGTAATGAACCAATCTGCCACCCACTTGGGGGGCGGGGGGGAGGCGACCTGTACTAGCCCATCAGGGATAAGGTAGGGGCTGAGCCTGGAACTGTGGTGAGGGTGAAGCCCATCTCATAGACCTTCAGTCCCTACCTCTGAAATAACCTCTTGGCTGCTGGTAGGCCTGTGAAGCCTGTGCCTGGAAAAAAAGACCTGGGGTAAGACGCCCTACCCCTGCCTCCCCTATTCTGGGCCCTATAAGAGGTGAAAGGCCTTTCTTTGGAATTACTTGTACAAGTGGCCTTATACTCTTCCACCTTTTTCTTGTATGCCTCAGTTTTGTCACCAAATAATGAATTTTTCTTGCAGGAAATATCCACTGCCTTAGCTTGAATGTTCAGGGTTAAGTTGGTAGCCTTTAACCAGGCAAACCTCCTAAGGGAGACAGATAAGGCCATTAGTCTGGCTGTGGTGTCATTGGCATCCACTGCCATGTGGAACTGATATATGGTTGCATCAAATGCAGCCCTTGCAGTTTCTTGTAAGTCAATTGCCACTTCACCTGGGACCTTAACCGACAGAGCCAGTACAGAATTCCATAGTGCCTTCTGACACTGCACAGCATAAGCCATATCACTTGCCTGCTTCACAATGAGTGAGGCTGCCATATATCCCTTCTTACCCAAAGTATCCATCATCCTTGAGTCTTTGTCGGGGGATGGGCAGCTAGAGGGATTCTGGCTTTGTCATAGGCAGCTGCCTGGACCACCCCCTCAGGGTCAGGATGAGTGAATAGAAAATCAGCAGTGGTTCTGTCCAGCTGATACCTTTTGTCCATTTTTTTTATCTACTCCAGGTATTGAAGTAGGGGTCTTTAAGATTTGTAACACAGCCTTTTTCAAAGATTTGTGCATTGGATACAGAAGGCATTTTGTGGGAGCTAGTCACATCATACCCAATAAATCTGCTTCCTCCACATCCTCCTCCCTCTCCTGGAGGGAAAGATTGAGGGTGTCTACCATATTTCTGACAAAGGAGTTATGCAAAGTGTAATCCTCTGGTCCCGTTGGGGGGGGGGCCCCAATGTCCTGTTCTGGGGAGACCTCTGGCTCTAAACATTCCCCTGCATCCTCCTTTTCCTCCTCCTCCTCTGGATTATCAAACAGAGGTTGGAGCAGCTTGCACAGGAACCGGTACCATAGCCTGTAAGGCTTGTAAAATCTGAAGAGTGTTTATAATGTCCTCAGCTGAGGGCATATTCTGTTTGTCTGCTGGGAGCTCCTTAGCCTTCTCAGCCGGAGGAGCAGCAACATGCTTTTCTTTATATTTTTTCTTAAGTGGGACAGTTTCAGCCACTGTCTCCACAGCCCTTTTAGATTTACCTTGCTCATTCTTGCCTGACACTTTCTCAGTGTCCTTGGGCTTACTTTTTCCTTACTGGAAACAGAGAAAGAGGGGTTCTCTTCTGCAGTACTAGCAGAAGCAGAGGCAATTTCTTCTAATTTCTTTGACCTTTTCTTATGAGTTTTAGGGTAGAAAGTTTTACAGATCTCACAGTTTGAAAAAATATGGCTCGTTCCCAGACAAAAAACACAAAGAGAATGCTTGTCTGCTTTAGCTATAACCTGACCACAAGGCTCACAATATTTAAACCCTGTGGGCCCTGTGTGTTTTTTTAGGTTTGTCAACAGGGACCTATGACATTGAGCACAGAGTAAGATTTAAACGCTAGCGAGAAAATACAGGTTACTCACCTGTAACAGGAGTTCTAGGAATGGTACATGTTGTTCATCCACACTTACTGGCAGGTATCCTTGCCGCTTTAAATCTTGCCGGAAGGTCTTCAAGCTTGCTCCTCCCACCCACCCAGGTGGTATAACTCTCGGCTCCGCCCCATGACGCCAGATCTGCCCGCTGGAAGCTCAGGTTGTGGTCAAGCCGGGAGGTTTGAGAATGTGGATGAACAATATATACCATTCCTAGAACTCCTGTTACAGGTGAGTAACCTGTATTTCTGGACATGGATATGTTGTTCATCCACACTTATTGGCAGACTCCTAGCAGTTCTCCGGGAGGAGGGAGGCAAGACGCACACCCCAATACTTACTTGGGAAAGAGAGACTGAGAACCGGAGGCCCCAAAACCAGCATCCCGATGTGACTCAAGGTCGATGTGGTAATGGGTAATGAAGGTGTTTGCTGACTTCCAGTAGCAGCCCTGCAGATTTCCTGGATAGGGACGCCCCTGAAGCAGCCACCATTGCAGCAGTATGGTGGGTAGAATGAGCCTTTCATCCTCTGGGAGGCTCCATGCCCGCCAACTTATAGCAGAGATCTATGCAGGAGGTTACCCACCTGCTTATCGTCCCGCTTGGCTGCAGGTCTGCCAGATGCGGCTTCAGCGTGAGGTGACAAACAGTTGGCTAACCTCTCCCCATTTCAGCCGCGCCCTTATAATAAGCGAGCGCCTCTAGGGTCCACAGTATGAGCCTATTCGGCCTCCGGAGGTGATTGGGGTGAACACCGGCAGAGTCAACACCTGGTTAAGGTGAAACTCCGACGCCACCTTCGGAAGGAATTCGGTGAAGCGAGGACAACCTTGTCCCTGTGGAAGACCAGGTAAGGAGACTCATGGAAAGCGCCTGGAGCTCTCCCATCCTTCTGGTTGACGTGATAGCCACCAAGAAGGTGGTCTTCCACGACAGGTGAGAGAGATCACACCTGTGCATTGGTTCGAATGGCTTGCCCATGAGCTTTGCCAGTACCAGCAGTAGATCCCCACGGAGGTGGGGTTCCCGACTGGAGGAAATGTGATCAAGGCCTTTGAAAAGCGCCAGACCACCTTCTCTCTGCGCCCACCGACTGCTTCCCGGCCCGCCGCGGTAGGCAGAGATGGCTGCCAGGTGCACCCTAGGGTCGCCGACCTAAGCCCTTGACTAGAAAGGGACCATAACAGTCCAAGATGCTTGCCAAGGAACAGGAGGAAGGGTCCAAGCCTTGTTCTGACACCAAAATGGAAAACTCTTTCCATTTGAAGGCATAGCATTTTCTGGTCGACTCACGGACGCCAACTACATTGAGGACCTCGCCGAAAGACCCAAGGCCTGGAACTCTAGCCGCCAGGAACCAGGGCCGTCAGGTGCAGGGATTGAAGGTCCGGATGGAACACCTTCCCTGATTGACTGAGAGCAGGTCCGGGCGAGCTGGAAGCTGCCGAGAGTCCTGGAGCTGAGACTGAGGAGAGTCTGGTACCAGAACTGGCGAGGCCAGTCTGGGGCTATTAGAATCACCCGCGCTTGTCCCTCCTCGCCTTGAGAAGCACCTTGTGGATCAAGGGAAATGGGGAAAGGCGAAAGAGGCCCGGGTCCACTGCCTCGAGAAGGCATCCCCTGCAGCGAGCCCCGCTGAGGGGGGGGCATGGAACAGACTCAGCTTCATGCTCTCCTGGAGGCAAACAGGTCCACCTGAGGTGTGCCCCAATGGGAGAACAGATGCTGTACTACCTCCGCAGGAGAGACCACTCGTGGGATGCAGCCCTATCCAGCCTCAGGGCATCGCCAGGGTGTTGGAGGCCCTGCCACGGAGTGGCTAGGAGATCCGCCCAGGCTGTGCAACGAGTGACCAAATGCGGAGAGCTTCCTGCATAGAAGCATGGAGGCTGCCCGCCCTGGCGGTTTAGATAGTACATGGTCGGGTATTGTCCATCTGACTCGGACCACTTGACCCCAGAGGAACGGAGCAAAGGCGTGTGAGAGCTAGGCGGACCGCCGAGCTCCAGCAGGTTGATGTGGCATCGACTCCGCTGGGACCAGAGGCCATGAGCCCGTGTTCCCCAGATGGGCACCCCAACCCATCAGAGAGGCATCGGTCGATAGAGAGACCGCCGGCTCGGGCGCGACGAACGGGATGCCCCTCCTGCAAATGATCTGGAATGGTCCACCACTGGAGAGCGCCCCCACGCCCCTGTGTCACCGGCTACGTTGGTCCAAAGGATCGCAGCGCCAGACCACTGGCTGGCCAGTCCCCACCTGAAGGGACGATGTTCCAGCGGCCCAACGGACCACGCTGGTGCAGGCCGCCATGAGACCCAGGAGGCACAGGAAGTCCCGGCAGGGCGCATTGCCCAACCAGAAATGATCGGGCAAAGGAGGAAAGAACCTCGCCCTGTCCGCCGGAGCCGCGCTTCTGGCTCAGAGAGTCGAGCTGCGCTCCGATGAATAGAATCACCTGCTTCGCTCGAGTTCCGACTTGGCCTCGGAGGATAAGGAGGCCCAGTTGAGAGCAGACCTGGAGGGCCAGATCTCTGACCACTCCGCCTCCTTCCTGAGGGAGCTGCTATCAGCCAGTCGCCCAGGTAAGGTACACCTGATCCGCGCCTGCGAGGGAATGCTGTCACCACTGCCATGCATTTGGTGAAGACCCTGGGAGCTGGAGACAAGCCAAGGGCATGGCTTGGAACTCAAGAGGGATCCTTCCGCCGAAGCTGGCGGGAATCTCTGGTGAGACGGACGGATAGGGACGTGGAAAACGGGCCCTGCAAGTCCAGAGAGCAGAACCACACGCGGCTCCAAGGATGGTATTATCTGAGCCAGAGTGACCATCCTGAAGGTTCGAGACCTTAGGAACTTGTTTAGGTCGTAGGTCTGAGAATGGGGCACCAGCCCCCGTTACGCTTCGGAACCAGGAAGTACCTGGACACAAACCCTAGGTCTGAAGGAGGATCCACCACCTCTCTTATCACCTCCTTCTGGAGGAGGAGAGCGATGTCGGCTCGACGAGCCGCCAGTGAGGCTGGGGATCTCGGTTTCCCGAGGGCGACGGCCTGAAGGATGGTGCCTGCTCTGAATTCCAGAGGCAGGCCTCTTCCCACCACCTCCAAGACCCACCTGTCCGTGGGAAACAGCGGACCAGGCAGAACGGAGCGCTGGAGCCGGGGCCTCTAATGGGGACCCAGGGAAAGGTGACGGAATGGGGCGACACCCCTCAGCCCGCCACTGGGCAGGCTTGGAGGAGGACCGCTGAGGGACCTCCTGGGCCTTTTCCTCCCTGCCTCCTGTTAGAGGAAGCCGCGGCTTGGGTTTGGGATGCCAAGGCCGAGCCTGCTGGCCCTGACGCTGCTGACGGGCGCGCCGGGGCACAGAAGGACGAAGGCTGGCTGTGGTTTATGCCTTTGTCCTTCTGAGCGGAAGAGACAGAGTCCAAGGTAGCATTGGACTTCTCGATCCTCTGCAGGTGACCTTCCACCCCAGGGCTCAAGAGGTCAGTCCCCAAAAGGAACATCCGCAACTTGTGCTGGGTATCCGAAGTAAAGGTGGATATCCCCAGCCAAGCCAGCCGACGGTGACAGCCACTGCGGCCGCCACCGATCTGGCACATGAGTCCCCTATATCCAAAGCAGTCTGAGCTGCTTGTTTGCCACTGCCCTGCCTGGTCCCGTACCTGCTTAACCGTAGTCTGCAGATCGGCGGGAAGATGAGGGATGACCTCATCCAGGGAGCCCAACAGGGCATGAGAAAAATGTGCCATGAGGACGGCCGAACTGGCCTGACGAAGGCAGAGAGAGGACGCAGCGTAGACTTTTCGCCCGACATAGTCCAATTTCTTGGACTCCTTGTCAGGAGGTTTGTCCACATCCCTGGCGTTGCCGGCGCGCCGGAAAACGCTGTCGGTAACCAACCCTCAGCAGAGGGTGTTCAAAACCGGACAAGGAACCGAGGGACCGTGATACTTCTGGCCATCCTGGCCGAGGCGCAGGGCAGGGGCAGGGCGCTGCCAAAGCTCCAGTGCCGGACCCACTATGGCCTCGCCACCGGAAAGGCCTCCGTCGGAGAATCCCCGGTCCAGAATCTCCGTGAGGGGATACCTGGCCTGCTTTGAAACAGGTTCGAGCTCCATCCCGTGGACTCCGAGATGAGCCAAGCAGTCCTAGGAGGGACGACGGCTATCGCCCATTGACTGACCTCCTGAAGACTCCAAGTCCAGTCGCTTGAGAAAAAAGGAGGAATCATCTTCGACTCGGAAGAGTCCTCGAAGAGCTGCCTCTGGCCTGAGCCACCCTTCACCTGCCGAGGTCGGGTCGGGAGTGAGGGTAACTGACAGCCGATGGGTAGACCCTAGCCGACCGAGAATCCTTGGTCGGAGCCCCAATTGGTGGCTGTGGAGGCGGAGGTTCCACTGGACCGGTGGAGCAGCTGGTTTTGGCCGAACAACCGCCTGGTATAGGCTCCTCGGATAAGTCGAGGGGTTGTGGTCAGCCGCCCGTGACAGCTTACTTAATGGCCGGGAAGGCGACGGGTCGGCTTACTTCCCGGTCAGGAGGAGTTGTTGAACATAAGGTCTCGCACTGGCCGACGTACTTTACGCCAAGCCTCCCTCATCCGGAGAGGAGGACGAGGACCAGCGGTGACGCCGCTATCGCTGTGCCGAGACCGAGACCGCCTTATGACGGGATCGGGCTGGATCACAAGAGGTCCGAGACTGAGAGTCCCGGAATTTCCGAGGTCAGTGCGGGAGGTGTCGGCCGAACCGCACTCCCTTCTCGCTCGGATGGTCCATCCGAGGGCTCGGAACCGGAGGCACAGACGAGCCCACGGATCCTCAACTCCTCCCGGGGAACCGGGAGAGGGAATCTCGCTGCTAAAGGCGACAGCCGTCTAATGGGTCGAGAAAATCTCGACTTCATCGGTGGGAGTCTCGGTCAACTGACCTGATGGGGACACCGTGAGGCCAGTGGTCGAAGCTGAGCGGTCGACCGCTGCCGACGGTCGACGCTCCGGGAGAGGGACCTTCCCGCTCCCAAGAGCGCCGGACGGATTCTACCCCTCGTCCTCTTTTTGGACCGAGAATAAGGTCCAGCAGATGCAGGCCCTTCTCCCTTAGTGGAGAGGGACAGACAAAGCTCCTTAAAAGAAGCCGTGTAGGAAGAGCATGAAGGCGGGATAAATGCCGCGGCGAGGAAGATCGATGCGCCGCCTCCTCTTCGGCGACCATCCGCCTAAGTTGATCCGCTGAGCTCGCCGCTGCGGACACCGCCAACCGGCCTTTGACTTCACCGGAGGGAACGCTTCGGACGGCCCAGTTGCAATCGGGCAGCACGGTCTTCGGAGGACGAGGGCCGAGAAAGATGAGCACAGGTCGAAGCCCGCGGTCGTGCTCAAGGCCTAAGCAGTAGACACACGTGGAGTGTGATCTGTCCGAGACATCTTCTGCTCCGCATGGGCATCTCCAAATCCGGAGTCGATTTATCCATCGCAGTCGTAGGGATAGAAGACTGAAGTCTTTTTTCGCAAAATTTATTTTTAAATCCGCAAATGGAGAAATACGGATCCAGCCTAAACGCAGAGCGTTAAGGAGGGAACCTGAGCCCAAGCGTAAGGAAGATTCATGCCATGGGGCGGAGCCGAGTGTTATACCACCCGGGTGGGTGGGAGGAGCAAGCTTGAAGACCTTCCGGCAAGATTTAAAGCGGCAAGGATACCTGCCAATAAGTGTGGATGAACAACATATCCATGTCCCTAGAAATAATCGGTTCCCTGGAACCGACTCAGACAAATATAAACAACGTCTAGCGGTTCCTGGAACCAAGCCTTAATCGGTTCCCTGAAAAAAACAGAACTGAGAAAAATGTAATTTTTTAATTTTAAAATAAAATTCAAACTACAGACAGATCCCGAGTGGAACCGTCCAATAATCACCAAATAACTAACTTTGGGGTAAAAACCTCACAGAAATAGCAGATCCCTCGGTTCCATGGAACTGTGAGAGAACAGCAAAAAAATGTCAAAAACAGAAAAATACTATAAAATCTGTACCAAATAAACCTATAAGAGAAGCAATCTAAAATTAGTAATTAAAGAAGTACTAATTGATTCAATAAGTGATATCAGAAATATGTTGAAGGAGAGCTCTCCGAGACGTCTTCACTAGGCAGGCGGGGTAATGAATCTGAAGCACTTACAGTGCAGCAGTTGCTAGGGCAGCAAACTGAAATTAGCATGAGCCAATTAGAGTTCTGTCATTTGCGTAACATTCTATTCTCTCTGGGCAGTCAAACACTGGAGGATGACTGCATTAGTTTAATCATAATGAGTGATTCCTGCGGTTAGAATACCAAGGTTGTCTCGCCCAGTCCGGTGCCATCAAACTCGTGGTGACTGGCTGAGCCCCGAGCTTGAGAAGGACCCTGTAAATAAGAGGAAAGGGAGAAGAAGCATAGAGGAACCTCCCTGTCAAGTCCAGCGTCAGAGCGTCCACTGGGATGGTCCCCAATACTACTGAGGTAACTGGTGGTCGAGGCTGGACGTGAATAGGTCCAGATCTGGAATCCCCCACCTTCTGAAAACTGTGGCTAGGACAGGTTTGTTGAGGGCCCACTCGTGTCGGCCCTGACTGATGCAGCTTAGCGCATTTGCCAGTGTTGTCCTTGCCTGGAAGATAGATGGCCAACAGGGACATGTCCAGAGAGTAGACCAGGGACCAAATCCTCATCGCCCCTGTGTAGAGTTTGGTTGACCTTGTGCCCCCTTGTTTGCTGATGTAAAACATGGCAGTCATATTATCCATCCTTATCTGGACTGACTGACCTCTGAGCTGTGGGGCAAAAGCCTTGATGGCCAGGAGCACTGCTCTGAGTTCCAAAAGGTAGATGTGGAGTGTGGACTCCTTGGACGTCCAAGTGCCACTTATGGACAGGTCCCCTAGGTGGGCGCCCCAACCTAGAAGGGAAGCATCCGTAGTTAGGATCTGAGAAGGTTGCTGAATCTGAAAAGAAACCCCTACCCTGAGATTTTCTGTTTCCTTCCACCAGTCCAGAGCCAGCAGAAAGGTTTTTGTGACTGGTACTAGCTTTGCAAAAGAGTCCTTTTTCTGGGTCCAATAAAATCTGAGGTGGTACTGAATGTCCCTCATCTGGGAATCTGGCGCCTAGGACTACTGCGGTCATTGAAGCCATATGGCCGAGTAGTCTGAGGAAGTGTCTGGCTGGTGTTGGTTGGCCAAGACTGAACAAATTTAGCAGTGTGAGAAAGTTCAGAATTCTGTCTGCGGGAAGGAAAGCCTTCCCCTGCAGTGTGTTGAGCTCTGCCTCTATGAATTGTAAGATTTGGGCAGGCTGAAACTGAGATTTTTCTTTGTTGATAATGAAGCCCTGGGACTGTAGAGTGTGTTTTGTCTGGCTTAGGGCTTCTGAAACTGCCTGAGGAGAATTGGCCATGATCGGCCAATTGTCCAGGTAGGGAAAACTGAGATTCCTAGTCTTCTGAGATGAGCTGCAACCACTGCCAGGCACTTAGTGAACACCCTGGGAGTGGATGTCAGCTTGAAAGGCATGGCTGCAAACTGGTAATGGCCTGAGTGCAGCCTGAATCTGAGAAATTTTCTGTGGGACTACCTTATTGGAATATGAAAGTAGGCATCCTTTAGATCCAGGGAGACTAGCCAGTTCCCTTGATTTAGAGAATGAATGACCCGAGTCAAGGTTACTATCTTGAACTTTGGTTTCAGCAGGTGCTTGTTCAGGCACCTTAGGTCCAGGATAGGTTGCCACTCCCCATTTTTATACAGGGTTAGGAAATACCTGGAATAGAGACCCCTTTCCCCACTGGGGAAGAGGTACTCTTTCTATGGCTTTGGCCTCCAAGAGATTCTTGACCTCTATCTTCAACAGCTGTTTATCTGTTGGGGTAAGATGTTTCAAGAGCCTGGGACCGTGAAGGAAAAGACTTTTTTTTAACTGAAAAGAGAAGCCCTGTTCCACTACCTCTTAACACCCACTTGTCTGAGGTGATTTGATGTCAATGATGGAGGTAGTGGGAGAGCCTGCCCTCTACAGGGAGGGGGGAAGTGACCAAAAAGGAGTCAGGATGACTGCTGTCTGGACTAAGTAGAGGTAACAGGAATGGAGTTGGCTCTCCTCTGACCTCTCCTACCTCTACCTTTAAAAAATACTCTGTTGGGAAAAATCCATAGGCATTGGTATAAGAAAGAATGCCCTAAGAAAACAACCCCTGCCCCCCTCCCCCCCCGCACTGAGACTTCTGGGAGGAAGAGGGCTTATCTTTAGCTGAGTTACTCCTGAGAGTAGTTTTGAATTTAGCCATTTTTTCCATGTAAGCCTCAGTTTGGTCCCAAAAAGGAAGTTGTCCTCACAAGAAAAATCCATAGGTTGCGACTGGATATCC
Organism: Neoceratodus forsteri; assembly: GCA_016271365.2. NCBI lineage: Eukaryota > Metazoa > Chordata > Ceratodontiformes > Ceratodontidae > Neoceratodus > Neoceratodus forsteri. The sequence continues at coordinate 1,730,297,486 of CM057449.1, forward strand.
TGAGTGAGACTGGTAGTTCTTAACCAAGCAAACCACCTGAGAGAAATGGCCTGTGCCATGACCCTCGAGGCTGTGTCATTATCTATGGCCATGTGAAACTGATACTTAGTAGCTTCTATTGCCCACTTCACAGTTTCAGCAGTGACATCCCTGAGCACAGTGTCTCCCCCGTTGCACTATGGCAAGGACAGAGCTCAATAAAGCTCTCTGCTATCTAGCTGTATATACCATGTGAGTAGACAAGTGCAACAGCAAAGAAGCAGTAGCATATGATTTCTTACCCATAGAATCCATTTTTAATTTTTAGTCTTTCTCTGGAGTGAGAGCAGACAGTGGCACATTGGCTTTGTCACAGGCCGCTGCTGCCTGCACCACCCCACTTTATGATCTGGATGTGTATAGAGAAAGTCAGCAGTACATTTACTGAGCTGGTATTTCCTCTCAATCTTTCTGTCCATCGCGGGGTCAGATGAAGGGGTTTCCAGAATTTTAAAAATTGCTTTTTTTAACGAATTATGCACGGGCAAAATCAATTTCTTTGAAGGAGTATGATCCATCATTTCTACATAGTCCTCCTCCATCTCCTGATCACTGTCATCCTGGAGAGGAAGTTCTAGGGTGTCCACCATCTGTTTATGAAATGTAAAAAAGGAAGAAACTTCATCATTTAAGTCAGCCCCAGGGTGGCCGTCTGGGTCTAATGGGTCACCCTGTCGCAATTCATCATCATCCTCCTCCTCCTCCTCCTCCTCCTTACCTTCATAATAAAAACCTTGGGCCTAACTAGAGTCATGGAGAGGAGTACTAGGCCCCGAAGGGGCAGAGAAAAAATAGCCCATAGATTCTAAAGTCGGATATAAATGTCAAGCTTTAGCCATTTCATTTGCAAAGGGCATATCTTTATCATCCACTGATGTCTCCCTAGGCCTTTCGGGGGGAGGGGCAGCAGTGTGGTTATCTTTCTTAGTCTTTTTAGCAGGGACTGGGTCAGAACCTTGGTCACTTTGTCTTTTAGAGGCTTGGCTAGAATTTTTACTTTTATCAAACTTATTTTCATTAGAGTCCTTAGAGGACTTATCAATTCTTTTGTGTTGACTTGAGGTACCCTCCTCAGTGCTTTTAGAGGAGGAAGAGGCAGACTGAGAGGCCATGATAATGAGTGTTTGGCCAAGCTAAGCTAATTGAAAATAACCTTGTTAGAGTTTTTTTTTTTTTCACAAATAGTGGAAAGGAGAAACAGTAACCACCTCCACACCTCTTGCCAACAGTAGCCCACTGCACAATAAAAGAAGGTTTTACCCCTAAGAAAAAAAGGGGAATTACCCTTCAAACAATGTTATAATATATTAAATGTAGAGAAAAGTGGTTCCAGGAAATAGTGCTAATATGGGAAAAAAATTACTGCTAAAGCGTGAATAAAAACACTAATTTTGATGCAAATGCAGTAAAATTACAAGTTTACAGACTAAATACTATTGAATACAAGCTCTAGCCAGAGCCGATAGGGCTGTGAAGAGCTGTCAAGTGACCAAAGTTACACATGTGCATAGAAATTATTCAACACCCTGGTGTAACTTGGCCATGTTTTGGAGGTGTTGCACCAAATTTTCAGCACGCCCTTTTTGGGAACCCTCCTCATGAAGAGTGCCAGTGTCATTTTGTTCACTTGTCTCAAAAGGTGATTTCGCAGAGCGAACGCACTGCACTATTCTGTGCCAGAGGTGGGAAAACACGTTTTGGGCAGGATGTGGAAAATGACAGCTGTACTGTTGGTTTGAAGGAGGTGAGCAAAAATGGCAATGTTGAAAATGTGGGTAAAATATTAACAATTGGCAAGTTAAGAGCATGTGTAGAATCTACATAGCGATGCAGCATAGCATGATCATTTTGGAATTTTCTCAAATTTGCAACATGGGCTTTTGGAACCCCACTTCATCAATAGTGGCATTGTCATTTTGTGAATCGGTCCCGAAAGGCGATTTATTTATTTATTCAATTTTAGTCTTTGGTAACCGGGTAAGGCCCACTAGGCACAAGTGCCTGTTTTGAGGGGTGACTTGGGAGCACTGGGCGGTTAAGTGACTTGCTCAGAGTCACACAGTATGCAAGTTGAGGTTGTGAGAATCAAACTCGGATCTGGTCTGCTGGATGTATCAAGCTCGTTCACACCTCGTTCCTCTAACCTCTAGGCTAGAAGGCCAGCCCATTCCGTGCAGCATCCGCAAAATCACCTTCCGGGGCCGAGTAGCAAAATAACAGTGACAGTTTTCATGAGGTGGGGTCCCAAGAACCCCATGTTGAAAATTTTGAGCCAAAATTCCAAAAAAATGGCTGAGTTATCAAGATAAGTTGAAGATCCCATTGAATGCCATTATAGCACGCTTACCTTTGATTCTTCAGTTTGCAGTTCGGCTACGGAGAGTGCAGACATGTCCTGGTCCAGAGAAGATGGCGCTGACCTCCAGAGGCAAGTATGGGCTAAGGGAAGGGGGTGCAGGGAGGGTGGGTGCTCAGTGGGAGGTGTGGATGGGGGAGGGACTGGAGGCGATGACGAGGGACCTTTTTTTTTATTTTATTTTTTTTTTTTTACAGAAAACGAGGGAAGGATGACTTAGGATGTTTTCTTTTTGCATAAAAGAATCAAGACAAATTTGGCACACTGGGGTGGGCTCTGCAAAGCTACATGAGTGTGGGGTGGCATCATGGTGACATGGGGATTGGGGCACCCTGATGTCGGAGGGAGGGATGGAAAGGAGGAAAACAAAAAGGGCACACTGGGTGGGCTCCCAGTGTGCCATGTGAGTTGGGGGTTACGTGTTTGTTAATGCCAACACGAGTTGAGCACCCAGTGTTGGCGAGAGGAGTTAATGATAAATATTTGGGCACACTGTGGGCCCCAGTGTGCCACATGAGGTTTTTTTTTTTGGGGAGTGCCAGCATAATGCCGACACAGGGATTGGAGGACCCCACGTCGTGTGCACAGACAGGAACAGAGGAAGCAGGGAGGACAGAAACAGTGGGCAGCTGTGGGAGTTTTATTTTGTGTACCTTGTTTTCCGGTGCTGGCAGTGGCGATGCAACTGCGCATGCATGGCACTCGTGTATGCGCAGTTGCAGTAAATGGCATTTTGCCATTCACAACATGCCGATGCCAGCAGAACTGTGCATGCACGCGAGTCGCGCATGTGCAGTTCATGCACCGGAATGTGGAAGTAACAGCCAAAATAGTGCGGTTGTTATTCCGTTGCGGCTGATTGTGGTGGAGGGTTTCAAGCTCCGTTGGGCATTCGGAAGGATACTTCCAAATGTCCAATGGAAGGATCCATGATCGGCTGTTTTCAGAGCTACGATATGATCCCAATAGGGCTGTAGCCCTAAAATTAAAAAGGATGCAATTTTATCGCTCACGCGGTAAACTTTTACCTCAGAAAGAACGCAGATGCGGGAAAACAGTAAAAATCCCACAACTGTACAGAATCAAACGCAGCCACATTAAAAATGGTAAAAATAAAGTAAATACCTCAAAATACCTCAAAGGCAGCACTCGAAAGAAATATCTCACAGGAAGGTCTCTGAAGAGCGAGAGCTCTGGGGCAGTGTTGCCAGTTCTGTGGAGAAAAAGTACTGAGGTCCTTCAGGCTGTCTGCAGGCAGCATTCTCCTCTCCTCTCTCTCCATTCTGATTGGCCAATGTCTTTCTCATTTACACTGACTTCTCCTCTCCAGGGCAGCTCAACCCAGCTGGCATATTGCACCTGTCAAAACATGCTGAAGAATTCTTGGGATGAGAATGATAATAATAATACTAGTACAGGTGAAAAACACTTAAAAGTCCAGAATGTGAAAAAACTGTCCAATGCATTTAAACAGTCTCTGCTCTCACCATAGAAACCGAATCTTGAAACAGATGAAATTCACAGTAGTCTCACTATTTGCATAAAGTAAGTTTCATAACCAGTATATAGCAACAGAAATGTTAGCAGAACAGAACATTTTCAACCGAATCTGCAACCAGATGAATTTGGCAGAACTCTCACTACTGCTTCAACGATTAACCAAGTGAGGTTTAGTAACCAGTGTATGGCGACGGGCAAGTTAAACAGCACAGAGGAACGTTTATAACCCTGAAGGTTCTCTCACTACCCTCGGGGAGTCCTAATTAGGCTAAGATCACAGCTCAGCAGTTAGTTAAACCCAAGCTCTTTAAACAGCAGTTGTACAGTATTTGAGGCAAAATCTGAACTCATTGCAGCTATTTTCCATGTACTGTACTCACCGACTGTGGTACTCCTGAGTGGCCAAGGCAGCTATGACCGTGGCATGAGATTCCGGTGCTGCAGAAAATGGGCTCTACCCACAACAGTGGCGGCCATAGTAACAATGAAAACATCTGTAAAATATGCCGGCCCAGTGGAGCTGAGGGTTGAGGCGTTGGACGCAACACCTTGCGCCATGCCAGTGACCCGGGTTCAGGAACGAGCGTGGGTCATCGGGGATTGGTCGGGGAGGGAGAGGACTGAGAGTCTGATGGACTGCTCTCCTCTCCCTGGGGAGGGTTCGGGGCTCGCATTGCTCTGCAGCGGCCAATGATGGCAATCGGGGGCATTACAGGTGCGGTGCATATAGGGGGCTGGAGTAGGGCACACATGGGCATGCTGTGCTTTTGACTTCATTGCACATCCGTACACCAGAGAGGAGAAAAACAAAGGAAAATGGCGGTCGGTTGCGGCGGCTTGATGGCCGTGCCTCTGCACCCACAGACCCGGAGGAGCTGCGCGTGGGTTGGATCCAGACCCAGTGGGGGGAGAGTAGGGGACCACCCTGCAACACTGTGTGTGTGCCAGCCCGAGTAGCGTGGGCCTGCTGAGGGAGGGATGCAGGAGGATGGCGGCTGGACAACTGCCGACCAAGCTGCGGAAGAAAGTATAGATTCATAGAAGTGTGACGGCAGAAAAGGACCGACAAGGCCCACTGAGTCTGCCCATTTGTCCAGCTATCTGCTTGGACCTGCGCCCCACCCTCAACACCCCCTGTGGTTGTCCCATGCCCTTTTGAATCCCTCCACTGTTTCTTCTCCAACAACCACCTCTGGGAGTCTGTTCTACTTATCCACCACTCTCTGTGTGAAATAGTAATTCCTAATGTTACCCCTGAACTGCCCCCCCTCCACCTGCAGGCCATGCCCCTTCGTCCTCTGATTTTCCTTTATCTGGATGACGCTTTCCACTGGCACCCTGTTTATACCCTTAAGGTACTTGAAGGTCTCGATTATGTTCCCCCTCTCCCTCCTCTGTTCCAGGGAGTACGAGTTTAGATCCCTCAACCTTTCTTCATAGGATAAGTGGCTCAGTCCTTTTACCATCTTTGTTGCTTTCCTCTGAACTCGCTCCAGCTTCCCCACATCCTTTTTGAGGTATGACCTCCAAAACTGGACTCCGTATTCCAAATGCGGTCTAACCAGATGGGTATATACAAGGGTACTATGACATCCCTATTTCTATTGGTGATCCCCCTTCCAATGCATCCCAGCATTCCACCACCCCTAGCCACTGCTCTCCCGCACTGCCTTTCCAACTTCATGTCCCCCGATACAGTGATGCCCAGGTCTCTTTCTTGTTCCGTGACCTCCAGATCTCTTCCCCCCCATACAACACCCTGCCCTCCGGTTCCTGAAGCCAAGATGCATGACTTTGCACTTTTCGGTGTTGAATGAAAGTTGCCACATCTTTGACCATGCCTCAAGCCTCCCTAAATCTCTCTGCATTTTTTTGACCCCTTCCTGAGTGTTTACCCTATTGCAGATTTTAATATCATCAACAAACATACTCGTACCCCCTTCAAGGCCCTCCACAATGTCCCCCTCAAATATATTGAATAGTAAGGGTTCCAACACTGATCCCTGAGGGACCCCGCTTGTGACTTTGCCTTGTCTGGATGCCACCCCATTTATTGTGACCCTCTGCCTCCTGTCCCCCAGCCAGCTTCCCATCCATTTAACCACCCTCTGACCCAGTCCCAGGCCTGACATTTTATACAGCAGTCTCCTGTGGGGCATGGAGTCAAAAGCTTTCTTGAAATCCAGAAAAAACACATCTACCGCCCCCCTTGATCCAGCTCCCTTGTGACCACATCAAAAAACTCTTTATCAAATTTGTTTGACAGGATCTGCCTCTTGTAAAACCATGTTGCCTTGGATCCATCAGGCCGCTTTCCTCGAGGTCGCTGGTGATCCTACCTTTTATTAGTCTCGCCATGAGCTTGTCTATCACCGATGTCACACTCATTGGCCTGTAATTTCCCACTTCCTCCCTCCCTCCCTCCCCCTTATGCAGTGGGACCACATTTGTCTGCTTCCAGTCTTCCGGCACCACCCCAGTCTCCAAAGATTGACTGAAGAGTGCAGTCAATGGTACTGCCAATATCTCCTTTAGTTTCCTTAACACCCTTGGGTGCACCCCATCCGGCCCCATTGCCTTGTCCACCTTCATGCATCCTAGTTCTCCCAAAATCTCCTCCACGAGGAATGGCCTCATATCCTCTTCCCCCTCCCATTACTTTTCCTGCTCTGCTGCATTCACCGTCTTCCTCCCTAGTGAACACGGAGCAAAAATAGCTGTTTAGCAGGTCCATTTTCTCTCTGTCCCCTTGTAGCAACTCCCCCATATTTGCTTTTAACTGGAGTATTCCCTGCCTAGTCTTCCACTTTTCACTTACGTACTGAAAATCTTATCTCCTTTTTTGACCCCTCTAGCTATGCGCTCCTCTGTCTGTGCCTTTGCCCTCCTTACCTCTACCCCGGCTTCTCTCTGGCTCACCTGGTATTTTCCCCAGTCCACTTCCACTTGCGTTTCCTTGAACTTTCTGAAGGCCTTCCTTTTTGCCTTTACCTTTTTTACTACCTTCCTAGTGTACCACAGAGGCTTCCTCCTCCTCTTATTTTTACTTGCTCTCTTGGCACAGGTGTCAGTGGCCTCTACAATAGCTTCTCTTATCTTCCCCCACATTACCTTCACCTCTGTCAACTCCTCTACCCCTTCCAAGGCCCTCTCCACCATTTCCCCCATTCTCCCGAAGTTTGCCCTCTTGAAATACAGCACCCGCAACCTAGACCAGTGAACCTCCACAGTTTTCCTTATTGTAAGCCTGACCGTGTTGTGGTCACTCGTACCAAGATGTTCCCCCACTGATGCATCTCCTACCCTATCCCCATTTGTCAGGACTAGATCAAGAGTAGTTCCTGCCCTGGTTGGCTCCCTGACCAGTTGATTCAGGAGGGCCATTTGCAGGGAGTCCAATATTTCCCTGCTGCTGGTTGAAGCAGAAAAAAGGGTGTCCCAGTCTATGTCTGGTAGGTTCAAGTCCCCCATCAGCATCACTTCCCCCCTTGCCGCCATTCTCACGAACTCATGCCACGATAAAAAAAACAAAACGCTTGTGAAATGGGCATTAACACTTGAGCTTGCCCTTCCACTTCACTTGCCTCCTCCAGCAGTCATTCAAGTCAGGCTCATACCCAACAGTCAGGAGACAATTAAAAATTCTAGCAAACCTTCGAGCAGAACTGCATTATAATGCTGTCCATTGGTCTAACATTGTTAATCGAGGCTGCAATAATTCCACTCCATTTCCCCCAGCCAGTAATAGAGAAACCGGGAATAGTCTTTCAATAGTCTCTCAGAGTTGGAAAAAATAGCCCAGGCCGAGAAATCTAGAATAACTGTAGAAACAATCCATCTGGGTCAACTCCACAACCTGAGAAGATGCACTGTGTATACAAGAATGGGTAAAGTGCAGTACAGAGCAAAACAATACAACCCTGCCAGAACTGTGCATATGCAGTTTGAGTTGGCGCCACCATCTTGGGCATGGTGGCCGTCACTTCCGCAGCTGCAGAAGAAAAAGTAGAGCCCCACAAAGGGGGTGTGTTGATGCAGCTCACAGAGGGGAAGACCCACATAAACAGCACCAGTGGACATTTGCCAGAGCACTGTGGAAGCACACCAAACAGCAGTCTGGTCACATGCTTCCACAGTGCTCTTCTAAAGCTATTGATGGCATAACGTCTGCCGAGCTCCACCCACGCAGCCATTAAAAAAAAAAAAACAGGCAATGCCTCACCAATAATGCAACACACCTTCAGCCTGTGGCATTTACAAAGTACTAGTGCACATTTTCATAAGGGCAGAGATCCTTCAAGTATAGGGCCCCCCTTTGGCTAAATTCCCTTAGCCCTGAACTAGTTATGGAACCAAAACTAGGCCCCTTTAAATCCAAACTGCATACACATCTGGCTGCTCTCAGTATGAGCGATTGTGACACTAATACCTAAAGCCATTAGGTATACGCCCAACTGAGCACTTATTTCCTTCCCCCTTTACTCTCACCCCTAGCACCCTTACACCCAAATCCCATCTTCACTCCGAACATTTACTAACGAAACCCTATGGGTGGATTCTTTCCTATCCCAACCCCTTTTCCACGTAACCTCCTAGGTAGTTTCCTCTCTCAAACTAACCTCAATCCCTCACCTTAACTGTCCAAACCCAACTTTCCCCCATGCAAGGTCCTTTCCTGGGCAATTTCTTGACCCTAGGTAGCTTTGTTCGGCACCTTTGAAACCTCCTGCTAAACAGACCTCTGTTATAGTTGCAACATGTGTATTCAGTTGTTATACTTTGTTTTTTTTGTACCCACCTTTTTGATTATCTCTATTTTGCTAACTTTGTATCTTTGTTTGACTTGTAACTGTACCTGGCTTGTAGCTGTAAATTGTCAATTATCTCAACGTGAAACCTTTGTAAACAAGCTTTTATGCTCAAAGGTCTTAATCCAAAAATTCAATAAATAAATAAATACATTTTACTCGCAGTTCAAAGAGAAAAAATAGTACCATGATACAGTATGCATGCAATGCAGACTGCTCTTTTCGAATCGTGCTTTCACACTGTTTGCATCACATTTCTTTTTTTTTGCTTGAACTGTGCATAAAACGAGCACCAGCACTTTATAAACCCAACTAGCTGAAGATATGTTCCTTTATCAGTGAGATGTTGTTGCATGTTTGTTTTTGTTACTGCGAAAAAAGTCCCCTGGCTCTTGGTGAATGTGTGGTGTTCCTAGGGGTCTAAGTGAGTGCCTAATGCAGCGTTGGTGTTGCACTATCTTTGGCAAGTCTTTCAAGGTACAGAAATTTACTTCCATACGTATGCTCTAAGTGAAGATACCAAAATTAGGATAATGCCAGTGCTTGACTGAGCCATGAGTCAAACCCTGACTAACACTTTACCACACATTTACCATGTCAAGGAACCTTTTTACCCAAACACTGCACTTCCCTACTTTCGAGAGGCTGTACTTTAACCCCTTTTGCATTTACTTTTTTATTTCCCCCACCTGTTCTGAACCCCATCTGCCATCTCTGTTTTTGGGCAATAATCCAACTCCATGGTTCACCCTGCTCCCGAGAGTCCTACCAAATTCCTTTGGAGCTAATCCCCTCCCAATGGTGGAGTCTTTGGAGTGGCATCCCCTCCAATGTCTGAATCTTGTAGGAAGGAGTCTTTGTGCTGGGTGAGTAGGTGACATCCAAGAGTGCTGACAAGGGACATTCTGCTGGAGCAACCAGATGTTCGGTAAGCCCTTCCCCAGAAACATCTGCACTAACTGGCAGCAGCACGTATGCAATGGGTGTGTGTGCTGCCAGGTAGAAAGTTTCTCCCCCTACTATTTGCAGCTGGCCTGTTCCAACTTTAGGCCCCCAAGTGGCACTGCTGCAGCAGGAATATGTCCCCCCACCTCTGGGAAGTGAGCTTTTGCTGGGAAACGTAAATATTCTCTACCCGCTGGCCCTCTAGTATCCCACACTCATTCCTGAACTTTAGCTGCTGACATCATGAAGGGCACCGTGCCACTGCTCCAGTCTTGTGCTTCACCCCCAACTAATGCTGCAACATTTTGCAATGAATTTCCTTCATTTTTTAAAAGGATATTTAATAACAAATGAACGCTACTGTGTTGACAACACTGGTCTTTGGCATACATTGTCAATATTTTTAATGGCAATCTCTGATGTCTAAAGGCACTACCCTCACCCCATGCCAAGCAGTCCCTGGAGATCACTGCACCCTAACCCTGTGCCAAGCAGTCCCTGGAGTCCAGTGGCATCCCAACCCGATGCCAGGCAGTCCCTAGAGTCCAGTGCACCCCAATTTTGTGCCAAATAGTTCCTGGAGTCCACTGCACCCCAACCCTGTGCCAGGCAGTCCCTGGACTCCAGTGCACCCCAAGTCTGTGTCAAGCAGTCCAAGGTGTGCAGTGGCATCCCAACTCTTTTTTTTTTTTTGAAATTTAAGTTTATTGGTTTCCAAAATACAACCAAACAGAAAAGAACAAAACAAAACAGACCCAACCCCCTCCCCCACGAAGCAAATATACAGCATATCAGTAAATACTTAAAAGAGAAAAACAACATACATATCGTACAGCCAAAATTTCAAAAGTTCATAACCCTCCCTCCCTCCTCCCAAGGGTGCACCAACAAAGGACCGAAAAGCCCCAAAAATCTGGATATCACAGCCTATCTACAGTACAGTATATCAACTTTAAACAATCTAGATCACACAAGAGAAAAGGGAAACAGGTCTAAAATCTGCAGTGACACAAAAGAGTACTATAGGTACTATATGTATTATATGTATTACATGAGGGCCAAGGGATTGGGTCGCCAGGCCTTATTATTAAGGCAAGCATAAAGACTGGAGTTTACCCCATCTTTTATGAAACAGATCCATACGATCCTTATAGCTGGCAATCAGATTCTCTGATTGAAGATACGACATTATCTCCTTCAACCAGTCAGCATATGATAAAACCAATTGGTCCTTCCAATGTCTTAAAACCAACTTCTTGACCGCCATAGATACTAAAGCCATATGGTATCTGCGCTCCACACTATCTACATAGGAAAAAATCACCCAGCACACAGACTTCCGGGCAAAAGAACCTGCTCAGACCCAAAAGGGGATCCAAATTATCCCGGATCAGGGACCACAGTGGGGCAACTTTAGGACATTCCCAAAAAATATGAATTAGGTTGCCCTCGGCTTGTGAGCACCTGAAACAATCTGAAACAGAGGCCAACTTACGCTGAAAAAGTTTAACGGGAGTATAGTAAAGATTATTTACAATATAATATTGTACTAACCAAAGGCATCCCAACTCTGTGCCACGCAGTCCGTGCAGTCCAGTGGCATCCCAACCCTATGCAAGCAGTCCCTGGAGTTCAGTGCACCACAACCCTGTGCCAGGCTGCCCCGGTGTCCAGTGGCATCCCAACCCTGTGCAAGCAGTCCAGTGGAAACCAGTGGCATCCCGACACTGTGCCAAACAGTCGCTGGAGTCTACTGCACCCCAACCCCATGTCAAGCAGCCCCTGTTGGCCAGCTGCACTGCAATCCTGTGCCAAGCAGTCCCTGGAGTCCAGTGGTGTTGAAACCCTGTGCAAAGCAGCCCCTGTTGTCCAGTGGCATTCCAACCCTGTGCCAGGCAGTCCCTGCTGTCCAGAGGTATCCCAACCCTGTGCCAAGCAGTCCCTAGAGTCAAGTGGCATCCCAACCCTGTGCCAATCATTCGCTGTAGTCCAGTGCACCCCAACCCCGTGCCATGCAGTCACTGGAGTCAAGTGATGTCCCAACCATGTGCCAAGCAGTTAGTGGAAACCAGTGGCATCCCAACCCTATGCCAGGCAATCTCTGCTATCCAGTGCACCCTAACCCTGTGCTATGCAGTCACTGGAGTCAAGTGATGTCCCAACCCTGTGCCAAGAAGTCAGTGGAAACCAGTGGCATCCCAACCCTATGCCATACAGTCTCTACTGTCCAGTGATATCCCAACCCTGTGCCAAGCAGTCCCTAGTCAAGTGGCATCCTAACCCTGTGCCAGGCAGTCACTGTTGTCAAGTGGCATCCCAATCCTGTGCCAATAAGTCCCTAGAGTCAAGTGATGTTCCAACACTGTGCCAAGCAGTCCCTAGAGTCAAGTGGCATCTCAACCCTATGCCAAGCAGTCGCTAGAGTCTAGTGCACCCCAACACTGTGCCAGGCAGTCCCTGGAGTCCAGTGCACCTGAATCCTGTGCCAAGCAATCCCTGGAGTCCAGTAGTATCCCAACCCTGTGCCAAGCAGTTTGTGGAGAACAGTGGCATCTCAATCCTGTGCCAACTAGTCCCTGGAGTACAGTGGCGTCGCAACCCTGTGCCAAGCAGTCCATGGAGACTAGTGGCATCCTGACCCTGTGCCAAGAAGTCCTTGGACAGCAGTGGCATCTCAACCCTGTGCCAAAGTCCCTGGAGTCCAGTGATGTCCCAACCCCTATGCCAAACAGTCGCTGAAGCCCTGTGCACTCCAACCCTGTGCTAAGCTTTACATCGAGTCCAGTGCACCCCAACTCTGTGACAAGCAATTTCTGGAGTCCAGTGGCAACCCAACCCTATGCCAAGCAGTCCTTGGACACTAGTGGCATCCCAATCCTATGCCAAGATGTCCCTGGAGTCCAGTATTGCCCCAACCCCTGTGCCAAGCAGTTACTGGAGTCCAGTGCACCCCAACCCTGTGACAAGGAGTCCCTGGTCCAGTGGCAGCTCCCTCACCCTTTCCTAATCCAAACAGTAGCTGGCATCCAGTGGCACCCCCACCACCACTGTGCCCCTAGACCTACCTTTGTGCCACTATCTAAAGTACCTAAATGTTTCAGGTTTCAACTATTTAACATTTTTTTCTGTTTTTTATAAGCAAAAAGCAGCCATGAAAACTGCTATCACATTCTGAATAAATACAATTACATTTTTTAATCATAACAGCTAGGTAAAGTATGTGGGGTTACACTTTTCATTTCCTGGTTTTGAGGTACAATTACAGTCTCTTTCAAACAAGTACAACTTTCTAGATTTAAAGATTTTTGTTACAAAACTACCAAAAGCTCTAATTTGTGTCATTATTTAAAGAACCTACAAGTTTCAGGTTTCAACTCCACCATTTTTTCATTTTTTTTGTTAGCAGAAAACAGTCAAAAAGCTGCTATTACACTTCAGATATGTGCAATTACATTTTAGAATGGTGACAGCCAAGTAATGCACCATATGCAAGATCGCATTTTCACTTCCTTTCAACCCGAGACTACATTTTTAAGTGATGCGTGAAAACAGCTTACTGCAAAATCATAAAAGTTCTGCACATATGTGGCCAGCATTGTTTAAAATAAAGATAACTTGGTAATTTTTACTTATTTCCCCAAATCCCATATCTGGGACTAAGAGCTATCAAACTTGAAAGTTTCAGGTTTCAAATCTCAGCCTGTTTTTAGATACTAGTGAAAAAAGTCTTAAAACCCATATATCTCCGGGTTTTATACACCCTGTAACTTTGAAAACACTAAACCAAATTCAATTAAATTCTATCTGCAAGCCAACATCCGAGGCACGAGATGGTTGCAGACTTGTATGACATCACTATCAGACTCCTGCTGATAGAAGCGGCTGATAATCGAGGTTTAACATTAAAGTGCTTACTGGATATACTTTATTCAAGTACGTCTAGTTTCTGATGCTAAAAATTGGTTCCCTACAAAGGGGACTCGATTTATATGTGAAGTCGTCCTATCTGCGTAGTTTACAAGAATAAATCATTTTTGCAATTGTGTCAACTAATTCTGTGTCCAGTTCTGACCACAAAAATAGATTGTGTACCTGATGCTGGTCACAAAACAGATTTCCCATCAAATTTGGAAAGCAAGCTACTTTGGGTAATTTTGCTAGAACTGACATGGTAAAGGGGTCAACTTATAGGAGAATATATGTGGTACTCTACCATAACTATTCATTCTGAAAGGGCGCAAGATCAGACTGTCGAGTACAGTTCATTGTTTTGCAGCCTTACAAGTCTTTTACTGACATTAAACTCAGGGCTGTGCTCAGAGCAGCATTTAATGTGAGTTGTAGCAGCAACCATATTCAGGAGCCTTAGCAGATGTTAAGAGGAGCATGGAGTGGTAGCACGGTGAAGTCTGGAGGTTAAAGCACAGAAATGTGAACATGGAGATTCCATATTCAAATCCTCCCACAGAGTGATTCATTGTGTGACCTTGGGCAAGCCACTTGGCCTCCCGCAGCTTCAGTCCCACTCAACTAAATAAAGGGGTAGAAGCAAGATCTCACTATTAACTAGATTTTGTATCTCAGCTGGGCTGCGCTGAGCAAACAAACTGTAAAAACTCATACCTGTAGACTTTGGGAAATGAACAATGTATCTTAAATGATCACTAGAAATAGAAGTTGTTTTGTTTTTACTTGTAGAATGTACTTGTAATAGAAACTGTTAAGTAAAACAAAAAACGTTCTTGAGACGACTCACCATGGGCTTGTGACTGCATTCTGTTTTAGTGCTGCTCGTTTCCTGATCTCTGATCTCTCAGGCACACATTGCAATGATGATGTCATTCTAGTCACCAGTCTCTTATTATATCCTCTCCAGCCCCTTTCTGAAGTGTTTCATTAACTATATCTGTATATGATACACTTTATAGTGGCAGGATTCAGCTTTATGTACCAAAGAATTAGTTTAAGCAGGAAGAGAACTGTGCTGAGACCAAAATGACATAATTCTGTTTCCCACTGAAAGCCGTGGATCTGAGAACTCAGGACAGAGACAGCAGTGACTAAGACACACTTTGGTGTCACATGTCAACTTAAGGTTTTTTAAATAAAAAATATTTTGGTATAAATACCTCTGTAGAGAAAACAGCACAAAGTATGTTTTATACTTCTACTGATCTTGAATTTATGTTTTAGTTTTATATCACAGTGGTAATCTTACCTCTAACTGCTTGGGAATTTGAAGTGAGGACGAACATCATAATGAGATTTAAGCACAATGGGAAATAGTCATGCTCCCAGATGACAGCTGGAATCAGAAGAAGCTTTCCATAACTGGAGAGAAGCAGTGCTTTCAGCAGCAAGAGAGGGTTTGAGTTTATCTTTAGGATGTCAGGTTTTACTAGCCACATGATAGTAAACACTCCAAGAAGAAAAGCAGTTTGCTCTACGACAAAAAAAAGCAACAGAGAAAAACTTACTCCGACTCTTTACTTTGCAATTATAATGCATAGCATGTTTAGAACCCTTTCTTGGTAACTTGCACTCTGCTTCATCAACTTTACAGTGGCTAATTTGTATTCTGTTTCTCCAGTGTCCTCTTTCAGAAGGGCTCTCTCCTTTCCTTCCTTCCTGCTTTTGCCAAGGGGTGCATGCTATGGTGAAGGTGGAAATCCATCAGGGATATAGTTTGGGGGCGGGGGGGGTTGCAGCAGGACAGGTGAGGTCAGATTATTATGATGAGCACCAATTTTCCCCATTACATCCTCTTTTTCTGTGACGTTTGAACCACCATGCCACACCACAATCTCTCTGTTTTTTAAAAATAATGTATTCTTGATTGTGCCTGCACACCCCTGTTGCCCCTCATTAGACTCTTCGGGTCACCTCCCTGCCCCAACCTCACCATCTCCACCACTTACTCATTTCCCCATGGTGGGAAACTTGGGTCAGCATCCCCTTTAACTCCACTCACAACATGGTAACAACTGGTGAGATGGGGAAAGTTAGTGCTCCTAGCACCACCCCATTTTGCTCTGGGGGTCTTTCTTCATTACTTCCATCCCCTGGATGTGATAAATGCTCCAGAAACAACCATGTTAGTATGCCACTGGGAGCACACCACTCCCTCTAACTGCACTACACAACCTCACCCCAGCTCATATCCAAACCCCGGTCACCAGCATTACAAGTGGCAACCCTGCTGGCATAACTGAAGGCCATAGGGCTCTCATGTAGTACCTATATGAATGCTATATTAGTCTAGTTTTTAAACATATATAAGCCGTGATTTCCTCAGCCAGCTGACTTGTAAAATTCACTCGCGCTGCGCAATTCCTTCTGCCATCTCACACTTTTAAAATCGGGGCATGTGGATAGAGCTCTCCATGTTAAATCTTAATATCTGTAACAATAACATCAAAAGTTGGTTCTATTAAGATGGGGGATCTGCCCCCAAATCCCAGATTCATTTTTTGAAAAACCTGTTTATTTGTATGTGCGTTTAACATAGGTGGGCTTTACCCACTCCCCTCAATTTGTTGGCGATGGTGGAGCACAAAATCCCTATATTTCGCTCCCACAGCACTGTAAGACTATACACAGTAGACCTGTACATAGTGTAGCATTATGCAATTACATATCAAGCCTAATGGTGTCCTTAGTCCTCCACTTACACCATCATGCTGTTGCAGCAGCGAGACCATGAAATCCTGACCTGCTGCCGGCAAATGTCCATGCACCTTCTTACCACATGTCAACACCACAATGGACTGCCTCAGGGTGTGCTACTTCAGGAGGAGGTTTTTGGTCATCCTCTCCAGAGCTCAAGTGTACTGCCTCTGCAAAAGCTACATGGCAACCACCTGTGGAGAGAGACCTGTGGCTGAAACTGAACACTGATCTCCTGCATGGGAGCGCACACTACTTTGGCTACTATTGGCAAGGCAAGCAAGCTTTATAATTAGTGAGGGTTTTAATACTCATCACAGTAGCTTGCTTACTGCAGCAGGATGGCCTGCACTTGAGGGATACAGAAAAAACATGAGTGTTATTTGTTCATCTGGCATTTTTGGGAAAATGACCAGATCTTAAGTTGTTCTCAGAAGTCATACATACATGACAGCATTTGACTTGGTCGGCCATGGCATTTTTTTTTACTAAACTGCAACATCTGGGGCAATCCCCAATTATGTCTCTTAGCTGTCAAACTACCTAAGTGGAAGAATGCAGTTTATAAGTATTCATAGTTCTCTAACTGATTCCTTAACTGTTTCTGGCGGCATACCTCAAGGGTCAGTACTTTTACTACTGCCTTTTTGAGTTTGTCGTGGCGAGCAGACGAACTCATTGCTATAAGGTGCTCTATAGGGGTGTGCCCAATGGAGAGCTCAGTTTCTAGGGGCAGGTCAGCAGCAGGCGAATCAGTCGGCAGGCTGGCAGTGACTCACTTTCAGCTGTTCGGGCTGAGTTGGACAACTTTTCAAAGGACAGAGCTGCACCAATAGTGGCATGGCTCGGACCTTTGAAGTTGCATTCCTGGTTGCGCGTTCATACTGCTGTAGCTTACAGCAGTGTGAATGCGCTGAGCCCAGGACTTCCGCATGCCTCCTCACAGTAAAAAAATAAATAAATCACGGGGGTGCCCAATCCCCCCTGTCGGCATTCCCCCTCCCAGTTCATTTTGCCAACAGGGAAACCCACTCCCCGTCGGCATAATGTCCCCCCCACACAATTTGTTGTGTGCCGCTGTGTCAAACAGAAATAAACAAACCAACGGGGGTGCCCAATCCCCCTGTGGGCATGCCCCTGCCCAGTTCATTTGCCGATGGGGGAGCTCACTCCCCGTCAGCATAATGTCCAACGCCCAATTTATTGTGTGCTGAGGGGTGCCCAATCCCTCACAGCTCTTGCCCCCACTAGGTATGTGCTGGAAGAATTGCCATCCCGTTGGCTACAGCCCCCCAAAAAAAAACACTCATGTGGCACGCTGGGAGCCCACCACAGTGTGCTAAAAGACCCTGTAAGAAAACCTTCCCTGCACGTGTTTACATTTTTTAAACCTGTAAACTAGAAACGGTCCCTTGTTGAGTCTCTTGCCCTCCCCAACCTGCACCCACCCACTGTGCACCCCTCCCCACACACCCACTCACCCCATACGTATTTCCAGAGCACGGGCGTGACGATCTTCGGTGGACCGGGGACACATCTGCACTCTTCAAAGCCAACCGCAAACTGAAGAAATGCTGGTAAGCTGTATAATGCCATAAATGGGGTTCTTTCAACTTTGGTGCATATCTTAGCCACTTTTGCAAATTTTGGCACCAAATTTTCAACATGGTGCTCTTGGTACCCCACCTCATGAATTCAGTCACTGTCATGTGATTATTCGGTCTTGAAAGGTGATTCTGCATTCACTGCGCAGAATCACCTTTCGGGACTGAGTAACAAAATGACAGTGTCACTGTTCATGAGGTGGGCTCTCAAAAAGCCTATGTTGAAAATTTGGTGACACAATTCCAAAAAATGACTGTGTTACGAGCGTGCGTTGCGCAATTTCAACGCACACTTATAACTTTGTGAATATGTAATATTTTCACTCCAGATTTTCAACACTGGTATTTTTGTACACCTCTTTATGAACAGTACAGCTGTAATTTTCAACATCCTGGCCAAAATGTGTTTTCGCACTTCTGGTGCAGAATAGTGCGGTCACTGTGGGAAATCACTGTTCGGGACAGATTACGAAAATCACAGTGACACTGTTCATGAGCAGAGGTCTCAAAATAGCTATGTTGAAAAGTTGGTGACAAAAGTCCGCATAATGACTGTGTTACGAGTGTACGTTGCGCAGTTTCCATGCACACATGTAGCTTCATGAATCTGTAATACTTTCACTCCAGATTTTCAACACTGGCATTTTTTTACACCTCATTATGAACTGTACAGCTGCCATTTTTTACATCCTGTCTGAAATGTGTTTTTGCACTTTCAGCGCAGAATAGAGCTGTTACTGTGGGAAATCAGTGTTCGGGACAGATTAAGAAAATCACAGTGACAATGTTCATGAGCGGTGGTCCCAAAATGCTTATGTACAAAATCTGGTGACAAAAGTCCATAAAATGACTATTTTATGAGCATGCATTGCGCAGTTTCCACGCACACTCGTAACGCTGAGGATTTGTAATATTTTCACTCCAGAGTTTACAACATTGTTAGTTTTGCACACCTCCTTATGAACAGTACAACTATCATTGTTCACATCCTGCCCAAAATGTGTTTTTGAGCATCTGGTGCACAATGACGCAGTCACTGTGGGAAATCATTGTTCTGGATACAGTAAGAAAATCATAGTGACAGTGTTCATGAGTAGAGGTCACAAAATGCCCATGCTGAAATTCTGGTGAAATTATTCCACTAAATGACTGTTACGAGCGTGCGTTGTGCAGTTTCCACGTATGCTTGAACATTTTTAATATTTTCACTCCAGATGTTCAACATTGCCTTCTCTTCACACCCTCCTATGAATGGTACAGCTGTAATTTTTCACATCCTGCCCAAACTGTGTTTTCGCACATCTGGTGCAGAATGGCGTGGCCGCTGTGAGAAATCAATGTTCGGGACACAGTAACAAAATCACAGTGCCACTGTTCATGAGCAGAGGTCCTAAATGCTTTTATGAGGTGGGGGTCACAAAAGGTAAAATTGAAAATATGCAGTGCAAATACCAACAAATGCCTGGGGCATTAGGGTTTCTAACCATAACGTCCCCCCCCAACCCATGGTGGGGCTCCAGTGCCCTCATCTTCTCTGAACCGCAGACACATCCTCACGCTTCAAGACCAGATCATGAATTGAGGAAACATGTATGCACTTCATTGTATTTCAACTGGAATGTGAACTTGGTAGCATAACTTGTTCTTTCTGCTGGGAACTGTAATCCTGCCAATCGGTGCGTACCAACACCAATCCCAATGACGAACTCCGGCATTGACAAATGCTTGTTTCATTAGTTATAAACTCATTTCCCACAACTCGTTTCAAGAAGTAAAACATTACCTTATCCTCAATTATTTTTCCACCTAAAAGTTGTTAACCTTTAGTATTTACTAACCTAAACAATAACATTCATTATTTTATTGCAATTGGTTAATTCTCAAACATTTAGTTTTAAGCACTAAAACAATTAAAAAAAAAATCAATTTGGATCGCAGCTTAATTTGAATGTGATTAGTAATTCAAACAGTTCTCTCCAAAGTCTTCATTCAGTTGGTCAACCTCCGGAAGAAGATACCTTATTTGATTGGGCCCTCCTGGGCTCAGTCATTTTTTTGGATCATATTTTGCATCATATTTCCTTTGCGTTTAAGACAGCAATCAGAAATTGTGAGTAGCATGTGGAACAAAATATTTTATTACCGCTGAATCATGCCAAGTTATTGTGTCTCTGTCATTTCTCCCTTTGATCGATTATGCTTCCCCTGTATTCATGCCTGCTGCTGCTGATCTAGCTCATCTTAACGTGGCTTACAATAATATTCAACATTTTGCTCGTTTATCTCCTTATTGAACTGTGAAGGGGTAGGTTTGCTCTTTGCCCTCCCCATCACTTTAAGGACCTGAAGTGGGGGTTTATCAGTTCTGGTGGGAGCAAACCAGAATTCGATAAGATATGCCATCTGGGGGATGGCCTTTAAAACAACAGTGAAGGGAGACCTAAAACATGGATTCAATCCTTTTATTGGATAACTTGGAGCAGCTGCATGTAGAATCTACAGGAAGGGACAGATAAACCGAGCAGAGCCCCCGAGCTTCTGGCAGTTTTTTTAAGTATCAAAAAATTTGTAACACATCAATGTTAACTGATTAACTGTTTTCTTTTAATTATTGTGCTTTTATCCCTTGGTCAGCCAACCTGTTCCCATCAGCCTCCTTTCCACTAGCCCCGACTCCCCGCTGTACCTGGGACTTAACTTAACTGACCCTGCAGTGCTCCATGGTTTGCCCATGGCAGAGGGCCTCACGCACTCTTATTCCCGGAAGGAGTTTAGCTCGGTTGCAGGTCCGTGTACCCAGTGGGCAGGTGCGAGGCCTGTGAGGAAAGGAAGTATCATCTTGCAGGCTGGGGGGAGGGTCCAGCTTTTTGGTATCAAACCTCTCAGATGCTCTGTGGGAATGGTGGCATGGATGCACACATGTCAATGGATGCACTGACGTCATCTGTGGGGAATGTCCCCATCCAGAACTGCTGCTTCAAGCTTGCGCCACCACCCATGATCACCTAGGTGGCAGTGTTGTGTCACTGTAGGCTACCCTTCCAGGAGAAAGACAGCATCCATTGAGATGCTCAGTCCTCCTCCCCCCAGCAGCCCAGGCCCGTTCCCGAACCCCGGTTGCCACTGCGGCGGCAGGTGAGGCATGAGTACCTCAGCGTTCCGTGCCACTGGGCCGTCTAATGGGGACCTTATAAAGTATATATGATAACTTCATTAAAAAAAAGCACTGCTGCATCAAATCCTACACTGTGCAGGTGTGACAACCTTATCACACCTGCACAGTATAAGATTTGATGCAGCAGTGCTTTTTTTAATGAAGTTATCATATATACTTTATAAGGTCCCCATACAGAATACAGTAACTCTCGGGAACGATGCTGCTTACATTACATCATCACGTACAGACATAGCCGCCATCTTAGGAGGCTACAGGACTGGCTGATTTCAATGCAGACCGAGGATTTATTTACACTGTGCCGTGATGTTTAAACCGTACCAACTCGGGAGTGACTGACTTTACACACAAAAGGACCACAGCGTTTTGTGATCAAAACAGTAAACGATACTGCTGTGGTTTTTGTTGGCTGCATTTCCTCAGCATTGTTTACGAGTCCTTTAAACTCTCAATCTTAGCCTTTGGAAGAGGCCTCCGTGAATTTTTAAATGAAGGAATGAATAAGGCACCCTTCTAGGCATTACTACTCAAGAGTGCTATACGTAGAATTTAAACTGAAAACATAATACCTAACACTTTAGAATAGCACTACTTGGAACAACACTCAAAAAAGAAAACCGATCAATGGGAAGGTCGTCACTGGCTGTGAGTGTGGTCAAGATGCGCGAGACCTAGCCGACACCTCCAACAAGCCCTCAGCAGCCTGCACAAACCTCCAGGTGGCTGTCACATGCTGAACCAGGCAAAGCACCCAACCTGAAAGTGGAAAACAGCCACTGGAATGCCACCGACCAGCTGTCGGTAGTCCAGGGTTCAGGTAGCAAACTTGGGTTTCCTGCATGGTAAGCAATCAAGCCAGCCCCTGATCATGCAAAGCTTAATCATATGAGAGTGAGCAGTTTGGTTTTCAAAATGTATCCTTTTTTCAGACTAGTGCTTAAAGGCAAGAACTCATGTCTAAGTAGGGCACCACTGGCCAAGATTCAATGCACTCAGCAAGTGGTACTACAGTACGTCAAAAATACAATTATATAAGTGGTTCTTAAGTTACAGTGAAAAAGTAACAGCCAGTCACAAGACAGAACTCATGCAGACATAAATCAGAATGACCAAGAGTCTAATACCTTTAAAGAGTGTCTTTCTATTCAGATAAAAAGCTTAAAATAATATACAGTTGTGTTCAACTTCAGTATTCTCTAGTTTTAACCTTCCCTTTTTGTCTATTATTTTAGATCATGCAGCACTTGTTTCAGCATTTTTCCAAAAAGTATAGACAGTGGAGCAGGCCAGGATGCAAAGCAACACTGCAGCATACTGCAGAAGAATTACTGCAGTCAACAAGGCAAATTTGATGGCAGTTAATTCCTTTTGTCATGCAATATCTTCATAAACTGCATTTCATCCTGGCTGGCTCCACTGTTAACAGTCCTAATGGAACTCACAACTGCTGTTTGTGACACCACAGCCTGTTGTCACAGTAAGCATTATGATGTCATAAACCAAGGCACTATGAGGTTATCTGGGGGCAGTCAAATGCATTCTACATACTCTTCTTAGAAAGGATACCAAGATGTGTTATAAATCCAGGAAAGGAAAACTGAGGACTTAAAAAACAAAAAAAAAAAAAAGAAAAAGGATTCTCTAGTTAAAGGAAAACACTGGGAAACCCAGAAAGTTCAGCAGCTGCTGCAGAAATGCCTGATTAGGGCTTTTGGTATTAAATGAACATTTTTAAATACTTGCTACATTTGTGTTTTTAACTTCGAAAGAACTATGCCAACCAATGGCAGAGCTGGTAGCCCTTATTTTTATAATCTATGCAACGGAAGCCACCTGGGGTGTGCAAGATGGCCATGGGTGGCTCTGCAGACATTATGGTCGGCACGGTTCTTTCAGTTAAAACTCAAATGTAGCAGGTATTTTAAATTTTTTATTTAATGCTGAAAACCCTAATTGGGGATTTCTACAGCAGCTGCTGCACTTTCTGGGTTTTCCTTTAACTGTAATATCTGAAACATGTTTATGAAAGTACATGCTGCACTGCAGATTTGCTCTTTCAGAAGTGGTACTAACAAACATGTGTACCATGTTTGCTAACAACTGCATAAGTGGCTTCCAGGATATAGCCAAAAATGTGCGTCACATATGTACTTGCTTACATATGATCTGCACTAGCTGTTCATTATCTTGGGATACTCTCCAATGGGGGTTCATGAATTCTAGCAACTGAATACTCTGCCCCATATCCAAATTATTGACCACTGCTCATATTTTAATCAGCTGGTAGCAGAATAACTGTTATACTTTTGTGAATTTTCCCACAGCAGTGTCCGACCAGTACCAGCAACAAACTCCTGGGCCAGCACACTAGGGCCCAAATATTTGCTGCAGCTTGGCTCAAACGTCTGAACTACTGTAGAATTAGAAAGCAGGTATGCTATTTATTACTAACGTGAAATTCACAACTCTTACCTAAACTGGCTATTCCAAACATTCTGTAAAAGTCCCATTCTTTGGCATATCGAATTATGTCTGCAGGGTCACTACTTTGGCTTGAATCCTGAAGTTGTGACCACCGGAGGTATGCTTCACAAAGTAAACAAAACATGCAAAGCTTCCAATGAATCTAGGAAAAGAATAATATCAAAAGAAAAATTAATGTTGGAGATGCATACTAAGAAAATTAAATAAGACTTGCAGGTGTTTTTACTGTGGTAACAGCCCAACCTGACAGGGTAGACAGGAAGTGAGAAGTTCCGATTGACAGAAGCACCACCAGGCATCACTGGCATCTTCCTCAGTTTATTTTTTTTGCTACTTTATTTCTGTGCCCCACCACTGGTCGGCCCTCGTCTGGCCAGGTCCATTGTCTCTGCTCATTTAGGCCCTTACCCGTGCAACCCCCATGGCTCACCCTCCATGGTAGGGCAGCAGGGACCCACCACCCGACGACAGGATCCAGTTCAGGGCATTACCTCCAGACACGGAATATGACAGGGATGGCCATCAAGCCGCAATTACCAGCCACCAGGGTCTTTTCTCTTTTTCTTTCCCCTTGCGGAAGCCAGGCATTCAATGATGCCTGTGGCAGGCTTGTGCATGCACCCGCACACCCTTGCCAAGCATCTGCCATGCTCCCGCCTCACTTTTCTTGCGGCAGCATAGTGCTGAGCCCCAGACTCCACCAGGGGTCAGGCATGCACTGACCGCAGGTTATCCCTCCTCCCTGGAGATAGAGAACTGTCGGTCAGATGCTCGATCCATCTCCTCCCCACCGATCCCCGGCAGCTCGTGCTCGCTCCCGAACGTGGGTCGCTGGCGTGGTGCGAGGTGTGGCGTCCAGCACCTCAGCCCTTAGCGTCACTGGGACAGCCATCTTCCTCAGTTTAAATTCTTTCTAAAGAGTTAAGTCTACCCCCAAGGACGTATACAAAGAAGAATAATGAGTTGTATAAAAGCTATCAATTAGACCGTAACATTATGGTATCTCCCACGTACACACCACAACAAAAATAGCCACTCACAAGGCAACAGCACTACCCCTTCCTGACTACAACATCTCTTGAAAAGATGCTGAGCAGTAATGGCTCAGACATGAGCAGTTTCAATCAAAGTGAAGAAATGCCGCACAATCACCTGGAAAATTAAAAAAAAAAGTTGATTTTTATTATTTCTTATTCACTCTAGTGGAAAACAGAACTGCTGCTAATGCTTTCTGGTAAGGTACTTCTTCAGAACAGGTGGCCCTTATGTTGACTGCTTTCGCATCATTTTAAATTTAAAATTCAATAAAAAAGTCACTCTTGATTCCATCACATCTAGTGCTGGAGTTTTTATTTTTTTCCTGGGTCCATCTCAAGCTCCCGTTTTAATTATATGTTCACACTGGGAAGACTGTGCCTTTCTTGGCAAAGAAAAAGGGCACATTAAAATGTTGCAAAATTTGTCTACATGAAATATTAGCAGCAGTTCAGGTGGTCACTTGAATGTACATAAAATAATCATAAAAAAACGAAAAGCTCCAAATGAGTGTGCAGCTTTTCTCTACTTTGACCCAAGTGTTTTGTTCAATGTGATCTACATCATTTTGGTGAGGCAAACTACACAAGTACTTCAGCCAAATGTCCACAACTATTTAAGTACATATACCAGTTAATGGTTTAGCACCACCTAGTGCTCAAAACAACAACACTACAGTACTTCAAAGTAATATTTTTTAAGATGTATACTGAATTTTACAAGCAGAGAAAGACCACTGGTCCATCCAGTCTGTCTGGTCCTTACCTCACTCATGATAACCAGTCTAGTAATTGCCGATACTGTATCCATATTTCCCCCTACAACAACTCCCATTCAGAGTCCCCCCCCTCAAAGTCCCCTATATCTGTCCTACCCATACTTAAATGCATTAACTGTCTGAACATTAACAAGCTCCTGTGGAAGTTGATTCCATCTGTCAGCTACCCTCTCCATAAAGAAGAATTTCCTATCATCCCTTTTGAACCTACCACCCACCAGCTTCACGTTGTCCTACCCCAAGTCCATTCTGTTGATGCTCTTTGGGTATTTTGAAAGTTTCATTCACATCTCCCCTCTCCTTTCTTGTCTCCAATGAATACATTCATAGGTCCTCCAATCTTTCCTCGCAAGATCTCCCCTGCTGTCCATGACTAATCGTGGTCACCTCTTTAAACTGAATCCTGGTGGTCCCTATCCTTTTTCAGGTGTGGACTCCAAAACTGGTCACAGTACACTAGCTTTGGCCTAACCAATGATCTGTAAAGTGGAAGGATCACTTCCTTTCTTCTGTTAGAGAAAGCACTCTTTATGCATCCTAGCTTCCTATTCAATTTAACATATTTTTTTCATTGCAGTGCTCTGAAGTTTTAAGACTGTCACTGATTGTGACCCCTAAGTCCTACTCTTCTGAAGTTTGTGCCATACAAACTCCTGCCATCCTGTATTCAGAATTTGTTTTGTTTGTGCCCAACTGCATAACTTTACACTTTTTGCCACTGAATTTTAACTGCCAAATACTGGATCACTGTTCCCTTTTTAACAGATCCTCCTTTAATTCCCTTACACTTTCAACAATGTCCAACCTACCACAAATCTTTGTACCATTCACGAATACCAGCAACAGCTTAACCTGGTTCAAGGTCAGTTGGCATTCATCTGTATCCCCCCCCCCCCCGGGGTTGTGCCTGAAAATATTTTGTCTGGTGCACTTACCTGGTCAACAATAAATAAATAGTGACATCCTGTCTTTTATGCCCTCAATTATATCACAAATATCTTTGCAAAAAAACTGCGTTAATGCACCAGTTAGGGTTCAGATTTAAGTGACAAAAGTAGAGAAACATTAAGGTTTCCAACCCTAACTCCCCACCCCACAGCACCAAAAGGGAAAAACATTATGGTTTTCGCTGTCATCACTGCTGGCGAATCAGGGTGAGGTGTTCCTTGGGGGTTCTCAATCCTAACGCTCACCCCATTCCATGCACAAATAAGGTCAGATGTGATCTGTTTTCCTCATACAAGATGTACAGGTTGTTGGCAACATGTGGGTAGACAGTTCTGTACATTTCAAGATTATATCACAATGGGGTAAGCATTAGGGTTGAAAACCCCAAGGAACACCCCACCTCTGATTCGCCAAGAGTGACAACGAAAACCATAATGTTCTTCATTTTTGGTGCTTGGAGATGGGGTGGGGAGTTAGGATTGGAAACTCTAATGCCACATTTCCCTATTTTTGTCGCTTTAATCTGAGCCCTAACTGGCGCATTAATGCAGTTTTTTGAGACAGTAGAATCGTACCTGCATGAACACATGCATGTGATGACGGAATGACACGGCCCTATGGGCCCTGCACTTCCATGCATCCATTCATGCACACATGTACGTGAGTGTGGAAGCACAGGGCCCTGTGTGCCTTGTGAGTCCATTCCTCCAGAAAAGCAATTTATTTGCTTCATTGTAATTATTATTTTTTTTTTTTGTGGAGACGGAGTTAAGATTGTTAAAGCTGTAATGCAATGCTATGGGAATTTTAATCTTTTAATTTTAATATTTTTGCTATGTCTAATCTCAGTAGGTATTTCTGAGGGGCTTAGTCTTGTAGTACTCACTGAGACATTTCTATTGATATATAGATTGTCCCTTAACTCCAAAGACTGACAGAATTACAGCTTGTTAAAGCTGCAATGTTAACCTATGGGAATTGTAATTTTTAAATGTTTATGTTTTTTACATAGCCCCTGAATTATCTTGTATTAGGGTATTATGTGTTAGTGTTGTAGTATTCATTAAGACCACTCTTTTAATATACAGTGTCCCTTAGCAGCATATATTGTCAAAGTAATGGCTTGTTAAAGCTGAAATATGGGAAAAAAAAAAAAAAGTAACTTCAAAATCTTTTTTCATATGAACAAATCCCTTTTTTGTGAAATTGTGTCGTTCTGACAAAACAGGATTTGTTCATACAAAAAAAAAAATGTTAAATCCTAAGACCAAATTTTGTTTTTGTGTGAGGGAATCCTTTTTCGTTAGATTGGTTTGTTCTCATGAAACAGGATTACAGTAGTTCATACAAAAAAAGAATAAGAAAAAAAAAATTCAAATTCTTTTTTGTATGAAGGTAATCTAGTTTCATATAGCCCTATTCCAGTTTCGTATGGCCATATGAAAAAATAAAATTATATCACAAAAAAAGATTGTGAATATGTGTTAAAAACACATTTCTGGGTCATTTCTCCGAAAACTAACTGCAGAATCCAGATAATGGGGTCCTGATTAGCAAGATACATGTGTTGATTGATGTCCTATGATTTGTATGGGTTTTCAAAAATATTTTTGGAAAAACAAAGAAGCAAGATGGCCACCATACAGAATAAGAATTTTTTTTCTCATGAAACAGGATTACCCCCATATGAAACAGAATACTTTTTTATATGGCCAAATTCTTTCCTTGTTTGAAACAGCTGTCCAAAAGAGTGTACTGAGCATGCTCAGAATTTCAAATCCTTATAACTAACATACTAAAATGCCAGTAGAATAGGCCTAACGGTCTTTTGTGTCTGCTCGTTTGGTCAGCCCCCACCCTGGGTGCTGACCTTGCTGTCCCCCTCGCCTTCTCTGGCTTCTCCCTTCCCAGTTCTGGATATTCTTGCTGCACTGGATTTTGCTTCCAGAACCCTTACCCTGTACCTGTCCCACCCCTCTTGAACCCTCCACTGTCTCTGCCTCCACCAGCCCCTAGGCAGTGCATTCCATGGCTCCACCACCCTCTCAGTGAAGTAGCACCTCCTCCTTTCCCCTGAATCTTCCCCCCTCCAGCTTCCACCCATGCCCTCTAGTGGCCCCCTTCTCCTTCCTTCAAGCACCCTGACTGTTCCTCCCTATTTACCCTCTTCATGTACCCGAAGACCTCTATCATGTCCCCCCGGTCCCTTCTCTCTTCCAATGTGTACATATTTAGCTCTTTGAGCCTCTCCTCCTAGGTCCTGTCCCCCAAGCCCCAAATCATTTTGGTTGCCCTCCTCTGGACCCTCTCAAGGAGGTTAATGTCCCTCTTAAGTGTGGCCTCCAAAACTGCACGCAGTACTCAAGGTGCAGCCTCACCAAGCAGTTATACAGAGGGAGTATCACTTCCCTCCTTCTGGAGGTGATCCCCCTAGCGATGCATCCCAGCATCCTGTTGGCCTTGGCTGCTGCCCTCCTACAAGTCTCAGAGTTGTTCATCTTGACATCCACCACCACCCCCAGGTCCCTCTCGGCCGCGGGGACTTGGCATTCCCCAGGGTGTACACTTGGCCGGGTTTCTGGCCCCCCAGGTGGAGTACCTAGCATTTCCCTGCATTGAACCTCAGCTTCCACTTTCTAGACCATCTTTCCAGAGCCTCCAGGTCCCCCTGTAGGGCCACCCTCCCCTCCTCCCCATCCACCACCGCCCCCAGTTTCGAGTCATCCGCAAAGAGACTCATCTCACTCCTGATTCCTGTCCTTATGTCAGAGACGTAGGCGTTGAACAAAAGGGGCCCAAGGACTGATCCCTGTGGGACTCCACTAATAACACTCCTTGGGGATGAGACTATCCCACCAACTACGACCATCTGGGTCCGGGTCCTGGAGCCAATTGCCTATCCATCTGATCATCTGGTTTCCAACCCCCATTTCTCCCAGCTTATCCAACAGGCCTACGTGAGGAACAGAGTCAAATGCCTTGCTGAAGTCTAGAAAGAGGACGTCCACTGGTCTACCCAGGTCCAAGGCACTAGTCACCCAGTCATAGAACTCCACCAGTCTGACACGATTTCCCCGGGATGAATCCATGCTGTCTATCGTCCAGGCACCCTGACTTATCCAGGTCCCCCCCCAGCCTCTCCTTGACAATGCCCTCCATCATCTTGCCCACCACCGATGTCAGGCTGACAGGCCTGTAGTTCCCTGCCACCTCCCTTGATCCCCCCTTGTGGATAGGCACTATATGCGCCACCTTCCAGTCTTGGGGCACCCACCCTGTCCTCAGAGAGATGGTGAAAAGCTCCGCCAGGTGTTTCACCAGGATATCCGCAAGTTCCTTCAGCACTCTGGGATGTAATTTATCCGGCCCCGGTGCTTTCTCCGTCTTAAGGGAGCTGAGGGCTTCCCTCACTCTCTCTGCTGTGATTTCCACTTCTGGTACCTCTTCTCCCTGCTTAGCCCTCCCCCCACCTGCCAGTGATGCCTCCCCCTCTCCCCAGACACGCCGATCAGTAAGGGTCCCCCCTCCTCAGTATCTCTGTCTCCTCCCATGTATGATGCAGCACCCCATTCTCCTTGGTGAAAACTGAGGTGAAGTACTCATTTAGCACCTCAGCCTGCTCCCCTGGGTCTTGTGCCCATCTCTATCCTGATTTAATCCTGCTAATCTGCCCCTTCACTCTTCTTTTTCCCCAATGTATCTAAAGAACCCCTTGTTCCCTCTCCTAATTTCCCTGGCCAGGTTCTGCTCCTTCCTTGCCTTAGCCGCCCTCACCACCCTAGTGGCCCTTATAGCCATCAGCTCGTACTCCCCTCGATCCCTTTCACTCCTTGAGCACTTGAATTGCCTATAGGCTGCCTTCTTTCCCCGCACCACCTCCTGGACCTCCCTGGTCCACCAGCAGGGTTTTTGGGCCCTACCGCATTTTCGTCTTACTCTTGCACAGGTGCTGGTAGCATCCTGCACCCCTCTCCTGATGATTTCCCACCTACTATCAGCATCCATGTCTGACCCAATCCCATCCAAATGCTCCTTAAGGATCCTTCCCATTTCCTTAAAATCCGCCCCACTGAAGTGTTACTTCCATCTTTGTGCAGCCTTCTACCCCTCCTAGGTCCAGGAGAACCAGACCGTGGCATGGTCACTCCTACCAATGGGTCCCTACCTCCAGGCCCCCCAATCTGGTCACTGACTGCCAGGACCACATCCAGTACCCACGCCTCCCTGGTCGTTCCCTCACCTGCTGAGTTAGAACCATCTTGAAAGACATCCAACAACCCCTGTTCCCTGGTCACAGAGGATGTCATAGTCTCCCAGTCTGTTCCTGGCATGTTTAAGTCCCCAACACCACCACTCCTCTGCCCAGTCTGCAGTGTCTCCCAACATCTGCCACCAGACTGTCCTCCAGCTCCTCCGCCAGGGCAGGGGGTCTATACACCACTCCTATTTTTACTCTCTTGCCCCCTTGTTATCAAGGTGACCCAAATCGCCTCCACGGTTCCCTCCGCCTCCTCTACTCCCCCTATGCCAATGCAGTTTTTGACTATCATTGCTACCCCTCCTCCCCTTCTCTCCCCCCTGTCCTTCCTGAACATAGTGTAACCCTCCAGGTTCAGGTCCCAGTGATGTCCTGCAGTGGCCCAAGTCTCAGTGACCGCTGCCACATCCATTGCTCCCTCAGTTAGCATCGCCTGGAGCTCAGGCATTTTATTGCCCAAGCTCCTGGCATTTAGCAGGACTACCTTCCACCCTTTCCCTATAGTTCCATTTCCGTGCTCGTGTTCCCATGGGGATTCTGTTTTCCCCTGGTCTGCACTTTGCCAGTCGGCCTTTTCCTGCAATCCTCCTGGTCCCCAGGGGGGTGAAGACAGAGTCCCTCCTTTATCGGCACCACCTTGACAGCCTTTTCTCCCATCCGCCCCTTCACAAGTTTAAACCCCACTTTTCACCAATGAACCCTCTATTTTCAACTTAAGGATTCCTCCTCCAAATTGGAGATGGAGTCTATCTCAGCATACAGCTCCTTATCCTCCCAGGTCTCCCCCCAATCCCCCATCAACCCATACCCTCTGGCCTCACACCACTCCCTGAGCCACTGGTTTATCTCCCTAATCTTCCTTTTGTGTTCCCCACTAGCCCTTGGCACTAGCAGAATTTCTGAGAAGGAAACTGTGCATCCTATGTCATGACAGACCCTGGCGAGCTCCCTGAATCTTGCCTGTATCTCTAGCTCGCTATTTCCCTCAATGTCACTTGTACCCAGGTGGACCAGTATGTCTGGGGAACCCCCACAATCCTTTGCCAGCTGATATACCTCGTGCTTAGCCCTGTGCACTGTTAGTCCAGGGAAGCATCTTGTTCTAACTGGCCAGACTTCTCCCTCCCTATCCCATTTGATACCCCTGATCATAGAATCCCCCAACAGGAGCACTCTGACTGCTCATTTTCCTCCATTTCCCCCCCTTCCATGTCCCTCATCCTTCTTCCGGCCCTCCACCCAGCCGGCTCCTTGTTCTCCCCTATCTGGGTGCCACATGCCACCCCTCCTTATTTACCATGGCCACCCCTCCCCTTCAATCCTGTGCTCTCCTCCTCCTGAGTATCCTTCTGTGCCTTGCTAATTCCCCTCACTGCTCATGACTGGTCCTTCTCCCCATCTGCTAAACTACCCTGGCTCATCCTCCCTTCCTTCCTGTCTCCATTTAGTTCCTCCTTGCTCATCGTGCTCCCCTGGCCTAAACCCTCAGCTCCCTTTACTGAATCCTCATTGTACTTCTGGTCCTTCTCCTTTACCTTTCCTCCCAACTGGTCCTTCTCCTTGCGCTTTCCTCCCTCTTCCCCCTGCCCCTCCTGCTCTGATTCACTGCTCCCCCCATTTTCCTGCATTCCAGGTCCCCCCTGTTCTTCCTGCTATCTGGCCCCTGCCTCCTGCCCCCCCACTCCTTTCCGTCTCTAACCACCCCTGTGTGGCTACATCACCCCCTCATCCTCTAGCAGAAGAAGAGAATTGAAGTTGTTATTGAGGTAAGGTCTGATCCACCTTTCTGCCTTGCTTCCTTCTGTCCAGCCCTGGCCATCTGCCTACTTCCTGAGAGCGTTGTCCCTCCGTCCCTCCTTTGTGAGGGTCCCCAGTCTACCTGCCTGCTTCCTTGGTAGTGTCCTTTTGGACCCTCTCTGCCAGGGTCCTATGTGACCCCTGAGTATTCTCCTGCACTTCTTTCCCTATGCCCCCACCCCCAGTGCTTAGTGCAACCCCGTGGGAGATTCCCAGCCCCTTCCCCAACCATACCACCCCCCTTCCCCCAGCTTTCTCCTAATCCCTGCAACCTCCTCCCTAAGCTGTGCCAGCTGGTAGCACACTGGGCAACCACAGAACTTCCAAGCCCAGTCCAGTATCATGGCTGCTCCACACCCTGTGCACCCCACCACCCTCCCAAAGATGCTGGCCCTAAGGACATGTGGTTCCGTCCCCTTCCAAATAGGTTTCCTTGGGTGAGTCACCAGGTTCCCCCCCAGTCCAAGATACACCCTACTGCCTAATCAGGTCACCCACTAATCTTAGTGACAGTCCCACTGTACACCAGTAACCCTGTTACTAGGTGCAGTACAACACATTAAACTTACAAGGGAAATGCACAACTCCCTAAGCTCCTCTCTCCCAGCCTTTAAATCCAACCCCCAGTGGCTAGAACTACATAAGCTGCACCTGCAGCCTTTTCCTCCAATTGCAGGGCAGGTGTTCCCCTATAAATTAGCAGACTCTGGGAGGGAGGGGTGGGGAGGGCAGGTATTGAGCAGACACCTGACCCGAGAGAGAGTGTATCAGCCCTGTGTCTCTCCTCCAAGCCCAGCAGCCAAAGAACCAGGCCCAAGCAAATCCCACCAAATAGGTTTTAAATCAGAAGAAATAGGCTTTTACCAGCGCAGCCTGTTACACAGTGAAACACCCACAAAATGAGCCCACTTACAGCCACCAAATCAGTTTTCAAACTTCCAGCAGCCCCCAAAACAATACCCTGCTAGCCCCTTAGAAGTAAGAAAGAAAAGAACTAACCTTCTACCAAGTAAGATCCACAAGAACCCTGTGAAAACAACAAGCAGCAGCTACTGTCCTGGAACACAAATCTGGAATGGATCAATATTTTCTCAACAAACCAATAAGAGGCACCACTCTGGGCCAAGCCCTTTCGACCCTGAAAATTCTAGAAAAAAATCCAAACCATCTGGGCGCTAGGCAACAACAAAAAAAAAAAACAACAAAAGAACGGAAAAGCCCCCAATTTGTTTCAATATCCAAAAATCTCAGAATCCACACATCTATTGAATGGGGTGAAGCTATTAAAGTGCAAAGTTAGGGGTTTAACATTAAACAGCCTACTCAACCACAGGGTTTTAAATAATTGATTAGCAGTTTTTTTCTTGGGACTATACTAACTGTACAGAAAGTATTTATATAGATTTTCTAGAAGTGCTGTGTTTGTTAAACACAGTGAGGCAACAGCTATGCATTTTCACAAAGATTTAGCACTTTTATGAGCAAAACGCTAATCAATTTTTAGAGTTAAATAAATCCCTGAACCATAACTATTGTGGTGCTACCGCGCTACTATAATACATGTTGAAAAGCACTGAGTTCAGGACTGACCCTTGTGGTACACCAACTGTCACCCACCTTACCACTGATTTGACTCCATAAATGACCACTCTCTGCATCCTATCCTGAAGACAGTTTCCCCACCCAGTATTTAAGTACATCTCCACCCCTTTATATACCCCAGTATCTTCACCAGCCTTTTATGTAGCACTGTCAAAAGCCTTACTAAAGTCCAAATACAAGGCACCCACAGCCTTGCTCCTATCCAGATCATGTGATACTCCACTGAATAATTCAATGAGGTTTGTCTGACATGACCTATCCCTTATAAATCTATGCTGTTTATTATCTTGGAGTACCTGTATCTCCAGGAAGTCTGCCAGTCATTCCTTCATCTCTGCTCTACTGTAGCGGGATGACATCTGCTACCTCCAATCACATGGGATCATGCCTGTTTCCAAAGAGGTTCATACTGAGGATCATGTGGAGCGAGTAAGCAAAGCCCATATTTGCTCCAGAAAAGAATCAATCATAATACTTAATTACTGCACCTGATGAAATATATTTGTCCAGTCTTAGTTTAAATTCTTTTTTGTTCTTAAGATTTTTTTTTCTGGGAGGGAATTCCACGGGTTAACAATCCTTGCTGTAAAGAACAACTTTCTTTGATTATGTTTGAATCTTTGTTTTTTGTATAATCTTTTTATTGCATTTGATAACGGACAACATATATACACTACTACAACAGACATACAAACAAATAGGTGCAATCCATTATACAATCCATTTTCAAATAATAATACATCATTAATTCCACTTTTCCAGACACTATCGTACTTTTACCCTTCCTTTATAATTTAGTCTATACTTTATTTTGGCTTTTATTTTTCCTAAGCATTTTCCACTAAACATTTGTCACACTACTAAGTAATGTCTTCCCCTCTCCTAAACTAATCCCATCGGCCGCCCACCTGGTACTTTCAAGAATCCTAGTTGAGACCCATATGAAGAGTTCTGTCCTCATCTGGACTCAATGAACTCAACAAAGGGGTCCATTCCCTACAGAAGACCTCTTCTCTGTCTCTGATCATCCACGTTAGTCTCTCTAGGGCTAGTGCTTGAATAATCAGTTTACGCCACAGCTGAACTGTAGGCACTACATGGGAAACCCAAGTGTTCTGAATGCAATGTCGACTTAACACTAATAGTACCCTTATCCACATGGGAAGTGGCTCCCACTCCCCATCCTCCCTTGTGGTCATTCCAAACAACCCTACCAAAGGGTCTACCTGCAAAGAAAACTCTGCCATAGCGGATATTTCCTCCATTATGTCCCTCCAAAAATTCTGCAGCACCCTACACATCCAAAAGCAGTGCATACATGTCCCCCTCTCCTCCCCACATCGGCCACACATAGGGGAGACAGATGGATGCACCTTATTGACCATCACAGGAGGGTAGTCAAGTCGATGTAAAAACTTACAGAAGGCTTCTTTAAATCTGTTACAGATCAGCAGGCCTGTGTGTAACTCTAACATTATCTGCCAGTTCCCTGCTGTAATTTACCTACCCATGTCTTTCTTCCACTGCTGCTTTGTTATCTGGGTTAGATCTGGGTAGTCCTGTTTCCCCAGCTTTGCTGCTTTTCGGATAAACCCTTTAGGATTTTTTTTGGCTAGGTAAATCAGGGCCTCTGTCGTATGCCACCCTTGATTCTGGGCTCCATGCCTACCCATTGTAAGCATAAAGGCTCGCAGCAGCATATACCTAAATAACTTCTGCCCGCCCAGGCCCAGTACTGGAGTAATATTCCCAAGCAGACTTAGGACTCCCTCCTTTACAGGTTTCCCATACTTTGTACCCCTTTCCTTTCCCATTCTTGAAAGCCTCTCTCCTCCATTCCCAGAAGGAAAAAGGGTATCTTTGCCACAGGTAGTAAAAAGGTCTCTCCGCCCCCTATCCTCTTCTGCTTTCTTATATGTCCCCATGCCTCCAACACTGTCCTCACCAAGGGGTTGCCATCACCTTGCCCACAGTAAGCTTTCAACCCCCTACTATGCAGATATGCCAATAAACGGCCCGGACAGCCCCACTGCTCCAAATCTACCCAGCTAGCCACCTCAGGGCAGTGCACCCAGTCTGTAATATAGCGCTGTTGTACCGATACGTAGTAATTAGTCAGATCTGGGAATTTGAGGCCCCCCTTTATCACTTCCACCTTCAATTTTAGGAGGCAGGCTTGTGGACGTTTGTCCCTCAAAATAAATCAAGAAAAATATTTCTCCACCCTTTTAATATCTGCCTTTGTTAGACCCATAAATACCATCTGCATAGGGTATAAAACTCTGGGAAGGATATTCATTTTAATCAGGTTGATTCTGCCCAACCACGAGACAGGTAATTGCATCCACCTTCTCATAGCCGCTTCTATTGTTTTAATCAGTGGGGTGTAATTTAACCCATACAAGGACCCTACTTACTTACCCACTCTAATGCCCAGGTAAGTAATACTTGTGTTTGCTATTGGAATTCCCCATCTCCCATTTTCCTCCCCAGTGCTCGGGAAGCACAGCATTTCTGACTTGTTGAGATTAATTTTATATCCTGAAAATGCAGCAAAAGTTCTAATCAGTCCTAGCAGGGGTAGCATTGAGTCCTGGTGGTTCCTTACAAACAGCAGCATATCATCCACATACAAGGTAATCTTGTGCACGGTTCCCCGAGACCCCCCTAATACCCTCCATCTCCTGACACTGTCGGACCGCTGCTGCTAATGGTTCCAGTGCCACTGCAAACAGCAGGGGGGAGAGGGGACATCCATGTCATGTCCCACACCCTAGATAAAAGTGGTCGGTGGCCACCCTGTTGACCAGCACCTGTGCCCTAGGTGCTTTCATACATGGTCTCAATCCATTTGATATATGATTCACCCAGACCAAACCAGGTCAGCACCTCAAAAAGGTACTCCCACTCCACCCTGTCAAATGCTTTTTCCGCATCCATAGAGATGACATTCTTTTCTGCCATCTGACCGGCTCGCTACACTACATTCAGTAGTTGGCGCATATTGTGGTAGTAGAATCTCCCCTTTATGAACCCAGTCTGGTATGGGTGAATCAGCCCTGGGAGGACATCCTCCAACCGTGTGGCTAAAATCTTGGGCAGGATCTTAAGATCACAATTTAGCAGGGAGACTGGTCTATACGATGCACATTCTGCCTCGTCCTTGCCTGGTTTGGGGATTAAACAGATCACTGCATCATAGCAGGTCCCGGGCAATCTTGGGTGCTCCTCCTCTGCATCCGTCTTGAAAACCCCACTTAAAACTTCCGCCATGTGTACCGCCAAGGCTTTATAAAATTCCACAGCGAACCCATCCTGACCACTTGCCTTTCCCTGCTGTAACTTCCCTATAGCATTCATGATCTCCATCTTCATAACAGGTTGAGCTAACTGCTCCTCCTGACCCTTCGTTAGTTTGGGGAGCTCCACCTTATCTAGAAACTCCTTGATCAGAGGGCCTATACTCAGCCTTATATAGCTGATCATAAGACTCCAAAAAGGTCCCTGATCTTCTTGGGCTCTCTATGCATCTCACCCCCCTTGTCCTTGATGCCAGTCAGCCTAGTGGGGCACTTATCTCCCCTCATTAATCGCTCTAATAAAGGGCCTGATTTATTAGACCATTCGTACATCTGTCTTTTGCTATAAAACCATGCTGTCTTTGCTTCCCCTCGCACCAGAACATTCAGTGCTTCCTTGGTCACAGCCAGGAGTCTCTCTGCGTCCCCCTTGTCACCCTTTGCCACCCTTTTCTCTAGATCTTTAAGCTGTTTTTCCAATTTGAGCCTCCTTTCCCACTTCTCCTTTTGGTCCTGGCCATGAATTCTATTATGGCCCCCCTCATGAATGCTTTCCCTGCGTCCCAGTACGTGACTCTAGAGACATTGGTCCCTTCATTAGTTTCCTTGTACAGTTCCCACTGGGCCACTAGATGTTCTTTAAATTTCTTATTAAGAAGCATATAAGAGGGAATTTCCACTGGGGGTCTCCTTAGCCACCTCATTTTAACTGCGTATTACCATGGCATGAATCAGATACATGGATGAGGCTATAGGCCACATCCAAAAATCATTCATTCCACCCCCTTAGCAAATAGACATAATCAATTCATGTCCAAGTCCCATGGGGGTTACAGAAGAATGTATATTCACTAGCCCCAGGATTTACCATTCGCCAACTGTCTACTAGATCCATGTCTGCCATTTCCACCTGCCACTGATGCAGTGCCTCAGTCGCCCTACCCCTACCCTCAGAATAGTCCATAGTCGGGTCCATTGTATTATTCAAATCCCCTCCCAGAATCAACCCAGGAAATTGTTCCCTGGTAAGTAGGTCCAGCAAATCCGGGAGAAACCTTGTGTCATATATAGCAGGGGCATACATACTACTGCAAGTGATTTGTTCACCATACAGTTGCCCCACCACAAAAATATATCTGCCCTCCCTATGATCCTTCACTACCCTCTGGACCTCCAATGGAAGGTGCTTATTGACAAGGACGCCGCTCCTCACTTACGAAATCAGTAGGATGCTGCAAAACACTTACCAATCCAGCCCTGTGCAAGTTTAACATGCTCACTATCAGACAAGTGGGTCTATTGGATTAGTGCCACCAGGGCTCCTTTTCCCCTAAGAGAAGCGTTGATCGTTTAACTGGATTAGTGATCCCCCTCACATTCCATGAGACCACCGTTAATTCCTGCACATTAGCCATGACACCCATCTAGTCCCTTCCTGTATCCCACTCTAGTCAATAATAGCCATTCATTGCACTTAGAATGTCTGGACCTTTGCCTTTCAAAAAGTTTCAAAGTACTGAATGTATTAAAGGATGCACCACAAAAAAAGAGTAATAACAGTAAAATACATCAAAAACAGTAACTATACGCCTCTTCCCGTCTCCCCCTCCCCCACCCCTATATATATATTGAGACCATCATCATCCACCCCCTCTTTGTTGCTCCCCAAGATCTCCCTCCTCCCCCAATGTGGCCATCTGTTACCATCTTCCCTTCCCTTTCCTCCCCAACCCCCCATCGATTTGACACTAATTGCACAGAATCACATGAGAGTGTGTTTGCCTCCATCGATTTATGTGCCCCGCCACTCCCGCAACAGCCAGTTTGTAAACTACTATAATAACCCCTCCTAATGTAATCATCGACCAGATAAATACTAATATTACAGAAAACTGTGTGTATAGTAAATAAACTTGCCCACTGTACAGGCCATCATATTTAAACATCACTGGAAGAAGCATACCCAAACCTGCAAGAAGTGAGGCTTAAAAAACACACCTTATTCCTGAACATGTGGCCTGCAGCGTCAGAATTTCATCCCCCATTCCCTCCACTCCATTAAGTCCTTTCCCCAGTCGTAGGCAGACATCAACACTCGGTCCAAGCTTTTCTTCTGTTTCCTGAGCTGACCATGTTGTTAGCGAGGAGAGAGAAGGCCGCGCCCTTTACACATGTGCCAATCCCTTCCCCCCTCCTGATCTCTCCAGCCATCGTATGCTCAGGCAGTATCCACAAGCACAGCAGCCCGTCCTCGTAGACCCATTAGTGAGTCTCACCCTTCTCGGACAGTTAATTTTCTTTTAGGTGCAGCAGAAAGTGATCAGTCCTCTATGAATGTCTCCTTGTCACCATCCTACTTCCTGGGTAACCAAAGGCCATCCATCAGTTGTAATTGTTCCTCTCCTTAACAGGACTCTCGCTCCACGTGGATTCCCGCTGATATCTCCTTAGAGAGTGGATGTCACCTCAAATTGCGATACCCACATACTACAGTCCTATAGGGAGGGGGTACTCCTAAACGATCTAGCCCTTCCAAACTAGGGCTAAAATGCTTATTAACTTTAACAGATAACCAAGATAACTGCTTATAGGATCACCATCAGGGCAGTTTTATTTGTTCAGTTTCTTCTGTAGCTCATTTACAAATTGCTCTGCTTTGGCTACCTCCCAGAAGGAGTAGGTTGCCTCCTCATTCTGGATCTTCAGAGTCGCAGGGTATATCAGAAAATTTTTGACCTTTAGATCTCTCAGCTGGTTCATGAGTGGGTTAAACATCTTCTGCCTTTTAAGCAGCCTAGCAGAGTAGTCCTGGGACAGAAACAGCCGCTTGCCTTCAAACTCCAGGGCTCCCTTCTCCCGGTATGCTTTTAGCATAGCCTCCTGGTCCTGAAAGGCGTGGAACCTCATTATTATTTGTCTTGGGGGTTGATCTCCCGGGGGGCCCTTTCAAGCTTTACTTTCCCATTTTTAGGTTGCAGACCCAGTAAGCCCAGTAATACTCTTGCACAGAAATCCAGCACATTGCACCCCTCCATGCCCTCTGTTAGACCTCTCAGGCGCAGATTAAGCCAGCGATAGTAATTTTCCTGATAGTCAAATGCTTCTCTTAGTTCCTCCAGTTCTTTTTGCAGGGACGTTACTTTCCCGGGGACCTCCATGGTTTCGTCTTCCAGCCTGGACACTCGGTCCTCCACCTCTGTAAGCTGATTAGAGTGCTGTGTATGTTGTTCTAACACCTCCTGCAATTTTAGATTGATCTTGCCCTCTAATTTAATTAGCCTGGGTTCAAGCGCCACAATCACTTGCCCAGTCTCTTTGCGGCCTAACGGAGACATCTCCGCCGGCGAGAGTGAAATTATGCCCACGCTTTCACAAACCATGGAGGCCATGAGTTTCTTTCCCATTTTGTTAGCCAGGCACTGACTTTTCCCCAGATTTGACATTAGATATTCTTCCATGCTGCCTTTCAACACCTTCCAGAGCCGTTTTCTGTATGTAAATGGTGGGATTTTATAACTTTTATTTGCAGATTTACTGGCCGTTACGTGGAGCAGCATTCAGGCGCGTCTATCTATCTAGCTGCTCATCAGCGTCCCCCCCCCTTTTTTATTTGTAATGGGTGTCCTCTAGTAATTTTTATGTCTTGTTTAAATCCAATTCCAAGGTCACATAGCAAAACAGGATCCTGCATCACATCGTACATAAATAGGAGGTCGGATCTAATCCTCCTAGTCTTTATGGACATAAGGTTTAGTTCCCTTATCCTAGTCCCATAATCCATCCCTTCTAGGTCAGAAATGAATTTGGTGTATTTTCTTCACACTTTTTAGATTTTCTCTCTTTTGGTTTTTCTAACAGGAAACCAGATCTGGGATGCACACTTAAGTTGGGGA
The DNA here is from genome assembly GCA_016271365.2 of Neoceratodus forsteri. Classification (NCBI taxonomy): domain Eukaryota; kingdom Metazoa; phylum Chordata; order Ceratodontiformes; family Ceratodontidae; genus Neoceratodus; species Neoceratodus forsteri. The sequence goes on from CM057449.1 coordinate 1,730,338,673, forward strand.
TGTACATATGCTTGATATAACGGGAGCATCACAGCTCTGTCTCTAGTTGTTATGTTCCTTTCTATTGACCACATAATAGTATTACATTTTTTAATATCAGCTTGAGTTTGTATGTCAGTACCAAATGATTCGGATACAAGGAACCCTAAGTCCTTCTCCACAGAACAGGATGATAAGTTAGTAACACATAATATATAAATGAAATTGAATGTCATGTTCTGTTGATTACCCCAGGCTGTTACTGTGTCCAAATCTTTTTGTAGATATGTTATGTCCTCTTTCGTACCACAAGGGCCCCCAATCTTGGTGTCATCAGTGTATTTTGGGACCCAGCAGTTAAGGTTTTTAGTGAGGTTAGATATAAAAATCTGAAAAAGAATGGGGGCCCAGCACAGATCCCTGAGGGACACCACTTGACACCTTCCCGACCTCTGACAGATGGCCATTTATCAAAACTCTTTGTTTCCTGCCATTTAGCAACCCGTTTTATGTTGTTATCTGCTTTAATTAACATCAGTTTTTCTAAGCCCAGTGTGTGTGTGTGGGGGGGGGGGGTCAGGTCAAATGCCTCACTAAAATCCAAAAAGACCACATCACATGGTTCTCCCCTATCAAGTGCCATGTTTATATTTTCATAGAAGCACAGCAGATTGGTAGTGCAACTCCAGCCCTTCTTAAAACCGTGCTGGTCTACATCAGTATTTTCAATCAAGGAAGTAAGCTTATTGTTAACCAGGCCCTCTAATATTTTACAAACTATACTTGTCAGGCTGATTGTACGGTAATTTTGGGGACAGGTCTTTTTGTCCCTTCTTATATATGAACACTACATGTGCCATTTTGCAGTCAGATGGTAACTGTCCTGTATTTATAGATTTTTCAAATAATATTTTCAGAGGGTATGTTACGTAATCAAGCATCATTTTTAGCATTCAGGCAGAAATTCGATCAGGGCCTGGTAATGCACTGGGCTTTAAGTTACTAATACGTTGCCTAATATCACTGAGGTCCATTTTAATGTCAGTCTTTTCAGAGTCATTTTTATCATGCCCTATTGAGGTTTGTGGTCTGTAGACCTCACAAAAATATTTGTTAAACAGAGATGCCATTTCTTGATCAGTAACAATTTCTTTATTGTCATGTAATAATGGTCCCACTTTATTTTGGGGCTTCTTAAGATAATTAATATATGCATAAAAGGCTTTATAGTTTTCCTTTTGGGCATTTTTTGCTAGTTTAAGTTTTCCATTATTTTTTGTCTTTTAATTGCTATTTTGCTGTGACTTTGGGCATTTTTTTAATGAATATCGTGTCGATTCATTTTTATTGCACAAGTAATTTCTATAGCATCTATTTTTCTTATTGATTTTTTTATATTCCTGGTGAGCCACACTGGGCGCTTTGCAGCATTCTTATTCTTTCTTATATTTGGTATATATTGTTCGCTAATACCTAGAATGATATTTTTAATTATAGTCCACATCTGATCAAAGGACTTATTTTCAAGTAGGTTTGTCCAGTCCAGTTATTCCAAACTTCATTGTATTTTTGTAACATTAGCCTAGTCATAAAATACAGGTTACTCACCTGTAACAGGAGTTCTAGGAATGGTATATGTTGTTCATCCACACTCATTGGCAGGTATCCTTGCCGCTTTAAATCTTGCCGGAAGGTCTTCAAGCTTGCTCCTCCCACCCACCGGGTGGTATAACTCTCGGCTCCACCCCATGACGCCAGATCTGGCCGCTGGGCTGAAGCTCCAGCCAGCATTGCCGGGAGGAATGAGTATCAGGGATGAACACATACCATTCCTAGAACTCCTGTTACAGGTGAGTAACCTGTATTTCTAGAGACATGGATATGTTGTTCATCCACACTCATTGGCAGACTCCTAGCAGTTCTCCGGGAGGAGGGAGGCAAGACGACACCCCAATACTTACTTGGGAAAGAGAGACTGAGAACCGAGGCCCAAAACCAGCATCCCGGTGACTCAAGGTCGATGTGGTAGTGGGTAATGAAGGTGTTCGCTGACTTCCAGGTAGCAGCCCTGCAGATTTCCTGGATAGGGACGTCCCTGGAAGCAGCCACCGTTGCAGCAGTATGGCGGGTAGAATGAGCTCTTATCCCTCTGGGAGGTTCCATGCCTGCCAACTTATAGCAGAGATCTATGCAGGAGGTTACCCACCTGCTTATCGTCCGCTTGGCTGCAGGTCTGCCAGATGCGGCTTCAGCGTAGGTGACAAACAGCTGGCGAACCTCTCCCCGAATTTCAGCCGTGCGCTCCTTATAATAAGCGAGCGCCCTTCTAGGGTCCAGAGTATGGAGCCTATATTCGGCCTCCGAGGTGTGATTGGGGTAGAACACCGGCAGAGTCAACACCTGGTTAAGGTGAAACTCCGACACCACCTTCGGAAGGAATTTCGGGTGGGGGCGCAGGACAACCTTGTGTCCCTGTGGAAGACCAGGTAAGGGAGACTCGATGGAAAGCGCCTGAGCTCTCCCATCCTTCTGGCTGACATAATAGCCACCAAGAAGGCGGTCTTCCACAACAGGTGAGAGAGAGCACACCTGTGCATAGGTTCGAATGGCTTGCCCATGAGCTTTGCCAGTACCAGCAGTAGATCCCACGGAGGTGGGGGTTCCCGCACTGGAGGGGAAATGTGATCAAGGCCTTTGAAAAAGCGCCAGACCACCTTCTCCTGCGCCACCGACTGCTTCCCGGCCCGCGCCCGGTAAGCAGAGATGGCTGCCAGGTGCACCCTTAGGTCGCCGACCTAAGCCCTTGACTAGAAAGGGACCATAAATAGTCCAAGATGCTTGCCAAGGAACAGGAGGAAGGGTCCAAGCCTTGTTCTGACACCAAATGGAAACCTTTTCCATTTGAAGGCATAGCATTTTCTGGTCGACTCTACGGGACGCCTCAACTACATTGAGGACCTCGTCGAAGACCCAAGGCCTGGAACTCTAGCCGCTAGGAACCAGGCCGTAGGTGCAGGGATTGAAGGTCCGATGGAACACCTTCCCTGACTGACTGAGAGCAGGTCCGGGCGAGCTGGAAGCTGTGCGAGTCCTGGAGCTGAGACTGAGGAGATCTGGGTACCAGAACTGGCGAGGCCAGTCTGGAGCTATCAGAATCACCTGCGCCTTGTCCCTCCTCGCTTTGAGAAGCACCTTGTGGATCAAGGGAAATGGGGGAAAGGCGTAAAAGAGGCCCGGGTCCACTGCCTCGAGAAGGCATCCCCTGCAGCGAGCCCTGCTGAGGGGGGCGCATGGAACAGACTCAGCCTGCTCTCCCTGGAGGCAAACAGATCTACCTGAGGTGTGCCCCAAAGGAGAACAGATGCTGTACTACCTCCGGCAGGAGAGACCACTGTGGATGCAGCCCCTATCCGCCTCAGGGCATCGGCCAGGGTGTTGGAGGCCCTGCCACGCAGTATGGCTAGGAGATCCGCCCAGGCTGCGCACGAGTGACCAAATGCGGAGAGCTTCCTGCATAGAAGCATGGAGCGGGGCCCCGCCCTGGCGGTTTAGATAGTACATGGTCGTGGTATTGTCCGTCTGACCTCGGACCACTTGACCCCGGAGGAACGGAGCAAAGGCGTGAGAGCTAGGCGGACCGCCGAGCTCCAGCAGGTTGATGTGGCATCGACTCCGCGGGACCAGAGGCCATGAGCCCGTGTTCCCCAGATGGGCACCCCAACCCATCAGAGAGGCATCGGTCGATAGAGAGACTGTCGGCTGGGGCGACGAACGGGATGCCCTCCTGCAAATGATCTGGAACGGTCCACCACTGGAGAGCGTTCCCACATCCCCTGTGTCACCGGACCTACAAGCTGGTCCAAGGGATCGCAGGCCAGGACCACTGGCTGGCCAGTCCCTACTGAAGGGGACGATGTTCCAGCGGGCCCAACGGACCACGCCTGGTGCAGGCCGCCATGAGACCCAGGAGGCGAGTAAGTCCCGGCAGGCGCAATTGCCCAACCAGAAATGATCGGGCAAGGAGGAAAGAACCTCGCCCTGTCCGCGGGAGCCGTGCTTTGCCTCGAAGAGAGTCGAGCTGCGCCCGATGAATAGAATCACCTGCTTGCTCGAGTTCCGACTTGGCCTCGTTGATAAGGAGGCCCAGTTGAGAGCAGACCTGGAGGGCCAGATCTCTGACCACTCCGCCTCCTTCCTGGAGGGAGCTGCTATCAACCAGTCGCCCAGGTAAGGGCACACTCTGGACCCTCGGCGCCGAGGAATGCTGTCACCACTGCCATGCATTTGGCGAAGACCCTGGAGCTGGAGACAAGTCAAGGGCATGGCTTGGAACTCAAGAGGGATCCCTCCGCCGAAGTGAAGGGAATCTGTGAGATGACGGATAGGGACGTGAAAACACGCCCTGCAAGTCCAGAGAGCAGAACACACGCCTGCTCCAAGGATGGTATTATCTGAGCCAGAGTGACCATCCTGAAGGTTCGAGACCTTTAGGAACTTGTTTAGGTCGTAGGAATGAGAATGGGGCGCCAGCCCCCATCCGCTTCGGAACCAGGAAGTACCTGGACACAAACCCTGGGTCTGAAGGAGGGTCCACCACCTCTTATCACCTCCTTCTGGAGGAGGAGAGCTGGCGTCGGCTCGACGAGCCGCCAGTGAGGCTGGGGATCCGAAGCCCCGAGGCGACGGCCTGGAAGGGTGGTGCCTTCGACCCAGAGGCAGGCCTCTTCCCACCACCTCCAAGACCCACCTGTCCGTGGTAACAGCGGACCAGGCGGAACGGAAGTGCCGGAGCCGTCCCCCCACGGGGGGACCCAGGGGTAAGGTGATGGGAATGGGGGCGACACCCCTCAGCCCGTCACTGGGCAGGCTTGGAGGAGGGACCGGCCGAGGGACCTCCTGGGCCTTTTCCTCCCTGCCTCCTGTTAGAGGAAGCCGGCGGCTTGGGTTTGGGATGCCAAGGCCGAGCCTGCTGGCCCTGACGTTGCTGGGCCGGGCGCGCCGGGGCACAGAAGGACGTAAAGGGCTTAGGCTGTGGTTTGCGCCTTGTCCTTCTGAGGAAGAGACAGAGTCCAAGGTAGCATTGACTTCTCGATCCTCTGCAGGTGACCTTCCACCCCAGGGTCGAAGAGGTCAGTCCCCAAAGGAACATCCGCCAACTTGTGCTGTATCCGGCGAAGGTGGATATCCTCAGCCAAGCCCGCCGACACAGCCACTCGCGGCCGCCACCGATCTGGCACATGAGTCCCCTATATCCAAAGCAGTCTGGAGCTGCTGTTTGGCCACTGCTCTGCCCTGGTCCCGCACTCGCTTAACCGTAGTCTGCAGATCGGGCGGAAGATGAGGGATGACCTCATCCAGGGAGCCCAACAGGGCATGAGAAAATGTGCCATGAGGACGGCCGAACTGGCCTGGACAAGGCTCGAGAGGACGCAGCGAGACTTTTCGCCCATAGTCCTCTCTCTGACCCTTGTCAGAGGTTTGTCCAATCCTGGCGCTGCCGGGCGGCCGGAAAACGCTTGTCGGTAACCAACCCCCGGCAGAGGGGTGTTCAAAACCGACAAGGAACCGTGGGACCGAGATACTTCCTGGCCATCCTGGTCAAGGCGCAGGGCAGGAAGCAGGGCGCTGCCAAAGCTCCAGTGCCGGACCCACTATGGCCTCGCCACCGGAAAGGCCTCCGCGGAGAATCCCCTCGGTCCAGAATCTCCGTGAGGGGATACCTGGCCCGTTTGGAAACGGGTTCGAGCTCCATCCCGGTGGACTCCGAGATGAGCCGAAGTAGTCCTAGGAAGGACGACGGGCTATCGTCCATTGACTGACCTCCTGAAGACTCCAAGTCCAGTCGCTGAGAGAAAAGGAGGAATCATCTTCGGACTCGAAGAGTCCTCAAGAGCTGCCTCTGGCCTGAGCCACCCTTCACCTGCCGAGGTCGGTCGGGAGTGAGGGTAACTGACAGCCGATGGGTAGACCTTAGCCGATCGAGAACTTGGTCGGAGCTCCCAATTGTGCTGTGGAGGCGGAGGTTCCACCGAATCGTGGAGCAGCTGGTTTTGGCCGAACAACCGCCTGTATAGGCCCTCGATAAGTCGAGGGGTGTGTCGCCGCCCGTGACACAGCACTTAATGGCCGGGAAGGCGACGGGTCGGCTTACTCCCGCCAGGAGGAGCTGTTGCAACATAAGGTCTCGCATCACGACGTATTCTTACGCCGAGGCCTCCTCATCCGAGGAGGAGGACGAGGACGAGCGGCGACGCCGCCATCATGTGCCGAGACCGAGACCGCCTATGACGGTGGGATCGCTGACCGCCAAGAGGTCCGAGACCGAGACCGAGAGTCCCGGAATTTCCGAGGTCGGTACGGGAGGTGTCGCCGGAACTGCACTCCTTCGGCTCGATGGTCCATCCGAGGGCTCCGGAACCGAGGCACAGGCGAGCCCACGGGATCCTCAACTCCTCCCGGGGAACCGGGAGAGTGGAATCTCGCCGCTAAAGGCGACAGCCTCGTCCAATGGGTCGAGAAAATCTCGACTTCATCGGGTGGGAGTCTCGGTCAACTGACCTGACAGGGACACCGTGAGGCCAGTGGTCGAGCCGAGCGGTCGATCAGCCGACGCGTCGACGGCCCGGGAGAGGGACCTTTCCCGCCTCCCAAGAGCGCCGACGGAGGGACTTACCCCTGTCCTCTTTTGACCGAGAATAAGGTCCCAGACGAGGCTCTTCTCCTTTAGTGGAGAGGGACAGACAAAGCCCTAAAAGAAGCCGTAAGAAGAGCCCAGAGAGAGCGGGATAAATGCCGCGGCCGAGGAAGATACGGCCCACGCCGCCTTCTCTTCGAGGGCGACCATCCGCTCGAGCTGATCCGCCGAGCCCGCCGCCGCGGACACCGCCAACCGGGCCTCCTTGGACTTCACCGAGGGAAACGCTTCGACGGCCCAGTTGCAATCAGGCAGCACGGTCTTCGAGGACGAGGGCCGAGAAAGATGAGCACAGGTCGCAAGCCTCGGCGGGTCGTGCTCAAGGCCTAAGCAGTAGACACACGGAGTGTGGATCCGTCCGAGCCTCCGCATGGGCATCTCCGAATCCGAGTCGATTGTCCATCGTAGTCATGAGGGATAGAAGACTGAAGTCTTTTTGCAAAATTTATTTTGAAACCCAAACGGAGAAATAGGAACCAGTCTCAAACGCAGAGCGTTAAGGAGGGAACCTGAGCTTCCAAGCGGTAAGGAAGATCTAGCGTCATGGGGCGGAGCCGAGAGTTATACCACCCGGGTGGGTGGGAGGAGCAAGCTTGAAGACCTTCCGGCAAGATTTAAAGCGGCAAGGATACCTGCCAATGAGTGTGGATGAACAACATATCCATGTCCCTAGAAGAAATATTTCAGTACATCCATTTAGTGTAACATGTTCGTACCCAGTTTCAAACATTAATGAATCATGATCACTGTTGCCGACAGGCGAACTAGTTTTACAATCTGTTATATGTACATTCTCAAAACTTAGGACTAAATCCAATGTACTGGACCCTCTAGTTGGTGAGTTCATATGTTGGATAAGACTGGCTTCGTTACAACAGTCGAAGAATCTTTTTGCACTAGAAATGGTAGCATAATTTTTTTGCCAATCAATTTCAGGCAGATTGAAATCTCCTAATATAATTAAATCAGTCATTTCACCAGCTGTTTCTATTTCAGTTACAATATTTTCCACAACCTTGATAGCTGATGCTGAGGGACTGTATACAGTGTCTATTATAATAGAATGTGCCCTATACACACATATTCTTATCCATAAGGATTCTATTTCAGAGTTTGAGGCCTGTACTTTATGGGAGATATTTATTGATTTAAGGTGTTTTTTTTATGTACATAGCAACACCCTCTCCTTTTTTATTTGCTCTATTATGCGTGTATAATGTATAGCCTTCTAGTTTTGTGCCCCATGTTTCATTTTTTTTTCATTCCACCAGGTTTCTGTTATAGAAGTATCAAATGGTTTCTCAGTTACTTTCGCAATTAAACAGATCCAATAGTGGTGCTAACAGGGCTTATACCAGTTTCTTCAGTACCTGAGGATGCACACCGTCTGGTCTAGGCAATGTCTCAACCTTCAAACTCAATACACCAGTGAGAATCCTCTCATCCGAGACGGAACTCTTAAGCTTAATTAGCTTCTTTCCTGCTTGGATACATTTGTCCTAACTGCATTTCAGTTTCCGCCACCTGTCCCCGTGCTCAGCAATGGGATTATGGGGGAGAAGTCCTGCAGATCCATTAAGCGCTGGGGAGAGGGAAAGTGTCCATAGGTTGATCGGCCTGATTTTCTGCTGACCTGTCAGTTGTTTCATTGTTGGGCCATAATTTCATGATGAAGACCTGTGCCTGCTCTGGGGAGTGGAACGTTTCAGTCTTGCCATTCATAAACATCTTCAGGACTACCAGATACCTTGTTGTGTACTGAACTCTGTGAGCGATGAATTTTTTGCAGACTTCTATGAAAGCTTTTCTTCTCCAGGTAAGCTCCAGTGAGAAGTCTAGAATGATTTGTATTAAGTGGCCATGCCAGTGAATGGACCCATCTCTCATGCCAATCCGATGATGTTTTCCATGTCTGAGAACCTCAAGAATTTTTCTAATAGCATCTGCAGGCATTCACCCAGTTTTTGTGTGGGGGCCAGAGAGTTGTGGTCTTGCTTCATTTCCATGTGGCCCCATCAGTGGGCATGTATAAGCTTGCCTCTGAACTCAGGTCGCCAGAGTGGCATGAGGAGTGGCTTCCAGTGCCTCAACCCTCAGTGCCACAGGGCTGGCATGCAAAACAAATTCTTAATGTCTTCATGGCCAAAGATCTGACATACTTGGGGGCCTTTGAGATATTTTGTTATGAAATATAAGAACGTTTTGCATATGTTGGGAACTAGGAACAAATGAGTATAAAACTAAATGGACCCGAGTTAATGGTGTGAAAAAATGTCTGTTATGACCCAGACTGCAAAAAGCACTGCCTAAAACAGAGACTAGGTATATTCTACACAAACTACTGCCAGTTTCTAGACATACAAACTTACTGTAATTGAGATCAGTGATATATTGCCATTATTAAATGTAGATATCACAATAACCACATTGTTTTCTCCCTTGCTTAGTGACGGAAAATGGTCAACATCATAGGCCATGCAACACATCAGCATATAGACACTGATTAACAACTCAAGGCAATAAAACTGGCATCAATGCTGAAAAATTGCTTTAAATATGCAAAATTATGGCAATAATTGTTAGATACATCCCCATATTTAAACTATGCCGCAGAATTTAAATGCTGCTAATGTTGCCAGATACTTGGCAGGTGCAGACTAAGAGCTGCCTCCCCTACAAGACAGAATGTTGATGATGCTGGTGGTTAATCAGAACATCTCACTTTATACCTACCTCTACCTGGATGGGCAATTGCCCTATTCTGGATTTAAATCTACAAGTATTTATTACTTGGATGAAACAAAAAAGGTTTAGGTCATATTTTTTTAATCATTTTTGTACTTTAGTCTTGCAAATATAGAATAATTTTTTCTTGTTGAAAGCCTTAAAGGAAAGGTGCTTAGCAACCCAATTAAATATTTAAAATGCTACTCTACTGGTCCAGTAAGTGGATTGCTAGGTTAAATGTAATAATTTCTTTTAGAAAAAAAACAATAACAGAAAAACAACTTTGATATGATGTGGAGGCGACCATTTTATGGACAGAACAAAGTGTAACATTAAAATGGAATGTACAATCAGTAAAGTAAAACAGTTATTTTATATTATACGAGAGGTAAACTAAATCAACCAATCACAGCACACAACACAACTATAGTACCACAACCTTCAAAAAAATACCTCCACAGTCGTTTATTGAGCTAGACACTGCCCACAGTCATTTAATCAGTCAGAAATCATGCCCACAGTTGTTTATTCACACCTCGAGCAGCCCCCTCAAAAAAAAAAAAGAATTGGCGTCAGAACAGCCCTCCACCTCTGCAGTTTCAACAGTAGCCAAAACTCGGTTTCTAACTATTACTGAGGGAGACAAAGCACAAATTGTCTCGGAAAAAGACGAGAAAACAACAAAAAACCAACAAAATGGGCAGCAAAGCTTTTCAAAGGTAAATACATTATTTCCCCAATTTTAATTTTCCCACTAAACCCCTCAATCCTCATTGCTTCATCACACTGAGACACACTCGCAGTTGCAAAAAAAAAAAATATATATATATATAATCTTACTTCATTTCTCCTCATTACCACACTGTCCGTCACACCAATAAAATAAGTACATTAAAAATAATTTAAGACAGATTTGTTTCTCAGCCCTACCTCCCACACACACACACGGCTATACGTCACAATTACATTACGTCTCCCAGAATTTCAAAGTATCACATCATACTTTCAAATCCCCGACTGCCCTCTCTAATAAAGCAGAAATAGGCATTTTATTTTTCTCCTTCCTGTCTCTCTGTCTCTTAACCACATCACAGTTGGAAATTCCTCTACTCGATTTTGGGCTCCCAATCGCTTTTGAGCTCCCACTTCCCTGCCCAAAGCCAATCTCCTCCTGTCCCATCTGCCATGTTCCTCAACTCACCTCAGTCAGGACAGATTAAATGAATCCAACACTTCAAATATTTATTGATTCTGTGCCACATTAGCAAATAAACTAATTTCATTCACAAAAGGTTTACTAACAAAAAAATCCTGTCATACCACTTTCCAAGCACTAACTGTCATCACCGTAACACTCCCCAACTCTTTATTTCTTTTTTCTCTACATTAAATTCTCACAACTCACTTTTCTACTAAAAAAAACCCTCTGGTAACACATAAATTGGCATTTGTTTCATCTCCCTGCTCTCTCTCTTAACGACATCGCAGTTTGAAATTTCTCTGCTCGATTTTGCACTCCTGATCACTTTCGAGCTCCCAGATCCCTGCCCACAGCCGATCTCCTCCCTTGCTGTCTGGCATGTTTCTCAACTCGCCTCAGCCAGCAGCGATTAAATAAATGCAATTTTCTAATATTTTTTTAATCTGTGCCCCGTTACCAAATCAACTAACTGCACAAACACCATTACATTCTCTGACTCTCTATTTTCTTTTCTGCATTTAACTCTGACAACTTACATTTGTACCAAAAAGCTTTCCTAAAGCAGAAATAGGCATTTTCTTCCTGCTCTCTCTCTCTCTTTTGACCACATCGCAGTTCGAAATTCCTCTGCTCCATGATGGGCTCCGGCTCGGTTTTCAGCTCCCGCCTCCCTGCCCACGCCACCCAGGAAGCTTACACTTTTTAAAAAAAAAAAAACTCTCTCCCTACTGCCAGTCTGCAACAACTTTCCCAGTATCACCTACATTAAAAAAGTACTCTTCCCCACTGCACTCTCTGGTAAAGCATTAATGAGCGTTTTATTATTCTCTCTGATCCCTCTCGCTCTTTTGACCACATTGTGGTGGAAAATTCCTCTCCTCGATTTTGGGCTCCCGATCAGTTTCAGACTCCTGGCTCCCTGCCACGCCACCCAGCAACCTAAAACTTAAAAAAAAATTAAAAAAAAAACAACTCACTCTGTACTGCCACTGTGCCACAACTTTCTCAATATCACCTTACTTCAAAAAGAAATCTTCCCGACTGCGCTCCAGTACCCACAGCTCTACTCAATTTCCTCATCACAACTTCACTTTCTCTCTCTCTCTTGCCACATCAACTACAATCGCAACACCTTCAGGTACCATTTACACAAAAATTAAAAAATAAAATGGTACTACCAGACAGCACAAGAACGCAGAACACAACAAAACTGTTGCTGAAAAACACAGCACCATTACTGCTGACCAGCTGTTTCAGCACCGTGCCCATAGCCAATGTGTCCTTTCAACCAAGCCCCCGTTCATACCCAGGTCCAACCATTAACAAGAAACCCAACACAAATGCTACACATAAAAAACAAAAACTACTAGAATAGAAATATTAAAATTGTTCCAACAGTTTCAACAATACAGTGCCCTCTCTATAACCATGAATGTGTGTGTGTGTGTGTGTGTGTGTGTGTGTGTGTGTGTCGTGGGAAGGGGGAACAAGCTGTAATTAAGACAACCAGCTAAAAAAAAAACATCACTCTGATGCAGGCAGATGAACTATTTTATTTAACCAATAATACCCACATGCCTAACACTTTTATCACTTAAACATATATTTTTTTTCACACATATATAAAGCAGTGTCCCGTTTTCTAAGTGCAGTAATACCCTCCAGGGTAAACGGTATTAGACTATACCGGACCTTCCAGAAGCTATAAGGCCCTCTACTTTTGGCATCGAGCCTCATTACGCCCCTAGGCAGTCCACTATACCCCAATACCGCCCACCCTATTTGATATTATTGCTTACATACTATCCTAGCAACTCTAGGTTTCAATCCCACACCCCCAATACCATATCCACAACCCCAATAAACATTAAACAAGTAAGCATTAATCACGGACAGAGGAGGGCTCTGCCGATGGATTAATGCCCGCTGGGTGGGGTTGGTGCCCGAGGCCAAAGCCCGAGGGGTCCAACCATCTAGCGGGGTATTAATCATCGGGCAGAGCCTAACACTGGAGGTGATTAATGCGCTTGTAACATAGGCTTGTTGCGGCGGCGATGAGCCTATGTTGCCGGTGTGTGTCCCTCGGTGCCGGAGACCCCACCGACAGACGGAGACAGAGAGTTTGCAGAGCGGCAACAGCCGCTCTTCGCCCAGGGTGAGAACTGCACGCTGGGCTGGACGCAGGCGGACGCCAGCTACGATGTGACCGACACACATCTGGAGATCCTGGGCAGGCTGGTGACGGAGTGGTGGGAGATGCTGTACATACACTCCCTAGCCACGGTCGCTGCATCCACTGGTACTTTCAACCGGGCACAAATCCCACCAGGCAGGGACACACAGCTGGGAGCTCGAGGCATCATCTGTCTCCGTGGATGGGTGACAGCGGGGCACAGAGTGAGGCTCAGGTGCCCTCGAGAGTCGGGAATGTCACAGGAGGCAACAAGGCAGCCACCACTGGGCTATGCCTCACGAGCACCGCGGGTGGTGACGGAGTGGGCGGGTCCCTCCTACTGCTGCAGTGGCCACAGGTGGTACTAACTGAGCGGGCGTTACCTGTGGGTTAATCACCACTCGGTTAGTGTCACCTGTGCCATTTCAGCCAATGCTGTTGCTGGCTTTCACTGGTGTCTGGAGTGCCGTGTTACAAACACAATTAATAACTGACACAAAAACTAACATTTCTACACTAATTACCACAAAAATCAAATACATTTACAATGTATTTCACACTACCTTCTTTCACCAAAAAAACTAACCTACCTCTTCATTCCTCGTTACAGAATGCCTACAAGTCAATAACATAACTGAACATTTTGAAAGCTTTACTCCAGAAGAACTCGACAACCATCTGTACAACTTCTACCCATCACTAAAAAGAGACAACTGGAGGGGAATATGGAAAATCCTCCTTAACAAGCCTACGTGCAGGAATAAACAGACACTTTCGAGAAACAACACACTCAAAGCCAATCTGTTTAATGACAAAGAATTCTTGAAATCCAACACAATGTGTGTTGCCCTTCTAAAAAAACTGTAACGTGAAAACAAAGATGAAGCTCAACACCACAAACCACTTGAAAAAGGGGACCTACAACAAATAATGCAATCAAAAATACTTTCCAAAGACAACCCAAAATCACTACAAAGACAAGTGTGGTTTAACCTTGCTCTTCACTTTGCCTTATGAGGATCAGAAAACCTCAACACAGTGACAAAAGCAATATTTAAAATATCACATGATGCAGACAACAAAAAATTCCTGCACTTTGCCATCAACTCAAAGACCAAAACACACTCAGGAAGTAATCCAAGAGACCAACAATGTGCAGGAAGCCAGAATGTATGCGCAACCAGAAAACCCATTATGCCCAGTATCAGCATATGAACTGTACATCGATAAACTAAATCCAGAAAATTCTTTACCTCTGGCAAAAACCAAAGCCAGACCTCAACAGGAAACCTACAGACAACTTCTGGTACGACAAACAAAAGCTTGGAGTCCACACACTTGGAAAATTTATGTCGACCATCAGCAAAGAAGCAAACTTGTCAACTATATACACAAACCATTGTTTAAGAGCAACGACGACAACAATACTTATTGACTGTGAAACAGAAACATGAAACAACATGAAAGTCATGGGACACAGAAATGAAGCCAGTATAAGTTCATATACAGACAGAACAAGCTCAGAACAACACAGACAATACAGCAACATCTTATTTGCAGCTCTCTTAAACCAAACAGAACCAAACCCATACCAACTCACAGTCCCACAACAAAATCAACCACTACCACCAATTAACTTTGAAATCACAGGTCACAACACTGAACAAGACAACCCACCTGAAGATGAAGACAACCCTTCTCAACCTGAAGAACCGCAAGACAGCAACCAACAAGACAACAGTCTCATCAATCAAAATGAACCACACCATCAAACCATTACCACCCCACTGCCTCAACAAGAAGAACTTGAAGATGCTATATTACTTGAAGCAGTCACACAAATAGAACAAACACAAAATATTACCAACATAGCACAACCCACAACTACCATGCCAGCACAACACACCATGAGAATTGTCCTTCAGAATTGCAACTTCTATGGACCTACCTATTTCTCTTAAAAAGGCAGCAAAAAAAAAATAAAGTAATACAATCCTTATATAAGCTATTTGTACAAAAACTGTTGAAAACCTGTTACTAACAAATGTTCCAAATGTTTCCTTAACCCATACAGTTACTTAAAAAACACAGTCCTTTATTTCTAGAACACCTACTGCTACAGTCATAATAAAGATTATTTAATCAGCACAGTCATAACAAATGTTGTTTACTAACCACATTGCTTTCTTGTCTTAAAAAACTTAGTATTTTCATTAAAACTGCAATTTATTAAACAGCTTCATACATTCATAAACAGCATTATTTATTAAAACTATTAGAATATTCATAAAAGCTGTTCCTTATTCAGCAATTTACTTTACTGTTTTCTTAATAATATCCACAATGTTATTTATTCACAAGATTACTTTATTCAACTGTATTAATCAAATACTTTAACTTATTGAGTAAATCACTTTATTCATGTAATAAAACCTATTAAACACATTTTTTATTCAACATACATTGTACTTGTCTTTATGCCAACTCATATAACAGTAATAACATTCAGTTAATTGGAGTATACTTGCAATAACCAGCTTCTGTGGTGATTAAATGCCATGGCAAACCACAGAAGCTGGTTACTGCAAGTATACTGCAATTAACTGAATGTTAGCACTTAAATATCCATTCACTGAAAATGGGTTTTGAGTATATCATACAAAGGAACCAAAAGACAGAAAATAATTTTACAATATCAAAACACTGATCACGCAATTTCATTATATCACACAGTAAAATTAAAAACTAGTACAATCAATATAAAAATATAATAAAGGATAATTATGAAACTATCTGTTTATAAGGCAATTTTTTTTGCAGTTGATATCTTTTACTGGACTAACAAAATTATTTTTTTTTTTAACTGTTTATTGCTTTTTTTTTTAAAAAAAACAAAACAAAAACAATACAGCCAACATTCTCATGTAAGAATAACAACTCATCATAATCAGACATATACTGACATCTATCAGCTGGGGTTACATAATCATTCTCTTACAATCTGATACAGTGGGGGGGAGGGTACTTTTAGATTAAGGTGCATAAATCACCTCAAGTCCCAAAAAGGAATATTACAGTCCACTAATGCCAGACGCTTCATAGGCTTAGGTTAGTTCCATACGGAGATATCAAGGCAGATAAATGCACTATTCCAGTAGTGCTTATAACCTAATACGATGTGAGGATTAAACAATAAAACTTCCCCCCCAACCCCAGTACAGTTCCAAAGCAAAACATCTTCATAAACACTTACAGAACAGAGAAAATTGGCAGTAAAGCTTGTTAATGATTGCTACTGCAAACCGAAATGAAACTTCAGACTTAACTTGTTATATGGTGCATGAAGACAATGTGGTGCACAAAATATAAACATATGCATCTGAAAACAAATATAGAAATTATCATTGTCGTCTCCCAAAAATGTCCCATTGTATGCCACATAATAAACCAATGGCTAACTGAAGTCTATAAGAAGTAAAACTGCATTATAGAACTTTACAGTTCCAAGATCAGTATGCTCAGCCTTCATCAGATTCGGATTCATCATTTATCTTCTCCTGGGGTGGCTTGGTTTTGAATTCAAGAGCTATCTTTTGAGCCCAGCATCCTGTATCAGCTGGATCTGAAAACTGCCAACTCTTACCTCCATAGGTAGCATGAAGGCAAGCCAGGAGAAGAAAGGAATGCACAATGCCCAATGATCTGAGCTTCTGGCGTACGACATCAAACTGCTTTCTCCGGGCTCTCGTTTGATATGAGAGGTCCGGGAAGAATTTAACATCTCAACCCTGTACTTCTATGGGGTAAATCACCCGCGCTGTTGAAATCAACATGTCTCATACTTCAGAGCCCACAGTTCACAGTAGAATAGTACAAAGTTGGTTATGATCTGATGGTCTCACTTGTGGGGATCACTCTATATTCCTGCCGTAGATAGGTCCACTCCAGTTCTTCAGGGAGCTCTAATATGTCCACCAACCACGTTTTGATGTAGTCCAAAAGATATGCACCTTCTGCCCCTTCAGGTAGTCCAACCACACGAATGTTCCCTGCTCTCAATCAGTTTTCAATGGATTCCAGTCGGCCCCTCAGTTGCTGGTTTTCTTTAGTTAGCATGGCCACAGAAGTTTGGGCTGTTATGGATCTCTTATCAGTATCAGCTACAGAACCTTGTAGTGCTATCAGAGCTGCATCATGCGTCTAGTTTTGCCAATGTTTTTTCAATCTTGGCATCCATGGCATGTACCGAGGTTCAGATGTGGCATCCGACTGAGATGGGCCGGGTAACTCCACCATTAGTCCTGATGGCACCTGTGGTGCTGTAGGCCTGGCTGTTCCAGATGCTTGTGAGTGGGGATTTTTGGTGCGCCCCATGGCAATTTTGATATCCTCTGATAGCTTGAAATCTGCAGAATTCGATTTTATGCTAAGATCTTCTGCTCAGTGCTTTTGAAATAATAAAAATATTACTTTTTAGAGCTGAACACATGGAGTTGTGAGGGAACATGTCCTGCCTGGAAGCTGGCTCTCTGGCGCCCCCGAAGGCAATATTTTTTAATTAGTAAATAAATGTAAGTTAGATTATGTAACGGTGTGAAGGTGAGATACTGATCTGTGCAATAAAAATCTGAAGTTGTAAAAGAGGCTTACAAAACATTTTTGTTTAAAAACATTATTAGTTTGATATAGTAATACAGTGCTTTTAGTCAGATAAAGTAAAAAGCTGATTTTCAGTGAATCAATAAAATTAACATAGTTGTTAATAAAAAGAATAATGGATAGGTCATTAGGCATTACCAGTGAGTGATACCATCGAGAGGTTCCTGTGTCCAGAACCTCGAGATGGTATGTCACCGGTAATGCCTAATGACATATCCATTATTTTTTTTACTATATGGATGCAAGTTTTTTTTCTGGTCTGTGATTCTTTTTGTGCAGTGAGGACTTTCTGCATGCTGGCCAAGCGCCGCAGCGTTTCAGTGCGTATCCCCTTGCTCCCTTCATCACATATGCAGGGCCGAGGCTGGAGACGGCTTTTTTTTGTTTTGTGCATAGATCCAGCCTTTTCTGTGTTCAGGAAGGCAGGATTGTGAACATATGTCCCTTTTTGTGATCTGAAGGAAAAAAAAATGGCTTAAATAATCCTCAGGAGAAATAGTCTCGCTTAGCAAGAAACTGTCCGCAATGTTTTTTTCAGTTTTCTGTCTGCCCACAAAGGAAAAGGGGCCAATCAGAAGGCACGCTTGGGAGATGTGGGCAGAGAGAGTGGCGCACGCACTGTTGATCTTCTCGGATAATATTACCGTTCAGGTCCCAAATTATACTATTACAGGACCCGAACGATAGTATTATCACTCTCGAAGTGTGGTATTATCATTTCAGGAGTGATAATATTACCACAAAGTTTTTGTATGCTTTACTAGGCTATTAAATTCATAATCCATTTATTAAAAAGTATTTTACAATATTAATATACCATGAATTCAAGTTTTTTGTATCATATTTTTATTTATAAGTTTCAATATATAAAACTTACAAAAATTATCCACAGAGGAATACATAATACACATGTCCACATACATCCACTTACAAATGAATCACAGGACATCCTCCCCATAGTTACAGCATGAGGGGAAGTACCATGTTTGAAAATAACAGGATTAATTTAAATAGAACAGCCTCTAACAGCCTACAGCATTACCTGGGGATAAGAAATAAGGTAAAATCCATAGAAATGCCATCTTAAGAATTAGGAACCCAGCCCAAACTATCCCCCTACATTAATAACTGCTATCCAATCAGTAGATGAAATCCCAAAGATGAGCCATATTTAAGAAATCAAAAAGTAAATGAAATGTCAGGTAAATATCAAAATATGTTTCAGGACTACACGGGGAAACAAACACATTGCTGACAGTATACCATGGGTTCCGGTAAAATTGCTACGAACCCCAACCCCCCCAATCAGTCATGGTGTCAAAAGTTCAGCCATGAAAAGTCCAGATCAAAGTCATAAACATTTAAACATAAAATGGTGCGATTATGCTTCTAGGATCAGTCCCATAGGAATCACTGAAAAGTACTCACTGCCCCACAGGTTTTAGTCATCCACCAGGGCTCCTTCATCTGACGAGACCCCCTCACTTTCCCGCTGTTCCCTTTCAATCTTCTCCTGGAGCTTGTAAGCCTCCGAAGGATCATTAAAAAGATATGTGTGGCCTTGCCATTGCACCTTCAACTTCGCCAGCAGGAGAAGCTGATGAGTCACCTTCAGAGCCCTCAGTTTGTTTCTGACCCAGTCAAAGGCCTTCCGTCATTGTCTAGTAGAGTAGGACAGGTCGGGGAACACGGATATTTCAGCTTCCCCACAGCGTAGCTGCCTCTTGCTGCTGCCAGGATCCTGTCTCGAACTCCTACCACCCGTGCAGACCACCAGAAATGTGCGCGGTCCGAAGATATTAGGCCCCGGGCACCGAGGAGTTATCCAGTAAGCTTTTTCAAGTGCTGGGGGGGGGATCATCTTCTGAGAGGCCCAAGAGTTGAAGTATTAAAGATGGAGCAAAATTCAGAGGGTCTTCTCATTCCGATTGTTCTGGTAGGCCAATAATACGAACACTGCACTCCCTTGCCAGGTTTTCAACATTTTCTAACCGCAGTCGGAGGAGAGTGTTCTCTTTTAGTAACTTATCAGTGGTATCAACTGATTTAAGAGAGGTTCCTTTAGCCCATTGTACCATGCGTTCACACTTGTCAACCCGGGTTTCAAGAGCACTAACCCGAGGAGTAAGGACATCCAGCTTCTTGTCCATGTCTCTAATAGTTTTCACCAATTGGGATAATGTAGCATTAACTGTGCCCAGTGAGACCTCCTCGGGCCCAGATCCCATATCGCCGCAGGCACCTTCAACTTCTTATGGGTCCGCACCTCGTGCAGTCGCCTTCGGTTTAAAAAATTCAGCTGACAATGAGGAGCTTTTTTGTTTTCCCATTTTAGGCATTCGGCTCGAAACAGACCACACAGGGTCCTATCTGGAAGTCTAAAAAATGAAATAAGAGCAATTTGATATTATTTTGGCTCAGTTCTTTGGGAGCTTTACAGAGATGCGTCTGCTCCACTCTGCTGCCAGGCCACGCCCCCCATTAATTCAGGTTTAATACAGTAATAATATAATAAAATGAAGACACAGACAAGATGTAATGAAGTTTTAAACTAATGCAAATGATACACTTGAATAAAACTGGTACAGTAAAAGTAAACTACTATTTCAGTATGATTTATTATATTGTTAAAGGTTTTAAAAACATAAATTTTGAAAAAGTATATTCTTACCAGACTGATACTTAATATAAATTGCAGTAATGATACATCTCTGCATCAATACAGTGAGTGCATTAGTAGCATATCAATATAACCAAATTTACTGTGTCAATATAGTCATTTTTTATTTAGTATAACAATATTAGAAATGCAAAATTAAGAAACAAAAAGAACCACACCATAAACAATGTACATTGCAACTATACAGAATTAGAACAGAAATAAATTCAATAAGATCACTGTTTTTTGTTGAAACAAAATTTACTTTGCATCTTACTAAATGTGTGAAAAGAATTATCATTTGTACTGTAGCTGCTAAAATCAGATTTGATATTTCAAGCCATTTGTATTTAGTTATAAAGAAAAATGACATATAAGAGAATGCTCCCATCAAAAAAAAAAAAACTAAAAAACACTGTTCATTCACAGCTTGAAGTAAAAAAAAAAATTGTATAATGAGTAAACATTAAGAAGAATTCTGAAAATAAAGCAGGAGTTATAGAACAAATGTTGCATCACAGTGGCACCATTTCACGGTTAATAATGAAGAAATAGAACATACTAGTGCTATTCTGTAAAGCTGGACAACACTAGGAGCCCAATTCTCAGTCACAAAGGACAGACTATATTATTATGACATGATTTAGCGCTTCCCCCTGCCCGTTCGCTATGCTCAAACATGTTTACACCCACCTTTTGCACCAGTGCACATTAAAGTCCACTGGTTTGTGGAAGAGGGCAGGGTCACCATACAAATGAGATGCAGCATCATTCACAAAACATGGTGATTGCCAGTGCAGTGGGTGCAGCACTCTGCCGAAAACTTCTGGCCTAGAACTTTTTAAACTAGGGCCCCTTTTTTCTAGTTCCATATATCCATGCCTATCTGGGGGCTGCAGTTGAGAATAAAATTGTTGCTCTGATTGACAGAATACAGTTACTAGTCTGCCAATATCTAATGCATGCCTTTGTAAAAAGCTCTGAGATGAAAGTTGTATGATTCTACTGCTATAAATGTATTCAGTGCATAGTTACTGATCAGACCTCTCTTAGTAACTCAACACCACTTAAAGGGGACTCGCTTAAAGGGGACGCCTGCTTAATCGGGATGATCTCCTGGGCACAGATTTGAACTCCATGTTATTCAATGACAACAGTTAAACTTTAATTGGGACACAAAGGTTGTTCATAGGGTACGATTGCCTCCCAACCGTGGCCCATTAAAGCTAATTATCGGCCATCAACAACTGTTAAAACTTGTTCACGCCTAGAAGGATTAAGTGGTTCTTACTCGGAACACAGCACAGGAACTTGTTTTTTGTTTGCTCATGCTGGAATGGTGTCCTCCAAGCATGTCGACCTCCCTCTGTCACAAAAAATAAAAAGTTTTTGAGAGCTTGCAGTTACCTAGTTCCTCATTGTCGAAGGCTGCCAAAGAATTTGGCATATCGAAGAGCCAGGTTAGGAGGATAAGCAAGAACTGGGGCATGCTGCTGGCTGAGTGGCAGCTTAACAGCAACCTCGGCCATAAGCGAAAGAGGGAAGGCAAAGATTCCGAAGTGGAGGATGGCTTGCTTTTCTGGTTTAACCATGCTGTAAGCTGTGGGACAAGATTCACGGGTCCCATTTTAAAACAGAAGGCTGATGAAATAGCCAAACATTTGGGGCATCACAATTTCGAAGCCACAGACAAATGGCTTACACAGTAGAAGAACCACAACAATATTGTCTGGAAACATGAACAAGGTGAGCGCCTAGATGCTGATGCATCTTCTGCTTCAGTGTGAGATAAAACTGTGCTCCCTAGTCTTCTGTCAGAGTACCCACCTGTTAACATATTCAACACAGATCAAACTAGCTTTTTTATCGCGGGTACCCCGACAGAGGATACATCCACAAAGCTACTGAGCTGATTGGGGCAAAATCTAAACATTGTGTGTCCTTACTGTGCTGTACCAACATGGATGGCTCTGAAAAACTGCCTCTTTTAGTGACAGGGAAGAGTAGGTGTCCTCTTTGTCTCCCCAAGGACTTTGCTACTCTCCCTGTCATGTACAGAACTTCCACCAATGCCTGAATGACTGATGTACTCTTTCATGAGTGGCTAGCTAATTGAAGCAGCAAGCTGAGAAGGTGCTGCAGAAAAGTGCTGTTGTTCATTGACAACTGC
Source organism: Neoceratodus forsteri (assembly GCA_016271365.2). Classification (NCBI taxonomy): domain Eukaryota; kingdom Metazoa; phylum Chordata; order Ceratodontiformes; family Ceratodontidae; genus Neoceratodus; species Neoceratodus forsteri. Next base: position 1,730,360,935 of record CM057449.1, read on the forward strand.
AGTGCACAACTACTGTCTTACTGAACAAGTTTACCAACATTAAGATTGTCTTCTTCCAACCCCTCAACACCACTAGCCTGATTCAACTGTTAGACATGGGGGTCATTAAAAACTTCAAAGGACACTGTTGTTCTCTTTTCTCTATGCATACTGTGGGTGTAATTGACAGTGGCTCCTCTTCCTTGGCCACTGAAATTGCAAAGTCTGTGAATTTGCTTGATGCAATTTACATGATGGCCAAGGCATGGGCCACTGTTAAGGAGTCTACGATAGTGAACTGTTTCCGTAAGGCAGGTTTTTTTCTTTTATTTAGCTTTTTGGTCCCCGTTGCTTCCTCCCGCCAACTGGCAATGGGGACACATGTATTTTTATGGATTTTCTCCCAAGTCTCCGGCACATGGCCATGTGTATGGAGACACGCTTCGTACACCGTGGTGCCAGCTCAGCCCCTTCCGCCTCCCGATACTTTGCCTCCCCATCTTTGTCTATGCTACCAACCAGACCTCTACCTGGTGGGAGCGGAACTATGGGGGGGTGCCAACCCACCCATACCACCCTCAGGTGAGGAAAGCTGCCCACCCGCATGCTCAATCCTGCTCTGCTCTCCGTCATTTCCGAACCTGGGTCACTGGTGTAGCGCAAGGCAAGGCATCCAGGGCCTCAACCCTCTGCACCACCGGGCCGACTGTAAGGTAGGCTTTTCAACCATTCAAGACGATAGCACCCTGGATATACACCAACCTGAGCAGCCAGAAGAAGAAGATTCACTTGCTGATGTGGCCTTGCCGACTGGAATGACCCCCGAAGAGTTTGAAGCTTTTGTTGCTGTGGATGAAAGTGAGGTAACGGAGGGGGACTGCATCGTGGACATCTGGTCTTCCTTAAAAGAAAACGCAGGAACCAGCTCAGATATGCTGGATGATGAAAACAACCTACCTCCTGTTAATGTCACAAGTGCAGAAGCCCTTCTACATGCTAGCTCATTGCGTGATTGGTGCCTCCAGAACAGCAAGATGGAGTTTTGGGAGCATATATTCGAGCTGAAATGTGTGGTACACCAGCAACTGGCAACAGAAGTAAGGCAAAGTAAAATAACTGACTACTTTGCCACAACAAGCCAAAGGCCTTCGGAATTAACACATGACAGTCTGGAAGACGAAGCCTGAAGATCCCGAGTGCCAGATAAGTGATTTTAAATACTGTACAGTACTGAAAAAGTATGGCCATTGAAATAAAGATGCCTTTTAATCTACAAGTAAACAAAAAATCCACAAAAGTGCTGTAATCACTCAATGTTGATGTGTTCTGTTTGTAAGTGTATGTTTCTGTGTTGGGGGCAAGGGGTGATTAGATGCTTTCTGTGGTCTCATGCATAAAAAAAAATGTCCGAAAATGCAGCTTCTCTTTATTGACACAGCCGCTTAAACAGGATGACTTGCTGTCTGTGGAGCCATCCGGTTTAAGCGAATTCTACTGTATTAGTAATTTAGGTTAGTATTCTGGAATTGTATATTGATAATGTTAGTGCCTGTCTGGTCTAAGCAGAAAGAGATCAAGAGAGATGTGTCAAGGTGTGATAAGGACCGGATTCTGATCTGCAGAATGGAGGAGATACCTTTGCTGCTAGATTTGGAGCTGTAATAGTGTTTGCTACAGGTGCTGGGTTAGGAGCAATGCATTACATTTAAAGGTAAATGGAAACAGTGTAAAGTATCTTCCATTCCATGATGTTGACTTCACTGACACGCTTTGGCTCCCACCCCCCGAAAGAATTTTATGAACACATGAGTATTGCCAGCAGGAAGGCCTAGTGGTCTATCAAGTCTACTCACATTGCGTAGCCCTGTATCAGGGACTAAGGGCTCCACCCACCATCAAACCTCCCCCACCTTGACCCTGATCTTCCCTTTCACCCTATTCCACCCTCTTTTGAATCCATTTTATTACTGTCTGAATACAGTCAAACATGCTTTACAGTAACACCCTTTGGGACAGCATATGATGCCAGTTCCTAAACAGTGTAAAGTTACTCACAGAAAAATAAAAAAACACTTTTTTGAAGGAAAATAGTCAAAGGGAATCAGAGTACTGATCATGAGTGAAAGAAATGAGAGGAGTTCCAGTTCTGGTGCGAGCCTATGTAGCTGCTGCTTTTAGGCGGTCCCTCTCATCCGAGAATTAAATTCATATTTACCCTCCCATCTGTCCTTAAAACTACTGGGAAAGAGGAAAATCGATGCCACAGCCATGGTAGCGAAGCAGAAACTAAAAGATTTCATGGTTGACAAGGGAAGAAAGATGGGGGAGTCACGTGATACAGACCTCTTGCTAGCTGCACTCTCAAAGAGCTCTGCCTAACCCCTGTTAAAATCGCTCCAATTAGCCTAATTTAGTGAAATTTGCACTCAGATCAGACTAACAGCAGCCTGTCTACGTCTGGGCATCCCTCAGAGTCGCCAGTGGAAGCAGAAATGCCCAAGGCTCTACCCAAACACACCCCATCAGCAACCCCGGAGAAGGCCCCGAAGAAGTCACGGGCCTCATCGCAACAACCCTCCCAGTCTTCTAGCCCTGGTACTGGAGGGGAAGAGCCGCTGACCGTAACAAGGTTCCTGGAGGAATTTCACCCTTTTAAAGCGGAGATCGCGGAGATTGCCACTGAAATCAAAAATATTACCTCAGCTCTCGACGACATGGCAAGAAAGACCTCTGATAATGAAGCTCGGAAACGATCTCTGGAAAACCGAGCCGACAAGGTTGATCCGGCACTGGCCCATATCAATCACCGCCTCACGAAGCTGGATTTGAAGGTGGAAGATCTCAAGGGCAGAAGCTGTCGTAATAATGTAGTACTAATTGGCTTGCCAGAAAAAGAAGAGGGAGTGAATCCTGTGAAATTTTTTCAGAAGTTTGTGGAAAAGATAGCAGGCCCCTCACCATTCGGGCCCTGCTACAGCATCGAGAGAGCACATCACGCTCTGTGCCCTGTTCCACCTCGAGGTGCACCCCCCATATCTTTATCGCTAAGTTTCTGAATTATCAAGAGGAACAGTTGTTTATGGGGAAGGTCAAGAAGGCTAAAGAATTACAGTGGGAAGGGGCAAGTCTTAGAGTGGCCCAGGATCTCCCTTTGTCGGTTCATCAACGGAGGGCAACCTTCCACCCGTTGGTGACTAAATTAATCGCTGCGGGCATCAAGCTTAAAATGTCATACCTGGCAAAGCTGCATGTCCTCACAGCAGATACATGGAAAGCCTATGATGATGTGGAGTCGGCGACTGCTGTGCTTCAATCCATGCTCCCTAACCTATTCAAAGCTAAATGAGGGCTCTGTGTGGTCTCCCTTAAGAAATATGTTCTCCTATTAAAATGCGATTGAAAGATTTACCTAAGGTTTCCATTTGGTGGTGTGTTCACTCCTTTTTTTGTTTAAAGGGGGATTCTTCAGAGGGCTCCTTGTGTGATTGCCTTATTATATGTGCTGTCCCTCCACATGATAAGGGCTCATATTCACGGAAGTTCAACACCTCTCCAGAGTTTTGGTTTGCTGGTGCTCTGTCACTGAAGAGCTTACTCAAGACATCAGCGGTGTTAAAACGGATGGGACTATGTGAACTGTAGTTGGGACTGACCCCACGATCGATTTTATGACTCAAGCCAGCGTGAAAACAGGCGAATTCAGCAGTGTCTCTTGAGGATTTCAGCGAGGATCCAGTTTACAGATGCTTTTTTTTCTGACTGTAAATTGTATTGCTGCAGTTCTACATTTAGAGGGAGCCAGAGCCCTGGCTAGATATCTTTCGTTTGTTTTTTATTTTGGTCTGAACATTTCCAGGTGCTGCAACCGCTGGATGATGGTTGTCAACCCTTTTCTTTTTTAGGGTCTCTCCCATAATATAAGACAGTGCAGGTATTAACTGCCCTGGGGCAACTTTAGTTTTTAAGGGGAGAGCTTCGGTTATAGTTACAGTTGTTGTGTTCGCCACAGGGAACTAGCCTCAGAAATTCTATTTACCTGATTTTAGTACACAAGGGCAGACTTTCGAGGGGCTCCGTCTCAGAAGATGGTACAAGTTTGCTCGGGGCATACAGAAGTTTAAATGGCGGTTTGTTCGGGAATAGCAATGTAATTGTGAGAAGGGTTATGGCTCCTGTTCTTTTTGGTATTCCCGGTCCAAATTAGTTGCTGAGTGCTTTTTTTTTTTTTTTAGGACATTATGGGCTTAGAAGGTCAAAGGGTATGTTATGGTTCGGTTTTCGGGCGGGCCGGAGGTGGAGGCGGAAGAGGATACAGCTGGGCGAGCTGTCGTCATGGACCATGATAAAGCGATTGGGATGAAATTGGGACTGGCATGGGGTCTGGTTCGTGCTTGGGTATGTAGGTATAGTGTTTGTGGGAATTTTTGTTTAGGGTGATGGGTGGGGGAGGTACATAAGACTTAAATAAAAAAGCTGGAAGGAGTGGTTAAAGCCCAAAAGGGCAGTACATCATATTTTCAAAGGGTGTCATGGCACTACCCAGAGTTATTAAATTCCTAAGCTGGAATATTAAGGGGGCACGGCAGAAATCCAAGCAATATAAAATCCTAAAACATTTAAATATTTTAAAAGCAGACATAGTGTTTTTACAGGAAACACATTTGCTTAACAATGAAAGCAATAATATGAGGCATCTGCAAATAGGGCAAGTCTTTGCCTCTCGAGGCAATACACAAAGCAGAGGTGTCATGGTGCTAGTTCACAGGTCTGTGCCTTTTACCCCTCTTCAGGTAATACAGGACAATGCAGGCAGATATATTTTTGTCAAAGGGAAGTTTCATGCTCTAGAAATTTTGGTTGGATCTATCTACGGTCCAAATACAGATACACCGGCCTTTTTTGTGCACCTAATGGAGGCATTAACACCCTTTGTAGATGTCCCTATGATCACAGGTGGGGACCTTAACTTAGTACTGGATCCCCTAACAGACAGGTCTAAACCCACTAACCAAGGTCTCTCACCGGCCCAAAGAGCTATGAGGGAACTATTGGACCAATCTGGCCTTTCAGACGTGTGGAGGGTTCTCCACCTAAAGAATCGAGAGTGCACCTTTATCTCTCAAGTTCACGGCACAGCTTCTCGAATCGATTACATTCTAATCTCTCGTACTCTCCTTCCCGGAGTGTTGGGCGCTGAAATCCATGCAGGGCCTCCTTCTGATCATGCCACAGTCTCTGTATCAGTTTTCTTTTCATCCCTGCCTAGAAGTAATAATAGATGGAAACTAAATAATCAAATTTTGAGGATCATAATGCAGTCAAATACATCTCGTCACAAATAGATGAGTTTGTTTCAAACAATTTGAGTGGTAATACCACCAGATATGGTTTTGGGGGGATTTAAAGCCTTTATACGGGGTATTTTGATAGGCCAGGCGGTTAAAAAGAAAAAAGAAAAGGAACGATATATGTCGGAGCTTCTGGCCCGGATTAGGCTCAGAGAAGTCAATTTACCCCCTCAGCCTACGGAGGAAGATAAACAGGAGTTAATCAAACTGAAGGATCTTTACTTAAATTTACTGGGGGAGCAAGCTGAATTAGCACTAATTAAAGCAAAGTCTTGTTATATGGACCAGGGGGAGAAGGCTGGTCGGCTGCTCGCGAGGCGCACTAAGTAAATAGAATCCTCTAGAATAATCCCGGCAGTCCAGCCCATGGAGGGTGGTCCAGTTAAGACCTCCCCTAAGGAGATAGCAGAGGAGTTCAGAAAGCATCTCAAATCTCTTTATAGCATAATGGAAAAACCCCCAATGGAGGGAAATATACAGTCCTTTCTTGAGGGCCTGAACCTTCCCTCTCTCACAGAGTCTCAGTGGGCATATCTTACTACCGCTATTTCTCAGGGTGAAATAAAGCAGGTTATTAAGGGTCTCCCTCTGGATAAAACACCAGGCCCAGATGGATTCTCTTCTAATTTTTATAAAGTGTTCTCCAAACAACTTTCCCCACTTCTGGTTTCCCTATTCCAATACATTCTCAATAGTCAGGCAACGGATAGCTCCCTATCTCATTGCTTAATTATGATATAAAAATTCTGGCGAAGTTATTGGCTAACCGTATAAATGAGATCTTACCTGATTTAATTGGAGTGGAACAGGTCGGCTTTATGAAAAGTAGGTCAGCTAATGACCACTTGAGGACACTGGCACATGTCTTCTCGGCATCCGATGAGAGTAGCTCCCCAATGGCGCTGGTCTCGTTGGACGCGGAGAAGGCTTTTGATAGGGTCTATTGGAATTATCTGCTAACCACAATGAAAAATTTTGGTTTCCCCTGACGTGTTCCTGAAGTGGATTGTTTCCCTGTATCTAATGCCCTCAGCCAGGAGCTCATGTAACGGGGTCATATCAGACCCTTTCAAACTGCATGTGGGCACCAGGCAAGGATGCCCATTGTCCCCTCTCCTCTTTAATTTTTATCTCGAGCCCCTTATAAGGAGTATATCGCAGAATCGGGAGGTATACGGCATTAAAATTCAGGAGAATGTGGTTAAAATAACTGCATATGCCGATGATCTTTTGGTGTATATATCGCACCCTAATGAATCTATCCCGGCCTTATTGAGATTCACACAGGAGTATAGTCAATGGGCTAATTACAAATTAAACTTAGAGAAGACAGTGGTGTACCCCCTAAACAAAAAAGTTTTTAAACATGTAATTACTGATTTGGGATTAGCCTGGAGATCTGATTCCATTAAATACTTGGGTCTCACTTTGGCCAGGAGCACAACACGGATACATCAGTTAAATCTGGACTCCTTGGTGCACACAATTGATTTAGACCTGAAAAGATGGGCACAGCTTCCAATTTCCTTATGGGGAAGGATAAATTTAATAAAAATGAACGTGTTTCCCTGGTTGTTCTATCCCCTCAATATGTCAAACATCTGGCTCCCACTATCATGGTTTAAAAAAATCCATGGGCTTATTGCCAATTTTGTATGGGGCTATAAAAAAGCTAGGATGGCCTATCACAAATTATCTGCTCCTAAGCTATTAGGTGGGCTAAGACTTCGGCATTTTGGCCTGTACTTTTGGGCGGGTCATGTCAATAAATATCTTAGATGGGTGCAGGACACGGACCTTTTGATCCAAGCTTCGTATATACCTTTATGGTTACAAACTGAACTATCCCTCATTAGGAAACATGGTTTTGCACCGGAGGCCTTGTTGCATCTTAACCCTAAACTCCTACCGGTTGCTCTCAGGAAATCTCCGATAGAGGTTTCGGTCAGGGCCCACTCACAGCTATGTGGATACCTAAAATATAATCACTCCAGAGATCCGTCACAGCCCATAAGAGGTAATCCGCGTTTTCTAATTGAAGGTAAGCCCCTCAACACCTCTTGGCTTGCACAACTGGGAGAGTGTCAATTAAAAGATTTCATCTCATTGGATGGACATGTGCTTTCCACATTAGAGATTTTGAATAAATTTAAATTGCCAACTTCGGTAATCTTTATGGTTTACCAACTCCGTCACCTCTTAGTTAATAAGATGGGTACTACGCCAATTCCTGCAGCGAAAGTAGAATTTCAGGTGACTGAGTCCCTTGGTGGGCCTACCGCATGCTGTCTCTGATTTATACAGTAATTTGTTCAATTGGGCCTATTCCCAGAACTTGGCACCGAGCTCTTATTGGGCCTCTGTTTTTCCCAAAGAGGAGCTCAACTGGACAGCACTGTGGCACAGCTGTCATAAATTTATCCTCCAAGACCGGTTGAGACTGATGCAATTTAAAATACTTCATAACATTTATTATTCCCCGCCCGAAGTTGGCGAGCTTAGGAATGGTTTCAGTCTCAACCTGTACAAGATGTCATCAAGGGGAAGGGGGACATGCTGCACATTTTTTGGAATTGTCCGAAGATAGTACCGCTCTGGACAGCCATCAAAAGTAAGGTCGACCCGTTATTAGGTCTAGGGGATCTTTTCACACCGGAGATATGCCTGTTAGGAGATGTAGCTCATATCCCATTTAGGAATAGGAAGTTCCATATATCCCTAATCTCGGTATCCCTTAAAAAGGTGGTCCTCCAACACTGGAAGGACTCCTTGGAAATCAGTTATACTGAATGGTTACAGGAGTTACTCGCCAACCTCAGAGTTGAAAGGACGATAGCTATGCTTCAGAATAAACTACCTAGGTTCAATAAGATTTGGGATCCCCTTCATGCCGCTTACTCCCTACAGAATAGGATTTGCCCCTCCTGGGTAAAAGATGTATTACCAGGTGTCTGGTGTTGGGGAGAGTGGGGAGAGGGGAGGTGGGAGGTAGAGGGGGTAGGTTTTTGGGTTAGGCAGAGGATGGATCCGTCTGTTATCTGAGATATGTATGTACAGTATATCTATGCTGTATGTGTATGCTTCTCTTGGATGCATTCTTTGTATTTAACATCCTCAATAAAATCTTAATGGAAAAAAAAAAAAAGATTTCATGGTTGACACAACCACTGCAAAAAAACTGGTTAAAACTGGGTGGCCTACATCCAGCCAAGTGTCTAATCAACCCACCATGCTGACTTTATGAATGATGAGGATGACAAAGAGCAATTTACAATAACTTAAAAAATTGTTACAGGAGTTAAAAAACTTCAGTACCACTAAGAACCAAATGGAAATCTCCCTGACTGACACAAGGCAGATGGTCCACAAAATGAAGGAGCACACAGATTAGAATGGTCTCACAGAGACCATGGCCCAAAGAGATCACAATAATGCAGCCCTGCACTACCTTTTTAAAAGAGACATATAGGTTGCTGAGAAACTGAAGGATCTCAAACTGAGATCCCATTGCATCAATCTCCGCATCTACGGCCTCCCTGAGGGCATAGAAGAGGGAGAAACAGCAGCGTTCACAGAGTCTTCTGAAAGAGCTATTCAGATGGCATAAGGAGCAGCCCCTTCCCATTGAGAGAGTTCATCAGGCCCTCCAGCACGCTTGACAGATCTGAAGGCTCACCCTAGGTCTCTCGTAATTAAATTCTTAAACTACCAAGACAAACTGAAAATGATGCAAGCAGCTTGGTGCAAACAGGAGGATTGTCCTAGGTGATGCCAAGTTATTTTTTTGATCATGATTATGCCCCATAGACAATTATCAAATGTCGCAAGCTACTGGAGATTCAATGGCATCTTAAGCAGGATATTAAGATACAGCTCTTTTACTCTGCACAGTGTAAGGTGTTTCTTCAGAATGGCCTAAAGTTTTTCCAGACACTGGTGGAGGCCTGGATGGTTCTCCTTTATTTGGGAGCACCGGAGGACATGATGTGACCCCCAACCCGATATGCTGGAGGTTTCCTGGATGGCCTATTTTGCCTCACTGACAACAACCTGCAGCTGGTCGGTGATTTGGAGAAACACAGAAGACTTGATGCCTAGCACATCGTGACAAGGCAAGCTACTTCCAACAAGTAACTGAAAGGTAAGATTAGACCACCATCTGCATTTCGCAGGTTTGCACCTGAACACTTGCCCTACACCTCTCCTCTGTAACTCACCAGCACTGGAGCTTTAATAAGACCTTTCAGCCCCTGTTGTGAATTGACTCCCAACTACTCACCCCCACCCACACTACAAACTGCAAGTACGTTTCATCTTTATTTGATGTATTGGGAAAACTGCCTGTCACCTGCCTTCCTACCATATTAAAAACCAGCAGACAGTGGAAGTGGTGCCTCACAGCTGTGGACCGGGGAGAGCTGGTGAGCTTCTTAACCAGATTTTCTCAGCCCTGGATTTCGGAATAATGACATCATCAAGGAGGCCTCTGGGCATGCTTACCCCGTGGTGTGTATTGCTGTCCGCCGTTTATGCTACAGGTGAAGGGCTGAGGGGAAATCCAGATTTTCTGTTCTCCATTTTTACTTCTGCAGCACCATCAAGTGGAAGAATGGCTGAACTTTGCAGATCCTATCTGAACAGCCTCAGAGTATTACTTGAGGAGGATACTGCTCTTACATCAATGCAGTGGCGGAGGCACATATAAAATGCATCTAGGGGCTGACTGCACTGTTGAATAAATGAGTACATGAGTTTCTAGGTTCAGACAGTGAGTAGGAGAAAGTACAGTTACGTAAGAACTTATCGTAACAGCAGATCTTCGAGAGAGGCTCTTGCAGTAGGTAATTACATACAGGACTGACATCGGCAGGTGGCAGGACCCCACAGAAAAATTTCTAGCTAGCAGTCCCTGGTGGGGACCGCCCCCACGTCAGGTGACCGGCGTCAGATGACGTCAGTATAAAGGAGTGGTCCCGGATGCCAGCCTTCCAGTTCTTTCCCGCCACAGGCCCGGAAGGCCCGGACGAGAGAGAGGCGGATACTTCCCTTAATGGAAAAGTAGCTAAAAAAGCCTAGGGGGATGGAGGGTGGGAAGGTATTAATTACTGCAAGAGCCTCTCTTGAAGATCTACTGTTACGGTAAGTTCTTACGTAACTGTACTATCTTACTTCGAGAGGGCTCTTGCAGTAGGTAATTACATATAGGACAGAATCTCAAGCAGTCTGGAACAAATGAAAGGCACTGGAGGAGGAACTACTCAAGAAGTAGCAAAACCCTTGCAAACCTCAAGATGGAGGCCTTGCAAGACAGCTAACCAAGCCTGCTCTTTCATGTAGAGGCAATGTCCAAACTGTAATGTTTCATAAAGGTAATGATGAAGTCCAGGTGGTGGCAGCACAGATGTCTGCCGTAGACACATTCTTGAAACAAGTCACGAGAGGCTGCTACTCCATGAGTGGAGTGACTCTGACTTGACCCGGAAGGGTCTTCTTGTACTTGTCATAACAGAAAGTGATGCAATGAGCCAACCACTTTGACAGGCATTGCTTGGAGACAGCATTGCCTTCCCTTTTGTGAGCAAAAGAGACGAACAACTGATCAGTCTTTTTGAGATCCTTCGTCCTATCGGTGTAGTATCTCAGAATCCTGTGGACATCCATGGTATGGAGCAAGTATTCTCTCTGGTTGGAGTACTGCGTGAAAAAAGCAGTTAACTCAATAGACTGATTTAAGGTAGGCTCCGCCATCACTTTCGGAAGAAACTTAGGGTTCGTGCGAAGAGCTACTCGTTCTTTGTGAAAAATCAGATAGGGGACTTTACACATAAGGGCCTGGAGCTCGAAATTCCTGCAGCAGAAGTAATGGCCACCAAGAAGAGCGCCTTCCATGATAAGAACTTCAAGTTCATGAAGCCGCAGGCTCAAAAGGAGGAAGGTAAGTTTCTAGAACAAAGTTCAAATCCCAAGGGAGAGCAGGAGTCCGAACAGGGGGCCTGAGATGAAGGACCCCTCTGAGAAAGGTCCTGGATACCTCTAATTGGGCAAAGGCTTTATCAGCAAAAGGAACATGGTAGGCTGAAATAGCAGCCATTTGAATCTTCAAAGAGGAGTGACTGAGACCCAGGTCGAAAAGATGATGCAAATAATCGAGCAGAACGGCCACAGGACAGGAGAAAGGCTCCACATTCCTGGAGGCAGCCCAAATGGAAAATCGCTTCCATTTCATAGCGTAGGTGGACCTAGTGGAGGGTTTTCTAGCCTCCACCAGAATCTCAGCCACCTTAGGAGGGACGCCAAAACAAGATTGGGGCTAGGTCTGCAGGAGCCATGCATGAAGTTGGAGAGACTTGAGTCCCGGATGGACCAGGGTCCCCTGATCCTGGGTTAGCAATCCTCGAGATAAAGGAAGAGGAAGAGGAGGAACCTCTGAGTATTGTTGTAGAAGAGAGAACCAGATTTGCCTGGGCCAGAAAGGAGCGATCAGAATCATTCTTGCTCCTTCCAATGCAAGTTTCTGCAGCACACGAGGGACCAGAGGAATTGGGGGGAAAAGCATAGACGAATCTATCCTTCCAGCTTAGAGACAGAGTGTTGCTCCAGAAAGCGCCTCACTCTGGAACGAGCGAGCAAAAGGTGGGAAGTTTTGCGTTTTGGGAAGAGGCGAACAGGTCTACCTGTGGAGTCCCCCAAAGCTGGAAGATGCCGTTTAGAACCTTTTGGTCCAGTTCCCACTCGTGTGGCAGAGCCGAGGAATGACTTAGCTTGTCTGCCAGGATATTGTCGACTCCTGGAACATGGATCGCCATGAAGTGAAGGTTGTGAAGCGTTGCCCGTTCCCAAACCCTCATTGCTTCCCTGCACAACGGGTAGGACCGAGTCCCTCCCTGCTTGTTGATGTACCACACCACGCACATGTTGTCCGTTTGGACAGCTAGGTGACCGGGAAGGATGTATTGGTGGAGGGCTTGGAGAGCATATAGTATTGCTCGTAGCTCGAGCACATTGATGTGGAGAGTTAGCTCCAATCTAGACCATAATCCCTGGGTTCGGTGAGGACCCAGATGGGCTCCCCAACCTTCGCCTGATGCATCTGTGGTCAGAGTCTGGGGGATGAAAGAAGGGGACCCCCGGAACAGGTTCTCTTGAACCATCCACCATTGCAAGTCTCTTGTCATCAGTGAGGAGATCAGCACCAGCTGATCTAGGCCGTCTACAAGTTGATCCCACTGAGAGCGGAGAGTCCACTGAGCGATCCTCATGTCAAATCGGCAGCAGCTGGCGGAACAAGTCGGGATGGCAGCCGCCGCAAGCCCCAAGGCGGAGCACCCGACCTCGCCGGAACCTTCCTGTGTTCCAAAAGTAGGGAAATCTGTGACTGGAGGGAGGTCCCCCCCTGTCCGAAGGCAGTAAGGCCTTGCACACTGTCATATCGAGGATTGCCCCAATGAACTGGAGTCTCTGGGAAGGGTCCAGATGAGACTTGGAATGGTTGATGGTGATACCCAGACAAGTGAAAACCTGCTGGGTGAGGGAGAGAAAGTGCAGGAGTTCCTCCCTGGATGAGGCCGCCAGGAGCCAGTCGTCCAGGTAGGGAAACACCTGAACTCCCAAAGTACACAGGTGGGCCGCTACCACCGCCAGGCATTTGGTAAGAACTCGGGAAACTGAGGAAAGACCAAAAGGGAATGCCTGGAATTGGTAATGGTCCCCCTGGAAAGCAAACCGGAGGTACTTTCGGTGCGAGGGATGAATGGGGATGTGCAGGTATGCATCCTGCATATCCAGTGCACAAAGCCATTGGCCCGGCCGAAGAAGGGGCAAAAGGGTTTGAAAGAACAGCATCCTGAACTTCTTGTATGCTACATAAAAGTTCAGGGAGCTGAGATCGAGAATGGGTCGGAGATCTCCCATCTTCTTTGGTACAAGGAAGAAATGGGAATAGTAACCCATCCCGTGAAGGTGAGTAGGGACGGGTTCTATGGCTTGCTTCGCGAGGAGAGCAGATATTTCTTCACTGACCAGAGGAAGATGGTCCCTTGAGTAAGAGGAGTTCAGAGGGGGGTGGCGTGGAGGTTTCTGTAGAAACTCTATAGAGTGCCCCTCTGCGATAATCTGAAGCACCCATGAATCCAATGTTATCCTCTCCCGACCCAGAAGGTGGAGGGAGAACCTCCCTCCTACCGGTTCCTCCGGGGAGTCCGGAGGCGGTGGGAGAGGGAAGGAGTTGGGTGGTGTGGGGCAGCGCCGCAGCTGGGGCACCTGCTGCTTTTTTGGGCGGTGGGGGCCAGGCAGCTGTGGGGGCCCGGCGTTTAGTGGCCTGCCTTCCTTGGGGTTTCGCTTGAGGTCGGCTGTGTCTGTGAAAAGGACGGTGCTGTGGGGGATGGGGACGGTACATGGAATCCACAGATTTCAGGGCCGTTCCCTTCTCCTGCAAGTCGGTGATGATGTCCTTGACATCACCACTGAAAAGCACTGAACCCCTGAAAGGTGCTTCTTGAATTGCTGTCTGCACCTCCGGGACCAAACCCGACACTCGGAGCCAGGCGTGACGCCGAAGACTTATGGCAAACGTGGAGCTCGGCCCTGCGGTGTCCACTGCATCGTAGGTTGTCCTCAGAATGTGACGATTGGCCGAACGAGCAGAACAGACAAGGTCAGCTAACTTAATCAATCTTAGATTCCGCCTGCGTAAGGACGGCCTTCTGGTAATCCCCCATATGTGCTACATAGTTTAGGGCCCTGATCCCCAGTGTGGAAGAAGCGTAGATCTTCCTTCCATACTGATCCAGAAGGCGAGATTCCTTATCCGGAGGAGACGAGCTCAAATGTTTAGGGTGTGCTGACCGGCCGTGAGCGGCGCTAATCACAACCGAGTCTGCACAGGGGTGAGAATCTAAAAAGTCTACACCCTCCGGAGCCTGGTATAACCTGTTGGACTTCCGAGGAAGTGGAGCTAAAGCCGACGGTGGTTTCCAAATAGTGGAAACAAGGTGGGCGTGAGGCTCGATCCAGGGTGGCACTAGAGTAGGGGCCGTAAGGGGCAAGTCCAGATGATCGGCGAGTTTAACTCACTGAGGATCTGGCTCTAAGGAACGCCACTGATGTACTTCCTGGATCTTCCTGAGCAACTCTATGAAGGAAGGATCCTCCAGAGGAGACTTCAGAGGAGTCCTCGGCTGGGGCTTGGATGGAGAGCGAGGCTCGTCGTCTTTCTCGGAGCATCCGTCGGAGGAATCCGAGGAGTCCGAGAGAGAAGAAGAAGAAAAATGGGAAGCAGAGTAAGACTCCTCGACTCGTCTAGGGGGAGGAACGGGTTCCTTGGGGATCCTGGATGCGTGTCCTGCCTCTCTGGATCAGAGGAAGAGCTTGGGAATCCGAGGCGGAGAGGGGAGTGTGCCGTCGTGCATGCCGGGGCGAGGTGGCACCGTCGCCGTAAGACGGCTCTCAGCTTCCTTGGTGAGCTGAACCTTGACCTCAGCCCACCAGGAGGCCAGAGTCTCCTCAAGATCCACCGGCGGCCTAGTGGGCGGTGGAGGAGGAGGAGGGGGATAGTTGTACGGATTGTATCCGTAAGGCGACTCTCCGTAACCCGGCTGCGGGAATACCGGAGCCGGGTATTGCGGCGTCTGGTACTGCGGCGTCAGTGGAGCCGGCGTCTGGTACTGCGGTGCAGGATACTGTGGACCCGGGTAAGCCGGTGTTGGAATCGATGGCGGATACCCAGGTACTGGAGGAGCTGCCGGAGCAGACGGCCCAGTGGGGAGCTCCATGGGCGGATCAACAATAACAGGCCCGTGGGGTGGAGGGCCCGATGGGAGAGGAATATCCCCCGCTGGCGTCGGAGGGGGCGGCGTTGGTGGAGCCAGTGTCGGAGCCGGCGCGTCCGGGGCCGGTATCAGATCTGGTTCAGTAGGAGGAGGGTCTGACGGCAGAAAAGCATCCCGAGCATCGCCTGGGGATGGAGGAGAAAAGTCCCCGGGGTCAGGCAGGGGGAACTCGGGCTCCCCGGACGGCAGTGAAGCCTGTGAGGAACCTGGGACGACAGACGATGGAGGGTCTGTCATAGGCTCCAACGCCCGGCGCACGTCGGAGGAGCCGATGTGCAACTTAGGGGCTGAATCCTGGCGGACGCCAGAGGAGCCGGCGTCCGACTTAAGGGGTCCCTCGTTGGAGGCGGGCCGAGGGTGGGAAGCAGCCGTGTGCTGCCCCGAAGGGTTGGGTGTCTTAGCGGCCTTCTCCCAGCGGGCGTCGGAGAGCCGACATCCGGCTTATGGGGCGCCAGCAGTGAGCCGCAAGCCTGCGTGCAGTACTGGGGCAGAAGCCTCTTTTGCCCAGAGGCGCCCGAAGGGCTCGAACGCTAACCTGATGGGGACGGCGCCTCCTCCAAAGCCTTGAGGCTGCCGTCGGGCGATCCCCCGGAGGGGCTGTTACCTTAGCCGCGGCTCTGGCCGGAGTTGCGGAGGAGGAGGAGGCCTTCTCCCGGTGCCTTTCTTTGTCCCGCTTCTTGTATCCTTCTGGGGAGGTCGACGCCTGCCTAAGCTTCTTCAACTCCTTCTCCATTGCAGACATCTTCTTTTTAAGGAGATGGGCTTCCAAAGACTGCTGGCGTCGTCTGCGGTGGCCGTGTTGAAATGCAGGCAATGAGGGCACTTTCGACCGCATGGTCGGGGCCTACAAAAAGGTAGAGGAGTGACCGCCCTGTGAGGCAGTTACGCCACGAGTCGCACTTATTTTTGAAAGGGACGACATAAACCGATATTCACCTGACGAAAAATATCAAAATACTGATAACTTTCGTTAAAAAACCGACCAAGTAACAGGGCTGAGCACAAACTTCACCGGAGAGCTGCACGAGCTGACGGCGGAAAAGAACTGGAAAGCGGCGTCCGGACCGCCTTTATACCGACATCGTCTGACGCCGTCACCTGACGGGAGGTACCGCCAGGGACTGCTAGCTAGAAATTTTTCCGTGGGGTCCTGCCACCTGCCGACGTCAGTCCTATATGTAATTACCTACTGCAAGAGCCCTCTCGAAGTAAGATCTGCTTTTCCTCATGCCATTCTATTGGGGAAGGGCAAGATTACTGGTTTATGCCTTTAGTGGGAAACCCACCATTCTACAGAGGGCACTGCAAAATTCGGCCAAGGAAGAACTTGAGATAGAGTTTCCTAGTTAGACATTCTCATGACAAATTTGGATTCAATGCCACTCGCACACATAGTGCAAGTCACTGCTGCCTCTTGGGGGCACGTCTCTTACTAGGCCCCTGTACAAAGCCTGCTTCCTGGCTAATTAGGCAGTACTGGAAGCCCCAGAGTCTACTGAGTGGGAAACCCAGTTCATCCTGACTACCCTGAAGTACCCGTTTCATGTATATAGTTGTGTTTGGTTGTTTTTGTTACTGTGGTGTTTATTTCCTGCTAATGTGTGTGGATGCTTGCATGTGGGAAGGGCAGGTCCTGGTCTCAAAATCGGTGACGTAATAGTTGTAACCTATAATGTTAAAGGACTGCAGACCCCTGCTAAGCACAGCAGAATGTTACAGGAGCTGGGACGGACAAGGGTAACATTAGCGCTATTCCAAGAGACCCATCTAAGTAAAGTCGAACATGACAAGCTTAAACGTAAATGGGTGGGAGCGCTCCACGCTTCAGTCTATACTGAGCACCTCAACAGGAGGGATATTCCAATACCGATCAGAAAGGATGCCCCCCTGGTGATCCAGGATTATACCAGATGAAGCACAGCATTAAAGGGTAGCAACAAAGGAACACACTGTCCTATTTTGAACCTATACTCCTAACCAGGATGCAGAACAGGTTGCCTTCTTCCTAAAGCACCTCCTGGATATAGTGTGGGAACCAGGCAGCAGGCTCTACATTACTGGGGGAATTTTAACTGCAGAATATCCCCACAGCTCAACCGGTCTGGCAACAGGGTGGCCCACTAGGGCCCAGCTGGACCTACTCTCAAGAAGCATATACAAGAATTGGGTTTTACTGATATGTAGCGTTATGTGAATCCTAAAGGGCGGGATTATACTTTTTATTCTAATCCCCATAATCTATATACTATGCTAGACTACCTCTTGGTCCTGCAGGACTGAGAGCACACTATCACTACTTTTTAAATAGGCTCTAGTACTATCTCTGACCATGCGTTAGTCCTCATGGACCTGGGGGTACTGCAGGTCACCAAGACTCCTAATTGGAAACTTACTGTATCCTTGCTGAATAAACAAGAATTTCAGACACTGGTACCGGAAAAGTCAGCAGACTATTTAGTTCAGAATAAAGTAGAGGATACCTCCCCTGGGGTCATAATGGGATGGCCTAAAAGCCACAGTGACAGGAAGAATCATAATCTAGGCATCAAATTTAAGGAAAGATAGGGAGCAGATGAGGCACTTTGGGTCACCCTGGAGACAGGAAATGGCACCACAATCCGCATGGGGGTTGTATACAGACCCCCATCTCAGGGGAAGGGAATGGACAAGGAAATGATAGAAGGCTTTCTTAGAATGGCAGAAAAAAGGGGGGATATTGTTGATGGGAGACATGAATATGCCAGATGTTAACTGGAGCACCTTTGCTGCAGGCACATCCGAGAGCAGGGTCATTCTTGATGCCCTACAGGGGGCATGCCTCAGACAGCTAGTATTGGAACCCACTCGGGAGGGAGCCATCTTAGACCTGGTACTCTCAAATGGGGACGGAGAAAGAATCTCAGATTTAGAAGTGGGTTGCCATTTGGGAACAAGCGACCACCAAACAGTGTGGTTCACGATAAACACAGCCATACAATCAAGCCATACAAAAGCAAGGGTACTGGACTTTAGGAGGGCTGACTTTGGGAAAATTAGAGAGTGCCTCAGAAAAGCACTAGCAAACAGGCAAGAAGGAGGGGTGGAGGAACAATGGGGAGTGATCAAAATAGCCATCACAGAGGCAACAAGCCTTTGTGTAAAGCAAATCAATAAAACACAACGAAGGAAAAACTTGCTATGGTTCTCAAAAGAGGTGGCAGGGAAGGTTAAGGAGAAAAGGACAGCATTCACGAAATATAAGGAAACACAGAAGGAGCAGGACAGAGAACTTTATCAGTTAAAGCTGAAAGAAGCTGGGAAGGCAGTCAGAATAGCAAAGGCCCAAACTGAGGAATGGATAACCAATACTGTTAAGAAGGGGGATAAGACCTTTTATAGGTACATTAGAGAGCGAAGAAAGACCAAAGAAGGGATACTGAAGCTTAATAAAGGGGAGGGAATGTGGGTAGAGGGTGACAGTGAAAAAGCAGGGATACTGAACGAATATTGCTGCTCAGTATTCACAAAGGAAGAGGAGGGGGAGTTATCTAAACCAAACAAGAGAAACACTCTGAAGACGGGGGTCGATACCAGTCCATTCACAGAAGAAAGGGTTCTGAAAGAACTAATAAAATTGAAGGTGGACAAAGCAATGGGGCCTGATGGGATTTAGCCAAGAATTCTAAAAGAACTAAGGGCAGAACTAGTGACACCGCTGACTATTCTCTTTAACAAATCATGGGAGGATGGGGTGGTACCCGAGGACTGGAGGAGGGCAGATGTGATTCCTCTTCACAAAAGTGGAGCAGGACAGAGGCAGGAAACTACAGACCAGTTAGTTTGACCTCAGTGGTAGGGAAAATGATGGAATCACTTGAAGGAAAGAATTGATGAGTACCTTGAGGCCAGTGGGGCACAGGACCCAAGGCAACATGGATTCACGATGGGAAGGTCGTGTCAGACAAATCTAATAGATTTCTTTGACTGGGTGACCAAAGTAGTAGACCAGGGAGGGGCTGTGGACATGGCCTACCTAGATTTTAGCAAGGCATTTGATACAGTCCCACACAAAAGATTAATACACAAGATAGCCAGCCTTGGAGTGGGTCCCAAGGTGGTAGCCTGGATAAAAAATTGGCTAGACAACAGGACGCAAAGGGTAGTAGTAAATGGAGTGCACAGTGAAGAAAGGAGGGTTATTAGCGGGGCACCGCAGGGTTCAGTATTAGGACCGTTCCTTTTTAATGTCTTTATAAATGACATTGCAGAGGAACTGGAAGGAAAAGTATGTCTCTTTGCAGATGACACAAAGATCTGCAACAGGGTTGATACACAAGATGGAGTGGAAAGGATGAGAAGGGACTTGGCAAGGTTGGAGAAGTGGTCAAATGTATGGCAGCTCAGATTCAATGCAAAGAAGTGCAAGATAATGCACATGGGAAACAAAAACCCAGGGGAAGTGTACACAATGAGGGGTGAGATACTGACAACAGTAAAAATAGAAAGGGACCTGGGGGTAATTATATCAGATGACCTAAAGGTGGGCAAGCAATGTGAGAAGGCAGTAAGGAAGGCTGGGGGGGATACTGGGATGCATAGGAAGAGGCATCAATAGTAGAAAACAGGAAATTGTTATCCCTCTGTACAGACAGTTGGTGAGACCCCATCTGGAGTACTGTGTGCAGTTCTGGAGACCCCATCTCCGCAAAGACAGACACAGAGTGGAGGCTGTCCAGAGGAGGGCAACCAAAATGGTGCAGGGTCTGCACCAGAAGACATACGAAGAAAGACTAAAGGAGCTTAATATGTATACCTTTGAGGAAAGAAGGGAGAGAGGGGACATGCTAGAAACTTTCAAGTACCTCAAGGGAATCAAAAAGTCCAAGAGGGTAGCATCTTTCAGAAAAGAGATGTGCAAGAACAAGGGGCACAATTTGAAGATAGAGGGGGACGGCTCAGAGGTAATGTGAGAAGTCATTTTTCACAGAGAGGGTTGTGGATGCATGGAATAGCCTCCCTGAGGAGGTCGTGGAGTCAGGAACAGTGGGGGAATTCAAGAATGCATGGGACAGGCATAAGGCAGTCCTAGTGGGGGGTAGGAGGAAGTAAGCTGTTGGTTAACTAGGATCTGCAGCTTATCTGTTAGGTAGGAAAATGGGCAGACTAGGTGGGCCAAGTGGTCCTTATCTGCCGTCAAATTCTATGTTTCTATGTAGAAACAATGTCTCGATCTGCAATGACAAATCTATGACACAGAATGTGAACATAAAATTTCCTTAAACAATGCCAATAAGAAAGAACTTAAACATCCAAGATGGAAACTCACAACCTCGTTAGACCATAAAATAGAGGAAGAATTGAGATATGCCAGGCAACGTTTTTACGAGGCGGGTAGTCAATCAGGGCTTTTAGCCTAGCAAATCCAAAAGACAGCAGCTAACAGAACAGTCCTTAGACTGAGAAAAAACACTACCAATGGGTAGTATGAAATGTACCCCCAACACACAGTTGAGTAGTTTGCAGGCTACTACAGAGCTGTATGCCAGCACAGAGGTCAGAGACAGACTGATTAAGCAGGAGAACCTTTTTTAGTACCATGGGACTCTGAGCTCTTTGGCAGATGCTGAGGCAAGCACTGATGGCCGCTTACCCGGGGGAGATTCACAATCCCATATGTAACTTAAAAACTAACAAATCCCCAGGCACAGATGGCAGCACTGTCGAATTTTATAAAAAGTTCAGGGAAAAGCTGCCACCTCTCCTAACAACAGTGTGCTGGGGGGGTGAAAGAGGGAGAAAGGGCCCCACTGCCATGGTCTAAGGCCCAAATTTCAGTCATTCTTAAACCAGGCAAGGACCCAGGCCTTTGCAGCTCCTAATGACCAATATCCTTACTCAATGTAGACGAAACATTTCACTACTATTTTTATAGGTAGGCTACAGGAATTTGTTGGAGGGCCTGGTCCACCCTGATCAAACAGATTTCATTAAAGATCAGCATCTGTACAATAATGTAAGACACTTGTTAAACATCGTCTCACAACAGCAACATGATGGGACCTTCATACTTGCACTTTTCATGGATTCCAGGGTGGACTGGTCCTTCTTGCAAAATACCAAAAATGAAAGAAGGCTGCACTCCAAGATTGAGTTTAGGTCATCCCATGATAAGCTTAATGATAAACTGAACGGCTGCTAGGCATCGTAATGTTAAGCTTGCCTGTGAACACGAAAGCAGAAAATATTAGGATAAGGACCTTAAAATAGGTAAGTGGCCCTGGGGTGCTTCGAACAAGGATGTCTAACATATTAAGCTAAAGAAACAAAAATTAAAATGAATAATTAAAAAGAGGTAAAAACTACTGCAAATATTATATATAACTTATAAACTAAAGATCAAAAAATGTGGGGGGGGGGGTGCAGAATTGATCTGCACAATACATAATCCTTGTTAATAAAAAATTCCTGTAAGTTATAATATTGAATTCCACGGCAAATTCATACCAACCTTCTTGTTAAAACAAAGCACTGATTTTACTTCAAATTATAATAAACTAAAGATATTGGCCAGGATTTACAAAGAGAAAGCAAAGTGTGAGCAAAAGTTTGCGCTGCACTTCTTGACTGCGTCGGTGGGCAATGGAGCTATTCACAGTCGGATAGCCTGGTGCGCTACCCAGCTGTGAATAGGGGCCGGAAGGGGCAGTGCTAACCCAGGAAAAGCAGTGTGATAACCAGTAGCGCTGCCCCCACAGCTAGCCAGGACAATGGCCATGTAGCCAATAACGCTCAGGTGTTAATGTGCTATTCACAAAGTGTGCCATGCAAATAAGTCCATTGGGCATGCAAGGCGCTAGTGGCCATTAGTCTGCCATTAGTGTGGTGGTGTGTGGCACCCCCACCAGCCCAAGCCCCATGCAGCCACATTCCCCCATAGTCTAGCGGTGGTCTCCCTCACCCCGATCACAGACCAGACTGTTAAAAAAAAAAAATAAAAAATGAGTGTATTCCATATTGTAGGGTCCTACCCCAGTCCCCGATCTCACGATTTCCCCACACAGTAATAATAAAAATATCTTTCCATAGTATAGGGTCTCACACTGGTACCCGATCTCATGATTGCTCACCTGGTAATAATAAATAGTACTTTTCCATAATGTAGGGTCCCACCCCAGTCCCTGAACTCCTAATCTCTCACCTGGTAATAATAAACGGCATTTTTCCATAGTGTAGGGTCCCACCCCGTTGCCTGATCCCCCCCACCCGATATGGCAAATTACATCTTTCCATGTGTAGTGGTCCCTCCCCTCCCTCCTCGGTCTCTGATCCCATAAGAAAGAAAATGGTTCCATAGTGAGTGTCCCACCCGGTGCCCATTCTCTCACCCAATATTGTCAAACCTCATTTCCATAGTGTAATGTCCCCCTCCCAACTTGTTATCGATCGATGTTACCAAATGGACATATGCCCTGACTCTGGTAGTTTAATGAACTGTCACTGACAGCTTGCAGTATACATTACAAGCCCATAATGGGCCTTTAGTGTACACTGTATGCTGTCATTGACAGTTCAGTCGGTAGGCAGCCATGGAGGTGTGAAGAGAGTTGTGCTGCTCGCCGACTAGCGGCAGTGCTGGGGCAGACGGGGAGCGAGGTGGTGTGTTATTACCAGAGTGGGTGGGGAGTTGTAGGGACCACTAGACTACCAGGGCTGGGGCATGTGACCATTTGGGAACATCGATCGGTGACAGGGAAGGGGGGGACATTACACTACAGAAATGGGGTCTAACAATATTGTCTGGGAGATCGGGAACTGGGGTGGGATACTACACTATAGAAAAATATTTTTATTATGGGATCAGTGACTGGGGAGGGGGAAGGGACCACTACACTATGGAAAGATGTCATTTGTCATATCGGGTGGAGGAAATCGGGCAACGAAGTGGGACCCTACACTATGGAAAATACTATTTATCATTACTGGGTGGGAGGTCAGGAGATCAGGGACCAGGGTGGGACCCTACACTATGAAAAAATACTATTTATTATTGTCGGGTGGGAGATCAGGAGATTGGGGACTGTGGTGGGATCCTACAGTATGAAAAAATAATTTTACTATTGACGGTGGGAAATCATGAGATCGGGGACCGGGGTGGGGGTGGGGTGGCCACAGCACCTCTGCCAACCACTAGGGTTGCATGGATTACTGTCAGGTTTTTTTTTTTGGTTTTTTTTTAAGGTATTTTGCTCCAAGCCAGGACCATCAGAAAGGTCCTTGCATGGAGCAAATTCTTTGCTAATGGGATTGTGGGGATATACAGGTTCCCTCCCCTCATTTGCATTGCAGCCCCTCTCACTACTTTGCCCATGTGCAAACTCAGTTTGTGGGGTCAAACTGGGCTTTGTGAATACTAGCTATTCACAAAGCCCAGTTTGCCTGGGCAAAGCTTTGTGAATCCTGCCCACTCTCTTTAAAAACTGATATAAACAAGAAACACACTTGGGCAATACGCAGAGCTAGGAGTCAGACCTTTGTAATATTAAGGTACCCTGAGCTTAAGAGAGGCTTTAAATCACATATATTGTGCTCAATAACTCTTAGTCCATTCTTGGAAAGGAGGGGGGGAGCAAACATTCATGGAATATAAGAAATACTCAGACGTTGTGTAATTTCATTAAATATCTATAAACCCAAAATTATATAGTGGTCTAAAACTAGAAATCAAAACACATAATAATGAAACCGAAGGACAATAGAAAGGAAATATAGATTTACATTCACAGCAAAGAAGAATGACATTCCTCAAAAAAAAAAAAAAAAAAAAAACATATTAATTCTAAAGATAAGACACGGGTACTGACAGTACCAGCAGGCCCTATGAAATACCAGCTGGATTACATTTAAGTTTAAAGTCCCAATGAAAATTGAAACCACCAGGTTGCAGGCTATTTAAAATAAAAATACAATTGCTTTTTCATTGAAGCAACCTCTGCAACAGACTGCCACCCCCTCCAACCAACACAGACATACTCTATTACCATAAATGTCATGTCAGCTCAGCAGGGTTAATACTATGACACATGGAAAACTGTTCAGCCACTGGACTGGATCTCTGACAGAGAATATTAGAACACACTTGTGATATCAAAAATGGCAATGCGGATAGTCTAGTGACTGAACATTTTTCCATGGTCTCATTTCTCACTGGGTCCTTAAATCCTTCTTTTAAACTTAAACATAATGTGAATTTAAATCTTTATTTCCTTTTTATTTTCCTTCGGTTTCATTACTGTGTGTTTTGATTTGTAGTTTTGGTCCAGTTCCTAACTCTGCATATTGCCCAAGTGCGTTTTTTGTTTATATCAATGTTTAAAGACAATGGGTCTGATTTTCTAAGGGTGGCACAGAGCTGGCATCAAGCCCTGCATCAAACCCCTTTTTTGGTGCCGCTGCGCAGGATTTTATCACGTTGGGTGCAGCTACGACACTTTATCCAATTTACAGCAGCTTGCACCAAATATTAAGCCCAAGACCTATAAAAAGGGTACCAGAGGTTGCCGTAGGTTAGACTAGAAAAAGTTGTCCTAACGTGAGACAGTTGGCGCACTGGATAGAGAATCCCAATCGCTAGCAGGGAGAATGACGCAAGCCTCATGCGCCATATGTTTGGTGCACCCCAGACTTGTGGCAGTCAGGACCTTTTGAAAATCCAGCCCAGTATCTTTAGTTTATTATAACTTGCAGTAAAATCAACACTTACTTTATTTAAATAAGAAGGTTGTATGAATTAACCATAGAACTTAATATTTTTTATTTCCTGGTCTCTGACTGGCTGGTACCAATGCCGCGGGTGGAGGGGTACATTAACTTTCAACAGATGACCAGGAGATAAAAAGTGCCAGCCCAGCCTGCCTCAGTACCAAAGTTGTATCACTGTACCACTTTGGATTTTAAAGTTATCTAAAAAATGTTCCCATTGTTTACTATGTGACCTACCCACTTACCAAGTGCCCCCTCTGCAACTCCGACCATCAACTACATGTAGCCATAAAAAAAAAAAAATCCCACACAGAAAAGCACTAGAATACTTTTCTCCCTTTTTAAAATGAGAAACCTCCTTCAAGCAACCTATAGTGCTATCATGCTGGTCGCTTGCTCAGCACTGTTGTACAGTGGGAGCCGAATCGGGGCACATCCAGGAAGAGAATCCTCTTTTTTTTCCTTTTTGTTTGTAATTAAAAAAAACTTAAAGCAACATCCTATGGCTGCACATACTTTCAGCCTTCTCCCATCCCTGTCCTCTGAGTGTCCGGCCACTCTACAGTTCACGGCAAGCCACCACTGAGCATCCATTTCCCAAAGCACAAATGCAGAAAGTAATCCTGGTCTCGTCATCAAGCCAGCAGTACTGAAAGGGACCAGAAATGTAGCAGTGAGAACTACCAACAAACAAAACAACTGCCAGGCCTTTACAAGAAAAAAAGATAAAGAATGGGAAGGAAAAAAGCACATCTCAGGAAAGAACATTTACCAAAGACTGTAGTGCCCTCTACTGGCTACACAGCAGTACTGGGACTACTTTACCAAGAAAGGACTAAAAATACATTTCTAATATATTTTTTATAGCCTACTTTCTTTGTAATCCTATAAAAAAGTGACACCTGTAGCCCATTTTCTAAGCACAAAAATATCCTCCATGGTGGGTGGTATGGGCAATACCGGACCTTCCAGGGGCTATAATGCCCTCGCCTGCGGTGTTCAGCCTCATTACACTCCTGGGTGGTCTGGTATTGCTCAATACCGCCCACCCTGTCAGGTATTATTGATTGCATATTATATCTGCAGCAATACCCCCCACACTTTATTATTCTTTTTTTTTTCTTTGCTATCCTTGTTCATAGCACCCAGGGCCACTTACCTATTTTAAGGTCATTATCTAAATACTTCCTTGTTTGAGCATACAAGCATACTTAACATTATGATTCCTACTAGCCAATCAATTTATCATTAGGCTTATAATGGGATGGCTTAAACAATATACATTGGGTGTCAGTAGGTCCAGGAACCCACCCCCTGACAAAGCCTTATGTGGCGAAGCGCCGAGGCACCTGAAGTAGTGTCTGCATGAGGTCTTGTATATTGTAGCCTTTTGTAATACTACCTGGATTGTTAAAAAAAAAAAAAAAAATTGTATAATAGCTTTTTAGATGACATTTTCTTTGGTATGACTGCCAACACTCAAGCTTGGAGTACAGCCTTCTTTAATTTTTGATCACCAGATACTGGGACAAGCAAGCCCCTGGTGTGCACCTCGGTCCTGCACTGGCACGTGTATACCCTTGGTTTACCTTCTTACAGTATACCCTGACAAAATTGGGATTTGGCGAACAATTCTTGAATTGTATTACAGCTTTACACTGGGCCCTAGAAGCACTGGTTAAAGTCAATGGTATCCAGTCACACAGCGTCCCCCTGCTCAAGGGCACTAGGCAGGGGTACCCTCCCTTTTGTTTGCCCTCTGCATCATGCCTCCAGCACTGGCAGTTCGATGCAATCCATGTATCACAGGCATCAGGGGTCCAGCCAGAGACTATACAATCTCATTATATGTGGATGATGCACTGTTTTACCTGAGTAAGCCAGAAAAAACAGGTTACTCATCTGTAACAGTAGTTCTAGGAGTGGTATATGGTGTTCATCTACGCTTCAGGCAGTGTTCCTTTCCCCTTTAAGGCTTGCTGGAACGTCTTCAGGCTGGCTTCTCCCCCTGACCCAAGTGGTAACTCCCTTGGCACCACCCCATGATGTCAAATCTTGCCCGCTGGAAGCAGAATCAGTGTGGCACTTGCCAGGGGAGGTCGGGTGGGTCAGTGTGGATGAACAGCCTATACCACTCCTAGAAAGTACAGTTACGTAAGAACTTACTGCAACAGTAGATCTTTGAGGAGTGCCTCTTGCAGCAGGTAATACACTTGGGTCATCACCAGAGGTTGCTGTGGTGCACGGCAGCTCTTCTAGCAGTCTTTTCAAGGGGCCGCCCACACATAACATCACCTTATTGTTTCCTATATAAATGTGGGTGGTCCCTGGTATCCTCAGCCCCCCTGGATTCTAGCTCGCTAAGCGAGGACTGAGGGAAACTGAGGTACCATAGGTATCCCAACCCATAAGTCACTGGACCAGAATTTGTTCTCCTAGAGAAGGAGAGGAGGGGGGAATCGTACTCCTCAAAGATCTACTGTTACGATAAGTTCTTACGTAACTGTACTATCTTCCACAGAGTGGTCTCTTGCATCAGGTAATACACTTGGGAGGAATCCCAAGTAGTAAACCCAAGAAGAGTGGTCATTATGACAGGAGCCCTTGTAGGACAGCTCGGCCACAGGCTGTCCTACGGCATGAAGCAACATCTAAGTTGTAATGCTTCGTGAAAGTATGAATTGTGGACCAGGTAGCTGCATTGCAGATATCTGTGATAGACACCCCTTTAAAGCAGGCCACTGTGGTGGACATAGCTCTGGTAGAATGGCCTTGGACAGGTCCAGGTAATGGCTTGTTGTATTTTATGTAGCAAAATGTGATATAATGTGCTAGCCAATTGGAGAGGGTCCATGACCAGGAGACCTTCCCTGCTTGAGGCGAAGGTAACAAAAAGTTGAGAGGTTTTTCTAATCGATTTAGTTCAATTAGTATAGTATCGTAATATACAATGGACATCAGTATGTAGGGGATATTCACCTCAACTGGAGTGTTCAGGGTAACAAAGCTCCACCACGCTTCCGAGTCTCGGTTGTTGCTGCACCACAGAATGAGGAGGTTAACCTCTGCAATAGTAAAATCCAACAAATGGCAGTGCTCAAAGAACCACAATGCACTGATGCATGTAATGCAAAAAAGATTTACTAAATGTTCAGAAGTGCACAAAGCAAATTACAAAGCAGGAGTTCAGCGTAGCTGCCCCTAGCGCCTCGACCACACGAGTCTTCAAGGGGGTGGAGCTAAAAGGATAAATCAATCCTTAAATATATGCATAACATCCACATAATCCCATTATTATTTAAAGTGACAATACACTTAATAAGGTTACCTGGTATTCACTATTCTGTTTTATTAGTTTGTTGGACAACGTGGAATAAAATTCATCATCTTAATACCTTAGCAGTGTAATTTCTTACAAAAATAGGTGAGCACAAAGAAAGAAAGAAAAAGAGAAGGCTGTGACGCTACCATATCCTAATGGTACTTGTATCTTGGGACTATCAAGTAGTAAGGCTGCCAAACTCCATTGAGGCAAATGCCAACCGTGTCGGTAGAAGCCCAGATAGGACGGGTTAGTGACACCTAAAAAACGAGAGAATATGAGCACAAATTATTGTATGCAGGTAAATACAAAACTACATCTTATGTTGATCCAAATGACATTTAAATTTTGCAGTACCAAAAAGTAGAATCTTAAAATTCAGATTTACTAATGCAATCAGCAAACGTAGGGATTTAATTGAATCTCTTTTGCAGAAATGGCTTAATATCCCAATTGTTATTTAAGCCTCTGGGTTTCACAGTATCAAGTTTAAAAATCCACATGCTTTCCTATTTTTAAGGAGTTTATTAGCTCTGTCCCCACCCATGAATCTGGTGCTGCCCAGTCAATGCTTAGGAATTTCAAACCATCTGGTTTAGAATTGTGTAGGTGGCAAAATGTGTACCTGCAGGGGTGTCATTCTTTGCATTGACTATGGAACTCACAAGCTCCTGTATGCATTGCTTCAAAGGTCTCACAGTTTTTCCTACATATGGCAAATTACATTCGCACCAAATTACATATACCACATGTGTAGTGTCACATGTGATGAGGTCGTAAATGTTAAATGTGAGTTCGGGTCTTTCTGGGTGTATGTAGATGTTACTTTCTACAGCAAATTTACAAACATTACACCTCTTGCATTTATGAAACCCTTGTGTCCTTTGTGGGAGCCAGGTCTGTACAGTACTTGACATACTTTTTTGTCTCTTTCTAGTCCTTGAATGGACCAATTTATCTTTCAAGTTTTTTCCTCTGCAGAATGTCAC
The DNA here is from genome assembly GCA_016271365.2 of Neoceratodus forsteri. Taxonomy (NCBI): domain Eukaryota; kingdom Metazoa; phylum Chordata; order Ceratodontiformes; family Ceratodontidae; genus Neoceratodus; species Neoceratodus forsteri. The sequence continues at coordinate 1,730,390,138 of CM057449.1, forward strand.
CCTCAGTTTGGGTCCCACAGCCCTCCCCACCACATCACATCAGAACTTATCAGAATAGGCCAGTTTCTATACACTGTATTTCCAATCTGACCTGACAGGTGATTGTACTCAGAAATAAAAGTGCAATGCACATTCTGTAAGTCACTTTTGGTGTTAGGTTTGAAAAGGGAATTCCTATGAATATTTTCTACTTTTTGTTTTGCTTGTATCAAATGATCTCTGTTGTAACCACTTAATTCAAATCTTTCCATCACTTCCTGTGCCTGATGATCACAATCAGACTGTCTACTACAGTTTCTCCATAGCCTTAAAAATTGAATATATGGGATGGATTTATCCAAATTTGGGGGTGGGCACTTTCAGAATGTAGGACTGAATTAGTTGCAGTTGATTTTCTAAATGTTTTGGTGTTAATAATATATTCTCCCTCTAGTTCAGTATTTATTGATAAATCCAAATCCAGAAAATTCAGAGAAGCAGGGTCCAATTGATAAGTAAATCTCAGATTTAAATTGTTATTAAGCCACAACATGAAAGCTTTGGCATCTTCTGTATCTCCGTCTCAGATGCACATGTCATCAATAAAATGGAACCAGTACTTCACATTCTCATAGAAAGGGTTAACCATTTGGTTTAATACAGTCTCCATTTCCCTAGAAATAAGTTGGCATAGCTTGGTGCCATGGCGGCACCCATGGCTGTACCACAAGCTTGTTGGAAGTACTCTCCTTCAAATTCAAAGACGTTTTTTTTTTAGAATAAATTCTAATGCCTTCATTATGAACCTTGATGGAATCTGAATTCTCTGATTGATTTTCTAGAAAGAATTCAACCGCTGCCAGTCCTTGTTCATGGCAGATAGAGGGGTACAGGGATTCTACATCTATACCCAACCATTTGAAATTCTCATTCCAAGTCACATTATTCAGTTTATCCAATAGATCAGTAGTATCCCTTATGTACGAGTCCAATACTTTAACATCAAACTGCAAAAAGAAATTGATAAATTTCCCCAGATTTTGTGTGAAAGACCCCACCCCAGAGACAATTGGGCGGCCTAGTGGCCTTTCCCTATTTTTATGTATCTTTGGTAGTATGTAGAATCCTGCAATAACTGGATATTCTTCCCAAATAAAACCATATTCTAGTTCTGAAATACTACCATCTGCCATAGCCTCATACATAAGTTTAAACAGTTCCTTTTTCTGTTGAATTAGTGGGTTAGAAGATAAACGCCTATAATGCTCCTTATTGTTCAGTAAGTCCCCAACAATTTCTCTATAGTGCTTTACGTCTAAGATGACTATATACCCACCTTTATCTGATTGTTTTATAACAAAGTCATCCTGTGAGAGTTCAGTAGGAACAATTCTCTCTTTTCTGGATATGTTATATCTGTTAATATTAGCTTTTTCTTTTAATTCTCCCACTTGTTTCGTTACTATTTTTTCATAGGACAAAAAATGGACTTAAGTTTAAACAGTTGCTTTCTAAGAGTTTTTAAATTCACATTTGCTCCCAAGATCCCATGTCCCCTTCCCACTTGGGAGGTTAAAAGGTCACCTTGTGCTTTATTCTCTAGAAGTAACTCCTCTAAAGTTAATAAGTTCCTATAATCAATCTCTGTTGTTTCCATGTTTGGGTTACCTATATCAGCATATGTGATTTCCAGGGGTGGTGTAAGAGACTCAGAGTTCCTAGTCATTTTAGGTGCCTCAGTGATGTTCATGGTGCGCTCTATTTCCTGCAATAACATATCAATGTCCTCAAGTGAAGTATCAGTTGTAAATCCCATCTCAACCAAACTGCAATCCGTCAGGTTCCAATCTCCCTCAAAAAAATGTAATTTTAAATGGAGTTTCCTGGAGAATTCTCGAAGGACCACTGCTACTGAAAATTCATTAACCTGTGGTGTAGGGATAAAGCTCAGTCCCTTTCTTGATCTTCTGAAAGGGTTAAATGTGAAAGGTTTAATATCTGTAAACCAAATTCTTCTTTTGTTGCGGACTTACTGAACAATAAGGAGCCTTATAGGCATTTACCTTCTAACCCACTAGTTCAACAGAAAAATGAACTGTTTAAACTTATGTCTGAGGCTGTAGCAGATGATAGTAATTCAGAACTAGAATATGGTTTTATTTGGGAAGAATATCTGGTTATTGCAGGATTCTACATATTACCAAAGATACATAAAATAGGGAAATCTGGGGAAATTTATTGATTTCTTTCTGCAGTTTGATGTTAAGGTATTGGACTCTTATATAAGGATTACTACTGATTTATTGGATAAACTGAATAATGTGACTTGGAATGAGAATTTCAAATGGTTGGGTATAGATGTAGAATCCCTCTACACCTCTATCTGCCATGAACAAGGACTAGCAGCGGTTGAATTCTTTCTAGAAAATCAACCAGATAATTCAGATTCCATCAGGGTTCATAATGAAGGCATTAGAATTTATTCTACAAAAAAAAGTCTTTGAATTTGAAGGAGAGTACTTCCAACAAGCTTGTGGTACAGCCATGGGTGCCGCCATGGCACCAAGCTATGCCAACTTATTTCTAGGAAAATGGGAAATGGAGACTGTATTAAACCAAATGGTTAACCCTTTCTATGAGAGTGTGAAGTACTGGTTACATTTTATTGATGACATGTGCATCTGGGACAGAGATACAGAAGATGCCAAAGCTTTCATGTTGTGGCTTAATAACAATTTAAATCTGAGATTTACTTATCAGTTGGACCCTGCTTCTCTGAATTTTCTGGATTTGGATTTATCAATAGATACTGAACTAGAGGGAGAATATATTATTAACACCAAAACATTTAGAAAATCAACAGCAACTAATTCAGGCCTACATTCTGACAGTGCCCACCCCACAAATTGGAAAAAATCCATCCCATATATTCAGTTTTTAAAACTATGGAGAAACTGCAGTAGACAGTCCGATTGTGATCATCAGGCACAGGAAGTGATGGAAAGATTTGAATTAAGAGGTTACAACAGAGATCATTTGATACAAGCAAAATAAAAAGTAGAAACAATTCCTAGGAATTCCCTTTTCAAACCTAACACCAAAAGTGACTTACAGAGTATGCCTTGCACTTTTATTACTGAGTACAATCACCTATCAGGTCAGATTGGAAATACAGTGTATAGAAACTGGCCTATTCTGATAAGTGATGATGTGATGTGGTGGGGAGGGCTATGGGACCCAAACCAAGGGTGATAATCTGCAGAGGAAAAAACTTAAAAGATAAATTGGTCCATTCAAGGACTAAAAAGAGACAAAAAAGTAGGTCAAGTACTGTACAGACCTGGCTCCCAAAAAGGACACAAGGGTTTCATAAATGCAAGAGGTGTAATGTTTGTAAATGTGCTGTAGAATGTAACATCTACATACACCCAGAAAGACCCGAACTCACATTTAACATTTACGACCTTATCACATGTGACACTACATATGTGGTATATGTAATTTGGTGCGAATGTAATTTGCTATATGTAGGAAAAACTGAGAGACCTTTGAAGCAATGCATACAGGAGCTTGTGAGTTCCATAGTCAATGCAAAGAATGACACCCCTGCAGGTACACAATTTGCCACTTACACAATTCTAAACCAGATGGTTTGAAATTCCTAAGCATTGACTGGGCAACACCAGATTCATGGGGTGGGGACAGAGCTAATAAACTCCTAAAAAATCGGAAAGCATGTGGATTTTTAAACTTGATACTGTGAAACTCAGAGGCTGAAATAACAATTGGGATATTAAGCCATTTCTGCAAAAGATATTCAATGAAATCCCTATGTTTGCCGATTGCATTAGTAGATCTGAATTTTAAGATTCTACTTTTTGGTACTGTGAAATTTAAATGTCATTTGGATCAACATAAGATGTAGTGTTGTATTTACCTGCATACACTAATTTGTTCTCTTATTCTCTCTTTTTTTAGGTGTCACTAACCCGTCCTGTCTGGGCTCCTACCTACACGGTTGGCATTTGCCTCAATGGAGTTTGGCATCCTTACTGCTTGATAGTCCCAGGATACAAATACTGTTAGGAGATGGTAGCGTCACAACCTTCTCTTTTTCTTTCTTTATTTGTGCTCACCTATTTTTGTAAGAAACTGCACTGCTAAGGTATTAAGATGATGAATTTTATTCCACGTTGTCCGACAAACTAATAAAACAGAACAGTGAATACCAGGTAAACTTATTAAGTGTATTGTCACTTTAAATAATAATGGAATGACGTGGATGTTATGCGTATATTTAAGGATTGATTTATCCCTGTAGCACCACACCCTTGAAGACTCATGTAGTCGAGGTGCTAGGGGCAGCTACACTGAACACCTGCCTTGTAATTTGCTTTGTGCACTTTTGAATATTTGGTAAACCTTTTTTGCATTACTTGCATCAGTGCATTGTGTTTCTTTTCGCACTGCTATTTGTTGTGTTCAGGGTATTACACTGGTAGCTCCAAGGATTGATTTAAGGTGTGTTCAGACACTACCTTAGGCAAAAAGGAAGGGTTGGTATGAAGTGCCACTCTGTCTTTGTGAAAAACTAAGTAAGGTTCTTTACAAAGGAGGGCATGAAGCTAGGAAATATGCAGAGTTGAAGTGACAGCCACTAAGAATAGTGTTTTCAAAGAAAGAAAATGGAGGTCACAATTGGCCGCTGGTTCAAAGGGTTCAAGAGTTAACTTCTCTATTAAAAAACTGAGGGAGCCGGCCTGTTGGGTCAGTGGTTGGATTTCCACTTGCGACGCTGGTGACCCGGGTTCAGGAATGGACCTCGTGACACTGAAGGGCTGTCTGGTAAGAGAAGGCTAGAGTGTCCAAAGACTGGTCATCTTCTCTCGGGGGGAGGGTGGATCGAGGACTCGGCCAGCAGTATGGCAATGTGCTGGGGTCACACTGACTAAGGGGTGGGTATGTGGTAAAATGTCAGCTTATGCCTTGATGTTCTGGCACACTAGGCCCCCGGGAGCAAAGCAGAAAAGTGCTCCATGGCTGACCAGATGACGGTCGCTGGCTCCCGTTGCCGCTGAGCCCCTGATGCGGCCCAGACCCACCTCAGCAGCACCTGGGCCAAGTAGCATGTGCTGGTCAGCCCCTACCAGTGCCTATCTCCCTCGGAGGAGGGGGACCCATCCAGTGAAGGGTTACATCCAGGTTACTCAGGGGGCTGCAAATATGACGTAGTGATGGCTGGCATCGGGGCAGAGGTGTCAGCGGGGACCTAGTCAGTCTGAAGGAGTGGCCGACCTGGAGCAACGGAAGGTAGGGGAAAAAAAAAAAATGAGATCCCATGAAGGAGTGGGTCATCCGATAGGTGGCTTAATATGTAACATTCCTCTTAAAAACATTTTGGCTAGATGATGTTGATACAATAATCTGCCATCAAGAGGCTCATGGCAGGCCGAAATGGAGGCCAAATGGACTTTGACAGAGGAATAGCATAATCCTATCTCGGCAATCAAGGCCAGGTAATCCAACACTTTTGTCAGTGGGCAAGAATAAGGATCCAATGACCGGGAGGCAGCCCAAATGGAAAAGTGTTTCCATTTGGCATTATAAGTTTCCCTGGTGACTGGTTTATGTAAGGCCAGCAGAATATTAGCAACAGGAGAGGACACTTGTAGACATGCTATGAAAGCGTCCTCAGGAGCCAAGCGTGAAGGTGTAATGCCTTCAGGTTGAGATGTAGAAGGGTCCCTTGATTCTGAGTCAAGAGATCTGGTCTTATTGGTAATGGGATGGGTTCCTCCACTGAGAACTGCTGAAGAAGGGGCAACCACACCTGCTGAGGCACAGAGGGGCTATAAGAATTATGGTGGCAGGTTCGAGTTGTAATCTCAGTAGGCTCCATTGCAGGAGGTGGAGGGGGGGAGCATATAAGAAGAGTCTTGTCCATGATTGGGACAGGGCATCTATAGATCGTCCCTTTTTGCTCCGGATAATGGAATAGTATCTGGAGAGACGGTGACTGACTGGCAAGGCAAACAGATCCAGTTGCGGGGTCCCCAACAGATGAAAGATTTTCTGAAGAACTTTGTGATAAAGTGTCCATTCGTGTGTGGACTGCTGGCGACTGAGAAGGTTAGCCAGGAGATTGTGGTATCCTGGTAGATGGACGGCTGTCGGTACGAGGTGTTGCCGTATGGCCTCCTGCCAGACTGCAGTCATCTCTTTGCATAGAGAATGGGACTTCATACTTCCTGGTTTGTTGAGGTAGAACACTACTGAGGTGTTGTCTCATTGAATCAGCAATGGTCCTGGGGACAAGTGAGGTTGAAAAGCCTAGAGGGCTAAATGACCTGCTCTCATCTCCACAAGATTGATGTGGAGAGGAGGGATAGAACTGGTCCACTTGCCTTGTGTCCTGTAAGGACCAAGGTGTGTGCCCCACCCTTCTAGGGATGCATCTGTGGCCAACATCTGCTGGGGGGGGAGGACTGGAAGGGCATGCCTTGACACAGATTTGCTCAGAGGGTCCACCATACTAGGGTGGACCGCAACATGGGAATGACTCTGATTTTGTCTTCTAAATTTCCTGTTCTTTGAGACCACTGCTTTTAGAGAATCCACTGGACTGGTTTCATGTGAAGATGGGCAAGTGCTACTATAGGGATGGTAGCAGCCATGTGTCCTAGAAGACATAACATACGTCTGGCTGTGACTACTTTCTGGGTTTGTATGTGAAAAGCCAGAGATAAAAGCTTATCTTGTCCATGGATCAGGAGGTAGGCCCTGGCAGAGACAGTGTCTAGGACTGCTCCTATGTATTGGAGCGACTGTGTAGTGGTCGGATTGGACTTCGACCAATTGAATGTAATCCTTAGAAAGTGGAACGGAGTTAGTGTTGCATGTAGGGAGGAAAGCAAAGAGGTTTTGGACCCTGCCTTGATGAGCCAGTTGTCCAGATATGGGAAGACAAAGTGCCCATCACATCGTAGGGCTGCTGCCACTACCACTAGACACTTGGTAAACTCCCTTGGGGCAGATGAGAAGCCAAACGGGGAGTACTTAAAATTGGTAGTGTTGTCCCAACAGGTGAAAACGAAGAAACCTGTGGTGGGCAGGATGGATGGGGATATGTAGGTAGGCATCCTAGCCAATTCCCTTGTTTCAACATTGGCATGATGGAATTCAGGGTGACCGTTTGGAACCTTTTGTACTGGATGTATATGTTCAATTGTCTGAGGTCTAGTATCGGTCTGAGATCTCCAGTATGTCTGGGCACCAAAAAGAATTGGGAACAAAACCCCTTTTGGTGGTCTGCCGGGGGTACCAGATAAATGGCCTTCTTGGGCAGAAGAGCCTGTAGTTCCTCCTGGATAACAGGAATGTGGACAGAGCAGGGAGGGGATGAAGGGGAGGCATGGAAAGGAGTTCCAGAGTATGACCCCTCTGAATGATCTGAAGTACCCACTCGTCCGATGTGGTCGTTCGCCAGGCCTCTAAATGGAGGGCAAAATGACTGCCCATGGCTTCTGAGGCCCAGTCGAGGAAGCGTGGACAAAGCCCCAGTTGGTCACTGGGAGGCGGGCTGACCAGCCCCACCAGGAGTGTGGGGGTGGGAGCGGGAGCCCTTGGCAGCAGAAGTGTTGGTTCTGGAAGGCTGGGAACGACCTTGGAGTCCGCCTCTATGTGAGATTCTGTATTTTCCACCTCTTTTAGAATAAAAGGAGGATTGAGGATGATACAATGGCTGGGAGGTATGGTACATGCCATGTACTGTATGTAGTGCCTGACCTGAAGACTGGAGATCATCTATATGTGTTTGGGTACCTGGGCTGAAAAGTTTAGACCCATTAAATGGGGCAATGACCACTCTATGCTGTATATCTGGTGTAAAGTCTGAGCCATGAAGCCAATCATGGCGACGTAAGGTAATGCCAGCTGCTGACATGCTGACCGAAGTATCGACCACATCATATCCTGAATGAGGTAGGTGTCGGGAGATGGAATTGCCAATAGATTTTGTAGCCAGTTAATTGTTCCCTTTCCTGTGAAGGAGAGAGTTTATTGACCAATTCTATAGTAGAGAACCAGAGTGTGAGCTAGTATTTGATCATATGTCCAATATAATTTAGGATTCTGAGATTCACGGTACCTGCTTGGAATATCTTCTTTCCCAGATAGTCTATCCTATGGGAATCTTTATCAGGAGGTAAGGAGCTCATGTGTTTTAGTCATATAGTACAATAATGAGCGGCAGTAATCACTACTGAATCTGCTTCAGGAGTAGTAGATAGAAAAGGATGATCCAGAGGAGCCTAGTAGAGGCGATCCGTCTTGTGGGGGAATAACCGTAACAGTGGAAGGCTGATTCCATGCTGCAAGCATAGCATTTTGGTAGGTTTGTATAAGCGGGGGTACCACTAGGACTGGTTCCTCTGGTTGTTCTAGATAGTCTGCCATATCCTTACATTGTTTGTAATGTTCGGTAGTGGAAAATCCCTTGACTTTCTGAATTTGGACCATCATCTCGTGAAAGGATGGGTCATCGGGAGGAGCGTCAGCTGCCTGACAGGATAAATTCTGATTTAAGGAGGAAATATCCAAAAGAGGGGACAGGGGCTGGAAATCCAGGTCCTAAAATTCCACATCCTCCAGATCGCCAATAAAATCTGCCAGAAATTCAGCCTCGTCTGATAGGTAGTCATCCAAGTATGAGGGAGGTGACCAGGGTGGTGAAGGGCCTCTGTCACCCTGGAAATATTTAGGTGGAGGAGTTGGGGAACGGGCCAGGTGACTCAGCTCCCCTGGACTGGAGGGCTGAGTATGCCGGATGACATGCAAAACCTGCTGAACTACTGAGGCAACATCCAGGGAGGGAGGGGGAGCTTCTGGGAAACCAAGGGGATTGTTGAGGGGACTGGACGTGTAGTCTGAGCAGGTCTTGCACCTGGGTGGTAAGCCCAGGGTCCCAATCCCTGTTTGCCTGGCCTCTATGAGAATACACCTGTGAGGGTGGAGGGGTGGAATGCATGGCAAATGCAGTAGGTTTTCCCATTGGAATGTAACCCCTTCCTGATGGGGTCACTGGGGAAACATGAGTAGAGTGTTGAAATGAAGTCACCATCGACGGGGGCCCGTTGACGGAACCCACAAAGGGTTCATCACAGACTGCTATAAGACTGTGGAAAGCGTCGTCGATGAGAGGGTGAAAACCTCTGTCGATGAGGAGGCAGTGTGTGAACGCACCGTTGATGCTGGGGCACCTGTGATGGTGGCCATCAACGAGCGTTTAGGAACAGAAGTTGATGAGGACTTCTTCTCTTTTCTGTGCCATTTATGAGAATCAGTGGATGGGGAGCTCTTGGTACGAGCCCCCTGATTCTCTAGTAAAGACAATTTCTGCTCCATTAAATAGTTTTCAATTTCCTGTAGCCGCCGATGACGGGTTGCCTGGTTAAAATCCTGGCAATGTATGCAGAAGGTGGTGTTGTGTGCAGGTCCCAGACACCTTACACGAGTGGTGTGGTTGTGGAAACAGTAGATTTTCCTATCGCAATGACAGGAATGAAATAGCACTGTCTTGCTTGTAGATTCTTTGGACATTTGTAGATGTAAAAAGTGAAATGGAAAAAATCTGCTTTTAAGTTCAAATTCTGGTCGATGTCTACTACTGAGTTGTTCTAGCTGCTGCGTATGAGCTGAAGACAGCGGGAACATGAACTGAGGATATCATGGACCACCCACTCTTATATAGGAAACAAGAAGGTGATGTCATGTGTGGGCAGCCCCTGGAAAAGACTGCTAGAAGAGCTGCCGTGCACGACAGTGACCTCTGGCGAAGACCCAGGTGTATTATCTGCTGCAAGAGACCACTCCATGGAAGATCTACTGTTACAGGTGAGTAACCTGCTTTTCTAGGGACGTGGATATGGTGTTCTATCCACACTTCAGGCAGACTCCTCTCAGTTCTCTGGGAGGAGGGAGGCAAGGCGCACACCCCCTACGTAGACAAACAGAGATTGGAGAACTGAGGCCTCAAAAATTGCATCCCGGCGTGACTCAAAGTTGATGTGGCAGTGGAAAAAGATATGTGCTGACTTCCAGCTCGCAGCCCAAATGATTTTCTGGATAGGGACATCCCTGGAAGCAACCACCAAGGCAGCAGCATGGCTGGTGAAATGGGCCCTTAGCCCTATGGGAGGAGCCCTACCTGATAACCTATAGCAGAGGTCAGTGCAGGATACAATCCACCTGCCAACTGTCCACTTAGCTGCTGGTCTGCCTGTGCGGCTTCAACGTAGGTGACAAATAGCTGGTGAACCTCTACCCAAACTGCAGTCGTGCACTCCTTATAATACGCCAGCGCTCACTGCAGGTCCAATGTATGGAGCCTACGCCCGGACTCCATGGTGTGGCTGGTGAAGTACACTGGGAGATTAATCACCTGGTTAAGGTGAACATCTGACACAACCTTCGTGCAGAACTTCAAGTTGGGACGAAGGACAACCATGTCCCTGTGGAAGACCAGGTAAGTAGATTTCACCGAGAGCACTTGGAGCTCACTGATCTTTCTGGTTGACATGACAGCCAGCAGGAAGGTAGTCAACCACGACAGGAGTGACATCTCATACCTGCGCATCGGTTTGAATGGCTTGCCCATGATCTTTGCAAATACTAGCAACAGGTCTCAAGGTGGTGGTTCATGTATCGGAGGGCAAATGTGCCACCAACTGTGTATCGGCCCGTGCCTGGCAGGCAGAGATGGCTGCCATGTGCACCTTAAGGGTCATCAAACAAAGGCACAACTTAGAGAGGGACCAAAGATAGTCGAGAATGCTAGCCACCGGGCAAGATAAGGGGTACAACCTCCTGCCCTGGCACCAGATGGAGAACCTCTTCCATCTGAAGGCACGGCATTTTTGGGTTGACTCTTTCCGAGAAGCCTTGACCATGGTGACGACATCTTCAGAGAGACCCAAAGCCTGGAACTCTAGCTGCTCAGAAACCAGGCTGTCAGGTGCAGGGGTTGAAGGTCTGGGTGGAGTACCTTCACCTGATGGATTGAGAGCAGGTCTGGGCATAGAGGAAGATGCCTTGGAAGACTGCTGCTGAGGCTGAGGAGATCAGGTACCAGAACTGGTGAGGCAGTCCAGGACCACCAGGATCATCAGTGCCTTGTCCCTCTTGGCCTTGAGCAGCACCTTGTGGATCAAGGGGAATGGAGGGAAGGTACAAAGAAGGCCCTGGAAAAAGCATCCCACTGCAACATTCCCTGCTGAGGGGGGCGGGCACAGTACATCCTCAGCTTTGCATTCTCCCTGGAGGCAAACAGGTCCACCAGAGGGGTGCCCCACTGGGAAAAAAGGCTGCGCACTACCTCTGAGTGGAGAGACCACTCATGAGATGCCTCGCCCACATGAGTGAGAGCGCCCACCAGCTGGCTGGAAACACCGGCCACAAGGATGGCCAGGAGATTGGCTCCAGGCTGTGCATGAGGGTCCAAACATGGAGCACTTCCTTGCAGAAGGCAAGGGGAGTGCATCCCGCCCTGTTTGTTGAGGTAGTACAGGATCGTGATATTGTCTGTCTGGACCTGAATGACCTGACCCCGAACATGTGGAGCAAAGGCTGTCAGTGCCAGCTGCACTGCCTGCAGTTCCAGTACGTTGATATGGCATCGGGACTCCTCAGGGGTCCACAGCCCGTGGATCCTGTGTTCCCCCAGGTGGGCACCCAAACTATGAGAGTGGCATCAGTCATCAGGATGACCATCGGCTCTGGGAGGACAAATGTGATTCCTTCCTGCAGATGTTCCGAGACTAACCACCACTGGAGGGCATCCCACATCAGTTGGGTCACCGTGACCGGCTGGTCGAAGTGACCCTTGTGCTGAGATTACTGGCGGGCTAGCTCCCATTGCAGAGAGTGCATTCTCCAGCAGGTCCAACGGACCAAGCTGGTGCAAGCCGCCATATATCCCAGGAGGTGCAGGAAGTCTCAAGAAGGCTGCAACTGTCCAACTTGAAATGGTCGGTTAAAAGAGGTGAGAGCCTCCGCCATGTCTGCCGGGAGTCAAGCCCTGGCTCTGCAAGAGTCGAGCTCTGCCCAGATGAAGTTGATCACCTGCGAGGGCATGAGTTCCAAATTGGCCTCATTGACCAGGAGGCCAAGACAGACCCAAGTTTGGAGGGCCAGATCCCTGGACTGCTCCACCTTGTGTCTGAAGGGACCCTTTATCAGCAAGTCATCCAGGTAGGGCCAAACCCAGACTCCTTGATGCCTCAGGTAAGCTGCCACCACTGTGATGCATTAGGTGAAGACCTTGGGGCTGAAGACAGGCTGAATGGCATGGCCTGGAACTTGCACAGGATCCCCTCCGCTCGGAACTGATGGGATGGACAGATTGGAACGTGAAAGAATGCGTCCTGAAGATACAGAGAGCAAAATCACATCTTTTGCTCAAGAGATGGCATGATTTGAGACAGAGTGACCATCCTGAAGGTGCGTTGCCTGAGAAACTTGATCCAGTCGTGCAGATCTAAGATTGGGTACACAGCCCCTTGTCCGTTCTGGCACCAGGAAGTACCTGGAGACAAGCCCTGGGTGTTCCGGAGGGTCTGCGACAGGAGCCACTAACTCCTTGCGGATGTCATTCCAAAGGACTGAAAGTATTTCTGTGGACACGAAGCTGTCCCGTGGGGCACGGGCTCGGCAAGGTGGGTACTCCCCAAATTCCAGAGGCAGGCCCTGGATGACCACTTTGAGAACCACCTGTCCGTGGTGACAGCAGACCAGGTGGAAGGGAAGTGGTGGAGCCGGTCACCCATGGGAAGACTCAGAGGAATCAGGACGACATGAGGGAGGCACCCCTCATCCCATCACTGATCAGGCTTGGAGGCAGCAAAGGGACCGACTGAGGGGTCACCAAGGCCACAGCCTCCTGGCCTACAGATGACCACAGCCACAGTCTTTGGTTGAGGTCACCAGGCCTTAGTCTGCTGACCAGCCTGAGGCTGGGCTGGTTTGGCTGACGGGGCAAAGCAGGTCCGAAACGGCTTCTTTTTCTGCTGCTTAAAGCCCTTAGGGTCTCTCTGAGCAGATGTCACAGAGTCCAAGGTGGCACTGTACTTCTCAATACAGGTGAGGTGCTCCTTGACCCCGGACCCAAATAAGTCTGTGCCCAGGAAGGGGACATCTGCTAGCTTGTGCTGGGTATCTGCTGTAAAGGTAGAGATCCTCAGCCAGGCTCTGTGGTGCATAGTCACCATGGCTGCCACGGACTGAGCACAAGAGTCGCCCAAGTCCATGGCAGTTTGGAGCTGTTGCTTGGCTACTGCTCTGCCTTGATCCTAGACCAATTTAACTGTGATCTGCAGGTCCACTGGGAGATGAGGGAGCACCTCATCAAGCGAGTCTAGTTGGGCATGTGAAAAGCAGGCTATTAAAAGGGCCAAACTCACTTGCTGAAGGCCAAGAGAGGAGGTAGCATACACCTTTTTGGCCATATGACACAATTTCTTGGACTCCTTATCAGGAGGCTTGTCAATATCACCCATGTTGCCAGACTGCCTGAAAACAGACGACCATGAGCCCCTCAGCAGAGGGATGCTCTGTGAATCCAGAAAGGGGCCATCCGGGAAAGAGGCTGGCTGCTTCCACAGCTGCAAGGCAGGACCAAGAATGGCATTTGCCACCAGGAAGGCCTCCCAAGGGGGGTCTCTCCCTGGTCAAGGATCTCAGTGAGCAGGTACCAAGCCCGCTTCTGAACAGGCTTCAATGGGAGACCTGTAGATACTGAAATGAGACAGAGCAGACCCATAAAGGATGTAGGGTCCTGCTCAGTCGACAGATCCTTGGCGACTCCAAGTCCACCGGATGGGAGTGCAAGGAGGAGCCCTCCGATTCAGAGGATTCATGGAAAAGAGGTTGACCATCAGAGTCCCTGCTAACCCTCTGATGGGCAAGACTCGAGGCCGGTCAGGTCTCCTTAGGTGGAACATCGCTGTTCAGCTGTTTCAGTGGCAGCTCCATCAAAATCAGTGGAGAGGCCAGGGGAGGCTGAGCCAGGACCTGACAGGTTGGCTCCTGCTGAGGCAGGGAAGGCTGTGGCCTCTATGGGTCGAAGCCAGAATTGGGCTTTACCCCGGTGAAGAATAGTTGTTTTCACAACAAGTCCTCACAGCGATGATGCAGCTTGTGCTGTAGTCTCTCTTCACCCGAGGAGGACAAGGAATAGCGTCAGCACCGCTGACCCAAGCGTTGATGTCCACGTGGGCTGCTTGACTTGGGGCTCAGAAAGAAGGACTGCAACCTCGACCATTGGGCTGCCGGTGGGTCTCAGAGGGGGCCGGCGAGAGCTGGCTAGTCTCCTGGTCCGGAGGCTCTGGGTCGAGAGGAGACTGATCAGTGGACTTATCCGTCCCTCCCTGAGTGAGCAGTAGGACTGGAGTCCTAGAAAGACAGGTGTCGGCCTCTTCCAGTGATAATGGGGTGACCGGCTCAAGAAATATCTCAGCTGGATGCTCAAGAAATATCTCAGCTGGACGATCAATCTGTGTCTTGACCAACTGGCCCGACATGGAGACCGTGGGGACCGGCGGCTTGGGCTGAAAAACCGACCGAAATGGGAACCTCCAGAGAAGCGTGGGAATTGGAGGCTGATAGCGCTCCTGATCCCACGATTGACGGTGAGACTGTTTCTTGGTCTCTTTTTAAGATTTGGACATAGTGCACAAGGAACCATGCCCATGGGTGGGAAGGGTCTGGTACAATTCTTTGAATGCCCCTGTGAAGGAGGCACCCAAGAAGAGTGTCAAAAAGGCTGAAGATTAAGAAGCCTGAGCTGTGGCCTGGACCGGGGCTTCCTCAAACTCCACAAGCAGTTCGGAGGACCCCGTGGCCGAGGAGACCACCGACTGGGTGGATTCCGATCATCTGGATGAACCAGAAGAAAAAATTATTCACCTCAGTAATCTTGTTTCTTCCACGGTATTCTTCAATATTATTAACTCTTGCAGTCAGCCTCCAGCATTGAACTGCCCTGGAGAAAATGGTACATATGCAAATGATGGAACACTCATTGGCTCGTGCCACCATTCAAACTGCTGCCCTTACCAACTGCTGTGTTCTATAATGCTCAGATTCATTAACTCTGTGGGGCAAGACCCCTTAACTAATCGATTCTTAAAATACTAAAATTCTAACACTACCAAACCCCTTATAACTAGTCCCTTCAACAGTCAGATAGGACCAGAAAAGTAGAAAACAGATAATATTACCCAACTGGGTTCAACAATGTATCTGTATGTGTGTGTGTATTATATATATATATATATATATATATATAAAATAGCAAAGAATATATATATGTATACACACACACACACACACACACACACTACACATATATATATATATATATACACACACACACACACACACACACACACACATATATATATAGGCGTCAGGGTGTGCTGTTAGGATGTCAGGCCAACTCTCACCCCACGTCCACGTGTAAACAAGCTTACATACTACAGTATAGGACAATGGTGTGAGGGTTAGGCCTGATATCGAGCAATGGCACACACCAAGCTTCTGTTGGGTGTGTGGGGTGAGTGGGTGGTAGGGGTGGGAACCCTGGGGTGGGGTGTTAGGATTGGAAACCCTAAAGCCACATTTCCCTGCTTTTGTCACTATGGTATTCACCCTAACTGATGCACTAAGTTTTTTGCAAAGAATTTCCCTTTTTCAGATAGTATAATTGTATCCTCATTTTACTGTGGGAGCGCAGGGTCCGAATCCCTCCATCCAGATAGTACAACAGTATCCATATGTCACATATCACCATATCTCAGCAGGAGTCAGTGTCTGTTGAGATTAAGCAAACAGATGCTTTATTAGAAGTAGAAGGGGTCTTATTTAGGGTTAAAAAAAAAGAAAGAAAGTCAGTGTGTGTTCTGTGCTGGGAAGGGTACTGTATCAGTTTACTTTGCTAAACCAGTAGGAGGAGAGAGAGCTTAATTTGGGGTGTGGCTTAGACACTATAAAAGCAGGTGACTCAAATTACAACTTCCTGTTGCTAGCCTTTTACTAATTGCCCTCCATCCCACCCACCCTAAACCAGTTCTACTTTTATAGCCACTGGATTTGACTGTCAACAGGAACTTCCTGTTTGGCAGTAGGAAGGGAAGGATCATAGAGAAACACTGGTTTTGTTAACCCTAAAGGAAAAAAGTAGCTCACTCCCCCCCCCCAGCTGCTGGTGGTCTGACACTGAGCAAGGAAGAAGGAGGCTACTGAAGAATGTAGGAAGTTGCTGTCCCAGAACAGGAAGGGTGAGAGTTGTAAGAAGAGAGAGAAGCATACAGAGAAACAGGAGAGGGACATAAAATAAGACATGATAGGAGTGGTGCAGTGCAATGGCTGTGGGGCGGCAGTATTCCGGGAAACATTCTGGAGGCTGCGATGCTGCCTTATTTGCAGGCACCTCTCTGGTCTGAGGGAGGAGGTTGCCCGTCTCCAGGCTGACCTGGCTAGGATTTGCAAAACCTCCTCCCCCACCCAGGGACCACCAGGGCCAATGCCACTGCCTCAGAGGTTGCCAAGAAAGAGGACAGACTGGACCATGGTGGGCTCAGGGAGGGAGAGGGTGGTGGAACAGAGTCGCATCCCTCCAGATGTACCTCTCCACAGTTCATTCGCTCTTCTGGCGGATAGTGGTTCCTCTGTGGAGGCACCTGCACTGGAGACCAAGGAGGATGCTGGGAACCTTCACAAAGGAGACCCACAGAACGGTGGCATGAGATCCCACAGGGGAAGGAAACAACTCCTGGTAGGGGACTCAATCATTAGGGGGTAGAAATAGGGGAGGAAGGGGAGAGGGAGGTAAGGTGCCTACCTGGCACCACGGCTTGGAGGGACAGGAAGTGAATCCTCAGGATCGTGGGAGCAGCTGCACGAGGGAGGGAGCTGGATGTCACTGTCCACCTAGAGACAAATGACCTGGCTAGGAACGGGATCAGAGCAGTGCAAGAGGAGTTTGTAGAGTTGAGGAGGGGCCTTAGACAAGTAGCGCATACAGTAACCTTCTCGGAGGTGCTGCCTGTCTATGGCAAGGGTGATGCTAGGGTACTCCTCACCAGGGAATTCAATGAATGGTTGAAGAACTGGTGTGGAGCTCAGGGGTTTGGCTTCATTGGGGACTGGGGAGTCACCTGAAGGGATGCAGACCTATACTGGTGCGATGGTCTGCATCTGTTGAGGGGGGGAACCAGGATCCTAGGTGAGAGGTTTAAATGCTTCATTGGCAAGCATTTAACAAGCCAAGGGGGAGGCACTGAAAAGGAGCAGGGAAATCCCAGCCTCCCCCAACAACACCCGGTAATTAGTGAGGTAAACACCAAGGTAGAGAAGTCATTAGGAAGCAGGACAGAGGTAAATGTAAAAAAACGCAAAGGCAGTAAAGACAGGAATGGGGCTAAAAGGGGTAAGGCCATCAAAAACTGGAGGGTGATGAGTACCAATGCCCATAGTCTGTGTAACAAGCTCCCTGAACTAGTGGCCTTGATGGAAGAGGGTTGCCTGGATATTCTGGCAGTCACAGAAACATGGTACACAGAGAACCATGACTGGGATGTCAACATACCAGGATACACAATCTACAGGAGGGACAGGGAGGGTAAAACAGGAGGAGGAGGAGTAGCTCTCTATGTAAAGGAAGGGATCAAAGCAACAGAACTAGAGAGTAAACAGGAAGCAGATGAGACACTCTGGGTCACCCTGGACACAGGAAATGGCACCACAATCCGCATGGGGGTTGTATACAGATCCCCATCTCAGGGGGAGGGAATGGACAAGGAAATGATAGAAGGCTTCCTTAGAATGGCAGAGAAAGGGGAGATATTGTTGATGGGGGACCTGAATATGCCAGATGTTAACTGGAGCACCTTTGCTGCAGGTACATCCAAGAGCAGGGTCATTCTTGATGCCCTACAGGGGGCATGCCTCAGACAGCTAGTACTGGAACCCACTCGGGAGGGAGCAATCTTATACCTGGTACTCTCAAATGGGGACGGAGAAAGAATCTCAGATTTAGAAGTGGGTAGCCATCTGGGAACAAGCGACCACCAAACAGTGTGGTTCACGATTAAACACAGCCATACCATCAAGCCAAACAAATGCAAGAGTATTGGACTTTAGGAGGGCTGACTTTGGGAAAATGAGAGAGTGCCTCAGAAAAGCACTAGCAAACAGGCAAGAAGGAGGGGTGGAGGAACAATGGGGAGTAATCAAAATAGCCATCACAGAGGCAACAAGCCTTTGTGAAAAGCAAATCAACAAAACACAACGAAGGAAAAAAACTCTATGGTTCTCAAAAGAGGTGGCAGGGAAGGTTAAGGAGAAAAGGATAGCATTCAGAAAATATAAGGAAACACAGAAGAAGCAAGACAGAGAACTTTATCAGTTAAAGCAGAAAGAGGCTGGGAAGGCAGTCAGAATAGCAAAGGCTCAAACCGAGGAAAGGATAGCCAACTCTGTTAAGAAGGGGATAAGACCTTTATAGGTACATTAGGAGCCAAGAAAGACCAAAGAAGGATACTGAGGCTTAATAAAAAGGGAGGAATGTGGTAGAGGGGACAGTGAAAAAGCAGGGATACTGAACGAATATTTCTGCTCAGTATTCACAAAGGAAGAGGAGGGGGAGGTACCTAAACCAAACAAGAGAAACACTGAAGACGGGGGTCGATATCAGTCCATTTACAGAAGAAAGGGTTCTGAAAGAACTAATAAAATTGAAGGTGGACAAAGCAATGGGGCCTGATGGGATTCAGCCAAGAATTCTAAAAGAACTAAGGGTAGAACTAGTGACACCACTGACTACTCTCTTTAACAAATCATGGAAGGATGGGGTGGTATCTGAGGACTGGAGGAGGGCAGATGTGATTCCTCTTCACAAAAGTGGGAGCAGGACAGAGGCAGGAAACTACAGACCAGTTAGTTTGACCTCAGTAGTAGGGAAAATGATGGAATCACTTCTGAAGGAAAGAACTGTTGAGTACCTAGAGGCCAGTGGGCACAGGACCCAAGACAGCATGGATTCACGATGGGAAGGTCGGTCAGACAAATCTAATAGATTTCTTTGACTGGGTGACCAAAGTAGTAGACCAGGAGGGCTGTGACATGGCTTACCTAGATTTTAGCAAAGGCATTTGATACAGTCCCACACAAAGATTAATACACAAGTTAGCCAGCCTTGGAGTGGGTCCCAAGGTGGTAGCCTGGATAAAAAATTGGCTAGACAACAGGATGCAAAGGGTAGTAGTAAATGGAGTCCACAGTGAAGAAAGGAGGGTTACTAGCTGGCACCGTGAGGGTTCAGTACTGGGACCGGTCCTTTTAGTGTCTTTATAAGTGACATTGCAGACGAGCTGAAGGAAAAGTATGTCTCTTTGCAGACGCATCAAAGATCTGCAACAGGGTTGATACACCAGATGGAGTGGAAAGGATGAGAAGGGACTTGGCAAGGTTGGAGGAATGGTCAAATGTATGGCAGCTCAGAATCAATGCAAAGAAGTGCAAGGTAATGCACCTGGGAAACAAAAACCCAGGGGAAGAGAACAAAATGGGGGGTGAGATACTGACAACAGTAAAAATGGAAAGGGACCAGGGGGTAATTATATCAGATGACCCAAAGGTGGGCAAGCAATGTGAGAAGGCAGTATGGAAGGCTGGGCGATACTGGGATGCATAGGGAGAGGCATCAATAGTAGAAAACAGGAAGTTGTTACCCCTCTGTACAGACAGTTGCTGAGACCCCATCTGGGAGTACTGTGCAGTTCTGGAGACCCCATCTCCGCAAAGACATAGACAGAGTGGAGGCTGTCCAGAGGAGGAGAACTAAATGGTGCAGGGTCTGCACCAGAAGACATATGAAGAAAGACTAAAGGAGCTTACTATATATACCCTTGAGGAAAGGAGGGAGAGAGGGACATGATAAAAACTTTCAAGTACCTCAAGGGAATCAACAAAGTCCAAGAAGGTGGCATCTTTCAGAAACAGAGATGTGCAAGGACAAGGGGGCACAATTTGAAGATAGAGGGGGGATGGCTCAGAGGTAATGTGAGGAAGTTTTTTTTCACAGAGAGGGTTGTGGATGCATGGAACAGCCTCCCTGAGGAGGTCGTGGAGTCAAGAACAGTGGGGGAATTCAAGAATTCGTGGGACAGACATAAGGCAGTCCTAGTGGGGGGTAGGAGGAAGTAAGCTGTTGGTTAACTAGGATCTGCAGCTTATCTGTTAGGCAGGAAAATGGGCAGACTAGGTGGACCAAGCGGTCCTTATCTGCTGTCAAATTCTATGTTTCTATATTTCACGGTGGGTCCCATTCCTCCATCCAGATAGTACAACAGTATCCATATGTCACTTCAGACCCTGCACTCCCATCCCTCCATTGAGATAGTACAATACTGTCCATATGTCACAGTGAGAGCACAGGGTCCTTTGGACCCTGCGCTTCCAACCCTCCATCCAGGCAGCACAACACTGTCCATATATGACGGTGGGAGCGCAGGGCCCATCCCTCCATGCAGATAATACAACAGTGTCCACATGTTGAAAATGTGGTGCAAAAATTCCTAAAATTGACTGAGATATCAACATAAGTTGACCCCCCCCCCCTCGACTTCCATTATACAGCTTACCCTGATTCCTCAGATCGCAG
This sequence comes from Neoceratodus forsteri, assembly GCA_016271365.2. Lineage (NCBI taxonomy): Eukaryota > Metazoa > Chordata > Ceratodontiformes > Ceratodontidae > Neoceratodus > Neoceratodus forsteri. Next base: position 1,730,410,833 of record CM057449.1, read on the forward strand.
TTGGCTTTGGACAGTGCAGATTTGTCCCAGTCCAGAGAAGATCGCTTGACCCCGCCCTCCGGAGGGTATGTATGGGGTGAGGTGGGTACGCAGAGGGAGGTGGGGATGGGTAGTGGGGAGACCACGATGGATCTGCTTTTTCCTTTTTTCGATGCCGGGCCGAAGCGGTTGGGAACTAACATCTGTATCAAGCCCCCTGTTTACTGTGAAGTCTGAGGTTGTTTTACTGGACTGCACGACCCGCATAGCATGAGAGGCTGTGTAGCGGGTCTGTGCTTTACTATCTCTGTTCAGGTGTTTTTGGGGGCGAATTAGGTCCTCTGTGCTTTGGGGCGGGGCACTATCCCCTTTAAATTGCCGCGCCGCTCACAAGCGGCTAGATTTGTATGCTGGTTGTCTTTGTGCCTGGACTGCGACGCCGCTCGTAAGCGGTTGGGAACTAACATCTGCATCAAGCCCCCCTGTTTACTGTGAAGCCTGAGGTTGTTTTACTGGACTGCACGACCCGCACAGTGTGAGAGGCTGTGTAGCGGGTCTGTGCTTTACTATCTCTGTTCAGGTGTTTTTGGGGGTGAATTAGGTCCCATGTGTTTTGGGGCCGGGGGCACTATCCCCTTTAAATTGCCACGCCGCTCACAAGTACCAGCGCTGTGAGTGGCGAGCGCCACTTGGTATTAAAAAAAAAAAAACTGTTTATGTAGCTAAAGGAAAGGGTCTGTATATTTCCTTCGCACCTTTTAATTGAACGCTACAGCTAAACAGTTATCTACTACTATTCTAAAATTGATTTTGAGGTTATTAATAACATAGGTTAGGATAGTAATGTTAAGTAGTGTTTGTATGATTTTAAATGTTAGTAGTATTATCTGATGTTTGATTAGGCCAGGCAAGATATTTTAGATTTTAAATTGTTTTCTCTTGCTTAAAGTTATAATTAAAGTATAATTAGCTATCCTAGTGTTCATAGGTTATATGGAAGGCTTTAGAGGGGTGAGGATTATCTATGAAAGTTCAGTGTTATGCGACCTATGTCCGTTTATCCCTCCCCCACTGTCAGCTACTATTGTTAGACGTTGTTGGGAGGTAGGGATTGAAAGGGAATGTGTTGGTCGCAGACAGTGGGGTGATTCATGTATGGGTGGTGGGAGGATTGAGGTTGTTAGGTCCAGGAGGTGCCCTGGACTGCAACAGGCCTGTGAGAGAGGCCAGTCATGGTTGGTGTCCATCCCCAGGGAATCCACCAGACCGAGTGGTCAGGTAACCCGAGGGGTTGCATCACCCCTAAGTCCCCTGACGGCAGTGCTTTGTAACGCCAGATCAGTCAGAAATAAGACGGCAATTATGGCTGACTTGATTTCTTTGGTCGATCTGGCGTGTATCACGGAGACCCGGGTGGGTGACGATGCAGGCCCGATTTTTGAGGCCGCAGTCCCCCCTGGGTATACTGTGGTGCACTGCCCCAGAGTGGAATGCAGGGGTGGCGGTGTAGCTATTTGTTTTAGATCCAGCCTGACCTTCACCATGCACCCAGTGAGCGCTCCAGGTTCTTTTGAATGTGTGGCCATTCATGGAGGACCTGATGTGGGCTGCAGGATCTTTCTCATCTATCGCCCTTCTGGGCCGATGGGGAATTTCCTGCAGGAGATCGCAGATTTCGTCGCTGACGGAACGTTGAGATCCCCCAGATTTGTTTTTCTGGGGGATTTCAATATTTGGGTCGACGACGAGAATCAAAGATGCAGCCATGAGTTCTCTCAAACTATGTCCTCTTTAGGATTGAAGCAGGCTGTTACTGCATCGACTCATTTGGATGGTCACATGTTGGACCTGGTGTTCTCACTGGGGCTTGAGATCAGTGATCTCAGGATTGATCCAGTCCTTTGGTCTGATCATTGCAGTGCATTTCACGCTCAGGGCTCCACATAAGCCCTTCTCCTGTTGAGATGATTAGCTGCTGCCGCTACGGGGTTTGACCCCTGAGGGTTTTTTGGCAGCAGCGAAATTGTCTAGTGTGGGTGATGCATGCGTCGGAGGTATTGCTGTTGGGGCCGACACCTATAATAGGGTGCTATCCGATACCATTAACTCCCTCGCACCTGCCCATGTACGACCCAGAACTTCATACCTGAGGTCGCTGTGGTTTGATGGTGAGCTCAGGGAGATGAAGAAGATGGGTCGGAGATTAGAGCGCTGCTGGAGGAGAGCCCGTCTGGAAGTCGACAAACTGGTCCTGCGTGCCTAATATGGTGCATATCAGGAGGCAATCAATCGTAAAAAGACAACTTTTTTGTCTAGGGAGATTGCTGCCAGAAGGAACCGACTGGCCTCACTCTTCCGGACTGTGGACAGGCTTCTCCATCCTGCCTGTCTACAGCCTGGGAGGGTTTTCTCTAATCTAGATTGTGAGGAGTTCGCTCAGTTCTTTTCGGACAGGGTGTCTTCGATCCGGTGGGTGGCTTCCTCCACCAGCAATATTATAGCTGACAGTGATCGCCTGATGTGTTCTGAGTGCACTCTGCCTTGTTGGGGAGAGTTTAGACCAGTGGAGATTAGTGAGGTTATCGAGGTGGTAGCCAATATGAGGCATACCTTTTGTGAACTGGACCCGGTGTCAACGTGTTTTTTAATGAGATGCGTTGACTGTGTTGGCCCGGTGTTTGCCTTGATTGTACGGTGTTCCCTTTCAGAGGGTGTCTTTCCAGATGCCTTGAAGGAGGCTCTGGTGAGACCCCTCCTAAAGAAGCCATCTTTGGACCCGGAGATCAAGGCAAATTACCATCCATCTCCAACCTTCCATTTTGGGGAGGTTGTTGAGGAAGTAGTATCGCTTCAGTTGGAAAAACACCTCGTGTCCCACGAGTTGTACGAACCTTTCCAGTCGGCATTTCGGGCCAGACACAGCACGGAAACAGCACTTGTTCGGGTGCATAACGATCTTCTCAGGGCTAGAGATCAGGGAGACAAGACAATTCTTGTTCTCCTAGATCTCTCTTCAGCATCTGACACTGTGGACCATTGTGTGTTGCTCGTCCGCCTTAGGGAGCTATGTGGACTCACCGGTACTGTCATCAACTGGTTTGAGTCCTTTCTTACCAACAGGAAGCAACGGATCATGATGGGGAATTCCTCATCTACTCCCAGTCTCCTTTTTTGTGGAGTCCCTCAAGGATCGGTACTGGCCCCAATGTTGTTCGCAGTGTACATGCTGCCCCTGGGAAAGATCATTAGGAAGTATGGTTTGAGTTTTCATTGCTATGCTGATGATACTCAGCTATACTTTTCTTTTGCCCCAGGAACATCCAATGCTGTGGACATGCTTAACATCTGTCTGGCCGAGATTAACAACTGGATGGTCTCCAGCTGGTTGCGACTGAACCCCGACAAGACAGAGGTATTGGTAGTGGAGTCGAACATAGTTCGTGATAGGATGGCCTCTGACTCAGAAACTGGGCTTGTTCTCGGAGCTGTGTCATTGAAGGCCTCCTCTTGGGTGCGAAATCTGGGAGTGATTCTGGACAGGGACCTAACCATGGAGGCTCAAATATCCTCCACGGTTCGTACCTGTTTTTTCCTTCTTAGAAACATTGCCAGGATTAAGCCCCTTGTTCCGTCTCTGGACCTCCCTACCTTGATATATGCCTTAGTCACATCAAGGCTTGCTTACTGTAATGCGCTCTGTCTCAGGGTCACAGGAGGATCTCTCCGCAGACTGCAGCTGGTGCAAAACGCTGCTGCCCGGCTGTTGACCAGGCAGCAAAAATCTTGCCATATTACACCGGCTTTACGTGAATTGCACTGGCTGCCAGTCAGGTGGAGAGTCCTCTTTAAGATGGGTCTTCTCACCTATAAGGCCCTACATGGGCAGGGCCCCAGTTACCTGTCAGACCTTCTGTCACCTGTCCTCTCCTCCCACCCTCTTCGTTCTTCTAGTGGTGGCTTCCTGGCCATTCCCAGAACAAGGCTTAAATCCACTGGTGATAGAGCCTTTAGCATGTGCCCCTGTTCTGTGGAATTCCTTGCCAACTATGGTCAGGGAGGCCCCTACAGTAGATATCTTTAAGTCCCTTTTGAAGACCTTCCTTTTTTCTAAAGCGTTTGGTACTTAGGTCAGTATTTATGGTATTTGTGGTGATTTTAGACTTATTTATTTATTATGTATAAATCTCTATATGCCTGTTATATTGAAATTATGTTTAAAAATCTGAACGGTGCCCAGAGCCTCCAGGATTGGGCGTCTTTTAAATAAATTTGCCTTGCCATTTTTTTTTTTTTTAACATAAAGGACTACGGGGGACGGTTTTCTGTATTAACTGGATAATTTAAAAATTAAATATGAGCACACTGGGGTGGGCTCCCAGTGTGCCAGATGAGTCTGGGGCATACATGATTCTGACAGGGGGATTGGGCACCCCCGTCAGCAGTGAAAGTGTCAGTGGATGGGGTAGACTAGTTCGATGCAGGATCCTGCATCGAAATGTTCGCAAATTTTGATGCGGGATTCAGCATTAAAGAAAATACATCGGGGGACAGTTTTCTTTTTCCACAGGCTTTTAAAAATATGGGCACACTGGGGTGGGCTCCTAGTGTGCCAGATGAGTCTGGGGGAGGGCATACAAGATGCCAACAGGAGGACTGGGCAGTCTTGTCGGCAGTGAAAGTGTCAGTGGATGGGGCAGACGATTCATTTTCGAAAATGGCCATTAATGTTACTTTTTTTGACAGTTCATATCTGAAAAACACAGCCACACAAAATTTGGTATGGCAAGAGACCTACCCCTGGAGATTATACATGCCATATTTCGTGCAAATCCATTGAACGGTTCCAGAGTTATTAACGTTCAAAAATTAAACAACTTGGTTTCATTTTCGCAAGCAGACTCATTTTCTCAAATGGTCCATTTTTGTGCTAAACACTTAAATTTTCCAATAGGAAATAATGGGACATTTAAAACTTTAACTTTTGAATGGATTAATATTTTTTTCACCAAAACCTTTAAAAGGCACATCTGTGGCTCAAGGGCTTTCTACCCTGAAAATTTCAGCCCACAACATAAAGCCATTTCTGAGATCCAGGATGGCAAAGAAATATCAAAAAAATCCAGATTTTTTTTGTTTTTTTAACATTTTATATCTCAGAAACCACTTGACGGATTCCCACCAAATTTGGCAGGTCAAGAGACCTACCACTAGAGATTATGCATGCCAAAGCATGCAATCCATTTAATGGTTCCAAAGTTATTAACCCTCAAAGTTTGAACACAGAAGTGCGCTTTCACCCTAACTATACTGATGACATACGTGATGGGCAGGAGTGTGATACAGGAAACATCACCATGAGTGGCTAGTGACCTCAGGATACTCATGAGTGGCATAGCGGAGCCACGAGTAGAAGTATCCCGAGGTCACTAGTCATGAATGGTGATATTTTTCGCATCACACTGCTGCCCATCATGTGTTAGATTTATACAATAGGGCAGGAGTGTGTTCTGTTTGTGATATTTACCATTTTAGTTGTGTGCTGAGATGTATTTTGCCCATTGTATGTTGAGATGTATTTTGTCCATTGTTATTTTTCTGGTCTCCTTGCACATTGCTATGGTTTTCCTGAATGGCACTGGTTTATTTCATGAATGGATCTTTGATAGTGGTTTTCTATTGGTTGTGGCTGTAGGATTTATTTTGACTGGTTGTGTGTAGTGTAATATTGATTGGTTGATTTGCTGTGCGTGCTGTGAAACATGTGTTGCTATTGGGTGCGTTGTGGTTGTAGGCGGGGCTTAGTCGGGAAGTCGGCCAGCAGTTTCGTGTTTGACTTGAGTAGCAGTTTATGTTTATGCTTGGATTTATGTGTTTTTGTGAGGGGACTATTTAATTTTACTATTTTTTTTTTTTTTTTTGTGTGCTGCTTGTGTGACTTTTCTCCAGTTACCGTCACCGGAGCTTTTCGATAGTGGGACTTCGGGCTTTTAGCCAGTTTCTTTCACTGGGTCCATTAAGGCACGGGAAAACATGGGGTGTGGTGCTGAAGCAGGACTGTATTAGCAGGTGGGTTTAATCATTAGTAATGCTGTGTGTGGGAGTAGTGCCAACAATGTGTTGGGCCAGACTTGAGATGAAATAAATTGCAGACATAGGCAAAGAAGACAAATCAAGTGGTGACATATGCACAGTATACCTAAATGTCAGGAAACATCACTGTGCATATATCACTACTGATTTATACAACGGGAGTGAGAATACACACCTTTTATCTTATTGTAAAATGTCTCACCCCTATTGTGCATATATACTCTACATATATTCTTTGCAAAAACACTTTGTTAATGCATCAGTTAGGGTGAATACCACAGCAACAAAAGCAGGGAAATGAGGCACCCCAAAGGTTCCCAACCCTACCATCCCACCCCATCCCCCACCCTCCATACACCAACAGGTTTGGGGTGTCCTCCACACACCATCAGGCATTGGGGTATGCCATTGGGTCACCAGGCCCAACTCTCACCCCATTCCACGTGTAAACAAGCTAACACGCTACAGTAACGCCTCATTTCCCTGCTTTTGTCATTGTGGTATTCACCCTAACTGATGCATTAACAAAGTTTTTTGCAAAGAATTTCCCTTCTTTTTCAGATAGTATAATTGTATCCTGATTTTACCGCGGGAACTCTGGGTCCTTCGGACCCTGTGCTCCCATCCCTCCATCCAGACAGTACAACAGTGACCATATGTCATGGTCCATCAAGATAGTACAACAGTATCCATAGGTCACGGTGAGAGTGCAGGGTCCTCCATCGAGATAGTACAACAGTATCCATATGTCATGTACCCAGTACAACAAAGTTTCAAATCCTCATCAAAATGTAATTCTGTGCAACTGTAACACCGTTTTTGTGCCACAGTTGGGGAAAAACATTCTCAGTAGGATCTGAAAAATGACAGCCGTACTGTTTTTGAGGTGGTGTGGAAAAATGGCAATGCTAAACATCTGGAGTAAAAATAGGAAAAATTGGTGACATTGCAAGCGAAGCGTAGAAACTGCGCAATGCACACTCGTAACATGGTCATTTTTTGGAATTATTTCAACAAATGTTTAACACTGGCATTGTGGGACCTCCCCACATTAACAGTGCAACTGTGATTTTGTTAATCCATTCCAAAAGTTGATTTTGCACAGCGACTGTGACATTCTGCGCCACATGGGTGAAAACAGATTCTGGGCAGGATGTTCAAAATGACAGCTGTACTGTTCATAAGGTGGTGTGAAAAAATGGCAATGCTGAAAATCCGAAGTGAAAATATTAAAAATTGGTGAAGTTATGAGTGTACATAGAAACTGCGCAACGCATGCTCGTATCGCAGTCATTTTTGGGGAATTTTTTAACCAAATTTTCAACATGGGCTTTGGGGACCCCCACCTCACGAAGAGTGGCACTGTCGTTTCATGAATCGGTCCCGAAAGGTGATTTCATGCAGCGACTGTGAAAGCACCCTTCGGGGACAGAGTAATGAAATGACAATGCCAGTGTTCACGAGATGGGGTTCCAAGAACCCCATGTTGAAAATGTGGTGAAAAAATTCCTAAAATTGACTGAGATATCAACATAAGTTGACCCCTCCGTTTAGTCCCATTATACGGCTTACCTGGATTCCTGAGATCGCAGTTTGGCTTTGAAAAGTGCAGACATGTTCCGGTCCACAGAAGATTGCCGATCCTGACCTCCTTATGTATGGGTAAGGGGGGTACAGGGAGACAACAACAGACAGTTTTCTATTTTTCAGGTTTGTTTTTTTGGAGAGAAAAAAAAAAAAAAGAGACTACAGGAGACGGTTTCCTACATTAACAGGAAAACTCTTTAAAAAAATAAATATGGGCACATTGGGGTGGGCTACCAGTGTGCCTGATGAGTCTGGGGGGTGGCATACATGATGCCAACAGGGGGATTGGGCACCCCCATCAGCAGTGAAAGTGGGAGATGGTGGGGTTGTCAGACACCGGAAGTGGGTATCCCAGAGTTGGAATGGGTTTAAAATGTTTTTATGCACACTGGCACATTGGGGTGGGCTCCCAGTGTGCCACAATACTGGTTGGGGGAGATACACATCGACACAGAGATTGGGCACCCCGATGTTGGTGGATGGGGCACAATAGTTCAATGCAGGATCCTGCATCGAAATGATCGCAAATTTCAATGCAGGATTCTGCATCGAAGAAAACACATCAGGGGACAGTTTTCTTTTCTGACAAGCTTTTAAATAATGTCGGGCACACTGGGGTGGGCTCCCAGTGTGCCAAATATGTGTGTGTGTGCGGCAGATACATACCAACATGGGAATTGGGCACCCCGTGTCGGTGGGAACGGCGGGTTTTCCTTGACTCTGCAGCCGGCTGTATGAGTTACAGCTGCAGAAGTCAAGAAAATACCGCTCTTCTCTGTATAAGCTGACACCCGACAAAAAAAAGTTGTTTGGGCCCAGCTTAAAAACCCCCAAAACATCAGAATACACCTAAATGGGTCCTCTTTAGCCGTTTTCTGATTTTATTTATTTTTTTTGTTAAAAAGGTTTGGGGACTTCAGCATTCTTGCTAAGCAGGCAAACAAGATGGCGGATTCAACACAACTCAATCAAACCACTGTGATCTGTGTACACAATACTAGGATTCTGTGCAAAAAGAAGCTGGTATTGTGTGCACAATACTGTATAGCGTAAACAACAGCATCTTTCATGCCTGACATATAAATTTTCCCATAGGAAATAATGGGAAAATCTAAAATGTCATAACTTTTGAACGGATTAATATTTTTTCACCAAAACTTCAAAAGGCACATATGTGACCCAAAGGCTTTCTACCCTGAACATTTCAGCCCACAACATAAAGTCATTTCTGAGATTCAGGATGACAAATCAAACGTCAAAAAATCCTGATTTTTCCTGTTTAACACTTTATATCTCAGAAACCACTCAACGGATTCCCACCAAATCTGGCACATCAAGAGACCTACCCTTAGAGAGTATACAAGCCTAATTTCATGCAGAGCCATTGAACAGCTCCAAACTTATTAACCCTCAAAATTTATATATACATATACATACACACACACATATATATGTGTGTGTATATCTATATATCATGGTAGCACGGTAGTGCTACCATAGTTAGGGCTGAGTTAGGGCACTTTTAAGGTTGAAGGGTCAATATATATGGGATACGCAACCCCCCCCACTTGAAATATTGTCAATATTTTTTGTTCAAGTGCCAACTGACCCAATAACATCACGAGTGGCGGCACCCAGTGATGTTATCGGGTCAACTGGCACGAGAACAAAAATATTGACAGTATTTCCAGTAGGGGGGTTGCGTATTCCATTTATGCCATACCTCCAAAAAAGTGAAAAAAAAAGTAAATTCTTGCCATTTTTAGCCGATTATAAAAAAAATGAAAAGAAATCTATAAATGAAACACCACTCATTTTGTAGGTATTTTTGTCCTGATCAACTTTTTTCACAAAGTACCATGCTACTATTTTTCATTTTAAAGTTATATGCATTTGTTTTTTGCAAAAAGTGAAAAAAAAAAATTTATTTTCTGCAGTTTTTTTGCTAATTATAAAAAAACTAAAAGGTATCTATAAATGAAACACCACTCATTTTATAGATATTTTTGTGGTGAACATCTTTCATGCTCGTAGTACTATGCTATCATTTTTCATTTTACAGTTATTTGCATTTGTTTGTCAAAAGTAAAACAAAATAGCATTTTCTGCTGTTTTTTATTATATAAAAAAATAAAAGCTAGTCATAAATAAAACAGCACTCATTTTGTAGATATTTTTGTGCTGAACAACTTTCATGCTCGCAGTACTATGCTATCATTTTGCGTTTTAAAGTTATTCACATTTGTTCGTCGAAAAAAGTGAATAAAATGCACTTTTTGTTGTTTTCAGCTAATTATATATATATAAAAACAAAGTTACCCATAAATGAAACACCACTCATTTTGTAGATATTTTTGTGCTGAACAATTTTCGTGCTCACAGTACCATGATATCATTTTTCACTTTAAAATTATTTGCATTTGAACACAGTTACTACTGCTACTGCAGCTGAATATGCAAATTAGTTCCGAATGAGCCAATCTCTACCTACTGTGTGGATAAATTTACCTGCAGTGAGGATAAATGCGATATTCTTACTGTAGGTCTGACCACCCTGAGAATATCAAAAATATTTGCCTTTTTTTATCCTCACAGGTATAATATATATATATAAAATGGGTAGGGAAATTGTTGTTTTATTGGATGGTGAGCATCAGTGGGTAGAGGAGACAAAACCTTTTACAGGTACATAAGTGAAAAAAGAAAGACAAAGGGAGGGATAGTGAGACTGAAGGGGGAGGATGGGGGCCACGTGGAGGATGACAACAGTAAAGCTGACATACCGAACAGGTATTTCTGCTCAGTCTTTACTGAGGAAGAGGAGGGTAATGGGTCTGAAGGGAGTACAAGGGGTGAGAATGGTGCAGAAATGGACACAAGTCCCTTTACAGAGAAAGGGTCCTGAAGGAACTGGAAGTAATAAGAGTTGATAAAGCAATGGGGCCAGATGGGTGCACCCAGGGTCCTTAAAGAACTAGAGAGGTGGTGGCTGAACCTCTGGCTATCCTGTTTAGCCAATCACTGGAAACAGGGAGGTACCCAAAGACTGGAGGACAGCAGATGTAGTCCCTTATACAAAAGTGGGAACAAAGAGGAAGCAGGGAACTACAGACCAGTCAGCCTCACCTCGGTAGTGGGGAAGATCATGGAAGCACTACTGAAGGAGAGATTGGTGGAACATCTGGTTGTCAATGGACTACAGGACCCAAGACAGCATGGTTTCACCAGGGGAGGTCATGTCAGACCAACCTCATTGAATTTTTTGACTGGGTGACTAGGGAGGTGGATCAGGGGAGGGCAGTGGACATGGCCTATCTGGACTTCAGCAAGGCCTCTGACACTGTGCCACATAGAAGACTATTACACAAACTCGGAATATGGGTGTGGGCAGGACAGTAGTGTGGTGGGTAGGTAACTGGCTGGGTGGCAGGACACAGAGGGTGGTGGTAAATGGCTGTCACTCCACAGAGGAAGAAGAGTGACCAGTGGGGTACCACAGGGATCAGTGCTGGGACCGGTCCTATTCAACATCTTCATCAGTGACATGGCGCAGGACCTAGAAGGCAGAATTTCACTGTTCGCTGATGACACAAAGCTCTGTAACAGAGTAGACACACCAGAGGGTGTAGACAGAATGAAGCGACCTGCAGAAACTTGAAGAATGGTCAGGGTTTGGCAGTTGAAATTCAATGCAAAGAAGTGCAAGATAATGCATATGGGACACAAAAACCTGGAACAATATATCAGTTGGGGGTGAGGATATAGCATGCACCAAGCAGGAAAGGGATCTTGGGGTTATCATCTCTGATGACCTCAAGGTAGAGAAACAGTGTGACAAGGCAGCAGGTAAAGCAAATAGGATGCTAGGATGTATAGGCAGGGGCATCACCAGCAGGAAAAGGAGGTCATAATTCCGCTATACAAGACACTAGTGAGGCCCACCTGGAGTACAGTGTACAGTTCTGGAGACCATACCTACGTAAGGACATAGGCAGGGTAGAGAAGGTTCAAGGAGGGCAACAAAGATGGTGCATGGATTGCATCACAAGTCCTATGAAGACAGGTTGAAGGAACTGAACATGTACTCCCTGGAGGAGAGAAGGGAGAGAGGGGATATGATAGACATATACAAGTATCTTACAGGGAGGAACAGGGTGCAGGAAAACACTATTTTTAAGCGAAAAAGATGTTCCAGGACTAGAGGGCATGGGATGAAGCTGGAGGGAGGACGATTCAGAGGAAACATGAGAAAGAATTTCTTCACAGAACGAGTGGTGGACAAGTGGAACACCCTGCCAGAGGAAGTGGTGGGGGCTGAAACAATCACGGGATTTAAGAATGCACGGGATAGACATAAAGGAATTCTGGAGGTCAGGGGTAAGGTGCAACAGACTTCTAGGAAATCAAACTGAACTTACAAGCTCAAATGGGCAGACTGGGTGGGCCATAGGCCCTTATCTGCCGACACTGTCTATGTATCTATGTATCACATGACCGTGCGTATATCAGAGCGCGACCGCACACCTGCACTTTTACCCCCTTCCAAAACAATTTTGACATTTTATAAGATAGATAAACCACTCTGAGGTGTACAGTCGTGCACTGATATATGCATGCCTTGGGTGGCTGACGCACACCAAGGCGTGCGTATATCAGATACCGTACTCCTCAGAGTGGTATATTTATTACATATATATGAATATGACGAGGCACACTGATCAGTCCTGGTAGGACGAAACACGTGTCTATGTCTTTCTGTTGGCACCCTTTGCGAACTGTGTGAGAGGCCTTTCGGTACCATGCATTTCTGCTTAAAGTTGAACAAGAATAATATTCTGTGGTGATTTGCAAATACAGCCCATGATGCTTTGCATTATGGGAGTATGTGTGATTTTGTAATTCTTTGAAAGTTGGCTTCCCGGCCAATGCCCTTTGGGGTAACCACCGCCTCAGTGCTTGTGCACTGAGGTTCTTTGTTTTTTAACTTGTTTTTGGTTTTTATTAGGTTCACCACAACATAACCCAGATAGGCCACCTTAGGTCGCTGGTTCATTTTCACTGGGGCGTCATACAGACGAGGTACACTGATGAGTCTTGGTAGGACGAAACACGTGTCTATGTCTTTCTGTTGGCACCCTTTGCGAACTGTGGGAGAGGCCTTTCGGTACCATGCATTTCTGCTTAAAGTTGAACAAGCATAATATTCTGTGGTGATTTGCAAATACAGCCCACGATGCTTTGCATTATGGGAGTATGTGTGATTTTGTAATTCTTTGAAAGTTGGCTTCCCGGCCAATGCCCTTTGGGGTAACCACCGCCTCAGTGCTTGTGCACTGAGGTTCTTTGTCTTTTAACTTGTTTTTGGTTTTTATTACGTTCACCACAACATAACCCAGATAGACCATCTTAGGGTAGCTGGTTCATTTCACTGGGGTGTCATACAGACGAGGTACACTGATGAGTCTTGGTAGGACGAAACACGTGTCTGTGTCAGAGGCCTTTCGGCACCATGCATTTCTGCTTAAAGTTGAACCAGCATAGTATTCTGTGGTGATTTGCATACACAGCCCATGATGCTTTGCATTATGGGGGTATGTGTGATTTTGTATTTCTTTGAAACTTGGCTTCCTGGCCAATGCCCTTTGGGGTAACCACTGCCTCAGTGCTTGTGCACGGAGGTTCTGTCATATATGTATGTATGTATATGTATATATATATATACACACATATACATATACATATATATATACATATACATATACACACACACAGTATATATACACACACACATATATATATATATTTTTTATATATTTATATATGCTACACAACAGGGAGCTGTGGAATACACAATTTATTTTCATGAGTGCTGTTTGACCTTGGGTAACTTCACAAGTGGCGTAAGCCACGAGTGATGTGTCCACGGTCAAGTAGCACGAGTGAAAATAAACTGTGTCTTCCACAAGGTCCCGGCTGTGTATTTCATTTATGCAATAGGCAGGGACCTTGTGTTTATGGTTGTTTTTAAATAACTGTTAGGTGTTGCTTTTTATTTTAAAATGTTCTCTGGTTTCTTTGCTAAAATAATGCTCCTCCACCTTTGAGGAGGGACGTTGCTATGCATGCCACGTAATGATCCTGGCGCTGATGTAGTCATATGCCCGCTGACTGGTTGGACAGTGGCTTAGTTAAAAATTACAGTAAAACATGGCGGTTCCACTTAGCAAGTGAATCGGGCTACTGAGAGATGGCTGCAGTTCTCAGTTGTGTCTGCAGTTTGAAATCAAAGGGAGAAAAAAAAATGTTGTTTTGATGTCTGTGGCCGAGGATTGCACATGCGGAACATGCTTTCTGTTAGCCTGGTTCTGAAGCAAGCTAAGCCCAGCTGTTTTTGACAGCATAGTGTCTGTGAGCCTGCTGTCGTAGCAAGCTGAGTGTGGATGTGATGTTTGGCAAAATCACTTTGAGGGGTGAAGACAGTACACATTTATTTAGTTTATTCAAAACCAAGTTGCTTAAAATGTATCAAAAAAAAAATAATCTGGGGGCATGCAGAGTTCTGGAAATGAGCTGACAGTAGTGGGAGTAGCCTGGATACGACAGCTGTCAGAGTGGGGTGAGAGTTGGGAGTAGCCTGGTGCTCTAATTATGTACATTTTGAAGAGTAGTACACTAGGGCTCATTTTCAATTAACCGTTGTAAAAATGTTTTTACAGTGAGAGATGCTGCAGCATGGAGTTGGTGGTTACTTAGTAAGTGACGGAGTTGAAAGTAGCACCAGCCAGCGGGGATTTATACACATAATAGACACGTCATCAGCCGTTTATCACATGATAACAGGATTTATCAGTGGGGATTTATTTACTCTCCTATTGCATAAATATATATTATACATCATTGCAAAAAACTGTTAATGCATCAGTTAGGGATTCTATTACAGCGACAAAAATCTGGAAATACCACCCCCACACACTTAACAGGCATTGGGGTGTACCTTGTGGTTGTTGGGCCTAACTCTCACCCCATTACATGTGTAAACAAGCTGAGATGGTACAGTACAGGAGAATGGAGTTAGAGTTAGGCCTGACAACACCAAAGCACACCCCGATGCCTGTTGGTGTGTGGAAGGTGGGAGTGGGGTGGGGTGGTAGGGTTGGTAACCCTAACACCGAATTTCCAGACTTCTGTCGCTGCAATAGAAACCCTAACTGGTGCATTAACAGAGTTTTTTGCAATGATTTTCCCTTCTTTTTGAGAGGGTATAATAGCATTCTTATTTTACTGTGGGAGTGCAGGGTTCTTTGGACCCTGTGCTTCAATCCCTCCATAGATGCGCATATGTATGTAGGTGAGGAAGCGCAGGGCGAATATGCTGAACAGCAGTGATCAAACTGTTAGCATAGCCATCTTATTACCCCACCTCACGTACCCAGGTACAGAGAACTCGTGAAATGCAAAGCAAAACGTTATTATGCGCAACTGCAATGCCATTCTGCGCCAAAGGTACAAAAACACATTTCAGACAGAATGTGAAAAATGACAGTTGTACTGTTCATGAGGTGGTGTGGAAAAATGGCTATGTTGAAGATTTGGCACCAAAAGACTGAAAAGTTCCAAAGTTATGCGTGTGCATAGAATTAATTCAATGGATGCACACAATTCTGGCATTTTGCTATGTAAAAGTATGTACTGATCTCCATGTAGCTGCTTTACAGATTTCCAAAAGAGGAATATCCCTTGCTGCTGTAGCAAAACTGAATACACTGAACTATCCAGCAAGAGATGGTCCTTTTTGAAGCTGGTTTTCCTTTTCCCACACCATAAGTCAGGAACAGTTGCTGCTTGTCCAGCCCATGTGCCCTTGTGTGGTCCACATAGTACCTTAGGGCTCTTTTGACATCCAAGTTATGCAGTCTGTGCTCCCCTGAATCAAAATGTTCAGTGAAAAAGACTGCAAGGTAATAGACCGATTTAAATGGAAGTCCGAAACCATCTTCGGGAGGAACCTTCTGTTAGTCCTAAGAACCACTTTGTCCCTGTGGAAGGAGATATAATTCTGCACTGTACACAGGCCCTGTAATTACCTGATCTGTCTGGCTGAGGTAATGGCAACCAAAAACACAGCCTTCCTCCATGTCACAAACTTTAAATGTGCTGTAGACATGGGTTCAAAGGGAGGTTCCATGAGTTTGGCAATACAAACATTGAGGTCCCATGCTGGTACTGGCTCCCTGTGGGGAGGATGTAAATGTGCCAACCCCTTGAAAAACTTCTTAAAGATAGGGTTGGATGCCATGGGAACACCACTGCCCCTTGAAATATATGCTGAAACTGAAGCTAGGTGAACTTTAATAGTAGTGGGCTGTAAGCCCAAAGAGTGTAAGTGTGCTAAATAGACTAACAATGCTGGCACACCTGCCTGAGATGGTATCACTTCATTATCCGAGCACCTTATTGAAAATCTCTTCCATTTAGAAGCATATGTCTTTCTTAGCTGAAGGCTTCCTGGATACCCTTAGCACATTCAGCACACACTCTGAAAAGTGCAGGCCAGCATACTCTAAATCTTCAAAAACCAAGTCTTGAGTCTGAGAGACTCAAGGTTCAGGTACAGGATTTTCCCTTGTGAGGAGGTTAGGAGATTGTACCTCAGAAGAAGGTGCATAAGTGGAGCCACTGACATGGACATCAGTAGCGAGTACCATGGCCGTCTGGCCCAATCTAGAGCTATCAGAATAATTGATGCTGGCTGGGACCTGAGCTTGACTAGGACCCTGAGTATCAGAAGAAAAGAAGGGAATGCATACAGCTTTCTCCTCGACCAGTCCAGTACCAGGGCATCCAGAGATACTGTCCCATTCTCTGGGGACCTGCAGCAGAATCTGGGTAACTGATGGTTCTCCTGAGAAACAAAAAACTATCTCTGGAGTACCCCATCTCCTGAACACGACCTCCAGCACCTGTCTGTTTAGAGTCCACTCATGGTGGTTTTGGTTGATTCTGCTGAGTTCATCTGCTAAGGTGCTGTCCTTTCCTGGTAAATGAATGGCTATCAAGGACACCTGAAGGGAGTAAGCCAGGATCCACACTTTCATTGCCTCTGTGCACAAAGGGCTGGACTTTGTGTCTCCCTGCTTGTTGATGTAATACATGGTGGTGGTATTGTCTGTTCTGACTTGCACTACCTTGCCCTTTACAAGGGAAGCAAATGCTTGCAGTGCTGGAACTGCCCTGAGCTCCAGCAGATTTATGTGCTGGAGTGACTCCTGTGCGGACCACGTGTCATGCACAGTGCGTTTTCCAGGTGTGTGCCCCAACACAGCAGTGAAGCATCTGTGGTGAATACTATGGAGGGAGGCTCCTGCTAGAATGGGACACCTTCTCTGAGGTTGTCCCCTTCCTGCCACCACTGTAAGGCCTGTAACAGTGTCACTGTTACTGGTATCAACTCTGAGAGCTGATCTCTCCTTTGACACCAGTGTTCTCTGAGGTGGAACTGGATATCCCTCATCTGAAATCTGGCTCCTGAGACTGTGCCTGTGGCTGCTGTCATGTATCCCGGCATCTGCAGAATGTGCCTTGCTGGTTTTGGTACATTCAGTTTGAAAGTGCCAGCTACCTGAAGGATGCTGTCCACCCTTTCCTGAGGAAGAAAGGCTCTTCCCCTTACGGGATGCAGCTCTGCACCTATGAAGTGCAACACCTGAACAGACTGAAGGACCAACTTTTTGGTGTTGATTAAAAACCCCAGGGTCTCCAGAAGGTCCTGGGTGGTTTTCAGGGCATCTGTGACTTGCTGTGGTGATCTCCCCACCACTAGCCATTCGCCCAGATAGGGGAACACTGTGATACCATGCCTTCTTGGTAAGCCACCACTACTGCCAGGCATTTTGTGAATGCCCTGGAGGCTGAAGTAAGGCTGAATGGCATTACTGAGAACTAGTAATGACCGGAAGGTAGTCTGAACCTTAAGTACTTTCTGTGGGACTCTTCTTATGGGGATGTGGAAATATGCATCTTTTACATCCAGAGATGACAGCCAGTCTTCTTTTTGGAGCTTGGTCAAAATCATAGCTAGGGTTACCATCCTGAACTTTGGCTTTGCCAGATGCCTGTTCAGGACACTTAGATTCAGAATGGGTCACCACTCCCCGCGTTTTTCTTCAGGGTCAAAAAGTACCTTGAGTAAAATCCCTTTCCAGAAATGGAACTGGTTCCACTGCTCTTGAATTCAGAAGAGTCACAACATCTTCTTTCAGAAGTTTTCTTTCTGAAGGGGAAGCTGGCCTGAACACTCTTGACTTTAGCTTGGGGAGGGATTTGAAGCTGAGGGCCGGGCCTTGACTCACTACTTTCAGGATCCACTTGTCTGTGATGTTGTTTCTCCAAGACTGAAAGTAGTGAGCCAGCCTGCCCCCTTACTCGTAGTGGGAAGGTGACCATGACAGGCAAGTCAGGGATTCTGCTTAGGCTGGAACAGCCTGGTTAGCTTGAGTCCCTTGCCTGGATCCTCTTCTGCCCCTGAAGTAACCCTGCTGTGGATACTGAGACGCTGCCTGAGCTTGAAAGAAGGAGCTGCTATAAGCTGCCCTACCTCTACCTCCCCTCCCGTATGGCCTATAAAAAGCTGAAGGATTTTTCTTGGCTATATGAATTTTTTAGGTGGTTTTATACTAGTCCACCTTTTTTCATGTATGCCTCAGTTTTGTCCCCAAATAGAGAACTGTTCTCACAGGAGAAATCCATAGCCTTTGTCTGGGTATCCTGTGTCAGATTTGTGGCCTTTAGCCATACAAACCTGCTTAGGGCCACAGTGAGGGCCATCCACCTAGCAGCATTATCACTGACATCTACTGCCATGTGAACTGGTATTTTCCTACTTCCAAACCACATCTGGCTGTTTCAGGCAAATCTGAAGCCATTTCTGCTGTGGGCTTGTCTGCTAGCACTAGAACAGACTGCCAAAGGGTTTTCTGGTACCGAGCTGTGTAAGCTATGTAATTAGCCTGTCTTAAGGCCAGAGATGCTTCCAAACAGCCCTTTTTGGCCATACTATCCATTTTCTAGAGTCTTTCTCTGGAGGGTGTGAAGCTATGGGCACCCTGGTCCTGTCACAGGCTGCAGCTTGCACAACTCCCTGGTGGTCAGGGTGTCAAAACAAGAATTCAGCACCTGATCTCTCCAGCTGATACTTTTTATCAGCTGTTTTGTCTACAGGTGGAATGGCATTAGGAGTCTCCAGGATCTTTAACACCTCTTTCTTTAAGGATTTGTTTACTGGCAGCAACAACCTTTTGGTTGGTGCCAGGCCCATCATCTCCATAAAATCAGCCTCCTCCTCATCCTCTACAGTTTCCTTAGTAGTGATGCCCAATGCTTCAACCATTTGCTTAACAAAAGTGAAATGGGAAGAGTAGTCCTCTGGCAAACGAGGAGGAGTATCAAACTCATGATCTGGGGACACCTTAGGCTCAATGGGCTCCCCTTCATCATTATCTTCATCCTCATCATACATTTCAAAATTCAGATCTTGCATGACAGGAACCGAACCCAGAACTAGGACAGGTGTCGGTTGCAGAACCACAAGGAACTGAGACCGTGGTACCTGGAACTGGTAAAAATCCCTGGTTAGTGGCTTTCTGTAGGGCTTGAAGAATCTTCAAAGCCTGAGCTACTGCCTCAGCAGAAGGTATGGAGGGTGTCTGGGCAAAAGTCTCCTTTGTGTTTCCAGCTGGAGGTTCTGTATGCTTAAGTTAGGTCTTTTTCTTGTCCGGAACTGGTTCGTCAGCTGGTTCTTCGGTCCGTTTTTGTTTTGGTAGCTACCCTTTCTTAGAAGGAGTCGGCTCCTTTTCTTTAGTTTTAGTGGAAGGAGGAGGACTGGACTGATCAGAGCCCTGATCCCCTGGAACCGGCTTGGATGCCTTTTTCGTTAATCTCTCAACACTTTTTCCAATCGTATTTGCAGGGAAGGTTTTACAGATTTCACAATCAGAAGTAAAATAGGCTTCATCCAGACAAACCAAGCACAGTTTTTGCTTATCAGCTTTTGCAAAAACGTCCCTACACCTAGCGCAATTTATAAAACCAGTGGGGCATGTTTTCTTTTTGGGTGTGTCTGATATTATTTAAGAAAAAACAGACACAGGGTTGATAGGCAGTTTCTTACACCAGTAAATGTTAAAAGTATTTAAACTTTATGCTAGTACTTTTTTTTTTAATTTCTTTTTATTAGTTAGATGTGACAGACAGCAAATGATAAAGCCATCATTGTATAATATGGTTACATTCTTCATTTCCAATAAAACCTTGTATAGTTAGCATATACAGAAGACTTTACCTTTTTTCTTTTAAAGGCAGTACATTTACAAAATGACTGGATTTCTAGCATTGCAGACACATAACCCCCATAAGCTCATTACCAATTAAATCTCTATGAGCTATTAATTTATTATAACAGATGTGATGGTTGCACCCGATGTCATCCCAAGACCTTGTCCCCCTCACTACCTTCAGGATTTTTATACTGAGAGGGTCAAGGGACAAAATCTGGAACATGTCTAGATAGATACATCATTCATGGCCTCCATAGCATCTTGCACGTGTGGTGTTTATTGTGGAGTTTAGCTGTAAAAATTCCACATAGTAGATATCTGATACCACCCCCCTCCAGTCTTTAATAGTGGGAATAATAGGAGACATCCACCGTCTTGTTATTGCCTTTTTGGCTGTCAGAATATAAATAGAAAATAGGGTTTGATACCAAGGTGGTCTATGGCGTGGAAATAGAGACAGCAGAACCATCTTAGCAGTGAGTTCGGTCGCCTCCCCTAGGCAATCCAAAATTTCCTGTTGTACACCAGAATGGTGTTAACTGTGGGCATGTCCAAAAAACATGGCCAAGGTCGGCCAACAAACATGAATATCTCCGCCAACACCTGCCATATGAGGAGGGGAGGTATTTAGTTAGAATTGCCGGTGAGCGAAAAAAATCGACTGCGGCATTTCCAGGCGAATTCATGCCATTTAGTAGAATGGATGACTCTGCATGGCAAGGGGGATGCTCGTATCCACTCTTGTTCTGAGATATCTAACTCTAGATCCCTACACCAACTATTCAACACAGAGACTGATGAGTCATCCATCCCGTCACAAAAGAATTCGGTATATGTGCCCCACCAGGTGTCCCCATGTATGACCATTAATATTATCCTCAAAATATTTCCAAGACATTGGAAGGGGGTCCGGTAATTTAGAGGTTACGTCCCTTTGTTGCAGTAAATAGTTTTTAACCTGGGTATATCTGAAAAGGTCATTGTCAGATAAACCATAACTTATTTTAAGGGTTTCAAATGGAATAATGCCTACTGGAGAAAGGAATTGCCTAAAAAAAGTGCAGCCCCACCCTTCTCCATTTTAAAAAGGTGTGGTCCAGGGCTGCCAGAAGAAACTGCTTGTCTTCTGAGATGTGTGTGTGGAAGAAAACAATTTCCCTGAAACCTTATGTAATTTTAACTTGTACCATCATTTTAGAATTTGGGCTGTAAAAGGTGTGCAATACCGCATGGGTGGTGGCTTGTTTATCGAGGCCAAGGTTATCTTAGTAATATCATACAGGCCATTTATTGCAAATTCCAAGTCTTCCTAAGGTGCCGAGTATGTAGAAGACAACCACAAGGTCAGTATTTTGAAAAAAGCTGCCATTGCATAGAATTTCAGGTTTGGTAGGTTAGCTCCACCTAAGGAAAGCAGAACGCAATAGAGACATCCTGATCCTCGGCCTCCAACCGTTCCAAATAAAGTTTGATATAATTTTGTCCCACAACTTAAAATAAAAATTAGATGGGAAGGTAGGGATATTTTGAAATAAGTATAATCATTTTGGCAGGATTATCATGCGAATGGTCTTGATTCTTTGGAAAAAAATTTAAGGTAACTTGGACCAAAAGGATAAATCCAATTGGATCTGAACTGATAAAAGGTGCATAATTTAACAGCTCCAGATTATCCAAGTTACTTGGAATACAGATTCCCAAATATTTAAATTTTGTTTTATATCACATTATGGGGTATTTATTTTTAAGAAATTGGGATGGGGTAAAGAATAATGGGAGAAGATCCGTTTTAGCTACGTTTAACTGAAAACCTGAAGTGGCTTTAAAGTGTTCTAAAGTTTCCCATAGATCCAGAAAAGAAGTCTCCTGGGAGAGGGCTGTCATCAGAATATCATCGGCGAACAATGCCACCTTATGTTCTCTCTGACCCACAGGGACCCCCTCAATCCCAGCATTCCTCCGAATAGTCTCGGCTAAGGGCTCAATATAGAGAGCAAAAAGTAGAGGGGATAAGGGGCATCCCTGTCTTGTGCCCCTTTGTATTTGTATTGGTTGGGATAAAGAACCATTAACTCGGATATAGGCCTTAGGGTGGAAAGAAAAAATTACTCACCTTAGTAATGTTGTTTCTTCTAATGGAGTCTTGCTGTATTCTGACTATTGCAGTGATATCCAACCTTTGAACTGCCGTGGAGAGGAAAGAGTTAACTTTCCATGCAAGGCATGGAACGCTGAGCTCGAGCTCGGTTGAGACTCTGTCTGTTGTTGTTTGAACCCAAACCGCCAGATCTTTACGAGCTATACTCACTAGGCGCCTGTGTGGAAACTCTAACTCATACTAGCCAACTGGCTAGTAATTTAATAAAAGGTTTTTTGGTTCCAAGGCAAAGACTCAAGTCAGGAAACCCCAAAAACAAAACACAACACACACCCAAAAATAAGAGGGTGAGAGGAGGGGCTCTAGGGTGCCAACACTGTTCCTGCCCACCCACATCCCAAAACCCAGGTTCTGAGAGGGGAGGTGGGGGGGAGGTCAGAATACAGCAAGAAGAAACAACATTACTAAGGTGAGCAATTTTTTCTTCAAACAACATGAAGTCTTGCTGTATTCTGACTATTGCAGACTACCAAGCAGTACCTCCATGGAGGAGGGACAGAACCTACTTTGGGAATAGGCTCTGGAGCACTGCTGTGCCGAACCGAGCATTACTCCTAGGCTGGATATCCAGAGAGTAATGCTTGGTGAAAGTATGTACTGTTTTCCAGGTGGCTGCTTGACAAATCTCTAAGATAGGAATATCCCTGGCAGCAGCCAGGGAAGCAGCTGTACCTCTGGTAGAGTGAGCCCTCAGGCCTGAGGGTGGGATCCTACCTAATTGTTCATAGCAGAATTGTATACAATAGACAATCCACCTGTCAACAGATCTGTTAGTGGCAGGTTTTCCCTTACCAACCTCACTATAAGTGAGGAACAGTTGGAGGGAGTCAAACCTGTGACCCTCGGTACGCTCTATGTAGTAACTAAGGGCCCTTTTCACATCCAAGCTGTGCAACCTCCTCTCCCCAGAGGAGGAATGGTCAGTGAAGAAAACAGGAAGAGACATAGACTGGTTAAGGTGGAAATCTGAAACCACCTTAGGCAAAAACTTCCTATTAGTCCTGAGGACCACCTTATCTCTGTGGAAAGAGATAAAATCAGGCTCCACTGACAGGGCCTGTAACTCACTTATGCATCTGGCAGAAGTGATGGCTACCAAGAACTCAGTTTTCCAAGTCAAGTACTTAAGCTCTGCTGAGGACAAAGGCTCAAAAGGGGGTTGCATAAGCTGAGCAATGCAAACATTAAGGTCACAAGCAGGGGCAGGGTCCCTGAAGGGAGGATTGGTATGCAGCAATCTCTTGAAAAATTTACAGAATACAGGATGAGCTGAAAAGGAAGAGTGCTTGCCTGCCGACAAGAAGGCAGAGACAGCTGCCAGATGCACTCTTAGTGTAGTTGGTCTGAGTCCAAAGCTATTGAGATGAACCATATAGTCAAGTACTGTAGGCAAGCTAGCAGACTCTGGAAAGATATGCTTCCCAGAGCACCATATAGTAAATCTTTTCCACTTGGAGTTGTAGGTCTTTCTGGTGGAAGGCTTTCAAGAAGCCTTTAAAATATCCAGAACACCTTGAGAGAGATGCAAATCAGCAAACTCTAACTCTTCAAGAGCCAGGCCTTGAGGCTGAGAGATTTGAGATTTGGATACCAAGCCTCCCTGAGAACATGTTAACAGGTTGTAATTCCTGGGAAGAGACAGGGGAAGGTGGACTGCTAAGGACAACAAGAGAGGGTACCAGGGCTGTCTGGCCCAGTCTGGAGCAATCAGAATCACTTTGCAGGATTGAGACCTGATTTTGACTAGTACCTTGAACAGGAGAGGGAAGGGGGGGGAGAGCATACAGGAACTTCCCTTCCCGATTGAGAACTAGGGCATCCAGGGGACTGAGACCAACACTGGGGGCCTGCGGCAAAAAAGAGGAAGTTGGTGATTGTCTGGGGCTGCAAAAAGATCCATCTGTGGGGTGCCCCATCTGGAGAAGATCACTTTCAAAATCAGGGGATCTAGGGACCATTCGTGATGGCCCTGGGAAATCCTGCTGAGAGCATCCGCCAGGACATTGTCCTTCCCTGGGAGGTGCACTGCTATCAGAGAGGTATTCAGGGAATAGGCCAGAGACCACAACTTCATTGCCTCTGTGCACAAGGCTGTAGACCGAGTGCCCTCCTGCTTGTTGATGTACCACATTGCGGTGGTAGTGTCTGGCCTGATCTGAACTACTTTGTTCTGAACAGACTTGGAAAAAACTTGAAGTGCTAGAAACACTGCTCTGAGTTCCAAGAGACTGATGTGAAGCAGAGATTCTTGAGGTGACCACAACCCTTGGGTGGTCAGATCCCCCAAGTGGGCTCCCCAGCCCAAGAGGGAGGCATCTGTGGAAAGGATCAAACAATGAGATTGAGTGATGAAGGGAACTCCTTGTCTTAGGTTGTCCTGATCCTGCCACCACTGCAAGGCCTGGATCAGGGTTCGACTCACAGGGATTAGTTTGGTCAAAGAATCCTTTCTCTGGGACCAGAAGACTCTTAAGTGGAACTGAATGTCCCTCCTCTGAAATCGTGCTCCCTGGACCACTGCTGTAGAGGCAGCCATGTGGCCCAGGAGCTGCAGAAAATGCCTTGCTGGTCGAGACACCTGGAGGGTGAATGAAGAGGCCAGTGTAACAAGTGTCCTCGCCCTGTCCAGGGGAAGGAAGGCTCTTGCCTTTATTGTATCCAGCGCTGCCCCTATGAAGGTGAGGAGCTGCACTGGCTGCAAAACTGACTTTGAAAAATTCAGAAGGAATCCTAGAGAAATGAGCAGTTGCTGAGTTATCTGTAGGTGTGACTTGACTTGGTCTGGAGACTGACCTACTATGAGCCAGTTATCCAGGTATGGGAAGATGGAGATCTTTTTTCTCTTTAGGAAAGCAACCACTACTGCCAGGCATTTTGTGAACATCCTTGGAGCTGAAATTAGGCCAAAGGGCATTGCTCTGAATTGATAATGGCCTGAGGGCAGCTCGAACCTGAGGTACTTTCTGTGGGAGCTTCTGATGAGAATGTGGAAATAGGCATCCTTGAGGTCCAAGGAAACTAGCCAGTCTCCTGGCATTAGAGAGGGTAGAATTATTCTCAGAGTCACCATTTTGAACTTTGGCTTTAAAAGGTGCTTGTTTAAATATCTGAGATCCAGGACGGGCCGCCATTCTCCTGTCTTTTGGGAGTTAGGAAGTACCTGAGTACAATCCTTTCCCTGTGTAGGGTAGAACCCTTTCTATGGCTCTCAGAGCCAAGAGGAGGGAGACCTCTGCCTCTAGGGCAAGGGCCTCTGAAGGATTTGCAGGTGGAAAGGATCTGTTCTCATCTTGGGAAATTTTGAAGCTGAGAACCAGTCCTTGGCTTACGACTTCCAGGACCCATTTGTCTGATGTTAAAGACATCCAGTCCTGGACAAAGTAAGCCAGCCTGCCTCTACTGGTGGTGGAGAATCGGCCGGGCAACCCCATCAGGTGCCTGTTTGAAGGGCTTTGAGGCTGAGGGGTGGTAGCAGGCCTGCTTGTACCCGTGCCTGCCTCTCCCTCTGGGCAAAGGCAGAAGAGGAGGCCTGCGCTTGGTAGAAAGGCCTAAGAAAAGGCCTGCCTCTGCCCCTGGAATGCTGCCTCTGGGGAGTGGCTTGCCTTCCCTTGGCCTGAGCACTCTTATAGGTGGTCCAGTATTCATCCATTTTCTACATGTAGTTCTCTGTTTGCTCCCCAAACAGAGAATTACCAACAACAGGAAAATCCATGGCCTTAGTCTGGGTATTCTGAGAAAGGCTAGTACATCTGAGCCAAGCCATCCTGTGAAGGGCCACAGATGTAGCCATGACTCTAGATGAAACATCACTGGAGTCCACTACAGCATGAAACTGCACCTTGGATGCCTCAATACCTCAATACCATCTGCAGCCACCTGCTCCAGCTCCTTGGCAAGCTGGCCAGGGACCCGTTTAGCTAAAGCCATTACAGTGTCCCATCTAGACTTCTGGTATCTAGCTGTATAGGCCACATAATTAGCCTGCCTGAGACCCAAAGATGCTGCCATGTATTGTTTCTTTGCCATGGCATCAATCCTCCTGGAGTCCTTATCTGGGGTGTGTGAAGCCAAGGGTATATTTGCCTCATCACAGGCAACAATCTGCACTACCCCCAACATGGCTGCATTGCTGGGAAAGGAACTCCGTATCTGAGCCTGAAAGAGTATACCTCTTGTCCATTCTCTTGTCCACAGGAGGTATAGAATTAGGAGTCTAACATTTTTGTTGTCAGTTTCCCAAAAGACTTATGAAGGGGAACAGACAGCCCCTTGGACTCTGGGATATCCATCATCTCAACATAATCAGGCTCCTCCTGATCCTCTACAGCTTCTTCCATAGGAAGCTGAAGAGTTTCAGCCACTTTTTTGTAAAACAAAAAATGGAAAGGGGACTCCGAAAGCCCAGGAAGAGAAACCCCTGAAGGTCTGTCTGGGGAGATGTCCGGGTCAATGGGCACATCCAGACTTTCACAATCAGCATCATTATCCTCATACTCTCCTTCCTCCTCCTCCTCCGGTTCATAAAAATCCTCTAAATTATAATCTGGAACCGGGGGAACCGACTGAACTGAGCCCCTAACCGATGGTGCCGGCTCGGTCGGAACCGGGGTTAGCAATTGAACAATCTTTATCGCTTTGGCTATTTCTTCAGCGGTCAGAGAAAGAACTTGTGGATCTGAACCGGCTGACTTATCCCTTCTTTTTCTTTTTAGTGGAACCGACTCCTCAAGTCGGTTCTCTTCACTACCAAGTTGTGCCCTGGTCAGAGGGCACTCCTTCTATTTGGTTGGAACCGAACCGGGCTGCCATCCGGTCAGTGGACTTTTGGCCCCTTCCTCTCTTTTCCAGGGTAGCTGAGGGAAAATTTTTTGCAAATCTGGCAGTCTGAATCGGTGGTCAAACCCCAGACAATAGCACAGGTGGTGTGGGGGTCAGCCTTAGCAAAGGCTTCCTCACACACACTACAGTGTTGAAACCCAGTGGGCCCGTTTTTTCTTGGGTTTCTAGACATGGCCAGTCCTAACCAAACTTCCCTTTTTCGGCAATCCACCAGGCAAGACACCCTTATCGGTTCCTGACCTGTAGCTGGTTGTGGAAAAAATCGTAACGAAATCCTTTTTTTTTTAGAACCGATAAGGACCAGTAACCACACTCTAAAAGTAGAAAAACAACTTTTTTTTACAAACCTTATCAGTTCAAATAGAACCAATTCGACATTTACAAGTTCCACACAGAAGCAAACAATAATAAACCTATCTAGTACTCACGGTACCACAGACAGAAACTGATCCGACAGATTAGATGGAATAGATTCGGTTGAAACCGAGAAAAAACGACACTTTAACCGACTAAACTGAACCGAGTAAAGGAGAAATCTCCAGAGCGACTGTTCAGTGAGGCGGAGTAAAGAATCTGGTGGTTTAGGTTCAAACAACAACAGACAGAGTCTCAACCGAGCTCGAGCTCAGCGTTCCATGCCTTGCATGGAAAGTTAACTCTTTCCTCTTCAGGGCAGTTCAAAGGTTGGATATCACCGCAATAGTCAGAATACAAGACGACTTCATGTTGTTTGAATAAATAATTTTCAGGCAGGTAAGGAAAGAATCCGGGAAAGAAAATTTTGAAAGGGTAGCCCACAGGAAATCCCCACCCCACCCTATCGAACGCTTTATCTGCATCTAAACTTATTATAGTGGAGGGATTTTCTGGAATGTATATACTCCAACAGTAGCAGGACTCGGCTTAAATTATCAGATGTACTTTTCCGTTTTATAAAACCTGATTGGTCCCGGTGTATTAACTGAAGAAGTATAGGTTCCAGCCGTTTGGCCCAAATGGCCATAAACATTTTGTAATCCAAATTCAAAATTGAAATAGGGTGATAGGGTGAAGGAAAAGTAGGGTCCTTCTCGGGTTTAAGTAGGGGAGAAAGAACAGCATAACTCCAGGAAGGAGGGGGGGACTCTCCCTCTGCCACTGCTCAGCAAGCTGATAGAAAACTGGGAAGTAGCTGAGGGATAAAGGTTTTATACCATTCTGGACCAAAACCATCTGGGCCGGGACATTTCAAGGGTTTTAAATCTTTTACCTGTTGGAGTATCTCTTCAGGTCTAATGGGTCGCTCCAACAGTCCTTTATGGAACTCTGATAACTTAGGCAAGTGAAGCTTATCCAAAAACTCGGATATTACTTTATCTTGTATTGAGGATGGCTGAGGGGCTGCATATAAAGATTTATAAAACTGTGTAAAAACCTGACTGATTTGTTCTTCCTTATAGGTGGTTGTACCTGATAGAGTAGATTTTATTTTTAAAACAGTAGAAGCCCGTTTATTAGCTCATAATTTCTGAGCCAAAGCCCAAGCTCCTCTTGCTCCCCCTCATAGTTATACTTTCTTAAATAATTCAGGCTCTGGAGAGTTCTAAAATCTAGTATTTTTTGTATTTCTTGTTTTAAACTTCTAATCCATTGTTGAAGGGCTGTATCTCCCTCTCTGTATAAGAGTTGGTATGAAGCTACGTGGTCTGTTAAATAGTTAAGCCTAGCATTCATCGCCTTTTGTTTTCAGGAAGCATATTCCAGAATCTCACCACATAAAACTGCTTTTAAAGCATCACACTGAATTACACCAGTACTTTAAGACCACTCAAGGCTTAGCAGCCGATTCCCGAACCATTGACCAGACCTTAAAATAAAGGGAAAAAATTAACAATGAACATCTGGAATAAATAAGAATTTTATAAAAAATAAAGTAAAACAAGAAATAACAAAGACGGTTCCTCAATGCTTTTTCAGAACTGAAGAGGAACTGGAAACTAAACTTAAATCACAACTAAACTAGTGCTAAACTATACTAAAAGAAAGTAAAGGCAGCAGATGAAATAAAATTGAAGTTTACTTGTTTCTTCACAAAAAAAAAAAAACTAATTTCACAGACTTCTGAGGAGAAGTCTCAGGGGTGTCTTGACTAGGCAGACGGTGAATGAAATCTGAGTGCTACAGAATGCAGCAGTTGGTGAGGGCAGCAGTTTGAATGCTGGCATGAACCAATGAGTGCTCCATCATTTGCATAAGTACCATTTTTTCTAGGGCAGATCAGCACTGGATGCTGACTGCAAGAGTTAAGAAATTGAAGAATTCCTGGGGTTAGAAGCAGGCAGGCACGGCGATCCTCTAATGTAGATGGATGAAAGGTGCACCACATGCCGCATGCCTGGGGATCATGCTAGTGGCTAAGGCAGTAGATGCACATGAAGTGCAGATCCGTCTGGTACATCGTCTGCCCGCAGGCACATTTTCAGAATCCTGGCACTGACTTTGCATCGTCCATATTGAAGACAAGAAGGCGTATGCCTGAACACAAAGTTTTTGAAAGAAAAAAAAGCAAGTTTAATACGCAAAGGGCCTTCTCAGCATGACAGCGATAAGGAGGGAACTATCTTCTTCCAGCGGAAAGGAAGATCTGATGTCATGGGGCAGTGCCGAGTGGGTGGGAGGAGCCAGCTTGAAGATGTTCTGACAAGCCTTAAAGGGGAGAGGAACACTGCCTGAAGTGTGGATAGAACACCATATTCACATCCCTAGAACATCTGTTCTGGAGCTCTGCCAGTTGCTAGAACTTTACGAAGAACTCTTGGGATATAAAATTAACCATGAGAAATCAGAGGCCTTGAAACTGAGTGGCCATTTCCCCAAGCAACTCTCCACTAATTTCTCTTTTCACCTGGGATAAGGATGAATGGGTTTGATATCTAGGGGTCAAGGGCACTACAGCACTGAACCAACAGTTCTGGTTAAATTATGATCCCTTCTGAAAGGAAACAAGTAGTGACCTGAATAAGTGGACCATTCTTCCGTTATCTCTAGAAGGCTGCATCAAAATCCTGAAAATGAACGCAATGCCTAGACTTTTGTCTCTTTTCTAGGTCCTCCCTATCCTAATTTCAGAGTCTTTCTGGGAAATGCTAGGCAAGCTCCACATGAATTTTTTCTGAAACTGAAAAAGGCATAGAGTAACCCAAATTTTTTTAGAGCAACAATGGGATAGAGGGAGCTAGGATTATCTAACCTGAAGTATTACTTTTCAGCAGCCCAGCTGCTCTTGATCATCACCTGGTGGTACAAACTTGAAAACATTCCTTCCCTACCTGCCCCTCTGTAGGAACAAAACCCTGGTTATAATATTATAATATTTTGTATTATTTTAATTATTATTTAGTATCTTTATAAATGCTTATTAATTAAGGTATTTGGGGTGTAATACTAGACAACTGGTTTAAATTCCTGTCTACAGAAGTTCTCTAAGCAAGAAGAAAAATTGTCCGCAAAAAGAAGAAAAGAAAAAAAATCCCTTCAAGTTCATCTTGCCTAAGTGAAACTTAGGGGATATGGCATCTATGACTGTCCGTTTAAAATGAATTTTCCCTTAAACTCGACCACTTTAAAAGGATGATATTAGCAGACTACTTCAATCGTTGTTTACATGAGGAAGAAACCAGTGATGGAGAGCTGAAGATAAGGTAGCCTAGCAACTGACATCTCTGTGATGGATACTCTGGTACTGCCTAACACATCAAATACCTTTAAGAAGAAGAAAAAAACTTAAATTCAGTTTTACTACTAAAAGGAACTTGTGTTTGTTACTGACAAATACAACATGCTGCTGGCATGAAACTTACACACTGAATAAAGGACACACTGACCTCTCAACTGGCCAAATTGTGTGAATGCAGCTGATGGGAGGTCCAAAGGTATCCACAAGAATATCCTGGGGCAAGAATCTTTAAAGTAAGCATACCATGTTTGATCTTAAATAGGAACTGGTGTAATGACAAATTTAAAAAAATGACTTTTAGGCCTCTGCCTAATGGAAGACAAAAGTTACACCACTCTGTAAACTAACTGTCACTTGGAGATACTTAACCTGCATGGTTGAGTGGGCACAGACAAAGGAAAAGTCGTTGCCAAAGGAATCTGATGCTTTTAAAGACTTTTTTTTTTTTTTACCTTGCATGTGAGGGACACCTGCTTAATTTTGGAGCATAGAACACGAACTGTAAGCTCATTAAACCCTTTTTGAAAGATTTTGCCAAGAACTACAGTTATATACATTCTTAACTTATCTCAGAAAATATTTGTCTCACAGACATAGGAGACACCTCAAAAGACTGACTTTAATAAGATGAATCCAAAAATGATTGCATGAAGGCGGTATGTTCTTGCATTCAAAAGTTATAAGAAAAATTAACTTTCAGCTAAAAACTAAATCAAGGCAGTGGAAGGTAGAGTCTGAAAAGAAAAAGCTAGCTAACCCACCCCCTTTGCAAGAATCAATCTGGACTGGTGCAATAATGACCTAGTCAGACAGTAATGTCACTCTGGACCAGAAGTAATAAAAGCTAGGTCCAAAAAGGGGGTGGTTAATTTGCTTCCATCTGAGATACTGAGAGGTTCTGTACTTGTGGAATGGAGATTTTGGCTGTTAAGGACTGTTTTAACAGTTCCCAACAAAGTCAGAACAAAAGGACAGAGACTGCCTATTGATGTCCATCACCAGAAGCAAGTCTGTAGTACTATGTTGACAACAGATGGGTCCAAAGTCCAAGGTTCGAGTGTGAGCAGGAAAAAGAACAGAAACAAGGTCCAGGTACTAGATGAACTTTGCTGTCCAGGAAAAAAAGATTCTCATCAACATCCTGAAATTAAGGAAGATAACCAGCCTCTACAAATAACCAGATGTTTGAGTATTATTTTAATTAAGTTTTATAATATTCTAATTGGGCTTAGCTGGGAGGTTGCATAAGCAGAATAATTTCTTAAATACTGAAGTTGGGTATGTCGAAAAGCCGGAATTCAAGTAAGAATATATAGAGATTTTTGCCAAAGAAAAGCTATTTTGAATAAGTTACAAAGAGAAGTTTTAAAACACTAATAAGAAAAAGCTATTTGAAATATGTCTATAAGAACAATGTTACTGTTTGCAAAAGTAATCAAAACTGCAAGCTGTGTTCTTTTGTTTTCTGAAGCCTTTGTTTGCATTTATGCTGCTTTTCATCATGTTCACAATGTTTTATCTATCCAAAAATTATTAGTAATTAATTGTATTGTACAGGGACAAATGACATCTGCTTTTTCTACATATTACATGAGGGTGTAATAGAAGAAAAAATTACTCACCTTAGTAATCTGGTTTCTTCCAAAGTATTCTTCAATATGATTAACTGTAACAGTCAGCCTCCTGTGTTGAACTGCCCCGGAGAGAAATGGAACATATGCAAATGATGGAACCTTAATTGGCTTGTGCCACCATTCAAATGGCTGCCCTTACCAACTGATGCATCTATAACACTCAGATATTATTGGAGCCTGCTTGTGCAGACTCCTAAACTAAGCTATCCTAACAAAATTAAGCAAATAATTTAACAAGTTCCCCTTTTTAACTTGTCCCCTGGTAATATCAGAGAGGACTAAGATGAGGAAACAAATAGCAGTTTGGTGTCTTAAAAACTATAGAAAACCAAGAATGACGATAACAGTATGCGAAACCAGCTATGATGCACTGGTCAACTGATTCTGGAAGGGGAGATAGGAAGGGAGAGTTAATCATACTGAAGAATACCTTGGAAGAAACAAAATTACCAAGGTGAGCAATTTTTTCTTCTTACCCCAGGAATTCTTCAATATGATTAACTGTAGCAGACTACAAAGCAGTACCTAGAGAGGTGGGCACAGAACCCTACTTAGGAAACAGGATCTGCAGCACTGCCATGCAAAACCTGGTATCACTCCTGGACTGAATGTCCATACTGTAATGCTTTGTAAAGGTGAGTACTGTTCTCCATGTAGCTGCTTTACAGATTTCCAGCAGGGGAATATCCCTGGCAGCCACAAATGTAACAGCTGTACTCCTTGTAGAATGTGCCCTCAGGCCCACGGGGGGCTCCTTAACAGCTTTACTGTAGCAGAAGTGGGTACATGCTGCTATCCACTGTGAAATGGTTCTTTTAGTAGCTGGTTTTCCTTTTCCCACATCCCCATCAGGAATAGCTGCTGCTTGTCCTGCTATGGCCTTTAGTATGGTCCAGATAATATCTGAGGGCTCTCTTAACATCCAGGCTGTAAAGCCTCTGCTCCCCTGAGCTACAGTGCTCAGTGAAGAAGACTGAAAGAGTGATAGTCTGGCTTAAATGAAAATCAGAGACTATTTTAGGAAAGAACTTCCTATTAGTCCTGAGTGCCACATTATCCCTGTGGAAGGAGATGTAATCTTGCTCTATACACAAAGCTTGCAGCTCACTGATCCATCTGGCTGAGGTTATGGCCACTAGGAATATGGTTTTCCAATTGACAAATGTCAGGTGTGCTGTAGCCATGGGTTCGAAGGGGGGTCCCATGAGATTGGCAATGTAAACATTAAGATCCCAAGTAGGCACCTGTTTCCTATGGGGGGGGGCGCAACTGGGCAAGTGTTTGAAGAATTGTTTGAAAATAGGATTGGCAGCTAAAGAAGTGCCCTTGCCAGGCAAAAGACAAGCTGAGACTGATGCCAGGTGGACCTTAAGGGTTGTGGACTATAGGCCCAGAGAGTGCAGGTGGATGAGATAAGCCAGAAAGACTGGTAATCCCGACTGGGTAGGTACGAATCTATTAGTGCCACACCAGATCGAAAACCTTTTCCACTTTGCTGCATAGGTTTTCTTGGTAGAGGGCTTCCTAGAGCCCCTGAGCACCCAAAGTACATTTTCAAAGAGTTGTAGGTTGGCATACTCTTGGTCCTCAAGAGTCATGCTCCGAGTCCGAGTGACTTGAGGTCTGGGTACAGGATCCTCCTCCCCTGTGAGAAAGTCAGGAGACTGTACCTCTGAAGGAGGTGTATGGGTTGGGCTTCTGACAGGGAGAGCAGTAGGGAATACCAAGGCTGCCTGGCCCAGTCTGGAGCTATCAGGATCATGGTAGCTAGTTGAGATCTGAGTTTGATCAGGACTCTTAAGTAATAATGGGAATGCATACAGGCTCTTCCCTGACCAGTCTAACACCAGGGCATCCTTGGGCACTGTGCCCTTCGCTGGAGGCCTGCAGCAGAATAGAGGCAACTGATGGTTCTCCTGTGAGGCAAAGAGATCTATCTCTGGGGTGCCCCACCTGTGAAACACTACCTCCAGTACTTGTTTGCTAAGAGACCGTTCATGATAGTTTTGGTTGATTCTGCTGAGTGCATCCGCCAGGGTATTCTCTTTTCCCTTTTCCTGGTAGGTGGATGGCCACCAAGGATGCCTGCAGCGAGTAGACCAGACCCCATACCTTCATTGCTTATGTGCACAGCAGGTCGGACCTTGTCCCTCCCTGCTTGTTGATGCAGTACATAGTGGCGGTGTCTGTCTTGACTTGCACCACCTTGTCCCTTACCAGGGCAGCAAAGGATTGGAGTGTCAGAAAGACTGCCCTGAGCTTCAGGAAGTTTATGTGCATCAGTGACTACTGTGGACCATATGCTGTGCACTGTATGCTGTCCCAGGTGTGCCCCCCACCCTAGGAGGGAGGAATCTGTTGTAAGCACCAGAGTGGGGGATTCTGACTTGAATGGGACCTCCAGTCTGAGACTGCTTTGGTCTTTCCACCACTGCAAAGCCCGCAGTAGTGTCTTTAACACTGGTACCAACTTTGCTAGTGAATCCTTTCTTTGGCACCAGTGTGCCCTAAGGTGGAACTGGGTGTCTCGTATCTGGAACCTGCAAACCTGAACTGTTCCTGTTGCTTCAGCCATGTGCCCTAGCAACATTAGGAAGTGTCTTGCTGGCTGCGGCCTATTGAGGACTTTGTAGAGTTGGGGAGGGGCCTAAGACAAGTAGCACACACAGTATCCTTCTCAGAGGTGCTGCCTGTCAGTGGCATGAGTGAGGCGAGGGTACTTTGCACCATGCAGTTTAACAAATGGTTGAAAAAATGGTGTGGAGCACAGGGGTTTGGCTTCATTGGGGACTGGGGTTCCACCTGGAGGGACACCAGCCTATACTGGCAGGATGGTCTGTATCTGTCCAGGAAGGGAACAAGTCTTTTGGGCAATCGGTTTAAATGCTTCATTGGCAAGCCTTTAAACTAGTCAAGGGGAGGCACTGATAAGCAGAAGGAAAATCCCAGCCTCCCCTACAAAACAGGGTACTAAATGAGAAAAAGACCAAAGGTAGAAAGGTCAGTGGGTTGCCGCTACAGAAGGTAAAGCCATCAAAATGGGAGAGCAATGAGTACCAATGCCGTAGCCTGGGTAACAAGCTTCCTGAATTAGTGGCCTTGATGGAGGAGGAAGATCTAGATATTGTAGGTAGTCACAGAAACATGGTACACACAGAACCATGACTGGGATGTAAACATACCAGGATACACTATCCACAGGAGGGACAGGGAGGGTAAAGAGGAGGAGGAGTAGCTCTCTACATAAGAGAAGAAATCAAAGCAACAGAAACAAAACGTAAACAGGGAGGAGAAGAAGCACTGTGGGTCAATTTGGAGGCAGGCAATGGCACCACAATCCGCACAGAGGTTAGATCACAGATCCTCTCAGGGGAGGAAATGGACAAGGAAATGATAGAAAGTATACTTAGAATGGCAGATAAAGGGAGATATTGCTGATGGGTGATCTGAATATGCCAGATGTTAACTGGAGTGCAGTTGCAGCAGCCACTTCTAAGAGTGGGTTATTCTAGATGCCCTACAGGGGCATGCCTTAGACAACTAGTATTGGAGCCCACCGAGAGGGAGCAATCTTAGACCTGGTTCTCTCAAATGGAGATGAAGAGAGGATCACAGATGTAGAAGTGGGTAGCCATCTGGGAACTAGCGACCATCAAACAGTATGGTTCACAATAAACACAGCAATAGAGTCAACCTTGCTACAAAGACAAAGGTACTGGATTTTAGGAGGGCTGACTTTGCTAAAATGGGTGAGTGCCTAAGGAATGCACTAGCAAATGGGCAGGAAGGAGGGTGGAAGAACAATGGGGAATAATAAAACTGCCATCACAGAGGTAACAAGCCTTTGTGTAAAGCAATAAACAAAATGAAACGAGGTAAGAAACCACTATGGTTCTCAAAGGAAGTGGCAGTGAAGGTTCAAGAGAAAAAGAAAGCATTCAGGAAGTACAAGAAATCACAGAAGGAACAGGACAGAGAACTGTATCAGTAAAGCAAAAGGAAGCTGGAAAGGCAGTCAGAATAGCAAAGGCCCAAACCGAGGAAAAGATAGCCAACTCTAGTTAAGAAGGGGATAAAACCTTTATAGGTACATCAGGAGCAAAGGAAGACCAAGGAGGGATAGTGAGGCTTAATAAAGGGAAGGAGGGTGGGCAGAGCGTGACTGTGAAAAGGCAGAGATACTAAACAAATATTTTGCTCAGTATTTACAAAGGAAGAGGGAGGTACCTAAAACAAACAGTAGAAACATTCTGGATACAGAAGTTGATACCAGCCCATTTACAGAAGAAAGAGTTCTGAAAGAGCTCTTAAAACTGAAGGTGGACAAAGCAATGGGGCCTGATGGGATTCATCCCAGAATTCTAAAAGAACTAAGGATAGAACTAGTGACACCACTGACTACCCTCTTTAACAAATCATGGGAGGATGGGGTGGTACCTGAGGACTGGAGGAGGGCAGATGTGATTCCCCTTCACAAAAGTGGGAGCAAGGCAGCAGGAAACTACAGACCTGTTAGTTTAACCTCAGTGGTAGGCAAAATGATGGAATCACTTTGAAGGAAAGAATTGTTGCTAATCTAGAGGCCAGAGGGCACAGGACCCAAGGCAGCATGGATTCACAGCGGAAGGTCATGCCAGACAAATCTGATAGATTTCTTTGACTGTGACCAAAGTAGTTGATCAGGGAGGGCTGTGGACATGGCCTACTGACTTTAGCAAGGCATTTGACACAGTCCCACACAAAGATTAATATACAAGTTAGCCAGCCTGGGAGTGGGTCCCAAGATGACAGCCTGGAAAGAATTGGCTGGAGAATAGGACAGAGAGTAATAGTAAAATGGAGTCCACTCTGAAAAAAGGGGGTTAGCAGGGGGCACACAGGGTTCAGTATTAGACTAGTCCTCTTCAATGTCTTTATAGCTTCATTGCAGAGGGATTGGAAGGAAAGTATGTCTTTGCAGATGACACAAAGATCTGCAACAGAGTTGATGCACAAGGTGGGGTGGAAAGGATGAGAAGGGACTTGGCAAGGTTAGAGGAATGGTCAAATGTATGGCAGCTTAGATTCAATGCTAAGAAGTGCAGGTAATGCACCTGGAAACAAAACCCAGGGAAGAGTAACAATGGGGTGAGATACTAACAACAACAAAAATGGAAAGGGACCTGGGGGTAGTCATATCAGATGACCTAAAGGTGGGCAAGCAATGTGAGAGGGCAGCAAGGAGGGCTGGGGGGATACTGGGATGCATAGGGAGAGGCATCACCAGTAGAAAACAAGAAGTTATTATCCCTCTGTTCAGATAGCTGGTGAGACCACATCTGGAGTACTGCGTGCAGTTCTGGAGACCCAATCTCCGCAAAGACATAGACAGGATGGAAGCTGTCCAGAGGAGGGCAACTAAAATGGTGCAGGGTCTGCACCGAAGACATATGAAGAGAGACTTAAGGAGCTTAATATGTGTAGCCCCGAGGAAAGAAGGGAGAGGGGGACATGATAGAAACTTTCAGGCACCTCAAGGGAATCAACAAAGTCCAAGAGGGTAGCATCTTTCAAAAAGAGGTGTGCAAGAACAAGGGGGGCACACAATTTTAAGATAGAAGGGGCGGCTCAGGTACTTATTAAAACATTTTTTTCACAGAGAGGGTTGTGGATGTATGGAACAGCCTTCCAGAGGAGGTTGTGGAGTCAAAAACAGTGGTGGAATTCAAGCATGCATGGGACAGTCATAAGTCAATTCTAGGGGTTGGGGGTAGGAAGTAGTAGGCTGCTGGTTAACTAGGATCTGCAGCTTATCCATCAGGTAGGGAAATGGGCAGACTGGGTGAGCCAAGCGGTCCTTATCTGCCGTGAAATTCTATGTTTCTATGAGGCTGAAAGAGCCTGCAATCTCAATCAGTAGGATGTTGTCCACTCTGTCTTGGGGGGGGGGGGAGGAAGGCTCTTCCTTGCTGAGTATCCAGCTTTGCCCCTATGAAATTCAGTACCCGAGTGGGCAGGACAGATTTCTGAACACTAAGAAGGAACCTCAGTGACTCTAAAGTGTCTTGGGTGAACTTGAGGGCATCTCTTACCTGTTGTGGTGACTGCCCTATGACTAGCCAGTCGTCTAGGTTAGGGCACTGTGATGCCCTGCCTTCGCAGGAATGCTACTCCCACTGCTAGGCACTCTATGGAAGCCCTGGGAGCAGAGGTCAGATCGAATGGTAGAACTGCAAACTGGTAATGCCCTGAAAGAAGCCTGAACCCGAGGTATTTTCTGTGAGATTCCCTGATGGGAATGTGGAAGCAAGCATCTTTGAGATCCAATGATGCCAACCAGTCTCCTTCCTGAACAGCAGGAAGAATCATTGCCAAAGTTACCATCTGGAACTTTGGCTTTGTCAAGTGTTTGTTCAGAGCCATTAGGTCCAAAAGGGGTCTCCACTCCCCATTTTTCTTTAATGTCAGGAAGTATCTTGAATAGAATCCTTTTCCCCTCTGCAAGAGTGGAACAGGTTCCACTGCCTTTGCTACCAGCAAATTAGACACTTCTCTTCTTCCCAAAAGTACCTCTCTGAGGGAGATGCTGGCCAGAAGAGTTTGAACCTCAGCTTGGGGGTGGATTTGAAGCCGAGGGCCAGGCCCTGGCTCAGGCTCACTACCTCCAAGACCCACTTGTCTGTGGCAATGGAAATCCAAACTGGGAAGTAGTGAGCCAGCCTGCCCCCTACTGGCTGTGGTGAGGAACCTGACCAATGGACCAGAGTCTGCTTTGCCTGGGCTGCAGCCTTAGTGGCCTGAAAACCACACCTGGAGCCCCTTCCCCCCAGAAATATCCACTCTGCTGCTGATATACAGTAGTAACGACAGACATGGCCAGCTATTTCCCGACATTTCTGTGATATTTCTAGAGAAATCTCCTGCTTTCTGCATTTCCACAGTAGGGGCAGCAGAGAGAAACTCTTTAGAAATGTTGCAAAATATCTGGAAATAGCTGGCAATGTCTGTGGCTACTACTGAGGGGTGGCTTGGGCCTGGAAGAAAGGTCTGCTGTAGCCTGACCTACCTCTACCTCTCCTTTCCTGTGCCCTGCAAGAGGCTGAAGCCTTCTCTTTGGCAGCACTGTTCTTATAAGTGGCTTTATACTTATCCACTTTTTTCATGTAAGCTTCATTCTTATCCCCAAACAGGGAGTTATTTTCACAAGGAAAGTCCATAGCCTTAGTCTGGGTGCCATGGGTAAGATTTGTGGTTCTCAGCCAAGCAAACCTCCTTCGTGCTACTGTCGTGGCCATCCAACTTGCTTCAGTGTCATTAGAGTCCACTGCCATGTGAAACTGGTAACTGGTATTTGCTAGCCTCCAAACCAAACCTAGCTGTCTAAGCCATGTTAGCAGCCACAGCAGGCGGTGCCTTATCTGCCACAGCCAGTATGGAATTCCCAAAGGGTCTTCTGATACCTGGCAGCATATGCCATGCAATTAGCTTGCCTTGTGGCCCAAGAAGCAGCCAAATACCCATTCTTTGCCATACTATATGTAACCCCCGTTACCCGGGGTTACTAGAATCCCAGTAAGACCTAGTGGTAGGCAGGGAAGGCAGCTTGTGAAACTCCAGTTAAATGGATTTCACACTGTCTCACTCTGTTCTCAGTCTCAGCTGAGATTGAGGGATGATATAATCTTAGAACTATTGCAGCTGCATAAGCCACACTGTAATGTTGCAGCTGGAGGTTAGTGTAGAACGTTGGGATTTTGAATTCAGTCTGTGTGCAGTCTGAGTGAGAGATGGTAGTACAGCTGAATGTGTGCAGGCTCTCAGAGCTTTAAGCTCTGTTTTAGAGCTACTTTTGGAAGGTGTGTGTTTCCACCGTAAGAGGAACACAGTAACTGGTAATTGAATTGGTGGAGACTGCTTTCAATGGTTCAAGAGCCCCATCCCTGAGGGGATGGGGGAAGGTTTTGCCTGTTTTCCAGGGCAACCCACCTGGGTCCGCTAAGGAAAGAAGCTGCCTATTCAAGTTGTGCTGAGGCACCAGAGCTCCGAGAGAGAAATTCCTTTGTGGAAGAATCGCCTGTGGGCACCTGCAACTAAAGGGTGAGTTCGCCTGAAAAGAGCCAAGTGTTTTTCACCTGAACAGTTGGAAAGTGGGGACTGGACCGTTTAACTCAGTGGGTGGTCTAGAGAAATGGACAATGCCACTTAAAAGTATGTTCAAGTCCAGCACAAATGGGAAGCAAGACAAGTAGATGGAATGTGATATACATTTAGCAAGAATCTACATTGCAAAGCTTTACAGGATGAGGTGTTTACTGTCCAGAGAAATGGCCGGCTATGAACTGTGGGAGCGAGAAATGGGAGACCCATCAGTTGTAACCAAATTCACCTCTACGGATTTGCTTTGAGACACCTTTTACTTTCTCTCAGGTACTTGGCCAGTGCCTGAGAAAAGTACCCAGATGTAGGATTAAGAGGAAGAATTTCCTGATGGAGCAGTGGTGCTCTTAGGTGGTTTAGGGAGCCACCAGAAAATGTTTCCACGATGTATGGAAGGTGTCAGAGTGGCTGGCAAGGGAGCCGAGCCAGGGAAAACCCAGAACAGTGTACAAGTTCAGGCTGTGTAACCCAAAGCAGCGTGCAAGTCCAGGCTGTGTGTCCAGTGGGTTCAGAGCCTGAGGGCTAAAGTGTTGAGGAAGTGTTCTCGTTTCTTTTAATCTGCATTACCAGGAGTGTAGCCCCGTGGGGGTCCATCTATGCTTTGTTTATTCTGTTTGGATGTGAATAAAAAGCCACACTTTAGAATCCCACTTCTGGTATTGGACATTACAGTTATTGCTTCCTGTGTTCAGAATTACTTGGGTGTCCCTGTGCAGAGCAGCCAAACCTAGCCTTTGTGCCGAGTGACCTATTCCTCTCCGAACCCAGCCCACCTAGTATTGCTGTCAGATTCAAACAGCATACCAGCTCTGGGGTTACATATATAACTTTCTAGAGTCTTTTTCAGGTGGGTGAGATGACAGTGGCACCCTTGCCTTTTCACAAGCAGCTGCCTACACCACCCCCTCTTGGTCAGAGTGTGAAAACAAAAATTCTGCCCCTGACCTGTCAAGCTGACATTTCTTATCAGTTTTCTTGTCAACTGGAGGTACCGAATTGGGTGTCTGCACTACCTTCAGCACATGCTTTTTTAAAGATTTGTGGATGGGTAGCAGCAGCCTTTTGGTTGGAGCCAAACCCATTATCTCTAAGAAGTCTGCCTCTTCTTCCTCTTCCACTGACTCATTGGTAGATAAAATCAAGTGCATCCACTATCTGCTTTACAAATGTAAAGTGTGAGGAATAATCTTCAGGTTAGCCTGGGAGGTGACTCAAACTCTTGATCCGGAGAAACCTACAGTTCAATTGGTTCCTCTACACACTCTTCATATGTGGGATCCTGACATTCAGTAACCGATCCGTGAACAGTTGTCTGAACTGGTGTTGGATATGCACTCTGATCTGATGGAACTGGTGGTGCCGGTTGCGGAACTGGAAATGGACCTTGTAAAGCCTGTGGAATCTGTATGGCTTGTGCTACAGGTTCAGCCATAGGCACATTTGGCTTTTGCATTGAGGGCTCCTTCGGTTTTTCACCTGGAGTTTGAACGTGCTTTTTCTTAGTTTTCTTTTTAGATGCAGCTGGTTCAGTAATCAGTCCCCCAGTTCTTTCGGTTTTTGAACTCTCGATTTTGTCAGAGGCATTAGGCTCTGCATTTTTATCGTCTTTTTAGTAGAGGTAGATGGTTGATCCGGAACCAGATCGCTCAGAACTGGAGTAGAAGCCATTCGCTTTTTAAAGTGTTCAAGGCGTTTTTCCATGGTTTTAGCCAAGAAAGTCTTAAAAACGTCACAGTTGGCCTGAAAGTGTGGGGAACCCAGACAGAAAAGACACCGGTCATGCTTGTCTGCTTTTGCAGAGACTTCCCCACAGCAGTGCAGTTTTTAAAATCTGTAGGCCTTTTTAGGCTTATCAGACATAACCAGCAATCTAATACGCAAAAACACACCAGAACTAACTCGGTCAACACCAAAATATTACCGTATAAATGTAGAAAGGTAACGGTTTCCCAAGTTAAGCGGTCGGTTCCTGAACCAGGGAGAAACAGCAAAACTTACGGATTTTAAAGAAAAAACATTCCAACAACTAGATTAAGCACAGGTAAAGTTCTTAGCAAAAATATGTAATAGAAAATGAAAAAAAAAAAGAACCAGAACAACAAAGAACCACTGAGGAACCATGAACTGAGGTAAAAACAACCAAAAACAGCTACAAATATAGCATTAAACTAAGTCAGAAAGAAAAGGTAGCAGTTCTAATGATAAACACAGAATGTTTATTTCTTCACAAAATATAAGGAATTCTCAAAAGCGCTGAGAAGCAGTCTCTGAGGTGTCCTAAAAGGCAGGCGGAGAAAGAAATCTGAGTGTTACAGAATGCAGCAGTTGGTAAGGGCAGCAGTTTGAATTGTGGCATGAACCAATGAGTGTTTCTTCATTCGTATATGTTCCATTTCTCTCCAGGGCAGTTCAACACAGCAGGCTGACTGCTACAGTTAATCATGCTGAAGAATTCCTGGGGTTAGAAAAGTTATTTGTCTTTATCTAGAATGTTATACAGTAGGTGGTAAAGTAAGCCAGTCTTACATTATTTATATGGTTTTAAGCAAAGTTTGTGACACGGGGCTAAAGACTTAGCTAAGTGCCCATAATAAGAAATTGGTATTCCAGCCTTTTGTTCTGACATTTTGGGGGCCGTCTGCAGGGATAACTGTTTAGTTAATAACAGTTCACACCCTAATGTGTATGAGAAATAGATACAGGTTACTCACCTGTAACAGGAGTTCTAGGAGTGGTATATGTTGTTCATCCACACTTACTGGCAGGTTCCTTGCTGCTTTAAATCTTGCCGGAAGGTCTTCAAGCTGGCTCCTCCCACCCACCCGGGTTGTAAAACTCTCAGCTCTGCCCCATGATGCCAGATCTAGCCCGCTGGAAGCCAGGTTGTGCGTCGAAGCCGTGGAGGTCGGGTGGGTTGTGTGGATGAATAACATATATCACTCCTAGAACTCCTGTTACAGGTGAGTAACCTGTATTTCCAGGGACA
The DNA here is from genome assembly GCA_016271365.2 of Neoceratodus forsteri. NCBI lineage: Eukaryota > Metazoa > Chordata > Ceratodontiformes > Ceratodontidae > Neoceratodus > Neoceratodus forsteri. The sequence goes on from CM057449.1 coordinate 1,730,454,289, forward strand.
TGGATATGTTGTTCAATCCACACTAACTTACCGACTCCTAGCAGTTCTCCGGGAGGAGGGAGGCAAGGCACGCACCCCCTACTTGGGAAATAAGGACTGGAGAACCGAGGTCACAAAACCAGAATCCCGGCGTGACTCAAGGTTGATGTGGCAGTGGGTAATGAAGGTGTGTGCTGACTTCTAGGTAGCAGCCCTGCAGATTTCCTGGATAGGGACGTCCCTGGAAGCAGCCACCGAAGCAGCACTATGGCCAGTAGAATGAGCTCTTATCCCTTTGGGAGGCTCCATGCCTGCCAACCTATAGCAGAGGCCTATGCAGGAGGTGACCCACCTGCCTAACGTCCGCTTGGCTGCAGGTCTGCCAGGTGCAGATTCAGCGTAGGTGACAAACAGCTGGCGAACCTCTCCCCGAACTTCAGCCATTCGCTCCTTATAGTAAGACAGCGCTCTTCTAGGGTCCAGAGTTTGCAGCCTATATTCGGCCTCCGAGGTGTGATTGGGGTAGAACACCGGCAGAGTCAACACCTGGTTAAGGTGAAACTCCGACACCACCTTCGGAAGGAATTTCGGTTGGGGGCGCAGGACAACCTCATCCCTGTGGAAGACCAGATAAGGAGACTCGATGGAAAGCACCTGGAGCTCTCCCATCCTTCTGGCTGATGTGATAGCCACACCTGTGCATCGGTTCGAATGGCTTGCCCATGAGCTTAGCCAATACCAGTAGTAGATCCCACGGAGGTGGAGGTTCTCGCACTGGAGGGGATATGTGATCAAGGCCTTTGAAAAAGCACCCGACCACCTTCTCCTGTGCCGCTGACTGCTTTCCAGCCCGAGCCCGGCAAGCAGAGATGGCTGCCAGGTGCACCTTAAGGGTCGTCGACTAAAGCCCTAGCTGAGAAAGGGACCACAGGTAGTCCAGAATGCTAGCCAAGGAATAGGAGGAAGGGTCCAACCCCTTACCCTGACACCAAATGGAGAATCTCTTCCATTTGAAGGCACAGCATCTTCTGGTCGACTCCTTACGGGATGCCTCAGCGACGTTGAGGACCTTGTCGGAAAGACCCAAGGCCTGGAACTCTAGCCGCTCAGGAACCAGGCCGTCAAGTGCAGGGATTGAAGGTCCGGTTGGAGTACCTTCCCCTTGTTGACTGAGATCAGGTCTGGGCGGGCTGGAAGCCGCCTCGGGAGCCTGGAGCCAAGGCTGAGGAGATCTGGATACCAGAACTGGCAGGGCCAGTCTGGGGCTACCTGAATCACCTGTGCCTTGTCCCTCTTCGCCTTGAGAAGCACCTTGTGGATCAAGGGAAATGGAGGGAAGGCATAGAAGAGGCCCGGGGTCCACGGCCTCGAGAAGGCATCCCTCTGCAGCGAACCAAGCTTGGGGGGGGCGGGCATGGAACAGCCTCAGCTTCGCATTCTCCCTGGAGGCAAAACAGGTCCACCTGACGGGGTGCCCCAGTGGGAGAACAGATCTTGTACTACCTCCGGCAGGGGAGACCACTGGTGAGATGCAGTGCCTGTCCGGCTTAGGGCATTGGCCAGACTGTTGGAGGCTCCTGCCACATGGATGGCTAGGAGATTCACCTCCAGGCTGCTCATGAGAAACCATGTACGGACAGCTTCCTTGCACAGAGGCAAGGAGTTCGTCCCGCCCTGCCGGTTGAGGCAGTACATGGTTGTGGTGTTGTCTGTCTGGACCTGGACCACTTGACCCTGTACAAATGGAGCGAAGGCGGTGAGGGCTAGTCAGATAGCTTGAGGCTCCAGTGGGTTGATGTGGCATCGAGACTCCTGAGGGGGCCAGAGACCGTGGGCTATGAGCTCCCCCAGATGGGCACCCCAACCCATCAGAGAGGCGTTGGTCGTGAGAGTGACCGTCGGCTCGGGGCAGACAAACGGATACCCTCCTGCAGATGAGCTGGAACCAGCCACCACTGGAGGCCGCTCCACATCTCCTGAGTTATGGCCACTGGCTGGTCCAGAAGACCGGAGCACTGTGACCATTGGTGGGCCAGCCCCCACTGCAGGGGACACATGTGCCAGCAGGCCCAATGGACCACGCTGGTGCAGACTGCCATGAGGCCCAGGAGGTGCAGGAAATCCCGGGCAGGGCGCAACTGCCTAACCAGAAATGATTGGGCAAAGGTGGAAAGGACCTTGACCCTGTCCGCTGGGAGCCGTGCTTTGGCTCGAAGACAGTTGAGCTCTGCCCCGATGAACTGAATCACCTGCGATGGCACGAGTTCCGATTTGGCCCCGTTGATGAGGAGGCCAATCTGAGAGCAGACCTGGAGGGCCAGATCCCTAGACTGCTCCACCTCCAACCTGGAGGGGGCTGCAATCAGCCAGTCATCCAGGTAAGGGTACACCCAGACCCCTCGGCACTGCAGGAATGCTGTCACCACTGCCATGCATTTTGTGAAGACCCTGGGAGCTGGAGAGAGGCCGAAGGGCATGGCCCGGAACTTGTAAAGGGATCCCTCTGCTCTGAAGTGGAGGAATCACTGGTGAGACGGACAGATTGGGATGTGAAAGAACGCATCCTGAAGGTCCAGAGAACAGAACCACACGACTCGTTCCAAGGATGGAATGATCTGAGCCAGAGTGATCATCTTGAAGGTGTGAGACCTTAGGAACTTGTTCATGTCGTGTAGGTCGAGAATGGGGCGCCAGCCCCCCATCCGTTTTGGGACCAGGAAGTACCTGGACACAAACCCTGGGTCTGGAGGAGGATCCGCCACCTCCCTGATCACCTTCTTCTGGAGGAGCAGGGCAATGTCGGCTCGACGAGCCGACAGAGAGGCTGCGGAACCCGTAGCTCCCCATGGGGCAACAGCTCGATAGGGTGGGGACTGCTCGAATTCCAGAGGCAGACCCCTGCCTACCACTTCCAACATCCAGCAGTCCGTGGTGATATTGGACCAGGTGGAAAGGAAGTGGCGGAGCCGTCCCCCCATGGGGGGAACCTGGGGAGGAGTGATGAGGTTGGGGGGGGACACTCCTCAACCCGTCACTGGGCAGGCTTGGAGGAAGGGCCGTCCGAGGAGCTGCCTGGGCCTTTCCCTCCCAGCTTCCTGCTGGAGGAAGCAGCAGGCTTGGCTTTTGGGTGCCAAGTGCGAGCCTGCTGGCCCTGATGCTGGTGATGCTGGTGTTGCTGGACCGGACATGCCGCAGGGGCTAAAGGACAAAAGGGCTTACGCTGCTGCTGGCAGCCTTTGTCCTTCTGGGCAGATGTGACAGAGTCCAAGGTGGCATTAGACTTCTCGATCAGTTAGAGATGACCCTCCACCCTGGAACCGAACAAGTCGGTAGCCAGGAAGGGAACGTCTGCCAGCTTGTGCTGGGTATCCGCCGTAAAGGTGGAAATCCGCAGCCAAGCTCTGCGGCGCATAGCCACTGCGGTTGCTACTGACCTGGCACACGAGTCAGCGATGTTCAAAGAAGTTTGGAGCTGCTGTTTGGCCACCACCCTTCTCTGGTCCCGCACCTGCTTGACCGTCGTTTGAAGGTCAGCTGGGAGATGAGGAATCACCTCATCCAGGAAGCCCAAAAGGGCATGTGAAAAGTGTGCCATCAGGACGGCCGAGCTAGCCTGACGAAGGTCTAGGGAGGAAGCAGCATAAAACTTTCTGCCCTGAGTAGTCAGATTTCTTGGACTCCTTATTGGGTGGCTTGTCCACATCCCGAGCGTTCCTGGAACGCCGGAAAATGCTGTCGGTCACTAACCCTTCCACAGAGGGGTGCTCAGAGAAACCGGAGAGTAAACCTGTAAGGACAGCATACTTCCGAGCCATCCTGGCCGAAGGCGCTGGACAAGAAGCTGGCCGCTGCCACAGCTCCAGGGCCGGGCCAATAATGGCTTTGGCCACCAGGAAGGCCTCCGTAGGGGAATCCCCTCGGTCCAGTATCTCCGTGAGGGGATACTTGGCCCATTTTGAAATGGGTTCGAGCTTCATCCCAGTAGATTCTGAGATGAGTTGAAGTATACCTAAGAACGAGGATGGGCTCTCGTCCACCGACTGACCCCCAGTGGACTCCAGGTCAAGCGGCCTTAGCCGCAACCTCGACCGAAGTAGACTGTCAACTATCCGGGGAAGGGGACCTCTCCTGCTCCCAGGAACGTCGACGGTGGGACTTACCTTTGGAGTCGTCCTTTTTGGACCGAGAGGAATGTCCCGATGGCCCTTCTCCCTTGGTGGAGAGGGATTGGCAAAGCTCCTTAAAAGAAGCTGTATAAGAAGAGCCCAAGGAAAGCGCGATAAATGCCGTGACCGAGGAAGATCCTCCTTGAGGGTGATCATCTGCTCCAGCTGGTCTGCCGAGCCCACCACCGCGGACACTGCCCAACGGGCCTCCTTCGACTTCAACTTGACTGGAGGATAACGTTTTTCAGGGCGCCCCAAGAGCAATTGAGCAGCACGGTCCTCCAAGACCGAAGCCGAAAAGGATCTGCACAACTCGTAAGCCTGCGAGTCATGTCCGAGTCCTAGGCAGTAAACGCACGTGGAGTGCGGGTCGGTCCGGGACATCTTCTGCCCACAGGGGCACCGACGAAATCTGGGAGTCGATTTGTCCATCGCAGCCACGAGGAAAAGAAGACCGAAGTCTTTTAAACTTTAGAATAAGTTTCAGTTTATCCGAAGAGTGTGGATCCAGGCCTAAAACGCAGAGCACTAAGGAGGGAACCTGAGCTTCCAAGCGGTAAGGAAGATCTGGCGTCATGGGGCGGAGCCGAGAGTTTTACCACCCGGGTGGGTGGGAGGAACCAGCTTGAAGACCTTCTGGCAAGATTTAAAGCGGCAAGGAACCTGCCAGTAATTGTGGATTGAACAACATATCCACGTCCCTAGAAACAATATTATTAATTGCAAAGTTATTGAATGGCATAAATAATATTTTTTCTGTTTTTGCTTCTCAATGAAAGCTAAAGTCACCCCTAGACAAGACTAAGGAACAGAAAGAAGTAATTGTCTGGCTCAGTATTACTGCAAGCAAGAAAAGCCCTTTGAAGCATCGTAAGAAATATTTGGTTATTTAAACTGTTGTGTAGTATAAAAGTTATTTCTATTTAATTGTTGTTCCAAAGGGTACTATTACTGTAGTTGTTGAAGTTTAGTAATTATTATTGCAAAGCAATGACAGATGGAATCGTAAGTGCAAATGAGGCAGTGACACCTCTGAATAACAGCAGCAGTGAAGACGAAGCTGTCACATGTAGAGGGTGTATCAAGTTAATAGGTCGGGTTGAAATACTAAAAGAGCAGTTGACAGAGAGCCAAGATAGGTCATCAGAGGCTAAGCGATATCAGAGGTTATATTTTGATATAGATAAGGATAAGTATGAACTAAAGTGTCATTATGATCGTCTTAGCTATGTCTATGATAAACTGCACGTGAAGTGTGTAAAATTAAAAGAAACACATCAGCTGAACTCCCCTGTCCTGTCTGGTGCTGAGGAAAAGTAAGAGCCAGAAGAAATAGAGACAATACATGTAAATAAAGAAATCAGCCCACTAGAAAAACTGAAGAGTACATTAAAGATACCAGATAACACTGGTAGAAAAGGAAAGATCAGAAGCTACACTGAATTAGCTAGGAGAAGATAAGCAATTAAGGGAGTATAGTACCCTTTTGGAAAAGGAGCTTATTAAATTAGGAAAATGTAAAGATTTAAATGCCCAAGCAGGAGACACCAAGGCCAAAAATAAAAATCAGGTAAGACCAAGAGCATCTGAGGAATCAGGTACAGATGACTCCTCCCCTAAAAAGGAATATTCCTGTTCAGGAGAAGAATCACATGATAAGCATAAAACGAGACATAAAACTAAACAGAAAAAAGTTCTGGTTCTGAAGATGAGTCACCGGACAGGTCCAAAAGAAATAAAAAGGTGTCGGAGAAGGAACAAGGGTATTTAAAAATCAAAGACTGTTACACAAACCTTGAAGCTGATAGCAGATAGGTACAATTCTAAAACTGCAAGGGGTGGGGCACATTCGTAAACTGAAAGAGTGCTTTGAATCACTGTCCATAACTGACGAGAGAGAACAGTTTTTTTTTTTTTTTATTATACTTACTATGCATTTACATCTGGGGCATTACCCCTTTCAGCCTCCCATTCTGCAAGCAAGCCCCGGTGTCCTCCACCCCAGTGACCCCTGGATTACCCACCCAGGGTGGAGCCCCAGAGCCCCCCAGCGCTGTCACGGGTGGGGGGGGGACTTCACTTGGACACCAGAGGATTTTTCTTTGTTGATGGAGGGTGGGTGTAACAGATGCCAAGATGTACCACATCATGTGCCTGCCATGCCCGCCTGTGACACTTGTCAGTGCTCCGGTGTGCCCTGTGGTCGCCCGGGACTACCGAAATCAGAGTCACTCTACGCCCCTCCCCCCATGGGTGGAGATTGTGCTACGGCTGCTCAATCCACCCCCATTTTGGCCAGCCTTAGAGTGTCCCGAATCCATTCCCAAACCCGGGGTGCCCGCATTGCAGCTGTAAATCTTTCTGCTGCACCAACGGGCCAACGGGAGATCAAAGTCTTGTAATTAGATGGTCTGTCGATGACCCTCAAGCTGAGTGGTCAAGAATATATAGAGAAAGTAGGAATAAACCAGATAGCCTGTACAAATTTCTGAAAAAGGAGTTTAGCAAATATTGCACTAAGGGGGCAGCCAGGCGTGCTGCCTATCAGACGCAGCGTGGTATTAATTAAAGTCCAAGGGAATTTTATTGTAAGTTGAAGGATGTGTACTTTGGGGCAGAAGATAACTCAGACAGTGATTCGGATTACTTCCAAGATGAATATTATCAAGGTTTACCCTCTTCCATTAGGACATAATTGGCACTTGAGCTTAAAAGGAGGCCCAGGAATGTTCATTGGGTTGTAAAACAGGCAGAACACAGCTTGGACTCTGGAAGAGGTGATGAATCCCCTCCATAGAAAAAAGGAGGTGGGGAGCCCCGCTCCTAAAGGCCAAGTGTCTGAAGCAAATACCTCAGATACTTTGGCTATGGAAAGGGGTGAGCTATCTTCTCTCAAAAAACAGGATGCAGAAAAAGAGAAAAGGCAACAAAACTCCACCAGAAAAAGCTGTGGAGCAGTCCAAAGCTGTACCCGACTCAGTAGTGGTGGTCCAACCTACCAATCCTGCTCAACCTTCCCCTATTGTGGTTCCACCACCTGGTCCTGAGCCACAGTTTTACCAAAGCTCTCAGCAACACCAGCAATCTCAGCCATACCAAAATCAGGGCCCATCCTATGGAGAATATGATCATGGCAGAGGGTATGGAAGAGGATACAACAATAACCATAGAGGATATTATAGAAGCTAAAATAATGACTAGAGAAGGAGTAGATGCACTTATGGGGGGCGCCAGAATTATGACAATGATCAGAATAATTTAGGCACCAGAACAGGTCCAGATCTAGTTAACCAAGTCTCGAGGAAAGAGTAAAAAAGTCACAGGAAGAGATGAGAGAGGAACTGAAACAGCAAATGGAGAAACAAATGGAGTTCAGCTCACTTCTCCAAAGTAATGTGCTATATCCGCCCCATTTACGCCCTGCTTTTCAGGCTCCTGTGCAAAGTTCCTCAGCCACATCCAGTGCAGGTGGGACCAGTATCAGTAATAACAGCCAACTAGTGCCTTCTGTCCTCGTTAATGCTGCTCGGGTAAGTGAAATTTCAACTGCTGACAATGGTAATGGAACTGCTATAGAATTTAAAAATGAATGCATGTCAAAGGAAAATGAAAATGCTATCTCAGAATTTGACCATTCCCTAATGGTATCCAGGGTTACTGCTGCAAACAGTGTGTTGTGTCACAGTGAACCTGCCATGTTGCCAGGAGTTAAGAAAAACAAATTCTACCTGGGCAGCTTAATCCTTAAAGGGAACAGGGGCAGATAGGTTTTAATTTGACATAAACATTGAAAAGTCTGAATCACGAAGCTTTAGTGGAATCAGGAGCAGAAGTGACCCTGATGTCCCAGAGCTTCAATGATAAGCTGACAAATGTGGTGGGTGACTCAAAAGTGCAGAAACACCCCTCTAATGGCTTACAAGTTGTAGGTTATTGGGGGTGGGGGACTCAACAGACTCTAGGTAAAGTGTGACTGAGATTACAATTTGGCAAAATGGAAGTCACCAATCCAATGTACAGTATATCACTAATAGAACTGGGGATGATTTCTTGATTGGAAATGACCTTCTGAAATGGTTTCGTCTACCACTGACTACTTTCACAGAATCTTGTGGTCACAGGTAAACATATCCATTCCTTTTGGGAAGAGTCTTAAGGTTGCCAGACAATCAGAATCATGTTACCTTGAGAAAGATGATGCAACGACTAAACTGAATTTTGTACGTTCTGATACACGTGATGCATCTGTACTACGTAATCCTGAAAATTTGGCTCCATAGAGAAGTAGAGCTCATGTGGTTTGTTTGTGAAAGCATGATATGGTAAAGTCTGAGGTTAATGCAAGAGGCCTAACTTTCTTCACAAAGGAAGTGAACTCTGTTATCTCAGAGACCCATCCTGTATCTGACACAGGGACATTGGATTCTGAGTATCCAATCCCCTCTGAGGATGGAGGAAAAGAAACGCTGCGACTGAATTACGGGTCTTTTCTCTGTAATATAAGGTCAGAGGAAGGCAGATTGAAGGTGCCCATCAAAGCAGAGAATTTGCAGACTGCTAATTCTGTGTTATCCAATTCCAAAAAGAAGAGTGCACCAGGCTGGGGTGCTGGGACAGAGCAAATCAAGTGAAAACCAGGAACAGTCCCACACACTCCACCACAAAATAAGTATGCTACTCACTTATATACCATCGAAGTTACTAGGTTTAATCAGACATGAGAAGGCCGAGGCCCATTGTGGATGTCTCCCACTGTCAAGTGGGCGTATTGATGTTAAGCACCTTTCCAGTTAAGGTGTTTATCTAAATTTTCTTTAAAGATGTTAAAGTTATTTGCTTCAACTACTTGTTGAGGAAACAGGTTCCATGTTTTTGACTGATCTAATAGTGAAGAAACTGCCTCTTTTTCGTGATGTAGCTCTTGGGACCGTTGTCTGGAGTTTGTGACTTCTGAGATTTGTAGTTCGGGGAGTAAAGTTTAATCCACATTGAGCTGTTAAGTGAAGGATTTTGCAGTATTCTGTAGAGTTGCAAAATATCTCCCCTACTCCTCCTTTCTTCTAATGTTGCTAAACCAGTTTGTGTTAATCTGTCCATATAGGGCTGAGACTTAAGAGAGGAGATCAGTTTAATTACCCAGTACTGTACTTGTTCCATTAGGTTGATATCTTTCCTGAGATAGGGGCTCCAAAAGGCGGAACAAAAATCAACATGTGGCCTAATACAGGTTCTATACAGCAGAATGACTAACTGTTTGCTCATTAACAAATGTTCGCTTAATACAGTTCAGAAGCATGTTTGAAGTTTGGACTATCTTTTTTCAGTGGTTACTGGGGGACAGTGAGTTAGTGATAATTATTCCTAAATCCATTTCCTCGGTGACGACTTTGAGTGACGTATTAAAACATGTGTAGGTGCCATTTGAATTGTTAATGCCCATCTGAAGGATAATGCATTTATCTAGATTTAAAGATATTTTACTGTCTTTCGCCCATTTTTCCATTGTTTGCAAATCTCTGATTAAAGATGACTGTTTTTCAATGGTGTCTACTTCCCCACCTAGCTTAGAGTCATCTGCGAATTTGACCATGTGGTTTCGGATAAGGTTGTCAATATCGCTTACGAAGAGATTAAGCAAGGTTGGTCCAAGGACCAAGCCCTGTGGGACCCAACTACTGACCTCTCCAATTGATGACCTCTGATTTCCAAATCTAACTTGTTGTTTCTTTTTATCTAACCAGTTGTTAATCCATTTAACTAGCATTGTGCTTAGCCCGATTTTAGTTTGTTAATGAGTTCATAATGTGGCACCTTGTCGAATGCTTTACAGAAGTTAAGAAGGATAACATCCACTGACTTGGAGTTGTCAAGACTGATTCCTATGTTATTGCAGAAGATGATCAAATTTGTAGTGCATGAATAGTTACTTTTAAAACTGTGTTGATAATGATCTGTGTGCCCCAGAGAGCCAAGTTCTGTTTCGATTTGAATTTTGATTAATTTTTCCATGGTTTTACAGAAGGTTGATGTTAAGCTAATTGGTCTGAAATTGGTGACATCTTCTTTAACTCCCTTTTTGTGGATTGGCACCACCACAGAGCTTCTCCAATCATACAGTATTTGACCAGTTGTTACTGATTTATTAAATAATATAGTTAGAGGCTGTACTAGGCTAGCTGATGCCTCTATGATAAATTTAGGGCTGAGATTATCTGGGCCTGATGATGAATTTGCCCTAAGCATTTTTATAGCTGCCATAACTTCTCTAGTGAAATGGATACAGGGGGATGTGGTGCTATTCTTAACTATAACATTTTGCTTTTGGTTGTAGATCGAACAGAAATACTTATTGAATTCCTCTGCAATTAATTCATTGTTCGTTGTTTTGCCGTTAATTATTATTGGTCCCAACTCATGCGTGGAGTTTTTGTGGCTACTGACATATCATAGAATATCTTATTATTGTTCTTGGTGTAGGCTATTCTGAGTTCAATTTTAGTTTTTTCTTGCTTAATTAGTCTTTTCAGTTTTTTGAGTTCAAATTTATATTTGGCTTTACTGATGGTATTGTTATGCCTTTTTAGATTTTTGTATGCTTTTTCCTTGGCTCTAATTTGCCTTTTAACAACATTGGTCAACCAGAGGGGAATTCTGCCCTTGCTGTTGTGCTTTTTCAGGAGTGGGACAAATTTTGATTCAGCTATTAATAGATGGTGTTTCAATATATTCCAGCTCTCTTCGGTAGTGGTGTCTTTCAACACAGAGTCCCAATCGAGTTAATGTAGTTAATTTGGTTGAAAATAGCCCGGTTATAGTTTCTGATAAACTGTGGTTTGGTTGGTTTACTGTTACTGCGTTTAATACTGTAACTGATGGTATTGTGATCACTCCCTCCTAGTAGGCAATTAACATTGAAACCATCTACTAGGTCGGGATTATTTGCTAATATTAAGTCTAGGGTATTTGCCCCTCTAGTTGGGGATGTTATAAGCTGCGTAATACCTGCACTGGATATTTCAACTAGTAAAGTATTTTCAATAATGTTGGTACCAGACAAAAGATCCCAGTTAATGTCGGGCAGATTGAAGTTTCCAAAAATAACAGTTGTACCTTGCTCAGCTAGGTTTGCGATTTCATTTAACATGGAGTTGTTGTAGTCAGATGATAAACTTGGTGGTCGATAATTTCCTATGATTATGGTTTGTTTGTTTTTAGTAACATTAACCTGGACCCAGACACTTTGGGCTGGATATTCAAACTGCGCCGGAGAGGGGCGCAAGCCCCGGAACAGCGCAACAGGGCTGCGCCAGGGCATGGACCAGGTGATATTCAACGGTGCTGCGCCATGGCACAGCACCATTGAATATGGCACTGATGGCTCACACACTGCGCCAGCACAAGTGGCAGAACTGGAGCAGGGGGATGCGCCAGCGCAAGTGCAGTTGCGCTAGGCACATCAACCCTGATATTCAGCACTGGGCATGCAAATGAGACCATTATGCATGCAAGGCACAAATGGGGCCATTTGCATGTCACTATGGCCCCATTTGCATGCGGTGTGCCGATCCCCGGCGACTTGTGCCTGGCACCCTGTCAGGCTGCAGCCGTCGGTGACCGATGCCCTGTGGTCCCATGGTGGTTCCCCGCTCCTGTACGACCGATTGCGGGCAGAAGTATTGATATAACCCTGGTGGTCCAGTGGATACCCCCCCATTGCCCGATCGCGGGCATAAGTATAATACAAGTCCCTGGTGGTCCAGTGGAATTTCACTGCCCGACTGTAGGGACATAGCAAAGATGCCCTGGTGGTCCAGTGGTACTTCTCCTACCCGCCCACTGAGGTCCCCGCCACCGGCACCCCCAGTCAGCGGCGGGCAGGCGCCCACTCGCATGCCACCGCCGACCGACGATAGCGAGATAGTATGGTTCGTACGCCTATTGGTTCACTCGTATGGACCAATGGGCGGCAGACCATACTGTACCACAGGCACCGGTATGTGAATGAACGCTATGTGAATGATTGCCGCCACCACTGACTGGGGTGCTGGCATGGGGACCCAACTGGACGGGTGGGGAGGTACCACTGACCACCAGGCTTTTGCTATGTCCTCCCACGATCGGGCGGGGGTTCCACTGATCACCAAGGATTATTTATACTATGCCTGCGATCGGGCGACAGGGGATCTTCCACTGGACCTCCAGGGAGTATTTCTACCTATGCCCGCGATTGGGCGCTGGAGGGCGCTCCCTTGGACCACCAGGATTTATTATTACATATGCTGGCGATCGGGTGATGGGGGAGTATCCACTGGACCACCAGGGTTTTAAAAGTACAGTCACCCGCGATGGGCGACGGGGTGGGGGGGGCACATTGCTCCCAGGGCAGGGGGCTTGAGGTCAGTGTTCTGGGTGGGCTGGTGGCCACCCACGGCTGGCGGCTGCTGTATTGCGCTCTGCAATATGGCAGCTCACCTGTGGGTGGCCTGGACTGGTTACTGGTTTTCCCAGGCACACCTTTGTGCCCCCCTCAGCGGCGCATGGTGGGGTTGTGCCAGCATATGCGCTGCACATCCTGGGCTGAATATCGGGGCATGCCGCATATGCATGGGCTCGCCCCCTGCACCTGCGCCGCATACATTACTGATGTGCCCGGCGCGCCGGGAGTTGCGCATCTAGCCACTCTGCCTTTGAATATTGTGCTAGGGGCGATTGGTGGCTGCACACGGCGCATCCCGTTTGAATATCCAGGCCTCTGTATATTTGGGTCAGAGTAAATTGGGGGGGAACACTTGATGGCACTCCATGCTGTTTCTTATGTAGATGCATACTCCTCCTCTCTGCTTATATGTTCTGTTTTTATAGTAACGTTTGTATCCACTGATCTCCTGACTCCAAGTGGACGCAGCATCCCACCAGGATTCAGTCACTGCAATTATGTCCAAGTTGTCTCTGAGCATAACTGCGTGCACTTCTGAGAGTTTAGTAGAGTTTAAGCTCCATGCATTAAGTGCAAGTATCTTTAAATTAGTGTCAATACTAGCAATGCTACCATTTGTAGGCACCTTATTGAGGTGTACACCAGAGTTCCCTGTGGAAACTAGTTTAAAGTCCTGTCAATGTAGGACCTTATTTGCCCCCCCAATATTAAGTTTCCCTGTCTACCCAGGTGGAGACCATCCCAACTGTAAAGACTGCCTATTGGGTAAGGCATCCATAATTATTTTGTACTGTTCATTTCTAGGGACATGGATATGTTGTTCATCCACACTGTCTGGCAGGTTCCTTGCCACTTTAAATCTTGCCAGAAGGTCTTCAAGCTGGCTCCTCCCATCCACCCAGGTGGTAAAACTTCTCGGCTCCGCCCCATGACGCCAGATCTTCCTTACCGCTTGGAAGCTCAGGTTCTCTCCTTAACACTCTGCGTGTAGACTGGATCCTGATTCTTCGGTTCGCCCGAAACTTATTTTAAAATTTTCAAGACTTCGGTCAACTTTCTCCCTCGCGGCTGTGATGGACAAATCGACTCCCTGATTTCGGTGGTGCTCTTGTGGCCAGAAAATGTCCAGGACAGACCCGCACTCCACGTGCGTCTACTGCCTCGGCCTAGTACATGACCCGCAGGCCTGCGAGTTATGCCGTTCGTTTTCGGCCAACGTCCTGGAGGACTGCGCTGCCCGGTTACAGCTTGGGCGCCCCGAGAAGCGCTACCCGCTGGTGAAGTCGAGGAAGGCCCGTTAGGCAGTTACTGCGGCGGCTGGCTCGGCTGAGCAACTCGAGCAGATGATCGCCCTCGAGGAGGCGGTGCAGGCTGCATCATTCTCTTCCTCGGTCGCTGCATTTATCCCGCTTTCTCTGGGTACCTCATATTCAGCTTCTTTTAAGGAACTTTGCCAATCCCTTTCCATGAAGGGAGAGGGGCCATCGGGACATTCCTCTCGGTCCAGAAAGAAGGACTCAAAAGGTAAGTCCCATCGTCGGCGTTCGTGGGAGCGGGAGAGGTCCCCTTCCCCGGACAGTTGACACTCGGCTTTGGTCGAGGTTACGGCTAAGGCCGCTAGCTTCACGGCATTCCTGTCAGGTCAGCTGGCCGAGACACCCATCAACGCGGTCGAGATTTTTCTCGACTCGGTCGGGTCAGGGCCTGCCCCACGGGTTGTCGGTCACCCTCACTCCCGACCGTCCTCGGCAGATGAAGGGTGGCTCAGGCCCCAGGCAGCTCTTCATGGACTCCTCAGAGTCCGACGACGACTCCTCCCTGTTCTCCAGGCCCACTGACCTGGACTCCTCCGGGGGGGGCCAAGTCGATGGACGAAAGCCCATCGTCCTTCATGGGTTTGCTTCGGGCTCATCTCGGAGTCCACCGGGATGCAGCTTGAGCCTGTATCCAAGCGGGCCAACTATCCCCTGACAGAGCTACTGGACTGAGGGGATTCACCCACGGAGGACTTTCAGGTGGCTGAAGCCATTGTTGGCCCAGCCTTGGAGCTTTGACAGCAGCCTGCTTCCTGTCCTGTGCCTTAAAGTATGCGGTCCCTACCGGCTCTTTGCCTGGTTTTTCAGAACACCCCTCTGCCGAGGGGTTGGTCACCAACAGCATTTTCCGGCATTCCGGGAGCACTAGGGATGTGGACAAGCCCCCCCGACAAGGAGTCCAAAAAGCTGGACTATGCCGGGTGCAAGGTGTACGCTGCATCCTCCCTTGGCCTCTGCCAGGCCAGCTCGGCCGTGCTGACGACACTTCTCCCACGCCCTCATGGGCTCCCTGGATGAGGTGATCCCTCATCTCCCGTCTGACCTGCAGACCACGGTCTGGCAGGTACGGGACCAGGGTAGGGCGGTGGCTAAACAGCAGCTCCAAACGGCTCTGGACACTGGAGACTCCTGTGCCAGATTGGTTGCAGCCGCAGTGGCCATGCGCCGCAGAGCATGGCTGAGGATATCCACCTTCACGGCAGATACCCAGCACAAACTGGCGGATGTCTTCTTCCTGGGGACAGACCTCTTCGGCCCTGGAGTGGAAGGTCACCTCCAGCGGATCGAAAAGTCCAATGCCACTCTGGACTCGTTCACCTCGGCCCAGATGGACTAAGGCCGCCGACAGCAGCAGCACAAGTCCTTTCGTCCTTCTGCGCCTGTGGCACTTCCGGCCCAACAGCACCAGCACCAGGGCCAGCAGGCTTGCGCTTGGCATCCCAAACCCAAGCCCATGGCTTCCTCCAACAGGAAGCAGGGAGGTAAAGGCCCAGGAGGTCCCTCGGCTGGTCCCTCCTATAAGCCTGCCCAGTGATGGGTTGAGGGGTGTCGCCCCCAGCCTCGTCACTCCCCCTGGGTTCCCCCCGTGAGGGGACAGCTCTGCCACTTCCTTTCCGCTTGGTCCATTATCACCACGGACCATTGGGTGTTGGAGGTGGTAGGAAAGGGCCTGCCCCTGGAGTTCGAGCAGACCCCGCCCTTCCGAGCCATCGCCCCTCGGGGGACTACGGGGTCCGCAGCCTCTTTGTCGGCTCGCTGAGCTGATATCGCCCTGCTCCCCGAAAAAGAGGTGATCAGGAAGGTAGCGGATCCTCCTCCAGACCCGGGGTTTATGTCCAGGTACTTCCTGGCCCAAAATGGACAAGGGGCTGGTGCCCCATTCTCGACCTGCACAGGTCCCTAAGGTCTCGGACCTTCAGGATGGTCACTCTGGCTCAGATAATCCCATCCTTGGAACGAGGTGTGTGGGTCTGTTCTCTGGACCTTCAGGATGCATTCTTTCACGCCCCAATCCATCCGTCCCACCAGAGATTCCTCCGCTTCAGGGCAGAAGGGTCCCTCTACGAGTTCCGGGCCATGCCCTTCGGCCTTTCCCTAGCTCCCAGGGTCTTCACCAAATGCATGGCAGTGGTGACAGCATTCCTGCGGCACCGAAGGGTCCGGGTATAAACCTACCTGGATGACTGTCTGATTGCAGCCCCCTCCAGAGCGGAGGTGGAGCGGTCCAGAGATCTGGCCCTCCAGGTTTGCTCTCAGGTTGGCCTCCTCATCAACGAGGCCAAGTCGGAACTCATGCCAAAGCAGGTGATACAATTCATCGGAGCAGAGCTCAACTCTCTACGAGCCAGAACATGGCTCCCGGCGGACAGGGCCGAGGATTTTTCCTCCTTTGCCCAATCATTGCAGTTTGGGCAATCGCGCCCTGCCCGGGAATTCCTGCGCCTCCTGGGCCTCATGCCGGCCTGCACCAGCGTGGTCCATTGGGTCCGCTGGTACATGCGTCCCCTTCAATGGGGGCTGGCCAGCCAATGGTCACAGCACTTCAATCCTCTGGATCAGCTAGTGACAGTGACCCAGGGGATGCGGAACGCTGTCCAGTGGTGGACCATTCCAGCACATCTGCAGGAGGGCGTCCTGTTTGTCCGCCCCAAGCCGATGGTCTCTCTATCGACCGATGCCTCTCTGATGGGTTGGGGTGCCCATCTGGGGGAGTACAGAGCACACAGCCTCTGTTCCCCTCAGGAGTCCCAATGCCAGATCAACCTGCGGAGCTTTGGGCGGTTCGTCTAGCCCTCACCGCCTTCGCTCCATTTCTACGGGGTCAAGTGGTTCAGGTACAGACGGACAACACCACGACCATGTACTACCTAAACCGCCAGGGCGGGACGCGCTCCATGCCTCTGTGCAGGGAAGCTCTCCGCATTTGGTCACTCGTGCACAGCCTGGAGGCGGAGCTCCTTGCCATTCATGTGGCAGGAGCCTCCAACACCATGGCCAATGCCCTAAGCCAGATAGGGGCTGCGTCCCACGAGTGGTCTCTCCTGCCGAAGGTAGTACAAGATCTGTTCTCCCACTGGGGCACGCCTCAGGTGGACCTGTTTGCCTCCAGGGAGAATAAGAAGCTGAGACTGTTTCATGCCCGCCCCCCTCAGCAGGGCTCGCTGCAGGGGGGATGCCTTTTCGAGGCTGTGGACCCCGGGTCTTTTCTATGCCTTTCCCCTTTTCCTTGATCCACAAGGTGCTTCTCAAGGCGAGGAGGGACAAGGCGCAGGTGATTCTGGTAGCCCTAGACTGGCCCCGCCAGTTCTGGTATCCAGATCTCCTCAGTCTCAGCTCCAGGCTCCCGAGGCGGCTTCCAGCCCACCCGGACCTGATCTCAGTCAATCAGGGGAAGGTATTCCATCTGGACCTTCAATCCCTGCACCTGATGGCCTGGTTCCTGGGCGGGTAGAGTTCCAGGCCTTGGGTCTTTCCAACGAGGTCCTCAGCATCGTTGAGGCATCCCATAAGGAGTTGACCAGAAAATGCTACGCCTTCAAATGGAAGAGATTCTCCATTTGGTGTCAGGGCAAGGGCCTGGACCCTCCCTCCTGTTCCTTAGCAAGCATTCTGGACTACCTGTGGTCCCTTTCTCAGCAAGGGCTTCAGTCGACTACCTTTAAGGTGCACCTGGCAGCCATCTCTGCTTACCGGGCGTGGGCCGGGAAGCAGTCGGTGGCGCAGGAGGAGGTGGTCGGGTGCTTTTTCAAAGGCCTTAATCACATATCCCCTCCAGTGCGAGAACCTCCGCCTCCGTGGGATCTACTACTGGTATTGGCTAAGCTCATGGGCAAGCCATTCGAACCGATGCACAGGTGTGACATCTCTCACCTGTCGTGGAAGACCACCTTCTTGGTGGCTATCACATCAGCCAAAAGGATGGGAGAGCTCCAGGTGCTTTCTATAGAGTCTCCTTATCTGGTCTTCCACAGGGACAAGGTTGTCCTGCGCCCCCACCCGAAATTCCTTCCGAAGGTGGTGTCGGAGTTTCACCTTAACCAGGTGTTGACTCTGCTGGTGTTCTACCCCAATCACACCTTGGAGGCCGAATATAGGCTCCATACTCTGGACCCTAGAAGAGCACTTGCTTACTACAAGGAGCGAACGGCTGAAGTTCAGGGAGAGGTTCACCAGCTGTTTGTCACCTACGCTGAAGCTGCACCTGGCAGACCTGCAGCCAAGCGGACGATAGGCAGGTGGGTCACCTCCGGTATAAATCTCTACTATAGGCTGGCAGGCATGGAGCCTCCCAGAGGGATAACAGCTCATTCTACCCGCCATACCGCTACATTGGTGGCTGCTTCCAGGGACGTCCCTATCCAGGAAATCTGCAGGGCTGCTACCTGGAAGTCAGCACACACGTTCATCACCCAGTACCACATCGACCTTGAGTCATGCCAGGATGCTGGTTTTAGGGCCTCGGTTCTCCAGTCTTTATTTCCCAAGTAAGGGAGTGCTCTTGCCTCCTCCTCCCAGAGAACTGCTAGGAGTCTGCCAGACAGTGTGGATGAACAACATATCCATGTCCCTAGAAAACAGGTTACTCACCTGTAACAGGAGTTCTAGGAATGGTATATGTTGTTCATCCACCACCACCCAATCTGACCTCCCGACTCGATGCACAACCTGGCTTCCAGGGCTAGATCTAAGGCCATGGGGCGGAGCCGAGAGTTTTACCACCCGGTGGGTGGAAGGAGCCAGCTTGGAGACCTTCTGGCAAGATTTAAAGTGGCAAGGAACCCGCCAGACAGTGTGGATGAACAACATATACCATTCCTAGCACTCCTGTTACAGGTGAGTAACCTGTATTTATGCAACCAATCATTGAAGGATTTGATTTTTTTGATATCCTGCTCTTGGTACTGGTAAAATCTCGGATATGCATATGGTACTGCCCTTAGGTAGAAGTTTATCACATAATTGAGTTAGCTCAGATTTAATTTCCTCCATTGATGTGATATTGATGTTGTTTGTACCTACATGTAGTACGACTAATGGATTGCTGCCAATGTTATGAAGAATATTGTCAGCCATGCTTGTGATGTCCCTGATTTTGGTACCTCTAAAACTGCAGCTAGCTCTGTTTGCCTTATTCTGTCCACATAATATCCTGTCTATGTACTTCATCATACAATCACCCAGCACATAAATCTGTCTGGGGACAGGTTTAGTATGTTCAGATTGTACATGTTAGGAATTATTAGGTTGTGATGGTGGTGCACTTGGTTTGAAATGAGGAGTATTCTGAATAATTATCCCAGGCTGCTGGTTAACAGAAGCACCAGTAAGAGTGAAAGTTATGGTGGTGACATATGTACTAGTGGTTGCATAGGTACTGTAGTCTATTTCCATGTCAACCTTGCCATCCCGGTTGTTTAAGCTTGCTGTTGAAGTAGGTTTAGGAGCATCTAATCACAACTGGCTGGTGATTGCAGCTAGATCAGTACCAGGAGTGCTACTTACACACTGGTTGTCAGTAGTGCTAGTAAGGGTGATCTCGTTAGCAATGTTCCTAGTCTTCAGACAGGCTGCATTAGTAGTGACGATGTCGGCTTCAATGAACAAGTAGTTTGGGGGCCGGGGGCTAGTGGTTGGTGGGATGGGGATTGTGCCTTCCGTTTGATATTATTGGTCACTCTGGTCAATGTCAGCCAGGACAGAGAAGTGGTTAGATTAGAGAATTCTAG
This sequence comes from Neoceratodus forsteri, assembly GCA_016271365.2. Lineage (NCBI taxonomy): Eukaryota > Metazoa > Chordata > Ceratodontiformes > Ceratodontidae > Neoceratodus > Neoceratodus forsteri. Next base: position 1,730,473,913 of record CM057449.1, read on the forward strand.
GTCAAACTTCACAGCTCTGCATCCCTTTTTTTGTTTGTGTTTAATTCCTACTTTTGTCCATTGTGTATCATCAAGTAGCAGATCCTCTTGTTTATCCTCTCTGATTCTTTTTCTAATTCCCTGGTTGGGGTTATTCATTAAAGAAGTCACAGCTGGGCATTGGGGTATCTTGTGTTTAGCACTGTTGTTATCCGGGATGGCCTTACTGACTGATGGATTTACTGGGTCATTTAATTTACTTAATGCTATGAGTTAGTTTTTTCATTTCCCTTTGTTCTTGCTCAAGGTTGTTTAGTTTGCTACTAATCAGTGTAATCTTTTTTTCTAAATAGTGTACGCACAGACATTTATCACAGGTAAACATTTTCATTGCCCACAGTATTAGCATCGAATGAGTACATAGAGCAGGTACTGCATTTGATGCCTTTATCATCATCTAAAGATTTTATAATGTGATCCATGGTGCTTAATCTAGAAAGGTAGAAGACAACAGACAATAAGATAAAAAAAAAAAAACAAAGATAAACTTTTCAATTTTTTTTTTTTTTTTTTTATCAGGAGTAGGCAGGATTAAGATTGCTAGTCACATAGAAGACTATGTTGATATGTCAACTGTAGGCCTGGCTTTAGGCCAAACCTAACACATTAGTAGTTGGTGAGAAGCATTAAATCAAAGTAATTTCTACTTACTCTGACTTTTGGGGCCCTTGACTCCCACGTGACAACATGTGCTCACCCCACCTGTGCTCGCCCCGCTCATGGGGGGTGAGAGCAGTCATATGTAGAGACCCGGAAGTGGCTTCTTGGGGTCTCAACACGTCTACAGCCAACTGCAATCCCCAGAACAAAGGAAATAATTTAAAACATACATAGGATTTATACTGAGCTAATGGACTTTCGTCCTAAATGCTCGCTAACTATATCTCTAGGTTCTGATTATGTTTTTATGAGCATCCCATCTAGTTTTGAATGCTGTGGTTGATGGACTGGCCACGACCTCCAATGGGAGCCTGTTCCAATCATGGACCACTCTTTGGTTAAACCACCATGTGTTACGCACTTTTTTTCTGTTTGGTGCTGTTAGCTACAGAGGATGGGACCTAGTATTATGTGTGTTGGTGTTCCTGTCTAGTCCAGTGTTGTCCCAGAGATCATCGCTGTTCCATGCCCTGTGTACTAAGCACATATCCCCCCTTTTCCTTCTTGCCTCCAAGGAGTACCTGTTTAGTTCTGCTAAGCGAGCTTCGTAATCCTTACCAGCCATATCCTGTATTGCCCTGGTAGCTTATTTTTGTACTCTTTCCAACTGTGCTATGTCTCCCTTTTTGTATGGTGCCCAAACCTGGGCGCCATACTCCATTATTGGTCTAACCAGGGATGTGTACAGTGGCAACATAACCTCCTTACTTCTGGCCGTTATGCGCCTGAGTATGCAGTTGAGGATTCTGTTTCCACTCTGAGCTATCTTTTGACAGTTGGGTATGAAGGACATGTCGCTGGACACTATGATGCACAAATCCCTTTCCTCTTCGATTGTTTTCAGGACAGCGTTGCCTAGTTTATAAGGTGTTCTAGGATTTATTTTTTCCCCAAGTGGATGACGTAGCATTTGTCTTGGTTTAGTGTCAGTTTGGTTTCCTTTGTCCATGTGGCTATGTTGTCAATGTTTTTTTGCAGGTTTGATGAATTTTTACTATTGTCAATTTCTGCCCCTATCCTGCAGTCATCTGCAAATTTTTGTAGCCAAATAGAGTAGTGATTTATCTGGAGGGATGAGACATATAGATTAAAAAGACAGGGGCCCAGCACTGAACCCTGGGGAACCCTGCTAGCTACCTCTGACCATTCAGAAAATTCACTTCTGATGCACACCTGTTGTTTCCCATTTTCCAACCGTTTGTGGACCCAGTTAGTTATAGTCAGATGGATAGCTAACTTACCCAGTTGTTGTATTAGTTTGGGATGAGGGAGCTTGTCAAAAGCCTTGGAGAAGTCCAGAAATAGCACATCCACTGGGATTCCTAGATCCAGACTGTCTATCACCCTGCTATAAAATGCCAACATTTTTGTCTGGCATGACCTTCCCTTTACAAACCCATGTTGAGAGTGGTCTGTGAGATGATCTGTGCGTAGGTGTTGTATGATCTCATCCTTTAATATTCCTTCCAGAATTTGTAAAGGGATAGCAGTGAGACTAATGGGTTGGTAATTTTCGGGGTCTGATTTATTTCCTTTTTTGAAGATTGGGATAACTATTGCTGATTTCCAACAGTCGACTACTTCCCCTGTGTCCAATTATTTCTGGAAAATGTGAGTTAGGGGTGGAGCTATTTTGCTTGCCATTTCTTTGAGTATTCTCGTGTGTAATCCATCAGGTCCTGAGGATTTGTTTGGGTCTAATTTGACTAACCTTGCTTCTACATCAGGTATTTTTAATACTATTCTATCTGTTGGGGAATCTCTTGGTGTCAGTGCTATATGGTTGTTCTTTTTCTTGTTGTACACTGTCGAAAAATAAGAGTTGGCTAGGTCCACCATTTCTCTATTATCAGAGGTCGGGTCCCCATTTGTTTTTTTAAGTGGGCCTATACTATTTGAGTTTTCTTTTATGTTGTTGATACAGGCATAGAAAGCTTTATAATTCCCATTTACTCTATTGGCTAAGTTTATTTCTTAGTCAGTTTTGGTCCTTTTGATTTGTTTTTTTTATATAGTTAGATAGTTTTGTGTACTGGTTTCTAATTTTGTCCATTTTGTTTTCCATTTCTTGAATAGTCTTTGCTTCCTATTTATTAGTTTTTTGGTAGATGGTATCCGCCACTGTTTTTTGTTATTCTTTGGTGAGTATTTTGTTTTACAGGAATATTATCAGTTATTTCTTGTTTAATCTTTGTGGAGACAATTTCCCAAACAGTACATCACTTAAATCCTTTTTCCACTGCCAAGTTATGAGGTTTGCTCTAATCTTAGCAAAGTCTGCTTTGCCAAAGTTTGAGATGGCTGTAGTCCCTATGTGTGCACATAGTGGTTCGGCTAATTTGAATTCTATTTTCAGGTGGTCATTAGTTCCCGATGGTGCAGTTGTCATACAATCACTTAGCGTTTCTCCCATATTTGTTAGGATGAGGTCCAATATATTCTGTCCCCTAGTTGGATCTTCGACCCTTTGCCTTAGTCCTATTTGACCACATGCATTCAAAAACTCCCTCTCTAAGTGTGTTCCTGTTGTTGATGCATCCCATTTTATACCTGGTAGGTTTAAGTCTTCTAGGATTAATATTCTATCTTCTGGATTTAATGATAGGAGTTTGTTTATTGGGGTCTTATTAGCCTGTGGGGTTGATGCCTGAGGTCTATAAAAGATGCCCAATATTATTTTTGGTTTATTTGTAGGTGTTAACTTTATCAATAGTTAGTCAGGTGTATCAGTATCCATATATATGTCCTCAGACTTTATACTATCGGATACATATACAGCCACCCCTTCCTGTATTCTCTAGATTTTTTGTAGAGGGTGTACCCTACTATATCCTGATCCCAGTCGTCATTTGCATCCGACCATGTTTCTGTATCCACTCCTATGTGTATGTTTTTTGTAGACATAGTGTTCTTGAATTCGTCCATTTTATTGTTTAGACTTCTGGCATTTAGAAGCACGCAATTCCAGGTCTCAGATTTTCTTAGTTCCTGAATGTTGCTCCCCAATTTGTTGTTTTGTCCTGCATGCCCCTGGGCCCCCCTATTGTTTAGTTTAAATAAAACCTAGTTGCTTCCTTGAACCTCTTGGCTAAGTATCTTGTGCCTGCCCTTCCTAGGTGGAGTCCATCTTGTTTGAACAAATTGGGATCCCTGAATGCCACCGAGTTATCCAAAAACTGAGCTCCCTCTTTTCTACATAGTTCTCTTAACCATCAGTTTATTGTGTTTATTCTTGGGTTTTTAGCTGAGTGGTGACCAAACACTGGTAGGATGCTAGATACTCTAGTCCTTCCCCCCTTTTGTTTTATGGCGCTAGAATATCCTGAAAATCTGAAAAAAATGTCCTGTAGTTTCCTGTATTGTATATCGTTTGTCCCTACATGTAGTAGAACCACGGGGTTTGTGGTGTTCTCCATTAGTCCCTCCAGGAGTGGGCATATGTTTTGTATTTTTGCCCCTGGTAACATACTCACTGTAGTGAATTAATTTCTCCCTCTAATTAAGGAATCACCTATGACAAGTAAGTCCCTAGTTTGGCCCACACAATTTTTTTTCTTTAGGTTCCTGTATTCGAGCTGGTGGGTTTGCTTTAGGTTTACTATCAGCTGTAGCATGCCCAGGGTCATCATTTGGTAAGGGTTAAATCTATTCTGTAGTATTATGGGTGTACTATTGTGTAACTGTGTCCTCCTCTCTTCCTGCTTTTGGTTTTGGTCACCCTTGCCCAATCTTCTATTTTTTGCTCTGGGCCTAGTTCCCTTTCCTGCGTCTCGTCTGACTTGCTGCTACCCTCTTCCTGGCTCTCTATTTGGGAACCATGGAATCAATGGATTCCTCTAAGCTCTCGATCTCCTCTGTCTCTGTTTTTCTCTCTAAAAGATGTGTAATCTCTTCCTGCTGCACATTCACTAATGTACATTTATCACAAACAAATTATTATCATGCTCCCCTGCTATAAACATTTGGCATTTATTGCATACTTTTATGGGGCCCTCCATTCTGACTGCCATACTTGGCTCTACTTACAGGTGTATGTAGTTTTCCCAGCTCCCAGCCTCCTCAGCTGACACAGCCGACATGCGCTGAGATGCGCATGTCTCCGTGTACATGCTATGCGCGGAACCGTGCACTCGCCCCGCTCACGCTCGCTCCTGTGAGGTGTTGCTTTTATTCAGTCCCAATAGGAAGTGCAGGTGTTACCCACTTCCTGCTTAGTGAGAGCAAGTTTAAGCACTAACACACAAAAACACAGTAAAATGCCACCTTATGCTGTGGACTTTTGTCAAGGAGCACTACATTTGCTTCCCAGCTGCTACACAGTGCTATTAGGATTTTACAGGGAATGTAGGTGGCTCCTCCACCTTCCCACACTGCTCTGGGCTTGCGCAGACAAAATCACCGAGACACATCAGTTCCCATGGCAACCAGCCCAAACTTCCCTCTCACCAGAGGTGCACAAAGTAGATAGTGTTCAAGCCTTGTACCCCTTACAAACCTTAAAAATCAGGTAGTTTCCAGTAATTCTGCCTCCAACCACCAAATTACTTCTGCTTCTTTGCCCCAGATAGAACACCTGCTTAGGCTGAAAGTAAAAAGTGCAGTGTGCACTTCAGTCTGTAGTTTACAATGGGAGACTGCCTGGAACTCCAGCTCTTCGCACAGTGTGATGCAGTCAGGAAGTATAATACCCTGTCTAAGATAGCAAAATACAGTTTTTTTTTTTTTAGTATAAGGTTCAATTTAAATAACCAGTGGCTGTTGATACTGTCACCAGCTTCAACATCTGGCTCACAGTAGTTTATTTTAAAGTGCCATGTTTCGGACTGCCATCCTTTTTCAAAAGACGTCTTATGTCTTTTGAAAAAGGACGGCAGTTCGGAACATATCAAGACGTGCATAAGTCTTTGCGCTGGCACTTTAAATAAACTACAGCACTTGGATGGTATATAAGTGAGTAGCATACTTATTCTGTGGTGGAGTGTGCAGGACTGTTCCTGATTTTCATTTAATTCTGTGTTATGCTTAGGCTATGAGCACTGTCTAATCAGTGAACTGGTTTACAAAGTGTTAAAAAGGTGGAGGCCTAGTTTAACATATATAAAGATACAGAAGTGGTTGGAAAATGTTCCAAACCTGGAAAGTAGCTTGAAAAGTATACGCATCTGTGCTTTGAACCTCCAGATAGGACAAAAGAAAATACAACACCATGTGAAGGTAGTACAAGGCCTGAAATCTCCCATGTGCCTTGGGTTAGATATCCTTGTATAACTGGGTGTGTATGTTGACCTAGCCAAAGATGTTCTTTGGTCACAACTGGGGGAGACCCTTATCCAATAAAAGCAACACCACAGGCCTTAAGGTCTGGACAGATTATCCCTTAAGTGTGACAGGTGATGAATGAGTTCACTACAACAGTTCCAGGTAATGTAAAGGAATTCATGTTTAGGGGTTAATGTAAAGAAAGGCCAATAAGTTTGTACCATTGAGATACATCTTGAGGCACCCGTATTGTGATGAGTGGCCACCTGTTCTGTTTTTTTGCTTCAAAAGGCCAAGAAGTGCCTGAACAAACTGCACTATTTGTGCTTAACAAGCAACTTCACGATATGGGTTTAATGATCCATTCCATGCCTTGCTTGGACATGAGCGCAGAGTAATGCACATTTTGGTACAGAACCCAACTGTAGAGCCTATCACAATAGGAGTTAACTGTGAGTTAGGGGTAGCAATAGGAGAATCCTTCTATGATTTGGAATTAGTTGTTCCAGTTATTGGGGAGCTACCAGAGAACTTTGTTCAGAAATGTGAGACAGAGGACAAGATTAGGTCTACACCAAATGGTTTAATTGTTTTGCAAGAAATTTACCCAGTAGACAAGAAAGAAATACATACATGTAAAGTTGAACAGGATTATCTTGTACTGTCCACTCTGGCTGATGAAACAGAGCAATTTACAGAAGCACATGTGAGTGATACTGAAACTATGTCTGAGATAACAGAAGATGAGATAGAAGTAGGTGAAAATTTACCTTTTCCTGATTTTAAAGAATAAACTGAACAAGCTATACAAGCCCGCAATTGTGAAACTGAAGCAGAAAAAGAAAAGATTTGTGAAATGTTCCTTCGATTCAAGCGCAAGTTCACAAAAGATGCCCATGACTGTGGGGTAACTAGCCTGCATGTTATCAGGGTACCTACAGACCCTAGTAAAGGCACAGTTTATTACGCCAGTACAGAATATCACTAACATCTTACAAACTTGTACAAGAGATACTGAATACCATGATGGAGCGAGGAATTATAGGACAAGTGAACTCTGTTTATAATTCTCCCATTTGGCCTGTATTGAAACCTACAGGAAAGTGGATCTCACTATTGACTACAGGAAGTAAAACAAACAGTTACCTTTATCTCATTGGCCCATGACGTATTTGGACCAAAGTTTGGCCAAAGTTGAGGGTGCAAAATATTTCATTACTCTAGACATAGCAAATGGATTCTGGACATTGAAAGTAGATCCAAAAGATCAATACAAATTGGCTTTTACCTTCAGAAGTTAATACACAGAGAACAGGTGTTCTTTTGGGTACTTAAATTCACCTGCAGTTTAATATCTTTCTGCATAAGGGGAAATTGTTTAACCAGGAAAGGCACACTAAGCCGGAACTTGTTTCCAGGTGCAGCCTGGGAGCACAAGGAAGTTAAGTGACTTGCTCAGGGTCACACAGTATGCAAGTGGAAGCTGTGGGATTCAAAGCCAGGTCTGGTCTGCTGGATGTCTGAAAGTAGAGGAAATCTGGTTTACGTGGATGATGTACTAATCAAAAGCAACACTTCTGAGGAACACCTAGCAGAAGTAACCTATGTGTTAAACCAGCTTAAAGATGTTGGTGCCAAACTGTCCTTAACAAAGGGGCAGTGGTTCAGCAATAAGGTAAACTATCTTTAGCGTGATGTTAGGCCTCATGGGCTGCACCCTCAGCACAACAAAATAGAAGCAGTCCAGAAAATTGGTCCACCCAAAACTTTAGAGTTATGCAGCTTCCTTGGAATTTGTAACTACTCAAGACAGTTTATCCAAGACTATGCTGAAATTGCTAATCCCCTCACCAGGCTACAGAAAAAGGTAGAACCGTGTGTGTGTGTGTGTGTGTGTGTGTGGGCACAGAAAGGCATGCATGCTTTAAAAGATAGTCTGAATCAAGCACCATGTCTTGCTTACCCACAAATGGATAAGGATTTTTATCTAGAAACAGTGTTCACTGACAGCAGCATCAGTGCTGTGTTATATCAGAAACATGATTCAGACAACCGTGTTATTGCTTATGCAAGCAAAACTTTAAGTGATGTTGAGAATAACTTTTCAGACTGTGAAAATACATTATTTTCCATTGTATGGGCAGTACAATGATTCAAAAACTATATTTGTGGTAAGAAAGTTGTTGTAGAGACCTGTCACCAACCTATTACGTTTCTGGAGAGCCAGAAACTTAAGGATGGTAACGTATTCAACAGCAGAATTGTGGCCAGTACCTTAGCATGTCAGGTCCTACCTTTAGAGATTAAATATGCTAAGAACAAAAAAAATGTGGTAGCTCAAGGGTTGGCAGATCTGGAAAAGAATGACTGTACTGCAGATGAATATCCAGTACAAGATCCTGACCTACCTCCAGAATTGGAAATGGTACAGAGACATAACACTCACCGCCACTATGATGAAAATGTATGTGGGGAATTTTCCTAGGGCATATGTTGATGGTTGTTCATTCATGCAAGATGAAGACCAGTAATCAGGTTTAGGACTGGTATGGCAAGAAAATATACCACGTCCTCCTATCAAATATAAGCTTGCTCTCAAGTCTAACCAATATGCAGAGTTGGCAGCCACCTACATAGCAATACAGACTGCAGTACAACATAATTTACAAGACATTGTAATTTGTATTGATTCCGATTATGTTAGGCATAACTTCCTTACACATTTACCAGGCTGGAAGGTGAAGGGTATGATCAATTCCAGGGGCAGCAAAGTGATGCATGCATAACTTATCTTAGTTATGGATCAGTTAGTTTAGGACCATAATTTGGTTGCTTATTGAAAAAAGGTAAAAAGACATTCAAAAATTCAGGCACCAGACAAAACTGGAAATGACCTTGCAGATGCTCTGGCTAAGGAGGGTGCTTTAAATGGAGAAGCGTGGAACTTTGTTTCCCCTATCCAATGTAATGTGGATGTGGTTACCCACAAACAAAAACCAACAAGAACAGGAAAATAAGGTATTGCAACTGTATAGTGATAAGCTGGATTTTTATTTGATAACAATGCAACAAGATGACAAAATAGTAGGAAAGTGTTATCATTTCATCAAGGATCCCACTGTAAATATGATTTCTGAAAGTGACCTACAAGATAACCATGACCTGAAAGCCATATATGACCAGTAGGGTAAATTCCAATTAAGGGATGACCTCTTGGTGAGAACAGATAAAAAGTCACACAAGGCCAAATGGGTGGTTCCTTTAGGCCACATGAGAATTATGTTACAGCATGCTCATGATGAACCATCTAGAGCACATGGGGGGAACAGAAGAATTTATGAAACCTTAAAAGAGGTAGCGTACTGGCCCTACATGTACAGTGATGTTGCAAAGTATGTGCAAGGGTGTATAACATGTTGCAAATTTCAGCCAGCTTCTCCATACATGGAGTACCACTACAGTCAAAAGGAATTGCCATGCCTTGGTCAGACAGCCAGATTGACTGGACTGGCCCTGTTACAAGATCTTCAAGAGGTAATCAATACTTTTTGACAACTACTTGTCTGTTCACAAAATGGGATGAATGTCTACCTGTTCCAAATAATACAGCTGAAACCACAGCTTTCTTATTAATAAATCATGTGTTTAGTCTCTAGGGATTATCACAGACTAGAATCTGACCCATTTTCCAGGTGAAGTTATAGAAGATGTGTGGAAACTACTGGGGTCCAGAGAAAACCACGTGTCCCACCATCCACAATCATCTGGACAGGTACAACACGCTAATCCAACGATTGTGTATATACTGAAGACATATCTTAGTTCTTCAGGAAAAGACTGAGATGTAAAATTGCCACTAGTATTAATGGCCATACAGGCTACACCTAGTAAGTCTACAGGTGTATCTCCCTTTGAAATGATGACAGGAAGACAAATGGTATTGCCCTTGCATCTCCTGTATACAACAGGAAATGTAAATTCAGCACATGCTACTACAGTGCATGAATATGTAACCCATTTAAAGCAGCACTTGCAAGAAACCTGTGCATTTGCTCAAAAGAACTTTGAAAAAAGTGTTCAGGCTTCTAAGTCATATTATGATCGAAAAATGAATCCAAAAGAGTATCAAACTGGAGATAAAGTATTTTACTTTAACTACAGTAGGGATAAATCTAAGGTTAAAAAGTTCTTTCCAAGCTGGCAAGGACCCTTTTTGATCACAGATCAAGTCTCACCTGTAGCGTACCAAACTGAATTTAAGAACTCTGAAGAAGTGATACCTAGATGGGTTCGTATTAATCAGCTGAAGCAATATCGTGAATGCAAAAAGACACTGCAGAATATTTTAAGTGAAATTAAAAGTGATGATCCGGAACAAGAGTCACATTGAAAATGTTAATTGTAATACTGATACTTGCAAATGATGACCAAAAAGTTAATTTGTTGTACCTGTAAAATGTTTTAAACAATGTGAAAGAAAAATGTTAAAGCAGTTCAAAGAAACGTATACATAGTTGTAATCATATAGTACTGCACATATTTCTATGCATAAATGTACATCTCTAATGATGTCACATCCGATGATGTCACATCTGATGATGTCACATGTAATAACATCATGCACTGTTGATGTCATAAGTTACCACATAATGGTGCAACTTTATGTTATGCGATTCATTTTCCCTGTGATGCTTAAACTATATACCCATATAGTAAGACTAGTTTTTGAATTAGGAAATGTTTTACTTCAGAATACATTTTAATTCAAAAAGGGGGGAAATGTGGAAACAAAACCTTAGTTATAATAATAATATAATTTTATTTTGCATTATTTTAATTACTATTTTATATTCTTTATAAATGCTTAATAATTAATTAGGGGGTGTAATGCTAGACAACTGGTTTAAATTCCTGCCTACATAAGTTCTCTAAGCAAGAAGCAAAATTGTCTGCAAAAAGAAGAAAAAAAAAAACCTTTTCAAGTTCATCCTGCCTAAGTGAAACTTAGTGGATACGGCATCTATGACTCACCATTTAAAATGAACTTTCCCTTAAACTAGGCATCTTTAAAAGGATGATATTAGCAAACTGATTCAATCTTTGCTTACATGAGGAAGAAACTAGTGACACTAAGCTGGAGATAATGTAGCCTAGTAGTAATAGTAGTAGATTTTATTTATTTAGGGGGCCCTTCCCCAGAGGCCTGGGGCGCCCTTACAAAACAATTAAAATACAAGGGTAAAATAAGACAGAGATTATAAAACTAAAAAAAGGCAAGAATTAAAACCAGAACCTAAATCAATTAAAACAATTCTCCATCTAAAGCAGTTAAAACAGCTACCTCAGACCCAGAAAAAGTTTGTCTAAATAAAAAAGTTTTCAGTTTGCGTTTAAATACTTCCAGCGACGGTGCCTCCCGGAGATGGCTGGGCAGAGAATTCCAAAGAGTTGGAGCAGCAACCTCAAATTGCTCGGTCCCCAGAGCTCTTCAGCTTCACTCTGGGGATCTCCAGGAGAGCACCAGAGGCTGATCTCAGAGGCCGAGACAGGACGTAGGGGTACAGGAGATCCTTTAGATAGCTTGGACCAAAGCTGTGTATGGCCTTATAGGTCAAAAGACCTATCTTGAAGGTGATACGCCAGCGCACCGGCAGCCAGTGAGTTTATGCAGCACGGGGGTAATATAGCTATATCTGGAGTGACCTGTCACCACCCATGCTGTTGCATTCTGCAAAAGCTGCAGGATGCACAACTTACCATGCCTGACCCCGAGGTAAAGGGCATTACAGTAGTCAAGTCTCAAAGTAATGAAAGCATGTACCAGTGTGGCCAGGTTTTCGTGTGGGACAAAGGGCTTAATCTGGGTGATGTTCCGGAGGCAGTAAAAACTGGTCCGGACAATAGCCAACACCTGAGCATCAAATGTCAGCTTGTTGTCAAACACAACACCCAGATTTTTCACCCTTGCTGAGACCTCCAGTTACAATGGGTCAATAAAAAGGCCCAATCAATCATCAGAGGTTTCCAAGCCCACTCTTTGACCTGGCTCTATCACCAGTACCTCAGTCTTCCTGGGGTTCAGTTCCAACCAGTTTGATATCATCCAGGCCTAGATTTCGGCCATACATTTATTCAGTCCCTTGACAGCGTCTGGTCTAAGCCCACCATTTGACCTGGCTCTATCACCAGTACCTCGGTCTATCTGGGATTCAGTCCCAGCCAGTTTGACTCCATCCAGGCCTGGATTCTGGCAAGGCATTTATTCAGTACATTGACAGCATCAGGTCTATCAGGTGAGAAAGACAGGTAGAGCCATGTATCATCAGCATAACAATGAAAAGTCAGCCCATATCATCTTTTGACCGTACCCGTGGGCAGCATGTATACTGCAAACAACATGGGGGTAGAGGACAGAACTTTGGGTAACTCCACAGGGCAGGTCCTTAGGGTCAGAGGAACAATTTCCCAGAAATACTCTCAGAGACCTCCAACAGTGGTATTTCCAGTGAGTCCTGTGTACTCCCTCAGCCTGTTCAGCAACACCCCAAGGTCCACAGTATCAAATGCAGAGGAGACATCAAGGAGGATAAGAATTGTGCACTCTCCCTGAGTTCTAGCCCTGAGCAGGTCATTCAGCACCTTGACCAGCACTGTCTCTATACTATGCACAGCCCTAAATCCGGACTGGAGTGGCTCATAAATCTGGACGTCTGTGAGACGCTCCCTGAGCTGCTCTGCTACCACTTTCTCAAGAACCTTCGCTAGAAAAAGGAGGTTCGAGATAGGTAGGGTAATTTGCCAGGACGTCAGGATCCAACGATGGTTCTTTCAGCAGAGGCCTAACCAGATCTTGTTTTAAAGACTCCGGAAATACTCCAGCCAATAGGGAACTCCCAACTATCCCAGCTAAGACCGGTCCCTAGGGCCACAATGCAGTCAACTAGTAATAATAATAATACTTTTATTTATTTTGTGCCTTTCAAATATCAAGGCGCAATCCAATAAGATAAAAATACAGAACACAGAAATCAATATTATAAAAATAGACGCTGGTCCAGGGTCCAGGTCACAGAATGTTAGTTTTAGCCCGCGGATTATCCCAGAGATCTCCTGTATCATCACTGGCGGGAACTCTGTGGCCGGAACTCACCCCAGGGCGGCCGAGTGCGATTGCTCATCCAAGAAATAGGCTTGACCTCCATTAGAAGCAATCCCGGGTCTCTCAAAGGACACTCTGTCCAAGATAAATTGCGCAAACACCTCACATTTGTGAGTAGAAAAAGTTCTAATGGGCTCTAGACAAGCCGAGTATAGCAGCCTGTCCACAACCCGGAAGAGCTGAGCTGGTCGATTTTTCCTGACTGCAATCGTCCTGGACATAAATGCTACCTTCTTTTGGAAGACTGCCTTCTGATATTCATGATATTGAGATATCAGAACGAGTTTGACCTCGAGAGATCCAGTCCTCCTCCAATGCCTCTCCAACCTCTGCCCCATTGCCCCCTAGTAACTGACATCCCAGTGATGGATACTCTGGTACTGCCAGATACACCAAATACCTTGAAGAAGAAAAAAAAAACTTCAATTCATTTTTACTATTGAAAGAAACTTATGTTTGTTACACAGTGAATAAAGGACATCTTGACCTCTCAACTGACCAAACTGTGTGAATGCAGCTGATGGGGGTCCAAAGTTAACCACTAGAAAATCCTGGGGTAAGAATCTTTAAAGTAAGCATACCATGTTTGATCTTAAGTAGGAACTGGTGTAATGACAAATCTAAAAAATGACTTTTAGGCCTCTGCCTAGTGGAAGACAAAACCTACACCACTTTGTAAACTAACAGTCACTTGGAGATACTTAACCTGCATGTTTGAGTGGGCACAGACAAAGGAAGAGCTGTCTCCAAAGGAATCTGATGTTTTTAAGGACTTTCTTAACCTTGGATGTGAACGATTTAAGTTTGAGCTAAAAACTAAATCAAGGCAGTGGAAGGTGAAGTCTCAAAAGAAAAAAAAATAGCCGACCCACCCACTTTGTAAGGACCAATCAGGACTGGTGCAATAATGACCTAACCAGACAGTGATGTCACTCTGGACCAGAGGTAATAAAAGCTACAACCAAAAAGAGGGCGGTCAGACTGCTTCCAACTGAGATGCCGGGAGGTTCTGTACCTGTGGAATGGACATTTTTGCTGTTAAGGACTGTTTTTAAATGTTCTCCCCAAAACCAGAACAAAAGGACAGAGACTGCCTATTGATGTCCATCAGCGAGAAGCAAGTCTGCAGTGCTGTGTTGACAACAGATGGGTTCAAAGTCCAGGGTTCGAGTGTGAGCAGGAAAAACAACAGAAACAACAAGGTCCAGACACTAAAAGAACTTTGCCATACAGGAAAAAGGACGCTCACCAACATCCTGAAATTAAGGAAGACAACCAGTCTCTACAAATAACCAGATGTTTGAATATTATTTAAATTTTTATAATATTCTAATTGGGCTTAGCTGGGAGGTTGCATAAGGAGAATAATTTCTTAAATACTGACGTTGGGTATGTCGAAAAGCCTGAATTCAAGTAAGAATATATAGACATTTTTCTGAATAAGTTATAAAGAGACGTTTTAAAACACTAATAAGACAAGGCTATTTGAAATGTTTATACAAGCACAATTTTACTGTTTGCAAAAGTCATCAAAACTGCAAGCTGTGTTCTTTTGTTGTGTTTTTGTTTTCTGAAACCTTTGTATTTATGCTGGTTTTCATTATGTTTACAATGTTTTATTATCTATGCAAAAAGCATTAGTAATTAGTTTTACTGTACAGGGACAGATACAATCATTTTTTCCATATATTACACGAGGTGGTGATGGAAATGTTTTTTGCTTTTATCTAGAACTTTATACAGTGGGCGCTAAAGTAAGATTTGAGCCAGTCTTGCATTGTTTATTTGGTTTTATGCAAATGTTGTGATGTGGGGCTAAAGGCTTATTTAAGTGCCCATAATAAGAAACTCATATTCCAGCCTATTGTTCTGACACCTCACTTTGCATTACCATTTGTTAAATCTAACCCTGAGATCTGAATGCAGTTGAAAAAACCCTGGACTTGCTAGACAGTCAGAGCATTCCAAAATGTTAGACAGCTGAAGCAGACACCTAACTCCTCAGGACCGCTGACAATTATCATGGGAGACCCAGAGTTCCCTCTACCCCAACTGGACAATGGTTACAGACGATGGAATTGTAATTCTTTAAAATAAACTGCTCAGATTTGTTTTTTCTGTTTTGATCCTCACAGCCCATTACTTTACATCTGCGCTAGCCTTTTCCAGCAAAGAGCAGAATTTTATATAAGGTCCTGAGTGGGAGGGGATCATAATTGAAACTAAACCCGCAGCCAGGAGATCCTTTCCACTTCCCAGTCTGCCAGCACCGCCCCCCGCACTGAGATGTTTTTTGATGTCTAAGCAGGGAAAGTGTGGGAGTGAGCCTCATAGAAGTCTATGGGGAAGGATTTCAATACATGTTTCAAAATGAGTAAGCTAACTTGAAAAAAAAATGAAAACCACTGATCAACTAATAGGGCCAGACCTAGCATAATGCTTTGTAAAAATGTCTGATTAAGAGTTGCAACTCAGTTTTGCATTGCATTCTGACAGAGCTGCTGATGCATTCTTGTTGAGTTACAAAAACATTCCTGGTTAATTACTGTATCACAAAACAATTTCAATTTCCCATGCATTACCAACATAAAGACTTTGGCTGGTGTTAACGGTAGCTGCTTCTGTGTTTTAAATAAAAGTAAAATGAAAGAGTGTGTGTGTCTAGAATAAGGCTAACAGGTTTTTGTTATAGCACTTTTACTGAAATTGATCAAAAATAGTTGATGTTTGGGAGTCCTTGGTCACAGTGTGGTGGCAATGGGGCCCTCCACTGCATGTTAGGTGCTACCAGATCCTACTGTATATGTGCTATAAACTGTGCAACAGTATAGGTGCTAACTCAGGGCTCTGCGGTTTTAACACAACATGTGAATTATGGCCCACCCATCACCACAGCCAGTCATGTCAAGGCCATGGCCTAGTGATGACTAATTCAATCCAATGTGGCATTAGGAAAAAATTTGGGAGTTGTGAACTGCAGCAACCCTTCTAGAGTACCATTTTCTTCTTTTATGTACACCTTTTTGTCCTATAGTACCCTCAGGTCAGGGTTGTTAGACTTGCCCAGTGATCTCCCTGCTGCATTAGCCACTACCCCCACTGTTTCTCCAAACAAGTCACGACTGAACAGGGTCCAAGAGTGCCAATGGAAGTTGTGTAGAGAATATTGGGGTTTTCTTCATTTCCTCAACTGACCTTCCCTTCTGCTTTGTGCCACAATCTCCTGCAGTATGACACAGTGTCCCTACAGCAGGGCAGAAAGCTCCCTGCCTCCTGACGAAGTGTCCAGGAGAAGACACGAAGCACTGGGGTAGTGTGCTGTGGATTCTCACTCCCATGCGTGCATTTGTGGTGTGGTATTTTTTTGGGAAGAGTGCTTTTTTCCTAATGTACTTTATTTCTCAATTTTATCTGAATTAGCACCCGCTCGTTCCATGGTGCAAATAAGCACTTGTGTTTTTTTTTTGACTTTCTTTGCTCTGTATGAGCTCTTCCTGCATTTTGCAACCTGGGCTGTTACTGTTCAGCAGAGCGTTCATTTTGCCAGCACGCCATCATGTGAGTCAGTTTGAGCGTTTTTGCGGGATCGAGCAAACCTGAAAATAAGTTCTGGACCTAATATTTTCAAACTTCATTTTTTGGCATCGTAGTACTTTGGTTGGAGGTGCGACAATGTCTATGGGACTGTAATTTATCAAGAGGCATGTATAATGCAAGGAGCACATTCATCCACCAATTTAGATGATGTTGAGGAGTTGCGGCTCAAATTTTCCTGCTTGGAATCCACAACAGCGTCAGCCAGACACCGTTTAGCAGTTGAAACAAATAGCAATACTGGTAAGAATATTGATACAGATTTGTCACTTAAAGAACTGTTTCATAAGTTTGAAAAACTTAAACTTAAGAAGATAAATGTCTTATTATAATAAAACCTCCTTAACAACGTACAAAGAAAAAGTTTGGGTACCACGTGGTCTTCGAATTGATAAAGAATCAGCTGGGGAATTTTATAAACCTGTTTATCAGACCTGATGGGAAACAGCACAGAGTACTTGTTCTAATACATTGGTTGATATCCTGGTGGATCAAGATGAAGAAATATACCAAGATTTCGAACAAGAAATTGACAATGTAAAAACACAAGTGATGTTCTATCAGGGGAATGCCCTGTTTAAAACCTATAAAGCCAGCCTTAGTAAAAAGTTAATATTACATGAGAAGGAGACAGTAGAGTGAAAGCAGACGAAACTGATTAGAGATACAAAGGACTATGAAAATAATCAAGTCTTTTCATGGCAAAGACCGAGTAGATCTACAAGCGGGGCAGATCTAGAACATGCTCCAATTCGAGAGGGAGAAATAAAACTAAAAACAAAAAGCAAATTCTTTAAGCTCTTCTGCTTCCTTACCCCCTCATTCTAACCAACAGGATACACAAGTAACATTTTTTTTACCCAAACAAAATCGGCAGGGCCTGACAGAAAAACGTTTAAGAAAAAATGGAAGGCAAGACGTGGTAGAAGTGGAGGGAATAAACACAGAGAGAATTCTGGTTGAGAATCTCAGGAGCAGGACACCCAAGTACTAAATCTGAGTAATACAATTCTAACTCAGGAACACATAAATGTGTTGAGTCATGGCTTCAGTTTTGTCCCTGATTCTATAATTAATGAATTTAAGATATATTACGATTTAAGACTTTTTTTCAGAAAGCTGAATTTGAAACAGTATTTTTCAAGCTCTGGCAATATGGGTGTGACACACCTTCAGGAAGGATGTTTGCACCCCACAGACCCTTCATTGATACAGACTTTAATTAATCCATCAGCAGAATCTGATCAAAGTATGAGTGAATTTCAAACTGAAGACAATTCAGAAACGCTGGAGTTTGACTCAAACCTTACACAACTTGCTGCCGTGGATTTGGAATATAGGGATGCTAATGTCCTGGTTCATTCTACAAGAATTAATAATATGTTTACTTCAAAATGGGATAGACATAAGTCAAATCTAACACAGGAAGAAGAAAAAAGCACTTAATGAACTTACGAACCTGGTTAATATTGAATTCAAACAGGCAGACGGGGGAGATAGTCTTGATGGAAAAATCAATGTATGAAGCTGAAATTTACCAGCAGCTTGATGATCAAGACAGTTACAGCTGATTAAATGAAGATCCTACATAAGGCATAAAAAGAAGAATTGATTCTTTTTCTAACACTGCTTTATACTGTGGGGAAATCACACAAAAAGAGTTACTTTACATGAAGGCTAAATATCCTGTGACTCTGACTATTTATGTCTTGCCAAAGATTCACAAGGACCAGACCAACCCTCTGGGAGGCCCATTATTTCCAGTAATGGGTCTCTAAAAGAAAAATTATCGATTTTTGTTGACCACTTCCTTAAACAATTGGTAGTGGATCAACCTTCTTATATTATGGACTCCATGGATATTCTGTCAAAACTAGAGGGGTTGGTCTGGTCCTGTGATTTTATTTGGCTTACTATTGATGTAGTTAGTCTATATACCAGCATTACACATGATCTGGGCTTAACAGCAATTGACTATCACCTTGATAAGAGCTTTAAGGGCCTTAATTTTCCAAAGGATTTCACTCTGGATGCTCCTGATCGATTCTGACATGTAATTATTTTACATTTGACAAAAAGTTTTATTTGCAGAGAAGAGGGACTGCCATGGGGACCACCATGGCCCCCCCTCCTATGCCAACCTTTTTGTGGCTTGGTGGGAGAGGACCATGGTGTTCAACCCTGGTAGGAACCCCTTTCTTTACCTATGGGGGCGCCATTTGGATGATAGTTTGGTGATTTGGAGGGGCAGCATTGATTCTGCTGCCTCATTTGTTGATTTTTTGAATAGAAACAATTTAGGCTTACAGTTTACTTCCAATATGGAGTTATATTCTATTTCTTTTTTAGTTTTAAAGTTTACAGGAATAGATGGGCATTTGGTAAAAACAGAAACCTTTAGGAAACCAACATCGGGGAACACGTAGTCAGTTTGTCCGATTAAGACGAAATTGTTCATCTAATGAAGACTTTGAGAGACATGCCTTAGATTTAAAGGAACGTTTCCTTCAGAGAGGTTATAAAAGCAAAATTCTGCCCTCTTCTCTTAACAGAGCTAGGACCTTGGAACATAAGACCTTGCTGAAACCAAAAAATAGGGAGTCAGATAATGAACAACTAGTCACTTTTATAACAGAATATAACCATTTAACACACAAGGTATCTAAGTCAGATAAGAATTTCTGGCCAGTTCTACAAGGAGATCCATATCTGTTCAAAACTTTGGGCAAAAATCCTAGGATTGTTTACAGAAAAAGTAAAAATCTTAGTGAGATGCTAACTCATAGTATGTATACAAAACCTGTTCAGACTGGTCACCCAACTTGGTTGCGCCCAATACCAACGGGCAGTTTCTGCTGTGGCAGGTGCAATGTCTGTTGTTACTGCATCCAGGGCAGCTCTATTGTGCACCCCATTTCAAACAAAAAAATTTTGATTAAGCAATTCATTTGTTGTACAACTTGCTATGTTATTTATATTGTTCACTGTACCTGTCCTGTGTTATATGTAGGCTGCACTAAGAGACCCTTAAAAGAGAGGATGCAGGAACATATTTGTGCAATTTTGAAAACAGAACAGGATACCCCTATTGGGGTACATTTTGCTTCCTACCACAATGTTGACCCAGTTGATTTTTCCTTTTTGGGCCTTGAACAAATGAAACCTCTTAGCAGAGGTGGGGATAGGCTCAATTTATTACTTCAAAAAGAATCTAGGTGGATTTATACTCTTAGGACTATGTCCCCCATAGGTCTGAATGAATGCCTGGACATTTCACCATTCCAACAGATTTTTTATTTAGAATAAGTTTTGTTTACATTCCATCCATGGCATCTGCTGTTCTTTTTAGATGCAAATCGAGCTCAGTTTCTGTAAGTTTTCCCCATTCTATATACTATTATGGTCTGTACTAATGAAGTTTTCTAATTGCCATTCTGAATTTTCAGTTGGCAATAAAGGGAGACCTGTATTTATTCCTACATTAACTGAACTGTTTTGCATTTGCAGCTATGGAAGTCTGGTTTGCTATTAGGTCTAGATGGATTCATTTTGTATTTCATTGAGGCCTGAAGGATATTTGCAAAGTCAAGTGCCTTTTAACTAAATATTTTCTGTTTCCGTATTAAGCTCTAGACATTTTTTCTTCTTTAGTCGTTTCCATTTGAAATAACATCTATTTTTATTCTATTTCCTTCTGTTTTTGTCTGTCTAAAAATATTTTTGACTTTGACCTCCCAGTTTATGCTGCTACCTTCATATGTTATTTTTTTTTTTTTTTTTTTTTTTTTTAATCAGGGTATTTTTTACCGATGTAATTTAATATCAGACACTATTATTGTTCATTATTGGTGCTTGGCTGTTTTGATTGTGGGTTTTTGATGCTCAGTTAAATGAATTAATGAAATTATGCACCGTCATTTTACTTGAAACAAAATAAAAGAGAGATCCTCAGCTCCAAGACCCCGCCTCTTGATGAAGTGTCCCGGAGAGGACACGAAGCACTGGGGTAGTGTGCTGTGGATTCTCGTTCCTGTATGTGCATTTGTGGCATGGCATTTTTTGGCAGAGTGCTTTTTTCCTCGTGTGCTTTGTTTTAGAAAGCTCCCTGGCCATCCATCAAGGGTCACTGTGGCAAAGCAGCTGCTGCTGCTTTCCCTCCTGGCTGAGGTCTACTGCTCCTTAGCCTGAGTCACTGTCAGTTAGGCTCATAGGTTGCCTCTGTGCCATCAGGATCCCTCTATGGTGTAGTGTTTTTTTTTTTTTTTTTTTTTTACAGGCGTGTTAGTCTTTACTACTATGGTACATGCTGTACACACACACACACACACACACATATACACACATGCACTCACACATATATTAGAGGCAAAAACTCTGTTTAGTGCATCAGTTAGGTTGTTCCACAGCGAAAAAAGCGAGGAAATTCGGTGTTAGGTTGAAAGCCCCTTGACCCTCCAACTGGTTTCCTCGGTGCCATGTTGAGGTCTAACTCTCACCCCATCACATGTGTAAAGAAGCAGAGGTATAGGAGAATGGGGTGAGAGGACAGACGACTCCAACGCACACCCTGATGCCTCTCATTTCCCTTCTTTTTGAGAATGAGGACAATAAATAGTGAATGGAATGCGGTGGCGGGAGTGCGGGGACCTTCAGGCCTATGTAACAAGGCACCCAGCGCTCCCACCACGACGTCTTGTTACGTAGTAACAGGAACTGCAAAGCAAACACAAGCTGCAACGGTGATGCACATGGTAAAGCAAATGAAAATGGTAAAGCAAACGGTACTAGAAATACAAGCGCAAAGTGACGCCAAAGCGAACAGCAACAGAGACACAAATGCAAGCACGTATGGAACGCAACTGGTAATGCACATGGTCACAGTATCGCAATTGGAAATGCAAATGGTAACGGTAATAGCAACAATAACGCCAAAGAAAACAGAAACGGAAACCAAAATGCAGGCACGTACAGAAATGCAAAGTGTGATGCACACGGTCACGGAACAGCTATTATAAATGCAAACGGTAACAGCAATAATAATGCCAAAGGAAACAGAAATGGAAAGACGAACGGAAGACAGAATGGAAACGCAAACTGTAACGCACACGGGCACGGTACTGCAATTGTAAACGCAAATGGTAATGGTAACCAACAATAACACCAAAAGAAACAGAAATGCAAACGCAAGCACGTACGGAAACAGAAACCGTTACGCGCATGGTGACGGTACCGCAATTGGAAATGTAAATGGTAACAGCAACAGTAATGCCAAAGGAAACAGAAATGCAAACGCAAGCATGTATGGAAACACAAACCATAACGTGCACGGTCATGGTAATGTGATAGGAAATGCCAATGGTAACGGTAACAGCGATGATGACTCAAAAGAAAAAATTACTCACCTTAGTAATTTTGTTTCTTCTAATGGAGTCTTGCTATATTATGACAATTGCAGTTTGTCCCACCATTAGAACTGCTCCGGAGGTAAAAAGTTAACTTCCATGCCAGGCATGGAGCTTAGAGCTCGAGCTCGGTTAGAGAAGCTCTGTCTGGATAATTTCAAACTGAAACTGTCAGATCTTTACGAGCAAAACTCACTAAGGTTCTGTGTGAAGCTGTAACCTACACTCAGCCAACTGGCTACCTAAATATTAACACATATTCCTGGTCCCAACACCAAGACTCAAGTCAGGGGACCAGAAAATAAGTAAGATAAGATAAAATAAAAACACAACACCCCAAAACCCCCAGAAGGGGTGGAAAAACATATAATGGGCATAAATAAGTGCCAATACTGGACTGCCACCCCATACCCAAGTAGAAGTTCTGAGAGGGTGAGGCTGGGAGGTCATAATGCAAGACTCCATTAGAAGAAACAACATTACTAAGGTGAGTAATTTTTCTTCAAACATGAAGTCTTGTATATTATGACAATTGCAGAATACACAGCAGTACCTCCATGGAGGAGGGACAGAACCTACTTAGGAATAGGCTCTGAAGCACTGGTTGTGTTAAATCTAGCATCCCTCCTGGCCTGGATATCCAAGGAGTAATGCTTGGTGAAAGTGTGTACCGTTTTCCAAGTAGCTGCTTGACATATCTCCAAGATAGGGATGTCTCTGGCAGCAGCTAGAGACGCAGCTGTACCTCAGGTAGAGCGAACCCTCAGGCCTGAAGGGGGAACCTTTCCCAGTTTCTGATAACAAAATTGGATACAAGAGACAATCCACCTGGCAATGGATCTTTTAGTGGCCGGTTTACCTTTCCCAACCTCGCTATAAGTGAGAAAATGTTGGAGGGATTCGAACCTATGACCCTTGGTACGCTCTATATAGTAACTTAGGGCCCTCTTAACATCTAAGCTGTGCAGCCTCCTCTCACCCGAGGAGGAATGGTCAGTGAAGAACACTGGAAGGGAGACAGAATGATTAAGATGGAAATCTGAAACCACCTTAGGCAAAAACTTCCTGTTAGTCCTAAGGACTACTTTATCCCTGTGAAAAGAAATAAAGTCAGTCTCCACTGACAAGGCTTGTAACTCACTTATGCACCTGGCAGAAGTGATGGCTACTAGAAAAACAGTTTTCCAAGTCAAATACTTAAGCTCTGCAGAAGACAGAGGTTCAAAGGGGGGTTGCATCAACTGAGCAATGCAAACATTAAATCCCAGGCAGGGGCCGGGTCCCTGAAAGGTGGATTAGTATGAAGTAATCCTTTGAAAAACATGGAAAATACAGGGTGAATGGAAAGAGAAGAGGGCTTTCCTGCTGAAATAAAAGCAGAGACAGCTGCCAAATGTACTTTCAGGGTAGCTGGTCTCAGGCCCAAAGAATTAAGATGGACCATATAGTCCAAAACAATGGGCAAATCAGCAGATTCCGGGGAAATATGCTTCCCAGAGCACCAGATGGAAAACCTTTTCCATTTAGAATTATAAGTAGCCCTAGTGGAAGGCTTCCTAGAAGCCTTCAGGATTTCAAGAACACCTTGAGAAAGGTGTAGGTCAGCAACTTCTAACCCTCAAGAGCCAGGCCTTGAGGTTGAGGGATTCAGATTGCTACCAAACTCTCCCTGGGCACAAGATAACAGGTTGTGATTCCTGGGGAGACACAGGGAAAGATGGACTGCTAAGGACAGAAGGAGTGGGTACCAGGGCTGCCTGGCCCAATCTGGAGCAATCAGAATCATCTTGCAAGGCTGGGATCTGATTTTGACTAGCACCTTGAATAGGAGAGGGAAGGTGGGGAAGGCATATAGAAACTTCCCTTCCTAATCTAGGAGAAAGGCATCCAGGGGGACTGAGCCCATCACTGGGGGCCTGCAACAAAACAGTGGAAGTTGGTGATTGTCTGGTGCTGCGAAAAGGTCTATCTGAGGGGTGCCCCATCTGGCAAAAACTATCCCCAGAACTTGGGGATCCAGTGACCATTCGTGATGGCCCTGGGAAATCCTGCTGAGAGCATCTGCCAGGATATTGTCCTTTCCTGGGAGGTGAACTGTTATGAGGGAAGTGTTCAGGGAATAAGCCAGAGACCACAACTTCATTGCCTCAGTGCACAAGGTCAAGACCGAGTGCCCTTGTTTGTTGATGTACCACATTGTGGTGGTGTTGTCTGTTCTGACTTGTACCACTTTGTTCTGAACAGATGCAGAAAACACCTGAAGTGCTAGAAAGACAGCTCTGAGTTCCAACAAATTGATGTGGAGCAGAGATTCCTGAGGGGACCACACCCTGGGTGGAGAGGTCGCCCATGTGAGCTCCCATCCCAGAAGGGACGCATCTGTAGTAAGGGTCAAGGAGTGAGATAGAGGGATGAAGGGGACCCCATGTCTCAAATTGCTCTGATCCTGCCACCACTGAAGGGCCTGGATCAGGGTCTGAGTCACTGGATCAACTTGGAAAGGGATCTTTCTTTGAGACCAAAAGGCTCTCAAGTGAAACTGAATGTCCCTCATCTGAAATCTTGCTCCTGCACTACAGCTGTGGAAGCAGCCATGTGTCCTAGGAGCTGTAAGAAGTGCCTTGCTGGTCGAGAGACCTGCAAAGTGAAGGAGGAGGCCAGGGCCACTAGGTTCCTTACTCTCTATGGGCAGGAAGGCTCTGGCCCGCTTTGTGTCCAATTCTGCACCTATAAAGGTGAGTACCTGGACAG
Organism: Neoceratodus forsteri; assembly: GCA_016271365.2. Classification (NCBI taxonomy): domain Eukaryota; kingdom Metazoa; phylum Chordata; order Ceratodontiformes; family Ceratodontidae; genus Neoceratodus; species Neoceratodus forsteri. The sequence goes on from CM057449.1 coordinate 1,730,498,777, forward strand.
GTTCCAGAACTGACTTTGGAAGATTGAGCAGAAACCCAGAGAGTCTGAGCAGCTGCTGGGTAACTTGCAGGTGTGATTTGACTGTTCTAGAGACTGGCCTACAATGAGCCAGTCGCTCAGGTAGGGAAAGATAGCAATCTTTCGCCTTCTTAAATGAGCAACTGCTACTGCTAGACATTTTGTGAATACCCTTGGGGCAGAGGTAAGGCCGAAGGGCATTGCTCTGAACTGGTAATGGCCTGAGGGCAGTTCAAATCTGAGGTACTTTCGGTGGGAGCTTCTGATTAGAACATGGAAATAGGCATCCTTGAGGTCCAGGGAAGCTAGCCAGTCCCCTGGCCTTAGAGAAGGTAAAATCATTGCCAGAGTCACCATTTTGAATTTTGGTTTCAAAAGGTGCTTGTTCAGATATCTTAGGTCCAAAATGGCGCCATTCTCCTGTCTTTTGGGGCAAGGAAGTACCTGGAGTACAGACCTTGCCCTGGTGTAGGGAGAAACCCTTTCTACAGCTCTGAGAGCCAGGAGGGTTGAGACTTCTGTTTCTAAGGCAAAGGTCTCTAGAGGATTTGCAGGTAGAAAAGATCTGATTCTCATCTTTGGAAATTTTTTGAAGCTGAGAACCAGACCCTGGCCTACTACTTCCAGGACCCACTTGTCTGATGTTAGAGACTCCAGTCCTGAACGGCGTAAGCCAGCCTGCCCCCTACAGGTACTGAAGAACCGCCCTGGGCATCCCATCAGGGTGCCTGTTTGGCAGGGGCTTTAGGCTGAGGGGTGGAGCAGGCCTGCTTGCACCCGCCTGCCTCTCCCTCTGAAGAACCCCTGAGCATAAGCAGAAGAAGCCTGGTTTGGTAAAAGGCCTGTGAAAAGGCCTACCTCTACCCTGGGGTCTGCCTCTGAGGAGTGGCTTGCCGCTCCTTGGCTTGTGCACTCCTATAAGTTGTTCTATATTCATCCATTTCTTCATGTAATTCTCTGTCTGCTCCCAAACAGAGAATTTCCTACCACAGGAAAATCCATAGCCTTAGTCTGGGTATCCTAGGACAAACTAGTACACCTGAGCCAAGCCAACCTCGTAAAGGCCACAGATGTAGCCATGACTCTAGAGGATACATCATTAGAATCCACAGCAGCATGGAATTGCACCTTGATGCCCTCAACGCCATCAGCAGCCACCTGCTCCAGCCTCATAAGCTGGCCAGGGCCTGTTTGGCCAAAGCCATGACAGTGTCCCATCTAGATTTTTGGTATCTTGCCACATAAGCCATGTAATTTGCTTGTCTGAGTCCCAAGGACGCTGCCATGTATTGTTTTTTAGCCATGGCATCAATCTTCCTGGAGTCCTTGTCAGGAGGATGTGAGGCCAGGGGAATGTTAGCCTTATCACAGGCTGCAGCCTGAACTACTCCAACATGGCTGCATTGCTGTGAAAGAAAGTCTGTATCAGGACCTGACAAAGTGTACCTCCTGTCCATCTTCTTGTCAACAGGAGGCACAGAATTAGGAGCTTTTAAAATTTTTATTGTTTGTTTCCTAAATGATTTATGTAAGGGGATAGACAATCTCCTAGACTCTGGGATATCCATCATTTCCACAAAATCAGGTTCCTCTTGCTCATCCACAGCTTCCTCTAATGGGAGCTGGAGGGTTTCAGCAACCTTTTATAAAACAGAAAGTGAGAAGAGGACCCAGAAAGCGAGGGGAGATTCTAAAGGTCCGCCTGGGAAGATGTCCGTCAATGGGCACATCCAGACTCTCAAAGTCACATTCTACACTGTTCATAATCCTCCTCCCTCCTCTGGTTCATAAAACTCTTCAATATCATATTCTTGAACTGGTGGAACCGCCAAACCGACCTTTTACTAGACAGTGTGGCGGTTCGGACGAACCGGAAAGTGACTGTACAATCTGTATAGCTTTTGCTATTTCTGAGCAGTTGGAGAAGAATTTTGGACTCACACCTGCTGATCTTCTAGTTTTCTTTGCTGGAACTGGCTCCCCAGAGTCAGCTTTACGTATGCTGTCGAGAAGTCCGCCCGGTCAGAGGGTTCGTTAGCACCGAACCGGCTGGCCATCTGGTCAGCGGACTTTTTGGCCTCCCTGCCCCTGAGCCTGCCAACTCTCTTATCCAGGGTAGCTGCAGGAAATTCTTGCAAATCTGGCAGTCTGAATTGAGGTGGTCAAACCCCAGACACAACATGGTGTGTGTCAGCCTTGGCAAAGGCTTCCCCACAGACACTACAGTGTTGAAACCCAGTGGGCCTGTTTTTTCTTTTGGGTTTCTCAGACATGATGCCAGCCTAACCAACAAACTTGCCCTTTGAACGGCTGTGCCAGGCAAGACACCCTTATCGGTTCCCAACCGTGTCACAGGTCGTGGAAAAAACCGTAATGAAATCTGTTTCTTTTAGAACCGATAAGAACCGGGAACCGCACTCTAAAAGCTTTAAAATGCTTACTTTTTTAAAGTTTTAAACAACCTGATCGGTGCGAACCGAACCGATAAACATTTACAAGTTCCACACAGAAATAAACCTGTCTATTACTTACAATACCACAGATGGAGCTTGAACCGATCGGTTTGCGGTTAAAATAATAATACTCGCGGTTGAATTTAACCGAGAAAATACTGTTTAAACCGAGAAATGAACCGAGCAGTAGGAGAAATCTCCGGAGCGACTGTTCAGTGAGGTGGAGTAAAGAATCTGACAGTTTCAGTTTGAAATTATCCAGACAGAGCTTCTCTAACCGAGCTCGCGCTCTAAGCTCCATGTCTGGCATGGAAGTTAACTCTTTCACCTCCAGAGCAGTTCTAATGGTGGGACAAACTGCAATTGTCATAATATAGCAAGACTTCATGTTGTTTGAACGAAAGACACATGCAAACAGAAGGTCGACCGCAAACACAAATGGCAATGCACAGGCTGATACAAAAAAAATACAGAAAACATAAACAGTAATGGAAATGCAAATGTTAACAGTAATGCAAACAGAAGTGCAAACGAAAATGCAAACCGTAACGCACACGGTGGCTTACATGGGAACGGTGACGTGAACGGTAACGAAAACGCAACTGGAAATGCTAAGTGGCACAGTAACAAAAGGGAACACCCTTCTTTTCCCAAAAAACTGCATTGAAAAAGACAGTGAATACAACGAATGTATGCACAATAATGGGTCTCTGAGCAGAAAAGGAGGACTTGGAATACTAAATTGCTTATATCTCAGGAACTGTACGACGTAGAAAAAAAATGAAAATTTCATATGAATTATGACATTGCTGGCTAGTTTTGTACTTAGCTCCTGTGCAGGGTGCTACGCATTTTTCCGACAAAAAGTCTGTATCTCGCACCGTTTCCGAGATACAGGCCCCGAAAGGCGCGACGGACGCCATAATGTTATCCTATGGGAAAAAGCATCAACTTCGGAGTGCCGTAATTTTGCAGCCCTGCAGTATTTTTTCACCAGACCACCAAAAGGCACATCTGTGGCATGTTGGCTGTCTTCCCTCCAAATTTCAGCCCAATAGACCAAACCATTCTTTTGCAGCAGGGTGGCAAATAATTCCTGTTATTTTGGGCATAGTGTCACAAAATAGTGTCGCAAATCACGACACTTTCAGAAATTTAATCACGAAAGTGTCGTGAGTGCGACACTACTTTTTCCAGAAATTTGAAAATCATATTTCTGGGGTGTTTAACCCCAAAATAAAGACATGGCTAGCATCCTGGGGGTCCGACTAGATAAACACAAAAAGAATTGTGTTCCTAGATGGTCCAAATTTTAAATGCCAAGCATTTTTCTGATCACCAACTGAAAACAAATGGCGGATTTGTGACACTACTAGGGCCATTTGCGACACTAAAAAGTGCATTTGCGATACTGTCGAACTTTTTGTTAACTTTTCCCATTGACTTATAATGGGAACTTGTTTTTTGAATAACTTTTGAACCGTTTAATATTTTTTCACGAAATCTTCAAAAGGCACATCGGGGACCCCGGCCGCATGTTCCCTGAAGTTTTCGGACTGGTCGCGCAAACCATGTGACCAGTAGGCATGAGCAAAGAATTCACCAAAAAACGTAAACACGCGCGCAGATCTCACTTAACTCCGCAGCCACATATCCGACCACTACGAAAGTTGGCAGATCCCAAGATGTATGGTTCTTGATCATGCATTCCAAATATCAGGCAAGTCTGTTGAACAGTAGCAAAGTTATTAAGGTGCAAAGTCTGAACCTTTAACCTTAAAAGGGCTACTCAACCCTAACTATGGTAGCACGGTACATATATATAATACACATTCACATTGTATACTCCAATACACACACTTTATCTTTAAGAAATACTAAAACAAACTATGTTAGGATCGCTGGTAAAAACAGGAGAACTACTGTAACTATCTTACAGATAAGTTACCACGGAAGAACAGATTTTATTTGAAATAAATGGATCTGTATCTATCTGACGCAATGTCTGCAACTGCCTGTAACTGGGAAGCACAAGTTTCTAAACTGTTTAAAACTGGCTGCAGTCCTCAGAACCCCCTTATAAACAATTGCTTTGGACAAGTAGTTGAAATATCAATAAATAAATATTCATTTTCATAGTGAGTGTGATGACCAAACAACTTTTTCACTGGCAGTCTGAATTAGCTTGTCAATTGTTAGTTTACTTCCTTTAAAAGTGTGGGAGCCAGGATGCATTACTCAACTGTGACAAAAAACTGGCCTATTTTGGAGATTTCTGTACCCCCAGCAAAATTTCAAGATGTACTTAAACCTTCATTTTGAAGGCGTCCTGAATGGGGAACTGGGTCATTAATGAACAAAGGATCAGAGATAGTCTGTCTCAACCAAATCCCAGTGACAGTCTTTCAGATGCTAAATAATCTTTGAGACGAGGCTGATCACCGAGACCCGGGTGACAGAAAATACTGCAATGCAGATGTCACCTAAACTCCGGGTCTGATTTGGATTCAGCCAATTGAAGGAATCTGGGTACAGGGAAAAGATGTCACAGCCTCACTTGACCAAGGCACCAGGGACAGAGAGAGAGGGCATAAATGCCATGCTCAACTTTGCTTGCTCTATTTTCTCTGTGGTTTCTGTGAGAGGTGGTTCTAAAGGAAAGATCCAGAACGTGCATTTGTAGAGAGAGACTTATGGTAGCAAAGAGCAGTGTGGGCAGTTAGGTAAGAAGACCTTGTAACTGGTAGGGAAGATAAAAGCATTAACCTGCATGTACATGCAAGATTTCATTTGTAATCCTGTATGTATACTGTTGTTTGACTACGTATATAGTGTAAATAGCAGCATATTACTGCTGCATCTGAACAACCAGTGCTTAGTAATACATTTGTTATTTTTCTAAAGACTGGAGTAACTGGTTGTTTGTGACCGCATCTCAGAGAGAAGGGTACTTGGAGACAGGGGCACACAGTAAAAGTGAGAGAGAAGACAGATAGAGACCTGCCTAAAGCAGAAATCCACACTACAGGGAGTCTAAAGGGTAAAAGGTGGCAGCAAAAGGTTGTCAGAGCACTGGGTCCATACTCTTGCTAAAGAGAGAACCTTGACGGTGGTGATGCTGACCCAGACAGTCTCTATGGCAATGGCCTAGGAGATAGAGGCCCACTGGGGATTGCAGGTGCCCTGACCACCACAGCGAGTAAACTACATTTAAATGATGTCTTAAAGACTATATGGACCACTACTTATGCCTAAGCTTTGTTAGTGAAATGTTATCAATGGTGGCCAAGTAAGTAAAGACCCAACTCTGAAAAGAATCCAGTGATCTGAGTAGCGTCCCTTTCTTCTTGCAAGAATAGTGTAATCGTAGATGTCCTTCTCACTAGAGAAACCTATAAAACTATTTATTCCCTTTGAGGAACATGGGGTCAACGTGGTGTTTCTCTCTCATACAGTAAGTGACACAGAAGGCAAAGAGCAGGGTTGGTAGGGGGATGGCAGATGAGAGCAACATCAGTGAATGGGGACAAGAAAAATAATCAAAAGAGAAAGACCACACTTTCAGATGTACACACTTACATTAACACAGTTACATTCTAATACATCCACACAACTTGGTTTTATTTTACACTGAACAAAACATAAAGATAACGAAAGATTCAGTTTGCAAGATAACACCCCCCCCCCCAAATCCTCAAAACTGTTTTTGTTGTTACAGGCCTCTTCCTTCACACTAACTGAACAGACTTGCAGCTTCAGAGGGCCTAGTGGGCTTAGATACCCCTTAAAATAAAACAACGGAGGTGAAGACCGGTTCTCCCAAGCTGTACTTATTTTGTCGTCTCTTCTTACGGTGTAACTGAATAGGAAATAAACCGGTTCTCTTAGCTATAAAAACAATTCAGTGACATGGCAGTTTAATGAGGATGACACTGTAAATTAAAAGTAATAGATTACAATGGTTTCCTATCACCTTTAAATGACTGACTAAATTTGACAAAGAAATTGACACAGTAGTTTGTAAAGTCAATTTCCAGCTGTGAACCTTAAAATGTAAGGAAATGCAGAATTTGATAGAATTGATACATTGCTCATAATCCTGTGGTTATACAGGCATATAACTGTGAAAGTAGAGATTACACGCCTAAATCATATGACTTCCCTGAACTTCAGGCCACCTAGCTTAAACCAAACACCCTAGCATAAATGAAATACAGCATTCCAGCTGGGTTATCATGGGTAAATTATAAATACTATATGGGCTTGAACATGTATGACATATACAAGCAGACCACAATCTGATCAATGCATCCACTACTTAATTCAAAGCAAACAAAAAGCAAATATACTTACATTTATATTTGTATTGAAAATAATATGTCTGAAGGCTTGAGCTTTGCATAAAATTGCATTTATCAAAATGATAACAGGATCATATTCAATATACATATCTACAGGTTTCTGGCAGGATTCCTGAAAATAAGAAAAAAAAAAGTTAAAAAGTAGTCTGATGTTGAACATAAAAATCAGTGCTTTAGACTTATTGACTGGTGTCTATTCATTTTCCTATCAATCTTCTATGCAGTACAGCATTTATGATCGTCACTGAAAAGGTTACTCATTGTAGTTACTGTAGTTATTCTAAGAGATGAAACATGCAATCCTCACAAATGTCAGTTTCAGGTGCAGCATGGTCACCGCAGAAACAGATGGAAGTTTGAGAATGCCAATGCATTGTGTGTGTTGATTGCATACCCCCCGCCTAAATACCAGACCAACAGCTGAAGAGACAAGAGGGGCAACAATTATCATATCAAAAAATAAATATTTTTGATAAAAACTATCAAAACTTCTATGTAACAGATGGGGAGCTTGGGATGGGTTTGTGAGGGTACCACATTTCATTCCTTAGAAGAACTATGGTTAAGTCACTACAGCAAGTAACATTTCCTCCTAACACCAGGAGTAAAACAAGCCTATCCTGGCAAATGGCAGACTCCTCATAGTACTTAAGAGGATGGTTTTCTGAGACTATTTAGGGAAAAGGTTCTGAAGGACAGATGTCCCAAACCTAAAATCCCATTCTGTATGGATATCCAGACAGTAGTAGAACGTTAACGAGTGTGTCATAGACAAGGTGGCATCTACAGACTTCTAACAGAAGCACCTCTCTAGCAGCTGCCACTCTGCCAGTTGTGGTTCTAGAGAAGTGTCCTTTAAACCCAACTGGAATTTCTAATCCTGCTTTGAAACAGCAGAAAGAATTACATGAAATATGAACTATATTCCTTTTGAGGCTAGATGACCCTTACCCTCTTCACCATATGATACAAAGAACTGATTAGCAGTACCAAAAATATTCTCCGTTTTAAATTCGTAGTAACTGAGAGCTCTCTTAACATCTAAACTGTGGGAGTTTTTCCTCAGCTTTATCTGAATGAGGTTTTAATAAAATACAAATAAATACAGACTGGTTTAAATAAAATAATTCCAGGGATTCTATACTTAAGGTAATAAGATGTTGGGGGGTGCCAGAAAAAGTAACATCTGGGTAGAGTGCATGCCGGGCATGACAGCGAGTAGAGTGGGGCAGCATATGGGCAGATATGTGGGGAAGGTGGGGGGCGCACATTGCGTTGCACCTGGGAATGAATGATCTGGAAGGGAGAAGGATACAGGCGGTACAAGACAGCTTCAGGGATGGGGAAAAACTATGCAGCAAAGAGGGAACAACGGTAGCCTTCTCAGAAGTTCTTCCAGTGCCAAGGGCTAGTGCAGACGTGAAGAGAAGAATCAGCAACTTCAACAAGTGGCTGAGGGAATGGTGTGGGACCAAGGGGTATGGATTGGTGGGAGGCTGGATTAGCACATGGGATAACACAGATCTTTATGTAGGGGATAGGTTGCACCTCAGCAGGGCAGAGTCACAGGTGTTGAAGCAGAAGCTAGATGATTTCATCAATCAGAGGTATAATTTAAACTAGGTAGGGGGGAAGGCATTGGAGCTGGAAATCACCAGGAGAGGGGGTCCCATGGACCTCCCCCCACCACAGGGACAGATACGACCTTGGCGAAATAGGGGTTGGCGTGAAGGGTAAGGAATCTGGAAGGATAGGTGCAGCGTGGGGAATGATTTCACTAAATGCTATGAGCCTGGGGAACAAGTTGGCAGAGTTGCAGGTACTGATGGCAGAGGGAGAGGTGGACATAGCTGCCATTACTAAGACGTGGGCAACCAAGCACCACGACTAGGACCTAACCATCCCAGGGTACAAACATTTCCGGAGGGATAGAGATAAAGGGATGGCGGGGGGGGGGGTTGCAATTTACGTAACGGAAGGGATCAGATACAATAGGGAGGAAGGGGAGGAGGGCAAGTTGGATGTAATCTGGCTGCAACTACACAGCCAGAAAGGGACCAAGATCTGTCTGGGGGTTGTTTATAGACCTCCGGCCCAGAAGGAGGAGATTGACAGGGAACTGGGGGAGCAGATACAGAGGCATAGTGGCAAAGGGAGCACAGTGGTGGTGGGGGACTTTAATCTATGAGGGGTGGACTGGAGCATCCCAGCAACCAATTGTGCCAGGGAGCAGATCCTCCTGGAAGCATTCCAGGATGGGTTCCTTACCCAGAGGGTAACGAAGCCGACGAGGGAGGGGAATATACTAGACCTGGTACTAGAAGATGGGGAACAGGTCAGGGATGTAAGGATGGAGGAACCTCTGGCAAGCAATGACCACCGCACAGTGTGGTTTCCAATCAACCTGGGTAGGGAAGTAGCCACTACAAAAACTAGGATCCTGGACTTTAAAAGGGCAGACTTTGTCAGGATGGGAAACATACTGGAAAGTCATATGGCAAGCATCTGCCCAGAAATGGACACAGAACAAAAATGGGCAGTCATCAAGACAGGACTGGCTAAAGCCACTAAAACTTGTGTCAAGAGCCAGAGCAAGAAACCAGGACCAAGAAACCAAGTTGGATGAGTAGAGAGGTAGTGGAGAAGGTGAGGGAAAAGAGGAACGCATTTTGGACCTACAAGCGATCCAACAGGGCAGAAGACAAAGAAGAATATGTGAAGAAATCCAGAGACGTGAGCAGAGTGGTAAGGGCAGCAAAGGCGGCTAGGGAACGGAGGTTAGCGCAGGAGGATCAAAGGAGGGGGAAAGGATTTCTTCAGATATATCAGAGAGAAGAGGAAGAGCAAGGATCAAATTGTTAGGATCAGGAGGGGAAGTGGGTGGGTAGAAAAGGGGGCTGAGCAGGCAGAAGTACTTAATAAATACTTCTGTTCAGTCTTCACCAAGGAGAGGGAAGGGCCCATACCTGAGAGGAAGGGCGAGGTGGGAGAGAAGCAACCATGGATGGGGAAATCACGATGGAAAGGGTGAGGGAGGGCCTTAAATCCCTGAAGGTGGACAAGACACCTGACCCAGACGGGGTCCACCCCAGGGTGCTGAGAGAGTTGGCAGAGGTACTGGCAGGGCCACTGGTAGACCTGTTCAATACCTCTTCGAACTCGGGGTGCGTGCCCAGGAACTAGAGGGAAGCACATGTGGTACCCCTCCATAAGAGTGAGCCCAAGGATGAACTCTGGATCTACAGACTGGCGAGCCTTACTGCAATTGTGGGAAAACTGATGGAGACAATCCTTAAGGCAAGGCTGGTGCAATTTCTTGAGGATAACAACCTCCAGGACAGCAGGCAGCATGGGTTTGTCTCAGGCATATCCTGCCAGACGAACTTGGTTGATTTTATGACTGGGTTACAAGGGCACTGAACAGGGGACATGCGGTGGATGTCCACTACCTGGATTTCAGCAAAGCCTTTGGACTCAGTGCCACACGGTAGGCTGACCTGCAAGTTGAAGAGTCTGGGAGCAGGGAACAAACTGGTCAGATGGGTCAAGAACTGGCTGCAGGGTAGACAGCAGAAGGTAGTAGTGAAGGGGGGGGGGAGGCATCTGAACCCAGGGCTTGGTGCTGGGACTGGTTCTGTTTAACATGTTCATAGCCGACACTGCAGTAGGGATTAAGAGCAAGATCAGCCTCTTCACAGATGACACAAAGATCTGTGCCGAGGCAGATGGGAGGGAGGGAGCAAAAGTACTTCAGGAGGATTTAGCAAAACTGGAGGAATGGTCTCACAGTTGGCAGCTTGGTTTCAACACCAAGAAGTGCAAAGTGATACACTTAGGAGGCAAGAACCCAGGACACAATTACTGGCTGGAGGGTGTCCCATTAACAAAATCCAAGGAGGAGAAGGATCTGGGAGTGCTGGTAACTGGGGAGATGAACCACTCTGCTCAGTGCAGGAAGGCCGCAGCAAAGGCAAACAGGATGCTAGGTTGCATAGCAAGGGAGATTACTTCCAGGAGTGGGGAGGTCATCTTGCCCCTGTACAGGTCCCTGGTGACACCGCACTTAGAGTACTGTGTGCAATTATGGTGCCTCTACATGAAAAGGGACATCAAACTACTGAAGGGTGTACAGCGCAGGGCAACAAAAATGATCCGGGGTTGGGGGACAGACCATATGAGGAGAGACTGAGAGAGCTCAATATGTATACCCTGGAGGAAAGAAGGGAGAGGGGATATGACAGACCTTCAAGTACCTGAAAGGTTAGAACAGAGTAGACACCAGGTGTATGTTCAGTCTGAAGGGCGGAAGGGAAACCATGGGACAGTCTATGAAGTTGGAAGGGGGCAGGTTCAAGAGGGAATGGAGGAGACCCTATTTCACAGAAAGGGTAGTGGCAGGGTAGAACACTCTGCCATAGGAAGTCATATCACTGCAGAGTGTTGGGGGCTTCAAGAGGGGGTGGGACAGATTCAAGGGGAGGGTACAAACCGGGAGAGGGCGTGAGATGGGGGGAGGGCATATAGGGGAGGAGGGGCAGCTGCAGTCTAATGGACTGAAGTGCTGCACACTAGAGCAGGCTAGGCAGACCAAATGGCATGTATATGCTGGCAATTTCAGATGTTCGTATGTTCATAAAATGGTGTTACCACTTTGGACAGAAACTTTGCATTTGCTCTGAGTTTGACCTTATCATTGGAAACCTAGATAGTTTGGGTCTATGCAACATGCTTGCAATTCCATGGCCCTCTCTGCAGAGGTAAAGGACATCAAGTGGGAGGTCTTCCATGTCACAGATTTAAACACTGAAGAGGCCATGGCTCAAAAGGTGGACCTGTCAGTTATGCTAACACCAGATTAAATCGCATGGTGAAAACTGGTTCTTGTAACAGAGGCCATCAGTGGTTTAAGTTTAACCCTTTGGAAAATATTTTGATATTGGGTACAACGCCAAATATCATTTTAGAGCTATTTAATATTCACCAAGATTGCAGGCAAATGTACCTTTATGGGTGATGGTTGCATATCACTTACGTTTAAACCAATTAAATACTCCACATAGGAATATTAGCAGCCAGTGGCTGTTTTTGTATCATACCAAATTGTAAGCCTTTTCCATTTTGAACTGCAAGTTTTCTTAGAAGCATGTTTTCTTGCTGCTTTTAAAACGTCTATCACTTTGTGTGAGACTAACTCAGAAAATTCTTACTGCCCAGGAAATAGACTTTAAGGTGGAACACTTTGCCCTGTTGTGACAACCAGACAACTTGTGCTGGTAGTCAAATATTTTGTCAAATGCTAGTACCTTCAGTAGCAGTGGAGGGCAAGGAGGCATTGATCAAAGGCGAGTAAACTGGCCTATTTTGGAGATTCACTGGAGCCCAGCAGGGTTTTTTAAGTGGTGTAGACTTTCCCTATGCTGGCTACCTGCAGGGAGGATAAATTCCTTAGCACACAAAAGATCTGAGATAGGCAGTCTCAATGGCATCTGAGCACATACATTCAGGTGATAGATAATCTGTGAGCAGATGTTGGGTCCCTGAACCATAGAGGACACATAATATTGCAAGGCAGGTGTTCCCCAAAATTCCAGTCCTGAAGCAGTTTTAGCCAACTGGATGAAACTGGGTACAGGGAAGTAACAACACAGTCTGCTCAACCAAGGCACCAAGAGGAGAGAGGGAAACGGTATAAATGCTTCAACCCAGTTATTTTCTGTCTCTTTGAGCTCACTGGGGACTGTGGGTACTCTGACCATCAGATATGGTGGTAGCTGTGGGATGAGAAAGGAGACTTAGTTTTACAAAGCACGGTTTGGCTCTCCAGTACCTAAGGGGACAGTCACAAAATTAAGCAGTATTAACAGGTACACAAAAGTGAGAACTACAACTCTAGCTTCTCTCACGTCTAACTTTTTAAGAATGTTATTTTCTATCCGAGTTTATGAAGTTTAGAGATAGAAATGCCAGGCAAGTACAGTGTGGTGAGGTTACCTGAGCTCAAGTAGTTGTGTCAGGAGTGAAGTATACTTGTATCATGTTAGAACAGCGACAGCTGGACAGCGAAACCCATTACAGCAACACTTTCTAACGGATTCGAAGTTGTCACTGCAAGAGTCCCACTGCACACTGGTGCTGTTTTTGCCAGTGCCCCCCCCCCAAAAAAAATCAAGTCCAAATCAGAATTGATTATATTAGTAAAAAAAGGGGGGGATGCAGTTGGCACAGCCCCCTGCAAAACACATCGGCAGATACCGATGGGCGAAATTTTGCCTGTCAGTATCGGAGATTTCGCCATTCCACATGTCGACTTTATCAATGTTGCTTGGTGGAATCAAGTATGCTGCATGACGACTTGAACAGAACTAAGCTGACAGCTTGAACAGGGTTAAGCTGATTCTGGCTCTGGAAGAAGCAGCCCCACGAGCTGAGTTCGAATTAGTTCACATTGCAGAAAGGCAGAAGGACAGGGTGAAAGAAAGTGCCAGTTTAAAACTGGAAGCAGCTAAGCTAGATGCAGATGAGAAGCAAATGCATCAAGAGGTAAAATCAGCCTGAAAAGAAGTCAAGCAAGAGGTACAGGCAGCTTGAGCAGAAGAAAGGAAGAAAGAATGCAGACATCAGCTCAAGATAAGAGACCACGAACTTCAGATGGCAACACTTCAGGAAAGGCAGATGTAGTACCAGGTAAGTAATGGGTACAGTATATGGGGGTAATCAAGGTTCAAAAATAGGGTCCAAATTGTTTCCAAAATTAATAGAGAATATGAATATTGATGACTTTGTTAAATCATTTGAGAAATTGTGTCTGTAATATGAATTAGCACAGGAGCACTGGCCAACCTGTCTGACTCCACTGCTTACTGGGAAGGCATGGCAAGCGTTTTCATGCTTGGACACTAATGACAGCAGAGATTATGTGAAAATCAAGGCTGCTATTTTAAAATGTTATAAGTTAACCTCTGAGCTTACAGACTTAAATTTTGACAGTTAAGGAAGTAGCTAGGGGAGAATTATGAGAACTGAGTGTGCAGCTGAGTACTTTGCTGGAGAGATGGTTAAACTGGATGAAAGCTGTAAGTGCTGAAGAAAACTGTGAAGTGATGCTTACTGAACAGTTTTTAAAATGTGTGTATGCTGATCTTAACATATGGTTAACACATAAGAATCCTAGTACTGTGGCAGAAGCTGCTGAATGGGCCGGTCAAAGTGCAGCCAGCCGGCGTGATACATATAAAAAGGTACATGGGGGGAGGGGCTTTTGTTAAGAAAGGGATGGGTGGGACACAAAGAGCCCCATAATCCAGCAGCCATTTGAACACAGAAGGAATAAACTGTCAAAGCTTAAAAGTAAGAGCAGAAAGTTGCAAGTGGTGTGTGTGTGAAAATCTGGGGTATTTGTCTTATGATTGCCTTCAGGAAACACGGAGTAAGCCAGGGACCAACGGAGGCCGCCACCCCACTATGGGACCCAAGGTGGTCAATCTCACGTTTGCTGAGAAGGGGGAAGAGTCATACCTCCACAGGAGATCAGCACGCAGTAAACTGAGTCTCACGTGCTATTCCCAGGAATACTCAGATGCACCTGAGGCCAGTCTTGGTAAATGACACCTTGACACAAGCAGAAGCTGGTATGGTCGGCTCACATTCTGCCTGGGAAGGGTGCCTCAATTAAATCTGCCATTTACCCCACATCACAGTTCCAAAGGCCAGAGTACTCCTGAACTGGAAGGTGGGGTAGGAAAGATGAGAGGTAAGTTATGGTTGTTGTTTGGTTACTCACAGAGGTTTGCTAGGAAATGACTGGGATGAGGAAGAAGAGCAAGACACAGTCTGTGCTGTGACTCAGAGTCAAGCTTAATGACTGGGACAGGTAGAGATAAACGGGAAGACTGGGAGGGGGACAGGATCTGATCCTGTTCATAACCTCAGGCCTGTACCAGACAATGTGGTCACCAACCCCAAGGGGTCACAGCAACCAAAGAAAACACCTGACCAGACTACAGTACACAGGACTATCACATCACAGAAGTGCCAAATTGGGACAAGAGAGGTGCCAAACTTGGGACACTGTGTGGGAGGAGGGCACATCAGGCCTGAGTCAGCTAGGGATGAGGCAATCTGGGAAATGACTCACCCTCCCAAACTGAGTACATTTCTGGGAACTGTGGGGTACAATTGTAAATTCATTAAAAATGATTGCAGCCCTTCAGTTAAGAAGCTGCCAGAGATGATTCAGTGAACAAAATGCTATGAAACAGTCTTCCTGCAACTGAAACTGGCACTATGCCAAGCACCTCTGCTGGCTAGCACAGACTACAATTTGGGGTAAACCAATGTATGTCTGTTTATTGTATGAGTTTCTGATTGCCAAATCTGTATTCGTTTTGTTTGGTTTTGCCCCATATTTAATTATTTGTAATAAAATTCTGTATTAATTCACGCAAAGAAATTCCCACCCGCCACCTTGTATCTTCAGTGTTATCGTCCTGTGATGCATCCACATGCTGTTCTGTTGATGTCTGCGTGCTTGTTCAGGTAAAGTCTGACAGACTGCCTGAAAACTTTGAAGTGATGAGCTGTGGTATGGTTCATATATTTTAATAAAAATGCATATTTTGAAGGGAATGTATTACGTTTTATAATCATATGTATTTTTATTACTTTGTACCCGAATGCTCTGAAGTGCACTGAAGGAGTGCCCGAGGAGTTCATCCACAATCTTTAATCCAAATGAGTGATTTTTTTGCTCCATTTCTTTGAATAAGACTTGCCGACCAGGGAGTGATTTATTACGTCCTCTTGAAAACATGCTGCATGCTGGAATTATACTGAAGCCATGTTCATTGGTGTTGAGCTGTTTATGGACATATTTCTGTTCACTGCAATTATACTATATTTTTCTGTTTATAAAACGGTTGAATTGCATTATGTCAGTATGGTAACGGGCATTTGATAATTTGCATGAATAACGGTAGCGAGGTGTGCAGACTGTTCATTTGAACCCTGTTTAAAATCGATATTTTTTAGTTGTTATTTGGTGACTTAGCTGTCAGCCTGACTTGTCAAAAATCCTCTATGGTAACTTCGCAATGTGCGTGCATATGTGTGTGTCGGGGGGTGCCCTAAAAGAGAAACCTGCTTTTGAAGAGCTCCATACAGGGGAATAGTGCTTCCATAACTAACACAATAAAAATCACATAAACCTGCACTAGCTACAAATTTAACAGGAAAGTACCTAAAAAGCTAAATACACTTACTCAGAATCTGAGCAACTAGAAGTTGTGCTACTCAACTACTGACTGCTCTGTCATTTTTGAAAGCAATACATGATACAATGTGAATGCACATGATGGGTACACCAAAGGCATCATGGTAGCAGCGCATAGTAGCAAAATAACCACAATGCACTATTAATCAAGATGGCGAGACTGGCGAGGGTTTGTGCACAGCGGGAGGTGAGTTCATGGCAAAAACTTAGAAAAAATAGCTTAAACACAATACAAAGATTAATTAAATAAGAGGACCCTGCAAATGTTTACAAATGCTATAAGAGAATGAGACATAAGCTTGATTGCACTGCTGCTTTAACCTCTCCTTTACAGGTCCATCTTGAAAATGAGCTTACTCAATGATGTTCGCCTGGTTAAATAAAGATTTTGATTGATTGATTGATTGATCGGGGTTATTGTAGACACCCTGTAATTGTAACCCCTCTAACAGTCACTAAAACATTTTAAGCACAGCGTGTTAAGTGTGGTGTAAGGTTAAGGAGAGAGTTCACTGACCTTGATAACATGAAGATTACAAATGGTTACACAGAGGTACTGCACGGGCAAAAGTGACAGAGGAATTGATCTTGGAATGTTCATGTGCTCAACTTTCTATGCTAATTGACAGCTTTGAGCTATGTCACTACCCCACTAGGGGTGCTCATTACTCATAAGCAGTAACTCCCAACTGAGCAGTGTACCCATTTAAGTAGAGATGTACGTCAATCACACAAAGAATCAGAAGTTCAAGTACATTTCTAAGCCTCTGAGTACATATGTATGCAAGGAAATCATTTTTAATTTTTTTTTTGTGGGCGTTTCTCCTGGGGCCCCCAGTCAGCCAATTCGTCCTCGCATCCCTTTCTCCAACCACCATCTGACCCGTACCGGTCTCCTAGGAGGGCGATCAACTTAAATTGCCCCACGGCTAACCCCCCGTGGCGGGGTGGCAGGGGGTGGTCAATTTCCCCCACCAAGTTTC
The DNA here is from genome assembly GCA_016271365.2 of Neoceratodus forsteri. Lineage (NCBI taxonomy): Eukaryota > Metazoa > Chordata > Ceratodontiformes > Ceratodontidae > Neoceratodus > Neoceratodus forsteri. Next base: position 1,730,515,860 of record CM057449.1, read on the forward strand.
GGATCCACATGGTGATCGCCTCCTGGAGCCAGCACAGGTGCTCACAGACGGCCATCAAGCTGCTGCGACTGGGTGCCCTTTTCCGCTTTTCTCCCCTGTGGTCTCGCGGCGTGCAATGACGTCAGCAACTGGGTGCACACACGCTCACGTGCACACCCCTGTCAAGCGTCTGCCACATCCTGCCCGCATGGTATGCTGCTCCGTGTCGTTGAGGCCCAACCTCCGCTGGGGGTCAGGCAGACACCGGGAACTAGAAACCCCCCTCCCCGGAGATGGAGAGCAGTCTGTCAGACATTCAATCCATCTCCTCCCTGCCGACCCACGGCGACCAGTGGAAATCATTTTTACCACCAAACCTGAAACTGGAGAGATGGCTACAGTCAGACTCTTTACCCTCCAAAACAGCCACAGAGGAAACACAGCACCCCCAAATATCAGGACATAATGGGAACTCTGCCACTCACAATGCTGGTGTAACCTCCCCAAATGAGTGGGGCTTATGTTCTACCCCCCCAAGAACTTCTGCTGCTTATCGCCACCAGCTCAAGTCCCGCACCCCCAGACCTCCTGTCAGCCTGCAAAGTGTTTCCTGCAGGAAAAAAAAAAAAAAAGGTATAAAGAGCAAATATGAATTACTGTGCAGCCGCATCTATAAATGTGCGAGCTGGTGGGTCCGTGCATGCTCGGTAGTGCAAATTCATTTTGAAGCTGCTACTGCAGCAAAACAGAGGTTCCCATTGTCCTCTCAGACCCTGGAATCAGCTAATTGGAGTCCGGAGACACAAAGGAGAAACAAAAGAGGCCCAAAAATAAAGTTTTTAAAGAGCACTTATAAGTGCATGTAAATTAAGCCAGCAGCTATGGCTGCTGGGAAATGTAGTCCCATGCACTGCTCCTGTATGAAGCCTGTCTGCTGCCTGGGAGGACTATGCATCGGAGGGCACAACGGGCGACTGGTGGACCCTGCAGTCTGTTACAGAGCAGAGGGCCCACTACAAGTACATGTGGGCATATAAAAGTAAAAAGATATTGTTTGCTGGCAATGTACTTTTAATGTTGTGACTGCAGTATGACAATAGGCAAACTGTTTTGTCAGCAGCCATCTTGGAGACCCTGTGCCAGCCAATAGGAGCGCTTAGAAACCCTGGAGAACTGAGAAATGGCTTCTGGGCAAGGGGTGTATTCAGTGTGCTTGACGCCCAAGCAAGGACCAATCAGGCATCATGTAACATGACGGATAGCCCTATCAGTCAATCCCAGGCTGCCATTTGTCAAAGAAAAGTCAAGACTGTTAAAGCTCGAGACAGCTGTCCATGAGCCCTTGAGAGTGAAAGAGGGTTCTGTGGCAGTTGGTTGGGAACCCTCAAGTAGTCAGAGGGGCTACAGACTATGTCTCCAGAGTGGAGAAGTGCCTCATCTGTCAGAAGAGGTTCGATCAACTTTGAAGCCAAGCCAAATACTGCCTGTTGCTACTATTTTTGACAGGCTTAACAGCAAAGCCTATCTGTGGAAGGAATCTCAGCAGATCCTGTCTGAAAAAATTACCAGGGACTGTTCCTGAGGAAGCACCCCTGGCTTGGTGTCCCGTCTATTGAAGATTGCCACCAGAAGTGTCCAGCCTGTCAGCAGAAGTGTTCAAGTGGCAGACTGACAAAAGGAAGCTAGAGACTGCTCGTTTCTGTGGGACGCACCCAGTGTTTTCCAACCTTCAGACCTTCAGCCACTGCTATTAGCCAGCAGGGTGACTGAAGTTTCCTGTCAAAGCCGGAAGAAGAATCTGCCCCCCCCCCGAAAAGAAAGCATTGAGAGGCCTGTCAGGCGAATACTGCATACAGAGGCTGCATGGATGAAGTCTGTAAAGGCCGTACAGGAGAAGATCAGCATTTTCATCCCCTGCAAGCAGCGTTGCAGTTCCCTGCTTCCTGCTGTTGTGATGCACCACTAGCTATCTCTGATACCAGCAACGTGCAGTTCAAGACTGATCTCAACCAACCTCCAGCTCCAGCCTATTTGCGCTACCCAGACTGTCCAGCAGACCATGAGTAAGCAGGGCTGTCCTGCAAAAGACTTGAGGAAACTATCTAAAAACTGTTAGCCTGCTACAGTTAAAGTTTATTGTATGCAATGTTTAAGTGCACCAACGCCGGTCAACCTGCAGCAACAACAGGCCTGCACCATATCTGGGGTACCTCAGCACAGGACAAGGGGGGTCTGGATCCAGATGGGAGGGTCTGTGTTCTCCGGTTGCATGCTGTTTGGAGGTTGGGCACTTTTGTTCACTGCTCATTGTCTAATGTTGATGGTCAACACCCTTTGGGTATATTCTTTCATTGCCATTATTTGCTGCATAACTTAATGCCAAATCCTGTGTACATCCTTGTTCCAGGTATTCCCTCCCTATTCCTACTCCCTATTGTAAATAAAGCTGTGTTTATTCTTCTTCCTTCATATTGCATCAGTGAGCACGATATTAGATATCTCCTCTAATTACATGGTTGGTATTGACTTGCAAGGTCAAGTGTACTTCTGTGTGTGGGGTGTTTGGGAAGGGAGGCGGGGTAGGTACAGCATCCCAGGAGATTGTACCCAAATTACTAACTGGCTCACAAAACCTTACTCTGGGTGGAGGCATCGCGCTTATTGTGAAATCATTTGGAAACCAACTCCCAGACCATCTCGAACAGAGCGAAGGCCCCTCAAACTTGACTGTACACACAAGGCAGGGGCAGCAGCCTGCTAGTACACGGCGCCCGGGTTACATCTTTGGAGGCACCGCTGGGATCCCTTGTTACCCCAAAAGCACCCCACATGGAGTTACTTGCTCAAGCAGAAGGTGGGGCAGTCCCCAAAGCTAAAATAATGGTTGATGCAAAGGCTTATGAACATTTGCTGGACTGGTGTGACGGTGAGGGCATCAACCACAAGAAAGCACTATTAATTTTGGGAGTCCCCCTCAGGACTAGTAATGGACACGTCAAAGAGGTGCTGTCTGCAGAAAAAAAGGTCAAATTGTAGTACAAGGGCGAGTGAGGGACCACTCCACCAAGACACTGACTATCCTTGTTGAATTCAGAGAAACTGTAGATGCCACAAAGATGCCAGACCATGAGACCCCGAAGGTTCCTATTCTGCCTGGATTTTGGTGCACCATGCAAGCAGAGTGCCCAAGCTACATGTACCTCCTCAGGGTTTTATTTAACTCTAAAAATTGATTAGTGTTTTGCTCATAAAAGTGCTAAAACTTTGTGAAAATGCATAGCTCTTGCCTCACTGTGTTTAACAAACACAGTACTTCTAGAAAATCTATATAAATAATTTCTGCACAGTTAGTATTGTCCCAAGGAAAAAACTGCTAATCAATTATTTAAAATCCTGCTCCAAAATCTGAGGGGCTTCAAGAGAAACTAAGCCACTTATTGTTGGCAGAAGGGAAGTCTGCTGAAGAAGTTTGAAAAGTAATTGATGTACTAGAAGGTAACTTGCCTTGAGCTCCAGTAGGAGGGCCAAGCTAGGTGCCCTCACAGACTCTATAATCCGAAATCAAACCCCCTCCTCCCTTGCGGCACTACTTGTACCACAGACACCTGCTCATGCACTATGTTCGGCAAACAAGTTTCTGCTTACTATACCTAGGTGTCTTACCTCAAAAGGCTCTGGTGCATTTCACTGCACCGCCCCTGCCACCTGGAACTCCCTCCCTGTTGCCTTGAGGCAGGCAAACTCCCATTCAATCTTCAAAAAAGAACATTGCCATCTATCCCAGGACCCCTGCAAGTGCTTTGATCTAACTTAATGCTACTTTCTACCTCCTTATATAACACAATTCACCATACTATCTCCCATGCTGCCTTTCTCCCATCCCTACTGGCAATCTCCCTGCCTCCCAGGCACACATCCTGGCTAGACAGCTGCTGCTTAAATCTCTGCTAGAACCCCTATTTCTCTCCCAAACTCTTTCTCTCCTAACTCCTTCCCTCGACTTACCATACCACAGCACTTGCAAATTAGCTATGCTTTATAAATGTCACTATAGTTGTCCCATGCCCAGCTCTGTTTACTATTTTCATGTACTTATGTCACCTTTTTGTTTCACTGCATAACTAGGATGTATTATCTCAAGTACTGTTTGACTTGATTTATATCCAATTTATCTGTATTAATGCAACTGTATGTAATTGATCTATACTAATGCATTGCATGTGTTTCCCAATTTTAGGTATGTATTCTCCCGGGTCATGCCTGAAAACAGCCAATCTTGGCTAGTGCACCTACCCGGTAAACAAAAGCTAAATAAATATACCTAATGTTGTACAAGATTCCTATTGTAGAATACACATGTTTTCCAGGATCAAGCCTGGTCCAGCGGTGGAGGAGGATCCTGACAACTGGACTGACCATGGCACCCTGTTAGTTCAAGACTGGCAGCATCCACAGGCAGAAAAGCATGGTAGGATAGAGTCTCCAACGGCCCGCCCTCAATGTTATCTGCTCATTACAGGCCTCAAAGCCCGAAGCCACAGCACATGACTATTTGATTGCTCCTGATAGCATGTCTGGAAGCACCAAGTTAGGTGAAGATCTCATGTGGTGATACACGGCTATCAAGAAGCGCCGAGAAGAGACACTATCAGACTTCCTAATTTGCCTCGAGTGAGCATTGCAACAAGTTTTTCATAAAGGAGCCGTGGCTTCTTCTGACCTAAAGTAAAAACTGACCAAGTGCTTAGGGCTGCTCAATACTCATGTTTGCTACTGCTAAGACTGGGAATGAAAGATCGAAAAAACAACCCACCTATCTTCAGTGCACTAATGAAGGAAGTAAGAAAGGTAGGAAATGAGACAGACTTTTGGGACTCCAATGCTGTGATCACCACTGTGTCCTCTCATGGTGAAAGAGACTTAAGTAGTGATAGCTGTGAACTCCGTGACTTGTTACAAGATCTCAGAGAGCTGACAGTCACCCCAAATGCTACTGTAGTTTCCAGTCGAGGCTGTCAAGTGCAGCAAAACCCAATGGACATGTCTCCTGATCACAACTTGTCTGTGCTGGGCACCACAGCCCAACTAGCTAGTCCCACAAGTGTTTCTGATTTGCAGAGATAGCTGCAGTAACTAAAAGCCATTGTGGATAACTTAAAAAAAAAAGAAAGTCACCTATGACGTACAAAAAGAATGAAAATAGTAACAGAGGACGTCCTGCCAGGAGTGATGCATATCGAACCTTCAGAGAGAGACCAACCCTGACAAATGCCCCATAGCCCACCTCTGGGCCAACTTATTCACGACAACTCCGAGAAGGAATCTTTTGCTACTGATCTGGTGAGGATGGCCACATCAGAAGAGAGTGTCAGTCCCCAGAAGATTTGCACAAGGTTAATACCAGGTTGTTGGAAGAGCGCTGAAAGCAAAGGAACCCCCCTGGTAATGCAGCTAAACAGAGTTAAACCCATCAGTAGCCTAATCATCTGTGAAAACATCTGGACTTGCCCTGGCAGAGGTTGATAAACTTGTGGGTCCTACCAGGGAAGCTACTATCACCACTGAAGGAGGGAAGACCCTTGCTGTCCGAGATAGTGACTTGCAGGTAACAATTTTTAAAGGATGGTTCGACAAGCACTTATCTCAAATCCCGTTAATGCCACTTGATGGAGTAAACATTTGGAACTTAAGAAGGACACTGACAACCTTTTTTGCATCATATTTTTAGGTAAAACCCCACATTTTATGATTGCTTACCTTCTCCAAAATTCATTCTTGTTGCTGGTTGTTTTATCTGCCTCTTTGTTTACTAGAACTGAAATGCATGGTAATGTATAGTTATACACAGCCTTGTTTTGCTTCAAATAGAAACATATACTTGAATGGCAGATAAGGACCGCTTGGCCCCATCTAGTCTGCCCATTTCCCTACCTGTTGGATAAGCTGCAGAACCTAGTTAAAAAACAGCCTAATTCTTCCTACTCCCCACCAGAATTGCCTTATGTCTGTCCCATGCATTCTTGAATTCCCCCACTGTTTTCGACCTCATGACCTCCTCAGGAAGGCCGTTCCATGCGTCCACCACCCTCTCTGTGAAAAAATACTTCCTCACATTGCCTCCGAACAGCCCCCTATCTTCAAATTGTATCCTCTTGTTCTTGCACATCTCTTTTTCTAAAAGATGCTACCCTTTTGGACTTTGTTGATTTCCTGGAGGTACTTGAAAGCTTCTATCATGTCTCCCCTCCCTCCTTTCCTTGAGGGTATACATATTGAATCATTGAACTACTCTTACTGCATACTTCCTGAACATCAGAGACTCTCTCAAATGGTGCAGCCACACATGATACAATAGTCTCTTGTACTTCCACTGCATAATGAGTGGCTAGATTGTGTTGGGGGTGTTCTTGAGTCCAGAAAAGAAGCAATGGGAGTTATTTATGAACTGTAAACAAAGATGTTTTGGTGTGGTAGCACCAGTATGGCGAGCATTCAGTTTTTCATTTTAAAGAAAAAAGGGATCGGACTCAAACTACCAGGTGCATCAACAGTTTCTATGGAATGTGAACAAATATAAAATGTGTTTTTAAACTAGGGACACTTTGCAGCCTAAGGGGGTTGACAGTGTCTCTTTAAGTGACAAAACCTACCCTTACTTGGGATGTATTGGAGTGTGGATAACCTTCCTATCACCCATCACAGGTGTAGGGGATCCTGTTGAGACACTCGTTGTGTGCCCAGAAGCAGGCTTGTATGAAGGTATGCCTCTGCTTAATGGGACAAATGCCCATATGTTTAGCTGACTGGCTCAACTGTGCCAGGAAGAGGCGGTCAAGAGAAGGGGCTAAGCACTAAGTGTACATGCTATGATTACACAAGCCTATCAGAAGCAGAGTTTACCCAAGGGGCTCAAGACGATCCAGTGGTCATTGCGTGGAAAAAGGATGCTGAAGAGGTTGTGATACCCCCAAATGCTGAATGTGGCATAACTGACATGGTACACTATTGAGGAGAGGTCAAGAATAAATTGCTAATGCTAGACGCTCCAGAGGAGCATTGAGGCAGTACCTGTGAAGCCCAGTGTCCTTCCAGTGTGAGCACATGCCTATGCTCGACGAGTGACTGTTCATGTAAAGAACATAACAGAGAGGTGACCATACGGCAGGGACGTACCCTAGATAGAGTGTATTACACTGATATTGCTGTGTGACCATCTGCTGAAGATGGAGATCTTACAACTCGACTAGATTCTAAGCTCTTTGATTTCAGAGACTCCCAAATGCCTGAAACTTGGAAAAGATGAATCAGCAAGAAACTGGCCGAGTGCACCAAGGTCTTCTCACTCCATGAACGGAATGTGGGGTGTGTAGATGGCAAAGAACACCACATCAGACTGCAGGATGACTGACTGTTCTGAGAAAGGTTGCAAAGACTAGCCCCTGCAGACATAGGTGACTTGCGGCTCCATCTACAAGAACTGTTAGCTGCTGAGATCATTCAAGAATCTAGAAGCCTCTATGCTTCATCCACTGTAGTCGTCAGAAAGAAAAAAAACGGATTTGTACATATGTGCGTGGATTACCACACACTAAACAATAGAACAATACCGGATCAGTATACTATGCAGAGAATCCAAGATGCCCTAGATCAGGGTTTCTCAAATTGTGAGGACCCAGCCTTTTCCAAGGGAGGCTTAAGCAAGTCTGAAAAAGTACTGTATTTAAAGGTGGAGCTTTAGCCATTTTGTGTGAAGGGATGAGGCAATTTGAAAGTGGATAATAGTAGTCGAATTTATGTATTTATATACAAATCAGTTACCAAGAAGGCACACTGAGTCAAGGCTGATTTCAGGTGTACCATGGAAGGGTAGGGAGTGCATCATAAGTGCCGGAACGGGGCCCTCGACTTTCATAAGGTGGCCTTATCAGTTTTACATTCATGTTAATTTATCACTAGGGGAGAATTTACCCTTTACATTCTTGGCCCTACCACTTTTCAGACCGTTCTGCCAACAGTGAAGTGCATACGGTACAAAAGGTAACTGCAAAACATTCAAGCAACATAAAATGAACATAAGTGCAGACAAACAGGAACAATGAACAAACAATTAGAGCCAACAAATGATCAAGTACATTGGTGATGGAACAGCCCAAATACAAGGGTTAAGCAGAAAGGTACTAAGAATAACAGCAGGAGGGAGAAAAAAGGATCCCTGAGAAGTTGCTTAAGAGCAGGGTGAGAGGGTGGGAGGCAGAGGTAGGTAGGAAGGTTATTCCAGATAGATGAGAAACAGACAGAGAACACAGTCTGACCCATGAAGGTATTGCAACAAGGGATAACAGTGGTTCGAGAGTCAAAATAGTGGAGCAAGAGTGCCGGCCTGGGGCAAAGGGTTATGGGGGAGAAGACTACAATATTCTGAATAAAATGAGAGCCAATTACTCAAAGGAGTCTCACATTATTCCTGATGTACTTTGAAAAGTATGCTATCTTTCTATGAGGAGGTCCAAGATTTTTTTAGTATTTGGGGCAGGCTCAAGATCTTTTCCATGGCTTGGGGGAGGCTCTTTATTGCAATGTCTAAGAACTAATGCCCTAGATTGTTTACAAAGCAGCAAATGGTTTTCAGTGTTAGATCTAAGAAGTGGGTAGTAACAGAGATCTATGGCCCCTCAAGACTGAGAAAAGACAGCTTTCATCTGCCTGATGGGGTTTTATGAATTCTTAAGAATGTATCAAGGGATCTCGGGTGCCCCAACCACATTCCAAAGGCTCAGGGAGAAGGCTGTTGGCAATATGAATTTACTTGAGTGCTTGGTATACCTGAATGATGTAATCGTCTTTGGCAAAACGCTGGAAGAACACAAAACTAGGCTCTTAAAAGGTGTTAGATTGTTTAGAAAAGTTTGTATTAAACCTGTCAATAGACAAGTGCCAATTTCTTCCAGATCTCAGTTAAGTACGTTGCCCATATCTTATCTGCAGATGGAATCCAGACTGTCCCAAGTAAGGTAGAGGTGTTGACAACATTGCTCAAACCATCCACTCTGAAAGAGTTGCAGCATTTTCTTGGGTTCTGTGGTTACTATAGAAGATTTGTGAAAGATTATACTAGAGTGGTCATACTTTTGTTGAACCTTATGCAAGGTTACTCACTCACCAGGAAGGGAAAGAAAACACAGGTCAAGACACATGACCCCAATACTTACTCTAAACGGAACTATTGGAACTCAATGGACTTCCGATTGTGACAAAGCTTTTGTGGTACATTATCTACTGTTTGACGCATGTCACTGTTCCGGCAAATGTTGATCCAGAGAAACTGTACATACTACACATGGATGCAAGGGGTCTGTGCTCTAACAAAGCTATCCTGAAGGATTACGACAAGTGGCTTTCGCCAGCAGAAGGCTTAACAGTGCAGAGAAGAAGTGTCCTGTACATAAATTAAGAGTTTTGGGCACTAAATTGGGCAATAGTGGACCAGTTACATGAGTATCTCTATGGAGCCAAAATCACCTTCAAGACAGACAATAACCCCTTGAAATGTGTACAGACCACTGCTAAGTTGGATGTAGCTGGGCACAGGTGGTTATCTGCTCTGTCTACTTACAATTACCAGTGTTGAGTACTGACCTGGGTGGAACCATGGTGATGCGGTTGCATTATCTAGAAGACCAGCAATCACCCAGAACAATGTAACTTGGGTCAAAATCCCTGACTAGACAGTGAAAGCGCTCTGTAAAAAAACTGACACTGATGAGCAACCATCAGTAACTAACTCGAACTGACTAATCAACACCCTTGGTGCCTCAACAGAATGTCTGCCCATCGCCTAGTGCAACCTTGCTGCAATTGCCATCAGCTTGCTACCACAACTTACCAACCAAGACCTGCAATGAGAGCAGAGGGCTGACATGATCATCAACGATATCCACTCTACCTTAGAGAAAGGGAGTGATGCAAATCAAGTGGCAACTTATCACCCTGATGCAAGACTAATGTTGAGAGAAAGGTTCAAACTGCAAATAATGAATTGACTGTTGTATTGAGAAATAGAAGGTCCTCAATGTTTCACTACGTTACAGCTCGTCTTACCCCCAATTTTCAAGCAAACAGTCTTACGTGCCTTATGTGATGATTTGGGGCATCTTGGTAATAAACACTAGACCTAGCCAGATCACGTTTCTATTGGCCTCACATGGCAAGTGATATAGAAAAGTACTGCAAGACCTGTAGTTGCTGTGTGCAGAGGAAGGTGCAACCACAGAGGACCAACCCTCTAGTAAATATATTCACAAGTGTTCCTATGGAATTGGTGTGCATGGACTTTCTCAGTCTAGAACCCGACTCAAAAAATTTGGCAAATATCTCAGTGGTCACAGATCATTTTTCTTGCTACGCACAAGCATATCCCACTAAAGACCAGAAGGCGAAAGTACTGGTAGAAAAGTTTTTTGTACACTACGGAGCCCTGCAGTGGATTCACTCCAACCGGGGGAGAGATTCTGAGAGCTGCCCGATAAAGAATTGCTGTCACTGTGGGGCATTTGCAAGTCCAGAACGCCACCCTACCATCCTCATGATGACCCCCAACCAAAATGGTTCAATCAGGCTCTTCTTGATATGCTGGAAACGTTAGACCCAAAAGACGAACACCAGTGGAGCCAGCTAGTCAGTGTCCTGGTCCATGTGTACAACTGTGCCTGAAATGATGCCACTGGGTTCTCACCTTACATCCTTATGTTCAGAATGGAAGCTAGGTTCCCGGTCAACCTGTGTTTCGGCCAAAGGATCTAGGCTGGAGACATATCTGCATTATGTTCAGAGACTGCAAGATCAACTTAATGCTGTATATAAGCTGGCTGCAGAGATTGCTGCTAAACACAACAAACTTAATAGATATGATAAAAGCACAAGAACTGCATCCAGGAGACTGTGTCCCCCTATGAAACTTCTCCAGCAAGTATAAGATATCCAACAGATGGGCCAGTAGCCTTATGTCACTGTGGAAAAAATGCAAGAGATGCCAGTTTACAAAACTGAGCAAGAAGGAACTAAGAATATTCAGTGGATTGTCCATCGCAATCATCTACTTCCTACTGAGCAAATGACAATTACCAACCGTGATGTAGCTGAGCCTCTCATCACCCAGTCTGCCCCATGCAGGCACCAGAAAGAAAATCAAGAGCAACCCCCTGAATCAAAACCTGATTCGTTAGAGGAAGCTGGAGGCCAAGACAGTTCTGACTCAGGTACTGACATGGAAGTTTATTATCCTGCTCTAGAGCTTGCCAAATTTTTCAAAGTGACGAGAGTTTCACTGACCAAGCAACCCTTGTAACCGCAACAGAGCAAACCCTAACAAATGCTATTCCTGAACTGTATGTAAGCGAACCCCCTGATGAAAGCCCTACATCTGAGGTAGCAACTGAGACAAGTAATGAAGAAGTCATGGAGTTTGTGTCAGTATAAACAAAGTCCCAGAGGAGGTACTGGAAACTTCAACTCCAGATAACTTTTTCAAAAAGAACGAGCTCAGGCTTCACTGAAAAAATAAACCCCATTCTACTTGGGTGTCTTGATTCTAACACCACTCTTACTGATAATTAAAGTGCAGCACAACCAAAAAATGGCAAATATTTTCAAACACTCCTCTGTGTTCTTTCTCAAGGCGCAACTCCAGATAACTCATTGCTGGTCAATGAGACACTGGGGACACCTCCTGAAGCCGAAGAAGAAATGCTGCCAGTATGACACTCTGAACGAAGCTTCAAACCTGTTCTACAACTCACATATGGCACCCTAGGAGAGCCTGCTGATCTGCACCTGTATGTGGTGCACAAAGGGATTTATGTTACCACTAGAGCCTTACCAAGAATTGTCTTATGCCCTCCAGAACTTACCCACCCGGGGCAGGGTACAACTCCAAAATCTAAAAAGGGAAGTTGAAAAGTGAAAACGTCTATTAAAATGGGATGTAAACGTAAAATGGTCATTGTTCTAGAGCTTTTCTTACAAGTGCTGATTTCATGCTATAGCATTTAATGATGAAAAAATATCCAGCTTGTACCAGTCTTAAAGCGTGTAAAATCTAAAGACCTTTAGTATTCCCTTATAATGTTTATTTGCTCTTAATGTTGCTTAGCCTAAGAAACAACTGTCTAGTCTAGCTTGTTTGTTGCATATAATAGATAGATGCTATTTATCTAGATAGACTGGTTATGTATATATGTTATGATTGAAGTTGATTGTGCCGGGACCTTGTTAAGGGCTTGGCGCGGATGCCAAGGTTTTAAGGCACAGGAGAGTGTAATCCCCCAAAAGTGTGGGGCTTACCTTCTGCCCTCCACGGACTCCTGCTGATCACTGCCACCAGCCAGAGTCCTGCATTGCCTCCCAAACCTCCTGCCAGCCCCTGCAAAGTGTTTCCCGCAAAAGCTGGCTGGCGAAGCAAATATGCAAACCACTGTGCAGCCACACCATGAATGTTCAAGCTGGTGGGTTCACGCATGTGTGGTAGCGCAAATTCATTCTGAAGCCACTATTGCATCAAAACAGAGGCTCCCCCCATGCTCCCAGACCCCCGAATCAGCTAATCAGGGTCTGGAGACATGAAGGCGGGACAAAAGGGGCCCCAAAATAGTTTTTAAAGAATGCTTATAAGTGCACGTAAATTAAGCCAGCAGCTAAGGCTACTGGGAAATGTAGTCCCCAGCACTGCTCCTGTATGGAGCCTATCTGCTGCCTGGAGGGACTACACATCAGAGGGTGCAACGAGAGACTGGTGGCCCCCACAAACTTTACCTTGCAGTTGGGTTTCACAGCAGAAGGGCCACTACAAGTACATGTGGACATGTAAAAGTAAAATATATTGTTTGCTGGCAATGTACTTTTATCTTTCATATTTTATCCTCTTTTCCCCTGGCTGCCCCCATCATCCAGCTCCCTGGGACTTATCTTATACTGGTGCCCTCTGGCACAGGGCTTGTGGTGTATGCCCAGCCACCGGTGTGGAGCCTGCAAGGTGGCTGGTCTTCATCCTGCCTCCGGGGGGCTCTTTTTCCAGCATTTTTTATCCCTCTACTTCCCAGGGACCTCGGCCATTCACAGCCGCGAATGCGCGTGGAGGTGCGCATGCATGCTGGAACCAACAACAGTTCTGATCCACCCATGCAGCCTAGTGCCAGCCCCTCCAGCACACCGATGCTACCATAGAGCCTCCACTCGGTGGCAGCCAAGAGCCGGAGAGTCCTACCTCCCCAATCCGGGAAAGGAGAGCTGCCTGGCGGCCACTCTATCCACTCCCAGCGCCCCCCCCCCAGGCAACACGTGCTTGTTCACGGGTCACCAGCATGGTGAGAAGTAAGGAGGCCGGCACCTCAGCACTCTGCACCACTACACCGGCCTGGCAATGTACTTTTAATGTTGGGGCTGCATTATGACAGTGGGCAAACTGTTTTGCCAGCAGCCATCTTAGAGACCCTGTGCCAGCCTATAGGAGCTCATAGAAGCCTTGGAGGACTGAGAGATGGCTTCTGGGCAAGGGGATTATCCAGTGTGTTTGGCACCCAAATAAGGACTAATCAAGTGTCGAGTACCATGACAGACAACCTTATCAGCCAATCAGAGGCTACCATTTGTCAAAGAAAGTCAAAAGACTGTTCACAGCTCGAGACATTTGTCCATGAGCCCTTGCAAGTGAAGGAGGGTTCCGTGGCAGTTGGTTGGGAGCCCTCAAGCAGTCAAAGGGGCTCTAGACTACTTCTCCAGAGCAGATAAGTGCTTCATCTGTCAGAAGAGGTTTGATCAACCTTGAAGTCAAGCTAAATACTGCTTGCTGCTACTGTTTTTGACAGCCTTAACAGCAAAGTAGAGTAGAGTAAATCTCAGCAGATCCTGACTGAAAAGTTACAGAGACAGTTTGTTCCTGAGGGGAGTACCCTGCCTTGGTGTCCCCTGGATATTGAGGATTGCCACCAAAAGTGTCCTGCCTGCCGGCAGAGGTGTTCAGGTGACAGACTGACAAAAGAAAACTAGAGACTGTTTGTTCCTGTGGGGAGCACCCAGCGTTTTCCACCCTTCAGTCACTGCTACTACTCAGCGGGCTTATTGAAGTTTCCTGTCAAAGCCGGGGAAAGAAGAATCTGTCACCCCCCCCCCAAAGAGGAAGACATTGAGAGGCCTGTCAGGTGAATACCACATATAAAGGTTGCAGTGGGTAAGCTTGGAAAGGCCGGACAGGAGAAGACCAGCATTCTCATCCCCTGCAACCAGTGTTGTGGTTTCCTGCTTCCTGCTGTAGTGGTGCACCAACTACCTCTGATACCAGCACAGTGCACTTTTAAGACTGGTCTCAGTCAACCTCCAGCTCCAGCCTGTTTGTGTCACCCAGACTGTTCACCAAACCGTAAGAAGAGCTGTCCTGCAAAAGACTTGGGGAAACTGTTTGAAAATTGTTAACTGTTACAGTTAAAGTTCAGAGGTACAGTTAAATTTTATTATTTGCACGTTTAAATGCACCAATGCCAGCCAACCCACGGCAACAACAGGCCTGCACCTGTCTGGGTACCTCAGCACAGGACTAGGGCGGTCTGGTGCTAGATGGGAAAGAGGGTTGTGTTATCTGGTTGCATGTTGGTGGGAGATTGGACACTGTTGTTGACTGCTCACTGTTTAATGTTGACGGTCAATGCCCATTGGGTATATTCTTGCATTGCCTTTATTTGTTGTGTAACTGAATGCCTAATCCTGTGTGTATCCCTATTCCAGGTATTCACTTCCCTATTCCTACTCCCTATTGTAAATAAAGGTGTTTTTTTTTCTTCATAGTGTGTCAGTGAGCATATTATTAGAGATCTCTTCTAATTACATGGTTGGTACTGAACTGCAAGGTCATGTGTACTATTTTATATTAAAAATTTGCCTTTTTAATACCTGTCACCAAGAGGCTTCCTTAGTGGTGCCGCCCTTAGCCAAAGGTAGCAGGCTTAAACTGACTGAGGGGACAATGTCAGGTTGTTCAGCCTGACAACTAGACGCCCAAAACGTGGTGTGGAGCCAGCCACTGGCACGAATAAAAAAGTGCCTTAATATGGGGGAGGCGCTGTTCCCCGGAAAGATACCACTACCACCACCCAGAGTAACAGACCAGAAAGGGGCACCAAGATCTGCAAAAAATAACTACTCGGAGAGTTTTTAGTCAAATAAATAGCCTTTACTTATAGGATGAAGGGAAAAGGGCAATGTAGTACAAACTTCTAGTTACTAAATCAGTAATGGAAAATAAAATCACTGTACAAGGTTTGTAACTGTAATCTACGCAATAGGAATCGCTGTACGAGGCTTGTAACTATAATCTTAGCAATAAGAATAACTGTACAGGGCTTTTAACTGTAACCTATGCTAAAAAAAAAAAAAAAAATCACTGTATGAGGCTTATTACTGTAACCTATGCAATAAAAATCGCTGTAAAGGGCAACAAACAAGGGCCACCTCCCAAGCTCACAGTAAGGAGGAAAATGGGCTAGATCCTACCTCTACCAGCCCGGAAAAACTGGACACCAAAGCTGGAGGTGACGGGCAGTTACCAGCCATAAATAGGGCTCTTGTGAGGGATCAGACCTGCCTTAAGCTCTAGCCCCAACAGCCAATTGGTTAGGACAAGGGTGAATTGCTAGCCCACCCTAGCACCTTAAATAACAGTATCCGCTACACCACCACCTCAGGGTTCGCTCCCTGAGTACCACACCTCCCCCAAGAACTGCTGCACGCTTTGTAAAAGGATACAGGTCTTTGATGCCAAGGTCCACTGCTAGCCGTCCTGCTAGCCGAGTGTCCAAATGCTAACCGACCTGCTACCAGAATGTCCAAAGGCTAGTCGACCTGCTAACAGAGTGTTCAAAGGGGTGCTGCACCACTAGCCGACCTGCTAGCCAAGCGTCCAAAGGGGTGCTGCACCGCTAGCCAAGTGTCCAGAGGGGTGTTGCGCTACTAGCTGACCCGATAGCCGAGTCTCCCAAGGTGATGCACTGCTAGGCGACTTGCTAGCCGAGTCTCCAAAGAGGTGCTGCACCCCTAGCCAAGTCTCCCACCAGGTACCTGTGTGGGCACAGAGTCAACTGCTAAGCCAAAAGATACAGCTCTTTTTAAGCCTCCTTTCTGAAGCAAGGCTACCAGGCTGACAGGGCTCTCCAAGTTACCCCTGCAGGTTCCCCAAGGCTCCTTCCTTGGGTTTTCTTCAAGAACCCAGCTGGGCCCCTTTTCCAACTTCTCCTTCTTAACAGGCAGCCCCTTCTCTTTAGGCTCCCTCCTACACCTTCAAGCACCCCTTCTCCTTCTAGCTGCTCCAACTCCTTCAAGCAGCCCATTTCTCCTTCAGGCTGCTCTTCTCCTTTAAGAGCTCTTATTTCAAACTCCTTTCTCAGGAGCTCTCCTCCAAGGACTTCACACCCTCCAGACAGCCTTCTTTTATGCTGAAAGGAGGGAGCATGGCTACCCTGGGGGACCCCCTGACTGGCTTGCTAAGGGGACAGTGCTGACTGGTTGACTGCATAACCAATCAGCAACAAGAGTTGCTACCCAGCCCTCGAGCTGCCACCCTAGCACGCGCTAGCCTCAACAGAAAAAACTGCCATTCAGTTTAAACTGAGACAGAGCCTTTGATGTGCCGCCGCAGGAGCCGCTGGCTTGGGACTCCTGCGGACGGCACTTGTACTTTCTAAACTTAGTATCCGCCCCAAAATACGGACGTCAGGGAAGGTAAGGCAATCCTCCCTGATCTCCTCCGTCTGCCACATACATATTTTAATTGATAATTAAAAGAACTGTCAGCGGCTGGAGCTACAGCCGCCGACAGGATGCCCGAACTTTCACTTTTCTTAGTCAAGAGGTTGGGGAAGGTAAGGCAGGCCTTCCCAACCTCCCCACACCACATATTAACTTTTTTTTTAAATAAATAAAATACCAGTGCAGCGGCTAGCGCCACAGCCGCTGATGGGACGCCCGCACTTTCACTTTCTGCAGAGCTCCTGATGCGGCTTTGATTTTCCCCACTACACTACCTCCCTTCTACTGTTGACACGTTCCATGTCCTAGCACAACTTTAAATGTCCATTACAAAATCTCTGTGCCACACAGGTGGCCTCTTCATTCTTCTGGTAGTCCTAGAAGGCAAAGGGGATATAAAACCTGCTCCTGGACCCATATCCGTACTGTTCATACTTTGTTCAGTCTTGCCAGCGAGTAATTTTTCCTTCTTACCCTAGGAGTCCTTTAGCATCAGTAACTTTTTTGCAGACTACGCAGCAGTACCAAGTGGGAGGTGGGCAGAGAACCTACTTAGGAAAGAAGCTCTGCAGAACTGCCCTGCCAAATTTGGCATCAGATCTGGTCTGCACATCCAAACTGTAGCGTTTCACAAAAGGTGTGTACAGATTTCCAGGTAGTTGCTTTGCAGACATCCAGTAGGGGAATGTCCCTTGCTGCTGCAAGCGAGGCTGCAGTGCCCCTGGTGGAATGGGCCCCCGAGCCCCACTGGAGGTTGTTGACTAGCTTTCTCATAGCAGAATATAATACAAGAGACCAACCAATGAGAAATAGTTCTTTTGGTAGCTGGTCTTCCTCTGCCTACATCCCCCTAGGTGAGGAACTGAGTGGAACAGCCTCTGAACTGTCTAGTATGCTCTAGGTAGTGAAAGATAGCTCTTTTGACATCCAAGCTGTGGAGCTTTTGCTCCCCCAGGAGTGGATGGCTCAGTAAAGAAGACAGGCAGAAACTCTGAAACCACCTTTGGCAGAAATGTCCTATTTGTCCTGAGCTCAACTTTATCATTGTAAGGGATTATATAATTCGGCTCAGTGCACAGGGCCTGTAGCTCTGAAATCCTCCTGGCAGACGTAATGGCTACCAGGAAGACGGTCTTCCAAGTTACAAACTTGATGTGGACTGTGGACATAGGCTCGAAAGGTGGATTCATGAGCCCATCTATGCAAAGGTTCAGGCTAAAAGGAGGAACAGGATCCCTGGTTGGAGGCATGAGCGGCAAGAGGCCTTTGAAAAACTGTTTAAAAATGTTGTGGGAAAAAAAGGATTTCTTTTTTCCCCCACAGAAAGGTAGGCTGAAATTGCTGCCAGGTGTAGCTTGAGTGAAGATGGTTTCAATCCTGATACCTACAGGTGTACCAGGTAGTCTAGCTGCTAAGGGTCTGAAACTGATAAGGGTTCACCATTTTCGCTCTTGCACCAGAGGGAAAACCTTTTCCATTTGGCTGCATAAGTCTTCTTAGTGTTCATTTTTTTAGCCATGCTCAGTATCTTAAGGACCTGTTTGGAGTACTGTGAGGATGGAAACTCAAACTCCTCAAGAACCAGACTTTGAGGTGAAGAGAGTATGTCTGGGTACTGCACTCTCGTCTGAGGAAGGGTCAGCAGAGAGTGAGTCGGAGGCAAGTGAATGGGCTTGTTGCAGGACATTGAGAGAAGAAGAGGGTACCAGGCTTGCCTGGGCCAGTCCGGAGCCACTAGAATCATTGATGCAGGCTGCTGTCTACTTCAGCAAAACCCTGAAAATCAGGGGAAAGGGAGGAAATGCATATAGGAACCTCCCTGACCAGTCCAGGATCAGGGAATCCAGAGGAAGTGTTCCCGAAACTGGGGGTCTGCAACAGTACTGAGGAAGCTGAAAACAGAGGAGATGCAAACAGATCCACATCTGGTGTGCCCCACTGCCTGAACACTGTGGCTAGTACTTGCTTGTTCAGTGTCCATTCGCTCTGACCTTGACTGATGTGGCTTAGAACATCCGCCAGAGTACTGAGTTTGCCTGGGCAGTGAACAGCTGAGAAGCTGACTCCCAGGGAGAATGCTACAAACCACAGCTTCAGAGCTTCCAAACAGAGTACTCCTGATCAGGTACCACCCTGCTTGTTTATGTAGAACATTGCAGTGGTGTTGTCCGTTCAGATTTGAACTGCCTGCCCTTCCATGCCGGGAACGAAAGCTTTGAGAGCTAGTAAGACTGCTCTGAGTTCCAAAAGACTTATGTGCAACTGTGATTCTTCGGGAGTCCAGTTGCTGCTTACTGAGGCACTGTCTAAATGAGCTCCCCAGCCCAAAAGGGAGGCATCTGTGGTGATCACCTTTGTGGGAAGAGGTGCTTGAAAGGGAACCCCTGCCTGCAAATTTGCAGGGTTCTTCCACCACAGCAAGTTTTGGAGCAACTGCTCTGACACAGGTATCAACTCTGAAAATGTGTTGCTTCTCTGAGTCCAGCGAGCTCTGAGGTAGGCTTGCAGGAGTCTCATCCTGTACCTGACTCCTGGGACTACTGCAGTCATAGAGGCCATATGTCCCAGAAGTTTGAGGAAAAGTCTGGCTGGTCTTGGCTGTCCCTGGGTGAAAGAATCTGCCACTGAAAGGAAACTCTGAATTCTTTCCTGCGGGAGGAAAGCATATCCCTTCTGAGTGTTCAGCTGGGCCCCTATGAAGGTAAGCAGCTGGGTGGGTTCCAGGTGAGATTTCTTTAGATTTACCAGGAAACCCAGAGACTCCAGAGTGCATTCTGTGAGGGAAAGAGATTCCTTGACCTGGCAAGGAGACTTTGCTACTATGAGCCAGTGCCCAGATAGGGGTAGAGAGTGACACCCAGTCTCCTGAGATGTGCTGCTACCACTGCAAGACACTTGGGGCTGAGGACAGACCGAAGGGCACTGCGATGAACTGATAGTGACCCGAAGGAAGTTTGAACCTGAGAAACTTCCTGTGAGATTTCCTTATGGGTATGTGGAAGTAGGCTCCTTTAAGTCGAGGGAGGCTAGCCAGTCTCCCTGCTGTAAGGACTGTATGACCAGTGACAAAGTGGCCATTCTGAATTTGGGTTTTTTTTTTTTTAGATGTTTGTTTAAATATCTAAGATCTAAGCTAGGTCGCCACTCCCCAGTTTTCTTTTGTCAGAAAATACCTGGAGTAGAAGCCCTTCTCATGGGGACCCTCTCCACTGCTCATAAAGCCAGAAGGTTTTTTACCTCCATTTTCAACAGCGGTATCTGTGTTGGGGACAGAGGTCTTGACACCTGGGTATGCTTGAGGTTTGGCTGCTGCTTGAACTGTAATGACAGACCCTTCTTCACTATCTCCAGCACCCACTTGTCCGATGTGATGAGGGACCAGTGCTGAAGATAGTGAGACAGTGTGCCTCCAACCGGACACAGGGAGGTGACCTGACATTAAAATCAGGACTTAGACTGAGACGCAGATGGCTGGGTAGAGGTAGCTCTTCTTTGGCCCCTTCTGCCCCTGCCTCTGAAAGACCGCCTGTACTGGCTAAAGTCAGATTGGGGATAGGGATTGAAAGGCCTGGGAAAAAAATTTCTGCCCTTACCGCCCCTGGGACAGGATCTCTGAGGGGTGGTGAGTTTAGGCTTGGATGAGTGGGTCTGCCAGGAGGCCTTGTACTCATTGACTTTTTTCACGTAGTCAGTGGTTCTGTAATCAAACAACATATTTTGATCACAGGGAAAATGCATGGCCTTGTTCTGAGTGTCAGTGGTCAGACTGATTGTTCTAAGCCAGGCACGCCCTAGAGGCTGCATCACTGTTGTCATCTGCCATGTGGAATTTGTACATAGCAGCTTCCAGGGCAGCTTTTGACATATCCACCAGCTCCTGCACCATAGAATCTGATCTATTGTTGGGGGAGATAGCCTGACAGATTTCCAAAGGGCTTTCTAATATTTGGCCATGAATGCCATTTAAGAAGAAAGCCTGAGAAGCAGGGAAGCTGTATCATACATTTTCTTTGCTACAAAGTCAGTTTTCTTGGAATCCTTGTTTGGGGGAAGAGGGCGACAAGGAGACTCCAGCTTTCTCAGAAGCTGCCTGCTGCACTATACTTCCGTGGCTAAGGTGTGCAGACAGGAACTCTGTACCATTTTTAGACAATATATATTTTGTCTCAAGCTGCTTATCGACTCCTGATACTGAAGTGGGGTGTTAAGCACCTTCATAGTATTTTTTCTAAGTGCATTATAGATAGGGACGACCAGGGTCTTTGAGAATTAAAGACCCTCCATCTCCCTATAATCTTCGTCTTCACTGACATCCTGGTTGAGCTCCTGTGTATGGAGGTCCAGGGCATCCAGCATATTTTGTATAAATGTAAACAGAGGAAGGATCCTCGTAGTCACCCGGGGGATCCTCAAGGTGAGGGTCCGGGGACTCTTGGGGCTCAAGGCCCTCAAAATCCATGTCAGGGGCACCATAAAACTGATAGTCATCTGTGTCACCCTCACAGTCTACAGAAGAGAGAACTGTGGAAGAGTGCTTGCCAGCCCCAGTAAAATTGAGGACCTATCTTTTGAAGGGTCTGAAACAGTTGCCATGCTTTTTCCATATCTTGCACTGATGGAAGAACCTGCACAGTTTGTAAGTGCTTTGTTTTTTCTATATGTTTTAAGCTGCCTATTGTCTCATTACTGGCTTTCCCAGGAGCAACAGAAGCATATCTGTCTTGACAGAGTTTCTTTTTAGCCACTTCAGAGGCTTGATCAAGCTTTCTTTTTTCGTCACTCTTGCTATTTTTCAGTTTGTGAGGAACTTCATCTTTGGAAGCTTTATTTTTTGGCTGGGATCTGGAGGATTCCTCAGCACCTCTGCTTTTGGTATTAGTACTTTGGATGGCCCCGCGTCAGAAGCTTTTGATTTATCCTCAGCCATAATAATCAAAGGTATGTCTGCTATGTTTGCCAATTTAAGCAAAGCAAACCAATTCTGGGCCTACAAATTGAGTGCAGGTTTCTATGAAAATGCCACCGGCCAGTTCTACCCCAGTTAATAAACTCTGTCTATTACTAGTGCCTTTTTTTTTCTGGTTTTAACACTGGGATCTATATCAGTGCCAATCTTAACAGAAACCCAGTAATACTCCACTGCACACAGGTGGCTGCTGGACCCTTACGGACAGTCCTGACACCGATGATACCAAGGTCCAGTAGTATAACAAAAAAGTTTCCTCGTAATTGTCAATCTAGAGAGAAAAACCCTAGGCACTGTTTAAATTTGAAATCTACTGCAGGTGTCTCGCAGTAAACCCCGCAAGGTCTGAGGTAAAAAAACAAGGCAACTGTCCCCAATTCAATGGTTCCCACAAGAATTTGCCCCAAAAATGAAGGAAACCGTCGAAAATAAGCACCCACGATAAAATTAGGCTTTAAACTAAACAGTCGTGGTAAAAATAAAGTCAAAATAGCACTGTCATGCTAAAATTAAAAAAAATGCGCAGTGCTAATGAAAAAGCAAAACTTTCACTCTAGCACACTAAAGGAATTTATGAGGAAAATGTTACCCATATAAGCACTAGGAGGCTGTCAACAAGGAAAGTTGGGAGACACCTCAGAGGCAATATTGCTCAGTCCAGCGGAGATAAAAATTCTGAAGCATTTAACAGCTCTCACTCAGCTCACATCCCCTCCTGTCTTTTGACTGGCTTGGCCCTATGCTCATTTAAATATCTCTTAAAGGCACACTTCCGGGACAGTTGCACCTAGCCAGCTAAGTGCAAAAAAAGTTACCGATGTTAAAGGACTCCTGGGCTAAGAATTGATATTTTATTGCAAGGGGATTTTAATGCATGTGTGGGTGATTTTGATGGCTTATTTGACAACACGTTACATTGTGTCAATGGTGCTCTAGAGATTCTACCAAAAAGAAAAACAAAAGCTTGAAAAGTTAATTGTTCTGGAAAGAAAGTAATGGAAATTTTGCTTGAGTTTAATATGTTTCTATTTCATGGCATAATACAAGACGATCAGGAGGGAGACTTTTCCTATTGTTCAAGAGGAACATCAATAACAGATTTTGCAGTTTGGACAGGAGATGTTAACATATGGGACAACTTACAAATCATAATCAGGCCAGACAGTGACCATCTACCACTAAAATTAGAAATAAAACAGGTAAAGAAAGTGGTAGTTAACGATTAGGAAAGATTTCCTTTTACAGAAATTAGACCTTCAAAGAGAATTATTTGGAAACACAATTCAGAAATAAAAATTATGCCCCGATAAATGGATCCCCATTAAATGCAGTAAAGCAACAGAGTTTGATCAATTACTGGTGGAACTCAACAACTTGTTTCTTGTGATAAAGGAGAGGCTGACTCCCCTTTAAGAAATGACTTGGGCATAGGAGACAATGACTGGTTCGACAGAGAATGCAAAATGATTAAATCATAAATAACTGATTGAGGCAACTAAGAAAAGGAAACCATAAAGAGATCATATTACTTCTAAAGAATAAAAGAAATGAATACAAACCAAAAGTTAAAGACAAAAAAGCAGCCTACTATACAAAACAGTGGGCATGTTTGTTGGAGACCATAATAACAAACAATACAAAAAACTTTTGGTCATTGGTAGCGAGGGGTATGGGCAATCATAAATCAGTTATAGACACTTATATCCCTAAACATACACGGGTACATTTCGTTAAGGGAATATTCTTCTACCAAAATATATAGAGGAATTGAATAGATTATTGAAGGTTGACCTGAACACCTTCAAATATATATCTTTTGAGGAAGTGTATATGGCCATTATTACTCTGAAAAAGAATAAGGTCCCAGGACTGGATGGGATCCCAGCAGAGGTCTAGTTATGTGAAACTAGGATATGGTGCGGGGTCCTAACAGTATTGTATAAGAAATCTATTACCTTAAATAAGTTCCCAAGTACATGGCATGGTTCAAATATCATTCCAATTCAAAAAAAAAAGGTAACCATTCGGGCCCTGCGATGCACAAGCTGATAAGCCTGTTGGATATAAATCTAAAAATCTTTTCAAAAATCCTTCTGAAACGACGAAAAGAAAAAGTTGAATGTGCAGGGGGGATTATCCAACCTTCAGGCTGGATTTAGATCACAATATTCTACACTAGACAATATTTATGTCTTAAGACATTTTATTGAAAAACATGCATTTTTGCGAAAACATAAATGATATACATTTATTGACTATACTTCAGCCTTCGACTCATTGTCAAGAAATCACCTCTGGATACAGCTACTAGAGAGAGGACTTGACAGAAACCTGGTAGCAATAATCTCAGCCCTTTACTCCAACAAATGGGCCCAAATTTGGGAGTAGTGGTGAGCTTTCTTTCCCCTTTAATACCAACAAATGGGTATGACAGGGGTGTGTTTTAGCCCCTCTTTTATTCCCATTATATCTGGATAAACTAACGAGAGATATGTCAGAGTTATAATCAGACTCTCCTGCAATTCAGGATATCATCTGTCCAGCATTAGCGTATGTTTATGACATTGTTCTTTTTTCTTTAGCTAAGAGTGGGTTGCAAAATAAAATGGACTTCCACAGCAAACAATCAGAGAAAGTGGCCCTCAAAATTAATCTTAATAAAACAAAAATAATAATATTTGGTAGTAAGAAACCCGAGGGACATTGGAGAACGGGTAGTGAAAAAGCTGAGGTTATTTCGGCATACACCTATCTGGGCATAAGGGTGACAGCCAATTGCCTATGGAAGGTACATACTGACATGATAAAGGAAAAACTTATTAAAACTATTAGGGTATTGATAAGATTCAATTACAGATATGGATGAAACTCTGTTAAAGGCATTTAGCAGCAATAAAAGCTAAATTTGATACTCAACTATTGTATGGGACTAAGATCTGGGAACCGAATAACATTAATACTTTAATAAGTCCCCTTTTTAAAATGTTGAGGAACATTTTAAGGCTTGGTCACTCGTCTCCTGCTACCTACATTAGAGTAAAAACTGGATTAACCAATATTTCAGCACTAAGGAGCCTGAAAAATTAACTTTTGGTTACGTCTAACAAATCTCCTAGATACCTATCTTGCAAAGTCCTGCCTGAAGGAAAAAGAATCCTGGTTTAAATTGGGCTCTAATTCCAACTTTTGGTTTACATCATTCAATGCATTAATGATCAAACATAAGTTGACATCTGTAAAAACAGCAGTAGGAAAAATATTAAGCTAAATAAACAATACAAGAAATATATTTCAAAAAAATAATTATTGGAATAAAGTGGATAAAAAAAAAAAATCACAGTATTCAGGCTGGTTTGCTGAAAATAACCAGGATTTTGGCTTCAAGCAGTACCTAGAAATTTTGGGAAGTCCAACTTTACACAATAGCTTTATTACCTATAAATTTGAGCACTTTGAAAGCAATGTTCTAGTAGCTCGGTATAATAAAGGTAAAAGACCTTTCACATAAATGTTATTGCCCTGTAGGTGGTAAGAAGAACCTGATTCACGTGCTTTGGGTATGCCCATGGTATGCTAAGGAAAGGAAATATTAGCAGGATACTTTTATTAATACTGGTTATAACACAGAGAAATCCTGTTTAATATCAATACTTACAGTGCCTTCAGAAAGTATTCACCCCCCTTGGATTTTGTCACATTTTGTTGCGTTACCACCAGAATTTTTAATGCACTGAAATTATTTTTCCCCCTTGATTCACACAGCATACTCAACAATTTAAAGGGCCAAAAATATTTATAATGTGTAACAAAAATTTATGAAACATTAAAAACTGAAATATTTTGTTTACTTAAGTATTCACCCCCCTGAGTCAATACTTTGCAGAAGCGCCTTTGGCAGCAATTACAGCTTTGAGTCTTCTAGGGTATGTCTATCAGCTTTGCACATCCGGATTTGGCGATTTTAGCCCATTCTTCCTTGCAGATTTGCTCAAGCTCTGTCAAGTTGGATGGGGAGCGCTGGTGAACCACAATCTTTATGGCTTTTCACAGATTCTCAATGGGATTTAAGTCTGGGCTTTGGCTGGGCCACTCAAGGACATTCACCTTTTTGTTCTAAAGCTACTCCAGTGTTGCTTTGGCTGTATGCTTGAGCTCGGGTCAATGTCCTGTTGGAACGTAAATCTTCACCCCAGTCCAAGGTCTATTGCAGACTGATGCAGGTTCTCCTCAAGGATGTGCCTGTATTTGGCTCCATTCATTGTTCCCTCTATCCTGACAAGTGGCCCAGTCCCTGCCGCTGAAAAGCGTCCCCATAACATGATGCAGCTACCACCATGCTTCATGGTAGGGATGGTGTTACACGGCTGATGAGCTGTGTTCGGTTTGCACCAGGCATAGCGCTTTACATTCAGGCCAAAGAGTTCAATTTTTGTTTCATCAGACCAGAGAATCTTTTGCCACATGGTCTCAGAGTCTGCCACATGCATTCTTGCAAACTCCAGGCATGCTATTGTGTGGCCTTTTCTCAGGAGTGGCTTCCGTCTAGCCACTCTTCCATACAGGCTACATCTGTGAAGTGCTGCAGAGATTGTTGTCCTCTGGACAGGTTCTCCCATCTCAGCCATGGAACTCTGTAGTTCTGTCAGGGTGGTCATTGGGTTCTTGTCACTTCTCTGACCAAGGTCCTTCTTGCCCGGTTGCTCAGTTTGGGAGGACGGCCTGCTCTAGGAAGAGTCTGGGTGGTTCCGTAATCTTTCCATTTCCTAATGATGGACTTGACTGTGCTCCTGGGAACTTTCAACACCCTAGAAATGTTTTTATACCCCTCCCCAGATCTATGCATCCTCACAATTCTATCACAGAGTTCTACGGACAGCTCCTTGGTCTTCATGGTAGAGTTTCTGCTCTGACTTGCACTATCAACAGTGGGACCTTATATAGACAGGTGTATTTCCTCTGAAATCATGTCAGCCATTTGAACTGACCACAGGTGGACTCCATTCTAGATTTAGAGTGATCTCACAAGGAAATTGGATGCACCTGAGCTCAATTTGGAGTGTCATAGCAAAGGGGGTGAATACTTAAATCAAGACATTTCAGGTTTTTATTTTAAATTACATGTACAAAATAATTCCAGAAATTTCATTCCACTTTGACATAGAGTAATTTGTGTAGATACGTGACAAAAAAAATCCCATATAAATGTATTTTAATTTGAGTTTGCAACATCACAAAATGTGACAAAATCCATGGGGGGGGGGCGAATACTTTCTGAAGGCACTGTATGCATACAGCAGATCGATGGTCCTTGGAAAGACTTGCAAAATATTTTTCCGGCAATTATTAAACTTAGACAAACTAAAGGTGATGTGATGATTCTAGTGGCAACGCCAAAGTCAGTCTATTGCAAATGAAATACGAACTAACAAAACTGCTATAATTATATATAGCACTTTATGTGACTCATACACCTTATTTATATAAGCACTAAGACATATATACTGTATCATGTTTTTAAATTTCTCAGATGTTATTTGATATTGTAATGGCCATATAGCTGACCAATACATTGAACTGATTGACTGACTGGAGAAAATACTGCTAAATCAGGACTTTCGCACTGAAAACCTGAAAACTTACCCAGTTACCAAAGACTGAAATAAAAAAAAAAAAAAAAATGAAATAAACAAAACATAACTGATCAATCTAAAACTGGAACTTTGAATGTCCCAGGTTGATTTTCATAATTCCTGGGACAGGGTACTCAAAAACGGGACAATCCCAGCAAAACTGGGATGGGTGGCAACCCTACCTCATAGTGCCTCCAACTGCCACACCAGCCTGTCATTGCACCTCAAGAGCACTGAGCACTCACCACAGTGGCCACAGAAGTATCCCCCATAGGCAGAATGGTGTACCTTACACAGCCCTCGCAGCACACTAAATGTGCTTCCCTCCCAGTGTCTGGGATGCCCTCCTCCCAATGCCCCCACTGGGCAGCCAGATGCCATTCAAACTGGCAATATGCCTCTCCAGAACATCAACCAACTCACAGTAGACACAGATGTATTCCCCAAACCTCTTCAGGAAGGAGCTTTCATACCTGGCAGTGCGGCAAGTTAGTTTCCATTCAGCAGAGTAACCTACGCTTTTAAGTATTTAGCCCCCTGGCCTGTTCCAATTCAGCCAGCTATGCTTGCTTTAAGACCACACAGTGAGAGAGGCTTCTGCAAAGTAATAAGCTGCAAGGAACACGGATAAGATACAGAGGTGGGCAAGCAAGGGGTCTGGTGTGACTCTACAAGCCAAAACACAAGCCGAGCCTTAGCTACTGCAGGCTGTTTTCTGCACAGGAGATGAACATTTTAGGCACTACACTGCCCAGGCTGACAAAAATGCTTACTCTGACCATGACTGGCACAACTGGACGCTGGCTCTCAATTGCTTACAGAGGTCCAGTCAAGCCAGGTCAGGCACTAAGCTCGAGCTTGCCCAGCTACAATAAGACAGGGCAGGGTCACAACAAGTGAAAGAAGAGATCAACCCAGGATCCTGGCCAGATGACAATCCTAGTGCTTAAAAAGCTGAACTACCATGGGAGAGATGACCAGGGGTTCAGTTAACTCCATTTTTGGAGTATCTGACCTCCAAAAATAAGGCAAAAACTTCCAAAATAAAGGTGGAGGAAGTCATTGACTTCCAGATGCAAAACCAAAAATTAGACAGCTTCCAAAATTGCAAGACTGGAAGTCAGAAATTATGGATTTTTTTTTTTTTTTTGAGAGAAATTGTATTTTACCACTCATATATTAACATTCATAAATCGGTCATTCCTAGAATATTGACTTCCAGACATGGGATCCTGGAAGTAGACTTCCAAACAACTGGAATGACTCCCAGATTTTGACTCATGGAAGTTTTAGACTTTTTAGTGTTAGACTGCTAAGAATGCGTAGCCAACAATCCTCTTCCACTCTCTCCTTCCTCTAGAACAGGTCCATACATATAAATATTCGGGCCTTACATTTGATTCCAGCCTCTCCTTCCATTCACACATTGACACTCTATCATCAGCCATAAATCACTTTCATTCCATGGACATATATCTGCCCTAAATTCTGTCGCCAACTCACGGCTAGGCATTCTTTACCGGCACAAGAAATGCCTCCCTCCTGATGCCCTCCGCCTGGCTGTCACCTCCTCTGTCATGTCTCTCATTGACTATGGCCTTCCGGTCTATGGCTCAGCAGATCAGACTGCCCTCAAGAAAGTTCGCCTCACAGTTAATAAGGCCTGCAGACTTATCACTGGTGCTCCCAGACTCACTCACACATGTGAGCTGTACACCCTGGCTACCCTACTCAACCTGGAAGAGCGACTCATGTATCAGACATGCCAGCTCACCTTTAAAGCCCTGCGTGGCCTATCCCCCATAGGCCTATCCAACTCCATTCGCCATACTGCACCGACCCTGATCACGCGCAGCTCGTCAAGAGCTACCCTAGTTATTCCGAGAGCCAGGACCTCTCAAGATCAGAGGGCATTCCCCTACCGTGCGCCCCACTGGTATAACTCCTCCCTGCCAGTGTCTCAAACTCACTAACCTTAGCTTGCTTTAAGCCCAGGCTCAGAAACTTCCTGCTTAGCTCTCGCAAATGCAACTGCCGCTAGCCTAGTGTAAAATAAAAATATATATATACTCTGTTTGACAATGCTCACTGAGTGGCTCCCCCCCCTTCCTTTCCCTACTAATTCCTCCTCCCCTATCTCCCTCCCTTCTACTCCCACCAGCTCTCCCCCGACCATAATTTTTGCACCTTTTGTTATCTTTTGCTTCGTTGGAGATTGTATTCTATTGTAACAAAATTGTAATTGAACTGTAACTTTTTTGTTTGTAAGTACTGTGTCCCTTGTACTACTGTTCTGATGTCCTCTTTGTAATGAGGTACCTTTGTAAATGAGCCACTGGCTCAAAGGTTTCTAAACTGATGTTTAACTAACTAAATAAATAAATAAATGTCCGTATAGGCTTATTGTATCGGCACAGGGATTGCCTACCTCTGGAAGCCCTTAATCTGGCTGTCACCTACTCAGTCCTCTCCCTAGTTGATTATGGGCTCACTATCTACTTGGCTGCTGACCACACAACCCTTAACAAAATCCACCTTGCCATAAACAAAGCATGCAAACTCCTCACCGGGGCAGACAAGCATACCCATACCTGTACGCTATATGCCCTGACAAATCTCTTTACCCTGGACGAAAGGCTATTTTGTCAAACATGCCTCCTCATAAAGAAAATACAAGTGGGGCTTACCCCCTTGGGGGTTTCTGCCTCTCTCCTATCCTCCCATACCTCGGTGAACACCCACACTGCCAACTGACAGGTGTGGTCCATCCCGAGGGTTAGAACCTCCTTAGCCCAAAGATCATTCCAACACAGGGCCCCAGCCTGGTACAATGAACTCCCCTCGGATGTCTTCTCCATCTCCAAATTAGGACCTTTCAAGTCTGCCCTCAAAGAGCACACTCTCGCTTCAGGGTGCTGCCAATGTACCAGCTAGTGCTGGGTCATCTATCTATCTATCATCTCACAGGACCACCCCGCCACTGAGCTCCTACCGATAGGGCTACCAAACATTACCTATTAACAATGCCTCTTTTGGCTGCTCTCACAAGGGATTGGTCTAAGTCTCTACTTCGCTGTAAATATCAAACCTGTTACTCCCTCCATCAGCAAACTTATTGTTCTCTTGAAAACTGTAAAATACAGCTCTCGGTGACATATCCAATGCAATGTATAGCTGATCTTGATTCTGCAACATTGTATAACTAAAAGAACTGTAACCTTTAGTTGCCATTCTATGTCTATATGTATCACGTGTTTATGTTTGTTTTTCTGACGCAGAGCCTTTGTAAATGAGTCCCTGACTCAAAGGTTGCCATCCTAAAGTCTGTTAAATAAATAAATAAAATAGACTTCCACTTAAAATAAATTAACTGAACCCCTGGATGTGACTAGCCTGAGCTTCCTGTAATATCTTTCTTTTTTAACTGCAAATCGTGCAGTTGTAAACAATTTGGACTGCAATGAATGGTTGCTGAGCAGTTTTATCCACAGCTAATAATTTAAAACACAAATGGCGATGAAGAAATTATGTGACTTGAATCCGGAGTTCCCTCAGAACTCCCCGAGTCTTCCTTCCTACTGAGCTCGCGTAACTGGCTCACACGTGTGTTACGCTTTCCACGAGTGTTTTCTTGGAGGTGCATCGGAAATAGAAAAACATATAATTAAAACAAACTATCAGCTCTTCTCAGCCCCCCACTACTTAGTACCAAAACAATGCCCACAAGGACCGAGTATGTAGTATGCTCCCCCTTTTTACTGTCCGCCTTCCAGCAACTCACACAGATGGTTAACTTCAGGACGCCGTGGCTGTAGTCCCTGTACAACTCCCTGGCCTGCTGACTGCATTCAATACACCTGTAAGAAGGCGCCATTCTCAGCCCGGTCCAATCGCACAGCAACAACACCACAGTTGCTAAACACCGCAGCTACTTCCTCGTTCCACTGGTAGCGAGCGCAGCGCACTCTGGGCGTTGTAGTTCCGGATGTGTCCGTTAGCATGTTATGCGAAGGGACTCGTGCTGCAACGAGAACTACTTCACCCTGGGAGGAGCATGGCCCACCTGCACAAACACAACATGGCACCTGCCAGTTGCTGGGTCGTTGTCTTGGCACTGGCCTTGCTCTCAGCATGCAGTAAGCTGGTTATTTGCACCATGTATTTGTCCACAATTGGCATTCTGAATGGCGATCTGCACAGGCAAGGATGCGGCTCGAGCTCCGAGTGGGACGAGTACACGGCGGAATGTGGTGAGATCATCTTAAGCTGACTTTTTGCCACGTCCTTCCCAACCTGTTTACATGTAGGAGTGTGATTTATTTTGCATGCAATGACAGGAGCTGTGGGTGCGGGCTGTGGTAGATGTTTCAACAGGCAGGGTTCCCACTTCGTCCTCGGCCTGAGACTGAAAAAAAAGGCAGGCTTTGCTAATATATAACAGAGTAGTAGTACCATAAAACCTGCGTGGGGAACAACTTGGGGTTTGCATACATCTCAGCAAGGTGCTGTAGCAGTCACTGGCCTATAAAATGTAGAACCAGTGGTTAGAATGTGTAGCACTTTCTTAAAGTTATATATTATAGGGCTGCCTCTAATGCTGGCTGTGGTGCCCTGCCTGTAGTTAGATGCCTCCCTGCCATGTGGGCAGCCTCACTCTTGGGGTCTTGAACCTGCTGCCTGGCACTGAGCAGGACGATCTGTCCTTCCCATGGTTCACACTGTACAGCTCCATGTTAGTGCTGGAAGCGAGGGCCCCAAGAAACTTCAGCTGCCAAACAGATTTCACTTTTTCGTTAGTTTTTACTGTGTCTCTGTTTAGTATTCCATTAGTTTATTGCTAAGCCTGCATTTCTGGTGATGTTTCGCTTCTCTGATTCTTTCCTGACTGGCAACACTGAAATTCTGTGTGTGTGTGTGTGTGAGCGTTCTTGTAGCGAGCCACTGTGCGACGTGTAGCTGACAGCATTATCAGTGAACATGATTGTTCATAAGAAGGGTTTAACAAACCTTGGGACATGACATGCCAGAGTTTAGAGTTCAGAGCAGAGTGCCAGAGATAACTGGGTCTGCATCGACCATGCATAAGGAACACAGGTCTCCCTGGTCGGAGGTTAAAAGAATGTGGGGACATTTCCTGCAAATCCTTCTTGAAGACATGTTATCTCCTCTGAAAAACACAATGTGATGGGGAGGAGATATAATGGGTGGTAAGCATCATAATGAAAACATTATTTTATAAAAAACTGTTTAAATACGGTGCCTTTAGAATCTAGAAGCCTGGAGCCAAATTGGTTCAGCCTTTGAATTTTTGGGGCTAGGTAAGGTATTGGTACCAAAAAACTGCTGCCCCTGTGGTAATGAGCAGGAGCTAGAGTTACTGGGCTCCAAACACAGATTGTTTATCTCCAACCATCAGGAACTTTTAACTGCCCAAAGGCGACCAATTTTGATGTATTGGGACATTTCCCTTTAAATTTGACACAAAAAACTCATTGCTCCTTTAATTATTCATGACCTCTGCTTTAAGGTCTGCATTGCCCCTTTAAAAACCCGAAGCCTCGTGCCGCCATTTTGGTGGAGGGGGAGAAGGTACAGGGCGCCGCCATCTTGGATTAGGGAAACAACAAGAGGCTGATAGGCCGCGTGGTCTGAGCAAGGGCCTCGAGACCAGGAAGAGGGAGGCGCTAGCACCCTCTGGGATCTACAGAGCACCATGGTAGGGACTGGCGGCCGGCGTTTGCGAGGAGGCACAACCAAAAACCTCCCAACTGCACCAGCAAGAAGACCAAGGGGCAGGTATGCAAACAGAGGCAGACACTTGCTTATCTGAGGACTCGCGCTCACGGTTGATCAAGGTGAACCACGAGGCGAGCGTGGGCCGATTTACACTTAAAGCAGCATTTAGAGGCCCATACTAGCTTCTGCTCCCCAGCTGAACAAGGTAAACCGGGGGGAAGCTAGGTGCAGGATAACCCTGTCCTCAGTAGAACGAGGTATGCTGAGGAAGGGAAGGACAGAAACAAAGTAGCTTGCTTTTGGAAATAGCTCTGCAGCCATGGGGCATGGCTTTGCAAAGCCACACTTCTGTTCAAAATTGCATGTACCAGCATTCCTGACGCCTCGATTAAGTTAATGATTCTATATCGTTTTCCTGATATTGGGATATATTAAAACTAATTCTTACCTTAGTTGGCACAGAGCCAAAAAATCTGTGCCCAGCCTGGAGTGATGCACAAAAGAAAACTGGGGAGTCTGGGAAAGACAGGGGAGGAGACGGAAGCAGGGATAAGGGATCAGATTTCAATTCTGAAGGAATTCTTTTGTGCATCAGCCTGAGAGGAAGTGCCGGAATTACCCATGGGTGGAGACTGGGAGTGCTGTAAGAAGGTGCGATAGATAATGACACTTCCTATTTTATTGGCACACTGCTGTGCTGCTACCATGTTTGATGTGCTGCTTCTATAGCACTGCAAAAAAAATGCATACTGTCAGGACACACAAGAAAGCTAGACTCATAACAGAAAAAAGAAGTCGGGTAAAATGTTTTCAATACGTTACCACACCACAGCAGACTGTGCAGAAAGTGCAAAGAGAAGTACATTTCACAATGAATACCATTTCGCTTTTCGGATTGCTGCTGCTTCTAAAGGTGGGGCCTTGTCTAGAGGCTGTAGGAACAGTGAAGCTCCAGGGCATTCATTGTGAAGCTTCCTTTTTTTTTCAACTGTCTGCACAATCTGCTGTAGTGTGGTAATGTATCAATACAATATTTTTTACCTGAATTCAGTCTCCTGTTTGGAATCATGCTTTCTTTAGTGTTACCTCCCGCCTTGACTGCTGCAATGCCCTTTACCTTGGGCTACCGGGGGTTGAGATTCGCTGTCTGCAGCTAGCGCAGAATGTGACAGCCAGGCTGTTGACTGGTTCTTCTGGGTCCAGTCATATAACGCCTGTGCTCCCCGGACTGCACTGGCTGCCAGTTTGCTGGCAAATCACCTTCAAGTTCAGTTTGCTGACCTATAAGGCCCTACACAATCAGGGACCTGCTTACCTAAAAGATCTCCTTTGTCCCTACTGTTCCCCCCACTCTCTCCGATCCACTGATGAGGGATTGCTAAAATTTCCCAGGGTTTGATTAAAAACTTCAGGGGCCAGATCTTTTAGTTTCATGGCCCCAACCCTGTGGAATTCTCTACCTCGTCAGGTGCGAGACTGCCCGACTGTCCAAAGTTTTAAAGGAGCTTTAAAAACTTATCTTTTTAGTAAAGCTTATAATTATTTTTGAATATTTTTATGTTTTAATTATTTATTGTTTTATGTTATATTGTACAGGTGCCTTGGTTTAAGAAAGGCGCCTCATATAAATAAAGAGTGATTTGATTTGATTGGTGTCCTGAAAGCATCTGTGGTGACCTGAGTTCTGACCACAAAGATTGTCTATCTCAGCTGCACCAGCGTCACCTCAAGCAGGTGGACTGGCGAGACAATGCTGTGGTTCGAATGGGGTTGGGTAGATGGAGGCACCAAAAAGGAGAGGCAGGAGACAGTCTATAAGTTTGATGCCCAACGGGCGTTATTCATACCACAGGGAATGGTAGACATGGTCACAAGGGAAGAGGGGAACCAAACCAAACATGTACAGTAAATAACATTCTGTACTGTCTCTAATTGGTGCACCTCGGCTTAAGGCCACTATTTATTGAGCTCTATATTATGTGTAACCCCTAGGTGGCGCTATCCCAAGGGCTACCACCCCTGCCTGTTTGACTACGGACGGGTTGAGGGGCCTAGGTCCTATGGCGGGTGCCTCCACCTAGAGGTCAGGGTTTGTAGTGGTTAGACTAGCTTGGTCACAGCTCTCTGGGACACTGAAACCCCTTTTATTCCCTCTAGTGGCTCACACAGTACACTGGCATTACAGCCCCAATACCCCACGTATATACACTGTTGACTCATATAGATACCACTTACCCTCGAGACTGATTCTGCAGCACGTCTCTGAAGAACTGTGTAAAGTAAGGTTAAACAACATACACAACAAAACACAATACTGTTTCCATAAGTACCAACACCACAAACAGTATATAGTATAACAACAACAAATCTGATTTATTTAGGGGACAGTAACAAAGAGGGGGTCAATCAGGTTGATTTGGTTTGGAAATATTCAAATCACAGTACTGTGCACACATACAGGGTCTGAAAAGTCACACTCTGGGTACCCAGGTTCTGGGGGCTAGCCAGGTCCGTTTCCCGGAGTTGGCCGGCAAGTGCAGATGGATAGGGCCCTGCAGAAGAAAATATATGCACAACACCCAGTTGTAATCCGGAGCCGGAGGGCTCAGTCCATGAAACAATAAGAATTAGGTGACACACTTGTGATTGAAAACAAGCTGCAGGGGAGTACCCTGATTTGTACTCACAACACCCAAGCTGAGGATCGGATGGAGAATGTCCCTCTGGATTGCCAGAAGAGCAGGGCATGAGGACAAATTCCTTGTGAGTGGACCCCACTGCAGTTGATAGCAAATGGATATAGTCAGAATTAAGCTGGGGATTTACTTCCAGCTTCAGCACACAGTTCACAACATGGGGAATTACTCAAATCTCAATCCCCATAAGCACTACGCACATTTATATGTAACGGTCACTTACTGTACCAGACCACAGAGTTCTGACAGGCCGATCGCAACTCTGCACACTCTGTCTTCTTCAGGTTAAGTCTGGTCCCAAATGACTTCTGCTTCTTCTATCATTCTGAAAGCTCGGTTCAGTCCTAATTATGCTTACTAACGGCTGTAGGCTGACTTTGCTTTTACGCTCAAATCACTGTGCAAAACGGCTGCACGAACACACAGGCTGTTTCCCCCTCAGCTTCCAACTTCAAACACAGTTCTCTTCTGCCCCAAACCTCAGGGCACTTCAGCATTTGCTTCCTCTTCGGAGTCGCTGTCCAAAAATTAAGGTTCCTCTGCTTTACTTCTCATCCACACATGTTGCCCATGATCTAGGCCACAACAACGGCTTTCCTTTTTCACCCATGTTCGGATACTAGGTCTGAGAACACACAGTCCTTTTCTGTTCCTTCAGGAGAGCTGATGACAGACAGGCCTTTTTCAGGCCACCTGCGTGGTTCCCGCGCTGCCCCAAGGGCAGCAGCCCCACGAGCTGCTCACTCTTCCAGCTCCATGCTCAGACTGACTCTCTCAGCAGGCAGTCCGGGCATTTCCCCCAGGTTCAAAAGGTTTCATTTGGCTGAACCTCCTTGTCAGTCACAACAGGCTCCCTCTATTGGCGGAAAAAGGCGCCAAGATCTGAACTACATTTCCCAGAGGCTCTCTTCATATAAGCCCCTTGTGGCTGGCTCCAGTTGAGAGTCCCAAGTTCTGATTTGCCAGCAGGTTCCATTTTAAGGAACCCTTCCCCATTGATTGGACCCTTTTAGCAGTTCAGATCCGAAATGGAGGGGCAAAACATACAGAGTCCCAGCTGCAAGAAAGGCAGGTTAGACAAACTGTACTGTCATTATCACGCTAACAGATTACCAGCAAACAATTACATCTTGTGAAAGGGCTCCCTCTGCGCATATAGTGACTGCAGAAATGAAGCGATTTGCTCAGTGGCCCAGGCGGGACTCGAGCAGGGAAACACACAGACCCCCCATTTCAAATTAATTATACTGCAGTTTGTCAGCTCTTAAAGCGACAGTATATGGAGGCATTAGGCACTCTCTCTCAATTATTTTTTAAATCAGCTGAAATACAGGACACCAGCTGGGCAGAGAGCATTTAGGCTCACCCAAAGAAGGCTTTTTAGTGACTCCCATTTGTAGGGGGGTTATACCCTTCCTGGCCTGGAAAAACTTGGCATCCGTGCCAAATGGATACACTTACAATAACTCTAATGCAGATCATCATACGTTTATACCATCGCATTTTATACATCAGTCAGCACACTTAACCGTTACTATCCTTATTCAGGATACTCTAGCTATTTTTCTGTAACAACAACAGTTATGCATTTTTCATACACTTGAAATTATTACACTCAGTTACATCGTTGCTTCCTACAATCTACATACAAATTGGGGCCCATTCCTATGACCCACTATAAGGGCGCAAAACCCATTTGGCGCCAAAGTTGTTGGCAACATTAAACAGTCCTCCCTGCCACTAGAGGGCGCTAATCCCATCAATGCCTCCAAGATGTAACCCCCAGGTGGCGCTATACCAAGGGCTACTACCCCTGCCTGCTTGACTACTAACAGGTTGAGAGGCCTAGGTTCTATGGTGGGTGCCTCCACCCAGAGGTCAGGGTTTGCAGTAGTTAGACTAACTTGGTCATAACCCTCTGGGACACTGCAGCCCACTTTTATTCTTACTAGTGGCCCACACAATACACCATGAGTATCTTCACTATTTACACTTACCCCCAGGACTGTTTCGGTCAGCTTGACTCTGGGGACCCCCTGTAAAACAAGATAATGCAATACGATAGCCGCAGTACAATACTTTAACATAAACAGATACCTCAGTCAGTGTAACTTTGCTGAAACAAACAGATCTGATTTATTTAAGGGGCTGTAACAAGGATGAGAAATCAGGTTAATTAGGTTACACACACTAATAATTACAGTACTGTGCGCATATTCAGAGTCCCAAATGTCACTCTACGGGGTACCCAGGATGGTGGGGGGCCTAGCCAGGATCGGTGCAGCTGGTTGGGACCCTGTGATGGAAAAAACAGTTGCGCAATACTCAATTGTAATCCGGAGCCGGATGGCTCAGTTCATGAAGAAAGGAAGGAAAAGAAATCAGATGAAACACTTGCAATTTGATAAACCAGTGGCAGGGAGCTACAAACTCAATGCTGAAAGCTGGATGGGATGCAAATTGTCCTGTATTGTCAGGAGAAACCGAATAGCTGGCCCAGTCCTTGTGGCAGGGCTTTCTTGCACTCAGTGTAGGCAGATGCAGTCCAAGTGATGCTGTCTATGACTTCCAGCTCACTGCACGTTTTATATGTACACAGAACACTACCAGGCAAGCAGCTGGTCACTTCAGGAGATTGAGCCTGGCTACAGAGGCATTCTTCTCAGACTCAAACTTGGATTCAGTCTGAACCTTGCTAGGGAATCACACTCCCAGCACACAGTTCACAACGTGGGGATTGCCAGAAGAGCAGGGCATGAGGACAAATTCCTTGTGAGTGGACCCCACTGCAGTTGATAGCAAATGGATATAGTCAGAATTAAGCTGGGGATTTACTTCCAGCTTCAGCACACAGTTCACAACATGGGGGAATTACTCAAATCTCAATCTCCACAAGCACTACGCACATTTATATGTAACGGTCACTTACTGTACCAGACCACAGAGTTCTGACAGGCCGATCGCAACTCTGCACACTTTCGGTCTTCTTCAGGTTAAGTCTGGTCCCAAAATGACTTCTGCTTCTTCTATCATTCTGAAAGCTCGGGTTCAGTCCGAATTACATTTACTAACGGCTGCAGGCCGACTTTAGGGCCTCTCACGCGCTTTCCGCGCGAATCACTGTGCAAAAATGGCTGCACGAACACGCAGGGTGGTTCCCCCTCAGCTTCCAACTTCAAACACGGTTCCCTTCTGCCCCAAACCTCAGGGCACTTCAGCATTTGCTTCCTCTTCGGAGTCGCTGTCCGAAAATTAAGGTTCCTCTGCTTTACTTCTCATCCACACATGTTGCCCATGATCTAGGCCACAACAACGGCTTTCCTTTTTCACACATGTTCGGATACTTAGTCCGAGAACACACAGTCCTTTTCTCTCCCTTCAGGAGTGTTGACGACAGACAGGCCTTTTTCAGGCCTTCCGCGTGGTTCCCGCGCTGCTCCGTGGGCAGCAACCCCATGAGCTGCTCACTCTTCCAGCTCCATGCTCAGACTGACTCTCTCAGCAGGCAGTCCAGGAATTTCCCCCAGGTCCAAAAGGTTTCAGTTGGCTGAATCTTCTTGTCAGTCACAACAGGCTCCCTCTATTGACGGAAAAAGGCGCCAAGATCTGAACTACATTTCCCAGAGGCTCTCTTCATACAAGCCCCTTGTGGCTGGCTCCACTTGAGAGTCCAAGTTCTGATTTGCCAGCAGGCTCCATTTTAAGGAACCCCTCCCCATTGATTGAACCCCTTTAGCAGTTCAGATCCAAAATGGAGGGGCAAAATACACAGAGTCCCAGCTGCAAGAAAGGCAGGTTAGACAAACTGTACTGTCATTATCACTCTAACAGGTTACCAGCAAACAATTACATCTTGTGAAAGGGCTCCCTCTACACATATAGCGACTGCAGAAACAGAGTGATTTGCCCAGTGGCCCAGGCGGGACTCAAGCAGGGAAACACACAGACCCCCCAATTCAAATTAATTATACTGCAGTTTGGCAGCTCTTAAAGCGACAGTACATGGAAGCATTAGGTGCTCTCACTCAATTATTTTTTAAATCAGCTGAAATACAGGACACCAGCTGGGCAGAGAGCATTTAGGCTCACCCAAAGAAGGCTTTTTAGTGACCCCCATTTGTAGGGGGGTTACATATGCTTTCTCTAAACGATCTAAGGAACAAATTCAAAACATCTGTTACTCTATAATGATATGAGACAATCACTGCAGTGAACAGTGAATACCAGTTGCAGACCCCGAAGGGCCGAGTGGAGTAACCACCATTAAGAGTTTATGGGTGTTAAAAGGAAGTCCAACTTTTCCTTCCATCTTCATGGGCACAGCTGAAGAGTGGAGTAGAACAGGGTTCCTACTTGGAACCAAGCTATACCTGTGTGAAAACGAAGGAGAGGTTGGAGGGGATGTGAGAGATTTTTAAACAGACCCTGATTTTTCGGCCAACCCACTCTCTAAGGTTATTTGAATACTCTAGAAGAAGAGAACTGAAATGTGCTGAACTCTTACTCGGCACAAACCCTCGACCAGGGCTGCAAAGGATAAAGGAGCAAAGACTTCGCATTGAATTCACTTGAAAGGATTGCTGAGGGTGAAGATCTGCGGCAGTTTTCCTGGCACAGACCCTCAACCAGGGCTACCAAGGATGAAGGCACGTTGAAGCTTCTTTGGCGATAGATCCACAGGAGGACCACCAAAATCAAGCTGAATCCCAAGGCCCTGTAGTGTCCAGCACCAGGAAAGCAACAAACTGGTGGATGCGGACACATACTGGCCACGTCGGACTCGACTATCGTGAATGACTAGGAGTGGTGGACGAGGCTTCCAGGATGACTGAACCACAAGGAAACCAGGATCCGACAGTTGTAAATCACCCAGGGTTACTTCGGCTTCTACCAACGGCGGAAGACAGGAAAGGTGTTGCTGAGAGGTTCTTCGCTGGCTGAAGACTGCTTCGGTGAAGAATCAGCTGTGAACAACCCCACCAGGGGCAATTTGCCTGGAGCAGGGGCAGATTGCTGGAATCCGAGGCAGTTGTTCGTTGCAGTGGCAATTCACCTGGAGCAGGGGCAAACTGCCAAAGTCTGAGGCAGTTGTTCGTTGCAGGGGCAGTTTGCCTGGAGCAGGGGCAAATTACTGGAATCTGGGGCGGCAGTTCATTGCAGGGGATATTTGCCTGGAGCAGGGTCCTGAACTTTTCTACGGCGATGACCACTGGACTCGACTGCACAACAGGGTGTACCACATGAGCAGCAGACGATGAGAGATTCACTGGCTGGAGGAGGGGGAACACCATGAAGTCAATAGGACCGGCTACACAACACCTCAGGTAAGCTGCAGTCCCTGTTCCACTCCTATGACCCTTTCCACTCTACAGCTTAGCTCGATCTTCGAGACAAGGCACTCGAGGTTCTGATTCTAGAACCATGAGCCCGTATCCAAGCCAACAGCCATGAATTTTAAAGCCGGGCACCACGCATTATAATGAGGACAGCTGTCCCAGCTCGTAGTGCTCACTCTCTTGCTGCCTGCTTTTGGGGGGGGGGTGGAATGGAGCAAGCAGGCAGCAGAGAGACAAGAGAAAACTTTTTTTTTTTTTGTATTAAAACGAAGGTGCCCTGCCTGACAGTTCTCTGGGGGAAAACGCTATGAGGGCTCCCAAAACACAGCCCCTTATGCCCCACAACACCACTGGGACCCCTGGGGCAGTCTGTACCCCACTCGATTTTTACTGTGGTGCCCTATTTCCCTTTACCCCTTACTTTGGGGCACTACACATGTATCTTGTTCTTGGAGCCTTGTGGGGTGGGAGGTATATCCTCTGTGTTGGTGGCACCTCTTGTTGCCTGTTAAAGCAGTCATGCCTTCATTTGTAAGTATTCCTAGCGATGGTGACATATAGCTGCTTGATGGGGCTTTCTGCTAAGCATCAGAAAAGCAACAGAACTGGCATCACCCTCAGCTGCAAGAAGTATAAAAGCTTTACTTAATAAATGGTATAGTTAAATATACTACCAGGCAGTAAACAGGGTTGAGAAACCCTGACCGGTTTTCACAGTTATAGCATCATCGGGGACTCACCAGACTCCCCCCGATGATGCTGTAACTGCAGAACTGGTCAGGGTTTTTCCAAACCACTAACTGGTTTCACAATTATGGGAGGCCACCCACCGATGATGCTGTAACTGCAAAACTGGATGGAATTTCTGCAAACCCGTTTACTGTCTGCAGTTATGTTTAGCCATGCTGTTTTTTGTTAAATAATGTTTGTACTTCTTGCAGCTAAATGTAGTGTTGATTTTGTTTCTTCCGTGTTCAGTGGAAATGGTGGGAAAGCTGGAATCCCACAGACTGCAGGGAAGGTTAAAACCTCTGCTGCCTCTTGATGTCTCTCTCTCTCACACACACACACACACACTTCTTTCTCTGCCTGGCATTTTGCCACAGTCTGTACTCAGGCTTTTTTTTCTTAGCATTGTGTAGCCACAAAATAAAATACCTTCTGCTCTGCTTTTCCAAACATTTGTTTGCTTTTCTGATCTTTTGTGCTGTAGATTATACTCCTTTTCTCCCGTAAACCATGTCAAATTTGAGATGCAATATTTTAACGAGTACAGCAAGTTTAAGTCGAGAAACTGTGCTAAGTAGAGAATTTAGAGAGAGCATTTTCATTCTTTTTGTATCTCTGATTAGCTTAGGTGCCAACATCATAGCTGTTAGCGCCCGTTGTGATCATGCACACTGTTGTGCAGGTAGCCAGGTTTAAGGTTACGCTCAGTGTGAGGGATTTGGCTGCATCATGTCATTGATTTCATGATGTGGCTTTTAGGGCTTAACGTAGAGTTTCATACCTGCATAAGCCTGGGTTTGATTGCCTATGTTGCACATTTTATTTCTTTCTTACTACATTTTTTCTTTTATGAGAAAAATTGTTAGATGTCATTGCTGCTGTAGTGACACCAGCTGAACAGAAAGTGATCTCAAAGCGCTGTAATAACTGGGTAAACTGGTTCTTACAGCGTTTGAAATGTGAATCGAGTCCATGTATACAAAATGCGTCTCCAGTAATTATAAATAGAATAATAAATAGCTTAGTGTGCATTACAAGGCAGTAATACCATCGAGATGATGCCTCCTCCCAGGAGGGCATGACCCAGATTATTGCCAGAGGTGTCTATTTTGAGTTCATCTGCCAGTGGACTTTGATACAATTATAAATTCTTTAATAAATGAGGCATTAAAATGTATACAGTTCTGTTTATGAGAATGCGTATCTAGTTAAAATGCTAAATCTTAAAGGAAATTTCCAATGTAAGGCAGCCACTCACAGAAAGTGGTGGCTGCCCTCATCAGCCATCATTCTAATCTGGTTTTACTGATAAAAAGTATGCGGTACCTGAAAGATATGCCTCGTAATTTTTATTTCTGTAGTGGAACCCTCTGCAGATTGAATGTCCAGGTTTGTCCTCTACACCCCCGTGCTCAAGAACATAATGAGGTGTGGCCAGGGAGAGCACAGGGGCACGCCCAGCTGAAATGAATGGGGCTTGAGTTCTAATTAGTTTTTAAACTACAAAATGGTCAGTTGGCACTTAATGAAGGACACCGCTCGACTAACATGGCCCATGTTATTTGAGCGGTGGCCTTCATTAATCACCAAGTGACCATTTTGTAGTTTAAAAACGAACTAGTAATCACGCCCTATTCATTTCAATGGGGCACACCCCCGTGCTCTCCCAGGCCACACGTCATTACATGCTTGGGTGTGGGGGCCGGACCCAGACATTCAAACTGCAGAGGGCTCTACTATAGAAATAAAAAT
Organism: Neoceratodus forsteri; assembly: GCA_016271365.2. Lineage (NCBI taxonomy): Eukaryota > Metazoa > Chordata > Ceratodontiformes > Ceratodontidae > Neoceratodus > Neoceratodus forsteri. The sequence goes on from CM057449.1 coordinate 1,730,559,472, forward strand.
TACGATGCATATGTTTAAGGTACCGCAGTAAAACCAGGATAGAATGACGGCCGATGAGGGCAGCCACCACTATGTGTGAGTGGTACAGTAGCTGCTCTCCAATGGGTCTGAAATTTACTTTAATAAAAATGTGATATGGTCCACTGACATCAACAGTAGCAGTCCTTTTTTAATAATAGTGATAATCTTATGTAACCTTGTAATAAGGGCAATTTGTTTGACTTTTTTCAGAGCCCTCATTTTTGAACTTAGTTGACTCTGATTGCCAGCCAAGAGGATCTCAAGCCTGTGATTCAGTACTTTCCCTCGATAGTGAGAAAATACTGGTAGGTCTTGGATAGTTGCCATTCACTTCCTACAGAGTGCCATTTGATGCCTGCTGCTTTTCTGGAAATTAGTTGTCCTAATAATAGACTGTGTAAAGCCAAGGCAAACTGCAGTGATGTCCACCAGGATCAAACAAGCTACCACTGTAAAATGAAAATAAACAGAGATGAACTGCACAATTTTGTTATGATACTGCTTTGATCGTTGGCAAAGCACATGCCAAAAAATAATTTACTGGAGCTTGAAAGGCACAGTTAACAGGTCTGCATATTTGTGTTCCAAACTCATGACCCTAACTGTGCCATGCTCTCTCTCTTGGTATATCAAGAGGATTTCTTCACATACTGTAGGACTGGTACCCTGCTGCTGCACATTCTGGCATTTGACACAGTTAAGGTCATGTTACCTCAGCTGAACATTTGTTTTAACACCACCATCCCAGTTTAAGATATGGGTGCCTTTCCATATGTAATTTGCAATTTTCTGACTTTGTGCTTTGTTCACCAACTCCAGTGGTATTCTTTTTTTTTGTTAAACTTCTTTACTGCACAATTATAAAAGACAATAACAATTATTTGACAGAGAATTTTGACAGGGCATATAGATTTTGTCCCAAATACAATAAAAGGTGAATTGTACTTGTAGATCCAATCTGTTACTTCATACCATGGCTGTTTACCATTCTGTTCTTTTTGTGAGTAAATGCTGTAGATTTCAGGGCTATTCCTTGTGCAAGGTGTCAGAAATATATGTCAAGAGACAAAGTCTAATGAATAAAATGCTTAACTGTGTGCATTAAAAATAAAATGTCTTAGCCATATACTTAAATAGAACAAACATGAAAGGAAGCTAGTATTTCATTTCATAACGTTTCACGTCTGAGTCCATGTACCTTACCATTATAAAGTGCCAAACAAGGTTCCAGGTTGGAGGGTCCTGATGTTTAGTATCCCTGTGTCTGTTGGGTTAGAATAGAGAAGCCTTATCTCTCCTTGAAAAGTGCCATAAAGGGGAGTCAAGTCCCTTTAAAGTTGTCTGTTTGTAGTCTTAAATCAGCAGTTAACTTTTCCACTTGGTACATGTTTTAGTCAAATTAAGCTATTCTTTTATAGAGTGTGGTTCTGGAAGTAACCACTTTTTAGTTACGGTTGTACCTGCCGCTGCTTAAAGGATCCCTAAGAATGATAGTTGGCTGTTACCTCGCTTACCCTTGGGGATGCCCAAGATTAAATGAATGAATTCAGGGTCTTCTGACATCTGAGCCATTTGTTTGTATTTACATCCTGATTCTGTCCAAAAGGGATGGAGGATGGGGTAGTCCCAGAACATATGATATGGGGAGCTTATCCTGCCATATTTTGGCCAACAGCAGTCAGAATGATTCTGTGAGTAATGTTTTGTGCGTTTGGGAGTGAGGAAGTATTGGGTTACTAGTTTCCAGCAGAATTCCTTCCAGTTGTTCGAGGCAGAAGTATGGAATATGCCTTGCCAAATCTGTTTCCAGTCCTGAGGCGTAAGGCGGTAACAGATCTCTCTCCCATGCCAACTGAGATCCTGGGGGGGGGGGGGGTAAGAGCAGAGTATCACTGTGGGTTTGAGTGAGCAGAGATATAAATTTATTTTTAATCAAACCTCGGGCTGCATTTATAATCAACATAGGCAGGGCTGGATTTACATAATATTGGGCCCTATGCACAACATTTAATGTGGCCCACCTCAGCGACTACAGTACAATGCAAATGTGACCACCATTGTTAGTGGGGGGCAAACAGAGTTTGTACCCACTAACATGCTGGACTGCACTACTGCTGAAGTTCACAGCATGGCATAGTACCAGTCCCATTGTACAATGCCAAGGTCCACGGTAGGAGGCAAGCACCATAATGTTCCCCCACCCTCCCAGTTCTCACTTTAAGTCCAGCTTCTGGGCTGTTGATATTGGCATTTTTCTTTGGTCCCGTGATACCCTCCTGTTGGTGTAGTGACTATGCCCCAATACAGTCCCTGGCATCAAATACTCCCCCCCACTTTCTATCCCAGTTCTCCCATGTGCTACTTTTACTGTACTTATACTTGTTAGTTATTATTGTAGGAGGCAGTATAGTGCAGTGGGTTAAGGCTCTGAGCTGCAGAGATGGAGACCTGGGTTTGAATCCCACAGCCACCTAGGTGCATACTGTGTGATCCTGAGCAAGTCACTTAACTTCCTTGTACTCCCAGGTCGCATCTGGAAACAAGCTTCAGCTTAGTGTGCTACTCCTGGTTAAACATTGTTTCCCTTTCCCTTTCCCTACTGCCTTTTCCCTCATAGATCTCCATTCCCACTAACTTCTCAGTGGTCAGGGGCAGAATGCTAACACCCATTCCACCTGGATGTATTGGTTCTACGGTAAGTGGATGCCTGAAGCCTTCTGTGTCCACCGATGTGAGGGTCTGGCAAGCCATTTGCATGATGACCCCTGACCCTTTCCCCACACAGTTGCAATGTCACTAGCAACTGTATGTGCAGAAAAAGGCTTGGGATGCTGCTGTACATAGCACAACAGGGTCATTAGTGAACGGCTGTTATTGTCAGTCTGACCACTTTGGGACAGTCTCATGTGACTATATATCAGGTCCCATTGTATTTGAAATGGGCCCCCCCCCAGTAAACCCTGGGCCCTAAGCACAGGCATAGTTTGACTATATGTAAATCCAGCCCTGAACATAGGCAAGAGGTATGGGTCCCTTTTTGCCTCTTGAAGGTGTGAGCCTTTTTTAAGGAAGGAGATCACCTGCAGATAGTGGAAAAATCATTTTGTCTCAGTTGGAATTCTGTTTTAGTTTCTATAAAGGTTCTGATAACTCCTCGATGGCTGAATTGAGAAAAATAGTGTAAGCCCAAAGCTTTCCATCTGCGAAAAGCAGTGTCCATTTTAGGAGACGTGAATTGGGTAGAGTGAATTATTTGGGTATGTGTAGTTATGCCTTCGTGAATATTTAAATCCTTCACAAGTTTCCAGGTGTGGTATAAATGGTGTGTCCATGGATTGGATATTACCAGTTTGGGAATGCCAGTTGGTGGTGTTTCAGACCCATCCAGTGGGTAAGGTCCTATTCCACCATCCAGTTCCTGATGGACCCAGATATTCTCAGGGTCTTGTTTCAGTAATGCAATCCAAGGTGTCATTTGGGCCATTCAATAATATAATTTTAGGTTGGGTAGACCTAGGCCCCCTGTTCCCATGGTCTTTGTAATTCCAACCATCATATTCTTGCTCTTTTTCCACCCCAGACAAAATGATATAAGGCTTTGTTCAGTTTCAACCAGTCTGACCGGAGTATTTTCAAGGGATGAACTTGGAACAAAAATAGGAACTGGGGTAAATGTTCATATGTACTGATTCGATTTTCCTTAGAATAGAAAGAGGGAGTAATTTCCATCTTTTCAGGTGTGTGAGAACCTCTTTAATAAGGGTTCCATAATTCACTTGATATAGATGTTTCATGTTAACTGGTATGTTGACCCCCAGGTATCTAATGGCTATGGTGACCCATTTAAAAGGAATCATGGTGGTAAGAGCAGGTGTTCGGAACTCCACTCACCATAACTACCTCCACTTTTCCTTTGTTTATCTTAAATCCTGAGACATGGCCATATTGTGTGAGAATTTGGTTCATAATTGGAAAGGTACATATTGGGTTACGAAGGTACAACATAGTGTCGTCTGCATGTAGAGCAATTCTGTTATCTCCTCCTACCACTTTTATTCCTTCAAGGATTTGGTGTGACCAAATATACTTTGCTAAGGGCTTGATGCTTAAGGTGAAAAGAATCGGGGAGAGTGGACATCCTTGTGTAGTCCCACAGTTAGTAAACAAGGAGTCCGAGGCAGTACCATTCACTTTGACCCTGGCTGTGGGGGGACAAATAAAGAGCTTTCAGCCAAGTACAAAATTGGTCCCCAAATCCATACTTGCGCAGTGTGGCAAATAAAAAGCTCCAATTGAGGTGGTCAAATGCCTTTTCTGCGTCAATAGTGATTGCAATCTGTGTCTCTTTACATTGTTGGTCATAGTGTAGGATGTTCTGGTGACGCCTGCTGTTATCCAGCAAATAGCAATAGGAGATAAATCCCGTCTGGTCTGGGTGTGTAAGATTTTTAATAAATTTGTCAACTCTGTTAGTTAAAATTTTTATGAGTATTTTGGAATCGACATTCAACAGTGAGATGGGGCGATAAGATTTGTGACAATCGGTTTGCTTGCCAGGTTTGGGAATGACCGTTATGCATGCCCTCTGCCATGAGTCTGGAAGGTTGCCCCCTTCCTGGCAAGAGCTGAAAACCTGTGCCAAAAGAGGGGTGAGCTGTTCTTGAAATGTTCTATAAAATTCCACATTAAAAGCATCAGGGCCTGGTGGTTTGCCCGTGGCCATGTGTAAAATAGCTTGGGAGATTTCTCCTGGGGTTATGGGAGTGTCTAGTCAAGTTCTGTCTTCTTTGGTTAAAGTGGGGAGGGTAACCTTATCCAAAAATTCTGAAATTTTGGCTTTGGTAGGAATTTCTGAGGTATCAGGATTGTAAAGTGTACTATAATAGTTTCTAAAGGCATCGCTATTTCTTGTGGTGTGTAGACCTTCTTTACACCATTACCATTTGTCTCTTTGATTGATTTTACTGACCTCTCGGCCTGTGCCTTGCGTAACCTAAATGCTAACAGCTGACTTACCCTGTTATCATGTTCATAATGTTTCTGATTAACATAACGAAGCTGTCCTTCAGTTTTTACATCCCATAAATTCTATAAATCCCTTCGAACCTTCTGTAGTTCTTGAAGTTTGGTCTGGGAACCCGAGTTTGTATGTCGTTGTTCCAACACCTGTAATTCAGTTTCTAATTTTAATTGTTTCTCTAACTTTTGTTTTTTAAGACAAGAAGCATATGCTATGACCACTCCTGTTAAAGTAGCCTTTGGGGTGTCCCAGCACCATTTAATTTTAGTATCGGGGTTTAAATTATTCTTAATAAATTCTGTGATTGTCTCTTTAATGGTATGATGGAAGTCTTCCTTATTTAGCAGAGAAGTGTTCATTCTCCAGAATGTAACCTTTGGCCAGGTCCACAACTGAATATCAAGGGTCACTGCCGAGTGGTCAGAAAGAAACTTTGGGTGAATGGTACATTTTTTCATATTATGAAATTCCTTAATACTACTCAGAAAATAATCTATCCTAGAGTAGGACTTGTGAAGATTAGAATAAAAGGTGTAACTTTTCTGTCTGGTGGAGTTCCCTCCAGATATCCACCAGGGCTAATTCTTGAATGTTTGCTTGAAATATCCTACCCATCTGTCGATTGGTAGTTATCGACTGTGAAGAACGATCCCATTGGAGATCAATAACACAGTTAAAATCATTCCCCCCAATCAAATTTAACCCTTCCTTCAATGCCTCAATTTTTAAAAATACTCTCCGGAAAAAACTAAGAGTCCTGGTTCAGAGCATATACGTTGATGAGGTGAATTCTATGAGAAAAGGGAGCCTGGCACTATAACGAGCCTTCCCTTGCTCTGCACTTTCTGAATGAGTGATCTCGAGGAGTAGATTTCTGTGAAGTAGGATTGTGACCCCAGTCTGCTTTTCTGAAGGGTGTGAGGCCGAGAATACTTGTCCTATGCATAGTTTGCAAAGTTTTAAATGCTTTGCCGCAGAAAGTCTGGTTTCTTGTATAAACCCAACACCAGCCTGTAACCGTTTAAGATATGCAAGTATCTTGGTTCCTTTATAGGAGAATTAAAACCCTGAACATTCAGGGTGGTTATCTTTATGGATCCCATAATGTAAAGGAGAACAGAGGATATAGGATAACTTCCCAGAAGTCCCCCACAAAACCCAGCACCCTCGAGATCACTCCATGGTCTGGACCCAGATGTGAATAGACAAGCTTCCTTAACAATAGCAACATCAGAAAACAAATTATAACTCTAAACCACACTTTTCGCACAACAGGTGCAGCTATAATCAACATGTGTGGAATGTTAAATTAACACACTTAAACTGTGATTCCAAGGTGTGGAAATTAGTGACCACTCTTGATGGTGGAGCAGAGATAGCAGATGCTAAGAAACTCGTAATCTAAACGAGCATTACCTGTTTTATGAGTGGTCAGTAGATGTCACAGCGCTGATTTAGCCATGTATTGGTGGGTGGAACTACTGATGAGCTACCCAGGGGGCCAGAAAAAAAGATAGATGGAAAGGTTCGGCTCTCAGCCCAGGAGCCTCAATATTGATATCAATACTGCATACAAGAGTGCTCCCAAGTATCTCTGTTTACATACAAACAAAAAAAGGAGGAAGGGGGTATTTCAAATGGTAAATGGTTTAAGGATGGGTTAGCTACAAATTATCCCACCATGAGCTACCTACCTAAGTGTAGATTGTAGTGTCTTTTTGGAATTAACTACAGAACATTAAATCAGAAGGCACACAATCAGACTATGCAGTTAAGGTATGGGGACTTCGCTGTAAGTCTTATATGGAGAAGGAGCCCTCTGCTGGGTATTCCTATAGATAGTCCATGCTTGAGTAAATTACATAGGGAGCCCTACTCATGCCCCAGGATACCTAGGGTATAGCATTCAATCTGATTCTCATAATAATATGTCTACACCGTATACTGTAGGTCCGTTCCCTTCCCTAGAATAAGCACAGTGAACTGAAGAAAGTTTTTCATATTCATTCTGAACCTGTAAGTAAAAAGGCAGTGCTGTGGTTATTGGTTTAAAAAAAAAAAAAAAAAGGCTCTCTATCAAAAGACCACGCATCTGGTTACTGCATAAATGATTAAATCAGTCATATAAAACCAATTGTAGATTAATAATATGAAAAAATATATGTAAACAAATCAATTGTGTTTTCCACAGTTTAAAGTAAAGGACCATCCTCTAAAGAAACAAGCCAAATGGAGGAGGGGTTTAGGCACAGAAAGTCAGAGTTCCACTGAATTCAAGACTGTATCCAAATGGCAGCAGGAAAGTAAAAAGAGAGATTCGACCTGGGCCCGATATCCATCAAAGTCCCTTTGCCCATACAATCATCTAGGCCCGTATCCTGTATTATGTAGTTAGCTGAATACATATTAGTGGGGTAGTTTGATATAGAGTATCGTTGGCGATACCATGACAGAAAATAGAGTACAGTACCTTAGAAAAACTCTGTTCATGGTGGAGAAGCTGCTGTGTGTTATCTTCCGCTGTGATGGATTTGTTGAGATCTTGCAGCTCTTCTCCAGAAATTGCTTGAAATCATCCTTCATGTATCGCGTCCAGGTTTCGGGATGGATGTTAGCTCTTCATGGTTGCCCTGCTCTATGCCAAACCGCTAATATCAGATAGTGTTCAAGGACTTCCATTTTTAAGTCCGGGCAGGTAAAATCCATCTTCCGTAAAGTCAGGGCTGCCTCCCTCAGTGAGTCAGAAGCTGGCCAGCCAAAGTCTGTTCAGATTCTTAAATGAGCTGGATAGAAATTGAATTTGAATGTTCTTAGATTTGTCCTGTTTAATAGTCTCCCTCACTTTATGGCATATTTCATTTAATACATCCAAGAAATCTTGATTGAAATAGATTTTCTTGCTGTCAGTGTTGAGATCTTTTATCTGCCAGGCTGTCTGTAAAATTAATTGACTCTTGGGGAATTCTTTTTTTTTTGTGTGTGTGCCTACGTTGCATCTGCCCTGTCATGGACCCCTCTATCCTCCACTTGCACTTAGCCGCACTTCCCCCGAAGCCCTCTGGCTTACTCCACCAGGGCTTAGTTGTTGCACCGCCCATAAGTGCCACAACACTATATTAGGACGGGGAAGCCGGCCCTGGAAGTTGATCTAAGGCAGAGGGACTGGCTTCATAGATGTGGCAGGCAGTTGCATTTTTTCCCCTGTATATGGGGGTGGAGACATGCAGTGATGGCCAGTGTCTGCCCCGTCCCCCAACATGCTGGCGCCGGTGCTGCAGTACACCCAGCCTCTGCTGTGTGTCCGTAGCACACCCGACACTCTAACCCCCTCCCCCCAGGAGAAGGAGAGCAGTCGCGGGATGCTTGATCCTTTCCCCCCAGCCGGCCCTCCTGCAACCCGGATCCGTTCCTGAACGCAGGTTCTCGGCACCACAGGTTGGCACCCTGCCCCTGCGCCAGTCTTGGGGAATTCTATCATGCGGACTATTATCGACCTTGGTTGAGCTTTGTGAACTTTGGGCTTTTGTGTAAGAGATCTATGTGCTTGTTCAATAGGCAAGGTGTTTTTCTTCTGGAATATTTACAATTGACAATATGCAGTGTAAAATCCTGCATTGAAATATATGATTTTTCAATGTTCTCAGGCACACCGTGAATGCAGAAATTCTTCTGTCATGCCCTATTCTCCTAGTCTTCCAGTCTGTTATGGAGTTCGCGTTCCCGGTCTAGGAGGTACAGCAGCTACCGATCGTGTCAGCCCATGGAATCAGTGAGGTCACCAACAGTTTGTTCTGTTTCTACTGTTCTTTTTTTGATTTCCTTTAGGTCAGATCTGAGGCCTGCCACAGAGGATTCAACCCGTAGCGCAGCTTTGTTTATTCCATCCAGTTTGCATAAGATGAGAACCTGGTCAGGTAAGGCGGGGCAGTCTTCCCCTCCGTCAGTACTAGGTGTTGAGGATCTCGAACAGCCCTCTGAAGATAGGACCAGAACTGAATCTTTGTCCATCAAAGCTTTTAATTTGGACACTTGCTTGCAGTTTTTTTCTGGAATGATTGGTAGCCATGTTAGACAATGTAGAAATGTAAAATCGGCAGTTCTCGCTGTAGAATGGGGTCATCTGAATTTATTTGTTGTCCACTGCTCCTGGAGCAAAAGGATCAGGCAGCGATCAGCCGTGTGATGTCACCAAAAGTCCCGGTGGCATTTTAACACGGGCAGAGCAAGAAATGTTGTAATGGGGTATCAATTTTTACATCTGAAAAATCCAAAATGTTCAATTTTAAGACTTGGATTAGGTTATAACAGCTACTGTTTTCTGGCATAAGGAGGTAGGGGGTGCTACTACTTTGCTACATAGCTTGATCCACTAGTGTCCTAACATAGTTTTTTTTTAATGAATTAGAAACACGGAAACTTAGAATTTCTTATTGGCCCACCCATTCTTCCTTCTGGTTCCTGCCTAGTCTGTCTGCGCAGAGCATGACTGGCCTCTGGCGACCCTTTCTCCTCCCTGCCTATTTACTAACATTCCTTAATGTAAATCCCACGATTTCTTGAAGCCCCCCCACCACTATTTTCATCTCCACCACTTCCGTTGGCAGTCTGTTCCAGCTGGATACCATCCTTTTAGTGAAGTGGTACTTCCAATCCTCTTAAACTCACACCCCTCATTCATTGCATGCCCCTGGTCCTGGTGCTCTCTTATTTGAAAGAGACTTCTCCTGCACCTTGTTCACCCCTTTGAGGTACTTTTAGGTCTTTATCATGTGCCCACTTGCTGTCCTCTTTTCCAGGGTGTGTATATTGAGATCTCTTACTCTTTCCTGATAGGGTTTTTGGTGCAACCCCTGCACCATTTTAATTACCCCCTCTGGACTGCCTCCACCCTGTCTATGTCCTTTATAAGATGCCGCCTCTAGAACTGGACACAGTACTTGAAGTGGGGAACCCCCAGTGATTTGAAGGGGAAAACCCCCAGTGATTTGAAGTGGGGAACCCCCAGTGAGCGACACAGTGGTAACACCACCTCCTTTCTCCTGCTGGAGATACCTTGCCCTCTGATCCCCTGCATCCCACTAGCCTTAGTCACAGCTTTGTCACTCTGCCCTGCCACTTTGAGGTTGTCAGATATGTTAACCCCGAGGTCCCTTTCCTACTTAGTGACTTTCAGTAGTACCTCTGTTCACTATTCTGTACTCAGCTCCTGGACTTCTATGCCCTATGTGCATGATTTTGCAATTTGTGCATTGAACCCCAACTGCCATGCTCTTGACCACACCTTGAGTTTCCCAAGATCCCTGCATATTCAGCCTACCCCCTCCTGAGTGTTCACACTATTATGGGTTTTGGTATCATTTGCCAAAAGCCATACCTTCCCTTCTAGTTCTTCCACAATGTCACTTACTGTATGAAGATGTTGAAGGGGACCGGTCCCAATACAGAGAAGTCCGGTGGCACCCTGCTTGTCACTGTCCCATCATTAGAGTGAGTGCTGCTAACCACCACCCTCTGATGCCTATCCATTGACCAGTTTCTAGCCCAATTCACCACTTTGGATCCCACATTTAAGCTGCTCAGTTTCTTTATCTCTCTCCTGTGCAACACAGTGTTTTTTTTTTTTTATTTAAAATTCAAGTTACAGTATAAGTTCTATGAGAAACAAGTCTTGTTTACAGAATTGTAAAAGCACTAAAGGCCTTGCTAAAGTCCAGATAGCATCCACTGCTCTCCCCTGATCTATCTCCCTGGTCACCCAGTCGAAGAAATCAGAATTTTCTGGCATGACAAGCCCCCACCCCCACCTCCGGTGAATCCATGCTGCCTATGGTCTTGCAGCCAGCTGGATTCAAGATACTCTACCAGACTTTCCTTTAGCGAGGTTGCCATTAATGTCCTCACCACTGAAGTGATACTGACAAGCCTGTAGTTGCTAGCCTCCTCCCTCCTGCCACTCTTATGTAGGGGGACTATGTCTGCTCTCCGCCAGTCCTCAGGAACCATGCCCATTTCCAGTGAACTGATGAAGAAGGCCACTGGTGGACATATACCACCTCCATAACTTCCTTTAGTACCCTTGGGTGTATCCCATCCAGTCCCATAGCCTTGTGCGCCTTCGATGCTGCAAGTCCCATCAGGACTGTCTCAACTGAAAATGGACTTGTGCCCACCCTATCTTCCTATTCCTCCTGGTGGTCTGTCTTCCTTCCCTCCACTGCGAAGACTTTATTCTAGTTCTGTCTTGGTTTCTGCTTTTGTGTCCTTCCTTACTATTGGTTTGGTGTAATATGCCCCTGCACTGTGCAGCAGTGCATTTGTTTGTATTTTAATGTGAACAAATGCCTCAAAATTTAACCATAAATGTTAATGAGGCAGTATAGCGCAATATTTTAGAGCTCTGAGCTGCAAACCTGGAGACCTGGATTTGAATCCCACAGCCCTCAATTGCATACTGTGTGATCCTGAACAAGTCACTTAACTTCCTTATGCTCCCAGGTCGCACCTAGAAACAAGCTTCAGCTTAGTGTGCCTTTCCTGATTAAACAATTTCCCCTTTCCCTAATGATCAGGCTTTAGGCTGGGTATCTTTTATCAACAAATCACGATACCTGGGGCAGCTTCCAGCCAAATCTCTGCCAGAATCTTGGATGACTGCAACAAAAGGTGAGCAGTCTCCCTGTGAAAAGTGGGAAAGGGCTGGAGTGGGGTGGATCAAGCTGCAAAGGCCGGTACCGGATGGGCCTCTTTTAGTTTGAGTGTTCTCCCCATATACCTCTGAGCTCATACACTCTTTTTGTTTCTTTGTCTCCTTTTCTAGCTTGTACTTTCCTCTTCCCTCGCCACCCCCATCAAAAAAAAAATAATTCTAGAACGATAATAGCACCTGGGATGTGGACTTTGTGTTCAATATTAAAACAAATTTGTTTTCGAAAACTGATTATTAGATATTGCTGATCAAAAGTGTTTGATTAAGTTACATCACTTTGATTAGCCGTTTATAGTCTTGGTATTTTTCTTAAGTTCCAGGTATTGCTGTTTTTATTTACGGACTCTACCTTTCTCTCTAGTCTCATTCCTTTTCTGTTTGGGCTTACCTGTTTCTTGCTTATGTGCTTATGTCTCCCGGCTATTTCTCCCTCGACCTTAACTCAGACTCTTCCAGGGTTTCTTGTTTTACCTGTTGGTCATTTCCTGGCTTTTATGCCTCTTACTGTGCTTTTTCTTTCAACATGCATCTCTGTATGTGGGGGCTTTTTCTACCATTTCTCTCCAGGATTTTTGTTGTTGTTGTTTATTTGTCTTTGCTTTTTAAGTCTCCACAGTCTTAAAGGGGACAGTAAAGGTAAAAATGAGATACAGCAACTTTGTAGTATATGTCAGTTTATAGTCTGAGGCGTATGAGTCATCACATTAGCATTCCCATTTGTCATGTATCTAAAAATAAAAATAGCAGTTTTAACTGGAAGTCAAAAGATGGGGTTTATGTCGTCTAGTGATAAATACTTCCTTTCTGTAGCAGAAAGGAAGTACAGCATGACTTGGAGTGCTGATATAGTTCAAAATGTAAGCAGGTGCCTCCACCTCACAGATCATCTCACAGTGGTTGAACTGGAATTGATTAGGTGGGAAACATCTACGTTTGTAGCTGTAAAATAATATCTTCTCTAGGTGCAGGAACTCTCCTATAGAATTTAAGGCAGAAAGATGACAAAGGTGTAGAATTCTCATCCAGTTTTATAAGAGGTGGTGGAACTAAGTTCCTGCCCAGTAGCTGCATTGCATGTTACAGTGAAAATTTTTACCAATCCTTTCGTTTTTCCATTTTTGATTGTCCCTTATCTCCTGTCTTGTACAATATCCTTCTTTACCCATTTTTAGTCTGCTTAAGCACTTTTTTCCCCATTTGAAATATGTAAAGGAAGACTTCTGGTGACGTCACTGATGCAGCACCAGTGAGTTACAGCTCCATGTGGCGGGAGAACAACTCTGTCCTAAATCTAACTAAATTCACCTATAACCAGCACCAAACAAGTGTCAGACTTAGTAAATAGCTGTTGGGGCCACAAAAAATATGAGTGCCAAACAGAGCCACCTTTACAATAACAGAGTCCCAGGATGAAATCAGGCACGTCCTCGGCAACTCCAAGCATGGTACTCTAGTTGCACTTAACGTAAGAGGAAGCAGAGAATATGGTAATGAACCCCTGACTCCTGCAAGCATTTCATCAAGAAATTAGAGACTCTGTCTCAGTGCTATGATCAGATGTGGACAGGGTCCAGAAGGACCATAAAGAACTCGGCTCCATGTTTATGTATTTAGCTAACTGCACAGACAAGGTGGCAGATGTTATGCCGATGTTATGCTGCACATGCACCACAGGCAAATGCAACTGGAAAATTAAATGGCAGGGCCATAAAGGTTGTTTACGCAGCAAAAATATGTGTATTTATGGACTCCTACATGGGAAGATGGTACAAACATTATGGCATTTACAGAAAAACTAATCGGGCACACATGAACCCTGGCTATGGACTACCCAATTCAGATAGAGTGCATTCACTGCACCCAAGGCCCCAAACCAGACCCCAGGGAGAGCCCTCACTCCATATTGTTACAGTTTTGGTGCTTCAAAACTAAAGAGCATATCATTTCCCTTGATTGGTAAAAGGAAACATAAACTTGGGCACAAGAAGAGTATGCTTTATTATACGCCTGCAATACAAGCCAAAAGAAGAACATGTGAACCATGCCCACTGGTACTGAAGCAGACCAAATTAAAGTTCATTACCCCCTTTCCTGCACGTGTTAAGGTCCAGTACCTAGGAGGAACCATATTGCACTGTTTTGCCAAGGAAGCTCTACAGGACATGGTATGAAGAGGACTGCCTGCTCTTCAGCCACAGTGGCAGCAGCCACTATTCTGAGGTCTACCCCAATGACAGCATCTTGCAGCAACATCCTACTGAGAAGAAACCATAGACCTTAATAGCAGTACCGATCTAGAGCAGCACGAGCAACATGTGCAAGATACCATGAAAGCTGTCAAAGAGCTCTTGCAGCTATTCAAAAGACAAACTTCCTAAGTAAGACTATTTACGCTGTGATATCCTTTTCTGCAGTGACTCTTTTTCAGGGATTGATTTCAGTGCTACCTTTTAACTGCCTCTAGACTTTGAGATCTTACTTCGAGGGTATCTCTTGAAGCAGGCCATCACTGCTAGGACATAGCCATCAGGTGCTAGGATCTCACGGAACCCTTTCTAGCTAGCAGTCTACCAGAGTGGGCCACCCATCTCTGATGTCAGCTTATCCTATATAAGGTTGGTGGCCCGTGCCCTCCTCAGCTCTTTCCCGCCTTTGACCATTGCGTGGTGGAACACGGACTCTGCCACAGCTACAGTCGATCACCATTTTTCCAGCGTTTACTAGACTTTATTTTCTCATTAATTTAGTTAAATATCAAAATGTTTTGGTGTTTCTTCCTCTTGTTTATGTCTTCACAACCTTCTTCTTCTTCCGACTGCTCCACTAAGTGTTCCTGTGGCAAATAGATCCCAGACAAGGATGGCCATTCTGCTTGCCTCTTCTGCCTAGGCCCAGACCATGACTTTTAGGCCTGCAAGGTCTCTGCACCAGGTTATGGTCTTCCTCCCTTTGGTCAGGGGTTGACCTCCTCTGCCTCGCATGCCTTTACTACTTAAGGGCTGGCCTGCCCAGACCTCTGTGACCAGTGGTGGCTCCTCAGGGTGGGATCTTCCATATCCTGCCCAACAGCTCCTGCTCATTCAGCCTTTGTTTTCTTTGGGCTGTTTAGCAGGTGGCTCAGCCAGTGCTCCTCTGGCCGGTGCGGGTGCTGCTGGTGCCAGTTCTCTGCCTGCCACTGCATTACCTTTTCTCCCGACACCAATCTTGAACTCCAGGACCTCCATTGGTTTTGCCCCTCCTTCACAGGGGCAGATGCTGCTGGGCACCGGTGACTCCCAGAGTCTGGTTCCCCCCAGCCTTCATCAGTGGGGCCCTCCTCTCCAGCACCAGCCTCTGCTAATCCGGTGCCTGTGGATCCCCCTCCCACGGCATCACCCAGACCGATGTCCGCTGAGCAGGCATCTGTTCTCCAGCAGCCCCTGGGCCCTTCACTGGTTCTGCCTCCATCGCCAGCAGGGCCTTTGCCGGCCCTCCCTTTGCCTGTGCCTGGGGGGCCTGCGCCAGCCCTTCCACTACTACAACCAGATGGACTGGCATTTGTACCGCTACCTACCCTGGATATCTGACCCCGACGCAGGCGCCTACCCCTATCCAATGCCAGAGGGTCCGATGCCAGCTTACCCTTACCCTGTGCCTGTAAGACCCCAGCTGCTCCACAACTACCATATACCTGGGGGTCTGGCGCCAGTGCCTGTGGACTACCATTGCCTGATCTCAGTGCTGTGAGCCTTCATGCACTCGCTGGACTGCCCCAGATGTACCCCCAGGGCCTTCTCAGGGCTTTGTCTCTTCCACCCCGTCTCACCCGAGACCAAGTGCTCCTCCTACCCCCATGAGCCCTACCGACCTGGGTACCCCTGCTCACCCGGTCATCCGCCAGCCTGGTGACAGTGGGGAAAATGATTCTGCCACCAACATCGGTGCTAGTTCGGAATCTTCCTCCTTTTAGGGAGTCTCTTCGGGAGATAAAGGGAAGCGTAGTAATGTCCCCAAATCGTCTCCTGATGACCCCATCTTTATGGATATCGTGAAGCATATCCAAGCCACGATGGGGTGGGAGACTGAGCAACAGGACCTGGAGTGTCGCCATCTGGCAGTCTACCTTCCTCAGTGTGATGCTCCTCCTTTGATATTCCCCCCATTCATTGAGTCATATAAGGACTTTACTAAGGCTGCATGGCTCCATCCCCATACTGTTCAAGCGGTCTCTAAGAAGGCTCACAGGCTCTACCATGCTCCAGCTGGCAAATCCTTTTTTTGGTCAGCACCCCAGGGTTGACTCTGTAGTTATTAACATGGTCCACGACTGCACCAAGAGGCGAAGCATCTCAGTGCCCTCCCTCCAGACAGAAAATCGAGGCAACTGGACCAGATAGGCAAGTATACCTTTGCCTCAGCCACCTTGGCCATCTGGGCCCTTAACTACTTGGCCCACATGGTGCAGTACCAAAACTTGTTGTGGGACCAGGCTAGAGAGGCGGTCATGCCTATGCCGGACAATCCCTCAAAACAACAAACCCTTCAGGCCCTGAAGACTGGTTCAGACGTCAGCACCCATGTCCTCTGGGTGGCTTATGATGCCGTGGATGCTTCAGGCCAGGTGGTTGTCACGGGCCTTGGCATGAGGCATCATGCCTGGCTTAGAGTCTCAGGCTTTGCTTCAGATGTCCAATCCAGCATTATGGGTCCTCCCTTTTTCAGGGTCCCAAGCTGTTTGGGGACGATGTTCAGGCATTATTTCTGAGCTCCAAACCTCCGGGAGGGCCTTGAAGTTAGTCCACTCCATGTACCATACCCAGCTGAAGTTGGGTCACAGGGTCCCCTTTCGTCACTTTTCCTGTAGACAAGCCTGACCCCCTCACAAGGTCCTGGGCAAACACAAAGCAGGTGCTGACCTTCTTACACTCACCCCAGCCCCTCCCCGGGCCACCAGAGGCACATCCGCTGCCTTGCCAAGGGTTTCCCCCATCTCCTGACTCCTTGCCAGACCCCCCCCCCGGAGCGCTTCAGGAGGTGATGGTCGGGAGTAGCTTCTCCCTCCACAAACAATCCAGGTAAAAGTTGCACTCCAGAGGCAATGTGGCTGGTTTAATGAACAGATCTAACACTTGAAATTAGTTCAAAGATTTATTCGTGGACACCATGAAGTAAATATCCACCTTGCCATGTCAAAATATCAACCAGGTTACCATTGCTCAGCAGCCTTGGTGCTTCGCTCATTAGAGCTTGTTGATGTGGCAAGGTGGGATTGTGTCCATGGATAAATGTTTGAACTAATTTCAGGTTTTGGATCTGTTCTTTAAACCAGCCACATTGTCTTTGGAGAACAACTTTTACCTGGTTTGTTCGTGTATGGACTCGGACTAGCCAAGCCCTCAATTTGCACCCCACCTGCACCGGTGAGCGCTGTGGTCTCGGGTTTCACAGTAGCTTCTCCCTCCACATGAACAGGTGGAGGGATGTCACTACAGACAGCTGGGTGCTACAGCTCATTAAGCATGATCACACTCTAGAGTTTCTGGAGTGGTGTCCAGAAAATCTGCCAGGTCCGTCCACATATCCTCCAGGCCACGTTCCCCTCATAGAAGCGGAAATTCAAACCTTACTGCAAAAGAAGGCCATAGAGCCCATTCTCCAGTCCCAACAGAGATGGGGGTACTATTCCCACTTCTTCCTAGTTCCCAAGAAGACAGGTGATCTCTGACCCATCCTGGACGTGATCAGCCACAACCGGTGCATAGAGTACAGATGTTTCCAGATGGTAACCCTTCAGGGTTTACTGCCCCTGCTTCATCGGGGGACTGGCTCTGCTCTTTGGATATACAGGATGCTTACCTGCACATCAAAATTTTTGCATTCCACAGGCGCTTCCTTCTCTTCCAGTTTATGGGAGAGCACTACCAGTTTCGAGCTGTACCCTTTGGCCTGTCTTCAGCTCCCCCAGGGTTTTTACCGAGTGCCTGGTGGTGGTTACTGCAGCCTTGAGGTGACAGGGCTTTTACGTTTTTCCCTACCTGGACAACTGGGTACTGGCAGCACGGTCCTGGGACTGTCTGCTACTAACTCTTGAGAGTATTGTACCTGCAGCCTGTTCCAGTCCTTGGGCATTATCATCAATCTGTCCAGATCCTTTCTTACACCCTGCCAGTGCCTCCTTTACATATGGGCAGTCCTAGATATGGCTCAGGGCACAGCCTTCTTACTCTCCAACAGAGTCGAGCACTTGTTGTCTCAGGCCTGCCTTCTCTTCTTCATTCCCCATGTTCAGGCAAGGAAGTTCTTACGGCTTCTGGGCCTCATGGCAGCAGCCATTATAACGGTTCCCTTTGCCAGGCTGCACATGAGGATCCCTTAATGGACACTGTGAGTCCAGTGGGACCAACGCATGGATGCCTTGGATCAACCAGTACTGGTGTTGGGTCCAGTCAGGAAGGTGCTGTTGTGGTGGCTGGAACCCAGTGTTAGACGAGGTCCCTGCACCCTAATTGGTACCCTCAGAGGTACACCGTAGACAGCTAGCACTTAAGCATATGTTATACTAACATATAGGGCTAAGGGCATCTACCGTATAAGAGTAGATGTCAGGATATGAATGCATATTGTTGTAGTACACTTTGCTTGCTAATACATATATTCTTCTATGTATTTCCTGTGTATTTCTTACTTGTAAGATGCCAGGGTATCTGTGTCCTTGGAGTAATTATGATATGTAAATCGGCATTGCTACCTTTTGGTGATGTATACTACTACACTGAGTTATGTAAGATTCTGTCTAAGAACTCTTTTGTTCACAAACGATGACTATACAAAATTGTATAATGTTATCTTGGACCGTGGAGCCACCTCTAATATAGCCAATAGGGCTCATCTCTGTAACTAGAAATGTTTCTGTCTTACACTAACCACAGTAATTATCATTGGTATATAATGCAATACACTAGTCTTGTACCTTGGAGATCCCAGGAGACACAGAGAAACCTCGAGGTATAGGGAACGCTTAGCACTGGCTCCCGGTTCGTATTGGTAAGAACTGGTTAGGGCAACTGTGATTTTATTCTTTTGGTAGTAATAAACTTGTTTATTACTCTTATTTATTTATTTATGTAGCTTTTGTTAACCGGGTAAGTGCACTAGCCATAAAATGACTATTTTAAGGCACGACTCTGGAGAGTACAGACATGCAGAAACTTAACAGGATAACAAATTATAAGTGCTTTACATACAATGAGTTAGAGAGGATACAATATATCTGAACATACAAAGTAAAGCGCTTTACATACAATGAGTTAAAGTGGATACAATATATCAGAGACATACAGAGTAGACCATTCATAAGTTCATAGGTGCCTATCTATGCAATGAATAGAGAGGACCTTGGACAATAAGTTTTCAGGTGGCACATCATATGAACAGAACAAGGTACACAAAAACAGAAACAGGTAATACAAAAGGAAGAAATAACCATTGAGAGCAGGGGATGTCATTAAGGAAAAGGTCGGTAAGTGAGGAAGAGGGAAGCAAGCCATGAAATTAGATTATATGAGTGTATGTAAGTGTAAGGGAGATGCCTGCAGTGCAAGATTGTATATGGGCAGGGAAAGAGGGAGCCGGGACAGGCTGAGGCAGTAAGAGGGGTTATATAGAGGTGAGGAAATACTATTGTATAGCCAGAGACATCAGTCATTAGGTAGGGTGAAAGCAGGAACAGGTATCTGCAATCAGCAGATTCGAGCGCAGTTTTCTCTTAAAGCATGTGTGGGAGCTATAAAGTCTAATGTCGAGGGGAAGGGAATTCCACAGCTGTGAGCTGCATCTTATGCAACGTGTCTGTGATTACTTGCATTCCCAATATTGCCAAGAACCTGCAAGTGAGGTTTAGACCTCCTGACACCAGCAACCTGTTTCGGGAAGTGCCCTTTTTCTGTACCTTCCTCTCAGCAGATTCTTACAATGGATGCTGCCAACCTCGGTTGGGGTACCTATATGGGGCCCCACCAAATCCAAGGGACAGAGTCCGACATCGAGGGGGACCTCCACATCAGTGTCCTGGAGATGCGGACAGTATTATATGCCCTTCAGGCCTTCCAGACTCAGCTCTCCTTGGGTCCATTATTGGTCCAGACAGACAACGTGTGTGGTTTATTACATAAACAAACAGGGGGGAACTTATTCCACTCTCCTGTGCAGGGAGGCAATGAGGGTCTGGTACTGGGCCCTCGGACACAATCTGGAACCCTCAGCCATCCATGTTCCCAGCTACCAAAACGTCCTGTCGAACGGCCTAAGTCACTCGCGGTCAATGGCTCATGAGTGGGAACTTCTGACCTCGGTGGTAGAAAACCTCTTTGACAGATGGGGTCGGCCTGAGTTGGACCTTTTGCATCCCCACACACTGCAAAATTGCCACTTTTCTGCTCGCTAGAATTAGGGTACCTGGCATTTTCTGGTGAGACGCATTGTTCCTCTCCTGTGTAGACCTGCCAGACCTGCCGTCCCTAATGTGGACCACCATTTTCTATCATACAGTATAAGATATAAGGATATTTACTAATGTTTGCTAGGATGTACTGACAAAACTACCATTTAGCAATGATATATTTGTGGCCTTAGCATGCCACCTACTGTTATTAGTTAGCATAACATTGTTTAGCATATTGTGATCAGTATATTTGGTTATGATATTTTTGTGGTCTTAGAGCACCACCTACAGGCATTAGGCACACTGTGACCATCAGCATGTTTTATCACTTGTTCCATTCTTCTAATAGATAGCTATGTCAGTGGAATAGTTATCACTGTGCAAGTGCAACATATAACAGCCTTGGGTGCAAGACACCCCTCACTGCTCCAATAAGAATGTTTTACTTAACATCTGTATTACGCATATAAGCCCCGATACCTGGTAATGGGACCTTCCTTATCAGTAATATATAACTTTGTGTAAGCGCCTAGCTCCTTAAGTTACTATTTCTTCTGCGCACCTGGTGTTTGGATGTTTTGGACTCCCAGCAGGTACTGTATTATTTGCTGTCCTGTGTACACACAGGGAGAATAAACCTTTATTCTATACACCTGTCTCCTGAGTTGTGTTTTGCCATCAGGTTTAGATCTGCCAATCTAGCAAAAATGGCAACCATGGCACGGATCTGATTGGTCAGAACCAACCCAGTCGAAAAACAGATGTTTTAGATGAAGGGGAACACACTGTGTACCCCAAAAGTATGACTGTCTAGTTGAGAAGTACAAGGTGGATTGATACGCCTTGGGCTTCCCGGCTGGTGCGGGAAAGAGGCGGAACTTCCAAAATGGCCATAAGCGCTGAGCTCAAGTTAGACATCTCAAACCTTTTAGCCTCCCATGGAGGTTGGGGCGATTTCTCTTTGGACGCGAAGTCACAAGACCACCTGATACAGTATGTACTGTATATACTCCCGTATAAGCCGAGATTTTTGTACCAAATCAGCATTTCAAATTAGGGGGTCTCGGCTTATACGCGAGTTAGTCATTACAGCACAATAAATCCATGTCACCAGGTCAGGGAAAGTGGGCGAGTGCAATGGGACTCAAACTAGAAGGGTCTGTACAGCCAGCAGGATAGTCTACACCAGCTTTGGCTGCTTCTCCTCAGGCAAGTTCCATGTGCTCAGTAAGCAGACAGAGAATGAGATGTGGGGATGCAGCAATGAGCAGCATAGATTCAGTGCCAATGACATCAGATCAAGGCTCCGCCAACCCTCCCTCTCCTCTCCTGTAAATGTTATGACAGTATCACAGTTTCTCATGTACTACTGTAGATAGCCCACAACACCTTACTGTTGCCTTGATGGAAATCTCAGCCCAAGCCCATAGGAAGTCCTTATTTTCCTGGCTCCACTCTCTGATGTTTACTTTAGTTCAGGCTTCCTCACTCTGATATGCCTACGAGTGGGTAAGGACCATACTCGTTGATGGGATTCAGTAATCGCGACCACGTGGTCGGTACGTTTTACTTCTTGGTTACCGGCAAAATGAACTGTGAATCTCTACATTCTCTACATTGCTGTTGCAAATATTGTCACTGGTGTTTACTAGCCTCCTTGGTGGAACTAACTTCCTGTCTTCTGTGGAACTGTTGTCCAAAATTGACACGCTGTTAGACCGCACTGTCCTCTGCATCTGTTATTCGGCTTATATGTGGGTCAGTGTAATTTATAAAATACCGCATGGTGGGTTTGGGGGGTCAGCTTATCCGCGAGTATATACGGTATGTTCGCTGTACTCGGAGAGCAAACCTACAGTCAAGAAACATGACCAAAAAGGAGTGATGGTTGCCACAATATACGCTGTCCTACAGGTAGTTGAAAAGGAGATCCTGGCTCTGAAAAAAGAACTAGGTGCCAAATCCCAAGAAATGGGTAAGCAATAGAGAGAGTTAGAAAAGGAGATTGAATGTCTCAGAAATGAAACGCAGAATGAAATGCAGTGTACTATACAAGACAGAGAGAAATTGCTAAGTTGAGAGAGGATTGTGAAAGGTTGCAGCAGGATAAGAATCAAGCATTGTAGTTAAATGATGTGTTGACCAATTCAAATGATACGTTGTGGAGTGAGAATGAGGAGTTGTATGAGGAAATTAGGAAATGTCAGGCAGCACTTGACAGGGATATCAGGGAAAATCGTTGTGTGTAGAGTTTTGCAGAACCATGTTAGCAAGGTACAGTACATGGGCAGAGTAGATCATTCTAGGTGTAGAAGTAAACTGGCGAGACTATGTCAGCACTTGGCAATCCTGAAAACTTTGCCGTATGCCCCGCCTATCGACCTGGCATCATTGACGGATGATGACGGCGATGACAGAGATTTCCAAGATGGCAGATCCTGGGTTGCCGGAGAGATGAGGCCTCACCCACCTCCGGTAGCCATCTTTAGTAAGTCTGAAAAAACCGAGGTTGAAGCCTTCGATAGAGCAATAGAGCAAGCCGTCACCAAAGCAGGAGTCGCTGTGGGCCAATCATTGGCAATTCGACAAGCTATGACTAGCTTGCCGAAAAAGGAGGTGTAGCAACACTACAGCTGAAGCAGTGGTCAAGTCCATGGTGGAGCAAGCAGGATACACCTCAAATACACAAGCCATCTAAAACATTGTGGACAAAGTAGGCTGAATGAATGGCCCCTGGCGGCACTGTGAGTTCCCATTTGGAGAAGGTTTGGAATCAGTGTGAAATGCTAAGCCTCCTGGCCAAGCACAGGGTTTAGGTTTTGAAACAGACTGTCGACCCTACTATGTGGGCAAAACTACCTGAAATGGTACGCGGTGATGCAGCGGCCCGCTTTGAAGAAGTTGCAGTCAGCCTCTTGGCAGAGCACAACCCCAGTCTCGTTGGTGTGATGCTAGCCCATCCAGTAACGCAACACGCCAAGGAGACCCCGGGCCCAGTAGGATAGCAGTTTGTGGATGACATATCAAACAGGCAAAGGACTGGCTGATGAGGTCGCAGAATGAAGTTCGATTGAGTATGAAAGTATGGTTTTATGGTTTTGAAAAGCATGCTGCTGAGCCTTTGCAAGAAGGTTAAGGCATCCATGTTCACCAGAACAGACCGCTTAAATTTTCTCAAGGATAAAGTTGAACATGCATACCAGATATATGCACGTGACCAGGCCTTAGGCTCAAAGGCCAAAGTGGCCGTGGTGCAGAACAGCATTGAGTCATTCACCCAGTATGTGGTGGAAGGGAAACAGAAGGATTTCTAACAGGATAAACCCTTGTACCAAATCAAAGGAGGCAACAACAACAGGAACTGGCACCGGGAGCAGTATCCGTTCTTCTGGCAGCAGTAGAAAGAGAGGGGGAATAATGGACAGAAACCACTGTCCGGTCCCTAGTACAAAGAGTTGGTCAAGGAGAACAGCTGGCTACGGGAGTTGCAGTGGAAAGTCAAATCACTTTCGGCTACCCTTCCACAAATGCCCATAGCGACTATCCCGTCCACACCTCCATTGCAGGATGAGCCTGATGGGGAAGGAAAACCAGAGTCTCCATATGCCAAGTGTACTCGGATGCTTTGAGAGGTAGACCATTGCCACCCACTGGAGCAAGATGGATTGGACTGATGGTGTTAGGCCCCAGTTCGCATAATCACCACATCAGAGACTGCCGATTCTGGCCGCACATGTATAGAAGCATTGGTTGGGGGCCACCAGCCTGAATTACTTCTAGATATGGGTGCCGCTATTTCTATGCTGCATCAAGAGGATCTGAAACTATCTGGTTGGTTGATGGGGAAAGCCACTTCTGTCCAAATCTTCGAGGGGACCATAGTCACCACTTACTGGACCATACCTATTCCAGTCATCATTGGCACTTTGGAGGTATGACATTACTTTGACCTCATGGTCTTATGTCACCACCAAAGCATCCTGGGAATTGATTTTCACGCACGACATGGATGCGTTCTGGATTTAACCAGTAGGTCACTATTCCAAGTACCTGGCCAGTACCTCATGCTTCTCATTTCTGACTCGCAAGTGGTAGCAGCGGTACAGATCAATGGCGTGGAGTATGACGTCATTCTTATGCTCCAAAGCCATTACTTTTTCCCCAACTAAAGCCAGTCTGGGAAAGGCATAGTAATGCTTTCGCCAAACATGACTGTGGGAGAATGGACACCCTGATACAAGTCACTGGTGATGATCCACCATGCCAAAGGCAATACCCATTTCCTGCAGAAGAAATAACCTCTTTGAGGGCCACTGTTGAATCACTTCTGAAACAGGGGGTCATCAGGCCTTGTGTGTCCACAGTCATCTCTCCCATTTGGCCTGTCAGAAAGCCCAACAATAGTTGGAGGCTCACCATTGATTACCGCAGACTTAATCAAGTCACCCCTAGTTGTGTACCAGCTGTGGCCTCCACCCCGAATGTGCTCAGACTCCTAAAACCTGAACACCAATGGTTCAGCACGTTGGACATCTCCAGTGGGTTTTGGTAATTTCCATTGGCCCCTGAGAGCCAATACAGATTTGCCTTCACCTTTGAAGTACGTCAGTGCATGTAAAACTGCCTCCCACAGGGATATCACAACAGTCCCTCACTGCAAGGTACTGCACCTGGGAGCCAGAAACCCGGGCCAAGTGTACACCCTTGGGGGTGAAATGCTACAAGTCTCGATGGCTGAGAGGGACCTGGGGGTGGTGGTGGAAGTCAAGATGAACAGCTCGGAGACTTGTAGGAGGGCAGCGGCAAAGGCCAACAGGATGCTGGGATGCATCGCTAGGGGGATCACCTCCAGAAGGAGGGAAGTGATACTCTCATTGTATAACTGCTTGGTGAGGCTGCATCTCGAGTACTGCGTGCAGTTTTGGACACCACATTTAAAGAGGGACATTGAACTCCTGGAGAGGGTCCAGAGGAGGGCAACCAAAATGATTTGGTGCTTGGGGGACGGGACCTGTGGGGAAAGGCTCGAACAGCTAAATATATGTACACATTGAAAGAGAGAAGGGACCGGGAGGACATGATAGAGTTCATCAGGCACATGAAGGGGGTAAATAGGGGAGGAGCAGTCAGGGTGCTCTGAAGGAAGGGGGGGCAACTAGAGGGCATGGGTGGAAGCTGGAGGGTGGGAGATTCAGCGGAGAAAGGAAGAGGTGCTACTTCACTAAGAGGGTGGTGGAGCCATGGAATGTGCTGCTCAGGGGGCTGGTGGAGGCAGAGATGGTGGAGGGGGTTTAAGAGGGGGTGGGATAGGTACAGGGGAAGGGTTCTGGAAGCAAAATCCAATGCAGCGAGAATATCTGGGATGGGGAAGGGAGAAGTTAGAGAGGGGGGGGCAGCAAGGTCAGCTCCCAGGGTGGTTGCTGACCAAACGAGCAGGCACGAAAGACCATTAGGCCTATTCTGCTGGCATTTTGGTATGTTAGTTTGTTCCACCTTCATATGAGAGATGCCATACATGGCTTCTCTACCTCAGAATGCCTTTTGCAGTATGTGGATGATCTTTTGGCCACAACTGGTTTGAAGAAGCACCTTGAGCTCCTAGATGAGCTCCTGACACTCGTACAGAGAGCAGGCTTCAAGTGCAACCCTGCAAAGGTACAGTTATGCCAACCAGAAGTTTCTTCTCTGGGGCTGCGCATAACTGGAGCAGGCAGTAGCCTTGTTTTGGACAAGGTCCAAGGACTTCAAGATTTGCCACTACCTACCAGTGTATGTTACATTGATAGTGACCTTGACTATCTGTATTTATTAGTTTTGAATGTGTATTTCGACCCAGTCACCCTGAATCCTAAATCCTTACTCTACATAGTGCCTCTGGCAATAGCCATAGGACAACCTGAGCAGATCTCTGATATTCCATTGGGTGGGAGGGACTGTCACTTAGCATTGTTTGCAGATGACATACTCCTTAATTTCTCCTGAAACCTCCATAGCGGGAACTTGGAAAGTCCTGTGGGGAATACGGAAACCTCTCAAGTTTTGTCTCAATAACACAAAGACGGAATAAGTTGTATATCATTTTCAACCTTCGGCCATGCTTAAAGCATGCCTTCTTGTGAGATGGAGCGGAGAAGTGTTGAAGTAACTTGGGGTTCAGCTGGTCAAAAATCTAGACCACTTGGAGATCCTAAATTTTGAATCTCTTGCTCAACAAATGTCAGGGAATCTTAAAACTTGATTCAGGTCCTCCTAGCACTACTAATGAGCGTTGAAGCAATGCAGCAAAATAAACTCCGCAGAATTCTGTAGCTGTTACAGATTCTACCCCTGATCCCAGACCAAACTTATTTTCAGTACTGGAATAAAGTAATTTCTTGCACTGTGTGAGGGGTGGGGGGCCTAGAATAACATTTTTGACTTTACAACTTCTAAAAAGAGGAAAAAAAAAAAATGAGGCCTTAATCTGCCCAGTCTTTCACTATATAGCCTGGCGACTCAGCTCTAGTTGATTTGTTACTGTTTTTTTACAACCAATACCAGGAACATTGGAGGACGTTAGAGTTACTTTTAAATGACTTACATGACCTTGATAAGTATCTGGTGTCCCATCCTAATACTACGGTACCCCTCCACCATTTTGCCAAATCTACAGCAGTAACACTCCAAAAGTGGACTACGTTTATGAATAAAGTGCTTCCCATGGCCTTTTGCATTTGGCTTAGAGCCTTGAGCCGGGATACATATTACGTAACTGGAGCCACTTGAGTCTTCATTACACCCATCAGTTTTATGACACCCAAGGCTTTAAATCATTCCAGACTTTGCAGCGAGAATTTCACCTACCTGGTACAGCTCACACTACGTATCTACAAGTCAGAACCATCCTGTGGGGGCTTGGGGAGGAATTCAAAGGTTCACCAGGGCCACAGAACAGACTAGTTCACTGCTTGCATCTCATTAGCAGGGAGAAGAATTACACCATCTAATAGGTTCTCTATATAGGGGCTTCTGGAGTTGGTTCCAGATAATACTGGATCCGTACTAGACAGATAGAACATGGAAGGCCATACAGCTTACACACTAGAGAAATTGCTGAAATATGCTCTACCTAACTACAGTATGATTTTTTCCACATATTGGAGAGCCTTCTTCTGAAAATGCAGAATGAGATTTTTCAGGACCTTGTTGGGCCCCCACAGCAGTGCTGAAGAGGTTTGTGTGGAACCCCATGCTACCCATGTGCACATATTCTGGCTATCCCAGTGCTTCACGATTTTTGGTCAGGGATAGAGATGGTCTCTCAACAGATATTGGGAGAAACAAATAAACCTACTCTCTCTCTTGATGGGTATACCACAATGAGGGGTTAGGGGATCCATACTGAAATTACTATTAATACTTCTCTTAGCCACCAAGAAGGTAATTACAAAGCTATGGCTAACCACACATATACTATCGGTCACAGGATGGCATACCTTTGTTAATTCCATTTATAGCATGAAACAGTTTATCTGTAGACTCAGAAGACACCCACAGATAGGGGGGATTTTTGGCAACATTGGACCCTATATCAACTGGAAGTAAACCCTGATTATGTTCCTTAAAAATTTGGTTCTATTAGCTGTATAACAGCATCTAAAAACAAACAAACAAAAAAAGAGAGACCAACGATAGGGTGATGCTAGTCTTATCCTCTGGTATACTTGTTTATTGTGACGTACTGCTGCAATATCATGGTCCACATCGTACACTGAATATAATGTTTGTATGGATGTTGATTGCTACGTGATCAGACATTCTACGGTATGGAGCCTCCTCCACATTTTCCAAAGGCAGTTAGAGTCACTTCTTGGAACATACTTGCTGGATGGACTCTCCAAGACATTTTAGCCTGAATGGACTTTAACCTCTGGACTCCTTGTTCCGCTGCAGAGCTTAATGTAATTTGTAACATGGCTTAGGAAATTACGGAGGCTGCAGTGGGTAAAAGGCATCAGGCGACCATGGATTAATTCTCAATTCTTCCATGGTTGCTCCTGCAGTACCCAAAGCAGCCACAGCTGAAGAGCCTAATGTGTTTGTAACCCGCTGTCTGATGAGCAGCGCTGTATTGTGGAGGCAGGGCTGTAGACGGGGGTATTATGTGAGAGAAAGCAACATGGATTGTTTTCCAGTTGTTGTACATGTTTTCCAGTCACTACAGACTGCAGGACGTACACAGTGAGGGGAAATATGGGCGAAAGCAGTGAGCGGAGGCCGGACATACTGCCAAAAGTCACATTCCTTGCCCCAACATGCCTGCGACTGTATGGCATGTTAACAGTGACTGGAGATACCTGCAAAAGTTGTCTGCCTCCCCACCGCCCTGGTGAAACAAGACCCTGGCATTTCTGTCCTTGCTGTCGATGTCAGCAATTGCAGGTGAGCTGCCTCCATGCACTGTGAAGCAGCACTGTTGTTTGTGTTGCATGGCTCCCACTCACAGGTCAGAAAATCGTCATACAATATCTCAGTGCTCTGCTCTGTCGTGGGTTAATGCTTACATAGCTGCCTCTGTATGTTTCCTGTACTATCTGAATGTCTCTTGTAAAATAACAGAAATTTAAATAAAAACAAATAAAAAAAGAAGTAAAGGGTTGCTTTTTATAATATTGCTCAGACCAGGTTTCCTCTGTATTCTCGGCTATTTGTCAACACCTGTTGGCCCGTGAGTATTGTCTACTGCACACTGTATTTCATGATAGTCACAAGAAAAGTGATATTAAAAAATGGGTGTTCCTTAGAGCTGGGCGAAATGTATCTTCCACTAGTGGAATTCTGGCATAATTCAGATTTTGCTAAATTTCCATCAGAATTCTGCAAAATGTCACCAAAATTTAGATTTCAGTTATTTCCATCTAATTTAGAAAGTATTAGTCCATATTTCACCACATTTGGTAGGATGACTTTATCAAGGTCCATAAAGAAGTGTACTGAGTGTCGTATCTCTGTCCTTGAAGGTGACCAAGTTATAAGCCTCCAGACTTTTGGAAATTTTAAAATTTAATTTTTCTCTTATATAAACTGCAGAATTGTAAGCCCATATAAGTTTAAAACTAGAGAATGGAATATAACCAATTTGTTAGGTTCACTGACCCTAAATATTAGTCTTTGAGGGCACCCCCATGGCCCAGCAAAGGAGCATCATTTTGTCATGCTGACAGCATGGGTTCAGAAGCGAGCCTGGGAAGTCACGTCGGGAGGTGGGCCATGGCCGAGACAATTGCCACTCGGTAGTGCTTCACTTTCAGGGAGGACTGGCAGTGGGTGTCACCAACACAATAACCCCTCCTGCTGGGCCCGGGAACTTGCTCCTGCCACAGGGAAAGCTGTGGCTGTGCATGGCTGACAGAGGGAGCGAAAAACATGTTGGAGAAAAACCCAGTAGCCAACTGAATGATAGCTGTTTTCAGCCTGATCAGGGTACATGCCTATGAACAGGGTATATTCCTGCAAGACAAGCTGTTGTCCGAGAGAAAAACCAGTATGGGAAAAAAAAAAAAAAAAAAGAGGCTCTGTGTGTCAGTTCTCTGATCTCTTGTTCAAAGGCTGGCCAAGTTATAAGCAGCCAAGGATTTCAAAATAAAACATCAGCAATTAACGCTGAATTTCATGAGCTTATGTGAAATTGTAGAATGTTGTGATACTGTTGTGGAAGCCATGTCTATATGTTTTGCCCAGTCATCCGCTTGAGTTGCCATTCTAGGCTGGGTAAAGTGGCATTCATAGGAGGCTCCATAATAAAAGTATAGTGATGCCAAGTGTCAGGTCACTACCTTGAGTGACAAACCATGAAGAATAGCCATAGGCATCGCTGTGCATTACCTGAATTCTTGCAGTATGCCAGATAACCACTAGAGCTCTCTTTCTTAATGCCTTGTGGAAGTATATGCAGGTGCAGCGTTGCTTGTGTACAATGCCACCTACTAACTCCATAACAACCCTGCGGATAACCGTGCATATTTTTACTGTTTGAAAACAGCTGCACCAAGTGATGCCACACCTTACAACTAGTTGTGACTTAGGACACTGCGACAGAAGCATCAGGATCCCTTTAGTCACAATGGCGCATGATGCTAGGCATCACTGTCGCAGGACTGTTAAAGGCATATTGCAGGGCCATGGTGCTAGTGTAAGTAAGGTGATTCAGTGATTCTAACTAATTTGCGAAAGTTAAATTCCACATGTGGAATTATTTTGGCATTACCTTTCATGCATATGTAAATTTTTTGTTTTCTGTATTTTTCTTTATACTCCACTGGCAGGTTGGGAGGCTGTATCAGCCTGTCCCTTCTGGCATAGGTACCGGAACAGGGGTGGCCACTAGGGCCATGGCCCTACCACTTTTATTAGTGGCCCTAGCACTTTTTGCTATCATGGTAAGCAGCTAATAGTGCCTTGCATGTAGACGCACTGGCATATTGGTAGGTTTGTAGAGGCTGTAAGTAGCTGTCAGTGCCTTACTAATTAATGCTTCCCCAATCCAGGCCTTACCAACTGCGCCACCTAACTACCATCATCTACTGCCCCAAGCACCCCACTGGTACCTGTACTTATTGTTCTTGGTGTCCAGTGCTGCCCCAACATCCACTGATATTTATTACTATTTAACCTGGTGTCCAGTGGTCCCCTTGCCCTGAACACCCTGCCAATTTATATTACTTTTTCCTGGTGTCCAGTGCCCCCAAGGTTTGAATCCTCTTACTCTGACCCACCCACCCTTTTCCTGGAGGTGCCCCCGACCCACCAGCCCTGCACCAAGTGCACCCCTCGGTGACCGGCACTGACCCTACACTCATCTCAATGGCTGCTGCTAACTGACAGTTCACCATCATATGTGTACTGTAGTAGCAGCTGAATACAGTAGGCGTGGGGTCATGAACTGTCAGTAGGTGACTGGCCATGGAGGTGAGTGGAGGGTCTGTATAAGTTGCCGAGGGAGGCTGCACTGGTGACAGGTCATGGGGGTCAAACCTACAGTGGGAGCTGAGGACAGGGCATGTGGGTTGGGGTGGGGTGATTCGAACCAGGGTAGGGACCACTGGACACCAGGGAAAATTGTAATACATATAGGCAGGGTGTTTTGGGGGGAACCACTGGGCACCTGGGAAAATAGTAATAAATATCAGTGGGGTGTTCGGGGGCAGGGGGCACCAGTGGTCACATGGGACAATATGTACAGGTACCGGGGGGGGGGCACCGCTGGACTCCAGGGACAATAATTACAGTTACCAGCAAGACGTTCAAGGTTGCGGGACCACTGGGCACCAGTGAAAATAGTAATACTGTACATATCGGCTTGGTGTTTGGTGTTGTGGGGGACCACCGGACACCAGGGACTTGGCACTGCAGTATAATGTATTTATGTATCACTTTATTTACTTGAAAATGTATACCATGACAGACATACAATACTGAGCTGATGACAGCTCACATATCATTGTCAGCTCTGTGTCACACTGGGTGTGTGTGTGTCTCAATCCGTGTGTGCTCTGACCTGTAATGAGGCCCTAATGAGATGCAAATGACCCCATAGCGCCTTGCTAATGCTGTGGAGTCATTTGCATGTTAGGGTACAAATATAAAAGATTGCTCCAGTGGAGCAATCACCATTAGTAGGCCTTAATAGCTGGATTGCTGCTGCAGTCCCCATAACACCCTGTTGACCACATACCTCTTGTGGCCGGTAGGGGTCAGGGGTTTGCGATCGCAATCAGGACACTGTTTGGCTGGTATATTGGAACATAAAGTTCCCCAGCATGTTGCAGTATCCCTCAGGTGTGCTTCAGGCACTAATTTGTGCCTGGAGCGAACATTTAGTGGGCCCTCATGTCGACCTACAAATATCGTGGCCAACTACATCTGTTGTATTACAAATCACTGTCCTGAATCAGTGTTGCTATAGCTGTGAATTCTCTTACATTAAATGATCCTTAATGACCATTACTTCAGCAGTTACAAAATGTAATATATCTTATACATTTTAATAACCTAGACTTTTAAATTTGGAGCACTTCCCCTGAGATCTCCCATTTTTTTATTCATCTGGCTGCTATGCTTTAAGCTCAAGTTCATTATCTTTAATTCAACACATTATCTTTTTAACTGTCATTAAGTGCGCATATAATAATCTCCATCCCAGTAAGCTAATTCTTATTTGCAGTTTTTTTTTTTCTGCCATTCAGTAATCCGTTCCAATGACCTCATTTGTGTTCTAAGCACTTAGGCTCCCATATTCAGAGCTGGCCACAATCGCAGGGCAGCGTGTTGTGGTGTGCCAAAAATAGAATACGGTCAGCTCTGAACAGTATTCAACCAGTTGTCATGCACTGATGCATGCTAACTGGCTGAATATAGGGGCCTTTTCTGCACAACACTAAGTGGTTATCCACTGCACTGACATGGACCAAGGCTTCATATGGTAGGAAATGGCTGTGCCCGAAATGGGGTAACACTAGGGCTCCAGTGGGCCATATTCAGCCCTAGCATGCATGTAAGGTACTAAGGGTCCACTTGCATGCCCATTATAGGTTGATCTGCATGTTGCGCAGCAGCCCTCTTGTACCCATGTTGTAAATTGAGAATGACATCCCTGGTGTCTAGTAGACCTCCCTT
The DNA here is from genome assembly GCA_016271365.2 of Neoceratodus forsteri. Lineage (NCBI taxonomy): Eukaryota > Metazoa > Chordata > Ceratodontiformes > Ceratodontidae > Neoceratodus > Neoceratodus forsteri. The sequence continues at coordinate 1,730,592,292 of CM057449.1, forward strand.
CTCTGATCGTCTCATATCAGATATATTGCTAGATCTTTTTCAGGGGGATCTCATTCATCAGGTCACACTGTAGGAACTTCACCATCAGTGAAGCAGGATCCACATGGAAGATTTTCAGCAGTACAGCTAGGGCTGCCCTCGCCAGTGTCATGTAATGACGCCTCCAACCCTATGAAGGTGTGCTCCACTCCCTCCTCAGTTCTTTCCTGTTGTCGACTTGTTCACATGGGTCTCGGTGGAAACTCCAATGCAGTTTCTCACCAATTTTCACCTAAGACTTTTGTCAACCTAATACTTTAGAATCGCTTTTTTAAAAGAGATTCCTTTATTTTGTTTATGTTGAGAGTTAATCCTTCGACTACTCTCTTCCATCGCTGCCACTGCAGAAAGAAGATTGCCTCCACAGATGAACACACACTCTGTGTCTGCTGTCTTGGGCCTGACCACGAAGTCTCTGACCGTGAGCTGTGCCAGCAATTTAATCAAACAACTCTCAGGTAACTCAAGAAAGCTCTTAAAAATGTTCTCATGGATCAACAGGTAGCCAGTTCTGGGCAGGGGTCTTCCAGGGTCCCAGGTTCCCAGCCGCCAGCAAGGGGCATCAAGCTCCTAGGCCACTAAGGCCCAAGACAAGTCCTTGGGGAAAAGTAGCAAAAAAGACCGAGATTGGGACCACTCCCCCCGGTGGTGGTCCCGCTCCCCGACGGCCTCTCCTTCCTTGTCTGGGGGTTCTTCGTCAGCTGCAGCTATGCTGATGCATAAGTCTGCAGTCCAGACTCTGTGTCTACCACACCCATACTGACAGTGCCTCCATCCGATACTCAGAGTGGCTGGTTGTTGGCTTATGGTCATTGGCCTCTCCATCGTCGACAGGTTCATCATCGACAGCACTCCCATCGAGGCCTGATCCTATCCTAGGCACTCCGGCTACAGGCTGTTTGGGTTCTCAGGGCCCATCTGGCATGTCGTTGCTCCCTGCGCCATCGACCCCCTCCCCCATAGAAACATAGAACATAGACTTTGACAGCAGATAAGGACCGCTTGGCCCATCTAGTCTGCCCATTTCCCCTACCTACAGGATAGGCCGCAGATCCTAGTTAACCAACAGCCTATTTCTTCTTACCCCCCACAAGAATTGCCTTATGTCTGTCCCATGCATTCTTGAATTCTCCCACAGTTTTAGACCCCACAACCTCCTCAGGAAGGCTGTTTCACCTTCCACTACCCTCTCTGTGAAATATTTCTCACATTTGCCCCTGAACTGCCCCCTTCTATCTTTAAATTATGTCCCTTGTTCTTGCACATCTTTTTCTGAAAGATGCTACCCTCTTGGACTTTGTTGATTCCACTGAGGTACTTAAAAGTTTCTATCATGTCCCCCTCTCCTTCTTTCCTCAAGGGTATACATATTAAGCTCCTTTAGTCTCTCCTCATACAGCTTCTCTTGCAGATCCTGCACCATTTTAGTTGCCCTCCTCTGGACTGCCTCTATCCTGTCTATGTCCTTGTGGAGATGGGGTCTCCAGAACTGGATGCAGTACTCCAGATGGGGTCTCACCAACTGTCTGTACAGAGGGATAACAACTTCCTGTTTTCTGCTGCTGATGGCTCTCCCTATACATCCCAGTATACCTCCAACCCTCCCTACTGCCTTCTCACATTGCTTGCTAACCTTAAGGTCATCTGATATGATTACCCCCAGGTCCCTTTTTTGTTGTTGTTACTACCTCCCCACCTATTGTGTATTCTTCCCTGGGTTCTTATTTCCCAGGTGCATTATTTTGCACTTCTTTGCATTGAATCTTAGCGCCATATTCGACCTTTCCTCCAACCTTTGCTAAGTCCTTTTCATCCTTTCCACTCTCCTTGTGTATCAACCCTTTTACAGATCTTTTGTGTCATCTGCAAAAAGCATACTTTTCCTTCCAGTCCCTCTGCAATGTCACTGATGAAGACATTAAAAAGGACTGGACCCAATACTGAACCCTGCGGTACCCAACTAGTAACCCTCTTTCTTCAGAGTGGACTCCATTTACAATTAACTTGTGTCCTGTTGTGCAGCCAATGTTTTACCCAGGCTACCACCCTGGGACCCACTCCCAGGCTGGTTAATTGACTATTAATCTTTTGTGTGGGACTGTGTCAAATGCCTTGCTAAAGTCTAGGTAGGCCATGTCCACAGCCCCTCCCTGGTCTACTACTTTGGTCACCCAGTCAAAGAAATCTATTAGATTCGTCTGACATGACCTTCCCGCTGTGAACCCATGCTGCCTTGGGTCCTGTACCCTACTGGCCTCTAGGTACTCAACTATTCTTTCCTTGAGAAGTGACTCCATCACTTTCCCTACCACAGAGGTCAGACTGACAGGTCTGTAGTTTTCGCCTCTGTCTTGGTCCCACTTTTGTGAAGGGAATCAAAACCGCCTTCCTCCAGTCCTCGGGTACCACACCATCCTCCCATGATTTATTAAAAGAGTAGCCTGTGGTTTCACTAGTTCCTCCTTAATTCTTTTAGAATTCTGGGATGAATTCCATCAGGACCCATTGCTTTGTCCACCTTCAGTTTTAGGAGTTCTTGCAGAACCCTTTCTTCTGTGAAAGGACTGGGATCACCTCCTATCAAGACTGCTTCTGTTAATTGGATTAGGTACCTCCCCCTCCTCTTTTGTGAATACTGAGCAGAAATATTCATTCAGTATCCCTGCTTTTTCACTGTCCCCCTCTGCCCACCCACCGTTCATTCTATTTAGCCTCACTATCCCTCCCTTTGTCTTTCTACGCTTGCCCTCCTCCGTTGAAGCAGGTCTTGACAGTCGTTGATGTCAATGAGATTTTGACTAAATTCACCTCAGTGATTGTCCACTAACTTGGTGCATACAGGCCTACATTGCCTGTGCCATTGATGGCAGCATCATCGTCAACCCTTCCTCGATGGCTGCGGGCTGCCCCCCCACCCTCCACGGATCGTCATCGGTGCCTAACACATCAGATGTGGATCTGGAAGAGGTCGATTTTGAGGAGGAGTACCACTCTGACCTTATTCTCCCTGATGAGATAGAGGGGGAGGAAGAACCCCCCCCCGCCTCAGAAGAGCCACAGCTTCCTTAGTCAGCGAGGATTCTGTCAAGCACACTCCTAGGTCTCCTCCAGAGGACTCTACCTTTTTCAATATTACAAAACAGTTATCCTCAGCCATGAGGTTCCATACTGAGGAGGAGGATGCCACCTGAAAGGATTTGGTGGATTTCCTGGAGATCCCAGGGTCTCTTCCCAGCATCATTCCTCCTTTTCTGCCTACTTTATGGAATGCTGCTACTGCAGCCTGGCGCTGGCCTAACATGGTGACAGCTACGCCCCGCTAGGCAGATAAACTTTACCTTGCCTCCCCAGGGGTTTCTTCATTGTGCTACCCAGTCTGAAACAGATTCAGTGGTCATAAAGGCAGTTCATGACGGGTCTAAGGTGCTCAAGCACCTTAGCTCCCTCACAGACAAAGAGTCATATAGAATTGATCTTTGGGGTAAAAGGGTATATGCCTCCTCCACCCTTGGGCTGAGGATTGCCAGTTACCTGTCCCATATGGTAAAGTACCAGAATACCAACAGGAAGAAGGGCAAGGCTGCTGCCCAGTCCCTTCCACTAAAGATGTTAGAAAACACCTCCTGTGGGCCCTCTATGATATTTCGGACACTACTGCCAAGGCTGCTGATTTGACTCCATAGGCAGTCCTGGCTGAGGGTCTCTGGCTTTGCTGCTGATGTTCAGCAGAAGGTGCTTAATGCCTCCTTCAGTGGTGCTAAGCTTTTTGGCCCAGATGTCCAGGACATCATCAGTGACCTGCAGGCATCTGTCTGGACTATTAAATCTGTCCACCCGCTCTGCTACACGCAACCTAAGAGCAGACTGCGCCCTCCCTTTTGCAAGACATCCAGTTGCCTGGAGCAGCCTCTTGGGGCCCCAAGGCAAGTGCAGATCCTCCGCCGCCTTGCCCACCCCCTCCAATGCTGGAACCGCGGCCAAGTGTCCCAGAGGTGATGGACCAGCCCCAGCAGCTGGATCTGCCTCCGCTTGACTCCTTGCCAGACCCTCTTCTTCCAGTCCCCAACCAAGAGGGGGTGGTCAGAGGTCGGGTCTCCCTCCATCTCAAGTCGGTGGAGAACCATTTATTTATTTTCACATCATTCACTGGGTAAGCACACTGGTCCATGGTCTCTTTTCAGGAATGACCCAGAGCCACTTCTCAAGCATCTTAGTTTTTGGAGAACCATAACATCTGATGCCTGGATTCTTCAAATCATAGAAAGGGTTATACTGTGGAGCTCACTGAGCAACCCCACAGAGACTCCTCCTCTGCCCTCCAACTACCCCCCAGCCCATCTGTCTGTTCTTCGGGAGGATGTACAGTCCCTTCTGTGTAAAACCACCACTGAGCCAGTGTCCAGGCACCAGAGAAACAAGGGTTTTTATTCCAGGTTCTTCCTGGTCCCCAAAAAGAACTGAGATCTGAGGCCCATCTTAGACCTCAAGGACCTCAATCTGTATGGCCAGTACAAAAAGTTCCGAATGGTAACTTTGCCAGGTCTGATGCCCCTTCTCAAGCAAGTGACTGGCTGTGTTCTGTGGACATGCAGGATGCTTATCTGCACATCACGGTGTTTCCTCCTCACAGGAGGTTCCTCCGTTTTTGTTTTTTTTTCTTTTCTTCAGGGCAAGTATTACTAGTTCAAAGTGCTGCCCTTTGGGTTTAAATTTTAAGTTTTTATTTATTTGTTTATATGGATTTTACTGTTAATGTACAGCGTTTGATCAATTTGGAATTGCGCTTATAAATAAAGTTTGATTTGATTTTTGATTTGATTTGTCCTCTGCGCCGCGGATATTTTCTTAGTAGCAGTAGCTGCGGCCCTCAGAAGGGAGGGAATCTACATTTCCCCTTATCTGAACGAATGGCTCCTAAAGGCCCCATCCTGGGAACAGCTCCTGGGGACTTAAGAGTGAACTCTTCAGTTGTTCCTCTCCCTGGGCATTACCATCAACTTACCCAAGTCAGTCCTGGTCCCATCCGAAAGACTGCAGTACATAGGGGCGGTTCTAGACTTGGGGCAGGGGAAAGGCCTTTCTGCCTCAAAATAGGGCGAAGTGCCTTATTGCCTAGGCTCAGGAGGTGGCCCAGAGCCATTATATTCCTGCCAGGGTGTACCTAAGGCTGCTGGGACTGATAGTGGCTGCCATCCCCACCGTTCCACTGGCCAAGCTCCATGTGCACATCCTTCAGTGGACTCTCCGAGTACAGCGGGACTAGCAAATGGACGAATTAGGTCAGTTAGTGCTGGTCTTTTCCTCAGTCTGCAAGGGGCTCCAGTGGTGGATGGCTCCCTGAACCTGTTGCAAGGAGTTCCATTCCAGATCTCCCCTCCACAGCAAATCCTCACCACGGATGCCTCTGGTTTGGGCTGGGGGGCTCATCTGGGTAGCTTTCAAACTCAGGGCTCTTGGTCCTAGGTCGAAACCTCCCTGCATATCAGTGTCCTTGAGATGTGGGTGATTCTGTATACCATGCAGGCTTTTCACAACCATCTTCTTCTGGGTCAGCTGCTGATTCAGTCAGGCAGCCTCAGTGTAGTGTACTACATTAACAAGCAGGGGGGAATGCATTTGTACTCCTTGTGCAGGGAGGCCATGAGAGTGTGGTATTGGACGCTAGATCATGGCCTGACTCTCTCAGCGGGTCCATGTCCCAAAAGTACTAAACACTGTGGTGGACAGCCACAACTGGACTCAGTCCAGCATGCACGAGTGGGAGCTTCTCTCATCCATCGCAGAAGATCTGTTCAATAGATGGGGTTGTCCAGAGTTGGACCTTTTTGCATCCCTAGTCAGTGCAAAACTGCCCAGTATGTGCTCACTCGATCTGGGGCCTGGAGTTTTGTGGCGAAACCTGTTGTCCCTCTCCTGGAGTGGGAGGTTTCTTTATGCGTGCCCTCCCTTTCCTCTGATTCAGAGGGTTCTCATCAAACTACTGAGGGAGTGTGGGCCAGCATGATGCTGATAGCTCCATTGTGGCCTTACCAGATATGGTTTCCTCTGCTACAGCAGCTGGTGGAGAAACCTCCAGTCCCTCATGAAGTGGAAGCAGTTTGCATTATAGGCTGCCAAGCATAATCTAGACCCTTTCACCTGTCCGGTGAACCAGATCCTGGAATACCTGATCTCTCTGTCTGAATCAGGCCTCCAGTACTCCTCTTCCAAGGTGCACCTTCCGGCTGTCTCAGCTTTTCATGAGCCCATGGGTGACCCTACCATATCTCAGCTGGATGTTTCCAGTTGAAGCATTATGGGTTCAGTTGTAGTCATATAGAGGGAGAAGGATGAGGTTGGGGTGGCTTACAGACCACCGAACAAGGATTTGGAGAGGGACAGGGAACTGAGCTCGCAAATATTGGAAGCTGCGGGGAAAGGAGAGGTGTTAATTGGGGGGGACTTCAACCTGCCCAAGGTGGACTGGAAGGTACCATCCACAACATGTGCTAGGAGTCTGGTGATCCTGGAAGGACTGCAAAATGGGTTCCTGACTCGGCATCACAGAACCAAAAAGATCAGAGGCAGTTCTTGATCTGGTGCTCACAAATGGGGAGCAGATACAGGAAATAATGGTCAGGGAGCCCCTGGGTGGGAGTGACCATTGCATAGTGTGATTCCAGTTCAATATGGGCAGGGAAAGCATCCGACTAAATTAAAAATCTTGGATTTTAGGAGGGCAAACTTCAGGAAGATGAACAAAGTGCTAAGGAGCCACCTGGCAGGCATCAGAGCACATATGGGGATGGAACAAAGATGGTTCAACATTAAGGAAAGAATACTGGTTGCACAGAGGAGTGCATTAGGCTCAGAGGGAAGAACACAATGGCCAGATTACCTAGCTGGTTCAGTTCTGGGGTCACCCAGGCAGTAGTGGAAAAGAGGGTAGCTTAGAGAAAATTCAGGAAGACCAAGAGAGAGGTGGATAGGAAAAATGATCTAAGGTAGGCAGGTGAGGCAAGTAAAGATGTCCAGCAAGCTATGGCACAGAAGGCACTTCAGATAGCTGAAGGAATTAAGAAGGGGGAAAAGGCCATCTTTCGCTGTATAATTGAGAAAAGGGACAAGAAGGGGGGATTGTTATGCTTAAGAAAGGGGAGGAGTGGGTGGAGGATAACGGGAAAAGCAGAGATACTAAATCAATACTTCTGTTCCGTCTTCACCAGGGAGAAGGCTGCTGATCCAGTGCCTTCAGTAGGGAGAAGAGGCGCAGGAGGGGAGGGGAACACAGATGCAGTGATAGAGTAGGATAGAGTGAGAGAGGGGCTGCTAGCATTGAAGGTGGACAAATCACCAGGCACAGATAGAGTACATCCATGGGCACTAAGGGAACTGGCTGATGAACTGGCAGGCCTGTTTAATGGTTTATTAGAGTCAGCCATTGTACCGCAGAACTGGAGAACAGCACACGTGGTGCCCCTCCACAAAAACGGTCCCGAGGATGACTAAGGGAATTACAGACCAGTCAGTCTGATCTCAATCGTGTGCAAGATCATGGAGACCATACTTAGGGAAAGGTTGGTAGAATATCTAGAGGAGCATGGTCCCCAGGATGCGAGGCAGCACGGGTTCATTGTGAGTGTGTGGGGGGGGGGGGAATCATGTCAAATGAATCTGATTGACTTCTTTGACTGGGTCACTAAGACAGTAGACAAGGGCCAAGTGTTAGAGATCCTCTATCTGGATTTCAGCAAGTCCTTTGACTCTGTGCCCCACAAATGGTTGATCAGGAAGTTGGCGAATCTTGGGGTTCGGGATAAGATGTCCAGATGGGTGGAAAACTTGCTGAGGGACAGAACCCAGAGGGTGGTTGTGAGGGGTGAGTTATCTAGCACCAGAGAGGTCACCAGTGAGGTCCTGTAGGGCTCGGTGTTGGGGCCGGTTTTGTTCAGTGTCTTCATCAGTGATATTGGGGATGGCATTAAGGGCAAAATGTGTCTATTCATGGATGACACTGAGCTCTGTGGGAGATACAGGACCTACTGTGAAGGATGATCTGAAAAAGCTGGGAAGGGGTCCAGGATCTGGCAGCTTGGCCTTTAGTGCCAAGAAATGCAAAGTTATGCACATTGAAGCCAAGAATCCCAGGATGGAGTACTACCTGGGCGAAGTCCAGGTATTTGCATCAGAGGAGGAGAAGGACCTTGGAGTGATGGTCACTAGTGACCTGAAGCGCTCCACACAATGCAAGAAAGCAGCAGCAAGGGCAAACAAGATGCTGGGATGCATAGCTAGGGGGATCAGCAGTAGGAGAGAGGAGGTTATACTACCCTTGTACAGGTCACTGGTGAGGTCACATCTAGAGTATCGAGTTCGGTACTGGTGCCCACACCTCAAAGAGGACATTAAACTGCTGGAGAATGCCCAGAGGAGGGCTATAATGGTGATAGCGGGTCAGCAGGATAAAGCATATGAGGAGAGGTTGAGGGCACTGAACATGCACTCCCTGGAGGAAACGTTAGAGAGAGGGGGCATGATTGGGACCTTCAAAGTACTTGAAAGGGATAAATAAGATGGATAAGGAGGATCTCTTTAAGCTGAGTGGCAACCATAACACAAGGGGACACAGTCTTAAGCTGAAGGGGGGAGGTTTAGGAGAGAGGTCAGGAAGCACTTCTTCACAGAGAGGGTGGTGGGCACATGAAATGCACTACCAGAAGAAGTGGTCTCATTTAAGACAGTGGGCAGCTTCAAGAAAGGCTGGGATAGGAATAGGGGGAAGGTAAGGATCATGGATATGGAGTATGGGAGGAGTGGGGTGGGGGGGACAATTGCTCAAGCTGTGGACCGTGCAATACAAGCAGACTAAATAGACCATATGGCTTTCATCTGCAGGCTTCTTCATATGTTCCTGCACCTTTTTGAGGAGCATCCTACACCTGAAACCCCCAATCCATTCCCCTGTCCTGGCTTGAGATTTGAATTTTGTTTTGGAGAAGTTGACCCTGTCTCCTTTTGAGCCAATCACAACTTGCGAGCTCCGCTTTCTTTCCTGGAAAGTGTTATTTTTAGTTGCTGTTACTTCTGCTTGAAGAATTTCAGAGCGTCAGGCTGTTTGGTGCGAGGAGCTTTATTTGATTTTTCTTAGATTTGCCTGTTGTCAAGTGCAAGGGTCTTGTTAGTCGACCGGTGCCCACGTTTCATTACCAGCTGGCCATCATAATGTTAAAAACGGATCGTAAAGCTGCTGCCCATTGATTATAATGGAGCACGCCGTCGTGCTCTTCCTAGCATCTCGTCATAACGTTAGTGAGCACGGGGCGGAGCGAAGGCGGCCCTTAACAACCGTGAAGTCCTTGGGACCCGGTTTAATTAATTTTACGAGTGCTGTAATTTTTTATCGGCGGCATGATTTGGGCAAATCTTAACAATTGAAGAATGCTGTGGCAGTAAGGCACCTATTTATTAGGTGCAGGGGCAGATCTTATTTCTCTTTAAAGGAAAGCTGTCCAAAACATGGGCTCCCGCTCCCGGACAGCTTACCCTCTGGTTTAGATTTTAACAGCAAGAGTGGCATTTTTCTTGTGCCACGACTTGCTGTATTTTAATTTTAAAAACTCCAGAACCCGAAAGTATGGAAGAGGCAGGGGATGCTCCATTTGCTGAATAGGTGCGGCGATGTACCGCTCGCTTCAATACTTTTGTATTTAAGTGAGCAGCGCGTCGCCGAATGTTTTCAGCAAATGGAGCATCCCCTGCCTCTTCCATACTTTCGGGTTCTGGAGTTTTTAAAATTAAAATACAGCAAGTTGTGGCACAAGAAAAATGCCACTCTTGCTGTTAAAATCTAAATGGAGGGTAAGCTCACAGGGGGCAGGAGCCCATGTTTTGGACAGCTTCCCTTTAACCAGACTCAACTCACAATAATTGAAACCTGGGTAAAAATGACTGGGACCTTGCTGTACCAAGCTACACTATTTTCAGGATAAATAGGCAGAAGGGCATAGGTGAAGCCATGACCCTGTACATTAGAGAAGGCATGGAGGCCACCAAGGGTAGATCAGTGGGTGACATGAGGTAGAATCAGTCTGGTTGCAACTGTCAGCAGTGGAAGGGAAGTTAAATGAGGCTAGCAGTAGTATATAAACCACCAGATCACAATGAGAACAAGGTCATGGCACTGTGGGGCACAATCAGAAAGGCACTGGGATGCAATCAGAAAGGCAACACTAAAGGGTAACTTGGTGCTAATTGAAGACCTTAAGCTGCCAAACTTGGACTGGGTGATTCCGGCAGCCAAGAGTGCTAGGAGTTGGGCATGTATTACAAGATTGTGTTCTTGTGTTGTGGTGTCAAGGAACCTACCAGAGAAGGGTCTGTGTTGGAACTGGTTCTCTCCAATGGAAATATCTTCAGGGATGTCGGGGTGATGAAACCGCTGAGGTCTAATGGCCACAATTCATTTTAGTTTCACATAGTCCTGGAGATCCACCACTCCAGCTCTAAAACAAGGGCCATAGATTTCAGAAGGGTGGACATCTGGAAAAACAGGGAGTTGCTCAGGGAAAGAGAACCATAAAGAGTGAGGATGGAAGGGTAGATGCCAAATATGAACTCATTAAGTGGGAGATAACAGAAGTGATCTATAACAGTATGGGGCAGGTAGAAAAGTATAGGAAGTATAAAGAAACAATGTGGTTCTCCAAACTGGTAGGAGAGGTAGTTTGAGCAAAACAAGCAGCATTCCTGGAAGTACAAATGGGGAGCATAATGTGATCACAAGGGAAGGATAGTTGAACAAGCTAAAGGTGGCCAAGAGGATAGTTAGAAAAACTAAATCAGGTAAAGAACTGATAATTGCAGAAGGAGTTAAGTAGGGAGAAAAAAACTTCTTTTGTTATATTAAGAAAAAGAGCAAAATGAAAAAGGGAATAGTCAGGCTGAAAAGTGGGGCAGAATGGGTGGAGGAGGACACCAAAAAAAAGCAAATATCCTGAATGATTATTAGTGTTGAGTCTTTACAGTAGAGGAAGGTGGGCCATTTCCAGAGTTTGGGGTTAGGCCTTAGGAGAGACGGGGCAAAGAATGGAGGTATGGTTGGTATCAGAGTAGAGGCTGCTCAAGGGCCTTAAGGTCCTGAAAAGTGAATAAATTGCTGGACCTCAGATGGAAGGCATGCTTAAGTGCTGACAGAGGTGAGTGAAAGTCCGTTGGCACCATTGGCTGATCTGTTTAATTGCTCCCTGGCTACAGTGGTGGTGCCAGCAGACTGGAGAGTGGCTAATGCATGCCACTCCATGAAAGAGAAGACTTAGATGATCCCAGTAACTACAGGCCAATCAGTCTGATCTCAGTTGTAGGGAAGCTGGTGGAGCCTATCATAAAGGAGGACCTTGTAGAACCCTTGGAGGCAAATGGGATACAGGACAAGAAGCAGCATGGATTCATTTAGTGAATCATCCCCTGCTGGTTGGGATGCTCTGGAACTATGGTTTAGCAGAGACTGCTCTTGATTGGTTTCACAGTTATCTGACCAAACGACCGTTGAAAGTAGGATTAAATGGAGCCTTTTCTTCTAGTAGGTTTTTACAACAGGGGTGCCCCGGTGGTCCGTCCTGGGTCCACTTTTGTTTACTGTATTTGTAGACGTTGTTCCATCTTTATTGAAAGGTACCCATCGTCTGATTTATAAAAGTTCTGTTTCAGTGGAACTTATAAATGAGTCTCTAAATAAGGACTTTCTTGTACTGTGTAGCTGGTTACAGGGGAATCACTTGGCATTAAATAACGCAAAAACAAAATGTATGCTCTTTGGATCTAGAGTTAGACTCAATAGAGCTCAGGATTTGTCGAGTATGGATAAATTGAGTAATAAGATGGAGCAGGTAAAACAATTTAAATATCTGGGAGTCCTGCTGGACCAAAATTTAACTTTTTCCAATCATGTAAATTTTATTTCTCGTCAAATAAATCAGAGATTAGGTGTTTTATTTAAGTTTCAATCTTTGTGACCTTACCAGTAGGCAGGCAATAGCCAGGGGTGTATTACCTCCCCAGCTAAACTATAACTCATTTCTCTTTTCAAATTTGTCTAATAGAGAGTTATCTCTTCTTACCAATGTGTTCCATGATAGTTGTAGATTTGCTCTTAAATTGCCTTATTCCACACATCATTGTGAACTATATAGACTATCTGCCTGGCTTCCACCTAGGCTTAACTGTCTATATAGTCTTTGTTCCCTAACTGATAATGTCCTCTGTCAGGGTACAATCTCTCCATTATACTCATTATTATTAATTAAAAGGAATTCAAGGGAACTCCGGTCAAATTATCAGATAAAATTAAATGTTCCCAAAACCAAGACCAAAATGGGAGATGGTTCTTTTTCTTCTTTTGCTGCTAAAAATTGGAATGAGCTTCCTATTTTGTTGTATGGGAATGTTACCCATCAAACTTTTAAAATTAAGCTAAAGAATTATTTTCTTAGCAAATTGCACTCTCATTGTTTGTGAGTGAGTGTTTACATATGTATAATATTCTAATGACTGTTGTATTGTAATACTGTGATGTATGTTTATTAATTGTTAGTAATGTAATGTTGTTTTGTAAGTTTATTAATTTTATTTGTAACATCTTGACTGTATATTTATGGTCCCGGGTCGTACATGAAAATGGGCCTTGGCTCACTGTACTTACCTGGTAAACGAAGGTTTAAATAAATAAAAATAATAAATGACAGACAGATAGTACAAAATTAACTTCATTGACTTCTTTGAATGTGTAACAGAGGCGATTGACAGAGGCCAGACAGGTGAGGTGCTGTATCTGGACTCCAGCAAGGTCTTTGATGCTATACCATGCAGAAAGTTTTTTAAAAACATGGAGGACCCTGGGGGTGGTGGATGAACTCACTAGATGGATCATGAACTGCTTAGGGAGGTAGGACTAAGAGGGTGGTGCTGTAGCTAAAGATGATTCTCTGGGGTCAGATAAGTCACCAGTGGGGTGCCACAGTGATCAGTCCTTGGTCCTTGGTTTCATTAGTATTTTCATGTGTGACATAGAGGAGGGTATCCAGAGCAAAATATGTCTCATTACAGACAATACCAAGATCTGTGAGGGACTGGACACAGAGGAGGGAAGAAAGGACATGAAAAGGGCTGTAAAAAAGCTGGAGAGGTGGTCCATGGTGTGATGGCTTAAATGTAATGCTAAGAAGTGAAAGGTTATATTTGGAAACCCCTCCAAAAAAACTGTTACGTAGAACAGACTACTGGATAGGGGAGCAAGGGAGATTCAGTCCTTTGAGGAATATTGCCTGGGAGTCATTACCAGTGACAGACTGAAGTCTACAGTCCAACCCAGTAAGGCAAATGGGAAGTCAGATAGGATGCTGGGGTGTATACATTGTAGGTAGGGGGTTCACTAGCAGAATAAAATAAGTGATACTGCCCCTGTACAGGTCCGTTGGGCTACACGTGCAGTACTGTGTGCAGTTCTGGAGATCCCACCTAAAGAAAGATGGGGACCTCTTGGAGAAGGGTGCAGAGGAGGGTTACACAAATAATACAGGGACAGCAAGGAACTGTATGTGGAGACACAGGTGTGTCTTAACATGTACTTTCCGGAGGCCAGGAGAGAGGAGGATGTTATAAAGACTTACAAGTTCTTGAGGGGAGTAAAAAGAGTACACTGCAGTGATCTGTTTAGATACAAAAGCACCATAACAAGGGGGCATGGATGGAAGTTGGTGGAGGGGAGATTCAGAAGTGATGCAAGCAAGTTCTTTTTCACAGAGTGTGTGGATGAATGAGATAGTTTACCCAAGCATATGGTTGAAGCCAAGTCAGTGACAGGGTTCAAGCATGTACGCAGGTTCACTCATTGACAGACAGATGGCAGTCAGCCGAGGTTGTGATCGAAGGGCTGTGGTGATCACCATCATTATTGCCATAGTTTGGATTTGGTGGCTGGGGCAAGGGGGTGTTTGTATGTGGAAATGGGTCTGGAACAGGCAAGTCGAGAAGGGTTTGGATGCCAGTGGGGGACACTAGACCACCAGGAATTTTCCAGACAGCTACAGGATGAGCGATGTGGGGTGGAAACTACTAGATCACCATAAAATTCAGTACAGCTACAGGATGGGTGATCGGGCAGGGGACCACTTGACCACCAGGAATATTTAAGCCAGCTACAGGACAGGTGAGCAGGAGGGGTGAATGACCGTGCACAGGGATAAGGGCTGTTTTTAGTAGCGTTAAACAACGCTGTGATGGAGACTGTTTAGCACTGCTGAAACTGCTGATTATACTGCTGCACCCAGTATGCATGTGGTCCCTGATTCGTATGGGCATAGCAGTAAATTCTGCGAGGCCACGCTGTTGGGTCAGTACAGCGCACTGGATGCCTTTGAAGATATACCCCACCCCGTCAGTCAGCGCTATTCACTGTTAGTGTGGCACTAGCCCGGTTATTGCTGCATTAACCATTTGAATATGGGGCCCTATTGCTGAAGAAATGGTGAATGGAATAAAGAACATGTTTATTTTCTTCATAACTTCATTGTTTTTTGACAGTTTGCCCCCAGATTTTCAACGTAGTCTTCTTATGAATCCACCTTATAGTCAAGGCAGGTGTAATTTTGTAAGTCCTGTCCAGAAATGATTTCTAGGCAGTGGCTGCAAAAACATGTTTTGGGCGGGATTTTAGAAAAAGGACAACTGTCATAGTACAAACACATGAACAGTGCTAGCAGAAAAAAGGTCTTATGATCTGTCTAGTCTGCTCGAGTTTACAAACCACCCAATAGCTACTGAGGGATCTGTCCACCCTCCCCACTTTCCACTTCTCCCTTCTCTTTAATATCCACTCCCCCCCCACATGAAACTTTTCCTTTTAACTCTCATCCCAGCCTTCCTTGAAGCTGTCTACAGTCCCAAGTGTGGAGGTGTTATGGGATAACAGATGGACCAGACACAGAACTTCAGGTTCAACACACAATCTCTGCGTGATGGTTATTAAAAACACAGGGGATAAACTTAAGTAATAGCATATCCCTTTTTCAATACACAAGTTTGCAGCAACAGACTATATATGTCCTTCCTCTGCACTTAGTCAGCATCTACTGATCTATCTCTTCAGTGAAAATTATTTCACTCCATGTTGGTCTTGTGTGTTTGGGTGATGGGGAGCTCAACAAAGAAAAACTCAAAAACAAGCTGTAGACAAAGAACCTCAGTGCAGAAGCACTGAAGCAAAGGTTACCCCAAAGGGCACTGGCACTAAAGCCAAGTTTCAAAGAAATATAACATCACACATACCCCCATAATGCAGTTGGTTCTATATGGAAATCACCATGAAATTTTAGAATTGTTCAGCTCAAAGCAGGAATACATGGTGCCTAAAGGCTTCTCAATCAATTTGTAATTTACATGCATTTTAACACAACACAGGTTTTCTACTATCTCTACCCCGGTAACTTAATTCTATATTACAGTCACCCAAATAATTTTTAACTTTTATAAAATAAAAAAACACCTGGTGCCGTGGTATTTTCCACATTTACAGGTTTCATACTCATAAGGCATATACATTAAGGTATTTTATGACATAGTGCTATTGCATACTAAATCTAACAATGAGGAACACAGCCTGTTGTTTTTCATCAGCTCGTCGGTCACCACAGTAACCTCCTTGTACGAGGACTTGAGAGGGAAAAGGAAAATTAAAGAGGACACTATAGCATAGTCAAGAAAGGGGAGGGGGTGCCCACAGGTGGCCAACCTTATGGACTAGAAATTGTAAAGGATAGATTAGGCTAAGAAATAGAAGAACTGTTGCAACAGATTTAAGAAAAGGTCAGTCCTCAAGAGTGGCAGGATCTCCCTGTCACACCAAGGAGACAGTTTCCTCCAGCAACATGTTTCATTTTGGCACCACCCTCTCAGTGAAAAAGTATCTCCTCATTTCCCTGTTGAAGCACCCCCTTCCCCCCACCAGCTTGAGGCAGTGCTCCTTAGTGGTCCTGTTCCCACTAAGGTTGAAAAGACCCTCAGAGCTCACTTGCTGAAACCCTTAAGGTATTTAAAAGTTTTGATCATGTCATCCTTCTCCCTTCTGTCGTCCAGAGAGTACATTTTGAGGTGTCTGAGTCTCTTCTAGTATGACCT
Source organism: Neoceratodus forsteri (assembly GCA_016271365.2). Classification (NCBI taxonomy): domain Eukaryota; kingdom Metazoa; phylum Chordata; order Ceratodontiformes; family Ceratodontidae; genus Neoceratodus; species Neoceratodus forsteri. Next base: position 1,730,608,480 of record CM057449.1, read on the forward strand.
GACTTGTTATCCAGGGATCATCTTGGTCACCTTTCTCTGTATCCAATAGGTTGATGTCTTTCTTTAGGTAAGGGCTCCAATACTGCACACTGTACTCAAGATGCGACTGAACCAGTGACCTGTTCAGTGGCAGAATGATCTCTGTTTTCCTATTGGTTATACCCTGGCTATACATTCCAGCATTCTGTTTGCTTTGGCCGCTGCCTGTCTTTCAGTGTGCTGAATGCTTCAGGTCACTCATAATGATCACACCCTACTCCTTCTCCTCTTTTGACCTGCTTACGGTACCTTGCACACCTCCTACCCAGTATGTAGTTTCTGGGTTGTTTGCCCCAGGGTGCATTACTTTACATTTTATGTCATTGAATCCCAGCCGCCAAATACCTGACCACCTCTCTAGTTTAGCCCGGCCCTCTCTAATGTCCTATCTCCACTGTTCTGAGACCACTCTCCCAGCTTTGTTTCGTCCACAGACAGACATATTTCGCCTTTTACCCCATTTGTAATGTTGCTGAAGGAGACGTTGAATAACGCTGGCCCAAGTACCGAGCCCTGTGGGACCGCTGGAATACCTCCAGTAACACTTGACCTAGACAGGCCTGTCATTAACCTGGCTGCTGTGTTCTGCACCAGCTGCAGCCGGCGGAGGGTCCCTCCACTGACCCCGAAGTACAGAGCGTTACAGTAATCAAGCCTGGATGTAACAAAGGTGTGAACTAGTAATAGCAGGTCCTCGGGCGGAACTAGGGGTTTAATCCTGGCGACATTCATTAAGTAGTAAAAAACACTTTGGACCAGAGAAGACATCTGCACTTCAGGTGACAATCTGTCATCCAGGATGACGCCAAGATTTCTCACCCAAGGGGAAGCCGTCAACAGGGTGGTTCCTTGGACCAATCCTGTAACAATTCCGGAGGCACTCCCATCATGCCCGTGACCCGGGTGAATCACCAGGACCTCTGTCTTGTCGAGATTCGGTCACAACCAGTTGGAGGATGTCCAGTCATTGATCTCAGCCAGGTAGTTGTTTCAGGTACAGGTGGCAACAGGGATCTTCCAATCCACTCCAAGTAGATTGAAGTCTCCCATAATCACTACCTGTCCCCTGCTGGGCATTTCCACAATTTTGGACCCCAACTCATTTTTTTTTTATCTTTTATATTTGTAAGCTGGATGAGCAAACTGCTCGTTTTCACCAAATTCTCATCCTGGTTCGGTGGCCTGCAGACTACTCCAACCCTTAGCTTTTTTACCTTTCTTTGACAGTACCTTTATCCACTTGCACCTCTGTCCTTCAATCCATTTCCTCCTCCCTAGTACAGGTTATCCCTTCCCTCATGTACAGAGCCCTTCCCCCTTATCTGCCCCCCATCTCTCCTGTACAGCTTGTGCCCAGGGACAGAGGGATCACAGTCATAGTTTGGTGTGGCCCACGGCTTTGTGATGGCAGCCATGCCCATCTCCCCCTCTGCCATCTGTGAATACAACTCAGCCATTTTGTTCCCCAAGCTCCTCGCATTCAGAGACACAACCTTCCACTGTGACTCGAGTCCCTCTACACCCAAGACTGCCTGCCCCCTCGTACCTGGTTCTATCCTCCTGCCCTTCATATTTTGCCTCTCGCCTGTCTCTTACTCATCTTGCTCTGATTAGGGGGAGCACTGATGACCTCCTCCTCCAGGTAACTAAGGGTATTATGATCCCTGCTGCTCCCCCCTCATCAGCTTAAATTCAGTTCCCTACTGATACGCTCGTCAAATCGGGTCTTTAGCATTGTTGCACCTTCCTTGTTAAGGTGTAGCCTGTCTGATGCATAAAGGTCTTTATTCTCCCACGTGGTCCCCCAGCCACCAATTAGCCCATATTCCTCCTCTTTACGCCACCGCCTGAGCCAGGCGTTAAACTCCTCAATCCTAGCCTTTCTTGCAGTGCTGGCCCTTGCTACTGGTATTACCTTTGAGAAGGTTTCTCACCTCCCCACCTTACTCACAGCCTCCACACTTCTCTGAAACTCTTCTGGACTACCTCCGCCTCATTGTCAGCCAGGTTGTTCATACCCTGCTGAGCAATGACATGCAACTGCCCCTCCTCCTGTCCTACCTCCACCTCACTGTCAATCAGGTTGTTCATACTCTGCTAAGCAATGATATGCGACTGCCCCTCCTCCTGTCGTGTGTTCTCGACTGTCCTTGACCCCACCCTTACTGTGGTCATCCCTGGCATACATTGGACCTTTATGCGCTTTGCCTTAACTTCTGTGACTCCACATCTCATTCCGTTAACTATGGAATCTTCTAAGATCACGACCCTCCCTTCCCCTCCTGCCACCTGAGTCTCCCTCATTACCTGCTTGTCCTTCCTTAAGTCACCTCCCTCAACTCCTTCAGCCTGCAGCCTGTTCTGACTACTTGCACCCCTCCCCTCTTGCATTCACCCCATTTTCCCATTCTGCCTTCCATTGCACAGCCCTTTTTCTGCTTTACCCTGTCCCTTCCATGCCTCTCCACTGCTGCTTCCACCCCACCTATCCCCTTGCTCACTTCTCTGTGGAAACATCCCCTAGTGCTCAAATCCTCCTCCTGTTGCTGATGCACCCTTACCCACACCACTCTTACCCGTACCCTCTCTAGTTAGTGGGAGGAATCTGTTCTGCTTCGTCACCTCTGGGAGTGCTCCCACCAGCCTCCCGTCCTTCTTTGCCCTCCCTGTTCCTCTTATTAGTGTCCATACCTCTCCTCTAGGCCTCCTTTCCCTCTGGGGAAGAGGGACCCAGGTAGCCTGTCTTAACTTCTTTTCCATTCTTCCTTCCCCTGTCAGATCCCTCGCTCAGTCTGGACTTCATCACTAGACCACCCCCCAACTAGCCATCATGCCCCGCTCTACTCACGCCTCATTTAGATGTCCCCTCTCTACTAATGTTCCTAACTCCAGTCTGAGCTGCCATGTCATGTACATGAGGTGAGGTAACAAAAGGACTGTGCTGAAAATTTGGAGCCAAAATCTGCAGAAAGTACAAAGCTATGAGTAAAAGTTGAAATAGGTTAACGTTACTTCATAACATGATATATATTTTTTTTATTTGACCCCAAATTTTCAACATTGCCTTTTTATGACCCCACCTTATAATCAAAACAGGTGGAATTTTTAAAATACTGTCCGAAAGGTGATTTTGCAGAGCAGCTGTGAAAACATGTTTTGGAGGGGATTTGAAAAGTTTGATTGCACCTCCATTGTTTATGTGGTGGGGTAAAAAGGCTGTGTTGATAATTTGGTGGTAAAAATGATAGAAAATGACAAAAGTTAGGAGTAGAAATTCAAAATGCATTAAAAAGCCATTAAAATTGTTTCAGTCATTTCGTTGGCATTGGTAGTGGCAGAAAGTGCCAGTTGGCAGAGGAATTCAGCAGTGGACCGGCTGAGTAAGTGAGGCGATGCAGCAGCTTGATGTTAATGGGGCGTGGATGCCAGAGGGAGATGGGGGTCAGAGGAAGGCAGAGCAAAACACATTGACAGATGATTTTCTTTGTTTAAGGTGAAAGAACGACGAGGATGATGAGGGATGGTTTTCTTTATTTCAGGGATTGGCTTGGTGGTGCAGGGGGAGCACCCCAGTATTGCATGCTATTGGGGCAAAGCTTTTTCTGGTGGGGGAGGTTGGACTACTGACCACTGTATTTTGGGTGGGGGGGTGTTTGATGTGGTTTCTGGTGGGGTTGAGCTCCCAACCACTCAACTTTGGGAGGAGGCTGTTGCGGTTTCTGGAGGACAGGTTGGGCACACAGCTGCTGGATCTCGGGGCAGCGGGGGTTGTTCTGGTTTCCTGTGTGGTGTCCAACTGACCGCCTCTCTTTGGGGGGAAGGTTGTTTTGGTTTCTGCTGGTGGGGTAGTGCACCTGACCGCTGGACTTTGGGAGAGGAGTTGTTGTGTTTTCCAGTGGTGGGATGGGCATCTAACCCTGGACTTACTGAAAGCTGGGTCAGGCGGGAGGGGTGATACTGGCAGCGGGATTGAGCACCTGCCACTGATGTTGTTGAGTAGCTGGGTCAGGCTGGAGGGGGGGATATAGGTTGCATGATTAAGCACCTGCCACTGATGCTACAAAGCTAGGTCAGACAGAAGGTGGGAACGCTGCCTCGCTGCTTGATAAAGGTAATATGAAGCGATATTGCAGTACCATAATACACTGTAGATGTGGCTGCATCCTTTTATATGTGAGAAGATTCCGCCCATCAGCCAGAAACATTGGCAGCAGCCGTGTCAGCTTTGAGTGTTGACTCACACACCTCCTGTAGGCTCAGCTGCACTGGCTACTACAGCACACACCTCCCTAACCTGTGCACTGTCCGAGCAGCCCCAGTATGTTTTGCTTGTGCATGTGCACAAGCACACATTTAAAAAAAAAAAGAAACCTGTGCAATCAGCCGTGATTCAGAAATCACTGGGTGAAAAGAAACATAGCAACATAGACTTTGACAGCAGATAAGGACTGCTTGGCCCACCCAGTCTGCCCATTTCCCTACCTATTGGATAAACTGCAGATCCTAGTTAACCAACAGCCTACTTCTTCCTACCCCTCCACCAGAATTGCCTTATATCCATCCCATGCATTCTTGAATTCTCCCACTGTTTTTGACCCCACGACCTCCTCAGGAAGGCTATTCCATGCATCCTCCACCCTCTCCATGAAAAAATACTTCCTCACATTGCCCTTGAGCCATCCCCCTCAAGCTTCAAATTGTGCCCCATTGTTCTTGCACATCTCTTTTTCTGAAAGATGCTACCCTCCTGGATTTTGTTGATTCCATTGAGGTACTTGAAAGTTTCTATCATGTCCCCCCTCTCCCTCCTTTCTTCGAGGGTATACATATTAAGCTTTTAGTCTCTCTTGGTATGACTCTGATGCAGACCCTGCACCAATTTAATTGCCCTCCTTTGGACTGCCTCCATCCTATGTCCTTATGGAGATGGGGTTTCCAGAAGTGCACGCAGTACTCCAGATGGGGTCTCACCAACTGTCTGTACAGAGGGATAACAACTTCCTGTTTTCTACTGGTGATGCCTCCTCCTGTGCATCCCAGCATCCACCCAGCCCTCCTTACTGCCTTTTCTCATTGCTTGCTTACCGTTTGGTCATCTGATATGACTATCTCCAGGTCCCTTTCCATTTTTGTTGTTGTTAGTACCTCCTCCATTGTGTACTCTTCCCCTAAGTTTTTGTTTCCCAGGTGGACTACTTTGTGCTTCTTTGCATTGAATCTAAGCCATCATACTTTTGACCATTCCTCCAACCTTTCCAAGTCTGTTCTTCTTCTTTCCACCCCACCTTCTGTATCAAACGTGCTGCAGATCTTTGTGTCGTCTGAAAAAAAGGCATACTTTTCCTTCCAATCCCCCCACAGTGTCACTTTTATAAAGACATTAAAAAGGACTGGAGACAGTACTGAACCCTGCGGTACCCTGTTAGTAGCCCCTCTTTATTCAGAGTGGACTCCGTTTACTATTATCCTCTGTTTCCTGTTGTCCAGTCAATTTTTTACCCAGGCTAACACCCTGGGACCCACTCTCAGGTTGGCTAATTTGTTTATTAATCTTTTGTGTTGGACTGTGTCAAATGCCTTGCTAAAGTCTAGGTAGGCTATGTCCACAGCCTCTCCCTGGTCTACTACTTTGGTCACCCAGTCAAAGAAATCTATTAGATTTGTCTGACATGACCTTCCCGCTGTGAATCCATGCTGCCTTGGGTCCTGTGCCCCGCTGGCCTCTAGGTACTCAGCAGTTCTTTCTTTCAGAAGTGACTCCATCAGTATCCCTTCCACTGAGGTCAAACTAACAGGTCTGTAGTTTTCTACCTCTGCTTTGCTCCCACTTTTGTGAAGGGGAATCACATCCACCCTCCTCAGTCCTTAGGTACCACACCATTTTCCCATGATTTGTTAAAAAGGGTAGTCAGTGATGTCACTAGCTCTCCCCTTAGTTCTTTTAGAATTTTGGGGTGAATCCCATCAGTGCCCATTGCTTTGTCCACCTTCAGTCTTAGGAGTTCTTTCAGAACCCTTTCTTCTGTGAATGCACTGGTATCGACCCCCCCCATCCAGAGTGCTGCTTCTGATTGGATTAGGTACCTCCCCCTCCTCCTCTTTTGTGAATACTGAGCAGAAGTAGTTAAGTATCCCTGCTTTTTCACTGTCGCCCTCTGCCCACCCACCCTCCCTTTATTGAGCATCACTATCCCTCCCTTGGTCTTTCTTCACTTCCTAATGTACCTATAAAAGGTTTTATCCCCCTTCTTAACCAAGTTGGCGATCTTTTCTTCAGTTTGGGCCTTTGCTATTCTGACTACCTTCCCTGCTTCCTTCTGCTTTAACTGGTACAGTTCTCTGTCCTGCTCCTTCTGTGTTTCCTTATACTTCCTGAATTCTTTCTTTTTCTCTCCAACCTTCACCACCACCTCTTTTGAGAACCATAGTAGTTTTTTCCTTTATTTTGATTTGTTTATTTGCTTCACACAAAGGCTTGTTGCCTCTGTGATGGCAGTTTTAATGTTTCACCATTATTCCTCCATCCCTCCTTCTTGCCTGTTTGCTGGTGCTTTTCTGAGACACTCTCCCAAAGCCAGCCCTCCTAAAATCCAGTACCCTCACTTTTGTATGCCTTGAATCCAGGGCTGTGTTTATCGTGAACCGCACTGGTGCTCGCTTGATCCCAGATGGCTACCCACTTCTGAATTTGAGATCCTCTCTCCGATCCCGTTTGAGAGTACCAGGTCTAAGATTGCTCCCTCCCGAGTGGGTTCTAACACTAGCTGTCTGAGGCATGCCCCCCTGTAGGGCATCAAGAAGGACCCTGATCTTGGATGTGGCTGCAGCAAAGGTGCTCCAGTTAACATCTGACATATTCAGGTCCCCCATCAACAATATCTTCTCTTTTTCTGCCATCCTAAGGATGCCTTCTATCATTTCCTTGTCTATTTCCTCCCCAAGGAAATGAATAAGTTTTACTTTTGTGTATGGTTTTTGTTCAACAGCCTTTTTCCCTCAGAAATATTTTCTATTTTCTTATCCCTTCTAGGTCCCCTCTTGGACCACCTTCCACGCTTCCTAATCTGCTGAGGCCTTCTGTGAGTCTGAAGGCATCATCGCATGCTGCAGGTCTTCAATTTCTGCTCTTGGACAGTGCCATATCCAGGAGCACGAACATAAGTGCCTCCAATCCCCGATTAGTGGGAGCTTTCCCAAGGCTGACTTTCAACTACTTCAAGAAATAGTCTGGCTATGGAAGAGAGAGGTGGTGGATCCAGAGGTCTAGTTGTCCCAGTTGTGTGGGCGGGGCAACTTCCTCTGCTGGATGAAGCCTCCATTTGTCATTTAATACCTTGGTCCTACCCCATTAGGATGCAGAGGCATATGTGTGCAGCTGGATGCACTATGTATGCATCCATTATCAGTGCTCAAAGTTGAACTGCTACCTGTAGTCACCCAGGTTGGTGCCACAGCGGGAGACAGTACCCTCCTTCCCTCCTCTGCTAAGGAGAGCATCCTCTGGAACACTAGTCCTTCTCCATTCGCCCTTCTTCGTGCCCTGAGCTTGGGGCACAAGCCTGTGGTGCCAGGTATTGGGAGTGGCACTCCTTTCTTTGTGCCGGCGAGCTGGGCTAGCATACAATTTTAAACCTGGTACATTCATGTGAGATGTTGAGGTAAACTTGCATCATGGTTAGATCCAGTCTGTCTGTTTGCAGTAACCCATTGGATATATTTACCTTACTATAGCTACTGCAAAATGTGTAGTAAAATTTGGCAGAATAAACAAAGAGGAAGTCAGAACTCCGATATTCAGCCTCATCTAGTCACATAGTCTTGGAGGGATATTTTAATGATGCAGTTATCTGAATAATTAATTCAATAAAACACAACAGTTAGCCGTAGCAATGGAATAGTGAGTTTGATGGATATTCTAGAGGCAGATAAATGAGTACTGACAGTAGACATCGTTACACGTGCAAGGTCGCAAACATTAATTGTGCAACTCAAACATAAAAAGTTAAAATTGTAACTGTGAAAAAAATTATATCAGTACAAAACGGTGGTCCAATCCAGTGCTAATGTTACCGATATGATTTTTGAAAGCTGAAATTGTACTAGTTTATTCAGCTTCAGGTAACTTTGCTGAATTTCTTTTTCAGAGTCAGGCAAGGACACTAGCTGAACAAAAGAAGTTGCCCTTTGCTGTTGAGAACCATAATACAAATGAGGACTTGGGTAAGTTAGTGTATTGCTGCTTTATCGATACAGACTTTGTAAGGAAAATGGAGAGGTATGATTGTCTGAGACCCGTCACATGAGCACAAACTATTCTTTTCTTTTTTTAACATAGTTCTTTTGCAAACTCATTTTTCTGTATCGAGCCATGTTGTCAGTGGGGAGTTAGTACATATGGGTAATGAACACCCCAGCAGTCAGCAGAGAACCTTGGGCACATGAGGGGGTCTCATTTAAGTAAAAAAAAAAGGAAATCACCGTGTGTTTCTCTGTTTGAGGATGGGGGCTGTATCAGCTTAATTTACTGAGTCAGAGGTGACGCTAATTGGGGGTGTGAATTAGGAGTACAAAAGCATGTGTCTCCAATTATAGCTTCCTGCTGAAATTTTTGACAGAGGAGAGTTTGCTTTCAGAGCAAGTAGCAGTCTAGAACTACAGTTTTCTTACTAATTGTTTGGATTAAGCAAACAGATACTTATTAGAAGAAGGGGGTCTCATTTAAGTAAAAAAAAAAAAAGAAAAGAAGAAAATCACTGTGTGTTTCTCTGTTTGAGGAAGGGGGCTGTATCCAGTGGTGCCAGAACGGTTTGAAAAGCGGTAGGGCCAAGGACATAAGGGGTACATTTTCCCCTATTAAATATATTACCATGATAGCAAAAAGTAATGGGGCCACTTATGAAAGTGGTAGGGCCATGGCCCTAGTGCCCCCCGTTCCAGCACCTATGGCTGTATCAGCTTAATTTACTGAGCCAGAGGTGAAGCTAATTGGGGGTGTGACTTAGGAGCTTAGGAGTACAAAAGCAGGTGTCTCCAATTACAGCTTCCTGCTGTAGTTTTTGACAGAGGAGAATTTGCTTTCAGAGCAAGTATCAGTCTAGAACTACAGTTTTCTTACTAATTGCCCTCCTTCCCACCCTCTACCCTCCCACTCTAAGCCAGTTCTGCTTTTATAGTCACTGGATTTGACTGACAACAGGAAGTTCCTGTTTGGCAGTAGGAGGGGAAGGATCACTGAGACACATTAGTTTCATCAACTTTGAAGAAACCTAAAAAAATAGCTCTCCCCAGGCTGCTGGAGGTCTGAATCCAAGCACGGAAGAAGGAGACTACTGAAGACTACAGGAAGTTCCTGTTCCAGAACAGGAAGGGCGAGAGTTGGAAGGGCACATAGGCAGTAGGAAAGTAGGTGTAAAAATACATAGAGGGAGGAGACAGTAAGCATACAAAGCAACAGGAGAGGGGACACAAAATAAGTCAAGATGGGAGTGGTGCAGTGCAGTGGCTGTGGGGCAGTAGTGTTACGGGAGACATTCTGGAGGCTGCAATGCTGCCCTGTTTGCAGGCACCTTTCTGGTCTGAGGGAGGAGGTTGCCCATCTCCAGGCTGACCTGGCTAGGATTCGTGAAACCTCTTCCCCCACCTAGGGACCACCAGGGCCACCACCGCTACCTCAGAGGTTGCCAAGAAAGAGGAGCGGTTGGACCAAGGTGGGCTCAGGGAGGGAGAGGGTGGTGGAACAGAGGTGAATCCCTTCACAGTTCATATGCTGTTCTGGCGAAGAGTGGTTCCTCTATGGAGGCACCTGCAGTGGAGACCAAGGAGGATGCTGGGAACCTCCACAAAGAAGACCCACAGGAGGGTGGCACGAGACCCCACGGGGGAAGGAAACAACTCCTGGTGGGGGACTCAATCATTAGAGAGGTAGAAGTGGGGGAGGAAGGGGATAGGGAGGTAAGGTGCCTGCCAGGTGCCACGGCATGGAGGGACAGGAAGTGAATCCTCAGGATCGCAGGAGCAGCTGCATGAAGGAGGAAGCTGGATGTCATTGTCCACCCAGGGACAAATGACCTGGCTGTGAATGGGATCAGAGCAGTGCAAGAGGAGTTTGTGGAGTTGGGAAGGGGCCTTAGACAAGTAGCATGTACGGTAACCTTCTCGGAGGTGCTGCCTGTCTATGGCAAGGATGATGATAGGGTATTCCACACCATGACATTCAATGAATGGTTGAAAAACTGGTGTGGAGCTCAGGGTTTTGGCTTCATTGGGGGACTGGGGAGTCACCTGGAGGGATGCAGGCCTATACTGGCGCGATGGTCTGCATCTGTCCGGGGGGGGCCAGGATCCCAGGTGATAGGTTTTAAAGCTTCATTGGCAAGCATTTAAACTAGCCGGGGGGGGGCACTGAAAAGGAACAGGGGAATCCTAGCCTCCCCCCACAAAACACAGTAGTTGGAGAGGTAAACACCAAGGTAGAGAAGTCAGTAGGGAGCAGGACAGGGGTAAATACAGAAAAAGGCAGTAAGGACAGGGATGGGGCTAAAAGGGGTAAGACCATCAAAAAATGGAAGGCAATGAGTACCAATGCCCGCAGGCTGTGTAACAAACTCTCTGAACTAGTGGCCTTGATGGAAGAGGGATGACTGGATATTGTGGCAGTCACTGAAACATGGTACACAGAGAACCATGACTGGGATGTCAACATACCAGGATACACAATCTACAGGAGGGACAGGGTGGGTAAAAGAGGAGGAGGAGTAGCTCTCTATATAAGGGAAGGGATTAAAGCAACAGAACTAAAGAGTAAACAGGAAGTTGATGAGTCACTATGGGTCACCCTGGAGACAGGAAATGACACAACAATCTGCATGGGGGTTGTGTACAGACCCCATCTCAGGGGGACTAAATGGACAAGGAAATGATAGACGGCATCCTTAAAATGGCAGAAAAAGGGGAAATATTGTTGATGGGGGACCTGAATATGCCAGATGTTAACTGGAGTACCTTTGCTGCAGGCACATCCAAGAGCAGGGTCATTCTTGATGCTCTGCAAGGTGCATGCCTCAGACAGCTAGTGTTGGAACCCACTCGGGAGGGAGCAATCTTAGACCTGGTACTCTCAAATGGGGAAGGAGAAAGGATCTCAGATTTAGAAGTGGGTAGCCATCTGGGAACAAGTGACTACCAAACAGTGTGGTTCACAATAAACACAGCCATAAAGTCAAGCCATACAAAAACAAGAGTATTGGACTTTAGGAGGGCTGACTTTGGGAAAATGAGAGAGTGCCTCAGAAAAGCACTAGCAAGCGGTCAAGAAGGAGGGGTGGAGGAACAATGGGGAATAATCAAACAGCCATCACAGAGGCAACAAGCCTCTGTGTGAAGCAAATCAACAAAACAAAATGAAGGAAAAAACCTATGTGGTTCTCAAAAGAGGTGGAAGGGATGGTTAAGAAGAAAAGGATAGCATTCAGGAAATATAAGGAAACACAGAAGGAGCAGGACAGAGAACTTTATCTGTTAAAGCAGAAGGAGGCATGGAAGGCAGTCAGAATGGCAAAGGCACAAACTGAGGTAAAGACAGCCAACTCTGTTAAGAAGAGGGATAAACCTTTTATAGGTACATTAGGGAGTGAAGAAAGGCCATGGGAGGGATACAGAGACTTAGTAAGGGGAAGGGAATGTGGGCAGAGGGTGACAGTGAAAAAAAAGGGATACTGAACAAATATTTCTGCTCAGTATTCACAGCGGAAGAGAAGGGGGAGGTACCTAAACCAAACAAGAAAGACCCTTTGAATAGGGGGATCGATACCAGTCCATTCACAGAAGAAAGGGTTTTGAAAGAACTCTTGAAACTGAGGGTGGACAAAGCAATGGGGCCTGATGGGATTCACCCCAGAATTCTAAAAGAACTAAGGGTAGAACTAGTAACGCCACTGACTACTCTCTTTAACAAATCATGGGAGGATGGGGTGGTACCCGAGGACTGGAGGAGGGCAGATGTGATTCCACTTCACAAAAGTGGGAGCAGGACAGAGGCAGGAAACTACAGACCAGTTAAGTTTGACCTCAGTTGTAGGGAAAATGATGGAATCACTTCTGAAGGAAAGAACTGTTGAGTACCTAGAGGCCAGTGGGGCACAGGACCCAAGGCAGCATGGTTTCACTGCAGGAAGGTCATATCAGACAAACCTAATAGATGTCTTTGACTGAGTGACCAAAGTAGTATACCAGGGAGGGGCTGTGGATATGGCCTACCTAGATTTTAGCAAGGCATTTGACACAGTCTCACACAAAAGATTCATATACAAGTTAGCCAGCCTTGGAGTGGGTTCCAAGGTGGTAGCCTGCATAAACAAACTGGCTTGACAACAGGACGCAAAGGGTAATAGTAAACGGAGTCCACAGTGAAGAAAGGAGGGTAACTAGCGGGGTACCGCGGGGTTCGGTACTGGGACCGGTCCTCTTTAATGTCTTTATAGGTGACATTGGTGAGCACCTGGAAGGAAAAGTATGTCACTTTGCAGATGACACAAGGATCTGCAACAGGATTGATACACGGGGGGGGGGGGGATGAAAAGGGACTTGGCAAGGTTGGAGAAATGGTCAAATATATGGCAGCTCAGATTCAATGCAAAGAAGTGCAAGATAATGCATCTGGGAAACAGAAACCCTGGGGAAGAGTACACAATGGGGGGTGAGATAATAACAAAAATTGAAAAAGACCTAGGAGTAATTATATCAGATGATCTAAAGGTGGGCAAGCAATGTGAGAAGCCAGTAAGGAGGGCTGGAGGGATACTGGATGCATAGGGAGAGGCATCAACAGTAGAAAGCAGGAAGTTGTTATCCCTCTGTACAGACAGTTGGTGAGACCCCATCTAGAGTACTGAGTGCAGTTCTGGAGACCCCATCTCCCTCAAAGACATAGACAGAGTGGAGGCTATTCAGAGGGGGGCACCCAAAATGGTGCAGGGTCTGCACCAGAAGACATACCAGGAGAGACTAAAGCAGCTTAATATGTATACCCTTGAGGAAAGAAGGGAGAGGGGGGACATGATAGAAACTTTCAAGTATCTCAAGCGAATTAAAGTACAAGAGGGTAGTATCTTTAAGAAAAAGAGATGTGCAAGAACAAGAGGGTACAATTTGAAGATAGAGGAGGGACGGCTCAGAGGTAACGTTAGAAAGTATTTTTTCACAGAAAGGGTTGTGGATGCATGGAACAGCCTTCCTGAGGAGGTTGTGGAGTCAGGAACAGTGGGAGAATTCAAGAATGCATGGGACAGACATAAGGCAGTTCTAGTGGGGAAGGGGGTAGGAGAAAGTAAGCTGTTGATTAACTAGAATCTGCAGCTTATCCATCAGGTAGGGAAGTGGGCAGACTGGATAGGCCAAGCAGTCCTTATCTGCCATCAAATTCTGTGTTTTGAAGAGGATTCAGAGATCACCAGCAACTCTGTCTTGCTGTGCCACTAGAGCATAGGCAGCATAGGTAGAACTCTTAGAAATATGTTCTACAATGGATTTGTTATTTTTCTGACAGTGACTGTACAACTGGGAGGTATGTTGATGCTACTACCTGGTGAAAAGGAGCACCTTCAAATTTAGAAATCTTGCTTGTAAAGCTGTGGCTTTGAAATTGAGTAACCTGCTATACACTTCTCATTGCAGTGCCTTCTTGGCATGAACTAAGGACCACATGCCACTTTATTTGCATAGCGTGTTCTGCACAGGTCTCTGATCATCTTATCCTGGTGCCTTAAGTGTTTTTCGTTTACTAATTTGGGGGAGACCAAAGTTAGTAAGCTAGATTGTGGGGCTTGTATTAACTTCCTCTCTTATTTTTATCCCCAGCGTGCTTCTTGAGATGGACCCCATCCCTCTGTTTTCACCATCTTCTCTCATATTCAGCTTTGTGGGCAGTTAGGAGGCTTTGTGAATTGCTCACAGACTGAAAAGTTCCCTTCAGGTGTTTTCAAGCTGGGGTCACCTAGCTGGTTAGATCTGGCAGTTAGCTAGCCTATTCCCATTTATGTCAACTTGGCAATCTTGCCTGAAAATTTTATTTGGGAGCTAGTACTATTTGTCAAGAACTAGGAGGCCAAAGCACCTTGTCTTGGAGCTTGTACTGTTTCTAGAGAGCTTGGGGGCCGAAGTGCTTTTAGTGCAACACTTTCACGCCATTTCCAAGTGCTTGGCGCTCCACGCGGTTCTTCCGCACCATTGCGGGTGGATTGCCAGCATGTAAATATCTCAGGTGAGCTGGTGTGGAGGCACACACGCACCTGTATCATTGGATGTTGTGACATCATGCGGACGACATATCATCACATGCCTTGCCTTGTCCGTATGCTCACCCAGCATAGGTGCTGAGGCAGAAAGAGTGTGTGTGCTGTTCTCACTGCTGTTGGCCAGGCTTCCACTTTCGTTTTTTGGCCCCAGCCATCTTACAGCAAGTTTACTGTTTGCTGGGCAGCAGCTTTTTCTGGGCAGCGTGGTGGTGAGTTGTCTAATTTACGAAGGCCCAGTCCATAGCTGGAGGTCACTTGGGGGATTTAGTCAAGTTTGGGGAAAATTTGGAAAGTTTGTTTTTCAGTGTCTAAATTATTTGCCTAGTCATCTACTGGCAGCAGCATCAGAGGGGTTCCCTGTACAGTGCATCAATAGGGATCACCTGTATTATTGCTTTCTTGGTTTCTGGCTGCAGCATAGACTTTGAAATAAGTTTTGACTTGTAGGAAGTGGCACCATGGCTTATCGGAAGTCAGTAGTATTCAAAGAGACATAAGGCCTGCTGTAGCCCTCCTCCCTCCAGATCAAGGGTATCTACAATTTGTTCTTCCTCTCCCTGCAAACAGTATTGTTTTCCAGGGTTCCCACTTGTACCTGAATTTTTCTCCAGTTGGATGAAGAGTTGCAGTGAGTCTCTCCATGTTATAAATTTCCTCCACCCAATGTACCTGTTCCTTAAGTGTTGGCAGTCCCATTTCCGGCCAGTGGACTATAAGAGTTTTTAATGCAGCCAGGTTAAGTATGCTGAGTAACTCTTTTTTCTTTGATACAGATCGAGGCAGTTGCCCCGGTACCCCCAAACAAGGAAGGCTGGGATTCTATTCAGTTTATTTTGTGGTTCCCAAGATATGTTGGGGGCTTCGACTGATTCTGGATCTGCACCATTAAGCAAGTTTGTCTGCCATACAACATTCAAGATGGAGTCCTTGCAATCCATCATACGGGCAGTCCAACCAGGGGATTATTTAGTGTCCATAGGACCTGAAGGATTCCTAGCTCCACATCACCATCCGCCAGTGGCACCAGAAGTTCCTGAGGTTTGTGATTCAGGGATAGCATTCCCAGCACTGAGCACTTCCCTTTGGTCTGGTGATAGTGCCTAGGGTGTTTTTGAAGATCCTTATTGTGCTAGTGGCACAAGTTTGATGGGGGGGGCATCATGTTTACCCCTATCTGGATGACTTGCTTATCTGAACTCTGACTCCAAAGACCCAGCAGAACTGATTCTCACGACGGATGCCAGCCTGTTGGGCTGCAAAGCAGTCCCTGGCTAAGTCCTTGTTTGGGGGTCTGGAACTCCCAGGAACAAAAGCTTTAGATAAATGTGTTTGAAATGAGGGCAGTGTTTTTTGCCTTGCTTAATCTTCACACTCGAGTGCAGTCGCGGGCCGTGAAGGTTAGGTCAGACAACACTGTCCCCGTGGCATACGTAAACAATCGAGGCACGAGAAGCCAGGGAACGCTTGCAAAAGCAATGGAAATACTAGTGGGTGGGCAGGGAAAAACCTTCTGCCCTACCAGTAGTTCATCTAGGGGAACTGAATGTGCAGGCCAATTGGCTACGTCGAGAGACAGTTCATTCGGGGGAATGGACCTTGAACTCGGATGTGTTCAAGCTTCTGTGCAGAAGATTTGGTCGACCTCAGATCCGTCTCATTGCATCAGAGGAAAATGCTTAGGTACCAAAGTTCTTTGCGCAGGTATCCGTGTCATCAGGCAGAGGTGGTGGATGCAGTGTTCCAGCAGTGGGATTTTCTTAGAGCTTACTTGTTTCTTCCACAACCACTAGTTCCCAAGGTAATTCAAAAAGATAAAACAGTCAAGAGGGAGCTTCATCCTGACAGCCCCAAAGTGGCCAAGAAGGCCATGGTTCTCAGACCTAATGAATCTAGCCCAGCAGCCTCCATTTCAACTCCTGCTTCAGGGGAAAACGTCTCTCTCAAGGTCCCATTCTGCATCTAAATCCAGAGGTAGCGCATTTAGCAGTGTTGCTCCTGAAAAGATGAGACTGTTAAAGCAGGGTTTCTGCAAGAAAGTGGTGGGTTCCGTAATGGCCTCAAGGAAGGTTTCTAAATCTGCAGCTTATGACCGTAATTGGCATATCTTCTCCAGTTGTGCCAGAGAAAGAGGTATTGGGCCTTATAAAATGGGTCTAAAAATCAAAGAACTTTAATTGGTTAAAGCCAGTCCGGTGACTGTGCATTATTGGAGTATAATGCACAGTCATCCTGGTCCTAAACCACATCACACAATGAGCAAATCAGTCCTCCTACAACCAGAACTATTTTTCATCAGTCCCCCTACAACCAGAATTAATTAATCCTCCGTCACAAACATGGCGACCAACTTAACTCTGTAAATACCTTCAACTGGGCCCTAAAAATAAAACTACCTTAAATAAAAAATAAATTAATTAGATGTTGTTTCCTTGATCATCACACTCTCCTTACACATATAAACAAATTAGAAACGTTAAGTATTGTTCATAGTTGTCATTACAACTGTTTCTTTGCTGGCATGAAGAATCCTCATTCTGTCTTTACCTGCTCATTTGGGAAATCTCTTCTGCTTGCCCTGATAGTGAGATAATTGAGTCTCTGTCTCTAAAAGAGGCTTTTGTTGTGTATGTGTGTACAGTATGTTAGGAGAGGAACATTCTGCCAGAGGAACTGAGCAGAATTTTGAATCCCTGTATTCCAAGGTAAACATTATATATCTTAAATGTGGGGAAAGAAGAAGAAAAAAAACAGAGAGAAAAGGTGGGAAAACACAGTTACATAGGCAGAGGCAGACCCAAACTGCTCAAATACTTTCCAGAAGTTTATAAAAGCATGCACATTAAAATCATATGTGGGTGTTTTCAGGTGAAATCTATCACCCCCCCACACCAAAAAAAGGCAACCTGGCGGGTTTAAAGTTTTGAACATATGTCCATTAAGAAACAGTACTTGTATTGATTTAAAATGCAAGGTAACATGATTTTTTTTCTTATAAAAATGTGTGCCACATACAGTTTTTCACTATGTTTTATGTTTTAGCTACCCCCCCAGTTACCAGAATAGGGACTATTTTTGTATTCAGAATTAAAATGGAAGCATTTTCAATGAAAGGTATCATTTTAATTTTTTTTAAATACTTACTTCTTATTTTCATTCGTTTTAAGTCAAATATTTAAATGCCATTTTAGAAGAGCAATAAGACACTCCAAGGTGTACCATTATGGTGAAATAATCACACTTCTCAGGTGCATTTAATGGCCCTTGGCTGCGCCTCATGCCTAACAACGTACCTGAGGTGTGCGATTATTTCCCCGTGTCACCATAATGCACACTCTGTCATGTCTTATTGTTTACATCTAAGACTACAGTTCTGCAGATTCTGGATTTTTTTCAGGCAAGAAGAGACAAAGGTCTAGCATTGAGCATCCTGCTAAACCAGTTGTCTGCACTTGGGTCAGCTTGGGAAACATTAATGGGTTGATCCTTAGGAACAACTTGGAGGTTATTTGCTTCCTCAGGGCAGTCCGCAGAAGACCGCCATCTTTCTGATTCCCTGTGCCACCATTGGACTTGCACCTGGTGTTGAATGCTTTGTGTAGGGCACCTTTCAAATCTCTTTCGTCAGTGCCTGTGAACATCCTGTCTTAATTGCAGTCTGTTCACCCAGAAGAATTGGGAGAACTTCAGGCACTGTCCCATAAAGAGCTTTATTTTATAATGCATAAGGAGAAGATGGTATTGAGGATGGATCTGTCCTTTGTGCCCAAGGTCCTTACAGCCCTCCATGTAAATCTGGAAGTCTTTGTCTACTGTCCTTCTGTCCCAAGCCAGCAAATACGAAAGAGAATGAATTTTAGAAGCTGGATTTGTGAAGGATAGTTAAGGCTTATTTCAAAAGAACAAAAGATTTTAGAAAATTTGAGAGTTCTCTTTGGAGCAGCAAAGAAGGCCCTTAAGGCTTCTAAGGCCACCTTAGCTAGGTGGTTAAGGGCTTTCATCACCAAGACATATGCGGCTGAGAAGAAAAAAGCTCCTGCTGTCATCAAGGCCTACTCCACCAGAGCCATTGCTATGTCCTGGGCTGAGAGATCCACTTTGTTCTTTATTTAAAGGGGAATTCTCACCTGCAAATCTGCTGTGCTGCACATCAGTATCCCCCTTATGTAGTCCTTGAGTTCTGAGTGAAGTCCCAAATCATCAGCATGACTGTTAAAATAATTATTTTTTATCACAGCTCGGTCGCGTGAATCTCCTGGTGTTGGTCTCCATGTCCGCACATGCCCAGTATCATCGCTGCCTCTGTGATGTCTTCGATGGACTGTCTCCATGTGGTACAAATCAGTATAGGTGCGAACTGCACAGTGGTGTGCTTATTTTTGACAGCTTCCTTTCCACTCCTTCGCGTAGCAGTCTGCTGTGAAATTCAGTCTAAAATGGTACTGTGCTGTACTGTTGGATGTAGCAATAGGTCCAGCAATGTCAGTTGTCGTGGCATATCTTTTTTTTTGCTTCCCCAAGGACCCTGCTATGTGCGCTAAGTGGGCTGCAGCTATAAAGCGGGTGAATCTCCCCGATGTCAAAAGCAGGAACACAGTGGTGTGTTCTTTGCATTTTACACCTGACAGCTTCCAGTGTGATCTAAAGGTACATCCCCAAATACATTTAAACGTGTTTCTATGTTCATGTCACCCCCCCCCCCAAAGTAACACCGGGGAAAAGCTGTCATGGTGTACTAATATTGTGCTTGTGTTGTTCTGTCACAATAAGCTTTATTACAGTGTTTTGTATCTGCTGTATATGTGTCAGTGATGATGTGTCTGGTATGGGGGTGCTATGTTTCTGTGTGTATATAAATGTCATCCTTTCTTTGAATGATGGACTGGCTGTCAGTGTTCACAGTATGGGTGTGCCACGTTGTGCTTATGGACTATGCCTATATGTAGTGGTACGTAAGTGTATTTCAAACTTGTGGCACACTGCCATGAGGGACTGTTGTGTGTCAGCTCTGTACATGGTGGCTGTGTGGCACTGTAGTATGAGTGCTATGTGATGTTCAGTCATGCTGTAATGAATGGAACGGTGTCATCAGCAGTCAGGTTGTGTACTGCGATGTTGGCATTAGTGCGATTGCCACTGTGGTTCATGGGCTGGGTGTGGGTGTCACGATCATGTCCCCTTTCTCATGACAGCGAGTACATGTGTACACCATTTACTGTCATTATGATTGTTTTCCCCACTGTCCTGTCACTGTGATGTGACCTTCTGGTTGGCGTAACTGTTCTTGTTTGCAAATAGAAAGACATTCCGTCACAGTTCTTTAGCAATTAGGAGGCAGTATGGCACAGTGGTTTAAGGCTCTGAGCTGCAAATCTGGAGACCTGGGTTTGAATCCCACAGCCCCCACTTGCATACTGTGTGACCCTGAGCAAGTCACTTAACTTCCTCGTGCTCCCAGGTTGCACCTGCAAACAAGCTTTCAACTTAGTGTGTCTCACCTGGTAAAATAATTGGTAAAAATTATGCTGATAGTAATGTTAAAGAGCCCCGGTATTATCTACCCCTGTGTCACATGGGAAGTAATTCTACCAACTTCTGAAAGCACTGCGTTTATTACCAAGGTCTGATGTCTTCCCCTACCCCTTACTCATGTATGAACTTATGTGGGGAAAGTAGTCCAAGGCCTTGTTGTTGTAAAGTTTCGCCATATACACTGCCCTACTTAGCAGTCCCTTCGCCAGATCAGAGAACTCGATTTGGTTTAATGTGCTATCGAACCTCCCTCCCGGGAGCCCTTGCTGTCCTGGGCCATGCAGCCTATTTGGTTCTATGTACCCCACTCTACCTTGTCCTGTACTGCAGCTACCATGGAACAGTATGCAATTCCATGTGCTCCTTCTTTTAGTCTATATGCAAACATTCCCTGTTCTATAGTCCTCTGGCACCACTCCTTTTAGCACATACAAGTCAAACAGTGACACAAGTGTTTATGCCATCATTTGAGCTGTACCTTGACTCTGATGTACCACGACTGCGGCCATTGCATTGTCCATTTGTAAACCTGCAACCTCTTCCTTTACCTGTTCTGTTTTGTTATTGGCTTTTGTTCACCCCTAAGCTCCCTGATCCCCTCTCCATTAACAGTGGGCCATTGTCTTGTTTCTCCACTGTGAACATACAGCAGCAGTATTTGTTTACCATATCTGCCTATGTTTTCCATGCATTTTCCACCATCCACTGTGATCGTGATCATTCACTATCTGTGCTTCCTTCTACCCACTATGTAGTGATACATTGTCCTTCCCCCTTTCATCATCTTGTGCCCTATGTGTGCACGTGTGGGATATACACATCATACTAACATACTAGAATGCCAGCAGAGTATGCCCAGAGGGCACCGGAACCATCCCCCTGATTTCTGTCCCAAGCCCCCCTCTCCCAGACAGGCGTCCCCCTCATCCTCCTTCTCCAGAACCTGTCCGAGCCTCTATTGAAGTCTTCCACTGTGGACTCATCCACCACTTTTTCATGCAGTGCATTCCATGGCTCTACCACCCTCTCAGTGAAGTATCTCTTCCCACTGTCCCCCTTAGTCTCCTTCCAGCCATGCCCCGTTGTAGCCCCACCACCTTCCTCTGACACATCCCCTGTAGGCATACCTTATTTACCCCCTTCAGATGCTTGAACACCTCAATCATATCCCCTGTCTTTCCTCTCTTCCAGTGAGAATAAGTCAAGCTCCTCAACTCTCGTCTCATGAGCCCTAACTCCCAGGCCCTGGATCATCCTGTTAGCCCTCCTCCGAACCCTCTCTAGGAGTTTAATATGCATTAAACAGGAGTGGTCCCTGGACTGATCCATGTGGGAACCCTCTGATGACTAAGGGACGAGAGTACCCCCCCCCACCACCACCACCACCTGCTGGGTATGACCCGATAACCAGCTTCCAATCCACCTGTGCATCCCTGCCCCGACCCCCATCTGCTCCTACTCAACTAGCAGACGAGTGTGACATACCGATTCAAATGCATTGCTGAAGTCTCCTCTGTGGATGTGCGTGTGTGTGTGTGTGTTTGTGTGTGGGTGGGGGGGGCCCGCTAAACAGTATGGGTACTTAGATGGTCTCATGGTGGTGGCGGTGGTAGGCCACCATGTGGCTGTGGCAGATGCATATCATGGCGGGTGGTTACTGTGTGTGGCATGATGCCCTGCATAAGTGCAGGCACATCATGATGAGTCATGGAGGTACCAGGCGGGTGCACTCACCCAATGAGCTTCCCTATGCCCTCCCTTTGTGCCATGTGTCATGTGATGGCACATAGGGTTGCTTCCCAGTACCACAGAGTCCTGCTGGTGTAAGTGTTTGGATATGCGTGGTGGGTTATGTCACTGTTCTTACTGTCATAACCTGCTTCACAGTATGCCTCCCAGTTGATAGCTCTATGCGCCTTTGTGAATGGCAGTTATTGCAGTACTCCTCTCTGTCATGCCCTAGTGCCGACGGCGCATACCTGTCATTGCAGAAGAGTGATCTGGCACGTAAATGTGTACTGCCATGTTCAGTGCCACGTGGTGTCCATGCGACAATGCATATCAATGTCAAAGGGCCCGGCTTCCCTGGTGCTGTGCCATATTGCATAGGGAGCATTATTTGCATTGCTGTCTTCTGTCTGTGCGTTGCCTTTCCTTACTGTTATCAAGCCTCTATCTGTTGTATCATGTAACGTTGCCTTTATTACTACTGGTAGGATGCCGTGTCCTGACATATGTGAGGATGTGGAGCATCATGGTGCGAGATGCCTTATTTTTTTTGTGACTTCATGTGTCTTGTCTCTGGTTGTGCTTATGTGCATGCTCCATGACTGACGGACTTTACACTGAACACAGCTGCAGGTTTTTACCACTAAAATGTTACGCAGCACAGCATCTGGCTTTGCACATCACTACAAAAATCGAAGTTTCCAATCACCCCCCCAAAAAAAACCTAACTCAGGTACTTCAGCTCACATAGGTCAACTTCCACTTCTGTGTCTGTTTGAGAGCAATGTGTTCTCTGTGCCAAGCACACATACAATATGTTACTTGTTGCTGTATGTGACACAGCAGACTGACGCTGGTAAAAACAAATATTTTTTCTGTCTATGCCATGCTTCGCCATATAACAAGCATTGTTTCCGTTACCCCATTGCGCAACTTACAGCATGTGGCTCAAGAGGGTGTTGATTGTACTTTGCTTATCTGATGTTCTGTGGAATTATGAGGAATAAAGACAAGTATAGTGTCTTGTACCACCAAATGTGTGATAAGCAGAGAACATCATAATTCCCCGTCTGTGTAGACTGTCTTTACTTTCTGCAATGAGGACGTGTTACAGTATAATGAAACTGGTAATGGCACGAGTAGATGTTAGGGCCATGCCCCTTCCCCAGCCAGTGTTCCCCTCCCCCATAGAGGTAGCCCTCCTATTCATCCCCCTCCTGTACCTGTCCCATCCTCTCTTGAACCCTCCCACCATACACACCTCCACCAATTCCTCAGGCACTGCATTCCATGGTTCCACCACCCCCCTGTCAGTGAAGTATCGCCTCCTCCTTTCACCCCCAAGTCTTGCTCCCCCCTCCCCCCGGCCACACTCCAACCATGCCCCCTGGTGTCCCCTCCCACCTTCCTCTGAAAGACCCCATGTAGGCATACGTTATTTACCCCTTTCAGATACTTGAACACATCAATCATCCACCATCTCTCCTCTCCTCTCCTCCAGTGAGAACAGGTCAAGCTCCTCAACTCTCACTTCATAAATCTTATCCCCACCGACCACAGATCATCCTGGTTTCCATCTATTTGAAACCTCTCCAGGAGTTGAATATCCTTTCTGAGGTGCGGACGTCAAAACTGTATGCGGCACTCGAGGTTCCATCTGACAAGGCAATTGTACAGCGGCATAATGACCTCCCTGCTTGTTTTTTTTTTTGTTTTGTTTTTTTTTAACTCACTCTTTAGTCCCCTACATTCTGCAGACCCAACCCTTCGGGACCGCCAAGGAGTCATCCTCCTGCCTCTCTCGCCCTACCCTGACCTACCTCTCCAGTCCCCATGTAGCTGTGGCTTCCCACACAAGCAGGGCTGAGGTTGGGTGGGCAAGCACCCTGATATTCACATCTTGTCGTACTGAAGGTAGCAGGCAGGCGATGGCATATTGAAGGCATGCTCTGGGTGATCCTTCTTCCCAGGTACTGCAGGCGTTTTCCTGTTGGGAAGTGGCACGCACCCTACACCAAGGCATCAGTGCCAGCATCGCCACTCCCCCTTCCCTCTACATCTGCTCTACACTTGTCGAGCCACCGTCTTCACCAGAGGTCAGTCAAGGATGATATTAAAATCTGCAATAGGGCAGACACTCAGGAAGGGGTAGAAAAAATGCAGAGAGATTTGGGGAGGCTTGAGGCATGGTCAAAGAGGTGGCAACTTTCATTCAACACCGAAAAGTGCAAAGTCATGCATCTTATCTACAGGAAGCAGAGGGCAGAGATCTGGAGGTCACAGAACAAGAAAGGGACCTGGGCATCACTATAGCTGGGCACATGAAGGTGGAAAGGCAGTGCGGGAAAGCAGTGGCTAGGGGTGGAGGAATGCTGGGATGCATCAGAAGGGGGATCACCAGTATAAATAGGGATGTCATAGTACCCTTGGACACCCATCTGGTTAGACCGCATTTGGAATACGGAGTTCAGTTCTGGAAGCCATGCCTCAAAATAGATATGGGGAGGCTGGAGCGAGTTCAGAGGAAAACAACAAAGATGGTAAAAGGGTTGAGCCACCTATCCTATGAAGAAAGGTTGAGGGATCTAAACATGTACTCCCTGGAACAGAAGAGAGAGAGACACGGGGAACATGATCGAGACCTTCAAGTACCTTAAGGGTATAAACAGGTTGCCGGTGGAAAGCTCTTCCAGAAGAAGGAAAATTGGAGGACGAGGGGGCATGGCCTGCAGGTGTAGGGGTGGCAGATCAGGGTAACATTAGGAAGTACTATTTCACAGAGAGAATGATGGATAAGCGGAAAAGACTCCCGGAGGCGGTTGTTGGAGGAGAAACAGTGGAGGGATTCAAAGGGCATGGGACAAACACGGGGGTGTTGAGGGTGGGGGGGGTAGGCACAAGCAGATAGCTGGACAAATGGGCAGACTCAGTGTGCCTTGTCGGTCCTTTTCTGCCATCACACTTCTATGAATCAAAGCACCAAGCGCAGACCCCTTCCCTCCCAGGAGAGAGCTTTCCTCTGGATGCTCAGTCTCTCCCTCCTCCCTCCCTTGCTGACCCACGATGGCCCGGCTCGCTTGTGAACCCATGTCACCGGGGTGATGTGAGGTGTGGCGTCCAGTGCCTCAACCCTCAACGCCACCGGGCCAGCCTGACCTCCTTACTTTTTCAGGTGATCACCCTGGTGATACAACCCACCATTCTGTTTTCCCTGGCTGCAGCCATCCTATACTGTTCCGAGTTATTCATTTTGGCATCCACCAGCAACCCAAGTCCTTCTCCACACTTCAGACCTGCAATATGTCACCTCCTGTGGTGTACACCTGACTCAGTTTGACTTAACCCACTTGAAGCACCTTGAATTTTCTGATGTTCACACAATTAACGGGTTGTCCACACTTTTCCAGTGACCTCCTACTGCCATGATGCACCCACTGTTAAACCTGAGCATACAACCGCCCTGTTGTGGTTGCTGGTGTGTGGGCCAATCCACCTCAGCGGGTTTCATTCATCAATAATCTGTGTCGGCATATTTTGTAGTGGTACTGTGACACACTGTCATCCAGCCACTGTAGTTTGGCTTCCCTGTCTGGTTCCTCTTTCAGAGGAGAACAGCGTGCAGTGATGCCAGTGGCGGTATATCACACGCTGTCGTGCATGTCATGCACTGCATCTCTTCCACTTCTACACGTGTATTCGGCATTGGCGTGCATGGCCCTAACATGTGCTCATGGCAAGGCATGCACAAACTTCTGGTCCCCCCCCATCAAGATGAAGACAACTGTGCCAAGGACAATCACTGGTGGGCATTCCGTTTCACTGGTGTGTTCTCAAACAAAAACAAGCTGTTCTGTATGTAAAAAGTGATGTGGAAACATGTGCTTTACTATGTAAGCCACATGCAGTCAATAGCGGCCAACTCAGTTAGGGTAAAGCAGCACAATAGATGCGTATATTTCAGTATGTGGCGTCAGGGAACTGAATTTCATTGGAAGGTATGCAAATACATTTCCACAGCCACAATATTGGTTTATGTACATCTGACAGCCTAACACACCACCGACAGTCATGCCTCCTGAATGCCAGATGACACGAAGCACAATCAACATTCTTCGGCATCTACCAGAACATTGTGTACCTTGATCCACAACACTCAACACACGTTACATCATGTGGATATCACCTTGAGGAGCACTGAAACACACTGTTTGCATCCATCTCCTTTTCCAACCTCTTCATGCACACTGCTTCCAAGTTACTTTGGTGAGTATGCATATACACTAGATTTTGCGAATAATAATTTACTTTTGTATGAGTTCTTTACTTTTCTTTCAACCTACTGTTTCTTCTACTAAAGGGTGGTCTTTACATGTTGTCACAGAACTATTCTCTCTTATTCCTGTCACTCAGGCTGAACTTATGAATGTTAAGCGACCACCGAAGCGTAAGGAGTATGCAGTTCCATCTATTTTCCCCCATAATGTAAACCGGAAACCCACCAGGAGACAGACAAGTGAGCAGTGTGAAGAAAGGAAGAGAGACACAGAGACGTATGTGAACAATTTTCATTATCACTTTATTGTGTGACAGTAAAACTGCAAGTCTTTATGTCATAAAACAGTATCAGCCACATTCTTAGTCACAGTACGGTAATGTGGATTGTGTCAGAATGGCAGGGATTCTTCATCAGCATCCTGGTAACCAACATCATTCCCCGACTCCTCTGGGTACTTGTGCCTTATAGTCCAAACAACGCAGGCTGGTATCACCCTCCATACTTTTCTTCCCAGTTTACGATGAACCCAGTGAATGAATTGAGTATATGATGCCCATCGGTAAGTGCTGTACAAGACAATGTAGATGTCAGTGATTCACTCTTCAGGAATTACTTCTACCCTTTCTCTTCCGTTTTATTGTGTTTTTGGTCAGTGTCATCTCCCCCTGCAAACTGGAGATGGGTATACAAACCATTTTTACTTATTTTCTTTCCCCAACTACCCTCCCACACAAGGCCTTGCAGATGGTTGTGTGAGTGTCTTGAGTTACGCTTTGCACCACATGGTCTTACTTCAGCATATTGAAGCAGCAGCTGCCCCTTCTACACCTATGATACCCGCCATATCTCCAGCCGATGGGAGCAGTCATAAGTATGCGTTGCAGCCTACCCTCACCACCCTGTGCAGAGGGGAGCTGCACACCGCCATTCTATATCCTGCCCCACAGAAAGCTGCCATGGACACGACCACAGGTTGTTCCAAAACATGGTTCGACAGCATAGTGTGACGTAAGGCACCCAGCACCTCAACAGTTTGCACTGGGGGCCTGCCTTTACTTTTCATCCTTTACAAAGAATGGGCTCTATTCAAAATGCATAGGTGCCTTGCAATGGATACACATCACTGACGCGCAGACTATATCTTGCGCAAACACAGATGTACTCAGAAAACAAGTTAAGGGTCTCATCCCACGGTTGGACAGACAGCCATGCGCTGGTGTGGTGGTGAGTAGCAGTGCCTGTAGCTGCATGGCAGGAACAGAGTTGCTGAGTTCAGTGCACAGTGTGGTGAACTAGCGTGCATGTCACATCAGGTTGGAAACGTCTAAACGCCACACACTTGGAGAAAACAAGACATACACCCCCACCCACACAGCCATGTACAGATGTCCCCCCAAGCCACTCCACCCAAACACAGACGTGGTGGTTCTCCAGCTGGTCACTGCTCACGGTTGCAATACACAACATCAGTGGTGTCATCACTCGGGGCAACTGGACATTCTCAGATGACAGTGCCCCCCCCCGTCCATAAAGCAGTACTACCCCATACATGTGTGCCACTGAACGTCCAAATATGTGGCAACCACTATCACTCACACATATATGTGTATGACCACACTGTGTTCTGTAACCATGTTCACAGCCACAGAATGCATCAGCAACCATGTGACATTCGCAGTACACAGACCTCATCCACCAACGCAGCATATGGAGATTCCCAATACAAGTGACAAGGAGTCCCACACCTCACTACTCATGTGCACCCCTGGATGTGGGGACCTCAGTAGGTACGACCATCATCACGTCATTCAGTGCACCCTCACTGGGCTGCTTGGCGAAAGGCAGTT
This sequence comes from Neoceratodus forsteri, assembly GCA_016271365.2. Taxonomy (NCBI): domain Eukaryota; kingdom Metazoa; phylum Chordata; order Ceratodontiformes; family Ceratodontidae; genus Neoceratodus; species Neoceratodus forsteri. The sequence goes on from CM057449.1 coordinate 1,730,636,190, forward strand.
GCAGACTGCACCGAGTGAGTGTGTGTCTGTGTGTGTATGTATATGTATATATGTATATATATATATATATATATATATATATATATATGTATGTATACACTGTATATGTATGTGTGTGTATATGTATATATGTATACACACACACACACTGTATGTGTGTGTATATATCGTGAAGCGCTCACCTGACCTTGTACAGCAGAGGCGCTCTGTAATGGGACATGACGATTGCTGTTACTGATGAGGTGACTTTTATCCAAGGCATGGGGAGGGTGTGTGGCGTTCCTGGTGCCAGGGTGCTTGGGGGGGTGGGCACTGCCACTGATGCCACTCACTTGTCTGTGGTGAACAATTGTGCCATGTACTGTGGTGTGTGCATTGTTGTAATGTATATGGTGACAGGGACAGATGGATGTGTGAAGGCTGCCATGTTATCTGAGCTGTAAACCCTTTCTACCTGTAGGCACTTAGATGCCACATTACTGGTACCTATCTGGTGCGAGCTGGCACTGGAGGCTAATCAAAGCTGGGGGCACGCTTCAGCAGTGTGGAAAGCTGTGACAAGTTCTGTTGTTTTTCAGGGGCAGGGACGGGCAATGACATCCAGCGTCCGCCCCACACCTCTTCATGCTGGCGCTGGTACCTGCGTGGCAACCAGCCTACGGAAGGGGTCCATCGAGTGTCAGGCACACTCCCCACCCTCCCCCCGGAGAAGGAAAGCAGTCCTCGGGATGCTTCATACTACTCCCCCTGTATGGACCTCCAGCTACCCTGGTCTATTCCCGAACCCAGGTAGCCATCGCTGCAAGTGGAAATCCAGCCGTGGTGGTGACAGGCCAGCCCCCATGTTGCTATTTTTGATGATGTGAAGTGGGGTTCACAAATAGATTAATGAGAATGGCGTAGGTGGATGTAGCAGAGACTCACGATGGTCCTGCATCCACAGGCTACTGCATCCAACTCCACTTCATTGTGGTCCATAAATGGAGCCAAACATCAATGCCTATGTTGTGTCCAACTGTAAATGTGTGGCTGTCGGCCATCACATGCAATCACACCCAATTAATGACATGCAGAACCTTGGCTGCATCCTGTCACGATTGCCAATCTGACTGTATCCCAGGTTTCCAAGTATGGCAACGCGTGTGACATAAGGCATTGATATGTCTAGTTTTATTTTCAGGATGATAGGTGTGAGGCTGCTTAGGCCACTTTCTTGCCTTCCATGTCATGATGAAATCATAACACCAAAACTGGGGAAAATGAATGTAACTGTAAAATCATACTTCCCAGTTCTGAATTGGTTCTTGGAAAACATCATGGCGCACTTCATGCAGTTGCAGAAGTGCACACCACAACACATCACTGTCTAGGCACACATTAGTGAATGTTGGAGTTGCGGTCACACAGTCTTCATCTGCAATGAAACAGCAAAGAAGGTATTCAGATCCATTGCAGTTATAGTCCTTCACAATCTAAGAAATTATGTTGAATAACAATCGGTGTGTGACTTCGGGCAGCACACTATGCACTTTCCTCATGCTGTTCAACAACTTCTTCATGTCTACACTTTAAACAAATGTATCCCCTCATGAAATATGCTGGTCTGGTTGATGAGTGGTCATCACTGGATCCACCCCTCGATACATACACAACATCATACAGTTTGATTTAAAGTGATGATGCTTGCCCCTCATTCGCACATCGAGTGCATGATTGCAGTGGCTCCCTTGTGGTGTTTTGGTTGCTGGCATTTACATCAGTAACGGAAAGTCATATGTTTCAGTATAATTTGGCATTAAGGGAACGTGACTGCTGCTGTGTTGTCCACTCTGGACATACAATGAAAGCACAACTATTTTACGCCAAGGTTAGCTACAGCATGATGTGACTATAGTGACCACCGTTGCTACAACTGACTAAATATAGATAGATGGATAAACAAAAAATATTTGACAGATGGGACTGTCCTTCCTTCAAACGTGTGATGAACACATTGTCATGGATATGTGTTCACCATTGGCTCCAAAGAAAGATTTTATTGCTGACATGTCTATGGCAGTACAACAGTATCTATGACTTTTGCGTGTTACTTTGCCGTTAATCATCCACTGACTCCATTTCCCGGCAACATAAGCTTTCCCTTTCAGTGGGCATTGCCTCACAATGGCCACATAAACACCAGTTGATATGTCCAGCACGACCCATGTCCTCACCGCTAACTCCCTCATCCCCGTCACTGGACCCTGATGTTGACACTCATCTCCTCTGCATCTGAGATTCGCTGTATTCTGGTTCAAACAAATACGGCTCCAAACCATAACCTCCACATGCCTCCTCATCCCCGTTTTCAGATCCGGACAACATAAGTAAATGTCCTGTGAGATGAATGATACAGCACATTACTTTCTGTTTTACTATTACTGTCACAGTATTCTAAAATTCCAGAATGTGACACATCACTAACTGCAGAATGTAGCATTATGCCAAGAATTTTATATTTCATCTGATGTTTTTGCTCGCCCAGCATAGCAGAAGCTACTACCCTCTTCTGGAGTCACTTAACCGCTGGCCACATGCATCATACCACATGCTGTGTGACACTGCATGCCCCCCCCTCCCAAGCAGAGTATAAAAGATGGCATAGGGATGGTGGTAATAAATTTATTACAGTAGATCCTGCTTAAATGCATATCCTTGGGACGGAAGAAAAGTATGCGTTTAAGCAGGCTATGCGCTTATGCGGTCCTATATTCTTAACACTGTATGTTTTTTTTGGGATCGCGTATACATCGCACAGTATATGCACAGTATATTCACTGTATGTTTTATATACTGTACTTTATAGCCACTTTATGGATGTCAGAATGCGGTCTAACATACGGTGCCTGTAAAGGCATTTTAAATTCTTAATGATGCCCATATTCATTGTTTGAATCAATGAAGTTGTGTTTGGGGGTAGATAAATGACAGTTATGTTACGGAGCTGTAACGGGGGGTGGGCACTGCAGTTGTTGAGTAGGAGTACGATTTTCCTTCTCCAGCACCCCATGTCCCTGTCAAAATCTTTCGCCCACTCAGTGAAGAGCAATGAAGTCATCCAGGCATTCTGCTTAGCCCTGTAAGTGACAGGTACATGCTGGATATCGATGTCTTTAAAACAACGAGGTTTCTGACTCTTCTCTATCACCATTAACTTGCGCTTATCGGAGCCATCCATGTTGGCACAAGTAAGAACTGTGATTCTTTCTTTAGTTTTTATACTCCCCGAAATGGCATAATTTTTAAATGTTAGGGTCCCATCAGGAGTAGCCCTGAAATAAATGCCTGTTTCGTCGGCATTGTAAACGTCCTTGGGTTGAAATTGGGCTAAAATGCTATGGAGCACTGTCTGAGCCCAGTTATCAGCCCCTACTGTGTCGGCATCTTTTTTTTCCCCATGGCCCTTTTTAAACACAGTGTTATGCCGCTGTTTAAAGCGGCACACCCACCCATTGCTGGGCTCAAACTTGGGTTTGCCCAAGCACTCTGCAAGCTTTCTTGCTTTAGCATGTATCAACGGTCCAGAGACCGGCATATCCGAACCCCTAGCATTTTCAAACCAGCACAATAAAGCATCTTCCACAGTGGAGTCCTTACCTTCCCTTTTCGTTTGCAACTCATGTTGGAATTGCTCTGAAATTCAGATCTGATTGCCTCTTTGTTTTTCTGAAGACGACTTACTTGTGACTGTGAAATTCTCCATTGTCTGGCAACTTGACTCTGCGTTACCCCAGGCAGATCTAATTCATCAAGGACAACAATCTTTTCACCGCAGGTTAACTCCTTTTTCTTTGTGGAGGCGGAGACAGGATAGGAGTGTGATATGGCCATTGTATGAATCTAAAGGGGTCAAGCAGAACACTGTTCTTTTGTAGCAAAGCCAATTAGTCGTGATAACTAGATAACGAGGTGCTGCGCTCCCATGGAGGTTTCTCAGTGCTGTTCTCACATCTGCACCTCGTTATAGTGTTAATGAGACAATTGAATGCTAGGACACATTCACAGTCAGTAAGATACTGTCCATTAAGACACATACAAACACTGCCTCTGGCCCAAAAAAGTATGCATTTAAATGGGATCTATTATGCGTTTATCAGGGCTGTTTTACATGAGAAGCATATGGAAAAAATCAGGACTATGATATTTTATGCGTTTAAACGGTCTATGCATTAAAGCGGTATGCGTTTAAGTGGGCTTGACTGTATTAGCAAGAAGGCGTGACCAGCTGTTATATTAACAGTCTGTTATTCACGTGATATGGGTGTAATGTGGCATGAGGCGAAGACAAGTGGCATGTTACACACCTGGGTGATTAACCGACTGTTCATGTAAGCCTTGGGGGTACCTTATTGGTGTTATAAAACTTTATTCCGACAGAAACAGCACAAGTATATCTTTCATTTACAGGGATCTGTTTAATGACACAGTCATTCCACTAACAGTTTACGAATGCTGGTTCACAATCAGAATGTGTCATTACACTCATTCAGCAGTGCTAAAGGATAGAATGCTGACAGGAAGAAGCCATGTGTCATGGTGGTCTGGATGCACATGACACTGTTACCGGGATTAATGTAATGCTGTTGGAAGCACAACAGCCAATTACATTGCAGCATTTCTGAGACCCTTTTTATAATTGTACATGATTAAAAAAAAAATGCTCTGCATGTTCACAGTCAAGCCTCATAGTAATATTCATAGTAACAAAAGTAGATATACAGAAGGCATTAGCCCATGTAACTATATCGCCAGCAAATTTTTATGACTTTTCTTTCATGCAGATCATTGCAGAACTTGTGCAGTCCAGTAAATGTAGTCATGTTGATGAAAGAATGAGTGACTCTGATCTCTCCGCTGCTGCAGAGCCCACAACATCGGCCTTTGAGAACGCTGTTTTGCAGCAGGATGATGAATTTCCAGTTCACTCCATGACACACACAGTTTGAGGAACACATTGAGGTACCTGATGATTCACATACATTCAACAGTCATTCATTCCAATGTGTTTGTGCTGTCCATCCTGTCGGAACTATGGCTTCAGGCGCTGGGTGCAACAGATAGTCACACGATGGCTAACAGGGTTTGTGAACAGACTCTGGGTGCTAGGGGATCAGCTGAGGAGGGAAGGGATCAACTGCCCTATGGAGTGCCTCATCTACCCAGTAATCAACCTGGGTATAGCATTGACCCTAGGGTAATGATGATGGTAACCTGGGCCAGTGCAAGGAACCTGTGGTTAAAAGAAAGACACAGTGGTGTAGCTGCGGCACACGTCATCATGTCCGTGCCCTGGATGTCAGTGCATGTCCGCAATTCAAGGGGGTATCCATCATTAAGAAAACATCACGGTTCCAGGGAGGCATCGATGGCTACAGGGAAGAAGAACATATCCACAGTGCAGGTACATATGTACTGCAGTTCCCCTGTTGTGTAGTTCAGTAATTGGGGTACTAGGAATGTGTGAGAGCTTCCCTGGCCAGTACAGTGCATGACAGAATTGTTTCAGAAAAGAAATAAATTTGTATATACAGTTGTTTCAGAAAAGAAATAAATTTGTATATACAGTCTTGATCTGTTTCATTTCTCTTTCAGGTGCCAAGCATCTCCTGCTGTGATCACTGTCAACTGGCCAAGAGTTTTTGTAGTATTGCAACACAGACTGAATGGGAGACACAGGAACGTGGGATGCAGTGGCCAGAATATGAATTCAATTTCAGTACTGAGACTGGGAAAGTACAGCATGATCACTCATATAGTTCCGCTGGTCAAGATGAAGAAAACACATTTGAAGAGACAGAAACACCACTGGCAGCATGCTCAGGAGTGACACCGATCATCTCGAGTCCTAAGGCATTCTGCATAACATCAGATGCAGGTATTGATAGTGACAACAGTGACCCAACAGATGATGAGTCAAGTAAAACAGAAGGGGTGGAAGATGACAGCGACTAGGTCCCAGACTCAGAAGTGTCTAACTCAGAGTCATAGCTTGGCAGAAGACACCAGGAGAAAGGACTGCTGTGTGACTGGACTTCTCTACTGGGACTATCTTGCCCTCCTTCCCTCCCCAAGCTAGTTCTATTTTTATAGGCACAGAATTTGACTGACAACAGGAACTTCCTGTTTGGGAGCAGGAAGTGAGTGATCACAGAGCCACCAAAGACCCACCATCCTAGAAGGGCAAGAGTACCTCTCCGGCCCCCTCTAGCTGCTGGAGGTCTGCCTCTGAGCAAGTAAGGGGTCTACTAAGAAATACAGGATATTCTTGTCTCAGAACAGGACAATCAGGAGCTTAAAGGGCACACAGGCAGAAAGTAAGGAGAGAGAAAAAAAACAGAGGAAAGAGTAAGGATTGCAAACAGTTAAGGGGCCAGAAATAAGACATGATGGGAGTGGTGCAGTGCAGTGGCTGTGGAGCAGCAGTCTTCCGGGAGACGTTCTGGAGGATGCGGTGTTGTCCCATCTGCAGGCACCTCTCTGGGCTGAGGGAGGAGGTTGCTCATCTCCAGGCTGAGTTGGCCAGGATTTGTGGGACCTCTTCTTCCATCCAGGGACCACCAGTGCCACTGCCGTTGCCTCAGAGGTTGCCAAGAAAGAGGAGCGGTCAGACCACAGTGGGCTCAGGGAGGGGTGAGGGTGGTGGAACAGGCGCATCCTCCAGCTGTACTCTCACAATTCCTATGCCATTCTGGCAAAGTGTGGTTCCTCTATGGAGGCACCCGCAGTGGAGACCAAGGAGGATGCTGGGAACCTCCACAAAGGAGACCCACAGGAGGGTGGCAGGGGACCCCACAGGGGAAGGAAACAACTCCTGGTGGGGGACTCCATTGTTAGGAAGGTAGAACTGAGGGAGGAAGGGGAGAGGGAGGTAAGGTGCCTGCCTGGTGCCATGGCTTGGAGGGACAGGGAGCGAATCCTTAGGATTGCCGGAGCAGCTGCACAGGGGAGGGAGCTGGATGTCATTGTCCACCTAGGGACAAATGACCTGGCTAAGAAAGGGATTAGAGAAGTGCAGGAAGTGTTTGTGGAATTGGGGAGGGGCCTTAGACCAGTAGCACGTACGGTAACCTTCTCGGAGGTGCTGCCCATCTATGGCGAGGAGAGGGTAGGTGTTCCGCACCATGGGATTCAATCAGTGGTTGAAAACTGGTGTGAGATCAGGATTTGACTTCACTGGGGACTGGGGGTCCACCTGGAGTGATGCAAGCCTATACTGGCATGATGGGTTGCATCTGTTCAGGAGGGAACCAGGATCCTAGGTGATAGGTTTAAATGCTTCATTGGCAAGCATTTAAACTAGCCAAGGGGGAGGCACTGGAAAGGAGCAGGGAAATCCTACCCCCCCAAAAAAAAAAAAAATTACGGTAGTAAGTGCGGTAAACACCAACATAGAGGTGTCGATAGGGAGAAGGGCAGGGGTAAATGGAGAAAGTGACAAAGACAAGAAGGACAGGGATGGGTCAAAAAGGAGTAAGGCCATCAGGAAATGGAGGGTAATGAACACCAATGCCCGTAGTCTGGGCAACAAGCTCCCTGAGCTGGTGGCCTTGATGGAAGAGGGATGCCTGGATATCATAGCAGTCACAGAAACATGGTACACAGAGAATCATGACTGGGATGTTAACATACCAGGGTACATAACCTACAGGAGAGACAGGCAGGGGAGAAGAGGGGGAGGAATAGCTCTCTATGTAAAGGAAGGGATAAAAGCAACTTAACAAAAGAGTAGAAACAGGGAGGAGAGGAGGCACTGTGGGTCACCTTGGAGACTGGAAAGGGCACCACAATCCGTGACAGGGGTTGTATACAGATCCCATGTCGGGGGGATGGACAAGGATATGATAGAAGGCATTCTTAGAATGGCAGAGAAAGGGGAGAAACTGTTGATGGGAGACATAAATATGCCAGATGTTAACTGGAGCACATTTGCTGCAGCCACATCCAAGAGCAGGGCCATTCTTGATGCCCTACAGGTGGCAGGCCTCAGACAGCTAGTTTCGGAACGCACTCGTGACAGAGCAATCTTAGACCTCATACTCTCAAACGGGGGCAGTGAGAGGATCTCAGATCTAGAAATGGGTTGCCACCTGGGAACAAGTGACCATCAAACAGTGTGGTTCATGTTAAACTCAGCTACAGGATCAAGCCATACAAAAATGAGGGTACTGGACTTCAGGAGGGCTGACTTTGGCAAGATGGGGGAGTGCCTCAGAAAAGCACTAGCAAACAGGCTAGAAGGAGATGTGAAGCAGCAATGGGGAATCATAAAAACTGCCATCACAGAGACAACAAGCCTTTGTGTGAAGCAAATAAACAAATCAAAACGAAAGAAAAAGCAACTATGGTTCTCAAAAGAGGTGGCTGTCAGGAAGAAAAAGATAGCATTACAGAAGTATAAGGAAACACAGAAAGAGCAGGACAGAGAGCTGTACCAGTTAAGGCAGAAGGAAGCAGGGACGGAAGTCAGAATAGCAAAGGCCTAAACTGAGGAAAAATAGCCAACTCAGTTAAGAAGGGGGATAAAACCTTTTATAGGTACATCAGCGAGCATAGAACGACAAAGGGAGGGATAGTGAGACTGAATAGAATGAATGGTGGGTTGGCAGAGGGGACAGTGAAAAGCAGAGATACTGAACGAATATTTCTGCTCAGTATTCACAAAAGAGGAGGGGGAAGTGCCTAATCCAATTAACAGAAGCACTCTTGATAGGGGGGTCGATCCCAGTCCTTTCACAGAAGAAAGGGTTCTGCAAGAACTCCTAAAACTGAAGGTGGACAAAGCAATGGGGCCTGATGGAATTCACCCCAGAATTCTAAAAGAATTAAGGGGGGAACTAGTGAAACCACTGGCAACTCTTTTGAATAAATCATGGGAGGATGGTGTGGTACCCGCGGACTAGAGGAAAGCGGATGTGATTTCCCTTCACAAAAGTGGGACCAAGACAGAGGCAGGAAACTACAGACCTGTAAGTCTGACCTCTGTGGTAGGGAAAGTGATGGAGTCACTTTTGAAGGAAAGAATAGTTGAGTACCTAGAGGCCAGTGGGGCACAGGACCCAAGGCAGCATGGGTTCACAGCGGGAAGGTCATGTCAGACAAATCTAATAAATTTCTTGACTGGGTGACCAAAGTAGTAGACCAGGGAGGGGCTGTGGACATGGCCTACCTAGATTTTTGAAAGGCATTTGACACAGTCCCACACAAAGATTAATAGTCATATTAACCAGCCTGGGAGGGGTCCCAGGGTGGTAGCCTGTAAAACATTGGCTGGACAACAGGACACAGAAGGTAATTGTAAATGGAGTCCACTCTGAAGAAAGAGGTGTTACTAGTGGGGTACCGCAGGGTTCAGTATTGGGTCCAGTCCTTTTTAATGTCTTCATAAGTGACATTGCAGAGGGACTGGAAGGAAAAGTATGCCTCTTTGCAGATGACACAAAGATCTGCAACAGGGTTGGTACACAAGGAGGTGTGGAAAGGATGAGAAGGGACTTGGCAAGGTTGGAGGAATGGTCAGAAGTATAGCAGCTAGGATTCAATGCAAAGAAGTGCAAAATAATGCACCTGGGAAACAAGAACCCAGGGGAAGAATACACAATGGAGGAGGAGGTAGTAACAACAACAGAAAAAGAAAGGGACCTGGGGGTAATCATATCAGATGACCTTAAGGTTAGCAAGCAATGTGAGAAGGCAGTAGAGAGGGCTGGGGTATACTGGGATGTATAGGGAGAGGCATCATCAGCAGAAAACAGGAAGTTGTTATCTCTCTGTACAGACAGTTGGTGAGACCCCATCTGGAAGTACTGTGTCCAGTTCTGGAGACCTCAACTCCGCTAGGACATAGACAGGATAGAGGCAGTCCAGAGGAGGGCAACTAAAATGGTGCAGGGTCTGCAAGAGAAGCCGTATGAGGAGAGACTAAAGGAGCTTAATATGTATACCCTTGAGGAAAGAAGGGAGAGGGGGACATGATAGAAACTTTTAAGTACCTCAGTGGAATCAACAAAGTCCAAGAGGGTAGCATCTTTCAGAAAAAGGCGATGCAAGAACAAAGGGCACAATTTAAAGATGAGGGGGGTTCAGGGGCAATGTGAGGAAGTATTATTTCACAGAGAGTGTAGTGGATGCATGGAACAGCCTTTCTGAGGAGGTTGTGGGGTCTAAACTGTGGGAGAATTCAAGAATGCATGGGACAGACATAAGGCAGTTCTTGTGGGGGGGTAGGAAGAAATAAGCTGTTGGTTAACTAGGATCTGCGGCCTATCCTGTAGGCAGGGAAATGGGCAGACTAGATGGGTCAAGCGGTCCTTATTTGCCATCAAAGTCTATGTTTCTACATTTCTATGAGTCACAGTCTCACAATGATGACAGCGAAGCAATTCCTCATGGAAGGAAATACATTGTTTGCTTTGAATGACTAAGCAAACTTGTTCAAGTGTGTTTAGTTAGCTATGCTAAATTATCAGAAAAGTCCTACAGGCACAGTGGAACGATGTTGGTCATTGACATGTGCTGTGAGAGGGGGCATAGGAAAAAAATGGACCTCGCAGTCAATCATCAACCGTATACCATCTGGAAACCTTGAGCTCGCTGCGGTAGTTCTTTTCACTGGCCTCAGTTTTGAGAGAATGGAACTATTTGCTCAGCTGCTGAAGCTGCAGTTCATGAGTATTCACACCTACAATCGTGTCCAACAGATGTACCATAATAGATAAAGAATGGAGAATGATGCAGCACTCCATAATTGAAGACCTAAAACAGAAACCTGAGGCCACTTTATGTGGAGGTGGCCGCTGCGACTCTCCTGGGTTCAGCGCAAAATATGGAGCATACACCTTCATGGATGCAGAGACTGAAAAGATAGTTGATTTCTCAATAATACAGGTGTCAGAGGTCAACAATTTGAGCAACATGGAGAAGGAGGGGTTTGTCAGAACACTTGAAAATCTGCTGTCAAAAGAAGTGCCTGTAAAGACAATAGTGACAGATTGCCACATACAAATTAGTTGCTTGATGGCAAAGAAGTATACAGCAACACACAGCATCTACCATCAGTTTGATGTGTAGCATTTGGCGAAATGGCTGAAGAAACAGCTGTTCTTAAAGGCCAAAAGTAAGACGTGCGATTCTCTCAGCGAATGGATTCAATCAATTTCCAGTCACCTTTGGTGGGCATGTCGAACATGCAGTGGTGATGACACAACGCTGAGAGAAAAAGTCATGTCATTTGTACACCATGTTGCAGATAAGCATGAGTGGACATCAGCAAATAAAATACACAAGTGTGGTCATGCTCCTCTAACAACAGAGCAGCGTTCAAGGAAAATATGGCTCAAACGTAACTCCCCACCACATAAAGCACTACAGCAAGTAGTTATGAAAAAGAAGTTCCTAAAAGACTTGGGGAAATGCACCAAGTTTTGTCACACTGGTGGACTGGAAGTCTTTCACTCATTGGTACTGAAGTATAGTCCAAAGTGTCAACATTACGGGTACAGTGGCATGCTGGCACGACAGCAACTTGCAGCCATTGATCACAACCAAATTGTATCAAGGCCACATGCTGTTACGAAATCGGGTACCAGAAGATACAAAATTGTGTACCCCAAAAACAAAAAACAGTGGGTGGCTAAACCAATAAAAGTCAGTAAGACATGCAACATGCAGAAATGTATGATGCAGAAAGTACTTGACTACAGAGCGAGAAAAAAAAAAACCACGACCAGTGATAAAAAAAACAAAAAACTTGTGCGTTACATTGCAGACAGGCCACGACCACCACGGGAGGAAGTGATCCGGATGCATCGATCCCGATTCACATTTGCTAAAAAAGCTGATTAGGGACAACAGTGTTGGCATGACCCAATGGCACTGGCTGCGCCAGATGACAACATAAAGTCAGAATGAAAGAATACAGTTGTGCTTTCAGCTATCTGGACAATAGCAGTTCAGTGACAGGTTCATCTTACTTCATTTTGAAGTAGGACACTGCACAACTGGCCCCACTCACACCACTACCTTCTGTTGTCTCCCCTGCAGACAGTTCACAACCAATGTCACTATGTTTGCCCCCGCCCCTGTGCCTTCCTGCTTACTACCTTGCCTCCCATACGCCTTACAATTGTATGCTGTACTCAAGTCCTGGAACAGGACATCCACTGCATATCCACTGTCAAAGTGACTGGTTAACCACTGATACTAATTAACCCCATTGGTGTGACAGGATCTGCAACACACAAAACAATACTGCCTGCTGTTCTGCAGACCTTTAGCGTGTAGGAGGGAAAGCAGCCTCTCTGTCATGATAGTGTCCATGATCTTTCCCACAATGGAAGTGAGGATTACTGCTTTGTAGTTCAGAAGCTCATCCTTGGGGCTGCACTTCTGAACTGGCACCACGCGTGCCATCCTGCAGGCCTGTGGTACACTCCCCCAGTGGATCGAAGATGACTGGTAGTCTGGTACATGTTCAAACAGGTCCTGTGCTAAACCCCTTACCACCGTGGGGTGTATGCCATACATCTGTGGTGCTTTCTCAACCCTCATTGCCTTCAGTCCCGGTACCCTGCGCTGCAATATTCCTTCATCTGTCACCTGTTTTCCTTCCCTGTCCTCCAATGCAGCATACCTGGGTGCTACTCCCAGGTTTCTACCCAGAAAATACTGAGCATAAGTAGTGGTTTAATGCTTCTGCCTGTTCTGCCTTAGTATCTATCCAGATACACTCCCTGAATTGTGATCCTCGCTGTTTGATCTTTGCATATCCCTTTCGAAATCATGAACCTGTAAATAGTTTCTAAATATGGTGATACATATTTATTGTTGTTAGGAACCTGTTAGCATTACTTAGGTACACAAAATTCTTATAAAACATTGACAGATTGCGTGTGTTTTACATACCCATTCATTTTGTTATGAATAAATCTATTGTTTATGTTGGCCGAGGACTCTAGAACTTTCCTTCACAGCAAGACTTTGACATTGTTTTAAGTTGGCCAGCAAAGAATTACAGACATGTTGACATATTTCACTGACAGTGGCACTAACAGTGATGTAAGCAGTAAGCCACACTGCAGGTTGTGTGCGGTGCACAGTTGGAATGCACGGCTGAAGGGTGTAGTACTGCAAGAGTCCAAAGGCCGCTTGCATCTGGTCCCATGGCTATGTGTTAGAAGGAGGGATAGATGGATCACCAGGATGACATGGAGAGTAATGATTGCAGAAGAGAATGAAAAGGGGGGATATGATGCATGCATTCAAGTACCTCAAGTTAATTGACCTTGGGTATGGCATGATGTAGTCTTTCAGCTGCGGAATGTGGGTGCCACCAGAGGACACGCAATGATGATTGAAGGAGTGAGGATGGGGGGTGGACAAAGGAGGTGCACATTCCCTGGGAGTGTGCAGTTCCCCTGGAATGCACTACCTGGGGAGCTGGTGGTTAACACTTCGGAGCCGTTGACGAAATGATGTGATTGGTACAAAGGGAGGGTGCATCCTGGAGGCACGCTTGAAAATGGAGAAACTTGTAGGGAGGTATGGCGGCTACCAATGGTGCCTTGGGAAGGCACTGACCATGGAGCTCACTTGATGCACCATACAGTGTAATGTGGTGGGACAGGCATACAGGAACCATACAGGTACAGTACAGAGTGGATCATAGGCAATAATCCAGTACAAGTGCTTACGGGAAGATTACATGGCCCACACGGTCATTATATGCATACAGTTTCTATGATGCACATATGGGGTTTGGGGAGGGCCGGAGAGACTTGTGTATCTTCTTCACAGGAAGCATCACCATGACACAGACAGGTAGGGACAATTAGGGAAATGGATCAAGTAGCACCAACTCTGCATGGAACAGGTAGCACAGAGAGGGTGAGATGCAACGTCGTGGTGGTGGTGGTGATGGAGGTTGGATGCCGAAAGTTTGACAGTAATAGTTATAGAAACAAGAAGCAGTGGAACACTTCAGGGGAGGACATGGCCATGGGTGTGCAGCAGGGGAACAGGTAGAGAGTGTCGGGTAAAGCAGAGGAGGAGGAGGAAGCAGGTGTCAAGCTAGAGTATGGGTAAGTGGAGCAAGAGGGAGTTGAAACATACCTCACCCTGGTGAACAGAAAGGCACAGAGGAAGAAATGTGGTGTGGTCAGCAGGGTAGATTAGGTTAAAAGTGACAACACAACACCAAGGGAATAATGATAATAATTGCAAGGTCATTCACTTCAGAGTCAGAAACACCAGGACCACCTGCTGGATTGGTGGTGGGGGACCAGTAGGACTCTCAGGTGCCTCTCCTCCTCTGAGACTACTACTGGCTTGGGAAGAAGTTCAGAAGTGAGATGACAGTGCAGTACCTCACAGGCACAGGAGATTTAATCGACATGAGGACAGTGGACGACTTGAAGCGGGAATGGGATAGTCCGTGGAGAGGTCGATAAAGGCAACAACAAGATGGTGATATCATTGCGAGAGGGGATGAAGGGAAGGGATTGGGTGGGGAAAGCAGATGCAGTACTATTGTACTGCAAGCTGCGAACTGGGGAAGACTTGATAGATGTGTGGTTCTGTTCTGTGTGACACACATAATGCCACTACGGTATTAATACAGACAGCTGGAATGTAGAAATGCTTGCAAACAGCATTGCTAAATTTGAAATGGTGGATTGAACAAGAGAACTGCAGTCTGATATGAACTGTTTGGTATACGTCTGTGCACATTTGACTGGCAGTGTTACACAGCAGACCCTTTGTGGTCTGTAATGTAAATGATGCAGAGAAGAAATAAAAACACAATAAACTACCTACACATGTAGGGCCGGATAGTCAAAAGGGTTGCGCATGGCACAATAGGGTTGGGCCATGCGCACCCACTGATGAACCCGTGCGATATTCAAAGGGGATGTTGCGCTGTGCAATTCCCGATCGGTGCCAGGGCATCAGTCATGTTTGCGACGTAGTGCGGAGGCGTGCCCATGCACAAGCAGCACATTCCCGATATTCAGCCCAGGATGCGGTGACACGCAGGCACACAGCCACCTTTCACTCAACGTGGTGGGACAAAGATTCACGCGCGGAAAAAGGATCAAGGCCTGGTCACCCACAGGTGAGCTGCCGCATGCAGGGCGCAACACGGCAGCCGCCAGCTGTGGGTGGCCACCTGATCTCCAGATCACATTGTCGCGGCTTCCCCGCCTGCTTGCAGGCTTGAGTAAAAAGAAGTACTCCCTGGTGGTCCAGTGGACCTGCTCCTCAGCCCCATCGCAGGCTTTGTAATAACATATGAATTCCTGGTGGTGTAGTGGACCGATTCACAGCCCCATAGCGGGCTTAGTAGATAACACAGACTCCCTGGTGGTCCAGTGGACTGACTCCCTGCCCGATCGCGGGCTCCGTTAATGAAAATATATCCCTGGTGGTCCAGCGGTACCCCCCTCCCCATCTGCCCACTCAGACCCGCCACCCCACTCCACCCCCTGGTTAGCAGCGGGCGGCAGCTTCCAGTCCGCAAGCCGCCCGGCTGCCTGATAGCGTACAGTACAGTTGTATGCCCATTGGTCCACGCGTGCAGACATTACTGTACTAACAGTCCTGATATGTGAATGGAATTCATTCACACCAGGGATACGTATGGTATTACAAAGCCCCCGATAGGGCTGAGGAGCAGGTCCACTGGATCACCAGGGAGTGTACATATTTACAAAGCCCACGATCGGGCATTGGAGCACGTTGCCACCAAGGGGCATGGGGCTTCGGTCCCCAATGGTTGCAGCCTGGCAGGGAGCCAGGCGCAAGTCGCAGGGGTTCGGCGCACCTGCATGCAAATGGGGCCATAATGACATGCAAATGGCCCCATTTGCGCCTTTCATACATTATGACGCCATTTGCATACCCACCACTGAATATCGCTGTTCCTGTTCCTAGCACAACTACACTTGTGTTGGCGCATCCCCCTGCTCCTCACTTTCCACTTGCAATGGCGCAGTGTGGGCGGCAACACTGCCATATTCAGTGGTGCTGAGCCATGGCGCAGCACCGTGATTATTGCCCGGACCATGCCCAGGTGCATCCCAGTTGCGCTGCTCCCAGGCTTGCGCCCCTGCCTGGCGCAGTCTGAATATCTGGCCCGTAGTGTATACCAATGTCACAGGTTAATAACATACCAACAGATCATACTGACATTCTAAAATGAAATAGATGGTAAAATACGAAAAAGCCAGCAGTGTATGCACAATAGGCTTTCGTGTATGCTCCTTACTCAGCACCCATGCTGGGCACCAACTTGGCTGTCCCCCCCCCCACCTCATCACTTTTGCTTCCTCTGTCCATTTTAAAAGATGTTACCCTTATGTTGGACACAGTGAGCCTCACCATACCCCTATACCTGTCCCAGCCACTGTGACACCCAGCCACCATCTCTGCCTCCTCCAGTCCGTGGCACAGTGCATTCCATGGTTACACCACCCTGTCAGTTAGGGAACACCTCCTCCTCTGTCCCCTGAGTATCTCTCCTCCAGCTTGCACCCGTGTCCCCTATGTGCCCCCTCCTATTTCCTTTGGAACACCACGACTGAGCCTCCCTTTATCCCCTTTATGTCTTTGAATACCTGTGTCATGGCCCCCCGTCCCTCCTCTCCTACAGGGTGTACATGTTCAGCTACTTGAGCCTCTACCCATAGGTCCTGTCTCCCAAGCACCAAATCGTTCTGGTTTCCCTACTTTGCACCCTCTCCAGGATTGCAATATCGTGTTTTTAGTGCATTTTTAAAAAATGGACGGATTACTCAAGGTGCGGCCTAAGAAGGCAGCTGTAGAGGGGAAGGATCACTTCCCACCTTGTGCAGGTAATCCCAGTAGCCATGCATCCTATCATCCTATTAGCTTTTGCCACTGCCCTCCAACATGTCTCAGACTTATTCATTCTGCCATCTATCAACACAGCACCATCCTTGTCGCCCTTTGCGACTTGTAGTGTGTCCCCCCTAGGATATGCCCTTGTCCAGGGTTTATTGCCCAAAGGTGCTGAACGCTTCCTTCACCTGCATTCAACCTAACTGTGAACTTTGTCAACCACCTTTCCAGAGCTTCCAGATCCTCCTGCAGGGCCACTGTACCTCCCTCCCCATCTACAACCACACCCACCGTTCCATCATCCGCAGAGCTAGTCATTGTTCTCCTGATACCTTTCCTTATGTCAGAGACATAAGCATTTGACAGGAGGGTCCTTACCACCAACAACTGTGGAACCCCACAAATGAATGTCCTTGGACATGAGACTAGCCCCTAACCACCAACCTCCGAGTACACTGTGAGAGCCAATTTACTATCCATCTGACCATCTACATCCACACTAGCAATTCTTCAAGCTTGTTCAGCAGTCCACTGTGGGGGACTGAATCAGAGGCCTTGCTGAGGTACAGAAAGAGGAGGTCCAGTGTCCTACCCTGGCATAGTGCACACCTCACCAAGTCATAGAAATCCACAAGGTTTGTGTGACATGATCTTTCCGGGACAGGGTCATGCTGTCTGTCTTCCAGGCACACCTTTTGCTTCAGTCCCCCCCTCCCCATGTTTTCATTGACAATACCCTCAATCACCTTGCCCAACACCGATGTCAGGATAACGGGCCTGTAGCTCCCCGCCTCCTCTCTTGATCCGCCCTTGTGAATAGGCATGATATGGGCCACCCTCTAGTCTTGGGGTACCCTCTCCCGTCTTCAGAGACATGTTGAAAAGCTACACCAGGGCGGCTACAAGGACATCCGCCAGGTTCCTCAGCATCATGGGATATATTTCAGCCAGCCCTGGTGCTTTCTCCATCTTAAGGGACTGCACTGCTACCCTCACTCTCTGTACTGGGATTTCATCCTCCATGTCCTCCCCCTTTGCTCCCTGTACTATCCTCCCTCCTCCCCAGTGTCTTTAGAGCTCCCCATATCTAAGGTTACCACCCCTACCACTGGTTCACTCTCTCTGACCCTAGAACATGCAGCCTCACCCTCTTTCATGTTAAAAACTGACGCAAAGTACTCAGTGCCTGGGCTTGCTGTCACGCTGCATATGTCCTTCTGTCCAGCGATCTAATCCTGCTGATCAGTCCCTCACCTTCCCTTCCTCCCATGTATATAAATAACCCCTTGTCCACCCTCCTGATCCCCATGGCAAAGCTGTGGTCCTTCCTTGCCTTGACTTCTGTCACCACCCTGGTTTCTGCTATCCCATGTACTGTTTGCGTCCATGTCTTGCCTTATGCATTCCAAATTACCTTAAAGACTCCATATACCTAAAGTCAGTTACCATCGTCTTTGTTGTGCCTTACTCACCCCCATGTCCAGGTGAAACCACAGTGTGGCATGGTCACTCCCTGCCAACGGATCCCTGACCTACAGGTCCATAATCTGGTGACTGTTTGCCAGGAGTACGTCTATTATCCGGGAATCCGTAGTCGGCTACACTACCTGCTAGGTCAGAATTGCATGCTGGAAGACATCCAGCAACCTCTCTTCCTTGGCCACTGTACACGCCCTTGTCCACCATTCTGTTCCTGGCATATTTAACTCTACCATCACCACTGCCCTTCCATTGTTCAAGCTACAGTGGCCCACAGCATAAGCCACCAAGCTGTCTTCCACATCCTCCACCAGTGGTACTGGTCTGTATACCACCCCTATTTCACTCTCTTCCCTCCCTGTGATATCAGGGTTACCCAAATTGCCTCCACGCTCCACTCCACCTCCTCCAGCCCTCCTGTACTGATGCAATTTTTCTGTATCAGTGCAAGTGCAACCCCCCTTCACTCCCCCCTACTCTTTCTGGACATAACGTAGCCCGCAATGTTTAGGTCCTATTACTGCCATTTAGTTGACCAAGTTTCTGTGACAGCTGCAACTGACCTTGCAATCAGCATCACCTGGTTGCCCCCCATCCCCCACAAGACCAACCAACCTAGCCTCACACCACTCCGTGAGCCACTGGTTAACCACCCTTATTTTCTGCTAGTTCTCCCCACTACCCCTCGGCACAGACATGATATCCCAGAAGCAGATCGAGCATGCTATGGACTGCCAAGTCGTATGTACTGGCAAACCATAGGTAGCTCACAAACCCCTTGCCTTTTTCTCCAATTCACCATTTCCATTTATGTTATTTGAACAGATGAACCAGTATGTCCAGGACCCACCACATTCCCTTACTAGTGAATATACCTCATCCTTGGCATTGTGCACCATCAGCACAGGGTGGCATTTGGCTTTTACGTGACATGTTTCACCACCCCAACCCCCTCCCCACTGGATACTTGTGCTCATGGAATCCCACAATAGAAGCAAGCTTACCTCTCCCTTTCCACCATGCCCATCCTCTCTCATTCTCCCAGCATCTCCCCAAAGTGGCCTCCTTGATCCACCCACAATCTGGGCGCCAGATGTAGCCCTGTACTAATTTTCTCCCTGGTGACCACCTCAACTCTGTTCCTGGGCATCCAAATCCTGAGTATACGTTTTGGTATCAGTATCCCCCTTGACACCGCCCTTGACTACCAAACATACAATTAAGACAGCAGAAGCAGGCAGATAGATCTATCAAGTATGCAGAATTGTGAAGGTGACACCCGTAGGATACAGCTGCATAGCCCCATTACCTTCACATATCCACACAGCGACAGCCATGACCTTTTCAACCTCCTCACTATTCTGCAGTAAACCACCTCCTGTGCCACTGTTTCTTGTTTCCACCACCGCCTTTTCAGTGACTAAATGCTTCCTCCTGTCTCTCTGCAATATGGCACACTACTGCTTTCGCCCATCCACTCTTATCTCCCTTCCCTTCATCAGTGAGAGAAAGCCTTACTGCAAGAAGCATATATTATTGACCATACTTCTGCTAGTTGAGGTACATGGTACTGAAAATGAATGCATATACAGTAATAGTATATAGTAGCCATGTGGGTGTACTGGCAATACTATGACATACTGCTGCTGTGTGTGGACAACAAGAGGAATGGTAACATACATAGACATGTCACTATGGGAACTGTAATTCTAAATTGACAGTTGCATTGCACGGTAAGTCTGCATGACAACAGTAAAACATAGCACACAACATATTTGCCAGTTATGGTTTGTCTCACCAACTAATGCTTTACAGAATGGCAATGAATGGCAGAGAAAGAAATACAGAAGTGAACTTACAGCTAAAATAAAAGCCTTAAATGAACGGCTTCTTAAATGGTGTCTCAGACAAAGTATTCCCTGTCTGATATATTGGGAGGAATTCCATTAAAGTCCATCCCTCTTTTGTTGGGACGGTTTACACCTTAGCAGATGGGGTAGTGCATTACTGGGACGTAAAATTGCTACTTTTATTCATACTCATTTAAACTAATGAGAAAGAGGGAGATTGGGGTACCAACCAATTGTCTTATTACTGGGATTCACTTTTCTAATCAGCAACAATTGAACATACTGTCTCTTAATGCTCGTTCTTTAAACATTGCTAAGTTAGCAGAGTTGAAACTTAAGGCACAAATTCTTGACTTATCATTAATAGCTGTAACAGAAACTTGGGGCAACTGAAATCCCAGGATTTAATCATTACTTCAAAAACAGCTCAGATAATAAAATAGGTGATGGAGTCTGCCTTTATGTCAGAGATAACATCACTTCTTATCAATCTTCAGTGAATGTTCAGTCTGAGAGTGTATGGGTATATATTCAACCCAAAGGTTCTTCCCAGATACTGATTGGGACTTGTTATCGTCCACTGTCATCAGATTATAGTCAAAGTTTACAGCTGGTCAGTGAAATCTCCCAGCTAGCAAAAAATTGTTCAGTTTTAATTCTGGGTGACTTCAATCTTCCCAATATAAATTGGGATACTTTAACGGGTTCAAACCATCATGACCAAAAATTTCTTGAAACCATTATTGATTTAGGACTTTATCAATAGGTTAAGGAGCCGACACGGGGAAGTAACATTTTGGATCTCATCAAGACCAACATTGATATACCTGTGAACAATATATTAATATCAGAACCACTTGGGAACAGTGACCATCTGTCCTTATTTTTTACTATCCCTTTCTCTCAACCCCTGTAAGGAATGAGTATAAAATTAAAGAATATGACAGGGCAGATTTTCATAAAATAAACCATCATCTAGGAGCATTACATTGGGACAACATTCTTTCCCCTCTTAATATTGATGAAGCATGGGAATTTTAAAAAAAACAAATTCAAGAACTCGAACATCAGTTTATTCCAGAAAAACATAAATACAACAACAAAGGCAAAATTCCCCCTTGGTTTAACAGAACTATAAAAAAACAAATTTCCCATAAGCGAAAACTTTTCTCATTACTAAAAATAGTCCCCTTACTCAAAAGAATGAAATATTAATTAAATACATGCAATCGGTTAAAACATTAAAAAATTCAATTTGTTAGCTAAACGTAATTTAGAATTTCGTATTGCACACACTAAGGACTCTCATAAAGCTTTGTATGCTTAAATAGTAAAAAAGGAAACGGCAGGAAAATTGGGCCATTAAATATAAACAACAAAATAATTACTTCAGACTCCAAGACTGCCACAGCTCTAAATGACTATTTTTCATCAGTTTTTGTCCAAGATCCATCTCACATTTTCCTTGATGGATACCTCCCAAGTCATACAAAATTTACAATTTCAATGAATGAGGTCTATGATTTACTATCAACATTAAAGAAAACTACTAGTCCTGGTCCAGACAATATATGCACCAAATTTCTACTGGGTGTTAAAGATATTATAGCTACACGTTATTATTTTAATAAATCTCTGCACGAATCAAGGGTCCCTTCCGATTGGTTAACTGCAATAGTGACTCCCATTTTTAAACAAGGTTCTCATTCTAAAGTAGAAAACTATCGTCCAATTAGCTTGACTTCTATCCCTTGTAAATTAATGGAAAGATTAATTAAAACTTTTCTTGAAACAGAGATGGAAACTTTGAAAATGCTTGATAAAACCCAGCATGGATTTAAGACTGGATTTTCTTGCACTACAAATCTGCTTTTGTTTTATAATTATATTAGTATGAATCTCGATTCAAATACACCAACTGATGTCATTTTATTGGACTACAACAAAGCATTTGACTAAGTGTCACATGACATTCTGATTAAAAAAACTTATTCATCTAGGATTTTCATTAACATTAGTTTCCTGGATTAACAGCTGGCTGAGTAACCGCGCCCAGAGGGTTCGGGTAAATGGTACCTTGTCAGACTTGGGAAGGGTGACAAGCGGAGTTCCTCAGGGTTCGGTTTTGGGACCACTCTGTTTAATGTTTTCATCAGTGATATGAAAATTTGTTCTCCTAATATACTCATGAAATTTGTTGATGACACCAAATTGGGTGGCACTGTGAACAATGCTGATAATATGCAAACTTTACTAGCAGACCTTGCATCTATTGAACATTGGGCTACCGAAAACAAAATGCACTTTAATGTAACAAAATGTGCAGTCTTACACATAGTCAAAAACAACCCTAGACTGGTGTACACCTTAAATAATATATCTGTTAGAGAATCTTCTTTAGAAAAAGATCTTGGGGTATTAGTAAATAATAAACTTTCCTCATCTTCCCATTACAACAAAATAGCTAATCAAGCCAATACTCTTCTTCGTAGGATAAATAGTACATTTGTTTCTAAGTCAGAACAGTATATTATGGCCCTGTATAGATCTCATGTCAGACCTTACTTGGATTATGGCTCCTCCTTTTGGAGTCCTTATCTAGTATCAGACATTAATAGAATTGAACAAATTCAACGCAGGGCCACAACAATTATTCCATATTATGCTCATTTGGATAATGACACTAGATTACAGAAGACTGGCTTGTACTCTCTCAAACAGAGACGAACAAGAGGTGATCTTTTACAGTTGTTTAAAATTATGAAATCTCCTATTCTAACGGAGCAATGTGGCTTAACATTATCCAACAGAAAAATTGTTGCCAGGTTACATAATAAACAAATTGACATCAAAAAATGCAATACAAATAAAAGACAAAACTTTTTTACTATTAGAACTCCTACGATATGGAATACTTTGCCACAAGATATTGTTGATTCGCCTACTATTATGATTTTCAAAAACAAAATAGACAAATGGTTATTAGAATAGTACTGCATACAATGATCCACAAATGTGGAGGACAATCTTGATGGGCTATGGCCTTCTTTTGTCCAACGAACCAAGTTACCAAGGTCACACAGCACTGTTACTGTCAATGACACTGGAGGAAACCATGTAGGAAGACAACAACATCTGACCTGTAATGCTGCAAGACCAAGAAAATAGCAGTAAATGGGTAAACAATGGTACAGATCTGGCACATTGCAACATGTAATGGAAATGTATGTGCACATTCAAGTAGGACCCCAGCTCAGACTGTGAGTGTCCTGTGCAAACGAACACATCATAATCGGTTTATGACTTGCTGATATTTGCACAAGGTGTTGAAGCAATACATGCTGAAAAGCAGAGCTCAAAATCTCAATAATGAGCCGTTTGAGCTGCTCTGTGATTTACATTCCACAAGGGCTCCATAAATCCACTGTAGCGGGTAGTACATAAAGTGTACTGTGAATTATGTTGGCGCAGAGATAACAAAATTAAGCTTTGATCATACTGTGGCCAGGCACATTTATTACAACACAGTCATCACATGGGGAGTGCCAGTGGTAATACAGTTACATTCACTCGTATTGTGTTCCTGAGTCCCATCACACACAGCACTGACATGCAGTCCCGATTACAAATGCAGTCTGCGGTTTCAATTCGATCAAACAGCATTGAAATTTAGGGAACAGTTGGGAGAAGTCAGAACCGGGGAAAAGGCAATGAAACAACAGAAGTAATACACAAGGGAGACGATACTTCTCTGGGGCCATGACTGCAGAAAAGCCTGCTAGAAATGGATGTAGTTCTTGAATGAAGCACAATACATAAATCAGTACACCATCATATTTATCACACGGGGAAACGGAACTACTGATACAGAAGAGCACTTGAAAGAGAAACATTTTTACCTTGCTGATAAATGAAATAATTCAGTACATCCACAAATTAGTATAGCACACAATGTTTACTCCCACAACCACTAAAGGAAGCTGTCCATCGGCAGCGTCACTTCTGATGCAGCTGTGCGAGTGCGGGAGTCACAAGCACTTTAACATGAAGGAGAAACATGGACAGAGAAATAAATCAACGTTTCAAAGTAAGTCTTTATTAACGATGTACAATAGCCGTTGTCATGTTAAAACAACAAGGTGCAACAGTTATTCACTCTGAGAGCATGAGAATTCCCCTTTAATTTATGTTTAACTGGGAGTTTCCCATCTGCTTGGAAAGTTGCAAGAGTGGTGCCTATTCCAAAAAAGGCTAGAGCAGATAGAGTGGACAATTATCATCCCATTTTAATATTGAATCCATTAAGCAAAATGTTAGAAAAGTTGGTGGTAAAAGAGCTGATTATTTGGAATCAAATGGTTTGCTTTGTTTAGAACAACATGGGTTCAGGAAAGGTAGGGGTACGGGAACAACTTTAGTCAGGTTCATGAAGACCGTCTTACTTGGTTGTGATAGAGTTTTTTTTTTACGGGGGGGGGTGTTCGTAGACCTGACCTGGGCTTTTGATTTAATAAATCATACTCTGCTTTGTTTGAAGCTAAGAAGTATGGGTATTTCCTGTCTAGTGATATCCTTTTTGAAGATTTTTTTTAGAGGGAAGATCCCAGCAAGTGTTTATTGAGCCCTTATTATCTGATTTACGGCTAAATCTTAGAGGTGTTCCACAGGGGTCCATTCTTGGCCCCCTGTTATTTTCACTATTCATAAATCAAATCCCCTCTATTTTTTTCAGTTAGTCATTGTCTTCTCTATGCGGATGACTTAATTTTGTATAACCAGGGTTTGAGCATTGAGCAGGTGAACATTGGGTTGCAGAAAGATTTTGATATACTTGGTCATTGGCTGTTGAAAAATCAAATGGTTTTGAATGTAAAAAAGACCAAGTGCATGTTTTTTGGGAGTGCTTCTCGATTAAAGTTGAATCCATGTTTACATATGCTTGATAGATGTGGCGACTTCTTAGAACAGGTTAATGAATTCAAGTATTTGGGAGTTCTTCTGGATCCTAGTTTGAGATTTTTTCCCCAAGTTAAGACTGTTAGTAGGACTGTTAACTCTAAATTGGGCTCGTTATGCAAATTTAAGGCTTATTTATCAATTGAAACTTGCAAAACAATTGCCATGGGTACTTTTTTGCCGCATTTTGATTATGTTTCTCCTTTATATTTTAATTTGGGGTAAGTGAGGGGAGGGTTTTGAGGTGGCTTAAAATAATATTTGTCGATTTGTTCTTTGACGCTTTCGGTCGATACATCATTGTGCTCTTATGTTCTTTCTTTGGGCTGGCCATCTCCCAAATCAAAGTTTGCCTATTCACTTGGTAATTTGATGCATCATGCTATTTATGCTGGGAATTCTTTCCCCTTATCTGATTTGGTAGAAATTAGGGATTCTCAGGTTAACTTGCATTCAAATCAAGGGATTGTTTTGAGGGCAATTGTTAATAGGGGAAATTTTGGTTTTCTATCATTTATGTCCTCTGCTGCTCGTTTGTGGAATGATTTGCCTCTTTCCCTTAGATCCATTAATTCAGCAATGGGATTTAAAGTTAAACATAAACGTTACTTGTTATCTGTCGATGTAGGTAATTGTTAGTTATGTTTCATTTCATTGTTGATTGTCTTTCGGGTCGGACCTGAAAAAGGGCTTTGCCCAGTGTCCTTACCCAGTTAACAAATTTAAAATAAAAAATAAAAAAAAGAGAGGAGAGGTTATCTGTGTTAGAGCTATGCAAGGTGGCAACATGGTCCTCCGTTCACACATTTACTACGTACTACAGACTGGATATCCAGTGTTCTGCTGATGCGGCCTTCAGATGTGTAGTTCTGCAGGCTGTGGTTATCAGATGAATATTATACGTCACCCATATGGGTTATATATGGGACAATATTGTCTCCCACCATCAGTAGGAATAGGTACTGCTTTTTAGAACCACATATCTTCTTCGGGGATATCTCTGTCATCAGGTCACACATATGGAACTTAGCCGTCATGCGTCAGGATCCCACAGAAGCTTTTTCTGCAGCAGTCTACGAGGGGCCACCCATGCTGGCGTCCATCTGTGACGTCACACACCCTATATAAGCACAGGCGGCCCTACTTCCTGCTCAGTTCAATCCCCCCCATCAATCACTCATGCACGGATTCCGTGGAAGCTTTGTCACTCAGTTGAACTGACATTTTTACTTTTTTCTTGTACTTTCTTTTGAATCACTTTAGCTTAAAGTGATTCCTTTATCCTTTGTATGTTGAGAACTACTCCTTCGTCGGTTCTTTTCCGTTGCTGTCGCTGAAGAAAGAAGATTTTCTCCACCAACAAACAAGAACTTGGTGTCTGCTGTTTTGGGCCTAGTCACAACATCTTCACTTGTGAGTTCTGCCAGAAATTCAACCTCACCATCCGGCGCTGATGCAAGAAGGCCTTGCTGAAGTTCCTCATGGAGCAGCATGCAGCCAGCAGAGAGCAGGGGTCGTCCGGAGCCCCCCGCCAGTTACTGGCATCTTCTTCAGACTCTTAGGCTACCAAGGCCCCAGACAAATCGTCAGGGAAGCATTCTCATTGGGACAAGGAGCGGCCTAAAGACTGCTCCCCTTGTCAGCAATCCCCATCCCCACTTGATTCTTCATCATCTACAGAAATTGCCTCGTCAACTGCTCCGGCGTCGGTGCTTTGCCCATGCAGGCCTGTGCTCCTACCAGGCCTCTCCATGGTGGAGTCATCTCCCAGCATGCACAGGGCTGTGGAAGGATCATCGGCCCCTGCCCCACCGATGAGACCTCTCGAGCCTCAAGGTTTACCAGCTCTGGGGGGCCCAACCGTCACTACTACAGTTAGCGGTTCAGCGGACCAGGATTATACGAACATACGCAATTTGCCAGCAGATAAAGGCCTAGAGATCTATCAAGTCTGCTCAAATGTGCAGCTAGCATCCCTTATTCTGCAGCTGCCCCTCCCTTCCACCCTTCCCCTTCATAGACCCTCCCCCTTGTCCTGTTCCATCCCCTTTTGAAACAGTCCACTGTTCTACTGGATGCCACTTCTGCAGGTAATGCATTCCACCCAGCCACCACCCTCTCTGTAAAAAAGTGTCTCCTCATCTCCCTCCTGAACCTTCCTCCCTCCAGTCTCATATCATGGCCATGGTGTCCCTCCCCTTCCTTACTTTGAACAGCCCTTCTGTACCTGTCTTGTTTATTCCTTTCATGTACTTAAAGGTTTCAGTCATGTTCCCCCTGTCCCTCCTGTCCTCCAGTGAGTACATGTTCAACTCCCTCAGCCTCCTCTCGTATAATAAGTCCCCCAGCCCCTTGATCATCTTTGTCACCCTGCGCTGCAACCCCTCCAGTAACTTAATGTCCCTCTTCAGATACGAGCACCAGTACTGCACGCAGTACTCCAGGTGTGGTCTAACTAATGACCTATACAGTGGCAGAATCACCTCCACCCTCCTCGAGGATATACCCCTTGCAATACAACCCACCATTTTGTTGGCCTTTGCAGCTGCCTTCCTACATTGTGCCGAGTTATTCACTGACCCTGTAATGAGCACTCCCAGATCCATCTCCTCCTCTGTCTGGGCTAGCTGCACTCCCCCCAGCTGGTAACTCCTCCTTGGGTTCTTCATCCCAAAATGCAGCACCTTGCACTTTTTGGCATTAAACCCCAGTTGCCAGGTGTCTGACCAGGTTTCAAGCTTTGCCAGATCATCCTGCAACCCCTGCCATCTCCCTAGGTCATCCACCACTGCTCCTACTTTGGTATCATCAGCAAACAGACTGATCTTGCTCTTGATGTCCAATGATATGTCTGCAATGAATATCCCAAACAACACTGGTCCCAACACCGAGCCCTGTGGAACACCGCTCGTCACTACCCTTGGGTGTGAGAGCTCCCCACCCACCACCACCCTCTGTTGCCTTCCCTGAAACCAGTTCCCTACCCATCTCACCAGCTTAGCACCCGCCCCTGTGCCTTCTAACTTACTTCCCAGTCTTCCATGCGGCTCTGAATCGAATGCCTTACTGAAGTCCAGATACAAGACATCCACTGCATGGCCCCTGTCCAGCTGCCTAGTTACCCAGTCATAGAACTCCACCATGTTGGTTTGGCAAGATCTGCCACATATGAAGCCATGCTGTCTGCTGTCCTGTAGTCCTTTGGCCTCTAGGAGGGCCACCAGCCTCTTCTTCAGGATAGTCTCCATTAGCTTACCCACAATGAATGTGAGGCTCACTGGTTTGTAGTTTCCCAGTTCATCCTTGGGGCCACTCTTGTGGGGGGCACCACATGAGCCATCCTCCAGTCCTGACATACACACCCCGAATGTAGTGAGGCATTAAATAGGTCTGCCAAAGGACCTGCAAGGACCTCTGCCAGCTCCTTCAGTACCCTGGGGTGGATGCTATTTGGGCCTGGCGCCTTGTCCACCCTCAGTGCCTTCAAACCCTCCCGAACTCTGCCCTCCATGATTTCCCTGTCACCCCTCCCCCATGTTTCTGCCATTCCTCCCCTGGGTGTCACCCCCTCTTCTCCTTAGTAATACGACCAGAAGTAATCATTTAGTGCTTCTGCCTTATTCCCTAGTCCACCCAGCCCCCCTCCTTCCTAATCCTTACTGTGTGGTCCTTACAGCTCCTTTTCTCCCTGATGTTCCTGAAGAAGTCCTTCTCCCCCTTCTTAATGCCTTGTGCCAGCCTGAGTTCCGTAGATGCCTTGCCTTCCTTTACTGCCCTTGTCACCTCCTTCAATTCTGTCCAGTACTCCTTCCTGTCCTCCCCCCTCCCTGTTTTCTTGTATCTCCTAAAGGCAGCTCTTTTCCTCCTTACATTTTCCATGACCTCCTTGCTCAACCAGCTCAGTTTCTTAGCCCTAGCCTTCTTGCTCTGGGCCTTGCAGCAGGTTTTGGTTGCCTCCACTATCCCCAGCTTTATGAGCTCCCAGTTCTGGTTAGTGTCCATACTAGATTGAATTCTGGCCAGGTACCCTTTTACCACTTCCCCCATCCTCCCAAAGTCGGCCCTCCTGAAATCCAGCACTCTTGTGCCAGATTCTACTCCTTCCTTGCCCATATCCAGCATGAGCCATACTGAGTAGTGGTCACTCCCTGACAGCGGTTCCTCCACTGTAAGTTCTCTCACAAAGTCCCCATTTGCCACCACAAGGTCAAGGGTATTCCCTAACCTTGTTGGTTCACTGACCATTTGCAGCAGGAAGCTGTCCTGGAAGGCATCCAGCAGTACCTGCTCCCTTCTGTTCCTGGTTGTTGGGGCACTCCAGTCCACCCTGGCATGTTGAAGTCCCCCCACAATCACCACACTACCCTTCCTCGCAGGTCCTCCTGATCTGTCCGCAAGATTCCCTAACTCCTCCATCTGAGATGGTGGCCTGTACATCACTCCCATTCTGAGAATCCTATTCTTGGAATCCTGGATTCGCACCAAAGTGACTCGTTGCTACCTCCTCCCTTCCTCCCTTACACTTCAGTTCTTCCTTCATATAGTGCCACCTTCCCCCTTTCCCCAATCACCCTGTCCCACTGAAATAACCTGTACCCTGGTACAGACAGGTCCCAGTCATTGTATTGGGTGGCCCATGTTTCTGTGATGGCTGCAATGTCCACCTCTCCCTCTGCTATGAGCACCTGTAACTCTGCAGTTTTCCTCCCAAGGCTCCTAGCATTAAGGATAAACACCTTCCATCTTCCCCTCTCCCCCATCCTGCCCTCCTTTACTAGCATCACCAATAGTACTTGCCATTTGTCCTTTGTCACTGTTATGGGGGTAAGCTCATATGGTTTCCCAACCTGTGGTCTCTGCATGTCTCTTGCTCAGTTGCCACCCTCCGCTCCTAGTTTAAATTCCCAACTTCCTCTGTGTACTCCTCCATCCTCTGTTTCAACACTTTCATTCCCTTCTCACTCAAGTGTAGTCTGTCCTTGGCATAGAGACTACTGTCCTCCCAGGTCCCTCCCCACCCCCAACAGCCCATACCCTTTAGCACAACACCAGGTTCTTAGCCATCCATTAAATTCCTCTATTCTAGAGCTTGTTGTACTTGCCTTGGGCACTGGATGTATCTCTGAAAAAGTTACTGATCTTCCTGCCCCCTCACGTAATTGTCCTAGTTCCTCAAACCTCCTCTGGACTATATCTACTGTCTTGTCAGCCAGGTTGTTCATCCCAAAATGTATAATTAAATGAGGCTTGTCCCTACCCCTTTTAGCATATTTCAGAACAGATTGTCCCACCCTTTCCGCTGTCATTCCTGGCATGGTCTACACCCAAATGCGACTATGCCTTTCCCCCTTGCTACCCCACCTGACTCCTCTTAGTATTGAGTCCCCCAGCACTAAGATTCCACCCCCTTACTCCCTGCTTGTTTCCATTCATCTCCCTCTCTCATTTCTGGCTCCTCTTCTTCCTGTTGCCCATTATTTCCCCCTTTTTTCCCCTGTTGCAATTCTCCCAGCAAAACTTCCCCCCACTCCGGTTTGGTTCAGGCATTTATCAATTACTCCTCTAATTTCATCATTTCCCTCTTCCTTCTTCCTCTCTAACAGTGCAAAACTGTTTTCTGAAGACCCTTCACAACTGCCCGCTCCCTCTCTCTTCATAGTAACCTATTCTGTCCTTTCCACTCCATGACTTTTGCCACTTCTTCGCCTCCCCTCACAAGTCCCTATCTCCTCCTTCCATTTGTCTTTTGTCTGCTGACCTGGTTTCCCCGGCAATCGTTCTTCCTGGCTTGGGCCCCTTTGTCTCTGCTTCCCTTCTTCTGACCCTCTCGTCACCACTGTTGGCTCAAATCGCCTTCCCTCATCTCCCCTCCTTCCTTCCTCCAGTATTGGGCTAAATCCTGCCAGTCTTCCTTGCCTGTCTGAGTTCCTCATGCACAGCTTCGATCTCCTTTCTAAGTTTCTCTATGTGGTTGCACACTAAACATCCCCCCACACTCCAGGCAATTTTTAGAAAGATTGGTGCACCGCAGTTGTTGCAGCCTACCACCCTACCCACTGCTGTCATTGCCCACCAGCGACCCCCCCACCCTTCCAGATGAAGGATACCAAACACTCCCCCAAGTCTCCCCTCTCCCTCCTCTCTCAGTGCAAAACATTATGTGCCCCCTCTGTTGATGCCAGTGTCGATGACCATTCCTGTTCCTGACGTTGACCTAAATTCTATACTTACTGCCATTACCATGTCTCTCATTCAGCAGCTAGTTCCACGGCCTGGGCTGTCGTCGCCTGCGCCGGCCGACGGCTGCTTCAGTGTCAATGCCAATTTGACCCGCTTGCCCTGCGCAACTCCAGGGAGCCGTCGGTTCTGTATTGGTGTAACCCCCGTATAAATGGGGTTCCCAAAAGTCTTCCTTGGATGTGCCTAAATGCCCACTGCCCAGTGGTGTTCTGTGTTCTAACAGTTTAAAAGTAATTGCATGCGAGTGCCCTATTAGCCTCCGTGCCTGTCGCTTTAAGAGCTGCCTATCTCATAGTGTATAATTTTTTTATTATTGTGATTTTTATTCAAGATAAAAAAATTTACAACTGGGGGGAAAGGGGGGATACAAAAGAAAAAAGGGGGGGAGAGGGAAGGAAGGAAAGGGAAGACAGACAGTCACAATTCATTAAATATTTAAATTGCTTAGGGTTACACTACAAATCAGTTAGCATAACATTATAATTACATTGTGTACAGTGTCTTAGTGAAGGACAGCAGGAATGATAAAAAAGAAAAAAATGAAATAAAAGAAAAACTCCATACAGGAAAAAGAATTAAAATGTCGAGTTACAAATAAATAATTTCATAAGGTAGGGTTACTATAAGAACTTACAAAACATATACTAGAGACTCTAACTGGTACATAATTCAGTTGAATTGCACAATTAAACCAAGCCCCTACCCTAATGCCTGGACAACTGGCCTTATCAATTAAGTTGTTCACAGTTGAACTTGGTGATTCTTGTCCCCCCATGGCCCCTCTTTCCATGGGATTCTTTTATGGGACAAAGGAGGGATCCTTAGAAATAATGTAAAGTACCCATCTAGACCATTTCACTGTAAATAAATCATTTTTATCATTTAAATGATAAGAGATTCTTTCTGATCTATAAATCCGAGTAACAATCTCCCTCCATTCCAACAAGGTGGGAACATTGGGGGAAAGCCAGTATCGTGTCAGGGCCTTTTTGGCCGCTAGCAACAAAGCCCCAGGAGGTATCGTGTAAGTGGATCTCTAAACTCCAGAAGAAAGACATGGAGAATAAAAAAATCTTCTGTTAAGGTGAGTGAGACATTAAAAAGGGATCTCAATTCCAACTGTAATGGAATCAGAAAAGATTGTATTAAAGGACAGGCCCAAAATATATGAGTGTGATGTGCCTTTAATTCCCCACATAACCGCCAGCAAGCCCCTGAATATACAGGGGTAAAGTGTGCTGTCACTATAGGAGTACGAAAGAACCTGGTCAGTATCTGCCAAGAAAACAGCCTCCAGGTATGGGAGTATGTAAGCTTAGCCATTGAAAGGCAACCCTTGTACCAGTTTTCTTTTGGAATATCAAAACCAAATTCCACCCTCCATTTATCACATATACCCTCACTATTCACTCCCTGGGTTTCCCCAAGTGCCTTATACAAAACTGAAACCATATGGGGTGCATTGCCAGCTTGTATACATTGTTGGATGCAAGAAATCAGTGGGGAGGAACAGTTGTATTGTCATACCCGAACGGGTAAAGAGTAAACAAAAGTGTCTTGGTTGCAAATATCTATAAAAATCTTCACGTTTCAAACCATGTATCTGGCTTAAACTCAGGAAGGGTTTGAAATTAGCCCCATTTAAGAATTGGGTAAGATTAGTGAGCCCCAGATGTTCCCAGGTGGCAAATGTGTGGTCGTACAATACTGGATGGAAATCCTCCAATAGAGTAATAGGGCAAATAAGTGGAAGAAATAAGGAAAGAGATAAGTACCACGTATGGCACTCCAAACTTTCAGTTGGTGTTCGATCAAGGGGTTCATCTGGACCAGATCATGTGGTCGGGAGAGGGGCATATGGTTTGTCATAGTTTTAATTAGTTGCCTATAAGGCATTAAACAGTCTTCAATGTCCCTCCACAGAACAGGATTAGACCTAGCTAAGTGGCAGACTATAAATGAGAGGTGTGTGGCCCAATTATATAATTTAAAATTAGGGAGAGCTAGCCCACCCATTTCCCTAGGGAGGTAGAGAATAGAAGCACGCACTCTTGGTCATTTACCGGCCCGGATGAATTTGCTAATGAGTTTATTCCAGGCCCTATACGTATTATCCGGAATACTTATTGGCACATTACGAAACAAATAAAGGGCTCGAGGTAAAGTCACCATCCGAATCACATCAACCCTCTGGAGTAAATTCAAAGGGAGTATATTCCAACCTGCTAGGTCTGCCTGTAACTGCATAAGGAACAAATAATAATTATGTTTAATTATATTAGCTGTCCAGTGGGCGAGGTATATACCTAAATACTTTAATTTATCTAAATCTCAGTGGAATGGGAACCCTTTTTTCCGTGTTGGAGAGGGAGAAAAATGAAAAGTCAGTGCTTCAGTTTTGGTAGTATTAAGTTTGTACCCTGAACAACTGCCGAATAGGTCTAATAATTCAAAGACTGCTGGAACTGATTGGAGGGGAGTTGTTAAAAAGAGCAGGACATCATCCGCATAAAGGGCTATGCGGTATTCCATACCCTCCATTTGTACTCCATTTATCCAAGGGGAATCCCTAATGGCTTGTGCCAGAGGTTCAATAAAAATAGCAAATAAACCAGGGGACAAGGGACAGCCCTGCTGGGTACTCCTAGACAGGGAAAAATAAGGGGAGTAATGTCCCGAGACTTTCACACAAGCCTGAGGTGATGAATAAAGTGTTTTTATCAAGGAAATAAACAAAACGGGGAAGCCCATCTTGCCTAGAACAGCAAATAAAAAAGGCCACGAGACTCTATCGAACGCCTTCTCAGCGTCAAGGCTGAGAAGGACAGAGAGTGTTACTACAGATTGCATTTCTTGAACTAAATGTAGGGCTCTTCTAGTGTTATCTGTAGTGGATCTGCCACTAACGAAGCCTGTCTGATCTAATTTAATTATTGTGGGGAGGACTGTATCCAGACGCTTAGCCCGGATCGACATCAGATACTTATAATCTACGTTCAAAACTGAAATTGGGCGATATGCTGCACAATTTTGTGGGTCCTTTACCAGGTTTGGGAATTAGGGATATTACTGCGTACGACCAGTTGGGTGGGGGGATCACAGAGCCTTGTAATACATCATTATAAACCCCCAGGAGGAGAGGGGCTAGTATTTGCCCTAAGTGTTTATAGAATTCTGTACCATATCCATCAGGGCCAGGGGCCTTCATAGTTTTGGAGTGAGAAATGGCTTCATTCAATTCAGGAAGTGTTATGGGGGAAACTAAAGAAGATGTTTGATCCTCATCCAGCCTTGAGAGGTTCAATGGTGAAAGAAAGGCCCCAATGTCCCCAGGGTCCAATGGGTGGTCTGGTGTATATAATGATCTATAATAATCACAGAAAATCTGGGAGACCTAGTCAGTTTTAGAATAAATACCTGATGTAGGGTCCCTAATAGTGGTTCTAGGGACATGGATATGTTGTTCATCCACACTCATTGGCAGTATCCTTGCCGCTTTAAATCTTGCCGGAAGGTCTTCAAGCTTGCTCCTCCCACCCACCCGGGTGGTATAACTCTCGGCTCCGCCCCATGACGCCAGATCTTCCTTACCGCTTGGAAGCTCAGGTTCCCTCCTTAACGCTCTGCGTTTGCGACTGGTTCCTATTTCTCCGTTTGCGGATTTAAAAATAATATTTTGCAAAAAGACTTCAGTCTTCGATCCCTCGCGGCTGCGATGGACAAATCGACTCCGGGATTTCGGAGATGCCCATGCGGGCAGAAGATGTCTCGGACGGATCCACACCCACGGTGTGTCTACTGCTTAGGCCTTGAGCACGACCCGCAGGCTTCATGACCTGTGCTCATCTTTCTCGGCCTACGCCTCGAAGACCGTGCTGCCCGATTGCAACTGGGCCGTCCCGAAGCGCTTCCCTCGGTGAAGTCCAAGGAGGCCGGTTGCGGTGTCATCGGGCGGCGGGCTTTCATGGATCAGCTCGAGCGGATGGTCGCCCTCGAAGAGGAGGCGGCGCGGGTCAGATCTTCCTCGGCCGCGGCATTTATCCCGCCTCTCTGGGTTCTTCCTACACGGCTTCCTTTAAGGAGCTTTGTCTGTCCCTCTCCACTAAAGGAGAAGGCTCGTGCCTGCTGGACCTTTTCTCGGTCCAAAAGAGGACAAGGGTAGTCCCTCCGTCGCTGCTCTTGGGAGCGGGAAAGGCCCTCTCCGGCCGGCCGCCACCGGCTTCGGGTCGACGCTCGCTTCTGCCACTGGCCTCACGGTGTCCCCGTCAGGTCAGTTGACCAGACTCCACTGATGAAGTCTTGATTTTTCTTGACCCATTGGACGGGCTGTCGCCTTTAGCAGCCGAGATTCCTCTCCCGGTTCCCCGGGAGGAGTTGAGGATCCCGGTGGCTTCGCCTGTGCCTCCGGTTCCGAGGCCTCGGATGGACCTTCCGCGCCGAAGGAGTGCGGTTCCGGCCGACACCTCCCGCACCGACCCGGAAATTCGGGACTCGGTCTCGGTCTCGGACCTCTTCAGCGTCCATGTCGTTCCACCGCCATAGGCGGTCTCCGGTCTCGCACTTGCTGTGGCGTGCGCTGCCTCCTCCTCCTCGGATGAGGGGAGGCTTCACAGAATTACGCCGACGGCACGAGGACCTTATGTTGCAACAGCTCCTCCTGGCTCGGAATAAGCCGACTCCGGCGCCTTCCCTCGCCATTAAGTGTTGCTCATCACGGAGCGGCGACACAACCCTCGACGTCCGAGGAGCCTACACCCAGGCGGTTGTTCGGCCAAATCAGCTGCTCCACCGATTCCGGTGGAACCTCCGCCCACAGCCACCACTGGGGCTCCACCAAGGATTCTCGGTCGGCAAGGGTTTACCCCATCGGCTGTCAGTTACCCTCACTCCCGACCGACCGCAGGTGAAGGGTGGCTCAGGCCAGAGGCAGCTCTTTGAGGACTCTTCCGAGTCCGAAGACGATTCCTCCTTCTTCTCCAAGCGACTGGACTTGGAGTCTTCAGGAGGTCAGCCAATGGACGATAGCCCGTCGTCTTTCCTAGGACTGCTTCGCTCATCTCGGGTCTACCGGGATGGAGCTCGAACCCGTTTCCAAACGGGCCAGGTATCCCCTCACGGAGATTCTGGACCGAGGGGATTCTCCGACGGAGGCCTTTCCGGTGGCCGAGGCCATAGTGGGTCCGGCACTGGAACTTTGGCAGCGCCCTGCTTCCTGCCCTGCGCCTTCGGCCAGGATGGCCAGGAAGTATGCGGTCCCTACCGGTTCCTTGTCCGTTTTTTCGGAACACCCCTCTGCTGAGGGGTTGGTTACCGACAGCGTTTTCCGGCGCGCCGGCAACGCCAGGGATGTGGACAAACCTCCTGACAAGGAGTCCAAGAAATTGACCATGTCGGGCTAAAAGTCTACGCCAAGGCCTTCTCTCGGCCTTCGCCAGGCCAGTTCGGTCCCCTCATGGCACATTTTTCTCATGCCCTGTTGGGCTCCTGGATGAGGTCATCCTCATCTTCCCGCCGATCTGCAGACTACGGTTAAGCAGGTGCGACCAGGGCAGGGCAGTGGCCAAACAGCAGCTCCAGACTGCTTTGGATGTAGGGGACTCATGTGCCAGATCGGTGGCGGCCGCAGTGGCTATGCGTCGGGCGTGGCTTGGCTAGGATATCCACCTTACTTCTGGATACCCAGCACAAGTTGGCTGATGTTCCTTTTGGGACTGACCCTTCGCCCTGGGGTGGAAGGTCACCTGCAGAGGATCGAGAAGTCCAATGCCACCTTGACTCGGCCCTTCCGCTCAGAAGGACAAAGGCCGCAAACCACAGCCTAAGCTCCTTTCGCTCTTCTCAGCCCCTCGGCGCTCCGCCCAGCAATGCAGGGCCAGCAGGCTCGGCCTTGCATCCCAAACCCAAGCCGAAGCTTCCTCTAACAGGAGGCAGGGAGGAAAGGGGCCCAGGAGGTCCCTCGGCCGGTCCCTCCTCCAAGCTCTGCCCAGTGACGGGCTGAGGGGTGTCGCCCCATCCCTGGCCACTCATTCCCTGGGTCTCCCTGGGGGACGGCCCGCACTGCTCCGCTTGGTCCGCTAACCACGGACAGGTGGGTCTTGGAGGTGGTGGGAAGAGGCCTGCCTCTGGAATTTAGCAGGCACCACCCTTCAGAGCCGCCGCCTCGGGGCTTCGGATCCCAGCTCACTGGCGGCTGGCAGCCGACATCACTCTCCTCCTCCAGAAGGAGGTGGTAAGAGAGGTGGTGGACCCTCCTTCAGACCCAGGGTTTGTGTCCAGGTACTTCCTGGTTCCAAACGGACGGGGTTGCGCCCATTCTCGACCCACACGACTCAAACAAGTTCCTATGTCTCAACCTTCAGGATGGTCACCTGGCTCAGATTATACCATCCTTGAACGCGAGCAGGTTCTGCTCTCTGGACTTGCAGGAGCGTTTTTCCACGTCCCTATCCGTCTGCTCACCAGAGATTCTTCGCCTGAGCCGAAGGATCCTCTCGAGTTCCAGCCATGCCCTTCAGCTTGTCTCCAGCTCCCAGGTCTTCACCAAATGCATGGCAGTGGTGACAGCATTCTCAGTGGCGCCGAGGGGTCCGGGTGTATCCTTACCTGGACGACTGGCTGATAGCAGCTCCCTCCAGGAAGGAGGCGGAGTGGTCCAGAGATCTGGCCCTCCAGGTCTGTTTCTCAACTGGGCCTCCTTATCAACGAGGCCAAGTCGGAACTCGAGCCAAGCAGGTGATTTTATTCATCGGGCGCAGCTCGACTCTCTCGAGCCAGAGCTGCTCCCGCGGACAGGGCCGAGGTTCTTTCCTCCTTTGCCCGATCATTTCTGGTTGGGCAATTGCGCCTGCCCGGACTTCCTGCGCCTCCTGGGTCTCATGGCGGCCTGTACCAGCGTGGTCCTGCTGGGGCTGCTGGAACATGCGCCCCTTCAGTGGGGACTGGCCAGCCAGTGGTCACAACGCCAAGCATCCTTGGACCAGCTTAGGTCGGGACACAGGGGATGTGGAATGCTCCAGTGGTGGACCGCTCCAGATCATTTGCAGGAGGGCATCCTGCTCGTCGCCCCGAGCCGACGGCCCTCTGTCGACCGATGCCTCTCTGATGGGTTGGGGTGCCCATCTGGGGAACACCGGGCTCATGGCCTCTGGTCCCCGCGAGTCCCGTGCCACATCAACCTGTTGGAGCTCCGAGCGGTCCGCCTAGCTCTCACCGCCTTTGCTCCGCTCCTCCGGGGTCAAGTGGGTCCGAGTCCAGACGGACAATACCACGACCATGTGTATCATCTAAACCGCCAGGGGCGGGACGCTGCCCATGCTTCTATGCAAGGAAGCCTCGATTTGGTCACTGTGCAGCCTGGAGGCGGACTCCCAGCTATTCACGGGCGGAGCCTCCAACACCCTGGCCGATGCCCTGAGCCGGATAGGGGCTGCATCCCACGAGTGGTCTCTCCTGTCGGAGGTAGTAGCATCTGTTCTCCTTTGGGGCACACCTCAGGTGGACCTGTTTGCCTCCATGGAGAACGCCGGCTGAGTCTGTTCCATGCCCGCCTCAGCAGGGCTCGCTGCAGGGATGCCTTCGAGGCAATGGACCCCGGCCTCTTTCGCCTTTTCCCATTTCCCTTGATCCACAAGGTGCTTCTCAAGGCGAGGAGGGACAAGGCGCAGGTGATTCTGATAGCCCCAGACTGGCCTCGCCCAGTTCTGGTACCCAGATCTCCTCAGTCTCGGCTCCAGGACTCGCGGCAGCTTCAGCTCGCCCGGACCTGCTCTCAGTCAATCAGGGAAGGTGTTCCATCCGGACCTTCAATCCCTGCACCTGACGCCTGGTTCCTGAGCGGCTAGAGTTCCAGGCTTTAGGTCTTTCCGACGAGGTCCTCAATGTAGTTGAGGCGTCCCGTAATGCGTCGACCAGAAAATGCTTATGCTTCAAATGGAAAAGGTTTTCCATTTGGTGTCAGAACAAGGGCTTGGACCCTTCCTCCTGTTCCTTGGCAAGCATCTTGGACTATTTATGGTCCCTTTCTAGTCAAGGGCTTAGGTCGACGACCCTAAGGGTGCACCTGGCAGCCATCTCTGCTTACCAGGCGCGGGCTGGGAAGCAGTCGGTGGCGCAGGAGAAGGTGGTCTGGCGCTTTTTCAAAGGCCTTGATCACATTTCCCCTCCAGTGCGGGAACCCCCACCTCCGTGGGATCTACTGCTGGTACTGGCAAAGCTCATGGGCAAGCCATTCGAACCTATGCACAGGTGTGCTCTCTCTCACCTGTCGTGGAAGACCGCCTTCTTGGTGGCTATCACGTCAGCCAGAAGGATGGGAGAGCTCCAGGCGCTTTCCATCGAGTCTCCTTACCTGGTCTTCCACAGGGACAAGGTTGTCCTGCGCCCCCACCCGAAATTCCTTCCGAAGGTGGTGTCGGAGTTTCACCTTAACCAGGTGTTGACTCTGCCGGTGTTCTACCCCAATCACACCTCGGAGGCCGAATATAGGCTCCATACTCTGGACCCTAGAAGGGCGCTCGCTTATAAGGAGCGCACGGCTGAAATTCGGGGAGAGGTTCGCCAGCTGTTTGTCACCTACGCTG
Source organism: Neoceratodus forsteri (assembly GCA_016271365.2). NCBI lineage: Eukaryota > Metazoa > Chordata > Ceratodontiformes > Ceratodontidae > Neoceratodus > Neoceratodus forsteri. Next base: position 1,730,676,187 of record CM057449.1, read on the forward strand.
AAGCCGCATCTGGCAGACCTGCAGCCAGCGGACGATAAGCAGGTGGGTAACCTCCTGCATAGATCTCGCTATAAGTTAGCGGGCATGGAGCCTCCCAGAGGATAAGAGCTCATTCTACCCGCCATACTGCTGCAACGGTGGCTGCTTCCAGGGACGCCCCTATCCAGGAAATCTGCAGGGCTGCTACCTGGAAGTCAGCAAACACCTTCATTACCCACTACCACATCGACCTTGAGTCACGCCCGGATGCTGGTTTTGGGGCCTCGGTTCTCCAGTCCTCTCTTCCCAAGTAAGTATATGGGGTGTGCGTTTGCCTCCCTCCTCCCGGAGAACTGCTAGGAGTCTGCCAATGAGTGTGGATGAACAACATATCCATGTCCCTAGAAATACAGGTTACTCACCTGTAACAGGAGTTCTAGGAATGGTATATGTTGTTCATCCACACGACCACCCGACCTCTCCGGCTCGACGCACAACCTGAGCTTCCAGCGGGCCAGATCTGGAAGGCCATGGGGCGGAGCGAGTTATACCACCCGGTGGGGTGGAGGAGCAAGCTTGAAGACCTTCCGGCAAGATTTAAAGCGGCAAGGATACTGCCAATGAGTGTGATGAACAACATATACCATTCCTAGAACTCCTGTTACAGGTGAGTAACCTGTATATATAGTGGCAGAAGCTGGCGTTGCCTACAAGCGTAATAGTGGCAAGCTGGCGTTGCCTACTAAGCGTATACGCCAGTAGGCAGGAGGCTGTCGGTCCCAGTTCCCCATATCTTTGCCTAAAAAGGCTAATGCCACTTCTGTATTCTGTTGAGCCAATGATTCCAGCTCCTGCCTAACCTGTTTTGACTGGGCCTCTACTGAATAATCCCTCTGTTGATGGGCGGCTTGGAGAAAATGAAGAGTCGCCTCCAAATATGATTGTTTTTCTCTCCGCTGTTTTGCCTGGAGGGGGGCATACTGTATAAGGTGGCCCCTTAAAACTACTTTCAATGTGTTCCACCTGATAGCTGACGAAATTTCCGGGTTTGAGTAGTCGCATAAAATTTCCTGTATTCTCTCTTCTAGAAATTCTCTAAATTGGGCATTTTTAAGATAGACAGGGTTTAGTCTCCACAGCGTATTTCACTTTTCAAGGCCTAAATCCCACTTTGTTATAACTGGAGCATGGTCGGTATGAACAATATCACCTATAGCTACCTCCCTAAGAGTTTCTAAGCATTCTTTCTGTGTATAGCAATGATCTATCCTAGAGTAAGAATCATGAACAGCAGAATAAAATGTATATTTCCTATCTCTAGGGTGAAGGGAGCGCCACACATCAATCCAGCCCACCTCCTGGACAAATCTCTTAAAAAATGTGTGAGGAGCTGGTTGTCTATCCTTAGTCGCTAGTCTAGAGGAATCGACATTTGGATTGGGGGCTATATTAAAATCTCCTGCTAATATCAGGGTGCCCCTGGTAAATTGGACCACCTTATTTAAAAGGGAACGAAGGGCTTGTTGGGTGGAACCAGGAGGGAAGTACACATTAGCTAATGTGACCTCCCTGCCCTGCACCACCACCATACTACCCACAGGGTCGGCCCACTCGGATGTCACTTCGAATGGAGTAAGACTGGAAATCAGTATGGTGACACCCCCTCCTCCTTCCACCAGGAAATGAGGAGGAAAAGACCTGTGTAAAACCACCCCTAGCCAGCTTTCCATGTTCAACTTCGTTCATATGGATTTCTTGAATAAATATTATTCCTGCATGAGATTTTTTAAATAATAATATCATCTTTGTTCTCTTCACTGGGCTGCCAAGCCCATTAACATCTAAGGAGAAAACCTGCAAAGGTGTCCCAGACATTGCATTACATTTCGGGCATTCAAATTAAATTTCTGTGTTGAAGCACAGGTTATCAACTCACTGACACTGACGTATTTATTTATTTTTAAAGGAAATGGTGACTGCCTTAATGGGGTATAGCGAGGATAATTCTCCTCCAACTGCAACAAAAATACAACTGGCCTAACTAACCTTAACAAGCCAAACTTTTTACACCCATCATTTGCCAACTGGGCTAGGGACAGGCTAGAACTGAGGACTTCCATAGGGCTGGTTCCCGCTAACAGGGCAGGGTATTAAGCCCTGTTGTGCCAAACAATTTTGGCAGGGTCTAACCTAAGTTACACTAGACATAAATCGTCTCTTGAAGGGGGGGGAGCAATGAATGATAGGTGGTCATGCCTCGTGCTCCACCAGGTAGGGAGAAATGTATAATAATGCATTATCAGTGATCTAATCCCTGGCCATTAGTAGCTAGGGAGAAAGGAGGGGAAAATCCCCCCAGTGTATCCCAGAATTCACCTCCTGGGTAGCGGGACCACCAGAGCCAATAAGATATAAAACATCCAGAGTGTACCTACTGAACCTCCCCAGCCTCCACCGACACAGCTTATGGGGAGGCGGAGTGTCACAGGAAGGGCAGGCCACCACTAGTAAAGCCGAAAAAACTATGGAGAATGCATCTCCTAGAGTCTAGCTAAAGAAAAACCGCCTCTGGCAAAAGTGCCCGCCTCCCCCCAGGATAGGCAGCATATATCCAGGGAGCAGAAACACCTTCAGTTAACTTTGGGCTAATATGAGTGTGTTATCTAAAATCAGGTTAAGTAAAAAGGATGCCAACTGTCTTGGCTAAGAGGTGTTCGATTGATTGGGTCCATTATATGGTAGGCCTGAAAGCCCTCCATCCTCCCTCCCCACCCATGCAATATACCCCATCAGCTACCCCTGCGCCCTCCCGGGCCTACATATTCCTCAGGTCTGCACTGATGTGCGTCCAGCCAAGAGGCCCACAGAGATATTCCTGTCAAAAAAAACCCAGAATCCTCTCCCGATGAGGGTATGTACAGCCCGTGCACCTGTAGAGAGGGCAGAATGTAAGCAGGGAGAAGACAAAATGAAACCCCTACATCAGGAAAAGAGAGACATCAGGGACAAGCAGGGACATCTATGTCATTCACGGGGGGAGATGGAGCCAGTGGGAAGGGGACAGGTAGGGGACCCCACTTGAGAATAGCCAGATGACACCAAGAAAAAATGTCCAAAAAGGTCTGTTTATTTGGTTTCCTGGGAGCTCTGCAAAGTTTCTAGCTGTCTCACAGTCTGCTTCTTCAGGTTGTCGACAATCTGCTGAACCGCTTTAGCTCCTTCTAATCTACGTTGTTCCCTCGAGGTCTTCTGAGACCATAATTTCTGCACCAGTTTGGTTGCAAGTGTTGTGCCAGGTTGCTTGGGGGGGGGGGGTACATCTATCCCCATTTTAATCAATTTCCTAGGCGCCTCTTCAGCTGACTCAGAAGTCTTGGGGCCTTCGTTTAAGTTGACCACCAGTTTAGCCGGATATGGTGTACGGAATTTCAGCTTAGCTTCTTTGAGTTTTTTTTAAGATTGGAGCATATCCATGTCGTCTAAGTGCAATCGAAGTCGGGTAATCATTATCAACATAAATTCTCTGACCTTGATGTGTTAGATCACCTTGCTGCCTAGCGTTATGTAGTACCATCTCTTTCTCGGTGTATCTGAGGAAACAGACCAGAAGCGCTTGAGGGCGATTGCCAAGCTTTGGACCCAGGGTTTGGTGGACACGATCCATCTCCAGGGTCACCTCCTCTGGTAGGTCTAACTTGGACCGTAGAAATTGCTGTAGAAATTGTATTGGGATAGAGCCTTCAACTCCTTCTGAAAACCCATTAATTCTCAGGTTGTTTCTCCTATTACACGCTTCAGAATCCTCCGCCCTCTGCTGTAGACCCTGGGTGGAATGGTAGAGGTGCATGATGGCGTGCTCCGCACGATCTAAGCGTGCATCTGTATTTGTGGCCTGCTCCTCGATATCCTCTAGTCCTTTCTCGATCTTCCCCAAGTTGGTGTGCAGTGCTGAAAATGTAGAGTGGGTCTTCTTCCTAAAATCCTGCAGTTCCTGAAGTACAGCATCTATCTGCCTTGCCAGGTTATCGGGGGCCTTGTTTAGTTCCTCTGCCGAAAACTCACTTCTGCTACAGGTCTGGGAGCTGTCGCTGTCCAAGAAAATACAGTCTGGATCCGCGCTATCCAGCACCAATTTTCGAGAGACCAAACCTTTTTTAGGCATCCTTAGATAGTTTTTAGAAGTTTTGCCCAGTCTTTTTAGTTAAACCGATTAAATTTGGATGTTTTATAACCTGGTGGAGCTGAAGCCGAAAAATCATACGGCCATCGCAGGCGTGACATGTATAATTAATCTGGGTAGGGGCTGAGTGTTCCTAAGCTCGAGTCCCACCTGGGCTGCCAGATAATTGCTCCATTCTGCCATCGCTAATTGCGCAGAGGGAGCTCTGTTAAGAACTGTAATTGTTTGCTAATTATCTGCTTTCTTAATGATATAGTAGTTTGTCTAACCTGCCTTCTTCGCAGTATGGACTTTCTGTTAATCACCACCATCTTGGTTCTGGACTGCCAGTATGCACCAGTCAGTACCTTTGGGGGCCCTAAAATGGAGTCTTCCCACAGGGGTCTTGTGGGAATGAATTTCTGTAGGAATTGTAGTTTTAGGGACATGGATATGTTGTTCAGCCACACTGGCAGGTTCCTTGTCGCTTTAAATCTTCCCGAAGGTCTTCAAGCTGGCTCCTCCACCCACCCACCCAAGTGGTTAAACTCTCGACTCCACCCCATGACGCCAGATCTTCCTTACTGCTTGGAAGCTCAGGTTCCCTCCTTAACCCTCTGCATGATAGACTGGATCCTAATTCTTCGGTTCGCCTGAAACGCATTTTAAAATTTTCAAGACTTCGGTCATCCTTCTCCCTCGTGGCTGCGATGGACAAATCCACTCCCGGATTTTGGCGGTGCCCTTGTGGGCAGAAGATGTCCAGGATGGACCCGCACTCCACATGCGTCTACTGCCTTGGTCTAGAACACAACCCGCAGGCCTGCGAGTCATGCCGTTCGTTTTCGGCCAACGTCCTGGAGAACCGCACTGCCCGGTTACAGCTTGGGTGCCCCGAGAAGCGCTACCCGCCGGTTAAGTCGAGGAAGGCCCATTGGGCGGTTACCGTGGCATCTGGCTCGGCTGAGCAACTCAAGCAGATGATCGTCCCCGAGGAGGAGGCGGCCCAGGCCGCATCATCCTCTTCCTCGGTCGCGGCATTTATCCCACTCTCACTGGGTACCTTGTATTCAGCTTCGTTCAAGGAGCTTTGCCAGTCCTTTTCCACAAAGGGAGAGGGGCCATTGGGACATTCCTTTCAGTCCAAAAAGAAGGATTCAAAGGGTAAGTCCCATCGTCGAAGTACATGGGAGCAGGAGAGGTCTCTTCCCTGACAGCCGACTGCCCGCCCGGCAGGGCTGCGTGCTAAGGCTGCTGGCTTCACGGCGTCTCCCCATGAGGCCAGCCGCCGAGACACCTGCCGATGCGGTCGAGATTTTTCTCAGCCCGTCGGACGGGCTGTCGACTGGTGAGGCCAACAACCCTTCTTCACCGGTTCCCCCGGTGGAGACCGAGGACCTGCCTGCGCCCCCGGTGCCGCAGTCCCCAGTTAAGGCTTCCGAGCTGAGGGAAGAGCGGGTGTCCCGTGCTCCTTCCCAGACCCATCATCGGAAACACCGAGGATCTCTGTCTCGGTCTTGGACATCGTCTCAGTTCAGCCGATCCAGTCGACATCGGCGGTCTTGGTACCGAAGTAAGCGGCGCCGCCACTCGTCCTCGTCTTCCTCCTCAGAAGAGGAGAGGCTTCAGCGCAAATTGCGTCGATGCTACGAGGACCTGATGTGGCAGCTGCTACTTCTGTCTGGGAACAAGCCGACACCGTTGCCTTCCCCGGCCATCAAGTGGCTGTCACCCGAGCAGCTGAAACAACCCCTCGCTGTAGCCGAGGTGCCCAAGCGTGGGCCGGTTGTTCGGCCAAAACCAGCTGCTCCACCAATTGTGGTGGAACGTCCGCCTCCACAACCGAAATCAGGGGCGCCAACCAAAGACTCTCGGTCGGGTCAAGGCCTGCCCCACAGGTTGTCGGTCACCCTCACTCCCGACTGTCCTCGGCAGGTGGAGGGTGGCTCAGGCCCCAGGCAGCTCTTCGTGGACTCCTCCGAGTCCGACGACTACTCCTTCCTGTTCTCCAGGCCCATTGACCTGGAGTCTTCCGGGGGTCAGTCGATGGACGAAAGCCCATCGTCCTTCATGGGTTTACTTCGGATCATCTTGGAGTCCACCGGGATGCAGCTCAAGTCTGTATCCAAGCGGGCCAAGTATCCCCTGATGGAGATACTGGACCGAGGGGATTCACCCACGGAGGTCTTTCCGGTGGCTGAAGCCATTGTTGGCCCAGCCTTGGAGCTCTGGCAGCGGCATGCTTCCTGTCCTGCGCCTTCAGCCAGGATGGCCAGGAAGTATGCGGTCCCTACCGGCTCTTTCCCCGGTTTTTCAGAACACCCCTCAACCGAGGGGTTGGTTACCGACAGCGTTTTCCGGCGTTCTGGGAATGCTAGGGACGTGGACAAGCCCCCAACAAGGAGTCCAAAAAGCTGGACTACGCCGGGCGCAAGGTGTACGCTGTGTCCTCCCTTGGCCTCCGCGAGGCCAGCTCGGCCATGCTGATGGCAAACTTCTCCCACGCCCTCATGGGCTCCCTGGATGAGGTGATCCCACATCTCCCAGCTGACCTGCAGACCACAGTCCGGCAGTTGCGGGACCAGGGTAGGGCAGTGGCTAAGCAGCAGCTCCAAACAGCTCTGGACATAGGAGACCCCTGTGCCAGATCAGTTGCGGCCGCGGTGCCATGCGCCACAGAGCATGGCTGAGGATATCCACCTTCACGGCGGATACCCAGCACAAATTGGCGGATGTCCCCTTCTTGGGGACCGACCTCTTCGGCCCTGGAGTGGAAGGTCACCTCCAGCGGATCGAAAAGTCCAATGCCACTCTGGACTCGGTCATCTCCGCCCAGAAGGACAAAGGCCGCCGACAGCAGCAGCACAAGTCCTTTCATCCTTCTTTGCCTGCGGCACGTCCGGCCCAACAGCACCAGCACCAGGGCCAGCAGGCTCGCACTTGGCATCCCAAACCCAAGCCCGCAGCTTCCTCCAACAGGAAGCAGGGAGGTAAAGGCCCAGGAGGTCCCTCGGCCGGTCCCTCCTCCAAGCCTGCCCAGTGACGGGTTGAGGGGTGTCGCCCACAGCCTCATCACTCCCCCCTGGGTTTCCCCTGTGGGGGGACAGCTCTGCCACTTCCTTTCCGCCTGGTCCGCTATCACCATGGACCGGTGGGTGTTGGAGGTGGTAGGAAAGGGCCTGCCTCTGGAGTTTGAGCAGGCCCCATCCTTCCGAGCCGTCGCCCCTCGGGGGGCTACGGGGTCCGCAGCCTCTCTGTTGGCTCGTCGAGCCGATATTGCCCTGCTCCTCGAAAAAGAGGTGATCAGGAAGGTGGCAGATCCTCCTTCAGACCCGGGGTTTGTGTCCAGGTACTTCCTGGTCCCAAAACTGATGGGGGACTGGCACCCCATTCTCGACCTGCATGACCTGAACAGGTTCATAAGGTCTCAGACCTTCAGGATAGTCACTCTGTCTCAGATAATCCCATTCTTGGAACGAGGCATGTGGTTCTGTTCTCTGGACCTTCAGAACGCGTTCTTTCACATCCCAATCCGTCCGTCCCACCAGAGATTCCTCCGCTTCAGAACAGAGGGATCCCTTTACAAGTTCCGGGCCATGCCCTTCGGCCTTTCCCTAGCTCCCAGGGTCTTCACCTAATGCTTGGCAGTGGTGACAGCATTCCTGCAGTGCTGAAGGGTCCAGGTGTACCCCTACCTGGACGACTGGCTGATTGCAGCCCCCTCCAGAGCGGAGGTGGAGCAGTCCAGAGATCTGGCCCTCCAGGTTTGCTCTCAGGTTGGGCTCCTCGTTAATGAGACCAAGTCGGGACTCATGCCAAAGCAGGTGATACAATTCATCGGGGCAGAGCTCGACTCTCTACGAGCCAGAGCACGGCTCCCGGCGGACAGGGCCGAGGTTCTTTCCTCTTTTGCCCAATCATTTCAGGTTGGGCAGTCGTGCCCTGCCCGGGACTTCCTGCACCTCCTGGGCCTCATGGCGGCCTGCACCAGCGTGGTCCATTAGGCCCACTGGTACATGCGTCCCCTCCAATGGGGGCTGGCCAGCCAATGGTCACAACACTTCGATCCACTGGATCAGCTAGTGACAGTGACCCAGGGGATGTGGAATGCTCGCCAGTGGTGGACCATTCCAGCACATCTGCAGGAGGGCATCCCGTTTGTCTGCCCGGAGCCGACGGTCTCGCTATCGACCGATGCCTCTCTGATGGGTTGGTGTGCCCATCTGGGGGAGCACAGAGCACAGGGCCTCTGGTCCTCTCAGGAGTCCTAATGCCATATCAGCCTGCTGGAGCTTCGAGCAGTTCGTCTAGCCCTCACCGCCTTCGCTCCATTTCTATGGGGTCAAGTGGTTCAGGTCCAGATGGACAATACCACGACCATGTACTACCTAAACCACCAGGGCAGGACGCGCTCCATGCCTCTGTGCAGGGAAGCTCTCTGCATTTGGTCACTCGTGCACAGCCTGAGGCGGATCTCCTCGCCATTCACGTGGCAGGAGCCTCCAACGCCCTGGCCGATGCCCTAAGTCAGATAGGGGCTGCGTCTCATGAGTGGTCTCTCCTGCTGGAGGTAGTACAAGATCTCTACTCCCACTGGGGCACACCTCAGGCGGACCTGTTTGCCTCCAGGGAGAATGTGAAGCTGAGACTGTTTCATGCCCGCCCCCCTCAGCAGGGCTCGCTGCAGGGAGATGCCTTCCCGAGGCTGTGGACCCCGGGCCTCTTCTACGCCTTTCCCCCACTTCTCTTGATCCACAAGGTGCTTCTCAAGGCAAGGAGGGACAAGGCGCAGGTGATTCTGGTAGCCCCAGACTGGCTCCGCCAGTTCTGGTATCCAGATCTCCTCAGTCTCAGCTCCAGGCTCCCGAGGCAGCTTCCAGCCCGCCCGGACCTGATCTCGGTCAATCAGGGGAAGGTATTCCATCCGGACCTTCAATCCCTGCACCTGACGGCCTGGTTCCTGAGCAGCTAGAGTTCCAGGCCTTGGGCCTTTCCGACGAGGTCCTCAACGTCGTTGAGGCATCCCGTAAGGGGTCGACCAGAAAATGCTACACCTTCAGATGGAAGAGATTCTCCATTTGGTGTCAGGGCAAGGGCCTGGACCCTTCCTCCTGTTCCTTGGTGAGCATTTTGGACTACCTGTGGACCCTTTCTCGGCTAGGGCTTCGGTCTACGACCCTTAAGGTGCACCTGGCAGCCATCTCTGCTTACTGGGCGCGGGCCGGGAAGCAGTCGGTGGCGCAGGAGAAGGTGGTTGGGTGCTTTTTCAAAGGCCTTGATCACATATCCCCACCGGTGCGAGAACCTCCACCTCCGTGGGATCTACTGCTGGTATTGGCGAAGCTCATGGGCAAGCCATTCGAACCGATGCACAGGTGTGACATCTCTCTCCTGTCATGGAAGACTGCCTTCTTGGTGGCTATCATGTTTGCCAGAAGGATGGGAGAGCTCCAGGTGCTTTCCATCGAGTCTTCTTATCTGGTCTTCCACAGGGACAAAGTTGTCCTGCGCCCCCACCCGAAATTCCTTCCGAAGGTGGTGTCGGAGTTTCACCTTAACCAGGTGTTGACTCTGCCAGTGTTCTACCCCAGTCACACCTCGGAGGCCCGAATATAGGCTCCATACTTTGGACCCTAGAAGAGCGCTCGCTTATTATAAGGAGCGGACGGCTGAAGTTCAGGGAGAGGTTCGCCAGCTGTTTGTCACTTATGCTGAAGCCGCACCTGGCAGACCTGCAGCCAAGCAGGTGATAGGCAGGTGGGTCACCTCCTGCATAGATCTCTGCTATAGGTTGGCGGGCATGGAGCCTCCCAGAGGGATAAGAGCTCATTCTACCCGCCATACCGCTGCATCGGTGGCTGCTTCCAGGGATGTCCCTATCCAGGAAATCTGCAGGGCTGCTACCTGGAAGTCAGCACACACCTTCATCACCCACTACCACATCGACCTTGAGTCACGCCGGGATGCTGGGTTTTGGGGCCTCGGTTCTCCAGTCATTATTCCCTAAGTAGGGGATGTGCACCTTGCCTCCCTCCTCCTGGAGAACTGCTAGGAGTCTGCCAGACAGTGTGGATGAACAACATATCCATGTCCCTAGAAATACAGGTTACTCACCTGTAACAGGAGTTCTAGGAGTGGTATATGTTGTTCATCCACATGACCCACCCGACCTCCCCGGTTTTGACGCACAACCTGGCTTCCAGCGGGTTAGATATGGCGTCATGGGGCGGGGCCGAGAGTTTTACCACCCGGGTGGGTGGGAGAAGCCAGCTTGAAGACCTTCTAGCAAGATTTAAAGCGGCAAGGAATCTGCCAGACAGTGTGGATGAACAACATATACCATTCCTAGAACTCCTGTTGCAGGTGAGTGACCTGTATTTTTCTCCCTTTGGTGCCTAAATGGACCTGGAGGGGGTGCCCTTACTGTGACAGACAGATAGATCAACGAATCGAACCTTTTGGATCACTGGGAAAGTCCCGAGCTTCCTGTAGCAGTGAGTCAGTGTGGAGTAGGAGTTGGAGGAACTCGAGAGATTCGAGCACTTGCTCCTGCGTAGTATGCAGGGGAAATCGGCTGGAAGGCTGTGACTGGCCTGCTTCCATCTTCCTAAGTGAAGAGAACTGAGAACTGGAATCAAACTCTATCTGAAGTTGTGTCTTTTTTATCTAATTGTGACTAATTTTGCCTGAAGAGGGACCGACCTGTCAGGACTTCCACCATGACCGTAGAACACATGGTGTGTGCAGAACATCTTGTGAATTGCAACCGGACTGTCATCCGAACTGTGGTACTTCATTGCCTTTACTATAAGTGTGCTGAATGCGAATAATGGGTTGTGATTTGGTTCCCCACTTCTTGAATGTGTCACGCTTGCTGGAAGCAATGTCCAGTAATTCTGACCGGACTGAATCAGTTTCCTTCAACCTGTCTGGGCCTCAACTCCAAGGCCCTGATTGCCGCTCACGCTGCAGAGTACCACCCGATGAGAGACCTGCCTGGGGATTCGTCCCCTTGCTCAATATCAACGAACAGGAGCAACGCCACGGTGAATCATGTGGGCCCTGCTTCTGGCAAACCAGCACTTCATCCTGAGGTCTCCACTTAGTGCCTCCTGCAACCTGGTCTGGGTATCTTCAGTAAATCACAGGGTAGCTCCCTGCAACTACCTCCTAATCAAAGTGTGTCATCTGATTTAATTGTTGTGATTGATTGTCACGAACTGAGCCCTCCGGCTCCGGAATACTAATATTAGGTTAAAGTGCATGTTGTGTTTTCTTTTTCCTAAGGGCCCCAACAACAGCTGCAATGCCAGCCTACCCTGGGCAATGCTTCAGGCTTGCCTGTAACTCCAACTGGGTACCCAGAATGTGTGTAACTGTGATAGAGGGACTCTTAGAGGCATGCAAGTTTAAACCTGATTTAATCAGTAATAGAATCAAACACCAGATTACGCCCCTTCCTTGTTCATGCCCCCCCAAATAAATCAGATCTCAATCTTTTTGCACTTAAACTGTTTGTGGTTTACCTCTGTACAGACAGCATTGAAACACTGTTGGTTGTTGTGGTAAATCTTATTTTACAGGGGGTCTCAAGGGACAAGCCAACTGATCTAGCCCTGGTGGTAAGTGCAACAGGTGTGGGGTTAAATCTCTTGCCAGGTGTTAATTGCAATTGTGTATTCAGTGAACCATTTAGGCCTCTAGAGGGAAAAGAGGGGAGTAACAGTGTCCCGGAGGGCTGTACCCATGGCAGCTACGCTACCATTGACCCTGTCCTTCGGGTGGAGGCACCCGTTCCTAAAACTCAGGCCCCTCACCCCGCTCTCAGTCATGCAGGCTGGGGTAGTATCCCTTGGGGTAGCGCCACCTAGGGGTTACGTTTGTCAGCCCCTGCTTCAGAGCAGACCCACATTGAAGAGGAATATGGAATCCTCTGGCAGGTCCGTGGTCTCTTCTAGGAGTGAGGAGTCTGTCAAGCACACCTGCAGGTCTCCCCCTGAGGTTCCCTCCTTTTAAAATATTATGAAGCAGTTCTCCTCCATTATGGGATTCCACACTGAGGAGGAGGAGAATGAGGCTAAGAGGAATCTGGTAGATTTCCTGGAGATCCCTGATTCTCTACCCAAGGTTATTCCTTCCCTGCTGCCAGCCCTGAATGATGCTGCCACAGCGGCCTGGTGCAGGCCCAACATTGTACCAGCCATGCCCATGAAGGCCAACAAGCTCTATCAGGCACCTCAGGTTGCCCTTCTATGCGGCCCAGCCTGAAACTGACTTGGTGGTTATCAAGGCCGCTCATGACAGAACCGAGGCCCCTAAGCACCTTAGTTCCCTGCCTCCTGATCGTGAGTCCAGGAGGTTGGACCTCTGAGTCAAGAGGCCTTTTGCCTCTGCCACCCTCGGCCTCCGGATTACCAACTATTTGGCCCATCTTATTAAGTATCAGAATACCCTTTGGATGAGGGGCAATGTGGCTGCACAGGCCCTCCCTGAGGTCCCCAGAAACAGGAGCTTCTTAAGGTGCTCCAGGCCTTGGAAGATGTCAGTGAGCATCTCCTCAGAGCCATCTACTGTATGATATAACTGATACTACAGCCAGGAAAGCAGCCTTTGGTATTTGCCTCGGAAGGCACTCCTGGCTTAGGGTCTCTGGCTTTATGAATGATGTTCAGCAAAAGGTGGTGAATGCCCCCTTTGTGGGTCACAAGCTTTTCCGACCAGACGTGCAGGATATTATCAATGAACTGCAGGCTTCTGGTAGAGCTATGTGGTCTATCCACTCCCTGTACCATATTCAGCCCAGGAGTAGGTTGAGGTCCTCTTTTTGCAAGGTCTCTCACAAGACAGGTCCCAGAGCCAAGCTTCAGGGCTCGCACAGAGCCAGCTCGGCTTTGTCTGCCCCCTCTTCCACCTCTCCCCCTCTGCTAAGCAATCCAGAGGAGGAGGTGTGGCTCCAGCTGCAATTTCAGCCTCCACTGGATTCCTTGATAGACACCCCCCTCCTCCTTCCCCAAGCCAGGAGGTGGTAGTCGTAGGTCAGGTCTCCCTCCATCTGTCCCAGTGGAGAACCATCCCAACAGATACTTGGATACTGCAGATAATCGAACAGCGCTATGCTCTAGAGCAGCCTACCAATGTTCTCCCAGTTCCCATGTTTTACCCTCCAGATCACACAGAGGTGCTCCGGGAGGCGGTCCTCACCTTGCTGCTCAAACACGTCATAGAACCGGTGTCCAGGCAGCAAAGGAACAAGGGGTTCTACTCCAGGTTCTTCCTGGTTCCCAAAAGAACAGGGGACTTGTGGACCATTCTAGACCTCAAGGAGCTGAACCTTTTTATCCAGTGCAAAAAGTTCTAGATCATCACTTTGCATGGCCTTCTTCCTCTGCTTAAGCAGGGTGACTGACTGTGCTCCCTCGATGTGCAAGATGCCTACCTGCATATCCTTGTCTGCCCCCTCACAGGCAGTACCTGTGGTTCCTGTTTCGGGGGAACATTATTAGTTCAGGGTATTGCCCTTTGACTTATCTTTTGTGGCACAGGTATTTACCAAGTGCTTAGCAGCTGTAGCAGCAGCCGTTCGGCGCAAAAGCCTCTGTGTGTTCCCATATCTGGATGACTGGTTACTGAAAGCCCAGTCCAGGGAGCTCCTGTTGTTGACTCTAGAACATACCCTGCAGTTGTTCCAGTCCTTGGGCATCACAGTCATTCAGCCCAAGTCTGTGTTGACCCCTTCTCAGTGGTTGCACTACATAGGGGTAGTCCTGGACTCACCTTCCTCCCTCAAGACAAGGCAGACTGCATTATTGCCCAGGCCCAGGAGGTGGCTCAGAGACAGCACATCCCAGCCAGGACGTTTCTCAGGCTACTAGGCCTTATGCTGCAGCCATTATTATGGTTTCTCTGGCCAGGTTGCATATGAGGATTCCGCAGTGGACCCTCAGGGTTCAGTGGGATCAGCGATCAGGCAGTAGTCTCTACACCATTCCACAGTGTGCTTCACTGGTGGATGGATCTGACCAATCTCTTAAAAGGGGTCCCCTTTCTTATCCCCACTCCTCGTCAGATCCTCACCACGGATGCGTTGTGTCTCAGTTGTGGAGCCCATCTAGGCCTTTCTCAGACCCAGGGTCTCTGGTCTCTCTGGGAGACTCACCTCCACATAAATGTCTTAAAAATTAGGGCAGTTCTGTATGGTTTCCAGGCCTTCTAGAACCATTGCTCTCTGGATCCTCTGCTGGTGCAGTCGAACAGTCTCAGTGTGGTCTATTACATCAACATGCAAGGGGGAACCAATTCCTACCCTCTGTGTTTGGAAGCTATGTGGGTCTGTACTGCACTCTAGATCACAGTCTAGAACTGTCAGCTATCCATGTGCCAGGTGCCCAAAATGCCTTGGCAGACAGCCTCAGCAGGCCACACTCCAGAGTGCATGAATGGGAGCTGCTGACCTCGATCGCAGAAGACCTGTTCAATAGGTAGGGTCATCCAGAGTTGGACCTTTTTGTGTCCCCACTCAATGCAAACCTGCTGCATTTCTGCTTACTAGGTCCAGGGCCTGAAGTTTTCTGGGGAGATGTGTTGTCCCTCTCCTGGAAAGGGAGGTTTCTTTACGCATTCCTTCCCCTCCCTGTCCTCTGATTCTGAGGATTCTCATCAAGCTGCAGATGGAGGGTGCCACCCTAATTCTGGTGGCCCCATTTTGGCCTCGGCAGATATGGTTTCCATTACTGCAGTAATTGGCTGTGGAACCTCCAGTTCCCCTGCACCTCTGCTGGGACCTGCTGACTCGGGCCCAGGGGATGCTGGTCCATCTAGACCTCAAGTCCCTCTACCTACATACATGGCTCCTGAGGACATTGCTCGGTTTGGGGCGTCTCCGACGGTGGCTGACATCCTGGTAGCTGTCAGGAAACCTTTCACCAGGGCCACTTACTATATGAAGTGGAAGCTGTTTGGTATCTGGGCCGCTTCCCTTAGCGTGGACCCTTTCACCTGTCTGGTGAACTAGGGCTTGGAAGTATCTCCTGACCTTGCCTGATGCAGGATTTAAATACTCCTTCCTTAAGATGCGCCTGTCAGCCTTTCATGTGCCCATTGATGGCTTCTCTGTGGCACAGCTGGATGTGCCCTGTACTTTTCTGAGAGACATTCTCCACTTAAAGCCTCCTATCCAAAACCAGGTTGCGGCTTGGGACCTGAAGTTTGTCCTGGAGGAGCTTACCCTGCCTCCTTTTGAGCCAGCTGCATCTTGCAAGCTACGCTTTCTGTTGTGGAAAGCATTATTTTTAGTTGTTATTACTTATGCTCGAAGAAGTTCAGAGCTACAGGCTCTCATATGTGAGCAGCCTTATTTGATTTTCCACAAAGATAGGGTCTCTTTGCGTACTAACTCTAAGTTTCTTCCTGTGGTGTCTAAGTTTATCCTAAAACAATCCATCCACCTGTCTATTATCCAGAGCATGCTAACCCAGGGGAAGCATTGCTCCATGCTTGAATGTGGGTAGAATTTTGTGTTACTATATACACCATGTGAGGGACTGCAGGAAATCCTCTCAGTTGTTTGTTTCTTTTGCCCCTGGCAGAAGGTGCTCCAGTTTTGAAACAGTGCTTGTCCAAACAGTTGGACCTACTGTAATTTTTTTTGTTACAGGAAGTACAGTAAGGAACTTCCTGGGGCTATTCAGGGGCATGGTCACTTCGGTCACCTGTTTCAGGGGTGTGTCTGCAGCCGAGATTTGCACTGCTGCCACATGGAGTACTGGCCACACTTTCACCAAGCACTACAGTCTGAACATTGCTTCAAGAAGAAGGGCAGGCTTTGTCCTAGCTGTGCTTCAGGACCTTCTTTCTTAGGCCTCTGGCATCTTGCCACCCAGACTGTCCTTGCGCTTAGCATTGCTTGGGAATCATTCCATAGGTGTGACCTGATGACAGAGATGGCCCTGTAGAAGACAGGACAGTTACGTAAGAACTTACCGTAACAGTAGAACTTCGAGGGAATCTCTGTCATCAGGTCATGCCATCCCCCCCCAGCCCCCTTTCTGTCACTCGCTCAGCTGTCCTGTTGTGCCAACCTTCTTGCTAGCTGGGCACCTTCTCTTTCTCTCTCTACTCAGTTCCCTGGCGGGATTCCTATATCCTGTGGCCTCTGGCTAGGGAAAGAATTGAGGAGGGAGTAGAGCCACCCGCACTTATATAGGGTGTGTGATGTCGGAGACTGACGTCAGCGTCGGCGTCCCCTAGTAGACTGCTGCAGAAAAAACTTTCGTGGGATCCTGACGCCTGATGGCTAAGTTCCATAGGTGTGACCAGATGACAGAGATTCCCTCAAAAATCTACTGTTACGGTAAGTTCTTACATAACTGTTCTGTATTAACTCTCCATTGACAACATGGAGTGATACAGAAAGGAGAAATTCCTTCATAAGTACCATAAGTTCCTTTCCTGTTAGCTCCAACATTGTCAGTGGGGACTCTCCTGGAAGCCCCTGACTCCTGTTTGAGAATATTGTCCATTATAGCTAAGGACATTGGATTTCAGCAAAGATGATTTATATGTGATTATAGCTGGTTATCTGAAATTGTGTGCTAACGATGGACATGTTTATATTGTATTGGGCTTGCCAGACTCATAGATTAACAGGTTGCGATTTTTTTTTATATATACTTTATCCTCCTCCTTCTGACTGATTCCCCCCCCAGCCCCGTCACCCCAGTATCACCGGGACTTACCCCTGCCTGGTCACTGGGTGCGGAGCCTGTGGGAAGTCGGTTGTCATCCTGTAGCCGGAGGTGTTCAGAGTTCCTGGATATATCATTTTTACATCTGTGGTTTTTTGGAGTCAAGAAATCGTATTTTGGCTCCGTAGAGCCAAGTTGCTGATCCTTTCCCTTTCTTGTCCTGAGTGCTATCCCCTTGCTAGCATGTTATGCAGGATTTATTTAACTCTAAAAATTGATAAGCGTTTTGCTCATAAAAATGCTAAAGCTTTGTGAAAACGCATAGCTCTTGCCTCACTGTGTTTAACAAACATAGCACTTCTAGAAAATCTATATAAATATTTTCTGTACAGTTAGTATAGTCCCAAGAAAAAAACTCCTAATCAATTATTTAGAACCCTGTTATGTGATATAATATATGGTGAGTGCAGGGGCGCACTACATAGATTACTATGGGGCTGGTTTTAAAGTAGTTATTTTAGTATTTCACTGTTCTGATTTCAATAAATCAAGGCCACTGCTCAGCCAACAAGACCCTTGTTAGTTAAGTCATGGCCTTGATTCATCCAAATCGAAACTCTGAATTCTTAAAATAGCTACTTTAAAACCAGCCTCTGTAGTAGTCTATGGAGCGTGCCCCTGTGTTCTCCATATAATTACATTGCATAATGTGCTAGCATGGGGTGGCGCTCAGGACAAGGAAGTGGAAGGGATTGGCAGCTCGGCTCAATGGAGCTAAAATATGATCCGTTCCCTCCCAAAAACCATAGGTCTAAAAATGATAGTTTATATATCCAGGGACTCAGGAGGAGGAAAGGGTTCGCCCTGCGTTTTGTGAGGTATTTCAGAAAAGGGCAGGAAAGGTTCTCCTTAAAGGGGCAACAAAGGGCACCCGAGGTCGTTATCTATATGACTTCCAGCATTTTGATGATTTACAGTATCTATGGATCATAGTAAGACTCGAAAGAAAAATAAAATCTACATTAACACAGTTAAGAAGTTGTAGTAGTCATCAGAAGTGCAGAGGAGAAACAAAATTGCTGTGGAAGTGTTAGCACAGGGGCGGCGCTCAGATCAGTGAAGTGGAAGGGATTGACGGCTCGGTTCTGCTGAGCCAAAATACAATCCCATCTCTCCCAAAAACCATAGATTTAAAAATGATAATTTATATATCCAGGAATTCTGGGGAAGGTAAGGGTTTATACTGTTTAGGTGTAAATAGGTCAGGAACGGTGTTCTTTAAATTATACAAATTTGACTGACTACTTGTTTGTAACAGAGTATTGCATTTTGATGATTGGTTCTGAAAGTCGTTCTGCAAATGGAATCTTGCAGAACAACTTTTTCAGAACCTAGTTTCATGCTGAATGACATGGAAAATGCAGAACAGGTTTCCATGGAACCCATTTCAAAATGTTATTATAAATTTTCTGAAAGCAGTACCGATTAAGGGAGGAGGTGGTTGGGAAGCATGAGCAGGACGTTTTGGGGGAAGTTAGTTTACATGTAGATAAGATAATGTAACTACAAAATGGGTGCAAAAGGAAAACAATCTGTTACTAAAAAAAACTGACGAAGGTTGATAGGACACCTTGAGGTTCTAGTAATATTCATTGTGTCGCCTGAACTTTGCTCATATTATTTTGCGGTGTCATCAGAACCCCTCAGTGTTTTTACAACCCTGTTATTACTGTTAGAGTTTAATTTTTGTATATATGTTGTGCAGTTGATAGCACCTTCAGGTGCACAGTGGCCTCCTTACATGTACCCCTTCTAATTTGTGTCCTCTTTTTTTTTTTGTCTCGTGCCTTTCTTTTCCAGTTGTTGATAGGGACACTTCTTTACCATCCCAGCTCTGAGTGCATGGTGGATAAAGAAGTACATTTATGCTCAGACCCCATCTGGGGAGCCTCACTTTTTCTGGCTGTAACTGGAAAAAAGCACCAAAGTAAATAATGTAGTGTTTCACTGATGTGACTTTTTACCTTTCAAGCCTTATGACACCCGTTCTTCTCTTTTTTTGTATTAGCCATTGGATATGTTTTGATTGGACATAGCTTGTATGATGAAGCAATCAAGCATTTTTCATCACTGTTGCAGGTAAGTGTATTTTTAAAATCATTGTTTGTAGGTACAAATGTTTGTAAACTAAGCATTTTAATTTTTAATGTAGTTGTAAATAAAATAGTTGAAAACAGATTTTTACTTGGCTAACATGATTAAACTGTTAATTTAAAACAGGCAGTATGACAGTTTATGATTTCTGTTATAAAATGTCTTGGGAAATTTAAAGGGGAACTACAGTCAAACTGTACAAAACAAAATATGTTGTGCAGAATGTTTTGATTTGTGGGTCCAATCCTAGTGCATCCTTCTTTGTTGTTATGAGTTTTTTCAAAATGTGCCTGCTTTTTTTTTTATGGCCCCGGAGGATTGCCATGTTTATATTTTGTATTGCTTCTCTGTTTCTTTCAGTGCCTTCTGTCCCATGTAAAAGTGATGTGTCTGTGGCTGTTAAGCAAGTGCTGGTTTAGTGTCAAGTGTACAGCACTAGAATTGTGATTTTAAGTGCTTCTTCTTATCCAGAGAGCACTAGTAAAGGCCATATTCACAGTTTGGCACACACCTGAGGGATAATTGAGTTGACTATTCTGTGAGGAAACAGAGTCTTCACTAATTATAGCATTGGTGATTTGCATGCTGTTTTATGGCTGTGTGTAGTTTATGGGGAAAAAAGCTTTAAAAGCAAAACATTTACTCCTACATGCAGGACTGAGACACATACAGTAGCTAGAAAACAAAAAGATTGGATTAGAAAGAGTTATTTAACTGATGCCAGAACACCAGGCTCCTAACAGCAGATTGTTGCTGCAGCAGTGGTCACTCACTGAATCAATGGTCTTGGACACATCACTATCACATGGGACAGGAGGCACTGTAGGAAAAAGAAATTCAATAAAACATTGAAATATGGAGATCCACGGGGGCCGTAAAACTAGTAGGCAAATTTAGGAACACTCCTAACAGCAAACAGAGGGAAGGGCACACTAGGGCTTCACCCACAAATCAAGACACTCTGCACAACGTGTGTTTTTTTTTCTAATTTTGACTGTAGTTCTTTTTTTTCTTTAATCACAACATTATTTATACTACCTCTGTAGACCTGGCCGGGGCTACGACCCTCTCCCCCTTGGAGGAGTATGTCCTCCAGCCCATTGGGGGTATCATGGGTCCTTCCAGGTCCCGGTATTTGTCCTGTGTTTTCTCCCCCATGCCGCTGCCTGTGCAATGGGCGCAGCAGCTGTCTCCACCTTCACGGAGGCGGCTAAGCACCCTGGGCACAGGCCGAACACCTCTTGTTGTGCTGACGCACGCAGCACAGACCCCCACCCCAAGAAAGGGCAGCTGTGCTCCGGATGCTCAGTCCTTACCTCCCCAAACGACCCAAGTCCATTCCTGAAACCGGGTCACCAGCGTGACGCGAGGTGTGGCGCCAGTGCCTCAACCCTCAGTGCCACTGGGCCGGCGACTGTAGTTCTTCTTTTTTAAAGCAATCTGATAGGTCAACAAGTTTTCAGCAGTGTGGAATTATTCTTATACAGTTTCACACCTTAACTCCCCATGACATACTCATTAGCTTTTTTTTTTTGCTCCTCCCATGCTGCCTGACCGCTTCCTGACTTGCCACTCCTTCGGGTCACTTAGGACCCTGCCAGCACTCTATCCCTGCCGCCAACCACTACCCCACATCACAGCCCTCCCTGGGTAGCCTCACGTAACCCCTCACTGGACAGGTCTCCCCCCCCCCCGAGGGGGAAGGCGCCAATGGGACTGGCCAGCACATTATTCTTACCTCAGCTCAGGGTGCTGCTGAGGTGGCTTCGCGTCCAGGGCTTTGCATCAGTGGGGGCCGGCAATTGTCATTCGGCCAGCCAGAGAGCTCCATTACCCGTTTTCTCCCCTGGGAACATGGCGTGCCACTGACGACAGGGTGCACGTCAACGTCCTTCATGCTCCCTATGTAGTGGGGGCCCGATGCATTGCTGTTCCCCCTGGCCTCCGCCAGGAGTCAATCAGCGCTGTGCCTTGGAGCCTTCCTCCCTCCCTATGGGAGAAGGTGAGCAGTCATCAGATGCTCAAGCCTTCTACCCTCGCTGGCCCTCTAGTACCCGAGTCTGTTCTCGAACCTGGGTCGCTGGCGTCGCAAGCGGAAATCCAACTGCTGTGCCGAAGGGCCTCATTAGCTTTTTACATTTTTTATTTTCCTTCAAAAGCCATTTTAAAATCACAATGACACTCACAAGGGTGTTTGCTCATACTGGAAAATACAGCACTTGCAGGTTGTTAAAGGCACTCTGCTTCACCTCATGGCTCACAACAGATATGAGGCATCCATGTATACCCGACCCTGTCCTGTGTTATTACTTGCATATAGTGGCATGATGCAGTGGATGTTTGGAAGACTGATGATTAGGTCATATATTATACAGTCCCCAAGGTAGATAGATTGGTTAGGGAAGTGGGAGGAATGCCAGATGTTGTTGTCCATCAGGGGACTAGCTCTCTGGCAGGAAGACTGATGGGAGCAGTGAAGTCTAGCTTTGTATCACTGGGTTCCAGGCTAGCACTACAACTTTTGCAGAGATTTTCATGGTGCACAGGCAGGAGGAGGCAAAGAAGCTGAAAATCTTCCAGTTTAACAATTGATTAAAAGAGTGGTGTGCCGAGCTTGGGTTTTACTTCCTGGGAGAATGGGGAGCTTTTTGGTGAGATAAAGGCCTGTTTAAATTGGGCAGCCTTCATTCTAGTGAGGAGGGGGCAATGCCAGACAGAGAATTGGGGCATACATTTCACAGCATTGGAACTAGCAAGTCAGAGGACCGGGGAAAATTCCAAGGAGAATTCAAACAAAATGTTAAATGCCGTATTGATCCTAGTAAGAACAAATCCAGAACAAATGGTTTGATACCTTTTTTTGGACCAACAAGGATGTTACAAAAAGAACAAATAGCTTTAGCTTTCAGACCAACAAGTCCTTCTTCAGAAGCCTAATGAGTTATTTAGAAAATACCATATTATTAACACTTAGAACATGCAGAAAACAATAGAAATAATTCTCATTGGTTTAAAACAGGCCTTCAAAAATAATTAAAGTGACATTGGAGAGCTTGAGTATCTAAAGTGCGATTTTGGCTGAACCCAACTTAAAGGTCAAAGGTTATCCAGAGATAAGAGCAGGGAGAGAGATTAACTCACCTGTATTATACCATGTATCAGTCTAATGGATAAAAAAACCTTAAGATTCTCTACTCACTAAATCACATGTCAAGTGAAGAAATCTCCCGAAGACACATAACTTCATCAGTGAGGTAACAGTCCATCAGTAAACTCCAGCTTCAACTCTGCTCAGAACTCTGTTTATGAATAGAGCCTATGATAATAAAATGACCCCAGAGAAAACAAGTGCATGTCAAAATGTAACATATTACCAAGTAAAAAAATAATAAAAAATAAGCCCCAAAATTACAACACAGAAATGATCTTTACATGGCATATAGAATGATGAAAGTGATGTTTACCCAAAGTGAGTAAGTGTACCACACTGATGAAAGTACAACTGGCTAGAGATATATTCCCAACATACTCTCAACAAGCTATTATGTGGTAGATGAACCCCCTGTTGTTCCCCCTCCTTATGTCATATTTGTTTTATGTCTCCTTGTAGAAATCTGTTGCGCAACAGTAATCGTTTTATTTCATTTCTTGTGTCTGTAACCCTGTGCGTTTGTGTCCCTTTGTGAATTCTCTGTGGTCCTTGGTTATGCGGTCAGACTGGCCCCCTGCTGTGTATCACTCGTCGTATCTCTGTTTTGTCCTTGAGATATTGGTGTTAAGAGAACCCCCCATGTTTTAGAATGATTTCCTGAAGCTCCAGATAGGATGTCTGTTCAAGTTAAAATAGAGTGAAAGGTACAAACCGCATGGTACCTCTTAAACGCCGGACGGCTAAAATACCAAAAGGGAAAGCCGACAGCAATACTGTGCGAGCTGAAGAGACTGCAACTGAAAGACAATTACATTCAAGCAGTCTAGTAAGGTAAATGCCCGACGGCATGTTAAGTACACAGTCAAGGGGCCTTTTTTTTTTAAGTACAATTTAAACACATAAGGATACTGAACATTATTTCTAAGCATCTGTATGCCTCTGAAGATGTATATCTCTGTTTACATTATTTTCCCAATGGTACAAAGGGTATCAAACTGTTTCCCTCTTATTTATTCGCTTACAGCTTCCCCTATTTCTTAAAGCTTCTAAGACAGTTTGTATTTAGGGAACCAAATGTTTCCCTCTGCTTTACCAAACAACTTGGAGATGTATTTCTATAAACAGTTTAAAAACAGACCTGTGAGTTCTGTGAACTTCCAGAGCCAATCACTAAGGTGATTCTTGCACATTGCCTTCTCCTACAGGGAGTCAGCAGCACCTCGCTGCTTTCTTTTATAGGGAGAAAGCTGGTGTGCTGGCAAGAACTGGGGAGGAGTTCATGTTAAGTTAGCCCACTTTTTAGTAATATGGACTGTATTAATTGGTATACTGGTTTTATTTTTACTTACAGAGCATATTCATGGATTAAACTTAAAGATGTATTGCCTAAATCCACATATTGTTCTTTGTAAGCCTGAACATAATGTATTTTTAAAATAATTATTAATAGAGGGGAGTAGCTTTTATTCTGGAGGCGGAGTTTCCCTCCTATAAATGAAGCCTAGCTCCAGCTTGAAGTCAGATGCGCATTAGGAGAGTCGGTGAAAGGACCTCCTGCTCTCTGGTGATTTGCACAAAATAAGGTACTCTTGCTAGAGCTTTGGCAGAGTAATTGTGCTACCTTCATTTCATTTTTTTTTTAATTTATATTTCGAAGTACGCTGAAGTAAGCTGTTTCTGGATTAAATTTTGGTTATTTTGTTTTTGTTCCATAATAAAAGTCATACCAAGCAAGGTATGTTGTACCATTTATGTTGACTCTTGTGTGACCTGTTATTTCAACCCACCACATTCCAGAAACCTTAAGCCTTTGTTGTAACAAGATTTTATACATGATAATATCAATTGTCAGTGTAAGTGCCAGATGCAAAAAAGTGCTAGTCAGGGACCCCCAAGAAAATGAGGCTGTGCAGCCTGATATGTACAGATCTCAATAAATTGTCAGTGTATAATCAAAATAATACATATATAGAAACAGTCCAAGGAATCTAAACAAAATTTAGGCATTAACCCGGGAAAAGAACTACTTAAAATGAAATATATGCCCATGATTCCTAATATACCATCAACTGCACCAATCACTACAATAGTTACCCTGAAAGGAATTGCACCTGTCATGAACCCCAATAAATGAGACAAGTGTCCTAATAAGTACAGAGTGTAAAAACATTACAGTATATACTCAAACTACAGAACTAGCAGAAGGAAGTACTGTAAATATCCACTATAATGAGTCCAGAGTCCTAGCCACAATGACAACATAATGTCATGTACCCGAACATAAGTTTACCTCAATATCACCACAACATTCACATCCACTATACCCACATAACCACCCATCTCAAATACCCGTATTAAAAATTCAGTGTGCCACACTTCTACCCCTGCAACACACACATAAACATATTCACAAACCCACACACGTAGCCATACCCACACACCCGTGCACGTGTTCACACAGTACTAATGTGAGAGGCCAACCTGTAGATAACCACTGAAGAGGGACTGTTTAAAAGTCAAAGTCCAAGGCTCGCTGAAAACCTAAAGTATGTATGTCCATCCTTTGAAGTAAAGGTCCATGTAAGTTTACGTGTAATGTGTCATATAGACAACATCAATGTTCAAGCCATCTTGCATTATATTAAGAAGTAACATAAGTCATAAGTCATAACATAAGTATCACAAGCTCGTCTCTGTTGTGTACTGTTGAAATGTCCTTTCAAAACCATCAGAGACCTAGCTAGCACTCCCCAAACTCTAGGGGCAATCAGGAGAGAGAGAGGGTAATTTAGGTGTGGATGGTGAAAGTGGCATATGTCAGAGACCAAGGACCACAGTGTGTGTGTGTGGTTATTGAAGGTGGAATAATTCAGGGAATGAGTACAGTAGATCTGGTCAGTGGAAGGGGTAAGGGTAGGACACAGGGGACCTGGAAGTTTTTCACTGGTGGCAGATGCTAAGAAGGACCTGCTAACCATAAAACAACAACTGTGCCCTGGCAGTACTGGGATTCACACCACTCTACTGTGGGGATAGACAAAAGGAGTGTGTGTGTGTGTGTGTGTGTGTGTGTGTGTGTGTGTGTGTGTGTATGTATCTGGGGGGAGATCTCACTGTATATTAAGAGAAGGTATACAGGCCACAAAAGACACTACTCTGGAGGGGGGACACAGAATGGAAGCACATGCAGCTGACAATGGAAGGTGATAAAAAAGATCAGTATTGAAGTGGTGTGCAGACCACCAAACTAGAAGGAGGAAAGGGACAGAGAATTAATTAAGGAGATCAGGAAGGCATCAGCCGAAGAGGAGGTGGTACTAGTGGGTGACCTAAATATGCTGGATGTAGACTGGGAAATCCCAGGAACCGCAGCGCAAGAAGTTAGGCACTTGTGGATGAGATACAAGACTGTTTTCTCATGAAGTGGGTCAGAGAACTGATTTGGGGTTGGGGGGGAACACCCTTGATCTTGTTCCATCAAACACTGAAATAGTCTGAGAAGTAAAGGTGAGTTAACCACTGGGATCCAGTGACCACAGTACAGTGTGATTCAACATTACCACAGGAGCACATCACACCATTTAAAAAGTTGTGGTCCAGGACCTTTGGAGGGTAGACTTTGGCAATTCGGGGGAAATGCTTTGAAAGATAACATATAAACATAGAAATTGTAAGCAGATAAGGACCGCTAGGCCCATCCAATCTGCCTGTAGGCCCTATACATTGTATGTGGCCACCAACCCTATGTGATCAATGGCTTTTCATCACTCCCTCCTTTCTCAAGCTTCCCTTGTGCCTGTCCTAGGCATGCTTAAACCCCATCACTGTGCTTGCCCCCACTACCTCCTGTGGCAGACTATTCCAAGCGTCGACTACCCTTTCTGTATAGAAGAATTTGCTCACATTACCTCTTTATCTACTCCCTTCCAATTTCATATTGTACCGTCTTGTTCTAGTACTTTCTCTACATCGGAAAAGGTCCCCCACCGGCACCTTGTTTTTGCCCTTGAGGTACTTGAAAGTTTCAGTCATGTCCCCCGCTGTCTCCTCTCCTCCAGTGAGTACATATTGAGGTCCGTTAGACTCTCCTCATATGTTCTGCGGTGTAAGCCCTGCACCATCTTTGTTGCCCTTCTCGAGATAGTCTCCATCTTATGTATGTCCTTGCACAGGTGTGGCCTCTAGAACTGCACGCAGTACTCCAGGTGAGGGCTTACTAATGTTTTATACAATGGCATCTCCACCTCCTGCCTCCTACTAGTGATACCCCTGCCTATGCACCCCAGCATGACACTGGCCCTCCCTGCTGCTTTTGTGCACTGCTTTGATACCTTAAGGTCATCAGAGATGATAACCCCTAGATCCCTTTCCTCTTTAGTGAAAGTCAGCCCCCCCAACCTGTAGCTCTCCCCAGGGTTCCCTCTACCCAGGTGCATTATTTTGCACTGAACCTCAGTTGCCACATCTTCGACCACCTTTCAGGCTTCTCCAGGTCTCTTTTCATTTTCTACACCCCTTCTGGAGTATCCACCTTGTTGCAGACTTTTTCTTCCAGCTCCTCTGCAATGTCACTAATGAAGACATTGAACAGGATGGGTCCTAGTACTGTTCCCTGTGGTACCCCACTGGTCACCCCCTGTCCCCAGATTGTTCCCCATTTACTACCACCCTCTGTCTCCTGTCTGTTAACCAGTTCCTAACCCAGTTCACCACCTTGTCTCCCATGCCCAGACTACTCATCCTGTTAATCAGCCTTCTGTGTGGGACAGTGTCGAAGGCTTTGCTGAAATCTAGGTAGGCAATATCTACCGCTCCTTCCTTGATTTATTTCCCTAGTCACCCAATCAAAGAAATGTATTAGATTCGTTTGACATGACCTTCCTGCTGTGAATCCATGCTGCCTCAGATCCTGCGTACCGCTGGATTCTAGATGTGCCACTATCCTTTCTTTCAGCAGTGTTTCCATGATCTTTCCCACCACTGAGGTGAGGCTGACTGGCCTGTAGTTCCCCGTCTCCTCCCTACTGCCGCTTTTGTGCAGTGGGACTACATGTGCCCTCCTCTAGTCCTCTGGAATGACACCCGTGTTGAGTGACTCTGTGAACAGGGCCGCCAGAGGTGCTGCTAGTTCCCTTCACAGCACCTTTAATATTCTTGGGTGGATGCTGTCTGGCCCCATGGCATTATCCACCTTCAACTTTGTGAGTTCTTCCAGAACCCTCTCCACTGTGAATGGACTGGTGTCCAATTCTCCCCTCATTGCCTCTGCAACCCATCTGTGGTCCTTGACCCTCCCCCTCCCCCTCCTTAGTGAATACTGAGCTGAAGTATTTGTTCAGTATTTCTGCCTTGTCCAGATCCATCTCCTTACACTCTCACTTCTCACTTCTCAGCCTGGCAATCCCCCCGGGTTTTTCTTCTTTCACTGATGTACCTATAAAATGCCTTATCCCCTTTGTTTACAGACCGTACTAAGCCCTCTTCTGTTTGCGCCTTCGCCCTCCTAACAGACTTCCCTGCGTCCCTTAGACATTCAAGGTACACCTCACTGTCCTCCTCTCTTTGGCTCCCCTTATATTTCTTGAAACTCAGCCTTTTAGCCCTGACTTTGTCCCCTACCTCTTTGGAGAACCAGAGTGGTTTCCTTCTTCTTTTGCCTTTGGCCACTGTCCTAACACATTGGTTTGTTATATCCACTATGGCTCCTTTCAGTTTCTCCCATTGTTCTTCCACCCTCTCTGTTACCTCTCCCTTCTTCAGGACTGCTTGTATACATCTACCCATTTCAGTGAAATCAACCCTTCTGAAATCTAATACTCTTGCCTTTGTATGGCTTAATTGAGTCCACGTGTCCATGCTGAACCACACCATGTGGTGGTCACTGGACCCCAGCTACCTTTCCACCTGTATTTCTTTGACTCTGTTCCCATTGTTCCATACCAGGTCCAGAATTGACTTGTCCCTGGTTGGCTCATGCACCCGCTGCCTGAGTCCAACCCCCTGCAGGGATTCCATGATGGCTGTGTTTCTGGCTGAAGCAGCCACCTGGGTGGCCAGATCCATGTCCGGCATATTGAAATCCCCCAGTAGCAGGATTTTGCCTTTAGTTGCCATGTCATATATGTTCTCCACTAGTTCCCTGTCTCCTTCTTCCCTCTATGCCAGAGGTCTGTGAATCACCCTGTGTGTATTGCTGTTCCATGCTTGGCTCCAGGGTGATCCACATTAGCTCGGCCTCCCCATGTCTTCCGTGAACTTCTGTAGCCTTTATACCATCTCTGATGTACAGGGCCACTCCCCCACCCTTTTTACCCTTCCTGTCCCTCCTGAACAGTGTATAGCCTGGTACATTGACTTCCCAGCCATGATTAACAGAGTACCACGTCTCTGTTATTGCTGCTATGTCAAGGTCTGCATCTGCCACCAAGGTCTCCAGGTCTGGAACCTTAGGTCTTCCTTCGAGAGGGCTCTTGCAGTAGGTACTAACATACAGAACAAAGAAGCCAGGTGTTAGGACCACACGGAAAACTTGCTAGCAGTGTCTGGTGGGGGACCGCACCTGATGTCATGTGACCAACTTCACCATGCTGCTATGTAGGGAGCAGTTCTCACGCCTGCCCTCCAGTTCTTTCCCATCATCGACCTGTACATGTCGGACCTCGTGGAAGAACGTTACTATTGTCGACGCCATCTTTGGATGAATATCACCTTTTAAACTTAGCATTTAAATTGTTTTCTTGTTGATTTCTTGTTTATTGCATAACAGCAAGTGCGACTCCTGTGGAACTCAGCTCCCTCACCGACGACCATTCTCTCTGTCTTCTTTGCCTGGGCCCAGGCTATAACATTGAGGGGTGTGAGCATTGCCAGAAATTTAATCCAGCCACACGTAAACGCTGTCAGCAGTCCCTGGAAGCTCATATTTTGAAGCAAAAGATGGCTAATGTGGAAAAGGAGCTGAAGAAACTCAGGCAGTCTTCTTCCTCTCCGGAGGACCATCACAAGAAGAAGAAGGACAAGGAGAGACATCGGGACAGGGAAGGGTCCCCATCAAACCCACCGCCTCCAGCCGGAGTCGCAGATTTGAAGGTAACTTCCCCTCGGGGGAACCATCTTCGATGGCCGTGTTGGTGGCTACCAAGTGGCCGTCAGCACCTCAATCTGGTCTGGGCTCGGGCCCGATGGGAGTCTCCGGGGACCAAGAGGCACCCACCTCCTCTAAGGTCTCAAAGATTCAAAGGCCTAGCAGTACGAGTGGGACCAGTAAGTCGAGTTCGGGCTCCTCTGGGTCTCACACATCTATGGCTGATAAGTCACCTGCTGGCTTCTCTGACGGTCGCACAGCCCCAGATCCTCCACCAGACCCCAATAACAGGCTTGATGATGGAGTGACAAACCAGCTTACGTTGAATACGTTGCTGACGATGGAGATTTCTCTGACTTCTCCTTTACCGCTGATTGAGACGGCACCTTCCGCTTCCCACGCAGGGGAACCGGAAGGCAGGATCACTCGCTGTCTGGGGCCTTGCCACCCCCTACACCAGAGCCCAAACACCTGAGACGCCATCAAACCAGATGAAGCCCCCTCTGGCTCCCTCAGGTCTGTCGGTTCCTCAAGGACCATCGTCGGGCCCAACACCTAAACCGTCAGGACCCTCAGGGCATCCTATCCTGCTTCCGGATCCCCGTCGGGGCCCTCTGCACCCCTGTCAGGGCATTTTCTGGACCCTTCAATCCCACTGTCGGGACTGATGCCGGGCCCCTCGTCCCCTCCATCGGGTCCCATGCCGGGACCGTTTGGCAACCCTTTTGGGCTCCCGATGCCAGGTTATCTGATGCCACATTACCCCACACCGGGGTACCAGACGCCGCACTGCCCGATGCCGGGATTTCAGACACTGGGTTACCCTCTGTCGGGTTTTAATTACCCTTACTATGGCTACCCGAGTTATGGATTTCATAACCCACCGCCCACAAAACCGCAAGTGGATTTGCAGGTGGTCCTTAAATCTTGGTGGACGGAAGCTAAGTTGCAGCTCACATCGGAGCTCGAGAAACGTCACCCGCCGATGACTCCTACACCGGCTCCCAGGCCTCTTTCTCTGTTGCCACCTCCGCTGTTGGGCCCTCGGATCTCGACATCAGACAGAAGAGCAGAGTCATTGTCGTCTAATTCGCGGCCTCTGGAAATTTCCCGGCCATCTGACTTCTCAAGGCCGATAGACATTGCACGTCTTACGATCAGCTCACCCGATGAAAGCCGATCGTTGGACTTGGACAGTGATTCTGTTTACTCCGGCTCTGACTTTGAGTCCCCAATGCTGGAGGACCCCAGACCTAAAGAGTCTCTTAATTCCCCACCTGAGGACCCTTCTTTTTTGGAGCTTCTCAAGAAGATCCAAGTGGCATATGACTGGCATACAGTTGCCCAGGATTTGCAGAGACAGAGATTGGCTGCACACCTGGATTTGTAAGATACCTCCCCAACTCTCATTCCATCCTGGATAGAGCCACATGAGGATTTGGTCACAATAATTTGGAAGCAACCTTCCACCCTGGCTCTGGTGGCCAGAAAGGCAGACAGGCTTTACCAGACCCCAGAGGGCAAGGACTACCTTAGCCTCCATCCAAAGGCTGATTTGAGGGTCATCAGAGCGGCCCATGATAGGTCCACAAAACCGAAACACCTTAGTGCTTCTCCTCCCGACAAGGAGTCTAAGGTTCTTGACCAGTACGGGAAAAAGATCTACTCTTCTTCCACCCTGGGAATTAGAGCATTAAATTATGTTGCCCACATGAGGGACTACCAAAAATCAGTCTTAGGACAGCTGGAGTCCAACGTAGACTCTCTCCAAGACTCAGCCCTGAAAGAATAAATGGCAGAGCTAGTCAGGTCTGCTAGATCTGCATGCAGACATATGTTAAAGAGCTACCTGTGACGCGGTAGATGTTGCTGGTAGAGGCTCAGTGTCAGCTATTAGCCTCAGATGTCACACACATGGCTTAGGATCTCAGGATTGGCGCTTGAAGTCCAGACAGTCATACAGGATGCCCCTTTCAGTGGTTTAGTTCTGTTTGGGGGAGATGTCAAGGACATCATTACTAACTTAGAGGACAAGGGCAAAGCCTTGCGCTCTGTCCAATTCATGTACAAGCCACCCCAAAAACAAAAGCAGCCATTTTGGAGACAACAACATCATCAACAAAGATGACAACCTCAAAACTGATGTCAGAACAAACGTTGGGCTCCTTCTGCTGGTAGAGCTCCCCCGGCCAAATTCCAAAAGGCCTCGGGTGCTGCAGCGTCCTCCCTGCCCAACGCCTCCTGACTCTCTAACCCTCCCACCTCCACTTTATTGCATTCCGGAGGAACCGGTAGGGGAAAGATTCGCCCACCACCTACCAGAGTGGGAGAAGATGACAACAGACTCATGAGTACTACAATTGGTGGCAAAAGGCCACACAATAGAATTCACAGAGAGACCACCAAAAAGTCCTCCAGGTCACTTATTCTACCCACCTCACCACATACCCTTGGTAAGAGAGGAAATAAACTCCCTGCTGGCAAAGACAGCAATGGAGCCAGTTCCAAAACAACATCACGGGAGAGGGTACTACTCGCACTTCCTCCTGGTACCCAAGAAGATAGGCGATTTCAGATCCATTCACGATCTAAGCTCTCTGAACTTCTTCGTGGAGTACAAGAGGTTCAGAATGTTGTCTCTTCCCAGTCTACTTCCTCTATTACAGAAGGATCATTGGCTCTGCACTCTGGACATGCAGGATGCCTACCTGCATATCCCGATTTTTCCAACACACCCGCAAATTCCTTAGGTTTGTTTTCAGAGAGAGCATTTTCAGTTCAAAGCTCTTCCCTTTGGCCTTTTGTCGGCACCCAGAGTGTTTACGAAGTGCCTAGTGGTGGTGGCAGCTTTTCTAAACAGACAGGGTGTACAAGTATACCCATACCACGATGACTGGCTGATTTCAGTCCCGTCGAGAGACACTTTGGCCAGTTCTTTGGCCATTACCCTGGATATTCAACAGGTGTGCATTACAGTCAATCATGCCAAATTCCACCTTTTCCCCTACCCAACAGCTCCAGTTTATTGGAGCAGTGTTGGACACAGTCCAGGGCAAGGCCTTCCTGCCGCCAGACAGGATGGCAACATTGCAGCAGCAGGCATGCCAGGTGGCCTCGCAGAGAAGGTTACCCGCCAGGTCAATCCTTCGGCTGCTCGGTCTCATGATTGCGGCAATAGCTTCGGTCTCCTTGGCCAGGTTGCATATGAGAGTCACCCAGTAGACCATCAGAGTACAGTGGGACCAGAGATCCAATGATCTGGACTACAAGATCCTGGTTTCAGACTCGGTGGCTTGGGACCTTTTGTGGTGGCAGAACCAAGATAACCTCTCCAGAGGTTGCCCATTCCGGACAGACATTCCCTCCCAGACCCTGATGACAGATGCCTTGGGCTTGGAGTGGGGAGTGCACCTGGAAACCCACAGGACACAGGGTCTTTGGTCCCACAGTGAACTGTCTCTTCATATCAATGTGCTCGAGATGAGGGCAGTGCTGAATGCCATGAAAGCTTTCCAACACCTCATCCAACCAAGACAGCTCATGATTCAGACAGACAACATGTGCATAGTCTGGTACACGAACAAACAAGGCGGAACCCGCTCTTACCCCCTCTGTCGGAAGGCCATGAGAGTGTGGCACTGAACAGCCAGTCACAACCTTTATTTGACAGCAGTCCATGTACCAGGCATTCAGAATGTCCTGGCAAACACTCAGTCACACACAAGCCAGTGTACATGACTGGGAACTCAGACAGTCAGTGGTGGAAGACATCTTAGAAAGGTGGGGAAGACCACAACTAGACCTGTTCGCCTCCTCACTCAGCACAAAACTGCCAGCTTTCTGCTCGCTTGCTCCAGGGCGTGGTGTTTTCTGGTGAGATGCGCTGTCTGTATCTTGGAAGAGTGAGTTTTGTGTATGCCTTCCCTCCACTTCCATTGATTCAGAAAGTACTAATGAAGCTCCAAGCAGAAGGAGCACGAATGATACTCATCACTTCCTTCTGGCTGAGACAAATATGGTGTTCTCTGCTGCAATGACTGTCAGTGGATCCTCCAATTACACTGCCAGTCTCTCAAGATCTCTTGACACAGGAACAGGGAACCCTGGTAAACCCAGGGCTCAAGGCCCCTTCATCTACACACGTGGCATCTATTGGCATATCTGCCTCACGTTTTGGGGTTTCCCTGAGGGTAGCACAGATTCTAGTGGAGCCCAGAAAGCCATCCACTAGAACCATGTATGCCATGAAATGGAAAAGGTTTTCCATATGGGCAGACTGTTAGAGGCTAGAACTCTTCTCCTGTTCAGTCACACAGGTCTTAGATTACATGCTGCATCTCTATGACCTGGGTCTTAGTTAATCGACTTTAAAAGTCCATTTATCTGCCATTTCTGCCTACCACGTCCTTGTGGGAAGCAAGACTTTGGCTCAGCTGGAGGTATCCAAAACCTTCTTGAAGGGGATCCTACATTTAAAACCCCCAGTATATAGCCCTGCTCCACCCTGGGACTTGAATTTCATCCTGGAAAAACTCACACTGTCTCCCTTTGAACCAGCAGCAGATTCTGACATGCACTACTTTTCTTGGAAAGTGCTCTTCCTAGTGGCCATCACTTCAGCTCGAAGGATTTCTGAGCTTCAGGCCCTTATGTGTAAAGTGCCTTACTTGATTTTCACGGATATTGGGTGGCTTTGCGAAGTAATCCGAAGTTCTTGCCTAAGGTAGTCTTGGAATCCACCTTGAATCAGTCACTTGAGTTACCAGTGTACTACCCTGAGCACTCCAACTGGGGTGAAGCAATTCTGCACACTCTGGATGTACATAGCATTGTTCAGTACTACATGAACACAGGACAAAGCCTGTCCATAAAACTGACCAGTTATTTGTGTCCTTTGTGCCCAGAAGAGAGGGCCCCTCGGTTTCAAAACAGTGTTTGTCCAAATGGTTGGCAAACTGCATTACCTTCTGTTATCAGAAATACAACAAACCCCTTCTGGGGGAGGTCAAAGGACATTCAACCAGAGGCATGGCT
Organism: Neoceratodus forsteri; assembly: GCA_016271365.2. Classification (NCBI taxonomy): domain Eukaryota; kingdom Metazoa; phylum Chordata; order Ceratodontiformes; family Ceratodontidae; genus Neoceratodus; species Neoceratodus forsteri. The sequence goes on from CM057449.1 coordinate 1,730,710,431, forward strand.
GCTTCTACTGCTTGTTTCAGGAACGTCTCAGCCACCAACATATGTGCGGCTGCGACTTGGAGTTCTGTCCATACTTTCACCAAACACTACAGTTTGGACATTGCTTCGAGGTGCAGAGCGGGCTTTGGCTTAGCTGTCTTGCAGGGCCTCTTATCTTAGGTTCCTGTTTACTGCAGACCTGTTCCTACCTCCCATGTCTCAGACTTGTCTAATGTCACTGCTTGGGACTCAGTCCTATATGCGAGTACCTACTGCAGGAGCCCTCTCGAAGAAAGGTAGTACAATTATGTAAGAACTTACCGTAACAGTAGATCTTCAAGAGAGGCTCTTGCAGTAGGTACTGGTTTCCCTCCCACCTACCCCCTGGGTTTCTTCTACTCTTTCTCCTGTATTAGATTTTAGCTCCAGGAGCCCACTTCTTTTCTCCTGTCACACCTTTCTAGGTCTCTAGTGGGAGAACTGGAGGGCGGACGTGGGGACTGCTCCCTATATAGTGCCACACTGACGTCAGTCATGTGACATCAGGGGCGGTCCCCCACCAGACACTGCTAGCTAGAAGTTTTCCATGTGGTCCTAGCGCCTGGCAGCTTAGTCCTATAAGTGAGTACCTACTGCAAGAGCCTCACTCGAAGATCTACTGCTATGGTAAGTTCTTACATAACTGTACTTTCTTAGGCTACGGGCATTTGTTAGCATGACCTTCCATGTTTTTCAGTCTGCCCTCCCTCAGCTCTTGTTCTCACTCTCCAGTGTCTTCCCCTTACCCCGATTTTCTTTCCTATGTGCTCTTGCCCCACCCCGTATCACTCATTATACATTCTTCCCCTGTCTAGCCCCTCCTTGCCTGCTGTAGCTGTTCCTGTAGTCAACTTATGTTCCTTACATGTTCCCATGGGGGGATGTTCCTAAGCCTCCTGACCCTCCTGGTTCTCCCCCCTTGGCCAGTTTAAATGGTCGGCTGTTACAGTAGATGGTGTGGAAGGGGTAGAAGTCAAATGGACTGTCATAAAGAGGGGTGTAACAGAAGGTGATGCGGAGGTGACAAGATCATGCTCAAATTGAGATAGGCCATGAACAACAAAAAGCTGAGCTGATTTTTCCAAAGGAGTGAGAAAGCCAGTAAGGGCATAAAGGGGAAACAGAGCAAGGCCAACCAGGGTGATTATCTGAAAAAGCTGAAAGAGACCAGAATAATGGTAAGAAAAAGTAAAGCAAAGGTGCAGCTGAAAATAGAGGGGGTTCAGGGAGGAGAAAAAAATAACTTCTACAGTTTCATTAGAGAAAAAGGAAAACTAAGGAGGGTATTGTTTGATTAATAAAGGAAGGGACATACCGTAGGGTTGCGGAGGGTTGTAAGATTATTTTTGTTCAGTAGTAACCACGGAGGAGGGGAAGGGCCACTAGCCAATTGTGGAGGGCCACTACTCAAGTATGGAGTGCAGGCCGGGGAAGGGGGTGAGAATATGAGTTAGAATCAGTCCCTGTAGAATAATTTCACATAACGTGAATGGATTAATGGCCCAATTAAGAGATACAGGACAGTCAAAGCCCTCCAGAAAATGAAACCTGATGTTCTGCTTCTACAGGAAACTCACCTAAACACTATCGAGCATCAAAAACTGTTAACATTTGGGTTTTCCCAGGTGATTAAATCCTCTTATAAGAGGGGCAAGGGAAGAGGGACTGCTAGATTAGTGCCCCGATCTTCCCTGTTTACCTTAACAGACCAATATGCAGATCCTGAGGGGAGAATAGCTATGGCTACAGGTATGGTTCAGGGACACCCCTCACTATCTGCAGCATTTACATTCCCCCCCAGGGCGATGCCTCAACAGTACAAAGATTAAAGGACCAAATCATTCTTAGACAGAAGGGAGTGTTGATAGTGGGAGGTGACCTTAACTGTTTATCAAACCCTTCACTAGACACCTCAGCAACCCACCCAGCAAAGCAAACCACTGGACAACGACACTTACAATGGCTGCTGAAAGAAGTGGGCTTGGTAGACTCCTGGTGCCAGTTAAATCCCACTAAAAGAAAATTTACTTACTACTCAGTGGCACACAAACATTATTCACGCCTGGATTAATTATGTATGAGTGAAGAACACAAATTGCTGATTCGAAGGGCGGATATAAAAAAATGTCCACCTTTCTGATCACGCTCTGGTTGAGCTGGAATTAGACATAATCCAGGAACAGAAAACCGCACAGTGGCGGTTTAATCCATCATTATTGAGAGACCCTGAATTTAAAGATCTCATAACAGCTAAAATTTCTGAAATTATAGGAGATAATGCCTCCCCTCAGACCACATCTCAACTATTGTAGGACACCATTAAAGTGGTTCTCCATGGCTACATTATTGCCTACGCTGCCCATAAAAAAAACAAAAAAAAAAAAAAATGAACCTCAGAGTCACTGAACTCCAACAGAGGTTGAGTACCCTGCAGGAGTTACACATGGAGGGGGATGAGCACGTCGGGGCACAACTAAGTCAGTCACAAGTGGAAATTCAGAATTTATTAACAGTTAAAACTGAACAGACCCACATGTGGCTCCGCCAAAAATATTACAAGGGAGGGACCAGGGCCTCTCGGTTACTCACCTATAGACTCCGGAGACAAGTGCAAAAAGTAACGATTAATAAGATTAAAGATTCTAAAACTAACCCTCAAAAATATAGCTCCCAGCAGATTCTAACCATATTCAGGGAATGTTACCACTCACTATACTCTAATCCCTCTCACCCAGACTCCCAAAAAATTAGGCAATTCCTAGAAAAGGTCCAGCTCCCAACCTTGACTCAGTCTCAGAGACACTCTGTAATCTCCCCAATAACATCAGCAGAGCTCCATCACACTATTAAAAACCTGAAAATGGGAAAAGCCCGGGCCCGAATGGTTATGGGGCAGAATTTTACAAGGCTATGTGGGATCCCATAAAATCCCCATTATTAGCAGCTATCCAACCTAGTCATGATACCACGACGTTCCCGATCTCCTGGAGATGGGCTACAATCTCTGCCATTTTGAAACCTCATAAACCCCTTCATTGGTGCAATTCGTACCGTCCAATCTCAGTCCTTAATCAGGACCATAAATTCTTTATGAGCATTTTAGCTCACAGACTGAATAATATATTGCCTGGAATAATACACCCCAATCAATCTGGCTTTATTAAAACCAGACAGACTACAGATAACATCAAATGTACTCTATTTCTTTTTAACCTTTCTCATTGAACAAAATCCCCCCTTTCATTACTTAGTCTTGAAGTGCAAAAAGCATTTGACAGGGTTTCGTCTGAGTTTCTACACTCCACCTTATCCAAATTTGATTTCCCACAGGGCTTCTTAGATACCATCAGAGGCATCTACACCACCCCTGAGGCAGTAGTAAAAATCAGTGGTTCCCACTCGACTAGATTCCCATTACAAAGGGGAACCCGACAGGGTTGCCTGTTGTCCCCCTATTTGTTCGCCCTGTATGTAGTACCAATTGCCCAATTTCTTAGACAACGAAAGGATTTGATGGGTTGCAATATAAAGGGAACACACCATAAAGGAGCATACTATGCTGGTGACCTACTCCTTTACATCACTAACCCTGAATCTTTATTAACAGCCTTATCCAGAGTCGTACCTATCATGGAACAAGTCTCCGGCTAAAAAAATAAATCAAGATAAATCTGAGGTCTTACCTATAAATTACACCCCTCACCCATTATCATGCAGAAATTCCCCCTAAAGTGGAACAGACCACATCTAACATACCTGGGCATTAAGATCACCCCTCACCCTTCTACTTTACTAAAACTGAATTATGACCCCCAGTTTTGGATATACAGGTAGACTTGCATAGGTGGTCAGAGTTTCCCATGTCATTACTTCCGAGAGTTCAGTCTGTTCAAATGAATATACTGCCCAGAATCTTGTGTATCATGCAGAACATCCTATTGCCTCCTCATCAAAGGGATTTAAATAAAATGGTTGAAAGCTATAAACAAGTTCATGTGGAAAAACTCTAAACCACATGTAGCTTGCACTAAACTTGTTACCGAAGGAACATGGAGGGCTCGCTCTCCCAAATTTAATAAATACTTTACTGCAACAGTATTAACTTATATGTCTAAATGGTTTCTCACAGCAAATCAAGCTCTGATTTGGACCTCTTTAGAAAGATATCTCTCAGATGTCCCTCTGGGAAGGGATCAGGTCTTTCAGCTGAATCCCCCTCAGGAGGGGGAACAAATTCCTGTATTCACAAAAACCATCATCCAGTATTGGAGGAGGATCTTGGGCTCTCGAGAACTCCATGTGGTGGCCAAGTGGATGGGTATCCCTGCAAGGGATGGGGCGTTCCTTCCAGGCAGATTAGATCATACTTTTCAAATCTGGTAAGAAAAAGGCCTCGTACATACCTATCAGTTTTTTTCAAAATGGTATTATCAAATCCTTCTCTCAATTACAGGAGGAATATTCATTACCCAACCAGGATTTTTTTCATTATTTACAAATCCGCCATAATCTAACAGCCATTCTGAACATAAGCACCTCAGATCAACAATCACATCCCCTGATCTCCCTCTTAACACAACTGTCAACTCCCGAATCCCAGCAACATCTTATTTCTCAATTTTGTAAAGTACTTCGGCTACACCCGAGCCAGTCTATTGAACTTATTCAAACTACCTGGGAATCAGCACTGCTAAACATTAACCTCCAAGGACTGGCTGAGAATTTGGCGTTTACAACACAAAACTACTTGCTCATTTACCTGGCGGGAATTTTCATGGAAAATAACAGCTTGCTACTTTCGCACCCCCCAGGTTACGTCAAAATTCTTGGCAAGTGGAGATTCATCCTGCTGGAGGGGCTGCGGGGAAGAACTTGCCACCCAAACACACATACTGTGGCCAGGCAGAATCCTCACTGAGTTCTGGGTGGCAGTAAATAGTCTAGTTCAGGAGCTGTTCCCCTTTTTAGGGGACATCACTCCACAATTGATCTTACTTCTCCACTACCCAGTTCATTTCAGGGACAAACAATCTATTTACTATTTAGAACAGCCAGACTTTGGCTTAAACCAGATCCTCCTCTCATATTTAGCTGGGAAAACCTTATTAATAAGATATACAAGATGGAGTATATGACAGCTAGACTCCAGAATGCAGTACCGGCACTGACCAATAGATGGCCCAAATGGCTTCTCTATATTTCTTCATCTTACCCAGACATTACCCTGTAGAAGGAGAGAAATGGGACCCAGGGGGCCATTTAGACCACTTTTCTAGTTATATAACTAGATATGTAATCTATTCAAGAAGCTCCCTTCCCCCCCCTGGGCGATAAACCCCCACATTCCCATTATAGTCCTGAGCTGGCATACTTAGAATGGAGGACACCCGAGAACAGTCCCTTTGGTCTCCTTAATAGCTGTAGAAGCCTGCTCCCTGCTTAAATGTACAATATTGAAATATTTTAACCTGAACCAGTGAACAACGGCTTTAGTTCTAAGCAATGCTGTATAATCAACTATGTACCATAACTGAGTTATTTGCAACTGAAACATATTTTTCTATATCTAAGATAACAGCAATGTACTCAATCCTGATGTCTTTTAAAAGTTTTCAACAAAAAAAAGAGTTTAAAAAAAAAAAAAAGAACCAGTCCCTGCAGAAAGGCTGCTCGGGCCTAAAAAACCCTGAAGGTGGACAAAGCACCTGGTCCTGTCAGGATGCACCCTAGACTGCTGGAGGAGGTGGGGCATACATTGATAGCACTGTTGGCAAATCTGCTTAATTGTTCGTTGGAGACTAGGGTAGTTCCAGTAGACTGGAGGGTAGCTAATGTGGTGCCACTTCACAAGAGCGGGGACAAGGATGGCTGGGGAAATTATAGACCGGTCAGTCTAAGCTCGATTGTAGGCAAGCTTCTGAAAACCATCATTAGGGAACAGATAGTGCAATTCTTGGAGGTGAATGGGTTGCAGGACAGGAGGCTGCATGGGTTTGTAATGGGGAGATCTTGCTAAACTAACCTGATCGACTTCTTTGATTGAGTCATAAAAGCAGTGGACAGGGGCCATGCAGTGGATGTGTTATACCTCGATTTTAGCAAGACCATAAATTCCTTTCCACACAGAAGGCTGATAAAAAGCAGGGTGAACTGGGGCTAGGGGACAGAGTGATCAGGTAGATTGGGAATTGGCTAGGGGGCAGTACACAGAGTGTGGTTGTCAGTGGGGTGCACTCAGAGCCCAGTACTGTCATGAGTTAGGTACCTCAGAGATCAGTTCTGGGACCAGTGCTCTTCAGTGTCTTCATTTGTGGTATAAGAGAGGGAATTCAGAATAAGGTGTCTGTCTTTACAAATGGTGCTAAGATCAGTAGCAGAGCACTGAGGAGGGAGTTAAGGAAATGAAGAGACCTGAAAAAATTGAAAGAGTGTTCCAGATTATGGCAACTAAAGTTCAGTGCAAAAAAGTGCAGAGTAATGCACATTGGTAGAAAGAAACCTAAAGCGAGCTACTGGATCTGGGTTGGGGGTAAGGAGGGGCAGACAGCTGAGGAAAGAGACCTGGGGGTCATTGTTATTGACTGCCTGAAGTTCCCTTTTTAGTGCAGTGAAGCATATGGGAAGGCTGGTAGGATGCTGGGATTTATAGAAAGGGGATTTGATAGTAGGAGGAAGGTAATATTGCTCTTGTACAGGCCCTAGTATGGCTGTACCTGGAGTACTGTGCACAGTTCTGGAGTTCACACCTCAGACAGGGACCAAGCCAGCCTGTCGGCGCAGCAGTCAGGATACCACTCAAGACACTGGCGACTCAGGTTCAGAATTGAGCCTGAATCATCAGGGGCTGGCCAGGGGGCAGAGGATTAAGTGTCCCACAGGCGCTCTCCTTTGAGCAAGGAGGGCAGTCGACTATGCCGCAACACTGTCACCTGGATGACCAGAGGTCACAGTGTGGCCAGAGCTCTGTTGTGAGTTGGAGGACATCTGATGGTGCCACACATGCATGCATGTGTACTTGTGCTTGGGCACCCATATATGCCGGCCTTCAGAAGACAGGAATGAGAACAGGGAACATGCCCAACAAGGCATAATGGACTGCTGACCCCTTGAAGGCCCCACACTGGTGTCCCTGGCACTGATCCTAACTGGGTCCCTTTCACAGTGGGTTGAGAGAGCTTCCGACTGCCCCGGGGAGTAATCTATGCGAGAATGGGGAGTCAGATAAGTCCAGGAGGGGTGGTGGTGGGGGGGTTGTTGGCCCGAAAGGGGGCTTGCTGGGAACAGGTGAAGAAAGAGATAAACTAAAAAAAAAAAAAAAAAAAGATTTGGGGCCATATAAAGACCATACAATGGAGGGCTACAGAAAAGATCCATGGTCAGCAAGGGAGGTTGTATGAAGAAAGGTCAGCAGATCGTAACCTGTATACACTGGAGGCCAGGAAGGAAAAAAGGGATGTTTTTATTTTATTCTGTTGGTAACTGGGTAGGACCCCTGGCCTGTTTTTACGGGTGGCCCGGGAACACTGGGGAGGTTAAGTGACTTGCTCAGGGTCACAACGTATGCAAGTGGAGGTTGTGGGAATCAAACCCAGGACTGTGGGATGTGCCAGTCTCATTCACAGCTTGTTACTCTAACTAACCTTTAGGCTATGCTGCCAGCCCAGTGACTGAGACATGCAAGTTCTTGTGAGGAATCAACAGGGTGGATTGTAAGGACTTGTGCACATGGAATGAGGGCACAGTGACTAGCAAACACTAATGCACACTGGTTTGGGGGGGGGGATTCTGGCAGGTGGTTCAAGGAATCACAGTGCTGCAGGACTGGATTAATATTTCCGGTTCTGTGCTGCTGTGTAACCTGAACAACTGGCTGAAACACCACTGCATTATGCACCAACAAACAGGGAACATTTTACGTGGTATAGCACAGCCGAAAACTACATTGTTTTTATCTACTGCTATACAAACTTGTCTATGTGTAACAGTCACTTGCCACATATCCAGTTTCACCCAGTGGTGCTGGTTCAGCTGCTTCACGCAAGCTAACATAATTTTCCTACTGCTACTCCAGTTAAGTTTTGTATCATAGTAATTGCTACACAAACATTTTTGAATAAAAACTTTCCCTGCCAACAACCCTCATGTTAAAACAGTTTCACAGTGATCCACAGCACAGATTGTGTACTGATAAAACTGAGAATTCTGGGGAATACTAACCTTGACGTCATTACTGCTGTTTGGAAATTTCTGTTTTGTTTTTTTTCTTATTCATCAGTTTTATGTAATGTTATGTCTTGGATTTTGTTACCTCTGTATTAATTCTGTGCTGTCTTATTCTGAGTAGGGGGATCCAGAACTGGTTAGTGCAATTTATGGACGAGGGATTGCATATGGAAAGAAAGGTCTACAGGTGAGTATTAAATAACAGATTGTTCTAATGTTGTGGATTCAGTACACCATCCACATTCTGGCATTTCTGCTAGATACAGTTGAGTCACTGGATGTCTTCAAACTAAGGTTATTCCACTACGCGTGGTGTACATTTTCTGCCTCTGTACCCTTGATGTCAGATCTTCTTTTCTGCTGGAAGGGACAGGTCTCCTCCTTCACAGCTCTGCATGCGTGAGAGGATTCTAGTTTTAAGTGCTAAATTCTTTGCGAATTTAGACTTTTCTAAAAGTCTTTCGGCTCTTAAAGTATATTTCATCTTTCAGTTCATACTCTGTTGATGACTTTTGGGATGGAACAACCGAATCCTGTTTTTAAACGCAGTGTGCATTGTGTCCAGAAGATGTTGGCCACAGACCTATAAGACGTGTGCCTGTATTGCCTGGGGAATATCACAATGTAAAACAGTGTCCTTCATGCCAGGTTATGCATCCTACATTGCTGGAGGAACGAAAGGCGGGCTTCTTTCTAGCTAGGCCCAAGGACCGCAGACCATCTTCGGTGGCACAGCTTGCGGCCTTGGAGGGAGAGGTGGTGGCCAGGGAGGGCTTGTCCTTTGTCTCTGCAGTGCTTCTGGCTGGGACCACTGTCTCAGGGCCATTCACTGATAAATTCTGTGCAATGTACCTGGCCTGCCTGACCTATGGGTAGAGTCTGCCCTATGAGTGCAGGCACAGTAAGTGCCTTTGTCAGTCATGGAACCCAGACTGATCACACTATTCCTGTTGTCTTTCGATTCCCCCAACCGGTCAACCTTGGTCAAATTTCCACCAGTCAAGGGGCAGGTCAATGCTTCCACAGTGGCCCTGTTGGAGCCGACAGCTTAGACTTTGTTTGAATAATCATGAGAGGTTTTTCTTGAGCTGATTGTATGGTTGTTAGAGGGTGAGGTCGACAAGGTTTGGTTGATGTCTCAGACTATGGTTCTTCTGGGGCTAACTCAGGAGGAGCTGGCCCAGTCGGTGGTACTGGCTGTGTTGGTCCAGCTTGTGCCTACTCTGATGGTCAACCCTTCAGTTACCACTCAGAAGCTCATCGTGGTCTCTCTGCCAAACCATGTGGTCTTTTCGGCCCTGTAGGTGGACACCTGCTGTCTACCAAAAAGTCGAAACTGAGACACTGCTCGCACTTCCGCTTTCACTCAACCAACTGGCATTGCATTCAGCACCAGTTGGACCTGTTTTCCTGGGAGAAGGATAGAAGTCAGCATCGTCTGCGTGGACAGTACAAAAACCTGTTTTGGCAACAGTGGCACTTACAGAGCAGGGCAGGTCTTTACTCCCTAGACCCTCGATACCATGGGTCATCCTGGTGGCTGCTGCCAGCTGGTGGCCTCGTAGACTGCAGCATCCACCTCTCCTCTGCTGGTGGTGGAGCCCCGCCTTGCTGCCACAGGTAGGGGCCCCACTAAGGAGTCCCTTGCAGCCATAGACCTACCCAGCTGACTATCCATTGCGGTCACTTGGGTTTCTGTGGTTGTCCCCATCCCCAAGAAATGGACCAAGGCGGTGTTTGAGGACCTGTTGAACTATTGAGTAAGAGTCCTCCATGGCCTCCAGTAGTACTCACCCAATTGACCACGACTCCTCCGACGGTCGATCTTTAGAGTTGGCTAGGCTTCCTTCAGGGCCTTGCTCCAACTAATATCTGTTTCCTTGGAGATCCCTTTGGAGTGGTTGCAGAAGAGGGCTAAACACTCTTTTACCAGCATCCTTCAACTGATGGCCCTACAGACTGTGGCATCCGTGGCAACTGCTTCAACTGCTCGCCGGACACAGGGATTTTCTGCATGACTAGAGGACAGCCAGTGTGGTGCCTGTGCATGTGAGTGGACTTAGGGTTGAACCGGGGAACTGTAGACCTGTCAGCTTGACGTTAGTTGTTGGCAAGCTGATGGAAACCATACTAAAGGAAAGATTGGTTGCATTCCCTGATGCAAATGGGCTCCAGGATAGCAGTCAGCATGGGTTCATGGCAGGGAGGTGTTGCTAGACAAATTTGATCAACTTCTTTAATTGGGTCACTAGAGCAGTAGACAAGGGCCAGATGGTGGATATACTGTGTATGGACTTCAGCAGGGCCTTTAACTCGGTCCTCCACAAGAGGTTGATCAAAAAACTGGTAGATATGCAGATGGGGAGAAACTAACCAGGTAGGTGGCAAACTGGCTTGGGTGTAGAACGCAATGGGTAGTGGTAAGGAGGGGGGCACTCCAGAATGGGAGTCGTTACTAGCGGGGTCCCACAGGGATCAGTGCTGGGTCCAGACCCATTCAGTTTTCACCCACGATATTGGGCATGGCATCAAAGGCAAGATATGTCTTTTCATAGACGATACCAAGCTATACAGGAGGGTGAACACTGAGAAGGGCATAAGGAATGTAAGGGAGGACCAAACAGGGTTGGAAAGGTGATCTGGAATCTGGCAATTGGGGTTTAGTGCTAAAAAGTGCAAGGTAATGAACATAAGGCATAAGATCCCTAGGACCAAGTACAGTCCGGGGGGGGGGGGTTAAAGTCACAGTCTTGGAGAGAAGGTCCTGGGGATAGCAGTTACAAGCATCCTAAAACTGTCAACACAGTGCAGTGCAGAAAGGTGGCTAGGAAGGTGAACAGGATGCTGGGTTGCATATCAGAGGGGTTCTTCAGCAGGAGGAGAGTGGTAATTTTGCCCCTGTACGGGTTTGTGGTGCATCCACATCTGGAGTACTGGAGCCTCCACCTTAAGAAGTGCATAAACCAGATGAAACATAGAACATAGAATTTGACGGCAGATAAGGACCGCTTGGCCCACCTAGTCTGCCCATTTTCCTACCTAACAGATAAGCTGCAGATCCTAGTTAATCAACAGCTTACTTCCTCTTACCCACCCCTAGGACTGCCTTATGCCTGTCCCACACATTCTTGAAGTCCCCCACTGTTCTTGACTCCACGACCTCCTCAGGGAGGCTGTTCCATGCATCCACAACCCTCTCAGTGAAAAAATACTTCTCACATTACCTGGCAGTCCCCTCTATCTTCAAATTGTGCCCTTGTTCTTGCACATCTCTTTTTCTGGAAGATGCTACCTCTTGGACTTTGTTAATTCCCTTGAGGTACTTGAAAGTTTCTATCATGTCCACTCTCTCCTTCTTTCCTCAGAGTACATATTAAGCTCCTTTAGTCTTTCTTCAGAATGTCTTCTGGTGCAGACCCTGCACCATTTTGGTGCCTCCTCTGGACAGCCTCCACTCTGTCTATGTCTTTTGGAGATGGGGTCTCCAGAACTGCACACATACTCAGATGGGGTCTCACCAACTGTCTGTACAGAGGATAACAACTTCCTGTTTTCTACTATTGATGCCTCTTCCTATGCATCCCAGTATCCCTCCAGCCTTCCTTACTGCCTTCTCACATTGCTTGCCCACCTTTAGGTCATCTGATATAATTACCCCCAGGTCCCTTTCTATTTTTACTGTTGTCAGTATCTCATCCCCCATTGTGTACGCTTCCCCTGGGTTTTTGTTTCCCATGTGCATTATCTTGCACTTCTTTGCATTAAATCTGAGCTGCCATACATTTGACCATTCCTCCAACCTTGCCAAGTCCCTTCTCATCCTTTCCACTCCATCCTGTGTATCAACCCTGTTGCAGATCTTTGTGTCATCTGCAAAGAGACATACTTTTCCTTCCAGTTCCTCTGCAATGTCACTTATAAAGACATTAAAAAGGACCGGTCCCAGTACTGAACCCTGCGGTACCCACTAGTAACCCTCCTTTCTTCACTGTGTACTCCATTTACTACTACCCTTTGTGTCCTGTTGTCTAGCCAATTTTTATCCAGGCTACCACCTTGGGACCCATTCCAAGGCTGGCTATCTTGTGTATTAATCTTTTGTGGGGACTGTATCAAATGCCTTGCTAAAATCTAGGTAGGCCATGTCCACAGCCCCTCCCTGATCTACTACTTTGGTCACCCAGTCAAAGAAATCTATTAGATTCGTCTGACATGACCTTCCCATCGTGAATCCATGTTGCCTTGGGTCCTATGCCCCAATGGCCTCTAGGTTCTCAACAATTCTTTCCTTCAGAAGTGATTCCATCATTTTCCCTACCACTGAGGTCAAACTAACTGGTCTGTAGTTTCCTGCCTCTGTCCTGCTCCCACTTTTGTGAAATTACATCTGCCCTCCTCCAGTCCTTGGGTACCACCTCATCCTCCCATGATTTGTTAAAGAGAGTAGTCAGCGATGTCACTAGTTCTACCCTTAGTTCTTTTAAAATTCTTGGGTGAATCCCATTAGGCCCCATTGCTTTGTCCACCTTCAATTTTATTAGTTCTTTCAGAACCCTTTCTTCTGTAAATGGACTGGTATTGACCACTGTCCTTCAGAGTATTTCTCTTGTTTGGTTTAGGTAACTCTCCTCCTCTTCCTTTGTGAATACTGAGCAGAAATATTCATTCAGTAACCCTGCTTTTTCACTGTCACCCTCTACCCAGATTCCCTCCCCTTTATTAAGCTTCAGTATCCCTCCTTTGGTCTTTCTTCGCTCCCTAATGTACCTATAAAAGGTCTTATCCCCCTTCTTAACAGAATTGGCTATTCTTTCTTCGGTTTGGATGGAGGCAGCACAGAGGAGGGCTACCAAGATGATTCAGGGACAGCATGATATCCCATATGAATAGAGGCTGGAGAGCCTGAACATGTATTCACTGGGGGAGAGAAGAGAAATACTGGATGTGATCAGGACCTTCAGATACCTCAAAAGCATTAACAAGGTCAACATAGGTAATCTTTTTGTAAAAGTAAGACCAGAAACACCAGAGGGCATAACTAGAAATTAGCAACACTTCTTCTCTGAAAAGGTGGTGACAGGTTGGAGTGCACCGATGGAGGGGGGTAGCAAATCACAGTATAGTTGGGGTGGCGGGGGTTGAAAGGGGGTAAGTCAGATTAAAGGTTCGGGTGATTGGAGGGTGGAGCAACATGTAGCATACATGCATGAGCCCTGCATCAAGCAGACTTGATGGTCCCTCGAGTCTTCTACTGGTGTTTGGTATGTTCGTTTGTATGCCCACTCATATCCTGGAAATGGACAGATCTTCAAGGATATCTCTTTCATCAGGTCACACCAATAGGACTATAAGCCATCAGGCACTAGGACCACACAGAAACTTTGTTGTAGCAGTCAGCTAGGGGCCACCCACGACGATGTTAGATGCTGATGTCCCTGTGTATATAAGGTTGGGTGGCCCCGCTCCCTCCTCAGTTCTTTTCCCACTGTCAACCATACTTGCAAGGACTCCACAGAGACATCATTGTACAGTCGACCACCAAAATATATCAGAACTTTTTTATCTTTCTCTGTTGTAATCATCACTTAATTTTAAAGTGATTACTGTTGCCGTTTATATTGAGAATGCAAGAATCCGCTATATTATTCCCTTATTTTGGCTGTGGTAGGAAGATTTATTACAGCGATGAGCTCGACATCTGTGTGTTTGCTGTCTCAGTCTGGGTCATGACATTAAGGCCTGAGAGATTTGCCAGAGCTTCAATCAAACTACCTGGCTTTGTCGTCATAAGGCCCTGTGCTCTTTCCTGCTCCAACAACAGGTATCCAGGATGGAGAAGGAGCTCCAGGGAAGAACTCTACCCTGTCACTGGACAGCTCTCAGATAGCTATGGCCCATGAAAAAATCTACAGGGAAACACTCCCACCAGGAATGGGAACGGAGCAAGGACTGTTCCCTCCCAGGGTGCGCTCCTGGTCCCTGCTTTCTATAGCGTCAACTGCCATAGCACCATTGACTGCTTTGGAGTTGGCCCCTCCTGCCACCCTTCTCTGAGGAAGCCTAAGGGTGAAACCGGTCAGAGGTGCATTTTCTCCTCTCCTGCTACTGTGTTGCTGCTGCTATATTCATGGCTTTGTGAGTACTATTGTTTAATAAATTATTTATGCAGCCTCACTCTGGTGCCCAGTCTTTCTGTTTTTGGCTACTTCTGGTTTACTGATGCACAGAAATTTACTGTGGAGAGTTTTTTCCTGCCTGCACTCCATCTCCATGCCTGGCTCCTGAGGATGTAGCCATTGCAAGATTCAGTGTGTCCCCAAAAATGACTGATGTCCTGGTGACTGCCAGGAAACCCTCCACCAAGGCTACCTACTCCATGAAGTCGAAGTGTTTTGCTCTGTGCACTGCTTCACCCTACCAGGATCCTTTCACTTGCCCAGTGAATGGTAGTTTACTCACCCCTGGTAAAGGTGATTGTATGAGCATCACCTTACACCATCCCTCATCCATTACCATCTCGGTTACGTCCATCTCATAGGCTACTGATGCACATGTGACCAGATGTTTCGAAATCCGATCTGCCTAGGTCCACTTCCTTCCCACAGGACTCCAGTTCCAATCTTCCCAAGCTGTAAATTATATCTAGAAGTACTGTAGTTAGGTTATTGACCACGATTATTCAGCGTGATAACTATATAATGATACTAAGGAATGCTGAACTTTACAAACCGAGTGTGTACCTTAGGGTGACATTTATTTCCTGTTTGTTACAAACTAAGTATACCAGCCCGAACAGCATGCTGATCCAATAGATACTAACTCCCTTAGCTGGTTCCTCAGCTGGCACAGTAATAATGGGAGGGTTCTGTGATGCTAATGCAATCACCTTTACCAGGTGAATAAACCACCATTGCATATTGCATCACCTTACAGCATCCCCCATCCATTACCATCTGGGTTGTAAGAAGCAGTGATAGGTTATAAGGGTGGGATCAGGTGACGTACCAGCTAAGATCTACCATGATTCATTAATACCTTTCTAGCAAAGGTTGATTTCTCAGCATTTACTACAGCCAGTCTATAGTGTCTTGTGAATGTAGGAACTGAGGATCATGTTGCTGCTGCACAAATGTCTTTGGCCCTCTTAAGTTCTGCCCAGGATGTGGAGACAGCCCTAGTGGAGTGGGCTGAAAAGTTACGTGGGCTTTGTAGACCCTGCAGTTTGTAAGCCTCAGTTATGGTTTGCTTAATCCAGTTATGTAATGTGTAATGCACAGCAGCCTGGCTTCATCTTGGGCCATTGTGTAGAATGAATAGTCTGTCAGATAAGTGAAAGTCCTTCATTCTGTGGAGGTAGATGGTGATGACTCGTTTCATATCCCACTGTTTGTGTGCTTCGTCCCATTCATCGTTAGTCTGTGGATTCCACGCTGGTAATTCAATAGTCTGGGACGTGTGGAAAGGCATAGAGACTTTAGGTAAGAAGGAAGGGGAGGTTTACATTGTGACTCCGTCATTGTGGATTATTAGGAAAGGGAACTTACAGAAGAGTGCCTTGATTTCGCTTACTCTCCGGGCAGAGCATACTGCCACCAAGAAAACAGAGTCTTGAAGGACACACACTTGATATCTGCCATGGGCAATGGTTCGAGTGGGGCTGTTGCCATCATGTCCAGAACCGTGTTTAGGTCCCATGGTGCTATGATTGGTTTGACTTTGGGGCAGATGTTAGACACTGCTTTTAAGAATTGAAGCACGTCCGGGTGTGACCCTGGAGAGTGGTTGTTGATGGGGCCTGCCTCAGCCCTGATTGCTGCCATTTGGACCCTCAAGGATGATACTGATAGACCTTTGTCCACTCCTCGTTGTAGGAATAGCAAGATGTGTGGAATAGTTATGGGGTGTTCATTCAAATGGTTGTTGGTCCTCCACTTTTGAAAAATGGACCATTGGCGCTGGTAGGTGTTTGTGGTTGAATTGCATCTGGATTGGAACATGGTGTCAACGACTTTAGGGCAGTAGCCATTCCTTAGCAGTCTTTGCCTCTTAGAAGCCAGGCCGTGAGGTGTAGAGATTGAAGGTTCGGATGGCATATGGGTCCCTGCGTTAGCAGGTCTGTCTGCAGTGGAATTGACCAAGGTATGTCGATAGCCATGGCAATTAGTGTTGCGAACCAATGTCTCCTAGGCCAGTAAGGTATAAGCATTACCACTGTGGATCTGGTTTGGCGGATCTTGTTTAGTACTTGTTGTATTAAGGGTATTGGTGGGAACATGTATGCCCTCTGGAATTACCAGCTCTGAGTCAGAGCGTCTGTTCCCAGTGAACTGAGTTCTTTGAATCTGGAGTAAAAAAAGTGGCAGTTGTGAGTTTTTTGTGGTTGCCTCAGATCGCTCTGCAGTGGGCCCCAGCATTTGTTCAGGTGATGTAATACCTGAGGATGGAGGGACCATTCTCCTGGAGCAATTTCCTGATGGCTCAGCCAATCGGCTTGTACGTTTAATTTCACTGCAAAATGCATTGCCATGATTGATTGGAGTTTGGCTTGAGCCCAGTCCAGTACCTTTCGAGTTTCCAGTAGGAGTCGGATGCTTCTTGTGCCCCCTTGATTCATGATGTAGGCCATGGTGGCCTTGTTGTCCGACCAGATCAGTACCCTCTTCTGGTATATCTTCCTGTGGAAGTAATATAGGGCACGATACACTGTTCTCATTTCCAGGATGTTGATTGGCACTTTGGATTTTATTTGGGGCCATTTTCCCTGAGCCGGTATGCAATCCAGGGTGCCCCCCCACCAGCCAAAGAGGCTGGTGTTCATGTCTGTGAACACTTCTGGCTCCGTCTCTAGTGTGACTACTTTGGCTATGTTGGAACTGTGGGTCCACCACAGGATTGACTTTCTGGCTAATGGCGTTAGAGAGACTGTTGCTCAGGTCGTGGTTCAACTTGTGACCTGCTTGTATCGCCTGTAGTTTTAGTGTGCACATCTTCCATAGTGCCCAGGGGACTAGGCCTATGCAAGAAGCCATGGACCCAAGTGTCTGTAGGATCACCTTTAGCGTTGGGGTTTTGGTATTGGCCAGTGCTCAAGCTTGTGACATCACCTTGTCTGCTCTCTTTTGGGACGGTCTCACCAGGCCGGTCTCGGTATCTATGAGTGCGCCCAGATGCTATATCGTTTGCTGGGGATTAGGCTGCTCTTTTCCCAGTTGAGGATCCAGCCATGGGATTGTAGAGTTCTCACAATTATTTGCGTGTGTTGCTGGGCTAGCTGAGGCGATCTGGCCCTGATTAGCCAGTTGTTCAGGTAGGGGATTATGTGAAATCCTTTTGGCCGAAGGTTGGCCGCCATTGTAATGGAAACTTTGATAAATACTTGTGGAGCTGAAGCTAGTCCAAATGGGAGTGTTTAATACTGGTTGTGGTGCCCCAAGATCTTGAATCTGAGGTATTTGTAGTGGGATGGTCTGATGGGTATATGGAGGTAGGCGTCCTTCATGTTGATAGAAGTGAGAAAGTCTCCTGGTCTTAGTGAGCGCAGTGTAGACTTGAGTGTCTCCATCTTGAACTTCTTGTATTGCACAAATTGGTTGATGAACTTGAGGTCAAGCACCGGTCTCATGTCTCCTGTTTTCTTTGGGACTAGAAAAAAGGTAGAGTATATCCCCTGATCCTGCTGATCTGGAGGGACTGCTGCAATCGCTTTGTTTGACAGTAGATTGTGGAGTGTTTCCAATACAATCAGCCAATGCACTGTTTACCTCCTCACAAATATTTGCAGATCCAGGCAAATGTAGAGATACAAAAAAGTATTTTCTTAATCCAGGGCTGGATCGAGGTACACAGAAAAGCACTCCAAGCTTTCCTCAGTGCTTCGACTCACAGCGAGTCTTCCTCGGGGGGTGGAACTTATCAGGTTCAAGTGAGTACTTAACAGTGCAACAATTAAGAGTAACCAGTCATAATAGCTTTGCAATTAAATCTAATTACAGATAGTTCATTAGAAAGCATGTAAGCAAATCCATGTAATTACAGCCCTCAGTCACTTGATGGTGCTAAAGAATAGCTTAAAGATACAGTACATATCAAGTGTTCTGAGCTCTGTTTAAACTCACAACGCTTTGCTCAAACAAAATATCTAAGGTACTAATTCAATTTATCTATTCAGTTGCTAGTCTACACCAAAAAATATATACTATAAATTCACATGAAATTTGTATTATAATCCAAGTGGAAACAAGAGGGGGGAGGGGTTTATTACTGTGAATGTTACATCCTACGCTAGAGTGATATAAACATCAGACTGATATAAACATCAGACTGCAACACTCCATATCAAAAGTAGGTGCACTTAAAAGAAAAAGGAAACAAAATAAACTAAGTCACAGTATAATGATATTTCACATACAGTATATGGAGGGAGCTTGCTAATATCAGTGCTAGACTACAAAGATAATGGACAAATGCAAGATAAATTTAGAGTGAATGTCCTGTGAAAGGAACATTGGTCCAAACCTTCCATGTACACATGGCAGCAGTATAGTGAAGTCATGGCAACAACTTACAGGACCTCCTTGCAATTAAGCAGCTGAGTCCTATGGAGAGTTGAACCCTATGAAATGGGACCTGAGGAGAGAAACAAGTTAGACTCCCAAAACTTTTAACATTTCCACTTATCATTTTTTTCTTTTAAGAAATAGTCTTAAGTCCCATCTGTTATTTAGAACCAGAGTTTTGACACTTTCGAGCATGTAGAACCATCTGCTTTCCTTCCCTAGTAGCAAATTTGGTCTGTCTCCCCCATGTTGTAATGGTGATACACACTCCAAACCAAGAAACCTTAAGTAGTCCGGGCGTGAGTTGTGTGCAAGAGTGAAGTGAGCTCCAACCAGTGTGTCCTGTTTGCTTTTACTAATGGAGCGTACATGCTCTTGTAACCTCTGTTTCAAGGGTCTCACAGTCTCACCAACATAAACAAGTTTACAAGGACACCAACAAAGCATGAACAATGTAAGGAGTATTGCACGTAATAAGTCCCCTTATATCATACTTGTTGTCAAATTTAGGATGTGTAAAACACTTACTTCGCGGAACTCAGATTAGCAAATATTGCATCTGTTCCATTTGTAAAACCCACTTGGATGAGTAAGTAGCCAAGTGGTTCTGGTGGATCCTATTCTAGGAATTCTACTTTTTACTGGTTTGTCTCTTAAACTTGTCCCTTTACTAAATGACACACATGGTTTTGCTCCAACTGCCATGCTATCTTCCACATTACTTAATAAAATGGGTCAATTTTTGTGCACCACATTACCAATCCGACCTGCCAAATGGTTAAATTCAGTGACAAATGTGCATGGAGCTGTATTTGTGTTAATCACATGTTCTGTGCTGTCTTGTAAAAGAGTCTCCCTATTAATGTAAAATACTTTTTTCTTTTGTTCTAAGTAGTAGATCCTTGTCATAACCTCGTTCCTCAAACCTTTTAATGAGTTCAGATGCTTGTTGGTTATAAAAGGTATCTGAGCTCCAGTTTCTGCGAAGCCTCAACAGCTGACTAAACGGTATAGAGTGTTTGAGGTTAGGTGGGTGGACACTTGGTGCCTGAAGCAAAGAGTTAGTTGCTGTAGATTTTCTGAAACATTTTCTTTCCACTTTCTCAGTACTGGTATTCCCTATTAATGTGAGGTCTAAAAAAGATTGTGGGGCTGACGTCTTACCTCACGCCGCTTTGGCGACCCGGCTTTGGGAACGTATTCAGGGCACCAGGGGTCAGCAGGGGTAGGAGAGGACTGAGCATCTGGAGGACTGCTCACCTCTCCTGTGGTGGGCTAGGGAGATTGCCTCGCTCTATAGCAGCCCCTGGTGGAGACCAGAAGAGTACAGATGCTGCGTGATGCTTGGGAGAGCTAGGAAAACTATGAAAAATGGTGTCCTGATCGATTGAATGATGGCCACCCAAACCCTTGCATCCACAGAGCCCCCGGACAGCCGGAGCCGACCTCAGCAGCACCCAGGGCCAAGAAAGGTAAGCTGGGAAGACACTTTCTCCCCAGAAGGACAGAACCCGTCCGATGAAGGGATTCGTGGGGTTATCCTGGGCTGGCTACAATATGAGACTGGGAGTGGCAACGGGAGGTTCAGAGGGGATGCGGGGGGTTCTCCTTGGCAGAACCTGAATGAGTGGCCAGTTGGACAGACGCAAGGGCGATAAAACAGATAATGCAAAAAAAAAAAAATTGTGGAGTGTGGATTGCACTGCTTGAATTTTCGCAGGCTGGCAAGACACTGGGGATATTACCAGCCTGTTTGCAAATGGTTTCTGTGCAAATTCTATGGAGTGTCTGTGAGATGCAACCTCCGATACCCATCGGTCTTGAGTTGTTTTGTTCCATATGTGCAAGTATTGCAGTAGCCATGTCCCTATCAGTGGATGAGAGTTCGGCCTTGGCATTGGTTGGCTGTAGTGCAGTGTCAGGCAGTCAGTTGGAGTGAGATCGTCCCCTGGATGAGTTGAAGCCATATCTACCTCTTTGTCCTCTGCCTCGTGCCCTGCTTCGGCCAGTATTGGAGAAGCAGGCTGGTTTGAAATTGTGGGACCTGCTCTGGTAATACTGACCCATCTGTCTCATGTCTTGCTTGCCCCTGTAGGGCCAAAATCTACCCCGAAGCGCTGAAAGATAAGTGTTTTTGGTAGACTTCTCTTTATCTAGACCCTTTCCGTCACCTTTATTTTTCACTGATTTCTCTAGGTCCTCACCGAATACCAAGTTGCCCTTGAAGGGCAGTTTGTTCAACATTATTTTAGGCTCGATATCCGCATTCCATATTTTCAACCAGATGAAGCATCTAGCTCTATTTGTGAGTGTGGCCAGACGTGCCAATATTTTTAAGGCCTTGATGGATACGTCTGCTGCATATCTGGCTGCTTGGATCGGATATTCAGCCAATTCGGCTTGTTTGGATTGTGGTTCTAGGTGGAACGCTAGCTCTTCAAGCCATGTGACAAGAGCACAAGAGGTGTAGATTGCTGCCGTGTTAGCTCTGCAGGCTAGGTCTGTCATCTCAAAACATTTTTTCATACACTCTTCCATCTTTTGTCCATTGGGTCCTTAAGTGGAGTTGTGGTCTCTGTGGGAAGGACCATGTTCTTGTACAGCCCAGTGACCTGATGGCCTACCATGTGGGGAGTGCACCAAAGCTTGTTGATGTCTTCCTGGATAGGGTAGAATCAGTCGAAAGTATGCTTCTCAGCGATTCTGGCTGGATCAGTGGACTCCCACTCTTTCGTTATGACTTCGGTCAGTGACTCACAAACTAGAAAGAATTTGTCTCTTTTTTTTTTTTTTTTTTGCTTTGCCCTTATAAGGGTGTTTAGTTTGGACTGCTGCTTAAGTTTGGGTGCCTCAAATCCCATTGTCTCCTTGACTGCTCGCAGTAGTTCTGGCAGGGCGTCGACCAAAGTGAGCTTTTTTGTGTCAGTTCTTCCTCTGTTTCCGTCTGGTGATCCTCGTCTCCTGAATCACCATTGGTTGTGTCATCAGGTGTTGGCTCATTGGGGTCGTCTCCTTCATTCTTGTTGTCTGGCTGAGGTAGGGTGTCACTTGTGGAGGGCTTATGACCTATGTGTTTAGGCTTGGAGGGCTTTTTAGGCGGGTCAGTAGGTGTTTATTAGCCTTCGACACCTCCATGCATTCTAAGATCTTAAGCATGACTGTCTGTTGGATTTTGAAAAACTCCTTGGCAGTGGAAGGCAGTTCGTTTTGCGATGGGTGTGGGGAGTCTGAACCCTGGTCCATTTCCTCCTCTGGTTCACTGAGTATCTCAGATGCCTCCTGCTGTTTGGCACAAGTGGGGCAGTGTGGTCCTGATTTTGTTAGGTAGCAGGGCAGTTTGGCAGGATCTGCACTTCTTCATCCTAACCATGTTGAGATCTGGGAAGAGAGGAAGGGGGTCAAGGCTAGTTGTGACCTGTACAGTGCTTATACATATTCAAAATATATATGCATATATATATTTTTATATATATCTATTTCAATAGCTGTGCGTTGAGTGGTTCTGCCATGGATATGCATTATATGCTTCTGTAACTCTTGAAAGTGGAGCAATGTCCTGGTATATGGGCTTAGTGTAAGCCCTATATACATCACTTTCTTGCATTTTATTCAGACAGACTTAAATCTGTGGTTTGGAACTGCCCTGTTTGAGCTTGTAATGCCTTGTGCTGACCAATTACACTAGCCCTTTAAATCTGGCCACCACTATATTTGCAAAGTCGGTGGCTTAAATATGTGCTGCCTGTGATTGCCCGTATTTTTTTCAGAAATAACAACATGCCTGGGAGCAAAAACAGAGAACTGGGCTTGACTAATACTCCTATTTCATTATGATCCCAGATAGGAGTGCTGCGAAGTGCTAGTCTGCCTCACCCCTAAATTTTTCATTGCAGGGGTGGATGCATTGGCAGTGATGTCAGTAGTACAGCATGCATGCGCGAGAAGGTCACTGCTGCAGGGCATCCTCCACCAGGCTTGCCACCCAGAAGATGGCAGATGAGGAGCGAGCCGCGCATGCCCCAGGATGTCAGGGCTGTGTGAGCATGGTGGCACGGAAGAGAAGCACAAGCAGAGATGTCCCACACTAGGGACTCCAGGGTGTAGTGGCAACAAGATGGCCACAGTCCACGTGGTGAAGCGGAAGAAGTACGGGTGCAGGGTTTTGGAGCATGGAATCACTGAACAGGAGCTCCGAGAAGAGGAGAGAGAGGAGCGTTTTTGCTGAGGGGATGTCCCAGCAGCCAAGCGGTTCAATCGACCATCGGGGAGAGTGAGGGGACCACCAGGTCAGTACCCTTCCCCTGCTCCAACTGCAGCAAGAGTAAATTGGGCAGGTTTTCCTTTTTTTTTTCCTTTGGGTGTGCCTCACGCTTCAGCAGTATCCGCTTGCAAGGGGACCCTGCTCACGTAAGGAGGGTGTGAACCACTCATAAGGGGTTCTAGCTCTGTTTGTTGGACAAGCAGTGTGTGGCAGCTAGAAAGTAGGCGTGGAGGGCGCATAGATGCCATATTTAAATCCCTTTTGGCACACTGATCCATGCTGCTTCTATCCATTTATTTAGTTTTAAAAACAAGGTACTCTGTGCCCTAGGCTGGTTCCCTGATGCAGAACAGACGGTTGCTAGGCTAGTCTGGTGATAGGAGCATAATTACTTGAGTATTGTAGTTGAACTAATTTATTTTGAGACTGGGAAGGCATGCAGTACAACTTAGAAACTCATAAGCAAATCACAAGCTCAGAAAGCAGAATCACTGTTTAACATTCAAACTGTCCAGACTTAAGAACGTAAACTCCTGAGTAACATGCAGTATAAAGAATTTTTTTTAAAGAGTGCTCTCCCCCACTGGTTAACCTTATAGTATTAAAGAGTGACTAAAAATCAAAATACTGAATAAGCATCGCAGAGTAGCTACTGCAAATAGTAACTACCCCGCAGGGACAAGATTTAATCAGGCTTAAGTAATACAAATTTGTGATTCCTTACCATAATTGTTGATAGCTATGGAGCTAGGCAATATGCTTGTAGCTTTTGCGATGCACATTAAGGAACTGGAGTCCTTTGGGAAGGACGTGGGCCTGGGCAGATCGTATTTTGAAACATCTGGTCACATGTGCATCTGTAGCCTAGAGATGGTCGTAACCCAGATAGTAATGGATGGGTGATGCTGTAACGTGATGCAATACGCAATCAGATTTTAGAGTATTTTGATGTCCTCGTCAGATGCCGGGCTGCAATACTCTTCTATTAAAGTGCACTTGTCTGCCATATCAGCTTTCCTTGTGACCACTGATGGCCATACTGTGGCCCAGCTGGATGTGGCCTGTACATTTTCAATAGGCATTCTGCATGGATGAGATGTTAAACCGTTGTCCCATCTGCCTGTTCTGATGGTAGTTCAGGTGGATGTTAAAGATCCCATGGCACTTCTTGAAAAGAGATGGGGAATTTTTTAAATGGACCAAACTTCAAACAGAACTCAAACATAGCTATTTTAAACAATATATATATACAACAACACATATTCAGAAAATATATAAATTCTCTACAGGATAACATTAAAACAAAAGAAAAAACATTTGTTTTGTATCTCACAGAAAAACTTCTCCCATCCCAAATGCTTTTCCACCCCTCATCCCCCCATTGAGAACACTATTTCCATACCTGAACCAGCTTATTCTATCTGTCTGTTTGACAGTATATTAAGTAGCAATACATTTTTGGTGATCTATCGTAAGAGGTTTCTAATATACACTACATTACCTTATTTCCAAAATTCTAACTCCTCTATTGCTTTAAAATCTCTTTATCTTTCAATCAGTGTTACAGTTTATTCTTTTCATTATAGAATTTCCCTCAGTACCCTCCCTAAATACTTTACTTCATGGCACCTCTTTTGTCTTTTTATAACTATACAGTATCCATTCGGTAAGAAGACTTATTTTACTTTTTATACCCAAGTTCTAACTTACTGGTACTAGGAAGGGGACCCCTAGACATCCCCCCCACCATACCCAAAGCATAGGCTGAGGTAAAGTAGAACACTCTTTTTTTTTTTTTTTTAATACAGGGTGCAGATTTCCTGTTCTATTTTACCCTTTGTGTTCACTAGAGATGTTTGTTTCTGTTGCAACACGTGTTGACATCTGGATTGCCATATTGCCCATTTTATTATAGCCACTATTACTCTGAGAGTGCCTTTGTGACATCCCCTCCACTCTCCCCCTCCATATTGCCCGTAAACAAGTGTCTCATGTGTCATTGTCTGAAATTGGGGAATATCCCATGCGTTAGCCAGCAGAGCCCAAAATCCACCCATACAAGGACATTCAAAAAAATAAGTGGTTCATTGTTTCTATTACTGTTTCACACCCTCCTTAAACAAAGATATATCCTAAATACGTTTATGAAGTTATTTCCTTGAACATTAAGTCTGGAGTGGCAACTTAGCCGTAAAGAGTCCCCCATTTTTGTTGGGACTCTAGGCTCTGTCAATTGCGCAGTTACCTCTGAAATCTTAATGTTGTCTGGTAACAAAAAACATGGGGTCTCAAAGCATTCAGTATGCCAAATCCTATTACACAGGTTTCTTCTAGTCGTGTGTAAAACTTCCATGGTGGTTACGTTCCAGCCTTTCAACTTTCTGCTGATCTCCAGCAAATAACCAGACATGCCTTCTGGGGCTGCTCAGAACTGTCCTCACTGTTGGGCTCCCCATCTCTGCCAAAAATAGTCACATCTTCCCTGTAACAAAGATACCCACTCCATTTGTTTCCCCACTAGTATGGGCAAAAAGTTTGAGTATACAAACATGGTAAAAAAAAAATATGACTGGGTTTAACATATTGATCCCCTTCCCCCCGTTTGATTGGTAAATACGTGATCCTTCTTTTTATAGGATTCAGCCTGCTCCCCCATATCAACTGAAATGCTATACTAAATACATTAACCTTCAGTTTCGCTGGCAAGAGGAATATTTGACTAACAGATAAAAAAATAGGAACAATAAAAGTTTTAAACATATAAACCCTTTTTTATTTAGTCATCGGATATCCCTTCCATCTATTAACTTTTTCCTCTGCTTGGCTTATTGCCATCCCCCAATTTACACTTGCTACATGTGCATCTCTGAAAAGAATACCCAGAATCTTTAACGGTGGATCAACCACCTCTAGTAGAGTAGGGGAATTTCCCAAGTGTCCTGGCCAAATTTCCCCCATTCACCAAAAATACCACCAACAGCTTAAAAATCTGGTTCAATTTCAGTTGCCATCCATCTGTATCCCCTTCCCCGGGACGAGGCTGAAAATAGGCAAACAATTGTCTAGTCCTCCTTCCTGGTAAACAAAAACTAAATAAATAAATTAGAAGCCTCCCATCCACAATTCAGTCCCGGTGCAGGACATGAATTTTGTGTTAGAGAAACTTGCTTCCTTTTGAGCCAGATGTGACTTAGAAGCAATGCTTTCTTTTTTTTTTTTTTAAACTTTATTTTTATTAGTTTCAGTTGTTAACAGAATAACAATTCCATATCACAGACATTCCATATTGAATTATTGCACATTGCTGTGAGGTCCTAGCCTCCTTAATCACAGGCGTGGTGCATCCTAGATACTTTGTTACCTCATATAGGGGGTATATACTAAAATGTATCACCTAAAAGTCCATACTAGCATTGCTGCAGTCTCAAGCCCAGGAGTAGCACGACCAATGCATTTAGCTAAAGTTCAGAATCCAAGTCCAACATTTGCATGCCCTATTTAGGGCTAGTAGTGTCATACATTAACCTTAGTAAATGAAAAAAAAGAGTGTAGAATATATGGCAGCATAATTTAACCATACAGTCCAGCATTGTATATACTGCTGTAATTGTAGTACCATCTATCCTGTTTATAACATTTATAAGAAACGTATTCTGCCTAATTGGAGCACCCCTTTTAAGAAACAAAGATATTGAGTTGAGCTCTATTTTATTTACCAAACCTTAGAGCACCAGGTAAATAGATAAGTGAAATAAAATGTAAACTTAGAGTCAAAAGCTGCTCTCCCAGTCTCCGAGAGAGCCTGTAGACAGCTGATTTCGGCCCACATTAAATTGCACATAAGAAAATCAGTGTTAAGTCTCAAGACCACGACTCACTTCTAGAGTCGGGTATAGTGGGCTGAAATAAATGAAAAAAGGATCAGAGCTGTACTTAGCTCAAGTCAAGTGTCCCCATCTTCCTCTGAATCAGCGTTTTCATCCGCTGCAGTTTCCGCATAGTCTGGTGGCTCGACTTGAAGCACGAGGCCCATTTACCAGCCTCAGTTGTATCGGAGAATATCCAGACCTTGTCCTCTTGGACGATCCAAAGTCTAGCAGGGTAAATCATTGTGTGGGATATATAGAGGCAGCTTGTAGCACATGCTATGCTTTCTGTCATGGAAAATGTTCTTTTTAGTTGCTATTACTTCTGCTCAAAGAATTTCTGTGGGCTCTTATGTGTTGATTGATTGATAACATTTTATTTTTATACAGGATACATATTGTTGGGTTGTTATTCCCATTTTCAACAATGTCCTGTGGTTCCATTCACATCAGAAGAAAGATAAAATAAAAAAAGGTATAAATAAGTAAAATATACAACTATCAACACAATAACAGCATTCATCCACATACAATTAATACAACTGCAATAAATACACACATGGATTTGTATTAGGCTAACATTTACCTAAAACAGATGCAGCTGGAGTACAGATAACCTTTCAGGAGCTCTTTAAATAATGAATGCCCCTGAATTGTTTTCAAATCTTTTGGCAGTCTATTCCAGTGGAGTGCCAGGTTGTTTTGTAAAGTATTATCACCTAATCTATTACTAACTCTGGTTCTAGGGACATTTTGATTAGAGTGTCTCAGAGTGGCCTTTATCAGACAGGATGGCCCCAGTGTTACTGCATGACTTAAGAGAGTGTTTTTCTTTAATACTGTATATACCAGCTTGTCACACCAGGTAAGCCATAGATATCTTCTTTTCATATCTGGTTGTAACCAACTAAGTCTATCATACATTTTACAGTGGTGAGTTCCGTGCTTGCTTTTTGTAGCGAATTTTCCCAGCCTATAGTACATCTGCTCTATCTTAATTAAGGAAGACTGTGTAAAATTCATATATAAACAGGAGCCATACTCCCAAAACTGAGATTAGTAGCTGTTTTACTAATTTTTCTCTTATTTCCACTGTGAGGGACCCTAAAAACCTCCTTAAAGCACCCAATCTCTGGTTTACATTTTTTACTTGTAGGGATATGTGGTCAGAATATGTAACTCTAGAGTCAACAAGAACACCTAGGTACTTAGAATTTTTTTACATTAGTAATCTGAGTGCCATCCATTAACCTAAATTGAAACTCTGGTATTTTCTTCTTATTGGTACCCACTGTAAATGTTATGGATTGCATTTTCCTGACATTCAGTTGTAATGCAGAATCTTTAAACTACACCTCCATATTTGTCATGTCCGCCTGCAGCTGTTGTTTCAATTGATCATGACTATCTGCAGACGACACCAATACGGTGTCATCCACATTCAGTCGGATCTCACTATTCACTATTTTCGATGTCAGGCTGTTAACATAGACATTGAACATCAAAGGGCCCAATATTGAGCCCTGTGGGACCCCTCATTTCACCTCTACTAGACCCAAGACAACTGCTCCACAGGACACATACTGTTGCCGTCCTGATAGATAGGACTTAAACCAAGATAGAGGTTCTTGTTGAACCCCCATTTTGCACAATCTCTCCAGAAGCTTTCCATGTTCCACCAGGTCAGACGCCTTACTGAGGTCCACGAACACCACCCCCATACTCCTCCCCACATTTAGTGAAGAAGCCACTAAGTTATTAAAATCAGCTAGGGCAGTGTCTGTGGACCTCCTGGCCCTAAACCCGTGCTGGTGATCTGTCAGCAGCCCATTTTGTTACAGAAACTGATAAAGTTGGCTATGTGCTAATTTTTAGAACCTTTGATAGAACCGACAGAAGAGCTATTGGCCTATAATTGGATGGGACGGTAGTATCCCCTCCTTTAAATATAGGGATTATTTTCCCCACTTTCCATACATCTGGAAAAATAGAGGTACATAAGCTCCAATTGTACAAGTGGGTTAGCATAGGGGCTAGTATGTCAGACCCTACTTTCAGGAACCATGCCTCTATTCCATCCACCCCCACCCCCGCCTTGATTTATCCAGTTTCTGTAATTCCTTCTCCACACTCCTAACCATGATCTTTTAAATCTGAAACTTGGTTTAGGGACTTTCAGGACTTTTCTCCCTTTTTGCTCACAACCTCTACTAATTTGTCTATGGAAATCTCAGGTGTTTTTCTACCTGGTTTTGGTACCTTTATGTCTGGCAAGTCTACAAAGCAGCTATTAAAAATTTTAGCCACTTTTTGACCCTCGTGTGAGGCTCCTTATTTAATTTTTCACAAAGACAAGGTGTCTTTGCGTACGAATCCTAAGTTTTTACCAAAGGTGGTGTCTGAGTTTGTCAAGCCATCCACCTGCCAATTTTTTTCTAGAGCATGCCAATCCAGGGGAAGCATTGCTCCATACTTCAGTTGTACATAGAACACTCAGATTCCGTGTTCTGCAGGAAGTCCTTGCAGCTTTCTGTTTCTTTCACCCCTGGGAAAGAGGGCGTTCCAGTTTCTAAACAATGTTTGTCCTAATGGTTGGTCAGCTGTATTACTTTTTGGCACAGGAAGTACAGTAAGGAACTTCCTGGGATTGTTCATGGCCGTTCAGCAAGAGGCATGGCCACTTCTGTTGCCTGTTTCAGGAATGTTTCAGCTGCAGAAATCTGTGCTGCTGCAACTTGGAGTACTGTCCACAGTTTCACAAAGCACTACAGTCTGGACATTACCTCCAGAAGAAGGGCAAGCTTCGTTCTCTCTGTGCTTCAGGGCCTACTTTCTTAGGCTTCTAGCTTCCAGCCACTCAGTCTGTTTCTCTGTTAGCATTGCTTGGGATTCATCCTACATGTGTGACCAGGGACCCTGGTTTTCCTTTTTCCAGTAACACCGGTAACAATCACAGAATCCTGTGTGGTTTGCGGATTTTGAATTCTTGCGTCGGTGCCACACGGAAATTGCATGTCACTGCACAGAATCTCTAGGATTTCAGCATCTTTTTTAATTTTCTCTTTCTGTGTCCCCTTCTCATAGCATCAATCTCCACTTTTCAGAGATCCTTAGGCTGTGTATCCCCTAACTTCACCCCCAGGTAATGCTCAGGAGTTCCTGTGGGCCTGCCCCATCCTGCCTGGGTTGTACCCCCCAGGTGGGAAGGAAGGGGACCCCAGGTCACCCATCCACACTCCCTTAGTGTGTGTCGGGCAGCTCAGTGGGTCCCTCATGGAGCCTGTTTATGAAGTCTGGGGCACCTGGGTCCCTTCTGCCAGTGACTGATGTACGGTGATTGTTCCTGGTTTTCTGGTCTCTGTCCCTGAGGGCATCTGCCCTAGAGAAGATCCAAGGAGGTAGGTCACGTAGAGACATGCCACTGCTCCAGGTCCTGGCTAGCATCCTTCCCTCCTGATCACTCTGCAGCACCATTGCACCACCACCCGTGGTCACACAGGTAGTGGTAAAGCAGCAGGACATGCAGCCCACCATCCCTGGAGGAGGAGGAAGAGAAGAGCAGTCCCCTGGGTGTTCGATCCTACTTCCCTGGCCAGACCTTCAGCAACCTGAATTCACTTCTGACCCTGGGTCACTGGCATTGCAAGCAATAGTGCCACTACAGGGTCAGCGAGCCAACGCAGAGTTCAGCATCTTAAAATGAATGCTGATGTGCTTTGGCTTTGCTGAATATAGAGTCAGTAAGGAAATCACCCATACTGCTTTGTTGCAATCAGCCATTCAGTTTAACCACCCATGCCTAGTGGTTAGAGTAATAAACAGTGATTTAACTGGGTACATCCAGCAGACTTGGGTTTGATTCCCACAACCTCCGCTTGCATACTGTGTGACTCCAAGCAAGTCACTTAACCTCCCCAGTGCTTCTAGGTCACTCCTGAAAACAGACAGTTCTGCCTAGTGGGCCTTGCCTGCTTTACAAAGAATATAACAAAAATACCAATATATGTTTACTACATCATAGGATAGTAGTCGGGGTACCATGTAATTTGTCTGAGATTTACTTTGGCTGCAATTATTTTGTATAGGTAAAGATAAATGTTAAGATATATTTTATGTGCTTTATTAGCTTGTTTTTAGATTTTATTCAGGTTTTCATTGTATTCTTTGCATATCAGCACCTAGGCTGTAGACTGCTAAACTAGCCTTTTCAAGTTTATGCAGTAATCAGTAGGGCCATCCAAAATCCTCAGTTGTTTGGATGAAAACTAGTCTGAATGAAAGTATGTTCACAAAGAAGAAACTGCCTTACTACTTATGAAAAGACTTCACAGTTAACACCCCATTTAGGTGAATTGGATCATTTGCACCTTTTCTCCCACCTGCTGTTTCAGTCTGTGTGACAACAAAAAGTTTTCTGATAGACTGCTTCAACAAAAAGCAAATGTTAAGTATTTAAGTGTACTTATGTTTGGCCAGTGGATTTTAAAAGCACAGTCAATGACATACAGAAGGTAAGACCCCAGGGCCTGTATGATGCTGGTGGGCAGAGTGGTGCTCAATTCACATCTAAACAAAGACATGAAAACTGGGAGACACCCTTTTCGTGGACACCGAGTTAAAAAAAAAAAAAAAAGCATCCACATGTCTGGGAGATGCATGAATCCATTTGAAGGTCCTCCACTAATCACTTGTGGAATTTTTAGGTGAAGACGCTTTATTTCAAAGAAGCAAATTCAAGCAGGTTTTTTTTTTCTCCTCCTACCCCCTGGCCATCAACTCCTTCAGGCCTGCCAAGGCCCCCCTACCACCACTGCTGAGTCCTGACTACCATCCACTACCCCTTACTGCTGTGCTACCAGGTATTCCAAAGTAACCCTTCATTGAGTGGGCCCCTACCCCTGTGGGAGACTACCGGGGAGGAGAATTGCCTCAAAGAGATTCCTGTGTATCATGAGCATGGTAGGGGTCAGAACGGACACATGTCTGGGGCTTCCGGCTTATGGAAGGACCAACAGTCGTCCTTCGGTTGGCCAGCAGGTGTTTTCCATTTTCTTGACAGGCCACATGATGTAAAGGCACAAGCCGATGTCCTCCATCTCCTCCTGCAGTGAGAGCTGACATGTTGTTGTGCCTCTGGCCTCCACCAGGGGCCAGCAAATGCTGAGCCGTGAACCCACCCTCCCTCCCAGGAGAAGGTGAGTGGTCATTGGACAATCAAGCCTTCACCCACCAGCTGGCCCTCCAACACCCAAGTCTGTTCCTAACCCTGGTCAGCGTGTAACAGGCAGAAATCCAATTCAGGCAGTTAAATTATAGATAGGAAAAACAAAGGTAGTCCACCTTAGTGGTGATGGTTCAGATTAATTCACATCTGAGTTCTAACAAGCAAAGAGACCAAGTCATTTTTAACTTGTGCATGTGGGGTGTGGTTGTTGAAAAAAGGGGATCATAGTGCTGTCACTACTGCCACCACCCCAGAGGAATGTGGACTGCATTGTTGCTACCACCATCATTCTGAAGGGGTGGGAGCTGTAGTGACTGTGCAATCACCACTTGTGGATGGGGAATGTAGTACTGCTGCCATCACACCTAAGGGATGGGGAATGTAGTACTGCTGCCATCACACCTAAGGGATGGGGGCCACAGTGCTGCTACTTCTGTCACACCTGAGGGAGGGAGCTCGTAGTGCTGTTGCTGCTGCCATCACACCAGAGGGATGGTGGCCATAGTGCTGTTGGTGCTGCCATTGCACCTGAGGGATGGGGCCGTAGTGCTGCTTCCATCATACCTAAGGGGGGGGGCTGTAGTGCTGCTGCTGCCATCACATCTTGTACCTAAACTAACTTTAAATTGGTACAAGGATGGAAGGATGTGCAACAGTGGAGGTCAAAATTGCTAAAATGCATGTTAGCAGAGTTAAAATTGTTAAATAAAGTACAGAGAGCGAATATCGGTAAAACAGTTTTGGCTTAGCAGACACCGGTGTCAATACCATTTTTTACAATGTGCAAAATGGAATATGCCCTTTCTCAATCCTGGTAAACCAGTGTC
The DNA here is from genome assembly GCA_016271365.2 of Neoceratodus forsteri. Classification (NCBI taxonomy): domain Eukaryota; kingdom Metazoa; phylum Chordata; order Ceratodontiformes; family Ceratodontidae; genus Neoceratodus; species Neoceratodus forsteri. The sequence continues at coordinate 1,730,743,406 of CM057449.1, forward strand.
CCTGTGTGTGACCTTATGAAAGGGACATCCTCGAAGAAGAGTGAACAGTTATGTAATTTCTTTCATCAGGTCATGCCGACCCACCCTCCATCCCTCTTGGGGCTCAGGGCTTCTTCGCTTCTGTCTCTGTCTCTGTCTCTCTCTTTCCAGGAGGGCATAACTGTTGCTTCAGCAAATCTAGATAGCTGGGCATTCCATCTCTCTCTCCTTGGTTCCTTAGAGGGAGGTCTAGCAAGTATGGTCTCTGGCGGGGAACTTAGGAGGGAGCGGGGCTGCCCATGCTTATATACATAGGAACGTCGGTGTCTGATGTCGTCATGGGCGGCCCTTAGCTGACTGCTACAGAAAAGTTTCCATGTGGTCCTAGTGCCTGACGGCTTATAGTTCTATAGATGTGACCTGCTGAAAGAGATTCTCTCGAAGATCTACTGTTACAGTAAGTTCTTATGTAACTGTTCCTTCCCTGGTGGGTGGCTCTTCTTATGGCCATGGCCATAATGGGACTGGCCTTAGACCTGTGGCAGTACCTAGTGGCTTGGCTGCACCCCTACGTGTATGGCCCCAAGTACGCGGTTTCTATTGCGAATCTTTTAGGATTCTCGGACCACTCCTCTGCAGAGGGCCAGGTATCTGACTCAGCCTTTCATAAGTCAAAGGGCCAGGGGGATATGGCCAAACTGCCCAACAAGGAGTCAAAGAACTTAGAACATGCAGCCAGGGTCTACGTGGCCTTCTCCTTATGTCTCAGGCAGGCTAGCTATGCCATGATAATGGCTCACTTTAGCCATTCCTTGTTCCACCTCATCAGGGAACTCCTTACTTTGCTCCTGACTGACCAGCAGATTTCTGCACTGACCATCTGAGACCAGGGCTGCATGCTGGCTAAGCACCAGCTACATCTGACTTTGGAACTAGGTGACTCCTTTGTCCACTTACTGACTGCGGCCATGTTCGTGCGTTGTAGGGCTTGGCTGGGACTGGCCAGCTATATGTCAGACACGCAGCATAAGCTGGCAGACGTGTCCTTTATGGGAATTTACCTCTTTGGCCCAAGGGTGGAGGGATGTCTCACCCATTTCGAGAAGACTAGCCCTTCCATTCTGTGGCTACATCCCACAAGGACCTGAAGTCGGCCAAAGCCAAGAAGAAGCCTTCTCATGCCCAAAGGTTCTAGTCACCAGCAAACTCAGAAGCATCCCAAGAAGGGGCAGTTTCAGCACTGGCATCCAAAGCAGAAGTTCTTCTGTCAGGGCAAAAAAAAGAGAGAGGGTGGCAGGGGTGAATCTGGTGCCCAGCAGGCTGTAGTCCCCTCTAAAGCTGCTAAGTGACAGGTTGCAGGGTGCCATTCCCCTTTCCTTCCCATCCAGTCCCTCTCCCAGCTCCTGGTCAGGTGTCGGCTCACTCACTTCTTGACACAGTGGTTGGCCAGTACAGTGGATAGGTAGATTCTGGAAAAGGTGGGCAGAGGGTTGTCTCTGGACTTCGAAGCTATTCCACTGTACCGAACATGTGTTCCCCGAGAGTCCAGAGGCACGCTGCCTGCACTCAGGAGCGAGATTGCTCAGCTCCTTGAGGACGAAGCTATAGTGCGGGTCCTGGACTCCCTGACTGCACAGGGATACAGCTCTTGGTACTTTCTTGTGCTGAAGCAGACAGTGGGCTGGTGCACATACTGGATTTGCATGATGTGGACACATTTGTGTTAAAGCAGTTCTGTATGGTCAGGCTGACCCAGATCATACTATCCCTGGAGCAGGGGGAGTGGTTTTGGTCCCTAGTCCTCCAGGATGCATTCTTTTACATTCCAGTCCATCCGTCCCACCACCAGTACCTCTGCTTCAGGGCATCACGGGTTCTGTACCTGTTCAGGGTCATGCCATTCGTTCTGTCATCTGTGTTGTGGGTCTTCAGTTGCCTAGCAGGGATTACGGTCTTCCTTCGGCGCAGTGACTTTGAGGTGTATCATACCTGGATGACTGGCTTATAGCAGTCATCTTAAGGGAGGCAGTGGAGAGGTCTGGGGACCTTGCCCTTTAGATCTTTCATGATGTGGGCCTTCTGATCAACCTGACCAAGTCAGAACTGGTGTGACAGGGTTGAGTAAGACCCTATCCCACTGGTTATGTAGAAAGTGTTTAAAGCAAGGATCTTTTCTGTCCTCTCTTTCTCTGTCTTTTGTCTGTCTGATTGTGCAATCAAATTTTCATATGTGACAGGGTTGAATAAGACCCTGTCCCAGTGATTATGTAAAAAGTGTTAAAAGCAAAGATATTTTCTGTCCTCACTTTTTCTGTCTTTTATCTGTTTTATTGTGCAGTCAAATTTTCACGTGAAACTGTTAGAGTAATCAAGTTCTAGATTTCACATGAAAATTTGATTGTGCAGTAAGACAGACAAAAGACAGAAAAAGAGAGGATAGACAAGATCCTTGCTTTTTACACTTTCTGCATAACCACTGGGACAGGGTCTTATTCAACCCTGTCACAACTAATCCCCAGGCAGGTGATCAAGTTTCATCAGGGTGGAACTGGATTTCCTTCCGGCCAAGGCCTGGCTTCCTGCAGATAGGGCATAAGACCTAATATCCTTTACCCGATCATTTTAGGTTGGGCAGCTGCACCCAGCTTGGGAATATCTCTGGCTGTTGGGGTACATAGCAGGTTCCAACAATGTAATCCATTGGGCATACTGGCAGATGCACCCCCTCCAGTGGGAGCTGGGCTACCAGTGGTCTCAATGCCAAGGTCACCTAGACCAGCCAGTCTGGGCAACCCAGACAGTCCTGGGATGCCATCAGATTGTGGCAGTGTCCCCAAAACGTGGAAGAAGGAATTCAGTTTGTCTGCCTGGAGCCATCCATCACCTTGACAACAGACACATCTGTGGTGGGGTGGGGAGCTTCTGGGAGGCAACAGGACCTATGGGTTCTGGTCGCTTTGGGAGTCTCAATGTCACATCAGCCTGCTGGAGCTCCATGCAGTGTATCTGGTTCTGACGGAATTGACTCCATTGAATTGGAGTGAGGTTGTCGGGTTCAGACAGACACAACTATCACCATGTTCTGCAAGAACAAGCAGGGTGAAATGCACTTCTTTTTGTTGCATCAGGAAGTTCTTAGCACTTGGTCACTGGTGCATCGCCGTTGTCGAGGCTTAGGTCAGGAAGCATACAGACCAGGAGAAGTTGTAAAATTTGCAAGTGGTATTTTATTACTGTCAATAACAATAGAAGAAAAATAAAAAATAAAAATGTACAGAATGGTTTCAACACAGGCAGTCCAAACATAAGTCCTTTTCTTCTGAGCTCCAAAACCAAACCAAACTAAAACCAAGATTTCAGCTCGCTGTCCTCTTTTTATAAGGTTTTTTAACTGCTACCTTCTGTTGGAGACATAGTGTCTCTTGCTTGTACAGAATTCGTTAGCGTCCTTCCTGCAAAAAAGCACATTGTGAACCAAGCTGGCCCCCTGCTGACAGTTTGCAAAAGTCAAAAAGGATAAACACCCTGCCCCAGTTTGCTATGTACTACATACATTTGAAACCAGGGGACCCATTTTCACATCAAGATTCAAACATTATTTTTTTAACCATACATACGCAAGGTAGAGACAGCAAGAAACAAAGGCAGGGAGATAGTAGAGTGGAAATGTGAAACTGTCACAGTGATCAACATTTCACATGAAAATTTGATTGTGCAGTCAGACAAAAGACAGAAAAAGAGAGGACAAAAAAGATCCTTGCTTTTAACAATTTCTACATAACCGCTGGGACTGGGTCGTATTCAACCCTGTCACAGCTGCCTGCAGGCTGATCTCCTGGCAGTACATGGTGCAGGAAAGAACAGCCAGCTGGGGGACACTCTCATTTGGGTCGAACAGATAGTGCTCGAATGATCCCTGCTCTCGGACTTGGTAGCACAGCTGTTCTCCACATGGGCAACCCCTGTGGTGGACCTGTTTGCCTCCTGGGAAAACAGAAAACTAAGGCCACTCTGTGCCCATCCCCCTCAGACTGGGACACTACAGGGGGATGCCTTCTCTCATCGCTGAGCCCCTGGGCCTTCTGTATGCCTTTCCTCCCTTCTTCTTGGTCCATAGAGTAGTGATCAAGTCTTGGAGGAACAAAGCATTGTTGGTAATGATCACTCCAGAGTCCAGACTGTCCAAACAGTTCTGGTACCAGGAAATCCTCAGCAGCAGATCTCTGTGGAGGTTGCCACTCTAACCCAACCTGCTGACAAGACATCAAAGGATGGTCCTGCACCTGGACCTTCAGTCCCTGCACCTCTTGGCCCTGTTCTCAAGCAGCTAGAGTTCTAGGCCTTGGACCTTTCAGAAGACATTCTCCTTTGTGGTGGAAGTGTCTCAAAATGAGTAAACTTGCAGAATGTACATGTTCAAGCAGAAGAGGTTTCCTCTTTGGTGCCAAGGGAAGGATCTTGATCCTTTAATCTGCCCAGTGGCAACAGTCCTTGACTATCTTTGGTCTCTATCACAGTCAAGACTGTGAGTCACGACCCTCAAGGAGTACCTGGCAGCCATCTCTGCAGACAGAGTGTGAGTAGGATTGCCACCTGGTCAGTTTTCAGCCGGCATGGCTGTTTTTTCTACGGACATGCTGGTTGCCGGTGTAACATTTTAATCTGCCGGGTTTTTTGTTTCTGTTTTTTTTATGACAGTGACATGCACTGTTTGTGCCTGTGTGTCTGGATTGTAGACGTGCCCTAGTAATGAATGTTCCAATCACTTTTACCCAAAAAAGTGCATGCAGGATGGTTTTAACCATAAAAAGTTAGTTTTCAGGTTTACTCATAGAACAGCAACACTCCTGTTAGGCACTGATTGGCGTTGCCATCACCATTCTCCTTTGAGTTCCGTGCTTTCATGCAGTGGTGTTGCATGTGTCTACAAAGACTGTCACCACACTTATACCATCTCCCATAGCAACTGGTGCACTCAGCAGATGCCAGAAGAGATTGACCAGAGGAGCTTGCAACCAAAGACGCTGGGAAGTTAATTATATACACATTATGTAGGTAATAAAGTATAGATTTTGCCATTTTCTTGAAAAGCTATCATTTGTGCTTATAATGGGTCACAGATTGGCAAAATGTTAAGAGCTTCTTAGATTTTACCAGCAGAAATACAGGTACTACGAACACAATGATAATGTACAGTAGTCGTGGATAATCATTTGGAATTACATGCTGCAGCTGTTAAACTAAGGAGCTGTAGTATTATCTAGGAAAGTGCACGGAGAAGAATTAAAATGATCACACTTTCCAGTCAGGGCTTGTGGTTAGTCACCAGGTTAAAATGGCAAAGAGCACGATTGTGGGGTGGTGGTGGTGGTAGTTGGGGGATGCCCTGGGGAGTGGCCATTTTGTTTTGCATTTCCAAGGTGGCAACCCTAAGTGGGAGCTGCAGGAGAAGATTTCAGGTGCTTTTTCAAAGGCCTAGACACCTTGCCTCCCCCCACAAATCACCACCTCCTTGGGATTTACTGCTGGTGCTTGTTATGCTCATGGGCAAGCCATTTGAGCCTATAAACAAGTGGGAGCTCTCGCAATTAAGACCGTCTTCTTAGTGGCAGTTATGTCTTCCAGAAGGGTAAGTAAGCTCAAGGCACTCTCAGTGAAGTCTCCTTATGTGGTCTTCCACAAGGACAAGGTCATCCTTAGCATCCACATGAAATTCCTCTTGAATGCTGTATTGAAGTTCTGCCTTAGTCAGGTGATAAACTTCCTAGTTTCCATAAGTAATCTAACCTCGCACACTGATCGAAGGCTTCACACCCTGCACCTGCAGTGGACGCTATCCTGCTACAGGGAGCGCACGGTGGGAATTCATGCCCAGGCTCCCCAGCTGTTTGTCACATATGCTGAAGCTGTGCCTAGCAGACTTGCGGTAAAGCAGATGATTGCCAGGTAGAGCACCTCCTACATTGACCTCTACGAGAGTTTGGCTGGTAAGGAGTCACCCAAGGGCTCATTCAACCAGACATACTGCTTCCTTTCTGGCTGCTTCCAGGAATACCCTCATCAAGGAAATATGCAGGGCTGCAACCTAGGTGAAAGCACATCTCTAGAGGTTAGAGTAATGAGCTGTGGACAAGCTTGGTAAATCCAGCAGGCATGGGTTTGATTCCCACAACCTCCACTTCTATACTTGGTGACCCCAAGCAAGTCACTTAACCTTGCCATGCATCCAGGTAGCCCATGTAAAGGGGCCCTGTGCCCAGTGGGTCTTACCCTGTTATCAGAGTATGAATAAATAAGTAAATAAATAAGATCTGACGTTGAGGGGACAGAGTCAGAAGATGTACACCTCGGGCGGTGGGAGGAGCTTAGCTTGAAGACATCCAGTGACTCAGCTGTTTACAGCAGAAATGCTGGAGTGTGGATATGAACGGAATACCACTAGTAGAACTATAGTTACAGGTGAGCAACCTATATATCTTGTTTTTCAAATGTATAAATGAATTAGATAGGTACTCTGAAAGTTTGTGAAACAGTAATGAAATTTTTTAGTGGCTGGACTGATGAACAAGCTCAGCAGAATAGTGCTAGAGTCGTTCATGTCCTAACCCCTGTAGTGGTGTTCTTAGTTTGATCCCCAGCACAGATCACCAGTGGAAATTTCCACTACTGGATCATCTGCATGGTGACATGGGGGATGAGTAGAGGGGCGTGCTGCTTTCAACAACGTTCCATTCTTGCTGAAGAAAGCTGTTGATGTTTTAAATAGCTTTTGACTAGATTTAAGTAGTTCAATCAGTTAGATATTTGTTTGATGACCTCATTCACAGCATTGTAATCTGGCAGTAATGTCCGTGCCTGTGTGGATCTTTGGAACATTCAAGTATTTAGAATCCCATGCAGCAAACCTTATACTTTGTGCCTACCGTGATAATTGTCAGGTATATATTTCCATATAAATCCTATCCTCCCCAGCCCCATATGTGTCTCCCACTCGTGCTTTAATCCCTCCACTGATTTGGCACAGACCACCCCTTCCAGAAATCTGTTCCACTTGCCCACTACCCTCTATATAAAGAAATACTTCTAGGGATGTGGCTATGATATTCTATCCCTACTGTCTGGCAGTTGCCTTTTCTGCATCCAGATGCGGAGAGCTTCCTTGTACAGAGGCAAGGAGTGCATCCCACCCTGCTTGTTGAGGTAGTACATGGGCATGGTATTGCCCTTCTGGATCTGGACCACTTGACGCCAGACAAATGGAGCAAATGCAGTCATGGCTAACCGAACAGCTTGGAGCTCCAGCAGGTTGATGTGGCATCAGAACTCTCGGGGGTCACAGCCAGTGGACTCTCTGTTTCCCCAGGTGGGCACCCCAACCAATCAGAGAAGCATCGTGTGGCTATGATGTTCGATCCCTGCTGTCTGGCAGTTGCCTTTTCCATTAGGATTGCGGAAACATCTTCTAGGTGGCTCCTCCCACCCGCCCGGTTGGTAACTCCCATGGCACCACCCCCTGATGCCAGATCTTCCTTTCTGCTGGAAGGTTCAGGTTTCTTCTTTACTGCTCCCACATTGAGTAGGCCCTGGCATTCAAATCTTCAGATTTACTTCCAAAAGTTCCGTCTTTGCCCTGATCTTCGATCGCGACTGTGATGGAGGACAAGACCATTCATGGGTTTCACTGGTGCCCTTGAGGGCAGAAGATGTCCCGTATGGATGCTCATGCATCGTGCGTCTACTGTCTGGGCCATGATCAGGATCCACAGACTTACAATTTTTGTTGGTCGTTTCACCCGAATGTTCTCGATGACCTCGCTGCCCACCTGAAGTTGGGCCGACTGGAGAAACGATACCCGCTGGTCAAATCAAAAGATGCTCGTTGGGTGGTCTTCTTGGCTGCAGGATCTGCTGAGCAGTTAGAACAGCTCAAGGCCTTCGAGGAGGAGGTGGCCCAGGCCGCTGCTCAATCCTCTTCTGTCTCGGCCTCTGTTCCGCTCCAGTTGGGCTCCACCTGTTGAGCAGTCCCTCTCGACTAAAGGAGAGAGGCCTACGAAGTCATACAGTTCCCGCTCATGCAAGCAGTCCAAGAAGGACAAAGAGAAGACTCATTGTCAGTGTCCCTGCTCTCAGGAAACTCTGGTTTTGACTACGGTTGAAACCGACAGTAACCCCATCGGACCAGTTGACTGAGACAGCGGCCAATGATGCGGCCAAGATTTTTCTCGACCCTGTCCACCGGTTGTCATCCAAAGAGACAGACAACTCTCTTTTCAGGACTCCAGTCCTGCCAGTGACCACTGACGGGTTGGCCCAGCTTACTGAGCTGGAACCGCTGATCATCAGCCAAGACCAGAAGCAGCTGCAGATCTCCCTGGCTCCCTCCCAAGCCCCCTGTCGACATCACCAACAGCCGAGGTTGAGGTCATCTTTGACTATGGAGTCGAGCAGGTCCCGTCAATATCGGCGGTCTCGCTCTCCACACCGTGGTAAGTGGCACTGCCGCTACTCGTCTTCGTCCTCCTTGGGTGAGGTGAGGAGAGGCTTCGGCGCAAACTGCGTTGATGCTACAAAGATCTTATGTGGCAACAGTTGGTTCTGTCCGGGCCAAAGCTGACTCCGGCTACCATCCTGGCCATTGCATGGCTGTTGCCCGAAAGGCTGATGCCGACTCCCCCGGCCGGTCGACACTGTTCCTCCCCCAACGGAGTCAGTTAAGACCCCATCAGCTAGGCCAAACCAGGCTTTTCCACCCATCATGGTGGAGCTGCCACCTAAACAGTCGATGGCTGGGGCTCGAATAAAGAGTCTCAGCAGGCCAAGAGAGTTCCCCATCATCTGTCGGTCACTCTTACTCCCGACTGTCCACAGTGGGTCGAGGGTGACACAAGTTGCCGCCTATATTTTGTGGACTCCTCAGAGTCCAAGGATTCCTCCTTGCACTCCTGTCCACTGGACATGGAGTCGATCAGAGATCTTTCCATGGATAAAGGCCCTACTTCATTCATGGGCATTCTTTGGCTCATTTCCGAATCTATGGGAATGAAGCTGGAGCCCGTTCAAAAGCAGGCTCAATATCCCCTCACAGAAATACTGGACAAAGGGGATTCTCCAGTGGAGGCCTTCCCAGTAGCTGAGGCCATTGTTGGCCCTGCCCTGGAGCTTTGGCAGCACCCTGTTTCTTGCCTTTGCCCTCAGCTCAGATGGCCCGCAAGTATGCGATGCCCACCGGTACCCTTTCAGGGTTCATGGAGCATCCCTCGACTGAGGGGTTGGTGGCTGACTCCATGTTTCAGCACTCGGGCTATAGTGGGGACGTTGATAGATCACCGGACAAAATGTCTAATAAATTAGATCATTCAGCCAAAAAAGTCTGTGCTGCCTCCTTGTTCAGCCTCCGCCAGGCGAGCGCAGCCATCCTAATGGCACACTTCTTTCATGCCCTATTAGGCTCCCTTGATGAGGTGATCCCTCACCTCCCTGCAGACCTTCAGACCACGGTCAAACAGGTCCGAGACCAGGGCAGGGCAGTAGCAAAACAGCAACTCCCGACAGCTGTGCATGTTGGTGATTCTTGTGCCCACTCAGTGGTGGCTGTGGTTGCCATGCGCCGTAGGGCTTGGCTGCAGATCTCATCGTTCACGGCAGACACCCTGCATAAGCAGGTGGATGTCCCTTTTTGGGCACCGACCTATTTTGGCCTGGTGTGGAGGGTCACCTCCAGCACATTGAAAAGTCCAGTGCTACCCTGGACTTTGTGAACATCCACCCAAAAGGACAACAAGGGCTCTAAGCTGCAGAAGCGCGAGCCCTTTTGGTCCTCCACCCCTACGGCAAAACCAACCCTGCATTAGTCTGGCCAGCAGGCTCATGCCTGGTGACCTTGGGCTAAGTCTGTGGCCTCTGTGGTCTAAAAGCCCAGAGGGAAGGGACCTTGTGGCTCCTCGGCCGGATCCTCCTCCTCTAAGCCTGCTCAGTGACGGGATGGGGGTTGCCACCCTCATACCTGTCCCACCTCCCCTTGGTCCTCCTGTGTAGGGTTGGCTCCACCTCTTCCTTTCCACCTGGTCCACTGTTACCACGGACAGGTGGGTTCTGGAAGTGGTCAGTCAGGGTCTGCCTCTGGAATTTGAACAGTACTCTCCAAGCTGAGCCCACGCCAGACGGGGGGGACTTGGTATTCGCAGAGACTTGGTCAGTGCTTCGAGACGACATAGCCCAGCTCCTCCGCAAGAAGGTCATAGTCAGAGTTGTGGATTCTCCAGAACACCCAGGGTTTGTCTCCAGGTGCTTCCTGGTGCCAAAGTGGACAGGGGGCTGGTGCCTCATTCTAGATCTGCACGACCTGAACAAATTCCTCAGGTCCCACTCCTTCAGGATAACTCTGTCCTGGATAATGCCATCTCTGGAGCAAAACATGTGGTTTTGCTCTCTGGATCTTCAGGACACATTCTTTCATGTCCCGATCTGTCCGTCCCATCTAAGGTTCCTCCACTTCCGAGCAGAGGGAGTCCTCTACGAGTTCCAAGCCATGCCTTTTGGCCTCTCCTCGGCCTCCAGGGTCTTCACCAAATGCACAGCAGTGGTGGAAGCTTACCTGAGGTGTCGAGGCATCTGGGTGTACCCTTACTTGGACAATTGGTTGATAGCAGGTCCCTCCAGGATGGAGGTGGAGTGGTCCAGGGACCTGGCCCTCCAGACTTGCATTGACCTTGGCCTCCTGGTCAGTGAGGCCAAGTTGGAACTTGCGCCTTCGAAGGGGATTTGCTTCATCGGGGGAGAGCTCGACTCTTGCTGAGCCAGAGCCAGACTCCCAGTGGACAGGGCAGAGGTTCTCTCCTTCTTTGCCCGATCATTTCTGGTTGGGCATTTGCGCCATGCCTGGGACTTCGTGACTTCTGGGCTACACGGCAGCCTGCACCAGCATGGTCCGATGGGCCCGTTGGCATATGCGCTCCCTCCAGTGACAGCTGGCCAGCCCGTGGTCTCAGCACAAAGGTTACTTCGACCAGCTGGTCACTGTGACCCAGAAGATGTGGGATGCCTTCCAGTAGTGGCTCATCCAAGAACATCTGCAGGAAGGGATCCTGTTTGTCTGCCCTGAGTCGACGGTCATCCTGATGACCGATGCCTCTCTGATTGGTTGGGGTGCCCACCTGGGGGAACACAGAGTCCACTGGCTCTCGGATCCCCCCAGGAGTCCTGATGCCACATCAACCTGCTGGAGCTCTGAGCTGTTCGGTTAGCCATGACTGCATTTGCTCCATTTGTCTGGGGTCAAGTGGTCCAGATCCAGAAGGACAATACCATGACCATGTACTACCTCAACAAGCAGGGTGGGATACACTCCTTGCCTCTGTGCAAAGAGGTTCTCCGCATCTGGACCCTCTTGCACAGCCTGGAGGCAGATCTCGTAGCCATCCATGTGTCAGGAGCCTCAAATCAGCTGGCATGTGCCCTCAGATGGGTGGGCAAGGCATCTCATGAGTGGTCCCTCCATCTGGAGGTAGTTCACAGTCTGTTCTCCCAGTGAGGCACCCCTCAAGGGGACGTGTTCACCTCCAGGGAGAATGCAAAGCTGAGGCTGTTTTGTGCCTGCCTTCCTCAGCAGAGCTCGCTGCAGGAGGATGCCTTCTCGAGTCCATGGACCCCAAGCCTTTTATGCCTTCCCTCCACTTGTCTTGATCCACAAGGTGCTACTCAAGGTCAGGAGGGACAAGGCACAGGTGATCCAGGTGGCTCTGGACTGGGCCTGCCAGTTTTGGTATCCCGATCTCGTCAGCCTCAGCAACAGGCTCCTGAGGCGTCTCGACCTACTTTCCATCAATCAAGGGAAGGTACTCCACCCAGACCTTCAATCCCTGCACCTGACAGCCTTGTTCCTGAGCAACTGGAGTTCCAGGCTTTCGGCCTCTCTGAAGATGTCCTCACCATGGTGGAGGCATCTCACAAGGAATCGACCAGAAAATGCTCTGCCTTCAAATGGAAGAGGTTTTCCATTTAGTGCCAGGGCAAGGGGTTGGACTCTTCGACCTGTCCAGTGGCTAGCATTTAAGACTGCTTGTGGTCTGCCTCCCAAGGGGGACTTCAGTCAACAACCCTTAAGGTGCACCTGGCAGCCATCTCTGCTTACCGGGCGCGAGCTGGTCAGCAGTCGGTGGTGCATGAGAAGGTGGTCTGGTGCTACTTCAATGACCTTGACCACATTTCCTGTCCAGTGTGTGAACCATCACCACCATGGGACTTGTTGCTGGTTTTGGCAAAGCTCATGGACAAGCCATTTGAACCGATGCACAGGTGTGACATGTCTCACCTGTCGTGGAAGACCGCCTTCCTGGTGGCTGTCATGTCAGCCAGAAGGATCAGTGAGCTGCAGGTGCTTTCAGTGGAGTCTCCTTACCTGGTCTTCCGCAGGGACAGGGTTGTCCTGCACCCCAGCCTGAAGTTCCTCCTGAAGGTTGTGTCAGAGTTTCACCTGAACCAGGTGATGACGCTACCGGTGTTCTTCACCAGTCACTCCTTGGAGCCCGAACATAAGCTCCATACTTTGGAACTGAGGTGAGTACTCGCTTTTTATTAAGAGCGCACAGCTGGAGTTCGGGGAGAGGTTCGCCAGCTGTTTGTCACCTACGCTGAAGCTGCACCTGGCAGACCTGCAGTTAAGCGGACGATTGGCAGGTAAATCACATCCTGCATTGATCTCTGCTTTAGGTTGGCCGGTAGGGAGCCTCTCGGAGGGCTAAGGGCTCATTCCACCCGCCATACCACTGCGTCGGTGAGTGCGTCTAGGGACGTCCCTATCCAGGAAATCTGCAGGGCTGCTACCTGGAAGTCAGCACACACCTTCATTTCCCATTACCACATTGACCTCGAGTCACACCAGGATGCTGGTTTGGGACCTCAGTTCTCCAGTCTCTGTTCCCGAAGTAGTGAGGGGGGGGTGTGCCTTGCCTCCTCCTCCTAGAGAACTGCTAGGAGTCTGCCAGACAGTGTGGATAGAACATCATATCCACATCCCTAGAAAAAACGGTCTTCAGGATGCATTCTTTCACATCCTGATCCTTCCGTCCCACTGAAGGTTCCTCCACTTCTAAGCCAAGGGAACCCTTTATGAGTTCCAGGCCATACCTTTTAGCCTCTTCTCAGCCCCCAGGTTCATCACCAAATGCATAGCAGTGGTGACAGTTTACCAGAGGCACCGAGGGGTCTGGGTGTACACCTACCTGGACAACATGTACTACCTCAACAAACAAGGCGGAATGCACTCCCTCTCTATGTGCAAGGAAGCCCTCTGCATTTGGATTCTTGTGCGCAGCCTGGAGGCAGATCTCCTGGTCATCTATGTGGCAGGAGCCTCCAGTCAGCTGGCAGATGCCCTCAGCCAGGTGGGCGGGGCATCTCACAAGTGGTCTCTCCATCCGCAGAGTAGTTCAGTTTGTTCTCCCAGTGGGGCACCCCTCGGGTTGGACCTGTTCACTCAGGAAAGCATAAGCTGAGGGCTGTGTGTGCCCACCCCTCAGCAGGGAACGCTGCGGGGGGATGCATTCTTGAGGCCTTGGACCCCAGGCCTCTTCTGCTCCTTCCCTCCGCTTCTCTTGCTCCACAAGGTACTACTCAAGGTCAGGAGGGACAAGGCACAGGTGATCCTGGTGGTTCCGGACTGGCCCCACCAGTTTTGGTACCCCAATCTCCTCAGCCTTAGCAACAGGCTCCCGAGGCATCTTCCCATATGCCCAGACCTCCTCTCAAGTAATCAGGGGAAGGTACTCCACCCAGACCTTCAGTCCCTGCAGCTGACAGCCTGGTTCCTGAATGGCTAGAGTTCCAGGCTTTAGGTCTCTCCGAAGATGTCCTCACTGCTGTGGAGGCATCTAGAAAGGAATCGACTAGAAAATGCTATACCTTCAAATGGAAGAGATTCTCCATTTGGTGTCAGGGCAAGGGGTTGGACCCTGCGACCTGTCCAGTGGCTAGCATTTTGGACTACCTGGTCTGTCTCCCAAGGGGGACTTCGGTCGATGACCCTTAAGGTACACCTGGCAGCCATCTCTGCTTACCGGGCGTAGGCCAGTCAACAGTCTGTGGTACAGGAGAAGGTGGTCTGGCGCTTTGGGTGCGTGAACCACCAGCACTGTGGGACTTCTTGTCAGTTTTGGCAAAGCTCATGGGCAAGACATTTCAACCAGTGAACAGGTGTGACATATCTCACCTGTCGTAGAAGGCCGCCTTCTCAGTGGCTATCACGTCAACCAGAAGGATCAGCAAGCTGCAGGTGCTTTCGGTGGAGTCTCCTTACCTGGTTTTCCACAGGAACAAGGTTGTCCTGTGCCTTAAACCGAAGTTCCTCTCGAGGGTTGTGTCAGAGTTTCAACTGAACCAGGTGATGAATCTTCTGGTGTTCTTCCTGAATCACACCTCGGAGGTCAAACACAGGCTCCATACTCTGGACCTGAGGCGAGCACTCGCTTACTAGAAAAGAGTGCATGGCTGGAGTTCGAGGAGAGGTTCACCAGCTGTTTGTCACTTACTGCGCTGAAGCCGCACCTGGCAGACTTGCAGCCAAGCGGACGATTGGCAGGTGGATCACTTCCTGCATTGATCTGTGCTAAAGGTTGATAGGTAGGGAGCCCCCTGGAGGTCTTAGGGCTCATTCCTCACTCCATACCACTGCGTTGGTGGCTGCTTCTAGGGATGTTCCTATCCAGGAAATCTGCAGGGCTGCTACCTGGAAGTCAACACACACCTTCATTTCCCATTACCTCATTGACTTTGAATCACGCCGGGATGCTGGTTTTGGACCCTCAGTTCTCCAATCCTTATTTCTTAGGGGGTGTGGCCTTGCCTCCCTCCCTTCCGGAGAACTGCTAGGAGTCTGCCAGAAAGTGTGGCTAGAACATCATATCCACGTCCCTAGAAACACAGGTTACTCACCTGTAACCGTAGATCTTCCATGGAGTGGTCTCTTGCAGTAGGTAATACTTTTGGGTATCCAGCAGAGGTCGCTGTGGTGCATGGCAGCTCTTCTAGCAGTTTTTCACCAGGGACCGTCCACACATGACACCAGCTTCCTGTTTTCTGTATAATCGTGGTCGGTCCCTGGGATCCTCAGTTCATTTCCTCGCCGTCTTCAGTTCGCGCAGCAGCTAGTGCAACTTCTGTGTAGCAGTCATCGATGAGAAATTTGGAACTAAACCAATGTCTACAGATTCTTCAACCAAACAAGCTTTATTTTGTTCCAGCCATTGCAGTAGGAAGATATACCTCTTTGACAGTAACACACACTTTGTGTAAGGTGTCTAGAACCCACAACGACACCAATTTTTCTTTTTTCTTATTCTGCTAAAAATTGGAATGAGCTTCCTATTGTTTTATATGAGAATGTTTGTCATCAAACTTTTAAAATTAGGTTAAGAAATTATTTTCTTGACAAATTGCATTGTTGTTGTTTTCAATGAGTATTTTTTATTATATTTTCTTTTATTTATTATTGTAGTGTAATTGTGTGATGTATGTCTTAAAATCTCATAATTGTATTGTGGTGTGAGTTTTGTTAATTGTAAACATCTTGACTGTATATGTACTCGGTCCCGGGTCGTACATGAAAACGGGCCTTTGGCTTATTGTACTTACCGGTAAACAAAAGCTAAAATAAAAATTCCTGCAACTTATGGCAGGACTTTAATCGAGCAACTTGCGACTGACGGTTGCTTGAAATCAAAGACTTTTGATGGAGCAGAAAATGTCTCTCTTGGAGAACCAGGGGGCCCGTACCAAGGGCTCCCTCTGTACTGGTTCTTGTTCCAGGCAGAAAAGGGAGAAGGAGAAACCCTCTTCACACTGCCTGCCTAAACGTCCATTGAAGACACCATTTCTGGTGTCCCTCCATCGATGGGACATCCTTTAAATGCTTCCTCCTTGACGGGGGCTCATAACCTCTCATCGATCGCGCTTTCCAGCGCTTTAAATGCAGTTCTGCCAGCAGCTGCTCCAGCGCTTGCATGCAGCCAGGTATACTGCTGCTCCGTCAGTGGGGCTCCCTCTGCCATTGGCGGCATCCGACAATTTATTGAAAATAATTCTTCCTCTCCCCCGTGGGCTCGTCGATAAGACCTCGCATTCCTCAGGGGAAATCTATGGCTTATGCCTGATTGACTGCCCTTCCACCTACTCAGATGCCTTCATATAGGGGTCGGGCGGACAGAGATCAGGACCCTGGTCTTTATTATCCAATGGGCAAGACCTGCTCATACTACCTGTCCCATTCCCTCTATCACCCCTCTGGTTTCCCAACATGTTCCCCCTTCTCACCACCCCCCCCAGGAAAGGGACATCACTAATGTAGTCCGACACTTCTTGTATACCATGCGGCATTCCCAGCCCTCTGAAGAGCTGGGTGATCTTTCCCTATCTCCTCCCCTTAAATGATTTCATGGTGACAGGGATGCCATGCTGTCCTGGTCTCCTCCTCCATTTATAGAGGACTGTTTGTCAGATGATCAAGAATTACTGCCTGATTTTACCGGTGATCTCGAGGATGCAGAGTTTCCAGATGTGGATTTTCCTAATCCTGAATCTCCCTATTCTGAAATTTCTTCTCTGGATGAGGACCTGCCTCTGCTTTCTAGCCTCTCCCAGATGACCCATCCTTCAGTGACATGATTGTTCAAATCCAAAAGGTCATGGGATTCTCTACTACGGAACATGACAAACAACGTAAGGATATGGCAGAATACCTTGAATTACCTGAGGAGCCAGTTTTAGTGGTTCTCCTACTAATCCCTACCTATCTGAATGCCATGCTGGCTGCTTGGCATCAGCCTTCCGCTATTACAGCTGTTCCCCACAAAGCGGATTGTCTGTATCAGGCTCCTCTGGAACGCCCCTTTCTGTCTAGTATTCCAGAGACAGATTCTGTGGTCATTCATTACTGCTGCTCGTGACCGTACTAAAAAACCCAAGCACATGAGCTCCTTACCCCCGATAAGGAATCCCAAAGAATTGACTATCTAGGGAAAAAGGTCTTTTCCTCGGGTGCTATGAATATTAGAATTTTGAACTATATAGGTCATATGATCAAATATCAACGTATCCTAGGATCCTCTGCCATTGAACTTTTCAATAAACTCCTTCCCTCACAGGACAGGGATAAATTATTGGCTACAGTGACAACTAGTAGTTCTATCTCCTGTCACCTTCTCAGGTCGGGATATGATGCCATAGATACCGAAGCCTGACTATCAACCACTGGTATCACTCTGCATCGCCATGCCTGGCTTTGTGTTTCAGGCTTTGTACCTGATTTACAACATAAAGTAGCTAATGCCCTCTTCAACAGGTCTAAGCTGTTCAGGCCAGGTACTTAAACTTTACTGGATGACTTACAGGCATCAGGCAGAACCCTCCATACGGTACATGGCAAGTATCATACTCCAGCTACAACCTACCGTACTCAGCACTCCTCTTATTCTAAAAGAGGTGGACGATACAGAGGTAATAATAAAGGCAGCTTTCGAGGTCATGCCCAATCCACCAGAGGCAACACATCTGCTGCCTGGGGTGCCCACTCCTGCCCATCCTTTGGAACTACACCCCCCCATCTCCCAGTGACCCACTAGGGCTTCCCCCCACCTCCACGGCCAGGCCTCGGATGCTGTAGGGGGTCATTTTGACCTCCATTTGGAAGCCTGGCAAATTATCACTTCCTACAATTGGGTACTTCAGATTATCCAGAAGGGTCATACTCTGGAGTTTCTCTCCACTCCACACCCTTGCCCTTCACACAAGATTCATTATCCTCCAAATCATATACCCTTCCTACAGGAGGAATTGACAGCCTTTTTTACCAAGCAGGCCATTGTACCTGTGCCCTTTCTGGAACAGCAAACTGGATTTTACTCCCACTTCCTTTTGGTACCCAAACGTACGGGAGACCTCGGACCAATACTGGATCTCAGACAACTGAATCTTTACATTCAGTACAAATGTTTCCACATGATCACCCTACCTGCCATCATGCGATCCTAAAACAGGGCGATTGGCTGCGCCCTAGACATGAATTATCCTACCTTCATATTCCCATCCACCCTGACCACCACAAATGTTTGCACTTCCACCTAGTGGGTCAAAATTACCAGTTTCGAATATTCCCCTTTGGCCTCTCATCAGCCCCCATTGTTCACCAAGTGCCTAGTGGTGGTAGCAGCAGACTTCCGAAGAGGAGGGCACTTCATCTTTCCATATCTAGATGATTGGCTAATAAAAGCAGACTCTAGCTTTGCTTGCCTCTCTGGATGCTACCTTGAAACTGTTCACAGATTTGGAAATCACTGTCAGTTGACCAAAGTCCAGTCCAAATCTGACACAGTCTGTCCAATACATTGGAGCTGTTCAAGATACAGTTAGAGCCAGGGCTTACCTCACGCCTGCCCAGCAGGACACGTTTATAGCTCTGACACTAGATATACAGACTCAGAAAATAGTCACAGCCAGAAAAATGCTGCGCCTTGTGGGTCACATGTCCGCTGCCATCCCCGTGGTGGCATACACATCTCCACATGAGACCTGTCCAGTGGACCCTCCAGAATCAGTGGTTCCAAAAAACAGGACAGTTTGAAGACAAAATCAGGGTCACTCCTTCTCTGAAGACTTCCCTGACATGGTGGACAATCAGAATCAACCTGAATCAAGGAATGCCTTTCCGGTCCGCCCCTCCCATGCAGACATTGACCATGGATGCTTCCCTACAGGGCTGAGGAGCGCACTTCGGTCCTTATCGGACCCAAGGCCAATGGTCTGCTTCTTCCCATCTGTCTGATATCAGTCTCTTCAAGATGAGAGCGGTCCGTCTAGTCCTCCAGGCATTCTGGCCCTGTCTCCGAGCCAGGGTCATTACTGATCAATCAGACAACACTGTAGTAGTGTTCTACCTCAACAAGCAAAGTGCAGGTCTGCACCCTATGCAGGAGACCCTTGCAGTTTGACAAGAGGCCATACAGGAACAATTGATGCTAACTGCTGTCCATCTACTGGGACATTGCAACCAGTTAGCCTGACCGTCTGAGTTGCCAGTCCACAACTCACAAATGGACACTTCACGAGCAAGTGCACCAAGAAATTTTCAACTTAATGGCACTCCACAGATGGATCTGTTTGCCTTCCTGTTTTTTTTTTTTCCATTATCCCAAACAGAAAGAGACGACCTATAGATGCCCTATCCCAACCCTGGACAGGTCTCTTCTTATATGCTCCCCCCCCCCATCCTTCTCCTGAAACTACAGTTGGAGCCAGCCATGATGATTCTCATAGCCCAATGTGGCCTCGCCAGACATGGCTTCCCCTACTTCTGCAACTATCAGTCCGGGACTCCGTCCCATTGCTGATCAGACCAGACCTCTCAACTCAGTGTCACAGGTCTCTCCACCACCCCAACCTGGCGGCTCTACACCTTCATGCTTGGCTCCTGGGGTGCTTTCATAACTTGCTTACAAGTGTCCTCTCCAGTTGCCAATATTCTCTTAGCTTCCCATAAGCCAGCAACAAGAGCAACATACAATTCCAAATGGAAACGCTTTTCCATATGGTCAGCCTCTCAATCTTTGGACCCTTATTCTTGTCCACTGACAAGGGTTCTGGACTACCTGGCCACACTATCTGAGTCCAGTCTTAGTTATTCTTCCATCAAAGTCCACTTGGCGGCCATCTCAGTTTTCCTTGAGCCTCTGGATGGCAGGTTACGGCACCAACATCGTCTAGCTAAGACGTTTTGAAAGGAATATTACATATTAAACCTCCTATTAGAAGACCCACTTCTCTGTGGGATCTCAATTTTATGATAAAAACATTGATCCTTGAGCCGGCTGCCACTTGTGACCTCCGTTTTCTTTCATGGAAAACCCTGCTTCTAGTAGCTATCACTTCTACTTAGCGTATTTCTGAGCTCCATGCCTAATGTGTAGGGAAAGTTACTTGATTTTCCACAAGGACTGGGTGGTCCCTCGTACCAACCTTCCTTCCTTCCTAAAGTAGTCTCAGAACATACTTTAAATCAATCCATGGAGCTTCGGTCTACTATCCAGACTACTCCAATCAGGGTGAACATCTCCTACATGCTTTGGCTGTCCACCATATACTACGCTACTATACTAATTGGACACAGACAATTGGAGAGACATCTCAGCTCTTAGTCTCTTTTGCCCTGGGTTTGAGGGCCTCCTGGTGGCGACAAGTACTCTTTCATCCTGGTTGGCGTTGTATTTAATTTTGTTACAAAAATATAGCAAGCCTTTACCTGGACCTGTCCAAGCCCACTCCACTAGCTATGGCCACCACTGTGGCTTACTTTAAGGAGCCTCCATTTCAGATATCTGCAATGCAGCTACCTGGTCACGATCCATACATTCACAAGGCACTACAACCTGGATATTGCCTCACGACATAGGACAGCCTTCAGCCGTGCAGTCCGACAAGGTCTAAATATAATTGCCCTCCCATCTGGGCATTACTGCTTGGGATTCATCCCAAAAGTATTACCTACTGCAAGAAACCACTCCGTGGAAGATAGTACAGTGACGTAAAAACTTACCGTAACAGTAGATATTTGAGGAGTGTCTCTTGTAGTAGGTTTGTTCCCACCCTCCATCCCCCTCCTGCTCTAAGAGAGCAAGTTCTGGTCCATTGACTAGGGTTGGGACTCCTTAGGTACCTCGGCTTTCCCTCAGTCCACACTTTGCAAGCTGAATCCGACGGGGAAACTGAGGCTACCAGGGACCGCCCACACTTATATAGGAAACAGGAAGCTGATGTCATGTAGGGGCAGTCCCTGGTGAAAAACTGCTAGAAGAGCTGCCGTGCACCACAGCGATCACTGCTGGATACCCAAAAGTATTACCTACTGCAAGAGACACTCCTCAAAAATCTACTGTTACAGTAAGTTTTTACGTAACTGTACTTTCTAGGATTGGTATATGATGTTCATCCACATGGACCCATCCGACCTTCCCAAGCTCAGGTGTACAACCTCTGCTTCCGGCGGGCAAAGATTTGGTGTCATGGAGCGGAGCTGAGGGTTATACCACCAGGGTGGGTGGGAGGTGCCAGCTTGAAGACTTCCAGCAAGATTTAAAGGGGAAAGGACAATTCCAGACAGTGTGGATGAACATCATATACCACTCCTAGAACTACTGTTACAGGCGAGTAACTTGTGTTTTTTTTTTACACACCCAAGATTAGTGATGAGCCATATACCTTGAGAGGTTTATGAGCTCATCACTCACCGAGGGTGTGCAGAAAAACATAACACACACCTGCCTAGCCTTTATGTTTTTTATAATTATTGGTGAATTTTTGTACAGCAATACCACAAGACCAGTCAGTCACTCAGCCGCGGTCGGTTCCCGATCTGACTAACTGACTGCCAAATCCCAGACCAAAGCACGAGTACTGCAGGATCAACCAGATATTTTATTTGTGTTTTGATGGCAGGATCAACCACTTAAATGTTTACCAAACAAGTTAATACATTACTTTCCTTGTGAGGGGACGATGGTCAGTGTGGGCGCTTCAGTACCAGAGAAACCCAAGAAACTGAGCCGCCATGTTGCTCTCTATATACGGCACACCCACAAATGAACAAGAGCCACTAAAGGACGCCAATAGAGGTTGAGTGATAGGAAGGCGTGGGGAAGTGTTAGGGGACTTAAAGCAAAATCGATAATTACTCGTTTGGGTTATTATGGTGTTTTGGAGACACTGGTAAATGGATTGATAAAGGGGGTCATCAGTAATTATATTCCGATTACACACACTAGCCTATGTATTATTCCCTGTTTTATTTTGTAACATGGCAAGAAATGTAAGACTACAGTACCATTATTGGATTCACCAAAATGCAACATGTGACTCAAAGTCAAGTGGGTATTAATCCCTTAGTAATGCCCACTAGTGTATGCTGGTGAAGTTGGGACCAAGTTGTAAACCAACAGTTAGAGCATGTTTTGTCTTGGGATCGCACCAAATCATCCAGGCACCATGGGGACCACGGTCGAGCAAGCAAGCCATATCACAGTCTGGAGTGAGCTGCTGAAACATGCCTTCACTGCTGCATTTGTTACATTATGTGCTTCAGAGCCGCTACGAGGTAATTAAACATCCCGCACACCGTTCTTTCCCACCCACCAGACCTCAGCGACTGACGTGGTCACTGTAATTACTTTGCACAAAGAAAATGAGTACACTTCTGCTACATAAATGTACATTGCCCCACAATGCAGTACTGTTAATGCATCACTGCGGTATAGCAATGAAGGACAAAACATTAAAACTGTACGCTAAGAACTAGCAAATGTTGACATTATCCTTTGTTTTACAAGTTAATGTAATGTTGGTATCGTTATACATTTTCCAACACTACAATAATGTATGTCCAGTTGTCAGATCTTTACAGCATTTCAAAGAGACGAAACTGAAGCATAGTTTCTGAAGTAGAATTACTGGTTTCCAAGTATTGCTTTTCTAAGTTAAACAGTATTGTAACAATACTTAACCTTGTACTTGCCATGTTACAAGCACATTAATCCACTCCAAAGTCAGGCTGTACTAGGGAATTAATGCCTGGTTGGTGGTTGGAGGCACTTGGCCCCCCAGCCCCCCCCAACCGGGCATTAATTCTCTAGTAGAGCCCTTCTTTGTCGTGGATTAATGCTTACATAACTGTAGCCTGCATATAGCTTAAAACTGAAAGCAAAACAAAATGCATTTTACTTTGCAGAACTTCTATGAAAATATGGGGAATTACAATATATGAGAATTTTTTGATGAGATGCTCCTTTATGAAAGCAGCATTGCCTAACCAAGCCATTTAAATGTTTCCTAACTGAGAAATCTTTTGAGAAATGGCACTTTTCAATACTGACACACTTTTCTTTATATATCTAAAGGATATTAAGAATGCTGAGCTTGCTTTGTTTGAACTGAGCAGAGTAATTAGTATGCAACCAAATCAACCAGAAATATATGAACAACGGGCAGAGGTAAGTTTTTATTAGTTGCTGAATTTGTTAAAATTTGTAATCACGTTTAAGTTTATTTCCTGTCTGAAGATAAATCTGGTGCGGTAAGAACTCGTTAGCTGAGAGCTGTGCTCTGTGACCTAAACTTGTTACCAATCTTATTCCATGATTGTATTATCATGGGGGCGTAGAATGGGACCTGAGGCCACACAATTGCTAAGCTAGTGGTGCTGCAGAACCAGCAACTGTGGCCAAATGCAAGGGATACTGCAGAATTCACGGTTTGTGGGGCTTTCAGTTGAAAATCTTACTTTCTGTAGTACTCACATCGTCACTGGGAATCCATAACAAATAGGTAATACACACCCTGGTACAGGCACTGGCATATTTCAAAGCTGTAGCATCAGCATGGAATATTGGTGTACGGGTGTTCCACAGCCTCTGATCGTCTTTGTGACAGTGTTAACTGGGACAACAGCATTCTTCAGAGCTCCCGAATTTGATTATACAGTGGGCATCAATAATCCCTCATTTTGACTGGCTGACTGGCACTTTTAGCCATGAGTAAATCTCACAATAGCCCATGAAAGTGCTAGTCAGACCAAGTCAACAGAATCTTAAATCAATCCGATCCCAAAATTCAAAACAAGAACACCGCCATTTTTTAATGCCCTGCTAAAACACAATGCGAAAGCGGTACTTAACAAGCACAGCAGTTTATTAAATGTAACCCCCAATTTTGTTTTTTCACGTGTGAGACAGAGGCATGTCTTGGAAAGACTGTTTTATATTTCTTTCTCTCCCCTAGCTCGCTCTGAGCCCATGCTCAGTAGTACAAAACACTGTTTCTAGGCTTGCTGACTCTCGGTCTCGCTCACAGACTGTGTTTTAATCTGTACAACACAAAAACAGTACTTCTGTCTTTGTTTCTCGCTGTCTTCAGCATGTCCAGGAAATGACTGATCTTACTTTGAAAGGGCTCTTGCAGTAGGTAATTACATACAGGACTGACGTTGGCAGGCAGCAGGACCCCATGGAAACATTTCTAGCTAGCAGTCCCTGGCAAGAACCACCCCACATCAGGTGACCGGCGTCCAGGAGGCGTCGGTATAAAGGCAGTCCTGGCGCCCGCCTTCAGTTCTTTCCACCGTTGGCTCGTGCAGTGCCTCGCGGAAAAGTTTGTTGCTCGTTAGCCTCCGCCGTCGCTTTTTACCAAGTTATTCAGATTTTTTTTTTCGACAACGTCAGGTCATCGTCTGTGTATGTTGTCCCCTACACCCTCAGAGCACAAAAATAAGTGAGACTCGTGCAGCGCCCAACTCCCACACAAGGACGGCCATTACCTGTGCTTGTTCTGGCTATGCCCCGATCACCCGCTCAAGAAGTGCCAGCACTGACTCAGCTTCAACACGGCTACCCGGAAAAGGCGGCAGCAATCCCTGGAAGCCCACATTTTGAAGAAAAAGATGACTTCAATGGAGAAGGAGCTCAAAACACTGAGGCAGGTGTCCACTTCCCCCGAAGGCCATTTGAAGAAGAAAGACAAGGAGAGGCACCGGGACAAGGGCTCCTCTACCGTGTCTCCCTCGGGAGTCGCCGGGTCTCAGGTAACGTCCCCTTTGGGGGACCGCTCCTCGACAGCTGCCTCTGAGGGTTTCGAGGCGTCAGCCCCAATCTGGCTCACGCTGGGGCCTTTCGAGGCGTCCGGGCAGTGAAGGCCTCCGCCCGGGTCGAGCTGCACCGCGGCCTACTGGGCGGGTGACTCGTAAGCCGGGCGTTTGCTCCTCCGATGTCTGCGTGGAAAGCGGTGGCGCATGACCCCTGGGGTGGCGGCTCCCCCACTGGACTGGGCGGTCTTGCCTCGGTGAAGGCTCCCGCAAGTCAGGCGCCGGCTCCTCCAGCGCCACGGGAGGCTTCGCCGTGAAACCTCCCGTCGGTTCGTCCAGCGTCCGGTCGGCGACAGAACAGGCACCGGACCTACCCGTCCGTCGTACCTGGTTCTCCGCAGCCTTCACTGCCATCCGAGAACCCAGAGTCCCCCAGCCTGACCCGAGGATTTTCCCTCCATCCCTGGGTGGCGCTAGGATCTTCCCCGTTAGACTGTCCTTCTATAGGTGCACGGATCTGGCGTTGGCTCCCGGACGCTGGCTCTGACACGGTACCTCAGATGCTGGGGCCCCGATGCCAGCTTTACCCACCGGCCGACATCCCGCTTCTGGATGTCACCCCACCACCGGGCCGGCCCTCCAACTGGATCGCCCGTGGGGCCGCCGGCGGGCTGTCTGCTCCGGCTCCTTCCTGGCCCTGGGTACCTCCATCCCATCCCATGCCGATACCTGGGACCACAATACCCGATGCCGGGCTACCGCCGGTTTTGGATACTCTCCATGTGGGTACAACCTGTATCCTTATCCCCCTCCTCCACCGCCCCCACAGCCGCCGGTGGACTTGCAGGAGACTCTGGCCTCCTGGTGGGCTGAGGCTAAGGCTTAGCTCACCAGGGAGGTAGAGAGCCACCTACCGATGATGGTGCCATCTCAGGTTCCTGTACATCCGAGGTGGCACACTCCCTCACCACCTCAGGGCTCTCCCGTCTGGGTTCAGAGAGGGGCAGGATACGCTTCCCCAGGTGCTTCCCAAGGAGTCCGTTCCTCATCTTTTTCCTCTTCCCCCTCGGACTTCTCCTATGGTTGCTCCAAAAGGGACGATGAGCCACGCTCTCCGTCGAAGCCCAGGCCAAGGACTCCTCTGAAGTCTCCTCCGGAAGATCCTTCTTTTATGGAGTTGCTAAGGAAAATCCAGGAGGTTCATCAGTGGCACTCTTTGAGACCAGACCCTCAGTGTTTGAAACTTCATGACATCTGGATCTTCCTGTGACAGCTCCTACTTTGGTGCCACCCTGGATAGAGCCTCATGCCGACCTTGTCAC
Source organism: Neoceratodus forsteri (assembly GCA_016271365.2). NCBI lineage: Eukaryota > Metazoa > Chordata > Ceratodontiformes > Ceratodontidae > Neoceratodus > Neoceratodus forsteri. The sequence goes on from CM057449.1 coordinate 1,730,769,317, forward strand.
CACCATCTGGAAACAGCCGTCGGCTCTAGCCCCACTTCCGCAGAAGTCGAATAGGCTATACCAGGCTCCCGAGTGTGTTGATTTTTTAGATTCTCACCCTCGTGCCAACTCAGTCATGATTAGCGCCGCTCACGGCGGTCAGCCAACCCAAAACATGTTAGCGCGTCGCCACCTGACAAAGAATCACGCCTACTGGACCAGTATGGAAAGAAGATCTTTGCTTCCTCCACGCTGGGGATTAGGGCCCTGAATTATGTCGCACATATGGGGGACTACCAGAAGGCCATTCTTACTCAGGTGGAAGCCAACTGGACTCCTGCCAGACTCCCAAGTCAAGCAGGAGTTGGCTGATCTTGTCCGCTCTGCAGTTCGGCCCTGTCGACACAGCCCGTGCAACCTATAGATGCAGTGGACACTGCTGGCCGGGACTCAGCTTTCGCTGTAAACTACGTCATCATGCTCGACTCCGTGTGTCAGGGTTGGTCCCGGAAGTGCAATCAGCTATCTAGGAAGTGCCCTTCCGAGTCGGTGCTTTGGTGGTGATGTCAAGGACATCATCACCGATTACAGGAGAAGGGATGGCACTGGAGTCTGTTGACTCCATGTGCACTCCACCAACAGCGCCGTCCCTTTCGCAGACGGAATCGGCCCAAGGCGAAACCCCAGGGAAGGCGGGCCACAAAATGTCGGGCCCCCACAGCTGCTAAGCCCCCCCACCCATAAAAGTGGCGGGTGCTTCAGCTGCGGCACTGTTCCACACCACCTGACTCCTTCCCTCTACCACAGTCTCCGGACTCCCCGGAGGAACCGGTAGGAGGGAGGTTTTCCCTCCACCTTTCGGGATGGGAGAGGATAACATCGGATTCTTGGGTGCTCCAGCTGATCGCAGAAGGACAGTCGTTAGAGTTTCGACAGAAACCTCGTACCCCAAAGTCATCATATTCACAGGAACACCTTCTCTTGGTCCAGGAGAAGATTTCAGCTCTACTTCTGAAACAAGCAATAGAACCCGTCCCCCTTCATCTTCAAGGGACGGGTTACTATTCCCATTTCTTCCTGGTCCCAAAGAAGACAGGAGATCTCAGACCTATTCTGGATCTCAGTTCCCTGAATCTTGTTGTGGAGTACAAAGGTTCATAATGCTCTCATTGCAGAGCCTTCTGCCCTTCTCCAGTTGGGTCAATGGCTATGTGCCCTGGATATGCAGGATGCTTACCTGCACATTTCCATTTGCCGTCTCGCCATGAATGTCTTCATTTCGTTCAGGGGACCACTACCAATTCAAGGCACTTCCGCTTGGCCTATCCTCGCGCCCAAGTGTTTACCAAATGCCTGGAAGTGGTGGTGGCTCACTCATGCACTAAGGGGTGCAGGTCTTCCCGCATCTGGACACTGGGCTCCTGGCAGCCTCATCCAGGAGGAACTCCTGTGCTGCCTCACCTTACCCAGTAGGTTTTGCCTGCCTGGGTATTACCATCAACCATTCCAAGTCTCACTTGATCTCATCCCAGAGACTACAGTTCATCGGGGCGATTCTAGACACAACCATTGGCAGGGCCTTCCTGCCCTCGGACCGGGCGTCCTCCCTCCGGACTCAAATATGTCTGTTGTCCGGCTGCAGGCAGGTCAGTGCAAGGTCAGTCCTTCGCCTTCTCGGGCTCATGGCGGCTGCTATCCTGACAGTTCCTCGCGCTCGACTCTACATGGGTGTATCTCAGTGGATCCTCCGCTCCCAGTGGGATCAGTTCGTGGAAGACTTAGATCACCCAGTTCTAGTCTCCTCACCGATGCTTCAGGACTAGCAATGGTGGATGGTTCGAGAGAACCTGTTTCGGGGAGTTCCTTTCTTTTGTCCTCCACCCTCCCAGACTCTAACCACAGACACCTCGGGCGATGGTTGGGGAGCCCATCTAGGTCCCCATTGGACTTAGGGCTCCTGGTTCAAGCTCGAACAAACACTCCACATCAGTGTGCTCGAGCTACGGGCAGTGTTGTACGCTCTCCAAGCCCTTCACCCTTACATCCTTCCTGGCCACCTAGCTGTCCAGACGGACAGCATGTGTGTGGTTTCGTATATCAACAAACAAAGGGGGACTCAGTCCTACCCTCTTTGCAGGGAAGCAATGAGGGTTTGGGATTGGGCAACACAACACGACCTTCACCTCACGGCAATTTATGTTCCGGGAGTCGACAACACCCTGGCAGATAAGCTAAGTCGCTCTTCTGCTCTGACTCACAGTGGGAACTGGATCAAGGGTCCTAGACAATATCTTCCTACTTTGGGGAACACCACAGGTCGACCTGTTGCATCCCTCTAAAATGCAAAGCTTCCTGTCTTCTGCTCCGCTCGTTTCAGAGTAGGCGCTTCTGGAGAGCGCTCTGTCTCTAGAGTGGAAGGACATATTCGTCTATGCCTTTCCCCCAATTCCACTTATCCCACGAGTCTTGCAGAAACTAGCTTCAGAAGGAGCACGAATGATTCTGATTGCTCCTTTCTGGCCCAGGCAAGTTTGGTTCTCTCTTCTACAATAATCCTCTTACTCTTCCTCTATCTCTATCTCGAGGTTTACTGACCCAGGATCAGGGGACCCTGGTCCATCCAGGCCTCAGATCTCTTCAGCTGCATGCATGGCTCCTGCAGACTTTGCTCAATCCCGTTTTGGGGTTTCTCCTCAAGTGGCGGAGATTTTGGTGGAGGCTGAAAACCCTCCACTAGATCCACCTCACGCCATGAAGTGGAAAATATTCACTATCTGGGCTGCTTCCACGGACGTGAACCCTTTTCCTGCTCAGTGGGGCTTCTGCTGGAGTACCTCGCCATCTGTTTGACCTGGGTCTCAGTCATTCTTCTCTGAAAGTCCACATGGTGGCCATCTCGGCCTATCATGTCCCTTGCAGACAAGACATTTGCTCAACTGGAGATCTAAGACCTTTCTCAGAGGGTCCTCCATCTGAGACCTCTATACATACTCCTGCTCCCTTGGAACTTGAACTTTGTTCTCGAGAAACTTACTCTGCCTCCCTTTGAACCGGCAGCTTCCACAGAATTGAAGCTCCTTTCATGAAAGACTCTCTTCCTGGTGGCCATTACTTCCACTAGGAGAATTTCCGAGCTCCAGGCCCTGATGTGTAAAATTCCATACTTGATTTTTCACAAGGAACGTGTTGCTCTGTGCACGAACCCTAAGTTTCTCCCCAAGGTAGTAGCGGTCTACTCTAAATCAGTCCATAGAGTTACCCACCTTTTTCACACAGTACTCTAATCAGGGAGTATTTACTCCATACTGTGGATGTTCACAGTTCTGAGATACTACACCAACAGGATGAAGGATCTCAGAAAGACTGAACAACTGTTAGTCTCCTTTGCTCATAAGCGGAGGGGCAATGCTGTTTCTAAGCAATGCCTATCTAAGTGGTTGGCTCATTGCATCACTTTCTGTTATGACAAATACAATAAGACCCTGCTGGGTCAAGTAAGAGGCCACTCCACCAGAGGAGTAGCTGTCTCAGCGGCTTGTTTCAAGAATGTGTCAGTGGCAGATATCGGTGCTGCCGCCACCTGGACTTCCGTCCATACCTTTACTAAACACTACAGTTTGGTTATTGCCTCTCGCCGTAGAGCAGGCTTCGGGTTGGCTGTTCTGCAAAGCCTCTTATCTTGAAGCTTGCACAGCTAGAACTGCTTCTTGGAGTAGTTTTCCTCCTCCCGGTGCTTCTCTTTGTTCCAGACTGCTTGGGATTCAGTCCTGTATGTAATTACCTACTGTAAGAGCCCCCTCGAAGTAAGATAGTACAGTTACGTAAGAACTTACCATAACAGTAACTCTTCAAGAGAGGCTCTTGCAGTAGGTATTACCTTCCCGCCCTCCATCCCCCTAGGCTTTTTCAGCTCCTTTTCCAGTGACGGAAATATCCGCTCCTCTCATATCCAGCCTCTTTTGGCCTGTGGTGGGAAAGAACTGGAAGGCGGGCGTCAGGGACAGTCCTTTTATACCGACATCTCCTGACGCAGGTCACCTGACATGAGGGCGGTCCCTCGCCAGGGACTGCTAGCTAGAAATTTTTCCATGGGGTCCTGCAGCCTGCCGACATCAGTCCTATATGTGTAATTACGTACTGCAAGAGCCTCTCTCGAAGATCTACTGTTACGGTAAGTTCTTACGTAACTGTACTTTTTTCACGCTGCTGTGTGACACTCTGACTCACACCCTGTTTCTGCACTTGCCATCTCTCTCCCAGCTCATGTTCAGCATTATACAAAAAAACTGTTTCTGCGCTGGCTGGCTCGCTGTCTGTCAGTATCACTGACACAGCCTGTATTAATCTGTACTAAAGACAAGTAGTGGTTTTGCCCTCGATATTTCCGGCTTTCACATGCTCAGTTTCTGTAGTAAAGAAAAACACTTATTCTGCTTGCTCCCAGTCATAAAAAATGCTGTTCACCAGGGTTTTAAATAATTGATTAAGTTTTTTCTTGGGACAATACTAACTGTACAGAAAGCATTTATATAGGTTTTCTAGAAGTGTTATGTTTGTTAAACAGAGTGAGGCAAGTGCTATGCATTTTCACAATGTTTTAGAACTTTTATGAGCAAAACGCTAATCAATTTTTAGCATTAAATAAAACCCTGGTTCACTCCTGTATCCAGCCCACTCTGCTAACACTAAGTAATAAGCACTCTTCACTGCCTTTGTCTTCGGAGCTACTCTTCCTCTGTGTCATCCTAACAGGCACTGACACACTGAAATGATGAAAATATAGGCAATAAAGAAAAGTATATTGGGTTGGGGGCATAATACAGCACAAAAAAATCTTTACTGTTCTTCTGTGTGGACTATTTTAACTTAAGGAGGAAGGATATTTTAACAAAATAAAATTTAAAAGCTAAAAATTTAGTATTTTCAGGACTTTTCTTTATCTCTAAAAAGGACATTGTATAATCGCAGTAATCCCCTCCAGGATGTATGTTATACTGGCATTTACTCACGCCTTGTGTGAATTTGTCCACTCAGCCTGCAGCCTCGTGACCAAACCACGCAAGGTGTGAGTAAATCCAGTATAACCCACACCCTGTCATGGATTATTGCTTAATTGAAATCTTTGCAATTTGTGCTGTTTTTTTTTTCTCCCAACAAAAGTAACTCTAGCATGAAGGTTTGTTTCTACATCAGTATTCTCTACTTTGTCATTCCTGTTTTAAATTTAAATTGACAGGCTTGTTTTTTCTTCACAAATGGTTTCTTTGTGAAGGTTTGTGTGGAGGCCTCTCTGCCGACTTTGATGGATTAACATTAAGGGTGTACAGTAAATATAAACCAGTTTATCCGTATTTGGTCTGCTTTACCTTAGCCTGGTGCCTAAGGTAAGTCTTGGGTACTTTTTCTTTTTTCAGCAGTCAGTCCCCCCCAATGTCGACCTGCAGCTTGGTGTGCTCCTTTAAATAGCTTATTGTGGTGGTATTTTGAATGTTGTAATTCTGACAGTGAGGTGGCTGTTCTGTAATTTTAAAGTCTGGATTTGTGTAAACTAGTGTTGCTCCGAGCTTTATTTTTGCATTGTTTTAACTGCCTCAGTCAAGCGCCGTGTGCATCTTTTCTTTGAGCTGCTGCTGGCGCTCACTTGTTCTTATGTACCTGTGTAACCCCCAACACTACTTTACACAGTTAGCTGCTACCCCTGGCATCCATAACTGGGCACAGACACTTAGAACACATATTAGAAATGGCACCGTCCCTAGCTTTGGGAATGTATACCAGGCTCAGTACTCTAGAGATCAAGGGGTAGAGTTGTACAAAAGCAATATGACCTATTTGGTATTTATAAAAAACAGGTCCTGGGGAGAGAACATTTCGTTAGGGCTATGCTAGACCGAACTTCTGAAGGGGTACCCAGTAACTCCACACAGAAAGCAATAACGTAACTGCCCAGACCATAGTTGGGTTTCTAGAGTGTGACTTTATTAGAAAAGATGTTCTCTAAAACAAGGGTTGACCCCTAGGGTTTACACATCGTGGCACTAGGAACTTGCAGAACAATAGATTGACTGTATCTAACAGAAAACTCTTTGTATTCCCACACTGTAGGACATAGAACATCTTGCACTTGTATTCCCACATTTCGTAGGATATAGGACTCTTCTTCCAGTGGCACTGGCCACAACTGAAAACACATTTACTAACAGGATACTTGCACTTTGTTTCCCACATGTCGTAGGACATTGAACATTTATTCTAGTGGCACTGGCCACAACTGAACACATTTTGCTAAGAACTAGCACAACCCACTTCAGGAGGTAAAATTCTCTTCAGACATTGGCCCTATGTCTAAAGTAACCAGGTGCCCTTACTGAACCTGTAGTCCTGAACTGGTCTGCTCACCTTTGCTCCCAAATCCATAGTCAGCCATTCTTTCAGAGTTACACCTTAAACATTTGAAAATACACTTTGGAAGATGCTTATTGAATGAAACTTTGGCATCCAGCATTGAATCACTACACTGGTAGTGGAAAACTAAAGTCCGAGCAGTGTGATATAGACATACCTCTAGATATCACACACTTCAGCCAACTTTAAATTAGTCTCACACTTCTGAATTTCCCAGAAAAGTTGTGCATTCCCTTTAACCAGAGAACACAACAGCCCAGGTACTGCTTCCTTTAGCAGAAGTCAGATAATACTCACCATTAGACATTTCGGGTAGCTTCAAAACAACCTGGATCAAAAAGGGGATTGCCCCTAGGGTCCATACACTAGCAGTCATTTTCACCCCTCCAGGCATGAAAAATTAGGAGATCCTGCTGTAGACAACTGTTTCTACTGCTTCTCTTGGCAAACTGGAAAATTTAATGACTAGGGTGAGAATGCAAGGCCCTCAACTCTGAGCCTTCAGCTGAGCAGTTCTCACTTCTCCAACTTCAAGCTGCTGACTCCCACTACTGACTGACACTCACTCTCATCGCAACATTCTAAATTCCCTTCTCATAGCTGGCTAAGGCTTATGCTGCTGTGAGGGTTCCAAATGAGCTCATCACTTCCATCTCAGCTGAAGCCAAGTAAACAGCAGAGTGAGCAGGTGAAAACCCCATTTAACTAGTTAGTCACCAGCTGCCTCTCCCTGCCTAGCACTGATACAGAGGGGATTCTAGTAACCTCAGGGGACTGGTTGGTTATAGCTGCATCATTTTTTTACAGCAGTGTTGCACGTGTCTTTACACTGCTGTGTCATGTTTTATTACATAGTTGCATTGAGTAAAAAAAATACTGAGCCCTTCCACTTTTTTCTCCTGGTTTTGGCATAATCCTGTGAATGTTTACTCATTTCTCTCCTGAATACAGTATTTAAAGGCAGTGGTACTTATTGAGTGGGAACCATTATTGTTAAACTGTGCTGTTTAGCACTATGATTTTGCAGACCCTCTTCTTTAAAAGTGTAATATATGCTCGGAAAGTATGGGAAGTCTACTTATGGTGCTTTCGGCCAATTTTGTACCAGTAAGGCCAATGCTGTGTTTTCAGCTCCTAAACCCCAAGTCCACTGATGGTGCAGGAGAGGTTACATTTGGTTTTCTGCTTGGAAATGACTTACCCCTCCTGCATGTCAATGACTGTACCCCCACTGTGAGTACTGACTGCTACATATGCAAGCTTAACTGCCAGAATGTTACCCCTACTCATTTTTTTGTTTTGTTTTATTTTACTTCCCAAGGTACATGTCTCTCCAAAACATAGCTGGTTCATGTTGTTTGGATGCTGGAAACTTTAATAAAGATTTAATGTAAAAAAAAAAAAGAATGTTACCCCTACTCATACTGTGGTTTCACACTTTAGAGGTTGAGAGTTAATTTATTTGTGAAAGTTCGAGAACACAAACATGCAACTCATGGATAGGCATCGGGGATGAAAAAACAATGCAGTGGCATAAGATGCATGCATTGTTTATATATATATATTTTTTTTTTAATGTATTCATTTTCAGCTGTGTTTCAGTGTGAGCAACATTCCTGTGGAGCAGGGACAGGGTTTTGTCAGGACTCCTATATTCTACCCTACTAATCTGTTAGTCTGTGAAACAGAAAAAAGGGCTCAGTTTTGGACAGCTTTACATTGAGAAGCAAATATTAAAATATTCCTTTTAAAATGTATTGAGTATCCTTTGAAACAATGCACACAAGCTGCTGCCAACAGGTAGCATTTCTGTAGATTTGCAGGGTGTGGGCCCATGCCCAGCAGAAACCATTGACCATTCAGAGCTGCTGCTGGGATCAGATGTTTAAAACATTTATACATGCAAGCCAGTTTGTCTGTCAAGTTTTAAAACAGGTTTGTTTTGCAGAATAAATGGCAGCCAACATCTCCAAGAAAATCATCAAAATGTAGCATGACTAAATTATGGGTCTGTCTCCACAAATTCTGGGAAGTCAGTGTTGCATTCATCTAGAGCAACCCCTGGGGTACAGAAAAAGTTGTAATCATGTGCCACCGTTATACAGTATGTAGATGCTCCAGTATGTCAGTATTCAATCATTCATATGCAGTGTTAGTGGCTCAGCAGCTTGCACACTCACCTCTGAGGCTGGCTGTTTTGAAAGTTGTGGGTTCTTCTAGCTCGACACAAGCAACTTAAGTGAAATCCTCATACTGACACTATAGTGCAGCATGGTGGGTGGTACAGCATTCCTTAGGGGCTGTCTTTTGGATGAGACAGAAAAACCAAGGTCCCGTCGGCCTGTTATGGAGGTTCAGGTGAATGTTAAAGATCTCATGGAGGATAGAATCAGTAGTTACTGATGTATGGGTTTTTTATAATTGTAATAATCAATGCATTGCATGTGCTTTCCTAACCTTTAACTTAATTGCTTTATGCAGGTTAATATCAACTACATGGCACACTGTAAAGTTTCTGCTTGTTTGTTGTTAATCCAATGATTTCTTTCATGTACTGTTCATGTTAATGGATAAGAAATGTTCTATGCATTGTTGAATTGTATAGTGCTTTTCAAATTTAAATAAAATTATTATGGGAAAAAGATCTCATGGTGCTTCTCTAAAAGAGTAGGAGGAGAATTTCTCAAGTATCCTTGCCAGATTGCCTCATTAACTAAAAATATCTCCACCAGTTTAACCTGATTCAGTAAGTTAGGTTACATTTCTATATCCCCACTACCACCACCACTCCCAGACCGAGGCTGAAAATAGGCAAACTTGCCTAGCGCACCTTTCCCCATCAACAGTAAGTACATAAATGACATCATCAATCAGTCAGTCAATCAATTCTTTAGAAGAGCAGTGAATGTTGCACTTGGCACATTGTGCTGAAACTGGCAAAAACAACAGTATTGGAGTTAAAGGCTTGCAACAGTGGGACTATATGTAATTAAAACTTCTTATTGAATTCCAAAAGCAGCTTTGAAAGTACTATGTTGCTTTCTTCATATTTACTTTTGGGGGCCCCAAGTGAAGGACGGTACGGTGTTCACTCCAAAAGATAATGTACAGTTACAAGTAAATGGAATATCAGTTAGATAAAATCATGTTCTTGCTTGAAGTCCAGTAAACAGTAACTGGAACAAGCTGGCATACTGTAAATTTTAAGCTTGGTAGTCTGTACAATTTGTTTCAGATATCTTCATCCACACAGTGCAGACATATGTCAGTTTACAGACAGAGGAGGCAGTATTTTATAGTGGTTTAAGTCACTGAGCTGCAAACCTGGAGACCTGGGTTTGAATCCAGTCAGCCCCCACTTACATAATGTGTGACCCTGAACAAGTAACTTAACTTCCTTGTGCTCCAGGTCACACCTGGAAGCAAGTTCCGGCTTAGTGTGCTTTTCCTTGTTAAACAATTTTCCCTTCCCGTATTGAAAATCATTTAAACAATTTATTTCAATATAAAGTACAGTTACGTAAGAACTTACCGTAACAGTAGATCTTAGAGAACAGCTCTTGCAGCAGGTTACACCATTAGGACTGAAGCCGGCAGGCGCCAGGACCCCGGAGATCTTTTCTAGCTAGCTATCTTCAGCGGGGACCACCCCCGACGTCGGCCCGCCTCCGACGTCAGGCGTGGTATAAGAGGGGGCGGTCCCGCCAGAATCCCCAGTTCTCCCGCCGGAGATTCCCTGCCAGAGGTGTCAATAGCCGAGGAGACCGAGGATCCACCGTCAGAAGGCAAAAAGCGGTGCTAAAGAACTCCCAATAGGAAAGTAGGAAATTCCTTTCCGAAGAAAGAACCGACTCATACGCTCGTCCAACCATGCAGATGAAAATGAATTCCTGTTGTCTGAACTGTCAGACTGGCTGGTTGAAATACCTACTATCTATTTCTCCTTTACTCCTCTATTCTAGAGGAGGAACGCGAGTGAAGAACTCCTCCAAGGGGGAAACGGCGGACGGGAAGGTACCTGCTGCAAGAGCTGTTCTCGAAGATCTACTGTTACGGTAAGTTCTTACGTAACTGTACTATCTTACTTTGAGATACAGCTCTTGCAGCAGGTTACACCATTAGGACTGATTCCCAAGCAGTAAGGCTTGATCCCTTCACACCGGGAGGAGGAAATAAAAAGGATAATGCCAAGGAGCAGCCACCCAGCCTTGGTTCAGGACCGGAGGCCCTGTAGCACGGCCTGGCCGAAACCGGCTCTTCGCCTGGAGGCGATATCCAGACTGTAATGCCTGATAAAAGTATGCACAGAATTCCAAGTAGCTGCAGCGCAGATAGAAGAGGTTGACACATTTTTGAGAGCTGCAAAAGAGGTGGCTACGCCCCTGGTAGAATGTCCCCGGACGGGACCCGGGAGGGGCTTTTGCTTGGACTGATAGCAGTAAGAGATACATGGCACGAGCCAGCGGGATAAGGATTGCTTAGACACTGGCTGGCCTCTCATTCTCTGTGCAAAGGACACAAAAAGTTGCTCCGAAGTCCTGAAAGACTTAGTTCTATTGAGGTAATACCTCAGGCTGCGGTGAACATCAAGCGTATGAAGCAAAGCCTCTCCCCTGTTGGAATAGTTCTGGAAGTAGACCGAAGGTCCATATCCTGATTTAAGGTCAGAGCTGAAACCACTTTAGGCAAAACTTAGGATTCGTTCTCAGAGACACTCTGTCTCGTGAAAAACCAAATAAGGCTCCCTTACATCAGGGCATGAAGCTCAGAAATCCTCTGGCTGAAGTAACTGCAACTAAAACAACGCCTTCCAAGACAGAAAACGAGCTCGCATTCCGCAGCTGGTTCAGAGGGAGGGAGCGAAGCTGCTCCAAAAAAAAAGGAGATCCCATGGAGGAATCGGGTCTTTAATAGGAGGCCTAAGGTGCAGCACCCCTCCAGGAACCCCGAGAAGCATCCAGTTGAGCAATGGAAGGGCTAGTCTAATCGCTGGTGATGTTTCTAAATAGCACAGAGGTGAACTTTGATAGAGGAGTAGGCTAGGCCCGAGATGAAAAGGGAAAGGAGGTAGTCCAAGACTGCCCCACAGGACAACCTAACGGGAAAGATCACGAGCCCGTGACCAAAGGAAAATCTACGCCATTTCATGGCGGCAGTACTTAGTAGTCGGTTTTTGGCGGCAGAGACCTCTGCCACCTCCAAGTAGACCCCGTGTCGCATAATGGCTACTGCCTCTAGGAGCCAGGCGGCAGGTTCAGAGACCGCAGATCCGGATGTAATAAAGACCCTTGCTCCTGAGACAGAAGGTGAGAACTGCGTGGCAATGGGAGCGGAGGTTCCCGCGCCAGCTGTGCCAGCCAAGGGAACCAGATTTGTCTGGGCCAAAATGGGGCCACCAGAATCACCCGCGCATGCTCCCTGCGCAGTTTGAGCAGAACTCTCTGGATCAACGGGAAAGGAGGAAAGGCGTAGAGGAACCTGTTCTCCCAGGAGATGGACAAGCGGCCTCGCCAGAAAACTCCAGGCCCTGGATCTAGCGAGCAGAAATTGGGCAGTTTTCGTTGGATGGGGATGCAAATAGGTCTAACTCTGGGGTTCCCATCGAAGGAACAGGTCCTCTGCTACCTCCTGAAGAAGTTCCCACTCGTGGACTCTGGCCTGAGAGCGACTCAGGCCGTCCGCAATCGTGTTGTCCACACCGGGAACGTGTACCGCGACTAGACTTGCGCCGTGTCCGATTACCCAATCCCACACTCTCATGGCCTCCCTGCAGAGGGGATAAGAGTGCGCGCCTCCCTGCTTGTTGAGGTAATACATCACCGGCGTGTTGTCCGTTTGAAGCAGGATGGTACACGGTGGGATCATGGACTGGAAAGCCCGGAGAGCATAGAGAACCGCCCTCATCTCCAAAACATTGATGTGCAGATGAGCTTCCAGCGGACTCAAATGCCCTGAGACTTCACCCCATCCAGGTGAGCTCCCACCGAGACCTGAGGCGTCCGTGGTGATTGTAATCTCTGGGGACAGGCTGCAAGCGGGGCGCCCTTGGAGAGCGACCGGGGCTAACCACCATTGCCAGTCCTGAATCACCCTTTTGTGATTCTGACCGATGCTGCAGATGGTCTTGCTCTGGTCCCACTGCGCCTTGAGCATCCACTGCGTTACGCACATGTGGAGCCGTGCGAGAGGGACCGTGGGAATGGCCGCAGCCATGTGACCGAGCAAGCGAAGGACCAACCTGGCCGGAGCGGTCTGATTCGCTGATAGGTCCTCTATGAGGGACCTGATGCGTTCCGCCCTGTCGCCTGGGAGGAAGGCCCTCCCCTGGACCGTGTCCAGAACTGCGCCTATGAACTGCAGGTTCTGCGACGGTACCAAGACCGACTTCTCCTGGTTTATCAAAATCCCGAGCGATCTGAACAGGACCCGAGTGTCCTGGATCGCCTGCAGAAGAGCCTCTCTGGAGGCGGCCATGAGAAGCCAATCGTCGAGGTACGGGAACACATAGTGGCCCTTCCTCCTTAGAGCAGCTGCCACGACCGCCATGCACTTGGTGAAAACCCTTGGAGCGGATGACAGTCCGAAGGGAAGAGCTCGGAATTGGAAATGGTGGCCTAAGAACTCGAAGCGCAGGAACCTCTGATGCGCCTGAGCTATGGGGATGTGCAGGTAGGCATCCTGCATGTCTAAGGACGCTAAATAAGCACCTTGTTTTAGCATGGGAATGAGACCCGGAAGGGTCACCATGCGAAACCTTTTGTAAGTGACCGACAGGTTGAGGTCGCTTAAGTCCAGAATTGGACGGAGGTCCCCTGTCTTTTTGGGAACCAGGAAGAAGTGAGAATAATACCCTAGTCCTCTCTGGTTTCTGGGACAGGTTGAATTGCTCCTTGTCCAAGAGAGATCACCTCTGCCAAATCAAGTCGGGGCGCTGACCAATAACGGGAGAGCAGAGGAGACCTGAGGGTGGACGTCTTGAATTCTAAAAAGTGGCCTTTGCTGACCAATTGAAGAACCCACCTTCGTGGTTATTACTTGCCAACCCGATAGGAATCAGGCAATGCGACCCCGACCAAAACGCCTCCGTTGATCCTGAGGGCGGGGCCGGAAAGGAGTCATGCTGTGGCGGCTGAGGCCCGCCGGCTGGGTAGCCCTGGGAGGACGCTGACCTCTGCCAGCGGGCTGCTTCCCCTGGGATCTTCGGAAGCCAGAGCCCTATGTGTGTGGGGGAACGCTGTTGCCTCTGAGTCCGCCTGATTTAAAGCTGCCTTGGCTCCCACGAGCGAGCCAGGCCTCGGCTGGTACATCGCCTGGACTGTCCGGACCGCCTTTCCAGCCTCTTGCAGTTTGGTAATTATACGTTCTGACGGATTACCAAACACCTCACCTTCAAAGGTAGCGTCCAAAATGTTTTTCTGGACGTCTGGGGTGAAACCAGAGACACGAAGCCATGAGTGTCTCCGAAGGCACATGCCTGAAGCAGCCGCCCTGGCTGACAAGTCCGCAGAATCATACAGCTGCTCTTAGTACTGGTTCCCGTGCCTGAACCCGTCTGGAAGAGCTGAAGCATCTCCTCCTTCTGCTCACCGTCCCGCAGCTTCTCAGCCGCCTCTAGCCCCTGTTCCACAGAGCGCTCTGGAACTGAACCATGTGGGTGAGATAGTTCGGGACCTGATAGCGCAAGTCGGAAGCGTAAGTGCGCCTCCCAGAGCGTCCAGCTGTTTGGATTCTGGGTCCGTGGCAGAGCACTCAAATGCTGCGTCTCTGGGACCCGATCATGAGAGGCAGTAATGACCAGGGAGTCAGCCAGAGGTTGTTGAGATAGGTACTGGTCCCCCACAGGGGCCCTGTACAGTCTATCCGCCTTCTTCGGCACCGCTGGGAGCGAAAGAGGACGTTTCCACGCAGCCTTGGTGACGTCCACAAAAGTGTCCACCAAGGGTGGCACCACCACAGGCTTAGGGTCCTTCTGCCGAAGATACTTTGCCAGGCGTAGTCTTTCGGGGTCAAGTTCCTGTGCTTCCCAACCCATGTTCTCCTGGATATGTCTAAGGATATCCATGAAGGATGGATCGTCTGGAGGAGACCTTGGAGTCTCATGTGGGTCCGGCGAGGAAGCGAGACCGAGATGGAGATCTGGAAGAAAATAAGAAGATCCCGAGCCTCCGATGACGCGACCGACGCCGCCTGGATCTCTTGGGACTGGGCGACCCGGGACGCACGATCTGGACGGAGGTCTCCTTCTAGAATGCCTGCCCCTGGGAGGAGTCACAGGCTCCCTGGGGACGGAATGGTCAGCCGACCTCACAGGTGAAGGTGGGGCGGGTGAGAAACCACAGGAGGAGGAGGTGGAGGAGGAAGGACTGGGTACCACATCCTTCCTGATAGTAGTACCAGTAAGAAAACAGGTCCTTCACCTCGCCAAGGACAGTCCCGACGCCGGCCCGAGGACGAGGACGGACGCGGGTCGCGGCACGGCACCCACGGGACCTCGGGCGGTGGCGGGGACCCGGGAGACTCCTCGTGGCGGGAGCGCCCGCCTGGACATAGGACAGGCGAATCCTCCTCGATGGGGACTCCTGTCCGACCGGCGCGGGGCGCAGGAGCCCCAGCTCAAGCGTCATGGACGCCGGTCCCCACCGACGTCCGATCGCGACGAAGTGGCCGACGACGGCCGACCCGACGAAGGCTCGGAGGAACGCTGATGACGACTGACGGCGGTCTGGCCGACGCCGGATCCACCGGCTTCCTCAGCAGTGTGAGCTCTAAGGTCTTCCGGGGGGGAAGAGAGGAAGACCGGCCGTCGGGGCCCGAGGGGCGGGAGCCCGACTTGTGGTGGTGGTGGCGTTCCCCCGACTTCGCCAAGGCCTTCTGGGCTGAAGACGACGGCCTGGCGGTAGAGGCCTGAGCAGGGTGTGCAGCGGGGGCCGCAGCCGGGAGCGAAGTCCTGGCAGGCAAGCGGTCCGAGCGAGACCCGGAGCTCCGAGACTCGGAGGCCCGAACCGGCGACCGGGCAGGATCCTTGGACCTCTTCTTCTTTCCGCATGCCGGTGCGTCAATCTTCCTTGAGGCCATCGTCAAGTTTTTCCTCTAGAAGAAAAGCTTGAAGGGCCTTCTACGCGGATTCTGTGTGGCTATTGAACCCCTGGCAGAGGGAGCAGGCCTTGGTATCGTGGTCCGGGCCTAGACACCTGACGCACGCGGAGTGCGGGTCCCTAAAAGGTATCTGCTTGCCGCAAGCACACTTGGAAGAATGCCCGGTCGGAGAGGACATCAGACACGTATCTTGATTGAAGAGAAGAAATCTTCCACAGAAGAATCGAAAAACTCAAAATTTTTGAAAAACCACGCGACGCGTAGCAAGAACTTTACCGGAGGTCGAAGCATGCACTGTCGACGGTGGGAAAGAACTGGGGATTCTGGCGGGACCGCCCCCTCTTATACCACACCTGACGTCGGAGGCGGGCCGACGTCGGGGGCGGTCCCCGCTGAAGATAGCTAGCTAGAAAAGATCTCCGGGGTCCTGGCGCCTGCCGGCTTCAGTCCTAATGGTGTAACCTGCTGCAAGAGCTGTATCTCGAAGTAAGATCTTGTAGTGCTGGCATTGTAGTAGCCATTGAGATGTGGTTTATGACTTCCATGGCCACAGGAAGGTGGCTGTAGCAGTGGGATGCAGCAGCAGTATGCAGTAAAGGATTTTTTTTTTCAGATGGCCAGTTCTTGGCTCTTGTAGTGAACACGGTGTTCTTGGACTTACGATCTCAATATGTACATCCTGTAAGAGAGGAGAGTGAGATTTGTCATTATAGAGACCTGCAAGTACCTAATAGGGGTAAACTGTGCAGGAGGAGCCTCTGCAAATGAGAAAGAGTACCAGGGGCATGTGATGAAGCTGTGGGGTGGGTGGGTGGGGTTAAGAGGGATTTGAGGAAGTACTACTTGACTGAAAGAGTTGCAGACGCTTGGAACAGACTGCTAGCAGAAGCGATAGAGGTAAAACAGTAGGGGCTTCAAGCATATGTGGGATAGACAGAGGAGAATATTGTGAATAGACAGGAAGGAGGGAGGGTCATCAGAGATCAGTTAGGGTCTGCGGAGACAAACTAGTCAGGGACCATCTGGGCAGATCGGGTGGGCCAAGCAGTCTTTTTCTGATGACAGATTCTGTGTTCTGTGTTTCTGTGTTGCTGCCTCTGGTAGTATTTTTACTAGTTTCCTGCTTTACTTCCACAGATCCTTTCCCCATTAGGGCGAATTAGTGAAGCTTTAAGTGATCTTACTAAAGCTGTACAGCTACGTCCCTCTGCTCGACTTTTTAGGCACAGAGGTACCCTTCACTTTATTTCTGAGGTGAGTAAGTTTGCTGTATTATCTTCTGAAATTTTTGCAGGTGCAGTCTGTGAATGCTAGGAAAATGTGTTTAGTAAAATGAAGATGTATACATTTTCAGTCATATAATTAAACCACTTTGGAAATGAATCTTCAGGTAAAAAAAAAAATTCAAATCATTTCCCCTCTATAGTACCAAAAATCTGAATTTCTTTTGTTAACAAAATGTTAGTCACGTGAAAAGTTTTGTTATATTTAACACACTTTGACAGCAATATTGACCTGACTCCAAGCTTTTATTTTATTTAAAAAAAACGATGACATTAAGATCGTAACCTTAACTGTTCCAGAGTTCGCCCTCTTTCGAGACAATTTATTTGAAAAGTGCCACCAGGAGCCATAAGAGCAGGGAACTTAATTTGTTTTAATGATGACCCCTTTTAGGGTCCCTTGATGCTGCTGCTTTTTCCCGCCTGATATTAGTTTTAATAATTACTGATCAGTTGATATCAGTTGGGTGGAGGCCCTGCACTGAAACTTGTGCTGTGTGCTTCCAACAACTTCAGCTGATGCCTCCAGAGTCCCAGCCTCATCAGTTATTATAACAGCTGTCTATTGGTTAGAGCATTGGCTTGGGTAGGAGACCACAGATGCAAACACCACTTGATCCAAGTTGCCTACTGTGTGACCTTGGGCAAGTCACTCAGCCACCCCATTACGGAAATTGGTAGGAGCAGTACCCCACTAAAACGAGCTACTGCGCCTCAGCTGGGCTATTCTGGGTACATAGCTTGTATATACCCCAAAGAACGAAACACAACTGTACCTGCTGTACCGTACGTACTTGCTATAAGTTTGTGCTATATGCCACTGGAAAGGGAAGAGTCTCTGCTTTCCAACAATATATAGCCTGAAATCCTAGCAGACAAATGTGTATAGATATTATCTTCAAAATTTGCATAAACTGTTACAAATATATTATTGAATTGTCAGTTGCCCCGCCTCTATGTCATGAGTCTCAACCACTGCTTACACTGGTTGAGACTGAGTATCCTTACTAGCAGGGGAAGTAAGAAGAAAGCAGCTGTGGCTGTTTGCTGTGTGTTGAACATTTTAAACATGTTAATGTTGCTGTCTGAGTGTTCTAAACATGTCAACTTATTTAACAGACAAAGAACCTCAGTGCGCAAGCACTGAGACAAAGGTTACCCCAAAGGGCATTAGCCGGGAAGCCAAGTTTCAAAACAATTACAAAATCACACATACCCCCGTAATGCAATCATCATGGGCTGTATATGCAAATCACCACAAAATATTATGCTGGTTCAACTTTAAGCAGAAATGCATGGTACGCAGAACTGCATGCATTATGGGGGTATGTGTGATTTTGTAACTTATTTAACAGTTTAACAGTACCTGTGCAACCCCTGTTTCCAGCGGTGTGTAGCATGAACTTGTAGCATGCAGGGTTACAGAATGTATTGCAGAAATATTGTCCTGTAAAGTTGCATGGGTTCTGGTGGTGTGTTTTAAATTGATATGTTTGAATACAACATCAGCATACAGTATTTAAAGTTCAACAAATCCAATTTGAAACAATTTGATGATACTTGTGCAGCTTTATAGGACAGTATCTTGGGAACCATGAATGCTAGAAATGTTTTCAAAAGATACTGGTGGTTTTATATTAAGGAGAAGATCACATTTTTCTAGTTTATCCTGTATTTAACCAGGTGAAGATACCTTTGAATTTCTTTTGTTATATAGAAAGGTGTTCATCTTCCTAGGCTGACGGAGCGGCTGTTCATCCCTGTCCCCCGCTGCCATCATATGGCTACACTGCCTCTCTCCTTCTGAGGGGTAATTGCTCCACTGATCCCCCCCCCCAACATCGGGTGGGGGAGGGCTGTTCCTCCATGACTGTCATCCAGAAGTCCCCCCTTTCCATCGAGCAGCAGGACTGGCCATTGCACCTGGGCAGGGCTTCATCAAGCCTGATCCTCTCCATTTTCCTCCTGGTTTTCTCCCACTTTCCCAGAATTGAAGCATAGCAAATATGTACATGCTCTTGGAGGGGAACATGCTGTCTGAAACCGTGGATTCCTTCCATCCAGTCAGACGTCTGTCTGCCCCACCACCACCATGTAGCATCTGTGGTACCACCAGGCCTCCACCTGGTGGCAGCTATGAGCTGGAAATGCAAAACACCCTACCCAGGAAAGGAGAGCTGCCTGTTAGCTGTTCTCGCCGTCTCCTAGCCATTCCCCCCACTCCAGCCCGCTGCAGACCAAGCTCATTCTCAAACTCCGGTTGCTGGAGTCACGCAAGGTAAGGAGCTTTACAGCACCTCAGTGCTACTGGGGCGGTATGATCCCTTTGAAATTTTAAGTTTATTTTATAGGGCAATTTTGATCAAGATGGCAGCAAAGCATGTTTACAGGAAAATCCCATACAAATCATACAGAACACAATTATGGTATATGGTTACCACTTGTGCATGGATTTCCATCCTAAATAAAAAGCTGTTGTACTGCAGTTTAACTTGAACATTGTTGTACCCTTCGTTGCTAGAAGAGCTTTTAAATTAGAATGGAAACTCATGCCACCTGACATTTCTCTTACATTTTTCCCCACACACAGAACCCAGCCCCGCCTCGAAATACAGAAGCTGTAGATCTTTGAGGATATCTCTTTCATCAGGCCACACCTATGGATCTTACAGCCTCCAGGTGCTAGGACCACATGGAAACTTTTGCAAGCAGTCTGCCATGGGCTGCCCTCAATGATGTCATACATTAGCATGTACATAAATGTGGGCAGCCCCTCCTCTCCTCAGTTCTTTTCCCACCATCAAGTTAGACTCATTGGATCACTGAAGGAAATGCTGCTGAAATAGCTGCCTTTTTTGTTTTGCTACGTAAACAAGTAATCAGTTTTACAGGGATTTTTGATGACCTGTATGTCTTCGAAAGACCCATTGAAACTACTATGGTATTGTCAAAGTGGAGAAAAGATCTACACTGGTGACTCCCACAACATCTCTGTCTGCTGTCTAGGCCCAGACCACAACATGAAAGCCTGCAAAATCTGTCGAGGTTTCAATTCCGTGACCAGGCAACGCCATAAAGGGGCTCTAGAGAAGCACCTCCTGAAACAGAAGGTGGCCACCATGGAGAGGGAGCTCCAGCAGAAGACTGCAGCATTGCCTGCCCGAATCCAGGTTGTCCAAATTCTGGGACAGGGTGTTAGGGAATCACAAACACAAGCACGGAGATAAGGAGAGAGACTCCTCTGTGCATCCCAGATCGCCCCATTTGCTCTGCAGGTATGACCTCCTCAGTACCGTTGTCCATTCCGGTGGTGATGGTGCTCCCCTGAGACTGTTGACAACACCAAGATCGGGGCTTGGCACAAGTACTACCAGGCCTAGTACAGCTGGTATGTCGCAGTCGACTTTGGGGACTCAGCCTCCCTTGTGAACTCCACCAGTCACACTCGTCGACGATACAGTGCTGACGCTTCTGTGATTCTGTCATCTTTTTCAGATGTGATTGGAGGCCTGCTACCTGGCCTCCTGGTTCAATCAATCAATTCTTTATTTAGCCAGGTGAGACACCATCGAGCAAAGCTCATTTTCAAGATGGATCTGGATATAAACAGTATACATCAAAGGACAGGACAAAAAAAAAAAAGCAAGTGAATACATTCAAAGAAATAATCAGGAAACATTTACAGAATCTATACAGTATTAACTTTTTTATATATCTCTATCTATCCATGGCACAATAGGTATTCAGACGCTTGGGCCTAACCAAGGGAGCAGTCTAAACTCAGTAGTATGAAGCTGGGCAAGGTCAAAACTATACCATACTATAATAGATAAACAGTAATATGAGTTAAGTATAAGTGCTAAGACTATGTATACCATAGTTGTCAAGGATAGTTCAGTAGTAATGGCTCAAGTTAAAGGACAGAATAGGCCAAGTGGATCCAACTGGGAAGGAGTACAGATCAGGCAAACTTAGGGCTCGTAAGAACAATAGAGGTGACATTTAGGGTCCGGGTGTAGTTCGTGGTAAGAGGGTGACACCTAATAACAGAGATAGTTCAAACTTCAGCTTGCAGCTCAACACAAACCACAGAACAACTAAAGATCTGCCCACCCCGAAGTGGCATATGAGTATGGAGGACAATCATAAAGGACATCCTGTCTAGACGACTGGGCATACTGAAGGGAAGAGCAGAGACTGGGTCAAATAGATGAGTGAGATTGATCAAGAGCTCCATCATGCAGAACTTGTTCCACACATACGCCTGGAGCATCAATTTAGTGAAAGCAGTTGCAAGAATCCTTCACTTCGAGCATAAAGCATTTTAAAAGCAAGTAAACTGATAAGGTGGGTTAACTTTACTGTCTTTGCAGGTTGCTCCAAAGTTGGGGCAATGCATGACTATGGCTGCCCTTCCAAAGCATGTTTTTACCTTGAAAATATTTGGTAGGATAAGGAAGGAACTCCTCAGGGCGTACCTGCCTATCGCAGAATTACCGGGAGACAGTCCAATATATATATTGAGCCAGTTTATTTAAGATAGCTCTGTATGTCCAGAATGCAGCATTTCTTTGCCTCCTGTATTTGAGAGAGGATCACCAAACTTCTGGTTCCAGGGGGTCCATTGACGGAGCCTCTCTCTAACCCCACATTGATGCAGCAAGGTAGACCCTTGCCACAGCCACCTCTTAGGACGCTGCCGACCCTTTCCCTTCTCCCTATCAACCCACTCGATGATGAGTATGAATATAATCCTGATTTAATACTGCAGGATGAGGCTGAAGACTATGCTGAAATCAACTATTACCATGGCACCAGCTGCACTGTCTCAACCTGCAGTGAGGACTCTGGTAAACACACCATGGTCTCCTTAAGGGATCCCACTTTCCTCAGCATGATGGAGCAGTTGCAGGCTGCCATGGGCTTTGATCTGCAGGATCAGGACAATACTAAAAATAATTTAATAGAGTTCCTGAAATTGCTAGAATCTCCTGCCATTGTGGTGCCACCTCTGCTTCTTGCTTTAGAGGATTCCACCTTTGCTGCCTGGTACAAGCCAAATAAAATTCCAGCTGTACCAAGAAAGGCAGACAAAATGTACATGGTTCCTTCTCGGAAGTCATTTATATGCCACACAACCTGAAACGGACTCAGTGGTGATTAATTCTGCCCATGATAGGGCAAGGGCACCTAAGCACCTTAGTTCACTTCCTCCTGATAGAGTCCAGGAGGTTTGATTTCTTGGGCAAAAGTACATTTGCCTCAGTATCATTGGGCCTTCTCATTGCTAACTACCAGGCCCACCTGGTGAAGTACCGGAACACCCTCTGCGGGAAGGCCAAAGCAGCTGCATGACCCCTGCTGAAGAAGGATACCTTAAAGCAGGAGCTCTTGAAAACTTACAGCTGGGGCTGATGTGGGCAAGCATTTGCTCCGCATAGCCTATGATGTCTCAGATGCCTCTGCCATGGCTGTGGCCTCCTGGCATCTGTCTCAGGAGATATTCTTGGCTTAGAGTGGCTGGCTTTGCAAATGATGTGCAACAATGCATTCTAAATGCCCCATTTTGAGGGCACAAGTTGTTTGGCCTTGGGGTCCAAGACATCCTATCAACTCTTCAAGCATCAGGCAGGACTCTAAAGTCTGTTCATTCCCTCTACCATACCCAGCCTAGGGGTAGGGGAAGGGGTCCCTTTTGTCCAGCTGGTGTCAGACAGAAGGGCAAGGAGCAGGAGCCTCAGTCCCCAGTACTGAGCCCAGGTGCCCATTCAAAAGCCCCTAAAGGCAGTGGTGCAGGGGCTGCCCAAATTGGCTCCACCCGACTCCTTATACACCTCCAGCCACCTTTACCTGCAGGGTGGTGGTATGGAGTTGTCTCCTCCACTTAAACCAGTGGAAGGAGGAGACTACAGATGCTTGGGTTCTGAGATCATACAACAGGGTCATGCTCTGCAACTTCTGGACACACCTCCAGATCATCCCCCACTTGCAACCAACTTCCCTCTGGAGCATCTACCTCTGCTGCTGAAGTGCAAACTTTACTTTAAAAGCAGGCCACAGAACATGTACCCTTTGAACAAAGGAATACGGGTTTTTACTCCCAGTACTTTCTTGTCCCAAAGTGGACAGGAAACCTAAGGCCTATTCTGGATCTTAGGGAGCTAAACTTCTTCATAGAGTACAAAAGTTCAGAATGGTCACTCTGCAAGGCCTTCTCCCAACTGCTGCAAGTAGGGAGTTGGATATGTTCCCTCAGTATGAAGGATAATATCTCCATATAAAAATCCATAAGTCTCACAGAAAATACTTGAGGTTCCTATTTCAAGTGGAACATCACCAATTCAAAGTGTTGCCCTTTGGCTTGTCTTCTGCACCACAGGTCATTACCAATGCTTGGCAGTACTGGCAGCAGCCTTTTGCAGGGAAGGCCTCGATGTTTTTCCTTCCCTTTATGACTGGCTATTGAAAGCCCACTCCAGGAAACAGTTCCTGAAGACCTTGGCTCTAACCAGACATCTGTTTGATGCAGTTGGGTGACTATCAACATACCAAAATCATTGATCATTGTTGGCACCCTGCCAGTGACTGCAGTACTTAGGAGCAGTCTTGGACATGGTCCGTGTCTCAACTTTTCTGCCTCTGGCCAGGGCAGACAGTCTGGTTGCCCAAGCACAAGTAGTGCACAATAGCTGTTATGTCTTAGCAAGGATGTTCCTACATTTGCTGAGACTCATGGCAATAGCCAGTGTCACAGTACCACTGGTCAGACTGCATATACGGATTCTCCAGTGCACCCTAAGAGTCCAGTGGGATCAGCTCACAGACAACTTAGAACAGATGGTTCTAGTCACGTCCCCTGTACACAAAGTGCTCAAGTGGTTGATGGAACCCAGCAATCTGTTAAAGGTGGTTCCATTCCTTATCCCCTTCCCTCTACAGATTCTTACCATTGATGCTTCGAGGATGGGCTGGGAGTGCACTTGGGCCCCTGTCAGACGCAGCGCACATGGACTCTAGTGGGGAGCACGTTGTATATCAGTGTTCTGGAAATGTGGGCTGTTCTGTATAGACTCCAGGCTTTCCAGAACTACTTATCCACTGGTCCTGTAGTAATACAGAGAGACAATGTCAGTGTGATGCACTACATCAGCGAACAAGGGAGGACTCATTCAAATCCACTGTGCAGGGAAGTAGTCTCTGGCACATGATCTGGAAGTATCAGCAGTACATGTTCCAGGAGCCCAAAACATCTTGGTAGACAAGCTAAGCTAGTCATAGTCCAGGATGCATGAGAGGGAGTTGCTGACCTTAGTGGTAGATGACCTATTTGAAAGACGGGATCATCCAGAGTTGGACCTTTTTGTGTCCCCACACAACCCAAAACTGTCGCTTTTCTGCTTGCTGACTCCAGGGCTTGGAGTTTTCTGGTGAGACACCATTGTCCCTCTCTTTGAAAGGGAGGTTCCTATATGCCTTCCTCCCCATTCCTCTAATTCGGAGAGTACATCTCAAGCTGCAGATGGAGGGGGCACCTCTGATACTCATTTTTATGTTTTATAAACACATTTTAGTGATTAAGCAGCATTGTTTTTTTACTAAAAAAAGTTTGGCAGCACTCTCTCCAAAAAACACACACTCACAACAAATGTTTAGTAGTGTTTAAATTTAGTGAGAAACTTCGCTAGGTGCTCATACATTGCAGGTATAATGCTTTGGACTATTTTACAATGATAAACACACCACATTAAGAACAGTCTTACTTTGAGGTGTTTGAAATCTTTCCTGTCCTCATGTCTGCTGTCGCCATATTATTCTTGGCTCAATTGCATATTCCACATATTCTTCATACCTTTATTTTTTGTTTAATGGAGTATACTATCAACAGCACCATGGGACAGCTATGGGTACAACTTTTGCCCTGTCATTAGCTTAATCTGTATGTGGCAGACTGGGAAAATAAGTTTATATGGGACAACACCATGAATAAATGGAGAGAAGATAATACTGTACTATGGGTTCACTTTATAGACTGCTATATTGTGCCTATGGGAAGTAACAGACCAGGAGCTAGCAGAATGTTTTGTATACATCAACAGCTGTGATACTAACCTTAGATTTACAGAGAAGCACAGTGTGAATGAGGTATACTGCCTTGATGTGATATCTTTAAGAAAGAGAACAGAATAGAGACATCACTGTTCAAAAAATCTATGGACAGGAATACATACGTCTTGCACTGGAATAGCTGCCATCGCCATTTTCAAAAAGAAATATATCAATGGACAACTACTCAGGGTGAAAAGGAATTGCTCTGAGGAGAAAAAGGCAAGTAAATAAATAGCAGATGTAAAGATTTTTTTTTTTTTTTTTTTTTTTAATCAAGGGCTATGATCCTGATATTCTAATAGATGCAGTTAAAAAAAAAAAAAAAAACACAATAACAAGAGAATATAATCTGGTGAAAAAGGTTAGAGAAAGTAAAATAACTTATATCACCTACAGTAAAGATACAGAAAAAGTCAATGAAAATTGGAATATCTTAAAAGATGAACCTTGCATTGTGGAAGACATAGAAGAAAGTCTTAGAGTTACAAGAAAAAGAGGTCAAAACCTGAGAGCTATTTTGATGATGTTATTTCGAGGAACCAAAAGAAAATAGACCAGAGTGGATGCCACAAGCCCTAAAAGGGAATTTAAAATGCAGAAACTACATTCATTGCAATAACACCACGACTGTTAAAAACATTTACCCACCAAAGGAAGAGAGGGAAATATGAGATAAATGGATTTATCTCATGTAAAACCCAGGGAGTGGTGTACATGCTGACATGCCCCTCTGGAATGGCATATGTAGGCCAGATAAAACGGGAACTAAAAAAAAAAAAATAGGGGAGCATAAAACAGCAATAAGGGTAAAAAAAAATCAGGCATATACGGTGGCAAGACATTACGAGAAAAGAAATCATGGTTCACCAGCTTCTCTGAGATTTGTTGGGATCGAAGTGGTACAGATGTCAAAAAGAGGTGGTAACCTGAAAAGACTGCATGAGCAAAGGGAACGTTTTTGGATCAACGAATTGGAAACTATGGTCCCTAAAGGTCTAAATAGTTTTGTTGGGGACTGAACATTATATTGAAAAAAGAATGATAGCAGGAAGATTTCAGAAGCATTTATGATTATATTTAACCATCTCATATAACCGTGTTCACTCCGATTCCCTGTGGGTAGCTGCATTTTTTTCCTAACACTAAAACAGTACAGCACCTCTCTCCACCCTATACAGTAGTCACAAAAAAGAAAAAAACTACACAAACGGTAGATACCGACAATTTTTGGGTTGGTGGGTTGATAAAAGGAGGGCCCACTAGCCGGAGTCAGAACTAATTTTGGCCTAAAGAAGCTTGTATGTTTAATATGCCTACCCTCAAAATGACCATGCGATCGTTCTTGATTTTTCTGGTGAAGAAAACATTAAGCCTGGTAATCGGTTTAAATTAGACATGTTATACTGGCATCAGTGTATTCTGGAGGTGACTGCATGTTTTGAAATAGAAGACATAGGTCTCCAGTATTCTGTAGCACCAAGAGCACAGTGCCATAAGAACCTCCACCAATGTGATAGTGACTACTCTATGTACAAAACATAACATATTGGCAATTTAAATAAAATTCAAAATTGAAATAAAAAGTTTAGCCTTCGGTGTACGACCCTTTAGTGCTCCTCTAGATTGAGGTGTGAGAAGTAGTGCATGGCATGGTTATGATTATATGTGAGACTGTATAAAAAGGACACCTGTGAGACTTATGACTAATAACCAAGGCAGTAGTAGATGAGAGAATGAACATAAAATACTTGTAAACCAGGTTATAGATGTGCATGACCAGCATTAAGAGTATGAGGAATGTTCCCTTTGTAACATAATGAATTAAAAGCAAGACCTCTTAAAAAATGGCATCACTAATAAAAAAGTATACAGCTCAAAAAAAAGCCGTAAATATGTACAGAAAATAAATCTTTTAGCTAGATGGCCAACCAAGGAACTAGAAGTATGCAACTGTGAACATTTTTTTTTTTTTAAATGTTTATCACTGATCACACACACTAATGGAATTGATTCACTTATAACAGTGTGCACAGTAAAAATGGTGGAGATGCAGGGTAACTATAGAAACCCCGAAAAAGGATTAAAAGGAAAGATGTGAGGATGTATCAGTTCTGAGGAAGACACCTTATGCGTCAGAAATGTCAGCAAGTTTCTTCATGGATTTCCATGTGCTATGGAACCTAAACTTTGCTGCTCCTAGAGCCATAGAGACGGTCAGAACACAACGCAGCAGGCCCAAAATGAAAATTTAAGTTTGTAAGAAATAAACTCACCCCTAGGCCAGTTGTATCAACATAAAGTATGAAGCATATGTGGAATAGGCAACTGAGCCAAGAATAATACAGCGCAAGGCAACTATGAGGACAGGAAATGTTTCAAACGCCTCAAAGTAAGACTGTTCTTTATGTGTTCGGAATACGACGCAAGGCATATCGGAGGATAGGAAAGGTCTCAAACCTCAGAGTAAGACTGTTCTTAATGTGGTGTGTTTATCGTTGTAAAAAGTCCAAAGCATTATACCTGCAATGTATGAGCACCTAGTGAAGTTTCTCACTAAATTCAAACACTACAAAACATTTATTCTAGGGACATGGATATGTTGTTTAATCCACACTGTCTGGCAGGTTCCTTGCTGCTTTAATTCTTGCCGGAAGGTCTTCAAGCTGGCTCCTCCCACCCAACCCGTAAAACCCACGGCTCCGCCCCATGACGCCAGATCTTCCTTACTGCTTGGAAGCTCAGGTTCACTCCTTAGTGCTCTGTGTTTTAGGCCTGGATCCAAACTCTTGGGTTTTCGAAAATTATTTTAAAGTTTTCTAGACTACAGTCTTCATCTTCCCTCGCAGCTGCGATGGACAGATCCTCGGTGCCCTTGTGGAGAAGATGTCCCGGACCGATCCAGCTCACGTGTGTTTACTGCTGGGCCTTGCACGATCCACAGGCCGCGAACTCGTGCAAGTCCTTCTGCTTCGGGTCTTAGAGGACCGTGCTGCCAGACTACAACTTGGATGTCCCGAGAAATGGTACCCACCGGTAAAGTCAAAGGAGGCCGTTGGGCGGTGTCCACGGCTGCGGGCTCCGCGGAGCAGCCGATCGCCCTCGAGGAGAAGGTGGCCCAGGCCGCTTCATCTTCCTCCTCAGCTGCGGCATTTATCCTGCTCTTCTTGGGCTCCTCCTCCCTCTCCACCAAGGGAGAAGGGCCATCGGGACATTCCAGTAGGTTGAAGAAAAAAGAACCAAAAGGTAAGTCCCACCATCGATGTTCGTGGGAGCGGGAGAGATCTCGTTCACCGGACCGTCGACTCTTGACTTCAGTTGAGGTTGCAGCTAAGGCCGCTGGCTTCACTGTGTCCCCGTCAGGTCAGCCGGCTAAGACAACTGTCGACGCGGTTGAGGTTTCTCTCAACCTGGACGGTTTATCGACTGGAGAAGCTGACAACCCTTCTTCACCGGTTCCCCTGGTGGTAACCGAGGACTTGCCCATGCCTCCTGTGCCGAAGTGCCCGGTAAAGGACCCTGAACCAGGGGATGAGTGGGTTTCTTCCCCTTTTGACCTACCTCAGCGGTAACTTCAAGGTCTCGCAGTCCTCTTCCAGGTCGAGTAGATCCTACCGACATCGGGGTCCTCGGTCTTTGCACCATGGAAAGCGGCGCCGCCGCTTGTCCTTTCGAGGATAGGCTCCACGTAAGTTACACCGGCGCTACAAGAACATGATGTGGCAGCAACTTTTGCTGACTGCAACAAGCCGACTCCATCAGCCTTCTCCGGCAATTAAGTGGCTGTCACGGAGTGACAAGCAACCCTCGTGGTTATCGAGGAGCCAACCCGGCATGGTTGTTCATGTGAAACTGGCTGCTCCACTCATTGTGGTTTAATCACCACCTCCTCAGCCGAAGACTGGGGCCCCAACCGAGGATTCTCGGTCGGGTCAGGCCCACAGGTTGTCGGTCACCCTCACTCCTGATCGACCTCGGCAGGTGGAGGGTGGCTCAGGCACTTGGCAGCTGTTTGCAGACTCCTCGGAGTCTGACGACTCCTCCATGTATTCCAGGCCCATTGACCTGGAATCTGCAGGGGGTCAGTCAGTGGACAAGAGCCCATCCTCATTCTTGGGTATACTTTGACTCACCTCAGAGTCCACTGGGATGCAGCTCGAACCCGTTCAGAAATGGGCCAGGTATCCCCTCATGGAGATACTGGACCGAGGAGATTCCCTTATGGAGGCCTTCCCTGTGGCCAAAGCCATTGTTGGCCCGGCCCTGGAGTTGTGGCAGCGACCTGCATCTTGTCCTGTGCCTTCGGCCAGGATGGCTCGTAGGTATACGGTCCCCACCGGTTCACTCTCCGGTTTCTCGGAGTACCCTTCTTCGGAGGGGCTGGTGACTGACAGTGTTTTCCAGTGTTCCGGGAACACTATGGACGTGGACAAACCACCCGATAAAGAATACAAAAAGCTGGATTACTCTGGGCAGAAGGTTTATGCTGCTTCCTCCCTAGGCCTTTGACAGGCTAGCTCGGCTGTACTGATGGCACATTTCTAACACACCCTTATGGGTTCCCTGGATGAGGTGATTCCTCATCTCCCGGCTGACCTTCAGACGATGGTCAAGCAGGTGCGGGATCAGGGAAGGGCGGTGGCTAAACAACAGCTTCAAACTTCTTTGGACATCGGTGACTCTTGTGCCCGGTCAGTAGCGGCCACAGTAGCCATGCGCCACAGAGCTTGGCTGCGGATCTCCACCTTCACGGCGGACACCCAGCACAAGCTGGCAGACGTTCCCTTCCTGGGCACCGACTTGTTCGGGCCAGGGGTGGAAGGCCATCTCCAGAGGATCAAGAAGTCCAATGCCACCTTGACTCGGGTCACATCTGTCCAGAAGGACAAAGGCCACCAGCAGCAGCGTAAACCCTTCGCTCCTGCGGCATGTTCGGCCCAGCAACAGGGCCACCAGGCTCACACTAGGTGCCCTAAGGCCAAGTCTGCTGCATCCTCCAGTAGGAAGCCTGGAGGGAAGAGTTCAGGAGGTCCTTCAGCCGGCCTTTTCTCCAAGCCTCCCAGTGACGGGTTGAGGGTATCGCTCCCAGCCTCGTCCTCCTCCCAAGGTTCCCTGGTGGGGATGGCTCTGCCACTTCCTTTCCACCTGGTCCGCTATCATCAAGGACCGCTGGGTGCTAGAAGTGATCGGCGGGGTCTGCCTCTGGAGTTCGAGCAGTTCCCTCCCTATCGAGCCATCGCCCCACGGGGGGTAATGGGGTCTGCAGCCTCTGTGTCGGCTTGTCAAGCCTACATTGTCCTGCTCCTCCAGCAGGAGGTAATCAGTGAGGTGGCAGACCCTCCTCCAGACCCAGAGTTTGTGTCCAGGTACTTCTTGGTCCCAAAACGGACAGGGGGCTGGCGCCCCATTCTTGACCTGCACGACCTGAACAAGTTCCTAAGGCCGCGCACCTTCAGAATGGTTACTCTGGCTCAAATCATTCTATCCTTGGAACTAGGCATGTGGTTCTGCTCTCTGGATCTCCAGGACGCGTTCTTTCACGTCTCAATCCATCCGTCTCATCAGCGATTCCTCCGCTTCAGAGCAGAGGGATCTCTTTATGAGTTCTGGGCCATGCCCTTCGGCCTCTCTCCAGCTCCCAGGGTCTTCAACAAATGCATGGCAGTGGTGACAGCATTCCTGCGGCACCGAGGGGTCCGGGTGTACCCTTACCTGGATGACTGGCTGATTGCAGCCCCCTCCAGGTTGGAGGTGGAGCGGTCCAGGGATCTGGCCCTCCAGGTCTGCTCTCAGATTGGCCTCCTCATCAACAAGGTCAAATCATAACTCGTGCCATCGCAGATGATTCAGTTCATCGGGGCAGAGCTCGACTCTCTGTGAGCCAGAGCTCGGCTCCCGGCTGACAGGGCTGAGGTCCTTTCGTCCTTTGCCCAATCATTTCTGGTTGAGCAATTGCGCCGTGCCCAGGACTTCCTGCGCCTTCTGGGCCTCATGGTGGCCTGCACCAGCGTGGTCCGTTGGGCCCGCTGGCATATGCGCCCCCTGCAATGGGGGCTGGCCAGCCAGTGGTCACAGCGCCCAGTCCTCTGGACCAGCCAGTGACAGTGACCCAGAAGATGTGGGACAGCCTGCAGTAGTGGCTGGTCCCATCTCATCTGCAGGAGGGCATCCCATTTGTCCGCCCCGAGCCGACGGTCACACTAACGACCGACACCTCTCTGATGGGTTGGGGTGCCCATCTGGGGGATCTCCGGGCCCACGGCTTCTGGACCCCTCAGGAGTCTCGATGCCACATCAATCTGCTGGAGCTTCGAGTGGTTTGACTAGCCCTCACCGCCTTCTCTCTGTTTGTACGGGGTCAGGTGGTTCAGGTCCAGATGGACACCACCACGACCATGTACTGCCTCAACTGTCAGGGCAGGATGCACTCCTTGCCTCTGTGCAAGGAGGCTCTCCGCATCTGGTCTCGTGGTCAGCCTGAAAGCGGCTCTCCTAGCCATCCATGTGGCAGGAGCCTCCAACAGTCTGGCCATTGCCCTCAGCCAGACAGGCACTGGATCTCACGAGTGGTCACTCCTGCCGGAGGTAGTGCAAGAACTGTTCTTCCATTGGGGCACCCCTCAGGTGGACCTGTTCACCTCTAGGGAGAATGCGAAGCTGAGGATGTTTCACGCCCGCCCCTCTCAGCAGGGTTCGCTGCAGGGGGAATGCCTTCTCCAGGCTGTAGACCCCAGGTCTCTTCTTCGCCTTCCCTCCATTTCCCTTGATCCACAAGGTGCTTCTCAAGGCGAAGAGGGACAAGGTGCAGGTGATTCTGGTAGCCTCAGACAGGCCTCGCCAGTTCTGGTACCTAGATCTCCTTAGCCTCAGCTCCAGGCTCCCGAGGTGGCTTCCAGCCCACCCGGACCTGATCTCAGTAGACAACGGGAAGGTTATCCATCTGGATTTTCAATCCCTGCACCAGACGGCCTGATTCATGAGCGGCTAGAGTTACAGGCCTTGGGTCTTTCCGACGAGGTCCTCAACGTCGTTGAGGCGTCCTGTAAGGAGTCGACCAGAAAATGCTACGCCTTCAAATGGAAGAGATTTTCCATTTGGTGTCAGGACAAGGGGTTGGACCCCTCTTCCTGCCCCTTGGCTAGTATTTTGGATTACCTGTGGTCCCTTTTTCAGCTAGGGCTCCGATAGACGACCCTCAGGGTGCACCTGGCAGCATCTCTGCTTACTGGGCATGGGCTGGCAAGCAGTAGGGTGGTGCAGGAGAAGGTGGTCGGGCACTTTTTCAAAGGCCTTGATCACATATCCCCTCCGGAGCGAGAACCTCCAACTCCGTGGATCTACTGCTGGTATTGGCTAAGCTCATGGGCAAGCCATTCGAACCGATGCACAGGTTCGATGTCTCCCACCTGTCGTGGAAGACCACCTTCTTGGTGGCTATAACGTCAGCCAGAAGGATGGGAGAGCTCCAGGCGCCTTCCATCGATCCTCCTTATCTCATCTTCCACAGGGACAAGGTTGTCCTTCACTCCCACCCGAAATTCCTTCCGAAGGTGGTGACGGAGTTTCACCGTAACCAGGTGTTGACTCTGTCAGTGTTCTACACCAGTCACACCTCAGAGGCTGAATATAGGATCCATACTTTGGACCCTAGAAGAGCGCTCGCTTATTATAAGGAGCGAAAAGCTGAAGTTCAGGGAGAGGTTCACCAGCTGTTTGTTACCTACGCTGAAGCTGCACCTAGCAGACCTGCAGCCAAGCGGACGATAAACAGGTGGGTCACCTCCTGCATAGATCTCTGCTATAGGTTGGCGGGCATGGAGCCTCCCAAAGGGATACAAGCTCATTCTACCCGCCATACCGCTGCTTCAGTGGCTGCTACTAGGGACGTCCCTATCCAGGAAATCTGCAGGGCTGCTACCTGGAAGTCAGCACACACCTTTATTTCCCATTACCACATCAACCTAGAGTCACACCGGGATGCTGGTTTTGAGACCTCAGTTCTTCAGTCCTTATTCCCCAAGTACATGTAGGGGGTGCAGGCCTTGCCTCCCTCCTCCCGGAGAAATGCTAGGAGTCTGCCAGACAGTGTGGATTGAACAACATATCCACGTCCCTAGAAATACAGGTTACTTACCTGTAACAGGAGTTGTATATGTTGTTCATCCACACGACCCACCCAGCCTCCTCAAGCCGACGCAACCTGCTTCCAGCGGGCTAGATCTGGCATCATGGGCGGAGCTGAGGTTTTACCATGGTGGGTGGGAGGAGCCAGCTTGAAGACCTTCCAAGAATTAAAGCGGGCAGAAACCTGCCAGACAGTGTGGATGAACAACATATACCACTCCTAGAACTCCTGTTACAGGTGAGTAACCTGTATTTGTGAGTGCATGTTTCTTGGAGAGAGTGCTGCGAATGTTTTTTTTTTTTTTTTAGTAAAAAAACAATGCTGTGATCAAAATTCCCTTGGCTTGCAACTCCTAGTGGGCTCGAATGAGGTTATGGTCAGAAGGAAAATGGAAGACAAAGTAATTTAAAAGGATACCTCAGGTAGTGGCACTATAAACTAATTTTTTGATTATATTTTATTGATTATTTAAGTTTTACAACATACAGTACATTTACAGTTACAGAACATATATACATACTAGTAACTACAGACATTAAACATAAGTGTGATTTCTTTAGGTAACTTAAGTTACGGAGGACATACCATGGAGAATGCACATCTCTTGATTCTAGGGTATTTTGGTGGTTCTTATTCTTAGAATCAGAAAGGTGCTTACTTGGAGTCCTCCTAATAGTTTAAGGTGTCTCCTACCTTATCACCAGGAGAGGTTTCAATGCACCAATGCTGGGTCCTTTGTCATGGTGTATAGGAGCCAACAGTTCCATCTGTTTCTGCTGCTCTCCAGTTGGTCTCTAATTCTGTAGATCAAAATTTCAGATTTATAAATTGTGTTAATTATGAGCATCCAATTGGCCATAGTCGGAATTGTGTCAGTAAGCCATTTTTGAGTTATACTTTTCCCCATAGCAGCTATGCAAATACCCAATAAGTATCTAATGGCAGGGTCCTTAATTTCTTTAGGGTAGATAAAAAAAAAATAGTACCAATTCCCTAGTAAGCCCCAGTTGTGGCCTAAACATTTCTTGGAGTGCCACTTCCAAGTCCTTTATATAGGCCTCCAGTTTAGGGATAGATTGAGGGTACTGGAGCTTCATCTTCTGGAACTTAGAAGACTTAGAGGGGATATTTTGTTGATGTTTAAAATTGTGGAGGATAAATCATTATAGAATGAACTAGGATTGGTTATTAACCACAGAGAAGCAAGGCTCAAAAGCCATCAATTTCAGCTCATGCTCTAATCCTAAAGGACTTCTCAGACGAAGTTTTTACAGTATATCCAACGTAGTATCACACATTGGAATACTCCACCAAGCGCAGTTGTTGATATGGGTACTTTCAATTCTTTTAAATTAAGACTGGATAGTTATCTGATCAAAGACCAACTTTCTTGGGATCATTGACCCAGATGTGGGAGAAGTGCTCTGTGGGCCTATAGCCTTCTGCACTTCTTAATACTCCTAGTATTCCCACATTGTGTGGAGATGATCAGCAAGTGGGCTTCCAGATTGTCTCCAGCAATTGGCATTTGAGACTGTGTGCCTTTTAGTTGTTGAACTGGGGTTATAAAGAATCAGATCAGGCACTTGCAGCTAAATTCTCTCCAGGACATCAATAGGGTCACCTTTATTTGCATTTTGACATCCGATTTCCCAACTTTTTTTCCTCCAGTGGATAACCCAACTCTTGTTCCAATTTTTTAAAAGCACTGGATAAAGTGGTTATACTCAATTCTTGCAGTACTTTATATAGTCTGAAAATTATGTGTGGCTGCTCCAACCCCTGCATGAATCATCTCCAGCACTGGGTGTAGGGTGACTGGGTTGATTTTTCTCTTCAGTAAGCTGAGGAGATATGCTCTTGCTTGGAAATAGTGGAATTGCTCTGTGGTTGCTAAACCAAATTCCTGAATCAGCATTTGAAAAGATTTTACTCCTCCCTCCCCATTAGGTGCTGTGGGGTTCCAATTCCCTTGCGATACCAAGTTCTGCATTCTTTGTCTAGGGCTGTGGGCTGAAAGTCTGGTTGTAGGTGGAGTGGGAGCAGCCACAGCATGTCAGTTTCTAGATGGCATTTTTGTACCCATTTTTTCCATGCTTGTAGGTGGACCAGCACGAAAGTAGATGTGCACTTATGAATGTTTTGTAACCCTTTACCATCCAGTATAGCTATCTCTGACGGGCCTTGTGTATCAACTCACTATGTGTGCCCATTGCTGTTCTGGGGCTTCCCTTAGCCAGCATATCACTGACTGCAGTTGGGCTGTTTCAGAATATAATTTTAAATCAGGCAATGCAAGTCCCCATTTATTTTGGGTCTGGATAGGGTTGGTAATGCTATTCTAGGCATACATCCTGCCAGAAAAAATTGGTCAGCCATCTGTTCCATTTTTTCATGCCTCGGGAGAAATCGGGATTGCTAGGTTCTGGAAAAATATAAGAACCTTGGTAGTATACCATCATACTTCTCAACCTCCTGCCTCATAAATCAGGGACAAGGTTTAAAAAAAAAAAAAAACAATGGAGACAAAGAACCAAAAATCGGGACACATCTTCAGAATTGGTGATATTCTACCAGCTTCCTAAGTGGATAAGGGACTTGGTGTAAAATGCATTTTCTATGGAAGAACAAGTCTGTAACTTTAATGTCTGACATTATTTTGTGCTTACAACTCCCACTGTTTGATCATAGAAACAGTTTTACGGAGGGACAGAGTAAAATGTTGAGGCAAAATCAGGGACAGTTGGGAGGTATGATGACCATCTTTATCACTGTCACCCTCTGTTCTAGGGTCAGTGGCAGAAGTGTCCACACCACCAGGTCTCTCTACAATTGCCTTTGCAGGGGTCCAAAGTTAGCTTCATACAGCTGTGCCACTCCTGGGGTGAGTTAGATCCCTAAGTATTTCAGCTGTGTGAGCTCACACCTGAAAGGTTATCTGGTTCTGACCTCCTCATCTGGCATACATTGAATTATCAATGCTTCTGTTTTCTTCTCATTTCATTTATACTCTACCAGTTCTCTGTATTGTTTTATTATTAACCACACTATGTGGAGCTCCTCTGCGGGACTGGTGAGGTACAACATGATATTGTCTGCATATAGCGAGATGCGCTGCTCCTCATCCTCCTCTGGGCCCCTGTACCCAGTTAAGCTTGGGTGTGTGTGTGGATCGCTTGGGCCAACAGTTCAATGTATATGGCAAATAATAGTGGGGAGAGGGAAAGTCCCTGCCTAGTTCCAATCTTCAGTTTGAATATGGATAAGAGATGGCTGTTTATTCTCACATGGGCCTCAGGGGCCTGGTTAAAGTGGGTTATAACTTGAAAAATTTTTTCTGGAAGCCCATGTGTAGCAATATCACTTGGAGAAAGGACCATGAAACCCTTTTGAATGCGTTCTCAGCATCCAAGCTGAGGGCAAGGAGGAGTATATTCTGTCTAATGGCCTGCTGTCTAATATTTAGTGTTCTTCTGATACAATGCGTAGTTTGCCTAGCTCTAATAAAGCCCATCTGGTCTGGGTGGATCACTTCAGGGAGCATCTGTTCTAATCTTTTAGCCATAATGGGTGCAGATATTTTGTAGTCTCTGTTTAGTACAGATATGGACCTATATCACTCACATCTGTCTTCTGGCTTGTCTGGTTTCGGTATTACTGAAATTGTTGCCAGATTCCAGGATGGGGAAATTGTGTGGCCTGCCAGTATCCAATTAGCTGTTTTAATAATAATAATGGCTGTAGCTCAGGTGAGACTTTTTGTAGAATTCAAAGTCTATCCATCTGGACGGAGCATTTGTCTGTCTCTAAGCGTCCTATGGCTCAACCACCTCGGGGTCCAAAGCCTGCTTTGGAGCATGTCCTACATATGGGCTCTTATCTTAGGGTGCTTCAGGGGTTTAAAGGTCTCAAACAAGTATGTAGCAGAAGTGCTCCAAAAACACTGCCTTGTAGGTCAGGGGCTTACCTAAATAATGATGTGCTCTGTTTAACTCTGAAAGTACATTATCCCACAGTCGGTAGTTCCAAAACGTCCTGCCGACAGGTAAACAAACACCGAGCTCCTGTTTAAACCCCCCGCTGAAGTAGCTGCCTAAGATGGCCACTATGTGCAGTGCGATTACATCATCTGAGCGACAGAGCCCCGGAGAGATAATACAAGCTGAATGGGGAGTTAACATTAAAGTATGAAATAACCTTAATGAAGTGCTTCCCCTCCAAATCCTTTCCCTGTGTTGGTTTGAAATTGGTGGCTACACCTGCACAGGTAAAGGGTTGGAGGAAGCTGTGGGCCATTTCATACTTGTGTTAACTCCCATTCAGCCTGCGTGTCGCCTCGGGCTCTGTCACTCAGATAATGTTATTGCATTGCACGTGGCGGCCATCTTATGCAGCCTTCTTCAGCGGGGTTTAAACAGGAGCTCGAGTATGTTTACGTGTCAGCAGGATGTTCTTACTTTCAGAAATGCACGGAAGCGCTATCGTGTTAAATAAGCCCGACTATGAGGCAATGTTTTTTGAAGAGCTTCTGCAACGTACTTGTTCATGTGTCCTTTAAGAAAATCATCCAAAGCCATAGGCACTGGTGGGGCATCTGCTTTATACAGGGTCTGGTAGTAGACTGTGAAGGCCTCTGCGTGGTGCAGTTTTGCATTTGGATGTTGTATTTTAGCCACAATAGCATGTTTCTGGTATCCCCGTATCTGATAGGCTAGCAGGCGCGCTGCCCTGGGACCTCCATCGTAGTATTTTTGTCTCAGATATCTGAGGGCTCTCTCTGTTTGTTCGATTACTGTATCATCCATTTGTGTTTTTATTTTCTGAATTTGTGAGGGGTCTGCCAGTGTGTCTTGCTGGTGCTGTAAGAATTTCAAGGTGGCATTTAGGTCATCCCTATGGGCTCTTTTTTTTGTTCTTGTGTGCCGCGTTGCTAATTAAATGGCCTCTCAGCACTGCTTTGACAGTATCCCGTAAATATAGTGGGTTTGTGTCGGAAGATCATTCAGGTGAGCTATTTCCTTAATCTGGCCCCGGCCTTTGTCTTGGAATTCCTCATCTGTGAGATAAAAGGAGTCAAGTCTCCAGAGTGTCTTCCTATGATGCGTATTAAGGTCTGTTGTGACTGTTAGGGTTGCATGATCTGAGTATAATATTGGGCCTATATTACATGTGGCTACCCTCCATATGCCCTCTATTTTGGTAAATATGTAGTCTGTTCTACTGTATGTTTGGTGTGGGGCCGACTAATGGGTGTATTCAAGCTGGTTGGGGTATAGCTCATGCCAGTTGTCCCTCCATCCCATTGCAGCTATGTGTTTTCTAAAGAATTTATGTGATGCCAGTGTCCTGGAGTGTTTTTTAGCTGTGGAATCTTTGGAGGGGTTCATCAGTAAGTTACAGTCTCCTGCCAGAACTAAGATCCCTCTAATGTTGTCTACCACTAGGTCTAGGATTTTCTTTACATAAGGGGTGTCTGAGCTTGAGGGAAGATACACACTCGCTAGGGTAATTTGCTCCCCATCTGTCTCTGCTTGCACTATAACTACACATCCGGCCTTGTCTTTTACCACCTTTATTTCTTGAAATTGTATGTGTTTGGACACAAGAGTTATAACTCCCCTTCTTTTGCCCTTGCTGATTGCAGAGGCATATACCTTTTGTATCTATATTCCACCAGTTTTTAGCCTCTCCTTGTGTTAGATGTGACGCTTGTATCATGATTACTCCTGGTTTCTTTTTTTTTTTTTTTTTTTATTATAGATAATGTTTTGGTTCTTACCATTCACGTTAACTGAGTAGCACTTTATCTTAGTACCCATCTTTAGTGGCATTTTTTGTATTATCTAAGAGCTTCTCCACTTTTGGGGTACTCTTATATTGTAAGATTCTCCCCACCTCTTGTTTTTCTTCCATTTACCCTTCAGCATTACATGTTTTACTTCTCTCTCTTACACCTTACCAAGGGTGGTACATTCCATCTCGCAGCTGCCTCCTTAGAGTCTGTACTTTAACATATTATGCTTTCACACCTGAAACATACACTTAACAACAACAACAACATTTTGTGAGCTATGTACAGTTTAACATTAAGCAACATTGTGATCTTCCTAGGCAGGGGCTCTCAGAGACTGAGGGCCCTTTGACTCGGCGAGTTCTACTGAGTTCGGAGGTAGATTTAACTGCTATGTCACTGCCTCCAGTGGTACCGCTTAGGTGCCTGGGTAAGGAAAAAGGTGGGGAAGGAATAGGTATAGTCACCAGTATTTGGGGGTTTCAATGTGGAGTTCCCACTGGTGAGTACTGGCTAAGGTATAAGGTACAGGTGGGATGGGAAAAGCTCTGACTGTCCCTTGCTAGTCCAGTGGTGGCTGCCCCCGCACCATTCTTTAGTGTAATTTTCCTGTATGGGGGTTTCTTATCTGGTGGTACAGTTCTGCTGACTTCCTTTTGTCTCTCACATTTCAGCCGTCCCTCTCTGTCTCCGCATTTGGTATTTTGGGGGGGGGTGCCTAGATCTAGATGGGTCCTAGCCTTCGCTGGAGCCCTTTCTGTTTTATGCAGGCACTTTCTTGATGGGTACAGATCTCTTAATCTCTGTTTTCTGTAATATCGTCTAGATATAGTGGTAATAGGTTACTCTGGTACCCATACGTCAGAATTTTCATACATCTGTTAAAGATGTCATTGCCCCCTCCTCCTCATTCATAGCACTGTTTACCTTGCCCAAATTTTACAGTTATCTCTCCCTCCACATATACTGTATTCCTCTCTCAAGTCATTTACTTCACACTCTAGGTGTAGTTTTCCCTTTACAGATTTACCGGGGGCTCTCAGATTGTACATGGTATTTTCCTCTTTGGGACACACAGCAACATTTTCTTAGTTTTTGGTAGCAGAATCCCTGGATGACCACAAC
Organism: Neoceratodus forsteri; assembly: GCA_016271365.2. Taxonomy (NCBI): domain Eukaryota; kingdom Metazoa; phylum Chordata; order Ceratodontiformes; family Ceratodontidae; genus Neoceratodus; species Neoceratodus forsteri. The sequence goes on from CM057449.1 coordinate 1,730,809,224, forward strand.
CACCTCCCTCACCTGGCACATCCCCCAGCATCTTTCAGTAGTGATGCATCAGGCAATTTGAACAGCGCCACCGCTGCCATAGGGATCCTACTCCCCCCCCCTTGTTATCTGTGCCCCCTTGCTTCCTATTTCCCCTTCCCCCCAACATACCTGATGCAGTATATCATTGTTCTCTTTTGACCAGATGGTGATCTTCCTCCCATCGCAAGTTTAGTTGTCTTATACAAATTCTAGTCCTGCCCATTCGGTTTGTGTGGAGAGAAGGGACAACCAAGATAAAGAGAGACCCCCTCCCCAAACCATGTAAGTCACTTGTGATTTCCAGCTCTTTTGAAACAGTTCTGTCCACAGGTAAGGGAGACTTCAACAGCATGGGGGGCAGTGTAATTGTTCAAGCTTAAAACAAGCCTCTCAGCCATCCCTTCACAGTCCTCTCTCACCTCAGCCCAGCGTGTTCTTAGATTGCTGCGTAGCAGGGCCTGCTCTTCTTGATGCTCATCTGCGCAGATCAGCTGTAGCTCTAGGGCTTTGTGGTGGCTTCAGGTCCTGCAACCGGGCAATGATGTCCTGCTTTACCTGGTCAGTGTGCAGCTTTTTGGTATTCTCCCTCCAATTGTTATTTCTCTGTGGGGTACCAGTACCTCGTAGACGCCCTTGCACCTGGAGTTCACTCTCTGCCTCAGCTGCCATTTCGTAAAACACTTTTCCTCCCGGTAGAAATACTGTCAACCTGGCTGGGTAGGGTGTCTAGAATTTTATCTGCTGCTTCTGGAGGGCCTGTGGGATCGTGATGTATATCTCTTCTCTTCATGGTCTGGGGTTAATCATTATCAAAAATACTCTATCAAAGCTCCATCTCACTTCTTTCAGGCCCTGTGTGATTTAGTTAGGGTTTCCTGTTTTGTTTTATAGCTAAGGAATTGTCGATGATAGAGTGTGGTTTTGCACCGGGCCATTGGTCTGGGCTGCAGTGCATGGTGTGTCCACTCGATCGCGAGCTCCTTTTTCAGATTCAGTTGTAGGGCCTGGTGGAGGAAGTGCCCCAGAAAAGTTTCCATGTCATGCTCTTCCTCAGTTTCTGGTATACCATAAATCCTCAGATAGATTCTGTCTCCTGTACCGACTTTCCGCCCTCTGGTGATCCTGGATGTTTTTATTTCTGCCTGCAGCTGTCAGATCATGGATTCCGCTTGTTCCACCCTCTGGTCTGTGAGGGATATCTGAGCATCTGCTTCATCCATCGTTTGTCAGTGTGGATATCTCTGAAGTAAGGTCCATAAATTTAATGTCCACATCTGCTGGCGGAAGGCTCTGAGCTCTTTAAGAATTGTGTCCAGCTTTTTCCTTTTCTGCTGCATCATTTTAGCAGGGGAGCACCATTCTCGGCCTACAGAAGCCACTGAGCTGGATGCACACGAGGCCTCCGAGTTGTCCGGATCCATCCTCGATCTATGGGCATCCGTTCTGGCCTCAGACTTTTTGTTCTGATCAGTTTTCCCCATATGTGCTGGGATGTAATTCCTGCTAGTTGATGTTTTCTCAATTTTAGCTTGTTTCAGGGATATTGTTCTGGACAGTGCTGCTGGGTGTTCAAATTAGGCAGCCATTAGCAAGGTGACATCACTGGAAGTTTTTTTGGCCATTGTTTAACCAGGTGAGACACACTAAGCTGAAAGCTTGTTTACAGAGTGCAACCTGGGAGCACAGGGAAGTTAAGTGACTTGCTCAGGGTCACACAGTATGTAAGTGGGGTCTGTGGGATTCAAACCAAGGTCTCCAAATTTGCAGCTTAGAGCCTTAAACCACTGCGCTACACTGCCTCTCCGGCCTGTATGTTCTTGAGAGGCATTCTACATCTGAAGCCTCCCAACTGTAATCTAGTCCTGGCTTGGAACCTGGCTTTTATTTTGGAAAAGCTTCCTTTAACTACTTTTGAGCCAGCCGTGACGTGTGGCTTATGCTTTCTTTCTTGGAAAGTGTTACTTTTAGTTGCAATCACTTCTGCTTGAATTATTTCAGAGCTACTGCTCTGAGTGAGCCTCCTTATTTGATTTTCCACAAAGACAGGGTGTTTTTGCATACCAATCCTAAATTTCTACCAAAGGTGGTGCCTGCGTTTACTTTAAATCAAACCATCCACCTGCCACTTTATTTTCCAGAGCATGCCAATCCAGGGGAAGCATTGCTCAATACTTCATAGAATACGCAGATATTACACACCCTGCCAAAGACTGCAGAAAGTCTTCACAGCTTTTTGTTTCATTTGCCCCCGAGAAAGAGTGCACCCCTGTTTCTAAACAGTGCCTATTCAAATGGCTAGCAAGCTGAATTACATTTTGTTACAGGAAGTACGTTAAGGAACTTCCTGGGGTGGTTTTTGGTCACTCCTCCAGAGGTATGGCCACATCTGTTGCTTGTTTCAAGAATGTATGTGCTGCAGAGATCTGTGCAGCTGCTACGTGGAGTGGAGTACTGTCCACATCTTCACTAAGCACTACGGTCTGGACATTGTCTCTCGTAGATGGCCTAGCTGTGCTACAAGGCCTACTTTCATAAGCCTAGAGGTACCAGCCCCCCAGATTGTTGTGTGTGGCCTGATGAAAGAGCTACTTACCATAACAGTAGATGTTCAAGAGAATCTCTTTCATCAGGCCATGCCTTCCCCACCCTCCTTTGCCCTTGTGGGCCTGCAAGTCTGGGGTTGCTGCTCCTAATCTCCATTGGGTAATTTCCCAGCCATATGCCTCACCTGGCTAGCAGAGCGCTGGATTCTCTTCAGGTTCCCAGTAGAGAGGTTCTTCGAGTATGATCGGTGGGGAACTGAGGAGAAGAAGGGCCACCCATATTTATGCATACGCTGACATATAACATCATCATGGGTGGCCCCAACAGACAGCTTGCAAAAATTTTCATGTGGTTCTAGCACCTGGTGGTTGTTAGTTCCATAGGTGTGGCCTGATGAAAGATTCTCTCAATGATCTACAGTTACAATAATTATGTAACTGTTCTTTCTTTCATCATTTTATAAAACAGAAACCATCCCTAACCCAGCTACTGAAAGCACACCTATAACCACTTATGCAAGTATATCACAGTAAAATACAATTACTTTTTAAATGAATCAGATGCACATGCCGACTGCTCATCATCTGACTAGGCACTTCTGTTTTAAGAATAAAACGGAAGCATTTAACAGATGGTTAACAGAGCTCGCAAATTAATCATTTTAAAAAGTAATTCTGTTTTACTATTAAATAGTTCTATACCTGGCCTCAGAGGGGTTCTCAGCAGCTGGGTGGGGTGGGTTTCTGAGTTTTAAGAATAATAAAAAAAAAAAAATAAATAAAACCAATGGTCTCTTGAGAAAAAACAAAATGCAGCATTTTTTATTTAATGTTTCAAACCATATACTGTGTAAGATATCATATGGGCAGACATCCACAACTTGGCTGTTTTTCCCGTGTCGGGATTCTGATGACATCATGGACCTCTTGAGCTTTGCTCTTGAGGTCACTATGATGTCATCGGAACCTTTGATGGAAGTGCAACCTTGTGCTTCATTGCCCGTGCATTATTCTAAATATAGACAAAATGTCAAACATTTATAGCTGTATGCAGTAAACAGAAATAACTATATTCATTGGTTATTGAGGCATTTTAAATGGAGTTTAGAGACCCTCAAATTCCACAGTGAATTGTTCAAGCAAAGCTGTATGTTGTGTACTTGGAAACTACACTAACTGAATTCTTTCCATTCTCAGTTTTTACTCACAGGACTGTTGTACAATGCCAGTCAGACTTTGATATTTCAAGCCTTAAGCAAACAGTATGATCTTAAAACTGCACCTAGTTAGGGAGCTGCTCTAGGAAGACTTAATTCTAAACAAAAGTGGACCAATGCTTTAACTTTCTAACAGCTAGAGGATACATTTGCCATTTTTTTTAAGGTACACCGAAATCTAAAATCAGCATTCGAAATAAACAGTAATGCGGTGTGATATCCTATATTACACCCCTATTGCCTCAGTGTGTAGCTACTTCATTCATGTACTGTATGGCACTGTCCACATTTGCAGTTTTAAACAGGTTTAGCAAACGTGAAACCAGTTCAAAAGTGTCTGAAACCTGTTAGTGGCCAAGCTATGACCAATGTAGAAATGTTTTGAAGACCTTTGTCTACACCAGCTTGGGTGGGGGTAGTCTAGAGATCCATGCTATGCTAAATTGATTTTGATTAATTGGTTATAGTACCTCTTGTCAGGGAAAGTGAATGGTTCACCTAAAATCCATAGGTCATAATGAGAATTGCCATAATTCAGCGGGGCGCTGAACTGTGCAGCCATTTCCAACATCAGTCTGGATACTGTAGTACAGCTCAAGTCACACCTTCCTTCAGGTGTGGACACACAAAAAACAATTTAAGTAAACAGTTGTAAGGATGGTTATTGAAAATTGTTCTGTAGTCTGGGCAGGACCCCTGTCTATGAATAATGTCACGATTGTCCCTGTTAACTGTCTAAAAAAATCTTTCCTGGGCAGGCAACTCGTGCCAAGTTGCTGCTTGCATGAGGAGCTAACTTTTACGCATGAATTTTTTCAATAAAGTGTTGGTTGTTTCTTATTTCTGACTACCCAGACTGCTGGTGGAGATGAGCTGCTATAAAATAAAATTAGGATGGCAGCAGCCCAGGAAGAATTTTAGTTATGGGAGAGTTCAGTATAGATGTTTCTAAGTATTTGAATGAATGAGTGAGTGGTCACACAAAGAGAGAAATGGCTATCTAAGAAGCAATCTTAGATCTCAAAATACCCAACCTGGACAATATTAGGGATATAACAGCAGATGTCCCAATAGAACAGAATGACCACAACACTGTAAAGTTCAACATGTTGCTGGATGCTCAGCAATTGAATTCTATAACACTGTATTCCTTGGTTATTGGATAATGGGTTTGAAAACAGTGACAGAATTAAAGATGAGCTAGAGAACATTCACGAGCTGGAGAATGCAGAAAATAAGTAGGAGTAGTAAAAGCTGCTGCATGAGAATTAGCCCATGAGTTGTCAAGAGTTGTCAGTAAGACAAAACAGTGTAGAAAATGAATATGGTTGGACAGACAGGGATGCAGTTTGAGACAAAAGAGAGCTGTCAGGGTCTGCTGAGGGGAGCAAAATGAGGCCAGTTGGGAGGTCTGTATGGAAAAGTCAGAGAAAAGCAAACAGTGCATTAGGAAGGCAAAGGCAAACACAGAACTAAGGATAGCAAAAGGATACCTCACAACTCTTGCCTCATAAATTGGGGACAACGCTTAAAAATTGGGGACAAAGGACCAAAATCTGTGAAGATATCACCAAGGTGAAATACTCATGAAACTGGTAGAAAAAATGGCTTAGTGTAAATTGCATTTTCTGAAAAGAACAAGTCTTGAACTCTAATGTTTATCATTGTTTGTGCTTACAATCCCCCACTATTCAGTACTTGAAACATACATTTTAAGATGGACTGAGGACAACTTTGAAGTAAAACCAGTGATATCACTGAAAATCAGGGGCAGTTGAGAGGTATGCAGAAGGGTTAGGAAAACAATAAGACTGTCAGGTACATTAAGGAGAAAGGACAAATAAAAATAGCATAGAAATGATAAAGAGAAAATATCCAAAATGTTCTTTAGTTCTGTGTTTGTGGTGAAAGCTACAGGGTCACTGTAGGATAACTTTTGGGGATACAGCTAGTCACAAGTTAGAAATCAGATGTATATCTGAAAAGAGTACTAAATGGTCTGAGGGACCTAAAGGTAAACAAGTCCCTAGGGCCAGGCAGGATGCACACACAGGTGCTGAGGAAGACATAGCATGCCCTGCTGGCACCCTTGGCAGACCTGTTTAACAAATCTCAAGCAAAGGGCAAGGTGCTGAGGGACTTGAGGGTGGCGAACGTGGTTCCCATGCACAAGAGAATCCAGGAAATCACAGGCAGTGAACATTACATCTGTAGTTTCAGTTTATTAAAAAAAACTATGGCCTCTAGGCACAAGTGTCCATTTTCACAGATGACCATAGTCAGTTACACACAATAAAATAGTAGCAAACTTAGCAGTACAGTTAGCATCAGATGAATTGTCCGAGTCATGAACATCAAGACAAAATGAGGCAAAACATGAACACCGATTGCTTTCCTGTAAATAACACCTGAAAGCGGTAGAGAATTTATAAAATGTCAGTGCTTTTGTGTGGCCATACAAGTATCAATACCTCCCTTCATGATGGGGGTACTGTGTGTTTGCAGTAGAAACTACACAGGGGATACAGCTGCTCACAAGTTAGAGATGGGATATATATCTGAAAGGAGAGTTGGCAAGCTACTAGGGGCAGTTTTAAAGGAGGCGGATAGGCGAATTCCTGGAAGTAAATGGGTTTACAGATAGTCATCATGGCTTCATGAGGGACAGGCTGTGTCAAATGAGCTTGATTGACTTTCTCAGTTCGGCAACATAAATGGTGGAGAGAAGCTAGCAGTTGATATCCTGTACTTGTATTTCAACAAGGCCTTTCATTCACTGCCACAAGGAGAGAACAGTGAAGAGGGCAGGGGACCTAGGACTAGGGGAGGGGTTAACTAGATAGATAGGAAATTGGCTGATGGATAAGACTGAGTGTGGTCCTGAAAGAAAAATTCTCTGATGTCAGGAGGTGACTAGTAGTGTGCCTGAGGAGGCTGTCCTGGGCCACTACTCTTTCATATGTACGTTACTGATATTGGGGTCAGAGTTGCAGGAAAGTTAGATGATACACAACTGTGTGGAAGAGTAGACAGTTAGTAGCTTGAAGAGGAGCGTGAGTGGGGCAGGAGAAATGGTCTAGTGTCACTATTGCATTATATACACCATTAAAATGCCATTAAACACTCCTACTAAATTTCCATTACAGTTTCCATTAAACTTCCATTAATCGGCATATATTAATGGCCCAAATTAAACTATAAAGTCTGTCTAACCATTAAATTTAATGGGCTATTCACACATATTCTGACCATTAAATTGTAATGGGCATTAAAATGTATTGTAATTTTAATGGTCAAGTGACTTTTAATTACGTGGGCATTACTTTCTGTTAATGGCCATTACTTTAATGGCCGAGCAGCCATTAATTTTAATGGGCATTAATATCAATGATGGCCATTAAAATAGCCATTAAAATGCCCATTAAAACTCCATTCAAAATCAGTCATGTTTTAATTACTTGATTAATGGCCATTAAAATGAGGCGCCATATTAAGGGCTATAAACCATTAAAACACCATTATTACCCCTTAATTGGTACATAAATAATGGAACCATTACATTTTGATGACCCTTTAATGGCTATTTTTTTAATGGTATGTTTTATTTTAATGGCTCATTAATCATGCACAATGCCAGCATGACTCGTATGCACCAGGACGCCATTAACTTAGATTTTGGATGAGCTTAATTACTGTTCCCCTAAACACAGATGTATAGCGGAACCCATCTTCCTGCAGTGTCCTCAAACAGATCAATTAACAACACACCAATATTTTGTAATATTTAACTTTAAGAATTTCATCCTTCCAGTAGTGGCACTAGCATGTTGCATGCTCAGCACTAGTCAGAGACACCCCACGTGCCTTGACTGTACTACCACTTGGTCGATTGCCTTGACTGCACTCCTGCTTGGCTGAAACAAAAGAATTTTTTTTTTTTTTATATATATATATATAATAAGATCAAGTGAGTTTCATAGTAATTTCCCCCTGGCTTCCCATTCGCAACTCTCGCCTTGCAGTTTGTATCATAAAAAAGGTTTTTATTTTCCCCAAACATGCACTATCACATAGCGCACTCATCGGTATGTCGCCCTCCATCCTCGCTCCAACTGACTTACTGTACATAAGATGGACAGCACGTCTTCATCTGTGGGAGATGAATTCAAAGCCCCACTGGTATCATTGAGCAATCTGTGCACATCTAGCACTTACCTGACAGCACTCCTGTTATCGGACCCGACTACCCAACTGCAATTACTTGGCTCTGTTGAAGTGCCAGTGAAAAAAAATAAATGTAATCCTTGCAGCCCTGAATGGGGAACTATGATTTAGGAACAGCGTATAAACAGAAACACACTGGCTTCCATGCTACTATTTGGGGAGATGGAGGTTGGGGGTGGAGGAATCGATAAACATAACCTTGCTGAAGGTATTGAAGAGACAGTGGTCAGACAACCACCAAGGAACAACCACTGATAGCTGGAGAAAAAAAAAAAAGGTATACAAAATAGCGGCCTTTACTGGCAGGTATTTCAGTACAGGTACTACTTAAAAGAAAATGAAGTTGTACTCATTTTTACTGCTTTGTAACTTTTTTAAACATTTTTAAGTATTTAATTAACATTCCACAAATAACCCATTTTCTAAGCACAATAATACCCTTCAGAGTGGGCGGTATGGGCAATACCGGACCTTCCAGGGGCTATAAGGCCTGGGGCAATGGAACTCATTGTGCCTCAGGCCATCTGGTATGCCCAATACCACCCACCCTGTCTGGTATTATTGCTTACTTAACCCCCCCCACACACACACACACACACACACACTAATGGAGGTTTACACAAAATGTTGTAACTTTAGTTAAAAACAATATTGTCTCTTACCTGGCCAGTCCAAGTTGGGGATAGCTGTTCCTCAGAACTGATCCTGATCAGTGCTTGAAAAAGAAAACAATGAATTTAAACAGGACACAAGGAACAAGGGTTCAATTTAAACCACAGTGTGACTCGAGCTCCAAGTGAGTCTTTCTGTAAAGACTTTCCTGTAGAGTGCTTCATGTCTGAAAACAGCTGCAGCCTGTGCTGTCAGATGCCAGTACTAAGATGCTGGCAAAGGGCTTCAGTGCTATAACAAAACACCACAGTACCTGTGCATGACATCACACCCACTTATCACCAGCAGAAGAAAAAGGTGGGATGCTACTGTACAAATCACTTGTGAGACCTCATTTGGAGTACTGTGTCCAGTTCTGGAGGCTGCATCTCCAAAAGGACATAGACAGGGTAGGGGCAGTTTAAAGAAGGGCAACAGAAAATGGTGCAGAGCCGGCACCAAAGGTCATGCAGGAAGAGACTGGAGGAGCTCAATATGTGTACCCTGAAGAAGAGGAGGGAGAGGGGAGACATGATAGAGACCAGTAAGTACCTAAAGGGAATTAATAAGTTACAGAGGGCAGCATCTTTCAGAAAAAAAGATGCTCTAGATCAAGAGGGCATGCCATGAGACTGGAAGGGGTAGACTAAGGGGCAATGTGAAAGTACTTCTTCATGGAAGGCTGGTGGAGGCGTGAGCGGCCTCCCAGCAGAGGTGGTGTGAGCAGATCTGGTGAAGGAATTGAAAACTGCCTGGGATAGACACAGGGGCCCTAGTGCTTCAAAAGAAGATAAAACTGGAGATAAAGTGGGATCAGCTGCATTTTTAGTAGGTAGGAAAAATGGCAGACTGGATGGGCTTTATCGGTCCTTATCTGCCATCAAATTCTATGTTTCTAATGCACTTGACAGCATCCAAATTCCCTGTTAACAAAGGGCTCCTCAGTTATTAGGATTTCATGTACATAAAAATGCATTTGACATTTATTTGTGCAAAAATGCAAACCACCACCTTAAAGTGGTTGTGTCAGTGCATATCAGGCGGGGATATAGAAAGTCAGTACTGTATCAGGCATGTTCCTTAATAGTTATTGCTGGTGGCCTCCTCGCAAAATTGCATCTTCAGTTTAAGTCTGGCTGACATTGAAACATCAGTACTTGCTCCTGGTCCCATAGGTCATTTTGCTATGGCTTTCTAGTAGTTTACATTCCTGGAAGTTCTGAATTTGACTCAATGTAGAGGTTGCTGCTGCTTAGTATAAGAGGCACTTTGCAAAGCCCCAGATCTGATGGTAGTTTTGTGAGGAGATAACCAGCAGTAGCCATGAAGAAAAGTGCCTGTCCAATATTGACTTTCTGTAGCCCGGCTTCATATGCACTGCTTTGACCAGGTGGCGTTTGACGTTTTACACAAATGTCAGATACATTTTTTGACATGTAAATCAGTCTTATGGTACTGTGTTTACTGTTTTTTGCTGCTGAACTGACCCATGACTGCTGCTGTGCAGTTTTATTGTGTTACTTCGATATTTTTCCCTGGATATATGTGCGCCTGTGTGGTGACAGAGCTACTGTTGTGTGACAATAAAGATTTCTTACCTAGAGACTTTGGGATGGGGTTTGGGTGGCTTGAGGAACATCCAGTGTACGGTAAAATAAGAATAGCAATGGGGTCACAAAATATGTGCAGCTCTTTAATAATTAACTGGGATAAGCAAGGTACTCTAATAATAAAACAATGCTTGTGGTCAGTGTCCTCAAGCAGTAGGGGCTGGTGTCTTTATCGTTCCACTGGACCTGTAGACAAAGTGGAAAATGAGTTAGTATAATTAATGAAATTCTCAATCAGCTGTGTCAGGTGGAAAGGGATTGTATGTTTGGGAGGGGGTTAAAAGTGTGTTGGTCAGGAGGGTGAGGTACCCGTACCACAGCAGCGACCTGGGTTTGGGAAATGACTTGGGCTGCTTGTGGATGTCAGGCGTGGGGGATAAAGACAGGTTTGGTATCACTGGGCCCCTCTCCTTTGAGAAGGGCACAAGCTGCTCCACTCATGACTCGCTCGGGGGCAGGATAGAGCCATCACCATTCGCACACCTGCAACAATGACAGGGTGATAGACTGCCAGAGTGGCTAGAAACACAGAAATATAGACTTTGACGCCAGATAAGGACTGCTTAGCCCACCCAGTCTGCCCGCTTTCCTACCTATTGGATAAGCTGCAGATCCTAGTTAACCAACAGCCTACATCTTCCTACCCCCCCACCAGAACTGCCTTATGTCTGTCCCATGCATTCTTAAATTCCCCCACTGTTTTTGACCCCACGACCTCCTCAGGACAGCCGTTCCATGTGTCCACACCCTCACTGTGAAAAAAATACTTCCTCACATTGCCCCTGAGCTGTCCCCCCTCTATCTTCAAATTGTGCCCCCTTGTTGTTGCATCTCTCTTTTTCTGAAAGATGCTACCCTCTTAATAGCTTAACCCTCTTTACAGTTAAGGGGGCAGATGTTCATCCCCTTCCTGTCCTCATCATGGGGGAAATTGGGGTGGTAGGGAGTACCAAAGGTACAAGTAATTTCTTAAAATGGAGAGTAATAGTGCTGGGCATCTGAATGCAATAGAGGGTCTGTCGTCGTTATAGGGCCTACAGTGACCAGACCTTCATCCTGCCAGGTACCTCTTCCCCATTTTTTCCACCCCTGTCCTGACACAGTGCATGGGCCCATCAGGCCTCGATACGCATGTCAACCCCTTGAGAAGGAAGGCTCCTGCCCACCACAAGGTGTTTATGTGCACCTGTCCTTTCCCTCCTCAGGCTTGGGGCAGTGCCACACACTACAGTGCTTCCCCAGCCTCAGCCCTTTCAGCTGGCTCACCAGGTTGTACCCAATCTCAGGAGGAGAGCAGATTCAGGGGGCTGTGGAGTGGAACAAAGAGGGTGCTTATCTTGGGAGATGCTTGTGCAGGTGCAGGAAGGGTTGTCCAGCTGTATGGTGGGTGGTCAGCTGGAGGGTGATTGGTCCTTGGGCAGGAAGGGAGGTCCCAGGGGGTGGTTAGCTGTGGGTGGGTGGGTGTTCCAGCTGCAGGAAGAAGACGGCTAGTCTGTGGTACGATGGGTGGTCCAGGGGTTAGAATGCAGATTTGTGGGGTGTGGAGTGGTTCAGAGAGAGTACTCAGTTTGGATTTCTTTATTCTAAGGGTATGGCTGGAATTGATCTAATATAGCAGAGAAAGCACAAGGACTGTTTTTTGTGTGCAGTACTGTAGTTGTAAGCCCTAGCCCGGTGCCTCCAATTTGTAACCACTACCTGGCCTAGCCTGGGTTCGGGGAGAAAATCTGTTTGCTCGCATTTTGGCTAGGTTTGTACTTCTGGTCAGGGGCACCCAAATAATTCTGGACACAGGAAGCAGTAACTGAAAATGTCCAAACCAGGGATGGGATTCTAGAGTGTGGCTTTTATTCACATCGACACAGGAATAATAAAGCAAAGATGGACCCCCACAGGGCTACACTCACTGGCAATGCAGTTTTACAGAGGACAGAGCACATCTTTTTCACTACACGAAAACCCTCAGGTTCTGAACACATCTGGGCTCACTAGACTGAACTGGTACTCTTACTCTTGGATTCCCTGGCATGGTACCCGGCCAGCACTAGGACACTTTTCCATATGGCGTGGAGTTTGATGGTGGCTCCCTAAATCACCCATGAGCACTTTCTAGCTCTAAAGGGAAAACATCCTTAATCCCACGTCTGGGTACTTTCTGCAGACACTGGCCAAGTGCCTGGGAGAAAGCTACAGGTGCCCAGAGAGGTAAACCTGGTTACTCCAGATGGGGGGTCTCCCACTTCTTGCTCCCAAATCTATACTTGGCCATTCATTTGGATTAACACCTTTCTTTGAACTCTCTGGTTGTAGATGCTATCTTGAAATATACAGTATATCACATTTAACATTCTACTCTGTATTTAGCTGATGTCCTGATTTGAAAAGTTCTATAAGTGGCAATGTCCATCTTCCTAGACCCCCACTGTTTTAGATGCTTTTAAGCCATACACAAAATTAAAAGTACTGTACTTGGCTGGTCTTCTTGTGACCCCACAATAGGCAGCTACTTTTACACAACTCTGGCTTGGTGAAACATAGGCTCTGTTCCAGAACAGACTCGCCGTGGTATGCAGGTACCCCAGGGCTTCTTCCCACAAAACACAGATTCTCTGGTACCTCAATACAAACTCGTCTGTAAGGCAGCTTTTCCCTTTCCAAGCAGGAGCCAGGGTTTGCCCTGAGTACTAGTTCCCATCCCTCTGGGGATGGGGCACTGGAACAACATGGGGAGTGGTCTCTACCACTTCCTGCTGGTCTCTTCTATGTTCTTTTCTAGGGTGAGAACGCACTACCCACTTTCTTGTGTAGCTCTATGGCAGAGCTTTTCTCCGAGAGGCTGCCAACTGCAGTACACCTCCTCCTTCTCTGGAGTTTCCCTGAAGACTCACTTGAATTCCCCAACTTTCTACAGCTAACCACCTGCTGCAGCATTCCATTGTGGCTTATGCTGCTTCGAGAATTCTATGGTGATGTCATCCCTCCAGCTCAGCTGAGACGGAGGACAGAGTGATACAGTGTAAAACCCATTTAACTGGTGTCCCACAGGCTGCCTTTCCCTGCCTGCCACTAGTTCTAAGTGGGATTCTAGTAACCCCGGGTGACAAGGGAGTTATAGTAAATTACAGTATCCTTTTACATGGTGGTGTTTGATATATTTTAGCAGTTTAATTTAAAAATGCTGACAACTCATCTTAATTTTTAGGCACTTACATTGCATACTTTGTGCCAGTACATTAATGGCCATTAATATATTGGCATAACCGACAATAATTTTCATGGTACGAAAAGCTGTTGGACAATTTTATGACCATTAAACACATTATTAAAAGGGCATGTTACAAGATTTTAGGGTGTACTGCACCCATTAAATATTTAGTGGGTACCTGTCATAATTAGTTAATGGCATAGATGAATAAATTAATGGTTTGCACCCATGAACCATCAATAGTTAATAGCAATTTAATGGGAAGATGCACTGATCATAAAAAATGGTGATACAAAATTTAATGGTGAAATTTAATGGGTCACATGATAATAATGGGAAAATAATGGAAATTAATGGAATTTTAATGTTTCGTTTATGCAGTACTGTATTCAGCAATTGAAATTCAATGCCAAAAATGTAAAGTAATGCACACTGGCAACAGAAACCTGCATATGGATTATTGTATCAATGGGGTTAGGGTGGAACACTCAAAGGGGAACTGGGGCTGATAATTACCAACAGTCTAAAAAACTCTTCCCAGTTTTGTAAAGTATATAAGAAGGGCAAACAGGTTGTAAGGATGCATGAGGAGGCGCTTCACCAGTGGCAGAATGGCGATAATACTTGCACTGTACAAGTCACTGATTCAACCACATCTAGTGCTATGCACAGTTCTGGAGCCCACACTGAGGAAGGACTGGGATGGCTTGGATGCCATATAGGGAAGGTCAGTGAAAGTGATTTAGGGGCAGCAGGGTAGGTCCTGTAAAGAGAGTCATGAGATGTACTCTCTGGAGGACCGAATTGAGAGGGGGAGGGATAGGATGAAAACATGTTAATACATACGGGGGTACAACAGGATAAACGCAACAGCATTGTTCAGGTTAAGGAACAATTCATCCCTTTGGGGGGGGGGGCACAGTCTCAAGCTGTGGGGGGAGGAATTTCAGAAAGGACAAATGTATGAAGTGTTTTTCCAGAGAGATAGTGGTGGATGCATAGAATAGTCTACCAAGCAATGTGGTCAGTACTGAGACTATAGCTAGGTTCAAAACACAGTGGGATGCCTTTAAGGGGATTCTTATGAACTGTGAAATGGGTATGGAAAACTATCCAGAAACCAGATTAGCTGAGGAACTTAGAACTCCGTGTTAATAACCCAGCATAACAGCGCTGGAAAAAGATGTGTGACCTCACAGCGCTGTTTACATTAAGCAGGCACAGCTGTATCAATCCACCACAGTTCACTTACTTGTATTTAAAATAAAAATGTAAACATTTGGCACCTTCTGGCCAAATGTCAAAATTACAATGGCTCAATAGGACAACGTTTTCCTTTTTCTCCTTTTACTGTTTTTCTAATCTTTACTTATTTAAAAAAAAAAAAAAAAAAAAAAAAAAGAATATTTGTTTATTTATCCTAAGGGACCCATTTCATAATTGGAGTAAGGAACTGCAGGGTGTGCTTTGTGCTGGTATAAGAGCACTTCTTGGCCTTTTGCCTCAGTCCACTCTAGGTGTGCTGCTGTCCCAGCACAAAAATCACACATTGGAGTGCCTTATTGCTCAAGTAATACCTTGTAGGTCCTAAGGACAGACTTCATGGACTTACGGCCTTTTTTTGTCTTTATTCTTCTGTTTCTGTGTTTACTTATTCTGGCTACAGTTTAACATTTTCATTGGGCCATACCTTTGGAACTGTAAGCCATCGCTGTCAGTACCACTCAGAAACTTTTGGTTGCTGGGGGCCCTGCAGAATGATGTGCAATGTCGATGACTATAAACCGTGGGCGGCCACAGTACTTCACAGTTCTTTCTTCCACAGTTGACTGTTCATTGTGCTGTTGTTTCTATGATTTTATTGTTTTCTACTTAAACTTATCAACCTTGTCCCTGTATGCTGCCTTCGAAAGAACCTTTGTTTAGATTGTGTACGTGTGGTTATAAGATCTACAAGAATGACACTTACACTGTGTGTGTTTGCTGTTTGGCCTGTCCACAGCATATGGACCTGCAAACTCTACCAGGGTTTAAAGAGGGAGTAAGGCCAAAAGTGTGCAGTGCAGAATTAGAATCAACATGCAGTATACCCAATAAACTGCATACCAGAAATTAGATCTCTAGGTTACTTTGTTGAAAAGTTATAAATCATTTTGTAACCTGATTTCACTCCTGTTCAAAAAGCCAGTTTCAGTGAAGAGCTACTGATAATGTCTTAACCAGAACTCATAGCCTAGTCCTCCATCAGTAACCTTATAGAACTTATTTTCCAAAATTTAAGAAACTAATTTTAGTAATCATTTAAAAAAAAAAAATAATAATAATTGACTCTGGGTTGGGTGCAGAACATGAGTTTCCAGAATATTCAGATGGATTGTACCGTACTTTAGAATGTGACGAGGTAGTTTTGGAATGCTGCGCTGAACAAAGCTATGAAATGTCGAGGTGGGTTGGGGGGGCAACATGTAATTTTGGAATGTGTCAGAGATGCAGTCTCAGACTGTGGTGTGGACACTCAGTGTTGGAATGCAACAGGGACTCGCATCTTGGTATTTGGCAGGGAATGACAATTTTTAAATGTAGTGGTGATGTACAGTACACTGGTGGAATGTGACAGGACACACCATTCTACTCTGAAATTGCTTGTCCCTGCCACCTACCACAATTGTATGCACCTTTCAAATTTGTGCATCACATTCTGCATTACATTCCAGCATTGTGTCCTTGCCACATTCTGACAGTGTACATTACCACCACCTTCCAAAAGTGCACCTCCTCGCCACATTCTGAAATTGCACATCCCCACCACTATCTGAAGTTTTATGTTAATGCCACATTCTGAAATTGCCACTACCACATTCCGAAATTGTGCATCTGCGTCACATTCTGAAACTCTGCATCACTGCCACATTCTGAAACTGCATGTCAGCACCATATTCTGAAATTGAATATCCCTGCCACATTACAAAATTATGGATCCCTGCTGCATTCTGAAATTGTGTCACCACTACATTCGAGTATTGTGCATCCCAGTCACATTCTGAAAATGCTTGTCCTCACCACTTTCCAAAATTATGCATTTCCACCACATTCTGAAATTGTGTTTCCCAGTCGCATTCCAAACTTGGAGTCCCCATCACATTCTAAAATTGTGCATTTGAGTCACATTCTGAAATTAAACCTTCCTGTCATATTCTGAAATTGTGTGTCACTTCCACAATTGCAAAATCTCTCGTCTTAGTCATTCTGAAAATGCAACCCCACACATTCTGAATATGTGTCACTACTACATTATGAAATTGCATGTCCCAAGTCCCATTCTAAAACTGCACATCCCTGCCACATTTCAAAATTGTGCATCCCTGCTGTATTCTGAAATTATATCAGCACTATATTCCAATATTGTGCATCCCTATCACATTCCCAAAAACACTGATCCTCACCACATTCCAAAACTGTGTGTGTCTGCCACATTCTGAAATTGCATTTCCCGGTTGCATTTCAAAACTGGAAGTCCCCATCACATTCTAAGACTGTCTTGGCCCCATTCTGCAAATAAACCTTCCCCACCACCTTCTGACAGTATGTGTCACTGCCACATTCCAAAATTGCCTGTCTTCATCACATTTTGAAAATGCACCCTGCCGTCATTTTCCAAAATTTTGCAATCCTAGCACATTCTGAAAATGTGTCTGCTACATTCTGAAATTGCATGTCCAAGTCACATTCTGAAACTGTGCAGCCCTGTCACATTCCGAAATTGTGCATCACTACCACAGTATATCTGTGTCCTTGCCACATTATGAAATTGTGTGCCTCAGCCACATTCCAAATTTGTGCATCCCTGCCATATTCTGAAATTGTGTCAGAACTACATTCCAGAATTGTGCATCCCCATCACATTCCAAAAATGCTCATCCTCACCACGTTCCAAAATTCTGTTTCTTCCACATTCTGAAACTGGGCTTCCCAGCCACATTCCAAAACTGAGCATCCCCACCACATACAAAAATTGTGCCTTAGCCTCATTCTGAAATTAAATCTTCTCTCCACCTTTTGTAGTTTTGTGCTACTTTCACATTCCAAAATTTTCCATCTTCATCACATTCTGAAAATGCGCATCCCCATTTTCCAAAATTGCACAACCCAACTACATTCTGAAAATGTATCACTACTGCATTCTGAAATTGCATGTCCAAGTCACATTCCGAAATTGTGCTTCCCTGCCACAGTCTGATAATCCATGTCCCTTCCATATTCTGAAATAGTGTATCAGCCACATTCTGAAATTGTCACAACTAAATTCAAAATTGAGCATCTTCACCACATTCCAAAATTATCTGAACCTGTGCTTCCCAGCCACACTCCAAAATTGAGCATCCCCTCCACGTATGTCGCAGCCACATTTTGAAATTGTACCTTCTCACAGTCTAAAATTGTGTCACTGCCACATTCCAAAATTGCCCATCTTTGTCACATTCTGAAAATGTGCATCTTTTTCAAAATTGCACAACCCAACCACATTCTGAAAATGTGTCACTACTACATTCTGAAATTGCATGTCCAAGTCACATTCCGAAATTATGCGTCCCTGCCAAATTCTGAATTTGTGTCCCTGCCACATCCTTATAATCTATGTCCCTTCCACATTCTGAAATCGTATGTCAGTCACATTTCAGAATTGTTCATCCTTGCCACATTCTGAAACTGTGCATCTTCACCACATTCCAGAATTATCTGAACCTGTATTTCCCAGCCACACTCCAAAACTGAGCATCCCTCCATATGCTAAAATTGTATGCCTCAGTCGCATCCTGAAATTGTACCTTCCCATCAGTCTGAAATTGTGTCACTGCCGCATGCCAACATTGCCCACCTTCATCACATTATGAAAATGCACATCCACCACATTCTGAAAATGAGTGTCATTGCTAATATGCATGCCAAAACTCAAGGCTGCAACTTTCCTTTAATTTATACTGCTCCGTTTTTGACTGAGTTTGTTTCTAAAGACTGCGCTCAAACACTGCTACAAGGCACACTGTTTCTTTTTACTTCATGGCACTGTGCCCTGCTCATCATGAACGGGCCTTCCGACACACAGCAGGAACAATACTAAGCTCATTTGCGTACAGGTTGCGGCTCTGGCTGCTTCTATCTGTGAAATGGCGCCTCTCACCCAGGGTCATTAAAAACATTTTAAACTAAAAGACGTGCCCTGCAACAGAAATGAACCCCTTTCACTGCAAGTTGGCAGTTGAGTAGAGGCTGGGGAAAAAATGGGATTAATGACCGTTTTCCTTTAAAGATAAAGTGGAGTTTACATTTAAAAGGATCAATCTTGGGTTCAGCAAGGAGGTCAGTTGGTAGGTTGTTATACCAGTGCGGTGCTCAGTAGCCAAAGGATCTCTGGCCTAGAGAGGTATGACGGAAAGGGGCCTTTAATGGGTTGCAGTTTGATGCTCTAGTCAGTCTTACAGGTTCTGCTGGGCAGAGCAAAGAACATGCTGCAGGTGGCAACAGGCCTAGGAATGCTTTCTTGGATGAAACCTGGTATTGAATTATGCTTTCCAGGTCAGCCAGCGTGATTGAGAATAAGGTGACAGGTGTGAGTCAGAAGTGGGGCACTTAGAAGTAATCTGGGGCTTTACTCAAGGTGATAGCAATCGTTTTAGGGTAGTGTCCAGGACCTCACTGTAAATAATGAGGCCATAATCTAAGACAGAGATGACTGATCTAGTAATAGCAAGTTGAAGGGCTGCTTCAGTTAGACTGTGATGATTTGTGTATAACAGTCTGAGTTTTCGATTTGCAGACCTGACAACAAGGTCTACATGGGAGGAGTAGGAGAGGAACTGTCATGGCTGATTCGAGATATTTAAAGTTCTGGGCCATCTTGATAGCTTCGTTCTGCTTGTTTCTTATGGTTAACATGGATGACTTGTGTCTACTGTGGGATGAGGCAAAGGCGTTATTTTTGTTTTTTTATAATTTAAAAGCAACCTTGCATTACTGAACCAGTCAGCTTTATTGAAGTTGTGCTGTAGCCATTGTTCCAGGGTGATGGGGCCCGGGTGGTTAGTGTAAATAACTGTCGTTCATGTAGAGAAAGATTTTGTATTGACATGCTTGTGGAAGTTGATTTAAGAAGAGGCTGAACAGCATTGGACCCTGGATGGAACCTTGGGTGACATTGGTGCTCACGCCTAGGGTATGTGAAAGGGTGTTAGAGATTTTGAATTTTTGTTCATGCCTGGAGAGGTAGCTGTTGAACCAGCGTAATGAGTCAGAAGGTAAACCAGTGTCAACTGGCTGAGTCAGGAGTTTATGATTGACCATGTCGAAGGCCTTGGTGAGGTCTATGAAGGTAGCACCCACCAAGTGCCCATGGTCAAAGGCTTCGTAAATGTACCCCATGAACTTAAGAGTAGCAGTAGTAATGCAATGCAGTTTTCTAAAACCATGCTGCTGTCAACACTGCAGTTGGTATTTGTCTAGGTGATCTACAATTTGATCATCAACTATCCTTTCAAGATCTTTGGAAATAGGTGGGAGAATTGAAATCGGCTTGTAGTTTGTAAAAAGTAAAATAAAAAGTTACAGCAGACTACTTCATAAAGTGTGTATTATTTTCCTGCTTGCCTGTTTTGGTTCTACTACCTCTTTAAGACTGCTTCAGCTAATGTTGATACGGAAGATACCCATTATGCTTAGACATGATGCCTCTAATGCATCTGCCAGGGCTGCTGTCTCAAAAGATGTCCCTGACTCGGGAGGCTGGCTTTGTAACGGATGTTTTCAAGTTTCAAGGTTATTGCAGGAAAACTCCATTGAGCAAGCTCATTCACAAGGAGGTCCTGTGACATGTAGACTTACAACAACATACATACATAATTGACAAACAATATATACATAAATGCAACTGTCATATAATACAAGCAAGATATTACATACAAGGACACCACATGGGATGACTGTAGGTGGTAAGCAACTAGTGGAACACAGGATGACCATTTCTAGATAGCATACTGAATTGAAAACATGGTAATTGGTGTTTGCAATACATACATTTTAGCAGATTGAACAACAACGAATGTATAGGGTAAGGGAGGTAAAAATGGTTTGATAGGGTGAGGGAGACATATATCGTAGACAGAGCCAGGAGTAGGAAGGAAAGGAAAGCAGGACTGGGATTGCTGCTGCAAAGTAGCAGATATAAGTCAAGAGCCGTTGAGTGAAATAGTGTCTTGATGTAAATGAAAGTGCGAACAATAAGTAGTTAACATGCACAAAGCAATTACAGTCTTACCAAAAAATGCACATGGCACACATGGGGATAAGAAGGTGCTTAATGACAGTTGCAGATATATTTTATTTTAGCTAAGGTTAGAACTTTATAGAAGTTAATTGAAACTGTGCTAGTTATCGAGCTGTGTTGAATATCCCTTTTAGGGGCTCCAAGCTGTTTGGACCAGATATGGATAATCTCCTTCAGGAGCTTCAATAATACAAAACAACATTAAGGACTGTTAAATTCCTGACCCTCAACCTGCTAGAGGGCTTAGTAGGGATTAATTTCATAGAGCAGCAGGCCATGGCTGCCATCAGCAGACTGAGGTTGTGGTGGTGGCACCCTTCCGGGCCCCTCACCTCTGGTGCCCATTCCAAGGCAGTCAAAGGCATTGGTCAAGGCGGCCCTGGTACCTTCTGACTCCCCACTTTCTCCCCCTCCACTTTTTCCTACATGTGTTCAAATGGTGGGAAGGACCTCTATTCATCTGTCAAAATGGAAGAAATCGACACAGAAGAGTGGATCCTAGAAATAGTAGAAAAGGGAATTGACTTGCACTCCACCTGCTTCTCATTTTCCTCCAGGGCACTTGCCCTTCTGAGAGAAGTGCAGTCGCTGATTCAAAAGATTGCTGTCAAACGGTCCCTCCTAAAGAAAGGAACAAAGGTTCTATTCCAGATACTTCCTGGTTCCCAAGTGGACAGGAGACCTGCATCCCATACCAGGCTCTGAGACCTCAGCAAATTCTTCAAATACAAAGGTTTTGAATGATGCCTCTTCAGGCTGTCATTCCCTACTTCACTGGGGAGGGGCGGGGGGCTATGCACCTTGGACACGTAGGAGTCTTACCATCATGTCAAAATCAGAAAATGCCACAGGTAGGAAGTACCTCCACTTTATGCTGGAGGGCAACTATTATCAGCTCAAGTCTTGCCTTTGGCTTATCCCTTGGTGATGTAACTACTTACCAAATGCTTCACAGTTGTGGCAGCAGCCCTTCAGAGGATGGGCTTTATGTCTTCAAGCGAACATGGTGAATAGAACCCCAGCACCTGTGGCAGGGCATCCTGTTCTTCTCCCGACACCAATGCATATATTCTCAACAGATGCCTCTGGGTGAGGATGTGGTGTCCACCCGGGTCATTTCTAGACCCAGGGGTTGTGCACAGACTTGAATTTGGTATTCTATATCAGTATTCTGGAAATGTGGGGTGTTCTCTTGGTCTGCATGCCTTTGCAGAACGCCTTATTCCAGATACCCTCTTGATAAGGACAGACAGTGTCAGTGTAATGCACTGCATCAATAAGCAAGGGGACACGCATTCTTACCCCCTGTGCTGGGAAGCAATGAGAGTATGGTACTGGGCACTAACTGCCTTCAGCTGTCAGCTGTGTTTCTTCCAGGTGTCCAAAACATCTTAGCAGACTGGCTAATTTGGTCCCAGTTCCTAAATACATGAGTGAGAACTACTGACCTTTCATGGTACATGACCTCTTCACAAGCTGGGGTCATCCAGAGTTGTTTTTTACATCCCCACAAATACAAAACTGTTGCATTTCTGCTTGCTCCAGGGCCTGGAATATTTTGGTGAGAAACGTCCCTCTCTTGGAATTGGAGGTTCCTGCATTTCTATCTCGATCGAACTAAGGACTGCTGAAAGCCCTGTCAGCATTTTTTTTTTAACCAAACACTACCTGTCCAAATGGCTGGCTCACTGTATTAGGTTTTGTTATAGGAAGTATGGTAATGAACTTTCTGGTGCTGTTTCTTGGCCACTCTTCACATGGTTTGGCCACTTCTGTTTCTTGCTTTCAGTATGTTTCTGCAGCTGAAATATGTGAGGCTGCCACCTGGAACACTGTGCATACTTTTACTAAGCACTACAGTCTAGATATCATCTCATGCAGATGTGCTGGAGTTGGCCTTGCTGTTCTGCAGGGCCTCATATCCTGATAACATATCAGACCTTGCCATCCTTCCTAAGTACCTTGTGTACTGCTTGGGAATCACTCTAAAGGTACAGCCCAATGGAAGAGATGTCTGCAATGACGATAGAACAGTTGCATGCCGTAACAGTAGGTCTTCGAAAGAATCGCCTCTTTTGGGCCATAGTGCACCCACCCTCCTTTCCTCCTTTTTAAGGACTGAGGCATTTGCTGAAAGTTGTGTACTGCCTCATCTGGAGGTGTCACTATGTAGCTTGTGTTTATTTCCCACTCCCATGGCTCTCCTTGTATGGCTGGTACTGATCTTATCTCCTGGTTCCTCATGGTAAGTTGTCCTCCGAACTTGTCTCCGACAAGCCCCTAGCTGGCAGTTTCTGAATGGTCCTGGTACCAGCAGCCTACAGTTCAAAGGTATGGCCCAATGGAGGAGA
This sequence comes from Neoceratodus forsteri, assembly GCA_016271365.2. Lineage (NCBI taxonomy): Eukaryota > Metazoa > Chordata > Ceratodontiformes > Ceratodontidae > Neoceratodus > Neoceratodus forsteri. Next base: position 1,730,832,364 of record CM057449.1, read on the forward strand.
TTCTCTCAAGCTGTTTTTATGGTAGGTAACTGTTCTTTCCTCATTGTAGCTGAGCCCCAAGGACTGCTGTAAACTCACCCCCAAATCAGCGTTTTGATGATGTGAAGTAGAGAATGGATCTGCACAGTGAGCACAGTCTGGGAGAGTGCCTGCATAATCTAGACTTAACTTTTGCAGGCCATTCTGCATGTTAAGCGGGGTATATAAATGTAATTCTATTCCCTTAACATGTACAATGGCCTCAAAAGTCAAATAATTGTATGTTTATGCAGTGCCTATCCCCCACTCGTGTCGGCTGTTGCTTTTCATTCCCTATTTTACATCATCAAAATACAGATTAGGGGAGGGCTGCAGGTTTTGCCCTTTGGCTATAACAGGGAAGAAAGATTGTAGTCAGAGTAAGTAAAACTACTAGCTAACACTTTATTTAAAAAAAATAAATAAATCGAAGTATGCCTAATTTAGCTGCTCTGGCAGGCAGCTCCTTTTCATGGGTTGCCTGCCCCAAGGGTGTTGGATACTTCTCTAGTAAGATACATAATATCTGAGTATTTACAATTTCAATAGCACTTTTATCCATTGTACAGTATGGACATGTGTAGTTCATTACCAGTTATGTGTTACTTCTTTCCTAAGTAGATATCATTGACTTAGTTTGCCACCAACATGGTAGCTGTATACATCCCTGGATTTGCAGTGTGTTCTGTATAGGTTCACCCAGGAATGAAAGCAGTTAAATGCTGATGATGACTTATAGTGCATTTATAGTGAGACCTGAGGAGCACCCCTCCCCCCCCAAAAAAAAATTAAATAAACTTTATTAAGGTCAGTCAAGTCAGGATTACAAAACCAACAAGAGCCAGTGCAGTATATAAGTGAAGACAATACACCAACAAGCATATAGCAAAAATACATTGTAATGGGATACACTGGTAAAGCAAAATGAAGTAACTATCTAGACAACATTGATACAATGCACCTACCTGACTGTACCCCTACAAAACCCCATCCCGCTCCCCAACACCCCCACACTATCCCTTGCCCCAGAGACTAATCTGATCCCGAATGTACCGGGTTAGGGAATTAATAGGATCCCATAATAGTAGGGCATCCGATTTCCCTTGTTATTATGTGACTGGGAAATGTCTGGTCCAATGGGGGAGCGGTATCAACCACATACATCTCCCGCTAGACCCATTCTACCCTTCCCTAATAGGGTGGAGCATAGAAGCTCCAGAGAGCTAGGCCTCAGCCAGCCCTGAGTGTTACCAAGGTATAAAGGGGCTCCCAGACTCGATGGAATTTCGTCCTGTGACCAGATATATTCGCTATGATACGTTCAGCGTGTAGGGCAAAAAGTATTTCCTGGTGCCATTCTGTGTAACTAGGAATAGATTAGTCACACCAATGACTCAGTATGACTTAGCACATGTAATTATTAAAGCAATATGTGGTATCTAATTACCGATTGGGCCACCATGATAATCCTCCAGGATGCAAATCTCAGGTGTAAACACTTGATCCAACCCTAACAAAGGGTCCAGACGTTGTTTAATGCCCTCCCAGAAGGGTTTGACCTTTTCACATGACCAGAGAATGTGGAGAAGGGTACCAGTGTCCTTCCGCACCTGGTACATAAGTCTGAGGCCAGTTTACCCATACAGTATAACGTTATTGGGGTACAGAACATATTATGTAGGATTTGGAATTGCATGAGCGGTACCGATCTTATTTGATGTGTTTATAAATGGCCTTCTAGATCTGAGTCCAATCCACGAGGACCCTGCGAGGGAGAAGGGATTGGTCCCAAACTATAAAGTCAGGTTCCCTCTCAGCTAGGGCTTCCCATAATTGCGCATGATAGAAGGCAACAGCATGAGAAGTGGGCGTGGTTGAGACACAAAGGAGCAGTCCGTCTCCGTGAAGGCCAAGACCATCAGTCCATTCAAAGTGGTGTAGGAGCATGTAGCCTAATCCAGTAGTATTTAAAGGACAGGGGCGTAGGCCAGGCAAATTTAAGCTGGGCTTTGGAGAAGGTAAGAAGTTTGCCAGCCTGCACAAAATGCTCCACCGAAAGGAGTCAAGAAAGGCCAAACCTACTGAGTCAGGGTCATCCCGACAATTTTAAAGTTAGCATTTCAGAGAATGGGTTGAGAAATGTCCTGACCAGGATTTAGTTTAACAGAAGACATAACTGTTTGTGGAAAAATAAGTTACCAATAGAGGTATCTTTTAAAGGGCCCAGACCTTTTTAGAGGTACATACAGCAGGACCCAGGGGTCCAGGCCATATGGGAACATAGGAACCTTTGCTATCTAACCAGTGGGGATGCAGACTTGGTGGGCCACAATGAGGAGTCGAACAAGACAAGTCAGGTATCTGGAACAATGTATGGCTAGATAATATAGAAACATAGAATTTGTGGCAGGTAAGGACGCTTGGCCCACCAGTCTGCCCATTTCCCTACCTACTGGATAAGCTGCAGATCCTAGTTAACCAGCAGTCTACTTCTTCCTACCCCCCCCCCAGAACTGCCTTATGACTATCTCATGCATGCTTGAATTCCACCACTGATTTTGACTCCACAACCTCCTCCGGAAGGCCGTTCCATGCATCCACAACCCTCTCTGTGAAAAATACTTCCTTAAATTACCTTTGAGATGCCCCCCCCATCTTCAAATTGTGCCCCCTTGTTCTTGCACACCTCTTTTTTTGCAAGATGCTACCCTCTTGCACTTTGATTCCCTTGAGGTACTTGAAAGTTTCTATCATGTCCCCCCTCTCTCGAGGCTATACATATTAAGCTCTTAAGTCTCTCTTCATATGTCTTCGGTGCAGACCCTGCACCATTTAGTGCCCTCCTCTGGACAGCTTCCATCCTGTCTATGTCTTCTGCGGAGATTAGGTCTCCAGAACTGCACACAGTCTCAGATGGGGTCTCACCAGCTGTCTGTACAGAGGATAATAACTTCCTGTTTTCTACTGGAGATGCCTCTCCCTATGCATCCCAGTATCCCCCCAGCCCTCCTTGCTGCCCTCTCACATTGCTTGCCCATCTTTAGGTCATCTGATATGACTACCCCCAGGTCCCTCTCCATTTTGTTGTTGTTAGTATCTCACCCCCATTATGTACTCTTCCCTGGGTTTTGTTTCCCAGGTGCATTACCTTGCACTTCTTAGCATTGAATCTAAGCTGCCATACATTTGACCATTCCTCTAACCTTGCCAAGTCCTTCTCATCCTTTCCACCCACCCTGTGCATCAACTCTGTTGCAGATGTTAGTGTCATCTGCAAGAGACACTTTCCTTCAGTCCTTCTGCAATGTCTCTTATAAGACACTGCAGGAGGACGGTCCTAACACTGTACCCTCGCGGTACCCACTAGTAACCCTCCTTTCTTCTGAGTGGACTCTATTTACTATTACTCTCTGTGTCCTATTCTCCAGCCAGTTCTTTACCCAGGCTGTCATCTTGGGACCCACACCCAAGCTGGCTAACTGTATATTAATCTTTTGTGTGGACTGTGTCAAATGCCTTGCTAAAGTCTAGGTAGGCCATGTCACAGCCCTCCCTGATCTACTACTTTGGTCACCCAGTCAAAGAAATCTATCAGATTCGTCTGGCATGACCTTCCGCTGTGAATCCATGCTGCCTAGGGTCCTGTGCCCCTCTGGACTCTAGATACTCGACAATTCTTTCCTTTAGAAGTGATTCCATCATTTTCCCTATCACTGAGGTTAAACTAACAGGTCTATAGTTTCCTGCTTCTGCCTTGCTCCCACTTTTGTGAAGGGGAATCACATCTGCCCTCCTCCAGTCCTCGGGTACCACCCCATCCTCCCATGATTTGTTAAAAAGGGTAGTCAGTGGTGTCACTAGTTCTACCCTTAGTTCTTTTAGAATTCTGGGATGAATCCCATCAGGCCCCATTGTTTTCTCTACCTTCAGTTTTAAGAGTTCTTTCAGAACCCTTTCTTCTGTAAATGGGCCGGTATCAACTTCTGTATCCAGTGTGTTACTACTGTTTGTTTTATGTACCTCCCCCTCTTCCTTTGTAAATACTGAGCAAAAATATTTGTTTAGTATCTCTGCCTTTCACAGTCTCCCTCTGCCCACCCTCCCACCCCTTTATTAAGCCTCACTATCCCTCCTTGGTCTTCCTTGGCTCCCTGATGTACCTATAAAGGTTTATCCCCTTCTTAACTGAGTTGGCTATCTTTCCTCGGTTTGGGCCTTTGCTGTTCCGACTGCCTTCCCAGCCTCCTTTGCTTTAACTGATACAGTTCTCTGTCCTGCTCCTTCTGCGATTCCTTGTACTTCCTGAATGCTTTCTTTTTCTCTTGAACCTTCACTGCCACTTTCTTTGAGAACCATAGTGGTTTCTTACATAGTCTTGTTTTATTTATTTGCTTCACACAAAGGCTCGTTACCTCTGTGATGGCAGTTTTTATTATTCCCCATTGTTCTTCCACCCCTCCTTCCTGCCCATTTGCTAGTGCATTCCTTAGGCACTCACCAATTTTGGCAAAGTGAGCCCTCCTAAAGTCCAGTACTTTTGTCTTTGTATGGCTTGACTCTATTGCTGTGTTTATTGTGAACCATACTGTTCGATGGTCGCTAGTTCCCAGATGGCTACCCACTTCTACATCTGTAATCCTCTCTCCATCTCCATTTGAGAGAATCAAGTCTAATATTGCTCCCTTTCAAGTGGGCTCCAGTACTAGTTGTCTAAGGCATGCCCCCTGTAGGGCATCTAGAATAACTGCACTCTTGGAAGTGGCAGCTGCAACTGCACTCCAGTTAACATCCGGCATATTCAGATCACCCATCAGCAATAGCTCCCCTTTTTCTGCCATTCTAAGTATACTTTCTATCATTTCCCTGTCCATTTCCTCCCCCTGAGAAGGGGGTCTGTATATAACCCCTGTGCGTATTGTGGTGCCATTGCCTGTCTCCAAATTTACCCACAGAGCTGCTTCTCCTCCCTGTTTACCCTTTTGTTCTGTTGCTTTTATTCCTTCCCTTATGTAAAGAACTCCTCCTCCTCCTCTTTTACCCTCCCTGTCCCTCCTGTAGACAGTGTATCCTGGTATGTTTATGTCCCAGTCATGATTTTGTGTGTACCATGTTTCTGTGACTGCCACGATATCCAGATGTTCCTCCTCCATCAAGGCCACTAATTCAGGAAGCTTGTTACCCAGACTACGGGCATTAGTACTCATTGCTCTCCATTTTTTGATGGCTTTACCTTCTGTTGCAGCATCCCCCACTGACCGTTCTACCTCAGTCTTTTTCTCATTTAGTACCCTGTTTTGTAGGGAGAGGCTGGGATTTTCCTGCTGCTTGCCAGTGCCTCCCCTTTGACTAGTTTAAAAGCTTGCCAATGAAGCATTTAAACTGATTGCTCAAAAGACTTGTTCCCTTCCTGGACAGATGCAGACCATCCTGCCAGTATAGGCTGGTGTCCCTCCAAGTGGAACCCCAGTCCCCAATGAAGCCAAACCCCTGAGCTCCGCACCATTTTTTCAACCATTCATTAAACTGCACGGTGCCAATTGCCCTTGCCTCCCCCATGCTTTTGACAGGCAGCACCTCTGAGAAGGATACTGTGTGTGCTACTTGTCTTAGTCCCCTCCCCAATTCTACAAAGTCCTTCTGCACTGCTCTAATCTCATGATGAGCAAAGTTATTTGTCCCTAGGGGGACAATGATGTCCAGCTCAGACTCCCGTGCAGCTGTTCTCGTGATCCTGAGGATCGCTTCCTGTCCCTCAAGCCATGGCACCAGGCAGGCACCTTACTTCATTTTCCCAGCTCCCCCAGTTCTATACCCCTAATAATTGGGTCCCCACCAGGAGCTGCTTCCTTTCCTTTTGGTGCCCTCTGCCTCCTTTCTGTGGGCCTCCCTTGTGACAGACATCATCAGTCTTCTCTGGGTGCATCCATGGGAGCTATGCTCCCCCAGAATGGTGTATGGATTGTGGAGTGGAACAGTTGACTGGGTGTGCCTTTGTTCCACCCTCCTCACCCTCCCTGAGCCCACTGTGGTCCAACTGCTGTGCTTTCTTTGCAACCTCTGAGGTAGTGGTGGTGGCGCTAGTGCTCCCTGGATGGGGAGGTTCCCTTTCTACTGTCCAGTGTGGCCTGGGGGAAGGTTTCCTTACTACTGTCCAGTGCGGCCTGGGGGAAGGTTTCCTTACTACTGTCCAGTGTGGCCTGAAGATGGGCAACTTCCTCCCTCAGGGCAGATAGTTGTCTGCAAATAGGGCAGCATCTCAGCCTCCAGAAAGACTCCCGGAAGACTGCTGCCCCAGCCATTACATTCTACTCCCCACATGTTTATCTAGTTTTTTTTTGTTTTTATTGTATTTGTGTGTGTGTGTGTGTGTGTGTGTGTGTGTGTGTGTGTGTGTGTGTGTGTGTGTGTGTCTTGTGCGTGATTTGTTATATAGAGATAGATATATATATATTATATTATACAACGTGTATGCTTATATTAATCGGTGCAGTGTGCTAGAGAGGATAGGACAGAGAATGCACCTTGCAGTCGAAAATGATGTCAGAACCTCAGGTATAAAAGGAACTATTTCCAGGAGTGGGTGGGGTGAGGGGTGGGAAGGGGTTGGGCCTAAACTGTGTCCTCACAAAACAATCGACTAAAAGCTCTCACCCACCGCTCATGATGAGTGCCTTCCTGTCAGCAAGATACCCTACACAACAATTTGACAGAGAAAGTACCCTGCTAATCAAACAGAGAAAAATCCAGACATCCAAGTCAGACACAGATAAACCTCTCCAGCCCCAAAACAGCCTGGTGGTTTGTTAGCCACAAAGGAAAATCAAATATGCAGTTATTTCAGCCCTTCTGAGGATGCTGACAAGATAAGCAGTTTTAAAAACCCCTTTCTGAATTAAAAACTAAAACAAATACCAAGCAATGCTACTTTAAAAGTCTGGAAAACTTCTCTCAGATGTAGCAAGAAGAGAGAGTTTAGTTACAGATAATTTTTGTCCAAAATAGTATATCCCACATGACTTCTCAGTTGTCTCCAAGCACTCCTGTACACAACTTGTAAGAAGATGGGCTGGTGTATAGGTACATACTAGAGCTTGAAGAGCACTCTGAAGGTTATCGTGTCTTCTCTCTATTCTTAGGATGAGAGAACTGTGAGAGACCATGGAACAAAAGGTTTTGGCACATTTAAAGAGCTAGTGTACTGCCTAAAACTAATATTAGTTTTTAAAAGCAGTTTGCATTGGCTTTTATGTCTGAGGTACTTTTTCTTTTCTCTTTGTTTAGCTAGAAGATTGTTTACATGATGTTAGTAGGTGTAATGTGCATAACAGCATCCTTCCTGGCAGCTGACATATTTAGCTCTAGTTCCCCCATTATATTGTCAGCATTATGACCTCACTGACTGTGACATCACTGCTGCTTAAGAACAGCCACTTAGTGGCTGCCAGGAGATCACCTGTGATGTCACTGCCAGTGCAATCTCAATGCTGATGATGTAGTGGGGGCGGGGAATAACATAGATATGTCAGCTGCCAGGCTAAGATGTTTCACACATCTAGCTCAATATCATCACATAGAAGACTTTTAATGAGCAAAAAGAAAACTACTTCAGAAATAAAAGAGTTACGACTGACTACTTCTTCAAATGTGTGTTATTTTACTGTCTGCCAGTTTTGGTTCCACTAGCTCTTAAAGATTCCAAGAGGAGGTGCTCTTAAAATCATGTAAACCATCTGATTAATAATATATTTTAAAAGCAATTAAGTTGGAAAAATGTTTTTAATGGAAAAAAAAAAAAAAAATTCTGTAAGTGGAAAATGCCACCTTTTAAAATCTTGTACAAGAGGCCCTAATACTGTTAAAAGAAGGCATATATTCCACGTCGATCATTAGCATTTACTGACTAAATCAGTGTTGACAAATGATGATTTATAATAAAGTTTGTCATTTATAGAAAACCTTACAGCAAGGAGCTGAACTCTTGGAGAGAGACAGGTCAGGCACAATAGTTCAGATCTGTCTAAAGACCTGAAGTAAATGAGGCTGAAGATGACCTGTTCTCTCCTTTTGAAACAGATGGTCAGGCAGTTCAGGGTTAGATAGTTTTACTTTGTTTTCAGTGAGTTTTCTGGGACCCTAAGTTTGACTATATCAGATGGTTCTGTGAGGCCATTCACACCTGAATGTCATATCAAACAGCCCACCTTTTTTTTTTTTTTTTATGAAAACAGGTAATCATTTACTCCCAGGATGGTGACAGTTCATGAATATTTCATTATATACTTTAAAAACAAACATCCATTCATTTCTGATCAAACTGTTTTCAGGACTATGTGGCAGCCCATGATGATTTTCAGCAGTCCCTGGAATTACAGAGAAACCAACCAGTCGCCATGCTGTACAAGGGGTTAACCTTTTTTCATAGGGGATTACTAAAGGTGAGCAGTAGTTACCTCATGGTGACTGAAATACTTTTCTTTTTATTTAATAAAGCCTAATTCTCATGTGCGTTTTTATATTCTGGTTATGATCTCTAAATGTGAAATGTAGACTTTTGCATTTTTTTGCAGTTACTTTTTATTGTAGTTATTGTGATTATACATACAAATACACTACATTCTCCAATACACACTTACATACATTCTTAATGGGAGAAGGAAAAAACATGTCTGAAGTATTATACAGTGATATTAAAGGGGAAAACAGATGTTGAGAAAACAATATGTAGCAGTACAGTCTGTATGATGGACAGAAAATATGGCAATTTATGATTTAAGGGGTAAAAGGAGTAGATACAAACAAGAAATACAAGTCATTGTGATCGTACTTCTGTTATGCTGTAATTTAATACAAGTATGTGTAAGACTGTATAAAGGAAGAACATAAAAGAATTTTTGCAATTTTTTGTGACAGTTTAAATTTATAAGTGATGCATGATTATTGAAAGTAATGCAAAACGAATTTACATGGTCTGAATATGAACCAAAAATCTTAAACAGTTACTCTAAAAACATCATGCAAAGTATTTGCTGATAATACAGTTACTGATACAGAGGATAATGTATGGTCCTCTATCCGTAACAAGTTTGTAAACTCTTCGAGAGGTCGTCATGGCGACGTTTGGAAGCTCGAGAGGTTCAGTCGTCATGACGACCTCGAGAAGATTTTTCAAAATTGTTATGGATAGGGGACCATACATAGTCTTTTATAGTGTATGGTCACCTATCTATTGTATTTCAAGTTTGATCCGACTTGCTGCCATGACCTCCGACATGACCTGCGATGAGACAAGTAAGAGGGGACGTTGGAGTCAAAGTTCAAAGGACATAATTTTGCTAGGGCAGGCGTCACAGGAGTTTGTGTACTCACAGTTCGTCAGTGTCCACATTGCAGTTTTTGTGATGACCGCCAGCGAGGTAATTTATAATTTTTACATTTACAGCCCCTTGTTGAATTTACCGCTGGGGTAAATGGCAAATGTTCTGAGGTAAAGCTTGACAATGCGGCTCACGCTTTTGGAATGCAAGCAAGGTTCTAAGTTGTTATGCTGCAGTAGCTACGTACCTGGTGCAGCATAACAACAAGCTACTGCAGCATAACAACTTTTTAGTTGGTATGGATTTTTATGCTTAACAGCATTCTACCATACATTATAATATATTGTTACAGTACACCTGTCTTACTCTCGTTTAACATATATCCCACAGGCTCAGAGTACTCCCTTATTTGTGTGCGTGTGTGTGTGTGTGTGTGTGTGTGTAGGGGGGGGGGTTCAACCCTTTAGGATGGTCAGTTTTTAATATCCTCATTTTGGGAATGGAAGGGACACATTTGGCCACAGAGGAGGCGACCGCCAATCCTTTACACTTCGTGGTGTGCCAGATCTGCCCCCACACCCAGACGTTTGGTGACATGCTGTATTAAAAGCAATATGGACCTGTTTTCAGATGCTTCTTAAGCCATTTTAGATGGTAGTTTGATAAAAATCAGTCACCCCATCACTAACAAGAGCATTTTTTTTGTTGTGTTTTTGTTTTTTTAACAAACTACCCTCTAAAATATCTAAAACGCATTTGAAACCACTTTCCTGTTGTATATATTAGAGTATCCCCCCACCCCCACCTCAGCTCTCCCTATACTGGTGTCAAAGAAAGTCTGGGAGTTGGGTGCAGCCGACACACTGGAAGTGAAAGGATCAAACGGTTGACTTCTCCAAGCCAAAATATAGTCCCTTCCCTTCCTGAAATGGGGTTATTAAAAATGTACCAACCACAAAGGCTATATTCCCACACAGGCAAGGCAGCATTGTGGAATTCTTTCGTGTACTAGAACGGGTGCTCCTTAATTTATCAGCATAACTTTTCTATGTTGCCCTAACTCTAAGCTTCCATATAAAAAAAAAATTCTAGCCTAAACAGTTCAGAAGTAGCTCTTTATAAAGATAATGGCCAGATATTCAAACTCGCCAGGCTGTGGCGCAAGCCTGAGTGCAGCTCAACTTTGTTGCACAGGGGTGTGGCGATATTTAATGGAGCTGCGCTATGGCACAGCAGCTTTGAATATCGCACCTGGCCACCCCACTGTACATGGCGAGTGGCACTGCACCAGCGCAAGTGGCCAGAGTAGAGCATGGAGATGCGCTAGCGCAAGTGCCATTTCGCCATGCACAGCACCTGCGATATTCAAAAGGGGACATGCAAATGGAGCCATAATTTATGCAAGGCGCACATGGGGCCATTTGCATGTCATTATGGCCCCATTTGCATCCCATGCATGCAGGTGCGCCGATCCCCGATGACTTGCGCCTGGGGCCCTGCCAGGCAGCAGCCATCGGGGACCAACGCCCCCTGCAGCCAGATTGCGGGCATTTGTCTAAATGAAAACCCCTCTAATATCCCTGGTGGTCCAGTGGACGCTATAGCTGCCGACCCGGGCATCGGCATAACAACCCCGTTCCATAATATCTCTGGTACCAGTGGACGCACTCTGCCGATCGTGTGGCATCTGTAAAGTCATAAAATAGTCCTATACCTGGTGGTCTAGTGTACCCCTTCCCACCGCCCACTGAGCCCCACGCCCTGCCCCGGTCAGCTGGTGGGCGGCAGCACCACCCGCCCGCCCGACTGACAGCAGGTAGGGCTGCATGCCCGATGGTTCTGGCGTGAGCCAATGGGCTCTGCCACTAAATCTCACATTCGAATGTGAAAGATCATTCACATATCTGGAATGTCTACAATATGGGCTGCCCCGTGCGCTCAAGACAGGCAGGGTACAACTCTGATTGTCGGTGAGGTACGAGAGTGGGGTGCTGCCGCCCCCGGCTGACCGGCGGAGGCGGGGCTCGGTGGGCGGAGGAGGTACACAGACCACCAGGGATAGAACGATTTATGATTTACAGATGCCGGATTGGTCAGGAGTGCAGTCCACTGGACCACCAGGCGTATTAGAGGGGGTTTTCCATTTAGAAAAATGCCCACCATCGGGCTGAGGGGACCAGTGTGATTTAAAGAGATGCCCGCGATTGGGCACATAGCGGTCCACTGGACCACCAGGGATATTGGAGGGGGCTTAGTTACGCGGTTGCCCATGATGGGGCATGGAGGGCCGCCAGGTGCGGCAGGAACTCGGGTGGCCACCCACAGGTGGCAGCTGCCGTGTTGCGCCCTGCAGTGCGGCAGCTCACCTGTGGGTGGCCATCATTTGTTCCTTTTTTTTTTTGGCTTAACTTTGTGCAGGCGCAGGTAGGGGTTGCGCATGCATGACTCTCGCATCCTGGGCTGAATATTGGGCTGTGCGAGGTTATGCATGGGCACACCCCACCTGTGCCTGCATACATTACTGATGTGCTCAGGTTGCGCCGGGATTTGTCCGACACTTTTCCTTTTGAATATTGCGCTGGGTGCATCAGTGGGCTGTGCTGCGCCATGCGCAACCCTTTTGAATATCTGAGCCGATGTGTTTGCAGTGGGCTAACTTTTGAACCATTTATCAGTGACCGTTTTAAATTATCGTGATAGTATTTTAAAATATTGATAATCGAAGACCATACTGACAGATGTATTCTATCATGCCCTGACTTCAAGCAATTTATTAACAAAATTAAAAAAAATTTTAACTTCCTAACGATATTAAAGTTAATCCTTTTCAGAAATTTTATGCATGTGAGTTACAAAGCTGGAAAAGACAGATATAGTACACATTTTAAAATATGGCTGTCAAATATTTCGGGTAATTCCCCTTCCTCTAAAATTACTGGGGTATGTATTTAATATTGATGCCTTCAAATGTCAGAATTGATGTTTTGTTAAGATTAGTATCCCTTTCTCTTGCTGCTGGTATTGTTATTCAGATGCATTTTTAGTCTGAGTTTTTCTGTCTTTATAAGAATTGTAAAAAATAAAATGTTTGTATAGCAAGTTGCGATTTTAAAATAAACTTCCCAGCTAACTATTCTATGGTAAGCAGACACCATGTATTGAATGTTTTAAAATACAGATGTCTGACAGTAGAAGCAATCTGCAAAGCCACTATTTTAAATTTTTTAGCAATAATGTGTTGTTTATGTCTTAAAAACTTTTAAGGGCCAGATATTCAAAAATTTGCACTGGGTGCAAACTGTTTCTTGTGGTCCGCTATATTCAGAAGAGCCAAATAAGCGACGCAAGCTGCATTAAGCGCTGGTCAAATATATAAAAGGTATGCAAGGGGCAAAAGGGGTCATGTACATGAATATAGGCGCTGCCTATATTCAGTGCATTAGCGCCATGCAAAATGTTGCGTGACACTTTGCATGTGCAAATTACCGCTCAGGAAAAGGTAGTTTTAACTCTGGGCAAACCAAGGTTGGTTATATTGCTTAGAAGCTAACCAGCCAGTCTGTGATAGAAGTACGCTGAAACAGCACCTGCAGCAGTAATGGTTTGCAGTGCGACAAGATGTTGCACAATGTGAATTGTGTTGATGGTCTGTGTTTAGTGTACTCTGTATCATCCAGCTGCGACGTGTTGTGGCTCTGGGAGGTGTCTGGCACTGTGCCTTAGCCCAGTTTATTTACCGGACAACAAGGTAATAAATAAGCGTAAATAGGCACCAGACAGGTGTGACAAGCTGGCCGGTGGTATATGTAAAGGCAACACGCTGTGTTTCAGGTTCACAGAACAAAATGCACTTTTATTGCTTTAATTGTGAGTTGTTACTGCAGAAAATCATGATCAGTCAGTTCAGCTTCCCCAGCCTGGTCAGGTAACATAACGGTTAACATAAAACAGTTCTTTCAGGCTGACTTGACAAAGGAATCTTTGCACCACCTATGTGGGCCAGCAGTTTGTTCAAGATACAGTCTTAAATGAAGCACAAACAGTTTGCCCTTTAGCCTTCTCTTCAGGCAGTTCTCAGAAGTATATTCTACTCACTGTTTTTGGCCCAGTGGGCTGAACTAGTCTTTTCATTTAGGACCCTGTGCTCCAGGCATGGTCTGGTTTCTCAATAGCAGGCTTCAGCTGTTTTCCCCAAAGACTCTCTCTCTATGACTTAAACATTGTCTTTGATCTTCAGCTCTGGTTCCTCTCTCACAGGGCAGCAGCTTCTCTCTCCCTCCTTGCTGGATTCCTCTGCCTTTGCAAACTCTCTCTAATTGGCCACACCTGTGGAGGCACCCAACCCCCCCCCTTTGCCTGTTGCAGTCTCTACATTTCTTCAGTTTCATCCAAGGGGTTAACCCCTTGTGCCCCAGTGTTGTGTTTACCCTGTAACATGCCAACCCCCTTTGTGCGAAGGCACAGTTGGTCGGCCCCTGACCACTCCCCTCCTGGGACAGGAAGTGTGTGTTTCCGTTCAGGGTCCCGGCCCGGTGGTGCACTGTGAAGGAAAATGGCTGGAGGGCCAAGTACCACCTGGTGATGTGGGGGTTGTCGTCCTTTATCACTTGGAGCCAACGTAGAGGGGCATGGTCTGTAACCAGGATGAACTGCCAGTCATGCAGGTAGTAGCGAAGGGCGTCCACAGCCCATTTGACTGCGAGACACTCTTTTTCTATTACTGCATAATTTTACTCCCGGAGAAAGAGTTTTCGGCTGAGGTAGAGGATAGGATGTTCCTCCCCCTCAAACTCCTGGGACAGCACAGCTCCTAGCCCGACTCCAGAGGCGTGAGGTTGCAGGATAAAGGTCCTATTGAAGTCAGGACTGCATAACACTGGCTTTCTGTACAGTGCCGCTTTAAGTTGTGTGAAGGCCTGGTCACACTCCTCTGACCAGTGGACCCTGTTGGGGGCAGATTTCCGGGTGAGGTCTGTAAGGGGGCTGGCAAGGGTAGAGAAGTGCAGTATGAACCGGCGGTAATACTCTGCCAACCCTAAGAAGGCCCTCACCTGGGTTTTTGTGGTGGGTACCAGGCACTCTGCTATGGCTTGGACCATACTGATCAAGGGTCTCACCTGTCCGTTTCCTATACAGTACCCTAAGCTTTGTCTCTGCTTTGGCCAAAGCACACTTTGCTGGATTGGCTGTCAGCTCTGCTTCTCGGAGGGACTGTAGTAGAGCTGCCACCTTGGATACATGGGATTCCCAATCAGTCAGTGCTGTGAATCACCACGTCATCCAGGTAAGCAGCTGCATACTGGCATGGGGTCACAGCAGTGATGCATGAGCCTTTGAAAGGTTGCAGGGGCCCCATGTATGCCGAAAGGCATGGTACGGAACTGATATAGCCCAAAGGGGGTAGCAAATGCTGTCTTTTCCCGAGACTCTGGGGTCAAAGGGATTTGCCAATACCCTTTTTATTAGGTCCAACGTCATGATGTACTTGGCATCCCCTAGTCTATCCAGCAGTTAGTCTCCCAAGGCATGGAGTAGGCTGAACTGAGATGGCATTGACCCTGGAAAATCAATACAGAAGTGGGTAGCCCCACCTTCTTTTGGTACTAACACTATGGGGCTATTTCAGTCACTGCTGGATTCCTCAATCACTCCCAACTCTAGCATGTCCTGTAACTCCTTCTAACTGTGTCTCGGGCAGCTTCTGTGGCCCGGTCTGGTGCCCAGCCACACTTTCTTCCCAGGCTGTGTTTATATATAGTGAGCTATCACATGGGTTGTCCCGGAAGGAAGGAGAAAACATCTAAAAACTGGCTTAGGAACTCTCCTAGTTGCTGTTTCTGTTTGTGAGACAACTGCTCTCCCATTGTGACTTGTATCCTTAGATTGTCATCTGCCACTTGGGGTCCCAGATCCACTATGTCTGGTTCAGAGGAAATCAATAGGCTATCCCCCTGGTTCTGAATTTCAGCAAATTGACATAGTAGGTCTGGGTCTCTTTTCACCTCTCTGGCTGGCAAACTTCATAGTCAACTGGGCCCACCCTCCGGGTCACTTTGTAAGGCCTCTTACATTTGGCTAGAAACTTATTCTGACTGCTTGGCAACAACAGTAGTACCTGGTCCCCTGGTTTATATTCCCTCAACCGGGCTCCCCGATTATAGTAGTACTCTTGTCTGTGTTGAGCCTTCACCAGATTCTCTCGGGCAAATTTCCCCACCTGATCTGATCTTTCCCTCACTTGCAGGACATATTGCACCACATTTTCAGTCTTGGAATCTGGTTTCTCCCACATCTCCTTTGCTACATCAAGAACACCTCGTGGGCGGTGCCCATAGAGGAGTTCAAAAGGAGCAAACCCTTTTGAATCTTGAGGGACCTCCCGCATTGCGAACATCAGTAAGGGAAGTAACTTGTCCCAGTCCCTGACCTCAGTGGTTATGAACTTTCGAAGCATCGTTTTAAGGGTTTTGTTGAATCGCTCCACAAGTCCATCCATCTGGGGATGGTAGATCGAGGTCCTTATGGAGCTGATTCCCAATAAAGTACAAACCTCCTGAGTCAGGCGGGACATGAAGTTAGTTCCCTGGTCTGTCAACATTTCCTTTGGTATTCCCATATGACTAAAAACCTTTAATAGCTCTCCGGCTACGATTTTGGCTGAAATGCTTCGTAATGGGATGGCCTCTGGGTACCGGGTAGCATAGTCTGCAATCACCAGAATGTATTGGTACCCCCCTGCACTCTTTTCCAGGGGTCCTACTATATCAGCCCCAATCTGGTGAAAAGGTGCCTCCATAACAGGTAAGGGCATTAAAGGGGCCCTTGGAGCTACTAACTGGCACTCGGGACAAGATGCACAATAATTTTTAACATGTTACATGTTTAACATAAAGCAGTGTCAGTGGCTCAGCAGGTAGCACACTCACCTCGGAGGCTGGGAGATCAGTAGGCTGTGGGTTCTATCCCCACATCAGGCACTTGGGTTAATATCCCAGTGCTGACACTGTAGTGCAGCATGAGGGGGTGCTGCACTCCTGAGGTGCCGTCTTTCAGATGAGACGTTAAACCGAGGTCCCATCTGCCTGTTCTGGTGGTAGTTCAGGTGGATGTCAAAGATCCCATGGCACTTCTTGAAAAGAGCAAGGGAATTTCCCAGGTGCACTGGCCAAATTTCCTCCATTCATGAAAAATACCACCAACAGCTTAATCTGATTCAAGGTCAGTTGGCATTCATCTGTATCCTCCTCCCCCGGATCGTGCCAGAAAATAGGCAGGATTTGTCTAGTGCACTTACCTGGTCAACAAAAACAAAATAAATAAATAAATGTTGGTAGATGTCCGGCCAAAGAATCGGGTAACAGTCAGGCTAGTGTATTCTGTACCCCACAGTGCTCAGCCACTGGAATAGAGTGGGCAAGGTGTAGTAATTCCCCCTGGAAGACTCGAGGGACTAGCAACTGATGCCCGTTTGGACCTCTTTACAAACTTGATACAGGATACCTCCTTGTAACTCAAAATAAGGATAGCGTGCTGCCCAATTCTCATCTACCACCTCCCCTCCTGACAGCCAACTGGGTGTATTTGTGGCTGAATATGCAGTCAGCCCTTTGTTCTTTGGCAATGTCTGGGCAGTGCTTTTAATACATCCTGCTCCCTATGGGGCAGCAGTCCTGAACTGTGGTTAAGTGGGTCCAAGTGTTACAGTCATCCTGTGGGTCTGGACCACTTTTGCCCTTTGCATCACCTCCCTGCTGTGCATCTGCCCCTTTGGGTCCCATTTTCTTTGCTGCCCTACGTTCTTGCTTAGATTTGCGGGTTCTGGTCTGGGCATTAAAATCCCTGGGTCAGGGAAGGAAAAATTTCCCCCAGCTGCAGGTGGCTGGCCTCCTCGCTTCCGACCCTGAGACCAGGTAGTTACCAAAGATAAGTCTGCTTTCCATAAGTCGTCAGATCATTTCAGTCTCTCCCAGTAACACCGGATAGGGTAACCCTGCGGCAACCCCCACCTTTATAGTCTCTGTTTGGCCCCCCAGAGTAAGTGTAACCATAGCACCAGGGTAAGCCTTGCATCCCCATGCACACATCGAATAGGGACGGGGTTCTGGTCCTGCCAGCATTGGGGGTTCACCAGGGCCACCCTGACTAGGGTCTGGCGGCTTCCTGAGTCCACCAGAGCCTCCATCTCTATCCCTTCTACCTTGACAGGGATCACAAAATCTTGGGATTCAGGGCCCCCACCCCCATTGTACAGTGCATACCCATCTGTAAACATGCAATCTATGAAGGTACAGTCCATGTGGGGGCAGTTCCTCACAAAATGACCCCTCTGTCCACATGAGAAACATGCCCCTGTGTCTCTGTTATGGGGTAAGCGTCCAGGCTTAGGCAGTGGGCCCTCCGGAAATGTCTCCCTGGGCTGCTGGGTTGTCACCTTTCCCAGAGTCTGACCCTTATTTGGCCCATAACGCCCCAGGTCTCTTCACAAATTTCAGGCAATATTCCTTCAGTCTGGCTCCCGGGATAATTCCCCCTCTCTCCAGGTGGCCTTGTAAACTGGATCATGGGGCGGGAGGAGAGTTCAGCATCCAACACTTGTTCTGAGATCTGCATGGCCTCCACTAGCTTGGTGATCTTCTGTTTGCGGACCCAGCTCTGAATTCCCGGGGGTAGAATGTTCAGAAATTGTAACAAGATGATTAACTCTGCCACCTCTGGGCCACTGCATCCTTTGGGGTTAAGCCAACGCCAACACAGGTCCCGCAGTTGTCGTCCCACTGCCCTAGGTTGTGCATCTGCTGCAAATTTGAAGCTCCAGAGCCTCCGTCGGTAACTTTCTGCATTGATGCCTAGGCAGTCTAGGATTGTCGCTTTCACCTCTGTGTACTCCCCGTCTGTGATACTGTACATAGCTTGATAGGTTGCTTGGTCTTTCCCAGTCAGATAGGGGGCAAGGAGGACAGCCCACTGGGGTCTGGACCATCCAGCAGCTTCCGCCACTCGCTCAAACATTACCAAGAATGCCTCGGGATCATCCTCAGACGTCATTTTGGTCAGCATGGCATTCATCCTAGGAACCCTTGGCCCCACGATAGCTGGACCAGCCTCACCAGTAGGATCTTGTTGCAGTTGTAGCACCAGGGACTGCAGGAGCTGCTGTTGTTGCCCCAGCTGTATAAGAAACTGCTGTTGTGCTTGTTGCGCCCGCTGTTGTGCCTCCTGCTGATGCTGAGCCAGTTGGGTGAGAACCTGTTGTTGCTGAGCCTGCTGTGCTTGTTGTGCCCACTGTTGTGCCTCCTGCTGCTGCTGAGCCAGTTGGGTGAGAACCTGTTGTTGCTAAGCCTGCTGTGCTTGTTGTGCCCACTGTTGCACCTCCTGCTGCTGCTGAGCCAGTTGGGTGAGAACCTGTTGTTGCTGAGCCTGCTGTGCTTGTTGTGCCCACTGTTCGCCTCCTGCTGCTGCTGAGCCAGTTGCCTGAAAGCCTGTTGTGCTTGTTGCTGTTCAGCGAGGAACTTCAGCACTTTCTCCATATCCATTTTTCCAGAAGGTAACTAGTCCTGCTCACTCCAGCAGGGGTTGCAATCCCACTGCTTATACCACGTGTGACAAGCTGGCCTATGGTATATAGAAAGGCAACATGCTGTGTTTCAGGTTCACAGAACAAAATGCACTTTTATTGCTTCAGCTGTGAGTTGTTACTCCAGAAAATAATAATCAGTCAGTTCAACTTCCTCAGCCTGATCAGATAACATAAAGGTTATTATACAATGACAAGAACATTTCCTGGACTCTGATTGGTCAGTATGTGCCTGAGACAGTGATGATATTACACAATAACGTCACTGTGTTGATTTTATTGAGCTTGAGCCTTTTTTTTCAGAAACAAAGATACACTGCCTCACTAAAAATCTACTAAAAACATTTTTATTTTTATTTTTGTTTTGTATAACGTCGAGCCATTGTATAATTGCAATAAGGCACTCCAAGGTGTGTGTTATCATGTAATAACGTCACTCCTGGGGTGGTGGAAGCACTCGTCTTCACCTCATGCTTCAACCCACCCCAGGAGTGACGTTATTACACGGTAACACACACCTTGTCATGCCTTATTGCTTAAACACAAACAGTTCTTCAGGCTAACCTCGACAGGAATCTTTGCACCACTTATGGGGGCCAGCAGTTTGTTCAAGATACATACAGTCTTAAATGAAGCACAAACAGTTTCCCTTTAGCCTTCTCTTCAGGCATTTCTCAGTAGTATTTTCTACTCACTGTTATTGGCCAGCTGGCTAAACTAGTCCTTTCATTCAGGACCCTGTGCTCCAGGCATGGTCTGGTTCTCAGTAGCAGGCTTCAGCTGTTTGTCCCCAAAGACTCTCTCTGTGATCTAAACACTCTCTTTGGTGTTGAGCTCTGGTTCCTCTCTCACAGGGCAGCAGTTTCCAGCTTCTCTCTCTCCTCCTTGCTGGATTCCTCTGCCTTTCGGCAAACTCTCTTTAATTGGCCACACCTGTGAGGCATCCCTCCCTTTGCCTGATGCAGTCTCTACATTTCTTCAGTCTCATCCAAGGGGTTAACCCCTTGTTACCCGATGTTGTGTTTCCCTGTCACAACAGGGTATAAACATGCTGCACACAGATGGCACCTCCTCCGTTGCCATCATCTGCCACGGTCCCAACCATGCCAGGCATTGATTGGTGATGCGGCACCTAGTGAACACCCATGGTGGTGTGTCCATACAGCACAGACCACCCTTCGTGGACACCAACAGAATCCAGCACACACATGCAGCACTGGGGACGTGGAGGGTATACAGGTGGCCAGGCTGCACCATATACTGGGTGCTGCCACAAGACTGGGACAATCCACGCAGTGTAAATGTCCCTACACCAATGTGCCTGTCTGATGGTATGTGCCCCGCCGCCCCACATACCGCACATCTATACAGACACCACAGCACACACAGCCAGCCATGTGTATGTCACTGTGAGTATCCCATGCCAGTGGTGCAGCGTCTGTGGGTCACACAACAGCATAACAGTAATGTCCACTGTCAGTACACACCTGCAAGATGGGCCTGTCACTGTGTAAAGTGCAGTAGTCATTGATGCCCTACACACCATAGGCATTGCTGTGTCCCTTACACTTCTGGCTCCCTTGTTACTCTAGTGTCTGCTGTGCACTGTAGCCGGAACTACAGTTTGACTATTACATGCAGCACCACCACCACCACCTCTGCTTGTGCTGTGTAGTCCCCTGGTGTACAATATTCTGTGCAGTTCTGTACAAATGTAGTCTGCAGCTACCACTATGCACTTCCAGACTGACCTACAGGTAGAGCTGTGGGCAGACCCAGCCAGCCCCTGTACATCCAGACTGACCTACAGGTAGAGCTGTGGGACCCTGCAGTAGCCCTGGGCAAACTGCATGCAAATCAGGCCATAATGAGATGCTAATCTGGATGTTTGTCCACGGACTGCCTAAGTAGGTTCATTTACATGTCACTTTTGAATATAGGAAATTTTTGCCCCAGGCAAACGTCTTAGCTCCGTGCTAAACCTGCGCAAATGTGTCTGCATCATGCAAATGTTTCGGAAACATGGTACATTTCTGCAGAATTTCACATGCGCTGGTGCTTGCAGCTTTAATGAATCCACTTCTTTGCTAGTACACACATTGGCCTCATAGTTCACCTTTACCTTCCTTCACATCACTGTGCACTGTGCTGCTGTTGTGGTTTGCACTTCCTGGTTACGATATTCAGAGCTGTCTTATTTCCCGGGCTATTTTTGCACTGCACTCCCAGCCCAGTTTGCCCGGCTTTCTTTGCATGCTATATTCAGCAGGTTTAGCATTGGGGCTATCCCTTTTGAAAATAGCAGGCTATTGGTTCTGGGCTAATTTAGCATGCCAGGCAGTGCTAATTTAGCACTGGGGCAAAGTTTTGAATATCTGTCCCTAAGTGTTAGTTCGGGTGTTGGTTATATAAGTTTTACAGCACTTCTGGGCTCTTATGGCTCCTGTCCTGCAGCCTCCTACCTTACTACACCCATTAGGTAAAGCCAACACAACCAACACTCCATCATGTCTTGCTTTTGATTTTTTTTTTCAGACACACACACACACACACACACACACACACACACACACACACACCAAGACAACTGAAGGGTACAGTACAGTGAGACATAGTGAACTGCAGCATCAGTTCATATTCCTTAGAAAAAACAATGATGTCATTAATCTCTGTAGGGTTATGGTACAAACTAAGTCCAGTCTGTTCTGTAATGTGTGCATCCATCTCCCCAGATAATGTCAAACTTGTTACAGCATGGTTTAATTTAGCAGTTCATTTTGCCTATCATATGTAGAATAATACATGGGTGGGTGTGTGAACCAGAATTTTATACACACCTGAGGTGTGGGCTACTACATAGACCCTGAGAGCAAAGCTAGAGGGTTTATACTAGTATCAGACACTAAGGGTGTGTGTAAATTTGGTTCTACACACACCCACCCATGTTTTATTTTTTATAATTAGTGGTGATCACTTTTAATCAGTGTGGGTTTCCATGTTTGAGAAAGTGAAAGCAGCAGTTGTTTTGATAGTGCTCACGTCTATGTGAGCGCAAGAGTGATTGACAGCTGATGATTAAAACTGCCTGGTTGTAACGCAAAATAACAATCCGCTAGTTGTAACATGATTTTAAGATCTGGTTATCCAGATATTAAAAATAATCACAAGTAATCATGACCTCTTGCCACTGAAGTATGCTTGAGGCAGTGGAGGAAAGCCAGTTTTTTGTTACAAATTGTTTAGCTACTACTATACAAACATTTAACAGTTTCTTGGTATTTGGGCCATGAAAGCCCTATGGGAGGTCCAAAAATAATCGTTCTGTTGGTGAGTTGGAAGTCTTCCCCAAAGCTGTACTGGAGCATGGACTGGAACTGAGCCCAGACGGGTGACAGTTGTGGGCATTTCCAGAAAATATGACCATGTGTAGCACGCCAAAAAATGCATCCATACCAACAGTGGGCAGTTACTGTTGGACGAAATGTAGCAACCACCACTTAGGGGTATGAAAAAAGCGAAGTACAGTTTTCCAAGAAAATTCACACCAACTATCTGAGGAGGTACTTCTAAAGGTATTTATCAAATACCTATCCCACTGTGTTGGCTCATGGGTTATACAACTGGAAGAATAAAGCTGTCATCATTTCTCCATTCTGCACCCTCATAATTGGGTGCAAAAAGTCAGGAACCTCCAGATCTTGAGGCCAGGCTTTGATCAGCAGTTTTAGATAAAGCATCACTTGTGGGTAGCAATACTGGTCCATCTCTGGCAGTTGAAGCTTATTTTTATGTTCTTCCCAACCCCTCATGCTCTGATAAGGAGAATGTAGACCCACCCTTTCCCAGTGCAGGTAAGCAATGCCCAGCCGGCCTTGAAGGAATTAAGAATTCTAGGGACATGGATATGTTGTTCATCCACACTTATTGGCAGGTTCCTTGCCGTTTTAAATCTTGCGGAAGGTCTTTAAGCTGGCTCCTCCCACCACCGGTGGTAAAACTCGGCTCCGCCCAAGATGCCAGATCTTCCTTACGCTTGAGGCTCAGGTTCCCTCCTTAGTGCTCTGTGTTTCGACTTGTTCCTGAAATTTTCAGTTTCTCCCAATTTAATTGGAAGTTTTCTAAACTTCGATCTTCTTCTCTCGCTGCGGCGATGAATCATTCGTTTTCCGGCTCTCGGAGGTGCCGAGTAATTCCTCCAGGAAAGACCCGCACTCCACGTGCGTCTACTGCCTCGACTTGGATCATGATCTGCAAGTTTGCGATTTTTGCTGTGCCCTTTAGACCAGCTCTCTGAAGGGTTGTGCGGCCCGTTCGGGGCTTAGGCGACCTGAAATTTTTCCGCTCTGGAAAATTTCTTGGAAACTCGTTGGGCAGTGTCCATGTCAGCTGTCTCGGTTGAGCAGCTCAATCTTCTTTCCTTCAGGGAGCGGCTGCCCTCCCTCCTCCTCAATTCTGGCGCTTATCCGCTCTCCTTGAGTTCTCCTCATTCCAGCTTTGTTCAGGAGCTTTGCCATTCCCTTTCCTCGAAGGAGAGGGACCTTGAGGACCTGTCTCGGCAAGTCCAAGGAGCCGCAGGCTAAGTCCCATCGTCGGCGCTGGAGGGAGGCGGAGGTTCCCTCCCTGCCTGACCCGACGTTCGACTTGATTCGAGTGTGACTCAAGCCACTGGCTTCACGGTGTCCCCGTCAGGTCAGCCGGCCAGGACTCCCGTCGGCGTTGTCGAGTCTCCAACCGTCATCTGGGCTGTCTTCTGCTGGAGCTGCCATCAGTTCGCCGGTTCCCCAGCGGAGGCTGAGTTCTGCCTGTACCTTCGGTCGACAGGCCTCGGCCCTTCTTCTGAGCGAGGCAGGCGGCGGCGCCCGCTCCTTCCCAGGCCGTCCTCGGTTTCCCGGGATTGGTCTCAGTCCTCCTCTCGGTCAAGCCGCTCACGCCGACTTCGGCGTTCTCGGTCGGGGCACCGAATTAAGTGGCATTACCGTTCTTCCTCGTCTCCCTCCTCGGATGAGGAGTGGCTTCGATGCAGGTGGCGTTGACATTACGAGGAGTTCATGTGGCAGCAGTTGTTGTTGTCTGGGAATCAATCGACTCCGATTCATTCCCCGTCCAGCAAGCAGCTGCCGCCCGATCGGCTGACTCAACCGCTCGCTGCAGTCGAGGTGCCCACTCCGGGGCCGGTTGTTCGATCGAACCTTGCTGCCCCACCCTCGGTGGAACCCAATCGGGTCACGATCTGTCCCGCAGGTTGTCTGTCCCCATTACTCCTGCCCGCCCTTGGCGGACGAAGAGTGACTCAGGCCTGAGGCAGCTCTTTGCAGACCCCTTGGAGTCCGAAGTTGACTCCTTTATGTTCCCCAGTTGGGAGGACCCGGGGTCCTTTCCAGAACGATCTGTGGACGACAGCCCATCGTCCTTCATGGGTCTGCTTCAGCTCATCTCGGAGTTCACCGGGATGCAGCTCGAGCCCGTGTCTAAGCGGCCCCTTATCCCCTGATGGAGATTCTAGACGAAGGGGTTCACCCCAGAGGCCTTCCTGGTGGTCGAGGGCCGCCATAGGCCCGGCCTTGGAGCTCTGGCGGCGACCTACTTCCTGCCCTGCACCTTCGGCCAGGATGGCCAGGAAGTACTCTGTCCCTGTCGGTTCTTTGCCGGTTTCTTGGAGCACCCCTCGGCTGAGGGTTAGTCACCAGACAATGTTTTCCAGTGTTGGCGAGCTCGGGATATGGATAGGCCCCCTGACAAAGAGTCCAAAGGATGGACTCGTTGGGCGCCAAGGTTCGCTGTGTCCTCCCTAGGCCCTCCGACAGGCCAGCTCGGCTGCACTGATGGCACATTTCTCCCGCCCCTTTGGGCTCCCTGGATGAGGTGCTCCTTATCTCGGCTGACCTGCGGACCACGGTCTGGCAGGTGTGGGACCAGGGTAGAGGCGGTGGCAAAGCAGCAGCTTCAGACTGCTCTGGACTTAGGTGACTCCTGTGCCAGGTTGGTGGCGGCCGCAGTGGCCATGCACGCAGAGGCGTGGCTGAGTTATCCTCTTTCTCATCGTTAACCCAGCACAAGTTGGCGGACATCCCTTCTTGGGGACTGACCTTTTCGGCCCTGGGTGGAGGACACCTCCAGGGGACCGAGAAATCGATGCCACTCCAGACTCGGTCACTCCGCCCGGAGGCTGAGGGCAACCGGCAGCTCTCGTAAGCCCTTTGCCCCTGGCCCCTGCAGCTCGACCCGGCCCAGCAAGAGGGCTAGCAGGCTGGCGCTGGGCATCCTGACTCCAAGCCAGCGTCTTCCTCTAAAAGAAGCAGGGAGGTAAAGGCCTAGGGCTCCTCGGCCAATTCCTCCTCAAGCCTGCTCAGTGACAGGCTTGGGCGTATCCCCAGCCCGTCGCTCCTACCGGGTTCCCCTGTGGGAGGCGACTATGCTCCTCCTCTGCCTGGCCCACTTTCCCAGACCTTTGGTTGTCGGAGGTGCTAGGAAGGCCCTGCCTCGGGATTGCGAGCAGGCACCACCCTTTCGAGCCGTTGCCCCATGGGGGTCTTGGGGTCCACAGCCTCGTTGTCGGCCCGCTGACCCGACTTGCCTGGCCCTCTAATTAGAGTTGGTCAGGACAGTTGCGGATCCTCCTTCAGACCCTGGGTTCGTGTCCAGGTATTCCTGGTCCCAAACGGATGGGGGGCTTGCGCCCCATTCTTCCACACTTCCGGATGGTCTCTCTGCCTCAGATATCCCATCCTCAGAACGAGGCGTGTGGCTTCTTCCTGGTCCTCCAGGACGTACTTGCTCTTCGTTCTGTCCGTTTCTTGGGAGACTCCTCCCTTTCTTAAGCGGGGATCTCCTTAGAGATTCAGGCCAGGCCCTTCGGTCTCTGCTCAGCAGCTTTCTGCGGCATCGAGGGTCAGGCGTAACCCCACCGGATGGCGGCCTGACTCCAACCTTCCAAGCGGGAAGGGCGATCCAAGTTCAGGCCCTCAGACTGGTCTTTTATCCGAACCACGTTGGAACTCGTGTCTTAGAGGTGATCCTTCTTGAGGCAAGCTCGACTCTTGAGTCGAGTTCGGCTCCTGGCAGACAGGGCTGAGGTTCTTCCTCCCTTACCTAGTTAGGTCTGACTGGGCAATTGCACCCTGCCGGGACCTCCTGCCCTCCTGGGCCTGCATGGCGGCCGGCTCCAGCGTGGTTTGTTGGACCCGCTGGTTCATGCGTCCCCCTAGTGGGGACTGGCCAGCCAGCGGTCACAGTGCTGCGTTTCTTTGGACCAGTTCGTGACTACAGCCCAGGAGTTAGGGGAACGCTCTCCCTCGGACTGTTCCAGCTCTTGCAGGAGAACATCCTGTTCGTCCGCCCTGAGTCGACGGTCTTCTCCGACCGATGCTTCTCGGATGGGTGGGGGTACCCATCTAGGGGAATACAGAGTGCTCCGCCTCTGGTCCTCTCGGGAGTCCCGATGTCTTTCCTACCCTCGGGAGCTCCAGGCGGTCCGCTTTGCTTGCACCGCTCACTCCGTTTGTGCGGGGTCTAGTGGTTTAAGTCCAGGCGGACAACACCACGACCGTGTGCTACCTACCTCGCCAGGTTCAGTTGAGCCCCTTGCCTCTGTGTAAGGAGGTTCTCTGCGTTGGGTCTTTCGTGCAGCCGGGAGGCGGTTCCTAGCCATTCAATGGCAGGAGCCTACAGCACCCTGGCTGATGCCCTGAGCTGGACATAGGCTGTGCCTCACGAGTGATCTGCCCTGCCGGAGGTAGCACAGGATCTTCTCCCTCCTTCCCTCCAGGGAGAATACGAGGCCAAGACTGTCTCATGCCTGCCCCCTCAGCAGGCTTTGCTGTAGGGGATGTCGAGGCCGCGGACCCCGGGCCTTTTCTCGCCTCTCCCCATTTCCCTTGACCCACGGGCAAGGCGGGGAGGAACCAGGCGCAGGCGTGCTGGTAGCCCCAGACTGGATTGTCAGCTCTGGTATCCAGCTCTCCTCAGTCTCAGCCCCAGGCTCCGAGTAGCTTCCAGCCCGCCCGGTCCTGATTGCTGTTTTCAGGGAAGGTATTCCATCTGGGCCTTCAATCCTTGCACCTGAAGGCCTGGCCCTGTCTTGGTTAGGGACCAGGCCTTGGGTCCTCCGACAAGGTCCTCGACATTTTAGGCGTCCTGCCAGAGGAGTCGGCCAAACATGCTCGCCTTCAAATGGAAGAGTTCTCCATTTGGCATTGGGATGGGGCCTGGTCCCTCTCCTGTTTCTTGTCAGTATTCCAGACCATCTGTGGTTCGTTTCTTTATTGAACAAGGGCTTCGGTTGACAACCCTCTAGGTGCTTCTGTTGGTCACCCCTGTCTTCCGGGTACGGGCCGGAAGGCAGTCGGTGGCACAGAAAAGGTGGTCTGGCGCTTTCTTAGGCCTCGATCACACCTCCCCTCTGGGAAGAGTATCCCCATTTCTGTGGGATCTTCGCTGGTATGGGCTTAGCTCACGGGCAAGCCGTTTGAACCTTTGCACAGGTGTGAGTTCCCCACCTGTTGTGGAAGAACACCTTCTTGGGGCTTCCACGCCAACCAGAAGGATGGGGGAATTCCAGGCGCTCCTTTGATTCTCCCTATCTGGTCTTCCACAGGGACAAGGTTGTCCTGCGCCCCACCAGAAGTTCCTTCCGTAGGCGGTGGTCGAGTCTCTTCCCCTACGGGTATTGTCTCTGCGGGGTTCAACCCCATTCTGCCTCAGAGGCCGTATATAAGATCCATTGGGACCCTATTTTCGTTTCGCCTTCCCAGGGGGCGTAGGGCTGAGATTCGGGAGAGGTTCGCCAGCTGTTGTCATCTCGCGAGCCGCACCTGTAGCAGACCTGCAGCCAAGCGGACGTGACGGTGGGTCACCTCCTGCATAGGTCTCCGCTATAGGTGGGCGAGGCATGGAGCCTCCCAGAGGATAAGTGCTCATTTTACCTGCCCTTCCACTGCATCGGTGGCTGCTTCGAGGATACTCCTGTCCAGGATATCCATGGGGCTCCTACCTGGAAGCAGGCATATACCGGTTTCCCCTTCCCATCGACCTTGGGTCACGCCCGGCATGTTGGTCGGGGCCTCGGTTCTCAGTCTTCTTACCTAAGTAGGGGTGTGCACCTTGCCTCCCTCCTCCGGAGAACTGCTAGGAGTCTGCCAATAAGTGTGGATGAACAACATATCCATGTCCCCTAGAAATACAGGTTACTCACCTGTAACAGGAGTTCTAGGAATGGCATATGTTGTTCATCCCTACATTCGACCTCCCAGCTTGATGCACAACCTGGCTTCCAGTGGGCTAGATCTGGTATCTTGGGTGGTCGAGTTTTACCACCGGGTGGGTGGGAGGAGCCAGCTTGAAGACCTTCCGGCAAGATTTAAAACGGCAAGGAACCTGCCAATAAGTGTGGATGAACAACATATACCATTCCTAGAACTCATCTTACAGGTGAGTAACCTGTATTTCCTGGCAAAAGGGGTGATCAAAAATCGTAGGGGTTGTCGTTGCTTGTGGGACACCATTTTGAACCAGTGGGTCAACATTTCCAGTGTGTAAAAATTTTGGAAGACCTCATTAAGTGGGGGTTCCAGATAGGCACATAAGGTGCATGCAAAATGTATGACTTCTCCTCCTCCTCCTCCTCCTGCAATCCAAATGCTTTCCTATGACACATGTACCCGGTCCATCCAAAAGAAAGCTGTGTGTAATTGTGCCGCCAATAGTACAGAGACAAATTTTAAAGAGCCAAGCAACACACACCTTAGAGATGTAGTACAGAGAATTTAATACACATTGTGACTCCATCCCATGTATACCTAAAGATTATTCTGTCCCATTTATGGAATAAAGTACTTGGAGTAGACAGTATGGTTTGTGCTATGTATAACAACCATGGGCAATATTATCATCCCAACACTGTCTGTTCTCTGGATTAAGGACAGTGGGATTGTACGCCAAGCTTCCAGCTCTTGGGAAGATTGATGTGCCAAGGGTTCACTGTTAAGGCTTTGTAGCTGCAACAGATTAGGGGAAATCATCACTCCCAAGTATTTTAGTGCTGGGAGACCACATTTAAATTTATGTTCTTTAATTCGTCACTGGGGACATAGTTAAGTTGCAGTACTTCTGTTTTAAAGGTTAATCTTATACCCCGTGTGGGTGACACATTCAGTTATTGTTTTCCACAAAAAGGGTAGAGAATGGGGAGTCAGTATGGTATACCAAGAAAGAGGACAGGTTGTGGGGAATTGAAACATGCATGGGACAGACATAAGGCAATTATAGTGGGGTTGCAGGAAGTAGGCTGTTGGTTAACTAGAATCTGCAGCTTATCCAGTAGGTAGGGAAATGGGCAGACTGGGTGGGCCAAGTGGTCCTTATCTGCTGTCAAAGTCTATGTTTCTATATTAAATCTTCAACCTCATGTTGCCTCTTGCTCAGTTGTGTACAGTGTTTTGTCAGGGTGTTGTCTTAATGTTTTCACTGGGGATTCCAAATACAATGCAAATAAAAGAGGAAAGGAGGCATCCCTTTCAGTACCCTATGTAGTTGGAATGTGATAGAGATTTGCCCATTCATGTTAACATTGGCCTAGGGTGATGATTAATAGCCTGCAACATAGTTACAAAAGGAGGAGGATGCATATACAGTACTACATAGTGGCAAAGATGAATTTGCATGCCACGGTAAAACTCTTCTCCACATCCAGGCTAAGTATTGGGAAAGAAACCTTTGACGGCGGGCGTGGTGGTGAACATGTAATGTTCTTTTAATGGTATCTTGAGTCTGTCTATTCTGAACAAATTCTGTTTGGTCCCCATTTATTAGTACTAGCAGAAGTCTATCAAGTGTCTGTGCCATTATGATAGCAAAGAGCTTATAATAATCATTTAAGTACCGATATTGGTGGGTGAGAAAGAGCACTGCATTATCTTACTTGAGAGGAACCTCTTGCAGCAGGTAATTACATGTAAGACCTAGAAAGGCTTAGGTTTAGAGTCTCTGATAAGGTGATCAAGTCCTGGTGGAGGCAGAAAACCTCCACAAGAGCTACTTACACAATAAATGGAAATGTTTCTGTCTATGGGCCACAGCAAGACATTTGGATCTATTGGTCTGTTGATCAACACAATTCTGGAGTACCTGCTTTCCTTTTGGAGTCAGGTTTAAGTTACACCTCCATTAAGGTACACCTGGCTGCTCTTTCTGCCTACCATGCCCCTGTTCAGGGCAGATCAGTGGCTCAATTGGAGGTATCCAAAGCCTTTCTCAGAGGCATCTTGCACATCAGACCCCTGTCCAGGACCTTGTTCCTCCTTGGGACCTGTTCTTTGTGTTGGAGAAGCTGACACTCCCTCCTTTTGAACCAGTCACGGATTGTGAGCTGCGTTTTCTCTCTTGGAAAACGTTGTTTTTAGTTGCTGTTACTTCTGCTTGGAGGATTTCTGAGCTTCAGGTGCTCATGTGCATACCTCTCAAGTGTCCCTCATTATGAGGGACATCCCTCATTTTGCCCCATAACATTGCTCTGTCCCTTATCCGTCCCTCATAGAAAAGATGCTGCCCACACAGCGAATATGCTGTAAATTCAGACTTTAAAGAAGAAACACACAACAATCTAAAATACTAAATCCAAAATAAACTTTGTACAAATAAACATTGGTTTTCACAGTGTTCTGAGCTTGTATCTCCATGTTTGAGGGTGTCCCTCATTCTGAGGGCCTGTGTCCCTCATTGTCCCTCATTTTGAGTGTCCAAAATGTCCATGTCCCTCATTTCAGTGACAAAGGTTGAGAGGTATGCTCATGTGTCCACTCTATAATTTTTACCAGTTTGTGATAAGCTGTATATACTAACCTTCTGACTTATGCTGATTACGCAGTTCACTAGACATGAAAGTCCCGGATGCAGTATCTCATGTCTAAACAGAAATTAGCTGCTCTGTCCTGCATACTGCCGTTGTACTATACATCTGTAACAAGAAACTGTTGTATTTCTCTGTTTAGTTTTCTGTGCACATCTGTACCTGAGCCGCGCCTGGAAACGAGCCTTGGCTCAGTGTGCCTTTCACGGTCACCAATTTTAAATAAATAAATAACAATAAATAAATGTGTAAGGAATCTTACCTGTTTTCCACAAGGATAGGATAGACCTCCTTATTAATCCTAAATTCTTGTCTAAGGTGGTTTCGACTCACATTGAACCAGGCAGTTCAGCTGCTTATGTACTACCAAATTATTCTAATAAAGGGGAGGTGCTTCTCCACACCCTGGATGTTCATAGAGCTCTGCGATTTTATTTGTCCAGGACCAAGGAGGTCAGGAAATCCAACCAGTTATTTTTGTCTTTCACTTCCAGGTCCTTAGGCTGCCCGGTCACCAAACAGATGTTTTTCACGTTGGTTGTTGAGTTGCATTACTTTCTGTTACCAGAAACATGGCAAAGCTCTTTCGGGCCTGGTCAAGGCTCACTACACTAGAGCAGTAGCGAAGTCATTCGTTGCTCTCAAGAGGATATTGGCAGCGGACATTTGTGCTGCAGCTACCTGGCACGCGGTTCATACCTTCGTCAGACTTACAGTCTCCAGATGCAGAGCCGGTTTCATCCTTGTGGTCTTGCAGGGCTTGATCTCCTGAGGGATTCTCCCTGGCATTGTGTTCCTTGCCTCTCCTTTTCCTCCTCCTCCTCCTAAGTAGTTGTCTTTAGTTTTATACTGCTTGGAAATAAGTCCTACATGTAATTACCTGCTGCAAGAGCTTCCTCTCAAAGTAAATAGTACAGTTACATAAGAACTTACCGTAACAATAGCTCTTCAAGAAAAGCTGTTGCAGCAGGTACAACTTTCCCTCCCTCCATCCCCCGAGTATTACGCTCTTCCTGCATTGGCCATGCCAACTCCTTTTTGTTTGTTGAGGAGAGGGCTGACCGTTTCTTTTCCTTTATTCCTGCAGCCTCATGCAAGATCTGTCATTTTCCAGCGTCCAAGAACTGGAGCATGTGGGGACCCGTCACCTCTATATACTGGATGGGACATCGGGAGTGGAGCCGATGTAAGGAGGGAGGTCCCCTAGGTATTGCTAGAAGAGTTTTGCTGTGATCTGCTGCCAGGTGTGTTGATCGGACAGATCAGTGGATCTAAATGTCTCGCTGTGGTCCATAGACAGAAATGTTTCCATTTCATTGCATAAGTAGCTCTCGTGGAGGGTTTCCTCGCCTCCACCAGGACTTTGTGCCACCTTGTCAGAGACTCCGAACCTAAGCCTAGCTAGGTTTTACATGTAATTACCTGCTGCAAGCGCTTCTCTCAAAGATCTACTGTTACGGTAAGTTCTTACTTAACTGTACTTTATCTTTATTGGCCTTCAGAATAGCCAAAATAGTGGCTTGTCTCTTATATGGAGGCAGGGTCTCCACTATGAACTACCTTCATTAACTGTGCTAAAAGCACATCTTTAAAAGTCTCACAGAATTCAGGCAGATACCCATCTGGGCTGGGGATTTTTTCATTTTAAAGTGTCTAATAAACTTCTCCTGGGTGACAGGCATCGGGAGCTACTGAGCTGTGTCCAGGTCCAGCTTGGGAAACTCCAGTGAGGCAAGGTATGCTGATATCTTGGGATCAGAGGTTCAGCCTCCTGAGTATACAAGGCCACGTAATGTTGCCCGAAAAGTTCTACAGTTTTGGTAGGATCAGATCTTCTTTGTGGCTATCTCTTTAATCACGCAACACCTCTGAAACTACAGGCATTAGGACTACATGGTAACATTTTTTGCAAGCAGTTCACTAGGGGTCACCCACGATGACATCCTACATCAACACTTCCCATATAAATGTGGACAGCCCCTTTCCTCCTTAGTTCTTTTTCCCACCGTCGACCTTACTTGCCAGACCCTCCATGGAGTCAGCGTAGCTTCAGTTGACTGCAGCTTAGTCTTTTGAAATTTCTCTCCCTTGTTCACTATCACGTTTTAAAAGTGATTGTCAACAAGGTGTATGTCATCTGAAAAACCCACTAAGCTCTTTAGATACTGCGAGTGCGGTGAAAAGATTTTTACGGGGGACCTACACGATGTCTGCATGTGCTGCTTCGGCATGGCCCATAATGTTAAGGCCTGTAAACTCTGCCTTAAGTTTAATACTGCTACATGGTGATGCAGAAAGAACACCCTGGAAACCCACCTCTTAAAACAGCGGGTAGCCAGAATGGAGAGGGAACTCCAGGAGAGAGCTTCACCACATCACCTGCCCACTCCTTTAACTCCAGATCATCGAAGTTCCATATTAAGGTACCAGGCAACATAAGCACAAACACCGGGAGAGAGAAAGAAAGGAGTAAGGAGAAATCCTCCCCACTACATTCACTGTCAGCCCTGCAACGCAGTGTGACCACTACTGCGTTGTCAACCACATCAGTGCCAATGTCTCCAGCCAGCATGACCTCTGACCCCTTTAGGTCAAGCCAGACTTTGAGTAGTGCCAGAACTACCACTGCTGGTGAAGGACTGCTGACGTCGGGGACAGCACCTTCTCCATCAACATCCGGCGCCAATGTGCAGGCTGTAGTTTCATCCTTTGTGGACATATTGCAGTGCCTTCTTCCTCTTTCTCCTGCTACAGGAGCAGCATCGACGGGGCACCCCAGGAAAACCTCACCGCAGACACCCATGACAGTCGATGCACCCTGGGCCTTCTCTGGCATTGACAGACTCTTCCATCCTTTTTTGAGGCCCACAGAAATTGTCAACTAGGATTAGGAATATAACCCTGACCTCATATTACAAGAGGAAGAAGGCTATATGGGGAGCACCTATGAGAGGTCAAGCTCCACTATTTCCACAGAGAGTTAGAACTCTGTTGTGTATAATCCAAGGCAAGCCCTGAAGACCTCGTTCATCTCATGATGCAGCAACTTCAGTCTGCCATGGGATGTGAGTCAGAGAAGAAAGACATCACCAAGAGGAGCCTGATGGAATGTTTAGAGCTACCTGACCCCCCACCCATCATGATTCCTCCATTTATTGCCTGTCCTAGAGGATGGTACCCTGGCTGCCTGGCATGGGCCTAATATGATTTCTGCCATTCCAAGGAAGGCAGACAAGTTGTACCAGGCCCCCTTTGGTAGGCAGTTATTTGCAGGCCAACCCGAGGCTGATTCTGTTGTAAAAAATGCAGTCCATGATAAGTCTAAAGTGCCTAAACACATCAGCTCTAGGGACGTGGATATGATGATTTATCCACATTTCTGACAGTATCCTTTCCCTTTAAGAGATGCCAGAAAGTCTTCAAGCTGGCTCCTTCAGCCCACCCTGGTGGTATATCCCTCGGGTCAACCCCATGACGTCAGATCTTAATTTCCACTGGAAGAAGCAGGTTCCCTCCTTACTGCTTCCACGTTGAGTGAGCCCTGGCACTCAACTCTTATGATTTACTTCCAAAACTTAAACTTAAACTCATTCGAGTTTTGTCTTCAGCTCAATCTTGATCATGATGGCAGATACATCCTCGCCTGGATTTTGCTGGTGCCCGTGCAGGCAGAAGATGTCGCTTACTGACCCCCACGCCTCGTGCATTTACTGTCTCGGCCATGATCACGATACTCATGCCTGCAGTATTTGTCAGTCCCTTCACACGATGGTCCTGGAGGACTGCCTTGCATACCTCAAGTTGGGCCACCCAGAAAAATGACATCCACCGGTCAAGTCCAAGGATGCCCGTTGGGTAGTCTCTGTGGCTGCAGGGTCCACTGAGCAGTTGTAGCAACTCACGGCCTTCGAGGAGGAGGCAGCCCAGGCCACTAATCATTCCTGTTCTGTTTCGGCTTTCGTTCCCCTCAAATTGGGCTCCACTTATTCCGGCTTCTTCAAGGAGCTGTGCCAGTCCCTCCCGACAAGGGGAGGACCCTTCCGATTGACATAGTTCCGCTCATGCAAAAGGAATCCAAGAAAGAAAAAGAGAATACTTATCTTCATTGATCCTGGGACTGGAAGCTTTCTCGCTCTCAGGAATCTCTGGTTTTGACTATGGTTGAAACCGCAGCTTCACGGAGATCCTGTCGGGCCAGTCGACTGAGATGCCGGCCGACAGTGCGGCTGAAATTTTTCTCAACCATGTCGAACGGTTGTCATCCAAAGAGGCCAACAACTCTCTGTTCAGCACTCCAGTCCTGCCGGTGACCACTGAAGGAGCGTCCCAGGCAGCTGAGCTGGACCCTCCGGTCATCAGCCTAGACCAGGAGGAGCCTCAGGTCTCTCTGGTTCCCTCTGAGGCCCCCCCATCGGCACCCCCGACAGCTGATGTAGCGGCCTACGTCTTCCTCATCCTCTGGGTTGAGCAGGTCCCACTGACATCAGTGGTCTCACTCTCAGCACCATGGGAATGGCACCGCCGCTTTTCTTCATCTCCATCCTCCTCGGGTGAGGAGAGGCTTTGGCGCAAGTTGCGTCGATGCTACGAAGATTTTATGTGGCAAACGTTAGTGTTGGCTGGGCCGAAGCTGACTCTGACTCCCACCCCGGCCATCACTTGTCTGTCGCCCAACAGGCGACATCTACATCCCTGGCAGGACCAGCCAACACGTTCCTTCCCCAGTGGAGCTGGTCCAGACTGTTCGGTTCGGCTGGAGCTTGCTTCTGTACCGATCATGAGTGGCGCCTCCACCCAAGCAGCCACCGACCGGGGCTCGTCAAGGAGTCTCAGCCAGCTAAGGGGCTTCCCTATCGGCTATTAGTCATTCTCACACCCGACCGCCCACATCAAGTCGAGAGTGACTCAAGCGGTCAACTGCTTTATGTGGACTCCTCAAAGTCTGAGGATTCCTCTTTGCACTCCCATCCACTCGACACGGAGTTGATGCGGGATCTTTCAATGGAGGAGGGACCCACTTCAGTCCACGGGCATGAAACTGGAGCCCGTTCAAAAGTGGGCTCGCTATCTCCTTAGAGAAATTCTGGATAAAGGGGACTCTCCAGTGGAGGTTTTCTCAGTGACCCGAGGTCATTGTTGGCCCTGCCCTGGAGCTTTGGCAGTGCCCTGCCTCTTGCCTCGCCCTCAGCCTTGACATTTCGCAAATATGTGGTGCCCACTGGTACTTTTTCGGGGTTCATGGAGCATTCCTCAGCTGAGAAGTTGGTGGCTGGCTCTGTGTTCAGGCACTCAGGCAATACTGGGGACACTGATAGACCGCTGGACATGGAGTCCAAGAAGTAGGACCATTCGGCTAGGAAGGTCTATGCTGCCTCTTTGCTAGGCCTCCGCCAAGCGAGCTCGGCCATCTTGATGGCACATTTCTCCCATGCCCTTTTGGGCTCCCTGGGTGAAGCGATTCCTCACCTTCCTGTGGACCATCAGACTGTGGTCAAGCCGGTCCACGACCAGGGTGGGGCTGTGGCAAAACAGCAACTCCAGGCGGATCTGGATATTGGAGACTCCTGTGCCCGCTCAGTGGCGACAATTATAGCCATGCCATGGGACTTGGCTAAAGATCTTGACCTTCATGGCAAACACCCAGCACAAGCTGGCAGATATAATATTCTTAGGCATCGACCTGTTTGGGCCTGTGTGGAGGTCACCTCCAGCACATTGAAAAGTCCAGTGCCACCCTGGACTCGGTGACATCCACCCAGAAGGACCCCAAGGGCTCCAAGTAGCAAAGCGCCAAGCCCTTCTGGGTCCTCTACTCCTCTTGACAAAACTAGCATAGCACCAGTGTGGCCAGCAGGCTCAGTCCTAGTGACCTCAGGCCAAGTCTGTGGCCTCGGTGGTCTGAAAGCCAGAGGAAGGGACCTCGTGGACCCTTTGCCAGGTCCTTCTCCTCCAAGCCTGTTCAGTGATGGGATGGGGTGCCTTCCTCATGCCCATCACACCTCCCTTGGGTCCTCCTGTGGGGGCTGGCTCCATCACTTCCTTTCCACCTGGTCCGCTGTTACCGTGGACAGGTGGGTTCTGGAAGTGGTCGGACAGGGTCTGCCTCTGGAATTCGAGCAGTACCTTACCAGCAGAGCCTGCGCCCCACCAGAGGACTTGGTATCTGCAGACACTCTGTTGGCTTTTCAAGATGACATGGCTCAGCTCCTCCACAAGGAGGTCATGGTCAAGGTAGCAGATCCTCTGGAACACCCAGGGTTTGTCTCCGGGAACTTCCTGGTACAAGCGGATGGGGGCTGGTGCCCCATTCTGAAGCTGCATGAACTGAACAAATTCCTCAGGTCTCGCACTTTCAGGATGGTTATTCTGTCTCAGATCATACCGTCTCTCAAGCAAAACATGTGGTTCTAGGGCGTGGATATGTTGTTCTATCCATACTGTCTGGCAGGTACCTTGCCACTTTAAGATGGGCCAGAAAGTCTTCAAGCTGGCTCCTCCCACCCACCTGGGTGATGAAACTCTTGGCTCGCCCCATGACCCCGGATCTTCTTTACTGCTTGGAAGCATCAGGTTCCCTCCATTAGTGCTCTTGCGTTTTGCAGGCCTTGGCTCTTAAAACTTCAGATTTTTTCCTAAACTTACTTTGAAACTGGTTCAAGTTCAGTCTTCATCCTCTTCCCTCACGGCTGCGATGGAGAACAAGACAGTCCCCAGGTTCTGTCGGTGCCCCTGTGGGCAGAAGATGTCGTGCACTGACTCCCACGCCGCGTGCGTTTATTACCTTGGGCACAACCATAATCCGCAGGCTTGAAATGTCTATCCTTTTCTCCGTCAATGCTGAAGACCATGCTGCCTGACTCCAGCTGGGGCAACCAGAGAAACAGTACCGCTGGTCAAATTGAAAGAGGCCCATTGGGTGGCGTCTGCGGTGGCGGGCTCTCTGCGAAGAACTGGAACAGCTTGAACAGCTCACGGCCATCGGGAGGAGGTGGCCCAGGCCATGGCGAGCTCCTCCTCGGCTCTGGCCTTTATTCTGCTCCAACTGGGCTCTTCTTACATGGCTTCCTTTGGCAGCTGTGCCAGTCCCTCTCGACTAAAGGGGATGGTCCTTCTGGGTCCGCACCCTCGGTCCCGGAAGAAGGATCTGAAAAAGTAAGACCCACCGTTGATGCTCTTGGGAGAGGAAGAGAGCTCATTCTCCGGACCGTTGGCTCTTGACTTAGGTCGATGTTGCAGCCTGGGCCACTGGTTTCATGGTGTCCCTGTCAGACCAGCCAGCTGAGACGCCTGTTGATGCAGCCGAGATTTTTTTCTAGCCCACCGACAGGTTGTCGACCGAGGAGGCCAACAACTCTCTCTCTCTCTCTCTCTCTCTCTCTCTCTCTCTCTCTCTCTCTCTCAGACACTGGTGCTTCTGGTGTCTTCTGAGGACTTGCCTCAGACCATTGAGCCAAAGTTCCCAACCCAGGACACTGAACCGGAGGGGCAGCGGGTTTCCCACGCTCCTTCCTTGGCCCACCGCCGACGGTCTCGGTCCACCTCCGCTTCGGGGAAATCCCACTGACATCGGCTATGTCGGTCCCGATATCACAGAAGCGGCATCACCGCTCTTCTTCCTCATCCTTCTTAGCTGAGGAGAGGCTCCAGTGCAGGATTCGTCGAGCACTGTGAGGATCTGATGTGGCAACAGGTCCTTTTGGCGGCAGCAAGCTGATGCCAGCTTCCACACCGGCAATTAAGTGTCTGTTGCCCAAACATTCAGCCGACTCCCGCGCTGGTTCTGATCGGGGATGATGCGTATGGCACGATGGCTCAGCCAAAACCGGCTGCCCCACCCATTGTGGTAGAACCACCACCTTCCCAGCCGAAGAATGGGGCACCGACCAAGGATTCTCGGTCGGCTCAAGATCTGCCCCATCGGTTGTCAGTCACTCTCACCCTGGATCATCCTCGGCGAGTGGAGAGTGGCTCACGCAGTCACCAGATGTATGTGGACTCTTCGGAGTCCAAAGACCCCTCGTTGCATTCCCGTCCAGTCGACCTGGAATCCTCGTGGGGTCTTTCTGTGAACAAGAACCCCACCTCGTTCCTCTGTATCCTTGGCTCATCTTGGGTTCACTGGGATGCTGCTCGAACCCATGCAGAAGCAGGCCAGATATCCCTTATGGAGATTCTGGACAGGAGGACTCCCCATGGAGGCCTTCCCATAGCCGAGGCTATTGAGGGTCTGGTGTTAGAACTCTGACAGTGCCCAGCCTCCTGTCCAGTGCCATAGACCAGGATGGCCTGCAAGTCGTGGTCCCTACTGGCTCTCTCTCTCTCTCTCTCTGGCTTCCGGAGCACCCCTCGGCCAAGGGGTTGGTGGCAGATTCTGTCCTCAGGTGCTCAGGCAACAGGGTCGTGGACAAGCCCCAGATAGAAGTCCAAGAATTAGACTACTCAGGGAGAAAGGTGTATGCTGCCACCTCTTTGGGCCTTCGCCAAGCCAGCTCGGCTGTTATGATGGCACACTTCTCTCATGCCCTGTTGTGCTCCCTGGATGAGGTGCTCCCTCATCTTCCGGCCGACCTCAGACCATGGTCAAGCAGGACTGGGATCAGGGAAGGCGGTGGCAAGCAGCAGCTCAGACAGCTCTGGATATTGGAGACTCTTGTGCCCATTCAGTAGTGGCTGCAGTGGCCATGCGCTGCAGGGCTCGGTTCGCGGATCTCAACCTTCACGTGCAGACACCCAACACAAACTCGTAGATGTTCCTTTTCTGGCACTGATCTGTTCGAGCCTGGTGGAAGGCCACCTCAAGCGCATTGAAAAATCCAGTGCCACTCTAGATTGCCACATCTGCACAGAAGGACAAAGGCCACCATCAGCAGCGTAAGCCCTTTCATTCCTCCGCTGCTGTGGCAAGACCTGCCCAGCACAGCACCAGCGGCTAGAACTTGGTGCCGTAGAGCCAAATCCATCGCTTCCTTGGTCAGGAAGCCTGGGGAAAGAGGCCCTGATGGCTCCTTGGCCGTCCCTCTTCCTCAAGCCTGCCCAGTGATGGGTTGCGGGGTGCCAACCTCAACCTCGTTTACCTACCCTGGGTCCTCCTGTGGCGGGCTGGCTCAGCCACTTCCTTTCTGCTTGGTCCGCCATCACCACGGACCACTGGGTGCTGGAAGTGGTTGGCAGGGGCCTGCCTGTGGAGTTCGGGCAGGTCCCTCCCTTTCGAGCCCGCGCCCCTCAGGGGCTACGGATCTGCACCCTCCAAATCAGCTCTCGAGATGACATCGACCAGCTCCTCCGCAAGGAGATAGCAAGGTTCAGATCCTCCTCCGTGCCCAGGGTTTATTTTCAGGTACTTCCTGGTTCCAAAAGGATGGGGCTGGTGCCCCATTCTCGATCTGCATGACCTGAACAAGTTCCTAAAGCTGCACCTTTTGGATAGTAACCCTGGCTCATAATACCATCTCTGGAGCAGGGCTTGTGGTTCTGCTCCTGGACCTCCAGGACACATTCTTTTATGTCCCAATCTGTCCATCTCATCAGCGGTTCCTCCGCTTTCGGACGAGGAACCCTGTACGAGTTCCGGCCATGCACTTGACCTCCCATCAGATCCGGAGTCTTCACTAAATGTATCGCAGTGGTGGCAGCATTCCTGCAGTACCGAGGGGTCCAGGTCTACCTATACTTGGGCGACTGGCTGATAGCAGGTCCTCCAGGTTGGAGATGGGGCGGTCCAGCGATCTGGCCCTCAGGCTTGCTCTCACTTCGGCCTCCTCATCAATGGAGCCTAGTCGGACTCGTGCCCTACGCAGGTGATTCAGTTAATCGGGCAGAGCTTGAATCTCTCGAGCCAGAGCCTGGCTCCCGATGTCAGGGCCGAGGTCCTTTCCTCCTTTGCCCAATCATTTCTGGTTGGGCAATTGCATCCTGCCCAGGACTTCCTGCTCTCTGGGTCTCATGGTGGCTTGCACCAACATGGTCTGTTGGGCCTGCTGGCATATGCACCTCCTGCAGTGGGGGCTGGCCTGCCAGTGGTCTCAGCACTCAGGTCATCTAGACCAGCCAGTCTCTGTGACCTAGGAGATGTGGGACAGCCTGCAATGGTGGCTCGTCCCAGCTCATCTGCGGGAGGGAATCCTGTTTGTCTGCCCCGTGCCGATGGTCATCCTAACGACCGATGCCTCTCTGATGGTTTGGGTTGCCCATCTGGGGGAGCACAGAGCCCATGGACTCTGGTCCCCTCAGGAGTCCTGATGCCACATCAACCTGCTGGAGCTCCGAGCAGTCTGGCTAGCCCTAACCGCCGTTGTTCCACTTGTTCAGGGTCAAGTGGTCCAGGTCAGATGGACAACACCACGACCATGTATTATCTCAACAAAGAGGCGGGATGCACTCCTTGCCTCTGTGCAAGGAAGCTCTTTGCATTTGGTCTGTCGTGCTCAGCCTGGGGCGGATCTCCTTGCCATTCATGTGGCAGGAGCCTCGAACAGTCTGGCTGATGCCTCAGCCGGATAGGCGATGCATTTCACGAGTGGTCTCTCCTGCCAGAGATGGTACAAGACCTGTTCTCCCACTGGGGCACACCTCAGGTGGACCTGTTTGCCTCCAGGGAGAACGCTAAGCTGAGGCTGTACCATGCCAGCCCCCCTCAGCAGGGCTCACTGCAGGGGGATGTCTTCTCCAGGCTGTGGACCCCAAGCCTCTTCAATGCCTTCCCTCCTCTCCGCTCTCTATCAGCGAGGGGACGGTACTCCATCCGGACCTTCAATCCCTGCACCTGACGGCCTGGTTCTTGAGTGGCTAGAGTTCCAGGCCTTGGGTCTTTCCGACGAGGTCCTCAGCGTTGTTGAGGTGTCCCCCAAGGAGTCGACCAGAAAATGCTATGCCTTCAAATGGAAGAGATTCTCCATTTGGTGTCAGGGAAAGGGGTTGGACCCCTTGTTCTGTCCACTGGCTAGCATTCTGGACTACCTGTGGTCCCTTTCCCAGCAGAGGTTTCAATCGATGACCCTCAAGGTGCACCTGGCAGCCATCTCTACTTACTGGGCGCAGACTGGCAAGCAGTCGGTGATGCAGGAGAAGGTGGTCTGGCGCTTTTTCAAGGGCCTAGATTACATATCCTCTCTGGTGTGTGAACCACCACCTCCGTGGGATTTACTGCTGGTATTGGCCAAGCTCGTGGGCAAGCCGTTCTAATCGATGCACAGGTGTGACATCTCTCACCTGTCGTGGAAGACTGTCTTCTTGGTGGCTATCACATCAGCCAGAAGGATTGGGGGGCTCCAGGCGCTCCATCGAAGGTCCTTACCTGGTCTTCCACAGGGACAAGGTTGTCATGCGCTCCCAACTGAAATTTCTCCCGAAGGTGGTGTTGGAGTTTCACCTGAACCAGGTCTTGACTCTGCTGGTGTTCTACCCCAGTCACACCTCGGAGGCTGAGTAGAGGCTCCATACTTTGGACCTGAGAAGAGCTTTCACTTACTACAAAGAGCATACAGTGGACGTTCGGGGAGAGGTTCACCAACTGTTTGTTACCTCTGCTAAAGCTGCATCTGACAGACCTGCAGCAAAGTGGACGATTGGCAGGTGAATCACTTCCTACATTGATCTCTGCTATAGGTTGGTGGGTAGGGAGCCTCCCGTAGGGCTTAGGGCTCATTCCACCCATCATACCGCTGTGTCGGTGGCTGCTTCTAGGGATGTCCCTATCCAGGAAATCTGCAGGGCTGCTACCTGGAAGTCAGCACACACCTTCATTTCCCATTACCACATCGACCTTGAGTCACGCCGGGATGCTGGTTTTGGAACCTCAGTTCTCCAGTCCCTGTTCCCCAAGTAGGGGGTGTGCGCCTTGCCTCCCTCCTCCCAGAGAACTCCTAGGAGTCTGCCAGACAGTGTGGACAGAACAACATATCCATGCCCTAGAAATACAGGTTACTCACCTGTAACAGGAGTTCTAGGAGTGGTATATGGTTTCATTCACACGGACCCACCCTACCTCCCTGGCTTCAGCACACAACCTGGCTTCCAGTGGGCTAGATCTGGCATCATGGGGCGGAGCCAAGAGTTTCATCACCCGGGTGTGTGGGAGGAGCCAGCTTGAAGACTTTCCGGACCATCTTAAAGTGGCAAGGTACCTGCCAGACAGTGTGGATGAACAACATATTCCACTCCTAGAACTCCTGTTACAGGTGAGTAACCTGTACTTTTGCTCCCCTGGATCTCCAGGGCCAGCGTTCTGTCA
Organism: Neoceratodus forsteri; assembly: GCA_016271365.2. Taxonomy (NCBI): domain Eukaryota; kingdom Metazoa; phylum Chordata; order Ceratodontiformes; family Ceratodontidae; genus Neoceratodus; species Neoceratodus forsteri. The sequence continues at coordinate 1,730,875,341 of CM057449.1, forward strand.
CGTTCGATCCATCTGTCTCACCGAAGTTTCCTCCACTTCGAGGCTGAGGGAACCTTCTACGAGTTCCAGGCCATGCCATTCAGCTTCTCCTAAGCCCCAGGTTTGTCACCAAATGCAGTGCAGTGGTGGCAGCTTACTTGAGGTGCTGAGGGGTCCAGGTGTACCCTACTTGGGCGACTGGCTGATAGTAGGTCCCTCCAGGCAGGAGGTGGAGCAGTCCAGGGACCTGGCCTCCAGACCTCCATCAACCTTGGCCTCCTGGTCAATGAGGCCAAGTCGGAACTCATGCTGTCGCAGGTGATCAGCTTCATCAGGGCCGAGCCCGACTCTTGCCAAGTCAGAGCCTGGCTCTCGGCAGACAGGACAGAAGTTCTCTCATCCTTTGCCTGATCATTTCTGGTTGGGCACTTGCGCCCTGCGTGGGACTTCCTGCGCCTTGTGGGTTACATGGCAGCCTGCACCAAAATGGTCCAATGGGCCCCGTTGGTGTATGCGCTCCCTGCAATGGGAGCTGGCCAGCCAGTGGTCTCAGCACAAAGGTCACTTCAACTAGTTGGTCACTGTGACCCAGATGATGCGGGATGCCCTCCAGTGGTGGCTCAACCCAGAGCATCTGCAGGGATTGATCCCATCTGTCCACCCCGAGCTGATGGTCATCCTGGCGACTGACTCATCTCTCACAGGCTGGAGTGCCCACCTGGGGATGACAGAGTCCACGGTGTCCCGATGCCATATCAACCTGCTGGAGCTCCAGTGGTTCGGCTGGTACTGACCGCATTGCTCAGTTTGCTGAAGGTCAAGTGGTCCAAGTAGAGACGGACTCCCAGTGGGGCACCCTCAGGTGGACCTGTTCACTTCCAGGAAGAGCATAAGCTGAGGCTGTATTGGCCCTCCCCTAAGCAGGGCTCGCTGCAGGAGGATGCCTTCTTGAGGTTGTGGACCCCAGGCCTCTTCTGTGCCTTCCCTCGATCCACAGGGTACTATTCAAGGTCAGGAGGGACAAGGCACAGGTGATCCTAGTGGCTCTGGACTGGCCCTGCCAGTTCTGGGTACCTTGATCTCTTCAGCCTTAGCAACAGGCTCCCGAGGTGTCTTCCAAGCGCCCGGACCTGCTCTCCATCAATCAGGGAAGGTACTCCACCCAGACCTTCAATCCCTGCACCTGACAGCCTGGTTCCTCAGCAGCTAGAGTTCCAGGCTTTGGCTCTCTCCGAAGATGTCCTCACTGTCATGGAGGCATCTAGAAAGGAAGCGACCAGAAAATGCTGTGCCTTCAAATGGAAGAGATTCTCCATTTGGTGTCAGGAGTAAGGGGTTGGACCTTTCGACCTGTCCAGTGGCTAGCATTTTGGACTACCTGTGGTCTCTCTCTCCCCAAGGGAATTGGTCATGACCCTTAAGGTGCACCTGGTGGCCATCTCTGCTTACTGGAGTGCGGGCCAGTCAGCAGTCGGCGCAGGAGAAGGTGGTCTGGTGCTTTTTCAAAGGCTTAGATCACGTTCCCCTCCAGTGTGTGATTCACCACCACCGTGGGACTTGTTGCTGGTTTCGCAAAGCTCATGGGCAAGCCATTGAACCGATGCACAGGTGGGACATGTCTCACCTGTCATGGAAGATCACCTTCCTGGTGGCTATCATGTCAGCCAGAAGGATCTGTGAACTCCAGGCGCTCTTGGTGGAGTCTCCTTAGCTGTTCTTCCACAGGGACAAGGTTGTTCTGTGCCCCAACCCAAAATTCCACCCCAAGGTTGTATCAGAGTTTCACCTGAATCAGGTGATGACTCTTCCAGTGTTCTTCACCAGTCACACCTCGGAGGCTGAACACAGGCTCCATACTCTGGACCTGAGGTGAGCGCTTGCTTATTACATAGAGCACACAGCTGGAGTTGGGGGAGAGGTTCGCCAGCTGTTTGTTACCTACGCTGAAGCCGCACCTGATAGATCTGCAGCCAAGCGGACGATTGGCAGGTGGATTACGTCATGCATTGATCTCTGCTATAGGCTGGCGGGTAGGGAGCCTCCTGGAGGGCTACGGGCTCATTCCATCCGCCATACCGCTGTGACGTTGGCTGCTTCTAGGACGCCCTATCCAGGAAATTTGCAGGGCTGCTACCGAAGTCAGCACACACCTTCATTTCCCATTACCACATTGACCTCAAGTCACACGGGATGCTGGTTTTGGAGCCTCAGTTCTCCAATTTCTGTTCCTGAAGTAGGGGTGTGCACTTGCCTCCCTCCTCCCGGAGAACTACTAGGAGTCTGCCAGAAGTGTGGCTAGAACATCATATCCACGTCCCTAGAAACACAGGTTACTCACTTGTAACAGTAGTTCTTGGAGTGGCATATGATGTTTATCCACATGGACCCACCCGACCTCCCCTGGCTCAGGCACACAACCACTGCTTCCGGCGGGCAAGATCTTGCATCGTGGTGCGGAGCCGAGGGTTATACCACCCAGGTGGGTGGGAGGAGCCAGCTTGAAGACTTTCTGACATCTCTGAAAGGGAAAGGATACTGCCAGAAGTGTGGATGAACATCATATACCACTCCTAGAACTACTGTTACAGGTGAGTAACCTGTGTGTCTCTCTCCCACCTGATAGGGAATCCGGGAGGTTAGATTTCCTGAGGAAGAGGACCTTTGCTTCTGCCACCTTGGACTTCAGAACTGCAAATTACCAGGCTCATATGTACCAAAATACCCTCTGGAGGAAGGCCAAAGATGCAGCCCAAGCCCTCCCACAGGGTACTCCCAAGCAGGGGCTGTTAAAGGCCCTCCAGGCAAGGGCAGATGTGGGTAAGCATCTGTTGAGATCTTCTTATGACATTTGGATACTTCAGCTAGACAGCACATCTGGTGTCTGTTTAGGAGACACTCTTGGCTGAGGGTGGCTGAATTGCTAATGATGTGCAGCAGTCCATCTTAAATGTCCCATTCAGAGGATACAAACTTTTGGGGCAGACATTCAGGATATCCTCTCAAACCTTCAGGCTTTGGTCAGGACTCTAATGTCAGTACACTCCTTCTACTATACATGATCTAGAAGTAGGCAGAGGTATCTTTTCATCCGCCAGTAACAGACACCGTTCAGGAGCCAGACATCAAGGCAAAAGCAGAGGAGGATCAGCTGTTTCTGCCCCAGGACCCATCCCAGGTGCTCATTCAAAAGCCCCTAGAAGTGGAAGCACGGCTGCAGCTCCATGATCTGCATCTGTATGACTCCTTACCAGCCCCACCCCGTGGTTCTTTTGGAGGTAGTGCGTAGTGGGTCGCTTCTTCCTCCACCTGGACCAGTGGAGGAAGGTCACATCAGATACTTGGGTCCTGCAGATACTAGAACAGGGCCATGCTCAAGAACATCTAGAGCTTCCCCCAGATCCCGCACCAGTCCCTTCAGCCTAACCTCCAGAACACATACTGGTGCTAGAGGAGTTATATACCCAAATGCAAAGAGGACTATAGAGTCAGTTCCTTGGGAACAAAGGAACGGATTCTAATGCCACTACTTCCTAATCCCTAAATGTACAGGGGACCTGAGGCCCATTCTGGACTTAAGAAATGTGAACCTCTTTATTCAGTACAAGAAGTTCAGAATGGTCACTCTACAAGGCCTGTTACCACTGCTGCAACATGGGGACTGGATATGTTCACTAGACCTGCAAAACGCTTACTTGCATATCAAAATCTGTACCCCTCACAAGAAGTACCCCAGGTTCCTTTTCCTAGGGAAACATTACCAGTTCAGGCTATTGCCCTTTATCTTATCTTCTGTGCCACAGGTATTTACAAAATGCTTAGCAGTAGTGGCAGATGCCCTCAGGAGAGAGGGACTACATGTATTCCCTTATCTGGATGACTGGTTCCTCAAAGCTCAGTCCAAAGAGCAGCTCTATCTGACTGTAGTATGCACCAGACAGTTGTTTGATGCCCTAGGAATCATGGTCAGTGTGCCAAAATCAGTCCTGACCCCTTGTCAGCACCTGCAGTACATAGGGGCCATCCTGGACACAGCCCAAGGCTTAGCTTTCCTGCCTCAGGTCCAGGCCCGAACGCCTGATTGCCAAAGCCTAGATGGTATATCACAGCAGGTATGTCACAGCCAGGACATTACTGAGACTGTTGGGTCTGATGGCAGACATCATTGCTACTGTACCACTGGCCAAACTGCATGTCTGCATCCCTCAGTGGACATTAAGAGTCCAATGGGACCAACGCACCAGCAGTCTAGAACAAGATGTTCTAGTAACATCTTCTGTGTGGAAGGTGCATTAGTGGTGGATGGAACCTAATCATTTGCTGAAAGGGGTTCCTTTCCTGCTTCCCTACCCTCATCAGATCCTTATGACAGATGCCTCTGGGATGGGCTGGGGGCTCATTTAAGGCCTCATCAGACACAAGGCACCTGGATGACTGTGGAGAGCACCCTCTACGTAAACATCCTAGAAATTTGGGCTGTTCTGTACAGACTGCAAGCCTTCCAGACTCATCTGTGCCCAGGACATCTGTTGGTGCAAACAGACAACATCAACGTGGTGCACTACATAAGCAAGGGGGAACACACTCATACCCCTCATGGATGGAATCAGTGAGGGTTTGGTATTGGGCTCTGGAACACAGTCTAGAACTCTCGGCAGTTCATGTTCCAGGCGTCCAAAATGTCTTGGCAGACAGGCTAAGCAGGTCACAGTCCAGGATGTACGAGTGGGAACTGCTGACCTCAGTGGCAAAAGACCCATTCAAACAACATGTAGTCTTGCTGTATTCTCACAATATGCATTTTGACCAACTGGTTCAGCTGCCCCGGAGAGTTAAGAGTTAAATCCTATTTGCATCAGGCATGAGGCCTTCATTTTCGGTAAGTTTTCGGTTTCAGAATGGTTCTTCACGACCGAGAGGAAACCGAAGGTCTTCTTTCTTTTTCTTGTGGTAAAGTGTAATAATCGTAATGTATTTGGGGATCCGGTTCAAAGTTTTGGACTAAAAACCGAGACTTTTTCTCAGTTTTTAACACAGGCGCTGAACCGCTTGTTCCCTAAAACTCTCTCTCTCTCTCTCTGTCTGTCTCCCAGGCCTAACTAAAACCACCAGGGAAAATACATTTATCTGAATTTTCCCTTATCTGAGTCTGACTAAGCCACTTCAGATAAAGAATATTAATTGGCTTTGCTTAACCGGCCTAACTAGCTCTGGGTTAAGCACTAAATTTTGAGAGTGGTTGTGTCACTGAAACCCAAGAGAAAAACGTCCTTCACTGGGTTTCAACACTGCACCGAAAGTGCTGGGAGCAATTTGCGGAGGCTGATCCGCTCTTAGTGTGTCTGTATTGCTTAGGGTTTTACCACCCGCAATCAGACTGCAGAATTTGCAACGTTTCCTCAATCTATCCTAGATAGATGTTTGGGTAAACTGAGGGATAGAATGGCAGAGAAATCTTCCGATGAGGTCCGGTCTGGTTCAAAAGACAAACCAGTTGAAAAGGGTACCGAACCACCTCATTGGGGGGGAAGGACAAGCAGATTTGATACAACCTGATATGGACCATGCGAAAAAGACAAGGAAAAGCAGTTTGGAACTGTGTAAACAAGTGGTTGTGGCTCCAACTGCCAAGGAGATTGCAAAAGCTATTCACATTGTTTGTGTCAGCAACTGTGCTACATTTGCAAAGCTAAAATAACAAAGTCCAAGCGACACTACTTCCAGTCCCTATAAATTACCAATCTTGGGAACCCTAAACGCTTCTGGAAACAAACAAACAAACACCCTCCTAAAGGGCCATGTTCGAACTACCCCTCAAACCATGATCCTGAAGGGATTAGAACTTTCCTCGCCCCGAGTTTGCAGCAGGAATAAATTCCTACTTCACTGACCTCGATATCTACAAAATTGGTTTCCCTATAGCCAGCCCCACGTCAAATCCCCCCTATACTGAAACTCACAGCCCTCCTTCCACCTAAAACTCACTACTAGAAAGGAAGTCCTTAAGCTCCTCTTGGGCCTTAACTCAGATAGCTCCCCTGGCTTTGACACTCTGCCTCCCAGATTCCTTAGACTTGGTGCCCCGCTGCTGGCATGCCCAATTGCCTGTTGATAAATAGGTCATTCACTACACAAACAATCCCTAACAAATGGAAGACGGACACTGTGGTCCCTGTTTATAAATCAGGCCCAACCAATCTTGTCAAACTACCGACCTATCTCCATTTTGTGCCCCATAGCAAAAATCTAAGAAAGAATTATATGTAATCACCTGTACTCCTTCCTTGAACAGACGAACGCCCTTACTAAACATCAACATGGCATCAGAAAATTACACAGCACAGAATCAGCCCTACTGAAGGTCACCTCTGACATCTTCCAAGCCATGGACCATGGCAATGCCACAGGAGTTGTCTTCATTGACCTCAAAAAGGCTTTTGACCTTGTTATTCACACCTTCCTAATCTCTAAGCTACAATCATTAAGACTTGATTCCAACTCCTTCTCCTGGCTCTCTAGCTAGTTATACGACTGATTACAGTGTGTCAAATGGGCTGGGGCCCTCTCCTCTCTATCTCCAGTCATAGATGGGGTCCCACAAGGATCTATTCTTGGGCCTTTACTCTTCTCCATCTTTATAAATGACTTGATCTGAAACTGTGGGGAAGGATCCATCCATCTATACACAGACAATGCCATCTTGTACCGTCATGGCACAGACGTCTCCTCAATTAGTGCCAATTTGGAGAATGACTTCCTGCAATTAGAACACTGGTTTAAAGAGAACCAACTGGTGCTCAGTACAAAGAAAATGAAGTCCGTGCTGTTCCATCATACATCCTTTGATGTTTCCTTGCAGCCTTCTTTGATAGTCAATACTTTGGGTAAACCTTTAGAAGGTGGTATCTTTCAAATACCTGGGTTTGACTCTAGACCACCGCCTGTCTTCGAGATTCATGTCAACAACATGGTCAAATCTACTAATCTAAAACTCTCGTGCTTTATCATACCTCCCCTACCTCACCCCGACTGCTAGGAAGATTATCTCCTTGGCTGCTTTGCTCCTGCCCTATTCTATGGTGCACCCATAATTCATTCAGCCAGAGCCACAATCCTGGTCAAAATCAAGTAGGCTAACATAGGTTGCTTGCTTGGCTGCGCAGTTCGGACACACCACTCACGGCGTTCTCAAATCCCTAAGGCTGGTCGTCTTTGGAGCCTAGAATGGACTCCCTGTACTCTGTACCACGTTCAAACTTACCCACCTTCCTCCCCACCTATTCTCTTGGGACTTCTCACCGGAAATCCTTCTCTAGGACATAGAAACATAGAAGTTGATGGTAGACAAGGACCACAAGGCCCATCCAGCGTGCCCATTTCTTTTCCCGCTTATAGTGCCATCGGCCTTTGCTCTGTCAATGGCCTATCTATTCATACTCATCTGTATTGCTCCTTTATGCCTGTCCCATTCCTGTTTGAAGCCCTGCACTGTATTCATATCCACCACTTCCTGAGGTAGACCGTGCCATGCATCCATCACCCTTTCTGTGAAAAGAACTTCCTCACATTACCCCTTAATGGCCTCCCTCTAATCTCATGCTGTGTCCTCTTGTCCTGCTATTTTCCTATATTGAAATGTTAGACTCTTCCACCTTGTTAATGCCCTAAAGGTGTTTGAATGTTTCGATCATATCACCTCTCTCCCTCCTTTGCTCTAGGGTATACATATTGAGCTCCATTAATCTGTCCAGATATGTTTTCTGATGAAGTCACTGCACCATTTTGGTTGCCCTTCTTTGGACTGCCTCAATGTGGTTAATGTCCTTGTGAAGGTGTGGCCTCCAGTACTGCATGCAGTACTCCAGGTGGGGCCTAACCAGTGTCTTGTAAAGAGGTATTATTACCTCCCTCTTCCAACTTGTGTTACCCCTACTAATACACCCCAACATCCCTCAAGCCCTACCTACTGCTTTAGTGGTCTGCTTGGATGACTTCAGGTCATCGGTGATGATGCCCAAGTCTCTTTCTTCCCTTGTGACTGCCAGCAACTCCCCTCCCTTCAGGGTTTTTCTTCCCTATGTGCGTGATCTTGCACTTCTTTGCATTAAACCCCAGCTGCCACTGTTACAACCATTTTACCAGTTTATCCAGATCTTCATTCTGCCCACACCATCTGGATCATCTACTCTGTTGCAGATCTTGATGTCATCTGCAAACAGACAAACCTTACCCTCCAGTCCATCTGCAATGTCACTGTTGAAGATATTGAAGAGGACTGGCCCAGGACTAATCCCTGAGGTACCCACTTGTGACTTGCATCTCTTCTGACTGTATACCGTTTATCACCAACCACTCTCTGTTTTCTGCCTGTCAACCAGTTTGCCACCCAATTGACCAACTCCTGACCCACGCCAAGCCTACCCAGCTTATTAATCAGTCTTCTGTGTGGAACAATGTCAAGCTTTGCGAAGTCAAGGTAGGCTGACATCAGCTGCTCCCCTTTGGTCCACCACTCTGGTTACCCAGTCAAAGAAATCAATGAGATTAGTTTGACAGGACCTTCCTTTGGTAAACCCTTGCTGTCTTGGATCCTGTGCTCCTATGGATTCCAGGTGTTGCACTATCCTTTCCTTAAGGAGTGCCCTCATAATCTTGCCCACTACTGAGGTAAGACTATAACTGGTCTGTAGTTCTCTGCCTCCTCCCTGCTACCACTCTTGTGGAGCGGTATCACATGAGCCCTTCTCCAGTCTTCTGGGACCTCTCCTGTGCTCAGAGACTCACTAAACAGTTCTGATAATGGCTCTGCTAGTTCCACCCTTAGCTCTTTTAGTACCCTGGGATGTGTGCCATCAGGTCCCATTGCCTTGTCCACCCTGAGCTTATCGAGCTCTTGTAGGACCCTTTCTTTTGTGAAGGAACTGAGTACACCTCCCTCCCCCCGTGTCCATGGTGCTGCGCTGTGGGCCCTGCCCTACCTTCTCTTCAGTAAATACTGAGCAGAAGTATCTATTTAGGATAGATGCTTTTACATGGTCCTCCTCCTCACACGCCCCCTTATCTCCTTTCATCTTGCAATACCCCCTCTGGACTTTCTCCTTTCACTAATATATCTATAGAAAGTCTTGTCACCTTCTTTTACTGTTTGTGCTAGTGTTTCCTTGGTTTGGGCTTTTGCCTGCCTTACTGCATTCCCTGCTTCCCTTAGGGAAGTTTGGTATGCTTCCCTGTCATCATCCTGCTGCGTTCCCTTATATTTCCTGAAGGCCAGCCTTTTGGCTCTGACCTTTTCTGCTACTGGTTTTGTAAAACCAAAGTGGTTTCCCTCTTCTTTTGCACTTTCTTTTCTCCCTAACACAATAGGATGTTGCTTCAAGTACTGCATCCTTAATACTGCCCACTTTCCTGTACCCCTTCACCTGTATTTGTTTTTGCCAGGGCTAGCTTAACTCTGTTGGCCAACTTATCAAAGTTAGCTCCTCTGAAGTCCCATATTTTTGCCTTGGAATGGGATGATTTAGTTCTAGTGGCCAAGTTGAACCATACCATGTGATGGTCACTGGCCCCCAGGTGACCTTCTACCTGGAGATCTGTGATCCTTTCCCTGTTAGTCAGTACTAGATCTAGGATAGCCCTGTCTCTTGTGGATTGTTGTACCAGTTGTTTGAGCCTCCCCTGCAGGGACTCCACCATGTGTCTAGTTCTGGCAGATGTTCCTGCTGGTATTGACCAATCTGTATCTGGCATGTTGAAGTCTCCCATTATCAGAATCTCCCCTTTAGCTGTCATGTATTGTATATCTTCTAACAGTAATGTGTAGGGATGTAGGTTTGTCATGGATGAGGTTTTAATGACTCATTGTTTGCTCATGAAATCATTAGTAAACAGTAGTAAATGTTGTGGCACTGTCATCATTGCTACATTCTGATGAGACTAGTGAAAGTCATGGAAGTCCTGAATAAAGATCAAACGTCATGGAATCAATGACAAACTTACATCCCTAGTATAATGTGTCTGTGTCCTCCCCCTGATCTGGGGGCCTGTAGACAACCCCAGTTTGTATGGCTGCCCCATTTCCTGTTTTCAGAGTGACCCACAATTCTTCTGGCTCCTGATGTGTATTGAATTTCTGTAGCTTTGATATTTTCATTGACATACAGGGCCACTCCACTCCCCCTTTTCGCACGTCGGTCTCTTCTGAACAGTACATAGCCAGGTACTGAAGTCTTCCAAGTGTGGTTACTGGTAAACCCTTTTTCACTCCCACCTTCCATTGCTGACACTTCCAAATGCTCGTTTAGCTGTTGGCAGGCGATCGTTCACTTTCTCTTCTCCCCAAAAATGGAATACCCTCCCGCATAATCTACTCTCCTGCGCGTCTCTTCCCCTGTTTAAAAGAAACTTCAAGGACATCTTCTGTCCTCCTCCAACCTGCTCAGGCAACTGTACTTAACAACCGCATCTATCTCTCCCCACTCACTAGTACAATGTATTCTCTCCTATCTCTCTACCAAACCTTTCTCTCTAATCCTTGTGCTCTCTTTCTCTCTCTTCTTCTCCCCCACCCTCCCAAGCCTCTTCTATCTTCTTCTACAACTTGCCTCTCCTCTCCTCTTCCTCCCTCTACCCTCTATTCTTTGCACCCCTTTCTGGCTCTCCTATCTCTCTACTAATCCCTCCCTGTTCCCTCCTTTTACCCTCTACTAGATTCTGCAGTTTATAATGTAATTGTAATTATATAATGAAAAAAGTGTTTTTTATATTTTTGTAATCACATAAATTGTATTTCTTAGCACTAGCTAGGTTATTAGGCACAGATGATATGACTAGTTGGATATGACTTAGTTTACACTGTACTATCTCAGCAGTCCTTGGTATCTTCAGAGGGTCCCATGCCCTACCAAAGACTTATCAACCGTGGGTCTATCAATAGCTTATCAACCTTGGACCTTCTCAAAAACACATCAGCCTTGGACTTCATCAAAAACCTATCTTCCCTTGACCTTATCCTAAGACCAATCAACTATGGACCCTCCAGGACCTCCCTGGTGTCGCTGGATTGTTGCTGTGGATACTGTTCTGCCTGTTCCCTAATCTCGCCTGCATTTACTGCTACTACATGTATTGTCTGTGAGTGTTGTTCTTCTGCCACTGTCTGCACTCATTTTGTTGTATTGTTCTCTAACTGTATTATGTACCTAAATATGGAATTGCTTCATTCCTGGTTGCCCTGAAAAGGAAATGCTTTTCTCAGTGGGCTCACCAGTTACCAAAATCCAAATAAATAAATAAATAAATGTTCAGTCAGTGCAGCCTGGTTGGGGTGAACCGCTCAACGACCGGTAACCCATACCTCGGTTCAGGCGCCTGTTGGTTCGGTTCCTTCAAGCTCTCTGGATCCAGAGGAATTTTATGAGTCAGAGTATGAGGATTATGAAGAAAACGATGATCTGGGTGAACCTGTTGAGCCTGAGGTTCCCCTGAACATCCTCAGTATGAGTCTCCTCCTCCTCCTACTAGGGAATCTACCTCCCATTTTGCTTTCATGAGGCAGGTAGCAGAGACATTACAGTTGTCTGTCCAAGAGACTAGACAAGAGGAGGAGGAAAATGAGTATAAGGAGATGATGGATCTCCCTATCTCCCAGGAGCTGTTTTTTCTTTTCTTTTTATTGTGTAACAGTGTTTGGGTTTTTGATCCCACCCCCATGAGAGAGAGAGAGTGAAGGAGTAATTATTTTTTGTTGTTTGAGAGTGATAGGTTTTGTTTTGTTTACTACTTTTGTTTATTTCATTTTCTATTCCTCTCCAAACTATTTGGTTTTATTATAATGTGTTGGGGAGGTTCAGTACGAGTTGGCCATATACCCCCCACCAGGCTCAGGGAATTATGTTCCTTTGAATGTCCACCATTGTCATCCGACACCTATTTCAGTGTCTGTGCTTTGAACATTCTTAGGAAGCGTAAAAGAAGGTGGAGAGCTGGGCCTGGTGGGGGACAGGAAAGGAGAGGGCGGATTGGGGTTGTGGGGTCCAGGAGATGCTCTGGGGCGAAATGGGGTCAAGATAGAGGTTATTCTTTTCTTGCCCCATACCCAAGGGCTCCGACTTCAGTGGGCAGGTGCCGAGGTCTTCCCCGACAGCTCACCCCACCTTGGCGGTGTTATGCAATGCCAGATTTATTAAAAACAAGACAGCTATTATAGCTGATCTTGTTGGGTCAACGATCTGGCTTGCATCACGAGACCTGGCTGGATGAAATTAGCTCTGTATTAGCCTCAGCAATACCAGCCAAGTTCTGGTGATACATTATCAAGGTTGGATCGTGAGGAGAGGTGTAGCCATTATGTTTAAGACTGAGCTGGGCCTTGTGGATGTGCCATTGGAAGTACCAGATCCCTTGAATATATCCTGGGAGAGGGTGTATGTTGCGGGATTCTCCTCGTCTATCGTCCACCAGGAGACGGTGGAGAATTCCTGCAGGAGAAGAGCAGACTTCATCGTCGACATGGTGTTGAGGTCCCCCAGACTGATAGTTCGGGGGAACTTTAGTGCCTGGGTCGATGATGAGCTCTGGCATTTTGGTCAAAATCTCCTCCAGCTGATGATGTCACTGGGCCAAACACAAGTGGTTACCTCCTCGACCCATGTAGGGGGTCATTCATTGGATCTGATCTTTCTTCTGGGTATTGAGATTGCCCACTTGTGGGTGGAACCAGTCAGCTGGTCTGACCATCACACCATAAGTTTCAGCTTCAGGGCTCCCCCTAATAGGTCTGCCCCTTCGGAGATGGTTCAGTACCACCCTTTAAGGGGTATTAACCCCAGTGAACCTAATGGCGGTGCTGGATCTATCGGGCTTGTCGGGTGAATGCATGAGTCCAGATGATCTCGTGCTAGCCTGTAATAAGGCTGTTGGAGATGCTCTGGACAAGATTGCTCCTTTTCGTGTTCAGCCTCTTACCCTTCGTTCAAGGAGCCCTTGGTTTAATGGCTTCTTGAAGGAGTTAAGGAGAGTTGGCCGAAGGCTGGAGAGAGCCTGGCGGCGTCCGGCCATGATGCTGACAGGCTTAGGTTGATGGCACATTATGATGGCTATCAATCAGAAATCACCTGTAAGAAGGCAGAATTACTGCCCAGGGAGATTTCTGCTGCACAGAATCGACTGGCTCAGCTTTTCCGGACTGTTGACAGATTGTGCAATCCAATCTATCTCCAGCCCAGAAGCTTTTTCTCAGATGAGATGCAAGAGTTTGCTCGGTTTTTGTAGATAAGATTGCCAGCATCAGGTCTGGCATCAGTCCGACCTCTCCTTTGAGGGTTGCAGTGGTCGACAGGAAGTGGCATGCACTCGGTCTGTCTGGTCAGATTTTACGCTGGCTGGAGTTCACTGACATTGTGAAGATCATCCAAACACTGCGACCAACCAGTTGTAGTTTGGATCTGGGTCCTACACCCCTTTTAGTGGGATGTGTAGAAGTTATCTGCCCGATCCTTGCTGACATTGTCTGGAAGTCTTTGGAGAGGGGGGTCTTTCCTGACCCCCTCAAGGAGGCGGTCGTTCGACCACTCCTTAAAAAAACCTCCTTGGACCCAGATTGTCTAGCCAACTACCGGCCTATCTCTAACCTGCCTTTTGTTGGTAATGTTATTGAAAAGGCGGTTGCGTTGCAATTGGATGATCATCTTACAACTCACAATGTCTATGAAACTCTCCAGTCTGGTTTTAGGAAGAAGCATAGCATGGAGACTGCCCTTGCCTGGGTACTGAATGATCTCCTAATGGCTAGAGATCAAAAGGCATGTACCATTCTGGTCCTTCTCGATCTCTCTGCTGCATTTGACACTGTAGACCATGGTGTGCTGTTGGAGCGCCTGTGGTTCTTTTGTGGGCTGTCTGGTACAGTCCTCTGATGGTTCCAGTCTTACCTCATGTACAGGTTACAGACAGTCACCACTGGAATTTATCCCTCTGGAGCTCACTCCTTGCCCTGTGGGGTACCACAGGGTTCCATTCTAACCCCCATGCTGTTTGCAGTGTATTTGCTACCATTGGGAGATATTATTAGGCGATGCAGTCTGGGTTTTCACTGCTATGCAGATGATACTCAGCTGTATTTGTCTTTTCTGCCCAGGCAAGATGATGCACTCTCTGTGATAAATAATTGCCTTGCTGAAATCAGACTTTGGATGAGTTCCAGCTGGCTGAGACTGAATCCGGATAAGACTGAGGTGCTGGTAGTGGGCCCAGGTCGTCCGGGGCAGGTTTGAGGGCTGGACAAGGCTTATTACTGGGTGGTATGTCGCTCGCTACCTCTGATCAGGTGCGTAACCTGGGTGTTATTTTTGATGATGGTTTGACCTTAAAATCTCAGGTTTCAGCTGCCATCAAATCCTCTTTTTACCATCTGAGGAATATCCCCCGGGTGAAACACCTGGTTCCGCCGGGTGATCTTCCAACATTGGTCCATGCCTTTATCACTACCCATCTTGATTACTGCAATTCCCTCTACCTAGGGCTACCTGGGGTTGATATCCACTGCCTGCAGCTGGTGCAGAGCATGAGGGGCAGGCTTCTGACTGGGACTTCTAGAACCAGTCATATTACACCTATCCCTTGAACTGCACTGGCTGCTTGTTTGGTGGCGGATCACCTTTAAGGATTGGTTTACTAATCTTTAAAGCCCCTGCATGATCAGGGACGAGTTACCTATAAGATTTACTGATACCCTATTGCCCCTCCATCCTCTCCGTTCCATGAGCGGGACTGCTGGAGATTCCCAGGGTTCGATTAAAGACATCAGGATCTCGTGCCTTCGCTTTTCAGTGCCAACCCTGTGGAATTCTCTACCTCGCTGGTTGAGAGAATGCCAACTGTCTATATATTTAAAATGGAGTTAAAGCCATATTTATTTAGTTTAGCCTTTCCTAGCTATGGATGATTTATTTATGCTTGTTTTAAAAAAAATTATTTTTATGTGTATATTTTTTTATGTACAGCACCTTGGTTTTGAAAGCGCTATAAAAATAAAGATGATTTGATATGATTTGATTCCTGATAAGGATTCAAGGAAAAATGACTCCTTACCAAAAAAGAGGGTATCTAGCTGCTTCCCTGAGATAAGGCAAGCATCCTGTATGGCCTATGTGTCTAGATACCAGAAGTCTCTCTGGGAGTCAGTGGGACAGTTAGCCAAGAAGGCTTCTTCTGAACTGGCAGCAGACTTACAGGAGCTCATCAGTAAAGGGGCTGAGTCATCCAAATGTCAGTTTCACATGGCAGTTGATGCCAATGATGCAGCCTCCCGTTCAGTGGCTTCGGCCATTTCCTCAGGAGGTTTTCATGGCTGAGATGTACAAAGCTCTCCCAAGACACGCAGAACAATGCTATTGATTTTCCCCTGACACAAAATTCTTTGTTTGGAGAACAAACGGAGGCATATATGAAAAAGATGAATGAGTACAGGGTAGCCTAGAAGAATGCAGCTGCCAAAGACAAGGCTGCCACCCCTGAAAGACTGCAGACTAATGATAGCAGAGTAGGCCTCACCCCAGGCCTTTCCATCAGGCTCAAGCCTTCCGTCCTACCAACAGCCTAGGGTTACTTTAGAGGCGGAGGCAGAAGAGGCACTGGCTGTGTTGGTTCCACCTTTCAGTCCACTACACCCTTTCAACAGACACCCTGAGTTGTCCGTCCGGGCTGCCTCCCCACTACCAGTGGGGGGCAGGCTGGCCTTCTACCTTCAGAATTGGCAGTCCATCACGTCAGACAGATGGATCCTGGAGGTAATGGGCCAGGGTCTTGCTCTCAGTTTCAAACTGTTCCCAAAGACAGGAGCAAGATCATTCAAACCTGCCACCCTCTCAGAAACAGCCCTGTTGGAGGTAGAGGTTTCCACCCTACTTCAAGTTGGGCACTGGAGCCTGTTCCCTCTCAGCACAGAGGAAAAGGGTTGTATTCAAGGTACTTCCTAACCCTGAAGAAAAATGGGGAGTGGCAACCCATACTAGATCTGAGATACTTAAACAAGCACCTCAGAAAGCCAAAATTCAAGATGGTCACACTGGCTATCATTTTACCTACTCTTAGACAAGGGGATTGGCTAGCATCCCTAGATCTAAAGGATGCTTATTTTCACATTCCCATCAGGCAGTCTCACAGAAAACACCTCAGATTCAAACTGCCCACAGGCCATTACCAGTTCAGGGCCATGCCCTTCAGACTGACATTTATTTATTTATTTAAACAGCAGTTTGGAAAACCTTTGAACCATAGGCTCATTTACAAACGTACCTTGTCACAGTAAGACAAATGAAAATACACAGTATAACAGTACAACACAGTGTAACAGTAACTTAAGACATAGATACAAACAAGCTGGTACAGGTAGGATTGATGCAAACAGTACCAGAGTTATGTTGTCCTTAGCAGCTTAGTAGTAAGCTTTGTCATAAGTATTGAGTACGGCTTTGACTAGTGGCAATTACAGCTTCGGGTGTTAATAAGGTGGTTACGTAAGGAAGTTTTGAAGCACGATATAGTTGGAGCTTCGGAGATGGAGGGGGGCAGTGTGTTGAACCAGGAGGGGGCCCTAAAGCTGAAGGCTCTTTGGCCGTGAGAGGTCCTAGCTCTAGGGATAACAAGAGAGGTTTTCCCAGAGGTCTGAGTATGAACTAGTGGGACACAGCGGCGTATGGTGGTGGTCAATCCTGGCGGGGATAGCCCAAGGAGGGTCTTTTTTGTAAGGGTACAGGTCAGATATTTGAGGCGCTCATCAAGATCAAGTACCAGCGCTTTAGCGTACAATAGACAGGTGTGTGTTAGCCTAGGTACCCCAGTAATTAACCTGCAGGCCTTATTCAGAGTAGTTCAATTTTATGGAGTGCGGTCTGATCAGCAGCACCATACACTGGCAGTCCATAGTCCACTAGGGACAGGATAGAGGTGACTGCGGTCGAAAAAGCTCGGAGGCAGTGTTTATACCGATGTAAGATGCCCAATCGGATATTAGTGGCAGTGGCTAGGGCAGTGATGTGTCCATGGAAGGAGAGGGAGGGTCAAATGAATCCTAGGTATTCATAGGAGCAAACTTGTTCGAGTGGGAAAGAGGACCCAGAGTGAATGAGGAGTTTGAAGTTGCAGGACTTGTTTTGAGGATGAGTGAAGAACATGGTTTTTGTTTTTTAAGATTTATCACCAATCTATATTCCTTGAACCAGCCCTCGGCTTCAGCGAAGGACTTCTGCAGCGAGTCCTGGAGGGCAATAGGGTTACGACTTGAGGCAAAGATGACTGCATCATCAGCGTACAATAGAATGTTCCCCGAGCAAGAGCGTGGAAGGGTGTTAAGGTAAAGGGAGAATAGTAAGGGGCCCAGAATGGAGCCCTGGGGAACCCCAGAAAAGATGGGACAGATGTCTGAGTGGGTCCCATGACATCTGCTCCAAGGGCCTTCACAGAGTGCTTGGCAGTGGTCGTGGCACACCTGAGTAGGCAAGGAGTCACGGTTTATCCCTACCTGGATGACTGGTTTGTAGTGAGTCACTCCCTCCAACAGGTAGAGGAACTTGACCCCTCACACAGGATACTCTCCAATCACTGGGGTTCCTGGTGAAACTCAATAAATTAGTTCTGAAACCCATCCAGATCCTAGATTTCATAGGAGCAGAGCTGGACACAATTCAAGCAAAGGCCTTTCTGCCTCTGGGAAGGGCGGATGCCTGATCCAGTTAGCAGAGTCCTTTCATCTTCAGGTTCCTCGCCCAGTGAGGTATTTCCTACAGCTGCTGGACCACATGGCTGCCACCACAGAAGTAGTCCCAGAGGCCAGATTTCAGATGAGGACATCCAATTCCATCTGAGGTCCTTTGGTCCCAGAAACGGGATTCTCTGTCCAAACTGATACCAGTAACTACCAGTCTGAGGCAAGCACTACAGTGGTGGCAAGACAGGGACAACCTCAGAGCAGGGTCCCTTTCTGCAACCAACTCCCTCGGTCGTACTGACCACAGATGCCTTACTACTGAGTGAGAGGCTCACCTGAGGAACACACTGCTCATGGAACATAGCTCCAGCAGGAATCTCTCCTGCACATAAAATGCTGGAGCTCAGAGCAGTGTTCCTAGCACTTCAGTCATGCGCCAAGATGCTACAGGGCAAGGTGGTGCAGGTCAGGACAGGCAACATCACCACCATGTACTTCATCAACAAACAGGGGGGAACAAGATCTTCTGTTCTGTGCACAGAGGCCATGAAGATCTGGAGTCTAGCTTACTCCTTAAACATTCCCCTGTCAGCAGTCCACCTGCCAGGGAAGGACAATGTCCTGGCAGATGCTCTCAGCAAGATTACCAGGGCCATCACGAATGGATCCTGAACAGACAAATTCCGTTGACAGTCTTCAGAAGATTGGGCACTCCAGAGATAGATCTCTGAAGCCCCAGATAGTCATCAGCTTCCTCAGTTCTGTTGCAGGCCCCCAGCACTGGGCTCAGTACCTCTGGATGCTGTGCTCCTGGATTGGTCAGGCAGATTTCTGTATGCCTTTCCTCCATTCTCTCTGATACCCGAATCCTAGTCAAGCTCAGGGTTCAGTCAGCCACCATGATTCTGATTGCTCTGGATTGGGACAGACAGCTGTGGAACTTGATGTTGTTGTCCTGTCAGTGGCCAATCCAGATTGCCTCTAGAGGGCGAATCTCTGCTGACATCCTCCCAAGGGAGGATTCTGCACCAACCTCGAGTCCCTCTAGCTCAAGGCTTGGTACTTGAAGACTTATAGTATGCATCCCTGCATCTCTCAGAAAGAGTCCTAGACATCCTTAGGGTTTCCAGGAAACCTTCCATCAGCAGAACTGACTCTTCCAAATGGAAGAAATTCTCTATTTGGTGTTCCCAGAAGGACATGGATCCACAGGAGGCCGGCCTGGCAATCCCACTGGATTACTTGGTCCACCTTCAATCCCTGGGCCTGCAGCCCTCCACTCTGAAGGTGCACTTGGCAGCTGTTTCTGTCTATCTGTCAGCCAGGAATGGCCCTTCCCTGACTGCCCAACCTATCTTTAAGAAGTTATTCAAGGGGTTGCTCCATTTTCACCCTCCTCACAGGGAGTCTACCCCTTCTTGGGACCTTAACATCTGCATAGCTCAGCTTATGCAGCCCTTTGAGCCCATGTTCTCAGCAAAACTCAAATTCCTGACATGGAAGACTATGTTTTAGTGGCCATCACCTCTGCCAGGAGGATCAGTGAGCTTCAGACCCCGTCAAGTAGAACCAGCTACATTGCCCTCACAGGGACAAGATTGTTCTCTGAACTAATAGGAAGTTCTCCCCAAAGTAGTCTCGGACTTGCATTTAAATCTGTCCATAACATTGCCTGTCTTCTTCACTGATCATTCCAGTTCATGTGAACCTAGGCTGCATAGCCTGGATGTAAAAGGTCCATCAGCTATTATATGGACAGAACAAAACACCATAGGAAGGACTGTGCTCAGTTGTTTCCTTACCTATGATGAGGTGGGTAAAGGCAGGCCAAAGAGGACCATTTCTAGATGGATTGTGGCCTGCATTCAGTTCTGCTATGGCAGACTAGGTAAGGAGCCACCAGTGGGCCTAAGGGCTCACTCTACTAGGGGGTCAGCTACTTCCATAGCAACTGCCAGAGATATCCCTCTGCTTGACATCTGTAAAGCAGCTACCTGGAAAACTGTTCACACATTCACCAAGCACTACTGCCTGGACACCCAGGCCAGGAGTGATGTCAGGTTTGGCACAGCAGTATTGCAGAGCCTATTCCCCAAGTAGGTTCTGTGCTCACCTCCATGGGGCACTACTTGGTAGTCTGCATATTGTTAGAATACAGTAAGACTTCATGTTGTTTGAAGAACAAAATTACTTACCATAATAATCTTGTTTCTTCTAATGGAGTCTTGCTGTATTCTGACCTCCCACCCTGCCTCTCCTCTGGAACCTAGGGAAGTGGGGGTCTCTGCAGTCCAGTTGTTGATTCCTATACCCACCAGTTGGTGGTGTTTTTTCTGGGCATCAGTGACTTTAGTCTTCTTCATGCCATATTGTTGTGTTTATTTACCTGGGGGGTGTTAGTTATAGTTAGGGTTTATTTTTTGGCATTTCTTATTAGTAGCTATGTAAGAATCTGGTCAGTTACATAGAATGTACCGAGGACAGTGGTTTGAAAACCGAGCTCGAGCTCAACGTTCTATGCATTTGCATAGGTTTAACTCTTAACTCTCCGGGCAGCTGAACGGTCGGTCATATTGCATATTGTCAGAATAAAGCAAAACTCCGTTGGAAGAAATAAGAATACTATGGCAAGAATTTTGTCTTCCACAGGTGTGGTCATCCAGAGTTGGGCCTTTTGTGTCCCCACACAATGCAAAACCACCACTTTTCTACCTGCTCGTTCCAGAGCCTGGGGTTTTCTGGTGAGATCGTTGTCCCTCTCTTGGAAGGGAGGTTCATGTATGTCTTTCCTCCTTTCACTGTAATCCAGAGGTGTTAATCAAGCTCCAAATGGAAATAACAACACTGATACTTGTCACAAAGCACTCCACAGGTCAGGCCCTCTGCTCCCTTGGTACCAACCTCCGAGTGCAATAGTGTGAACAGTTAACAAACAGTGTAATCCTCCTGTCTGTTTTTAGGTCTGAGTCACCTTTTAGCCTTAAGTTTTGGCGGGATTCAAACTGTGAACCTTATGCTAGCATACCCAATTAACAGGCTCAGATAATATTCTCTTCGGGAGGATGCCATGTAATCTTTCATCCAAGAGCACCCAGCTAGGTATCCAAAATGAACCCTTACAACTCTATATGAGACCCAGGTATTTCTTACCTTTTTAAGCAAGCTTAGTAACACATCCAAGCCTTTTAACAGCTGTCAGCCTTAAACACAGGTTCAGTATATCACATGCAAAATAACTGAGAAAAGAACAGGCAGTATTTTAAAGAAAATGTTGTTTACTGAAATGTTTAAAGCAGGTGAAATAAAATACAGAACAAATATCAGGAGATCACAGTCACACACCAAAAAAATGGGAAGTTACAGAACAAAAACTCCTACCACAGATACTTAATTCCTTTCTTATCTACAGTAGTGGTTACCATAAGTGCTTTCAAGTCCAGAGGGAGTCTCTTGAGTCCAAACAAAATATATCACATATTCTCAGATGCAAGATCATTTCAGGAGGCATCTCCCTTCCCCGTTTGTGATGTCAGCTAGGCCCTCCCTTAGAGTTAATTCTTCATAATTTTCTACAAGGAGGTATTTTAAGTAATGTGAACATCAGCAAAAAGCCATTTCCCAAATATTACAGTCTTTGATCAGCCATTTCTCTTTGATGTCCCTCTGCTGATTTCCTGTTGCTAGAGAGATCTCAGGGTTTATGGCTTCTCATCAACATGCAGCCAGATAAGTCTCTTCCTGCATGTCATAAATGCATCCATGGGAGTCAACTTACAAAAGGCAGTAGCAGGTAATAAAGGATAATAACTGTCTCTCTAGAAGGATGTCTTAATTAATGGTTTCCTCTGGTCTTTTTATAACATCCTGTGGTTTTCCTCACACTGACATTTTTTGCGGTCAGAGGTCAAGTCTTTCCCTCACTGCCTGATTGTGTGAGACAGTTACATACTATATATTTACATCTATCATACATATAACCATAAGCAGATGGCAGAGCATCACATTACTCATTGCTCCCCTTTGGCCTTGTCGGATCTGATTCTCTTGCTGCAGCAGTTGGCAGTGGAACCGCCAGTACCTCTGCCCCATGCAAGGGCTTGCTGTCACAGGAACAGGGAATCCTGGTCCAGCTGGACGTCAAGTCTCTCTATCTCCATGCATGGCACCTGAGGACATAGCCATTGCTAAATCGGGGGTCTCTCAAAAGGTGGCTGATGTTCTGGAGGCTGCCAGAAAGCCTTCTACTAGAGCCACCTATTCCATGAAGTGAAAGCGGTTTGCTTTGTGGCCACTTCTAATCAGCTAGCCCCTTTTACATGTCTGGCAAGCCAGGTTCTAGAGTATTTGCTGTTCTTATCAGATGCAGGATTGCAATAGTCTTCCATTAAAGTGCATTTAGCTGCAGTTTCAGCTTTCTATGTACCTATTGATGGTCGTACGGTTGGCCAACTGGAGGTGGCCCGTACATTTTTGAGAGGCATTCTGCACTTGAAGCCTCCTATCTGCAGTCCTGTCCTGGCTTGCTACCTGAATTTTATATTAGAAAAGCTTTCTTTGGCTCATTTTGAGCTAGCTGCAACTTGTAGCCTCGTTTTCTGTCTTGAAAGCGTTATTTTAGTTATATTACTTATGCTCAAAGAATTCCAATGCTTCAGGCTCTAATGTGGGAGTTTCCATATTTGATTTTCCATAAAGACAGAGTGTCTTTACATGCTAATCCTAAGTTTCTACTAAAGGTGGTGTCTGAGTTTACTTTGAATCAGCCATCCACTTGCCAGTTTATTTTTCGAGCATGCCAGTCTAGGGGCCTTTGCTCCATACTTTAGATGTACATAGAATACTCAGGTGCTATATACACCATATGAAGGACTGCAGGAAGTGCTCACAGCTTTTTGTTTCATTACGCCCCTAGAAAAGAGGCGCTTCTGTTTCTAAACCATGTCTGTCCAGATGATTGGCTGACTGTATTACTTCTGTTATAGGAAATGCGATAATGAACTTCCTTTAGTTGTTAGTATTCATTCAACTAGAGGCACAGCCACATGTGTTGCCTGTTTCAAGAATGTGTCTGCTGCTGAGACTTGTGCAGCTGCCACCTGGAGTACTGTCCAC
This sequence comes from Neoceratodus forsteri, assembly GCA_016271365.2. NCBI lineage: Eukaryota > Metazoa > Chordata > Ceratodontiformes > Ceratodontidae > Neoceratodus > Neoceratodus forsteri. The sequence goes on from CM057449.1 coordinate 1,730,898,133, forward strand.
ACCTTCATTAAACATTACAGTCTGTACATTGCCTCTAGGAAAAGGGCAGGCTTTGGCCTAGCTGTACTTTAAGGCTTTCTTTCTTAGGCCTATGGGCTCCAGTCACCCAAACTGTTTCTGTGTCAGTACTGCTTGGTACTCGTTCCATAGGTGTGGCCTGATGAAGGAGATATCCTCAAAGAAGATAGAACAGTTATGTACTTACCGTAACAGTAGATCTTTGAGAGAATCTCTTTCATCAGGCCATGCAGTCCCACCCTCCGTCCCCCTTAGACAAAGAACTGTATAACTCCTGGCTCTTTCTCCAAGATGGTCTGCCTGCTGTTTCCAGCCTTGCCTGGTAGCTGGAACCATTCGCTGTCCCCTGGCTCCGTAGAGGGAGGTACTCTAAGCATGATCTCTGGCTGGGAACTGAGTAGGGAAAGGGTTACCCATGTTTATATGGGAGTGTCGACGTGGGACGTTGTCATGGGCAGCCCCTAGTAGACTACTTGCGAAAAAGTTCTGTGTGGTCCTCGTGCCTGGTGGCCATAGTTCCATAAGTGTAGTCTGATGAAAGAGATCTTCTCCTGATCTACTGTTACGGTAAGTATGTAACTGCTCTTTATAGGTGCAGTTGAGGTAGATGTCTAACTTGGGTAACCATATGCTGTGTCACCTGTTTTTAAATTAGAAAGCAAGTACCTTTGATGCTTTGGAGCCACCCTCATAATAATTTTGTTTTAGAAAAGCAGGGTTGCCTCAGTTTTAGCTTGCAAGATGTTCCTATTTCCTTTTTAATTTAGTTAACTGTGAGCGCAGCTTAAGATCACCCTGTCGTGCAGAATCTTTGCAGCAGCCAGTTGTTGATGCTAGTTGCTCTCTCTGAGTGTTTCTAATCTAGAGGCATAGCTAATTAAGCCCCTTTGAAGAAACATTTTGATTGTATCCCAAAAAGTACTTTGCTGTAATCTCAGGGGAACTATTCTCTGACGTGATTTGAGGGATCCTGTCTGTAATCATAGTGCAGCTTTCTTGAACATTTAATAAGGAGGCATTTAGATGCCACAGAATGTTACCCCTAGGCTTACGACAGTCCAGTGTCAGTAATAATGGTGCATGATCAGATAGCTAAAATGGATTTTACAGTCCCACACCAGACCCAAATGCTCTGCTGAAAGATGACAAAAATCAGTTCATGCATAAATCTGGTGAGGGGCTCAGAAATGTGTATACTGATGCTGACTGGGGTATAATGACATCCAAACATCCACACAGCCATTTTCCCATGGAATGGTACAATCTTTTTTTGGGACCGTAGTTTCCAAGGGATGTGAGATGTTTGTAGTGTCCTGTCTATCGAAGATGAGATTATGCTCCCAGCCAAGAATCACAATTCCTTTCTGCTATTGCAAGACCATATTTAAAAGGGCCTGTACTACAAGGGTATCTGCCCCAGGTGGTAGGTAGAAGCTGGCTAGAGTGATTTCTTTACCTATGTACTGCCCAGTAACCAGTACAAGATGACCCTAGGGATCAACGTAGGAGCTTGTACCATGAAATGGGGTTTGCCATGGTATCCGCACTGCTGCACATTGTCTCTCTCCCTGTTTGTAAGGGAGGGCCATAACTGAGAAAAACAAATTTAGTAAGCTTAATATGCTCTGAGGATGAGTTGGCCTAGTGGCAGAGGGTTGAAGAGAGCTGGTGCCTTACATCAGACCACACTGTCGACCCAGGTTCAGGAACGGACTCTGGTGCCTGAGGTCTGCAGGGGAAGAGAAGGATTAAGCATCCGGAGGACTGCTCTCCTCTCCTGGGGTGGGAAGGGAGGAGCATCACCTGTAGTGGCCCCCAGTGGAGACCAGGGGTAATGCAGATGCGACGCATGGGAATTGATGGAGGAAAATAGAAAATGGCACCTCCAGTCTACTGGATGACAGCTGCCCGGACCAGTACCTCTCGGAACTCCAAGAAGCGAACCGACCTCAGCAGCACTGATGGGCCAATGCCATTGGCTGCCAGGCCCTTCCTCCTCGGAAGAGGAGGACCCATCCGACGAAGGGTTACGTCGGGTTATCCTGAGGTGGCTGCGATGTGGGTTTGGGGTTGGCGTCAGAGCTGCAGGAGAGAGTGTTCTTGGCAATTGGCCTGAAAGAGTGGCAGATGGAGGTGCAGGGGAGATAAACAGGTAATACAGAAAAAAATGTTCTGAGGAGATTGGGGGGGGTCTCCTATAGTAAAATGAAAGAGGTGATCTTTTCTATTGGCAATGAGGACCCTACATCATTTAACGGGAATGTTAAGCCCATTAATATGTTACAAATAGGTCAAAGTATTCCAAGATGACATCTTTAAATGACATGGAATTGTAAAATCACACCTTCTGTGGGGAGCTTAGAGATAGTTTTTCTATCCCCTAGGGTACAGCTGTGGGGTAGAAGCATGGGAGTGGTTACATTGATATCATCCCTCAGATAGTCTGTCCAGCTGATGCTGAGGTATACAATAAGTGATGTAAGTTGCAGTTTAAATAGTAGTTCGAAGCCCTGCATGACAAAACATAGATAACAAAACAGAACCATAAACAACTGGTACCAATCAGAACTATAGCATAACTTATGGGGACACCAAACAAGATGATGGGTGGGTTGGTCCATGTTGGTACAGAACCAGATTCTCTGCCCCTTAAATTGTGTGCTTCCAAGTTAGGAGAGTGATACATGGAGCTCTCTCAAATCCTGGGGAAATCGGGGGACACAACCATTGGAATCACAGGTAGGAGGAATTGTGAATATGGATCAGACGTCAGTCCTCCTTGCCATTGTGGGAAAGCACGGTGCCGGGTCCGGAGGGAAGGAGACTAGAGAGGGATAGTAGGCCGAGAGAAGGGCAGAGCAGAGTAGTAATAAAGTGAACAATATGCCTGATATGTTGAGATATTATCTCTCTTCAATCCTGTATCTGCAAAATTAACATACTAACCCAGATAGGGGGTATCTAGTCAGTGAGGTAACAAATGCATAGACGACATCTGAGTCAAGGGTTGATTTTCCCATTTATTAGCAGAGCGCCACAGCAGAGAGCAAGAGTATACATATCTCCCTCAAGGGGTATTGCTTGGGCAATAGTAAATTAAATGAGAGAAGGAGGCTGTGAACTAAAATAAAAAGTGGGAGAAAGCAGCTCCCAAGGGGACCCTACCAGCCATTATTATATGGTATTCCATCGATACTAGAGCCACGTTATCGAGAGGAAATTCCTTAAGATAGTCTGCTATATTCACATAAGCTATATTGCTTGAGAGCATGGCGTAAGGAAGCCAGTGGGGAGGTCGCACAGACCCGAGGATCATGGTGTTGTGCAGTGTCCCCCACTCACGAGGTCACCCTTTGAGCTGAGCAGCTCAAGGAGGCTAGGAGTTGGAGAACGTGGTAAAGCTGGTGTGTTCATTAAATCTACCTATCCTCCTCAGCCCAGCAACCAACAAGTAAGTGCTATAGCCCTGTGACCCCAGTAAGTCCTTCACAGGAAATCATTTAGTAATCTGAAATGTTCACCATTTACAGTAAGAGATACTATATTCAGATCCTAAAACTATATCACCACCCAGTATAGGCTATATTCTGGACAAATTGGAACACAAAAATAAGTCTGCTGTGAGCTCAGCAGATGGTGTGGAATTCAGGACTCGGCAGATAACTAACACTGGCAAGTCATCATCCCTAGTCAGGGGCCCTTCAGCTTGGAATTCACTGCCCATGCAACTCAGACTGAAGACAAAACCAATGAGACTATGCCCTATCAAAAAGTGGTAGCTCTAGAAGCCATGAAACTGTTGGTTTGTTGCCCAGACTATGGCAAAGGATAATTCCATTCAATGTACAGTGTGCCACTGTCTCACTATGATTACCATATGGTCCTAAGATTTCTCTCAAAGCTGGTACCTTCCCTCTGAGTATATCTTAAGATGTAATACTTGTAATGCTAATGTATATCCTGATTTGTAAATGCTGATGTTGACCATTCTGTACCACATATGACTCTGTATGAGCAACTACAGTAAGTCTTTGTGCCTGTGGTTCCCATTGAAAATGAGCCTTGTACAACTGGAGTATGACCATGTTCATATCATGGATGATGATTATGAATAAAAGTTTTACTTACTACATATCTAGTGGGTTTTGTGGGTAAAAGGGTAATATGGAATAAGGAAAAACTGAGTCAAGTTAGGAATTTGGCAGGCGAAATATACTGTATGCCACTGAATGTCCAGAACATCCATAACAGGCAAAGACAGAGCTGGAAATGAGTCTGGTCTGACGTATCATTGGAAATCCACACACTAGTCCCTAACAACCTCCACACAGCGGGATTCAGGGTGCATGGCAGCATCGTTTATGGAGGCCATGGAAGAAAACCAAGAGACTGTTCACTGATCCAGGTTAAAGTCATGTTCAAGGGTCCAGTACCTGTGTAAATGAGTGTAAGGGACTGAATGTCTTTCAGTGTTGCTGCAGAATGTGCCTTTCTAGCAAGCTGTTTAGCAGCTGTGATGTCTAAGGAGGAATGGCCCTCCAGTGTAGATGACATGAGACTCTGTGGTTTTGCCACTATGGTGCCTTGGCTATGCAAGTCCTCCACTGCTGTGATGATAGTGTCATGCAGTATAGGCCCTTCAGGATGGAAGACCTGCAGCTTTGCAGGAAACGGGGTCTGATACTTCAGATTTTTAGCGTGCAGAACTGCTAAAACAGGCCCATATTTTTTTCTCAGCTCCATGACCTCTGGCATATAATCATAATCTGCATATACCCTTATGCCCTCAAAAACACCTCAGAGTTGCCAGAGACCCTGTAAGAGTTTTTTAGTTTTACTGTGCAGCTTTGAAATTTCCTTATTAATGATCTGGGTCTCTGCTGTTTTTTTTTTTGTTTTTTGGGGGTGGGGTGGCCAGTGCAGAGCAAGCTCTTTCTATCCCAAGGAGAAGTCAGCAGGAATATCTAGTTTGGATCATAAAAGTCTCTTATGAATTGAATAACATCGAGACCTCTGCCTTCTCCGTAGACTCATGTTATTTGGCTTGAGCACCCTCTAGACCTTTTCACTTACTTTCGAGAGTGTGTGTATCTTACCCAGAGCTTCTAGAGGTAGGCAGTCGGAGCGGTCAGCCCAGGAATCCATCTCTGAGGTAGCAGCCTGCTGGTCAGAGGTCCTCTTTCTTAAATGTGCCAGCTCTGCATGAATCCCGGCGAGTTCTTCTTTGGTTTCAGTTCTGAAGGCACACAGTTCATCCAGGATAGGGTCAAGTTTTTCTTTTTGTCTTGATTCTTGGCATTGGGACTTGTGTTTTTTGTAGGCTGCCATACTCTGAGTGCTTGATGGCCTCACTATCTGAGCCATCCGATTCCCGGCACTCTGCCTCTGCTGGTGATTCTTTTGCAAGACCCACCGATTGTTCCCCATACAAACGGTGATAGCTCTGACGACAGATAAGAATGTTAGTGAGATAATTTACCACAATTTTGGACCTTTTTTTTTTTGTTTGTTTTTTAACTCTCTTATTTTTTGGTATTTTCTATTTTTCCAGATGACATTTACATATTCAGTGTGGTGTTTTTACATCATAGACATATACAGTCATTCTTATACAAGGTTCAAGAGAAGTAGTTAGTAGTTTGTTACATCACACTTAAATCCCGTATTAAGATGTACACTTATTGAAGGCCAGGGATAGTCAATATTTTCCTTAAGAGCGAATCTATCCATTCGACCCATCACCTTATAGTTTTGAAATTTGATACTAAGCAGTTATTCATCAGGGGGTGGGCTAATATAGTGACAGGCTGGCCAGCCTAAGGTCTGAGAGGGAAGGAAGTACCCCGAGGACTGTAACCTACTAAGGAATCAGGGCACAAAGTCAGGCGATGTTCTGCCATGTGCATTAATCATGGTTCCATCGATTCATTAGGGTTGGGATCCTATTCTGTAGCTTTGCCATCATATTTTCCATTTTATATATTTCATATATAGTGGATTCCCAATTAGAAATCTGTGAAGGAGTTGGCTGTTGCCATAACCCTGCAATTACCTTCTTATTTGCATTTAACAATATATTAAGTAAGTAGGTCTGTTGTGCTCCTCTGACTCCCCTGAGATAGTACAGCAGGATAGCCACCTCCTGTGTAAGCTCTCCCGTTGCAGGGAAAAAGGTCCTTATTTCGTCTCCCACTCCCTCCCAAAATCCAGCCGATGTCGTGCAGGACCAAAAGATATGTGTATGCATGGCCATCTTACATCCACTTCTCCTCCAATAGGAGGAGTGTGCTGATTCTGAATATTTTGCTGTTATTTGTGGGGTAAGAAAATCTCACCACCACTTTCCGTGAGAATTCTCTCCAAATGTAAGAACTCATGGTTTTGTGATGGCAATGCCAAATGTGGTGCCAGTCCTCTGGGACAGGTCAAGCATTAGATCTTACTTCAAGAGGGCTCTTGCAGTAGGTAATTACATATAGGAGACTGACCCGGCGTCAGGACCCAGGAGAAAATTTCTAGTCAGCAGTCTCTGGCGGGGACCGCCTGTCAGGTGACCGTTATGCAACGTCAGTATAAAGGGGCGATCCCCCATGCCCACCTTCCAGTTCTTTCCTGCTGTTGACTTGTGAAAGTTCCTCGCAGTAGAGTTCCAGTGCTCATCAGCGTTCCATCGGTTAGTTTTACCAAACTTTTCAACTGATTTTTTTCGCTTTTTGCATCAAACGTCTGTGTATGTCGTCCCCAACGCCTTCCGAATCACATAAAAATAAGTGCGACTTGTGCGGTTCCCAACTGCCGCATAAGAATGGACACTCCCTGTGCCTCTTCTGCTTAGGCCTGGACCACCCTGTGGAAAAGTGCCAGCACTGCCAAAAGTTCAGTTCAGCCACCCAAAAACTGAGGCAGCAGTCCCTGGAGGCCCATATTCTTAAGAAAAAGATGGCTTCCATGGAGAAGGAGTTGTAGAAGTTAAGGCAGGCTTCCACTTCCCCTGAAGGCCACAAGAAAAAGAAAAACAAGCACCAGGACCGGGACTCAACTTCAACGGCCTCCACAACTCTGGCTGGAGTCGTGGTTCTTAAGGTAACATCCCTTCCAGGGGACCACTCCTCGACGACCGTCTTGGCGGTGCCCAAGACGGTGTCAGGCTTGCTCTCGGGCCCCTCGGGTGCCTCCGGGATAAAGGAGGCCTCCACTCCCAGGAAGGCTGCCACCACATGGCCCTCTGGGTCAAGCGGGTCTACTAAGTTGGACGCTGGTGCCACTGCCGTCCGCCCGGACAGGATCGATAAGACGCTGGCTCCGTCTGGAGGGCGCATGGTCCCTCGTACACCCGCCAAGGTTGCTTCCCCAGTACGACCTGTGTCGGGTCAGGGTTCCGATAAGTCGGACGCCGGTTCCTCCGATGCCTGCCTGGAGCCACCTGATAAGCCGGATGCGGCCCCTCCGACGACCGCCCAGCAAAGAGCCTATGTCGGACCCCTTAGACCAGTCCAGTCTCCCAGGCTCACCGCAACGCTTGCTGTTGCCCTCTGAGGCTCCTGCGTCTCCTCTGCTGGACCCCGGGGATTTCAACCCTCCATCCCCAGTTGATACGGAGGAGCTGGGTACTCTGACATCAGAGCTCCCTCCTACAGGGCTGGACCCTCTGACGCCGGATCCTCAGATGCCAGCTCGACGCCCGGCCTACCCGACGCCAGCCGATGTCCCTCTCCGGACGCTGCTCCAACACCTGTACACACTTACCTGGCCCACCTGCTGGGCCTTTCCAGGGCCTTCTGCTCCGTCAGAGCCCCTGGCACCCGGGTATCCAACACCACTTAATCTGGTGCCACCCTACCCGATGCGGCAGTATCTGACACCGCAGTACCCAGAGCCACTTTATTCGATGCTGCAGCACCCGGAGCCTCAATACCCGATGCCGGGCTTCCCGCCGTTGGGTAATGGATACTTGCCACATGGATACCTGCAGTATCCATATCTCCTTCCTCCTCCACCGCTCTCACCACAGCCTCCGGTGGACTTGAAGGAGACTCTGCCTGCCTGGGGGGCTAAGGCGAAAGCTCAGCTCACCAGGGAGGTAGAGAGCCGTCTTCCGACGCCGGATCCTGCACAGGATCACCTATGCCGGAGACTGGAAACTCCCTTCCCTTTACCCGACACCAGAGGTGAACCCTCGGGTGCCAGGAGTGGGGAGAATACGCTTCCCAGAGGGCTTCCCAAAGGTACCATTCCTCCCCCTCATCAAGAGGAATCTTCCTCCTCTATGTCGGAGACCTCTGACTCAGACTCAGGGGGATGCTCCGATCAGATCGTCCCAGGCCAAGGACTTCTCCAAAGTGTCCTCCAGAGGATCCTTCCTTTTTGGAGTTATTAAGAAAAATCCAGGAAGTTCATCAGTGGCAGTCTCTAGAGCCAGATCCACAGCATAAGAAGCTCGCTGCCCACTTGGATCTGCCCGAGACTGTTCCGACATTGATTCCACCTGGGATAGAGCCTCATGCAGACCTTGTATCCACTATTTGGAAGTAACCGTCCGCGTATGTCAGGCTCTGAGGGAGTAGATTCTTTGAATATACACTCCAAGGCGGACTTAGTCGTCATTAGTGCCGCTCACGGCTGTTCCGCCAACCCCAAACATCTCAGCTCATCTCCACTTGACAAGGAATCCCGGCTTCTGGACCAGTATGAGAAGACGGTATACGCTTCTTCTACCCTGGCTATTAGGGCCCTGAACTATGTTGCACATATGGGGGACTACCAGAAGACCATCCTGAGTCAGATGGAATCTAAATTGGACTCCCTTCCTGAGTCCCAGACCAAACAGGAAGTGGCTAACCTTGTCCGTTCTGCTCGTTTGGCCAGTTGGCACATGCTTCATGCAACCTATGATGCAGTGGATGCAGCTGAGCAGAGTTTGGCTTTCGCCGTAGGTCTTCAGCGTCACGCCTGGCTCTGGGTGTCAGGTTTGGTCCCTGAAATGTAATCCACCATTAAGGATGCGCCCTTCAGGGGTTTGGTGCTGTTCAGCAGTGATATCAAGGACATCGCCACCGACCTGCAGGAGAAGGGCACTGCACTCAAGTCCGTGGACTCTCTGTACAGACCCCCTCAGGGACAGTGTCACCCTTTTCGTCGACGTACTCGATCAAAGGCGAAACCACAGGGCAAGCGGGCCAACAAGCATCAGGCCCCTCCAGCAACCAAGACTCCCCCTTCAGAAAAACCATGGGAGCCTTGGCTGCTGCACTGCCTCATACCTCCTGACACCTCCCCTCTCCCACGGCCTCTGGACACTCCAGAGGAACCAGAAGGAGGGAGGTTCTCTTTCCATCTGCCGTGTAGGGAGAGGATTACATCAGATGCTTGGGTGCTCCAACTGATAGCAGCAGGACACTCAATCGAGTTTCTTCAGAAACCTCCCCGAAGACCACCCCCCAAGTCGTCTTACTCCCCAGAATATCTTCCTCTGGTCCTGGAAGAAATCTCCTACCTTCTCGTGAAGGCGGCGATAGAACCAGTCCCCACCCATCTTTGTGAGTCAGGTTACTATTCCCATTTCTTCCTAGTTCGAAAGAAGACAGGAGACATGAAGTCGATTTTAGACCTCAGTTCCCTGAACATGTTTTTGGAGTATAAACGCTTCAGAATGCTCTCCTTGCAGAGCCTTCTGCCGGTTCTTTGGCAGGGACAGTGGCTGTGAGCTTTGGATATGCAGGATGCCTACCAGCACATCCCCATCTGCCCTTCCCACTGCAAATTCCTTCGGTTTTCTTTTCAAGGGAACCACTACCAATTCAAGACCCTCCCATTTGGTCTTTCCTCAGCTCCCCGAGTGTTTACCAAATGCCTATCTGTGGTAGGGCCCACCTGCGTACCCAAGGAGTGCAGGTATTCCCGTACCTGGATGACTGGCTCCTGGCAGCCCCATCCAGGGAGGAACTTCTGCGCTTTCTTTCATTCATCCTGCAGGTTTTTACCATCCTGGGTATCACCATCAACCAGGCCAAGTCCCATTTGGTCCCTTGCCAAAGACTCCAGTTTATCGGGGCGATCCTGGACATGACCATCGGCAAGGCCTATTTGCTTTCGGACAGGGTGGACACCTTCCAGACTCAAGCAAGTCTGCTGTCCAGTGGCAGAAGGGTCAGTGCCAGGTCAGTCCTTCGCCTCCTCGGGCTCATGGTAGCTGCTATCCTGACAGTCCCTCACGCTCGGCTCCATATGAGGATCTCTCAATGGACGCTTCAGTGTCAATGGGACCAAACACTGGACGACCTAGACCAGAAGGTTCTAGTCTCTGATCCCATGGCCAGGGACTTGCAGTGGTGGATGGTGCAAGAGAGCCTTTGCTGGGGAGTTCACTTCAATATCGAACCCCCCTCCCAGACATTGACAACAGATGCCTCAGGAGAGGTCTGGGGAGCCCATCTAGGGTCTCACAGGACTCAGGGCAGCTGGTCGAGACTCGAGCAGACTTTACACATAAATGTGCTCAGACTCAGAGCTGTCCTGTGTGCTCTTCAGGCTCTGCACTCCTTCATTCTTCCTGGTCATCTAACCATCCAGATGGACAACATGTGTGTGGTCTGGTACATCAATAAGCAGGGAGGAACTCGTTCCTACCCTCTGTGCAGGGAAGCAATGAGAGTTTGGAGTTGGGCTGATCAGCACAACCTTCACCTTATGGTAGTTCATGTTCCGGGAGTAGAAAACATGCTGGCAGACCACCTCAGTCGGTCTAAAGCCAGAGCCCACAAATGGGAACTGGATCAAGAGTCAGTAGACGACATCTTCCTGCTCTGGGGAACCCCTCAGGTAGATCTGTTTGCATCTCCTCAAAATGCAAAACTTCCTGCATTCTGCTCGCTCGCTCCAGGGTGAGACATTTTTCTGGCAGGACACTTTGTCTCTCGATTGGAGGGACAGATTTGTCTATGCCTTCCCTCCAACTCCCTTAATCCCGAGGGTCTTGCACAAGCTCAGAACGGAAGGAGCCCGGATGATCCTCATTGTTCCATTCTGGCCCAGGCAAGTTTGGTTCACTCTTCTGCAACAATTTTCAGAGGAACCTCTGCTTACTTTTCCTCTGTCACACCACTTGCTGACTCAGGATTAGGGGATCCTTGTTCATCCAGGTCTCAAATCCCTTCAGTTGCATGCATGGCTCCTGCAGACGTAGCTCAAGCCCGGTTTGGGGTTTCTCTGCTCGTAGCAGATATTCTGGTGAAGGCCAGAAAGCCTTCCACCAGGTCCACCTATGCCACGAAGTGGAAACAATTTTCGATTTACCTAGAAATATAGAATTTGATGGCAGATAGGGACCGCTTGGTCCACGCAATCTGCCCATTTCCTACCTAATGGATAAGCTGCAGATCCTAGTTAACCAACAGCCTACTTCCTCCTATCCCAACCTCTAGAATTGCCTTATGTCTGTCCCATGCATTCTTGAATTCCCACTGTTTTTGACTCTACAACCTCCTCAGGAAGGCCGCTCCATGCATCCACACCCTCTCCGTGAAAAAAAACTTCCTCACATTACCTCTGAACCATCCCACTTCTATCTGCAAATTGTGACCCCTTGTTCTTGCACATCTCTTTATTTTGGAAGATGCTACCCTCTTGGACTTTGTTGGTTCCCTTGCGGTACTTGAAAGTTTCTATCATGTCCCCCTTGTCCCTACTTTCCTCGAGGGTATACATATTAAGTTCCATAAGTCTTTCTTCATATGTCTTCTGGTGCAGACCCTGCACAATTTTAGTTGCCCTCCTCTGGACTGCCTCCATCTTGTCTTATGTCCTTGCGGAGATTGGGTCTCCAGAACTGCACACAGTACTCCAGATGGGGTCTCACCAGCTGTCTGTACAGAGGGATAACAACTTCCTGTTTTCTACTGGTGATGCCTCTTCCTATACATCCCTGTATTCCCCAGCCCTCCTTACTGCCCTCTGACATTGCTTGCCCACCTTTAGGTCATCTGATATGACTACCCCAGGTCCCTTTCCATTTTTGTTGCTGTTAGTATCTCACCCCCTATAGTGTACTCTTCCCCTAGGTTTTTGTTTCCCAGGTGCATTACTTTTCAATTCTTAGCTTTGAATCTAAGCTGCCATACATTTGACCATTCCTCCAACCTTGCCAAGTCCCTTCTCATCCTTTCCACCCCACCTGTGTATCAACCTGTTGCAGATCTTTGTGTTGTCTGCAAAGACATACTTTTCCTTCCAGTCCCTCTGGAATGTCACTTATAAAGACATTGAAGAGGACATGTCCTAGAACTGAACCCGCAGTACCCCACTAGTAACCCCCTTTCTTCAGAGTGGACTCCATTTACTATTACCCTCTGTGTCCTGTTCTCCAGCCAATTTTTACCCAGGCTACCATCTTGGGACCCTCCCCAGGCTGGTTAACTTGTATATTAATCTTTTGTGTGGGCTGTGTCAGATGCCTTGCTAAAGTCTAGGTAGGCCATGTCCACAGCCCCTCCTGATCTACTACTTTGGTCACTCAGTCAAAGAAATCTATTAGATTTGTCTGACATGACATTCCTGCTGTAAATCTCTGCCTTGGGTCATGTGCCCTCTGGCCTCTAGATACTCAACAGTTCTGTCCTTCAGAAGTGATTCCATAATTTCCCTATCACTGAGGTCAAACTAACAGGTCTGTAGTTTCCTGCCTCTGCCCTGCTTCAATTTTTGTGAAGTGGAATCACATCTGCCCTCCTCCAGTCCTCAGGTACCACCCCATCCTCCCATGATTTGTTAAAGAGGGTAGTCAGTGGTGTCACTAGTTCTACCCTTAGTTCTTTTAGAATTCTGGGATGAATCCCATCAGGCCCCATTGCTTTGTCCACCTTCAGTTTTAAGAGTTCTTTTAGAACTCTTTCTTCTGTGAATGGGCTGGTATCAACCCCTATCCAGAGTGTTTCTGTTGTTTGGTTTAGGTACCTCCCCTCTTCACTTGTGAATACTGAGCAAAATATTTGTTTAGTAACTCTGCCTTTTCACAGTCACCTCTGCCCACCCCCACCCCTTTATTAAGCCTCACTATCCCTTCCTTGGTCTTCCTTCGCTCCCTGATGTACCTATAAAAGGTTGTATCCCTTCTTAACTGAGTTGGCTGTCCTTTCCTCGGTTTGGGCCTTTGCTGTTCTGACTGCCTTCCCTGTTTCCTTCTGCTTTAACTGATACAGTTCTCTGTCCTGCTCCTTCTGTGATTCCTTGTACTTCCTGAATTCCATCTTTTTCTCCCTAACCTTCCCTGCCACCTCCTTTGAGAATTGTAGTGGTGTTTTACATTGTTTTGTTTTATTTGCTTCACACAAAGGCTTAGTGATGACAGTTTTGATTATTCCCCATTGTTCTTCCACTCCTCCTTCCTGCCTATTTGCTAGTGCATTCCTTAGGCACTCACCCACTTTGGCAAAGTCAGCCCTCCTAAAGTCCAGGACCTTTGCCTTTGTATGGCTTGACTCGACTGCTGTGTTTATCATGAACCATGCTGTTCAATGGTCACTAGTTCCCAGATGGCTACCCACTTCTAAATCTGTGATCCTTTTGCCACCTCCATTTGAGAGTACCAGGTCTAAGATTGCTCCTCTCGAGAGGGTTCCAACACTAGTTGTCTAGGCATGCCCCTGTAGGGCATCTAGAATGACCCCACTCTTAGAAGTGGCTGCTGTAAATGCACTCCTGTTAACATCTGATGTTGTCAGATCCCCCGTCAGCAATATCTCCCCTTTTTCTGCCATTCTAAGGATACTTTCTGTCATTTCCTTGTCCATGTCCTCCCCCTGAGATGGGGGTCTGTATACAACCCCTGTGTGGATTGTGGTGCCACTGCCTGTCTCCAAATTGACCCACAGTGCTTCCTCTCCTTATTGTTTACCATTTTGTTCTGTTGCTTTGATTTCTTCCTTTATGTAGAGCTCCTCCTCCTCTTTTACCCTCCCTGTCCCTCCTGTAGATAGGTGTATCCTGGTATGTTTACATCTCAGTCATGGTTCCGTGATACCATGTTTCTGTGACTGCCACGATATCCAAATGCTCCTCCTCCATCAAGGCCACTAATTCAGGAAGCTTGTTACCCAGACTACAGGCATTAATACTCATTGCTCTCCATTTTTTGATGGCTTTACCTCTTGGAGCACCATCCCTGTCCTTATTGACTTTGCTTTCTCCATTCACCCCTGACCTGCTCCCTACTGACCTTTCTGCCTTGGTCTTTACCTCATTTATTACCCTGTTTTGTTGGGGGAGGCTTGGAATTCCCTACTGCTTATCAGTGCCTCCCCCCTTGACTAGTTTAAAAGCTTGCCAGTGAAGCATTTAAACGACCACCCAGAAGACTTGTTCCCTTCCTGGACAGATGTAGACCATCTTGCCAGTATAGGCTGGTATCCCTCCAAGTGGAACATAAGTCCCCAATGAAGCCAAACCCCTGTGCTCTGTACCATTTTTTCAACCATCCATTGACTCGCATGATGTGAAGTACCCTCACCTCACCCTTGCCATAGACAGCACCTCTGAGAAGGATACTGTGTGCTACTTGCTAGGCCCTCCCCAACTCCACAAACTCCTCCTGCACTGCTCTAATCTCATGTTAAGCCAAGTCATTTATCCCTAGGTGGACAATGGCGTCCAGCTCAGTCTCCATGCAGCTATTCTCGTGATCCTTAGGATCGCTTCCTGTCCCTCCAACCCATGGCGCCAGGCAGGCACCTTACTTCAGTTTTCCCTGCTCTCCCAATTCTATCCCCCTAATGACTGAGTCTCCCACCAGGAGCTGCTTCCTTTCCCTGTGGTGTCATCTGCTTCCTTCCTGTGGGGCTCCCTTGCGACAGCTGTCCGCAACCTTCTTAGTCACGTCTGTGGTTACATCCATAGGGGAATGATGCTCCATCAGAATTGTGTATGGATTGTGGAATGGTACAACTGACTGGGTGTGCCTCTGTTCCACCACCCTCACCCTCCCTGAGCCCACTGTGGTCCAACTGCTGCGCTTTCTTCGCAATCTCTGAGGTAGTGGTGGTAGCTCTGGTGCTTCCTGGATGGGGGAGGTTCTCTTACTACTGTCCAGTGTGGCCTGAAGATGGGCAACCTCCTCCCTCAAGGTAGAGAGTTGCCTGCAAATAGGGCAGCATTTCAGCCTCCAGAAAGACTCCCAGAAGACTGCTGCCCCACAGCCAGTACATTACACTACACTACTTCCCACATGTCTGTCTACCTTCCTGTTTATCTGGTATGTTTTTCGATTTGGGCCTCATCAAAGAACTTTGAGCCTTTCTCTTGCCCAGTTGAGAGTCCTGGACTACATGCATCATCTCTTTGACCTGGGTCTCAGCCATTCCTCTTTGAAGGTCCACATGGCAGCAATTTCGGCCTACCATGTCCCTTTTGGAGACAGGACTTTCACTCAGTTGAAAGTCTCTAAGACTTTCCTCAGAGGGGTTCTCCACTTGAGACCCCCCCATCCGCATTCCTGCTCCACCTTGGGATCTGAATTTCATTCTCAAGAAGCTTACTCTGCCTCCTTTCGAATCGGCAGCCTCAGAAGACTTGAAGCTCCTGTCTTGGAAGACTCTCTTCCTAGTGGCCATTACTTCAGCTCAACAAATTTCTGAGCTTCAGGCCCTGATGTGCAAAATCCCATATTTTATTTTTCACAAGGAATGTGTAGCTCTGCGCACCAACCCTAAGTTTCTCCCTAAGGTGGTAGCAGAATCTAATAAATCAGTCCATTGAGCTACCTGCTTTCTTTATGCAGCAGTCCAATCAAGGGAGTACCTCTTGCATACTTTGGATGTTCATAGAATTCTGAGATACTATACCTCTAAGACTAAGGATCTCAGGAAATCGGATCAGCTTTTTGTCTTTTTGCTTACAAAAGAGAGGGCAATGCAGTTTCCAAGCAATGCCTATCTAAATGGTTGGCTCATTGTATCACCTTCTGTTACAACAAGTACCACAAGACCCTGCCAGGTCAAGTCAGAGGTCACTCCACCAGAGGAGTAGTCACCTCTGGGGCATGTTTCAAGAATGTGTCAGTGGCAGACATCTGCGCAGCCGCGACTTGGACTTCTGTCCATACCTTTACAAAACACTACAGTTTGGATATTCCCTCTCGCTGTAGAGCAGGCTTCGGGTTGGCTGTACTCCAAGGTCTTCTTTCATAAGACCCATTCAGCCGGAGGTTCCATTTTTTGGATAGTTTCCTCCTCCTGAGTGCTTTTCCTTTTTCTAGACTGTTTGGGATTCAGTCCTATATGTAATTACCTGCAAGAGCCTTCTCAAAGTAAGATAGTGCAATTAACGTAAGAACCACTGCAACAGTAGATCTTCAAGAGGTTTTGCAGTAGGTAATGCCTTCCTGCCTCCATCCCCTTAGCATTTCAGCTCCTTTTCCAGGAAGGAAATATCCTTCTCTCTCATGTTGCCTTTTGGCCTTTGGTGGGAAAGAACTGGAAGGCAGGGTGGGGGACTGCCTTTATACTGACATCGGGTCACCTGATGTGGGGCGTCCTCGCCAGACACTGCTGGCTAGAAATTTTTCTATGGGGTCCTGACACCTGCCGGGACAGTCCTATATGTAATTACCTACTGCAAGAGCCTCTCTCGAAGATCTACTGTTATGGTAAGTTCTTAAGTAACTGTACTTTCTGTCTTCCAGTTTATTTGTATAATTTCCATGGCTTGTGTTGGGTTGTTCATGATTGCCCTATAAAGTCGGGATATTACATATCGGGGTGAAGTTCACTTTTTATTGTATAAGCTGATTAAATAAGAGGGGAGGGGATGTCTGCAAGGTCACATCCAGCTCCATTTCATTATCTAAAAAATGGCATATTCTAGGGACATGGATATGTTGTTCATCCACACTCATTGGCAGTATCCTTGCCGCTTTAAATCTTGCGGAAGGTCTTCAAGCTTGCTCCTCCCACCCACCGGGTGGTATAACTCGGCTCCGCCCATGGCGCCAGATCTTCCTTACCGCTTGGAAGCTCAGGTTCCCTCCTTAACGCTCTGCGTTTGTGACTGTTCCTATTTCTCCGTTTGCGGATTTAAAATAAAATTTTGCAAAGACTTCAGTCTTCTATCCCTCAGCGGCTCGCGATGGACAAATCGACTCCCGGTTGGAGAGATGCCCATGCCGGCGAAGATGTCTCGGACGGATCCTCACTCCACGTGTGTATACTCCTAGAGCCTGAGCACGACCCGCGGAGCTTGCGACCTGTGCTCATCTTTCTCGGCCCTCGTCCTCGAAGGCCGTGCTGCCCGATTGCAACTGGGCGTCCGAGAGCGTTTCCCTCGGCGGTAACGAAGTCAAGGAGGCCCGGTTGAAAGCGGTGTCATGGCCGGGCTTTCCGGCCAGTTACTGGCAGCGGATGGTAAGCCCTCGAAGAGAGAGGCGGCACGGGCGGTATCTTCCTCGGCAGCGGCATTTATCCGCTCTCTGGGTTCTTCCTACCGCAACTTCTTTTAAGGAGCTTTGTCTGTCCCTCTCCACTAAAGGAGAAGGGCCTGCGTCTCGAGGACCTTATTCTCAATCCAAAAGAGGGACAGGGGTAAGTCCCTCATTGGCGCTCTTGGGAGGCGGGAAAGGTCCCTCTCCCGGGCCGTCGACTGCCGGCCCAGTCGACCGCTCGGCTTGAGCCACTGGCCTCCACGGTGTCCCCGTCAGGTCAGTTGACCGGAACTCCCCACCGATGAAATCGAGATTTTCTCGACCCATTGGACGGGCTGTCGCCTTTAGCAGCCGAGATTCCCCTCTCCGGTTCCCAGGAGGAGTTGAGATCCCGTGGGCTCGCCTGTACCTCCGGTTCCGGAGCCCTCGGATGGACCTTCCGAGCGAAGGAGTGCGGTTCCGGCCGACACCTCCCGCACCGACCCGGAGATTCCGGGACTCGATCTCGGTCTCGGACCTCGCGGTCCAGCCGTTCCACCCGTCATAGGGCGGTCTCGGCGTCAACACCGCGGTAAGCGGCGTCGCCGCTTCGTCCTCGTCCTCCTCCTCGGATGAGGAGGCTTGGCGTAAATTACGTCGATGATGCGAGACCTTATGTTGCAACAGCTTCTCCTGGCGAGAATAAGCCGACTCCGCGCCTTCCCGACCATTAAGTAACTGTCACGGGCGACCGACACAACCCCTCGACTTGTCGAGGCCTATACCCAGGCGGTTGTTCGGCCAAAACCAGCTGCTCCACCGATTCGGTGGACCTCCGCCTCCACAGCCACCAGGTTGGGGCTCCGACCAAGGATTCTCGGTCGGCTAGGGTTTACCCACTCGGCTGTCAGTTACCCTCACTCCCGACCGACCTCGGCAGGTGAAGGTGGCTCAGGCCAGAGCAGCTCTTGAGGACTCTTCGAGTCCGAAGATGATTCCTCCTTCTTCTCAAGCGACTGGACTTGAGGTCTTCAGGAGGTCAGTCAATGGGCGATAGCCCGTCGTCCTTCCTGAGACTGCTTCGGCTCATCTCGAGTCTACGGGATGGAGCTCGAACCCGTTCCAAGCAGGCCAGGTATCCCCTCACGGAGATTCTGGACCGAGGGATTCTCCGGCCGGAGGCCTTTCCGGTGGCCGAGGCCATAGTGGGTCGGCACTGGAACTTTGGCAGCGCCCTGCTTCCTGCCCTGCGCTCGGCCAGGATGGCCAGGAAGTATCGCGGTCCCTACCGGTTCCTTGTCCGTTTTGGAACACCCCTCTGCTGAGGGTTGGTTACCGAGCGTTTTCCGGCGCGCCCGGCTAGCGCCAGGGATGGACAAACCTCCTGACAAGGAGTCAAGAAATTGGACTATGTCGGGCGAAAGATCTCGCTGCGTCCTCTCTCGGCCTTCGTCAGGCCAGTTCGGCGTCCTCATGGCACATTTTTTCTCATGCCCTGTTGGGCTCCTGGATGAGGTCATCCCTCATCTTCCGCCCGATCTGCAGACTACGGTTAAGCAGGTGCGGGACCAGAGCAGGGCAGTGGCCAAACAGCAGCTCCAGACTGCTTTGGATATAGGGGACTCATGTGCCAGATCGGTGGCGACGCAGTGGCTATCGTCGGCCAGGCTTGGCTGAGGATATCCACCTTTACTGGATACCCAGCACAAGTTGGCGGATGTTCCTTTTGGGACTGACCTCTTGACCCTGGGGTGGAAGGTCACCTGCAGAGGATCGAGAAGTCAATGCCACCTTGGACTCGGTCTCTTCCGCTCAGAAGGACAAAGGCCGCAAACCACAGCCTAAGCCCTTTCGTCCTTCTTGCCCCGCGCGCCTTCCCCAGCAACGTCAGGGCCAGCAGGCTCGGCCTTGGCATCCCAAACCCAAGCCTGGCTTCCTCTAACAGGAGGCAGGGAGGAAAAGGCCCAGGAGGTCCCTCGGCGGTCCCTCCTCCAAGCCTGCCCAGTGACGGGCTGAGGGGTGTCACCCCATCCCGTCCTTACCCCTGGGTCCCCATGGGGAGACGGCTCACACTTCCGTTCCGCCTGGTCGCTGTTACCACAGACAGGTGGGTCTTGGAGGTGGTGGGAAGAGGCCTGCCTCTGGGTGAGCAGGCACCACCCCTTCAGAGCCGTCGCCCCTCGGGGGCGGATCCCCAGCCTCACTGGCGGCTCGTCAGACGCCGGCAGCTCTCCTCCAGAAGGAGGTGGTAAGAGGTGGTGGACCCTCCTTCAGACCCAGGGTTTGTGTCCAGGTACTTCCTGGTTCGAAGCAGACGGGGCTGGCGCCCCATTCTCAAACCTACGACCTAAACAAGTTCCTAAGGTCTCGAACCTTCAGGATGGTCACTCTAGCTCAGATAATACCATCCTTGGAGCAGCGGCGTGTGGTTCTGCTCTCTGGACTTGCAGGACGCGTTTTTCACGTCCCTATCCGTCCGTCTCACCAGAGATTCCTTCGCTTCCGGCGGAGGGATCCTCTTGATTCCAAGCCATGCCCTTCGGCTTGTCTCCAGCTCCCAGGGTCTTCACCAAATGCATGGCAGTGGTGACAGCATTCCCTGGCGCGAGGGGTCGGGTGTACCTTACCTGGGCGACTGGCTGATAGCAGCTCCCTCCAGGGAGGCGGAGTGGTCAGAGATCTGGCCCTCAGGTCTGCTCTCAACTGGGCCTCCTTATCAGCGAGGCCAGAGTCGGACTTCGAGCGAAGCAGGTGATTCTATTCATCGGGCGCAGCTCGACTCTCTTCGAGCCAGGCAGCTGCTCGGCGGACAGGCCGAGGTTCTTTCCTCCTTTGCCCGATCATTTCTGGTTGGGCATGCGCCTGCCGGGACTTCCTGCGCCTCCTGGGTCTCATGGCGGCCTGCACCAGCGTGGTCCATTGGGCCCGCTGGAACATGCGTCCCTTCAGTGGGGACTGGCCGGCCAGTGGTCTAGCGCTGCGATCCATGGACCAGCCTGTGCCGGTGACACAGGGGATGTGGGCAGCTCTCCAGTGGTGGACCGTTCCAGTTCATTTGCAGGAGGGCATCCCGTTCATCCGCCCGAGCAGGCGGTCTCTCTATCGACCGATGCCTCTCTGATGGGTTGGGGTGCCCATCTGGGGAACACGGGCTCATGGCCTCTGGTCCCATGAGGAGTCGATGCCACATCAACCTGCTGGAGCTCCGGCGGTCCGCCTAGCTCTCACCGCCTTTGCTCCGTTCCTCCGAGGTCAAGTGGTCCGAGTCCAGACGGACAATACCACGACCATGTACTATCTGAACCGCCAGGGGGGGCCGCGCTCCATGCTTCTGTGCAAGAAGCTCTCCGCATTTGGTCACTCGTGCGCAGCCTGGAGGCGGATCTCCTAGCCATTCACGTGGCAGGGCCTCCAACACCCTGGCCGATGCCCTGAGCGGATAGGGCTGCATCCCACGAGTGGTCTCTCCCCTACGGAGGTAGTACAGCATCTGTTCTCCCTTTGGGGCACACCTCAGGTGGACCTGTTTGCCTCCATGGAGAGCAAGCTGAGTCTGTTCCACGCCCCCCTCAGCAGGGCTCGCTGCAGGGGGATGCCTTCTCGAGGCAATGGACCCCGGGCCTCTTTTACGCCTTTCCCCCATTTCCCTTGATCCACAAGGTGCTTCTCAAGGCGAGGAGGGACAAGGCGCAGGTGATTCTGATAGCCCCAGACTGGCCTCGCCAGTTCTGGTACCCAGATCTCCTCAGTCTCAGCTCCAGGACTCCGCGGCAGCTTCCAGCTCGCCCGGACCTGCTCTCAGTCAATCAGGGGAAGGTGTTCCATCCGGACCTTCAATCCCTGCACCTGACGGCCTGGTTCCTGGGCTAGAGTTCCAGGCCTTGGGTCTTTCCGACGAGGTCCTCAATGTAGTTGAGGCGTCCGTAAGTCGACCAGAAAATGCTATGCCTTCAAATGGAAAGGTTTTCCATTTGGTGTCAGAACAAGGGCTTGGACCCTTCCTCCTGTTCCTTGGCAAGCATCTTGGACTATTTATGGTCCCTTTCTAGTCAAGGGCTTGGTCGGCGACCTAAAGGGTGCACCTGGCAGCCATCTCTGCTTACGGTAGCGGGCGGGAAGCAGTCGATGGCGGAGAAGGTGGTCTGGCGCTTTCTAAGGCCTTGATCACATTCCCTCCAGTCTGGGGAACCCCCACCTCCGTGGGATCTACTGCTGGTACTGGCAAAGCTCATGGGCAAGCCATTCGAACCTATGCAGCAGTGTGCTCTCTCTCCACCTGTCGTGGAAGAGCCGCCTTCTTGGTGGCTATCCGTCAGCCAGAAGGATGGGAGAGCTCCAGGCGCTCCATCGAGTCTCCTTACCTGGTCTTCCACAGGGACAAGGTTGTCCTCACGCCCCACCGAAATTCCTTCCGAAGGTGGTGTCGGAGTTTCACCTTAACCAGGTGTTGACTCTGCGGTGTCCTACCCCAATCACACCTCGGAGGCCGAATATAGGCTCCATACTCTGGACCCTAGAAGGCGCTCGCTATTATAAGGCGCCACGGCTGAAATCCGGGAGAGGTTGCCAGCTGTGTTTGTCACCTACGCTGAAGCCGCATCTGGCAGACCTAGCCAAGCGGACGATAAGCAGGTGGGTAACCTCCTGCATAGATCTCTGCTATAAGTTGGCGGACATGGAGCCTCCCAGAGGATAAGAGCTCATTCTACCGCCATACTGCTGCAGCGGTGGCTGCTTCCAGGGGCGTCCCTATCCAGGAAATCTGCAGGGCTGCTACCTGGAAGTCAGCAAACACCTTCATTACCCACTACCACATCGACCTTGAGTCACGCCGGGATGCTGGTTTTGGGGCCTCGGTTCTCAGTCTCTCTTTCCCAAGTAAGTATATGGGGTGTGCGTCTTGCCTCCCTCCTCCCGGAGAACTGCTAGGAGTCTGCCAATGAGTGTGGATGAACAACATATCCATGTCCTAGAATACAGGTTACTCACCTGTAACAGGAGTTCTAGGAATGGTATATGTTATCCCTACATTCCCCTGACCTCCAGCTCGACGCACAACCTGAGCTTCCAGCCGGGCCAGATCTGGCGTCATGGGGCGGAGCAGAGTTATACCACCCGGGTGGGTGGGAGGAGCAAGCTTGAAGACCTTCCGGCAAGATTTAAAGCGGCAAGGATACTGCCAATGAGTGTGGATGAACAACATATACCATTCCTAGAACTCCTGTTACAGGTGAGTAACCTGTATTTTGTAGATAACAAAAAAAATTTTTACGTGGTAATGAGAATTCAGTCTGTAGTTGGTCGAACGTTCTAAAGATACCCTCATGGTAGAATTAAAATGTTTGAACCAGACTCCTTCTATACCATGTTCGAAATTCTCCATCTAGTGATGCCTGGGTGAACTCCGGGTTGCTGGTAGGGATACCCATCCATTTGGCTCCGGTTTGATTTTCAGGGAGCTGGAGGAATTTCATCCAAGCTCCAAGCAATGTCGGAAGGAAAAATGATCTCATCTCCTTGAAGGAGAGTGTCCAGGGCTGGAAAATTAGCTCTGCATCCAGAGGGATAGCAGTCAAATTCTGTTCATTTTGTATCCAGGCTCGATCCAGTTTTGGTGTGGACATCCATTCTGAGGTGTGTAGTAGCAGGGTGGCTATCGAGTAATTATATAGATC
Source organism: Neoceratodus forsteri (assembly GCA_016271365.2). Taxonomy (NCBI): domain Eukaryota; kingdom Metazoa; phylum Chordata; order Ceratodontiformes; family Ceratodontidae; genus Neoceratodus; species Neoceratodus forsteri. Next base: position 1,730,921,209 of record CM057449.1, read on the forward strand.
TGGGAGGGCCAGACCCCCTCTCTCTCTAGGCAAATGTGATTTGCATAGAGCTAGCCGAGTCTTCCTCCTGACCACACAAAACATACTAACATACTAAAATGCCAGCAGAATAGGCCAAATGGTCTTTCTGTGTCTGCTCGTTTGGTCAGCCCCCACCCTGGGTGCTGACCTTGCTATCCTCGCCTTCTCTGGCTTCTCCTTCCCAGTTCGATATTCTTGCTGCATTGGATTTTGCTTCCTGAACCCTTCCCTGTACCTGTCCCACCCCTCTTGAACCCCTCCACTGTCTCTGCCTCCACCAGCCCCCTAGGTAGTGCATTCCATGGCTCTACCACCCTCTCAGTGAAGTAGCACCTCTCCTTTCTCCCTGAATCTTCCCCTCCAGCTTCCACCCATGCCCTCTAGTGGCCCCTTCCTCCTTCCTTCAAGCACCTCACTGTTCCTCCCCTATTTACCCTCTTCATGCCTGAAGACCTCTATCATGTCCCCGGTCCCTTCTCTCTTCCAAAGTGTACATATTTAGCTCTTGAGCCTCTCCTCATAGGTCCTGTCCCCAAGCCCCAAATCATTTTGGTTGCCCTCCTCTGGACCCTCTCCAGGAGGTTAATGTCCCTCTTTAAGTAGGGGCTCCAAACTGCCACGTACTCTCAGGTGCGGCCTCCAAGCAGTTATACAGAGGGAGTATCACTTCCTCCTTCTGGAGGTGATCCCCTAGCGATGCATCCCAGCATCCTGTTGGCCTTGGCTGCTGCCCTCTCAAGTCTCAGAGTTGTTCATCTTGACATCCACCTCCACCCCCAGGTCCCTCTCAGCCATTGAGACTTGTAGTATTTCCCCGCCAGGGTGTACACTTGGCCTGGGTTTCTTGCCCCAGATGGAGTACCTTGCATTTCCTGCATTAAACCTCAGCTTCCACTTTCTAGACCATCTTTCCAGAGCCTCCAGATCCCCTGCAGGGCCACCCTCCCTCCTCCCCATCCACCACTGCCCCAGTTTGGAGTCATCTGCAAAGAGACTCATCTCACTCCTGATTCCTGTCCTTATGTGTCAGATACGTGGCGTTGAACAAGAGGCCCAAGGACTGATCCTGTGGGACCCCACTAATGACCCTCCTTGGGAAGAGATTATCCCACCAACTACGACCCTCTGGGTCCGGGTCCTGAGCCAATTGCCTATCCATCGGATCATCTGGTTTCCACCCCCATTTCTCCTAGTTTATCCAACAGGCCCCGTGAGGAACAGAGTCAAATGCCTTGCTGAAGTCCAGAAAGAGGACATCCACTGGTCTACCCAGGTCCAAGGCACTTGTCACCCAGTCATAGAACTCCACCAGGTTTGTCTGACACGATTTCCCGGGATGAATCCATGCTGTCTATCGTCCAGGCACCCTGACTTATCCAGGGCCCCCTAGCCACTCCTTGACAATGCCCTCCATCACCTTGCCCACCACTGATGTCAGGCTGACAGGCCTGTAGTTCCTGCCACCTCCCTTGATCCCCCTTGTGGATAGGCCTACATCGCCACCTTCCAGTCTTGGGGCACCCACCCTGTCCTCAGAGAGATGGTGAAAAGCTCTGCCAGGGGTTTCGCCAGGACATCTGCAAGTTCCTTCAGCACTCTAGGATGTAATTTAGGATGTAGACGAAATCGCTCTATTCCAATGACTCACCTCCCTCTGAGAGAGGGGGGACAGGAATGTTTTGCATAAAATAAAGGATTCTCGGGAGAATATTCGTTTGAAGAGCCTGAACCCTATGTATTAGAGAGATCAAGAGATGTATCCAGCGTTTAAGATCTGTCTGAATCTGTTCAAATAGGGAATCATAATTTATTTCATATAAGTTACGTAGACCGGGAGGGATACGAATACCTTGGTGTGTAAGATCGGGATGGTCCCATCTAAACGGGTATCTATCAGTAATTGATTGAGGGAGATTGGTGCACTAACAGGGCTTCTGACTTATCTTGATTAATTTTATAGCCTCTAAGTTGTTCTGTATAGGGAAACGTAGTTTGTAGGGGAGATTTCTGGTCAAGTAATATATAGGAGGAGGTCATCTGTATAATATGCTATTTTATGTTGTACTGTATTAACAGAATAGCCTGTAGATTTTCCAGTTGCCTCTGGTATTGAGCAACTGGCTCTACATGTAATGCAAATACATGGGGGGGATAGGGGGCATCCCTGTCTCATCCCCCGAGTAAGGGGAAATTGAGAGGAGTAAGAACCATTCACCTTGGCTATTGCCTCTGGGCTGGTATAAAGGCCTTTGATATTATCTAAAAATTGGGGAGTCAAACCTCTTCAGAGCTGATTGTAAAAAGGGCCAGGACACTCTGTCTAATGCTTTCTGGGCATCGAGGCTTAATATCAGTAGTTGGGAACTAGTCAAACGGGCATGATTTATAATATAAAGGGTATGCTTGCTATTTTCAGTGGTCTGTTGGGATTTTATGAAGCAGGATGGATCAGCAGGGGAAAGATGTCATCCATCCTGTGAGCCAGAATACTGATGTATATTTTGTAGTCTTGATTTAAGACTGAAATTGGGCGGTATGCGTTACAGAGACAAGTAGGCTTTTTTGGCTTCAGGATGACTGATATTGCCGCCTGTCTCCAGGAGATGGGGTACTCTGCTGTAGTATGGCTACTCTGAAGTGCGGCCAATAGCAGGTCTTTAAGGATGTCTAGTACTCCTTTATAGAATTCTGACCCGTATCCATCTGGGCCCTGGTTCTTCCCATTTTTAAATTATGTATAGTTGTTGAGAGTTCCTAAGCCGTAGTAGTCGCAGCCTCTCTTTATGGGTTTCTGTAATGGTAGAGAATTGCAATTTGGAGAGAAATTAGGTAATCTGTTGTGGATTGGGTATGTAGGTTCGGAGTAGAGATCTCAATAAAAGGTTCGGAAACTCTCTAATATTTTGAGGGGGGGTCGAAATTGGCCAGTGGGCGGGTCTTGTATTTTGGAAATTGTCATTATTTGGGTTTGATGATGGAGTCTGTATGCCAGGATGCATGAGCTTCTGGATCCTCCTTCATAATATTTTTGATGCATCCAGGCTAACACTCGTTCTGTCCTGTCAGTTAGGAGTCGCTGTATATCTTGTTGTACTCGAGACAATTGGTCCACGACACTGTCATCCCTCCTCATGTGTGCTTCCTGGAGAAGACATAGTCTGTCCTGTAATTCTTTTAGTTTAGCCTCCTGTTGTTTCTTTTTCCTGGATGCAAAGGCTATGATGTAGCCTCGCAAAACTACTTTTAGTGTGTCCCATAGCAGCTGCAGCGGTGTTTGTGGGGAAGTATTTTCTCTAATTATTTCTAGTATTTTTTGTTTCAACAAATCTTTAAATTCAGGGTCTCATAATAAAGTAGGGTTGAATTTCCATATGTTATTTTTGTTCCTGCTGAATTCCCAGTTCTAAAGTTATGAGGGCATGATCTGAAAGATGTATGTTCATTTTATCAGCTTTATATATCAAGCCCCTATGTTTGCTGCCAATATATACTGTAAATAATCCAGTCTAGTGTAGTGTCTATGGGTATAAGAATAGAAGGAGAATTTTCGTTGGGACAGATGCAGAAAATGCCACGAATCCACTAACCCCACATCTCGGACCAAATGTCTAAGATGCTTTTGACCAGTGTTCAAAACTGGGGAACAAGAGGTCAGTGTGTCCAATGAGAGATTCATTGGGCAATTCAAGGATGAAAAGGATGAAGTCCAGCATTTGATGTATCGATGAGGCGTCCCTATTTAGCGGTATATGCATACATACTGCAGACTGTTAGAGTCTGGCCCTGCACAGTACTTGTTGCCATCACTGTCCTACCCTCTTTATCCACATGTTGTTTTATTATTTGGAATGGGGAGGACCTTGGGATTAGAATCGCCACAGCTTGGTGTCTGCCATGACGATGTGCAGATTCGACCATCTAAGAGAACCCAAATTTTAGCAATTTTTAATGTTCAGCAGTCGACAAGTGTGTCTCCTGCAATAGCAATATATCTGGTTTGTGTTTCTTCAGCACCTGCAAGGTTCTTTACCTTTTGATAGGGCCGACCAGCCTGTTCACATTATGAGATACAATCCTAAGAGGAATAGGCATCTTGTATTGTACGACTTTTTCTTATAGGCTCTGGGTTCCCATCTATGTTACCTATGTTTGGTTTTTCATATTGTGCTTCTCTTGTACATTTCTTACACCCATAATCTTAGTTAACTTGTTATAGAACCAAAGTTTGTTGTCATCTGGGAAAAAAAATCATTAAAATGGGGATGGGTAATGGGTTTGGGCCAGTTGGGCCAACAACTATAAGTCTAGCCAAGCAGGCTAGTAAGGATCTCTCTGTGGTCAGAGATCTTAAAATAGAACTTCCAACATCAGAAGGTCACTTGGACATACTTCTGACTGGGGCAGTAAGTTAAACTGCAGATTGGGGATCTGCACCCTTATCCAGAAGGAGTCCCCATGGGGTAAGACCCCATTAACTGAGGAGGAGTTAGGAAATTAGGGTGAAGTAAATTATAAAGGTGATGTAAAGTTATCATATAGGAGGGCAGGGTATACCTAGGGGTTGGGTTAATTGGTGTCATTCCTCTAGCTCTTGAGATAGTCATACCCCACCTCCCTGTGCCCGCTGTTGGGGTATTTGTTGGAGGAGAGTAGTCATCTTGGTGTCAGATTCACCTGCCTGTAGACAAAATTCAGCCCCCTTAGGCATACATGGCCTATTAGTCTTAATCTTATACTTTAAATAATAATAGTCTACTAAATCTTCAGTGGTAAATTCAAAATGTTAAAATATTTCTGGTATCATTCATGGCCTTTATGATTGTCTGCTGTATTTAAGTGCATCCATTTTGAGAATATTTGATCCCTAAAATGATCTGAAGTGTTACCAGGAATGACCTCTATCTCATCTCCAGATGTGACAGCAGCGATTTCAGGGTCACCTCACCCATGGTAACCCCACTGAGTGGGTAGCCCCGATCTGCTCTGGGGCATGTCCAGCAGCCCCCCCTCCTGGAAGCCGAGGCAGGCTGTGGAATCGACGAGAGGGCATAGTATCACACTCCTGGGCCATCAGGCCCTGCCTCCCGGTAGCCCCATCCAGACCCCACCCCTCCCCAGGGAGGAATGAGTACATCTTGCAGCCTCCCACCCCTGGGCCTAGTTCCCCTACCACTATACTCCCATCTGTGTCCTGAATACTGCCCCTCCACGTGGAGGACCAGGATGATATGCCCCAACAAGACAAGTTCATCTGTGTGGGCAAGTGTTATGAACTTGTTTCTTAATTAGCGGCAGTCTCCTGGGCCACAATATTCCTATTTAATGGGAAGGTCCATGGTCAGAGGTCTGCGACAAGGGGAGCTACTAAGTGTTCCCTGCTGCATCTCCCCTGCCTGTCTTCAAATTAAATTCAGGCTAGGTCTAGGCCCTGCCCAGAAAGCCAATCATCAGCGTTCACCCTATTTAGCGGGCTGTGATCAATTTGGGTCCCCCCCCTCCCAGACAGCAGCATCTTAACTAACTGGGAATCAATTTCCCGCTGCCTGTGTGTGGAGGGGGAGGATATCTGCCACCCGCTCCCCTATCTAGCGGGGGCAGTATGGCTAACCGGTCCTCTCCCACTCATGTTCCATATACATCTGGAACTAAGAACTCCTCTCAATGCTGGCCTCTCTTAGCCTAAATTTTCAAGCCCATACCTGGGAGAACAGCACTGATGAGGTGAGACCAGGCCCAAGGACCGTGCAGGTCACCCCCAGAACCAGGCTGGGACCCGGACAGACCCCCAAGAAGGGCACAGCACTGATCCCGCCCCCGGGTCCAAGGGGTCCCCACCTGACATCACCCATTGAGCTACTCACTGCGTCACAGCCAGATCCATTTTCTCATTTTCATCCATAAGGTATCTCAGGAGGTCTGCCTAGCAAATTTGACAGAGTTTCTTGATCGAGTCCATAGTGGCTTGTTGCTCTGTTGGCCCTACGCCGAGGCCCTTGCCGTCGGGCAGGTGGTTGAGTCTCTGGGGCAGGCTAGCTGCAGAAGGCAGGGAAAGCCCCTCTTCAAATCCAAGTAGGCTTCCTCTGCTGTTTCTTATATTTGTTGCCCATTCGGATATTGGACAATGAGCTGACTCAGGTAGGGTGTTCTGAATTTCAGTTTTTGCTGGCGCAGGAGGGGGAACAGAGGGATGTAAGCCCACCTTTGCTGCATTGTTGTGGGGCATAATCGTTGTCAACGAAGATTCTGGTTGTGCCATAATACACTTTGCCCTGGGACCAGGCCTTTCTAAGCAATGGTTCTTTGGTTTGATATCTCAGAAAGCATATGATAATTGGTCTGGGGTGTGCGTTTGGTTGAAGGGGCTTGGGGCCCAGGACGCGGTGTACTTTCTGTATTTCTAAAGAGAGATCTGGATCCAGTGTAAGAGCAGTATGGAGTGTCGTTTCAATAAAGTCTTGTATGTCTGCCCCCTCACTGTTTTCAGGTATGCCATTAATTCACAAATTTCGGTGTCGATGCCTATTCTCTGTGTCCTCCTGCCTCTCCACTGTTAAATGGCAGAGCTCCACTTTTTGAGTCATGATAGTCTGCATGTGTGTATTGGTTTCAGTCTGTTCTTGTGAGGCCTGTTCCATAGTGGATACTTTAACCAAGCTCAATAAGTCGGCTCAAAAAACCTCCTGTGTCTATTTAAAGTTGATGAATTTATCTTTAAAGTCCTGTAGTTCTGATAGTATTCTGTATAGTTTTTGATCATCCCCACAGCTTGTTTAGGTTTGGATTTTGAGGATTTAGCTTGAGTTGATCGGGTCGGCTGATGCAAGCGTTCTGATGCCCCAGAATCCGAGAGATCTCCATCCGAGTTGTCTGCCTCCTGCGCCGTAATTGTGCATCTGTTTCCCCCTCCTTTATTTTTGTTGGTAGCCATCTGTGATCCATGAATTTCAAGTTTAAGGAAAACATCCAAAAAGGTGGTTACTGATTTAATGAAAAGCAGGCAGGTGTGGAGCTTGGAGATTAAGCTGCCATGTGGGAGGACACTACACTAGAAGTCCTTTGGACTGTTTTTATGCAGGGCAGGGCAGAGATGGAGCTCCAAATCAGCCCTCCATACTCTGTGCTGATGTCACTGAAAGTCACCCTGCCATGTCTTGTTGCTTATTTAAAACAGTTAGATGAACTCTGGCAAGACTTTGGGGAACTTCATGAGCATGACATTTTCAGCCAAGATTTTATTTCAGCTTTCTTGTGTTTTGTGAAACCTTTACAACAGCATAATGTATGGCAACTTAAGAAACAGACTTAAGTGATTTCTTTCTCTGTTCATTTCATGCTTTTTAACACAGATGGAGCCATAGTCCATGTCTCAGATGCCTTGCCATTCAGGGTTATGTGTCCATACTTTCTGGTTCTGAAATGGATAGTGGACTGGTGCCTAATAATGGATCTGCACAGTTTGAACCTACACGCTTGGTCACTTCTGAGCAGCCTGGGTGCAGATCTCCTGGAAATCCATGTCGCGGGAGTCATGGATCAGCAGGTTACAGCAGTTACTGTCGCTGTCAGCTGGTGGATGCTCTCAGCCAGGTTGGAGGGACGTCACACAAGTGACCCCTTTATCAGGAGGTGGTAGGCCACCTATTCACCCAGTGGGGCTCCCCTCTGTTGTACCTGCTTGCTTCTTTGGAGAACAGAGAAATAGACTGTTTTTTGCCCACCACTCACAGTCTGGGACACTGTTGGGGGATGCCTTCGCAAGGCTCTAGACCCCAGGCTTCCTGTACGCATTCTCTCCCTCCCTTCCCCCTTGGTCAACAAGGTCTTTATTAAGGCCTGTAGGGGACAAGGCATGGATGGTCCTGATAGCATTAGGCTGGCCCAGGCTGTTCTGGCATTCATGTCTCTTCAGCCTCAGCAGCAGGTCTTCATGGAGGTTACCACTCTGCTCAGATCTGCTTATCAGACAACAGGGGAGATCCTACACCTGTAACTTTAATCCCTGCACCACAGCCTGGTTCCTGGTGGCTTGGTTTCCAGGCTGTATGCTTTTGGAAGATGTCCTGCACGCTTGTAGGGTGTCCCTAAGGAGTCCCACTTGTAAATGCTATGCATTAAAGTGGAAGAAATTCTGATTTGGTGTCAGGGTAAGGAGCTTGATGTCCTTAACTGCTCCATGGCATGCAACCTCGACCTGTGGTCCTTCTCTCAGTTAGGACTGCAAGCTGATATCCCTTAAGGTGCACTCTGCCCATCTCTGCATACCTGGCATGTGCTGGTATGTGACTGTGGCCCAGGAGAAGATGACCAGGTACTTTTTCAGAGGCTCCCCATCCCTGCTTCCAGCACACAAAAATCTAACATCACTTGGGGTGGGGGAGATGGAGAATATACTGCTAGGGTTGTGGGGGGAGTTTAGCTTGAAGATTTGTGGTGACTCAGCTGTCTCCGAGAAGACTGCCTGCCAGAGTGTGAATGTGAACTGTATACCATTAGGAGAATTATGGATGCAGGTAAGTAACCCATATTTCCTCAGAGCATTTTTAACCCCCCCCCCCGGTCTCATTGCATGCCCCCTGATCCTGGTGCTTCTTCTTATTTGAAAGAGACACCCTCCTGCAGCCTGTTACCTCTGTAACGTACTTCAAGGTCATTGTCATGTCACCAGTTGCTCTCCTCTCTTCCAAGGTGTACATGTTGAGATTCCATGGTCTGTTCTCATAGGCGTCTTGTGCAACCCTGCTCCATTTTAGTTGCCCCTTCTGTGGACTGCCTCCTCCCTGTCTGTGTCCTTTCTGATGTAAATACTCCTTCATATTGTATGCACCCCAGCATTCCACAAGCCGTCCCCACTGCTTTGTCTTCACAGCTCTGCCACTTTGAGGTCATCTGATATGATAACCCCAGGTTCCGTTCCTGCTTAGTGATGGTCAGTACCTTCCCCATCCTATACTGAGCGCCTGGGTTTTAATGCCCTAGGTTCATGATTTTGCAGTTGTTGGCATGGAACCCCAACTGCCATGCCCTTGACACTCCTTAAGTTTCAGAAGATCCCTGCCCATTCTGTCCACTCCCTCCTGAGTGTCCACTTTCTTGCTGATTTTAGCATCATCTGCAAAAAGGTATACCTTCCCTTCCCTGTCACTTTACATTGATGAGAACCAGTCCTAGTACTGAGCCCTGTGACACCCCGTTGGTCACTCTTCCATCATTTAAATGAGTGCCATTGACTACTACCCTCTACTGCCTATCAGTTAACCAGATTTTAACCCAATTTACTGCTTTGTATCCCACCCCTAGACTGCCCAACTTTCTAAACAGTCTCCTTTATAGCACAGTGTCGAAGACCTTTTTGAAGTACGGATCGGTCACATCCACTGTCCTCCCCGATGTATTTCTCTGGTCACCCAGTCAAAGAGATTGATCAGATTTGTCGGGCACTACCTCCCCAACCCCATGAATCCATGTTGCCTGTGGCCTTGCAGCCCACTGGAATCAGGATACTCTGCCAGTCTTTTGTTTAGCAGGGTTTCCAACCCATTTCCCCACAACTGAAATAAGACTGACTGGCCAATAATTGCTAGCTTTCTCCCTGCTGCCACTTTTATGTAGAGGGACCAGGTCTGATCTTGTCTAGTTTCCTGAAACCACGCCGTTTTCCAGTGAACTGTTGAATAAGGCTGTCAGTGGGGCAGCTAACACCCATAGAAACATAAACTTTGTCTGCAGAAAAGGACCAGTATGCCCTTCTAGTCTGTCCTATTTTCCCCTGTCTATTACTACATCTCCCGAGTTCCTTTAGCACCTTGAATGTATCCGTCAGTTCCATACCCTTGCCCACCTTCAGAACTGCAAGTCCCTTCAAGACTCTCTCCTCTGAAAATGGCCTTGTGTCCACTTCCCCTCCCCATGCCTGATACTGAAAATGGTATATGCTTCAGAGGTTGGAAGAAGCCTCATTACTTTTTTAATGCTGTATTGTTAACACTGTATATGCCTCAGAGGTTGGAATAGGCCTTATTATTTTAGGATGTATTGCAAACACTATGTACACATTAAAGATTGGCAGAGTCCTTATTATCTGTTTAAGCTGTGTTGTTAATATTATGTACTGTACATATGCCTCAGAGGTTGGGAGAGGTGCTGTTACTTGTTTTTTGTTTGAAGCTCAACTTTATTGCATATATCACAGTCATAGCAGTGCAAGTACAGTGGAATGGGGGGTTAACCCCCTCCTCCAAAATGCTATACATGTTAGTTTAAAATGCCTGTGACTACTGCCTTGGAATGAGTGCAACATGCCAACACAGCATAGGCCTCAGAGGTCAGAAGAGGCTGTATTTCTTGTGTAATCTGTATTGTTGATACTATATGTGCTGCTGAAAGATGCCTTATTACTTTAAGCTGTATTGTTAAACCTTCCTAAAAGAAACTCCTGCATCCTGATTGACTGGCACCTATGCCTTACAACTGTCTAATACACAGGTTAAAAGTGCTGGCAATCAAGCCACAGTCCACTAGCAGTAGCGATGCCTTTTTCAAATGTTTCTGATTGCTGTTACAAACACGGCTGCAGCCTATGCTTGCTAAAAAAATCACCTATGCCCTAAAAATAAAACTTCCTCCAAATAAAAAGAACAAACAAAATGATTAAATCTTCCTTTCTTTTATATTTACCTCCTTATACACATACACACATTTAAAAAAATGGAGTATTACTCACAGATTTATATTTTGGAGCTTTTTTTCTGACCATTTCCCCATGCCCTTATCCTTGCCTGCCTAACTATCTACCAGTGGAGTCTGTGCTTCTTGCCCTGTCACAAATAAAATTGAATCCATGGCTTTAAGTGAGGCCTTCTTTTGTGTGTGTTTTGTGTGGGTAGAACTGAACATTCAGTCAGTAGAATTCTGCAGAAGTTTGAATGCCTATGTTCTGTGATCAATAAATATTCCGTGTACTGAATGTGTAGCTAGACAGATGCTTGACAGCTGAGGAGGGACTACATTTTATTTGTTACTTTTATCAAATGGAAATGCCTGTTTTAATTTCAAAATTTGGATTTCCGTTTGTTTTTTAAAATGTTCTCTGTTTGCCCTCTTTTTAAGCTCAATAAGATACTTCTGGTGGTGTATTATGCTGATCTACTGTAAATGCACTCCCTGGGGTTGACGGCACTCCACCTGAGGCAATGTGCTTCACTGCACCCCTTGGTTTGCATTTCAATTAGCCCAGTACATGGCCTGTTGTGTTTTACTGCTGACATGTACACCTCAGAGGTTGTGTTTTTCTAGTGTTCTGCTCTACTGCAGGATCTGAAAACCTAGTAAATGGAGTTAAATCAGTCACACAAATAATTGTCATAAACACTTCAGTAGAATTTATCTGCAGATACAAACAGTGGCCATACTCTTCAACCCAGCATTTCGCCCCTGCATGGGCTTCATCAGGGATAGATGGCTACCTAATTTAAAGATTAAACAAATAAATATTCTCATGTTGTACATAATACATCATAAAAGCATGACATCATAAATGGTGCTGTTTACAGAACAGAATGATCGAGCTTAAAGGCTGGGTTATTGCATACCATCTTTTGAAGGTATTACATAAGCAAGGTAAATCATGTAACGTCACTGGCACAGAACATGAGGATGTTCATGAAATGGAATTTCAAAATGTCATGGAGAGAGCATAGGTTTCATGTGGGGCAGTACATCTAGATATTGTGGGGTTACATCATTTGGAAATACAGAGCATAAATTGTTATTAACTGTGTTGAGAAAAGTAATGACTAAACATATCTGAATGCACTATATTTTTTCTAGAGAAAATGTTATCTGAATAAGAAATGTTGGATGGGCTAATATAAATAAGAACAACCAAACCAGAGTAAGCAGTGGACTTTAGATGCTATTGATTGACACTGCTTTTTATGATGCATCTACCGAACAGTTGAAGAAACTGATTAGTGTGGCTGATTTAACTCTATTGACTGGTACATGGGCCACAGTCAGCCCTGGAACTAAAAATGAATCTTAACGTGGAGAACTAGAGAGGGTATTGGGTTGAACCCTATTTGGGCATGTCTGAAAACCTAGTGCTTTATCCAGTGATGCATCAAATGTGATTGTGCCCGTTTTTTCCTTATGTTCTATAGGGAGCCAGCTGGGTAAATTGCATGTTGTAGTTGCTGGGCACGATTGTCAGCTGGTAGTTAAAAGAACATAACTCTCTTCTCTATAGTACAACAGTACTTCAACTCCCTGGTCAAGCTTTTTCCCTGTGTTTTCAAAAAGAGTAGCTGTACAGATCTATGGTTACTGACCCAGTTTTTTTAAATACATTTATCTGAAACTTTGGAAAAAATAAAGTCCAAATGTAAAAGTTTTGGTTGATATTGTCTCACCCCCTGTAAGGTATTATCATGATCATCTTTTTGTTGCATTTTAGGAAGCTGTTGTGGAATTCAAAGAGCTCTGAAACATAAAACAGATTTCATTGATGCATACAAAAGTCTTGGACAGGCCTATAGGTATGTCATTATTACTTGTTTTATGCATACTTTCTATACATTCTGTTTGTTTTCCATTTTATCCCCGACCAGGGGAAATTTCTTCCAGTTAAGTACTGGGCCACTTACCATCCAAGGAGCCACCTATTTCCACACTATCCTAGTTCTCTCTCTACCTAGTAAACAGTTACAGGTCATCTTCCCATGGCAAGGTACCGAAGAAAAGGAACAGTCAGGTGTGGGAGTGGCAGAAGATAGGTCAGAAGAGGAGTCAGCTATAGGGAAGAAGAGTAACTTTGTAGGTCCTTGCTAAATTTGGGTGTGTGCTAACTTCACTATGCCCAACTACTTGCCCACCATCCTGCCAGAGGACAGGTACAGCTATGGCTGCCCTGATGATCGAACAGTATACTTAGATGCTTTTGCCCCCATTTTCTCTCTTTCTGTTGCCCACCCCAATTGTCAAGATTTCTTTGACTGTATTTGGAGCTCCAGCCAATGGGCACGTTCATCATTCGGACAGCAGGAGGTGTGTAAATACCAGGCAGTCCACATCCTCATTCCCAGGAGCAGAGAGCAACACCTCCATAATGTGTCTGGTGTACTGACACAAAAGTCTGCACACAAAACCAAGACCGCTGCCAGTGCAGGGCACTGCTGCCATGCCACTTGGCTAGTCAGGGAGAGTGATGAAGAACTCTGATGGATCAGACTACATAATTGCAGTCCCTCTGAATACAAATTATCTTTATAATCTAATTTGGTTAAATGCTTCTGCCTGGTCAGCAGTGTTGTGCAAGCAAAGAGCTATGTATTAAGGTCAAGGTTATGTGATAATCATTATGTGTAATACCTAGAGAACTTGGTGACTTTGAAGCTGCTATGGAAGCTTCAGAAGGCATTGCTGCTAAATCAGAACCACATTCAGTCTCTGCAACTCCGAGGGATTATGCTTTATCACCATGGTAGCCTGCAGGAGGCCCTGAAAAACTTCAAGGTAACATAATAACTTTAAGTAGACTGTTTTCTTCAAATAGTTTCATTTGGTGTGCAAGTCTTAACAGGTAGAATGAATACAGTGCATAGGCAGGGTTCTCAGAGGTTTCCAATTTTTTTTTTTTACACATAGAGAAACATAGACCATGATGGCAGATAAAGAACAGAGATCAATCCAGTCTGCCCACATTCTTTATAATCCCTGGAATCTATTGCTCCTCCTGGGTACTAACTCTCCTCATCAAATCCCCATTTGCCTCCCTGGTCCTGTCGCCCCAGGCAACCACTGTTCCTTTCATTCTGTCCCATGCCTGCTTGAATTCCCTGACTGTGTTTGCATCCACCACCTCAGCTAACAGACTGTTCCAAGGTTCCACCACCCTTTCCATAAAGAAGTACTTCCTCACGTCCCTCCTGTTAATTTCCACTTGTGACCATGTGACCTCGAGTTGATATTCATGGCAAATAATTCCCCACAGTCTTACCTTGTTGATTATTTTAAGGATCTTGAAGGTCTCTGTCATATCTCCCCTCTCCCTTCTGGTTTCCAGTGAGTACATATTTAGTACCTTAAGGCACTCCTCATAGGGTCTGCTCTGCTGGCCCTGAATCATTCTGTTACTCTGCACTGCACTGTTTCCAACTTATCCCTGTCCTTTCTGAGGTGGGGGCTCCAGAACTGGATGCAGTATCCCAGATGAGGCCTCACGGGTAGTTGTATAAGGAAGTAGTACCTCTTTTCTTCTGCCTCATTACCCTCCGATACATCCCAGCATCATGTTAGCCTTGCTTATAGGCCTTGTTGCACTGGCTTGTTTGTTTAAGGGAGTTACTGATGATAACTCCTAGATCCTGTTCCTCTTCTGCAGTGTTAAGTCTCACCCCACCCATTCAGTACAATCACAGGATTTAAGAATGCATGGGATAGACATAAAGGAATTCTGGAGGTCAGAGGTAAGGGGCAACAGACTTCTAGGAAAACATGAAGTGAACTTACAAGCTCAAATGGGCAGACTGAGTGGGCAGTAGGCCCTTATCTGCCTGCACTGTCTGTGTATCTATGTACTCCATCTTGGGGTTCCTTTTCCTTAGGTGCATTACCTTGCATTTTTTGGCATGGAATTTTAACTGCCAGACTTTTGACCACCCCTCTAGTTTTTGTAGGTCCCTCTGCATGGCCCTTATTCTCTCATCGCTAGCCAGCCTCCCACATAGTTTTGTATCATCTGCGAAGAGACACAGCCTGCCCTGGATTCCCTCACCAATGTCACTAATGAACATGTTGAAGAGGATGGGACACAGGACTGATCCCTGTGGAACCTCACTCGTAACCTCCCTTTCCTCTGATTTAACCCCATTAACCCCCACCCTCTGCTGCCTCCCTTTTAGTCAACTACCCACACAGTTCACTATGGTTTCGGCAGCACCCAGGTCTTCCATCTTTTTGAGCAACCTTATGTGTGGTACTGAATCAAAAGCCTTGCTGAAATCAAAGCACAGTAGATCCACAGTGTGGCTGTTGTCTATTTCATTGATCACCCAGTCAAAGAAAAAAATCAGGTTAGTCTGGCAGTACCTTCCCGTCACAAAACCATGTTGTTTACTATCCTGGAGCCCATTGCTCTCTAGGTAGTCTAGCTTCCCCACAATGGAGGTCAGACTGATAGGCTTGCAGTTCCCTGGTTGCTCCTTATCCCCCTCCCTCCTTATGAAGCAGTACAGCATCTGTCATTCTTCAATCCTCTGGTACTTCCCTTGACCTAAGTGAGCTGTTGAGCAGCACAGCCAGTGATTCAACCAGTTGTGCTGCTAATTCCCTAAGTATCCTTGGATACAACCCATCTGGACCTGGGGCCTTATCTATCGTAAGGGTTGACAGTCCTTTCAGGACGCTCTCGCTACTAAGTATTGGCTGCCTCACTTCTGGGACTCCCTTGGTGGCCTCTTTGATGCCACTTTCTGGCATTGACCTGCAGTCCTCCTTAATGAATGCTGAGCAAAAGTATCCATTCAGGATGGTGGCCTTTTGCTCATCCTTTTCTATAACCCTACCCCCCTCAACTAGCTGTGCAATGCCCCCACACTTTTTTCACTGATATATCTAAAAACTGTTTATCTTCTTCAGGGGTATCTCAGTTATCAGGTCATGCCATAGGAACTTCACCATTGGTGAAGGGGAATCCACACAGAAGATTTTCAGCAGTACAACTGGGGCTGCCCATGCCGATGTCATGTGACGACGTCACCTACCCTATAAAGGCATGAGTGGCCCCACTCCCTCCTCAGTTCTTTCCCCCGGAGACAAAGGGAGCATAGATCTATCCAAGAGGGACCGAGAGGAGAGAGAGAGAGAGAGAGAGAGGTGCCCAGGCCAAACAGAAAGTCTGGATACACTAAGTAGCCAGTTCCAGTAAAGAGCCCCAAAGAGGGAGATGGTGGGAGGTAGATAGTCCTGATGACTGAGACCCCCTTGAAGATCTGCTGTTAAGGTAAGTTCTTACATAACTGTTCTAGCTTCTTCAGGGGTATCTCAATCATCAGGTCACACTGTAGAAGCAAGTCCCAAGCAGTTACAGGTGCAACAGACAGTCTGTGAGGAAGGCTAGCTTCAAAGATCTACTCTTATGGTAATTACATACGTAACTGTTCTTGACCCCCTCCACAATATGCAGCTCCGTGTCTGCTTTTGCTTCCCTGATGACCCTGTTCGTCTTTGTAGATAATCCTCCCTTGCTGCCTCCCCCTGCTTGTTCTTGTATTTGTGGAATGCCTTCTTTTTTGGCCCAAACCACTTCCCTGACCCTAGCTGAGAACAACAGTTTTTATTTATTTATTTATTGAATTCTCGGATTAATATCTTTGAGGTAGAAAGCTTATTTACAAAGCTTCCACATTGAATTGATACAGACATTTTACAAAAAATAGACGAGAAACAAATACACAGGTAAAACAAACTAGGTTAACAATATTAAAGAGAACAAGGCAGTAGGTACAAAAATCATAAAAACATTGTGTTAAACAACTGACTACAAGCTGGGTCAAAGACAGTAGTGAAATTCCAACATGGGGTTTCAAAGGAGCTGATCACTAGCAACCTAGGGGCAAGATAGCGTGAAATAGGTAGGGAAGAGTCGTACAAGGGGGGAAGATGGGTTCAGAAGGTTGGATAGAGGGACAGAGGCTAGTTAAAGAGGGAACAGCCTAGGAGGCAACATGGGTAGAAGGGTAGGGATAGGGAGGAATCCATCCATTGGGTTTCGTTAGTGTAGTTTAGAGGTGGGAATGCGATAAGGTATATGGTTGTGAGGGGTGAGGGTAGGTGAAAATAAGAAGGGGAATCACAAGCGGGTGACATAGATATGGTTTTAGCGGTGGGGAATTGTCTAATTGTGAAGGGAAGTGAGATAGTGAGGAGTATAAGTTATAAATAAACTAAGGGAATTCAGGAGGGGATGGAGGAAGAGGGAGGTAAGTGCTTGGGTCGGCAGGGCAAAGACCTAATGGCATTAGGTTATTGCGTCACAGTCACATGTGCTGAGATGGCCAGATGTGGCAGTAGTTTAGATTTAAAGGAGCCTAGTTTTGGTTCCAAAACCAGTTCAGTGCTGAGAGAGTTTAGCCAAAGGGGGGGCCCTATACTCGAAGGATCTGCTCCCTTGCGAAGTCCGGTGAAATGGAATTTGGAAGACAGTTTTGCTGGATCCCCTGGTTTGTTGGGAGCAGGTGGAGTAGCTAAGGAACTTTTGCACACCAGGGGATACCAGATCAAGAGTGATTTTTTTTTTTTTAGCTGGCAAACAATCCTGGTTTTGGATCCTGTTATTCAAGTTTAGCCAACCAGTGCTAGAGTAGAGCTCACATGTGTGTTAAGCGGTGTGCACCCAGAACGAGTCTGCAGGCTTTGTTAAGGGCAGTTTTAATTCTCTCGAGGGCAGTGTCTCTGCTTGCTGCATGTACGATCAGTCCTTAATCTATGACTGACAGCACCAAGTTGTTGACTGCAAGTTTTATGGCACTCTCCGTGAGACAGCGTTTGTGCCACTAGAGCTGGCCAGTTCTGGTGCTGGCTGCCTTGATGGCGTGGTCTATGTGTGTGCTACATGAGCGAGAGTAAGCAAGGATGACCTCAAGGTACTTGAAGTTATTGACCATGTCAAGTGTCTCATGCTTATTATATACTTTGAGGGGATAAGACTTGTGGCGGTTTTGGTGAGAGGTGAACAACATCAGTCACAATAGTCACATCACAATAATGGTCTCTTAACTCTGTTTTCTTGTTCTTACGCTTGCCTTTGATGCCTCTAGGATGGCTCCCTTTATTGCCCCCATGTCTTCTCTACCCTCTTATGTCCTCCACCCCTTCTAACTTACCCCTGATCAGTTTCCTCAACCTATCAAAGTCTGCCCTTCTAAAGTCAAGGACTTTGGTTCTTTATTGTGGGTTGCCAGCCCTGAGGGCCAGTTTAAACCACACAGAGTTGTGGTCGATGTTCCTTAGCAGCTTCCCAACTCCCCCAGCACCCATCATCTCTCAGTTGGTGAGCACAACACATCGAGGAATACATTCTGCCTTGTTGGTTGCTTAATAAGATGCACCAATAGACAGTCTTGGAAGGCATCCAGTAATGTCTGACCCCTGTCACTCTTGGCCACCGGGATCTCCCAGTCAACATCAGGCAGGTTCAGGTCACCCACTACCACTGCTTCCCCCTTTGCTGCCCCTCTTTTAAGTTCCTCCTCAAGTTCTCTGTCCCTTTCCTTTCCTTGCCCTAGAAGCTATAGGCAAGGCCCCAAGAATTCTGCAGCCACAGAATTTTGCGCAGAACTTGCAACTTACCTCAGGACTTCTGCAGTGCGGCAGAATTTACTGTTCTTGGAGATTCTTTATTAATATTTCCATTTATCCATAGAACCTGGTTCCCTTCCTCTCTTTTTATATTCAAAACCCCTCTCTGCTCAGCATGTGATGTTATCAGAGCTATCACATCATGCTTTAGCTAATGAAATGGCTGCATTCTGCCACAGAAATGAATAGCCACTTATCTACCACAGCTCCCACTGCCTGAGGCAGTGGTACAGCACATCAAGCACGGTGATATTTGCTCAACCTGCACTACAGCCTAATACAATTTTCAGTCTTACGTTATTGCACTAGGGCCAACTTGAACAAAACCTTGACAATAGCATAGACCTGTTAAGTCCATACCTTACTTTGTACAAACTTATTTTTGCTATTAAGGTATAGAGATGCCATCTGAAATGAATAACTGGTAAAATGAATTAACCTGTCATTTTTAAGAAAAATAAAGTAATTATCGCCAGAAAAGTGGAATATAATAATGTGTAGACATGTTGAAAGAATAGACCTGTTAAATAAATAATTGCTCTATACGCATTTTTGCCAGGGTTATTGATTACATATTGTCATTGGTTGATAGAATCACCTAAAAGTTATGGAGAAATGTTGAGTGTAGGGCCAGCTGTTGGGCCAGAGGGTAGCATGTTGTGATCCCATTCCAGCAACTCAGGTTCAGAGATGAGCTCTGGGAGCTGGCTGGGCAGCACAAGGATTGGGGGAACACATCACTGCTCTGAGCCTGGGAAGGTATGGCACAGTGTTCTGTCACACGGGGGACACATTGTGATGTGCTGGAGAGCTTTTTCTCACAATGGGTTCACATGCATGTAATGGCCTGATGGTGTTACGTGGTGTCAGGAGAAGCAGAATGGCATGAACAATGAGTTTTGCAATATCTCCACTATTCTGTTAATTCCATTTCCAAAGGGACCTGTATGAATGAGGATACGTCATGGAACTAAAAAAAAATATATATATATATACACACACATATATTTGTATGTATGTTACAGATTGCATATAAATATATAAGTGATACACAGTGGGGACCTCATGAGTGGTATAGACAACATGAGTATAGAAAAAACTTATTTATCACATAAGGTCCCCTCTTCGTGTTTCATTTATGCAATACGCTAGAACCTTAAGGGATAGATATTTTTATTTTTATTTTTTAGGCATAAAATAATTTATGTATTATTTTTTGAGCTAGTGTTACTGTGATTTCCCCCATCCTAATTGCTATAACCATTGCCATGGACGTGAAATCAGGATGATGAGCTGACACTGTGATGTGGTAGTTCATTAGTGCTGCAGAACTTCCGCAGAATTTACAAACCACCGCTGCAGAAGTTCTGTGGCAAATGGTAATCTGCCACAGAACTTGGTCCCAATGTGTCACAGAAAAGTAGGGTCCTTGGCTATAGATCACCAATAAGCACACTTTCCTGCCTGTGGCTGCTGTGAGTTGCACCCATACTGACTCAGCCTCCCCACTGCTACCCCGATACTTCCATCTTCTGCCACTTCACTGTCTTCCTTGATAAAAAGGACAAGTCCCCCCCACAACCAGTTCTTCTATCCCTCCTGAACAGTAAATACCCAGAGATCATCACCTCCCAGTCATTTTTAGCTGTGACCCACATTCTGTGATGGCCACCCGGTCCACTTCAGTGTCTGCCATCAGTGCCTGGAGCTCACCAAGTTTGTTGCCTAAGCTCCTGACACTGATTGCAGCATTAGTCTGGATGGCAAGAGCCAAACACAATAGACCCATTGTCTCTTTTATCATCTAGTATTTCTTATGATCATTTGCCTGTAATTACCCCTTCTGTAGCTTATGGAGGGCTACTTGTGACTAACAAATCTGTAAGGATCGTAGTAACATGGTAATTGAAGTGTGCTGGGTTCTGATCATTCTCTGCTTCATTGCCTTCTTGTAGGTTTAAAAAGTGAAGCAGGTGCATAAATTTGCTGACGGACTCAGCGAGTGCGTGGTGCATTTCGGGTCTAGGCCATGCCAAGAATTTTCTGGAGTGCCCCAGCTGATGTAGGATGTCCAAGAAGTTTAAGTAGCTTCAGGCCATAAAGCTGGAAGAGTCACCTAGCAGATTCAACCGCCTGCATCAATTCTGATAGAGAAACTATTGTGGGGCTGCTTCTAGTGGGCATATCCTTTAAGGACTGGGCTCCCTCAGTCAGGTAGGGTGGAAAGCACCCCAATTCCAGTGCCTGGACCAATCCAGGTATAAAACTACCTAACATGTTGACTCAGTTTCACCGGTTGCAGATGTCAGACTATCACTGGATACAAACTGTGACTCTAGGTTTCGACACTGAGCTCAGTCTGATGATTCACTGTCCTTAAACAGATGGGGTGCCTTTAATACAGACACTACCAGGCAGCTCAGTTCCTTGTAGTCCCTCCATAAGAAAAAAATGGTTTAGGACCCCCTTCTGGGCTCTCCATAACCCACCCTGCCTTTTACCCTGTGCCTCTCTTCTCTGTCGAGGAAAATAGAACCCTTAAACCCTGGTTCCAGTTTTTCCTTGATTCTGTTCATACTCCTGGTCCTGTACCATTACCTGTCACTTTGGTTTTTGTATCTGGTGTCCAAACGCTACAAGGAATCAGTTTGTCACTGTTGATGTGGCTGGACATGGGGTTGCAGGCAACAGAATCCTGTCCTTACTGCATCCCCCTTTCCTCAGTCCGGCCTTTATTATGGTGCCGACTAATCCTCCCTTAGGGGCTGCTTCAGGGTCCCTTCCATTTTGTAGGGTGACTTTTCAACCTTGGGGCCCCTGTACTTTGTCAGCAGAATGACCTTGCTGTCCGGGATTCTGACTTTGAGGCAAGGGCATGCAAACCCTATTGCCCATTGTCTAGGACAAGTAAATTTCCCTGAAGGACAAGTACCAAAAGAGAGCTAATTTCATTGTAAATAATGGGGGGCAAGGACACATTCAGCTACTGTCATGGTTGGACATGTTCATTTGAATAGCTCTGCTGTGACAATACTTCTGAGTTCAAATTGATTATGACCCCTGATGTGTCAAGGGCTGACAATATAGGTTTGCACCTCTCGTATACTACATCTCCCCTTGAGGATATCCTCATATTAGTCTTTTGTGATGCATTTGGCCAACATTTTGAAAGAACTATTTAAGACTGAGAATTTGAAAGGGGAATTTCAGTTCCTGGACATTCTGTGTAGAACATCTTCTGGTAAGCACCAGTTGCATTCCACTCCAGGTTTACAATTCCTGTCTAAAAAGGTAAGGAAAGAACTAGTTCAAGGTATGGCTGTGGGCAAAGAAGTTGGTAGTAGGCATGATGTCCATGAGTGAGGGTGATTATTTCTTGTATGCTCAGTCAGCCACAAAGATGGTCAGAGAACTTGTCCCTGCAGCAGCAGCTGAAACATTTAGAACCATTGTCCTTGCCAGTCCCCCAGACAAGGATAGTCATAGGATGGATAGGGGATGGAAAATCATTCCAGTGCTTTATTGGTATTCTGACAAGCCACATACTTAGATACAGGGTAAAATGCCAGCACAGCATTTGTACTTCTGAACGTGGGCGGCCCCTCACCCTCTTCAGTTCTTTTCCCACCATTGATCAACGTTCATCGAACTGCATTGGAAATGTCACTGCATCATTTGGTGTTTTTTATCCTTTTTTCTGCTACAAATCATTGATGGTGATGTCTTCACCTTTTCCGTCAACTGTTCCTTGCCATGGAGTGGCACCATGGGGACGTCTTTGCCTTTCCCGATGATTGCTCCTGTCTCCCCGCCAGCCTTATGTCAACAATGACGGTGTGCGTCTGCCTCTTCCCTTCAGCCCTATGGAGATACCAACGGTGATGCCTTCGCCTCTCCTGTCAGTTGTATCTCAGCCATTGGGGACATTGGCAGTGGTGCCTCACCCCCCCATTGCCTGTTTCACCCCAGCTGCTCTCTCGGCATCAGCCGTGGTGCCCTGGGCCTCCCCATCGACATGTGTGGTTACCAGAACTCTACATCAATGTTCCTGGGTATCTCTCTTCAGTGGGGCCGCCTCTGCCACCCCCTGTCGAGGTCCTCAGGTGTTCTGGCATGTGACATGGACATCAATACCAAAGCGGTCCCCTAGTCCAGCTTAGATATGTTAGGACGCCTTTTTACCTCATCCTTCAGTAATACAGACTCTGTCACCAAGGCACTTGGGGTCCCCCCTCGCGGCAGGTTTTTCCTGGCCCCTGCATTGACTCTTTCCTGAGCATCAGTGGACCCTGTTGCATCATTTTTTCAGTCTGCTGACCACGTTCAGCAGTACCACCTAGGAGGATGACCAGGAGGTAGCCTGTGGTAGTGCCACTTCGGACCAGACTGCTCACAGGGTGCGAGGTCCTCATAGCTCACATTTGGGTCCAACCCACCAGTGGTCCCACTTTTGAGTCTGTCACTGCAGTCAGCAACAGGCTACCAAGGTGCTTCCTTGCAGGGAATGGCCATTATCAGGGTGTGGCCAACCATGGTGTATGTTTCCTCCCCTCAGGTTCACCGGGGAGGAAGCCACCCTTCTGGCTTGCCATTAGCCCTCCACCCCTACTGCTACACTTGGTGAGGCCATTCTGGGGTCACCACATCTGCCCCACGGCATAGTTTCACAATGCATAGGGAGCATGATGCTCAGAGTAGCAGACTAGCCACCTCAAATACACCTGGATCTGGGCATAATCATTCACAAGCCACACTACCCTCTGGTCAATGAATGCCATTTGCCTGGCTCGCTGACAGCTACTCCTTAGTAGGAGCTCCCTCAGATCCCCACTGATGTAGTTGGGATGGGAGGATAGTTTGGCATTAGACATACGACAGCTCAGATGTTACCAGAGCCCTGCCCCGGCTTCTCTCTTAAGGGACACACCTCTTTCAGGGTGACTTACCTGGCCCTTGACGGACAGAGTGCCCCTTCCATGCCTCCCCCTCCTCTGCAGAAGCAGAAGAGGCCATGGACACAGGCCATCCTTCTACCCAGTAGGCCTTACATGATGCTTGGAACCTTTTTCTTACCCCTCCTGTACCCACTCTAGGCGTATGTAACTGGTATTCGTTTGTTCAGCATATGCCTCTGGCTATACCATTGGTGACAGTTTCTCCTTTGGGCCAGTAATGGGGCCGCTGCCTAGCCCCAGACCCCACGGCTGGCTGTCTCTTCGGCTCCTCGCCACATAAACCGGGGCATGGTTGTGGCAGTGCTTGCTTCCTCTCGCTGCTTCTAGCACCATTCTTCACATCAGTGGTCATTGGATAAATATCAGCCAGGGTAGTGATACCAAAGGCCTCGGTCTTACAAGTGCCAGCAAAAGCACAGCTGGTGGATTTGAGGCTTTCCTCATCCCCAGAGTCTGGACCTGTCTTTTTAAATGTATCAGGTCCAGCATTGTTACCTAGTGAGCCCTACTGCCATACCAGTATACAGGGCATTGCTTCCTTCTTCAGAATAGATATGAAATGTGGCCACAGGTCACAATTCTTGTTGCAAGGCCATACGCTGGTCGTCCAGTGTCCCCCCAGCCTTATTATTTTCATATGTTATGGGTTCCTACCATATATGTCATGGTTTCAGCTCACTCAAAGATGTAGCTTTTGTTTTTCCTGTGGACCCGTTCCGTGTTCCATATCCTTAGTCTTAAATCGAGTATGCCTCTGGCCTGATCACTCCTTGGTGGTATTTGTGAGATATTTGGGGGGGCAGTCTGAGACTTCCTTTGGGGCCCGGCCTCCCCCTCACTCAAAATGTCTGCTCGCTTGCTATCACAGCCCTAGTGGCTACATCTCACGAGTCTTAGGACCTTATAGTAATGGCCATGGTCCTGATAGTCAGGTCGGGGCTTGCCACATTTACGGCCTTTTAGGTGATCCCTAATGGCCTTGGACAGCCTGCACACCAAGGCATTCCGGCAGATGTTTCATGCCTAGCCAGAGTCAAGCTAGGCAGCTCATGACCCCAGACATGCAGCAGGACTCTGTTAACATCCATGGCAGCAGGCATACATGCCAAACAGAATGCCACAGGCTTGATTCCTTCCTGTGTGGCCTCACTTCTTATTACACTGTTTTCAGAACCTAGAGTTTGTCCTGGTGGGGCGTCTCCTCCCTTTGTTAACAAGGGAAGTGCCTGCATGCCTTTCCTGCTTGACCTTTCCAGCAGAAAGTGCCCTTATTCTCCCAGTGGCATCCACCATCCCTCATGGAGCCGTGCATACCTGTTTCATGGACTGATGAGGCTGGCTATGGATATTAAACTGAGTTTTTGGACATAAGGAGGCGAAAATGCCCCCATCTAGTCTGTCCACCCATGGACTTATGCTGCTGCTTTTTTGGCTAAGGCTGAGTATCACAACAAGACTTTACCATGGCCTGTCAGGATCTCATCTGGGATTATGGCCCTGCCTGTCCCCAGCAGCATAGCCATGGATAGCCTTAGAGTCTCCGGGCAATGAATCACTGCTAACAGGTGGGGGGGCCTTCCTCCAGACCCATCTAGATCACTGGTCTTCTCCAATGCCTTCTGTCTGTGGTATCATCTACGCCTCTCAAACGTGGACTCCTATGCTGCACTTGGAATGTTGGCCCAAATTTCAGGTGTCCATTGTGGGTAGTACGTTTGCCCATTTGAGAGGGATCCGTACATTTAGTAGAGGTCTTGGATCTTAAAAGCCTCTTGGTATCATGCAGCCTGTACTGGAGGCCTGCATTGCAGATTCTTACCTTGACTTTCTTCTGAGCCGAAGGTGACTAGCGTCTGTCCTAGGGTGCAGGTGTAATTGTTGGACAGCTTAGTCCCAGTAATGTACAACACACTTGTGGTGTGGCTTTATTCTTTAAAAGTTCCAATGAAATACAGCTTCCACTGGAGCAGGCAAATCCAACAATATTACAGCAATAAAATAAAAGTAAATAAAAGAAAATAATAAATCCTTACTCTGCTTTGGTAAGGAGTTGACAGTCGGAGCCCTTAAACAATTCCAGCATCCCCTTTTCTCTTGAGTGCTTCTTTAGTTGCTGCATGGACAAGAAATGGCATGTTCTCTCTCTTATTCTGTGCTTCAATCAGCTCACAGGATCCCAGGCTCTGCACAGCTATAATTCAGCAGTGGCTTTTTTAGTTTTCTACATATCCCCTGTGTCACAACATTGGGTTTAGGCACCGCACCACTGGATCAACTCGGACCTGTGACACAGATCCCATTTGGCACAGTGCCATGGATTGCTGGGGTGGGGTGGGCAGAGAGAGCTTTTTACAGTGATTGTCTGTGGCTCTCATATCCACTTCCCTCTCTGTCATTGCTGTACCTCAGTGAGCACTCTAAACAGTCCGATCCTTTAGATTAGTTTTTAGGGCTTGTTAAGCCCAACTAGGGAAAGTGGAAAAAGGGGCTGTCCATGTTTATTGTATGTTCCTAAATGGAGTAGCTATCTATCAATAAAAAATATGTTCTAGGAGCATGGATATGTTGTTCATCCACACTTCTTGGCATGTCCCTTTCCACTATAAATCTTGCCGGAAGTCTTCAAACTGGCTCCTCCCACCCACCTGGGTGGTATATACCTCTGGTCCGCCCCATGATGCCAGATCTTCCTCTGAAATGCTCTGATTTTGAGAATGCACCCTACTTGCAGAACAGCACATCTTAGGGAACCCACTCTGCTCATTTGACAGCATACTCCAGGGCTTTTAAGCTCCCCACAAAAAGGCAAACAGGCTGGCAGTCATCCTTATCTGAAAGCTCTGTAGCGGAGCAGTTGCCGAGTTTTAATAAAAAAAACAAACAAGGCTCTAGTGCGCCGCTTTCGGGAGCTTATTTTAGTTTTGAGAGCCACTGGCTCACTTTGGCAGCACATCCCCAGCATGGAAATAAAATTACTATAACTTATACACTTTTTCCATAATCAGAGAAGGAAATACACCTTTTTATTTATCCATTAGGCTGGAGGGAAATCCAGCACTTCACATTTTGAGACAACTTTCACTTGTGGTCCCAGCACTAAGTTTTCTTATACCACACCAGTCATTTTAATACATATTTCCATGAATTCCTGGCACTAATACACAATACCACATCAGCAACATTATAACAAAAACAAAAGAATGACTTGTCTCTTAACGGTACCCATTTTTAACACTGGCATCTGTTTTCCATGTTTACAAAAAAAATGACACCACTAGCTAGCCTTTATACTTGACATGGTGCTAGCTAGGTTCTTTCATATTTAAATCATTATTTTGAGTCGTTTTCCATTCATATTTGGAGGACTTGAAGGAAAGAAAAGAATAGAGGAGAGGAAGGGGTGGTTCTGTAGGCGGCTGTCCCAGCAGAACAAAGGGAGGAAAGGACAGAGCAGAAAGGTGGCTGTTGCAACAGGCTTTTCAGAAGGAGAAGAATAGAGTCCCTCATTCACACAGGTAGGTCAGCTACCCTCACCACAGCAGCTTGCATCATAGAATTCTACATTGGCCCTCTCCGAGCCAACCATGCCGGCAAGAATAGGCCTCTGTTCCAGAAGGAGAGCTCCTTTTTTCTGCTGCCATCCTTTCTATTCCAAGGATGCCCAACTTTCAGGCTGGCATTCCAACCTTCCTGTTCTCTGGCTGCGCAAAGGCTGCAGGTCTTTGCGCCTTCACCCGGTGCTTTTTCTGTACTTGGGTGTTCTATTCGCTATGTCACTGCATCCAAGGAGGCCTCCTACCTTGGGTTTCAGCCCTGTTTGAGAAATGCAGCCCTGTCTATGAGCTGGTCAGTTACATTACTTTGGTTGTATATGGCACAGTACAAGGCATCGGGCATGGTTTGTGCCCCTTTATCTTGTGACATACAGCCTCTGGGGCATGTTTCACCTTGTGCCTGCTGCAGGGACATGGGCAGATAACCACCACAGTACTGCCCATCCTTTTCCCAGATATTTATAGTTCGGACATTGCCTTCTACAACAGACAAGGCTCAAGCCCAGAGGGTCTTCCTGGCCTTCTTTCACAGGCCTGTCATCCTCCAACTGCCAAGACTGTTCATGGTGGGAACTGCTTGGTATTCGTTCTGTAGGTGTGGTCTGATGAAAGAGAGATCCTCGAAAAAGATATAAGTTACGTGATTACTGTGACCGTGACAGTAGATCTTCGAGAGAATTTCTTTCATCATGCCATGCCGATCTACCCTCTGTCCCCCTGAGGATTTGCAGCTTTATACATGCTGTTTCCTTTGTTTTCAAAAGGTCATCGAAGATCTCCATGTTGGATCTTTACAGCCTTTGTCAGGCATCCCTATGCAGATAGTCTAGTTCCCTGTGCAGTGGGTCCCAAGATCTTATGGTCTTCCACAGGCAGCCTCCTTCTATAGGAAGATTTATCAGGATATCTTCAGCGTGGGTTTCCTTGCCTCATTTGTTTGGCAGGGCCTCCCTTATTCTTTAATTTCCTGGACAGAGGTTCAGGGCTCAACAACCCTATGTGGGCTGCTTCCTTTGTTTTATGATGGCATACCAAATGTCTTCCAGTAAGGTAGTCTGCCTCCCCTGATAGGCAGACTCATGTTTTTCTCTCCCGGTTCTCTGAGAAGAGATTCTCCAAGCATGATCTTTGGCTGGGAACTGGGGAAGGGTAAGGGGCCGGCCACATTTATATAGAGTGGATGTCGATGCAAGACGTCATGGGTGGCCCCTAGTGGACTGCTCGCAAAACATTTTCGAGTGGCCCTAGTGCCTGGCGGCTATAGTTCCATAAGTGTGGCCTGATTAAAGAGATTCTCTCAAAGATGTACTGTTATGGTAAGTACGTAACTGTTCTTTCTTTAACTTCAGTCTGGGAGAGAGAATGCATTTGTACAGAGTTTTACCTTTGAAACTGGCCCCTGCTTCCAGAGTTTTCACCAAATGCATGGCAGTGGTTGCAACTTACCTTTCTAGTTAAGGAGTGCCAGTGTGCCTATATATGGATGACAGGCAAATCAAAGGCAGCTCCCCAGAGACAGTTTATAAGGCATGAGGCCATACAGTGGATACATTCCAGAAATTGGGATTGAAATTGGGATTGCTCTTGAATCTACAAAAGTCTTTACCGAACCCAGCTCGGAATATCTTATGAATGGGGCTGGGACTAAATTAAATTTTATCCAAAGCTCTCATAGAAAAATAGAATTTGATGGCAGATATGGACTGCTTGGCCTGCCTAGTCTGCCCATTTTCCCTACCTGTTTCATATACCACAGATCCTAACTGATCGGTGGCTTACCCTCTCGTTCCTATCACTAGAGTTCCTTTATGTCTGTCCCATGTGTTTTTGAATTTCCCCCCACTGTTTTTGCCCCTACAACCTCTGCTGCGAGTTCCATGGATCCACCACCCTTTCTGTGAAAAAATACCTTCTCACATTACCCCTAAGTCTACCCCCTTCTTTTTTCATACCATGGCCACTTGTTCTTGACCATTTATTGTAAAGATGCTACCCTCTTGTACCTTATTTTCACCCTTGAAGTATTTCAAAGTCTATCATATTCCCCCTTCTCTCCTCTACTCCAGGGAATACATATTGAGATCCCTC
The DNA here is from genome assembly GCA_016271365.2 of Neoceratodus forsteri. NCBI lineage: Eukaryota > Metazoa > Chordata > Ceratodontiformes > Ceratodontidae > Neoceratodus > Neoceratodus forsteri. The sequence continues at coordinate 1,730,950,181 of CM057449.1, forward strand.
AGTCTCCCTCATATGACTTTTGGTGCAGCCCCTGCACCATTTTTGTCCCCCTTCTCTGAACCACTTCTACTTTGTCTATGTATTTCCAGAGATGCGGCCTCGAGAACTGGACATAGTACTCTAGATGAAGTCTCACCAATTTTCTATATAGTGGCATCAACTCCTCCTTCCCTCTGCTGGAGATACCTCTCCCTGTGCACTCCAGCATTCCACTGGCTCTCCACAGCCTTCTCACATTGTTTGGTAACCTTTAGATAATCAGATATGATTACTCCCAGGTCCCTTTCCTGTTTGGTGGTCATCAGTACCCCTCCCCCCATCACGTACCGCATTTCTGTGTCCCAAGTGCATAATCTTGCACTTCTTTGCATTGAATCTTAGCTGCCACACTCTTGACCACTCCTCAACCTTGTTTAGGTCCCTTCTCATTTTCTGTACCCCTCCTGGAGTTTCAACCCTGTTGCAGATCTTCGTGTCATCTGCAAAGAAACACACCTTCCCTTCCAGCCGCTCTGCAGTGTCACTTATAAAGAGGACTGATCCTTGAGGGACCCCGCTGGTCACCCCCTCACTTCAGACTGAACTCCATTCACCACCACCCTCTGTGTACTATCACTCAGCCAATTTTTGACCCAGTCTGCCACCCGGGGATCCACTCCTAGGCTACCCAGCTTGTTTACTAGCCTCGTATGTGGGACTATGTCGAAGGCCTTGCTGAAATCCAGGTAGGCCTCGACCGCCCCTCTCTGATCCACCTCCCTAGTCACCCAGTTAAAGAAATGTATCAGATATGTTTGACAAGATCTTCTCGCTGTGAAGCCATGCTCTTTCGGATCTTGTGCTCCATTGGATTCGAGATATATCACAAACCTTTCTTTTAGTAGTGATTCCTGTAGATCTTACTTTGAGAGGGTTCCTGCAGAAGGTCCTCACTGATAGGACTGCATCCCCTGGCATCAGGACAGGACGGCAAACCTCTAGCTAGCAATTCATAGCGGGAGACCGCCCCTGGCGTCACACGATGGGATGTAGGCGTGACAGTATATAGGGGGCGGTCCCCATACCTGCCCTTCAGTTCTTTCCTGCCATCGACCTGTATACGTTGGATTTTGCGGTGAAATTGGCTACAGTCGACCACCATTTTCTAAGTATCTGTTCTTTTTCTAAGTCCTTTTTTCTAATAGTTAATGCATGTCTTCACGCAAGTCCAAGAAGAAGTGCTCACAGTGTGGCACTCAGATTCCGCATGGGGACAATCACTCCCACTGCGTCCTTTGCTTAGGCCCAAAACATTAGGTTGTCGACTGCAACATCTGCCAGTCCTTCAACCAGGCCACACGCATCCGGAACTAGAAAGCCCTCAATGCCCACATTTTGAAAAAATGCCTTGCATCAATGGAAAAGGAGCTTCAGGACCTGCGGGAACGTTCATCCTCAGCCACCTCAGAGTGCAAAAAAAAAAGCACCAGGACCAGTCCCCTTCTACCCAACGTCACCAGACAGCCGACGCTACTTCAGGTGGGGCCTCCACCTCGGTGAGTACTCCTCCTCTACTGTCGCCATCTGCTCCAGCAGATAGGTCACCGACTCCCCCTCCCACCTTGATCAGTGGGCGACAGGGGTCTTTTCAGCTGAAGCTACGTCATGCAGAGCCAGATTCCAAGCACCTCCTCATCCCACGAGGGTTCTCATTCCCAGGACTCACTGACCCAACCCTGACCTCTCATTTCCCCAAATCCAGGGACACAAGTACTGTTGGCCAGGGGATTTCCTCCCCTCCATCGGGAATCTTTTCCAAGCTTCCCGCTTCCACAGCGGACCCTTTGAAGGGGGTTCTTATTTCTCTGCCCCCCTCACCGGCCTCGGATCTGATGTCGGGGCTTGTTAGGCCCCCGGCACCAGGCCTTCCTACTGCCTACATCCCTCCAGACTCAGGGATGGTCTCTGGATTTAATGCTCCAATGCCGGAGCTCCCTTCTGACCCCTCTGGGATTCCAGTTGGGACCCCAGACTTGCCAACGGATCCTCATGTTCCTAGTGGTCCCTTGTCCCTGACACCTTCTGGGTCCTCAGCCCCTCCGCTGTCTGGCCCTACAGGCTCCAACACAGGCTATCTGCCACCGCAGCTCGCCTATATCCAGCGCCAAGTGGCCCATCACGGGATATCCGACGCTAGGTGGGCCATCGCCCTGTTACCCATCGCATGTGCCGACGCCAGGGTCCCGACACAGAGCCAGATGTACCAGGGGTACCATCATTACCCTTATTGGTACCAGGCTTCTGGTTAACTCCCATATTCTCACTCGGGGTTCCCAGGCTACCAGCCTCCACTGCCTTCTGTCCCCCCCCCCCCCGCCTCCTCCTCCTTAGCCAGAACCACAGGGGTCTAGTCCGGCCTGGTGGCAGGACACCAGATTGTAGCTCCCTGCAGAACTGGGGCATCCAGTCATGGTTTCTACCCGACTCGTAGGGTAATCCCTAGGAGCCCATCCCCAGTCGACCATCTGTCGTCGGACAGGAACTCTGGCAGGCGCCCGACAGGGACCCTATCGGGCGTTAGGGTTACAGAGGAATTCCCAGATGTTTCGATGCCCAGCAGACCAGAGTCCTTAGACTCAGACAATAACTCCGACTCTGAAATGTAGTCCGAGCCTCATTCCCCAATGGAGCCTCAACCCAAGGAGTCTCCCAAATCCCTGCCAGAGGACTCTTCCTTTTCGGAACTCCTCCGATCCATCCAGCAGGCTTGCTGTTGGGCATCCCAGGAGATGGACCCAAAAAGGAAGAGGCTAACTGAACACCGGACTTAACCAGTGTGGATCCTTTACCCATTCCACCTTGGATGAGACCGTACAAGGACCTAACATCCACAATTTGGCAACAACCGTCATCCATGCCTGCAGTCTCTAAAAAGGATAACGGGACCTATCTTACCCCAGAAGGGGCTAACAACCTTACTAGCCAACCCAAGGCCAGCTCTATTGTCATCACAGCAGCTTACAATAGGTCGGCTCAGCCTAAACATCTGAGTGCCTCGCCTCCAGAGAAGGTGTCCAAGCAGATGGACCAATACAGTCGTAAGGTCTATGCATCCTCCACCTGAGCTATCCGGTCTCTTAATTATGTGGCCCAAATGATCTCCTTCCAGAATTCATCCCTAACCGACTTGTAGAAAGAGATTCAGTCTGTTCCGGATGAGGGACTCAAAAATAAACTGATGGACAAGGTGAGACTTAACAAGTGTTCATGCCACGATGCATTGCGCGCCACCTATGACTCAGTGGACTCGGTGGCCTGATTTACAGCTTTGGGAGTTTACTTGAGAAATCTAGCATGGCTCCATCTTGCGGGCCTAGTGCAAGACGTCCAGCCACTGTACTGGACGCCCCCTTCAGGGGTTCCGTTCTAATCGGCAGCGTCAACAAAGATATCATAACAATTACAGGAGAGCGACAAATCCCTGCAGGATGTCTGCTCCCTGTATCACTCAGGCCAAACACCCATGCAGCATTTTTGTCACCCCCAAAAGAGATGGAACAGGCAGAACCAGAACAGACACCAGGGTAAATGCCACGCCACTGATTCCAGTGCCCAGACCCCCAGGCAAAAGTCCAGAAGGCCGCTGGAGGCAGCAAAGCGGCTCTTCCCTTCCGCCTCCTGACTTGAGAGGACTCCCTCTACCTCCTCCCATCTTTTCCGAGTAGCCTGTGGGGGGAAGGTTTGCCCTTCACCTGGCTGGGTGGGAGGCGATAACCGCCGATGCTTGGGTCCTTCAACTCTTCGCAAGAGGGCACTCAATATAGTTCCTGGACAGACTCCTGGACGATCTGCCGGGCAGGTCTCACTATCCATTTGGTCACTTGCTTCTCATTCAACAGGAAATCCAGGCTGTACTAGACAAATCAGCCATAGAGCCTGTTCCTTCAGGTCAGATACAAAGAGGGTATTACTCCCATTTCTTCCTGGTGCCCAAAAAGACGGGCAACCTGAGACCCATCTTGAACCTCAGCCTGCTCAACCTCTTTGTAGAATACAAGAGGTTCTGCATGCTTACCCTCCAGGGACTCTTATCCCTGCTCCAACACAACCAATGGCTGTGCTCGCTGGACATGCAGGATGCCTACCTACATATCCCCATCCTTCATGCCCACCGCCATTTCCTTCAGGTCACCTTTCAGGAGAACCACTACCAATTCAAGGCCCTTCCTTTTGGTCTCTCTTCAGCACCCAGAGTTTTTATGAAGTGCCTAGAGGAGGTGGCTGCAGCCCTGCGCCACAAGGGGATTTATGGGTTCCCATACCTGGACGACTGGCTGCTGTTGGCCTTGTCTCAGGACAGTCTGATGGAGGCACTGTCCACCACCCTGGACCTTTGTTCTTGGCTTGGAATCACTATGAACTATCCCAAATCTCAACTCTCACCCTCTCAGTGCCCCCAGTTCATTGGAGCGGTGCTGGATATGGTCCAGGGCAGGGTCTTTTTACCTCAGGACAGAACAGATACTCTGATTCAGCAAGCTTTGTCAACTCTTGGTGGACCACAACATGCTCCGTCCACCGCCTGTTGGGTCTAATGGCAGCTGCCATACCCACAGTTCCCTTGGCCAGACTGCATATGAGGGTGACCCAGTGGACCCTCAGAGCTCAGTGGGACCAACGCTCAGATGACATGGACCACAGGGTCCTGATCTCCAGCAGCATGAAGAGGGATCTCCAGTGGTGACAGGAGCCGTCCAACCTCTCCATAGGGGGCTCACCTCCATCCCCCGTCTCCTTTCATGACCCTGGGGTCAGGGTTGGGGAACTCACCTGGAAGACCGTTGAACTCAAGGGAGATGGTCCCCACAGGAGGAACTTACACATCAGCATCCTAGAGATGAGAGCAGTGCTCTACGCTCTCCAGGCATTTCAGCCCCTCTTGCAACCAGGAACACTCCTGATCCAGACTGACAACACGGCCATGGTCTGGTACAAAAACAAACTGGGAGGCACCCAATTGTAACCCCTCTGCAGGGAAGCGATGCGGGTGTGGTACTGGGCAGTTCAGCATGGCCTGTCTCTTGACAGCAGTCCATGTCTGGGAGTTCAGAATGTCCTGTGGACAGTCTCAGCCGCACCGTCGTGTGGGCTCACACATGGGAACTAAAGCAGGAGGTAGTGGAAGATCTCTTCGATCAGTGGGGTCGGCCGGACATAGACCTGTTTGCCTCCCCATCGAACACAAAACTACCCAACTTTTGCTCGCTCATTCCCAGGCGTGGTGTTTTTTGGTGAGGCGTGCTGTCTCTTTTTATTTTTATTTTTTACTGTTGGTGCTTGTACACCACTTTTATCCACCTGCACTACACTCGCGGTCCACTCTTTTGGACCACTGATCAACCCCGGTACACCAACTTGGAGTCTGCCCCTAGAGTGCTCTTGTTCTGCCCTGTACTACCTTGATTCCCAGTGATCCCTGCTGGGTGAGGTGAGGATGGACCTTCCTCAAACTTACTGGAGGAGAACTGGCACAGGGAGGTCTGCCCGTAAGTCGGTGGATCCTGGGAGGCACTGATTGGTCTTCACCTAGGACCGAGAGGGCTTTTTTTTCCAGATTTTTCTGTTTTCCCCTCTACCCAACCCCCAGAGGCACTGGCGTAAGGACTAATGTCCAGAGAGTGACGTGCTGATGCACGTCTACCTCCCGAGCGCCTAACAGCATCTCCCAACCCCGACTCCACTGTACGGAGCCACCAGAGCCCTTTGAGAGCCCGTGCTTCCACCGTCTCTCTCGGGACGTCGGGTACCCCCTGGTACCCCTGGTATCCTTCCCCGAGGAAGAAGAGCATCCGCTGGGACGCTCAATCCTCCCTCTCCCCGCCGACCCCCGTCGACTCGAATCCGTTCCCGAACCTGGGTCACTGGCGCAGCACTATGTGCTGTCTCTTTGTTGGACAGGGAGGTTCCTGTAAGCCTTCCTTCCCTTTCCAATTCTACAGAAGGTTCTGCTGAAGCTTCAAGCAGAGGGCACTAACATGATTCTCATAGCACCCTTCTGGCCTCGGCAGATCTGGTTCCCCCTGCTACAACAGTTGGCAGCAGAACCCCCAGTACCTCTTCTCTCCTCTCCTTCACGACCTTCTGTCTCAGGAGCAGGGCAGCCTGGTGCACTTGAGCCTCAGATCTCTCCACCTGCATGCATGGCACCTTTGGACATAGTGGTCTCACGTTTCGGAGTCTCTGCACGAGTCGCTCAGGTCCTAGTGGAGGCCAGAAAACTATCCACTAGAGCTACATATGCCATGAAATGGAAGAAATTTACCATTTGGACCACAACCAAGGGCCTGGACCCATTCTCTTGCTTGGTGCCCCAGGTCCTTGAGTACCTCTTGCACCTGTCTGATTCGGGCCTCAGCTACTCTTCCCTGAAAGTCCATCTTTCTGCGGTTTCTGCCTTTCACCTTCTGGTAGATGGCAAAACCCTAGCACAGTTAGAGGGCTCTAAAACCTTCCTGAAAGGATCCTCAACTTAAAACCTCTATTCCATAGTCCGGCCCCAGTTTAAAATGTAGTTTGGAGAAGCTTACTTTGCCCTCTTTTGAGCGGCAGCAAGTTGCAACTTGCACTATTTATCCTGAAAGCGCTCTTTCTTATAGCTATTACCTCAGCTCAAAGAATTTCCAAGCTCTAGGCCTTAGTTTGCAAGGAGCTTCATTTAATTTTCCACATTGACCAGGTGGCTCTGCGGACTAATCCTTCTTTTCTGCGAAAGTGGTTTCAGAATTTACTTTGAACCAAGATGTGCAGCTGCCGGTTTATTTTCCAGAGTATTCCAATGGGGGGAATACCTTCTGCACACGTTGGACATGCACAGGATACTGAGATACTATATCTCTCGGACCAAGGAGGGGTGAAAATCTGACCAGTTGTTTGTGGCTTTTGCCTCCAGACGTAAGGGTACAGCCATTTTTAAACAGGGCCTATCTAAATGGTTGGCTGATTACATCTCGTTCATCTGTCGAAATCGATAACCCCTTCCGGGGGAGGATAAGGGTCACTCAACACGTGGCATGGCTGCTCCACGGCCTTCCTATGAAATGTGTCCGCCTTGGACATTTCTGCAGTGGCCACTTGGTCTTCGGTCCATACTTTCACCAAGCATTACAGTTCTGGACATTGCCTCTAGGCGCAGTCTTTGCTGGCTCTCTAGTTGGCAGACATTCTGCCTCCCGGACTGTAGTTTTTTTAGACTGCTTGGTATTTAGTCCTATCAGTGAAGACCTACTGCAGGAACCCTCTCGAAGTAAGATATAGCAGTTATGTAAGAACCTGCCGTAACAGTATACCTTCGAGAGAGGTTCCTGCAGTCTGTCATATTTTCCCTTCCACCTTCCCCCAACTCGTGTTTTTTCCTGTCCCTTTTCAGGGCTACTATCAGCAGCTCTGGGCTCTAAGAGTTATGCTCCTTTCTCCCATCATCCTTACAGGGATCTTTTGGCAGGAGAACTGGAGGGCGGGCGTGGGGACCGCCCCTATATACTGTCATGCTGACGTCCCATCATGTGACGCCGGGGGTGGTCCCCCACTATGGATTGCTAGCTAGAAGTTTGCTGTCTGGTTCTGATGCCGGGGCCGCAGTCCTGTCAGTGAAGACCTACTGCAGCAACCTCTCTCGAAGATCTACAGCTACGGTAAGTTCTTACATAACTGCTATTTTCTAGGAGCGTGGATATGGTGTTCATCCACACTCTTTGGCATGTCTCTTTCCCCTTTAAGGATCACCGGAAGTCTTCAAGCTGGCTCCTCCCACCCACCCGGGTGATATATACCTCGATTCCACCCTATGATGCCAGATCTTCCTTTCCGCTGAAAGATTCAGGTTGCCTCCCCCATGCTCATGCATTTCGTAGGCCTTGGCATTCAAACCTTCGGTTTTACCGAAACTTTGTATCTTTAGAATTAGCGATCACTTTCTCGCACCCTCAATTATGGAAGAAAAATCTTCCCCTGGATTTCGCCGGTGCTCGTGTGGCCAAAAGATATCACTTACCGATCCCCACTCCATGTGCGTCTACTGCCTTGGTGTCGGCCATGACACCTCGTCCTGCAGTTTCTGCTTGACCTTCCATCCCAAAGTCCTGGACGACCGTCTTACACACTTACAACTGAGAAAACCAGAGAAGAGGAGTCCTCTGGTGAAATCTAAAGACACTAGGTGGGCGGTTTCCACAGCTGCAGGATCCGCCAAGCAATTGGAATGCATGCAAGCGTTTGAGGAAGAAGCAGGTGGCACTACGGGCTCTTCCCGGAGCTTCCTCTTTCTGCTCAACCTGGGCTGCACCTTCTCAGTTTCCTTCAGGAAATTGTGCCAGTCTCTTCCTAACAAGGGGGAGGCGCCTGCAGGCCCACATTCTTCTCGATCCTGTATTCGGGATAAGGATATGAGTAAGTCTTCGTCTCGACGAAGGCGCTCTTGGGACCGAGAGAGGTCTCATTCTCAGGAGCCCACGGTCCTGACTTAGGTTGAGATCGCTTCATCGGCCGCTGGCTTCTCGGACCTCCCATCGGGTCAGCCGACCGAGGATGTGATCGACGAGGTCGAAATAGTTATCGACCCAATGGATCCTGTTGCCCTCTCCGGTCGCTGACTCTTTAGAGAGGACTCCAGTCCTTGTTTTCCCCGATGAGGAGACCCAGCCTGCTGGAGTCCCCATCGAGGATCGGTCCCAGACTCCGGAGAAGTCACCGGCCCGGCGGCATCTCCCGACCGACCGAGTCGGCCTGCCCAATCTCGGTCCGAGTCTGGGACCCCTCGTCCCAGTGAGCACCTAGGAAGAGCCACACGCTCTAAGAAGCGGCGCCATCTGTCATCCTCTTCGAATGAGAGAGGCTCTGGTGGAAACTCCGGCGCTGCGAGGACCTCATGTGGCAGCAGCTGATTCTGTCCACACACAAGCCTACCACGGCTTCCTCCCCAGCCATTACCTGGCTTTCGCCACCCTGGCCGAAGCCAACTCCTTTGGAGCCAACCAAATCGGTTCCCCAGCCCACGGAGACGGCAAGACCACCTGTTCGTCCCATAATGGTCTCTCCACCTGTTGTGGTGGAACCACCGCCCAAGCAGCCTGTGGGAGGGACTCCTTCCAAAGAAGACAGACACTGGGCTTCCCTGGCGATTGTCGGTCATGGTCACCCCAGACCACCCCCAGCGAGTCAAACATGACATGGGCGGTAGGCCATTGTATCCGGATTCTTAGGATTCGGACATCACTGGTCTTCATTCACATCCAGGGGATGATTATTCGACCTTTGGCCTAGAGATGGAGGAAGGTCCCTCGTCCTTTCAAGGGATCCTCCACCGTAGTCATCCCAAGACATAACACCTCCAAAGGAGCATGCACTTTTGCCTGTCATGCCCCCCTATACTGGAACACCCTCGCACTAGCCCTGCGCCAATCCACATCCCACGCGTCATTTAAGAAAGGGTTGCGTAACCATCTCAGCACTTCTTGCAAGTGCTCCTGTTTCAAACCACCCTAGCTCACATTTACCCTTCTAGCGTTACCTTTCCTGCCTCTTATTTTACCATGCCATACGCTAAGCACTTTTTCCTACCTGTTTTGACCTACCTTCTCATCTTGCCTCATCCTAAACCCCATTTCTGGCCTCTTTACTGCTTTCTCCCTTACTCTTATTCCTCCCTGGAATCCCTATTTTTCATTACCTATTGAATACTATTATATTTACTAATTGTTCTTTTTCCTCAATTCAGTTATATGATGTAGCCTCATAATTTGAACTGTTTTTCTGCTTATCTCTTTCTATACTGTAAATGCACCTACTTTGTCAGTATCTTTGCTTTCTGTAATATATTGTCAAATATGTCAAACTGATTTTGTAATGTCTTTGCCTGTATTTGTCATTCTGTACCCTCCCAGGTCGTGCCTGAAAATAGTCATTGCTATTACTAGTGCACTTACCCGGTAAACAAAAACTAACTAAATAAATAAATATCTCTGAGTCTACAGGGATGCTCCTGGAGCCTATCCAGAAAAAGGCGGAGTACCATCTCACCAACATCCTTAAGAGAGGGGATACCCCAACGGAGGCCTTTCCTGTGGCCGAGGCCATTGTTGGACCGGCCTTAGAACTTCAGCAGCGTCCTGCCTCTTGTACAACTCCGTCTGCCCGCATGGCCCTGGTCACCAGCTGCACGCCCATGGGAACCCTTTATGGGGTTCACAGATCACCCTTCGGCTGAGAGCCTGGTGAACGCCTCTGTGTTCAGGCGTATTGGCAGTTCTGCTGACACTGACCGACCTCCTGATAGAGTCCAAGCTCTTGGACCATTCAGCCAGGAAGGTCTGTGCGGCTTCCTCCTTGGGCCTTCGTCAGGCAAGTTCGGCTGTATCATGGCACACTTCTTTCACGACCTTCTGGGGTCATTTGATGTGGTCCTCCCACATCTCCCTGTGGACATGCAGACCACAGTCAAGCAGGTCCGGGATCAGGGCCGACATGTTGCCAAACAGCAGCTCCAGATGGCCCTAGATCTTGGGGACTCTTGTGCCTGTTCAATGGCTGCCGCAGTTGCCTCTTGTCACAGGGCTTGGCTGAGGCTTTCCTCCTTCCCGGCATAAATTAGCTGATGTGCACTTCCTTGGGATCGACTTGTTTGGCCCGGGAGTGGCCGGTCACCTTCAGCGCATTGAGCAGTCGAATGCCACCTTGGACGCTACCTCTACCAAGAGTTCTTTGGGCAAGAACCAGCAGAGGAAAAAGAAAAAGCCCTTTCGGCATTTTGCCGCTATGACTCAGCAGTCCTCCTTTCAAGGCGGACAGCAGCACCAGCAACAACAGGCTCAAGCTTGGCACCCTTGGCCCAAGCAGGGTCCCCAACAGGCCCATAAAGGAGGCCGAGGTTCTGGTCCTGGATCCTCCTCCAAGCCTGCTCAGTGACGGGGCGGGGGCTGCCATCCCCACTCCCATCACGCCAGCTCTGGGTCCTCCCATGGGGGGCAGGCTTCGCCACTTTCTTTCCGCCTAGTCTGTTGTCACCATGGACAGGTGGGTTCTGGAAGTGGTCGGTCAGGGACTGCCTCCGGAATTTGAGCAGTACCCTCCAAGCCGAGCCCGCACCCCTCGGAAGGAACAAGTATCTGCTCAGACCCAGTGGGCTCTCAGAGATGACATCGCTCAGCTCCTCCTTGAGGCAGTAGCTCCAGTGGCGGATCCTACAGCAGACCCAGGCTTTGTCTCCAGGTACTTCCTGGTGCCCAAGTGGACAGGGGGCTGGCGCCCCATTCTAGATCTGCATGACCTGAATCAATATCTCAGGTCATGCACCTTTCGAAGGGTCACTCTGTCCCAGATCATACCATCCTTGGAGCGAAACATGCGGTTCTGTTCACTGGCTCTGCAGGGCGCATTCTTTCACGTCCCAATCCGTCCATCCCATCAGTGGTTCCTCCATTCAGAGTCGAAGGGACGCTGTACGAGTTCGAAACATGCCGTTTGGCCTGTCATCGGCCCCACGGGCCTTCACCAAATGCATTGCAGTGGTGGCGGCTCATCTCTGGGGGCCATAATTTACCCCTACCGCGACGATTGGCTCCTAGCACGTTCCACCCAACAGGAGGTGGAGAGGTCCGGGGACCTGTCCCTCCAGACCTGCCCCCAACTCGGCCTCCTGATCAATGAGGCTAAGTCGGAACTCATGCCTTCTCAGGTGATGGGCTTCATTGAGGCAGAGCTCGACTCTTGTCAAGCCAGAGCTCGGCTCCCGGCGGACAGGGCGGAGGTTCTGTCCTCCTTTGCCCAGTCATCTCTGGTTGGGCACTTGTGCCCTGCCTGGTACTTTCTGCGCCTTCTGGATTACATGGGGGTGTGCACCTCAGTGGTCCGTTGGGCCCAGTTGCGCCCCCTTCAATGGGAGCTGGCTGCCCAGTGGACTCAGCGCCATGGTCATTTTGACTAGCTGGTCACTGTAACCCAGAAGATGTGGGACGCTCTCCAATGGTGGACCACCCCAGACCAGTTGCAGGAAGGAATCCCATTTGTCCGCCCTGAGCCAACAGTCGCCCTCACATCCGATGCCTCTCTCATGGGCTGGGGAGCCCACATGGGGGACGTAAGAGCCCATGGGCTCTGGACCTCCGAGGAGCCCCCCCAACCTGTTGGAGCTCAGAGCAGTCAGACTGCCACTGTCAGCTTTCGCTGTTCCAGCTCGAGGTGGTTCAAGTCAGACGGACAATACCACGACCATGTACTATCTCAACAAACAGGGCGGCACGCACTCCCGTCTGCTGTGCAAGGAGGCGCTCCGCATCTGGACCCTCGTGAGCCAGTTGGAGGCAGATCTCCTAGCCATGCATGTGGCAGAAGCCTCAAACCATCTGGCGGATGCTCGCAGCCGTGTTGGCCAGACACCATGAGTGGTCTCTCCATCCAGAGGTAGCTTACAGCCTGTTCTCCCGTTGAGGCAAACCAATGGTGGACTAGTTTGCCTCCAGGAAAAACACCAGCTGAGGCTGTTTCATGCCCACCCCCCTCAGCAGGGCTCGCTGCAGGGGGATTCCTTCTTGAGGCCGTGGACCCCAGGCCTCCTCTACACCTTCCCTCCATTTTCCTTGATCCACAAGGTGCTTCTCAAGGTGAGGAGGGACAAGGCGAAAGTGATCCTGGTAGCCCCAGATTGGCCACGCCAGTTCTGGTATCCAAATCTCCTCAGCCTGAGCTGCAGGCACCCAGATCGGCTTTGTACATGCCCGGACCTGATATCACTCAGTCATGGGAAGGTATTCCATCTGGACCTTCAATCCCTGCACCTCACAGCCTGGTACCTGAGCGGCTAGAGTTCCAGTCTTTGGGTCTTTCTGAGGATGTCTACACCGTGGTGGAGGCATCCAGAAAAGAATTGACCAGGAAATGTTATGTCTTCAAATGGAAAAGGTTTTCCATTTGGTGTTAGGGTAAGGGCCTGGGCCCTTTATCCTGTTCAGTGGCCAACATTCTTGACTACCTTTGGTCTCTCTCCAAAGGAGGTCTCCGGTCATCAACCATTAGGTTGCACCTGGCAGCCATCTCTGCTTACTGGGTGCGGGCCGGTCAGCCGACATTGGCACAGGAGACAGTGGTCGGGTGCTTTTTCAAAGGTCTGGATCACATATCCTCTCTGGTGCGTGAACCTCCACCTCTGTGGGCTGTACTGCTGGTACTGGCAAAGCTCATGGGCAAGCCATTCAAACCTACACACAAGTGTGAGTTGTCACACTTGTCATGGAAGACAGCCTTCCTGGTGGCTGTCACGTCTGCCAGAAGGACAGAGGAGCTCCATGTGCTTTCAGTGGACTCCCCTTATCTGGTCTTCAACAGGAACAAAGTTGTCCTACACCTCCACCTGAAATTCCTTCCAAAGGTGGTGTCAGAGTTTCACCTTAACCAGATGTTAACTCTGCTGGTTTTGAAACCCTAATTACACCTTAGAGGCTGAGTACAGGCTCCACACCTTGAACCTCAAGATGTGCTCTTTCCTATTATAAGGAGAGGATGGCAGAAATTCGTGGAGAGGTTCGCCAGCTGTTTGTCACCTACGCTGAAGCTGCTTCTGGCAGACCTGCAGCCAAACGGACCATAGCAAGATGGATTACATTATGCATAGGTCTGTGCTATGAGTTGGTGGGCAAGGAGCCTCCCAGAGGGATAAGAGCTCATTCTACCCGCCATACTGCTGCATCAGTGACTGCTTCCAGGGACATCCCTATCCAAGAAATCTGTCGGGTTGCTGTCTGGAAGTCAGCAAACCCCTTCATTACTCACTACCACATCGACCTTGAGTCACGCCAGGATGCTGGTTTTCGGGCCTCGGTTCTCCAATCTCTGTTCCCTAAGTAGGGAGTGTGCCTTGCTTCCTTCCTCCCGGAGAACTGCTAGAAGTCTGCCAACCAGTGTGTATGAACAACTTATCCATGATATTAGAAAAACAGGTTACTCACCTGTAACAGTAGTAGTAGAGGTCGGGTGGGGCCGTGTGGATGAACAACATATACCACTCCTAGAACTACTGTTACAGGTGAGTTACCTGTTTTTCTCCACCACCGAGATCAGGCTTACGGGCCTGTAATTGCCGCATCCTCCCTGCTCTCACTTTTGTGGAGAGGGACTACATTTGCCCTCCTCCAGTCCTTTGGTACCACACCTGTTTCCAGCGAACTGTTGAACAGGGCTGTTAGTGGTGCTGCTGTTAATACTCTGGGATGTATCCTATATGGCACCATTGCTTTGTCCATTTTCAGATTAGCAAGTTTCTTTAAGACTCTCTTCTCCTTAAATGTACTGGTGTTCACCTCCCTCCCTCCCAGTGGTGCTAGGGGCTCTCCTCCTTGACGGAGCCTCAACTCTGATATTTTTGGCCAGGTCTCTTCAAGTGGGTCAGCAATGCACAGCCAAGGAATTCTCTTGACTCCTGGTTCTGGTCACTTCAGTCACATTTGTAGTCTGATGGCTTGGTATCACATGCAACCAATCCAGTGATTCCTTAAGGGACGGTGATCTTAAAGGAGGGACTGCATAAATTGGAAGGTAAAAGTTACACAGAAGGTAATGAGCCCTACTTTGGAGGCAGGTAAAAAAAGACATTTTCAACCCCATCTCACACAGTACACCTTGCAACAGACACCTGTTTGACAGCATGTGGGGCCCCACCTGGTCAGGAAGTGGGATGCATGAGACTTGGTCCTAGAAGGAATCCTCCCTGCGCAGAAATGTCTTAGAGTGGTGGCAAATCATCTGGACTTTTAGGCATTCAGCCCGCTATTGGCAGAACAGACAGTTCAGTTAAACACCAGACGTTAGTGCAATGTTTCACCTGAACATGCAAGGAGATTGCAGGTTATCCAGCCTATGTTAGGAAGTTTTGATCGTTTGAAACTATCTTTTTCTACTGTCATCCACATCTTTGCAGTTCAGCTGGCAGCCAAGATGAATTGTCTGACATACAGTCTCAGCCACTAGGAGGCCATCACTCATGGGAAGCCTTTGAACAATGATGTTTTAAACAGCATCTTCTGGGAGTGGAAATGAAAGTTCTAGGGGCGTGGACACAGTTCACTGTCCACACTCTTGCAGTTTCACTGGACCAGGCTATCAATTGGATGTCTTTAAGCTAAGCTCCTCCTGCTACCTGGACACTGTATCCCCTGACTCTGCCCCGTGACATCAGATCTTTCTGCTGGAAGAATGGGTCACCTCCTTAGAAGCTTCTGCTTTGGGTATTGTGCAACTGGCAAAAATTGTTCTCGAAGTTTTTCTTGACTAAAATTTTGGGTTTTTGACGCTCCTCGACTAAGGATCAGTGGAGCCATGGACACCAGGATTTAAATTCTGTGTTTAGTGCAAGCAGAAGATGTCGGCCACCGATCCACAATGGCATGTGCCTATACTGCCTGGGCGGACAGCATGACATGGCCGGGTGTGGTTTGTACCTCTATATGCTTCTGGAATCCCTTGAAGATCAGAAGCACCGGCTTACCCTCAGCCAGCTTTCAGAACGGGATCCAAAGACCTGGCCCAAAGGCTACAAGCAGGCCTTGGTGGCTGCCGGACCAGCTGCCCAGCTCACAGCCTTGGAAGAGGAAGCGTTGGCAGCTGCAGTGGGCACCTCTTCAGTCTCAGCATGTCTCCCTGCTGGATTCAGCATCAGAGGGTCTTTCACAGAAAGTTTCTGCAAAATGTGTATGGCCCTCCAGACTTTGGGGGAAAGTTGTGGCCACCGGAGCAAGAAACAAGAGTACCACCAGTGTCGATCGAGAGACCAAGAGAGTCAAGGTCCTCCCAATACCTTGACTCCCTCGACCGCTCTAGTTTTGTAGAGACTTCCTTGGTAGAAGGTAAGATTGAGAGCCCTGTGGTACCCATATTGGGTTTGTCAACCTCAACTCTAGTTGAGCAGGCCATAGAGATTTTCCTCAAGCCTGTTGATCGGTTGTTGAACGAGATCAACAATTCAGTCTCTCAGACCCCAGTTCTCTTGGTCCTGTCCCAGGAAGACATGACCCGGTCGGGGTCCTCGACTGGTTCACCTCTGGAGTGGCTTCCACTGGGGGTCAAGCTTCTGAGGCCTCTGTTACTTAATGTTGAGAGGCATGTGGTCTACCACGACCCACCGGAGGGCTCTCTTCAATGCTGACAGTCAGGTCGATTGTTGAGGTCTTGATCGAGACTGTCCCATTCTCGATCTCATTCGACCGAGAGGTGTCTCCATCAGTGCTTTTCAACCTCTTCATCATAGGGAGAGGAGAAGCCCAGGGAAGGTGCCCCAACGCTACAGGGGACTCCTCTAGCAACAGTGGTCCATCACAGGGCGGGGAAAGTCTTTGCGGTCAGGACCTTTGGTTGCCTGGCAGCCTCCAGTTATGCCCTCGCCAGTCCACACTTTGCAGGTGCTCCCTTCAACGGCTTTTCCACCCCTGATAGTGGAGCTGCTGCCACCACAGCTGAAAGTGGGTGCTTCGACCAAGGTAGCCCACTCGGCCAACGGTTTGCCAGACTGGTTGTCAATGAAGATCACCCAGTCAGAGAATTCTCTGGTGGTCCATGGGGAAAAACAGTTGAGGGCCATTTTTGAGGAATCCTCGTATGACTCAGATCAGTAGTCCATGGTATCCTGTAGGACTCTCATCTTCGACCAGGACCCAGACGAGGAGTAGACCAGGGTTGGTGTCATTCGGGGCTGTTCTCCAGCTCATGTTGGAGTCTATGAATGCCCTTCTGGAGCCAGTCCAAAAGAGGGCAAAGTACCCCTTTATAGACATCTTGGATAGGAACAAAACCCTGGGATTGTCTTTCCCATGGCTGAGGCCATCTTGGGACTGGCTGTGGAGCTTTGGCAGCATTCAGCATCCTGCCTGGCACCCTCCACCCGTATAATCTTCAAATATGTTGTCCCTACTGGGTTCCTTCCAGGGTTCCTGGATCACCCTTTGGCTGAAGGACTGGTCTCTGACTCGGCCTTATGTTGATTTGGGGACCAAGGGGACCTCTACAAGCCTCTGGCCAAGGAGTTCAACAAGATTGACTGCCACAAAAATGGTGTATGCTACAGCATTCCTGGGTCTCAGTCAGGCGAGTTACTGCATCATAATGATCAACTTTGGTCACTTGATGTTGGGAGTCCTTGATGAGAGTCTCCCTCACCTCCCTGCTGACCAGCAGCTACTGGTGAAGTTGATCTGAGATCAAGGTCAGTCGCTGGATAAGCACCAGCTCCAGATGGCTGTTGACATGGGTGACTCCTGTGCCAGTGCCATGGCATCAGCCATCTCCAAGCGTCATAGGGCCTGGCTGTATTTGTCCACCTTTCTGGCAAACACCCAGCACAAACTACCATTGTCCACTTTCTGGACACTAACCTCTTTGGCCCTAGGATGGAAGGGCATTTCACCCGTATATAGAGAAGTCCAGTGCCACCTTCAACTCTGTGGCATCATCTCAGAAGAACCAAAAACAGAAGCCTAAGAAAAAGGCTTTCCAGTACCGATCCTTTCACCCATAGCCTCTGAGGTGGCAGCCCCAGAAACAGCAGTATTAGGCCTGTTGCCGTAAACCCAAGTTTGGTGGCCAAGGATCCAAGTGAGGTTGGGGGCAGGGGTGGTGGTGCTTCTGTAGCCGCAGTGGCCGGTGCCCCCGCAAATGCTGCACAGTGATGGGCTGGGGTGTCATCCCTCCACCTGTCCTGTCCCTGTTTGCGCTCCCAGTCAAGGGTTGGCTGTGCCACTTCTTGCCACTTTGTCTGCTATCACAACAGACAAGTGGGTGCTAGCGGTAGTAGGCAGAGGGTTGCCTCTGGATTTCGATGCTCTTCGACCTTACCAATTCCATGCTCCTCAGGAGTCCAGGGTGTCGCAGGACACTCTGTCCACCCTACGAGAAGACATTGCTCAGCTTCTGGAAGATGGAGCCATAGCCCATGTCCTGGATGCCTGGCCAGTCAGGATTACATGTTCAAGTACTTCCTGGTTCCGAAACAGATTGGAGACCTGTGCTCAATATTGGATCTGCACAGTTTGAACTGATTCACACTGTGCAGATCCAGTATTAGACAGAGTTTGAACCAGTTCATGTGGAAGCGCAAGTTCCAGATTGTCACTCTAAATCAGATCAGTCCTTATGTGGAGCAGGGCATGTGGCTCTGCTCTCTAGATCTCCAGGATGCATTATTCCTCATCCGAGTCCATTTGTCCCACCCCTGATACCTTTGGTTCCGGGAGAAAGGGGTACTATGCCAGTTCTAAGTCATGCCCTTTGGTCTCTCATCTGCACTCAGGGTCTTCACCAAGTGCATGGCAGAGGTGGCAGCCTTCCTGTGGCACAAGGGCATTGGGGTGTATCCCTGCCTGGACGACTAGCTGTTAGCCAGGCTGTCCCAGGAGATCACGGAGAGGTCCAGAGATCTGGCCCTCCAGACCTGTCACAACTTGAGCCTGTTGGTCCACCTAGACCAGTCCAAACTGGTCCTCTCGCAGGTGATCAAGATCATCAAGGCAGAACTAGACTCCTTGTGGGCCAAGGTCTGCCTCTCTGGAGACTGGGCACTAGAGAGCTTACCTCCGTTGCCCAATCATTTCAGGTTCGGCTCTTGCACCCTGCCTGGGATTTCCTACAGCTGCTGGGGTACATAGCATCCTGCGCCAACGTGTTACATTGGGCCCACCAGTGGACGTGCCATCTGTAGTGGGAGTTGGGTCATCAGTGGTTCCAGCGCCTTAGCCATTTGGACCAGCATGTCACAGTGATCCAGCTGATATGGGATGCCATCCAGAGAGGGCTAGACCCTGAATATTTGGAGGAAGGAATCCCATTTGCTCACCCAGAACTGACCGTCATGTTGACAACAGCCACATCTCCAGTGGGATGGGGAGCATACCTTAGAGACCACAAAGCCCCTAGCTTTGGTGACCCTGGGAGTCCCATCTGCACATAAACCTGCTTGAACGCTATGCATCGCAGCTTGCTGTGACAGAATTTGGTCCTCTAGTCAGTGGTCAGGTCCAGACAAAAAACACCACGACCATGTTCTACATGAACAGGCTGGGTGGAACACACTCCCTTCTCCTGTGTTAGGAGGGCCTCCACACCTGGACTCTTGTGCACAGCCTGGGTGCAGATCTCGTGGCAATCCATGTTGCAGGAGTGAACAGTCAGCTGGCAGGCACTCTCAGCCAGATAGGAGAGAAGTTGTACGAGTGGTCCCTGAATCAGGGAGTGGTGAGCCACCTGTTGCTACTCCTCTTGTGGATCTGCTTGCCTCCTGGGAGAATGCCAGACTGAGGCCATTTTGTGCCCAACCCCCAAAGTCTAGGACAGTGTTGGGGGATATCTTCACGAGGCCGTGTGGCCCCCATGCCTCATGTAGTAGTAGTAGTAATAGTAAAAACACCTTTATTTATACAGGCATTTAATTTGACTAGCTAATTTTCACCATAGGTCTTATAAAGCCCTGTTTTCATGGTGATCCTGTAGATGGCTTATAAAGTGTTACAAACAATCGTAATACTAATACAAATACAATATAAACATACATAAACATATAAACATAATTAATCAGCAATCATATACCATATAAGTACATACAAGTATATAGTTGGAACTCATTTAAAACACTGACAAATATGCACAGAGTTCTGTTTAACTTTATCTTTAAAAACATTGGCTGTTGTATCGGGCGCGCTCAAGTCAGTAGGCAAACTGTTCCAGGTAATATCTGCTATATATTTAAATTTAAGTTTTCCATAATTATTTCATATCTTGGGGACCACTAAACTTTTGTTGGTGTTCCTCAGACAAAAAATATGATTAGACCACCTTAAAAGGTTTATAAACCTAGTTGGCTTTTCAGTTTTCAAAATTTTATATTGTAGAATAACCCATGCCCTATCTTTTTGTTGTTGTTGTAATGAATTCCAAGACAAAGATTGATAAAGAATACAATGATGAACAGTGGGATCACATCTCAAAACAAATCTAGCTACCCTATGGTATTCCTTCCCTGTCTTCCACTTGATCCACAAGGTGGTGGTCAAGGCCTGGAAGAACAAGGTGCAAATGATCCTGATAACTCCAGACTGGCTGAGGCAGTTCTCGTACCCAGATCTCCTCAGCCTCTGCAGCAGACCTCAATGACAGCTGCCCCATTGCCCTCATCCTCAGAGCAGACAATAGGGAGGCAGTCCTGCCCCCAGACCTGACATCCCTGCACCTATCGACCTGGTTCCTGAGCTAGAGTTCCAGGCTTTGTGTCTGTTGGAAGAAGTTCTGCACATTTTGGAAGCTTCCCAAAAAATGTTGACTCGAAAATGCTATGGATGAGGTTTTCCATATGGTGCCAGGGCAAGGAGCTTGATCCCCTTGCCTGTCCTGTGGCAAGCATCTTGGAGTACCTTTGGTCCATCTGACATTCTGGCTTGCGAATGTCGACCATTTAGGTGCACCTGGCAACTATATCTGCTTACCTGTCATGGGCTGGTAGGCAGATGGTGGCCTGATGGTTGAGTGCTTTTCAAGGGACTTTACCCCATGTCCCCTCCAGTGTGCGAACCACCACATCCATGGGTCCTGTTGCTGATGCTGGCTGTGCTCATTGACGAGCCATTTGAGCTAATGCACAGGTGTGAGCTGTCACATCTGTTATGAAAGATGGCCTTCTTGGTGGCCATACCGTCAGTCAGAAGAATCAGTGGGCTCCAGGCACTCTTGGTGGTCTCTATATGTAGTCTTCCACATGGACGAGATTGTCCTTCACGCCACCCAAAGTTCCTCCTGAAGGTAGTATCAGAGTTTAACCTTAACCAGGTGATCAAATTAACAGTTTATTTTACACACCCTTCTTTGGAGGCCTACGATAGTTTCCATAGTCTGGACCTACAGAGAACACTCTCAGATTATATCGCATGCTGGAGTTCGGGGTGGGAATGCCAGCTGTTCAGAACCCTTGCCAAAGCCGCGCCTGGCAGACTGGCAGCAAAGTGAATGGTTGGCAGGTGGATCACATCCTGCATCGACCTCTGATACATAGATACATAGAAATTGTCAGCAGATAAGGACCACTAGGCCCATCTAGTCTGCCTGTAAGCCCTAAACTTGTATGCAGTCACTGACCCTAAGTGATCAATGGCTTTTCATCACTCCCTCCCCACCCAGTGTTCCCTTGTGCCTGTCCCAGGCATGTTTAAACCCCTCCACTGTGCTTGCCCCCACCACCTCTTGTGGCAGACTGTTCCAAGCGTCCATTACCCTCCCTGTGTAGAAAAATGTCCTCACACCGGCCTGGTGGCACTGAGAGTTGAGGCACTGGACACCACACCTCATGCCATGCGGTGACCTGTGTTCGGGAACGGGCACGGGTTGCCGTGGGTTGACAGGGAGGAGAAGGATTGAGCATCCAGAGGACTGCTCTCCTTCTCCGAGGAGGGGGGAAATGCAGCATAAGCGCCTGGTTTCCCCCTGGCGGTGGCTGGGGGGAGATGAGTGCATATGCATGGAGGAGAGCGCGCAGGATTGTGTGCGGGCTCCTCCTTCGCTGGCGTCATTGCACACACTCGGCTCCAGGGAACAAAATGCACAGCAAAATGCCGGCTCCCCGCTAATGAGCTGGCCCCAGTTCTGAACCCTCAGATCTCAACAGCACCACCTCAGTGGCCCCACTCGGGGGGGGTCCCTGGGTATGAGGGGGTCGGATGCCGGAGCCTGGTGAGCTCTCCGAGGAGGGGCTTGGGGAGCTTAGGCAACAAAAATAAAAAAATAAAAAATCTTCCTCACATTACCTCTTAATCTGCCTCCCTCCAATTTCATATTGTGTCCCCTAGTTCTGATATCTTTTCTACATTGGAAAAGATCCCCCACCTGCACATTGTTTATGCCATTGGGGTACTTGAAAGTTTCTGTCATGTCCCCCCTTTCTCTCCTCTCCTTCAGTGCGTACTCTTAGTCTCTCCTCGTATGTTTTGTGATGCAAGCCATGCACCATCTTTGTCACCTTTCTCTGGATAGCCTCCACCCTGTCTGTGTCCTTATGCATGTGTAGTTTCCAGTACTGCACGCAGTACTCCAGGTGAGGCCTTACCAGTGTTTTATACAATGGCATCAACACCTCCTGTCTCCTGCTAGTAATGCCTCTGCAGCTCATCATGCTCTGCTATGGGCTGGCTGGTTGGGAGGCTCCCACAAGGCTTCAGGCTCATTCCACCAGACATACTGCTGCCTTGGCGGCTGCCTACAGGGACATTCCCATCCAGGAAATCTGCAGGGCTGCTTCCTGGAAGACAGCACACACGGTGATATCCCACTGCAGCACTGATCTAGAGTCCCATCAGGACGATGCTTTTGGGACCTCAGTTCTCCACTCTCTGTTCGCTAAGTAGGGGTGCATGCCTTGCCCTCTCCTCCAGGAAAACTGCTAGGAGACTGCCAGAGTTTGGATAATGAGCTGTATCTATGTCCTTAGAAATATAGTTACTCACCTGTAACTAGGGCCCCATGTTTACTGCAGCAAACTGGACCTGCATTCTGTGGCAGGATCTCATGCTTGCTGCAGTCAGGCTATGAGCAGTTCTGCAGTGATTATACAGCAGTTCTGTGATGGGCTTTATGTTCTCTGGCAACTCAAATGATTACCTAAATAAAATCTAGTTGCCCAGAAAGAATGCTCAGGAAAAGGCAGCCTGGGGCAGTTTGGCAGATGCACAGGCAAGGCAATGCAAAGCAATTCTGGCATCATGATTTGGATTGGATGTAGAGCATGGGGGAATTGAAAGATTATTGTTTTACTGCAGTCTGTTTTTTTGTCCCATGGTTCCCACCTACCTGCCCAGTGCTGGTTTATCACAGCTATGTTGCTGAGAATTTCTCCCCCTGCCTGCCCAGTTGCTTGAAGACCAGTATTGTCTAGTTGCAGAACAGTGCTGCTCCCATCCACT
Organism: Neoceratodus forsteri; assembly: GCA_016271365.2. Lineage (NCBI taxonomy): Eukaryota > Metazoa > Chordata > Ceratodontiformes > Ceratodontidae > Neoceratodus > Neoceratodus forsteri. The sequence continues at coordinate 1,730,973,130 of CM057449.1, forward strand.
TGCTAGAAGCATGGTGGTGGTGGTTTTCTGCTGTAATGCTGCTCTAGGTGCTTCCTCCTGCTTGAGCAGTTCAACACTGTTGTTGTCATTTGTGTCAGTACCACTTGGCTTCCATATCTTCTTTTCTCCCATTCTGTAAGAATTTACTATAAGGCTAGAGTCAGATTCTTTGCCCAGTTTCATTGCACTGTATATTGTGAGGGTAGAGAGTAGTTGGACCATTTTACATTAGATAAAGGTCCAGAAAGTCTATAGCACTTTTTGTCTTCAATAATTACCTTTTCATTCCACAGTTCTGCAGTTAGCAAATAGAACCACCATTCTTTCTCATGAAATAGACTTCCTGAAGTCCCCTCAGTGTTTGAAGTAGGTCATACTGGTCATAAGCTGAAAAATGGAGGTAGTAGGTATGACTCAGGAATCGCAGTGGGTGCCAAACAGAGAGGGGGCTCACCCTCCAGGAGAATGTTGCAAGCTGTGAGGTGAGGCACTTTAGTACTACAAGAATTCTCCAGACTTCAACCAGTGTATTGCAAAGGATTTATTCCATCATTCCATCAAACAGTTCAGCTCAAACAAACATAGAAGACTTGGTCCCAGTGCTTCAGCCCCTTAATAGGGCCTTCGTCAAGGGGTGTGTCTATTTTGCTACCACCACCCTTTTTAAAGTGATATACCACCAAGAAAAAGATCACATAGAAAAAATTATTAGCTGTACAAATTCATTCTTTATACAAAACACACTATTATCATTTGCCCAAATGTAAATTTCTTTTAGTTTTATATACACTTCTCAGTATTTTCAGGCGGAAGCACTGGGGCCATGTCTTCTACTATGTTTGTTTGAGCTGAACTTTTTGATGGAATGATGGAATAAATCCTTTCGATATACTGGTTTGAGTTTGAAGAATTCTTGCAGTACTGGAGTGCCATAACGGTCATAAGCTTCAGGGCTGAGTGCCAGTGGTTTGGAAAGGGGTGGCCCCACTGACTACTGCAACCCAGGGAGGATGAATGTATAATGGAGCTGCCAACAACTCACATTAATGCCATTTTAAGCTTGCTCGCAATTATTTTAGCCATTTAGTTGGGGTTTTCACTGGTGATGGACATTTTTAATGCACCAAAAAAAATGCTGTTTCTGCGCAGGACCATGTTTCTGAGGCAGTTGCTGCAACGGCAGAATCACAGAAAACACAGGGCCCTGCCTGTAACCAATGATCTGGGAGTGGTATACAGTTCACATCCACACAACACACCCGGCCTCCCCTGGCAAGCAGTACACAGATCCCTGTGGGACATACCAACTGGCTGGTGGGAGGAGCAACCTTAAAGAAATTAGATGGAAAGCCTATTCCATTGGAACTGCCGGAGTGTTGATGTGAAATGTATACCACTCCTAGAACAACTATTACAGGTGAGTAATCTAGCTTTACTTACCTTGCAACTATACGTATTCTAACCAGTGTTTTCATCTGATTACCACTTTCAGGTGGCACATTCCTGAACCATGCCCATCATATTTGACAGCCCATGAAATGCTCTTGTAAATGAGGTATTGGGCTTACCTTACCTGTAGTTGGCAGCAGTGCAGAGACATCAATGACTGTATCTGCGCTATATTGATAATACATTGCCACAATTGTTTAGAGCCTTGTGATGTCCCTGATGATCAAACTGTGGCTAACCACATTATAGTCCAGCACAGCTTGACTGTCAGTGACTCACAAGGTTCTAAAAATGGTGGCAATGTAGCATGGGGCAGACTTAAGCTGGCTGTAAGTGCAGCAGTGGCACTAGTGCTTATGACGCAAGCGACCCGGGTTCAGCAACATATCATCAGGATCCGATCAGGATGAGGACAGTGTCCCAGAGGATGCTCTCCTCCAGGGGGTGGGAACTGTGTCCTGCAGCACTACTGCTATCTGTAGACATACGGGTGGCAGAGTGGCTCAGACACAGGGAGGGAGAGATGCAGTGCTGCGTATGGATGTAGCATGTGTCAAGCATGCTGACAAAAGGACCTTGATTCCACATGCTGGCATCCCTATAGGGGCAGGGAGTACTCACAAAGAATGGGGGAAACAAGGGTGAACCCCCCCTCTATCCCTTGTCTCCCTGAAGACTAAAACATCCGGCCCAAAGGTGGTACACCGACCATGCCTAGGCAAGGGGAGCAAAAAGTATGAATTAAAAAACAAATATGGGGCAGACATAATTGTATATTTCTAAGGGTGTGGATATTGTTCTTTGTGCACACTCTGGAAGTTCCACTGGAATGGTCTGTGTGTCCAGATGTCTTTAAGCTGAGCTCCTCCCTCCACTCAGGTGGTATAGCCCCCGACTCTGCCCCATGACATAAGATCTTTCTTTCTGCTGGAAGAACAAGTCATCTCTTTCACAGGTTCTGCTTAGGTTTAGTGTGCTATTGGCAAACTTTGTCTTTGAAGTTTTCCGTATTAGTTACCTCATTCCCTCAGTTCTGTCTACTCCCCTCATTGAGCTATGGTGAAGCACCAGAAGCCAGGGTTCAGATTTTACGTTTGGTGTTGGCAGAAGATGTCAGTCACCAACCCACATGACACGTGTGCTTACTGCCTGGGTGGACAACATGATATGGCCAGTTGCAGCCTTTGCTTAAGCATGCCTCCAGAGTCCCTCAAGTACAGGAAGCTCTGGGTGGCACTGAGTCGAGAGTGCTGGATGCACACCTGCAGTACCCGCATGGCAATCCGTGTTGGGAGCGAGCATGGGTCACCGGGGGTCGGTGGGGATGAAGAAGGATCAAGCATCCCAAGGACTGCTCTCCTTCCTCGGTGAGGGGGGTTTGCCCTTGCCAGTGCAGTAGTGGCCCCTGGGGACTACCAGGGGTTTGCATTGCCTGGCCAGCAGATGCAGGGGTTTGGGGCTGCAGTGGACACCTTTCGACTGCGCACAGGAGCATGCACACTTCGAGCAAGGCGTCATTGCACGTCCGAGCCCAGGGGAACTACAAGCTCAAAAAATACCTTTTCCCACAGCAGCATGATTGCCACCAATGGATGACCTACCCAGTGGACCAAACAAAGCCTGATGGCTGGAGACAAGGGCTCAGGGTGATGTGTCTCCTCTCCGGTTCCGCCGCGGTGAGCTCCACCTAGGGTCAGTTGAGCATCTGTTTACAAGGCTAGATTGGGGGGTAAGTACTCCCGCTGTGGTGAGGTAGATAAAGAAAAAGTCTAAAAAAAAAAAGTTCAGGAAGCTCAGTTGTCATTGAGTTGGCCTTGAGCAGGATCCATAAGAAGGCCTTGGCTGCGACCGGGTCAGCTCGACATCTTGCAGCTTTGAGGTAGAAACAGCGGTAGGTGTGGCAGGCACCTTCTCAGTCTCTGGACTGTTTCGGTTGGGGACAGCATCTGAGGATCATTCACCAGAGGATTCCAGGACATGTGTTTGGCCCTCAAGACCCTGGGGGAGAGCCCCACCCACCGCTGTAGTAAGAAGCACAAGCACCATCGGCACTGGTCATGGACTGGGAGAAACCGCAGTCCTCCTGATCCCTCAACTCACTCGACCATTTGGCATCTGCCGTGCACCCTTCAGCCAAGGGACACATCGAGGGCTCTTCAATTCCCATGTTGAGCCAGTCAGCTTTGATTCTGGTTGAGCAAGCCACTAAGATATTTCTCGAGCTGTCGACCTGTTGTTAGATGAGGTCAAGGGTTCTGTCTCACAGACCCCGGTCCTCCTTGTCTTCATCTGGAAGAGCATGGTCTGGTTGGTGTCCCTGTCTGGTTCTCAGCGGGAGCCACATCTACCAGTGGTTGAGCTGTCCATGCCCATGCTGCTTAACGTGGGCCAGCCTGTGGTTTACAGTGATAAACGGGAGGCTACCCTCACCGTCCACTGACTGGTCAGTAGTTGAGTTTGTGGTCGACATCTCGATCGTGGGGTTCCCACTGTCGATCCCTATAGACTGGGAGGCATTGCTGTAGATGCTTCTCGATCTTCTCATCCTTGGGTGAGGAGAGGCACCATCGCAAGCTGCAACAGTGCTATGAGGAGCTCCTCTGGCAACAGTGGGCCATCACACGGCAGCGTGGGGCCCTACCTTCTAGGCCTCTGGTCACCTGGCCAACACCAGTGGGACCCCCACTGGCACACACCATGCACGTGCTTGCCGCATCTGCTTCTCCACCTCTTTGGGTGGAGCTGCCACCACCGCAGCCAGCGGTGGGTGCTCTGACCAAGGAGGCCTGTTTGAGCACTGGCTTGTCAGGACGGTTTTCAGTGAGAATCACCCTGGGAGAGGATACCTGTGAGGTCCATGGTGAAAAACGGTTGAGGGACGTTTTTGAGGAGCCCTTGAATGACTCAGGTCATGAGTTCATGGCCTCCTTTAGGACTCTCCTCCTCGAACGAGGGTTGGTCGAGGTGCTGACCGCTGAGCATGGCCCCGTCCTTCAGGGCATTTCTACGACTCATCTCAGAGCTCGTGTCTGTTTCACTTGAGCCAGTCCAAAAAAGGGCCAAGCATCCCCTTACAGACATTTTGGAGCGGAATGAATCCCCAGAGTTTGCCTTCTCTGTTGGTTACACCATTTTGAGACTGGCGGTGGAGCTTTGGCAGCATCCAACATCCTGCCTGGCACCTTCTGCCCATATGGTCAGCAAGTATGCAGTCTCTGTGGGATCTCTCTCTGGGTTCTTAGATCAGCTCTCCACAGAGGGTTGGTCACAGATTCAGTGTTTCACAAGTCTGGACATCAGTGGGATGTGTACAAGCCTCCGGGCAAGGGGTCACACAGTATTAACCATGCTGCTAAAGAGGTGTACTCTGTGGCGTCTCTGGGTCTCTGTCAGGCTAGTTATGCCTTAATGATGGCCATCTTCAGTCACTCCCTGATGGGGGTCTTCAATGCACTCCTCTCTCACCTCCCTGCTCTTCAACATATGGTGGTGACAGTCACTAGAGACCAGGGTCAGTTGCTGGCTAAACACCAGTTCCGGATGGCCTTGGACATGGGTAACTCATTTGCTCATTCCATTGCAGCGGCCTTCTCCATGTATCTCAGGGCCTAGCTGTGTCTGTCCACCTTCAGGGCAGATACCCAACATAAGCTGACTGATGTCCCTTTCTTGGGCACTGACCTCTTTGGCCTTGGGGTGGAGGGACATCTCACCAGGACTGAGAAGTCTAGTGCCACCCTAGATCCAGTGGGGGTCATCCTAGAAGAACCCGAAAAGAAGCCTAAGAAATAGGCGTTTTGGTCCTTTCAGTTGCAGCTTCCTCGGCAGCAGCCCCACGAGGGGCAGTACCAGACCTGGCATCCCAAGCAGAAGTGCAGGGGCCAGGCTCATAAGAAAGGGGGTGGGCTAGTGGTGCCCCTTTGGCTGCAGTTGCTGGTGCCCCCCGCAAAAGCTGCCCAGTGACGGATTGGGAGGCATCATCCCTCCACCCTTCCTATCCCTGTCTGCACTCTTCGTCAGTGGTCGGCTTCATCGCCTCTTGCCACATTGATCTGCCATCACAACAGATAAGTGGGTGCTGGACATAGTGGGCAGAGGGTTGCTTCTGAACTTTGAGTCTCTCCTCTCCCACCTTACTGCCTCTACACACCTCAGGAGTCCAGGCTGTTGCAAGACACACAGTTTGCCCTTTGTGAGGACATTGCTCATCTCCTTGCAAAATGGGCAAAAGCCATGTCTGGGACTCGCTGTCCATCAGGGTTACGTGTCCAGGTACTTCCTGGTCCCGAAATGGATGTGGGGGGGCTGGTACCCCATATTGGATCTGCACAATCTGAACCAGTTCGTGTGGAAATGCAAGTTTCAGCTAGTCACTCTGAACCAGATTATTCCACCCTTGGTCCCTGAATCAGGAGGTGGTAAACCACCAGTTCTTTCAAATGGGGCACTCCTCTGGTGGAATCGTTTGCCTCCTAACAGAATGCCAGACCGAGGCTGTTTTTGTGCCCGCTTCCCCACAGTCCTGGACACTGTTGGGGGATGTCTTTGTGAGGTCCTGGACCCCAGGCCTTATGTATGGCTTCCCACTTTTCACCCTGATGCACAAGGTGGTGGTCAAGGCCTAGAAGGACAAGGCACAAATTATCCTAATAGCTCCAGACTGGCCACAGCAGTTTTGGTACGTGGATCTCCTCAGCTTCATCAGTAGGCCTCCATGGAGACTGACTCTCTGCCCAGACATTCTGATCGGACAGCACCCGGAACTTCAGTCCCTTCTTCTCATGACCTGGTTCCTGAGTGGGTAGAGTTCCAGGCCTTGGGTCTCTCTGAGGATATTCTTCATGATTTGGAGGCCTCCAGGAAAGAGTCGACTCACAGATGCTGTGCTTTCAAATGTAAGAGATTTTCCCATTTGGTGTCAGAGCAAAGGGTTGGATTCCCTTGGTTGTTTTGTGGATGGCATCCTAGACTACCCCTGGTCCCTTTCCAAGCTGGGAGTGCAGGTGAAGACCCTCAGGGTGCACCTGGCAGCCATCTCTGCTTACCAGGCATGGGCTGGTAAGCTGATGGAAGCCCAGGAGAAGATGGTTGGGTGTCTTTTCAAAGGCCTGGACCACTTGTCCCCTCTGGTACGTGCTCCACCTACACCGTGGGACTTACTACCGGTATTGGCAGTGCTCATAGGAAAGCCTTTAAAGCCAATACGCAGGTGTGAGATGTCACACCTGTCTTGGAAGATGGCTTTTCTGGTGACCATTACATCAGCCAGAAGGATTGGGGAGCCCCAGGTACTCTCAGTGGAGTCTCCTTGCCTTGTATTTCACAGGGACAAAGTTGTCCTTTGTGTGGAGGGGTTGTGGGTAAACAAAGGGACCAGACACAAAATTTCAGGTTCAAAACATAATTTCTGTGTGATGTTTATTTAAAACACAGGATAACCTTAAACAATGGCATATCTCATCTTCAATACATCAGTTTGCAGCAACAGACTGTGCATTTCCTTCCTCTGCACTTGGTCAGCACCCACTGATCTATCTCTTTAGTGAAAGTTATTTCATTCTTTATGTTGGTCTTGTGTGTTTGGGTGATGGGGAGCTCAAAAAAAGAAAAATTCAATAACAAGCTAAAGACAAAGAACTTCAGTACAGAAGCACTGAAGCAAGGGTTACCCCAAAGGGCATTGGCAATAAAGCCAAGTTTCAAAGAAACACATCACACATACCTCCATAATGCAAAGCATGATGGCATGTATATGCAAATCACCACGCAGTTTTAGGCTGGCTCAGCTTAAAGCAGGAATGCATGAGGCCAAAGGGCCTCTCAAACAATTTGTAATTTACATGACTTTTAAGTAACACAACAGGGCTTTTCTGACATCTCTATCCTGGTAACTTAATTTTTATAATACTGTCCCCTAATAACATTTTACCTTTATCAAAAAACACCTAGTGCCATGGTATTTTCAGCATTTACAGGTTTCATACACATAAGGCATATACATCAAGGTATTTTATGACATAGTGCTATTGCATACTATATCCAAACAATGAGGAACACAGCTTGTTGCTCTACATCAGCTTGGAGGTCACCACAATAACTTCCTTGTACGAGGACCTGAGAGGGAAAATGAAAATTAGAGTATACTAGCATAGTCAAGAAAGGGGAGGGGGGTGCCCACAGGTGGCCAACCTTATGGACTAGAAATTGCAAAAGATAGATTAGGCTAAGAAATGGAAGAGCAGCTGCAACAGATTTAAGAAAAGGTCGGTCCTCAAGAGTGGCAGGATCTCCCTGTCACACTTTGCCCCAACCCCAAAGTTCCATCTGAAGACAATATCAGAGTTTCACCTTAACCCTTACCAGTGTATTTCACCAACCTGTCTTCAGAGGCCAACCACAGACTCCATACCCTGGACCTGCGTAGGGTGCTCTCCTACTGCATGGAGTGCATGGCTGGAGTTTGTGGACAGGTTTGCCAGTTGTTTGTCACATATGCCAAAGCCATGCCTGGCTGACCAGCAGCAAAGCGAATGATTGCCAGGTGGATTATATCCTGCATTGACCTCTGCTTCTATTTGGCTGGTAGGGAGCCTCCCATAGAGTTTAAGGCGTATTCTGCCAGATGTAGTGCTGCCTCAGTGGCTGCTTCCAGAGACATCCCTATCCAGGAGATCTGCAGGTCTGCTACCTGGATGTGAGCATACACCTTCATTTCCTACTAACACATCATCCTGGGGTCATACCAGGATATAGGTTTTGTGACCTTGGTTCTCCAGTCTTTGTTTGCTAAGTAAGGGTACCCGCCTTTCCCCCTTCTTCCAGAGAACTTCTAGGAGTCTGCCAGAGTGTGGGTAGGTGAATCATATCCATGCTCCTAGAAGAATAGGTTACTCACCTGTAACCGCAATTCTAGGAGTGGAATATGGTTTACATCCACACAAACCACCTGACCTCCCTGGCACATGGCTCACAAATTCTGCTTCCAGCGTGCATGATCTGATGTCACAGGGCAGAATCGGGGGGATATACCGCCCAGGTGGGAGTAGCTTAGCAGCTACCTAAACACTATTTTTACTGGGCACATTATTCCTGAAATTCTCCCATGGAAGTATAGCATAAAGGGAGGGGTGCCGAATAATATACAAAAAATACCTTAAAATCTGGACTTTCATACATTTTTGGTAATTTTTTTCACTTTGCCACAACCAGGAAGCATTTTAAGAGCTCTGCGCTGATTGGAGCCAAAAGCTAATGGGAACGTGCAGTGCAATGATGTAATCCTAGCAAAGCATCTCATTCTCAGCACTCAGTCCTTATGGAGCCTTATATATCGTGTGCAACATTAATGCTGTATACAATTTAAATAACAATAAAGATGACAAGTTACACATATAGCGCTAATGTTACACATAATGTATAATGCTCCATGGGGATTGAGTACTGGGGACGAGATGCCGCGCTAAGATTACATCATTGCACTGCATGTTCCTGGCAGCCTTAGGCTTCAGTTGTCATGGTGCTCTTAAACTGCTTCCTGATTGCAGTAAAGTGAAAAAACTTATAGAAAATGTATGAAAGTCCCACATCCCCTTCCCCTGGTAATTCTTAAAGCAGCAAGGGGCATACTTAATAAAAAGTATATTTCCATACTCACACAAACTTACACTTTAACAAAAAACTAACCCCACCACACTTTCAGCAGGCCTGGGAGCAGGAATCTGATAGGGAATTTACTCCTCAGGAGTGGAAAAATGTTTGGTATGGGGTTTTTCACACCTCGGCCTCGAACAACTGGAGGGAATTCTGTTGGAAGTTGGTCAGCTGTTTCTTCCTCACCCCAACCTGAACAAAACACTGTGCACAAAATAATTTGGACAGGTATTGGTGGGGATGAGGGCACAGGGCACGCTTTACCACATTTTTTGGAGCTGCCCTGTCCTACACCCTTTTTGGATAGAGTTGGGCTGGAGGTATAAACAGATGGCAGATATACAGGAAAATCCAGACTTTGAATATTTGATTTTAGGACTCGCACCAAAGGGAAAATGAAACAACTGGCAAAAATCATTTTTGGATATATTGTTGGCAGCAGCTGGAAAAGCCATCACAAAGAGATGGCAGCACCCAGACCCACATTCTCTTATCGGAGTGGATCAGCATTATAAAAACAATATCCCAGGTGGAGAAACGGACTGCTGACCGACATTTGCAGAGATGTTGAAAGGCGCCTGGCTCCCATTTATGACACTTATTGAAGAAATCGAGGGCATCTCAATTCTAACCCAAGCACAAGGCTATTAACCCTCGAGACTCGTACACCTTCTGTATGATCAGTACCCAGGTGAAATTAGTGAGATAGGTTTCTCTGTGATACTTAGCCTTTTGAAACATAATTGATTTTAATACCTGCCTCATATAATAGGTATTTTTATTGTTGTTTGTTTATAGTTTTATATATAGTTCTGAAACTAGATTGACCGAGTTAACTTGTACCATTTTTATCAGTCAGGGCGTTACCCTGACTCTAATATAGAGTATCAGAAGCATGGGCTATGACTGTTAGCATTTGCAGATCTAAGCTCTTTATTGGGAACTATCAGTTTTACCTGAGAACTGGATCATTTCCGTTTGCTTCCTACTCTGTATCCATGTACTGCTACTGCTGAGTACATTTTAATAAAGACGTTTTAAAAAAATGTATGAAAGTCCAGATTTTAAGGTATTTTTTCTATATTATTCAGCACCTATCCCTTTATGCTATACTTCCATAGAAGGAAGTAGTTATCCCTCTGTACAGACAGTTGGTGAGACCCCATCTGGAGTACTGCATGCAGTTTTGGAGACCCCATCTTCGCAAGGACATAGACAGGATGGAGGCAGTCCAGAGGAGGGCAACTAAAATGGTGCAGGGTCTGCATCAGAAACCATATGAAGAGAGACTAAGAAAGCTTAACATGTATACCCTTGCGAAAGGAGGGACATGATAGAAACTTTCAAGTATCTCCAGGAATCAACAAAGTCCAGGAGGTAGTATCTTTCAGAAAAGAGATGTGCAAGAACAAGGGGGCAAATTTAAAGATAGAGGGGGGATGGCGCTGGGACAATGTGAGGAAATTTTTTTCACAGAGAGAGTGGTGGACGCATAGAACAACCTTCCTGGGGAGGTTGTGGGGTCTAAAACAGTAGGGGAATTCAAACCTGCATGGGACAGACTTCTGGTGACGTCAGGACTCGACATGGCAGCCTAACTCGCTAGCTCTGTCGCGCACCGAGCACAGTCAGTCGTAATCACCCTAAAAGAAATTAAGCAGGGAAGCTGCTCCTAATGCCAGCGCAAAAACTTAAAGTCCTACAGCAGGGGGAGGAAGGTGAAAATCCCGCCGCAATGGAGACCTCTGGAGAAGCGCACTGGTCTGAGCCACATGGCAGCCTAAAAGGGAGCAAGCTCACCGAAACAATAAAACAAACAGCTCGCACAGTTTCCAAGATAGATCGAACCCTCTCCGAACTCTGCTCCGACCTGGGAAGAATAGAGCACAAAACCTACCAGTTGGAAGTCTGCCTCACAACAGTTTCGGAACAAACCGACAGATAAGACCGTCTTTTACTTTACCTTTTGGCCCGAGACCTCGAGTTAACCCACAAACTAAATGATTTAGAAGGCAGAAGCAGAAGACAGACTCTAAGGATTCATGGGGTACCTGAGGGACTGGATGGCGAAGCATCCAACACAATTAATTTAATCCAGGGTCTACTTAGATCCGCTGTTGATCTCCCCAAAGGCCTAGACCTGAGCCTCGACCGGGCTCATCGATCCCTGGCGCCAAGACCGAGCAATCCGGAGGCCAGACCCCGATCCTTTGTGGTCCGGTTCACTAAGTATACTAGCAAAGAGGAAGTTCTACAAAAAGCTTGGTCTCAGAGCCCCCTGGTCTTTAAGGGTCACAAGATTTCTGCCGACAATGATTACTCAACAGAGGTCCAGCAGGCACGGAGGGTGCTTTGGCCGATTGTCAAGTCACTGCGAGCTAAAAACATAAAGGCTCAAATATTATACCCAGCAAGACTTAAAGTCACACGGATCAAAGTACAAAGAGCTTTAAAGACCTGCTTTCGCTTCTACTTACCTGAAGGAACTGGGGATCCCGACCCCCGCTGTTAAAACGGCTCAAAAAGGATCTACTAGCCTGACGTGGTCCATTGCACAGAAAGGAATATCGGCCCGGGTCTCTCTGGTCGTCAAGCACAGACCTCCCTATGTACGGATATTGGATCGGTACTGCGGAGACTGGGTGATCCCTCAGTGATAAATAAAAACACTCAACATTTGAAAACACCACTGCCTTCTGATGAGGTGGAAGGTCCTGGTCCCTCACACCCCGTAGCTACCTGAAACGACAAAAGACAACCGGCAAATGCTTTCTCTTTTTCCTCGGTGTATGCCCGAGGCAACTCCGAAGTGAAGGACACTATGTGGACATCTCACGCCGCTTGAGCCCTCTCACTCTGCGACCGTTGGGCCGTCGGACTTTTAATGCATCCTTGTTCTTGCCCTGCATGTGCTCCACTCCCGTCCCGACTGGTTCCCTCCCTACTCTCAGACGCGGGACTCACAGTGAGTAACACTACCTGGACATGGTGGGCTAAATACCTAGCTGTCTGAGAACCCTCTGTTGGTGGCGAGCCCCCAAAGACTCGGGGAACAAACTGATGCCTCATCTTTGACACCGTGTAGTTTAGTCGGGACTGGATCCCCCGCATGGGGGGGGGGGGACTTTATATGTATAAATACATAAATGAATTAGTTTATTTGGGTTTAGAGAGCTTTCAAATCATTCTTAATATAACACCACTAACCACTTTGCTTGTTTCCTGGTGGTTTGGGGGTGGGGTTTCGTTAGGGGGCGCAGATGTAACGGATGATATTGAATGGTGTTTTAAAAAAAAAAAACAGCGACTTTGGATATCGTGGTCTGGCAGCATTTCTCCCTAATGTGCATCAAGAGGTGTGATTTCTGGTCCTGATTCCCGCCTTGCCCTCCCTTCCCTGCCTCTTTCGCACATTTCCTTGGGCGGAGTGTGTCCCTCGAGGTGGAGGGGACCCTGGGGTTTTGAACCTGTTTAAGTGTCTAGCTGCCTGTCATAGATATTGAGGGTGGCTGTGACCTGCAGGGATGGGAGTCATGATGCATGTATTTCCTTGCACCCGGTTGCACTGGACAGGCTATGGGTTGGGAGCTCCCTGCAACTTGGTATTAAGTTGTTTTGAATCTCCCAGACCAGTTGGTCAACCGTTTGCCTTGTGGACGTCTAGTGTATCGGGGGGCTCTGGGTGGCACAGTTTCCTGTATGATGCATCCGTCTCTCACGGGGCCCCTTTTTTAACACCTGCTGAACCTTCATACTTAATGGAATCTGGGTCCTGCAGGATGGGGTCTCCTTTGGAGGGGATGTATATCATTCCTCGCTGTTGAATGGGTGTCCCCACCTTGCAGTGAGGAGAGAGGATTGGGGGAGTCGGAGTCGAGATACACATATGAATCGTAAGACTGGGGCTACTAAAACAATATGCCTTAACCTTTGAATTCAGGGCTAACCAGTACCAACCCCCTAGGGAGGGCTCTCCCCCCTCCCTCGGGGTACCTGTTCTTAAATGTTCGGGAGGGTGGATGCTGAGCAATGTTTGGGAGCTGCCTTTGTTTCTGTGCAGTTCAATACTGACAGAAGGGGACGGGGCTACTCCCCTGGATATTCCAGGGCCCTGAAGAGAACACTCAAGGCATTGTTGAGTGTTCTCTCTTGGTCTGTTCTTTCAGACAGCCCTTTGCTGGCAAAAATCAGCCAGCCTTTCCTTGAAGCCTTACTAGGGAATATTGGGTAGCTGGGCCGAAAGAAGTTTCGACCGAGACTACCCAGCAGTTAAGTCAGCTCTTTGCTCGAAATTGGTTGTGGCCAGAGCATTTGTTCTTTACTATGAAGATTACAAAAGGTTCTTTCTCAAGTTGTGATAGAGTGTTTTATGTTATATGTAAAACACTGCAGACAAGTCATAGATTTAAACTGTTAATGTTCAGAGAATCATTGTACCAGGAAAAGAATGTTAATCTGGGTAAGAAGGATAATGGTTAGTTGTACCACTAAATTCATGTCCCTAAATGTGAACGGGTCGTCCAGTCCAGTGAAGAGGAAGAGGATTCAGTAATTCTTCGAGTCCCAGTGATGTGGAGGTGTATTTCTTCAGGAGACCCACCTCTCCCCTCAGGAAGCCCAGAAGCTTAGGACCAAGTCATTCCCACTGATATATCACTCGTCCCTTCCGGGGGGTCGAAAGAGAGGGGTCGCCTTACTGCTGTCGGCTAAGCTGCAATTTCAACAGCAGGAGGCGATAGAGGATTCTGAAGCCAGATATATTATAGCAGTAGGGACCATTCAGGATACTCAAATAACTTTGGCAAATATTTATATCCCCCCTGGGTCCTCACTGAAAGTGTTTACAAATATCCTGCAGTTGGTGGCGGAAAAGGCCAAAGGTATACTAGTGATGGGGGGGGGACTGGAATATAATTTTAAACAGGACCCTTGACTCGACTTCTCACATCCCAAAATTGGATGCAGCTAAAGCACGTTCCATTAAAATTCAGTTAGGGCAGCTAGGCGTATGTGATATCTGGAGGGAGAAATACCCGAGGGCCCGAGAGTACACCTGTTTCTCCCCCAGATTCAAGGTGTACTCCCGCCTAGATATTTTTTTCACATTCAAGGGGGACCTAAACAGATTCACCTCTATGTGGGTGGGCACGACAGTACTTTCCGACTATAGCCCCGTGTATCTGGAGGTGGAGCTGGGCCTACCCAGACGGTCCATGCACTGGAGACTGAATACCTCCCTTCTTCAGGACAAAGAAGTCCTGAGGGAACTTAGGGACTTTCTGAAGGTTACCATCGAGGAAAACACCAAGCAGGAGGTCTCATCTCAGATATTATGGGACACTATCAAAGCCTCTCTAAGGGGTAAACTTATATCATTTGCTACGTGCAAAAAAAGAGAATCAAAGCAAAACCAACAGGAACTAACCACTCGGATCAAAGAATTAGAGGATGCCCAAAAAACCAAGTGGGTAGATTCCCGGGGAAAGAACTGTCAAAATGTAGGGAGCGACTGCATAACATACAAAAAGCAGAAGTGGAAAGGGCTTTATTTTATTTAAAACAGAGATATTACGAGGGTGGCCCCCGAGGCACCAAACTCCTAGCTTGTAGACTGCGTCATTACGCAGCTAAAGCTACAAAAACAAAGGTGGTTTCACCCCGTACAGGCCAGATGGTTAGACACACCACCCAGAGAGCAGAGTCTTTTTTGGAGTATTATTCCAAATTGTACAAATCAGAAGAGACAACTTCCTTACAAGACAAGCAAAACTACCTGAATACCATTCTGTTCCCGCCCCTGCCCGCACACTCCATCCAAGTGCTGACCAGGCCCATCACCCAAGAGGAAATCACTGCCTCAATCAAAAAACTTAAAATGGGCAAATGTCCTGGACCAGAAGGGCTCGGAGCAGAATTTTATAAAACCCTGGCTCCTGAAATAGTTCCCCTCCTTCACAAAGCCTTCCTGAATATATGGTCCAGGTGGTCCCCCTCCTCCATCTTGGCATGTACGACCATAACAATCTTGCACAAAGAGGGAAAAGATCCTTCGAGGTGCGAATCTTACCACCCTATATCCCTGTTAAATCAAGACTATAAGATCTTCACCTCAATAATAGCTGCCAGACTTAATCCTCTGTTACCAGAGCTAATTCAGTCGAATCAATCTGGTTTTGTGATGGGCCAGCAGGCACCCGACGGTGTCCGCTCTGCCCTGGACATGATTGACAAGATCCAATGTACCCGTACACCAGCTTGCCTACTATGTTTAGACGCCGAAAAGGTGTTCGACAGGGTCTGTGGGACTCTGTTTTGGTACTTGAGCACCGGGTTCCCCAGTCCTTCATAAATATGGTGAGATCCCTGTATACGGGCCCACAGGCATATTAGGGTAAACGGAGGACTGTCTAATAGATTCCAGCTGAGCAGGGGTACCCGTCAGGGCTGTCCCCTTCCCCCCTTTTGTTTGCTCTATACATTGAGCCCTTGGCGGAGGCGGTCAGAAGGTCGCAAGATGTGACGGGGATAGAGGTGGGGGGAGTTCAGAAGAAGATCCTGCTATTTGCGGACGATGTCCTGTTATCCCTCTCCCAACCACATAAATCTACAGAATGCGTGTGGCCGATACTGGAGAATTTTGGGAGGCATTTGGGCTACTCCCAAAACAAATCGAAAACGGAGGCCCTGAGTTTCTTCTTCAACCCACCAGAGTCCACCCGTCGGCTCCTCCCAGTAAACTGGACAGCTGAGGGGATGAGATATCTGGGGGTTCATATTACAGAATACTCATCTAAATTATTCCAGGCAAACTACGCACCCCTGACGACCTCTCTCAAAAAAGATCTGGAAAAATGGTCATTGAATAACCTCCCAATGTATGCTAGAATTCAAGCCATATCCATGAATGTATTACCTAAATTCTTATACCTGTTTCAATGTATACCCATCTATCTACACAATTCCAAATTCCGGATGTGGCATAAATGGATTTCCAGATTTGTTTGGGCTAATAAGAGGCCAAGGATAAGGCTAAAAATATTACAGACCCACCGAGATGCAGGCGGTAGATCTCTTCCGCATCTGGAGGATTATTTTCTAGTGGTACAACTAAAGTAGTCTCTCCAGTGATCGGGCCTCAGCTCCACCTCCAGTTGGAGGGAATTGGAAGGGGGAAAGAAGAGGGGGATGGTAGACTTCCCCTCAAGGATCGCATAATAACTCCTCTCTTAGCCCGGTACCACCCATTGCCCTGCCTTAGTTCGGTTGGGGAGACCTTACGTGCAGTTCACAGACTTTGGCAAAAATATAAATTGCTTCTTTCATTATGGACACTTAGATGACTGGCTCGGGTTGAGGACTTTCCCCCAAACCGTATAGATCACACTTATAAACAGTGAACTAGACTGGGCTTGACATAACTTGGGCGGTTTCTACAGGGCAACGTGTTCTTGGACTTTAACTCACTCAAGAATAGTTTTGGACTTAAGAACTCAGATCATTTCAGGTTTCTCCAAGTGAGAACATATATGAATTCCTTTCAAAGGAAAATGAAGAACCCTGATGGAGTGGCCCTCCTACTTCTAGCCATCAAACAGATAAAATCATCGTTGGCCCACAAGGGTCAGATCTCCTCCCTATATAAGGCTCTGAGAACGGTGAGACCGGACCCCTTAATTAGAATTAAAAACCAGATGGCAGGAAGAAGCCAGGTCGGGTAATACACCTCTTAATTGGCCCTTGGCCTTTGCCACTGCAAAGCTGGCAACCAGTTCACCACTCTAGCAAGAATTTGCCTGGAAAGTAAGGGTCCACTTCTTCCTTTCCCCAGCAGCGCGAATAAAAGAAACCCAGTTGTCTCGTCTGCTTGCTGGAGGGGGGGGGAGGCTGGGGCAGGATACCTCTGTATCTTTTGGTTCTGCCCCAGGTTGAGGGAATTTTGGGTGGAGGTGATATTAGCAATAAAGGAAATTCTCACCACTACGCAGAGGTTGGAATGGGAGGAAATGATCTTAGGGATACCTCCCCCAGAAGTTAAAGGCTCAGACTCTATGTACCTTTGGGCAGTTTTAACGACAGCAGCCCTTAAAGGGATCACCAAGACTTGGCTGAGCCCATCTCTCCCCCGGAGGCGGGACTGGGTTTCAATTATAACAGGCCTGTCCGAGTTGGAGGAACTCACTTTCAAGATAAACCATAAGTCTTCACTTTTTGTCCAAAGATGGTCGAGGTGGGTTATTTGGCAACAACTTGAGGGGGAAGCTTTAGTTTGAAATTAAAGATAGAGACCACCTGTCCACCTAGACGAGGACGCCCCATACTCTTACCCATAGATATATGTATGAATTCAACCTATGTCAACTTACCCTGGATGGAGCTGGGCCATCAATTCTGGGCTCCTCCTCCTAGGTATCGAATCTCATTCCAACTGTTATCACATTGAAATGAACTGTGCTATCTGCATGTACATTCTACAGTTTCTGTACTGATGACTCTCAAAGCTGTAATCAATTCTTTTTTTCTGTCTGCAGTGCCGAATTTATGAAATAAAGATGAAAGTTTAAAAAAAAAAAAACCTGCATGAGACAGACATAAGGTAATTATAGTGGCAGGTGGGAGGAAGTAGGCTGTTGGTTAACTAGAATCTACAGCTTATCCAATAGGTAGGAAAATGGGCAGACTGGGTGGGCCAAGTGGTCCTTATCTGCTGTCAAAGTCTATGTTTCTATGTTTAAGGGACAGTGCACCTGGTAAAAATAAGTGCTTAGGTATCCCTTAAATATAGCCAGCCAATAACATCACTCCAGTGGAACTGCTAGAGTGTGGATGTGAACCATATACCACTCCTAGAACTACGGGTACAGGTGAGTAACCTATTCATCTCTGTACTGCCAGCTACAGAGGAGTCCAGTGCCTCATTAAAAAAAAAAAAAAACTTTTCATGGACTTTCAAACTATCGTGGGCATAGTTAATTAATGTTAACCTTTAATTACATGGCCTGCATGTGCCTGCTGCACAAGAATGTTTAGAATTGTTAACCAATTCAAGCAGTAGTCATTTGACCCCTGATTCTCAGCTGCCAGCTTATTCAGTAGTAAAGACCAGGAATCCTAGAATAAAATGTTAGCAAAAGTAGACCTTACTTAAATGATAATATAATTTCAAGTGAAAACTTTCAGAATAAAAGTTATAACAGTTCATAAAAAGTATGAAATCAAAGCTTATCAAGTCGGCAAGAAACACTAAAATAATAAATAAATTGTAGCATTGGTCTAAAGGGTCTGCTATATCCCCATCTAAAGAGCGGAGGCAGGGAGGATAATGATAATCAGATGAAAATATTGCTAAGAAGAACTGTAGTTACAAGCTACAGTAAGCAATGTTCTTATAACAGCAGCAGTGTTTTCAACTGCTTACCACTTTAAGCAGATTCCTGCCTTGTGCCCTAGCCCCCAACCATGGATTAATTCCACAGTAGACTCATCCTTTCTCATGGCTTAATCCTTACGTGTACTAGGGTTATTTAGGGAATGACTCACTTGTGCCTTCGCTCCTTGTAAATTTCTTTATGTTTTTTCCTCACACTTAAAGATAAATTGCATATTTGAGTCCTGTATTGCAGATCTCCCAGATTCCGTTTTTGTTATTAATTACCATATTCCACTTATTATACAGGGTTGTGTTAATAAATAATTAGCAATTCTATAATTAATTGCTTCTGTGTCAGCTCAGTAGGAATGGAAGGACTTTGGTTTTATGTAGCATTCTAACTCAGAGTACTGTTCATAGCATGAACAATTGACGCCAGCCATTAGGACTGCAGAGGATGGTTAAGTTAAGACTGAGGTTAGGGAAAACTCATAGGTTAAGCACAGAGAACTGAGAGGGAAAGGGGTAGGTTAAGTACAGAGGATCTGGGGTATGGGTGAAATCAGGACCAACAGACCAGACACAAAATGGTCAAAACCGGGCCAGCTTGTATGACCGGATCAACTGGACCAGGTGCAGCTTACACCTTCCAGCCATTCTGGATGGACCAGTTAGTCCAGTTTTTACTGTTTTAGTCCATCTGTTCTAGCTGGACCGGATTTCATGTAGGAGGATAGGTATGGTTGAAATCCAGACTGTCAGACTTGAATCGGACCAAAATGGTAAAAGGTCCGGTCAAGGTTCAGCAATCCGGAGTCTCCCATTCCTTCACCTTGTAGGAAAACCAGACAGAACAGATGGAACAAAACACTAAAATCTGGACTGACCAGTCCAGCTAGAACAGTCGGATAGTGCAAGTTGCACCCAGACCACCTTGTCCGGTCAGACCACACAGTCAGATTGTCATTTTTAGTCTAGTCTGTCGGTCCAGATTTTGCCAGGCCCTGGGTCAGTGACATGCTCACGGTCACATGGTGCGCAAGTAAAGTGGTTTAATTCAAACCACCAGGTCCACAGCATTGGGCTCGAACCTGTAGGCTACGTCGCCTCTCCACTTTGGTTGATTTCTTTCATTGAGCATGTGCAGAATTTGTGACTGTTGAATCATTCATTTCCTTAGAGATGCCTACAGCTAGAACCTTACAATGAAGTTTGCCAGTACATGAAGGGCCTAAGTCATGTTGCAATGGGGCACTTTTATGAAGGAATAAAAGCACAGACTAAAGTGATGTTAAATGATCCACTACCAGGCCAAAAAACAAGCCCAGAATATCTAAAGGTGAAATACCTCCGAGGTGAGTAGCATTCTGTAAAAGGCATTTATTGGCGACATAGTCCAAGTAAATTATTATATCACGCTACTGTTTTTGAGTCAAATCGATAAGATTTTAAATGCTTTAAACAGCCCATACAAGCAGTTCCACCCATATCCCTTTTGCTTATACAGTATGCACATTTCAGTTACGTGCCTGTGTCGTTGAGGCACAGGTCAGGAAGCATGGGAAAACCAGGAGCAGTTGTAAAATTCGCAACCAGAGTTTTATTATGAATAACAATAAAATAAAAAAAATTGTTCAGAATAGCTATTTACAAAGGCAAAATAAACAGAGAAGATCCATCTGAGTTGTGAGTTTTCCTTCAATCTCTGTGTCTCCCAAAACATTGTAGCACTCTCGCTGTCTCTTATAAGTCTTTGCAACCCCCTTCTTAACAAGCATCCTGTTTTTTTCTAAAATGTTCTTGTAAATATCAGGCAGCTGCAGCTAGAACACAATGTCCCTGAACTGAGGCCCCTTTTCCACAACTTCTGAAAAATGGCTTAAAAATTGCATTTCAGGTTGACCCATTGAATTCCAGTAGCTTTTTGCAATCATCTCAAACAATCGTTTTATACATTTCAACAGTAACACTATATAATTTCTAAACAAAGGGATCCCAATATCAGTTACATGTCCACATAATGATTTACATATATTTTTATACCAGCAGATATGCAAGGGAAGAAAAGACAGAAACAGCAAGGGAAGGTTGAGAGACAATGGGAGGCCGAGAATTGCAAGACTGTTGGGATGATCAAATCCCATATCTCACAAGAAAATTTGGTTGCGCAACCAGACAGACGAGACAGGAAAGGAAAGAACAGAACAGATCCTTGCATTCAAACTCTCCATAACAACTAGGACAGGGTCCTATTCAACCCTGTCACATTCACCCCCTCCTTAAGAGGGAACCTGTTTTATCAAACAGGTTTCCAAAACTTTCTATTAATTCTGTACTAATATTAGCTTCTAACGTTCAGAAATTAAACAAGTGCAGTATCCTTTTTCTATAACAGTTCAGCAAACAGTGAAGTTTAAACTCATACATTTGTTTTTCAGCCTTCAGAACCCTCAATTCTTGATCCACATCTTGACAGAAATTCAACATTGCTATTCTCTTTACCAGATTTGTGTATGACCTTGAATTTAAATGGCAGTAGTGCCAGGTACCACCTTGTGATTCTGGAATTTTTATCTTTCATTTGGTTAAGCCAACAGAGAGGATTGTGATCTGTTACATGTACAAAGTCAGTTCATAGCAAATAAAACTTAAGGGACTCCATGGCCCGCTTTGCTGCTAAACATTCTTTTTGAATGGGTGGAGTTACCTTTTCTCTCTGTCGTGCAATTTCCTACTGATATATAGAATAGGATGTTCCGTCCCATCTATATTTTGACTCAGGACTGCACCTAGGCCTACCTCTGATGCATCTGTTTGTAACAAAAATGGTTTCTCAAAATCTGGGCTTCTTAAAACAGGGGCTGCATATAATGCAGCCTTAATGGCTTGAAAAGCTTTGTCACACTCTGGGGTCCATTTCACATTATTTGAATATGTTTTTTTTGTGAATTCAGTGAGGGGAGTAGCTAACTCAGCAAAGTTGGGAACAAATCTCCAATAATAACCAGCCAGCCCTAAAAATTACCTGACATGTTTCTTTGTTTTAAGGACAGGACTGTTAGCTACAGCTTCAATTTTGGAAATTTCTGGCTTAACTTCTCCATTTCCCAACTCATAGCCCAAATATCTGGCTTCCTGCATGCCCAGTGCATATTTGATAGGATTAATAGACCTGTATTTTTGATAGCTTGGATAACTGCTCATAGGTGTTCCAGGTGTCTTTTCCAGTCTGGACTATACACCACATCATTATCCAGGCACGCAGTGCAATACCAGTGTGAGGTGATAAAATTATATCCACGTACCGCTGGAATGTAGCTGGCGCACCATGTAAACCAAATGCTAAAGGGAGTTGCCAGTAACCCTTGGTGAGATCAAGGGTAATGGTATACTTTGCACTCCCCAGTCTGTCCACCAAATCATCTATTCTGGGCATGGGATGACTGTCAAATCGTGGCACTTGATTAAGTTTCCTAATATCAAGCAGATTCTAACACCCCTTTCTTTTTTGTTTACAATAACCATTGGAGATGACCAGCCACTCCTCGACTCTTCTGTGATACCCAATTCTTTATTTTTTTTATTTCCTTAACCATGTCAGCTCTTAACTGCTGTGGTAACCTGTATGTCTTTTGCCTAATAGGGGAAGCATTCCTTGGCATTATTACATGCTCAACCCCTTTTGCTCAGCCAGGTACTGTGGTAAAAGTACTGTTAAATGTCTTTAGCACATTCCGAATTTCTGAAGTTTGCTCTGAGATTAAGGAAACATTCACCTTTACAGCATCAGCAGTTACAGTTTGTTCCAGTCTGTCATAAGCTACATCAATATCTTCTTTATCAGTTTCTGGTAAAACTAGAAAAGCAACTTTTGGCATTTTTTAAACCCATTTCTTGAGGAGGTTAGCATGATATATCTTAGTAGGATTTTCTTGTTAGGGGTCTCAGTCTCATAGTTAATGGTGCCAGTACGTCTAAGCACTCTATAAGGCCCTTGCCACTTCATTAACAGTTTATTTTCTGTTGTGGGTAACATAGAAACATAGAATTTGATGGCAGATAAGGACCGCTTGGCCCACCCAGTCTGCCCATTTCCCTACCTGATGGATAAGCTGCAGATCCTAGTTAACCAGCAGCCTACTTCTTCCTACCCCCACCCCCTAGAATTGCCTTATGACTGTCCCATGCATGCTTGAATTCCACCACTGTTTTGACTCCACAACCTCCTCTGGAAGGCTGTTCCATGCATCCACAACCCTCTCTGTGAAAAATACTTCCTTAAATTACCTCTGAGACGCCCCCCCTTCTATCTTCAAATTGTGCCCCCTTGTTCTTGCACACCTCTTTTTTTGAAAGATGCTACCCTCTTGGACTTTGTTGATTCCCTTGAGGTACTTGAAAGTTTCTATCATGTCCCCCCTCTCCCTCCTTTCTCGAGACTATACATATTAAGCTCCTTAAGTCTCACTTCATATGTCTTCCGGTGCAGACCCTGCACCATTTTAGTTGCCCTCCTCTGGACAGCTTCCATCCTGTCTATGTCTTTATGGAGATTGGTCTCCAGAACTGCATGCAGTACTCCAGATGTGGTCTCACCAGCTGTCTGTACAGAGGATAACAACTTCCTGTTTTCTGCTGGTGATGCCTCTCCTGTGCATCCCAGTATCCTCCAGCCCTCCTTGCTGCTCTCTCACATTGCTTGCCCACCTTTAGGTCATCTGATATGACTACCCCAGGTCCCTTTCCATTTTTGTTGTTGTTAGTATCTCACCCCCATTGTGTACTCTTCCCTGGGTTTTGTTTCCAGGTGCATTACCTTGCACTTCTTAGCATTGAATCTAAGCTGCCATACATTTGACCATTCCTCTAACCTTGCCAAGTCCCTTCTCATCCTTTCCACCCACCTTGTCCATCAACTCTGTTGCAGATCTTTGTGTCATCTGCAAAGAGACATATTTTCCTTCCAGTCCCTTTGCAATGTCGCTATAAAGACATTGAAGAGGACCGGTCCTATACTAGAACCCTGTGGTACCCCACTGCTAACCCCCTTTTTGGAGTGGACTCCATTTACTATTACTCTCTGTGTCCTATTCTCCAGCCAATTCTTTACCCAGGCTGTCATCTTGGGACCCACTCCCAGGCTGGCTAACTTGTATATTAATCTTTTGTGTGGGACTGTGTCAAATGCCTTGCTAAAGTCTAGGTAGGCCATGTCCACAGACCTCCCTGATCTACTACTTTGGTCACCCAGTCAAAGAAATCTATCAGATTTGTCTGGCATGACCTTCCCGCTGTGAATCCATGCTGCCTTGGGTCATGTGCCCCTCTGGCCTCTAGATACGCAACAGTTCTTTCCTTCAGAAGTGATTCCATCATTTTCCCTACCACTGAGGTTAAACTAACAGGTCTGTAGTTTCCTGCTTCTGCCTTGCTCCCACTTTTGTGAAGGGAATCACATCTGCCCTCCTCCAGTCCTCAGGTACCACCCCATCCTCCCATGATTTGTTAAAGAGGGTAGTCAGTGGTGTCACTAGTTCTATCCTTAGTTCTTTTAGAATTCTGGATGAATCCCATCAGGCCCCATTGCTTTGTCCACCTTCAGTTTTAAGAGCTCTTTCAGAACTCTTTCTTCTGTAAATGGCTGGTATCAACTTCTGTATCCAGAGTGTTTCTACTGTTTGTTTTAGGTACCCCTCTTCCTTTGTAAATACTGAGCAAAAATATTTGTTTAGTATCTCTGCCTTTTCACAGTCACCTCTGCCCACCCTCCTCCTTTATTAAGCCTCACTATCCTCCTTGGTCTTCCTTCGACTCCTGATGTACCTATAAAGGTTTATCCCTTCTTAACTGAGTTGGCTATCTTTTCCTCGGTTTGGGCCTTTGCTGTTCTGACTGCCTTTCCAGCTTCCTTTTGCTTTAACTGATACAGTTCTCTGTCCTGTTCCTTCTGTGATTCCTTGTACTTCCTGAATGCTTTCTTTTCTCTTGAACCTTCACTGCCACTTCCTTTGAGAACCATAGTGGTTTCTTACCTCGTTTGTTTTGTTTATTTGCTTTACAAAGGTTTGTTACCTCTGTGATGGCAGTTTTTATTATTCCCCATTGTTCTTCCACCCCTCCTTCCTGCCCATTTGCTAGTGCATTCGTTAGGCACTCACCCATTTTGGCAAAGTCAGCCCTCCTAAAATCCAGTACCTTTGTCTTTGTATGGCTTGACTCTATTGCTGTGTTTATTGTGAACCATTACAGTTTGTTCCAGTCTGTCATAAGCTACATCAATATCTTCTTTATATAATATACCTTCTGCTGGTTTTGGGCCTCTTCTTGATTACTGTGGGCAGTTTCAACATATTTTGCCAGCTTCTTTCTTAGGGTATACATGTAAGATGTTATAGATTGTTTCTTAGTAGGGTTATCTTCCCACGTTTCTTTTATCACATCCAGTGGCCCTCTTGGCTACCTACCATACAGCATTCAAATGGTGAAAACCCTGTTGATGCCCGTGGCACTTCTCTGTAAGCAAAAAGTAGGTAAGGCAAGTGTTGGTCCCAATGTTTCCCTTCCCCTTTTACAAACCTTTTTAACATACGTTTTAGGGTTTGGTTGAAACTCTCAACAAGACCGTCTCTGTGGGGTGATAGGGGAGGTTCTTATGGCAGTCATACCTAATAGTCTCTACAGCTCCTTAGTAATGCAGCACCAAAATTACTACCCTGATCAGTAATAATTTCTTTAGGTATACCCCTCTGCTGAAAATTATTTTGCAAGCTCTGCTGCCACTTTTAAAACTGTGACACTACGCATTGGAACTGCTTCTGGTATCGAGTAGCATAGTCGCATACTACCAGGATAAATCTATTACCCTTTTACTTTTTGTCTAAAGGACCAACCACATCCATTGCAATTCTCAAAGGCTCATCTTTCAGGGTGGGGCACCTTGTCTTTCCAGTGACTGGGGCTACTTTCTGACACTCAGCACAAGAATTACAATAGGTAGGAACATCTTCGTGAATTCTAGGCCAGTAAAATCTATACAGCAATCTGGCAAGGGCGCGATCCTTCCCTGAGTGACCAGCCATAGGACTGTCATATGCTATCTGTAACAACTTTGTTCTATACCTCTGTGGTATAGCCAGTTGCTCTGTCTGTTCCTGTGTCTGAGTCTTAACCCAAACTGTGTACAGTAACCCATTACATTTTTTAAACATTGGTCCATCCTGTTTTGGTTTCACCCCCAGCTGCTTAAAATAACCCTGGAGAGAAACACTGTTAGCTTGTTGTGAAAGAAAATCACAGTCAGTGATAAGTTTAGTTTCAGCATTTTAATATATTAACCCCTTATGTCCATCAGTCATTTGTTGCCACAGTTTCTTTAAGCATTGTCTTCATTTCCTGGATTCCAGATCTTGGAGCTGTGCTCAAACAAGTCGAATCAAAGTCACTGAAAGTAAAGTGTCCCCACCATTTGAGATTTTCTTTGCCTGAGCTGTTGGTACCACTGCTGTTGAAACTGCAGGGTTCAGTTCCTCTGAGATTAACTCAGTAAATCCTGGACAGTCATTTCCAGTAATCACGGGTACATGTAACTTGGGTACTACCCCCACTTTCATTTAGTGTGACACACCTTAATGGTCAGAGTCACTTGGGTGGTGGGATAGTATTGAGTGTCCTCATGATTCAGATGACACCAGTACCTGGTCCTTTGCACAGTTTTCCCAAGCACGACATGCACTAGGGTCTGTCTGCTTCCTGAATCAATGAGTCCCTTCACAGTCTTGGCCCCACCTTCACATCTGTTAAGTACTTTGCCCAATTTGCCTAGGACAGATCTGCTCAGTGTCCTCTTCTTATGGCAATTTTTGCAATATGACCTGGCTTATTACAGTTATAACAAATAACGTCTTTGGGCATAGATTTGGTACCCCCACCAGAGTTCATATCAGACTTGGAGTTTAAATGGGAGAAAGAGTGTCTTACTGGTGCTTGCCTGTTACCTCACTGCTGTGGCATCTGTCTGGCCATTTGGTAGTCCTCAGCCAAAGAAAAAGCCATTTTCTCCACTTTCTGGTCGGTATTCCTTTACCCAAAGCTGGACATCTGTAGGCAGGATGTTGATGAATTGCTCCATTGCAAATGTGTTGATGATTTATGTGACTGTTTTGCTCTCTTGTTGGAGCCATTTCATCAGGAGTTCTCTTAGTTGGGTGAAGGCTTCTCGAGGATTGTCGACTGAGTTTTACTTCAGAGATCGAAATCTCTGCCTGTAGGTCTCTTCTGAGATGTCATACTTTTCAGGATTTCACTTTTCACCGGGACATAGGTTTATGACTATGCAGTGTCCATATTGCTGTAGGCAGGTTGGGCTTTACCCGTCAGGTAAGGTACCAGTCCGATTGCCCTTTGCTGCTTTGGCCACTGGCAGGCTGCGGCAACCCTTCCAGAAGTTGTCTGGTATGCCTCAATATTATTCGAGGGACACAGCTTTGTAAGTTTAATGACTTTTAAGTTGCTTGTGTTTTGTTACTCATCTGGATCTGTGCCAGATCCTCTGCCTTTGATAGCTTACAAGGCATCCAACCATCACTTCTCCTGTCGCTGCATCTCTTCTCTCATCTGCTGCTTCTCTTCTCTCCTCTCCTCTATTTCTCTGTCTCTTTTTGTTGTATAGTCCACCATTTGAAAAAGTCCATCAGGCTTTCAGGTTGTGTCACTGCCTGTTCTTTTCCATAACTTGTGCTGGCTGTATAATCTCAGCTTGGACTTCTGTCTCTGCTAGTTTGGCTGCCATTCTCATGTAACCACTCTTGGACTTGCAGCTGCAGGATTCATACCTTTCTCTATACTTCCCTGGTACTGGGTCCAGTATCCACGATGAAACCCCTGGCTTAGAGTATACCCATGTGAACTTCCACTTAGGCTGACACACCATCTGGTCACAAGGCACAAGTCAGGAAGCTATAGGAAAACCAGGAGTAGTTGTAAATTCGCGAACAAGATTTTTATTACTTAATAACAATAAAATAAAAAATAAATTGTTCAGAATAACTATTTACAAAGACAGAATAAACAGAGAAGATCATCTGAGTTTTCCTTCAATCTCTGTGTCTCTCAAAATATTTTAGCTCTCTCTCACTCTCTTATAAGTCTCTGCAACCCCCTTCTTAACAAGCATCCTGTTTTTTAGTTAAGTGTTCTTATAAATATCAGGCAAGTGCAGCTGGAACACAATGTCCCAGAACTGAGGCCCCTTTTCCACAGCTTCTTTAAAATTGTCTTAAAAATTGCATTCAGGTTAACCCCCTGAGCTACCAATAGCATTTGCAATCATCTCAAACTATAATTCTAGGGACATGGATATGTTGTTCATCCACACTGTCTGGCAGGTTTCTTGCCACTTTAAATCTTGCTGGAAGGTCTTCAGGCTGGCTCCTCCCACCCACCCGGTGGTAAAACTCAACTCCGCCCCATGACACCGATCTTCCGAGTCGAGAGTCTCTATCGACCCGATGCTTCTCTGATGGGTTGGGGTGCCCATCTGAGGACACAGAGTGCCACGACCTCTGGTCCCCTCAGGAGTCCTGATGCCACATCAGCCTGCTGGAGCCTTGAGCAGTTCATCTAGCCATCACCGCCTTCGCTACATTTGTGCGGGGTCCAAGTGGTCCAGGTCCAGACGAACAATACCATGACCATGTACTACCTAAACTGCCAGGGCGGGACGCACTCCATGCCTCTGTGCAGGGAAGCTCTCCTCATTTGGTCCCTCGTGCGCAACTTGGAGGCAGATGTCCTTGCCATCCATGTGGCAGGAGCCTCCAACATTCTGGCCGATGCCCTAAGCCAGATAGGAGCTGCATCTCATGAGTGGTCTCTCCTGCCGGAGGTAGTACAAGATCTGTTCTTCCACTGGGGCATGCCTCAGGTGGACCTGTTTGCCTCCAGGAAGACTGCGAAGCTGAGACTGTCTCATGCCCGCCCCTCTCAGCAGGGCTCGCTGCAGGGGATGCCTTCTCGAGGCCGTGGACCCTGGGCCTCTTCTACACCTTTCCCATTTCCCTTGATCCACAGGTGCTTCTCAAGGTGAGGAGGGACTTGGCGCAGGTGATTTGGTAGGCCCAGACTGGCCCCGCGTTGGGTATCCAGATCTCCTCAGTCTCAACTTCAGGCTCGAGGCGGCTTCCAGCCCACCCGGACCTGATCTCAGTCAATCAGGAAGGTATTCCATCCGGACCTTAATCCCTGCACCTGACGGCCTGGTTCCCGAGCGGTAAAGTTCCAGGCATTGGGTCATTCCGACGAGGTCCTCAACGTTGTTGAGGCTTCCCTTAAGGAGTCGACCAGAAAATGCTATGCCTTTAAAAGGAAGAGATTCTCCATTTGGTGTCAGGGCAAGGGCCTGGACCTTTCCTCCTGCTCCTTGGCAAGCATTCTGGACTACCTGTGGTCCCTTTCTCAGCAAGGGCTTCAGTTGACGACCCTTAAGGTGCACCTGGCAGCCATCTCTGCTTACCTGGCACGGGCCGGGAAGCAGTCCGTGGTGCAGGAGAAGGTGGATGGGCGCTTTTTCAAAGGCCTTGATCACATATCCCCTCCGGTGCGAGAATCTCCACCTCCGTGGGATCTACTGCTGGTATTGGCTAAGCTCATGGGTTTAAGCCATTTGAACCGATGCACAGGTGTGACATCTCTCACCTGTCGTGGAGACCGCCTTCTGGTGGCTATCACGCCAGCCAGAAGGATGGGAGAGCTCCAGGCACTTTCCCTCGAGTCTCCTTATCTGGTCTTCCACCAGGGACAAGGTTGTCCTTCGCCCCACCGAAATTCCTTCGAAGGTGGTAGCCGGGAACTTTCACCTTAACGGAGTGTTGACTCTGGCAGTGTTCCATCCCCAGCCAATCGGAGGCTCTATATAGGCTCCATACTTTGGACCCTAGAAGGCGCTTGCTTATTATAAGGAGCGGACAGCTGAAGTTCGGGGAGAGGTTCGCCAGCTGTTTGTCACCTACGCTGAAGCCGCACCTAACAGACCTGCAGCCAAGCAGACGATAGGCAGGTGGGTTACCTCCTGCATAGATCTCTGCTATAGGTTGGCGGGCATAGAGCCTTCCAGAGGGATGAGAGCTCATTCTACCTGCTATACCGCTGCATTGGTGGCTGCTTCCAGGGACGTCCCTGTCCAGGAAATCTGCAGGGCTGCTACCTGCAAGTCAGCAGACACCTTCATTACCCACACCACATCGACCTTTTGTCTGGTTTTGGGGCCTCGGTTCTTCAGTCATTATTCCCTAAGTAGGGGGTGTGCGCCTTGCCTCCCTCCTCCCGGAGAACTGCTAGGAGTCTGCCAGACAGTGTGGATGAACAACATATCCATGCCCCTAGAACAAGAGTTCTCACACTTTGTCATAGTGAGCCTCCCCTAAGCCTTGGAAAAGATCTTGAGCCTCCCCTAATATAGAAATCATTTGGGGCCTCCCCATAGTTAGAACAACTATCATACTTTGTACATTACAGAAAGAATGCAATGAAGTACATGTGAGTAGTTGAGTTTATTCTCATTTTATTGAACTTATTATTCTCCCTCTCTATAACCCCCTTCCCCAGGTCTGCCTACTCGCTCCACACTTCTGACTTTTGACTGTATTCCCTCGTTGCAATATCTCCATGAGTCAGATTGCTCTCTTTGTCAGTTTTACCCTGCTCTTAAACACCTTCTCAGGGACCATTTTGCTCCTCCTGCTCTTGCTCCTAGTATCTCTTGCTTAGCCTTTGTATTTGTGCTTTTCTGCAGCCAGTATAATGGATCAGTTGTTACCGTGTTCCTATTTATTTGCATTATTTTGAATTTTGTTTTGCAGTTTCCAGAATTGTATTTTCTCCATGTCATACCAGCAAACAAGTGTTTGTTGAGCATGTCTTTCTAGTAACCATTTTGTACATAAATCTGCATGCCATTGTTCGCTTTCACTTTGCTGCATCCTTTCACACGAAGCATCCAAAACTTGACATTAAAATATAATACATTTTCAGGTTTGCTTGAGCCTCCCCTGGAACAGGTTGGGGCCTCCTCTGGGAGGCTGGCCTCACCATTTGAGAAACCCTGCCTTAGAAATACAGGTTACTTACTTGTAACAGGAGTGCTAAGAGTGGTATGTTGTTCATCCACATGACCCACCCAACCTCCCTGGCTTCGACACGCAACCTGGCTTCCAGCGGGCTAGATCTGGCGTCATGGGGCAGAGCCGAGGATTTTACCACCCGGGTGGGTGGGAGGAGCCAGCTTGAAGACCTTCCGGCAAGATTTAAAGTGGCAAGGAACCTGCCACAAAGTGTCAATGAACAACATATGCCACTCCTAGAACTCCTGTTACAGGTGAGTAACCTGTATTTTTCTCTCTTTATGTTATATGCCTGTATGCTTGAAATGTTATCACTAATCAGTTACTCAGTTTCTGAACACTCAGTATAGCAATTTCTGTTGCATGCCATTTTGGGTATAGGCACAAAATGGGTCTGTCCTGACCTTGTGCATATAAATGCATATGACCCTTAATGAATTCCTGTATTGCTTTTTTACTTGGTTTTTCTATTTTTCTATTCCCCATATATACACTTCAACTCTCTTGGCTCTTGATCACCCCATTGAACTGTGGAGAAAGCGATGCCGCTGTGTCTACCTCTACAGTGCAGTTACAGCATCCAACATATACATCAGTGTACTGAACACAGTTGGAAGTTGTACAGTCACTCGAAATGTGTGTAGTCCTGCTCACTCAGAAGTCTTTTGCACAAGGGTTTTACATTGATCTTCAAGGATGTCTCCTCCATTAGGCTACACCTTTGGTGGCGTTGGGCTTTTCAATCCTCTGGAGGTGGCCTTCCACTCCAGGGCCGAATGCCACCTTGGACTCGGTCACGTCTACTCAGGGCCAAACAGTCCCTGGGAGCCCACCCCAGCATGCCAAATCCCCTGAATAATAAAAACCGCCCCACAATGTATTTTTTTTTTTTTTTTTATTTTAACCCTGTGAAAAAAGAAAATGGTCCCTTGCCGTCTCCCTGCCCCTCTCCCACAACCCACGCCCACCCTGCCTCCCCACACCCCCTCATCCCATACTTACCTCCAGTTCTGGCGGCGGCGATCTTCAGTGGACCGGGAACACGTCTGCACTCTTCAAAGCTGACTGCGAGCGGAAGAAATGCCAGTAAGCTGTATAATGGCATAAATAGGGTTTTTTCAACTTTGGTGCATACCTCAGGCATTTTTTTGAATTTCTGCACCAAATTTTCAACATATGGTTATTGCTACCCCTCCTCATGAACTTAGTCACTGTCATGGCGTTATTCGATCCTGAAAGGTGATTTCACAGTCACTGCGCGGCATCACCTTTTGGGACTGAGTAACGAAACAGTGCCACTGTTTATGAGGGGGGCTCTCAAAAAGCCTATGTTGCAAATTTGATGAAAAAATCAAAAATGACTTTATTCTAATGACGTTGCGCTGTTTCAACCTTGTCTTCGTAACTTACGTCGTAATATTTTCACTCCAGATTTTCAAAATTGCCATTTTTCCACACCTGCTGATGAATAGTACAGGTGTAATTTTACATATCATAGCTGAAATGTGTTTTTGCACGTCCGGCGCTGAATAGCGTGGTCGCTGTGTGAAATCAGTTTTTGGGACAGTTTGAGGAAATGACTGGGACACTGTTCATGAGCAGAGGTCCTAAAATGACTATGTTGAAAATTTGGTGCCAAAACTCCATAAAATGACTGTGTTACAAGCGTGCGTTGCGCAGTTTCCACGCACCTTTGTAACTTCGCAAATTTGCAATATTTCCATGCCAGATTTTCAACACTGGATTTTTTTTAACACCTCCTTATGAACAATACAGCTGTCATTTTTCACATCCTGCCCAAAATGTGTTTCCGCACCTATAGCGCACAATGGCAAGGTCACTGTGGGAGATCGACTTTTAGGACAGATTCACAAAATCACAGCACCACTGTTCATGAGGGGAGGTCCCAAAATGCCTATGTTAAAAATGTGGCTAACAAACTCCCAAAAATAATTGGGTTACGGACGTGTGTTGCGCAGTTTCTGTGCATGCTCATGACTTCACCAATTTTTCATATTTTCATTCCAGATTTTCAACGTTGCCATTTTTTTACGCCTCCTCATGAACAATACAGTTGTCATTTTCCACATCCTGCCCAAAATGTGTTTTCATCCCTGTGTCGTCAAACGGATAGCTGCTGTTCAAAACCACCTTTCAGCTAACAAACTGATTGTGCTGCTTTTCATGAGGTGCACTCACAAAAGCCCATATTGAAAATGTGGGTGAGTGAAAATACCAACATACGCCTGTGGTGTTAGGGTTTCCAGCTGTAGCACCCCACCCTGTAAAGACTGCCGGGCATCATGGTGTGACTTGGGATCATCGGCTGTAATGCTCACGCCAGTCCACCCCCACCCTGACCCTGCAGCCAGTGACAGCCATCGTGATGTGCCTTGCACTGTTCAGCCACAAAAGTTCACCCCATTCTCACACCCACCTCAGCATATTTCCTTATGGAATGGGATAAGTATAATGCCCAAAGATCCCAAGCACACCACGACCTATTAGTAGTCAGTCTACAGGGTAGGCACGTGTACAATGGTATGAGTGTTATAGCTGATGACCCAAAGAGACACTCCAATGCCTGACGGTCTCTACAGGGTGGGGGTGGGGTTAGCGTCACTTTAATACTTTACTGCCATTCCTATTATGCGTCTCCAACTCCGGCACTACCAATGCCAATGCCAGCGAGACAGCATTCAGCATTGACAAATGCTCTTTGCCTACAGAGCACCCCTCTGGTTTAATGCCCTCAGCCAGGACATCTCTGCTCAACCTACTCTGGGCCCTTCAAGAGACTACTACACCAGCAGCTTTCGATCCAGCACCTGTGACAGTTACCACTAGTCCTCTGCCTCAGGGCTCTGACCCACCTAATCGGCTCACACCATGGCATTCCTAGGCCATCTCTTCCATCCCTCCCTACCTTCACTTGGTGGCTCAAAACTCTGCTTGGCCACCCACCTCTTGCATCCACCCTCACGCCTCTCTGACAAGGTCCATGACTTCAGAAACTCCACTTCCCACCCTACTCCCCATCATCTCTTAGCCCCTCTTCCCTACCGCCTACTTCTTCTTCTCTCAGTAATCCACTGCCTCAGCGAACTGACTCCAACCTCTTCTACCTGCAACTATCCTCTCCTTTAATGTACTGTTAATGCAACCATATGAGTGCTTACCCTCTATAGTCTCTTTTTGTTAATATTAACCTGCTTGAATAATCCATTGTAGTTATTGTAAATATTGTACATGTTTTATACTCTGTGTTGCTTGAACCCTTGTAATGCTCTTCCCTCCTGTTGACGTGGAACCTCAGTAAAAGAGCTCTCAGCTCAAAGGTATTTAATCCTAGATCCTAATAAATAAAAAATAAATAAAACTTCATGTCACCCAAAGAGGCCGATACCGCCTTATCCAGGACTCCAGTCCTGCCTCTGACTCTGAGAAGGATGGATCAGTTGGCTGATCCGCTGCCTCTTACTCAGTAGCTTCCGTACCTGGAGGTGCCCGGCTTTGCCAGCCCTCCAAGGCCTGCCATGCCCCCCACCCCACCCCACCTCGGACGGTTGAGTCACGGCCCGCTCTCAATCTCCCGAGTCAAGCAGCCCACGTTGGCATTGGCATTCATGCTCTCGGCACTCGGAAGCAGCGTCACCAATATTCTTTGTCCTCGTCTTCCTCGGATGAGGAGAGGCTCTGGTGCAAGTTGCGTCTGCGCTATGATGACTTAATGTGGTAGCAGCTCATGTTCACTGGGATGAAGCCTGTTTCAGCTTCAGCCTCAGCCATCACATGGCTTTCACCACAGAGGCCAATGCCTTCTCTGCCTCAGTAGGAGCCAACCCATCAGGTCCCGGCTCAGCCTCCCCTGGCAGCTCCACCAGTTTGGGTGGAGCCACCTCCAAAACAGCCGAAGATTGGCGCTCTGACTAAGGAGGCCCACCTGGCCTCAGGTCTTCTCAATCGGCTGACGGTCAGTGTCACCCCGACCGTCCTTGGAGGGTCATTGGGGAATCTGGAGGTTTACCCCTCTTTGATGACTCCTCAGAGTCAGAGGGCTCCTCCTTTCACTCTCATCTAGTGGGCATTGAGTCGACAGGAGATCTCTCGATGGAAGAAGGCCCCACCTCCTTTATGGGCCTGCTCCACCTTATCTGAGTCCACAGGTCTCCAGATGGAGCCTGTTTAGAAGCTGGTGCAGCACCCGCTAACCGAGATCCTAGACTGGAGTGATTCCCCCGGGGAAACATTCCCGGTTGCAGAGGCCATTCGTTGTCCTGCACTGGAGCTCTGGCATCATCTGGCCACATCCCCTGTGCTATCTGTCGGGATGGCCTGCAAGTATGCTGTCCCTATCGGTTCCCTTCCGGGGTACACGGAGCATCCCTCAGCAGATGTTTGGTGGCTGAATCTGTGTGCAGGCGCTCAGGCAACATGGGGAACGTTGACCAGCCGCCTGATAAGGAGTCCAGTAAATTGGACCATGTGGCCAAGAAGGTTTATGATGCCTCCTCTCTCGACCTTTGGCAAGTGTGTTCGACCATTTTGATGGCCCACTTCTCCCATGCCCTTTTGGGCATGCTTGATGGGGTTCTGTTTCATCTCCCAGTGGACCTACAGACTATGGTCAAGCAAGTCTGGGACCAAGACTGTTCAGTAGCCAAGCAACAGCTCCAGACGGCCATGGACATCGATGACTCATGCACCCGGTCCATGACAGCCACGGTGACCATGCACCACAGGTATTTGCTGTGGATCTCGACCTTCACAGTAGATACCCAGCACAAGCTGGCGAATGTCCCCTTGCTGGGTACCGACCTGTTCAGGCCTGGAGTTGAGTGGCACCTCACCCACATCGAAAAGTTCAGTGATACCTTGGACTCAGTGACATCCACCCGAGGGATCCCAAGGGCTGTAAGCAGCAAAAGAAAAAGCCCTTTCTGCCCATGGCCAAACTAGCCCACCAAGCTGTGCAGCAGGTGGGCTATACGACCGAAGTCTGGGGCCATGGTCACATGTAGCCAGAGGCCGAGGTCCCAGTGGCCTCAGCCGATCCCTCCTCCGCCTCCAAGCCTGCCCAGTGACGGATGAGGGGTGCCTTTCCCATACCCATCATGCCTTCCCTGGGTCCTCCTGTGGGGGGCCAGCTCCACCACTTCTTTTTCGCCTGGTCTGATGTTACCACGGATACGTGGTAATGGCACGTAGTCTCGGGGTGGTCAGTCAGAGTCTTCCTCTGGAGTTTGAGGCATACCTGCCCAGCCGAACTAGCCCCCAGAGAAGGGCATTGTGTCCATCAACATTCTTTCCTCCCTTTGGGATGATACTGCCCAGCTCCTCTGCAGTAAGGTCTTGGCTCCTATCTCGGACCTCCAGAACACCTAGAGTTCATCTCCATGTACTTCCTGATGCTAAACGGATGGGGGGCAGGTGCCCCATCTTGGATCTGCACAACCTGAGCAAGTTTCTCAGGCCACGCACCTTCAGGATGATCACTCTGTCTCAGAGACAGACAGACAGACAGAGCACTTTACAATACAATTTAAAAACACAGTAAAACATTAAAATACATAATTCAATACAGAACAAAACAGTAATGTGCAAAGAAAACCAGTTATCATACAACATAATCAAGGCCATTGACTTTGTTTTTTACCAGAAAAAAGCAGTAACATTCCGGAATTAGAGCTGCCTGAACACCGGTAAAAACAAAGATTTCATGGAATCTGGCAATTTATATCAGATCAGTAAATCTACAAAAAACTTGTATTTTTCTTATAATTCCTTCCTGTACTATTTTCTACTTGCTTTATTTAATGTATATTAAGCCTTCTTTTATTCTGATTATTTATGCACACACTGAAGGAACGATAGCAGAATCCCAGTAAAATCCAGAAATAAGATTAACAATCACCAGTGCAATTCTGGGATCTTATGTCTTGAAAATGGAATTTCATTGTTTTAATCACCATAAATCAGTGGTCTTAAACATAATAATTTAAAAAACACTGAATGCCTAGTGAAATAGCAAGATTTTTAATCTCTTTCTAAAGGATTCCACCAAGGGTGATTGCCGTAGTTGTTGAGGAAGAGAGTTCCAAAGGGTGGGCGCGGCCACTGAAAAGGCTCAGTCACCAGAGATCTTATTTCAAGAGGGCTCTTGCAGTAGGTAATTACATATAGGACTGAAGCCGGTAGGCGTCAGGACCCCACGGAAAAATTTCTAGCTAGCAGTCTCTGGCGGGGGACTGCCCCCACGTCAGGTGACCAACGTCATGCAATGTCAGTAAAGGGGCGGTCTCCAACGCCAGCCTTCCAGTTCTTTCCCGCTGTTAGCTCGTGTCAGCGCCTCGTGGTAAAGTTCAATGCTCGTCAGCCTGTCGGGAGTTCTACCTTTGGTTTTTCTCGATTTAATTCGACAAATAGTTTACTTTTTTGGAGGTGTGTGTCGTCCCCTACACCCTCCAAGCACAAGAATAAGTGCAACTCACGCGGCACCCATCTCCCACACAAGGACGGCCATTCCCAGTGTCTCTTCTGTCTGGGCCCGGATCAACAGATGGAGAAGTGCCAGCATTGCCTGAAATTTAATGCTGCCACCCGCAGACGGAGGCAGCAGTCCCTGGAGGCCCACATCCTTAAAAAGAAAATGACCTCCTATTTGCCTTATTATGACCCATTTTTATGTGTGCTTGCACATGCAGCGCACAAGAAACATATTGAGATAGTAAAGCGTTGCAGAGGTGTGGCAGTGTTGTGGCCAGTGCAGCGGATACTTTAATGGGCACATCCCTCAGCCACCAGTTAATGCTGAAGCTGCCGATGACAGCAGTTTCAGAGCAAGCGTTGCACTTGAAAGAAATCTGCTGTTGCAGTCAGGGGCAGTTTCATCATTGCAGCATCAGCTCCCCCCTCCCTCCTAACCAGGCACACAGCAGGACAACAGATTTAAATGTTAGCTCCCTCCCACTGCTGCTGCTCGCTCTGTTGCCCGTTGCTCCGACATATAATGAAATCTTCCCACTTCCTCCCACTGTTGCTGCCCATCCCGTAGCCTCCGTTCCCCGCACCGGCATAAAACTTTCCTACTCCCTCCCACTGCTGCTGCCCACCCTACACCCTACATTCTCCGTTGCACCGGCATAAAACCCTCTCACTCCCTCCCACTGCTGCTGCCCACCCCGCACCCTCCGTTCTCCGTCGCACCAGCATAAAACCTTCCCACTCCCTCCCACTGCTGCTGCCCGCCATTTTCCATCGCACTGGCATAAACCCTCCCACTTTCTGCCCGCTCCACACCCTCCGTTCTCCATCCCCTGCCGACATGAGGTGCTCAATCCACTTGTCAGCATGCATCTCCCTTCCCCCCATTAATGTGGCACACTGGGAGCCCACCCCAGTGTGCCAAAAAATACTTCTTTGATGTTTCTGACACTGGGATGCCGACTCCCAGTGTTGGATGCGCTGCCACCCCCACGCCTATGTTTTCAGCCAACCTCAGGGTGCCTAACTCGGTCGGAATTGATCTCCTCCCAGTACTCTGGCACACTGGGAGCCCACCCTGTGTGCTGAAATCCATTTTGTTAATATTTCACCTGTAAAAGGAAAACAGTTCTGACTTTTTTTTTTTTAAACCTGAAAAAAGAAAACTGTCCCTCATTGTTCCTCCGCCCCTTTTCTCCAACCCACACCTCCCTGTGCGCATCCCATCTCCCCACAGCCCTCCTCACCCACAGTTACTTCCGCTTCCGGAGGTCGGGAGCAGCAATCTTCTGTTTACCGGGAACATGTCTGCACTCTTCAAAGACCAACCGGGGACTGAAGAAATGACAGTAAGCCCTATAATGGCAGCTAATGAGGGTTTTCAAGTTAGGTTGATATCTCAGCCAATTTTTGGAGTTTTGGTCCCAAATTTTCAACATGGGATTCTTGGGACTCCACCTCATGAACACTGGCACTGTCATTTCATTTCTTGGTGGCTGCATGGAATCACCTTTTGGGACCAATTAACGAAATAAGAGTGCTACTGTTCACGAGGTGGGATCCCAAGAAGCCCTTGTTGTAAATTTGGTGAAAAACTTACGAAAAATTACTGCGTTACGAGCGTCTGTTGCACAGTTTCTATGCATGCTTGTAACTTCATCAGTTTTTAATATTGTCACTCCAAATTTCCAACATTGCCATTTTTTCACACCCCATTATAAACAATACAGCTGTCAATTTTCACATCCTTCCTGAAATGTGTTTTTGCACTTGTGGCGCAGAATGGAGTGGTCGCTCTGCAAAATCAACTTTCAGGATGATTAACAAAATCACAGTGCCATTGTTCATGAGGGGAGGTCCCAAAATGGTCATGTTGAAAATTTGGTGAAAACATTCCAAAAAATTACTGTGTTATGAGCGTGCATTGCACAGTTTCTAAGTACACTCGTAACTTCACCAGTTTTTCATATTTTCACTCCAGATTTTCAACACTGCTGTATTTTCACACCTCCTTACAAACAGTACAGCTGTCATTTTTCACATCCTGCCCAAAATGTGTTTTCGCACCTGTGGCGTCGAATGGCACACTCGCTGTGCGAGATCACCTTTTGGGATAGACTAACGAAATGATGCTGCCACTGTTCATGAGGTGGGGTCCCAAAAAGCCCATGTTGAAAATCTGAAGCAAAAATACCAACAAACGCCTGAGGCATTAGGGTTTTCAATTGTTACACCCACCTTGTACAGACTGACAGGCGTCAGAGTGTGTGACTTGTGGTCGTCGGCCATAATGCTCACACTGTTTCATACCCCACCCTGCAGCCACTGACAGGCGTGAGTGGCCTGTAAGGTCTTCTTCCCTAATGTTACCCCATTCTCCTATGCTGCACCCATCTCAGCTTGTTTCATTATGGAATTGGGTGAGCTTAAGAGCCAAGCGACTACAGGCTCATGACACCTGTCGGTGTCCACAGGATGGGGTGAGGTCTAATGGCATGCGCAGTTATGGACGACAACTCCATAGGCACACCCCCAGTGCCTGTTGGTCTCTGCAGCGTGAGGTGAGGGTTGGATTGCTTCAATACTTCACTGCCATTCCTATTATGCATCTCTAATTCTTGCACTGCCAATGCCAATACCAGCAAGCAAACATTCGGCATTGACAAGTGCTTGTTATTATTCCATTTGTGCCAGGAGAGGTCAGATCAAAGACTTAGATAAATGTTAATCTAAACATTTTCCTGCTAGAATCTTAATTCTGTGCCTCCCCTGAATATCTGTAGTCGTATTTCTACTCTGATATCCAGAAAACCAATGATCTTACTTCGAGAGGGCTCTTGCAGAGGGTAATTACATACATATAGGACTGAAGCCAGCCAGCATCAGGACCCCACAGAAAAATTTCTAGCTAGCAGTCTCTGGCGGGGGACCGCCCCCACGTCAGGTGACTTACGTCATGCGACGTCAGTATAAAGGGGCGGTCCCCCACGCCCGCCTTCCAGTTCTTTCCTGTCACTGGCTTGTGAAAGCACCTCACAGTTAAGTTCCACTGCTTTGTCAATCGGTCACGGTTAGTTTTACCGCCGTTTTTTCCTTCAATTTCTCTCGAATTTTCATCAGGATTTGTGCAGTGTATGTCATCCCCTACTCCCTCCGATCACAAAAATAAGTGTGACTCATGTGGTGCCTAAGTCCCACACAAGGACGGACACTCCCAGTGCCTCTTCTGTCTGGGTCCAGATCACCCCCA
Organism: Neoceratodus forsteri; assembly: GCA_016271365.2. Taxonomy (NCBI): domain Eukaryota; kingdom Metazoa; phylum Chordata; order Ceratodontiformes; family Ceratodontidae; genus Neoceratodus; species Neoceratodus forsteri. The sequence continues at coordinate 1,731,013,445 of CM057449.1, forward strand.
TGGAGAAGTGCCAGTATTGCCTGAAATTCAACTCCGCCACCCGCAGACGGAGGCAGCAGTACCTGGAGACCCATATACTTAAGAAGAAAATGATCTCAATGGAGAAGGAGCTGTAAGAAGCTTTGTCAGGCCTCAACTTCGCCTGAGAGTCACCGTAAAAAGAAGGACAAGGAGAAGCACTGGGACAGGGACTCCTCTTCCTCAGCCACCGCGACTTCGGCTGGAGTCACCATGCTCAAGGCACCGCTCCGTGACGGCCGTCTTGGAGGCTTCCAAGACGGCGTCGACCCTCCCGTCTGGCTTGCACTTAGGCCCTTCAGGAGCCTCCGGGTCAAAGGAGGCATCCACACCGGGCAGGGCCATTGCCGTGCAGCCTTCCGGTGTGAGTGGTTCCGGTAAGCCGGACGTCAGTTCCTCTGACATCTGCCCACAGAAGGCCGCTAAGTTGCCCAACCTTTCAGGGCAGCGCACGGTCTCTAAGCCACCCGACAAGGCCGCCCCCTTCTTCACAGCCTCCCTGGGGCACTAGTTCCGCTAAGTCAGACAATGGCTCCTCCGACGTCCACCCGAACCCCACTGGTAAGGCGACCGTCGGCCCCTCCGACTGTCACACAGCACTGGAGCAGACACCGGACCCTGACATCCAGTCCACCATCCCTGGCTCCCCGCAGCATTCACTGCTGCCCTCCGAGGCCCCAGCGTCTCCTCAGCTAGACCCCGGGGATTTTAATCCTCCTTCCCCGGGTGATACAGAGGATCAGGCACGCTCCCGTCAGGTCTCCCTCCTGCTGGGCCGGACGACCTGACGTCGGACCCTCGGACGCCGTCACTGATGTCGGCCTTGCTGACCCCAGGTGACATCCCTCTCCCGGATGCCGTTCCTACACTGGACCCGACGCCCGCCGGGCCTCCTATTCCCGGCCCTCCTGCAGGGCTGTTTCGGGAGCCTTCATCAAGTCAGAACCCTAGGCGCCCAGGTATACACCTTTTTATCTGACGCCGCAGTACCCGACACCGCAGTACCCGGCACCTCAGTACCCAATGCCGGGCTTCCCGCCGTCGGGGTATGGATACTCGCCATACGGATATCCTCAGTATCCGTATCCCCTCCTCCACCGCCCCCCAGCTGCCGGTGGACCTGAGGGAGACTCTGGCTTCCTGAAGGGCTGAGGCCAAGGCTCAGCTCACCAAAGAAGATGAGAGCCACCTTCCGACGCCAGAACCTGTTCTGAACCCCTCTCGCCGAGGGCAGAGACCCTTCCCTCCTGTTACCAGAGGTGTCCCCTCTGGTCCCAAGACAGGGAGTGGCACGTTAGCCGGGAGCTTCCCAGGGTCTGTTCCTCCCCAAGTGGGGAGGGCTCTTCGTCTCCTCAAGCTTCCTTGGATGACTCCGGCCAGACGTTCTGTCTTCGATGACGAGCCACGAATTCCAGACAAGCCACGGCCTAGGACTCCTCCGAAGTCCTCTCTGGAGGATCCTTCCTTCACAGAGTTGCTACAAAAGATCCAGTCGTTGCATCAGTGGAAATCTTTGGAGCCAGATCCACAGTGGCAGAAGCTGGCTGCACATCTGGATCTGCCCGAGATCGCTCCTACCTTGGTTCCACCCTGGATCAAGCCTCATGCGGACCTTGTTTCCACCATCTGGAAATAACCGTTGGCCACAGCCCCCACTTCCGAGGAAGGCGGACAGGCTGTATCAGGCTCCAGAGGGTATTGATTTTCTTACTTCACACCCCAAGGCTGACTCGGTCATGATCAGTGCGGCCCGTGGCCGTACAGCCAACCCAAAGCATTTGAGCTCGTCTCCACCCGATCAGGAATCCCGCCTTCTGGACCAGTATGGGAAGAAGGTTTTCGCTTCTTCCACTCTGGGTATTGGACCATAAACTACATTGCTCATGAGGGATTACCAGAAAGCCATCCTTAGTGGCGGTGAAAGCTAAATTAGACTCCTTCCTGGGTCACAGACCAAACAGAAAGTGGCAGACCTGGTCCGTTCTGCTGGTTCGGCCAGTAGGCACATGCTACGCGCTACTTACGATGCAGTGGACTGCGTTCGCCATAAGTTTGCAGTGTCATGCCTGCCTCCGAGTGTCAGGTTTGGTCCCAGAAGTGCAGTCCGCTGTCCATGACACGCCCTTCAGGGGTTCGGTGCTGTTCGGTGGTGATGTCAAGGACATCATCACTTGCCTGCAGGAGAAGGGCACTGCTCTCAAGGAAGTTGACTCCATATACAGAGACCCTCAGCCTCAGCGCCGTTCCTTTCGCAGACGTGCACGGGCCAAGGCGAAACCCCAAGGAAAGTGGGCCAACAAACGTTGGGCCCCCCCACTCCCAAATGGGCAGCGGGAGCTCCAGCCGCGGCGCTGCTTCTCACCTCCTGACTCTCTTCCTCTCCCACAGCCTCTGGGCTTCCCAGAGGAACCGGTAGGAGGGAGGTTCTCCCTGCAACTGACTGGTTGGGAGAGGATCACTTCCAACATTTGGGTGCTCCAGCTGGTAGCGGAAGGACACTCAATAGAGTTTCTTCAGAAATCTTCCTGAAAACCCCCTCCAAGGTCATCTTACTCCCCAGAACACCTTCTTCTGGTTCGGGAAGAAATCTCCCTTCTTCTGAAGACGGCAATAGAACCTGTCCATCCCCATCTCCAGGGGACGGGTTACTATTCTCATTTCTTCCTGGTTCTAAAGAAATCAGGCGATGTGAGGCCAATCCTAGACCTCGGCTCCCTGAACTTGTTCGTGAAGTACAAGAGGTTCAGAATGCTCTCTCTTTAGGGCCTTCTGCCGGGTCAGTGACTGTGCACTCTGGAAATGAAGGATGCATACCTGCATATCCCTATCTGCGCGTCCCACCGCAAATACCTTCGGTTTTCTTTTCAGGGAGACCACTACCAGTTCAAGGCCCTCCCATTTGGACTCTCCTCGGCTCCCAGAGTATTTACCAAATGCCTTTCTGTGGTAGCGGCCCACCTGCGTACCCAAGGGATTCAGGTTTTCCCATACCTGGATGACTGGCTCCTGGTGGCCCCATCCAGGGAGGATCTCCTGTGCTCCCTTTCTCTTACCCTGCAGGTTTTCACCAACTTGGGTATTACCATCAACCAGGCCAAGTCCCATTTGATCCCATCCCAAAGACTCCATTTTATTGGGGTGATCCTGGATACAACCTCTGGTATGGCCTTCCTGCCTTTGGACTGGATGGCCAGCCTGTTTTCCCACCGCAGGCGGGTCACTGCCAGGTCAGTCCTTCGCCTCCTTGGGCTCATGCTGCCATTCCAATGGTGCCTCGTGCTCGACTCCACATGAGAATCTCTCAGTGGACACTTCTGTCTCAGTGGGATCAATTGGTGGACGACCTAGATTGGGAGATCCTGGTCTCCTCTCTGATGGTTCAGGACTTGCAATGGTGGATGGTTCAGGAGAACCTTTGCCAGGGTGTTCCCTTCTGCCTTTCTCCACCCTCCCAAACTCTGACAACAGACACCTCGGGCGAGGGTTGGGGAGCTCACTTGGGATCTCAGCGGACCCAGGGTTCTTGGTCCAGACTCAAGCAGACTCTTCACATAAACATGCTCGCGCTAAGGGCCGTGTTGTATGCTCTACAAGCTCTGCATCTGTATCTGCTTCCCCGTCATCTGGCTGTCCAGACCAACAACGTGCATAGTGTGGTACATCAGCAAACAGGAAGGAACTCGTTCCTGCCCTCTTTGCAGGGAAGTGATGTGGGTTTGGGATTGGGCAGTCCTTCACAACCTTCACCTTACGGTGGTTCATATTCCGGGGGTCGAGAACACCTTGACAGACCACCTCAGCCGGTCGTCCACCCAAGCTCACGAATGGGAACTGGATCAAAGGGTAGTAGACATTGTCTTTCTACGGTGGGGAACCCTTCAGGTAGACCTGTTTGCCTCTCCTCTCAACACAAAACTTCCTGTCTTCTACTCGCTCGCTAGCTCCAGGGTGTGGAGTTTTTTTTTGAGAGACACTCTGTCTCTAGACTAGAAGGGTAGATTCGTCTATGCCTTCCCCCCCGATCTCGTTGATTCCGAGGGTCTTACACAAACTCGGTACAGAAGGAGCTTGCATGACCCTCATTGCTCTGTTCTGGCCCAGGCAAGTTTGGTTCTCTCTTCTGCAACAGTATTCAGAGGAACCTCCACTTCCTTTCCTCTGTCGCAGCTCTTTTTGACCTAGGATCAGAGGACCCTGGTCCATTCAGGACTCAGATCCCTTCAGCTGCATGCGTGGCTCCTGCAGACATAGCTCAAACCCGGTTCAGGGTTTCGCGCAGGTGGCTGAGATTCTAGTGCAGGCCAGAGAGCCTTCCACTCATTCCACTTACGCCATGAAATGGAAAAGGTTCTCTATTTGGGTCTCTTCCAGAGATTTCGAGCCATTCTCCTGTCCTGTCGGGAGGCTCCTGGATTACATGCGTCACCTCTTCAACCTGGGTCTCAGTCACTCCTCTTTGAAGGTTCACATGGCAGCTCTTTCCTCTTACCATGTTCCTTTTGGGGACAGATCTTTTGCGCAGCTGGAAGTTGCTAAGACCTTCCTTAGAGGGGTTCTTCACTTGAGACCCCCTATTCGCGTACCTGCTCCTCCTTGGGACTTGAATTTCATTCTAGAGAAGCTTACCCTGCCTCCTTTTGAGCCAGCAGCATCAGCAGACCTAAAGTTCCTTTCCTGGAAGACTCTCTTCCTGGTGGTCATTACTTCCACTCGTCAAATTTCTGAGCTTCAGGCCTTAATGTGCGAAATCCCATACTTGATTTTCCACAAGGAACGTGTAGCTCTGTGTACCAACCCTAAGTTTCTCCCTAAGGTGGTAGTGGAATCTACGCTGAATCAATCCATGGAACTGCCTGTGTTTTTTACTCAGCATTCCAATCAAGGGGAGTACCTCTTACATACTTTGGATGTTCACCGGATTCTGAGATACTACACCAACAGAACAAAGGATCTCAAAAGACTGATCAACTGTTTGTCTCTTTTGCTCGCAAAAGAGAGGGCAGTGCTGTTTCCAAGCAATGCCTTTCAAAATGGTTGACTCATTGTATCACTTTCTATTATGACAAGTATCACAAGACCTTGCCATGTCAAGTCATAGGTCACTCCACTAGGGTGTCGCTGCCTCTGCTGCTTGTTTCAAGAAATGTGTCGGTGGCTGACATCTCTGCAGCGCCTTGGACTTCTGTCCATACCTTTATGAAAAATACAGTTTTTTACATTGCCTCTTGCCGCAGAGCTGGCTTCGGTTGACTGTTCTGCAAGGTCTTCTTTTCTAAGACCTTCACAGCCAGAGGATCTGTGTATAGGTAGTTTCCTTGTCCCGTGAGCTTCTCTTTGTCCCAGACTGCTTGGGACTCAGTCCTATATGTAATTACCTACTGCAAGAACACTCTTGAAGTATGATAGTACAGTTAAATAAGAACTTACCACAACAGTAGATCTTCAAGAGAGACTCTTGCAGTAGGTAATGCATTCCCACCCTCCATCCCCCTTAACGTTTTCAGCTTCTTTTCCAGGATGGGAAATATCTGCCTCTCTCATCTTGCCTTTTGGCCTTTGGCAGGAAAGAACTGGAGTGCGGGCATGGGGGACCGCCCCTTTATACTAACGTCGCATGACGTCGGTCACCTGACATGGGGGCGGTCCCCCGCCAGAGACTGCTAGCTAGAAATTTTTCTGTGGGGTCCTGACGCCTGCTGGCTTCAGTCCAATATGTATGTAATTACCTACTGCAAGAGCCTCTCTTGAATATCTACTGTTACGGTAAGTGCTTACATAACTGTACTTTTCCACAGGTTGAAGCCCACATCTGTTTAGAGAATAAACAGTTCTCTTTACCTGAACTGCATGGGTTGAAAGACTGTGTTTGTCTGCATGTATGTGACAGCTTGTCACAAAATGCCTGGTCCGGGGAGATTCTCTCCCTCCTAGGTAGCATTTACTTTGTAAGGAACAAGTCTTTTAACTCATTTTCACCAAGGCTAGGAGGTCATTTTGTTTCAAGTTTAAGTAGTAGATGGTTCAGACTCATAATGGAGCTATTTTTGTATTCCAAGGTTAAGAAATGAATGGCTTGGACTTTTTTTCCCATATGTATTTCGTCCTCCTCAGAACTTCAGCACCCGTTCAGCCCCTAGCCCATGAAGCCTCATCCACCCCACCTTCCTGTGACTTACCAGCTCTGAAGAGCTCCTATGGATTGATCCCCATGGCGAGGCTAGGAGGGAAGAGCGATGTCCTCATCCAGATGTGAAGCTGAGCCTAGTCAGTAGTGCGTGGCCTGTGGTGAGCTAGGGCTTTCTTCAAGCCATTGAGGTTTTCCTCTGTTCTTGCTCCCAGGGATCACCAGTGTGCAACGATGCACCATGTGTGCGTGCCTCCAAACACACACACACACTAGCATTGAGGGTGTCCATGTTTCTCAGGCTCCCTTCTGTGCTACTAGCTAGTCTTCACCAAGTAGCAGCCACAGAGTGGGATGTCTGGAACCCCCCACTCAGAGGAAGGGGGGCAGTCTATTGGATGCTCGATTTCCCCCCTCCCCTGGCTGATCCCCAGTGACTGGAGTCCACTCTCTAACCTGACCACTGGCATAGCAATCAGTACCACTGCCTCCAAGCCACTGGTCATCCCCAGATGGTTTGGATTTCTTATTTATTTATTTAGTTTTTGTTGACCGGGCAGGTGCACTAGACAAATCCTACCTATTTTCAGGCATGACCCGTGGGAGGGGGATGCAGATGAATGCCAACTGACCTTGAACCAGATTAAGCTGTTGGTGGTATTTTTAGTGAATGCAGGGAAATGTGGCCAGGACATCAGGGAAATTCCCCTGCTCTTGTCGGTAGGGGGAACTCTAGTCACTACGATGGACTGTTCAGTTGACGTTCAGTCCTTCCACAGTGAGGCTCTATCCTCTAGCGCTCTCCTGATGACTAAGGCAGCCCCTGCTTCGCTTGCACCCAGAGAAATGTCTTCCTCTGCTGGAGATGTATTGGATTCTTCGTTTCGTTTGGCAAAGCTTTCCGCATCGGATACAGCTGAGTCTCTGGAGCCTTTTTGTACTTCCTCGCCAGGTTTGCTGGTTTCTACTGCGGAGCGCGGTGTGCTGACTGCCAGGGTGTAATGCTGGATGCTCCCACTGTTACTTCCAGTATCACCACATGGAGTCTGCGCGACTACAGAAGTCACGATTGGGGGACTCAGATTTGCTTCTTCTGGACCGCTTCACCCATTGGGACCTTCTCCGGACACTCGGTCTTCTTCTACTCTGCTGAAGTTATTCATTCTGGTTTTGGCTTGAGGACTGCCGTGGACATTTTGGACCCTGCATGGACTGCTACAGCTGCCCTACATCACGTGGGATGGATGAAAACAGTGTTGGGATCCTGGACTCCGGATCCCTCTTGGGATGCCAACAAGCATGGGGTTTTATTTTCCCCTACCAGGCCTGCACCTCTCGTCACGAGCTCCAACGAGGTACTTATCTTGAAAGACATTAGTAATCATAAAGACAATGATATTTCTGTTCAGTCTGCTGTTTCTGGGGCTACTTGGGGGGATATTATAGATTTTCGTCATGCTTGCTCTGCAGGTGTTGTTACCCATAGCTCCAACATGGAGTCTTTAGCTGCAGATGCACCTCTTATTTCCCTAACACAGGTTCCAGAGGCCTCCTCTCCTTCCAGCCTAATCTCTCCTCTGGACAGACTCCAGGTACAGCTCCTAGTACACCCTCACTCATTTTAAGGTCTGTTCCACCAGCCCCACCACTCTTGGATGATCCTGGGAAGGCATCTCACTGTGACCCATACTTTGCAACCTCCCAAAGAAGATCCACTCCTGCCTCTGGCAGAAGGGCCTTTCTTTCAGATTTATTTAAAAAATAAATTAGAACAGGCACCTAGACGTAATGCAGTCCATCTGCGCTATAAGCGTGGCCTTTCCAAATTCCCTGATCGTTATTATGTGGCCCGGACCCTATTGAAAGATGCCATGCATTTTCAGGCTTCGGACATATGGACATATATGCCTTGATTCATATTTCTGGTGAGGAAACCTTTGATGTTGGTTTCAAGACAAATAGTGGTTTGGATAGATTTTGGCATAAATATGCCACATTGAAAAATATCCCTCTATGGACTCCCTTTTGTGTTATTCCTCTCACTAAGCCAGCAGTTCGTACTGTCACCATTATGTTCAGGAATGAGAGTGTTAGCATCAGTGACATATACCATTGGTTACAAAACTGGTGTATGGTTTTATCCCCGCCGAAGCCATTTTAGACGAGGAGGGGCTCTGGACGGGAGGTTGGAAGTTTCGAGTGAAGCTTTTCCAGGTTAACTCTGAAGTAGTACACTTACCCAACAGTTTTTTCTTAGGTAAAAATAGGGGTGTCTGCTTTTATGGGGACAGCCTAGAGCCTGCTATAAATGTGGTACCCACACACATTTAAGCAGCACTTGTGATTTACTAAAAGGTAGTTTATGTGGGGGATATGGACACCCTAGTGTCTCCTGTAATAATGTTTCCAGTGTAATTTATGCGACGAAAAAGGACATGCATACCAACAGTGTCCCTGGGCTATCAAGAACCGTGCTGAGGGGTGGAATCCTGATGGTCTTGTTCAAAAAGCACAGGATAAAGCCCAAGAACACTCTACTGTTCAGGTCACTGTGTCCGATCCCACTAAAGTTTCCTCTCCCCCTCCAACCCTCTCCAGTGCTGATAGAGCCTCAGCCAGTCCTAGACCCACCTACTGAACTGGAGACTGCTCCCTTGCTGTGACCACTGTGGATTCTCTCCCACCCTCCTACCCTTACAACCACTGACACTTCCCTTATGGATTCCGAAGGTTTTCAACTTGGCAGACGAGTCACCAGGGCAACTGCTCGCAAAACCTTAAAAACCCCTGATACCTTGAAAGCCCCTGACATTCCTCTCTCCAATCCTCTTGACAGTTTAAGGGGTGGACGGGAAGAATCTGATGGTGATTCAGATGCCTCTGTCTTACCCTCAGACATGGATCTCGCTGTTTCTAGGCCTCCTGATGTTTCCCGGAAAAAGCTTACTAGGACAAAAAAGGGAAGTAAGAAACTTAAAAGTATGGCTATTACAGATGGGAGTGGTTGAGTAATTGTTTGTTCTGACTACTATCAGAATAGCCTCTTTCAATGTTTGTAGCTTAAAAGCTACAAGAGACAGCTGTTTTTTTTCATCTTGCCACTGCCTTCCCCTCAGATATCATCCTATTGCAAGAAACTCGTTTAACTACCCTTTTGAGGTTCAGCAGCTTAAGCGAGGGTGGACTAAGGGCCCTCCTATTGGATCTTTGGGGAAGATTTAGCTGATGGTGTGTCTATCCTGTTTTTCCCCAACATTTTCCATTTCACGCGTTATAGCGTTTGTCCTGGTAGGGCACGGATCCTTGACTGTACTTTTCACGACCATTCATTCCGTGATAATCAATATTTATGGCCCACAAACAAAGCTGCCCATATTAATTTATTTGACCCTCTTAAATCATATCTCTGTACCCGAAACATGTTATTTGGGGAGGGACTTAACTGTTCTATTGATGTTACCTGCAAGGCGGCTGCTGGGAAAAATTAATTGTGATTCCCTTGCTTTGACCACTCTGATAAAGGATGCAGGTTTCACTGATGCATATAGCTCCCTACATTCTACTGCTGGATAGGATTCACATATTACAGATCTCTGTATCACACCATTATTAACTATTTTTTGTCTCTTGCTATTGTATCCCGTCAGGTTTCCCTTTGTCCAACAGAGCTTTCTGATCACTTTTTACTGATGGGTGTATTTCTCTTAGACACAGTCCCAATGTCTCTTTCCTCTGCATTTGCTCAGTGGAAACTGAACAGTTCTTTGTTCTCTCCTCTTTCTATCCAGCACAAGTTCGTACTCTCTTTCACGCCCGGATTTCAGTTTTTTGCTGTTACGACTCTTATCTGGGCATGGTGGAAAGATACGAAATTAGATATCCATCATTTTTTTCATGACGGTGGGGAAACGGGTGGTCCGAGATAAGTACCTTACGTACTTAACTTACAGGAATCAACTCTATCAATTGCTGTCTCTTTCTGTTTCTTCTCCTATTGAATTCCTCTCAAATTACCAATATCAAACGTCGCATGTTCGCACATCAATACGACAGTGCCCGAACTTTAGATTTTTTTTTATACAGGTGGGTACTTTGGCTTCCCCCTCTGCGAACCCATTTTTAGCCTACAAAGAAAGAATTAAGTCTACTGTTATGCATGGTCTTTCGGATCAACAGGGTAATATTGTTTATGATATTCCTAGTATGCTCTCCATTGTTAGTTCTCATTTACAACACCAGTTTTGTACATTGCCATCCAAACCACCTGACCAGTCCTCAGTTTTTTCGCTCCGTCCCACAGCTTTCTGTGCACCATGTTCTGGAACTGGTTTGCTCTACTTACTCAAGAAGAAGTGGCTTGTGCCATTTCCCACCTTCAGTTAAAGGTAGCCCCGGTCCTGATGGCCTTACACATGAGTTCTACAAAACATTTTGGGATGATTTACTAAGTACTGACTGAAGTTTTTAATTATATTCTAAACACCTTGGATACGATTCCTGATTTTGGCATGTCTTTTCTATAATGTATCTATAAAAAGGAGATGCCTGCTCTTCATATAATTGATTCTGGGTGACTTCTCTGATCCTTGGACAAAATTTCATCCTAGTACTCTCAGGGTGATTTTTGCTATCTGTAAATACTATATGTGTCAGGCCCGTTGTCAATATGTCTTACAGCAAATTCCAACCTATCCATTTACTACACTTACTATTATCCAACACATGGAAAATGTTTATTGAATCTTATGGAGTTAGAGTATAAACAGCTTCGTTGTCACAGTTATTTCCTTTTGGAAAATGTAGAATTTTTACACTAGTTTGCCAATGTTAGCTATTCGAGATGCACTGACTGTATTTCATTCTGTATATCTTTTTTTTTCTGATTGATGTATACTGTATATCTGACTGTTGTATTTTGCTTTGTTTGATGCCTTTCCATTCCTGATGTTATGTTTCTTTTGCCTAATAAAATTCCCCCACTCTTTTTGATAAGTGCCATGGGATCTTTAACATCCACCTGAACTACCACCGATCTAGGCAGATGGGACTTTGGTTTAATGTCTCATCTGAAAGACGGATCTAACAGAGTTATTGGAAGTAATGATTGGATCTTACTTTGAGAGGGCTCTTGCAGTAGGTATTCACAGATAGGACTAAGCCGCCAGGCGTCAGGTCCCCATGGAAAACTTCTAGCTAGCAGTCTGTGGTGAGAGACCATCCCCACATCAGGTGACTGGCATCATAGGACGTCGGTATAAAGGGGCGGTCCCCCTCGCCCACCTTCCAGTTCTTTCCCACTGTTGGCTTGTGAAAGATCCTCGCAGTAGAACAGCGGTCATCAGTACCTTCATCGGTTGTAAAGTTTTCAACTTTTTCTACCTTTTTTTCTCAAATTTCTTCTGGTTTTCATACCAACTGCTATGTATGTCATCCCCGATGCCCTTCGAATTGCATAAAAACAAGTCCGACTCATGTGGTTCCCAGCTTCCACACAAGGACGGCCACTCCTTGTGCCTCTTCTGTCTAGGCCCAGACTACCCCATGGAGAAGTGCCAGCACTGCCAGAAATTCAGCTTGGCTACCCACAAACAAAGGCAGAAGTCCTGGAAGCATATCTCCTTAAAAAGAAAATAGCATCCATGGAGAAGGAGTCGAAGAAGCTTAGGCAGGCGTCAACTTCCCCGAAGGCCACAAAAGTAGTGTGAGAGAGAAGCACCGGAGTGGGAATTATCTTCCATAGCAGCTGGGAATTTGGTTGGTATTGTGGCCTTACAGGTATCATCCCCTCTGGGGGATCACTTCTCAAGGTCCGTCTTGGTGGCTACCAAGAAGGCGTCACTCCTCCCATCAGGCTCGCACTTAGGCCCTTCGGGAACCTCCGGGGCAAAGGAGGCCTCCGCTCCTGTCAAGGCCACTTCTCCACCGCGGCCTTCCGGTCCGAGCGGGTCCGGTAAGTCGGATGTCGATCCCACTGATGCCTGCCCGGACAGGGCTGCTAATTTACTCATCTCCTCAGGTGATCACCCAGCCCACCCCCCTTATAACAAGGCTGCCACTCCTTCATAGCCTTCCTCAGACAGGGAGTCTGATAAGTCTGATGCCAGCTTCTCCGATGTCCGCCTGGACACTGCTGACAAGATGGCCGCTGGCTCCTCTGACGACCGCCCAATCAACCTGCCTGCATCAGACCATATCATCATGCCTAACGCCCCAGGCCCTCCGCAGCAGATAACCCCGTTGCCTACCGAGGTCCCTGCGTCCCCTTGGTTCACACCCGGGGATTTCACCCCTCCTTCCCCAGGTGAGGCTGACGGCCTTGAAACACTGCCATTAGGGGTCCCCCTCCTACGCCGGACGCTCGAACTCCGGACCCGATGCAGGCCGACCCAACGCCACCCTCCAGCATCCCTCTGCCCAACAGAAGACCTATTCCTCCGTCAGGACTATCTGACCCATTCGGCAGTCTCCCTGTGCCGGGCCCAACGCTTGCGGGACCGACGCCTCCTCTGTCCAGTCCACCAGCAGGGCCTTTGCCAGGACCCTCTGCTCCGTCAGAGCCTCTGGCACCAGGGTACCCAACACTGCAGTACCCGGCTCCTCAGTATCCAAAGCAGCAGTACCCGATGCCGCATTCCCGGCACTGCAGTATCCGACGCAGGCTTCCTGCCATCAGGCTATGGATACTCTTATTACGGGACCCACACTACCCATATCCGAGCCTCCTTCTCCTCCTCCTCCACCTCATCAGCTGCCGGCGCGGATCTGAAGGAGACCTTGGCCTCCTGGTGGGCTGAGGTCAAAGCTCAGCTCACCAAGGAGGTCAAGAGTCCTCTCCCGATGTCGGTCCCTACACCGGAACCCCTACGTCGGAGACAGGAGACTCCTTCCCCTTTACCCAACACCAGAGGAGAACCTTTTGGTGCCTGGGTGGGAGGACCACACCCGTGGGGCTTCCCAAAGGGGTCGTCCCTCCCGCCTCCCAGGGAGGAGTCTTCTTCTTCTTCCTCAGAGCCATCTGACTCAGATGCGGAGTCCGACCGCTCTGATCATGGAGCTGAGCCCCATACCCCAGAACACCCAAGGCCGAGGGACCCTCCAAGTCCCTCGGATGACCCTTCTTTATGGAGCTCTTGAGGAAGATCCAGGAGACACATGAGTGGCAATCAGTGGAGCCAGACCCACAGTGTAAGAAGCTCGCTGTTCATCTGGATTTGCCTGAGACCGCTCCCACACTTATTCCACCCTGGATAGAGCCTCACGCCAGTCTTGTTTCTACCATCTGAAAACAACCATTCGTGCTAGCCCCCCTTCTGAGGAAGGCGGATAGGCTATACCAGGCTCTGGAGGGTAAAGACTTCCTTAGTCTTCACCCCAAGGCGGATTCGGTTGTGATCAGCGCCACCCATGGCCGCTCCGCCAGCCCCAAACATCTGAGCTCGTCCCTGCCTGACAAGCAATCCTGACTTCTGGATTAGTATGGGAAGAAGATTTACTCCTCTTCGACCCTAAGCATCAGAGCCCTCAACTACGTCGGCCACATGGGGATTTCTAGAAGTCCATCTTTAGCCAGGTGGAATCCAAGCTGGACTTCCTGCCTGATTCACAAACCAAGCAGGAACTGGAAGACCTGGTCCATTCCGCTCGTTCGGCCTATAGGCACATACTTCTTGCCACCTACGACGCGGTGGACACAGCTGGCAGAAGCTCAACTTTCACTGTAGGACTATGGCATCATGCCTGGCTCCGTGTGTCAGGATTGGTCCCTGAAGTAGAGTCCGCTATACAGGAAGCTCCCTTCAGGGATTCGGTGCTGTTTGGGGGTGATGTCAAGGACATCATAACAAAACTGCAGGAGAAGGGCACTGCACTAAAGTCATTCCAGACTTTGTACAGGCACCCTCAGGGGCAGCGATGTCCTTTTCATCGCCAAACCCGACAAAAACAAAAGCCTAATCAAGGAAAGCATGCCAACAAACGTCGGGCCGTCCAGCAACCAAGACTCCCCCCCAGCAAAAAGTCTGCAGGAGCCTCACCTGCTGCGCTTCCCCACACCTCCTGACTCCCTGCCTCTCCCTCTGCCTCTGGCCATTCCAGAGGAACCGGTGGGGGGGGGAGAGTCTCCTCCCATCTGCCGGGTTGGAAGAGGATAACATCAGACACTTAGGTGCTCCGGCTAATATCTGGCGGACACTCGATAGAGTTTCTACAGAAACCTCCTCAAAAACCACCCCCTCAGTTGTCTTACTCCCTGCAACATCTTCCTCTGGTTCTGGAAGAAATCTTATCTCTTCTGTTGCACGCCATGAGAGCCAGTCCCCACTCATCTTTGGGGATTGGTTACTATTCCATTTCTTTCTAATTCCAAAGAAGATGGGAGACTTGAGGCCACTTCTAGACCTTAGCTCCCTGAACATGCTCATAGAGTACAAACACTTCAGAATGCTCTCCTTGCAGAGCCTTCTACTGTTACTCCGGCCGGTACAGTGGCTATGTGCTCTGGATATGCAAGATACGTACCTGCATATCCCCATGTGCCCTTCCCATCGCAAAAACCTCAGTTTTTGCCTTCAAGGGGACCACTACCAGTTCAAGACCCTCCCATTTGGTCTCTCCTCGGCTCCCGGTATTTACCGAATGCCTGTTGGTGGCATCAGCCCACCTGCATACCCAGGGCATGCAGGTCTTCCCGTACCTGGATGATTGGCTTCTGGCGGCCCCATCCGGGGAAGAACTCCTGCACTCTGTTTCCCTTACCCTGCAGGTTTTTACCAGCCTGGGTATTACCATCAACCAGGCCAAGTCCCACTTGGTCCCTTGCCAACGCCTCCAGTTTATAGGGGCAATACTGAACATGACCACAGGCAAAGCCTTTTTGCCTCCGGACAGGGTTGAGACCCTTCAGAATCAGGCTAGTCTTCTATCCGGTCGCAGATGGGCTGGAGCCAGGTTAATCCTCCTCCTCCTCGGGCTCATCGTGACTGCCATTCCGACGGTTCCGTTCACTCGGCTCCATATGAAGATCTCTCAGTGGATGCTTCGGTCACAATGGGACCAATCCACGGACACTCTAGACCAAGAAGTGCTGATGTCTGATCCCATGAGCAGGGACTTGCAGTGGTGGATGGTTCAGGAGAACCTGTGTCTAGGAGTTCTGTTCTGCATCACTCCTCCTTCCCAGACATTGAAAATGGATGTGTCAGGAGAGGGCTGGGGTGCCCACCTAGGGTCTCACAGGCCTCAGGGCAGCTGGTCCCTGTTCGAGCAGAAACTGCACATAAATGTGCTCAAACTGAGGGCAGTCCTATATGCCCTTCAGGCTTTTCTTCCCTTCATTCTTCCCAGTCATCCTCTCATCCAGTCAGACATCATCTATATAGTCTGGTACCTCAACAAACAGGGGAACACATTCCTATCCCCTGTGCTGGAAGGCAATGAGAGTCTGGTATTGGGCAGCCCAGCACTACCTTCACCTGACTGCAGTTCACCTTCCGGGAGTGGAAAACACACTGGCAGACAAACTCAGTCAATCCTCAGCCTGGGCTCATGAATGGGAGTTAGACCAAGAGGTTGTAAACAGCATCTTTCGGCAGTGGGGGACACCTCAGGTAGACCTCTTCGCCTCCCCCCCAAAATGCAAAACTTCCCACCTTTTGCTCACTCGCGCCAGGGTGAGATGTTTTCTGGTGGGACGCGCTGTCTGGAGGAACAGATTTGTTTATGCCTTCCCTCCCATTCCTTTGATTCTGAGGGTCCTGAACAAACTCAGATCAGAAGGGGCTCGAATGATTCTCATCACCCCCTTCTGGCCCAGGCAAGTTTGGGTCTCTCTTCTGCAACAGTTTTCAGAGGAACCTCCTCTTCCTCATCCTCTGTCGCAGCACTTGTTGACCCAGGATCAGGGCCCCTTGTTCACCCAGGCCTTAAATCCCTTCATCTTTATGCGTGGCTCCTGCAGACATAGCCAAAGCCCGCTTCAGAGTCTCTCCCTTAGTAGCAGACATTTTGGTGGAGGCCAGGAAGCCTTCCACCAGGTCCACTTACGCTAGGAAGTGGAAACGGTTTTCCATCTGGGCATATTTTAAAGACTTAGAGCCTTTCTCATGCCCAGCCCACGAAGTCCTGCATTACATGCGTCACCTCTTCGACCTGGGTCTCAGTCATTCCTCTTTAAAAGTCCATATGGCAGCTATTTCAGCCTACCACATTCCTTTGGAGACAGGATTTTTCTCAGTTGGAAGTCTCTAAGATTTTTCTTAAAGGGTTTTCCACCTGAGACCCCCATCCACAATCCTGCCCCTCCATGGGACTTGAATTTTATCCTGAGAAGCTCACACGCCTCCTTTTGAGCCAGCAGGCAAGCAGACTTAAGGTTCCTTTCTTGGAAGACACTCTTCTTAGTAGCCATCACTTCTGCTCGGCGCATTTCTGAACTTCAAGCCTTGATGTGTAAAATCCCGTATTTGATTTTCCACAAGGAAGGTGTGACTCTACGCACCAACCCTAAGTTTCTTCCTAAGGTGGTGGCTGAATCTACGCTGAATCAATCCATGGAGTTACCAGCTTTTTTTACGCAACACTCCAATCAAGGGGAGTACCTCTTACATACTCTGGATGTTCACATAATCCTGAAATACTACACCAATCAGACTAAGGATCTCAGGAAGACTGATCAGCTTTTTGTTTCTTTCGCTCACAAACGAGAAGGCAATGCTGTATCAAGCAATGCCTTTCCAAATAGTTGGCCAATTGTATCACTTTCTTTTGCAACAAGTACAAGAAGACCCTTCCGGGTCAGGTCAGAAGTCACTCCACTATGGAAGTAGCTGCCTCTGCTGCTTGTTTCAGGAATGTGTCCACGGCAGACATCTGCGCAGCCGCAACCTGACTTCGTCCATACCTTTCAAAACACTACAATTTAGACATCTCCTCTCATCATACAGCAGGCTTCGGTTGGTTGTTCTGCAGGGTCTCCTTTCATGAGACCTGCTCCGCTTTAAGGGATATATTGTGGATGACATCCCTCCTTCCGGTTATTCTCTTTGTTCCAGACTGCTTGGGACTCCGTCCTGTCTGTGAATACGTACTGCAAGAGCCCTCTCGAAGTAAGATAATACAGTTACGTAAGAACTTACCATAACAGTAGATCTTTGAGAGAGGCTCTTGCAGTAGGTATTGCCTTCCTGCCCTCTGTCCCCCTGAGTCTCTTTTCTTCCTTTCCATGGGGGCATATCCTCTTCTGTTTCATCTTGCCACTTTTTGCCTTTGGCGGGAAAGAACTGGAAGGTGGGCATGGGGGACCGCCCCTTTATACCGACGTTGTATGATGCCAGTCACCTGACGTGGGGGCGGTCCCCCCAGAGACTGCTAGCTAGAAGTTTTCTGTGGGGTCCTGACACCTGGCAGCTTAGTCCTATCTGTGAATACCTACTGCAAGAGCCTCTCTCGAAGATCTACTGTTACAGTAAGTTCTTACATAATTGTACTTTAATGGGATGCATTCAAAATTCCAGAACTGGCAGTAACCAATAATGAAAAGCTGACATTTGAAATTCAGGTGTCAGCAGTAATCTAGGGCTTCTGTCATCTGAACAATATTTCCAGATTGCTCCCTCTTTTTTGAACCTACCTAAAAGAGAACACTAGTGCAGGCTTTCATCTTATTACATCTTGACTGCTGCAATGTGCTGTACAGGATCTTAGTTTGTGGTCAGATACAACATTGCAGCTGATATAGAACAGGGCAGCAACATTTCTGACCTTCACTCAGAGATCAGAAGTCACCACTCCATTGCTACAGTATATGCACTGCACTGGCTGCTTGTAACACACAGGATCAACTAAAGGACCCTTTCTAGGGACATGGATATGTTGTTCATCCACACTCATTGGCAGGTATCCTTGCCGCTTTAAATCTTGCCGGAAGGTCTTCAGGCTTGCTCCTCCCACCCACCCGGGTGGTATAACTCTCGGCTCCGCCCCATGACGCCAGATCTTCCTTACCGCTTGGAAGCTCAGGTTCCCTCCTTAACGCTCTGCGTTTGAGACTGGTTCCTATTTCTCCGTTTGCGGTTTAAAAATAAATTTTGCGAAAAGACTTCGGTCTTCTATCCTCACCGGCTGCGATGGACAAATCGACTCCAGTTCGGAGATGCCATGCGGGCAGAAGATGTCTCGGTTGGATCCACACTCCACGTGTGTCTACTGCTTAGGCCTTGAAGACTCGACCCGCGGGCTTACCGACGGTGCTCATCTTTCTCGGCCTCGTCCTCGAACCGTGCTGCCCGATTGCAACTGGGCGTCCGAAGCGTTTCCCTCGGTGAAGTCCAAGGAGGCCCGGTTGGCGGTGTCCTTGGCTCGGTGAGGATCAGCTCGGCGGATGGTCGCCCTCGAAGAGGAGGCGGCGGCGCGGCGTATCTTCCTCGGGCCGCATTTATCCGCTTTCTAATGGCTCTTCTTACACGGCTTCTTTTAGAGCTTTGTCTGTCCCTCTCCACTAAAGGAGAAGGGCCTACGTCTGCGTGGACCTTATTCTCGGTCCAAAAAGAGGGACAGGGGTAAGTCCCTCCGTCGACGCTCTTGGGAGCGGGAAAGGTCCCTCTCCCCGGGCCGTCGACCGTCGGCTTCGGTCGACCGCTCGGCTTCGGCCACTGGCCTCACGGTGTCCCCGTCAGGTCAGTTGACCGAGACTCCCACCGATGAAGTCAAGATTTTTCTCGACCCATTGGACGGGCTGTCGCCTTTAGCAGCCGAGATTCCCCTCTCCCCGGTTCCCCCGGGAGGAGTTGAGGATCCCGTGGGCTCGCCTGTGCCTCCGGTTCCGGAGCCCTCGGATGGACCATCCGAGCCGAAGGGAGTGCCGGTTCCGGCCGACACCTCCCCGCACCGACCTCGGAAATTCCGGGATCTCGATCTCGGTCTCGGACCTCTTCCGGCGGTCCAGCCGATCCCACCGTCATAGGCGGTCTCGGTCTCGGCACCGCGGTAAGCGGCGTCGCCGCTCGTCCTCGTCCTCCTCCTCGGATGAGGGGAGGCTTCGGCGTAAATTACGTCGACGGTACGAGGACCTTATGTTGCAACAGCTCCTCCTGGCCGGGAGTAAGTCGACCCCGTCGCCTTCCCCGGCCATTAAGTGGCTGTCACCGGAGCGGCCGACACAACCCCTCGACTTATCCGAGGAGCCTATACCCAGGCCGGTTGTTCGGCCAAAACCAGCTGCTCCACCGATTCCGGTGGAACCTCCGCCTCCACAGCCACCATTTGGGGCTCCGACCAAGGATTCTCGGTCGGCTAAGGGTCTACCCCATCGGCTGTCAGTTACCCTCACTCCCGACCGACCTCGGCAGGTGAAGGGTGGCTCAGGCCAGAGGCAGCTCTTCGAGGACTCATCCGAGTCCGAAGATGATTCCTCCTTTCTCCAAGCGACTGGACTTGGAGTCTTCAGGAGGTCAGTCAATGGACGATAGCCCGTCGTCCTTCCTAGGACTGCTTCGGCTCATCTCGGAGTCCACCGGGATGGAGCTCGAACCCGTTTCCAAACGGGCCAGGTATCCCATCACGGAGATTCTGGACCGAGGGGATTCTCCGACGGAGGCCTTTCCGGTGGCCGAGGCCATAGTGTGTCCGGCACTGGAGCTTTGGCAGCGCCCTGCTTCCTGCCCTGCGCCTTCGGCCAGGATGGCCAGGAAGTATGCGGTCCCTACCGGTTCCTTGTCCGGTTTTTCGGAACACCCCTCTGCTGAGGGGTTGGTTACCGACAGCGTTTTCCGGCGCGCCGGCAACGCCAGGGATGTGGACAAACCTCCTGACAAGGAGTCCAAGAAATTGGACTATGTCGGGCGAAAAGTCTACGCTGCGTCCTCTCTCGGCCTTCATCAGGCCAGTTCGGCCGTCCTCATGGCACATTTTTCTCATGCCCTGTTGGGCTCCCTGGATGAGGTCATCCCTCATCTTCCCGCCGATCTGCAGACTACGGTTAAGCAGGTGCGGGACCAGGGCAGGGCAGTGGCCAAACAGCAGCTCCAGACTGCTTTGGATATAGGGGACTCATGTGCCAGATCGGTGGCGGCCGCAGTGGCTATGCGTCGGCGGGCTTGGCTGAGGATATCCACCTTTACTTCGGATACCCAGCACAAGTTGGCGGATGTTCCCTTTTGGGACTAACCTCTTGACCCTGGGGTGGAGGTCACCTGCAGAGGATCGGGAGTCAATGCTACCTGTGGACTCGGTCTCTTCCGCTCAGAAGGACAAGGCCGCAAACCACAGCCTAAGCCCTTTCGTCCCTGTGCCTCGGCGCGCCTGCCCAGTAACGTTGGGCCAGCAGGCTCGGCTTGGCATCCCAAACCCATGCCGCCGGGCTTCCTCTAACAGGAGGCAGGGAGGAAAAGGCCCAGGAGGTCCCTCGGCCGGTCCCTCCTCCAAGCCTGCCCAGTGACGGGCTGAGGGGTGTCGCCCCCATTCCCGTCACCTTACCCCTGGGTCCCCACGTGGGGGGACGGCTCCGGCACTTCCGTTCCGCCTGGTCCGCTGTTTCCACGGACAGGTGGGTCTTGGAGGTGGTGGGAAGAGGCCTGCCTCTGGAATTCGAGCAGGCACCACCCTTCAGAGCCGTCGCCCCTCGGGGGGCTTCGGGATCCCCAGCCTCACTGGCGGCTCATCGAGCCGACATCGCTCTCCTCCTCCAGAAGGAGGTGATAAGAGAGGTGGTGGACCCTCCTTCAGACCCAGGGTTTGTGTCCAGGTGCTTCCTGGTTCCGAGGCGGACGGGGGCTGGCGCCCCATTCTCGACCTACGACCTAAACAAGTTCCCTAAGGTCTCGAACCTTCAGGATGGTCACTCTGGCTCAGATAATACCATCCTTGGGCAGCGTGTGGTTCTGCTCTCTGGACTTGCAGGGCCACGTTTTTCACGTCCCTATCCGTCCGTCTCACCAGAGATTCCTTCGCTTCCGAGCGGAAGGATCCCTCTTCGAGTTCCAAGCCATGCCCTTCTGCTTGTCTCCAGCTCCCAGGGTCTTCACCAAATGCATGGCAGTGGTGACAGCATTCCTGCGGCGCCGAGGGGTCCGGGTGTACCCTTACCTGGAGCGACTGGCTGATAGCAGCTCCCTCCAGGAAGGAGGCGGAGTGGTCCAGAGATCTGGCCCTCAGGTCTGCTCTCAACTGGGCCTCCTTATCAGCGAGGCCAGAGTCGGACTCGAGCGAAGAGGTGATTCTATTCATCAGGCGCAGCTCGCTCTCTTCGAGCCAGAGCGCGGCTCCGTGCGGACAGGGCCGAGGTTCTTTCCTCCTTTGCCCGATCATTTCTGGTTGGGCAATTGCGCCCTGCCCGGGACTTCCTGCGCCTCCTGGGTCTCATGGCGGCCTGCACCAGCGTGGTCCGTTGTCCGTTGGGCCCGCTGGAACATGCGTCCCCTTCAGTGGGGACTGGCCAGCCAGTGGTCAGAACGCTGCGATCCTTTGGACCAGCTTGTGTCGGTGACACAGGGGATGTGGAACGCTCTCCAGTGGTGGACCGTTCCAGATCATTTGCAGGAGGGCATCCCGTTCGTCCACCCGAGCCGGCGGTCTCTGTCGACCGATGCCTCTCTGATGGGTTGGGGTGCTCATCTGGGGAACACGGGCTCATGGCCTCTGGTCCCATGGGAGTCCGATGCCACATCAACCTGCTGGAGCTCCGAGCGTCCGCCTAGCTCTCACGCCTTTGCTCCGTTCCTCCGGGGTCAAGTGGTCCGAGTCCAGACGGACAATACCACGACCATGTACTATCTAAACCGCCAGGGCGGGACGCGCTCCATGCTTCTATGCAAGGAAGCTCTACGCATTTGGTCACTCGTGCGCAGACTGGAGGCGGATCTCCTAGCCATTCACGTGGCAGGAGCCTCCAACACCCTGGCCGATGCCCTGAGCCGGATAGGGGCTGCATCCCACGAGTGGTCTCTCCTGCCGGAGGTAGTACAGCATCTGTTCTCCCATTGGGGCACACCTCAGGTGGACCTGTTTGCCTCCAGGGAGAACACGAAGCTGAGTCTGTTCCATGCCCGCCCCCTCAGCAGGGCTCGCTGCAGGGGGATGCCTTCTCGAGGCAGTGGACCACGGGCCTCTTTACGCCTTTCCCCATTTCCTTGATCCACAAGGTGCTTCTCAAGGCGAGGAGGGACAAGGCGCAGGTGATTCTGATAGCCCCAGACTGGCCTCGCCAGTTCTGGTACCCAGATCTCCTCAGTCTCAGCTCCAGGACTCACGGCAGCTTCCAGCTCGCCCGGACCTGCTCTCAGTCAATCAGGGGAAGGTGTTCCATCCGGACCTTCAATCCCTGCACCTGACGGCCTGGTTCCTGAGCGGCTAGAGTTCCAGGCCTTGGGTCTTTCCGACCAGGTCCTCAATGTAGTTGAGGCGTCCCGTAAGGAGTCGACCAGAAAATGCTATGCCTTCAAATGGAAAAGGTTTTCCATTTGGTGTCAGGCAAGGGCTTGGACCCTTCCTCCTGTTCCTTGGCAAGCATCTTGGACTATTTATGGTCCCTTTCTAGTCAAGGGCTTGGGTCGTGACCCTAAGGGTGCACCTGGCAGCCATCTCTCTGCTTGAGCGCGGGCCGAAAGCAGTCGGTGGCGCAGGAGGAAGGTGGTCTGGCACTTTTCAAAGGCCTTGATCACATTTCCCTCCAGTCAGGAACCCCCACCTCCGTGGGATCTACTGCTGGTACTGGCAAAGCTCATGGGCAAACCATTCGAACCTATGCACAGGTGTGCTCTCTCTCACCTGTCGTGGAAGACGCCTTCTTGGTGGCTATCACGTCAGCCAGAAGGATGGGAGAGCTCCAGGCGCTTCCATCGAGTCTCCTTACCTGGTCTTCCACAGGGACAAGGTTGTCCCTGCTTCCCACCGAAATTCCTTCCGAAGGTGGTGTCGGAGTTTCACCTTAACCAGGTGTTGACTCTGCCGTGTTCTACCCCAATCACACCTCGGAGGCCGAATATAGGCTCCATACTCTGGACCCTAGAAGAGGCAAGCTTATTATAAGGAGCGCCACGGCTGAAATTCGGGAGAGGTTCGCCAGCTGTTTGTCAATCCTACGCTGAAGCCGCATCTGGCAGACCTGGCAGCCAAGCGACGATAAGCAGGTGGGTAACCTCCTGCATAGATCTGCTATAAGTTGGCGGGCATGGAGCCTCCCAGAGGGATAAGAGCTCATTCTACCCGCCATACTGCTGCAACGGTGGCTGCTTCCAGGGACGTCCCTATCCAGGAAATCTGCAGGGCTGCTACCTGGAAGTCAGCAAACACCTTCATTACCCATTACCACATCGACCTTGAGTCACACCGTTTTGGGGCCTCGGTTCTCCAGTCTCTCTTTCCCAAGTAAGTATTGGGGGTGTGCGTCTTGCCTCCCTCCTCCCGGAGAACTGCTAGGAGTCTGCCAATGAGTGTGGATGAACAGCATATCCATATCCTAAATACAGGTTACTCACCTGTAACAGGAGTTCTAGGAATGGTATATGTTGTTCATCCACATTTCTCCTAACCTCCCGGCTTGACGCTGTATGAGCTCCAGCAGGCCAGATCTGGCGTCATGGGGGCGAGGCCGGAGTTATACCACCGGGTGAGTGGGAGGAGCAAGCTTGAAGACCTTCCGGCAAGATTTAAAGCGGCAAGGATACCTGCCAATGAGTGTGGATGAACAACATATACCATTCCTAGAACTCCTGTTACAGGTGAGTAACCTGTATTTCCTTACGTTGTAAGTCTTGACTGGACAAGGCTTCCCACTTATCTCTGCGTTTTCCTGACATCCCTCCCCATGTCCAAGGGATTGCCACCTGTTCAGTGATCGTAGAGTTGCTGTGAGTCCCCCAACATGTTTAAAACCAGTGGATTATTGCCCTTTCTCTGCTGCAGCACTGGAGTTGTGAAATGCTGTTCTCTTGAACTCCATCTAGCATCCTCCCTTCTGTTATTTAAAGCCAAGCTGTGACAGTACTTACATAGCCAAGCGCTTCCTGCTTATTGTAAAATATGTAGAGGGTTTAGAATGGCAAGGCTTCAGACATGCAGTTTCTTTTCATTTGTGAGGGGGCGGACTTTGATGACTGACTTGTGGCTTTGCTACTTGTGAGTTATAGTCCTGCCCCTCACTCATGAAAATAAAGTGCATATTTGGAGTCACGCCATTCAATATCCTCTATATAGTTTTACAAATAATTTACCAGGGATAGCCCAGCTGAGGTGCAACATCTCATTTTCGGTAGGCTCCAGCTGTAACCCATTTCCGCAGCTGGGTAGAATTAAGCACTGGGAGGTTAGGTGACTTGCTCAAGGTTGCACAGTGAGTATTTAGCTCTAGTGAGATTCAACCCTGTGATCTCATGGTTCCCAAGCCAAATATGTGTAGTTCAGTATAATTTGGAATTTAAGAATTAATATAAATAATATATAGAATAAAGTATTGGGTGGTGTGTGAGAAAAGAAGTCTACACACCCCTCCGAAGTGTTAGATGCTACATAAACCTCGAGAGCAAAGCTCGGGTTTGTGAAAGCATCTAACACCGAGGGTGTGTGCAAACATCAAAGTTTAAACACACTGCCCATATTTCATTTTATTTAATTGTTGGGTTTTCCTTTATCGCCACAGCAATTATGTAAAATAAAGAAATGTTCCTGTGGTGCCGCAGTCTGGTTAGGGTTTGGCATGCGGTCCATGGTCGGCCTCCTTTATTAATGTTTGTATTTATTTGTTATAGTCAGCAGCCGAAAGTAAAGTTTTTTTTTTTTTGTTTTTTTTTTCAAACACACCAGATTTTGCGGTTTAAAATTACTTACCGTCGAGTCCGAGTGGCGGTTCAGTCTTCGGGAGAAGGACAATGCGCCAGCGGTCTGAGAGGAACAGCTACGTCAGGTGCATACATAGAGCAAAGGGCGCGTGTTTGCTGCTATAAATACTCCTTTATAATGGCAAGTTACGCCACGGTTTCCCTATGGAAAAAAGGAAGATCCTGTTATTGAAAGGTTTATAATATGGTTTATCTAAATATTGATGGTAAGTGAATGATTTTGAACTGCTTATTGAATTAAGTTTATTACAAAGATTATACTTTTAGTTTTTGTTACAGATAGTCTTTGTTTGGTGAGGACTCTCCTCAAAAAAAAACATACAGTACTGGACTTTGTTGTATACTATATAGGGATTACTGAAAGTGACTATTTTTCTCATTATTTATCTTATTTTAATAGCATTGTTATAACGAAATTACCTACATTTTATGCAGAATGAATAATAAAAACAAAATATAAAAAGCAGAATATGCCATTTATCTTAACGGGCGAGGGTAAAGGCAGGATCACAACGTGGCAGAGACATAAGTGAGTTTTGAAAGTTTGGTCTCCCTTACACGTGATGATAAATGGCATATTGTCAGTCAGGCCATTGTTTGTCCAGTTTATGCAGCATACTGTAAATGATATAGCATCTAAATTATATTTTTTAATGAAAGTGTAACTTTTTGTTTGATTTCACTGCTCTGAGCATAGCAGAGCCTGGATACCATCAGGCATTGTGGTGGCTGCACTTCCATTGGACCTAGCCAGAGCTGGGAAAATGATGCTGATATACCCATTAGTGAATTCTACTTCCACCCACATTGTTGTATAACTGGATAGATAGAGAGAGAGAGAGATAGACAGACAGATTAAAATTGAAATTCAGTACTCGTATTCTTTCTCCTACAGAGTACTCTCGATATTTGCACGCACATCTTGACACACCTGTTGCAGAGTACAATGTAGATCTTGATCTTCCTGGAAGCTATAAAGACCACTGGGCCAAGAACCTACCTTTTCTCATTGAAGACTATGAGGAACAACCAGGATTACAGCCGCACATAAAGTTAGTACACCATTGCATACATAGCTGATGGCATTTCTCTTTGACCACCTTCACGGGGTAATAGACAAATGTGGGGTTAACCAATATATGTAAATAAAAAAAAAGAAAGGGCACACCAGGTCTAAAACTAGAGCCGGCCTGTCGGCACAGGGTTTGAGGCTGATGCTTCAGCACTGGCAGCCTGGATTTTAGGAATGAGACATGGTCTCTGGAAGGAGGAGGATTGAGTGTCCCAGAGGATGCTCTCCCTCCTTCAGGGATAGAGGGTGAGAAGTCCTGCTGTGTTACTCACCCCTTGGTGACCACAGGGGGAGGTGCAACCAGGACCTTGGGGAGGATGCCTCTGACATTGACGCGCATGCACACAGTGTGCACTCACGTCATGATGTTCATGAGAGACACGTCCTTGAGAGCTGGTAGAAGTCTGGGGAATCTCCTGATCGAGCAGCATGATGGTCCTGGCACTTCCTGTAGGCCCCAAGGCCACAAGATCAGGTAGCCTCCCAGTTGGCTAGTTGAGGAATTCTCTGGAGGGGTCTAAGTCACTCTGAATTCCCCCGCCATTTGGGGCGGTGGTGGTAAGCCACAGGGGAATGAATGGAAGAGAAGCCCTAAAAGGAGGTGTTATGAATGGGTTGAGTATGGCAGGGGTACCACATATGAGTGTCCCACTGCTGGTGGCGAGGGAGCAAAATAGGAGGTAAAAAAAAAGACTATATTTTCTTGGATACAGCATTAATGGCACCATCTATGCTTTGCTAGATAGAGTTATCTAGTGGTTAACGTTATCTGGGATAGATGCATTCCAGGGCAGATTTACTGGGTAGTTTGGGGCCTTTCTGAAATTATTTTATTATCCTGGTTTTGTCTGTGTCATCTGCATGGGCCACAGATAAGGTAAATTGATTATCAGGGAGTTGAATTTTGTTGCAAAACAATAAAAAGTCAGGTGCAGTAATATCAGTAGGTCTTTTCTGAAGGAGTATCATGTATGTTCATGCAGTTGTGAAGGTACAGGCCATGGCTGGCAGGCAGGGACTGTCAAATACTAGGGGTAACACAGTAATCATAGTAGCACCAGAATGTTACGTGTCTATGTCATTTTTGTTGAGTGGATAAAGTGGCCTAGGAGGAGGAGCAATCACATTTACATGGAGCTGAAAGAGAAGTGGTGTACATTCAGCCTGGGCCGATATTTGGTGGTATGCATTACAGACATCTTGGTTCTTTGAATTGACCTTGCTCTTTCCAGCAATCTTTGACTCTGCTCAGCCAGATACAAGGCAGATGATCACAACCGAGTGAAGGAAAATGAGTCAAAAGATCATTAGAAAATCAAGGTATTAGTTGTACTGAGCAGCACCAAGGGTGGCTATGTTGTTTTTCTACACTAAAGGACACAGGCATGCTGTCTGGACTTTAAACACAATACACACATGCACATTACTGTCCTCACAGTCAACATAGGGGCACAATTCCTGTCCGAGGAGCAAATGAGGGGCACAGCATTTTAACAAGTGCAGGAACAATAAATGCTGCCCTTATGGGCTTCCCGCTGCAGATATAAGTACTGTACTACTGTGCTCCCTGGCAGGGTACTATAGTCTGTCACTGTTTCCTCTGTTGTTCTTTTTTGCTCCCCCTGCCATCCCCACCCAGTTTGGTAAGTGCAACAGCATTACAATCCAAGGCTGTACTATTGATATGACATTTTAGCAAAGGAGTAGGGGTGGGGCACCGCCATTCATTAGTGTTGTACAAGACTTGCCAATAAAGTTGCCCAGAGGAGCATTTCCTGTTGACTTAACAGTTGGCTTTTTTATTTTGTTTTTCGTTTTTGTTGATCGGGAAAGAAGGACTAGATGTAGAAACATAGACATCTGTCAGCAGAAAAGGACCCATTGGCCCATTTAGTCTGCCTATTTTCAGCCTCGCCTAGGGTTGGGGGATACCGGTGGATGCCCACTGACGTTGAAAAAGATTAAGCTGTTAATGGAATTTTTAGTGAATGGGGGAAATTTGGCCAGGACACCAGGGAAATTCCTCTGCTCTCTTTCGAGATATGTCATGAGATCTTTAAAATCCACCTGCACTACCACCAGAACAGGCAGACTGGACCTCGGTTTAACGTCTCATCTGAAAGACTGCACCTCAGGAGTGCAGCACCCACCTCGTGCTGCACTACAGTATCAGTATTGGATTTAACCTAGGTGCCTGGTGTGGGGATATAATCCACAACCTACTGATCTTCCAGCCTCAGAGGTGAATGTGCAACCTGCTGAGCAACTGACACTGACTTGATTGACTCCAAGATCCCCCCCTCCAAATGCTCTGCCCTTTGAACATTACTGTTCAATTCCAAACCCCCCTGCAGTAATGTATGTGACCAGCCTTTTAGACTACCTTCCCAACAGACCTGTGGTGAAATGGTAAAGGTTCTTCTTTTTTATTCTTTTATTGGTATTACATTTTAAGTGCACCGGCCCGAGCATTACCTTAAAATCAAAGAACGAAACATGTCTGTTCCACACACTACCTTCCCAAGTACCTTAACAGTCCTGTACTTAAAATAGAAACAAACAGCCTGGCTGGCCCGGTGGCGCTGAGGGTTAAGGCACTGGATGCCACACCTCGTGCCACACCGGTGACCCGGGTTCAGAAACGGACTCGATAATCAGAGGGTAAGCAGGGGAGGATCAGGATCGAGCGTCCGCAGACCGCTGTCCTGATCCTGGGAAGGGCTGGGGAAATCTACCACACTGTAGCAGCCCCTGGGGATGCCTGGGGGCATTACATGCCAGTGTGCATCTGGGAGGAGCATGGCAGACATTGGCACGCTGTGCCTGTACGTCATAGCACATCCATGCTCTAGTGCGCACAGTCAGGTAGAAAATGGCTGGGCACGACTGTGCAGCTTGATGGCCGTGCCCTACCTCGCTGGGAAGACTCTTGTGGAATTGCACTGGGGGGATCCGGGGCTGGTCCGGCTGGGCAGGGTACAGGGAGGCCCTCCAGTGGACTGGCGACGGCCATACCAGATGTGAGTGAGCCTGGTGCTCTCCCGGCAGGCAGGACTGGCGGCTGAATGCCCCCACCAGTAGTCGCCGTAGTAAGGCGAAAAAAAACAAAAACAAACAAACAGCCTGTCACATTTCACTGATAATAATGAGCTACACAAACTAGGAACCTTACTCTCTTTTTTCTTTCCCTCTAACTGTACCATTGAAGTCTGACTGTCGGCGCATCCTCCGTGCTTGCCAGCATTTCCCTTCCTCTCAGCTCACCAGATTGAGGCAGAAAATGAGCTCCATGCCCAGTCTGCTGACACTAGCATGTTGAGTGAAAAAAGAGGCACTTTTTCATACGTGGAGGGAAGGGGTTGCCACTTTATAGCACAAGAACATGGAATCAAATTTCTCAACAGTTGGCAAATCCCATAATCCTGGCCCAGACTGAGTACCTTTCAAACTTCATGCCATAGCGTAAACAGACAGACAAGATATAAACTGCCCAAACATGATTTAACGTAGACGTGCCTTCTCAACCCGAAATAATTAATAAATCATGTTGAAAAACTGGAACTTGAATTTAAAATAAAAACGTTGTACTTCGCAGAAAATTAGAGAACCCCCCTGCACTGGAAAATGGAACTTACCACCTGAACTTAAAACTTCAACATTGTAGAACTATTAACATGAGACAACCTCTTATGGTTAGTAAGAGTACCGGAAATGTTTACTGTAGAAATAAACAGTCGTGATTGGCTAAGAACATTGTCTTGATTTACAGTTGCAGTTATTTATTCAGATCAGAAATGTGTCATATCTAGTCTACCAAGTAAGGGCCAATAGGGGTATTCAGAGTTATAAAAACATTGTTTAAAGTGGAAACATAGATAAGTAGTGCAGAAGAACCAGCTTAGGGTATACGTCTATGCCTTTTTAGCTGTTTAGGGAATAGGCCAAAAGTTCTGCAGGATTCAGCAGCAGCCCACTAGCTCCAAATGTTTAAAAATCCTAACCGCACGGAAAGAAACATAGAACTTAGAAACACAGAATTTGATGGCAGATAAGGACTGCTAGGCCCACCTAGTCTGCCCATTTCCCTACCCAACAGATAAGCTGCAGATCCTAGTTAACCAACAGCCTACTTCCAGCAACCCCGCAGTAGAATTGCCTTATGTCTGTCCCATGCATTCTTGAATTCCCCCACAGTTTTTGACTCTCGACCTCCTTCAGGAAGGCCATTCCATGCATCTTCAACCCTCTCTGTGAAGAAATACGTCCTCACATTACCTCTGAGCCATCCCCTCTGTCTTCAAATTGTGCCCCCTTGTTCTTGCACATCTCTTTTTCTGAAAGATGCTACCCTTTTAAGAATGAGGATGATTACCTGACTTGGAAGCTAAGTGTGCTGCTCTAATCATCATTAAGCTTGCGTCATGGTTGTCACAAACTAGAGCATGTTTTAAAATTGGACTAGCGTGCTACAGTTGCCTGCTTTGTCACTTCATGTACATTTCTGTGACAACGCTGCGGCAATTTTCTGCAGGCAGATACTGAATGTAAGCAATAAAACATGACAGGATGTACATTGTTGGGGATATGCACATGCCTAGGAGCTATTGTGCCATATGCCACAGATGGTGGGCTTTACAGCCCCTGAAAGGGCAGATCTTCCAGGAATCTGTCTTCACCATTGATTCACATTAATGGGTCTGAGCCTAGGGTGCTAGGGCCATGTGGGAGCCAGGTCGTTTCAGGAAGGCTGTTGCCCAGGTAAGCAGCACTGGAAGACTGGTTCGTGTGCATGGTTTACCTTGGCCACAGCTCTCAACTACCTCTGTTCCTTTTTTTTCCCACTGTCGTGTGCACATCAATGATGACGTCACTTACTTGCTGGGACTCAGAACCTCACATCTGTATGACAACAGCATGCAGTTCTTCTCAATTTTTACTGCTTCAAGCTAGAGTTTGTTAGTTTTGTGTCAACTTAGTGTTATTAAAAAATTATTTTCTCTAAGTCTGTTAGAGCCCTATGCAGTCAACAATCGGCTATGAACGAAGACAGTAGGGAGCCTTCTCAGGCAGGCTGCAGCAGGGCTGTGTCTGGTCCACTTTATCTGTCAAGGAAGGGTTCTGATGACGGGCAGTGCTGTGCACGGTGTGGGGGGGGGGCAGTCCTCCCGGAAGCACAGAAAGGAGCAGGCTTGTTCCCATTCCTGGTTGGGTTCTTGGTATCCCTCAGCCCTGAGTCCTTCCTCTTCCCATCAGCAGAGGAAGAAGCGGTACTTCTCAAGGGTGCCCTCTGGGAGGTCTCTATGGGATATTCGGTCTCCTGGAGTTTGGAGGCCCTGGTGCTGTCAGCATCACCGGGTGCCACTGGTAGGAGGAGGCCAAGATCTCGGGCCCAGAGTCCCTCTCTGTCTGTTAGTGGAGACTCCAGTGGACAGTTTCACTATTGGGTAGCTCTTATGGAGCAGTGAGTGCAGCATCTGGCTTGTTTGCCTCAGCCATTGGAGCCGATCCCTGGTCCCTTGGGGCTGGTGGAACTGGTACTACAGGCAAGGCCCTCAAGCCAAGTAGAGTGTTTGGCTCTGGCAGCAGCCCCTGGGCCCATGCCACCAACTCCTGTTCAACTGGCCACACTCCTGTTCAGTGTCACTGTGATAGGAACAGCTGTGGTACCATTGCAGTCCCTCTGGTGCTAGCTGGGTCATCGTCAGTGTTGGTTGGCACTGCTGTTGGTGCAGAGTTTAGGCGTTTGGGGCCTGTCCCAGTGCTACCCTGGTGCTGGCCCGGTGTCTCCCTTGGTGCCAGGCACTTTCCCAGTACCAGATTTAGTTCTGGTTACTGCGCTACCATTAGTGCCAGCCCTCGTAAATCGGGGCTGGTTTCGCTAGTGTTGGCAAGGCCTGGTTCTGGAGGGCTTACGATCCACCGTCCTCTGAGGAAGAAGTGGAGGGGGAATGAGTCTGACCCCGATCTCATCATTTCTGAAGGTGGCTGGCAATGAAGACTCTTTCTGTAGCTGGATTCTTCAGACCCAGGCCCTTCTGCAATTCCATAGGAGGGTCGTACTTTGCCAGACGTTGCTTATTAATATGCATTCTGCACTTGATTTTGAGTCTTCTGCCATTGATACAAGTAAACGTCTCTGTCTGCAATGGTTCAATATTGCTACCATGCCAGTCAGTTTAATTCCTCTGTCTGCCCACATTTGAGACCTTGTCAGATGCTGTCTATAATAGATCTGCATCTATTCCTTCTGTCTGCAAGTAGATAGACAGAAAATAAATTGCCCCTAAGGATAGACAAGCGTATGTTTCTCAATCAATAGTTGATCCGTTGTTATTCTCACTGAGAATGACAAAGCCATTCTTCCAAGGAGGTCACTGTGCGCCTGGACACTATGGGCAAATGGGCTGCAGCAGCTACCCTTAGCATGTGGATTGATAGCTACCAAGGGCATTTTTCCAAGTACAGGTTACCCTTTAGAGCTTGCTTAAGTCTGTGGCAGAGTGCCTGCCAGACTGTAAAACTAAACACAAGATTCTGCAGACTGTTACTCATGGTACTGAGTCTTAACAGTCATCAGCTCAAAGTGGCTATGGATATCTTTGATACTGCCTTCCGTGCGGCCATGGCAGGCATCTGTATCAGAAGGCATTCCTGGTTACTTACTTCTGCTTTTTCTCCGGGTGTCCTGCAGCAGGTGATGAATGTCCCCTTTTATGGCATTTACCTCTTTGGACAGCAGGTAGAGAAGTCTCTTGAGGCATCTCAGAAAACTGGAATGACCCTACAGATTCCCAGGTCAGCTCCTGCTAACCCTCAGAGCGGAAAAGGATGTAGTTTCTTTCAAAACTGGCAGTCCTTTTGTGGAAAAGGCATTGGAGCTCAAAACAAATCTGTGCCTCCCCACCTCAAAAGCAGATACAACTGAAGGCATAGATGCCACAAGCACTGAGCGCCACCTTCTGAAGCTCCAGTCCCAGTCCTGCCTCAGCTGCGTGAGGCAGACCTCTCCATCTCAGTAAGGGGGGGGCACCTGACCCAATTTTACTGTCCATGGAAGTCCATCATGACAAACCTCTGGGTGCTCAGGATTATCTGAGAGAGATATTCCCTGGACTTCACAGAAATACCTCTGGAATATCCACCCAGAAGGCAACCCCTCTTATCAGCCCATATGTCAGAGCTTCTAGTGTAGGTGATTGTGGTCCTTCGGAGCAACAGGGCACAGAAGTGGAGCTTTGGGGGGCGGCTGGGGTGCAGGCGCCCACCCTGTTACCTATGACTCTGCAGCAGCGCCCCTCTGAGGGGATGGATGACATATAGGAGGAGCCGTGGTACTGATATCATCACTTAGAGTGAAGAAGATAAGAAGCACTTGTACAGTACCTGCTAGTTGTCAGTCAGTCAGCTCCCTTCCCCCCCCCCATCAGCTGTGAGAGATTAGATTACTCATTCATTCAGGACCTTTGAAGCTGCTGAAATCCCCCGCCCCGTTTGGCTGAGTGTAAATAAAAAAAAAAGTGTTGTCTTCTCCATATCCTGATTGTCATCCCCACCCCCTTTCTTGGTCTTAAATCACCAAGACCCAGGATGTGTGTGTGTGGCAGATGAGAGTTGGATGGGCAGTTACCTGAGGGGAGAACGAGTGACTGATTTAAAGGGACACTGTCAGCTTTTACCCTTCATTCTGCGTGAAATGTGAGCCTTGTGCCTCTAGGCACATAGTTAAATAACTGTTTCAGTAGAGTGCCCCTATAGATTACAAAAGCCACCAGTTTGCCTCATTTTTGAAATTTGATCATATTTCGATTTAGAAGCGTCCCGGCTGAAATACGGCACTCACCGGCAGCATCTGTTCACCCAGGACGCGCGTCTGCCAGCAAGTGCTCTCCCAATTTGGATTTTTTAGTAAACATAGTGGACAAATTAGTTTGTGCAAAAGCTTTCTTAATACGAAATCAGTCCTGGCATGTTAGAGTTGAAAACAAGCAGTAGTATTGCTGCAAAATCCTTTTAAAAAGTGCCTCCAAAATCACGTTCATGCGCAAGACAGACGCACTTTGCACATGTGCAGATCTACGCTTCAGTTGCTCTGGCGCATGAACGCGATTTCAGAGGCACTTTTAAAAAGGATTGTCATGGCAATACTACTCTCGCTTTCAACCTTAACATGCCAGGACTGACTCCATTAGGAAAGCTTTGCACAAACTAATTTGTCCACTATGTTTACTAAAAATCCATATCGAGAGCGCTTGCGGCAGACGTGCCTCCTGGGTGAACAGATGCTTCCAGTGAGTGCCATATTTCAGCGGGATGCTTCTAAACCGAAATATCAAATTTCAAAAATGAGACAAACTAGTGGCTTTGTAACCTATAGGGCACTCTACTGAAACAGTTATTTAACTATGTGCCTAGAGGCACAAGGCTCACATTTCACGCAGAATGGAAGGGAAAAGCTGACAGTGTCCCTTTAAAACATGCGCACGCTCTCTGTCTCTCTCTCGCTGGATCAGATATATATATATAAATGTGCATTCCTGGTTGTAGCACTCTATGGACAGAAAGATATGCATCCGTTGACAGCGAAGGAGGTGTGCTGGGGGGGGGAGGATCTTTTCAAGCCACAGTAAGAACTGGACAGGGAACAGCATTATAGGAGGTATTGGAAGCAGGTAGTAGTGGGACTGCACAGGAAGGAGGGGCCTCAGCAGAGAGCCTCCATGGAGTTATCATAAGAAAGGCACATGGATAGAAGCAATACCTGAGGGAGGAGGGGAGCCATCGGGGAGCAGTTCTTGAGCATCATTTTCAATCTAACTCACTGCCAGGAATTGTAGATGGTATCAGTTGAGTGCAGACAGTGCAGAAAAGACTGTGTATTTGTTTAAATAGGAGTTGGGATTGAATTTTGTTGGTAACCTGCTGGGTGACCCAGTTGCTGAGCACATCAGCCTATCTCCTACCTAGTTTCCTGTAGTGCTCCGAGCCATGAAACCAGTTCTTTCTTAGAGCTCATTTCAACAGTTGACATAAAAAAACTGTGCTTCTCGCCCCAGGAATTCTTCAACATTCCTAACTCCTGCAGTCAGCTTTCTGAGTAGAACTGCCCAGAGAATGGAACGTATGTAAACGATGGTACCCATCATTGTCTTGTGCCACTAATCAAATGCTGCCCTTACTAACTGCTATATTCTATAGCTTCTCAGATTTCATTCTCTGCCTGCGAAGTCAAGATGCCTCCGAAATCTCTCCTCTCAGTTGTGACTCTTAAGTGTTACTTCAAGATCTTTAAGTATTTTTAAGTTTATTTTTATATGCTGCCTTTATTATCTTTTTTTATAAGTAGAGCTAGTTTATTTAGTTTAAATAAGTGTTAGTTTAGCGGTTCCTCTCGGTTCTTGGTAACCGCTAAGGAACCGACGTTTCCATTAGTTTTATTCTTTTCCTTTAGTATTGTATTCGTTTTTTAGTTTAGCCTTACAGTTAAAGTTTATTGTCAGAACTGATATTTGCGGGTATTTTTCGGATCACGGTTCCTGATAGGATTTAACCGCGATTGTGAAACTGAGTTAAACTGCAAAAAAACCCCAACAAACTTTTGGGGTTACCTTTGTTTTTTCCTTCTAACTAAAATGTCAGAAAAAACAAAGAAGAAAACGGGGCCTCTGGGCTTCAAAAACTGCTCTCAGTGTGTAGAGTGTTTGCCAAGGTAGACAAATGTGATCAATGTCTTGTCTGCCTTGGTGAATCACACTTCACAGCTGACACTGAAGTTTGTAAGTCTTTTCCACCTAAAACCATAGAAAAGTGGATGGAAAAATTTAAGAAGAAGTTGGCTTCAGAATTAGGCCAGGGTGACAATGGCTCTGACCAGCCTCCTCCCTCTAAGGCCACGGGTAAAACTGCTAAACCGAAGCTAACTACCCCTGATATGGGTGATTCTTCACAGGAAAAATTGAACCGGTGAATCGGTTGAAACTCTGGTTCCTTCCAAAAAGAAAAAAACCTGAACTATGACTAAACACACAGAACCCCCATCTGGAATGCATAAGGTGACTTCTGGTGAAAAATAACGAGACGCCTATACCTGAGGCAGTTGCTCAGGCATTTAGAGTTATTCAGGCACTCCAAGGGATTTTACTGGTTCCGGTACCATAGGCTTCAGTCTTCGGTTCAGCAACAGGTAGCCCTGGTTCATTCCTCTCGCTCAGATTTCTCAGAGTATGAGGAAATTGAGGATGATAATGGGGAACCTATAAACCCAGAGGTTCTCCAGATCAAGAATTTGAGTCTCCTCCGAGGAATTCTGAAGATTTTTCTTCATTTACTTTTGTGAGAAAGATGGTGGATGCATTGGATATAGCTCAAGTGAAGTAGTGACAGATGAGGAAGAGGCTGAATACCTTGAACTCATGGAGTTCACCCCAACAAAGAAATTGTTGCTCCCCATTAATAAACTCTTTTAGAAAGATATTTCAAAGATTTTACAAAAACTGGCATTTTTAAGCTTTTAATAAACCATTTTTTATCTGGAGACTTGTGCTCTTGTCTATTCATAGGTTTCCAAGCTAGAGAACATAGTCCATAATGCTTGCCTCATATTTTTGTGTATTACTTATATTTGTCGTCATCTGTCATTACTGAATCCAAATTTATTTTAAATGCATCCATGTTAGTACTTTCCACAACAATTGTATGAAGATTATTCCATCTTGAGATCGATCTTATGCTAAACCATTTTTTCCTCCTTAGTGAATTCCATTTCCCAATCAATAGTTGTTTATTATGTCTACGATTACTTTGTCTGAATTTAGATTTGAATAAACCTCTTCCATTTAGGAGTATAGAATCTTGTAGTAAACCATATATAAGACATAACTCTCCCCTAAGCCTTCTATATTTTAAAGAGTACAATTTCAAATCCTTAAGCCTATTTTCATAGTATTTTCCCTTCATTTCTGTTATTGTCCTGCTAAATCGCCTCTGGACTCTTTCAATGTTACTAATTTCTTCCTTTGTATATGGGGACCACACCTGGACACAACTCAAGGTGTGGTCTCACCAGAGCATTATACAATGGCAGCATAACCTCTTAGTCCTACTTGCCACATGTCTAAATGTACAATTTAGATTCTGGTTTGCCCTTTTGATTTGTTTGGAACAATGTAATTTAAATTTCATATCTGGGATAATGGTAAGCCCAAGATCCTTGTCTTCAACGGTCTGATGTAATGTTTGGTTCGCTAGTTTATATGTAAATTTAGGATTATGTTTGCCCAAATGTATCACTTTACACTTATCGCTGTTTAAGACCAATTTCTTTTCTTGGGCCCAGTTAGAAACGTAATCTAAGAAGTTTTGCAGGATACTGCTTTCCTTACTATTATTAATAATAGACCCTATACGGCAATCATCTGCAAATTTGAGTAGCCAAATATCATTTATGTTTGATTCTAGGGAGGAAATGTAAATATTAAATAATCATGGTCCCAACACTGATCCCTGTGGGACACCACTAGTCACGCTAACCCATTCTGACAACTCTCCATTTATGGCCACTCTCTGCTTCCTGTTACTAAGCCACATCTTTATCCAGTTTATTATATTATGGTTTAATTTAACCTCTACTAACACATGTATAAGTTCAAAGTGAGAGATTTTGTCAAATACCTTAGCAAAATCTATAAACACTAAATCAACTGAATTGCCGTTATCCATTTCTTCTGTAACTTTATTATAAAAGGTCAAGAGGTTAGTTAAACATGATCTTGATTTTGTAAATCCATGTTGATTTTTGTCAGTAAGTTTATTATTATTAAGATGTTCCAAAATAATTTCCTTAACAAACTGTTCAAATATTTTGGCAATCAATGATGTAAGACTTATAGGTCTAAAATGTTCTGGCTTGTTGGTAGGTCCTTTTTTGTGAATAGGTACGACCGTTGCCATTCTCCAATCATTTGGGACTTCACCAGTATCTAATGAATGTTGAAATATATTAGTTAGGGGCATGAATATTTCATTAGCGAGTTCTTTTATTACCTTCGGATGAATATCATCCAGGCCCGGGGACTTGTTGATATTTATTTTATTGAGTTTATCTAAAACTTCTTTAGGGTTAATTATAAAAGTACCAGGTATAGAGCTATCTGTTTTGATTAATTTATCATATGAATTATCATTAAATACAGATAAAAATATTGATTCTGTATGTTAGCTATTTCATATTTATCAGTTACACAACCAGATAGTGTGGTAAATGGGCCTATAGTTGTAGAATTGCTTCTGGTTTTATTTATATAGGAAAAAAAGGATTTCTTGTTATCTTTTACCCTCGATGCTAATTTGAGTTCAAATTGTGTATTTTCTAATCTTATTTTAGTTTTTATTGTTTTTAATACATCCCTATATTTGGATTTAAGATGTATAAAACCCTTTTGGATTTGTTTATAAAGTTTATTTTGTTATTAATTAGGGATTTGATTTTAGAGGACATCCATCCTGGAGTAGGTTTATCCTTTGGTTCATATTTACTTTTAGTTGGAATATTGGTTTTAATCAGGTCCTTTAATTTGTTAGCTAATAATAACCATTTACCTCCACTGATAAATTTATGAACAGTGCTTGCCAATCCAACAACTAATAATATGTTTCATATTTTCAAAGTTAGCTTTGGTGAAATTTAAGATTTTGGTTGTACCTGTAGCTAGCATGGGTTTACTGTTTGATATTTGAAATTGAACAATATTATGATCACTATAAGCTAAAGGTGCATTAACATCAATCCTAGTAATACAGTGTGCAACATTAGTTAGTATAAGGTCCAATATTCTATTACCTCTGGTATTTATTTTAACTAGTTGTTCCAAACCTATTTCATTAAATATTTTCGTTTAACTTCTATCAATTCTGTCTATTGCAGTTACATATTCCCAGTTAACACTGTTCAAATTAAAGTCTCCCATAATTATATAATTTTTTGATGTATCAAGATGACTAAGAAAATGTAATAATTTTGCATCATTCTCGGGACTCATAGAAGGAGGTCTGTATACTAAAGCCAGAATAAATAATGGATCTATCAGTGGTTTTATTCTAATCCATAATGTTTCGAGATCAATATCATCCATCATTTCTTCACTATCAATTGATTGGTGGATGTATATAGCTACCCCTCCTCCTTTCCTATACTTCCTATTTTTATAATATAATTTATATCCCTGTATATTTTTATCCCAAGAATCATTGTCACCCCACCAAGTCTCAGTGATGAGGGCAATAAGTATATCATTCATCCCAAGGTACAATTTAAACTCGTCAAATTTGTTAGTTAGGCTCCGTGCATTTAAAAGGACCCCATTCCAACCATAATCTTCAGTTGAAGAGGTTTGTGTGTGCTTTACTTTTTTTTTTTTTTGTATCATCTGATTCTAGCTAAGATGCAGCACTATCCTTGTGCATACTCCATTTGTGTTTGAGTTTTACAAACCCCTAACACTGTACCACCCCTGGACAAGATGGCAGACAAGAAATATCAAGTTGACAGAGAAGGGGCTGAATTTCTATTTACCCACCCTGATCACCAAGGGGTTGTTCAGACTGTGGCCAGTGATCGGGCTGGGGTACGTTGGCATCCCACCCACCAGAAAGGATTCCAGAAAGAGTGACAGCATAGTCAAAAGGGCTGTCAGCGTCACTGTCTGTTAGGCAGGCCAGTTACTGGCATATACTGCCCAGTACCAGAAGTCACTATGATATGGCTGATAAGACCCTCCTGGGTTATCAGCTGACCTGGCTGAAACTGCAAGATTCGGTTTAGAGGCATCCAGATACTAGTGTCAGAGGGCAGCAGATGCCAGTGACACTGCTGCCAGGTGCATGGCACTCACAATGGCTCTCAGAAGATTTGCATGGCTCAGAGCCACTAATCTCACTCAGGATACCCAGGCAAAGGCCATGGATTTTCCTGTGGAAAGAACTCCATGTTTGTGGATAAGACCGAAGCTTACTTGAAAGAGGGGATGAATAAATATAAAGACACCTATAAAAGCAATTCAGCAAAGGAAACTCTCTCCTTCAGTAGGCCACATGGAAGGAGGCAGTACAACACAGTGGTTTGAGGCTCTGAGCTGCAAACCTGGAGACCTAGGTTTGAATCCCACAGCCCCCAGTTGCATATTGTGTGACCCTGAGCAAGTCACTTAACTTCCTTGTGTTCCCAGGTAGCACCTGTAAACAAGCTTTCAGATAAGTGTGTCTCTCCTGGTAAAAAAAAAAAGGGGTTAAAGGTAGGGCTGGTTATACCTGGCCCTTCTTACAAGCGCAGGCTGTACATCAGTACCAGCAGTACCCTCAGCAGACAGGGTTCTTCAGAGGCAGAAGGGGGTCATGGCATGGGGCTCTAGACTGGCCAGGCCTAGCCCCTATATAAACAGAACCCTGATTTCTAGGGACGTGGATATGTTGTTCAATCCACAATTCTTGGCAGGTACCATACCGCTTTAAGATGTGCCGGAAAGTCTTCATGCTGGCTCCTCTCACCCACCCGGGTAGTAAAACCCTCAGCTCTACCCTATGACGTCAGATCTTCCTTACCGCTTGGAAGCTCAGGTTCCCTCCTTGGCACTCTTGCGTCTCTAGGCCTGGATCCTAAACCTTTGGTTTTACCGAAAATTGTCTTGAAGTTTACGCAACTTCAGTCTTCACTTTCCCTCACGGCTGTGATGGACTCGAAATCCACCCCCGGCTTCCATTGGTGCCCTTGTGGTCAGAAGATCTCTCAAACCAACCCGCACGCCACATGCATCTACTACCTTGGTCTTGACCATGATCCGCAGGCTTGCAATCTGTGCAAGTCCTTTTCGTCATCGGTTCTCGAAGACCGTGTTGCCCGACTCCATCTGTGGTGACCAGAGAAACAGTTTCCACCAGTGAAGTTGAAGGAGGCCCGTTGGGCGGTTTCCACGGTGGTGGGCTCCACGGAGCAGCTGGATCAGGTAATCACCCTCAAGGAGGAGGCAGCCCAGGCTGCGGCTTCATCATCCTCGGTGTCGGCATTTGTCCCGCTCTCCTTGAGTTCCTCCTACACTGCTTCCATTTGGGAACTTTGCCAGTCCCCCTCCACCAAGGAAGAGGAGCCTTTAGGAACTCACTTCTCTCAGTCGAAGAAGAAGGACCCAAAAGGTAAGTAACCCACCATCGACTTTCGTGGGAGCAGGAGAGATCTCTCTCCCCGGACTGTCCTCTATCAACTTCGGTTGAGGCTTCTCAGTGTCCCCATCAGGCCAGCTGACTGAGACACCCGTCGACGCAGTCGAGATCTTCCTCGACCTGTTAGACGAGCTGTCGACTGGAGAGGCTGACATCCCTCCTTTACCGGTTCCTCCGGTGCCTACCAAGGACTTGCCTAGGCCTTCCGAGCCGAGGTCCCCGGTCAAGGACCCCGAACCGGAGGAAGTGTGAGTCTCCCCCACCCCTTCTTCGACTCACCATCGGTGACCCCGACAGTCTCAGTCTCGGTCCTCTTCCGTGTTGGACAAGTCCCGTCGGCGGTCTCGGTCCCGGCATCATGGAAAGCAGCGTCGCTGCTTATCCTCATCATCCTCCTTGGAGGAGAGGCTCCGGTGCAAGTTGCGTCAGCATTATGAGGATATGATGTGGCAGCAGCTCTTATTGGCCGGCAACAAGCCGATTCTGTCGGCAATAAAGTGGCTGTCGCCCGAGCAGCCAAAGCGATCTCCTGCCCTCGGTTCCTTGGTCGAGGAGCCGACTCCGGTGCCGATTGCTTGGCTGAAACCGGCTGCTCCATCCATTGTGGTGGAACCACCGCCTCCTCAGCCTTAGACTGGGGCCCCGGCCAAGGATTCTCGGTCGGGACAGGGCTTGCCCCACAGGTTGTCGGTCACCCTCACCCCTGATCGGCCTTGGCGAGTGGAGGGTGGCTTAGGCAGTTG
Organism: Neoceratodus forsteri; assembly: GCA_016271365.2. Lineage (NCBI taxonomy): Eukaryota > Metazoa > Chordata > Ceratodontiformes > Ceratodontidae > Neoceratodus > Neoceratodus forsteri. The sequence continues at coordinate 1,731,055,436 of CM057449.1, forward strand.
GCAGCTGTTTGCGGACTACTCAGAGTCTGAAGACTCCTCTCTGTATTACAGGCCTCTCGACCTGGAATCCTGCGGGGGTCTGTTGGTGGATGAGAGCCCATCCTTGTGCCTTGGTATTCTTCAGCTCATCTCAGAAGCTACTGGGATGCAGCTCGAACCCATGCAGAAATGGGCCAGATATCCCCTCATGGAGATTTTGGACCGAGGGATTCCCCTGTGGAGGCCTTTCCTGCGGCAGAGGCCATTGTTGGTCCGGCCTTAGAGTTGTGGCAGCAGCCTGCCTCCTGTCCTGCGCCTTCGGCCAGGATGGCCCGCAAGTACGCAGTCCTGACCGGTTCTCTCTCCAGTTTTTCGAGCACTCCTCGGCTGAAGGGCTGGTGACCAATAGCATTTTCCAGTGCTCCAGAAATGCCAGGGACGTAGAGAAGCCTCCAGACAAGGAGTCCAAAAAGCTGGACTACTCTGGGCACAAAGTCTATGCTGTCGCCTCCCTAGGCCTTTGACAGGCTAGCTTGGCTCTACTGATGGCATACTTTTCACACGCCCTTTTGGGCTCCCTGGATGAGGTGCTTCCTCATCTCCCAGCTAACCTTCAAATGACGGTCAAGCAGGTGTGGGATCAGGGAAGAGCGGTGGCCAAGCAACAGCTCCAGACTGCCCTGGACATCGGAGACTCTTGTACCTGGTTAGTAGCGGCCGCAGTAGCCATGCACCGCAGAGCGTGGCTGCGGATCTCGACCTTCATGGCAGATACCCAGCACAAGCTGGCACACGTCCCCTTCTTGGGCACCGACTTGTTCGGGCCCGGGGTGGAGGGCCACCTCCAGTGGATCAAGAAGTCCAATGCCACCTTGGACTCAAGTCACATCTGCCCAGAAGGACAAAGGCTGCCAGCAACAGCGTAAGCCCTTTCACCCTTCTGCTCCTGCGGCAAGACCGGCCCAGCAGCACCAGGGCCAGCAGGCTCATGCTTGGTGCCCCAGGGCCAAGCCTGCTGCTTCCTCCAACAGGAATCTTGGAGGGAAGGGTCCAGGCAGCTCCTCGGCTGGCCCTTCCTCCAAGCCTGCCCAGTGACGGGTTGAGGGGTGCCACCCCCAACCTCGTCACTCCTCCCCGGGTCCCCCCGTGGGGGGCCTGCTCAGCTGCTTCCTTTCCACCTGGTCCTCTGTAACCACAGACTGTTGGGTGTTGGAAGTGGTCGGCAGGCGTCTGCCTCTGGGAATTTGAGCAGACCCCTCCCTTCCAAGCCAGCGCCCCTCGGGGGGGCTACCGGTTCCGCAGCCTCTATGGCAGCTTGTCGAGATGACATAGCTCTGCTCCTCCAAAAGGGGGTGGTCAGCAAGGTGGCAGATCCTCCTCCATGCCCAGGGTTTGTGTCCAGGTACTACCTGGTCCCAAAACGGACGGGGGTCTAGCGCTCCATTCTTGACCCGCACGACCTGAACAAGTTCCTAAGGCCGCGCACCTTCAGGATGGTCACTCTGGCTCAGATCATACCATCTCTGGAACTAGGCATGTAGTTTTGTTCTCTGGATCTTCAGGATGCATTCTTTCACGTCCCTATCCGTCATCTCATCGGAGATTCCTCCACTTCAAAGCGGAGGGATCCCTTTACGAGTTCCAGGCCATGCCCTCCAGCCTCTCTCCAACTCCCAGGGCCTTCGCCAAATGCATGGTAGTGGTGACAGCATTCCTGCAGCACCTAGGGGTCTGGGTGTACCCTTACCTGGACGACTGGCTGATAGCAGTCCCCTCCAGGTTGGAGGTGCATCGGTCCAGAGATCTGGCCCTCCAGGTCAGCTCCCAACTTGGCCTCCTGATCAATGAGGCCAAATCAGAACTCGTGCCATCGCAGGTGATTCAATTCATTGGGGCAGAGGTCGACTCCCTTTGAGCCAGAGCCCGGCTCTCAGCAGATAGGGCCGAGGTCCTTTCCTCCTTTGCCCAGTCATTTCAGGTTGGACAACTGCACCCTGCTCGGGACTTCCTGCACCTTCTAGGTCTCATGGCAACCTGCACCAGCGTGGTCCATTGGGCCTGCTGGCATATGCATCCCCTGCAATGGGGGCTGGCCCGCCAGTGGTCTCAGCGCTCCGGTCCTCTGGACCAGCCAGTAACCATGACCCAGAAGATGTGGGACGGCCTGCAGTTGTGGCTCATCACAGTTCATCTGCAGGAGGGTATCCGATTTGTCCACCCCAAGCCAACAGTCATCCTTATGACCGATGCCTCCTTGATGGTTTGGGGTGCACATCTGGGGGAGCTCAGGTCCCATGGCCTCTGGTCCCCTCAGGAGTCCCTATGCCACATCAATCTGTTGGAGCTTCAAGCTGTACGGTTAGCTCTCACCGCCTTTGCTCCATCTGTACGGGGTCAAGTGGTTCAGGTCCAGACGGACAACACCACAACCATGTTCCATCTCAACTATCAGGGCGGGACGCTCTACTTGCCCCTGTGCAAGAAAGCTCTCCACATCTGGTCTCTCTTGATCAGCCTAGAGGCAGATCTCCTAGCCATCCATGTGGCAGGAGCCTCAAACAGTCTGGCCGATGCCCTTAGTCAGATAGGCGATGCATCTCACAAGTGGTCTCTCCTGCCAGAGGTAGTTCAAGACCTGTTCTCCCATTGGGGCACCCCTCAAGTGGACTTGTTCGCCTCCAGGGAGAATGCGAAGCTGAGGCTATTTCATGCCCGCCCCCCCACATCGGGCCTCGCTGCAGGGGGATGCTATCTCGAGGCCGTGGACCCCGGGCCTCTTCTCTGCCTTCCCTCCATTTCCTTTGATCCACAAGATGCTTCTCAAGGTGAAGAGGGACAAGGTGCAGGTGATTCTGGTAGCCCCAGACTGGCCTCGCCAGTTTGGTATCCAGATCTCCTCAGCCTCAGCTCCAGGCTACCGGGGTGGCTTCCAGCCCGCCCGGACCTGATCTCAGTCAGTGAGGGGAAGATGTTCCATCTGGATCTTCAATCCCTGCACCTGACAGCCTGTTTCCTGAGCGGCTAGAGTTCCAGGCCTTGGGTCTTTCCAACAAGGTCCTCAGCGTCATTGAGGTGTCCCATAAGGAGTCGACCAGAAAATGTTATGCCTTTAAATGGCAGAGATTCTCCATTTGGTGTCAGGGCAAGGGGTTGGACCGTTCATCCTGCCCATTGGCTAGCATTTTGGACTACCTGTGGTCCCTTTCTCAGCTAGGGCTTTGGTCGACAACCCTTAAGGTGCACCTGGCAGCCATCTCTGCTTACCGGGTGCGGGCCGGCAAGCAGTCGGTGGCACAGGAGAAGGTGGTCTGGCATTTTTCAAAGGCTTAGATCACATATCCCCTCCGGTGCGAGAACCTCCACCTACGTGGGACCTACTGCTGGTATTGGCCAAGCTCATGGGCAAGCCATTTGAACTGATGCACAGGTGTGATATCTCTCACCTGTCGTGGAAGACCACCTTCTTGGTGGCTATCACATCAGCCTGAATGATGGGAGAGCTCCAGGTGCGTTCCACAGAGTCTCCGTATCTGGTCTTCCACAGGGATAAGGTTGTCCTTCGCCCACACCCAAAAGTCCTTCCAAAGGTGGTGTCAGAGTTTCACCTGAATTAGGTGTTGACTCTGCCAGTGTTCTACCCCCACACCTCAGAGGCCGAATATAGGCTTCATACTCTGGACCCTAGAAGAGTGCTCGCTTATTGTAAGGAGTGGATGGCTGAAGTTTGGGGAGAGTTCGCCAGCTGTTTGTTACCTACGCTGAAGCCGCACCTGGCAGACCTTCAGCCAAGCAGACGATAAGCAGGTGGGTCACCTACTGCATAGATCTCTGCTATAGGTTGGCGGGCATGGAGCCACCCAGAGGGATACGAGCTCATTCAACCCTCCATACCAGTGCTTCTAGGGACGTCCCTAACCAGGAAATCTGCAGGGCTGCTACCTGGAAGTCAGCACACACCTTTATTTCCCATTACCACATTGACCTAGAGTCATGCCGGGATGCTGGTTTTGGGACCTCGGTTCTCCAGTCTTTATTCCCCAAGTAAGTATAAGGGGGTGCGTGCCTTGCCTCCCTCCTCCCGGAGAACTGCTAGGAGTCTGCCAAGAAGTGTGGATTGAACAACATGTCCACCTCCCTAGAAATACAGGTTACTCACCTGTAACAAGAGTTCTAGAAGTGGTATATGTTGTTCATCTACCCGACCCACCCGACCTCCCCGGCTTCAACGTGCAACCTGGCTTCCAGTGGGCTAGATCTGGTGTCATGGGGTGGATCCGAGGGTTTTACCACCCGGGTGGGTGGGAGGAGCCAGCTTAAAGACTTTTCGACACATCTTAGAGCGGCAAGGTACCTGCCAAGAAGTGTGGATGAACAACATATACCACTCCTAGAACTCCTATTACAGGTGAGTAACCTGTATTTATTTGCCAAGGCTGCCTCCCACATTTCATTAGGAGGTAGACTGGCTCACTACTTCCATGCATGGAAAAACATTACCATAGACAAGTGAGTCCAGGAGGTAGTGAGTCAGGGTTTGTTCCTCCATTTCAAATCCTTACCAATATTAGAACAAGATTGTTCAGACCAGCTTTAAACTCAGAAAGGAAGCTGCTGGAAAAGGAAGTGGCAACCTTACTGTTGCTGAATGCAGTGGAAACTATCCCCCTACAGCGAAAGGGGAAAGGTTTTTGCTCAAGATACTTCCTCACCACAAAGAAAAATGGGCAGTGGTGGCTTATTCGAGACCTAAGGTTGCTAAACGGGTACCTGGCAAAGCCAAAGTTCAAAATGGTAACCTTGGTAATGATTCTGCTAATCCTTCAAAAAGAAGACTGACTGGCATCTCTGGAACTAGACCTAAAAAATGCTTACTTCCACATCCCTAAAAGGGAGTCTCACAGAAAGTGCCTCAGATTCAGACTCCCATGAGGTAACTACCAATGTCCAGCAATGCCAGTCAGCCTCACTTCAGCCCCAAGGGCATTCACAGGATGTCTGGCAGTAGTAGTGGCTCATCTATGAAGGCAAGGGGTAACTGTCTTCCCTTACTTGGATGACTGGCTAGTAGTGTGAAAATCCCCGCAACAGGCGACAGAGTCTCTAAAGATGACCCAGGACTTGCTGGATGCCCTAGGCTTCCTGGTAAACCTAAAGAAATCAGTCCTACAACCTGTGCAAGTATTGCACTTCTTAGGAGCAGAGTTGGGCACACTGAAGGGAAGGGCATTCTTACCCTGGACAGGGTAAGCAGCATCCTTCAAATTGCAAGATCTTTCAGACTAAACAAGTCAAATCTGGCAAGTCAGTTCCTGCAGCTCCTAGGCCTCATGCAGCAGTAACAGGAGTTGTTTTGGGGGCAAGGTTCCAAATGAGAAACATTCAGTTCCACCTCAGGGCACACTAGTGCCAAAGAAGGGACTCTTGCAAATTTGGTGCCAGTAACTAAAACTCTGCTACAGGCACTCCAGTGGTGGCAGGTAAAGGACAACCTCAGAGAGGGAATTCCTTTCCAGCAAGAGCTGCCTTCAGTAACCCTCACCCCAGATGGTATGCCAACCACACGTCGAAATCCCCCACAGCGACAGTCTCATCAGGTTTCGAGATTGTCGCTGTGGGGGACCCGCAGACGAAATTTCACCCTTTCCCAACTTTCAGCTACCCCCCCCCCTTCAAGATGACTCCAATAAGAAGTTAGGAATCCATAGAAGGGGCGGGGGTGCAGCCCCCTGGTGGAAAACAAACTGATGTCTGACAAGTGAAATTTCACCTGTCAACATCAGGGATCTCGCTATGCCAAACCTCAACAACAGTGTTGTCAAGTCGGTATAGGTAAACCACCACAGATGCCTCCCTTCTAGTTTGGGGGGGTACATCTGGGGTCTCATACAATTCACGGCACTTGGTCAAGTGCAGAGTCACTCCAGCACATAAATCTGCTGGAACTCAGAGCAGTGTTTCTGGCCCTGCAGGCATTTGCATCCATGATACAGGGCAAGGTGATACAGGTCAGAACAGACAATACCACCACCATGTACTACATAAACGAACAGGGAGGAACAAGGTCCAGCCCCTTATGCACAGAGGCAATGAAGGTTTTGTCTCTGGTCTACTCACTTCAGGCCCCTCTAAATAACCATCCATCTGCCAGGCAAAGACAACACCCTGGCAGATGCCCTGAGTCGAATCAACAAGGACCATCATGAATGGTCCCTCAACAGGCCGATACTCTAGGTAGTATTCAGAACATGGGGCACTCCAGAGATAGATCTGTTCACATCCCATAACAATCACCAGTTGCCAAAATTCTGTTGCAGACCAGCAGTGGTGGGCACTGTTCCACTGGACACCCTGGCACTGGACTGCGTCGGGAATTAAGCTTTAGGCATTTCCTCCTTTTCCTGTATTGCTCAGGGTACTGATAAAGCTCAGGTCCCAATCAGCATCCGTGATCTTGATTATTCCAGACTGGGCCAGACAGCCATAGTACTCCGCACTGCTCTCCATGACTGTGGCCCCTCCAGTTTACCTCCCAAGAAGGCACAACCTATTGACCTCCTCCCAAGGGAGAATCCTGTATCTGGACCTCAAATCCCTCAGATTCAAGGCTTAGCTCCTGAGGACTTGGGAGTATGCAGGCCTGCATCTTTCTGAAAGTGTTTTGAATGCATTGAGAGAATACAGGAAGCCCTCCACTAAGAAGACCTATACCTCTAAGTGGAAGAGATTTTCTTTATGGTATTCCTCTAATGATGTAGTCCTCTCACAGGTAGGGGATCCAGCCATGCTGGATTACCTTACCAATTTGCACTCCCTGGGTCTGCAGCCCACTACACTGAAGGTGCATTTGGCTTCTGTTTCAGCATATATCTCAACTGGTAAAGATGTATCATTAGCTTCCAATCCTATCTTTAGGAAGTTCATTAAAGGTTTGGCCCACCTCATAGGAAACCGGTGCCAGCATGGTACCTTAATGTGTGCATTGCTAAGAGTTGTCGAGGCACAGGTCAGGAAGCTTGGGAAAACCAGAAGCAGTTGTAGAATTCACCAGAAATATTTATTTCTAGGGACATGGATATGTTGTTCATCCACACTGTCTGGCAGGTTCCTTGCCGCTTTAAATCTTGCCGGAAGGTCTTCAAGCTGGCTCCTCCCACCCACCCAGGTGATAAAACTCTCTGCTCCGCCCCATGACGCCAGATCTTCCTTACCGCTTGGAAGCTCAGGTTCCCTCCTTAACGCTCTGCGTTTAAGACTGGTTCCTAATTCTTGAATGTTGAAATCAAAAGATTTTTGCTAAAAAGACTTCGGTCTTCTTCTCCTCGCAGCTGCGATGGACAAATCGACTCCGGGTTTTCGGAGGTGCCCTTGCGGGCAGAAGATGTCTAGGACGGATCCGCACTCCACGTGCGTCTACTGCCTGGGCCTTGAGCACGACCCGCAGGCCTGCGACTTGTGCTCTTCCTTTTCGGCCTACGTCCTTGAAGACCGTGCTGCCCGATTACAACTGGGGCGCCCCGAGAAAAGAATTCCACCGGTGAAATCTAAAGAGGCCCAGTTGGCGGTGTCCGCGGCGGCGGGCTCGGCGGATCAGCTCGAGCAGATGATCGCCCTCGAAGAGGAGGCGGCGCGGGCTGCTTCTACCTCGGCTGCGGCATTTGTCCCGCTCTCTCTCGGTGCCTCATTCGGCTTCTTTTAAGGAGCTTTGTCTGACCCTCTCGATGAAAGGTGAGGGTCCAACTTCTTCAGGACCTTTTTCCAGGTCCAAAAAGAGCAAAGTAAGAATCTCTCCGTCGGCGCTCTTGGAGTGGGAAGATCCCCTCCTTGTCGACAGTCGACTTGGTCCACCCTCAGCTTGGCCACTGGCTTCCACGGTGTCCCCGTCAGGCCAGTTGACCGAGACTCCCGTCGACAGCGGTCGAGATTTTCTCGACCCGTTAGGCAGAGTTTCATTCGGAGAAGCTGAGAATCCCCTCTCCCCGGTTCCCCCGGTGGGAGTTGAGGATCCCGTCAGCTCATCTGTGCCTCCGGTTCTGGAGCCTTCGGTGGGATCGTCCAAGCCGAGGGGAGTGCCGATTTCCGACACTTCTCCTCGCCTTCCTCGGCCTAGTCGAGACTCTCGGTCTCCGGACATCCTCATGGTCAGCGATCCCGCGCGCCATAGGCGGTCGGTCTCGACACGCTGACAGCGTACCGCCACTCTACCTCTTCTCGGACGGGGAGGCTTGGCGCAAGTTGCGTCGAATCGAAGGAACTCATGTGGCAACAGCTCCTTTGACCGGGGAATAGGCCGACCCAGTTGTCTGCCCGGCCATTAAGTGGCTGTCACCGGAGTGGCGAAACAACCCTCGTTGTGCGAGAGCCTGTTCCCAGGCCGGTTGTTCGGCCAATTCCAGCTGCCCCACCGATTCTGGTGGAACCTCCGCCTCCACAGCCATTAGTTGGGGCTCCGACCAAAAATTCTCGGTCGGTGTTGGGTTTGCCCCATAGGCTGTCTGTCACCCTCACTCCCGATAAACCTCGGCAGGTGGAGGGTGGCTCAGGCCCGAGGCAGCTCTTTGAGGACTCTTCTGAGTCCGATGATGGTTCCTCCCTCTTCTCCAAGTGCATGGACTTGGAGTCCTCGGGAGGGCAGTAAGTGGACGATAGCCCTTCGTCCTTCTTAGGGTTGCTTCGACTCATCTCGGAGTCCACCAGGATGAAGCTCGAACCCGTTTCTAAACGGGCCAGGTATCCCCTCACGGAGATTCTGGGCCGAGGGGATTCTCCTACGGAGGCCTTTCCGGTGGCCGAAGCCATAGTGGGTCCGGCCTTGGAACTTTGGCAGCATCCTGCTTCCTGCCCTGCGCCTTCAGCCAGGATGGCCAGGAAGTATGCGGTCCCTACCGGTTCCCTGTCCGTTTTTTTGGAACACCCCTCGGCCGAGGGGTTGGTTACCGACAGCGTTTTCCGGCGTGCCGGGAATGCCAGGGATGTGGACAAACCTCCCAGGGAATCCAAGAAATTGGATTATGCCGGGCGAAAAGTCTGTACTGCGTCCTCTCTCGGCCTTCTTCAGGCCAGTTCGGCCGTCCTCATGGCACATTTTTCTCACGCCCTGTTGGGCTCCCTGGATGAGGTTGTCCCTCATCTTCCCGCAGATCTGCAGACTATGGTCAGGCAGGTGCGGGACCAGGGCAGGGCAGTGGCCAAACAGCAGCTCCAGACTGCGTTAGACATCGGGGACTCACGTGCCAGGTCTGTGGCGGCCACAGTGGTCATGCGTCGTCGGGCTTGGCTGAGGATATCCACGTTTACCTCGGATACCCAGCACAAGTTGGCGGATGTTCCCTTACGGGGACTGACCTCTTGACCCTGGGGTGGAAGGTCACCTGCAGAGGATCGAGAAGTCAATGCTACCTTGGACTCGGTCTCTTGCGCTCAGAAGGACAAAGCCGCAAGCCACAGCCTAAGCCCTTTTCGTCCTTCTCGCCCGCTCTGGCCTGACCCAGCAAGCGTCAGGGCCAGCAGGCTCGAGCTTGGCATCCCAAACTCAAGCTGTCGGCTTCCTCCAACAGGAAGCAGGGAGGTAAAGGCCCAGGAGGTCCCTCGGCCGGTCCCTCCTCCAAGCCTGCCCAGTGACGGGCTGAGGGGTGTCGCCCCCATCCCTGTCACCTCACCCCTGGTTCCCCCCCATGGGGGGACGGCTCAGACACTTCCTTTCCGCCTGGTCCGCTGTTACCACAGACAGGTGGGTACTGGAGGTGGTGGGAAAGGCCTACCTCTGGGGGTCAGGCAGGCCCGCCCTTCAGAGTCGTCGCACCTCGGGGCCTCGAGAATCGCAGACTCACTGGCGGCTCATCGAGCCGACATCAATCTCCTCCTCCAAAGGAGGTGATCACGGAGGTGAGGACCCCCTTTGAGCCGGGGTTCGTGTCCAGGTATTTCCTGGTTCCGAAGCGGACGGGGGCTGGCGCCCCATTCTCGACCTACCGACCTGAACAAGTTCCTAAGGTCTCGGACCTTCAGAATGGTCACTCTGGTGCAGATAATACCATCTCTGGAACACGCTGTGGTTCTGCTCTCTGGACCTACAGGACGCGTTCTTTCCGTCCCTATCCGTCCGTCACCGGAGATTCCTCCGCTTTGGCGGAGGATCCCTCTTCGAGTTCAAACCATGCCCTTCGGCTTATCTCCAGCTCCAGGGTCTTCACCAAATGCATGACAGTGGTGACAGTATTCCTCGGCCCGGGGTCGGGTGTACCCTTACCTGGGCGATTGGCTGATAGCAGCCCCTCCCGAGGCGGGAGGTGGAGGCGTTCCAGAATCTAGCCCTCCAGGTTTGCTCTCAAGTGGCCTTCTCATCCATGAGGCCAAGTCGGAACTTCGAGGCAAAGCAGGTGATCCTGTTCATCGAGGCAGAGCTGACTCTCTTGAGCCAGACACGGCTCCCGGCGGACAGGCCAAGGTTCTACCTCCTTTGCCCAGTCATTTCTGGTTGGGCAATCGCACCCTGCCGAGACTTCCTCGCCTCCTGGGTCTCATGGCAGCCTGTACCAGCGTGGTCGTTGGGCGCGCTGGCACATCGCCCCCTTCAGTGGGACTGGCCAGCCAGTGGTCAGCGCTGTGATCCATTGGACCAGCTAGTGATAGTGACCCAGGAGATGTGGAGCGCTCTCAGTGGTGGACCGTTCCATCCCATCTGCAGGAGGGCATCCGTTTGTCGCCCGAGCCGGCGGTCTCTCTGATCGACCGATGCCTCTCTGATGGGTTGGGGTGCCCATCTGGGGAACACGAGTGCGGCCTCTGGTCCCCAGCGGGAGTCGATGCCACATCTACCTGCTGGAGCTCAGGCGGTCCGCCTAGCTCTCACCGCCTTTGCTCCGTTTCTCCGGGGTCAAGTGGTCCGAGTCAGGCGGACAATACCACGACCATGTACTACCTGAACCGCCAGGGGCGGGGCGCTCCATGCTTCTGTGCAAAGGCTCTCCGCATTTGGTCACTCGTGCGCGCAGCCTGAGGCGGATCTCCTAGCCATTCATGTGGCAGGGCCTCCAACACCTGGCCAATGCCTGGGCGGATGGGGCTGCATCTCAGAGTGGTCTCTCCTGCGTGGTACAAGATCTGTTCTCCCACTGGGGCACACTTCAGGTGGACCTGTTTGCCTCCAGAGGAGAATCGAAACTGAGGCTGTTTCATGCCGCCCCCTCAGCAGGGCTCGCTGCAGGGGATGCCTCTCAAGGCTGTGGACCCGGGCCTCTTTACGCCTTTCCCCATTTCCCTTGATTCACAGGTGCTTCTCAAGACAAGGAGGACAAGGCGCAGGTGATTCTGATAGCCCCAGACTGGCCCGCCAGTTACTGGTACCCAGATCTCCTCAGCCTCAGCTCCAGGCTCCGAGGCAGCTTCCAGCTCGCCCGGACCTGCTCTCAGTCAATCAGGGAAGGTGTTCCATCGGACCTTCAGTCCCTGCACCTGGCGGCCTGGTTCCTGGCGGCTAGAGTTCCAGGCCTTGGGTCTTTCGATGAGGTCCTCAATGTTGTTGAGGCGTCCCGTAAGTCGACCAGGAAATGCTATGCCTTCAAATGGAAGAGGTTTTCCATTTGATGTCGAATGAGGCTTGGACCCTTCCTCCTGTTCCTTGGCAAGCATTCTGGACTATTTCACGGTCCCTTTCTAGTCAAGGGCTTGGGTCGGCGACCTAAAGGTGCACCCTGGCAGCCATCTGCTTACGGGCGCAGGCCGAGGGGCAATCGATGGCGCAGGGAAGGTGGTCTGGCGCTTTCAAGGCCTTGATCACATTTCCCCTCGGTTGCGAGAACCTCCACCTCCGTGAGATTTACTGCTGGTACTGGCAAAGCTCATGGGCAAGCCATTCGAACCAATGCACAGGTGTGAACTCTCTCACCTGTCGTGGAAGACCGTCTTCTTGGTGGCTATCACGTCAGCCAGAAGGATGGGAGAACTCCAGGCGCTCTGCATTGAGTCTCCTTACCTGGTCTTCCACAGGGACAAGGTTATCCTGCGCCCCACCGAAATTTCTTCAGAAGGTGATGTCGGAGTTTCACCTTAACCAGGTGTTGACTCTGCCGGTGTTCTACCCCAATCACACCTCGGAGGCCGAATACAGGCTCCATACTTTGGACCCTAGAAGGCGCTCGCTTATTATAAGGCATGCAGCTGGAAGTCGGGAGAGGTTGGCCAGTGTTTGTCACCTACGCTGAAGCCGCACCTGGCAGACCTGCAGCCAAGCGGACGATAGGCAGGTGGGTCACCTCCTGCATAGATCTCTGCTATGAGTTGGTGGGCATGGAGCCTCCCAGAGGGATAAGAGCTCATTCTACCCGTCATACTGCTGCATCGGTGGCTGCTTCCAGGGACGTCCCTATCCAGGAAATCTGCAGGGCTGCTACCTGGAAGTCAGCACACACCTTTATTACCCATTACCACATCGACCTCGAGTCACGCCGGGATGCTGGTTTTGGGGCCTCGGTTCTCCAGTCTCTATTCCCTAAGTAGGGGGTGTGCGCCTTGCCTCCCTCCTCCCGGAGAACTGCTAGGAGTCTGCCAGACAGTGTGGATGAACAACATATCCATGTCCTAGAAATACAGGTTACTCACCTGTAACAGGAGTTCTAGGAATGGTATATGTTGTTCATCCACACCGACCCATCCGACCTTCCTCGCTCGGGACAAGACAACCTGAGCTTTCCAGCCGGCCAGATCTAAGGCCATAAGCGAGAGCCGAGAGTTTTACCACCCAGGTGGGTGGGAGGAGCCAGCTTGAAGACCTTCCGGCAAGATTTAAAGCGGCAAGGAACCTGCCAGACAGTGTGGATGAACAACATATACCATTCCTAGAACTCCTGTTACAGGTGAGTAACCTGTATTTACAGTAGCAGTAACATAAAAAAATTAACTTGTTCATAACTATGTACAGAGGAAAAATGAAATATTTTTTTTCTTCCAGTCTCTGTATCCCTTTTTCTTCTAATCTTTCTTGCAGTTGCAGCTTAGCTCTTATGCAGTAAGTCCTTTCAACCCCTATCCTTAGCAAGCATCTTGTTTCTAGGGACATAGATATGTTGTTCAATCCACTCTGTCTGGCAAGTACCTTACCGCTTTAAGATGGGCCAGTAGGTCTTCAAGCTGGCTCTTCCAACCCACTCAGGTGGTAAAACCCTCAGCTCCGTCCCATGACGCCAGCTCTCCCCTTACCGCTTGGAAGCTCAGGTTCCCTCCTTAGCACTCTCACGTTCTGTAGGCCCTGGATCTTACATCTTCGGATTTTCTCCCAAAACTTACCCTTAGACTGACTTGAGTTTGGTCTTCACCTACTTCCCTCGTGGCTGCAATGGAGGACAAGTCCGTTTCTGAGTTCCGTTGGTGCTCTTGCGGGCAGAAGATGTCTCGCACCGACCCACACACCACATACATTTACTGTTTTGGTCATGACCACGATCCACAGACTTGCGATCTCTGCCTGTCCTTCTCTCCATCGGTGCTCGAGGACCGCGCTGCCCAACTACAGCTGGGGCGACTGGAGAAACAGTACCCGCTGGTCAAATCGAAGGAGGCCTGGTGGGTGGTGTCCGTGGTGGCGGGCTCCATGGAACAACTTGAACAGCTCACGGCTCTTGAGGAGGAGGCAGCCCAGGCCACAGCGAGCTCCTCCTCAGCTTCGGCCTTTATCCCACTCCAGTTGGGCTCTTCCTACACAACTTCCTTTTGGGAGCTCTGTCAGTCCCTCTCGACTGAAGGAGAGGGTCCTTCTGGGTCTCATACCTCTCTGTCCAAGAAGAAGGATCTGAAGAAAGGTAAGTCCCAGTGTCGACATTTTTGGGAGCAGGAGAGATCTCGCTCCCCAGATCGTCGCCTCTCGGCTTTGGTCGAGGTTGCTTCCCAGGCTGCTAGTTTCACAGAGTCCCCATCAGACCAGCCGACTGAGATTCCTGTTGAGAGGCCGAGAATTTTCTCGAACCCACCGACAGGTTGTCGACCATGGAGGCCGACAATTCTCTTTCTCTGACACCGGTACTCCCGGTGCCCTCTGAGGACTTGTCTCAGCCTGCATAAATGTCCTGGAGATGTGGGCCATTCTTTATGCCTTGCAGGCCTTCCAGACTCAGCTGTCCCCAGGTCTTCTGCTGGTGCAGACGGACAATGTCAGTGTAGTCCACTACATCAACAAACATGGGGCACTGGCTCGTACTCCCTCTGCCGGGAAGCAGTGAGAGTCTGGTATGTCTTGAACTGTTGGCCATCCATGTTCCAGGTGTCCAAAACATCCTGGCTGATACTCTAAGTCAGTCGTATTCAAAGGTGTATGAGTGGAAGCTGCTAACCTCAGTAGTAGAAGACCTGTTCAACAGGTGGGGTCACCTAGAGTTGGACCTTTTTGTGTCCCCACTCAATGCAAAACTGCTGCATTTTTGCTTGCTCTATCCAGGACCTGGAGTTTTCTGGCAAGACTTATTGTCCCTTTCATGGAAAGGGTGGTTTCTGTATGCATTTCCTCCCTTCCCCCTGCTTCAGAGGGTTCTGATCAAGCTCCAGATGGAAGGGGCCACAATGATTCTCAGAGCCCCTTTCTGGCATTGTCAGATCTGGTTCTCCGTACTGCAACAATTGACAGTGTAAACGAACATACGAAAATGCCAGCAGATACAGGCCTCATAGACATGGTTTATCTAGTCTGCTCGATTGTGCAGCTAGCCCCTCACCGTGCAGCTGCCCCCCCCCCATACATATCCCTCTCTTGCTCTGTCCCATCCCCTCTTAAAGCCGTCTACTGTGCTACAGGCTACTACCTCCTCAGGCAGAGCATTCCACTTGTCCACCAGCCTCTCTGTGAAATACTGTCTCCTGATCTCCCCTCTAATCTCAGCTGGTGCCCCCTTCTGATCTGGAAAATCCCTTCTGGTCTCTTCCGTGTATAACAGCTGCCTGCAGACTGCTTTCACCTAGCTGGGTGATGGAATCCGTCTAGCTGCAAGGAAGGTTAGTTACAGGGCTGGCAGATATTACTTTGGGGTATGACCCTCTAACCATAACCATAACAACAGTATTATAGGAACTATCACAGGGGCAGAAAATCTCTTTAAATTAGAGCCAATTTATTTAGCAGTCTGTTAACTTTTTCTTTCACCTCAGCCATGGCTCTCAAAATCTAAATCTATGGCTGCACACCCTAAAAAGTAAAATAACATCAGCTCAAACAGTATAATTTGTCTTTTTGTGACAAAACAAAGTCTAAACTCAATAGCATCACACATTTTTCACGCCACCCCCAAGATAAGCAGTAAAATGTCCCAAAGTCATTTCAAGACTCTTTTTAAAATGTCACACTCTCTGGTACCTTAACCCAAAATGGGTGTAGTTCTTGAAGAATGAGTTCCTTTTTTGTGCTGCCCTGGCCAGGGATTGATGAGGTGTCCTCTGCGGATGTTCAGGTGCTCCTTTGGTCCTCCCAGGTTCTGGTTTCGTTTAGCTGCACCTCTGGTCCTCTTAAGTCCTGTGTCGAACAGGTGAACCCTTCCTGCAGACTTAGCTAGAAAATAAACTCTCTGCAGGTCTTGACTGTTATGTGCAGACTTAGCTTCCACTCCTCGTCCTTTGCTTGGTCTATCAGGGTCCAAAAGCTTCTGGAACCAATTGCTCTAACTTGCTTTCCTAGCTAAAATACTTTTCTTTTATCATGGCAAAAATAGCCCTTTAGCTAACTAGCCTATACTTTAAAACTTAATTTACAGTTTTCCTTGTTTTCCTTGAAGTGAGGGGCTCAGCCCTGCCACTGCACTGCTGCTTGCTCTAGCTCAGAGAATAGAGACACACCAAAAACAGTTGAGCTACACAGAACACTCCAGCTCACCTTTCTTGTACCTGATTAGAGCATTTGGTGCTGAGGTCACTGTCAGCCAATCAGGAGAGAGCTTGAGCCCTTTTCAAAGTTAGGAACTCTTTTCATGTTTGCTTGCACATGCAGCACACAAGAAACATTTTAAGGACAGTAGAGTATTGCATAGGTGTGGCAGTGTTTGGCCAATCCTGCGAATGCTTTCAGGGGCACATCCCTTGGCCGTCAATCAACAGGGAAGCTGCCGATGATGTCAGTTTCAGAGCGAGCATCGGACTTGAAAGAAATCTGCCACTCCAGTGACAGACAGTTTTGTCATTGCAGCTGTAGATCTCTACCCCCCCAGCAACCAGAAATATTCCAGCCATGCACAGTAATTAGGGTTGCCACCTTTGAATGAGGCAAAAACCGGATCCTAAGCTCTGCCTCTAGCCCCACCCCTTTTCATGCCTCAGCATGCACTGTTCCTCCAATAAAAGGCAACACTTAAAGCAGCAGTGAAATAAAATGTTAAGATACTGTACTGTGCCTGTTAAAGTTACTTTCCAAGGTTCTTCCTATTTATTTATTGATTGACATTGGTTAACCAGATAAACATACAGAGATAAAAGAAATCTCATTTACAGATATGATCTGGGGGGAGTAAGGGAAATACTGTAAATCGCATACAACAGTATACATACATTATATCTTTTTCTGCCTCCATTTCCTGTTCTTGTCCACAGTACTATTTCAAAGCCAAAGAAGTGATCATACTTTTTCTTGTGGGAAAAAATAATTTAAAACATTTAAAAATGCCTAAATTCTGTTAGAGATGAAAATGTTTGCCAGCAAATGAAAGTGGAGGACAACTGGCTCTGTTACTGTTACAAAAGGTGGGGGCAGCTTTGCTGCTATGCCACTTTAAGATGCAGTGGAAAGATTAGCTTAAGTGAGTGCTAATGGTGTTAATGGCCATACTTTACACCTCCCATGGTGACTGAATTCACAAACAAAAGGCTACACTGACAATAGAACTTGTTTGTAACCTGGACATGTAGCTGAAATAATGAGTGATATGACAAAATCTGTTTCAAAAGTATGTGAGCACTCAAAATGACTCAAAAACCTGACCAGCACAGAGCAAAACCGGATTACCTGATAGGGACCCTGAAAACCTGATCACCAGGTAAAAAACCTGACAGGTGGCAACCCTAACAGTAATGTGCACGGCTGGACTTACGAGCAACTCATTTGCTCAGTGTGCCTTTCCCGGTGAAATGAAAAATGAGCTGCACGGCTCTGCATAATTGGCAGCTCCAGCCGCACACCACACACTCCCCCCAAAGCTGACAACAGAGTGCCCAATCCTCTGTGTCGGTATGCTGCACCCCCAAGCTATCTTTTGCCAACAAAGGGGTGCCCTTTCCCTGTGTCGGCATGCCCCCCCACAGACACACACACTATTGTGGCACACTGGGAGCCCACCCCAGTGTGCCAAAGTGAACATTATGTTTTTCCGACACCGGGATGCCCACTCCTGGTGTCGGATGTGCCCCCCACGCCCCCTTTTGTTTCAGCCGACCTCGAGGTGCCAAATCCTTGGGTCAGCATTGATTCCCCTCCCCTCTCTTCACTAGTCTGGCACACTGGGGGCCCACTGCCATGTGCTGAAATCTATTTTTTATAAAATTACACCTGTAAAAGAAGAAAACCATCCCAGTTTTTTTTTAACCTGTAAAAAGGAAAGCAGTCCCTCATGTCCTGACGCCCTCCCCATCCCGACCCTCCTCTGTGCACCCCACCTCCCTGCACTCCCACCTCACCCCATACTTGCCTCCGGAGGTCTGACACTGTGATCTTCTGTGTACTGGGAACATGTCTGCACTCTTCAAAAGCCAACCGCAAACTGAAGAAAATCACAGTAAGCCCTGTAATGGGAGTCAATGGGGGCAACATGAGTTGATATCTCAGACATTTTTAGGCTTTTGGCCCCACAGTTTCAACATGGGGTTCTTGGAACCCCACCTCGTGACCACTGACACTGTTGTTTCGTTTCTCAGTCCCGAAAGGTGATTTCGCGGTCAGTGTGTGGAGTCACCTTTTGGGACGGATTAATGAAACGACAGTGCCACAAAGCTGGACTTCTCTGTTGCCAGGTGCAAACATAGATTGGCCTAGAGTTTGGCAAGACTTATATAGATATATCTCCCAGGATAAACTCAGAATTACCCAATACAATAATCTACACAACCTATATTACACACCAGTAAAACTAGCCAAAATTGGACATCTGCGTACTTCTAACTTCTAGTTGTGGCAATGCTGAAGGGAATCTGCTACACATTTTTTGGTCTTGTGACAAAGTCGCCCCTCTGTGGCACTCAATCCAATCAGATTTAGATCCCTTACTTGGCCTAGAAGATCTCTTTACTGTGGAGGTCTGTATTCTAGGAATCTACTGTAATATCCGGGTTAAAGAGCATAAATATCATATAGCCTTGATCTCAGTGGTAGTCAAGAAACTGGTGCTCAAACACTGGTTGGACCAACTACCTATAACCTATACTCAGTGACCTGTCAGCCTACTTTAGGACTGAACGCCTGATTGCTGGCTGTCGTAATAACCTTTCAGGTTTTGATAAGAAATTGGGTAAATTGTATGCCTTATACCTGCACTGATGAATGTTAATTGGTAGACTCCCCAAGGTCAACATAAATGTATTCAGTTAAACAGCCTCGGCTACTGGAGGGCATACCTTGCCCTGGAGCTCCCCTGCAAAGGACCGTTTCACCTGAGGCACTGAAGCCTCGGCTATTGGAGGACACACCTTGCCCTGGAGCTCCCCTAAAAAGGACCATTTCACCCGAGGCACTGAAGCCTTGGCTACTGGAGGGCACACCTTGTCCTGGAGCTCCCCTGCAAAGGACCATTTCACCCGAGGCATTGAAGCCTCGGCTACTGAAGGGCACACCTTGCCCTAGAGCTCCCCTGCAAAGGACCATTTCACCCGAGGCACTGAAGGTAATTTCTTCAGCCCATTACAGGGCCTCCTCGCTTAGCCTTTCCTTTGTGTGAGATTTCAAATTTGGTGCCTTTTCCTCAGAACCCATCTGCCCAGTGCAAAATAACAAGAGCTAGTTTCTGAAATGAAAAGACTTACAGACTCTGCAGAAAAGACTTATAGCTTCTGTAGATCTTACCACTAGCCTTTGTCAGCGCTTTTGTGATTAAATGTACCGTCTAATTTATTTTTTCCCTGTCCCACTCCTAAGGGCTACAGTGTGCGCCAGTAACTGTAAAGTGACTCACTACTGTTATTAATTAAGTGGAAGGTAATCTGCAGGCTCCAAGTACAGACCCTGAGTTTTCAGTGCTCACAGTGTAATTTAAACCGCAAGCTGAAGGCTACATTTAAAGCATATAGCCTGCAAGCAGCTCTGCATAAGCCAGCATTTTAAAACTCCATAGCCCAAGCCTGCGAGTATCTCTGTAGAAAAGGCTTCTTTAAGTGAGGGATTAATTACTCGTATGCATCAGCTCTGCATCTGACTTCATTTTTAAAAGTAAAACAGTACCTGTTGGCTTTCTCTAAGCAGGGATTAACTACTCTCAGGCTGGCAAGAGCAAAGGCTTCACTTTAAAGTAGAATATTGATTTTGGCTTCCTTTAAGAAGGGGCTAAATTACTCCAGTGAGCAGCAAGGCAAAAGGCTGCATTTTAAAGTGAATATTGACTTTGGAAGTAAACAGCAGAGTTTTCGAGAAGCTCCTCGCTCACTGGGCACATTTTAAACTGCACTGCCTGCCCTGTGCAAGCGAGCATGAGGAGACTGCTCCTGAGGAAGGGATTAACTGAGAATTTGCACGCTGAAACCCCGTAGTCGCTGTGAGACTGCTCCACCCGCCCCACCACACCCACCCTTGTCCGGCTCTAGTTATATAGGGTGAAACCATGCCCATTAGCACGCCCCTTGCCAAATTTTAACTATCTCCTCACTTTTCCATTAGCAGTTTATACCTTGTGACTGCTAGAGGGCGCCTGATCTAAATTTTGCCTTCTTACTGGGAACCACATTCAAACGCTGGTTTTATATCGTTTTCACAATCACATACTACTCTAATGACACTGTTAAGAATACCAAATATGGCCATCACTCCCTGTGTCATACTTTTAATAGCCTCTACAGGTATTACCCTCATATGGCTCCCTTTACTAAACTACCCAAAATCCATTAATTTTACATTTAGTAATACCTTCCCTGGCGACTCTAGGCAATCTTTTACACATATGCCTCTAGACCAGCCTCCTGCCACCTTCTCTCTTCTCATTCATTATAAATTCACATACTATCTATTTTTCACTCTGAATAAATCCCCGATACCTAACCAAACCTGCCCATCTCCCACATCCTCCACAAACTCTGGTACCTGTTAAGTCTAACCTTGATGTTAGCCGGGGATATAGAGAAGAACCCAAGGCCTGCAAATAACTTATTTTGTAAGGATGTAAACTGGCATGATACAAAGGGCATCCGCATTGCCCACCTAAATATTAGGAGCCTGCTTCGCAATAAGATTGAACTCGAGGCATGGGTTGCACAACATAACCCTGATATCCTCTGCATATCCGAAACTTGGCTAAAACCCTCCACCCCTGATCCACTCTGCTCTCTACCTAACTACAACATCATTTGGCAAGATAGGCCCTCATCAAAGCGGGGTGGTGAGGTTGCCATTTTCTTTAAACCTCACTTGACAATATCCCACAATACACAACCTACCCTCTCCAGCTGCGAAGTGATCTATGCAATATTACAACTTGGCTCCAAGAAACTTCACCTGGTCTGTGCCTGTAACCCTCCGGCTGGGGGCAGAGCTGGTCTGGAGGAACTACGATCCCAGCTAGACAAGACCATTGGCCGAAATGAAGTTCTCATTCTTGGGGACCTGAACCTAAACTGGATGAGTAAATCTAGCCAGTTATTGCATACCATGGTCCAAGGTCGAAACTTCCACCAATTAATCACGGCCCCTACTAGGATAATGCCCCCCGCCTCAGCAGAGTACTCTCATAGACTGGGTCCTCACTAACCGCCTGGTTAGTATAATTTGTGCTGAGACCCTAGCCGACTCAATCAGTGATCACTCTCCAATCTACTGCACCTGGCGTGCTACCAACAAATCATATCCACCTCCTAAACTCATCACCTTCCGAAACCTGGCTAACTTTAACCAAGATAATTTCTTACATGATCTCACTTGGATTGACTTGTCTCCCATCCACACTTCTAATAATGCCCAGATGTCGTTAGACCATTTCCTGGCCTGTTTTCCTGTACTCCAGGACACCCATGCTCCCTGTGTCACTCGTAGGATCCGCAGCTCCCAGACTAAATGGCTCACGAAAGACCTACTCGCACTGATCAGGGACAGGGACAAAACGTGGCGACGTTTCATATCCACTGGGCTCCTGGCAGATTATAGCAACTACC
This sequence comes from Neoceratodus forsteri, assembly GCA_016271365.2. Taxonomy (NCBI): domain Eukaryota; kingdom Metazoa; phylum Chordata; order Ceratodontiformes; family Ceratodontidae; genus Neoceratodus; species Neoceratodus forsteri. The sequence goes on from CM057449.1 coordinate 1,731,076,721, forward strand.
GAGCCCAGAGAAATGTATGCAAAAGGCAAATTCACTTAGCCAAAAGCTCCTTCTGCAAAGATCTGCTAACTAAAGCAGTGGGCGACTCTAAGAAATTCTGGGCTACAATAAAAACCCTCCTTGGAGCAAATCAAACAGCCCATACTAATGATATGCTGATAAATGGCATACATTGCAATAATCCAGTTACTATAGCAAATTCATTTAACCACCACTTCTCTGATCTTACCAGCTACCAGGCCTCTTTCCCCAGTGCTCACGCCTCTTCCCCCAATGCAGATGAACAACCCCTACCTAAGCATCTCCCTTTCAGGTTCCGGTATATTACAAGAACGGAAGTACTGAGACTACTCCTCTCAGCCCCAGACAATACCAGCACAGGGTCCAACGGGCTGGAACCCAAGCTTCTAAAAATCGCCGCCCCGATTATAGCCTCTCCCCTGTCCAAAATGTTCAACCTATCTCTATGTCAGGGTACAGTCCCCAACATCTGGAAAATAGCAAAGATCACACCCATTCCTAAAAAAGATCCAAAACTAATCACGAACTACCATCCTATAGCAATCCTCTCCCTCCTCAGTAAACTCCTGGAAAAACTAGTAGCCACCCAAACCCTAGACTATCTGCAGAAGTATAACCTTCTGTCCAGCTCCCAACATGAGTTCCGAAAGGGACACAGTACTTCCACTGCCCTCCTCAAACTTACTAATGACATCTTTGCTGCTATGAACTCCAGCCTCCTGACAGGTGCCATCTTCATTGACTTAACAAAAGCATTTGACCTGGTTAACCATACCCTACTTCTTACCAAACTCCGTACCCTTGGGTTCTCCTCTGATGTAGTGGCATGGTTTGAAGGCTACCTGTCCGAAAGAAAGCAGGCTGTAGTCTTCAACTCAGCTACATCGGCCCCATCATCTATTCATGTTGGAGTGCCCCAAGGCTCCATACTTGGTCCTTTGCTTTTCTCTTTCTTTATAAACAACATCCCAGCACTTGCTTACACCTGTTCAACTTTGTTCTATGCAGACGACCTAGTGATCTGTCCCAGCGCAAGAAACTTAATTGACCTCAACCAACCTCTTACCCCGGATTTCTCAACTATTCAGTCATGGTTAACAAAGAATAAACTCGTTCTTAGTACTAGCAAGACACACTCTATGCTATTTGGATCGCCTGCCAGACTTAAATTAAACCCTGATGCCCTAAAAATCCCTTGTGCTGATGGATCCTTACTGATTAGCACCAGATCCATCAAATATCTGGGCATCACCTTGGATGAATCCCTGGACTTTGACCTCCACATAACTAACACCTGTACATATGTAAACGCTAAATTAGGAGGTGCCTATCGCACTAGCTGTGCCCTTACCCCATCGGCTAGACTAGCTGTGGCTCAAGGTTTTGTGCTCCCAGCCCTGTCCTATGGATCAGTCACATACCTATCTGCCTCCAAATCCTCCCTCCACAAGTGGGACACCACCTACAACAATATCTGCCGTTATCCCTCTGCATCCCCACATTACAAACACCATTGCCAGCTTTATTCTGACCTAAACTGTCCCAGTCCCTCTGCCCATCGACTCCAGTCCCTTGGGTCACTAATTGATAACACGGTCAGATCTGGCATCCCATCATTACTTGCTTGTCTGCTCCACACACAACCTCTCTCCTGTGGGCTCCGATCCGCTGACCTAGCCCCTTTCCACATTCCCAGATGTAAAACTAACATGGGTACACGTGCTTTCGCATATATGGCCCCAAAATACTGGAACTCCTTACCTCCAACTGTTCAAGGAGCACCTACCCATGCTAGTTTTAAAACACATCACCAGGAGCATCTGCACATAACTAGCCCATGCACCTGTTTCAATCTACCATAGACCACTCCCTTCTCACCACCCCTTCTTTCAGAAATAACTTTCCTCTTGTATGCTGTTTCCCTGCCTCTCTATATAACTTCTCTCTCGTGTTCTATTTCTCTCACCACTCACTTGTTTTCCCTTCCCCTCCACTATCTCCTCTCCTGCCTCTCTCATTACATACACAGATTTTAGCACTTATTGTACTTTGCTGTGTAAAACATTTATTTTGCAATACCTATTTTACTTTTTGTTTCAACAAAAGTTTATGTATTTTGACTTAGATGTTATCCCTGTTTGCCTCATACTGGATTTTGTCTCCACTTTTCCAGGATGATTTACTCTCTGAATCAAATGTTTAGTGTTATGTTGTTTTTTCTATACCTATCTCATGTGCTGCGTCACATGTATGTGCATTTTTTATTCTACCTTGTCTCTGTCCTGGGTCATGCCTAAAAATAGGCATTTCTATGCCTAGTGCACTCACCCGGTTACCAAAAGCAAATAAATAATATACACAAACTCTGTTTAGTACTTCATAGCACGCTCCATGGGGTTTATGGGGTGGGGGGTGGGGTACTTTTCTTTATTTTCTTTTCCATATGGTCTATTCTTTATCCGTTGTTTGTATTGATTAGTCATCCTTCTGTATTTCATATATTGTGTTTACCGCTGTATTAACATTATAAAATCAATAAAGATGTTAAATTAAAAAAAAAAGAACAGATCCTCCAAGCAGCTCGAAATGCGGACCATCTTAATTTTGAGGGACACACTTTACATTGCTTCCCCAATCTCTCGTATGCTATGTGGGCTCGCCGCAAAAGATTCAGTGGAGTTCGCGTCACTCTCAAAAGTCTGGGAGTGGCCCATTCATTAATGATGCCTGCGCGACTGCGGATCTTTTATGGGGGCCATACATTCCAGTTCACCGATCAGGTGAAGCAGGCAAATGGGTACAGCAGATCCAATGGAAGTGAAGTTTGAGGCATCATGTTCTGGGACTGGTCGAGAGCAGGAGTCTGATGAAGAGGACACTTAAAGGGGGTAACGTTTAGAAACTTTACTATAAGTCCAAGCAGGAATGCTCTAGTTTGACTAGCAACGTCACAGATAGATGACTGTTAGACTGTTAAGTTGTTTACAGTTTGTTCTCCAAGGAGACTTTTTCAGGTTTAAACAATTATGTTAAACTATAAACAAGGGGAACATTTTCTCCTCTTTTGTTATGTTGAGTTGTTCCCTAAAGCTGTTCTGTTGCTCACTATAATTTAATGTTACTCCATTTTATTGTATTTGTCTCCAGCTCCACAGCATGGAGTTGTTAATACAATGTGTTGGTTATAAGAGATGCTAGAGTGTTTGGGGACACACTAACATTATAGATTTTTCTTCATGATTGATACAGGGGTCTAATCAATGCTGGATGTTGAATTTTGCTGTATTTATTGATTTATTAGCTTTTGTTGACCAGGTAAGTACACTAGACAAACAATTGCCTATTTTCAGGTACAAGCAGGGAGAGTACAATAACAGAGAGTACAGTAATAGACAAGTCCATACAGGAACAATAAGAATTCTGTACATACATTGCACAGAATCAAGTAAAGTCAAGTGAGCACTGAAATATGCAGTCAAGTAGTTACACGTAATTGGGTAGGAGAGAACATACATAAAAAAACTGAAAAAGAACAGTACATCAGACAAAGGTCACAGCCCAGATGCATAGGGTAAATACAAATCACTGCAGTAAATACATATCAGTGCAGTAGTAGACCCACCAAAATAGTACGTCAGGCAGAGCTCCACCTTGGGCAGAGAGAACCAACAGTTTATTAAATAAAGCAGCATCCTGAGCCAGCAAGATCCAACCCTCAGGGCCCACGAAGGGGCCACCATATCTACAGGTGCATAATAGTCCAGTATAGGGGCCTAGATTAATTAAGGCGGTTGGGACAGCCACGTGCAGAGGAGCGCCTCAGGTAGGTCCAAAGGGAGCTCTGAAGGCTGGAGTAAGAAGGTGAGGTGTGAACCAGAGGAGGAAAAGAGTTCCGGACTCCGGGAGCACAAACAGCAAAATTCCTATCCCCCATCAGCGTGCAAGTGGCAGGAACCTTGAGGACAGCAGGGTCCACGGAACGGAGGGAGTAAGAAGAGGAAGCAGGTACAAGGAACCCTGCCAGGCACTGGGGGGTGCCGGTTCTGAGCACTTTACCTGTGAAACTGCCCAGGACAAAACTCATGTAATTGACTGGGGAGAACCAACCAAGCTTACTGTACAGGTCACAGTCATGGGTAAGACAGGGTGCCACAAGTGCAAAATGACAAATATTGTTATAGGCTACCTGCCACCAAGTGATGTGAGCTTTGGGAGTGTGCACGTACAGGGGGAACCCATAGAGAGTCGGAAGAAATACACCACTGGCTAGTACACGACGAGCAACAGATGTAAGGTTATTCTTTGCTTTGTAGGCAAGACCCAGCTTACTATTGGCTTCCCTGCATACATTCTGGATGTGACGACCAAGGTCAAGCTGGGGGTCAAGTGTCACACCCAAGTATTTGATGGTATCAGTGACCAAGACAGGTGAGCCATCGATACCATTTATGCACAGGGGGGTGGTAGAGGCCTTTAACTTGGCTGGAGACCCAAAGAGCATGGCCTGTTTTTTTTTAGATTGAGGACAGGCTTGTGTGCTGTAATCCAAGACTGGACATTCTTGAAATCAGCACTCAGTTGGAGATTGATAACCCCAATGTCACGGGAATGGGTGAGGATGACCAGGTCATCCGCATATAGTGTTCAGCTACAGCGGGAGGAGATGGAGGGAAGGTTATTAACAAAGATGGAAAAAAAGAGAGGCCCTAGGACTGACCCCTGAGGAACACCGGAGATCACAGGGGTGGCGCCCGAGAGGACCTTACTAAATTTGGTTAGTTGAGATCTACCCTGAAGGTAGCAGGTGCACCATCTTAGGGCAGGGGACACAGACCAAGGGACCAAAGTCGAGAGATGAGTAGGGCATAACCAACCAAGTCGAAGGCTTTGGATAGATCAATGAAGATGGCACCTGAGAGCTTGTCCTGGTCCATGGCAGCCCTGATCCAGAGGAGACCGTAACAAGTGCAGAAGTCGTACTGTGCCCTTTCCGAAAGCTATGCTGCGCAGGAGCCAGCAGCACATGGGCCTGGACATACTCATTGAGTTACCCAACAACAACTTTCTCCAGAAGTCTGCTGACGGCCGACAAGATGGCTATTGGCCAGTAATTTTCAAGGATCTTAGGGTTGCCTTGTTTAAGCACAGGAACAACCCTGGCCACCTTCCAGGGATCAGAGAAGACTCCAAGGGCAAGAGACATATTGAAAGTATGAGCCATTGGGGGGGGCAACATAGAGGGCACCAAGCTGAAGGAGCCTAGGTTCTATGCCATCGTGACTAGCACTGGCATAGGGGGAGAGACCAGAGAGCAGTCTCTGCATCTCCTGTACTGGTACCACCCAAAAGTGGAATAGCGGATGAGAGGTGGGTGGCGGTTGAGAGGCAGTTAGCAGAGGACTGCTATCACATTTTCCAGTAGAGAATAGGGAGGTGAACGCAGACAGATCAGAAAAGTGGAGTTGAATGCATTCACAATGGTTAGTGGGTTATTACAGTTGGAACCATCAATGAGCATATCAAAGACCCCACAACTGGAGGAACTGCTAACTATATTTTTGATGTTCCTCTAGAAATTCCTTGGGGCTATAGCAGAGTTAAGTAAAGCAGTTTTGCAGTATTCACTCTTGGCAGCCCTGATAGCTCTCTTGCACTCATTTCTGAGTCTCCTGTACTGCTGAAATAAGGCCTGGTCCAATGGAGCCTTGAAACTGGTCCAGCATTTATCCCTAGTCCGCATAAGGGTGTGGAGACTTCCATGGAGCCACTTTGTGGCAGCCCCCCTTACCCTCCTCCTGATAATGGGTACATGCCTGTCCTACAGTGCCGAGAAGGAACTGAGGAAGGAGCTAACAGCGCTGGGACAGTCCGGTGCATTTAGCACCTCAGACCAGTCCATGTGCCTCAGGTCCTCATGAAAGGAACCCAGGTCAAACTTTGAGAAATCCCAGATATGGATGACTTTGTGGGGAATTTTCTGGGAGGAGATTCTCCATACACAGTACAAGGGGGTATGGTCAGAGATTGAGTCAGGGAGGGTTCCTGAGGAGGAGATCCTCTCAGGCCTGTTCGACAGGACCCAGTCGAGAAGGGAGCTATTTCCACCAGCAATAGACCACCTGGTGGGCTCATGGATAAGCTGAGACAGGGAGAGGCCAGCAAGCAGAGGCTCGTACACATTACTGTTACCTCCAAGCCAATTTAGGTTAAGATCACCCATGATAAGCAGTTCATTATCCCCAGTCAAAGCACCCACAGCTTCAAGGAGGGAGGATAGCCCTGGCACCCCCCCCCCCTTGGGAGGATTGTATGTACAGATGATATGCAGCTTTTTAGTGTTGTCAAGTAAGAGCATAGTATGAAGTACCTCACAAGGAGATAGCAGGGACAATTTGTGCAGCACAGCTGCCAGGTTTAAATGACTCCTGAAGTAGATTACAATGTTGCCACTCCTCTTCCTCCCTGGCCAGTCAAGCCTGATAAGGTCAAAGCCAGGGAGCATACAGGCAGAGTCAGGGGTAGAAGCTTTCAGCCATGACTCAGTGATGCCGAGAATGTCAGGCTTGTAATGGGAGGCCCAGGCAGTAAACTCAGCAAGATTGGGCAGGAGGCTGCGGATGTTGAGATTAGCTATTTTTAGTCCTTTACCAGTCAACCAGCCACCCGGGAGGGAGGAGGCATGATAAGAGGGGCCTGGGTTAAGTTCAATGTCACCAGCCAGGACTAGTATCAACAGTAGAACCCAGAAGAGATACATTAGGGAGGTGTCCACCCCTGACCAAGGCCTTGAGAGCAAGGTGATTGATGAATATGGGGGCAGAATACACCTGAGGCTGAGGCAGCCGATAGGCCAGAGGGGCTGATTGCCCAGAACTGTCAGGTTGGAGAAGGTGAAGTCATTTGTCTCAGACTGTTCAAGAATACCCAAAGGGCCCCTCTGTGGAGGGGTACAGTCCACAAAGTATAATGGGAAGCATGGGGAGAGGACTAGGCCAATGAGAAGGATGCCAATAGGTAGGAAGGGCATAGTGACTCCCCAGGTGGGCTTAGGAGCCATCATGTTGAGAGGGCCAGTCCCAGGGCAGCACCCAGGATACAGGATTGAAGGGTAGTCTAAGGACAGTACCCCTGCTAGGCAATACAGTAGGGTAAGCTAGCATACACAGCCCTGTAGTCAGATAAGTAAAGACAAACACTGGCTGGAATCCTAGGAGAAAAATTAGGCAGACGAGCAAGTAACAACAGAGTGTTCCCACACCAGGGATTGAACTTGCAGCCTAACAATAATTCAAGAACACACTCAGGAGATAGCAAAGCCAGCCTAGAGCAGGTGAGAATAAATGCAGAACACGGTAGTATCTTACAGTAAATTGAATTACCACACCCTGGAGATAGACATTGCAAGTCCAAGGTCAGGTGGGAACAAAAATGTAGCACAAGGTAAAATCATGCAGTAGACTGAATACAGGCCACAGGATACTAGCAGAAGTAGGTAGATAAACAGGCTGAGAATTAGTACAGTGTAGCAGTTGTACGCTTCAACTAGTTACTAGGGCAAGTATCATTAAGCCAAGGGAGAGCCCACAAGCATAGCATATTATAGGTGAAGTTTAGACAGACCACACCAAGCCCCCCAACAGAACGGTAGATCAGGGTAGAACAGCTCAATCGTGCAATCCCAGGACAGGTGACGTTGTAGTAAGGGGATGTGGGAGAGCTATGCCAATAGATACATCACATAATTAGCCCTGCCAAAACCAGTGGGAGGGCTTGGGGATGTTTAAGGGAGGAGAGCAGGGTGGGTGGGCAGGAAGAAAATATCCCCTCCTCTCTAACATTCATCGATGCAGTCCTCACGGATTATGCAGGGGAGGTCCACCCGACTCGATTCAGCGATCCGGCACCTCAACCCTGCATAGCCGACTCGGGTCCAAGCGGGGGAAGGGGGAACCCTCCAAACAACTGTCGCCATGCCGCCCCTCTCGTCATTCTCGAGATCCACAAAGTCAGTCGCTGCTCTGCCTTTTAACTGAGCAGAACTGTACATCACAGCGAACCAGCTGCCAATGAGGGTGAGATTGCTGTGCCTTCAAAAATTAGGCACCAACAGCTCAAAAGGGAGGATGCTGAGATTTGCCCTCTGATCAGGAAAAAGAAATATCCCACTTCTTCTCCAACATTCACTGATGCAGATGCAGTCCTCACGGATTATGCAGGGGAGGTCCACCTGACTCAATTCAGTGAGCCGGTGCCTCAACCTTGCACTACCGACTCAGGTCCAAGTGGGGGGAGGGCCCTCTGAACAATGGTCGCCACGTTGCCCCTCTCGTCGTTCTCGAGATGCACATGGACTTGGACTGACCACCTTTCATGTAGAAGTGCAGTTATCCATACTTTTATTAAAGTGATAATAACTGTAATACCCCCATCTTCGTAACCAATATGCTTAGATTATGTCATTCTATACCATGACTCCTATATTTGTATTTGATGTCTGGTATTTGTGACATGCAAGTATGTGTTTACGTGAGAAATCTATAAACATAAAGTACAAAAAAAAGAAAGGGGGTCCTTCAGTTTTACCTAGACAGAACTAAGGATGTCAGGCAATCCAGACAGCTTTGTCTCCTTCGATCCTACTTGGAAGGGATAACCTTTTACAGTCATGTGCATTTCTGCCTGTATTGTGGGCTGTCTGTACCACTGCTTTGCAATGCCCAGGTCAGGCTGGAAGGTCAGGTAAGTGCACATTTCACCAGAGTAGTTGCCAACCAGCAGAGGTTCACTGTGTGTCTGTGATATTTGCAGTGCTGCAACTTGAAGCACGGTGCACACTTTTATTAAGCACTGTGCCTTGGATGTCCATGCCAGGCAGCATGTTACCTTTGGCAGGTCTATCCTGAATGGACTTCTGTCCTGAGTGAACCCACAACTCCTACCACCCAAGTCTGGGATTTTGTCTGAGCTTGGTACTATGACCCTTTAGTTTGAATCAGTGGTGAAGACTTGAGTCCTGGAAGATATGAAAGTTGGATCTTCTAGGAATATCTTCATCAGTGGTTCACAAGACCATCTGCTGGGCTCACTCCAGTCTGTTAAATGGTCTTCACCCCCTTGTTCTTGGTTTGGGTTGTGAAGACACTGTTACTGGTTTGTTGACTCTTCTTACACGGGTCATCTAGTTTATCTTATGCCCTTAGGTTTAGTGCATAAGAGTAGTAGTAGCTGCATCTTCTTGCTAAAAAAGGTACCGAGGCAGTTGAGGGCTGGTGCAGAGATAAGCCATGCAGTACGAGCCAGTCTTGTAATGCCGCGGATGTGCGCGCTGCTTACCTCAGCACCAGCTCTCCTGAAAAGTTCTGGCTCCCACTGTGTCCTGGCACCTACGACTAAGGACCATTAATAGGAATCACTGGTGAAGATATTTCCAGAAGATGGAAAATCACAGTTAGTACATAATTTTCATTTCTGGGGACATGGATATGGTGTTCTATCCACATGTCTGTCAGTGTCCTTTCCCTTTAAGGCTTGCCGGAATGTCTTCAAGCTGGCTTCTGCCATCCACGTGGGTGGTAACTTCCTCAGTACTGCCCTGAGACATCAGATCTTCCTTTCTGTTGGAAGAAGAAGGTTCCCTCCTAACTGTTGTCACAGTAAAGAAGCCCTTTGCTTTATTTCTTCTCTATTTCAATAAAAACTAATTTGTCTTCAACTTACTTCTTGCCATCAACATGGACGATGCAAAGTTGTCTTCCTCATGCATGTACTGCCTGGGCCATGAGCATGGTATCCAGGTGTCCAGCCACTACCATGCTTTTCTTTCCTCCACCTTGGGGGATCGCCTTGCCTGCTTACTTCTTGGAAGTCCAGATGATCAGGATCTGCCTGTTCGATACAAAGATGCCCCTCGGGTGGTCTCTGTGGCCACGGGGTCCTCCAAACAACTTGCGGCGTTTGAGGAGGCCATGGCTCAGGCTGCAGCGCAGACCTCCTCAACTTCGACCTTTTTGCCACTCCCCTTAAGTGCTTCTTTTTCTGGGGCATTTAAGGATCTGTGCCAGGCCCTTCTCACCCATGGGCAGGGAGTTCCAGGCGCAAAATCTAAAAAGGAGAAAGAGGCGAAAAAATGATCTTGTCATCGGTCATGGCATCGGGAGTGCTCTCTTGCCTCCGATTCCCGATCATCACCGGAGTTTCCAAATGCAATCAGTGCCATGGCTTTGGCCACCAGTTCCATGGTCATCCTGTCGGGCCAATTGGCTGAGACTCAGGTCGTCACCCCAGCTGAGATTTCTCTTGACCTGTTCGACCCATTGTCTACTGAGGAGGTTGATACTTCCCTCTCGGTCCTGCTGCTTTCTCGGGGGGGACACATCAGTCCGCTGTTCCACTCTTTCCCGATCGCTGGCCCCTTCTGAGGCCCGCCGCCAGTCCCCCCAGTGGTCGAGATTGAGGTCCCACTCCCGAAGCCCTGATTTGAGCAGCCCACATCATTCTCGAAGCTCGCACTCCCGGCACTCAGGCAAGTGGCACCGCCAGTATTTCTCATCTTCCTCAGGAGAGGAGAGGCACCAGTGCAGGTTGCGTCGGCACTATGAGGAACTCATGGCAACAGCTGTGCTTCACCCGATTGAAGAGGATTCCAGCGTCCAACCGGCCCATTGCTGGCCTTCACCACAGGAGCCGCAGCCGACCCTGCCTCAGCACGTGCCAGTCCATATGGTCCCAGTGCGGCCCCCTCTGGCCTCTCCACTAATCCTGGTGGAGCTGCCACCTAAACAGCTGATGACCAGTGCTCTGACTAAGGACTTCGGCCAGGCAAGGGTTTACCCCATCGTCTGTTGTTACCGTCACCTCAGACTGCCTACATCGGGTTAGTGGGGACTTGGGCGGTCGGACGCTTTTTTCACAATTCCTCAGAATTGGAAGGGTCCTCCCTCCACTTCCTATAGCTAGACGCGGAGTCTGCAGGGACTTCTCGACAGATCAAGGGCCCATGTCCTCCATGGGCCTGCTCTGTCTTATTTCAGAATCTATGGGTCTCCAGCTGAAGCCGTTCAGAAATGGGAATGGTACCCATTGACCAAGATCCTAGACCACGGTGACTCTTCCATGGAAGCCTTCCTGCTTTAGGATGCCATAATTGGTCCTGCCCTGGAACTGTGGCAGTACCTGGCCTCCTGTCCTATGCTGTCAGCCCGGATGTCCTGCAAGTATGCAGTCCCTACCGGCTCTCAGTCGGGATTCACGAAGCATCCCTCATCCGAGGGACTTGTGACGGACTCCATGTTCAGGCACACCAGCAATGTTGGGAGCGTTGGACCCCAATAAGGAGTCCAAGAGTGGACTACTGGCCAAGATGGGGTATGCCACCTTCCTCACTCAGCTTTCGCAGCGAACTCGGCCCTTTTGATGGCCCACTTGTCGCACACCCTCCTGGGTTCCCTTGATGAGGTGATACCTCATCTCCCCACCGAACTGCAAACTACTGTTGAGCAGGTCAGGCACCAAGGCCGAGCAGCTGGAAATCAACAGTTCCAGACTGCCATGGACCTCGGCGATTCTTGCACCCGGTCCGTGTGCGGCAGTTGCCATGCACCGCAGGGCCTGGCTGCATATCTCCACCTCCACGGCTGACATGCAGCACAAGTTGGCAGATATTCCATTCTTGGGGACTGACCTGTTCAGGCCCAGTGTGGAGGGGAACCTCACCAGGACTGGGATGTCCAGCACTACCTTAGACTTGGTGATTTCTGCCCAGAAGGACCCCAGGGGCTCGAAGCGTCAGAAGAAGAAGTCATCCTTTTGGCCCACCTCTGCCCTTGTGGCAAAACCTGCCCAGCCCCAGGCTGGGCAACATCAGGCTTGGTGTCCCCGGCCTAAATCAGTGGCCTCGGTCATCAGGAAGTCAGGGGGTCGAGATTCTGGCGGCCCCTCCACTGGCTACTCCTCTGCTTCCATACCTTCCCAGTGATGGGATGGGGGGTGCCTCCCTCATGCCTGTCCTGATGCTGCTGGGTCCTCCCATGGGGGGGGCCATCTCCGCCACTTCTTTTCCGCCTGGTCTGCTGTTACCACAAACAGGTGGGTGTTCAAAGTGGTAGGTCAAGGTCTGCCTCTGGAGTTTGAGGCTTACCCACCTTGCGGAACACATGCCCCACAGGAGGACATGGTGTCTGTCGATGCTCATTTGGCCCTTCAGGATGACATTACCCAGCTCCTCAGCAAGTAGGTCGTTGCTCCTGTCCCGGACCCTACATCTCAACCAGGGTTTGTCTCCAGGTACTTCCTGGTGCCAAGACGGATGGGGGACTGGTGCCCCATCTTATACGTGCACGACCTGAGCAAGTTTCTCAGGTCACACACCTTCAGAATGGTTACTCTGTCTCATACCATCTCTCGAACAAAACATCTGGTTCTGCTCTCTGGATCTTCAGGACATTCTGGCAAGCCGTAAAGGGAAAGGACACTGCCAGACATGTGGATGAACACCATATGCAGTACCACATATAGAACTACTGTTACAGGTGAGTAACCTGTTTTTATCCCCCAACACTACATACCCTGGAGGGTCTTACTGCATTTCAAAAACAGAAATTAGAACAGATAGGCAGATGATAAAAAATATTTTAAAATAGCTTTAGTAAGTTTATTCCTTAAAGTAGTTTTTCCAGTTAGTCCAGTTAGTGGTAGAAGCAGTTACTGGGCCCTCTTTTTTTTTTTGTTTTGTTTGGAGGGCAGTATTGAAGTGTAAACATATGGCATTCAAATGCCATCAGTCAATTAGTTGCCCAACCTTTTTTCTAATGTTTGCATAACCCTCTGCAGGAAGTCATTATTGTAGCAATTATCCGTATAAAAGGGCCCTACTGCAGAGTTTGTTTCATATCACAGAACATCGGCGTTACCTCAAAATTCACTGCCTTTGGTGATTGTATTAAAACATACTGCTTTTTTCACACTACTAATTACTTTTCCCCTTGTTTGGCTGGAAGCCGTACCCCTACACTTAGTATACAGTGCTATCACATGGTGTCCATTCTTAGCCAATAACTGGGCAGAAACGTGTTAAAGAAGTAAATCAGTTGTGACACAGAGGTTAACCAGATCTGTCACAGAACCATAGAGCTGAGTGCTACAGAGAGGGGAAGGATCCTACTGTATCTGTTCCTGTATATAGTGGTGTTCATACTAGAGCGCTGCAGCATGTTTAGATTACACTTCCACTGGAATTCTGAAGTTCAGAAAATGGAATATTAACTGCAGAATCACATTCACCAGTTTATATAAACCACGGGTTCATTTTCTACAAACTGCAGAATATTATTCCGCAGGTTACGAGATCCATGCAGTATTGTTCTGCAGTATACATGGAAGTGATTTTTGGAATTCTGCAGAATTAAAAAAATAAATCCCTCAAAGCATTTCAGAAGAGGAACGGCCAATCCGCACAAATGAATCCAATAACAGCAGAGTTCCACATTCCACATAATTCGAGTTCTTTCCTTCATGAATGCAGTAATTATCCCATAATGTGCTGACTGTGTTCAATTTATATCTTCTGGTTCTTAGAGATGTTTTGCCGCAGAATTTTGAGAGCTACAGATCAGATGTTCAAGAGCTGCTTTGTGTGGCAGATCGTCTTGGCACACTAAAGCAGTACAGCACCCCAGGCTTTCTTCCAAATAAGAGAATCCTCAGAGGTAAGGGGTCTGAATATGCACCTGAAGGTGATGAGCTCAGTAACACTGACATGTCTTTCTATCTGTATTCATTATACATTTACAGATCTTACAGCTTCTTGCTACATAAAATATTGCAATCAAAATCTTCCAAGTCTCATTTCTGTGATCAGGAGGGAACCTAGGAGCATTTGGTGTGATCCACTGCTTTATAAGCAGGGATGCATCTGTATGCAGTGCAACACAAACTAATTCATAAGCATTTGATACGCACTCTGCCACTCAGGGTACACTCTGATTCCCTTGCTAAGCAGAAATCTGTCTAGGCTTACCCTGAAGGCATGTACTTTCTTCATACCCACTGTCTCCCCGGAGAGCTGTTCCACAGGTTAGAGATGGCAGTCTGACCTCATACCTTTTGTTTTTTTTCCACATACATTTTATCTCCGTTTTTCAAGGAGCTGGCAGACAGAGGGCACTAGCCCTCCCCCCGAGGGGCTCGCATCTGTTCCGGACTGTGTCCCAATCACTGGGATCGTCATGGAGCCTGCCAGTTCCATTTTCTCCCTTCCCCTATTGCGGATGCATGCGCGTTGAGGTGCACACATGCTGCGTTCCCGTAACACCCTCCTTTCATACCACCCTCCAGCTGACACTGCCACCAGGCCTCCACCTGGTAGCAGTCATATGGTGGGGGATGCAGTGTCCCACCCCAGGAGGGGAGAGCTACCTTTGGGCTGTGGAGCTATCTGGAATCAACATTGTCCACTAAAGGCAAATGTTAGTAAGCAAGCCTCATAAATTGTCAACATTCTCGTAGCTCTCCACCTTTGGTTTACCAAATCCATTTTATTTTTAGCAATGGGGTTTGCAGCACTCGAAGTTATGCAGTCTTTGCAGCGAACATGGATGAATTCTAAAGTTCGTGTGAATGGGAAAACCAGACTGATGCAGTGGAGGGATATGTTTGATATTGCTGTGAAATGGAGAAGGTGTGTATAGACAAAACCTTAATGGATTACATATTTTTTTGACTGTAGGCAACTAATAATCTTTCATTCTAAACATTCTCCAGGTGCAACTGATTTCCTAAATCTACTTCAGTTTTACTCGGTGGAAAAGTACAAGATTTTGACAAGGGTATATTAAAGAGTTTGTGCCAGTTTATGAAACTTGGTGATGCCTCGGGCAGTTTTACTCGAGGCATCTGTTTCGCAGCAGTAGTTTATAGAAAATAGCAAGCATTATAGAAAATAGCAAGCATTGAAAACATTTTAAAGGTTGTGTGTTAAACACATTTGACTTTCAGTATTGAGTGTACTAAGGAATGTTATTGGAAGACTTTTTTATTTTATATAAATATGTATTCTAACAGCAGGAAGGTGATGCAGCATTATTTCTAGTGCAGTCATCTTGCACTGCAGATGGGCCCCATAATTATTCAGAGCATTAAAATATTCAAATAATGTCTTTGCACTGTGCTGGTCATTCTTCATTAAGCTCCCCAGTGCCATTTATTTGTTTCTGCTGAAGAAAGCAAATGTCCCGGATCCAGTTTCTGATCCTGTTGCTAAATTGTTCTTTTAATTATAGTAAAGATTGTTCTTGTCCAAGAGCTAACAGTTATCAGGTTCTCCAGAAATCTGTCTTAACCATTGATTTACACCAATAGTTCTTAGACTTTGTCACAGTGAGCCTCCCCAAATCCATGGAAAAGATTTTGAGCCTCCCCTAAAAACTGAAATAATCTTGGGCCTCCCCAAAGAAAAATAAAATACTGTACTTTGCATGATTCACCATGAATAAATTGAAGCGCCTTTGAGTACTTGGCTCACATTCAGTTCTTTCATTCAGTTCTTTGTCTTATCCTGAGGTGGAACCTTTGAAAAAGAGCTCCTGTGCTCAACAGTGCTATCTGAATAACAAATAAATAAAATAAACAAATATTATTCAGCTACGGTAACCCCATCCCACCCCATACCAAGACCAGCCTACTTGCTCTGCCTTTCATTCTTGAATCATTGTTACCCCTTGTTGCAGTACCTTCATGGGTTAGACTACTTTCTCTGTTCCTCTCTATAGAAATAACCTTCCTACATTCTTTGCCTCTCCCCCTCTTCCCTGCTCTAAGCAACTTCTCTAGGATTACTTTGCTCCTTCCTGCTATTGCTCTTAGCACTTCTATACTCAGCGCTTGTATTTGGGCTGTTCTGCCATCAGTCTACAATTGATCATTTACCACCACTCATTATTAGTTTATTGTTCATGTTTGTTTGCACTATTATTCACTGTGTATTTCTTGACTGTTTTGCAGTTACTTTTTGAAATGTATTCACTCCTACCCTTCCGGGTACACCTGAAATGAGCCTTGGCTCATACAACTTACTTGTCACCTATTAGTAAATAAATACATAAAATTCACCTACTATTATCCTTTTCAGTTTGCTTCATCTCTTCACACAAAATATATAAAACTCAAAATTTAAATACAATACTTTTTCAGACTTGATGGAGCCTCCCCTGGAACAGGCTGGGGCCTCCCAAGGGAGGCTGGCCTCACCATTTGAGAACCCCTGATTTACACAAATGGATTCTGAGCCAGAGGTGCTAGGACCCTGTGGGAGCCGGAACTTTTCTGGAGGGCTGGCACCAAGGTAGACTGCATGCATGCGCGGCACTGTGAGGTGGGGTTTGTGGCTCAGGCTTACCTAGGCAACAGCTCTCAACTGCCTCAGTTCCTTTTTTGCCCCAGTGTCCGGTGCGTTTCATTAAGGATGTTCCTTGCCTGCGGGGAGCCAGAACTTCACATCTGTACTACAACAGCGTTCAGTTCTTCTTTCTGCTATAGGTTTTGTTTTTCTGTCAGTTTAGTTTGAAGAAAAAAAAAAGAAAATTTTTCTTCAACTCTCTTAGCCCTACTGAACAACGGTCGATGGACGTGGTCATTGTCTGTGATGGTAAGGAGACTTTTCAGGCAGGCTGCTTCGGTGGTGATCTGTGTCCACTCTACTTCCCCCTTCAGGGGAGGATTCTGACTATGGGGGGTCCTGTGTTTGGGAAGGAGGACAGCTCTCCCATAAACACAAAAAGAAGTGGGCCTGTTCCCAATCCCTGTCAGGGACCAGCACCACTCGGTCCCTCATACTGTGTTTAGTTCCTGGTTGGTTCCATGGAGCCACAATAATGGTTCTTTGCCAGATCCTTCCCTCTGTTCCTGGTTACTGTAATTTAACACTTTTTCATTATAATTGGCATTTTTTCCACATAAACATAGTGGAACAAAACTTTTCTAAATAATTTTAATGATAAAACTAAGTAAAAAAACAGGCCCTGCGGGATTTAACATTGTACTTCGCATGGCTCGTGGGCGGTAAAGGCAGACGGTCACTCACTTTATTTTGATTCCCTAGGCCCTGATCACGACTTTTTAAATTGTGATCATTGTAAGAGATTTTGCCACAAAACAAACCTAAAGTGAGAAAATGAAAGAACGTGTCAGTCTGCTCCAATTTCAGGGTCTGCCTCACTAGAGTATTCCCCTGTAAAACAGGATCTGTTCACTTGAGAAATGGAGCTGGGAACATCTGCTCTTACATCAAGGAAGGCTCTTGCAGCAGGCCACACTGGTAGAACTATGCAGCCAGGCACTAGAACCAGATAAAAAAACTTCTAGCTAGCAGTGTACCATGGGGAACTGCCCCTGCCAATGTCGGTCATCTGAGGTCAGTACAGGCTATATAGGAGAGCGGTCCCCCACACCACCACAGTTCTTTTCCTGCCATTGACCTTTGCACGTTGGAGCTTAGTGAAAGTCACAGCTACAGTTGACCACCATTTCCGCGCTTTTTTATTTTCAATTCTGTTAGTGTATAACGTAGAATTCTTTGGTGTTTTTCCAACAAGTTTATGTCTTCTACGTCAGCCTCGTCTTATGACCACTCCACGAAGTGTGCCTGCAGCAAACAGATTCCTGAGAAGGATGGTCATTCTTCGTGCCTGGTCTGTCTAGGCCCCAGCCACGACACCGAAGCCTGCCAGTTCTGTCAGAAGTTCAGCCAGGCCACTTGGAGATGTTGTTTGAAAACACAGGAGAGCCATCTTCTTAAACAGAAGCTTCTTGCCATGGAAAAGGAGCTGCAGGCCACGAACTCTTCAGCATAGCCAGCACGGTACTCTGGGGCCCTCTTCTTCTTCCAACGGGGAGAAATCGGGGAAGCATAAGCACCGAGAACAGGCCCAGTCATCTTCCTGATCGCAGTTGCCCCTTAAATCCTCATCTGCAATGGCATCATCTGCCCACAGAGGGTCGGTGCCTCCAGCCCCACCAGCCCTCACTTCCTCCGGGTTTCCAGTGGCTCCACTGCCTACCCTTGTCTCTATTACAGGTGGATGATCTTTGGGGCAGGAGACTTCGTCTCCTGCTCCCCAGGCCCTGATGCTCAGCCCCATCTCTTCTTTAGGCTCTCAGCCAGGTGACTTGACTGGTTCTGAGCTCTTGGGTGGCAGCTCTGTGCCCGTCAACCCCCCAGCCGCGCCTTGTCCTTAGTCAGCTCCCACCTTAGGGACTGACGCCAGTTTTGGTAGGCAGCACCAGCAGCAGGCCATCGCCATCTCCTCTTCACCAGCGTGACCTCTGTCTTTGCCCAGGGGATCCCCTTCCCCTCAGGTGCTGGCTTCACCTGTGGATCTGGTATCGGTGGACCCTTCTCCTATGTGTTCTAGGCCATCACCCGCTAGACAGTATTCGGATCTGCCAACATCCCAGCTAGTGGGCCAGATGCCGGTGTCGCCCCAGCCGCCACCTTCACCGCAGCTGATGCCAGCTGGGCCATCACCAGATCATTTGCTGGCACCGCCTGGACCTATGCCGGGTTACCCGTTACCGCCCCCACATCCAGTGTTCCCTAACCTGGTGCCTGGGTTGCTCTTCCTACCTGTGTATAATATTGCTCCACAGGTGGTCTATAACACCCTATTTTCGAAGTGGTGGTCGTTTATGCAGCAGCAGGCCCCAACCCCACATGGCCCACCACCGTCTTCTAACCTTCATCCCCCCTGGGACCCCCAGCTCCGGGATACAGATGTGGGCTGGGTCTCACAAGCCCCGTATGTCGGGATCTTCCAGGACATGGCTGAACATAGGTAAGGGCTTCAGACGGGACAATCGCCGGCCCCTGACCGTGGTCCCAGACAGCAAGTCCTCTGAGGATGATTGATTTCTCAGGGTCTTCTTCTTCTCCAGGGGAGTCCTCTGCGAGGAGATCTAGGCTAAGGAAGTGCCCAAGACCCCTCCTGATGACCCTTCCTTTATGGATGTTATGCACCACATCCAGTCCATCATAGGATGGGAGATGGAGGAGCAGATTTTTGGAGAGGCGCTGCCTAGCTGTTTTTCTCAGGCAGCAAAGCAGCCTGATCTCACCCCTCCTCTTCCTAAAAAGGCATATCACCTTTTTTTTTTTTTTGCAGTTACTTAGTTTTGCCTCCTGGAGTCCTCTGCCTTGCATCTGACATCCCCCTCCTGCTCGAGCACGGGTAAGAGGGCACCTCCCTATACCTCTGCTACTCTACTTCCCTCTTCATGTCAGGGGGCGGTGCGACTCGACCCACCGGACTGGATTTAGTGTTCAGGGAGGTGCCTTCCCAGGCCGTGAGGGTGCAGGAGGACCATCGTCATTCGCAGAGGACTCTCCATTTTTCCCTGTTCCTTTATCCCCCGAGGCTGCGGCGTGCAAGCTCCCATTCACACCCCCGCGAAGCGCCTGCCTCAACTCTCGCCCACAGTCTCCAAAGCCGACACACTGCCTCCCAGCCTACGCTAGGTGGCAGGCGAACGCCGAGTCCTGCAATCCCCCCTCCCCAGAGAAGGAGAGCAGTCCTGGGACGCTCAGTCCTTCTCCACCCTGCCAACCCCTGGTGCCCCATGTCCGTTCAGTCTGGTGCGCCAGGCGTGGCGTCAGAGTAAAGCGACCAGCGCCTCAGTCCTCAGCGCCACCGGGCCGGCGTAAAGGCATATGACCTTTATCATGCACCAGCAGGTAAGCCCTTTCTGGGTGAACACCCCAGGGCAGAGTCAGTCGTCATTAACGCAGCCCATGACCTGACCAAGAAACCCAAGCACCTTAGTGCTCTGCCTCCTGATCATGAGTCACGGCAGCTGGGCCAGATTGGCAAACGGGTCTTTGCCTCTACTATGTTGGCTATTAGAGCCATAAACTATTTGACCCATATGGTGCACTACCAGAATGCCCTCTGGGACCAGATCAGGGACCTGGTTTATACATTGCCGGAGCACCCTACTACAACACAGATTGCCCAGCTTCTAAAGTCTGGCTCGGATGTGGGTAACCACATGCTCCGGGTGACTCATGATGGCATCAGCGCCTCCGGGCATGGAGCTGGTGCTAGGTATCTGTCTCCCACACCATTTCTGACTCCGAATCTCTGGTTTTGCCCAGGATGCACGAGCCAGCATTCTGGATGCCCCCTTCCGGGGTTCTGTCCTTTACAGGGGTGGTGTCCAAGACCTCATTTCCTGTCTCCAGGAGTCAGGGTGGGCCCTTAAGTCAATCCATTCGTTCTATCACACTCAGCCTAGAGCAAGCCAACATCAGTCCTTTTGTCAGTCCTCCCGCAAGCAAGTGCGAGGCCAGCATGCCAAGGGCCAGTGCAAGTGCAAGGCCACTGCTGCCCCCGCAGCTGCTGCCGCTCAGTTCCCCAGAGGCCCTGTGCCTTCCCCTCCCCGCCCACTCCCACTCCTACCTCCTGACTCCTTAGCCAACCTCTCACCACCAGCTATGGGTTCCATGGAGGCAGTCATTGGTCGGTTCTGTCTCCACCTGACTGGGTGGCGGGAAGTGACCATGAACAATTGGGTGCTCCAGCTCATAGCTCAGGGTTATACTCTGGAATTACTGGAGTGGCTGCCTGAAAACCATCCTGTCCACTCTGCTTACCCTCCCACACATCTACCCTTAGTTGTGGAGAAAATTCGAGCTCTTCTTCAAAAAAGAGCAATAGAACCAGTCCCTCAGGCTCAGTGGGGAAGAGGGGTTTTACTCCCACTTCTTTCTTGTCCTTAAGAAAACCGGGGATCTTTGGCCCATCCTGGACCTGAACAGTCTAAATCTGTACATCGAGTACAAGCACTTCAAGATGGTGACCCTTCAAGGGTTACTACCCCTGCTGCATCAGGGGGATTGGCTCTGTTCGCTGGACATGCAGGATGCCTATCTGCATATTCAAATCTTTCCTGCCCATCATCGCTTCCTCTGTTTCCACTTTCAGGGTGCCCATTTCCAATTTTAGGCCATCCCGTTTGGCTTTTCCTCGGCCCTCTGGGTGTTTACCAAATGCCTGACAGTAGTGGCGCCGGCATTAAAGGGTGAAAAGCTAATTTGAGTGAGCCATTGTGTTTAACTGTGAGTCTTTGCAGTCCAGAGTTATTCATATATAAATCAGCCTGTAATTTAGGGCTGGGGGCAGCCATGTATTTTAGGCTCCTGACAGGAAATGATGTCACCGAGGGACTTGGCCCTCCTTTGATGGTAGATAATCCAACAGGTTAAATAGGAAATCCTCTTTTTCAGTCAGTGTGTTTTAAGGTGTTATTACAACACTTTCTACATTTATAATAAATGTTTTGTATGTGCATTGAAACTAGTAAGTTATCACCTTTACATTTCAAACTGTTAGTAAAAATAATCCGTCTTCATGATTGTGTTAACCTCTAGGCTATACTGCCAGCTGGTCATCAAAAACTACACATCTCAAGTCTGACTCTGTGGTGCCAACAGGCGTTGGGGCCCTATATCAGGATTTGTAAACCCTGGCTGTTCATGTCAGTACAGATTTATGGCGCTGCCACAGCACCACTTTTTGTCTTTTTCTGTTCCCTCTCTTACAGTCTTTTCTCATACAGTTTCGGGTGTGAACTCAGGTCTACAAGATGCAAATGTGGCTACGTACCTACGAGCCTGGCATCATGGGGCCAGCCTTGAATGTGTAGTTTTTCAGTATCAGCTGGCAGTACAGTCTAGAGGTTAAAGCAGAGAGCTATGAACATGTTTCATTCATCCTGCAGAATGGGTTTTGATTCCAACATGCTTTACTTGTATATTGTGTGACCAGAGCAAGTCACTTAACCTCCCTGTGCTACCAAAACACTCCCAGGAACAAGCCGTAGCTCAGTGTGCCTTTCCTGGACAAAGACAGTAAAAACAATCTGAGCATGTGTTATGATTCTGAAAATATTATGCTGTTTCTATCCAGATTTGACTTGAAAAGAACAAAAGAGGACATTACTTGTTTATTAATTGCAAAAACACATAGATGGACAACATTGTATAAAACATGCATAACCTGAAATGCATTTTTAAAATATAGACTAATATATGGGTGGGTGAGTGCAACCAGAATTTTACACACACCCGAGGTGTGGGATGCTACATACATGCTCAGATGTTTTTTACTGTCTTTGTCCAGGAAAGGCACACTGAGGGTTCTGCTGAAGCTCCAGCCAGAAGGGGCAGAGATGATTCTCATAGATCCCTTCTGGCAATGCCAGATTTGATTTCCCTTGCTGTAACAGTTAGCGGTGAAACCTCCGGTCCCCATGCCCCTGTGCACAGGCTGGCTGTCCCAGGACCAGCACACCTTGGTCCACCCAGACCTCAAGGCCCTGCATCTCCAAGCATAGGCCCTGCGGACGTAGCCATTGCCTGCTTTGGGGTATCCTCTAGGGTTGCTGACATCCTGGTGACAGCCAGAAAACCCTCCACCAGGGCCACTTATGCTATGAAATGGAAGCGCTTTCCATTTGGGCCACTGCTTGCCACTTGGATCCTTTCACTTGCCTGGTGAATCAGGTGTTGGAGTACCTTCTTTCCCTTTTGGATTCAGGCCTGGGTACTCCTTCCTTAAGGTGCACCTTTCGCCATCTCTGCTTACCATGTACCTATTAAGGGCAAAGCTGTAGCCCAGCTCGAGGTGTCCCGTACATTTCTACGGGGCATTTTGCATTTGAAACCTCCCATTTGGGACTCGGTCCCTCCATGGGACCTCAATTTTGTGGTGGAGAAACTCACTCTACCTCCCTTTGAACCAGACGGAAGTTGCAAGCTGCACTTTCTATCGTGGAAAGCACTGTTTTTAGTTGCTGTTACTTCCATTCGAAGGATTTACAAGCTCCAGGCTCTGATGTGTAAAGAGCCTTATTTGGTTTTTCACAAAGACAGGGTGTCTTTGTGTACCAATCCTGTGTTTTTACTTAAGGTGATGTCTGAGTTTACTTTAAATTAATCCATCCACCTTCCAGTTTATTTTCTGGAGTATTCTAATCAGGGGGAGACCTTGCTCCATTCTTTGGATGTTCACAGAACATTGCAGTATTACACAAACCATACCAAGTCTTTAAGAAAAACTGACCGGTAGTTTGTTCCTTTCACCCTCAAGAGAGAGGATCTGCCTGTTTCCAAACAGTGTTTGTCTAAGTGGTTAGCAAATTGCATTGCTTAACGCTACCGCAAGTATAACAAGCCCCTTCTGGGGTGGTTAAGGGCCATTTCACTATGGGTATGGTTACCTCCACAGCTTGTTTCAGGAATGTGTCTGCTACTGACATCTGTGCAGCTGCCAGCTGCAGTTCTGTCCACACCTTTACCAAGCATTACAGTCCGGATGTCACCTCTAGGCGCAGAGACAGTTTTGGCTTGGCAGTTCTTCTGGGCCTTCTGTCATGAGCTCTCCTGACTGCTGATTTGTCCTCCTCCAGGTGGTGTTATCCTGGTAAAAACCAGTACTGCTTGGGACTCAGTCCTACTAGTGTGGCCTGCTGCAGGAGCCTTCCTTGAAGTAAGATAGTACAGTTACTTAAGAACTCACCATAACAGTAGATCTTTGAGAGAAGCTCTTGCAGCAGGTCCTCCTTTCCCTCCCTCCTTCCCCCTTGCTTCTCTTTTTCTATCGCATCTGCTTATGTCTTTTCTTTGTCTGTCAGTATCGCCTCCTCGGTTCTCCATCAGCTGGCCATGCAGAGTCTCCGACAGGAGAACTGAGGTGGTATAGGGGACCACCCTCCTGTATAGCCTGTACTGACATCAGATGACTGATGTCGTCGGGGGGCGGTCCTCCATGGTACGCTGCTAGCCAGAAGTTTTCCATGTGGTCCTAGTGTCTGGTGGCATAGTCCTACTGGTGTGGCCTGCTGCAAGAGCTTCTCTCGAAGATCTACTGTTATGGTAAGTTCTTACATAACTGCACTGTGTATAGTATGATTTCTCCTAAGCAACATATGGTTGCCAAGCAAGCTGCTAAGCCATCCACAGGTGACAAAGACCACTAAACCCTCAGAGAAAACCCCACAAGGGAGCATCCTGATTGTAAGGAAAGGAGGCAAATGGGGCATGCAGAGGGCCAATGAAATACCTCTGCTGCTGAAGTCTCACAAAGAAAAACACATTGAGGTTTGCTCGCCTAGAGCACAGGAGCAACCTTCAATACCACTCTGATATCTTCCCTCTTTAGAGGATATAAAGCAGACGTGGCAACTGTTCAAACAGATATATAATCCTGTGGCCCCACAATCTGAGGAAGAGGATGATGCAGAACCCATTTCACCAGACCTTACAGACTCTGATGAAATAGGACCTCCACACAGAGTATTAGAGAATCTATTCTCTATTTCTTCTTTTGCTTTTCTAAAGCAAATGGCAGATATGCTGGGCCTATATGCAACTGAATCTGAGGTTGATGTGAAAAGAGGCACAGTTCAAGAACATGCCAGACTTAAATCCACCAGGATGGTGTCAGTACTCATACAGAAAGCATTTAAAAAGGCTACAAGGAAAATGGTATAAATGCTCTCTTCTGAAGGACCTGTCTTAGAAAGATTAAGAAAAGATTTGAATTTGAAAGAAAAGGGTTGGAATATGTGTGTGTGTGCAACCTTTTTCAGAGAGCTTCATACATTTGGTTGCCTGTGAAAGAGCCAAGGAATATTTTAGCTGGTATAGTGTAGCAAAAAATTGCACAATATTCATAATCTGCAAAAAAAATGATTTACAGCAGTCACTTGCTGCACATTTGAGTTAATCTGAAACAGGTTATACAGCTTATTTACACAGCATTACCTGCAAACGCTGCACGCCTAGAAAGGGCAAATGTGCATTTCTGAACAGCTCGCCCAGATAAAGATTTAAGACAGATCGATCATCTGGGTGAGAGAGGGTACACAGCTTCATCATGTTAAGAGAAGCAGCCTTTTTAGCTTGCACAGCTCATTACAAAAAGGCTTTATGGGCCCCATTATATTTATTAACAATTTGCTTTTTCAGAACCTGCAAGTGAGGATCTCTTGGGGGTTTTAAGCACATTTTGAAGCTAATTGGTTGAATCGGCATTGTCAGTTCCTAGAACATATTTGTGTTCTTGGAAATTATCCAGTGGATAGCACTGAAGCAGACGTCCTCTCAAGACAGATACAGCATGGGTTGTCACAGTGCAAACTTCTCCACCATTGTGCCTCAACCCTGTTGTGGAGTGACCCCTACACAGTGAAAAAGTGATGTCATTCTCTGTGTCCATTCAGTCCTTCTCCTCTCATTTGAGACTTCCAGCAAGAGGGCCAGTTGTGTTGGTGGCAAGTTTGTGATGTTGACTTCTGTCCACTAGTAGAGTAGGACGAAACACGTGTCTGTGTCTTCTGTTGGCATCCTTTGCAGGCTTTGTGAGAGGCCTTTCGGAACCATGCTTTTCTGCTTAAAGTTGAACAAGCATAACATTTTATGGTGATTTGCGTATACAGCCCATGATGCTTTGCATTATGGGGGTATGTGCGATTTTTGTATTTCTTTGAAACTTGGCTTCCCGGCCAGTGCCCTTTGGGGTAACCCTTGCCTCAGTGCTTACAGGCTAAAGTTCTTAGTCTTTTAGCTTGTTTTTGGTTTTTATTGAGCTCAACACAACCCAAACCCGACAGACCATCTTAGGGTAGCTGGTTCATTCCACTGGGGTGTCATACAGACGAGGCACACTGATGAGTCCTGGTAGGACAAAACACGTGTCTGTGTCTTCTGTTGGCACCCTTTGCAGACTGTGTGAAAGGCCTTTCGGCACCATGCTTTCCTACTTAAAACTGAACCAGCATAACATGTTATGGTGATTTGCATATATAGCCCATGATGCTTTGCATTATGGGGCATGTGTGATTTTGCATTTTTTTCTAATATAGTTTGACCACTTCGGATAAATTAATAGTCCAACTTTGTAGTGTCTACACATGTACAGTGTTCTCCTGTCCTCATCAGCCACTAGTCTTTTAGCCTATTTACATGCATGGTTAGAATAGATTTCAGAGTAATTATTCGAACCTTGTATGTATACGGTGCTTTCGATGCAGTTGGGATTGATCCAAGTGCACCAAATAAGTGCATCGATCACATTGACATCGATTCTCAAAATCCATGTAGATGTGATTGGAGCTGGAACAGATCCAACACACATGCTCAGTAAACTTCCACTTCTTTTGCATGCATGGTAAAATCAATTACACTGTAATCGAATATTGCCCTGCATGTAAACTCATTCTCTTCTGGGTGCATCGATTGCTGCTCTTCATGTAAATGGGAACAGGGTTGGTGACTGATTACTTGAAATCAAATACAAGGTAATTGATCACCAACTCATGTAAACCTAGTATTTCTTATCGTATTTCCAAGACAGTCTATGTCTTTAGTCGTACCATTCCATTCTACCCTTCTGAATGGCCCAGAATGGTGTAACTGATGTCATAGAATGTGTTGGTTATGAAAAGAAAGAGCAATTTGCTGCTAAGGAGAGAGGGATTCAAGGTAGTTACTCAGGCAACAAAAATAGATTACAAATTTAACCAAAATAAATATCCGAACATATCAAAATACAGAAACATAGAAAATGACAGCAGGAAAGACCTTTGGTCCATCCAGTCTGCCCATAAAACCCTAACAAACCCAGGGCCTATTGCCAGACAGTGTGCTATCCTACACTACCCACCCCAATGCTCCCTGCACTACCGCTACCACCCTGAGCAACTACTAAGACCTTCACTCTGTCCCAGCCATGTTTGAAGCCAGTAATAGTTTTGATGCCCACCACATCAGCTAGCAGATTTGTCCACAGCTTCACCGCCCTTTCTGTAAAACAAAGCTTTCTCACTTCCCTATTGAACATTACCCCATCATTTTCCACTGGTGCCCCCATGTTCATGATCCATTAATTATGCTGTATAGTTCCTTGCAATTTACCTTGTTCATTCCTTTCAGAATCTTGTAGTTCTTCTTCAGGGGTATCTCAGTCATCAGGTCATGCCATAGGAACTCCACCATCATTGAAGCAGCATCCACACGGAAGATTTTCCAGACGTACCACTGTACCACTGTGGCCCGCCCACGCCGATATCACCTGCCTACATCATCAACCCTACAAAGGTGTGAGCGGCCCTGCTCACTTCTCAGTTCTTTCCCACTGTCGACTCAAATCGCATGAGTCTCCGTAGAAGCTCCATCACAGTTGGCATCATTTCTGCCTATGCTTTTTTCTTTTACCCTAGCTTTCATAAGCTCTTTTAAACAAGAGATTCCTTTTCTTCATTTATGTCAAGAGTTACTCCCTCCACATCTCTCTTCCGTCGCTGACGCTGTGGAAAGAAGACTGCTTCTTCAGATGACCACAACCTCTGCCAGAAATTCAACCTCACAACCCTTAGATGATGCAAAAAGGCTTTGAAGAAATTTCTCATGGAACAACAGGTAGCCAGTTCTGGGCAGGGGTCCTCTGGGGTCCCTCCTTTCCAGTCACTGGTGGGTTCATCAAGCTCTCAGATATCGAAGGCCTGAGACAAGTCATCAGGGGGAGGGGATAACAAAAAAGACCACAAACAGGATCACTCCCCCCGATGGTTCTCCTGATCCCCGATGGCTTCTTCTTCCTCCTCCGGGGGGCACTTCATCACTTGTGGCTGCACTGATACAATCTGCTGTCCAGGCCTCTGCTTCTCCCAGGCCCATACCGACAGCACCTTCTCCCACTTCTTAGGAAGGCTGGCTGTCAACCCTCGGGTCATCGCCTCCCTATTCATCGACCCTTGGGTCGTCAACACTAGTCCCTCTCCAGATTCTAGGACATCCGACGGATGGCTCAGCGTGCCCTGTGCCAGTGACCCCTCTGCTGTTGATGCATCCTTTTCATGTTGTCAACATTAACACAAGTTTGACCCAGAAAATCACAGCCGTGGTGCACAAGTTGTGCTCTTACAGACCTGAGACCCCGGTGCTGTCATCGTTGATGCTTTTTTTTTCTTTTTTGGTATTCCTTATGTGCCCGGCCTCCTAATCCTCCCACCGGAGGTCGGCCTGTACCCATCCGCGCCCACTTCCCCCTGGGTGTGGCCACCAGGGGAGCTCCCCCCAATGGTCATTGTAGGCTAGCCCTGACTTACCCCCCTCCCTGGGTCGTGGCCACAGGAGAGGGACCCCCAGCAGACATAACTGTTTAGTTATTGTGGCAGAGGTGTGGTACTGTGTTCTTTCTTGTAGTTCAAGGTGCTTTTGGAACTGCTGATTTCTATTGGTTTAAACAATTACATTTTTCTTTTCTATTTTAAAAAAGCTACATCAACTTGGTATGTTGTCACCTGTTTGTTGTTGCTAAGTAGCAGATGTTTTTGCATTGTGCTCTGATTCTGTGATAGAATCTGTATTAGCAGAAGGTAGATTATTGTGATTGTAGTTACCTTTTGATTGTAAGGATAAAGAGCTTAGATAGTAGTGTATGTATTTTCAAATATTATAGGGGAACAGTGGCAGGATTTTTAGGACAGTAAATTAATAAAAAGGGAACTAGGAGAGCTTCAGTAGCAGACAGGTAGTGGAATTGCAGTATAATGTGGGGAGTGGTGCAATGCAGTGGCTGTGGGGCAGCCATATTCAGGCAGACCTTCTGGACACTGAGGTGCTGCCCTATCTGCATGCATCTATCTGGACTGCGGGATGAGGTAGCCAGACTCAGAGCGGAAGTAAACTGGATCAGGAGTACCATCACCCCTATCCAGGGACCACCCAGTCCAATGCAACTGCCTCAAAGGATGCCGAGAACGAGGAGCACTTGGATGACAGTGGGCTCAGGGAGGGTTAGAGCAGTCAGGCAGAGGCACATCCCAGATCCTATTCCACTCAAGAACTCATATGCCACACTGGCAAACGAGGACAACCAAATACAGGTACCCAGAGAAGTGGAAGGAAAGGATGTGGAGGTCAGCCAAGGAGGTGACCTCAGCGGGGAAAGCAGTGGACCCCAGAGGAGGAGGAAGCGAATCCTGGTGGGGGACTCCATCATAAGAGGGATCCAGCTAGGAACACAGGAGGGGGAGGACAGGGAGGTGAGGTGCCTACCAGGTGCCACGGCATGGAGGGATGGAAGGAAGATCCTGGGGATCACTGGGAAGGCAAGACGGGAGGGTGAGCTGGATGTCATTATCCACCTAGGTACTAATGACCTGGCAAATGGGGAGCCAAAGGAAGTTCAGGAAGAGTTTAGGAAACTGGGAGGGTCTCAAGCAAGTAGCTACTTCTGTCACTTTCTCAGAAGTACTACCTGTGAGAGCAAGGAGAGCATAGGAGTGCATGCACCAGGAACTTTAACTCATGGTTGAAGAACTGGTGCTGTGAGGAAGGGTTTGGATTCATTGGTGACTGGGGACCCACCTGGAGGGATGGAGGTTTGTTCAAGCCTGAGCCTGCATCCATCCTGGAGAATCCAAGCACTCAATGATAAGTTTAAATGCTACATTGACAAGCATTTAAACTAGCAAAGGGGTGGAGGCCTGCAAGGAGGGTATCTACTTGCTCACCCCCCACAGCTAGCAGTGGAACCAGTGAACCAGAGGAGTGGCTATCTCTGCAAAGCAGTGTGCAAAAGATGGAGATTAGTGCCCAAGAGGTGGATAAGCAGAAAAGGGGCAAAATTCAGCAGGCGGGCAGACAGCAAGGAGAACCAGGGATAAATGACAACCAAGGAAGGGGCTGGAGTAGAACAGTGAGACAGTCTAGGGAGGTCAAATTATGGAAAGCCATGTGTGCAAATGCCAGGAGCCTTAGCAACAAGATGGAAGATCTGGAGGCTGTCATGGTGCAGTCAGACTTGGACATTGTGGCCATCACTGAAACCTGGTGTAATGTTAACCACGACTGGGAGATGGCCATACCTGGCTACAACATATTCAGAAGAGACAGAGCAGGCAGGAAGGGAGGAGGAGTGGCACTCTATGTGAAAAATGACATAAGGGCCACAGAGATCCAGGAGGAACAACATGGGGGAGAGATACTGTGGGTTAAGCTAGAAAGGAAAATGGGGCCAGCCATCCGCACAGGTGTGGTCTATAGACCACCAGCCCAGGAGGAAGAAACAGATAGGGAGCTGATGCTAGCCATCCAAAGGATGGCAGACATGGGTGAGGTAGTACTGGTTGGAGACTTCAATATTCCAGACGTGGACTGGAGCATCCCAGCAGCAGCATCAACTAGGAGCAGATTTATCCTGGACTCCCTTCAGGGTGCCTTCCTCAAGCAACTGGTCATGGAACCAACTCGGCAGAAGGCAATACTGGACCTTGTGCTCACAAACAGGGACAGTGTGATGGGGGTAACAGTGGGGGAGCACCTGGGAAACAGTGACCACCAGTCATTGTGGTTTGAA
Organism: Neoceratodus forsteri; assembly: GCA_016271365.2. Lineage (NCBI taxonomy): Eukaryota > Metazoa > Chordata > Ceratodontiformes > Ceratodontidae > Neoceratodus > Neoceratodus forsteri. The sequence continues at coordinate 1,731,107,152 of CM057449.1, forward strand.
ATCACAGAAAGAGCAGAACCAAACCACACAAAAACACGTATCCTGGATTTAGGGGGCAGACTTTGGGAAAATGGGAGATACTTGAAAGAGGCATTAAGGGAATGGGACAGGAATCAGGGTTGAGGAACAGTGGGCAGTATTTAAAATGGGGATTACAAGAACAACAGAATTATGTATTAAGCAGGTTAGCAAGAGGAAACGAAGAGGAGACCATTATGGTTTCCAAAGAGGTAGCAAAGAAAGTGAAAGCCAAAAGATTGCATTCAGGCAATACAAAAGACACAGGCAGAAGGGGAAGGGAGAAGTACCAGGAGAAGCAAAGGAGGCAGGAAGGTCAGTAAGGGAAGCCAAAGCTCAGACAGAAGAACACATTGCAAAATCAGTGGGTAGAGGGACAAAACCTTTACAGGTACATAAGTGAAAAAGAAAGACAAAGGAGGGATAGTGAGACTGAAGGGGGAGGATGGGGCGTGGAGGATGACAAAGTAAAGCTGACATACTGAACAGATATTTCTGCTCAGTCTTTACTGAGGAAGAGGAGGGTAATGGGTCTGAATGGAGTACAAGGGGTGAGAATGGTGCAGAAATGGACACAAGTCCCTTTACACGAGAAAGGGTCCTGAAGGAACTGGAAGAAGTAATAAGAGCAATGGGGCCAGATGGGGTGCACCCCAGGGTCCTTAAAGAACTGAGAGAGGTGGTGGCTGAACCTCTGGCTATCCTGTTTAGCCAATCACTGGAAACAGGGGAGGTACCTAAAGACTGGAGGACAGCAGATGTAGTCCCCTTATACAAAGTGGGAACAAAGAGGAAGCAGGAACTACAGACCAGTCAGCCTCACCTCGGTAGTGGGGAAGATCATGGAAGCACTACTGAAGGAGAGATTGGTGGAACATCTGGTTGTCAATGGACTACAGGACCCAAGGCAGCATGGTTTCACCAGGGGAGGTCATGTCAGACCAACCTCATTGAATTTTTGACTGGGTGACTGGGAGGTGGATCAGGGAGGGCAGTGGACATGGCCTATCTGGACTTCAGCAAGGCCTTTGATTCTGTGCCACATAGAAGACTATTACACAAACTGGGGACTATGGTGTGGGCAGGACAGTAGTGTGGTGGGTAGGTAACTGGCTGGGTGGCAGGACACAGAGGTGGTGGTAAATGGCTGTCACTCCACAGAGGGAAGAGTGACCAGTGGGTACCCAGAGATCAGTGCTGGGACGGTCCTATTCAACATTTTCATCAGTGACATGGCGCAGGACCTAGAAGGCAGAATTTCACTGTTCGCTGATGACACAAAGCTCTGTAACAGAGTAGACACACCAGAGGTGTAGACAGAATGAAGCGACCTGCAGAAACTTGAAGAATGGTCAGGGGTTTGGCAGTTGAAATTCAATGCAAAGAAGTGCAAGATAATTGCATATGGGGCACAAAAGCCCTGGCACAATATATCAGTTGGGGGGTGAGGATATAGCATGCACCAAGCAGGAAAGGGATCTTAGGGTTATCATCTCTGATGACCTCAAGGTAGGAAACAGTGTGACAAGGCAGCAGGTAAAGCAAATAGGATGCTGGGATGTATAGGCAGGGCATTACCAGCAGGAAAAGGAGGTCATAATTCCGCTATACAAGATACTAGTGAGGCCCCACCTGGAGTACAGTGTACAGTTCTGGAGACCATACTCACGTAAGGACATAGACAGGGTAGAGAAGGTTCAGAGGAGGGCAACAAAGATGGTGCATGGATTGCATCACAAGTCCTATGAAGACAGGTTGAAGGAACTGAACATGTACTCCCTGGAGGAGAGGAGAGAGGGGATATGATAGAGACATACAAGTATCTTACAGGGAGGAACAGGGTGCAGGAAAACACTATTTTAAGCGAAAAGATGTTCCAGGACTAGAGGACATGGGATGAAGTTGGAGGGAGGACGATTCAGAGGAAACATGAGAAAGAATTTCTTCACAGAGCGGGTGGTGGACAAGTGGAACACCCTGCCAGAGGAAGTGGTGGGGGCTGAAACAATCACGGGATTTAAGAATGCATGGGATAGACATAAAGGAATTCTGGAGGTCAGGGGTAAGGTGCCACAGACTTCTAGGAAAACAAACTGAACTTACAAGCTCAAATGGGCAGACTGGGTGGGCCATAGGCCCTTATCTGCCGACACTGTCTATGTATCTATGTATCTAAGGCAGTGAGGACAGCAGTAAGGCAGGGGCATCATGCCAGAGGGCCAGCAGTTTTTTTTTTGTTTTTTTTTTGCATACATGCTAATGCTCGGAGACATGCAATGATAACCAGTGTCCTCCCCAACCCCTCTGATCTGGCGCCAGCCGCACAGCACCCCAGCCTCTGCCAGTGGTAAACAAAGCACCGGACACACTTCCCCCCTCCCTCTGGAGAAGGAGAGCAGTCCCAAGGATGCTGATTTCTCCCCCCCTCAAGTCGGCCCTCCGGCTCCCAGGTCCATTCCCGAGTTGTCAGCATCGCAAGTGGAATTCCAACTGCTGCACCAGTGGACCGGCCTGTCATTGTCAGTGCCTATTCGGCCTTCTCAGTCTGTGCCCCGTAGGGCGCCATCAGCCCATTGATTGTTGGATCTCAAGTTAGAACAGGTTGATATTGAAGAGAAGTACCATCCTGACCTCATCCTCCCTGAGGAAGAAGAGGAGGAAGAGGAACCTCTTTCCTCAGATAAGTGCACTGTTTCTTCAGTAAGTGAGGACTCTGTTAAACATACTTCCAGGTCCCCTCCAGAAGATTCTACCATTTTTAATGTAATGAAGCACCTGTACACAGCTATAGGCTTCCACACTGAGGAACAGGATGTCACCAGGAGAGAACTGGTTGACTTCTTGGAGATCCAGAGTCTCCCCTAATCCTATCCTCCCAACTCTGAGGAATGTCACCATGGCGGTGTGGCACCACCCAGATATGTTTCCTGCCATGCCTTGCAGGGCAAACAAACTCTATCTGCCTTATTATGCTGCCTAATCTGAGACTGATTCAGTAGCCATCAAAGCAGCACATGATAGGTTCGAGATACCCGAGCACCGTAGTTCCATCCCCCCTGACAGGGAATCCAGATGAATCGACCTTTGGGGTAAGAGGGTTTACGCCTCCTCCATCTTGGGACTTCAGACTGCTAACTATCTATCACATATGGCTAAGTACCAAAATACCATCTGGAGGAAGGGCAAGGCAGCTGCCCAGACTCTCCCAGACTGTTCCCAGAAACAAAGAGGTTCTCAAATCTCTGCAGGCTGCAAAGGATATTAGTAAACACCTCCTCAGGGCCTTGTATGACATTTCTGATACTGGTAACAGGGCTGCTGCCACAGGTATTTGCCTTCATAGTCACACCTGGCTGAGGGTCTCTGGCTTCACAGCAGATGTCCAGCAGAAGGTGCTGAATTTTCCTTTCAGTAGCTCACAGGTATTTGGGCCAGATGTCCAGGACATCATTAATGATTTACAGGCATCAGGAAGGGCTAATGAGTCTGTCCGTTCACTTTACCATACACAGCCAGGAGCAGTCAACGCCCATCCTTTCATAAGGTATCCAACAAGTCCGGAGCAAGCTCCCATTCTCAAGGCAAATGGAAGGCCTCCTCTGCCTTACCTACTCCTTCTTCCTCAGGCCCTGCTGCAAAGACAAGGGGAATGGATCAGCCCCAGTGGCTAGATTCACCTCTGCCTGACTCCTTGCTAGACCCCCCTCTTCAGGTCCCTGACCAAGAGGTGGTGGTCAGAGGTCAGTTCTCCCTCCGTCTCAGCCAGTGGAGAGCCATAACTTCAGATGCCTGGATTCTTCAGATTATAGAATGGGGTCACACTTTGGAGCTTGTAGGACAGCCTCTGGAGACTCCTCCGGTATCCTCCAGCCCATATCATGGTTCTTTGGGAAGAGGTACAGTCCCTTCTGCAGAAAAAGGTCATCGAGCCAGTGCCCAGGAAGCAGAAGAACAGGGGGGATTCTACTCCAGGTTTTTCCTGGTCCTCAAGAGGATCGGAGATCTGAGACCTATTCTGGATCTCGAGGACCTCAACCTTTCTATCCAGTACAAATAATTCCACATGGTCACTCTGTCAGGCCTGCTGCCCCTACTCAAGCAAGGTGATTGGCTGTGCTGCCAAGATATGCAAGACACTTACCTGCATACCTCGGTTTGTCTTCCGCACTGGCGGTTTCTCTGGTTTCTTTTTCAGGGCGAACATTACCAATTCAAAGTATTGCCCTTTGTCTTATCCTCTGCGCCATGGGTCTTCCCAAATGCTTAGCAGCAGTAGGTGCTGCCTTTCAGTGAGAAGGCCTGTACGTCTTCCCCTACCAGAATGACTGGCTCCTCAAAGCTCCATCCAGAGATCAGCTCCTCTGGACCCTGGAGAGGAACCTCCAACTGATTCACTCTCTGGGCATTACTGTCGGTCTGCCCAGGTCCATATTGATTCTGTACCAGAGGCTGCAGTATATAGGGGTGGTCCTGGACTCTGCACATGGCAGGGTCTTTCTGCCCCAAAGCATGGGAGAAAGCCTCATTTCCCAGGCTCAGGAAGTGGTCTAGAGCTATTCTGTTCCCACGAGGGTGTACTTGAGGCTGTTAGGCCTCATGTCTGTGGCCATTGCCACGGTCCCCTTGGCTAGACTGCACATGCGGATGCTCATTTGACCCTCTGGGTGCAGTGCTACCAACACATGGATGACCTGGAGCAGCTAGTGCTGGTCTCCTCAGCAGTCCGCAAGGTGCTCCAGTGATGGATGGACCTCCAAAACCCTGTTACGAGGGGTCCCATTCCTGATCTCTCCTCAGCAGATCATAACTATAGATGCCTCCAGCTTGGGCTGGGGTGTGCACCTGGTTCCCTTTCAGGCTTAGGGAACATGGTCCCAGATCGAGACGTGTCTGCATATCAACATCCTCGAGATGTGGGCGGTCCTGTATGCCATGCAAGGTTTTCATAACCATCTCCTTCAGGGTCAATTGTTGGTCCAGTCAGACAGTCTCAGTGTTGTCTACTACATTAACAAGCAGGGAGGAATGCATTCATACTCCCTGTGCAGAGAGACCATGAGAGTCTGGTACAGGGTACTAGACCACAGCCTGGTCATCTCGGCAGTCCATGTCCCATAGTGTATGAGCCAGATAGGGTCATCAGTACCACTCGGGGGGCAAATGCTCATGTTGTTTTTTAGCAAGCTTCACCTGCCTGGATAACAAATATATGTGATAGCATTGCGGATCGAGTAGCTTTTTGTGTGTTCTCACATCAAATGTATACCCGCCAGTGTTCTTGCTATCCATCCATTTGTGTCTATATTCTGTACAAACGTTTATTATCTAGGCATAGAAAGCTTGCTAAAAACCAACATGAGCATTCTCCACCCCCCCCCTCCCGAGTTGTACTGATGACCCTTGTCATGCTGGTATGGCTAGTCTATTCCAAATACCAGACTGTGTATACTAAGCCTTGCACCACAACAGTTCTAGTGATATTTTGATATGCAGCTGGTAATAACATTTATAAACCATCATATGATGGTTTTAGATGTCTTAATGTAGTATACTGATTAGTCACTAATAATTATTGTTTATTTTCAGATGATGCTGGAGTAGTGGCTACTAGAATGGAAGAAGAAGAAAATCAGTCCAGCCAGAGGGATACGTCTAGGAGGTGCATCATTCACTTTGACTCTTCAAAGCTTAATCCACAAGAACAATTGACTATTCCACAAAACCATGATTCCTGGTTGATATTATTGACCACTGCAAAAGTGAGGAATCGTGTTCCTGTTCTGCAGCTGGCAGAAGAACTTCAAGGTGAAGAGGAGATTCCCCAGCTATTCTACCACAGACATTGAGGAAGCATATTCTCAATGAAAAGGGAGTCACTGAAACAAAAAGCAGAAGATAGTGCACCAGAAGCTGCAGCAGAAAACAGTGGTCAAACCAAGCGGCAAAACAGACGATCATCTTCTGAGACCAGGATCTATTCAACCAAAAGCATCTTCTGTAAAAAGAAAAAGTACCAAAAAGGAACATGCACAAGAGAATCTTTGGTAAAGGCTACACAACTCGAAGCAGATGAAACACTCTGCCAAACTGCACTTATAAGGAAGGATGAAGATATGTTAGCAGTCACAAGTAGAGAGAGAGAGTAGCAGCAGAGACGCATTATCATCGGAGTTGCTACAAAGCATATTCAAGAGACTCAAGTCGCCTTCACTCAACAGGTAGCCAAATACTGAATGCAGTAGAGAGCACTAATGGTGATATATAGTGCTCAAATATAGAACATCAGTCATATGTTGAACTGTTCAAATATATTAGAGATGAGTTAACCCTTGGGCTGCTGATAGAATGAGAACATATAGGAATTATGGACTGATATATCAGTCCACGGCACAGCAAGGGTTAATACCTTTCCCAGATGTGACAACATTGAACAGTCTGACAACAAAACCTGCCAATATTATGTAATCGAAAGGTGTATCTACCATGAAAGGAATTAACATTATACAATGGCAAGAAAATTTCCTGGACTCTGATTGGTCAGCTGCCCACCCACAGCAGGGATGTTATCCTGGCATAACATCCCAGCTGTAGTGCCAGCCAGCTGTCAACCTCATCACTAAACATCAAAAGACAGATTACTACACAGCAGCTGTCAAAGACCACTGTGACAGAAATACTAAACAAAATAAAGCAGACTCATGACAGCATTTCCAAAGTTAAATTTCAATTTATTCAAAATGGCAACAATAGATAAATGGTTTTCAGAAAACAAAGAAAATACTGAGCCTAAAAAGAAAAAAGAAAAACGAAGACATGTTGAAATCCACGACAACCACCTAGATCAAATTGAATGCGAGAGAAATGAACCATCCACAAGGCGGCAAACTGTGTGGGCCATTAACGTCTTAAATGACTGGATGAAAGAAACAGGTACCGAAGTAAACTTAGCAACAGTAACGGAAACCGACTTAAATAAAATCCTACGAAAATTCTATGCCTCAGTCAGAAACAGCAACGGAGACCAGTACGGAATAAGTAGTTTTATCGCATTGAGATCGGGGATTAACCGTTACCTAAACGAGCCCCCGCTGTCAAGAAACATCAACATAATCACCCACACAGAGTTTCAAACGGCAAACAACATATTCACAGCCCAAATAAAAAGCCTGAGACGGGACGGAAAGGACAAGGCCCAACACCACGCTCCCCTCACGGAGACCGAACTGTAATTCCTGAGACAATCCGAGGCACTCAACACAGAAACCCCCGAAGGACTTCTACGCCGAGTCTGGCTAGAAGTTCAGTTGCATTTCGCCAGACGCGGTTGCGAGGGGCAAAGACAGCTACAACCTTCCAGTTTTGAATTCAAAACAACAGAAACTGGACTTCAATATGCCACACTGAGCTTCAATGAAAAAACAAAAAATCACTGCGACGCACTAGAAAAAGACCGCGATCGCTACAGGGGCACAATGTTTGCTATAGAAGGCCATCCTCAATGCCCAGTTGCTCTCCTAAAAAAATACATATCAAAACTCCCCATCAACAGCCCATGCCTCTTTTTGCATCCTAGGAAAAAGCCTGCCAGTCCCTGGGTAACAGAAAAAGTCTGGTATACTTTGGAGCCCCTAGGCAAAAATTACCTGTCTTCCATGCTGCCAAAATGTGCGTGCTGCAGGGCTCCCACCGATACACACAAACCACTCCTTCACGAGCGACTGCCATCCAATTACTAAGTAACGCCGGACTAGAAAGCCGCCAAATAATAAGCGTAACTGGCCACAAACAGGAATCCTCTTAAAAGCTACTGGAGCCCGGACGCTGCAGCAAAGATCCCAATGGAGTGGCATTATATCAGGAACAACAGGAAGCACCGGATCCATGCCTCGAACCTGTGACACAACAAGAACGCCATGCCGCCGAACCACTACCGACAGCTACCTCCGATCACACCATGGCAACAGTAAACATGCCAGCAAAAAGAAACACCCGAGCAGACTGCATCGACCAAGAAAACAGCAATACTGCCCTGCAAAGTACTAGCAACAGCAACCAATTTTACATCCAAGGCAACAGCATGTGTGTATTTAATATTTACAAACCGTAAATGAACTACCATAAACGTTATTAATTTGACAAATGTTGTATCGTTTCACATGTTAAAAATACTTAAGTTATTCACATATTTGTAACAAATTAACAAGTTAAAAACAGAACTATTTAATTCAGTGGAAGGATATTTCACATTTTAATCAATAAAAATAATTTAAAGTTACTTTTTCTAATCTTCTCTTCATTTAACACATTCGAGCCATTGTATAATAGAATAATGCCCTCCAGGGTGAGTAAGATGCTGGGATAACATCCCGCCTGTTGGACGCCCTCGGCCGTTGGCCCCGGGCCCAACCACCCAAGGTGGGATGTTATCCCAGCATAACACCCATCCTGTCGGGCATTATTCCTTTAAGAAAGCACATCTGTCATGAATTAGAGACTGAATTTGGAAGCAATTTGCATATATTCCTTGATGAGAAAGGGAAAATGTTGTTGTTACCTGATAGTATGAGTCTCTATGACCTTGCAAAGAAGTATCAAACAGTGTGGCAGGAATTGCTGTTATGGAAATCCAAATGATCAGATATCAGCAAAACCATTGACCAAACATCATCACATATAAGAACAACAATTAGAAACAGAGAGAAAACAACCCAGTGGTCTTATCATCCTTCAGATCTCACCAAGGAGTCGTTAGTTGTTCCCCCAGAACTCAGGTGTTTTTTCATTGGCCTCCTCGCAGGTAAACCTGAGCACACATGTCCATCTCAAAGGATCAATATGCTGATGGACTCCTTCAGCCAAGATACTATACAGTAGATGCTGTGACCAGTAGACAACATAAACCACCAAAACATATACTGCTGTTATATGGGGGTGAAAACTCTCACTGGAAATATAGAGCTTGTCCAAGCTCTGAACAGATTAGGACATGGCATGTCCTAGTCCCAACTAGAGGAAAATGACACAGCTCTATGCCTGCAGAAACCAGCAGCAGCTTTGAACCAAAGAGTCATCCTTCCAAAAAATATCCAGCCATATATATTCACAAGCTTAGCCTGGGACAGTATTGATCGCCTTGAAGAAACCTCACAGGGTCTGGGACGACCCATCGAGTGAATGGCATTGCCGTGCAGTCTACAGTCTTTGGACGTCATCCCCTGAAAATTGTTCTTTCCAATGTTGAAAATCTGAAGCAGTGTACTGTGTCTACTGAAAACAAACAGATACCAACTTATATAGTAGGGGAACAATTGGGATCACAGTCATTACACACTACTGAAGATGACAGACAGGAACATAAAGAGATGGCATGAATAGCTGAAGGGGAAGGACTTAATCTGGATACTTAAAAGACAGGTAGACACTTTGAGTCATATCATTCTAAGCTGGACAGGTTTTAACATCAGCACATACAACCTGATCACCATATGCCAAGACGTGATAGGATATCTGCCCATAATTAACGCACATGCAACTGAAATGTCAACAGTATTTGAAATCATTCTGACCTGCTGAATGAACTACACCTGGAAGAGATTGTCATAGTTCTGGATAAAGCACTATACACAAAAGCCACTGAGATTACATGTAAGCACATTCCATACCATTTTGACCCTCCTAGCCATCCTTGGCAAATGGTTTCAGGATACTGGTCTGCATGACCTCTGCACTGAATACATATTCATTGCTGAGGATTCAGTATCTGGCGTGCTTGATGGCAAGATATACAGTCGAGCAGTCAGAGTACACATATGCATATATAAAGTTTTACTCCATGTGTCCTGGAAAGGATTTATTCGATAGATAAAAGCAAAGCACCCAAACTAGATGTACTCGGCATTGCTGCAACAAGTGAATGATTTACATGAAGATCTGCGCTAGGCGAACTTAGATGAACTGCTCAAACATGAAGATCTGACACATTCGCTTGGTACTGTGGAATCAGTATCTAGAATATCTGTGCCACAGCAATGGGAACTTGTCTGCCTTCTTGGTCTCATACATTGATATGGTTGGTGATATCCTTTTGGGATTACTCAAGAGCATCAAGAGAGGGCAATTGGCATTTGCATCTCTGCTATTTGGGAAACAATTCCATGGTGTTTCACCTATGATCAACTAAACTATACAATTTATCTACCAGCATACTCTGCATAGACTACAAACCTTCCAACAGAGCATCACCAAGTCTACAGCAGTTTACCAATGGAGGTTTTCTTGGCAGACTAGATGAGCCGTAGTGTCCTTTTCTGCTGACACATTTCTGTGACAACCCATTCAGATGCATTCTTGTAGATCAAACAACAGAGGTTACTGTTAACAAAGACACTCAAACAACTGGTGGAATGACAGAATTCACCCAAAAGTCTGAAGCAGTAAACAGGTTCTACTTGACAGCTGAATACTGCACTGCTTTTTTGAGTCAGCTGAGAGATATGACCCAGGTGACCAGATCTGACTTTCATCACACAGTGCTACAGAAACCCCGGATTGAGATGGATGAGAAGGCTGTATCTTCTGTTGTGGAGGTACTCGAAAACTGGGTCAGTCCATTTGAAGAAAATCAAGAGCTTGTAAGTGTCTTAACAGCCACAACAGCCCCAAAAGATGTTATGAAATACCTGATCCATTTTTGTGCCATAGGAGAGCAGGCCTATCTGACCTTCAAAACAGAAAAGCTTGAATCAAATCTGCCACAAAAAAATTCCATGACCCAATGAAAAAGAACATGTTGAAAACCTTCACAAGCTTATGTAAAAAGAAGCGGGTGCGGAGCAGTGGGAAGTCCATCATTCTGAAGACAGACAGATCACTTTTTGATCAGGTGATTGTTATTGCGCAAAGTCGTATCCTTCAGATGAGAGAGGTATTTTGTCATGCTCTCGGTCCTTTACTTTGGGCATTGGCTATACGAGAAGTTCTTCCCAGAAAAACCACCAAAGCTGTTCTGGCAACAAGCCTTCAAAAAACTACAGCACCCGCAGAACTAATACCAGACAATTCAACAATGGTGATTGATGGAAGGAGCCTTGTACAGAAGGTGAGAAATGACCAAGCTACATTTGGAGATATTGCATCCTCCATTCACTTCATGGCTCTTAAAGAAGGACCACAGAGTACCAGAATCGACATTGTGTTTGATACTTACTGAGAGGTGTCGATTAAGGACATTGAAAGAACACACAGGGGAGAAGAACAAGGGTTGCAAAAGATGAACATCACAGAGACACAAATGACAGACATTGGAGGCTGCTCCTAAAACAAGTAATTAATAAAAGCAGTCTGATCACATTTCTGGTAAGCGAGTGGCAGAAGACAAAGTACACAGGTAGTCTGATGGGAAAGAGTCTTTTTGTCACTCATCTTGAAAAGTGCTGGAAGATAACTGACAAGGGCAGTGAAGAGGTACTTGCTCTATCAAGCCAACATGAGGCAAATGGATGCCTTCTACTCCATGCTGCTCATGCTGCAGAAGAAGGCTATTCATCAGTGGTGATCAGCTCAGAGGACATGGATGTTTTCATCCTGTGCCTTGCATTCAGTGATCACATTAATGCTTCTCTGTACCAGAAATGTGGCACTAAAACCATCAAACATTTTGTTGATATTGGTAAAGTAGTTGCAGCCGTTGGGTCCGATATTTGCAAGGCACTTATAGGGATACACACAAACACTGGCTGCAATACAGTTAAGTGCTTTTGCTGGGAAAGGCAAGCTGCATGTGCTTCAAATTCTCAAAACAAACAGCGATGCCAGAGAAGATTTAGTGGAACTTGGACAAGACTGGAACCTAACTGCACAGCTTCATTCCAAGTTGGAGAAATTTGTTTGCTACTTGTATGCAACCAAACCCAGAACAACTGAAATTGGGGAGCTGAGCTACAACCTGTTTTGTTTGGGAAAAGGACTGTCTCCAGAAGCACTCCTTCAGAGCAAATTACCAAGCTACGATCTGGAAAAGGAGTCTTCAGAATGACCCTGGAACTCCTGATCCAACGAGAAAGGGACGGAAACTGGAAAGGCACGAAGGTCAAAGATATTTCCTCATCGACTGGATAGATGGTGCCCCAGCACCAGAGGCTGTATTGGATCTCTTTTCATGCACATGTAGCCGCTCCAGCAAGATGCTCTCTTGCATTTACTTGGGAAATGGCCTAACGTGCATGGTCATGTGCAGACTGAGGGACTGTGCCAATCAGGCATGCGATGAGGACTGTGAATCACAAGTAAATGCAGATGATGACCCCTATAATGATGGCTGTGATTACTAAATATGTGTGTGATTCTTGTGCAAATGGGTGAACTCTTAGGAAACAAGTATCTGTTATGCTCATCATTTTGCAATTTGTTTTCTCAAAATTATACACATGTTCAGTTTAGGTCTCCATTATATCCCCCAGCTGGGGCCATTTGGTCTGATAATAAACAATAAAATGCCAGAAAAACTATCTGAGTGTAAATGGACCCATTTAAAAATAGTACCCATGTTTTGTTTATAAAATCCAAGTTTGTAATAGTGTTCAAAAATAATAACATTATTGATTGATGTATTTAATGATCTCATTCCAGTCACCAAAATGATATTGTTTATATTATAAAGGTTAGTTTTACAGTCTAGTTTTATAGTTTGTGCCGTATCTAGCATTGAGAAGTAATCACAAATGTGTTTTTGTGATTAAATTGTGTTTTAATATGATTTTTAGTTGGTACATGCTAAATACAAACTTCCGGTGCTTGGTGAACCTCTCTGGGGGTGGGTATACATTTGTTGTGAGAACATACATAAAGCTACTTGATCTACAATGCTATCACATAAATTTGTTATCTAGGGATATTTAGCTTTCAAAAAATTCCATGAGCATTTGCCCCCCCACCCCCCGAGTGGTACCAGTGACCCCTTTTTGGGAGCTCTGGCTCATACACATTTAGACGTGCTGAACACTCTGGCGGACAGCCTCAGCAAGACTCAGTCCAGCATGCACAAATGGGAGCTTCTCTCATTTATCGCAGATCTGTTCAACAGTTGGGGTCATCCAGAGCTGGACCTTTTTGCATCCCTACTCAGCGCAAAACTGCCCAGTTCTAGGGATGTGGATATGATGTTCTAGCCACACTTCTGGCAGTGTCCCTTCCCTTTAAGATGTGCTGGAAAGTCTTCAGGCTGGCTCCTCCCATCCACCTGGGTGGTATATCCCTTGGCTTCACCCCATGATGCCAGATCTTTCTTTCCGCAGGAAGAAGCAGGTTCCCTCCTTACTGCTCCCGCATTAAGTAGGCCGTGGCACTCAAATCTTTGAATTTACTTCTAAAACATAAACTCATTCGAGTTTCGTCTTCAGCTTGATGTTCGATCATGACCTCAATGTAGGATAAGTCCTCATCTGGATATTGCCGGTGCCCATGCAGGGAGAAGATGTTGCGTACTGCATTTGCTGTCTCGGCCACGATCACGACACTCAGGCCTGCGACATTTAGGGTTACCACCTTTTAAGGAGCCCAAAGTGGGTCATTTCTTACTGAAACATGACTATTCGTAGGACAGTATGTACCCTCAACCAATGCAACAGACTTGTTTTCTCTAAATAATCAGAATAAAGACCAAGTTTTATAGTTGTTTCTAGTGTTTCTTATTATTTTAAGGTATTTTAGTTAAAATATTTAAGTTATTTGCAACATTTAGAGGAAAGTCAGAAAATATTTTTTTCTACTTATAATGTCAGGACATGTAGTATTTTTCATGTTGTTTTTGCAGGACACAGCTGCCCAAATCAGGACTGCCCTGCTAAAATTGGGACAGGTGGTAACCCTAGTGACATTTGTCAGTCCTTTCTTACAACGGTCCTTGAGAACTGCCTTGCTCGCCTAAAGTTGGGCCACCCAGAAAAATGACATCTGCCGTCAAGTCCAAGCATGCCCGTTGAGTGGTCTTCATGGCTGTGGGGTCTGCTGAGCAGTTAGAGCAACTTGCGGCCTTCAAGGAAGAGGTGGCCCAGGCTGCCACTCAATACTTTTCTGTTTCGGCTTTTGTTCTGCTTAAATTGGGCTCCACTTATTCGGGCTCCTTCAAGAAGCTGTGCCAGTTTCCTGCTGATGCAAGGAGTCCAAGAAAGAAAAATAGAAGACTCATCGTCGTTGATCCTAGGACCAGGAGCATTCTCGCTGTCAGGAATCTCCGGTTTTGACTATGGTTGAAACTGCAGCCTTAGCCACTGGCTTCCCGGAGACCCTGTTGGGCCAGTTGGCTGAGACGCTGGCCGATGATGTGGCCGAGATTTCTCTTAACCCTGTCGACCAGTTGTCATCCAATGAGACCAGCTCTCTGTTCAGGAATCCAGTCCTGCTTGTGACCACTGAAGGGGCGGCCCAGCCAGCTTGGCCGGACCCTCCGGTCATCGACCTAGACCAGGAGGAGCCGTGGGTCTCTCCGACTCCCTCTGAGGTACCCGTTGGCACCCCCGGTGGCCGAAGTCTATGTCTTCCTCATCCTCTGGGTTGAGCAGGTCCCACCAACATCAGCGGACTCGCTCTTGGCACCATGAGATGCGGTAACACTGCTGTTTTTCATCTTTGTCCTCCTCAGGTGAGGAGAGGCTTTGACACAAGTTGCATCGACACTATGAAGACCTTATGTGACAACAGTTAGTCTTGGCTGGTCTGAAGCTGACTCCGGCTCCCACACGTGGCTGTCGCCTGACAGGCCAACACTGACGCCCCTGGCTGGGCCGGTCGACACCATTGCTCCACCAGCGGAGCCAGTCCAGACTGTTCCAGTTCGGCCGAAGCTGGCTTCTCCACCAATTGTGGTGGAGCTGCCGACCGGGGCTCCATCCAAGGAGTCTCGGCCAGCTAAGAGGCTTCCACATCGGCTGTGTCACTCTCACACCTGACTGCCTGCAGTGGGTTGAGAGTGACCTAGGTGGTTGCCTGCTTTATGCGGACTCCTTGGAGTCCGAAGATTCCTCTCTGCACTCCTATCCACTCGACATGGAGTCGATGGGGGATCTTGCGACAGCGGAAGGACCCACTTCCTTCATGGGCATCCTCCATCTCATCTCTGAGTCCACAGGGATGAAACAGGAGCCTGTTCAAAATCAGGCTCACTATCCCCTCACAGAAATTCTAGATAAGGTAGACTCCCTGGAGGCTTTCCCAGTGGCTGAGGCAATTGTTCGCCCTGCTCTGGAGCTTGGTAGCATCCCGCCTCTTGCCCTGCACCCTCGACAAATATGTGGTGCCCACCAGTACCCTTTCAGGGTTCACAGAGCATCCTTCAGCTGACGGGGTGGTGGATGACTCCGTGTTTAGGCACTCGGGCAATACTGGGGACATTGACAGACCGCTGGACAAGGAGTCCAAGAAATTGAACCACTCGGCTAGAAAGGTCTATGCTGCCTCCTTGCTCGACCTCCGCCAGGTGAGCTCGGCCATCTTGGTGGTGCACTTCTCCCATACCCTTTTGGGTTCCCTGGATGAAGTGATTCCTCACCTTCCTGCGGACCTCCAGACCACGGCAAAGCAGGTCTGTGACCAGGGCCGGACTGTGGCAAAACAGCAACTCCAAATGGGTCTGGATATTGGAGACTTCTGTGCCAGCTCGGTGGCAGCCCCAGTTGCCGTACACCATAGGGCTTGAGTACGAATCTCAACCTTCACAGCAGACATTCAGCACAAGCTGGTGGATGTGCCATTCTTAGGCACCGACCTGTTTGGGCCTGGTGTGGAGGGTCACCTCCAGTGCATTGAAAAGTTCAGTGCCACCCCGGACTGTTTGACATCTGCCCAGAAGGACCCCAAGTGCTCCAAGCAGCAAAAGCGCAAGCCCTTTCAGTCCTCTATTCCTGCAGCAAAACCAGTCCAGCATCAGTCTGGCCAGCAGGCTCAATCCTGATGACTTCGGGCCAAGTTCATGGCCTTGGCGGTCCGAAAGTCCAGAGGGAAGGGACCCGGTGGCCCCTCAGCCACGTCCTCCTACTCCAAGCCTGCTCAGTGATGGGATGAGGGGTGTCTCCCTCATGCCCATTACGCCTCTCCTGGGTACTCCTGTGGGAAGCCAGCTCTGCCACTTCTTTTCCACCTGGTCCACTGTTACCACAGACAGGTGGGTTCTGAAAGCGGTCGATCAGGGTCTGGCTCTGGAGTTCGAGCAGTACCCTCCCAGTCGAGCCCGCGCCCCACGGGAGGACTTGGTATCCACAGACACTTGGTCGGCTCTTCGAGGTGACATAGCCCAGCTCCTCCCCAATGAGGTTGTTGTCAGTGTAGCGGATCCTCCAGAACACCCAGGGTTTGTCTCCAGGTACTTCCTGGTACCAAAGCGGATGGGGGGGCTGGTACCCCATTCTAGAGCTGCATGACCTGAACAAATTCCTCAGGTCTCACACTTTCAGGATGGTAACTCTGTCTCAGATCATACCATCTCTCGAGCAAAATACGTGGTTTTGCTCCCTGGATCTCCAGGACATGTTCTTTCATGTCCTGATCCATCCGTCCCATGGAAGGTTCCTCTGCTTCTGAGCCGAGGAGAACCCTCTATGAGTTCCAGGCCACTTGGCCTCTCCTTGGCCCCCAGGATCTTTACCAAATGCACTGTAGTGGTGGCAGCTTACCTGAGGCAGTGAGGGGTCAGGGTGTACCCCTACCTGGATGACTGGCTGATAGCAGGTCCCTACAGGCAGGAGGTGGAGCGGTCCAGGGACCTGGCCCTCCAGACCTGCATTAACCTTGGCCTCCTGGTCAATGATGCCAAGTCAGAACTCATGCCCTCACAGATGGTCAGCTTCATTGGGGCAGAGCTCAACTCTTGCCGAGCCAGGGCTCAGCTCCCAGCGGACAGGGCGGAGGTTCTCTCCCCCTTTGCTTGATCATTTCTGTTTGGCCACTTGCACCCTGCCCAGGACTTACCTGCACCTTCTGCATTGCATGGCAGCCTGCACCAGCATGGTCCAGTGGGCCCATTGGCATATGCACTCCCTGCAGTGAGAGCTGGCCAGCCAGTGGTCTCTGCGCAAAGGTAATTTCAACTAGCTGGTCACTGTGACTGAGAAGATGTGGAATGCCCACCAGTAGTGGCTCATCCCAGAGCCTCTGCAGGAAGGGATGCCATTTGTCCACCATGAGCTGACAATCATCCTGACGACTGATGCCTCTCTCCTGGGCTGGGGTGCTCACCTAGGGGAACACAGAGTCCATGGGCTCTGGACCCCCAGGAGTCCCAATGCCACATCAACCTGCTGGAGCTCTAAGCGGTTCAGCTGGCGCTGACCGTATTCACTCCATGTGTTCGGAGTCAAGTGGTCCAAGTCCAGATGGACAACACCACAACCATGTACTACCTCAGCAAGCAAGGCGGGACACTCTCCTTTAACCTGTGCAAAGAAGCTCTCTGCATCTGAACCCTCACGCACAGCCTGGAGGTGGATCTCCTGGCCATCCATGTGGCAGGAGCCTACAGTCAGCAGGCGGATGCCCTCAGCCAAGTGGGCAAGGTGTCTCATGAGTGATCTCTCCATCTAGAGGTAGTTCACATTCTCTTCTCCCAGTGGGGTTTTCCTCAGGTGGACCTTTCTGCCACTAGGGAGAACGCAAAGCTTAGGCTGTTCTGTGCCCGCCCCCCTCAACAGGGCTCACTGCCAGGGGATGCTTTCTCAAGGCCATGGATCCCAGGCTTCTTCTATGCCTTCCCTCTACTTCCCTTGATCCACAAAGTGCTGCTCAAGGTCAGGAGGGACAAGGCATGGGTGATCCTGGTGGCTCTGTACTGGCTTCGCTGGATTTGGTACCTCGATCTCCTCAGCCTCAGCAGCAGGCTCCCGAGGCATCTTCCCATACGTCTGGACTTGCTCTCCATCAGTCAGGGGAAGGCACTCTACCCGGTCCTTTAATCCCTGCACCTGATACCCTGGTTCCTGAGCGATTAGATTTCCAGACTTTGGGTCTCTCCAAAGATGTCCTCACTGTAGTTGGGGCATCTAGGAAGGAATCGACCAGAAAGTGCTGTGCCTTCACATGGAAGAGATTCTCCATTTGGTGTCAGGGCAAGGGACTGGACCCTTTGGCCTGTCCAATGGCTAGCATTTTAGATTACCTGTGGTCTTTCTCCAAAGGAGGGCTTTGGTTGACAACCCTTAAGGTGCACCTGGCAGCCATCTCTGCTTACCAGGCATGGGCTGGTCAGCAGTCAGTGGCACAGGAGAAGGTGGTCTGGTGCTTTTTCAAAGGTCTTAATCTTATTTCCCCTCTGGCACGTGAACCACCATCACCATGTGACTTGTTCCTCTTTTTGGCAAAGCTCATGGGCAAGCCATTCAAACCGATGCACAAGTGTGAGATGTCCCACCTGTCGTGGAAGACCGCCTTCCTGGTGGTTATCACATCAGCCAGAAGGATCAGTGAGCTCCGGTCGCTTTCGGTGGAGTCTCCTTACCTGGTCTTCCACCGGGACAAGATTGTCCTGCGCCCCAACCTGAAGTTACTCCTGAAGGTTATGTCAGAGTTTCACCTAAATCAGGTGATGACTCTTCTGGTGTTCTTCCCAAATCACACCTCGGAAGCTGAACACAGGCTCCATACTCTGGACCTGAGGCGAGCGCTCGCTTACTATAAAGAGCGCACGGCTGGAGTTCGGGGAGAGGTTCGCCAGCTGTTTGTCACCTACGCTGAAGCTGCACCTGGCAGACCTGCAGCCAAGTGCATGATTGGCAAGTGGATCACATCCTGCATTGATCTCTGCTATAGGTTGGTGGGTAGAGAGCCTCCCGGAGGGCTAAGGGCTCATTCCACCCGCAATGCTGCTGCATCAGTAGCTGCTTCCAGGGAAGTTCTTAATCAGGAAATCTGCAAGGCTGCTACCTGAAAGTCAGCACACACCTTAATTTCCCATTACCACATTAACCTCGAGTCATACCGGGATGCTGGTTTTTGGGCCTCAGTTCTCCAATCATCATTTCTTAAGTAGGAGGTGTGCCCCTTGCCTCCCTACTCCCAGAGAACTGCTAGGAGTATGCCAGAAGTGCAGATAGAACATGATATTTATGTCCCTAGAAACACAGGTTCTAGGGACATGGATATGTTGTTCATCCACACTCATTGGCAGTATCCTTGCCGCTTTAAATCTTGCCGGAAGGTCTTCAAGCTTGCTCCTCCCACCCACCCGGGTGGTATAACTCTCGGCTCCGCCCCATGACGCCAGATCTTCCTTACCGCTTGGAAGCTCAGGTTCCCTCCTTAACGCTCTGCGTTTGCGACTGGTTCCTATTTCTCCTTATGGATTTAAAAATAAAATTTTGCAAAAGACTTCAGTCTTCTATCCTCGGCCGCGATGGACAAATCGACTCCGGATTTCGGAGATGCCCATGCGGGCAGAAGATGTCTCGGACGGATCCTCACTCCACGTGTGTATACTGCTTAGGCCTTGAGCACGACCCGCAGGCTTGCGACCTGTGCTCATCTTTCTTGGCCTACGTCCACAAAGACCGTGCTGCCCGATTGCAACTGGGCCGTCCCGAGAAGCGTTTTCCTCCGTGAAGTCAAGGAGGCCGGTTGGCGGTGTCGGCGGCGGGCGGGCTCGGCGGATCAGCTCGGCGGATGGTCGCCTCGAAGAGGAGGCGGGCGGGCCAGATCTTCCTCGGCCGCTGCATTTATCCTGTCCTGGGTTCTTCCTACACGTTCTTTTAAGGAGCTTTGTCTGTCCCTCTCCACTAAAGGAGAAGGGCTCGTCTGCTGGACCTTATTCTCGGTCCAAAAGAGGACGGGTTGAAGTCCCCTCCGTACGCTCTTGGGAGCGGGAAAGGTCCTTCTCCCGGGCGTCGACCGTCGGGCTTCGGGTCGATCGTCGAGCCGCACTGGCCTCACGGTGTCCCCGCCAGGTCAGTTGACCGAGACTCCACCGATGAAGTCGAGATTTTCTCGACCCATTGGACGGCTGTCGCCTTTAGCAGCCGAGATTCCCTCTCCCGGTTCCCCGGGAGGAGTTGAGATCCTGTGGGCTCGCCTGTGCCTCGGTTCCGGAGCCTCGGATGGACCATCCGAGCCGGAGTGCGGTTCGGCGACACCTCCCGCACCGACCTCGGAAATTCCGGGACTCTCGGTCTCGGACCTCTTCGTGGTCCAGCCGATCCCACCGTCATAGGCGGTCTCGGTCTCGGCACCGCGGTAAGCGGCGTCGCCGTTCGTCCTCGTCCTCCTCCTCGGATGAGGGGAGGCTTCGGCGTAAATTACGTCGACGGTACGAGGACCTTATGTTGCAACAGCTCCTCCTGGTCGGGAATAAGCCGACCCGTCGCCTTCCCCGGCCATTAAGTGGCTGTCACCGGAACGGCCGACACAACCCCTCGACTTGTCCGAGGAGCCTATACCCAGGCCGGTTGTTGCGCAAACCAGCTGCTCCACCAATTCCGTGGAACCTCCGCCTCCACAGCCACCACTGGGGCTCCACCAAGGATTCTCGGCTGGCTAAGGGTTTACCCCATCGGTTGTCAGTTACCCTCACTCCCGACCGACCTCGGCAGGTGAAGGGTGGCTCAGGCCAGAGGCAGCTCTTCGAGGACTCTTCCGAGTCCGAGATGATTCCTCCTTCTTCTCCAAGCGACTGGACTTGGAGTCTTCAGGAGGTCAGTCAATGGACGATAGCCGTGTCCTTCCTAGGACTGCTTCCGGCTCATCTCGGAGTCTACCGGGATGGAGCTCGAACCCGTTTCCAAACGGGCCAGGTATCCCCTCACGGAGATTCTGGACCGAGGGGATTCTCCGACGGAGGCCTTCCCGGTGGCCGAGGCCATAGTGGGTCCGGCACTGGAGCTTTGGCAGCGCCCTGCTTCCTGCCCTGCGCCTTCGGCCAGGATGGCCAGGAAGTATGCGGTCCCTACCGGTTCCTTGTCCGGTTTTTCGGAACACCCCTCTGCTGAGGGGTTGGTTACCGACAGCTGCGCTACCGCAACGCCAGGGATGTGGACAAACCTCCTGACAAGGAGTCCAAGAAATTGGACTATGTCGGGCTAAAAGTCTACGCTGCGCTCCCTCTCGGCTTCCGGCCAGGCCAGTTCGCCGCCCTCATGCACATTTTTCTCATGCCCTGTTGGGCTCCTGGATGAGGTCATCTCATCTTCCGCCGATCTGCAGACTACGGTTAAGCAGGTGCGGGACCAGGGCAGGGCAGTGGCCAAACAGCAGCTCCAGACTGCTTTGGATATAGGGGACTCATGTGCCAGATCGGTGGCGGCCGTGAGTGGCTATCGCGTCAGGGCTTGGCTGAGGATATCCACCTTTACTCGGATACCCAGCCAAGTTGGCGGATGTTCCTTGGGACTGACCCCTCGGCCCTGGGGTGGAAGGTCACCTGCAGAGGATCGAGAAGTCCAATGCCACCTTGGCTCGGTCTCTTCGCTCAGAAGGACAAAGGCATAAACCACAGCCTAAGCCCTTCGTCCTTCTGTGCCCCCGCGCCTGCCCAGTAACGTCTAGGGCCAGCAGGCTCGGCCTTGGTATCCCAAACCTGTCACCGGCTTCCTCTAACAGGAGGCAGGAGGGCCCAGGAGGTCCCTCGGCCGGTCCCTCCTCCAAGCCTGCCCAGTGACGGGCTGAGGGTGTCGCCCTCATCCCTCATCACCATTACCCTGGGTCCCTGTGGGGACGGCCCGCACTTCCTTCGACCTGGTCCGCTGTTACCACGGACAGGTGGGTCTTGGAGGTGGTGGGAAGAGGCCTGCCTCTGGAATTCGAGCAGGCACCACCCTTCAGAGCCGTCGCCCCTCGGGGGGCTTCAGGATCCCCAGCCTCACTGGCGGCTCGTCGAGCCGACATCGCTCTCCTCCTCCAGAAGGAGGTGGTAAGAGAGGTGGTGGACCCTCCTTCAGACCCAGGGTTTGTGTCCAGGTACTTCCTGGTTCCGAAACGGACGGGGGGCTGGCGCCCCATTCTCGACCTACACGACCTAAACAAGTTCCTAAGGTCTCGAACCTTCAGGATGGTCACTCTGGCTCAGATAATACCATCCTTGGAACGCGGGCGTGTCGTTCTGCTCTCTGGACTTGCAGGACGGTTTTTCACGTCCCCATCCGGTCCGCCTCACCAGAGATTCTCTTCGCCCGAGCGGAAGGATCCTCTTCGAGTTCCAAGCCATGCCCTTCGGCTTGTCTCCAGCTCCCAGGGTCTTCACCAAATGCATGGCAGTGGTGACAGCATTCCTGGGCGCCGAGGGTCCGGTGTACCCTTACCTGGACGACTGGCTGATAGCAGCTCCCTCCAGGAGGAGGCGGAGGTCCAGAGATCTGGCCTCCAGGTCTGCTCTCAACTGGGCCTCCTTATCAACGAGGCCAAGTCGGAACTCGAGCCAAGCAGGTGATTCTATTCATCGGGCGCAGCTCGACTCTCTCGAGCCAGAGCGCGGCCCGGCGGACAGGGCCGAGGTTCTTTCCTCCTTTTCCGATCATTTCTGGTTGGGCACCGCGCCTGCCCGGGACTTCTCGCCTCCTGGGTCTCATGGCGGCCTGCACCAGCGTGGTCCGTTGGGCCCGCTGGAACATGCGTCCCCTTCAGTGGGACTGGCCAGCCAGTGGTCACAACGCCACATCCCTGACCAGCTTAGTCGGTGACATGGGGATGTGGAACGCTTCCAGTGGTGGACTCGCTCCAGATCATTTGCAGGAGGGCATCCTTGCTCGTCCGCTCGAGCCGACGGTCTCTATCGAATCGATGCCTCTCTGATGGGTTGGGGTGCCCATCTGGGGAACACGGGCTCATGGCCTCTGGTCCCTGCGGAGTCCCGATGCTACATCAACCTGCTGGAGCTCCCAGCGGTCCGCCTAGCTCACCGCCTTTTTCTGCTCCTCCGGGTCAAGTGGTCCGAGTCCAGACGGACAATACCACGACCATGTACTATCTGAACCGCCTAGGGCGGGACGCTGCTTCCATGCTTCCTATGCAAGGAAGCTCTCTCCGCATTTGGTCACTCGCGGCGCAGCCTGGAGGTTGATCTCCTAGCTATTCACGTGGGCAGGAGCCTCCAACACCCTGGCCGATGCCCTGAGCCGGATAGGGGCTGCATCCCACGAGTGGTCTCTCTGCCGGAGGTAGTACAGCATCTGTTCTCCTTTGGGGCACACCTCAGGTGGACCTGTTTGCCTCCATGGAGAAGCGCGCTGAGTCTGTTCCATGCCCGCCTCAGCAGGGCTCGCTGCAGGGGATGCCTTCTCGAGGCAATGGACCCCGGCCCTTTACGCTTTCCCCATTTCCCTTGATCCACAAGGTGCTTCTCAAGGCGAGGAGGACAAGGCGCAGGTGATTCTGATAGCCCCAGACTGGCCTCGCCAGTTCTGGTACCCAGATCTCCTCAGTCTCAGCTCCAGGACTCGCGGCAGCTTCCAGCTCGCCCGGACCTGCTCTCAGTCAATCAGGGAAGGTGTTCCATCCGGACCTTCAATCCCTGCACCTGACGGCCTGGTTCCTGAGCTGCCAGGAGTTCCAGGCCTTGGGTCTTTCCCGACGAGGTCCTCAATGTAGTTGAGGCGTCCCTGTATGAGTCGACTAGAAAATGCTATGCCTTCAAATGGAAAAGGTTTTCCATTTGGTGTCAGGGCAAGGGCTTGACCCTTCCTCCTGTTCCTGGCGAGCATCTTGGACTATTTATGGTCCCTTTCTAGTCAAGGGCTTGGGTCGGCGACCCTAAGGGTGCACCTGGCAGCCATCTCTGCTTGCAGGCCGGGCAGCAGTCGATTGCGCAGGAGAAGGTGGTCTGGCGCTTTTCAAAGGCCTTGATCACATTTCCTCCAGTGCGGGAAACCCCACCTCCGTGGGATCTACTGCTGGTATTGGTAAAGCTCATGGGCAAGCTTATTCGAACCTTATGCACAGGTGTGCTCTTCTCACCTGTCGTGGAAGACCGCCTTCTGGTGGCTATCACGCCAGCCAGAAGGATGGGAGAGCTCCAGGCGCTTCCATCGAGTCTCCTTACCTGGTCTTCCACAGGGACAGGTTGTCCTGCGCCCCACCCAAATTCCTTCCGAAGGTGGTGTCGGAGTTTCACCTTAACCAGGTGTTGACTCTGCCGTGTTCTACCCCTAATCACACCTCGAGGTATTAACAGGCTCCATATCTGACTCCTAGAAGGGCGCCGCTATTATAAGGAGCGACGCTGAAATTGGGAGAGGTTCGCCAGCTGTTTGTCACCTACGCTGAAGCCGATCGGCAGACCTGCAGCCAAGCGGACGATAAGCAGGTGGGTAACGCTCCTGCATGATCTCTGCTATAGTTGGGCATGGAGCCTCCCAGAGGGATAAGAGCTCATTCTACCTCGCCATACTGCTGCAACGGTGGCTGCTTCCAGGGACGTCCCTATCCAGGAAATCTGCAGGGCTGCTACCTGGAAGTCAGCAAACACCTTCATTACCCACTACCACATCGACCTTGAGTCACGCCGGGATGCTGGTTTTGGGGCCTCGGTTCTCAGTCTCTCTTTCCCAAGTAAGTATATGGGGGTGTGCGTCTTGCCTCCCTCCTCCCGGAGAACTGCTAGGAGTCTGCCAATGAGTGTGGATGAACAACATATCCATGTCCCTAGAAATACAGGTTACTCACCTGTAACAGGAGTTCTAGGAATGGTATATGTTGTTCATCCACACGACCCACCCGACCTCCCCGGCTTCGACGCACAACCTGAGCTTCCAGCGGGCCAGATCTGGCGTCATGGGGCGGAGCCGAGAGTTATACCACCCGGGTGGGTGGGAGGAGCAAGCTTGAAGACCTTCCGGCAAGATTTAAAGCGGCAAGGATACTGCCAATGAGTGTGGATGAACAACATATACCATTCCTAGAACTCCTGTTACAGGTGAGTAACCTGTATTTACTCACCTGTAGCAGTAGTTCAAGGAGTGATATATGATGTTCATCCACACGGACCCACCCGACCTCCCCTGGCTCAGGCGCACAACCACTGCATCCAGCGGCCAAGATCTGGCATCATGGAGTGGAGCTGAGGGATATAGGTGGGTGGGAGGAGCCAGCTTGAAGACTTTCCAGCACATCTTAAAGGGAAACGACACTCCTAGAAGTGTGGATGAACATCATATACCATTCCTAGAACTACTGTTACAGGTGAATAACCTGTGTTTTCTGCTCGCTCGATCCAGGGCCTGGAGTTTTCTGGCAAGACGTATTGTCCTTCTCCTGGAGTGCGAGATTCCTTTATGTCTTCTGTCCATTCCCTCAGATTCAGAGGGTGCTAATGAAGCTGAAGATGGAGCGATCAGCATGATCCTGGTTGCACCCTACTGACCACGGCAGATATGGTTTCTGTTACTGCAACAGAGAGTGGAGGAACCTCCAATACCTCTTCCCCTTTGCAGGGCTCTGCTGATGCAGGCTTAGAGAACCCTGGTCCATCCAAACCTCAAGTCCCTTCGTCTGTATGCCTGGCTTTTGAGGACATAGCTATCACCTGGTTTGGGGTATCTCAGAGAGCAGTGGGTATCCTAGTGACAGCTTGGAAGCCCTTCACTAGAGCCACATATTCCATGAAGTGGAAGAGGTATGCTTTCTTTCTTTTACTTCACAGCGTGGGACTGCCCCCACCAACATCAGCTTGCTGACATCCTCATATCACATAAAATGGACACGGTCCACCAGACCTACCTCAGTTCTCCCACCGGAGAGCCCGGTGTGGAAAAACCAGTAAAGGAGAACCAAGGCAGTTCCTCAGAGCCAAGGAAAGGAATAGCCAAAGCAAAGGATAAGTAGCATCAGGGGGAAGGAGAGAGGGAAAGCAGCTCCTCTCGAAGATCTACTGTTTCGGCATGTTCTTACGTAACTGTACTTTTTTGGTTGCTATCACTTCTGCTTGAAGGATTTCCGAGCTTCAGGCTCTCTGATGTGAGGAGCCGTATTTGATTTTCCACAAAGAAAGAGCATATTTGCACATGAATCCCACGTTTCTGCCTAAGGTGGTGTCTGAGTTCACCCCGAACCAGTCTATCCACCTTCCAGTTTATTCTCTGGAGCGTGCCAATCCAGGGGAAGCACTGCTTCAGTTTAGATGTGTGCAGAATTCTGAAATATTATCTGCTCCAAACTAAGGACTGCAGAAAAACAAAGCACCTTTTTGTTTCTTTCGCCCATTGAAGAGAGGGCATTGAGGTTTCCAAACAATGTTTATCAAAATGGTTGGTCCACTGTATTGTGTTCTGCTACAACAAGCATGGCAAAGAGTTGCCGGGGGTGGTGAAACATAGAAACATAGAAGTTGACAGCAGATAAGGACCGCAAGACCCATCCAGTCTGCCCATTTTTTTTCTACCTTATGAATGTGCCATTGGCCTTTGCTTTGTCAATGGCCTATTTATTCATACTCATCTGTGTTGCTCCCTTGTGCCTATCCCATGCCTGTTTGAAGCCCTGTATTCATATCCACCACTTCTTGAGGTAGGCCATTCCATGCGTCCACCACCCTTTCTGTGAAAAAGAACTTCCTCATGTTACCCCTTAATCAGCCTCCCTCTAACCTCATGCTGTGTCCTCTTGTCCTGCTGTTTTTCTTATATTGAAACATGTTCATGTTCATCAACATGTTTAGTGCAGTGTCAGTGGCTCAGTAGGTAGCACACTCGCCTCTGAGGCCGGGAGATCAAAGGGCTGTGGGTTCAGTTCCCACATCTGGCACTTGGGTTAATATCCCAGTACTGACACTGTAATGCAGCATGAGAGGGGTGCTGCATTTCTGAGGTGCCGCCTTTCGGATGAGACGTTAAACCGAGGTCCCATCTGCCTGGATTGGTGGTAGTTCAGGTGGATGTTAAAGATCCCATGGCACTATCTAAAAGAGTAGGGGAATTTCCCCGGTGTACTGGCCAAATTTCCTCATTCACTAAAAATACCACCAACAGTTTAATCTGGTTCAAGGTCAGTTGGCATTCATCTGTATCCCCCTCCCCGGGTCGTGCCTGAAAATAGGCAGGATTTGTCTAGTGCACTTACCCGGTCAACAAAAGCTAAATAAATAAATAAATGTTAGACTCTTTCACCTTGTTAATGCCCTTAAGGTGTTTGAATGTTTCGATCATATCACCTCTTTCCCTCCTTTGCTCTAGGGTATACATATTGAGCTCCGTTAATCTGTCCTCATATGTTTTCTGTTACAGTCCCTGCACCATTTTGGTTGTCCTTCTCTGGACTGCCTCAGTTTGGTTAACTCCTTGTGAAGGTGCAGCCTCCAGTACTGCATATAGTACTCTAGATGGGGCCTAACCAGTGTCTTGTAAAGAGGGATTATTACCTCTCTCTTCCGACTTGTGATACCCCTACTAATACACCCCAACATCCCCCTAGTCTTACCTACTGCTTTAGTGGTCTGCTTGGATGATTTCAGGTCATCGGTGATGATGATGATGCCCAGGTTTTTTTTTCCCCTTGTGACTGCCAGCAACTCCCTTCCCAGCCTATAGGTGGCTTCAGGGTTTCTCTTCCCTATGTGCATGATCTTGCAGATCTTTGCATTAAACCCCATTTGCCACTCTTTCGACCATTTCGCTAGTTTATCCAGATCTCTTCTCATTCTGCCCACCCCATCTGGATCATGTACTTTGTTGCAGATCTTGGTGTCATCTGCAAACAGACAACCCCCACCCCATCCATGCCCTTCATTGAGTGAGCAAGTCAGTGAGATTGGAGATAAGTGAAGGTGTGGGGCAAGTTTGTCAGATATTTGGGCAATTGAATTCAGAGGTGCCCATGGGAGTGGCATTCTCTCAACTTGCCAGAACTGAGCCAGTAATAGTAGTAACTAGTAAGATTAACACCTATCTCACTACACTTAGTCCTCCTGCTAAATAAAAGAGCCCCAATTTGAGGAGCAGTAATCCGTGCAGCAGGACTGTGACTGAAGCAGTGGCAGGCATCAAAGCAATTAGAAATGACTGACTTCTTGAAGGTGTGAGGTAGCTCCGGTGTTTGCACCCCGGAAAATTTGCTGGTCAGTGAATTAACTATAATTGATCATCCTCCCTAGCACGCACACTTTTAACAGAAAAATCGGAACCTCATTATTAAAATCCTATGAACTAAGCCAGTAGTGGTATTAACTAGTAAGATTAACACCCATGGTGAAAGCCCATTCCACGAGGGGCATGGCTACTTCTGTGGCCTGTTTTTGTGGGGTCTCAGCTGCTGACATCTGCATTGCTGCCACCTGGAGTACCATCCATGCTTTCACCAAGCACTACAATCTGGATGTTCCTTCTTGAGCCCAAGCAGGCATCGGCTGGGCTGTTCTGCAAGGCCTCCTGTCTTCGGCTTTAATTGGCCTTCCTTCCAGATTGTTCTGCTGCACCGGTAACTGCCTGGGACTCATTCCTATGGTGTGACCTAATGACTGAGATACCCCCTAGGAAGACAGAACAGTTACTCAGGTCTGCATTCCCTCCCACCATCGCCCTTCATGGGGTCCTCTGCTGAGACTGGCTATGTGGTGTATAGTTGTTGAATGTGACTGCACCCTGGAACGAGCAGTGCCAGGTTCAATAAAGAGTCCAAACAAAAAGAAAATAAAACCTGCACCTGCTCAAAAAGAAACACAATGTGTTTGCTCCAACAATTTAAAGTCATGTCAGCCGGAAGCTTTCAAAGTGAAAAAAGCTTTATTTCTTGTGCAAACATACAATGAAACTCACGGTTTGGTGCAATTCAGACATACATGGTGATACAGTTCCAATGACCAAAGTTCAAAGTCCATAGATCAATAATTCAAATAATTCATAAAAGCACCTAGCCAAGAACAAACAGCTGGTCCAAAACTTTAGCAGCAAGGGCTGAGGGACACTCCCTCGTGACATCACCTGACACGTTTCGCATGTAGCTTTTTCAAAGGCTGATGTCTAGGTGCAAATTCATTACCATTTAAACATATTCTTTAAAGAAACAGTACTTACTATCTCTTACACAGAACATACCTAAAATCAAAAAGAGAGAAACTGTGCCAAGTATACTTTATCAGCACCAGTATAATACTGCACATCATATAATTGGAAATATTCCACATTTCTCATGTAATCTTGACTTACCCAGGTAGGTAAAAGTCAAATCTGTGCAATGCTGAGAGATAGAAAAAAGAGAAAGAGTTTTTAGAAAGAAAGAATAACACCACTAATTAAAAATCTGTTTACTTTTTTCTCAACTTTGAAAAAGGTTTAATCTCAATTTTGTCATTCAGACCTGGTGTACACATTGCACTCTTGGCAAAAATCCAATACTGCTCCCTTCTCAGAAGCAGGTTGTCATAATCACCCCACCCACCTTTTTTGGTTAGAATCGTTTTTTCAATTGCTGTAAATACAAAGTTAAGTTTACTTTTGTTTTTTACTTTAGACATGTGCAAAGCTAGAGCATTTGTATCATCACCATTTAAAATTGCCCTGGCATGCTCACCTATTCGAACTTTAAAGGGACGCTTAGTTTTGTCTATATAAAAACTGTTGCAACTACATTCAGCCAAATATATGACACCTGAAGTACTACAGGTAACAGAGCCCTGAACCTTTACATCTAACCCCGTGGCATGATTTTTAAACCATTTAGTATTTCTTACCCATGGGCAAGATTTGCAGTTGCCACCTATACGGTCAGTAAGCCAGTTCCTAGGTCTTTCTGGTATTGGCTGAACTGAATGTACCACAAAATCCTTATTGATATATAGACTTTGAACTTTGGACATTGGAACTGTATTGCCATATATGTCTGAACTGCACCAAACTGTGAGTTTCATTGTATGTTTGGACAAGAAATAAAGCTTTTTTCACTTTGAAAGCTTCAGGCTGCCTTTAAATTGTTGGAGCAAACACATTGTTTTTCTTTTTGAGCAGGTGCAGGTTTTATTTTATTTTCTATGTGGTGTACTCAGCCTTTTATTTCAGTCTGAGCACATCTCTCTCTCTCCTCGGTCCCCCATGGCATGGGTTTGTTCCCTTAGTCTCCGGGGAAAGAACTGAGGAGGGAGCGGGACCGCTCATGTCTTTATAAGATTGGTGACGTCGGCAGGCGACATTGGCGTGGGTGACCCCAGTGGTAGTGCTGGAAAGTCTTCCGTGCAGATCCTGCTTCACCGATGGTGAAGTTCCTATGGTGTGAACTGATGACTGAGATCCCCTTGAAGAAATACTATTATGGTACGTTCTTACGTAACTGTTCTTTTTCTTTCCAGGGTTTATAACGCATCTTTCTTTCTTGCTTGTCCAGCATATGTGAGTAAAAAGCAATTGACTTCCAAACTGACATCATAGTATCTTTGTTTATGGCATCATGTTTACCATGACAACAGACTGTGATGTCACAAATTGTAGGGCCATCCTGCCATTAGAATTGGGACTTATGGGCATGTGCCACCCAAATTCAAATCAGAATAGTGCCTTCTGAGCTGAAGAAGCTTGTAAAAGTGCCATTTAGTGTTCTCCGTAGATTCTGTAAACTGTGTCACCTCCAGAAATTCTTGTGGCATGATGTCCCAGCAGACTACACTTGCGAGTTCAGTAGGAGTCAGTCATGACTCTTTTTGAAATTAGTGTTGACCAGTGGCATCACCAGGGTGGTTTGGAAGGGGCTACCGCCCCCCCCCCGTAAGTCAAGGTCTCCTCCAATAATTAGGTTTGCCACCTGTCTACATTTTGCTGGGTTCGTCCCATTTCTGAGGTAATCTTTAAGTCTTCGTGGAGCATTAAAAGTCCCACTTTTTGACCATTATGCAACATCAGTGTTGTGTGCAGCTGATACCTGACACTGTACAGCTAGCACTAGCATTGGTCACTTAGTTACCTGGCAATGCCACAACACATCCAATTAGCTGCTGCCCTGCTCTACACACAGTACCACCACAGCATCACACCACCGATACCGAGAGCAGCGAGCATGTGTACTTTGAGGTAAAGGCAACAGCGTCGCCATTTACAGTTTTAATAAATTGAACTTAGTTTGTGTGGGGGCAGGAGGCGAGAGGCCAGAGTAAAGGTGGCAGATGCCAAAATAGCTGCGAAGTGGAACATGAGCGGATACTGAGGGAGAAGATACTTGAGCACTTACACAGCTTGCATAAGACCCACCCTGAGATAACAACTTACAGGTGCTGAGCCTTATGGTGGAGTCTGACAGTGAGCTGTACCTGCCCCCCCGCCCAATCCATGCCCGCCTTTATTGAGTAAGCAAGTCAGCGTAGATTGGAGATAAATGAAGGTGGGCAAGTTTGTCAAATATTTGGGCAATTGAATTCAGAGGCGCCCATGGGAGAGACGTTCTCTCAACTAGCTAGAACTGAGCCAGTAATAGTATTAACTAGTAAGATTAACCCCCATCTCACTACACTTAGTCCTCCTGCAAAATAAAAGAGCCCCAATTTGAGGAGCAGTAATCCGTGCAGCAGGACTGTGACTGAAGCAGTGGCAGGCATCAAAGCAATTAGAAATGACTGACTTTTTGAAGGTGTGAGGTAGCTCCAGTGTTTGCGCCCCGGAAAGTTTTCTATTCCGTGAATTAACTATAATTGTTTATTCTCCCTAGCACGCACACTTTTAACAGAAAAATCGGAACCTCATTATTAAAGTCCTATGAATTACTTTCTCTGTGTTGTCTGCAAAGTGCATGTAAAGGCAGTTACCTCTGTGCATACATACTGGGATAGAGGTTAAAAAGAGAAAGGTAATTAATGTAAGCTTTAAATGATAGTTGTAACAAAAAACAAAACAGCAACAGTCCATCATGAAACTTCTCCAGTATGTAAAATACTCTGCTTGTACCATTGTTTCTGTCTGGTACTGGTTTTCTTGGCTGTTAATAGGGGTAAGAATTAATTAATTTCATAGAGGAGGTGTCTGAGTTTAAAAAGACTGAAAGCTCAAGTCCATTATTTCAGCATGTATATTAGAGATATACAGCACAGAAACATAGATTTTGAAGGCATATAAGGACCGCTTTGCTCCCAGTCTAACCATTTCCCTACTTATTGGATAAGCTGCAGATCCTAGTTAACCAACAGCCTACTTTGTCCCCCCACTAGACTTGCCTTATGTCTGTTCCATGCATTCTTGAATTCCCCCACTGGTTTAGGCCCCACGACCTCAGGAAAGCTGTTCCATGCATCCACGACCCTCTCTGTGACAAAATACTTCCTCACATTGCTCCTGAGCCGTTCCCCCCACCCCATCTTCAAATTTTGTCCCTTTGTTCTTGCACATCTCTTTTTCTGAAAGATGCTACCCTCTTGGACTTTGTTGATTCCCTTGAGGTACCTGAAAGTTTCTATTATGTCCCCCCTCTCCCTCCTTTTCTCGAAGGTATGCATATTAAGCTCCTTTAGTCTCTCTTCATGTGGCTTCTGTTGCAGTCCCTGCACCATTTTAGTTGCCCTCCTCTGGATGGTCTCCAGGCTGTCTGTGTCCTTGCGGAGATGGGGTCTCCAGAACTGCACGCAGTACTCCAGATGGAGTCTCACCAACTGTCTGTACAAAGGGATAACAACTTCTGTTTTGTACTGGTGATGCCTCTCCCCATACATCCCAGTATCCACTCAGCCATCCTTACTGCCTTCTCACATTGCTTGCTTACCTTTAGGTCACCTGATATGACTATCCCCAGGTGCCTTTCCATTTTTGTCGTTAGTACCCCCCCCCCCATTGTGTACTCTTCCCCTGGGTTTTTGTGAAATGTGGTTTGAGAGGATGAGCTTGTAACTGAGCTAGGGACTGGAATGCGCAGCTGCATTGGTGCTTATAACTTAAGTGCTAATTTGTTGCTGGGATAACATAGAAACCTAGAAATTGTTGGCAGATATGGACCACCTGGCCCATCTAGTCTGCCCGTATGCCCTTGTACTGGATTACTGCTTCCGACCCACCCGCTGTGGTACCTCTATGTTTCCCCTATGCCTATCCCAAGCATGCTTGAATCCATCCATAGTGCTCGCTCCCACCACCTCCTGAGGCAGACCATTCTATGCGTCCACCACCCTCTCTGTTAAGAAGAACTTCCTCATAGTCCCCCTAACCATCCACCTTCCAATTTCATGTCATGCCCCTTCATTCTTGTGCTCGCCTCTGTATTGGAAAATGCCCCTCAAGACCTTTGTTTATACCCTTTGAGGTACCTGAATGTTTCTATCATGTCCCTCTTTCCTCCTCTCTTCCTGCAAGTACCTATTGAGGTCCCTTAATCTCTAGGGTAGGGCATATAGTGAGGACCCAGTCATCATAGACCTGGCTATGGGGAAAGATTCTTCATTGATGCTAAAGAACTGCTGCCACTGCCTTTGATCTGAATTGTGCTTTTCATTAGACTGCAGGAAAAGCCACCATTTTAAGGTAAAGATCTCAAAATTTTACAGCGGAGCATGCCCCGGACCTACCTAGCTTGGTTAAGATTTTAACTATGGGACATTAGTGCCCCCCCCCCAAACTGTACAGCTCTGGTGTCACCCCTGGTGCTGAATTATCTGAGATATTTATTAGAGCAATAACCAAAGAAAGTTAAAGGAAAAAAAAAAGTTGACGACAAATGTAAAGAAAACATGTAAGATCAGGGGTTATCCACGTGACTCTCCACTGCCTGTCAGCCCACTCTCCCATTAGCAGCTTATCTGC
Source organism: Neoceratodus forsteri (assembly GCA_016271365.2). Taxonomy (NCBI): domain Eukaryota; kingdom Metazoa; phylum Chordata; order Ceratodontiformes; family Ceratodontidae; genus Neoceratodus; species Neoceratodus forsteri. The sequence continues at coordinate 1,731,140,826 of CM057449.1, forward strand.
TGTCACCTCTAGAGGCCGCTACACCCAGTTCCTGACTGGACTGACAACAAGCAGCATGATACCTTTGTATCTCTCATTAATTTGCCTGTCAATTCCACTAGCCTCCCTCCCTCCTGCTATCTATCCACGATTGCAACCAAACCCCACTCCAGCCTACTCCTGCTCAGCTCCCCTGCTCCTTCATTCAACCGTCACCCTGGTACAGTTGCCCCATGGCCCCATGAACAGTTGGGTTTTGGTGCTACCATTCTGCCTCCCTCCTTTCACTCGGAGCAAACAGTGCTTTACATCACTGCTTTCTGTGGCACTCCGCCTACCCCCCACGAACTCCATTCCATCCACAGGCCCAAATCTTCCTGGCCCAAAACCAAACAGTTTATAGTGCTGCTACTTCTGTTGGCAGGGGATATCGAAGCAAACCCCTGGACCAACCCTTCCATTCTGATTACTCTCCCCAGAGGTCTCAAAGTAATCCATCTCAACATCTGCAGCATCCCAAAGAAATGAACTGCGCTGCAATCCATTATCCTGTCATTACGCCCAGATGTCCTGATCATATCTAAGACATGGCTGAAGCCCCATCACGCAGATGCTGAATTAACTATCCCCGGCTACTCGATCACTAGGCACGACCGCAAGGGCAAGAAAAGAGGCGGAGGCATTGCCAGGTACATCTCCACCAGGCTTCAGTTCACTCCTGTACAGCTACCCTCACTTTCGCCAGCAATAGACTCATTACTAATCAAACTATCACTTCCTTACTCCTCCCCAGTGTATGTTGCCAGCTCCTACTGTGCCCCTGGCACCCCTCTGCCCAGCGTCATTGACCACCTGGATACACTAAAGTCATCAGCAACCGCAGGAGAGCGCCACATTCTCTGGGAATTCAACTTCAATTGTCTTGCCAAAGACAGCGCCAAGTTGCGTACTGAAATAAACACTCTAAACCTCAACCAGCAAATCTCTCAACCCACTCGTCTAAACCATAAAACGCAGAACCACTCCCTCCAGGACTGGACCCTTACCTCACACCCACACAGGATTACTGCAGCCAGTCTGCTTCCAGACTCCCTAAGCGACCACCACATGACCTACGTGGTCAGGAAAGTACACAGGCCCACCGCACCCCCCCCCCAAGGATGCTGCTCACTAGATCCTACAGATCTCTAGATCTAGCATCTCTCCTGTTTTACCTGGCACATGTTGATTGGTCCTTCGTCCCTAAGGCCTCTTCCATTGACTACGCACTCGAGAACTTTAAGGCCAGATTCCTCGCAGTGTGGGATACCCATACTTCCCTCAGGAAAAAAAGGGTCAGGGGCTCCCACCTACCCTGGGTCTGTGCCTCTATCATTAACCAATTCCATGCAAGGGACCAGGCATGGAAAGCACAAAAGACAACGGGCACCCAATCATCTCTCCAATGTTACCGTGCCCTCCGCAACTCCTGCACTAAACTTATACGCCAGGCAAAAACAAATTATTTCAAGATGGCTTTCAACTCTAACCTCAATCACCCAACAGACTTATGGAAAACTATCAAATCCTTACTCCCCCCCCCCCCAACCACCGACCCTAACCATCCAAGACTCTACCGTCTCCGATCCTGGTGAAGTGGCCTCTGCCTTAAATACCTTCTTCACCAGCTGCGCGGACTCTCTCCTATCAGCTCTCCCACACTCACCCACACCGCTTACTCCCCCACAAACGCTGCCGACCACCCAGCCCTCCACTTTCTCTTTTTGCCTAGTCTCCCTGGCCAAAGTGCTAAAAGCACTGCAGGCTCTCAATCCCAACAAAGGCAAATGCCTTACGGGACTGGACACCAAAATGTTACACCTGTCGGCTCCCACCATCGCCGCCCCATTGGCCGACCTTTTCAATCTCTCTTTTTCAATAGCTGAAATCCCAGTCGAATGGAAGCAGGCAATAGTCATCCTCCTCGCCGGGCAATTACTGCCCCATCTCCCTCCTCCCCATACTGGCCAAACTGCAGGAACATCTTGTTGTCGCCCAGCTCTCGTCCTATCTAGACGCAACCTCCTTCTTAAACCCCTATCAGTCTGGTTTTCGTAAATCACACTCAACCAATGGATAAAGGGCACATTACCGCAGCCATTTTCATTGACCTGGCTAAGGCCTTTGATACTGTCTCCCACTCCCTGCTGCTAGCCAAATTAAAGAATGCTGGTCTCTCTGGTCCTGTCACCAGCTGGTTTCAATCATACCTGGTAGGTAGATACCAATCTGTAAAAATTGGCCCACACACCTCCAACCCCCTGCCAGTCACTACTGGAGTCCCCCATGGCTCAGTCCTGGGCCCGGTACTTTTCTCCATTTTCTTAAATGATCTCCATTGGCCTGCCCATGCACATCCATCCACATGTACGATGACGACACCGTACTGTATGCCACAGGCCCCTCCTGCGCTGTAGTGGCCTCTGCACTACAACAGGACCTCAGCGATGTTCAACACTGGTTCCACTCCAACCAGCTGTTCCTTAATGCCAAGAAAACCGTCTTGCTAATCTTCAGCTTGCAGGCAAGACTTTCCCATCTAGCCGCCTGCTCCATCTACCAAACCATGGACGAGACCCCCACAAGCATGCACCTCCTTCAGATACCTAGGGGTCTCGCTCGACCAGCACCTTGATTTCTCCACACACATCGAATCGATTCACAAGAAACTGCATCCTAAACTTTATATATTTTTATTTATTTAGTTTTTGTTGACCAGGTAAGTGCACTAGACAAATCCTGCCTATTTTCAGGCACGACCTGGGGAAGGGGGATACAGATGAATGCCAACCGACCTTGAACCAGATTAAGCTGTTGGTGATATTTTTAGTGAATGAGGGAAATCTGGCCAGGACATGGGGGAAATTCCCCTACTCTTTTCGATAAGTGTCATGGGATCTTTAACATCCACCTGAACTACCACCAATCTAGGCAGATGGGACCTCGGTTTAACGTCTCATCCGAAAGACGGCACCTCAGAAGTGCAGCAACCCCCTCATGCTGCACTACAGTGTCAGTACTGGGATATTAACCCAAGTGCCAGATGTGGGAACTGAACCCACAGCCCTCTGATCTCCCGGCCTCAGAGGCGAGTGTGCTACCTACTGAGCCACTGACACTGATAACTGATAACTTGGTGCCTTATATCGCAACAAGGGTTGTGTCCCCCCATCACACCGGAAGGAAATTGTTCAAAAGATGATTCTACCATTACATGACTGTGTAGTCTACGGCTCTGCTCCCCCCTCCTCCCTAGCCAGTCTGGACACACACTTCCATTCCTTCTGTTGTTTCATCCTGGAATGCCCACAAATGACTCACCACTGCGACCTTTACAACTCCTTAGCCCTGCCCTCACTCCAGACCCGCAGACAGGTCCACTGTGCTAGGCCCATAGCTAAATACTGGATCAGTCCCTTCCTCCCCCACCTCAAATCCGGCCTCTCAACCCAACCACTGCCAGCCTTCTCCCTCAGGAGCGCTAACTCCAGGCTTTTGCATGTCCCGTTTGTAGGCTCATCCAAAGGTCAAGCTGCTTTCAGATACCACATGCCCAAACTTTGGAATGCTTTGCCTGCCGACATTAGGCATACCACAAACTCTCAGCATCTCAACCTCCTCCTCCGTACTCATTTCCCCACCAGGTGTACATGCACCTAGCACAAGCAAATGGGGCTCTAGTGGATACCATACACATGGGGTCAAGCTGTGGATTTCATCCCAGCTCCTCCATTCTTATGTAGGGATTTTAGTCAGACGAGGTCAATGCTGGTTAATGCTGCTTACCCTGTAACCTTTGGTCCCATGGCATGTGTACTCAGCTCTAATTTCGTGTATTATTACTGTCTGCTAAGACCGCTGCTCCTCTTAGCCTTGTGGTGAACTGTATTTCCCTAACAGTTCTGTGTCAACTGTATGATCTGTAACTGTCTTGCTTTATATGTCTGTATTAAGTACTCCTTTCCCCTTATTCCCAAGACGCATATGGAATCGAGGGGTCCCCTGCTCAGTATGCTTTCCTGGTAAAACTCTTAAATAAAGTGCAATGCTTTTTGGTAAATAATTAACTTTCTTGTCTCTGTGGGAGTCCATTAGACAGATAACGAAGATGTCTACTGTACTGCCTTTCAGGAGGATGATATTGTATTTTAGCCCCATGGAGGTGATCAATTGAACCCTTCTTCTTCCTGGTGTGCTGGCCATGCTCCCAAGCTCAGATGTTTTGTGACACCTAACCAGGTAGAGCGCAGGACGGGCACCATAGAAGTCTATAGGTCCATTTGTTGTTAACTTTTTAAATATGTTATGCTGTCTTTAGCATAAATCCATAACACTGTTTAATAAGAGCTTTTAAAAAAAGTTATTTATGCCTCTGGGTTTCAGTGTAAAAGTACTGCTACTAATTTGGATTTTTTAAATGATTTTACTACCCCTGTTAAATTGTTGTAACTTGATTTCAATGTTCTAGGATAGCAGATCCTGATCAGCCAGTTTTATGGTTGGACCAGATGCCAGCACGAAGTCTCAGTCGAGGTTTCAATAATCATATTAATCTAATCAGGTATGTTGCTCATGTCAAAAGCTCTGTAAATACAGTATGTAGCAATTAAAAAAAACAACGCTTCCTAACTGTGTACATTGTTGTATCAGTTCATTATATTTTGAACATGTGGTTCTAACTTGCTGTGGTGCCCCCCCCCCCGGATATAAATACATTTATTTTCTGTTATTTCTTAGGATTGGTTTCTGTGTGTGAACATTTCACATTCAGAAGGATTAAATTATTTCAGTTATGTTGTAAATGGGAGAAGATCATCTTCTGTATTCGACCCTGATGGACTTGATTTATAAGTTATCAAGCAAAGAAGCACAGCTCTGTTTCTGGGGGAGTGGCCTCCTGCAGTAAGTTAGCCAGAGCTGGCCAAATATTAATGGACAGATTAATTACTGTAAAACCAAATAATATCACGTCTGTTTATCGTCATGCTTGACAGGTTTGTGACTTTTACATGTAAAACATTTTTTTAATGATGGCTGCTTAGAATGGTAACATTAATGCCATACAAATTCTGCATTACTATGATACGGATGGTAGTTGCTTGTGGTTAGTGTGAACTATAGTAGTTCTTAATTAGTTGGTGCCAGTTACTTAATTCATGTTTCACATACCTGCGTGTTTAACAGTTTAAATACATGATGCTCATATATTTCCACTCTACCTGCTCTGGTGTCCATTATAAATGGCAGGGAAGGTTCATTATATCAGCTGTAATTAACATGGGTTGCAATAGCAAATGGCTTTTGGTTTTGGAGTTTTGTCCATAATAAGCAGCTGTCCGCAATTAGTGTGGACGCTATAAGTGGCGCATACTGTACTGCTGCTGTGGTGTCCTGTGTGTCTGTTCCTGAGTTTATGCTGTCCGCTCTTGAGTTCTTGACTTCCCACTCCTGATTTAATGCTGCCCACTTCTGAGTTTGTGCTGGCCTTGCCAGATATTTTGTTAACTTGCCCTGCTGAACAAGCGGTGTCTGGTAAGCTGGTTGTCACATCCTAGAACAACAAAGTGGGACTATGTGTTTGTTGGCAAAGTGGACCCGAACAAACTTTCTAAGAAAGAAATACAGCTTTGGAATGCATGGTCAGTTGACAAGGAACTAAATACTGTTACCCCACCCACAAATAAAAAGCAGTGCGCTACATGGACAGATATACCACAGAACACGGGGTGATGAATAACGAGAGGCATTATTGTGCCTCACGTAGAGAGAATATCAGTGAGAACAACATTAGAAAGTTCAAGCTCGATTGCATAAGCAAAGTTACACCAGATGCCACTGAGTTCCTGCCACAGCTACCAAAAAAGCCTAGGGGAAACAGCAGCTGCTGATGGAGGATGTGGAGTCTAAATTAAATAACATTATAAAAAGCTTCAGAACAGGAGGAGCAGTCATCATCGCTAGAGCTGTGTTGGCAATTGCGACTAGCATAGTCAAAGCAAAGAGCCCTCAGCTGTTGTCGGAGTACAGGTGTGGCATAGCCTTTTTCCGTCAATGGGCAGAGATGTTTCTCCGCTGAATGGGCTTTACTAAAAGGAGAGGAACAAAAGCTAGACACAAAACGGCTGTGGATTTCCCTGATCTAAGACAGCATTCCTTAGGAGAATCAGTAGGGGCTGTAGGCAAAAGCTGATCCCAGAGAGCTCATAATTAATATGGACAAAACAGGGGTTAACTTCATTCCTTGCAGCCAGTGGACCATCGCAGTCAGGTTCGAAGCAGGTGGAGGTTACAAGGCTAGAGAACAAAAGGCAAGTATCATTAGTCCTGTCCAGCACTTTAGCTGGTAAATACCTACCCCCACAGCTCATATACAGTATCAGGGCAAGACATACAGTAGCCATCCAACATGTAAATACCCTGCAGAGTTGCATGTAACATGTAGTGACAAGCATTGGGTAAACTGTGATACAGTAATCCAGTTTATTGATTTTATTCTATGCCGTCACTCTGATTTCCAAAAACAGGGACTAAAGCCCTGTTTATACTGCCGACTTTGCAGCGCATCAATCCATGCACATGGGTTGATGCGCTGCATAGTCGGCAATGCAAACACTCTTCAGAGTACCTTAAGCCCCCATTCGGATTCTTTTTTTTTTGTTGGTCCGACTCAGTTGGGTGATCAGCAGCGGAGCAAGTGCTTCACACGGTGGTGTGAATGCTTTGCTGCGCTTGCTCCGCTGCAAGAGCTATCTTTCCTTTAATCCTTGGTTAATTCATGCTCCCTCCTCGGAGCAACCTGTAATGCTGTGAGGGCAGGCTGTGTAAATGGGAATTACTGGAGGATCAGGGAGTGCAGCATGAAGAGAACGGCATAGATGTCTGAGCGCTGCCGCCGTGTAAACACAGCTTGTATCTCCAAGATGAACAGATAACCCTACTGATCCTAGATCTTTACAGAGCACACTCTGTTGAACAGGTGCTTTCAAAACGTGAAGCTTGTAACATTATTCCTATCTTTGTGCTGGCAAGCTGCACAGATATAGTGCAACAACTAGACATTAAAGTTAAAGGAGTACTACAGTCAGCATTTGCAAAAACACATACGCTGTGCAGTGTTTTGTATGTTAGTGCCTGGTGTGTCCTTCTCTTTGTTTGCTATTAGGAGTTTTTCTCAATTGCCTACTAGTTTTATTGTCTTTCCTACTAGCTTTATAGCCTCTGGGTTTTTCCATATTGCCATTGTGTATTGCTCTTCTGCTTCCTACAGTGCCTCCTATCCCATGTGGCAGTGTTGCATCTGGAAACATGGATTCAGCAAGGTACTGCTTTACAGTCAGTTTTACAGCAGTACAGCTGTGATTTTGAGTCTATTTCCTTATCTTCTGAACATTGAAGGCTATATTTACAACTTAGCAATCACTTGGGGTCTGAGTGAGCATTCTGTAAGAAAACACCTACAGTCATAACTACTTATTGCTTTAATAACCTCGGGTGGTTTGTGTGCTTTTTATGTCAGGGTGTAGTTTGATGAAATTAAAAGCTTCATTGGGGACTGGGGAGCCATCTGGGGGGATGCAGGCCTATACTGATGTGATGGTCTGCATCTGTCCGGGGGGGGGGACCAGGATCCTAGGTGATAGGTTTAAATGCTTCATTGGCAAGCATTTAAACTAGCCAAGGGGGGAGGCACTGAAAAGGAGCAGAGCAATCCCAGCCTCCCCCCACAAAACACAGTAGTTAGAGAGGTAAACACCAAGGTAGAGAAGTCAGTAGGGATCAGGACAGGGGTAAATGCAGAAAAAGGTAGTAAGGACAGGGGTGGGGCTAAAAGGGGTAAGGCCATCAAAGAAATTGAGGGTGATGAGTACCAGTGCCCGCAGTCTGTGTAACAAGCTCCCTGAACTAGTGGCCTTGATGGAAGAGGGATGCCTGGATATTGTGGCAGTCACTAAAACAGGGTGCACAGAGAACCATGACTGGGATGTCAACATACCAGGATAGACGATCTACAGGAGGGACAGGGTGGGTAAAAGAGGGGGTGGAGTAGCTCTCTATATAAGGGAAGTGATTAAAGCAACAGAACTAAAGAGTAAACAGGAAGTTGATGAGTCACTATGGGTCACCCTGGAGACAGGAAATGGCACCACAATCCGCATAGGGGTTGTGTACCGACCCCCATCTCAGGAGGAGGGAGTGGATAAAGAAATGAGAGAAGTCATCCTTAAAATGGCAGAATAAAGGGGAGATATTGTTGATGGGGGACCTGAATATTCTAGCTCTTAACTGGAGCACCTTTGCTGTAGGCACAACCAAGAGCAGGGTCATTCTTTATGCCCTACAGGGGGAATGCCTCAGACAGCTAGTGTTGAAACACACTTGGGAGGGAGCAATATTAAACCTGGTACTCTCAAATGGGGACAGAGAAAGGATTTCAGATTTAGAAGTGGGTAGCCATCTGGAAACAAGTGACCACCAAACAGTGTGGTTCACAATAAACACAGCCCTAGAGTCAAGCCATACAAAAACAAGAGTAGTGGACTTTAGGAGGGCTGACTTTGGGAAAATGAGAGTGTGCCTCAGAAAAGCACTAGCAAACAGGCAAGAAGGAGGGTTGGAAGAACAATGGAGAATAATCAAAACAGCCATCACAGAAGCAACAAGCCTTTGTGTAAAGCAAATCAACAAAACAAAACAAAGGAAAAAAAAACTATGGTTTTCAAAAGAGGTGGAAGGGAAGGTTAAGGAGAAAAGGATAGCATTCAGGAAATATAAGGAAACACAAAAGGATCAGGACAGAGAACTTTATCAATTAAAGCAGAAGGAGACAGGGAAGGCAGTCAGAATACCAAAGGCCCAAGCTGAGGAAAAGATAGCCAACTCTGTTAAGAAGGGGGATAAAACCTTTTATAAGTACATTAGGGAGCGATGAAAGACCAAGGGAGGGATACAGAGACTTAAAGGGGAGGGAGTGTGGGCAGAGGGTGACAGTGAAAAAGCAGGGATACTGAACGAATATTTCTGCTCAGTATTCGCAACGGAAGAGGAGGGGGAGGTACCTAAACCAAACAAGAGAAACACTCTGGATAGGGGGATTAATACCAGTCCATTCACAGAGGAAAGGGTTTTGAAGGCACTCTTGAAACTGAGGGTGGACAAAGCAATGGGGCCTGATGGGATTCACCCCAGAATTCTAAAAGAACGAAGGTTAGAACTAGTAACACCGCTGACTACTCTCTTTAACAAATCATGGGAGGATGGGGTGGTACTTGAGGACTGGAGGAGGGCAGATGTGATTCCACTTAACAAAAGTGGGAGCAGGGCAGAGGCAGGAAACTACAGACCGGTTAGTTTTACCTCAGTGGTAGGGAAAATTATGGAATCACTTCTGAAGGAAAGAACTGTTGAGTACCTAAAGGCCAGTGGGGCACAGGACCCAAGGCAGCGTGGATTCACAGAGGAAAGGTCATATCAGATGAATCTAATAGATTTCTTTGACTGGGTAACCAAAGTAGTAGACCAGTGAGGGGCTATGGATATGGCCAACCTAGATTATAGCAAGGCATTTGACACAGTCTCACACAAAATATTAATATACAAGTTAGCCAGCCTTGGAGTGGGTCCCAGGGTGGTAGCCTAGATAAAAAACTGGCTGGACAACAGGACGCAAAGGACAATAGTAAACGGAGTCCACAGTGAAGAAAGAGGGTAACTAGCGGGGGTACTGCAGGGTTCGGTACTGGGACCGATCCTCTTTAATGTCTTTATAAGTGACATTGGATAGCACCTGGAAGGAAAAGTATGTTTCTTTGCAGATGACACAAAGATCTGCAACAGGGTTGATACACAAGGTGGGTGGAAAGGATGAAAAGGAACTTAGCAAGGTTGGAGGAATGGTCAAATGTATAGCAGCTCAGATTTAGTGCAAAGAAGTACAAGGTGTAATGCACCTAGGAAACAAAAACCCAGGGGAAGAGTACGCAGTTGGTGGGCAAGCAATGTTAGAAGGCAGTAAGGAGGGCTGGGGGACACTGGGATGCATAGGGAGAGGCATCAATAGTAAAAAACAGGAAGTTATCCCTCTGTACAGACAGTTGGTGAGACCCCATCTGGAGTACTGCGTGCAGATCTGGAGACCCCCTCTCCGCAAGGACAGAGACAGAGTGGAGGCTGTTCAGAGGAGGGCAACCAAAATGATACAGGGTCTGCACCAGAAGACATACAAGGAGAGACTAAAGCAGCTTAATACAGTATGTATATCCTTGAAGAAAGGAGGGAGAGAGGGGACATGATAGAAACTTTCAAATATCTCAAGGGAATTAACAAAGTACAAGAGGGTAGCATCTTTCAGAAAAATAAATGTGCAAGAACAAGGGGGCACAATTTGAAGCTAATGGGGGGATGGCTCCGAAGTAATGTTAGAAAGTATTTTTTCACAGAGAGGGTTGTGGTTGCATGGAACAGCCTTCCTGAAGAGGTTGTAGAGTCGGGAACAGTGGGAGAATTCAAGAATGCATAGGACAGATATAAGGCAATTCTAGTGGGGGTAGGAGAAAAGTAACCTATTGATTAACTAGAATCTGCAGCTTATCCATCAGGTAGGGAAATGGACAGACTAGGTGGGCCAAGCGGTTCTTATCTGCCATGGAAACACTAGCACGAACAGTGAAAGAAGGTGACAAGACTTTCTATAGATACATTAGTGAAAGGAGAAAGTCCAGAGGGGGTATTGCTAAGATCAAAGGGGATAAGGGGGCATGTGAGGAGGAGGAGGACCACGTAAAAGCATCTATCCTAAATAGATACTTCTGCTCAGTATTTATTGAAGAGAAGGTAGGGCAGGGCCCTCAGCTCAGCACCATGGACACGGGAGAGAGGTGTGCACTAGTCCCTTCACAAAAGAAACGGTCCTACAAGAGATCGCTAAGCTCGGGGTGGACAAGGCAATGGGACCTGATGGCATACATCCTAGGGTACTAAAGGAGCTAAGGGTGGATCTAGCAGAGCCATTATCAGAACAGTTTAGTGAGTCTCTGAGCACAGGAGTGGTCCCAGAAGACTGGAGAAGGGCTCATACGAACATATTATCCTCATGTTATCCCGCTCCACAAGAGTGGTAACAGGGAGGAGGCAGGGAACTACAGACCAGTCAGTCTTACCTCAGAAGTGGGCAAGATTATGGAGACACTCCTTAAGGAAAGGATAGTCGCCCACCTTGATTTCAGCAAAGCTTTTGATACTGTTCCACATAGAAGATTGACTAATAAGTTGGGTAGACTCGGGGTGGGTCAGACGTTGGTCAACTGGGTGGCAAACTGGTTGACGGGCAGAAAATGGAGAGTGGTGGTAAACAGTATACAGTCAGAAGAGATGCACGTCACAAGTGGGGTATCTCAGGGATCAGTCCTGGGGCCAGTCCTCTTCAGTATCTTCATCAGTGACATTGCAGATGGACTGGAGGATAAGGTTTGTCTGTTTGCAGATGACACCAAGATCTGCAACAGAATGGATAATCCAAATGGGGTGGGCAGAATGAGAAGAGATCTGGATAAACTAGCAAAATGGTCGGAAGAGTGGCAACTGGGGTTTAACGCAAAGAAGTGCAAGATTATGCACATAGGGAAGAGAAACCCTGAAGCCACCTATAGGCTGGGAGGGGTGTTGCTGGCAGTCACAAGGGAAGAAAGAGACTTGGGCGTCATCATCACCGATGACCTGAAATCATCCAAGTAGACCACTAAAGCAGTAGGTAAGGCTAGAGGGTTGTTGGGGTGCATTAGTAAGGGTATCACAAGTTGGAAGAGGGAGGTATTAATTCCTCTTTACAAGACACTGGTTAGGCCCCATCTGGAGTACTGCATGCAGTACTGGAGGCCACACCTTCACAAGGACATTAGCCAAATTGAGGCAGTCCAGAGAAGGGCAACCAAAATGATGCAGGGACTGCATCAGAAAACACCCTTAATGGTAATCTAATGTCATCTTGGAACAGCGGAGCCAGGGAACCTGACCATAGACAGTCACTTTACAAGGAAGGTATTCTAGTGGGCTGCTCATGTGGAAAAAACAAACAAAAAATGTGTGCAAGGAGTCTGTTCCTAACAAGCTGTCTTGCAGAGTACCCAAGTTAGAACATTATGAGCCACTCACCAGTCAATATGCATAATATTCAGTAATTTACTCATAGCCATACACTTTTAAGAAGCCCGCTTCTCTGTAGCCAACATTTCAAGGACTCTCCTCTTCCTCTGGGCTTAAGCAGCACAACTATTTGAAATATACAGAAAGTAATGCTAGAATACATCCATGCCAAAATATGTAAATTCAATACATGGACTAAATGAATACATAGTGTGACACTTGGCCAGCTGGTTATGATTGTTCTATGACATTTGTAATATAGAATGTGGTATGTGAGTGTCTCACATGACATCCTGTGCTATGGGTACCCTCCTCCCCCCAGGTCAGTGAAGTAACAAGTGACCTGAAACCAGGAGGTAACTAAAGGACCAGAGAGACTTACTTAGAACTGACCCAGCTACCAGTATATAGGGCTCGTAGACTGTTATGATGTCTTAGAGGAAAAAACATGTTATACCACCATGGTGCTAAAAGTCATGTTCAAAGGCAGGCTCCACTCTGCAAGAGGCATAGATAGAATGCCAGGAACTGTTTTCTAAATTAAAAGCTAAAAACATTTGTATAAAAAGAGTGCGATTATATCATTACGTTGAAACGCATGTGATGACGTAATGGACGTTTGGTCTGAAACCCTGCTCATGGGTGGCAGTATCAGTTGGATATAAATAGAGGTACAGGAGCAGGCCACTTTTGCCTGTGTTCCTGCACATAGAGCACGAGGCTCACTGTTTTGTTTTTGTTTTTTTGTTAGCAAATCTGTTCTATGTGCTTCAGGTGATTTCTTGTCATTTCTAGGGAGGTGGACATGTTGTTCTAGCCACACGTTCTGGCAGTGTGGTTTCCTCTTCAAATGTTGCTTGAAAGTCTTTAAGCTGGCTCCTCCCACCACCCAGGTGGTATAACCCTCGGCTGTGCCCCATGATGCCAGATCTTCTATTCCGCTAGAAGAAACAGGTTCTCTCCTTACTGCTCCCTAACGCTAAAATCTTCAGATTTACTTGAGAAACTCTGAGATGTAGATGTTTTCGAAAACTCCTCGCAGGAAGATCCAACAAATTTTTAAGGTCTTCAAAAGATATGAATTAGTTATCCCAGTATAAGTCTTTTAGTAACAAGTTTTCCTGCAGCCAGCTCTGTGGAATCATTGTGATGGAGAAATGAGGGTTGAAATAAATTGGAGAGAAGTTAAATAGTTTATTAGTATACCCTTATAACCTATTAGTTTGTTGCCAAGCTACTGGGGTGGTCTTACTAAAACTTGACATTTTCTGATGCTGACCTTTTTTCTTAAAATTTAGTTCTAGTAATCAATCAGAGAATTACATGGAACTAAATGTTCTTCATGTGAAAACCGTTATGGAGTTGTATCTGGTGACCTCCACCAGGAAAATACTGTTTCTACTTGAGCAGCTAGATAGTACCGGTATAGATTTGGCAAACTTAGTTTCTGTCGTTCTTGTGATGGGTATAATTTCTTTAAAGAGAGCCTAGGTCTCTTTTCAGTCTGAGAAATCCTCTTTAATTTCTTTTCAGATTCTTTGAAGAATTCCTTCTCTATTTCAATTGGTAGAGCTTGACAATAAAAACAATATGTGGTAAAACATTAATTTTTATAATATTGACACGCCCCATCAAAGAAAGTGGGCAAAATAACCATTTATTCAAATCTGAATATATATATGAATATATGAATATATTTTATTCATTACTTCAACTATATTTAACTCAAGCAGTTTTCCTATATCCCTATTTGAAGTTATGCCTAAGTATAGAGCTAGAGTTTTTTTCTAACAAAAACATCTGCAGCGCCTTTTTTCTGCATCACCTAGTTCCTTGATTGAAGCTCTTGCAAATCTCATAAGTCCTGACATTGTGAGAGGCCTAAACAGTAGAAACACACCTTGTTTGCGTCATCCTTGTAGATTTTTTCTTCACACTTGCAGTAGTAGAAACATAGAATTTGACGGGCAGATAATGATCGCTTGGCCCACCTAGTCTGCCCATTTCCCTACCTGATGGATAAGCTGCAGATTATAGCTAACCAACAGCTTACTTCCTCCTACCCCCAACTAGAATTGCTTTATGTCTGTCCTATGCATTCTTGAATTCCCCCACTGTTCTTGACTCCACAACCTCCTTAGGAAGGCTGTTCCATGCATCCACAACCCTCTCTGTGAAAAAATACTTTCTCACATTACCTCTGAGTCGTCCCCCCTCTATATCTTCAAATTGTGCCCCCTTGTTATTGCACATCTCTTTTTCTGAAAGATACTACCCTCTTGGACTTTGTTAGTTCCCTTGAGGTACTTGAAAGTTTCTATAATGTCCGCCTTCTCCCTCCTTTCCTCAAGGGTATACATATTAAGCTGCTTTAGTCTCTCTTCATATATCTTCTGGTGCAGACCCTGTATCATTTTGGTTGCCCTCCTCTGAACAGCCTAAACTCTGTCTGTCTTTAAGGAGATGGGGTCTCCAGAACTGCACGCAGTACTCCAGATGGGGTCTCACCAATTGTCTGTATAGAGGGATAACAACTTCTTCTTTTCTACTGTTGATACCTCTTCCTAGGCGTCCCAGTATCCCTCCAGCCCTACTTTACTGCCTTCTCACATCGCTTGCCCACGTTAAGGTCATCTGATATAATTACTTCCAGGTCCCTTTCGATTTTTATTGTTGTTATTATCTCACCCCCCATTTTGTTCTCTTCTCCTTGGTTTTTGTTTCTCAGGTGCATTACCTTGCACTTCTTTACATTGAATCTGAGCTGCCATACATTTGACCATTCATCCAACCTTGCCAAGTCCCTTTTCATCCTTTCCATCCCATCTTGTGTATCAACCCTGTTGCAGATCTTTGTGTCGTCTGCAAAGAGACATACTTTTCCTTCCAGGTGCTCTCCAATGTCACTAATAAAGACATTAAAGAGGACTGGTCCCAGTACTGAACCCTGCGGTACCCCGCTAGTTACCCTCCTTTCTTCACTGTAAACTCAGTTTACTATTACCCTTTGCATCCTGTTGTCCAGCCAGTTTTTTTTTATCCAGGATACCACCTTGGGACCCTCTCCAAGACTGGCTAACTTGTATATTAATCTTTTGTGTGGGACTGTGTCCAGTGCCTTGCTAAAATCTAGGTAGGCCATATCCACAGTCCCTCCCTGGTCTACTACTTTGGTTACCCAGTCAAAGAAATCTATTAGATTCATCTGACATGACCTTTCCTCTGTGAATCCATGCTGCCTTGGGTCCTGTGTCCCACTGGCCTTTAGGTACTCAACAATTCTTTCCTTCAGAAGTGATTCCATAATTTTCCCTACCACTGAGGTAAAACTAACTGGTCTGTAGTTTCCTGCCTCTGCCCTACTTCCACTTTTGTGAAATGTAATCACATCCACATTCCTCCAGTCTTCAGGTACCACACCATCCTCCCATGATGTGTTAGAGAGTGGTCAGGGGTCTCACTAGTTCTACCCTTAGGTCTTTTAGAATTCTGGGGTGCATCCCATCAGGCCCCATTGCTTTGTCCACCCTCAGTTTCAAGAGTTCTTTCAAAACCCTTTCTTCTGTGAATGGACTGGTATTGACCCCCCATCCAGAGTGTTTCTCTTGTTTGGTTTAGGTACCTCTCCTGTTGTGAATACCGAGCAGAAATATTCGTTCAGTATCCCTGCTTTTTCACTATCATCATCTGCCCACATTCCCTCCACTTTGTTACAGTGCCTTCAGAAAGTATTCACCCCCCTTAGATTTTGTCACATTTTGTTGTGCTACCACCAGAATTTTTAATGCATTGAAATAATTTTTCCCCCTTGATTCACACAGCATACTCAACAATTTAAAGGGCCAAAAATATTTATATTGTGTGACAAAAATTTATGAAACATTAAAAACTGAAATATCTTGTTTACTTAAGTATTCACCCCCCTGAGTCATTAGTTTGTAGAAGCACCTTTGGCAGCAATTACAGCTTTGAGTCTTCTTGGATATGTCTGTATCAGCTTTTCACACCTGGATTTGGGGATTTTCACCCATTCTTCCTTGCAGATTTGCTCAAGCTCTGTCAAGTTGGATGGGGAGCGTTGGTGAACCGCAATCTTTAAGGCTTTCCACAGATTCTCAATGGGATTCAAGTCTGGGCTTTGGCTGGGCCACTGAAGGACATTCACCTTCTTGTTCTGAAGCCACTCCAGTGTTGCTTTGGCTGTATGCTTGGGGTCATTGTCCTGTTGGAACGTGAATCTTTGCCCCAGTCCATGGTCTATTGCAGACTGATGCAGGTTCTCCTCAAGGATGTGCCTGTATTTGGCTCCATTCATTGTTCCCTCTATCCTGACAAGTGCCCCAGTTCTGCTACTGAAAAGCATCCCCATAACATGATGCCACCACTATGCTTCATGGTAGGGATAGTGTTACATGGGTGATGAGTTGTGTTCGGTTTGGCGCATAGCATAGCGCTTTTGCATTCAGGCCAAAGAGTTCAATATTTGTTTCATCAGACTAGAGAATCTTTTGCCACATAGTCTCAAAGTCTGCCACGTGCCTTCTTGCAAACTCCAGGCATGTTATTATGTGGCCTTTTCTCAGGAGTGGCTTCTGTCTAGCCACTCTCCCATAGAGGCTACATCTGTGAAGTGCTGCAGAGATTGTTGTCCTCTGGACAGGTTCTCCCATCTCAGCCATGGAACTCTGTAGTTCTGTCAGGGTGGTCATTGGGTTCTTGGTCACTTCTCTGACCAAGGTCCTTCTTGCCCGGTTGCTCAGTTTGGGAGGACGGCCTGCTCTAGGAAGAGTCTGAGTGGTTCCGTAATCTTTCCATTTCCTAATGATGGGCTTGACTGTTCTCCTGGGAACTTTCAACACCCTAGAAATGTTTTATACCCCTCCCCAGATCTGTGCCTCCTCACAATTCTATCACAAAGTTCTACAGACAGTTCCTTGGTCTCCATGGTAGAGTTTCTGGTCTGACATGCACTGTCAATAGTGGGACCTTATGTAGACAGGTGTATTTCCTCTGAAATCATGTCAGCCATTTGAACTGACCACAGGTGGACTCCATTCAAGTTTTAGAGTAATCTCACAATGAAATTGGATGCACCTGAGCTCAATTTGGAGTGTCATAGCAAAGGGGATGAATACTTATCAAATCAAGACATTTCAGGTTTTTATTTTAAATTACATGTACAAAAAATTCCAGAACTTTCATTCCACTTTGACATTATAGAGTAATTTGTATAGATACATGACAGAAAAATCCCACATAAATGTATTTTAATTTGAGTTTGCAACATCAGAATATGTGACAAAATTCAAGGGGGCGAATACTTTCTGAAGGCACTGTAAGTCTCCGTATCCCTCCCTTGGTCTTTCTTCACTCCCTAATGTAGCTACAAAAGATTTTATCCCCCTTCGTAACTGGAACAACGTTGTTGCTTTTGGTAGCATACAGAGTCAGCGATATCACTAAATTATTAGTGAGTACTTTATAAGAAAATAATATCAACAGCTAGGTATATTAATTTCCACAGGAGGTCGGCCGAGTACAGTTTTTTTTTTTTTAATTTAGTTTTTGTTGACAGTGGGAAAAGAAGTGAGGAGATATGGGGCTGCCCACGATTATATAAACACTGACATGTGACATCGTTATGGGCAGCCCCCGGCTAGCAAAAGTTTTTGTGTGGTCCTAGCACTGTTGCGGGTATAGTTCCAAAGGTGTGGTCTAAGGGAAGAGATATGCTCAAAGAAGATCGTTAATATTTGACTCTATACACAGTGAAATATTTTAACTTTTGTGTTAGAAATGTTACCCTGGATACAGCCTTATACTTGAGGGGTCCTATGTATTAATTTTGTCTATGTATTAAACAAGCAATAACACACGACTAGATGTGGGTTATCTCCTGATAAAACTGCATGGGTGTGTTGTTATGAGCATGAGGCACTTCTTGAGTGCTTTATGCACTGGGCGTGCCCTTATCAGGAGATAACCCACAATTCAGAGTGTGTTATTGCGCTTATAAAATGTGTTCCCCAGTAAAGAAGTTAATTTAAAAAAATGTAGATACATAGTGTGAAAAAAAAAACAGTTTAAAAATTGGATTAGTAGAAAATAATAAAAAAGTAGTCCCTGCCATTGACTTTCAGTGGAGCTGTTTAATGCAAAATTAATACATGTTGGTGCCTGTTTGTGTGTAAAGTCCTCAGTCACACACAAACACTGTAGTAAAACACGTTTTTTACACTCTCCAGCCTCATCGTATATATGGAGAAACACTTGAACCCATGTTTTTTTTCTTTACTGTTTTTTAATTTGCTCAGTTTGCATTAACACCCATTGGAAATGAACATGTCCTATATTGTCTAAATTATTTACTGTCATGTTTCTTGGCTTCCTTCCCATCTCCACAAGATAAAGAAATCATTTTTGGTGTGTTTTTATTTATTTATGCTTCAAATTTGCTGGTTGTATTTATGTTAAATGGCTGGCTGAATGGGAGCGAGCATGTCCTTCAGCAGCTACTGTACAAAGTCATTTCATATTTCGGCATCTCAAAATGTGAAAATTAGATGCACAAGGGAGACAGATCAAGAAAGAGCTTTGTATGGTTATACAAAAGTGCAGTGCATTTTAAAGCTGCCATCTGGTTCAGTGAATCACTAACTTGGGGAATGTTTGAAGAAGCAGGTTGCCGGCACAATGTTTATTTGAAAGCCGCGGGACGTGCGAATTGTGATGGTCACTGGATCGGGTTCTGCTCACAATTTTTTGAGGTGAGATTTGAAATTAAATAGGAGAAAAATGTTTTCTGTGGTGGTGGTGTGATGTAAATGCTATGTCCCTTGTGTTTATGCAGCATTGGGGCTGACAGAGTAATGTGTAGGTGCAGCTTTGAAAAGGAAGCCGCAAGTAGGAAGAACAGTTGAGAGCAGTCAGCGGGAGAACATGTTAGAAAATGTTTTTAAAAAAGTGGCAGGCATGGATCCTTGCTGAAGTGCACCCTGCTTGGCATAACAGGTACCAGTTACTATGTAAACATGCTGTTAAGGACATGGCTACTGGTACCTGTCAGCCAATCAGAATGCACAGTATGTCTTACCCATTTTATAAATTTATATGTAACCCCTAGATGGCGCTATCCCAGGGGCTACTACCCCTGCCTGATTTGCCACTAACAGGTTGAGGGGCCTGATCCAATGGCGGTGCCTCCACCCAGAGGTCAGGGTTTGGAATAGTTAAACTAACTTGGTCACAGCCCCCTGGGACACTGCAACCCCTTCTTCCCACTAGTGGCCCACACAATATATCAGAATTACCTTCACAGTATACACTTACCCCCAGGTCTGGTTCCGCACTGGGACCTCCTAGAAATGAGATACAGTGCAACAATCACAGTACAGTACTTTAACATAGACAAATACCTCAGGCAGTATAACTTTGCTGAAACAAGCAGCTCTGATTTATTTAGGGGATATAACAAGGACAGGGGAATCAGGTTAATTAGCTTATCACTCTAATAATCTACCTATGGCTCTGTGCACAGGCCTATCCCTATCAGTTACTGTCCCTGGGTACCCAAGCCCTAGTGGCTAGTCCAAACCGTGGCAGCTGGTAGGGCCCTTTCACACAGAGAAAAGGAGAATTAAACAGTCAGCAGTACAGTAATTCCATTTGGATTTAATGTGGCAATTCAACAGGAGCAACCCTGAATTAGTACTCACGACCTCCAAATAAGATAGGGTCCTTCAATGTCAGCAGGGCTCACTTGAGGTACACAAACCTCTGCACACATCCATATAAAAGAAAGCACTATACCAGGCAGGCTGCATCTGTATCCCGATCGCAATTACTGCACAATACCCGGAGAACACACAGCAGATTCAGTTCCTGACAGACCGAAGTGCAATTTTCAGCCATTCCTCCAGTCTTCTACAGGGTGAGCCTGGTTTCTACTCTTCAGAGATCCTTTGATTCTTTTCACAGGACGGATTCAGTCCTAACAAGCTGTTACACAAGCTGCAGACCGAACTCTGGGCCTTACACACGCTTTTGACTAAAACTGCACACTGAAAAGCACAGGGCCCCTTCCTTCTTCACTGCCAAAGCTCAACTCAAACTCCAACCGACAAAAACGGGCACTTCCTTTGAGTTCCTCCCAGTTCTTGACTGGATTGGCTGTCACTCACAATAGACTGCTGCTGTTGGTCCAAAAGGCACTGAAGTCTAAACTACATCTCCCAGAGTCACTGCCCATACAATCCTCTTGTGGCTGGCTCCAGATTATGAGTCCAAGTTCTGATTCGTCCAAGGCACCATTTTAGAGCTAGCTTACCCCACACTGATTGGTCCAGTTCAGCAGTTCAAAACTAGAATGGGAACTAGCAGACACTGTTCTGACTGCAAAAGAAAGCAGGTTAGACAAACTGTAATTTCATTATTACTGTAAATGATTTCTGGCAAACAGTTACATCTTTCAGATAGGTTCCCTTGCACTCCTAGTGACTGCAAAAATGGAGTGAATTGGCAGCAGCTTGAGTGGTACTCAATCAAAGAAACACACAGTCCCCCATACAAACTAATTATGTCTGCAAGCAGACAGCTCTTAAAGAGACAGTACCAGAGGCTCTAAAAACACTCACTGATAAATGGCTTAAATGCCAAACACCATTCAGGCTTGGAGCATTCAAGCAAGCTCCTGGAAGTCTTTTGGGGAACCCCCATTTGCAGGGGGGTTACACCCTTCCTGGCCTGGGAAAGCTTGACGTCCGCGTCAAGCAAGTACCCCCATAAGTTTCAACTGCAACCATATACATTTGCATTAGGCTCGCACATGTAATCATCAGTCAATATATTATTTTACCAAGAACACATTTCTGAAACATTGCAGTACGTCACTTTTACAGTATTACATAACATTGTACCATAACTCAAGTTATTACCTCTTGTACATGAAACCTGAAGAGAGGGGCCCTTCCTATCAGTTACCTTGGGGCTGGACGGGCAAGGGCACCATACTTAGAGGGCAACACAAGTAACTTGAGTTAGCACTGATGCTCAGTTTGGGCAATGAGCTCGGGACACATACACTCCTTTATGGACAACATTGAGAGGCAAATCCACAGGCCTCCCAAGGAATCATAACTGAGGTGCACCACAGGCTTTACAGCTCGACCAGTCTTTCTAGGGGAACTGTACAGTCTCTGCACTCTGAGCCCTCATTTTCAGCATTGTCCTCACTTGTCAGGGAGTCTCCATGGGGTAGAGAGGCTAGAACTTGGGGCACTTTCAGCTCCAGGAGTTACAGTTTCTGAGTCCACAACATTTGGCTCGCATGGAGAGCTTTCGGACACTGGCAGTGGACTGTCAGGGCACTCAAAATACTCTTCTTGTTAGAGTGTATCACAGTCTGCCCCAATCTATCATTTTTCCTCCTGAAAGCTCAAACAGTTCAACCATGCACAATGATTCCATTTCATCTGATCTGATGCTTTGCACTTCACTTTCTGGGAGCATTGGCTCCAGGGATGAAGCTGGGGGCTTAGACAGTCCAGAAGGCCCAGCTTTGTCTCCAGTATTGACTAGGGATTGCCCTAAACAATTGACTCAGTTCGTAAGAAGGATAGTATTCAAAGTCACTCTCACTTTCTTCCGATATGGACTGACAGTCATGCTCAACTGGGACTTGTGGAGGGAACACTTTAACTTTGCTTCTGTAGGTGCAGACTTTCTTGATCTTTTCTTAGCAGCAGCTCTAGTCACTGGTCCAGAGGGGCATCTTCTAGGGGCTCAGACTCAATTAAGATTTGTCCAATGGGCAGTAAATGATTTCTATGCATTGTTTTACATCTTTGAATTATTCTCAGGCCTTACTTTGTCACTGGCAGATCATCTAGTTTGCCCACTACAATGTGAGGGAGATGGTGCCATCTGTCAGCAATCTTGTGCTTGCCATGCAGTCCCAGATTTCTTAGCAATACCGATCTCCCTCCTGGAGTTCCTGTGCTTTCACCTTTTTATCATACCTTTCTTTGTTGGCCAGATTTCTTTTGGCAGCCATGGTTTGAGCCAGTTAGTACGCATGGAGTTAGCTGGGCCTTTAACTTTGCACATACTGTAAATAGTTGTCAGCTTGAACCCCATCAGGAGAGACCCCAAAACACACATCTACTGGTAGTCGAGCTTCTCTTCCAAACATCAGGCGGTAGGGGAGAATCCAGTGGCATCACTTTTGGTGCAGTTATAAGCATGTACCAGGGTGGTAATTTGTTGGCTCCATCTAGGCTTGTCCTTTGGGTGCAGGGTGCCTAGCATATCTAGCAAAGTGCGGTTGAAACGTTCAGGCTGTGGATCCCCTGGGGTGGTAAGGAGTGGTTCTGGACTTCGCACTCCCCACAGAGAAAGCATCTCTTTGATCAGGCGACTCTCAAAGTCTCTCCTTGATCAGAATGGATTCTTTGTGGAGCCCCATAGTGAACAAAAAGTTTTCTACAAGTACTTTGGCCACAGTGGATGCTTTCTGGTCTTTGGTGGGAAAGCTTGGGCATATCTCGTGAAATGGTCAGTGACCACCAGCACATTACTGATATTTCTTTGATCTGACTCCAAACTCAGAAAATCAATACAGACCAGCTCCATGGGTGCACTGGTGGTGATGTTAACAGGGGCAGCCCTCTGGGGCAAAGCTTTCCTCTAAGTAGCGACTACAAGTTCGAATGTGTTGCTCCACATCAGCCCCCATCTTAGGCCAATAGAATCTGGATCTCACCAAGTCAAGTGTTCTGTCTATACCAAGGTGCCCCATGTGGTTGTGCAAGGACCTCAGTACTGAGTCTCGAGGCAGTGGGCAGCACTAGTTGTTGTTTGTCTACTTGTCCCCTCTGTCTACTGTTTCTCTGTATAACAGTTTATTGATCAGTTTCAACTTAGGACCTTCTTTTGTATAACAGTGCAGTTCTCAAATCAGTGGAGCGTAATTTGGACACATCTTTTCCTGCATAGAGGGCTTCTAAAGCTGTTTTGATCATGGGATCGCGAGATTGAGCCCCGAATACTGTCATTGTCCAGCTGAGGCAGTGCACCAATGTATATTGCAGAAAAGTGGCAATAAGCAGCAGGTATGCAATTCTCAGAGGGTCCCAAGCAATCCACCATGCAGTCCACTCGTCCGTGGACATTTGTTCCTCCCTGTCAAACTTCGGCAGAGTGCCCGAATGTCCAGGTTCTGCCAATCGGACCCAATCATTCTGGGAACAGGCCTCCGGGAGAGAGCATCAGCATCTATGTGGTTCAGACCTGCTCGGTATTCGAGAGCATAGTCATATGTAGATAATGCAGAAAGCCACCTATGGCCAGTGGCATCCAACTAGCTGAGGTCTGCACATGGGTCAAAGTTATTGTCAGTTTTTACTAGTATTTAGCCCCATACAAGTACTCATGGAATTGGTCAACAATAGCCCACTTCAAAGCTAGAAACCTAACTTATGTACAGGATAGTTCTTTTCAGATGGGGTCAGACTTTACTGGCAAAGGCCACTGGTCTCAGGCCATTCTCGTGCTCTTGGTACAACACAGCCCCCAACCCTTGCAAGCTAGCATCAGTGTGCAGGACATAAGGTTTTCTTGGATCGGCATAGGCCAGCACTGGAGCATGGGTAAGTTGATAAATGATCTCATGAAAGCAGTCTCACAATCAGGAGTCCAGCGGGCCCCAAATACTTCACTCGGATGAAAATACACTCTTTCAGTCTTGAGGACGCTGACTTTTGGTATTTTTGTGGGTTGGGGATACCTTGAGTAAGGTTAAGTAAAGGCGGATCACTCTTGAATAGTCCTTGATGAAGCTGATAATAACCACAGAATCCCAGGAATCTTTGCAGTTCTTTTAGATTTTTGGGCATGCCAGGTGGTCAAGGCCTCAACTTTACTTGGGTCGGTCTCTATTCCTCGGTGGATACTATGTGTCCCATATACTTTCTGATGTTTGAAAGAATTGACACTTATCAATGGACAGTTTAAGGCCAAAGTCCTCCAGTCGGTCCAATACCTTAAATAATCTGCTCTCATGTTCCTCCAGTGAGCTGCCAAACACAATAACATCATCTAGGTATACCAGGCACTCTAGTAAGTTCATGTCCCCACTGCGCTCCATCAATTGTTGAAAAGTGGCTGGGGCACCTGAAATCCCCTTGAGGCATCCTCATGAATTCATAGAAGCCAAGCGGACAGATAAAGGCTGTCTTTTCACGGTCCTCTGGGGCCATCGGGATCTGATAGTACCCACTGGGAGATCCAGCACAGAGAACCACTTGCTCCCTTTTAGGCAGTCCAAAGCATCCTGAATGCGGGGCATTGTGTACTGATCAGGATAGTCCGCGGTTTAAGGTGCGATAATCCACACACATCCTTACTGTTCCATTCTTTTCCTCACTACCACAATGGAGAAGCATAAGGCTTCTGGATTCTTGTATTACACCAGCAGCTAACATCTCTTGCAGATGCCATCTCACATCATCTATGTCAGCAGGTGCCAGGCGTCGAGACCTCTCACGAAATGGTCTTTCGTCATGCAGCCGGATATTGTGCTCAGCTCCTTGCACGCATCCACGTCCCATTCCTTTAAAGAAAACACCTGGTCTCTCTGGGCAAGCTTCTCACTGACCCTCACTTTCCATTCAGCTGGCAGCGGGAGTCGCCAAATCAAACAAGTCAGGCGTTACTCTGTCATTCTTCTTGAACTCTTGTTGCTGGGTAGCACTGCAGTGTCTGCACAATGCACATTAGCCAGGATGCAACCCCTATTTACTCGAATGTCTCTTTCAGACACATTATGAACTTGGACCATTACCCTTCTGGCATAAGCATGGGCTCTAGCGGGCAAAATACTAGGCTTGACCAGCAGTCCCTCTGGCAATTTTCCATCGCCTGGTGCATCCAACATTAATATTTTATTCTTAACATCCTTTCTTATACGGACCTCTCCTGTAAGGTACACTGGGCATTTGGCGCAGGATCAGAGACTCAGGATCCTTCTTCCATACAATTCGACCGGTTCCTCTGGTTCTATTTTTCAGCATCTCTCTGTGCCTCATAGGCCTTCTTAATTAAAGCGGAACTCTTAAAGCTCTACTAGTCTTTGACCCCTGTTTTTCATAACACAACTGTGCCAGCCTTCCGAACATATGAGCATTTGTTCCAATCAACAAAGGGACACCATCATACAGTCCAGTGGGGGGACACACTAAGGCTAGGGTCTCTACTTGTTCGGCCACTCCAGCCACGGAGGTGGGAAAAGACAGCCAAATTCGGATATACCCGGAATAGGGGTAGGCCTTCTCACTTAACCCCCATACATGCAGTCCTTCTAATGGTTGTAAGGGTACGTCTGACAAATGCTTCTGATACCAATCTTGGAACATAATTGTCACTTGGGAGCCACTGTCTAATACAGCTCTTGTAGACACTCCATTCACCTTTACAGTGGTCTCCATGGAGGGACCCACTATTCTGGACCAGTCTGGGAGGCGATGTGGGGGCCTGGGCAACTGACCTTGCCACAAAGGGACGTGAGTTAGCATTTTTGGTGCCCTCACTGGGATCATTTTGTGCACCTCTTAACCACTGATTTGTTCTCCAAGCTCTCCTTGTAGCCTATATGCAACTTTGTCAGTGTCTTTTGGGACTGGCATTCCTTTTCATGTGCCCATCTTTCCCACAATTATAGCAAACATACTTTCTGGAGTTTGAGCTGGCCGGGCGCCACACTGGGAGCCAGGGCGGGGTATTACTAACTGGAAACCTGGGTGCCATCTCTGTCTGGGCGTGATAAGCATTTGGAGACATCTCGTCAGTTCTCTACTTCCATGGTCAAGGAATTGAGTTTGGAGCTGTTATCAGCAGGAGATACATGGGTGGGTACCCCACCCCATAGCAGATGCAGTCGGATATAGGTCAGGGCCCGTACTTGCAGGCGTGGCCTTCATAAAGGACTGTTTTGAATTCCGGATCTCTCTCAACAGTTCGCCCCATTGTGGCATATCTTTTTCCTTGTCAGAGCACTCATTGACTGCCAACCTCTGCCCCTGAACTTCACTTGATGGGTCACCCTCAGTCACTGGTCGAGCGCAGCTATTGGTGCAGGTCCCTCCCGAGGTCGTCTTTTCTCAACTCCTCGAATTTCTCTCATTAACTCATCATAGGAGGGTGGGGATTCCAGTCGATCTGCCAGGCGTAACTGAGCAACACAGCAGTTCTGAAGGGGCAGACTTAAGGATCCTGTCCAGCCTGGTTCGGTCCAGTTCAATCGCTGGCAAACTACCTTTTCTGAGGCATTCTTGCAACAATTTTCCAGCCGAGACATACACAGACAACAACTCCCCTTGGTACTGTTGTGCATCTCTTACTCTCCACCATAGGTCCTCATCAGAATCTGGGCTCCCATACACATTCTCCAGGGCCTCAAGATGAGCCTGTGCAGTCACTTCAGGGTTACTGGCCGTTTAGCACGAATGGTAGCCAGGCAGGACCTCGGAGGCTCTCACTAACCCTCTTTCGCTCTGGCCCGAGCATTGCCATTCTAGGACTTGGGGGCAACATAGTCTATCCAGGTCTCCCAGTCATCCTCCCTTGGGGGTGGGAGGGTGCCAGAGAAGATCCTCAACCTTCGGTAAGAGTCGTGACTAATGGCAGGTGCAGAAATGGAGTCTGCATTGGTTCAGCCACCATTACGGGCACTGGAGCGGAGAAGGTGTTTTGGGAGAACACTTCAGGTGGCAAGAATAGTTTCTTCAAGTCCTCCACAGTTTTCCCTTCCCCAGCAACCATTTAGCAAATTCTCCTCAAAAGTTTCAGATAGTGGTGGGGGCTCATTCCCCAGGTCTTTACTGTCCTAGTTATCACTCTCCAAGCAGTGAGGGCTCCTCTGGGGTAATGGTCTGTGGCACTTTGGAGCTATCTATGGGATCCTTAAACTCTACTAGGGCCAGGAAAGTGTGGGTGAGCAGATTAGCATGCCGACCCACCACCACAGGGTTTTGTAAACCTTCCACCTTGGAAAGTACTCCTGCACAGTGTCCGTATTGATACCAGGGGATGTCCAGGATAAGCATAGCATTTTGGGGTCGATCTCCTCCCCAGTACACCACTCCACCAGCGGTGCACAGCCACTTCTGTCGGGTACCCATTTTTTCTTAACAGTGGTTCGTAATATGGCCACTAGAGGACACACAATCCCAGCGGTGAGCCTCCAAGATGTAACCCCTAGATGGCGCTATCCCAGGGGCTACTGCCTGATTTGCCACTAACAGGTTGAGGGCCTGGATCCAATGGCGGGTGCCTCCACCCAGAGGTCAGGGTTTGCAATAGTTAAACTAACTTGGTCACAGCCCTCTGGGACACTGCAACCCCTTTCTTCCCACTAGTGGCCCACACAATATATCAGAATTACCTTCACAGTATACACTTACCCCAGGTCTGGTTCCGGCACTGGGACCTCCTGTGAAATGAGATACAGTGCAACAATCACAGTACAGTACTTTAACAAGACAAATACCTCAGGCAGTATAACTTTGCTGAAACAAGCAGCTCTGATTTATTTAGGGGGATATAACAAGGACAGGGAAATCAGGTTAATTAGCTTATCACTCTAATAATCTACCTATGGCTCTGTGCACAGGCCTATCCCTATCAGTTACTGTCCCTGGGTACCCAAGCCCTAGTGGCTAGTCCAAACCGTGGCAGCTGGTAGGGCCCTTTCACACAGAGAAAAGGAGAATTAAACAGTCAGCAGTACAGTAATTCCATTTGGATTTAATGTGGCAATTCAACAGGGAGCAACCCTGAATTAGTACTCACGACCTCCAAATAAGATAGGGTCCTTCAATGTCAGCAGGGCTCACTTGAGGTACACAAACCTCTGCACACATCCATAAAAGAAAGCACTATACCAGGCAGGCTGCATCTGTATCCCGATCGCAATTACTGCACAATACCGGAGAACACACAGCAGATTCTGTTCCTGACAGACCGAGTGCAATTTTCAGCCATTCCTCCAGTCTTCTACAGGGTGAGCCTGGTTTCTACTCTTCAGAGATCCTTTGATTCTTTTCACAGGGCGGATTCAGTCCTAACAAGCTGTTACACAAGCTGCAGACCGGAACTCTGGGCCTTACACGTTTTTGACTAAAACTGCACACTGAAAAACACAGGGCTCCTTCCTTCTTCACTGCCAAAGCTCAACTCAAACTCCAACCGACAAAACGGGCACTTCCTTTGAGTTCCTCCCAGTTCTTGACTGGATTGGCTGTCCTCACAATAGACTGCTGCTGTTGGTCAAAAAGGCACTGAAGTCTAAACTACATCTCCCAGAGTCACTGCCCATACAATCCTCTTGTGGCTGGCTCAGATTATGAGTCCAAGTTCTGATTCGTCCAAGGCACCATTTTAGAGCTAGCTTACCCCACACTGATTGGTCCAGTTCAGCAGTTCAAAACTAGAATGGGGAACTAGCAGACACTGTTCTGACTGCAAAAGAAAGCAGGTTAGACAAACTGTAATTTCATTATTACTGTAAATGATTTCTGGCAAACAGTTACATCTTTCAGATAGGTTCCTTTGCACTCCTAGTGACTGCAAAATGGAGTGAATTGGCAGCAACAGGAGTGGTACTCAATCAAAGAAACACACAGTCCCCCATACAAACTAATTATGTCTGCAAGCAGACAGCTCTTAAAGAGACAGTACCAGAGGCTCTAAAAACACTCACTGATAAATGGCTTAAATGCCAAACACCATTCAGGCTTGGAGCATTCAAGCAAGCTCCTGGAAGTCTTTTGGGGAACCCCCATTTGCAGGGGGGTTACATATATATTTTGGAATGGATATATTCTAGCATTATTTTCTGTATATTTGTAATAGTTATGCTGCTTGAGCTCTGAAGAAGAATTGAATCCTCAAAACATTAGTTATAGAGAAGTAGGCTTCTGAAAAGTGCATGGCTGTAAGTGAATTATGGAAGACTATGCATATTGATTGCTGAGTTGGTAGTCATGCCTAACCCAGGTACAGAGACCGTCACTGGTGGCCTAAAAATATTAAACATAAAGCATAAACATGCCCAGTGGTCAGTTTCCAGCTTTTAATTAAATCTGTATGCGCCGAGAGGACTGCCTGCATATTCTAGCTGGCTGGGATTTCTGAAGCACACTCTGACTGACTGACTTACCCAATCAAAAAACTTTACTGCAGGACATGTTTTATTGAATACTGTGTTTTGTATGCTGTGTGTGATCTCTGAACACTACAGTGGTAACATATAGTGGCATCTTTTAACTCTTGATTTGTGCAATGCCATTTGTAAACAGTAGTGTATTGTGTCTTTCTCAGCAGCGTTATACAGCGCTATCTTTAAAATCATGAAAACTGCACTAATAATTAAGTACGTACTTGGTATTCTTTGTACTTGCTTTTAAATTGAACTTCCATTGAAGTTACAGTGATTAAAATATTTTTTTAAAGGACCAAACAAACTTGGATTTTTGGTGCCTTTTTACTATTCACTTTTCTTTCTCGCTGTAAACGTAACATTATTTGAGCTCTGTGTTGGTGACCTAAAAGTTTTGACAGTTTAAAAATATGGGATACTATATTCCCTAAGATTGCTTTTTTTGTTTAAATTATTTCTGTGCAGATATATATGGGGTCTGTTAAATATAGATTAGAAAATGTAAATTACAAACAATTTCTGATTTAAGGAGGAATCGAAAAATATAGACTTATAATAAGTAAGAATAGATACTTAAGATGTAGGGTTCCTTGTATTTCTTGAATAGCATATTTTCTATTTGATTTAACCTGTTTTTGTAACATTTTCTACAGTATATCTTGGATTAATAAAATAAGATGAAATAAGTGTTTATAATGATCTTCTTCAGGGGTATCTCAGTCATCAGGTCACACCATAGGAACTTCGCTGTCAGTGAAGCAGGATCCACACAGAAGGTTTTCCAGCAGTACCTCTGGGGCCGCCCATGCCAACGTCACCACCGACGTTACCAACCCTGTAAAGGTGTGAGCGGTCCTGCTCCCTCAGTTCTTTCCCACCATCTACTCTATTTGCATGAGTCACCTCGGAAGCTCTGATGCAGTTTTGCACGATTTTGCTTATGACTTTTGTTTTACTTTGTATTTTAGAATCTCTTTTAAGAGATTCCTCTACTTTGTTTATGTTCAGAGTGGCTCCTTCCACTTCTCTCTTCCGTCACTGCTGCTGCGGAAAGAAGACTGCCTCTTCACATGCCCATCTTCTCTGTGTCTGCTCTCTTGGGCCTGAACACGACACCTCCGACTGTGAGCTCTGCCAGAATCTTAACCAAACCACCCTCAGGTGATGCAAAAAGGCTCTTAAGAAATTCCTCATGGATCAGCAAGCAGTCAGTTCTGACAGGGGTCCTCAGGGGTCCCTCATTTCCAGTCGCCGGTAACTTTAATGAGCTCTCGGACCTCAAAGGCCCGAGACAAGTCCTCAGGGAACAAAGTCATAAAAAAGACCGCAATCAGGACTGCTCCCCTGGCTGCGGTCCCACTTCTCAACTGCCTCTAATTCTTCTTCTGTGGTACTCCATCAGCTGTGGCTATGCCATTGCCTATTGCTGTCCAGGTCTGTGTTCCTGCCAGACCCATCGCGACAGCACCACCGTCCACTGTTCAGGGTGGCTGGTCATCACCCCACGGGTCATCGGCCCCTAAGTCATCATTGCCCGGTGCATCAATAACGGCCCCTCCATTGTCGGCTGATGCCTCTCCAGCCCCGCGGACATTGGGTTCTTTGGGCTCCAGGCCCTAATGGATGGGTTGTCATGCCCTGTGCAGTTGACTCCTCCTCCGTCGATGAAGCAGTCTACTGTCATTGAGCTCAGTGATATTCTAAGTTCACTACACTCCTGGTTAACCAGTTGGGTGCTTACAAGACTAGGTGCCCCATGCCATCGACGGCTCCAGTCATCGTTGACACCACTTAGACCCCCTAGGGCAGTTCCCTGTGGACTGTTGTCAGTTTCTTGTTTGTCGGACCTCGAGTTGGAACAGGTTGAGAAAGAGTACCACCCTGATCTCATCCTGCCTGAGGAAGAGGAGGAGGAGGAGGAATGTCCTCTGTCCTCGGACAGGTCCATGGGCCTCTTCTTTGAGTAACGACTCTGTCAAGGATACTCCCACATCCCCTCCAGAAGACCCCACTTTCTTTAATGTCATGAAGCAGCTCTCTACAGTCATTGACTTCCACACTGAGGAAGAGAATGCCACCAGAAGGGAGTTGGTGGACTTTCTGAAAATTCCAGAGTCTCCTTCTAAGGTCATTTCTCCCATCTTCTCTGCTCTGAGGAATGCCACTGCTTCTGCCTGGCACAGACCTGACATGATCCTGGCCATGCACTGCAGGGCAGATAAGCTATATCATGCCCCCCATGGCCTAACTTACTATGCTACCCGGTCAGAGACCGATTCAGTGGTCATTAAGGCAGCTCATGATAGGTCTAAGGTGCCCAAGCACCTCATCTCTCTTCCCCCTGACAGGGAATAACAATGTATTGACCTTTGGAGCAAGAGGGTCTACGCCTCCTTCACCTTGAGGCTGGGGATTGTGAATTATCTCGCTCATATGGTCAAATACCAGAACATGATGTGGAAGAAGGGCAAGGTGGCTGCCCAGGTCCTCCCTGATTGTTCCCAGAAACAGGAGGTTCTCAAGTGCTTGCAGAGTGCTGAGCATATTAGCAAGCATCTCCTCAGGGCCTTATATGATATCTCTGACACAGGTGCCAGGGCTGCTGCCACAGGCATTTACCTCCATAGGCACTCCTCACTGAGGATTCATAGGCAGTACAAGTCACTGACTCAACCAGATATGGTTATGTAAATTCTAACTCTCTATTACCCATATGTGTCTAATAAGGTCTTAATGGATGTCAGACTGTTGCTCAGTACTACCTCTGCTGGTAGTCCGTTCCAGGTGCTAACCACTTTCAGGTTAAACCATACACATTTTTTTGATGTCTTGTAAAATTCTCCTTTCAATTGTCTAGTATGAAACCTACTTTCCCTTTCTAGTTCTTTATGCTCAAGGCCTATGAATTCCCATATGTATTTATTATTGAGGGCCCTGTAAACCATGCAAAGGTCTCCGCCAAGTCTTCTATACTTCAAAGAGTACAAATTCAGCTCACTCAGTGTCCTGACCATTCTGGTAGCTCTTCTTTGTGTTCCTTCAAGCAGTTTAATGTTATTTTTGTTGTACAGGGCCTCAAACGGTACACAGTATTCCAGATGAGGTTGTGCCAATGAAATATACAGTTGTACAAGAACTCTCCTGTCTCTACACCTGATGTCTGTAAATGCAACCTAAAATTTTGTTTGTATTCCTGACCTCTTCTTTACATTGTTGTTCAGATAAAAACTTATTTGTTATAAGTTATATTCTCTGAGGGTTTCCAATATTTTTTTCCCACACAGGAAATATGATGCCATCATATTTTTGTTACCAAGGTGCATGACTCTGCATTTGTTCAGATTTGTGACAGTTTGTGTTCCTTAACCCAGAGCTCTAAATTGTTTATTTCCATCTGAAAATTTTGCCTAGATGCATTGTTATTTACGATTGGTCATTGGCAAATTTACAGCACCATGTTGCTGGGGATGATCTAATACCAGAGATGTAGATACTAAACAGGGTAGGTTCCAGGACCAACCCCTGAAGAACACCACTAGTCGCCTCCTCCCACAAGGAGTTCTGGCCTGCCACACTGACCCTCTGTTTTCTTCTCTACAACCCTGAGGCTACTCAGTTTATAATGCTCAAGTCTATGTTCATGCCGTGAAGCTGTCTAATCAGAGTAGTCTGTGGCATGGCCTCGAATGCCTTCGAGAAGTCCAATAACAGGATGTTGACTGGGAGACCAGCGTCAAGAGCTCTACAAACCAGGTCAAAAAGTGAACTAAATTGGTTTGGCAAGATCTTCCTGTTACAAACCCGTGCTGGTTTATGTCACAAAATCCTTTGTACTAATGTGCTCGTTTAGCTTCTTCTTTACAAATTCCTCCAAAACCTCACTCACTACTGGGGTGAGACTAATAGGTCTATAATTTGTAATATCATTCTTTGGACCTCTTTTGTGTATGGGTATTACTGTGGCCATCTTCCATTTGTTTAAAACCTTACCATCAGATAGTGAGCTAGTGAAAATGTCTGCCAAAGGACCTGAGATTTCATCCTCCACTTCCCTAGCTATTGCTGAGTGCAGCTCATCTGGACCAGGAGATTTATTTGGATTTAGGCTAGATAGTTTCTTTGTGACTTGCAATTTGGTTATCATTGTGTTGTTTTTACTACCTACTGGCTAAATAATATAGTCGAGAGTCCATTGGTTGGTATACTGACAAAATATTTGTTAAATAGCTAAGCCATTTCTTGTTCTCTTTTTACAGCTATGCCATCTTTCATTAAAGGTCCTATCCCTAGTTGTATTTTATTTAGACTGTTTACATAGGTATAAAAGTATTTCTAATTCTCCTTTGTATTCCCAACTATTCTGACTTCATGGTCCATTTCTGATTTTCTAAAAAATGTTTTCACATTTTTTGTTGATATTATTATAGACTGACCACACTGCCACTGCTGCATTTCTTTTATAAGCTGCAAATGCCTTTTTCTTTTTTCTGAGCATCTTCTTGACAGATATGGTAAACCATATGGGAATCCAGGAGCCGATTCCAAGTGAAATGTTGCAACTTGCCAGCGTATGCGAGTTGCGACATTCATCGCTATGCCAGGGACTCTGCGCCGCATTCCAGGAGCGGCAGGGTGCCGGCACTTGCTACATGCAGGTTACGCCATGCAGAGGCTACAGCCACGGGCATGACGTAGAAGCTCAGTAAGTTGTGGCCCGATACCGACAGACCCCCCCTGAAGCCCCCACCCACTGCCCCCGAACACCATAGCACACACCAGGGGACATGGGGGCAGGACAGGTGGCACAGGATTCCAGGGGGCGCCGGAGAACGGACCCCCAGGAGTCCCCAACATGTGGGAGACAGAAGTATGCTTTCGGGGGCACATCGGCGCTGCCGCTGTGGAGCAGGCATCTAATGGATGGCACTGTCAGATGCCCCTTAGAGCAGCTCTGGGCTGCTCTAACGTAGCTGCGACAGTGCAGCTCCTAGAATTGCACTAGGAGGTTACAGGAGCCACCCTCTTAGAATAGGGCGCAGTTGCTTCCGTCAGCCCTTGCTGCATGTCGCTGCGGGCTGCGGCATAGGTGGCTATCCGCGGTTGTCATAGCCGCAGCTGACATGGCACATGGTGCCTCTTGAACTGGCTGGCGACGTTCGCAGATAAGTCATGAGCTATGCCAAGGGGTTTGACATATCTCGGCTTACGTCAGCATACCCGGTCTTGGAATTGGGCCCCCTTCCTTTATTGTTCTATTTAGTTTTTTCAGATATTAGGGGTAGTATGCAGTAACTTAGTTTAGAGTACAGCATTTCCCATTTCTTTTCCAGTGATCGACCCTGGAAGTCTTTTATCCAATTCCAGTTGCTTATATAGTTTCTAATGGTATCAAAATGTGCCTTGATGTAATTTTTGATTTTTGTTTTCCCTACAATAGGTTTCCATGTTCTATTTAGTTTGAACTGCACCATGTTGTGGTCACTATCGCACAGAGATTCTCTGGCCTTGCATTCTTTGATGTCATTTCCCATATTGCTTATCACCAGATCTAATGTTGTATCCCCTCTGGTATAGTTGTGTACAAACTGTTCTAGGTTATTAACAATCATTGAGTGTAGTAACCTTTTTTCATGATGAATAGTTGCTTTTACATCTTTCCAGTTTATAGCAGGGAAATGAAACTCCCCCATGATTATTACCCTGGTACCAGGATCAGTTTTCTCTAACCTATCCAGAAAATGGTTGATATCTTCATTTGTCAGATTTAGGGCCCTATAACATACACAAATTAGTATCTTGCCAATCCCTTTCAGGTTAATGCTTACCCATAGTTGTTCTGTGCTGGCATTGTTATGTTCCTGGATATTTATTTTGCTAGCCTCGATAGAGTTTACAATGTACAGCACTATTCCTCCTCCTCTTCTACCTTTTCTAGTTACATAGAATACATTGTAATGTGGTATATCATAGCTGTAGTTGTCATTACCCCACCGTGTTCCAGTTATAGTGCACATGTGTATTTCCTCAGTAGATAGAATGTACTCTAGATGATCCTTTTTATTACCAGTGTACTTGTAATCCCTCTTTACAAGACACTGGTTAAACCCCATCTGGAGTACTCCATGCAGTACTGGGGCCCGCACCTGCACAAGGACATTAACAAAATGGAGGCAGTCTAGAGAAGGGCAACCAAAATGGTGCATGGACTGCATCAGAAAACATATGATGACAGATTAATGGAGCTCAATATGTATACCCTTGAGCAAAGGAGGGGAGAGAGGTGATATGATCGAAACAGTCAAACACCTTAAGGGCGTTAACAAGGTGAAAGAGTCTAACATGTTTCAATATAATAGAAATAGCAGGACAAGAGAACACAGCATGAGATTAGAGGGAGGCCGATTAAGGGGTAATGTGAGGAAGTTCTTTTTCACAGAAGAGTGGTGGATGCATGGAACGGCCTACCTCAGGAAGTGGTGGATATGACTACAGTGCAGGGCTTCAAACGGGCATGAGATAGGCATAAGGGAGCAGTACAGATGAGTATGAATAAATAGGCCATTGGCAGAGTAAAGGTCTATGGCACATTCATAAAAGGTAGAAAATGGGCAGACTGGATGGTCCTTGTGGTCCTTATCTGCCATCAACTTCTATGTTTCTATTTAGGCTTCTAGCATTTACTAATAACAACTTCAGGTCAGACATCACCCTGGGTACCTCACCCCCTCTCTGTTCAGTTTAAATGTAGTTCTGGAATTTCATTAGTGAATATTCTCCCTTGTATATCTTTTCTAGCAGCATTCAGATGTAACCTGTCCCTTGCATACAAATGTTTTTTAGCATAAAGTTTCTCCCAACAATCTAGAGATTTAAACCCCAGCCTTACACTCCAATTTGCCAGGCATGCATTTATCCTTTCAATCATTTTTTTTTTTTTTCAGGATGACATTTAGACATAGGCAATATACCTGAATTAAAGGGAGTCACTCCAGTGTGTTGAATTTGTTTTCCTAGTTCAGTTATCTCAGTGACTATATCTTTTTCATGTTCTTTGCCTATGTTGTTAACCCCATACATATCACAACGGAAGAGTATTTAGTGTTGTTTTAGAAGTTTAGGCAGACTTTTCTGGAGCTGCTTGATCCTCACTCCTGGAAACCATATGACCACTCTGAAAAATTTGTCAGTGCCCCTATGACCAGAACCTTACCATCTTTCTTACGTTTTTCCTTCTTACTGTCAGATGCCGCGCATGAGTCAAAATTTGGGGTTTATCATGGTTTGTAGGTCATCGTGATTTTCAAGAACTGAGTACTGTTTGCCAGAAGTTCATCCTCTCTGCTAAGGGCTTTTCTTCTTGCTTTAAAAAGAGATTTTTTGTCTGTTATTGGTCCAATCCTCATCCTTTTCCCCATCTCAGTATTCTCAGACTCAGAGATGCTGTTGTCTCCATTCTCAAATGATTTCTTCCTCTTTTCCTGTTGAGGTCTAAGTGGAGATTGAGCATGCAGAACTTCTGTACTTTTATTTAGTGCATTATTAAATTTGCTTAATGATATTTTCAGTATGGCAATTTAATTTCATAAACTCTCAACTTCATTGCACTTGGAACATTTAAATTCTTTCCCAGTCGTCTCACAAGGTTCAGACACATACATAAATACAATAGCTAACACACTTTGTAGCAGAACCTGTGCTGCATAGGATCATAGAAACTTGATGGCAGAAAAGGACCTCCTGGCCCATCCAGTCTGCCACTTTATCCAAGGATTGGGGTTTATCATGGTTTGTAGGCCATCGTGATTTTCAAGAACTGAGTACCTATTTGATAGAAGTACATCCTCGTTCAGACACATACACACCAAGAGGTACTTGATATCCAAGAGGTCCTCAGTTGGGTCCACCATTTTCTCCCTGCCTCCCTTTCTTCCTTCCTTCCTTCCTTTCTCCTCTTTCTTCTTTCTTTCTTATTTTTTCTTCAAGCGTGAGCCCTGGAAATAGGTAACTGGAAGGATACTGTTAATCTAGCACTTGTATGTTTGACTGCAGAAACTTTTAGGTGTTATCCTATAATGTGGACCCCATCCACACTCACAGGTACAGAGACTTAATTTCTATTTAGGTCCAAATATGCCTGATCTGTGCAATATGAACAATCTTTTCAGTAGAAGCTCCGAAAACTATATAAACGCTACAGCTGCTGACACCACCAACAACAATGAAATATTAGCACTAGTTCAATGTATCTGTTTATACTGGCTCAGTAATGTTCCAACTTGTGTTGTAGTGATTTTCAGATGCTAGCTTTGTTTAGTTGGCCTGAGAGACTGTGTTTGGCCTTTGTCCCCAGCGGACATTGCAGACACATGCAGATGCATGTGTCTCCACGCACTCACCCCACTCAAGCTCGCACAACTGTCTAAGGGTGCAGTACTTTTATATCCCATGACCCAGAAGAGTAGCCCCCAGGGTGATGCTTCATGTTTAAGTACTTTAAAAAGTAAAAATATGACCTGAATTTGTCCCCCCCCCCCCGGAATGGAAGAAAAAAATTACTCACCTTAGTAATGTTGTTTCTTCTAATGGAGTCTTGCTATATTATAGACATTAGCAGTTTGTTCCAGCTCTAGAACTGCCCCGGAGTGAAATGGTTAAAACCATTCCAAAATAGAATTTTAGCACGAGAGCAGCTCTATCTGTGTCATTTCAAACTTGAACTGTCAGATCTTTACGAGCCAAACTCACTAAGGTCTGTGTGGAAGCTGTAACCTACACTAGCCAAATGGCTACCTAAATAATAACAACCATTGATGGTCCCAATACCCAAGACTCAAGTCAGGGGACCAGAAATACTAACACCATTCTAATAATATGAAAATGGAACATAAGTATAATAAAACACACACACGCTGTACACATACACACCCCCAAAGTCCCAAAGGGGACAAAATGCTAACAGGACATAAGTAGTGCCCACACTAAGTTGCCCGCACCCCACCAAGTAGAGGTTCTGAGAGGCAGGTTGGGGGGGAGGTCTATAATATAGCAAGACTCCATTAGAAGAAACAACATTACTAAGGTGAGTAATTTTTCTTCAAACAACATGAAGTCTTGCTATATTATAGACATTAGCAGAATACACAGCAGTACCTCCATGGAGGAGGGGCAGAACCTACTTAGGGAATAGGCTCTGAAGAACAGCTGTGCCAAACCGAGCATCTCTCTCCTGGCCTGGACATCCAGGGAGTAATGCTTGGTAAAAGTGTGTACCGTTTTCCAAGTAGCAGCCTGGCAAATCTCTAATAAAGGGATATCTCTGGCAGCAGCTAGAGACGCAGCTGTACCCCTGGTAGAATGAGCCCTCAAACCGGGGGCGGGGGGGCTCTGCCCACTTCCTGATAACAAAATTGGATACAAGAGACAATCCACCTGGCTATTGATCTCTTAGTGGCAGGTTTGCCTTTCCCAACTTCACCATAGGTAAGGAAAAGTTGGAGGGATTCGAACCTGTGACCTTTGGTACGCTCTATATAATAACTAAGAGCTCTCTTAACATCCAGGCTGTGCAACCTCCTCTCCCCCGAAGAGGAGTGATCAGTGAAAAATACTGGAAGGGAGATAGATTGATTAAGATGGAAATCTGAAACCACCTTAGGCAAAAACTTCCTATTAGTCCTAAGGACTTCCTTATCCCTGTGGAAAGAAATAAAGTCAGTCTCCACTGACAAGGCTTGCAATTCACTTATGCGCCTGGCAGAAGTGATAGCCACTAGAAAACAGTTTCCAAGTTAGGTACTTAAGCTCTGCAGAAGACAGAGGTTCAAAAGGGGGTTGCATTAACTGGGCAATGCAAACATTAAGGTCCCAAGCAGGGGCCGGTTCCCGAAAGGGAGTTAGTATGGAGTAATCCCTTAAAAAAACTTGGAAAACACAGGATGAGAGGAAAGAGGGGATGACTTTCCTGCTGACACAAAAGCAGACACAGCTGCCAAATGAACTCTCAGGGTATCTGGTCTGAGACCCAAGGAATTAAGATGTACCATGTAATCTAACAAAATGGGCAATTCAGCAGATTCTGGGAAATATTTTCCCAGCACACCAAATGGAAAACCTTTTCCATTTAGAACTATAAGTAGCCCTAGTGGAAGGCTTTCTGGAAGCCTTTAGGATCTCAAGAACACCCTGGAGAGGTGTAAATCAGCAACTCTAACTCCTCAAGAGCCAGGCCTTGAGGTTGAGGGATTTGAGGTCCGGATACCAAACCCTTCCTGGGCACAAGTCAACAGATTGTGATTCCTGGGAGGCACAGGGAAGATGGACTGTCAGAGACAGAAGGAGTGGGTACCAGGGCTGCCTGGCCCAATCCGGGGCAATCAGAATCACCCTGCAAGGCTGAGATCTGATTTTGACTAGTACTTTGAATAGGAGAGGAAGGGGGAAGCATAGAGGAACTTCCCCTCCCAATCCAGAAGAAGGGCATCCAGGGGAACTGAGCCCAGCACTGGAGGCCTGCAACAGAACAGAGGAAGTTTGTGATTGTCTGGGGCTGCAAAAGATCTATCTGAGGATGCCCCACCTGGCAAAACGATCCCCAGCACTTGAGGATCCAGGGACCATTTGTGATGGCCCTGGGAAATCCTGCTGAGGGCATCCGCTAGGACATTGTCCTTCCCTGGAAGATGAACTGCTATGAGGGAAGTGTTCAGGGAATAGGCCAGAGACCACAACTTCATTGCCTCGTGCACAAGGCCAAGACCGAGTGCCCCCTGTTTGTTGATGTACCACATTGTTGTGGTGTTGTCTGTTCTGACTTGTATCACCTTGTCGTGGACAGATGCAGAAAAAGCTGAAGAGCTAAAAAGACAGCTCTGAGTTCCAGCAAATTGATGTGGAGCAGAGATTCCTGGGGACCAAACTCCCTGAGTGGAAAGGTCGCCCATGTGGCCCCCAACCCAGAAAGGAAGCATCTGTAGTGAGAGTCAAGTCGTGAGAAGGGGAAATGAAGGGACCCCGCCTTAATTGCTCTGATCCTGCCACCACTGGAGAGCTAGGATCAAGGTTAGTCACTGGGACCAACTTGGAAAGGGGTCTCTTCTCTGAGACCAAAAGGTTCTCAAGTGAAACTGAATGTCTCTCATCTGAAATCTGGCTCCCTGCACAACAGCTGTGGGTGCAGCCATGTGCCCCAGGAGCTGCAGAAAGTGTCTTGCTGGTCGAGAGACCTGCAGAGTGAAGGAAGAGGCCAGAGCCACTAAATTCCTTACCCTTTCTGGGGGAAGAAAGGCTCTGGCTAGCTTTGTGTCCAGTTCTGCCCCATAAAGGTGAGTACCTGGACTGGTTCCAGAACCGACTTTGGTAGGTTTAGCAGAAAACCCAGGGAGGTGAGAAGCTGCTGGGTAACCTGCAGGTGAGATTTTACCTGTTCTGGGGACTGGCCTACAATGAGCCAGTCGTCTAGATAGGGGAAAACAGCAACTTTCCTGGCCTCTCTTATGGGCCACTGCCACTGCTAGACACTTTGTGAATACCCTTGGAGCAGAGGTAAGGTCAAGGGCATTGCTCTGAACTGGTAATGACCTGAGGGCAGTTCGAATCTGAGGTACTTTCGATGGGATCTTCTGATTAGGACATGGAAATAGGCATCCTTGAGGTCCAGGGAGGCTAGCCAGTCCCCTGGCCTTAGGGAAGGTAAAATCATTGCCAGAGTTACCATTTTGAACTTTGGTTTCAAAAGATGCTTGTTCAGATATCTGAGATCTAAAATGGGCCACCATTCTCCTGTCTTTTTTGGGGTAAGGAAGTATCTGGAATACAGACCCCTGCCCTGATGCAGGGAGGAACCTCTACTGCTCTGAGAGCTAACAGGGATGAGACCTCTGTTTCCAGAGCGAGGGTCTCTGAAGCACTTGCAGGTAGAAAAGTCTGCTTCTCAGCTTGGGAAACTTTTTGGAGCTGAGAGACCAGACCCTGGCTTCTACTTCCAGAACCCACTTGTCTGAGTTAAAGAAGCCCAATTCTGACTGAAGTAAGCCAGCCTGCCCCCACTGGTACAGGAGAATGGCCCTGGGCACCCCATCAGGGTGCCTGTTTCATGAGGAGCTTTAGGCTGGGGATGGGAGCAGGTCTGCCACCCCTCGTCTGCCCCTGCCTCTGAAAAAGCCCCTCTGAGCATAGGCAGAGGAGGCCTGAGTCTGGTAGAAAGGCCTGTGAAAAGGCTACCCCTACCCCTGGGGCATGCCTTTGAGGAGTGGCTTGCCGCCCTTAGCCTGGGCACTCTTGTAAGTAGTCCTATATTCATCCATCTTCTTCATGTAATTCTCTGTCTGCTCTCCAAACAGAGAATTTCCCACCACAGGAAAATCCATAGCCTTAGTCTGGGTATCCTGTGACAAACTAGTACACCTGAGCCAGGCCAACCTACTGAAAAGCTACAGATGTGGCCATGACCCTAGAGGAAACATCATTAACATCCACAGCACCATGAAACTGAACCTTAGAGGCTAATGCCATCAGCAGCCACCTGTTCTAGTTCACTAGCCAGCGGCCATGGGCCTGCTTGGCCAATTGCATAACAGTATACCATCTAGATTTCTGATACCTAGCTACATAAGCCATATAATTTGCTTGCCTGAGTCCCAGAGAGGCTGCCATATACTTTTTTTTGCCATGGCATCAATCTTCCTGGAATCCTTGTCAGGAGGATGTGAAGCCAAGGAATATTAGCTTTATCACAGGCAGCAGCCTGAACTACTCCAACATGACTGCATTGCTGAGAAAGGAATTCTGTATCAGGGCCTGACAATGTATACCTTCTGTCCATCTTTTATCTACAGGAGACACAGAATTAGGAGCTTTTAAAATTTTAATTGTTTCCTAAAAGACTTATGTAAAGGAATAGACAATCTCCTAGACTCTGGAATATCCATCTTTCTACAGAATCAGGCTCCTCTTGCTCATCCACAGCCTCTTCTAAAGGAAGCTGGAGGGTTTCAGCAACTTTTATAAAACATAA
Organism: Neoceratodus forsteri; assembly: GCA_016271365.2. NCBI lineage: Eukaryota > Metazoa > Chordata > Ceratodontiformes > Ceratodontidae > Neoceratodus > Neoceratodus forsteri. The sequence goes on from CM057449.1 coordinate 1,731,183,206, forward strand.
AATGAGATGGGGACTCAGACAGCATGGGGAAATTCTAAAGGTCTGTCTGGGGAGATGTCCGTTCAATGGACACACCAGACCTTCCCAGCCACATTCATACTGTTCATAATCCTCCTCACCCCTCTGGTTCATAAAATTCCTCAATATCATAATCCTGAACCACTGGGACCGGACGAACCGACCTTTTACCAGATAGTGGTGGTTGGACGGACCCTAGACAGTGACTGGACAATTTGTATGGCTTTTGCTATCTCTGCAGCAGTTGGAGAAGGAATTTTGGACTCCAGACCTGCTGATTTTCTTGTTTTCTTTACTGGAATTGGTTCCTCAGAACCAGCTTTTCTTTGCCGAAGTCTGGCCCTGGTCAGAGGGCACTCCCTCTGGTTCGGTTGGCACCGAACCGGGCTGCCATCCGGTCAGCGGACTTTTAGCCTCTGTTCCCTGAGCCTGCCCAATCTTTTTCCAGGGTGGCTGCAGGGAAATTCTTACATACCTGGCAGTCTGACTGGAGGTGGTCAAACCCCAGACAATAAACACATGTGTTGTGTGGGTCAGCCTTGGCAAAGACTTCCCCACAAACATCACAGTGTTGAAACCCAGTGGGCCCGGTTTTTCTTTTGGGTTTCTCAGACATAATGCCAGCCTAACCAAAAACTTGCCCTTTAACGGCAGTGCTGGTAAGACAATTTATCGGTTCCTAACCGGGTACACGGGTATTGAAAAAACTGTGTACAACTGCTTTTTTAGAACCGATAAGAACCGGAACCACACTCTAAAATAGTAACTTTTAGTTTTAAATGAGTTTTAAACCCACTGATCGGTTCAAAACCGAACCGATAACTTACAAGTTCCACACAGACAAAACCTTCATTTACTTACGGTTACCACAGATAGAGCTTGAACCGAACGGTTTTGCGGTTAAAATAAAACTATTCTCGGTTAAATCCACCCAAGAAAACACTTTTTAAACTGAGAAATGAACCGAGCAGAAGGAGAAATCTCCGGAGCAACTGTTCACTGAGGCGGAGTAAAGAATCTGACAGTTCAAGTTTGAAATGACACAGATAGAACTGCTCTTGTGCCAAAATTCTATTTTGGAATGGTTTTAACCATTTCACTCCAGGGCAGTTCTAGAGCTGGAACAAACTGCTAATGTCTATAATATAGCAAGACTTCATGTTGTTTGAAAGGCCGTTTGCCCACACTTTCAGAGTTTTAGGATCAATGAATTTTTATCTGTCTTGCAGATTTAATAGTTTGTGATGAGCTTTCCTTGAACTACGACTCCCACCACTTCCTGGGTCACCTCTGATATCCCTGCGTGACCGTCCCACAAGTGTCCAACCAAAGGCTTTTAAAATAAAAATAATATAAAAATATAACAGTAATAGTGCTGATAAGCTGTCCCACAGCTTTGGGCTGTTTCACAGCGTGACCCAGTAGTTTTTTTAAAACTCTCAGGTTTTGCAGCAGATGACCAGCAAAAGGTGCTTAACGCCCCTTTCAGTGGCTACAAACTTTTTGGGCCGGACATTCAGGACATCATCAGTGACCTACAGGCATCTGACAGAGCGATCTAGTCTGTCCACTCGCTCTGTCATACACAGCCCAGGAATAGACAGCGCCCTTTCTTTCACAAGGTGTCCCACAAGTCTGGAGCAGCTTCTCATCCCCAGGGTAAGAGAAAGGCCTCCTCCTCCCTGCCTACCTCCTCCTCCTCCTCTGACACAGCAGCAAAGCGTCTTCAAGGTGTCAGATCAATCCCAGTGGCTGGATCTACCTCAGCTTGACTCCTTGCCAGATGACCCCCCCCACCATCCAGTCTCTGACCAAGAAGAGGTAATGGTGGTTGGAGGTCAGTTCTCCCTCCTTCGCAATCAATGGAGCACCATCACTTCAGATGCCTGGATTCTTCAGATTTTAGAGAAGGGTCACACTCTGGAACTTCTAGAGATGTTCCCAGAGACTCCTCTAGCACCTTCCACCTTCCCCAGACCATCTAGTAGTCCTGTGGAAGGAAATACAGTCCCTTCTACAGAAAAAGGCTATTGAGCCATTGCCCGGGTGCCAATGGAACAAGGGGATTTTATCCCAGGTTCTTCCTGGTCCCCAAACAAACCAAAGACCTGAGGCCCATTCTAGATCCCAGTTACCTCGGTTTTTACATTCGGTACAGCAAATTCTGTATGGTCACCCTGCCAGGCCTGCTGCCTCTTCTAAGACAGGACAACTGGCTCTGCTCTCTAGACATGCAGGAGGTCTATCTGCATATCTTGGTGTTTCCTCCACACAGGAGATTCCCTTGTTTTCTCTTTCAGGGTGAGCACCACCAGTTCACAGTATTGCCCTTTGGCGTATCCTCTGCATTGCAGGCCTTTACAGAGTGCTTAGCAGTGGTTGCTGCCACTCTCCAAATGGAGGGACTGTACATTTTCCCCTTATCTGGATGACTGGCTTCTAAAAGCTCCATCCAAAGAGCTGCTCCTCTGAACCCTGGAGAGAACCCTTCAGCTGTTTCTTAATCTGGGCATTGTTACGGTGTGGCTTCTACAGATGGACATAGGGAATAAGGTGCAACCTATGTTGCTTTGTGGGATGTTTATTCCATCTACATAAACTTTTCCTTCTTGCACCATTCAAATAACAAAATGTCCAAAAGAAATAACTAGAAAAGAACTTTGATAACAGAAAATATTATAAACAAATCCTACAGCAGGAACCTTCTCTCTCCACTGATCAGCAAATACTGACCCTATCTGCTGATAACTTGTTCAGGTAGGGCTTATATACATGCCCACTTGAATCAGGTGACACAACATCATTAAAAGAAACATAACTTAATAGCTTTAAAAACAATTTTATACACATTCCTAAGTGCTTTATTCAAACTAAACAACCTGTTGTAAGGTTTAACTCAAAATAATATATTGTGCTAAGGTTTTTCTACTCCATAGTGTATTCCCCTGTACTTGAGTTGCAGGTGTCTCATTATAAAAATAGCCCACAAGGGGCTGCTAATCCCCTATAGTCCCAGTCAGAATGCAGCAGACTCTCCCAGAAAACAGACCTCCTACATCTGAAAAGGGCTCTGCTTCAAATACAGCTACCCATAAAAGGTATTGTACTAAAGGACTGCTTATTTTGCTCCCCTGGAACATACTAGTTTGAAACCTGTGGTATAACCCATTTATGCATTATTTCAACACACACCTAGCTTCATTTGGTGTACCAAAACTCAGCTATATAGACCTTTATTGTCAAAGGGTTTATTCCTTTCTATAATTGTGAACTTTTCAGATAGCTAGAACTTATTTGGACCTGTCTGATTTCTACTTGGACAAAGTCACCTTTAAAATATACCCTAAGTTCTAAAATGACACAAACCCCCGATTTTGAAAAGGTTTGGAAGCAGGAGCCACCGTTTTTATAACAGAAGGACTGAGTTACGGAAAAATACACTCTACAGGGAAAAGCTGTCAGCTGCAATTTTAAGCCGTCGGCTGATATTTCAAGCCGTCTGCTTTCTTTCTTTCTCAGCAGCAGAGGATGCTTAGAGAGCTGTTTCTCTCTCATTGGACAGTTGGGCATTGTGATTTTGAGAAGGACACATTTGCAGGAGAGCCTAAGTGTGGCTCAAGTCCTCAAATTAATAAAATGAATATGTGCTGTGTGCTACACGATCATGCGCACGATTGCAAAGCCCTCGCGATCGTGCGAATGGTCGTGCAGCTATTTTTAGCTAGTGCTAGAAACGGGGGATAGCGTTTTCAACATAAAGCATGAAATATTTTAAATGCTGTTGAGACTGTAGCTTGCTGCTAAGGCAGGGGGACTGGGTCACCTGTATGCTCTGACTGATAGACTTTCAAAAGGATACAGTGACTTGAAAACAGCAAGTAGCCCAAAATGTGTTATAGGAGCCATTAATGTACTAGCTAGCTCTTCTGTTAGCTGCAAAATTCCTCTCTCTTTGTTATCAAAAGACCTCTAATTGATTATCATATGCCCAGCAGTCCATATTTACTTGACAAAGAAATTGTCCTATTCTTGAACAGAACCAGGTACAACAGTATTATAAGAATATAAATTTTCTTGTAATTCCTAATTACAGGCAAAGTTTTTGCCAACTCCACAAGTTTATAGCAATGTACCCTATTGGAAAAATAGAGGAAAATAAAACAAGAAGAGGGGAAGAAGTTTTGGGGGGGGGGGGTGCTGTGTAAGGAGGTGGCCTGCCTCCATACAGAAAATTACAGGGATAGCAGTAGAAGAGGGAATGATAGTGGTTGCAGTCAGAGAAAAGATAAAGAATAGGGTACATTTATACAGTGGCAGGGACTAACCCTGTCACAGGCATAACAGTCAGTCTGCCCTGATCCCGTCCCAGAGGTTTCAGTATATAGGGACAGTTCTTGACACAGGCAAAGCCTTTCTGCCTCTCTACAGGGCGAAGTGCTGATTGCCCAGGCTCAAGAGGTCTCCCAGAGCCATTATGTTCCTCCCAGGGTGTACCTTGGGCTGTTGGGTCTGATGGCCACGGCCGTTGCCACGGTTTCCTTGGCCAGACTGCACATGTGGGACTTACTCCTACAATGTGACTTGATGACTGAGATACCCCAAAGAAGATAGAACAGTTATATAAGAACTTACCATAACAGTAGCTCTTCCTAGGGATCTCAGTCATCAGGTCAGCCTTCCCTCCCACCATCCCCCTATTTGGGGTTCCTGTCTCAGACTGGCTATCTGGTGTATCCAGCCTTTTATTCAGGCCTGGGCACCTCTCTCTTTCTCTCTTTTCAGTCCCCCTTGGCATGGGTTGCTCCCCTAGTCTCCAGGGGAAAGATCTGAGGGGAGAGAGCTGGGCCATTCACGCCTTTATAGAGGTGGTGACGTCAGTGGTGACATCAGCATGGGCGGCCCCAGAGGTACTCCTGGAAAATCTTCCATGTGGATCCTGCTTCACCAACGGTGAAGTTCCTATGGTGTGACCTGATGACTGAGATCCCCTCAAAGATCTCCTGTAAGGGTAAGTTCTTACATAACTTCTTTTTTTGAAATGCAGAGATGGATGGAATGTTTACTTTAAAGTTTTATTTATTACAGTCTCGGAATTTGACATACCTTTGAGTCAGAGACTCATTTACAAAGGTTCCATGTCCAAAAAAAATCATAACAATTAGCTAAATTCAACAATGTAACAAAAACATGACATGGATATGACAAAAAACAGTAAAACAGTCAGAGCTGTCATTATATCAGACTTTGTCAAAGCTGGCAAATAAGAACCAAAAATAGATACCAGGGTAAAAGCTAAGATAAAATTACAATAGTGTATCAGTATGTGATAATAGGTGGTCAAGAATAACTTTGTCGAAGACAATAGGTTAACATGGATCAGCCAAGACAAATAAAAAAGAGCAGTGAAAAAAGGGAAAAAGAGAGAGGAGGAGAGATAGGTGGAAATCAGGGCTCAGGAGCTACAGAGTGAATTGAAGTAGAGAGGAAATACGTCAAGACAGAGGTACCTATGGGGGGGTGTGGGGGGAGGAGGGGTGGGATGGGGAGAGTGGCAGCTGTTTAGCCAGGAAATGAGGGGATATGTGAGGGTGAAGTAGCATAATATCTTTCTTCGAGTTGGAGCTCTTGCAGCAGGATACACAATTAGGACTATGCTGCCAGGCACTAGGACCTCATGGAAAAATTCTAGTCAGTAGTACCCAGCAGGGACCGCTCTTGACGTCTGCCTGCCCCTGATGTCCATCAGTGGTATAAAGGGTGTGGTCCCCAGTCCTACCAGTTCTTTACCTGCCGTCGACCCATGCACATCGACTCCATAGACATCTCTTTGCTACTGTCGACCGCCATTTTGTTCTGCACTTTGCATACCCTGTTACCATTTCTTTTTCAGTGATTACCTTTTTATGTCTTCTCCTTCGACTGCAGCCGAGTGGCAGAAGTCTAAGTGCACCTGTGGTAAACAGATCTTGGCCAAGGACTGCCATTCAGCGTGCCTCTTCTGCCTGGTGCCTACACACGATGCAGACGCCTGCCCGCACCGCCAAAAATTCAGTCAATGCACTGGGATCTGCCGCTTGAAGACCTGCCTTATGGAGCAACAACTCACCGCTGTCCAGCAAAAACCAGCGGGCTCCTCCTTCTCTTCTTCCGCCCACAAGTCTCCGTCTTCCCTCAAGGACCAGAGGACCATCAGGAAGCACCACCATAGAAAGAAGGAGAAACGTAGTTCCAAATCCCATTCCTGGTCTTCTCACTGGAAGGGTAAGTGTTCGAGTTTGCACTCCTGCAGGACAGCGGACTCAGTCCCCCCAGCAGGCCTCTCTACCTTGGGGCTGCCATTTATGAAGGCCCCCGCCCTTATCCAGATGTCGGGTGGGGTCCTTCGGAGCATGGACCTTCGGGTCCTTCCCTGAGCCTTCGGCCCTTCCAACAGGTCACAGGAACCAAGGCAAGGGACACAGCCAAAACCTCCAAGAAATCTGCCATTCATCTAACTGTGACACCGCTGTCATCAGGCATGTCCTCAGGACCTGACAACAGGCACAGGCGTCAGGAGCACTCTTGCCATTCCAGAGACAGCTCCCTTAAGAAGCAGTCGTTGGACACCAAAAGTCAGACTCTGACATTCGCTTCATCCTCTGGTTCCACTCAGGTGGGGCCTCCTCCAAAACTACCAACTGAGCAGTCAGTGGAAACCCTGGTGCAAAGGGGTCATGCGTGGCTTTGCCTATGCCCCCACCTCGTTTTCCAGAGTTCTGGATGCCAGCTAAGCCAGTGTCCCCAACCCAGATGCCAGAGGGGCGGTCATCTGAGGTCCCAGACACACCGGACCTGACAACCAGCCTAATGCCGCCAAATCGTCTGTCAAGGGACCTGACAACAGGGGATGCTCAGGCACCGGTCGAAACACCAGGGCCCAGTACTCTCTTGAACCTGGTGAATGTTCCCGAGGAACCAGAGTGTCCACAGCCCTCTAGCTGAGGGAGGGACGCTGTTTACTGCATGGTGGAATACAGTTAAAGGGGACCTTCTCCCAAACGAAAGGCCTCCCGCACCAGTGGTGCCAACCTTGGCTCCGGCCCTAGTGCTTCCATCAGTGCCACCTCCCACAGGGTGGACACCCACCCCAAGGAACCCCTCACCCCCAAGGAGGGTTTAGATGAGGAAGTACCCCACTGAAGGGGTCACAGGAGATCTTCCTCCTCGAGGTCTCCTCCTAGTCATCCTAAGAACGGGCATAGACCCAGATGGATGGTTTCCAAATCCCCCTCGGATTACTCAGGAGGAAGATCTTCTTAACCATCCTTGGACTCATCAGAGATGGGGTCTTTACCTCCTCCTCCTCCTCCAGAGGATCATAGGGACTCACCAAGGTCACCCCCATACGACCCAACTTTTATGGACGTGATGTGCCATATTCAGTTTCTCAGTCAGTGGGATACTGAAGAGTTGGACCCAGAAAGATGCAGGCTTGCTTATCTTTTGGGTATGAGTAACTCCAAACCTGTGGTAGTCCCTTCTCTAGTCCTGCCTTTTCAAGACATGATTAAACTAGCATGGAAACATCTGTCTAGGGCCACGGCTGTCTTGAAGAAAGCAGATCGGCTGTACAAATCTCCCAAGAATGAACCATTCATAGGGGAAACCCCCAAAGCGGACTCTGTGGTCCTCACGGCAGCACACAGGCGAACCAAACAGCCCAAACGTATGAGTTTGCAACCACCCAACAAAGAATCCAAGAAATTCGATACTTTTTGGGAGGAAGGTTTTTTCTTCAGCCACATGCACCATATGGTCTTTAAATTATTTAGCCCATATGGTGCAGTACCAAAAATCCCTGTGGAAAAAGGCTGTGGTGCTCGCCCAAAGACAGCTGGATTACCCCCACAAAACAGAACTCTTAGACGTTCTACAGTCAGGACTTGACGTGGGCAAGCACATTTTACAGTCTTCCTGTGAGTCATCGAACACTGCCGTTCACGTCGCGGCAGCAGGAGTCTGTCGTAGATGCCACTCTTGTTTGAGGGTGTCGGGGTTTTGGCAGGACCTCCAGGATGCTGTCCTAGACACGTCCTTCAATAAATCTGTTCTCTTCGGGGAAGATGTACAGAAAATTATCACAGACCTACAGAACTCTGGGAAGGCAGTCCAGTCAGTCCACCAAATGTACAGGTCTGAACCCTTTTCTGACAAGAAAAGGCCCTTTCAGCATCCAAACTCCCAAAAGTCTAAGGGACAGCAGCCCAGAGGTCCTTTCAAATGAAAGGCTTCCTCTCAGCCTTCTGAAGCCACAGGACCTCGAGATGCCAAATCCTCCCAGTTCTCCCTGCCCACCCCAGGGACCCATGCCTGACTCCTTGCCCACCCCCCTTCCCCTTGCGCAGTGCATAGGGGAGATGGTAGGGGGTCCGTTCTCCCTTTACCTAAAAGGGTGGACCAGCATCACCTCCAACACTTGAGTTCTGGGCATCATCGAGAAGGGACACGCTCTGAAATTTATTGCGATTCCTTCCAACAAACCTCCAGTTCCTTCTCAGTGCTCCCAATCCCACACTGCTCTCATCTCAGACAAGATTCAAGCCTTGTTGTCCAAGAGAGCCATAGAGCCTGTACCCCTGTCTCAGAGAGGGACAGGATTCTACTCCCACTTTTCCTTGGTTCACAAGAAGATGGGGGACCTACGCTCCATCTTGGACCTCAGCCACCTGAACCACTTCATAGAATACACAGAATGCCTCTTGTTAGTGGCCAAGACCTTGCAGCGCCAGGGCCATTTCGTCTACCCTTACCTAGATGATTGACTCCTGACCGCTCCTTCCAGAGCCCCGACTCCTGTCAACTCTGTCAGACACCTTCGAGATGTTTCGGTCTCTGGGCATCACGTAGAACATCCCAAAATCATGCCATTGGCCCTCACCGTGCCTCCAGTACATAGGGGCCATTCTGGACACAGAGAAAGGGAGAGCTTTTCTTCCACCAGACAGGAGTGCTCAGCTTCAGAACCTGGTTCTTTGGGTCTGTTCCTCTACCCAGGTTCCGGCTCAAACCATGCTCCAACTGCTTGGTCACATGGCAGCCACCATAGTGACAGTTCCCCTGGCACGCTTACATACAGTATGGAGTACCTCAGTGGACCCTCAGGACTCAATGGGATCAAAGGTTGGATGACCTAGAGCAACCCATTCGAATCTTGAGAGCTGTGTCACAGACTCTGTTCTGGTGGCTGACTTCTCCCAACCTAGCGTCAGGGGTTTCCTTTCAGACAGTTTCACCTCAACGGGTTCTGACCACCAATGCCTCCAGCCTCAGGTGGGAAGCCTACTTCCGAGATCGCTGAATGCAGGGCACGTGGTCGGCTCTAGAGTTGACATTACATATCAGCATCCTAGAGATGCGAGTGGTCCTCTATGCCCTTCAGGTCTTCCAGATGAACCTTGCCCTCAGACCATTGCTTGCACAAACTGACAACATGTCTGTAGTATTCCACATAAACAAGCAAGGGGGGACACACTCATACCCTTTGTGCCGGGAGGCGATGAGGGTATGGTACTGGGCCATAGATCATGGTCTCAGCTTAGCCACATTCCATGTTCCAGGAGTCCAAAACATCTTAGCCGACGGACTCAGCAGATCCCGGTCCAGAAACCACAAATGGGAACTGCTTCAAGAAGTGGCAGACAACCTCTTTAAAAGGTGGGGTCATCCAGAACTGCACCTCTTTGCATCCCCGTACAGTGCCAAATTGCACATTTTCTGCTCTCTAGATCCAGGGCCTGGTGTTTTCTGGTGAGACGCTTTGTCTCTTTGTTGGACAGGGAAGTTCCTATATGCCTTTTCTCCCTTTCTTCTGCTCCGGCGGGTGCTGCTCAAGCTTCAGGAGGACAGGGCCGAGATGATTCTGATCGCCCCGCTCTGGCCGTGCCAGATTTGGTTTCCCCTCCTCCAGCAATTAGCGGTAGAACCTCCTGTCTCCCTTCCCTTGTACTCACGATTGCTCTACCAGGAGCAGGGGACCCTAGACCACCCGGATCTCAAATCCCTGCATCTACATGCATAGCTCCTACAGACCTAGCGGTTTATCGCTTGGGGTCTCTACGAGAGTCACTGAGGTCCTGGTACAGGCACGTCAACCTTGCACGCGTGCTATATTCACCATGAAGTGGAAACGTTTTTGCTTATGGGTTTCAGCTCTTTCTCCAGATCCATTTTCCTGTTCAGTGAACTCCATACTGGAATATCTGCTGTCTCTTTGTGACACAGAACTCCAATATTCCTCCATTAAGGTGCAACTCTCTGCCATCTCAGCTTATCACGCACCAGTGGAAGGAAGGAAGGGCTATAGCCCAGCTGGATTTATGCCGTACCTTCTTACGAGGGATACTGCACATTAAACTTCCCATTAGGGACCCTGTTCCCCCATGGAACCTTTTGTTTGTTCTAGAGAAACTTGCGTTGCCTCTCTTCGAACCTGCCGCAGAATGTGAGCTACACTTACTTTAATGGAAAGCATTAATTTTAGTTGCAGTTACTTCTGCTCAGAGGATTTCCGAACTCCAGGCCCTCATGTGTATGGAGCCTTATTTCATTTTTCACAGTAACCGGGTGTCTCTGAGAACTAATCCTAAGTTTCTTCCAAAGGTGGAATCGGAACTTACCCTGAACCAGGACATCAACCTTCCTGTTTACTACCCCAAGTATTCAAATAGAGGGGAGGCACTTTTTCATACTCTAGATGTTCATAGGGTGCTCAGGTATTATATAGACCGCACCTGTTCGGTCAGCAAAACTGATCAGTTGTTTGTTGCCTTTGCTCCCAGATCCCTGGGAGCATCAGTTACCAAGCAAACCTTATCCAAATGGTTGGTTAATTGCATTACATTCTGTTACAAAAAGTACAAGAAACCCTTACCAGGATTGGTCAAGGGACACTCCACCAGGGGTGTGGCCACCTCTTTTGCGGCATTATGAAATGTCTCAGCAGCTGACATTTGCACGGCAGCAACTTGGAACTCAGTGCACACTTTCATGAAGCACTACAGTTTGGCCATCCCTTCCAGGAGGAGAGCGGGATTCAGTCTAACTGTTCTTCAAGGCCTCCTTTCATGAGGCTCTGATAGGTTCCCACCTGGACAAGTCCTTGCTGTAAGTATGATTTTAGGCATTAGGACCCCAAGGAAGCAATAAAATAAAGAATATTAAGCTCTAGCCACTGCTGTACATTCACAGCACTGGTGTTTGCCACATCACTAAATGGGGCCCGCTCGATCGGGACCCACCAGGTGCTTCCATGTTCACTGAAAAGTTTTGGCAGTGTTTTAAAATGTACAGTTTATTCAGATAAAGATCATAATAGCAGCCACGGAGTCCCGCTGCAGCGTAGAAAGATATGTGGGATGAGAGCGGGCTGCTGCCTTTATTTTGCTTGTCACCCTTAAGGCAGTTGTTAGCCACTGAGTCATACTTGCTATTAAACATTTTGTGAGCACCTGCAGCATGTGGATGTTGGTCTTTATTAGTTCAAATTCATCACTGTTTCAGTTAGTATGGCTTATTTATTTCTGCCACCGAACCTTTCGGGAGTGTAACTAAAAAAGTAAAATGTGTATATCATATCACCTTTGGAGCCCCGTGGAAGACTGTCAGCCTATTGTGAGTGAGTAAAGAAGCCACTACAGAAATGTTAACTTTATTAAGATCATTTGTTTTACACGCTTTTAAATCAACTAAAACCACTATGTTTACAACTTTTAAATGTCAGACATGAGCACACAAACTAGGGGCATGACAGACCACCTGCTGGCTTTCTCTCTGCCTGTCAAACTTCCTCTCGGTCTTTTAAGTTCTCTTCTGCCTCTGGGAGAAATATGTCTTTTACAGGGTCCCGAGTTCAGTTATACAATCCACATTCCTGCCTGCCCTTGTGCAGAAAAGTATGGTCTGGATCATTAATTAAGCCTGGCCATTTTGAAGAACTAGCCCATAATTACTCTAATTAGCTTGTTAGGGTCTTGTGGCTTCAGCTAACACAGTTGATGTTAACCTCTTCTACACTGTTTTGTTGCGTTGACCCTTTTCATAGAGCATTGCACATCCTTCCACCTTTTGCAGGGGTGTTGTGTGGCCTAGCTGGACAGGTGGGGTTTCAGTGGCCCAGAGCGGTTCCACATGAAGACCCTAAAGGGTGTATTAGTCTAGCAGGAAAGGTCAGAATGGTACAAGAGTCATTCAGCGTTTGAAAAAACATGCAAATTGGCCTAAGGGTAGATTTCTGTATGCTGTTTCCTATAAGAGTAGGACACTAGTGATCCAGCAATGTTTAGGGGTTGCAAATGGGGGTTTATAGCATACCCCAGCTGTAGACGTTAGTGCCAAAGGCATGTTTGACCAGCAGGTAGATTTATACTGTATATCATATAATTTTCATGTTAGAGATTTCATGTCAGTTGTATCAGTGGTAGGAATATTACCATTAGCATTTTCTTGTAATTGTCTTGATTAGTAACATTCTTATAATTATTGGTTCACGTTTTTTCCCATAGTAAAGGCCGGTTATAATGGCAAACACATGCTGCTTTTACTATGGTAGAAGCACAAGCAACAGCAGCTCCACTTCTTCGGAGCTTTTCTTTTTTGCACTGTCTGGGGCTGGAAATCAATTTTCTTCTTTTTTTTTTTTTTGGTAAATGGGTCGGCAAGAGGCAGACTCCTTGTATTTTTATGGTGGCATAGTAAAGGGCAGCTGGGGTCAGTCAGGGGCCTTTCTGTTGTGCCTGATGCTCTCGTCCGTTTTTATTCACCGCCACGGCTCGGCTACTGTCTGTGCCTCCTACTTGGTTTCATCTCCCTTACTGCTCCGCCTCTTTGGCAGGCTACTGCCAAAAACTGACCAATTTTAACTTAAAAAATTAGATTTTCAGCACCCTCACTGCCGTATCGCCGTTGTCATGGAACCACCTTACAGGTACTGCTGCTCCCCTTCTTGTCAGTGCCTCTCACTATATTTTATATAACTGCTCAGGTGAAAAAACGGGTCCCCAGCAATTATAGAAAATAAAATATGGGGTGGTGTGTAAAACTCGATTTTTGCATGCGCCCTCTTTGTGGGATGCATTTCATAAACCCCTTGGGGTTTATGTAGCATCCCACAACTCGGGTCTGTGTACACTCTCTACACACATCACCCCATATATTATTCTCTGTATAAGTACCTTGTTCAGCAATCTTCTTGTATTTACTTGCAGGGCATCTATGGAAGGTAGAAGGAAAAATCATCTGATGAAATGCTGTGGGGTAGTAGCTTCAGTGACACAGTGCTAGTGCTGTAGTCTACTAATATGGATGTAACAATGTCTAAGACATGTACATTTGTAAATCCTGGGGAGAGACCTTTGAAAATGCAGCATGAGTCCGCAAAGACTAACAGATTAGCATCTTTGTGCTTTATGTCAGATAGATAGCGGTGAAAACTTGTGAACCCAGGAGAAGCAAAATTAAGGAGCAGTGGAAGAGAATCTTGAGTTACTGCAGAAAACAACCTTCAGTTTTAAAAGCTAGGCTGTGTACCTCTGGACACTGACACAAGAAGACCGGATGATGATACTGGTACAGTAAAGAAATGACGTTCCAAGTAAATAAGGCAGTGTGGCATAAAAGTTGCAGAAGTAGGTTAGACAGACAAAGCCCCAGCATACTCAGAAAAGGAAAGCAAATCCTGACAAAAAACCTGAACATAGTCCAGTCAAAACAAGACTGAGTGCAGGTTGGGAGTCTTTGTCAAGAACAAACAAGTGTCTTTTCTGTGGCAATGATGAAAGTACTAGATGCCTGCACAGTCTGCACATTAGCAATTGATCGTTGAGTTTGTGAATATGTATACATTTAGCAAGAAACAAGTTATTAGGAAAGTTGTCTGAAGGAGATGTGCATGCTTTGGATGCCAGATACTACCTCAATTGTTTTGACTGCTTTGCACAGTCGTGTTAGACAACACAAGGCTGGAGGAATGTGGCAAGGAACAGAAGACATTGGAGGGAATAGTTTTAGGTGAGCTGGCATCATACTTAAAAGGGCACAGAACTGATGAGCTACTTCATGTGTTCAGACTGTGAGATTTAAGGAAGTCGTATCAGTGCAGACTCCTGGAGCTGGAGCCAAGTTTCTCTGCAAAAGTCAGTACGACAAGACTGAAGGAGAGATTACTGGGGATGATTCCAGATCTAAGAGCACAAACTCAAGGAGGAGTAGTAGTATTGATACTCAATGCAGATACAGAAATAGTTGTCTCACATGGAAGCAACATTTATCCAGGCTTGGTACCTTGTGATCAAGAGGAAACAGATACCAGGATTCTTTTGCACACTCTTCACTGCACAAGCCAAGTTCATTGCCAAATGATGATTAGGATGGTTGACACAGATGTGGTAGTCCTTGCAGTAGCAGCATTTCAAGTCTCTTTCTCTGGATGAATTATGGATCGCCTTTGGAGTAAAACAGCACTACAAGTATATATTGGCTCATGGCATTGCAGAAATTATCGGCGATCAGAAATCAAAGGCTTTACCATTCTTCCATGCCTTTACGGGGTATGATACAGTGTCAGCATTTAGTGGTATAGGGAAGAAGTCAGCCTGGGAAATATGGAGAGCTGTTCCATATGTTACAGAAGCTTTTTTCAACCTGTCCCATGCACCCATGTCTATTTCTGAGGAGAAAGAATGAATGAAAGGGCTTAAGAGGTTTGTTGTTCACCTCTGTGACAGAACCAGTGAGTGCAAACATGTAAACCAGGCAAGGAAGCAGATGTTTGCAAAAGGAAGACAACCAGAACAAATCCCTCTAACTTAGGCTGCTTTAGTGGAGCACACAAAAAGAGCTGCATCTCAGGGAGGTCATTGCAGGGGGAAAACACTAATGGCACAAGAAGAACTGTGAAGTCCAGCTAGCTAGGGTTGGCAACTAGATAGTGAGGCCCCGTTCATGCTGCGGATGCGATGAAAACGTTTTACGGGTCCGTTTTAAAAATCTGATCAGCACTTACCATGTTTATGCATCCGCACTTGCTGAAAGCGTGTTCAGAAACATCTGTGAATCCATGTTGGAGCGTTTGCACTGCTATGATATAACGTGCTGTGTTGCATGAGGTCTGCACTGTTAAATCCGGAAGTGCTTACCATCATGCATTGTGCTCGTCTGTGCCTACCCATAATGCAATACATTGTTAGGGAGACATTTAAAAATGGCGTCCCCCCCATGGAGACAGACTTGCTGTCTATTGTTGCTGCATATTATCTCACAGCAAAAAGGGTACAGAAGAATAGAATGAGAAGAAGATTGACTGTGAATAGGCACAGACAGCACAGGATGCAGGTAGCTAGTAGATTTACCACTGTTTTTAATTTTAGCCTCCTCGTTGCTGCTATCTCCGCACGTGCGCAGAACAACAACCGAATGAATCCTGGGAAAATGTGTGCACTGCAACTTGGGAAGAATGTGGCCAAAAACACAGATCAGAATATGTGAGCAAAGAAACAATTCCAGTACTGTTCACACTGTAGGTAAACACTTTTTGACTCTAAAATCGATTTCAGAACTGTGTTTAAGTCTACGTCCGATCAGGTCTTTAGCACGGTTCTTTGAAACATGTCTAGATCCGTGTACAGTGTGAGTGCAATCTGTGCTTCGGGGGCTCTTGAAACGAATTAGGATACTTGTACCATTTTAAGAGTCCCAGTGCGAACAAGGCCTGAGAAAGACTGGATACCCATTTGGACAGTTCTTCCAGAGGCACTTAAATCATTAAAAGAGTTGATCAACAGTGGTTGTAGAAAGGCTTGCAGACCACCATGCAAATGTTTCAATGCCTCACTACCAAGTACTGATCTGATTACTTGTGCAGGATCATGCTACAGAGCCAATGATAATGATAACTAAGTATTTTGGTAATTTCTGTAAACAAGTATGGGAATTTTAATTTTATTCATCCCTTATCTGTAACAGGTATTTAATACTGAAATTTTGTAACCTGATTATGTGCAATCTTAGAATGTTATTTATGTAAAGTACACTTTTATGAGATAGTGACTATAAACATATCCTGTTTCTAGAATCGTGGATATGTTGTTCATCCACACTAATTGGCATGTCCTTTCCCTTTAAATATCTTGCCGGAAGGTCTTCAAGCTGGTTCCTCCCACCCACCCACTCGGGTGGTATAACCCTCGGCTCCACCCCATGACGCCAGATCTTCCTTTCAGCTGGAAGATACAGGTTCCCTCCTTCTTGCTCCTGCGTGTAGTAGGACCTGGCACTCCAAAACTCAGTTTTACCGATTATGATTCGCAGAATCTCTACGAATTATTTTGTTCTAGCGACCACAGTGGAGGACAAGTCCTAGCCTGGGTTCCGCTGGTGTCCCTGTAGGCAAAAAATGTCTAGGACTGATCCACATGCCATGTACGTGTACTGCCTGGGTCTTGATCATGACACTCAGGCCCGCGACCTATGTCGCTCTTTTCATCCAAATGTTTTGGATGATCGTCTCGCGTGTCTCTGGCTCGGACATCTGGAAAAACGGCACCCGCCAGTCAAACTGAAGGATGCATGCCATGCAATCTCTGCATCCACGGAACAATTGGAACAGATGAAGGCCTTTGAAGAAGAGGCAGCTCGTGCTGCTGAGATCTCATCTTTGCCCTCAATTTTCATTCCTCTAAAACTGGGCTCCTCTTTCTCGAGTTCCTTTAAGGTGCTAGTCCAATCCCTTCCCACTCGCAGGGAAGGCCCTGGCTCGCATATCTCCAGATCCCGCAAAAAGGAATCACAGGAACCGAGAGAAACCACTTCTTGTCAGTGTTGCTCTTGGGACAGAGAGTGTTCTTGGTCCCAGGAGTCTCCTCTTTCGACTTCGGTCAAAGTTGTGGCTTTGGCTGCTGACCTCACGGTGCCTCCGTCAGGTCAGCCGCCCCAAATGCTGGATGACGATCCAGTCGAGATCGTCCACAACCCCATTGTTGACTGAGGAGGCCAACAACTCCTTATTTAGGACTCCAGTCCTCTCGGACTTTGCTGATGAGGTGACCCAGCCAGCTGGAAAGCCCTGGGCGGTGGTGGTCACTGACCCGGAGGAACTGGGAATCTTACTTCAAGTGGGAGCTCTTGCAGCAGGCTATCACAATGAGGACTATGCTGCAGGCACTAGGACCCTCCGGAAAACTTCTCAGCCAGCAATACCCAGCAGGAACCACTCCTGACGTCAGCCCTGGGATAAAAGGGGGCAGATCCAGCTCCACCCCAATTCCTTTCCCGCCGCGTCCCGCGCACATGAAGAGTTCCAGTTCTTGACTTGCCAGCCCAGCTAAAAAATCTCTTTTTTTTTGCCTTTCCTAGCCTTTTCTCCACAGTTTTTCGACGGGTTTTTCAGTCTACCGACATATGTCTTCCCCGTCCTCGGTCTCCTCTTCGGGACCCCACATTAACAAGTGCGGCTGCGGCTGCCAGATACCACCTAAAGACAGCCACAAGAAGTGCGTTTTTTGCTTGGGGCCTGAGCACGACACCACGGCTTGTTCATCCTGCCAGAAGTTCACCAGCCGGACTCTCATCCGCCGCTTGAAGGCCCTGAAGGCATTCCTCCTTGAAAAGAAGATGGACCTGCACATCTCAGGGGAGAAGCCAAAAAAGAAAGATAAAACCAAGCGGTCCCACGTAAAAGACTGTAGTGGGTCCCAGCACCGGTCCAGGTCCCAGTCTCGCTCCCGCTCGCGGCCTTCTCCCAAGAAAGCCCGTGGTTCGACAGACTCAGGTGAGCATCCAAAATCAAAAGATCAGGCTAAGGCTGGGCCTTCAGGGGAGGTAACCCCGCTAAGGGTCATCGTTTAGTCCTCGGAGACGCAAGCTTCGGCCCTGCCTTCCACAGCCTCGGCGCTGCCAGCCAAGAGCGTGCCCTTGGAGTTGAACGACACTCCAGCGCTCCCGGTCAGTACCCCATTGTCGGTCCCCTTACCGACGCTGGGTGATGGATCCGGACGCAGCCAGCGAAGGGGCTGCGTCTCCATCCCTTAAGTCCTCCTCCTCCCCCCCGGGGCTCAGAAGGGGGTCCTCCTTCCAAGGTCAACAATGCGGATGTTCCATTTCCTGGGAAAGTGGCCTCCGTTTTTTCAAAGGAAGAGTTCCAGAATCTTTTTTCCTTCTGGTGGGAGCAGGTCCAAGCGCCCCAAAGCCAGCCCGTCACGGTCCGGACCCTTCAGGTGAACCACAGTCAGGAGGTGCTTCTTCGCCGAGGAAGACCCCCAAGAGGCCGTCGCCTACACCTCCTCCCAGGGCTCGTTCCCGTTCATGGTCCGTAGACCAACACCGGCGCTCTACCAGATCGGGTAGCCAGGGCTGGGTCAGGTCTCACACCAGGAGCCATTCCCGCTCTATTAGACGGGACCGCTCCCGACGTCGATCCCCTGACCAATGTCTGTCTTCACTCCGCCATCGGTCTTCGAGTCACCAACATTCGAATGGGGCTAGCCACAGGAATAGGTCCGGCTACGCAACACCTAGTAGCCCTTCTTCCTCCTCTTCCTCTTCTACCTCTTCTTTTTTTTGGAATCGGGAGTTCCCCAGGAGAGAAGGACCAGCCCTGTTCGCCTCCTGATGATCCCACTTTCATGGACATCATGAGGCACATCCAGGCCTCCAAAGAGTGGGATATGGAGGACCTGAATCCGGAATGCTGGAGATAGGCTAAGTACCTGAGGCAGAAGGAGCCTAAACCCTTGGTGGTGCCTCCTTTAGTGGACACATTCCAGGATGTCACCCGGATTACCTGGAAGCATCCGGCTTCAGTCCTGGCAGCTCCAAAGAAATCGGGCAGGCTGTATAGAGCCCCGAGGGATGAACCATTTTTGGCCGAGCACCCTCAGGTGGACTCTTCAGTTATTACAGCTGCTCATGACAAATCTAAGCGGCCCAAACACCTCGGCTTGCAGCCTCCTGATCCAGAGTCTCATTATTTGGACCAGGTGGGCAAGAAGGTGTATTCTGCCTCCACCTGTTCAATTAGGTCCCTGAATTTCCTTACGCATATGGTCCAGTACCAGAATGCGCTGTGGAAGCAGGGACAGGAGCTGGTAAACGCCTTGCTAGACTCTGAGAAGAAAACGGAGATTCTGGACGACCTAAAATCGAGCTCGGACGTAGGCACACATGTTTTGCGTGCCTCGTATGACACTGCAGATACGGCAGCCAGAGTGGCAGCATCAGGTGTCTGCCTCAGGCACCATTCCTGGTTGAGGGTCTCGGCCTTTCACCAGGATCTGCAGTCTGGCATCCAGGACTTACCGTCCAGGGTACCGTTTTGTTTGGGCAGGAGACTGAGTCTCTTATCTCTCGCCTCCAGGAGTCAGGCAAATCCATCTGGTCGGTCTGCCAAATGTACCACGGAGACCAGCGGAGACAACGAAAGCAGCCATTTTGGAAGCCCTCAGGTGGTCAAGCCTATGGCAATCAATAGGGCCAGAGAGGAGGCTTTCGGAGGAGAGCCGGCAGCCAGCAGCCTGGAGGCACTCCTCCCCATGGACCCAAGTCCTCCCAGACCTCTCAGCCCACCCCTGGCTCCGCCCAATGACTCCTTTCCAACCCCCCCCTCCTCCGGCGGAGGTTCCAGGGGAGGTAGTAATGGAGCTCGATCACTGCAGACAAATGGGTCTTGACGTAGCAGGAGAGGACACACTTTAGATTTCATGGAGATTCCTCCAGATACTCCACCAAGGTTCTCCAGATATCATCCTTCTCATAGCCCTCTCATAGAAGGAGAGATACAGGCCCTTTTGCAAAAAAAGGCGATAGAACCAGTTCCCCTTCGGCAGCAGAGAAAAGGGTATTATTCCCACTTCTTGGTCCCAAAAAATACTTGGGACCTTCGTCCCATTCTGGACCTAAGCTCTCTGAATCTTTATATAGAGTACAAAAGGTTCCGGATGGTAACCCTTCTAGGCCTTCTTCCTCTGTTGCACCAAGGGGACTGGCTATGCTCCCTGGACATGCAAGATGCGTACCTACATATCGGGGTCTTTCCTCCTCACAGGAAGTTCCTGAGGTTCCACTTCCAAGGGGAACATTATCAGTTTTGAGTTCTTCCATTCGGCCTCTCCTCCGGTCCTTGAGTCTTCACGAAGTGCTTGGCAGTAGTGGCTGTGGCTCTAATGCATCAGGGGCATTATGTCTTCCTTTACCTGAACGATTGGCTGCTAGCGGCCCCATCAAGGTCACGCCTGCTTCAACCACTCGGAGACATCCTATACTCTCTTGCGAGACCTAGAGATGATCCTGAACCTTCCAAAGTCTTCCCCAGAACCCAGCCAAAGACTCGTCTTTATCGGAGCAGTCCTGGATTTGGTCCAGAGCATGGCTTTTCTACCTCCAGAGAGGGGCGATCGCTTACAGGAGATAGATGGATCAGTTCTAGTAACTTTTCGGGTCCCAGCAAGGACCTTCCTCAGACTTCTGGGGCACATGGTGGTGGCCATTCCAGTCACTCCTCTGGCCCGCCTCCACATGAGAATCCCACAATGGATGCTCAGGGTGCAGTAGGATCAGTGCTTCGACGACCTAGACCACGTGGTCAGAGTCACAGAGCCAGTAAAGAGAACACTTCTTTGGTGGATGGATCCACTCATTTTGGAAAGAGGGTTCCCCTTCCGTCCAGAGCTCCCAAATCAGGCCCTTACAATGGATGTCTCGGATTTGGGGTGGGGAGGCGCACCTGGTGCCCCACCAAACACAAGGCATTTGGACCCGAACGCGTACTCCACATCAGTGTCCTGGAGATGCAAGCGGTCCTCAATACGCTACACGCCTTTCAGGACTACCTCATACCAGGCTCTCTTCTGGTTCAGACTGATAATATGGCGGTCGTCTTCTATATCAACAAGCAAGGGGCGCTCATTCTTACCCCCTATGCAGGAAGGCGATGAGAGTCTGATATTAGACACTAGAATGGCACATCACTCTCTCCGAGGTGCACGTTCCAGGTGTCTTCAATGACTTGGCCGACAGTCTCAGCAGATCTCAGTCCAAGGTGCATGAGTGGGAGCTACTGCAATCAGTAGCGGACCAGCTGTTCGACACATGGGGTTGTCCAGAGCTGGACCTGTTTGCGTCACCACGCAACGCCAAACTGCCAGTTTTCTGCTCGTGAGAGCCCGCGCCTGGTGTTTTCTGGCCAGACGCGTTGTCCCTTTGTTGGGCAGGGAGGTTTCTTAATGCCTTCCCTCCCTTTCCTCTCATCCAGAGGGTTCTGTTGAAGTTACAGGCTGAGGGGGCATGAATGATTCTGATCGCCCCGCTATGGCCTTGGCAGATTTGGTTCCCACTACTTCAGTGATTATCCATGGAACCTCCAATCCCGCTGCCAGTATACTCGCAGTTGCTGTCCCAGGATCAGGGCTCGCTGGTCCATCCTAATCTCCGATCCTTACACCTTCATGATTGACTCCTTCAGACATAGCAAAATACAGGTATGAGGTATCACCAGAGGTGGCAGATGTTCTTGTGTCGGCGAAAAAGCCCTCCATGCGCTCCCCTTATGCTATGCAGTGGAAGCGGTTCTGCTTGTGGGCCTCATCTCATCATCTGGATCCCACTGCCTGTCCCGTGAACTCAGCTCTACAGTATCTCCTCTCCTTATATCAGCAAGGCTTGAGCTACTCCTCCATAAAGGTGCACATGTGGGCTTAACACGCCCTTTCGGGAGACAGGGCCTTAGCCCAGTTGGATTGGCCCGCACCTTTTTATGAGGGATTCTTCATATGAGACCTCCCATTTGGGATCCTATCCCACCCTGGGACCTCCTTTTTGTGTTGGAGAAGCTTACTCTTCCCTCGTTTGAACCTGCAGCAGATTGTGAGCTGCAATATCTTTCCTGGAAGGTTTGCTTTTTAGTTGCCATTACGTCAGCTCGAAGAGTTTCTGAGCTTCCGACTCTGATGTGTAAAGAGGCGCATTTAATTTTCCACAGGGAAAGGGCTTTCCTGAGGACGAACCCTAAGTTTCTTCCAAAAGTGCTCTCGGAGTCGACCCTCAACCAGTCAATTGACCTTATAGTTTATTTCCCTTCTTCCTCTAACAGAGGGGAAGCTCTCCTTCACACTTTGGACGTCCACAGGATGCTGATGTATTACCTTAAGCGACCGGCTAATCACCGTAAATCGGAGCAACTGTTCGTGGCATTTGCACCACAACACTTGGGTAAACCGGTGTCCAAGTAGACCATCTCTTAATGGATTGTCCACTGTGTTTCTTTCTGCTATGAGAAGCACAAGCTCCTTCAAGGCCCGGTTAGGGGTCACTCCACCAGGGGAGTGTCTGCTTCCTTCGCTGCACTGTGGAACGTCTTGATTAGGGACATTTGTGTGGCCGCTACCTGGAATTCAGTGCATACTTTCATAAAGCACTACAGCTTGGACATTGCCTCCAGACGCTGTACAGGCTTCGGTATGGCAGTCCTTAAGGGACTGCTGTCTTGAGCTTCTGTGTTCAGCTTCATCTCTTCCATCTCCCAGGGTCGATTTACCTCTTTGGCGAGTGACAGCTTGGGATTCAGTCCTTATTGTGATAGCCTGCTGCAAGAGCTCCCACTCGAAGTAAGATAGTACAGTTACATAAGAACTTAGCGTAACCGTAGATCTTCGAGAGGAGCTCTTGCAGTAGGTGTTACTTTCCCACCCTCCATCCCCTCTTTGAGGTGTGCAGATCTTCATCTTCGAGCATTGCCTCATTCTCCTGTCAGGACTCATTCGCGGGCCTTGGTGGGGGAACTGGGGTGGAGCTAGATCCACCCCGTTTTATACCAGAGTTGATGTCGGGGGCGGTCCCTGCTGGGTATTGCTGGCTGAGAAGTTTTCTGGAGGGTCCTAGTGCCTGCGGCATAATCCTTATTGTGATAGCCTGCTGCAAGAGCTCCTCTTGAAGATCTACTGTTATGGTAAGTTCTTACATAACTGTACTTTCTCCCCACCTTCTCCTGAGCGTCCCTGTCAGTCTCCCCTCCCCGACGGTCAACATCTAGGTCTGGGACATCTGAAGTCATATAAGCTAATTTAAGAAGGAAGCACCGCCAAGCCCTTGGATGTGGAGGCTCCAACGCAGAAGTTGCCTCTGTGCTACAAGAACATGCGGTGACAGCAGCTTGTTCTGGCTAGGCAGAAGGAGGTCCCTTCCACCCCAGCCATTACCTGGCTGTCACCCCCTAGGCTGAAGTTGACCACTCCAGAGTCGGTCGTCCCCCCTCCACTCGCGGAGCCGGCAATGTCACTCCTGACTGGGCCAAAGCCGGTCTCTCCACCTATCCCGGTGGAGCCGCTGCCGAAACAGCCTTCCTCGGTGGCTTCCCCCAAGGAGTCTCTTCTTGCTTCAGGCCTCTCACACAGGCTGTCCGTTACTTTGTCTCCCGACCATCCGTGGCAGGTTCGCAGTGACTCTGGCAGCAGAATGCTGTATCCGGACTCCTCGGAGTCTGATGACTAGGATTTGGCATCTCTTTCTTGGGATGACGATGCCATGAGTCTCTCTTCCGACGTGGGACCCACCTCCTTTATGGGCATCCTCCGCCTCATCTCCACGTCTTCGGGGATGAAGCTGGAGCCCATTGAAAAATGGGTAGAATACCCCCTGACATTCTTAGTAGGGGGGATTCCCTGACTGAGGCCTTCCCAGTAGCTGAAGCCATTGTTGGCCCAGCCCTGGAGCTCTGGCAGCACCCAGCCTCCTGTCCCACACCATCCACCAAGATGGCCCACAAGTATGCTGTACCTACTGGTTCCCTTTCAGGATTTTCACAGCTACCCTTGACTAAGGGAGTGGTGACCAAGTCTGTCTTCAGGTGGGTTGGGAACTCGGGAGACTCCGATAGACCACTGGACAAAGAATCCAAAAAGCTGGATCATTCTGTCCGAAAGGTCTGTGCTGCCTCATCGCTGGGTCTCCGTCAGACGAACTTGGCTGTAATCATGGCACACTTCTCCCACGCCCTTTTGGGCTCCTTAGATGAGGTGCTCCCTCACCTTTCTGCGGACCTTCAGACCATGGTCAAGCAGGTCCGGGACCAGGGTCGGGTTGTTGCCAGACAACAGCTCCAAACAGCCTTGGACATCGAGGATTCCTTTGCCCATTCTGTTACAGCTGCGGTTGTCATGTGCTGTAGGTCTTGGTTGCGGGTCTTGACTGTCACGGCCGACACCCAGCATAAGTTAGCAGATGTCCCATTCCTGGGTACTGACTTGTTCAGTCCAGGAGTGGACAGTCACTTTGAACATATCGAGAAGTCTAGTACCACATTGGACTCCGCTACATCTGCTCAAAAGGAATCCCAGGGTTCCAAGAAATAGAAAAAGAAACCATTTTGCCCTTCTGCCCCTGCAGCCAAGCAGCCCCAGTTTCAGTCTGGGCAGCAGCAGCAGCAGGCCCAGTCTTGGTGCCCTCGGCCCAAGTCAGGAATTCAGTCGCCAAACCTGGGGTTGGTCCCAGCAGTCCTGCTTCTGGAGCCTTCTTTTCCAGGTCTGGTCAGTGACGAGATGGGGATGACCAGCCCAATACCTGTCACGACTACTCTGGATCATCCCATGGGGGGTCGGCTCTGCCACTTCCTTTCTACCTGGTCCGCTGATACCACGGACAGGTGGGTGTTGAAAGTGGTCGGTCAGAGACTGCCTCTAAAGTTTGAGCAGTACCCCCAAGCTGAGCCCGTGCCCCACATAAGGAAAGCGTATCAGTCCACACTCGGTCAGCTCTGCGAGACAACATAGCCCAACTCCTCCTCATGGAGGTAGTATTCCAAGTGACGGATCCCCCAGTCGACCCAGGGTTCATTTCCAGGTACTTCCTGGTCCCAAAACGGATGGGGGGCTGGCGCCCCATTCTGGATCTGCATGACCTGAACCAGTATCTCAGGTCATGCACCTTTCAGATGTTAACTCAGTCCCAGATCATACCATGCCATGAGCAAAACATCTGGTTCTGCTCCCTGGATTTTCAGGACGCTTCCACATCCCAGTCCATCCATCACACCGAAGGTTCCTCCACTTCTGAGCAGAGGGAACCCTTTACGAGTTCCAAGCCATGCGATTCAGCCAGTCATCAGCCCCCCCGGTCTTCACAAAATGCATTGCCATGGTTGCAGCCCATCTTCGGTGTCGAGGGGTCAGGGTGTACCCTTACCTAATGATTGGCTCATAGTGGGTCCCTCCAAAGCGGAGGTGGAGAGGTCCAGGGACCTGGCCCTCAAGACCTGTCTCAAACTTGGCCTCCTGATCAATGAAACCAAGTCGGAACTCATGCCCTCGCAGGTGATCTGCTTCATTGGGAAAGAGCTTGATTCTTGCCAAGCCAGAGCCCGGCTTCCAGCGGACAGGGTGGAGGTTCTGTCCTCCTTTGCCCAATCATTTCTGGTGGGGCAATTGTACCCTGCCTAGGACTTCCTGCGTCTTCTGGGTTACATGGTGGCCTGCACCACTGTGGTCTGTTGGGCCCAGTGGTGAATGCTTCCCATTCAATAGGGCTTGGCCAGCCAGTGGTCTCATCACCTAGGTCATTTCGACCAGCTGGTCACAGTAACCCAGAGGTTTTGGGATGCTCTCCAGTGGTGAATTGTCCTGGAACATCTGCAGGGAGGGATCCCATTTGTCTGCTCCGAGCCAACGGTCATCCCCACGACTGATGCCTCTCTTATGGGCTGGGGAGCTCACATGGGGAACCACAGGGTCCATGGGCTCTGGGACTCTGAGGAGTCCCAATGCCACATTAACCTGCTGGAACTCCAAGCGGTACAGCTGGCGCTGATTGCATTAACTCCATTTCTGCGGGGTCAAGTGATCCAGGTCCAGACGGACAACACCACGACTATACACTATCTCAGCAAACAGAGCGGCACGCACTCCTGGCCTCTGTGCAGGGAAGTGCTCCGCATCTGGACCCTCGTGAGCCAACTGAAGGCAGATCTCCTAGCCATCCATATGGCAGGAGCCTCAAACCAACTGCCGGATGCCCTCAGCTATGTAGGCGAGGCGTCCCACGAGTGGTCTCTTCATCCAGAGGTAGTTCGCAGCTTGTTCACCCTGTGGGGCACCCCTCAGGTGGACCTGTTTGCCTCCAGGGAGAACACAAAGCTGAGGCAGTTTCATGGCCCCCCTCCAGCAGGGCTCGCTGCAGGGGGATGCCTTCTTGAGGCCATGGACCACAGACCTCTTTGACGCCTTCCCTCCATTTCCCTTGATCCACAAGGTGCTTCTCAAGGTGAGGAGGGACAAAGCGAAGGTGATTCTGGTAGTCCCAGATTGGCTACATCAGTTCTGGTATCCACATCTCCTCAGCCTCAGCAACAGGCTCCTGAGGCATCTTCCAGCATGCCCAGACCTGATATCAGTCAATTAGGGGAAGGTATTCCATCCGGACCATCAGTCCTTATGCCTGACAGCCTGGTTCCTGAGCAGCTAGGGTTCCAGGCTTTGGGTCTTTCCAACCATGTAGGAAGAAATTGACCAGGAGGTGCTTTGCATTCAAATGGAAAAGATTTTCCATTGGTGTCAGGGCAAGGGCTTAGACCCTAATTCCTGTCCTGTGGCCAGGTCCCTCTCCAAAGGAGGTCTCTGGATGACTACCCTTAAGGTGCACCTGGCAGCCATCTCCGCTTACCAGGTGTGGGGCAGTCAGTGGACGGTAGCGCAGGAGACAGTGGTCTGGCGCTTTTTCAAGGGCCTCGATCACATATCCCCTCCGGTGCGTGAACCTCCACCTCCGTGGGATCTAGTGCTGGTATTGGCTGAACTCATGGGCAAGCCATTTGAACCGATGTACAGGTGTGAGATGTCACACCTGTTGTGGAAGACCACCTTCCTGGTGGCTGTCACATCAGCCAGAGGGACTGAGGAGCTCCAGGCGCCCTCGGTGGAGTCTCCTCACCTGGTCTTCCACAGGGGCAAGGTTATCCTGCGCCCCAACCCGAAGTTCCTTCTGAAGGTGGTGTTGGAGTTTCACCTTAACCAGGTGTTAACTCTGTCTGTGTTCTACCCAAACTACACCTCGGAGGCCGAGTATGGGCTGCACACTCTGAACCTGAGATGAGCGCTCTCTTATGATAAGGAGCGGAGAGCTGAAGTTCAGGAGAGGTTCGCCAGCTGTTTGTCACCTACGCTGAAATCGCACCTGGCAGACCTGCAGCAAAGCAGACAATTGGCAGAGGGATTACATCTTGCATTGATCTCTGCTATAGGTTGGCGGAGAAGGAGCCTCCCATTGGGCTAAGGGCTCACTCCACTCGCCATACCGCTGCGTCGGTGGCTGCTTCTAGGCACGTCCACATCCAGGATATCTGCAGGGCTGCTGCCTGGAAAACAGCAAACACCTTCATTGCCCACTACCACATCGACCTTGCATCATGCCAGAATGCTGGTTCTGGAGCCTCAGTTCTCCAGTCTGTATTCCCGAAGTAGAGAGTGTGCACCTTGCCTCCCTCCTCCCGAAGAACTGCTAGGAGTCTGCCAGTTAGTGTGGATGAACAACATAATCACGATCCTAGAAAAACAGGTTACTCACATGGCCCGGTGGCGTAGAGGGTTGAGGCTCTGGCACCTTACCTCGTCCCACGCTGGTAATCAGGGTTGATGCGAGCCTGGGTGGTCGAAGGTCAGCACGGGGGGAGGGCGGAGCTGCATAGAGCTGCTGGCAGGCAGGCTCTCCTCTCCAGGGAGCAAGCATGGCATCCCTCAGCTGATGGCGACCCCCAGTGGAGGCTGGGAATGGCACGGGACGGAGGGTGCCTAGGCATTAGGCCATGGGATGGGGGAAAGGGGTCAGACCCAGGGCTGTACAGCACATGCGCGCCTCCACACACATGCGTGCATACTCCCGGGGCCCCTGGGAGAAAGTCAGGGGGGGAAATATGCCGGTCAGTTGGATGAAGACCAACTCCCCACAGACGATGTGGCTGAGCAAGGTAAGCACCGGTAATTCCGGTGGACAGGACTGGGGGCTGACCGGTAAGGCACATAAATACAAAATAAAGAAAAAAAAAAAGAAAAAAAAACAGGTTACTCACCTGTAACAGTAATTCTAGGAGTGGTATATGTTATTCATTCACACAGACCCACATGACCTTCCCGGCTTCGATGCACAAACCTAGCTCCCAGCGTGCAAGATCTGGAATCATGGGGCAGAG
This sequence comes from Neoceratodus forsteri, assembly GCA_016271365.2. NCBI lineage: Eukaryota > Metazoa > Chordata > Ceratodontiformes > Ceratodontidae > Neoceratodus > Neoceratodus forsteri. The sequence goes on from CM057449.1 coordinate 1,731,211,419, forward strand.
CTGAGGGTTATACCACCTGGGTGGGTAGGAGGAGTCAGCTTGAAGACCTTCTGACAAGATATTTAAAGAGAAAGAACATGCCAATTAGTGTGGATGAACAACATATACCACTCCTAGATTTACTGTTACAGGTGAGTAACCTGTTTTTCTATTTCATTACCATTTCAAGCAATCTGTTTAAAAGTTTATCTTTAAAGATATATCTGTGATACATATTTTTAAAAATAACATAATGAGTGTTTGCTTGTCTTTAGATGACAGCACAGCTATCTGTATACTTCAAACTGTACAATAATTGTGAAAATGTTTCCACATTATACAAGATTAATTTCAAACCAAAGGTCTGCATGCTTAGTTTAAAGTAGCGATGTAAACTATAAAAGGCTATTTGGTGTAATTTGTAATAATCTGAAACATGTTTATGGACCAGTGAGTCAAATGTTTGCGTATTTTTGGTGTTTTTCACATAATTGTACATTAACTATAGTTTGACTCCTTAATATTGTTAGATCGTGTGTGTCCTTCTTTTGTTTTAATGCTTTTTTCACATTTTTAATGATTTTTGCAAAATTCTGCTAGACTACATACCCTCTGTCGTGCCCCCTTCACTAACACTCGCCATCACACATATGACATTACTGAAAGGCATTGCTGTCCAGTGGTTACAGCACAGTTCTACACCAAGGCAGCCACACTGTGTAACAATGAGTAAGCTGCTTAACCTCCTTGTATTTCTTTCCACCTATATGTAAAAGTGATTAGAAGCAGGGCCATTGAAAATAAATAGGAGATACAGGATGGGCTGGAGTGGAATATGGAAAATATCTACATGAGTTATCAGTGACCACGGGATACCTCACAAGTGGCAGAGCGCAGTGGAGCCATGAGTGAAAGTATGCTGAGGTCACTGTCTACGAGTGTAGATATGTTCCATATTCTACTCCTGCCCATCATGTGTTCAATTTATACACCAAGGCCATGAGTATGTTTTGGTTTGGTAAGTTATTCTTATTCAGAAGTGACTTTTATTTTGAAGTGGTGCTGTGGGTATTATTTCCTCTAGTGTTGTTGCTGTGCTTCAGTTCTGCGCTATGATGAATGACTTTGGTTCCAGTTTTCTGAATGGATGAAGTCGCAGTATTTTTATTGGTCGCCTTTGTGTATGGCTTACCTGGTGATGTTCTGATTTGTTCTGTGTGCGGAGCTGAGTTGTTCATTGGTTGTTTGCTGGTGTGTGGGCGGGAGTTATCTTTAGTTTGCAATGGCGGAGGTTTGCCGACGTTCCTACTGTGAGGGTAACTGTTTATTTTTGTGATTTCTGGGTTTATTACATTTTCCTTGGGTTGGTTGATTTTGTGGGACTTGTGTCATGCTTTCTACTATGCCCATAGCTTTCTCAGTTTATTGCACCGGAGGCGGGGTGGTTGTCAGTTGACTTCACCGGGGATCTTGCAGTATTTCCTACTTTCCAAAGTCATTTTACTCATGTATTTTGTGTTTGAGAAGTTATTTTGTTCATGCAGTTTGCTGTGCTCTTTGTGTTGCTTTGTTATTTGGAGTTAGTCGGAGTCCATGTGTGAGTCAAGTGATTCAGTGTTTTTGGATGGGTTTCATTTCATATTTATGTGTTGCAGGGAGAAGTACACAGAGAAAAATAACATTATTTTTCTTATTTTAGTGAAGGATTCTTGGTAATAAAATTGTGTTTCAAAGCTACTTTACGCCTTCGTCACCTCCCGCCTTGACTACTGCAGTGCCCTCTACCTAGGGCTTCCTGGGGTTGATATCCACCGCTTGGAGCTAGTGCAGATTGCGGCGGCAAGGCTTTTGACTGAGACTTCTAGGTTCAATCATATTACACCTGTGCTGCGTGGACTGCATTGGCTGCCTGTTCAGTGGCGGATCACCTTTAAGGTCAGTCTTCTGACCTTTAAAGCCCTACACGAACTGGGACCCTGCTACATGCAAGAACTCCTGACTCCCTACCCCCCCCCATCCTCTCTGATTTGCCGATGAGGGATTGCTAGAGGTTCCCAGGGTATGTTTGAAGACATGTGGTGCATGTGCCTTTTTGTTTGCGGCCCCTACCCTGTGGAACTCTCTACCTCGTCGGTGGAGAGAATGCCTGACCGTCGAGAGGTTTAAATCACAGTTCAAAAGCTACCTATTTCAAAAAGCATTCCCAGATGATTTCAATTAATTTATAGTTTTATATCTGAAATTTATTGATGTGTTGTTATTGCTGTTTGTGAAGTGCGTTGGTTTTAAGAAAGGCACTATAAAAATAACTATTACCTTACTTTACTTTACTAGTGTGCTACTTTAAAAAAGTAGTTCGGCATGGGGAGGTTAGCTTACAGAGGGCTCGTGACGTAAGCACTGTGATAATATCACCTGCTGACATATGCAGTGTATGTATAAATGTAAACTATTATCACAGTGCTTACGTACTGCAGGATTTATTCAACGCTGGTGAGAATACATGATTTTATTACATGGAATATCACCTCACCCCTGTTGTAGAAAAAAGTATCTCGGTCTGACTGTCCTAAGTCAATGAATTGTAAAGTAAAATAACCTGGATAATAGTACCCCCTCCCCAGCGGCATACCCAAATGCTGTTCTTAAGTATGTATTATGAAATGGGTAGAAAGAATACTAGCTTCTGATTGGCCTAGAAGTACTTTCAGCCGGGCCATTATCCCAGCACAACAGCCGAGCTGAAAGTAGCTCAGCAAAAATACGTTAAAAAAAATATATCCAGTTTACTAAAAAGGACCAATTTCATAATTGCAGTAAGGCAAGTGGGGAAGGGGGTGATGGTGGGCTAACTGCCCTTCTCAGGTGGTGAAAGCACTCAGCTATACCTCATACTTCGACGGACCTGAGGTGGGCTATTATCCCACCATAATGCATCCACTGTCATGCCTTATTGCTTAATTAAAGTCAGAGAAATGCTATAGTACCACCCACTTGTCTGCAGTTACATTGTAATTTGTTTGAACAGACTTTCAAGCCATATTATGCCATCACAAGGTAGGAAAAAATGGTACCCCACAAAAATAAACATCGGGCATTTCAAGGGGATATCATGCAGAGGCTGAAGCTCCCACCCCCCCACCCCAAAATCTGTCCTTTTATTATCCTGTTTTTCCAAACCAATGATAACATCTTTATGCAGTGATGTGAGCCCTGCAGCTCTTTAGGTTTAGAGAGTGTCCTCTTGTCACAGCATACGTAGTACATGTACTCTTACAGCCACAGAAACATTAAAATTTTGCCCGAAGAAAAAAAGTGTTTTTTTTTTTTTTTTTTTTCAGTTTAAAGATTTCAGAGGATATAGGTTTGCAAGCATCAAAGCATTTAAGAGGTTGTTTACCTTGAGGTGTGCAGTCAGATTTTGAAGGTGCCAATCACAGTACCAGAGTCTGAGTCCCCTAACTCTTATCTCAATAACCACAGTTAGAGATTCCACTGGAAGTCGGACTTCACTCAGCTATTGGCACGTTTTCCTATGATCTCTCCGAGGAACTGAACAAAAAAATGTGAAGGAGGTGGGCTTTACTTTCAAGAAAAAAATCTACCTTTTGTGCTGCAGATGCTGCAATGTGTTGCAGCTTTTGCTTTGAATGTGCAGAATTGAGTTATTTTAATGCTCTGGCAGTCTCCTCGCATATTGACCTTGGCTCACTTAGATCATTTTGAGTTGTCTCTAGTATTGCACTGTCTGCATAGTCTTCCCTACTGTGTAACTAATATCAGGTTAGTGCAGAATAACAACTGACTGTTATCGATGGGTGAACCTCTGCACTGAGGAATCACTGTTTGAATTTGAGCTTCTAACCACCAAGATTCAGTTCACTATCCACACTTAGGCAGTATCCACTGAGTCTGCTTAGTCACTGCAAGCATCTTCAAGTCAGATTCCTCCTACTACTTGTATTACCCACCCACTTATGTGTCATCTGGCACTGCCCCCACTGTGCACAGATCTTTCTGTTGAAAAAGACCTGTCACGGTCTTCATAGGTCCTGCCTTGTCATGTAGGTTTTTGTGGTTTTCATGTTTCAGTATTCTGTCCCGTCTGTTCAACATTTGATTTTCCTTCAACTCAGTCTGTGCTGTGTATTGCACACCCACTGCTCTGTTGATACTATGGACTAGAACAGGAAATCAGGCTTTAAAAGGTGCATGATTTGAGACTTCACTATTTCTGCCACCAATGAACATGATCCTTGTGTTCATTGTCTTGCTGCCACTTTTCTCAAGATGGAACTGACATTTGTGTCTAGCTGTGCACCCGCAGTTGATTGAGGATCGCTGGGCATGTTTGCCAGGGCCCAACCGCAGCTGTAGGCCCGGCTGCCCAGCTCACAGCAGAGGCTGCAGAGCAGTAGGGCTTTGCCAACAAAGACATTCCTGACTTGCTGGAAGAGGACTGCAGCTGGCAGCTGGAACATCTAAACCATGGAAGATGTGGTAGCTTTTTCAGAAGTTCATGGACTCACCGCAGAACAGTCTTCACCCATCATCAGCACTTCTTCCTGGATTGAATGAGTCTGTTATGAACATTCTCCTCCCAGAAACCATAAGAAGAGTGGATGCCACTCGGGAGGCTGCTCACATTCTCCTCAACTGGTGCCACTGCCATGTAGGTAGCCCTCTGAGGTGGCTGAAACTCCCAGTGGATCAGTTTGACCTTTCTGCAGAGATTTCATCCAGACAGCCATGCATCTCATCACCTATCAACAATGCATTTGAGCTGTCGGGAGAGGTCGAAGTTGAAAGCAACAACCTGAGAATGCTGACTGTGGGTTATCGCCCCCAGACAACACCCCAGATATCCTATCACCTGCCTCTCCCCACCCAGATGTGAGAGAGGGCAGGGTGGACATAGTCCATACACTCCACTAGATATAAAACTGCCTCAGCTGCTGCGACCAGGAGCATTCTCACCTCTGAGCTATATAGACCCTGTTACCTGGTCAAATGTGCACATGTTCATTTCCCCCATTACAGCGTTGATCTGCAGTGGCCAAGATGCTGCTTTTGGGTCCTCAGTCCTCCAATCTCAATTTGCTGAAAATTCTTTAATCCTACTACATTTAGCTCCCTCTTCCTGGAAGACTGCTTGGAATCTGCCAAAGTGTGATTAGTGAACATGAACCTAGGAAGAGATTAATTACTGAGCAACCTTAGTTGCACTTTTAGTATTCTGTTCACATCCGCACGACCCACCTAGCCTCCCTTGGCCTAGCTTGCTCTTCGGTTCTGTTTTTCCCAGCATCCAAATCTAGAAGCATTGGGGCAGAGCTAGCGCACACAGAATTGGGTGGTAGGAGGAGCCAAGCTTGAATACTGTTCCGGTAACTGAGCATGCTCTGTGGATACTGCCTAAGTGTGGATATGAAACAAGTGTTTGTAGTAGAACTATGGTTTCAAGTAAGTAAACTCTTACTTTCCTACAGGGTCAGAGGTTAGTGGCCGTCCGGTCTTTGCAAGTAACATGGACTGTAGATTATGCTCCCTTCTAGTCTGGTCCCTCTGCTCCTCCACTAGGGGCCTCTAGCAGTTCTGAGGGCCAGGCTGAAAGCCTCAGGTGACCATTTGAGGTGGCTGGCCCGTCCCTCTGGAACTCACTTCCCAGATCTCTGAGGGAGGATCTGGCAATGGAGGCATTTAAAGGGGATCTAAAAACGTATTTTTTTAAAGAGGCGTTCCCAGAGTAAGTGCAGCTGATTTTATGGCTTATCTATTATTATTTATTAATGCTTATTTATTGTTAATTTTAGACTTCTGTTTTATATAATCCTTGTGCAGCTTTTATTTGTATGCTGATGTTGTCTTCTCTGTCTCTTTTGACTTTGTGAGGCGCCCAGAGCCTCTGGGATTGGGCGCCATATAAACTGAGTTTCTAGGGATGTGAATATGTTGTTCTATCCACACTTTCTGGCATGTCCTTTTCCTTTAAGAATCTTGCCGGAAGGTCTAAAAGCTGACTCCTCCCACTCACCCGGGTGGTTTATCCCTCGGCTCTGCCCCTTGATACCAGATCTTCCTTTACGCTGAAAGATTCCGGTTCCCTCCTTACCGCTCCCACGTTAAGTAGGCCCTGGCACTTAAATCTTCAGATTATTTACGTAAGCTTAAACTTGTTAGGATTTCTCTGCATCGTTTCATGATCACAACCACGATGGAGGATAAGTCCTCACCTGGGTTCCGCCGGTACCTCTGCAGGCAGAAGATGTCTCGCACCGACCCTCATGCCACTTGCATCTACTGCCTGGGCCATGATCATGATACCCAGGCCTGCAACTTTTGTCGCTCATTCTGGCCAAACATGTTGGACGATAGCCTCGCGTGCTTACAGCTAGGATAACCAGAACAGTGGAACCCACAGGTCAAATCTAAAGGGGCCTGTTGGGCGGGCTCTGTGGCTGCAGGGTCCACTGAGCAACTTGAACAAATGAAGGTCTTCGAGGTAGAGGCAGCTCGGGCTGCCAATCAGTTCTCTTCAGCTTCAGTCTTCGTGCCGCTCAAACAGGGCTCTACCTTTACAGGCTCCTTCAAGGAGTTGCGCCACTCTCTCCTGAGTAGGAGGGAGGGCCCCTCAGCTTTGCACAGTTCCCATTCCCGTAAAAAGGAATCCAAGGAGTCGAGACAGAAGAAAAAGTCTCATTTACATCATTCTTGGAATTGAGAGAGGTATCATTCTCAGAAATCTGTTTCTAATTCGGTCAAAATTGCAGCCTCAGCCACTGGCTTCACGGTACCCCCATCAGGCCAGCAGTCTAAGACGTGGGATGATGACCCAGTCAAAAGTATCAACCCCGTTGACCTGTTGTCACTGGATGAAGCCGACAATTCCTTGTTCAGGACTCCGATCCTGACTGGACCTACCGAGGAGGAAACCCAACTTGCTGAGAAACTCCCCGCAGTCCCTGCCCTGGCCTGGAGGAGCTGCAAGTTTCCTCGGTTCCTTCTGATCACCCCAATAGTCGATGTTGAGGTCCTGGGGTTACCCCAGAGTGTCTGATGGTGGTACTGGACCTATCGAGTTGGCCTGTGGAGTGCATGGAACCAGATGCCTTAGTGGTGCACTATAATAGTGTGGTATTGTGGGCTCTGGATTCTATTGCACCTGTCCATGTTCGCCCCCTCTCCCTTCACCCTCGGTCCCCATGGTTTGATGGGACATTGAGGGAGTCGAGGAGAGTGGGACGAAGGTTGGAACGCTGCTGGAGGAAATCTGGCCTGGAGGAGGACAGACTTAGATTGATGGCCCATTATGCGGACTGTCAATCAGAACTCTCCCGTAAGAAGGCAGAGTTCCTGTCCTGGGAGATAGCTGCATCAAGAAATCGACTGGCTCAGCTGTTTCGAACCGTGGTCAGATTGTGCAATCCAGCCTGCCTGCAGGGTCGGAGAGCCTTTTCACAAATAGAGTGTGATGAGTTTGCTTGTTTTTTTTATGGTAAGGTGTCCTCGATCAGGTCAGAGATCCGCAGTATGCGTTCACATGAGCATGGCGGTGATCGATACGAGGTCACAGGCCATCAGTTTATCTGGACAGACTTTGACCAGCCAGCGATCACAGATGTCCTGAAGATTGTCCAGGGCTTGCGACCGACTTGCTGTAGTTTGGATCCTGGTCCCACGCGCCTCCTTGTGGGGTGTATGGATGTGATCGGACCAGCCCTTGCTGAGTTTGTCCGGTGCTCTTTGGAACAAGGGTTTTTTCCGGAGTCTCTGAAAGAGGCTATCGTAACACCCCTTTTGAAGAAATCTTCCCTTGACCCAGACTGTCTTACCAACTACAGACTGATCTCTAACCTACCCTTTTTGGGCAAGGTTATTGAGAAAGTAGTCGCGTTGCAGCTCGAGGATTTTCTTACCGCCCATGAAGTCTATGATCCTCTCCAGTCCAGTTTCAGGAAGAGGCATAGTACCAAGACGGCGTTGATTTGGGTATTGAATGATCTCTTAATAGCGAGGGATTGGAGGAGTCATTCGATCTTGGTCCTCCTTGCTCTGTCTGCAGCGTTCGACACCGTGGACCATGGGATGTTGCTAGATCGCCTGCGGGTACTCTGCGGACTGTCGGGAACAGTCTTCAAATGGTTCAGTTCTTTCCTTACGGGCAGAACCCAGAGGCTGGTATCAGGAATTTTTTCCTCTGCTCCCTTTGTTCTGCCCTATGGGGTGCCACATGGCTCTGTCCTTTCTCCCATGTTGTTCACAGTGTATATGCTGCCATTAGGAGACATAATAAGGCATTATGGGCTGAGTTTTCACTGCTATGCAGATGATACTCAGCTCTGTATGTCCTTTTTACCCAAACAGAATGACGCACTATCAGTCTTTAACAGCTGCCTCGCTGAGATTCAGGACTGGATGAGTGCTAACTGGTTAAGACTGAACCCAGTCAAGACTGAGGTGTTGGTAGTGGACCCGGGTCACCGTGTAGAAAAGTTGACTCCTGGGCTCCCCTCTGGCCTTGTGCTAGGGGGAAGCCAGTTGAGACCTTCTGAACAGGTGCAGAATCTGGGCGTAATTCTTGACAGCGAGCTGATGCTGAAGGCACAGATATCAGCCATTGTCAGGTCTTCCTTTTACCATCTGAGGAAAATAGCCCAGATAAAACACCTAGTTCTGCACAATGACCTTCCGATATTGGTTCACGCCTTTGTTTCTTCGCGTCTTGATTACTGTAATGCTTTACACCTAGGGTTGCCGGGGGTGGATCTCCACCGCCTGCAGCTGGTGCAGAATGCAGCAGCCAGGTTGGTGACTGGATTGGGAAGATCGTGCCACATCACTCCTGTGCTGTGTGAGCTGCACTGGCTGCCGGTGTGGTGGAGAATCACCTTCAAGGTGCGTTGCTGACCTATAAGACCCTACATGGTCAGGGGCCGGGCTACTTGCAAGATCTCCTTTGACCCTACCACCCTCTCCGCTCACTCTGCTCCACCGACAAGGGATTGCTAGAGATTCCCAGGGTCCGTCTTCAGTCATCTGGGGTCAGAGCTTTTGCTTTTATGGCCCCAACCCTGTGGAACTCTCTACCTCGTCAGATTCGAGAGTGCTTGTCCACAGAGTCCTTTAAGGCAGCGTTGAAAACCTATTTGTTTGAACAAGCTTTTATTGGATAGATCATTCTGTTTTTTATTGTTTTTAGGATTTATATCTATGTTTTTATTGCTGATTGTTTTACTATGCATGTGCACTTTGATTATTGAAAAGCACAATATAAATAAATTTGATTTGATTTGATTTTGATCCTTGACTGACAGGTCGAGGAGAACTGAGAGACACCATTCTGGGTGTTCTAAGAAGCAGCACCACCGCTATTCATCCTCATCCTCCTCGGAAGAGAAAAGGCTTCGGAGCAAGTTGTGTCGACGCTACGAGGATCTCATGCGGCAACAGTTGGTGTTCGCCGGTCTGAAGTAGACTACAGCCTCCCTCCGGGGCTCCTGTTAAGGAGTCTCGGCCCGCTAAGGGCCTCCCGCATAGGCTGTCAGTCACCCTTACTCTCGACTGTCCGCAGTGGGTCAAAAGTGACACGGGTAGTCAAACGATCTATCTGGACTCCTAGGAGTCTGAGGACTCCTCTTTACACTCTCGTCAGTTTGACGAGGCTTCGATGGAGAGTCTCTCGACGGAGGAAGGTCCCATGTCCTTCATGAGCATTCTCTGTCTCATCTCCGAATCCACAAAGGATGAAATTGGAGCTTGTCCAGAAACGGGCTCGGTATACCCTAACAGATATTCTGACTAAAGGGGATTCTCTGACTGAGGCCTTCCCAGTAGCCAAAGCCATTATTGACCTAGCTGTGGAGCTTTTGCAGCACCCCGCCTCTTGTCCCGTGCCATCGGCCCACATGGCCCGCAAGTACACGGTTCCCATTGGCACCCTATCGGGGTTCACAAAGCACCCCTCGTCTAAGGGGTTGGTGCCCGAATCTGTGTTTTGGCGCTCAGGAAATTCAGGAGACACTGATAGACCTCCGGACAAAGAGTCCAAAAAACTGGACCATTCTGCCCAAAAAGTCTCTGCTGCCTCTTCACTCAGTCTCCATCAGGCAAGTTCAGCTGTCATCATGGCACACTTCTCCCATGCCTTCTTGGGCTCTCTAGATGAGGTGCTTCCTCATCTCCCCGCGGACTCTCAGACTATGGTCAAACAGATTTGGGATCAGGGTCAGGCTCTTGCAAAACAGCAACTCCAGACGGCTCTGGACATTGGGGGTTCCTGTGCCCATTTGGTGGCTGCCGCGGTCGCCATGCGCCACAGGGCCTGGCTTAAGATCTCGACCTTTACAGCGGATACTCAGCACAAACTGGCGGATGTTCCCTTCCTATGCACTGACTTGTTCGGTCCAGGAGTCGACGGTCACCTCCAGCGCATCGAGAAGTCCATTGCCGCCTTGGACTCCATTTCCTCTACCCAGAAGGAATATGAGGGTTCCAAAAAGCAGAAGCATAAGCCCTTTTGACCTTCTGCCCCTGCAGCCAAGCAGCCCCAGTACCAATCAGGGCAGCAACAATAGCAGGTACAATCTTTGCACCCTCGGCCCAAGTTAGTGGCTTCGGTGGTCCATAAGCCAGGAGGGAAGGGTCCTGCTGTCTCGAGGCCAGATCCTCCTCCTACAAGCCTGCTTAGTGATGGGATGGGGGTGACCACCCTCATGCCCATCACGCCTACTCTGGGTCCTCCCGTGGGGTGTCCGGCTCTGCCACTTCCTTTCCACCTGGTCTGCTGTCACAACGGACAGGTGGGTATTGGAAGTGGTCAGCCAGAGTCTGTCTCTGGAATTCGAGCAGTACCCACCAAGCCGGACCCATGCCCCACGTGAGAAGAAGGTATCTGTGGACACTGGTCGGCTCTCCGAGACGACATCACCGAACTCCTCTGCAAGGAGATAGTGATCACAGTCGTGGATCCCCCTGTCAACCTAGGGTTTGTTTCCAGGTACTTCCTGGTCTTGAAATGGGTTTCTCAGGCCTCGCCCCTTCAGGATGGTAACTCTGACTCAGTTCGTACCATCTCTCGAGCAGAACATGTGGTTTTGCACTCCGGATCTGCAGGATGCGTTCTTTCACATCCCAATCCATCCGTCAGACAGAAGTTTCCTCTGCTTCCGAGCAGAGGGAACCATGTACGAGTTCCAAACCATGCCGTCCGGCCTGTCATCGGCCCCCATCTTCAGCGTTGAGGGGTCAAAGTGTACCCCATCTCGATAATTGGCTCATAGTGGGTCCCTCCAAGCAGGAGGTGGAGAGGTCCAGGGATCATCGAGGCCAAGTCAGAACTCATGCCCTCACAGGTGATTTGCTTCATCGGGGCAGAGCTCGACTCTTGCCAAGCCAGGGCCAGGCTCCTGACGGACAGGGCAGAGGTTCTTTCCTCCTTTACCCAGTCATTCTGGTTGGGCACTTGCACCCTGCCCGGGACTTCCTGTGACTTCTGGGCTACATGGTGGCTTGCACCTCCGTGGTGTGATGGGTCTGGTGGTATATGCGCCCCCTTCAGTGGGAGCTGGCCAGCCAGTGGACTCAGCATCTCGGTCATTTCGACCAGCTGGTTACTGTAACTCAGAAGATGTGGGATGCTATCCAATGGTGGACCATCCCAGAGCATCTGCAGGAAGAGATCCCGTTTGTCTGTCCCGAGCCAACGGTCATCTTGATGACCAACGCCTCTCTCAAAGGCTGGTGTGCCCACATGGGGGACCACAGAGTCCATGGGCTCTGGACTCTCGAGGAATCCTGATGCCACATCAACCTGCTGGAGCTTTGAGCTGTTCGGCTGACACTGAATGCATTTGCTCTGTTCCTTCGGGGTCAAGTGGTTCACATCCAAACAGACAACACCACGACCATGTACTACCTCAACAAACAGGGTGGCACGAACTCCCGGCCTCTGTGCAGGGAAGCCCTCTGCATCTGGACCCTTGTGAGCCGACTGGAGGCAGATCTCCTAGCCATTCATGTGGCAGGAGCCTCAAATCAACTGGCGGATGCCCTCAGCCATGTGGATGAGGCGTCCCATGAGTTGTCTCTATCCAGAGGTAGTACACAGCCTGTTCTTTCAGTGGGCACCCCTCAGATGGACCTGTTCGTCTCCAGGGAGAACGCAAAGCTGAGGTTGTTTTGTGTCCGCCCACCCCCCCCCAGCAGGGCTCGCTGCAGGGGGATGCCTTCTCGAGGCCATGGACCCCAGGCCTCTTTTATGCCTTCCCTTGATTCACAAGGTGAGGGGGACAAGGCACAGGTGATCCTAGTGGCTCCAGACTGAGTTTTGTTACCCTGATCTACTCAGCCTCAGCATCTGGCTCCCGAGGCATCTCCCAGCATGCCCAGACGTGCTCTCAGTCAATCAAGGGAAGATCCTCCACCCGGACCTTCTATCCCTGCACTTGACAGCCTGGTTCCTGAGCGACTAGAGTTCCAGGTTTTGGGTCTCTCTGAAGATGTACTCAATGTAGTTGAGGAATCTAGGAAGGAATCGACCAGGAAGTGCTGTTCCTTCAAGTAGAAGAGATTCTCCATCTGGTGTCAAGGCAAAGGGTTGGACCCTTGGTCCTGTCCAGTGGCTAGCATTCTAGACTACCTTTGGTCTCTCTCCGAAGGGAGTCTGTGGTCTACGACCCTTAAGGTGCACCTGGCAGCCATCTATGCTTACTGGGCGTGGGCTGGTCAGCAGACGGTAGCTCAGGAGAAGGTGGTCTGGCGCTTCTTCAAAGGCCTCAACCACATTTCCCCTCCGGTGTGTGAACCACCACCACCGTGGGATCTACTGCTGGTATTGGCAAAGCTCATGGGCAAGCCATTCAAACCAGTGCACAGGAGTGAGATGTCACACCTGTCATGGAAAACCACCTTCCTGGTAGCTATCACATCAGCCAGAAGGATTGGAGAGCTCCAGGTGCTCTCTGTCGAGTCTCCATATCTGGTCTTCCACAAGGACAAGGTTTTCCTGTGCCCCAACCCGAAGTTCCTTCTGAAGGTTGTGTCGGAGTTTCACCTGAACCAGGTGATGACTGTGCCAGTGTATTACCGCAGTCACACCTCAGAAGCTGAGTACAGGCTCCATACTTTGGACCTGAGATGAGCGCTGTCTTATTATAAAGAGTGCACGGTCGGAGTTGGAGATGTTCGCCAGCTGTTTGTCACCTACGCTGAAGCCGCACCTGGCAGACCTGCAGCCAAGCGGACGATTGGCAGATGAAATGCAGTACATCATGCATTGATCTGTACTATAGGGTGATGGGTAGGGAGCCTCCCGTAGGGCTAATGGCTGATTCCACCCACCATACCGCTGCATCAGTGACTGCTTCTAGGGACGTCCCTATCCAAGATATCTGCAGGGCTTCTACCTGGAAATCAGCAAACACCTTCATTTCCCATTACCACATTGACCTCGAGTCACACCGGGATGCTGGTTTTGGGGCCTCAGTTCTCCAATCTCTGTTCCCTAAATAAGGGGTGTGCGCCTTGCTTCCCTCCTCCTGGAGAACTGCTAGGAGTCTGCCAGACAGTGTGGCTAGAACAACATATCCACATCCCTAGAAACACAGGTTACTCACCTGTAACAGTAGTTCTTGGAGTGGTATATGTTGTTCATCCTTATTGACCCACCCATCCTCCCGAGCTTCGACACACAACCTCTGCTTCCAGAGGGCAAGATCTGGCATTAGGGGGTGGAACCAAGGGTTATACCACCCAGGTGGGTGGGAGAAGCCAGCTTTTAGACCTTCCGGCAAGATTCTTAAAGTGAAAGGACACGCCAGAAAGTGTGGATGAACAACACATACCACTCCTAAAACTGCTGTTACAGGTGAGTAACCTGTGTTTACCTTACCTTACTTAGCAGTCTTAAGACAGTGGTCACAAGGAGTGGGTGATGCCTGCTGTGCTCCACCATCTCTTACCTAGAAGGTTGCAATAGAATGAGAATTGTATTAAAGATGCTACAGAAGCTATGGGGAAGTTGCTTACTGTTATTTCTGATATGATTACACTAATGTATATATGTTCTTATTTTTTAGGGGCCAGGTAGTTAATATACGATACTTGGCATATTTTGACAAAATACTTAATTTCATCAAAGAGAGAATTCTCGTCTATCATGGGTAATATGCTTTTATTTACTTAATTCTCATCTCTAAAAATAGATACAAGTAGATAGGGCTACACCAAAATAATTAACTTTTTTCTAGGTATGTGTGATCTCTGTGAAGAAATCAGTGATGCTGTTTTTATGAATACTTTATTATAGCTGATGTCTTAAGCTTTTGAGGTCCTAGTTCACATATCGTGTAGATCTGCATTTTATCATAGCTAGGGTGCATAGCAATTTGAAAAACTTTTTTTTTTCTTCTAACACCCCCTGCTCCCCTTTAACACACATACACATTCATGGAGACCTAACTGCAGTCATTTGCCAGCCTGCAGGCCGTTAAAGAGCAACAGCTGTGCTCATTTTTAAAACAATCCCTCATACCCCCCCCCCATGAAAGCTTACCACCACAGATCTTAAAACAGTCCATTTTGCATTATTATTGTCTGCTTAGTTTTTGTCTGGGAAGGGGTCATAAATTCTGTCCAAGGGCCTTGTTAATTGAGCTGTGGCTTTGATTTGACACTAGTGACCCTCTAAACTGTAAAAATATATAACTGAAAGCTGGCTTCTATTGAAATCGATAGAGCACGTCCCCACACTCTCTAGATGAGGTGCTTCCTCATCTCCCCGCAGACCCTCAGACTATGGTCAAGCAGATTTGGAATCAGGGTCGGGCTGCTGCGAAACAGCAACTCCAGACGGCTGTGGACATTGGCGGTTATATATCACAAAACATCAGGGCGCAGGGGTGGCAAGAGGGAGGAGTGTTGAATGGTAGGAACCAGGAAGAGGAAGGGATCGGATGAATGAATGGAATTTACAATCCTGTCCCCTAAAAATCCTAAGAAAACAAAAATTATACAGAATGGACTGTTTAAGTCCTGTTGAGGTAAATTTCCATTGGAGGTATGCTTAAGCACCTGAACTGATGCTCTGTAAGAGCGACTGCAGTCACAGATAATGCTGCAGCTGATCCACGACTGACCAGCAGAGGGAGAGCGTGCACCAGCAGTCAGCAGTCTCTCACAGGAGAAAGAGAAAGCTACTTCTCAAGTGCACTGAAAATCTCCCCCAATCCTTGTTCTCTCTGGTTCCCCTTCTCCCCGGCCCAATTTTATGATCAGAAGCATGAATGCCACAGGGAACAGTCTATAATGTGTACTGTTAGGAAGGTGACTCTACAGTCTTGTATTTTAAGATTTCAGTAAAAAGGGAACATTTGGCACAACCTCGTAATCTTTACAAGTAAATCACTGTTTATTTAAATTGAAAACAAATTAAGACTTTTACAAATGTTTTACTTGAATAATGCAGAACTAGACATTTAACAAAAATAGAGAGAAATCCATTGGTAAGGACCTTTTCCCAGTACTCCTCCAAGACCAAACTTGTGGTAGTCTCCGAGTGTCTCAGCTTTCCTGGTCAGCCACATCAACATACTATTCTGTTGTGTTAATACATCAACTCATCACTCTCCCTTCCTTGCTCACAAAACAGAATTTGTTATTATAGCTAATATTATATGTGTCGTCAAAATCGTTGACATCCATAATGGCCTGCATCTGGTAACTTTAGTGTCCATCCTCACTCTTAAAGATGGCAGCAGACTTCTTACTGGGCCCTGCATGTAGACAAACAGCGGCAAGATCTTTGTTGCATGCTTTCTAAAAAGTACAGTACAGACATTCCTAATAAGCCTGGTGGCATGACAGGAGTGTGTATTGCACTGCAGGCCAGAACTGTCTGAGCTGTTGTAGTTCAGGACATGGTGGGTATCAGATGTTGGGGTGCCAGCGTATTCACTTGCTCAGTATCCAAAGAAGGGTGGTGCTTGCAGCAACAGAGTGGCAAAAGGACCGCCCCCTGCAGGAGACTGCAAGCCTGTGATATAGCTGGGCCTGCTAGCATTGGACGCGGTGCAGTCAGAGCCTGCCAAGGCTGCATGGCCCAGTCTGGTTTTCACTAAAAGATGCAGCTGAGACCAAGTTAGGTTTATAAAATGGAAAGAGAAATTCTGCACTGTGCCTGGTGAAATCCAGTCACATGTCTTTGCAGTTCTGTATGCAGTAAGACACGCCAGGGTGTGTAAATATGCTTTCGTAATTGCACGGCTCAAGGGTGTTGTTCGGCACGAGGCACTTGCACTGAGTGCCGTTAAACACCCAAGAGTCAAGTGCAATTATGAAACCATATTTACACATCCCTGAAGTGTCCTATGGCACTTTAAAAGAGTCATTCTGGTCAACAAACAAATTGAAAACAACAAATTTAGAGCTGAAAGGAAGCTGAAGTTATTTATGATTAAATAGTCCCTGTAAACGGAGCTCAACAGAGTGGGAGCCACTAGTAAATGGAACTCAACAGAGCCACTACAGTAGGTGAGGACTTACTGTAGAGTACAACCGAGCCCTTACACTGTGCAAACAGAGGCAAACATTAATGTCCTGTTAATAAAAATGGAAGACAACATCACCAGTGACGGTACAGTTCTGCACAGTTGTGCTATTCTTCGGATGCTAGATTTCGTTGTCAGGCGTGATCTCAGCTATTTCTGCAGTGGCACTCATAGTGGGAGGGTTTGCTACGTTGCTGACTGGAGCTGCTGTTGAAACTGCAGCTGTGGTTTCCATCGGTTGTTTTCTTTTGGTACTGTTGTCACTTCCTTTGCCCAAATTGCCAAATGAATTCTGGTTAGGCAAAGTATTCAGTCATTTCATACATTTTCTTTCCAGCGTTGACAGCTACTGACAGGTTCAAAAGTAGAGTGCAGTGTACTGATTTTCTGCTGTTGCTTATGCTTCAGCTTTTGGCTATGAAAGAAGCACCGGAGTGTAATTATGCTTTCATAATTACACTCCTGTACTTCTCTGTCGGCCAATCAAATTACTCAGTTTTTTCTCACTGTGTTATAATGTAGCAATAATAGTAGAGTGGTGGTGGTGGTGGTGGTGGTGAGGGGGTTACAAAGTAGTAACCCTATCTGGAACTGCATACTTCAGAATGTTCAAAAGGAGATAGGAAGGAGGGTGAGGGCAGCTAAAGCACAAAATCAGGAAAGGATCGCCAAGGAAGTCAAAAAGGGGGATGAGGCTTTCTTCTAGGTACGTGGCTATGGTGTACTTATGCACACTTCTAGTAGTTTCCATTCTCTTTTAAGGCTTGCTGGAAAGTCTTCAAGCTGGCTCCACCCACCCATCCAGGTGGTAACTCCCTCAGCATTGCCTGTGATGTCAGATCTTCCTTTCCGCTGGAAGAAGCATATTCCTTCCTTACTGCTCTCACACTGCATAGGCCCTTTGCTTCAGTACTTTGCGATTTGTGGAAAAACAACATCCTCGTCTTCAAGCAATCCTCATCTCCGCTATGGACAACTTGAAGTCGGCACCAGAATTTAAAAAGTGTGAATGCGGGCAGGAGATGTGCCTGGGTCACGAACATGATCCCCAGGCTTGTGGCCTCTGTCGCACTTTGCATCCAATGACATTGGAAGACCGGCTCGCTCAGCTTCTCTTAGAGAGCCCTGGTGAATGGGATTCCCCCATTCACTCAAAGGATGCCCATCGGGCGGTCTCCGCAGCTGCGGGGTCCCCTGAACAACTTGCAGCATTTGAAGAGATTGCAGCTCAGGCCGCGGAGCATGTCTCTTCAGCTTCGGCCTTTGTATCACTTACTTTTGGAGCCACTTTTTTAGTGGCATTTTATGATTTGTGGCAGTACCTTCCCTCTTTTGGGCAGGGCCCTTCTAAGGGCACAAAATCAAAATCATCAAAGAAAGAGACTAAAAATAAGTCTCTCCATCAATCGTGGGATCACGAGTGCACTCAGGCCTCTGATTCCCGCACTTCTTTGGAGGTTTCGACTAGTCGATCTTTTGCCCCAGGCTGCCAGCTCCACAATCTCCCAAACTGGCCAGTTGGCCCAGACGTCCATCGACCAACCTACCAAGATTTTTTGTGACCCGGTCAATGTGCTGTCACAAGATGAGGCCAACACCTCCTTCTCCAGGACTCCGGTCCTGCCTCTTACCTCTCAGGATGGGTCAGACCAGCCCACTGATCCAGTTCCCAATCCTCAGGATCTGATTATCCAGTAGGTTCCTTGGTTTTCACCCGCTTCCTCCAAGTCCCGCCATCGGAGTCCCCAGTGGTCGAGGACAAGGTCTTGGACCGAAAGCCCAGAGTTGAGCAGCCCACACCAACATAAGCGTTCCTGCTCTTGGCACTTGGGCAAGCAGTGCCGACGCTACTCCTCCTCCTCCTCATCTTCCTCCTTGGATGAGGAGAGGCTCAAATGCAGAATGCATCGGCACTACGAGGAGCTCATGTGGCATCCGCTCATGTTTACCAGGGTTAAGTCCCTTCTGGCTCCCACCACTCAGGCCTCAGCCTACCCTGGCTCGGCCATCTCCACCTCAGCCTTTTTCAGTCTCTCCAGCTATTCACGTGGAGCCACAGCCGAAACAACTGCCTGTGGGTCTGCCCCCTAAGGATGCCCGCACCGCTTCTGAACTTCCTCAGCGGTTGTCAGTCATTATGATTCCCAATAAACCCCCGTAGGATTAGCGGGACTCTGGCAGTCAACCACTTTTTGATGAATCCTCGGAATCGGAGGGCTCCTTCCTACACTCCCATCCGTTGGACACTGATTTAGCGTAGGATTCCTCGACAGATCATCACATAACCATCAGAATCCAATCCCTCAGTCACAGCATTCTCTTTCTCTCCTGTCTCACAAAAAGAGGTCGAAGATCACATCCTCCAGTCGGACACCAGGAAAAGTGTCGTCGCTGACACCTTCGACCCTTACTATCTAAAGATTGCCTACCATGTCTTGGTCACACCGATTTCGCACCTATTTAACTTGCCCTTTCTCTAGGGACCATCCCCAAACTGTGGAAGACCGCACATGTGATCCCACGGTTCAAATCCGGAGACCCCTGTGACCTGAACAATTACAAGCCCATCTCCCTTCTCCTAGTACTATCAAAACTCCTAGAAAAAATTGTGAACCTTCAGTTAAAATCATTCCTAGATGACAATACCCTGCTAAACCCGATGCAGTCTGGATTCAGAACCAAACACTGCACAATTACAGCCCTGGCCAAAATGACAAATGATTGGCATTGCGAACTCGACAACAAAAAATCTGTCTGTGCCATCTTTCTAGACTTAAGTAAGGCCTTCAACACTGTCGACCACTGCCTCCTACTCTCTTCATTAAAAAATACTGGCTTAGACTCTACTTCCTTGTGTTGGTTCCATAGCTACCTTACAGATAGGTACCAGCAGGTCAAGGCCAAAGGTGAACTCTCCCACCCAAAGCTATTAAAAAGAGGCATCACCCAGGGATCCATCCTGGGGCCTCTCCTCTTTGCCATCTATATTAACAACATTGACTCTGGCATCAGTGAAGCTAAAATTAATCTTTTTGCAGACAACACAGTGATCTACTTAAGCCGCTCTACTCCTGAAACCGCCTGTAGCGACCTACATGCCAACTTCAACACACTTCAGTCTCAGCTCCTCCGTAAAAAACTGCTACTCAACGCCAAAAAGACTAAGGCAATGCTTCTGTCAACTTTCAACCACGTAGTCTTCCCCGCTTTGCCACTCATCACCACCCTCCTAGGAGAAACACTAGAATTCAAATACCTGGGGGTCTGGATTGACTATAAACTCTCCTTTGCTGACCGTATGGAGGACTTGCTAAAGAAACTGAGGTAGTGGCTAGGTCTATTTTTTAGGTTGAACCACCTACTAACTTCAGAAGCCAAGAGACAGCTAGTTCAGTTCATGTTCCTTTCCCTAATTGACTATGCTGACATTATATACAGCCATTGTGCTACTCCATACCTTGGTAACTTGGATATACTATACCACAGAGCCCTGCACTTTATCACTGGTCTCCCATACTCCACTCACGACTGCTCTCTATATGCGACTGTAGGCTGGACCTCCCTACGCTACAGATGAAATAAAAATGTGGCACTCTGGACATACAGAGCTATAACTGGTAAACTACCGCAGTACATCGTTGTCTGCCTGACTTTCAACTTGCATGGTACCTATGCCTTAAGAAGCTGCTCAGTGATCTCCCTGAAAGTGCCCAAAGCCCTAACGCGCTTTGGGAGAGCTGCTATAGGATTCATTCTACCATCTGTGTGGAAAACTGTACAGAAATCACTGAAATTGAGGACTCAGGTTAGTCTTACGGTATTTAAGACCCTTTATTCTAAATACATTACAGAAGCCAGTAACTGCTCCTGACAATCTTAGCTGCGGAATGCGCTTCAGACTCCACTGAACCCAAAGACTACTGTTACTGTGCCATGGTAGACCCCAGTCACGTTACCTCTCAGATGCCTGCAGCTGCTCCCACCACAACCTCAGCTGCCTCCTTACTACCTCCCTACCTGCACAGCTAGGGCGCCCCCTATTTATCACGGCACCAAACCTCACCCTCCCCTACCATCCTGTCAGTTTTCACTCCCAACAGTGCATCCACTTGCTCCTGATAATCGCCATCTTCAGATCCTCCCCCCCCCAACACTAGCTGCTGCACCCCCTGCTGTGCATCCTATTGCTCCTAACACTTACTAACATCAGAGCCCCCTCCCCACATACTGGCTACATACTCCTTCCAACTCACGTCGCGCACCCCATTTCTCCGAGGGATCCTAAAGGACTGGGTATGCCCCCTCAGCTATCATACCTGTCTCAGCTAGTCCTCAAGTTGCTCAGTATCACACTTATTGTACAGGACAAGTAAACTAGGTATATTGTTGTACCTGGTGTAACCCTTTGCTGACTTGCCCTATACTGCTTGCTATACTCTGTACCAAAAATGTATTTTTTTTTTTTGCTTCTCTTCTTCCTTTATAGAGTGTTTACACTTGCTTTTACTGTATATATTTCCTTGTGTATAAATGTAACATTATTGTCTCGTGTAATGCAGGTCCACCTTGCAAATGAGCTTGCTCAGTGGTGTTTGCCTGGATAAATATAGAATTTGATTGATTGATTGATTGATTGAGTGATTGACTGATAGAGCAAGGTCCCACTTCTTTTGCAGACCTCCTTTGGCTGATCTCAGAGACAATGGGTCTTCAAATGGAGCCCTTCCAGAAAGGGGCTAAGTACCTGCTAACCGAGATTCTCAACCAGGGTGACTCCCCTGGGGAAGCCTTTCCAGTTGCCGAGGCCATTCTTGGCCCCGCTCTGGAGCTTTGGCAGCATCCAGCCTCTTGTCATGTGCCGTCGGCTCAGATGGCCCACAGGTACGTGGTCCCTACCGGTTCCCTGTCAGATTTCACCGAACACCACTCAGTCGAGGGTCTGGTGGCCAGCTCGGTCTTTTGGCACTCGGGCACTGTCGGAGATGTGGATAATCCTCCCAACAAGTAATCTAAGAAATTTGATCACATGGCCAAAAATGTCTATGCTGCCTCTACTTTCGGCCTTCGGCAGGCGAATTCAGCCCTTTTGATGGCCCACTTTGCTCATGCCCTTTTAGACACGCTCAGTGGTGAGGTGCTGCCAACTGACTTACAAACTATGGTCAAGCAGGTCCAGGATCAGGGCCAAGCCATTGCTGAGCAGCAGTCCAGATGGCCATGCACATTGGCGACTCTTGCACCCAGTCCATGTCTGCCGCGGTCGCCATGCACCATGAGGCTTGACTGAGGATCTCGACCTTTACGACAGATACCCAGCACATATTGGCAGATGTCCCCTTCTTGGGTACCAACCTGTTTGGACTGGGGATCTAAGGGCACCTTGCTCACACTGAGAAGTCCAGTGCCACCCTGGACTCGGTGACCTCCACCCAGAGGGATCCTAAGGGTTCTAAGGCTCAAAAGAAGATGTCCTTTCGGACACTGATTGCTCCTGCGGCTAAGCCATCCTAACCCCCAGCTGGACAGCAGGCCTGGGCTTGGCATCCCCAGTTGAAGTCCGTTGCTTCGGTCGTCCAGAAACCAGGAGGTTGAGGTCCTGCTGATTTCTCAGCCGGTTCCTCCTCTGCCTCCATGCCTGCCTAGTGACGGGATGAGGGTGCCTCGCCATGCCCATCCTGACTCCCCTGGGTCCTCCCGTGGTGGGCCGACTCTGCCACTTCCTTTCCACTTGGTCTGCTAGTACATGGGCAGGTGAATCCTCAAGGTGGTCGGTCAGGGTCTGCCCCTGGTATTCGAGGCTTACCCGCCTTGCCGAGCCCGTGTCCCACTGGAGAACATGGTGTCTGCTGACATTCTGTCAGCCCTTCGGTAAGACATTGCCCAGCTCCTCCAGAAGGAGGTCGTGACTCCTGTCTTGGACCCTCCAGTACACCCAGGGGTTGTCTCCAGATACTTCCTGGTGCCAAAATAGATTTGGGGGGGGGGGGGGCTAGCGCACCATCTTACATCTGCACGACTTGAACAAATTCCTTCAGCTGCGCACTTTCAGTATGGTCATTCTGTCTTAGATCATACCATCTCTGGAGCAGAACATGTGGTTTTGCTCTCTGGATCTTCAGGCCGCTTTCTTCCATGTCCCAATTCATCAATCCTACTGCTAGTTCCGTGTGGAGGGGATTCTGTACGAGTTCCAGGCCATGCCCTTCAGCCTCTCCTCAGCTCCCAGTGTCTTCACCAAATGCATTACAGTGGTGGCAGCCTACCTGAGGCGCCATGGGGTCTGGGTGTACCTCTGCCTGGACAGCTGGCTCATAGCAGATCCCTCCAGGGAGGTGATGGAACGGTCCGGGGTTCTGGCCCTCCAGACTTGCTTGTTCTTTGGCCTCCTGGTCAGTGAGGCCATATCAGAAATCGTACCCTTGCAGGTGATGCACTTCATCGGGGCAGAGCTCGACTCTTGCAGAGCCAGGGCTTGGCTTCCGGCAGACTGGGTGGAGGCTCTCTCCTCCTTTGCCCGATCATGTTAGGTTGGGCAGTTGGGCCAGGTGGAGAATGCGCTCTCTGCAATAGGAGCTTGCCCTCCAATGGTCTTAGTGCAAGGGCCACTTTGACCAGCCGTTCACTGTGACCCAACTGATGTGGGACGCCCTTCAGTGGTGGTTAGTCCCAGAACATCTGCAGGAAGGCATCCCTTTTGTCCGCCTAGAGCCGATGGTCATCCTGTAGACTGATGCTTCCCTTATGGGCTCAGATACCCACATGGGGGATTACAGAGTCCACGGACTCTGGATCCCCAAGGAGTCCCGATGCCATATCAACTTGCTGGAGCTTCGGGAAGTTCGGCTGGCACTGACAGCCTTTGCTCCATACATCCAGGGTCAGTTTGTTCAGGTCCAGATGGACAACAGCACGACCATGTACTGCCTCAACAAACCGGGCAGGAACCACTTCCTTCCTCTGTGCAAGGAAGCTCTTCACATCTGGGCCCTCAGGTGCAGCCTGGATGCCGATCTCCTGACCATTTATGTGGCTGGCACCTCCAACCAGCTGGCGGATGCCCTTAGCTGGGTGGATGAGACGTCTCTCAAGAGGTCCCTCCATCTGGAAATAGTACACAGCCTGTTCTTCCAGTGGAGCACCCCTCTGGTGGACCTGTTCACCTCCAAGGAGAACACAAAGCTAAGGCTCTGTTGTGCCCACCACCTTCAGCAGGGAAAGCTGCAGGGGGATGCCTTCTTGAGGCCCTGGATCCCAGGCCTTCTCTATGCCTTTCCTCCATTTCCCTTGATCCACAAGGTGTTGCTCAAGGCCAGGACGGACAAGGCACAGATGTTTCTGGTGACTCCGGACTGGCCCCGCCAGTTGTGGTACTCCAATCTCCTTAACCTCTGCAGCAGGCTCCCAAAGCATCTCCCTCTACACTAGGACTTGCTCTCTTGCAATCAGGGAAAGGTACTCCACCTGGACCTTCAGTCCATGCACCTTACAGCCTGGTTCCAGAGTGGCTAGAGTTCCAGGTTTTGGGTCTCTCCAAAGATGTCTTCACCATGGTCGAGGCTTCTCCGAAGGAATCAACCCGAAAATGCTATGCCTTAAATGGAAGAGATTCTCCATTTGGTGCCAGGGCAAGGACCTTGAACCCTTATCTTGTCCAGCGGCTCACATTCTTGACTACCTCTGGTCCCTCTCTCAGTTAGGCCTCCAGTTGACGACCCTCAAGGTGCATCTGATTGCCATCTCTGCTTACCGGGCGTGGGCTGGTATGCAGTCAGTGGCACAGGAGAAAGGTGGTCTGGTGCTTTTTCAAAGGCCTTGACCACATTTCCCTTCCGGTGTATGAATCACAACCACCTTGGGACTTGTTGCTATTGTTGCAAAGCTCACGGGCAAGCCTTTCAAACCAGTGCACAGGTGTGAGATGTCTCGCCTGTCGTGGAAGACCACCTTCCTGGTGGCTATCATGTCAACCAGAAGGATCAGTGAGCTCCAGGCACTCTCGGTGGAGTCTTTTTACCTGGTCTTCCACAGGGACAAGGTTGTCCTTCACCCCAACCCAAAGTTCCTCCCAAAGGTTGGGTTGGATTTCCAACTTAAACAGGTGATTAATCTCCCAGTGTACTTCACCAACCACATCTCAGAGGCTGACCTGCGGCGAGCGCTAGCCTACTACAAGGAGTGCATGGCTGGAGTTCAGGGAGAGGTTCGCCAGCTATTTTTCACCTACGCTGAAGTTGTACCTGGTAGACCAGCACCTGAGCGGACGATTGGCAGGTGGATTGTATCCTGCATTGACCTTTGCTACAGGTTGGCAGGTAGGGAGCCTCCTGTAAGGCCAAGGGCTCGTTCCACTCATCATACCGCTGCCTTGGTGGCTGCTTTGAGGGATGACCCTATCAAGGAAATCTGCAGGACTGCTACATGGAAGTCGGCACACATCTTCATTTCCCACTATCACATCGACCTTGAGTCACACCGGGATGCTGGTTTTGGGGCCTCAGTTCTCCAATCTCTTTTCCCTAAGTAGAGGGTGTGTGCCTTGCCCACTCCTCCCGCAGAACTGCTAGGAGTCTGCCAGAGGTGTGGATAAGTGCACCATATCCATGTCCCTAGAAAAACAGGTTACTCACCTGTACCAGTAGTTTTAGGGGTGTATATTGTGTACATCCACACTGGCCCACCCAACCTCTCCTGGCAAGTGGCACACCTATCTTGCTTCCAGCGGGTAAAATTTGACATCACGGGGGGGGGGGGAGTGCAGAGGGAGTTACCACCCAGGTGGGTGGGAGGAGCCAGTTGAAGACTTTCCAGCAAGCCTTAAAGGGAAAGGACACTGCCAGAAGTGTGGATGTACACCATATACCACTCCTACAACTACTGTTACAGGTGAGTAACCTGTTTTTCAGGTATGTGAAATAAAAGAGGAAAGCAAGGGGGAATAGTGAGGATTAGAAGAGTCTGAGGGTACTGTGCAGAAGAAGATCAAGTAAGAAATAAAATTTTCTGTGAGTACTTCTGCTCTGTATTCAGGGTGGATGGGGAGGGGACAGACAAACATGTATCAGCAGGCACCAGGAGGAGGAGGGGGGAGTTGACAGCAGACCATTCTTGGAGGAGAGAGTCTGAAGTGGATTGGAAGCCCTCAAGGTAAAGAAGGCCATGTGGTCAGACGGGATTCACCAAAGGCTACTAAAAGAACTGAGTATGGTGCTAGCCACCCTTCTGACAGCTTTATTCAGCACCTTATTGGAGACTGAGGTAGTTCCAGAGGACTGGAGGAGGGCCAGTGTGGTCTCTCTTCACAAGAGTGACAGCAGGGATGAGGCTAGCAATTCCAGGTCAGTCAGTCTCACATCAGTGATGGGGAAGTTAATGGAGATCCTGCTGAAGGAGAGGCTGATGGAGTACCTGGAGGCAAATGGGCTGCAGGACCACTGAAACATGGTTTCACAGAGTGGAGGGTCATGTCAGACAAATCTTATTGATTTCTGTGACTAGGAAGTGAATTATGGGAAGGCAGTAGATGTGGCCTACCTGAACTTCAGCAGGGCCTTTGGCACTGTCTCATACAAGAGGCTAATAAAGAAACTTAGCAACCTGGGGTTTGGGGAGAAGGTGGTTAACAGGGTATCAAATTGGTTAAAGGATAGGAGACAGAGAGTGGTGGTAAATAGAAGTAATTTGGGGAATGGGAGAGTGACCGCTGTAGTGCTGCAGGGATCGGTACTGGGTTCTGTCATCTTCAGTGTCATCATAAGTGAAATTGCTGAGGAACTGGACAGGAAGGTGTGTCTCTTTGTGGATGACACAAACATCTGCAACAGGATGGACACCCAGGAAGGGGTGGAGAGAATGCAGAGGGATCTGGGAAAACTAAAGGAGTGATCTGGGGGCGGCATCTGGGTTTCAGTGCCAAAAATGTCAAAGTCATGCACCTGGATCAGGGTATGGGGGGGATACTTCCATTCACCAAACAAGAGAGAAACCTTGGGGTAATCATATCTGATGATCTTAGGGTGGCAGGGCAGTGCAACAAAGCAGTTGGCAAGGCAAGCTGGATGCTGGGGTGTTTAGCAAAGAGGATTTCTAGAAGGAGAAAAGAGGTGATGTTGCACTGCGTCACTCACTAGTGAGACTCCCACCTTTCCTCTGAGATCTTGCCAAGTCTTTCATCCCCTCCCCGATTATACGATGTACAGTTCTGGAGGCAACACCTCAGCAAGGACATTGACAGGGTGGAAGTGATCCAGAGGAGGGCTACCAAAATGGTGCGGTGGTTGCATGAGAAACCATATGAGGAGAAGCTGCAGGAAATCATCATGCACTCCCTGGAGGAGAGGAGAGCAAGAGGGGACATGGTTGAGACCTATAAGTACCTCACGGGGTGAACAAGGTGCGGGGGGGGGGGTCTGTTTCAGAGAGGGAGGAGCACCAGAATATGGGGCATGCAGTGAAGCTGGGTGGGGCGTTTAAGAGGGATGTCAGGAAATACTTCTTCACAGAAAAGGGGTGGACACTTGGAACAGCCCGCCAGAGGAAGTGGTGAGAGAGAAGACAGTGGGGTGGAGGCTTCAAGCATGCAGGGGATAGGCACACATGCCTAATAAGTAAAAGAAAGGAAGCATGGTGGGACACCTGGGACCGAATAGGGTCCAGGGAGTAGTGATAGGCAAGGAAGTAGAAACATAGATAGTGGCAGCAGAAGAAGACCGAGGGTCCATCGAGACTGCCCATTAATTACCAGAGACCTAGTGTCAATTCAGGGACCTGTCCCTCCCCAATAGCTCATCCTTCCCTATGCTTGCACTCGTTATCTGTGCCTTTACTCTGTCCACACCCACTTGAAACCCGCCACGGTCCTATCACCCACCACTTCAGCTGTCAGGCTGTTCCACAGCTCCACCACCCTTTCTGAAAAATAGAGTTTCTAGGAACGTGGATATGTTGCTCATCCACACTCTCTGGCATGTTCCTTTCCCCTTTAAATCTCGACGTAAAGTCTTCAAACTGGCTCCTCCTACCCACCCAGGTGGTAAATACCTTGGCTCCGCCCCATAATCCCAGATCTTCCTTTCCACTGGAAGATTCAGGTTCCCTCGTGCTACTTCTGCAGTTCGTAGGGCCTGGATTCCCAACAACGGTTTTCACTGCAATCGCTTGCTTTAAAACTCATCAGAGTTTACGATATCGATCCGAGTGCATCAGACATGGAGGACAAGTCATCCCCCGGATTTCGCCGGTGTCCTCGTGGACAGAAAATGTCATGCACTGATCCCCACCTCTCGTGTGTCTACTGCTTGGGTGTCGTACATGACACCACCTCTTGCACCATCTGTCTGGCCTATCATCCCAACATCCTGGAAGACCACAAGATGCACCTAAAATTGGGGAGACCGAAGCTTCGCAATCCACCGGTGAAATAGAAGAAGGCCAGGTGGGCGGTTTCCATGGCCGTGGGATCCGCCGAGCAGCTCGACCAGATGGTAGCTTTCGAAGAGGAAGCTGCTCAAGCTTCGGTCAGCCAAAGTTTCTTCGTGCCACTTAACCTGGGTTCTACTTTCACTGGGTCCTTTCGGGAGCTGTGCCAGTCTCTCCCCACCAGGGGTGAGGCGCCCTCGGGCTCGCACTCCTCCTGCCCTAGAAAAAGGGAAAGGACCCTAAATCTTCTTCATCCCGAAGAAGACATTCCTGGGACCAAGAGCAGTCTGATTCCCAGGACCTTGCAGTCTCGAACCTCGGTCGAGATCGCATCCTCGGTCAACGGCTTCTCTGACCTTCCGTCAGGCCAAAGCACTGAGGCCAAGGAAACAGCTGAACTGGATGAGATTTCTCTCGACCCGATCGAGCCTTTGTTGCTGACTCCTTGGAAAGGACACCTTTCCTTTCCTTCCCCGACGAGGAGACCCAACCCTCGGGTGTCCCGATTGGGGGAAAGGTGCCAGAACCTCGGTTCTCCCCGACTCCGGCTTCTCCCGATTGAACAAGCTGACCCCGTCAGTCTTGATCGAGGACCAGGACCCCTTCGGTCGAAAAACCGAAGAAAGGTCACAAGCACTCTGTGAAGAGGCATCGCCACCAATCCTCATCCTCCTTGGACGAGGAGACACTTCGACGGAAGCTCCGTCAACGTTATGAGGATCTCATGTGGCAACAGTTGATTCTGTCCAGTCAGAAGCCTGCTCAGCCTGTGACACTGGCCATTACTTGGCCCCAGACTCTTAGGCCGACGCCGACCCCTTCAGAACCGAAGATTCCGGTTCCCCCACCCGTAGGGCTGGAACGCATAGGACAGACACCGGCCTCCCCTGTCGTCTGTCTATTACAGTGGTCCCCGATCGCCCTTGGCGTATCGAGGGAGATATAGGCAGGAGACCTTTGTATCCGGACTCGGATGCCACTGGTTTGCACCTGCATCCGGGCAATGACAAGTCATCAGTGGCAGGCTTGGAGGAAGGTCCTTCCTCTTTTCAGGGCATCCTCCGCCTCATTTACTAATCAACCATGATGCCCTTGGAGCCTATCCAAAAGAAGGCGGAATACCATCTCACGGATATCTTCAAGAGGAGAGATACCCCGATGGAGGTCTTTCCAGTGGCCAAAGCCATTGTTGGCCCAACCCTTGAGCTATGGCAATGCCCTGCCTCCTGCCCAGCTCCATCTGCCTGCATGGCCTGCAAGTATATGGTACTCATGGGGTCCCTGGCGGGTTTCACAGAGCATCCCTCGGCCAAGAGCCTTGTGACTGCTTCTGTGTTTAGGCGCATGAGTAGCTCAGCTGATACTGACCGCCCTCCAGACAAAAAGTCCAAGAATATGGACCATTCTGCCCGGAAGGTTTATGCGGCTTCATTCTTGGACCTTCGTCAGGCCAGTTTGGCTGTAATCATGGCACACTTCTCTCATGCCCTTTTGGGATCACTAGATGAAGTCCTACCTCATCTCCCAGTGGACATGCAGACCACGGTTAAGCAGGTCCGTGACCAGGGTCTTGCTGTTGCCAAACGGCAGCTCCAGACGGCCCTGGGCATTGGAGATTCCTGTGTCCGCTCCTTAGCAGCCGCAGTGGCCACTCGCTGCAGGGCCTGGCTGAGGTTATCCTCCTTTCCGGTAGATACTCAGCACAGGTTAGCTGACGTGCCCTTCCTTGGCACCGACCTCTTCGGTCCGGGAGTGGCAGGTCACCTCCAGCGTATAGAGCACTCCAGTGCCACCTTGGATGCTACCTCTGCAAAGGGTTCTTCGGGCTAGAACCAGCAGAAGCACAAGAAGAAGCCCTTTTGGCACTCTTCCCCTGCGGTTAGACAGCCCTCCTATCAAGGAGGTCAGCAGCAACAGCAGGCTTAAGCTTGGCGCCCCAGGCCCAAGCAGGGTCCTCAACAACCCCGTAAAGAAGGCTGAGGTGCCGGTCCAGGAGCCTCTTCCTCCTCAGTGATGGGTCAGGGGCTGCCACCCCTACACCCGTCACGCCAGCTCTGGGTCCTTCCGTGGGGGGCCGGCTCTGTCACTTCCTTTCCGCCTGGTCCGGTATCACTTCGGACAGGTGTGTTCTGGAAGTGGTCAGCCAGGGACTGCCTCTAGAATTCGAACAGTACTCTCCCAGCCAAGCCCGCGCTCCTCGGGAGGAAAGGATCTCAGTTCACACTCAGTCAGCCCTTCGAGATGACATTGCTCAGCTCCTCCGCAAGGAGGCGGTAGCTCCAGTTCCGGATCCTCCTACAGACCCAGGCTTCGTGTCCAGGTACTTCCTGGTGCCCAAGCAGATGGGGGGGTTGGCGCCCAATCCTAGATCTCCACGACCTGAATCAATATCTCAGGTCTCGCACCTTCCGGATGGTAACTCTGAACCAGGTCATACCATCTCTGGAGCGAAACGTGGTTCTCTTCACTGGATCTGCAGGACGCTTTCTTTCATGTCCCAATCCGTCCATCCCATCAGCGGTTCCTCTGCTTCAGGGTCGAGGGGACCCTGTATGAGTTCCGAGCCATGCCGTTTGGCCTGTCTTCGGCCCCCCGGGTCTTCACCAAGTGCATTACAGTGGTGGCAGCCCATCTTCGGCATCGGGGGGGGTACGAATATACCCCTATCTCGACGACTAGCTCCTGGTGGGTTCCTCCCTTCAGGAGGTGGAGAGGTCCAGGGATCTGGCCCTCTGAACCTGCTCCCATTTAGGCCTCCTCATCAACGAGGCAAAATCGGAACTCGTGCCACCTCAGGTGATGAGCTTTATCGGGGCAGAGCTCGAGACTCATCAAGCTAGAACTTGGCTCCCGGTGGACAGGGCGGAGGTTCTCTGCTCCTTTGCCCAATTATTTCTGGTTGGGCACTTGCACCCTGTCTGGGACTTTCTGCGCCTTCTGGTTTAGATGGCGGCGTGCACCTCGGTGGTCTATTGGGCCAGGTGGCACATGTGCCCCCTCCAGTGGGAGCTGGCCGCCCATTGGACTAATCGTCATGGTCACTTCGACCAGCTGATCACTGTAACTCAGAAGATGTGGGATGCTCTGCAGTGGTGGACCGTCCTGGATCGTCTGCAGGAAGGAATCCCATTTGTCCACCCAGAGCCAACGGTTGTCCTGACGACCGATGCCTCTCTCATGGGCTGGGGAGCTGACATAGGGGACCACAGGGCCCACGGGTTCTGGACCCCAGAGGAGTCCCGATGCCACATCAACCTGTTGGAGCTCAGAGCAGTCAGACTGGCCCTGTCAGCTTTCGCTCCTCAGCTCCGGGGTCAAGTGGTTCAAGTCCAGACGGACAATACCATGACCATGTACCACCTCAACAAACAGGGCGGTATGCACTGTCGTCTGCTATGCAAGGAGGCGCTCCAGATCTGGACCCTCGTCAGCCGTTTGGTGGCAGATCTCCTAGCCATCCATGTGGCAGGAGTCTCGAACCAACTGGCGGATGCTCTCAGCCACTTTGGCCAGACATCCCACAAGTGGTCTCTCCATCCAGAGGTAGCTTACAGCCTGTTCTCCTGTTGGGGCAAACCAATGATGGACCTGTGTGCCTCCAGGGAAAACACCCAACTGAGACTGTACCATACCTGCCCCCCTCAGCAGGGCTCGCTGCAGCAGGATGCCTTCTCAAGACTGTGGACCCCAGGCCTCCTCTACGCCTTCCCTCCATTTCCCTTGATCCACAAGGTGCTTCTCAAGTTGAGGAGGGACAAGGCGATGATTCTGGTAGCCCCAGACTGGCCTCACCAGTTCTGGTATCCAGATCTCCTCAGTCTCAGCTGCAGGGCCCCGGAGTGGCTTTGTACACGCCCGGACCTGATATCGTTGAACCAGAGGAAGGTCTTCCATCCGGACCTTCAATCCCTGCACCTCACAGCCTGGTATCTGAGCGGCTAGAGTTCCAGGCTTTGGGTCTTTCCGAGGATGTCTACACGGTGGTGGAGGCATCTTGTAAGGAATCGACCAGAAAATGCTATGCCTTCAAATGGAAAAGGTTTTCCATTTGGTGTCAGGGTAAGAGTCCGGACCCCTTATCCTGCTCTGTAGCTAACATTTTAGACTACCTTTGGTCCCTCTGCAAAGGGGGTCTACAGTCATCGACCCTTAGGGTGCACCTGGCAGCCATTTCTGCTTACCGGGCATGGGCCAGTCAGCTGACATTGGCACAGGAGACAGTGGTCGGGCACTTTTTCAAAGGCTGGGATCACATATCCCTTCCGGTGCGTGAACCTCCACCTCCATGGGATCTCTTGCTGGTTTTGGCAAAGTTCATGGGCAAGCCATTTGAACCCATGCACAGGTGTGAGCTCTCACACTTGTCATGGAAGGCGGCCTTCCTGGTGGCTATCACGTCAGCCAGAAGGACAGGGGAACTCCAGGCGCTTTCGGTGGACTCCCCTTATCTGGTCTTTCACAGGGACAAAGTTGTCCTGTGCTCCCACCCGAAATTCCTTCCGAAGGTGGTGTCTGAGTTTCACCTTAACCAGGTGTTGACTCTGCTAGTATACTACCCTAACTACACCTTGGACGCTGAGTACAGGCTCCATACTCTGGACCTGAGATGTGCTCTCTTGTATTATAAGGGAGGACAGCGGAAATTCGGGGAGAGGTTCGCCAGCTGTTTGTCACCTACGCTGAAGCCGCTTCTGGCAGCCCTGCAGCTAAACGGACCATTGCAAGATGGATTACATCATGCATAGGTCTGTGCTATGAGTTGGCAGGCAAGGAACCTCCCAGAGGGATAAGAGCTCATTCTACCTGCCATACTGCTGCATCAGTGGCTGCTTCCAGGGACATCCCTATCCAGGAGATCTGTCGGGCTGCTACCTGGAAGTTAGCAAACACCTTCATTACCCACTACCACACCGACCTTGAGTCACGCCGGGATGCTGGTTTTGGGGCCTCGGTTCTCCAATCTCTATTTCCCAAGTAGGGAGTGTGCGCCTTGCCTCCCTCCTCCCGGAGAACTGCTTGGGAGTCTGCCAGAGAGGGCAGATGAACAACATATCCACGCTCCTAGAAGAACAGGTTACTTACCTGTAACAGTAGTTCTAGGACTAGTATATGTTGTTCATCCACACGCACCCACCCGACCTCCCCGGCTTTAGGCGCACCACCTTGCTTCCAGCAGGCTAAGATCTGGTGTCATGGGGCAGAGACGAGGTATTTACCACCCGGGTGGGTGGGAGGAGCCAGCTTGAAGACTTTCCGGTGAGATTTAAAGGGGAAAGGGACATGCCAGAGAGTGTGGATGAACAACATATACCACTCCTAGAACTACTGTTACAGGTGAGTAACCTGTTCTTCCTCAAATCCCATCTGAAGCTACCTCCACGCAGCTTCCACTCATGCCCTTGTGTCATTGTGTTGGCTCTGTTATTTAACATATCTGTGTGGGGCAGCCTGTGCCTTTCAGGAACTGCTTTAAGTACTCATGACCAGTGCAATATGCCCACAAACTATAATATTTCAGAAAAGATGATTATGTCAGCCTTGCGAACCTTAAAAAAAGCATCAAGCCCAGGACCAGACAATATTACACCTAGATACCTACTAGAAACAGCCAAGACAATAGTGGTCCCCTTAAAAATAATCTTTAACAAATCACTTGAAACTGGACACATCCCACTGGACTGGTTGACAGCCACAATAACTCCCATTCACAAAAAGGGTAGGAAAGCTAATGTCCAGAATTACCGACCCATACGTCTCACATCTGTTGTCTGCAAAACTATGGAGAAGATAATCAAATCATTTATTGAAAGGGAAATAGGCTTGCCTAATCTGGATGACAAATCACAACATGGCTTCAAAACGGTATTTACGTACTACTAATTTAGTCACCTTCTACAGTAACTATAAATTTAGGCTTACACAACAACATTTCATCCGACGTTATTCTGTTGGATTTCAGTAAAGCATTCGACAAAGTACCACACAATAAATTGGTCTCTAAACTTGAGTCTTTTGGTTTTTCATTGTGTTTTACAAACTGGATAAAAAAAACTGGCTTGCAAACAGAAAACAGAGGGTGAATATCAACAACTCACTGTCAGATCACTGTCTAGTGAGTAGTGGAGTTCCCCAGGGCTCCATCTTGGGACCTGCATTGTTCAGTCTATATATTAGTGATATGAAATGTTTGTCTCAAACTTGGTTATCCAAGTTTGCTGACAACTCAAGACTTGGGGGTTATGTAGATTCAGCTGACAATCTAAAAAATCTCGTTTCTGACTTACAAAACATCGAACAATGGGCAAACACAAATCATGTGGAATTTAATATTGACAAATGCATTGTCCTCCATTTTGATATAAAAAATCAAAAAAACATACACAACCTAAATAACATTCCACTAAAATCATCAAGTACAGAAAATGACCTGAGAATACTTGTTAACAATAAACTTTCATCTTATGATCATTGTTCTAAAGTTACAAGGGTAGCAGATTCCCCTTTTGAGTCAAATTAAATGCACATTTGTCACCAGAACCAAACAATGCCTCATTCCTCTATATAGATCTTACATAAGACCCTGTTTGGATTATGGATCTCCCTTTTGGAACCCCTATCTTGCAGGTAACATAGCCGAACTGGAGAAAGTCCAGAGAAGGGCAACAAAAATGGTCTCTGGTTTGACCAATAAAACATACCCTGAGAGATTATAGGCAACAGGCCTCCAAACCCTCCAAACAAGGCACTGTAGGGAGGACATTTTGTTCCCTTATAAGGTCCTACAGTCCCCAGCACTATCAGCTCAGTGTGGTCTCTTCTTCTTTAACAATAGGTCTCATAACAAGCAGATTATACTTAAAAAGGCAAATTCAAGTAAAAGAAACAATTACTTGACAGTACGGGCACCAAGACTTTGGCACTCACTGCCACAAGAATTAGTTGACATTAGAAACTTTGATATTTTCAAGAAACAACTTGACATTTGGCTAACTATGAACAATACATACTCTTACTAGCCCACACTGTGTGAGAGAAAAATCCCGAT
Source organism: Neoceratodus forsteri (assembly GCA_016271365.2). NCBI lineage: Eukaryota > Metazoa > Chordata > Ceratodontiformes > Ceratodontidae > Neoceratodus > Neoceratodus forsteri. The sequence continues at coordinate 1,731,246,402 of CM057449.1, forward strand.
GGGCCACGTCCTTCTTGTTTTCCTTAGTAAACCTAGTCATACCCCTCCTTTCCCTCCTGGCCCCTAGTGAGTACATGTTCAGCTCTTTCAGCCGCTCCTCCTAGGAGACTCCTGGAGGCCCTGAATCATCTTTGTTGCCCTTCTCTGCATGGCCTCTATCCTGTCCCCGTCCTTTCTAAGGTGAGGGCTCCAGAACTGGACACAGTACTCCAGGTGAGGTCTCACCAGGGATCAATAAAGGGACGGCTTACCTCCCTGCTCCTACTGTCTATTCCCCTCCCTTATACATCCCCAAATCCTGCTTACTTTGCTGTATGCTTTGTTACACAGACTTGATTGTTTTAAAACATCATAAATGATGACTCCCAGGTCCCGTTCTTCTGTAGTGGTACTAAGTTTAACCCCATTTAGCCAATTCTCTGTCCAGGGGTTACCTTTCCCTAGGTGCTTTTCTTTCCTCTTCTTTGCATTAAACTTCACCTGCCACATTTTTTTTTTCTTTCATATAGTTTGTTCCCCGCCAGACACACTGTAGGTGGCTGAGTTCCACCCTGTCCCTACCCCCCAAATCCATCTCCTGATCCCCATTCCCCCACAGATTCTTCCCCCCCCCCCCATGGCGGGGAAGGGGAGGGCCATCCTCCTCCCACTCAGGATACACAATCCAGATCGGGACTTCAGCAAGTTGGTGACAGATTGGGACAAGGGCTGGCAGGCAGGGCTTCATGGATCCTACAGTCACCATTTTCCTCCTGCTTTTTTTCTCCCCATGCCACAGCACCATGAGCGTGCATGTGTGGAGGCATGCACGGGCTGCATAGCCTCGGATCCTACTTGCTGCTCAGACTCCAACATTGCCACCCGGCCTCCCCCAGGTGGCAGCCAAGGAGCAGGACAGCTGATCCCCCCACCCCCCAGGAGAGGAGAGCAGGCCGTTGGATGCTCGATCCTCTCTCTCCCCTGCCAACCCCCGGCAACCCAAACTCACTTCCGAATCCCTGTCGCCAGCGTGGTGTGAGGTGTGGCGTCCAGCACCTCAACCCTCAGCATCACCTGGCTGGCTAGCTGCCACATATCTGACCATCTTTCTAGCCTTTGGAGGCCTTCATTTAGTTCCCTAACTCCCTCTACACTGTCCACCCTTCTGCTAAGCTTAGTGTCATCAGAAAAAGCGGCAGGCTTACCCTGAAGTCCCTCATCAATATCACTAATGAATATGTTGTAAAGGTCTGGGATCCCTTACCCCACTTCTGACATCCCCCTGTTGACCTCACCCCTTTTACAACAACCCTCTGTTTCCTGCTCCTAAGCCAATTTCCCACCTGTGTCCTTGGCTGCTCCAAGGTCCTCCAACTTGACAGGCACCTATGTGGCACTGAGTTGAATGCTTTACTGAAATCAAAGTAGAGGAGGTCCACCGCGTGGCCCTTGTGCAGCTCCTTAGTCACCCAATAGAAGAAGACAATAAGGTTGGTCTGGCATGATCTTCCTGCCATGAACCCATGCTGCTTATTGTCCTGAAGACCATTCGTTTTCAGGTATTCCACAAGGTCCTGCTTGATTAGGGTCTCCCCATCAGTTTTCCCATAACAGATGTAAGACTAACTGGTCTGTAATTTCCTACCTCCTCCTCCTTGTCCCCTCCCTTGTTGAGTGGCAGTACACTGGTCGCTCTCCAGTTGCTGGGTACTATCCCTGTCTGTAGTGAGATATTGAACAGATGTGCGTGAGGTCAGCTAGCACTTCTTCAAACTCCCTTAGTACTCTTGGATACATCCTGTCTGGGCCTGGAGCTTTATCCGGCTTGAAGGCTGCCAGGTCTTTCCAGGCCCTGTCTTTGGTGAATACTAGGGTTTCCATTCATTGAATTCCCCTTGCAGCTGCATTGATGCCACTTTCAGATAGGGGGCCCTCATCCTCCCTGGTGAATACGGAACAGAAGTAGTTATTTAGGACTACAGTCTTCTGTTCATCGCCCTCGATCACCTTAACATCGCCTACTAACCTAACGATCCCCTTCCCTTCTTTCTTTTTTCCTGATGTAATGAAAGAAGTGTTCTAGGGACATGGATATGTTGTTCATCCACACTGTCTGGCAGGTATCCTTGCTGCTTTAAATCTTGCCGGAAGGTCTTCAAGCTGGCTCCTCCCACCCACCCGGGTGGTAAAACTCTCGGCTCCGCCCCATGACGCCAGATCTTCCTTACCGCTTGGAAGCTCAGGTTCCCTCCTTAACGCTCTGCGTATAAGACTGGTTCCTAATTCTTCGGTTTTTGCGAATTAAAAGTTTTCGCTAAAATAATCTTCGGTCTTCTATCCCTCGCGGCTGCGATGGACAGATCGACTCCCGGTTTCCGGAGATGCCCTTGCGGGCAGAAGATGTCTCAGACGGATCCGCACTCCACGTGCGTCTACTGTCTAGGCCTTGAGCACGACCCGCAGGCTTGCGACCTGTGCTCCTCCTTCCTCGGCCTCGTCACCGAGGGACTGCGCTGCCCGTTTACAACTGGGCGTCCCAAGCGTTTTCCTCGGTGAGAAGTCAAAGAGGCCCGGTGGTGGTTTCTGCGACGGCGGCTCGTGGATCAACTGAGCAGATGATCGCCCTCGAAGAGGAGGCGGCGCGGGCTGCTTCTACCTCGGCTGCAGCATTTGTCCCGCTCTCTCTGGGTGCCTCTTATTCAGCTTCTTTTAAGGAGCTTTGTCTGACCCTCTCTACTAAAGGTGAGGGACCAACTTCTGCTGGACTGTTTCTCGGTCAAAGAGACAAGAGGTAAGTCCCTCCGTCGGCGGCTCTTAGGAGGCGGGGAAAGATCCCTCTCCGAGTTGTCGGCCGGCGTCGACCTCGGATCGACGCTCGGCTTGACCATTGGTCTCACAGTGTCCCCGTCAGGCCAGTTGGCCGAGACTCCCGTCGGCAGTGGTCGAGATTTTCTCGACCCATTGGATGGGTTGTCGACGGGAGAAGCCGAGAATCCTCTCCCGGTTCCCCGATGAGTTGAGGACCCGTGGGCTTGTCTGTGCCTCGGTTCGAGCCCGGATGAACCCTTGAACGAGAGTGCGGTTCCCCGACACCTCCCGCACCGTCCTCGGGAAAGCCGAGGTTCGGTCTCGAATTCTTGGCGGTCAGCGATCGCCGTCATGGCGGTCTCGATCTCGGCACGCGGCTTAGCGGCGTCGCCGCTCATCCGTCTCCTCCTCCTCGGACAAGGGAGGCTTCGGCGTAAGTTACGTCGGCGATGTAAGGACCTCATGTAGCAACAGCTCCTTCTGACTAGGACCAAGCCGGCCTGTCGCTCCCGACCATTGGGTGGCTGTCACCGGGCGGCGAAACAACCCCTCGATTTATCCGAGGGCCTGTTCCCAGGCCGGTTGTTCAGCCAAAACCAGCTGCTCCACCGATCCCGGTGGAACCTCTGCCTCCACAGCCATTATTTGGGGCTCCGACCAATAATTCTCGGTCAGCTCAGGGACTGCCCCATAGGCTGTCTGTCACCCTCACTCCCGATCGACCTCAGCAGGTGGAGGGTGGCTCAGGCCCGAGGCAGCTCTTCGAGGACTCTTCCGAGTCCGAAGGCGATTCCTCCCTTTTCTCCAGGCGGATGGACTTGGAGTCCTCAGGAGGACAGTCGGTGGACGATAGCCCTTCGTCCTACCTAGGATTGCTTTGGCTCGTGTCGGAGTCAACCGAGATGAAGCTCGAACCCGTCTCTAAGCGGGCCAGGTATCCCCTCACGGAGATTCTGGACGGGATTCCCTACGGAGGCCTTTCCGGTGGCGAGGCCATAGTGAGCCTGGCCTTGGAGCTCTGCGGCGCCTGCTTCCCTGCCCTGCACCTTGCGCCAGGATGGCCAGGAAGTATCTTGGTCCCCTACGGTTCCTTGTCCAGTTTTTAGAACACCCTCAGCTGAGGGTTAGGTGCAAACAAGCGTTTTCCGGCGTGCGAGAGCGCTAGGGATGTAGACAAACCTCCCGACAAGGAGTCCAAGAAATTGGACTATGCCGGGCGAAAAGTCTACGCTGTGTCCTCCCTCGGCCTTCGCCAGGCCAGTTCGGCCATCCTCATGGCACATTTCTCTCATGCCCTGTTGGGCTCCCTGGATGAGGTCGTCCCTCATCTTCCCGCGGACCTGCAGACCACGGTTAGGCAGTTGCGGGACCAGGGCAGGGCAGTGGCCAAACAGCAGCTTCAGACTGCTTTGGACATCGGGGACTCATGTGCCAGGTCGGTGGCGGCCGCAGTGGCTATGCGTCGTCGGGCTTGGCTGAGGATATCCACCTTCACCTGGATACCAGCACAAGTTGGCGGATGTCTCCTTCTTGGGGACCAACCTCTTGACCCCTGGGGTGGAAGGTCACCTGCAGAGGATCGAGAAGTCCAATGCTACTTGGACTCGGTCTCATCCGCTCAGAAGGACAAAGGCCGCAAACCACAGCCTAAGCCCTTTCATCCCTCTCGCCCGCCCCGTCCGGCCAACAGCGTCAGGGGCCAGCAGGCTCGAGCTTGGCATCCCAAACCCAAGCCGGGACTTCCTCCAACAGGAAGCAGGGAGGTAAGGCCAGGAGGTCCTCGGCGGTCCCTCTCCAAGCCTGCCCAGTGGCGGGTTTAGGGGTGTGCCCCCAACCCTGTCACCTCAGTTCCCCCCGTGGAGATGGCTCTCACTTCCTTTCGCCTGGTCCGTTATTACCACGGACAGGTGGGTGTTGGAGAGTGGTGGAAAAAGGCCTGCCCTTGGAATTCGAGCAGACCCGCCCTTCAGAACCGTCGCACCTCGGGGGGCATCGGGGTCCGCGGCCTCACTGTCGGCTCGCCGAGCCGACATCACTCTCCTCCTCCAAAAGGAGGTGATCAGGGAGGTGGCGGACTCTCCCTCAGACCCGGGGTTTGTGTCCAGGTACTTCCTGGTTCCAAAACGGACGGGGGGCTGGCGCCCCATTCTCGACCTACACAACCTAAACAAGTTCCTAAGGTTCGAACCTTCAGGATGGTCACTCTGGCTCAGATAATACCATCCCTGGAACTCGTGATGGTTCTGCTCTCTGGACCTGCAGGGCCAGCGTTCTTTCACGTCCCTATCCATCTGTCACATCAGAGATTCCTTCGCTTTTGAGCAGAGGATCCCTTTTCAGTTCTAGCCATGCCCTTGGCCTGTCTCCAGCTCTAGGGTCTTCACCAAATGCATAGCAGTGGTGACAGCTTTATTCTTTGGCCTTGGGTCCGGGTGTACCCTTAGCTGGATGATTGGCTGATAGCAGCCCCTTCCAGACAGGAGGTGGAGCGGTCCAGAGATCTGGCCCTCCAGGTTTGCTCTCACGTCGGCCTTCTCATCAACAAGGCCAAGTCGGAACTCGAGCCGAAGCAGGTGATTCTTTTCATCGGGGCAGAGCTCGACTCTCTTCAAGCCAGAGCACGGCTCCCGGCGGACAGGGCCGAGGTTCTTTCCTCCTTTGCCCAATCATTTCTGGTTGGGCAATAGCGCCCTGCCCGGGACCTCCTGGGTCTCATGGCGGCCTGCACCAGCGTGGTCTGTTGGGCCCGCTGGTACATGCGCCCTCTTCAGTGGGGACTGGCCAGCCAGTGGTCACAATGCTGCGATCCATTGGACCAGCTAGTGGCGGTGACCCAGGGGATGTGGGCAGCTCTCCAGTGGTGGACCCGTTCCAGTTCATCTGCAGGAGGGCATCCCGTTTGTCCGCCCGAGCGATGGTCTCTCTCTATCGACCGATGCCTCTCTGATGGGTTGGGGTGCCCATCTGGGGAACACTGGGCGCACGGCCTCTGGTCCCCGCGGGAGTCCCGATGCCACATCAACCTGCTGGAGCTCCGAGCGGTCCGCCTAGCTCTCACCGCCTTTGCTCCGTTTCTCCGGGGTCAAGTGGTCTGAGTCCAGACTGACAATACCACGACCATGTACTGTCTAAACAGCCAGGGCGGGACGCGCTCCATGCTTCTATGCAAGGAAGCTCTCCGCATTTGGTCACTCGTGCGCAGCCTGGAGGCGGATCTCCTAGCCATTCATGTAGCAGGAGCCTCCAACACCTGGCCAATGCCCTAAGCGGATAGGGGCTGCATCCTCTGAGTGGTCTCTCCTGCGGAGGTAGCACAAGATCTGTTCTCCCATTGGGGCACACCTCAGGTGGACCTGTTTGCCTCACGGGAGAGCATAAAGCTGAGGCTGTTCCATGCCCGCCCCCTCAGCAGGGCTCGCTGCAGGGGATGCCTTCTCGAGGCCGTGGACCCGGGCCTCTTCGCCCTTCCCCATTTCCCTTGATACACAAGGTGCTTCTCAAAGCAAGGAGGGACAAGGCGCAGAGTGATTCTGATAGCCCCAGACTGGCCCGCCAATTCTGGTACCCAGATCTCCTCAGCCTCAGCTCCAGGCTCCGAGGCAGCTTCCAGCTCGCCGGCCCTGCTCTCAGTCAGTCAGGGAAGGTGTTCCATCTGGACCTTCAATCCCTGCACCTGGCGCCTGGTTCCTGAGCAGCTAGGTTCCAGGCCTTGGGTCTTTCCAACGAGGGTCCTCAATGTAGTTGGGCGGCCCGTGGAGTCGACCAGGAAATGCTATGCCTTCAAATGGAAGAGGTTTTCCATTTGGTGTCAGAACAAGGGCTTGGACCCTTCCTCCTGTTCCTTGGCAAGCATCTTGGACTATTTATGGTCCCTTTCTCGGCAAGGGCTTAGGTCGGCGACCCTAAGGGTGCACCTAGCAGCCATCTCTGCTTGCAGTGCGGGCGGAAGCAGTCAGTGGTGCAGGAGAGAAGGTGGTTGGCGCTTTTCAAGGCCTTGATCACATTTCCCCTCCGGTGCAGAACCTCCACCTCCATGGGATCTACTGCTGGTACTGGCAAAGCTCATGGGCAAGCCATTCGAACCAATGCACAGGTGTGAACCTCTCACCTGTCGTGGAAGACCGCCTTCTTGGTGGCTATCACGTCCAGCCAGAGGATGGGAGAGCTCCAGGCGCTCTCGCCGGTCTCCTTACCTGGTCTTCCACAGGGACAAGGTTGTCCTGCCCCCCACCGAAATTCCTTCCGAAGGTGGTGTCGGAGTTTCACCTTAACCAGGTGTTGACTCTGCCGGTGTTCTACCCCAATCACACCTCGGAGGCCGAATACAGGCTTCATGCTGGACCCTAGAAGGCTCGCTTATTATAAGGAGGCATGCACGGCTGAAGTCGGGAGAGGTTCTCCAGCTGTTTGTCACCTACGCTGAAGCCGCACCTGGCAGACCTGCAGCCAAGCAGACAATAAGCAGGTGGGTCACCTCCTGCATAGATCTCTGCTATAAGTTGGCGGGCATGGAGCCTCCCAGAGGGATAAAAGCTCATTCTACCCGCCATACTGCTGCATCGGTGGCTGTTTCCAGGGACATTCCTATCCAGGAAATCTGCAGGGCTGCTACCTGGAAGTCAGCACACACTTTCATCACCCATTACCACATCGACCTTGAGTCACGCCGGGATGCTGGTTTGGGGGCCTCGGTTCTCCAGTCTTTATTCCCTAAGTAGGGGGTGTACGCCTTGCCTCCCTCCTCCCGGAGAACTGCTAGGAGTCTGCCAGACAGTGTGGATGAACAACATATCCATGTCCCTAGAAATACAGGTTACTCACCTGTAACAGGGTTCTAGGAATGGTATATATTGTTCATCCACCTATTCCCGACCTCCCGGCTTGACGCACAACCTGAGCTTCAGCGGAGTCAGGCGTAGCGTCATGGGGTGGGCGAGAGTTTTCCCACCCGGGTGGGTGGGAGGAGCCAGCTTGAAGACCTTCCGGCAAGATTTAAAGCGGCAAGGATACCTGCCAGACAGTGTGGATGAACAACATATACCATTCCTAGAACTCCTGTTACAGGTGAGTAACCTGTATTTTTTCCCCAGTTTTAATCCCCTCTGCAATCCACAACTCCATGGCTGCCTTTGCCTCCTTTACTGTTCTTTTAGCTTCCCTTTTTTTTTTTTTTATGTATTCCTCCCACTGGCGCCTTTAAAACCTGTGGAATGCTCCCTCTTGGCCCTGACCACTTCCCTGACCTTAGCTGAGAACCATATGGGTCTCTTGTATTTATTTCTTTTAACAACTGATTTAATACATAGTGTTGTAGCCTCTAGGACGGTCCCCTTTATAAACCCCCACATGTCTTCCACACCTGTTGTATTCCTAACATTGGCCAATTTGTCCCTCACCATCAGTATTATCTTAAAGCCTGCCCCTTTAAAGTTCAGGACCTCCATCTGTGAGTGTGTTCTTTCATTCCCTAAGGGCTACTCAAACCAGACGGAGTTGTGGTCACTGTTAGCTAGTGACTTCCCTACCTTTACTGCCCTAACTGCCTCGTAGTTTGTGAGACTCACATCCAGGATAGATCCTTCCTTGGTAGGATCCTTCATCACCTGGATTAGTAGGCAGTCTTGGAGGGCTTCCAACATAGCCTAATGTCTTAGTTACTGAAACACTCCAGTCTGCGTCCGGTAGGTTAAAATCTCCAACTATGACTGCCTCCCCCTCTTCCTGTCACCCTTTTTATTTCCTCTGTAAGTTCCTTGTCCTTTATCTCCCTCTGTCCAGGTGGTCGATTAGTCACTCCCATGTGAATTTGTTTTGCCTGATGTCACTGTGAGTTCACAGTGACTCAGCTTCCTCCGTATCACTCGTGGCACTTAATTTTTATGCCAATACCCTTTCTAACATAGAGGGCCACCCCCGCCCACTCTGCTATCTCTTCTGAAAAGTAGGTATCTAAGTATTGTGAGGTCCCAGTCGTTGTTGTCTGTGGCCCAGGTTTCCATGACAGCAATGAGGTCTACCCTAGTATCTACTATTAATGCCAGTAAATCGCTCATTTTATTGCCCCGGCTCCTGGCATTGAAGCAGACTGCCTTCCAGGACCTACCCGTATGTTTTTTGTTGTCCGTTTGTGGTATCCCCTCCCTCCTCCTAGACCCTCTCTGTCTTGCACTAACTGTAACACCCTTCTTGTACCCCCTGCCTTTCTTTTCCTGCTTAATTTCTGCCTTGGATTTAACCATATGCTCTGATTCAATATGTTTGTTTCCAGCCCCCATTTGTGGGGTAGAGTCAGCTAGGATGGTATGCCCCCACCCCCCCCGGACAGTGACACCAATACAGCGACCTATCATGCTGCCGACGAAATCGACAGTTCATCGACAGGTCACTGTATTGGTGTGCCAGAGACAGGGACACACTGTCTCTCGGTCCTGCACCCCTTTCCCGAAGCAACTCCAACTCGGAGCAGGACCAGGAATCCATCAGGATTTACACAACTTGCAGTAACATAAATTCTGTCGCTGTGATGCCGGTTGATGAAATTGTTGTCGAACCGGCATCTTAGAGCCAGCTAGGACAGACTAGACGGGCCTACCAGTCCTTTTCTGACGACAGATCTGATGTTTCATCTGCAACATTTTGGAAGGTTTGCAGGTGACACTAAAAGCTGTGACAGAGTGGACACTGAAGAAGGGATTAGGGATGTGTAGAGCAACCTAGAAAAACTGGAGACGTGGTCAAGGATCTGCATTTCAAGTTCAGTACCAAGAAAATGGCAAATGTATCCACGAGGGCAGGGGGACCTGAAAACAGACTGCTGGGGGCGAAAGACTTGGCATGACCTCAGAGGAAAGGGATCTAGGCATCATCATTAGCGATAGTTTCATATCGGTTGCTCAGTTCAGCAGGGCACATGCGAAGGCCAAGAGGATGCTGGGATGCATAGGGAGGGGTTTCTCCAGCAGGAGGAAAGAGGTAGTGCTACCCCTCTATAAATTTTCAGTGAGACTGCACATTGAGTGCAGTTCAGGGACCCACATCTAAAAAAATGATAGGGACATCATAGAGTCAGTCCAAACAGAGCAATGAAGATGATGCAGGGCTGGGTCGGGAAGCATTGTGAGGAGCACCTGAACAGTCTGAACATGTACCCTTTGGAGGCCAGACTAGAGAGGGATCACATGATACAAACATTCAGATTCCTAAGGGGAATCAGTAGGGTGTTTTGTAATGAGTTGTTCAAGCAAAGCAAGGGATCAGCAACCGGGGGCATGAATAAAAGCTGGTGGAGCGAATTCAAAAAAGATGTGAATAAGTACTCCTTCATGGAGAGAGTTGTGGACAGGCGGAACTGCTTGCCAATGAGGTAGTCAATGCTGGGACATCGATTCATGAGAAGATGGGACCAATACAAGGGTCTGGTGAGGAAGAAGGTTGGGGGGGGTGAACTGGGGGAGAAAGGGTCCGAGCTGATACTAGGCCACTCAGCCTAATTCCGACCAACAGTATGTTGGTATGGCACTGGTAGTGTGCTGGGCAGATTCAGTGGATCACTGGACCTTTTCTGCTTGCAACTTTTCCTTGTTTCTGTGTTCCAGTAAATGCCAAGGTCTCAAGCTAAGGTGTTTCTGAAGTCCCAGATATGGTTGTCACCAAGCTTGATCTCCACCACTATAGCTATATAATCCCTAGGTTCGGGAGGAAATATTTGCTCAGCATTATGCTAGGTTTATACTTCTGGTCAAGGGCACACAATTAAATCCAGACTCTGGAAGCAATAACCGAAATGTCCAAACCAGGAATTGGGATTCTAGAGTGTGGCTTTTATTCACATAAACAAAGAGAATAACAAAGCAAAGATGGACCCCCACAAGGCTACACTCACTGGTAATGCAGATTTACAGAGGTACAGAGCACACTTCTTCACTACACAAAACCCTCAGGTTCTGAACGGCTCTGGGCACACACGGCCCGAACTGGTACACTTCTCTCTGATTCCTTGACAAGGCACCTCGGCCAGTACTAGGACACTTTTCCATATAGCATGAAGGTTGATGGTGGCTCCCTAAACCACCCACGAGTACTTTCTAGCTCTAAAGGGAAGAAACTCCATAATCGCACGTCTGGGTGCTTTCTTATGACACTGGCCAAGTGCTTGGGAGAAAGCCATAGGTGCCCAAACTGAACCCGGAGAGGTAAACCTGGTTACTCCAGATGGGGGGTCTCCCACCTCTTGCTCCCAAATCTGTACTTGGCCATTCATTTGGATACAACACCTTTCTTCGAATCTCTGGTTGTAGATGCTCTCTAGAAATGTTTAGCACATTTAACATTCTACATTGTACTCAGGCGGTGTCCTGACTTAAAAAGTTGTGAAAGTGGCTATGCCCATACCCTAGACCCCCACTGTTTCAGATGCTTCCAAGCCATACACAAATTAAAAGCTCTGTACTTGGCAAGTCTTTTCCTGACCCCACAGTAGGCAGATACTTTTACACAAATCTCTGTCATGGTGAACATAGTCTCTATATCAGAGCAGAACTCACCATGGTATGCAGGTGCCCCAGGGCTTCTTTCCCAAAACACACAAATTCTCAGGTACTCTCAGTACAAACTTCACTCTCAGGCAGATTTTCCTTTCCAGGCAGGACCGAGATTGCCCTGAGAATATGGACTCCCCCATCCCTCCGGGGATGGGGCACTGGAACAGCACTGGGAACGGTCTCTACCACTTCCTTCTGGTCTCTTCTGTGTTCCTCTCTAGGGTGAGAACACACAACCCACTTGTCTGATGTAGCTCTATATCAGAGCTAGGCTCTGAGGGGTTGCCAACTGCAGCACACCTCTTCCTCTCTTGAGTACCCACTACCAACTGACTTGAATTCCCCAGCATTCTGCAGCTAACCCCTGCAGCCAGCATTCCATTGTGGCTTATGCTGCTGCGAGAATTCTATGGTGACATCATCACTCCAGCTCAGCTGAGACTGAGGACAGAGTGATACAGTGTGAAACCCATTCAACTGGTATCTCACAAGCTTCCTTTCCCTGCCTGCCACTGGTTCTAAGTAGGATTCTAATAACCCCGGGGAACAAGGGAGTCACAGCTATTATGCTGAAAAATACATTTTAATTAGAAAAAAAAAGTATTTGGAAGAACTGTTTAGAGAAGCTAAAAAGAACTTCCTGCTGTCATTTCATATTGAGCAGGTTAATGATAGAATTTTGTCAGTGAGGAACAGGTTTTGGGTACTGGCCAGTCAGAATGCAGGGATTAGCATAAAGTCCCATTCTAGGTTCTGTCCACACTGTCTGTCAGATGCCTTTCCCTTTAATTCCTGCCAGAATGTCTTCAGGCTGGCTCCTCCCACCCACCCAGGTGGTAAAACCCTCGGCTCTGCCCATAGATGCCAGCTCTTCCTTTCTGCTTGGAAGGTTCAGGTTCCCTCCTTAGTCCTTACCGCTCTTGTATGCAGTAGGCCCTGGCGCTCGAATCTTCAGATTTGCTTCCTATACTTACCTTAAAACTCGTACAAGTTACAACTTCAGCTTTTTCTTCGATCACTCCCGCAGTGGAAGACAAGACCACTCCCAGGTTTCACCGGTGCCCTTGCGGGCAGAAGATGTCATGGACCGACCCTCACACCACATGCATATATTGCTTAGGCCATGATCACGATCTGCAGGCCTGCGATATCTGTCGGTCCTTCCACCAGAATGTGTTGGATGACCACGTTGTCCGACTCCAGCTTGGGTGACCGGAGAAGCGTTACCCGCCAGGCAAGTCCAAAGATGCCCGTTGGGTGATCTCCACGGCTGTGGGGTTCGCTGAGTGGCTTGAACAACTCACGGCCTTCGAAGAGGAGGCAGCCCAGGCCGCCGCTCAATCCTCTTCGGTGTCAGCCTTTATTCCGCTGCAGTTGGGCTCCCTTACTCCAGCTTTCTTCAGGCTGTGTCGCTCTGCGTATAAGAGAGGGCCTTTGGGTTATGCACGGTTCGCACTCTTGCAAGAAGGAGTCGAAGAAAGACAAGGAGAAGACTCCTCGTCGATGTTCCTGGGATCAGGAACATTCCCATTCTCTGGAAACTCCTGTTCGTTTCACAGAGGCCCCATGAGACCAGTTGGACGAGATGCCATCCGACAACACAGCCAAGCTTTTTCTCGACCCAGTTGACCTGTTGTCATCCAAAGAGGCTGATAACTTTCTCTTTAGGACTCCAGTCCTTCCAGTGGCTTCCAACGGGTCTGCTCAGCCCATACCCTGGCCAGGAGGAGCTGCGTGATTCCCCGACCCACTCTGAGGCTTCTGGTCAGCACAACCGATGGTCGAAGTCGAAATCTCAGTCTTCCTCCTCCTCCAAGTTGGGCCGGTCTCGCCATTATTGACGATCTCGCTCACAGCACCACGGAAAGTGTCGTTGTTGCTACTCTTCTTCATCCTTCTCAGATGAAGCAAGACTTGGGCACAAGTTGTGTTGATGCTACAAAGATTTGATGTGGCAGCAGCTGGTTTTGTCCAGGTTTCTACCCCGGCCAATAAGTGACTGTTGCCCAAACGGCTGACATCAACTCCCTCATCCAGGTTGGTCGCCTCCCCCAGCAGAGCAAGTGCAGACTACGTCGGCTCGACCAAAGCAGGCCTTTCCGCCTATTGTGGTGGAGCTGCCACCTAAACTGCCGACGGACGGGACTCCCACTAAGGAGGCTCGGCCAGCCAAAGGGCTTCCCCATCGTCTGTCCGTCACCCTCACTCCCGACCATCCTAGGCGGATTGAGGGCGACTGGTGGCCACCCGCTTTATGCGGACTCCTCGGAGTCCAAGGATTCCTCCCTGCACTCATGTCCGATCAACACTGAGTCAGTGGGGGCATCTCCATGGACGAGGTCCTACCTCGTCCATGGGCATTCTTCAGCTCATCTCCGAGTCCACGAGGATGGAGCTTGAGCCTGTCCATCACGCCTCCCCTGGGTCCTCCCGTGGGGGGCCGGCGCCGCCACTTCTTTTCCACCTGGTCCGTTGTCACCATGGACAGGTGAGTTCTGGAAGTGGTCGGCCAGGGTCTGCCTCTGGAATTCGAGCAATACTCCCCAAGCCGAGCTCACGCCCCATGGAGGACTTGGTTTCTGCAGACAGTCAGCTCTTTAGGATGACATAGCCCAGCTCCTCTGCAAGGAGGTCATGGTCAGAGTTGCGGATCCTCCGGAACACCCAGGATTTGTCTCCAGGTATTTCCTGGTGCCAAAGCGGACGGTGGGGCTGGCGCCCCATTCTAGATCTGCACGACCTGAACAAATTTCTCTGGTCTCGTACCTTCAGGATGATAACTTTGGCATAGATCATACCATCTCTGGAGCAAGGCATGGGTTTTTGCTCCCTGGATCTTTAGGATGCATTCTTTCACATCCCAATCCATCTGTCCCATCAAAGAGTCCTCCATTTTTGGACAGAGAGAATCCTTTTCGAGTTCCAAGCCATACCCTTAGGCCTCTTCTTGGCCCCCAGGGTCATCACCAAATGTTTTGCAGCAGTGGCAGCTTACCTGAGGTGCCGAGGAGTCCGGGTGTATCTCTACCTGGATGACTAGCTCATAGCAGGTCCCTCCAAGCAGGAGGTGGAGTGGTCCAGAGACCTGGCCCTCCAGACTTGCTTCGAACTTGGCCTCCTCGTCAATGAGGCTAAGTCAGAACTCATGCCCTCGCAGGTGATCTCTTTCATCGGGGCAGAGCTTGACTCTTGCCAAGCCAGAGCCCGGCTCCCGGCAGACAGGGCGGAGGTGCTCTCCTCTTTTGGCCGATCATTTCTGGTTGAGCAATTGTGCCCTGCCAGGGACTTCCTGCGCCTTCTGGGTTACATGGTGGCCTGCACCAGCATGGTCAGATGAGCCCACTGCCATATCCGCTGTCTCCAGTGGGAGCTAGCCAGCCAGTGGTCTCAGCACAAAGGTCACTTCGACCAGCTGGTCACCGTGACCCAGAGGATGTGGGACACCCTCCAGTCTTGGCTCATCCCAGCAGATCTGCAGGAAAGGATCCCGTTTGTCCGCCCCAAGCCAACAGTCATCTTGATGACCGACACCTCTTTGACGGGCTGGGGTGCCCACATGGGGGAGCACAGAGTCCACGGGCTATGGTCTCCTCAGGAGTCCCTATGTCACATCATCCTGCTGGAGCTCCGAGTGATTCAGCTAGCCCTGACCACATCTGCTCCATTCATTCAGGGTCAAGTGGTCCAGGTCCAGATGGACAAAACACCATGACCATGTACTATCTCAAAAAGCAGGGCGGGGCGCACTCCTTGCCTCTGTCCAAGGAAACTGTCCACATCTGGACCCTCGTGCACAGCCTGGAGGCAGATCTCCTTGGCATCCATGTGGCAGGAGCCTCGAATCAGCTAGAGAATGCCATCAGCTGAGTGAGCGAGGCATCTCACAAGTGGTCTCTCCATCTGGAGGTAGTACATGACCTGTTCTCCCAGTGGGGCACCACTCAGGTGGACCTGTTCACCTCCAGGGAGAACACAAAGCTGAGACTGTTTTGTACCCATAACCCTCAGCAGGGCTCGCTGCAGGGGGATGCCTCCTCAAGGCCGTGGACGACAGGCCTCTTCTGTGCCTTCCCTCCACTTCCCTTGATCCACAAATTGCTGCCCAAGGTCAGGAGAGACAAGGCACAGGTGATCCTGGTAGCTCCGGACTGGCCCTGCCAGTTTTGGTACCCTGATCTCCTCAGCCTCAGCATCAGGCTGCCAAGGCGTCTTCCAGCATGCCCGGACCTGCTCTCCATTAATAAGGGGCAGGTACTCCATCTGGACCTTTAGTCCTTGCACCTGACAGCCTGGTTCCTGAGAGGCAAGAATTCCAGGCTTTTGGTCTCTCCGACAAGGTCCTCACAGTTGTTGAGGTGCCCCTTAAGGAATCGACAAGAAAATGCTATGCCTTCAAATGGAAGAGATTCTCCATTTGGTGTCAGGGCAAAGGGTTGGACCCTTTGACCTGTCCAGTGGCTAGCATTTTGGACTGCCTTTGGTCTCTCTTCTAAGGGGGACTTCTGTCGACAACCCTTAGGGTGCACCTAGCAGCCATCTCTGCTTACCAGGCGCAGGCCGATCAGCAATTGGTGGTACAGGAGAAGGTGGTGTGGCGCTTTTTCAAGGGCCTAGATCATATATCCCTTCTGGTGCGTGAATCACCACCTCTGTGGGATCTACTGCTGGTCTTGGCAAAGCTCATGGGCAAGCCATTCGAACCGATGCACAGGTGTGACATCTTCCACCTGTCGTGGAAGACCACCTTCCTGGTGGCTATCACGTCAGCCAGAAGGATCAGTGAATTCCAGGCACTCTCGGTGGGGTCTCCTTACCTGGTCTTCCACAAGGACAAGGTGGTCCTACGTCCCAACCCAAAGTTCCCTCCGAAGGTGGTGTTGGAGTTTCACCGTAACTGGGTGATGACTCTGCCGGTGTACTACCCCAGTTACACCTTGGAGGCCGAGTACAGGCTCCATACTTTGGACCTGAGATGAACGCTCGCCTAGTGTAAAGAGTGTATGGCTGAAGTTCGGGGAGAGGTTCACCAGCTGTTTGTCACTTACGCTGAAGCAGCACCTGGCAGACTTGCAGCCAAGCGGACAGTTGGCAGGTGGATCACGTCCTGCATTGATCTCTGCTATAGGTTGATGGGTAGGGAGCCTCCCGTAGGGCTAAGGGCTCATTTCACCCGCCATACCGCTGCATCGGTGGCTGCTTGTAGGGACGTCCCTATCCAGGAAATCTGCAGGGCTGCTACCTGGAAGTCAGCAAACACCTTCATTTCCAATTACCATATTGATCTTGAGTCACGTCAGGATGCTGGTTTTGGGGGCTCATTTCTCAGGTCTCTTTTTCCCCAAGTAGGGGATGTGCGCCTTGCTTCCTCCTCCTGGAGAACTTCTAGGAATCTGCCAGACAAGTGTGGATAGAACATCATATCCAGGTCCCTAGAAACACGGGGTTACTCACCTGTAACAGTAGTTCTAGGAGTAGTATATGATGTTCATCCACATGGACCCACCTGCCTCCCCAGGCTCAGGCGAACAGCCTTTCTTCCAGCGGGCAAAGATCTGGCATCTAGGGGCGTAGCTGAGGGTTTTATCACCTGGGTGGGTGGGAGGAGCCAGCCTGAAGATGTTCCAGCAGGAATTAAAGGGAAAGGCATCTGCCAGACAGTGTGGATGAACATCATATACCACTCCTAGAACTACTGTTACAGGTGAGTAACCTGTGTTTCTAGGATCGTGGATATGTTGTTCATTCACACTTATTGGCATGTCCCTTTCCCCTTTAAGGATCACCGGAAGTCTAAAGCTGCCTCCTCCCACCCCACCCGAAATAATACTCTCTCGGCTCCACCCCATGGCGTAGATCTGCCTTTCCGCTGGAAGTTTCAGGTTGCCTCCCTCATGCTCACACATTTTTTAGGCCCTGGCTTTCAAAACTTCGGATCTACCGAAATTAAAACTCGTTTGAGTTAGCGATCGTGCTTTTGCATCTTTGATCATGGAAGAAAACTCTTCCCCCAGATTTCGCCAGTGTCCTTGCAGCCAGAACATGTCGCGCACCGATCCCCATCTCACGTGCGTCTATTGCCTAGGTGTCGGCCATGACACCTCGTCCTGCAGCTTTTGCTTGGCCTTCCATCCCAACATTCTGGACGACCACCTGGCTCGCTTAAATTTGGGGAGACCGGAGAAAAGGAACCCTCCAGTGAAGTCCAAGGAGGCTACGTGGGTGGTTTCCGCAGCCGTGGGCTCCGCCGAACAACTGGTATGCATGACGTCATTCTCGAAAGAAGCGGCTTGTGCAGCCGACACTCGGGGCTTCTTCATTCCTCTTGACCTGGGCTCTAATTTTTTGGGCTCCTTCCGGGAGTTGTGCCAGTCTCTTCCCACTCGGGGAGAGGTGCCTGCGGGAGCTCACTCCTCCCAAACCCATAAGTAGGAGAAGGAACCGAGTAAACCTTCAACTTGGCAAAGGCACTCTTGGGACCGAGAGAGTCCCAGTGCCAAGAGCATGCGGTCTCAACTTCGGTCTAGATTGCTTCTTTGGCTGCTGGCTTTTCGGACCTTCTGTCGGGCCAGACAACCCGAAGATCGCGATCGGCAAGGTCGAGATTGTCATCGACCCCATTGATCCGGTATCGCCGGCTCCATCCGATGACTGCTTGGAAAGGACTTCAGTCCTTGTCTTCCCCGATGAGGAGACCCAGCCTGCTGGTGTTCCCATCGAGGACCCGATTCCGAACCCCCGGAAGTCTCCAGTCCCGCCGGTGTCTCTGGAGTGACTGAGTCAGCCGCCCCGATCTCGGTCGAGGTCTAAAACCTCCTCGACCAACAGGCCGAGGAAGAGCCATAAGCGCTGTAAGAAGAGGTGATGCCATCGGTCGTCCTTGTCCTCCTCGGATGAGGAGAGGCTTCAGCGGAAACTCTGACGCTACGAGGACTTCATGTGGCAACAGCTGATCTTGTCCGGGCACAAGCCAACTCTGGCTCCTTCCCAAGCCATTACTTGGCTTTCACTTCCTAGGCCGAAGCCAACCCCTCTGTAGCCGATATCTTCGGTTCCCCCACCTGCGGGGCTGGAACCAGCCTCTCCACCCATCGTGGTGGAACCACCACCTAAGCAGCCTGTGGGAGGGGCTGCTTCGAAAGAAGACAGACCGGACACCGGGCTTCCCCGGTGTTTATCAGTCACGGTCGCCCCGGACCATCTTTGGCGTGTCGAGGGTGATTTGGGTGGCAGGCTGCTGTATCCCAACTCCTCGGATTCGGATGTCACTGGGCTTCACTCTCATCCTGGTGATGATGAGTCGTCCGTTGTCCTAGGGATGGAAGAAGGTCCTTCCGCCTTCCAAGGGATCCTTCACTTCATCTCTGAGTCCACAGGGATGCCCCTGGAACCCATCCAGAAAAAGGTTTAGTACCCTCTTACGGACATCATTAAAAGAGGGGATACCCCGACGGAGGCCTTTGCTGTGGCTGAGGCCATTGTTGGTTCGGCACTTGAACTCTGGCAGCATCCGGCCTGTTTTCCAGCACCATCTGCCCACATGGCCCGCAAGTAAGTAGTGCCTATTGAGTCCCTTGCTGGGTTCACAGAGCACCCTTTGGCCGAGAACCTGGTGACTGCCTCTGTGTTCAGGCGTTCTGGCAGTTCTGCCGACACTGACTGACCTCCTGACAAAGAGTCCAAGCTTTTGCACTATTCAGCGAGGAAGGTCTATGTGGCTTCCTCCTTGGGCCTTCATCAGGCAAGTTTGGCTGTCATCATGGCACACTTCTCTCATGCCCTCCTCGGGTTATTAGATGAAGTCCTCCCACATCTCCCCACGGACATGGAAACTACGGTCTAGCAGGTCTGAGAACAGGGCTGAGCTGTTGCAAAACAGCAGCTCCAGATGGCCCTGAACATTGGGGACTCTTGTGCCTGCTCGATGGCTGCCGCAGTTGCCTCGCACCGCAAGGCTTGGCTGAGGCTTTCCTCCTTCCCGACGGACACTCAGCACAGATTAGCTGACGTGCCCTTCCTTGGGACTGACTTGTTCGGCCCAGGAGTGGCCGGTCAGCTTCAGCGCATAGAACAGTCCAATACCACCTTGGACGCACTTCTGCCAAGGGTTCTTCTGGCAAGAACCAGCAAGAAGAAGAAGAAGCCCTTTTGGCACTCTTCCCCTGCGGCTCAGCAGTTCTCCTTTCAAGGGGGACAGCAGCATCAGCAGCAGGCTCAAGCTTGGTGTCCTCGGCCCAAGCCTGGACCCCAGCAGGCCCGTAAAGGAGGCTGAGGCTCAAGTTCTGGAGCCTCCTCCTCCAGGCCTGCTCAGTGATGGGGTGGGGGCTGCCACCCCTTTTCCCGTCATGACAGCTCTGGGTCCTCCCGTGGGGGGCTGGCTCCGCCACTTCCTTTCCGCCTGGTCCACTGTCACTTCGGACAGGTGGATTCTCGAAGTGATTGGTCAGGCACTGCCTCTAGAGTTCAAGCAGTACCCTCCCAGCCGAGTCTGCGCTCCTCTGGAGGAACGGATATCCACTCACACCCAGTCAGCTCTTCGAGACAACGTTGCTCAACTGCTCCTCAAGGAGGCAATAGCTCCCATGGTGGATCCTCCAGCAGACCCAAGCTTTGTCTCCAGGTACTTCCTGGTGCCCAAGCGGACTGTGGGCTGGTGCCTCATTCTAGAGCTCCATGACCTGAATCAGTATATAATGTCTTGCACCTTTCGGATGGTCACTCTGTCCCAGATCATTTCATCCTTGGAGCGAAACATGTGGTTCTGTTCACTGGATCTAAAGGATGCGTTCTTTCATGTCCCAATCCGTCCGTCCCATTAGTGGTTCCTCCTCTTCAGGGTTGAAGGGACCCTGTTCGAGTTCAGAGCCATGCCGTTCAGCCTGTCATCGGCCCCACGGGTCTTCACCAAATGCATTGCAGTGGTGGCAGCCCATCTACGGCGTCAGGGAATCAGAATTTACCCCTACCTAGATGACTGACTTCTGGCAGGTCACTCCCTATAGGAGGTGGAGAGAGCCAGGGATCTGGCCCTCCAGACCTGCTCCCGACTCGGCCTCCTAATCAATGAGGCCAAGTCGGGAACTCGTGCCGTCTCAGGTGATGGGCTTTATTGGGGCAGAGCTCGACTCTTGTCAAGCCAGAGCTCAGCTCCCGGTGGACAGGGCGGAGGTTCTTTCCCCCTTTGCCCAATTATTTCTGGTTGGGCAGTTGCACCCTGCCTGGGACTTTCTGCACCTTAAGGGTTACGTGGAGGCATGCACCTCAGTGGTTCATTGGGCCCGGTGGCACATGTGTCCCCTCCAGTGGGAGCTGGCCACCTAGTGGACTCAGCACCACGGTTAATTCGACCAGCTGATCACTGTAAGCCGGAAGATGTGGTATGCTCTCCAGTGGTGGACCGCCCTAGACCAGTTGCAGGAAGGGATCCCGTTTGTCCGCTCTGAGCCAGCAGTCGGTCTCACGACCGATGCCTCTCTCATGGGCTGGGGAGCCCACGTGGGGGACAAAAGGGCCCACGGGCTGTAGACCTCCAAGGACTCCCGATGCCACATCAACCTGTTGGAGCTCAGAGCAGTCAGACTGGCACTGTCAGCGTTGGCTCCTCAGCTCCGGGGTCAAGTGGTTCAAGTCCAGACAGACAATACCATGACCATGTACTGCCTCAACAAACAGGGCGGCACGCACTTCCATTTGCTGTGCAAGGAGGCACTCCGCATCTGGACCCTCGTGAGCCAGTTGGAGGCGGATCTCCTAGTCATCCATGTGGCAGGAGCCTCGAACCATCTGGCAGATGCTCTCAGCTGCTTAGGCCAGACATCCCACGAGTGGTCTCTTCATCCAGAGGTAGCTTACAGCCTGTTCTCCCTGTTGGGGCAAACCAATGGTGGACCTGTTTGCCTCCAGAAAAAACACCAAGCTGAGGCTGTTTCATGCCTGCCCCCCCTCAGCAGGGCTCGCTGCAGGGGGATGCCTTCTCGAGGCCGTGGACCCCAGGCCTCCTCTATGCCTTCCCTCCATTTCCCCTTGATCCACAAGGTGCTTCTCAAGGTGAGGAGGGACAAGGTGAAGGTAATCCTGGTAGCCCTAGATTGGCCGTGCCAGTTCTGGTATCCAGATATCCTCAACCTCAGCTACAGGCCCCCGGAGCGACTTTATACATGCCCCGGACCTGATATCACTCAATCAGGGGAAGGTATTCCATCCAGACCTTCAATCCCTGCACCTCACAGCCTGGTACCTGAGTGGCTAGAGTTCCAAGCTTTGGGTCTTTCCGAAGATGTCTACACTGCGGTGGAAGCATCTAGAAAGGAATCGACCAGGAAGTGTTATGCCTTCAAATGTATGCAGTTTTCCATTTGGTGTCAGGACAAGGGCCTGGGCCCTCTGTCCTGCCCCGTGGCTAACACTCTCAACTACCTTTGGTCTCTCGCCAAAGGGAGTCTGCGGTCATCGACCCTTAGGGTGCACCTGGCAGCCATCTCTGCTTTCCAGGCGCGGGCTGGTCAGCCGACGTTGGCGCAGGAGACAATGGTCAGATGCTTTTTCAAAGCCCTGGATCACATATCCCCTCTGGTGCGTGAACCTCCACCTCTGTGGGATTTACTGCTGGTACTGGCAAAGCCCATGGGCAAGCCATTTGAACCCATGCACAAGTGTGAGTTGTCACACTTGTCATGGAAGACGGCCTTCTTGGTGGCTATCATGTCAGCCAGAAGGACATGGGAGCACCAGGAGCTTTTGGTGGACTGCCCATATCTGATCTTCCACAGGGACAAAGTTGTCCTGCTTCCCCACCTGAAATTCCTTCCGAAGGTGGTGTCAGAGTTTCACCTTAACCAGGTGTTGACTCTGCCGATATACTACACTAATTACACCTCGGAGGCAGAGTACAGGCTCCATACTTTGGACCTGAGACGTGCTATCTCCTATTATAAGGAGAGGACGGTGGAAATTCGTGGAGAGGTTCGCCAGCTGTTTGTCACCTATGCTGAAGCCGCATCTGGCAGACCTGCAGCGAAGCGGACTATTGCAAGATGGATTACATCATGCATAGGTCTGTGCTATGAGTTGGTGGGCAAATATCTTCATCACCCACTACCACATCGACCTTGAGTCATGCCGGGATGCTGGTTTTAGGTCCTCAGTTCTCCAGTCTCTGTTCCCTAAGTAGGGGTTGTGCGCATTGTCTCCTTTCTCCCGGAGAACTGCTAGGGGTCTGCCAATGAGTGTGGATGAACAACATATCCACGATTCTAGAAGAACAGGTTACTTGCCTGTAACAGTAGTTCTAGGAGTGGTATAAGTTGTTCATCCACACGGACCCACCCGACCTCCCCGGCTGCGGACGCACAACACCTGGTTTCTAGCGGGCTAAGATCTGGCGTTATGTGTTGGAGCCGAGGCATATACCACCCGGGTGGGTGGGAAGAGCCATCTTGAAGACTTCCAGTGATCCTTAAAGGGGAAAGGGACATGCCAGTAAGTGTGGATGAACAATATATACCACTCCTTGAACTACTGTCACAGGTGAGTAACATGTTCTTTTTGCGTCTACTCTCCTGTAATGGCAGAATTATAGAAGAGTAGCTCTGTATTCCGATTGAGTGAGGGGAGTACTTTTTTGTGTAATACAAAATAACCACACAGGTTAGGTAATGTCTTTCTTTTGAGATTTTGAAGCATTTTTATCTGTTTTAATACATGAAATAACATACTCCAGTGATCTGTGTCATGTTGTATGATCACAGTTCTAATTACCTACATTTAGTTCACATCCACACTTAGGCAGTCTTCCACTGAGGAGGACTAGGGCTAAAAGTTTTTCACGGGGGTCACGGATTTCACGATTACCGTGAAATCGGATGTCCCCCGTGAAAAATTTCCAAATTACCAATCGTACCTGTACCTAATCCTCATTATAATTTGTAAGGTCCCCAAATTAAATAGCTGAGTTGTGACCTGCAGCTGCAGGTCTGATTTGTTTAAACAAGAAAACAAAAAAATTGTCTTTGTTGCCGGGGGAGGACAGCCATATTCAAACTGTGACCCCGGTTCCTTTTTCAGCTCCTGGCATCTTGAGTTGCGACTTGCGGCTGCAAACAAGAACTGCAAATGTTGCAGCCCTTGGTGCAGGAGAAGGGCAGCAGAATTCAAACTGTGACTGCCCTCAGACCCCTGTTTTTTTCAGCATCTATCGCAGAGAGCAAATGGGACTAAACTGGACAGGAGGGGGTTGGATGCAGCACAGACAATGTCATCGGCAAGTCCATTTCAAGTGTGTTTCTGGTCTCCGCTCTAAGGTGCGACTTGCAGTTTAAAAAATACATTTAACCCCTCTTACCAGGACCGTGAAATGCCATGAAATCGGCATATTTTACCATGAAAAACTTTTAGCCCTAAGGATGACCAGTCACCAGAACACTCTTCAGCTTGACTCCTCCTTCCATCCAACCATGTGGCCATGTGGTCCTACTGTTCCATCCCCTTTGCACTTCAATCTTTTCTTCTGTTGGAAGCAACAGGTCTCCACCTTCACAGCTCCTGCTAGTGAATTAAGATTCTGCTGTTTTTCAAAGGTTTTTCACGCTTTTATCAAAATTTTGCTTCAGTCATTGACTCATCACTGCACCCTCTCCAGAGGTTCTGCTCCATTGTCACAATTTGCCATGGAACAGAAGAGAGCCTGAATTTAAGAAGTGTATTTTGCACAGGTACCCAGTGCCCACAACTGGCCGTCATAATGCCTACGTATATTGTTTGGGCCTGTGTCATGATGTGGTGCAGTGCTCCCAATTTCAGGCCATGCATACTTCAGCACTAGAAGATCGTAAGCAGTGGGTTGTACAAGGCAGTTCTATGAGGGCGCTTGTGCCGTCTGCTGCTGTGAAGGTCGGTGGTGCAGTTGTAGGCCACAGAGGCAAACAGCCAAAGAGAAAGTTCCAATCCTGGACCTTGTGTCAGTGGAGGAGTATGTGCTGGCTGTCCCAACTCCGCAGAAGAACAAAGGGTTTAAAATCTTTCTGCTATCAACTCCTTTGAAGGTGAGTCTCCATCTCATCCCAGAAAGCACAAAGAGAAGAGTTGACACGTGTCGTGGGATTGTTGTTGGTCAAGGGATGGTTCATGCTTTCCCCGGCTGCAGGACCAATGTTGCCGGCTGCCCTTGAATGAGCGCAAGTTGTCAATGGAGCCCGTCAGAACATAGAAACTAATGGCAGATAAGGGCCACTGGGCCCACCCAGTCTGCCCATTTTTATTATCTTCATTTTTGCTGCAGACCCTACTTGATCTATGATGCTGTCTCTTCCTCCCACTTTCTTGTCCCAGCCATTCCATTGTGCCTGTCCCAGACATTTTTTAACCCCACCACTGTCAGTCTGCCTGTGGAGTTGTGATTGGAACAGCCAGATGAAGTGACTCTGGTTGACCAGATGCTCGACCCCATTGAGGGCAAGTCCATTGAAGGGGAAGATTCCTCTCTCACTTGGCCCCAGTGCTATCCTGTCCTAGCTCAGGCCTGGTGGGTTCGGTTTAGCTGAGCTCCCAGTCAGGCCAGGCCCCCACCAGTTAAGCCGACACCAGTTATCTGGACAGTGCTGCCTCCTGTTTGACTGGAACCCAGGATCACTCTGTTGGGATATTAGACCCAGAGGCCTGGCACCATGTTGATCTTGGAGCTGATGTTCAAGACTGAGATGGCAGTCTCGCTTTCGGCTTTGGAACCCACATTGCCGAAGGTGAAGAACCTCAAGCTCTTCCTCATCATCTGGCTTCCATCTCCAGCAGCAAACCTGTCACAGTTGGGAGAGGGCATCCTGACAACAATGGGCTTATGGAACCTTTGCCCAACGTCAGGGTTGACCAGCGATGCCAACATACCCATCTCAACCTTGGCTGCTTCCTCTGGTGCCACCTCCTGTTATGGATGTACAACTCCCCTCTAGCTCTGTCGACTGTGCTGCTGTGACCCATACAGATGGGGCCCCACCTCAATGGCCAGTGGTGGATGCTCCATATATGGACTCTTGGCCTCAGTCCAGACTTCCCCATCTCTGATTGGTGGTGTTTACCTTGTCAGAGAGGGTCATCTATACCTTATGTCAATGGTTGATGCTCCCTCTATCTCTGACAAAGGTACATTATTTTTCCTGTCAACTCTGCATCAGTGGGACAGTACCTAGCGAGCGACTGCCCTCCTTCATGGGACCAGTTCTCCTTGCAGCCCTCCTGGAACACATATTCTTGGCTCTGAATACACCATCATAGAGGTCCAGAAGAAGACCTACCTGCTGATGAATGTTGTCAAGAAAGACTCTTCACTGCAGGTAGCCCTCCCTCTCACCCCTGCCCAGCGCTTAGTTTGTAGCTGTACCCAGCCTCCTGCCAGGCCCATAGAACCGCATGGGCTGCAAGTATGTGGTTACATTGGGCAGATTGTCCAGCTTCTCGGGACGTCTAGCACCGGAGGAGCAAGGGGCAGAAGTGGTGATCTGCAAAGTGAAGGAGCAGGGCGAGCAGACAAGCCACTAGACATAGAGTTGAAAACGCAAGACTACTTTGATCAAAATGTTTATGTAGCTGCATCCCCAGACATCCCCCAGGCCAGCTATAAAATTACTTTGATGGCTAGGTAAAGTCATGATCTCTTTGAGAGGCTCCTCGACCTCTCTGAACTGCTGTCAGAAGAGAGCCAGCCAGATCTACTGGAGGTCTGTGATTTGGGAGTGACTGTGGCCAAGTGCCAGTCACAGGTGGCCTTAAACTCGGCCAGTGTGTCAGCACAAGCTGTGACTGCAGTGATGTCTAGCCATTGGTAGGGCTGGTTGCAGATTTTGACATTCAGGAGATTAAAAAGTGTACAGCATATCTGCCTGTTATGAAAACCAGTCTCTTTTGTCCAGCAATCGTGGACCATCTCGGTTGCATCTGAAAGTCATATGTGACCCTAAACTTGGTGGTATTAGTCACCAACCCCAAGCAACAGCCTAAGCCAGGATTATATGGTTCATTTTCCTTTCATGGACTCTGTTGGGATATGCATAAACAGCAGCAACAGAGGCAACTGGTTCGGCGACATCACCTGACCATGTCCTCCAATAAGTCAGGTGGTCAGGGTCAGTGCAAAGGCAAGGGGGAAGTTTCTCCAGTGATCAGTCCACTGGGGAGCTCAAAAAGAGCAATCAGTGAATGGTTGAGGGGCCCCATCCTCTCTTGGTCCCAACCTCTGCGGCAGCTCCCAGTCGGGGACTGACTGTCCCATGCCGTGTCCATCCACAGTGGTCTGCTATTACTTCCAAAGAAGGGAGTTCTGGAAGTGGAGGAATTAGGGGGTTGTCTCTGGAGTTCAAGACTCTGTCCCCTTGTCATTCACAAGCACCATTGGAGGACATGCTTCCTTTGGAGTCTCTTCCTGTGCAGCAGTGAAAAGTTTCAGTACCTCCTCAAGCCACATGTGATGGAGCCTGTCACAGAGAGCCAAGCTCAGCGGGGGTTCATATCGCATTACTTTCTTGTACCAAAACAGGCAGAAGGTGGGTTCCTTATTCTCAGTCTCTGAGTGCTGAACAAGTAATTTTTTGGGGAAGATAATATGCTTTATTGAAACTTTACAAACAATACAGACCATCCAAAACAAATTGAAAGGTAAAGATTAACAGGTAAACAAACTACAACCCACCCCACCTGAGCACAACGGATGGCCAAAACGTAGACCCAAAAGACAGAAAAACACCAAAGGGGGCGCATGCCTACAATAAGTACTATCTGGAAATCAGGGTGTCCAGAGACTGCCAACAATCCCTATATGATTCTAATTTATTCAATCTGTAAGTGATGTGCTCTTCTACCACCAAGGCCTGTGTTAACATTTGGTGCCATTCCTCGAGCAAGGGAACAGAGTCATCCAGCCAATGGCGAAGAATAACTAGCTTGGCGGTTATCGAGATTTTTTTATTTGTATTTGTTCAGAAATGTTTCACCAAGAAAGGCAACATGAACTGAGACAGCTCATTTCCAGATGCGTCCGGGGTTACAATGTTGGGGAAAACAAAAACACAAAATACAGAGCAATATATACAAATTACACACTATATACAATGTATACAAATAACACATCTTAGCAGAGTCATACCAGGGGGTAACGATGTTGGGAAAACAAAAACACAAACTACAGAGTAATACACTGCAGAGCCATATATACAATTAACACACCTTAGCAGAGTCATACCAGAGATTTATAATGTTGGGAAAAACATAAAATACAGCATAATATACTGCAGAGCAAGATGTACAAATAACACACCTAGCAGAGTCATACCAGAGGGGAGCAGAATGACCCAGGGTCAACATGTCAACCTTCAGGAGAAACAAACTAGGTGGAAAGGAATGGAAGTACGACCAACAAGGTAAGGAATGGAGGCAGACACAGAATAAGTGCAGGGGGGGAAGACAGCTTGTGTTGAGAAGTGCTTGAGTAGGCCTGTGGTGCCAGAAAGGGCACATGGGGGGGGGAGGAAATAGAGAGGGCAAGGATGGGGATTAGGAGAGAGGAAGAGGGGGCAGCTTGGAGCCCAGACCTCCTCAGGATGCTGATAACCCTGCAAGGGAAAGTAGGACAAGGGAGTGAGGCGGGGGTGACCTGAAGCCATAATCCCCTTCATGGTGTTGAGAACCCTCCAAGGGGAAGTTAGGACCAGGCAGGGAGAAGGAGAGGAAGGGGATAGAGGAGTGAGGGGACAGGCAGAAAGTTTGGAAAGCAGGAAGGGAAAGGTAGGTGTAGAGAAAACAGCTCACTAGCAGGATCAGGGCCCCTTTAGGATGTAATGAACCCTACAAGGGGAATGAGAAATTGAGAGAGGGAGGAGGGAGCTAGGGAAAGGAGGGGGGAATGCTCAGAGAGGGACAAAACGGGGGGTCTGAGGGAGCATGAGGGAAAATATAGAATGGGTAGGCAAGGGAGAGAAGATGAAGAAGAAGAAGAAGAATCAGTATTTATATAGCGCTTTTCATACATCCAAAGCGCTTTACAAGCAATCCTAGACTGGTAGTGAAGTGACTGAATGTGTGGTGGCGGCCATATCGCACATCATCACCCACACACAGCCTGGATAATTGCATGAACCGGTTTATGGGAAGGGAAATGTTCCCTACTCTTTGCGAAGCATGCCCTGGGTTCTTTTACTTCCACCTGGACACCCACCAGGACAACACCAGGATGGGTAGAAGGGACCTCGGTTTAACATCTCATCCGAAGGACGGCACACCCCAGCAGTACAGCACCCCCCAATACTGCACTTGGATGCCAGCAATTTTTAGGTGCAAGTCCAATCCCGGTGTGGGACGAGAACCCACAACCTTCTGGTCCAGAGGCGGATGTGCTACCAACTGAGCCACGCTGACACCCCTCTGTGTGAGAGACAGTTGGTGGGATTGGTAAATAATTTGCCTCTCTTTTCCCCTACTTTGTGAGAGGAAGTGGTGGAGCTTTCATCAAAATAGTGTTTTTTTTTTTTTTTTGGTAAAGTTGATTAAGGGGTGTATTATTAAGTGTTATTTTTAGTGGTATCAATAGGTTTTAATGTGTTGGGTTGGTGAAAGCACAGTCAGACGGTACTCCCCCTCAAGACTAAAGGATCTCCGACCTTTTGAATGTCCCGCACTCCCTTTAGAAGTGTATAGGAAATGCGAATATTCGGCATTTTAGATATAGGAGTGGTGGGAATAGGAGATCCTGGAACTCTTGGGGGGGATGGGAAAGGAGTGGGCGGATAGGAACAGTTAGAACCAGGAGGCACCCTGGGGCGAAATGGATGCAGGAGCGTGGTCCATCATATCTTGCATCCATACCCAAGGGCACTGACTTGATCAGGCAGGAAGCAGAGTCATCCTTGGAGTCTCGTCCCTTTCGGGCGGTGTTAAGCAATGCTAGGTCTATTAGAAACAAGACTGCTTTAGTAGCAGATCTTGTTGCTTCTGTGGACTTAGCTTGCATCACCGAGACCTGGCTTGATGAAAATGCGGGCCCCATTTTGGGGTCTGCGGTTGCGGACGGGTTCTCTGTGATTCACTGCCCGAGAGTGGACCGTAGGGGCGGGGGAGTTGCAGTCTGTATTAGACAGGAACTGGACCTCAGGGAGAAGCCGGTTGGATATACCAACTCCTTTGAATGTATTGTGGGTGCAGGTGCAGGATTCAGGATACTTCTCATTTATCGTCCACCAGGTGATGGGAGAGAATCCCTGACGGAGGTGGCGGATTTCTTCGCTGAGAGGGTTTTGGAATTCCCCCAATGGATAATTCTGGGGGATTTCAATGCCTGGGTCGACGATGAACTTGTGCTTTTTGGACAAAACCTCCTCCAATTGATTGATTCGTTGGGCCTGACACGGGTTATTACCACTGCAACCCACCAGGGGGGGCATTCATTGGACTTGATATTCCATCTGGGGATGGAAGTCTCTGATGTGGAGGTGGAGCCCATCGGTTGGTCTGACCATCATGCCCTGAGGTTCAGTTTCACGGCCCCTCGAAAGAGGCCTGACCCTAAGGAGATAGTACAGTTCCGTCCTTTGAGAGGAGTTACCTCAGAAGGCCTAATGACGGAGCTTGACTTCTCGGGTTTTCCAATGGATAGCATGGATCCAGGGTCTTTAGTGCTGGCCTATAATAGGGCAGTTGTGGGGCCCTGGATGTCATTGCTCCTTTCCATGTTTGCCCCTGTACTCTTCACCCTGGGTCCCTGTGGTTTACCATGGAGATCCGTGAGTTGAAGAGACAGGGCCGAAGATTGGAGAGATGCTGGCGGAAGACTACGCCTGAGTTGACAGGCTTAGACTGCTAGATCATTACAAATCTACCAGTTAGCAATCTCCATAAGAAGGCAGAGTTCCTGTCCAGGGAGATTGCACACAAGGAATAGACTGGCCCACTCTTCCGGACTGTGGACAGACTGTGCAATCAGTCTGTCTTCATGCCGGTCGAGCATTATCACAGTTACAGTGTGAGGAGTTTGCGACGTTCTTTGCTGATAAGGTGTCTGCTATCAGAGATGAGATCAGCCAGGGCCTTCCCATTGGGTCTTGCAGTGACCAATCGAGGGACACAAATACCCATTTGACTTGGTCCACGTTCAGTCAACCAGTAGTCATGGACATAGTGAGAATCGTCCAGACTTTGCACCCAACTTTCTGTGGTTTGGATCCGGGCCCTACACACCTACTTGTGGGTTGTGTAGTGGTTATCGGCCCGATCCTTACTGGGATAGTAGTGGCATCATTGGAGAGAGGGACCTTTCCTGACCCTTTGAAGGAGGCAATAGTACGTCCCCTCCTGAAAAAGCCCTCCCTTGATCCCGACTGCCCAGGAAACTACAGACCGATCTCGAATCTTCCCTTTCTGGGGAAGATTATTGAGAATGTGGTTGCTTTGCAGCTGGAAGATTATTTAAACATCCACAATATCTATGACTCTCTCCAGTCTGGCTTCAGGAAACAGCACAGTACTGAGACGGCTCTTGTTCGGGTACTGAATGATCTCCTGATGGCAAGAGATCGGAGAACTCGTTCTATCTTGCTTCTCCTTGATCTTTCAGCTGCATTTGACACTGTGGACCATGGGGTGCTGCTTGAACACCTGTGGTCTTTCTGTGGACTAAGGGGGGGTCCACAGTTGGTTTAAATCTTTTCTGCAGGGTAGGACTCAGAGAGTAGTGTCGGGGATTTACTCCTCGACCTCTCGCTGCCTACACTGTGGAGTGCCACAGGGTTCAGTGTTGTCCCCATGTTGTTTGCGTGTATATGCTCCCATTAGGGGACATTATAAGACATTTTGGTTTGAGTTTTCATTGCTATGCCGATGATTCTCAACTCTATATGTCTTTGTGCCGAGCAGGAGTCTGAGTCAATACATTGTTTAACAACTGCCTCCTGAAGATACAGAACTGGATGAGTACCAATTGGCTGAGGTTGAACCTGGGGAAAACAGAGGTATTGGTGGTGGAACCGGGGGTAAGGATATCAAGTCCATGGGCAGGAAAACTCTCAGGTTTATTTCTGGGAGGAACCCCGCTCATGGCATCTGGTCAGGTGCGTAACCTTGGTGTTATATTTGACGAGGGCTTAACCCTGAGGGCACAGGTGTCAGCCGTAGTCAGATCATCCTTTTTTCATCTAAGGAATATAGCACAGGTGAAACACTTGATTCCATCAGAGGATCTTCCTACCCTGGTCCACACCTTTGTGGCCAATCGTCTTGATTATTGCAACACCCTTTATCTAGGGCTGCCGGGAGAGGATATCCACTGCATACAGCTGGTGCAAGACGCGGCAGCTAGGTTGTTGACTGGAAGCCCGAGGTCCAACCATATAACACCTATGCTTCGCGAATTGCACTGGCCGCCTGTACAGTGGCGGATCACTTTCAAGATCATGTTGATGACCTATTAAGCCCTACACGGTTTGGGACATCGCTACCTGAAAGAACTCCTGACTTCTTACTGTCCCTCCCGCTCCCTCCGATCCTCTGGTGAGGGATTGCTGGAGATTCCCAGGGTAACCTTAAAAACATCTGGTGGAAGAACATTTGCCTTTATGGCCCCTACCCTGTGGAATTCTCTGCCTTGCCAGATACGCAATTGCCTGACTGTGGAGAGTTTTAAAAAAGTTTTAAAGACCTTCCTTTTTAACCAAGCATTTTTGTAGTGACTTAAATTATATTGGACTGTATCTTGAATTTAATGTTGTTTATAGTTGTGGTTTTAAATTTGTATAAATGATATTGTAAAGGCGCCCCGAGCTTTGGAAGGGTGCCTTAAAGAAATAAATATTTACTTACTTGAGGCACTCCAGTGGAGATGAGTAGTGGGGTGGACGTAGAATCAGCTATTTTAACTGATTCGGCATGTCCTATGAGGTAGGCTCTTAACCAGTTGCAGGCTGATTGAGATAAGCCAGCAGAGGAGAGGGCTTGTAGGAGGAGAGAGTGGGAGATGGTGTCGAAAGCCTTTGCAAAGTCAACAAAGATGGCGCAGGTGATGTGACCTCTATCCAGTCAGTCTGAGAAGGGAAGTGGTGATGGAGTGATTCTTCCGAAAACCATATTGGAAAGGAGTGAAGGAGGAGTTATCAACAAAGGAGGAAAGCTGAGAGAGAGCAAGGTGTTCCTAAAGTTTAGCCAGGGTGAGAAGAAGCGAGATCGGACAGTAGTTTCCAGGAGAAGAAAGATCCCTTCCCTTAGGCAGGGGGAGAACCGTAGCATGCTTCCAGGCAGATGGGATTGTTGTGGTGTGGAAAGGGGGGTTTAGGAGGTCAGCAAGAGGGAGGGAAATGGCAGGCACAGAGAGGTAGAGTAACTTGAGTTCAAGACCATCAGGGGAGTGGCCCCTAGATGGGTTGAGAGAGAGTAGGGCCTTTAAAATGTCATTGGGGGTGAGGGTAAAGAAGGCAAACCTCTCCACGAATTGATGGGGCTGGGGGGGGTGAGAGGGGACAGGGAGGTGGTGGGAGGGGAAGGAAGGGTGTCAAGTAGAGAGGCAGTGCAGGAAGTAAAATATAAATTGAATTCCGCAGCAACTGAGGGGGAGCAGCAGTGAGTTGGTTGTTTATATTGAGCATCGGGGGAGGGGGTTTAGTTTGGGGAGAGAAGAGCAAGTGGACTACTTTCCAGAACTTTGACAGATTTTTTATGTTGGTATCGAAGGTTGCCCGAAAATAATCTGCTTTAGCCAGGCGGATGGCTTTTGTACAAGCATTTCAGAGTGCAAGGTGTCAGTCTGGAGGATTTGTGAGTTTTCCGTGCCTTATCCCATGCTTGTTGACAGGCTAGGAGTTCAGGGGTAACCCAGGAGAAGTGGTTGCTGTGAATTCTGACTTGCTTCAGTGGGGCATATTTGTTCCAGGCATTAGTAAAATTGGTCGAGAAGTGTGCCAGAGCGTGATCCACTGATGTAGAAGTGGATAATGGAGACCAGTCGACTTGAGATTGGTCTTGCAGGAGAGGGGCACGGTCTAATGATTTGTAGGAACGGATAGTGATTAGTTTGTGGGGGGCCTTAGGTCTATGAATCTTCCTGACAAGGTAGAGCTTATGATGGTCACTAAGGGCGTCTGGCAAGATGCCAGCCTGGATGACCCTGTGAGGATGGGAGGTTCAGGCCTAGTCCAAAAGAGTGTGGTTTTGTGGTTTAGTCAGGTGGGCTCATTGATTAATTGGGACAGGTTAAGGGCAGCAATGTCTGCGTGAGTTTTAGCTAGAGCAGGTGCTAACCAGTTCAAATTTAGGTCCCCTAGGAGGTAAAGCTCACCCGTGGTGGTGGCAGACCCAGTGGAGGTGATTAGCTCAGTGGCAACAGAGTGAGGTAAGCCTGGCTGACAGTAGGTTCCTGCAATGAAGACTGGCATGGAGAAAGGGAGGGAAACTCTTATGCCGAGAGCTTCATATGCATTTGGGTCAATGGAGGAGAGTACAGTGTTTATTTGGAGAGAGGAGGGGGAGTAGATTGCTACACCCTCACATCTACCACAGTGGTCCTGACGGGTTACAGCATATCCTGGAATCATGATGGAAGAGTCAGGGATTTTGTTAGATAGCCAGGTGTCAGTGTCTTCTAGGATGTCAGGAGTGAGGGATATGACCAAGGGGAGAAGCAGGTCTAACTTAGGAAGGAGGCTGCGAATATTGAGGTGGAGGATTTTTAGGCCACGTGGAAGAGAGGCAGGGGTAGGGTGGAGGCGGGGGGGGGACAGTGGAGTTAGGTGCAGTGCCAGGATGTGGGCCGGGGTTAGGGTTTATATCTTCGGCAGAAAGGAGTAAAAGGGCAATAATGATAAAGTGAAGCTTAGAGCTCTTGGTCCAGGGCAAGCTAGCAGAGCTAGGGGGAGAGGAGGAGGAGGAGTGGGCAGGGGCATGAAGTTGAAATTTAAGGAGGCACAGAATAATGTAGGAGTATGGAATAGACAAGATTGAGGCAGAAGGCTGTGTAGAGTAGTGGGACCAGTGCTGATGGACCGGCGAGGGGGTAATCCTATGGTTGATGTATGGGCTAATCATGGGGGTAGGGAATTCAGAGGTAGAAGGATGGGGAGTGGAGGTGTTTTGTAGAAGTAGTGTGGGGAAGGAGAGGAGAGAGAGAAGGAGGGGGGAAGGCACAGGGGAGAGATGAAGGAGGAGGGCATGGATGCAGTAAAACTATTCAGGCAGAACAGCTGGGGATGCTGACCCAGCAGAATAGATCCTGCAAGAATAGATGAAATTGCGGTGGAGAGGTGTGAGGGGAAAAAAGAGGGAGGTAGATTGTCCTAGACAGGTTAGGCTGACTTGGTGCACTAGATATTTGATCTAACAGGTGGCAGACAGATGAAGCGGATTAAGTAGGGAGAGAGAGAGAGTTAGGCAGCACAAGGTAGATAGGGAGCAAGAGTGGCCAATAGAGAGGAAGGGGTATACTGGGCA
Source organism: Neoceratodus forsteri (assembly GCA_016271365.2). NCBI lineage: Eukaryota > Metazoa > Chordata > Ceratodontiformes > Ceratodontidae > Neoceratodus > Neoceratodus forsteri. The sequence continues at coordinate 1,731,281,171 of CM057449.1, forward strand.
GAGCCAAATGTATTTAATAGCGGTCGAGGCGGGAGGCGGGACAAGTAAGTTGCAAGAAGCGAGGCAGCTGGGAGTTCAGAGAAGCTCAGAGACCTGAAGTGCAGAGAAAAGGCACTCCAATCAAGAGAAGGTTGCCGTGAAGACAGCCAGTCTGGTATTAACAGACAGGAAAGCGCTGAAGATTCGAAAGAAAATTTGCCATACGGCAATGGGACTGTACCTGTGAGGTTCAGACTTGAGTGCTTCAGGCAGAATCTTTGTTGCAGCGGGTGGCAGAGAGAAGACCACGCCGCCAACAGTAGCAACAGCACCCCGATCAAGTTCTTAACTGTGGGGAGATGAAAAGAGTAGCAGGTTAGTTATAGCAGGTTGTCAGAGGCTAGGGGTAGGTGAATGGCAGGATTGAATAGCAGGGAGGGCAGGGCTGGTGACAGCAGAGCAGCAGGGTTCAGGAGATGTCTGTAGAGACTGTGAAAAAGCTTAAGTGGGGGGCTGGGTCACTGAACCTGAAGAGCAATTTAGCTGTGAAAAGCAAGTGGCGGGTCAGCGCCTAGCACCGCGGGGGGTGGGGAGGCTGGGAGTAGGTAGAAGGTAATAGCTGAGCAGAGAATTAGAGCAAAAGGAAGAAAAAGAAATCAGGAGGGTTCAAGGACTGGCAATGAAACACACTGGCAGTACCAGATTAACTGTAACAGTAACCCAGCACTAGAATAAACTTAGCCAATTTAAAATAACTAGCAACATTCCATGCTCTAGCACAATTAGCAGAATTAAATAATTTGCAACAGTTAGGATGGAAGGCAAAATGCAGTATGGCCGAAAAAGCCAGAACTTTACATTTATCACTGCTAACAAATTTCGGCTAGTCAGAGCAAATTAGTTGTGAGAAGCGAGGCAGCAGGGCGTTCAGAGAGAAGCTCAGAGACCTGAAGTGTCCAGGCAGAGAAAAGGCACTCCAATCAGGAGAAGGTTGCCGTGAAGGCAGCCAGTAAGATGTTAGCAGACAGGAAAGCACTGAAGATTCAAAAGAAAATTTGCCATATGGCACTGGGACTGTACCTGGGAGATTCAGACTTCAGGGCTTCAGGCAGAATCTTTGTTGCGGTGGGCAGAATTGAATAGCAGGGAGGGCAGGGCTAGCGACAGCAGAGCAGCAGGGGTCAGGAGATGTCTGTAGAGACTGAAAAAGCTTAAGTGGGGGGCTGGGTCACAGAACTTGAAGAGCAGTTTAGCTGTGAAAGCGAGTGGCGGGTCAGCGCCTAGCACCACGGGGGGTGTGGGAGTAGGTAGAAGGTAAGAGCTGAGCAGAGAATTAGAGCAAAGGGAAGAAAAAGAAATCAGGAGGGTTCAAGGTCTGGCAATGAAACACACTGGCAGTACCAGATTAATTGGAACAGTAACACAGGTGAGAGCCATATGGGTTTTACAGGGCCAAACAAAGTTGAGGGAAAAATACCTGCAAGGTAAATTTGTTGGGGGGATAAAAGAGTTTTGACCTAACCATTCATCCAGGAAGCTCCATATGGCCGCTCAAAAAGGGGAAGCCTTAGAGCAATCCCAAAGAATTTGTTTGCGAGAGCCGTCCCCACACCACATCGCATGCGCTCCACCAAAGATCTACGACCCATCTTACACAACCTCTGGGGAGTATAATAGAGATTATGTAGTATGCAAACTTGTGTAAGATGGTATTTATCTTGGTTAATTAATTTGTAAAGCTGACACCACACCCTTTGCCAGTCTTTAGGAGCAAGATGTAAGCCCAAAGACTGGTGTCAATAAAAACAAGTACCTTGTAAGCTGTTGGGGCCATTGGACTGAAAACTAGAGTAAAATTTGGAAATGAGATGCGTTGTTCCGCAAGAGATAAAAAGTCTGAAAGGAGCAGGTGTGGTTGTGAACGAGCACTCGGTGGACCTATAAAACTAGAAATCGTATGGGATAATTGGAGGTGCTTAAACGAATGGTATACAGAGATGGAGAACTGCTGTTGAATTACTCGGGCAGGAACAGTCTTACTATGAGAAAAAAGGATCCTACAGAGGCGTTCTGAAGCGAGGAACAAAAACTTAAAGGGACTGGTCGGCCCGCAGTATGGATATTGGGGTTGCCCAACACTGGTTGGGATGGGTCCTTAGACCAGCTGACCTTCAGACAAAGACAGATTTGCCTCAGAGCTTTAAGGGACCACTACAGCAGGGTGGCCATCAGACCTGGGGAGGGAAGAAGGAGAGCTAAAATGAAGGCTAGAAAGTTGTAAGCCAGATTGCAAACATAGTGGGGATTCCAGAGAAAGCCACAGGGGGACGTAGGTGCCAGATTGGGGGGTGGTCGGGCTGTGAGGCCATTGAAAGATTTTACAACGGTGAAGAGCACACTAATATAGAACAATATCTGGCAACCGGTGACCCCCCTCTCCTTGGAGAGCGTTAATTTAAAAGAAGCCTGACGTACAACCCTGCCTTTCCAAAAAATTGAGAAAAAAGGCTCTGGAGTCGAATGAACCAGGCCTTAGGGAGGAAAGGGCAGATCATAACCAGGGGATATAGAAGTAGAGGTAAAATATTCATTTTAATGGTGCCTACCCCAGAGGGAAAGAGGAAGAGCAGACCACCTGCGCAAGTCTGCCTTAATCGCCACTGGCAACAGGGTGAAGTTCCTGTCCACCAGCTCCGACAGATTGAGAGAAAGGCAAATTTCCAGATAAGTGAGTTCTGAGGGCTCCCAGCAGAGACCCAACTCCAAAATTAACTGTTTCAGGATATGGGCATTCAGTGAAAGGACCTGAGTTTTATCCATGTTTAACTTGTACCCAGCCATCAATGAGAACTGACAAACTTCCTCTAGGGCCGCTGAGTGCTGAACAAGTTAATTTGCAGTCTGAAATTTTGTATGGTGGCCTTAGAAGCATACATAGAAACATAGAATTTGAGGGCAGATAAGGACCGCTTGGCCCACCTAGTATGCCCATTTCCCTACCTGATGGATAAGCTGCAGATGCTAGTTAACCAACAGTTTACTTCCTCCTAGCCCCACTAGAATTGCTTTATGCCTGTCCTGTTCTTGAATTCTCCCACTGTTCTTGACTCCACAACCTCCTCAGGAAGGCTGGTCCATGCATCCACAACCCTCTGCATGAAAAAATACTTTCTAACATTACTTCTGAGCCATCCCCCCTCTATCTTCAAATTGTGCCCCCTTGTTCTTGCACATCTCTTTTTCTGAAAGATGCTACCCTTTTGGACTTTTCTATCATGTCCCACCTCTCCCTCCTTTCCTCAAGGGTATACATATTAAGCTGCTTTAGTCTCTCTTCATATGTCTCTGGTGCAGACCCTACACCATTTTGGTTGCCCTCCTCTGAACAGCCTCCACTCTATGTCTTTGGGGAGATGGGGTCTCCAGAACTGCACACAGTACTCCAGATGGGGTCTCACCAACTGTCTGTACAGAGGGATAACAGCTTCCTGTTTTCTACTGTTGGTGCCTCTCCCTATGCATCCCAGTATCTCCCCAGCCCTCCTTACTGCCTTGCAACAGATCGTTCTTTCTTTAGAGCCAGTTTGTTCTATTCCCTGAACCTCCAGGATGTGTACTTCCACATCCTCATCCATCTGCCACACAGGCGGTTCCTCCAATTTTGGCTGGATGAAACCTGGTATCAGCTCAGAGCCATGTCAATCAGCCTGTCTTCAACACCAGGGATGTTCACCAAGTACCTTTCGGTTGTGGTGCCCTTTCTTGGTTGTAGGGACGTAAGGGTATTTCCGTACCTAAGCGATCGGTGCATCATAGGGAGCTTGCAACAAGACTTACAGTAGTCATTGGATTTGGCCAGCCTGACCTTCTTATACCTCACTGTGATGGCCAGTCTGGCCAAGTCCAAGCTCATAGAAACATAGAAGTTGATGGCAAATGAGGACCGCAAGACCCATCCAGTCTGCCCATTTTTTTACCTTATGAATGTGCCATAGGCCTTTACTCTGTCAATGGCCTATCTATTCATACTCATCTGTATTTCTCCCTTATGCCTATCCCATGCCTGTTTGAAGTCCTGCACTGTATTCATATCCACCACTTCCTGAGGTAGGCCGTTCCATGCATCCATCACACTTTCTGTGAAAAAGAACTTCCTCGCATTACCTCTTAATCGGCCTCCCTCTAATCTCACGCTGTCCTGATGTTTTTCTTATATTGAAACATGTTGGACTCTTTCACCTTGTTAATGCCCTTAAGATGTTTGAATGTTTTGATCATATCACCTCTCTCCTTCCTTTGCTCTAGGGTATACGTATTGAGCTCCGTTAATCTGTCCTCATATGCTTTTCTGATGCAGTCCCTGCACCATTTTGGTTGCCCTTCTCTGGACTGCCTCCATTTTGTTAATGTCCTTGTGCAGGTGTGGCCTCCAATACTGCACGCAGTACTCCAGATAGGGCCTAAACAATGTCTTGTAAAGAGGGATTATTACCTCCCTCTTATGACTTGTGATTGCCCCTACTAATACACCCCAACATCCCTCTAGCCTTACCTACTGCTTTAGTGGTCTGCTTGGATGATTTTAGGTCATCTGTCATGATGATGCCCAAGTCTCTTTCTTCCCTTATGATTGCCAGCAACTCCCCTCCCAACCTATAGGTAGCTTCAGGGTTTCTCTTCCCTATGTGCATGATCTTTTACTTCTTTGCGGTAAACCCCAGTTGCCACTCTTACGACCATTTTGACAGTTTATCCAGATCTTTTCTCATTCTGCCCACCCCGTCTGGATCATCTACTCTGCTGCAGATCTTGGTGTCATCTGCAAAAAGACAAACCTTACCCTCCAGTCCATCTGCAATGTCACTGATGAAGATATTGAAGCGGACTGGCCCCAGGACTGATCCCTGAGGTACCACACTCGTGACTTGCATCTCTTCTGACAGTATACCATGTACCACCACGCTCTGTTTTCTGCCCGCCAACCAGTTTGCTGCCCAGTTGACCAACCTCTGACCTACCCCAAGCCTACCCCGCTTATTAATCAGTCTTCTATGTGAAACAGTATCGAAAGCTTTGCTGAAGTCAAAGTATGTGTCATCAACTGCACCCCTTTGGTCCACCACTCTGGTTACCCAGTCAAAGAAATCTATGAGATTAGTTTGACAGGACCTTCCTGTTGTAAACCCATGCTGTCTTGGATCCTGTGCTTCTGTGGATTCCAAGTATTGCACTGTCGTTTCCTTAAGGAGTGCCTCCATAATCTTTCCCACTGCTGAGATAAGACTGACTGGTTTGTAGTTCCCTGCCTCCTCCCTGCTGCCACTCTTGTGAAGCAGGATCACATGAGCCTGTCTCCAGTCTTCTAGGACCTCTCCTGTGCTCAGAGACTCACTAAACAATTCTGATAATGGCTCTGCTAGTTCTACACTTAGCTCCTTTAGTACCCTGGGGTGTATGCCATCAGGTCCTATTGTCTTGTCAACCCTGAGCTTAGCGAGCTCTTGTAGGACCCTTTCTTTTGTGAAGGGACTTTTGCACACCTCCCTCCCCACCCTGTGTCCATGGTGCTGAGCTGTGGGCCCTGCTCCACCTTCAAATACTGAGCAGGATAGATGCTTTTCCTTGGTCCTCCTCCACACACTCCCCCTTATCCCCTTTAATCTTAGCAATACCCCCTCTGGACGTTCTCCTTTCACTAATGTATCTATAGAAAGTCTTGTCCCCTTCTTTTACTGTTTGTGCTAGTTTTTCCTCAGTTTGGGCCTTCGTCTGCCTTACTGCCTTCCCTGCTTCCCTTAGGGAAGTTTGGTATGCCTCCCTATCTTCGTCCCGCTCTGTTCCCTTATATTTCCTGAAGGCCAACTTTTGGCTCTGATCTTGTCTGCTACTGTTTTTAAGAACCAAAGTCATTTCCTCTTCCTTTTGCTCTTGCTTTTCTCCCAAATACAATGGGATGTTGCTTCAAGTATTGCATCCTTAATGCTTGCCCACTTTGCCTGTACCCCCTCACCTTTATTTCTTCTTGCCAGGGCTAGCTTAACTCTGTTGGCCAGCTTATCAAAGTCAACTCCTCTGAAGTCCCATATTTTTGCGTTGGAATGGGATGATTTAGCTCTAGTGTCCAAATTGAACCATACCATGTGATGGTCACTGGCCCCCAGGTGACCTTCTACCTGGAGATCCCTGATCCTTTCCCCATTAGTCAGTACTAGATCCAGGATAGCCCTGTCTCTTGTGAGTTGTTGTACTAGTTGTTTGAGGCCCTCCCCCTGCAGGGAATCCACTACGTGTCTAGTTCTGGCGGATGTTCCTGCTGGTATTGACCAATCTGTATCTGGCATGTATTTTCTAACAATAATGTGTCTATGTCCTCCCCCGGTCTGGAGGCCTGTAGACAACCTCAGTTCATATGGCTGTCCCATTTTCTGTTTCCAGGGTGACCCACAGTTCTTCTGGCTCCTTATTCGGAATTTCTGTAGCTTTGATATTTTCATTGACATAAAGGGCCACTCCCTCCACCCCCAACCCCCTTTTTGCACCTCGGTCTCTTCTGAACAGTACATAGCCAGGTATTGAAGTCTCCCAAGTGGGGTTACTGGCGAACCATGTCTCACTAATGGCTACTATGTCCAGTTTAGCCTCTGTTATTGTTGCCTCCAGGTCTGGGATCTTGTTTCCCAGACTGCGGACATTTGTGTACATAATTTTCCATTGGCCAGATTTCAGTACGTTAAGTTGTTGAGCAAGGTCCAGCATTTCCTCTGCACGTCGTATGTGGAGCCGGACCTTTTTCCTTACCTGGTGATGCAGATGAACTACAAACATGCTGAACTCCTGTTTGATCACTAGCTGAGGGGGAGGGGTGTTCTTCCCATTCGATGTATCAGGTGCTACTCTCCTCTCCCCATTTGCTAGTTTAAATATTCTGCAAAGACATCAAACTTCTACCCCAATGCACTAACTCCCTCCTTAGTCAGATGCAGTCCATCTAATTTAAAGAACTTTCGTTCCCAAAACTGTTGCCAGTTACCTACAAATTTGTGTCCTTTTTCCTGGCACTAGCACTTGAGCCACATGTTTAGCTCCCCATCTCCCCTTCTCTGACTTTCCGTCCATCTGCCCCCCCCTCTCCCAGACTGGCAGGATCTCGGAGAAGGAGATGCTGGATGAAGTGGATGACAGTTTGTCTCCCAGCCTGATCAGGTGTTCCTTGGTCTCCACAGCTGACCGGCTGGCGAGATCGTTAGTCCCAATGTGTACCAGGCCATTGATGTTTTCTCTTGCTTCTTGCACGATTTTAGCAATGCGGTCAGTGTCTCTCCATGCTGATGTACATGTGAGACATCTGACAATTACCCCCGGCCAGAGGTAGGTATCAACTCTCCGAATCATGGAGTCTCCTATGATCAGAAGTGTTTTGGATTTCCTTTTTGCTTTTTTTGTTTTGGTCCCTGTTTGGGTGAGTTTTGTAGCGCAAGCTCCTGTGCTGCAGTGTCCTGCCCTGTAGTATCCTCAGCCCCTTTGTTTGAATTCGGAGATAGAGGCAGATACCTGTTTGTAGTTTTTATATGGTTTGTGGAGGTGATACATTGGTGAGCATTGAGTGATGGGGCACCCGATTTGCCCTTCCTAACCACCTGCCAACCTCCCGAACCACCTACCCTCTCTGGTCGAGGTGCTTCCGTTGGATGTTGGGGAAATGGCAGGCAGTTCTTGTAATATATTTCCTCCTGAATATGCGATTTGAGGCATGCAGTCTCTGCCCATGCTGCCCGGAGCTGAGCCCTTAGATCTCCGATGATCCAGTATGTAGGGCTGCATCCTAAATCCTCATCTTGATGCACATGATTGTGTTCAGTTGGAATGCAGTTGGGACTCCCTCCAAGCCAAAGCTTTTCTGCCTCAGACAGGATATAGGACCCGTCCTCCTTTGCTTTTACATTTCTGGTTGGGCAGTTGTGCCTGACTCAGGATTTCATCCTGCTGCTGGACTTTATAGCCTCGGCCACGGCTGTAGTGTGTTGGACCTGCTGGTGCATGCTGGGCATTCAGTGGGAATTGAGACGCAGGGGTCCCAGTTGCATGCAGCCCTGAACCAACTAACCCAGGTGACCCAGCTAATGCTGGATACCGTCCAGTAGTGACTGTCTCCCTTGAACTTCACGGAGGTAATCCTGTTTGTCCACATGGAGCCTTTAGTCATGTTGTCAACAGATGGGCCACTGGTGGGCTGTGGTATGCTCAGGGCCCCGAGTTTTCCGCGATTCCGCGGGTGCGGCAAACCACTGAAATATCCATGGAATTTGCCATCACCCGCGGAATTCGCAGCTGCCCGCAGAACAAACGTTGAGTTTGTGGGTTACCCCTGGGCAAGTGTTTGCAGCCTATGTGTGGTAATAACCAGGAATTCAAACCAATAGTAGAAGCTAAAGTGTAGTGATAATAATCCTAAGCACACACTAAATTTGTTGTATTTGCTTACAATATTTGATGTGCCCCCTCTCGCATGTTAGTATGCCACGCTGGGAGCCCACCCCAGCATGGCAAAAGCTTCCTTTGCCAACGGGGGTGCCCAATCCCCCCATCGGCTTCACCGTCGTCCCCCCCCCCCAAGCTGCCTGGTGCCACACTGGGAGCCCACCCCAGCGTGGCAAAACTCCCTCCTTGTGTGGGAATCCAAATTAAAAAAAAAAAAAAACCTGAAACAAAAAATCCTTCCATCGTTGCTTCTTTGCCCCCTCCCCAACCCGTACCCACCTCCCCACACCCCCAACTCACCCCCACCTCAACCCATACTTACCTCTGGAACCCAGCGCGATGATCTTCTGTGGACCGCGAACACGTCTGCACTCTTCAAAGCCAACCGCGAACTGAAGAAATACCGTAAGCTGTATAATGGACTAAATGGATTTTTCAACTTTAGTGCATATCTCAGCCATTCTGGGGGCCACTTGCCAAATTTTCAACATAGGGTTTTGGGGCCCCACCTCATGAACTGTGACACTGTTATTTCGTTAATCGGTCCCGAAAGGTGGTGTCACAGTGACTGTGTGGAACCACCTTTCCAGAATGATTAACAAAATGACAGTGTCACAGTTCATGAGGTAGGCTCTTAAAAACCCTATGTTGAAATTTAATTAATATTCCCAAAAACGACATTTCTGAGCAGCGTTCGCGCAGTTCCTACATACCTGTCGTAACTCGAGTTTTAATATTTTTACTCCAGATTTTCAGTATTGCCATTTTACCACACCTCCTTATAAACAGTACAACTGTCATTTTTCACATCTCACCCAAAATGTGTTTTCGCACATGTAGCGCACAATGGTGTGGTCGGTGTGCATAATCAATGTTACAGACAGATTACTAAAATCACAGTGATACTGTTCATGAGCAGAGGTCTTAAACTGGCTATGTTGAAAATTTGGTGTCAAACGCCCACAAAATGACTGTATTATGAGCGTGCATTGCGCAGTTCCTATGCACACTTGTAACCTCGAGCATTTGTAATATTTTCACTCCAGATTTTCAATATTGCCATTTTACCACACCTCCTTATGAACAGTACAACTGTCATTTTTCACATCTCACCCGAAATGTGTTTTAGCACATGTAGCGCACAATGGCGCAGTCGGTGTGCGTTATCAATGTTCCGGACAGATTAATAAAATCACAGTGATACTGTTCATAAGCAGAGGTCTTAAACTGGCTATGTTGAAAATTTGATGACAAACACCCATAAAATGACTGTGTTCTGGCGTGCATTTGTGTCGAATATGGGAAAAAATTAAGAGTAAAAATGTGTCGCAGAAATAGGTGAGTGTCAAGAGAAGTTCTAGCGGCAAATGAGAACCCTGCCGCAGAACTTTGCTCCGACGTGCCGCAGAAAAATTGGGGCCCTGGGTATGCTTCTGCTGTAATGCAGAGCACATGGATTCTGGTTGCCAAACAAGGCTCGCATTTATGGCAGTAAACTACCTAGAAAACTATGCTTCTGTGAAAAATGTGGTACAAGCCCAAGAGCAGTAATTTAAATAAATATCAGACCGCTTATGCTTACGTGGCAGAACTACAGCATAATGAAACAGCAAACACTCTGGCACCAATGTGGTGCCAATATCTCAGTGGCACAGACTCGGGCAGTCCTTTTTTTTTTTTTTTTTCCTGTTCCCTTTCTTCTGCTGTTTGTAAGCTTGTGTTTTAATGCGTGATTTTTTTAAATATTTTTGTAGGTGAAAATTTCAGCAATTACATCATTGTGTTCTGTTTCCAGACTGGTTGTGAGTCACCCACCCACATGAATATGTATTTCTGTATGTGTATATGGAATGAGTGGTCGTGAACCAATCAGTTCTAAGGCAGGCAATTGCCGAAGCATCAGCTGACTGGTGCGAGCACCTTACGTGCATGCACACTGTCTGGACAGCTGCATGAGTCTGTGCCGCCAGGATATTAGCACCACATTGGTGCCGGTATGTTTCTTGTTTCATTATGCCGTAGTTCTGCCGCCGTTGTATTTTATCCTGTACATGCACTTTTGCTTAGGGATTTAAGAGCACTTTTCAGTAAACATGCTTGCTCCTATAAGGTAATAGGTATGATATTTATTTAAGATATTTTATTTAAATTATTGTTACCAGGCTTGTGCCACATTATTCATGGAAACAGTTCTCCAGGCAGTTGTACTAGTGTCATTCTGTTTTGTGGGCACCCTGCTTGACTGTAACCAGTGAGGTCAGAGCCCCTGACTTTGTCTGCTTTTTGGTCGTATATACATCAGCATGCTGGAACTCCATGCAGTTTGCCTGGTGATAGTGGAGTGCACACCACTGTTTCAAGGTCAGTTAGTCCATGTTAACATGGACAACACAAACACTGTGTTTAATGTGAACAAACACAATGGCATGGTCTCCCTTCCTCTGTGTTAGGAGGTGCTCAGGACATGGACTTTGTCTCACTTGTTCCACACAGACCTGTTAGTGAGCCATGTCATTGGGGTGAACAACCAGTTTGCAGATGATCTCAGTTATGTGGGAGACTCCTCCCATGAGTGATCAGTGCAGCTGGAGGTGGTGCCTCAGTTGCTGTACCGTTAGTGGAGCTGTTTGCTTCCTGGGAAAACAGAAAGCTGAGGCTGTTTTCCGCTCACCCTCTTCTGCAGGGCACACTGCCATGGGGACTTTTTTTCTCGGTCCTGGGCTCAGGCCCTCCTGTCTGCATTCCTCCCCCCCCCTTTCCTCTGGTTCACAAGGTGATCCTCAAGGTGTGGAGGGACAGGGTATCCCTGATCACGCTGGACTGTTCTGATAATCGGGATCTGTTCGGTCTCAGCAACAGGCCTTTGTGGTTGCTTCTGCTTCTGCTTGAACTGCTGACAGTATCTGAGGGGATGATCAGGTATCCAGACCTGCAGTCCATGCACCTTACCATCTGGTTCCTGACCAGCAATAGTCCCAGGCCCTTGGAATTTCTAAAGATGTTCTCCGAGTGTTGGAGACTTCTTGGAAGGAGTAAACTCTCAAGATATGTACTTGTAAGTGGGCAAAGGTTCTCGTGTTGTTGCCAGGAGTGGGGTACTTTGCCTCTGTCCTGCCCAGTCTTGCGCCTAATTGACTACCTCTGGTGCCTGTCTCGGGCAGGGTTGTGAGCCATGTCCCTTATGGTGTACATGGCTACCATTTCTGCATAGTCTGCTAAGGTACGGATGCTGATTGTGGCACAAGACAGAGTGGTCAGTTGCTTCTTTAAAAGGCTTGACCACTTGTCCTCTCAGGTGCAGGAGCCATCTCTACCATGGGACATACCACTGGTGCTATCACGGCTAATGGGTAATCAATTTGCACTTATAGACAAATGTGATTTCGCATATTTGTCATTGAAAACTGTGTTTCGGTCATCATCACCTTGTCCAAATGGGTGGGTCAGCTCCAAGCACATTCTGTGGAGTTACCGTATTGGTTTTCCATAAGCAAAATGTTGTCCTATGCCCCATGTGAAATTCTTGACCAAGGTACTCTGAGTTTCACCTTAATCAGGCACTCATCCTACCGACTTTTTTCCAAAGCCCAATCCTTTGGGAGATGGTTGAGAGCTCCATACACTAGATGTTCACAGGGCTCTGGTCTTCTACTGGGAGAGTATGGCAGACTTTTGTGATGAGGCGGTGCAAGCAGTTTGCCACTTATGCTGAAACCATCTTAGGTAGACTGGTAGCCAGATAGATGATTGCTCAATGGGTAACTTTCTGCATCGCACAGTGTTACAAGTTGGCTGACAGTAGACAATTGTGGGGTTGAAAGATGCACTCCACCAGACCTGTTGCTGACTCTGTTGCTGCTGCCAGGTACAATCCCATTTCTGAAATAATGTAGGGCTGCTACCTGGCCGAATGCACACATATTCATCTCCCATTACAGTATTGACTTGCTCAGTTGTTGTGATGCTGCTTGTGTGTCCTCAGTCCCCCAATTTCTTTTTGCTTAATTTGGGGGCGGGGCTTTGCCTCCCTCCTGAGGACTGCTAAGTGTCTGTGTGTTGATACTGAACTGAATCTAGGAAGTTAGAAAGGTTACTTACTTGTAAGCATAGTTCTACAAATGCTAGCATTCAGTTCACATTTACATGACTTACAAGCCTCATCTGGAAGTCTTGCTTCGAATTCCTGTCCCACATGTAGATCTGAGTGCAGAGGGGGCAGAGCCGGAGGGCCACATGGTTGGGTGGTAGGAGGAGTCAAGATTCAAGACTGTTTAGTAGAGTGAGCATGGTCAGTGGAAGATTGCCTAAGTGTGGATATAAACTGAATGCTGTATTAGTAGCAGAAGTATTGTTGTAAGTAAGTAACCTCTATTTCCCCTGGGTATGAAGTCATGCGATTAATTTACAACCAAACTTTGTTATGTGTGATTTCTTACCTGTCTGAATGGGGCGGGACCGGGTATAAATAAAATGATGAAACCCTCAGAGATAAACAGCTAGTCTTATAAAGGCAGAAATACCTAAACAATCAAAAAGATTGTTCAAGTGATTTAATCAACAGGTGTTTTTCCCAGGTTCTTAAAGGGAAGCATTCATGTCCAGTGTCTATCATAGTTTCAAGGCCCATGAGGTATTGGGCTCATCTGTAGCTGGACATACTCTAGAGATATACATGACTGAGTCTGTTCAACATTAATACTACAATGCAGCCATTTGTAGAACATAGTGATGTCATCGAGGAACAAGCTGTGCTCGACTCCATGTAGAGATGGGCCAATACCTAATTTGAAAGAGCCTTGCATGGGCTTTCAAACTATGATGGCCACTGGGCATGAATGTGTCTCTTTAAATGAGCCCAAGGTTCACCTCTGTTTTTTATGCATGTTTTCTCATTTCACTTTGTCACCTGAAAATGTAGAAAATGGGGTTGTAGCAGGATGAAAAATCTACATAAATTGCCTTTGTTTGCCTCAGGGCTAATAACCCAAAAGGACTTTCAGAAGTAAGAGAAGCCTTGGACAAAGTTAATAAAGTTGAAGATCTTCTTCCCATAATGAAGGTAAATTTACCCATATCTGATTGTTATACTATACGTGGCCATTACCTTTCTTTGAGTCGTGAATCCAGTGCTGGTGAGGGGCTCTCAGTAGAAACACCCACTCTTTCTTCCACCTGAAGGTCTAATATATTGCTAACCTCCGCACTTTGTTTTGCCAGTGTTTCTCTGCCCTGTTATCTTGGAAGAGTAGTCTTTATGTTCATGCAGTCCAGTTGTGAGTAAAGGTCACCAGCAGTACTGGACAGTGCAGTTTTTGTGATATAAAGCCAAGCTCACCAGGGGGTAAGTTTTGTCACTGACATGGGGAACTCAGGCCCTGAAAAACGCAGTATGGAACACATCGTCGAACATAGCGAGACAAACTCAGTGGAAATTAAGGCTTTTATCTGTGACAAGGTGAATTTTCATTTTGCGTTCTAGATTATTATGCATTTCTGCTTTAAAAATCAGAGTTTTCAGACATCAGACTGCATCTTCTCTTCGTGGTCAGCACCTTTTCCATGTGGGATGTAGCAGTTCTGTGTCGTAAAATGAGGGGTGTCCCTGTTACATAGAAACAGAGAATTTGTTGACAGAAAAGGACTGGTATGCCCACCCAGTCTGACTTATTTCCCCTGCCTATTTTGACACCTTAGAAGCTTTTTGTTCATTTGCATCCCACCTGCCTTTCTTTCGTCTGCTTATGTGGTTGTGACTATCCCACACATGCTTGAAGCACCCCACTGTTTTCTCCCCCACCACATCTTCTGGTAGGCTGTTACAGGCTCCCAGTTTACCCATTGCTGCAGGAGTTGCATTGAAAAGTGTGTTACTAGAACTACGGACATCTGTTCCATGGCAGCAGAAGTGGTACACGACTTGGTTCAGTCTGTGCAAAACATAGTGGTTCACAGCAGTTTTACTAACATCACATGATTCACCTGACAAGTACTGGTTAGATTTTCTAAATACTAAATCACATAAGCACTTGCTCAACCATGCAGTGTAAGATTAAGGAACAACATCCTATCTAAATCTGATGTCTGCCTGACTTGTCTTCTCTATGTCTAATTGTCCCCTTTGAGATCTGAATCATATTTTAATTTTTTGCAGTTAGGCTTTTTTTTTTTTTTTTAAGTGTATATAATTTTTTTTGTAAATGTGTACATAATTTGTGCCTTCAGGAAGGCAATACATGCTGTGAATGTGTTGTTAATATATTTTCTGTCCACTTGCCCAGAATGACAAACTAGTGCTGATTTGATTAAATTATTAGATTGCCATCAACCAGAAATGCATAGTTTGTTTTTTTTTGTTTAGGTTTGTATTTTCATCAACAGATACCAACATAGAAAGAAAGCTTGGATCTATGGTTTAATGGCATGAATTCAGACTGTTGTATTTTATATTTTGAAAGCAGCTTAACAGCAAAACAAGAGATGGTTTCACAGTGAACACAAAGGTCCCCAGCCTGAAGGACCCTGGGAAGGAGTATGACGGCTTTACTGTCACAGTCACCGGAGATAAGTACGTGGGCTTAACAACAGAAAAGCATGTGTATTATTCACCAGACTCCACTGGTAGTATGTAGTGAGTTAGTCTGGAAAGCCAGAGGTAGAAATTAAGAAAATTATTGGGGAGTACAAAAACCCAGGCTTGGTATTCTGACTTAGGGTTTAATAGTCAGTGTAGACCAAAGAACAGTGCAGTAGATTAAACTGCATATTAGTGGGAGTCACTCATTGGCCTAGCAGCAGCAGGCAGTGCTAACATACCAAAGATGGGATTGTGAGCGGACTTAGACATGTAGCAGGCTGCCAGGCCAGGAATCAGTGCTATCGACAGTAGCTTGTCCCAGCTAGGGAGGGCTGATGCTGGGTTCTGCCAGCGCACTAAGCGGGGGCACATGCGCTGAGGGCCGCTGCACCACAGGCACTACATAACTCCAGCAGGAGCTATGAGGCCCGAGAGGAGCGAACTGGGGAAAACTCTCAAAAGCTGATGGTCACTGGTGCTCCTTGGCCATGTTCCATGGGGACCTGCACTGTAAGGAAAGTAGGAGTCACCGCTGGCAGGAAGAGGATAAAGGGCTCTGTGGGTTGGGGGACAAATGCTGACCAGCAAAATGGTGAAGTGTTGCTAGAGTCCAAATATAAGCATGATGAAATGATAACCTGTCTTGAAAACTGTTGTGCAAAACGGCAGAATTATTTTTTTTTTTTTTTCATTTATTTACTTTTTGTTAACCGGGTGGGGTGCACTAGGCAAGTATTGGCCTATTTTCAGGCACGGCCCGGAAGATTATAACAGCAGGATATCACAGGTTTTGGAAGACAATGCAAGTAGGTGCATTAAGTTTTAAGAAAAAAATTAGTAGTGCAAGTTTTGTAAGAGTGCATAGTGGTGCATACAGCTGACTATGCGTTAAAGTGAAATTTCATGGAGAGTGGTGCAGTCAAGTTTGTCACTATCACAAATCAGGTAACAAAGAGTACAGGTATTGGAATTTACAATAACAAGTTATTTCTTAATAGAGTAAGATACAAACAATGACACTAGAGGCAGACCATTGTTCTGGACTCTGACTTGTGTTAAGGTGCAAATAAGTGTGTTTGTATAGGAGGCAGTATTGAACTCCAGCAGCAAAAAAAAAACATGAAAAAAAATCCTATCAAAGATCACTTGAAATTTTTAACTCTGCTATGGGTTGTTTTAGTGAATGTACTAGCAAAAGAAACTGGTATTTTAATAGGGTTGTAGCAATGTGCATTTTCCATACTACTCCTTTCCTGCTCGCTCTGGCTCACAATACTTTGATGATCCCTTTTTTAATCCTTAGTCTATAATTGTTTATAACTGCATAGATTCAGTTCACTATCCACACTTAGGCAGGCTTTCATTGAGTATGCTTAGTCACTGGAACAGTCTTCAAGCTCGATTCCTCCTACAGTACCACCCAACCATGTAGTCCTCTGGTTCCAGCCTCTTGGCACTCAGACCTTCTCTTCCACTGTGAGGAACAGATCTCCTCCTTTAAGTTCCTGCTAGCGAATTAGGATTCTGCTAGATCTTCCAAGAATCAGTTATCTACATAGAGTCCCACTTTTTTTGTTTTAGTGCCAAAGATGACTGGATCCTGCAGGAACCAGAACATTTGGACTGTTGGTGCTAGTGCCTGGTACTGATGCATAGTATTGTCCGTATACCCACAGAGTGTATAGCAGTACATTTCCCAGCCTCCTTAGTTCTGTTGCTGGATGCCATGTGTTGGAGGCGGCCGTCCCCCTTCAAGCCTCCTGAGGGGAATCCCATCTGTCCTTGTGGAGCTCTCAGTCATGTTGATGATCGACACATTGCTGGTAGGATGGCATGGGCATCTGCAGGATTACAGAGCAAATATTCAACAAGAAATGAAAGCACCCACAGCAAGGAATACGCAGCACACAGTAAAGTATTAGGCTTACCATTTAATTTTTCAAAGTGCCACCAGTGAAAAAGCAGACAATCTGCCACCGCCATGCTGCTGGTGAGAGAACTGCCCTGGCAGTGACTGTTCATATCACAGTTATGCAACAAAACACTGACATTTTGCTTGGTTGCTCCCAAGCTTCATCAGAGTAGATTACACATTGGTTGCCGTGCTTTATTTAGTGCTTGGATTATCACGTGGTCTCCCCCCAAAAAACGTATTTCTTAAACTATATTTAAAAAAAAATAAAAAAAACAGTATGTTCTAGGGACGTGGATATGATGTTCTAGCCACACTGTCTGGCAGTTGCCTGTCCCTTTAATTCTGGCCAGAATGTCTTCAAGCTGGCTCCTCCCACTCACCCAAGTGGTAACTCCCTTGGCTGTGCCCCTGTGATGTCAGATCTTCCTTTCCGCTGGAAGAGAGAGGTTTCCTCCTTACCGCATTCCGCGTTGAGTAGGCCCTGTTGCATTAAATCTCAAGATTTGTTTCTTCCTTAAACTTCTGTCTGTCACTTGATAGGCCAACGCCTTCTCTGGCTCCTGAGCAGCCAAAGACATCCTCTCCTCGGCCAGCGCAGGCATCTCCACTGATCCTTGTGGAGCCACTTCCAGCTCTGCCGAAAGCCGGCGCTCCAACCAAGAAGTCTCAGCCAGACAAGGGTCTTCCCCACCGACTGTCGGTCACCGTCACCCCTGACCATCCCTGGAGGGTTAGTGGGGACTCAGGCGGTCGACCACTTTTCAACAATTCTTAGGAATTGGAGGGTTCCTCACTGCACCCCATCCGGTCGACACTGGGTCATGGGGGGATCTCTCGACGGAGGAGGGTCCCACATCCTTCTTGGGTCTTCTCTGCCTGATCTCAGAGTTGACCAGGCTTGTTACTCGTTGACCAAGATCCTCAACCAGGAAGACTTTCCTATGGAGGCATTCCTGGTGACAGAGGCCATCCTTGGCCTTGTGCTGGAAACTTGGCTGCGTCTGACATCTTGTCCTGCACCTTCCTCCCAGATGGCCCGCAAGTATGTGGCACCCACTGGCTCCGTTTCAGGATTTACAGAACATCCCTCAGCCGAGAGATTGGTGGCCGACACCGTTTTTAGGTGCTCTGGTAATACCGGGGATGTGAATAAGTCGCCTGACAAAGAGTTCAAGAAATTGGACCATGTGACCAAAAAGGTCTTTGCTGCATTTGCTTGGTCTCTGCCAAGCAAGCTCGTCCCATCTTATGGCCCACTTCTCCCACGCCCTGCTGAGCCCCTTGGATGAGGTGGTCCCTCATCTGTCAGTGGACCTTCAGACTACGGACAAACCAGTCCAGGACCAGGGCCAAGTTGTGGCCAAGCAAGAGCTCCAGACAGCCATAGACATTTGGGACTCCTGTGCCCACTCTGTGGTGGCCGCAGTGGCCATGCACTGCAGAGCTTGGCTGAGAATCTCGGCCTTTACGGCAGACACTCAGCACAAGCTGGCAGATGTGCCTTTCTAGGGCACTGACCTGTTCGTTCCTGGGGTCAAGGGCCACCTCACCCGCATAGAGAAGTCCAATGCCACCTTGGATTCCGTCACATCTGCTCAGAAGGACCATAAGGGCTCCAAACAACAGCAGAAGTGGAAGCCCTTTCAGTCCACCTCCACTCCTGCAGCCAGACCAGCCCAGCGCAGGCTGGACAGCAGGCCCGGGACTGGCGACCCCAGCCAAAGTCAGCGGTCTTGGTCACCTATAAGCCTGGAGGGAGGAGAGGCTACAGCGGGACCTCGGCCGAACACTCCTCCAAGCCTGCCCAGTGACGGGATATGGGGTGCCTCCCTCATGCCCGTCACACCTCCACTGGGTCCTCCCGTGAGGGGCCAACTCTGCCACTTCCTTTCCACTGGGTCCGCTGTCACCGCGGACAGGTGGGTTCTCAAAGTGGTCGGTCAGGATCTACCTCTGGGATTCGAGCAGTACTCTACCTTCCAAGCCCATGTCCCACAGGAGGACTTGGTATCCGCAGACATTCTGTCAACTTTCAGAGACAATATAGCCCAGCTCCTCTGCAGAGAGAGATCATGGTTCCTATCGCAGATCCTCTGGAATACCCAGAGTTTACCTCCAGGTACTTTCTGGTACCAAAAAGTATGGGAGGGCTGACACCCTGTTCTAGATCTGCATGACCCGAACAAGTTTCTCAAGTTGCGCACCTTCAGGGTGGTAACTCTGTCACAGATTATACCATCTCTCAAGCAAAATATGTGGTTCTGCTCCCTAGATCTACCAGACACATTCTTTCAAGTCCCAATCCATCCATCACACTGACGGTTCCTACACTTCCGAGCAGAGGAAACCCTTTATGAGTTCCAGGCCATGCCTTTCGGCCTTTCCTCGGCCCCCAGGGTCTTCACCAAGTGTATTGCAGTGTAGTCAGCTTACCTAAGTTACCCGGGTTTACCCCTACCTGGATGAATGGCTGATTACAGGTCCCTCCAGGTAGGAGATGGAGTGGTCCAGGGGCCTGGCTGTCCAGACCTGTGTCTCTCTTGGCCTCCTGGTCAACGAGGCCAAGTCAGAACTCGTGCCTTCGCAGGTGATGAGCTTCATTGGGCCGGAGCTCGACTGTCACAGAGCCAGAGCCCGACTCCCGGCGGACAGGGCGGAGTCTATCTCCTCCTTTGCCCAATCATTTGGGGTTGGGCAATTGCGCCCTGCCCAGGACTTCCTGCATCTTCTGGGTTACATGGCAGCCTGCACTAGCATGGTCCATTGGGCCCACTGGAGAATGTGCTATCTGCAATGGGAGCTGGCCAGCCATGGTCTCAGCGCAGGGGTCACTTTGACCAACTGGTCACTGTGACCCAGCGGATGTGTAAATATATACAATAATTTATCTTTCTACTTACCAAGTAGAAATAAAAGGAGAAATTGCCTTCCTGAATCATTTCTAGGCATGATGTATTATATGAGCCCAAACTGTAATGACCAGATCTAAAATACAAAACTTTTATGGCACCTGCTGTCCGCAGTATATTACGCCAAACGAAGAGGAACTGGTGTCCATAAGACTACTGATCAGATTGAAATACAAAAAAAAAAGATTTTCTCCTGCATTGCTTAGTCTGATCATTTTTACAGATAGCAACTGACCTGTTTGACTACAATAGAGAACACACTCTTGCTGCAACCACAGGTTGTGGTACAGATGTTGTATATCATCCAGGTTTTTTGTTTTTTTTTTAAATACAAGAGATTTGTCATAAATAACCAGCCGGGTTATCCCATATGGGAAATAAATGGGAGAACCCAAAATACCACTACAAAAGGCATATCCTAGAAAAACAACCTTACGAAAATGGTAGTGACAGCATTCAACACGACTGCCAACAACAAATAACTATTATTGTTGCCGTATTGGTCCTTTTAACAAAAGATCCAGAAAAGAGACCTGGGGTTAAAAAGATGATTTGATACCTGTTACTGGACCAACATATATATTACAAAAGAAAACAGGTGCTTTAGCTTTTGGACTACACAGAGTCCTTCATCAGAAGCTAATGCCAATTGTTTTGGAAGAATATATTCTATTAACACCCAGATCATACATAAAAAACAGACAAAAGAATTGCAAAAAATCCCATTGGCCTAAAAATTACATTTGAAAGTCAACTTAAAACGATATAGAGAACATCGGCTGACTGCTATCAAGGAAAAACATTCCAAGGTCAAATGTCACAGAACAAATAACTCCCATCTAAAAAGAACCCATAAAACATACTAGCGGTTCATTAAGGAAAACAGGTAGAGTACTATCCAAAGGAAGACATTTCAAGGTTAAAGTTGCAGAATGAATCACTCTTTATCTGAGATAAAATACTGAACACACTCAGTTCTATTAAGACTTTGCCTGTGTGTGTTAGTGCATTTATTTGAAACTAGCAGTGGTGTTAAACTCCAGTTAGGATAGGTTAAGAAATCATAATAAGTATATAATGCTAAAAAGTCTTTACAATAAGAAACTGCCTTTATGTATGGCAGTTAGTGAGTTTAAAGACAGGCTGCCCCAGTGTGGGCAATAATTATTTTCTAGCTACAGCAATACAGCAGGAACAGCTAGTGAGTAATTATTGTTCACACTGCGGCAGTCTGTCTTTAAACCCACTGACTGCCATTCATAAAATGCTCCACAACTACATAGCAATAAGTACACTACACTAAATGTATTACAGTTGATGAAATCACATAGTAGCACCTCTCTGCCATCTTTGGGGTTATTGAACTTCTTAGTCTGTTTTACATAGGGACAGTATAGGCATTAGGCAATAGCCACATTCAAAAGTCCCTGATGGTGGGGGTGGTAACCAAGACGTTTCTCATGCATTTGGTACCTTCAGATAACTGGGCACTGCCCTGTCATACACTGTATAGTGTCTGGTCTGCGAAAATTAATTCCAGGGTCCTCGTTGACTGTCTCTGTCAGTTTTGCTTAGACACTGAAGATACCTCAATTTTGTTCAATAATCATTCTTATTTCTGGTGCCCGTACTGAGCAGGTGGTGACAAAAGGACTTTTGGGACTGATGGCCAATGCCTGGAGGACCCTTGGACAAGAGTAGACTCTTTAGATAGATTAGCTACATGTCCCACTGCTTTAGTGATGTAATGATTACTGTGCCAAAATTGTCTGAAACATAGGATCTGTTCCTGTTTTTTGTTTTCAAAATTCTGTCTGGCCATGCAGTTAAGTAGGGTGCATGTTAACTGCACCATGAGAATATTCCGTGCCACATGTGGCAGGTGGCAATTATTATATAATTGGGATTACCTTACTGCCCATTATCTGCTTATTGTTTTAGGGTGTGATTTTATTTGTTTGTTCTGGTAATTGTTGGGTACTTGGCTTTGGGCATAGATCTTGAGGTTCTGGGGGTATTAAAATGTGTTGGTGGTCTGGCCCCCACCTCAGTCGTGTGCTATTTATCCTCCAAACTTCGCGACCTCTGCCCGTTTGTCCCCCTCCCCCATGGTTTTCAGTCTGCTTGCACTGTAGAGTGCTGGGTATTCGCCGAGGGGATGGGCAGGCGGTTGCAAATGGCAGAGTATGAACAGGCGGAGTTCTCACATCGGGGTAGTTGGGTCCAGGAGATGCCCTGTGGCAAAATAAACTCTAGAACGTGGTCCTCCGTGCCTGGTTTCCATACCCAAGGGTTCCACCATTGGTGGGCAGGTAGCTCGGGCGGCCTCAGAATTTCTTCCGACTCGAGCGATGTTATGTAATGCCAGATCTATTAAAAACAAGACTGTAATTATTGCGGACCTTATCGGGACAACTGATCTGGCTTGCATCACCGAGACCTGGCTGGATGAGAATGCTGGCCCCACTCTGGAGGCTGCGATTCTGGCTGGGTACTCGATGATACACCGCTCGAGATCGGACTGCGGGGGTAGCGGTCTGTCTGAAGATCGAACTGGGCCTCACAAGTGTACCAGTTGAGGAAGCCAATTCATTCGAGTGTACCATAGTAGTTGGTGTAAGCTGTAGCATTGCCCTCGTCTACTGTCCTCCCGGGGATGAGAAGTGATTCCTACAGGAAGTAGCAGACATCGTGGTCGACATGGCATTTGAGTTGCCCAAATTAATAGTTCTGAGCAACTTTAACGCATGGGTCGATGACAACTCTCACGTTTTGGACAAGACTTCCTCCAGTTGATGACATCACTGGGCCTCACACAGGTTGTTACCTCTGCTACTCATAAGCACAATCACTCCCTTGACATGGTTTTCCTCCTGGGGATTGAAACCTCCGATCTGGAGGTGGAACTGCTTGGATGGTCTGATTATTACACTGTGAGGTTCAGTTTTTGCACCCTCCTTCATAAGCCGGCCCCTGTGGAGCTGGTCTGTTACCACCCTTTACGGGATGTGAGCCCTGATGGCCTAGCGGCGGTACTTGATGGCTGACCATCTTAGATTGATGGAACATTATCAAGTCTATCAATCTACAATCACCCGTAAGAAGACAGAGTTCCTGTCTGGGGAGATTGCTGCTGCTCAGAACCGACTGGCTCAGCTCTTTCGAACTGTGGACAGGCTGTGTAACCCAGCTTGTCTTCAGTCCTGAAGAGCTTTTTCACAGTCTGAGTGTGACGAGCTCGCTCAGTTCTTTGCATATAAGGTGGCCAGCATCAGGACGGAGATCCAACTGGCACACTCTATGGGAGCTGCTAGTGATCAGTGTTCGGTCACTCCTCCTCGTTTTGCCTGGAGTACCTTCAACCGACTGGAGTCCGGGGACGTTGTGCGGATTGTCCAGGGTATGCGCCCAACGTGCTGTAGTTTGGATCCAGGCCAAATATCTCTGATTATGGGTTGTTGTGACATCGTTGGCCCGGTCCTTGCAAGGATAGTCTGGTGAGTTTCCTAGCTTCCTTAAGGAGGCAGTGGTGACACCTGTCCTGAAGAAAGCTTCTTTGGACCCAGGCTGCCTTGCAAGCTACAGACCAATCTCTAACCTTCCCTTTGTGGGGAAGGTGATTGAGAAGGTTGTGGCGCTACAGCTGGAGAACCATCTGATCATCCACAACATCTACGAACCACTCCAATCCAGTTTTCATAAGAGGCATAGCACCGAAACTGCTCTGGTACGGGTGCTCGATCTCCTGGTGGCGAGAGATCAGAAGCGCCACTCCATCTTGGTACTTCTTGATCTCTCCTCAGCTTTTGGTTTTTAAAATTCAAGTTTATTGACAGGCATTTGACACACAAGTAAGGGAACCAAACTTTACATGAAATGATCCGTGACCACACCGTGCCACTTACATATACCATTAGAACATAACCAGTACATTTTCAAACTGATAGCATCCCCCTCCCCAATCACCCACCTAACTTCCCTATCCCCCCTCTCCCCGGGTTGCAAAGACTGAGGCAGGTCTGCCCGTGAGGGAACGAGCCAGGATCGACTAACCCCACAACAGCTAGCTATGAATGGAGCAAGTAAAGGGCCTGGAGGGGGCCCCACACTCGGTCAAATTTTGAAAGATTGCCCCTCTTTCCGGCCCCGAACTTCTCCATACTCAAATTGAAAAGCAATTCCTGTAACCATTCCACATAGCCGGGTGGGGTATTGTCCAACCAGTGCCTTAACACAATTTTCTTAACCGAAGATGAAATCAAAGCCATATAGTATCTTCGGGACTTAACAGCAATGTCAGTGTAGTCCCCTATGAGACAGATTTCGGGAGTGAAGCAAAGCTCAGTGCCCAGTACTGAGTCCACCTTGTGCTTAATTTGATCCCACAACTCTTTTACCGTTGGACAATCCCAAAAAATATGCTTGAGATCCCCCACCGTTTGATGACACCGGAAACATAGAGCATCTGGGGCACGCCCAATCCTGTATAACTTGGAAGGGGTCCAGAACAAGTTATTTAAAAAATGGAATTGCATAATATGCAATCTGTCCTGGGTAATATACTGGTATGTGTGACGCCAGACATGGTCCCAGTTTCGGCCCTGATCTCCTAAGCGGTTCACCCAGAACCATGGTTTATTACCAATGTCTGTGTAGACCTGTTCAAAGAGTACTTTGTAAACCTTGGAAACTGCATGCGGTTCCCAGACCCAGCGAATCAGGGGTTCAAACCACGTCCCATTAATCTTTCCCGCTTTTAATTTAGATTTGAACCTCCCTAGCAAATGAGTAAGTTGGTATATTTTAAAGGATTGTTTAGGCCCTATATTATACTTTGTTAGTACCTCTGCAACTGTTAAGCACCTGTCACCCTGCATGAGATCTGCCACCCTTAACCCATCCAAAAAAGGAAGCCAGGGTTCCTTTATCATGTTCCCCCCCCAATCTTCACATTAGGGTTAAGACATATAGGCTGAAGACTGTCTGCACAAGGGGAGTAGCGGAGAGAGGCACATAGTTGGATGTGCGTACGTAGAGAGAGCCTAATTGGGGTAGTAGCTAGGCTAGAGGGGAGAGATTTTAGTGGGATAAAAAGAAGAGCCTTCGGGTCCACGCCGGCCTCCCTTATTAAGTTTGTTTCCAACTTAACCCAAGGAGGGACATACGGTAAAAGTTCCAGATCCCTAGGGGGCAGGAGCCAGCATAAATATTTACAAAGGTTACTTGCCCAGTGATATAGTCCGAAATGCGGGAGCCTTAAACCGGCCTTCTCCCTGGGAGCCGCAAGTTTGTGATAAGCTCTACGGGGTGTTTTCTTTTCCCAGATGAAGTCCGAGATAATTGAGTGGAGCGCTCTGTGCCACTTTAAGGGTAACCATACATTAAGCATATTTAAAGGGTACAAAATCCTCGGCAACACATTCATCTTTATTATATTGACCCTTCCCCAGAGAGAGAGAGCGGAAGTTTGCTCCACCTCTCCAAATCTTGCTTTATAGTTACCTTAAGGGCGTCCAAATTAAGTCTCACCATTTTGACTTCTGAAGTAGTCAAAATGATGCCAAGATACTTCAGAGCGTGAGGAGTCCAATGAATCCCCAACTGTAAAATATCTGATTTACAGGTCTTAACATTAAGCGGGAAGAACTGAGTTTTCCCTATGTTGATTTTATAGTTGGATAGTTTGCCATAAGAAGCAATAAGATCGAGCACTACTGGAATGGAGGATCGAGGATGGTTGATATGAAGTAGGATGTCATCTCTAGCAGAGACCTTAAACTCCAGAGATCCGATTTTTATCCCCTTGATTCTGGGTTCCTGTCTGATACTACACAGCTCGGCTCTAAATAAATATTGAACAAGAGAGGGGACAAAGGACAGCCCTGCTTAGTCCCCAATAGTAAAGGCAGGCTTGACGAAAAAAACCCATTACAATATATTTTTGCAGACGGCGACCTATATAACGCGAACACCATGTCTATAAAGTGGGCCGGGAAGCCGAAATGCTCCATGGTCAAAGACAGGAACCTCCAATCCACCCTGTCAAATGCTTTCTCAGCATCGACAGACAACAAACCACATGGAGTATTACTGTCTTTGGAAGCCGAAAGGATGTGAGATAATTTGCGGAGATGGTCTGATGCCATTCTACCCGACATGAATCCCACCTGATCTGGGTGGATTAGCCTAGGAAGCACCCTCGCTAAACGAACAGCTAGTAACTACGCCAAAATTTTTATATCATAGTTAATCAGAGCAATGGGCCTATAGTTTGGGACCTGGTCTC
This sequence comes from Neoceratodus forsteri, assembly GCA_016271365.2. Classification (NCBI taxonomy): domain Eukaryota; kingdom Metazoa; phylum Chordata; order Ceratodontiformes; family Ceratodontidae; genus Neoceratodus; species Neoceratodus forsteri. Next base: position 1,731,307,312 of record CM057449.1, read on the forward strand.
GATCCTTCCCATCTTTGGGGATGAGCACTATCAGGGATTCAAAAAGGTGACCGTCAATATGTTCGGAGGTAAAAATACTGTGAAAAAGACGTTTTAATCCTGGGCATAACTGTCTACTAAAACATTTATAAAAATCCGGAGAAAAACCGTCCGGTCCGGGAGCTTTATCAGCAGGGAGCATCTGAATCACGTTTAGGATTTCAGATACAGAGACCGGAAAGGTAAGCATTGCTTTCTGTTCTTCCGTTATCTGAGGTAAATTGCACCCAGACAATTACGCCCTAATTACCTCATCACTTGGTCTATTAGGCATGGGACTATATAAAGCCCTATAGTAGTCTTCGAATTCTTTGGCTATTTCATGAGGGGTGGTTTTAATCGACCCATCGATGAGGATGATATACTTTGAATGATTCTAGATATTTCGATTAGCTTTAAAGGCGCATGGCCAAAAAGATGTCGACTTCTCCCCTGGTCTAAATATAGGGCTTCGTTTTGTTAATGGCATATTCTGCCTTTTCCCTCAACTTGTCGTCATATTGGTGTGGAGCCTGACCAACCTTTCTCTTAATGCCATTGGTGAGGTCTTTGAAAGAATATTCTCTATATCCCTGATCTGGGTAAGCAGTTGCTTAGCCAAGGTCTCTCTCTTTTCTTTCTGGTGGCAGTAACTTGATAAGCTCCCCTTAATACACATTTAGTGCACTCCATTCCATGTCACCTTACCCGTGCGTGTTTACAGTTCTCCTGCTCGTACTGCTCTATAGTCTGGCTTATACTGTCTCTAATCTCCGGTACCCTGAGGAGCTGGTTATTAAACTTCCAGATGGTCTGCAGGTATTAGATAGAAGATTTGGGAGCATCGGATCATCGAGTGGTCCGAGATGACCCCCGGCATGATTGTGCAATCGACCAAACCAGGGAGCATGCACTGACTCATTAAAAAATAGTCAATGCGAGACCTGGTTTTATGGACCTCAGACAGGAATGTATACTCCCTTTTAGAGGGGCACAAGACCCTCCACGGATCGCACAGACCCAAGTTGTCTGCCATCTCCCTGAGGGCTCTTTGAGCGGAGAGAGCCCCTATCTCGCCTGCCTTCTCTATCCGACTCCGTATTGACACCAAGTTCCAATGCCTCCCAAGAATATTGGGAGATGGATAAAGGGGACAGAACATTGAGTAAGTCAGCGAAAAATCGGGGCGAGTCTCCATTTGGACCGTATATACTACCTATCACCATCCTAGTTTGGCTAACAAGCCCGACTACTAATATGTACCGGCCCTCAGGATCTGCCAGCTTTTCCTCACAGACAAAAGGGGTGTTCCTAGATATTACAATGGCTACTCCCTTACTAGCGGTGCTATCCCCTGCAGCGTATACCTGGGCTACAAATTGACGTCTCAGAGCATTGGCTTCCCTCTCCAATAAATGTGTTTCCTGCAAACATATTATCTGGGCTTTCTGCAGTTGCAAATGTCGCAAAACCTTATATCGCTTCAAGTCCTTCCTGGCTCCTTTGATATTCCACGAGATAAACTCTTGGATACTACCCATGGTCCCTGTACTCTCTTTTAAAGCTATTCATAGTTGACTGGATTCCAAATCCACCTACCTCCGTAGGCTTTCCCTCACGAGCAGATCCTCCCGAGCCATTGCCTACAAAACTTGATGCAACCCGGATCCCCTTAATCTCCCACTCCCCTACTCTAATCCCTGCACAACCCCTTTGTCCCCCTCCCCCACGTCGAATAGGCAGCACCCTAACTTAAATTGATAAAAAGACTACACTCCCCACCCACCAAAAACAACCTCCCGGCCCATGAGTTTGCAAGTTCCAAAGCTCCCTATTCCCCTCCAGCCTCCCCCTCCCACTGTGCGCAACAAGCGATTGCCTTACGGCAAAAGAGAGACTACTCTCCTACAAAACCTTTAGCAATGCTTTCCCATGCCCAAAAACCTAACCGCCCCCCAGAGAGAACCACCCAGCATCCCAGAATACGACCCACCTGGGGCAAAACTACTCCAACTCTGCTGCCCCTCCGAGTAGGAGACTTAACCATCTGACCATTCCCCAACTTGACAAATTGTTAACTGCAAAATGTAAATGGGAAGGTCTCCCCACACTGACTAAACTACACTACCCCAAGTATTCTACATACCCCAAAAAAAACCCCACTACTATGCCACTAAACTAACTGCCCGTTTACCAGGCCTTTAATCAACTCTACGGAATACGAAACACATTAACAATTTAAACATTGAAAGACCATATTGGAAATGTCCAGAAGCTCATGTCCATGCAGTCCCATAGCAAACAACTGATGGGGAGAAACACAAATGGCATTGTTTGAACGCTCCCCTAAAGGACTGATTTCCCCAAATGAAAAACAGTGACCTCGAAAGATCCCCAGATACATGTAGTGGGAATGGACAAAACAACAACAATAAAAATTGAAAAGGGGAAAGGTGGAGAGTGGCCCAGAGGGAGTATGGCACCCCAGTGTAAGTTGCAAAAACCAGAGAAAGCAGGGCAATTAGGCTGTCGAAACTCCTTGCAGAGGACACCCGGTGGTGAAACGTGACCCTGAAAGCATCTCTGGTGGCTACTGGGCAGGACGACCGGGCCACCTTCCAATAAGACCCTGCAGGAAAGCTGCGATCCACAAATTTCCGTAAACGGGATCTCCCAACTCCGGATCCAGACAGACGGGCAATGCCGGTGGCGAGAATAGGCTCACACTCCCCCGAAAGAGCTATCAACAGTCCCCCAGTAAGTTTGCCACGCTAAAAGATGACACCATAACGTCTAGAGCTGATCTCAGCAAGTCCCACCGATGCCTAATTAAAGCTTCCTTGGGCATCGTGACGCACTACCACCTTTCCACAGGATCGCTTTACCCAGGGTACTTAGGCGTGGACCGACCAAATCTTGGGTTCAATTTACAGTTCCAGAAAAATCAATGCAGAAAATGAAACCACGTAAGGAAACTCCCCTGGGGTGCAATTGAACAGTCCTCCACTCGCAGGTAAGGCAGACTAGCTCGGGGTCTCACAGCATTAGCTGTTTGCAGCAAAAAACTACGAACTGCCCCATTAGGGCAACAAGCTCTCCACTTCGAGCTACAGTAAAGTGTCTCTTTGCACTTCTAGGCGAGCCTGCAGCACTACCCTGGTATAGTCTTTACTTTTTTTTAAACAAATCGGGAAGGGCCTCTTGCAGACCTTTTTCCGCTGCTTGAGCACTTTCAAAACTGGTCCACTGGCCAGACAGGACTACCTGCAGACACGCTGGATAACCCATCCGAAAGTGGATGCCTGCAGCAATCAGCTTGGTAACTGCCTGGTGGTATTCTGCTCTCCTTTGCCGAACCGATAGTGGGAGATCCTGGGCAATTCTTAGTAAGGACCCCTCCCACCGAACTTCCTTGAGATCTTTAATTTTGGCTAACACATGTTGTCTCTCCTGATAGTTTAAAAAGCGGAAAATCAGGATACGAGGCGGAGAACCGGCAGAAGGCATGGCTCTCAACGCACAATGGGCCCGTTCTATCGTGTAATTGCCCCCGAAGGGCGTGGGGCCTGCAATCCGATGAAGGAACTTCTGGATGAACGCGATGGCGTCGGGGCCTTCTTCCTTTTCAGGGAGACCGACAACGATCATGTTGTTGCGCCTGCTTCTTCCTTCCAGGTCCTCTAGCTTCATCTCCACTTTATTCAGCTTTTGTTTTAATAAAGTTAATTCAGGCTCTTGTTTCTCCACCCGCCTTTCTAAAGAGGTGACCCTGACTTCCGTGTCTCCTGTTCAGCGGGATAGGTCCTCCAACGGCTGGGTAACTGCCTTAAGTTCCTCAGTCACAGTGCACAGTTCGGAGCGAAAGGGTTTGATCTCGGCTAGAAATTGCGCCAAGGTCAAGGGCTCCTTATCCGAGTTACCACCTTCATTCTCTTGCCCGCCTGCCTGTGAAGAAGTTCTGCCTTTTTTAGGCAGGGCCTTAGCTGGGGACGCCGACGGGGTGTGTTTCGGCGGTGGCTTTTTCATTTCAGCATCCATCGGCACCGGAGTCTCTCTCAAGGCTTTCAAGTAAGCTTCAGACTCACAAAATGTAGTGTATTGGTTCTGTAGCTCCCTCTAAACTGGGCAGATTAAGCTCGTAATGGAGCAGGAGGCCGGGACAAACGCAATCAGGCAGCCGCCATGAAACCTGCACCACGTGACTCCTCTCCTCAGCTTTTGACACCATGGACTATGGGGTGCTCCTCGAATGCCTGAGATTCATCTGTGGCCTGTCTGATACAGTTCTCAGGTGGTTTTGGTCCTTCCTGACTGGCAGAACACAGAGGGTGGTGTTGGGGATTTTTTCCTTCGATCCATTCTCTCTGCCGTGTGGGGTCCCTCAGGGCTCGGTGTTGTCCCCCATGTTGTTCGTAGTGTACATGCTGCCCCTCGGAGACATTGTAAGACAGTATGGGCTGAGGTTTCACTGTTATGCTGATGATACCCAGCTCTACCTGTCTTTTGTACCTGACCAGGATAGTGCGCTTTTGGTATTTAGCAACTGCATCGCTGAAATCCAGGATTGGCTTAATTCCAGCTGGCTGAAGTTGGACTCTGGAAAGACTAAAGTGATGGTTGTGGACCCAGGCCGCCGGATAGAGGGGTTGGGGGCTGGTCAGCCTTCTGGGATTTGCCTGGGAGGCTCCCAGCTTCTTACCTCTGAACGGGTGCGGGACCTGATGGTGAGTCTTTTTTTTCTTTCTCTTTATGCCCTCTTCTCACCACAGTACTCCCCTTCTTCAGGAGACTCCTGTGGCCTTGTACATCTCCACTCCTCTAGCCGGCCACCAGCGCAGTCCATCCCTCCACGAAGCCTTGGTTATACTCCCCAGGCAGGTACAGGGTGGGGCCCTTACACCCCGACATGTCTGTATTTTGTCAGGGATGCTGTCGCTGGCACCGGTAGGGGTGTTGGAGATCGGTTCCGGGAGCTCCATCTACTGGAAGCGCTGCGGGGTGTTTTCCTGGTTTTCTGGTCCACCCAGAACATTGGCTCGCTGGGAGAGCCTAGGGGTGGAGCACTTCAGGACATGTATATGCTCAGGCTCCCGGCTAACGTCCTCCCTCCCTTCTTCCATTCGTCCCACTGTACCTCCACCCGTGGTCACCCAGGTGGCGGTATAGCGACGGGACAAGCGACCCACCCACCCCGGATGAGGAGAGCAGCCTCTGGGTGCTCGATCCCCCCCGCCCCACGACCATCTAGGCGCCTGAGTCCGTTCCTGAACCCGGGTCGCTGGCACTGCGAGCGGTAACCCTACCGCTGCACCAGTGGGCGGGCCGGGGTGAGTCTTGACGATGGATTAACACTGCGGTCTCAGGTGTCGGCAGTTATTAAGTCCTTCTTTCACCATCTGAGGAACATTGTCTGGGTCAAGCACCTAGTTCCGTTCAGCGACCTTCCAATGCTGATCCATGCCATTGTGACCTCACACCTTAAATACTGCAACTCCCTGTACCAGGGGCTACCAGGGGTTGATATCCACCACTTGCAGCTACTGCAGAATGCTGTGGCCCGGTTGTTGACAAGGACCCATTGGTCATGTCACATCACACCGGTGCTCCGTAAACTGCACTGGCTGCCCATTCAGTGGCAGATCACCTTCAAGGTCAGGCTTCTGATCTATAAAGCCCTACACGGACAGGGCCCGGACTGCCTGTAAGAGCTCCTGTCCCCCTACTGCCCCGGTCAACCGCTCCGCTTGGCTGACCCGGGATTGCTACAGATTCCAAGGGTATCTTTAAAATCATTGGTGCCCGTGTATTTATGTATGTGGCCCCAGAATTCAGTTTCAGCCAGCTGGTATTCATCCGGTCCTGGATTTCTGCAAGGCAGTTGTTAAACACTGAGAGCGCACTATCCTGGTCGGGCACAAAGGACAAGTAGAACTGTGTATCATCTGCATAGCAGTCAAAACCCAGCCCATACCGCCTCACAATGTCTCCTAACAGCAGCATGTACACTGCGAACAACATGGGAGACAGCACAGAACGCAGCAGCAGCACCCCACATGGCAGAGAGAATGACTCAGAGGAATAAATCCTTGAGATCACACTCTGAGATTTGCCGGTGAGGAAAGAATAGAACCATCTGAGAACCATACCAGACAGGCCACAGATGACTCGCAGACATTCAGCAGTACCCCATGGTCCACGGTGTCAGAAGCTGAGGGGAGATCTAAGAATACCAAGGTGGAACAGCATTTCTGATCTCTCGCAATCAGGAGATCACAGAGTACCCAAGCCAGAGTGGTCTCCCTGCTATGCCTTTTACGAAAACCGGACTGGAGAGGGTTGTAGATGTCATGGATGGTAAGATGGTTCTCCAGCTTCAGCACCGCAACTTTCTCAATAACCTTTTCCGTAAAGGGAAGCTTAGAGACTGGTCTGTAATTAGCAGGGCAGTCTGTGTCAAGCGAAGATTTCTTGAGAAGGGGAGTTACCACCTGTTCCTTCAGGGAGCACGGAAACTCACCCGAATCCAGTGAGCATTGGACTGTCTCCTCAATGACATCAGTACAGCCTAACAAAAGGCGAGTAGAGCCTGGGTCCAAACTACAGTAGGTCAGGTGCATACCTTGGAGAATCCACATGACATCCACAATTTCTGGCTGATCAAACTTCATCCAACAGAACCGGGGAGTAGCAACACCACACTGATCACCCACACCCATCAATAGAGTTTGCTAAGTGTATCTCAAACCTGATGTCAGCAGTCTCATCAGTAAAGAAGTGAGCAAACTCCTCAAATTCATCCAGAGAAAATGCTCTTCAAACTTGCAGACAGGCTGGATTTTACAGTCTGTCCACAGTTCAGAAGAGCTGAGCTGGTTGATTCTGAGCTTCAGCAATCCTCCCCGGACAGGACATCTGCCTCCTTATGGGAGATTGCCAACTGATAGTCTCTATAATGTTACATCAGTTATAGTCTGTTAGCATCCTGGCATGATCTCTGCCAGCAACATTCTAACCTTTGCCCTACTTGACTCAGCTCCCTCAAGTTCCAATCAAACCAAGAGGACTGAGGGTGAGGGGGACTAGAGCCAAGGTGTCCAGAGCCCCTGCCACTGCTCAATTATAGGCCTGTAACAGCTTCTCGGGTCCATCCCAATAGGTCCAACTCCGCCAAGAGACCTTCTGAGGTCACTGCCCGCAAAGGGCGGTATTGGACCATCTCCACAGGGGCAGGCCTATGGGGGGAGCAAGGAGACTGAACCTTATAGTGTGGTGATTGGACCATCCTACCTGTTCCACCACCAAGTCGGAGGTCTCTATCCCCAGGAGGAAGATCAGGTCCAACGAGTGACCATAATTGTGAGTCGCAGAGGCAAATACCTGTGTGAAGCCCAACAAAGTCATAAGTCGGAGGACGTCCTGACCAAATTGCAAGAGTTCATCGTTGACCCAGACATTGAAGTCACCCAGCACCATCAATCTGGGAGACTCCAACACCATGTCGACAACAAAATCCGCGCGACTTCCTGCAGGAACAGCTTCTCGGCTCTGGGTGGATGGTAGACGAGAATGATCCTGCACCCCACACCTGTGACCATGGTACACTCAAAAGATCTGACTCCCTCAACTGGTACATCTAAAAGCTCCAATTCTGATTTAAAACAAATTGCCACACACCCCCGCCCCTGCGATCCGATCTCACATGTTGTCCCACCGAAAACCTGGCTGGAATTGCTGCTGCCAAAGTGGGGCCAACATTCTCGTCCAGCCAGGCCTCGGTGATACATGCCAGATCTGCTGACCCAACAAGATCGGATATAACAGCCATCTTGTTTTTAATAGATCTGGCATTGCACAATGCCGTGCGAGTTGGATGAGACACCGGGGCCAGCCGAGCGACTGGCCCAATTAAACATGGAGCCCTTGGGTATGGGCACCAGACAAGACGAACCTTGTTCAGGGTTCCATTTCATCCCATGGTGTCTCCTGATCCTCACTACCTCAATCCAGCCGCTCCTCTCTCCCCCCTCCAGGTCCAGCACCCCCACCCTCCACCTTCTACCCACTATCCCCAGCGCCCTGCAGCGACCATAGACTTCTGCGGGCAGTGGAGGACAGCTAAAAGGGTGGAGGTCCCGGAGCTCCGAGGGGGAGTCACACCTGACAGGGAGAGCAGCCTGCAAACACATGCTGATAAAGGCCAGAGCTCCAGTCCACAGTTCCCAAAATAAACCTTACACACAAACACTCCATTATACAATAAAATAATAAATGACCTCACACCTCCCAACTAAACTAAGCCCAACAATAAAATAAAATGCCAATACCAACCCCCCCCACCCCAACTAAAAATGTCCTCATAAACAGCTAATACTAAAACTCCCCCCTCCCAGTTCAGGTAGAAGATGTATATGAAGAGCAAATTCAATCCATAATCAGTTTGCTAATCTGCTTTGTTGAGGATCTCACCCCCAAGAAGCGCAAATAGTGAATGTCCAAGAAAAACACCAGTCTCTCTACTCTGGCAGTTTTTCAATCTGAGGCTTTTGTACAACAGCACTTATATAGAGGCTCTCTCACCACCTCCCCTCAAATTAACAGGCAGAAGTGGAACAGTTCATCTATTAGCAGATAGGAGCAGCTCTTTGACCGCAGTCCACGAAAGGAGCACATTCAGTTAGAGATTCAACCTGCAATTAGAACCGCGCTTAATGACCAAGGCTAGGGAGGGCTACTCCCCCCCCCCCCCAGAAAAGCAGGGCCCCCAAAAGGAAGCCTACCGGCCACCAATTAGGGGACTCCCTCGGGAATTAAGGTCCTACCACGCTCCAGTCACAGAACCCCCAGTGAACAACCAGGGAGGCTACCCAGCCCACGCCCAGCCACCAGGCAAGCTCCACAGGTCGACCACATTGACAAATTTCAACAGGCTAATAACAGCATCAATGATGATATCAATGGTACAGCTGAGACTCCAGTTGACGGAGGGAGAGAGCAGACACAGCTCCGTGAAGAATAGGGGAATTATGGCCTGATTTCCCCGGCTGTCCTCCGACAACCACCTGGCCAGACCCCTTCTCTGCAGAGACCACCCGCCCTCCGGCTAGAGACTACTGCAGCAAAAACCACACCACTCAGGGCCGCACACAGCCCCCCAACATGCTGAGGAACTCAACATCCAACATCCAAATCTTCAGTGGATGACTGAAATGCTTGGGCTCCCAACCAGTTGTCACTTCAGGGAGAAGTCAAGCAAAAGCAAAACTGCCAGCACTCACGACCTCCAGTAATCATTCACTCCTCAGTTGAAAAGGTTATTCTCATCGAAACTAAACTCTCTTCCCAGACAGCAGGCTCCTGAAGTGCTGACAAAAGTAGATAATCCCATGAGAGGGCAACCAGAAAATGCCCTTCCACTCCAACGACTGCCTTCTGAAAAAACAGCTGCAACTGCCTCAAGCTACTTCCAAATGGAAGCACTCACTGTAAACAAATGAGTGCTTCCAAAAAGAAAAGCGTGAATGGAGTAATTCGTCGGACTAAAGAAAAGTTCCACAAAGTTAGCAAAAACATTGTGTCATAGGGTGGGCCGAAAACTGCAGCCTGCCACACTGCTAAACAGCCTGAAACCTCCTGGGACACTCAGTGTAACTTGCTGTGCACCAAAATGCCAGGAAAGCAGCCCAAAAAAAACAAAGCACCACCCGAAAATACGCTCGAGCACTATACTACCTCACTTCTTCCACCCTCTCTGAACTATAAATATAAAATAAAATGAAACAGGAACTAGGACCAGCAAAAATAACAAAAATAAAATGGCTAAAAGCTCTAAAAGTTAGAGCTAGTACTCTGGCTGGCTCACAATTACTGGTTCCTTGTTATCACGAGACAAAAGCGTGGAATTAATGTACCGTGCCTCTCCATATAGTAAATATATGTCAATAGCAATACCACAAATTCAGATGGGAAAAGAATGGATTTGTGTCGTCACTATAGAGTACATCAGCTCGCATGTCACACAGATAAATTTGCTTAACTGGAGGCCCAGGTGGTCCCCATCGCAGTACCCATCAGTTATCTGTAAAACCTGTTACTTTCCAGAGCAATGTGAGCCATTTCTGTCAAGTGCCAAGTTGGTAGATTTACACGTGAGATCTCATCCCCTTTATGTAAGAAATATTTCAGGGATTATAAACCGCCATCATGCTGTATTACAGTATATAGTGAGTCCACATCTAATGTTTCAAAACACCAAGGCTCTTGCATGTTAAGGTTCTCCACAGTATTGATAATCTCCATGGAATCCCTCATGAAGGAAGGGAGTACCTTCACAAATGGCTGTAGTTGAGCATCTAAAACATAAGACAAAGATTCAGTCAACCACCCATTCCCAGAACAGATCGACCTTCCTGGAGGGTGCATAAGGTCTTTGTGCACCTTCAAGTAAGTGTATATTGTGTGCACTGCAGAGCGCATGGGTTCTGATTGACAAGTGAGACTCTGCTGCACATCTATCTGGTTGTACTCTGCATGGTTCACTAATCTTTAGCAGAGTTCTTGCTAATTCAGAGTCCATGGATTACCTTCTGCGTTGCTGTGTGTTACAGGTTGGCTGGGGAGGGGCCGCCAGTGGAGCTGCAGGCTCATTCTACCAGACATAGTGTTGCCTCTGTTGCTGCTGCCAGGTACCTTCCCATTTCTGAAATATGTAGGGCTGCTAGCTGGTTATATACTCACACACTCGTATTCCAATACAGCATCATCACAGACAGCACAACCACCATGTTCTAATTAAACAGGACAGCACCCACTCCTTTTCTGTGTGTGGAGGCATTGTGGACATAGTCTCTGTCTCACCCCCTGTATGCAAATGTATTGATATTAAGTGTTGCGGAAGCAAACAATTAGCTGTTAGACACGCTCAGTCGTGTGTGTGAAGCATCCCACAAGTGGTTGCTGCACCTGGAGCTGGCATCCTAGATGTTCTCAATATGGGGAACAGTGTCAGTGGATCTGTTGCTTTCAGAGAAAACAAGAATCTAAGACTTTTCTGTGCCCATCCTTCTCAGCAGTGCATGCTTCTGGGGGACATGTTCTCTCTGTGTTGGACTTGACACCTCCTATATCCATTCCCTCCATTTTTCTTGTCCACAAGGTAGTTCTCAAGGCATGCAGGGACAGGGACTGATTCTCATCGTGCTGGACTGGCTGTGCCAGTTCTGGTATCAAGATCTTCTCAATCTCAGCAACAGACCCCTATGACTGCTTCCACTCCTGCTGGACATACTGACTAGATCTGAGGGGAGGATCAAACATCCAGACCTACAGTCCCTGAATCCTGCACCCAGCAACCTAGTAACCTGGTTCCTTAGCGGCTAGATTTCCAGGCCTACTATAGGCTTTTTACAAGAATGTTCTCCGAGTACTGGAGTCATCTCAAGTGTTGACTCACAAGACATGCACTTGCAGGTGGACAGGATTCTTGTGTTGGTGTGAAGGGCATGGATCATTGCCCTTATTCTCCTCCATTTCACACATAACCGACTACCTCTGGTCTCTGTCTCAGTCAGGAGTTTAATCTGTATACCTTAAGGTGCCTTTGACTACCATTTTGGCATACTGTGCCGAAGCAGGGGTGCTGATGGTGGCATGGGAAAAAGTGTTCAGTGGTTACTCTAATGGGCTAGACCACCTGTGGTACAGGAGCCTTCTCCAAAAACACAGAAGACAGCACTCACCGTTAAGACTGGGTGCTGGAAAATGAACATTCAAACATGAGAAGAAAACCAGCACTCCAGACATAAATTTAATGAATATGTATTTTACTGTGCAGTTGCCATACTTACAAAGCCTGTTGTAAAACTATAATATAGTGATAATACAGAGGCTGCTACACACAACAAGCCCCAGCACTTCAAGGTACGATACCTCTTCGTTAGGGGATGCCAAAAATGAATAGGCATCTGAGAAAGCTTGAGGAGTGGTCAAGAGTGTGGCAACTAAGTTTCAATATGAAGAAGTGCAAAATCATGCACTTGGGGTGCAGAAACCCATGGGTGGTGTACAGAATAGGGGGAATGGTACTGGCGACCACCAAACAGGAAAGAGACCTGGGGGTAATCATATCTGATGACCTAAAGGTTGCCAAACAGTGTGACGAGGCAATGAGGAGAGCCAGCAGGATGCTAGGATGCATAGGGAGGGGTATCACCAGTGGAAAGAGGGAGGTGGTGATACCGCTGTATAAATCACTGCTGAGACCTCACCTAAAGTACTGTGTCCAGTTCTGGAGACTACTGCTCTGGAAAGACATAGACAGACTAGAGGCGGTCCAGAGGAGGGCAACTAAAGTGGTGCAGGGTCTGCATCAAAAGCCCTATGAGAAGAGACTGAAGGACCTCAGTATGCACACACTGGAGGAAAGGAGGAAGAGGGGTGATATGATAGAGACTTTCAAATACGTCATGGCTATGAATAACGTTTAAGAGGGAAGCCTTTTTTCAGATAAAAAAAATGCTCAAGAACTAGGGGGTCATGCTATGAAGCTTGAGTGGGTAGACTCAAGGGAGATGTAAGGAAATACTTTACAGAAAGAGTGGTGGATGCCTGGAACAGCCTCCCAGCAGAGGTGGTGGGGGCAGAAACTGTAATGGGATTCAAGAAGGCATGGGATAGGCATAAGGGAACCTTAGTGGTAAGGAAAGGGGAAGGGGGTAAAGCCGGAGATCAGGTAGGGTTTGTGGTGATACAGTAGGATGGGAAAATGGGCAGACTAGGTGGGCCAAGCAGTCCTCATCTGCCATCATACTCTAGGTGTCTATGTTTCTTTGCTGGGTGGTAGGAGTCCAGCTTGAAAATTGTTCTGGTGACTAAGCATGCACAGTGAAGACTGCCCAAGTGTTGATGTGACCTGAATACTAATAGTATGTCCATGGTTATACAGTAAGTAGGTGATCTTTATTTTTTCATTTCTTACTATCCCTAAATACAGCCTCCTGTGGCTCTCTGCTTCTGGATACCATCCTGATTTGCTCTTGTTGCTGCGGTTCAGCCACGCTCCCAGAATTTGTGCATCTGCCCTATAATGGGTTCTCCTCGCAGGGTTTGCCCTTCCCCTGATTTGTAACCTTTGCAAAATATGTAGTTCTACCCTGCACGTTTTCCTAATTTTGTTTTCCTACTGTGCACCCTTGCTTAGGTTAGACATCTGATCATTTTCCCCAAAACGTGCATTTGTCTTGTACTGCATCTCCTCACAATATTTTTACCTCTACCCCATCTTTCTCAAACCTTGTATTTTTACTCTTGCACCACTCCAGTTTTAAACCCCTTTTCTGTATACCTCTCAAAACTTGTGCTTTTTACCCATACCTGTCAAATAGTGTGTGTGTGCCTTTGCCCCTGCACTCATCCCCAAAGAATTACCTCTTGCACTCTTCCCAAAATTTGTACCACCACCCCCAGCCATCCTGAAATTAGCATCCCTCGTCTCACATCAGTCCCAGACTTTGTACCACTGCCATTTCATCCCTCTCAAAATGTACATCCCCTTTCAAACTAGGTACCCTATAATCCCATACTCTTCCCAAAACATATTCCCCTTGGCCCACTCCCAGTCCTTGTACTATAACCTATGCATTTCTCCTAAAATTTGCAGTCCTCCCCAAATTCGTACCCACATCCAAAATCCTTACAAAAAAAGGCACCCTTGAACACCTGTCAAGGGCACCGGAACTTCTTTGTTTGAGGGAGATGGAATGTAGAGGAGGGTACTAATTGTGGAGTGGGAGTTGGTGAAGGAGGTCCACATTTTGGAATGCACCAATTTGGAAGTAGTGTAAGGAAATACATATTTTAGGAGTAGGAGTACACATTATTGGAGGAGTGAAAAGTATTGGCACAAATATTGGATATGGTGAAGGGACACTGGGTAACAGATTTGAGTAGGGTTGGGATATGAAGGAAGACTGGAAGAAGGGATGCAAACGTTAGTACAAAACTGGAGTAAGGGTACAGACTTTGTAGAGAGTGTGAATCTAGGGGTACAAACTTTGGGAAGGTAGAGGTAGAGTTGCAAATTCTGGGAAGGAGCAAGGTTATAAGGTACAAATTTGTGAAGGGTACAACGTAGGGAGTACCCATTTTGGGTGGGGTGCACAGGAATAATGCAGGGAGGTAACATTTTATGAGTTGTATAGGGCAAGGTTACATAATTTTGGGTGTGCAGTTGGTTAGATGTGAAGGGTGCAAATTTGGGGAGTGGTGTGAGGGTTGGGTTATGACTTTAAGGGGGTACAGGAGAAGGTGTTCAAATCTTGGGTGGAGAGCACGTATTCACGTAACATTTCACAAGGAGTATGGGGTTAGATATACAAATTTTGTAAGGGGTATGGGGTAGGGTGCAGATTTGGGCAGTAGTGCAAGAAAAATGCACATTTTTTGGAGTAGTGCAAGGTAAAAGATACTAATTTTTGGAAGGGTGTAGTGTGTGACAGGGTTGAATGAAGCCCTGCCCCATTTGTTATGCAGAAAGAGTTTAAATGCAAGGATCTGTTCTTTCCACTCTTTTTCTGTCTGGTTGTGCAACCAAATTTATGTGTGAGACCTAGGAACTGATCACTCCGATGGTTTCACAGTTCTCAGCCTCTTGCTATCTCTCTGCCTTCCCTTGCTATTTCTGTCTTTTCTTCCCTCTTGTATATCTGTGGGTATAAAAATATATGTGAATCTTTATGTGGAAATGCCACTGATACTGGGATCCTTTTGTTTAAAACTGTATATAGTTATACTGTTGAAATGATTGCAAAAAGCTATTTGAAACTCAAGGGGCTAACCTGAGATGCAGTGTTTCAGCCTTTTTGCAGAGTTGTCAACAAGAGATCAGTTCTGGGACACCATATACTGTTTTGCTACACCTGCAAGTCTTAACGAGTTCCCAGACAAAGACTTATAAAAAGAGCAGCAATGCTTTTGTGTGAGAGACTGAGAGACTGAAACTTGGAATTAAGAGATACTCTCAGAAGAAGGACTTTGTTTTCTCTGTACTGCCTTTGTAAATAGTTATACTGAATAATTTTTACTTTTTATTTTGTTATCGAGAAAAACAAAATGCTATTTGCGAATTTTGAAACTGCTCCTTGTTTTTCTGTGCTTACTGACCTGTGCCTTGATGACATAGTGATAGGGGGTGTAAATTGGTTAAGGGGTGCACATTTTGGAAATACTGTAAATTTTGCTATTGTTGCATGACATGGTTAAAATAATGTGAGAAGGTGTGTGTGGTGTATATATGTGTGTGTGTATATGTATATGTATATATATATATATATATAGTCTGCTGCATGATGAAAAATCTGTGGTTGTGGAGTTCCAGAATTCCTGGTCCGTTGACTAGTGCTGTGTTCTGTGAGCTGCTTAAATTTTGTTTTGATGTGGGGGTGGAATTCATACCTGGGTCTCCAGGTTCACATCTCTGCACTCCAACCACTAGGCTAATACCTGCCAAAATGCTCTTTAATGATATTTTAAGTGTTTCTGTGGCATTGTTTTATATCTGCTGAACTCAGAATCAGTCTGCTGTATATATAAAAAAATCCTTTTTGTTTTTCTAGAGTTGGGAATATGTTATTTTCAGTGGAAACTCAGACAACTGAAGAAAGAACCCAGCAGTATCATACAGAAATAGAAACACTGTACAAGGATCTGACTGTAAAAGGAAAGGCACTAATGCTGTCTACCGAGCTTGGGGTAATGTTACTTGTCATAGTGTATCAGGCCTGTATATTTCCTTGTTCCCCTGGTGCTGCCATGTCCCAGGGCTCTGAAGAATCATGAGATCAGTGGATTAATCCATGAAAGGAGTAAATGCATTACTTGGCAGCAGGCTGGGTTTAGTACTATAAAGTCCTTTACACCTCAAACACTGCCACTTGGAGCATTTCCAGTGGGGGCCATCTGTAAAGCAACACTCCAGAATCAACAATTTTCATATCAACAGTTCAATCAGAACTTTATTGATTTCCAGCAGTTTTAAAAGGTCCCTGTAAGCTGCTGCATAACTATGGCTGTCAGCAGATGTTGAGGTTTACAGCATACTGTTATGTCTCCTCTGATTACGGGAGGCATCCTGTGATGTATGCACCACACCACTGTGCTCCACTGATTGCAAACTTTTATAGACTAAATGAACAAAAATCAACTGCAGACTGAGCTGCTAGTAAGAATGTTTCCGTTGTTACAGAGTGCTGCTTTACAGCTGACTGCAGTGCTCCAGCCAGTAGTGTTTGAAGTTTGAAGCCAGTCCCCTTTGAAAGACTGACCACCTGGCAAGCCTGAGGAGCACGGTGCTTGGGTTTTCTGTATTTTGATTTAGAGAGCCCTATTCACTTTAGTACAGTGAAACCCTGTGTTCCTAGATGACTGAAGACTCGCACTGAAAACAAGACTTCACCTAGTTAGTCCATACTGTTCTTGTATTCCTTTTCACCTGGTCATTAGGCAGTATTTCTCCTGTGAATCTGGAGGAAGGTTTAAAGGGAAGTGAAACTAGTAGTGTAAATACAGCAGAGGGACTCCGCCCAAAAGGATTAAAGTCAGAAATATTTTATTTTTGTATTTATTCATTGATTCGTGTATTTATTTATTTAGTTTTTATTTACCAGGTGAGTGCACTAGACAAGCAACTGTCTATTTTCAGGTACAGCCAGAGAATTCACAAAACTCACAATTGGTAATCCAGTACGGTAACACCAGTGTACACATACATCATACACAGGCAATGGGAGTTATTTCTGTGTACATATAAACAGTGGTATACCAGGGTGTCACTAGAGGTGGGCATTAGGGTCTGGAGCTCCAAATCCTTATTCATTAGCCCTGAATAAGATTTCCAATTGCTAAAACTGACCACTGTCCTAGTTTGTTTTTTTTCACTGGGCAGGATGGTTGGGAGCTCTACCCCTATCTTTTCAGACCCTAGAAATGCCCCTAGATAGAGATGGGAAAAATATTAAAACCATGAATTACCAGAGGTATACAATACAATAAAGATGGTGAGCAGCGTCATTGCATGACACCCAAGTAAAGGTGAAGAAGCAAAATGTATATAGCAAAATATGGGTACCAAGCCATTACTTGTATTGCTTTCCTATCCTCTTACTAGTTCTAAATATTAAACAAGTGAAGTTTCATTTTTGTTATGATACTCCACCAGGAAAGTATATGATACTTTGGGACTGAAGGCACAGTAGCTAAATTTCAGTTAATTTTATCTTTGTATTTGAAACTCTGCAATATGCTTAAGAACTTTGTTGGCATAGTACATAAATCTGTTACGAAAAAAGGTTTGTGGTAGGTCTGCTGATAAGATTTAATGATATTTTATTTTTGAACTGATGTCATTTTCTTCGTTAATATACAGTACATTAATTCATGTACCTTATGCATTTTTTTAAAATGTATAAAACTCCTGAAATAAAAATTATTAAAAAAATAGAAAATGGCCAGTAAATGTGACAGATGCAAAAAACGGGATTATTTATGAGCAAAACCAGTTAAAAACAAGAACGCGTAAATGCATTAAGTAGTTATGATGATCCCTTGGGAACAGAGTTCTATAATCTGAGAGTGAAGGTAGTATCACCCTGCTTGGTGCGACCTTTAGGCATAGCTAGTGTCACAGTTCCACTTCTGTGGGGTAGGGTTCCCTGGGCTTACAGTGACCTCCCCTGAGTGCAGCCTGTGCGGTGTGGGTCAGGAAACCCCTCCCTTTCAGGGCGCTGGCTGTATTTACAGCTGAGCATCTGCCAGGAGGTCCTGGGAATTCCTCTCTCTCTCTGTGTGAGGAGTGAAAATACAGTCTCAATTCTGTGTTCCTGGTAGAGAACCCTCTTGGCCACTGGGCAGCAAACCAGAAAAGCCCCAGGGATGTATAGGCTTTTGGGGTGCCTCATAAACCCTATATGTGTCTTTTCCAGAGAGATGCAGAGACTGGTTCAAACCCAACAGACCACTCTGTGAGACCTCTCATATCTCCCCATATACTCACAGGTCCCTTCTCGTGTTCCATCCTGGTAGTGTTTGGCCTTTAAGCATTAGGTCAGGCATGGTGTTGTTTGAACAAAACCTTCCCACGCTTACATACACAACAGCCAATTTCAGAGGTATTGTGACATTATGACAAAGGCTTTACTCATATCTATTAGATAATATAATTTAACATGTAATTAACGATCAAAGATTTGGTTACAGAATACAGGAAAATAAAAGTTGGACAATATACAAAAGAAGTACCCTTAACTTTTCCAAAATCTAACATACAGTTCTACCTTGTTCAAGTGCATTTGACTGAGTTACAGTCCAGTAAAGTAAAAATGTCCTTGTTACCTGTTTTGTGATGGAATTCCAAAGAGGGGTCCCATCTGGTCAGTTCCTCATTACACACAGGACTGAATTTCAGCAAAATCTCCTGGCTTTTCAAAGTCAAGTTCAAAAGGGCTGCCTCTGGATTTCCCCACTGTAAGTGGCTGGCCTTTGTCACATGGCTGCAAATAACCAACCAGCTCTCTGTGTTTTGTTTTAAAAATCCAACTGACCAACCAGCTTAATATGTTTTACTTTTAAAAACTCAACTGTAGAGTTGCTTCACTGGAGGGGTCTCTTCCCCACCCCCACCCACATTAGGAAAAAAACAGTTTTTTTTTTTCTGTTACTCTGTTGGAGACACTAGGCACCACCCCCTACAGAGATAGCTTGGCCCACGGTCTTTGTCTAGCTGTTTTCCCCAACAGGCCTGTTAAGACATAAATAGCTGGGCTTTTAGCTTTCAATTATCCTCCAATTACTGCAACTGCCTCTTCAGGCATGTTTTCTGAAAACTAAGGAACCAGTCCATACCAGTAAAGCTTCTGTTTTCCCTTAATCTCAGATTTACAGAAAAAAACAGGCTTGATGAACACCATACAACACAAGGAATATTAATTATAAACCAACAGAAATATGACGTGGCGCTATTCTGCTACAGCCAGTAACCTGTGATCATTTGAACTTAGTTAATAGCTAGTGTGTTGGCAGGAGAGG
The DNA here is from genome assembly GCA_016271365.2 of Neoceratodus forsteri. NCBI lineage: Eukaryota > Metazoa > Chordata > Ceratodontiformes > Ceratodontidae > Neoceratodus > Neoceratodus forsteri. The sequence continues at coordinate 1,731,326,404 of CM057449.1, forward strand.
AGAGCCAGGAATACAGATGATTGATTTTGTAATGTGTTTTAAACTATGCCTCCCAGTGTGACATCACGAATAGATGGAGGAGAAAGCCAGACAAGTCTAGAATACAATGTACAGTGACAGGTGCAGTGATTCAAGGCCAGGGCAAAATGATAGATATTGATATAAGTCCAAGCAGAGCTCCAGGTTGGTCCTCTTCTGTTTTATGTAGTTTTAATGGTAGCTTCAGGGTCTGATATATCAACTGTCCAGTTATCAGCCAGTAGAACATCAGCCACACAGACTCAAAGTCCAGATTCAGAATGCTTCAGTTTTTATTCTTACACCATGCATAAACCCCCTAGACCTCGCACAGCGTTTCACCCAAATGTAGGCATTCTTCAGGGAAGAGGATCTGTACTCAAATCTTAAAATTAAAATTACATATTCACACATTTTACTAATTTCTCTACGCTCTTCAGCAAAACAACACCAACCACAGGCAGATGGAGTACTGTCTTCCCACAAATGTGTTGTCTGTTAAACATCACATTAATTCTCTAATTGTTTAAATATACAATAACTATCATAGGAATCTAGTATGCCCATTATCAGTATTCCATCTGCTATATCATTATTATGAGTGATATTTTTCAAGTCCTGTCTAATCTCTACCTCATGTGCTTGTACACCATGTACAGTGATTTTTAAATAAATATTTAAGTGAAAATAAGGTGACCGGCATATTATCCTTTCAGTGATGCTGCAGTTAACCCGCAAGTGATTTCCCATTCTGCATATTCCATATCATAATTTTGAAATTAGAACAGCAAAATTTGAAGGAGACTTACCAACGTATTGCATACTCGAATTTCAGGGAGTAGTATAAATTGGCAGTCGCAATTTATTCCATGGATTTAGTCTGTGTAGAAAAGGTTTTAGATGTTAATGTATTTTCTGTGTTTCTCTTATTAGTTTTAATATTTTCACACTAAATAATTTAATTTCAGTATATAAAATAGCACCTGTATGGGATCAACTTGCAGTATACCTTCAGACTTAATTTTCTTATCCTAGACATCCTATTCTGTATATTCATTCAGTTTTCAGAGGCGTTCAAGTACTCACTGTTACCTGTTTGGGAATGAGTATAGCTTTCAGTGAAGCTTCATTTCCAGTCCAGCAAAATATTTTCTTGTCAGAATGCATTCTAGCAACAGAGTAACAAAAGTTGACACTCTCCCTTACACAGGCATAGTGCTAGCAGCAGTGTTCAGCACAGTAACACTGACATGCTGCCAAATTGAGATGCTGTCTATGTAAGAGTTAGTGCCAACTCTTGTTACCCTGTTGCCAGAATGCATTCTGATAGGGAAGGATTGGAAATGAAGCTTTGCTGAAAGTTATACTCATGCCCAAACAGGCGATCATGAGTACTTGAGCTCACCTGACAACTGAAAGAATATACAGAAAAGGATGTCTAGGCTAAGAAAATTAAGTCCAAAGATATGTTGCAAGTTGGATGATACTGGATAATTCCGGACCCATGCAAATAGCGTAGCAGTACGTCATGGAATTAGCTTACATTATGCTATAGTACCACTACTCCACTTGACCTCTGCTAATTTCAGTACCCAGTTGCGTACCTGCCTACGGTACTCAAGTTTAGTTGGTACAGCTGTTAGGTTTTTTTTTGTTTTGTTTTCTTGTTTTTTTAATACGTTCATTTTTAGCTCAGGGGTTCTGCCTGTCACCTTCCCCCTGTTTTGTTTTGTTTTTTTGTTACATGGGGGTGTGGGGGTTGAAGACCCCCAACTCAAATATATGCAGACTCAGAAATCACTTATGAGTTAACTGCAGCACCACTATGAGGATAATATGCAGGTCACCTTGTTTTCACTTGAATATTTATTTAAAAATCACTGTACGCAGTGTACAAGCACGTGAGGTGGCGATTAGGCATGACTTGAAACATAACGCTTATAATGAAGCTATAACAAATGAAATATTGATAATGGACAGGCTTGATTCCTGTGATAGCTATAGTATATGTAACTAGCAAAATATTGTAGAACTAATAGGAGATTAACAGACAACACAATTGTGGGAAAATGGCTGTATTTATCAGCTAATGGATGGTGCGGTTTTACTGAAGAGTGTAGATAACTTAGTAACGTGAAAATATTATTTGAATTTTAATATTTATGATTTGAGTGCAGATCCTCTTCCCTTTGAAGTCCTACATTTGGGCGAAATGTTGGGAGAGGTCTGGGGGATTTCTCCTTGATGTAAGAATAAAACTTGAAGATTTTTAATCTGAACTTTGAGTCTGTATGGCTGATGTTCTGCTGGTTAGTTCGTATATATTGTTGTATGCCACATTGCACTTCCTTAAAAGATTTGGCTGAGTTCAAAAAAGACATGTGCACCATATGTAAGTTTGGGGGGGTCAGATACCACGTGCAGTGGCAAGGCAGGTGCTAGGGGTAAGGTTATTCCTTACCATGTAGGAGATCCCAAATCTTGGGTTTACTGCCTTGCAGATGCCAGAAACGTGCAGGGAGAACTCAAGTGATGGGTCCATGGTGAGGCCTAACTAGGTGAATGAGGAGAAAGTGGCAAGCATGAAGCCATCAGTACAAGAGATAGAAGGAGAAAACAGAGCAGCCGATTCCCAATAATCCTTATACAAAAAAATGACTGTGTTTAAAAGTTACACACCTTTTTGTAGTCCTAGTTTCAGTGAAGAGCCGCTGCTGATGTTAGCTCCTGAACGCACAGCCTGGTCCTCCATGCCAGCAGCATTCTAGGACTTATTTTTTTCAAGTTCAGTATAACTCTGTAATGTAGTAAACATTCATAAACAAAGCAGACACTGGGTTAGGTGTGGTAAATGCATTCACAGAATGTACATATTCGTGATACTACAGAATGTGGTGGGAGTGGTGGGTTTGGAGTATGGTGGTAGACAAGCTTTGGGATGCAAAGGTTGTGCCCAGTTTCAGATTAGAAAATGAGTTGGGGAAATCCTTAAAACTGATTGGCTAAGGCCTCCAACCAGCCGGTCCGGTATCAGACACCAGAGACTGGGAAATAATGTGTCCCACTGTCTGTTGCCTGATTTTGTTCTTAGGTCACTGTGCCCCCAGTTATTTTAAGTAAAAAAAAAAAAAAAAAGACAATAACGTTTCTCACTTCAAACGGAAATAAAATGAGTTTGTACCAGAAACAGCATCCTACAGGTGCCTGCCCTCTCAGCCTTCTCCTGCACTGTTCCCCACAGTGCCATGAGAAGCTGGACACTGCTGTCTATACTGCCGTTGATTGCAGGAACAAGGCAGCAGCACGTCTCCTTCTGAGTGAGCCTAACTCAAGAATGTACTGCTGGTCTGATGACTCAGCGGTACGAGGCACGGACTCCGGACACGGTCGAACACTCTGCCATCCTTTCTCCACATAAACTGTGGCTTGTCACCCCCTGCTCGAGCCAGACTTGAATAATGTTAGTTTTTTTTTTTAAATCACCTATGGGCTTTCTTTCCTGACCACTCTGTGGCTAATCTTTTCTCGGCAGGCAGGTGGGACATGGAGGGGATCTGTAGTCCATGGGGGGAGAACCACGCCACTTACAGATACAGGCTCCTGCAGGAAAAAAAAGGACATGGACAACATTGCTGTCTACTTCCTGTTATTGCACTGGAGGGATTACTTTACAGCAAATACTGTTTTTTTTTTATTTCTTTCTGTTTGGTTTTCACCTTTTATTTTAAGTTTTTAAACTTTTTTTTTAAATGCGGCCACCCCATTTTCTAAGCACAATAATACCTTCCAATGAGGGTGTTTTTTGGGCTATACTGGACCTTCCAGTGGCTATAAGACCCTCCGCCTGCAGCGTTGGGCGTCATTACACCTCTATAGCCCAATACCGCCCACCCTGTCAGGTATTATTCCTACATACTGCAGGGATGAGATTTCAGAATGTTGCATTGTTACTTATTACACTGTATTGCATATGTTTGATTGAGAGCAGAATTAATTATAATGTACATGCTTCAGTAGGCTGTAGGCTTAACTTACTTAGCATATGCTGTATATGATGTATTAGGTGTAGCTACTTCTGTTAAAAGTGATGTTGTACTGTATTTAACTATTTTATATTATGTAACAGTGGTGTGTATGTGTGTAGGGGCATTATTGCAAATGAACTTTATCTCAATGACTTACCCCTAAATAACCATGAAACTTGAAAGGTCACAATTTTGGAATGCAGTAGGAAAACCATTTCAGAATGCAGTGGGGACAGACAATTTTGAAACATGACTGAACCACTAACATTCCGAATGAAGGGGGTAGAAATGATTTTGGAATGTGGCAGGGAGGCATAATTTCTGAATAGGGCAGGAATATGTAAATTTGAAATTGAACAGGGATGCCAACTTTTGGAAAGCGTTGGTTATGCTCAATTTTGGAATGTGGCCAGGACGTGGACTTTGGAAATTTGATAGGAACACGCATTTTTAGAATGCGGTTGTGGCATGCTTTTTTAGAAGGTACTGGGGATGAACATTTTCAGAAGAGGCAGAGATATTTAGTTTCTTAATGTGGTGAGGACATGCAGATTTACAATGTGCCTTCCAAAGTTGTGTCCCACAATCTAAAATTATACATCTGCACCACATTCTGAAATTACGTATCCTGCCACATTAAGAAAATGCCTGTCCTTGCCACATTCCTTAATTGTGCATCTCCACCACATTCAAAATTTGTTCACCCCTGCCACATTCTGAAATTGTGCATTCCCACCCACTGAAAAATTGCACGTCCTCACCATATTCTTAAATTGTGTATTCCACCCACTGAAAAACTGCACGTCCTCACCGCATTCTGAAATTGTGCATTCCCTGCCCATTTCAAAACTACACATCCCTATGGCATTCTGAAATTGTGCATCTGTACCATGGTCTAAAATTGCACATCTTCATCACATTTGCACATACGGCAACCATGCCACGTTTTGAAAATTGTTCATCCTCACCACATTCCAAAATTGTGCATCCCCACCACATTCCAAAGTTACACATTCTCATATTTCAATATTGCAAATCCCCACCACATTCCAAAATTGTGCATCCACAGTACATTCTGAAATTCCACGTCCCTGCCACATTCTTCAATTGTGCATCCCTGCCCTTAGAAATATAGAAATTTATGGTAGGAAAAGACCATTGGTCCAGCCATTCTACCCTGTTCTACCCAATCCTACTCCAGGACCTGTTGTCTAGTTTGGGTTATTGCTCTTGCCACCCCCTTGCCTTCTGCCCTACTGCTTCTTTTGTGTAACTATTACGCCTTTTACTTGGTCCCAGTTGTGTTTGAAACCATTGTTAGTTCTTGCACCCACCACCTCTGGTGGTAGGCTGTTCCACAGCTCAGCCACTTTCTCTGCAAAATAAAACTTTCTCACATCTCTCCTGAATCCCGCCCCCAGCATCTTCCTCTCATGTCTCTGTGTTCTTGATTCCTCATTGCTGCTGAATATTTCCTCACAATGTACCATGTTCATGCCTTTCGAGAACTTGAAGGTCTCCGTCATAAACAAAAGCTAAATAAATAAAATAAATATCACCTCTATCGCTTTTAGTCTGCAGCAAGTACATTTTCAGAGGCTTAAGCTAGTCCTTTTGAGATCTGCCCTGTTGACCCAAAATCATTTTGGTTACCCTACTCTGCACGTCTCTAGCCTTTGTCTTTTCTTAGGTGGTGACTCCACATGGGCACAGTATTTGAGATGTGGCCTCACCAGTGACCTGTAAGAGAGGTAGTATCATCTCATCCCTACTGCTATCAGACCGTCTCCCAATACACCCAACGTTTTCGTTGCCATGTTGTTGGCCTTGTTAGTGTCTAGATTGTTTTAGGAAGTTGCATCTGATGACTCTCAGGTCCCTTTCCTCTGAGGTATTGTCCAACTTAACCCCTCCCATCCAATATGCCATCCTGGAGTTCTTTTTTTTTTAAATTCACGTTTATTGCATGTTATGGCACAAGTAACCAAGATATTATACATCAGAGACATCAGCTTCAGAGAACAACATGGGTGTTCCTATTGTACCCCTAAGAAGTTTACAATAATGTCTTAAGCTACCTGTTCCCAATTTCAAGGGTCATATTGTACCATCACCGATATCCCTTTGTTTTGTGAGGAGCAGTCCCGGGTAAATCCCATGACCTTGTTGTCCAGTCATGGTGGTTCCTACATCTATCTTATTTCTTTTCCCCCGTCTCATCTAGCCCTCATCTGTACCAATCAATAACCAGGAGGACCACCGCCTAGTAAAGATCTGCGTCTTTCCGTTTATTTTGTATGTAATTTCCTCCATATCCCTAATTTCCTTGACAATTATCTCCCAATCTTGAACCGTCGGGGCGCACGGTGCCAGCCATCTCTTGGTTATAGCCTTATGTGCTGCAGTAATTAATATGTTCCACATGTAGCCCCTGTCCGCCCCCCTGAGGTCCTCTGGTTTGACTCCCAGTACCAATTGCTTGGGACCCAACCTATATTAGTATCAAGCATTAATCTTATCTTCTGTTAGACCTTCAACCAGAAGTTCCCTAAGGTCGGGCATGACCAAAACACATGCAAATGATTCGCATTCAATGCCCACACCCCTCCAACATTGTCCTGAGCCCTTCTTATCCCGTTTAATCTGTATCTTTGGTGAGATAAAATCTCAATCTGACCTTCCATTGAACTCCTTCCACAAAGGTGAGGATGTGGTCCTACAGGATAGAGTCAGAGCAGTTTCCACTCCTTATCTTTCAGAGGTTCTCCTATCTCTTGTTCCCATCTAGACCTGATCTGTAAGGTCTTATTCCCCTCTATCTCTCAGGGCCTCATAAATGACCGAGATCAGTCCCTTACTTCTCCCAGAGTTAATAGTTTCCTCTATGATTCGTAGAAGCTTCAAAGTTTCTTTATTCCGGGTGTGTGCATATCGTTTCTGGTTTATGTGGGACCTAACTTGGAGATATATAAAATAGTCAGCTTGTCTCAGAGAAATCCTTCCTAAGTTGGTTGAATTCTATCACATCTCTCCCTTCATGAATTGACTATAGGAGTTAAGACCCAATCTTCCCATCTTTTAAGGTAAGATCTAGTTTAGGTGGGGAAAACCGGGTCCCAAGCAATCCATTTCAGGGGCCACAGCTCCACCCCCAGGTCGTGTTTAGCCCATAGCCGTTTTAGAGATCTTAACGTATTTTGTACTGCAATAGGCAGGATATTCTGCTCTCTTTTATAAGTCCCTGAAATCCAGGGCCTCCCCACAGGGGTATCCCGTCCGTCAAAGCCTCTCTAATTCCTTCCATCTTGCACTATAGGCTTTAGCTGACCATAAGAGGCCCACCTTAGGTGTGTAGCTAAAGTAATCCTCCAGGTTAGGAACATTTCTGCCCCCCTCCCTTTTGTTTGACTGCATTATGGTGTTCTTAATTCTTGGCTTCCTATTGTCCCAGATAAAGTTTGTCAGCATCTTTTGCCAAATCTGAAATTGATTCTTGTGGATTCTTACTGGTAAACATTGATAAAGATACAGGAATCTGGGGAGAACATTCATAGAAACCGAATGTATCCTTGAGTACAGAGGGAGCCGTAAGGTCTTCCACCTCACAATGTCTTGTTTGATTTGGGATACAGTTGGATCAGTAGTTGGCCGGGAACAACATAGCCAGGTTTTTAGGATTTGTATCCCCAAATACTCATTTTCCTCTGTTCCAGTTCACATCTAGAAGTTGTTTAACCTTAAGAGAGGGGTTATAAAAAAATTTTAGGACTTCCGTTTTGTTTTTGTTTATAGTGTATCCTGAATATTGGCCAAATTTGTCTAGAATGTCCCAGATTTTAGGAAGTGATTCTTCTGGATTCGTAATATATAAAAGAACGTCATCTGCATACAATGAAATTTTATGTTCCTGCCCATCTACCCTCACCCCCTCCATCCCTTCTGTCTCTCTGATGGCTTGAGCCAGGGGTTCAATGTACAAATCAAAAAGAAGGGGACATAGCGGGCAACCTTGTCTGGTACCCCTTCCCAAACTAAACCTCCTAGAGATGCCCCCATTCACCCTTACGTAGGCTTGAGGTGATGCGTAAATAGCCTTAATCACTTCCAAAAACATTGGTGGAAAGCCCAATTTTCAAGAACCAGGAATAAGAAGCCCAACTGACCTTATCAAAGCGTTTTCTCAGCGTCTAAACTCATAAGACAGGCTGGGATGCTTTTATTAATAATATCAATTATATTTATGGTTCTTCTCACTCCTTGCGGGCCTGTCTCCTTCCACAAAACCTGTTTGATCCGGGTTAACCAGTTTAGCAATAATTGGTTGTATCCTTTTGGCTATTATGGCTGTGAAAATCTTATAATCTACATTAAGTAGGGAGATTGGTCTATCTGAACCACATTCCTTAGGGTCTCTACCCTCTTCGGAATCACTGTTATAGTGGTGTAGTTCCACGAGGGGGATTAGTTTCCCCTCCAGCCATATCTGATTATAAACTGCGTGAAGTATTGGGGTTAGTTCCGCTTTGAATGTTTTATATAACTCCCCTCCGAATCCATCCGGCCCTGGGCATTTACCCGTTTTAAGGTCTGATCCTGGAGTTCTTGATCTCTATGTGCATCACTTTGCACTTCTTGGCATTGAATTTCAGCTGCCAGAGTTTTGACCAGCTCTCTAACCTTTGCTGGTCCCGCTGCAACTCCCTCATTTAGTGTCATCTGTGAAGAGACGCATCTTGCCCTGCATGCCTTCTCTTATGTCACTAATGAACATATTGAAAAGGCCGGTCTATGTTGCTGTGATGACTTTGAGGTGTAATCTCGCATCTGCCACCATTGTGTGGAGCTCACTTATTTTGTTCCCTAGGCTTCTGGCATTTAGGCAGACTACCTTCCAGCATATGCCTCTACCCACTCCCCTTCTTGTTAGCACCTTCCCCTCCACCCCTAATTTTCTGCCCCATGCTTGTTCTGTGAACCCCCACTCCTTGACTCCATTTCTTAATGTATTATGGAACCGTGTCAGGATGCCTCCATCCCCACTGCTTCTAGCCCCCATTTCTGATGGCATTCTAACTACTGTAGCTTCCACTTTTGTTCTCCATCTTCTGTGGTTCCCCCAGCTTTAGTAGCCCCCCCTTACATAGATACAGTCGGCAGATAAGGACCGTTAGGCCATCCAGCCTGCCCGTTTAAGCAGCTTAACAAAGCTTCTAGTGATCCTATCTGGTCACTGACGTTAGCTTTTTCTTCCTATCTCTATTATTCCATTGTTTCTGTCCCATGCATGTTTGAAGCCCACCACTGTACTGGTTGCCACCACCTCCTGGGGCAGGCTATTCCATGCATCCACCACCCTTTTTGTAAAAAAGAACTTAATGACATTTCACCTTATGCAGCAACCCCTCAGTCTCATACCGTGTCCTGTTGTCCTGGCACTACTATTAATCTGGAATATGTTGTCCCCTTCCACCTTGTTAATGCCCTTGATGTACTTGAATGTTTCCATCATGTCACCTCTCTCCCTCCTTTGTTCCAACATGTACAAATTGAGGTCCTTCACTCTCACCTCGTAAGGCTTGTGATGTAATCTGTTCACCATTTTGGTTACCCGCCTCTGCATTGTCTTTATTTTGTCAATGTCCTTACAAAGGTGTGGCCTCCAGAACTGTACACCGTATTCAAGGTGAGGTCTCACCAGGGTCATGTACAGTGGAACTATTACCTCCCTCCTTCGATTTGATTCCCTTTCCAGTACACCCCAACATCCCACTGGCCTTTCCCACCGCCTTTGCCATCTGCCTAGCAGCCTTCAAGTCATCTGGAATTATGACCCTCAAGTCCGTCTCCTCTGTAGTTACTGTCAGCAGCTCCCCCAACCTGTAACTCACCCCAGTGTTCCTGCTCCCCACATACATAATTTTGCACTCCTTTGCATTAAACTTTGGTTGCCATGCCCCTGATCATCTCTCCAGCAGTTCCAGGTCTTTTCTCATCCTTTCCACCCCCTCCAGAGTATCAACCCTGTTGCAGATCTTGGTGACATCTGCAAACAGGCAAACCTTTCCCCTCTAGCCAATCTGCAGTGTCACTGATGAAGACGTTGAAGAAGACTGGCCCCAGAACTGACCTCTGTGATACCCCACTCTCCCTTTTGTCTGATTGGGTTCCATTCACCACTACCCTCTGTTTTCTGTCCCTTAGCCAGTTTCTAATCCAGTTCACCACATTGCGTCCCAGCCCCAGGCCACCTAGCTTGTTGACCAGTCTCTTATGTGGGATTATATCAAATGCTTTGCCAAAATCGAGGTATGCAATATCTACCACCACCCCCCCCCCGGTCTACTGCCCATCTCCAGTCCTCTGGGATCAGTCCTCAGTTCCTTTAGGACCCTGGGATGTATGCCAACTGGACCCATGGCTTTTTCCACCTTTAGCTTTGCCAGTTCTTCTAGGACCCTGTCCTCTGTGAATGGAATGGTGTTTACCTCCTTATCCTTAGCGCCTTTGAAGTCCAGCTGAGGGCCCTGCCCATCCCCTTCCGCAGTGAAGACTGAACAGAAATATTCGTTCAGGATCGCTGCCTTTTCCCATCTCCCTTCACTATCTCCCCCTTTGCCCCTCTAAGCTTTACTACTCCCCCCTGTGCCTTCCTTCTCTCGCTGATGTACCTGAAGAATGTCTTATCTCTTTTTCTAACCAAATGAGCTATTCTCTCCTCCGTTTGCACTTTAGCGCTCCTCACTGCCTTTCCCGCCTATCTAAGACACTTCTGGTACATTTCCTTGTCCTCATCCCTCTTAGTTTGTGTCTACCAACATACTGTAGACATCAAACATCTGCCCCAGTGCACTAGCCCTCTCTCTCATTAGGTGAAGGCCATCACCTTTGAAGAACCTTCTGTCCCAGAAGGCCACCCAGTCTCCCAGTGTCCTTCTGACAACATCCTTTCAGCCACTTGTTAAACTCCTCAATTTTCTCCATCCTCACTCTACCCTCTTCCTCCTTCACAGAGGGAGGACCTTGGAAAAGGCCAGGGAAGCAGAGTGTGCCTTCAGTCTGTCCCCCAGCCTTCCAAAGTTGTTCTTCACTGTCTCAGTAAACTGGTTCCTCAGATTGTTAGTACCCAAGTGTACCAGCGCTTCAAAGTCCCCTCCCTCCTGTCAAATGTCCTAGATGGTAGATGCACCAGGAAGGTATCTGACCACCCCCTCCCCTTTCCCCGACTTCACACTACCTTCTCCATCCATCTAATTATTGAGTTCTCTATTAATAAGATATGCCTTTTTGCCTTCTTCCTGATGTTACCACTGGGTGCTACCAAGTTATACTGTTCACCCTTCCCAGCTGGGTCTGAGCCCCCACTGAAGGAGTGTGGTACCCACTCCTCCTCAAGTGGTGTAAAACGATTTGCTGTTGGGATATCGTGAGCCTGGATGACTCCCTTATATCTGCCCCTGCCACTCCTTCCCTTTCTCGCTACTCTCCAGCCTCCTGGGCCAGTGGGCCTCTGGGAGAGTGAGGGGTGTTGGGTGTATCTGTGGGGACCAGCTCAGCTTGTTATGCAGTTGGGAAATCTCCTCCCTTGCTGCTACCAGCTGTGCCTGGAGCTCCACAAATGCCCTACATGTGGAGTAGTGTCCTCTCTTCCAGAGTGTAGTCCAGGAGATGAGCGCCCTGCAGTCCCTACGGCTGTCAACTCACTGCATGCTGTCTGACTTTTTCCATCTCATGGTACCTACTTGACTCCTAAGTAAACTGAAATACACCCTGGTACTAACCTACTGCTTTCCGCCTGCCTGAAACCCCTTTATCTACTTCCTACAACACTCTACCCTAGATAGGTTGTTTGTCCAATATCAGTTGCCCTTAATACAGTTTCACAGTTACTCCTTCCCAAGGTACTTTGTTGGGTTACCCTGGATAGGGAATTCCTTAGTTTCCTTTTCACAATCTGCCCAATGACTATTAGTTACCTGTACTGACTTCCAGAGGCCTCTGTGGTCCTGCAGTCTTCCTGTAGATGCCATGCAGATGACCCTGAGTCAGATACTCCATTCCTCCTCTGTTCCACCTATACGGTGGAACACTTGAAATTTCATGTCCTAATCGCATTCCGAGATTGTGTGTTCCCACCACATTCCAAAGTGTGCATCCCCCAATCTGACATTACACATCCCCGCCACATTTCTAAATTGTACATCCCTGTTGCATTACACGATTGTGTTTTACGCATACCAGAATTGCATCCCTACCACATTGTAAAATGTTACTCCACCACATTCTGAAAATCATCATCCCTGCCTCATTTTAAAACTTTGTGTCCGATTGTAATTCTGAAATTGTGTTACTGCTGCATTCCAAAATTGCAACCCCGGGGCATTCTGAAATGTAATCTCTGCTGTATTTCTAAGTTATGCACAACCTTGGTATTCCAAAGCCATGACCAAAGATTGTTGCTCCGTGACATTCTGAAGGACCATGTATTCAGGATTACAAAAAGGCTTGTACCTTCGAAACAAAGTAACTCTGAATTTATCAATGTGAGAACATTTGGCAGGAGCCCCTCTCTTAAAAACCACTGTAAGAGAAGATGTAACTTTTTTTTAATTTTTCTGTTTTTTCTTCCTATCTTCATTAACTGGGATTTCTTTCCACTTAACCCTGGCCTTTTCTGCCCAGAGGATCTGACCAGAACACTGATCCACTCTATCCCCCTACACTACAACTGACCAACTCCCCATCTTGCCACTGATTTTGAGCCTGAACTGATTCTGTGGTTGGCCAAACCCCGTATCCAGCTCCATGGGGGAGAAGGATGTGGCATGCATGGGGCGTGGGGGCAGAGCCAGTTTCATTCACTAAGTCTGGGTCCCTTTGTCTTGATTTTTGTCCTTATCATGCAAACCCAAGAGACATAAAGATGTGTACAGCCTCACTGTTGGCTTCTAAGCCCATGCTTGTTTGTGAGGTTTTAACTGCCATCTCAGTTAAGTCTTCAGTAGTTCGAGATGGATGAAGAGACTAGCTGGTGACTTGGTGACTGTATTTGTAAGTGTATTTGAGGTATTTTCTTAGCTGCCATTTTTGTGTGTTTGAAAGTGTATTTGAGATCTGTTCGTAACTGCCATTTGGGGTGCTTTTCCTTGTAGTTTGGGCAGAATTGAGGGATTCTAGCAGACAAGTTTGTGATTGTGTGTTTAAAAGTTGCTGTCTGGCCTTTAAGTGCAGGCATTATATTACAGGGATTAGTGTAGTTTGATTGTGAGGTTTTAACTGCCATCTCAGTTTAGTCTTCAGTAGTTGGCGAGGGAGAAAGAGACTCTAGCTGATGACTTGGTGACTGTGTTTGTAAGTGGATTTCAGGTATTTTTTTTAGCTGCCATTTCTATGTGTTTGAAATTGTATTTGAGGTCTGTTCTTAACTGCCATTTGGGGTGTTTTTTCCATTTAGTTAGGGCAGGATTGATGGATTCTAGCAGACAAGCTTGTGAGGGGAGTGAGGTGTCACTGCCAGAGGACTCCTTGGCTGATTGTTTGTTGGACACAGCGTGTGGTGTAGACCCACCCACCCTACATTTTTTGAGTGAGTCCCATAAGGCCTTGCAACATCCTACATCCATACAGGAAGTAACAAAGAGAGGAAGCATAACAGAACACAACAGAATTAAAACATATATTTGGGGGATATCAAATAGCCATCTTAAGTAGGCAGTTGATTGAGGAGGGAATCAGACATGATGGAAGTGGTGCAGTGCAGTGTTTGTGGAGCGGCGGTCTTCAGGGAGACATTCTGGAGGCTGCGATGCTGCCCTGTCTGCAGTCACCTCTCGGGGCTGAGGGAGGACATTGCCTGTCTCCAAGCAAAGTCAGCCAAGCTGAAGGCAGCATCCACTCCTACCCAGAGACCACCGGGCCCACAACCTTTACCTCAAAGGATGCCAGGGAAGAGGAGTAATTGGACTACAGTGGGCTCAAGGAGGGTGAGGGAGGGGGGGTTGAAAGCACATCCCCCAGTCGGTCCCACTTAATAACTCCTACACTGTTTTGGAGGAATGGGAAAACCCCACTCAGGAACCGGAGGCTGTGTCCAGGGAGGATGGGAAGAGTCCTCCAGGATGGAGCCCTAGGGAAGGGAAGCAGAGTACCCCGGAGGAGGAGGAAGCTTCTCCTGGTGGGGGACTCTATTGTCCGGGGAGTGGAGTTAGGGTCACCTAGCAGGGGAGAGAGGGAGGTCAAGTGCTTCCCAGGAAGTGCTGCATGGAAGGATGGGACATGGATCCATAGAATCGCTATGGCAATAGCTAGGAGGGAGCAGCTGGATGTCCTTGTCCACCTGGGGACCAATGACTTGGCCAGTAGAAGTGTGGAGTTAGCCAGAGTGCAGGATGATTTCAGGAAGCTGGGGGGATACCTGAAACAGATAGCATGCTCTGTCTCATTCTCGGAGGTGCTACCTGTCCAGGGCACAGGGGAAGCTAGGGCACGCGACATCCATACCTTCAACTCCTGGTTGAAGGATTGGTGTGGAAGGGAGGGTTTTGGCTTCATAGGGGACTGGGGCCTGATCTGGGCAGATGCAGGCTTATGTAAGGAGGTTGGCCTGCATCTGTCTGAGAAAGGGACCTTGGTCCTTTGTGAGAAGTGTAAATGCTTTAGCTGTGAGTATTTAAAGTGGCCAAGGGGGAAGAGCCAGGAGGCTTAGGGGCCCCCCATGGGAACATGCAGGAACATAAGTTGACTATGGGAACAATGAAAGCAAGCAGGAAGGGGCAGCCAGATGAAGAATGTATAATGAGTGATACAGTGGGGCAGGAGCACATAGGAAAGGAAACCGTGGTGAGGGGAAGATGCTGGAGAGGGAGAACAAGAGTAGAGGGAGGGCAGACTGTAAAACATGGAAGGTCATGCTGATGAATGCCTGTAGCCTAGTAAATAAGGTTCCAGACCTGGAGGCCTTGTTGGCAGATGGAGACCTTGACATACCTGTAGCAGCACTAACAGAGATATGGTACTCTGCTAATCATGGCTGGGAAGTCAATGTACCAGGCTATACATTGTTCAGGAGGGACAGGTAGGGTAAAAAGGGTGGGGAAGTGGCCCTGTACATCAGAGATAGTACAAAGACTACAGAAGTTCAGGGAAGACAGGAGGAGGCCAAGGTAATGTGAGACACCCTGGAGCCAGAGAATGGAACAGCAGTATGCACTGGGGTGATCTACAGACCTCCAGCACAGAGGGAGGAAGTAGACAGGGAACTAGTGGAGAACATGCACAACATGGCACCTAAGGGCGAAATCCTGCTACTGGGGGATTTCAGTATGCCGGACGTGGATTGGGCCACCCAGATGGCTGTTTCAGCCAGAAGCACAGCCATCCTAGAATCCCTGCAGGGGGTTGGATTCAGGCAGCTGGTGCATGAGCCAACCAGGGACAAGTCAGTTCTGGACCTGGTGTGGACCAATGGGTACAGAGTCAGAGAAATACAGGTGGAAGGGCAGCTGGGGTCCAGTGACCACTGTATGGTGTGGTTCAGCATGGAGACATGGACTCAATCAAGCCATACATGGGCACGAGTACTAGATTTCAGAAGGGCAGATTTCACTGAAATGGGTAGATGTATACAAGCAATCCTAGGGAAGGGAGAGAGAGAGTAGAGGGGGTGGAAAAACAATGGGAGAAACTGAAAGGAGCCATAGTGGATATAACAAACCACTGCATTAGGATAGTGGCCAAAGGGAAAAGAGGAAGGAAACCACTATGGTTCTCCAAAGAGGTGAGGGACAAGGTCAGGGCTAAAAGGCTGAGTTCCGGGAAATATAAGGGGAGCCAAAGGGAGGAGGAAAGGAAGGTGTACCTTGATTGCCTAAGGGAAGCAGGGAAGACTGTCAGGAGGGCGAAGGCACAGACAGAAGAGAGCTTAGCACAGTCTAAACAAAGGGGATAAGGCATTTTATAGGTATATCAGTGAAAGAAGAAAAAACAGGGGGATTGTGAGACCCAAAAGGGAGAAGGCAGAGTGTAAGGAGGGGGATCTGGACAAGGCAGAAATACTGAACAAATACTTCTGTTCAGTATTTACTAAGGAGGGGGTGGATCGAGGACCACAGTTGGGTTGCAGAGGTAATTTTGGGGGGGGGGGGGGTGAACAGTCCATTCACAGTGGAGAGAGTTCTGGAAGAACTCACAAAGCTGAAGGTGGATAAGGCCATGGGGCCAGATGGCATCTACCCGAGGATATTAAAGGAGCTGTGAAGGGAACTAGCGGTGCCTCTGGCAGCCCTGTTCACAGGACTCAACACGGGTGTTGTTCCAGAGGACTGGAAGAGGACACACGTAGTCCCACTGCACAAAAGCGGCAGTAGGGAGGAGGCTGGGAACTACAGGCCAGTCAGCCTCACCTCAGTGGTGGGAAAGATCATGGAGACTCTGCTGAAAGAAAGGATAGTAGCACATTTGGAATCCAGTGGTGCTCAGGATCTGAGGCAACACAGATTCACAGCAGGAAGGTCATGTCAAATGAATCTAATATTTTTTTTTGATTGGGTGACTAGGGAACTTAAGCAGGGAGGGGCAGTAGATGTTGTCTGCCTGGATTTCAGCAAAGCCTTCTACACCGTCCCACATAGAAGGTTGATTGACAAGATGGGTAGTCTGGGCATAGGAGACAAGGTGGTGAACTGGGTTAGGAACTGGTTAACAGACAGGAGACAGAGGGTGGTGGTAAATGGGGTGCAATCTGGGGATGGGGGTGACCAGTGGGGTACCACAGGGATCAGTACTAGGACCAGTCCTGCTCAGTGTCTTTGTTAGTGACATTGCAGAGGGGCTAGAAGGAAAGGTCTGCCTGCTTGCAGATGACACCAAGATCTGCAACAGGGTGGATACTCCAGAAGGGGTGCAGAAAATAAAGAGGGACCTGGAGAAGCTTGAAAGATGGTCGAGATGTGGCAACTCGGTTCAGTGTAAAGAAGTGCAAAATAATGCACATGGGTAGAGGAAACCTTGGGGAGAGCTACAGGTTGGGGGGGGGGGCTGACTGTCACCAAAGAGGAAAGATATCTAGGGGTTATCATCTCTGATTACCTTAAGGTATCAAAGCAGTGTACAAAAGTGGCAAGGAGGGCCAGTGGTATGCTGGGGTGCATAGGCAGGGGTATCACTAGCAGGAGCTGGGAGGTAGTGATGCCATTGTTTTTTGTTTTTTTTTTACTTACACTTTTTGGGCCCTCCTGCTCTCTCCGCCGGTCGTCTGCCCGGTCACGGACCCCTCGGCTATGGCATCCCCTCATGAGCCGTACTCCCGGGACCCCCTGGATTACCCCCCAGGGCAGAGACGTGGCACCCATCCCCTTTTTTGGGTGCCACGAACAACGGGATAGGGCGGGAGTCGGCCTGGGGAGCCGATAGCAGCTTGAGGGGTGGGCATCATCTAGGCGGCGAGAGGCAGGCTGTTTTCTCCCCCTTAGAGGGGCGGGAACGTGCAATGACGCCAGCGTCCGTCCCGCCCCTTAGAACCTTTCTGTCCCATATGCTGAGGTACTCCTGGCCTCCACCAGGTGTCCCCATGCATCGGTGACATCCTGCGCCCTCCCCCCGGAAAAGGAGAGCAGTCGTGGGACGCTCGATCCTTCTCCCCCAGGTCGCCGGCGCCGCAAGCGGAAACTAACTGCTAGGCCGCGGCCGGCATAGTGATGCCATTGTACAAAACATTGGTAAAGCAGGTGGGCGAGGAGCCACAGTTGGCTCGAGCTCCAGGTCAGAAGGAGATTCCTTCTGTTATGCTCTCTGTTGATAGCAAAACAATTGTTGAGGGAAGGGGAGGGATGGGGTTTTCTGTCTTTTGTAAATAGTTCACAAGTTATATTATTTGGGGATGTAGAGGAAAAGAAGGGAAGAAGGATTTTTGATCATGTTAGGGGAGGGAGGGTTTATGCAGCGCTGCCAACTGGGGAGAAACTGGAAATATGTTTCAGTTCTCAGGAGTCTGGACAGTTATTAATGGTGTGTAGAATTAGTCAGCTGTGGTCAGGAGTAGGCCTAGATCTGGCATTGGGCAAGAATGGCAATAATGACACCAGTTGGGATCTTTAAGGA
The DNA here is from genome assembly GCA_016271365.2 of Neoceratodus forsteri. Lineage (NCBI taxonomy): Eukaryota > Metazoa > Chordata > Ceratodontiformes > Ceratodontidae > Neoceratodus > Neoceratodus forsteri. Next base: position 1,731,344,541 of record CM057449.1, read on the forward strand.
TTCAGTCCCTGAATGTTAAGCGACATAATACACCAGCAAAGAGAGATTTTATTCTCATGGACCTAGAGTTCGAACTGTGACATAGGGTTATTACAAGAGACACATCTCTCAACCTCTGAACATACAAAGTGGAGACGTGTATGGGTGGGGGACGTGGTGGCATCGTCTCACCCCAATGCAAAACAAAAAGCAGGTGTGGCTATTCTAATTTGAAAGGGGCTTAGTTTCTCAAAGCTTAGTGAACATGCTGATGTGGAGGGAAGGTTAGTGGCAGTCACAGGGAAAATTGCAGATAGGATGATCCACGTGGTGAATGTTTACACTTCCACATCTTGTAACCCAAAATTTAGACAAATATTTGGCTATCTGGCAATGCTGGAGCCCAGTCAGATTATCATGGGAGGGGACTGGAACTGTGTAGAGAATTCTCACCAAGATAGATCAGGCACTGGGAAATCAGCAGAAAGGGTGGCGGCAAGAGTTCTTGCATACCTGAAAGAGGAAAGTGGCCTGGTGGACACTTGGTGGGAAAAATTCCCCACGAGTAAAGATTTTAGTTTTTATTCCCATGCCCAAAATTACTACTCGAAGATAGATAGGTTTCACATGCAGAAAACATGGTTCCATACAGTTTCAGATCAAGAGATATATCCCATTTGTCTTTCAGATCACGCCAAAATAGGGGTGACTCTGAAGCTGGGCCCCTCAGATAGGCAGCCAGTGTGGCATCTAAATGCAGGGTGGTTAAAAGACAAAACTTTAATTTCTAAAATTAAGGAAGTTATTGCTAACTATATAGCGGAAAACACAGGCACAGCCTCAGAAGTTAAATATCTTTGGGATGGGCTGAAGGTGATAGTGAGGGGGGAAGAAATAGCGTATGCCTCCAGTAAAAAGAAAGCCTCTCAACAACAACAGAATACTTTGGAACAAAGAATTAGAGAACTTGAAATAGAGCACAAAAAAGGGAATTCGGCCGCCATTCTGGGAGAACTTAAGAAAACAAGTGAGAAACTGCAACAAATCATAGCAGCCAAGACAGAAAGCTCACTTAGATTTCTGGCCCAGAAATATTACAAGGGGGGGGGGATAGAGCCGGATGTCTTCTGGCTTTTAGGCTCCGCAGACAGCAGAAAGGCATGTACCCCTGGTGATGAATCTGGATGCTTTCGAACAACCAGAAACCAAACCACAGAGAACAGTACAATGCTTTCAGAGGTTTTATCAAAACCTAGATACCTCAGAAGCTCCCTAGTCTAGTGAGGGAAAAATCAAAGGGTTCCTTGACAAACTAAATTTGCCAAAACTCTCAGGCACGCAGGGCCGACTGCTGGATCGGCCATTCGCCCAGAAGGAACTCTGGGTGGTGAATAAAGGCCTTAAGCATGACAAATCCCCGGGCCCAGATAGATTAATTAGTGAATACTACCAAAAATTCCAGCAGGAACTATCTCCCACCTTGCTCCACATATGCAGCTTAGCTCATGAAGCTCCAGATACATGGGCCAGAGCCCTGATATCAGTCATACCTAAACAGGGGAAAGATGGGACTCTGTGTGGTAGTTATCGGCCCATTTCACTCCTAAATCTTGATGTTAAAATTTTTGCTAGAATGATCGCCAGCCATCTCCAGTCGGTGGTCACCCAGCTGGTCCACCCCGATCAGGCCGGCTTTATGCCGGGAAAACAACTACATGATAATGTTAAAATATTGCTAACAATACTGTCTCTGACCCATGGGGAAGGGGGGAACAATCAGCAGTGGTAGACACACTAGATGCAGAAAAAGGCGTTCGACCGCCTGGAGTGGCCCTTCCTAGCGGCTGCCCTGGAGAAGTTCAATTTTGGGCCTAAATTTAGGGCATGGGTAGCCGCCCTCTATTCTCACCCTTCAGTACAAGTTAGGGTGAATGGGGCACTATCACAACCCTTTTCTATAGGGAGAGGAACAGGGTAGGAATGGACTCTATCCCCGTTTCTCTTTGCCCTCAGTATGGAGTCACTGGCTGAGGCTTTTAGGTCTTCCTCCAGTGTCCAAGGTATCCAGATAGGTTCTGTGGATAATCGTATTTCGCTGTACGCGGATGACACCCTTCTTTATCTGGGAGATCCCGAACCTCTCTCCCAGGGGCAATGGCTCTACTAAAAGAGTATGGCAGTGTATCTGGCTTTAAAATTAATGAAACAAAATCTGAGATCCTGCCACTTGGGGCGGGAGTATCTCCAAGGGTAAAATCTTTAATCAATTTGAGGTGGGTGTCGGGGAGCTTCAGATGCCTGGGCATTCAAATCCCTCTAGACACAAGTAAACTTTACCAGTTAAATTATCAAACGTTGTTAGAGGAGATAAGGCAGGACTGTGAAAGGTGGTCGGTGCTCCCTCTGTCTGTCACCGGCCGAGTCGAGACGTAAGAATGAATATCCTGCCCAGAACGTTGTTTCAGTTCAATGCCATTCCCCTATACCCTGCAAAGAAATTCTGGATAGATGCTCATAGAATACCTCAGAATATTTGGGCAGGGAAGAAGCCCAGGCTAAAATGGGCAGTACTTAAATTAGACAAAGGCAAGGAGGGTCTGGGGGTGCCGAACCTAAGGGGATATTACAGAGCTGCACAGTTACAGAATCTGGCAGCCTACCAGGTACCACAAGAGAAACCCAGCTGGGTGACCATGGAGCTGGAGAGTGTCAGGAGAAATATCCTGGAGGTAATTCTGTTCAATGGTAAGCCCTCGGGGTGGCTAAGTGCCCTGCCCACACCCTGGCTCAAAAAATGCAGCAAAAGTATGGTATACCTCACTGAGGGACTCTAAATTGGAAGGGGTCATTCTAGGGACATGGATATGTTGTTCATCCACACTGTCTGGCAGGTTCCTTGCCGCTTTAAATCTTGCCGGAAGGTCTTCAAGCTGGCTCCTCCACCCACCCGGGTGGTAAAACTCTCGGCTCCGCCCCATGACGCCAGATCTTCCTTACCGCTTGGAAGCTCAGGTTCCCTCCTTAACACTCTGCATGATAGACTGGATCCTAATTATTCGGTTCGCCCGAAACTCATTTTAAAATTTTCAAGACTTCGGTCATCTTTCTCTCTCGCAGCTGCGATGGACAAATCGACTCCCGGATTTCTGAGGTGCCCTTGTAGGCAGAAGATGTCCAGGATGGACCCGCACTCCACATGCGTCTACTGCCTCGGCCTAGAACACGACCCACAGGCCTGCGAGTCATGCCGTTCATTTTCGGCCAACATCCTGGAGGACCGCGCTGCCCGGTTACAGCTTGGGCGCCCAAGAAGCGCTACCCGCCGGTTAAGTCGAAGGAGGCCCGTTGGGAGGTTACCGTGGTGGCTGGCTCGGCTGAGCAACTCGAGCAGATGATCGCCCTCGAGGAGGAGGCGGCCCAGGCCACATCATCCTCTTCCTCGGTCACGGCATTTATCCCGCTCTCACTGGGTACCTTGTATTCAGCTTCGTTCAAGGAGCTTTGCCAATCCCTTTCCACGAAGGAGAGGGGCTATCGGGACATTCCTCTCGGTCCAAAAAGAAGGACTCAAAGGGTAAGTTCCGTCGTCGGCGTTCATGGGAGTGGGAGAGGTCTCCTTTCCCGGACAGCCGACTGTCGACTTCAGTCGAGGTTGCGGCTAAGGCCGCTGGCTTCATGGCGTCCCCATCATGCCAGCCGGCCCAGACACCCGTCGATGCGGTCGAGATTTTTCTTGACTCGTCGGACGGGCTGTCGACTGGTGAGGCCGACAACCCTTCTTCACCGGTTCCCCCAGTGGAGACCGAGGATCTGCCTGCGCCCTCGGTGCCGCAGTTCCCAGTTAAGGCTTCCGAGCCGAGGGAAGAGCGGGTGTCCCCCGCTCCTTCCCAGAGCCGTCCTCGGAAACACCAAGGATCTCAGTCTTGGACATCATCTCGGTCCAGTCAATCCCACTGACATCAGCGGTCTCGGTCTCAGCACTGAGGTAAGCAGCGCCGCCGCTTGTCCTCGTCTTCCTCCTCAGAAGAGGAGAGGCTTCGGTGCAAATTGCGTCGACGCTACAAGGACCTGATATGGCAGCAGTTACTTCTGTCCAGGAACAAGCCAACGCCGTCGCCTTCCCCGGCCATCAAGTGGCTGTCACACGAGCGGCCGAATCAACTCCTCGCTGTAGTCGAGGTGCCCAAGCCTGGGCCGGTTGTTCGGCCGAAACCAGCTGCCCCACCGATTGTGGTGGAACCTCCGCTTCCACAACCGAAATTGGGGGTGCCGACCAAGGACTCTTGGTCAGGTCAAGGCTGCCCCACAGGTTGTCGGTCACCGCACTCCCGACCGTCCTCGGCAGGTGGAGGGTGGCTCAGGCCCCAGGCAGCTCTTTTGGGCTCCTCCCAGTCCCGACGACACTCTTTCTCCTGCTCTCCAGGCCCATTGACCTGGAGTCTTCCGGGGCCAGTCGATGGACGAAAGCCCATCGTCCTTCATGGGTTTGCTTCGGCTCATCTCGGGAGTCCACTGGGATGCAGCTCAAGCCCGTATCCAAGCGGGCCAAGTATCCCCTGGCAGAGATACTGGACCGAGGGGATTCACCCATGGAGGCCTTTGCGGTGGCTGAAGCCATTGTTGGCCCAGCCTTGGAGCTCTGGCAGCGGCCTGCTTTCTGTCCTGCACCTTCGGCCAGGAAGGCCAGGAAATATGCGGTCCCTACCGGCTCTTTGCCCAGTTTTTCAGAACACCCCTCTGCCGAGGGGTTGGTCACCGACAGCGTTTTCCGGGAATGCTAGGGATGTGGACAAGCCCCCCCGACAAGGAGTCCAAAAAGCTGGACTACGCTGGGCGCAAGTGTACGCTGCGTCCTCCCTTGGCCTCCGCCAGGCCAGCTCGGCCGTGCTGATGGCACACTTCTCCCACACCCTCATGGGCTCCCAGGATGAGGTGATCCCTCATCTCCCGGCCGACCTGCAGACCAGGGTCCAGCAGGTGCGGGACCAGGGTAGGGCAGTGGCTAAGCAGCAGCTCCAGACGGCTCTGGACATAGGAGACTCCTGTGTCAGATCGGTTGCGGCTGCGGTGGCCATGCGCCGCAGAGCATGGCTGAGGATATCCACCTTCACGGCGGATACCCAGCACAAATTGGCAGATGTCCCCTTCTTGGGGACTGACCTCTTCGGCCCTGGAGTGGAAGGTGACCTCCAGCGGATCGAAAAGTCCAATGCCACTCTGGACTCAGTCACCTCCGCCCAGAAGGACAAAGGCCACCGACAGCAGCAGCACAAGCCCTTTCATCCTTCTGCGCCTGCGGCACGTCTGGCCCAACAGCACCAGGGCCAGCAGGCTCGCGCTTGGCATCCCAAACCCAAGCCCGCGGCTTCCTCCAACAGGAAGCAGGGAGGTAAAGGCCCAGGAGGTCCTTCGGCCGGTCCCTCCTCCAAGCCTGCCCAGTGACGGGTTGAGGGGTGTCGCCCCCAGCCTCGTCACTCCCCCCGGGTTCCCCCATGGGGAGATGGCTCCGCCACTTCCTTTCCGCCTGGTCCGCTATCACCACGGACCTGTGGGTGTTGGAGGTGGTAGGCAAGGGCCTGCTTCTGGAGTTCGAGCAGTCCCCACCCTTCCGAGCCATCGCCCTTTGGGGGCTACGGGATCCGCAGCCTCTCTGTCGGCTCGCCAAGCCGATATTGCCCTGCTCCTCGAAAAAGAGGTGATCAGGAAGGTGACAGATCCTCCTCCAGACCCGGGGTTTGTGTCCAGGTACTTCCTGGTCCCAAAACGGACGGGGGGCTGGCATCCCATTCTCTACCTGCACAACCTGAACAGGTTCATAAGGTCTCGGACCTTCAGGATGGTCACTCTGGCTCAGATAATCCCATCCTTGGAACGAGGCATGTGGTTCTGTTCTCTGGACCTTCATGACGCGTTCTTTCACATTCCAATCCGTCCATCTCACCAGAGATTCCTCCGCTTCAGAGCAGAGGGATCCCTTTACGAGTTCCGGGCCATGCCCTTCGGCCTTTCCCTAGCTCCCAGGGTCTTCACCAAATGCATGGCAGTGGTGACAGCATTCCTGTGGCGCTGAAGGGTCCGGGTGTACCCCTACCTGGGCGACTGGCTGATTGCAGCCCCCTCCAGAGCGGAGGTGGAGCGGTCCAGAGATCTGGCCCTCCAGATATGCTCTCAGGTTGGCCTCCTTATCAACGAGGCCAAGTCGGAACTCATGCCAAAGCAGGTGATACAATTCATCGGGGCAGAGCTCGACTCTCTACGAGCCAGAGCATAGGTCCCTGCGGACAGGGCCGAGGTTCTTTCCTCCTTTGCCCAGTCATTTCAGGTTGGGCAATCGTGCCCTGCCTGGGACTTCCTGGGCTTCATGGCGGCCTGCGTCCCCTCCAATGGGGGCTGGTCAGCCAATGGTCACAACACTTCGATCCGCTGGATCAGCTAGTGACAGTGACCCAGGGGATGTGGAACGCTCTCCAGTGGTGGGCCGTTTCAGCACATCTGCAGGAGGGCATCCCATTTGTCCACCCCGAGCCCATGGTCTCGCTATCGACCAATGCCTCTCTGATGGGTTGGGGTGCCCATATGGGGGAGCACAGAGTGCATGGCCTCTGGTCCCCTCGGGAGTCCCGATGCCATATCAACCTGCTGGAGCTTCGAGCGGTTCGTCTAGCCCCCACCGCCTTCGCTCCGTTTCTATGGGGTCAAGTGGTTCAGGTCCAGACGGACCATACCATGACCATGTACTACCTAAACCACCAGGGCGGGACGCGCTCCATGCCTCTGTGCAGGGAAGCTCTCTGCATTTGGTCACTCGTGCGCAGCCTGGAGACAGATCTCCTCGCCATTCATGTGGCAGGAGCCTCCAACACCCTGGCCGATGCCCTAAGCCGGATAGGGGCTGCATCTCACAAGTGGTCTCTCCTGCTGGAGGTAGTACAAGATCTCTTCTCCCACTGGGGCACGACTCAGGCGGACCTGTTTGCCTCCAGGGAGAATGCGAAGCTGAGACTGTTTCATGCCCGCCCCCCTCAGCAGGGCTCGCTGCAGGGGGATGCCTTCTCGAGGCCGTGGACCCCGGGCCTCTTCGCCTTTCCCCCATTTCCCTTGATCCACAAGGTGCTTCTCAAGGTGAGGAGGGACAAGGCGCAGGTGATTCTGGTAGCCCCAGACTGGCCCCGCCAGTTCTGGTATCCAGATCTCCTCAGTCTCAGCTCCAGGCTCCCGAGGCGGTTTCCAGCCCGCCTGGACCTGATCTCAGTCAATCAGGGGAAGGTATTCCATCCGGACCTTCAATCCCTGCACCTGACGGCCTGGTTCCTGAGCAGCTAGAGTTCCAGGCCTTGGGTCTTTCTGGCGCAGGTCCTTAGCGTTGTTGGAGGCGTCCCGTAGGAGTCGACCAGAAAATGCGCTTCAAATGGAAGAGATTCTCCATTTGGTGTCAGGCAAGGCCTGGACCCTTCCTCCTGTTCCTTGGCAAGCATTCTGGACTACCTGTGGTCCCCTTCTCCAGCAAGGGCTTCGTCGACGGCCCTTAGAGTGCACCTGGCAGCCATCTCTGCTTACCGGGCGGCGGGAAGCAGTCGTGGCGCAGGAGAAGGTGGTCGGGCACTTTTCCAAAGGCCTTGATCACATATCCCCTCCAGTGCGAGAACCTCCACCCCCGTGGGATCTACTGCTGGTATTGGCTAAGCTCATGGGCAAGCCATTTGAACCGATGCACAAGTGTGACATCTCTCACCTGTCGTGGAAGACCGTCTTCTTGGTGGCTATCACGTCAGCCAGAAGGATGGGAGAGCTCCAGGCGCTTTCCATTGAGTCTCCTTATGTGGTCTTCCACAGGGACAAGGTTATCCTGCACCCACCGAAATTCCTTCCGAAGGTGGTGTCGGAGTTTCACCTTAACCAGGTGTTGACTCTGCCGGTGTTCTACCCCAATCACACCTCGGAGGCCGAATATTGGCTCCATACTTTGGACCCTAGAAGAGTGCTCGCTTATTATAAGGAGCGGACAGCTGAAGTTCGGGGAAAGGTTCACCAGCTGTTTGTCACCTACGCTGAAGCCGCACCTGGCAGACCTGCAGCCAAGCAGACGATAGGCAGGTGAGTCACCTCCTGCATAGATCTGTGCTGTAGGTTGGTGGGCATGGAACTTTCCAGAGGGATAAGAGCTCATTCTACCCGCCATACCGCTGCATCGGTGGCTGCTTCCAGGGACGTCCCTATCCAGGAAATCTGCAGGGCTGCTACCTGGAAGTCAGCACACACCTTCATTACCCACCACCACATCGACCTTGAGTCACGCCGGGATGCTGGTTTGGGGGCCTCGGTTCTCCAGTCTTTATTCCCTAAGTAGGGGTGTGTGCTTGTCTCCCTCCTCCGGAGAACTGCTAGAGTCTGCCAGACAGTGTGGATGAACAACATATCCATGTCCCTAGAAATACAGGTTAGCTCACCTGTAACAGGAGTTCTAAGAATGGTATGTTGTTCATCCACAACCTAACCTCCCGACGGCGATCAACCTGGCTTCCAGCGGCTAGATCTGGCGCCATGGGGCGGAGCCGAGGTTTTACCACCCGGGTGGGTGGGAGGAGCCAGCTTGAAGACCTTCCGGCAAGATTTAAAGCGGCAAGGAACCTGCCAGACAGTGTGGATGAACAACATATACCATTCCTAGAACTCCTGTTACAGGTGAGTAACCTGTATTTCCTGTGCATGGGCTAATTTCCACTTCTTTGGATTTTACGCCAGGAAGGGACAATCCAGTTTTTAAGAGATAGAAGAGGGGAGGTCTAGGCACTTTTTCTCAAGTGTATGATGGAGAGACTCTGAAAAATTATGCCCAATTAAAGCTAGAATTTAATTTGCCCAAGGCTGATTTCTATGCCTACCTTTAATTAAGACATTTCTTGCAAACCGGAGCCAAGAAAGATTACTCCCAGCCCCAGCCTGTGCACCAGGTGTTGGAGTTGCTCCTGGGTATTGCCAAGGGCATTGGCCTGAAATCTCATCTGACTTCTATTACTTACAAGACCTGCAGGGGTCTTCCAGACAAACATAGGTATCCCATCCACCAAAGGTGGGGAAAAAGAGCTAAGTGTGGCAGCAAATATGATTAAATGGGACACAGTATGGGGACTAGCTCAAAAAAACTACAGCATCCCCTTTTTGGAGAGAATTTAGATGGCAAGTAGTGTCAAGATATTTTAGAACCCCAGTGGTTACAAAGCATTTTGGGGGTCCAGCCAGAGGGGAATGCTGTAGAAGGTGTGGTCTGGAGGGCACGCATGAGCATGTTTTTTGGAGTTGCCCCAAGATCTGTGAATTCTGGAAATTAGTTATTAAGCAGATGAGTGATATCTTACAGGTTCAAATGCCAAGTGACCCCCATTATCTGATTTTTGGGGGAGCCCCCACCAGGTGTGAAAGGCCCCCAGGCCAGATATTTGTTCCCTATTTTGATTGCAGGGACACAGAAATCCATAACTAAGTTATGGCTAACAGAAAAACTGCCCACAGAGGAGCAGTGGCTGGCTATTTGCAGTCAAATCAAAACCATGGAACAACTAACGGCCACTCTGAGATTACAGCCAGATAAACACAAGGCTCGATGGCTTCCCTTTCTGGAATTTCTGAGCAAAAGGGAAGGTGTCACCATTATTGAGATGCTGGCGACAGAATCCCTGGGTAGACCAACAACTTTGTGAAGGGATTGCAGGGGAAGGACCCACGCCACTTTGGGGCTTTTATTTATTGAATTATACCAGTAGGGAGGGAAACAGCGCTTGCAGGGGAAGGGGTGCAGAATGGGGGGGAGGGGTGTGTATGTTGTGTTTTTATGTTGTTTGTCTGTTTTACACACAGGGGCGGTTGTTAGATTAACCATCGGATCAAGTCTCAAGGAGATGCTAATTATGCTAGTGGCTGGGGGGGCCGTTACGGTCCCATCAGCTGGTTATTACTCCTTTAATGTGCTTTGCTATTGATCCGGAGCCCAAATGTCCAGGGCTAGATATGATATGGAATGGAATACGTAATGCCCACTTGTGTGTAATTGTTTGTCGGAAATTGTGGAAAAAACTAATAAAACTGCAATTTCCCCAAAAAAACATTGGTAAGGCCTCACCTGGAGTATTGCGTGCAGATCTGGAGACCACACCTGCGCAAGGACATAGATAAGGTGAAGACTATCCAGAGAAGGGCAACAAAGATGGTGCAGGGCTTGCACCACAAAACATATGAGGAGAGACTAAGGGACCTCAATATGTACTCACTGAAGGAGAGGAGACAGCGAGGGGACATAATTGAAACTTTCAGGTACCTCAAGGGCATAAACAAGGTGCAGGCGGGGGAGCTTGCTTTTCCAATGTAGAAAAAGTATTAGAACAAGGGGGCACAACATGAGATTGGAAGGGGATAGATTAAGAGGTAATGTGAGGAAGTTTTTCTACACAGAAAGGGTAGTCAACACATGGAATAGTCTGCCACAGGAGGTAGTGGGAGCAAGCACAGTGGAGGGGTTTAAGCATGCTTGGGACAGGCACAAGGGAAACCTGAGATGGAGGGAGTGATGACAAGCCATTGATCACATAGGGTCAGTGGCCACATACAATGTATAGGGCCTACGGGCAGACTGGATGGGCTTAGCGGTCCTTATCTGCCGACAATTTCTTTGTTTCTATGTTGCACACAGTTGTGCTCGCCTCAGCCATCAAGGAGCAATATTACAAACATGCGAATTGCCAGCAGAAACAGGCCACATGTTCTAGTGAGTGCTTGATTGTGCAGCTAGCCCTTCAGCATGTAGCTGCCCCACCCTTCCTCCCCTCACTGCCCCCCCACTCTGTCCTATCCCCTCTTGAAGCTGCCCACCGTCACACAGGAAACCACCTCCTCGGGTAGAGTGTTCCACTTGTCTACCACCCTCTCCATGAAATAATGTCTCCTGATTTCCCTCCTGAATTTACCCCCCTCCAACCTCAGTTGATGCCCTCTAGTATCCCTCCCTCTTCTGATCCAGAATATCTCACCTGTATTGGCCTTGTTTATCCCTGTCAGGTATTTAAAGGCCTCAATCATATCCCCCCTGTCCCTCCTCTCTTCCATCAAGTACATGTTAAGTATGTTCAGCCTTTCTTCATATGAATTCCTACTCAAACCCTGGATCATCTTTGTTGCTCTGCGCTGCACCGCCTAACAGCCTGATGTCCCTCTTCAGAAATGGGCGCCAGTACTGCATGCAGTACTCCAGGTGCGGCCTGACCAGTGACCTGTACAAGGGAAGGATCACCTCCCTACGTCTAGAGGAGATCCCCCTTGCTATACAGCCCAGCATCTTGTTGGCCTTTGCTGCTGCCTTCCTGCACTGAGACAAGTTTTTCATATTCCTCGTTATAATCACCCCCAGGTCCTCTTCCTCCTTTGTGCTCTCCAGCTGTACCCTGCCCAGCTGATGGCTTCTCCTCTGATGCTTAGCCAGGGGTCGATCTTAACATTGTTTTACTAGCCCAAACACTAGTGCAAATTGGCCAGGGCTAGTGCTGCTAACTCTCTACTTGTCATCTTGACTGGTGCAGATTTTCATGGCTGTTAATGAAGTTAAAAAAGTCTCTGCTATAGAATTCTCTAGTCCTCATGCTAATCTCTCTCAATGTTCCAGATGGCCAGGTGTGATTAACAGCTCATTAAGATCTGCAGTTATTTGGCAGTTCAAGAGAGGGGTCCCACAAAAGACTCAATGTGAGTCATTATCACTCCACTGTTCAGACGTTCAGCTAGTGTCCAGGGTGTGATCAAGGGTAGAGTCACTAGGTTCCAGTTTTCTGAATGTGTCTATGTCTAACAATTTGTCCAATATTATTAAGATCAGTGCCCCTTATTTCTCTACATTTTGAGTGTTTGTATCCAACATTTCAGTGACAAAATGCAAAGAGGTATACAGGATCAGCCCTGCAGGTGGTGGGTTTTATCCCAGTCTCACCATAACTTTCCTCTCCCTTCCAAATCGCTTAACTCTGTTCTTCCCCTGGAGACCACTGCAGACCAGACTCTGAAGTGACCAACCATAGATCCATAGCTGCCATTACTGGCAAGTGTAGGGGGTCCCCAGCTCTTCTAAATGGACCATGCCAGCCATCACCATCCATACAGTTCCACCCTTATCCCACTCAGCATGTCCTTTCAGCCTAAAAACAAAGTTTTGGATCATATATGGTACAAAAATAAACCTTGATAAAATACAAAATTTGAAACCTTGAAATAGGCATTCATGGGTTGCATTGATCATCCTATACAGAAATAAAAATAGTATAGTGTTATGTCTATGTACTGTTTCCCCTGGGCTGATAAAAGTTAAAGAAAAATCTGTTATTGTTGGGACAGAGCATATTAAAATCAATGCTTTTACAAATAAAAATGTCATCGTTTTCTATTTCCCAAGCTTCTTAGGTTTGTCTAGCCCCCAACCCAAAGAAATCTTAGATGTGCTCCTGGCTCACTTGAGACTGTACAAAAACTTTCAAAAGTGCAGGTCTCCAGTTGACTATAGGGTGGGGACTGAGAGTGTCTTTCTCTGCCTGACTCAGTTCATTGCCTAGTGGATGTTGGTGACAGTGTGGTGTCTGTGATGGCATTGCAGTTTGTTTTCTGCTGGGGAGCTGAAAGCAATGTGGGAGCAGGATAAATGTGCAATAATCAGAGTATTTCTTGGCATTGCTTGTATTGTTTCCTGTAAAAGTGATCAAAATGTACCATTATAATTAAGGGCTAGTGCAACCATCTGTGGGCTAGTGCAATTTTGAATCAACTTGCTCTGCTGGCTAGTGCAAAAAAAGATTAAGGTTGACCCCTGTGCTTTGCTCCGAAGTGCATTACCTTGCAGTTCTTGTCATTGAACCCCAACTGCCATTTTTCTGACCACTCCTGTAGTTTCATCAGTTCCCCCTGCAGTCCGCTCCACCATTTAGTGTCATCCACCAGAGCTCCCATTTTGGTATCGTCTGTGAACAGACTGATCTTACTCTGGGTCCCATGAGAGATATCTGCTATGAATATCCCAAACAGCACTGGCCCCAGTACCGATCCCTTTGGCACCCCACTTGTTAACACTCTTGGCGAAGAGAGTTTCCCCTTTCACCACCACCCTTTGCTGCCTGCCCTTCAGCCAGTTTGTGATCCATCTGACCATCTTTGTACCCACCCCTGCATCTTCCAGCTTGCCCCCTAGCCTCCCATGTGGCATGGAATCGAAGGCCTTGCTGAAGTCCAAGTACAGGACATCAACTGTATGGCCCCTGTCCAGCTTCCTGGTCATCCAGTCATAGTACTCAAACAGGTTTGTCTGGCAGGACCTGCCTGAGACAAACCTGTGTTGTTACTTGTCCTGGAGACCACTGCCCTCCAAAAATGTCACCAGTCTCTTTGAGGATTGTCTCCATGAGGTTACCCACATGTGATGTGAGGCTCGCTGGTCTGTAGTTTCCTGGATCATCCTTTGATCCACCTTTGTGATTGGGCACCACGTGGGCCAATCTCCAGTCCTGTGGTATGCATCCTGTGCACAGAGAGGTACTGAACAGGTCAGCCAGTGGTTCTGCTAGGCTCCCTGCCAGTTCCCTGAGTACCCTAGGGTGAATGCCGTCAGGTCCCAGAGCCTTGTCCACCCACAGTGCCCTTATCCCTTCCAGTACTCTTCCTTCTGTAACTCCTCTGTCACCCCTTCCCCCCCCACCACTCCCATGAGGTATCTGCCCCCCCAACCGTGAATACAGAACAGAAGTACTCATTCAGTGCCTCTGCCTGCTCCTTCCCGTTTTCTACCCACTCTCCATCCTTCTTAATTCTCACTATCTGGTCCCTGTTCTTCCTTATTTCACCAGTGTATCTGGAGAAGTCCTTCCCTCCCTCTTTAATGCCCTGTGCCAGCCTCAGCTCTCTGGATCCTTTGGTGGCTCTGACTAGTTTTGTAACCTCCCTGGACTTCTTTGTATACTCCTCCCTGTCTTCCCTTCCCCCTGATCTCTTGAATGTTTGGAAAGCTCTCCTCTTGGCTCTCACCCCCTCCACTAACTCCTTGGTCAGCCAGCTGGGCTTCTTTGCCCTCCCCTTCTTACTCTGTACCCTAGTACATGTCCCAGTAGCCTCTGCCAGCCCTGCGCTAATAATACTCCATTTTTGAATGGCATCCATGGTGGGTTGGATTCCCTCCACATGCCTTATCAGGTTTTCTCACATCTTGTTGAAGTCTGCCCCCTTGAAGCTAATCACCCTGGGCCCATACCACCAGTTTGCTTCCCCATTCTGAGTGTGAACCACACTGAGTGGTGATCACTCCCAGCCAGAGGGTCCTCCACCCCCAGGTCCATTACGGCTTCCCTGTTCGATAGTACAATGTCCAGAGTTCTTCCCAACCTAATTGGCTTGTGCACTAACTGTACCAGGAAGCTATCATGGAATACCCCCAGTATTATCTGCTCCCTAGCACGTGATGGTTGGTGTGCTCCAGTCCATCCCAGGTAGGTTGAAGTCCCCCACCACCACTGTGTTTCCCTTCCTGTAAACTCTCCTAATTTGATACGCCAACTCCCTGTCCAGCTCCTCCCCCTGAGTTGGTGCCCTATACACCACCCCCATCCTCAGTACCCTGCCCTTTGGACCCTGATACTGTATCCATGGGGCCTCTGTCCTGCCTTCCTCCCTCCTCTTCCCTTATGCATCTTATTACTTCCCTTACATAGATTGCCACCCCTTCCCCCCCCACCTTTCCTGTTTGCCCTGTCTTTTCTGAACAGCCTGTATCCAGGGATCATCATATCCCAGTCCTAGTAATGGGTGGCCCAAGTTTCCGTTATGGCCGCAATGTCCACCTTCCCCACAGTCAAGAGAGTCGGCAGTTTGGACGATTTGTTTCCCAGGCTCCTCACATTTAGTGACACTGCCCTCCACCCTGCTTCTATCCCATCTCCACCCCGATGAAATCCCCTTGTTGCTCCTACCCTGATGCCCTCCCCTATAGTTTGGGGGGAGGGGTAGGCTCATCTGGCTACCCTCTTTGGAAACCCTGCCTACCAGCTTATCACTTGCCCCCCAGTCTTATTTTAAAGCTACCCTTGTTGCTATGTACTCCTCCATCCCCTGCTTCAGTACTCCCTTCCCCTCCCCACTGAAGTCTAGCCTGTCCCCTGCATACAGGTCGTTATTGTCCCAGGCTCTGCCCTAGCCCCTACTGACCCATACCCCTTGGTATGACACCATTCCTGCAACCAGGTGTTGAACTCCCCATCTTTCTCTTTCTCGCAGTACTTGCACAGGTACTGGCAGCACCTCCGAGAAGGCCACTGGTTCCCCCACCTCCCCGCACAGCATCCCCAGTTCCTTAGATCTCCCCTTTACTACCTCCACTGTCACCCTCGACAGGTCATTCGTGCCTACATGCACCACAACATCTGTTTCTTCTGCCCCCTCCCTGTACAACATATTTGTTGCACAGGGAGGGGGCAGAATCAGTATTGCAGCAAGATGAGACTTCTTGCCTCCCTTCTGCCCTGGATGTAGAGAACACCCTGTGAGATAATGAAGCTACCCTTTGCCAGCTCAGTGTGGCACTCTGAACCTGGGTCCCTTGCACAGCAGGCAACTCCCATGCCACTACACTCTCGCTGGGCCCGCCCAAGACTTGCCATCTTTTAAGTAGCTCTTTACATTGTTTGAATATTACGTTCTTGTTTTGCAAAACCTGCTGATTTTTCAGTACCTGTCAAATATGGTGAAGATACAATATGTGAACCCAAGTTAGATTATAATGAGAAACAAAATCCGTAAGAAAAACAGCGGCTGACTTTTACTTCATTATGCATCTTACAGTACATTATTGCTGTACATGGACGTAGTGTCCCAGTGTCGCATTTGCTGTTCTGAACTGTAGGAACATGGGAAATGCTAGATAGAAAAAGATCAAGGATCCATCATGTTTGTCTCCTGTCATCTAAGTAGCTGGAATATACAGTACTATGTAAGAAAAATGGAAAACTCTATGAACTCTCACTTCCCTCAATGAATTAAATGCTGTGCTAATAATAATATTCTCCCTGAGGAGCCGATTCGGCCGGAGTTCAGCAGACTTAAAAATCCCCTTGTCCATAGGTTTACCACATACTGGGTGAAAAAGTGCTTTAGACCATTACCTTTACCTCTTTCCTCTCATGCTTGAATGTGTTGTTGATAACGTTTTTTTTCTGTTTTTTTGCTTGTTGTTTTTTGCAAATTAGATCATTGAATCATTCAGAAGCCTAGGTATTGTACTGAAGCATTAAGGCATGACCAGGATTGGATTATCATCTGTTAATCTTACCTCTTGGGGCTCATGGGACCCAACCCCTGGAGTGCCTTAATGCTATTATTTGTTTGTCTATTTGTTTTTTTAATATTTCCTTTAGCCCCCCCCTTCCCGTCACCTGTGCTGCCCTTCCTCCTCCTCCTCCCTGGCTGCCTCCCAGCCTGGTCCACACTCTTCTCTGCCAGATCTGACTTCAAGGGGGAGCTCTTGCAGCAGGTAATACCATTAGGACTAATGCGAACCAGGCATTAGGACCCCACGGAAATCTTGTAGCTAGTAGTCTGTAGCGGGGACCGCCCCCGACGTCAGACGTGGCATAAAGGGGTGGTCCCCCGGCACCATCTCAGTTCTTTTCCCACTATCGACCTGTTTAATTTGGCTCCACGGATGCCTTTTCAGCGCAGTCAACTGCTTTTCATAAAATTGTATTGATATTGTGTTTTTTCAATTATCCTTTGACGTCGGATATCTCTATGCATGTCATCGCCCTCTCCACCACAACGCAAGTCCAAATGTGCATGCGGGAAACAGATTCCAGCCAAAGATGGCCACACAGCCTGCCTTATCTGTCTAGGCACCGACCGCTGACTGCCCGTACTGCCGCAAGTTCAAACAAAAGACCAGGACCAGGAGAACCAACACCCTGAAAGCCTATCTCCTGGAACAGAAGGTGAAGGCCATGCAGTGGACTTCGGAGCACAGCCCTTTTTCTCCCGCCAAGGACTCCCCACCCAGAGACAAGTTGTCATGAGGGAAACACCACCACCATAGGGAGAAAGGGCCAGGTCTGAGTCCCGCCCCAAGTCGCCTTCAAAGACACCTTCTTCTTCGACCTCCTACGGAAGGTCAGGCTCGGTCTCGGCCCATGCGACCGAGTCTTCGCAGAAGTCCAAAGCAGCTCCCGCCTCTTCTTAGGGCAAACACAGGGAGCCAGCCTCCTCAGGGCATTCGCCCGCTCATCCTTCCCTGGCCCACCGACCCCACAAGTCCTCTTCAGGGTCAACCCAGGAAGGCCATCCACCTGCCAGTAAATCAAAGGAAAAACCTGGCGATTCATCAGAAAAGCGCAAGCCCCCTGATGACTCTGAGGGGCGTCAGGAGACTGTCTGCCACCGGACACCCCCTCCACCTCCGCCAAGGTGCACCCTTCCACCCCGGACAGGCACCCGCCGAGACGGTTGCCCTTCCCAGTATCCCGCACTCCGACGCCTGATACGAGGCAGTTGCCGGCAGAGGATCGGATGCCCATTCTTTCCCCCTGAGGGCAGGTCACCCGATGGACCTCCTCCTACTCCGGACACCGGGTCCCCTGGGGACGCAGATCCTGGGCATCTGGATAAGGACAAACAGGGCTCTCCAGACCCAGCACCAGATCCTCAAGATCCACAGACGCCAGGTCTAGTGAACCTGATGCCTGCCCCAGCGGTCGAACCAGTGGCGGACATCGGGTCACTCTTTAAATCATGGTGGAATACCATTAAGGAGGACCTCCTATACAGACCTCCAGTCCCAACCCCAACTGCTCCACCAATAGGACCCCCTCCAACACCGACCAATCCAGCTGAAGAGGAGGTAACCCACCCGGACCCCAAAGGCAAACGCAGGAGGAGGCGTTCTTCCCCTGTCCCATCCTCCAGCAGACGCCTGTCCTCACCAGATGATGGGGATGCAAGTCCCTCTTCACCAGACTCCTCTGATGAAGAGGAATTTGCCCCACCTTCTCTGGGCCCCAGGGACTCCCCAAGGTCATCCCCCCCCGACAACCCTTCATTTCTGGACATTATGTGGCACATCCAGTCCATTTACGAATGGGACAGTGAGGAGCTGGACCCAGAGCACAGATGTCTGGCTAAATTCCTAGGGTCCAAAGAGCCCAAACCCCTGGTTATCCCACCTCTTGTAGAGCCATTCCAGGATGTTACCAGGATAACATGGTACAAACCTTCGTCCACTTCAGCTGTCCCAAAGAAGGCGGACAGATTATACAAGCCCCCTAAGGCCAAGCCCTTTTTGGGGGAATACCCTAAAGTCAATTCTTTGGTGCTCACAGCTGCCCACAGTCGTGGTAGCCAGCCTAAGCACCTCAGCACTCCCAACCACCAGATCCAGAATCTAAATAAGTGGATAGCTAGGGCAGGAAAGTTTATTTGTCAGCAGTGGGATCTATCCATTCACCGAACTTCCTGGCCCATATGGTGACATATCAACAGTCACTTTGGGAGAAACCATGGAAATGGTCAAGACCCTGCCAGACTTGGACACTAAAGAGGAGATCCTGGCTATGCCCAGTCCAGACTGAATGTAGACAAGCATGTCCTTAGGTGCTCATACGATGTGTGGATATGGCCTCCCAGGCAGCTGCTTCGGGAATTTGTCTGAGGAAGCATTCTTGGCTTAGGCTAACAGGATTCCACCCAGATCTCCAGGATTCCATACTGGATTCACCCTTTCAGGGCCCAGTGTTATTTGGTCAGGAGGTGGAAACCATGGTCAAGGAACTTCAGGTGTCAGGAAAAGCCATAGCGGACATACACCGCTTGTATAAGTCGGAGCCTCAAGGTCCCCGCCGTTGTCCCTTTCATAAAGGTCAGGGACAAGGGGGGGCAAACAACCCCAAGGCAAAGGGGTCAAGAGGTGCGGTCACCCTGCCCCTCGGCGCCCCAGGCCCCAAGCAGCCCAAAGCTCCTAGGGTACAGGGCCCCAACCCCTCCACAGTCTGACTCATGGCATCTCCCTCCTCTCTCTCGGGAGACGCAGGGCGAGAAAGTAGGAGGGAGATTCTCCCATTACCTTGCCCAGTGATCCAACATAACCTCGGACCAGTGGGTGCTAGAAACTGTTCGCAGGGGTTATGCAATGGAATTGCATCCCACCGGACAACCCCCCCCCCATTGTCCTCCAGCCCATGCCGAGCTTCTGGCAGACGAAATTCAGCTGCTGCTCGAGAAGAACACCATCCAGCCGGTGCCTCAGGCCCAAAGGGGCATGGGTTTCTACTCCCGTTTCTGTCTGGTTCCAAAGAAAATGGGAGACCTTTGCCCCATTCTGGACCTCAGCCAACTCAATCTCTCCACCAAATACCAGAGATTTCAGATGGTAACTCTGGCAAGCTTGCTCCCCTTATCCATCAAGGGGACTGGTTATGCTCCCTAGATATGCAGGATGCCTATATGCATATCAGAGTCTTGTGTTCCCACAGGAGATTCCTCTGGTTCCGGTTCTGGGATCAACATTACCAGTTTCAAGTTCTGCCTTTTGGCCTGTCTTCAGCCCCCAGGGTTTTCACCAAGTGTCTGGCAGTAGTGGCAGCGGCCTTCCGAAGGAGAGGCCACTTCATCTATCCCTACCTGGACGACTGGCTCATCTCAGCCCAGTCAGCAGACCAGCTGAGAGTCGCCCTAGAGGAGACAGAAACGTTGTCCCTGTCCCTGGGAATAACTGTAAATTGGCCAAAGTCACAACCCTGGCCCTCAAAGAGGTTGCCATACATAGGGGCAGTTCTGGACACTGTTCAGGGAAAGGCATTTTTGCCTTCGGTCAGGGCAGATCTATTGATGGACCTAGCGAGCAGAGCCCAAGCAGCTTCTTCAGTCTCTTCTAGGGTCATTCTGCAGCTTCTGGGCCACATGACTGTGGCCATCGCTCTGGTCCCCCTCGCCAGATTGCACATGAGGGTCCTGCAGTGGCACCTCAAGGTCCAGTTGGATCAGGCGGTGGATGACTTGGATCAGCCGGTCCGAGTTTCAGCGGCGGGTCATCCCTCTCTCGAGTGGTGGCTCTACCCTACACATTTAGAGGAAGGGGTCTCCTTTTAGAGACCATCCCCATCACAAACCCTAACGACAGACGCCTCATTGTCAGGTTGAGGGGCTCACCTAGGGGAACACAGGACCGGGGGCCTGGTCTCCCACATAGTGCTGTCTACACATCAGTTTTCTGGAAATGAGAACCGTTCTGTATGCCTTCACGGCGCTTCGAGACCATGTCTCTCCAGGTCCTCTCTTGGTGCAGTCAGACAATGCGCCGGTTGTCTTCTACATCAACAAGCAAGGGGACACTCAGTCTTACCCCCTTTGCAGGAAGGCCATGAGAGTGTGGGACTGGGCAGTGGAACATCTTCTGGACCTCACGGCTGTACACCTGCCAGGTATCCAGAACGCTCTCGTTCTCTAAACCAAGAGTGGGAATTGCTTCAGGAAGTTGCAGACAACCTCTTCAGTCGCTGGGGCCATCCAGAACTGGACCTCTTTGCATCTCCATGCAATGCCAAACTGCCAAATTTCTGCTCGCTCGATCCAGAGCCTGGTGTTTTCTGGCGAGATACATTGTTCCTGTCCTGGACAGGGAGGTTCCTGTATGCCTTTCCTCCTTTCCCTCTCATTCAGAGAGTACTGCTGAAACTGCAGTCAGAGGAAGCCAGGGTGATTCTGGTTGCTCTTCTTTGGCCCCGACAAATCTGGTACCTGCTGCTACAGCAACTGACCTCGGAACTTCCCGTGCAGTTGCCACTCTCCACCCACTTGCTCTCTCAAGAACAGGGGATGCTCGTCCATTTTGTTCTGCAGTCTCTTCACCTGCATGCCTGGTGGCTCCTGCAGTCTTAGCAGAGGAGAGAGATTAGGGGTGTCAAGCAGGGTGGCAGAAGTTCTCATAGCGGCGAGGAAACCCTCCACAAGGGCAACCTACACCATGAAGTGGAAGTATTTCTGCCTCTGGGCAACGGCTTGTGCCCTAGATCCCTGGATTGTCCGGTCAAGCACGTGCTAGATTATCTTCTCCACCTCTTGGACTTGGGGCTCAGCTACTCCGTCCATTAAGGTACACGTGTGTGCAGTTTCTTCATACCATGCACCGTATGGGGAGAGAACTCTAGCACAGCACAGTGTGTACAAGACCTTCCTTCGAAGGGTCCTTCATATCAGACCTCCCAGGAGGGACCCAGTCCCACCTTGGGATTTGCTTTTTTGTTTTTGAGAAGCTCACTCTGCCTCCCTTCGAACCAGCTGCGACCTGCGAGCTATGCTTCCTCTCATGGAAAGTGTTATTTTTAGTTGCTATTACTTCCGCTCAAAGAGTTTCCAAGCTTCAGGCCCTTATGTGTAAGGAGCCTTATCTTGTTTTCCACAGGGACAGGGTGACCCTGTGTATGAATCCTAAGTTTCTGCCGAAGGTGGTGTCAGTATTGACTCAGAACCAGGACATCAACCTTACCCTGGTTTTGAAAATCAGAGTGAGGCCTTGTTGCATACCCTGGATGTACATAGAGTCCTTAATTATTACCTCTACTGAACCAAAGCAACGAGGAAGGTGGACCAGTTGTTCGTCTCTTTCACACAGAGGATGACAGGGGTTCCTGTATCCAAGCAGTCACTAACCCGTTGGTTGGTACACTGCATATCGTTTTGTTACCAGCACCATGGTAAACCCCTGCCAGGACCCATCAAGGGTCACTCCACCAGGGCTATGGTTACCTCTTTTGCCTCTTTGAGGAATGTTTCCTCAGCAGATATCTGCACTGCCGCAACCTGGAGCATACGCCATACTTTCATCAGGCATTACAGCCTAGACATTGCTTCTAGGAGGAGAGTAGGTTTTGGACTGGCCATCCTGCAGGGCCTATTTTCTTGAAGTTTTTCAGTCAATGTGTTTTCCTTCTCCCCCTCCCGTCAGACCGGGGCCTATTCTTGGGTACTGCTTGGAACTCAGTCCTAATGGTATTACCTGCTGCAAGAGCTCCCCTTGGAAGTCAGATAGTACAATTACGGAAGAACTTACCGTAACAGTAGATCTTCGAGAGGAGCTCTTGCAGCAGATGTCTTTCCCACATTCCATCCCCCAGTAATCTGTGTTTTTACCCTTATTCAGGGTTGGGGAGATCCTGCCCGGTTCTCCAGTTTTTTCAGCCAGGTCTCTGGACGGAGAACTGAGATGGCGCCAGGGGACCACCTCCTTTATACCACGTCTGACGATGGATGGAGCCGACGTCAGGTGCGTTCCCCCGCTACAGACTGCTAGCTACAAGATTTCCGTGGGGTCTTAATGCCTGGCAGCATTAGGTCTAATGGTATTACCTGCTGCAAGAGCTCCTCTCAAAGATCTACTGTTTACGGTAAGTGCTTACGTAACTGTAGTTTACTTCACTTTCCAAGGGGTCCAAGGGCCACTCTGTCTTGCTTTGTTGGATTTCATCGGGGGTGGAGGCAGCTTCTGTACAGGTCCATCTAGTTTATGGGAAAGCAGTGGGCAGGAAGTACGGCAGTCCCAAAAGTGCCAGCTTCATTCTGCTGTGTGACTGTTTTTTTGACATGGCTTTCACCCTTACCCCTGGGACCAGAAGGATAAGGACTCCATGGAGAACCCACACACATGAAGCGTGGCTGCATCACTGGAGTCTAATGATATCCTCTCCCCCACACACACGACTGTCTTAGCCGCACAGCCACATGTGGTCACCAGTGTGGTGGCATAGCAGTGGAGCACGTTGCCCATATCCCTCCCCTCCGCTCTTTGTCAGACCTGGGTCACTGGGGGTCAGCCTCAGAGTGCAATAATTAACACAAAGATGTTACTTTTAAATGAATGCTTATGGGCATAAAACATTCTGAATTTTGATTGGTTAGCTAGGGTTTTTACCTGTGGGTAAATTCTGCAGTAACCCACAGGTACAGTCCCAGCCAGCCTGATAATCACTGTGAGATATAGACAGGCAGACTGTGTGTGTGTGTGTGTGTGTGTGTGTGTACCTTCTCCTTCTTCTGACACCTTTCTTCTCTCCATCTAAACCAGTTCTGTACTTCCTGCCCAGTGCCACCCAGCCTTTCCAGCACTACAGTAGAAGCCAAGATGCAACTTAATTTTAAAAAGATGTGGCACTTCCCCTCCTGCTCATGATATCGGAAAATGCTGTGAGGCCAGCACTGCTGTCTCTCATCCAGTGCGGCAGAAGCTAAGTCACAGCACTCTGTCTTCCACTCACTCCCTCCCTGACCAGTGGCAAAGACCATCTCTCACTCTGTCTCTCTCTCCTTACTGGACCCAACCCCACTGACTATAAGTCTTTACTGACTCAGTATGGAGCTCCCCCATCTGCAGGTATGGCATTTTAAAAACTGACCTTTGTTAGTAAGAAACCTTTTATGAAACCACAGCTATATTAAATAAAACACTACTGGACTGCTAAGCAAACTTACATTCAGACTGCTGGGGGCTTCTAGTGATGGCTGAGATGAGTGAAGGAAGGGACTGTTTAATACATGTGGAAGGTTACTACCAAACAAAACCCCAAAAAAGACAAAAACAGATTATTAGAAGTACTAATGTATGTATTCATTTTTCTCATGGGTCCATTGTGCAGTCTCACTAAGGCAGTGCAGGGCATGGATAATTGGGAGATTGTACACACTTCTCATGTAGTTAGTCTCTCAGCCTTCAGCCACAGGACACACCACACAAGGCATGAGTAAATTCTCAGATGACCCATGTCTTGCTATACCATATTATTTTATAATTACTGGTTACCCTCAATAACAACCAGAAATCAGTGCTATTTACCATTACACACCCCTCATTATACTTTCGTAGGTGTCATGCAGCTTAGCATGTCCCTGCAGCTGCAGTCCTTCCTGCTTACAAATCTAAATGCACAGCATCAGCTATGTGCAAGCTGCAAGAAAAATGACAGGATAGCATGTTCCCTTACTCTCTTTCAGGTCTATCTCTGTCTTTCCTTCTCAGAGCAGTTGCCGTACCAGTGCATTCACAGTCACAACCCAGAACAGATGGAAGTTGGGACTGGATGTCATCGACAAATACAGTGTGGCA
Source organism: Neoceratodus forsteri (assembly GCA_016271365.2). NCBI lineage: Eukaryota > Metazoa > Chordata > Ceratodontiformes > Ceratodontidae > Neoceratodus > Neoceratodus forsteri. The sequence goes on from CM057449.1 coordinate 1,731,368,665, forward strand.
GTACTTGCCGTAAGCAATATAACGCACACTAGAACAATGTCGGAAAAAACACAGACCGCAACACAAACAGCATGCCCCATTCAAAACAATGATACTTACTTTTTTTGCAGGGGCCCCCCCCCCAGAATATAAATAACTAACTCTGAGGGGGTGTGGATTTCAGAGATAGGGAGAAACTTGGGAGAGGGGAAAAGTTTTTATTTTCCAAAAAAAACATATAAAGTTGCAGCACCAGTAGACCTGGGGGAACCAAACCATGATCCCAGGTCTCCATTCCTGCCATGTGCTGGTGCCTTAGCCACTCCACCACAGGAGTGGCTCGACCAAGCACCCCAACACATGGTAACGTGATCCCTCCTCACTAGAAGCATAGAGCTACAGGGGTAGTGGTAATTCCCTACCACTATTATTTATTTATTGAAAATGTTTCACCAGGAAAGGCACACTGAGCAAAAAGATGCTTGTCTCACGGTGCGACCTGGGGGGAGGGGTTACAGAGGAGGCAGTTATACATACAATAGTTGAGATTAGCAGCAGAGCAATACAGATAATATACAGTTGGGAGGGATTACATTTGAATTTGATTACATAGGAGAACATAAGAACATCATCATTAAAGACATGGTATACATAACATGGGTACAAATCAAGCAAGAGCTGTACAGAGCTTGTTCATCAGGGACAGGGTAAACATTGCATGGGTACACAATGAGGTAAAACATGAAAATTTACGTAAGTGCAAGTAAAAGAACTATGGTGCAGTAACAGAACATGAGTGCCCGTAGCAGGACTAGGACTGCAGTGGGACCACCAATAGGCAGTGGAATTGAAGAGTGAAGTTGTGGGGGTGTACTAGTAAACATTTGGTGAGTAGGGGGGAGGATTAGGTAAGGTGGGAGGGAAGGGGAGTGGAGTAAAACTGTGAGTAGTGCTGAAGAAACGTAGCATAGTTAGGAAGAAGGGAGAGAACGAAGGGGGATGTTTGGAGAGAGAAGAGTGAGTAAGAGTGAGAGTGTGAGTGCGTGGGGCAGTAAAAAAGCCAGACAATTAGGCATGGCCAAGCCGCTGGTCAGGCGCTAAAGGGCGTGGGGGAGGAGAAACTATCAAGGGGGGAGGTCAGGGACAGTTGCAGTTTGGAGCTAGGAAGTTAGTTTGTGCAGAGGCTAGAGAGCGTTTGGTTGAGGAGTGACGGATCTGGGCCGGCAGGCCGTTCCAGAGTTTAGGGAAGAGGTAAGAGAAGGCTGATTGGCCGGCGGTGGTCCATCGGTGGGGGATGACTTAAGAGCCTAGTGTCAGCGGACCTGAGGGTGTGGGAGGGGGTAGGAGAGGAAGACAGGGAGGATAAGAGGTAGGGCGGGAGGGAGCCGAGCCAGAAATTGGAAGTGAATTTGATACTATGAATTAAGCACCAGTTGCTCAGGGATGGCAGGGCCAGTGAACGGTAGAGCGTGCAGTGATGTGAGCGGGGAGGGGGGCATCGAGGGCAAAGCGGCAGAACGCGTTAAAGAGGGGGTCTAATTTGGCTAGGGTGGACTTTGAGGCAGAGCTGTAGATGACGTCACAGTAGTCGATGGTGGGTAGAATCATATTCAGGACTAGTTCATGTCTGACAGGTAGCGGGAGACTAGTGCGGTTCCTTTAGAGGGCGCCAAGTTTTGGGCGCAGTTTAGAGATGATGGCATCCACGTGTGTGGAAAAGGAGAGGTGACGATCGAGCCAAACTCCTAGATACCTGAAGGAGGGCACTACATCGAGGGTGGTGTTGTTTAGGGTATGGAAGATCAGAGGGGGGGTGAGCTTGGATAAACGCTGTCTAGTGCTGAAAGACATAGAGACAGTTTTCTTGGCATTTAGGGAGAGTTGGTTGGTATTGAACCAGTGTTGGAATTTGTTGAAATCCGTTTGGAGCTTGGAAGTGAGTTCTTCGTGAGTCCGGCCGGAGGTAAAGAGGACCGTGTCGTCGGCATACGTATGGATTGCGGTAGAGGAGCAAGAATTTGGTAGATCATTTAGAAGGATGGAGAAGAGGATGGGGCCCAGAACTGAGTCTTGGGGAACACCGGTGGTAGTGATGGGGAGGGGGAAAGGTGTGGTCTGCTAATTTAGTGGATTGGGTTCTATTTAGTAGGTAGGCATTGAACCAGTTTTATGGCGGACGCTGCTAACCCTGCCCCTGATAGGCAGGATAGAAGGAGAGAATGGGATACTGTGTCGAAAGCTTTTGCTAGGTCAATGAAAATAGCAGCAGTGATTAGCCCTTTATCCATCCCAATGAGGATGGAGTCTATGAGTCTTAGCAGGGAGGAGGTGGTGGAGTGGTGTTTTCGGTACCTGGACTGAAATGGGGTGAAAAAGTTAGTTTCAGAGAGAAAGTGGGAGAGCTGGGATAGCACTAGGTGTTCCTGGAGTTTAGCGAGGGCTGGGAGGAGGGAGATGGGACGGTAGTTAGTAGTGGAGGAAGGGTCGTCGCCTTTAGGAAGGGGTAGGACAGTGGCATGCTTCCATTCAGAGGAGAGACTCTGTAGTGAAAGAAAGATTTAGTTAGGCTGCAAGGGAGTAGCTATGGTGGGGCAGATAGGAAGAGGAGTTTGTTACTCTAGGACCGTCTGGGGATTTGCCTTTGGAGAGGTTCAGGGAGCGAAGGGCATCTAGGGTTTCGAAGGGGGAGATGGGTCTGAAGGAAAAGGGGTTTGTACCAGCTGGTAGGGGGCTAGATGAGTTGGGGGTTGGAGTGGTAGTAGGAGGTAGGGAATCGAGGAGGGCCTGAGCACAGGTAGTGAAATATGAATTAAACTCAGAGGCTACCTTCAGGGGGTCAGAGAGGAGAGTCCCTTGATGACCTTCCAGAATTTTGAAGGTCTCCCAAGATTAGCATTTAGGGTTTTGTTGAAATAGTCAGCCTTAGCTAAGCGGATGGCCTTAGTGCACTTGTTGCGGAGCATGCGGTAGGAGACGAGGTTGCTTGGGAGGAGGGAGGCTTTGTAGTTACGCCAGGCCTTGTCCCGGGCTTGTAGGCAAGCTATCAGCTCAGGGGATATCCAGGGTAGATGAGACCCATGGACTCTCGCCCGGAGCAGGGGGGCGTGTTTGTCCCAGGCAGCGAGGAAGGTGTCGCGAAAGTGTGTAAGGGCTGAATCCATGTTAGAGCAGCTTGAGCTCGGGATCCAGCTTGAGTGAGATAGATCTTCCAGGAGGGGGGAGAGGTTGAGGGATTTATATGACCATTGGAATATAAATTTGGGAGGGGATTTAACTCTGTGTATTTTGCGGACCAAGTAGATTAGGTGGTGGTCACTAATGGAGTCAGGGAGGAGGCCAGAACTGATGACACGGTGTGGGTGGGATGTGAGCGCCCAGTCTAGAAGGGAGTGATTTCCGGACTTATGGTTTGAGCGTGTGGGTTCCGTAATGGTTTGGCTAAGGTTAAGAATGGTAATCTCAGTTAGTGTTTTGTTAAACGTGGGCGCTAGCCAGTTGTGGTTAAAATCGCCCATGACATATGGTTCACCTGACTGGGCAAGAGATGAGAGTTGGCACAGTAAGTCGGTGACTATAGTGGTTGGTATGCCTGGGCAGCAATAAATACCAGCCACAAAAATAGGTAATGAGGAGGGAGGGGACAGTTTTACCATGAGAAGCTCGTAAGCTTTGGGTTCAGCTTTTGTAAGAGAGAGACTGTGAAGTGGAGGGCTGATCTGATGTAGATAGCCACCCTCCTCCTCTGGATGGCCGGTCTTGCCTTGTGATAGTGAAACCTGGGATAGGAATGGTATTATCTGGTAGACTGGAGTTTAGCCAGGTCTCAGATAGGATAATTATGTCGGGGAGAGGTGGGTGGCTAGTACCTGAAGCTGATCGAGACTTGGGGGGCGAGGCTGGTAATATTTAGATGGAGAAGGCGAGGCCTCAGGGAGGTAGCCTGGACGAGTGTTGGTGGTGACTTTGGCTGGGGGTTTGGTATGGGGTGGCTGGGCCTGTGGTTATGGTTGGGCCGGGGTTAGGGTGTATATCCCTGCAGCCAGAAGGAGTAGGGCAATGGTTAGGTGGCAGCGTAAACATGAAGAGGCTGGGATTTTGTCGTGCTGGCTGGGGCGCCAGTAGGGTGTGTGGAGGGAGGGAGAGGTGGAGAGAGAGGAGCCAGAAGGCAGCCGAAGGAGTAGATTGAGGAGGAGAGGAGGTGGGGAAATGGAACCAGGAGATAGCTGGGAGGGATGATGTGGAATTAAAGGGGGCATATGTAGGATGGGTCAGGATAGACTGGAGGGGGTGCTGGGAAGCTGCTTGAAGGGGGAGTTAAAATGGGAAGGGACAGTAGAGTGGGGGAGATCAGAAGTGCGAGGGTTGTTGATGGGACCATTTTGCCAGATTTGGGGAAGAGGTACCCTGGCATGGTGCCTGTTAGTAGAAGGGTGGTGAGTTACAAGTATCCTGGTTTCCCCTCAGATAGCATAGATACCACTTTGGAGTAGTGGTACTGTCACAGACTCTGATGGACAGGGTACAAGTTTCGAGACCCTATCAGGGCAGATTGGAATAGGACTGGGCTGGGAGCAGGGATCCAGGTTGTAGGTGACAACAGCTGGCTGGGTTTGGGCCAGAAAACAGGGTTGCAATAGTGACTCCTAGTGGTCAAATGAGGTTGGTGACCAGTTGAGTGTGGGACAGGTGAAATAGGGCAAGGGTAGTGAGTAGGGCTAGCCAGAGGCAGGGCGAGGGTACAGCGTGGCAGAGGCAGGGGTGGGTGTAGGGAGCAGAGTAGCTTAAGCAGGTAGAGAGAGAGGTAGCCTAGACAGGTAGAGAGGTTACAGGGAGCAGGAAGGGATTCTGATAGGTAGAGGGGTTACAGGAAGCAGGAAGGGATTCTGATAGGGAGTCTGGGGTGAGGAGGGCAGAGGGTCCCTCTAGTGGCTAGAAGGTATAACCTGCAAATGGAAAAGTGGGGAGATAGTAAAATTACAGAGAGGAAGTGAGGTCATAGGGCAGCGCCTATATAAGTAGTGCTGACCCAGGGTGGGTGGGACAGTCGACGCGCTAACCCCCCTCACCAAGGTGCAGCATAGAGGTACTGTAATTACCTCTTATGGCACCCGCTGTGTAGTCTGCTCCTGGAGGGAGCTCCGGTGGTCTGCAGGGAGGATGGGAGGATTGTGAAGCCTATATTGGAGGAGGAAACAATGGGGCTGATTAGAATGCAGCGGGAAGACTAGGATTTGAATTCAGCAATGCAAGATTTCCCGACTCAGCACTCACGAGGATGTTCTGGAGTGGCTAACACAATGGCTAAGGTAAAACAAAGCTTAGGCTGCTAAATATGTCTCAATCGAGCTGAAATTACAGTCCTAATATCACTGAGCTTCACTTGCAGTCGCTAGAGTACTATTATACCCGTCGTTCTAAATGTAGGCCCGCTCTCCACAGCATGGTTATTGCCATGCTGTTTTTATTTAGAGGCTTTGACCTAGTACCAGACTGGAGACTGGAGCCAGTAATTATAAGGAATGGGTCACAGTGCAGTAACTCATTTCTTTTTTGCTCACCCTCAGTGTGTGATAGCGATATGAATATACAAAAGTAGCCAGCAGAAGAAGGCCCATTGGTCTGTCTAGTCTGCTCAAATTGCAGAACCCCTTCCCAACTACTGTGGGCTCCAGCCTCCTACCCCATCAACCATGACATCTCCCTTTTGCACTTTTCTTGCCCCCCCATTGCCATGGCCCTACCTTTCACCCTGTCTCACCCCTTCTTGAAGCCATCCACTGTGTCCAGAGACGGGAGGATGTTCCACCCTCCCATCATGACTCATTCCATAAATAACTGTTTCCTGACCTCTTTCTTGAACTTTGCCCTGCCAGTTTATAGTAGTGTCTCCTTATGGTCCAGTTCCCACAAGACAGAAGAGGTCCCCTATATTCACCTTGTTGATACCTTTTAGGTACTTGAAGGTTTTAATTATGTTCCCCACCTGCCTCCTCTCCTCGAACGAGTACATGTTGATGTCATTTAGGCTGTCATATGCCTTGCCCTGCTGTCCCTGGAGCATCTTCATTGCCCTTCTTTGAGCTGCATTGAGTAGGTTTATATCCTTTCTCAAGTAGGGTCCTCAGTATTGTACACCATATTCCACATGTGACTGCACTAAGGCTCTGTAAAGCAGCAATATAATCTCTTCCTGCCTGCTTGTGATCCCCTCATAGTACAGCCAAGCATTTTATTTCCTTTTACTGCTCCCTTCCTGCACTGCACTGCACCAGTTGCTTAAGATCGCTGGTGATAGCTATCCCAAGTCTTCTTCCTCTTCCAATTTGGTGACTTGCCTCCCCCCCCCCGGCCCTCAGGTTCCTACTTCCTGTGTGCATGACTTTGCACTTTTTTGCACTGAACCGAAGTTGCCATATTCCCGACCACCTTTCTAGCCTGGGTAGATGTTCCTTTATGTCCTATATGCCCTCAGCATTGTCTGTCCTCCCTCAGAGCTTAATGTTATCCATAAGAGGCAGCTTTTACCCTCTGTGCTGTCTCCACTGTCATCTGTAAACACATTAAACAATACACGGCCAAGGATGGAGCCCAGTGGTACCCCACTGGTGACTTCCCTTGAACTGCAGAGCACCCCCCCCCAACTATCCCCCTCTGGGTCCTTCCTCCCAACCAGTTTGTCACCCACCTACTTAGTTTAGCTCCCGTCCCTAGGTCCCCCAGCTTCTGGATCAACTTTTTATGGGGCACAGAGTCAAAGGCCTTGCTGAAGTCTAAGTACAGGATGTCAACCACTTGTCCCTTGTCTGCTGTTCTTGTCACCTAGTCAAAGATATATTATCTTCTGTCTTGTGGTTTATGCAATATCGCACACCTCCGGTCTGAAAAAAAACAAACATGTGATACTGTAACCCATACCTTTTTCTCTATATTGTTTAATGTACACAAGGGTTTCCAGCCATTAACCCCTAACTGTTTTAGAATGCTGTCAGCTGATCAGAATTCTCCATTTATAGCTATTTTTTATAATTATAAAAATGGGTGCCTACTGCTTGAATGAAGAAAAGACAGTTTGATACAGTAGTTAAGCTAGTGCATCGGTGATTACATTATACAGTAGTTAAGCTAGTGCATCAGTGATGACGTTATACAGTAGTTAAGCTAGTGCATCGGTGATTACATTATACAGTAGTTAAGCTAGTGGATTAGTGATGACGTTACACAGTAGTTAAGCTAGTGCATCAGTGATTACATTATACAGTAAAGCTAGTGCATCAGTGATGACGTTATACAGTAGTTAAGCTTGTACATCAGTGATTACATGATACCGTAGTTAAGCTTGTGCATGAGTGATTACCTTATACAGTAGTTAAGCTTGTGCATCAGTGATTACATGATACCGTAGTTAAGCTTGTGCATCAGTGATTATCTTATACCATAGTTAAGCTTGTGCATCAGTGATTACTTGATACCGTAGTTAAGCTTGTGCATCAGTGATTACATGATACTGTGGTTAAGCTTGTGCATGAGTGATTACTTGATACCATAGTTAAGCTTGTGCATGAGTGATTACCTTATATAGTAGTTAAGCTAGTGCATCGGTGATTACATTATACAGTAGATAAGCTAGTGCATTGGTGATTACATTACACAATAGTTAAGCTAGTGCATCAGTGATTACGTTATACAGTAGTTAAGCTAGTGCATCAGAGATGATGTTATACACTAGTTAAGCTAGTGCATCAGTGATGACATTATACAGTAGTTAAGCTAGTGGATCGGTGATTACGTTATACAGTAGTTAAGCTAGTGTATCAGAGATGATGTTATACAGTAGTTAAGCTAGTGCATCGGTGATTACATTATACAGTAGTTAAGCTAGTGCATCAGTGATGACGTTATACAGTAGTTAAGCTTGTACATCAGTGATTACATGATACCGTAGTTAAGCTTGTGCATCAGTGATTACATGATACAGTAGTTAAGCTTGTGCATCAGTGACTACTTTTATTTTTTTTATTTAGTTGTTTAACCAGGTATAGCACACTAAGCTGAAAGCTTTTTTACAGGAGCGACCTGGGAGCACAAGGAGGTTAAATGACTTGCTCAGGGTCACACAGTATGCAAGTGGAAGCTGTGGGATTCAAACCCAGGTCTGGTCTGCTGGATGTCACCAGATTTGCAGCTCAGAGCCTTAGACCACTGCGCTATACTGCCTCACAGTATACATGATACTGTAGTTAAGCTTGTGCATCAGTGATTACTTGATACCGTAGTTAAGCTTGTGCATCAGTGATTACATGATACCGTAGTTAAGCTAGTGCATCAGTGATTACATGATATAGTAGTTAAGCTAGTGCATCGGTGATTACGTTATACAGTAGTTAAGCTAGTGGATCAGTGATGACGTGATACAGTAGTTAAGCTAGTGCATCGGTGATTACGTTATACAGTAGTTAAGCTAGTGCATCAGTGATGATGTGATACAGTAGTTAGCTAGTGCATCAGTGATTACGTTATACAATAGTTAGCTTAGTGCATCAGTGATGACGGTACAGGTCAGTTGCTTAGCATCGGTGTACGTTATACAATAGTTAATCTAGTGCGTCAGTGATGACGTGATATAGTTGTTGAGCTAGTGCATCAGTGAGTACGTTATACAGTAGTTAAGCTAGTGCATCAGTGATGACGTTATGCAGTAGTTAAGCTAGTGCATCAGTGATGACGTTATATACTAGTTAAGCTAGTGCATCAGTGATGATGTTATACACTAGTTAAGCTAGTGCATCAGTGATGACGTTATACAGTAGTTAAGCTAGTGCATCAGAGATGACGTTATGCAGTAGTTAAGCTAGTGAGCTAGTGCGTCAGTGATGACATTATGCAGTAGTTAAGCTAGTGCGTCAGTGATGACGTTATGCAGTAGTTAAGCTAGTGCGTCAGTGATGACGTTATGCAGTAGTTAAGCTAGTGCATCAGCGATGACGTTATGCAGTAGTTAAGCTAGTGCATCCGTGATGACGTTATATAGTAGTTAAGCTAGTGCATCAGCGATGACGTTATGCAGTAGTTAAGCTAGTGCATCCGTGATGACGTTATGCAGTTGTTAAGCTAGTGCATCAGCGATGACGTTGTACAGTAGTTAAGCTAGTGCATCAGAGATGACGTTATGCAGTAGTTAAGCTAGTGCATCCGTGATGACGTTATGCAGTAGTTAAGCTAGTGCATCAGCGATGACGTTATACAGTAGTTAAGCTAGTGCATCAGAGATGACGTTATGCAGTAGTTAAGCTAGTGCATCAGTGATGGCGTTATGCAGTAGTTAAGCTAGTGCATCAGCGGTGACATTATGCAGTAGTTAAGCTAGTGCATCAGAGATGACGTTATGCAGTAGTTAAGCTAGTGCATCCGTGATGATGTTATATAGTAGTTAAGCTAGTGCATCAGCGATGACGTTATGCAGTAATTAAGCTAGTGCATCAGTGATGACGTTATGCAGTAGTTAAGCTAGTGCATCAGTGATGACGTTATGTAGTAGTTAAGCTAGTGCATCAGCGATGACGTTATACTGTAGTTAAGCTAGTGCATCAGCGATGACGTTATGCAGTAGTTAAGCCAGTGCATCAGCGATGACGTTATGCAGTAGTTAAGCTAGTGCATCAGAGATGACGTTACGCAGTAGTTAAGCTAGTGCATCCGTGATGACGTTATACAGTAGTTAAGCTAGTGCATCAGCGATGACATTATGCAGTAATTAAGCTAGTGCATCAGTGATGACGTTATGCAGTAGTTAAGCTAGTGCATCAGCAATGACGTTATGCAGTAGTTAAGCTGGTGCATCAGCGATGATGTTATACTGTAGTTAAGCTAGTGCATCAGCGATGACATTATGCAGTAGTTAAGCCGGTGCATCAGCGATGACGTTATGCAGTAGTTAAGCTAGTGCATCAGCGATAACGTTATGCAGTAGTTAAGCCAGTGCATCAGCGATGACGTTATGCAGTAGTTAAGCTAGTGCATCAGCGATGATTTTATGCAGTAGTTAAGCCAGTGCATCAGCGATGACGTTATGCAGTAGTTAAGCCAGTGCATCAGCGATGACGTTATACAGTAGTTAAGCTAGTACATCAGCAATGATGTTATGCAGTAGTTAAGCTAGTGCATCAGCGATGACGTTACGCAGTAGTTAAGCTAGTGCATCAGCGATGACGTTATACTGTAGTTAAGCTAGTGCATCAGCGATAACGTTATGCAGTAGTTAAGCCAGTGCATCAGCGATGACGTTATGCAGTAGTTAAGCTAGTGCATCAGGGATGATTTTATGCAGTAGTTAAGCCAGTGCATCAGCGATAACGTTATACAGTAGGTAAGCTAGTGCATCAGTGATGACATTATACTGTAGTTAAGCTAGTGCATCAGTGATGGCGTTATGCAGTAATTAAGCTAGTGCATCAGCGATGATGTTATGCAGTAGTTAAGCTAGTGCATCAGTGATTACCTTACTGTAATTGACCATTGAACAAGGAATGCATTTATGGCACGGTGATGATTTCTGACTTTGTGTTTTCTTTTCCTAGGAAGCAGATACAGTGTGCAACCTAATCCTGTCTCTCGTTTACTACTTTTATAACTTAATGCCTTTATCCAGAGGCTCCAGGTGAGTGACTTTCTTAAAACAAACATAAGAAAGCATGGTCAGTTTTGTTCTATGGTGTCTATAATGTGTTTTTTCTGTTCTAGTATGTGCTATCCAGGACATATCTTTTAAAGTCATTCTCCTCCCTAATGCCTACTCTTTCTTCATAGAGCAGCCATCTCTAGGGCCCTGCAGGAATCCGAACATTCAGGGATGGCAACATCCATGCATGGTACTGATGTGCACCGCACAATGTGCGCCCCATCAAAATATAAAACAGAGTCTGGCCCTACTGCCTCTGTTCGTTTTTCTACACAGTTGTAGAACTACAAACTCATCTTAACCCAGGACTTCTTGTCACTCCAAATAGCTTTCATTTTTTAGTTTGTTCTAGTTTTTGTTGTCTACTTCTTGTATTTAGCTTTACTTACAGTAATAGTCTGGTGACATGTTTCACTAATTTAACTCAGGTTACTAGTGCCCAGTGGCCAATGGGTTCTGTTACTATTACTGTTATGTCCATTTTTCCTCTCAGTTCGCGTTGTTGGGATTATTTTTAAAGGAACACTGTCGACCCTTTTTGCATCATACCATTTCAGGTTAATAAAAAATGTTACGACTGCTTACCTTATCAAAAATTCATTGATCTTCTTCGAGGATATCTCTTTCATCAGGCCACACCTGTGGAACTATAGCCACTAGTCTCTAAGACCACATGGAAACTTCTTTGCAAGCAGTACACTAGGGCCACCCACGACTATGTCTTACGTCGACACCCTGTATATAAACATGTGCAGCCCCTCACTCTCCTCGGTTCTTTTTCCACCATCAACCATACTCATCGAACTTCACAGAGATGCTGCCACTGCAGTTGACCTCTATTTCTCAATTTTTTTTTATTATTTTCTCACCCAAGTTCTTAGCACTTTTATTTTAAAGGTGATTGCATTCTTATGTATTTCATCTAAAGATGCCGCTAAATTCTTTTGTTGCTGCAAGTGCGGTGGAAAGATTTATTCTGGCAGCCATCACATCTGCATGTGCTGCCTCAGAGAAGCCCATGACATTAAGTCCTGCAAGATTTGCCTGAAATTCAACACAGCTTCCTGGGGATGCCATCAACAAGCCCTGTGCACTTTCCACCTGGAACAGCAGATAGCCAGAATGGAGAGGGAGCTTCAGGTGAAGAGCTCCACCACATCACCGGCCCATTCCTCGGGCTTGCAGTCTTCCAGGACCCAAGAGAAGTCCTCTGGAAAGCACAAACACTGGAAGAGGGAGAGAAGTAAGGGCAAAGCCCCCTCCACTGTGTGCTCCTGGGCACCTCTTCCCTTGTTGCTGATCACTGCAGTGCTATTGACCGCTTTGGTGGTGACGCTTCCTACCACTCAGACCTCAGAAACCACAAGGTCTGCTCAGGCAGTGAGTTCTGCCAGGCCTACTGTGGCTAGCGAAGGCCCATCGTCATCAGGGCTACAGACACCTCCGTCAACATTGCAATGGCCTCTGCAGTACAGGCCACTGTCGACATACAGATGATGCTGTCCTCCTTTGCAGAGATTCTACAGTGCCTTATACCCCTCCTCCACCTACACCAAACATGATGCCAACGGGGCCTCTTAGACCAGCCCCAGCACCGATGCCTACTGGATTGATACGCCTGACACACTCCAGGATGTCAACGTCCTCTCTTCCTTCCTTGTGACTTTCTCAGTCTGTCAGCAAGCATCAGGAATACAATTATGATCTCCTTTTACAAGAGGAAGAAAAGGAGGAGGAAGATCTGTGGAGCCCATCTGAGAGATCTGGCTCCACCATTTCTTCCAGGAGTGAGAAATCTGCCTTATATAACCCGAGATCACCTCTTGAAGACCCGTCTTCCAACTCTATGATGAAACAACTTCAAACTGCAATGGGGTTTGATGCTGAGGAGCAAGACATCGCTAGAAGGAATTTGGTGGAGTTCCTGGAGTTGTCAGATTCTCCAGCCCTTATCATTCCCCGGGTCGTACCTGAAAATAGTCATTTTATGGCTAGGCACCCACCAGGTAAACAAAAAACGAAATAAGCAAGTTTCTTATAAGTTTCTTCTCTCTTGCCTGCACTAGAGGATGCCACTCTGGCCGCTGGCACAGACCAAGCATGATTCCTGCCATGCCCAGAAGGGTGGATGAGCTGTACCAGGCCCCCTCAAGAAAGTCCTTTTTTGCAGGCCAACCTGAGGCTGATTCTGTTGTGGTAAATGCAGCCCATGATATGTCTAAGGTGCCTATGCATCTCAGTTCTCTCCCACCCAATAAGGAGTCGAGAAAATTGAACCTCCTTGGGACGAGAACCTTTGCCTCTACCACACTGGGCCTCAGTATTGTAAATTATCAGGCCCCATATGGCCAAATACCAGAATACCCTCTGGAAAAAGGCTAGAGGAGCAGCAGCCCAATTCCTCCCAGAGGGTACTCAGAAGCAGGAAATGCTGAAGGCCTTCCAGACAGTGGCTGATGTGTGTAAACACCTCTTTAGATCTATCTACAACATTTCTGAGGCCTTAGCCAGAGCAGCTGTGGCTGGCATCAGCCTAAGAAAGCATTCATGGTTGAGGGTGTCAGGATTTGCTAATAATCTCCAGCAATCCATCATTAATGCCCCTTTCGGAGGATACAAGCTCTTTGGGGCGGATGTGCAGGATATCCTCTCTGACCTGCAAGCCTCAGGAAGGATTCTAAGGTCAGTTCATTCCCTCTACCACACACCACCAAGAAGAGGATGCCTTTTCGCAGGGCTACCAACAGACCTATGTTAGGGGCCAAAAAGCAGAGCAGGGCCGGCAAACCTCCTCAGCAGCTGCCCACTCAAAAGCCCCTAGAGGTGGATTTGTGTTTGCGGCCGCCAGATCTGCTTCAGCACCAGTACTTCTTAGACCAACTCATTCAGTGCTAAGTCCGGAGGTGGTGATAAGGCAAAGCAAGGTAAATTTTATTTCTATGGCACCCATTCCTGGAGGCTCTCGGCACCTCACAATAAAAAAAAAAAACAAAGTCCAAATTCTCAGTGAACTGATAACTTCATGAGGTGTGGTACAGAGGTGAAGTTTGCAATCTACTATGAGATCAGAGGTCACATATGTTGCTGAAACACTCTATGCCATGAGGAAGCTGTCTTCAGTTTAGTCTTCTGAAGACAGAGTAGGAGAGAAGTCTGTGTGTGCTTTTTAAAAAACTTTGAGCTTTATGAATCCAAATTACTCACACATTGTTCTAGAGGGCCTTGTGCTTTTAGATTTGTGGGTCTGTTTTTTTATTTTATTCGCCAATTATTTACTTTAAAGTAGTGGTTTCTATTTGGTCAGTCTGTGACGCAGTGGTGTGGGGAAGGGTAGGTGTACTGTAAAGCAAAGCAGCCCAGAAAGATTCGGAGCTTTTTTTTGTCTAAGCAGGAGATTTGTGTCATATTTTGGTTTTCTCACTCTTTCTTTTTCATAATTTTTGATCTGTAGTAATCGTTCATTTTAATTTCTGTGGTTTAGTTTGGTGTGTTTAAGTAAAGTATTTTGTCAGTGTCTTTCTGTAGCAGTTTTAGTTATAATTTATTTGCATTTTTCTTACAGTGACAGTGCTCTGCACTATGACCAGTTCTGACCACCATTGACCAGTTAGCTTCTAGGGCCACAAAGTAGTGTAGGGCTTTTGGGCAGACTGGATGGGCCTAGTGAACCTTATCTGCCAACAATTTCTATGTTTCTAAGACCTAGTAGTAGTTCAGGCACAGAGACGGAGAACACAGAGTCTGAGACGTGTTACTTGACACCCAACTCTCAAAATAACTGAGGCATTATGACCTAGGTGGTAGTTCAGGTTCAGAAATGAAGAACACAGAGTCTGAAACGTGACACCCTACCTCCCTAATGCCCCATAGGATAACACTTCAACTTTAGCAAGCCAGAACTCCACCAGTCTTTGGAGTCAAGGGGCACTCCATACATCCAAACAAGGGTCTCAATGTGTACTACAATGGTAACACAAAACACCCCTAGAAAAACGAATGGGGTGTACACAACACCCCAAAATCAACTCCCAACTTGACCGTGGTGCCAAATCCACAATTTAAGTCCGCTAATCATCAAAAGTGCACCACATATGCACCTTCTCTTGGACTACAGTCTTCCCAAGTTTCAGACAAATTTGACAAAATTTGACCAAGTTGTACCTACAAAACCCAAAAGGAGTAGTTGATGGAAGTCATTTTGATTCATCTTTACCTTTGTGTACCCCAAGGAGAAGTTACAGGCAAAGTTACCAATGGCAAATTTCCTATTAAATAGGAAAACTTTGCAAAATCATCCATGGAGGCAAATTTGGCGACTTCGCAACATCTCTCTCCATAAGTAAAGAGGAAGACTTGGTTGAGTTCTTATTGATGCCCCTTTTTAGCATCGTCCCTAGGTAAAGAGGAAGACTTGCTTGTGCTTTTGTTGAGGTCCCTTTTTAGCACCATCCATAAATAAAGCATAAGAATAGTTCATGCTCTTGTTGAGGTCCACTGAGAACAGATACTCTTTTATGCCTTTCTCCATATCCTCACCATGACATAACATAGATGATGACAGTGGTGCCCCACCTCAATGAACAGTTGGTTCTGAAATTGGAAGCTTCAGACATCCATCATTCATCAGTGTCAACATCAGCACCGGACATGCCAAGCACGGTGCTGTCATTAGTACCATAAAGATACATGTGCCAAGCACTGCTGCCATGCAACTTTGTAAATTTTCCACAAAAATGTTTTGCGTTCATGCAGTTTTGCTTTATTTTCATGCAACAGTTGCACTATTTTCATGCAAATTTGTGCCATTTTCCTACAGTTTTGTGGAAGCTTTTTCTGCATGCCACAGTACATCTATCCAATGTTGCAGCTGAAACAGAGGGTAGTAGGATAGGAACTATCCGAAGACCCCATTCGGCCATCTTGACCAGACATACAGTCGACAGTACGTCCACTCCTTCTGTCCAAAGTGTACATGTCCATTCTTGAAAGAGGACAGTCGCCCACTTCCACCAGCATTCTGAGGCATCGCCACAATCAAGTACTGCAAAACCTCTGGGCTAAAGTATGTCTCTCCCTGGTAGTCACTAGCGCTGTGATTTTGTACGGTAGGGGTTACAGCCATTATTCTTATGGGCCATTCTAGATGGGCCCCCCTTCCTGCGTGATCAGATCATGTACTTTCAGAACCTTTATTGTGCATCTCAGCACAGAATGCTTTCTAGTACAGACATTTTCCTTAGAAGACAGCTGCAGTTCTTTCCATACCCAGACTGTTTGCTCTAAGGACATGTCTGAAGTGGTGGATGCATCCTGTAGTCTGAATATCCAGCCTTCTCCAATACGGAGAAATCGGTCACTGGATGGATTGTTATGTCCAGGCAAAGAGCAGGCCCAGACACAATCTATGTAGTGCATTTTGAGCTTTTTGCTGGCTCATTTAAAATACTCCAGCGAACTTGCTCATGTGTGCTTCACAATGACTTTTCAGCCATCGGTGCTCTCTGATGGAGGGAGCAGTTCAAGTATTATTCATTCGTAATCCAAGATTGATTAAATAAATTTCCATGTTTTTAGGTGCCATTGACAATGGATTGAACTTCCAGGAATCAGTCTTCACCGTTGATTCCCGCAAGTGGGCCAAAGCTGGAGATGCCAAGACCAAGCTGAAACCAGAACTTTTCAGAGTGCTGGTGATGTGGTAGGCACTATGTGCATGTCATTGTGTGATGACACACACACACCCACTGATATACAGAGGCACCATCCCCAACCACTTCAGTTCCTTTTTTCCTGGCATTAAGTTCACACCAGTGACGACGTCACTCGCCTGCCGGGAGTCAGAACTTCAGCATCTGTATGACAACAGTCTTCAGTTCTCCAGTTTTGGTGATTAGATTAGAGTTTAGTTTTTTTTGTGTGTTTGTATGTCAGTTTAAACTATTTTTACATAAAATACTACAGTTTCTGTCACAGCCCTACTGTGTGTAAATGGTCGGCCATGAAGGACAGGAGGGAGCCTGAAGAGGTAAGTTGGTCTGGTGATGGGTACTATATCCAGTCACTACTCCTCTTCAGAGAGGTGTTCTAATGATGGGCAGTCTGATGCCCAAGAGGGAAGACAGCCCATCTGGAAGCACAAAAGGATGCGATCCCAATCCCTAACACGGTTGGTGTCTGGGTCCAGGAACCACTCGACCTCTTCCTCTTCTCACAAGAAAGGTAAGAAATGGTACTGGTTGAGGTTACCCACTGTCAGGTCTGCTCTGAGTCACTCAGCTTCCGTGGGCCGGAGGTCCCCACCATCAGTGCTGATGACACCAGGGGTGTCCAGGCTTACGAGGTCACTGTCTCCAGGTCGGAGTTTTCAGTGTCTTTTAGGGAGGACTGCAGTGAGCAGTTCAGTCATTGGGCAGCTCTTATGGAACAGTGGGTGCAGTGTCTGGCCCATGTGACACTACTTCTGACCCAGTGTTTTTACTCCTCTGTCAGCTGTGCTGGTGGTGCTGCTGGGCTTGGATGTGCGTTCACCGGCAGCTGTGGCCTCTGGATCCTTGCCATGAGTGGCGCTGCCAACTTCTGTCCCACTTGTGCTGTTGCCTCCATCCTGTCAGGACGGGAGTAGCCACATTGCCACCACCAGTCACACCGGTGCCAGCTATGTGGTCGACGCCACATGCAGCGTTGCATGCAGGGCCAGGTTTAAGCCCATCAGGGCCTAACCTGGTGCAGCATATAGTGTTGAGTGCAGCACCGCATGAGCTAATGGTGCCGACCACGGGGCCCCTCCAGCACTGTTTTTAAGGTCCCTGGGGCCAGTCTCATGTCACCAGTGTTGCCGCAGGCTATGCTGTCTGCTCTGCACCAGCCCCCCCCCCCTTACTATCCCCATTGTGAGAATGGTGAAGAGGGCGACGAGTCAGAGTCTGACCTCATTATCTCTGATGGTGGGGAGGATGACTCTTTTTATGGACCAGAGGTCTCAGGCCCCATCCCTAATCTCTGTTCCTCAGAAGAACCTTTCCTTCCACACTCTGCTCAGAAGTATGCATTCGGCATTAGATTTCTAGCCAGCAACAATAGACCAGGCTAGGGACCTCCAACTGGAGTTTCTAAACATACCTAATATTCCAGTCAGTTTGATTTCTCCTAACCAACCCACTTTAGAGAGCTTGTCAGATGTGATTTGTAAAAAGCCTGTTGAGGTCAGCTGTCCCCAGGCAGACAGGCAGAAATTCGCTGCTCCTAAAATAAGCCCTTGTACTTCACTCAGCCTATAACTGATACCATTGTTTTTCTTGCCAAGAATGACAAAGCCATAGAACCCAAAGAGGTCACTTTGTAAACCACTAACAAGGGTGTTGCACAAGATTGACGCCATAGGCAAGCGGGCATATGCCTCGGATACCCTTGTCATGAGGATAGCTAACTACCAAGGTAATTTTTTCCAGTATGAATATACCCTCTGGAGCAAGCTAAAGTCTCTGGAAGAGGCCCTGCCAGACTCGCAGCCAAACAAAAAATGCTGCAAACAAGGTACTGAGTCCAATAGACACCAGCTCAAAGCCTGTATGGATGTCTCTGATGTAACAACAGGTAATGAATATGACCTTTGATGCACTTACCTGTTCAGTCAGCTGGTGAAGCAGTCTCTTACGGTAATGATACTAGAGCAACTCTTAAAACCTCCAGACCAGTTCCGTTTAATCCTCAGAGAGGTGAGGGATGTGGTTCTTTTCAAAATAAGCAGTGCTTTTGTGGCAGAGGAGCTCAAAATAATAAAAACCAGCCTCAAAAGAAAGTGCAGCTAAAGGCACAGGTACAAAAAGTGCTTAGTGCAATTTTCAGACGCTATGGCCGTGATCCTGCCTCAGTTGCCCAAGGCAGGCCTCTCCTCTTCAGTGAGTGAATTCCTAACCCAGTTTTGCTGTCAGTGGGATTCCATCACAGTGGACAAATAGGTTCAGAGAATTATCAAAGAGGGGTGCTCCTTGGATTTCATAGACACCCCCCGGATTATCCACTCAGAAGGCAACCCCGTTTGTCTGCTCACGTCAGATATTCTGGTGCAGGAGATTGTAAGCCTTCTCAGTAACAGGCAGTGGAAATAGTGGCAGAGTCAGAATAAAACACAGGGTTTCACACCCACTACTTCCTAGTTTCAAAGAAATCAGTGGGCATGCACCCCATTCTTGACCTCAGATGTCTGAAGAAATTCATGGACCGAGAACAATTCAGAAAGATTTCTGTGGGCTTCTGCTACCCTACCTTAAGCCTCAGGACTAGTTAGCAACCCTGGATATGCAGGACGCATACCAGCATATACTAGTGCATTACAGCCACCACAGATACCTTTGTTTTGTTGTGCTGGGGCAGCATTACCAGTTCAGAGCCTGCCCGTAGGGCTTTCCTCTGTGCTGCAAATCTTTACAAAGTGCTCTGCAGTACTTGCAGCCCACCTAGAATGTTGGAACTCCAGGTCTTCCCATATTTGGACAACTGGCTAATGTCAAGCTTATCCAAACAGGAGACAGAAAAGGCAGCAGCCACTGCCTCTCAATTCAATTTGTCCATGGGAGTTCTGCTGAACTCCTCAAAGTCTCAGCTGGAACTCTCCCAGGAGTTATTGTTCATAGGAGCTGTTCCAGACGTAATCCGGACTCGGGCCTTCCTTCCAGAAAGCAGAATCTTCCTGGACATAAGTCTCCACCACTCATTCACACTAGTGGGATTGGCGCCGGAGGCACTAAGACCCATCGGGAGCAAACTTTTTGCTGGAGGGTGGTAGCGAGAGGCGGCGCCATGAGACAGACAGTGCTCGTGAGTGTGTGCATCTCGGACCCTCCAACCGCTCAGTCTTTTTTCCCGCCGCCGAAAAGGGCTCAGTGACGACGTCACACCTGTCGAGTCAAACTTCAAACTAGCGCATAGTTTTCAGTTTGTTTTTTGTAACATTATCACGTTAGTAGTATCGCTTAGTTTTATTCTATTTTTCGTAAAATTTTTCTAATATTTAAATTTAACTTACTTGAAGAAGTCTCAGCCTACTGGACGGAGCGACCATGAGCAGGTCAGGTAGCGGTAGGGAGACTTTCGTATGAAAACTGTTCAGTCAGGCGGGCTGGGTCGGTCAGCCTCCTTCTCCTCAGCGGGGTTCCGACTCA
Source organism: Neoceratodus forsteri (assembly GCA_016271365.2). Taxonomy (NCBI): domain Eukaryota; kingdom Metazoa; phylum Chordata; order Ceratodontiformes; family Ceratodontidae; genus Neoceratodus; species Neoceratodus forsteri. The sequence continues at coordinate 1,731,388,480 of CM057449.1, forward strand.
CGGTCAGTCCGATGCCGGGGGATAGGCGGTCCCCGCCGGCATAAAATAAGCGGTCGCATTCTTTGCGCGTTCACCTCGACTCTTCTTCGGCCCACAGGTCAAAAAAGAGAAGGCATCACTCGAGGTCGCCCTCTGGTATGTCTGCGCGTCGACGGTCGGTTATCGTTGCTAGTTGCCGGTCTCCTTCTTCGGAGTCGCCAACTTCCGATAATCGTCGTCCTCGACATCGGAGCCCTTCCCCGCCTATAGGTAGGGCTCCAGATGAGCAGTTTCATCAGTGGGCCGCTCTTATGGAGCGATGGGCTCGGAGGTTGGTTCTTCTGCCTGGCTCGGTTACCTCGGGCCCTTGGGCTCCTCCGGCGATCAGAGTAGAGGCGGTTGGACCTTCCTGGTCGCAGCGGCGCCTTCTTCGGTGCTAGCGACTCCGTTCAGGTGTTTCCTCACATGGCTGCGGCGCAGGGGCCTCACCGATGCCCTTATCTCCTGGTTTTTTTTCTTCTCTGCTTTCCAGGTTCCCGGGCTTTTCCGGCGCCTTCTGCAGGGTCTGTGGCCTGTCGGCGCTGCTGGGCCGCTGAGCTTAGTGCCGCTGGCGGCGCCACAGGTCTCGGCGCCGCCGTGGTGCTGGCGGATCGGGCGGCGCCCACTGCAGCGTTTCAAGGCGCCCGTCATGGGCGCTGGGCTTCCGCGGGCGGCTGGTTGCCGCGGGCGCCGCTGGGGCGCGAGGGTCAAGCAGGTTTCTTCGCGCCAGGCGCCTCCTCGTGCTGCTTTCAGTCTGCTTTGGCTGCTCCGGCGCCGCAGCCCTTGGGACTCTCCTGTTTTTTTCTGCCATTTCTCCTCTCCTAATTTTCACTCCTTTCCTGTCCAAACAGTCCTTTCTGGACCATCAGGAGATGATGTTGAGCTGACCCAGACCTTCAGTTGGGTGATGAGGGGAGGAAACAGGATCTTTCTTTGCTACAGAGCCTGTGGTCGAGGACCTGTCCTTAAGTCTCTGTTGAAGAACCTGGGATCCACTCTTTCTCTCAGACTACAGACATCGATCCTGGGAAGATATTAAGACTCAGTATCTTCATGCTTCGGAGATCCCTACGGATTTGACTCCTCCGATTCAGCCTTCCTTCGAGACGCTGTCTCAAATGGTATGGAATAACCCTGCTCTTATTCCCTCAGTGGCTAAATCCATTGATAAGAAGTATTCAGCTCCCAAGGATCGTCCCATTTTGGCATCCCAAGCCTTTATGGATCCTATTGTAGTCCTGGCAGAGAATGACAAGGTCGTTCTTCCTCAACTACTACAGCTCGACCTATTAACAAAGAGTCTCGTAAGATTGATACATTAGGTAAGAGAGTCTTTGCTGCTCCACTCTAAGTATGCGTATTGCCAGTTATCAAGGCTATTTTTCTCAGTATGAGTATATCCTGTGGCACTCTATGAAAAGAATGGTTGAAGCTCTTCCAGATTCGGATTCCAAGTCAGAGCTTCTTCTGACCGTTATTAGAGGTATTGAGTCCAATAACCAACAGGTCAAAGCCGTCGCGGATGCTTCGACACTGCTTCTGCTCAGCAGCCAGGATTTGTACTGGCGCCATTCCTGGCTGCGTGCTTCTGGCTTCACTGAATGATGCTCAGCAGCAGGTGATGGCGCTGCTTTGATGGCTCCCTTTCTTTTTGGCCCTCAGGTGGAGCAAGCCTTAGAGGCCACTCAGAAGACTAGATCGGCCATTAGTTGGCTAGACTCCGCCTGCCTCTCCTGGGGCATGAACAGACGCCAGTTTCATAGTCGTCAGTCCTTTCGAGGCAGAGGCAGGGGAAGCTTCATAAAGCCAACCTGCCCAACCTCAAAAGAAGACCCAGCAGAAAGCGCAGGGACCTAAAGCTCCCAGCGCTACCTTATGAGTCGTTGGCCCAAGTTCCATCCACTCTGCCCGAGGTGGAACTTTCTCCTCCGGTGGGAGGTCGTCTGATGTACTTCTACAACCAGTGGAAGTCCATAACCTCAGACAAATGGGTCCTTCGGATAATTCGCGAGGGTTATTCTCTCAATTTCTTGGAAACCCCCCCGAATTGTCCTCCCATACGACAGCCCAGGTTGTCGGCCTCTCAGTCAGACCTCCTCACCGCGGAGATCCAGGGCCTTCTGAACAACAGGGCAATAGAACTGGTGCCCCCGCATCTTCGAAACACAGGGTTCTACTCCCATTACTTTCTGGTTCCAAAGAAATCTGGGGGGATGCGCCCCATTCTAGACCTCAGAAAGTTAAACAAATTCCTCCCCAGGAGAAATTCAAGATGATTTCCTAAGTACCCTGTTACCCTTGCTGCATCAGCACGACTGGCTGGCCTCTGGATATGCAGGATGCTTACCAGCATATCCCGTCCACCCGACCCACCGCAAATTCCTCAGGTTTGTAGCTTTGGGTCAGCATTATCAGTTCAGAGTCCTGCCCTTTGGCTATCCTCGGCGCGAGTTTTACAAAGTGTTGTGCAGTTCTCGTAGCGCATCTCAGGAAAGTCGACTCCGAGTGTTTCCCTACCTGGACGATTGGTTTCTAGCAAGCCCTTCCGGCCAAGGGACTTTGGAAGCGTGCAAACGACTCGTCTTCTCACGTCCATGGGAGTTCTGCTGAATTTGAAAAATCTCAACTGCAACCTCCCAGAGGCTCCTTTTCATAGGGACGCCTTCTAGACACCTCTTCAGCGAAGGCTTTCCTTCCAGAGGACAGAAGACTCGACATCCTTCGTATGGCCCGTTACATCAGGGAGAACCAATCGGTTACAGCTCTCTCGATGCAACGCATATTGGGTCTCATGGCGTCCTCGGTCTTCACTGTCCCTCTGGCCCGACTGCACATGAGGACCACCCAATGGATGTTTCCACTCAGTGGTCCCCTACCTCACCCCCAGTCTTATCCCATCAAGGTGACGGAGCCCCTTCGAAGGTCTCTCACCTGGTGGTCTCAAGAGAGCAATCTCCTGGAAGGATTCCCTTGCTCCCCGGATCATCAGATCTCCATCACCACAGATGCATCGCTAATGGGATGGGGAGCTCACTGTCTCTCCCTCCACACTCAAGGTGTATGGACTCAGTTCAAACTCATCTCCACATAAATGTCCTGGAGATGAGGCGGTCCTCTATGCAATCCGAGCTCTGAAGGATGTCCTTTGTCACAAGAACATTCTCCTTCAAATGGACAACAAAGCAGTGATGTATTACATCAACAAGCAAGGCGGTGCTCATTCTTATCCCTTTGCAGGGAAGCAATGAGGGTGTGGAGTGGTGCTTGGAGCACAAGTCTTGATTCAGCGGTTTATCTGCCAGGTATACAAACAGACCTAGCAGATCACCCAGCAGAACGGAGGCAGACCCTCACGAGTGGTCTCTGATCCAGCCGTAGCTCGGTCCCTGTTCAAAGAGTGGGGACTCCAGACCCGGACCTTTTGCATCCCCACTCAACGCAAAACTGCCTCTCTTCTGCTCCAGAAATCCAGGGCCTGGCATTTTCTGTCAGGATGCGTTCAGGCTGCGTGTGACAAAACGCTTTCTTTACGCCTTTCCACCACTTCCTCTAATCCAGAGAGTACTCCTCAAGTTCGAGTCTCAGGGACCAAGATGATTCTCATTGCTCCTTCCTGGCCACGGCAACTATGGTTTCCTCTACTCAACAGTATGTTGGCAGCCCTCCGAGACCACTTCCTTTGCAAATCAGTCTTTTGACTCAGGGTTCTTGGTCCATCCTAACCTGAAATCACTTCACCTTCATGCTTGGCTCCTGAAGAGATAGAAGTGAATCGGTTCAACGTCTCTCGTAGAGTCTCAGACATCCTTCTGGCTGCTCGAAGCCAGCCACCCAAACGTACGCTCCAAATGGAAACGTTTTCTCTCTGGTGTGCAAAATCCTCTTGGAATCCCTTTCCTGTCCTCCTGGCAAGGTTCTGGAGTATCTTTTGGACCTATCAAACTTAGGTCTTCAGTACTCCACAGTTAAAGTTCACCTTAGTGCCATCTCAGCGTTCCATGAGCCGGTTTCTTCCTTAACTCTGGCTCAGTTACCTATGGTGAAGAGATTTCTTAAGGATTCTCCATACCAGACCCCTGTTAAGCGTCCAGTTGCAGCCTGGGACATTAACCTGGTGCTGGACATGCTCACTCGGAAGCCTTTCAACCCTTAGCTACCTGTGAGCTAAAATTTCTTACCTGGAAGACTGCCTTCCTGGTGGCCATTACCTCAGCCCATGGGGTCTCTGAGATACATGCCTGATTACGGACCCTCCGTATACTGTATTCCATAAGGACAAGGTAGTTCTCCGTGCTCATCCTAAATTTCTTCCCAAGGTTGTGTCAGAATTCCATCTGAACCAATCTCTGGTACTTCCACTTATTTAGCTAATTTCCAGAATGAAGGGAACGAGCTCTTCATTCCTTGGATGTTAAGAGAGCCTGCGTGTTCTATTTAGATAGAACCAAGGATGTTCGCAAGACTCAGCAACTGTTCGTTTTTTCAGCGACACCGGTTGGGTCAACCTGTCGCTATTAGATGCATCTCTTCATGGTTAGTGGCATGCCTTCGTCATTGCTATTCCATGGCTCAAGTTAAATTAGAAGGTAGAGTGTATGCTCACTTACTAGGGCGGTCATGCATCCTTAGCGAAATTCGCAATGTTCCAATTGCAGATATATGCAACGCCGCTACCTGGAGCTCAGTGCATACTTGCTATACACTATGCACTGATGTTCATGCCAGGCGACATTCCGCATCTGGCAGAACTATCTTTAATGGGCTTCTATCTTAGACGCTGGAGCTCTGGCTCTCCTGCCGCCTTTGGGGATTATCAGCTTGGTACTCTCAGTAGTGTGGAATGAGTGGAGACTTATGTCCAGGAAGATAGGAAAATACGCACTCACCGTAATTCTTGATCTCTTGGACCAGTCTCCACCACTCATTCACACGCCCACCCTCCATCCCCAGCTCACCGCTGTATTGGTCTTCACTCCTCAAATCTTTAGGCCGTGAGGACTTTGCTGACCCTTCTTACAGGTCATACGGACTATCTTATGTCCGTTTTTAATGTTGGGTTTACCCTTTACGTTAGTTGCGCTGCACCTCCTTGGTAAAAAGGTACTGAGGCGGTTGGAGGTCGTCGTCACGAGATGGTCATTACCGCTCGAGCCGCTGCTCACAAGCGCCATGTCTCATGTGGCCGCCTCACCGACCCTCCAGCAAAAAGTTTGCTCCCGATGGGTCTTAGTGCCTCCGGCGCCAATCCCACTAGTGTGAATGAGTGGTGGAGACTCGTCCAAGAAGATCAAGAATTACGGTAGGTACGTAATTTTCCTTTCTGAGCAGTCCTACAGCTGGAATGCCATATCATGGAACACAAGAACTTGCAAGCCCACTCCATGCAGCACATGCTGAGTCTGATAGCTTCCTTGCTATTCACAGTGCCCTTGGCAAGCCTGCACATGAAGACAACTCAGTGGATGCTCAATGCACAATGGTCACAAGCATCACACCCTCGGAGTTACCCTATTCTGGTGACCAAACCTTTGGCGAGGTCCCTCACATGGTGGTCAGTGGAGGAATACCTCACCCAGAGTTTCCCTGTCTCCCCACTGGAGCCAGAGGTGGTTCTTACCTCAGATGCCTCCCTGTTGAGCTGGGGAGCCCACTGCCAGAGCCTTCAGACACAGGGTTCCATTGGCCATCAGAAACTTCTCCATATAAATGTATTGGAGATGTGAGTAGTTTTCTACTGTCCGAAAGCCTGAGAGGACTTAGTCACAAAACAGTCCTCCTCCAAACAGATAAGTCTGTCATGTATTATGTCATCAAACAGGAAGGAGCACACTCTTGCCATCTCTGCAGGGAGATGAGTGAATGGTGCCTGGAGCAGGGAGTCCTCCTGCAAGCAGTCTATCTGCCAGGAGTCCAAGACACTCTTGACAGACGAGCTCAGTCTAACAGAGGCCAATCCGCACAAGTGATCAGTAGTCCTGACATTGTGAGATAGCTATTCAGTGAGTGAGGTAACCCAGGTGTGGACCTTTTTGCATCCTCACGTAATGCTATACTTCTTTGATTCTGCACCACAAGTCTAGGACATGGCATTTTCTGTTAGGATGCATTTAGCTTGCTGTGGCAAAATATGTTTCTGAGTTCATTCCATCCAATCCCTCTCATCCAGAGAGTGTTATTCAAGCTGGAAGTATACGGGGGCAAGATGATACTAGTAGCCCCCTGCAGGGCTCAGCAGATATACGTTCCTCTGTTGAACAGACTTTCAGTCAGCAAACCGAGGACTTTACCACACTGGATGGACTTACTGATGCAGGATCAGCTGGCCCATCCCAGCCTTCGCTCTGTTCACCTTGAGGCCTGACTTCTGAACAGATAGAAGAGAACAAGTGCAAGGTGTCTCAGAGGGTCTCTGAAATAGTATTGGCTACACGTAAACCTTCCACTAGGAAGAGATACACAGCCAAATGGAAAAGATTTTCCATCTGGTGCTCCACAACCCACATGGTCCCCTTCCACTATCCACCTAGCAAGGTTCTGGAGTATATACTGGACCTCTGTAACGCTGGCCTATAGTATTCCACAGTAAAGGTCCACTTGTGTACTGTTTAAGCGTACCACAAGCCGGTTGGTACCCTCCATCTGGCACAGCTTCCACTGTTTTGGAAGTTCCTCAAGGGCATTTTAAATACAAGGCCTCCATCTGGAAACCAGTGGCTTATTGGTCATCAACCTTGTGTTGGATATTCTTACTCTCAAGCCCCTCGAGCCCATTGCAAAATGTGACCTGAAGTTTCTCACTTAGAAATCCACCTTTTGGCGCCTGTCACCTCTGCACACAGAGTATCTAAAATATATGCTTTGGTCACAGATCCTCTGTATACTGTTTTTCATAGAGATAAGGAAGTGCTCCACACGTACCACAAGTTGCTGTGTAAGCTGGTGCTGGAACTAAATCTTAATCAGTCCATAATCCTGCTTACCTACTTTGCCAACTTCCAGAATTAGGGAGAAAGGACTCCTCACCCACTTGATGTTAGGAGGGTCCACTCCCCACCCACTGGATGTTAGGAGAGTCCTTGGGTTTTATCTGGACAGAACTACGACTTCAAACAATCCAAATAGCTCTTTGTCTCGGACAGCCTATAACAGTCAAGTGCATTTCTGCCTGGATTGTGAATTGCCTTTGCCACTGCTATGCTAGAGCTGAGGTTAGATTAGAGAGTAGTGTATGTGCCCACTCTACCACAGTGTTTCCCAGTTCTCTAGCGGAAATCTGCTCTGTGCATACTGGAGAAATTTGCAGGGCTGCAACTTGGAGAACAGTGCACACAGTTACTAAGCATTGTGCTCTGGATGTCCATGCCTGGCAGTATGCTACTTCCAGCAGGACAATTCTGAATGGATTATTATCCTGAGTAAGCCTTGCACTTTTGGCTACCCTAGTCCAGGGGGACTTTTCTCTGAGCTTGGTACTCTGACCCACTAATTGGGATGAATGGTGAAGACATATTCTTGGAAGATACTAAAATTACATTCTTAATGTAATTCTTGATCTTCCAGAATATTGTCACCATTGATTCACACACCCACCCACCATCCCCCAGACTCACTCCAACATTGTTGTGTTGGTCTTCGCCCCTTTATACTTGGTTGGGCTGTGAAGGCACTATGTTACTGGATTTGGTGTCCCTTCTTATATGGGCCACCAGGGCTATCTTATGCCATAGGTTAAGTCCTTAGGTTACTTGTTAAGTTATACTGCTCAACTCCTCAGTAAAGTACTAAGGTGATTTGGGGCTGGTGGTGCTGTAAACCAGTGGGTATGTATGTCGTTATGCAACAACTCACATGCGGTGCCTACCCTGTCTCCAGCCCTCTGAAAAGTTCTGGTTCAGATCCACTAGTGTGACTCAATGGTGAAGATATTCTGGAAGATTAAGAGTTATGGCAAGAACATAATTTTAATTTCTTCATGAGGTAAGGAGCCCATAGCCAGGGATTTCAGATCCAAGGGGGCTTTGCCATCCCAAGATGATAATCACCGTGTAAGCCAGCCAATGGTATTAGCATCTCTGTTCAGCTTTAAAATCCTAGAGGATACAGTTTGAACCTAGAAGGTTCTACTACAGCTGGACAATGATGTTTAGGTCCAGGGCACTCAGATCTGTGAGCAAACAGTGATGCATTTCACAGCTTCAGGTGCACAGCAGCAGATTCTCACCAGGGATCTCTAGCAGACAACATCGTACAGTCCCTGTCTGTCAATGTCTGAGGTAAAATGAACCACTTTTCATCCCTTTAAATGCATACAGTCTCATGCTGGGGAAGCAGATTTGATAACCATTGCTACAGCAGAGGGTGACCCAGCAGTAAGCAACCTTTTCTGTGCACCTCCAGCTGTCTTAGTTCCAGGGCCAGCTGTTGTATCTGAGCTTTCATTCTGCATCTGCAAGCCAGTCTTCGGAAAATATTGACGTTATCAGGTTCCGCACTGGTAAGAAATGCTGCAGCAAGTGAGGTACTGTATACGGCAACAACTCCATAAATTCAGTTGATGCAACTCATATCCAAGGTCACTGATTTACGGTGATTAAAATAATTAAATTCTATTTTCAAGACTTGAAATGCTGGGGCCAAAACACCTAGGCTCAAGGAGGTTAGATGTGCTGGGTAAAAGGACCCATGCCTCATCCACACTGGGCCTTAGAATAGCAAATTATCGGGCCCATATGGTCAAATACCAGAATACACTCTGGAAAAAAGCTAGAACAGCTGCTCAGGCTCTCCCAGAAGGTGCACCAAAACAGGAGCTTCTCAAAGCTCTAATGGCTGGGGCTGATGTAGGAAAAAGTACAGTTACATAAGAACTTACCATAACAGTAGCTCTTCGAGATGAGCTCTTGCAGCAGGTTACACCATAAGGACTGAAGCTGGCAGGCACCAGGAGCCCACAGAAAACTTCTAGCTAGGAGTCTATACCAGGGGACCGTCCCCTGAACTCGGTTTGCCCCGACGTCGGCCAGTGGTATAAAAGGAGTGGTCCCCCAGCCCCACCTCAGTTGTCCCACCAGAGACCCCCGGCACAGATAAAGAATGTAGAACTGAGGAGGTTCCTCAAACAGGTAGAAGGAGATACCGGGGGGGAGAGGGAGCGCAAGCAGCACCTGCTGCAAGAGCTCCTCTTGAAGATCTACTGTTACGATAAGTTCTTATGTAACTGTACTTTCTATGGATGATGATATGTTGTTCCATCCACACTGTTTAGCATGTCCTTTCCTCTTTAAATCTTGCCGGAAGGTCTTAGAGCTGGCTCCTCCCACCCACCCGGGTGGTATAACCGTCGGTTCTGCCCCATGACGCCAGATCTTCCTTTCCACTGGAAGATACAAGTTGCCTCTTTACCACTCTTGTGCTCAGTAGGCCCTGGCTTCTAAAGCTTTGGATTTTTTGAAAATTAAACTCGTTAGAGTTACCGATCATTGCTTTGCGATCTCGACCATCATGGAAGAGAAATCTTCTCCCGGTTTCCGCCGCTGCCTGCGAGCAAAGATATGCTGCACAGACCAAGATGCCACGTATGCTTACTGCTTTGGTGTCAGCCATGACACCCAGACCTGCGAGATGTCTCGCCTTCCATCATAACATCCTCGACAATCATCTTGCACATTTGAAGTTGGGCAGGCCGGAGAAATGGAATCCGCTGGTCAAATCTAAAGAGGCTCCATGGGCGGTCTCCGCGGCTGCAGGGTACGCCGTGCAGCTCGAACAGATGCAGGTCTTCGAGGAAGAGGTGGCTTGGGCAGCAGATCGTTCCCCAAGGCCCTTATTCGTCTCACTCAATTTGGGCTCAACTTTCTCAGGCTCGTTTCAGGAGATGTGCCAGTCTCTCCCCACTAAGGGCGAGGGACCTTCGAGTTCGCATGTCTCCCAGTTCCGTAAAAAGAACAAGGAACTGAGAGATTTCTTCATCTCGGCAAAGACGTTCTTGGGATCGTGAGTGATCTCTGTCCCAGGAATCTTCAGTCTCAACCTCGGTCGAGATTGCGGCCTCGGCCACTGGCTTTTTGGTCCAACCGTCAGGTCAGCCAGCTGAGACTTCGGTTGAAGACGAGGTTGAGATTATTCTCCACCCTGTCGACCCATTGTCTCCTGAGGAGGCCAACAACTCTGTCATCAAGACCCTGGTCCTGCCTCTTCCTGATGAGGAGACCCAGCCTGCTGGTAATCCCATCGAGGAACTGGTCCTGGACCTGGGAGAATCGCCGGTCCCCCTGTGTTTCCTGAGTGATCCAGTTGGTCCCCCGACGATTGATGTCGAGGTCTCGGACCCCTTCAACCGGCAGGCCAAAGAAGGTGCATAAGTGCTCTAAAAAGAGGCGACGCTGTCATTCTTCTTCGTCCTCCTCAGATGAGGAGAGGCTTCGGCAGAAACTCTGTCAATGCTACGAAGACTTAATGTGGCAACAGTTGATTTTGTCTGGTCAGAAGCCGACTATGATTTCCATTCTGGCCATCACTTGGTTCTCGCCTCCCAGGCAGAAGCTGAGTCCCTTGGAGCTGGTCAACACCATTCCTTTGCCCGCAGAGCCAGTCAAGACCATCCTGGTTTGGCAAAAATTGACCTCTCCACTGATAGTGGTGGAACCGCCACCAAAGCAGCCCTTGGGAGGAGCTTCTACTTAAGAGTCTCGAACTGTTCCGGGCCTCCCACGTAGGCTCCCGGTCACCCTCTACCAATTGGTCAAGGAACCTACCCGGGGTAGTAACATCTTGGACCTTGTCATAACTAACATAGATATCCCTGCGAATGACCTATTAATATCTGAACCTCTTGGCAATAGTGACCACATGTCCATATTTCTTACTATCTCACTATTCCAACGCCCTGTAATAAATAAGCAAAAAATTAAACAATATGATCTAGCAGATTTTCAAAAAATAAATTATCACCTAGGAGTATTTGATTGGGACAATATTTTTTCTTCTCTTAATACTGATGAAGCATGGGATTTCTTAAAAACACAAATTCAAGTACTTGAACGACAGTATATCCTGGAAATACATAAGTACAATAACAAAGGTAAAATTCCACCATGGTTCAGTATATCTATAAAAAAACAAATTACTCATAAACATAAGTTATTTTCATCATTAAAAAAATGTCCCACTAATCTAAATAAAGAATTACTAATTAAATATAGGGAATCGGTTAAAATATTAAAAAAACTAATTTTGCAAGCCAAAAGTAACCTAGAATTTCGTAATGCACACACTAATGATTCACATAAAGCATTGTACGCTTACTTAAACAGTAAAAAGGGTGACAGCAGAACTATTGTCCCACTAAATATAAATAATACAATAATAACCTCCGATTTTACAACTGCCTCTGCATTAAATAATTATTTTTCATCAGTTTTTGTTCAGGATCCATCTCAAATTCTCTCTGATAGACCTCCCTTAGGTAACATAGAATATAAGGTTTTACAGAATGATATCCACAAATTACTAATAACGTTAAAGAAATCAACAAGTCCTGGCCCTGATGATATTTGTCCCAAATTTCTTTTGGGAGTTAAAGACACTATTGCCCTACCACTCACTATTATTTTTAACAAATCTCTTCATGAATCAAGGGTTCCCCCTGACTGGTTAACTGCAATAGTAACCCCCATTTTCAAACAGGGTTCCCACTCAAAAGTTGATAACTATCGTCCAATTAGTCTAACCTCAATTCCTTGTAAATTATTGGAAAAAATAATCAAAACTTTTCTTGAAAAAGAAATGGAATCCCTAAACATAATTAATATTACTCAACATGGATTTAGAACAGGTCTGTCCTGTACTACAAATTTGCTATCATTCTACAATTATATTAGCATGAATCTTGACTTAAATATTCCAACTGATGTCATCTTACTAGATTATAGTAAAGCGTTTGATAAAGTGTCACATGCCATTTTGATTAATAAACTCATTCATTTAGGATTCTCTTCAACATTAGTCTCATGGATAAAAAATTGGCTGAGTAATCGCACTCAGAGGGTTCGGGTTAATGGCACCTTGTCAGACTTGGGTAGGGTGACGAGCGGTGTTCCTCAGGGCTCTGCCTTGGGACCCACCCTATTCAGTATTTTCATCAGTGATATGAAAATTTGTTCTTCTAACATCCTTATGAAGTTTGCAGACGATACTAAACTAGGGGGTGCTGTGAACAATGCAGTTAACAAAAAAACATTATTAACTGACTTTGCATCAATCGAACACTGGGCTCTTACAAATAAAATTTACTTTAATGTAACAAAATGTGCAGTTTTACATATGGGGAAAAATAACCCCAAACAGGTATACACTTTGAACAATACAACTATTAGGGTTTCTTGCGTTGATAAAGATCTGGGGATTCTAGTAAACAATAAACTTTCCCCATCTTCTCATTGTAATAAAATCGCCAATCAAACTAATGCTCTTCTGCACAGGATAAATAGTACATTTGTCTCTAAGTCTGAACAGTGTATTATGACCCTGTATAGATCTCATGTCAGACCCTACTTGGACTATGGCTCCACTTTTTGGAGTCCTTATCTTATCTCGGATATAAATAGAACTGAACAAATTCAACACAGAGCTACAAAAATTATTCCATACCTTGCACACTTAGATTATGATTCTAGATTACAGAAGACAGGCTTATATTCACTCAAACAGAGAAGAACAAGAGGTGATCTTTTACAACTATTCAAGATTATTAAATCACGTGCTCTGATGGAGCAATGTGGTAAAACACTATCCTCCAGAAAAATTGTAGCCAGGTTACATAACAAGCAATTGGATATCAAAAAATGTAAAACAAACAAAAGACAAAACTTATTTTCTATAAGAACTCCTAGGTTATAGAATACTCTACCTCAAGACATTGTTGATTCACCTACTGTTATGACTTTTAAAATCAAACTTGACAAATGGTTAACAGAATAGTATTATAATAATGATCCACACATGTGGAGGACAATCTCGATAGGCTATTGCCTTCTTTTGTCCTTTTAACCCAAGTAACCCTCACGCCTGATTGCCCCAGGCAGGTTGAGGGAGATTTAGGTGGCAGGCCGATTTACCCGGACTCTTCGGAGTTTGATGACTCTGACCTGCATTCTCGTCCCCTCAATGATGGATCGATCGGCAGAGGAAGGGCCTTCTTCCTTCTTGGGCATCCTCCATCTGATCTCCGAATCCATGGGGATGCCTCTTGAGCCTGTTCAAAAACGGGCCAAATACCCCCTCACAGATATCCTTAAGAGAGGGGACTTACCAACGGAAGCCTTCCCAGTGGCCGAGGCCATTGTCGGTCCAGCTTTGGAGCCTTGGCAGCACCCTGCCTCCTGCCCTGCACTGTCTGCCCGTATGACTCGCAATTACGCGGTGCCCATTGAGTCCCTTTCAGTGTTCAGAGAGCACCCCTCTGCAGAAGATCTGGTGACCGAATCTGTGTTAGGACACTCAGGTAGTTCGGCAGATACAGATAGACCTCCAGACAAGGAATCCAAAAACTTGGACCACTCTGCCCAAAAAGTCTATGGGCTTCCGTCAGGCAAGCTCAGCTGTCATCATGGCGCATTTCTCCCACACTCTTCTAGGCTCCCTGGATGAGGTTCTTCCTCATCTCCCAGCAGACCTCCAGACTACGGTCAAGCAGGTCCAGGACCTGAGTTGGGCGATTGCGAAGCAGCAACTTCAGACGGCTCTGGACCTCAGGGGCTCATGCGCTCAGTGGCAGCCGCGGTTGCCATGGACAGCAGGGCTTGGCTGAGACTCTCCACCTTCATGGCAGACACCCAGCACAAGCTTATGGATGTCCCTTTCCTGGGCACCGACCTTTTCGGCCCGGGTGTGGATGGTCACCTCCAACACATCGAGAAGTCCAGTGCCACCTTGGACTCTGTTACTTCTGCTCAGTGGGAATCCCAGGGTTCCAAAAAGCAGAACAAAAAGCCATTTCGGCACCCTGCTCCTGTGGCCAAGCAGTCCCACTTTCAGGCGGGACAGCATGGTCTTGGCACCTTCGGCCCAAGCCTGGGCCTCCAGCAGCCCGTAAACCTGGAGGTAGGGGCTCAGGTGGCCCCCAGTCTGGACCCTCTTTCTCCAAGCCTGCCCAGTGATGGAATAGGGCTGCCACCCTTATACCTGACACGCCAACTCTGGGTCCTCCCATGAGGGGTTGGCTCCATCACTTCCTTTCCATCTGGTCCACTATTACCATGGACAGATGGGTTCTAGAACTGGTCAGTCAGGGTCTGCCTCTAGAGTTCGAGCAGTACCCTCCCAGACGAGCCCGTGCCTGACAGGAGGAGATGGTGTCCTTTCTTACTCAGTCAGCTCTCCGAGACGACATTGCCCAACTTCTCCGCAAGGAGGTCACAGCCAGAGTCACGGACCCCCTGGGAAACCCAGGGTTTGTTTCCAGGTACTTCCTGGTTCTGAAGTGGACGGGGGGGGGGGGGCTGGCGCCCCATTCTGGATCTGCATGACCTGAATCAGTTCCTCAGGTTACGTACCTTTTGGATGGTAACTCTGTCTCAGATCATACCATCCCTCAAGCAGAACATGTGGTTCTGCTCTCTGGACCTCCAGGACACGTTCTTTCTATGTTTAATGTCCCAATCCATCCGTCTCACCAGTGGTTCCTTCACTTTCAAGCAGAAGGAGCCTTCAAGTTCCGAGCCATGCCATTTGGCCTATCATTGGCCCCATGGGTCTTCACCAAATGCATAGCAGTGGTGGCAGCCCATCTTCGGCATCGGGGGGGTCAGAGTCTACCCCTACCTCGACGATTGGCTCTTGGTGGGTTCCACCCAGCAAGAGGTGGAGAGGTCCAGGGATCTGGCCCTCCAGACCTGCCCTGGACTTGGTCTCCTGATCAACGAGGCCAAGTCGGAACTTGTATCTTTGCAGGTGATATGCTTCATCGGGGGAGAGCTCGACTCCTGCCGAGCCAGAGCCTGGCTCCCAACGGACAGGGCGGAGGTTCTCTCCTCCTTTGTCCAGTCATTTCTGGTTGGGCACTTGCGCCCTGCCTGGGACTTTCTGTGCCTTCTGGGGTACATGGCGGCCTGCACCACCTTGGTCCGATGGGCCCAGTGGCATATGCTCCTCCTGCAATGGAAGCTGGCTGGCCAGTGGACCCAGCGTCACAGTCACTTCGACCAGCTGGTCACTGTAACCCAGAAGATGTGGGACACTCTCCAGTGGTGGACCGACCTGGATCACTTGCAGGACGGGATCCCATTTGTCCGTCCCAAGTCGACGGTCATTCTTATGACCGATGCTTCTCTCACGGGCTGGGGAGCCCACATGGGGAACCACAGAGCCCACAGGTTCTGGACCCCCAAGGAATCTCCAAACCATATCAACCTGCTGGATCTCAGAGCGGTCAGACTGGTGCTGTCAGCATTCACTCCACTCCTTTGGGGGTCAAGTGGTACAAGTCGAGGCAGACAATACCACGACCATGTACTACCTCAACAGACAGGGCGGCACACACTCCCGGCTGCTGTGCAGGGAAGCGCTCCACATCTGGACCCTCATGAGCCAACTGGAGGCAGATCATCTAGCCATCCATGTGGCAGGAACCTCGAATCAACTGGCAGACACTGTCAGCTGTGTGGGTAAGATGTCCCACGAGTGGTCTCTCCATCCAGAGGTAGTACACAGCCTGTTCTCCCACTGGGGCAAACCGATGATGGACCTGTTTACCTCCAGGGAGATCACCAAGCTGAGGCTGTTTCATGCCCGCTCCTCTCAGCAGGGCTCACTGCAGGAGGATGCCTTCTTGAGGCCATGGACCCCAGGCCTCTTCTACGCTTTCCCTCCATTTCCCTTGATCCACAGAGTGCTTCTCAAGGTGAGGAGGGACAAGGCACAGGTGATCCTGGTAGTCCCAAACTGACCACATCAGTTCTGGTATCCAGTTCTTCTCAGCCTCAGCCCCAGGCCTTCGTCTTCCAGTACACCTGGACCTACTATCTGTCAATCAGGGGAAGGTTTTCCATCTAGACCTTCAATCCCTGCACCTGACAGCGTGGTTCCTAGGCGGCTAGAGTTCCAGGCTTTGGGTCTCTCTGAGGATGTGCTCACTTTTGTGGAAGTGTCCAGAAAGGAGTCGACCACGAGGTACTATGCCTTCAAATGGAAGTGTTTTTCCATTTGGTGCCAGGGCAAGGGCCTGGACCCTCTGTCCTGTCCAGTGGCTAGCATCCTGGACTACCTTTGGTCTCTGTCCAAAGGGAGTCTTTGGTCTACGACCCTTAAGGTGCACCTGGCAGCCATCTCTGCTTACCAGGCGCAGGCTGGTCAGCAGACGGTGGTGCAGGAGAAGGTGGTCTGCCGTTTCTTCAAAGGCCTCACTCACATATCCCCTCCGGTGCGTGAACCTCCACCTCTGTGAGATTTACTGCTGATTTTGGCAAAACTCATGGGCAAGCCATTCGAACCGATGCACAAGTGTGAGATGTCACATTTGTCGTGGAAGATCGCCTTCCTGGTGGCTATCACATCAGCCAGAAGGACTGGGGAGCTCCAGGCGCTTTTGGTGGAGTCTCCTTACCTGGTCTTCCACAGGGACAAGGTTCTCCTGTGCCCCCACCCAAAATTCCTCCTGAAGGTGGTGTTAGAATTCCACCTCAACCAGGTGTTGACTTTGCCTGTGTTCTACCTGAACTACACCTCGGACGTGAGTTTAGGCTCCGTACTCTGGACCTGAGGTAAGCGCTCTCCTATTATAAGGAGAGAACGGCGGAAATTCGGGGAGAGGTTCGCCAGCTGTTTGTCACCTACACTGAAGCCTCACCTGGCAGACCTGCAGCAAAGCAGACGTTCGGTAGATGGATCACATCGTGTATTGATCTCTGTTATAGGTTGGCAGGCAAGGAGCCTCCCAGAGGGATAACAGCTTATTCTACCCGCCATACCACTGTGTCGGTGGCTACTTCCAGGGACATTCCTATCCAGGAAATCTTCCGGGCTGCTACCTGGAAGACAGCAAACACCTTCATCACCCAGTACCACATCAACCTAGAGCCACGCTGGGATCCTGGTTTTGGAGCCTCAGTTCTCTAATCTCTGTTTCCAAAGTAGGGGGTGTGCGCCTTGCCTCCCTCCTCCCGGAGAACTGCTTGGAGTCTGCCAGACAGTGTGAATAGAACAACATATCCACGTCCCAAGAAAAACAGGTTACTTACCTGTAACAGTAGATCTTCTACGGACTGGTCTCTTACAGTAAGTCATTACTTATGGGAGCATCCACCAGGTGGCACCGTGACACGACAGCTTTTTCCAGCAGTCTTACATGGGGGCCGTCCACACGACATCACTTCCTGTGGATGTGTATAAGTGTGGGTGGCCCCCAGTTTCCTCGGTTCATTTTTCTGCCGGCTTCAGCTCGCACACTCAGCTCTCCTCACTTCCTGGGTTGCAGTCTTCGACTTGATCGTGAACCGATTTTCTACCTTCAGGTCCAGGACCTGGGACTTGCTCTCAGCACCCCCGGACTTCCATAGCAGGCCTGTGACTCACTCACAGTACCCCTGCTGCTCCCAGGCCAAGGCACTCTTGCTGGGTCTGGGTCTTCTCTTGGGCCCAGTCCGATTTTTTTTTTTTTTTTTTTCTACAGCAGGCCCAGTGTTCCATTAGTGCTCACGGTGCACCTGCTGCTCCCAAGCCCCAGCACTCTTGCTGGGTCTTGGTCTTCCTCATGGCTGATCACTCAGCCAGGCCAGAATGGACCTCGGGGGTCGCCTTCAAGAGTCCCTGGCCAAGGGCACCCGTTCCAGGCATAGAAGGGAATGGGATTCACACTCCTCACGCTTCCTCCGCCTTGCTTCATCGACGATGGCTCCTCCGTCATCGATGGTAACTTCCTCGTCCACAGGGCTGTGCTCCCCATCGACGGTGCCTGATGGGCTTCCTCTGTCAATGGAGAGACTTCCTTTTGATCCCTCGTCGAAGGGGATGATTCTACCATCAACAGAGGGGCCTCTCCTCATTCCTTCATCGACAGAGTTGTTTCCCTCATCGACGATGGGGGCTTCCCACCCCGGGACTCCCCCTGCTCAGGGTTCTGTTTCCATGCCCCCCCCCGCTTGTCCCAGCAGCGGACGGCATCCTCAGGGGTTCCCCCCATCGCCCTTTTCATGCACTTCAGTTGCATCTTTTTCCGGGCCTTGGGCCCTGCTGCATGGACCTCAACCTGAGTTCCTTGCTCCTTTACCGGTCCCGGTCCATAGGGGTCGGGGTGCCTCCCCCCAATGCGCAGGGTCAGCAGTTCCCGGGTTGGCCAACCCTCTTCCTGATGCCGCCCTTGGGTGTCCTCCACCTCTGGACCCGTCACAGGCTCCAGGCATCGCCTGCATTGTGATGGAGGTCCTGCAGAACATGGGCCAGGGTCTGACCTCGTCCCGTTTCCCCTCCCCATCGCCTGAGCATTTGCACCCGGCCCTGGCGCTTCCTGCCAGGTCCCCCCCCCTCCCATTTATGAGGTCCCCTTTATGGGGAATTCAGGAGGGGGGGGATCCCTTCATGGGGGATGTTCCTGCCAGGGATCTCTCAGACCTTGGGGACCTTGGTTCCCCATGGTCTGTGTCCTCCCTTCTGGAGGTCGCCCCACTTGATCGCTCCTGGATCCCTTCTTCATGGAACTCATGCTGCAGATCCAGCATGCTTGGCTTCCCTGCTGCTGATCAGGACTCCTTTCATCAGGACATGGCCGCCTACCTCGACGTTCCAGAGGAGCCTGCCATGGTGGTCCTGCCTTTGATTCCTGCGTATTTTAACTCACTCTCTCATGCTTGGTCTCATCCTGCTTACACCCAGCCTGCCCATCGTGGCCCTGATCGGCTCTGTCGTGCCCCTCCTGACCACTCCTACTTGTCCACCACCCCGTGGTGGACTCGGTTTTCAGGGCAGTGGCCCAAGACCGGACCACCCGACCTCGCCATACCAGTTCCGTGCCACCAGATGCTAACCCCAGTGCCTGGATTCCTGTGGCATTCGGTTTTGTACCTCCAGTACTTTGCTACTTCGTATTCCTAATAATCTGGGTCATATGGTTCATTACCTTCGCACTCTTGGTGCCTCAGCATTGGACCTCCTGTCCGATTTGCCTCCTTCCCCTGAGTCGATCAGGCTGGCTCAGCCGCTATCTGCCATGTCCTCCCTATCCCATCACCTGCTCCCTGCATGCTTCGATAAGCCTGCCTTCCGGCCACCGGCGTTGCCCTTCGGTGCTTCACCTGGCTGTGGATTTCAGGTTTGTCACCCGACGTCCAGCTGTCGGTCGCCGATACCCCCTTTTGTGGGAACCTGCTGCTTGGACCTGGTGCTCCGTCCATCCTGGATTCCCTTCTGGCTTTGGGGCATACTCTTCGGTCTGTTCAGGACCTCTATCACGCTCCCAGGTCCCACCCCTATCCTTCCGCAGGTGGGACGTCTCATTCTCGGCCCTCCTACCGGGGTATCTGTCAGGACCACGGTAGGACCTCCAGGGGGGAGGCTCAGTCTGCCCCTCCGTGATGTCCCCATCCCTCACGCGGGGCGGGACCTGCTTCTGCGCCTTAAACCACTTTTCAGGTATCCCCCACCTCCTCTTGCAGGCTTCAGAGGCTCCTTGATCTCTTTCCCTTTCTTGGAGGCTTGCTCCTGGACTGGATGCTTCACTTCTCTATGCGGATCTGATTGGAACTCCTGCCACTCTCCCTGCTGGAGCCCTTCAGTTGTTCCTTCCTATGCCCATCCGGGATGTTTTTTCCCCGGTGCTCCTTTTTCTATTATCTGATCCGCTCTACTTGTCTATTTACTGACTTTGACTTTATGCCAGAGCCTGTTGACCTCTGCCTCGTCAGTATGAATCACTGTGCCTGGCCACCTACAGTTCTTTCTACATCATGCCTCCTACATGCTGTCCTCACCCACCTTTGAGCCTTTCTGCCTGAACGGGGTGGTTTGAGTTGACATTTCTCCTGATTTCATGCCAAATGACTTCGCCTAACCATTGGCCTATCTGCCTGCACAGAAGAGGTTTGAGTTGGACATTTCTGTTACATATCAAACATTTAGTCCTTGCCCAACCCCAGCCTATCTGCCTCTGAGGGTGCGGTTGAAGTTGACATATTTATTGTGAAATGTACTTCTTTGGCCTTGTCTTTCCTCCCATTTGGATTTTACTGCTTTGTAATCTCCCATAAGTAATGACTTATTGCAAGAGACCAGTCCGTAGAAGATAGTACAGTTACATAAGAACTTACCATAACAGTAGATCTTCCGAGGACTGTCTCTTGCAGTAAGTCCCCCACCCTCCGCCTTGTTGCCTCGAATCTGCAACTCAGAATGTTGGGTGGGATTGCTGTTCTCTGTGTTTTCTGGCCCTCATTTACCTCGGTCCAGGCCGTGCTCGATGAAGCTGACGGTGAACAGAGGGTACTGGGAGCCGCCCACTCTTATACACATCCACAGGAAGTGATGTCGTGTGGACGGCCCCCATGCCAAACTGCTGGAAGAAGCTGCCGTGTGACAGCGCCACCTGGTGGATACTCCCATAAGTAATGACTTACTGTAAGAGATAGTCCTCGGAAGATCTACTGTTATGGTAAGTTCTTGCGTAACTGTACTTTCTAGGAACAGTATATGTTGTTCATCCACACAAACCCACCTGACCTCCCCAGCTTCAACGCACAACCTGAGCTTCCAGCGGGCAAAGCTCTCGTGTCAAGGGGTGGAGCCGAGGGTTATACCACCCGAGTGGGTGGGAGGAGCCAGCTTTAAGACCTTCCGGCAAGATTTAAAGAGGAAAGGACATGCCAAACAGTGTGGATGAACAACATATACCACTCCTAGAACTACTGTTACAGGTGAGTAACCTGTTTATCTCACTTTGAGGGGGAGCTCTTGCAGCAGGTTACACCATAAGGACTGAGTCTTAAGCAGTAAAAGGACAAACCTTGACAGTCAGATGGAGAAAAATACAACAACAACTGTTATCCTCATGAAAGTAGGCCCTGTAGGCAGCGAGTCCAAAGCCTGTCCTGCATCTGGTGGCATTGTCCAAACTGTAGTGCTTAACGAAGGTGTGAGCAGAACTCCACATGGCAGCTGCGCAGATATCTGCCGCTGACACATTTCACAAAGATGCAAAGGAAGCCATGACTCCCCTGGTAGATTGGCCTTTTACCGAGCTTAGTAAAGGCTTGTCATATTTCTTGTAGCAATAAACAATGCAGTGAACCAGTTATAGGCGCCCTTAAAGTCCTTGGGGCGAATGAAACAAACTGATCGGATTTTCTGGAATCCCAGGTCTGAGACAAGTAATAACGAAGAACCTGGTGAACATCCAGAGTATGAAGTAGCGCCCTCCCATCAATTAGAATGCTCTGGATAGAGCCGGCCCAGTGGCGCTAAGGGTTGAGAAACTGGACGCCACACCTCGCTCCACGCCGACGACCCAGGTTCGGGAACGAGCCCGGTTTGTTGGCGGTTGGCTGGTGAGGGAAAGGATTGAGCGTCCGAGGACTGCTTTCCTTTCCCTGGGGAGGGATTGGGGCATCCACCGTTCTGCAGCGGCCCCCGATGGAAATCGGGGGCACTACAGGAGCGGGGATACACGTGGGGAGAAGTGTGGCGGACATCGGCACGTTGTGCCTCAGCGTCATTGCATGTCTGCACTTCTCGGGAAATAACATAGGAGGAAAATGGCAGATGATCGAGGCAACTTGATGGCCGCACTTCAGCAACCAGGGGGCTTGTCATGGAATTGCACTGCGGTACTGGTTCCTGGCCCGGCACAGGAGACATAAGGGGGTCCCCCTGCGGGAACAGCGCTGTGCCAGCCAGTATGTGAATGAGCCTGTGGGCTGATCGGGGCTGAAGGCGATGGCTGGATGTAGGCAGGTCGGGCTGCAGGAGGGGTATAAATAATGATATGATAAAAAAAAAAAAGAATGCTCTGGATAGTAGACAGGAAGATGGATGTCTTGATTGAGGGTAAATTCGGACACCACCTTGGGCAGAAACTTAGGATTGGTCAGCAAGGACACCCTGTCCTTGCAATTAACTAAATAGGGCTCTTTGCACATCAGAGCCTGGAGCTCAGAAATCCTCTGAGCGTAGGTAATGGCAACTAAAAACAATGCTTTCCGTGACAGAAGGCGCAGCTCGGAATCTGCAGCTGTCTCGAATAGAGGCAAACTAAGTTTCTCCAAAATAAACAAAGGTCCCATGGCGGGACAGGATCCCTAATGGGAGGGTTCAGATGTAGGATACCTCACTTGAAAATGTGTGGTAAATCCAATTGAGCAAGAGACTTGCACTGTATCAGTCCATGATATGCAGAAACAGTGAACAGATGCACCTTAATGGAGGAGTAGCTCAAGCCCGAGTCCAACAGAAAAAGGTAGTACTCAAGAACAGAATTTACTGGACAGGTAAAATGATCAAGGTGGCGAGCGGAGGCCCAGTTGCAAAACCACTTCCACTTCATAGCATAGGTGGCCCTAGTAGTGGGCTTTCTAGCGGCTATGAGGAGATCTGCTACCCTAGGAGAAACCCCGAACTGGGAAATGGCTAAGTCTGCAGGAGCCATGCAAATAGATTTAGCGACCTGAGGTCCGTATGGACTAAAGTCCTTCTCCTGAGAGAGCAAGTGTGAGCTCAGAGGCAGAGGAAGGGGAAGTTCCACTGCCATTTGCTGAAGTAGCGGGAACCAAATCTGTCAAAGCCAGTAGGGACAAATGAGGATCATATCCACTCCCTCTGATTGCAGTTTGAGAAGGACCCTCTGGATTAGCGGGAAGGGAGCGAAACCATAAAGGAATCTCCCTGCCCAGCAAAGGGACAACACGTCTTGCCAGAAAACACCAGGCCCTGAATCTACCTAGCAGAAACTGGGCAGTTTGAGTGGGGATGCGAAGAGGTCCAGCTTGGGTCGACTCCATTTGTTGACTAAATCTTCTGCAACTGATTGCAGAAGTTCCCACTCATGAGCTTTGGACTGAAACTGGCTTAGGGTGTTGGCCAAGGTGTTTTAGACTCCTGGAACATGAATGGCTGAGAGTTCCAGCTGATGCTCGATGGCCCAGTACCATGCTCTCATGGCTTCATTGCAAAGGAGATATGAATGAGTTCCCCCGTTTGTTTATGTAAAAGACCACTGACATGTTGTCCATCTGGATGAGGAGGTGGCCCGGAGCTAGATTGGTCTGAAAGGCCTGCATGGCATAAAGTATCACCCTCATGTCCAACACGTTGATGCGGAGGGTCTTCTCCAAAGCTGACCACGTTCCTTGGGTGCGGCGGCCCGCAAGATGGGCACCCCAGCCCAGGCCAGATGCATCCGTGGCCAGAGTCTGTAGAGGTGGCATCCTTCAGAAAGGCATTCTCCCGGAGAAGTTGGAGGGACTTAACCACTATTGTAGAGTCTTGCAAACTGGCTCTGAGACTCTCATGAGTTAGTCCAAGTCGTCTGAGCACTGATCCCACAGGACTCTCAAGTTCCATTGGATCACCCTCATGTGCAGTGGTGCCAGCTGTACGGTTGTGATGGTCACTGCCATGTGGCCCAAAAACCTGAGGGTCACTCTGTCCGGGACCAGGTGAGAGTAGGAGACCTCCTGAGCATGAGCTTGGAGGTGATTCGCCCTGTCTGGAGGTAGAAATGCTTTGCCTTGGACAGTGTCCAAGAGAGCCCCAATAAACTGTAGCCACTGGGTCGGCCATGGGGAAGACTTTGAAAGGTTCTGTGTGATTCCCAAGTCACGGAACAGAGTAAAGGTGTCTTCCCAGTATGTAACAGCTTTTCCCTGGATGGGGCTGCGAGAAGCCAATCGTCCAGGTATGAGAAGACGTAGTGACCTTTCCTCAGTAATGCCGCCTCCACTACCACGAGGCACTTTGTAAAGACCCAAGGTGCAGAGGAGAGGCCAAACTGCAGAGCTCAGAACTGGTAATATTGCCCCGAAAGAGGAACCACAGAAACCTCCGGTGTGGCTGGGCGATCAGGATGTGAAGATATGCATCCTGCATATCCAGCGAGCAGAGCCAGTCGCCTTGATGGAGGAGAGGAATCCGGCCTGGAAGGGTTACCAATCTGAACTGCTTGTATTCCTCATATTTGTTCAGATTGCCGAAATTCTGGATGGGGCGCAGATCCCCAGTTTTCTTGGGAACCAAGAAAAAGTGGGAATAGTACCCCTTTCCCCATTGGGTGACTGGAAGTGGCTCTATAGCTATTTTGTCGAGAAGCGCCCGGATCCCCTCTTGAATGAGGATCGCATGGGATGGGGAACAGTGAGAGGGCAGAGGAGGATTGTTCATTGACACCTCTACAAACTCTGTTGTGTGTCCTTTCTCAATCAGTTGTAGGACACATCGATCTGACATTATCCTGCTCCAACCCTCTAGATAGGGGGAGAAGCGATCCTCACTGCTTCCCCTACAGCTTCAGCTGGGGAAGGGGGGTCTGGCAAAGAGTCAGGCAGCGGTTGGGGTAGGCAGGGAAGCCTAGGAGGACTTGTTGGCTCTGGGAGCGGCACCTCCTGAATTCTGAGAAGTGGCCTTTCTTTAGAAGGCTCCTCGATGTTGCTGCTGTCCTCGGGATTGCTGACCGGAGGAGCAGCGAAAAGGCTGATACCTAAAAGGCTTTTGGTTAGATTGGTACATTGTGTGTACAGACCGGATAGCCTTGCCCGTGTCTTGAAGCCAAGTGATAATTCTCTCGGACTCCTCTCCGAAAAGGACAGGGCCCTTGAAAGAGGCATCCATAATACCTGCCTGGACATCCAGGGAGAAACCTGAAACCTGGAGCCAGGAATGCCATCTTATGCAGACACCTGTGGCCACAGCCCGAGCTGCCGTATCTGCTGAATCGTAAGAACGTAGAACATGAGTTCCAATGTTTGACCCAGACTTTAAGAGATTTAGCAGCTCTGCCTTCTGGGGAATGTCAAGTAGGGCCTGAGCTAGCTCCATGCCCTGCTCCCAGAGGGCATTTTAATATTGGACCATATACATAAGGAAATTCAGAGAACGAATGGTACAAGTGGCAGAGGCATATACCCTTTTGCCAAGTTGGTCCAATTGTTTTGACTCCCTGTAGGCTGGGTGCTCAGGTGCCTGGGCCGGTTGGATCTGTCATGGGCAACTGTGATCACCATGGAATCTGCCAGGGGGTGTTCTCACAGAAAGGGTTCATCCCTGGGTGCCCTGTAGAGATGATCTGACATTTTAGTGATTGCCGAGAAGGAGGAAGGATGCTTCCAGGCAGTCCTGGTGACATCCTGAAAAGTGTCAACCGAGGGTGGCACCACTGTGGGCTAAGGATCTTTGTGATGCAAGTATTTGGCCAGACAGCGTCGTTCTGGATCCTGGTCTTCCGTATCCTATCCCGTATTGGCCTGGATATGCCGCATAACATCCATGAAAGATGGATCATCAGGTGGAGACCTGGGGTGTCCCTGTTGTCCGGGGGGGGGGCACACCCTAAGAGGGATGACCTAAGGAGGGTGAAGAGCTGTGGCTCAAATCCTCCAAGGAAACAGACCTGGAGGAGGAACGCCGGGACTATCGATCTCTAGAGTGGCATCTGAGCCTATCTGAAGATCTGGAGGAGGAGGAGTGGTGTCTCCTGCCTCTATGGCCAGAACAACCCCTGTCCGAGCCTTCAGGCTGTGGGGTCAGTTCCCTAGGCTGAGGAGTAGACTCCTTGTTTTTAGGAAAAGGCCATTTAGGAGGGGTCTCCAGAGGTGTAGGCTCCTTAGTAGGTGGCAAGGAGGGCTTTGGTTGAAGATCGACCTTAATGGTGTTCCACCAGGATGTAAAGAGTTCCTTGACATCCGACAGTGAGATCCTAGGTTCAGGGGGAGCACCTGGCATCAGTGGTTCGACGGGCCAAGTGTCGGGCTATGAGGTGGCACTAGCTCTTGTGGAGTAGGAGCAGCCAGTGTCGGGTGTACCAAAGTGCGGTTGTCCGGTGTCTCCAGTTGATCGGATGACAGTGTTGCAGGCATCGGCCTATGCTCAACCAGTTTATGAGGGTCCGGTGACGCTGGTTGCACGGTCACTGGGACAGACGCCAGGGATGCCAGCGTTGATTGGACAGGCATATGCTGGCACCGGTCTGGGGTAGCTGCCAGTGTCGGCTTCAGAGAGGCCCTTTAGGAGGAACTAAGTCCTGAGGAGGGCAGAGGAGTCGCTCTCCTGCGGGAGGCGAGTTCATGCACGCGGTGTCGGTCCAGGGAGTCAGCACTGGAGGCTGTGGCTGTCTTGGAAGACACTGGCTGGGCAGATGACAGGTAAGGACCCGCAACCCGAGGAGGCACCGACTGAGCCACCTGGCTGCTGGCCTAAAGTTTGGGAGGAGGACCATAGCTTCAGGGGCTGAAGGGCTGAGGACTTAGCCCTGGACCCAGTAGACCCTCTGCCCAATGTCAGTACAAGGGCAGAAGGCCTAACTACAAGTAACCCAGAAGGAGTGAGGGCTTCCTGGGGAGTTGAGTCCGACTTACCATGGGAGGCGGACCCGAAACCAGTGCCCAACTTATGCGGGGAACGGGAGTCCTCGGAGGACTTGTCCTTGTGCTTCTTCTTATGTTGATGCTTCCCCAGTGACTTCTTATCCTTGTGGTGACCTTGAGAAGCCGAAGCCCCTGACACAGGGAAAGATGAAGAACTCATTCCCTAGGTCTCCTTCTGCATGGCAGCAAATTGTTTTTCTAGCAAGAAGGATTTTAGGGCGTTCTGGTGGTGAATCCTGGTACTACTGTTGAACTTCAGGCAGTGCTGGCAGGCCTCAGTGTTGTGGTCTGGGCCCAGACAGAAGAGGCAGGCCGAAAGACCATCTTTCGATGGAATTTGCCTACTGCAGGCACACTTGGACTGGTGCCGCTCAACGGAGGAAGATGGGGAAGAAGACATGCCGAGAAAAAAGGATAAATTGAACTGTTTTTAGAAAATAAAAAAGCACTGTAAATGCAGTAGAAAAGGTGGTCAGCTAGAGCAGAAGGTGTCTGTGGAGCTGATGTGCGCAGTTCGACCGCAGGAAAAGAACTGAGGTGGGGCTGGGGGACCGCCCTTTATATACCATTGGCCGATGCCGGGGGTGAACCCCTGTCTACTCGCCAGAGACCTCCTTCGTTTGACGAGGAACTCAGGGAGTTAAAGACTAGGGGTCAGAGGTTAAAAAAGATGCTGAATGAGGTCTGAACTGCTGGAGGGCAAATTGGCCCTGAGGGTCTCATTATTGCGACTATCAGGGGGCAATCTCCCAAAAGAAGGCAGATTTTTTTTTGTCCAGGGAGATTGCTGTGGCAAGGAACAGACTGGCTCAGCTCTTCTGCATGGTAGACTGGCTATTACATCCGGCCTGCCTCTGTTTAGGAGGGGCACATTCAAGCACTGAGTGCGAGGAGTTTTTATCTATTCTTTGCCAACAAAGTGTCCACTATCAGGGCCGCAATCTCCTCCAGTGTTTCTCGAAGGGATTACTGGGTCCTTTCTAAGCTGTGTTGAAGCACTCCTCTTGTCTGGGCTGAGTTTGATTCGGTTGGGGTGTGAGGTGGTGACTACGGTCTCAAAGTTGCGACCAACACATTGTGATCTTGACCCAGGTCCCACCTGGAGTATTTGGACCTGATTGGGCCTGTTGTGGCTGAGATGGTCCGGAGTTCTTTGAGGAGTGGGGTCTTCTCAGTGACCTTGAAAGAAGCTCTGGTTAGGCCCTTACTGAAAAAAAAACCCTTGTTGGACCCAGAGTGTCTTGGCAACTACAGGCCGATCTCTAACCTTCCATTTTTAGTGAAGGTTATTGAAAAAGTGGTTACTCAGCTTGAGGAACACCTTTGCCTCCTCCTCCTCCACTTATGAGATATTCCAGTCTGGGTTTTTGGGCTGGGCATAGTATGGAGACTGCTCTGGTGAAGGTGCTTCATGATCTCCTGATGGCAAGGGACAGGAGAAGAGCGTACCATGTTAGCCCTCCTGGACCTGTCGGCAGTGTTTGACACTGTGGATCACAAGGTGCTTCTTGACTGCCTGCAGTACTGGTGTGGCCTGTCAATAAATGTCATCAACTGGTTCAGGTCATACCTGACAGGCAGAATGCAGAGGGTGACGATGGGGCTTGCCACATCCAGCCCAAAGCCTCTGTCCTTTGGTGTTCCGCAGGGTTCGATCTTGTCGCCCTTGTTGTTCACAGTGTACATGCTGCCATAAGGAGACATTATCAGGCGGTATAGGCTGGGTTTTGACTGCTAGGCAGATGGTACCCAATTGTACCTGTCCTGTGCACCTGGTAACCGGATAGCATCTTACGTATTTAACAGCTGCCTAGAGGAAATCCAGAACTGGATGACTCAAAACTGGCTTAGGCTAAACCCTGACAAGACTGAGGTGCTAGTGGTGGATCCAGGTCATCATGGTGGAAGGGGTGATTCGGGAAACCTCCCTGGTTTAGTACTGGGGGGACCCCTCTTACACAATCTACACAGGTGAAGGATCTGGGTGTGATCCTAGACGATGGCCTGACACTGGATGCTCAGGTGTCAGCCATTGTCAAAAGTGGATATTACCATCTGAGGAACATTGCCCAGATCTGGGCCCTGATTCCATCTAAGGACCTGCCCAAACTGGTACATGTGTTCATTGCGTCCAGATTGAACTACTGCAACACACTATACCTTGGGTTATCTGGAGGCAACCTTTGCCAGCTGCAGTTGGTGCAGAATACAGTGGCAAGATTATTATCAGGAGTAAAAAGTAATGAGCATATTTCTCCTGTCCTCTGCGAGCTGCACTGGCTGCCAGTTAGGTGGAGGATTGTCTTCACAGTAGGGCTCCTTACCTACAAGACCTGCACAATTGGGGCCCAGCATATCTGCAAGATCTCTTTGAGCCCCACCGACCGGTCCAGGCCCTCCATTCTGCCGAGGGTTGCCTCCTTGGAGTTCCCTGGGCTAGATTGTGGCATTCTGGAGACCGTGCATTCTTGGTTGCCACACCTACCCTGCGGAACTCATTACCTAGATATTTAAGGGAGGCATCCTCGGTAGAAACCTTTAAAATAGGTCTAAAGACATTCTTATTTCAGCAGGCATTTGATTTATTATTGCAAATTGAATACAGTATCTTATTTATTATACAGATGTGTTTTAAAGAATTTCTTGTTCTTGACGCGTATGATTTTATGATTAAGCAATAGTATTATTGTATTGTATATAATTGGTTTTGTTTTTAATGTACAGTGCTCCGAATCCCCAGAAAGGGGCACTTTATAAATAAAGCATCTATCTATCTATCTATCTATCTATCTGTCTGTCTGTCTATCTATCTATCTATCTATCTATCTATCTATCTATCTATCTATCTATCTATCTATCTATCTATCTATCCCCCGCTATAGACTGCTAGCTAGAAGTTTTTCATAGGGTCCTGGCGCCTGCCGGTGTCATTCCTTATGGTGTAACCTGCTGCAAGAGCTCCCCCTCGAAGTGAGATCACCTACTACATACAGCCTATGATATGTCTGATAGCAACTGCTTCAGGGATATGCCTCATTAGGTACTCTTGGCTCAGGGTGGCAGGCTTTGCAAGTTATGTCCAGATTTCCATTCTCAATGCCCCTTTTAGACGATATAAGTTGTTAGGTGCAGATGTTCAAGATATCCTCTCTAATTTGTAGGCTTCAGGCAGAACCCTGAAAACAGTACACTCCCTCTGTCATAGCCAACCAAAGAGTAGACAGAGGGTACCTCTTCATCGGGCTAGTGTTAGACACTATACCACTACCAGACAACAGAGTAAGGGTAATGCAGCAGGAGCCCTGCCTATCCCAGGAGCCACTCCAGGTGCCCACTGAAAAGCCCTGTTCTGCCAACTCAAACCAAGCAGCTATTTGCCATTCACACTCACATACACACAATAACAGTACAATAAGTATAGCAAGCCAAAGCTTTATTATAATAAAATATAATACAAAAGGTTATACATCACCGATTCCAAAAGCTACATCCAAGCCTGTTCCAATGGCTGGGAAGCCCCCTTGTCAGCCTGGCTAGGAGTCTCATCAGAACTGAATTGGCCTCACAGCGACAAGGCTCCACTCCTGCAGCAGTGAGGCTTGACCAGGCATTGAGAAAGCTACATTTATATCTTATTCTATGCTGTAAAATAACCTGCAGCTCTTCATAGTGTTGTCTCGCCACATTCTAGAAGTTGGCCGGGCTCCCAGGATGCGTAATTCACACCATAAGGACTGCTCAGAATTCCCTACACCTGCTAGGTCACTGTGCTCCAAACACTGGCCGGGTGCCTAGAACACTATGAGCTAAGCAGAGTTTAAACAAAACTACAAAAACAGGTTGCCTGATAATATGCAACCTTCAA
Organism: Neoceratodus forsteri; assembly: GCA_016271365.2. Lineage (NCBI taxonomy): Eukaryota > Metazoa > Chordata > Ceratodontiformes > Ceratodontidae > Neoceratodus > Neoceratodus forsteri. The sequence continues at coordinate 1,731,418,915 of CM057449.1, forward strand.
GTTAGCAAAATACACTGTCTGAAGCAAAACATAATAATGAGGCTATCTAAAGAGCAAAACACCAATTAAATGAAACAGCATGTAAAATGGAGTCACACAATACAAATGGAGTATAAAATGACATACATTACATGAAATAGCATACAAAATGGAGTGACAATAATCAACATATTATACTATCACTACATTCGGTCCTTTGATTATTGTGAATACGATTTGTATGATATTGGTACCATAGCAAAATTACTACGTAATATAACATGATAAGTAACAAGTCCAAATAAGCAAGATAATTGTCACTACAGCAATGATTATGATAGGATGTATCAGAATATTTAACACTTTTGTAGCTGATGGAGACCATCCTGTAAAATATCCCACCAATAATGAGTAGTCTCTTGTTGAATCTTGGAACTTAAATCAATCATTTTATTTTTAACTATCGTAGTTTGCACCTGACTTTGCACTAATGATTTATTTCTTATTGCCAAATGAGCCTGCATTACATCTGTTTCCTGAATTATCTGTTTAATTTTATTTAATGAGATACTCAATCTTGATTGATCTAAAATATTGGGCTGCCAATACAAAATAAGCTTCTGCTCATTATCAGGGACAAAGGTGTAAGTAGTATTTTCCCACCACAAATGAGTCAAATTTCTTAAACAACCTGAAAAGGGACGAGTGAAGTTATACATCCTAACAGTATTCTCCTGATTAGTTACTATACAAACATACTGGGGTCCTATTTCTGTAAACATGGTAAAGGTTATGGGTAAAATTGTCCATTGACACAAATTTATCGAATGCTCCAGTAAACAAGGTTCATAAAGTCTGGAATGCTGTCCACATAGTATTCCATCAGCTGTTTTGAACACAGACTTAAGTCATGGGTGGTGTTCTGACTGTCTATATAATCTCTGTTAAAATGTGGTAACCAAAACTCAGGATCAAATAATGGGGGACTAAAAATTACAGGTAATATTACATATTTATCTGTGCATTTTACTGTAATGGATGACATTACAATCCAATGATTACTAGGAATCCATGATTTGAACACGGTCCTCCACACATATTCATTATTACTCATTAAATCACTCTGGGCCTTATTTCTTTGCATTATAGAATACATATGTCGCATTGTGCATTCTGTCCAATCAATAAATCGCGAAATATTTTCTCTACTCCCATTCCCATACCTGTGAAGCATTAAATAACTGCAAGAACTCAAAATCATAATTCAAAAATTAATCTTTGGGGTAAGAAAACAGTTGGCATCCATTGAGCTTGTAAGTTAATTAAGCTAAATACATCAATTCCTACTGCCTGAAGCCTGTTAGTCAGTGTTTCTATATCAACACTATTTAAAATTCCCATGCCTGCCCCTGCCCGCCTAATAGCGTATCATACCAAGCTCTTTTATATTTGCATTTTCTACTAAACATAAAGCGTTATGTTAAAATGGATTACATTTTTCTGATACCGCATGCTACTGATGTAATATGGATAGAACCTTAACTATACTATCATTGCTAATTACAGGATGATTTTTCAACACTGTAATGTGATCTGCCCAAGTAGTTCTATTAGTTATTGCAGTAGCATTCATGCAGAATAACGTGTCTATGTCAATCAAAGTAATACTTGCATTGAAAATGTCTGTTTGATTCATGCAGCAATCAAGTCTATGTTGTACAGTCACCATGCAACTATTTGGTAAGTTGCAGCATCTAATAGCAGTCTGGTTCTGTAATTTAATCCAATTTGTGTCCTGCATAGGTTGGACATATAATCGTCCTGCCATTGTCTCAACTGGTTTCCAAATGTTCACATCTGGTGAAAAAGTAATGTTCACTATAGGACATCCTTGGTTTTCAGGGCAAGTAAAGTTGTCTTGCACCCGTAAGCTGGTGGAAGATTTCCAACCCCATTGTACAAGTGGGTCGTCAAGCTTCAATATTCTTCCACCTGGGGTAATAGGCTTTACCAAATGGACCGTGAGAGAGAGTGTTATTCCTTTTAGAATCCATTGAAGAACCTAGAAAATACACAGACTGATTATTCTCGAAGATAACATGTGTTCGCTGGTACATATTCCCATCTCTCTTTCCCTGACCTGATAATTAACACTGTGTTATCTCGTCCGGTGGCTATCACCTCAGCTGGTTCAGGAGGGCCATTTGGGTTTGTAACCCATATTTTGGCACCATTATTAAAACCTCCTGTAGATCTAAAACCTTTATCCTCCCTTGCTGTTAAGAGTGTGGGGGCTTGTCCCTTTATAGGGGTCACTTTGTTAACTGGAAGAATTAACACTTGAGCCAGTCTGTCATACTGTTGAATTAACAGATTTTGTTCTCTACTATTCAACAAAATTACTTTCACTTCTCCTTGGTAATCACAATCAATCACCCCTCCCCAAAATTTGTATTCCCTTGAGGGCTAGTTCTGATTTAGGTGCTATCCATCCAAAATGTCTCGGTGGAATTTGTATTCCAATACCAGTTTCTATCACTTGAATGTTTCTGCTGTTTATTCTGTATTCTTGAAGGGCATGTAAATCAAGTCCAGCAGCTTCTGGGGTTGCCCTGCAAGGAGACAGAGCTCCTGGTGTAATTTCCCAATATAACACTGTTTCTGTAGTTGAGTAAGCCTGCACTTGCAAATTAGGAGTTATCATTCGCATTAAGGGGGTCTCAGATTCTCCAATTGGTCTATTATTTAAAATCTGTAATGCTTCATGCAAATTCTCTTTCCATTTTCGTAGGCTCTCCCCCAATTTCCTAAACTGTTCTTTCAGCAATCCATTCATTCTCTCAATTAACCCTGCTGCCTGCGGGTAATAAGGGATGTGAAATACCCACTGTATGTTATGGGCTTGAGCATAAGCTTGTACCATTTTCCCCCTAAAATGGGAACCATTGTCACTTGTATCTGCAAGGGTATTCCATAGTACAACATAATTAAGTTAATTGCCTTAATGGTGTTTTCTGTGTAGCTTGTTTACAAGGGTATGCCAATAAATACCCTGAATATGTATCTACAGCTGTGCAAGCATATTGACATCCTCCACTAAGGGGTACAGGTCCAATGTAATCAATCTGCCAAATTTGTCCCGTAATTTTCCCTCCCCAATTGTCCTTTCACAATATGAGGATTGGTCTTTGTTGCCCATGTTGGCATATAGGACACTGAGCAATAACAGTTTTAACCAAATCCAATGTTAAAGTACACCCCTACTATATGCCCACCTGTAAGTGGCTTTCTCTCCCAAATGTCCACATTTTGATGTGCCCATTTTGCCAGCCCTGATAACTGCTGACTTTGAGTTTCTTCAATATCCACTGGAAGAATCTTAGCTTTTTCATCTGCAATAGAATTATACCATCATTCTAGTGTATCTGAAGCACAATGAGCATCAACATGAAATACAGTGGTCTGAGTATTTTGCACCATAGTCCATATTTCCTGCCACAGTTCTTTTCCCCATATTTCTTTTGAATAAATTTTCCACTTATCCTTAGCCCAAGTGGGCAGCCAGGTTGTTAAACCATTGGCTACAGACCATGAATCAGTATAAATATGACATGTACCTTGCAACCTTTGTGGGTATTACATTGGAAGGAGGAAGGGTAGCTACCCTCCTCCAAGCTCCTACTGGTGGAAGACACAGCTCGAGGTGCAAGAGACAGCTCGAATACTGTAGCAATAAAAGGTTAGCTGTAAACACAGACAAACAACAAAACAAACACATCAGTTTAAAAATAAAACAAGATTATTTCCATAGGATAAAAGAGCCAAGCGTCCCTGGGTTCCCTTATCCTAAGCATGACAAAATGTCCAGATTGATGGTAATACCATACGTCATTATCTCTGTAGATGGTAAACTCAAAAACAGCTGTAATAGTCCTTTTTCAAAATTGTAAAAGTTTGTTCCTCTTCACTTAGAATACTAGTTTTGCAATAAAAAGTCAAATTACATGGTTCACTCTTGGTGTGCTTTCATGAAAACATACATTTTGTGTGAAAAGTTGTGCTTTTGGCATGGAATACACATCAAGTTTGAACTGGTAGTAACATAAAATGTTGAAACACAAGAAGGTCAAATAACCTGCAAAAGGTCACAGTGTGCATGCAAGGGTCATTCAAACCCAGCCATTCCTGTAGTGTCCTTGAACACCACCAATATTAAAATATCTTTAAATAACAATAGAGCACACGATGAAACTGCTGGCCAAGACAGTACACACACATACACATACACAAAAAGAAATACTTAACACAAAATAAGACTGACATTGTTTCACACCAATTTGCTGAGGTAATGCCTATAGTTCCATTAGAAAACTGTACGTGGTTTAGATATATGTGCTGCCTCCTGCCTGTCTTGTAACACTGACAATTTTAAACCAACACATTTATACATATTGCCATGCCAAATCTTTCCAGAACAAAACACTGTTTAAACACATCATCTGTAAGTGAACACATCTCGTATAACATGATTACACCTTTGGCACATAACTAAAATATGGCACTCTGCCATTTTGCAAAAGTTTCTGGTTTTAACTAGAAGTATGATAAAGCCATTTATAGCTGTTAACACATTACATTTTCACCTAGCAGTGGTTGGAATGCTGTTTGCAAACTACAACTCTTTCTGCACATTGCAATCTATATGACGTCATAATTCTTCACCATCAACACTACCTGCTCCAAGCAACAACTACAAACAAAAGTTTTTCACTGACCCTATCTAGGCAGCACAAATGTTCCATTACAAATAAAGCCAATTAAAACAGTCAGCTATGAGGCAAAGAAGCTTCTTCTTTCTTTTTTTTTTTCTGTAACATGTTGTGCACTGAAGGCAGTCAATCCTATCTCGCAACCTTGACAATAGAACATAATTACAGAACACAGATATAAGCTAGAAAATATGCATGAGAAAGACGGAACATTACCTTGTTTAGTATACGTATTACAGAAATAAAACAGACAGACATAAAACAACTTTGAATAAAAAAAATTCAGACTTACCCGGTGCCAAGGTATTTTTCTTCTTCTTTTCCGATATACTAGTCTAAGTAAGAAAACTGACTGCAGGACCTTCGTGATAATTTCCAAATGCTGCAGCTATTAACTCTTTCAAAGGTTTTAACCTTTCAAAGGTTTTCTTTGGCCATTTTAGTAACCTGCCAAACCAAGTCTTTTTCCAGAGCTCTGGTTTGCAGTTTAAAAACAAAACAAACAAAATCTCTAACAGTACTAGGTTGAGATCCATCTGGTAGAGGTCCCCAGTACTTGGGTTTAGGATCAAATGTTTCAGCCTCTATAGGAGGCAAGGAACTTGAAATTGATACAGAAAACTTGAAACTACACAGATAGGCAACATGGGGGATTTTCAAATCATCCGTCTGTAGTCACCTACTGTGCATACATCCACAGTAGTTTATTTTTCTTTTTCTAGATGTTGCTTATCTAACTTTACTAAACCAGCCGCTGCTTTTCTCCTAAAAGCAGCCTGAACTGTGAAAGCCATCATTGGCTCTAACAGTATATACTTGCAGCAAGCACAAATTACAAGTACAAAGGGCAGTTGCCCTTGCTTGTTTGAGCCTTAATACACCTTTAAAAAAGAACTCATCCTTTTTCCTAAAAATAGACATTTTATTTTCGAATCCTGCCGACTACGCCAAAAATGTTCTGCCAACTCAAACCAAGCAGCTATTTGCCATTCACACTCACATACACACAATAACAGTACAATAAGTATAGCAAGCCAAAGCTTTATTATAGCAAAATATAATACAAAGGTTATACATCACCGATTCCAAAAGCTACATCCAAGCCTGTTCCAATGGCTGGGAAGCCCCCTTGTCAGCCTGGCTAGGAGTCTCACGAACCGGGAATTGGCCCCACAGCGATGCGTCCACCCTGCAGGTGAGGCTTCTGACCAGGCATTGAGAAAGCTACATTTATATCTTATTCTATGCTAAAAATAACCGTGCAGCCTTCATAGTGTTGTCTCTACATTCTAGAAGCTGGCCAGGCTCCCAGGATGCTGCGAATTCACACCATAAGGACTGCTCAGAATTTCTACACCTGCTAGGTCACTGTGCTCCAAACACTGGCCGGGTGCCTAGAACACTATGAGCTAAGCAGAAGTTTAAACAAAACTACAAAAACAGGTTGCCTGATAATATGCAACCTTCAGGTTAGCAAAATACACTGTCTGAAGCAAAACATAATAATGAGGCTATCTAAAGAGCAAAACACCAATTAAATGAAGCAGCATGTAAAATGGAGTCACACAATACAAAATGGAGTATAAAATGACATACATTACATGAAATAGCATACAAAATGGAGTGACAATAATCAACATATTATACTATCACTACAAGCCCCTAGAGGTGGAGGTGTGCAGAGCAGCCGTGAACTAGCTCTTCCTAATCTCCCTTTACAATTTCTAGACACTGTTTCCTAGGGGTGTGGTTGGGGGTTGTCTCTCCCTCCACCTGGACCAGTGGAAGAAGGTGACCTCTGATGCCTGGGTCCTGGAAACAGTAGCACAAGGCCATGCTCTGTAACTTCTAGAACTACCTCCAGACCATCCACCAGTGCCTTCATATTATCCTCAAAATCACATTCCTCTGCTCCTGGAGGAAGGCCACACCTTGCTTTAGAAAAAGGCAATAGAACCTATATCCATGGAACAGAGAAGCACAGGGTTCTGTTCTAAGTATTTCCTAGTTCCAAAATGGACGGGAGATCTGAGACCTATTTTGGATCTCAGGGGTCTGAACTTTTATTTTATAGAGTACAAAATGTCCAGAAGGGTTATACTGCAGGGCCTACTCCCACTACTGAAGGCAGGGGATTATATCTGCCCTAGACATGAAGGATGCCTACCTTCATATCAAAATTCAAAAACCTCACAAAAAATATCTGCGGCTCCTGTTTCAAGGGGAGCACCACCAGTTCAGAATATTGCTTTTTGTCTTGTCATCTGCACCACAAGTCTTTACCAAATGCATTGGCAGTAGTAGTAGCAGCCCTTTACAGGGAAGGCCTTTATATATTTCCCTACCTGGATAACTTGCTACTGAAAGTTCGCTCCTGGGAGCAACTTCTACACACCGTAGCCCAAACAAGACAACTGTTTGATGCCCTGGGGCAGTGCTCCAGATAACATTTTAGGCCAGGAAGTGAAAACTTCTTAGTTTTCCAAGCTGATGGTATTTTGGTATGCCAGGTAGTATTTTGCAATGCAGTCACACTGTTCTAGTGAACTGAAGTACGAATGCGTGAAGTCTGTGGAAACACCTGGTAGTGATGATACGGCAGGGGTCAAAGTGTCATGAAGACATAATGCCACATGCGTGTCGCACTGCACGATTTATGCCATGAGACATATCTTTGTTCTGTGAGGTCTCTGCCCCATCCATCCACGTTCTGGGGGCTGTGCCTCACAGATCCCCCACCAAAGATTCTCAACTCCGGGGCAAATCGGGGAGCGACAAGTCCGAGTTAGCCATAATGCCGCACGTTATTAAGGCGGCGACATTGACGACCCGGTAGGTGATGTTACTACCCAGGACTCTACACTGGTGTAAAAGGCAAAACTGGGTGTAACATCTGATACACCCCTTAACTGGACCACTGCCCTAGAGGCACAGTGCCAAAGTCTGTACTGAACCCTTGCCAGCATGTACTGTATTTAGGGGCACTTCTGAAACAGCCCAAGACTCTGCCTTCCTACCTCTGGACATCAGTCAATAATTTATTTATAAAAGAGTGCAATCCAACATTTATCAAAGTGCCTGTACAGACATAATACCAAATAAAATAAACCACATTTAAAACTAGTAATAATAGGCAGCAGAAATATCAAGCTTCAGAAAATGCCAAATTAAATAAATGAGTCTTAAGGGCAGATTTAAAAGCCTCAGCAGTCAGGCACTCTCTAACCTGACAAGGTGAAGAGTTTAACAGGGTCGGGGCTACAAGAGCAAAGGATCTAGCTGCCAAGGTCTTAACACGAACCCTGGGAACCTCTAGCGATCCTTCATTGACAGAGCAGAGTGGGAGGAGGGGCCGGTAGGGGCAGAGGAGATCTTACAGATACATGGCGGAACGCCTGACTGCACAGGCCCAAATGATCCAAGACAGCAGATATGCTACAGCCAGAGCATTCTTTCAGGTTCTGGGCCTCTCTGGTCAGAGTACACATGAGAAGCCCTCAGTTGTCCCTGAGAGTCCACTGGGATCAACTTACAGATGATCTAGAACAGAGGATTCTAGAAACCTCACCTGTACACAGGGTGCTCAAGTGGTGGATGGAACCCAGCAACCTGCTAAAGGGGGTTCCTTTTCTGATCCCTTCTCCTCACCAGATTGTAAATACAGATGCCTCGGGATGGGTTGGGGGGCCATTTAGGGCCCCATCAGACACAGGGTGTATAGACCAAAGTGGAGAGCACCCTGCACATAAATGTTCTAAAGGCTCACCTGTCTCTAGGTCCTCTGTTAGTACAGATGCACAATGTCAGTGTGATGCATTACATCACCAAACAAGGGGGAATTCATTCTTACCCTCTGTGCAAGGAAGCAGTGAGAGTGTGGTATTGGGCTCTAGAATACGGTCTAGAACTGTCAGCAGTACCTGTTCCCAGGTGCTCAAAACATCTTGGCAGACAGACTAAACCAGTCACAGTCTAGAATGCACAAATGGGAACTGCTGACCTTAGTAGTGGATGACTTGTTCGACAGATGGGGTCATCCAGAGTTGGACCTTTTTGCATCCCCACACAACACAAAACTGACGTTTTTCTGCGTGCTTATTCCAGAGCCTAGAGTTTTCTGGCGAGACATATGTCCTCTTGGAAAGGGAGGTTTCTGTACACCTTCACTCCTTTCCCTGTAATTCAGAGGGTGTTAATACTATGGCCTCGACAGATCTGGTTCCCTTTACTGCAGCAGCTGGCAGTGGAACCACCATCTTCTGTCACAGGAGCACGGACCTCAGATTGCTTCATCTACAGGCATGGCTCCTGAAAACATAGCCATTGCTAGATTTGAGGTATCCCAAAAAGTGGTTGATGTCTTGGTGGCTGCTAGAAAGCCTTCTTTCAGGACCACTTATTCCATGAAGTGGAAGTGGTTTGCTTTGTCGGCCACTTCTCACCACTTACTTTGGCTCTTTGAGCCAGCCGCAATTTGTGGCATACGCTTTCTTTCTTGGAAAGCATTATTTTAGTTGCTGTTACTTTTGCTCAAAGGATTTCAGAGCTGCAGGCTCTAGTGTGTGAGCCTCCTTACTTGATTTTCCACAAAGACAGGGTGTCTTTATGTACTAATCCTAAGTTTTTACGAATGGTGGTGTCCGAGTTTACTTTAAATCAAACCATCCACCTGCCAGTTTATTTTCCTGAGCGTGCCAATCCAGGGGAAGCCTTGCTCCATAATTTAGATGTACGGTACATAAAATACTCAGATGACTGCAGGACGTCCTCACAGCTTTTTGCTTCATTCACCCCTGGGAAAGAGGGTGCTCCAGTTTCCAGTGCCTGTCCACATGGATGGCTATCTGTACTACTTTCTGTTATAGGAAGTACAGTAAAGAACTTCCTGGATTTATTTGTAGTCATTCCACTAGAGGCATGGCCACATCTGTTGTATGTTTTAAAAATGTGTCCACTGTGGAAATCTGTGCATCTGCTACTTGGAGTACTGTCCTCACCTTTACCAAACACCACAGTCTGGACATAGCTTCAAGAAAGAGGACCGACTTCAACCTAGCTGTGTTCCGAGGCCTACTTTCTTAGGCCTGTTGGCTCCTGCCACCCAGACTGTTTATGGTCAGTACTGCTTGCATTCCATAGGTGTGGCCGGATGAAAGAGATATCCTTGAAGAAGATAGAACAGTTACGTACTTAACAGTAGATCTTTGAGAGACTCTCCTTCATCAGGCCATACTGTCCCATCCTCCATACCCTTTTGGATACTGAGACTCTGGTGAATGCTGTCTCCTTCTCCATGAGAGTCTGCCTGTTGCTCTCTGCTTTCCTGGTTGGCAGAGCCCTAGGTTCTCTCCTGGTTCCCTACAGGGAGGTCCTCCGAGCATGATCTCTGGCAGGAAACTGAGAAAGAAAGGGGCCACCCACGTTTTATATGAGAGAGCTGATGTCTGACGTCATCATGGGCAGACCCTAGTGGACTGCTTGCAAAAGTTTCCTTGTGGTCCTGGCAGCTTATAATTCCATAGGTGTGGCCTAATGAAAGTGATTCTCTCGAAGATCTACTGTTACGGTAAGTACACAACTGTTCTTTCTGGTGAGGTCAGTGGTTCAGCTGAGGCCTCCACTGCTTCTGGGCTGTTGCAGCCTGGTTTCCCCTTGGTTTAAAAAAAGTCATTGTCTCCTGCTGTCTTTCTTGATGTTATCCTAATTAATGTATCCAAAAAGCAGAGTAATTCAGGATAACAAATATAATATTTCTGTACATGAGTTAAGTTGAGTGAAAGCAAGAAAATAATAAAATATCGCAGTTATTCCTGACTGCTGGCAGGAGTTCCTCAAGAGACATCTGCTCTGGTTGGCTGCTGCCTCTGCCCCTGCCCCCAGCATTGGTAACACTGGATCATAAAAAGGACTTGTGGATGGCTGAAGGAGGTTTGGATACTCCTAGACATATTTTGTTTGGGGGCATACCTCTCAACTGATCCTGATTACAAGGGACGTCCTTCATATTACCATTCAAAATTGCTCTGTCATTTGCCCTTACAGAAACTATGCTGCCCACACAGTAAATGTGCTGTAAATTCAGACTTATAAACAGAAACTCATAATATTGTAACATGTTAAATCAAAACTAGATTTTGTACTTGTAAAGGCAATGGTTTCCACAGTGCTCTGAGCCTGTTATCTTCATGTTGGAAGATGTGTCTCTCATTATGAGGGTCAGTGTTCTACATTGTCCCTCATTTTGGGTAACTGTCCCTCATTTCAGTGACAAAAGGTTGAGAGGTATATGGGGGGGGTAAAGCAAATGAAAAAAATGAATAACACAAGTTCCTCCTATTTGCAAGAGAGGTACTTTCTCAATTCCCTGGATGAAGTGTAAATTTGGTAGAGAGGCCTTTCATCATGAATTATGGAAAAGAGTTTAAATGAATGTTTATGACCAAACCTGCATACACATAGAGTATAATGACAAGTATATGAAGACAGTACATGCCTTCAAAGTACAGTAAGTCTTGCCAAATTTCTGACTATCAAGGGAATTGCATGGTGCTCTAAGTAGAATGGGTGGCGTATTCCTATAAATTACAACAGCAGTGCAATGGAATTGGGTAAAACTGTGATCCTGTATTTTTTCAATATAAAAGATTCCAGGCATCTTCCAGTTTTTATTTGATGGTACAGTTTTCTAATTCCTCCAAAATTTGAATATTTTATAAATGTTTTGAGGTTTTTTCCCCTCAAAAAATAAAGATGGCCACCACATTTTACATAGACATAGCATTGCAGACATGGTAAGGGTTAGGTTAAAAAAAGTAAAAAAAAAAAAAGGCTTGGGGTGCACAGCACAGGAGGTAATTAAACAAGTACATTTGACAGGTACTGTATGCTAATATTTTCCTTAACTGTAACTGAATCATTTTTCATTGCACTGCTGTTTTAATTCATCATTGCACTGCATACTGTATGTATCAGTCCCTGCTTATGAAACACAGAGCTGGTGGGGTTGGGGGACCTAATGGACCTCGAGTCCCTTCCAGTTTTAAATTACTGATACTGTGTTACATACCTATGTGATATTTGTTTTCTAGTGTGGTAGCTTATTCTGTACTCATGGGAGCACTCATGGCTAGTGGGAAAGAGGTAACAGGAAGAATTCCAAAGGGGAAAGGTAAGTTAAGAAGAACAAATGAGTAAGTTTTGAATTAACGTACCCCCTTCTTTCCACAACACACAATTCAGTATTATCTGAGAACACTTGTTAGGCTGAATTGTCTTCACCCTCCATGTAGTCTTGTAACCTACAGTATATGATAGTAAACCCTCATTAGCACCTCAGTGTGTTTTTCTTTCTCTGTTCAGTGAGAAAGAAAAAAATTGTTTAACTGGCCAAGTTCCTCAATCAGGCATGACAGCCAGTAGCTTTCTTTGTGCAGCTGTGCACAAGGAAAAAAAAGAACCCTCACTATCCCCTGTCCCACCTCAATCGTTCCAACGGTGCCTGCTTACTCTGTTCAACAGCAGCACTTACTTTCTAAGTCTCAGGATGAAGTGTGAATCTGGTAGAAAGGCCTTTGCATTTATAGCATCTGATATCTGCAACAAATGCCCTGTCTGGATGAGGAATGCTTCTAGCTTGCAAGTATTCAGGTCCAGTCTTTCCAGCCACTTTAAAAACCCCTGTACTGTTTTGGTCCGGTATCCACCTCACCCCGTCCCGCTCTGTAATCATGTTGCATACCAGTGCTCTTGCTGTTTGTTTGCTATGACCCCACTTTGTTAGCTTGTTTGAGTACCGTTTGAATGTACGTACCTTTGCAGTTTGTTTTTAGCCGTGTATACTTTAGCTTGTACTGTATGTAAATATTTCTGCTGGACTATGTTAATCTGTTGACTACTGCTAGCCTCCCTGGGACCCTTATGAAAATGAGATGCTGTATCTCCTGGGGTTGTCCTGGTTGAGTAATTTCAAACAAAAAAAGTACGTTTGCAGAACTAGGCGGGCTACTAGAAGTTTGTTTATAACAATGTTAATACAGTTCACTATCCACACTATGGCAGTTCTGCTGGAGACAGCTTAGTCATCGGAAGTCTTCAAGATGAGCTTCTCCTACCACCCAGGTGATATATCCTCCAGCTCTGCCCATTGAAGTCCGATTCTTCCACTGGAAGGGACAGGTCTCCTTTACAGCTGTGTAGATTTGTAGGATTTTGAGTTTTCAAAGCACTTCTTAGGCAAATCTTGTACTGCTTCAGTCCGAATTCAGCATTACAATTGCTCTCGGGTCTTCAGGCTTAGCTTTGCAATTGTGTTTGACCATGGAAGGCAAGAAGCTAGCGTTTAAGTTCTGCACCCAGTGCAGACAGAAAATATCGGTCAGAGATCCGCACGACACACATGCTTGTTCTGCCTGGGCGATCAACACGACATCGCGGGATGCAGTCGTTTCCCAGGCTATCCTACCAGCGTCCATCACAGAATGAAAGGTCAGACTGGCCCTAGGACTGCAAGAATGCCTCATTGGCTGTCAGTTTAGCTCTTCAGCTTGCAGTCATGGAAGAAGAGATATCTGCAGTGAGTTCCTCGGTGCTGTTCCTGGCTGGGGCCAGCATCAAGATGGGGCCAGCGTCATTCTCTGAGAATTTCACAGAGATATCAGTTCAGTTTATTGTGAAGGGATGAAATCTGTTGAGCAAAGCTCATTTGCAAGGAGATCCCTTATACAACATATTTCAAAATATAACACAATATACAGAAAGACAGAGTAACACAACAACATCAGATAATAGGAGCTAATAAGACTAATACATCATTCACTTCAAGGCAGTTATACTTGGGGTACATTAAATTCAATACATTACATCAAGTAATGGAAACTAACATACATCATCCAGGTAACGGGGCGGTAAACTTGGGATACATAATAAAAGTAAGAAGGTTCAGTGAAAGCAGTTCCATAGGAGGCAGTGTAGAGTTCCAAAGAATACAGCACTCGTAAGCAAAAAGTCTTAGCTAAGGTGCTAGGACTTGCGGCTCAAACTTGCACTGTTTCACTAAACTGCATTAGCACTGTTATGTGCTGCTTCTTGATTCTGTGCATTTTTTGTCTGTGAGTGCTGTATTCTTTGTAACTGTTGTATGTTTGGGGCAGGCAGCCCTCCATACAGCACTGACCCTGCACTGGGACGTTTGAGGCAACAACTTTTTGAACTGTTGGTTTCACAGAGATATACATGGCCCTCCAGACCTTCAGGGAGAGCCTTTCTCACCACAGCAAGAGCCATAAAAAGCAGTGTCATTGCAGGTTATGGGACCAGGAAATGTTACACTCTTACAACTCCTACCATTTCCTTGATCACTTGACCTTGGTCAAGCTTGCTCCAGTCGAAGGTACAGTCATGGGCTCCCTTGTAACCGTGACAGGCCTGTTGACCTCAACTCTGGACGAGCGGGCAGTCAAGATCTTCCTTGAACCAGTCAACTGGCTGTCTGAAAAGTTCAATGAGGAGTTGATCTCTCAGAGCCCAGTGCTCCCTATCCTCACCCAGGAGGAAGAGGCCCAGTTGGAACCCCAACCAAGTTGACTCAGGAGCTGCCTCCACCAGTGATCATGCCTCCAAAACCAATTGTGGTTACCCTGCTGAAGCAGGTGGTTTATACTAACCCTCCAGGGGACTCCTCTCAAAATCAGTCAGGTCAACAGTTACAGTCAAGGCGCCGTTCGTGCAGTCAGTTTTGCTTGACTTGGAGGCATCGCTGTCAATGCTTGCCATCCTTTGGTGAGGAGAGGCCTCATCACTAGATTCTTTGATCCTTCAAGGAGCTTGTCTGGCAGTACTGGGCCATAACTGGGAGGGGTACAGATCTGCCTCAGGACCTTCGGTTCTTTGGCCTTTTTTGGTCATTCCAACACCAGTCTGTGTCACTCAGCAGTCCCCCTTATCTGCTTCTTCTCCACTTCCAGTGGAGCTACCTCCACCTGTGCCTCTATTTGGGGCTCCAACCAAAAAGTTTCAGCCAACTGCCGGCTTACCAGGTTGGCTCTCAGTAATAATAATAATAATATAATTCTTTATTCATAAGGTGCCTTTCAGCAAACCAAGGCACATAACAAACAATTTAAATAACAAATAAACCATAGATTCACACATTATAAATTCAATAAAATGCAGATAAAACCAGGTAAAAGGCAGAATAGGATCATTCACAGTATGCTCGAGTCCATAAATAGATTCTCATTAAAAATGGTGTAAACATACTTTTGAATGAGGCTAGTACACAACCTGTCATGAAATCAGTGTCTGATGCTGCAGAAGCAGCTGCTGCCAGCACTGTTTACTATGCTAGAACGTCCTTGGTTAAGGAACACATTGCAGCTAATTACATAAAATGTTTTAATTCTTCCCTATGTAATTTAATATCAGCTTTCCCTGACAAGAGTAAATGTGCTGTTGTTTTTAACCCTAACAGCATTGGGCATATGCAGCCCGTTAATACCTTAAGATGTAACATTAAAAACAATGTTGCTACCATCCAGCAATCTTCCGGTGGGGAAATCCACTTTACATTTGATGGGGAAGGGGACATCCCTGATTCTAAAAGCCCTGTGGCTGTGATATTTTCAGCATCACAGGCTACCTTGGGGGGAAGGGTTACAGGTTTAATTTCTGAACCTGAGCTGACAGCTGTTTCAGTACTACTTTCTCCACCCTGATGGCTACTAAACCACAATCCATAGCTGGAGAACTACGTGCAACTTGCACACCACTTTTTTCCACTGTGCAGGCACCCCTGATAGTGCCAGCACTGCCTGCACATGATACAGAACCCCCTCCACCAGTGACCCCTGGATCATCCCATACTGTGACTGCAATAGCAGGCACAAGCCAGGAATAGTCTGGGTTATTCCCAGCACAGACAATAGCAGGCACTGCTGGCACAAAGATGCAAGGTATTGTAATGTTTTTTGAAACTGCTACAGCAGTTTTAGCCCAAAAACACAATAAACACATCAGACCCATTGCATATGCATCCCAGATGCTCTCCCAAGGGAACTGAAATATAACCTTTGTAAAAGAAATCTTTTGGCTGCATGCTGGTCAGTGAGATATGTTATGTGCATCACTGGATATGCACCCATTGTGCTGCATTCCAATCGTTTGCCAACTAACTTTCTGTTGTCAGACAGAGTAAAAGATGACTGCATCCAATGCCAGACTTACACACTGGTCTCTCATTTTACAGGATCATGACATCACTGTCCTTCCTATAAAAACTCCATCCTTGTTCGCCCATGGCCTACAATTGCAGGAGAGACCCACGATCATTCACTCCAACCCACTGACCTACCTGTCCCAGGGCCCTTTCTGACAGAACGCCAGAAAGTGTTAAAAGACACCACTGCGTGTCATGTTTTGACTGATGACTCAGCCACACATACCAACAAGGGTCAGATAGCAGGGTCTGAAATTATTTTACATTCTGGTGATGGCGGAGTGTGCATTACCAGTAATTGCATCATTGTTTATGTATAATTCACAGGCATTGTTAAAACACGCCTGATAAGAAAAAGAAATTAAAGCAGGAGGCAAGGAGTCTCCTTATTACCACAAATGTTTGTGGATGGTTTACAGAGCTGGTAAGTCCTGAAAGAGACTCACCAAGCTAACACAGTCAGCCCCTGCACCATACCTATTGGTGCCCTGTCGCCAGAGTATCTCAATAAAAGAACTATGTCTGCAAAGTTTAAAGTAATTAAAAAGTTAAATCGCTCATACACACGTGAAAACTGGGTCCCAAGGACTTTACATTTTTTTTCTGCTGCCCCAGCTCCACCCCCATGTTCACTAGCATGATGCCGAGATGCCAGTGAGAGCGCAGGGGCACGCTCCATTATTTGCAATGGGCAGCAGCTTTTCTGTGCATTTTAAATGATATAGTGGCCACTTGGCAATGAAACGTGGGCACTAGTCAACTAACAAGGCCCTGTGCCCCATACTGGATCTGCACAATCTAAACCAGTTCATGTGGAAACAAATTCTGGATGTTCACTGTGAATCAGGTCATACCAGCTCTGGAGCGGAGCGTGTGGTTTTGCTTCCTGTACCTGCAGGACGCATTTTTCACAGCTGAATCTGCCCCATTGCTGGTACCATTAGTTTCATGCAGAGGATCCTGTACCAGTTCCAAGTCATACTCTTCAACCTCTCATCTGCGCCCAGGGTCTTCACCAAGTGCATGGCAATGACTGTGGCCTTTCTGCGGCACAGCGGCATCAGGATGCATCCCTTCCTGGGCAACTGGCTGATAGCCAGGCCATCCAAAGAGGCTATAGAGAGGTCCAGGGATCTGGCCTTCTGGTCAACCCAGCCAAGTCAGAGCTGGTCCCCTTGTGGGTCATTAAGTTAATCAGGATAGCACCAGACTCCCTACTGGCCAAGGCCTGACTTCTGGTGGAACAGGCATCAGATCTTACTTAGTTTGCCTGATCATTTCAGACTGGGTGCCCCTGCCCTGCTCAGGACTTCCTGAAGCTGGTGGGGTGTATGGCATTCTCCACCAGTGTGATCCATTGGGCTTGCTGGTGGATGCATCACTTGCAGTGGGAGTTGGGCCGGCAATGGTCCCAGTACCTAGGTCGCCTGTGTGACACTTGGACAGCTGGTTCTGATCACTGTATCATTTTTTGTAATATAAAAATGGGTTATAGACTGTCTCTCATGAGAAATGCTGAAACAGCATGTGAGATCACACACACACACACACACACAGGTTTTAGATACAAGGTGCTACCTGGAAGGCCAGAAGCTAATTACAGAGTAGAACAGGCCTTGATCAAGGATCTGCTATTTATCTGAGTTAATTATAGCTATAGTTGCTAAGAGGGAGATCATAAACTTTTATAACAGTTAGAGGAAGAAGAGCAGGTTATGACGTTTTAGTGCGAAGTCATAAAATATGCTTTGATGTCCTGGAAAGGGGAAACTGCACCTAAGATCAAAGAAACTCATTTTTGAAGAAAATGAGTTGTGCTGAGGATTACAGAATTTAATGCTTTGAAAAGACATCTTGTTTTTGTATAGATATATTTTTTTATATATTCTGACAGAGGAGGAGCTAGGTGACCTCACACAAAGGGGTTGGCCAAGACAGTTTTTTTTTTTTTTTAAACAATATTCTGTTTTCCTTCAGGAACACTTTTTTCTATACTCTGACAAAGAAACATTTGAGCACTTTAAGCAGGTATTTAGAGAGAGAGACAAAATCTAAGTACTGTAATAGGAACTGCACTGTTAAAACCTTGTTTTTTTTTTAAAGATTGTATGGTTCTTGTGATATAATAGTTCTGTATTTTATGTTTTACATATTTTTTATCTATTTTAGTAAAACTCTATTTGTAGAGCCTACTTGGTCTGTCTTTGATTTCTTTTCTTTTACAAGGGGAGTATATATGGTTAAAGCAGACACTGTACATAAGCTTGAATGGTGATACCAAACTGGAAAAAGGTAAGGGTTTTAATCTGAGGTCTTTATTAAAGTTTTTAAGGGTTCATTTCTGTACACCTGGTTAGGTGCCCATAGGCGAAGATATCTGGCCCCCTGAAGACAGATTTATCTGAGCCTGTGCATTGGGTAC
The DNA here is from genome assembly GCA_016271365.2 of Neoceratodus forsteri. Lineage (NCBI taxonomy): Eukaryota > Metazoa > Chordata > Ceratodontiformes > Ceratodontidae > Neoceratodus > Neoceratodus forsteri. The sequence continues at coordinate 1,731,437,297 of CM057449.1, forward strand.
ACTAGCAAGAGGTTCACAGTTTGAATCCCTCCAAAACTGAGACCAAATGTTGATCCGAACCCACAAAACAGACAGGAGGGTTACCCTATTTCTGTTAACTGTTCACAAGACTGCGCTCAGAGGTTGGCACTTTGGGAGCAGAGGGCTGACCTGCTGAGTGAGTTTGTGACAAATTCGTTGGCAGTGGTGGCAACATCTTGGTATCACAAGCCTTTATTGTTCAGCATGTCAGCTTGAGACTATAAGCTCACTTGCAAAGAAAGAAAAAGGCAGTGATTTATTTTAAAAAGGAAACAAAACTATATTATTTGGCGTACAGTCAATTTCCTACCGGTTTTATTTTTTTTCCAAAGTGCAAGTCAGAGTAGCAGTAGTGAGGGAAGACGGCTTCCGATTACAGCAGGCACACTGTAGACTACTTAAGGCAATTGTGCGGGGACAGAGGTGCCTCGTTCGAGGTGAAAGCCAGCAAGCAGAACCTCATAGATGACCTGATGGTAGCAGATACCCAGAGCAGCGAGTCTCAGACCGTGACTGAAAAGGACCAAACCTCAAGTGTGGCAGGGCTAGTGGCCAGTGCAGTGTCCAGATCCGATGAGGAGGGCAGTGGGGCCACTGTCAGTGAAGGGCCACAGCAGCAGGGGAAGGTCACCAGTATCCTGGATCCAGAGGTACTCAGGCTGCAAATTGAGTTGCACAGGATGGAGCTGGAGTTCCAGGAGAAGAGCGAACGAGAGAGACGAGAGGCAGAGCAAGAACAGAGAGACGCAGACCGTGAGGAGCATGAACGCCTGCAAACTGCAGAGGAAAAGAGAGAACGAGAACACCGAGATGCAGACCGTGAGGAGCAGGAGCGCCAGAGGCAACACGAACTCGAGAAGCTACGACTCCGACCAGTTACACCAGAGCAGGTAAGTGGCTTGGGTTTAACTGGGACTGCAGGACTGGGTTACAAATTGAATTCCAAATTAATAATCAGATTTAAATAGGGGGAGGATATGGATGCCTTTTTAAATTCTTTTGAAAAAGGTTGTATTCAGGCTAAAATTCCTGGAGAGTCCTGGAGCTTCCAGCTATCCTCGCTACATACCGGGAAAGCTCGGGATGCATTGGGTCAAATGGACAGTGAGGACAGTGATGATTACAGCAAACTTAAAGCTGCACTGTTAAAGAAATTTGAATTAACTGCTGAATCATACAGAGCTAAATTCTGTAAGTTCAGGAGAAGCCCTGACATGAGCTACGAGGAGCTAGCCACGAAACGACGTCAGTTTTTAAAACGTTGGTGGGAAGGAATTGAGGCAAACCCTGCTGATAAAATTGAAAATGTGATTTTGTTAGAACAGTTTTATTGGGCATGTCCAACAGAGCTGAAAACCTGGCTGGAGGACCAAGATCCCAAAACAGAGCAAGAGGCTACTGAACTCTCTGACTGCTATGCCAAGAGCAGACCTGCTCTGAGAGCGAACGGGGCGGGCATGGCAGCGCAGAAAGGGAAAAGCGCGCCTTCAGGGCAGCTAAAACCCTCACTGCCTCCACCGAAACCAGTTAGCCCCAGGTTTCAGAGAAAAGAGTTCTCTGAGAGAAGAAATGAATGTTGGTTGTGTAAAGAAACTGGGCATATTGCCAGACAGTGTCCCAAAAAGGCGAGCCATAATACACAACCGGGTGCTAGAAAAGAAGTGGGTTGTTTGTGTGTCTCTGGAAGCATGCCAGTGAACATGAGGGAACGCATGCACCCAGTCATGATGAATGGTGTACAGACGCAGGGTGTTAAGGGACACAGGGGCATCCCTGACCTTGGTAAAGGGGGATCTGGTACAGCCTGGTCAGCTTATACCCAATAAATACATCACTGTACAGGACTTTGCAGGTGGGGAGAAAACATTGCCCCTCGCTAGTGTTCTCTTAGACTGGGGTAAAACCAGGGGAACTGTGCAACAGGTGGCTGTAGCAAAACATTAGCAGTGAATGTGATCCTGGGCAACAATCTCCAACAGGGGATGATATGTGCAGTTACCCATAGCCAAGCGGCAAGGGAAAATTGTAGTTCCCTGAACCCCACAGAAGCCATTGTAGAAACCGCTGAGAGGCTGGTTCCCCAGCCTGTGTCTCCAGATGGGGAGACTAACAAAAAGGGGGTAGAAATTTCCCTAGTAGCCAGTAACCACACAGCTACAGAGGGTTACTCTGAAGAGGGAGGGGTGATTCATTGTCAGAGGGTTGGGATTGGCAGTGATCCTGAGTGCCCTAACGCTAGTGCTAGGGACCCTAGTTTAGCGACAAAAGGGGACCTGTCCCATGCCTTGGGAATGTGTGAGGGGTTTGCAGCTGCTCAGAGAAGTGACCCAAGTTTAGAGAAGCTGAGGGCTTGGGCAGACTTGGACGTCACACTGGGAGGTGACAGCAGACATAAGGTTTATTGGGAAAATGGACTTATGTATACTCAGGCAGTACAGACAGAAGGAGGGACGCTAGGCAGGCAGCTTGTTGTTCCCCAGGGGTATCGTGAGCAGTTGCTCAAGATTGCACATGATATTCCCTTGTCTGGTCATCTGGGAATCGCACGCACGATGCAGCAGTTAACCCAGAATTTCTACTGGCCGAACTTCACCCAGCAGGTGAAGGAGTATTGCAGGTCTCGTCACCGGTGCCAAGAAATAGGGAAGGCGGGCAAGAAAACCTAAGCCGCCCTGATTCCATTGCCCATAGTGGAGGAGCCATTCCAGAGGGTGAGAATGGATATTGTGGGGCCTTTAAATACCCCCTGCTCCTCAGAGAAGAGATTCATACTGACTGTGGTGGATTGTGCCACCCGCTACCCAGAGGCAGTCGACCTATCCTCACTGAGGACAGAAAAAGTGGCAGATGCCTTACTTGGGATTTTCTCCATGTTGGGTTTCTGCAGGAGGTAATCACCGATCGAGCGGGTTCCTTCATATCGGAGCTGATGAAATGTATATGGGAGAAATGTGGGGTGGTGCAGAGATGCACGACACCGTATCACCCACAAGCCAAAGGACTTGTGGAACAATTCAATGGTATCCTAAAGTCAATGCTCCTGGTGTTTGCTGAACATCATGGAAGGGACTGGGAGAAATACCTTCCCCACCTGTTGTTTGCATACAGGGAGGTGCCCCAAGAGTCGATAGGATTTTTCCCCTTCGAACACTTATATGGACGCCGGGTACATGGACCCCTAGACTTGATCCGGGAAGACTGGGAAGGCAAGCACGCCACCTGGGGAACTCCCATTGCGGATTACGTCCTTAGGTTTAGGGAAAGGCTGAAGGAGCTTATGGGGACAGCCCAGAGCAACCTAGCAGCTTCCCAACAGAAACAAAAAGTGTGGTACGACCGCAGAGTCAGAGCTCGCTCGTACATGGTGGGTCAGGAAGTCATGGTCCTTATTCTGGTCTGGAAAGACAAGCTGCAGGCTGAGTGGGCAGGACCATACAAAGTGGTTAGGAAGGGAAATGATGTGAACTACATTGTGGAGTTACTGTACCTGACCGAAGACAGACAGAAAGGATGTACCATGCCAACATGATGAAGCCATATGCAAATAGGGCTGACATGGTGTTTGCAGTGTGTAGTCCTGGGGAGGGGACAGATGAAGGAGACCCCCTTCTGGACTTGCTGGAAGAAAGTAAGCAAGAGTCCTCTGTGGCAGCAGTTAAATTGTCTCCCCAGCTGACCCCGGACAAGATCCAGAAAGTAAGGGAGGTTTTAGCAGACTTTGCCCCATTGTTTAGCACCAAGCCTGGACTAACCCCCTTAGTGACTCACGATGTGGAGACAGGGACACAGACGCCCATACGGTGGACAGCATATCGGGTGTCAGAGGCTGTCCAAATGGACATTAGGAGGGAAGTGGAGGAGATGCTGGATTTAGGGGTAATCCAGAGATCCCACAGCCCCTGGGCCTCACCCGTAGTCCTTCTGCCCAAGCCAGATGGCTCTACTCGTTTCTGTGTGGACTGTCGTGGCCTGAATGCAGTCACGAAGTCAGACGCCCACCTGATGCCCCAGACGGACGAACTCCTGGATAAGTTGGGAGGGGCGACCTATCTCACGACGATTGACCTGACCAAGGGGTATTGGCAGGTAGAGCTGACAGACAAAGCTAGGGAGAGGTCGGCCTTCATCACTCCAGTAGGCTTATTTGAGTTTAAAGTAATGCTTTTCGTAATGAAGATTGCCCTGGCCACTTTCCAAAGGTTGGTGAACCAGGTGTTAAATGGTGCTGAGGAGTACGCCGTGGCGTACCTGGATGACATTGCCATCTTTAGTACCAGCTGGGAGGAACACCTGTCCCACCTTAGGAAAGTGCTGGGCAGGATACAGAGGCCCGGGCTCACTGTCAAAGCCGGGAAGTGCCAGGTGGCCATGGGAGAGGTGGCATACCTCGCGGGCATGTGGTAGGCCAGGGACAGCTCCATCCTAACCAAATAAAATAGAGGCAATCCAGGCATGGACCAGACCAGAAACACAGAAGCAGGTCAGGAGTTTTCTAGGGACAGCAGGGTACTACCGAAAATTTGTACCCAGTTACAGTGCCCTGGCTGCTCCCCTTTCTGACCTGACAAAGAAAAGGATGCCCAAGAAAATTACCTGGGGCCAAGCTTGTGAGGAAGTCTTTACCAGATTAAAGGAGGCACTGTGCAGTGCTCCTGTTTTGACAAGTCCTGACTATAGCAAAAACCTTTATAGTTCAGACTGACGCCTCAGACGTGAGTATTGGGGCAGTACTGGGTCAGACATCCAGCCAAGGGACAGATCACCCAGTAGTGTACCTGAGTAGGAAGTTACTTCCCAGGGAGCAGGCATACGCCACAGTGGAAAAAGAATGTCTTGCCATAGTCTGGGCCCTAAAGAAGTTGGAGCCATACTTATATGGGCAGCATTTTGTGGTGCAGACTGACCACAACCCCCTGGTTTGGCTGACACAGATGGGAGAGAACAATGGTAGATTGCTAAGATGGAGTCTTGCTTTGCAAGGATATGATATGACAATATTACATAGGGCTGGAGCCAAAAATCAGAACTCGGATGGGCTGTCTAGGGTCTGTGAGGAGTGAACTGATTTGGGAAGCTCATCCCATGCAGGGGATAGAGCCCCCAAATTCAGTCTAGGTGGGGAGTAATTGTGACACCTGGACAGCTGGTTCTGATCTCTGTTTCATTTTTTGTAATATAAAAATGGGTTATGGACTGTCTCTCATGAGAAATGCTGAAACAGCATATGAGACCACACACACACACACACACACACACACACACACACACACACACACAGGTTTTAGATATAAGGTGTTACCTGGAGGCCAGAAGCTAATTACAGAGTAGAACAGGCCTTGATCAAGGATTTCCTATTTATCTGAATTAATTATAGCTGTAGTTGCTAAGAGGGAGATCATAAATTTTTATAACGGTTAGAGGAAGAAGAGCAGGTTATGACGTTTTAGTGCAAAGTCATAAAAGATGCTTTGATGTCCTGGAAAGGAGAAACTGCTCCTAAGATGTAAGAAACTCATTTTTGAAGAAAAGGAGTTGTGCTGAGGATTAAAGAATTTAATACTTTGAAAAGACATCCTGTTTTTGTATAGATATATTTTTTTATATATTCTGACAAAGGAGGAGCTAGGTGACCTCACACAAAGGGGTTGGCCAAGACTGTTTTTTTAAACAATATTCTGTTTTCCTTCAGGAACACTTTTTTCTACACTCTGACGAAGAAACATCTTTGAGTACTTTAAGCAGGTATTTAGAGAGAGACACAAAATCTAAGTACTGTAATAGGCATTGCACTGTTAAAACCGTGTTCTTTTAAAAGATCGTATGGTTCTTGTGATATAATAGTTCTGTATTTTATGTTTTACATATTTTTTATCTGTTTTAGTAAAACTCAATTTTTAGAGCCTACTTGGTCTGTCTTCAATTTCTTTTCTTTTACAAGGGGAGTATATATGGTTAAAGCAGACACTGTACATAAGCTTGAATGGTGATACTAAACTGGAAAAAGGTAAGGTTTTAATCTGAGGTCTTTATTAAAGTTTTTAAGGGTTCATTTCTGTACACCTGGTTAGGTGCCCATAGACGAAGCTATCTAGCCCCCTGAAGACAGATTTATCGGAGCCTGTGCATTGGGTACGCTAGCAAGAGGTTCACAGTTTGAATCTTTCCAGAACTGAGACCAAAGGTTGATCCGAACCCACAAAATAGACAGGAGGGTGACCCTGTTTCTGTTAACTGTTCACAAGACTGCGCTCAGAGGTTGGCACTTTGGGAGAAGAGGGCTGACCTACTGAGTGGAATTGTGACAGGCTGTACCAGCTGACTATAGTGACCCAGCCTATGTGGGTTGCCATCCAGTGGTGGCTGAACCCACATCTTGAAGGAATCCCGTTTGTCCACCCAAAACTGTCCATCACGCTCACAACAAATTCATCTCTAGTAGGGTGGGGAGAACACCTAGGAGGTCACAGTGCCCACAGGTTCTGATCACCCTGGGAGTCCCGGCACCACATCAGCCTGCTGGAGCTCTGAGCAGAGCATCTGATTCTGATGGAATTTTTCCATTGATTCAGGATCCAGTCATTGAGGTCCAGACAAACAACAGGGCCGCCATGTTCTACTAAAACAGGCAGGCTGGGACGCACTCTTTTCCCTTGTGTCAGGAGGCTCTCCGCACCTGAATACTCGTATGCAGCCTGATTGCTGATTTCCTGGTATTCCATGTTGCAGGATAAAACAGTCATCTGGCAGATGCTCTCAGCTGGGTCGAAGGCATGTCACACAAGTGGTCGCTGCATCAGAAAGTGGCAAGCCACCTGCTTTCCCAGTGGAGCACCCCTTTGGTAGATCAGTTTGCCTTGTGGGAGTACAGAAAATAGGCTGTTCTATGTCTGCACCCCAAAGTCCAGGAAACTGTTAGGGGAAGCCTTTCAAGGCCCTGGATCCTGGGCGTTCTATACTCTTTCCCTCGTTTACCCTTGATCCACAAGGTCATTATCAAGGCCCAGAAGGACAAGGCACAGATGAGCCTGATAGCCCCAAACTGGCCCTGACCGTTCTGGTATCTGGGTCTCCTCAGCCTCAGCAGCAGGCCTCCATGGATGTTGCCTCTGTGCCCAGAGCTGCTAACCAGACAACAAGAGTCAGCAATGAACAAAATATATAAAAAGTTGTTGGGGTTACCAAAAAGTGCTGCTTCAGGCCTGGTCAGATTGGAATTAGGACAAACTACAATAAAGTGCAAAGTGAACTCTAGGCTAGCCACATATTGGATTAAAATTTATAACATGACAGATACAGAGAGTGCCGACAATATGTCTCAAAGAAACTTTGTCTTATAGTGGAGCTGGATTTGTCTTCCCAGGTTTGCACATTGCAGAAAAAATTATAAAACCATACGGGTTGCTGGAATGTTTATTGGAAATACATACTACTCCTTTAATGGAGATACAGAATAAGATCAAAATTAGAATCAAAGATGTCAATATCCAAAAAGAAATTAGTGAGGTGAAGATTTATAAATTAAGTCATTGGCTTGTAAATAATACCAAGAGATATTTTGGAATGGAAAAATACCTAAGTAAATTAAAAAAACCCGTACATAGAAAATCCTATACTAAATTTAGATTTGGGTATGTAGACAGCCAACATTTAAGGTTATAATATGGTATTTCTAATTCTAGGAGAGTGGGTATGTTGTTCATCCATACTGTTTAACATGTCCCTTTCCCCTTTAAGTATCACCGGAAGTCTTCAGGCTGGCTCTTCCCACCCACCCAGGTGGTATATAACTCGGTGCCGCCCCATGACACCAGATTTTCCTTTCTGCTGGAAGATACAGGTTGCATCCCTCGTGCGCATGCATTTCATAGGCTCTGGCTTTCAAAAACTCAGTTTTACCTAAATTAAAATTCATTCGAGTTAGCGATCGCGCTTTTGTGTCTTCGATCATGGAAGAGAAATCTTCTCCGGGATTTCACCGGTAGCCTTGCAGCCAGAAGATGTCACGCACCAATCCTCATCTCACGTGCTTCTACTGCCTAGGTGTCGGCCATGACACCTCGTCCTGCAGTTTTTGCCTGGCCTTCCATCCCAATGTCCTGGATGACCGCTTGGCACGTTTGAAGTTGGGGAGACCGGAGAAAAGGAATCCTCTGGTGAAGTCCAAGGAGGCTAGGTGGGCGGTTTCCACGGCCGCGGGTTCCGCTGAGCAGCTGGAACGCGTGAAGGTGTTCGAGGAAGAAGCCACCCGCACTTCGGAAAATCGAAGCTTTTTCGTTCCACTCAACCTGGGTTCCACCTTCACAGGTTCTTTTAAGGAGTTGTGCCAGTCTCTCCCCACCTGGGGTGATGCACCTGCAGGCTCACACTCCTCCTGCTCTCAGAAGAGGGACAAAGAACCTGGCTCATCTTCATCTCGACAGAGACGCTCTTAAGACCAAGAGAGGTCTCAGTCCCAGGAGCATGCGGTCTCGACCTCGGTCGAGATCGCTTCCTCAGCCGCAGGCTTCACGGACCTTCCATCTGGCCAAACGACCGAGGAAGTGGCCGATGATGTCAAGATTATTCTTGTCCCAGTCGACCCTCTGTTGCCAGTTGTGGCCGATGACTCCTTGGAATGGACTCCAGTCCTAGTGTTCCCCGATGACGAGACCCAGCCTGCTGGTGTCTCCATCAAAATTCCAGTTCCAGACCCATGGGTTTCGCCCATCCCTCCGGTGTCTTCCGAGCGACCGAGTTGGCCCACTCGATCTCGGTCGGTGGTCTAGAACCCCCGCCGGCGACGACCGAAGAAGAGCCATAAGCGCTTTAAAAAGAGGCGTCGCCACAGGTCATCCTCGTCCTCCTCCTGTGATAGAGAGGCTCCAGTGGAAACTCCATCGGCACTACGAGGACCTTATGTGGCAACAGCTGATTTTGATCAGGCAGAAGCTGGCTCCACCGTCTACCCCAGCCATTACTTGACTCTCGCCTCCTAGGCCGAAGCCAACCCCTTCGGTTCCCCCATCCGCGGGGCCGGTTCAGCCTTTACCGGTCTCTCCACCTATTTTGGTGGAACCACCGCCCAAGCAGCCTGTGGGAGGGGCTCCTACTAAGGAGGGCCGACCAGACACTGGACTCCCCAAACGTCTGTCGGTCACCGTCACCCCGGACCGCCCTCAGCGGGTCGAGGGTGATTTGTGTGGTAGGCCGCTGTACCCTGACTCTTTGGACTCGGATGTCACCGGGCTCCATTCTCATCCGCGGGATGATGAGTCGGCTGTTGGCACAGGAATGGAGGAAGGCCTTTCCTCCTTCCAAGGGATTCTTTGTCTCATCTCTTATTCTACAGGGATGCCCTTGGAACCCATCCAGAAAAAAAGCGGAGTACCCTCTCACGGACATCCTCAAGAGAGGGGATACCCTGATGGAGGCCTTTCCTGTGGCTGAGGCCAATATTGGTCCGGCACTCGAACTGTGGCAGCGTCCTGCCTCATGTCCAGCACCATCTGCCCGCATGGCCCGCAAGTATGCGGTACCCATGGGGTCCCTTGCGGGGTTCACAGAGCACCCTTCGGCCAAGAGCCTGGTGACTGTACTGGATGTCCTGCCGACACTGACCGACCTTCCGACAAAGAGTCCAAGAACTTGGACCATTCGGCAAGGAAGGTCTGTGCAGCCTCTTTCTTGGGCCTTCGTCAGGCAAGTCGGCCGTCATCATGGCACACTTCTCTCATGCCCTTCTAGGGTCATTAGACGAGGTCCTCCCACATCTTCCCAAGGACATGCAGACTACGGTCAAGCAGGTCCGATATCAGGACGTGCTGTTGCCAAACAGCAGCTCCAGACTGCCCTGAACATCGGGGACTCTTGTGCCCGCTCGATGGCCGCCGCAGTTGCCTCTCACCACAGGGCTTGACTGAGGCTCTCCTCCTTCCCGGCAGATACCCAGCACAAGTTAGCTGATGTGCCTTTCCTTGGGACCGACCTGTTCAGCCCAGGATTGGCCAGTCACCTACAGTGCTTTGAACAGTCCAGTACCACCCTGAACGCCACTTCTGCCAAGAGTTCTTCAGGCAAGAACCAGCAGAAGAAAAAGAAGAAGCCTTTTTGGCACTCTTCCCCTGCGGTTCAGCAGTTCTCCTACAAAGGAGGTTAGCAGCAGCAGGCTCAAGCTTGGTGCTCTCGGCCCAAGCCTGGACCCCAACAGGCCCACAAAGGAGGCCAAGGCTCAGGTCTTGGAGCCTTCTCCTCCTCCAAGCATGCTCAGTGACGGGATGGGGGTGGCCACCCTTATTCCTGTCATGCCAGCTCTGGGTCTTCCCATGGGGGGCCGGTTCCACCACTTCCTTTCCGCCTGGTCCGCTATTACCATGGACAGGTGGGTTCTCGAAGTGGTCGGTCAGGGACTGCCTCTAGAATTCGAGCAGTACCCTCCCAGCCGAGCCCGCGCTCCTCGGGAAGAACGGATTTGCGCTTGCACCCAGTCGGCTCTTCGTGACGACATTGCTCAGCTCCTCCTCAAGGAGACAGTAGCTCTCATGGTAGATCCGTCTGCAGACCCAGGCACTTCCTGGTGCCCAAGCAGATGGAGGGGGCTGGCGCCCCATTCTTGATCTGCACGACCTGAATCAATATCTCAGATCATGCACCTTTCGGATGGTCACTCTGTCCCAGATCATACCATCCTTGGAGTGAAACATGTGGTTCTGTTCACTGGATCTGCAAGATGTGTTCTTTCATGTCCCATCCGTCCGTCCCATCAGCGGTTCCTCCGCTTCAGGGTCAAAGGGACCCTGTACAAGTTCCGAGCCATGCCGTTCGGCCTGTCATTGGCCCCACGGGACTTCACCAAATGCATTGCAGTGGTGGTGGCCCATCTTCGGCATAGGGGAGTCAGAATATACCCTTATCTCGATGATTGGCATCTAGCAGGCTCCACCCACCAGGAGGTGGAGAGGTCCAGGGATCTGGCCCTCCTGACCTGCTCCCAACTAGGCCTCCTGATCAACGAGGCCATGTCGGAACTCGTGCCTTCTCAGGTGATGGGCTTGATCGGGGCAGAGCTCGTCTCTTGTCAAGCCAGACTTCGGCTCCTGTTAAGCCAGAGCTCGGCTCCCAGCGGACAGGGCAGAGGTTCCCTCCTTCTTTGCCCAATCATTTCTGGTTGGGCAGTTGCGCCCTGCCCAGGACTTTCTGCACCTTCTGGGTTACATGGCGGCATGCACCTCAGTGGTCCGTTGGGCCTGGTTGCACCTGCACCCCCTCCAATGGGAGCTGGGCACCCAGTGGACTCAGCGCCATGGTCATTTTGACCAGCTGATCACAGTAACCCAGAACATGTGGGACGCTCTCCAATGGTGGACCACCCCAGGCCAATTACAGGAAGGGATCTTGTTTGTCCGTCCTGAGCCAACTGTCATCCTTACGACCGATGCCTCTCTCATGGGCTGGGGAGCCCACATGGGGGACAACAGGGCCCATGGGTTCTGGACCCCCAAGGAGTCCCGATGCCACATCAACGTGTTGGAGCTCAGAGCAGTCAGACTGGCACTGTCAGCTTTCGCTCCTTAGCTCCGGGGTCAAGTGGTTCAGGTCCAGACGGACAATACCACGACCATGTACTACCTCAACAAACAGGGCGGCATGCACTCCCATCTGCTGTGTAAGGAGGTGCTCCACATCTGGACCCTCATAAGCCAGTTGGAGGGGGATCTCCTAGTCATCCATGTGGCAGGATCCTCGAACCAGCTGGTGGATGCTCTCAGACGTATAGGCCAGACATCCCACGAGTGGTTTCTCCATCCAGAGGTGGCTCACAGCCTGTTCTCTCGTTGGGGCAAACCGATGGTGGACCAGTTTGCCTCTAGGGAAAACACCAAGCTGAGACTGTGTCATGCCTGCCCCCCTCAGCAGGGCTCGCTGCAGGGGGATGTCTTCTCGAAGCCATGGACCCCCGGCCTCCTCTACGCCTTCCCTCCATTTCCCTTGATCCACAAGGTGTTATTCAAGGTGAGGAGGGATGAGGCGAAGGTGATTCTGGTAGCCCCAGACTGGCTAGGCCAGTTCTGTTATCCAGATCTCCTCAGCCTTAGCCGCAGGCCCCCGAGCAACTTTGTACACGCCCGGACCTGATCTCTCTGAAACAGGAGAAGGTCTTCCATCTGGACCTTAAATCCCTGCACCTCACAGCCTGGTGCCTGAGCGACTAGAGTTCCAGGCTTTGGGTCTTTCCGAAGATGTCTACACCATGGTGGAAGCATCTCGAAAGGAATCGACCAGGAAATGTTATGCCTTCAAATGGAAAAGGTTTTCCATTTGGTGTCAGGGTAAGGGTCTGGACCCTTTATCCTGTTCTTTGGCTAACATTCTCAACTACCTTTGGTCTCTCTCCAAAGGGGGTCTGCGGTCATCGACCCTTAGGGTGCACCTGGCAGCCATCTCTGCTTACCGGGCACGGGCTGGTCAGCCAACGTTGACACAGGAGACAGTGGTCGGGCGCTTTTTCAAAGACCTGGATCACATGTCCCCTCCAGAGCGTGAACCTCCATCTCCGTGGGATCTACTGCTGGTATTGGCAAAGCTCATGAGCAAGCCATTCGAACCAGTGCACCAGTGTGAGCTGTCACACTTGTCGTGGAAGACGGCCTTCCTGGTGGCTGTCACGTCTGCCAGAAGGACAGGGGGAGCTCCAGGTGCTTTCGGTGGACTCCCCTTATCTGGTCTTCCACAGGGACAAGGTTGTCCTGTGCCCCCACCCGAAATTCCTTCCAAAGGTGATGTCAGAGTTTCACCTTAACCAGGTGTTGACTCTGGCAGTATACTACCCTAACTACACCTCGGATGCTGAGTACAGGCTCCATACTCTAAACCTGAGATGTGCTCTCTCCTACTATAAGGAGAGGACGGCAGAAATTCGTGGAGAGGTTCACTAGCTGTTTGTCACCTACGCTGAAGCCGCATCAGGCAGACCTGCAGCAAAGCGGACTATTGCAAGATGGATTACATCATGTATAGGTCTGTGCTATGAGTTGGCGGGCAAGGAGCCTCCCAGAGGGATAAGAGCTCATTCTAACCGCCATACTGCTGCATTGGTGGCTGCTTCCAGAGACATCCATATCCAGAAAGTCTGTCAGACTGCTACCTGGAAGTCAGCAAACACCTTCATTACCCACTACCACAATTACCTTGAGTCACGCTGGGATGCTGATTTTGGGGCCTCAGTTCTCCAATCTCTGTTCCCTAAGTAGGGTGTGTGTGTGCCTTGCCTCCCTCCTCCCAGAGAACTGCTAGGAGTCTGCCAAACAGTGTGGATGAACAACATATCGACGCTCCTAGAAGAACAGGTTACTCACCTTTAACAGTACTTCTAGGAGTGGTATATGCTGTTCATCCACACGGATGCACCCGACCTCCCCGCCTGCAGATGCACACAACCTGGCTTCCAGCGGGCTAAGATCTGGCATCAGTGGGGCGGAGCCGAGGTATATACCACCCAGGTGGGTGGGAGGAGCCAGCTTGAAGACTTCCAGTGATCCTTAAAGGGGAAAGGGACATGCCAAACAGTGTGGATAAACAACATATACCACTCCTAGAATTACTGTTACAGGTGAGTAACCTGTTCTTCTGGAATGTGCGCTTGTACTCTTGAGGAAGACAACCCAGTCCACCTACTTAGTTTTTGACCCAGATATAATTTTGAGAGAAAGCAGTTTTTATGGGATATTTTAAAGACTTTATATATGGAGCCACGTTATCAATATAATTATTTATTAAAAATGTCTAACTTAAGACACCTTGAGGCAATAACATGATTATGTAATATTATAGGTAGGAGAAAAAAGCATATTTAATGTAATGCTATTATTGTATAAATTGTTAGCCTCTAAGGGGTTTTAATGAGTAATTAAAGTTGTGTATATAATGGTGACACATATTGATTTTGAATTGCTGCTAAGGTGTTCTCTATAACTATTTAGTCCTTATGGCGAAGGGTACTTGTTGAGATCACATAATGTGTGGATTTCTATTTTTATGCTTGTTTGCTCCTATTTTTGTATTTATGATATATGGAGAGGTAAATTATTGTATTTTATTCAGGCTTTGTAAAGACTTATTTTAAAGTCAAACAATAAACTTAAACCAGACAACAGGGGAAGGTCCTGCACCCGGACCTTCAGTCCCTGCAAGTCACAGCCTGGTTCCTGAGCAGCTAGAGTGCCAGGCTTTGGGCCTTTGGGAAAACATCCTCCACGCTGTGGAGGCATCCTGTAAGGAGTTACTTGTAGATGCTGTGCATTTAAATGGAAGACGTTTTCAATCTGGAACCAGCATATAGAATCTGATCCCTTTACCAGTCCCGTGGGGAACATCCTTGACTACCTATGGTTTCGATCTAAGTTGGGTCTTTGAGCATCAACTCTTGAGGTGCACCTGGCAGCCATCTCTGCATACAAAGCTCAGGCTAGTATGCCAACGGTGGCCTAGGAGAAGGTGGCTGGGCACTTTTTTAAAGGCCTGGTTTACTAGTCCCCTCCGATGTGCAAACCACCACCTCCATGGGACTTACTGCTGGCATTGACAGTTGTTATAGGTAGCAAGTTTGAGCCAGTGCAACAGGTGTGAGATGTCACACCTGTCATGGAACACTGCCTTCACAGTGGCCAGTACATCAGCTAGAAAGATTAGAAAGCTCCAGCTGCTGTTGGTGAAGTCTCCTTACTTGGTCTTTCAGAAGGACAAGGTCATCTTACACCCCCACCTGAAGTTCCTCCCAAAGGTTATAGCAGAGTATCACCTTAACCAGGTTATTAACCTTCCGGTATACTTCACCAACCTGACCTTGGAGGCCGGTCGCTGGCTCTGTACCCCGGACCTGTGGAGTGCACCCTAGTATTACAGAGAACACATGACTGGGGTTCATTTTCCCGGCTGTTTGTAACATAAGCTGAAGCTGCATCTGACCAGCAAAGCGGTCAGTTGCAAGGTAGATTACACCCTGCCCTGACCTCTGTTATAGATTGGCTGTTAGGGAAGCACCCAAGGGGCTTAGAGTTCATGCCATCAGACATACTGCTGCCTCAGTGGCTGCTTCCAGGGACACCCCCATTGCGGAGATACGCAAGGCTGCAACCTGGAGTAAAGCACACACCTTCATCTTTCATTACAGCATCGGCATCATGAGTCATTGAGATGCTGCCTTTGGGTCCTCGGTCCTCCAGTCTCTGTTTGCCAGATAGGGGTGTGTGCCTTGCCCCCTCCTCCTGGAGAACTGCTTTGAATCTGCCAGGGTGAGAATAGTGAACTGTATCCACATGGTTAAAAATATGGGTTACTCTCATGTAACCACAGATCTCACTTCGAGGGGGCTCTTGCAGCAGGCAACACCAGTAGGAATGAAGCCACCAGGTACCAGGACCCCACAGAAAACTTATATCTAGCAGTCTACAGCAGGGGATCACCCCTGCTGACGTCAGCATGCTGACATCCACCTATGGTATAAAAGGGGCAGTCTCCCAGACCTACCTCGGTTCTTTTCCCACCATCAACCTGCACTCTTCAGATCTCCACAGATGCCTGCTGCAGTCGACTGCCATTACTCTAACAGCATTTACCCTCGATTCTTTCCTTTATGTTTTCTTAGTGTTAACATCAAATTTCTGTGTTTTTCTTTTCAGGTTTATGTCTTCTTCTCCAGTTCCATCTTCCAGTCGGCCAATGAAGTGTGCCTACGGCAAGCAGCTTCCCACTAGGGATGGCCACTCCTCTTGCCCGATTGGCCTAGGCCCTAACCACGACACCGAGGCATGCAAGCATTGCCAGGACTTCAACCAGGACACACAGAGACGTCACTTAAAGACTCCCCAGAGTCACCTGCTGCAGCAGAAACTAGCCGCAATGGAGAAGGAGCTTCAGGCTAAAAGCTCTTCTACTTCTCTGGTCTCCAGGGCATCTTCCTCTTCTTCCCAGATGGAGAAGCAGTCTGGCGGGAAGCACAAACACCAGGACCGTCCTCAGTCAGTCTCTCACTCGCGGTCACCGCATAGATCAGTTTCTGCCTCAGGGTCTTACTCCTGTGGGGTTTCGGACCCTCCTTCCTTGTCAGCCCTCACTCTCTCTGGGTTGCTGGTGGTTCTGCCGCCTGCCCTCACTGCTATCATGGGTGGCGGCTCTTTGGGCAGCAGACTTCATCCCCTGCTTCCCAGCCCCTGACGCTCAGTCCCTTAGTCACCATGGGTCCTCAGCCAAGCAGCTCGACCAGGGTTGGTTCCTCTGGTGGTGGGTGTATGCTCAGCACTCACCCGTCAACCCCCGGGTCAAGGCATTGCCTTCATCGGTCCCTGACTCAGGACGGCACTAGCCCTTGCAGGCATCACCCAGAGCAAGCGCTTGCCTCCTCCTCTACACAGGTGATGCCTCTGACCCTGCCTTGGGGGAATTCCTCCCCCCCCCAGCACCAGCCTCGCCTCAGGAGCCTACGTCAGCTGATTCGCCTGCCAGGCCAGCACCGCCGACGCCCACACTGGTGACTCCTCGGCTGTCGTCGCCTCTGCCTCAGCCGCAACGACACCCACTGGCTCTCCCAGGGACTACGATTTGATCACCTGCTGGTCCAGCACCAGGGTACCCTATGCCACCTCCCCCACCAACGTATACGTACCCTCCTCCCCAGTACCCTTATCCACTTTACAGTCCACCTCCGCCAGTGGATTATAATGCCTTATTCACAGCCTGGTGGACCTTTATGAAGGACAAGGACACACTTTAGGCGCCCCTCTACCCCTCCTACTCCTTTACCACTGTGCCATCCAGGCTCAGAGCTAGTTGGCCTATATGGTGCAGTATCAGAATGCCATTTGGGGCCAGGCAAGGGATCTGGTTCAATCCCTTCCTGAAGATGCTAATAAAACACAGCCCAACTCTTAAAACCCGTTTTGGACGTGGGCACCCATGTGCTGAGGGCAGCATATGACACTGTCAATGCTTCTGGGCATGGGGCACCAGCAGGCATCTGCATTTGCCGTCATTCATGGCTCAGGGTGTCTGGTTTTGTACTTAATATTCAGGTCAAAATCATGGATGCCTCTTTCCAGGTTTCTGTTTTGTTCCAGGCCCAGGATATCATCTCCCACCTTCAGGAATCCGGCAAGGCCCTGAGGTCAGTACATTCTGTGTGCTGGTCACAGTCGCAGCCTCCCCAGCGCCAGTCCTTTCACCGGTCCTCTCAACAACCCCCCCAAGGATCAGCAGTCGAAAGGCCCCTTCAAGCACAAAGCCAATACCCCACCAGCCGGGGGATCTACCCCTAGGGCCCCCAGAGCGCCCACAGCTGCTCTGCCCAACCTGGCCCCTCTGTCTGACTTCTTGCCCGATTCCTCCCCCCTCCTCCCCCCCCAGCAGAAGTCTTGTGGGATGCTGTTGGGGGTCAATTCACCCTATACCTGGATGGATAGCGCTCAGTAGCTTCAGATTAATGGGTGCTTCAGATCATCGAACAGGATAATACCCACAAGTTTCTGAAACCCCTTCCAGAACAACCTCCCTTGCTCTCTCATTACCCTTAGGACCACATTGTCCTTATCCGAGAAGAGATCCAGACTCTCATGCACAAAAAGGCCATGGAGCCCGTCCCCCTGAGCCAAAGAGGGAAAGGGTTCTACTTCCACTTTTTCCTGGTCCCCAAGAAGACGGGGGACCCGAGACCAATTCTGCACCTTAGTCACCTAAGCCTCAAGGACAAGCGATTCAGAATGGTGACTCTTCAGGGTCTATGGCCCCTTCTTCACTAGGGGGACTGGTTCTATTCTCTGGATATGCAGGATGCCTATCTCCATATCCTGGTTTCCCCTGCCCACCATCGCTTCCTCCATTTCTGTTTTCAGGGGGACCACTTCAGGTCTGGGCCCTCCCTTTTGCCCTTTCCTCAGCACCTCGGGTGTTTACCAAGTGTCTGGCAGTGGTAGCTGCGGCTGTGAGGAGGCAGGGCTTTTATGTGTTCCCGTATCTGGAGGACTGGCTGCTCACAGCCCCCTCCAGGACTCTGTTATTACAGACCCTGGAAGGCACCTTTCGGCTCTTCCAAACTCTAGGGATCATGATCACCCTGCCAAAGTCTTGTCTCTCTCTCTCCGTGTCAGTGCCTCCAATACATAGAAGCAGTGTTGGATTCCTCTCAGGGCAAGGCTTTTCTGCCGGAGGACAGGGCAGAACATTTGATCGCACAGGCCTAACTGGTATCCTCCAGTCGTCAGGTTACAGCCAGGATGTTTCTTCGCCTGCTGGGGCACATGGCAGTGATGATAATCACGGTTTCCCTAGCCCGCTTCCATATGAGGGTTCCCCAATGGACTTTTTGAACCGAATAGAATCAGAGCACAGACGAATTGGATAAACTAATGCTGGTTTCAGCTCCAGTGAAAAGGACCTTGGAGTGGTGTGCAGAACCATACCAATCTCCTGCAGGGGGTCCCTCTCAATGTTGTCTCTCCTCATCAGATCCTTACCACGAATGCCTCAGTTTTGGGCTGGGGAGCTAATTTAGCTGACCATCAGACCCAGGGTAGTTGGCCTGAGTCAGAGCAGCATCTCCACATCAATGTGCTGGAGATGAGGGAAGTTCTGTATGCTCTGCAGGCCTTCCACACTCACATTCTTCCTGGCCAGCTACTGGTACGGATGGACATGTCCGTAGTCTTCTACATCCGCAAACAGGGGGACACTCATTCTTACCCACTTTGTCGAAAGGCTGTGAGGGTCTGGCATTGGGCCATCAAGCTCAGCCTGGAACTCTTAGTCGTCCATGTTCCAGGGGTCCTAAATGTCCTGGCTGACATCCTAAGCTGGTCCAGGTCAAGGATACACTAGTGGGAACTTTTGTCCTCAGTAGTCGAAGATCTCTTCAACAGATGGGGACATGCGGAGTTGGATCTTTTTGAGTCCCCGCTCAATGCAAAACTGCCTCTTTTCTACTCGCTTGATCCAGAGCCTGGAGTTTTCTGGAGTGGTGCATTGTCCCTCTCCTGGAAAAGGAGGTTCTAGAATCGTGGATACGTTCTTCATCCACACTGATTGGCATGTCCTTTTCCCCTTTAATTCTTGCCTGAAGGTCTTCAAGCTGGCTCCTTCCATCCACTCTGGTGGTATAACCCTCGGCTGCAGCCCATGATGCCAGATCTTCCTTTCCGCTGGAAGATACAGGTTCCCTTCTTCTCGCTCCCTGGTTTAGTAGGCCCTGGCGCTCTAGAATTGGTTTTTACTGATCAAGATTCTTGAAACTGCTCAAAACAAATTCATTCATGCGACTGCAGTGGAGGACAAGTCCTCACCCCAGGTTCCTCGGGTGTCCCTGCAGGCAGAAAATGTCTCAAACAGATCCGCATGCCATGTGCACATGTGCGTGTACTGCCTGGGTCAATAGTCACAATACTCAGGCCTGCGACTTATGTTGCTGTTTTCATCCAAATGTTTTGGATGACCACCTCACGTGTCTCCAACTTGGACGTCCTGAAAAATGGCACCCGCCAAATCAAAGGATGCCTGCTGTGAGATGCTGCTGAGCATTGTCTTCGCCCTCGGTTTTTGTTCTACTAAAACTGGGCTCCTCTTTCTCAGGTTCCTTTAAGGAGCTGGTCCAATCCCTTCCCACTTGAGGTGAAGGCCCTGGTTTGCACATCTCCGGATCCCGCAAGAAGGAATCTAAGGAACCGAGAGAAACTATGTCTCATTGACGTCGCTCTTGGGACAGATACCGATCTTGGTCCCAGAGGACTCCTTCGACTTCAGTCGATGTTGTCTCAGCCGCTGACCTCACGGTGCCCCCATCCGGCCCAAACGTGGGACAGTGATGCTGCCAAGATCATCCTTGACCACTGCTGACCCATTGTTGACCGAAGAGGCCGACAACTCCTTGTATAGGACTTCGGTCCTATTGGACCTCACTGATGAGGCAACCAAGCGAGCTGGGAAGCCTTGGGCGGTGGTCGTCCCTGACCCGGAGGAACCGTGGTTCTTCGCGACTTCTCCCGAGCATTCCTGTCGGTCCCCCCCCAACGGTCAACATCCAGGTCTGGGACATCCTAGATCGAAAGGCTGAGGAAGTCGCATAAGTGGCACACCAAAAAGTGGTGCCGCCGCCATTCATTCTCGTCCTCCTCAGATGAGGGGAGGCTCCGACGCAAGTTGCTTCGGTGCTACAAGGACATGCTGTTGTAGCAGCTAGTTCTGGCCGGGCCAAAGACGGTCCCTTCAACCCCAGCCATTACCTTGCTGTCGCCCTCCGGGCCATCATCGACCACCCCAGAGTCACTCATCTCTGCCCCCGGAACCGGCGACTTCCCTCCCGACTCGGCCGAAGTTGGTCTCTCCACCTATCTTGGTGGAGCCGCCACCGAAACAGCCTCCCTCAGGGGCTCCCCCCAACGAGTTTCAGCCTCCTTCAGGCCTCCCGTATAGGCTGTCCGTCACTCTTACTCCCGACCACCCATGGTGGATTCTTAGTGACTCCGGTAGCAGACCACTGTACCCGGACTCCTCGGAGTTCGAGGACTCAGAATTGGTATCTCGTTCTCCAGACGACGATGCCATGAGTCTTTCTGCTGAGGAGGGGCCCACCTCCTTTATGGGCATCCTCCGTCTCATCTCCGAGTCCATGGGAATGAAGCTGGAGCCCTTTGAGAAATGGATAGAATACCCCTTAACTGACATTTTCAGAAGAGGGGGGATTCACCAACTGAGGCCTTTCCAGTTGCTGAAGCCATTGTCGGCCCAGCCCTGGAACTCTGGCAGCACCCAGCCTCCTGCCTCGCTCCATCTGCCAGGATGGCCTGCAAGTATGCAGTACCTACTGGCTCCCTTTTGGGATTTACACAGCATCCCTCAGCTGAGGGAGTGGTGACCGAGTCTGTGTTCAGATGGGTTGGGAACTCAGGAGACTCCGATACACTGCAGGACAAAGAATCCCAAGAAACTGGATCACTCCGCCCGCAAGGTCTGTGCCGCCTCATCGCTCAGCCTCTGTCAGGTGAGCTCAGCTGTGATTATGGCACACTTCTCTCACACCCTGTTGGGCTCCCTAGATGAAGTGCTCCCTCACCTTCCTGCAGACCTTCAGACCACGGTCAAACAGGTCCGGGACCAGGGCCAGGCTGTTGCTAGGCAGCAACTCCTGAAGGCCTTGGACATCTGGGATTTATGTGCCCGATCAGTAGCAGCTGCGGTCGCCATGCACAGCAGGGCTTGGTTGCAGGTCTCAACTTTCATGCCCGACACCCAGCACAGGTTAGCAGATGTCCAGTTCCTGGGTACCGACTTGTTCGGTCCAGGAGTGGATGGTCACCTTGAACGTCTCGAGAAGTCCAGTACCATGTTGGACTCCGCTATGTCTGCCCAAAAGGAATCCCAAGGTTCCAAGAAGCAGAAGAAGAAGACATTTTGCTCTTCTGCCCCTGCGGCCAAGCAGCCCCAGTTTCAATCTGGGCAGCAGCAGAAGGCCCAGTCTTGGCACCCTCTGCCCAAGTCAGGCACTCAGCCAGTCACGCAAACTGGGAGGGAAGGGTCCTGGTGGTCCCGCTTCCAGATCCTCCTCTTCCAGGCCTGTTCAGTGACTGGATGGGGGTGACCTGCCCCATGCCCATCACGCCTGCTCTGGGTCCTCCCGTTGGGGGCCGGCCCCACCACTTCCTTTCCACCTGGTCCGCTATTACTATGGACAGGTGGGTGTTGGAAGTGGTCGGTCGGGGACTGCCTCTGGAGTTCGAGCAGTACCCAGCAAACCAAGCCCATGCCCCACGCAAGGGAAGGGTATCAGATCACACTCGGTCGTCTCTGAGAGACGACATAGCCCAACTCCTCCTCAAGGAGGTAGTGGTCTGAGTTACAGATTCCCCAGTCAACCCAGGGTTCATTTCCAGGTACTTCCTGGTCCTGAAATGGACGGGGGGCTGGCGCCCCATTCTGGATTTGCACGACGTGAATCAGTATCTCAGGTTGCACACCTTGCGGATGGTAACTCTGTCCCAGATCATACTAACTCTCAAGCAAAATGTGTGGTTCTGCTCTCTGGATCTTCAGGATGCGCTCTTCTACGTCCCGATCCGTCTGTCACACCGAATGTTCCTGTGCTTCTGAGTGGAGGGGACCCTCTACAAGTTCCAAGTCATGCCATACAGCCTGTCATCAGCCCCCCAGGATCTTCACCAAATGCATCACAGTGGTGGCAGCCCATCTTCGGCATTGAGGGATCAGGGTGTACCCTTACTTCAGTGATTGGCTCATAGTGGATCCCTCCAGGTTGTAGGTGGAGAGGTCCAGGGATCTGGCCCTCAGGACCTGTCTCAAGCTTGGCCTCCTTATCAATGAGGCCAAGTCAGAAAGCATGCCTTTGCAGGTAATCTGCTTCATCGGGGCAGAGCTCGACTCTTGCCGAGCCAAAGCCTGGCTCCCGGCGGACAGGGTGGAGGATCTCTCCTCCTTTGCCCAATCATTTCTGGTTGGGCAATTGTGCCCTGTCCAGGACTTCCTGCATCTTCTCGGTTACATGGCAGCCTGCACCACTGTGGTCTGTTGGGCCTGGTGGTGAATGAGCCCCATTCAGTGGGGCTTGGCCAGCCAGTGGTCCCAGCGACAGGGTCATTTCGACCAGCTGGTCACAGTAACTCAGATGCTTTGGGATGCTCTCCAATGATGAACCATCCCAGAACATCTGCAGGGAGGGATCCCATTTGTCTGCCTCAAGCCAACGGTCATCCTTATAACCTATGCCTCTCTCACGGGCTGGGGAGCCCACATGGAGAGCCACAGGGTCCAGGGGCCCTGGAACAGTGAGGAATACTGATGTCACATCAGCCTGCTGGAGCTCCAAAGAGTGTGGCTGGCACTGACTGCATTAGCTCCATTCCTGTGGGGTCAAGTGGTCCAAGTCCAGATGGACAACACCATAACCATGCACTATCTCAACAACAGGGCAGCACGCACTCCCGGCCTCTGTGTAGGGAAACGCTCACATCTGGACCCTCGTGAGCCAACTGGAGGCAGATCTCCTAGCCATCCATGTGGCAGGAGCCTCAAACCAACTGGCGGATGCCCTCAGCTGTGTGGTCAATGCGTCCCTCAAGTGGTCTCTCCACCCAGAGGTAGTTTGCAGCCTGTTCTCCCTGTGGGGCACCCCTCAGGTTGACCTGTCCACCTCCAGGGAGAACACAAAGTTAAGGCTGTTTCATGCCCGCCCCCCCTTCAGTAGGGCTCACTTCAGGGGGATGCCTTCTCAAGGCCATGGACCCCAGGCCTCTTCTGTACCTTACCTCCATTTCCCTTGATCCACAAGGTGCTCTTCAAGGTAAGGCAGGACAAGGCAAAGATGATTCTGGTAGCCCCAGACTGGCCGCGCCAGTTCTGGTATACAGATCTCCTCAGCCTCGGCAACAGGCTTCCGAGACATCTTCCAGCATGCATGGACCTGATATCAATCAGGGGAAAGTATTCCATCCAGACCTTCAACCCCTGCACCTGACAGCCTGCTACCTGAGCGCGGCTAGAGTTCCAGGCTTTGGGTCTTTCCAGTGATGTCCTCAGCATAGTTGAGGCATCTTGGAAGGAGTCGACCAGGAGGTGCTATACCTTCAAATGGAAAAGGTTTTCCATTTGGTGTCAGGGCAAGGGCCTGGACCCTAGTTCCTCTCCTGTGGCCAGTATCCTTGACTACCTTTGTTCCCTCTCCAAAGGTGGTCTCCAGACAACTACCCTTAAGGTGCACCTGGCAGCCATCTCTGCTTACCAGGCGTGGGCCGGTCAGCGGATGGTGGCACAGGAGACAGTGGTCTGGCACTTTTTCAAGGGCCTCAGTCACATATCCCCTCTGGTACGTGAACCTCCACCTCCGTGGAATCTACTGCTGGTACTGGCAAAACTCATGGGCAAGCCATTCAAACTGATGCACAGATGAGAGATGTCACACCTGTCATGGAAGACAGCCTTCCTGGTGGCTATCACATCAGCCAGAAGGACTGGGGAGCTCCAGGCACTCTCGGTGGAGTCTCTTTACCTGGTCTTCCACATGGACAAGGTTGTCCTGCACCCTAACCCGAAGTGCCTTCCGAAGGCGGTGTCAGAGTTTCACCTTAACCAGATATTAACTTTGCTTGTGTTCTATCTGAGCTACGCCTCAGAAGCCGAGTACAGGCTCCATACTCTCGACCTGAGATGAGCGCTCTCTTATTATAAGAAGCGGACGGCTGAAGTTCATGGAGAGGTTCACCAGTTGTTTGTCACCTACGCTGAAGCTGCACCTGGCAGACCATCAGCAAAGCGGACGATTAGCAGATGGATTACATCTTGCATTGATCTCTGCTATAGGTTGACAGGTAGGGAACTTCCCGAAGGGCTAAGGGCTCATTCCACCCACCATACCACTGCATCGATGGCTGTTTCTAGGGATGTCCCTCTCCAGGATATCTGCAGGGCTTCTACCTGGAAGTCAGCAAACACCTTCATTACTCATTACCACATTGACCTCGAGTCACGCTAGGATGCTGGTTTTGGAGCCTCAGTTCTCCAGTCTCTTTTCCCTAAGTAGGGGGTGTGCGCCTTGCCTCCCTCCTCCCAGAGAACTGCTTGAAGTCTGCCAATCAGTGTGGATGAACAACATATCCATGCTCCTAGAAAAACTGGTTACTCACCTGTAACAGTAGATCTTCCCCTTGTCAATCTTCACCATTCATTACTGTTGGGTATAAGCCGGAGGCGCGCACCCGCTGCAGGAGCTTTTTTTTGGGGGGGGGGAGTCGGTGCTGACGGCACCACCCACGTGGCTGATGCACCAGTGCAGCACACGCAGGTTGGTCATGAGGTGCCGCTGACTCCTCCTCCATCCCAGTTCTGTTTCTTCTGCCGTTGAGGTCGCACCGGCTGCGCGAGTCAAAATTAAAATATGCCATTAGGCCTTCGCCTTCAGTTGACACCTTGTTCGCCATCAGTTGACACCTGTTTCACCTTCGGTTGTCGACTTCCTTCATCCCAGGGTACACAACCTACAGGAGAGACAGGGAGGGTAGAAGAGGGGGAGGAGTAGCTCTCTATGTAAGGGAAGGGATAAAATCAACAGACAAAAGAGTAAACAGGAAGGTGAGGAGGCACTGTGCGTCACCTTAGAGACTGGAAATGGCACCACAATCCGCACAGGGGTTGTATACAGATCCCTATCTCAGGGGGAGGGAATGGACAAGGATTTGATAGAAGGCATCCTTAGGATGGCAGAGAAAGGGGAGATATTGTTGATGGGGGACTTGAATATGCCAGATGTTAAGTGGAGCACCATTGCTGCAGCCACATCCAAGAACAGGACCATTCTTGATGCCTTACAGGGAGCATGCCTCAGACAGCTAGTGTTGGAACCCACTCGTGAGGGAGCAATCTTAGACCTCATACTCACAAATGGGGACAGTGAGAAGATCTCAGATCTAGAAGTGAGTAGCCATCTGGGAACAAGTGACCGCCAAACAGTGTGTTTCATGATAAATTCAGCTGCAGAATCAAGCCATGCAAAAGTGAGGATACTGGACTTAAGGAGGGCTGACTTTGTGAAAATGGGAGAGTGCCTTAGAAAAGCACTAGCAAACAGACAAGAAGGAGAGGTGAAACAACAATGGGGAAACATCAAAACTGCCATCACAGAGGCAACAAGCCTTTGTGTGAAGCAAATAAATCAAAACTAAAGAAAAAGCCACTATGTTTCTCAAAAGAGGTGGCGGGGAAGGTTAGGGAGAAAAATATAGCATTTAGGAAGTATAAGGAAACACAGAAGGAGCAGGACAAAGAACTTTACCAGTTAAGGCAGAAGGAAGCAGGGAAGGCAGTCTGAATAGCAAAGGCCCAAACTGAGGAAAAGATAACCAACTCGGTTAAGAAGGGGGATAAAACCTTTTATAGGTACATTAGGGAGTGTAGAAAGACAAAGGGATCGATAGTGAGGCTGAACAGAATGGATGATGGGTGGGCAGAGAGGGATACTGAATGAATATTTCTGCTCAGTATTCACAAAAGAGGAGGAGGGGGAGGTACCTAATCCAATTAACAGAAGCACTCTGGATAGAGGGGGTCGATCCCAGTCCTTTCGCAGAAGAAAGGGTTCTGAAAGAACTCCGAAAACTGAAGGTGGACAAAGCAATGCGGCCTTATGGAATTCACCCCAGAATTCTAAAAGAATTGAGGGGAGAACTAGTGACACCACTGACTACCCTTTATAACAAATCATGAGAGGATGGTGTGGTACCTGAGGACTGGAGGAGGGCAGATGTGATTCTCCATCACAAAAGTGGGAGAAAGACAGAGGCAGGAAACAACAGACCTATCAGTTTGACTTCTGTGGTAGGGAAAATGATGGAATCAGTTCTGAAAGAAAGAATTTTTGAGTACAAAGAGGTCAGTGGGGCACAGGACCCAAGGCAGCATGATTTCACAACGGGAAGGTCATGTCAGATGAATTTAATCAATTTCTTTGACTGGGTGACCAAAGTAGTAGACCAGGGAGGAGTTGTGGACATGGCCTACCTAGACTTCAGCAAGGCATTTAACACAGTCCACACAAAAGATTAATAAACAAATTAGCCAGCTTGGGAGTGGGTCCCAGGGTTGTAGCCTGGGTAAAACATTGGCTAGACAACAGGACACGGAAGGTAATGGTAAACGAAGTCCACTCTGAAGAAAGGGGGGTTACTAATGGGGTACCGCAGGGTTTAGTGCTGGGTCCAGTCCTTTTTAATGTCTTTATAAGTGACATTGCAGAGGGACTGGAAGGAAAAGTATGCCTCTTTGCAGATGAGACAAAGATCTGCAACAGGGTTGATACACAAGGGTGGTGGAAAGGATGAAAAGGGACTTGGCAAGGTTGGAGGAATGGTCAGAAGTATGGCAGCTTGGATTCAGTGCAAAGAAGTGCAAAATAATGCACCTGGGAAACAAAAACCCAAGGGAAGAGTACACAATGGGGGGGAAATAGTAACGACAACAAAAATTGAAAGGGACCTGGGGGGTAATCATTTCAGATGACCTTAAGGTTAGCAAGCAATGTGAGAAGGCAGTAGGGAGGGCTGGGGGATACTGGCATGTATAGGGAGAGGCAATACCAGTAGAAAACAGGAAGTTGTTGTCCCTCTGTACAGACAGTTGGTGGGACCCCATCTGGAGTACTGCGTCCAGTTCTGGAGACCCCATCTCCGCAAGGACATAGACAGGATGGAAGTAGTCCAGAGGAGGGCAACTAAAATGGTGCAGGGTCTGCGAAAGAAGCCATACATGGAGAGTCTAAAGGAGCTTAATATGTATACTCTTGAGAAAAGGAGGGAGAGTGGGGACATGATAGAAACGTTTAAGTACCTCAGCGGAATCAACAAAGTCCAAAAGGGCAGCATCTTTCAGAAAAAGAGATTTGCAAGAACAAAGGGACACAGTTTGAAGATAGAGGGGGGACCGTTCAGGGGCAATGTGAGAAAGTATTTTTTCACAGAGAGGGTGGTGGACGCATGGAACCACCTTCCTGAGAGGTTATGGGGTCTAAAACTGTGGGAGAATTCAAGAATGCATGGGGCAGACATAAGGCAATTCTTGTGGGGGGTAGGAAGAAATAGGCTGTTGGTTAACTAGGATCTGTAGCTTATCCAGTTGGTAGGGAAATGGGCAGACTAGGTGGGCCAAGTGGTCCTTATCTGCCGTCAAAGTCTATGTTTCTGTGTTTCTATCCCAGTTCTCATCCCAGCGCTGTTGGAATCCGGTAAGACCGTTCCTTTCTTTTTTGTTAGTGGCGACAAGATCTTTTCCTAAAGTAGTGTTTTATTTAGCATCATTTCTGGTTCTGGGGCAAAATGTCAGTCCAAAGTGGGCCATACCCCCATGTGTCGGTGCCCCTGTGGCTGGTACTTTTCAGTTTCGGACCGGCATGATGTTTGTCTGCAGTGCCTGGGACCCAACCACGATATGGACCACTGCGATGCCTGCTTCTCCATGGACCACCGAGTTCTGGAGATCCACACGTTCAAAGTCAGCAGGGCCCTGCCGACTTTTGGAGGAC
The DNA here is from genome assembly GCA_016271365.2 of Neoceratodus forsteri. NCBI lineage: Eukaryota > Metazoa > Chordata > Ceratodontiformes > Ceratodontidae > Neoceratodus > Neoceratodus forsteri. The sequence continues at coordinate 1,731,465,351 of CM057449.1, forward strand.
AACGTCACTTGCGGGTCGCCAAGGCCAGGACTCTTGACCCTTCCTCCGGGTCCCCTACCAGGTCTATACGGCACCACAAGGAGGAGGTCTCCTTCAATTCTAACAACTTCCAAAAGTATGCTGTGCTATCACAGGTGACTGGTGCTGCTGAGGAGCACCTAGCTCCAAAGTACAAGTAGAACCAAAAAACAGCACTCCAGACAAAAATGCCAATAAACAAAGTGAACTGCTTGTGCAAAAGTCATTTAATGTCAAAACCAAGCCACACTTCGGACCCCTGCACTTCGGCTGCTAGGCCTTCATTAGGGGGTGTAGCATAGGAACAACATAGTTTCTTTAAATATCCTCAAAGCAGTGACATCATCACAAAGTGCCCAATGTACACAGGTGGTGGTAAATACACACAAATTCATGTAAATACATTCAAATACGTATACAAAGGATACAGATAAGCCCAAGATAGAAAAAGCTGTACAAAATAATGTAGCATCACTAGCTACAAGGTTCAGTTCCTTATTTCACAATCAGTATCATCTCAAACAAATATAGGCTTTTAACTTAATGACAGGAAAGTCCCTTTGAAAATGATTCAAAGGCATAGTGAAGAAAGTCCCAAAGGAAAAATCCCACAGGGAAAATAAGGTGACACAGTGTGCGGGGGAGGAATAGTGTTTGGGGGCAGATAAGGAGGTGGGAGGGTTGGAGTGTGGGGGGAGCTACAGTAAAAACATTAAAGGTGAGCAGAGATATGTAATTTGGAGAGAGACTGAAGTGCAGAGGTAATGCTGAATTGTGATCACCCTAAATTCAACAGCATTCTTGAGTTACAGCTTTCTTTAGCAGGGAATCAATGAAGATGCAATACCTCCGTACAATCAACATAGAATAAAAAAATACAGAGACTAGAAACTAGACTATAACAAAAAGAGGATATCTTCTTTATATAGATGCCTGCCTATGGGCATTAATACATCAAAAGTAATATAATTCCTCATTTCATTTTCTCAAAAAGGGCTGCAGGTCCCACTGGTCAGTCAAACCATCTGGTTTGGTGCATTTTTAAGGAGTTCATTCACCCTATCCCCCCATAACGCATTGGGGCCTGCCAGTCGCTACTCATAAATTTAAAATTCACAGGATCACCATCATGAAATAGTTCAAAGTGCTGACCCACCGGGGTGTCCAGCCTTTTGTTTATAATGTTCCTTACGTGTTCCTGAATTCTGAGTTTTAACACTCTTCTTGTTCTCCCTATATATAAAGAATTACAGGGACACCACAGGGCATAGTCTACAAATGAAGTGTCACAATTAATAAACTCTCACATCAAATCGTGTATTGTTCCCTGGGTGTGTAAATTCTCTCCCGGTGCTGCAATACTTGCATGTAATCTATCTTTGGCACTTGTACATGCCCTTTGGTGTTGTGTCGATCCAAGTCCCAACTCTAATAGTGAGTGCCAACCTACTGTGAGACGGTTTATCCTTAAGGCTGGGACCCTGAAAAAAAGTGATCCTGGGGTCTGGGCCTGCAGCTTCTCACAGAGCACCATCTATGTGTAATATATGCCAGTTGCGATGTACCACACTCCCTAATTGACCCGCCCAGTTGTTGTACTCGGTGATGAAAGTAACAGGGCCTATATCTGATACCTCCCTCTTCTTATTGGTGTTCAAATGTTCCTCCCTTCTCTTCTCTAGTGCTCTCTCCCTAGCTCTATTAATCACAAAGGTATCATAACCTCTTTCTAAAAATATAATACTGAGTTCCTCTGAGTGTTCAAAAAAATCTATATTATTTGAGCAGGTCCTCCTCAGCCTTAAAAATTGACCATATGGTATGGATTCCTTCAGGCATGTCAGATGTGCACTAGCAGCCCTTAATATGGAATTAGTGGTGGTATCCTTCCTGTGGCATTTGGTTTAGATTCCTGTCTCATGTAGCACTGGGCTTTTCAGGGTAAGATCTAAAAATGCAGTGCTGTTAGGGTCTGACTTGTAAGTGAACTTTAAATTAAGATCATTGTCATTAAGCCACTCTACAAATCATTCTATCCCCTGTGCATCTCCCTGCCATAGACACAAATTATTGTCAATGAAACATGTCCAGAACCTGATCCTGGGCAGGAAGGGATTTTGTCTCTGTCAAATACAAATTCTTCCTCCCACCTGCTCAGGAACAGGTTCGCATATGAAGGTGCCATGGATGCCCTCACAGCTGTAACACATTTTTGTAAATAATATTCTCCTGAAAATTCAAAATAATTAGATGTCAAAATTAATTCCAATGCTTTTAAAATAAATTCCACCAGTGTCCCCTCAGTATCCATATCCTTTTCCAGAAAATACCTGCAAACTTACAGGCCATCTTTATGCCTGATGCTAGTGTAGAGACTCTCTACATCAGTAGTCAACCAAACAAAATCTTGTTCCCACTCCGTTTCTTTCATCTTATTTAACACATGACTGCTGTCTCTAGTGTATGAATCAAGCTTAACCACACTGGTTTGTAGGAAATGGTCCACAAACTTACCCAATTTCTCTGTTAGTGAACCCATCCCTGAAACGATGGGCCTACCTGGTGGGTTATGCAAATTTTTATGGACTTTGGGTAAGATATAGAACCCTGGAATGATAGGGTGTTCATTCCACAAATATATGAATTCCTGTTCCGAAATAGAACCATTTCCTATACCATACTGCAGTAAATGATATAACTCCATTTTAAATTTGCTAGTGGGATTTCCTGATGATTTTGTATAGTGAACATTAACATTCAACACATCCAAAACAACCTTGATGTAGTGTTCTCTATCTAATATCACTTTGTTCTCCCCCCCCATCTGCTGCCTTTACAACGATGTCTTTACATTCCATCAGCTTTTTCAGTGCAATTCTTTCATCATTGCTAAAATTATTATGCCTCGGTTGCCCTGCCTTGTCTAAGATCTCATTTATTTGTTTAAACACTATTTTGTCAAACATAGCAATGTCTGGGTTAAAAACAACATGCATAAAGTCTGAACACTGTCTGAATAGTCTACAATTCTAGCCTTGCTGAGGAGGAGGCCACTATTGCAGTGCTAGAGGAGCAACACGGTTCCCTGCAGAGCCACATTGCTGGCACTGCGCCGGTAGTCACCTCCATGGAGGTGCAGGCCCCCCCAATGTCATAGCCCAAGGCTGCTGGGCCCGGCACTGGCAGACCCTCAGCACCACCTTCTGGTGCCGTCCAGGATCCTGGTGCCATTCGTGGCACCGGTGATTGGGACGGTGCCACAGACAGTGCTGTGTCCCTCAGCGGTGCTGCCAGGGGCTCCCCCGGGGTCGTTAGCCTGGAGGATTGCCTCCTCTCTGAAGGAGGATGACTCAGAGGTGGATCCGGACTGGCACTCTGACTCTTCGGAGTAGGACAGCCCTTTGGGACTTGGTACCAGGTGGCCCAGTGGCCCTATCCCCAAGTCCCCAAAGTCTGCTGTTCTCGAGGATTCTTCAGCTGGGGGCAGCCATGGATCCATTGGGGATGGTGGTTTGGGAGCCTGGGGTGGGGTGTCCTCCTCTAGGGCGGTTCAGGCAGCCGCTGTCCCTGGTGCTGCCATGGCCTTTCAAGGGGGGGATGGAGATCTCCTCTTCTGCGGCCTCCTTCAGGGGGTCTGTGGGATTGGGGGCCCCACTATGCTGAGGTCGAGGAAGAGAGCTGCCTCTGAGTCCGAGGGGTTGAGGGGCCGCTGTGAGGTGCAGCTGGCCCCTTCTGCTACCCTGTGGGGGGTGGGAAGGAGTTGCAGTGCTGAACCCCACCTTTCTCTCAAGGTCTCGGAGGCACCCTTAGTTGGCAGTACAGAGGGTTGCCCATCTGGACACATTCAACCCCAGGCATGTCACAGAGGAGACTTCCCCTCAAGGCTGTCCCGGAGTTTGCCATCTCTAGCTTCGCAACCCGGTATGGCCTCAGGACCCCCCCACCCCAATTTAACAGGACCGGTCTCTGGGTCTCAGAGCCCTGGCAGAGGTCGGGAACTCTCAGTTCGGTGCCCATCGCCCATCCCTCTGCAGACACCTCCTCCTCTCCTGGGCCATGTGGGTCCCATGGGGCCCCTTAACCAGGGAGATGTTCAAAGCTACTGCGGCGGCCTTTCCTACTTACGTCAGGGCCATGGACGAATGGGTCTTTCGCCTGTCTCCCCCGCCGCAGGAGTCCTCTGGACACTCAAGCTCCTCTTCCTCCTTGTCTGCCTCTTCCAAGGGAGAGGAACACTCTGTCCAGCTGTCCTCTGATGCTGATTTTATTTAATATCAGCAGTTCCTTTCGAGGCTGGTGCAGGAGCTTTACATCTCCCATATTTTGAGGAGCAATACTGCGCAGGAGATGCGCTCATTTCTCAGTGAGTTCTGCGCTCACCACCTGGTGGTGCCCTCCTGGCCCATTCCTTTCCAGGAAGCATCTGTCCACACCTGGCAGTCTCCAGCTGCCCCTTCTCCAGCCCCAGCAGACTGCAGGAGATGGTATTGCACCCCCCCAGGAGTCTCTAGGTTCCCTACCTCACCCTCTTTCAGGCTTGACATCCCTAGACACTCCCTCCGGGCTTCAGCACCTGGCACATGACCGACCCCCGGATCCGGATTCCGCAGAGTTTGACCGGTGGGGACGAAGTGTTTTCTCTCCGGCCCATGTGTTGATGTGTTTAGGTTCTCATCAAGCACACCACGTTGCCTAGAACAGGCACTTGTGGTTGATGTTTGCACAGGTGCAAGCATCTTTGCCAGATCTGATACCATCTAGACAGGCCATTGCCCTCTCTGCTCAAGGTCTTGAGCTTGCAAGGCACCAGGCAAGGGCATCCTACGATGCCAGTGAGGTAGCATACAGACTAGCAGGGACAGCGATCTGCATTAGGTGGACGGCGTGGCTTTGTATATCCAGATTGTCACCCATTGCCCGGTGTAGGGTGATTTCCTCTGCCTTCTGGGGGACCCACCTTTTCTGCCGCAGGATGAAGAGAGTTCTTTGGGGCGCCTTCCATCCCCCCGGCCACGGGGGACACCTCCTCATCCTGAGCAGCCTTAGACCATCTCAGTCTCATACAGCTAGGGTCTCCCCTTCCTGCATCTCACCCACAGAGGCTAAGGGATCAGTTCTGCAAAGGCTGTGCCAGGTCTCCTCCAGGGGGCTTGGTAGTCACCCAGCAGTAATAAATGGTAAAGATTGACAAGGGGAAGAAATGAAAATTACGTACCTACCATAATTCTTAATCTTCTCTTGTATCTTCACCATTCATTACTGGTACCTACCCTCCATCACCTCATGGGCCTCAATTCTTGGGCATCACCTCCACCCTGCTCGCCCTCCTCCTTTGAGACCAATTGGGGGCTGAGTCCCCCTGGTACCTCGGAGTGCTCTGTTCCTTCTCCAGAAGTCACAGAGCGTTCACACTGGAGGAGGACGAGTAGGGTTTTTGTCCTGAAAAATCTCTGAGGGAACTCCCTCGGATTCTCTTCACAATTCTTAGAGTGTCCCCCTTGTGGGGCTAAATTTCCTCTAGTGGGTCCCTTTGGCTGTCATTTTTTCAGTACAGCCCTGAGAGAGTCAGGTGGGAAGTCCCACTCCCTCTTCTTCCTTGACACGGATGTGTTTTGGTTCTCTCTCTCTCTCAGAGCGAGAGTCCTTCCATGGGAAAACTCTTTCTAGAAGTTTTTTCTGTGCACCTAGTCAAGACTCACTCCTCTTCTGTTCTAGACTGTTTCCCCTTCAGGGTACAGTTGGTGAGACCTAGGCTTTAGGTTTCTTAACTTACCAGATAGGTAGGGGGGCTTGCCTTCACCAAGCCTCTTAAGACCTTGTCTCTTCAGACCTCGGGTCAATAACCCTTTAACTAGTGGGATTCTTGCTCCCTTGTCTTCAGGCCCCATGGGGGCTTTGAAACTGTCAAGCCAGTGGTCTCCAAATTGTGATGGCAGTTAGCCTTCTCCTTCCCTCGCCGCTTTATCCCCTCTCTCCTTTTCTGTCTTTCCTTTCTATTCTTGTCTTCTCCTCCCTGAGACCGCCCACAGTTTGGGGCCCTGTGGCCACTTAGGGAAGTGTCCTCTTCTCCTATCCTCTTTCAGGCTTATACCTTTTTTAGTTTATATCCTTTCCTTTACCTATCACTCGGCTCTCTAGCCTCACTTTCTCTTTTCCAAACCCTGTTTTCTGCCTCTCTGGCTCTATAGAACTGGAATGAAGGAGGAGTCAGTGGCTCCTAACTGCCAACCTGTGTGCCCTACACTGGTCGTCAGCCACGATGGCACCGATTCCCCCAAAAAAACAAAGCTCCCGCAGTGGGTTCGTGCCTCTGGCTTACACCCACCAGTAATAAATGGTGAAGATCAAGAATTACGGTAGGTACGTAATTTTCATTTCTAGGAGTGGTATATGTTGTTCATCCACACGAGCCCACCCAATCTCCCTGGCTTCAACGCACAACCTTAGCTTCCAATAGGCAAGATCTGGCATCATGGGGCTGAGCCGAGGGTTATACCACCTGGGTGGGTGGGAGGAGGCAACTTGAAGACCTTCCAGCAAGAATTAAAGGTGAAAGGGACATGCCAATCAGTGTGGATGAATAATATATACCACTCCTAGAACTACTGTTACAGGTGAGTAACCAATTTCTTTTTTTTGTATGCCTTCCCTCCCTTCCCGCTTCTGCATAGGGTTCTCCTCAAACTTCAGTCAGAGGGGCAGAGATGATTCTCATAGCTCCCTACGGGCCACATCAGATCTAGTTCTCTCTGCTGCAGCAGCTGGCAGTGGAACCTCCTGTTCCCTTGCCCTGTTCACCGGCTTGCTCTCCCCATAGCAGGGCACTCTGGTTCATTCTGACCTCAGATCTACATCTCCATGCGTTGCTCCTGCAGACTTAGCTATTGCCCACTTTGGGGTGTCTTCCAGAGTTGCTGATGTCTTGGTAGGCTGCCAGGAAACCCTCCACGAGAGCCACCTATGCCATGAAGTGGAAGCGCTTCTCCATATGGGCTGCCGCTTGCCATTTGAATCCCTACACGTGCCTGGTGAATCTGATTTTGGAGCACCTCCTTTCCTTCTCAGACTCTGGTCTGGGGTACTCGTCACTTAAGGAGCACCTTACCGCCATCTCTGTGTACCATGCACCTATTGAGGGCAAAGCAGTTGCCCAGCTGAAGGTATCCCGCACATTCTTGTGGGGTTTCCTGCATTTGAACCCTCCCATTCAGGACCCCGTCCCCCATGGGACTTTCTATTTGTGATGGAAAAGCTCACTCTGCCTCCCTTTGAGCTGGCCACAAGTTGCAAGTTGCGCTTTCTGTTGTAGAAAGTTATTTTTGGTTGCCGTTACCTCAGCTCAGAGGATTTCCGAGCTTCATGCTCTGATGTATAAAGCGTCTTATTTAGTTTTTCACAAAGACAGGGTGTATTTGCGTACTAATCCTAGGTTTCACGCAAAGGTGAAGTCTGAGTTCACACTAAACCAATCCATCCACCTACCTGTTTATTTCCTTGAATATTCTAATCAGGGGAGGCCTTATTACATACCTTAGATATTTACAGGGTGGTGCGTTATTACACGAATTGCACCCGACTGGTTCACAAGACTGATCAGTTATTTGTTTTGTTCGCCCCCAGGAGAGAATGGGCTCCTGTTTTGAAGCAGTTTTTGTCTAAATAATTGGCAAATTGCATTGTGTATTGTTACCATAAGTACGACAAGCCCTTACCTGGGGCAGTCAAGGGTCACTCCACCAGGGGTATGGCTGCCTCCACTGCCTCCTTTAGAAATGTGTCTGCTGCGGACATCTGTGCAGCTGCCACTTGGAGTTTGGTTCACACCTTTGTCCGCTAATACAGCTTGGACATTGCTTCCAGGTGTAGGGCCAATTTTTACCTAGCTGTCCTTCAGGGCCTTCTTTCTTGAACAGCCTTCTGTTGCCTCCTCCTGGCTGACTTTCGGTCAGTTCTGGTACTGCTTGGGACTCCGTCCTACCGGTGTTGCCTGCTGCAAGAGCCCCCTCGAAGTGAGGTAGTGCAGTTACTTAAGAACTTATCATAACAGTAGATCTTCGAGAGGAGCTCTTGCAGCAGACACTGCTTTCCCTCCTTCCTCCTGTTGCTACTTCTTTTTGCATTAGTCATTCCTTTCTTCAGCTGTAAAGAACTGCCTTTGTTCTCCTTTACTTGTTTTGCACACGAGGCTCTCCATCAGGAGAACTGAGGTAGATCTGGGGGACTGCCCTTTTTATATCATAGGTGAACATCAGCGTAGACTGTTAACTAGTTTTCTGTGGAGTCCTGGCACCTGGCGGCTTCAGTCCTACCAGTGTTGCCTGCTGCAAGAGCTCCTCTCAAAGATCTACTGTTACGGAAGTTATTACGTAACTGTACTTTCTACACCTTACATCCACACAACACAACCGCCCCCCCCCCCCCCCCCCCCCCAAGTAAGTGACACCTAGATACCCTGCTTCCAGCATGCAAAGATCTGATGTCACGGGGTAGAGCCAGAGGATATACTACCCAGGTGGTGGGAGGAGCTTAGCATAATCACTTGTGATGACTCGCCTGTCTCCGGGAAGACTACCAGGGTGTGGATGTGAACTGCATAACATTAGTAGAACAATGGTTACTAGATCTGGGTGAAAATTGTGAATTCTGGTTTAGCGGAAGTTCCGCAAAATTTCACAACTTTTCACAGAGTTTTCTGAACTTCTGCCTTTAGCGAAATTGGAAATCTTCCAAATGTGTGTGGGGAATTTTCACCCCTGTTTCACGACACTTTTTCACTGAACCATGGAACAACACCCATAAACTGTGGAACCGATACATTAATCCACAATTCATGGAATTATTCCTCAGGTCAGTGACTGATCAGTTCTGTGCAGTCCCCAGTAAATTGAAAAAAACTTCCCCTGGTGTCTAGTAGCACCCCACCCTCTGATCATTGTCCACCTATCATTAAATGATTCCCTGATGTCTAGTGGCCCCCCACCTTCAAATTCTTGTCCCCCAATCATTAAATGTTTCCCCTGGTGTCTAGTGGCATCCCCCACCCTCCCTAGCACACTCCCTGTCATTGCATATGGCAGCCGGCCAAGGTGGTGATAGGAGGGCTCTGCCTGTCACCCTGTGGGCTCCCTGCGGCATTGTGGTAGTGGCCCTGAAGACTACGGAAGGGGGGAGGGGTAGCAGGTTACTGTAATCATTCTGGTGTAGACAGTGCGGGGGGGCACTAGATGGCAGAGAAACATTTAACGTTGGGGGGACGGCACTCAGCGGGTCGGGGGTGCCACTAGACAACAGGAAAACATTTAATGATAGGAGGACAGCAGTCGAAATGCGGAGAGTGCTACTAGACACCAGGGAAACATTTTGTGATAAGGGGACAGCAATCAGAGGGTGAGGGGTACCACTAGACACCGGGGAAGCATTTGGTAGTGGACAGTGCTAGGAGGATGGGGGTGCCAGTAAATACCAGGAAACATTTATTTGATAGGGGCAGTGATCAAAGGGTGGGGGGTGACACTAGACACAGGGAAGAAACATTACATTAATATGGGGCCAGTGAAGGTGATACACAATTCATACATTCATTCCGCAGTTCACTGATTCACTGAACTGTGGAATGAATGTATGCATTGCAGATTCATGTTTTAAACTGACAAAATAATTTTTGCAGAACTGATCTCTGACCGTGATCAGTTCTGTGGAATTTCCTTCAGCAGTTTAATACGTTAATCCACAGTTAATACATTTATCCTGCCGTTCTAAGTTGGAATTTCCTCAAAAGGTGTAAAATGATTTTTGAACTTTAGCGGAAGCAAAAGTCCGACTTTTATGCAAATTCCACCGGTGGAAGATTTTTTTCACACAGTACTAATGGTTACAGGTGAGTAACCCATATTTTTGAGTCATTCGTAGTCAAACAAAGTCCAGAATCCAGTTAAACTGATCCCATTTAGGTAGGTTCAGCAGTTACACTCAGATTTAGGAGTATAGCATTAAACAGCTGACTCATCCCTGAAACAGAGGTGCTACCTCACCTGTATAAAATATGTACAATATATTCTTTGCAAAAGACTGTGTTAATGCACCAGTTATGGTTTGGTTTAATGAAATGTGACATTAGGGTTTCCAACCCCAACTACCCCCCACCGGCAGCAAAAGGAAAAACATTATGGATTTGGGTCTCTGTAGTCTTAGCGAATCAGTGATAGCATCTTGAACTTCCTTTGAGTTGTCATTCCTAGTGCTCACCCTTCTCCCCAGTCTGTAGCCTCACGTCTGAAGCACAAGGTACATCTCCAAGCCAGTGCCTCACAGTGTTGCACTCTTCAAAAGTAGAGAAGTATGTCTCGCCACATGTTGCCTACAGAATCTGTTGTAGTTTCAACTTCAACTTTATTGGATATCAAACTGAGATAAAATTATCTCTTTTTCAATTGAATCCAACATTTAACATACAAAACACAAGTTTTACAAACAAATACACAACATAACATAAAAAGATATAAAATAACCATGATTAGTCAAGATAGTGTGGATAAAAAATCCAAATTCATCCATAATAGTTACAGTGTTGCTTCAGGCAGGGCCCTGCATGAAGAAAAGAGATCATGTATGACCTTGTTTGCTCGGGGGAGGAGGGAGGCATAGGGATGACAACCCTAAGGAAGACTCCACTACTGATCCATCAAGACTCTAGTGACCCAAAGCCCTAACCTTTTTTTCCGTTTGCTGCTTGGGGGTTGGGGGGGATAGTTAGGGTTGGAAACCCTAATGCCACATTCCCTACTTTTGCAGCAGTAAGATAAACCCTAACTGGTGCATTAATGCAGTATTTTCAAAGAATGTCCTTTCTTTTTCAAATAGTGGAATCATATACATATTCACGCAGCTCCTTTTTGGGACCATGTGAACAGATGCAGACACTTTGGGCCCTGTGCCAGTGGAAAGATGACTTTGTCCACCTTCCATGCAACAGCAGATGTCATTGATTCATGAGGCTGTCTGGTGCACTGTGGAAGTGCACGGCCCTCTGGGTCCTGCACTTCCTTGAGGCCGCAGACACAGACTGACAGAGAAAAGAATCCATCTCTCAGCCAAATTACAGGGCCCTCTGGCACCCATTGGTACGGAGATGCAGGGCCATATGCCAAGAAAAGAGTTCTCTTCACTGTATGGTACTTGGGCATGTGTGGACAGCACTGTACCTACCCTTCCCTGGTTAGGGGGGTGGTGTCGCACAAACGTCACCTTCTGCCTCAGCCTTGGGCAATCACCAAGCTTGCCAAGAACTCAGCTCACTGACACAGGATCACAAAGTACCAACTGTTGGTATGTAGGCTGGTATTGCACACGTTTCTTAATAATTATTTTTTTTTATTTTGTCCCCATATTTTCAAGATAGTAATTTTATGACTTCCCCTTATAAACATGACGTGTGGCACTTACAGAATACTGGCGAAAACATAATATCTTACTATCAATGGGAGCTCTTGCAGCAGGCTATAACAGTTAGGACTATGCCGCAGGAACTAGGACCCTCCAGAAAACTTTTCAGCCAGCAGTATACAGCAGGGACTGCCCCCGACGTCGGCCCCGCCCCGACGTCAGCCCTGGTACAAAGGGGGGGCGGACCCAGCTCCACCTCATTTCTTTTCCTGCCACGTCCCGCATACGTGAGAAGAAGCCTTCATTTCCCAGCTTGCCAGAAACAGCTAAATCTGTATTTTTTCAACCTGCTTTGTACCATTTTCAACGTTTTTTTCTGTGTTTTCGACGGATGTCTTCGTTGCCGTCGGTCTCTCCAGAGCCACACCAGATCAAGTGCGACTGCGGGAGGCAGATCCCTGCCAAGGATGGGCACAAGCGCTGCATCTTTTGCCTCGTGCCTGCCACGCATTCACCGGCCGGACCCGGATCTGACGTCTCAAGGCCCTGAAGGCGTTCCTTTTGGAAAAAAAGATGGATCTGCACTCCTCAGAGGGGAAATGCAAGGAGAAGACCAAGCGCCACGGGAAAGACCGTAGTCAGTCCTGGCACCGGTCCTGGTCACGGTCCCATTCTCAGCCCTTTCCTAAGAAGACCCGTGTTTCCCTGGGCTCAGGCGAGCATCCAAAATCTTCCCAGGCCAAGGCCGGCCCATCGGGAGAGAAGCCGGCCAAGCCTAAGGTAACCCCGCTAAGGGTTACCACCAAGCCCTTGGAGGTAAAAGCTTCAGCCCCACCTCTCAAGGCACCAGTGCCACCTGCTAAAGGCACGCCTCTGGAACCGAAGGACTCTCCGGCGCCCCCCAGCGGCACCCTGTTGTCAGTCCCACCACCGACGCCAGTTGAAGGGGCGAAGGGTGTGGGCGCGACCACAGAAGAGCCGACGTCCCCATCTCCCAAGTCCTCCTCCCCCCTGGGCTCCCAAGAGGGCTCTCCTTCACGGGCTGATGTCCTGGAAACTCCCTTTCTGGGCCGAGCTGCTGAGATTTTCTCGAAGGACAAGCTGCAGGAGTTGTTCTCTTTTTGGTGGGGACAGGTCCAGAAGCGGACCCCCGCGTCACAGCCCGGACACCGGTACCGGACCCGGCGGGCAAACCACAGCCTGGAGGTGAGCCTTCCCCGAGGAAGTCCCCAGAGCGGCCGCCTACACCTCCATCCAGTGCTTGTTCCCGCGGCCGGTCCAAAAACCACCACCAACACTCCAAAGACTCTGAAGACCGTCACCGATCCAGGTCTCACACTCGCAGCCCTTCTCATTCTCCTAGATGAGAGCGCTTCCGACGTCGGTCCTCTGACAGACGTTGGTCTTTGCTCCGTCGCCGGTCTCAGGACTGGAGCCGGTCTTCGGACCGACATCAGTCCCCCAGCTACCGACAACAGAGGGAGTCTGGTCATAAGGAGAGATCTGACTATTCCAGACCTAGTAGTCGATCTCCCTCTTCTTCGTCGACATCTTCTTCCTCTCTCGACGTGGGGCGGTTCCCGGGAGAGAAGAACCAGCCTCGCTCGCCTCCAAATGATCCAACCTTTATGGACGTCATGAGGCATATCCAGGCCTCCAATGAGTGGGAAACGGAGGACCTGGATCTGGAACGCCGAAGGTTGGCCAAATACCCGAGGCAAAAGGAGCTGAAACCATTGGTGGTCCCTCCTTTAGTGGACACTTTCCAGGACCTGACTCAGACTACCTGGAAGCATCCGGCTTCCATCCCGGCTGTTCCCAAAAATCGGACAGGCTGTATAAGGCCCTGAGGGTTGAAGCCTTTTTAGCAGAGAACCCTCAAACGGACTCTTCGGTCATCACAGCTGCCCATGACAAGTCCAGGCAGCCGAAGCACCTTAGCTCACAGCCTCCCAATGCGGAGTCTCGGTATTTGGACCAGGTGGGCAAGAAAGTTTACTCTGCCTCCACCTGCTCCAGCCAGACCCTTAACTTCCTGATGCACATGGTCCAGTACCAGAATGCTCTGTGGGAGAGGGGGGACAAGAGCTACTGAGAGCCATGCCAGATTCCGAGCAGAAGACGGAGTTTCTGGACATTGTTAAATTGGGCTCCGATGTAGGTTCTCATGTCCTGAGAGCCTCGTATGACACTGCAGATACAGCAGCCAGGGCAGCCGCTTCCGGGGTGTGCCTTCGGCGCCACGCCTGGTTAAGAGTTTCGGGTTTTCACCAGGATCTGCAGTCCGGTATCAGGGATTTGCCATGCCAGGGTACTGTGTTATTTGGGCAAGAGATGGAAGCTTTGATTTCTCGTCTCCAGGAGTCGGGCAAGTCCATCTGGTCGGTCCGCCAAATGTACCATGGCGAACAGTGACAGCAGTGGAAACGGCCATTTCGCAAGCCCTCAGGTGGTCAAGGTGGAGAAGCCCGTGGTACTCAGCAGAGTCAGAGAGGTGGCTTTCGTAGTAGAGCCAGTACCTAGCAACCTGGAGGCGCTCCTAACCATGGGCCCAAGTCCTCCCAGGCCTCTCTACCTTTGCCCAGCTCAGCCCAATGACTCCCTTCCGCCCCCCTCTTTCCAAAGGAAGACTCCGGGAAGATGGTCGGGGGCTGCTTCTCCCTTCATCTCGAAGGGTGGAGGTCGATAACTGCGGACCAGTGGGTCCTGGACATTATCAGGAGAGGGCACTTGCTAGAGTTCATGGAGTTCCCGCCAAATACCCCACCAAAGTACTCCCGATATCCTCCTTCTCACATCCCACCAATAGAAGGAGAAATTCGGACCCTCTTGCAAAAAAAGGCAATAGAGCTAGTCCCCTTGCATCAGCGGGGAAAGGGGTTTTATTCCCACTTCTTCCTGGTCCCAAAAAAGACGTAGGATCTTCATCCCGTTCTGGACCTCAGCTCTCTCAATTTCTTTATAGAGTACAAAAGGTTCAGGATGGCGACCCTTCCAGGTCTACTCCCCCTGCTGCACCATGGAGACTGGCTCTGCTCCCTAGACATGCAAGATGCATATATGCATATCGGGGTCTTCCTTCCCCACAGGAAGTTTCTGAGGTTCCACTTCCAAGGGGAGCACTTCCAATTCTGAGTTCTTCTGTTCAGCCCCTCCTCCGCTCTGCGAGTCTTTACAAAATGCTTGGCAGTGGTGGCTACGGCTCTAAGGCGCATGGGGCACTACACTTTCCCTTACCTCGATGATTGGCTGCTTATAGCCCCGTCCAGGTCAAGCCTACTTCACGCTCTCGGAGACACCTGTACTCTGTTCCAAGAGCTGAGGATCACCTTGAACCTTCAGAAATCATCCCCCAAGCCCAGTCAAAGACTCGTCTTCATTGGAGCGGTCCTGGATTCTATCCAGAGCATGGCTTTCCTACCCCCAGACAGGAACGATCACCTGCAAGAGATTGCCGAATGGATCTCAGTAACTCCTCAAGTTCCAGCACGGAACTTCCTCAGGCTATGGGGGCACATGGCGGCGGCCATTCCAGTCACTGCTCTGGCCCACCTCCACATGCGGGTCCCACAGTGGATGCTCAGGGTACAGTGGGACCAGGGCTATGACTGTCTAGACTTTCTGGTCAGGATCACCAAGCCAGTCAGGAGAACTTTGCTTTGGTGGATGGACCCCCAGAATTTGGAGAAAGCGGTCAGGTTTCGTCCAGTGCCACCAGGTCAGACTCTTACGACAGATGCATCAGATCTGGGATGGGGAGCGCACCTGGGTGCTCATCCAACGCAAGGGGTTTGGACACCCGAGGAGCGATCTCTCCATATCAATGTATTGGAGATGCGAGCGGTTCTCTATGTCTTACAGGCTTTTCAAGAGGACCTGGTGCCGGGCTCTCTTCTAATTCAAACAGACAATATGGCAGTCATCTTCTACATCAACAAGCAAGAGGGTACTCATTCGTATCACCTTTGCAGGGAGGTGATGAGAGTCTGGCACTGGGCGCTGGAGTGGCACATTCTGCTGTCCCCAATACACGTTCCAGGCATCCTGAACAATCTGGCTGACAACTTAAGCAGGTCTCATTCCAGAGGGCACGAGTGGGAGCTGTTACAGTCCATAGCAGATCAGCTCTTCGATAAGTGGGGTCATCCAGAGCTGGACCTCTTTGCATCACCACGCAACACCAAACTGCCAATTTTTTGCTCGAGAGAGTATGCGCCTGGAGTTTTCTGGCCAGACGCGTTATCCCTTTGTTGGGCAGGGAGGTTTCTCTATGCTTTCCCGCTCTTCCCTCTCACTCAGAGAGTCCTGCTAAAGTTACAGGCAGAAGGGGCTCGAATGATTCTAGTAGCCCCCCCCGATGGCCTCGGCAGATTTGGTTCCCACTCCTGCAGCGGATATCCATGGAACCTCCAACTCCACTGCCCATATACTCGTGGTTGCTAACCCAGGAACAGGGGTCGCTGGTCCATCCGGATCTCCATTCCTTACATCTGCATGCTTGGCTCCTTCAGACATAGCTGAACAGAGATACAGGGTTTCCACGGAGGTGGCAGCAGTCCTAGCATCGGCGAGGAAGCCCTCCACCCACTCCGCCTATGCTATGAAATGGAAGCGGTTTTGTTTATGGGCCTCTTCACAGCATTTGGACCCCATCACCTGTCCAGTGAACTCAGCGTTATAGTACCTCCTTTCCTTGTACCAACAGGGCCTGAGTTACTCCTCTATTAAGGTGCATATGTGGGCTGTCTCTGCCTATCATGCACTGATTGGAGACAAGGCGTTAGCACAGTTGGATGTAGCCCGCACTTTTCTGAGAGGAATTTCGCATATGAGACCTCCCATTAGGGATCCTATCCCACCCTGGGATCTCCTTTTTGTGTTGGAGAAGCTCACCCTCCCTCCCTTTGAGATGGCAGCGGATTGTGAGCTGCGTTATCTTTCCTGGAAGGTGTGTTTTTTGGTTGCTATTACCTCAGCTCGAAGAGTTTCTGAGCTTCAGGCTCTGATGTGTAAAGAGCCATACTTGGTTTTCCACCGGGAAAGGGTTTCCCTTAGAACAAATTCTAAGTTTCTTCCGAAAGTGGTCTCGGAGTTGACCCTCAACCAGTTGGTTGACCTTCCAGTCTATTTTTCTTCCCTATCTAATAGAGGGGAAGCTCTCCTTCACACATTGGATGTCCACAGGACTTTGAGGTATTACCTCAAAAGGACGGCTACGCACCGTCAGTTGGAGCAACTCTTTGTGGCCTTTGCACCACAATGCTTGGGCAAACCAGTGACCAAGGAGACGATTTCGAAGTGGATTGTCCACTGCATATCCTTCTGCTATGAAAAGCACAATAAACCCCTACTGTGTCCAGTCAGGGGTCACTCCACCAGGGGAGTGTCTGCTTCTTTTGCCGCCCTGAGAAATGTCTCTATAAGGGACGTATGTGCGGCTGCTACCTGGAATTCGGTGCATACCTTGTCAGGCATTACAGCTTGGATATCATCTCCAGATGCTGTGCCAGTTTTGGTCTGGCTGTTTTGCAGGGAATTTTGTCCTAGGCCTCTGGAGTCGGTATATTCCACTTCCTGGTGTCGACTACCTCTTTGGCGTGGGACTGCTTGGTATTCAGTCCTAACTGTTATAGCCTGCTGCAAGAGCTCCCACTCGAAGTTAGATAGTACAGTTACGTAAGAACTTACCGTAACAGTAGATCTTCGAGAGGAGCTCTTGCAGCAGGTGTTACTTTCCTACCCGCCTTCCCCCTCGAGGTGTGCAGATCTTGATCTACATCTTCATCGAGTGCTTCGTCTCCTTCTCTTGTCAGGGCTTGTTCGCGGGCCTTGTCTGGGAACTGAGGTGGAGTTGGGTCCGCCCCCTTTTGTACCAGGGCTGACGTCGGGGCGGGGCCGACGTCGGGGGAGGTCCCTGCTGTATACTGCTGGATGAAAGGTTTTCTGGAGGGTCCTAGTGCCTGCTGGATAGTCCTAACTGTTATAGCCTGCTGCAAGTGATCTTCTCGAAGATCTACTGTTACGGTAAGTTCTTACGTAACTGTTCTTTAGCACCACATGTAGGAAAACACATCTCATCCAGGATTTGAAAAACGACACCTGTCATGTTTATGAGGTGGTGTAAAAATGGCTATGTTGAAAATTTGGAATCAAAATATTGAAAATTAGCAAAGTTATGAGTGAACGCTGAAATATTTCAGTGTTCTGTCGTAACTTGGTTATATTAATATTATCATATATTTACATCATGTTTTCAACATAGCCTTCTTATGACCCCACCTCATGAACCCAGAAGGTGAAAATGTTCAAATCCTGCCCAAAAGGTGATTTTGCATAGTTAGGTTTAGGAGATTCAGGTGTTTGCTTTCAGAAGTAAATTTGTATGCATTTTCCACGTATTTTAGATTGGGGGGAAAAAAACAAAATGGCATATGTCACGGCAAGGAAAAAAGTTTTCGTATTTTGAGGAGCAAATGGTGAGAAACCAAATACGGTCTCGTGACCCAAAATTTTTCGTGGCATATAAGAGGGTTATCCAAAAAAAAACCTGAGCATGCTCAGAACCGCTAAAAAAAATGTAAATCCTTATAACTCTGTAACCATTTAATATTGTTTCATGAAACCTTCAAAAGGCACTTCCTTTGCACAGGCCACTTCTACCCTGAAAGTTTTGGTAAACAAATTCTGTTCCTTGTAGGCTGTAGGTGACAGCAAATAAAAAAAAAAAACATGTTGCGTATAGAAAGAAATTAGACAACCCCAGGAAAACAGCATATGTGGATCTCAGAATCTGCACAAGCTGCCATTACAAAACTTTCCACATATTTAGACCTTGCCTCCTAGACAATGCATTAGTACAGTGGCATGTGGAATCCCATGGGATTTTAGTGGCAAATGTTAAACCACTATATGAATATTTTAAGGAGACACTGGGCACCCCCCAAAAAAAACATGTTGGTAATTATGAATTTTATTGTGAGTCAAGATGGTGGCCTGAATCCAAGATGGCTGCCAAAAAATTGACACAATATTAATATGAGAGAGGTTGGACTACATTTGTTCAATACATTTTTTGTAAAAATTTGCATGAGAACATTATGCAACCACTGGAAAACTTGTATCAAGAAAGCAAGTGGTCTAATAAATGAAAATGTGCAAATAAAAAACGTACAGAATAGGGACTTATGCTATTTTTAGATACTTTTTTACTTATCATGATCTTTACAAAACTGACATTGCTTCAAAACAAGTAGTTAGTTTGTCATAAGGAGTGCCAGTAGATAGATAGGTTAGTCATCATCATCACTCTCCATATCAGCATCACTTTCCATATCTATATAATCATCACTGTCTTTATTATCATCACTGTCGATGTGGTCTGCCTCATCCTCCTCGGTAACTGAATTCTCACATCCTTCATTGCCCTCATCAGAACAGCAGCACAATCCTGTGCAGTTGAGGCCAGTTTTTCTACATATACAAAGCATTGTTGAGCACTTCGTTTTTGCACAACTGCTCTTAACTAGATGAAGCACAGCATCTGGTGCTGGTGATTCTGCAGTCATAACTTCTTTCCACTGGCCTCCATTGTCTTTCCAGGCATATTCATGTGGTGTGGGCAGCTCAGGTTTGGCAACTTTATCATTGTTCCAGATCACACATTGATAGTGAGCCCTCATAATTGCTTGGAGTAGGGCACTCTTTGTAGGGGCAAGATTTTTAAACAACCACCGTCTCAGTTCTTTCACCTTCGTTGTCACAGTTTTTGGGAGGTATAGCTGGCACATAGACTTCTCCAGTCCTGCAAGAGTATCTTCTGATGGCTTTATGTTACTGCCCAGGTTCTCAAGGGCCATAAGAACGTCTTCACTAGCATTCTGAAATGCCTTCCAGCAAGTTAATTTTCCCTTTCCTGCAAAAGAACCGTTAATGTCAGCTCCACTGAAGGCACGAAATTCTGGTAGTGCAGCTGCTTTCTTTGAGCCAAGAGCCTCGTAGAGTGGTCTTAGCGGGATTTTCCTCTGCTTTTGTCCGGTTCCAGTCACAAATGCCATATCTTAGCATAATTGAGGATAGCGTCTAATAGCAAGTACAAAGATGTCCGTGTCTAGAGACTGAATGTGAAGTTGAGTGGCACCAGAAGCTGTTGCATCTAAGGCATGTAGAATTAAATTTGTGTCACCTTTCTCTCGCTCACTCTCAAGATGACTCACATCCTTGTGAGTTGCTCTACACTTGGTGTTGTAGGTGACAACCAAATGAATTTCATTTTTCAGTCCATACTGGGGCATCTTTTGTGCTAGGTATCTCATAATCTCATCCTTTGTCTTTACATGTGACAAAAGTAATTTCATAGGTACTTTAGCAATGTTGGGCATGTCTGTGATGTGGTAGGTTACTGGAGCATTGCCTCCTTGTCGTCTGTCATAGAAACATAGAATTTGATGGCAGATAAGGAACGCTTGGCCCACCCAGTCTGCCCATTTCCCTACCTGATGGATAAGCTACAGATTCTAGTTAATCAACAGCTTACTTCCTCCTGCCCCCCACTAGAATTGCCTTATGCCTGTCCCATGCATTCTTGAATTCTCCCACTGTTCCTAACCCCACAACCTCCTGGTTCCATGCATCCACAACTCTCTCTGTGAAAAAATACTTTCTAACATTACCTCTGAGCCGTCCCCCCCATCTTCAAATTGTGCCCCCTTGTTCTTGCACATCTCTTCTTCTGAAAGATACTACCCTCTTGTACCTTGTTAATTCCCTTGAGATATTTGAAAGTTTCTATCATGTCCCCCCTCTCCCTCCTTTCCTCAAGAGTATACATATTAAACTCCTTTAGTCTCTCTTCGTATGCCTTCTAGTGCAGACCTTGCACCATTTTGGTTGCCCTCCTCTGAACAGCCTCCACTCTGTCTATGTCTTTGCGTAGATGGAGTCTCCAGAATTGCACGCAGTACTCCAGATGGGATCTCACTAACTGTCTGTAGAGAGGGATAACAACTTCCTGTTTTCTACTGTTGATGCCTCTCCCTAAGCATCCCAGTATCCCCCCAGCCCTCCTTACTGCCTTCTCACATTGCTTGCCCACATTTAGGTCATCTGATATAATTACTCCTAGGTCTCTTTCGATTTTTGTTGTTATTATCTCATCCCCCATTGTGTACTCTTCCCCTGGGTTTTTGTTTCCCAGATGCATTACCTTGCACATAGAATTCACATGTTGAGCCTTTCCGTGATTGAGTTACATCGTAACTGTTAAATACCAAGTGAACTTTGCCATACTTCTCTTTGTTGTACTTCTTAAATAGGCAGGTTATAAATTGTTCCATCAGGTCAAAACAAGTCATCACTGCTGCTGACTTGTCAGGGGTCTGCAGTTCAGTCATGCCATCGATTATTGCCACTGTTAACTTATTAGCGTTGAAGCTGAGTTCATCTGTCTCCATGCTCTCCCCAGGTTTGCACCTCTGGGCACTACTGAGAACTGATATTGTCCAGTGGCATCCTTCAAGTTAATATCAGGCCTTGATTTGCACACAATCAGCATGCGAGCAAACAGAGATCTATCTTCAAGCAGCTCGATCACCTTATTTCCCACTTTTACTTTTTTTCTGAGCTTTTCCAGGCCTGTAGATTTTGCTTCTTCATGTTGGCCCACAGATTAATTTTGCTTGTTGTAATACATTTGGATACAGATGTTTCAAATAGTTGTTTAGCAATAAAGTCCTGCTTACACGAGTCTTGCATTGCCTTTTCTGGCATGATTACCTTTGTTGCAAGATTTAACAGTTTATCACTGTCCTCTGTGAATGGATTTGTAAAGCTTCTGATGGTGGCAGTAAGATCCTGAATGCTTTTCTCTTGTCACTTTTGTTCTGATAAGAAAGTTCATGGTGCTGTGTGCACCTGGTTGAGAACAGTCCAGCCACCTGCTGTGCTTCTTCCACAATCCAAGCAAGGTCTGGTGATATCAGAAAAAAAACTGGTGCGAGCACTGGGGTTAAGGGTAATACCAATCAATCCACCTGAAACTTTCTTCATGCGCTTGATTTGTTCCAAAGCGTGATCTGCACCAGTGACACAAAGGAACACAAATTCATTCTTGTTTACAAGCCAGTTTCCACTGAGATATTTATCATAGCATCAGCATCTGATGTCCTGAGTCTTTTGATGTCTGCCAGGTGCAAGGGCAGATGTCTGGCATAATTTAGCTTGTCATGTGCAAAATAGTACTTGGTGAATGACTCAATAACCTTTAGATGAAGCTTCCATTTTCCTGGTCGGACCGAACAGATAAATACAACTATTTCCAACACCATCTGCATATAATATTACTTTGAATAGTGGTTTTATTCCCTTTTGAATATCAAATTGTCTAATTTTCTCCAATATTTCCAATGACTCAGGGTTGGGCACCATTTGAGCATGAGCTACTCTAATCATCTCATGGTCTCCCTCTGCACAGGTTTTGTCCAAACTTTCTCTGTGCGATACACAGCGCTCACGTAGATCAGTATGTTATGCAAAAAATGCTTCCTCGTACAATGTGAAAAATGCCTGCAAAGTAATCGTGTGGGCATTGACTCCTCGTTTTACATGCTTTCCATCAATGATCTGTTTCACGGTAGCGGCCCCATACAAGTCTGTTTCAGTCCAACAAGAATCAATGCCACTATTCTCCATATATACGCCAATTGTCCGCAGTTGAGCCACCAGGTCAAGTGTAACAGCAGATCTTACTTCGAGAGGGCTCTTGCAGTAGGTAATTACAAGTAGGACTGACGCCGGCAGGCGTCACGCCTCACATCAGGTGACTGACGTCATGCGACGTCAGTATAAAGGTGCGGTCCCCACGCCCGCCTTCCAGTTCTTTACTGCCGTTAGCTCGTGCAGCACCTCGCGGTTAAGTTCACTGTTTTGCCAGTCTATCGTCAGTAGTTTTACCGTCTTTTTGTTTTTTCCTTCAGATTTTCATCAGCTTTTACCACAGCTGCCATGTATGTCATCCACAACTCCCTCCAAGTACAAAAACAAGTGCGATTCGTGCAGCGCCCAGCTCCCACACAAGGACGGACACTCCCAGTGCCTTTTTTGCCTAGGCCCCGACCACCCCATGGAGAAGTGCCAGCTCTGCCAGCAGTTTAACGCGGCCACCCGGAAGCAGAGCCGGCAGTCCCTGGAGGCCCACGTTCTCAAACTTAAAATGACCTCCATGGAAAAGGAGTTGAAAAAAGTCAGGCAGGCCTCTACTTCTCCGGAGGACCATCGCAAGAAGAAGCACCGGGACCAGGACTCCTCTACTGCGGTCACCGCAACCTTGGCCAGGGTCGCGGTGCTGCAGGTAACGTCCCCTCCGAGGGACCATTCCGCGACGGTCATCTTAGAGGCTTCCAAGGCGGCAGCGTCCCTCCCATCGGGCTCGCGCTTGGTGCCCTCGGAAGCCTCAAGGTCAAAGGAGGCAGTCACTCCCAGTAAGCCTGCCACCGTGTGGCCTTCTGGTTTGAGCGACCCCGGTAAGCCAGGCGTCAGCTCCTAAGACGCCCAACCCTTCGGGTCAGCGCCCGCCAAGGCCACCCCTCCATCGCGGCCTTCATCGAGCATAGGGTCCGATAAGTTGGACGCCGGCTCCTCCGACGTCTGCCAGGATCACGCCTGTAAGCCGGACATCGGCCCCTCCGATGGTCGCTTGGCGTCAGAGCCAATGCCGGACCCTTCGGGCCTATCCGTCGTCCCGAGCTCACCGCAACGTTTGTTGCATTCCGAGGCTCTAGCGTCTCCCTTGCTGGACCCCAGGAATGTTAGCCCTTCCCCGGGCGACAACGAGGATGTTAGCACACTGCTGTTGGGTTTCCTTCCCGCTGGGCCGGAGGACCCGACAGACGCCCGGCGACATCCCCTTGCCGGACACTGCCCGTACGCCGGGTCCACCACCCGCCGGGCCTCCTGTTCCGGGCCTGCCCACTGGGCCATTCCCAGGGCCTTCTGCTCCATCAGAGCCCCTGGTGCCTGGGTATCCGACGTCTTTTTACCCAGGTCCGCAGTATCCAGCACCCTAGTTCCCAACGCCGGCCTACCCGACGCCGCAGTACATGGTGCCCCAGTACCCGACACTGGGCTTCCCACTGTCAGGTTACAGATACGCGCCGTACGGATATCCCCAGTACCCCCCTCCTCCTCCACCGCCCCCTCAGTTGCCGGTGGATCTGAAGAAGACTCTGGCTTTCTGGTGGGCTGAGGCCAAGGCTCAGCTCACCAGGTAAGTAGAGAGCCATATTCTGACACTGAACCCAGTTCTGGACCCCCGATGTCAGAGGTGAGAGACTCCCTCCACCCCCCGACAGTAGAGGTGAGCCCTCCGGTTCCAGGGCAGGGGAGGATATGCTTCCTCGTGGGTTTCCTAAGGGGTCCTTTCCTCCCCCGTGCTGGGAGGAGTCCTCCTCTTCTTCATCCTCCTCGGAGATCTCGGACAACTCCAACGGTCGCTCCAATCCAGACAACGAGCCATGCACTCCAGACAAGCCCAGGCCAAGGACTCCTCTGAAGTCCTCTTTGGAGGATCCTTCTTTCCTGGAGTTGCTGCATAAAATCCAGGCTGTTCAACAGTGGCAATCCTTGGAGCCAGATCCACAGCATAAAAAACTTGATGCACACCTGGATCTGCCCAAGACCGCTCCTACTCTGGTTCCACTCTGGATCTAGCCTCATGCCAACCTTGTAGCCACTATTTGGAAATAACCATTGGCACTAGCCCCCCTTCCGAGGAAGTCAGACAGGCTATATCAGGCTCCGGAGGGTGTTGATTCTTTGAATTCACACCCCAGGGCTGATTCGGTTGAGATTAGCACCCCTCACAGCTGTTCGGCTAACCCCAAGCACTTGAGCTCATCTCCACCTGACAAGGACTCCCGCCTTCTGGACCAGTATGGAAAGAAGGTTTATGCATCTTCCACTCTGGGAATCAGGGCCCTTAACTATGTTGCTCACATGGGGGATTACCAGAAGACTATCCTTAGTAAGGTGGAAACTAAATTGGAATCCCTTCCTGAGTCTCAGATGAAGCAGGAAGTGGCTGACCTACTCCGGTCAGCGCATTCGGCCAGTCGGCACATGCTTCGTGCCACGTACGATGCAATGGACGCTGCTGGTCGGAGCTCAGCTTTCACCATGGGTTTGCGGTGTCATGCCTGGCTCCAGGTGTCAGGTTTGGTCCCGGAGGTGCAGTCTGCTATCCAGGACGTGCCCTTCAGGGGTTCAGTGCAGTTCAGTGGCGATGTCAAGGACATCATCACCGATCTTCAGGAGAAGCATACTGCACTTAAGTCTGTTGACTGCTTGTACAGGCCCCCTCAGGCTCAGCATCGTCCCTTTCACAGACGTTCTCGGCCCAAGGCGAAACCTCAGGGAAAGCGGGACAACAAACGTCAGGCCCCCTCAGGCTGCCAAGCCCCCACCCCCGCACAAAAAAGCAGCGGGAGCTTCAGCCGCGATGCTGCCTTACACTTCCTGACTCCTTTCCCACAGCCTCTGGGCCTCTCAGAGGAACCGGTAGGA
Source organism: Neoceratodus forsteri (assembly GCA_016271365.2). Classification (NCBI taxonomy): domain Eukaryota; kingdom Metazoa; phylum Chordata; order Ceratodontiformes; family Ceratodontidae; genus Neoceratodus; species Neoceratodus forsteri. The sequence goes on from CM057449.1 coordinate 1,731,490,305, forward strand.
GGGAGATTCTCCTTCCATCTACCGGGTTGGGAGAGGATCACTTCAGACACCTCGGTGCTCCAGCTGATTGCAGAAGGACACTCAATGGAGTTTCTTCAGAAACCACCACGAAACCCTCCCCCCAGGTCGTCCTACTCCCCAGAACACCTCCTCCTGGTCCGGGAAGAAATATCCTCCCTTCTTTTGAAGGAGGCGATAGAGCCCATCCCATCCCACCTTCAGGGGACAGGTTACTACTCCCATTTCTTCCTGGTTCCGAAGAAGACAGGAGACGTGAGGCTGATTCTAGACCTCAGCTCGCTGAACTTGTTCGTGGAATACAAAAGGTTCAGAATGCTCTCTCTGTAGAGTCTTCTGCCCCTCCTTCGACCAGGACAGTGGCTGTGCACTCTGGACATGCAGGATGCCTACCTGCATATCCCTATTCGCCCTTTCCACCTCAAATACCTTCATTTTTCATTCCAGGGGGACCACTACCAGTTCAAGGCCCTCCCATTTGGTCTTTCCCCGGCACCCCGAGTGTTCACCAAATGCCTTTCAGTGGTAGCGGACTACCTGCATACCCAGGGCGTTTAGGTTTTCCCGTACCTGGACGACTTGCTCCTGGCGGCCTCGTCCAGGGAGGAACTCCTGTGCTTCCTTTTCCCTTACCCTGCAGGTTTTCACCAGCCTGGGTATTACCATCAACCAGGCCAAGTCCCATCTGATCCCATCCCAGAGGCTCCAGTTTATCAGGACGATCCTGGACATGACTTCCGGCATGGCATTCCTGCCACTGGACAGGGTGGCCACCCTCCAGGCTCAGGTCCGACTGTTGTCCAGCCGCAGGCGGGTCAGCGCAAGGTCAATCCTTCGCCTCCTCAGGCTTATGGCGGCTGCTATTCCGACAGTCCCTCACGCTTGGCTCCACATGAGAATCTCTCAGTGGACGCTTCAGTCTCAGTGGGATAACTGGTGGATGACCTAGATCTACAGGTTATGATCTCCAGTCCTATGGTTCGAGAGTTGCAATGGTGGATGGTTCAGGAGAACCTTTGCTGGGGAGTTCCCTTCTCCCTCTCCCCCCCCCCAGACGCTGACAACAGACGCCTTGAGTGAGGGTTGGGGAGCCCACCTGGGATCTCACAGGACTCAGGGCTCCTGGTTCAAGCTCGAACAGACACTTCACATAAATGTGCTTGAGCTCCAGGCTGTGCTGCATGCTCTACAAGCTCTGCATCTGTATCTGCTCCCAGGGTATCTGGCTGTCCAGACGGACAACATGTGTGTAGTCTGGTATGTCAACAAACAGGGAGGAACTTGTTCCTACCCTCTCTGCAGGGAGTCGATGTGAGTTTGGGATTGGGCAGTGCAGCACAACCTTCACCTCATGGCAGTTCACATCCCGGGGGCCGAAAACACGTTGGCAGACCACCTCAGTCAGTCATCTGCCCATGCTCACGAGTGGAAACTGGATCAGGGAGTAGCAGACGACATCTTTCTGCGTTGGGGAACACCCCAGGTAGACCTGTTTGCGTCTCCTCTCAATGCAAAACTTCCCGCCTTCTGTGCGCTTGCTCCAGGATGTGGCATTTTTTGGAGAGACGCTGTGTCTCTAGACTGGAAGGGCAGATTCATCTATGCCTTCCCCCCAATTCCCTTGATTCCGAGGGTCTTACTGAAACTCAGCTCAGAAGGAGCTCGCATGATATTAATCACTCCTTTCTGGCCCAGGCAAGTTTAGTTCTCTCTTCTGCAACAGTATTCAGAGGAACCTCCTCTTCCGCTGTAGCAACTTTTGCTGACCCAGGATCAGGGGACCCTGGTCAATCCAGGCCTCAAGTCCCTTCAGTTGCATGCATGGTTCCTGCAGACGTAGCTCAAGCCCGATTCTGGGTTTCCCCACTGGTGGCTGAGATTCTGGTGGAGGCCAGAAAGCCCTCCACTAGATCTACCTATGCAATGAAATGGAAATGGTTCTCTATTTGGGCCTCTTCCAAAGATTTCAAGCCATTCTCTTTGCTCTGTTGGGAGGCTTACATGCGCCATCTCCTTGATCTGGGTCTCAGTCATTCCTCTCTGAAGGTTCACATGGCGGCCATCTCCGCTTACCATTTCCTTTTGGGGACCAAACTTTTGCGCAGTTGGAAGTCTCTTAAGACTTTTCTTAGAGGGGTTCTCCACTTGAGACCCCCTATTCGCGTTCCTGCCCCTCCTTGGGATTTGAATTTTATTCTTGAGAAGCTTACCCTGCCTCCTCTCGAGCCCGCAGCCTCAGCAGACCTAAAGTTCCTTTCCTGGAAGACTTCTTCCCTAGTGGCAATTATTTCTGCTCGAAGGATTTCCGAGCTCCGGGCCTTGATGTGCAAAATTCCGTATTTCATTTTTCACAAGGAACATGTGGCTCTACGTACCAACCCTAAGTTTCTCCCTAAGGTGGTAGCTGAATCTATGCTGAATCAATCCATTGAGTTGCCTGCTTTCTTTATGCAGCACTCCAATCAAGGGGGAGTACCTCTTGCATACTTTGTTCACTGCCTTCTGAGATACTACACCATCAGGACAAAGGATCTCAGAAAGACTGATCAACTGTTTGTCTCTTTTGCTTGTAAAAGAGAAGGCAATGCTGTCTCCAAGCAATGTCTGTCTAAATGGTTGGCTCATTGTATCACTTTCTGTTACGACAGGTACCCCAAGACCCTGCCAGATCAAGTCAGAGGTCACTCCACCAGGGATGTCGCTGCCTCTTCTGCTTGTTTCAAGAATGTGTGAGCAGCAGACATTTGTGCAGCCTCAACTTGGACTTCTGTCCATACTTTTACGAAACACTACAGTTTGGGCATTGCCTTTGGCCGTAGAGCTGGCTTCAGGTTGGCCGTGCTACAAGGTCTTCTTTCCTAAGACCTTCACAGCCAGAGGGTCTACATTTGAGTAGTTTCCTCTTTCCGTTTGCTTCTCCTTGTTCCAAACTGCTTGGGACTCAGTCCTATTTGTAATTACCTACTGCAAGAGCCCTCTTGAAGTAAGATAGTACAGTTACGTAAGAACTTACCGTAACAGTACATCTTTGAGAGAGGCTCTTGCAGTAAATCAACTCTGTCCACCACCTCCATCCCTAAACTTTTTGGATCCTTTTCAGGAAGGAAACATCCGCTTCTCTCGCTAGCCTTTTGGCCTTTGGCGGAAAAGAACTGGAAAGGCGGCGGGGGACCGCCCTTTATACTGGCGTTGCATGGCGTCGGTCACCTGATGTGGGCGGTCCCCACCAGAGACTCCTAGCTAGAAATTTTTCCGTGGGGTCCTGACGCCTGCCTGCTTCAGTCCTATTTGTAATTACCTACTGCAAGAGCCTTTCTCGAAGATCTACTGTTATGGTAAGTTCTTACGTAACTGTACTTTTTACGATCTGGGCCCATTACTTTTCCATTGATATTTTGGTCTTGTTTCAAAACAGTAAGTATTGTCTGCTGCTCGTGAGCAGGAGCGGCAATCAGTGTTGGTGTACCAATACCTGTCAAAGGCATTTGTTCACTGACGATTGATTTGTGAGCTGCCCAAGTCGGAACATTCACACCTTCAGTTGATGTATCAAGATCAAGCATGTGGACATCTGAGTTGCCATGTTGAACTTTCGTTATTGCACTTGTATCTAATTTAGATCTCACCAGAGCCCTTCTTAAACATAGAATCATAGAAGTTGATGGCAGATAAGGACCGCAAGACCCATCCAGTCTGCCCATTTCTTTTTCTACCTTATAAATGTGCCATCGGCCTTTGCTCTGTCAGTGGCCTATCTATTCATACTCATCTGTATTGCCCCCTTATGCCTATCCCATGCTGTTTGAAACCCTGCACTGTATTCATAGCCACCACTTCCTGAGGTAGGCCATTCCATGCATCCACCGCCCTTTCTATGAAAAAGAATTTCCTCACATTCCCCCTTAATCGGCCTCCCTCTAGTCTCATGCTGTTTCCTCTTGTCCTGCTATTTTTCTTATATTAAAACATGTTAGACTCTTTCACCTTGTTAATGCCCTTAAGGTGTTTGAATGTTTCTATCATATCACCTCTCTCCCGCCTTTGCTCAAGGGTATACATATTGAGCTCCGTTAATCTGTCCTCATATGTCTTCTGATGCAGTCCCTGCACCATTTTGGTTGCCCTACTCTGGACTACCTCAATTTGGTTAATGTCCTTGTGAAGGTGTGGCCTCCAGTAATGCACGCAGTACTCCAGATGGGGCCTAACCAGTGTCTTGTAAGGAGGGATTATTACCTCCCTCTTACGACTTGTGATACCCCTACTAATACACCCTAACATCCCCCTAGCCTTACCTACTGCTTTAGAGGCCTGCTTGGATGATTTCAGGTCATCTGTGATGAAGATGCCCAAGTCTCTTTCTTCGTTTGTGACTGCCAGCAACTCCCCTCCCAGCCTGTAGGTGGCTTCAGGGTGTCTCTTCCCTATGTGCATGATCTTGCACTTCTTTGCATTAAATCCCAGTTGCCACTCTTCTGACCATTTTGCTAGTTTATCCAGATCCCTTCTCATTCTGCCCACTCCATCTGGATCATCTACTCTGTTGCAGATCTTGGTGTCATCTGCAAAGAGACAATCCTTACCCTCTAGTCCATCTGCAATGTCACTAATGAAGATATTGAAGAGGACTGGCCCCAGGAATGATCCCTGAGGTACCCCACTTGTGACTTGCATCTCTTCTGACTGTATACCATTTACCACCACTCTCTGTTTTCTGCCCGTCAACCAGGTTGCCCCACAGTTGACCAACTTCTGACCCACCCTGAGCCTACCCAGCTTATTTATCAGTCTTCTATGTGGAACAGTGTCGAAAGCTTTGCTGAAGTCAAGGTAGGCAACATCAACTGCTCCTCCTTGATCCACCACTCTGGTTACCCAGTCAAAGAAATCAATGAGCTTAGTTTGACAGGACCTTCCTTTTGTAAACCTATGCTGCCTTGGATCCTGTGCCCCTATGGATTCCAGGTGTTGCACTATCCTTTCCTTAAAGAGTGCCTCCATAATCTTGCCCACTACTGAGGTAAGACTTCTGTGGCAGGGTGTCTCCATGTCCTATTGCTTAGCAGTGCATTGTTTATTTTGCTGCTAATTGCTTTGCTATTTTTTTTTTATATTTTATGACGTGCTCAGTTCGCTATATTACTACTTCCTGCTTAAGAAAATAAATCTAAAAATACCACCTGATGCGTTGAAAGAATAAGTGCTTGTATTGTGTCCACCTTATTTCCCACTCACCTCCACACCTTCCTAGAACCCAGGCAAAATCAGGAAGGCATTCTGCATAAGTGATTCTTCAGTTGTGATCAACTGAAATGATGGGAAAACAGGACTCTGGCTGTGGATTTTTTGGCATATTCATTTATTTATTTGTTTACCGAGGTGGATGCACTGATCCAGTGGACCTTTTTCAGGCATGACCCATGCCATATAGATGGCACATAGGAAATACAATACAATCACATCAGTTAGGAATGGTGCAGCTGATCAAACAGGCTAGAAATTCATTGAATGCTTTGAATACAGTAACATACAGTAAGGTGCAAGAATGCATTACATTAGGATGCAAGATACACAAATTGAAATACAATACAGTACAACTAAGGTGCAAGTGCATGATGTAAGAAAGAACAGTCAGACATTCTACGTTCAGGGTAAAGGAACAGCCTGACAGTCACAGGATATATGTTTGGGGTAAAGGGACGGTTTTGGCATGGGAGTGGGGGAAGGACTCTCAGCCAAGGGTTACACAGCTTGGCAAGTACACTTGGCTTTGGCCAGCAGCCAGGCTTTAAAGTGTGTTTTAAAAGTGAAATGTGAGTCTGGGAAGTGGAGGGGGAGAGAGGGAGATTGTTCCAAAGTGAGGGAGCCATGAAGGACAGGGCTTTATTACCTACACAAGTAGAAATCATAGGAACTTTGAGAGCTGGGACCGAGGATTGCCGGAGGCACCTGGGAGAAGTTTTGTGTTTGGTCAAGGATGAGTAGGGTGATAGGTTGCCACTTCTAATGGCATTGTCTATGATGCATCCAAGGGCAAAGTTATATCTTGCTTACAGGGGGAACCAGCCTAAAGACTGGTACAGGGTGCAGTGGGGTGTGGAGTACAGTGCTATTAATGCAAACCTTCAGATGCTATTGTAGACCGTGTTCAGACTTGTGCGCAGGGAAGAGTAAGCATGCGAGTATAAAAGGGCACAGTAATCTAATAGGGGGAGAAGATTCCGTTGGGCTATGGCTAGGTGTGCTTCAGGGGTAAGGCAGTGTTTGAGTCTAAAACCAGCCCCCTGTTTCTGGTTGATCGATCGTACAGTGATATTGATATGCTTAAAGAAAGTTAGGGAGGGGTCTAATGTGACACCCAGGTATTTAAAATGGGGAACGTTCTGTGGGGGGGCATCAGGTGTTAGAACTGTGAGGGAGGAATTTGTTTTAGTAAGGTTTAAAATATTGGGTTTGGACCCCAGAAGCATTGCTTTAGTTGTTTTTTTTTTTTTTAACTAGGAGCCTGTTGGTCAGGAGCCATTTGTAGGCTGCCCCATAGTTATGGGTGAAGATGGTGGATAGTTTAGTCAAGGTTTTGTCTCTGTGATATAGTACTAGATCATCAGCATAAAGTAGGGCCTCATATGATAAGCTATCTTCAAGTAGGGAATTAATATAAAGGGAAAATAGCAGGGGACCCAGGATAGAGCTCTGGGGAACTCCAGCGGATACTGTCATGGCCGTAGAGGTGGCTGCCGCAGTGTTCACTGATTGGGATCTGCCCGATAGATAGCTCTGAAAACACTTTGATGTACCAGCTGAGCAACCAAGGTTCTACAGTTTGGCATGTAGAAGGCTGTGGCCGACCAGCTCAAAGGCCTTTGTCAGATCTACGAACACAGCACCTGTGTCGTTTCCAGTGTCCATTTTCTTGAAGACGTGGTTGGTCAAATGTGCCAGAGCAGATGTGCTGTGGAGTTTCCTGAAACCATGTTGTTGTGGCATAGCAGGTTGTATTTATCAGTGTATTCTTAGAGCTAGTGGTGGATGACCTTTTCAAGAATTTTGCTTAAGAGAGGGTGGAGAGAGCCCTATAGTTGTCAGGTGAGAGGGGGTCACCTGCCTTAAAGATGGGGACAACTTTTGCATTCTTCCATATGGTGGGCATGGAAGACGAGGCTAAGAATAGGTTGAAGATAAAGGTAAGGGGTTTAGAGATGCAGGGAGCGATGACCTTAAGAAAGCGAGAGGAGAGTCCATCGCTACCTGGACTGCCTCTGTTTGGGAGGGCAGCACACCACCACAATGACATTATTACATTGAACACCACCACAGCGACAAATCTCGCCAGGTCATTGTAGTGGTCCGCTGTCTGCTGACGCTGCAATATCTGGTGTTTGGCCCTCACCCAAAACCAACTCAGACTCGGAGTTGATTAATTAGAAATGGGGGGGCAAATCCCCCCACAAAAAGAAACACTTGTTCCCAATGGGAACACTGCTGACAGTCGGCATTGTTCCCATCAGTGTAGGGGGTTTCGACAACATCATTGTCAGTGTATTAACTTAGAACCGTTTGGTAGGCTCATTAGGTTTTTGAAAGTATCTCTGGGAGAGAGAGCTGTGAAATAGAAGGGAGGGTGGGGAGTGGCCCGATTGTTTTTTCTGGGCAGAGAGGGTTGGGGTAGGTAGTTTATCAAGGGGTGCAGAAAGGTTGGTGAATTTGGTGTGAAAAGCATGGGCAACAGCAGAGGAGTCCATTAGGAGGCCTGAGGGGGAGCTAAGGTGAATGATAGGGGTGATGGTCCTCGAGTTTAACATGGAACCTATGGTTGTCCAGAAGTCTTGGGGGTTTCTTAGATTTTCCCTCTGTAGTTTGTGGAAGTAGCTCACTTTCAGGGGATTTTGTGGTTTGCTTACGTTGAGTACGCAGTTGTCTATAGGCATTCCAAAGGGCAAGGAGGGGGAGCCTTTGTAAGCAGTTCAATGTTTGTCTCTCTCTTTCATGAGTGAGAGTAGTTCTTTTGTGATCTAGTGAGTACTTCTGCCTCTCACTCTGCATGTGGTCAGTGGGAAGTGCCTGTCCTTGATCTGGAGGAGGACATCAGTGAAGAAGCCAACTGCTGAGGCAGTGTCCATGAGGGAGTGCTGGATATGCCAGTTGACTGTCCTGTCATTCGTGAGCAGGTGGGAGGTGTCAGTGCAGGTGAAGTTTCTAAAGATCGGGTATTTTGGGGGGAGGGTGCTTGGTTTTGGTAGACTAGATTATATATAGTGATAGTCACACAAAAGTATACCAGTACTCTGCAGCGCACGTCATTATGCGGTAGCAGTATACAAGTTTTTCAGTGGGTACGGCATATGCACACCGCCTGGTATACTGCGCTATTGGTAAACTTTTGCGTGATTACCACTGTATGTGGGGGAGTGGTTGCTGATCGGGTACAATAGAATCCCTGCTTGGATTATCTTGTCCTGTCTGTTTGTGGCCGCCCATTCCAGTAGGGAGTGGTTCATTGTGCAGGGATTGCATCTAGTGGGGATGGTGATGGATTGTGAGAAGTTGTGTTGCTTTAGGAAGTTATTGTAGTCCAGTTCCTTGGGACTTAACCAGTTGAGGTTGAAGTCACCAAGTAAGATCATATGATAGTCCAGGAGAGTTGTAATCGTATTTGGAATCTCTTTGATTGAACTACTCTGATTCTGACCATCATTGAATTGTAATTTGCAGAGCACGTCTTGTGGAGAACATTGCTGATAGATTGTCATGGCAGAGACATGTAGCATTCGTTTACCATCTGGTGTGTCTTCTGAAAAGTCCACATTATCTACTGCAAAAAATATACATCTTCCCTGGACAATGTCAGGGGGCAAATAAACACCGTTATTCAAGAGCATTCTCTCTGTTACACTGTGGGTTATCGTTGTTTTGGGTCTGAGAAGCTGTATAATTCACTGATATCCCAAACCTATGAAGAATGTTTACTACTTTCTTGCTACAATATGCTTGTCATATGGCTATTCAATTTCAATTTTCAATTCAATTTATTTATTTTTTATCAGGGGAAAAAAAACACCATTTTGATACTCATTTGCAAGTTGGTCCTGGAAGAACAGCACAAGGTACAATAATGGAACACAAATGCAATTTACAAGGTACAAAGCAGGAAATACAAATTCAAAACCAGACATATCAACTTCACAGTAAATACAGACATACTAACTTCACAGTAAATAGGCCGTGAACAGGCTGAGGCATAAGTGCAACAGTACTGCCAAATAGTTTGGAAGGCAAAACAGGAAGTAAGAGAGATAGCAACAGACTGAGGATGCAGGAGATTGGGAGGGTGGGAGGGAATGACTGATAGAGGAGGAGCGAACTGGGTTCAAATCCTGCAAGATGCAAGAGATGGAACAGGAGAGAGAGGGTAGGGGTGCTTTGACATAGAGCAGGAAGGTGGAGAACTAGGACTTGGGGAGGAAGGGAGGGAGTGTGGATAAGGAATGGGTAGTGCAGTAGGGAGTGCCGAGGCAAACTAGGGAGGTAGAAGTGCCTTGATGGCTAGACTAACAGCCAACTGCTGTGACATTTCATGGTTGCATGTCAGCGTCTGGGACTGTTTGTTGCAAGCTTGATGATTGGACAAGCTCATAACCACTGTGCTCTGGTCTGAGTTCATAGCATGTTTGTTTACTTCTGCAGTGCTCTTGTCCATAGAAAGAGTTTGTGTTGCACCCTGCAACACCCATCGAAAGAAGCTGCATAGCTCTTTTGGTACATGCTTCTCATTGCCATCTGTGAGAGTACTGCTGAACTTCCACCTTTCAGTTTTCACTATGGCTTTTCTCAGCAAACGGACAGCATCATAGATATGTTTCATGTTAGCATCAATGTTACTTTCAGTTTCTTCCATAAGTTAAATGGTCAGATCACGTGTTTGCTTAACACTAACATGCTGAGACTCATTCACATGCTTTAGTTTGTGAAATTCAACTTCAGGAATGTTATTCTTTATAAGTTCCTTCACTTTCTTACGAGTGATATGCGATTCTTTGATGTTGTTTGCAGACCGTATATCTATGAAGGCATTATGCAGTGTTGCCATGCTAAGTATATTTCCATCTTTGAGTTCTCCTTCCAGCAAACTCAGAAACTCAATGTCTGCTGCAATTACATCTGCTATATTTTCACTATGGGGTATGTCATCAACTTTTGGTCAACGGAGAACATGAGTAACATGAGTGGCATAGCATCACAGATGCTACCGAACATCAGTAGCATGAGCATTTGTAGGGCTAATGGCAGCACTGAGTTTTACATTAAATGTGTAATTTCCACTGCATTCCACTGCACATCGAACTTGACTCCCAGCTCCATCTGAAGAAACTCTGTGTAAAGGATTGGTCTTAACTGATCCTTTATCATTGAAAAAGCTTACGTTTTTGTCATGTGGCTATGATTGGGAGTGTGTAAATGGTGAGGGGGCACGCGAACACAGAAGACTGTCAGAAATACGTTTCTTGTAAGAAGCTTTATCAGCAATCTGTTTTTTGTAACGCTGTTTAGCTCTTTTGCACATTCCAACATGAACTTGAGTTCTGATAGCATGATCTGTGCCTGGAAGCACCACTCGATGTAAGTGTTTCCACTGTACTATTACCAAGTCTCCATTTTATTTCACGATATAGTTGATCACCATAACATGCTCTTTCTGTTATACAATCCCAAAGTTTGCTGTATGCACTGGGTTTTCTCCACTAGTGGTTCATTTGATTTATTCTGAGATATCATATAGCATGTAAAGTCTATCTCATATCTTGCCACTTTGGCCGCGGGTATGCTGAATTTTACAAGCGACTCCACATTAAAGGATTGTTTACTTGAGTACCACTAGTCGTTTGCATCCATTCAGAATGCACAGCTGTCAAAGAGGTAAACATAAGACTGAGTTTATTGGGAACTGAGATCATACATTCAGTGGTTGCTATAGATAAGTTGTTCAAGTACTGCAATTTGCCAACCAGTGCAGCACTGTACCGCTCAGTGCGCCACATTTTGTAATTCTGCAGTACGGTATAGTTAGCGGCACAGTGTAATGCATCTTTAATCCATGAGGTGGTGACAGCAACATGTCAGAAGCCCTGATGTGTCATAATTTTTTTCTCAGCTTTTTATACAGATGCACCAGCAGGTGGCGTGCAACTGAGTTTGTAAATGGGTAGAGAAATGCAGAATGGCAGCTCTGTAGATGACAACAAAAAAGCATACATGCTTAAAAAGGCTTTTTGTAAGCATTTGTTTTGCCTTACTAAGCCCTGTTGTGCAGCGCTCCCAATCTGAATACAGTACATAATTATTTTTTGATTGGTGATCATTATCCTAGATACATTCCAAGTGCTGTATGTAATTGTTAAAAAAAAAACAAAAAAAGATTTTGCCAAGAACTGCTTCGTAATCAATTTAGTTAATCCCACCTGATTTCATACAGTATATACAGAAATTATTTTTTCATTGTGATCTTTATCCTCGATATGCCCCAAGAGCTGTATGTAATTGTTAAAAAAAAAATAATAATAATAATAAAGATGTCTGCTGGGAACTGCTTGCCAATCAATTTAGTTACAATCTGGGACACTGCCATGACAAAAAATGTTCCGGTTGCAAACCCTCTTCCTTTAATAATGCTATTTGTGGGTCTGAAGACCTGCTAAATTTAAAAGCTACAGTACCCGTCACTCTCACAGAATCCTGAAGATGCAAAACATAAATAAAAAAAAAAAAACTCTACTCAACTGCGCACCTACAGAAGAAGAAGAAGGGCACCTCATAGGCAAATGCCACACTGATATGGCATTGTAATGCATGAGACTAATCGGTGGCCCCCCCCTGACAGAATGCATCCCACTTGACAGCTGTTGAGGAAATAATATCAAACTGCACTATTCGGACTTTTGTATATTCAGTGTTGCTTTGCTATAGGTTCTCAGTTGAGGGTGGAGTGAAAAGAATAGGGTAGAAGAGCTGGCTCTTAAGAATACTGTGTCCAAAAAGAATGATAGTGTACTGTTCAATTATAGTATGTGCAGTAAAACAAAGTTAATGTTATCTGTGACTAGATACTGCTGTAACTCCGGGCAATATAAAGGCTTCTTATTCAGAATTTCACTTGAGAAATGGTGAAGTAGCTTACTGTATTGTATCATTTCTGAGACTCTAAATAAAATAAACATATTACACAATATTTGAATAAGAAGCATTTATATTGATTGAAGTTACAGCAGTATCTATTCACAGATAAAATTAATTTGGTTTTTGCTACATATGACTGAACAGTAAACTAATGCTCTCTTTGGAATCCTCATTGTGTTGCACTGTTTCTGCACTTTATTAGTTATGTGAAAGAATTCATGTGTGATGGTGGTGTTTAAGGATTTAAAGTTGTATTTCATGAAGTCCAAGACCAAGGAAGGTTATTCTTTATTCAAATTGGTATCTGATGCAATAAAAGCTGCATGCTTTAAGCCTATGTTTTAGAAAAGGAAAAAAAACATTTTTATGTGTAGTTCATTATGTGGAATTGTTGTGAAATAAATGTTTTAAAAGACCCTCACTACTGAACTGCCTGATCTAATGAAGCACTGTAGCTCAGTAGTCACAGACATTTGCCATCTTTTTGCTATATTTTTACAGACACACTAGCACAGCAACAGATATGCTGAGTTAGGCTCAATAGTCCATTTGTCATTTTTGGGTCTTGTTGTGTGTTGACTGGTATGGGAATTCATTAAAGTAATTATTTAAATACAGCGTGGACTGATTTGACCCCTCCCCCATGCAGTGAGAGCAGTGATTATCCTTTCCCTTGTCTCTAGTGGTGCCACCGCTCTCCTATCACTGTCGCCAAATTCATCATTTTCAAATCTCCCCCTCATTCAACCAACAGCAGCAAAATGTATTTTAGAAATCAGGATTTATCACTTTTAGGCAGAAGGGAAATGTTCTGTGATATACCTGACAGTGTGGCTAATGCCCTGTAGCTGCTCTGGGTTCAGCAAAATAAATAACTTGTTCATTGATTCAACTACTGCTGCTTTTTTTTTTATTTCAAGTGTAGTGCAGCTTATAGATTTCATCAAATAAATGATATTAACATTGAACTACTGATGCAGAACCATTTTACATATTTAATTTTAAATAATATGTATTAAATAATTATTTAAATAATACTAATATATATTTCTGAACACTACATCTGTGCAAAGCAGTTTAGAACTGGGATGGGGATGAGGGGAAAATAGAGTAAGATAGGAAACCAGTCAGCAAATGGTCAGTATCATTAATTAACATTGCAATGAATTAAGGTAGTAATGTTACATTTCATTAATTTAGTTTAAGTAATGTTAGTAATAAAAATATTCAACAAATACATTATCTGCCAAATAGTACCCCCCCACACACACACGCAAAATTGTGTAACTGTAAATATCTCTACTGTTTCATGCAGAGAAGACACAGAAAAAATATACAGCTGGAGAGAGGTTAGGCAGATCTACAGGTGCCATTATTGACACATTTAGTGGGAGGAGGCAGCAACTACTGTATGTGTATGCATTGCTTAAGAAAAAGGGCAGAGTGTAAATACAAAGGGTGGTTCAAAAGTAACAAACAGCACTTGTAAAGCGCACTGATAGTCCATCTCTTAGTGCCAGCATGTAGCAAAACCAGCATCTAGTCCTCCACCCCACCACCCAACCCAGAAAAAATAACAAAAAATAATTATAATACTTTTGCTGCAAAGTGTGTGGGTGTATGTGTGTTTTGGAAATTAAAAAAAAAAAAGCTGTTCTGTGCATGTCCACTTCTCCTTGGTATACACCATTCCTGCCAGTCTCCAGTGATGCATCTACAGTTTTGTGGCCAATGCCTGTTCCTTCTGCTGTTGAATCTGACACAAAACATGAAGAAATAGCATCTTGTCACCACTATATATCTACTGCAATCCACTACATCCCCCACCCAGTGCATTGCAAAAGAGAACCTGTGCACCTCTATTCATTCACAAACCGTCCATTCTATTTTGATTTATCATTAATTAACTAACGGACTCCCTTAAGCCACCCTCAGTCTGTGTCAGAACATACTGTAAGTGCTGGAGCCAATCTGTCTGACACCGATCCCTGCTCAACCCATGTCATCCTGACGGCAGGCACTCATGCAGAGGACCATGTCTCTTGAGCCCCTCCAACTAGCCATTGGACCCATTCCTGCGTGGTACTCATCTTCTCAGCAAAATCTTGGATCCTGGTGGCCATGCAGGTAAACACGAACTCTCTCCCCTGCCCCACCCCCATATCCCATTGTGATCAATCTCTCCTGAGGTAACTGAACCTGGTGCCCCTTCTGACAAGCATCAGGAACCACATTTACTGACTCAAAGTCATACAGCGGCCACTCCTGCACAGTAGTTCGACAGAGCTTCACATGGTTACTTACACTTACGGTTATCAGGAACAGTTTTTTTCGCTTATGTTAAAATATTAATCTAGAGGCTTTTATTCTGAAAACACAGCCCATCATGTATGACTGCTGTAGAATATCTCCTAAAATATTTTATATACATGGGCACCATTAAAGGCACATATGCCATGGTTGCACCAACCTAAACCTAGTGCTGCAACATTGAGGTTCATGCTGTCCAGCCTCCCCAGCACTTGCTGAAACTCCTGCTTGTTTCCCTCTTTGCATTGACTCAAGGTGCCCTTTCTAACTGCCTTGTACTATCCCTTTTTTCTTATCCTATTCCCTTGCACCAGCCTGAATTTAACAAGCACCATTGGAAGCAGATATTGCATGTGCTGCAGTTCTCCTGCCTACACTCTGCACTGCCAGCCTCAACGTTCATGCAGCTTCAGCCTCTCCGGCACTCGTGCTCGCCAAACCCATGCTCCTCTTTCACCTTGCTGCTTGAACTTGGGTGCCTCCTCTAACTCTCTAGCAACCTTCTGTCAGTGTCTTTTTATACTGTTTACTGCTAACTAAAATTTGCCATGGCTTTTTACATTGGATTGCAGAGGACTTGAAACTCTCTGCCCATAATATTTACTGTAGCCTTGAAAATTAAAGGGAACATCTTTCCATGTTTACTGAAACAGCTGTTATCACTTGTCTGGAATATAACAGGGAAAAGTAGAATGAATCATTTATTTTCCCAGCAAGAGTAAAAGTTGATTGGCAATAAAACATTAGATGAATGGAATAAATTAGGAATTAAGTGAGAGACCAATGCAGAAGTGCTACTGTATGTCATTTTATAATGGTGTTTCTAAGCAGCTCTAAATAAATAGATAAATAATAAAATGGGCAAAGTTACATAGAGAAATACTTTTTTTATCACTTTACAAGTGTATCTTTTATTGTAAGGTGCAAACCCATTAATTTTAAATTTGCTACACTTTGGCATGCTGAATGAACAAGAGATGGTAGCGGCATTCAGAAGCGACATTTACAGTACAGTACGTGTCTATCATGAAATTATGGCTACCAATAAGAAAAAAAAAATAGTTAAGTGATTTAAAAAATATTTCTCTATGTAACTTTAACCATGTTATTCTTTATATATGTGTGTGCGTTGGGAGGTGACAGCATGTGACTGACGGTTAAATTGAAATACGTACAGTACACACACATACCTCTCAACTGCTATGAATTTCGCATAGCGCTATGATTTTCACAGTTAAATTTACCCCTTGCTCCACTTAGGTTTACTGATGTCCCTCATAATGTTAGAGCTATTTCTGGACACACAAACTATTTAAATCATTGAACTAAGCTGATAGAAACATTCCTTATCACTAATTATATGGGGTCCACTATCTGTAGACATAGTATTCCTTAATATGAGAAAGTGCTACACATTCTGGCTGTTTGCTATGATTTTTGAAGGCCAGTGCTATGCTTTTAAATGCTGAGAGAAATACACATATACAGCAAAAACCGCAACACTCACAGTCCCCCACTGCCAGAATAACACTCACACAACACACTCTGTTATTTTGTATTCCCTCCAGCTTGATAATTCTCCCAAAATGGCTGACTGCTTGTTCATGAAAATAACATAGCAATGCAGAAATTCAGTGCAATGTCATTTTATAATGGCAATTCTGAGCCGTACTAAATAAATAGATAAATAATAAAATTGGCAAAGTTAAGCAAAGAAATTGTTTTTATCACTTTACATTTGTATCATTTCTATTACATTGTCTGTTATTCTAAGGAGCAACCTCATTACTTTTGAATGCACTACATCATCGGATGCTGAATGAATAAGAAATGGTAGCATCATTCTTTTACTGGATGTGTCTGTCATGAAATTTGGGCTTCCAATAAGGGCAAAAATAGTAAAGTGATGTTAAAAAAAGTTTCTCTATGTGACTTTGCCCATTTTATTCTGTGTGTGTAGGGGGTGAGGCAGTGGCATGAACCAAACCAATACTGGCACAACAGCAGATGAGCACGTAACATACCATACTTCACAGGCAGGCACAAGAGTCACACTATGCAGGCAAAGAATAGCGTGACATAACAATGTAACTGGTAGAATAAGGAAATCAATTTGGGCACATCATGTGAGTCACTGACAAGTGATCTGGATAAGTACAGAGGTAACCAATACCATCAGTAATGATAAATTTCACCACAGCGTACCCCAGTACAATGGCAGAGGTAATCCACAGTGTAAACCCAATGCTTAATACAGGCTACTGGGTTGGTGGTGACAATTGCCATCGTGCATCAGCGCTGCTGATGGCATTGACTGCCACTAAAGATTGTCCCAGGTATGTGATTTAAACAGAAAGGCTGGGGGAGAGTTGCAGTGAATTAGAGTGGTTGTTACATGCTTTATGGGCAGAGATTGGAAAATCCGGGAGCAACTGAATGTCATTGAAGTAGAAACCATCTGTAGGCGGTGGTCAGAAAATGCCAGGTGTTGCAAATACTGTAGGCTCAGGCTGTCCAGTGTCTTTTTTTCTGTAGCAGTTCAGAAAACATCAGGTCCCTGGGTCAGTGCTTCATATGCAGTTTAAGGGAAAAGGAGCTAGAGAGGCAGAGGATTTGTAAATTAGGCATTAGTCTGAGCTTGTGTGATTAGCCAAATAGCATAGATTTGGTCATTTTTGAGTTGCACAGGAGCTGATTTTCCATGAGTCAATACTATACTGACTGGAAATCTTTACTCAGCAAGAGGGAGACGACATCAGGGAATATAAAGCTGCAGGGTGACAGAAGAGCATTAATAACAGGAAAACATCAGTGAACCCCGAATGAAAACATGGGGAGCAACAAATGATACTGGGTGAGGCTTGAAAAAAAAGCATTACCCAGGCAAATTTGCCATGTGCAGCCAGTTTTGGATCAACTAAAGGGTGGCAACTGAGTGACATCAAGTGAAGGTAGCATGGGCAGGTAGATATGATCAATCAGAATAGAAAGTCATCAACTGTTCGAACCCCTGATATACCCGGATATTATCTGGAAGCGTCTTGTTTTGAACTGTATTCAGGACGCCAAACATTGCCAGAATCACACACTCACGCAGCACTGTTATTTTGTATTTCCTCCAGCTTGACATTTCCCCCAGAACAGTTGACTGCTTATTTATGAAAATTACTACTGTGGCAATGGAGACATCAGTGTATCTGTCTGTTATTATAAGTGTGTATGAAAAGCGCTGTATAAATGCTGATTCTTCTTCTTCTAAGCTGCAACATTACTTTTGAATTCACTACACTATCGTTTTGTCTCCTGTCATTCCTGCATTTCTGTGTGACCGGATGCAGAATGAATGAATGAATGAAAGATGGCAGTGGCATTCAAAAGCAGCATTTACTGCACATGTCTGTCATGAAATTGGAGCTTCCAGTAAAAAGAAATAATAAAGTGATGAAATATGCCATGCCAGTAGATAGTGCAGCACTCCTTTGAGACCTTAAAATAATGAATGCATTATGTTTAAGAAGGCAGCATAGCTCAGTGGTTTAAGGCTCTGAGCTAGAGACCTGGGTTTGAATCCCACAGCCCCGACTCACATACTGTGTGATCCTGAGCAAGTCACTTAACTGCCTTGTGATCCCAGGTGGCACCTGTAAATAAGCTTCTAGGGACATGGATATATTGTTCATACACACTGTCTAGCAGGTTCCTTGCCGCTTTAAATCTTGCCGAAAGGTCTTCAAGCTGGCTCCTCCCACCCACCCGGGTGGTAAAACTAGAACTCCTGTTACAGGTGAGTAACCTGTATTTTCAGCTTAGTGTGCCTCTCCTGGTTAAAAGCAAAAAAAAAGAAAATGCATGTGATAAGTATAACCCAGATTTCAGTGTGATTTTGGGTAGTCTTCTGCAGAATGCAAAATCAGGTTCAGGTAGAATGGCAGTTCTGCTTCCCCTGAGCTTAGCAGAATTTCATAATGAATCCATCAGAATTCCGTGGATTAAGCATGATTTTCATGGTGAACTGCCTGTTTTAAACGTGACTTTCATCTGTTTAGTTTTAAATTGTGGAAGCATGTTCTGTGGAAAAATGTGGAAATGTTGCAGTTTCCTATTTTTTTCATGGAGTTTTATATCTGTCAGCAAAATTCTGCTGTTCCCACAATTATTAACAGTATATAACACTAATTCCAAGGCAGTAACACAGACAAGAAACATTAACAAATTAGCAGCTGATCTTTAGACAGAGAGGTCTGTTTGTCTTTGAAACACAGTTCAAAATTGTCGCAAAAAGTTACAGCCAGTATAAAATATAGTGTGTTTGATGTTTGGAAAGTAGTTTGCACATCCTGTGTATTGTAGTAGATTATATACCTAAGGTGTCTTCTTTGATAGTTGAAACACTAACATCCTGTTTTGTAAAAAAAAAATCTGCTAAGTAAGTCATGTCATGGTATTTAGAAGCACAGTGTATAAGAACTACTATAGTTCTTTGAAAGTCACTGGTCTAAGAATCCAAGTCAGTGGAGGAGGGGGTAGACTAATCTCTTAACACCAACTATTCAGAAGCGCAGTTAGAAAGCAATCAGTCACCATGACAACAGGCAAATCATTGACACCTGCTGCTATTCCGATGGAAAAAGCAATGGGAAGGTCAAGGCCTGAAGTGTTGGGCTTCAGCTTGGTATTCATTGCTGTAACAAGTTTTATGGGATCTGTGGATTTTGTTAGCTTACAATAAAAAATGACAATATGTCTGTTCATTTATTTCTATTCCCGGGTTGGGGGAGGAGGCAGCAAACATACAGAGAGAGTATTGATTTTAGATTTAATCAAATGAATGAACTTAATGCAAAAACAATCAAAAGAGAATGAGAAATTATACCAGGCGTATGTATACAGCAAACACAGTTATCATGGGAATCCCGCAAGATGCCTAACTGACCAATTAGAGTGCAGTCCAGTGTTCATACATTCGTTTTTGCTGGTGTAAAGAAAACATTTTTGGGGTTCAGTGGGGAACAGGAAAGTGAGGACAGATGGGGGCTGGAAAGAGGGAATTTAATGAATAAGCGTGGTTGTGGAAAGAGCAGGGAAGTTGGGTTTTGACATGCTGGTAGGGGTAGTGCTATTATGAGAATAGATGGTACTACAGTACCGGATGGTGGCTAACTTTAGTGGGAGGTTGGTTGTGTGTGTTTTTGGCTTGTAGAGGGTGGCAGGATGGTAACTTCACCACTGTGTTTGTGTTCAATGTTTCATCTCCCAAACATTTTCTTTATTTTAGACACGGGCCACTCAGTATTGTTTAAAACATGTTTAATGGGGCACTGGCTTTTCTGTTGATCTTCCATCCCATTATTCTAAAGACAGGCACATTTTTATGTTCTTATGTAGTCTACATTTTCCAAGCTGTTTGATATCAATTGATATAGCCTATTGTAACTCAGTTTTATTTTTCATGTAGTCTTTGTCTATCAGTTCACTCCAGTTGGAAATTATATAAGTAGGCCTACTCATTTTGTGATGTGAAATTTTTCTAATGTTGTACAAAAGTGATACTCCTAAAAATCTTAACATTCATTATGCATGCTGAAATGAATGGCTGCTGCACATCAAAGAAATATTTCTGCAGCCCTTGTTTTACATATGCAATTGCAAAGAAGATACTGAAGTGTTGGGGTTTTATTAAAAAATACTCTACAAGACTGTAACAAAACCAATCGGGATAAATTCTGGGACAATAAGTGAGGCTTTGCTTTCAGACACAGGAATATTCAACACTGACTGCTTTTGTCTTTATTGCCTGACTACACTTAATGGTAATAAACCTCAGGAATGCTCCCACATCAATGCTGCTAACAATGTTTACCTGTATCTCATTTAGGATGGAAAAAAGCAGAGTGGTCTTACTGTAGTAAGACTAAAATAAAAGGCTGGGCTTTATACCTTAATTCATTTTGGGGCTTTTCTAAACTGAGGCAGCATCAGTATAGAAAAGACTGAAATTAATTATGGTAAAACGCATAGCCTTTTATTTTAGTTTTTGAATACTGGCACCATGCTGCTTATTTCCATTCTAAGCAGGTAACTGGTAAACATTTGCAGTTTTGACACGAAAGCCTGCCTGCAGTGGGGTAGCTGTGCGTTTTTCGATCCTAAACAAGTTACTGGTAAATATTAGCAACTTTGACATGAGTACATGCCTGAGATCTGTTACTGGCAGGTGTAGAACAGCGAGAACAAAACTTATCAGTGTAAACTGCCGTGTTTCTGAAAGCAAAGCTTCAATCATACAGATTTAGCCACATTTGTTTTAAGACGATAATAAAAGTCCATACTTCTCTGCATAGCGGTATTTTACTAAACAAGCTACAGTAAACATTAGCTACTTTTTGCCATGCCAACGACTGCAGTTGTTCGGCGTTGGTGGTGGAAGGGGATAAAAATTGACAGTACAATGGAAATGTCTACTGACAAGTGAGTCAGTGTGAGCGTATGAGCAGGGTATGCAACAAAAGAAAAGACATCTGCCACTGGAAAATGTCTGTACTGTTTTTTTTCTTATTAAGTTTGATCTTGTGAACATTCGCAGTTTTTCTGTGCTCCAATTTTGAAAATGTGGAAAGCCCAAGTGTACATCAATTAGAATGTACAAAGAGAGTTGGGGGGTCATTTTTAAATAATAAAATATTGCCTCTTCCCTCATCCGGTCAAAAGCTCTTCTCTACTGCATCATTTTCCACACTAAAATCTGGGTATATGAGAAATTTGAATCCTTCTGCAAATAAGCTTCTATAGTACATGTGCAGGCCTTGTGGAGGATCCGTTCCCTGTCGGTAGTGTGGTTTAATGAACAACAGTCGGGAAGAATCTGAAATATCCTTATTGTTACAAGAGTCCCTTGGCACCTGGGATCAGAAATATTAATTAGAATTTTTTTCTTGCGGATGTATTAATCTCAAGGCATGTTGCGGGGGACTGGATCCCCAGTGTAATCCACTCCTGCAGGGACATTCATCATTTTGATATTATTCCTTATTGCACAGAGATTTGAAGCTTCCATCTTATCCTCCAACTCCATTACCATTTTAGTAAGAGTTATTAAATGCTGTTGTAAGGTAATCAAAGCCTTTCTGAATGTTTTCTTTAAGTTTGTTTTAAACTTTGGTTGAAAATTCTCAGTTATTTTCTGCCATGTTTTTTTCTAAAGTGTTAGCGGAGTTTGAAGGAATTAGAAATGGCAGTGTTCTGACTAGAGCTGTATCAAGAGATACTGTAGCTAGGGACCAGTCGTAATTTCAGGTAAGGCCGTTTCCATCTGTATACTGAGGGAAATCACTGTAAGTTTTTTGGGGGCACTATTTCAGCACTTGGAGCACACTGTTTTTTGTTTGTTTTTTTCACTGTCAGGTTCAGTTTCTATGACAGACTTAAAAGCCGCTCAAACTCAATTTTTATTATGGCTTTAAAAGGTATGAAGGGAGTCTAGAAGGGCAAAGGGAGAGTCATGCAGGGGAGCAATGATTTCTTTTTTTTTGCACTATCAAGTTCAATTTCTATTACAGACTCAAAAGCTATGAGACAAGACTACCAGAGGTTTTTTGCATTACAAAGGTGGATCAGGTAGGGACGCAGGGAATTCTTTTTTTTTTTTTTCACTATAAAGTTCAATAAACGCTCAAAGCAAGTTCAAATGCAGCACAGTGCCGATTGGAAAAGTATAAGTGTCAAGACTTTGGGAATTTTTTCTCATTTTCACAACATTTTTACTAGATTTTCAAAATATGTTTTTCTGAGCCATGAGATGTGTACCAACCTGAAACATGAATTGTGGGGACACCTGCTGGAACACTGCTGCAAGGTCAGGTAAAATGCAACCGCAAACAATGCCACCAGGCACATTTCAGCAAATTAGGAGGGGGGTTGATTTAATTATGCACGTAGTACATTGCCAACAGCGCAGTACCGCATCTACTGCTGGTAACGAGGTCCCTCTCAGCATACCGCACCCACCGAGTTATACCGCATTACCGATGCACTTTTCTGTAACAGGCACTGCATAAGCATAAATCAATTAAATTAGCCTATTTGAGTTATAAACACTTTATAATTTATAATTAAAAATAAAGAAAATACTACATAATAGCAGAAAAGAAGTGAAATAAAAAAAATGATAAATCAGATATCGTAAATAGAGCAATTTAATGGCAATAACAAAAACCAAAATAAGTCTGATGTACATGACCAAATAGCACCAGATAAGGGA
The DNA here is from genome assembly GCA_016271365.2 of Neoceratodus forsteri. Classification (NCBI taxonomy): domain Eukaryota; kingdom Metazoa; phylum Chordata; order Ceratodontiformes; family Ceratodontidae; genus Neoceratodus; species Neoceratodus forsteri. Next base: position 1,731,513,061 of record CM057449.1, read on the forward strand.
AAAAAGCACGCCATATTGATGACATCATTACAGCAATCCCAGTATAATTTGAAATTGCCAACAAGTGTGTTTAGTACTTTGTTATATGCTGAATACCCTGAAATAGGTGAATTTCTTTTATCACAAAAGTCCCATAGGTCATTTTTGAATGACAAATGCCACCTAACTACATGCCAAATTTCAGGCAATTTCATCAAATGCTGCCAAAACTATTTAGGTGCAAAGTTAGGGGTTTAACTGAGAACCTGGGTAGTGCCGCTATAGTTAGGGTGCAGTAGGCACTTTAATCTTAAACCCCAGTTTTTGCACTTGTAATATCTTCTCAACCGTTCAACAAATTTGCATGACATTTTGCATTTGTAGTCTTGTGGGGTAGATCTCTTGATGTGCCAAGTTTTGTTCTGGTCAGATATGTGCATTCTGAGATGCAGATAGTGAAAAAATGTAAAGAAAAAAATCACTGTTTTTTTGCTGGTTTTTTTTTTGCCACCGCGTAGCACCCAGACACTTTGGAATTTCAGTCTGAAATTTTCAGGGTAGAAAGGTCTTGGCTCAGAAGGATTTCCTATGGTGGTTTGGTGAAAAAAAACAGTAATCTGTTCCAAAGTTATTACATTTTAAAAATTCAGGTTCTGAGCATGCTTATTAAGTATTTCGGAATAGCTGTATGAAGTTTTCACAGGGGGGATCCTTTTCGTGAGCGAAAGAATCTTCATGTGCCGCCATCTTATTTTCTGTTTTTGCCTAAAAATTCAAATTTGGAATCCCACAAAAATGACATTCTGGAGACCGAACGACACATGTAGCTTGCTTATTGGGACACCCTTAGTTGGATTTTGCACTTAACTCTTAGGGAAATACCCTTGAAATGTTGTTTTGTTAAGATTAAAAATCTTATTTCATGACTCGTGATACGAAAAAGATTCTTTTTTTTGCGTATAATGAAAAAAGATCCCTTTTCATGAGGGGAAAATCCTTTTAATCCATTGGCAGCATCCAAAAACCATTTTTCTTTGATGGGGGGGCATTCACTCATATTCTTGCATGGTCCCTGGTGTCTAGTGGCACCCCCACCCTCTGAATGCCCTACTCGTCATTCAGATACATTTCCCTGCTGTCTAGTGGCACCCCCTTCCAATCATCATCCCTGTAATTAAAATATATATTTCCTTGGTGTCTAGTGGCACTACCCGCATCTGGCTGCCATCCATGACATTCAGATACAGTAAAACCCTGTTTTTCCAAATCTCTTGTGGGACATAATATTATTTATTTATTTAAATTGTGGTAACTGGTTAGGCCCACTGAGACCATTACAGTTCCTTTTTCAGGGGCAGCTTCGTTAATGCACTAGTTAGAGTTAAAGGGACAAAAGTAGGGAAATGTGGCATTAGGGTTTCCAACCCTAACACCCAACCCCCACCCTACAGGCAGCGACAGCCATGGGGTGTGCCTTGGGGTTGTCAACCCTAACACTCACCCTATTCTCACACTGTACCCTAATCAGCTTATTACTCATGGAATGGGGTGAGCATTATGGTTGACAACCCCAAGACACACCCCACGTCTGTTGCTTCCTGCAGGGTGAGGGTGGGGAGATTCCTTACGCCACATTTCCCTACTTTTGTTGCTTTAACACTGAGTTCCTTTGTTCCTTTGTGGTGGAACAGTCTGACGGTTGGAGGGAGCTGGGCATGTATCATGGGGACCGTGCAAGTGTTGTGGTTTTGATTCTGTTATGGGATCCAGGCATAAGCTTCTGATGCTGGGGCTCTGATAGTGTGTTGCTGTGGATGTATGCCACTAGAAGACATTTTGTTACAAGTAACTTTTCTTCTCGTCTGATATTACATAGATACATAGAAGTTGATGGCAGATAAGGATCTCTTGGCCCACCCAGTCTGTCCTATTTATCCCTACGTAGTATGAGGTCTGATGCATAAACTGAATTCCAGAGCACCCCCCCTTATCTCCAAGATACCCTTTTCTCTGTCCCACTCCTCCTTGAATCCTATGACCATTTTAGCCCCTACCACCTCCTCTGGTAGGCCATTCCAAGCGTCCACTACCCTCTCCATGAAAAAATATCTTCTCATGTTACCCCTGAGCCATCTCCCCTCCAGCTTCATACTGTGCTCCCTTGTATTGGAACATCTCTTACTTTGGAAGATGTTCTTTTCCTGTACTCTGTTTATACCAGTGAGGTATTTGTATATCTCTAGCATGTCCCCACCCTTCCTTCTTGCCTGCAGGGAATACATATTTAATTCTTTTAGTCTTTCATCATAGGTCTTCTTCTGCAGACCCTGCACCAATTTAGTTGCTCTTCTCTGCACTGCCTCCACCTTTTCTATGTCCTTTCTCAAATGGGGTCTCCAGAACTGGATGCAGTACTCCAGGTGTGGTCTCACCAGTGTCTTATACAGGGGCAACATGACCTCCCTCCCTCCTTCTACTTTTGATACCTCTCGCTATGCATCCAAGCATCCGGATGGCCTTCTCTGCTGCCTTGTCACACTGCCGAGCCTCTTTTTGGTCATCCGAAATGACAACTCTCAGGTCTCTTTCCTGCTTTGTGACTGCTAGTACCTCCCCTCCTAGTTTGTAAATTGCTCTTAGATTCTTGTGCCCTATGTGCACGATCCTGCACTTTTTTGCATTGAATCCTAGTTTCCATGCTCAGGCCATTCCCCAATTTTTTTAAGGTCCTCCCTCATCTTTTCAGCCCCCCTGGCATATCCACCCTATTTACATTCATATAATCTGCAAATAAGCATACCTTCACCTCCAGCCCCTCTACAATGTCCCCAATATAGACATTGAAGAGGACCAGCCCCAACACTGACCCTTGTGGCACCCTGCTTGCTACCTCCCCCTCTCCAGACTGTTGCCCATTTACCACCACAATCTGACTCCTGCCAGTAAGCCAGTTGTCTACCCATAGTACTATTTTAGGATCCACTTCTAGGTTACGTAATTTATCAGTCTTTTATGAGGGATGGTGTCAAAGACTTTTTTTCTTTTCAATTCTTTTTCTGACCTCTCTCCATCAGACTCAGTCTGAGACTGTCTCTCATCTGCCTGAAGCTCCGTACGTCCTTCTCCAGTGGCAGGTCTCCCTACTCAGGCTGCTAGCCTGTCCCCCCGGCTATGAGTCCCCCGGGGATAGACCACCATACTCCTTGGCCGCTCTGTCTGTAATATTGTGGGCAACAACCCCTTCGGAGGGGACCGGGTCAGGACGTCGGATGCCCGGCGGTGATGTGGGGTCCCAACCCCTGGCCCTACCACCGCCTGCCAGTGGCGAAAGGGTTTTTTCTTGTACTAATGCCTCCCCCCCCATGCAGAGTCTGGACATGCAGTGATGCCAGGGGACGTCTACCACAGCTCTCTATCCCTCTAACTGTACCCTAATCATTGCAGTGCCTCTGGTCTCCACCGGGGGCCGCTGCAGTGCCGGGCAAACCCATGGATCCCCACCAAGAGAGGAGAGCAGTCTTCCAGATGCTCGATCCTCTCTCTCCCCTGCTGACCCCCCGGCGGCCCAGGCTCGTTCCTGAACCTGGATCTCCGGTGTGGTGTCCAGCGCCTAAACCCTCAGTGCCACCGGGCTGACTCATCCAAGACCTTTCTAAAGTCCATATTATTCATGTAATCCTTATTTGTACTTGCAGATATAATATTCTGCATTTATAGACTATGGTTGTGTCACCATGATGTTGCCCCTATGAACTCTGCCCCCCGCCAAAAAAAACTTCATGACCAATATTTATTTAATATGACAACTGTCATTTTTATGAAGAAGTTTTGTCAGTTGTTTTAACAGTTACATACTGCAGATAGGGATAAAACGGATCTAGTTAGATGTTTGTGTCTAATGTCATTATGTGTTCCTTGTGTGTTTCAGTTGGTTGATTTTGAAGCTATGACAGCTCCTGGTCCAGAGACATTTGGCAAAACAGCAAAACACTGGTTGAACCTTAAAAGGTGAATATATATTTTTGTTATAACTGAGATGTTTGTGTTCGTTTCTTAAGTTTGCTTGCTATGGCTTCCTGCAAAAAGCATTGTTCCGATCCCCCATGCACTTTCATGAAATCTGAAGAAAGAAAATCACCTGCCCATTGTGGAATATAAGTTCAAAAAATATTTGCCCATAAACTTGTTTGCATGACCCATGTTTTTTACTGCAACATTTCTTTCAAACCCCAGGAATACCTCATTATGCTTAAACTGAGCAGCTAGCATGGTGCCTAGAGCTGCCCCGGAGTGCATGAACTATGTAAAAATTAGGCATGAGGAAACGGAGGAGAACTTCGGGCTCACGGTTACACTGTGCTCTGCAGTTCAACGGCAAATCTGTTTCTCTACCTGAGCAAGCGAGTCACCCTGAGAGTTCTCTCCTGCTCCATTCGGCATTTTTTTCTTTATTTTGTGTGGTAAAGTGCTCAATTGCGGTATCTTCTTTTTCAGTACTGCGCTCTGCTGTTTGCCTTACAAGTTTTATTCAGTTTTTTTCTTCACATCGTTGTTTTTTTCTCAGATTCCCTTTGGTTCCCAGTAACCAGAGATTACTTTCACTTTCTCTCAGCGGTTTTTCTAACCACGGTTGGCGTTTGGCACTGTTTTTTTTTTTTGTCAGTGCAAATTGCGCAATTTCTTTAAAAAAAAAAAAGACAAGAAATGATGTTCCGACTTTATTTTGTCTCAGTCCCTGTTTTTCCTTTTTACTTCTCATTCGGTCTGTCTCCCGGGAACCATTTTCTTTTTTAAGATCTGTCTGCCTATTGACAGTTCAGACAGACCACAGTGACCTCTAAAAGAATACCTTTGTTTTTACTTTTACGCCGGCCAAAAGGCAGATAGCCAGGAGTTGTGTTGTAGTCTCTAGGAGGGTTTTTTTCACTCTGTATTCCTGTTTGTGCAACTGCAGCAAGTTTTGCGGAGTTATCTTTCTGTGGACAGAGGTGTCTGTTTTTTCTATGGCTTCTCAGTCTGCCACTGTGTCACCAAAACATACTGAGGAGGGTCCTTCCTCTCTTAGCAAACATAAGGAAAGACCCCCAAAGATTTAGCTGGCTCTAAAAATTCCGTAAAGGGGAATCCTGATGTTTCTAAACATAAAAGATCACCAGAGCAGGTTCTCAATTCAGGACCTGTAAAAAAGAAGCAAACAGAAAAGCATGTTGCTTCCCCTTCTACCAAAGAAGCAAAGGAGCCATCGGTGGACACAGTCAAAACTGTCAAATTTGTAAGGCTTTCCAAGCCATGGATTTCCTAATGAATGTGCCGCCTCTGGTTCAGGTGCCTCCACTGGTCCAAGAGGTCCAGGGAGCCAAATTTTTCTACAAAGAGGAGCTTGAGGGCAAGGACCCTTTAGAGCCCAAGGCCTCCTGGGAGCATGAATTTAGTTCCACTTCCCATGGGACAGATGATTTTTCCTCCCACTCTGCTTTTGTAAGTCAAATGGTTAATACACTGGGCCTCTCCACCTAAGAGGATACGGAGGAGGAAGAGTCCGATTATTTGGATATGATGGGGTTACCCTCATCTAAGAAATTGGGCCACCTGCAAACTCTTGCAGGATCCTACTTCTGCCCCAGGGGTAGACAAAAAAGTCGAGAAGTACCAGCTGGTCAAGTGTGATGCTGAGTACCTCTGCATGCACCTGGAGCATGAAGAGGTAGTCCAAGCAGCTGCCTATGACATGGCTAGGATTGCCCTCACTACCCAGCCCCCAGAGAAGGACTCCCAAGAGGCTGGACAGCATGGGTAAAAAGATGTATATGTCTGCCTCCTTACTGTTAAGGCAGGCTACTTACATAGGTTACACTGCCCATTACCAGAGAGCACTCTGGAACTCAGTGCTGGCCCTCAGTCAGAAAGTATCAAGCAACACAGCGCAAGGTTTGGTAGATTCTGCTTAAGACTGCCATTAATGCTACCAAATGACTTTTCCATGTGGTGGTGGATGTGAATGACACTGCTTCTAGGGTCATGGACATGTTATTTCCTTAAGAAGATTTGCCTGGCTCTGGACCACTAATCTGTCCCAGGATACCCAGACAACAATTAGTAGATTCTGCTAAGACTGCCGTTGATGCTACCAGATATCTTTTCCACGTGGCAGTCGATGTGAATGACACTGCTTACGTGGCTCAGGACCACTAACCTGTCCCAGGATACCCAGACAAAAGCTATGAACTTTCCATGTGAAAACAATTCCCTGTTTGGTGACAAGACAGAGGCTTATATGAAGGAGGTGGACAAGTACAAAACTACCTGCAAAAGCAATGCCTAGAAAGAGAAGGCCTCCACTTCCTATAGACCTCAAGGAAGGGGAGGTAGAGGTAGGGAGTATTTCCCTGTCCTTTCTGTCCTATTCCCATGCCCTACAACTACTCTCAAATGAGAGGCTTCTTTAGGGGCAGAAGAGTTTCCAAATGGACTGACCCAACCTCAGCTGCTGAGGCCCAGCCTAAACAGAACCCCTGACGGTCTTGCTCAGGTCATCTATCCATTGCCAGTAGGAGGAAGACTGACTTATTTCTTCCAAGCATGGAAAGCATTACCACAGACAAGTGGGTTCTGGAAGTGGTGAGTCAAGGGCTCACTCTGCAGTTCTGCAGATTCCCCAGTCTGCAGAAATTAACTTCAAGACACCCCAACAGAAAGGATACTGTTGGAGTTGAAGGTCAGAAAGGTGCAGCAGGCAAATGCAGTGGAGAGGGTTCCTTCCAAATAGCGGGGGAAAGGCCTCTGTACTCAAGTTACTTCTTCACTCAAAAGAAAAATAGGGAGTGGTGACCCATTTTGGAGCTTAGGTGTTTGAACAAGCATCTGGAAAAAAACAAGGTCAAGATGATCACCTTAGCCCAAGGGTTGTCCAACCTTTTTGAGGTTGTGAGCCACATTTAAGTTTCTGAGTAAGACGTGAGCCATGACAACATGTGGCCTGTACCATACCCAATGTGCAGCCCTTACCAAACCTATATTTAGGAGTTAAAATAATAAAATAGTCATAGTTAATAGTCAATAATTGTATTTATTAAGTTGTATTAATTTACAGTATTTTTAAAACATAGTTGTAATTTTAAGATAATTATTCATCGCAGCTCAGGAGCTTTAGATTTGCTTGCAGGCTTAGTAAAAGTAGCTTGTTGAGCACTAGGGCACTTTTCAGCTCCTGTACTTTGACTTTTCTCAAATTTAAAAGTCTGTGACGTGTATTTGACATGTAATTGACAAACCCCTCGAACAGTATGTGGCTCACGAGCTACTGGTTGGCCACCCCTGCCTTTGCCATAGTGATCCCCTCTCTGTAGTAAGGAGACTGGATGGCATCTCTGGACCTGACGGATTCCTATTACCACATTCAAATCAGGTCCAGTCACAGAAAATACCTAAGGTTCAGACTACCCTCTGGCCCTTGCCAGTTCACAGTCCTTCTTTTCAGACTCTCTTCTGCACCCAAGTTGTTCACAAAGTGCCTAGCCGTGGTGGCGGCACATCTTCACAAGCACGGTGTGAAGGTATTTCCCTATCTAGACGACTGGCTAGTCATAGGTAAGTCACACCAGCAGGTCAAGGACACCTTTCAGCTAACTTGAAGCACCATGGAGTCATTGGGATTTCTAATAAATGTACAAAAATCCCAAACAGAACCAGTGCAGCTGTTGGAGTTCATAAGAGCAGAGTTGGATGCCCTCAGAGGCAAGGCATTCCTTCCTCAGGAGAGGGTAGAAAATCTTTTAAGCTTGGCAAATTCCTTTGTTCTGGGTCAGCCCAGACCAGCACGAGTCTTCCTATAGCTATTGGGTCACATGGCCTCCACCACAAGCGTAGTTCTAGGTGCCAGATTCCAAATGAGGGACATTCATTACCACCTGAGAACACACTGGTCTCAGAAAAAGCACCGTCTCTCAAAGCTGATACCAGTCACAAAGATGCTGTTACAAGCTCTCAATTGGTGGAAGGAAAGGGACAACCTCAGGGAGGGAGTTCCTTTCCAACAATGACTCCCCACTGTGGTCCTGACAACAGATGCCTCTCTCCTAGGTTGGGGAGCTCACTTAAGCGACCACACAGTATGTGGGGTATGGTCTTCTCAGGAGTCCAAGCAGCATACCAATCTTCTGGAGCTAAGAGCAGTCTTATCTCCCCCTGTGCTCTTTTCACCCCTCAGGTGCAAGGTCAGCCAATCCAAATCAGGACAGACAACACCACCATGTATTACATCAATAAACAAGGAGGCACCAGGTCCTCAAAGCCATACACAGAAGCCATGAGGATCTGGAATTTTGCCTACTCCATGGAAGTGCAATTGACAGCAATTCACCTCCCAGGAAAGGACAATATCTTGGCAGACTCCCTCAGCAGAAACAGCCAGGAGCACCACGAATGGTCCCTTAACAAACAGGTGCTGGCCACAATTTTCAGGAGGTGGGGCACACCAGAAATAGATCTTTTCGATTCTGAAGAAAATCACCAGCTTCCCTTGTTTTGTTATAGACCTTCAGCGGTAGGTTCAGTGCCCATGGATGCGCTGACCCTGGATTGGTCAGGAAGTTCCTGTATGCCTCTCCTCCATTTCCTTTAGTGATGCGAGTTCTTCTGAAATTGAGGAGCCAGCTTGCAACCATGATACTGGTGGCCCTAGATTGGGCCAGGCAGCCCTGGTACTCCCTGATTCTGATCTTCTCCATCCAATGACCCATCCATCTGCCTTAGATGCACAGCTTGCTGACCACGTCCCAAGGCAGAATAACTTCTCTGAGACTCAAGGCACTATGCCTCAAAGTGTGGCTCTTGAAGAGTTAGAGTTCCTTAATTTTCAGATCTTCCCTGTATCAATCTTCACCATTCAGCTCTGATGGGTACCAGCCAGAGGTGCAGGACCCCACAGGAAGCTTTGCTTAAAAAAGCTTAACTGCAAAAGAGGGAGGGATGACCTAGGGGATGGCGCTGCCCTTGAGGCCGACGCATTGCGTGGTGCTCGTGGGTTGGCCAGTATCGGACGGCATCCATTCCACTCCCACAGTTCTGCTCTTCCCGCTGTCAAGGTAGCAGGTGCTTTGTGGGACAGCGTTCTTTAACTGCGTCACTACAAAAATAATAATTTTTTCTCCATTCTGTTGATTGTTGCCATTTTCAACGTCATTCTCTGACATTGATTTATAATGTTTGGCGTTGTGCTTTTCCTTGATACATATATTTTTGTCATTTGCGGCCGAGTCATGTCAGGTTCGGGGTGTAAATCTTCAAAGATGGCAACCTCCTTCATGTGTCGGTGCCCCTGCAGAGGTCGTTTTGCCGTTACAGACCCGCATGATTGGTGCTTCACCTGCCTGGGGCTGGATCACGACATGGACAGGTGCGATGCGTGCTTCATCATGGACTACCGCACATCAGAACTGCGTGCAACAAGGTTGGGACCCAACTCCCCAGCCTTTGGAGGCAAGCAACGCACTCAGGCCACCGAGGTCTTTAGGCCCAGGCTTCCCCCCATGGCTGTACGCACCGAGGGAGAGCAGGCAGCTGGGGGCTCGCATCCCGCTGAGCCCCAGCGTCTGGTAGAGTGGTTGGGGGCACGGTCGACCTCCTCCAGGGGGGGCTGGCTGCAGTCCACTCCAAGCCTGGTTCTCCCTTGGAGAACCAGCAGACCCCAGTGTCGAGGCCTCAGCTACACGCTGGACCTGTGCCGGAGGTCCCTTTGGGGGCTTCAGGTGGGGTGACCTCGGCTCCTGACTTTAGTTCCGGGGTCAGTGAGCGGGACTGGTGAGCGAGGCCCGCCTCCCGCTGCCACGGATTCCCTTCCTGACGCTGTTCTCGGTGCTGGGACTGGCAGGGTGATGGGTCACTTCTCCCAGAGTCTCAGTTGTCTCCCCCTGAGATTCAGGGAGTGACTCGGGAGGGTTCAAAGTGGCTACCGGGCTCTTCGGAGAGGCCGCCCACCGGACTTCGTTCGGGATCGTCTGGTGAATCTGACTTGAATATCGACACTGAGTTCACCACCGCCCAGGTCTCTGTCAGTGCAGCAGTTGGCACTGATGGAGACTCAGGGACCTGGTGCTAATGTCAGTGCCATGCCGGCCAACAGTGTGGGGGATAGCGCCCGTCCTGGTGTCTGGGTCAGTGCCAACTCCAGTCTTGGTGCCACAGCGGGTGCCAGTGCTGCTGTGGTTGATGCTGAGGTCGGCGCTGTGTTGGGGGTCGGTTCTGAGGTCTGTGCCACAGAGGGGTCTGGTGCCATTTTGGGCACCACTCTTGGGGACAGTGCCACCTTGGGGCACATCCCTGGTGGATGGCCTGACATGGCCACCAGCTCCCTTTTCGGTGCCACTTCAAAGTGGGGACAGTCGGAGTCCGACTTGGGTGCCAGGTTCTCCCTGTCTCCTTCTCTTAGGTCATTGGTTACTGGACATCCTCAGTCGAGGGGCAGGTTCCTGTCCTCTCTGGGAAGGGTCAGGCCTCACCTTGTTCTGCCTGAGGGGTTTTGGCCACCCATGGTGGGAGCCAGAGTGTGGGTACAGCCACTCCTTCTCCTGGGGAAGAGAGTCCTGCATATGGTGGGGACAGGGGCCTCCCTGTTGGGCATGCTAGGCTCCGGTCTCCCCACTGGGGGTGTTTCCCTGTAGGGTTCCCCTTGCAGGCTTTGGGGTGTTTCAACAGCAAGGGGATTCTAGGCAGCGCATTTCCCTCACGGTAGAGGGGTCTCCCGTTCATGCCCCTGACCCTAGCAGAGCAGATCAAGTCCCTCAGGACAGTACTTTCCAGCCCAGATCCACTTTGCATCCTCTCCCCCTTCTCCCAGATCTGTCTGGTCCCTTTGGGCCCCTCATCTGGGAAGAGAATAGGGCTGCAGCGGACTCATTTCCACAATCCTGTAGGGCCATGGATGAGATGGTTTTCTCAGCTCCAGATGTGGCTCCATCGTTCCCTATGTGGAGCCCATCTGCTTCATCAGCTTCCTCCTTGGAGGAAGAGGAATGCCACTTTTTCCAGTCTGCAGATGCTGATTTCACTGCATATCAGCGGTTCATGGCAATGGTGATGGTGGAGCTCAACATTGCGCCCTCTCAAAGCTACAATACTGAGTGTGCAACTCATGTATTCCTGGGAGAATACAGCCTGGAGTCCCTGGTCATTCCTCCTTGGCTGCGACCCTTCACGGAGGAGTTGTACAGTGTCTGGCAGTCACCCACCTCCACTTCTCCTGCCCCAGGGGACTGCCAGCATGGATATTGTGCCCCCACGGGGTCTCCAGGGTCCTTGCCCCACCCCAGTTTGAGTCTGGAGTGGCTGGACATCCCCTCTGGGTGTCTGCGCATTTCAGGAGACCGTCCTCCGGATACGGACTCTGTGGAGTTCAGTCGCTGGGGCAGGAGGGTTTCTACGCTTTTGTGTCTCCTGGTAGTCATAGCGGCACAATAGGCACACATGGCATCCTATGTAAGGCATCTGTGGGCCACAGTGGGTTCCTTCCTTGCAGCCTTGCCTGATTGCAAGGTGACCAGGTGAGCCATTGTCATCTCCACAAGGGGTCTGGAGCTAGTGAGACACCAGGTGCGGGCGTCATACGATGCCAGCAGGGTAGCTTTAAGACTGATGGGATTGGTGGTCTGCATTAGGCGGATGGCATGGCTTCGCCTATCCTGGTTGTCACCTCTGTCCCGGCGGAGGATGACTGCCTTGCCTTTCCAGGGGGCCCAGTTTTTCTCACCAAGAGCCAGGCAAGGACTGTCAGGGCATCCTCCCTCTCCTGAAATGCAGGAGACCTGTCTTGACTCACAGTAGGTGGCAGGTCTACCTAGACTTGTTACGGGTCCTCCCCCCTCGTGTTTCCCCCACGAGGGAATGAAGGCATTCCAGCCTTCAGAGAGGGACCGGTCCACTTTATGGGCTTGGTACTCACCTACCAGTGATAAATGGTGAAGATTGATACAGGGAAGATATGTAAATTTTGTACCTACCGTAATTCTTGATCTTCCTGTATATCTTCACCATTCATTACTGCTTGCCACCCTCCATCCCCTCTTGGGTCTCAGCCTCTGAGCAGTGCCTTCTCCCCGCTTGCCGCCCCCACCCCAAGGCCAGTGGTTGGCTCGGTCCCACTAGAACCTCCGGGTTCCCTGCCACTTCCTGGAAGCAACAGGGGCCCACGTCATGGGGGGGGTAAAATAGGGTGCTCTGGCCCTTTCCTCAGTTCCCCAGGGTTCCTTCTTGGGCAGTGCTGGGGTTATCTCTGCTGTAGTATCCCACCGTTGTGGAGTACTCCCTGGTCTCCTGTCGGGGTTGGGGCCCTGGTGGCTTGGTTTGTCTCTTTTCTGCTTTTTTGATGGTGCCATGTTGTGCAGCATTGCCTTGCGGCACCTGTGCCATCGGCGGCACTGGGTGGCAGCATTGGTGGGTGGCACCAGTGCTGGGTGTGGCACCATGTGTGCTGCTGGCATCACGGATGGCGCAGAACTCCTCCCTAATCCAGGTGGTGGTTTCTCCTTGGTTCTGACCTGCCCTTTGGAGGTTATTTTTGTGGTAGAAGTGGATCTGGATGAGTCTCTTCCTCTTCTGCTTTGTCAAGGACACAGTGGATGACTCATTTTATGGACTGGAATGCAAACCCTCTGTATCAGAGTGATGGAAGATCTTCTTTCCAGATCCTTTTCCTCAGGGATATGGGGTCCACCTTAACATTTTAGTATTCACCTGTGAACCAAAGCAGACTTCTAAATCTTGAGTTCCTACATTCCTCAGTACAAGTACACCCTGTGGAACACACTTAATGTAATGGTCAAGAGCCTCCCGAAATCTGATGCTCCATTGCTAGGGGCATATAGCCCAATAATCAGCTAAATGCTTTTATGGACACCTACATCTCTGCCTCTAGGGCAGCTGCTGCTGGCAGCAGGTGGTTAGCATCTCCTTCACTGTGCTTATATGTTCAGGTAAAGGCCACTCAGAACAGTAGGGCTGCCATTTAAACCACGACATCCTCGTGACAAGCAGTTCTGTCAAGGTAGAGGCCTAGGTGCCCTTTTCAGGAACCAACCCCTCAGCCATGAAGAGAACGGAGTAGAGGGCACAGGATCTGAAAGTGCCCTATACTAACCTCTGTGGATCTAGCCCAGACCCCACCCCAGCTGGCTGGGGGGCGGGCACCTCTCAGCGGTAGAAGGGGTGTCCAGCTCAGTTTTACAACCAGTGGAAGTCCATTACAGAGGACCTGTAGGTCATCGGGATTGTCCAAGAGGGATACTCTCCCAATTCCGCAGCTTTCCTCGGACCTTCTACCCACACACTCTGCTTCTGAGATACAGGGCCTCTGCGGGTACTGGGCAGTAAAAATCATTCCACAGTGGAATGAAGCACAGGTTCCTATTTCCATTGCTTCTGCTTCCAGGTTAACAGATGACGTGCACCCATTTGTTGACCTTGGAAGGTTAAACAAGTTCCTGTTCAGGGACGAGTTCTCTAAATCTCGGTGTCCAAGTCTGCACTTCCTGGACATTTGGCTTCTAGTCAGCCCATCCGGTTAAGAGAGACAGGAAGCAGTCACCGCAGCTTCTCAGTTGTTCTCTTCAGGTTCGAGGAAGGTGCCTGTTCATCTCCCCAACAGCTCCTCTTCTTAGGAGCCCTCCTGGATAACTCCAAGGCATCAGTTTCATTCCAGAGGATGGGAGAAACAGCATCTTTAGATGGCTCATTACAATATGGAAAACGACTCTATTCGGCCTCCTTTTCGGTTCAGCAGATGCTGGGTCTCAGCTCATCCTCTGCAGCAAGCAGTGGTCTCCGGCCACACATCCGCAATCCTCCATACAAGATGACAAAGCCTCGGACAAAATCCATGGGGGACTCAATGCCAAGGACTCCACACTCCGGTGTGGAGCTGGGAGGATCCTCATCTTGTCATAAATTTCTTAGAGATGAGAGTTATCTTATAAGCAAAGTCCTGGAGGATGCCCCCTGCCACAAAGTGTTCCTACTACGGAAGGACAACAAAGCTGTGATGATTTACATCAGCAAACAGAGTGGGGTGTCCCCCTACCCTCTCTGCAGTAGGGCCATGAGGTTGTGAGAGTAGTACCTCGAGTATGACGCGTCAGTTCAGATTTCGTGCAGTCGCTTTTGTCGAATGGGGCAGTTCGGACCTAGTCCTTTTGCGTCCCCTCTCAGTGTAAAACTGCCTCTATCCTGCTTCAGAAATCCAGACCCTGGTGTTTTCTGTCAGGATGTGTTCACTGCAATACTCAAGATGCTCCCTGTACATTTTCCTCCTCTTCCCTTAATTCAGAGGGTGCTGATCAAGTTGTATGCACGGGGGGGGCAGGATGATTCTCATCGTCTCGGCAGATTGATTTGCATTGATCTGCAGTCTGTCAGAAGTTCCCCTGAGGCGACTACCTCTACGACGGACCCCTTCACACAGGGACTTTAGTCCATCCTAGCCTGTGCGCCTGTCATCTCCTTGCCAGGCCTGGAAGAGATGGAAGTGGGTAAGCTTTAATCTTTCCCAGACCATCGCAGATGTCTTCTAAGTCGTGTATGGGCCTTCCACCGGGAAGGCTTATGTGGCTAAGTGGAAACCCTTCTCCATCTGATATGCAAGTCCCATCTGGACCCTTCAGTTGCCCACCAAGTAAAGTGTTGGAGTGCCTCTTGGACCTGTCAATTGCAGGTCAGCCATACTCGGCAGTGAAGGTACACCTCTGCGCGTTTTCGGTCTGTCTTGAGCCAGTAGACATCTTGTCACTAGCTCAATTACCGTTACTCAAGTTTTGCTTTGTTAACTCCAGAAGGAAGGGGAGCGCTCCCTTCACTCCCCGGATGTTAGGACGGTTCTGCTATTCTTCATCGACATTACGAAGAGATACACATCCAAGCAACTATTGTATCTCCAGCATGCCTCGGCTGGGTCAGCCTCTTGCCTTGAGATGTTTTTGGCTTGGTTAATAGCATGTCTCCGACACTACTAATCCATGACACAGGCAAGTTGAAAGGCCGGATTCACACCACTCTATTGGAGTGGTTGCAGTTTCCTGGCGGAGATTCGTAATGTACCCGTTGCAGTCATCTGCAAGACGGTGAGCTGGAGCTCAGTGCATACCTTTGTAAAGCACTATGTTCTGGATGTCCATACCAGATAGCTCTCTTTCTTTGGCAGGACAGTACTTATGAACGTCCATCCTGTGTGAGCTCTGTGTTCGACCACCCTACTCGGGGTGGGGGAATTGATTTTAGCTCGGTACTCTTCCATTAGTGTGAATGAGTGGTGGAGACTTGAGTCCAGGAAAATATGGAATTACATACCCACCGTGATTCTTGATCTTGAGGACAGAGTCTCACCACTCCGATCTCTCATCCTATCCTCCAAGCTCCTCATTCTGTTTTGAGTCTTCACTACCTTATACGGGCTGCGAAGACATTGTTTAATTGGCCCTTCTTACATGGGTCATCCGGGCCTTCACATGCCCGGAGGTTAGGCTTAGGTTTTCTTTCTTTAGTTACGCTGCACCTCCTCAGTCGAAAAAGTACTGAGGTGGTTGGAGGGTCAATGCCAAGATAGCCTGTTTGGTGCGAGCTGGTCTCACGGCACTGAGCATGCACAGTCCTATCCTGGCGCCGGCCCTCCTGAAGATTTTTGGCTCTCACGGGGTCCTAGCACCTCCAGCGTACTCCTATTAGTATGAATGAGTGGTGGAGACTCCATCCAAGAAGATCAAGAATTACGGTAAGTACGTCATTTCCATTTATTGCACATATCAGTTTACTATATAGAGAATAATGGATAGATAAGTGTGTGTTGTGGATTTATTTTACACCGCCGAGGTGTGTGATAACCCATAAACCTTGAAAGCGAAGCCCGAGAGGTTTATGAGATCATCACATTCCGAGGGGTGTAAAATAATCCATGAAACCCACACTTACCTATACTTTATTTTTCATAATTACTGGTGCAGGGAGTGAATGGCAGCCATCAGTTCTGTCATACTGCCAGAAACACAGACTTTGTCTCTCACACACAAAAGCAGTTCTGCCAGACTGTCTCACTCAGAGAGAGAGAGACACACACACACACACACACACAGTTTGCCTGTCTCTGTTTCAGTATGGCTTTTTTTTTATAGTTTAGTGTTTGTTTTCTGTTAATTACATTGCTCGCTGTAGTCAATCGTGATTCATTCCCGATGGAGCCACTGTCTTGCTTCTCTCGTCGGGTATGAATGGCAGGATCAACCAGATAGATTTTTTATTCCTGATGGCGGAATCAACCAGATAAAGAATGTAAAATACTAAAAAAATATGTACCTTACAAAAAAATGAAGGATCAGTGTAAATCGTCAAGTTACTGGAAACCAATGCCACCATGTTTATTTACCAGTTTGACCCACCCACACAAAGAGTAAGGCCAATAAGGTGGCACACTACAAAAGACTGATGCAGGAGCACACTGCTAGTGTGAGAAAGTTTGGACAAACACTGTAATAACCCGATGTTGGGTTATTACGGCGTTTGACAGTACTCTTAATCCAGTTGATAAATAGGATCACCAGTAATTATAGCTTTATTTTAACCTGCTTTAGAAGGGCCTGAGAGGCCCATCTAGTACTAGGATGTTCGTTTTAATTGTTCTGTCAGTATAGATAGGATAGTAGATTCGTAGCTTCTACTTTTTATGTCTTTGAAATAGGTCTGCCATAGAACAGCTGAGTACAGCGTAGCCGCGAGACCAAAGTTCTCCTGTTTCCTTGTGCCCAGTTTGCATATAGTGCAAGCATTCTGGGGCAGCTCTAGGCACCAGGCTAGCTGCTCAGTTTATGCATGCTGAAGGATCCCCTGGAAGAAACAATATTGCTGTTGTAAGTAATTTTTCCTTTTCATTATCAGTGGATCGTGACAGCCCCTATACCCAATGATGCCTAGAGGTCCTTTTGCAGCCCTCAGCCCTTAAAATGTTTTTAAAACAAAATTTACCTTTTACAAGTTGTGTTGCTGCAGTGTTGGTCTTTCCCTCAAGGAGTCCTAGTGACTCTGGGAGTAGGGTCGACGCTGCCCTCAACAGCGGGCATGGCACCAGCCATGGTGTCGGTCCTGCTCCCGACACCAGGCACGGTGCCATTGACAGTGTCACCCCTAGTCTTCTCCCTGGTCCCATTGCTGCATGCAGCACTGGGCTAGCTCCTGACACCACTCAGGGTGGGGATGGCCCTGTGATCGGCATCAAACCCAGCTCCAAGAGCAGTGCCAGCCATAGTGCCAAAGAGGAATCCACTTCTGTAATACAAACGCAAAAATGGAGTGCACTTTTACTTGGGGGAGGAGTGTCAGAGAAACACACACACACACACACACACACACACACACACACAGCAGATATTCAGCTCGGTGACGTCCTTATTTATTTTTAAGTCATCCATTTAAATGCATCATTGCAAAGGTTCTGAAGGGCTAGCTGGCAGTTGCCTCCACCCCACTCACACTAGGGAATGAGGACATCACCGAACTGAATGTCTGCTGTGTGTGTTTTTCTGTCCCCCCTCCCCGGGGTACAAGTGCTCTTCATTTTTCATTTGTATTACAGTTGGTTTGGTACACAGAAGTGCAGCATGGTCCTTTCAGTAGTGAGAGTCAAGCCTGAACTGACTGAATCCGCCTCTAGATCAGTCCCTGGCCCTGGGCCTAATGCTAAGGGCAGCACCAGCTCAAAACTGGAGGACGGCCGGGGGGGGGTGTTGGAGTTCTGTCTGGTCCCACATGCCAGCCCACTACCAGTAAGGACTGGAACTACCTTGAGGGGACTGTACAGCTGCACTCTCCTTACCTGGGGTTTCCCTCCCCCGTGGGCACCAACCTTGTCTGAGTGCTCCTGCCAGGCCCTCCGCTTGAGCGAGGTGCCCTGAGCATTCCTGCAGCCCAGGCATATGCCCTGGAGCCCCAGGCTCCCTCTTCCCTGTTGAACATTTGCATCTCTGCCCGAATTCCCAGAAATCATGGGCCCTCTGGGGCCAGTCACCTGAAGTGAACCCGGATTTGCTGGTGGTGTCTTGTATCAGTACTAGGTATGCCGACCAGTTACATTTCCAACCTGGCCCTCTGTCACCACCCCCTTCCACATCCAGTAGCTCCTCTCTGTCAGTGTCCTCCTCCTGAGGGCATGGAATCATCCCTGCATATGTTCTTGGCTTCTGAGTACTCCTTGTACAAGAGATTCCTGGTGGACATGTTACGAGTGCTGGATGTGGGCACCATTGCTAGTCTCAGTACCATGTTCTTGCAGCTGGGACTCCTAGAAGGTATTAGTGATGCAAATTCTGTCATCCCTCCCTGTCCTAGAACCTGTGAGAAATGCTCAAGGGCAGTCTGGAGATGTCCCTTCTCATGCTCTTCAGCCCCGAGGGTTGTCCAGCTGCTGTACTGCACACCCATGGGATCAGCAGGGGCAGCCTGTCATCCTAACTCAGGGATTGAGGTCTTGCAGACCTCAACAGAGCCTCTGTGCCTCGCACATGACAGACCTTCTGAGGCAAACTCTGCTCAGGCAGATGCCCAAGGAAGAAAGAAGTTAACCTTGGCTCGCGCCATGATGTACATGGTGTCACATCAGTCACATCTGTTAGCTTACAGCAGCCGCCTGTGGGTGCAGCTGGGTTAGCTTCTAGCTGCCATGCTACGCACAGAGTTAGTCAGGCAAGTCATCTGCTTTTGTACCAAGGGCCTGGAGTTAGTGAGGCACCAGACAAGGGCATCATATGATGCCAATGAGGTGGCCTCCAGGCTGGTGAAAACCGCAGTCTGCATTCCGCGGACGATATGGTTTCATCTTTCACAACTGGCGCCTCTGGCTCGGCAAAAGATGCTTAACTCTCCATTCCATGGGGCTCATTTTTTCTCCCACAGGGTCTGTCAAAAGTGATTGGGGCATGCTCTGCTCTTGTGCCACAGGAGCCTTCGCCTGTCTTTGACCAGTCTTTTGGTCTCACCAGACCCATAAGGGAGCCCCTATCCTCAAGTATTCACCACTCAGTGGGCAGAGGGTAATTCTACCTTCAGGGTGAGCCAGTTCCTCCACATATTGGGAAGCTTGGTGCATGGACCCATCAGTGTGAATCAGTGGTGAAGGCTGATTCTTGTAAGATATGAAAATTACGTAGTTACCATAATTTTTGATCTTGTAGAATATCTTAACCATTGATTCACATGGCTGCCTACCATCCCCTGCACAGGTAAGAGCCAGTGCCTTTGGCAGCTCACCCTGTGGGAGTTGGCAGCACTTCCATTTTTGTGGCCGTCAGTCTCCTCTGCCATGGCCCTTATGTGGGTTTCTTTTGCTGTTCTTGCAAAAAAAGAGATGAGTACCCCAGTGCCACCTCACCCCACCCCCACCCCAAAAAAGGAGGGTGAGGTGGAGTCACTTGTGGCTCCCTTACCAACCATCCCTCCCCCAAAAAGGTTTTTTTTTTTCTTTGTGGCATGGGTAGGTAGCCCCTTCCCTCCATATTTCTTTTATCCTCTTTCTCCCTGCCCAGTGTATATCCCATCTAGGGTATATGCCTGCTAGTTTCTAAATGCGGCACATACCCTGGGCACTATCCACTCTAATTCCACTGAGCAGGTGCTCTGGGTGTGGTGAGACACAATGGGTATCCTGTGAGTTGGGCTGTCTGTAAGTGGGCGCCTACCAAAATGGTGACCCACTTGCGGCGACGGCCCCGATAGTGAGGGTGTGGGAAGGGCGACCGGATGAGGAGGGTTCATGAAAGGCAACAGGATGTCGTTACGTGTATACATGTGCGGGGGGAGCAAGCATGCTGAGTGAGGGGCAGGAGGGTTTGGAGGGGCCTTGTCATGACTGCCGCCAAGCTGCCTCCGCGGGCGGTAGGTGCCGGGCCAGGGTGGCGGGTGCAGGGTTCGTCCAGGGCGCCAGCATATTTTGTTGCATCTGGCCTGAGACAGGGATTTATTTTTTACACGGATGCACCCCCCCAACATGCACCCTCTGGAGTTGAGAATCTGTAGTAGGGGGTGCGGGGGGAGGGGGGCACAGCCCCCTGCATAAAAGTAAAAGCCCACAAGTTTTTGTGCTGCTTTCACTGGTGCTGGAGTTGCACATTGCCATAAGGACGATCATCTTTCGGCAATCGCCCTTATGACATAGAACCGTCACAATGCACCTTGCTTTGGATTAATACATTGGCTTCCACACAAGGTACACCCCTGTGAATGCAGGGAGAAGCTGGTCTTATCTATCACTTCTCTGTGTTAGCTTACCTTTGTTTTTTCTCCATTTGCTGCGGGATTTGCCCATTCCCATGGAAATCCAAGAGGAGATTACCTGTCTTAATTCCCTGGCACTGTCAGTCATGTAACTCCAGTGCTCTTAGTCCCTTCCTTTCCCTCACAGAGGTAACAAGGGCAGTTGAGTCACTCCAGATTCATGTAGTTCTTGTCTGGTAGTGTGGAGTTACCCACCATCTTCAATTTGGCACATTTTGCCATCTTGTTTTCAAGGAGGTCTCAGTTTGGACTTCCCTTTTTCCTGCTTCTGCCAGACCCATATGCTCAGGGCTGCTGCCTTGTTTTTCCCCTATTACTATCAACCCCCTACCTGGCTAGTGCTATCAGGCTGTGGCTCTATTAAACAAACTATCATTGTGCCACCTGTAGCACAACCCTAGGGTTCTATGCTGGTAGTCGAGTTTAATTTTGTTGTTTGTTTTATTTCCTGTAACCTTTTCCTATCCCTTTGGGCTAGAAAGTTTGCAGTCCTGTCTCTTATTTCTCTCCAATTTGTCTCTCTTCTGGCAAACAGAACCAAGGTACAAGACGAAGCCAGCAGCAATTATTGGCGAGTGCATGCGGCACCACATGGGCTGCACAAGTGCCACTACTACTCAGCGTCGGCTCCCTCCTGCAAAAAAATTGGTTCCCATGGGGTTTTAGTGCCTCCAGCCCCAGACCCCATCAGTGTGAATCAATGGTAAAGATACTCTGGAAGATCAACAATTATGGTTAAGTATGTAATTTTCATTTTTTTCCCCAACAATAAATAGTGCTTCTGACCATGCCATTCCAGAAGTCCTACCTGGTGAAAAAAAAATGTAAATTATTTGATTTGCCTTAACACATGTACTATAATTGTGTATTTTCTTTTTTCTTTTTGGTTTTGTAGCCTTCCGGCTTCCTACAAGAATCTTCCCTCAGTTTCAGAGACTTTTCCAACATTAAGAACAATGATAGAGGTGCTAAATACAGACTCGTCTTCACATTGCTCAAGAAAACTATAACAATGAATATTTATGCAAATAAAGACACAGACTTATTGATTTCTCTTTCTATGTTAAGTTATTTTTTTACAAGGGAAGAATTGTGGAGAAATTAGGTTCCTCCTACTTTTGATACTTTTTGATACCGATTTGATACTTGAAAAAAAATCCTTTTAGATTTGGTTTCTCTGCTGTAAGAAAATGGATGCTGGGTATTGGTTCTATGGTATCTTTGGTGTGACGGGTTTAAATACTTTTTTGTAATGCCACTTGACGGCAAGGAGTTGACTGCTTTCCTCTAATGATGACCCACCAAGTAACGGCAGTTCTTGAGCTCTGAATCCGTGATCAGATTGAGCCTCTTTTCATCATAGAGATCCCTACAAGCATCGACTTGAATGGTATAATTATTGCACTGAAACACTGTATATTTTAATGGAATTGTGTGAAGCAGGTACTCATCAGTTAGTTCAGAACTTTCTGATTAATCCTAGAGTTTACTGTGAGGTTTCCTTGGGAACTGGTTTTGGCAATATGAGCTGAGCGTCACTCAATAATTGTAAACATGCCAACCCCTTACGATGATCCTTGTCTTCAGATGTTATGGGCCATGCTGTACATCCATAGATTTGCACTTTACTGTTTCATTGTAAATGATGTGACATAGCTTCTGTACCAAATCCGTTTACAGAAGTGTATGTAAGATCAAAAGACGTGTTGGCTGGGTTCATAAAAGAATACAATACATGCTCTTAAAAATTATGTTTTGTATGGGATTCAGTTAATATTTGGTAAATAAATAAAAAGAAGTTTTAATCTGCTCTTTTTTTTTCATTGATTTCTTTATGCACCCACTGCAAAGGTGAGACCCAAGTTGTTATGAATTATTATATTATTACTGCAGTGAGATCCCAACCAGATATAGTTGGAATTGGGTTATCACAGAAGGGTCCTGTCACATTCGGAGCTGGAGCACAAGCCATGTAGGAGTGTTCTGTAACACTGCTAAGTCAGAGGGAATGTGAGGTCTGCAAAACTCTGGACTGTCTGTTGTGAACTTGGTTATAGTGATATGGAGAATTTCACATGGTATCAACTGTCTGACTTTCAATACTGCGGTGTAGTGAGAAAAGAGTATTCTGTAACTTAATAATTTAAGGTCGGAGGAGACTCTAGGTCCATCAAGTTCCCCACACACACACTTCATAAGCTGGGATTAATAAGTAGGCTTTACAAACATACTCATTTATAGGAATTCCCCAATCAAGATATCATGATTCCCTTGGTAAGCAGAAATTTGTCCAGGCTTACCTTGAAGGCCTGTATTTCTTCATACCCACTATCTCCACTGTTAGGCTTTCCAGAAATTCACCACCCTCAGGGGGAAGTGCCTCCTAACGTAGAGTATAGTACGGGGTTCTATCCCACAGCCTACAACTGTCAGCCATGCATTTCGCATTCTCTAAAATGTCTTGGCAGACGGGTTAAGCAGGTCACAGCCCAAGATTCACTAATGGGAACTGCTGACCTCTGTGGTAGATGACCTCTTAGCAAGATAGGGTCATCCAGAGTTGGACTTTTTTGCATCCTCACACAGTGCAAAACTGACGTGTTTCTGCTCGCTCACTCCAAGGCTTGGGGTTTTCTGGTGAGAAGCGTTGTCCCTCTCTTGGAAAGGGAAATTCCTGTATACATTTCCCCCAGTTCCTCTAATACAGAGGGTGCTGCTCAAGCTGCAGAGGGAGAGTACCACTCTCATCCTCCTTGCTCCATAATGGCCTTACCAGATAGTTTCCACTTCTACAACAGATGGCAGTGGAGCCTCCTGTCCCCCTACCTCTGTGTCAGGGCCTGTTGTCACAGGACAAAAGATCCCTGGTCCATCCTGACCTGAAGTCCCTACATCTGCATGCATGGCCCCTGAAGACATAGTCATTGCACATTTAGGGGTCTCCCCTAAAGTTGCTGATGTGCTGATCGTGGCTAGAAAGCCTTTTACCAGACATACCTATTCCTTGAAATGGAAGTGGTTCACTTTATGGGCTGCTTCCAGGAATTTGTACCCATTTACATGTCCTGTAAATGCTGTGCTGGAATACTTGCTTTTACTGTCAGACTCTGGTCTACAATATTCCTTACTTAAGGTGCATTTGGCCGTAATATCAGCTTTCCATGACCCTATTGATGGTTGTTTGGTTGCCCAATTAGAGGTGTACCTTACTTTTCTGAGAGGTAGCCTTCATATGAAACCTCCAATCTGCAATGCAGTCCTGCATTGGGACTTGAATTTTCTGCTTGAGAAACTGATGTTGGCTCCTTTTGAGCCAGCCAAGAGTTGTGGCCTATGTTTCTCTGATGGAAAATTTTATTTTTAGTTGCAGTCACTTCTGTTCGAAGGATTTCAGAGTTTCAGTCTCCGATGTGTGAGCCTCCTTATTTGACTTTTCAAGAAGACAGTCTCTTTGCATACAAATCATAAGTTTCTCCTGAAGGTGGTATCTGAATTTGCACTGAATCAAAGGATACGCCTTCCTGTTTGCTACCCTGAGCATGCCAATCAGGGTGAGGCACTGCTCCATACTTTACATATACATAGAATCAGGGTACTAAATAGCTGGTATAACATAGCAAAACGCTACGCAAAATGGGGTAATGCTAACCATTTTCAAAAATGCATAGCAGTAGACTGCTAACCATTTTTTCAATGAGTCTATGGCACAGTAGACAAAATTAATAAAATTATATATATTTTTAAATTTTGCTAACCATTCTGTGCCAAGTGCTATGCATTTTTACAGCTGATTAGCACTTTCACGTGTAAAACTGCTAATCAATTTTTTGGGCTTAATATCCTGTAGAATACTCAAATACTATGTTACCCGCACCAAGCACTGCAGAAAGTCTTCTCAGCTTTTCGTTTCATTTGCCTCTGGGTAAGAGGGCATCTCTGTGTGTAAACAGTACCTATCCAAATGGCTGGCACGTTGTATTATATTTGGTGTGGTTCGTGGTCACTCCACTAAGGGAATGGACAGTTCTGTTGCTTGCTTCAGAAGTGCTTCTGCTGATGACATTTGTGCTCCAGCCACATGGAGCACTGTCCGCACCTTCATTAAATATTGCATTCTGGAGAGCTTCTCGGAGATGTGCTGGATTTAGATTTTCTGTATTGCAAGGCATGCTGTCCTGAATATCTATCATACTGTACCTTCCTCCCAGCATTATTTGGAACTGCTTGAGAATTGTTCCAAAGGTGTGGCCTCATGGAGGAGATGTCCTCAAAAAAGATAGAACAGTTATGCACTTACCATAGCAGTAGATTTTCGAGAGCATCTCCTCCATTAGGCCATTCCATCCCTCCGTCCCCCTTCTACTTCAGTGAGGGTTAGATCAGATATTGCGCCTGAACATAATCCATGCATCATGTATCCAGCCCCATGCCTCGCCGTGTATGCCTGGGCTGGTCTTATCGCCTGGTTCCCCATGGTTGGAGGTCCTCCAAGTCTAATCTTCTGCAGGAAACTGAGGAGTGTTGGGGCCACTTACTTTAATGTAGATGCAGACGTGGGACATCATTGTGGGTTGCCCCTGGCTAGCAAAAATTTCTGTGTGGTCCTAATGCCTGGCTACTATTGTTCAAAAGTGCGGCCTAATGGAGGAGAGCCTTTCGCAGAACTGCTGTTATGGTAAGTACGTAACTGTTCTTTTTTTGCTCTGGAATAGAATGTACACAGATGTATCTTATGAAAAGTTTTGTATGAGCTAAAATAGAAAAGTAGTCTACAGATGGGTCAATCACATATGAAAGGCCCTTAGACAAAATGTGAGCCTGGGCTTCTATAAGTGGAACACAGGAAATCTTTAGAACTTGCTTTTGTTCCTCAGATAGTGACCTTTGTGAACTTACTGGTGTTGCTTTTCTCTTTCTCCTACGCTTTCTGGTGTCCCTTCTTGTCTAGTAAATACAAAACACAACAGAAGCCACATTCGGAGGAAGGAAATAAATTCAAACTGGTGTGTAAAGTTACAAATACTTGCTGTTTATTCTGGCACTGATGTGTGGCGCTTTGCCAGAATAAAGAGTATGTATTTGTAATTTATGTTGTGTTTTCTAGTATTGAGTGGTGAGAGGTATAACTAGCCATCACCCTCACAGTTTGGTCTGTGCACACAGCATTTGTGTTTGTTTGTCCAGTAACTAATTGGTTCTGATGGGTCTATTTAAGATTTGTCCCCATCCGGATTGAAGCTTTCCTTTGAGCTGAATCTGTCTGATGTAAAAAAACAACTTGCTTTTGTTGGATTCCTTGGTTACCTGTGGTGTTCGTGGCTGTTTGTGGAGATCTAGTTCTAGGGACATGGATATGTTGTTCAATCCACACTTCATGGCAGGTTCCTTGCTGCTTTAACTCTTGCCGGAAGGTCTTCAAGCTGGCTCCTCCCACCCACCTGGGTGGTAAAACTCTCGGCTCCGCTCCATGATGCCAGATCTTCCTTACCGCTTGGAAGCTCAGGTTACCTCCTTAGCGCTCTGCGTTTAGACTGGATCCAAACTCTTCGGTTAACCCGAAACTAATTTTAAAGTTTACAAGACTTCGATCCTGTTTCTTCGCCGGCGACTCACGCGATGGATAAGTCGATCCGGTTTCGAGTGGTGCCATGCGGCAGAAGATGTCTTGGACCGATCCGCACTCATCGCATGCTATTGCCTCAGGCTTGACCACGATCCGCAGGCCTCGATTTGTAAAGTCCTTCTCGCCAGTGTCCTCGAAGACCGTGCTGCCAGACTCCAACTTGGGCACCCCGAGAGATGTATTCCACCGGTGAAGTCAAAGGAGGCCCGTTGGGCAGTGTCCGCGGCGGCGGGCTTGGCTGAGCAACTTGAGCAGATGATCAGCCTCGAGGAGGAGGAGGCGGCCCAGGCTGCATCTTCTTCCTCCTTGGTCACAGCATTTATCCCGCTCTCCTTGGGCTTCTCCTACACAGCTTTTTTTAAAGAGCTTTGTCAATCCCTCTCCACGAAAGGTGAGGGTCCATCGGGACACTCCTCTCAGTTCAAGAAGAAGGACTCGAAGAGTAAGTCCCACCATTGGCGTTCATGGGAGCAGGAGGTCCGCTTCCCCGGACAGTCGACACTCGACTTCAGTCGAGGTTGCGGCTAAGGCCGCTGGCTGAGACACCCGTCAACGCAGTCGAGATTTTTCTCGACCCATCGGACGGGCTGTCGACTGGAGAAGCCAACAACCCTTTTTCACCAGATCCCCCGGTGGAAACCGAGGACTTGCCTGCGCCTCCTGTGCCGGAGTCCCCAGTTAAGGTTCCCGAGCCAAGGGAGGAATTCCCCCGCTCCCTCCCAGACCCACCCTCGATCTCAGACTTCCTCTCGGTCCACCCGATCCCCTGACACCGGTGGTCTCAGTCTTGGCACTGAGGAAGGCGGCGGCACCGCTCGTCCTCATCTTCTTCCTCCTCGGAGGAAAGGCTTTGGCGCAAGTTGCGTCAACACTACGAGGACTTAATGTGGCAGCAGCTCCTTCTGACTGGGAACAAGCCAAACCCATCGCCTTCCCCAGCCATTAAGTGGCTGTCACCTGAATGGCCGAAACAACCCCTCGTGGTTGTCAAGGAGCCTAAACCGGCGCCGGTTGTTCGGCTGAAACCAGCTGCGCCACCTATTGTGGTGGAACCCCCACCTCCACAACCTAAATCTGGGGCTCCGACCAAGGATTCTCGGTCGGGTCAGGGGTTGCCCCATTGGTTGTCGGTCACCCTCACTCCCGACCGTCCTTGGCAGGTGGAGGGTGGCTCAGGCCCTAGGCAACTATTTACAGACTCCGCAGAGTCTGATGACGACTCTTCCCTGTTCTCCAGGCCCCTTGACCTGGAGTCCTCTGGGGGACAGTTGGTGGATGAGAGCCCATCCTCGTTCATGGGTTTGCTTCGGCTCATCTCAGAGTCTACTGGGATGCAGCTCAAACCTGTATCCAGGTGGGCCAAGTATCCCCTCACGGAGATATTGGACCGAGGGGATACTCCCACGGAGGCCTTTCTGGTGGCTGAAGCTATTGTTGGTCCAGCCTTGGAGTTATGGGAGCGGCCGACTTCTTGTCCAGCTCCTTTGGCCAGGATGGCCAGGAAGTACGCGGTCCCCACCGGGTCATTGTCCGGTTTTTCGGAGCACCCCTCTGCAGAGGGGCTTGTTACTGATAGTGTTTTCCGGCATTCCGGGAACACCAGGGACGTGGACAAGCCTCCCGACAAAGAGTCCAAAAAGCTGGACTATGCCAGGCATAAGGTGTACACTGCATCCTCCCTAGGCCTCTGTCAGGCCAGTTCAGCCGTACTGATGATGCACTTCTCCCATGCCCTTATGGGCTCCCTGGATGAGGTGATCCCTTATCACCCGGCTGACCTCCAGACTACGGTCAAGCAGGTGCAGGATCAGGGAAGGGTGGTGGCGAAGCAGCAGCTCCAAACTGCTGTGGATATTGGAGACTCCTGTGCCCAGTCAGTAGCGGCCGCAGTGGCCATGCGCCACAGAGCTTGGCTGGGGATCTCCACCTTCACGGCGGATACCCAGCACAAGTTGGCAGATGTCCCCTTCCTGGGTACCGACTTGTTCGGGCCTGGGGTGGAAGGCTATCTCCAGAGGACTGAGAAGTCCAATGCCACCTTGGACTCGGTCACGTCCTCCCAGATGGACAAAGGCCGCCAGCAGCAGCGTAAGCCCTTTCGCCTTTCTGCCCCTGCGGCACATCCAGCCCAGCAACACCAGCATCAGTGCCAGCAGGCTCGCACTTGGCACCCCAAAGCCAAGCCTGCAGCTTCCTCCAGCAGGAAGCTGGGAGGAAAAAGCCCGGGAGGCCCCTCGGCCGGTACCTCCTCCAAGCCTGCCCAGTGACGGGTTGAGGGGTGTCGCCCCCAGCCTCGTCGCTCCTCCCTGGGTTCCCCCCGTGGGTGGATGGCTCTGCCACTTTCTATCCGCCTGGTCCGCTATCACCATGGACTGCTGGGTGTTGGAAGTGATAGGACAGGGTCAGCCTCTGGAGTTCGAGCAGGCCCCGCCCTTCCGAGCTGTCGCCCCACAAGGGGCTATGGGGACCGCAGCGTCTCTGTCGGCCCATCGAGCCGCCATTGCCCTGCTCCTCCAGAAGGAGCTGATCAGGGAGGTGGCAGATCCTCCACCAGACCCATTTCCTGGTCCCAAAACGGATGGGGGGCTGGCGCCCCATTCTAGACCTGCATGACCTGAACAGGTTCCTAAGGTCTCGAACCTTGAGGATGGTCACTCTGGCTCAGATCATTCCATCTTTGGAACGAGGCATGTGGTTCTGTTCTCTGGACCTCCAGGACACGTTCTTTCACGTCCCAATCCGTCTGTCCCACCAGCGATTCCTCCACTTCATAGCAGAGGGGCCCCTCTACGAGTTCCAGGCCATGCCCTTCGGCCTCTCTCCAGCTCCCAGGGTCTTCACCAAATGCATGGCAGTGGTGACAGCATTCCTGCGGCGCTGAAGGGTCTGGGTGTACCCTTACCTGGACGACTGGCTAATTGCGGCCTCCTCCAGACCGGAGGTGGAGCGGTCCAGGAATCTGGCCCTCCAGGTTTGCTCTCAGGTTGGCCTCCTCATCAACCAGGCCAAGTCGGGACATGTGCCAAAGCAGGTGATCCAATTCATCGGGGCAGGCTCGACTCTCCTCACGAGCCACAGTACAGCTCCGCCCGGACATGCGCAGGTGCTTTCCTCCTTTGCCCAATCATTTCAGGTTGGGCACTTGCGTCCTTCGCGGGACTTCCTATGCCTCCTGGGCCTCATGGCGGCCTGCACCAGCGTGGTCCATTGGGCCTGTTGGCACATGTGTCCCCTGCAATGGGGACTGGCCAGCCAGTGGTCACAGTGCTCCGGTCCCTTGGACCAGCCAGTGGCAGTGACCCAGGAGAAGTGGAACGCTCTCCAGTGGTGGATCATTCCAGCTCATTTGCAGGAGGGCTTCCCATTTGTCCACCCCGAGCCGATGGTCTCTCTATCGACCAACGCCTCTCTGATGGGTTTGGATGCCCATCTGGGGGAGCACAGAGCGCATGGCCTCTGGTCCCCTCAGGAGTCCCGATGCCACATCAACCTGCTGGAGCTTCGAGCGATCTGTCTAGCCCTCACCACCTTCGTTCCGTTTGTACGGGGTCAAGTGGTCCAGGTCCAAACGGACAATACCATGACCATGTACTACCTAAACCGCCAGGGCGGGACGTGCTCCATGCCCCTGTGCAAGGAAGCTCTCCGCACTTGGTCCCTCATGCGCAGCCTGGAGGCGGATCTCCTAGCCATGCATGTGGCAGGAGCCTCCAACATTCTGACCGATGCTCTAAGCCGGATAGGGGCTGCGTTTCACGAGTGGTCTCTCCTGCCAGAGGTAGTACAAGATCTGTTCTCCCACTGGGGCATGCCTGAGGAGGACCTATTTGCCTCCAGGGAGAATGCGAAGCTGAGGCTGTTTCATGCCCACCCCCCCAGCAGGGCTCGCTGCAGGGGGATGCCTTCTCGAGGCTGTGGACCTCGGGCCTCTTCTGCGCCTTTCCCACATTTCCCTTGATCCACAAGGTGCTTCTCAAGGCGAGGAGGGACAAGGCGCAGGTGATTCTGGTAGCCCCAGACTGGCCCCTCCAGTTCTGGTATCCAGATCTCCTCAGCCTCAGCTCCAGGCTCCCGAGGTGGCTCCCAGCCTGCCCGGACCTGATCTCAGTCAACCAGGGGAAGGTTCTCCACCCGGACCTTCAATCCCTGCACCTGATGGCCTGGTTCCTGAGTGGCTAGAGTTCCAGGTATTGGGTCTTTCCGATGAGGTCCTCAATGTTGTTGAGGCATCCCGTAAGGAGTCGACCAGGAAATGCTATGCTTTTAAATGGAAGAGATTCTTCATTTGGTGTCAGGGCAAGGGGTTGGACCCTTCCTCCTGTTCCTTGGCAAGCATTCTGGACTACCTGTGGCCCTTTCTCAGCTAGGAGCTTGATTACCGTGACCTTAAGGTGCACCTGGCAGCCATCTCTGCTTAGGCGTGGGCGGGAAGCAGTCGATGGTGCACAAGAAGGTGGTCGCGCTTTTTAAGGCCTTGATCACATCCCCTCCGGTGTGAGAACCTCCACCTCCATGGGATCTACTGCTGGTACTGGCTAAGCACATGGGCAAGCCATTCGAACCGATGCACAGGTGTGACATCTCTCACCTGTCGTGGAAGACCGCCTTCTTGGTGGCTATCATGTCAGCCAGAAGGACGGGAGAGCTCCAGGTGCTTTCCATCGAGTCTCCTTGCCTGGTCTTTCACAGGGACAAGGTTGTCCTGCGCCCCCACCCGAAATTCCTTCTGAAGGGGATGTCGGAGTTTCACCTTAACCAAGTGTTGACTCTGCCGGTGTTCTACCCCAGTCACACCTCGGAGGCCGAATATAGGCTCCATGCTCTGGACCCTAGAAGAGCTCTCTCTTATTATAAGGAGCGGACGGCTGAAGTTCAGGGAGAGGTTTGCCAGCTGTTTGTCAGCTACGCTGAAGCCGCACCTGGCAGACCTGCAGCCAAGCAGACAATAGGCAGGTGGGTCACCTCCTGCATAGATCTCAGCTATAGGTTGGCAGGCATGGAGCCTCCCAAAGGGATAAGAGCTCATTCTACCTGCCATACCGCTGCCTCGGTGGCTGCTTCCTGGGACATTCCTATCCAGGAAATCTGCAGGGCTGCTACATGGAAGTCAGCACACACCTTCATTACCCATTACCACATCGACCTTGAGTCACGCCGGGATGCTGGTTTTGGGACCTCGATTCTCCAGTCCTTGTTTCCTAAGTAGGGGGGGTGTGCCTTGCCTCCCTCCTCCCAGAGAACTGCTAGGAGTCTGCCATGAAGTGTGGATTGAACGACATATCCATGTCCCTAGAAATACAAGTTACTGACCTGTAACAGGAGTTCTAGGAATGGTATATGTTGTTCATCCACACAACCCACCCAGCCTCCCCAGCTTCTACGCACAACCTGGCTTCCAGCAGGCTAGATCTGGCGTCATGGGGCGGAGCCGAGAGTTTTACCACCCGGGTGGGTGGGAGGAGCCAGCTTGAAGACCTTCCGGCAAGATTTAAAGCGGCAAGAAACCTGCCATGAAGTGTGGATGAACAACATATACGATTCCTAGAACTCCTGTTACAGGTGAGTAACCTGTATTTACTGAGCTCCCGTTCTTGTTTCTGTTTTGATTTCTACTGCTAGAATGGCCCTTGATGGGAGTTGTCTATGTCTTCTCCCAAAGTTATCTGCATAGTCATTTGTGTCCCGCAGATATTTATTCTGCTTTCTAATGATACAGTAACCTGTTTCTTGTGGTTGACTACACGGGTTTTAAGATGAGTGTTAAAGCTACAAAATCCCTCTTGATTCCTGTGATGTTAAGGCTTCCTCAGTTTTATTGATTTCCTTAAGGACTGCAGTGCATTTTTCGCTGTCTTTATCCAATAGTATATCTATCAAAGTGAAGGAACAAACATTTAAAGCCATTTCCCATCTCTCTGTATATTCATTTTTCACAAAAACTCCTGCAGGGCCCTTATCAATACGCAGACCTCTGGGTAGAAATCAACCCGCATACAGGTACAGCGTTCTCCTCTGGCAGAGGTGCTCCTGATTTAAACCGGAGTGAGGATTTGGCACCTTTTTACAAACACTGAGCTGTTTCTCTACCTTAGTGTCGGCAGAGCAATGCAGATAGATTCTGAAAAGCAGCTTATCTGTTAAGTGTAGTTTCAGTAAATATTGCTGGGTGCTTTAAGCTAAATAGTGTGTTTTTTTAGGACTTTCCTTAAGGAGCTTTAAATGTGCTTGAATCGCTCACAAACCCTGCCTGCCTAATTTACAAAGTTTGTTTTAGGACAGGGGCTTTAAACTACTAAATGCACTTTTTTAGTAAATTCTACTTCAACTTATGCTGCTTTACTGGGTGTAGCCACTAGCCCTATATTGTTCTAAGCCAGAATTGCATGTCCTGATTCTAGCCATGAGAAACACAGTAAAAAGCACTGGGCACAGTACACTAGATTAAGCTAATTTTGTGGCCATATTCTAGCTGAATGTAATTTGAAATTAATTGCTACTTATTGACTCAAGCGACAGTCCTGTGTGCTAAGGCCCTGCTTGCTGTAGTCAAATGATCCCCTCTCATAGCCCCTCCTCCATCTTACCTCCTTTCCTTTAAAATCAGTCACCTGTTTCCTTCTCTCCACAGCTCTCCACTGGTCGCGAGGGCCAAGCTTGATCCTGCCCACCCCCGAGCTGAAATCTGCCCGCATACAGGTACGGCATTCTCCACTGGCAGAGGTGGTCCTGATTTAAACTGGAACCCAACTGACGCTCTGCGTCAGCTACCCCACCACCACCCTTGATGGACTGAGACTTAAATAGCAGCTAACATGTGATGGCTAGAACTAATCAGCCATGTTTGCCATTAGCAGATTATCAGCTCTTGCCTCTAGTGGCCGCGACTGCTATAATCTCTGCTTATCCCTTTCATAACTGTGCCACCATGCTTCCTTACATATTTATTTATTTATTTAGTTAAACATCAGTTTAGAAACCTTTGAGCCACAGGCTCATTTACAAAGGTACCTCATCACAAAGAGGACATCAGAACAGTAGTACAAGGGACACAGTACTTACAACCAAAAAAGTTACAGTTCAATTACAGTTTTGTTACAATAGAGTACAATCTCCAACGAGCAAAAGATAACAAAAGGTGCAAAACTTATGGTCAGGGGAGAGCTGGTGGGGGTAGAAGGGAGGGAGATAGGGAGGAGGAATAAGTAGGAAAGGAAGGGGGGCCACTCAGTGAGCATTGTCAAACAGAGTGTATATATATATATATATATATATTTACACTAGGCTAGCGGCAGTTGCATTTGGAGCTAAGCAGGAAGTTTCTGAGCCTGGGCTTAAAGCAAGCTAAGGTTAGAGAGTTTGAGACACTGGCAGGGAGGGAGTTATACCAGTGGGGCGCATGGTAGGGGAATGCCCTCTGACCTTGTGAGGTCCTGGCTCTCGGAATAACTAGGGTAGCTCTTGACGAGCTGCGTGTTATCAGGGTCGGTGCAGTACGGCGAATGGAGTTGGATAGGCCTATGGGGGATAGGCCATGCAGGGCTTTAAAGGTGAGCTGGCATGTCTGATACATGAGTCGCTCTTCCAGGTTGAGTAGGGTAGCCAGGGTGTACAGCTCACATGTGTGAGTGAATCTGGGAGCACCAGTGATAAGTCTGCAGGCCTTATTTACTGTGAGATGAACCTTGTTGAGGGCAGTCTGATCTGCTGAGCCATAGACCGGAAGGCCATAGTCAATGAGAGACATGACAGGGAGGTGACAGCCAGGCGGAGGGCATCAGGAGGAGGCATTTCTTGTGCCGTAAAGAATGCCCTAGCCGTGAGTTGGCGACAGAATTTAGGGCAGATATATGTCCATGGAATGAAAGTGCAGGGTCAAAGGTTATACCAAGATATTTATAGGATTGCACCTGGTCAATGATGAGATTGGGTGTGGAGTGGACAGCTAAGGGAAACTTGCTGTACTTATTTTGGGGGTGGGAGAAGAGCATCGTTTTTGTTTTCTTAAGGTTGATAACAAGTCGGTGCTCAGTGAACCAGGTAGCTGCAGAGTCAAAGACTAGTTGGAGGGAGTTCTGTAGCAGCATGGGGTCATTGTGGGAGGCAACGAGAACAGCATCATCAGCATAGAGAAGCATCTTACCTGTACAACTGCTGGGTAGGGAGTTAAGAAAGAGTGAGAATAGTAGGGGTCCAGAATTGAGCCCTCTTGGACACCCAGGCAATGGGGCATGTTTCAGAGAGAGTACCGTTGACTTTCACACATTGGGAGCGGGCGGAGATAGCTGGTGCACCAGGAAACAGGTCCTGAGGCAAAGCCTATTAGGTCGAGGGTGGAGAGCAAAAGAGGATGCTAAACAGTATCAATGCTTTAGACAGGTCAATGAATATAGCACCAGCCAGGGCACCAGAGTCAAGGAGGCATGGAGGAAGTTGGAAAATTCCAGGAGTGCTGTATTGGTACTATGACCTGCTCTGAACCCGTGTTGTTCAGGGCAGAGAACATTGTACTTACAGAGGTAGTCAGAGACTTGGGATGCCACAATTTTCTCTAACGCTTTAGAGAGGGGGGAGAGGATTGAGATGGGTCGGTAGTTACCTGGAAGAGTCCTGTCACCACCTTTATGGACAGGGGTAACTGTGGCAATCTTCCAGGCAGAGGGGAATTTTCCGAGACAGAGTGATTTGTTGAAAATGCATGTAATAGGTGAGAGGACCTGATCCAAGACCTGACGTAAAAGGCAGGGATCAAGTGAGTCATTACCGATGGTGTTACCTTTTAGGGCTTTTAGCAAGTAAGGCCTAACTTCTTGCATGGTGACACGACGCAGGTGGAAAGAGGGGCGGGCAATGGGTGGTGGTACAGATGGAGGAGGTGGACTGAAAAAGTTACCAGGAAGTACTGAGCTAAGGTCGGTAAAGGAGTTATTGAGGTGGGAGGCAATGAGGCAGGGTCAGAGGAGACGGTACCATTGATGTTGAGCAGAGAAGGAAAGGGGGACTGGGAGTGACCATTCAGTTGCTTGATGTTGTCCCAGAAGCACCTGGGGTTCCCCCAGGAGGAGGTAAGAGAGGCTTGGTAGTATTCCGCCTTTGCTTTGCGGATGGCCCAGGTGCACTGGTTACGGGCAGCAGCATAGGACTGCCTGTCAGCTGAACGGCCAGTAGCAACAGCAAGGTGCCAAAGATTTTCACGTTGCTTAAGTTGCCACAGAAGGGCAGGGGTGATCCAAGGGGCATGTTTCACTTTGGACCTCCTAGCAGTTATGGGAGCAAAGATATCACAGGCAAAGTTGAAAGTGCTTACAAAGAAGCCCAGGGCCAAGTCAATGTTGGTTGCCCTGTTAGAGGGACCAATCAGTGTGGGCAAGGAAGCGCTAAGGCCTATGAGACCCCAGGCTTAGCCGCCTTCAGAGGTGGTTTTGACCAGGATGAGAGCGAGGGTTTCCCAGTTGAAAAGCACAGGGAGTGGTCACTGAGGCAGTCAGGAGGATTTGGATGTTGTGGATGCGGATTGGCCTGTTGGTGAGGACCACATCCAGGAGGGTGCTTGTCCCCAGGGTTTTTCTAGTAGGCTGTGAGACCAGTTGAGTTAGGTCAATTGAATCAAAAGCCTCACGGTGGGAGGAAGATGAGGGCAGAGCCAGTTTATATTCAAGTCGCCCCAAGATTTGGTCCGACGAGTTGGGTAGGGAGGTGAGGTAGTCAATTAGTGGGCCCAGGGCCTGGGATTGGTTCTTGGGGGTATGTGAGCTACGGTTAGAATAATGGGCCTCTAGCTGGGTCCGGGGACAGCTTTAGAGTAAGTGCCTGGGCCTTATGGTGGAGGTCAGGCGGGAAGTGGTGCCCATGAGAGAATCCTTCAAATAGAAGACATAGCCCCCACCTCTCCTGCCGACACGGTCCAACCGTGGAGAGTGTAGCCGGGAGAGACATGAGAGTTAGGAGTGGAGGGAGACAGCCAGGTTTCAACAAGGGCAACAACATCAGGTTTATGAAGAGTCACCCAGCAGTGCAGAGAGTCCAGTTTTTCAGGAGGCTACAGATGTTCATAGAAGCAATGCGCAGCCCAGGAGATTTCAGGGCGAGGACCAGTGCTGCCAGGCCCGGGATTGGGGTAGACATTGCCTGACAGGAGCAGGAGGAGGAGGGCTGATCTGGGGAGTGCACAATGGCGGGATAGCTTTCGACGATTGGAGAGGGGGTGATGACCAAGTGAAAATATTGCTGCCTTCTCCTACAAACTTATCCTTCCTCCCCATCCCCTCCATTTAGCCCCTTCCCCCCTCTACTGACCCTTCTCCACTTATCCACACGTCTCCCCCTTCACGAGGAGTAGCCCCCTCCCACCCCTTATGGTCCACCCCTAGGCTAGCCTTCCCTCTCTCCTCCTCCTCAGTGTCCCACCCCATCACTCCCACCCTCTTTTCCCCTTCATACACCCTTCTCTGCTCCCCTCCCACCTCCTTAACCTCAAGGCTCTCCTCCAATGCTTAAACGTCCATGCCCCACCCTTCCATGCGCTGTCCTGGCAGATCCAAGCACTCTCCGCTCCTTATCCTCTCCCTCCTCTTCTTGCTCCTGGCTGGTGATGTACATCCCAACCCAGGCCCCTCCATGCCTCAACCCACTGCCTCCTAGTCCTACAGCTTTTCAAGACTGCCCCCTTGCCAGACCTCGTGCTTACTTCCCAAGGGCCTCTGCATTTTTTTTCTTAACGCCAGGAGCCTCCTCCCTAAAATGGATGCCCTCAATGTATGGTTCACCCAATACCACCCTGATGTACTCTGCATCTCGGAATCCTGGCTATCTGCAAAAATTCTGAACTCCTCTCTTGCCATTCCTGACTACAGTTTATTCCATCAGGACAGAAGTAAGCAAGGTGGAGGGGGGTTAGCCCTCTACATCAGATAATCCATTTCAAGCTCAATTATTTTCAAGGAATCCTGCCCTTCTTCCCACAAATCCGTTGTTGTTCACTTATCCTTTCCCCCCTCTGCCCCCCTCTACACTGGGGCTCTGTATGCCCTCCAAAGACCTCGCCCCTTGCCCGACTCCATTGTCAAGGCCATCTCTTCCATCTCCTCCAGCACATCAAGTGGTGAACTATTGCTATTGGGTGACTTCAATCTCGACTGTCTCTCCTCATCCACCAAACCCACCACCCTAAGGATAGAATCCCTTAATCTCTCCCAGCTAATCCAGGAACCAACCCACCCAAACCACCAGTCACAAAACTGCTCCCTTCTGGACTGGATTCTATCCACACATCCCCACTGGATCTCTGCCTCAGGCATCCTCTCTGATGCACTTAGTGACAACTGTTTTACATATTGCATCTGCAAAATTCACTCCCTGCACTCCCCTCTCAAATTCATTTGGTCTTGCTCCCTAAGCTGCCTCAACGAATCTGCCCTGCAGCAAGATTTCACTAATACAGACTGGCAACCAGTCTTTTCTACGTCGGATGTAGACCTTGCCCTTTCCCAGTTCTGCATCATCTTCAGGCGTGTCTGGGACCTCCACGCATCCCTTAGAAAAATTAGGTTAAATGTTACCACCATCCTGGGTCACCTCTGACCTCTTCACCATGTGTCGTTCCAGGGACAGGGCCTGGAGGCTGTACAAAGCTTCCTATGATACAAGAGATCTCCAGTCTTACAAACATCTCAGAAAAGTCTTCATATTTTAAAGCCTAACTTACTCAGAGCCAAAACTCCCCTGCATCTTTCTGGAAGTTGATCAACTCACTCCTCGACCCCACCTTCCAAACAAGCATGTCCAGTCCTTAAAATCGATGGCAACCCTGTCTCGGACCCTGCTTCTGTAGCTGAGGTCTTCAACAAGTTCTTTGTCTCCTGTGCTCTGCCTGACTCCCCCCCCACCTCCTCTTCTGTCTTTTCCCTTGACTCTCCAGAACCATCTTCCCTTCCCTCTGGCTTCCTCTTTCCTCCCTTCACTCCACTGGAAGTCTTCAATGCACTCACCTCCCTTAACCAATTTAAATTCAGCCCTGATGGTATGCATCCTAGACTGCTCCATATCTCAGCCCCTGTAATAGTTGCCCCCTTGACATACATACTGACTCTTTCTCTATCCACAGCCACCGTTCCCGAAGCCTGGAAATTGGCCAAGGTCCTTCCACTGCACAGAGGCAGTGATTCCTCCTCACCAGGGAATTACAGGCCCATCTCGCTCCTCCCCTCCCTTGCTATAGTCCAGGAATCCCTCTTACTGTCCAAGCTCTCAGACTTTCTCTCCTCCAACAACTCCCTTTCACCCGTACAGTCAGGTTTTCATAAACACCACTCCACCATCACCACCCTGCTGCACGTTACTGACTCCATCCTCACTGCCATGGACAACAGCCAAATCACAGCTGCCATATTCATCGACTTGGCAAAAGGTTTCGACTCTGTCTCCCACCCTCTGCTTCTCCATAAACTTAGCTCCTTCAACATCGCTACACATGCCATCACCTGGTTCCACTCGTATCTCCAAAATAGACAGCAATCAGTCCAAATAGGTGGCTCACTCTCCTCTCCTCTTCCTATCCAAACTGGGGTTCCCAAGGCTTTATCCTTGGTCCCATCCTCTTCTCTCTGTTCATAAATGACCTCCCTTTCACCTGTCTCTCCTCCAACAAGCATCTTTATGCAGAGGACACTATCATCTATGCCTCTGGCCCTTCCCAGGACAGTGTTCTCCCCAATCTCCAAAATGACTTCAACTGAGTTCAATCCTGGTTCCTAGAAAAAGAGCTTAAACTCAATGCGAAAAAAACTGTCTGCATGGTTTTGGATCCAGACAGAAGCTTACATCCTCCCTGCCCCCCACCCAGTAATCACCACCCTGGACAGCTCACCCT
Organism: Neoceratodus forsteri; assembly: GCA_016271365.2. Lineage (NCBI taxonomy): Eukaryota > Metazoa > Chordata > Ceratodontiformes > Ceratodontidae > Neoceratodus > Neoceratodus forsteri. The sequence goes on from CM057449.1 coordinate 1,731,551,823, forward strand.
TGAGCTGGTCCCAGTTTTCAAGTACCTGGGAGTCTGGCTGGACAGCCACCTCAACCTCTCCGCTCACATCAAGGCTATCTGCACCAAACTCCGGCCCAAACTCGCGATCCTCTATCAGCACAAAGCCAGCCTCCCTCTCCCCACCCAACCCAAGCTCATACTCAGAACAGTCTTGCCAGTGATAGACTATGCTGATGGTGTCTATGGAATGGCCTCAACCTTGTCTCTCTCCAAACTAGACATCCTTCTTAACTCCTTGTGCTGCTTTGCCACTGCCTCCCCCCACTCACTCATCGTTGTCTCCTCTATGCACCACTCTCCCTGGCCCTGCTGTCCCAAAAGAGAACCATCCACAGTTCCTCCCTTATAGCTAAATACTGGTCTGGCTCCCTGCCCCCACCTCACTTCCCATCTTACCCCAGCCAGTTCCCCTAATTACTCCCTTTGCCACAGGGACTCACGCACTTTCCACATCCCCCATCCTCACACTGCTACTGGCCAATCTGCCTTTTCGTACTGTCTCCCTCTCCTCTGAAATAATCTTCCCTCTGACCTCCGCCAGGCCTCCCCATTTTCATCCATTAAATGACTCTTCAGACTCCTCCCCACCCCTCACTGCCCCAAATGCTTCTAAGGACCCAGCGTGCTCCTCCCTCCACTCCCATAGCTCCATGCTAACCTTTCCTCCCAGCCCCCTGCTCTGTTTCTCCACTCGAACCATTCTTCTCTAGCCCCCTGATCTGTGTTTCTCATGTCATGCTGACCTGAGTTTGTCTTCCTCCCAGTCTCAAACCCACCCCTGCTCAATCATAACCCCTGCAGCAGGGGCCTCAAATAGTCTCAATATATAATTTCTAGCCTGCCTTATGTAATCTTGCCGTTATTCCTGTACATACACCTTGTATATACTGTATTTCGAAACAAATAATATTCTTGTACATATTGTTGTAATCTACTCTTTTTGTAACCCTGTTTTCACATCTGTGTACATTTGTACCTGGGTTGCACCTAGAAATGAGCCTCATCTCAGTGTGCCTTTCCCAGTCATCAATTTGAAATAAATAAAATAAATTATTGCCCTCATACTTCTTTAAACTTGCTTTTGTAGTTGACGTCTTTATTGAAGATTTCCAAAACAATACAGGTCAGTACATTGCAATAATGTACAGGAGCAAGTTCATTCAGCACAGTACAGTACACAGGTTGACGTATTAAAGACAAAGAGAAAAATCCAACTATAAGTTCTTGGAGAAAATGTCATGCTACTATCTGGAGCATTAACCACCTTGCATTATGGTTCTAGCTCAGTCTAACAACTGTGAACCTTTAAGATACAGATAAAATCAACATAGTTGATCAAAAGCCTAGATCAGGTTTGATATATGGGCATAACCAATATGGTGTCCTGACACTACTGTCGAAGGGTTGATGACAGTAGGGGTGATTATTTGTCACCAGGGAGTGAAGGTTCTCCATTGTTGCCATGATCAGAGCTCTGGCAGACATCTAAGTGACTGCCCCGGAGAGCCACTCCAAAAAGGGGGTTCCAGATATTGGTATAGTCTCTGTATTTGTCTAGGGCCAAGTGGCTGAGCTGTTCATTCTGGGCCTGGGTTCCCACCACGTCTCCAAAGGAGAACTGAGGGGACATCTGGTGTCCTCCATCTTTGCAGCAGAAGCCACTTGGCTTCTAGTGTGACTGCCCCTAAGCATTTGCTGTGAGGCAAAGTGATATGGGGAGTAGATAATTCTCTAATATGAACACCAAAGGGGAACAAGGTAGAGGAACTTGGAGGTCTGCTTGACAACAGTCGTGGATACACTTCCAATATTCCTACACTGCTAGACAACCATAGGATGTGTAATAAGGAGCAGCCTGGGGCCTGGCACCTCCAACAGTGGTCAGATGGTAGAACTAGCCTAGCTAGCACCTGTAGGGTTCTGTACCTGTAGTGCAAAACTTTATTTTGATTTAAGTCACTCCTAGAGTCTCTGTACGCAGCATGTGCCATTTTCCAGCAGCTGTTCCACTGTTCCTGAGAGAGAGGCTGTGAACGGCCTTTTCCCAGTGCTGTTTAGCAGGCAAAGTAAAGTCTGGCATGGCCTCCATGACTGCCTTTTAGATAGTCCCGGTTCTGCTTGACAAGTTTTAACCACTTCTGAACTATGAGAGTGATACATTGGGGTCCCAGGTCTGGATCCGTTTTTAACAATTGAAAAAGTGCACTTCTGATTTGTAGGAACCACCACTGATCATTTTTGGGGTATGCCCTTAGTGTTGCAGAGGTATTCAAAAGCTGGAGCTAATTTTGTATGTGGGATCAGCATTTCTTTGACTCTTAGGATGCCACACAACCTCCAAGATTCCCAGTCAAGCATTTTTCTGTCGACAATAAGGAGAGGGTTATTCTAGAGTGGCATGAGCTGTATTGAACAGAGTTTGTGTTTGAGGAGCTTACCTATAGAATTTCAAGTACTAGTGGAGGCAACCAATGTGGGGATAAGTCTGCCTATTTTGTGATGTTCACAGTTTAGGGCAGTATTTACTGAGGGCACCTTCAACAAATTTTGCTCCATCTTGACCCAGAGCGGGGAGCACTCTACTTCGTCACTGACCCAGTGGACACGGTATGAAGCCAGAAAGGCGTAGACTTAGGAGAAATGCGGAGAACTACTTCTTCACGGAAAGTAGTGGATTTCTGGAACAGCCTTCCAGCGGAGGTCGTGGGGGTGACAACGGTGGTGAAATTCAAGAATGCATGGGATAAGCACAGGGGAATCATAGTGGAAAGGAAGGGGGAGGGAGAAAGGGCTGTAGATTATACATGGTCTGTGGTAATAATGTAGGTAGGGAGAAATGGGCAAACTGGATGAGCCAAGCGGTACTTGTCTGCTGTCAAATTCTATGTTTGTATGTCTCTGTGCAGTGGGTACCAGTGGATGCCCGGCAGCATTCATGGAAGGCTTGCACGCCCCTTGCGCACACAATGCCACAGCTGATTGCTCAGCTACACACCGTGGGAAGTCCAGGGGCATGTCAGTAGGCATGACCACACGCTGTGCTATTCACAAAGGCACAGAGTTCTGGTCAGGCAGGCACACGATATGGAAGCAGAGACCCTGCCATATATTTTGCATGCACCCCACAGTGTCCCCCTGCAGGTTGTGTGGGATAAGGAAGCCCCCACCTATCGTGCTGCCCAGCCCTCAGGACTGCGCACCTGTGTCCCTGGGGGTGTGCGGTTGTGCATACTGTGCACCCTGTGCCTGTTCATGGGTGCGTAGCTGTGTGGACTGTGTACATGCAATTTTATGCATAGGCCCCTTTGGGAGGTTACAGGAAAGGGCTTAAAAGTCCCTTGGACGAGGACTAATTATGGACAGATGACATTGTTATATTGCCACTTTTTAGTCAGACAGATACAAATAATTTTAAAACGAAAAATGATAGCATGGTACATTGAGCCCAAAAGTTGTTTAGCACAAAAATATCTACAAAAGGATTTATTTATAAATTTTCATTTATAGATACCTTTTAGATTTTTTTTATAATAGCAGCCACTTAGCAACTATTATGATAAATGGAGCGACACTGGGAACAATTTATAAAAAGAAAAAAAAAAAAAAAACTACACTAAACATAAATAAAAAAGCATTCAAGAAACTCCTATCCTATTGCATAAATGGAATATGCAATGGAAAACTCATGGAATAAATGATTTATCTGGCCTTGAGCAGTTTGACCTCTGACACTTAGTCGTGAGGTTACCCAGGGTCAAAATGCTCTTGTGCAAATAAATCTTTCTAGGAGCGTGGCTGTGTTGTTCATCCACACTCATTGGCATTGTCCCTTTCCTCTTTAAATCTGCCGGAACTCTTCAAGCTGGCTCCTCCCACCCACACAGGTGGTAAATACCTTGGCTGCGCCGCATGAGGCCAGATCTTCCTTTCCGGTGGAAGATACAGGTTGCCTCTCTCATGCTATCGCATTTCGTAGGCCCTGGCTTTCAAATCTTCGGTTTTATCGAAATTAAAATTCGTTCAAGTTAGCGATCGTGCATTTGCGTCTTCGACCATGGAGAAATCTTCCCCGGGATTTTGTCAGTGTCCTTGCGGCCAAAAGATATCGCGCAACGATCCCCTTCTCACATGTGTCTACTGCCTGGGTGTCGGCCATGACACCTCGTCCTACAGTTACTGCTTGGCTTTCCATCCCAACATCCTGGACGACGGCATGGCACTCCTGAAACTGGGGAGACCGGAGAAAAGGAACCCTCCAGTGAAGTCCAAGGAGGCTAGGTGGGTGGTTTCCACGGCCGTGGGCTCCGCAGAGCAGCTGGGATGCATGCAAGCATTCGAGGAAGAAGCCGCACGCACTTTGGCTAATCGAAGCTTCTTCATCTCACTGAACTTAGGCTCCACCTTTACAGGTTCATTTAAGGAGTTATGCCAGTCTCTCCCCACCCGAGGTGAGGCGCCCATGGGCTTGCACTGCTCCAACTCTCGGAAGAGGGGAAAACGAACCTTCTTTATCTTCATCTCGATGAAGGTGATCTTGGGACCGAGAGATGTCTCAGTCCCAGGAGCATGCGGTCTCGACCTGAGTCGAGATCACCTCCTCAGCTGCAGGCTTTACGGACCTTTGGTCTGGCCAGACGTCCGAGGAAGTGGCAGATGAGGTTGAGATCAATCTCAACCTGATCGACCCTTTGTTGCCAGCCGTGGTTGATGACTTCTTAGAAAGGACTCCGGTCCTAGTGTTTCCTGATGAGGAAACCCAGCCAACTGGCATCCCCATTCAGGATCTGGTTCCGGACCCTCGGGTTTCACCGATTCCCCCGGTGTCTCATAGTTGACCAAGTTGGCCTGCCCGATCTCGGTTGAGTTCCAGAACCCCCTCGGCCGAACGACCGAGGAAGAGCCATAAGTGCTCTAAGAAGAGGCAACGCCACACATCATCCTCTTCCTCCTCCTCAGATGAGGAGAGGCTCCGACGGAAACTCCGTTGGCGCTATGAGGACTTTATGTGGCAACAGCTGATTCTGACTGGGCAGAAGCCGGCTTTGCCAACCACCCCGGCCATTACTTGGCTCTCGCCTCCCAGGCCAAAACCGACTCCTCCGGAAACAAAACCCTCGTTTCCTCCGCCCATGGGGCCAGCCCGTCCCCCGGCTCGGCCTCTTCCAGTCTCTCCACTTATTCAGGTGGAACTGCCACCTAAACAGCCTATGGGAGGGGCTCCCTCGAAACAGGACCAACAGGATGCTGGACTTCCCCAATGTCTGTCGGCCACAGTCACCCCGGATCGCCCTCAGCGGATCGAGGGTGATTTAGGTGGCAGGCTGTTGTACCCTGACTCCTTGGACTCGGATGTCACCGGGCTCCACTCTCATCCTGGGGATGATGAGTCGTTTGTTGGCACAGGGATGGAGGAAGGCCCTTCCTCCTTTCAAGGGACTCTCCTTCTCGTTTCAGACTCCACTGGAATGCCCCTGGAATCTATCCAGAAAAAGGCGGAGTACCCTCTCACAGGTATCCTAAAGAGAGGGGATACCCCAACTGAGGCCTTTCCTGTGGCCGAAGCCATCATTGGCCCAGCCCTCGAACTTCAGCAGCACCCTGCCTCATGCCCAGCACCATCTGCCCACATGGCCCACAATTACGCGCTGCCCACGGGATCCCTTGTGGGGTTCACAGAGCACCCTTCAGCCAAAAGCCTGGAGACCGCCTCTGTGTTCAGGTGCACTGGTAGTTCTGCCAACACTGACCGACCTCCAGACAAAGAGTCCAAAAATATGGACCACTCCACACAGAAAGTCCATGCGGCTTCCTCCTTGGGCCTTCATCAGGCCAGCTCGGCTGTCATCATGGTGCACTTCTCTCATGCCCTTCTCGGGTCATTAGACAAAGTCCCCCCTCATCTCCCTGCAGACATGCAGACCACGGTCAAACAGGTCCATGCCCAGGGCCATTCTGTTGCCAAACAGCAGCTCCAGATGGCCCTGGATATCAGAGATTCTTGTGCCCGCACGATGGCCACCGCAGTGGCCTCTTGCCGCAGGGCTTGGCTGAGGCTTTCTTCCTTCCCGACGGATGCTTAGCATAAGTTTGCTGACGTGCCTTTTCTTGGGACCGACTTGTTTGATGTAGGAGCGGCCAGTCACCTACAGCACATAGAGCAGTCCAATGCCACCTTGAACGCCACGGGTTCTTCGGGCAAGAACCAGCAGAAGAAGCCTTTCCAGCACTCTTCCCCTGCAGTCCGGCAGCCCTCCTATCATGGAGGACAGCAACATCAGCAGCAGGCTCAAGCTTGGTGCCCCCGGCCCAAGCCTGGACTTAACAGGTCCAAAAAGGGGGCCGAGGCTCAGGTCCTGGAGCCTCCTCCTCCTGTAAACCTGCCCAGTGACGGGATGGGGGTTGCCACCCCTGTCTCCATCATGCCAGCTCTGGGCCCTCTCGTGGGGGGTCGGCTCCACCACTTTCTTTCCACCTGGTCCGCTATCACTTTGGACAGGTGGGTTCTCGAAGTGGTCAGTCGGGAACTGCCTCTAGAGTTCAAGCAGTACCCTCCCAGCCGAGCCCGCACCCCTCGGGAGGAATGGATTTCCACGTGCACCCAGTCAGCTCTTCGAGACAACATAGCTCAGCTCCTCCGCAAGGAGGCAGTAGCATCCATGGCGGATCCTCCAGCAGACCCAGGCTTTGTCTCCAGGTACTTCCTGGTGCCCAAGCAGATGGGGGGTTGGTGCCCCATTCTAGATCTCCACAAACTGAATCAGTATTTTAGATCTCGCACCTTTCGGATGGTCAGTCTGTCCCAGCTCATACCATCCTTGGAGCAAAATATGTGGTTCTGTTCTCTGGATCTGCAGGATGCTTTCTTTCACATCCCAATCCGTCCGTCCCATCAGTGGTTCCTCCACTTCAGGGTCGACGGGACCCTGTACGAGTTCTGAGCCATGCCGTTTGGCCTGTCATCAGCCCCACGGGTCATCACCAAATGCATTGCAGTGGTGGTGGCCCATCTCCAGTGTCAGGGGATCGGGATCTACCCCACCTCGATGATTGGCTCCTGGCAGGTTCCACCCAACAGGAGGTGGAGAGGTCCAGGGATCCGGCACTCCAGACCTGCTCCCAACTTGGCCTCCTGATCAACGAGGCCAATTCAGAATTCATGCCTTCCCAGGTGATGGGCTTCATCGAGGCAGATTTTGACTCTTGTCAAGCCAGAGCTTGGCTCCCGGCAGACAGGGCAGAGGTTCTCTCCTCCTTTGCCCAATCATTTCTGCACCCCCCATCATGCACACAGCAGGAACAAAAAAAAAAATAATGTTATTCTGCAAGCAAGCCGAGATGAAAAGTTTACAACAGACGAAAACTATTGCAAGCAATAAGCTGACAGTGACAGAGATCCCCATTTACAAGGCTTATCCTGTTCAGTGTGGAAATCAACCCCCCCCCCCTTGTAGCTACACCAACAAGGCTGGGAGTTGGGACCAAGCGCAACCACTGACACGATCACAGCGACATGGGTGGGGGAGAGCAAGGGGAAAAAAAAAACAACTGTTTGAAATTCTAGAAGGGCAAATCAGCGAGAGATCTGACACTGGAAAAGGCAGAACGAAAACATAAGCTTAGCAAGACCAAACACCACAAATCCAAGGGAGACAGGGCAAGGGAAGGGGAGGGGAGGAAATCAGCAGACACGATCACCGAAGGGACAACCAAAGCCGAGGCTAGATCGGCTCATTGGGGTGGCATTCTATCGGTTCCTTAAATTCTCAAAGGCAGCACAACAATCATCGGGGAAATATTTGACTTTGAGAGGTAGGGTTTCTCACATATAACCCCACTGGCTCAGTTGAGAAGAGGAGCCCATTTGGCAGTAGTACTGTATGGTGGTGACAGCTGCACAGGTATCTTTACATATAGGATGATTACTAGGTGCCCAAGGAGTGCAGGCGGCACATCATAAGCTTCACACATAAATACCACCGGTCTTATAAGTTGTTTACAAGCAGAACTCTATAAAATGACAATCATACCATTCCACAAAAAATATCAGCAGTCACAAAATCACCTCGTAAGCAGCTCTACCATCTGACAGTCCTGATGAAATGGGGACAGATGATGAGGCAGATTGGAAAGGCTAGCAAAGTTTGAAGTTGAGCGAGCATGTGTGCCACTTACTTTCTTGTGGGGGTCGCAGTTGGTGGCAGAGTCTCTTGGGTGGCTCTTCGGGGTTGCTCGGTCCAGCGCTAGGAGGAATAGGTTCCAAGTAATCACCATCATAGTCGGGAAGTGGTGTCAGGCTCACTGGGTGGGTATGGGGTGCGTGAGAGGAGATGGTGCTGGGGGTCTAGAAGTGAGGGAGAGGAGGTGGGGTGGGAAGGGGGCTCTCGCTTCTTAGTCTCTCTCAGTCAGTGTGAGATCAGATAGGGGCCCTTAGCTGCCCCAGTTGGTAGCTGAGGCTCGAAACGCTGTCAAGAGGCTCCTCGGGCTGCGATTCCTGTCTGCCATGCTGTGCCTTGGAGAGCCGCTACCAAACAGAGACAAGGGCTGTGAGAGGAGGTGATGAGGAACCACTGATGTGTGTGATGGCCCGTGGACTGACTGCTTCCAAACTACTGCACTCACTGTACACACCAGCTGGCTCCAAGCTACTGCAGGTGTCTTTTCACACCTGCTCATCTGCCGGTTCCCTCCTCCTCCTGCTGTCTCTGCTCCTGTGGGTCTGAGAGTCAAGGGCTGTGTCGAGGTTTGTAGTTCCTGCCGCTGCCCCTGGATTGAGGCATCAAACTCACTGTGGGCAATGATTGGCCAGCCAGACACACTGCCTAACCCTAAACTTTTCAGTTTCTTAAGCCCCACCCCCACACACACACACACTCCAGTTTGATAATCTGTTTTAGCAGTCTGTCTCTCTCTCTCTCTCTCACTTTTCCTGAAGACTCAGATGGGTGCAGAAGGGACAGATTTATTGCGGACTGGAAAAAATAAGAATAGCGAATTTGTGGAGCGAGGGCGTCTTTCAAGTATAAGTGGTAATTACTGCATGTGAAATAGTGTTTGACAAAATAAAATGGGCAAAAATCACTTTATAGTACAAAGGGAGTAGGCAGATGTGTTTGCAGAAAGACTAAACAGTTCTTTCCAGTTAAGATTTAGAAGGAAAAGAAGAGAGACATACACACACACACACTGTGTGTGGTCGGTCATGCCAGCTGAAGGGATCGCTATTGAAGGATTGCTCGTGTCGGTGGATTTTTGCTTGGTTGGAGGTGCCAGCTGCCAATAAGGAGATAGCAACTCCCTGCCAAGGAGGCACACACAGATCATTGAGGTGCCAGGACCAACATCCTGTCCGGCAGAGAACACGCAGTATACCTCTCTCAGATGTCCCACATTGATTATATTCTTGTGCTGTTTTGGGCATCTCTTCATTATACCGCTCATAACTCCTCTATACCTCTCAAGTGTCCATCAGTACAAGGGAGGCCCTTAGTTTTACCAGAGTATAGCTCTGTCCCACATGGAAAATGTGCAGCCCATGCAGAGAAGGTGCTGTAAACTTAGCCTTTAAAGCAGCAATTTCATAACATTCCATGTTTCTAAAGCAAAATTAAACCTATACAGGTAATGGCATTAGTTTTCACAATATTAACAGCTTGTATCTGCATGTTTGATAATGTGACATTCAGAAGGCCAATGTCCCAGTGTCTCATATTTTGAGTGGTAGTGTCCCACATTTCAGTGGCAATGGGTAGAGAAGTATGCTCCAAGTGGAAAAGGTGCTGTCCCCATTCCCTGAGACTGTAAAGCAGTAATATATTTTACTCTTTGCTGCCCAAGGAACAGCACACTTTATGGATGTGAAAGCACCTATTTTCACAGAGTTCGGGGGGGGGGGGGCATAGTTGCAGTTAAGTGGCATAAAGTGATCAAAACGACCACTTTGCAGCAATGTTCTACCTTGCATCCCTTTGTGTTATACATAAATGAGTCCCAAGTCTTTCCTTGCACCATCCCAATGGCCATTGCACAGGCACAGGGAAAGGCATGGGACTGGCATGTTAATGAAGCAGTAATGTATGAACAGATGCTTCCTGGCCCCCACAAGTCTGGCCACATGTCTCAGCATGTCAGACTCCTGCAGAACTGTGTGAAGCAGTTCTGAGGGGTGGCTCAGGCACAGGGCAGCCAAAATGATGATCAATGTGTCTGAGATTGGCAGGGGACTGGAAAAGTAAAAGCCACTAGTGTGGGGAAGTGGCTGTGGAGAGGGCTGTCCTGGGCACCAGGGATATATTTCATAATCAGGAGGAGCATGGGGTTCACAAGACCACCAAGAAGTACAAGCAAGAGATGTGAAAAATCAAAAAGACTCCACACTCAAGTAGGCCATAAGATACGGGGTTGGGGACAATTGAGTGGTAGCATCTCATGCCACATGACTGGTGCAATGCCATGTCGAGATACCCATGGTGGTTGCAGTTTTTATGTTTGCAGGCAGAATCAGAGTTTCTGACCAAAACATGCAGTGTGTATTATTTGCATTGCAACTTAGTTGCCTAAGTCTCGTCTTTGTGTATAGTAGTTTTCGGGAAGTGTGGAGCAGAGAGCTGCATTGAGCCCCTAAAATCTGTCACTCCCAACTGTGACTGTGTATCAGGCCCCTGAGTTTCTGCCTCTGCAACATGTTGTGTGGCCTGTGGTGTCCCAGGGACATTCAGTTGATTCAGGGCCAGCAGGGCAGATCATATGGGGACTATCGCTGAACATGTACTCACTGGAGACCAAACAAAAGATGGGTTACATAATAGAGACCTTTACGTTCCTGAAAAAAATAAGGTGAACTGCAAGGAAGTTAACAGTTTAAGGATACAGAACACAAGTGGAAGCTGACAGGAGGAAGATTCAAGAGAGACACGAGAAAGTTCTGTTTTACAAAATGGGTTTCAGAATCATGGAACAGTCTGCCAGGCAAGCTGGTGGGCAAAAAAACTATAAATGGTTTCAAGCACAGCTGGGGCAGAGTGAAGGTTACTCAGGCTAGTAACAATAGGGAGGGAAATGAGGTATGGATAGTGGGGGCTAGTACTATATATGGACAGTAGGTCCCAGGGTCTGGTAGGGAACTATGGGAAGACTGGATGGACCATTGTTTTTTTCTGCCATCATTGTCTATGTTATTATGCTTCTGTGTCCCACATTTTATCATGTTTTCCACCATATTTAAATATGAAACATAGAATTTGATAGCTAATAAGGACTGCTTGTCCCACCCCAGTCTGTCGATTTTTCCCTGCCGATTCTATCCTGTCAGCACAGACCCTACTTGCTCTCCTGTCCCCTCCCCAGAGACAGGCTGACCCCCTAGATACCTGGAAATCTCTAGGTGGGCCCCCTTCAGTTAGGTACCTGGCTACCTTCTAAACTCTGCAATGCTTTGCATTTATCATCATGGGGCACTGTAGGTAAATGTAAGATGAAAACGCAGACATAATGTATCATACTTAAGTGGAGTAGTGATACGAGTGTGTCACCCTGAGCCCTCCCTTTTTGGTTTTCCAGGTGGGCCTCTATCTCCATTTTCCAGGTGGGCCCCCCGTACCCCAGTCTGACCCTACCCCTTAGCTTCCCAACCAAGATTCCCTTGCATGTACAGGTATGTCGGGCACTGTAAGTAAATGTAAGATAGAAACACAGAGCTAGTGTATCAGTTTAAGTGGAATACTAATATGAATGTGTCACCCTGGGATCTCCCCCTTCAGATTTTCCAGGTGGGTACCAGCACCTGTCAACACATTCCAGGTGGATCCCCTGTACTCCAGTCTGACCATACTCTTGCTTCCCAACTAAGATTCACTTTTGCCTATCCCATGCATGACTGAAGCCCACTGCTGTTTTTGCCCCCCCCCCCATCTAGAAGACTGCTCAAGGCATTCACTACTCTTTCAGTGAAGAAATGTTTCCTCACGTCAATCCTAAATTTCCCACTTCCAGCTTCATTGCATGTCCCCTTGCTTTCATGCATCTCTTCCTCTGAAGGATACCCCACTACTGTACATTGTTTAACCCCGTGAAGTATTTACAGGTCTCTGTCAAGTCCCCCCTCTCCCATCTCTCTTCCTAGGTTGTACATATTTAGGTCCTCCTTAAGTTTCTCCTCCTAGGGCTTCTGATGCAGCCCCTACACCATTTTAGTTGCACTCCTCTGGACAGCCTCCATCCCGTCTATGTCCTTCCTGAGATGCAGTCTCCAGAACTTGACACAGCCAGCACTCCAGGCCTCTTTCTGCTGGTGATACCTCTTTCTATGAACCTCAGCATTCCACTGGCTCTACCTACTGCCTTGTTGCACTGTCTTGCCACCTTGAGATCATCAGTTTTGATTACCCTATGTCCCTTTACTGTTTGGTGACTGTCAATATCTCTCCTCCCATTTTGTACTCTGCCTCTGGGTTTCTGTGCCCTAGGTGCATGAGTTTGCACTTTTTCACATTGAAAATCAGCGGCCATGCCCTTGACCACTCCTCAAGTTTTCTCAGGTCTCTGCACATTATTTCCACCCCCTTTGGAGTGTCTACTCTATTGCAGATTTTAGTGTTATCTGCAAAGAAGAATACCTTCCCTTCCAGTTTATCTGCAACACTTCTAAAGTCATTAAAGAGGATCAATCCTAGTACTGAGCAGTGAGGCACCCTGCTGGTCACCCTCCTTTGGTTGAACAATCAGAACGGTGGCGCATTCCTGTGCTGGGCAGTTAGGGCACCAGTCGGCAATGTCACCGATCACTTTTTTTTGCAGGAGGATGTGCCCCACCCCCACCCCCTACTTAAGGATACCTACTTTGGGGTGTGGACTTTGGGGAGGGGGTGACGAATCCTGCATTCATTGCCCTGATTGCCTGGCACTGTAATGCTGGTGCTCTGAGTGCCATAAGGGCCCTCCTTTCCCTGGAATGAACTCCATTGACCACCATCCTCTGTTGCATATCCATTAACCAATTTTTTACCCAGTTTGCCCAGTTTCCCTATGAGTGTCCTATGTGGTACGGTGTTGAATGCCTTACTAAAATCTAAGTAGGCTACATTCATCACCTCACCTTAATCTATTTCCTTGGTCACTCAAACAACTCTTATCAGATTTGGGTGACATGACCTCCCCCTTTGAATCCATTCTGCCTCTGGTCCTGTAACCCACTGGATTCAAGATGCTCCATTATCTTTTCTTTTAGCAGCAACTCCATTAACTTCCCCACCACTGATGTCAGACTGATTGGGCTATAGCTGCAGCCCATCTCCCTGCTACAACATTTATGAAGCAGGACTGCTGCTGCCCTCCTCCGGTCCTCCAGAACCACTCCGGTTTCCAGTGAGTTATTGAACAGTGCTGTCAGAGGTGCAGCCAGTACTTTCTGAAGCTCCCTCAATATGATGTGGGTACCTCATCTGGCCCGTAGCCGTATCCACTTTCATATTTGCGAGTTTGCTCAGGACTGTCTCATCTGTAAATGGACATGTGCCTAACTCCTTACCCTCAGTACTCCTGTTTCTTTTATGTAGCCCATCCCCTCCCCCTCCTCTATGAAGACCACACAAAAGTATTTGTTCAGAATGTTTGCTTTTTCCTGATCCCCCTGCACGGTCCCCCTTGCCCTTCTTAACCTCATAATCCTTCCTCTCATCTTCTTTTTACTTTTGTACCTACAAATGGTGTTGTCCCCTTCAGTTACCCTTTGGGCTATTCCTTCGCCACTGTGTGCCTTTGCATGTCTCATTATATTCTCTGGTTCCCTCTGCTTCTCATGCTACATCTCCCTATCCTCTTTCCTTTGCATCTCATTATATTCCCTGACTCCCTCTCCTCATGCTGCACCTCCCCATTCTCTTTCCTCTGCATCTCATTACTGTATATTCCCTGACTCCCTCTCCTTCTCATGCTACACCTCCCTATCCTTTTTCCTCTGCATCTCATTATAACTCCTGAATCTCCATTTGGTTTGAACTGGCCCTTACATCCAGTGAAGCACAATCAAGAGCTGAAGTCCTTGATTTTAAAAGAGTGGACTTCAGTAGGATGAGGAAGCTGGCCAGGGATAAGTTAGTAGGGGTGGACAACATAGGCAGGGTGGAAGAGAGATGTAGGGTAATTAAGGGGGCCATTGTGGAGGCATCTAAAGTATATATGAGAACGGTAACCAAAAATAACAGGTTCAAGAAATCATCATGATTCTCAGCAAGGGTCAAGAAGATGGTGAGGGACAAGAAAAAGGCATTCTATAACTATAAAGAAAAGCAGGGGGAGGAAGAATTGGGAGAATATGTACTGAAAAATAGGGAGGCAAAGAGGATGGTTAGGGAGGCAAAAGAAGTCAGAGCTATGTGTATATTGTGGAGGGGGTCAAGAGTGGTGAAACACTTCTTTAGATACATTAGGAAAAAAGTAGGGGCAATCATAATGTGGTTAGACAGCAGACTTGACTTCTCAGCCCACATTAATGCCATCATGCCAAACTCCACCCCAAGCTCAGTACCCTGTACTGCAGTAAGGACTGCCTCTCCACACTGGTCTACAGGGAATTAGTCACCATAATGGCTCTCCTGGTCTTCGACTATGCAGATGTGGTCTATGGCACTGCCCCATCCACTTCCCTGGCCGGACTGGGCACCCTCTGCAATGCCTTCTGTTGCTTTGCTACAATCTCACCTTCTCACACCCACCACTACTTGATGTATTCCTCCCTATCCATCCTCCCACTTCCCACACATCACCAGTTCCACTGTGCTTTCCCCATCTCTAAATACTGGTTCTAGGGACATGGATATGTTGTTCATCCACACTGTCTGGCAGGTTCCTTGCTGCTTTAAATCTTGCTGGAAGGTCTTCAAGCTGGCTTCTCCCACCCACCCGGGTGGTAAAGCTCTCGGCTCAGCCCCATGATGCCAGATCTTCCTTACCGCTTGGAAGCTCAGGTTCCCTCCTTAACGCTCTGCATATAGACTGGATCCTAATTCTTCGGTTCACCCGAAACTAATTCTTAAGTTTTCAAGACTTCAGTCAAATTACTCCCTCGCGGCTGCGATGGACAAATCGACTCTCGTTTTTTGGCGGTGCACATGTGGGCAGAAAATGTCCAGGACGGATCCACACTCCACGTGCGTCTACTGCCTCGGCCTAAATCATGACCCGCAGGCCTGTGAGTTATGCCGTTCATTTTCGGCCAATGTCCTGGAAGACCGCGCTGCCTGGTTTCAGCTTGGGTGCCCCGAGAAGCGCTACCTGCCGGTGAAGTCCAAGGAGGCGCATTGGGCAGTGTCCGCGGCGGCTGGCTCGGCTGAGCAACGTGAGCAGATGATCGCCCTCGAGGAGGAGGCGGCCCAGGCCGCATCTTCATCTTCCTTGGTCGCGGCATTTATCCCGCTCTCTCTGGGATCCTCCTACACTGCTTCTTTTAAGGAACTTTGCCAGTCCCTCTCCATGAAGGGAAGGGGCCATCGGAACATTCTTCTCGGTCCAAAAGAAGGACTCGAAAGGTAAGTCCCACTGTCGGCGTTCATGGGAGAGGGAGAGGTCCCCTTCCCCAGACAGTTGACACTTGACTTCGGTCGAGATTGCGGCTAAGGCCACTGGCTTCACGGTGTCCCCATCAGGTCAGCCGGCCGAGACACCTGTCGACGCAGTCGAGATTTTTCTCGACCCGTCGGATGGGCTGTCAACTGGTGAAGCCGACAACCCTTCTTCACCGGTTTCCTCGGTGGAGACCGAGGACTTGCCTGCACCTCCCGTGCCGGAGTCCCCGGTCAAGGCTTCTGAGCCGAGGGAAGAGCAGGTGTCCCCGGCCCCTTCCCAGACCTGCCCTCGGAAACACCAAGGGTCTTGGTCTCAGACCTCGTCTCTGTCCAGCCGATCCCGCCAACATCAGCAGTCTCGGTCTCAGCACCAAAGTAAGCGGCGGCACCGCTCGTCCTCGTCTTCCTCCTCTGAAGAGGAGAGGCTTCGGTGCAAATTGTGTCAATGCTACGAGGACCTAATGTGGCAGCAGTTACTTCTGTCTGGGAACAAGCCGACGCCGTCACCTTCCCCGGCCATCAAGTGACTGTCACCCGAACTGCCGAAACAACCCCTCGCTGGAGTCGAGGTGCCCAAGCCTGGGCCAGTTGTTCGACTGAAACCAGCTGCCCCACCGATTGTGGTGGAACTTCCGCCTCCACAACCAAAATCAGGGATGCCAACCAAGGACTCTCGGTCGGGTCAGGGTCTGCCCCACAGGTTGTTGGTCACCCTCACTCCCGACCGTCCTCGGCAGGTGGAGGGTGGCTCAGGCCCCAGGCAGCTCTTTGCAGACTCCTCGGAGTCCCTGTCTTCCAGGCCCCTTGACATGGAGTCCTCCAGGGGGGCAGTTGATGGACGAGAGCCCATCGTCCTTTATGAGTCTGCTTCGGCTTATCTTGGAGTCCACCAGGATGCAGCTCAAGCCCGTATCCAAGTGGGCCAAGTATCCCCTGACGGAGATACTGGACCGAGGGGATTCGCCCACGGAGGCCTTTCCAGTGGCTGAAGCCATTGTTGGCCCAGCCTTGGAGCTTTGGCAGTGGCCGGCTTCCTGTCCTGCGCCTTCGGCCAGGATGGCCAGGAAGTATGCGGTCCCTACCGGCTCTTTGTCTGTTTTTTTGGAGCACCCCTCCGCAGAGGGGTTGGTCACCGATAGAGTTTTCCAGCATTCCGGGAAACGCTAAGGAATTTGTGGATAAGCCCCCGACAAGGAGTCCAAAAAGCTGGACTATGCTGGGTGCAAGGTGTGTGCTGTGTCCTCCCTTGGTCTCCACCAAGCCTGCTCGGCCGTGCTGATGGCACACTTCTCCCACGCCCTCATGGACTCCCTGGATGAGGTGATCCCTCATCTCCCGGCCAACCTGCAGACCACGGTCAAGCAGGTACGGGACCAGGGAAGGGCGGTGGCAAAACAGCAGCTCTAAACGGCTCTGGACATTGGAGGCTCCTGTGCCAGATCAGTTGTGGCCGCAGTGGCCCTGCGCCACAGAGCATGGCTGAGGATATCCACCTTCACGGCGGATACCCAGCATAAACTGGTAGATGTCCCCTTCCTGGGAACTGACCTGTTCAGCCCTGGAGTGGAAGGCCACCTCCAGCGGATCGAAAAGTCCAATGCTACTCTGGACTCATTCATCTCCGCCCAGAAGGACAAGGGCCGTCGCCAACAACATAAGTCCTTTCACCCTTCTGCGCCTGCAGCACGTCCGGCCCAACAGCACCAGCATCAGGGCCAGCAGGCTCACGCTTGGCACCCCAAAGCCAAGCCTACAGCCTTCTCTAACTGGAAGCAGGGATGAAAAGGCCCAGGAAGTCTCTTGGACGGTCCCTCCTCCAAGCCTGCCCAGTGACGGGTTGAGGGGTGTTGCCCCCAGCCTCATCACTCCCCCCCCGGTTCCCCCTAGTGGGGGGACAGCTCCGCCACTTCCTTTCCACCTGGTCCACTATCACCATGGACCGCTGGGTGTTGGAAGTGGTAGGAAAGGGCCTGCCCCTGGAGTTTGAGCAGGCCCCGCCCTTCTGAGCCGTCACCCCTCAGGGGGCTATGGGGTCCGCAGCCTCTCTGTCAGCTCGCCAAACCGACATCGCCCTACCCCTCGAAAAAGAGGTGATCAGGAAGGTGGCGGATCCTCCACCGGTCCCGGGGTTTGTGTCCAGGTACTTCCTGGTCCCAAAACGGATGATGGGCTGGCGCCCCATTCTAGACCTGCATGACCTGAACAGGTTCCTAAGGTCTCGGACCTTTAGGGTGGTCACTCTGGCTCAGATAATCCCATCCTTGGAATGAGGTGTGTTGTTCTGTTCTCTGGACCTCCAGGACGTGTTCTTTCATGTCCCAATCCATCCGTCCCACCAGAGATTCCTCCACTTCAGGGCACAGGGATCCCTCTACGAGTTCCGGGCCATACCCTTTAGCCTTTCCCTAGCTCCCAGGGTCTTCACCAAATGCATGGCAGTGGTGACAGCATTCCTGCGGCACCAAAGGGTCCGGGTGTACCCCTACCTGGATGACTGGCTGATTGCGGCCTCCTCCAGAATGGAGGTGGAGCGGTCCAGAGATCTGGCCCTCCAGGTTTGCTCTCAGGTAGGCCTCCTCATCAACGAGGCCAAGTCAGAACTCGTGCCAAAGCAGGTGATACAGTTCATCGGGGCAGAGCTCGACTCTCTACGAGCCGGAGCATGGCTCCTGGTGGACAGGAACGAGGTTCTTTCCTCTTTTGACCAATCATTTCAGGTTGGGCAATTGCGCCCTGCCCGGGACCTCCTGGGCCTCATGGCAGCCTGCACCAGCGTAGTGCATTGGGCCCGTTGGTACATGTGTCCCTTTCAATGGGGGCTGGACAGCTAATGGTCACAGCACTTCGATCCCCTGGATTAGCTAGTGACAGTGACCCAGGGGATGTGGAAAGCTCTCCAGTGGTGGACCATTCCATCACATCTGCAGGAGGGCATCCTGTTTGTCCACCCCGAGCTGACGGTCTCTCTATCGACCGATGCCTCTCTGATGGGTTGGGGTGCCCATCTGGGGGAGCACAGAATGCACAGCCTCTGGTCCCCTTGGGAGTCCTGATGCCACATCAACCTGCTGGAGCTTTGAGTGGTTCATCTAGCCCTCACCGCCTTCGCTCCATTTCTACGGGGTCAAGTAGTTCAGGTCCAGATGGACAATACCACGACCATGTACTACCTAAACCGCCAGGGTGGAACGCGCTCCATGCCTCTGTGCAGGGAAGCTCTCCGCATTTGGTCATTTGTGCACAGCCTGGAGGTGGATCTCCTTGCCATCCATGTGGCAGGAGCCTCCAACATTCTGACCGATGCCCTAAGCTGGATAGGAGCTGCGTCCCATGAGTGGTCTCTCCTGCTGGAGGTAGTACAAGATCTGTTCTCCCACTGGGGCATGCCTCAGGTGGACCTGTTTGCCTCAAGGGAGAATGCAAAGCTGAGACTGTTTCATGCCCGCCCCCCTCAGCAGGGCTCGCTGCAGGGGGATGCCTTCTCGAGGCCGTGGACCCAAGGCCTCTTCTACACCTTTCCCCCATTTCCCTTGATCCACAAGGTGCTTCTCAAGGCAAGGAGGGACAAGGCGCAGGTGATTCTGGTAGCCCCAGACTGGCCCCGCCAGTTCTAGTATCCAGATCTCCTCAGTCTCAGCTCCAGGCTTCCGAGGTGGCTTCTAGCCCACCTGGACCAGATCTCAGTCAGTCAGGGGAAGGTATTCCATCCGGACCTTCAATCCCTGCACCTGACAGCCTGGTTCCTGAGCGGCTAGAGTTCCAGGCTTTGGGTCTTTCCGACGAGGTCTTCAACGTTGTTGAGGCGTCCCGTAAGGAGTCGACCAGAAAATGCTGTGCCTTCAAATGGAAGAGATTCTCCATTTGGTGTCAGGGCAAGGGCCTGACCCTTCCTCCTTTTCCTTGGCAAGCATTCTGGACTACCTGTGGTCCCTTTCTCAGCAAGGGCTTTGGTCGACAACCCTTAGGGTGCACCTGGCAGCCATCTCTGCTTATTGGGCACAGGCCGGGAAGCAGTTGGTGGCACAGGAGAAGGTGGTCGGGTGCTTTTTCAAAGGCCTTGATCACATATCCCCTCTGGTGCAAGAACCTCCACCTCCGTGGGATCTACTGCTGGTATTGGCTAAGCTCATGGGCAAGCTATTCGAACCGATGCACAGGTGTGACATCTCTCACCTGTCATGGAAGACTGCCTTCTTGGTGGCTATCACGTCAGCCAGAAGGATGGGAGAGCTCCAGGCATTCCATCGAGTCTCCTTATCTGGTCTTCCACAGGGACAAGGTTGCCCTGTGCCCCACCCAAAATTCCTTCTGAAGGTGGTGTCAGAGTTTCACCTTAACCTAGGTGTTGACTCTGCCGGTGTTCTACCCAATCACACCTCGAGGCCAAATATAGACTCATACTTTGGACCCTAAAGAGCGCTACTATAAGGAGTGGGCGAAGTTCGAGGAGAGGTTCGCCAGCTGTTTGTCACTCCACGCTAGAAGCCGCACCTGGCAGATCTGCAGCCAAGCGGACGATAGGCAGGTGGGTCACCTCCGCATAGATCTCTGCTATAGGTTGGCAGGCAGGAGCCCCAGAGGGATAAGAGCTCATTCTACTCGCCATACCGCTGCATCGGTGGCTGCTTCCAGAGACGTCCCTATCCAGGAAATCTGCTGGGCTACTACCCGGAAGTCAGCACACACCTTCATCACCCACTACCACATCGACCTTGAGTCACACCGGGATGCTGGTTTTGGGGCCTAGGTTCTCCAGTCTTTATTTCCTAAGTAGGGGGTGTGCACCTTGCCTCCCTCCTCCCAGAGAACTGCTAGGAGTCTGCCAGACAGTGTGGATGAACAACATATCCATGGCCCTGGAAATACAGGTTACTCACCTGTAACAGGAGTTCTAGGAATGGTATATGTTGTTCATCCACACGACCCACCAGGCCTCCCCAGCTTCGACGCACAACCTGGCTTCCAGTGGGCTAGATCTGGCATCATGGGGCGGAGACGAGAGTTTTACCACCCGGGTGGGTGGGAGGAGCCAGCTTGAAGACCTTCCGGCAAGATTTAAAGGGAAACAGTGGAAAAGGCACAACGTTACCCAGGCACTACACAAATGCCTGATTAGTGGTTTCAGACAGTAACATTCTTTTAACAAATTACTCTAATTGATTTTTTAGTGATTTAAACAGTGGTTTCATTCTTTCTGTTGTTATAGTTACTTATTTCATGGTAGAGAGCTTCTTGAGCTCACTTTATGCTAATATGTCCTGCCAACCAATAGCTGAGGTGAAACAGGCATATTAGCATACAGTAAGCTCAGGAAGCTCACTGCTGCTCATGAAATGGCTGCTTCCAGCAACAGGAAGTGGAAGTTGTGGGTAGCTGTTCTAAATTACTAAATAAAATTGTTACTGTCCGAAAGCATTAATTGAGAGTTTCTGCAGTCTCTGAGGAAAGCTTTGCCTTTTCTGTTGTTTCCCTTTAAAGTGGCAAGGAACCTGCCAGACAGTGTGGATGACAACATATACCATTCCTAGAACTCCTGTTACAGGTGAGTAACCTGTATTTTGGATCCTTCCCCTCTTATTTATCACATCTCCTCTCCCATACTCTCCTCCTCCTTACACTTCAGGGACCCACATACTTTCTCTCCTCCCCACCCTCACTCCTTAGCTGGAAAATCTGCTTTGTGATACCATTTCCCTCCCTTTGGAATCAGCTTCCCTACTGCATCCATCTCTCACACTCTCTCTCTCTCTCCCTCCTTTTCCTCTCTCAGACACCAACTAAAACTTCTCCTTCCTCCTCCTCCTTGTCCTGACAACCTTCCTCCTGAACCATTCCTTACCTCCCCCGACCTGCTCTCAGCACTGGTTTCAGCATCCCATTACACAGGTTCCCTGCACTTTTCAAATTTACCAGATTTGCACTATTGCTTTTGATTTTGTGTGTGATTTATTTGGAACTCAGTTACAATGTTTGGTATTACTGTCTGTACATCACTTGACTGACACACTTTATGTTATTGTTCTTGTAATTTCATTATCAGTCTTTTTTTTGTATTTCTTTGTATTTGCACTCTCCTCTCTGGAAATGAGCCTTGTCATCAGTGACATTGGTGAGGGAATCCAGAGCAGGTTGTGTCTCTTTGCAGGCCACACCTGGAGTACTGTGCCCAGTTCTGGAGTCCTCACCTCAGGAAGGGTAGGGGTACGCCAGAGACTGTGTAGTGCAGGGTAACAAAAATGATTCAGGGCCAGCAGGACATGTCCTATGAGGAGTGCCTCAAGGCTCTGAATATATACTCGCTAAAGACCAGAAGGAAGAAGGGAGATATGATGGAGACCTTTAAGTGCCTAAAAGGAAGGTGAACTGCAGCAAACTGTTTAGCTTGAACACTAGTTCACAGTCCAGTTGACATGAGTGGAAACTAACAGGAGGGACGTGAAGAAGTATTATTTTACAAAGAGGGTGGTGGAGCCATGGAACAGTCTGCCAGTTGAAGTGGTAGGTTGGAAAACTTTTTGTGGTTCTAGGCAAGCTTGGGACAAATGGAAGAGCATAATGGTTGCTCAGGGCAGCAATATCAGGGTGGAGTATGGAGGGAGGATGGGAAGAGATAGGACCCCAGAGCATCAATAGATCCCAGGGCTAAATAGGGAACTTGAGCAGTCTGGACGGACCACCGGTCTTTTTCTGCTGTCATTATCTACAGTATATTTCTATGTTACCTTTTCAGCCACATTCTTTGAGAACCATAGCGGTCTGCTTTTCTTCTGGTTTTTGCTCACTTGCTTTGTGCAGAGGTTTGTTGCCTTCACTATGCCTTTCCTTAGTGAAGCTCACTGTGCCTGTGCCCTGCCCAGGCCATTCCTCCCTGCTAGGTCATCTCTGAGGCATTCACCCATTTTTTTGTTTTTCAAATCTGCCCTCTTGAAGTGCAGGACCCCAGTCCTTGTGTGGGTCACCTTCAGTGCCATCCTCATGTTGTGAAACACTGTGTGGTGATCACTGCTCCCCAGATGGCCTCCTACCTTGAAGTCTGCAATACTGTCCCTGTTAGTGAGCACCAGGTCAGTACTGACCCATCACTAGTGGGTTTTCTTAATGAGCTGCTTGAGAAATGTCCCCTGCAGGGAGTCTAGGATGCCCCTGCTTCTAGCTGAAGCTGTGGCTGGAAGGCTTCAATGTATATCTAGCAGACCGAAGTCCCCCACCAGTAGCACCTCCCCTTTTTCTGCCATTGTGCTAATGGCTTCCTCCAGTGCCTTATCTGGTACTCCCCCTGTCCTCTCCCTGTGCTTGAGGTCTGTAGATCACACTAGTGCAAACAGTGTCACTGGTTCTTGTCTCCAGGGTGACGCGCACAGTACCTCCAACCCCTCCATTCCCCCCTGAATTTCCTATGTCTCTGTTACCTTGATACCTGCCCTCACATACAGCACCACCTCCTTCCTTCCCACCCTATCTTTCCTGAACCAGGTATAGCCTTCTATGGCTATGGCTCAGTCATGGTTTCATGTGTACCACAACTTGTTAATAGCCACAGTATCAAGGTCTGCCTCCACCATGATGGCCTCCTAGGTACAGAATTGTGTTTCCTAGATTTCTTGCATTTGCACACGTGGCTTTCCACACTTTGTTCTCACGCTGCCTGATACTCCCCAACCCCCTTTTCCCATCGTGCCCTGCCTCCTTTTCCTCTTTCCTTTTTCAAGTCTCATTCCCATCCCCTTTTTTCTGTCACACTGCTTTGTTGTTTATTTTGCTCCTTGGGGGGATTTTTCTCCCTGTGGTTCCTCCTTTCTCTCTGCTTCAGTCCATGGGTGGGGCAGTTAATGCCTCCCTTTTTTCTTCTGCCACCCCTTCATCTAGTTTAAATGTTCATCAAAACAACATTTAAACTGTCCACTGAGGACTGCAATTCCCCTCCCACATGGCTCTAGGTCATCACCTTGTGTAGGCCTAAATGCCCCAGGTTGGTCCCAAGTCCCCACTGTGGCTGAACCTCTCTTCTCTGCGCCATTCCGTCAAACACGAGTTGGAAGTTCTTGGTGTGGAGAACCCTATCCTCCCCCTGTTACAGACAGGCAGCACCTCAGTGAAAGCCACCAACTGTGCTATCTGCCTAAGGCCTTTCTAATTCTGAGAGGCATGGTAGAGGAAGTAAGTGATAATACAGATAGTGTTTCTCATCCAGACTGACAAATGTCCATAAAATGACTGTTATGCACGTGCATTGCACAGTTTCCACGCACGCTCCTAACTTCACTAATTTGTAATATTTTCACTCCAGATTTTCAACATTGGCATTTTTCCACACCTCCTTATGAACAGTACAGCTGTCATTTTACACATCCTGGCTGAAATGTGTTTTCACTCTTTCGTCACATAATAGCTCGGTGGCTGTGGGAAATCAATGTTCGGGACAGATTAAGAAAATCACAGTGACACTGTTCATGAGCAGAGGTCCTAAAATGCCTATGTTGATAATTTGGTGACAAAAGTCCATAAAATGACTGTGTTACGAGCTTGCAGTACACAGTTTCCATGCACCCTCGTAACTTCGCAAATTTGTAATATTTTCACTCCAAATTTTCAACATTGGCATTTTTCACACCTTCTTATGAACAGTACAGCTGTCATTTTTCACATCCTGTCCGAAATGTGTGTTTGCACATCTGGTGCAGAATGGCACGGTCGCTGTGGGAAATCAAAGTTTGGGACACATTAACAAAATCACAGTGCCACTGTTCATGATAAGAGGTCCCAAATGCTTTCATGAGGTGGGGTCACAAAGGCCATGTTGAAAATTTGTAGTGCAAATACCAACAAATGCCCGGGGCGTTAGGGTTTCCAACTGTAACCCCTAGGTGGCGCTATCCCAAGGGCTAATACCCCTGCCTGCTTGCCTAGTAGCAGGTTAAGGAGCATGAGTTCTGAAACGGGTGCCTCCACCTGGAGGTCAGGGTTAGTAGTGGTCAAGCTAACCTAGGCACAGCCCTCTGGGACACTGTAACCCCCTCTTTCCCCTCTAATGGACTGAACACTGTACAATAATCACTTTCACAATACCCCTGGCACACCACACAAGTACCCACACTGTTTGCACTTACCACCAGGGCTGGTTCCTCTGGCTCGACCCTAGGGACCCCCTGTAAAACAAGGTTAAGAACAGCAAATATCAACAGTACAGTACTTTGAGCACAAACTGGAATCACAGTCAGATTACATGCAGAAAAAGTTAGATCTGATTTATTCAGGGGACTTGAACAAGGGAGGGGCAAAATCAGGTTAATTAGCTTAAACGTTATATCAATCAAGCAGTTATGCATGCGCTTTGAATCCCCCCACACAGTCCACATCTGGGTACCCAGGTAGAGAAGAGATGGGCTAGCCAGGACAGTTGCCCAGGGTTGCAGCTGGTGGGGGCCCTGTGATGGAAAACACAACATGCACAATACACAATATTTGTAATCTAGAGCCAGAGGGCTCAGTTTGTAAAGGAAACGAAACAACAAGACAATCAGATGACACACTCGGATTAAGCTGTAGTTGTAGGGAGCTACCCTGGCATTTACTCACGATATCCAAGACTGGACACAGGCGAGACTGCAGATGGTTGATCTGGAATGCCAGGAGAAGCAAGGACCACACAAGTTGCAGAGGCGCCATTCCTGTTCAAGTGTGGAGCAGGGGGCTGATCCCCAGGCAGGTCTCTCGTTGATGGCTTCTCTGTGCAGTGGGTAGTCTGGCTGGGCCAGTCTGGCAAAGCCCAGACCACATGGAGACAAGTTTGGAAGCAGTCCGTTTTGGGCTGGATACAGCTTCCAGCAAGCAGAACACAGTTCACACAGTGGGGAACTAACTCACAACCCACTAGCAGCTCACAGCACATTTACATGTACAGGAATTCTACTGTACCAGGCAAAGCACTCCCCAGCATACCTCTCAACCTCCTGCCTCATAAATCAGGGACAAGGCTTAAAAAAAATCAGGGACAAAGGACCAAAATCAGGGACACTTGTTCAAAATTGGAAATATTCACTCAGGAAGCTGGTAGAATAAAGGGCTTAGTGTAAAATGCATTTTCTAAAGAAGAGAAAGTTTGTAACTTTAATGTTTGACATTATTTTGTGTTTATAACCCCTGCTGTTAGGTCACAGAAACACAATTTTTAGGAGGGACAGAGTAAAATTTTGAGGCAAAATCAGGGACGTCCCTGAAAATCAGGGACAGTAGAGAGGTATGCGAGTCCCCGGGCACAATCGCAAAGTCTCTGCACACGCCGTGAGCTTAGGGGTAGCTGGATCTCCTGACAGGCCAACTGCATTCAGCGAAAATATTCGGTCTTCTTCAGATTGAGCTTGGCCCACTTCAGTAGCTTCCTTTAGTGACACAAACTTGGATTTAGTCCACAATAATTCTCTTCTCTCCCTCTTAGGAGCAGCACACTGGCATGCAGGCCAAAACCTTAGCCTTTTCAGAGTTCTCCCATGCGAATCCACTCAGGACAGCTGCTCAGAAAAACATCTCCTTCTTGCTGAGCTTCCAGCATAGGTCTAACTGAAAACTGCCAGCAGCCCGGGACTTCCCCAAGATCCAAAATATTTGGTTGGCTGATTTGGCTGTCAGTCAAAGCTAGAGCTCCCCCTTCAGCTGCAAAAAAGGCACAAAAACTCAAACCACAGTTCCTATAGATTTTGAATTCAGACAGCTCCTGTAGTCCGGCTACATTTTAGGTCCCACCAGAACTGTTTGGTCCAATTTACAGCCAGGACCAAGATAGTGAAGACAAACAAAACAGCTCTTGCTACAAAGAAAGCAGGTTAGACAAACTACATTATCATTATCACTGTAAATGATTTTCAGCAAATACAGTAGTTACATCTTTCAACAGAGCTGCCTCTCAGATTACTCATGCTGCAGTTAGGCAGCTCTTAAAGAGACAGTACATAAAGGCTATACAAGCTCTGGTAATCACATTTAAACTGCTAAAACACAGGACACCAGCCTGGCAGTAAGCATTTAGGCAAGCTCCAGGAAGAGTTTTTGGGAACCCCCATTTATAGGGGGGGTTACACAACCATAACGTCCCATCCTGTACAGACTAAAAGGCATCAGGGGTGTGCCTTTGGATTGCCATCTGTAATGCTCATGCCATTCCACCCCCACCCCCACCTGAAGTCAGTGGCAGGTATCGAGATTTGCCTTGGACTCTTCGGCCCAGACTTCACCCCATTCTCCTATACTGCACCCATTTCAGTGAATACCCTTATGAAATGGGTGAGCATGAAGCCGAACACCCCAAGACACACCTCAACACTTGTCAGTGTTTACAGGATGGGGTGAGGTGAAATGCCATGAGCATTATGGGCGACGAACCAAAGACACACCCCAATACCTGTCCATCTCTGCAGGGTGGAGGTGGGGTTGGCATGACTTCAGTACTTCATTGCCATTCCTGTTCTGCATCTGTCTAACTCCTGCATGTCTAATGCTAATATCAGCAAGCAAACATTCGGCATTGACAAATGCTCATTTTTTTTCTGCAGTCAACACTGACTGGTGGCTCTGTGGTCCACAATCCCACATATGATTTATTTAGATTCAAAGGCATGACTAAAACCAAGCAAATTCATGGGCCAGATATAGTCCCAGCAGGAAAAGAGGGTATATTTTCCATTCCGAATTTAAATTATCCTGCAGTCATAGTGAAGAAAGATAAATGTTTTCTACTGTTATACCTGCATAACTACATAACATATTCAGGAAATGCATATTACAAGCATTAAGAAGTTTGTTAGAGAGGGATGTGTTTCACAATGAATGGCTAAAGATACGCTGTGCTTTGCTCTGACAGATTTTCTCTAAGCAATTCTACTGTCTGTTCTGCTTTGTATCTTGGCAATATGACTTCTCAAGGGAAGCTCATCAAGGCAGATAAAACAAACATTTGTCAATGCCGAATATTTGCTTGCTGGCATTAGCAGTGGAAGGGCAGGAGTTAGACAGATGCAGTATAGGAATGGCATTGAAGTACTGAACTGACGCTAGCTCCACCTTCACCCTGCAGAGATGGACAGGCATTGGGGTGTACCTTTGGATCATCGCCCATGATGGTCACAACATTTCACCTCACCTTACCCTTCAGACACTGCCCCGTTCCCTTCTCCCATTAAATGCTTGACTGCCACGCCCACTTGTACTGCTGAGTCACTCACTTGAGGACAAGGCTGGGAACGATAGCCACCACAAACCCGTCCCCCTTATGCTTATGATCTGGACCTAACCACTGCATCAAACTGGTAGCGGGCATAGAGCTCTGGTCCTCAGCTCTGTAATTTTACTTGTGCCCCACCTGTATGTTGGTCTGTACCAATATTTCCTGTGCTAAGGCACTGTACGCTGGGTAAATGTTATTTCTTTCTTTTTTTTTTAAACGCTTCCTGATTTCCTAACACTGTACACAAGAATGATATACTAACTACCTGAAAGTGACCTGTCTCTGAATTGTAATCTGATCTAAATTGTGTCTCCTCAGAAAGTGTGAATATCCATTGTCTGAGCTAAGGAATATCTAGCTGTTTCTAAAGAGAGTTTAAATTGTGCACTAGCTAGGGCAAATCTGTTGACTTATGCTAATACTACTTTATCTATGGGTTTGGGGATGCAACCGCTACAGCTAAACATAACTGGCCCAGGGCAGGAGTAATGTAAGTATTTACCTCACAGTATCTTACCCAACATCTAGCCAAGTAGTCACAACTCTATAACAGGTGAGTCAGTGGTTCTGCGCAAGAGAAAACTAACTATCATCGCTACTAATAAGCTCAACAAGAACCAGGGATTGCTCCTCAACTGAAAAAGCTAGGCTAAAAGGGGGAAGCTGACCCTTGCTAAACCCTATACCAACTAGACTTAGTGGTACCCTCCTACAGCTGACCTAATCGTGAGCAAACAATGATGCCTCACCAAACACATGCCTCAGTCCTAGCACCCGGCGGTCCACGAGACCCAAGCACCACTCTCCCAAACGGAGGGGGGGACTCCTTGCAATAAGCTATTCATAGTCCCTACTGTGGGTGGACAGGCTTATCGACAAAGGTCATCTTGAAACATGGGGCCAGCGGCATAATGACCCCCCCCCCAAGATTTCAACAATGGAATGCTCATCTCAAGCATGCTTGCTCTCTCATCAGCTCATGAGATGGTAAAAAAGGGTATATGTTATGACCTGTTCTACTTTGCGGGCAGGATGTGTCGTCGAAACCTAGTCACTTCAGCCGATCCTAAGCTACTCTGCCTACTAGTAGCGCTACTACTCCTGGCAGGAGATATTCAACCCAACCCTGGCCCTAATACCACCAATATCTCAATGACATCCCCTCAGGACCCTTGCTGGGTGTCTGCAAAGGGTCTGAAGAGAGCACGTATGAATGTATGTAGCCTCAGACCTAAAATACATGAAGTCCAAGCCTGGCTTGACCTCTACAAGCCCGATGTCCTAGCTATCTCAGAAACCTGGCTAAAAGCCCACATCCTCGATTATGAGATACAGGCACCGGGCTACAGTACCTCCCGTAAGGACAGGGAGTCAAAAAAAGGGGACAGTGTGCTTATCTATACCAAGGAAGACCTCACTGTGTCACTCCTAAGCTTGCAGCAAAGCCCCCCCTCCAACGGAGGAGCTGTATTTATCCGTATTGCCCTTGGATGTACCAAGCAACTTACTATTGGATGTGTCTACCATCCTCCAAAGTCGACCCTCCAATCCCTCGAGGCCATCACAAATGCCTTGGCCCAGGAAGTCTCTTTGGAGCTCCTCATTTTGGGAGACTTCAACCTCAACTGGGCCCAGAATCCTTGCCATGCCTTGATGTCACTGACCCAAGAGGCAGGTCTGGCGCAGGTTATCTCTGAACCGACCAGACTAAACTACAAACCGGGGAATCACACCACCCTCAACTGGGCTCTGGTGTCCAACCCTGCCAACATCCAGATTGCCGGAACAATGGCAGACTCCTTAAGTGACCATTCCCCGATATTCCACATCTGGAAGAACAGAGCACCCAAGGTCCAGCCCAGAATCCTCATTGCCCGGGACTCCACCAACTTCTCGGAAGTGCAATTCAATGACTACCTAAGCAGCTGGGACTGGAACCCAATCACACTCCTCCCTACTCTGACAGAGGCCTGGAATACTTCAAGGACTTACTAAGTACAGCTGCCAACCTCTTCGCTCCTCCGAAAAGACTGAGAGCTAAAGGCAGCTGCTATAAGTGGATCTCTCCATCCCTTAAAACCCTTTTGCTTAGTCAGGACAAGGCCTGGAAGAAGTACAAGCTCTTCTCCCTTCCGACAGACCCTGTGGCATACAAAGCCCTAAGAAACAAAACCAAGAGTGCCATTAAACTTGCTAAAAGGGAGTATGTCACACACCTCCAGAAAACCAACTTAGGCAACCCTAAGCAATTCTGGAATCATGTCAATGACCTGATCAAGGGCAACAAAATGACAGAACCTTGCCCCATTGAGGTAAATGGTCAGCTTGTTAGTGACTCCTCTCAAATAGCGACTGCCCTTAACAACCACTTCACAGACCTTGAGGCCTACAAGTCTGGTCAGTCCCCCCAGACTTCGGCTCCTAACGTAGGTGAACCAACACACTATGAACAACCCTCTTCCCACCTGAGACTTGTAAAGCGAAAAGAGGTCCTAACCCTCCTAAAGGTGCTGAAAGTTAAAGGCTCAGGGGGCCAGATGGGATAAACCCTTGGTTATTCAAGGCTGGAGCCACCTCCTTATCCAGGCCCTTGACTTGGCTCTTAAATAGATCGCTACGGGAAGGAATTGTTCCCAACCAGTGGAAACAAACCAACATGGTCCCAACCCACAAAGGTGGCCCCAGGGAAAACTTAACCAACTACCAGCCTATCTCCCTGCTCTGCACACTTGTTAAGCTACAAGAAATGCTAGTCTATGACCAACTCGTGACTACTTAGAGGCTCACCAGCTCCTTGCTCCTTCTCAACATGGATTTAGAGCTAACCACGGGACTGACACTGCTCTTATTAACTTCTCGGATGAAGTACTCAGAGCAGTGGACAAAGGGATACCCACAGGTGCTGTCTTTATAGACCTGTCCAAGGCATTTGACCTTGTTAACCACAATCTTCTGCTACAGAAGCTGAACAATGTGGGCTTAGACTCCCACGCTCTCAAATGGTTTGGAAGCTACTTATCTGGCCGGACACAGAGGGTCACCTGGAGGGAGCCATGTCAGGTCCACTACCTCTAAAATAGGGGGTACCACAGGGCTCAATCCTCAGCCCCATCCTTTTCTCCCTGTTTACCAATGACCTAAGTAACTACTGTGGGGATAGCTCAGTCGTTCAGTATGCAGACGACACAGTCATCTAATGATCCTTGGCCGAAGTGGCTGCTCTTGGTCCTCTCCTCCAAAAAGACCTCACATCCCTTGAGGCATGGCTGAGTGAGAACAGAATGGCACTAAATGCAGACAAAACCAAGGCAGTGCTATTTGGGCCCAGATCTTTGGGCCATGACAGGACTACTTTCCTGCAACTTACCACACTCTCTGGAAAAAGCATCAAAGTAGAGCCCTCCCTAAAATACTTAGGCCTGACTCTCGACCAATCTCTCACCTTCAAGAACCACAAGGCCCAGGTCACCAAGACCCTACACCGTAAACTTGGAACCTTGTACCAACTCAAGGACCAGCTCATCCCCGAGGCCAGGCTTTCCATTGCCACAAGTGTCCTGGTCCCTACACTGACCTATGCTGCACCGATTATGAAGGGCATGGCTAAACAAGAGGTCTCCAGGATGTAAACCTCATACAAGGTAGCCCGCTTCACTACCCAGGACCACCCGTGATGCCACCACTGTGATACACTGGCCCAGCTACGGTAGCCCTCAATGACCGCTCGCCCACAATACCCCTTGCTTGTCCAGGTCTTCAAGCTACTCAAGCTTCCTGCTCTACCTAGCATAGTAGGAACCATAGCAATTAAACATAACCCCTGGAGCCTATGGACGTTAGAACGAACTCTACTGGAAGTTCCCAGAGTAAGGACTAATGCTGGTGGCAGATCTTTCTCCTGCCTAGCCCCCAACCCATGGAACAAGCTCCCTCCTCTGGTGCAGGAGGCTCCATCACTTAGGAACTTCCGCACCAGACTTAAGGCTCATATGATTGATATTAGCACATGCCACTGCCATGGCTCATAACTTGGCCCCCTCTCCCACATCAACCCTCCCAAAAGTGAGCCTACCCAGGTACCCCTCTCAAGACCTAGGATACCTTGGCCTATTATTCCAATAAATAACTTTTGCAGTGGAGGTCGCTCTCCTCCTGTAAACTGTAAATCGATTGTCATGTATAAACTACGTCATGTAGTAACTAGTTAAAACTGTGTCATGATGATAACCATGTCTGAAACCTCCGTGTAAGCCTGTATAATCTTGTAACCAAATGTTGTTTCCACTGTATCAAAGCATGTATTGTTATCCCAGGTCGACCCTGAAAAAGGGACCTTTGGGGTTCAGTGGGCCTACCCAGTCACCAACATTTAATAAATAAATAAGTGTTGAGGTGTGCCTGTGGGGTGTTTGGGCTTTACAGTCACCTCATTCCATAAGGAAATACGCTGAAATGGGTGCAGTATAGGAGAACAGGGTGAACTCTGGGGGCAAAGAGTCCAAGGCACACCTTGATGTCTGTCACTGGCTGCAGGGTGGGGTGGGGGTGGAATGGCATGAGCATTACTGTCAACAATCCCAAGTCACACCCCTGACGCCTGTCAGTCCCTACAGGGTAGGGTGTTATGGTCAAAAACCCTAATGCCCTGGGCATTTCTTGGTATTTTTACTGCAAGTTTTCCACATGGGCTTTTTGTGACCCCACCGCATGAACAGTGACACTATCAGTTTGTTAGGTGAAAGGTGATTTTGCAGAGTGACTGCACCAATTAGCGCTACAGGTGTGAAAACACATTTTGAACAGGATGTGAAAAGTGACAGATGTACTGTTCATGAGGAGGTGTAAAAAAGGCATTGTTGAAAATCTGGAGTGAAAATATACAAAAATTGGTGAAGTTACGAGCGTGCATAGAAACTGCGCAACGTACACCATAATGTAACAAGTTTTGGAATTTTTTACAACAGATTTTCAACACAGGTATTTTAGGACCTCCGCTCATGAACAGTGTAACTGAGATTTTCATAATCTGTCCCAAACACTAATTTCCCACAACGACCGCGCTATTCTGCGCCGGAAGTGCAAAAACACATTTTGGCCAGGGTGTGAAAAATGACAGCTGTACTGTTCAGAATGAGGTGTGGACAAATGCCAGTGTTGAAAATCTGGACAGAAAATATTACAAATCTGTGAACTTACGAGGGTGCGTGGAAATTGCACCATGCACGCTCATAACACAGTCATTTTATGGACTTTTGTCACCAAATTTTCAACATAGCCATTTTAAGACCTCTGCTCATGAACAGTGTTACAGTGATTTTCTTAATCTGTCCCAAATATTGATTTCGCACATCGACTGCACCATTGTGCCCTACATGCGCGAAAACACATTTTTGGTGAGATGTGAAAAATAACACCTGTACTGCTCATAAGGAGGTGTGGTAAAATGGCAATGTTGAAACTCTTGAGTGAAAATATTACAAATTTTCAAAGTTACGAGCACGTGCTTAGGAACTGCATAATGCACGCTCATAAAACAGTCATTTTTGAATTTTCATCAAATTTTCAACATAGGGTTTTGGGCCTACCTCGAGAACTGTGACACTGTCATTTCATTACTCAGTCCCAAAAGGTGGTTCCGCGCAGTGACTGAGAAATCACCTTTCAGGACCGAATAACAAAATGACAGTTACTAAGTTCATGAGGTGGGGCCCCAAGAACCCCATGTTGAAAATTTGGTGAAACAATTCCTTAAAATGACCAAGATATGCACCAAAGTTGAAAAAAAAACTAATTTATGCCATTATACAGCTTACCGGCATTTCTTTAGTGCGTGGTCGGCTTTGAAGAGTGCAGACGTGTTCCCAGTCCACTGAAGATCATCACGCTGGGCTCCAGAGGTAAGTATAGGGTGGGGCTGGGTAGGTGGATGCACACAGGATGGACGCGGGTTGGGGAAGGGGGGCAAGACAGTCAACGAGGTACCATATCTGTTTTCACAGCTTTTTTTCCCTTAATTTAGGAAGACGATGCAGAACTTTTGCCACGATGGGGTGGGCTCCCAGTATGGCAGCTGGAAGTGTTTTTTTGGGTTGGGGGGGAAGTGGAGCCAACAGGGGATTGGACACCCCCGTCAGCAATACCAACTTTTGGGGGGTATACAGTGGAGCTGACGAGGGATTGGGCACCCCCATTGGCAATGCGACCGTTTACCACGCTGGGGTGGGCTCCCAGCATGGCATCTGTAAGTCTGTTTTTTTGGGGGGCATACAGTGGATCCAACGGGGGATTGGACACCCCCATCGGCAATATGAACTTTTGCCATGCTGGGGTGGGCTCCCAGCATGGCACTAGGAAGTCTGGTTGGGGGGGTACAGTGGAGCCGACGGGGGATTGGGTACCCCTGTCAGCAATACAGTATGGGGGGAGCACATGAGCACACTGGGGCAGGCTCCCAGCATGCTACGTGGGTGTTTTTGTGTGGGGGGGGATAGAAAAAAAACGGAGCTGTCAATGACAGCTGTTCTCTCATGCAGTGCTGAGTGTAGGCACTTTGCAAATTGCCTACACGTTACCGCCGCTCATTGTAGTGGTGTTTTGCTTTCAACTGTATGCCACTGCATCTGAACTACTGTCATTGACAGCTTGAACATTTATTGGTGCAGTGAGGCTGCGCCTGCAAGAAGGAACAGGGCATTAGAAGCGGAGTGGCACACCTACAAAAACTCGTATGGTGGCATTATGTTTTTTGCACATGTGTACAAGCAAACATAAAAAATTGAAGAAAGCTTACAACCTTTGGAGAAATTATGAGGTTTTTTTTGTGCCAGCAGTAAGTCTGACTAGGTACAGGCTCAATGTCTGAGGCCGAGCACTTATATCATGGAGCAGAGTTACCGAGCATTACCCACTCCAATCTGAAAACTACTGCTTCTATCTCAAAAACAGAGAAAACGTTGTAATCTGCTTCATGCACTTTGATGGTCACATCCAGAGATATGATGGGAAATGCTTTACTACAGTAAATTTACAAAAAGTAGCAAGTTTGACTTAATTACAACCAATATGTCAGACACAGTGCAAAAGTGGACACTAACACTGACAAAATCATTTTGCTTGAAAAAGACTTGCTAAATGTGTGCAGTGCTGTTACCTCATTAAATGCACCTTGTGAAATTTTTGTAAGGAAGCAGGTTAGCATAGACGGCAAAATGAAAAGGATCAATAGCATGCTGAGAGGAACAAAGATATACGTGTTTTGCAGGTACCTACTACCTTTGGTACTGAGAACCTATTCCTGGATATTCAAGGTTTTCTTTGTTCTGTCGTTGGAGAAGACGTTTCTTTCTCTTTTTTTTTTTCATATAGCTGTTTGGTCCCTGTTGCCCCCTCCCACCAGCTGATGACGGGTACACATAGGTATGTCCCCTGACATCCCTCCCCCCCCCCGAGGCCCCAGCACACGACCCTGTGAGCATGTGGAGGCACGCTCCACACCCCATGGCACCAGCTTAGTCCCTTCTACCTCCCGTAACTGTTTTGTCACCCCTCTCCATCTACGTTACCCACTGGACCTCCACCCAGTGGGTGCAGAACTATGGGGGGGGCACCAACTCACCCTCACTACCGAAGTGTGGTAGTGGAGAGCACAAGGCAGGTGATGCTTCTCTAGAGTAATTAGCTGTGAGTTCCAAGTGGTAGAGATCATTCACTCCTGCTTTAGGATCCGAAAGAAAAATGCTTACAACTACAGTAAATTCAGCATTTTTATTTTTCTTCTGGTAGAAAAATGCAGCAAACGTTTAGATTGCAGCCATAGCTGCTGTCTTACATTTCACCCAAACGCAGTGGACTTCTTCAGAGACTCTGAAAAATGCTGAATTTACTGTAGCTGTAAAAATTTTTCTCTTTGATCCTAAAGCAGGGGTGAGTGATCTCTATCACTTGGAACTAACCACCCTCACTACCCACGGGAGAGGAGAGCTAACCATTGGCATGCTTGATCCTGCTCCGCCCCCCCCCCACCTACCCACACCGACACCCCAATGACCCGAGGTTGTTCCTGAACCCACGTCACCGGTGTACCGCGAGGTGTGATGTGCAGCACCTCAACCCTCAGCATCACCGGGTCAGCTGGAAGTCACAATTCTGTAGTCCATGCTTTCTGTATACCCATTTGTCCGACTGTCAGTAGACAAGCTATTGGTGATCTTCAGAACTCTTCTACCCTAGTTGTATCTACAATAATTGCAACCCTGGCTTCAACTCTGGAAACAAATTTATATTAAAAGTTGCTAAAGAGAAATACTCACTTCAGTATCAGGCCTGCAAAGCATCCTACTATCCAGACTTTTCAAGAGACACTCAAAGGCATGACAGCCTGCTAGGGATGTGTGAAATTAAACTTCTACCAGTGGAATTTTGGCAAATGTTGGAATTTTCCTTTTGTAAAATTTTAGAATGCACTTTGGTGACTTTTGTGGAAATTCCAACCTAGAACAGTGAAATAAATGTATGATTTCCTGGATTAATGCATTAAACGGTGGGGAAAAAATTCAGCAGAACTGATCACTCTCAGTGGTCAGCTCTGCAGATTTTTTTTTTTTGTGGTTTAATACATTAATCCACAACTCATACATTCATTTCACAGTTCAGTGACTCATTGAACTGCAGAATAAATGTATGAATTGTGGATTAATGAATTATACTGCAGAGAGAAATTCCACAGAGCTGATCACTAATCTGTGGAATAATTACATATATTGCAAAATAATCCATTAAATTTCAGAATAAAATTCCTCAGAATTGCCATTTCACAGTTCATGTGTATTATTTCACAGTTCAGCCAAAAAAAAAAAATTCAATGGAACAGTACGAAAATCTGCCAAACACATTCAGAAGATTCCGATCTCGCTAATGGTAGAAGTTCGGAAAATTTTGTGAAATTTATGACATTTTGGGTCCCTACTAGTTAAATGACTGCATTAATTTTCCCCTAAAACTGTTTAAAATGGCTAAAATCCTGCTTTAAAAATAGCCTCATAGACTTGTATGGGGCCTGCCCCTGCACTCTCCCATGCCACACATCACAATTTCTGAGAGCGTGGGGGCGGAGCTGGGCAGAGCGCCAGCACCAGGAAGATGGACGGGATCAGCTGCTTGAGGCTTTGGCACCAGTTACGATCCCTAAAACAAAAAGTAATAACTTTAAAATTAACATTTTGCCACCGGTCAGCTCAGGATGATATAAGACATTGGGCTATGAAGCCCAATACCTTATATCGGAAATGCACTTTAACAAAATCACAGTGCCACTGTTCATGAGCAGAGATCCCAAATGCTTTCATGAGTTGGGGTCACAAAAAGGCCATGTTGAAAATCTGTACTGCAAATACCAACAAACACCCAGGGCATTATGGTTTCTAACCATAACGTCCCACCCTGTACAGACTGACAGGCATCAGAGGTGTGCCTTTGGATTGCTGGCTGTAATGCTCACGCCATTCCACCCTCACCTCCACCCTGCAGCCAGTGACACACATCAAGATGTGTCTTGGACTCTTCAGCCCCAGAGTTCACCCCACTCTCCTATACTGTAACCATTTCAGTGTATTGCCTTATGGAATGGGGTGACTGTAAAGCCAAACACTCCAAGGCACACCTCAATACTTGTTGGTGTCTGCAGGATAGGGTGAGGTGAAATGGTGTGAGTGTTATGCGTGACAACCCAAAAGGCACATCCCAATGCCTGTCCATCTCTGAAGGGTGGGGGTGGGGTTGGTGTCACTTCACTGCCATTCTTATTCTGCATCTGACTAACTCATGCATTTCCAGTGCTAATACCAGCAAGCAAACATTCGTAATTGACAAATGTTTGTTTAATGAAGCATCAGACTTTGTACCTGAATGGGAGTCAGGAGAATGGAGCTGGAAAGGAAGTGAATCTGTGACATGCGAGGCAGGAGAACAGAGTGGGTAAGGAGGCAGATCTGTGACATGGGAGGCAGTAGAATGGAGCGAGTGAGTCAAGAAATTGGGAATCAGAAAACTCCCAGTAAAAGAAAAATCTATCAATGTTCACGCTGCACCATTGTTTGATCCTATTGTCCAAGTGCGGTATTACATGAGTAAATTAATCTGAGAATAGGAAGCGGAGAACAGAGCGTGTAGTGAAGCGTCTGTCTTGAAGTGTAGTGTAGCATATACTGGTATATTACCTTATAAATGGCATATACAATATCTTTGATAAGAACTTTATAGTTCTGTTTGGTTTGGTATCTTTGATCAGTGTTCCCCATTCATTATTTCAATGCGGTGGGCAAGCACCCTATATTTATTTTACCATTGCCTTATACTTTTTACCGCCATCCTACATTTGTAGCCCTCAGCCTAATTTGTTTTTATAAAATCCTCCAAAATAGTTTTTTACCACCATCCTTTATTGCACCACTACCCTTGCTTTGATACCAGCCCTCTAAACCTTATTTAAAACTACTTATGTACATGTACATAGGAGGCCCAAGGAATAATACACCTTCAGCCCCGATCACAAACCACCACCCTATATCTGCAGGCTATGGGGAACCCTACTTATAGAAACAGAATTTGACGGCAGATAAGTACCGCTTGGCACATCTAGTCTGCCCATTTTCCCTACCTGTTTCATATTACTTTCAGTGTCCTGTCCCCTCCACATAACAGCATCCTACTCATTAGTATTTCTCTTGTATGTGAATTACTGGCCTTTTTAAGTCAGTCCCATAAAGGGACAATGCCACTAATGTGCAAGTCTGTTATTAACTTTGTTTTTGTTTTGATTCAGTTTTATATTTTGTATTTTATATATTGTTATTATAGAATAAAAACTCACCATACAAATTCCAGTGCAGTGAACTGATGTAAAAAGATCTGGCTCCAGTATACCATCTTGGGGTGGGTGGGGGTGGGGTGGGGATGTGAGATAGAAATGTGTTTTCCATTGAGCACAGCTAGAGTAGAGGCAATGTTCAGAGGCATTGCCAAAGCATTAGTTACAACTAATCCATTACAACCGTCATGCTGAGTTAGCTTGTGTTCAGGCAAAGAATCACAAAGCCAAAACTGTAGCTCCAGATCGTAGACTGCTTAATTTGCTGAGTTTCCTGTTTATATGAATTATCGGATGCAGTGTTTCTGTTCTTGGAAGGGGATCCTATTTTTATCTCTGGCTTAACTGGCCAGTTGGGAAAGATGTGCATGTGTGGTACTGCAGCACATGAGGGTGGTGGTTGAGTTTTTGTTGGGCTTTTGTGACAGAATTTCAATAATAGAGTTGGCTTTATTTGTTGTTTGCACTCAACCACATTTGACAGTGACTTGCTTCACAGGGATTCAAGCTTGGTGACACATTATGCATTAAGCATTTTGTCATTTGTAATACTACTCATATTCGTAATTCGACAGATATTGTCATCAACTATTTGGTATTCGATTGAATAGTAAAAAGTACTATTCAGCCCATCCCTAGTTTCAAATAGAACTATGTTATAGCAAGTCTCATTCCCATTTGAGAGCTCTGTATTGGCACTGCTTTGACCCATCATTCCCCCCTCCCCCCTTAGGATTTGTAAATAGGTTTGATCATAGCAAAGAAGGCAATTGCTCATCCCTGAAAATATTTCAAAACATCTTTTATTATCATTCTCTTTACTCATGCTAGAAATTATATGGGGGTATATTTCAAACACTTATGCATGCTTTTGCTTAGTTGTTGATGTTGGGATCAGATGGGTGGCTGCCACAGGCAGGAGGGTTGGGAACACAGATGAGGGTTCAAGCTCGACCTAGGAATGACAAGGCCTTGGAAGGATCTACAGTAAATGGGGGACATAATTGTGAAGTCCGGAGACTGTGTGCCACACTTGGAACTGGTTATGTGTTTGCTGACCGATGAGGTATATCCCTGCCTTCCTCTGACGCAGACTGAAGTTCTCCCTGTGACTTGGTTGCGGGATCAAAAATATAACATAAGGTGCAACCCCAAGTTAATTGCTACATATGACACGGGAGGGGGGCTGCAAGTAGGGTAAGCCCCAGAGGCAGATACTCTCCTAGCTCGGAACTCGGAGGAACTCTTGGCTGAGCCACGGGAACAAGTAATGGAAACTCAGGTGGCATGTCTATCTCAGTGTTGAAAAGTGGTTTGGGAGAGTACGTGGCACAGGTCGCACTGGGAGACAAGCAACTTGTTGCTCAGTGTGCCTTCCTGGTGAAACATTTCAATAAATATAAATAAAAAGATCAGAGGCATAGGAACTGAATTCTTAAATTGCTTTCTAGGGGACTTTTCCTGTTGCACTAAAGAGCTACACAGTGCATTCCACTTCCCACAGTCTTCAGCAGTCCCAGCACGTCAGCCTGACCAGGCTTCCTGAACCACTTCCTCATTCTTCTGTTCCTGATAAAGAACTAAGGGCACACGTATTCCATGAGGATCGGTAACTGTAAGGAATATTTCCTACAATATGATCTCCATTTGGTGACAGGAACTTGTGGGGTTGGGGGAAGGATCCTGTGGTCTGCATGCTCATGGCAGCAGGGGTTGCTAAGGTTGTATCCTCAAAATATGCAGATGTTTTCTATTGCAGAGGGGGAGGAGTTGCAGAGATTGCTGGTACAAGATCAGGGTTTTCAAAGCAGCTGACAACGTGGAGGATAGCGGATCTTATTTGGTGTCCAGGAGGGCACTATGGATATTTCACTTGTTACTTCGTTATGGGCCGCAATCCCACTGATAGGGTCATGGGGGTATAGTCACCTTGAAAAGTTCAGATTAACTGAGTGGTGTATGGAGTTTGACACTCTGTTTCACTGTTGGCTCATAAATGTGTCATGTCTCTTGAGTGCTTTGGGAATTCACGGCAGAGGTGAGTGTCCTCAATGGACAATCTGTGTTTCAGCACTGGCAATCTAAGCAGTGAGGCATGATGGGGAGTTGGTTGTACAAGGTTTTCCCTATGGTCGGGGTATAGTAAGGCATGAGGAGAAGCTGACTACCTTCGGTCCCAGACCATGGGGTAAACCTAGTACAGCCAATGCCCCTGAGTGCCTTATTGCATATATAAAATGGGTATTGATGCCATATGCTTTGCTATACTTCCTGTTG
This sequence comes from Neoceratodus forsteri, assembly GCA_016271365.2. NCBI lineage: Eukaryota > Metazoa > Chordata > Ceratodontiformes > Ceratodontidae > Neoceratodus > Neoceratodus forsteri. Next base: position 1,731,592,759 of record CM057449.1, read on the forward strand.
CATACCTGGGAATAATGGTTACTGCCATAGAGCTTGCTTTGTCAGTAGTTATGTGAAATAAAAAATGTTCTCATTACATTTGTGTCACTGTGTTTTATTTTACCTGTTTGAGTTGGGTTGTAGTGACTGTTTCTACTGGTCTGTTGGAATTACCAGTGTTGTATTTTGCTTCTGTGGGTAGCTGGCGAAAGGTAAGGAGGGAGACACAGAGTGGGATCCTGGTGTAAATGGAGCAGTATGAGCAGTCAGGATGGGTGGGCAGAGCTGGCAGGTATGTGGGAGAGTGAGTCAGAAAGAACAGTCTTTTATTTAAAAAACAAATATTTTCAATGTAAAAAAACTGTTTAAAAGTTGTGTGGGTGTGATCATTGGAAGTGAGCATCAGATTACTGTGATTCTCAAGGATGCTGGCAGCATTGGCAGTACTGAGAAAACCACAGTCTTTATGAAATCTGCCAGACTTTCTTCAGTACTGCCACCGCAGATGGAGACGTGCTGCTGGTGAGAGTCAAACTAGAAAGCAGCCAAGAGCGAGTGATCGGGCAGGCAGGTGGAACTGCTAGACAGCAAGCAGGGGACTGTGCAGACAGTCAGTGGGGATTGATGGACACTGAGGGGCTGGAAGGGAGAGCATCAAAGTAAAACATAATAAAATAAGAAAACATTACAAAGGATTGGGGAATCGTCTGTAGTGAGAGAGGAAAAATGGCTGACATGTCAACACACAGCATTCCATAGAAGAACATAGCTGTGGAATGTAATGAACACTGGTTGGCAGGGACTTGTTTTTAGCCATTGGTAGTGCTCTCTTAAAGCAATGGCTAGAACCAAGTCTTGACCAATCAGGATGCAGGGTTTTCCTTGCCTATTTCATATGTGGGTTTCACTGATCAGTGGACTAGGCAGTTTGGTAAAACGCAGCAGGGTACTGCAGGAATTACAAAAAATGCGAGCCTCAGTAGCCTTACTGCAGGAAACCCACTTAAGACAGGCAGAACTTGTAAAACTAGCGAGGGGCCTGGGTGAGAGAGTGTTATGCCTCCTTGTATAATTTACACACCCATAGAAAGGGGGGGGCAATACTGATTAGAAGAGGGTTACCTATCAAAATAGAGAAGGTCCTGGAAGACATACAGGGCCAATTTATTTATCTGTAGGGACTATACCAGGACACTCTTTTTTCCATACTTAATATTTATGCACCTAATGTGGATCAGGAGAGGAAGTGCATTTTCAGACACTACTAAGATTCCCACCAGAATCCTCCAGAATGTACTTGGGGGACGAATACGTTATGAGTCAGGAGCAGATAGGAAATCCAAGGCCCAGTTGCAGCAGACCCAGGCTAGAAGCAATGTGACATTAAAATGCCAGGCAAGAGAGTTGGGCCTAGGTGATACGTGGTGGGTCCTTCACCCTAGGGACTCTGATTATACTTTTAGTTGGCTTCCCAAAAATGTACTCCAGATTGGACGTGCTTTTCCTCTCAGCAGAATGGGCGTATACAGCCCAGGAGTCCTCCATAGCAGTTTTCACACTTTGGACCCCATCCCTGTTACTCTAGGGCTGAGTATCCAACCCAAAACACAATTTGGCGACTTAATAATTCATTGCCAAACATACCAGAATTTGTAGAATTACTCTAAAGTAAAATTCAAGAATACTTTCAACACAACTTGGTGGGAGATACTACCATGAAGGGACAGATAGGATGGTCTCAAAGCAATCCTCACTGGAATTATTATCGAGTATGCATCAAGGAAAAAGAAAGAGGATACAGTACCACAGAATGCATAGAATTAGAGCATGAGCTTTTTGACGTGGAGGCAGCAAACAAAATTCCCTTCATCCTAAACTCAAGGCATGCAAAAATGTTTGCAACAGTAACTAAAGCACAAAATTGTGGGACAACTTAGGTACATCAAACAGAAATTCTACGAGGCAGGGAACAGGGCATGGTGCAGCGCTGCAATTACAGGAGAGGGGTGGTCTAAGAGAGCTGGTCTCACATCCCCACAAGATTGCAAATTCCTTTATCGCTTGCTACAGAGAATTGCACACTAATGAATGGTCGGACTCTCATCTCCAGAAGATCCAAACACACATCCATAAACTAAACTACCAGCCATGAAACAGAAGGAGGCTGAGTTGTTGGATTCATTGCTATCAGAGTCTGAACTTGAGGAAGTCATACAAGATTTGAAAAATGGCAAGACACCAGGTCTGGATGGCCTGATAGATGAATTGTATAAGGCATTTTAGGAGGATCTCCATTGAGAACTTCTCTGGCTTTACCAAGGAGTGTTAGAGGGAGAGAGGGTCCCCACAACATAGTATAGGTTGCAATCTCAGTGCTTCTCAAGTCTGAAAAGGATTCCATGAATTTGAATCCTACTGCCCTGCCTCCCTACTCCCAGTTAACCTAAAATGATTCACGTCTATTTTAGCTAAGAGATTACAACTCAGGATTGGCACCCTAGTCCACCCAGATCAAACAGTTTTCATTATGGGGTGGAACGCCCATGATAATATCCCCTGCCTCTTTAATATCCTCTCCTCTCAGCAACCATCCAGGCAACTGCAGCTGGCTCCATTAATGGATGTGTAGAAAGCCTTTGACTGGGTGAACTGTGAGTTCTTGGAGAAGACCTTGGAAGCTGTGAGTTTTGGGACCAGTTTAAAAACTGTCTAGCTTCCTTGTATGAACATCCAGAAGCAGTGGTAAGGGTGAATGGGACACTGTCTCCCAGGTTCCCATTGGGCAGAGGGATGCAACAGGGGTGTCGCCTATCCCCTTGCTATTTGCCATCTGTATAGAACCACTGACAACAGCTGCAAGGCAGAATCCAGATATCACGGGAATAACGGTAGCGGAACTATAGCAAAAACTGGCATTATATGCTGATGACTGTATCTCCTTTCTCCCGGGACCCAGCTAATTCTACTCAGGCATTTTATAAAGAGCTGGGTTTATTACAAACAATATCTTGCTACAAAACTAATTATGAGAAATCAAAGGCTTTGGTAGTTTGGGCTTCTAGTCTTCCAATCTTTCGCTCATCATTTTCATTTAAATGGGTACCCTCAAATACATTTAGATACCTGGGAGTTAAAATTACACCACACCTATGATGGGGCATCATATCAGAATAGGCTTAAACACACTGAAGCTGTCCAGGGAATTAGGTGGCATGGGTATGCCTAGCTTTGAAAGGTACTATCCCACAGTGCAGCTGGCTCAAATTGTAACTATCATCAAACATATGGTGGACTCTGGGAGGTACCAATTGGAGAACTGAAGACTCTCGGGCCCACTTTTACCCTTCCCTGTTTCTTGGACTCCAGTCCTCAAACAAACAATTCCTAATCCATGGACTAGGGGGCTCTCTCAAATTACCAGCCCAACTCTGTCAACAGACATGGACACCAGAGGAAGAAGGTCCACTTACAATTATTATAGGCAACCCCAAATTTCCACAGGGCAGAACAGACCCCAGCACGGGGTTATGTTGCTGCAAACAAAAAAAGCACATCAATAAATGCTGCAAGGAAAACAGTGACCTTGCAAACAACGTCGGATAGATTAGATAGATAGATAGATAGATAGTAGATAGATAGATAGATAGATAGATATTTTATTTATATAGCGCCCATTTCTGAAGACCCTGGGCGCTGTACAATATAGGCACACATATCATTCAAAAACATTTTAAAATACAAAAACATTTTAAAACAACAACGACATACATAGTACAACTGAAAGCAGCAGCTTAATTAACCTATATAAAAACACTATTATTTTAAAACACCTTCAATTAAAGGCTTGATTAAATAGATATGTCTTAAAGCCCTTCTTAAAGGCTTCCACTGAGGGGGCCTCCCTAAGATCACCAGGCAGGGAGTTCCACAGAGTAGGTGCGGCAGCCACAAATGCTTTGTCACCCGAATGCCGCAATCTGACCCTGGGAACTCCAAGGAGACCACCCTGGCAGAACAGAGCGCCCGGGTCGTGCGGTAAGGCACAAGGAGCTCTTGCAGATAGACTGGGCCCCTCTTGTGCAGGGTCTTATAGGTCAACAGCCCTATCTTGAAGAGAATCCTCCACCGGACCAGCAGCCAGTGCAATTCACGGAGCGCAGGGGTGATATGTTCACATCTTTTCACCCCCATTAATAATCTCGCCGCCGCATTCTGCACCAGCTGCAGTCTGCGGAGGCTGCCTCCAGATATCCTTAGGTAGAGGGCATTGCAGTAGTCCAACCTGGAAGTGACAAAAGCATGTACCAGTGTAGGCAGGTCATCAGGCGGGATCAGGACACAAATTCGGGCAATATTCCTGAGATGGTAAAATCCACTTCTCACCATGGCCGACATCTGTGCATCAAGTGTCAGACCACCACCTAGGATTATTCCCAAATTCCTCACCTGCCTAGAGGAGGCTAAAGGCACACCCCCCAGCACAAGGTCATGGGGTAATATCATGCCCCCCATCGCCCTGACGACCCGGCTCTACCACCAGTACCTCAGTCTTGTCTGGGTTGAGTCTAAGCCAATTAAGAGTCATCCATATCTGGATTTCCTTAAAGCAGCTGTTAAATACAGAGTCGGACACCTGGCTATTGGGAGCACAGGACACGTACAGCTGGGTACCATCTGCATAGCAGTGAAAACCCAGCCCATACCACCTGATAATGTCCCCCAGTGGCAGCATATACACCGTGAACAACAGAGGCGACAAGACCGATCCCTGTGGAACACCACAGCACCGAGGCTTCGGATTTGATGAGTAAATTCCCATGGTCACCTTCTGCACTCTGTCTGTCAGGTATGACCTGAACCAGTTGATGACGTTTCCGGACAGGCCACACCAAAACCGCAGTCGGTCAAGCAGCACCTCATGGTACACGGTGTCAAATGCCGCAGAGAGGTCTAGAAGGACCAAGATGGTATGGTCCCTTCTATCCCTCACCATCAGGAGGTCATTAAGACCCTCACCAGGCCTGTCTCTGTACTATGCCCCACTCGGAACCCAGACTGGAAAGGCTCATAGGCGGAGGAAGCAGCAAGATGTCTCTCCAGTTGAACAGCCACCACCTTTTCTACAACCTTCCTTAAAAACGGGAGGTTCAAAACGGGTCTGTAGTTGCTGAGGCAATCTGGGTCCAAAGATGTTTTTTTCAAAAGAGGTCTAACCAAAGCCTTTTTCAAGGCCAGAGGAAAGATCCCACTCCTTAATGAACTCCACACTACCCCAAAAGGCAAATTGGACCTGGGTCCAAATCACAATAGGTCTGCCGCAGCTTAAAGATAATCTCTACCACCTCTCCTACCCCAATCAGCTCAAACTCATCCCACACAGGAGGAGTGCTCTGACTCAACTCAGGCCAGACCCTGCAGCCCTTTTGAGAGACGTTTGATGAGACCTCAGCCCTGATGGAGGACACCTTGTCAGTGAAAAACAGAGCCAGCTCCTCGCACCTTGTGGTCGAACCTACCCCTCCAACACACAGACAAGCAGGATGTAAAAGCCAGTCCACTATGCAGAACAGCTGAGCTGGTCTGTTTCTTGCTGTAGCAATCTCCCCAGACAGAAACTCTGCCTTTTTACGGGAAATTGCCCCCTGATAGTCCATATAATGTGATCTCAGGGCCAATTTGTCCCCCCACCAGACCAGCTCTCCTCCAACATCTCTCTAACCTCTGGCCCCTAGACTTTAAACTTCAGAGATTCTCATCATACCAAGGAGATCTCTGACAAGTAGCCAGGGGTCAGACATGCAAGGGTGCGACTGAGTCAAAGGCCGCACCAACCGCCCCATTATAGGCCGCTACTGCCTCCTCCAACCCAACTGCACAAGCTGCTCCAACACGCGATAGGTCCAGCACCGCCAAAAGGTCCTCTGGGGATACTCCCCTTAATGACCGGTTCTGGACCTTCTCCATAGGGGCAGTACCATCGGGGGGGGCCATAAACGTGAACCCCACGCTGCTATGATCCGACCAAACCACCAGATCTACACTAAGGTCCATAATATCCAATTCCGAAGAAAAAAACAGATCCAGTGTGTGGCCGCCCGAGTGCATCTCTGTTGTTACCTTTCGTGTTAGGCCCAAGTGCCCCCATGCTCCCGAGAAGGTCTATCCCAACTTTTGATAGCCCCCTTCGACCCAGGCATTGAAATCCCCCATGATCAACCACCTGGGGACTCCAATACAAAGCCTGTGACGAACTCCTCGACCTCTCGCAAAAAATCCCCATCACTCCTTGGGGGGTGATAGAGCAGGAGTACACTAAAAGCTGCACCCACACCCCCTCGGGCAGCCACACACTCAAAGGATCCTATAGGATCCATAGGCAGCACCGTGAGGTTCAGGCTAGATTTAAAACAAATGGCCCCCTCACCCCTACGATTCTTTCTCGGGCTGTGTATCACAGAGTATCCGGCTGGTACTGCTGCCTCTAAAACCGGGGCAGCATTTTCATCCAGCCAGGTCTCCATGATGCAAGCCAGATCAACAGAGGATATCAAGTCCGCCATTATAGCCGTCTTGTTCCTTATCGATCTGACATTGCACATCACAACCTAAGTAGAATGAGGTGAAGCAGCCGGACCAGTCATTTGCCCGCCCTGTAAGGTGGAGCCCTTGGGTATGGGGACCAGACAAGGCAAACTCCGTTCAAGCCCCCATTTCACCCACGGTGTCTCCTTGACCTCACCACCCGAATCCCAGACACTCCGACAGCCACTCGGGAGACACCCGCCAGGCCCTTCCTAACTGTCCCTAAAGCCCCACATCTAGAGTAGGCTTCCCACGACAGTACTGGAAGCTCGAAGGGCCAAAGGCCCCAGAGGTCATCATCCGAGTAGCTGCACCTTACGGGCCCAAACCCCAACACATGTCTTAAAACACAAACAACCCACTCAATAATTCAAACTTCTCAAATACCACGCCCTCACTACCCACAACAGTACACTTTCTATAATACAATCACCTCCTTTTTCACACACCCTTTGCATAAATTAAATTCTAAACAAATAACATAACACATTCATTCATGTCAAGCTATCAATAAAGAACTAAATATAATTGGCACAGATGCAAAACAGTAATACAGAAAAATTCAGATTTTCAGCCCACAATAGTCCTCATACCACCAAAAAGGTGGCTAGTAAATAATGTGAATTAATTAAAAATATGTCCAAGCACTTCATAGTCTGGTACACTCCCAATGTATCAGAACTAAAAAGCTCACTACAACCTCTTAACTTTGCAGTGGAGAGGGAGCTGTCACCCCCCCACCCCATCTCAGAATAATGCCAGATAGTGCAGCATTCCCACTGCCACACCAATATGACAGTATATGAAATAATAATCAAATGAGGCCCTCTCACTGCCTCTCAACATAAGCAAAATTATTAAAGTACTTGCAGTCTTACAGCGTTCGCCCTCCTTCCAGATTTTATCCACACTATTCCAGGCACTAGTAGTTCTTGATTCCTCCAAGTTTTCCCAGCACAGAGATGAAACCTCCAGAAAACGCCAAGTCAGTGGAGCTCAAATTAATTAATCCAATTCTTCAGGTGGGTGAAACTCCAATCCTGCCCAAACCAGGGGAGGAAACCCAGGCCTCGCTGCTCTCCCCACTTTAGGCAACCAAGGAGTACCCGACCCAGCCAGTTAGACCCAGAAACCACAGGGCCAGACCGAGAGAACAAATGATCCTCCGATCAAACTCTCTCAGTTCCCCAGGGCTAGCAGCTGGACCAAGATTTCCCCATGGGACGGAACTTGTGGAAAAGACACCCTCACCGCACACAGGCAAAATCCTCCTCAGAAAAGAATCAAAATCTCCAGCTCGGAAAACTGAAGGAACCCCAAATCAACAGCTCCCAGCTCCAGACCACAGAAGAGCGACCTGACAACAAGAGTGTAGCCCCATTGAAAACAATGAGACTTATTTTTGTCTGTAGAGGGCTTTGCCCCCCCCACACCCCGGACTTAAAATAATCAACTCCAGGGGGTCTTGGACTTCGGGGATGGGGAGAAAATCGGGAGAGGGGAAAATTACTTGTTTGTACAAACAAAAAAAAAATTGCAGCAGGAGACCTGGCAGGAACTGAACCACGGTCCCAGGTCTCCTGCTTTGCTGTGCGCTGGTGGCCTAGCCACTCCACCATGTGAGCGGCTCACCCAGAAACCCCAGCGCATGGCAACATGATCCCTCTACAGGCAATCTGCAGAAAGACAGGGGTGGCAGTAATTCCCTGCTGCTGTTATACCCCTGTCGCTCTAAATCCTTTCATGGTTTACACAGCGTGGTTCTTGCAGCGCTCTTCCTGGTGCATTGTTTTGACCTGGTACCCAGACCCCCAGATTTCAACAGTGGGATAGAGTGTGCCTCACTACATTTCAGCAGTTTTTCAATAATGACACATGTATGTCCTTTACATATTTAAAAAACAAATTTGTCCTACCGCAGATCTTTTTCAGGTTCTGTGAATGCATTACTATGTACTGAAAGGGGACAACAGGCACCGATTCAAGAGAGACAAACTAAATTTGAGGATGGTCTCTTCTGGGTCACTTGTCTGAACACCCATTGTAGATATATCTCCCATGTCTATAAGTTACACAGAGAAACAGAGGATCACACCATCACTGACATTAAAAACAAGTGAAAGGGGGTATCTTGGCCAGCCCATATCAGACAATGATTGAAATAAAATAATAGATGGGGGATGAGGAGTTACCTCTTCTCCAGGTTGGAAATAATGTAGATGGAAGACCATCACCAAGAATTGTCATACACCCACTATTACTAGACTTTCCACCGGGAGAGGTTGGACTTGTGCCGGAGAGGGTGCCAGGACTAGGGAACATATTTACATATTTTCTGCAGCTGCCTCAAGATGCAACCTATCTGGCAGCATATTCAATCTGTGTTGAGCACCATGTGGGGTTTACAAATACCCATGAGCTTCACACGCTTAGTGTTGCCCCCCCAACCAGGTATTTTTTGCAGACAACAGTGGGACTTCCCTGTGTCTTGTAGCACTGAAATGCATCACGTCACTGGTTGGCAGCTATGATCCCTAATGTGACGAAAAGAAAGGATAGAACAAATCAAACAGTAAGCATGGAAGAAAGTACATACCTTCTATGACTCTAGAGGGAAACATGTATAGAAAAGTGGGATAAATGGACAAAATATACAACACCAGAAGCCTAGCTACCAGAGGTTACTGTATGTACATAGGAACACAGGAATGTGACAGCAGAAAAGGACCGCCAGGCCCACCCAGTTTGCCTGTGTCCACTTAGCTCTTAACTATAGTCCCCCCCTTCTCAGCATCCCCGTGTTTAGCCCGTGCCCTCTTGAAGTCCCCCTACAGTCCTCTCCCCACCACCTCCCTTGGCAGCCCATTCCAGTTTCCCACCACCCTCTCAGTGAAGAAGTACTTCCTATGATTATCTCTAAATTCAACCCCAATGTATTTCTAGCTAACTGTACCCCAAAGTATAGCGAGAAATGTCATTCAAAGATATAAGACACAGTTTTATATTATATTGCATATATTTGACTTCCAAGTTACTTGTCCATGTTGTAGGGTTGGAAAACTTGTAGGACTGCTTCAGTCTGGGAAAATAGGGTTGTTATTATTGTGAGTCTTACATATCACTGGGTACCTCTGACAATGACTGCTGGCCTATCCTTATCAGAATTATACAGTATATCATCAGTATGCATGATATTGTACTTGGTAGTCGCAGCAAGGTAGTGCCATATATTTATGCATTCACATGCAATTATTTCTTCCATAAAGATGAACTACAAAAAAAGAAATGATGGTATGTCTGATAGAATTTCCCCTGTGGCTCCTTTCTGCCCCACCCCAGCTGTAACTCAGTCATTGTTGTTTCCCTGAGCACTTGTATGTCCCATGTCAAGGAGATCCCAGTGCATGAAGCCAGAACCTATATTCGGAAGACCATTCGCAATGCAGGCTACAGCGGTGACTCCCTCGACCTGAAGTTGTTAGCGCTTGTCCTTGAAGAAGTCCTTGAACCCCTGACAAAGATCCTCAACTTATCACTAAGGATGTCCCAGTTCCCATCTCGCTGGAAACAGGTGACCATCACACCGGTACACAAAAGTGGAGACAAATCACTGCACTCCAACTACAGACCTATCTCCAGCCTCCTCCATTGTCTAAGGCCCTGGAGCACATCACCTCAGACCAACTAGTCGAGTACCTGGAAAAATACGACATCCAGTGTTCTAAGCAACATGGTTTCCGAAAAGGGCACAGTACCACCACTGCACTATTAGAATTCACGGGCTTCATCCATACCATGCTTGATCAAGAAAACTGTGTAGGGGTAGTATTCATCGACCTTATGAAAGCTTTTGATACTGTGAACCACCCACTTCTACTCAAGCAATTATCAAACACTGGGCTCTCCAATGAAGCGTTCTGCATGAAGCATGAAGCTCTGGTTTTCAAGCTACCTTGGGGAGAGGGTCCAGCGGGTTAAGATTGCTGGTGTCACCTTGGAAGAAAAGCCAGTCCTTTCAGGGGTCCCACAGGGGTACATCCTGGGGCCACTACTCTTCAGCCTCTTCCTCAACAACTTTCCCAGTGTCTGCCACCAGAAATTACTGCTCCACGCCGATGACGCAGTCATGTTCACCAAAGACCAAAATGCAGAGCTCCTCGAGAAACAATTACAGCTTCAATTCATGCACATGTCATGAACTACAGCAAATCAAAGGTTATGATCTTCTACAATGCCAGGAGTAAGTACAAATCCCATGACCTCACCATCCTAAACCAAACAGGGACCTTACTTGAACACGTTCCTGATTTTAAATACCTAGATGTCACATTGGACAGCTCACTGTCCTACCATTGGCATATAGATTCTGTCACCTAAGCCACCAACATCCGTATAGGCCTGCTCTACAGGCACAAACACTGCATGACTCCTGACACTCTCCAGTTGGCTATCAACAGCTCTGTCACCTCCATCATCGATTACGGGCTAGCAATTTATGGCTCTGCCTCCGCCTCTGCTCTCCACAGAATTACAGTTGCACTCAACAAAGCATGCAGGCTGCTAACTGGGGCTGACTGACTTACACACACTTGTGACCTGTACACTTGGGCAGGATGGCTTCCCCTCATCAGCCAGATACAGTATCAAACATGCCTCTTAGCCAAAAATGTCTTCCTCGGGGTCATGCCCCTAGGCATTGAAAAGCTCCTCATTGACCACCACAGCACCCAGAGAACTAGAAGTTCACAACTAACCTTCATCGTCCCCAAATGCTGGACTACCATGGGCCAGAGGGCCTTTGCCCATAGAGCACCACAGTGATACAATACCCTCAAAAAGGAAACTCTTACTGCTGCTGCTCTTGGCCCTTTTAAGGGACAACTCCGACTTCATCTCATTTCAACTAGTCATCGTGACTGCCTCACCTAATCAGGGGCCCACCACTCACTGCCCTCCACTCCAGTCTTGACAGCTACCTCTCCCCACCTTGCCCCCCTTATACCTGCCTTACCTGCCCATCACCTTGCCCCCTCTCCCTTTCCTCCCCCCCCCGGGCATTTCCTGACTTTTATCCTTCCCCTCCCTCCTCTTTAGAGCTCTTACCCTCACCCTCTACCCTCTGACAACGGCCTTCCTGCCTGCATAACCCCCTCTCACCTACAGCGCTTATTTCTAAGATTGCCCTTGGCTGGTATGTCATGCTAACTAACATTTGGCACATTTTGAATTACTGGAATTTCCTAAGCCTCAGTCTCTTGCTTCTTTTTATTGTGTAACTATGTATTATTATGTCGACCTTTGTATAGAAACATAGACTTTGATGACAGATAAGGACTGCCTGGCCCACCTAGTCTGCCCATTTCCCTACCTACAGGATAAGCTGCAGATCCTATTTTACCAACAGTCTATTTCTTCCTACCCCCACAAGAATTGCCTTATGTCTGTTCCATGAGTTCTTGAATTCTCCCACAGTTTTAGACCCCACAACCTCCTCAGGAAGGCTGTTCCATGCGTTCACCACCCTCTCTGTGAAAAAATACTTCCTCACATTGCCCCTTAGCCGTCCCCCCTATCTTCACGTTGTGTTCCCTTGTTCTTGCACAACTCTTTCTGAAATATGCTACCCTCTTGGACTTTGTTGATTCTACTGAGGTACTTAAAAGTTTTTATCATGCCCCCTTTCCTCAAGGGTATACATATTAAGCTCCTTTAGTCTCTCTCCTCATATGGCTACTCTTACAGACCCTGCACCATTTTAGTTGCCCTCCTCTGGACTGCCTCCATCCTGTCTATGTCCATGCGGAGATGGGGTCTCCAGAACTGGACGCAGTACTCTAGATGGGGTCTCACCAACTGTCTGTACAGAGGGATAACAACTTCCTGTTTTCTGCTGGTGATGCCTCTCCCTATACATCCCAGTATCCCCCCAGCTCTCCCTACTGCCTTCTCATATTGCTTGCTTACCTTAAGGTCATCTGATATGATTACCCGAAGTCCCTTTCCATTTTGTTGCTGTTACTACCCCCCATTGTGTAATCTTCCCTGGGTTTTGTTTCCCAGGTGCATTATTTTGCACTTCTTTGCATTGAATCCAAGCTGCCATACATCTGACCATTCCTCCAACCTTGCTAAGTCCCTGCTTATCCTTTCCACGCCTCCTTGTGTATCAACCCTATTGCAGATCTTAGTGTCATCTGCAAAGAGGCATACTTTTCCTTCCAGTCCCTCTGCAATGTCACTTACAAAGACATTAAAAAGGACTGGACCCAGTATTGAACCCTGCGGTACCCCACTAGTAACCCCTCTTTCTTCAGAGTGGACTCCATTTACAATTACCTTCCGTGTCCTGTTGTCCAGCCAATGTTTTACCCAGGTTACCACCCTGGGACCCACTCCCAGGCTGGTTAATTTGACAATTAATCTTTTGTGTGGGACTGTGTCAAATGCCTTGCTAAAGTCTAGGTAGGCCATGTCCACAGCCCCTCCCTGGTCTACTACTTTGGTCACCCAGTCAAAGAAATCAATTAGATTTGTCTGACATGACCTTCCTGCTGCGAACCCATGCTGCCTTGGGTTCTGTGCCCCACTGGCCTCTAGGTACTCAACAATTCTTTCCTTCACAAGTGATTCCATCACTTTCCCTACCACAGAGGTCAAACTGACAGGTCTGTAGTTTCCTACCTCTGTCTTGCTCCTACTTTTTGTGAAGGGTATCACGTCTGCCTCCTCCAGTCCTCAGGTACACACCATCCTCCCATGATTTGTTAAAAGAGTAGTCAGTGGTGTCACTAGTTCTCTCCTTAATTCTTTTAGAATTCTGGAGTGAATTCCATCAGGCCCCATTGCTTTGTCCACCTTCAGTTTTGGAGTTCTTTCAGAACCCTTTCTTCTGCGAAAGGACTGGGATAGACCCCCCCTATCCAGAGTGCTTCTGTTAATTGGATTAGGCACCTCCCCCTCCTCCTCTTCTGTGAATACTGAGCAGAAGTATTCATTCAGGAGCTTTTAAGTCCAGACTAAGACTCTCGCTACTTGCCTCCAGCTCCTGTGACTGTTCACCCAATTAGTCCACTGTCCTCCTGCCTATGCCCCCACAACATGCACTTTGATCTAAATGCTGCCACCCTAACCTAGCACTTTAATCTGTCTGTCCTTGACAAGACCCATTGGCTGCCGCCCCCTTCCTCCTGCCTCCCTCCCAACTACTCCTACCTGCTTCTCTCCTCCCCTTCATCTCAAACTCTCTGATCTCCCTCCCCCTCACCCCTGCTCCTTCCTGCCTTGCTCCCTCTTTCTCCGAAATCCTTTATCCCTAACTGTATTTGCACGTTTAGCAATTCTTAAATGATTATTTACTGTTTCTTATTGTGTACTATACCATCTGACGTGGAACCTTTGTAAAAGAGCCTCGGCTCAAAGGTATTGTGCTAATCCTAGACTTAAATAAATAAATAAAATGCCTACCCACCGTCCATTCTATTCAGCCTCACTATCCCTCCCTTGTATGTATGTATACCCCCCATTCCTTCGATGTGGAACCTTTGTAAATGAGCAGTTCCTGTTCAAAGGTATTTGTAATCCTAGATTTCAATAAAATAAAATAAAAAATGTGCTACACTTCAGAAATTACACAGTACAAGCAAACATTTACAATAGCATCTAGTTTGATTCAAATGCTGGATTCAAATAAAGCACGGACATCATTCATGACATACAGTAAGTAAAGAATCAGGACAGGCAGTTGGAGCCGGCAAAAGTAATAGCCAGGTTCAGAAATATTGCCCACAGGGGCTGATTAATTCATAGGCCAAAGAGACCAGCCAGGGGGCCCCAGCCCTGAGTGGATCATCCTGGCTACAGAAAGCAGACTCTTCCTGTCTAACTTGCAATCATTCCTGTCTAGGACATTTCAGCATAATCTCGGTAACAAAGCACTGTTGTCTCAGCATCTATTAACACCTCATTAACCAATGAATACCTTTGAGTTACATACCTGGCCATCTGCCCCACCTGGAAAGGAAATCTGAATTACCTGCAGTGGTAACATAATACACTTCAGAACATTCTTAAAAGATTAGCCCCATGTTCTAGCTACAGTTGCCAGTCTAAGGGATACATTAACATTGCTGCAGCCCCTCCTCCTATCTATCTCTATCCATCTATCTATCTATATATCTATCTATCTATCTCAGATATCAAACTAGTCTTCTAGCCAAGAAAATCGCCTCCGGGCTCACCCCTCCAGGGCTCCAAAACCTTATTACTCCTGCCCCTATAATTTGAGCAACCAGAAGCTCTGCTAAAGCATCCCTCCTTGTCCCCCATTGTAGGACATCCCTGGGTCAGAGGGCGTTTATGTGCAGGGCTCCACTCTGGTTGAATGCCCTTCCAGTCTGTATTTCATCTGAAGTGAAACTTGGCCCTTTCAAATCAAATCTTTGGGACTGCTTTTGGCCCCCCAACCCTCCTGTCCAGGTTTTAACAAGGTCTTCCCTGACTGCATCAGCCCCACCCATCTCTCCCTGTGTCCTGCATCTACCCACACCCCTTCCCTCTACCCTTATATTCAGAGTATTGCTGAATACTGTAGTTCTGAAAGTTTTGTACTGGGTCTTGCATGGTCTGATTTTACCTAAATACTTGTGTAGAATGTAGTATTTGTTTAATCTGTATCAACTGTCTCACTGTGTGTGTCAATAGGTTATTGTTTGTCAATACACTGTATTATTTGGATCCTCCTTATTGAATGTACTGTATGCACCCTTAATTGTCTTGCACTTCTCTGATGTGGAGCCTTTGTAAAGGAGTCTCTGACTCGATGGTTTGTAATTCTGATACTTTCAATAAATAAATAAAAATACATAAAAAGTATTTATCTATCTATCTATGCTGCCTGCCCAGATCTGGCAGGCACCCTCAGTCCCAGCAGCTACTGGGGCCGCCAACTCAAAGGGTTCTCAGTCTGACCCAGTGAAAGGTATCAGTCTTCAAGATTGATCGATTGATTTGATTTATTTTCACATTGGTTTTTCTGCCTGACTGTTTTGGGCAAGCTATTCTGTTCTTTCCCCACCACCCTTTCGACTGGCTGCAGCTTTCCTGTTACCTTGATCCAGTGACCCCCATGGAGTCCCCCTCGTGGCGGGGCCAGGAGGGGGAAGGCCATTCTTCCTTCACTCTGAGAATATATGCAGCATGGATGGGTGGACTGTGCAGTGGCATGGGTCAGGGTGGGTGGGCTGAACATCATGGAGCCCTGAGTCTGCCTATTTTCTGGTTTTCTTCCCCAGAAGCCCTTGCCACCTCAACACGTGAAATGTGTGTGCATGGAGGCAGACACACACACCACAAAACCACAGCCCCTCCCTACGTGCCATTTGGATGTCAGTGCTACCCACAGGCCTCCACCTGGGGGCAGCCAAGGGTCAAACTGGCAAACCTCCCCACCCTGGGAGGGACAGCAGTCCTCCGGATGCTCGATCCTCCCCCCCAGCCCAAGCTTGTTCCAGAACACAGATCACCAGCATGATAGGAGGTAAGGCATAGAGTGGCTCAGCCCTCCATGCCATTGGGCTGGCTCTAAGATTTATTTTTTGTTTTGTTTAAATGATTCAGATGTGCTACAGTGCCCTATTGAAACAGCACACAAAGGTAGCCAGTGAGTTAGGCAGAAGCTTTTAAAATGGCATAATTGTTCTCGTTTTCATTTTTTATACTGGTAAGCAGATGAACAAAAGTGCCCATTTTCACGTTACCAGTGACATAAAAACAATACTGGCAGGGTAATAAACATATACAACAAAACAATAACCGTGACAAGTACAAGTGGGTCACAGAATCATACCATAGAAGCCTGACGGCAGAAAAGGACCATACTGGCCCATCTAGTTGGCCCTTTTTTCCCCTACACCTCCCCCACCCTGCCAGCCCCTGCCCTCCCCCTATGCTCAGCCCCATATGCTTCTCCCATGCCCTCTTGAATTCTTCCACTAATTTAGCCCCCACCACTCTGTCTCGTACTGTGTTCCAGGGCTTCACCACCCTCTCTGCGAAGAATTGCCTTCTCACAATGCCCCTGTATCTTTTTCTTGCAGTCTGAGGCTGTGCCTTCTAGTTCTGACCCCCTCCTTCCTCCTAAGTACACTCTTTTCTCCCACTTTACTGAGCCCCTTTACATATTTAAAAGTTTCAGTCATGCCTCCCCTTTTCCTCCTTTTCTCCAGCGTGTACAAATCCAGCTCCTTACACCTCTGCTCATATGACTTTCCCTGCATACCCTGCACCATCTTGGTTGCCCTTCTCTGAACCCTCTCCAGTGCATCTATATCCTTGCAGAGATGTGGCCTCCAGAACTGAACCCCATACTCTAGGTGTGACCTTACATTGGCTTTGTAAAGGGGCATTATTACCTCCCCTCCTTCTGCTAGTAATGCCCCTACCTATGCATGCCAACATTCCATTGGACTTTCCCACTGCCCTGCTACATTGGATTCCTCCCTTAAGGCTTGAGGAGACTATGATCCCCAGATCCCTCTCCTGCTCTGTTACTTTGATTTCCTCCCCAACTAGGGTGTAC
Organism: Neoceratodus forsteri; assembly: GCA_016271365.2. NCBI lineage: Eukaryota > Metazoa > Chordata > Ceratodontiformes > Ceratodontidae > Neoceratodus > Neoceratodus forsteri. The sequence continues at coordinate 1,731,609,896 of CM057449.1, forward strand.
CCTGGTCTTCTTTTCCTACTCCTCAAGTGCACCACAGCACACTTCTTGGCATTAAACTTCAGCTGCCATGTCCCAGACCCTTTTTTGAGCGTCTTTAAGTCCTCCCTCATATCCTTCATCCCCCGGGGTGTCCACCCTATTGCATATTTTCATATCATCAGCAAATAGACACACCTTCCCCCTCAATCCCTCAGCAATATCACTGATGTAGATGTTGAAGAGAAGCGGACCCAAAACTGACCCCTGTGGCACTCCACTCTTCACCCTCACCATCCCGGAGTGCACCCCATTTAGCACCACCCTCTGAGTTCTTCCTGCCAGCCAGGCCTCCACCCAGCTTATTTTCCCACCCAACCCCAGACTTTCCATCTTGCTCACCAGCCTCCTATGAGGAACAGTGTCGAAGGCCTTACTGAAGTCCAGATAGGCCACGTCCACCATCCCCCCCGGTCAATCACCTGTGTCACCCAATCAAAGAATTAAATTAGGTTTGTCTGGCAAGACTTCCCCTTCATGAAGCCATGCTGTCTGCTGTCCTGCAAGCCACACTCCTCCAGGTAATCCACCACCCTCTCCTTCATTAATGCCTCCATTTCCTTCCCCACCACTGATGTGAGGCTGACAGGTCGGTAGTTCCCCTTCACCTCTTTACTACCTACCTTGTGTAAAGGCACTACGTCTACCCTCTTTCAGTACTCCGGCACTATCTCTGTATCCAGGGACAAGTTGATTGTCAAGGGTGCAGCCAACTCCTCCTTCAATTCTCTGATCACCCTGGGGTGTAACTCATCAGGCCCCATTGCTTTGTCCACCTTCAATCTATCTAGCTCTGCTCTAACCATATCCACAGTGAATGGGCTCAGATCCACCCATTTGCCCTCCTTTCCCTTCGACTTTAGCTCAGGTTCCCTACCGTCCTCCTCCTCCGTGAATACCGAGCTAAAGTACTTCTTTAATAATTCTGTTTTTTTCACAATCCCTTTCCAGTTTTATTCCTCCCTCACTTCTCAGCCTAGTCATCCCTTGCCTTGCCCTTCTCCTCTCCCTCACATATCTGAAAAAGGTTTTATCCCCCCTTTTGGCCTTTTTTGCTATTTTCTCCTCAATATCTGCTTTTGCCCTTCTGATCTTCTTCCCTGCCGGACTCCTCTTTTCACTATACTCTTCCTTATCTTTCTCGTTGAGTGTCCTCTTAAATTTTTTGACAGCCTTCCTCTTTTCCCTGACTGCCCCCGCAACCTCTTTTGTAAACCAAAGCAGTCTCCCCCCCCTCTTGCTCTTCCTAACCTTTTCTGTGCACATTTCCCGTGGCTTGGTTAATTCAGAAAACATTTTCCAAACTATGACCTTAAAACCAATGTGTTGCAATCAGTGATATTACTCATAATCTTATTATAACAATTTGTAGCCCTGCACTGGAATAATCCCTGTCCAAAGGATGGTAAGTAAAGAGGTGTTTTAAATAACAAATTTAGTCCATGATCTTGTACCAAGAGTGTCAGCTGACTTGTGGATGAGCTCAGAAATAGAATCAGGCATCTCAGCAGGAACATTCTGCTGAGAAAACATTAATATATGACAATAAAATCTGTTTTCTATTGAGAACATTACTGTACTTCCCAATGGCATGAAAGTGCATACCACAGTAGAGGGGTAGGGGCCCCTATGATTAACCTTTCTCCAGGCTCCCAAAACATAAGGCCACCTTTGTGCTAGCCCAATACAATTTAAACTCCACTGAACCTGTGGTTATCCTCTTATTTCAACATCCTGTAAGGATTCTGCATTCTATAGACTATAGGATGCAGAATCCTTACAGGATGTTGAAATAAGAGGATAACCACAGGTTATATAGGCTATAGTATGTTGCAAATTGTTATTTATCATTACCATTTTCAGTTTATGTGGGGAGTATACATGGCTCACACTCACCTGTGGAAGGAAATTGTTTTCTAAACCTTACATGGATCAAGTCATGGAGTTAAGAGACTGACAGAAAGTGGTGAATAAGCAGTACGGCTTTTTACTTAAGATTTTGTTTGGGGAATACTAACCCCTGTTGTTTTAACAATTCACTTTTTAAACTATTAATATATTGCTGGCCACACATGGTCTGTCTGAATTTGAAAGTCCCCTGTGTCCCTTGTCCTGTGATGAAGGCAAATAACTGTTCACTCTTGGTCTGTCTGCTCTAGATCCTTACACCAGGATCCAAGCAGAACTGTGGAAAACAGTAGTAACTACAGTAGGTGATGGGATGAGAAATGCACACTGGGAAGGAACTGGACAGGAGCTGAGAGAGTCCAAAGTCAGAAACTCAGTGGGACAAGACCAGTCTGTTACTGCAGCAGCAGGGGTGCAGCCCATGAACCTGGCAATCCGTGTTTGGTTACTGTGACTATCCTTGACTGTCATGTAGCATACAGATAAGCAACAATGGCCGAACTGACAGTCATTTCCTGGGGATTATCGACTGGTGGGGTGTTAGGTGGCCTTGGTGCATGTATAATAATACATGTAATTAGCCTTATAACTCATTATAAATTACACTACAAACTTGGTAATGTTTGACCCCAACAAAGATCACAAGGCAGAGACTGTGTAGCTTGAAGAGGTGTTTTGGTAATAGGTATGACACTGAGTATACTAAAAGGGTCCACATTTCTCTACTGAACTAGAGACTGCATTTCAGAATTCTTGTCTTGATCCCCTGGTTTCAGCTCTGTGTAGTCTCTCAGCTATCTACAATAGCACAAGAAGAAGGATTCTCAAAGCCTTCGGAAGGTGCAAAACCTTCCCTAAGTCCCCAAAAAGTACAGTTATGTAAGAACTTACTGTAACAGTAGATCTTCGAGAACAGCTCTTGCAGCAGGTTACACCATTAGGACTGAAGCCGGCAGGTGCCAGAACCCCACAGAAATTTTCTAGCTAGCAGTCTTCAGCAGGGACTGCCTCCGACATCGGTCTCGCCCCCGACGTCAGGCGTAGTACATAAGAAGGTGGTCCCCCCCATAATCCTCAGTTCTCCCACCGGAGACTCCCGGCCGTTGGATGACATCAGAAGAGGAGACCGAGGATCCGCAACCAGATGGCAAAAAACTAGTAAATAGGAATGTCCCATCCAATAAGATGGGTGCTTGACTACGACCTACCTCCAAAAAGGGGGATGGTGGGCGGGAAGGTACCTGCTGCAAGAGCTGTTCTCGAAGATCTACTGTTACAGTAAGTTCTTACGTAATTGTACTATCTAACTTCGAGATACAGCTCTTGCAGCAGGTTACACCATTAGGACTGATTTCCAAGCAGTAGTGGCAATCATGCACTACTGGGAGGAGGAACGGTAGAGAACTCGAGGTAACTCGAGCCTAGGACAGAAGTCTCTGAAGGACGGCTAGACCGAACCCTGCTCTTCACCTCGATGCAATGTCCAGACTGTAATGCCTGATAAAGGTATGCACAGAGCTCCAAGTAGCTGCAGCACAAATAGCTGAGGTGGAGACGTTCTTTAACACCGCAAAGGAAGTAGCCACCCCTCTTATGAAATGACCCTTGACCGTATCTGGTAAGGGTTTATTGTGCTTGTCATAACAGAAAGTGATGCACTGGATGAGCCACCTAGAGAGTGACTGTTTGGAGACAGGAGCTCCTTTCATCCTGTGAGCAAAGGAAATGAAAAGTTGGTCCGACTTTCGGAGCTGTTTGGTTCTGGTCAGGTAGTATCTGAGGCACTTGTGCACGTCTAGGGAGTGCAGAAGGGCTTCTCCTCTATTAGAATACCTTGGAAAATACACTGGTAGATCGATATCCTGATTAAGGGTGACAGCTGAGACCACCTTAGGCAAAATCTTTGGGTTTGTCCTTAGGGATACCCTGTCCTGGTGGAAAACCAAATAAGGCTCTTTGCACATAAGAGCATGCAATTCTGAGATCCTTCTAGCAGAAGTAACAGCAACTAAAAATAACGTTTTCCAAGAGAGAAAACGTAGCTCGCAATCTGCGGCTGGTTCAAAGAGTGGCAGCATGAGCTGCTCCAGGACAAAAGGTAAGTCCCATGGAGGGACTGGATCTTTGATGGGAGGCCTAAGGTGGAGGACACCCCTTAAGAAGGCACAAGTAGTGTCCAGCTGGGCCACCATCCGATGGCCTACGGGGGCATGGTAAGCAGAAATTGCACAAAGGTGCACTTTAATCGAGGAGTAAGCCAGAGTGGAAAAGGGAAAGCAGGTAGTCCAGAACCAGCTTTTTCTGGACAGTCTAACAGTGGAAAGCCATGCGCTTGAGCCCACAAACAGAATCTACACCATTTAATTGCGTAAGTTGTGTGGGTAGCCGGTTTTCTGGTAGCAGAGAGTACATCTGCCACTTCTTGTGAGACCCCGTATCGCATCATGGCTATGTCTCTAGGAGCCAAGCATGCAGGTTCAATGAGCGTAGATCTGGATGGACCAATGAACCCACCTCCTGAGACAATAGATGGGAGCTGATTGGCAAAGGAACTGGAGGTTCCCAGGACAGCTGGTGTAAGAGAGGGAACCAAATTTGTCTGGGCCAGAAGGGTGCGATCAGAATGAGCATCACTTGCTCCCTGTGAAGTTTCAAGAGAACTCTCTGGATTAACGGGAAAGGAGGAAAGGCATAGAGGAATCTGCCCGCCCAGGAGAGAGACAACGCGTCTCGCCAGAAAACACCAGGCCCTGGACCTAGCGAGCAAAAATTGAGCAGTTTTGCGTTGGATGGGGACACGAAAAGGTCTAACTCTGGAGTAATCCATCTGTGAAACAGATCTTCTGCCACCTCCTGCAGAAGTTCCCATTCATGGACTCTGGCCTGAGAGCGTCTCAGGCTGTCTGTGATGATGTTGTCCACTCCTGGAACGTGTACTGCAATTAGGTTTGCGCTGTGTTGCAATACCCACTTCCACACTCTCATGGCCTCCCTGCAAAGTGGGTAGGAGTGAGTGCCTCCTTGTTTGTTGAGGTAATACATCTCCGCGGTATTGTCTGTTTGAAGCAGAAATGTACCCGGTGGAATCTCTGACTGGAAGGCCTGCAGAGTGTAAAGGACTGCCCTCATTTCCAAGATGTTGATGTGGAGGTGAGACTCCTGGGCTGTCCACAGGCCCTGAGACCGTACACCGTCTAGATGTGCTCCCCACCCCATCCCTGAGGCATCTGTGGAGTGGGTCACAGTCGGGGACGGTGCTGTGAAGGGAACCCCCACAGAGAGGTTCCCTGGATTTAGCCACCATTGCAAATCTCGAATTACGGCTTTCATGATTCGGATTGGATGCTGCAGATGGTCTTGCCTTTGGTCCCATTGCACCCGTAGCATCCACTGGGTTACCTGCATGTGGAGACATGCTAGCAGGACTGTCAGAATGGCCACAGCCATGTGTCCGAGCAGGCGAAGGACCAGTCTGGTTGGGACAGTCTTCTTCACCGACAAGTCCCTGATGAGGGATCTGATGTGTTCCGCTCTGTCTGAGGGAAGAAAAGCTTTCCCTCTGATGGTGTCCAGAACTGCTCCTATAAACTGCAGTTTCTGAGACTGCACCAGGAGTGACTTCTCATAGTTGATGAGAATACCCAGTGATTGAAAAAGGGACTGGGTGCAGTGAATAGCCATCATCAGGGCCTCCCTGGAGGTCGCCATGAGAAGCCAGTTGTCCAGGTATGGGAACACGTAGTGGCCCTGTCTCCTCAGAGACGCCGCTACGACCGCCATGCACTTCGTGAATATGCGAGGTGCTGATGACAGCCCAAAGGGAAGAGCTCAGAACTGATAATGGCAGCTCTGAAACTCAAAGCGCAGGATCCTCCAGTGCGCCTGAGCAATCAGAATAAGCAGGTAGGCATCCTGCATGTCCAAAGACACCAGAAAGTCATCCTGCTTCAGCATGGGAATTAGGCCTGGAAGGGTCACCATACGGAAGTGTTTGTAAATGACTGAAAGGTTGAGGTCGCTGAGGTCCAGTATTGGATGGAGGTCCCCTGTTTTCTTTGGAACCAGGAAGAAGTGAGAATAATACCCTAGTCCTCTCTGGTTCTCTGGGACGTGCTCTAAGGCTTCCTTTTCCAGAAGTGCGAGCATTTCCTGCTGTATGAGCAGGGCATGCTGACCCGAATATCGGGAGAGCAGGGGAGGTCTTGTAGGTGGACTGCCTAAAAATTCTATATAATGGCCTTTTTTGACCAGCTGCAGAATCCACCTGTCGGTGGTGATCGATTGCCACCCTGGGAAGTGGCGTATGATGCAACCCCCGACTTTCTTTTCCCATTGATCCTGAGGAGGGCCGGGGACCGGGAAGGAGTCATGCTGTGGCAGTGTTTGATCTGGCAGGCTGGGCCAACTTTGAAAATCATTGGCCTCTGCCTGGGGATGACTTGGCCTGGGCCTTATGGGTGAAAGTGCCCCTCTGCTGCTGGCCAGAACATTGCTGTTGCCTTTGTAGCTGGCCACGGAAACGGCTCTGGTTCTTACGAAAAGAACTAGGCCGAGACCTGTACATAGCTTGTACCGATCGGACTGCCTTCCCTGCGTCCTGAAGTTTGGTGATTACTCTCTCGGAAGCTTCATCAAATAGGACCTCGCCATTATAAGGGACGTCTAAGATGTTCTTCTGGACGTCCGGGGTAAAGTTGGAGACACGGAGCCAAGAGTGTCTCTGAAGACACACGCCTGAGGCTGCAGCTCTGGCTGAAGAGTGCGCAGAATCGTATGCGGCTCTGAGCACTTGGGTCCCCACATCTGAGCCTGTGCGGAAGAGGTTCAAGAGCTCCTCCTTGTGGTTGCCATTGGGCATCTTCTTGACCAGGTCCTGTCCCTGCTCCCACAGTGCGTTCTGGAATTGAACCATGTTGGTGAGGTAATTCAGTGACCTGATGGCGCAAGTCGAGGCCGCGTACGTGTGCCTACCCAGGATATCCAACTGCTTGGATTCCTGGTCTGGTGGCTGTGTGCTCAAATGCAGAGGTCTCTGAGACCAGTCATGCAAAGCAGTGATGACCAGGGAGTCAGCCAGAGGATGGTTCGCCAGATACTGGTCCTCCCTAGGGGCCTTGTATAGGCGGTCAGCCTTCTTTGGCACTGTGGGAGTGGAGTGCGGACGTTTTCAGGCAGCCGTGGTGACGTCCGCAAAGGTATCCACCAAGGCCGGCACTACCACAGGCTTCAGGTCTTTCTGCCAAAGGTAACGGGCAAGGCGTTGTCTCTCGGGGTCGAGCTCTTCAGCATCCCACCCCATGTTTTCCTGGATGTGCCTCATGATCTCCGCAAAAGAGGGATCATCCGGAGGAGACCTGGGTAGGTCATGTGGGTCCAGAGAGGGAATGCTGATAGGAGAAGGTGATCTGGAGCACTCCGAAGTGTCAGATCTGGAATCCTCCCCAGACGGAGTGTACCGGCGTCATCTGGGTCTCTTGGGGCTGGGTGACCCTGAGGGGGATCTAGAGGGAGGTCTTCTCCTTTCTGAAGATCTGTCCCAAGGAGGTGGTGTCTGCTTGTTGGGGGTTGGTGGTCATCATACGGGCCCCTTAGGTGGAGGAGGGGGCATAGGCGGTGAAGGAGTGGGTGGAGGCAGAGTTGGAGTAGGAGGAGGACGTGTGGTGACCACATCTTTTTTGATGGTGTCCCACCAGAAGGTAAAAAGTTCTTTTACCTCTGCCAGATTCATACCCGATGACGGGCCTGGCGCCGGTGGCCTGTCGCCGGGGTCGGGCATCAGGTCCACAGGGGTCTCCCACTCCAGGGAAGGTTCCCGTGGGAGCCTGGCATCTCCGGTGTTGCCAGCCTGGTCCTCGGGCTGTGTGGCATCCTCCTTGGATGAGTCCTTCTGACTGGCGTCCGCCAGCGACGGTGGTGCGGTCCTCTTCTCAGGAGTAGCCAGCGTCGGTCCCCTGACCGATGTCTTCGAAGGTGAATGCCTGGCTGACGACGGGTGTTTACGTGTCACCGGCTCCTGGGAGCGCCGGTGATGTTTGGCCAACATTGGGTGGGCCGACATTGGGTCCGACGTCCGTTTAAGGGACATCAGGTCTTTGGTTTTACGGGGAACTGGATCCGAACCATGCGGAGGCTGGGAAACTGACCTGGCATTGGTGTCCCGCTGGCGGCAGGAAGATTTATGGCACTCACTGGACTTTGACGAGGCCTTAGAAGGAGTGGAAGAGGCCGTCAGCCTGGAAGTCTTCAGAGGCTGAAGAGAAGAGGAGCCGCTGGATAACCTGACCTGAATGGGGGGAGGTTGCAACCGAGCCCTGGAGGGAGAGCGGTCCGATTTTGAGCTGGAGCTTCGGGAGTCCGAGACCCTCGCAGGAGACCTGGATCTTTCCTTTTCCCGGTGCTTGTCCTGGTGCTTGTGGGTTTTACCCAAAGATTCCCCCCAGGAGGAAGGTTCCTTATCCATAATTTTCAGTTTCTCCTCCAAGAGAAACGCTTGAAGGGCCTTCTGGCAGCAGATCCTGGTGCGACTGTTGAAGCCCTGGCAGAAGGAGCAGGCCTTGGTGTCGTGTTCCGGGCCTAGGCAGCGCACGCAGGCCGAATGTGGATCCTTGAAGGGGATCTGTTTGCCGCAGGCACACTTTGTATGGTGACCCTCTAGAGAAGTTGTTGGAGAGGACATCAGTTGATCAAATGTCGAAAGGCAGACAAAAATCGTCGTAGTTCTAATGGTCGTCGCACGCTAGAAAGAGAGACTGAGAGGCCGATACTGGTGATGTCGACGGCGGGAAAAGAACTGGGGATTATTGGGGGACCATCTCCTTATGTACTACGCCCGACGTCGGGGCCGGGACCTACGTCGGAGGCGGTACCCGCTGAAGACTGCTAGCTAGAAAATTTCCGTGGGGTCCTGGCGCCTGCCGGCTTCAGTCCTAATGGTGTAACCTGCTGCAAGAGATGTATCTCGAAGTAAGATCTTCCTTAGCTATGGAAAAAAAGGGGAGATTGTTCCAAGTGCTATTCACAAAAACCTCTGTAGCTGCGGAAAAAAACACTATGGACAGTGGAAAAAAGTGCAGCTGCGGAAGTCCCTGAGGACAAAAAGGTGTGAAGTAAGTAAGGCACAGCCCCTGAAAGGCTATTCACAGCCAGTTTTTTTCTGCAGCTGAGAAAAGAATGTTACACACAGTGGAATGAGGTGTAACTCTCCATCAGCACACTGCAGTAGTGCCCCAGCAATTGGAATCAATTAAGGTGGAGGTGTACCACAGGTAGGGAATGCGTCAATTCACTCCCAACAATACGCCCCGTGACAACTCGCTCCTGACAACTCACTCCCGATGTCAATTCGTGTCTCGTTTTTTTGCTCCCACAAGCGATTATTAACACTAAGCACCAGCACTGATAAATGACAGAGTAACCATTTTCAATCGCAAAACACAGCACTGCCCCCTTCCAGTTCTTTGCATGAATCACTATACTACACTGATGTGAGCTGAATAAAATAGCAGATTTAGAAGACAGATCAAGACGAGTAAATGTTAAATTAATCGGGGTCCCAGAAGGACTAGAAGGTCAGTGGGATCCCCTTCCTTTTGCTGAAAAACTAATTACGGAGGCTGTGGGCAAAAAAATTCCCTTAAGAATGTATAATTTTAGACAGGGCTCATCGGGGCCCAAGACCATCTGTACAGCCCCTTAATATCAGGCCCCCAGACCCATTTTTCTCAAGCCTCATTGTTTTAAAGATTGGGAATTGATTCTCAAACAAGCGTGCATAAATAATGGACTGAAATTCGAGCAGTTTAAATTTTTAGCATATCCTGACCTATCATATGCTACGCTGCAAGCAAAAACATCCTTTGATAAAATTAGAAATATTCTAAATCATCATGATGTCCTTTTCAACTTTTTGTATGCTGCTCAAATTCAATTCTGTCTACATGGCAAAATGCAGACGTTTTCCAATCCCAAGGAAGCTGAGCTTTTTCTTAATGCGCAGCCCTGGTAAACTTGAGAAAATGAAATGGGTCTTAATATATAAGATGATATGTTAAACAGCAATTGGCTACATTTTCAAAGTATTCCTGGAATAGTAATACCGAATGTATCAAGCGGATCTGTGGATGGAGACATTGGGCTCAACATTTATTTAGAAAATAGCAAAGAAGGGAGAAAATCAGGATAAGGAGGGAGAAGAGGGGAAGATATAATACTAACGATGTGCAGCACATAACGGTTATTTATTATAGCCTCATACAGTATATATATATTATCAGAGGGGCAAAGCTAGGGGACACTCTCACCAGACCGGCACAGCATTAGTGGAACAAGGAAGAATGAGTGGGAAAGTGGGGAGGGGGAGGGCAGAAAATGGGTTCAATGTTATATTATGTACAGTGATTTGCTGGGGTTCATAAAACTTGATGTGAATGATAGAGAAGCAGTTTGTACTGTGAGCGAAATACTTTATAATATTTGTTTCTATTGCTACTGTTGGGAATGGATCTAGTAAAATGTCCCTGTTCTAAAAATATATTCAAGAAGAAACTAAAATGCCTTCTTAGTATACCACAGCACACTACTAAGTTTATACCTATTTATGAAGCGATGGGGAGTGAAAATACGTGGAGCGGAAAGTGCGGGAGCTAATTGACATGAATATGAATTGTCGGGAGCGAGTTGTCACGGTGCGTATTGTCGGGAGCGAATTGACATGGACTCCCACAGGTAATAGCATCTCAGACAGTATAGCAGTAGCTGATGTTACAGCACTGAAAGCACACATTGCCATGCTATGGCAACAGGCATCATCTACTAGACAAAGTGCAGCCCATGACAGAGCCCCACAAGCAGTACAGCCTGATCAGCCAGCAGTGAGTGCTACCCACACAGGTCACAGGAACACCCCAGAGAGGGACGACCAGCAGGGACAGTCAGCCACTGTGGTGCCAAGGTATTGCTGGTACCTGTGGTGCTGCAGTCGTCCCAGTTGGGGACTGGTTGCTGGTCTCTGTATGTGCTGTCAGCTTCATATTATAGCAGCACTGTTACAGTCTGCTGCTTCAGCTACTGTGGTTCCCTATTGCTGTGCCTTCTCAGATCCGCAGCTGTGGATTTTGCAGCACTGCATGAGTCTACAGCGACTAAATTACCCGCACCTGCGACTTTTTGAATCCGCAGCTGTGCTGGTTTTCTTTGAGAATACAGTGCAACTGCATTTCCACACTGCAGCAAGCCTTTTTCCTACAGCTGCGGGAATTTCAGCTTTCTTTGTGAATCCGGTATGTGGCTGAAACCAGGGGACTGATACAAGAATTTTAAAAAATTCAGCTTTACAACTGTTTGTTTTTGGTGACTGACATTCCTAAACTGCTGATTGAGGTTTATTGCTGTGATGTATTTTTTAATATTGCATTTTCTTTAATGTGTGTATTTGTAACATGCCTATAGCTCCATACCGTTTCTTTCATATAGCAACCATGGCATGGGCACGGAGCAGAAACCAGGGAATGCGTACTGTATGATAACTAAATGAAAAATTCAACCTTGGAATTTCTGGTTGTTTTTAGTAACTGCAATTCCTATGTTACTGGTTGTGGTTTATTCGAGTGCTGTATTTATCTTGCTTGGTGGTCCGATTGCTGCAGGTGGTGAGTGAGAGTTGTTTGTGTACTGCCACTTATGGGTTCTTGAATTTTGTATAATGTATGGGAAGGGTTTGTTGTGTGTGGATATCTAGACACTGTAAAATGTGGTTGTAGTAGTGACGTAACTACTGCAGCACAATGATGTTTCATTCTACTGCAGTAGTTACATCACATAGAGGATTGTATTTTTTCAAGTTGAGAGGTTTCCATGGTAACAAGGTACCTCAAAAGCATAGCTCAAGAGGTCTCATTACCAAAGAAACCTTGAGATTGAAAAATAGCATTGTATGTGTATGACTGCTCATACACATCAATCTTTTATAGTGTATGGGCAATCATTATTACCATCCAGAGTACAGAAAAAGGCTCTCCCAAATTAAAGTTTCTTACTGTAGTGACCATAGCATTACTGTAGTGCCCACACCCCACAACAGTTCCTTCCTGCACCGCTCACTTCCTCACCGTGGCCACTTCATCGCGCATGCACGAATACGTTCTATCTTGTGCTGCAGTAGTGACTTAGCTAGTGCAGCACAGCAACAATTTGATGTCACTTCTGCAGCAGAACAAGCTGATTCCAGTCACCAAACGCCATGCTCAGTCACGTTCTACTATACACTATAAAGCAACTGTGACTGATGGTAGATTTAAGCACAGTGTCATCTGAGTTTGGTGTGGTCTGACCAAAGGGGAAAAGCAATGAACAGCAAAGTTCGCTCTCGAGGTCACTGTCATCATGACAACCCATTGGTGGAAACACATATAGGATAGTGCATGGGGAACAGTTGACAGCAGGGCTATTCTTTCACCGAGTTGGCACTATGACGATGGATTACCTCGAGACCGCAGCTCGAGAGGTAATCCGTCGTCATAGTGCCAACGAGGTGAAAGATGCCCTGTTGTCAACTGTTCCCCATGCACTTTTCTTTATAGTGTATGGTGTAACGTCGTTTTTTGGGAAAAAAATCACTACAGCATGTTTCTGCTTCAAAACATTTTTACTGGGTTACTAGAAGGAAAAAAGAACTTTACATTTTGAAGGTTTTCACGCTTGACATTTTAACTGTTTAAGAACTTTACATTTTGAACGTTCTAACGCTAAACATTAGTACTGCCGCCGACATTGCTGCTTTCCCTATGTGTTCTGTCTATTGAGTGAGCCCTGTCAAATGCTGCTCGAGGACACAGTGTGTGACGTTCGCAGTGCAGTAGAAAAAATCATTCTGCTGCACTGCGAACGTCACTAGCGTAGGAGAACAACATTTCGACAGCGATGGATTTCGGTGGAGAACGACATTCCACCATACACTATAACCTTGTTGTGTATGGTTGCCCATACATTATTCTATATATAGTAGATATTGTAACTAAAACAGGAGACACATGGAGTCAGCAGCAGGCTGCAACTATATCAACAGACCCAACAGACATACACATGCCAGAAACAAGTGAACAAGAAAGAGAAATACTTGCAAATGTTCTGAAAAATCTCAGTTCACTGATGATATGAAAATGAAATAACACAGAGCTCTAGAATAGGGGGTATTGCCCTGTGTGTGGTGGCACTCAATTTTTCGTGTACCTAGGACTCCTGATAACCTTAATCTGGCCCTGGTCCCTCATTCGAAAATCAACACATGCCTCTCAAACAGTCCCTTATTTTCAGGGATGTCCCTGATTTTGCTTCAAACCTTTCCTCTGTTCCTCGTAAAATCTGTGATTTTGTGACAGAACTGTGGAGATCGTAAGCACAAAATAAGGTCAAACATTAAAGTTACGGAGTTATTTTTCTTCAGAACATGCATCCACACTAATCCTCTTCTTCTGTCAGCTTTTTGAGCACTTACATTGCCAATTTTTAAGATATGTACCTGATTTTTGTAAGCACTGTCCCTGATTTATGAGGCAACAGGTTGAGAGGTATGAATCAACATATTAGCCCTGACTTGCATGGTATATACTGTACACATACAGTCATAAATCTGACAGCTATGAAAGTGACATGTAAAAACGTTTGATGAGAAAACGTGCCTATAGAGATACTTTTTCTTCAACAAAGCTGGTGGCTTCCCCTACTCCTAGTGACACCCACCCCCATTTTGTTTACCACTGAGAGCAGAAAAACCGAGGTAATGTAGGTTACCTAGTGCTGGAAATGCTGCCAGTAGCCGAGACAGCAAATTAAGTAACATATAATTGACTAGAATAACTGTGGCCTAAAAATACAGAAACAAGGTAGCAAATGATAGGAAGATACGTGAAACCTCAAGGTCGTTATCCCAAACTACAAAAAACAAAAAAAAAACCCAGAAAACAGGCCTGCGATGACTGACAAACGTTAATAAGAGAACCTCTCCAACAAGTACAGTAAAACATCGAGATTGCTCAGTAATTACAGCGTGCATAACATCCAAAGAGAAGGGGCCCTTGTCTGGAAGCTGTCTCGAGTGCATATTTGTGTTGTGTGCTTCTTTGCCCTGCGGTGCTGCTGCTACTGTTGTGAGTAATGAATGGAGTGATCGGGGTCCCCCCTCCTTCTCCCTCCCCAGTCTTCTGGGAGTCACGTGGTCCGCCGGTGGGCGAGAGCCAGGAAAGCAGCGCTGACAGCCAGAGATGGCAGACAACCTCAGCAACAGCAGCAGCAGCCCCAGTAGCATCCTCATCATCGCTCTTATTTTGCTACAGGGGCTTTACCTGTCAACGGTCTCCTGTCAGGCAGATGGCCAGGTTCAGGGTGCCAGGATCCTCTGGACCCAGGAAAAGGTAGGCGATTATCAGACTAGCGTCTTGCTTTAGACTTGAGAGAGCTCTACGCAAACCATTTCTCTTACATGGAAAATACATCACTTAAATTGCGGTTGTCAGCTGAGGTTTTACTTATCTAAGTTCCAGGCTCCAGCCATTACTGGGAAGGGATTGTTAGATTAGTTAGCTGCAGACTACTTTAAACAAAATCCAAAGAATTGCACGACATTAACTGCGAATGTTGTACTGTAAAATGTAAATAAATTTAAAGGGCAAATTCGCGCATCACTATGTAGGGGGTTGTTTGGTCAAAGAAGGATCTTCTGTTTACTACATAGATCGAAAATGCAGTTAGACTTTAAATTCACCACTGAAATGTTGCCCGAGATGTGGGATCTGTAAAACCATGGATAGGATAATGTGGCAGCAACACAGCTTTGCTACACAGTATCTAATTTACAAATCGCCTTCCCATGGTATTTCCCACAAAGGTAACATAAGTACACAAGAATCGTGGGGTTCCAGTGCCCCATTTCAGCAAAATCAAAGGGGCTGCAGTACTTCTCTAAGTTACCAAACTGCATGTCATAAACTCCAGGGAAAACCTTGTTTTAGAGAGCCATTGAGGTGAGGTTATAAAGAGCATTGTAGGGGTTGCCAGTAAATCATGAGTCTCACCTTCAAACCCTTGGTTATCCCTAAATGATGCCTTTGTACCACAAAAATGAACTTTGATGTACAGACCCTTACCTTAGGACAATAACCTCCAAGAGGTAGGAATCTGGGTGGTCGAGTGGTTAGGGCACTGGCAATAGGAACCAGAAGATCTCAGGTTTAAACTCCACTTGTGCCAAATAATGTGTGACCATGGGCTAGTCACTTAACTGCCCAGTTATCCAGTTCTCCCAGCTGCAGAAATCTGTCGAAGCAGGACCCCACTGGAAACAAGATGTTGCATCCCCAACTGGGCTGTCTTGGATAAATATATACAGTAGCAGGAAGCATGGACATAACAAACATCATCTGTATAGTGTGAAGTACAAAGAGAGCATCAGCCAATAATGAACAGACATGTAAACTGCCTCAATCTATTATATTATGTGCTGGGTTTTTGGAAGTGTAATAGAAAATAAAAAAAATATAAATAGAGATAATACATGTTTTAAGAGAACTCTACAGGCCGTTTCTGTAAGATGGTAAACACAGTTACACTGCAGTATTCAGCTGAGGTTTTACATATCTAATATCCTGGGAATGCGGGAACTGTCCATGCAATTTGTTTAATTAGTCATCTGCAATCCACTTAGACAAAACACAGACATACGAAAAGTTACATACTGTTAGCTGCATTCATGTTTTTACAGTTAATAAATTAAAAGGGTGAATTTATGTTTCTCAGATATAAGAAGAACATTGATGGAAAAATACAGTTATAATAATGAACAAAAATGTAAAATATCTTAATCTGTTTTATTTGCGTGTTAACCTTTTCACAAGTGTAATGGAAAGTAAAATTACATCCGCCAGATATAAGGGATGCCCACCGCATTTTTCAAATGAATTGGCCAGGAGTCTAGCTCCCTATGTGGAAAAATTTCCGCATCAAAGACAATGATTCATTACAAGAATGAAAGAACTGTGCTATTTTTAATATTCATGTTATAATTTATGAGCAATGCTTCTGCTGTCCATAAAGTAAGCAGTAATTATGAACATTTTTATCGACCAGTTCTGGAATAATGCACTGGGAACTGATCCTATTTTAGTAGCAAAAAAAACATTGCAAGCCCTGCCTTAAAAAAATCCAAAGTGATCTGCAATTAAAGAAAATTGTACACATTGACTGGAGTTCAGAAGCTGCTTTGTGCTTTTTAAAAGTACGATAAAAGTTTTTCATAAGGTTTCAGCTGGAACTTGAAATCCTGTATCTTGTTAGCAAATTGCATGAACATGTTTTAGCCAAAGATTCAATGGGCGTACTCAGTTATGCTTGTGCAACTATGTTGATAGTCTGAAGGTATTTGAATGAATGTGTTCTTGACTGTCATACATGGATACTTAGACCATTTGTGCACTCTGTGCCATGGGGAAACTACCACCCTTTTGGGGTACTCTGAAGGCAAAGGAACACTCTTGAGGAGGGTTCCACCCCAGAGGTGCAATGGGAACATAATTCCTTTAGGTTAAAGGTTCCTTAGGAAGGAGCCCCAAGGAGACAGGCACACCACTGGAGGAGGAGGGAAGGGGAGGATGGGGGCAAAGAAACAGTGCATCTGAGAGAGGCTGGAGGAGCATGGCTGGTGTCTCCCACCATTGAACTGCATACATAGCCTTTGAATTCAATGGACATACATAACTGAGGAGTTATGCTTGTGCAACTTTGTTGATAGTCTGAAGGCATTGAATGAATGAGTTGTTGACTGACTCTCTGCCCCATGGGAAACTGCCATCCTGTTGGGGGAAGGCAAAGGATCGCTCTTGAGGAGGGTTCCACCCTTAGTGGTGCAACAGCAACATAATTCCTTTAGGCTAAAGATACCTTAGGAAGGAGCCCAAAAGTACTGTGTAGCAGGTGGTGAACACAGAACTTGAATGAGGAGAGATGGACAGCAGCTAGTGATGCCTGGTAACAAACGGAGACTGAATTGAGCAATGAGCGACACTGATTGGTAACAGATAGCAGACAGAGGCATGACTTCCATAAGGAGAGAGGGAATAGCAGGATGGAAAGAGGACTGTCACCCAACCCCTGCTCACAGCAGAAACCCACTAGGGTAAACTCTATACTAATATAAACGTACTACGTTATGAACCACCTCTTGTGGAAACTACCTAATTTTAATGACCTTCAGCATAGAGGAGGGAAAACCCCTTATGAGGAGGAAACCTCTGGGGATCCAGTGCCTTGGTCACCTTCCCTCCAGGCTTGTGATAAAATTAGTGACGGCTCAACTATCGCAATTTAGAGATGGAACTCGAGGGGAACATTTTAGAGGAAGGGCTCTCACTCTATCCCTGTAACAGGAATGCCATGTGGGTGCCACATGCCGACCTCTGCAGCTAAAGGAGGATCCCCACAAAGGAGGCCTAATGCCCAAGGCAGGAGGAGGAGGAGGAGAGCAATAACTGCTGAGAGGCACTCACCTGGCCCCCACTGAGGGGAGGCCTAGAGAGGAAGCGAAACCCTTGAGGAGTAAGGCATAGGAGACCTTGAAGAGCCGGGACATGTGTAATTGTATAATCTTCACCAGTGAGGGGCAGAGGAAAGGAAGTATTTTATTTATTTTTATTTGCTTTTGGTAACTGGATGAGTACACTAGGCATATGGACGACTATTTTCAGGCACGACCTGGGAGGATACAAGTTAAATACAATGAGCAGCAACAATGTGATGCAGCACATAACATAGGTCATACAATACGAAGGTGTCAGAAATACAAGTAGGTGGAGATCAGGTGAACTATAGGCAGCCATAGGGGGAAATAGCCTTCAAAAGTGCTGCCAACATAGTCTACACAACTAGAGGAGCCCCCGTGCACATAAAGGCCCCACCCACTGGCAGATAAGTCTTAAACACTGCATCAAAAGGTGCCGCCAAGTTGATCTGCTTGGCCAAGGCTTCCTCTAGATCACAGGACATTCGCAACCAAAGGGCAGAAAGAGAAGGACCTCACCTGAGTCAAAGGATACCCACCCTGAAGATGTGGACTTCAAGAGAGCAGAGCGAGACAGTCAGTATAAAAGCTAGGGAGCCCTGGAAGCCATCCTCTGGTTGTGGCTGGCATGCATCCGACTGCAGGAGTAGTGGGAGGCCAATGGTGAAGCCTGACAGCCATGAGCACAAGGTAAAAACAAAATGTAGGCAAGGCTGAACGACTGATTGAGGCATCAAATGTCAATTGGGACATTGTATGAGACTGAATGATACGTGCCTGGACTGAATGGTGAATGCATGACGACCAGTTCCACAAAGGAGGTCAATGTTAGTTGTGGATGCACTGCAGGCCAGATAGGCTGAGGCAGTAGTGAACAACAAATGAAACTGCTAGGGAAAAACAGGAGCATATGAGAACTAAAAGCTAGGAAGCAGCATGCTGCTGAACTGAACAACTAATTAAACCACCAGAACACAAAAGGGAATGGCAACCTTGCTAGGAGCCAGGTATGAACTGGGAGACTGCAAATGGTGTGGAAGAAACCGCAAACATGGGAGCCTGAAATAGCACAAGTCAAAAGAAAAACAACAAAAGCAGGACACTTGAAAACTAGAAGCACACAAGAACCAAACCAGGAAGAAACACAAGGTACATGAGAACAGGACTGCAGCAGGAACAGTTGACTGAGAGAAGCACAAAATGCATCCAGAAAGGTAGAAATGGCACAAACCAAACAGAAAGTCCAAAAGCACACAGGGAAAGCTGGAGACAAACACTGTGAGAAGTGTGTGTGTGTGTGTGGGGTGGGGGAACAGAGCCTCCAGCTACAGCATTAAGAACAAGCATTCATCAATGCCGAATGTTTGCTTGCTGGCATTGGCGTTGGTAGTGTAGGAGTTACAGAGCTGCATAATACGAATGGCAGTGAAGTATTGAACTGAAGCCAACCCACCACCACCACCCTGCAGATACTGACAGACATTGGGGTGTGCCTTTGGGTCGTCAGACATAACAGCCACGCCATTTCACCACACCCTACCCTGCAGACACCGACAAATGTCACGGTGTGCCTTGGGGTCTTTGGCCCTTATGTTCACCCCATTCCATCAGGAAATATGGTGAAATGGGTGCTGTATAGTGGAATGTGGTGAACTTTGGGGCTGTAGAGTCCAAGGCACACCTCGATGCCTCTCACTGGCTGCAGGGTGTGGGTGGGGGTGGAATGGTATGAGCATCTCAGCCGACAATCCCAAGTCACACCTCTGATGCCTGTCATTCTGTACAGGGTGGGGTGTTATGGTCAGAAACCCTAATGTCTCAGATGTTCGTTGGTATTTTCTTCCCAAATTTTGAAAATTTTTTTTTGTGACCCCCACCTCATGAACAGTGGCAATATCAGTTTGTTAGCCAAAAGCTGCGTATACACAGCGACTACGGCACTTGTCACCACAGGTGTGAAAACACATTTCAAACAGGATGTGAAAAATGACAGCTGTACTGTTCATGAGGAGGTGTAAAAAATGGCAATGTTGAAAATCTGCAGTGAAAATATTAAAAAAACTGGTGAAGCCATGAGCGTGCGTAGAAACAGTGCAACGCACACCCGTAATGTAATTAGTTTGGGGATTTTTTACAGCATATTGTTAACACAGGCATTTTGGGATCTCTGCTCATAAACAGTGTCACTGTGATTTTCTTAATCTGTCCCAAACAGTGATTTCCCACAGTGACCACGCATTTCTGCGCTGGAAGTGTGAAAACACATTTCGGCCATGGTGTGAAAAATTACAGCTATACTGTTCATAAGGAAGTGTGGAAAAATGCCAGTGGTGAAATTCTGGACTGAAAATATTACAAATTCATGAACTTATGAGAGTGCGTGGAAACTGCACAATGCTCGCTTGTAACATAGTCATTTTATGGACTTTTGTCACCAAATTTTTAACATAGCCATTTTAAGACCTCTGCTCATGAACAGTGTCACTGTGATTTTCTTAATCTGTCCCGAACATTGATTTCACACACCGACTGCGCCATTGTGTGCTACATGGGCAGAAACACATTTTGGGCGAGATGTGAAAAATGAGAGCTGTACTGCTCATAAGGAGGTGTGGTAAAATGGCAATGTTGAAAATCTGGAGTGAAAATATAAAAAATTCTTGAACTTACGAGCGTGAGTAGGAACTGCGCAATGCATGCTCGTAAATCAGTCATTTTTGAGAATTTTTTCACTAAATTTTCAACATAGGGTTTCTGGGGGCCTACCTCATGAACTGTGACACTGTCGTTTCATAAATCGGTCCTGAAGGGTGATTCCATGCAGTGACCGCGAAATCACCTTTTGGGGGCGATTAACGCCATGACAGTGCCAGAATTCATGAGGAGGGGTCCCAAAAACCCCATGTTGAAAATTTGGTGCCAAAATTCCAAAAAATGCCTGAGGTATGTATCAAAGTTGAAAAAACCCTATTTATCCCATTATACAGCTTACTGGCATTTCTTCAGTTCTCGGCCGGCTTTGAAGAGTGCAGACATGTTCCCAGTCCGCTGAAGATCATCTCACCGGCCTCCAGAGGTAAGCATACCTCTCAACTGTACCACATTATGAGGAACGTTCCTCATTTTACTTCACAAAAGCTCCCTGTTCCACATTGTGAGGACTTGTCCCACATTCAGTGTTAACATTTTAAAGCAAAAATATATAGTAAATGATGCAGCAAATATATTATTTAATTAATGACAGACTTTCTGAACATAAATGCAAACATTTTAAGAGTATTCTGAGTTTCTTAGGTAAAGATTTGATTAAGTGTTCCACATTTTGCTCATTTGTTCCACATTTTGAGAGGCAATGTTCCACATTTGGGGGACAAAAGGTTGAGAGGTATGGAGGTAAGTATGGGGTGAGGTGGGGGTGTGGGTAGGTGGATGCACAGAGGGTGGGCGCGGGTTGGAGTGCAAGACAATGAGGGACCGTTTTTTTTCTTTTCAGGTGTTTGTTTTCTTTTCAGGAGGACGACGCGGGACTTGTGCCACGATGGGGTGGGTTCCCAGCGTGGCAGCTAGAATATTTTTGTTTGGGGACAGTGGAGCCGAGGATGACGACACGGGACTTGTGCCACGCTGGGGTGGGCTCCCAGTGTGGCAGCTGGAAGATTTTCTTTTTGGGGGGGGCAGTGGAGCCGACAGGGGATTGAGCATCCCCATTGGCCATACAGGCATGTGCCAAGCTGGGGTGGGCTCCCAGCATGGCAGCTGGAAGTCTGTTTCTTTTGGGGGCGGTTAATTGAGCTGATGGGGGATTGGGCACCCCCGTCGCCTCCTCCTGGAAAGATAGTCCTAGGAAAAGTTCACTTCAAACTGAATTTATGTTCCAGAAAGAGAAAGCAGAGACATATACAAGCAGGATTGCCGGCAATATGCTAATCAACACTATCTTATTGCTGCTCACTGAAGCGGAGCTCTCCCTTTCAACTGTACAGCACTGCATTTTCAACTGCTGTCATAGACAGCTGCAGCATTCATTGGTGAACTGTGGCCGTGCCTGCAAACACTGACTGAACTGGAAGACAGGGTGCCACACCTGCAAAAACTCAGATGATGGCACTGTGTTTCTTGCACATGCGTGCAAGCAAACATAAAAACTGCTTTTGAGTGAGGCTGGCAGAAGCTGGCTTAAACAGCCCAGGCAATGTACATGGCTAGTTGCTTCTGCCCATTGAAATGCAGAAAACAGCAACAAACACATTACAAGTGATACCTCTTATTGGACTGACACAATTGTCTTTGTGGCTACTGTAGCTTTCAGTAGTTCCAAAATGGATTGCTAGATAAAACTCTTAGCCACACCATACAGGCCAAAGAGAAAACATTTTACTGAATTTTGATATGATTTTGAGCCAGTGAGGCAGTGGAAGTGACAGACTGTGATTCCTCCTCCCAGAAGCAATATATTGATTTTATTCTGGAACTTATGTGCTAAGGATAGCCCTGCTGAGATGTAATATCTTGTTTCCAGTGGGGTCCTGCTTCTACCTGCTTCTGCAGCTGGGTGGACTGGAGCACTGAGAGGTTAAGTGATTTGCACAAGTTCATACATGGAGTATTGAGTGTTTACTCACCTGGTAAAGGTGATTGTGTTGGTTGACATCCATGGCACTCCAGACATTACATCATGGGTTTTAGCCCACCTGATAGGTTAGTTGATGCACATGACTCTAGGATCAAATTTGTAGTATATCCAGGTCCCAGAAACTCCTGCTCTTCAGTTCGAATCTTCCCAAGCTGAAAGTAAAGGTTAGTAACACAGTAACAAAACAGTAACTATCCTGTATAAACAATGCAGAGGGAGGTGACATGTAGCAGTGGACCTGCGGCCCTCCTTTTATTTTCCTATTTGGTACCAGGGCCGGTTTTAGGACTTTGGGGGCCTCCAGCAAACTGTATGACTGGGGCTCCACAGACAGGGCGGGGCCCTCCCCAGTAATCATTCTACAATCAAAAGCATATAGTTAAGGAACCAGAGCTCTCACTGCTCTATTACCTCTCCACCACTCTGCTGCATTAAACATCTGCATTGTCCATATAATCCAATATGCTTCCTTATTGTAAATTGTTGAGGGGTTCTTAGTGTCATCATCCAGCTGAATTATGATTAAGCCTGACCACTACGGCAAAGTGACCACCTCCATCGGTCAGGAACAAATATTATGGTATAAAATTGGAGGAGTTCTTAGTCTCATCATTCAGCTGAATTATGATTAAGCCTGACCACTACGGCAAGTGACCACCTCATCGGTCAGGAAAAACATTTCATCTTGCCTTTAAGACCTGATGTCTCCTGCTTTCAGTCTTGTGGGGTAAACCGCACTCCAGCTTTATTATTAGAAAGTATACTTAGAATGGCAGAAAAAGAGGAGATATTGCTGATGGGTGATCTGAATATGCCAGATGTTAGCAGCCACTTCTAAGAGTGGGGTTATTCTAGATGCCCTACAGGGAGCATGCCTTAGACAACTAGTATTGGAGCCCACTCAAGAGGGAGCAATCTTAGACCTGGTTATCTCAAATGGAGATGAAGAGAGGATCACAGATGTAGAAGTAGGTAGCCATCTGAGAACTAGCGACCATCGAACAGTATAGTTCATAATAAACACGGCAATAGTCAAGCCATACAAATGCAAAAGTACTGGACTTCAGGAGGCTGACTTTGCTTAAACTGGGCAAGTGCCTAAGAAATGCACTAGCAAATGGGCAGGAAGGAGGGGTGGAAGTGAAGAACAATGGAGAATAATAAAACTGCCATCACAGAGATAACAAGCCTTTGTGTGAAGTAAATTAACAAAACAACAAATGTAAGAAATGACTATGGTTCTCAAAGGAGGTGGCGGTGAAGGTTCAAGATAAAAGAAAGCATTCAGGAAGTACAAGGAATTACAGAAGGAGCAGGACAGAGAACTGTATCAGTTAAAGCAAAGGAAGCTGGAAGGCAGATAGAACAGCAAAGGCCCAAACTGAGGAAAAGACAGGCAACTCAGTTAAGAAGGGATAAAACCTTTATAGGTACATCAGGAGCGAAGGAAGACTAAGGGAGGGATAGTGATGCTTAAAGGGAAGGGGGGTGGGCAGAGGGTGACTGAAAAGGCATAGATGCTAAACAAATATTTTTGCTCAGTATTTACAAATGAAGGGGGGGGTACCTAAAACAAACAAACAAAAAAAAAAAACACAATAGAAACACTCTGGATATAGAAGTTGATACAAGCAGATTTACAGAAGAAAGGGTTCGGAAAATTCTTAAAACTGAAGGTGGACAAAGCAATGGGGCCTGTTGGGATTCATCCCAGAATTCTAAAAGAACTAAGGGCTGAACCAATGACACCACCGACTACCCTCTAACAAGTCTTGGGAAGATGGGGTGGTACCTGAGGACTGGAGGAGGGCCGATGCAATTCTGCTTCACAAAAGTAGGAGCAGGGCAGAAGTGGAAACTTACGGACCAGTCAGTTTAACCTCAGTGATAGGGAATACACGGAGGAGAGATACTAACAACAACAGAAATGAAATGGACCTGGGGTAGTCATATCAGATGACTTAAAAGGTGGCCAAGCAATGCGAGAGGGCAGTAAAGAGGGCTGGGGGGGATACTGGGATGCATAGGGAGAGGCATCACCGGTAGAAAAACAGGGAGCTGTTATCCCTCTGTACAGAAACCTGGTGAGACCCCATCTGGAGTACTGTGTGCAGTTCTGGAGACCCAGTCTCCACAAGGACATAGACAAGATGTAAGCTGTCCAGAGGGCAACTAAAATGGTGCAGGGTCTGCAGCGGAAGACATATGAAGAGAGACTAAAGGAGCCTAATATGTATAGCCTCAAGGAAAGGAGGGAGAGGGGAGACACGATAGAAACGTTCAAGTACCTCAAGGGAATCCAAGAGGGTAGCAACTTTCAAAAAGTTGTGCAAGAACAAGGGCACAATTTGAAGATGGGGGTGGCTCAGAGAGTAATGTAAGGAAGTATTTTTTCCACAACGAGTGTTGTGGATGCATGAATGGCCTTCGGAAGAGGCTGTGGAGTCAAAAGAGTGATCGACTTCAAGCATGCATGGGACAGCCATAAGGCAATTCAAGGGTGGGGTAGAAAGAAGTAGGCTGCTGGTTAACTAGGATCTGCAACCTATCCATTAGATAGGAAATGGGCAGACTGGGTGGGCAAAGGGTCCTTATCTGCCATCAAATTCCATGTATGTTTCTATTGGACAGTGTGTTCCAGCCAGCCAGTGGAGCTCACCAGTTTGAAGGTTAGTTTTCCTCCATTCTAAGGTGTATAAAGAGTTTGGCAAGCTCAGCCCCAGTATGTGCAGTGAAATTATGCAGGAGTTAAAAGCTTCAGAGGGACTTCCGAACTTTTTGTGGATGAATTCATTGATTAAGTCACTGTAAGGAGACTTTTGCCAACTTCGTGCTCAATGGACAGCACTGCTAAGACCAGTCTTTTCTTGGCTCATTGATGACCTCAGATAAGTCTTTATCAACTTCAGTTTTGAAAACTGCGTTCTGCTGTAGCCACAGTTACTGGTACCGTCAAAATAACGCAACACCACATAGGCATTCATATAGATTTCATGTAGCTGGTTTCAAAGGAGAAAATTTAACACTGTATAGGTGATGTATCATTCTCGACCATTCTGCCAGGTTCCTAAGTTCATATGCAAGTTCATGAGCATCAAAATCAGAGTGGTTACTTGTGCTGTCTGTTAATTTTTCTTTGAGAGCCTCACATTGTTTTATCAGGTCTTCTATGGAAACAGAATTTAGCATTTTATGTTCGACAGAAATCCAAATGTTTTCACAAACTCTGACATTTGCTGAAATCGTTCACTAAAGGACATCAGTGTGGTGTCAGTAGTGTGTTGAAAACTCAACCTGAAAAACTGAGTTTTGGGTCCCGCACTGCATCGACGTGTCCTTCAGTAATCAAATAGTCGCTTGACCTTTCTGTGTCTTGTCTGACGGAATCCAGCTGGGACATCCAGTTCTGCAGCAATCTTTGAGCCCTGTGCCAATGCCTGTTCAAACCCACTCTCTCTGTACTTTTTAAGTATGTCAGTAGTTGAAGCAAGCACCTTCACACAGGTTGATATGTCAACTGAAGCACTCTGCAATATTTTGCTTGCACGGTTCACTTCAAGCAGGACATCATACCAGATGATGAGACATACAATGAATTTGAATGAGAGGAGTTCAGCACAAAGTGACCTTGCCTCTGCATATGCTGCAGCATCTTTGGCTCTACAGACTCTGCAATGTCCTGCAAGCACTCCTAAAGTCTTGGAGCTGATAGCGAAAGTGCTTTACAGACTCTATCGCACTCCACGAGTCTCACAAAAGTGGCTTTGGAGTGATCTGAACATGTTTTCAATATTTGCCAGCTGGTTGTTGAGGCAGAGCAAGATTGTAGACCTGCAAGCAACCAAAGAATGAGACAGCATGCCTTGATGAATGGGCTCCATCGCTAATGATGAGGTTCAGGCAGTGGCAAGCGCCAGCACATAAATGCTCTGCAGTTCAGTTCTCTCTCGCCTGCACACCAGCTCGTTTGCCTTCATGTTGCTCCCATTATCATATCCTTGCCCCGACAGTTGCTGATGTCCAGATTATGTTGCTTCAAAGTCTGAAGAAAGGAGTCGATCAGTCCTTCTCCGTTGTGTCATTGACAGGTATGAACCCCAAAAATGTTCCTTGATGATGGCGACATTTTTTGAAACATCCACATGTCGAACAACAAGTGTCATCTGCTCTTGGTGGCTAATGTCAGGCGTACAGTCCAGGATCACGGAAAATATCTGGATTCTTGTATCTGTGATGCAATGGTCCATGACAACTGCACCTGAAATTAGTTGAATAATTTCATTTTGAATGTCCTTTCCCAAATAGTGGTCCATTATCTCCTTTATTCTGAATCCAGCCGAATATATGTTCAGCCATTAGTAGGTCAAACTTTGACAGGAATTCAACCTGCCCCAAAAAGTTTCCATTGCCTGAGGGTATGAAAGCATATCCCAACATGCCACGAGAAAGCCATATTCCTTTCAATAAGTATTGAATAGTTGCTACTTAATCGTTCCATTACTCACATGATGCTCACTTCTTTTCTCTATTAGTAGCTGTCCTTTTCATTCAACAAGTCTGGCCGCTTCAATCTTTGTCTCCAGTTCCTTCCACTTTATCATGCTTGCTGCATGTTCGGATGCTGCGGTCATGGGAACTTAGAGCCTGACATTTCTCTCCATGCCCGATAACCTTCAGTCCAAGAAGATTGTTTGAGTGTCCAAATAATTTGCAGGCAAAGCAGAACAGTGCATCCTTGGAGACAAATACGTTAACCAAGTCGCGCTTACTCTCTCACCACTGGGTGCAGTGCAAAATAATTTTCTGCTGTGAATCTTCTCTTTTCTCATTCACTGGGAATTGTGACAGTATGACTTGAACAGGTCCATGCTTCACAGAATGAACTCGTACCTCATCCCTTAGTGTGTATAGCCAAAGTTCCAAGATCCTCAATGAAATTTCAGAAGATCCAGCTAAATCACAGATGATGGTATCTATGCAGGTGGGCACAGTACTGACAGTGGCAGGTGCATTCGTGGTCTCTTCTGAAGGCAAAACTCCTGGAATGATATGTTGACAGGTGGTGGAAACAGTACAGACCGTGGCAGGTGCATTTTGGTCTCCTCTGAAGGCTGAACTTCTGGGGTGATGGTGGACACCATGTCTTCCACTACAGCAGTTGAAGGAACTTGTGCCCAGGTTCAGGTGTCTTTCAAGATCAGCTCAGCTTCCCAGGCTTTCACAGGAATGTGCACGGGTAGTAAAAATTTCTCAATGGCACCTCTTTGCCTTTGCATCATCCTCCTCTCTTCTGGTGTAACTTTCTCTTAGCATCACAACAAATATATGCTTCATGTTTTAAACTGAAGGGTGCAAAAAAGCAAATGCCATTAAATGTTTGCACCAGAATTTTCAAAGTGTACAGCTTTGTACTTTCCCCATTCACTTACCTGGAAAGTTAATACATTAGGCATTTTCAAGTTTGACTTTGTGGATCAGCAATACTTGCAATGGCCTCTCTGTGAAGATTGGGTGTGTCACGCCACACCCCAGGGAGTCCATGGCCACTTCACCATTTTGCTACACTGTGAGAGTCCTGGTTCCTCATACCTCATGCTAGGATGATCACATCTCAACCCCGAAGCCATGAGTCTTAGCTGGATATCCAAATTTGGGTGGAGAGACATTGATTTTGCGGACATCAACAGGTAGGCATGTTTACCAGTGGGACTGCACATGTCTGTGCATGTCTCTGTAAGTTAGACTGAATACAAGCACACACACACCTCTGTATGTTCATGTAAATAAAAGCAATTTTTAACAGAACTTTGCATGGCTGTTTCTTTAACTACCCACACACACAGCTTAACAAACCTCAGGGGGACCCAATTAAGCTAGAGGAGTGGTCAGAGTGGTGGCAGCTGGGGTTCAGTGCAAAGAAGTGTATGCACTTTGGGGTGAAGAACCCATGAGAGAGTACTGGCTGGGAGGGTTAAGCTGGGATCACTTGGAGAGGAGAAGGACTAGGGTAATGGTAACAGGGACCATGGACAACACTGCCCAGTGCATGAGAGTGGCTGCGAAGTGAACAAAATGCTGAGATGCACTTGGCGAGTTTTAAATCACGGAGAGAGAGAGACAATTTGGCCTAAACAGGTCACTGTAAGGCCGCACTTAGAGTACTGTGTGCTGTTTTGGATGCTAAACGTAAAGCGTGATATCAGGCAACTGGAGGGGTGCAAGAGGGCAACAAAGATGATGTGGAATGGAAGGACACAGAGTATGACAGTAGGCTGAAAGACCTGAATATGTACACCATGGAGGATAGAAGGGACAGGGGGCATGATAGAGCGTTCAAGTATCTGAGGCAGGAATCAATAAGGAGGGTCACCAGGGGCATGTGCCAAGAATAGAGGAGGGAAGATTTAGAAAGGAAATGAGGACACTATTTAACAGAAGAGGGGTAGCAAAATGGAACACCTTAGCAGAATGGTGATAGCATGTAAATCTGTGAACAGTTTCAAAGGGCATGGCTGGGACAGGGAACAGGGAGGTGGTGGTGGCAGTGAGATGACAAATGGGAGGGGTTGGGTAGTTGCACACTCTAGCGAACTTAGCTGGACCAGGTCGGTCATTTCTGCTGGCACAGTCATAGTGCCATCTCTACAGGCGTTGCTAATCATCCTACTTGGTATTTCTGGTTTGCACATTGCATGCATGAATTTTTGAACTGTGATGTAGTTTATGACCGTGCGTGATCATTCATTGTTGGCACAATGCATCCATGTTCTGCTGTAGAACTTTGTGGCTGAGAAGGACATAAACTCCATAGAGAATTCCAAAATGTTGTGTAAACAGCAGAGAGGGTAGATGAGAAACACCCACTGAAGTAACTAAAAAAACCTTAGAAATGGAACAATTACAGAAATTAGAAATATACTGAAAACTGCTTCCAGTGAGCAAGATGACTTCAAATTCAGCAGCTGTTCCCCATTAACATGTTCACCTGGTGTGATGCAGTATCTACCAAGTACACCCAAGCAGTTGTTAATGAGTTAAATTCCAACACTAAGCTGTCTGCATTTTACATTGTCCTACAGACAATACCAGGTGAGCACAGTAAAGAGCTGCTAATGAGCCCCAGCCACCTGCACTTTTTACATTTGTCCTACTAATGCCGTCTGGATCTCGTAAAGATCTGCTAATGAGTCATGACTTAGCTTAATCACATTATGTCCCACAGCTGTGAAAGTATTCCAGGTCTGGACCTCTAGAAAAAAAATGTAATTAATGCAACAAATATTTTTCTGCCTGGATTGGCACTTTAATTTGCTTTCAAGCGGTGTGGGTCTTTTGATATTCACCTCAGGGCCCTACTGGCATGTCGTCACCCAGGTAGACCACCCATCAGTTGGGTCCCTACACCAAAATGCATCTGCCTCAAAAGGCTTAACTATATAACAGTAACCCGGCAGCATAAGCGTAACTGAGGTGTGAGCCTCAGCCCCAGCCAATGTGCAGAGCTAGTTAAACCACAACATGAGACAGCAAGAACTAAAATCCTCACGCAGGGTTTTTCGTCACAATACATTCTCCATTAGTAACACGCCTATTTGATTTACTATGAAAGACTTCTACAGCATGCAGTAGGCTCTAATAGGGAAACAAGCAGGAATTGACTGCCTTTTACAGCTTTTGAAAGCCTTGCAGACTTCTGACTGCAAATACTGAACAACTCCTTTAGTACAGACTCACTACACAGCTTTTAAACTTTATCTGCCACATAGACTATAGAAGCTGAGCTGAGAACAGAGTGTAAAGACAGTGTACTGTACTACCCTTACAATAATTAAAGCCTTGCACTTACAACATTCTTTACATTTATGTTGGAATTACATGGGAGAGTTGCCTACATTAGCTTCGAAATAGCCCTGTAGGTAGCTCTACCAGTTATTGACTTAAACCCCAGAAGCACCAATAGTTCCCAAAACTCCTTAGGTGCAATTCCAATGCTGTTAGTAGCATAGCGTTGCCTTCGTTGTAAGTCCACGGACATCATAATAAGGAATTTTATACTTTTACAGTATGCTCACAGTAGTGACTTAAGAGATATTTTGCGATGGGCATCCATGCTCCGTCACTTACAAGTTATTACCTCCTTACCCTGCATGCTAGATCTTCCAGTGCTGTATTGGGGCATTCTACAATATCTTGAGTGTACTGAGTCATTGTTGGATACAACCATAGATACATAGACACAGACAGTGTCTGCAGATAAGGGCACCATATTGCCCACCCAGTCTGCCCATTTGAGCTTGTAAGTTCAGTTTTTGTTTTCCTAGAAGTCTGTTGCCCCTTAACCCTGACCTCCAGAATTCCTTTATATCTATCCCATACATTCTAAACACCGCGGATTGTTTCCAACCCCACCACTTCCTCTGGCAGTGGCAGAGTGTTCCACTTGTCTCACCACCCGTTCTGTGAAGAAATTATTCCTCACGTTACCAGAGGCCAGTCAATCACCTATGTGGACCCCTCCTTTCAGTTCCAGGAGAGGAGAGCTGTTATTCGGATGCTCAATCCTCTCCCTGCCCTGCTCAGCCCTAATGGAAAGGGCTCATTCCTGAACCCGGTCACCAGCTTTCAGTGAGATGTGGTGTCCAGCACCTCAACCTCATCGCCACTAGGCCAGCCCTATATAACCATATACCACCTTTGCTTGTTTATAATGGGTCACTATAGACAGTGCATGGTATAGCCACTATGAGACGTCAGACCGAGGTCCCATCTGCCTGGGTGATGGTAGTTCAGGTGGATGTTAAAGATCCCATGGCACTTATCAAAAGAGTAGGGAATTTCCTGGTGTCCTGGCCAATTCCCTCATTCAATAAAAACCACCAACAGCTTAATCTGGTTCAAATTCAGTTGCTTACCATCTGTATCCCCCGTCACCCCTGAAAAAGGGAACTTAGGCCAGTGGCTTACGGGTCAACAACATTCAACCAATACCACTTCACAAAGCAGGATTTACAGTAACTAGCAATTTCTTTATAGGAGTGGCGCATAAACACAAACTTTCCTCCTACTCTAGAATCGTCTGTCCAGACTTATCCCATCTCAGTACCTACCTAGCTACATAAAACAACAACAACAAAAACGACTGCAAAACCCGGATCTCAACCTCCATCTAAAGCAAGCAACTGTCTATAATGCAGTACCCCAGTTTTGGCTTTAACAGTCAGGATCAGGAGTCAGTAGCAGCCATCTCATCTTCCATTCCCAACTATCCTTACCTTAATTGCAGGCAGCATCAGATTCAGTATAATACACTGACAGCATCAAACAATTATTTGAAACAAATATACATACCGCCCTAAGCAGAAAACTTGGTCTCCGACTGTGGGTGTAAGTCTCCTCAACTCAAATCCAGGCAACAGACCACAGACACACACTGGATTTGTGGTCTTCTGGCCAGCTGCTGCTGCTGCTTGCTGAATGCTTGAGCTTAACAATTATTTCTTAAAGAAATAAATGATTTACAGAGATAGCACAGCAGTCAGCATAGAAAGCAATACTGAGCACAGTGCACCGAGGGTAACGGCTGGCCCAGCCAGCAGCAGCACTTACTCAGATCAGGACAGGAACCCGGTTACTACGGGTAGCGGCTACCAGTTGAGTGGCTGTGGCTTCAGATGCAGATAGTAGTGGTCTGGTCTTCTCGACTGTGTCTCACGGCGTGGCGGCGTTCTCTCTTGCTCTCTAGTCTCCCAGTCTCTCTCTCTCTCTCTCTCTCCCCGCAAATTGCAGTCTGCAGACGCAGTCGGCTCCTCCAAGTAGCGTAAGCGACACAATCAGCAAGCAAGCTTAATAGCTTATCTGACTACTCCCTCCAACGCTCTGGAACTAAACTAGTCCTTGGTTGAATAGGACTCCAAGGGATCATCTTTATGGAGCCCTCACGGACCTGAGTGGGAACCAAATGTTTCAGGTCCGAGGGGGAGGAGGTGCACAATAGCAAGGGACTGAGTGGAGCCCTGTGATTGGCTCCAACTGCTCCTCCACGTCACCATGATGTGCAGCATATAGGGGAACGTTCGGAAACATGCTGCCGTTTTTATGGTCTCACAGGCTCTCTATCACTGTGGCCTGGAGGACCAGGACAATCAGCACAGCGTGGAAGGGCGGGCGCGGGCAGGAGACAGGAGCCGAATGTACAGCACAACAACGTGGGCAGCTGTCTGAGAGATCGGTGGGGTCAGTTCTTGACAACCTCACCCACAGTGACCTTAAATTGCAGCCGTCGGACAGTCGTGTCGCAGTTCCTGAAAATGTAATGGCGGACATGAAAGAGGAAGGAACCAACTAACCAGCAACTTAATGTGAGTGAAAATGTTGAAAAAGTAATGCTTATGCTGGGCTGCCTTTTTTCCCGTTTGCCTTGCACTGCCACTTCTTGTACAATCACAGTCAGCTGACAGTCAGGCTGAGGTCGTGTGAGGTCTTAGCTGGAGACAGTTGCTGCATGCATGCGCGGGGTCGGGCGGGTGGGTCGTGCTAGTGAGACGGGGGCCTCCCGCGGCCGCGGGGCTCGCGGGTGCCTAACGCCGGCCCTGTTTGGTACAATCTAAACTCAACCCGTAAGTGGTCGACGGTCGACATCCTGGATGTCCATTTGTAACGTGGATTCTGTTATTTTCAGATAATCCTTTACTCTATAACCTGATTACTACTAGAGCACTGTGTTGGGAGGGTCTTGGAGTGCCATGGATGTCAACCAACACAACCACCTTTACCAGGTGAGTAAACACCCATTGTGATTGGTTGACCATCCATGGCACTCCAGACATTACATCATGGGTAGATAAGAAGCAGTAGTGTACCCACGGGCGGGAGACAGTGTGTTCTAGTAGTGAGAGGAGGAGCTGGCAGCTGAGAGGACCTGTGTGGCAAAGGAAGGCTGTAGCATGTACAGGTGCTCTAGTCTGTAATGCCTGGCAAACGTGTGGATGGACGTCCAAGTTGCCGCTTTGCAGATGTCCTCTGCAGAAATGTTAGCCCTTTCTGCCCAGGAAGTAGCAACTGCCCTAGTGGAATGGGCCTTTATGCCGGGGGTCGGCATCATTTGTTTTGCTTTGTAAGCCTCCTGAACGGTTCTCTTGAGCCAACCAGCAATGGTTGTCTTTGAGGCTGCCTTCCCCTGTCTTTGACCCCTTGTGACAATGAACAACCTCTCGGTCTTGCGTAGAGGTTGAGTTCTGGATATGTAGGTGGATAGGGTGTTTCCTACGTCTAGGTGGTGTGGGACAGGGTTGTCTCCAAGATGAGTGTTTTCTGTAAATGTTGGCAACTCAATGGGTTTTTCCCTGTGAAAGTTGGAGGAGACCTTTGGTTGGAAGGAGGGAACAGTACGGAGGTGGACCCCTTGTGGGGTGAACACCGTGTAGGGTTCTTTGCAGGACAGCACCCCTAGTTCCCTGATCCTTCGGGCGGAGCATATTGTGACTAGGAAGCAGGTCTTCAGGCTGGCCCAGAACAGGTCTACCTCCCATAGCGGTTCGAAGGGGGTGGTACTGAGAGAATCCAGCACCAGGAGGAGATCCCATGGGGCGACGGATGGTCTGACTCTGGGTCTCAGTATCTCGACTGCCTTTAGGAAGTGCAGCGCGTCTGGGTGAGCTCCTGGGTAGTGTCCCCCTATGGGGCCAATGGCTGCCCCGATGGCTGCGAGCTGTACTCTAAGGGACAAGTGGGCTAGCCCTTTTTCTACCCGTTGTAGGAGGAACAGGAGAATGGTGGCCATGTCTGCCAGCTCGGGATCCCTGTCCTGATTTTGACACCACCTCGAGAAGACTGACCATTGTCTATCATAGGTAGAAGTGGTGGAGGATCATCTGGATTGTAGTATAGTAGAGACCACTGAGTCGTGATACCCTGCGTTCATCAGTCTCTTCCTCTCGGGAGCCAGGCTGTGAGCTTTAGTGTCCATGGGGCTGAATGCAGTACCGGTCCCTGGGTCAACATGTCGGGTAGGTATGGTAACCGGAGACTGGCTAATGTCATTGACAGCACTGTTGCAAACCATGCTCTCCGTGGCCAGTAGGGTGCCACTAGAATGATGGTCCGCCGTGAGGATCTGATCTTGGCCAGTACTTGGGGTAAAATGGAAATGGGTGGGAAGATGTACGCCCGATCTTGTGATGATGGTTGTGAGAGGGAGTCGGTCCCCTGTGACTGATGTTCCCTGTACCTCAAGAAATATTTCTTGACCTGTGCATTTTACACTGTGGCCATGAGGTCCATGGATATCAGCTCCCAAGTATCCCGGATCAGATAGAAGAGGTTTGGGTGTAGTTGCCACTCCCCCAGGTGGACCTGCTGTTGGCTGAGCCAGTCTGCGCGGATGTTGAGCTTGCCGGCGAGATGAACTGCGCCGAGATGTGAGAGGTGGGACTGTGCCCAGTTGAGGACCATTGACACCTCTCTTAGCATAGCTCTGCTTCTGGTGCCTCCTTGCATGGCGATGTATGCCATCCTGACCTGGTTGTCGGAGCGTATGAGGACCGACCGACTGGCAATGGAGGTCTGGAAGGCTCTCAGAGCGTGGTATACCGCCCGCATTTCTAGGACATTGATCGACAACTGGGCCTCTGAGGCTGTCCATTGGCCCTGTGCTGTCCTGTCGCCTAGGCAGGCACCCCGTCCCAGAAGGCTCGTGTCTGTCTCTATGGAGGCTTGGTAGGATGCCTCCAATGGGACTCCCCGGTTCAGACTGGTGCGCACCATCCACCAGGTCAGTGACTGTCTCACTGGTAGTGGCAATGGAACCGTGACCTGTAGATTATATTCGTTTGGTGACCCCCATGAGAGGGCGTAGGTCTGTAGGGGTCACATGTGCCACCTGGCCCAAGGGACCAGGTCGATGCAAGATGCCATGTAGCCTAGCAGCTGGGCTAGGCATCCCATGGTGGAGTGATGGCATTGTCGCAGTTGACGTGACAACCTGATGAGGTTGTTCACCCTTGTCTGGGATGGTTTTGCCCAGCCCTGTAGTGTGTTGATCTGTGCCCCCCAGGTGTTCTATCTGTTGCATGGGCACCAGATGACTCTTGGATTGGTTTACCACCCATCCGTGTTCCTCGAGAGCCCTCAGGGCGAGCTCGGTGTGGTGGAGGGAGCACTCTCTGGAGCGTGCCCAGATCAGCCAGTCGTCTAGATAGGGGATGATGTCGAGACCTTGTTCTCGGAGTCTGGCCACTAGCACGACTGACACCTTGGTGAATACTCTTGGTGCCGAGGTAAGGCCGAAGGGAAGGGCCTGGTACTGGAAGTGCTGGCCTAGGATGTGGAATCGGAGGTATTGCCTGTGTTGTTCTCTGATGGGGATATGGAGGTATGCGTCCTTTAGGTCTATGGACGTCAGGAAATCTCCTACACGGATACTGCGTAGTGTGGACTTTAAGGTGTCCATTTTGAACCTCTGGGAGATGACATGTTTGTTGAGGTGCTTGAGGTCCAAGATTGGGCGGAGTTCACCTGATTTCTTGGGAACTAGGAAGAAGATGGAGTATACTCCTAGCTTCTGTTCTTGTGGGGGAACGGGCTGTATGGCTCTGTTCTCGATCAGGTCCCACAGGATTTGTTGCACCTGGTGGGCTGTAGCCTTCCTTGTGGCAATCGGGGAGGTGATGAACCTGTGTGTGACGGGGGAATCGGATAACTCTATCGAGTATCCTCTGGAGACCACCTCTTGAACCCATTTGTCTGTGGTGGTATGGAACCACTGGTGGCTGAAGAGCAATAGCCGTTGTCTCACGGGTGGACACCGATCCTGCCCCGAGGAGATCTGACCGAGTAGTCATTGTCTTCCTCGCTGTCCTCTACCTCTCCCTCCGAACCGTGGTCTGCGGGGTCAGAAGGAGGAGGGCTAATAGGAGTGGGTGAAGGAGGTGCGGTGTGGGGTGTGGGTATCTCTGCCTCAAAAGGTAGTGGGTGGGTATGAGGTATCCCTTTGTGAGTGGTAAGATTTGTTTCCCCCCTGAAACCTCCACCTAGCGGAAGGTAGGTAGGAGTGTCTACTCTTGTTTTTGAGGAGTTCCTTCCCTTCCTCTTTCTGCTTCAGGTACTCCTGCAAGCCCTCCCCAAACACGTGTTTCCCTTTCATGGGCAAGTTTTGTAATAGTGTCTTGGATTCACTGTCGGCCTCCCATAGTTTAAGCCACAATGCCCGTCAAGCCTGGTTGGTGATGGCTGTGGCCCTTGCGTTAAGTCTTAGTGAGTCCACTGCCATGTCGGCTAGATATTTTGCAGCATCAAGAGTGCACTCCAACAGTTCTGCCTCTCTAGACTTGGGGTTGGACTGCTCAAGGAGTTCTTCTAGCCAACGTATCTGGGCCCGTGCCATGTAAATGGCGGTAGTGGATGCTCGTGCTGCCCTTCTTCAGCATGTCCTCCACCTTCTTGTCTGTGGGGTCTTTTAGTGATATGGTCCCGCATGGCAGGATGGTTCTCCTACTGAGTGCTGCCACCTGAGGGTCAATGGTTGGGGCGGTGCACCAGTTACTTGTCTTGTCCTCTTGAACTGGGTACATGCGGTCTAAGTTCCTTTTGTTGGACATCTTGCTAGGCTCTGTGGAATGCCACTCCTTACTGACGATGTCCTCGATAGCGAGGCATACTGGGAATGTGTCCCTAATGGTTGGCTTCTGCTGGATCATGGGGTCCAGTTTTAACTCCATTTTGCTTTTGTCAACGTCAAAACCCATAGTGGCCTTGACTATTTTCATGAGGCCTGGAACCATATCGAAAGAGCATAGCTTGGATGTGAGGGATGGAGTAGATTGCGGCTCCATGTCCTCATCATCGCTGTCGGGCCCGTCCTCCTCATCTGGCATGTCCTTGTCCTCTTCCGAGTCTGGTTTATGGTTGTCTGGGACCGGCTCCGCATCATCCGGATGGTCCTCATTGGGTCCCCTCATGATGTCGGGCTCTGGAGGTGGCGCAGTTGGTGTTCTGTGCTGGGTAAGGGATTCCAGCTTCTCCATCACCTTCAACATGAAATTCTGTTGGCTCGCCATCATAGCCACAGTGGCCTGTTGGTTCTGGAGTAGGAATGCGCCCGGGTCCATCCATGTGGGACCACCAGAGCCTGGCATATTGGGACCCATGCCAGCAGACAGTTCCAGTGAAATGTCGTTGTCGTCATGTAGGCAAGCGGCGCATAGGGGGCCCGGTGTATCGGGCAGGAGGGTACCACTGCAGGCAGTGCATTTCTTGGCCTTGACCATCTAGTGAGAGGGAAGACAAAGAGAGAGAGGGATGCGTCTTGTTAGGCTTGCGTAGTAAAAGGTCTCCAATATATATGGGTGCCCCATATCTGTTACCTAGTTTTTTTGTGCAGTGATATGGGCTGGCTATGCATGTGGGTCGCTGTGGAGAGGGACCCGCATGGTGCCAAACAGAGTGGAGGTCGCTATGGGGAGGGACCACCAGCATATCAGAATGTGACATATGGGTTGCTATAGGGAGGAACCCATATGGACCTGGGTAGTCTAACCTCCGTGTATAGGGTCACTGTGTGAGGGACACTATAAGGAGGTAATGATGGGCTGCGCTTGATAATGTGGCCCCTTAGAAGCATCCCAGCTGTGGGGCCTGTAAGCAGTGACATGACTTAGGGCTGTATTTCCAGCAAGATGGACCTACCGAAGAATCCTGCAGATCGAGTTAAAACAACATAAATCCTGAAGGGCTTATGTCTTAAGGACCCCTGTATCGTGATCCTTAGTGTGCGCGAGTGCATGCAGTCACCTGGTGTTTCCCCCCAACCCCCACTCTACTGGTTGTGAGTTAGGCCTGGGCCTAGGTGGCCAGGGGCCTGCAAGATGAGGAAGAGGAAGAGGGAAGGCCGGAGGCGTGGGCGATGTGCCCTCGATCGCTTGGGGGGGCTTCCGTGTCCTAAAGTTGCTTATTTGTCCCCCAAAAGGTGTGGTTGACTAGGAGGGAGGGGGATGCGGCTTGCGGCTGTTAGTGAGGCCAGCCATGCTGCTGGGGGAGTGGAGGCCTCCCAATTATTCGGGTGGCATGACCAAATTTCTTAAAATAGCGCTCTGCTGAGGCACCAAGAAGAAGAAGGGCTATGCCCTTAGCCAGCAACCGAGCTCTCTGACCCGTGATGCTCCTCGTGCGCCATACTCAAGGAGGAGCGTTCCGACGCTCATGACCGCGAGCGAGCATGGGTGGAGCACCACGCTGGTAGGCCATAGGCCTACGAGTGCTGGCGTGGTACTCCACATGTCGTGGGAACGGTGAAAGGCGTAGGAGCATGGGGCTCGCCATAGGAGGTGAGAGAGGTAGCATGGGGTGGTTCTCCCGATGGCAGTGCCAGGGACCGAAGCGCCGAGCGAGCTTAACCTCGCTTTCGCCTCTCATGAGGGCATAGGAAGCTAGGAAGGCCTTCTAACAGCCGCTCAGACAGCAATAACAGGGCTCCTGTAATGCGACTAGTTCATACCACAGTGAAACCAACGAGCATGCAATTTTACAGCAAGGCAAATAATAATAAAGCTGCATAGGCATATCAGCAGCATTGAGGAATAAGCATTCTTTATCTATTCTTAAGAGTTACACCAGCGCTACTCTCTCTCTGTGTAGGAGGGGGACAGTGGGAATGTCCCTTGCTCCGTAGCTAAGTCCTGTTTGTACCCTGTCTTGTCCCTGAACTCAGGGTTAGCTTAAAGAACAATAACAAACCATGCTCTCCAGTTAAATAAATGCAGCAGCATAAATCAAGAGTGGTACAGTAAAAATTTAAATAAAAAACAGCAGCATAATCAAGAGTCTGCAGACCAAATTAAATCCAAAAACAACACAGGTCTGCAGTCACACTTTTTGTAATATCATTTCTATAAAAAACGACTGCATGTAGTGGTAGTATGTATTCTCCTAAACAATTAGAGCAATTAGCTGAATATGAAGAGGCCTACCTTCTTAACACAGAAGCAGCAGATAATCCTGGCGTGCTTGTAGCCTGATCAGATGCACGATTTGAACTGAAGAGCAGGGGTTTCTGGGACCTGGATATACTAGAAATTTGATCCTAGAGTCATGTGCAACAACTAGCCTATCAGGTGGGCTAAATCCCATGATGTGATGTCTGGAGTGCCATGGATGGTCAACCAATCACAATTTGCTGTGCTGGGGCTTGGCCCTGTAATTTTTTAGTTCCAGAGGTAGTGGTGCTTTAACCACTAGGCCATACTGACTCCAGATTTAGCCAGCCCAGTGCTTGCAGTCAAGTTATAGTTGAGAACTTGGACATTGTAATTTGTCATCTAAATACTGAGATACTGTGCTTAACAAAACATGTATCAGCAAGTGGAAGCTAGAAGCGATGTATCTGTTTCTCTGCAATACAGTGACTCTGGTGGGACTCAAATCTCATGACATTGAAAACATTTTTTATTCTTTATACATTTGCATACAAAAATAAGGCTGTTCAGGGGTATTCTGCTGCTTTTCCTGACCTGATGTCATAATCCTCTGTTTGTGACATAAAAATAATTTCTCCTTGAATATGTTGTAAAGTCATGCAGTATGCAGAGGATTATGACTTTACAGCAGGAACAATCAATTTGTAAAGATGAAGTCTATGAGAAAATGATCCTGGATCAGCTACATCATCCAATGGAGCTGTTGGAAATTCACTGTATAAGTGGCTTTGTACGAGTCTCTTGTATGCCCCTCCCCCCCACCTTAGCTTTCACTTCTCCTGGCTGTGTGAGCCTTCATGCTTACATTCAATTAGAGCTAAGGACTGAAAGCTATGGTCTTGCTTCTCCACCTGAAGTAACATAGAAAATGATGGCAGATAAAGTTCTAGCAGCCCATCCAGTCTGCCCAAGCCTGTCTAGTTTTGGGATTGTACCCTTGTCTATCCTCCCTACCTTTCCCCAATCTGTTTCCTTAAGCATTGTTCCCATGTGCCTGTTCAATCCTCTTTTGAACCCTCCCATGGTTTCAGCCTGGATGAGCTCTTCCTAAAGCTTGTTCCAGTCTGTTGCCACTCCTTCTGTAAACAAGCACTTCCTGACCTCCTTCTTGAACGCCTCCACCCCCTGCTAATTTTACAGCGTTATCCCTGGTACCTGTGCTACTACTCACTGTAAACAGCTTGCTGCTGTCCACCTTGTTCATTCTACAGTGGTACCTGATCATCTCAATCCTGTTACCTTTCTTTCTACTGTTCTACAGCATGTACAAGTTTAGATCCTCCAAGCGTTTCTCGTAGGATCTATTATATTACCACTGCATAATTTTGGTGGCTTGTCTCTGCACTGCCTTCAGCCTGTCCCTGTCTTTTCTCAAGTATGGGCTCCAAATTGCCCACAGTACTTTCAAGTGAGGACAAACCAGGGATCTATATTCAGGGCTGTATTACCTCCCTTCTTCTGCTAGTAATCCCTTTCCCTATGCATCCAGTATCCAGTTTGCCCTGCCCACAGTTCTATTATAATGTGCTGATACCTGCATGTTCTCCATTAGTAACACCTCCAAGTCCCTTTCATATACAGTGCTATTTACTATTATCCCATTTGTCCTATATTCAGTTCTTGGCCCCTATGTGCATTACCTTGCACCTCTTTGTGTTAAATTTCAGCTGTCACACCTCTGACCACCTCTCCAAATTTTTCTTCATGGCCCTTATCTGCACCATAGATGTCTACTCTTCTAGAGACCATGGTGTCATCTGCAAAGAGACATCTCTTTCCC
This sequence comes from Neoceratodus forsteri, assembly GCA_016271365.2. Taxonomy (NCBI): domain Eukaryota; kingdom Metazoa; phylum Chordata; order Ceratodontiformes; family Ceratodontidae; genus Neoceratodus; species Neoceratodus forsteri. The sequence goes on from CM057449.1 coordinate 1,731,650,764, forward strand.
AGAACCCCCTCCATATATCACAAATAAATATGTTAAAGAGAATCAGTCTTTTAACTGATCCCTGGGGCACCCCACTGGTGTTTTTTCCTTCCCCTGACTGTTCTCCATTTAGGACCACAGTCTGGGTCTTTCCACTCAACCAGTTTTTCACTCACCCTGTAATCTTGTCCCTGTACCTCCAGGTCACCAAGTCTAAGGCACTGCCTGACCCCTGTCCACATCCTTTGTCACCCAGTCAAAGAATCCAATCCAGTTGATTTAACCCATCCTCCCCCGGTAATTCTATGCTGTCTTGATTCCTGTTGGCTATTGGCCTCCAGGAACTCCACTATCTCTTCCTTAATTAAAGAAACCAGTGTTGTCCCCACTATAGATGTCAGACTGACTGATTTATAGTTACTCAGAACTAGACTCTAGACAGTGTTTTCCGCCATTTTCCCAAATGGAAAATCAGTATGGTTGTGATTAAATTGGAAATGTTTAGGTGGGGGAACTCTCACATCAAGATTTCTAGGTGGTGGAATTGTTATTTCTAGGTGGTGGAACTGTCATTTCCAGGTGGAGGAACTCTCCTATGGTAGCCAAAGGAGAAAGATGACAGAGGTGGTGGAACTGTCACACAGTTTTTTAAGATGTGGTGGAGATAGGCTCCTGTGGACTCCTACCCAATTTAACCCTGGTTAAACTTTTGAGTGGATAGGACTATTTGAGTGGCCACTGGCCCAGTGGCACGGAGGGTTGAGGCGCTGGACGCTACACTTCACGCCATGCCGGCAACCCAGGTTTGGGAGTGGACTCGGGCCATCAGGAGTCGGCCTGGTGGGGGAAGGGTGCGGACTTGAATCGGGCTTCTGACAGTAAGCTCTCCTTTCCTGGGGGAACGAGGTTTGCACTGCACAGCTTTGGCGGCCCCTAGCGGTCTGGGGCTCGGCTGATGCAATGCACATTCTAAGAGGGGAAGGTGGCATGGCAAGGTGTCCTGCAGGCAGGTGCGGGAGCATGCCCTTGCTGCGCTGGAAGTCCTCGCATGTCCGCGCTGCCGGGAAGAGAACCCTCCCCCCCCATTGGTAGGCGATGGCGGGTCCAGTGGTTGTGGCCCCATGTCCCACGCTGGGCACCAGGATGTCAGTTCCATTCCTTCCTCCAGTAGCAGCAGCCCTCCAGTACTATAGATAGACCACTGGTAAAGGAGCATGGTGGTCCTTCCTCTGGGGACTCAGATCTGAGGGGTTAGGGCAAGGCTGCACTTGGAGTGGGGATCCTCCCATCCGGAGTCGGACATCTGGGTTTCAGGTCAGACTGACAGAGCCAGCATACCGAGAGACCACGCTGGAGAGAGGCTAATGGGCAGGGGAGAACAAATAGAGTTTGAAAAAAAAAAAGGAATATCTGAGTGATTAAGTGAGTGTTTATGTGAGTGAAGATGCTGTGACAAAGTGGTTGGGGTTTTGTTTATTTTCTCCACCTTTCCAGGGCATTGTACCATGTTATGGGTGGCCAACCGTAAAAATCTGCATACCTTTTATGTAACTCTTCAAAGCTATTAACATTACTCCTGAGTTGAACTGACTTTTCAGACCAGAAATATGCTTACTAGGAACTTCTTCTGCAAACGCTACCTAAAGGACCTAAAAAGAAATTTCTGGATCAGCTTTAATATATGCTAGAAGATGCAGAATAAGATTACGGAAAGATCTGATTGCTCCAACATATGCACTATGTAAGAGCTTGCTGCTTGAATGTATGCTAATAGAAAAACATATTACAAAACTATAACATATAATAGACTATGTGATTTAATGTGGGAACGTTTACAAGAACATATGGAAGAAAATATTGTATGAAATAAATAAAAAAGTAGATAATCTGTACTAGAAATATGAAGGTCATGCACTTAGGCCACAGAAATGTGGGGGAGGAGTTCATGATGGGGGGGGGGTACTGATGGCCACCAAACAGGAAAAGGACCTGGGAGTAATCATATCTGATGAGCTAAAGTCTGCCAAACAATGTGAGAAGACTGTGAGGAGAGCCAGTGTGGAATGCTGGGTGCATAGGCAGAGGTATCTCCAGCAGAAGGAAGGAGGTGGTGATGCCACTGACTAGACCATTGGTGAGACCTCATCTAGAGAACTGTCTCTAGTTCTGTAGGCTGCATCTCCAGAAGGACGCAGAGTAGAAATAGTTCAGAGAAGAGCGACAAAAATGGTGCACGTGTTACACCAAAAGTCATCTGAGGGGAGACTGGAGGATCTCAATATGTATTCCCTGGAAGAGAGGATAGAGAGGGAGGACATGATAGAGACTTTCAAATGCCTCAAGGGTGTGAATAAGGTACAAGAGGATAGCATCTTTAAAAAAAAAAGACGTTCATGAACAAGGGACTATGATATGAAAATAGAGGGGGGTAGACTTATATGTTACCCTGGAAAAGTACTAATGGTTAAATCAGTTTTTCAAAACCAAGAGTGTAGACAACTGCAGCAGCATTGCCTCCATGACTCACTTCAACAGTGACAGGTGCAAAGGCTAGGCATATGAATGTTTCAGATGGTTTGGAGTAGTTTCACGATGTTGATCTATAGGATGTAGGCCATATGGTTCCCAGATAGTGCTGTGCACCTGTAGGGTAAATCTGACTCAAACCCAGTTTGCTAAGGCTGGGGTGGGGCATCTAATGCCAACCATAGCGGGCAATGTCAGTGCTTCTTTGAAGGAAAGTGTTTATCTGGGTGAGTTTAACAAAGTCATAAAGTCCCTACTGAAGATGCACTATTTATAATATGATGAACCTGCTAATTAACAGCCAGTCTCCAACCTGCCCTTCATGGCTATGGTGTAGAGAAGGTTTGTTGATCACCTGGAACAGTTCAGTATGGCAGAAGTGATCAGGGTAGGGACTGTAAATGGGTTCAAGCACAGCTGGGAGAAGTGTAAAGGGATGGTAAGGAGGTAGTGAGGTGAGGGCAAGAGGGAGAAAGGGTTTGAGGTAGAAAACCCGTTCAAGACATTGCAAATTTGAGAGGGGGAAGACAGAGGCTTGGAACTCACGAGTTGAGAAGGATGACAGGAAGTACCTAGCAGAGACTCTCTTTGACATGGGGAAGAGGGTAGCAGTGTGTTGGTAGCGGTAAGGGCAAGGATCAAGAAAGGTCAAAGAAGGTGGGGAAGATGGTGGCACCATAATCTAGTTAGAAGGAGGAGTAATGAGAGGAATAGAAAGGGTGTAGTGGGCAGTAACCTGGGAAGAGGAAAGGGTAAGGGGAATAAGAGGGGAGATTGGAAGGGAGTCTGCCTAAATGCAAGGAACCTGAATAACACGATTAGTGATCCATAGGCAGTGGTGGCTGAGGCCAAGTTATATTTTGTAGTCATCATGGAGACGTGGGCCACTGGGAATAATGAATAGGCTTTGGTAGTTCCAGCGTTTACCCAGTGCAGGAGGGACAGGTGTTAGGGTAAAGTGGTGAGGGGGGATGCCATTTATATCAGGGAGGATATTGAAGCTACGGAGAATGGGACCATCAAGTGGGAAAGAGGTGAAGTACAGTTGATTTGAATACAGCTAACTATGGCTGCTGGTAAAAAGGTTAGGCTGGGAGTGGTCTATAACCACTGAGTCAAAAGGAGGAGGATGATAAACAGCTGTATGAGGAAATCAGGAATGGGATAAAAAAGGGAATTTTTGTTTGATAGAAGAGGACCTAAATCTGCCAGACATTGACTGGGATACCCCGATGGCTAGGAGTACTGAGAATCAGGCACTGCTAGACATGATGCAGGACTGTCTACTGGTGCTGTTTGTCAGGGAACTCACATGGCAGAACACCATCCTTGACTTCATACTTGCCAACTCAGATATGATGGATAGGGTGGCAGTCAGTTAACATGAGGGTTTAGTGACCACAGTTCTGTGTGGTTTCAGCTGGTGATGGGGAACCCCTGTACCCTCTCAAGGGCAGTGGTTCTGGATCTAATACATATGGATTTTCACTAGTTGAGTAAAATGGTCAGAGAAAACTTGGTGGGGATAGACCACATCAAGGGGTTGAGGTAAAGTGAAGGATGATCAAGGGAGCAATTCTAGAGGTGACCAGCTTGGTAGCATGAGATATAAGCGCTGGGATTAGGGCACCTACAATAACGGTGACCCAATCCCCAGCGCATGTCTCCAGGGCTACCATAGGGTAGGGCGGCTGGATGGGGGGGTTGGGAATATAGCGGGCGCGGGATGTCGCTATACGTACGTGCACGGGGGGAGCGAACACGCACAGCAAGGAGAGGAAGGGAATGTGAGGGGTGTTGCCACAGTGCATTGCCGAGCTGACTCCATGGCATGGTGGGAAGGTTGGCAGCATTGGTTGGCAGCATACTGGGTTTGGGTCCAGGTGCTGGTGTGCTTTTGTTGCACCTGGCCTGAACTTTTTTATTTAAATGTTATCACTCCCCCTTGACATGCACCCCCCTGGAGTTGAGAATCCTTAAGTAGGGGGGTGGGGGGCACAACCTCCTGAATAAAACATTAACAAACTAAGTCCCCGGTGCTGCTTTGCTGTGCGCCGGGGTGTCAGAGTGAAAAAATACATTTTTGGCAGTCTTGACTTCTTGATAACGGCGATCACCGTTAGGACATTAGGACGCATTATGACATGTAACCACCAACATTGTGACAAGATGGTCATCAAATAAGAGACCAGTTTGGTTCTCATGGAGGTAACCAGGGCTGTGAAGGCAAAAAGGAAGGCCTCTGTAAGGTATAATGTGAATAAAGGGGAGGAGGAATGGGAGGTGTATCAGGCCGAGCTAAAAGTGGTGAAATTGGGGGTTAGGAGGGCAAAGACAAACATGGAGCTGAGGTTTGCTGAGGGAGGGAAAAGAGGGGAGAAGGAATTTTTTACATGTATTTGGCAGAATGGAAAGTCTAGTGGAGTGATTGTCAGACTAGATGAAGGGGGGAGTGCTGGAAGAAGATGAGCAGAAGGACAATATCCTACATAATTACTTCTGCTCAGTTCATGGTTGAGCACAATGGAACTTTCCTGGAAAGCATGATCAAGGCAATTATACTGGAGGCAGAGGAAATGGGGAAGGTGGTGGTCACTGTTGAATGAGTCAGAAAAGGGTTAGTGGTCTTTAGGGTGCATGAACTACTGGGCTCAAATTAGCTGCACCAGAGGGTACCTAGAGAACTGCCTTCAGAGCTGGCTGAGCCCCTGCCCCCCACCATTTTTTTTAAACCAGGAGAGACACTAAGCAGAAAGCTTGTTTACAGGTGCGACCTGGGAGCACAAGGAGCTCAGGTCACACAGTATGCAAGTGGGGGCTGTGGGATTCAAATCCAGGTCTCCAGGTTTGCAGCTCAGAGCATTAAACCACCGTGATGTACTGCCTCCTGTATTTAACAGCTCACTGGAGTTTGCTGTAATCCTTGGGGATTTGGGAAAGGCAGATGTAGTCCCGCTCCACATGGGTGGGGACAAGTAGGACCCTGGCAACTTCAGACTGGTCAACCTTGCCTCCATTTTTTTGTAAGCTGATGGAGACCTTAGTGAATGAAAGCCCGCTGACTTGCTTAGAAGATAGTGGGCTACAGGATGGCAAGAAGGAAGGATTTGTGTTGGGCAGATCGTGTCAGACCAACCTGATCATGTTTTTCAATTGGGTCACTAGGGCATTTGCTAAGAGGCAGGCTGTAGACTTGCACTGCTTTGATTTCAGCAAAGTCTTTGATTCAGTGCCACACTGGAGGCTGCTGAAGAAGCTGGAGGACTTAGGAGTGGAGACTGGATTAGTCACGTGGGTGGGAAACTGGTTAGGATGAAGGCAGCAGAGAGTGGTAGTGAACAAGGTCAAATCTGGGGACAAGGGTTTCACAAGTGGGGTACTGGATGGACCTGTCCTGGGGCCTGTTCTATTTAACATGTTTATTAATGACACAGAGGAAGGTATCCAGGGTAAGATGTGTCTCTGCTGATGATACAAAGCTTTTGAGGAAGGATAGACATTGAGGAAAGAGTGACCAAATTTCAGACAGACCTGGAAGAAAGCTTGAGAAGTGGTCAGAGATATGGCAGTTGAGATTCAATGGCAAGAAGTGCAAGGTGATGCACATACAGAATAAGAACCCATATACAGAGTACTGGATGGGAGGGGTTCAGCTGGCCACTTCAGTTGAGGAATTTGTGAGTCCTCATCCATGATTCACTTATGCAAGCCAGCCAGTGCAATAAAGCCTATAGCAAGGCATTGAGGAAGCTGGGGTGTACAGGATGGGGTTTTTGACAGTAGGATGGAGGAAGTGATACTTCCCCTGTACTGATCACTGGTGAGTCCTCACCTGGAGTATTGTGCCCAGTTCTGGAGTCCTCACCTGAGAAAGGACATAGAGAGGCTGGTGTCAGGCAGTGAAGGGTCATACAAATGATTCAAGATCAGCAGGACAGATCCGATGAGGAACTGCTAGAAGCCCTGAACATGAACTTGATGGAGGCCAGATGGGAGAGTTGGAACATGACAGGGACTTGTACGTTAGGGGTATACTGTACCTAGAGTGAGCTGCGAAGATCTGTTTGTTAGAAACAGGGATGCAGTCATGAGAGGGCACAATTGGAGATTGGTGGGGAGTAAATTCAAGAAAGATGTGAGGAGGTTTTTCTGCACTAAAAGGGTGATGGAGCCATGGAACAGACTGCCAGTGGAAGTGGTGAGGGCAAGGACACTAAATGAGTTCAAACATGCTGGAACAGTGCCAAGAGGCTAATAGCTCCACTAAGAGAAACCAGGGAGGGAAGGGGGGCAAGCAGGAATAACTAACCAATGATATTGAGTCGGGTGGGGTAAGGAAGTCATAAATATGGCCAGACTTGATGGTCCAGGAGCCAGTTCAGGATGCTGCATCAGGGGTTTGGCCTGACTGCAACTGCTGCTGCTTGGCAGTGGGCTTTGTTTGGGGAGGGGTGATGCTGCACCACTGGTACCATAGCAACCCCAGAGATGGGATAACATAGATTGCTTCCTCCACAGGGACATTGCTATCTGCAATTGAGGCCCAGATGCTAAATGCATACCGGGGGAGGAGGGAGGTTGGGAGAAAAACTGAAAAAAATCATAGCACAGCCTATATGCTGGCTTGGTTTCCTAGCTCCCCTGGGTCCTATTGTCTGTCAGCACTAGATCCTGTCTTACATTGTGAGTTGCCTTCTGTGGGTAGGACAGCCTTCCCGAGCCCCTGCCCCAGGGGAATAGCCAAGGAGTTCACTGGCAGGGGGTGGGACCCAGAATGAGCCAGAAGTCATTGGAGCCAGATAAGGGTACATCACTGGGACCATGGCATGTACCTGGTAGAGTATGGCTGGGGAGAAAATACAAATGGAAAAAACAGTGTGCAATGGTTAACTCCCAGCTCTGTTTTCTTTCCTTTTTTTTTTGTTTACCGGCTACTACTTCCCATTTGGGAGGCTCTGTCCCCCGCTCCTGCTCACTGCTCCCCCTATCCCCAGGCTTACCCACCTGGGTGGAGCCGCTGGGCAGGTGCCCCATCCCAGGAAACATGGTCTCGAGGCCCCAGCTTGCCCTCCAGGGTAGAGTCATGGGAGCGGGACCCCCCCAGCTGACTTTGGTCTGCGGCAGGGAGCAGAGGCGGGGGCTGTCATTAACGGATGGTGATGATTTTTAGCACATTTTCTACCCTGGAGGAGGGGACGTGCAATGACACCAGCATCCGCCCCACCCCCTTTCCATGTGGCGCTGGCCACAGTGGTACCCCCAGCCTCTGCCAGAGGTCCTCATTGCGCTGGACACTCTCCCCCCAGAAAGGGAGAACAGTCCATGGGATGCTCAGTCCTTCTCCCCCAGCTGACCCTCCAACTCCCGAGTCCATCTCCGAACCTGGGATGTCAGCACCGCAGACGGACACCTTGCCACTGCTCCAGTGGGTCAGCAGCTGTTTTATTTCATTAAAGGGCTTAACAGCTTCAGCAGTTACTAGTTCTCCTATACACTGTACCCTCTTAAAGAGCAACTCTGCACTTCAGCATGTGCTTTTATAAATAAAATGTTTCAGCTGTTACAATTTACTAGAGAATAAACATTTTTTCATTTTCAATGTTCCTTTCCGAGATTTACAGCCCATCTTAGTAGTTCATCTAAAAATCTATATATAAAACATTTGGAAACATTTGTCTCTCCTGTGTCATCATAGGATTACGGTTCGCTAGGGCCGGGTCTTCACTTTATCTGGACATAGATACATCTGAGGCGGGAAGGGCAGTGTCTCTCCTTTAAGGTCCAGCTGTTTCGTAGCATCTGGTCCTAGTGACCCAGTCCTGAATGTACCTAATCTGGACCATGAGGTAATAACTTCAGATATCTTGGTATTTAGCTCCCCTTGTATGATGCTCCCTTCGATGATGCCAAGGTTGTCCTGGGGCACATATGATGCCAGGTACGATTGGACCCCACTGCTTCTAGACTGTGGATCTCTCTCTTGGTGAGGTCCATCTACAGCACTTGTACTGGATAGAGTACTGATGGGAGCATGTTCATTTTGACCAAGTTAACATGGCCTAGTCAAGAGATGGGTTTGGACTGACACCCATCTAGATCCGCAATAATTGTAGTTAGTAGTAGCTCATAAATTATACAGATTCTCTGAGACTCCCCCAACCTTGATTCTCAGAAAAGTGTTGTGATGCCCTTCAGCTCTAAAGGGTACATACTTCTGGTGGGACTCACCTCTGGCTTTCCCCACCCGTAGCAGCTTTGATTTGTAAAAGTTAATCTTGTACCTTGAGAACTGAGCAACAGTATTCATCACCTGGATTATAGTGGGAATGAAGTGGACTGATTCCATAACAAACAATAACAAGTCATCAGCATTAAGTGTGATTTTATGCTGAGTATCCGTGCTTGATTTTATTTCCTTAATTTCAGTAGCATTCCTCATATGTATTGCCAGTGGCTTTGGCTAAGGGGAACAACAAAAAGGAGAGGGGGAACCCCTTCTTGTACACCCTGTAAATTTAAGGGAACAGTATTTTGTCCATTTATTGTAATCCTTGCTTTGGGCGCCTTGTATAAAAGATGCATACAACTTTGGATCCCAGGCCAGATCTCTGCAGTACTTCAAACAGACATCCCCACTCAGTGTGACCAAAATCCTTTTCAGTGTCCATGGGCCATTTTATCAGGGTTAGTGGCCATAGATTGCATTGTTTCTCAGGGATCAGCCTCTCCCCAGCTCTTTGCAGTTTACTGTATAAGAGATGTATGAGGGAGATCTTTAGAAAGTACAGTGTTGGGTATTACTACTATCAGAATATATCAAGTTGTACTTCTTTGTACCTGGTGCAAGTTCTAGAATGATGTCTGGTGGATTTTAAAAACTGAATGACCTCCGTCTGGTTGGCAGTTAATCTAAACAAGATGGAACTGTTGTTGGTGGGGTCAGATTAACAGGTGTCTGTTTTAGTAAACAACCCTGGGCTTCCCATTCCAGATGTGGTTAAACTTAAAGCTGGAAGTGTGATCAGCAACCTAGGAAGCATTTTTAATTAGCAGCTGTCCCTGGAATCCCAGGTTTCAGCAGTGGTCAGCAGCTGCTTTTACCATCTGAAGAACATCTCTAGGCTGTGCCCTTTCTTAATCTTGCGATCAAATAACACTAGTGCAGGCATTCATCCTCACACAGTGAGTACAGTATTACAGTCTATAAGGGCCTTCCCTGTAGTCAGGTTCAATGCCTGCAGCTAATACAAAATACGGCAGCTCACTTTATGTGTTTCTCATGGAAGTCAGAACATGTTATCCCAGTGCTGCACTAACTGCGCTGGCTGGCAATTGGGCAGCAAATCAGTTTCAAGGGAATTATTCTGACATTTAAGTCCCTAAAATGACTGGGTTCATCCTATCTTTGTGAGCTTCTCCCACAGTTCTGGAAAAGCTCTTCATTCTAGGGATTAGGATTTTTTGAGCATCCACTGCTGAGGGTTGAAATCAGTGGGGAATAGATCATTTTGTGTTTTGGCCCCTGTCCCCTGGAATTCCCTCCTGGCCCCCATATGGATCATATCCACTGTGAGTCTTTAGAAGGCAGAGGTCAAGAAGTGGTTCCTTAGTGAAACCTATCCTGGCCCCATCACTTAAGATTAAATCTTATTTACCCATGCATAATGTTACACCCAGTTTTTTATAAAAAGGTTAGAACTCTGGGAAGCCTGAGGAATTCTGAGATTTGTTCAAGGTTTCAAGGCTTAGAAAAGCTTAAACATTTGTGAGTATAGAAATTCTTGAACTCCCAGCTTTTCTCAGTCTTAAATGTTTATGAACAAACATTGTTCTGGGAAACTCTTGGACTTTTAGTATGAGACTCATGGAGGTTGGACTTAGCAGAGAAATGTTTGGACAATCTTAATTACACTTTAGCAGTTTGGGAAAAATAAGTGCAAAGTGATAAATGAGAAATAACTACAGGAATAGGAAAAGATGTATATAGTTTATAGACAGTGAGAGGTAAAGTGTAGAGTTTGACCACAAAAAAATATTTTCTATAATATTTAACCGGTCATTGCATATTTCTGATTGTATGTACCTGATTTCTTATTGGTCTCAAATGTACTTCACTATCAAGCATCTAAGTCTTAATAAATGTGTGTTGCTGTTATGAGCTGAAGGGTTAGAGCTGCTGCTCTGAAACAAGGGAGGCAAGGGTTGATCCTTGTGTCTGACATGTGCCTGTAATTCAGTTTACAGAGGATGTTCCCCACAAGCTGGGCAGAGTATTACACACACGAGTACTGAGGTTTAAATTTCAGGACTCATTTGGCAACAGGCCTTTGAAATATATGTTCTATATTTTTAAAGGGAATCCATACAATTCCCCATATGTTTATTTCAACAGTTGCCAGAGTTGTGCAGAAATTGATTTAAATTGATACATTTAGAAAAACATTTTAATAAAACATTGAAAAATACTTTGAGACAGGGATGTGGAGGCATCCATTTTGTGGTCAGGAAGGGTGTTGTGATGATATCACTGCCTCACCAATGTTAATAATGTGCAGTGCAGCAGGTGAGAACAGTTTGGCTGTGATATTAGGGATCCTAAGATATTCTGAAGAACTTATTGGATTTATATTTGGCAGAGTGTAACAAAAGAATCCAGTGCTTTTCTTCATGATTTAACATGATATCTCTGTCCATAGGAGCAGTTTGTTAGCCTGCTTGAATGCACACTGTTGAGGCAGTGACATTATCACAGCATCCTTTTTGTCCACAAAGTGGATTCCTCCACATCACAATTTTAAAAGTATTTTTCTGTCTTGTTGAAGACATTTGTTAAGTATAACACAGCAGTTTACATAACACAGAAGTTTACAATCTTGATCCTCATGGTAACCTTTACAATAATTATAAAGGGAATCGTACGAATTCCCTTTATGATGGGTGTCGGCTTTGTCATATGTAGTAACTATCTGACATCCATCTTGGTGTGCATCAAATAATGAAGTGAATGTTTTTGTAACTTTCTTAGCTCTGTTTTTGAACCTTGCACTAATAAAACAGCCCATTTAAATTTGTGTTTTAGCTTTTCTTTAAATGTATGAGAGGCACAGCTTCAAGCTATTGATGCTATCGGTGACAAAACACATAGACAAAACCACCCCAGGAGAACTGCGGCTGCCAAGTCAAAAAGGTTAGAAAAGCTAGGATGAGGAGAAAAACACACAGGTCATAGCTGTGCAGTTAAAAACAGGTCTGGCTGAAAGGCACTGAGTGTAAAAGCACACATCTGTAAGACAAAGGCTTGCAGGTTCAGTCCCCTTTAGGGCCAGAAGCAATATTATCTAACGAAATCTGAGCTGCAGCAAAGTTTCTTCTGGCAAGCTACTGCCATACAGTAGTTCAGCAAACCTTGGACTGAGACTTACAGTATAACCGATCTAACCTTTTCTAAAAAAAAATCTAGATGCCAATACCAGTGTAGCTTTTCTAAGCTTTTACCTCTCGTGGAGATCAAAGAAAATGTAGATGGTATAACCTTTTCCAAGTCAAACTTTTTCTTGAAGTTCTGGACATTTCTAAGCTTACATTGACACAGGAAAATTGATTTAAACAATACGGCAATGCAAGACATGGGTTACTGGGGGATTTACATACCCCTCATATGATTTGCCATGATTTGCAGCTTAGTGACTCCCCCATTTAACTGCATTCTGTAGTGTCTTATTGTCGTCATATAATGGGCACATGTACAATAAGTTTAAAATGTAGTGCATTATGTTTTGTTTTGTTTTTCATAAATGCCCTTCCTCAGCTGTGGGTTATTGCAAAATATACCTATGGGTAAACACTTCCACTGACCAATCAGGTTACTGGATTTTTAAAGTCCATTGTATAATTTGTGTTTCAGGCCTCTGTTAGCTTTCATGTTTTACATGTTCTTTTTTTTCTGTTGTCTTTATTCTTTTCCCTGTGCCTACCAGCACCTCACTCCTTTGACCTCAGAATGCCACCCTGCTACCCATCAGACTCACCCCTTACATTTCCATCTTGGGAGTTCTAGTCCTGACCCACAACCTCTCATCCTGGGCTTGCTTGTCCCCATCATAGAGGAGCATCGTCTCTTTCTGGAAGAGTAAACACACATTGGATGGAGGCTGAGGGGCCCCTGTAGCTGGCGCTCTGGGTATTGGTTTTGGTGGGGGACTGTGAGGGTATAATCTGTTGTACCTGTGTGGCATTTCTACCTTTTCTTCCTGTGCCAATCCACATTCTCATGCATGCTGCAGCTGGCCTTGGGGGGGGGGTGCTGATGGCACACAGTCACCCATGCTGCCAAGGGTACCTGCACATGTTAACACCAGCAGCTGTTACACGGCAGTGCTGTAAAGGCCCCCCCCCCAGGTGGATGGCATACAAGGGATGCTCATAACCTTCCCTGCTGTCCTCTGCTCCTGTTTATATGTTTTATTGTGTATCTGTTGTTTGTATGGTAAATTGTGTGGATGGTTGTTGTGTAGTGCTCTGAGCTATGAGAATGGCACTAAACAAATAAAAATAACCTAACTAACCTAACCTAACCCCCAGTCTGTCCTCAAAAGGTTTTGTAGTCTTTCCCTGTGTGGTCACAAATTGAACTGTGACCACCTGCGAAGGGTGAGGGGTTGCCCTGCCATGGTCTGCAGGGTCAGCCGCAATGCATGGAGAACCTCACACGTCTGGTCACATTTTTTTGCAACACACCCAGGCTTTGAAACTTTACAGATAGTTCTTGGGGGTACTGTCAATGAGCAACACAGACCCTGTCGGAAGGGGATGAAGTTCAACGAGGGACCAGATGCTGAGGAGACACATGCAGGAAAACTGGGCTGGGGGGGATTCCACTGGACAACAGTGACAGACTGAGGAGCGGGAAGGGGTTTACACTGGCCCACCAGGAGGAAAAGAAGAGGCTCAACAGATGCCAGTGACCTCTGGACCACAAGGGGCCTTAAGATATGAGTGAGGGGGTTGAATTGAGTGGTACTGCTTGTGTTACAGACAGTTTGGATGACATAGCACCATGCAGCTAGTGCTGTGCCAGCCACATAAGTCTCTGGGTATCACAGATCAGGTATTAGGAAATGCCTACACCTTTTGCACTTCGTAACATCTGGATACCCTCATTTGAGGTGCGACTTAGTAGCAAGGGGACTCCAGCTTCAACAAAGTAAATCAGCCCTTTGTGGATGGTAGCTAGATGTGTGGTCACAATGGGGTACCTTTTCACACCCATTTTGTGACTTTACACCTAATGACTACTCATTGGGCCCCATGTTTTAATGAGACAGTCTTCAATAATAAAAAGTAATGCACTGAAAGGCAATTTTCAGGGATTTTTCTGTTCCAAGTATAGATGTTTTTGATGGAAATTGGAAAATTTCTTGAAACATGGCATATAGAAGATAGGACTTAACAGGCATTGTCATATATTTCATTTGGCAAACAAAGATATTGTACATACAATAAAGGTAATAGTATATAAGCTTTCAGAGCCACAGAACCCCTTTGTCAAGTATTAATACATGCCATCTTGAGCTCTGTCAGGCATATGATAGACTGCTACAGATTATGGGGTGGGGGGGTTAGAGAGAGGAGTGACTGGCTAGCTGGGATTTCTACTGCTGCCCCCAAAAACATGGAACAGAATGAGTAAGTATGGCCTAACTGTCTAATTATACATATTTGGGGATATGGGGTTAGTTGGACTAGGGAGGCGGGACCCTAAATCTATTTATTGGTAATTGCTGACAAGGAAGGCACACTGAGCTATTACACCTCATTTCCAGGTGTGTCCTGGGTGGTGGGTTTCATGGACCTGTTATTGTCCCCAAACCTTGGTTTAATGAAAATCTACTGTAGCGTTTCAGAGACAAGAATAATGTAAACTTGACAATTCTTGGTGATCTTCTAAATTAATGTTCATATGAAGCATACAAATGTCCCCATAAACATTATGATCATTTAGTGAGGAATACTAAGGCTGCCTGTTTTGAAAAATTGATATTGCAAAACTTTAATGAGCCCAGATGTTCAAGTGATAACATTCATTTAGTTGGAGTGTATGAAGCAATAACCAGCTTCTGTGGATGATTAAATGTTTAATCATCCACAGAAGCTGGTTGTTGCTAGTATACTCCAACTAATTGAATTTTATTACTGTTATACGAGTTGGAGTTGGTTTTGAATTTCCCAAGTAATAAGTGTGTGTAGTGAAATTTCAATGAATGGTCATAAATTTGCAATTTTTAAATATTCCGATCTCAAATTTTCAACTCAGCATTCTTATGACCCCACCTGATCAAGAAGGGTGGGAAGATTCTCAAACCCCTGCCAAAATGTCATTCTGCATACCGGCAATGCCATTCTGTGCCACAGGTGTGAAAACACATTGTGACATTTATGAGGCGGGGTAAAAAGGAGGCTATGTTGAAAATTTGTTGTCAAAATATTTAACATTTCTAAAGTTATTAGTGTGTATTGTGAAACTGCAATGAATGGACATAACTTTGCCATTTTTAAATATGTTTACCCCAAATTTTTAACATAGCCTTCTTCTGTATACCCATAGTTACACTGAGGAACTTATTTTACTTTAAGAAGAGTGCTGAGACAATGTTATTTTGTATTTTAAGCAGCTGAGTCTGTACATTTTATTCTGGGAGCCCTGGTCACGTCAGAAGCTATGTTCTGACCAGGAAGAGAGATGATAGTTTCAGTGCATGTGTAGCTGAAACTACAACGTCTGTGTTTTAAATAACTTTTAGTTTTGATAGTCTCAGGCACTTAATTACCTTAAAGGGAGTACCAGTAAGCAGTGGGGAGACTTTTTTTTACATTAAAATCACACTTTAATCATCGGGTGATACGAGCAGGGTGGTAACCTCTGTTGTTGACTTCCAGGTCAAGGCTCGCTATTTCAGACCTGCATACTGCGAGTGGGGTGAGTAGAGTGGGACACACGTATTTGCGCATGAGGAGACGCACGCAGAGACACGCATCATACGCATATCAGCTGTGTCCGCTGGAGACGCTGGGATACTGGGTGGACAGTAAGAGAGTCTGTAGAATAAGCAGTTCATTGAGGTTTGATCAGTTAGGGTTGAATAGCAGGTAGTGTTTGACTTTATTTAAACCGGAGTAATGTCACAAGCAAAAAGTAAACGGGGCAAGTCCAAAAAATCATGTTCCAGCTATAATATGTATACTAAGGAGCCCTGCAGTAAAGCATTTATTTGTGAAAAGTGCTTAATAGTAAAATCTTTAAAAGAGGAAATCAGGAATTTAACAAGTAGATTGGAGACAAGAAATGAAATAAGTGTTCTAGGTAAGCAATAATACTCGACAGGGTGGGCGGTATTGTGCTATACTGGACCGACCAGGGGCATAATGAGGCCCGACACCGCAGGCGGAGGGCCTTATAGCCCCTGGAAGGTCCAGTATAACACAATACCACCCACCTTGGAGGGTATTATTGCACTTAGAAAATGAGCATCTGTTTAAATTTTGATTAAGTAGTAAAATAAAGGAGATCAGTTTAAAAACAAATACAAATACTAGGGAAAAAACACATTTTTTGTTAAAGTAGTCCCTCCATTTGGGTGCTGTTCCATCTGCTGCTGCTCCCCCCATTCACACACAAAGAGATCACAGAGCTATTGTCTTCTACTGACCTCTCCCCACCACTTCATCCTGAAGAAAAGATGCAGTTTCTTGCATACTGTCCCCAACCACAGAAACTGTGTATTACTGTTGCTTTGGTGAAAGTATAAAGGAATTTGAATAGGCATCTGTGAGCCATCAGAAGCGTGACCTTAAGGGACCTAGGTAGTGGAGACCCAGAACTAACAGGAGAGATGTTTAAATTAGCAGTTCTTTTTTTTTTTTGTTTGCTGCGATAATTTCTGTGGATTCTGCCCCCCCCCCACCACCACCGAGTAAACTGTCAGCTACACATTGAAACTCGGGAGCTGAGCCGGACAAATTAAGTGAGGACGGTGATGTATGCTCCCCCCCTCCACCACACATGTTAACGAGAGATCGGGAGTGGACAGGGTGAGGTCTAGTGAGATCTCAACACACTTCTCTAGTGCCTTAGAAAACAAAAAAAATCTGTTTAATTTTGCTCCATTGCATGCGGTATAATTCTCTCCCCTTAGATTCCTTGCTTCAGCGCAAGGTAAGACTGCGATGTGCAGAGTTTTGGCTGTGCAGGCGAAGAGAAAGACGACATCATGGTCGCAGAAAATGAAGGTTTTTTTTTACTTTATTTGATATGAAAGGCAGCAGGGGTACTGATTATGTTTACAATTTTATACAGAAAACGTGTTGTGGACTGGAGTGGGATGTCAGCTCTCGGTAAGCGAGAGAAAAAATGGCGGATATTTTGAATAGGAAATGAGGGGTTGTAGCCAATTGGAGAGCTGGCTGGGCACAAACATTCTGGTGATGTGGCTGGCTAGGCTGGTACTTTTAATAGGTGGGCATCTGCATTTTGATAGATGCCCACCTAGAGAAGTGCCTCAGCCAATCAGAAGGCTGAATTACTTTTACCCATTTTCCAAAGGACTATATAGACACTGTAGCCAGGAGTGTATTAGAACCCACAGATAATATTGTGGAGGAGGCTAGTAATGAAACCATGATTGTTGGATTAAGAGATGTACGTGAACATTGTGTTCAAATACCATGAACTAATGGTCCTCTAAGTACCCCTTCCCATACATTGTGTGACAATGGTCCTATAAGTTTTCCATTATCACTACAGAATAAATTTGAACCTCTTGCACAAGAAAGCCTAATGACAGGTGAAAGTGTAAATATGGTACATCACGATAAACTGACTGAGAAAGTTATTAATAATACACAGTACAGGGATATAGTGGTTATAGGTGACTCCACTATAAGGGGAGTGGATTCAGTGGTGTGCTATGGGTGCAAAGCTAACACAACAGTTAGCACCCTTCCTGGAGCAAAAATGAGTGATTTTCCTGATTTACTAGAGGGACTTCTTGAGGGTACATCTACCCCACTGGTAGTTTTACAATTGGGTATTGATGTTGATACAAGAAATGTCAAAAAATTTCAGTCTAGTTTAATTGAGATAGTTGGTAGGATTAGACACATTAATGGGGAAATAATTATTTCAGGAATCCTACCAACATTTGCATATCATGCATATAAAAATGAAGCAATAATAGAACTTAACAAATGGTTAAGACATTTTTGTGTCAATGAAAAAATAGGCTTCATGGACAATTCTATGACTTTCAGTAGGAGATCCCTTTTCAAACATGATGGCCTCCATTTAAGTTATGCTGGCGCCAGAATTTTAAGTAAAAAGATAAATGAGGTCATCCGTTTCCATTAAAACTGGAAAAGGGGGGTTGGTAGCAGACTGTAATAATGCTACTAATAATGTCAATAGGGTTATTGAATTGTCTGACTGGAAGGGAGTCCTTATAAATGCAAGAAGCCTTACTAACAAATGTGAGGAATTCAAAATTTTACTTTATTCACAGAATATTCAAATAGCATTGATTACTGAAACTTGGTGGGATATAAATGATACTTGGGCATACCCGGTACACGGTTATACTCTATGCTCCAAATCTAGAGATTATAGGAAGGGAGGCGGAATAGCTATTTATATTCAGGAAACTGTAATTACTGAGGAAATAATAATGGAAGAGCCACATCTTGAATCCCTTTGGGTTAAACTACTGCCATCTGATGGTACCAAAATTATTATGGGCCTAGTTTATCTTCCCCCCTCCAGTTTAGAAGTCCATGATTTAGATCTGATTAAACAACTTAGCAACCTAGATCCAGCTGACAATGTTATAATTTTGGGAGATATAAACTTGCCTAATATTGTATGGGAATCATGGCAGGATACTTCTAAATTGTATAAGTCCTTTCTGGACGCCTTTGGCCAATTAGGCCTTGTACAGTTGGTGGAAGAGAAAACCAGGGGTAATAACACCTTGGACATCATTTTAACTAATATGGGTAATCAGTTGTCTAATATCAGGGTAAATCCCCCTTTGGGTAATAGTGACCATTGTATGGTGATGTTTAGTATTATAAAACCCCATGTTCCTAATGATGCTGCTTCAACAACTAAACTGAATTTTGGTAAAGCTAACTTTCAGGAATTTAGGATGGAGTTCTTGAATTGGGATTGGCGTAGTGTTTTTCTTAATAGATCTGTCAACGAGATGTGGAAATTATTGCTGGAACAACTCAAGAATCTCATGGCAAAATATATACCCATTAGTAACAAGTATAACAAAGGTAAACATAATCCAAGCTGGTTCACCCCTTACATTAAGAAACTGATTAATAGAAAAAACAAACTTTATAAAAAATATAGAAGATATAAAACAGCGACTAATCGGTTGGCTTTTAAATATATTGCAGCCAGTGTGAAAAAGAGCTATAAGAAAAGTAAAAGCTGAATTTGAAGTTGAGCTAGCTTTCAAAATGAATGATAATAAAAAATATTTTTATTCGTATATAAATAGTGGGAAAAAAACTCATACACCATTGGTCCGTTTAAGGATGACTTGGGGCAGGCTATTACAGTTAAAAATATGGTTGATACACAGAACAAATATTTTTGTTCTGTTTTTAATATTAACTCTCCTATAGATGCTGAAGGTAAAACTCTATCTACCCCTGGAGATATAGTAAATTGATCCTGGGGAGGTATCTGACAAACTCAGGATATTGGACATCAGTAAATCTCCTGGCCCTGATTCTATTCACCAAAGGGTTATTTGTGAATTAGTAGATATTTTGACACCTCCCCTTACTTGTATGTTTTAGACATCTTTGGACATGGGTATAGTCCCTAGTGACTGGAAAGAAGCAATAGTTATACCCATTTTTAAGAAAGGATCCAAAACAGTACCTTCTAACTTCAGGCCAGTTAACTTGACATCATTAATGGGCAAAGTATTAGAGAGTATATTAAAGAACAGAATATTAGTTTCCTTGGAAGAAGATGGATTGCTGGACCTTTCTCAGCATGGGTTTACCAGGTCCAGATCTTGTCAGACCAATCTTCTGACCTTTTACGAGCATGTTAATCGCGAATTGGATTTGAGTAATTCGGTCGATGATGTTTTTATGGACTTCGGAAAAGCCTTTGATAAATTACCACATAGGGAACTGATAGTTGTTTTAAAGAAATATAAACTTGAGACTAATGTGATAAGATGGATTACTGATTGGTTGAGTGATAGGCGACAGAGGGTGGTGGTTAAGGGAACTTACTCAGTTTGGGCCCCGGTGACTAGTGGTGTTCCCCAGGGTTCGGTGTTGTGGCCCTGCTTGTTTAATGTGTATATCTCTACTTTAAAAATACATACCCCCAATGTTTGGCTGTCTAAATGTTCTGATGATTGCAGATTAGGAGCTATTGTAAATAATTCAACCGATGTATTAGCCTTGCAAGCAGCTATTAGTATCATAGCATCATGGACTGAGTTAAATAAATTAGAATTAAACTCTGGTAATGGAAAATTATGCATTTGGGGACAAACAATGGTAAAGCGATTTACAAGATTGGTCAGAACACATTAACTGAAACCATACAAGAAAGGGATTTGGGTATAACAATTACCCCTGACTTTAAATTTGAGAAAGGCAAATCAGAATTTAAACAGCATACTTAGGCATATATCTAGTAGGGATGCCAAAGTCTTGATCCAGTTGTATAGCTCCCTGGTTAGACCCCACCTGGAGTATTGTGCTCAGGTGTGGTCTCCATATAAGAGGGAAGACATTGTTAGGCTGAAGGGAATTCAGAGAAGAATGACTATAGCTATAAAAGGTTTGGCCAATAGTTCATATAAGGAAAGCATGGAAATTCTGGGCATATATTCATTGTTCTAGCGTAGATTTAGAGGAGATATGTGTATGCTTTTTAAAGCTCTGGGTGATCCTTTACTGCGGGAGGAGCTGGGAATCAAATTCAGTGTGGATTGTGTAAGCTCTAGAAAACATCATAAACAACTTTTTCAGTCAAGATGGAATTTGAAATTAAGAAAACATTGGTTCAGCCAAAGGGTTGTATCATCTTGGAATAATCTACCTGTATCAATAGTGAAGAGTCCCAATACGAATACTTTCAAAGCTCGATTGGATGTTGAGTTTAGAGATAGGGTTTATGAATTCTGATTATGAAATAAGGGACAGGGCAAGCTAATAGGACGTGTAGTCCATAATTGCTTGTATTCTTTCATATGATTCCTATGGTTCCTATGACCCCACCTGATGAACAATCTAACTGTCGTTATGCAAATCCCACCAGAAAGGTACATTTTCCAAGTGACTGTGAAATCACATTTCTGGCAGGAATTGTGAAATAGTCATGTTGTTCATGAGGTGGGGTCCCCAAAAAGCTATATTGAAAATTTGGGGTGAAAATGTCTAAAAATGGCTTAGTTATGCACAAAAGTTGAAATCCCCAATGAAATACATTGTGCTGCATTTGCCTTAGTGTCTCATATTGGAGTTGGCTTTTGCAGCAGCAAGACGTGTTTCTGTGCAGGTGTATTTTTAACCTGGGACTTGTTTTTGTGAGTGAGGGTGTGTAGGGTTCTTGGGGGGGGGCTGTGGGTGCTGAGTGGGAGGTGGAGTTGGAGGGGTTGATCTTGGTGAGGGACTGTTTCTTTTTTTTTTTAGGTTTGAGAAGTGAAAGTGAAAAATAACTTCGAAGGACTGTTTTCTGTACTCTGTTTTTTTTTTTACCAGATGGGAGGCTGTGGGTGCTACTAGCTATCAGAGAGTATTTGTGTGCCAAATTTAAGTTGTGTTGAAATGTGGGATGTGTGGTAAAGAGAGCAGGAATGGGGACACATTTATTTATGTGGCGAAAATACCGGCATGGCAAGGGCAGTGAGTATTGTAAACCCGGATTGGAATGTGTCACATAGCTATTGATGAGAGCTGCTTTTGGAATGGAAGAGGGCATTTAAACATTTAGTCCTTTCAGAAGCAAAAGAAATGAAGGCAGCTTCTAGTACTTGGGATCTGAAATGGGAGTAATGGGGACTTATAACTATGAATGGCGGTAGAAGGTGAATACATTAGGTTTCATATATGTGCATGGTAGCAAGCAGCAGACTGGTTGAGGAGCCGTGATGTATTACATTTTAGGTGCTGCCTGTATTATGACTGACAGCGTATTGTTCTGGTATTTAAAATGAATGGGACTTTAGTTTACTTCTATAGGTTTGGCTAAGGAGTCTTACTGTTTTTTTTTGGGGGCAGCAACCATGGCCATGCAGTATGCTTGACAACCTGTGTGAAAGACATTTTTTGAGGTGTTTTGTGTGGCTAAGAGGGAAACTTTTTATGAAGGCGTATTTTATTTTAGAATGTGTTTCAGTGTTTGTGGTTTGCTGTGTGGTGGTTTCATACTATTGTGTTTGCTGCTGATGTAATGAGGTTCATGTATTCATTCCATGGAGAGAAGTTGTGGGAGAAATAAAAAAGTAAATACCTTTAAATATTTTTGCTGCCCATTTCGTTTGTTTTTTTGTTGTTCTTTCATCTTTTTCTGATAGAATGGTGGCCTTTTCCTTCTGTCAGGCTGTAAAATCTTCTTGTTTGTTCAGCAGCTGCTGATGTGAACAGCTTTTACAATACCATAGTTTTCCTTTTTTTATGCCACAGGTCCATATGATTAATGAACTATGTGTGTGGCTTTTGTTTCATTAACCGACTGTGGGTGGGGTTCAGGTGAATAACTGACTCTGGGGGTATTGGTTTGTGCTATAATAACTGACACTGTTTCTTTATTGTGATTGGGTAAAACTGGTATACCAACCGTAGGTCAACACCACGACTGCAAAGACCAGCACAGTGACAGATTTCACCTGAAATCAACGGGTCGCTGTGCTGGTTCCTGCAGATGCTGGCGGTGCATCTCCCAGTGTTGTGCCCCCTCCCCGATACAACTCTGACTCAGAGTTGTATATTTAGAGGCCTGGGGGTGTGGGGGGCAGATCCCCCCAAATGGGGAGCTCAGGGGGTTGCAGGCCCCCAAATAAAACACTCCCACATCCTAGACAGTACAATGCTGACACTCAGCATTGTATCTGTTGCTGTTGGGGATGTTGCCCCGCTCTAGTAAAACTACTAAAACTGCATACCACACATATAATTATATTTGACTGTTGATAATCAAAGTATTTTGTGAGTAAAATGAATGATATTGCTAAGTATGATAGTTTGGCACAATTCTGGTAAAAACTGTACTGAGCTTATCCCCTCATTTCATACTACTAATGAATAATGATTTATGTTTTCCTGCACCATTATCATCTGAAGATTTTCCCAGAATTATGCTGGTTACTTAGATCTGTTGCCATTGCAGTTAAATTTCATGTTTTGGATGCAACAGAGCCATTTATACTTCAAAGTTTGAATGACTATATGCCTTTGTACCAGATGTATTGAAAGAGGTTATAATAAAATTTCTGTTAAAAAAGAAACCAAAAAAAAACCTTATTTAGATCCTGAGATATTGCTGAATTTTCACCTAGGTTCTAATTTGTTATTTATGGAAAATCTGGTGGCTAGTCAGTTTCAACAGTTTCTAAAAGATAATTTCCATGAGAAATTTCAGTCAGGTTTTAGCCATTTCATAGTACCAAACACCACTCTGATGGTAGTGGTCAAGGACATCTTGTTAATCAGTGCTCAGGGATCATACTCTCTCATAGTTTTACTGTATTAGATTTAATGGTAGCCTTTGACACTATTACTCATGTGATTATGCTGTAGAGATTGCACGAGACTGGGGTGCCTCAAAGTCTTAAGTGGTGTAAATCCTAATTTTGTTCCTGGACATATATTAGTGTGCAATTCTCATATATCAATGAAGAGACAAATTGAACAGGGGTCACAAAATGATCAATTTGTGGCCCTTTATTATTTAACATTTACCTTCTCCCTTTGGGCACTATAATTTGTAAATGTATTATTAGTTTTTTTCAATGTGTGGATGACATCTGAATCTTAAAAATCATCTTCAGATGTGGCTATATTCCAAATTTTCTTTGCTAAATACATGAAACAGAATATATGATTTTTGATCCCACATCTCTCCTTCAGGAGGTTTATTTTGACTAGTCCTTGACAATCAGAAGTTTTAGACAGTATGCTTCAGGTAAAAGATCAAATCCAAGATCCTGGTGTAATCTGATTTTGATTCACACATAAAGAATCTGCGAGATACTGCAGCCTACTACTGTTTTAGAAATATTTCTAAAATCTAAACTTATTTAACTTTTGATGCAGTGAATGTTGTGATTAATTCTTTGGAGTTTTATAGGCTTAATGCAGTCAGACCTGTTTAATCATTAATCTGTATGTCTGGCATTCCGAATGAGAAACAATGCAAATGGATTTTTTTCTCAGGTTACTGACCTCTTTAATACGTAAATCTGGGATTCTGTATCCGGTTGCATGTTCTCTTTAACCAGGCTGATTAATTCCCCCAGTTTGTGACCTCCTTAATCCGTTTCTAGTGAGATCATGTGGAGATGCTAACAGGTCTCAATAGAGTGTGAATTGACAGTGTTCTTAATGCCCACTAATCCTCTGGCATGTTACCTCAGCTGAATGAAAGACTTCCCTTAACTGCCCGACTGTGTTTTCCTGCTGCTGCCAGTTTAGGTTCTTTCCCATTCAGCTTCAGTTCCCAAACATTAAAGTGACAAGCAGTTTTAACATTTTAAAAGTGCTGTGGATTTTATTTTGTGAAGCCCAGTCCCCAACCCCCATTATGCTCTGCTGTGTACAGCCCCGTTCATTTCCGCTCCCGTTGTTGTGCCACTTTAGTGAAGCCCAGTTGCCATCCCTTGACTGCCCGAGTGTATTTTCCTACTGCTGCCAGTTTAGGTTCTTCTCCATTCAGCTTCAGTTTCCATTGTTGTGCCATGTTAGTGAAGCCCAGTTCCCATTCCACATTCAGCTCCTGTCTTTTAATTTGCTCCATGATCCTGTTTCTACTGCCTTCATTACCAAGAAACACTTTCTGACCCCTCGTTCTTCTCCATGGTCAACCTGTGTAGAGCCCCTTGTTCCACTCCTCGGTCAAGCTGTGTAGAGCCCCGTTTATTTATTTTTATTTATTTATTTAAGAATCAGTTTACAACCTTTGAGCCAGAGGCTCGTTTACAAAGGTACTTCGTCACATAAAGACATACATTGCGTTTCAGTTACATAGCACAGATTTGCCAAAAATCAGTAGGCATTCACCAGAGGTGCCACGTCACATTGTGGTCAGACAGATACAATTGGGTACAGGGTACATGTAATCGATTTGCGTTTCAGTTACATAGCACAGATTTGCCAAAAATCAGTAGGCATTCACCAGAGGTGCCACGTCACATTGTGGTCAGACAGATACAATTGGGTACAGGGTACATGTAATCGATAGCAGGTATTAAACAAGTTGGTATCAAGTGAGCAATTCTGGTAGATAAACATTGAAACAGCTGGCACTGGCCAGGTTAAACCTAGGCAAGGTGGACATGGAAGTGGTGTAGGGGATGGTTGGTGGAGAAGCTGCCGGGGGCATTGTCAGGAGAGAAAATAAAGAGGTGGAGGCTATGTTTAGAGACAGGAGCAGTTACAGTGCTGAAGATGTGGTTCAAGTGCGGTTTTGAATGTGGAGATGGTGATGGCATTGGTGATGGTGGCAGGAGAGAGTTAAACCAGGTTGGGGCTCTATAGCTGAAGGACCTCTGGCCACGGCTGGTTCTTGTTCTGGGGACTTTAGAGTGGTCTTGTAGGAAGACCGTGTTGCAATGGTGGGAGGGCTCTGGTGGATGGATGCTGTTACCCCAGAGGAGAGCCCAAGTAGGGTTTTGGTGAGGAGACAGGTCTGGTATCGAGCCGCTCATCCAGGGTAAGCAGGTTAGCATCGACATATAGCTGACAGGTGTGTGTGAGTCTGGGGCACCAGTAATTAATCTGCACGCTTTATTCAGGGTTAGGTGAATTTTGTTTAGTGCAGTGGTGTCGGCAGCACCGTATATTGGTAGACCATAGTCTACAAGGGACAGAAGCAGACGATGTAACCGCTAGCGGAGAGCATTTGGGGAAGGCAGCTTTTATGGCGGAATAGGATGCCAAGCCGTGTGTTGGTGGCGGATGTTAGGGTGTCGATGTGGGTGTGAAATGTGAGGGCTGAATCGAAGGTAACCCCAAGGTATTTGTAGAGAGCAGACTTGTTCCAGTGGTTGGTTGGTGCTTGGAAGGATATAGAGTGGGTGGTTGCTAGCTTTGTTTTGGGGTGTGAAAAGAGCATAGTTTTGGTTTTCTTGAGATTGATGATGAGTCTGCTCCTTAAACCAAGCCTCGCACAGTTGAAAGACTGCTATAGGAGTCCTGTAGGAGATGGGATTATGGTGGGTGGCAAACAGGACAGCGTTGTCTGCATACAGCAGGATTTTGCCAGAGCATGCACTGGGCAGGGTGTTCAGATACAGTGAGAAGAAAAGGGGGCCCAGGATGGAGCCTTGGGGGACCCCAGAGAGAATGGGACGGGTATCGGAGAGTGTGCTATTAATCTTGACACACTGGGATCGAGTGTCAAGATAGCTAGCACACCATGCCAGGGGGCCAGCCGAGAGACCAGTGAGGCAGAGTGCGTTCAGCAGCAGTGGATGGGAGACAGTGTCGAAAGCCTTTGAGAGGTCAATGACACTGCACCAGCTAGGGAGCTGGTATCCAAGGAGGAGTGTAGGAAGTTGGAGAATTCAATAAGGGCAGTGCTGGTACTGTGACCCATACGGAAGCCATGTTGCTCTGGGCATAAGATGTTATGCTTAGCCAGATAATCAGTGATTTGAATGGCCACCACTTTCTCCAGGGCTTTAGAGAGGGAGGGAGGATGGAGATTGGCCGGTAGTTGTTGGCCACGACCTGTCGCCTCCTTTATGAATAGGTGTGATAATGGCTGCTTTCCAAGCTGTGGGGAATTGTCCCAGGCAGAGTGACTGGTTAATTAGGCTTGTGAGAGGTGCAAGGACTTCATATAGCACCAGCCTGAGGATGCTGGGGTCCAGTGAGTCACTGCCGGGATTGTTGCCATTGAGAGCTTTGGTTAGGATGGGTCTGGCTTCCCGGTGGAAATCTTCGCAGGAGGAAGCTGGGGTGCTGGAGGACAGGGGAGTTTGGCTGGGGAGGGTCAAAGAAATTACTAGGGAGGACTGAGCTAAGGTCAGTGAAAGTGGTGTTGAACCAGTTAGCTATGGTGGCAGGCTCGGTGGAGGTTGTGCCATTTCTAGTGAGCTGGATGGGCGGGGAGCAAGCTTTACCATTGAGTTGCTTAATGTTATCCCAGAAGGTCGGGCAGAGCCCCAGGAGGAGTAAGGGAGGCCTGGTAATGGTCTGCCTTGGCTTTCCTGATGGCCCATGAGCATTTATTTGGGCTGCATTGTATGCTTGCCTATCAGACAGGCGACCTGTTTCAGTGGCAAGGTGCCAGAGGTTTCCCGTTTCTAAGTAATTGTAGGAGGCCGGGCTAACCCAGGGTGCTTCTGTTTTTGGACCGGGTTTTGCTAAGGGTGCAAAGAGATCACAGGCCATGTTGAAGTTGTGAGTGAAAAAGCGAGGGCAGTATCAATGTTGGTTGCCCGCTGAATGGGGACCAGTCCATTCTGTGTGAGGAGTGCCTTAGTTTCTTCAGCCCACCAGGGCGGAGGCACCATGAGGGTGGTCTGGGCTTTGGGTTTGGGATTGGGGTTACCCAGTGGAATAGGATAGGGAGTGGTCACCAGGAGTCTGGGAGGACCTGGATGTTTTGGATTTTATGGGGTCGGTTAGTTATAATAACATCCAGCAGGGTGCTGGTACCACTCTTAGGGTTAAGTCTCGTGGGCTGGGTGATGAGTTGTGTCAGATCTTGGGCGGCAAATGAGTCTCTGGTGGTGGATGCGGAGGTGCTGAGCCAATTTACGTTAAGGTCCCCCACTAGGATTTGTTCTGCCTTATGGTGGAGGGTGGCCAGGTAGTCCGTTAAAGATATCAGGGCTGGGTGCTGGTTCTTTGGGGGAACATAGGCTGTGGTGAGATAGAGAGGGCTCCTAGAGGGGTCTGGGGTGAGTCTGAGGGTAAGGGCCTGGGCCCCATTTGTGAGGGCAGGGGTGGGAGTGCGTGTCCAGGTATTGTGTCCCTGGTGTAGATTGCACAGCCACCCCTCGCTTGTTTACTCGGTCCTCCCGGTATAAGGTATAGCCTGGGAGGGAGACAAATGAGTCTGGAGTTGATTTGACAGCCGAGGTTTCAACCAGGGCTATGATGTCTGGTTGGTGAGCCAAGGCCCAGCACTGTAGGGCGCAAATTTCAGCAGGCTGCATATGTTCATGGAGGCTACTCGAGACCAGTGGGCTGAGTGGGTGGATGGGAGGGGCAGGGCCTGGGTTGGGGTGTATGTTCCCCGTTAGGAGTAGAAGGAGGAGAAGTGCTCTGGTCAGAGGGAGGCTGATGGAGAGTTTACGCCGGGAGCGATATAATAAGGAATGGGGTTTGGTTGCACAAGGGGTGGGTAGGGTAGCACAGGCAGAGAAGGCCTGAGTGATCAGAAGTGCAAGGGGGCTGTGGGGGGAGGACAGGTGATGTCTGGAAGGGGGGTGAGGTGGAGAGGAGCAAATGGGATGTGTGGAGGAGGAGGGAGGGGTAGGAGCAGTGGTAAAGGAGGAGGGGAGGACAGGAGGGTAGTTAGGAACACTGGAGTAGTGAGGTTGAGGGTTCATAGGGACAGTAGGGTATGTGGAAGGCAAAGGGAGGAGGAGGAGAAGAGATAGACTGGTGAGCAGGGGATGCATGTGCATAGTTGGGAAGGTTGGTGGAGCTGAAGTGAGGAAAGAATGGGGGGACTAGGATGAAAGAGGGGAGATAGTAGTGAGAGATCACCTCAGAGTCTAGTTGCTGCTATGGTGTGGTGGCAGTGCATGTGCCTGAAGTGCACAGAGTACTGGGTTCATGCCCTGATCAGAGCAATAGGAGAGAGCCAGACCAGTGGCTGCAGCAGCAGGGAGCTGGGCTCAGGTTTGTAGAAGCACCTAGACAACACTTTAGTTGTGTCACAGGGTTAGTGTGTTCTTTATAGTAATGCAATCCTGCAGTAAAAATATGCAGGTGTTCTAGGTGAGTGGTGGAGCTGTGGACTTTGGAAATAAGGGTGCAGGGTTCAAAGGCAGCAGGAAGAAGAGGTAAACTTATATTTTGGCAGATTGGGTAGGTAAGTGATTAAGAGGCTTAGAAAGTAGTAATAAAGTAGGTAGGCACTGTGGTGCAGAGGCAGAGCAGCAGACTCTGACCACAAGGGCAGTGGGTTTGAACACAGCTCAGGGACAGAGGGAGAGGCCAATTTTTAAATCTGGGCAGGAGGGAGTGAGGTATGGTTAAGAGCATAGAAATACAGGAAGTTGTTGGCCTGGTTCATTGGCTGAGATGATAGTCAGTAGAATGTAGAGAGAAGGGTACCAGGTTTGATACTAGCAGTTGCTTAGAGATAGGATGAGTGCAGAAAGTAGGTAGTTAAAGGAATCCAAGGGAACTGCAGTGACCTCTAGTGGGACAGCTGTGCAGCAGTAGCTAGGAGGGATATAGAGAGCAGAGAGGAGCTAGAGTGGAAAGTGCAGTGACCACTAGTGGTTGGTGCCTATAACCTGCAAATGGGAAAGTGGACACTTAGTAAAAAGGAGGGTGGGTCACGTGTCACATCACGTGACCTACCAGCAGCAATATGTGGAGTGCCGACCCTGGTTGGGAAGAGCCTCACAACAGTCAGGCTGTAGTGCAGGACACTTTACCTCTTCCAGGCTCTGGCAATCCCCGGTTTCAGTCTCTGCTGCTGGGCTGAGTTCTGTGTCTGCCTTCCTGGCTGTGTAACACTGCTGAGCCCTCATTCTTCTCCTGAGTCAACCTATGTAGAGCCCCTCATTCCACTTCCCGGTCAAGCCGTGTGACAAGCCCAGTTCCAGTCTCATATTTAGCTCTCCTCCTTTCTGATTTCTAAAATGATTAAATTGATTTCTGTTTTGTTTTAGTGAGTGCAGCTATGCAATCCAGTTTCTACCCCTATTTGCCATGAAACTCTGCCCGGCCCCTCATTCTGCTTCCCGATCAAGCTGTGTAGAGCCCCTCACCCTTGTTTCGGTCTCCAGTCAAGCTGTAGAGCCTTGTTTGGCTCTGTTCCCATTGTTGTGCTCTTTAAAGAAGCTTGATCTGCTCCTAACCTCTTTTGTTGTTCACAAAAAGTGGCAAGCAGTTTTAAAATGTGCTTCCCAAACTCACAGTTCCTGATCCGTGTTCAGCTCCCCAATCCTGTTTATCCTGTTTCTGCCTTCCTTGCCAAGAGATACTGCCTGACCCCTCATTCTGCTCCATGGACAATGCTGTGGATTTTATTTATTATTTGAATCAGCTTGTGAAAAAAAAGGAATCCAGTGGAAAGCATTTACAGTATTAAAGTTTTAGAAGTTGCAGCTTATATGCACCTAAGATCAAGAAGAGCTGTCTAATGCTGTGGATTTTATTAATTCTTACCTGCACTGTACTGTATTCTAAACTGATTGATTTTCTACAGTAATAAATCCTGGAAAAAAATCCATCATCTGGTCACTGTTTGATTACTATGTAGATTTTTATTGTGTAAAAAATTTGGCAAACAAATGCTTATGGATTAACCAGGTCTGACTGTAACAGCAATGCCAGTTTATCTGGCTTTCCTAAAAATATTTAAATAAATTGCAAATTGTCATGTACTCAGCAGCTTGTGTAATTACAGGTACATTAAAAAAAATCAGCATATTTCAACAGTTTAATAACAACTTAATGGGCTTCCAATTGAACAAAGAATAGATTTAAAAACATGCTTGTTGACCTGTACACGTTTAAATGGTTTGGGTCCAGAATTCTGGAAGGACCTGTTGCATGTTTAATAATGGTTTTCTATGCATCTCATAAACGCTGGGGTCTTATCAAACATTCCCATCCAAACTGCTCTCGAATTCCATGCCATTATAGGCTTATTAGGTCACAAGCCTGCATACAGCAGTACCTTGGGACAGAAAGCAATTATTGTTTTATGTGTGAAATGCACATGATCCATTAAGACACACCCCTTTGCCTTGGGAAAATGTTTTTTTTTTTTTTTATCATGAACTGCTTGTGGTGGATTTTGATGGAAACAAAGAAGAATTACTGCATAAAAGACATAGAAGTTGAATTTTCTCTTTTCCTCATTTTGTTACTGTCTTTGCTTGAGAAGTTCCTGCACTCCCTACTTTTATTTTCTCTCCCAGGGGACTGGGCAGCATGTAACCCCACTTGCCATGGCAACATTACCAGAAAATAGCCACAGGGCAGTATGGGATATGTATTTTAATGTTATGGCACTCAGAGAGTTGCAGTATCAGCCAGCTATTGATAATACAAAAAACAAGTTAAGTGGGCATTTTTTTGTGTGAGTTTGTTTAAGTTGGGGCAATCAGGTCTTGTCCACGTCCACTGTGGCTTGTAAGGATTCCCCTTTAAAATGTTCTGCTTATTAAGAGCTTCCCAGCCAGTAAAATTATATGAGGAGCAGTTTCTTCGATAATTCCTACATACCTCTCAACTGTCCCTGATTTTCAGGGATGTCCCTGATTTTACCTCAAAATGTTACTCTGTCCCTCCTAAAAATTGTGTTTCCATGACCAAACAGTAGAGGTTGTAAGCACAACATAATGTCAAACATTAAAGTTGCAGATTTGTTCTTCCTTAGAAAATGCATTTTTACACTAAGCCCCTTATTCTACCAGGTTCCTGAGTAAATATCTCCAATTTTGAAAACGTGTCCCTGATTTTGGTCCTTTGTCCCTGATTTTTTTAAGCCTTGTCCCTGATTTATGAGGCAGGAGGTTGAGAGGTATGAATTCCTATCATCTGCCATATGCTCCAGATAATGATGTTTTTTTAAATCAAGGTATTTATCCCCTGGCATGTCACTCTCCCTGGGTACTTTGGTGATATCCTAATCCGACACCACTTGCATAGCTATTTTATGCAGCATGAAGTCCAAGACTGGAGTAAACGACCCTTCTGGTGCCTACCATTGTGACTTTCCCCCTTTTATCCCAAGATCCGCCCACAAATATTAGCATTGAGCCATGCCCGTTGCTGGCCTTGCAAAATCACAGCTTTCTCATAGGAAGGAGGTAAACTTCCTTGGCCTGCCACAGAGGTCACTGCAGCACTGAAACTTGCCACTGCCATCCCTTGATTAGGGAAATGCTGACAGCTGCAGAACTCTTCAACCATAGCTGCCCATTTGATCAAGGCTTGCTCCCTTGTGAACCTGGGTCCCTTACATTGGAGCACAACTCACTGCTGCTTGGCCAACATCTGGCAATAATGATAGATACTCCAAGAATTAATCTTCACCATCAGTTCCCATTGGTGGGTCTGGGACCAGAGGCAATAGAATCCCACGGGAGCAAATTGTTTTGCAGGGAGGGAGCCGATGATTGCTACTAATGACCCCTGTGCACCTCACATGGTGCTGTGTATGCCAGCCAATAACCATCGCCGGCTCCCTCTTGCACATCCATTCTGTTCCTCTTGATGTTGCATGCACACTGTGCAAGCGACAGTGCCTCAGTTTGTTGACTGTCATCACAGTAATTTAAACGGCATCACTGCAAATGTTTAGTCACTGTGTTGTCTTTGTTATTTTCCACAATGCTAAAGCCCAAAAAAGAAAAGAATGGGGTGAAGAAGTTGAGGAAACACTGGCAGCCTCCTATCATGCATTGCTGCCCCTGTGACAAACTTATCGCTGCGATGGGTCAGCATTAGCACCACTGGACCTGCCTTGGCTCCTTTCACGACATGGATGTTTGTAATACATGCTTCTCTTTGGACCTCCGGGTACCCTAGAGTTCCACGCAATGAAGTGGGTCACCCAATTCCCACTTTTAGAGGCAGTTGTTGAACTTGCGAAGCCAAGGAATGATCTCTAGGCCATTCCCATGGGCTTCTTCCCAGCATCTGTGGTGCTGGGGAAGCTCAGGGTCCTCTTTGAACTCACCTCACTGAGGTGTTGGAGACCTTGGAGGGTGGGTCTGATGGACAGCCAGAAAGAGTAAGGTGCTCAGGGATGGCCCAGGTTCTAGTTATCTCAGTGGCACAGCTGGTTCGCGCAATCGGAATGGTATTCTGGGCGGCCTGGGTTCAAGTCCCAGCTGAGGGACTTATTGTTTCTCACCTCTGTTTGTATGTGTTCCGTAAAATATGCATACCACACTCCTGTGTGATTGTTACAAGTAAATATATGTGTTGCCACTGAGTTGTGCATTTGAGAAAGAGTAATGTGCTCGGGGACGGCCCAGGTTCCAGTTGTCTCAGTGGCACAGCTGGTTAGTGCAATCAGAATGGTATTCCAGGCAGCCTGGGTTCAAGTCCCAAGCTGAGGCACTTATTCTTTCTCACCTCTGTTTGTATGAGTTCCATAAAATATGCACACTACACTCCTGTATAATTGTTACAAGTAAATATTTGTGTTGTCATTGGGTTGTGCATTTGAGAAAGAGTAATGTGTTCAGGGACGGCCCAGTTTCCAGTTGTCTCAGTGGCGCAGCTGGTTAACAAAATTGGAACAGTATTCCGGGCAGCCTGGGTTCAAGTCCTAGCTGAGGCACTTATTCTTTCTCACCTCTGTTTGTATGTGTTCCATAAAAGATGCACACCACACTCCTGTGTGACTGTTCAGTCTACATCAGAGGATACCTCAGTGGCATGTTCGGGTGCTACCCCGGCTCCTGATACCATTCGCGGTGTCTGTGAGGGGAGTGGTGTCAGCCATGATTTTGGGTCCCCTCCAGACATCACTCATGGTGTTGTGAGGGGGACTGGCACCAAGGCCATGCAGCATCAGGTTGCCTTGATGGTGGTGGTATTCTCTTCCCTGAGTTGTCCTAGAGGCTCTGGGGTTGGGGGTGACACTGCCCCTGACAACTGGCATGGGATCTGACATGGTGTCAATCCTGGGCCTGACACCAGACAGGGTGCCCATGTCATCCGGGGGCAGTTGCAGATCCTGGTGCTATTTTTGGCACTGGGCCAGCTCCTAATGCATTTCATGGTGGGCTGGCATCGGAACTAGTGCCGGGCTCAGCACCAAGAGCAGTGCTGGCCACGGTGTTGGAGAGGAATGCTCTGTAGGCCAGTCATTTGCCCTAGTCCAGGTGCCAGAGGTGGCACCAGCTTGGATTCAGATGTTGTACAGGAGGTGGAGTTCTCCCCGGACCCATGTTCTAAACCCACCACTGGTGAGGACTGAAGCTGCCCCAAGGGTACTGTATGGCTCTGTTTACCTTACCTGGGGAATCCCCCCACCATGGGAAAGACCTGGTCACTCTTGCTCTGTAATTCGACCTTATTCGGGTGGTCCTGCCAGGTCCTCCCCTTGAGCAAGGTCCTCTGAGCATTGCTGCAGCACACGCATACGTTCTGGAGCACCTGGCTCCCATTTCCCTCTTGGGCCTGTGTCACGTTTGCCTTAAATTCCAGGGATCATAGGCCCTCAGGGGCCATTCACCATGAGGCAGTACAGAGGTGCAGCTGGTGCCTTGCACCAGTACCATAGACATGCTGACTGGGTTCAGTTTCCACTCGACCTGCAAATGCTACCCCCTCTGTATCCAGTGCTTCCTCTCCAGCCGGTCCTCCTCTGAGGGCACAGAGCCATCTTTGCATATATTCTCGGCCTCTGAGTAATCCCTGTGGCAGAGATTCCTGGCAGACATGTTGCAGGCACTGGATGTAGGCGCACAATTGCTAGTCGCAGTACTGTGTCCTTGCAGCTTGGACTCCATTGCAACTTCTGTCATCCCTCCCTGTCCTAGAGCCTTTGAGGGCAGTCTGGAAATGTCCCACTCATGCCCTCCAGCCCCTAGGGATGTCCAACTATGCTACTGTGCACCCACATGTTCTACAGGGTGAGTGCGTCACCCCATCCTGGGGACTGAGGTCCTTTAGACCCTGACAAGGCCTCAAAGTCTGGTGCAGTACTGACCTCCTGAGGCTGATTCTGCTCAACAGACGCCCTAGGTAGGAAGATATTTTCCATGGCCCGCATCATGATGTGCATTGCTGCACATCAGGCAGCCTACAACAGATGCCTCTGGGCACAGCTAGGTGAGCTCCCAGCTCCCATGCCACGTTGTGAGTTAGGTGTAGCCCTGGCACCTTGTCTCAGAGGAGTATTGCCCCTGCCTGGGTGGATGCTAACCAGGTTGAGGGGCCTGGATTCCCATTTTGCTGTTCCGGGGGTTCTTTCCCAAACTGAAATATAGTAGCGCGCTGCTTCCACCTAGAGTACATTTTACATGGGTCTGATATTTCACAGTACAGCCCCCTGGGATGCTGTACTAACTAGCCCCACCACACAGCCACCCCAATACATGGAATTAGCATAAACCAAACCCCCAATTCAATACGTCACATTTTTGGCTTCAACTAATAATATACTCATGAGTCAGAATTCTCCAAGACAGTTAAACACCTTTTATTTACAGGGCGAGGGTTAGGAAAGGGTAGTTGGAGTAGGATCTATGACAGTCGGTCGACAATTTCGTTGTCGACCGACATTAACTCCTTTATATGACCACATTTTGTAGTCGGCATAAAGGAAGTCACAATGAGACTTTGTTTCTGAACCCCTCATGTGGAGGGCTCTGCCCCCTGCACCCCCTGCTACTTAAATAATCAACTCCGAGTCAGAGTTGCTTCGGGGAGGGGGTGCAATACCCCCAGAAAGCAGTTCCGGGTCCCGTGCTGACACTAAAGCAACCTTCCCCTGTTGTTGCTGTAGTGTCGGTTCCGGTAAAGTTGTCGTTGTAGTGACAGTATACTGTTGGAGTAGAGGTTAAGCACATATTTTAATTTGACAATTGGAATTTATGATTAGCATTTTTTTGAACAATCATATCCCTTTTAATTTCAAAAATATATTTCAATATTTGCAGCCACCAACCCTCTGACTAGCTATCTGCTGCAGTTTGTTACCATTAAACAAACCCCAACCCATCCCCGGTTCAGATTAAGCCCCCCAAAACTCTGTCCCTGGGTACCCAGGACTATCTTCTCAAGAAATATAACCTGCAGACCGAGGCACAAAGTGGTTTCAGGGCCCTTCATAACACCGAGACTGTCCTCATTAAATTCATCAGCTACATCAATAGAGCAAATGACGAAAGGCTCTACACTGGCTCAGTTTTTGTAGACCTCACAAAAGTGTTTGACCTCATAGACCACAATGTCCTACTCTCCACCTTATCTGATCTACACTTTTCAGCGGACGTCACTAACTGGTTCCGTAACTACCTTAGCCACAGGTCTCACCAGACTTTTATAAACGGGGTCCTTTCTAACCTCTGCCCCATAAAGTATGGAGTACCCCAAGGGTCCATGCTGGATCCCCTCCTTTTCTGCCTGGTTGTAAATTCCCTTCCCAAAATCTATAGGAATACTGAACTTATCTTGTATGCAAATGATGCTACCCTTTTTTGTAAGGACAAAGACCCATCTAACCAACTTGACAAGCTACAGCGTGATTTCAGTAGCCTCCACTCCTGGTTCTCATCCAAAGGGCTTGTGCTTAATGTGAAAAAAACAAAACAAAGCTATGATTTTCTCCAGCCCATAGAAGCCGCTGTCTTTTGATTTCACACTCCTTGATAACGATGGCAACCCAATTGAAAGAGTCAGTGAATTCAAATACCTTGGCCTACACCTCAATTGCCACCTCAACTTTGATTCACACATAAATCAGCTAATTAAGAAAGCCCACCAGCAGCTTAGCATGCTATACAGGGTGAAGCCTTTCCTATCCACTGAATCCAAGACCCTGCTTGCCTCCAGTTTCCTGGCCCCTTTGACTATGGTGCTCTAGTTTATTTCCGGCCCTTAACACACAGTAATTTCAACAAGCTCCGGATCATCTGACATAGTTCTGCATTTAGGAACCAATGACCTAGCAGGTAATACAGTTGATGTAGTCCAGGAGAGATCTGTGGCACTGGGGCGGATTTGTGAAAGTGTAGAAGAGTCAGTGACCTTCTCAGAGGTGCTTCCTGTACCCAGGGCAAGCACGGCAAGGAAACTGAGGATTGAGGAATTTAATGCGTGGCTAAGGGACTGGTGCCCACCCAAAGGGTATGGGCTAGTAGGGGGGTGGGGAAGCACATGGGATGGCAGAGATCTCTATGCCAGGGACAGGCTTCACTTGAGTGGGGAGGGAAGGAGGATTCTGAAACAGAAACTGGAGGTCACGTGGCAAACAGTGTGAATTTAAACTAGTGGGGGCAAGGGCAGAAGCCCTGCAGGGTGCACAGGCAGGGAAGCCTAACAAGCTAACTCCCCCATGCTGGTGACAGGGGACTTGGGGAGGGGTCAGGGGGGTAAAAAGGGGGAGCAAATAGGGAGAAGGGTAAAGGAAACAGGGTGGAGGGTGGTAACATTGAACGCTAGGAGTCTGGGGAACAAGGTAGCAGAATTACAGGCCCTCATGGTGGATGGGGAAGTGGATATGGCAGCCATAACCAAGACGTGGGCCACCCACTACAATGACTGGGACCTGGCAGTACTGGGATGTAAGCTATTTTGGAGGGACAGGGTAAAAGGGAAAGGGGGGTGGCACTATATGTGAGGGAGGGACTGAAATGCATCAGGGATTAGGCTGAGGAAGGCAACACCGAGGCTTTATGGGTGTAGATTCAGGATTCCAAACATAGGACCCTCAGGATGGGTGTGGTTTACAGACTACCCTCTCAATCAGAGGAGTTAGATAGGGAACTAGCAGGGCAGGTCAGAAGGATCTGTGAAAAGGGCAGTACAGTGATTGTAGGAGACTTCAACCTGCCAGGGGTGGAATGGGGTACCCCAGCTACAACAAATAAAAGGGAGCAAGTACTTCTGGATGCCTTCCAGGACAGCTTCCTGTTGCAGATGTTCAACAAGCCGACCAGGTTAGGGAACACCCTTGACCTCGTAAGGGAGCTGAGAGTGGAAGGGCCACTGCCAGGGAGTGACCATCAGTCACTGTGGTTTAGGATAAACGTGGCAAAAGAGGGAGTTGGATCAGTCACAAGGGTAGTAAATTTCAGAAGGGCCGACTTTGGGAAAATGAGGAAATAGTGCAGGGGGCTCTAGCAGGGATCAGCCCTGATATGGACACTAATCAGAGGTGGGAGAGCATTAAAAGGGGGATAGAGGAGGCAATGGCAACATGTACAAAAGTATAGAGTAAGAGGGCGAAGGCAAAGGAGCCTAGTTGGGTGAGCAAAGGGGTCATGGAGAAAATAGGAAGAAAAAGAGGTGCCTTTAGAAGGTACAAGAGAACAGAGAGTGGGGTGGACAGAGAGATATACCTAAAGGAGTCTAGGGAAGTAACAAGGGCAGTCAGGGCAGCCAAGGCATCCTGGGAACTCAGGCTAGCACAAGGCATTAGGGATGGGGAGAAGGACTTCTTTAGGTACATCAGGGAGACAAGGAACTGCAGAGACCAAATTGTGAGGATTAAAAAGGGAAGGGGTGGGTGGACACTTAGGCAGAGCAGGCAGAAGCATTGAATGAGTACTTCTGCTCTGTATTTACCAACGAGAAAGTGGGGGGTGGTACCCAAAGAGGTTGGGAGGGGTGAGCATGGTGGGGGGTGATGAAACAGACAGAGAAATCACAGTGGGCAGGGTACTGGAGGGCCTGATGGCACTGAGGGTGGACAGGGCACTAGGTCCGGATGGCATACACCTGAGGGTGCTAAGGGAACTGGCGGATGTCCTGGCTGAACCTCTAGCAGACCTGTTTAATGCCTCTCTGGACTCAGGGTGTGTACCACGGAACTGGAGGACGGCACATGTGGTGCCCCTCCACAAGAGTGGCCCCAAGGATGAGCCAGGGAACTACAGACCGGTAAGCCTCACATCCATTGTGAGTAAGCTGATGGAGACAATCTTGAAGGAGAGGCTGGTTTCTCACCTGGAGGCCAATGGGCTGCAGGACAGCAGGCAGCATGGGTTTGTCTCAGGCAGATCCTGTCAAACTAACCTGGTGGAGTACTATGATTGAGTAACCAGGCAATTGGACAGGTGTCATGCAGTGGATGTCCTGTATCTGGACTTCAGCAAGGCATTCAATTCGATGCTGCATGGGAGGTTAGGGAGTAAACTGGAGAGCACAGGGGCAGGGGCAAAGCTGGTGGGATGGGTAGTGAGCTGGCTGAAGAGGAGACAGCAGAGGGTGGTGGTGGGAGGGGAGCTCTCATCGCTCAGGGCAGTGACCAGCGGGGTGCCACATGGATCTGTGCTGGGCCCGGTGTTATTTGGGATCTTCATAGCAGACATTTCAATAGGCATCAATAGCAATATCAGTCTGTTTGCAGATGATACCAAGATGGGAACAGTAGTGGATGACCTAGAGGGGTGGAAGGGGCTACAGGACAATCTGGCAAAATTGGAGGCCTTGTCAGACACTTGGCAGCTAGGGTTCAATGCTAAGAAATGCAAGGTGCTACATTTCGGAGCAAAGAACCCAAGGAGGAGCTACCAGATAAGGGATATTCAGCTGACCATGATGGAGGAGGAAAAGGATCTTGAGGTAATCATAACAGGAGCAATGAACAACTCCACACAGTGCAGAAACGCAGCTGCCAAGGCTAACAGAATGCTGGGTTGTATTGCCAGAGGCATATCCTCCAGGAGGAGGAAGAGGTGATTGTGCCACTGTATAGGTCACTGGTTAGACCACACCTGGAGTACTGTGTGCATACCTAAAGAAGGACATTAGGCTGCTGGAGGCAGTGCAATGCAGGACAACAAAAATGATCCAAGGGTTGGAGAACTTACCCTATGAGTGTAGGCTGGTGGAGCTGAACATGTACTCCCTGGAGGAGAGGAGAGACAGGGAAGACGTGAATGAGACCTTCAAATACATGAGGTGGATAAATAGGACAGAGACAGGAGAGCTTTTCCAGCTAAGGAGGGGGAGGGACACCCCTAGGCACAGTCTGAGATTGGGGGAAGGGGGTTCAGGAGGGAAATGAGGTGACACTTTTTCACGAGAGGGTGGTGGCAGGTTGGAACGTATTACCAGAGGAAGTGATATCCTGTAATGCAATGCGAGCCTTCAAAAGGATGTGGGACAAGGTAAGGGGGAGGGCAACAGGAACGGGAGGGGAAGGAGGAGCAGCTGCAGTACAAGGGCTGCTAGCTGCACATTCAAGCAGACTCGATAGACCGTATGGCCTTTATCTGCTGGCAGGTTCGTATGTATGTTCATATCATCTGATTCGTCTCCGGTCTCCCCAGACCTACCCACCACTGCAGCCTTTACAGACTCACTAATTGGACCTCACTTGAGGACAGACTAAATAACGAAATCATCACCTTTTTCCACAAACTATCCTTGGGCCTCCTCCCTGACAGCATAATTTCCCTCTTCCTGAAGTCCACCTTCCCTCGGACCACTAGATGGTCCTCCACCCTCTCCTTCTCCATCCATTTCTGTCACACCACCCAAGGCCAAAACACCCTCTCCTACAAGGGTGCCAAACATTTCAACAGTCTTCCACCTGCCATCATCCAGTACCCCTCTACGGCCTCCTTTAAATGCAATTTAAAGATACACCTTTCTCAGGCCACCACCTGCAGGTGTCCTCATGCGTAATTGTTCCCTCCAGGGGCTCTTTTCTCCTCCACTGAAACAAATAGATCTTGGCCCATCTTCCACGGTGGCAGGATTACCAGGTCTGAGAATTCCCTAGCAATTTATCCTACCAATGCACTTGCTCTCTTCTCTTTGATAATCTAAATTTGCTTTATTGTCTTATTTGTATTTAAACTGTTATTATCATGTTTGCTTGTATCTCCAAATTTGTGAACCATTGACTGTTATGTTTTAAATCATGTAACCCTCATTTTATGTTTGTTCTTTACTGAACGCTTGTGAAAATGGGCAACTTTTGCTCACATGCCTTTCCAGTATAATAAATAAAACTGAACTGAAACTGAACTGATCTTGTTGCAGGCCTGAGGTGCAGCTGATTGGCCGGCGTTGGAGCGCTTACTTGATTCAAAATCAACTTTTCTGTACATTTATTAGCTGCTTTAATATTTCAATATGCCACTGAGCACAACTTGAAACAACTACAGTACATACAGCCCCCAGAAGCAGGACAATCCCTCCCTTTACTCACAGTTCTGCAGACAGTCTCGTATGGCACTGGGACTGCAGACCATGAAAGTTGGAACAGCAGAACTCTGGAGTTAGGGAAGCTGGAAATGAGTAGACGTGTAGAAGGCACCTTGCATCTTGAAACACTGGCACCTTTCCACTTGCTTGTAGGTTCTAACAGCTTGTCCCCTTCATCCCACCAAGCAGGCCAAATGCAGAGCACAAACGCAAGGCTTTCCAGGCCACAGAGGAACCCAGACCTAGGAGTGACCCCACGGTCAGCTCCCCACTGGATCCAGAGTGCCCTAGCATTCAGGCACGCACCCACAACTCCCTGTAGCCCAGTCCGCCTCACTTGATTGGGGCTGGCAGTTCCTCTACCTGGCTCCGAGGTTGCAGCTTACAGCCACAGTACTTCCACCTGAGCTGGGACCAACAGTATCCCGATGCAGCAATGCTCCCCCTGGACTCTGCCTTGCCAGTGGCTGTTGCTAGAAACTCACAGTCTCTCTCTCTCTCAGCTTCACATCAAGTTGGCAACTCTGTTTAAGAAGTTTAGTCACATCTGGCTACTAAAGGACACTTTCAGCCACACTGCCAGCATGACAGCCATGACCCTTTTTCAAACAGGACACAATATCTTGATTCTCACTGAGTATACAGTCTCAGTGAGACTTTGGTACACTCAAATGGGCGTCTCTGAGGACCCTGAACTTGGCATTGACTGAACACGCCTTTCACTCGACCAGTCCATTGATACAGAAAATCACTTTCCTCACCTTGCAGGTGATCACGAACCAGAAGCGGCTTTCTCTTCTCCCTTTGAAACCAAACCTGAATTTACTGACAAGCCTCCGCGTATTCGGGAAATTCCCATACCATTTTTTGTAATTCCATTTTCCTTGGACCAGAACCATTTCTGTAAACAGAACCTTCCATGTCAATTTCCTTTAACCAGTGTCCTTCCCCTTTCCTTGTGACGAGTCAAACCAGGGTACAGACAGAACCTTTTTCCTTCAAAACTTTAGACAAAACCTTCACCGCTGTGGTGTAGTTTCCTCCCACAGCTTACTGTTGCAAGACCTTGCAGGGCTCTCTCTCTCTCTCTCGGCAGAACTGCGAAACCAGACTTGAACCTTTGAGCAGAACTTCCCACCAATAAAGTGTAGATTCTCACTGCCCTTTCACATACTTGCAGCTCTCTCCCAGCTAGATTTTGCTGGAGCTTGCAGCTCTCTTCCAGCTAAAGCTGCAAAACTGGTTTCCTTGATCCAAATTCCTCCACAAATGGGGGAAGGCAAACACAGGCCCTGGGGAACAGGTGGCTGGCAACCCCAGGCAGGCTCTCCCCCCGCCTTGCAGCCACATTGGGGCTGGAGCCCTTCTCCCTCTGGAGGGGCTCCCACCGAAATGAACTCAGATCCAACAGTCCTTGGGTTTTGGGAGCTCTCTGGCAGCTCCCCATTGGTCAAAACGTCTGTTCCTTCCAAAACATAATATGCTTCAGGCTCCCTTGATGCCTGATTGGTCCTTCAAAAGGGCGCCAAGTATTTCCCCAGCTTTACCCCATAACTTTTTTTACTGTCCCAGAAGTCCTTTCCAAAAATCCTGGCCCTCCAATTGGCTGCAAACGGGGTCAAAGGCTGCTAATATGGCTACCAAATAAACAGTCCCACTGCAGTCCATGTAGTGTCCAACTTCACAATCCCCTGGCAAATAGAACTTACATTTTTATTTCCCCAGTGCCCCACAGCTTCAAAGCAGCCCCTGTGCCCTTTAACTCAGTCCAAGATTTTATTTCAATCCCCAGCCTGTCGCTAGTGCAGATCCCTACTGTCCCCAGGCACTAGGCGGGCTTTTTCATTATTATTCATATCGCCCCCTTCATTAATATTAATCCCCCCCCCCTCCGATTCTGCAGAGCTGTGGGCGCTACTTTAATAAAACATACAGGGCCTCTTTTTATGCCTCCTCTGGGTCTTCGGTCCCAATTAGCAGAATTAAGGGACCGGCACCACTGAAGAGGAATCCCTTCGGCT
Organism: Neoceratodus forsteri; assembly: GCA_016271365.2. NCBI lineage: Eukaryota > Metazoa > Chordata > Ceratodontiformes > Ceratodontidae > Neoceratodus > Neoceratodus forsteri. The sequence continues at coordinate 1,731,693,585 of CM057449.1, forward strand.
GTAGGAATGGCCATAAAACACAAATGTGCTACTGCGCATGTGTGAGCTGCCGCCGCACAGAAGTGCAGTACCAAAGGCAGTGGCTCCACTGTTTAGCCCCTCCGGCCCTGATCTGGACAAAAACTACTGCAGGGGCCAGACGGAGACTCCAGGGGGCAAACAGGAACTCTGAAAAGCGGGGGACCGTAACGGGGGAAAACCAGGAGAACAATGCAGCCCCGAGGGCCAGGCAGGTAATCCCCCCCAGGAGGGATTCACAGGCAAGCCATCTACCTTTCTGCCCAGGATGTCGCATTGGCAAGGCACCAGACAAGCACATTGTACAATGCCATTGAGGTGGCCTTCTAGCTGGTGAGAACAGCGGTCAGTATTTGACAGATGGCGTGGCTTCACCTTTCTTAACTGGCACCTCTGGGCCAGTGAAAGGTGCTTAACTCACAGTTCCAGAGGGCTCATTTTTCTCCCATAGGGTCAGGAAAGAGCTATTGTGGTGTCCTCCTGTTCCTGTGCCACAGGAGCCCTTGCCTGACTCTAACTGGTCTCAGGTCTCACCAGACTTGTGAGGAGCTCCTGCCTTCAGGTGTTCTCCCGGAAGCAGATGGCTGAGGGTAACTTTAACTTCTGGGTGAGCCAGCACCTCCCTATTTAGGAAAGCTTAGTACTCGAACCCATGAGTGGGAATTGATAGTAAAGATAGATTCTTGAAAGATATGAAAATTATGTACTTACCATAACTGTTGATCTTTCAGAATCTTTTCACCATTGATTAATTTGCTCACCCACCATCCCCCACTCGGATTAGAGCCTGGGCTTCTGGCAGCTCACGAGGGTGCTGGCAGCACCTTTTTCCATTTGACCCTCTCATCTGCCATTTATTTATTTATTTGTTTGTTTGTTTGTTTTTGATACCAGTTAAGATACACTAGGTACACGTATGCCTGTTTTGAGGCATGAACTGGGAGAATTACAGACCAACAGCAGGAACAGTAAACATTAACAAAAAACTTCGAGCAATGTCATCATAAGGTTACTGTTAATAGACATCAAGTAATAGGCAGTGATACAACAAAAACAGAACAGTCAGCTAACAGTGTTATCAAATATACAGCTTGCAGCAATATTCTGTATAAAAGATAAAATGCACATCAGAGAAACTGATCAGAAAGTGCAGAATAGTGCTAGGGCAGTCAGTCTTGGGGTTTCTTGTATAAACAAGGGCCAGAAAGACAGAAAATTGGGCGGCTGGGAGAGAGGCATAGCTCAGGGGTAAGAGAATTCCAGTAGATATTAGCATAGTCTACAAAAGCCAGTTTTCTCAGGACAATGGAGCATCGACATTCAATGAGAGACTAGGAGTTCACAGATCTCAGTGAGTATGTGCGGCATGGGTGCTGCAGATTGCTTGCTAGGGAAGATGGGGAGCCTGTTCGAAGGAATTTGTCCACAAATCGACCCAGCACAAAAGATCATTGGCCAGCAGGGGAAGGACAGCCTAGTCCAGTGTAGAGGAGGCAGTGACACATGAGCTTTGGAGAGGGCAGGGCAAAGCCACACACATTTGTGTATGTTGTATCCCATCCAGAGAGGACAGTTTTGTTTGCACCCAGGTATGCCAAAAAGGCCATATGTGAAACCTGGCAGGAGAACACTTTGTGCTGTGGACTGTCGGGCAGCAAAGGATAAGCAGTGTTTGACCCTAAAAACTATGCCCAGTTTAGTGTTTACAGATTTACAGACTGAGGAAACATGGAGAAGTCAAACCAGGGGTCAAGCCATACTCTGGTATTTGAAACTACTGACGGTCTCGACTGAGGATCCATTTTTACACATGACACAGAGTTTTGAGGGCTAGCCCAGAGTTTCAGTTTGGAGCCAAAGAGCATGGACTTTGTCTTTTTGCTATTTAGCATGAGCTTGTGTGCGAATAGTCAAGACTGAGTGATTTCAAACATATCATATAGGGATTTTTGGATGACAGGGATAGTCTTGGCACTATAGTACAGGACGAGCTCATCAGCATACAACAGTGAGTGGCATTCAGAGGCAACATCTTGGAGATCATTGATGTAAATAAAGAAAAGGAGTTGGCCTAGGATTGAGCCCTGGGGAATCCTGGCAGTAATATCAGCAAGGCTGGAGGTAGAGTAGAGGCGAATGTGCTGTTTCCTGCCAGACAAGTAGTGTGAGGACCAAGTGTTTAAAGGTGGGGAGACATCAAGGGAGGCAAGTTTGATTTTGAGGAGCAAGTGAGTGATTGACCAGGGCAAATGCCTTCCTGAGGTCAGTAAACACTGTGGCCAGTTAGAAGACCAGAGTCCATAAATAAGCTGCTGTTGTTTGTCACTTTGGTCCAGGCTGTAAAGGTGCTATAGTTTTTCCTGAAACCACATTGTGTGGTAGGCAGGAGACTGTAATTGGATATATGGTCACTTAACTGTGATACTGCAATGCTTTCCAGGATTTTTGAGAGTACTGAGAGTATAGCAACATGGTGATAGTTATCCATGAGTCTAGGATCACCTGCTTTAAACACGGGTGATTTGGGCTACTTTCCAGACATCCAGGACAACTCCAGTGAAGAGGGAGAGACTGAATATTTTTGAGATGGGGGGCTTGATTTTCAAAGGGCCCCACAGAGCAAGCCAAGCTGCGGCAAACAGCAGCTTGCATTGTTCGCTGGTGTGCCAAGGACCCTGCACCTGATTTTAGTAGAGATGGGCTCCCAGCACCAAAGTCTGTCAAGTTGGCATACCCGCTCCCATGCGCCACAGAGAAGGCAACAGGAGGGCATTGCCACAAGCTGCAGGATGGCCCTTTGCCATGGCAACTGATACTGAAGTCTGAAGGCTGCATGCCTCAGTGGCTGCCAGTGGCCATGGGGGGGTCTGGCTGGATTGAGGTGGGAGGGGGTTAGTGGACACCACAAGCCATAGGCCATGCCTGACAGGGAAACCGCCAGTACCAGGATGTGCAGGATGGCAGTGTGAATGGGTGGTGGTGGAGTCTGGCAGTGACCATGGGTGTGTGTGGCGTATGACTGAGAGCCATGGTGAGATGGATGTGCCCAGATACAGGCATGGCATGGCATGGGGGCCATGACAGTGATCGCCATCATGGCCTGGCATGCTAGCTGGGGACTGCCCAGTAGTACTACAGGTGGCAGAGGCACCTGTCCTGGACATCTGCTGTTTTAACACCATCCCTGCGCCTTGTGGCAGGATGGTGGTTGCCACTGTGGGCTATCCTCTACAGGCACGGGCTCAACTCCCATGATGCACCAATTCTGTGGACAGTGCATGGGCTGTTACCAGCTCCAGGCTGGTCTAACTCCTGGTGAGCTCTGCACCCATTGTGGGGCTTTTGGAATACCAAAACAGGATGTCCCAGCACCATCAAGTTGCAAGCCCTCATCCACCAGGGTGTAGCCATGCATCTGCCGCAAATGAGGTGCATACCTGGCTGGCACAGACAGACACCCCCATTGTTGCAGTAGCATCTGAAAATCAGGAATGGCACATGGTGCGGTGCAAGGTGCCCCTTGCACCACTCCTTGGTAATGCAAATACCGTGCACTATTCCCAGTCATTTAAAAAGCATGCCCAGAGAGTGCAATGAAAAGTGCTGTGTGCTTCAGCAGCTTTGGTTCAAGGCCACTAGACCCAGAGTTGTTTTCGGGTGTGATGGCAAGCAGTAACTTTCTGACTTCTGCAGCCTTAACCGATTGGAGGTAGAAAGGAGGGAAGCTTGGCATGGTAGTGAGAGGAGAGCAAAAAACAGATACCATGGTCTCCAGGCTATCATCAGCAATTTTTGTGTAAGCAGAGAGGTCCAAGAATTTGGAGTTGAAGGCATTTACGATTCTGCTAGGGTTACTACACTTTATATCATTGATAAGTATGTCATTCCATTGACTTATGTGAGTTGTGTTTTGTGTTCAGACAAGAATAAAACAAAACAACAAAATATACAAAAGAGGGATGAGTACCCCTCACCAAAAACAAGAAAAGAACAAGCATTTGTCAATGCCGAAGTTCGTCGTTGGAATGGCTGTTGGTATGCACCGATTGGCAGGATTACAGTTCCCAGCAGAAAGAACAAGTTATGCTACCAAGTTCACATTCCTGTTGAAATACAGTGAAGTGCATACCTGTTTCCTCAATTCGTGATCTGGCTTTGAAGAGTGAAGATGTGTCTGCGGTTCAGAGAAGATGAGGGCACTGGAGCCCCACCATGGGTTGGGGGGGGCACGTTATTGTTAGAAACCCTAACGCCCTGGCATTTGTTGGTATTTGCACTACAAATTTTCAACATGGCCTTTTGTGACCCCCACCTGATGAAAGCATTTTGGACCTCTGCTCATGAACAGTGCTACTGTGATTTTCTTAATCTGTTCCGAACATTGATTTCTCACAGTGACTGCGCTATTCTGCGTCGGAAGTGCGAAAACATATTTTGGCCAGGATGTGAAAAATGGCAGCTGTACTGTTCACAAGAAGGTGTAAAAAAAATGCCAATGTAGAAAATATGGAGTGCAACTATTGCAAATTCACAAAGTTATATGTGTGAATGGAAACTGCGCAACGCACGCTCGTAACACAGTAATTATATGAACTTTTGTCACCAAATTTTCAACATAGGTATTTTGAGTCCTCTGCTCATGAACAGTGTGACTGTGATTTTCATAATCTGTCCCGAACACTGATTTCCCACAGCGACAGCGCTATTCTGCGCCGGAAGTGCGAAAACACATTTTGGCCAGGATGTGAAAAATGACAGCTGTGCTGTTCATGAGGCAGTATAAAAAAATGCCAGTGTTGAAAATCTGGAGTGAACATATTATATATTCGCAACATTACAAGTGTGCATGGAAACTGTGGAACACACACTCGTAACACAGTAATTTGGGGAATTTTTCACCAAATTTGCAACATAGGCTTTTTGGGAGCCCACCTCATGAACAGTGACATTGTTGTTTCGTTAATCAGTCCCAAAAGGTGATTCCGCACAGTGACCACAAAATCACCCTAATAACCAGATGGCAGTCACTGAATTTATGAGATGGGGTCCCAACAACTCCATGTCAAAAATTTGGTGCCAAAATTTGCACAAATAACCGAGATATGCACCAACGTTGAAAAAAACCCAAAAAACATTAATGATATTATATAGCTTACAATCATTTCTTCAGTTTGCAGTCAGCTTTGAAGAGTGCAGGTGTGCTCCCATTCCACTGAAGGTCGTTGCACCAGCTCCAGCGGTACATACGGGTGAGGGGGGTGGAGGGTGGTGCAGAGGGTAGGTGCAGGTTGGGGGCATGGCAGACTGTGAGGACCGTTTTCTAGCTTACAGGTTAAAAAAATACTTTCAGTGCGGGAAGGTTTTCTTTTAACAGGGACTTTGACACTGGGGTGGGCTCCCAGCGTGCCACCGAGTATTTGTTGGGGAGGGGGCTGTAGCTGATGGGTTCTGGGCACCCTGTCAGCACACACCGAGTGTTTGGCGCGAGGGGGGATTGGGAACCCCTTCGCACACAACAAATTGGGGGCATTATGCCAATGGAGAGTGCGTCACCCTGGCAAATGAACTGAGGGGGCATGCCAACAGGCGGATTGGGCATCCTCATCAGTTTGTTTATTTGAAAGGGCTAGGAGGCATGCCGACAGCCTGGGCTCAGCATGTTCACACTGCTGTAAGCTACAACACTGTGAACTCGCAACCAGGAATTTAACAAAGCAGGAATGCAGCATCAAAGGACCGAGCTGTGCCACTATTGGTGCGGCTCTGTCCTTTGAAAAGTTGGCCAACTCTGCCCCAGCAGCTGAAAGGAAGTCATCACCAGCCTGCTGACTGATTCGCCTACTGCTGACCTGCCCCTTGAAATGGAGCTCTCTATTGGGTACATCCCTGTATGGCACCTCATAGCAATGAGTTTGTCTGCACGTGCGCACCGCGATGAACTCAAAAAGGGAGTGGAGTCACTTCTGTCTCCCTCCCTCCGCCCACAACCAAAAAAACAAAAGTGGGTTTTATGTGGCGTGGGAAGGTAGCCCCTTCCCTCTATTTTATTTTGTCCCTTTTCTCCCTGCCCAGTATATATCCCCTCTAGATATTTCCCTCTTAGTTGCTATATGCAACGTGTGTCCTGGGCACTATTCAGACTAACTCTACTGAGCAGCTGCTTTGTGTGTGGAAGGGTGCAATGCCCTTTGCTTGGATCAGTGTACTAGTTTCACATAGAGTACATCCCTGTGGTTGCAGGGAGAAGCAGGTCATGTATTTTTTCTGCTCATCTCAGAATTTGTTTAGGTGGTATACTTTTTCTTATCTCTCTGTGCTTTGGGCCTGGGCCCACTCCGCCTTGGGGTATGTCAGAGGAGATTACCACAGCTTGACTCCCTAGGACTGCTCAGTGCTGCAACTTCAGTGCTCCTAATACCTCCTTTTCTGCTACCTGTCATAGGGAAAGGATGAATATAGGTTTACTTTCAAATTTACTGTCCAGTAGCATAGATGTAACCCCCTACAACTGGGGGTTCCCGAAAGTCTTCCTTGGGTGTGCTTAATTGCCCACTGCCAAGCTAGTATCCTGTTTCTTAGCGTTTTAAAAGTGTTTTGTATGAGAGTGCCTTAATGCCTCTGTGCTCTGTCTCTATAAGATCTGCCTATAACGTGGTGCGTATTTAATCTTGGGGGGGCTGAGTGTTCCTATGCTCGAGTCCCCACCGGACTGCCAGATAATTTGCTCCGTTCTGCCATTGCTAGTTGCACAGAGGGAGCTCTATTAGAAGCTGTACTTATTTGCTGATTATCTATTAGAAAAGTGATGATATTGTTGTCTGTCTAACCTGCCTTCTTTGCAGCATGGACAGTTCTTTTTATCACCACCATCTTGGTCCTGGACTGCCAGAATGGGCCAATCAGTACATTTGGGGACCCTAAAAGGGAGGCTGTTCCCAGGGATATTGGAGTAAATTTCTGTAGGAATTGTAGTTTTGAGACTTTGGTGCCTAAATGCACCTGTAGGGGGAGCCCTTGCTTTGACAGACAGATGATTCAACAAATTGAACCTTTTGGACTGAAGGGAAACATAGAAACATAGAATTTGACGGCAGATAAGGACTGCTTGGCCCACCTAGTCTGCCCATTTCCCTACCTAACGGATAAGCTGCAGATCCTAGTTAACCAACAGCCTACTTCCTCTTACCACCCACTAGAATTGCCTTATAGCTGTCCCATGCATTCTTGAATTCCCCTACTGTTTTTGACTCTACGACCTCCTCAGGAAGGCTGTTCCATGCATCCACAACCCTCTCTGTGAAGAAATACTCCCTCACATTACCTCTGAGCCGTCCCCCCCTCTATCTTCAAATTATGCCCCCTTGTTCTTGCACACCTCTTTTTCTGAAAGACGCTACCCTCTTGGACTTTGTTGATTCCCCTGAGGTATTTGTAAGTTTCTACCATGTCCCCCCTCTCCCTCCTTTCCTCGAGGTTATACATCTTAAGATCCTTTAGTCTTTCTTCATATGTCTTCTGGTGCAGACCCTGCTCCATTGTGGTTGCCCTCCTCTGGACAGCCTCCACCCTGTCTATGTCTTTGCAGAGATGGGTCTCCAGAACTGTACACAGTACTCCAGATGGGGGCTTACCAACTGTCTGTACAGAGGCCCAACAACTTCCTGTTTTCTACTGGTGATGCCGCTCCCTGTGCATCCCAGTATCCCCCAGCCCTTCTTACTGCCTTCTCACATTGCTGGTCCACCTTTAGGTCATCTGATATGACTACCCCCAGGTCCCTTTCCATTTTTGTTGTTGTCAGTATCTCACCCCCCCATTGTGTACTCTTCCCCTGGGTTTTTGTTTCCCAGGTGCATTACTTTGCACTTCTTTTCATTGAATCTAATCTGCCATACATATGACCATTCCTCCAACCTTGCAATGTCCCTTTTCATTCCTTCCACCCCACCTTGAGTATTAACCCTGTTGCAGATCTTTGTGTCATCTGCAAAGAGACATACTTTCCCTTCCAGTCCCTCTGCAGTGTCACTTATAAAGACATTAAAAAGGACCGGCCCCAGTACTGAACCCTGTGGTACCCCACTAGTAACCTTCCTTTCTTCACTGTGGACTCTATTTACTATTACCCGCTGTGTCCTGTTGTCCAGCCAGTGTTTTACCCAGGCTACCACCCTGGGACCCACTCCCAGGCTGGCTAATTTGTTTATTAATCTTTTGTGTGGAACTGTGTCAAATGCCTTGCTAAAGTCTAGGTAGGCCATATCCACAGCCCCTCCCTGGTCTACTACTTTGGTCACCCAGTCCCAAGCTGCCTGCTGCAGTGAGTCAGTCTGGAGGCAGAGTTTGGAGAGTGAACAGCTCGAGTGATTTGAGCAGAATCTTCTGTGTAGTTCATGCGGCAGATTGGTGGAGAGGCTGAGTTTGGCATATCTGCCTGTTGTCCCTCGAGAAGGAATCCTTTGAAAGGCTTAGTAATCGGAAGATATCTAAATTGGAGTGTGACAAAGCCACTGAAGAGTGACCAGATTTAAACCTAAAGAAGATCGAAGATTTGTTGTACTCGATCAGCCTGTCAGGACATCCAGTTGCCACAGAATTCCTGGTTTTGCTCAGAGACACTGATATTACTGCCGGACTGCTATCCACATTGTGGTATGGTGATTGCTTTACTATAAATGTGCTCTTTGCTATTAGTGGGTTGTGATTTGGTTCCCCACTGTTTTTTTTTTTTAGTTAATTTGTTTATCCTCCTGGTCCCTGATGGCAGTACTTCTTGCCAGATCCCCCAGCCCCGTCCCACGCTCGCAGCTCTTCCTCCAGCTGCCCCACAGCTTGCCCTTTGTGGTGGGGCGGCAGGGATCCCTCAACCCACCTCTCTCACAGATTCGGTACTGGAGGGGTGCTGCTGCTAGTCGCGGGGGCGGTGTCTGCGAGGATCACCTGCCATGGAGCATGTCAGGACACTTTTCCTCCAGTGTCCCCCCCAAGGTGAGGGCGTGCAATGACACCACAAGGAGTGAACACGCACGCACCCGTACGCATTCCTCCAAGCGTCTGCCTCACCTTCCCTTGCTGTAGCCTCGGTGCACCAGCCTCCAGCCCCGCTAGGAGCCAGTAGTGCACCGATTGCTGGTGTGCCCCCTCCCCAGAGAAGGAGAGCAGTCCAGAAAACACTCAATCCTTCTCCGCCCTGCCGACCCCCAGTGGCCCATACGCGTTCCCGAACATGGGTCACCAGCATGGTGTGAGGTAAGGTGTCCAGCACCTCAGCCCTCAGCGCCACTGGGCTGGCGGTTCCCCACTGTTTAATTGTGCCATGCTTGCTGGAAGCTGCATCCAGCCTTCCCAGACTGATATCTGAACTGTCTTACCTGGCCTGGGCCCTGCCACACTGGCCAGCCAGCTACTTCAGGAGCAAAGAACACCATCGACGAGAGACCTGTCTGGGGATCAGACCCCTTCTCAACATCATGAACAGGACTGACCCCACAGTGAATCGTGTGGGCCCTGCTTCTCCTGGCAAACCAGCAAGTCATCCTGTAGTCTCCATTTTGTCCATTCTGTGTCCTGTACTGGGTAGCATGAGTAAACACCAGGGTAACTCCCTGCAACAACAGCTCAATCAAAGTGTGTCATCTGATTTAGTTGTTTTGTCTAATCATCTCAAAGTGAGCCTCCTGGCTCCAGATTACAAATTGTGTGTGGTTGTGCATGCCTTTTCTTTTCATCAGCCAGTTGCGATGCCGGCCTACTCCGGGCAATGGTCCAGGCTAGCCCGCCCTACTTCCAACTGGGTACCCAGAGCATGTGACTGTGCAGGGACTAGAAGTGCATGCATAACTGTCTGAGTAGATCAGTTTTAGAATCAATCAACCTGATTATGCCCCTCCCTTGTTCAATTCCCTTGAATAAATCAGATCTAACTCTTTTTGCATTTACTGTAATCTGACTGTGGTTCCAGTTTGTACCAAAAGTACTGTACAGTAGTTATTTGCTGTGCCTGTCCTTGTTTTCCAGTGGGTCTCCAGGGTCGAGCTGGTGGAAACAGCCCTGGTGGTAAGTGCAAACAGTGAGGGGATTTGTATGCTGAATAGGGGCTACTGTGAAAGTGTTTGTTGCATATTGTCTAGGCCACTAGAGGGGAAATGGAGGGGGGGTTACAGTGTTCTGGAGGGCTGTACCCAGGTTAGCCTTGCTACTAACATCCCTGTCCTCCGGGTGGAGGCACCCGTTTCAGTACCCAGGCCCCTTAACCTGCAACTAGCCAAGCAGGCAGGGGTAGTAGCCCTTGGGATAGTGCCACCTAGGGGTTACATAGAGTTATTCTTTTTTGGGAGTCCAGATTTCTGTTTTCCATATTTGGCACAATTGCCATCTCATTTGCAAGGGGGGCCCAGTTTGAAATTCCCTTTTTGTTGCCTCTAACAGAGCTATTTCCTCAGGGTGCTGCTCTAATATTTTCTTTACCACTATGCGGCTTCTGTCTGGCTAGTGGTATGAGGCACTCTCTCTTTTTAGACACAACTACTCTTATGCCACCTGGTAGACTCAACCCTTAAATGCTAAGTTGGTAGTCAGGTTTTCTTTTGATGTTTATTTTATTTTATTTTATTTTCAGTATCCTTTCCCTAGTCCTTTGGTCTAGAAAGTATCTAGTCCTGTCTTTTATTTCTCTCTACTTTGGTTCTCTCTTGGCAAACAGAACTGAGGTGCATGAGGGAGCTAATAACAGTTATTGGCTGGTGCACACAGCACCACGTGAAGTCGCAGGCACTATCAATGGCTGATGTCAGCTCCCTTTCTGCAAAGAAATTTGCTCCTGTGGGGTCTTGGTGCCTTTGGAGCCAGACTCATCAGTGTGAATCAATGGTGAAGATATCCTGGAAGATCAACAATTATGGAAGGTACATAATTTTCATTTTCTGACTCAGGCTGGATTGTCAGGATCAGATAATTGTGTATCCAGGTCATCTTTTAATAGTTTCATTAGTAATAGTTATAGTTAATTAATTTTAGGCAGGCACTATAGCCTGCGGGGTTAAAACACCAACCTGTGAACCTGGAGACCAGGTAGACTTGGGTTCAAAACCCATAACCACCACTTGCATGGTATGTGACCCTGAGCAAGTCACTTAACCTTCCTGTACTCAGGGGGAGATGAGCTGCAGTTCAGTGTGCCATTCCTGCCCAAAAATTGAAATATCAGAAATTATTTGGATTAGCTGGGATTATCACTTAATTAAATGATCTATTTCAAGGTTTTTTTTAATCTGCTCTTTTTTTCCCTCTTGTTTCAGGTAGGTTGTCCCCATCCAGACCCTTTCAGCAATTTCCCAACTTAGCCATTGCCCATCTCTGTCAATCCATATTCAGAGTTTACCTGCCGTGGAGGGACCAGCAGTGAGGGGAGCACATTACTGGAGTGAAGTTACCAGTCAGTCAGCAGTGGGGGTGCAGAGTCCAGGACCTCCTACTTCTTTTACTCTGCTGTGCTGCTGCTCTGGTTTCCTCTGTTTTTTTGCCCTTCCATGTGGATAGCAGCTGTAGGGACTCCATGGAGGCTGCATGCTTAGGGTACTAGCACAGACTCAAGCCAACATCTGTCCACCAGCAAGACAGGCATCCAGCTGCACCTCCAGCGATGGACCCCTATGTGTAGTGATACAACAGGAGCCAGGAATCTCGCTCCTCCGAGAAGAGCATCCTCTGCAAAGCAGCAGCTTCCTCTCGCTGATTATTACTCCAGAACCCGGGGCCCATTCCTGGACCTGGGTAGCCAGTGGTTGGGCTCATTACTGGACCTGGGTAGCCAGTGTGGCAAGTGGCAATGCTGCTGCAATGCCAGTGGGTGGGCTCACTGCCAGTACTATGTCTACCGAGAAACAGATATTGAAAATATCTCTGGATAGTGATTGGCATCAAATAAAGCCCCAGCTGAGCAAATCAAAAGGGGATGAGAGTGGAGGATCCTTAACAGCACCCACACCCTTGAAATACTCCTCTCCCGCAGATTTTAGCCAAGTGGTCTGCAGATTTCTAGTTCTCTGGCTTATGATGTTTTCTTTATACAGTACATCAGGGAACAATCATTTAGTCTCAGCTGAGTTCTGTTAGAGTTTGGGCAATCCTGGCTAGTTTATACAATTAGTTTAAAATTAATACTCACAGCAAAGCAGTTTGACTTTGGTCCAAGACTTTAAGATTACATCAGGAGGATCATTTGACATACAATATTACCTGCACCATGTGGTTGCTAGATATAGTACATTGATTTCTTAATACATACTTGGTATCTAGTTGCCATGGAAGCACAGAGTAATTCGTTTCTGTCGCTGATGACGTCAAGAAACCAGTGTTAAGTGTTCCGTAAACATTATTAAGTGATTCTGAAGGAAACAACATGAAACAGTCTGATGTAGATATTAATACATCTGAACTTGTGGCTGATGTGTATATGAAACATATGCTAGTTCATGAAGCAGTATTTAAATCCTGGACTGTTGAAGTGAATTTGGCCCTGATGAACAGATTGTGCAGTGAATGCCTTTTACTAATTATCTTAGGTAGTGCCCTATGGGAGTTCTCTCAAACTCTGCCTTCACCATTTTGGTTTGGGGGGAGTGTCTACATTAACTCAAAGAATTTGAGGTCAGCTGGACAACCTTCCTACCCCCAAGAAATATAACATATAGATGAAAAACTGTCAGTTACAAGTCTGTAACTTCATCAGGGAATTCTGGTGACATCATAATTGGAAGGCTTTGTCTGGGGTTTAGTGGGAAAGCATGCTACTTTGGCATGCCCCCATATCCGGAGCTGGCCTTATGTTTCTCTGGGACCCAGATGGATAAGTTACTGAGGGCCTTTGAATGTACCATAGTGATTATTATGATGCATAGTTGGAATGGTCTGCCCAGTCCAGCGACACAGGGAATGAAATGCATAAATTAAAACAAACTTAAAATCTGAAAGACTAATGACCTGCTCAGCTTCTGTCTGGGAGCCCCCAGCACCAATTGGGACTGAAGGTGCCTAAGGACAGCTCTTCCCCATTAAGCAGTACTTAACCATGCATGCTCAGACAGCATTTGGGTTCTTATTTTCTAACTGGCTGTCAAGTCCTAGTCATGCTACTTGCTTCTGGTTATGGCCTCTTCGGCTTAGTGTCCCACCTTCCTCCTACTCTAGTTGCTTGCAGTGGGCTGGGCCCTCTAGCTCTGCCTCTGACTTGCCATCTGGCTGCTGCTGTCCCTTGGCCTCCTGATGTAGTCCCCTCAGTACTTTCAGGTTCGTTCCCAGCTAGGGGTGTTACCACTTCTTAAAGCCTTCAGGGGCTGAAAACAGTTTCTCATTTTCAATCCGGGGATCTCTCCTCCTTCTCCACCATATAGCAGCTTCCCACCAAAACTCTAGGGGCTGCTAGGGGAGTGGTGCTCCAGTCCCCAGGGGATGGCCCACCTCCAAACCACTGGAGCTCGGACCAGAGCTGGTTTAGTTCTGTCTCTAGGAACCTCAACCTTCTACAAAAGAGGCACCCTCCAGTCTCCCAGTGTACCCTCTGGAAAACAGCCATGCAGCATCCTCCATGACTTACTACTGCCCACCACCCTTGTACCTCCCTGAACATAATGTATACTTAGTCATGCCTAGAAGTTATGAACTTTGTAGATTACTGAAGGGGCAATGTAAAACTACCCCTCACATGGAGCTTTGGCTGCTTTACAGATGCAGATGTGAGTTACTGTGGATTATTTCAGCAAACTTCTTACCTCAGAGAGGGAGTACAATATCCTTTTTATGTCTGCATGTGCATCAAACATGTCTCTTGTCAGACAGTAGGAGCTGGGGACCTGTGGCACTGTACCATCCGATGCAGCTCAGCTTGCAGGAGGTGTGCAAGTGACAGGCTGAGGAGCAGGCTGATGACGATGCTGGAAAGCCTGACTGATGGGAGGAAACCTTGTGTAGTTGAAAGAATGCAGCTGAACCTATCGTAGTGTAGCTCCATCCTTTCATTTACAAGATGCCACTCAGTAGGCAGCTGAGCATTATCATTATCAACTTGCTGCCCCCCACAATGTTTGGCACCCCCCCATAAACATAAACACACACACACACACCCTGTGACACTGATAAGATTCAGGCAAGAAAGAGTTTTTGTTGTCGACTGCCTCACAACCATGGCTGAAATTGGGGGGGGGGGGGCGAGGATATTTCTCCACTAATACATCATTTCAAGGACAAATTGAAGTGCAAGGATTTGGGAAGAACACGAACATGAACTGCAAATTTTTTTTAGTATATACAACAAACAAACACGCGCACACACACACACACACACACATACACACACACACACACCAGAAACAATATTTTGTTGACTGTATGAGGCTACAGCTTTTTGCACTTGCAGCCAGCTGGCGGCAGCAACACTGACATGTCTTCCTCCACCCCCCTCCAAATGTGGACCCCAGACCTGACTTTGTCAATGACAATTGACAGTGACATAAGTCCCTTCTGACCTCCCTGACTCCACACCCAACCCAAACCCTGATGACCCAGTGAACCCACCACGAGCTCCTATACCACAACCTGTATTCATTTTATAATAATACCCTACCATGACCCTGAGGGCACTACTGGAAAGGGAGATGGAGTCAGGGACCACAGCCAGTCTGGACTGGAGCAGTAAGAGCGTGTATGGGTAGGACAGGATTTTCAGCCTAGTGAGCCTGTTGCCTGAGGGGATGACGAGCGGTGAATTTTCGATTGAGTCTGACTCACTGTGAGGATCGTTCCTTCTCCCTGATGCCTTGGAGCTGGTTCATGGGTTGGGTGAGCTGAACCATAAGCATGAGCTTCCAGCTCACCAGACATGACTGAGGTGAACAGAATCATACAGAAATGGCACGCCGGCTTCCGAAAGGGCACCAGCTTTGATTCCTGGGGACAGCTGGTGAAGACAATTGATGAATACCAAATGTAAGGTTTAATTATATTTCGCCCCCTGAAAAGTTTATAAAACCAAGAAAACTTTCCTTGAACTTTAGAGATGTACTGTAGGTCAGCTTGAAACAGGACATGTTCAGCCTTACAAATGTCATTTAAACTCTGTTTTAGTGTTAGTTCAAGAGTTTTGAGAGATGTTTAGTTGATACATTATATTATCACTGGGTGGATACTCTCAAGGCTGCGAGAAGGCAGCAAGGAGTTTTGTCATTCTGTGTTTTTTCCCAGCAGCAATGACTATAACAAGCTCCTACAACAGATCCACACTAATATTGCTCCCACTTGATAAAGTTCTTTGATCCCCCATCACTCCCATACTTTTCATGGCAGGCAGAATTCCAACTGATGCTTAGTTATGTTGTGGAAATGCTGTCAAACTATCTGGTCTTGGTTTTCGGTTTCAGAGCTGTACCTTGCTGTAGTTGCTACCCATTCCCCCTGCTAAGTGGGTTGGGGGCTCTTTTTTTTTCTAATTTACTATTTGGTAACCGTGTAAGGCCCACTAGGTGCAAGTGCCTGTTTTCAGGGGTGACCTGGGAGCACTAGGGGGGTGGGGAGGAGGGGTTAAGTGACTTGCTCAGAGTCACACAGTACACAAGTGGAGGTTGTGGGAATCAAACCCAAGTCTGTTAGATGTACCAAGCTCATTCACAGCTCATTACTCTAACCTCTACGCTATACTGCTGTGCTCACCTGTTTGGATGCTACTAGTTTTTTTAAGGCTACAGTGACTCAGGTCCAAGCACCCCACCCCCAGTATGCACCTGGACAGAAGCTGTGCCTGTCACACCTCAGCATGCCTTTCCTGGTTAAAAATTACAAATGATTTGGGTCTGCACTCAGTGCCCCCCTTAGAGGGCTTGTAAAGGCTACAGTGCCATCTGTGACTATTTTGAATTAAACTCAGGAGGTACCCTTCAGGGAGGAGTGTCCAGGCTGCACCAACTGCTCTGAGCTTTATGGGTGCACCTCACCACTATAGCTTCACTACGTACATGTTCCCACAGAACTTCTGCTTCAGAAGAAATACCTCTTGTGACATACCTGCTATTTTAATTCCTCTTCTATGTTGTTTGTGGTCTCGATAACACATGAAAAATTATTCCAACTACACTTGGCTGAGCCTATGCAATCACAGGCACTGCAAGACATAAGGTTGATTTGTGCTTTTTCTTCCAGACTTCATGGCTTCATACTTTTATGTTTGCTTGTGCGCAGAATAGGGGCTGGGGAGGTATGGCACTGTGGCAGTCAGTGCAGCTAAACCTGCAGGAGGTGTGCGAGTCATGGGCCAATAAGGAGCAGACTGATGAATGATGATGCTGCCCAGCGTGGCTGATGGCAAGACACTTTATGTAGTTGGAGTGATGCAGCCTCACCTATTACAATATAGCTACATCCTTTAATTTACAAGTCACTGCCCAGCAGCCACCTGAGCAGCATCATTATCAGTCTACTCCTCACCCATCCCAAATCCAAGGTCATCAGTGTTTCCCCACACACAGATATCCTGTGAAACCAGGCTGCCCAACCCTGGTGCCACCAAACAACACATGATACTGGGGTGTCCAGTTCCCAGTGTTGTCATCCCTAATGTCCACTCATCTGCTGCTGCTGAACAACCCCCCCCCAACACCCCCTGCTACACTTTACAACACCAGGGTGATCACCTCCAGTGCTGCTGTGTTTTGTCTCCTTGGGACCCCCATTTGTGTGTGACACTGGGGTGCCCATCCCCTGTGCTTCCAAAGACCACTTCTGAAACAAAGAAAACAGTCCCTTATAGTCATTTTTTTAGTTTTAATTCCTGTAAAAAATAAAATGGTGCATCAATGTCTTTTGTGGTCACTAATCCCCTCCCCCTCCCCCACCCACACCACCCTGCACACCACAATTGCCTATCTTGTCCTCCACTCCCCAGTGCCGACCATCCTGCTGCTTACAAAGTCGACTGTGAACTGACTGAAAACAAGGTATGTTTGGTTATTGACTTTTTAATGCATTTTGAACTTTTACTCATAACTTTGTAATATCGTAACCTTTTTCCACCAAATGTTAAACATTGCCTTTTTGGGACCCCACCTCATGAACAAGGCAGGTAAAAAATGTTCAAATCCCCCAAAACCTGATTTCGCAGTCAGTCACCGAAAAGTATGTTTCAGACAAGAAGATCATAATGTGGGGTCATAAAAAGACTGTTCACAATTTGGGGTCAAAATCTCAAACAACGAAGTTATTTAGCAGTGTTTATATTCTTCAGCATTTACTCACAACTGTGCTGTTTGTCTAGGTTTTGACCACATGTTTTCAACATAGCCTTTTTTTACCACTCACCTTAAACAAGATAAATGTAATTTTTCTAATCCCCTCAGAAAAATGTTTTCACACTCGCTCCGTGAAATTAGCTTTTGAAGGAGATTTAAAAATTTCCATCTGTCTTAATTATAAGTTGGGGTCATAAAAAGAATATGTTGAAAATTTGGGGTAAAAATATCAAAAAACAACAAAGTTATGAAGAAATGTTGATTTGTTTTCAATGTTTACTCATAATTTTGTTATTTTGGGATATTTTGTCAGCAAATTTTCAACATAGCCCTTTTGTCACCCCACTTCATGAACATCACAGGTGTCATTCTCAAATCTCACCTAAAATGTATTTTTACGCTTGTGCCACAAAATGACCTTTTACACAGGATTTCATAAATAACATCTGTCATGTTCACAAGGTGGTGTTCTAGAAATACTATCTTGCAAATGTTTGGTCAGAATTTAAAAAAACAAAGTTATGAAGAAATGTTGACATTTTCAACATTTACTCATAATGATACAATATTTTTACTTTCTAAACCTACATTTTCAACGTAGTCATGTTTTCCCACCATATAATGAACATGGCAGGAGTCATTTGCAAAACCCATTCCAAAACCTCTTTTCATGGTCTTCCACAAAATAATGTTTTGGGTAACAGTTCTTAAATGACACCTGTCATGTTCCTATGTTGGGGTAATAAAAACTGCTATTTTAAAAATGTAGGGTCACAACTCTAGATCACAACAGTGTTATCTATGAACCTCTTCATTTCCCAGTCTTGACAATTTCACTCTTACAACTTGTGTTATTAATTTGGTTATTTTAGCCTCTGCGCTATCTAAGCCAAAAAACTACACAGCAAGTAACAAGCAGGAAAACATTCAGCATTGACTTATGCTTGTTAGATACTGCTTCATGTGATTGGGGTAGGCCTACTGTACTATAGACAGGGAATTTTGTCTGAAAACTACCCGCAATAATACAGGCTTACTCTAGTCTGCCATATTCCACAGTATTTGGTATCTATGTAAACCCCAAGGTGTAGGCTCCTAGCTCCCTTACTGTTGTGTTATCACTGTAGATGGTCGAATAATGAACCCTCAGTAGTTGTAACCCAGGTAGATCCTAACTTAGAGCTGTGGTTTCCTAGTCAGAGTCCCCTGTGGTCATGCACTCTCCCTACAGATGACCCTGCAGATATTGTCCTTCCTTGTGGCCCTTCCTCTTTGGGGTTGCCCATGTGAGAGGTCACTTTGATGTCAATTTGCCTTCTGTAGCTTCTCCCCATACTTTGTGATTTATCAGTTGGACTTTTTGGTGTACACAGCCACTAGGAGATAAATCTTGGTTAGCATGACAGGTTTCAAAACTAGTGAACTGTATGCAGTGTCTTTTTTCAAATTAAGAGAGAGCTGGTTGGAACTGAGCTATTCAGTCACTTTGAATTGATCTGAGTGCAGGGTTCTTACTATGCTATGGAAGAGCCGTAGGGTCTAAAAATATGTTAGCCACTATTGCTAAAATGCACCTACATTTTGCAGCCACATATGATATGTATTAATCAACAATATAAAAGTGGTCTAATGCTGCTTTCTAACCTCTGCGTCTCTCATCAAACATCCCAATATTGTCAATGACTGCTGCCTCAGTCGAACTGATGGGCATCAAGTTTTCAAGGGGCAATGAGTGAACTTGCACACCTAGCAGGCTGTGTCCACAACTTTGAGCATGACAAGAAACAATTTTACTCTGCAGTATGTCTCCAATAGGCTAAACATGCTGGTTTAGGTGACAGAGCTAGCATGCTATGGCACTGGTTTAAGTGGCTGGTGGTTATGACAGAACCAGCCACATGTAATCAAAATACCACAGTGGTGAAAGAGCCAAAAAATGCTAGCCACATTGATTTTACACTAGCCACTGGTTATTTTTTTAAACTTTCAATCTTTATTTTGTTTTTGCAAGGAAAACTTTGCAAACTTTTTTTAAAAAAGAAAAGGTATAAAAATTATTGTAAAATTCTAACATTACAAACACTAATAAATAAGGAGAAAAAAGATACATGTAATGTGCACAGTTATCATGAGTGATCAGAGAATTCATACAATGCCACTTAAGAAAGGAGTAGAGGATGTAATCCATTAAGTTCCATGCAACATTGATTAGAAGGGAGACTTAAAATTAAATTATGGAACAAATTCTGAACGTAAAGGCGTTATATATAAAACCCACTTTCTCCATTCATTTTCAAAAGCCTTTTGCGTCTTATTAACTATGGCGGTGAGCCTCTCCATCTTATAAAGATCTATTATTGTTTGTTGCCACAGATCAAGGGTAGGGGGAGAGTGAGAACTCCACCTCTTGGTAATGGCTTTTTTGGCAGCTAAAAGAGCCAAATTCAGAAATTTTTTGGAGGGAGCCTCAATAGGTTCCTGAGAGTATTCACCAAAAAAAAAACAAATGGGAATCCAGAACTAAGTCAGAGGATATTAACTGATCGAGAGCCTCACTGAGTTGAGAAAAGAAAGGCTGCAGAACCACACAGGACCAGAAAACATGACTCAAGGTTGCAGGGGAGTACTCGCATTGCCTCCAGCAGTCTGCCCCAGTGCGAGGCATTTACTTCTGGACCACTATAGGGGCTCTGAAGTACCTAACCTTGAGCTTCCAGGAGAAATCCTTCCAATTGCCTGAACTGACCCCTCTATACTTATTTTTCAGGTGGCTCTGCCAAAAGCAAACAGACAGCTCAGTCCCTAAGTCCCTTCCCCAGGCCATTCTAATTTTATCAAGAGGCTTGCTCTGCAGTTCGCACAAGCTTCTACATACTATGGAAATCAGATGCAATTGGATTGGTCTCCCATCTATGGCAGATAAAAGTATAAGTAGAAGATTGGCAGGAGGAATCATTCATTGTGGTCTTCCCAATGAATTAAGATAATTCCTGGCCTGGAAATACCTAAATCTGTCAGTATAGGGACATTATATTTTTGGGTCAGTTCTGTTAAAGAGAGGACAGTTCCCTTGGGCATGAAGTGATACACCAAATGAAGGCCCTTTCTGAACCAGGTGCGGTACCCATAGTCCATCTTACCTGGGAGGAAGGCATCTAGGTAAGGAAGGGAATAGATGGCTGATCTCCAGGGTTTGAATTCCCTTGAGAATAAAGTTCTTTGCCAGGATTTAATCGTTGATTGAGTGTATGGGTTAATTATCATGTCTGCCCTTACTGTTGGGGGGAGTAAGGTGCCATAGATGTCAGTAAATTCTCTTCCCTTCGTTTCCACCGATTTCCATCTGGAGATCTACGTCTGGTCCAGCCAGAATAATGGTATTCTGATCTGGCAGGCTTGGTAATATAACCTAAAATTTGGTAGGGACAGGCCCCCCAGATGTCGTGGGAGCTGTAGCGTTGTAAGATTAATCCTGGGTTTACGATTAGCCCAGACGAAGGAGAACATTTTTTTCTGTAAGGTTCGGAAAAACTCATCTGGGATTAGAATTGGAAGGGTCTGAGCAAGGTAAAGGAAACGAGGCAAAATTAACATCCTAATTGACTCTACACATTGGTACATGGACAAGGGGAGAGCCCTCCATCTCTCCAGGTCCAACGAGGTCCTGGACAGAAAGGGGGTATAATTTAATGCAAACAAGTCGCAATCCGGGGGGGCCTATTTGAACTCCAAGGTATTTTAAACTTTTCAGGTGCCATTTAAAATTGTAACCTTGCTTCAAATCGGTCTGCGGGGTAAAGTTCCAGGCCAGAACCTCAGTTTTACTTTCATTGATTTTGTATCCAGATATAGCTCCAAATCTTTTTAAAATATCCCATAGAAGGGGGAGGGTGGCTCCCGGGTCGGTCATATATATTAGGAGGTCATCAGCATGCAATGCTAATTTATGTTTTATTGCTTGGACCTCTATCCCCAACAAGCCATCCTCCTGCCTCAAGGCCTGGGCCAGGGGCTCCAGGTATATTGCAAATAACAAAGGGGAGAGGGGGCACCCCTGCCTGGTACCTCGGGAGAGGGTGATAGGACTGGAAAAAGAGCCGTTTATCCGAATGTAGGCTTGGGGGAGAGAGTACATTGCTTTTATTAATTGGACAGTAGTCTGCAGGATACCAAAGTGCTCCAACACCTCCCACAGAAAAGGAGCCACTGGTTATATAGACAATCTTTAATGCATATTCTGTTTCTGGAGATTTATTTATTGAAATGTACTTAATCTAGATTGGCAAAATGAGATAAATGACATAATCTCATTTCTGGCACTAAGGTTGGGTAGAGGGGCAGAGGAAGCTACAGACAGAGACCAGGTGCAAAAACAATTTTGGTATAATGAAAGTGTTAGAGATAGAGCTGTCTGATGGCCCAGCAGGTAGTGTGTTGCTCCTACACTAGCAGACCAGGTTTGGGAGCAACCTAGGTCACTATATAAATGGGTTGTTTGCACTCATACAAAAACATTTTGATGTAGGAAATAATCTATGACCTGGAAGGGTTATTTTTTTCTATGGAACTACCTGACTTTTTTATGAGCTGGAAAGTCTAGATGTGTGCTTTTGACAGACTAAAATTTGCTTGGTTGCTATTGTGAAGGATTTCACTGAGTTACTGACTTGAATGTGTTAATTCCATGTTACCTAATGTGGGTTATAATGCCATGCAGGGCTTTGTGAATATGTAGATGATCTGGGTAGTATATAACATCAGTATATTCTCGTTGCTAAATCCACCACTGCATCACCATAAGGGACATTATTTAAATTTACTAATGCTTTTAATAGGACAAAGTGGAATTATGGATCACATTACCTTCCTGCATGTCTGTGGAAGGCTGACGAGAATATATATATGTATGAATATATATATATATATATATATATATATATATATATATATGTATTATACAGTGAGTTGCATACTAATTGGTGATTGTATTATTATTTTATACATAGATCCTCTACCCTGAAGAAGCCCAAGAAAGGCGACACCTTGGGCTTTGCTGTGGGGATCTTTTCTGGATACAACTAGTAAAAAAAAGTACACAGGAACATATACTTTTGGTGTGGCTGGTTTCTAGAACTTTCTTGCTTGGATTATTTTCCTTATGCCCACACATTACACTCAATAGAAGATTAACATAAAAGGGGACCTACCTGGGACTGCTTGCTTTTGGATGTTTTAAGATGAACCCTAACTGGGGCATTAATGCAGTTTTTTGCTATTAATTTTATTTCTTATTGAGATAGTACAACTATATTCTCATTCACGCAGGTCCCTCTGGAACCTGCTTGAATGCTTCTGTCTGGTTGCATAAACTCATGGCCCCCTGTGCTTCTGTGTGGAAATGTGGAGTCCATGAGGCTTCAGAAGTGCAGGACCCTCTGGGCCCTGAAGCTGTGTGTGGATTGAGATGCAGGCATGCAGGTTACTCCGGGCCATGCAGCAACTGAGGAATCCATGAGGGCAGAAACACAGGATCTTGCAAGCCTTTCAGTTCTATGTTTGAACAGATGCGCAAAAGTCCTCCTAGACACAGAAAACTAAGTACAAAATCTTGTTTTATGAGCCCACCTTCTTGCTTCATGATATTTTCATGACCTCAGGAAACAGGATGCCTGCTCACAAAAGATAAATGTGAAAAAAAAAAAACTAAGTCCAAAATCTTCTTTTGTGAGCGGGCATCCTGTTTCATGACATTTTCATCAACTCACAAAAGAAGATGTCTTCTTGTGAAAGAAGAATGTGAAAAGAAATTAAGTCCAAAATTTGTTTTGTGAGAAGGCATCCCCTTTTGTGAGATTTGCATAAACTTAGGAAAGAAGTTGCTTTCTCATGAAAGAAGAATGTGAAAAATACTAAGGCCAGAATCTTGTTTTGTGAGAAGGCATTCTCCTTTGTGAGATTTTCATAAGCTTATGAAAGAAGATTTCTTCTCACGAAGAAAGACTATTGAAAAAAAAATCTATGTCCAAAATCCACTTTTGTGAGACTAACTTCTTCTTTTGTTTAGCTCTATTTCTCTTTCATGAGCCTAAGGAGGGAATAAAATTGACTCATGAAAGAACACTCAGTAAGGATTTTTGGTATGTCCCAAAAACACGTTTTGGGCTTGTTTTTCCAAAAAGTAAATACAGAATAGAGATAAATGGGTCCTGTTTAGCTAGATTCGTGTGTTTGTGTCTCTTCGGGGCATCATTTTTATCAGTTTTGAAATATTTTTTTTAAACCGAAAGAAGATGGCCACTATACAAAATAAGATTTTTTTTCTTTCAAAAGATTAAT
The DNA here is from genome assembly GCA_016271365.2 of Neoceratodus forsteri. Lineage (NCBI taxonomy): Eukaryota > Metazoa > Chordata > Ceratodontiformes > Ceratodontidae > Neoceratodus > Neoceratodus forsteri. Next base: position 1,731,717,212 of record CM057449.1, read on the forward strand.
TTGATCCTTACAAAAGACAAATCCTCTTTTAAAAGGCCAAATTCTTCTTTTGTATCAAACATCTATCAGAAAGACCCTACTGAGCATGCTCAGAATCAATATTTCAAATCCTTATATTTTGGAAACAGATAATTTTTTTTCACCAAACCAATGAAAGGCATCATTCTAGGGCAAGCCCATTCCACCCAGAAAATTTCAGTACATAATTCCAGACAGTCTTGGCTATAGGTGATGACAAAAAAAGCCAAAACTATCTGGATCTCAGAATGCACACATCCAGCTAGAACAAAACATGCAATTCAAAAGACTTTGTCCCTTCAGACCATGCATGCAACATTTTGTGCAAGTCTTTTGAATGGAGGTGAAGCTCTAAGGTGCAAAGTTAGGGGTTTAACATTAATCACCCTGCTCAACTCTGACTATAGTGGCACTACCAGGCCACTATAATTTATACCATAGGACTGGGAATATGCATACCAAATTGTGCAGTTGTAGGGGATAAGACTGTCATTGCTGTCAAAACCCACATTTTTGACTCAAACAGGAACTCATCCCTAACACAGAGGCACAGTATCCAGTGATAAGGACACTCACTATTGAGCACACACCAAAAAGGGCGACTCAGTAGTGGCGCCTTAGACAGTTACTGGATGAGGGGGGTGACTGCAGGTATAGTGACATTCTGTCACTATATATACACGCGTTCGGGGGGAGCGAACACAGCAGAAGGGGAGGGAGGGTTTGTATAGTGTGTTGCAGCAATGGGCTGCCAAGCTGCCCTGTGGCATGGTGAATGGGTCGCAGGCTTCGGCTGCAAGGGTGCCAGGTTTGGGTCTGGGCGTGCATGCCTTTTGTTGCGCCTGATCCAAATTTGAGTTTTTTCTGAATTTGCTCCCTGACATGCATCCCTCTGGAGTTGAGAATCCTTTAGTGGGGGGTGTGGGGGCAGTGCCCCCTGCTTAAACATAAAAAAATGTAAATCCCCGGTGCCCTTTTGTCATGCGCCGGGGTATACATTGGCAAAATTGATTTTTGCTGATGTACAGGCACCGTAATGGTGATTGCCTTTTGTGATCGCTGTTATCACATAGAACCCAGAGGCACTATGGTGCCTCTATTATAGTGGTGCGGTAGTGCCACTATAGTTAGGGTTGAGCAGGGGTTTCTATGTTAAATCCCAAACATTGCACTTTAAAAGCTTTGCAACTGTTCAAAGGATTTGACTGACAGTTTGCATGCACTGTCTTGGAGGCAAGAGCTCTTGACATGCCAAGTTCTTTCTGGTTGGACATGCGGATTCCAAGATCCAAGTAGTAAAAAAGTGAAAAAATTGCATTTTTTTGCTGGTTTTGTTTGTCATTGCTTGGCACCCAGACAGTTTGGAATTTTGCTTTGAAATTTTCAGGGTAGAAAGGGCTTGAGCCACAGTGCTGCCTTTCACTGATTTGGTGAAGAAAAATTAATCTGTTCCAAAGTTATAAGAATTAGAAATTTCAGTTCTGAGCATGATCAGCACGGTCTTTTGGATAGTTGTGTCATACAAAAAAAAAAAAGCCCATACGAGAAAAGATTATGTTTCGTATCAGGGTAATCTTTTTTCATGAGAAAGAATAATTTTTTTTATATGGCCGCCATCTTGTTTCCATTTTCTTTCAAAAATGTTTTTCAAAAGCTATAAAAATGATATCCTGTAGAGACACCAACACATGTATCTTGCTAATCAGGACCCCCCCTTAGGTGAATTATGCAGTTAGGTTTTGGAAAAATCACCCAGAAATGTGTTTTTTATACATTTTTAAATCTTTTTTCATTACCCAGATTTCTTTTTTTGTATGGCCATATGAAAAAAGAATAGGGCCATATGAAAAATGATTCCCTTCATACGAAAAAAGAATTTGGCCTTTTTTTTTTTTCAGATTCTTTTTTTTGTATGAAGGAATCTATTTTTGTATGAACAACACAATCTCACAAAAAAAGATCCCATCATATGAAAAACGGATTTGGACTTCTTTTTTTTTCCATATTTCAACTGTAACAAGACATAACTCTGTCATATGAAGTTATGGGACAATCTATATATCAAAATAAAGGTCATACTGAGTACTACAACACCAAGACATAACCCCCAAAAAAATTAGGGGCTATATAAAAACCATAAAAATAAAAACATACATTTCAATTATTTTATGATAACACTGCATCTTTAACAAGCTATAACTTTGCAAGCCTCTGGAGTTAACAGACAATGTATATAGTATATCAACAGAAAGGTCATAATGACTAGTACAACATTAAGCCCATAGAAATAAGAACTGAAAATGGTCCATCCCTTAAAAAATTACAAGGAAGCACATACAATGCTTTTCTGGAGCAGTGGAAGTTCAGGGCCCAGACAGCCCTGCACTTCCACATCCACATGTGAATAAATGAAGGCATGGAAGCAGTGGGTCCAATGGGCATTGCACTTCCATAATCACATGGATGTCTTCATGCAGGTCCCAAAGAGACCTGCATGAATGATGATATGATTTTACTATCTCAGAAAATAAGCAAATGCATTGCAAAATATTTGGTAATGCACCAATTAGGGTTAAACTGACAAAAGTAGGAAAATGTGGTGTTAGGGTATCCAACCCTAACATCCCATCCCCCACCCTGCCAAACCTTTATGGTTTTGGCTGTCCTGAGTCTTGGCAAATCAGGCTTGGGATTTTCTTGGGTTATCAGTTCCTATTTCTCAACCCCATTCTCATATAGTCTGCACTTTTGAGCTTACTTGCTGATGGTGTGGGGAGCATTAGGTTTGATAACCCAAGGAAGACCCCAGCCTGATTTGCAAGATTCAGGACAGCTTAAACCATATTTGTTTTCCTTTTGCTGCTTGTAGGGTAGGAGATGTTAGGTTGAAAACCCTAACACCATATTTCCTTACTTTTGTAAGTATTAATATATATGATATATGTAGATATATATTAATGTGTGTGTGTGTGTGCATATATGTGTGTATACATATATTAATATATATATATATATGTATATATCGAGAGAGAGAGATAGATTATTGGGGCACAGTAATGCCCCCATAGTTAGGGTTGAGTGGGAGGGTCTATGGTAAACCCCTAAATTTGCACCTTAATAGCTTTGGCAGTGTTTGATGAAATTAGCTGAAATTTTGCATTTGTTGTCAAGGAGGAAGGTATAACTTTGTAGAAAGTTTTGTGATGGAAACTTGTGCCATTTCTGAGTTCTGCATATAATAATAATAATAATCTTTATTTATATTGCGCCTTTCTAAAATCAAGGTGCATTACAATAAAATAAATCATATTAAAACATTATAAAGTATTAAAATCAAGAATAAAATACACAGCATCAGTCAATGTCAATACCATCTCCGAATGCCATTTTCCATAGAAAGGATTTTAATCCTTGTTTAAAACCCCTCACCGTCATGCACTCTCTAATCCAACAGGGTAGAGAATTCCAGAGGGTCGGCACCGCGAACATAAAAGCTTGGGTGCCGGAGGATTTTAAAGCTACCCTCGGAATCTCTAGCAACCCCTCATTGTCTGAGTGGAGCGGTCGCTCCGGAAGGCAAGGAACCAGAAGATCTTTCAGATAGTCAGGGCCCAGACCGTGTAGGGCTTTATATGTCAGTAATCTGACTTTAAAGGTGATCCGCCACTGAACCAGCAGCCAGTGCAGCTCCCGCAGCACCAGTGTAATATGAGAGGAATGAGGAGTCCCCATTAATAACCGGGCCGCTGAGTTCTGCACTAGCTGCAAGCGGCGGATATCAACCCCAGGAAGCCCAAAGTAAAGGGAGTTACAGTAGTACAAACGTGAGGTCACAAAGGCGTGGATCAGCGTGGGCAGGTCGCTAGACGGAACAAGGTGCTTGATCCTAGTGATGTTCCTCAGTTGGTAAAAGGATACCTTAACAACCACCGACACCTGCGCACGCAATGTCAACCGATCATCAAGGATCACCCCTAGGTCACGCACCCGTTTGGAGGTAGGGAGCTCAATATCCCCAAGAATAAACCTGAGGTTTGGTTTGCTCCCCACCCCTCAATCTGGTGGCCAGGATACACAACCATCACCTCCGTCTTCCCAGAATTCAACTTCAACCAGCTGGACCTCTTCTAACCCTGGATCTTGCAGAGACAGTTGTTAAACACCGAGAGAGCTCTATTCTGGTCAGGTGCAAAAGACAGATAGAGCTGGGTATCATCGGCATTGCACTGAAACTCCAGCCCATATCGTCTTACAATGTCTCTGAGGGGAAGCATGTACACCGCAAACAACATGGGGGACAGCACAGAGCCCGGAGGCACCCCACAGGACAGAGAAGTAGGATTGGAGGAAAATACCCCTGATGCCACCCTCTGAGTTCTACCTGTGAGGAAGGAGGTAAACCATCTGTGAACCAAACCTGACAGCCCACAGATGCATCTCAGGCTCTCAAGCAACACCCCATGGTCTATGGTGTCAAATGCTGCTGACAAATCCAGCATATGTTATTTTCCTGTAGATGTCTAATTTATCCCCCCAATACTTAACAAGGGATTTGTGTTTGCTCCCATGTACAGCCTACATGGAATGGAATTTTGTTCCAAAACTTTCAGAGTAGATGTGTGATATGCCAAGGTAGTGCCTTTGGAAGGTTTTGTGAAAAAGTATTAAACTGTTCCAGAGTTATAAAGACTTACAGTTTTTTTTTCTGTTCTGAGCATGCTTGGTAGGGTTTTTAGGATAATGTTTGGTACAACACCAAAAATTCATTGTTGCAAGACCGTTTTTGGTTTCTCACCACTTGCTTCTCATAGCACACATTTTTTTTTGTGCCGTTAGAGCCACCATCTTGTTTTCCCCTTGGAACTAAAAAACATGGAAAATACATTAAAATGGTGTAATTTAAAAAAAAGAAACACCTGAACCTAGCTAAATGGGAGCTGTTTAGCTAGATTCTGATTTTATTTAAATAAATAATGTCCAGAAATACCTTTTATACACACCACAAAATCCAGGGTGCCCAGCTAGTAAGAGGAGCTGTTCACTCACATTCTCTGAGAACAGAAGAACTTTCTTGAATGCTGAAACTGCAGCTGGAAGTTGTGCTGCGACTTCAGTTGAAGCAGTGAGCTGATGATCCTGTTTCCTGTGTGTGTGTGTGTGTGTGTGTGTATCTATCTATCTATCTATCTGTCTGTCTGTTTCTTTCTTTAACTACATCTTAAGTGGACCAGGGAGCCCACCCCTGTTACCACATCTTTCTCCTCCCTCCCCTCCTGGTCACCTGCCCATCCACTTCCCAATGTACTGCTTCTCTTGACCACCCTCCTCTACAGGTTGCCCACTCACCTGATGTACCTGGTGACACTGGGGTGCCCCCCTCCGGTACTGCCAAACTGTAGCCTGGCACTGGGCTACCCAGTCCCCAGTGTCAGAAAACCATCCCTCAGTGTTTTTTTGTTTTGTTTACCCTGTAAAAAAGAAAACAGTCCCTTGCCAATCTGCCTCCACCCACCCTGCCCCGACCTCCCACTCAGCACAACCCACCCCCATCTCCACACCACCTACACACCCTTACTCACCTGAACATGTCCCATGGTATAAATCCACTATCCAATTGAATATACGTCTGGCTGCTGGAGCCGGCGATTGCAATATGAAAAAATCAGGTAAGCGCAGTTTGCTGTATTTTAAAAGGGTTTTGAACTCTGATTCATAACTTTGTCATTTTTACATATTTTGACCTGCAATTTTCAACATGGCCTTTTTGGGACTCCACCACGTGACCAATGATGGTGGAATTTTGCAAATCTTGCCCAAAAAGGCAATTATGCAGTTGTTTTGCAAAATCACCTTTCAGATGGGATTTGAATATTTTCACTGCCCTAGTTCATGAGGTGAAGCATAAGGAGGCTGTGTTGAAAATTTGGTGTCAAAATCCATAAAAATGATGAAGTTATGAGCATACCTTGACAATTTTCTTTGCTTGTTCATAACTTTGGTAACGTTAAAAATTTTGACCTAAAATTTTCAGCATAGCCATTTTTTCACATCACCTTATGAACATGACAGCTGTCATTTTTCAAATCCTGGCCAAAATGTGGTTTCACACTTGTGGCACAGAATTACATTTCGGTGGCACGGAATGATGTTTCGGCAGGGATTTGAAAAGTTTCACCTACTGTGTTCACAAGGTGGGGTAATACAAAGGCTATGCTGAAAATTTGGCATACAAATATGGTAAATTGCCCAGGTTATGAGTGAAAGTTGCAGTATTTCAATGTTCACTCATAACTTTGCTAATTTTCAATATTTTGACTCAAAGCTTTCAACATAGTCATATGTCCACACCAACTGATAAATGTGATGTGTCATTTTTTTAAATCTTGGACAAGCCATGTTTTTGCACTTCTGGAGTGAAATGAAATTTCAGCCAATATAATATAAATCTTACGTCATGTTTATGGGAGGAGTCATAAAGTGACTATTTTGAAAATTTGAAGTCAAAATTAAAATATATATATATATGCATTATGGCCCAGATATTCAGACTGTGCCAGGCTGTGGCGCAAGCCTGGGTGCAGCACAACTTGGCTGTGCAGGGGCGTTGACTGGGCGATATTCAACAGAGCTGCGCCATGGCACAGCATAATTGAATATCGCACCCTGGCCACCCGCAGTGTGCATGGCGCAGTACCACTGCACCAGCGCAAGTGGCTAGAGTGGAGCAGGGGGATGCGCTAGCGCAAGTTCCGTTGCAATATGCGCAACAACCACGATATTCAAAACTGCACATGCAAATGGGGCCATAATGTATGCAAGGTGCAAATGGGGCCATTTGCATGTCATTATGGCCCTATTTGCATGTAGGTGCGCCAATCCCCGGTGACTTGTGCCTGGCGCCCTGCCAGGCAGCAGCCGTCGGGGACCGACGCCAGCTGCACAGCGCGGCAATGCGCCCCTCTGCCCGATCGCAGGCATACGGAGAGTTAAATCATGTCCTATATCCCTGGTGGTCCAGTGGACTGCTGTCAGCCCAATCTCAGGCTTAGGTATAACAAAAATAAAGCCCTATATCCCTGGTGGTCCAGTGGACCGTTCGCAGCCTGTTCGCGGGCATTTGTATTATAATATTGAATTCCTATATCCCTGGTGGTCCAGTGGACCGCTTGCAGCCTGATCGCAGGCATTTGTATAATAAAAGTGAATTTCTATATCCCTGGTGATCCAGTGGACCGCTTGCAGCCCAGTTGCAAGCTTTTGTACTATAATATTGAAGTCCTATATCCCTGGTGGTCCAGTGGACCACCGCAGCCCAATCGCAGGCATTTGTATAATAAAAGTGGAATTCCTATACTCCCTGGTGGTCAGTGGATCGCTTGCAGCCGATTGTGGGCATTTGTATCATAAAATAAGTTCAATATCCCTGGTGGTCCAGCGTACCCCTCACCCGCCCACTGAGCCCACACGCCCCTGCCCTCATCGTCACGGGCGAGCGGCACCTCACTCATCGCGTTCATCGCCGCCGACATCGAGCTGTACACTCCACACCAGCAGTGTGCCAATGGGCATGTAGTTCACTGTACTAGACAGTCCAGATATGTGAGTTGATTCATTCACATATTCTAGAATGTGTAGTACGGTATGGCTGCATGCCCATTGGCTCACGCCAGGACCACGGGCGGCGGCCCTGCCCACGCTTGTCAGTCGGCGGTGGCCGGTGGCAGGCGGTGGGGTGCTGCCGCCCACCGGGCTGACAGGGGGAGGCCAGGGCTCAGTGGGCGGGTGGGGGGTACCGCTGGACCACCAGGATATTGGACTTATTTTGTGATACAAATGCCCGCGATTGGGCTGCGAACGGTCCACTGGACCACCAGGTATTTTGGACCTTACATTTTTACTTATGCTTGTGATCGGGCATGGGGGAGGCAATGCCACGAAGGTGCAGCCGGAGCTCAGGTGGCCACCCACAGGTGGCAGCTGCCGTGTTGCGCCCTGCAATATGGCAGCTCACCTGTGGGTGACCAGCCGTTGTTCCTTTTTTTTCTGGCACACCTGTGTGCAGCGCAAGTAGGGGTTGCTCAAGCATGGGCTCAGCACATCCTAGGCTGAATATCGGGATGTGCAGAGTATGCATGGCCATGCCCCCACTGTCTGCGCTGCATACATTACTGATGTGCTCTGGTGCATCGAGATTTGTGCCAGGCACAATCCCCATTTGAATATCGCGCTGGGGCGCATCAGTGGGTTGCGCATGGCACAACACTGTTGCACCACGCACAATCCTTTTGAATATCTGGGCCTATATATATTTGTTAATAAACTTTGTTTGTAGTGCCAGTCTTGACACCAGTGGGTATGCTTTGTGACCCCATGCTGGTGAGCTGAGTTTGGGGGTGAGCTTAGTGGCTCAGCTGGATGGAGTGAAGGTGGGTGTATGGCGCTGTTATGTGACATTCCCTAGCCATGGAATTAAAGCTGCAGGGTTCTCCACACAGGCCCAGGTACCATATAATGAAGACAACTTTCCTCTTGGCATAGGGCCACTGCACCTGTAGGTGGCAGAGGGCCCTGTGTATTGGCTGACTGTTGACTCTTTGCCCCAGGCGTTTGTATCTGTGGTCACGTGGAGGCAGAGGGACCAGAGAGCCCTGTGCTTCTGCAGCCCACCAGGCAGCCCTATGAATTTTTGACATATGTTGCTGCATGGACGGTCATGCACTTCTGTAGGCAGATGGAGTTTTCCCTTGGCACAGGGTCCAAAAGGTTCTGCACAGTTACGTCGTCTGTTCACACATCTCCTGAAGGGACCTGTGTGAATGAGGATACAATTCCACTATCTCAAATAGAAAGGAAATTCTTTGCAAAAATCTTTGTTAATGCACCAGTTAGGGTTCATGATAATGCCACAAAAGTAGGGAACTGTTTTAATTTAATGTGTATTGTTTTATTTAGTTAATTGTGTGTCATCTGATGTGTTTTTAAAACTATAAGGCGTCTTGGTTTTGGAAAGGCACCATAAAAATTAAGTTCTATTATTATTGTTATTTTATTAACTGTGGCATCAGGTTTTCCAACCCTAACTTCCCACCTCCACCCCCCAAGTATGCAAGTATCATCAGCAAAAGGAAAAAAAAATTAGGGTTTTTGGGTCTCTGGTGTCTTGGTGAACCAATGGTAGGGCCTTCCTTGGGATTGTCAACCCTAATGCCCACCCTCTCTCCCCCTCAGCACATAGCCTCCAAAGCACAAGGTACAACTACAAGCCTCTGCCTCATACTGATACACGCTTCCCCACATGTTGCCAATATAATCTGTTGTAGCTTTCTTCATGATACCTTTTTTTAATCACTTTTTCACCTATACAAATCATGGCAGGATCAACCAGATAACTGTACTCTATCACTTTAGACCTATCAAAATCATAGCAGAATCAACCAGATCACATAGATACATAGATACATAGACAGTGTCGGCAGATAAGGGCCTATGGCCCACCCAGTCTGCCCATTTGAGCTTGTAAGTTCAGTTTATGTTTTCCTAGAAGTCTGTTGCCCCTTACCCCTGACCTCCAGAATTCCTTTATGTCTATCCCATGCATTCTTAAATCCCGTGATTGTTTCAGCCCCCACCACTTCCTCTGGCAGGGTGTTCCACTTGTCCACCACCCGTTCTGTGAAGAAATTCTTCCTCATGTTTCCTCTGAATCGTCCTCCCTCCAACTTCATCCCATGCCCTCTAGTCTGGGTACATCTTTTCTTGCTTAAAAATAGTGTATTCCTGCACCCTGTTCCTCCCTGTGAGATACTTGTATGTCTCTATCATATCCTCTCTCTCCCTCCTCTCCTCCAGGGAGTACATGTTCAGTTCCTTCAACCTGTCTTCATAGCACTTGTGATGCAATCCATGCACCATCTTTGTTGCCCTCCTCTGAACCTTCTCTACCTTGTCTATGTCCTTACATAGGAATGGTCTCTAGAACTGTACACTGTACTCCAGGTGGGGCCTCACTAGTGTCTTGTATAGCGGAATTATGACCTCCCTTTTCCTGCTGATGATGCCCCTGCCTATACATCCCAGCATCCTATTTGCTTTACCTGCTGCCTTGTCACACTGTTTCCCTACCTTGAGGTCATCAGAGATGATAAGCCCAAGATCCATTTCCTGCTTGGTGCATGCTATATCCTCACCCCCAACTGATATATTGTGCCAGGGTTTTTGTGCCCCATATGCATTATCTTGCACTTCTTTGCATTGAATTTCAACTGCCAAACCCCTGACCATTCTTCAAGTTTCTGCAGGTCCCTTCTCATTCTGTCTACACCTCTGGTGTGTCTACTCTGTTACAGAGCTTTGTGTCATCAGCGTAACAGTGAAATTCTGCCTTCTAGGTCCCCAATGTCACTGATGAAGATGTTGAATAGGACCGTCCCAGCACTGATCCCTGTGGTACCCCACTGGTCACTCTTCCCTCTGTGGAGTGACAGCCATTTACCACCACCCTCTGTGTCCTGCCACCCAGCCAGTTAACTACCCACCACACTACTGTCCTGCCCACACCCATATTCCCCAGTTTGTGTAGTAGTCTCTATGTGGCACAGTGTCAAGGCCTTGCGAGTCCAGATAGGCCATATCCACTGCCCTCCCCTGATCCACCTCCCTAGTCACCCAGTCAAAAATTCAACGAGGTTATCTGACATGACCTCCCCTGGTGAAACCATGCTGCCTTGGGTCCTGTAGTCCATTGACAACCAGATGTTCCACCAATCTCTCCTTCAGTAGTGCTTCCATGATCTTCCCCACTACCGAGGTGAGGCTGACTGGTCTGTAGTTCCCTGCTTCCTCTTTGTTCCTGCTTTTGTATAAGGGGACTACATCTGCTGTCCTCCAGTCTTTGGGTACCTCCTCTGTTTCCAGTGATCGGCTAAACAGGATAGCCAGAGGTTCAGCCACCACCTCTCTTAGTTCTTTAAGGACCCTGGGGTGCACCCCATCTGGCCCCATTGCTTTATCAACTAAATAAAACACTAATTTGTGCCAGATAGGGAGTACTTTTTGTCTCACCCCCCCAAGTGTTTGTGGCTATTTTATAAGATAGATAATACACTACAGGATATACGGTTGTACTATGATATCTGCATGCCATGGGTGAACACACTCACCTTGTGGCCTCATGCGTCACAACGCATACCAAGGCATGCGTATATCAGAGCATGACTGCATGCCCTGTAATGGATTATCTATTACATGTAAAACAGGTAGGAAAAATCTGGGAAAATCAGGATACCTGATTGGATAAAACACATCACGAGACCATGCATGATCCCACAACACCGCACGCCTCCCACTATGACTGCACACATCCACTACTTTCCATCCCTTCGAACCTTCGAAACAGCAAGTGAGATCACTTCGCACCTGACACACACAGGCTGCCACACACACACACACACACACACACACACACACACACACACAGGCTTCCACAACCATAAGAAAGTAAATCCATGTAGCTGTTCCACACTGCAAAAAAATATCTGGTTGGTCCCACCATGATTTTTATAGGTAAAAAGTAATTGAAAAACCTATCTGGTTGATTCTGTCACTTTTAGCCTGTCTTAACTGTGTTGGCTGGGGTTCAAACTGGACCCCCAGCTTGCCTTCTTGTGTTTACTCCGTGTACAAGGGATGGCCTTCTGACCTCACCAAGACCTTTGGGATCAACCATCCCATTCAGAAATTTTGCTTGAATGGGGAAGTCTAACTGAGTGTGCATGTTGCATGCACTTGGCTGCGTGTTCAATTAAAACCACACTACCTCAATCATGGTCTAGTCTCTTTGTCTGATTAAAATGACCTTATCCTAAACCTTTATAGTTATTTTTCTTCTAATATTTTTGTACCATATATTTATACATATATATATATATATATATATGTATATATATACCAATAGTCACAATTAAGATTTACCCATGTATTGTAAGTCAACAGCTTTATAAGTAAAAATATTTAACTGAAAAGAAATACCAGGAAATGTCATATTATCTTAATACTGTACTTAAAACTGGTATGCAGAATTAACATCATTTGGATTAGCAGTTCAAGCAAACAATGTATGACTAACTAGAGAGGAAGTCTCTTCTACTTTTGATACGATCATACAGTAAAGTAAGAATAAAATAAGATAACATAAAATGCAAGTACCATCTTTCCCTGCTCCATATCAGAGATACTAGCAATTCATAACACACAGTGCCATAGCTTGATGTCTCAAATGAAGTCCTAGGCAGAAGGACGTGCTGTCACAGTTCCTTTCTCTCTTTTGCCCCCCTTAGCTTAAATGAGTCTAAATTGATATGTTTTATGGATCGAAGGCACATGATGTACCTCGTGTTACATTTCTTGTAGAAGCGTGTCTCGTGATGCACTTTTCCCTGAAGTACACCCCGTGGCACACTTCTTGTAGAAGTATACCCCATGACACATTTCTTGTAAAATTATGCAAGGTGGTGACGAAAATATCTTAGTTTAAAACTCTCTTTGCTACAGAAGAAACTGTGGTTTAGCCTTTAAGCATGAAGCCTTTTTGAAATGTGTTCTTTTTTACTTCCTCAAATAAAATCTCTTCATTCTACAGTTAGCTTCAAACAAGACATGCAGATATATTTTTTCTTTTAAAACTGTAAACTGTTAATATGACAAAAAAGCTATAATCATTCTTGTTTTAAATGTATCTTCAAACTGTTTACAAGGCACACTCGATGATAATGTTTACAACTTACAAATGCTAATGATACAACTTAAGTGCTATAGAGGAAACTATGGTTTAGTCTGCTGCTTTCTTGAAGTGTGTTCTTTTTCACTTCCTCAAATACATTTTCCCCTTTCTACACTTAGTTTTAAACAAGACATTTTCTTTAAACTGTAAAATGTTAATGTTACAACTAAAAATTGCTAAGAAACTATAATCATTCTTGTTTTAAATGTATATTTCAGCTATTTTATAGTGACACACTCAATTCATTGGCTAAACAGAATTATGCTTGGCAATAAGGTTGTATTTAATTCAATTCAGGAAAAGCAGAAGTAAAGCATTTTTCAATCGGCATTATTTAATTTAGAAAAGAGTCAATAAGTCAGTTATATTTGTTGATTTGTCTCTTGGAAACAGCCAGAGGGTTCTAGCTCCATCATGTCCTCTAGTTTTAGGAAAAGCTGCTTCTCTGGAAAATTTGGATCAGGCAGTCCAAATAGGGACTCAAGGGGATTGCAGGTTCTGCATTACTTTGATAACTTTCACTATCTTGCTTTACTATAGTGTGACTGAGCGGTGTTTGTGGGCATAAACAATATGCTGCCAAAGCTTTAAAAAGAGCATTGTTTTCTTCAAAAAGCACGTAAAGTCTGGTGTTTAACATACATTTTGTGAGGCTTTCCTAAATGAAACCACCTACTGTAGAGCAAGGAGAGTGAGCAAGTCTGCAGCTTCAGAAGAGTAAATGCAACTGTGAGTGAGTGTACCTATAGCTATGGCTTCACCACTCATTGCCAGGCAGTATAGCTGGCAACATTCCAGAGTGAATAATAAGCTTATTTGTGATCAACCCATGAAATATCCCCTATATTTACACCAGGTGCGATAAACACATTGGGCCCTATTCACCAATGGGTGGGACTTATATGCCAGAAGCACGTATCCTGCCTGCATAGGTCTGCACATGTGGACAGGTGCACACTGGTGGAATTCAACACCGGCTGCCACCAGTCTGCATCCCTGCCCCTCCCAGTGCGCAGGACTCCGCAGGGTGGCTAGGGGTGGTGCTGCGGACCTCGCCAGGCATCCAGTCAGATGCCCCGACCGGGTCACTCAGTGGATCCCCGACGTGGCAGGGTGTGCGTTGGCAGCACACCCCATGGATGTCCAGCAGCCAGCAGCTGTGGAGGTGAGAGGAGGCCAAAGCTGCCATCCCTCCTGCAATGCGGCACTAGAGCGGTGCATAGGTATGGGTTGGGGGGGTCTTTTGGCTGTGCAGGGGGGTACTGTACCCCACCATATGCCCAGAGGGTCCAGAGGTGGGGGTTGGCGGCAGTGCCATCTGGGGTGGAGGGGGTGGCAGCATCCTTGGGCCAGTGCCCCTATGTGGGGTGTGTGTCGGGTGGGGGGGTGCCTGGTAGGGGCCGTGCACCGACGTGTGCTGAGGTGGGTGGTGCTGGGTGGCCATTGGTACGGCTGCAATGGTCCCAGTGGGTGGGTGGGCTATCTGCCCTATCCGGGCAGAGACTCGATGTGTATGTGGCGTGCATAGGGGGCTTATGGCAGGGTTCTCACTGGCATACCCAGCACCCCCCCGCACCCCCATGGCCAGCACTGCACACCTTTGTGCATGGCACATTGTGCTGGCATGCCCCCAGCCCGCCCCCAGCATGTCAGTGGCTCAGCAGATAGCACACTCGCCTCTGATGCCAGGAGATCAGTAGGCTCTGTGTTCTATTCCCACACCAGGCACTTAGGTTAATATCCTAATACTGACACAGTAGTGCAGCATGAGGAGGGTGCTGCACTCCTAAGGTGCCGTCTTCCGGATGAGACATTAAACTGAGGTCCCATCTGCCTGTTCTGGTGGTAGTTCACGTGGATGTTAAAGATCCCATGGCACTTCTCGAAAAGAGCAGGGGAATTTCCCTGGTGCCCTGGCCAAATTTCCTCCATTCATGAAAAATACCACCAACAGCTTAATCTGGTTCAAGGTCAGTTGGCATTCATCTGTATCCTCCTCCCCCAGGTCGTGCCTGAAAATAGGCAGGATTTGTCTAGTGCACTTATCTGGTCAACAAAAACTAAATAAAATAAATAAATAATTAAATGTTGTGGTCCATGGACCAGGGGGATCGGTGCATTGGGGCTGCATGCCCCCCCCCATATTGGTGCATCCTGCATGGGGGGAGCTCACTGGGTGCAGAGTGGCTATGCCCCCTAGATACGCGGTCCGTGGCCACTCCACCCATTTTAGCAGCATGTGCAAAATAACTGAAGCAGCTTACTGAGCATGCTCATAAATTTTATTTCACTTATTTTGGCTACACTGAACATGGTCAAAAATGTATTCTCACATGTGGGGTGCCATTTATTTTTCGACTGCTATTAGACCATTGGTGGAACCAGTTTACATTGTTTACTATTGTTCTTTTTCTACTGTTTTACTATTTCTGTAAAAAAAAAAACACTAAAAAAACCTTTTGTATAAATCAAATATGACATGGCCTGACATAAAGAATCATTCCTATCTTCATTTGAAGGTATTGGTCTATATCTGTCTTACTTGTGGCTTGACCACTCTTGAGATATCAACAGACCAATACCCTTTCAGGAAGTTATAGTATATGGATAGATAGATAGATAAATAGATAGATAGATAGATAGATGGATGGATACAAAATAACATTTTAAACATTGAGAATTAGACAAGTGTAGAACAATAAATATAAAATACACAAAGGATAACGATCTGCACATATAATGATAGTTCCAACTCCAGACTGCACATATACAGTAAACATCAGAATAAGTACAGGGTGGGGGTGGGGTGGGGTCACATATGTAATGAATTCCAGAAACAGCAACAATTCTAAATCAGAGCCCTGTGAACTCCCACACTATGGGCAACAGATCAGACTGTTTTCTCTCAGCAGGGTATGAAATCATGTTGTAGCCAAATACTAAGAGTATTTACACTATACCTGTGGCAGGTGCCGGCTACCTCATAGATTCTGCTTCATTTATTTTTAGCTTTGTGCATTGCCAGCCCTGATTGTAGTCGTGTCCGCTGTTTGACTATATGGAGCTAGCAGCCCATTCCCTTGGCTCCATGTGAAAATAGCGATTGCATAGTCGTGACGAGAAAATAGGCAACTAATAGCGAGTGGTAATAACGTGACCTCAGAGTATAGCGCCTTCAAATATAGCTCCCATGTGTTAATCGCGAGCAGGTGGCCAAATAAGTATGCACACCCCCTCTCGAGACAAACTCACTGCTGCAATACGTCTGCTTCAAGTAATTCAGACAGCTTTCCTAGTTTTGCTGGCCATGCATTTGTCTTAATAACAACTTCCTGGTTACCCCTGGTTGCCAGGTTACCTCTGGTTGCATGATTACCGTAGGTTACCTCTGGTTACTGGTTACAATCAGGCGCTATTTTGTATGGCAACTAGAAATAGTAGTACTCCTGTATACCTCCTGTATACCTGAAGTGACATGTATTTCTGTATGCACAGTAGCTCTAAACATAATATTAAAGGATTGCAGCTAATTAAATGAACCATTTGCTGCCACCGATTCTATGGGATTGGTGATGGGTGACCTATAGTGTGGGAGCGTCAGCAACTGGATCAGTGGCAGGCCCGAATTCACAGTTACAAATTCAGGTGAGCCTTTCCTAATTTTTGATAGCAGCAAGAATCAATACCACTTTTTGATCGTTGGGTTCCAGAGTCGCTATTTTGACACATAGAGGAATACATGTCCCTCTCAGTACACAGGAGTACTACTATTTTAGTCCCTCTCATTGTAATGGTTCTAGGTCTGCAGCCAATCATTTTGCTATTTCAATCAGGCACTATTTTTGTATTATAATCCCTCTGCAAATGGGGGTTCTCAAAAGACTTCCAGGAGCTTGCTTGAATGCTCCAAGCCTGAATGGTGTTTGGCGTTTAAGCCATTTATCAGTGAGTGTTTTTAGAACCTCTGGTACTGTCTCTTTAAGAGCTGTCTGATTGCAGACATAATTAGTTTGTATGGGGGACTATGTGCTTCTCTGTTTGAGTACCACTCGACTGCTGCCAATTCACTCCATTTTGCAGTCACTAGGAGTGCAAGGGAACCTCATCTGAAAGATGTAACTGTTTGCCAGAAATCATTTACAGTAATAATGAAATTACAGTTTGTCTAACCTGCTTTTTTGCAGTCAGAACTGTGTCTGCCTAGTTCCCCATTCTGGTTTTGAACTGCTGAACTGGACCAATCAGTGGGGTAAGCTAGCTCTAAAATGGTGCCTTGGACGAATCAGAACTTGGACTCATAATCTGAGCCAGCCACAAGAGGATTGCATGGGCAGTGACTCTGGGAGATGTAGTTTAGACTGTCGCCTTTTTGGACCAACAGCAGCAGTCTATTGTGAGTGACAGCCAATCCAGTCAAGAACTGGGAGGAACTCAAAGGAAGTGCCCGGTTTTGTCTGTTGGGAGTTTCAGTTGAGCTTTGGCAGTGAAGGGGAAAGGAACCCTGTGCTCCTTCAGTGCACAGTTTTAGTCAAAAAACATGTGTAAGGTCCAGAGTTCCGGTCTGCAGCTTGTTAGGACTGAATCCGTCCTGTGAAGAAAATCAAAGGATATCTGAAGAGTGGAAACCAGGCTCACCCTGTAGAAGACTGGAGGAATTGCTGAAAATTGCACTCGGTCTGTCAGGAACTGAATCTGCTGTGTGTTCTCCGGGTATTGTGCAGTAATTGCATGGGATACAGATGCAGCCTGCCTGGTATAGTGCTTTCTTTTACCATATAAATGTGTGAAGAGGTTTGTGTACCTCAAGTGAACTGCCTGCCATTAAGTGACTTTTGCCTGTGACTGTTTACCATATAAATGTGTGAGGAGTCTCTTGAGCTCAAGAGTAGCCCTGCTGACATTGAAGGACCCTATCTTATTTGGAGGTCGTGAGTACTAATTCAGGGTCACTCCTTGTTGAATTGCCACATTAAATCCAAATGGAATTACTGTACTGCTGACTGTTTAATTCTCCTTTCTCTGTGAAAGGGCCCCTACCAGCTGCCACAGTTTGGACTAGCCACTAGGGCTTGGGTACCCAGGGACAGTAACTGATAGGGATAGGCCTGTGCACAGAGCCATAGGTAGATGAGTAGAGTGATAAGCTAATTAACCTGATTTCCCCTGTCCTTGTTATATCCCCTAAATAAATCAGAGCTGCTTGTTTCAGCAAAGTTATACTGCCTGAGGTATTTGTCTATGTTAAAGTACTGTACTGTGATTGTTGCACTGTATCTTATTTCACAGGAGGTCCCAGTGCGGAACCAGTCCTGGGGGTAAGTGTATACTGTAAAGGTAATTCTGATGTATTGTGTGGGCCACTAGTGGGAAGAAAGGGGGGTTGCAGTGTCCCAGAGGGCTGTGACCAAGTTAGTTTAACTATTGTAAACCCTGACCTCTGGGTGGAGGCACCCGCCATTGGATCCAGGCCCCTCAACCTGTTAGTGGCAAATCAGGCAGGGGTAGTAGCCCCTGGGATAGCGCCATCTAGGGGTTACAGTATGATGTGTGGCAACAAGAATCGCTATTTCGTTTCACTCAGTATTGTTCAGGGGTCGCTGTATTTAAAATCTCGATTATGTATTTGCTATATTGTACTCGCTTTTATTCCGTTGCGATCTTAACGAGATACTGTTCCCTTCCCCTGCCAATTGTGGCACCCTGTTCATTCATACTCTTTGTGGTGTCTCAAGTTGAAGAGCTTAGAAATCGATGGGGTGTCATTTTGAAGGCCCTTTTGCTTAAAATCAAAGCTACCACTAAACTAACAAGACTCTTCTAGAAAAGTGAAATGACACCACAGTTTTTTCTGTATTCAAAAGCAGTGAGGAACCTATCTGTGAATTATTATAGATCAGGTGTTGCAGACTATAATGATGGATTGCTGAAGGTGGTTTAATTCATTTATTATAATAACTGGGTTTTGTTTTTTCCCTAAGGGAAACCCAGTTATAATTCACCATTTTAACCAGCAGGTTATAACGGTGAACTTATGCCAGCTTTCCCTTGCTCTGTTCATGCACCAGCCATAGCTCTTCCTTTCTTCAGCACCGGCCACTAGTCCTTGCCGCCACAGACTTCACCGCCACTGGGACTCGATGGTAAGTTCTTTTACAAAAAATCACTGGGCTAACATCTTTTAAACTAGGCTGCTTTTGAAAAATTAAGGAAAAAAAAAAGAATAACATTTCTTACAGCAGGCACGTTGGACCATGGACCGTGCTGAAACCCAACCAGACTGCGGCCTCACAGCGAGATCTTTTATTTTATATAGTTGCTGCGGTGAAAAAATGATAGCCAGCAATTATATAAAATAAAACATGGGTTTGTACGTAAAACTCACATTTTACACACAGCCTAAGTGTTGGATGCTTAAATAAACCCCTCTAGCTTCTCTCTCTGGGTTTGTGTAGCATCCGACACCTTGGGTGTGTGTCCAATTCTCATTAAGCACACGACCTCATATGTTTTTCTGTATTTATTTATTTATTTCAAATGTTTTACCAGGAAAGACATACTGAGCTGGTAGTAGCTCAGTTCCAGATGAGTCCGGGGGTTGGGGGGTGGGGGTCAGAAAATGCAATAATATGCAAATAAGTACAACAAAATGAGTAGTTCACAGGCAGATCTTCTAGTTTTAAATGTACATTGTCTAAGATGTGACATTGTGCTGCTAGTTTAGTTCCAGTTGATATGAAGATGCTGTTTAAACATTGTGAACTTTGCTGTGTTCTGCGTGAACACCTTCAGATCCAGGTATTTTCAGCAGGAGACTTTTCTTCTCAAGGATGGAGCATGCGCGCTTAGTAACTAACTCTGATCCATTGCAGAACTGTAATCATTTTTACTAAATCCTGAATATGATTTGGATCTGATCAGTAGCTCACTAAGAAGGACCCAGTACACACCAGTGGTGGGAGCACAAGCCTGTAAGACAGGAGGTCCCAGGTTCAAAGTCCCACCCCAGCCACTTAACATTAATGTGACCATCTGACCTCCATGTGCTTCCGTCTGTCCTTGTAATGTTTTTGCCATTTTATTTTAGAATATTAGGCCAGGAATGGCACACTGAGCCAAAGCTCTTTCCCAGCTATGTCCCAGGCTGGTAAAAGCAGGACATCAAGGAAAATGAGATGCTGCATCTCAGCTGGGTTATCCTGGGTAAATAATGTTTACAGCAAAATACACTGATTTTTACATCACTGCTATTTGTGCTGCCACTTTGCCTGGGGCATGACATTCTTCAGATGAGAAATTGAGTGTTTACTCATCTGGTAAAGGTGATTGTGTTGGTTGACATCCATGGCACTCCAGACCTTACCTCATGGGTTTTAGCCCACCTGATAGGCTAGTGATGCACATGACCTAGGATCAAATTTCTAGACCCCAGGTCCCAGAAGCCCCTGTTCTCCAGTTGGAATCTTCCATAGCTGAAAATAAGGTTATTAATACCACAAAACATGCTTTTAGACGTTACATACATACACTGAGGCGCCTTCGGAAACTGGCCGGAAGGCCCCTTTTTATTTACCTATCGATACAACACTAATACTTGGCCTCTTAAATGGCCAACAACAGCCATCCTGGATGACTTAACAGTGAATTCAAAGAAAATGTACCATGTGAAATCCCTCTGTTCCTCCTTTACATTGAACCCCAATATCCTCCTTGTCACTCTGGTCACTCTGTAGGGAGGGCCATGGAGTGCCATGGATGTCAACCAACACAGTCACCTTTACCAGGGGAGTAAACACCCATTGTGATTGGTTGACCACCCATGGCACTCCAGACCTTACCTCATGGGTTGATAATCAGCAGTACTGCACTCAAACGGGTGGGACAGTGTGATCTAAGAGTGAGAGGAAGAGGAGCTGGCTGCTGAGAGAACTCTAGTGGCAAATGGGGTCTGAAGCTTGTATAAGTAATCCAGCCTATAGTGTCTTGCGAAGGTATGGATTGAAGTCCAAGTGGCTGCCCTGCAAATGTCCTCTGTAGGCACATTGGCCCTTTCTGCCCAGGAGGTATCTACTGTCCTGGTGGAATGTGCTTTAATACTTTCTGGGGGTGTTAAGTTCTTTGCCTTGTAGGCTTCTGAAATGGTTCTCTTGAGCCAGCTCACTATCATGGTCTTGGATGCTGCCCTACCCTGTCGTTTCCCTTTTGATATGATAAATAATCTTTCTGTTTTACGTATGGACTTGGTCCTAGATATATACATGGCTAGAGTGCCTTCCATGTCTAAGTGGTGCGGGATAGTTATGCCCTCTGGCGTTCTGTCAGATAGTGTGGGCAACTTGATGGGTTGCTTCCTATGGAAAAAGGATGCGACCTTAGGTTGGAAGGCCTGGACTGTCCGTAGGTGCACCCCCTGTGGGGTGAATATGGTGTAAGGTTCCCTGAGTAGAGGGTCCCCAGCTCACTAATCCTGTGAGTGGAGCAAATGGCCACGAGGAAACAGGCCTTCAGTCCTGCCCAGAACAAGTCCACCTGACTCAGGGGCTCAAAAGGCGTGGTGCTGAGCAAGTCTAGGATGAGGGTCAGATCCAAAGGGGGGCAAACAGGTCCGGACCCTGGGGTGCAGTGCCTCTACTGCTCTGAGGAAACGCACAGTGTTCGGGTGCGCCCCTGGGCTATGTTGGCCTATGGGGCCAATGGTGACGCCAATGGCGGACAGCTGCACTCGGAGCAATAAGTGAGATGAGCCCTTATCTACACCCTGCTGTAAGTAAAGCAGAATGGTCAACATGTCAACCTTCTCCAGTTCTATACCCCTGTCCCTGCACCAAGCCGCAAATATAGACCACTGCCTGCCATAGGTGTAGGTAGTAGAAGGCCTTCTAGACTGTAGTAGCGTAGATATAACTGATGAGTGGTACCCTGCTTTTAACAGTCTCTGCCCCTCAGGAGCCAGGCCATTAGTTTCAGGGTCCCTGGTGCGGGGGTGGCACACGGGTCCCTGCATTAGCATGTCCGGTCGATATGGTAGTCTGTGGCTGTCCAGTGCCATAGCTACCACTGCTGAGAACCAGGCTCATCGTGGCCAGTACGGTGCTACTAGTATGATGGTTCTCTGAGATTGTCAGACCTTGGATAATACCTGTGGGAGTAGGGGAATGGGGGGAAAGATGTATGACCGATCCCATGCCCAAGTTTGAGATAGGGCATTGGTCCCCTGGGAGTGGTGTTCCCTGTACCTGGAGAAGAACCTCCTCACTTGAGTGTTCTCTGCTGTTGCCATGAGGTCCATGGAGATGGGACCCCAGGTCTCTTGTATCAGTTGGAATAATTCAGGGTGCAGGTGCCACTCTTCCGGGTGCATCTGCTGGCTACTGAGCCAGTCTGCTTGTATGTTGAGTTTTCCTGCCGGATGGATCGCGCCAATGTGTCTG
Organism: Neoceratodus forsteri; assembly: GCA_016271365.2. Taxonomy (NCBI): domain Eukaryota; kingdom Metazoa; phylum Chordata; order Ceratodontiformes; family Ceratodontidae; genus Neoceratodus; species Neoceratodus forsteri. The sequence goes on from CM057449.1 coordinate 1,731,739,436, forward strand.
AGATTGGCCTGAGCCCAGCTCAGGACCCTCGTCACCTCTCTCTGCATGGCTCTGCACCTGGTGCCCCCTTGTTTGGCAGTGTAAGCCACCATAACCTGATTGTCCGAGCGAATTAGGACCGACTGCCCGGAGATGGTCGATTGAAAGGATCTGATGGCATGGTATACTGCCCTTATTTCCAGTACATTCATGGATAGTCTGGCTTCTGTCATGTTCCAATGGCCCTGGGCCGACCAAGAGCCCAAGCATGCTCCCTATCCCAGGAGACTTGCATCTGTTTCGATGGAAACATCGTAGCTGGCCTGTAATGGAATCCCTCGTGTGAGGGACCGGCTTGAAGTCCACCCGACTAGAGAGTGATGTATTGGATCCGGTAGGGGTATTCTGACCTTCAGCTTGCACTCATTTGGGGATCCCAGGGTCAGCATATAGTTCTGCAGTGGTCTCATGTGCCACTGGGCCCATGGGACCAGATCGATACATGAAGCCATGCAGCCTAACATCTGGGCTATTTACCCTATGGTCAGACGGTTGCTGGCCTTCAGCTGGTGGGCTAAGGCCCTCACAGTTTTGACCCTCCTCTGGGATGGCCTGGCCCATCCCTGGGACGTGTTTATCTCTGCCCCCAGGTGCTCTAGTTGCTGTGTGGGTGTCAGGTAACTTTTGGCCTGGTTCACCACCCAGCCATGTTCCTCGACAGCTCGTAGTGCCATTTGGGTGGCCTCTTGTGAGTCTTCTTTGGAACGAGCTCGGATTAGCCAGTCATCCAGGTAAGGGATTATATCCACCCCCTGTTCTCTTAGTCTGGCAACAAGAATGACGGATACCTTGGTGAACACCCTTGGAGCTGAGGTAAGACCGAAGGGCAGCGCCTGGTATTGGAAGTGCTGCCCTAGAATATGGAAACAAAGGTATTGCCTGTGACTTGGCCTGATAGGGACATGCAAATATGCGTCCTTCAGATCTATCGAAGTCAGGTAGTCGCCTACCCAAATGTTGCAGAGGTTGACCTTAGTGTCTCCATCTTGAACCTCTGGGTAACCATGTAACGGTTGAGGTGCTTGAGATCTAGGATGGGATGGAGTTCCCCCGTCTTTTTGGGCATGAGGAAGAAAATGGAGTACACTCCCTGTTCTTGTTCGTGTGGGAGCACCTGTTGGATCGTCTTGTTCTGCATCAGGTCCAGCAAGATTTGTTGGACCTGATGGGTGGATGCTCTTCTCTTTGAAATGGGGGAGCTTACAAATTTGTGTGGTATGTGAGAGTGGGACAGTTCTGTAGCATACCCCTAGACACCACCTCTAGTACCCATCTGTCTGAGGTTGTACCCTGCCACTTGTGATGAAACAGCATTAATCTTTTGCCCACTGGTGGGCATGGTGGTGACCTGTAGTCATTGTTTATTCCTGTTCCCTCTTCCTCTGCCTCCGAACTTGGAACCTTGGCCTCAGAAGGAGGAAGTGTGGTAACTTAAGTTGAAGGAATTTTGCGCTCATCCTTGAGCTTCTCTGCCACAAAAGGAATTGTTCTGGTAGTAGTTGTCTCTACGTGGTTGTTGTGATCTGTTTCCCCCTCGAAATCTCCATTTGTTTGATGGGAGGTAGATGGGTCTGCCCTTATTCTTGAGGAGAGCTTTCCCTTCTCCCTTCAGCTTTGGGTACTCTTGTAGGCCTTCCCTGAAAACGTGCTTGCCCTTCATAGGTAAGTTCTGTAGCAATGTCTTGGACTCATTATCTGCTTCCCACAGTTTGAACCACAGGGCTCTCCTGGCATGGTTTGTGATGGCCGTGGCCCGGGCGTTCAACTTCAGAGTGTCTACTGCCATGTCTGCCAAATATTTTGCAGCATTGAGCGTGCATTCCAGCAATTCTGACTCCCTGGTCTTGGGTTCTGCCTTGTCCAGGAGCTCCTCAAGCCATTGAATTTGTGCACGAGTGGTATAAAGTGCAGTCGTGGAGGCCTTGGCCGCCATGCCCTCTATCTCAGATAACATTTTGAGCATGTCCTCCACCTTCTTATGAATGGGATCTTTTAGTGAAATGGGACCACAGGGTAGTATGGTCTTTTTGCTGAGTGCCGCCACTAGGGGGTCAATAGTGGGGGCAGTGCACCAGGTGGTAGCTTTGTCCTCTTGAACGGGATACATGTGGTCTAGATTTCTCTTATCTGACATCCTACCGGGTTCTGCGGACTCCCATTCCCTAATGAAGATGTCATCAATTGCTGGATAATCTGGAAAGGTCTCCTTGGTGGCCTTTCTCTGCTGGATCATGAGGTTGAGTTTTGATTCAGGCTGACCCTCCTCAAGCTCGAACCCCATGGTGGACTTGATTATCCTCATGAGGTCTGGTATCAAATCGAAAGAGCACAACTTGGATGTGATGGACGGTACAGACTGTGTCTCCATCTCCTCTTCATCTGATAGGACACCCTCCCCATCATTGGGAAGGTCTTTATCACCCGATTCATCTCTTATGTCTGGAACCAGGGTGCTTGGGGGTGGCTCGATTGGGTCCTGAAGGGGACCCTCTGTTCCCCCTGGTGTCTTTGGTTCCAGTTGTGGCTGGGGGATTTGTGGTATCTTGGGCTGGGTCATGGCCTCCAGCCTCTCCATGATTTTTAACATGAAGTTCTGCTGACTCTCCATCATGGCCACCGCTGCTTGCTGATTCTCTAAGAGGATGGCCCCTGGGTCCATCCATTTAGCCCCACTGGGTACTGGCACGTCCAATCCTATCCCTGTAGATTGCTCTAGAGATAAGTTGTCCTCATTATGGAGGCATGCAGGGCACTGAGGTCCCACGTTATGGGGCATCAGGTTGGTGCTACATGTGGAGCATTTTCTTGCCTTCACCATCTGTAGAGAGAGAAGACAAAAAAATGGAAGGATTTTTAGGACTGTAACCATGTTGGGCATCCAGAGAAAACCGAGTCCCCCAAACAATAAAACGGCAGGTACTGTCTCTGCCGACCACACTTGAAACTTAGGCTAAGACAAAGGCCAGACCCTGAAAGGTGGAATCATGGTCCAATATTTGACCCCCCAAGCATGTGACTACATTGCCCCTAGCCTGAGCAAAGGACTCGTGATGGTCTGAGGGGGAGGACCTGAATCATACCTCCCCACGTCCCCTCCCCCTGCGCAACCGGAGTTGAGTAGGTGAAACTAGTAGCCAACAAAATGGTGGCCCTGTGACACTCTCCCTCTTCAAAATGGTGGCCGGGAGGTCCGATCTTAGGGCTGACTGGGTGATCCATTCTTGCACCTGCAGGGCCGCTGTAGAAAGGTGCCCCGAAATGTAGGAGGAGAAAACAGGAAATGGGGAAGCAAGAATATTGGCCAGGCCGGCCGCTAGGATAGGGGCCTGGGCCTGATGGATTGAGGGCCTGACTAGGCTGGCCACTGAGAGAGGGGCCTAGGCCTAATCTAATATACCCCTGGGCCCAAAAACATCTGTCCCCTGTGGCCCCGGTGCCTAGTGGTCTCCGCTTGGGAGGGGATCCCACTGAGGCCCGTGAGCGAAGAAGGTTTTTGTCCCCAACTGTAGTGATTGAAGAAATCGAGGAGATGTAAGGATTCCCCCCACCCACCTGTTCTAATCTGTGGTGAACGGAAGCGATGGAACAGTTCTGGCACACCAAACATTATTCTCCCTCTCTCTCTCCAAGCTTAATCCTAATTTTTGTACCCGAGATGCGCTCCCAATGCCTGGGGCAGAAGGTGGTCATCGGGAAGTGTGAGTGAGAGAGAGAGAAGAGGCGAGAGGAAAACTCGCCATGCCAGGCCGCTCCCAGGAGACGCAACGTGTCAGAGGTCTGGTCGAAGGCTGCAGCCCTGCACAGCTCGCATGGAGCTGAGATCTGTTATGCTGCCATACAATGCGGCGGCTAGTAGAGGCATCCACGGAAGGCAGCAGGGAGAGAGGAGAGAGGAGAAGCTGAGTGAGCCACGCTTATGCTCCCCAGCCATGTGAAATTCGGGCCGGGGCCTCTCTTTGAAACCAAGAGAGATTTACAATGCGAGGGTGTGCCTCGAGGGAGGAGGAAGCTTTTTGGAAGATTGCTATATGTTCGTTCCGATAGGCAGATTAAACTGCTCCAGAAACGTCTCCCTTACAAAAACAAGCCAGTTTTAAGCCGAAAAATGGCAGAATAGATACAGGAAAACACCCGTGTCTCAACAAAGCGGACCAGACTGATCCAAAGGTGTCTCCTCACAAAATCAAGTCAGTGTAAGTCAGAATAGTGATTAAAAAACAATAATAATAGCCACTAGCAACACAATCACCAAAAAATTTCGAAGGAAACCTCCAAACAAAGGACAACAAACCTAAGCTGGCCTTGAGCAGTCCAGCCCCAGGCTGTTGCAAGCTAACAAGATTAACTCTCTTGCTCCTATGCAGCATATATTGTTCTTCTGTGATTTAGGCAGGCTCAGATGTGATGTAAAACAAATTATATTTTTTACTGTGGAATCCACAGGCCTATCTTTTCCTGGCACAGTACAGGGACTCCTGGAGTGCTTGTAGCCTTATCAGATGCACGATTTGAACTGGAGAACAGGGGCTTCTGGGACCTGGGGTCTAGAAATTTGATCCTAGGTCATGTGCATCACTAGCCTATCAGGTGGGCTAAAACCCATGAGGTAAGGTCTGGAGTGCCATGGATGGTCAACCAATCACAATCAGCCTTTTTACCTGACCACACATGCTCTCAGTAAGGACCACCATTAAACCTGCTCTCTGACAAAGCTCAGAATATGATTAATATAATGTGAAGATAAAGTATAACAATTGGTACCATGAGGCTCAAAAACCAGCATACAGTCTTGGTAGTCTGATTATTTCTAGGCTTCAGAAGTTCCTGTCCTGTTGACCTGCTAAAAACAGGAAGTGTTATTATGTTGGCTTTTAGTGCACTCAGTAACAGTTTAAAGAATTAGTCATGCTGACTATCCATTGGAGACTTGCTCAAGAACTGGAAACACATGCAGCAGTTACTGTTTACTCATGGGAAGTGGTCAGGGAATTGAAATTAAAATGTGTTTGACTTTGTCCCAGATACATTACCCCCTTTTGGAGACTCAGCTACTGTAAAGAGCTGTTACGAGAGTACACAATCCAGGATACTATCTCTTTGGGCTGTACTGTAATCTAGCATTTTATCACTAAACACATGTTTTCCGTTGCTGAATATTTACAGTAACTTGCAGAGAAGAAAACACACCAGTCAGTGAACCAGGCTACTCTGTCAGAGACCTGACCATTGTGGTATTAAAACAGAACTGTGATCCAAATTATTGACACAAGAAGAAGTCTTACTAAACATGTTAGTTTTTAGCACACTACCAGAGGTAATCACTCTCAAACCAGAAAAAAAGGAAAATAATATTTCTATATTGTTTTCACACTCACAACTCCCCACACACACACAGCATATGCATTACCTGTTTAATCTCTGCCTTTTTTTGCATGCTCTTTTTCGCCCTGCCACCTAGCTGACCACTCCTTCGGGCGGCCATCCCCATCCACCACTCTCCCGTTCTCACCATCCGCTGCCCCGCCACCCGGCTGGCCTGATGTATACTTTCGTCGGGGAGCCTCTCCCGTGGGGCAACCGGGAGGGGATCATGCCTGGAGGCACTTTCTACATCTACGCCGGCTGGTGAGAATGCAGCTCGGGGCTGTCCCAGCTTCACAGCGGAGAGGTGGGGCCGCCATCATCCAGCGGGCTCAGGTGGCCATTTTTGCTGTACTGCCCTCTCACACCCACCCTAATTGGACCCCTGAGCAAGTGGCGACCTGAGGCGGGGACTTGCAAGGGCGTGTCGAGGTTTCACGCCACCAGCACACATCCCCAATCCACCTCCAGGTGCTGAGGGCTGTCCCACCCACCCACAGGATAGAAGTGTCCAATGAACACTCTGGAATCACTCCCTGCCGGTCTCTGTTCCTGACACCCGGGCTTGGGATGTGTACCCGGGTCATCAGCATTCTGAGCGAACCCCTTTGTTCGGCGGCATGGAGCTGGCCTCTCAGTCAGTTTTAAAAATGGCAGAGACAGCTTTATCTAAGAAATAATGCCCAAACAATTGGGCACTTCCTAGGAATTATGATCTAGCTGGGGGTGTTGGTGGCCTGAGGTGCAGCCGGGTTCCATTAACACAAGTGATGGTATTATTTCCATTGAAATGCCCAGTTGTAAGGGCATAATTGCCACTATAATTATAAGTCTAATTGTATTAGTTTAAAAAAAAAACAGTCGACATGCGTGCCCCACTCTGAATCATACTGGGCATTTCTAAGGAGTAGCTCCTGGTATAGCAGCCAATCAGAGTATGTACTGGTATCATAAATAATTCATTATACTTATAATTATGACCGAAAAGATAGGAAACTAAGGAGACACACTATAACCCTTCCCAATCATCTTTTGCTGCCATAATTTAACACTTAAAGTACTGACACTCAGAAGACTTCTTGACTACTGTATCCTCAGCATAAAACTCAGCTCTGTTTTCACTAACCTGATAAAGAGAGCAACATAACTCTTGAAAGCTGGTCTTGTACAGCAAATTGTTTTTTTTTTTACTGCTTCCCATGCTCACGGTCCACTTCTCCTTCCGGCCAGCCATGGACCCAACTGACATCATCGCCCTAATCCCCTTCACCTTACCTCACATTGCAGCTGTCCCAGGGATAGCCTGGTGTATCCCTTCACCGGATGGGTCCCTCTCCTCCGAGGGGGAGGGTGCCAGGGAGGGCAACCAGCCCTCTATCTATTCGATCCCTGGGAGCTGCTGAGGTGAGTTTCGGGATATCAGGGCACTCGTGATGTCAGGAGCCAGCAGCCATCATCTGGCCGGCCGAGGAGTAACGTTTTCCTGTTTACTCCCCGGGGGTGTGGTGTGCCACAGAGGTCAAGGCTCATGCTGACGTCCACTATACCCCTTGCATGCAGCGGTGCTGACCAAGCTGCCGCGCTCCCGGCCTCTACCAGGAGGTGGCACACAGTGAGCCACATCCTCTCCCTTCTCCCAGGAGAAGGCAAGCAGTCGTCGGATGCTTTGAGTCTTCTCCTCGCGGCCGTCCCTCCAGCGATCCAGGTCTGTTCCCGAATCCGGGTCGCTGGCGTCGCAAGCAGAAATCCAACTACTGTGCTGATGGGCCAGCTGAAATTTGTTTTGTTAATCCAGTAAGGTATTACATACAACATGTGTTGTTTTTTTTACTCTATAACCAGAAATCAGAGGCTAGAAATTTGTTTTCAGAAGTTCACTGTTTAAGCATGTGTTACTGGAGATGATTCACAGAAAGAGGAATTTTTAAAGATCAGACAGCACTTCTGGCAAATTTGTTATAAGCCTAATATTTAGACAAATCTCCATTGATAATTTCTATATACTATGTTTTTTGTAATTTTCTGTCTTTTGTTCTTTTTTGCTAGAAATTGGATCTATGCATCACTGTGTGGATTGCCTACATGCTGCATATCTGCTGCCACATGCTGGGGGTCCTGCAGATCCCTGTGCACATGCATGGAAGAGACATGTATCCCTTCCGTACTGGATCCCCACGCTGGCCGTGCAGCTACGTGCCAGTCCGGGAGCATGTCTGGGGGGGAGTGGCATCCCACAGCAGCACCATTCACAAAAGCGCAGAGTGCCAGGTGAGGGAGGTGCAACATATACCAGCAGAGACCCTGTAATATCTGTTGTGCACCCCTCAGACTTCAACCACCAGCTGTGGCACACCCAGCCACCCCTCTACCATGCTGACCCAGCCCTCTGGGGAGACAGGCAGGGCTGGGGACAGCTATTCGGGCACTCACCCATATATATTCAAATTGCCATTCCCACACCTTTCCACAAACCCCTGTTCACACAGAGCAGGGGATCCACTCCAGGACCCAGGACAGATATCTGATTGGATGCCTACCTGTGTCCCTCAGTTGCCCCACCCCCGCACAGCAGCATGCTGGGCGGATGGGGCAGAGGACAGGCATCCTACAGGGGCACATGGTAGTACATACCACGCACTGTCCGCCTGTCTGCAGGTGCAGAGCTACATGGGCCAGGTGTGCATAAATCACATGTATCCAGCCCCACGTTGATTCATAGCCCCCAGCATTTGCATGTGAACAGTACCGTTGTCCCTTAGACTGCAGTTGTTATGGCTGCTCATTCCCCACTTGAAGCATTATGTCTCTTCTTATGAAATCACAGTCGTTTCCTTGGCAGCAGATTGTGATATCACAGAGGAACGAGTAAGAACTGAGCAGTAGGAACTGATGAACTCTGAGCTGCAATAAGCAATTCTATGTGTGATAATGGTTTACATCCATGTACCTCGTTCTGATGTAGATAATTTTTATGTTCACATGCCAAAGGGATGCAAAACTATTGTGATTAGTCTGAGCTATGAGAGGGGTTTTTGGAGACTGCCCTTCTTCTGCCTGTAACAGCTTCAGAATACCTAGTCTTCTCCTTAATTCTGCCCGCTCTCTGCTTTTTATGTTTGCTTGTGCACACACGCAAGAAACATAGTGCCACCATACGACTTTTTGGAGGTGTGCATCCTGCTCTGCCAATGCCCCGTTCCATTTTGCAGACACACCCACACCACACCAATGAATGGCTGAGCTGTCTATGACAGCAGTTCAGATGCAGTAGAGTGCAGTTGAAAGAAAACCACCACTGACGTGTATGCAATTTACATATTGATGTTAGTGTGTGTGCAGTTTGCATATTGACATCAAGCGGTGGCTGTCACGGGCTGCCTCTCAGTCCCCATGAAAGCTGATGGGGGTGCCCAATCCTCCTGTCAGCATGCCCCCTCCCCAGTTCATTTGCCGATGGGGTAGCCTAATCCCCTCGGCATAATGTCCCCACAGTTGTTTTAAATTAATATGGTGACAGCTACCGCCATCTGCCTCTGACAGTCCCCATGAAAGCCAACGGGGATGGCCAGTCCCCCTGTTGGCATGCCCCTCCTAAGTTAATTTGCTGATGGGGGAGCCCAATCCCCGTCGGCATAATGCCCCCCTCATTTGTTGTGTGCCGAGGGTGATGCCCAATTCCCCTTGACTCATGCACCCCCCAAACACTTTGTGCCAATGGGGTGCCCAATCCCCATCAGCTGCAGCCCTCCCAACAAACACCCAGGTGGCACGTTGGGAGCCCACCCCAGCGTACCAAACCACCTGTGAAAAAGAAAACCTTCCTGCATTGTTTTTTATTTTCCCTGTAAAAAGAGAAAAAAGCATCCCTCGTTGAGTTTGGTGCCCCTTCCCCCAACCCGCACCCACCCTCTGGGCCTTTGGGCCCTGCGCTAAACAAGACCTGAGTTCTACCTTGCTTTGCAGATAGCCTTTGGAACCTGCATGAAACAGGATCAACATTATTCAGTACAAAGAAAACAGGAAATGTTCCAGCTGTGAGGCATACAACTAATATCCACTTGCCCCAAATTTTTGACATTGTTGTGGGAGATGTTATAGAGATGGCACTCAGACTTACACACACTAGAGATGTGGGAAGAAAAGGAAAAAGCAGGGTTGAGAACACTTTAGCCCTGCGCAGATGAGGCAAGGGTGAGGTTGGAGTTGAGAAGTGAGATGGAGAAGATGAGTTGGAAATGAGTGAGCTCTTCTTGCCTAAGAAGAGGGCCAAAATTTTAGACACATTGAGCTGCTGGGAATTTCAATGGGGACAGGCATAATTATGGTTGAGTCAGGATGATAGGGAGAGAAAAGGTGTGGGTCAAGGAAAGAGTCAAAGGAGATGTGAAGCTGGGAGTTGTCCACATTAAAAAAAAAGATTTGTGAGGTTAAGGAGGAAATTAGTTATTGCCCCAAAGGGGAAACTGAATTGCTCCAAGGGGAGAAGACAGATGTGGGAGAGGAGAGGGTGGGAATGAAGTCCAGAGGAATGCCATGTAGAATAGGACTAATTAAAATTTCAATGGTTCTGTAGGTAGCATACTCACAGATTAGAAGGTCCTGGGTTTAAGTCCTGCAACAGAAACTTGGACTAATTCCCAGTACAGACACTGTAGTGCAACATGAGGGGGGCTGCTGCACTGCTGAGGTGTCGTCTTTTGGATGAGATGTTAAAATTATGTCAATTTTACCCATCTATGGTGACTGTCCAGGTGGAAGTTAAAGATCCCATAGTACTTATCATAACAGTGGGTGATTTCCCCCAGTAGCAAAGTCAACATTCCCCCGTCAATAAAACAGGACCATGCAACCTCTCCCCCCCCCCCACCAGCAGACATCTGGAAACAAGATGTCACAGATCTATGTGCCTTTCCTGGTCAAAAAACCACAAATAAATACATTTAAAATAACTAGAAAAGTCATGAAACAGTTGCACTAAGGTTGCAACACTCAAACTTGCAGAAGATTTGGCGTACTCACCATGACTCAAATAATGACCATAACAGGAACAAGTATAAACTTGCTGTAAGCTGATGGAACAATTGCAGCAACCTTAGTTGTTAACTTGCAGTGTCTACATCTGTGATTGACTCACAAGTTTGTTTTTCAGTGAGTGCCTACTGTACTTCTGTTTATTATATTGAGGTTTGGCTAGGACCTAGTAGTGGCTTCTTGTCATTCAGGATGGCACAATTTCATCAGGTTTGGGGTTGGATTATGAAATGTAACTAATTGCCTTTGTTTATTTCCAAATCCATAGCAAACTTTAACCAATTTTTTCTAAGGAACCATTTGCCATAGTAACATGTTCTCTACTCTGTTAGAGTTGAGTACATGGCTGAAGGGGTGGTGGAGTATCGTCGAGGCATAGGTCAGGAAGCATAGGATAACCAGGAGCAGTTGTAATATTCACACTGAGCATTTTATCATTAGTAATAACAGCAAAATAATAAAAAAAATTTGTTCAGTATAACTATTTACAAAGGCAGTACAAACAGGGAAAACAAAATCCTTCTGAGTATTTCTTCTCAGTCTCAGTCTCTCACTCTCCTTGTCTCTCTAGCAAAAGCATTGCTACTCTTTTTATAAGTCTTTGCCTGGGAACCTTGTTAAGAGAGCTTATTTCTTACAAAATGTTCTTGTAAGTTTACAGAATATTCTTGTAAGTTTCATTCCTTGCAGGTGCGGCAAAAAGAACACAGTGACCCAGAACTGATCTCTTGTTTACAGCTCTGCAAAAGGCTTAAAAACTGTTTCTCAGGTTAACCTCTTGAGTTCCAAATAGATTTGCCATCATTTCATCTGTATAACTATATACAGTTTTAAACAAAGGGATTCCAGTATCAGTGACATTTCCACATAAAGATTTACATATATTTTTATACCCACAGATATGCAAGGGGGATGAAAAGACAGAAATAGCAAGGGAAAGCAGAGTGATAGCATGACATGGAGAGTTGCGTTACCTCAGGACATGTGTGATGCAGCAATGATTGGCTCTTTTAAACACAAACTGCGCCAACACCTCACCATGGGTACCTGTGCTTGCCCCCACTAAATCCCGCCTCAAGTCAGTAATCCTGTTGCCATAGTCTGCACTTACCATCTAGCACTTCTTAACCCTGCCACTGTTCCACTGGGTAGCCCCAACTTTGCACTTCACTGACCCACCGTCCTCTCCCATGGGGCTGCCATGCCCCCACCTCTCTTCCCTACCCCTCCACTTCCTACCCCCACCCACCCCTTCCTCTTACCTTTATATCTCCATCTTCTCCCCCTTTCTCCTCCCCCCTCTGTGTACTCTACTGATTTTTATCTCTCCTTGACATGGGCATACATTGTACAATGCCTTAGTATAGTGTAACCATGAACTTTATCTGTATTGTTGTACCGTAACATGTGTCTGTATATTTGCTACTGAACCACTCTGTATTTGAATGTTTATGTATCACTCTATATTTGTTAACTGACGTGGAAACAATTAACAAGCATCTGCTCACTGGTGCTATCCAAGATTTCAAAATAAATAAGTAAATAAAAATTGCGAAACTGTTGGAGTGAACAGTTCCTAGGTCTCACAAGAAAAATTGGTTGCGCAGCCAGACAGACAAGAGACAGGAAAGGAGAGGATAGAACGGACTCTTGTGCTTAACTCTTTCTGCATAACAAATGGGACGGGGCCTTATTCAACCCTGTCACAGGGGCAAGTAGGGGTTTCGGTATATAGTGAACTGAGGAACCCTCAGTGGAGAAGGCCTTGAATGTATCGGACCACCTGCATCTCACTGGAGAGGGAGTCAAGGTGTTGGGGAGAAAGCTAGAACAATTAATTAGCCAGAATTTAAACTACACACAGGGAGGGTTGCACCAGGGCATACAACCTAAAGCTGTCTCAGGTTGGAGTATATACAGCCATCCCCAGGACAGTAGGGACAGGACTTGCACAGAGAGAGTGGAAGTAGAACAGGGGACATGCACAGGATGGTCCCAGAAAAAACTGGTACTGGTGAAGGCATACAACTACTTGTTGCATGCCTCAGTGACCAATTTGAGGAGCCATGGATATTGTTGTGTGGAGGAGCACAAACATCCCCCCCCCCAAGAACAGGCTCAAGGTGCAGTTTGGCGACTCACCGCACACTGGAGGTGGGAGCAGGTGATTAAAGTAAGGAGATGGTGATCTACAGGGGTTAGGGAACAGTGTATGATAGTATGTGGATCCTCCTGAGTTTCTGCTTCAGGCACCTGATGCTTATGCCTCAAAGTGGAGGCTTGCTTAGTATAGTAGAAGGGAAAAAGTCCTGCCCCTGAGCTTAAAGATTCCACAAAAGAAACACATAAAGATAACATCCCCACCTTTACAATTTACAATTGAACTCCCATCAAAAAGGAGTGCTATGTTTACCCAAAAAGTATCTCGAAAAGAGCAGGAACTATCTCATGGCTTAGCATTTTTCCTGTAACTACCATTGCTGACAGCAGGACCATTTTCATTTGTGTGTTCTGCAATCCCACATGCATTATTATTTTTTATTTTATCAGGTTTACCATAGACCAGTCACTTTATCTGGCAAAGATGTCCGGGCAATGGCAGGGAAGACTGATATTTCTCGAATGTGGCAAGGGGATCTGCAGCCGATGCTAGTGGAGAGATACTCGGGTTCCTCTGGAAATGAAGCAGTACTCCAGGTATGTATGAGCAAAAGCACTATAGGAGATAATGAGGTGGCTTGTTGCATACAATATGCACTTAAGCTAAGCATTATATCAAATACAGCTTTAGCTTTCTGAAGGTTCATATTATCAATATTGAAGATCGGGGAGTACTTCTGACCAACTGGAGCATTCTTTTCCTCTGCACATGAGACACTCTTATTCTGTGAAGAGTGTCTTTACATGCAGATACACTGGATATGGGCACATTTGGAGTAAAACGGTTTTACAATTTTGATAAATTATTGCTTGATCTTGATCAATAATATATTAAAGGAACACAGTCAACTCTTTTTGCATCATATTGTTTCTAGTTAAACTCCACATTTTATAATTGCTTACCTTCTCTCAAATGCACTGATGTTTCTGCGTATATATCTGCTTCCTTTCTTAGTAGAACTTACATACATGCTAATGGTGTAATTATACCCAAGCTTGTTTTGTGCCAAATCCTTGATTGCATACTTCCTTAACATAAGGAACATCCCAAACAGTACAGTCACTCATGATGCAATAGACTCATATCCTTCCACTGCATCATGAGTGGCTAGACTAAGTTGTGGGTGTTCCTACGTCCTTGGAAAGCTGCAATAGGAGTTGATCAAGGACCATAAACAAACACATTTTTTGTGGTAACACCAGTCTGGTGCACAGTCTGGTTCTCCCTTTTAAAAAGAAAAAAAGAATCGGGATCAAACTCGCAGCTACATCAGCAGTCTCTAAAGAACGTGCCCAATCATAATGTGTTTTGTAAATTAGAGACACTATGAGGCCTAAGGGGATTGACAATGTCCTTTTAATACTGCCTTTGAGACCACTCTTATAGTCCTTATACTCAAAGAATTTACATGAGACCACTCTTACAAGCATAAGAGTGGTCTCAGCTGTGGTACTAAAATACATCAAAGTGCCAAATCAGTCTCTTTTTCAGCTAGCATTTTTTAAAAAAAACTTCACTGAACTTTTTGCAATAATTACACTGCAGCCAGACGACACAAAGGCAAAGGAGGTGATCACATGGTGTATGTATACCAAGCAATTAGGCACAAGGTCAAAAATAGTTGCAAGAACACTTATACAAAGTTTACTACCAGAATGTAACTGTTGTGTGGTAACTGTGCTACCTAATTAACTTTTTACACTTTTGTTCCTATATAAGCTGTTTAGCAATAGCAGTTGTTCTAGTGGGGCTAATCAATAATGTTGAATGCCTCTGACTATCTGTACTGATATTCTTTCAAAAGAGACAATGGAAATGACTGCCAGTTTGAAATTTGTGCATGTGCAACATTTGCTTTCTGTCAGCTAAGTTACCCATTTGTAGGAAAACGTTGCAGCCATGGGCTGTACAAATTACACTGTTTTGGGCATTACACTGAGTGTACGTCTGTCTGGATTTATATTAGCAGATGTCTGGCTGTCTAACTCTAGTAATCACAACTGGCAGCCACTTTGTGCATATGATATGAAACTTAAGGGATGCACTCACTATACAAGCACAAACTTAGTCAAGTAGCCTCATTTGAAATCATGTCAAGTTTATTGACCCTCACTACTATAACTGTCTTATACAAATTTATGTCTATAACTCTGTCATGTAACTCCTATTATTTGGTCAACATGAATTTGAGTGGGCTACCTAGTGGCAGGAGTCTTAGAACTCGTTGTGAAAACTTGGGTCCCTATAAAGATAAACATAAAATGATGTTTTTGCTATATATTGCTCTACTCTACTTTATATCTTCGCGTCTTGACTATTGTAATGCTCTATATCTAGGGTTACCGGGGGTGGATCTCAGTCGCCTGCAGCTGTTGTAGAATGCTGCAGCCAGGTTGTTGACTGGGTTACCAAGAACTTGCCATATCACACCTGTGCTGCGTGAATTGGACTGGCTGCCGGTGCGATGGAGGATCACCTTCAAGGTTGCGTTGCTGACCTATAAGACCCTACACAGACAGAGACCAGGCTACTTGCAAGATCTCCTTCGGCCCTACCGCCCTCTCTGCCCACTCCGCTCCACCGACGAGGGATTGCTAGAGATTCCCAGGGTTCGTCTTCAGTCATCTGGGGCCAGAGCTTTTTCTTTTGTGGCCCCAACCCTGTGGAATTCTCTACCTCGTCGGATCAGAGAGTGCCTGTTCACTGAGTCTTTCAAAGCCTCATTGAAAAGTTATTTATTTGAATTAGCTTTTTGAAGATAACACTTGTCTATTCTGCTGCCTTTTAAATGTTTTATATTTGTACTTATTATTGGATGTGTGTTGTTATATTTGTTATGTATTTGCGCTTTGGCATTCTGAAAAGCACATTATAAATAAATATTGATTTGATTTGATTTTGAGTTACTCCTTGGTGGAAATATCCACCCAAACCCAGGATTGCAGAATCATGTTTAAGGGAGTTACACCTTAGAATTTCTCAGAACTATTAAGTTATCATTTGTGCATTATAACATACAAAGTATTTTTCCAAAAATTGATTCGTTATGGTATTGGGCATCTTTGTTTAACACAGATTTTCTAGTAATCTCTGAATTCTGGCTAACACCAAAAAACAGTAGTAAATCCATTTCACTTGAGGGTTACAGTATCTGGCATAAGGCAGGATCAAAAGGGGTGGCCTATTGATTTACACAAATACTTACCATTGCATAAATCAGTTTACCAGAACCAGGTCTCAAAAGTCAGTATTGAGTTACCTCTTGAAGTTGCTTTTAAAAATTCCAGGCCAGTATGTTTTCATAGGTTGCTACTAGCCTCCAAAAACTCCACTCAAACAATTTGTCACTCTAGACAAGCTGGTTTTGAGTTATAGCAATAGCCATGAAATTCTATTAAGAGGAGGTACTTCAACGTAAACTGGGGTATGGTCAGTGTCTCACTGCCTTAGCTGACATGACCACTGATCTTGGCCTAGAACAGCTAGTTAAGGAACCAACTAGGTTCAATTTAAAAAAATGTGGAAACATTTACTGTTCTTGATTAAATATTTTCCAGCAGGCCTGACAATTATGTTCGGTCAGGGGTTTTGTCTGATTCATTGTCCGACCACCAATTTAGTTTTTGCATTAGTGGCCAGACGAAAGCGAAGGGCAAGCCAAATATTAAGAAACTTATTTCCTTCAAAAAATGTGACTATATTGCTTTTATGTCAGATTTGGCAACTAATGGCAGTGATGCACGCATCCATACAGATGGGCCTCACATGCTATCAACGGTCTTTTCCGATGACTGTGCCACCTTTTCTTTAGTAACATTTTTGGTGTACGATGTATGCAGTGCTTCATTAAATCTTGACACAAAAAAGTAAGGGATTACTAAGGTATGCTGCCCCAATTGATATGCCATTGCCTGACTTATTTATTTAATATAACAATACGCCATGGAGAGTTCCCTAAAATTTGGAAACTTGCAAAAGTAGTTCCAGTTTTTAAGTCAGGTGATGACAGATTACTGTACTTTCTAATCTGACTCCTGGGCCCAACAGAAATGTAATACAAAATGCAGGGAGCACTGTCTGTCATCCTGCAATGGTGCACAACTCTGTCCGTGTAAATGGTGGTCACAGGTGGTGTGGGTGGAGCAGCGGGTGAGCAGTGCAGACAGAAGCACATCAACCAGGCAGATTTACTACGAAAGACTGAAACTCACAATACCAAGTGTCTAGGATCCCGAGACTGATATCCCTAAACCCGGACTCCCGACACTCGGTACTTGCCCATGGCAGAGGTTTTCGGGGGCAGAGGCATAGCTACAAGGGTGCAGGGGGTGCAGTGGCATCCTGGACCATGAGGTTTGAGGGGCCCAAATCATAATTTTGATGTTTATTCAAAACTGGGGAGGGGCTCTGTAACATCGCCTTGCACCCAGGCCCTCTGGGAATTTGCTACGCAACTGGGGGGGTCTTTGCCCCCACACCCCCAATACAGGGGGCTTCAGCCCCCGCATCCCCCCTTAGTTAATATAAAAACTCCATCGTGGGAAAATAGTGAGTGTTGGGATTTCAAGTTTCAGGATATTAGTCTTAGGATTCTGACACTCGATATTGTGGGTTTCAGTATTTGGTAGTGATATCAACCAGGTATGTGTAAGCATATCATTAGATGACAGCATCACAGTGAGGAATGTAAACCTCCCACACAAGAGGAAGAGAATTTCTATGGGATGTGCAATCATTCTGAGAGTCGGATGGGTTAATTTGGCTCACATTTTCTACTAAAATAAAGAGGAACTGGGAGGTATCTGCTCCACAACCTTTGGAATATGCCACTGAACATGGAGTAGTAGACCCACTCACCAATATGCTGTATAAATATTCTTTATAGAAAAAATAATTATTCTTAAGGGTTAGCCTACACCAGTAACTTCTTGTTTTTCATATGCATTTTAGTGTTTTTTTTATATATGTTTTTCAGTTTGAGTTAGAACTCTTTCTGGTTAAAGGATCTTGGTCCCAGTCTCCTCATTTCATAGTGTGCTGTTGCTAGGGTCGCTGTTGGCTTTTTTAAGGTCACAAAGGCCAAGAGTTACCTTGGCAACAGCACAATATAAATGACATTATAAAGTAAGGAGCCTTTGCTTCAGTTTTTGAAGTGAAGCTGCATAGGAAACTGGGTCCATGATTCCTAAACCTGAAAGAATACTAATGCAGTCTGAAGTAATCAGCCATCAAGAGTAAGGGCAACAGGAGACTGGTTGCAAAAGAGCAGTCTGAAGAGTGATCTGTCCGCATCTAACCAAGAAGCACTGGTGAATGCCAAATGTTCACTTGCTTGTATTTGCTGTGTAGTTGTTGAGCATAGATAGTGCAGCAGTTAAAATAAAGAAATTAGTATTATGAGTTCTAATAGTGAAATTGTCATGATTGGGAATTGAAGAGATTCACTCATAATATTGTCATTTTCTTAGACTGTGACTTGTATGCCTTGTGACTGGGCAAGCACTTCCAAGCAAAAAAGAGGAAAAAGGCAGAGAGTGGCCAGAATTAAGAAAGAAAGTCAATATTCTGATGCTGTGATAGGTGAAGAAAAAGCACGAACCCCGAAAGCCATGATGCAGTTCAGACTTATGCCATTTTATTCACATGCTTTAGAAGCAAGAATATTCACTTGATTCAGAGTATATCGGTTGATCCGTGTTTATTTATGTTGTCATGATCAAAATGCTTTAATATTTGTGATAAAACACATGTAAGCAAATTAAGGCAGCTCCATACATAGAAACATAGAAACATAGAAGTTGACGGCAGATAAGGACCGCAAGGCCCATCCAGTCTGCCCATTTCTTTTTCTACCTTATAAATGTGCCATCAACCTTTGCTCTGTCAGTGGCCTATATATTCATAGTCATTTGTATTGCTCCCTTATGCCTATCCCATGCCTGTTTGAAGCCCTGCACTGTATTCATAGTCACCACTTCTTGTGGTAAGCCATTCCATGCATCCACCACCCTTTCTGTGAAAAGAATTTCCTCACATTCCCCTTAATCAGCCCCTCTAATCTCATGCTCTGTCCTCTTGTCCTGCTATTTTCTTATATTTAAACATGTTAGACTCTTTCACCTTGTTAATGCCCTTAAGGTGTTTGAATGCCTCGATCATATCACCTCTCCCTCCTTTGCTCAAGGGTATACATATTGAGTTCTGTTAATCTGTCCTCAGATGTCTTCTGATGCAGTCCCTGCACCATTTTGGTTGCTCTTCTCTGGACTGCCTCAATTTGGTTAATGTCCTTGTGAAGGTGTGGCCTCCAATACTGCATGAGTACTCCAGATGGCGCTCTAACCAGTGTCTTGTAAAGAGGATTATTACCCCCTCTTACGACTTGTGATACCCCTACTAATACACCCTAACACCCCCTAGCCTTACCTACTGCTTTAGAGGTCTGCTTGGATGATTTCAGGTCATCAGTGATGATGATGCCTAAGTCTCTTTCTTCCTTTGTGACTGCTAAGCAACTCCCTCCCAGCCTATAGGTGGCTTCAGTGTTTCTCTTCCCTATGTGCATGATTTTGCACTTCTTGCATTAAATCCCAGTTGCCAGTCTTCTGACCATTTTGCTAGTTTATCCAGATCTCTTCTCATTCTGCCCACCCCATCTGGATCATCTACTCTGTTGCAGATCTTGGTGTCATCTGCAAACAGACAAGCCTTACCTCTAGTCCATCTGCAAGGTCACTAATGAAGATGTTGAAGAGGACTGGCCCCAGAACTGATCCCTGAGGTACCCCACTTGTGACTTGCATCTCTTCTGACTGTATACCATTTACCACCACTCTCTGTTTTCTGCCTGTCAACCAGTTTGCCACCCAGCTGACCAACTTTTGACCCACCCGAGCCTACCCAGCTTATTTATCAATCTTCTATGTGGAACAGTGTCAAAAGCTTGCTGGAAGTCAAGGTAAGCGACATCAACTGCTCCCCTTGGTCCACCACTCTGGTTACCCAGTCAAAGAAATCTATGAGATTAGTTTGACAGGACCTTCCTTTGTAAACCCATGCTGTCTTGGATCCTGTGCCCTCACGGTTCCAGGTGTTGCACTATCCTTTCCTTAAGGAGTGCCTCCATAATCTGCCCACTACTGAGGTAAGACTGACTGGTCTGTAGTTCCCGCCTCCTCCTTGCTACCACTCTTGTGGAGCGGGATCATGAGCCCTTCTCCAGTCTTCTGGGACCTCTCCTGTGCTCAGAGACTCACTAAATAGTTCTGCTAATGGCTCTGCTAGTTCCACCTTTAGCTCCTTAAGTACCCTGGGATGTGCCGTCAGGTCCCATTGCCTTATCCACCCTGAGCTTAGCAAGCTCTTGTAGGACCTTTCTTTTGTGAGAGGGAGTAGTGCTCACCTCCTCCCCTGTGTCCATGATGCTGAGCTGTGGTCCCTGCCCTACCTTCTCTTCAGTAAATACTGAGCAAAGTATCTATTTAGGATAGATGCCTTTACAGGGTCCTCCTCCTCACATGCTCCTTTTCTCCATTAAGCTTAGCAAACGCCCCTCTGGACTTTCTCCTTTCACTAATGTATCTATAGAAAGTCTTGTCATCTTCTTTACTGTTCGGTGCTAGTGTTTCCTCAGTTTGGGACTTTGCCTTACTGCCTTCCTGCTTCCCTTACGGCAGTTTGGTATGCCTCCTATCTTCAACCCGCTGTGTTTCCTTATATTTCTAGGCCAGCCTTTTGGCCTGACCTTTTCTGCTACTGTATTTGAGAACCAAAGTGGTTTCTTCTTCTTTGCACTTCCTTTCTGTCTAACACAATGGGATGTTGCTTCAAGTATTGCATCTTTAATGCTTGCCCACTTTGCCTGTACCCCCTCACCTGTGTTTCTTTTTGCCAGGGTTAGCTTAACTCTGTTGGCCATCTTATCAAAGTCAGCTCCTCTGAAGTCCCATATTTTTGCCTTGGAATGGGATGATTTAGATGTAGTAGCCAAATTGAACCATACCATGTGGTGGTCACTGGCCCCCAGGTGACCTTCTACCTGGAGATCTGTGATCCCTTCCTTGTTAGTCAGTACTAGATCTAGGATAGCCCTGTCTCTTGTGGGTTGCTGTACCAGTTGTTTGAGGCCCTCCTGCAGGGAATCCACTATGTGTCTAGTTCTGGCAGATGTTCCTGCTGGTATTGACCAATCTGTATCCGCATGTTGAAGTCTCCCATTATCAGAACCTCCTTTAGCTGTCATGTTTTGTATATCTTTTAACAGTAATGCATCTATGTCCTCCCTGGTCTGGGGCCTGTAGACAACCCCAGTTCTTATGGCTGTCCCATTTCTGTTTCCAGGGTGACCCACAGTTCTTCTGGCTCCTTATGTATATTCTGAATTTCTGTAGTTGATATTTTCGCTGACACACAGGCCACTCCTCCCCTTTTGCACCTCGGTCTCTTCTGCACAATACATAGCCAGGTACTGAAGTCTCCCAAGTGTGGTTACTGGTAAACCACGTCTCACTAATTGCTACTATGTCCAGTTTAGCCTCTGACATTATTGCCTGCAGGTCTGGGATCTTATTTCCCAGGCTGTGAGCATTGTGTACATGATTTTCCATTGGCCAGATTTTGGTGTGTTAGTTGTTGGGTGAGGTTTGGCATTACCCTGTGCGTATGGGGAGACAAACCTTTTTCTTACCTGGTGATGCAAATGAACTGCAAACATGCTGAATCCCTGTTTGACCACTAGCTGAGGGGGGAGGGGTGTTCTTCCCATTCGACGTATGGGGTGCTGCACCCCTCTCCCCATTTGCTAGTTTAAATATTCTGCAAAGACGTCAAACTTCTGCCCCAATGCACTGACTCCCTCCTTAGTCGGATGCAGTCCATCAAATTTAAAGAACTTTCACTCCCAGAACTGGTGATCAGTGAGTGTAGAAATATGTTAAAACATTTGTTTTACTTGCTTTTCACCATATATTAGAATACTGTACATTAATTCCATGAGTTGCTGGCATTGCTTCATGGGTTTGTAAATGATATGGGTTGTGCTACATCTATGTCATTCCCTAAGAAACAAAGTTCTAAATAGTAGCACAAATGAAAGTAGTAAACAATAGTGTAGCCCTAACGTCATCTATAAAAGGGCCACTACCCCAGCCTGGGAGGCTGCTAACCAGATTAAGGGGCCTGGGTTCCCATTTTGCTGATACTGGGGGTCCTTTCCCAAGAATGGAAAAAAAATGGTGGTGCCTCCGCCCAGAGTACAGTTTGAAGTGGGTTACATCTTTACCAGAACAATCCCATGGGATGCTGTACCAACCCACCTCCCCATACATTCATCCACACACACATGGACTTACCGGAACCAAAATCCCACAAGATCAACACTTTACATTCCTTGATTTCAGCTAATAATATGCTCACTAAATCAGGCTCCCCAGTCAAGATTTTTTCAAAAGAGTAACACCTATTTATTTACACGGGGAGGGCAGGAAAGGGAGAATGGATCAGAGGTTAAGCAGAACATTTCGTACATTTGTATCTAAAGATTTTGCATTTCAAACAATCATTTACCTTTTGATTCAAACCCACATTTTAACTATTGCAACCACCAACACTCTCTCTCTCTCTCTCTCTCTCGTTAACTGCTGCAGGTATTAACTTGCATAGACCCCCAACTGGTACCAGTTCAGATAACCCCCCAGAAATCTGTCTTTGGGACCCCGATAGTTAGTTGCAGGCCTGTGGTGTAGCTGGTCGGCCCGCATTGGTGCACTTGATGAAAATCGAATTATTTTTTTACTTTTCCTCTGATCATTTTAGACTTTACTACATCAAGGGGCATAAACTTGCATTAACTATATACATCCCCCAGGTGCAGGGCATTTCCCACATTTACTCATGGTTGGCACTGTGACTGAAGTCCTGGGCTTGGTGGAACAGCAGAAGCAGAACCTTAGGATCAATTGCTTGACAGACATGAAGAAGGGGCAAGTATGCTGCAACATGGATCTTCAGCTTGATTGAAGGTCTCGCAGCTTGTCCCCTTCAGCTTTTTCAGGCCCATTGCAGAGCCACTGCACAGAGCCCACCAACTACAGGGAAGCCCAGACCAGGGAGTGGCTCCATACACAAATCACAGGTGCCCTAGCACCTCAGTACACGCCAGTGGCCCCCTGTAGCCAGCAAATCCCACTTGGTGGGGGTTAGCAAGTTCCCCACGTGGTTCTGGGTTAGGATGGAAATCTTTGAATCTCTTTTCTCATGGTGACCAGCCTCTAAAAGTGCCAGAGCAGTTTCTTTAATTTTTCTGCTTTCCAGACCCTGGAGCAGCAGAGTCTGAACTCCAACTTCACAATGACAGTTTTTTTTTTCCTCATCTGGTCTTTAACAGCAGTGGCACATCCCTGAAGTCTAGGGCACCTGCCCCTCTCTTTTCTTTTACAGCCTCTACAGTTCAAAACGGCAGCCACTCTTGCTCTGGCTCACACCCAGTTCTAGCAAATCTGACTCTCATACATACAGGGTTTCTCTTAGTCCCTGTGATGCAAAACAATTATTTTCTCACTGTACAGGTGCAGATGAATGCAGAACAGGGTCTCTCTCTTCAAACATTACAAAACCAGTCCATTTTCTGAAATCCGTTTTCCAATGCCAAATCTATTTCTTAAGCCTTTTGTCTTTCCCTTTTCTCTCTAGACACTGTGTCTTTACCAAGGTCAGACAGAATCTTTTCCTTGCACAAATCTCTTACCACATCTCTCATCGCAAATCTCTCATCATTGGTGTCTCACCGATATGGTGCAGCTGAAACAGAAGAGACTCTGTCTCCATCCTCTTCAACACAAGACCGGTTCATTTTCCAAGATTCATTTTCCAGTTCCAGTCAACCTTTTCTCTGAACACTTTCACTACTGTGGTGTAACTTCTTACCACAGCACCATGCAGCAGAACCATGCAGCTCTCCCTCTCTCTCTCTCTCTCTCCCTCTCTCAGCAGAGCTGCAAAAGCAGTGTTCACTAGCACACTTTTCCTAACATGGGGAAAGGCATGATCAAGCCCAGGGGGACAAATTGCTGGCAGCCCACAGGCAGGCCCTTTCCCAGCCTTGCAACCCCATCTTCTGCTTAGGGGCTGGAGCCCCCCTCCCTCTGGAGGAGCTTCCACTGAACTGACCCAGAACCAGACAGTCTTTGGGTTTTGGGAACTCTCTGGCAGCTCCCCACTGGCTGCAGTTACTGTCCATGACAAGAATTAGTGTGTATGAGGCTTCCTAGATGCCTGAGTGGTTGTGGAAAAAGGCGCCAAAATGTTCCCCAGCTCCAGTCCACCCCCCCAACAGTCCTTTCAACAGTCCCATGGTCCTCTGAAGGAATCCTGGCACTCCAGTTGGCCAAATTGGGTTACATGGCTGCAAGTATGGCTGCTGGCAAACAATTCCACTGACAGTCCACGTTTTAACTTTATCCCCCCAGGTGAAGCCAAATCACTTAACTTTTATACAGTTATTGCCCCCCCCCAGTTTCAAAGCAGCCCCTTTCTCCTGTTAATTGCTGGCAGCATTTAATATGTTTGTTCAGCCCTTCTCCCATTGCTGCTGCCGTTTTCAACTGCCTCCAGACAGCCAATACATAGTCCCACTGAGATCCATGAACTGCCCCCTCAATGTCCTTCTGCAGCCAGTATAAACATTTTTTTTAATTAAATCCCCCACTGTTGTGTAGCCACACCTTCCCTCTGTTGGCCCACTATACCTCTGTAACATTTTATTTGTTTACCTGCCTGTCGCTAGTGCCAGTTTAGCTTGCCCCCAGGCACTAGACATGCTTCCATTCATGCATATTCATGACACCTCAATAATATTCATGAGATGGCTACTGAATGTTGAAACACGATTGGCGCTCCCAAAAACAGCTTTTGCTGCTTCCCTTTTGCATTCTTGGCCTCCTGCGGGTCTCCGGTCCCCCTTTTGCTTAGCGCGGGGGACCACCGGAGAGGCGATTTAAACAGCTGCCAAAATGGCCAAAACCAAAATGTGCTTCAGTGCATGTGCGGAGTGCCGGCCCTGCACTGCAGCACAATCCAGGGCAGTGGTTCTGCAGTTCTGCTCCTAAATCCCCAGTTGTGGACAAAAACAATACGGGGGTCCAGAGAGAGGATCCGGGGAACCGAGGGGACTGTCCAGGAAGCGAGGAACAGAAAGGGGAAAAACAGGGAAATGGGGGATCAGATTGAGGGAAAACCAACACTGAGGTAGCCCTGAGGGGGCAACAAGCAAGCCTCTGCAGGAATTATAGTAAATATATGCGTGGCACAAAAGCAGAGGTAACATTTTAAGTAGAAATTTGGAGTTGCACAAGAAAACCCTCTACCTTGCATTTTCCAGCCTTGTGGATGGGCAAGGACTTTATTGTTTTTTTTGTTACAATTTTTGACCAGGAAAGTCACACTAAGCCAAGTTTTGTTTCCACGTGTGTCCTGACTTCAAGGGGAAAGTAGGAGAAAGGCTGAGAGTATGTGAAATTAGGTAGGAGAGTCAGTATTTTGGAGCTGTGATAGGTGGAGGAATGGCACGTCCCCAAAAGCTTGCTCACAGCTCAGACTGATACCAATATTTTTGCATGCTTTGCAAGGGAACATAAAAAAATATATGAAAAAAAACAAGAAGTTACAGGTGTAAACTAATCCTGAAGAAGTGGTCAGACTATGACTACGAAATGTTGGCTTTTGACTGGCCTTACCAGTAATGCATTTTTTTAAATAAAGAATATATATTCTGCATACTGTTGAAAGAGTTTGTCACTCTGTATGGTCAGTGATATTCAGTCCCTCCCCCTGCTGATCCTTCTGTCTGTCCCTGGCTCAGGACATGAACCCATGTAGTCAGCATTTAAAGCAGCACCAACTGCAGCCCGGTTAAGCTGGCCACATTCTCGTTTCAAAACTGAAGAACAAGTATGAGAAGCTTCATGCACTTTTTTGTACTTACCTTGTCAGTTGTAAAACATCTGAATGTAATCAATTCCTTTCCCGAGTCAACAAGTAGGTGGAGCTTGTCACAGGTGGTTTTTTGGGGGGTTGCAGTTAATATGTTGCATCCTGAAAAACCAAGTGATCTATTTTATTTATTTATTTAGTTAGTTATTTGGAAAAAACCTTTGAGCACAAGCTATTTTACAAAGGTTCCACGTCATAGATTGCAAAACAAAGTACAGTAGGAGAAAACAAAGGTAAGTTACAATAAACGATATAGCTTGGATTCAGAACTTACAGAATAACTCAAAACATAGGTACAAGTTAAATAACAAGAAAAAACACTTTATGAGGATGGGGGGGGGGGATAAGCAACCACAAAGTGCCTTGTCAGTAGTTCAGAGGGATGGGAATAGCTGGCGGAGGGGTGAAGAAGTTAGGTATGAGAGAAAGGGGTAAGTACTGCAGTGGAGGTGAGAGGGTGGGGGAATAAGGTATAGGGAGAAATGGTGGGGAGAGGGGAGGCTGAGTGGAGAGGACATGCTAGAGTAAAATGGTGGGGTGTGAGGGGGCATGGTCGGGCAGCCAGCATTAGTAGTGACTGTTTGGGAAACTCACAGGACTGTGAGTTGGGGAAGGGGGAAGGGGTGGCAGGTGTCGAAGGAGCATGATGCAAACTGATTGCTGGGGCAAGTCATGAGATGGGACAGAGGGAGGGGGGTACCTGAGGCCTGCCTAGTGCTTGCTGGGGGGCAGAGAGAGCAGGTTGGCTGGATTCAGGGGCAGGTGCACTTACAGAGTGTTATTAGGTGCTGTTTGAGGTCAGTTTTAAATTGTGTCAGTCAATTGGTGGTTAAGAGGTTCCCAGGAAGTTCATTCATCCATAGGGGGCCTGGTAGGCAAACACACGTTGCCCAAGTGAGGTGCGATGAAAGGGGATCGCCAAGGCCCCTCCAGTCCTCCCTCTGGTGACCTGTAACGAGTTGGCCGTCTTGATCAAATTGCCTACACAAGGTGGTGTTTTACTCAAACAGAGCCTTCTTCCCTAAGATTCAAGTCTGGAATTTGACCCTGTTTCATAATGACAGCCAATTTGCACATTCATACAGAGGGAACTTCTTTAGGAACTGCAGAGCTTTATCACGTGCTTCTCACAAGGCAGCCCTCTTCTTGTACAGAGAGAGAGAGAGAGAGAGAGAGAGAGATTCTGGATTTTTCTAACAACAACACTACTATTGCCCAACATTTTTGTCTTTTAGAGTCCATGCTGCCCTCTAGTGGTGCTTCATGATACTACACTACAGTTGCATATATTCTCCCCCCCAAAGAGGTTATTACTTTTTTTTTCATTATAATTAGTAGTATTATTTAATGTTCATAGTCCTTCAAATATGAGGGAGGTCTTCTGTTCCTGAAGAGCTTCAAAGCTCTAAATCTGGTACTGAACTATCTACAGGTGAGGAATTTCCAAACACAGTTGACAAAGTCATTTCTTTAATTTTTCAGTGCAAGCGGTATAGGTGTCACGTCAGTGACAGATGACTTTGGATTACTCGAGACTTCCATGGTAAGTGGTAACTCTCCTGATTTCTCATGAATCTCTAAGGAATTGGGTTGGCTTTGGAAACTGGCCCCTTTTACAGAGTTGTCAACCTCTATGTCCACAGCTCTGTCCAGTTTGCCGCACCTACAGTACTGTGAATTTCAATCAATCAATCAATCAATCAATCAAATCTTTATTTATTCAGGCGATCATCATTGAGCAAGGCTCATTTACAAGATGGACCTGATAAGGTCAAGGTTCGAGTTGGTGCACAGCAATTACATCACATACTTATGAGACAGTTATACATACAGAAACAAGAAAATGTTATTTATGAGGGCCATGACAGTCACTCACATAATGAGTACAAGGATGGTGAAGGGAATATTGGGTGCCATATACTGGCGGTGTCTGGCTGGAAGGAATATGCCATATGTGATTGGAATATGGTTTTGTGGGATGACTATTCTATCTCTAGTGGTAGCAACTGCATTTCTCTGTGAAGAAGGCTGTACAGTGCTGCTTGAAGGATGTAAATGGAATGATAATGGACAGTTTTAGGGATTTTTGTAGGGTGTTCCATGCTATGGCTAGAGAGTAGCTGATTGCTGCCCTCCCTATTGTGTTGACTTTGGGCAATTTGAGCAGGATGATATTGTTGCTTCTTAGGGCATAGGAGCTTCGGAGTGGTCAGGTTGAAGCAGTCCAGGATATAGCTTGGGAGTTTTTTGATAAAGCTCTGTAGATCCATAGAGCTGCATTTCTGCTCCTCCTGACATGAAGGGAAACCCATCCAACTGAATCATAGAGAGAACAATGGTGAGTATTATATGGCAGGTCTGTAATGAACCTTATTGCTCTATGGTATAAGGTATCCAACTTTTGAAGGTAGGGAGTGGAGCAGTGACTATAGAGGAAGTCTAAGTCAATGACTGATAGAAGATGGCCTGGACTAATCTCATCTTTGAATCTCTATTAAGGAAGGGTTTTAATCTGTAGAGGAGGCCAAGCCTTAGGAGAAGCTTTTCAGCAGTTGTTCTAGATGCTGAGTAAAGTCAAGTCTGTTGTCAATCCACACACCTAGGTATTTGAAATTTTCAACATACTCCAGATTTCTCCAAGTATAGTGCATATCTGGGGAGACTGATTGAAGAGGATGTGTTGGTGGAGTTTTGGGTTGTGAACATCATTGCTTTGGTTTTCTTTGCATTTAGCAGAAGCTTTTTCTCGAGAAGCTGATGTTGTAACAGGAGAATTCTGCTTGTAGGATTTCATGAGCAACTTTAGGTGAAGGGTTGCTGACATACAGTACAGTGTCATCAGCAAAAGATGTACGGAGGACTTGGTAAGGGTTGAATCAATTTTATTTATATAAATGACAAAAAGGATAGGACCCAGAATAGAGCCTTGGGGGACTCCTCTTGACAGTGGTCTTAATGGGGAGAGGTCACCTTCAGCTTTTACCTGCTATGATCTACCAGAGAGGTAGCATCTGAACCACTTAAGGGAGGATGGATCTAGGCCAATGGAGTGTAGGGATGAGAGTAGCAGTTCATGGTCCACAGTGTTGAATGCTTTGCTCAGGTCCAGGAATACTGCACAGACATTGTTCTTTTTATCCAGTTCGGTTTGCCAATCATTGGTGACCTTAGCAATGCAGTGATAGTGCTATGTTTGGCCCTGAATCCAGATTGAGCTGGATTTAATAGATTAGCATTGTCCAGATATTCCCTTAACTGAATACTCACTAATTTCTCCAGCATCTTGGATAACACAGGTAGGATGGAAATGGGCCTGTAGTTATTAAGATCCATAGGGTCCCCTGATTTTAGAAGGAGACCACTTGGCTGTCTTCCACAGTGTGAATAGAGCCAGAGTTTAGGAAAGGTTAAAGAGGTGAGTTTGGGGACTGCAAGCACATGACATGCAATCTTTAGAAAGAATGGGTCCAGAAGATCTGCTCCTGCACTTTTTTGGTATCTAGATGCCATAATAGATCCTCAACTTGTTTCAACAGTATAGGTTTGAAGCTAAAGGAGGAGTCAACTCTTTGTTCACCAGTATAGTGGGAGCTTAAATGATCCCTTAATAGGTTAGCTGGGAGGAGTCAAGGCAAGGCCAGCTGTTGTGAAGTGGTTGTTGAATGCATCCAGGATTTCCAATGTGCCAGTAATGGGCCATAGTTACCGTGTGTAAATGGGGTTGAAGGGGTTGTTAACATCCTGGCCCATCATACCCTTGATGGTGCCCCAAAATCTAGCAGTATTATGGTAGGAGGAGTCGAGCTGGGCCAGGTAGTAGGCAGCCTTTGCATCCCTAACTTTCCTAGTGCATTTATTCCTGGCTTCCTAAAGATCATCCAGTCCATGATATTCTTAGTTTTTCTTGCTACTTTCCAAAGTTTATCTCTCTCCAGCAGTGCAGCTTTGAGGTCAGCTGAAACCAGCGACAGGATTTGTTTTTATTCGGATACTAGAGATTGGGGCATGGGTGTTAAGGGCATTTAATATAATGCTATTTAGCACCTGCTGAGCTTTTTCTACAGAATGTGCAAGATAGAACTTTTGCCAGTGTGGAGAGTAGGCTAGATCATGCAGATATCCTTCAATATTGATGTTTTCTTGGATCTCTCATGAGGAATTTTGCAGGATCTGTTTTAATGTTGTTGGATCTTACCCTCGCGATGGGGCAGTGGTCACTTATGTCGTATAGAGCACTCCAGCGTGTGTGAATAGATGTTATTTACTCACTAGTATGATGTCAAGTAGAGTACTGTTACTACTATTCCTTGCATTTAGTCTTGTTGGTTCATTAATTAACTGTGTGAGCCCATAGGTGTCACAGAATGATACCAGAGGTGTAGCTGCCTGGGTGAGCCAGTTGAAATTCAGGTCCCCTATGATAATGACTTCTTCAGTACAGGACTTGACCAGGTTTCCCAGGTGGGATAAGAGCTTGTGTTCAGCAGAGGGGGTCTGTAGCATCCAATTAAATGGAAAGCTGCTGTATTGGGGAGAGAGACTTTTAGAGATAGACACTCAAATTCCTTGGGCATAGATGTTGCAGCAGTACAGGATATAACTAAACCAGCTTTTACATATATGGCTACTCCGCCTCCCTTGTTTGGCGATCAGCTCTGAATAGCTGATAGGTAGGTTAACTTCCCTGTCCATTGTGGTGGTCTTGAGCCATGTCGCAGTTATCACAAGAAAGTCTGGCAAGGTATGGGCAACCCAGGATTGTAGCAATGTAAATTTTTTCAACAGACTGCATACATTAATATGCAGGAAACTGAGGCCTTTAATTGAGGATAGGTCTGAAGGAGAGGTGATGCTTTCAAGAGGTCCAGGGTTGATTTCTACATTACCAATACAGAGCAATAGGAAGATCAGTAATTTCATAAGGGCTGCCAGTGATAGGGAGAGGGGGCTGTCTTTGGTCCTCCTTTTTTTATTCTGTTGCCACTCTTTGTTTTGGGTGCTCCCTGTGGATTTAAGGTAGTGTCGGGATACCAATTAGCAGTTTGATGACTAGTCTTAGTGGGGATCTATATACCCTGTAGTGGGGCCTTGTCTGAGACATATATGTGGTGATGTGTGTAACTTTATGGTGATTGTACCACTGTAGTCGATGCAGCAATGGCAAGACATATATGAGGGTATTTGATCCACATGAAGACACAATACTCTGCCATCACCCAGCAACACTTTGTATGATGGGGGTCCTGTCACTTCATGAATAATTCCAGGTATCCATCTCTTTCCTTGACCACAGTTGCGACTGTATACTGAATCTCCTTTCACAAAACGTCATGCTTTTGCATACTTACCATGCCTTTCCTTGTTTTTTTAACTGTTTCAGTATCACCTTTCCTTTAAAATCAGGGTGTAACAAATCCAAGGCTGACCTCAATTTCCGACCCATTAACATCTCGGCTGTTGACACTCCTGTTGTTGACTGGGGTGTTATTCTGTAGCTGAACAATGCGCAAGCTAATTTTGTTTCTAACATACCTCCATACATTTTCTTTAAACACTCCTTGAACGTTTGTACTACTCTTTCTGCTAACCATTTGATGAAGGGTGATATGGAGAAGAAGTTATATGGGTAATTCCATTCCTTTCCATAAACTCTTTAAATTCCATTCTAACAAAAGGAGTTCCATTGTCAGATACTACCATGTCGGGTATGCCATGGTTACTGAAGCTCATTTGGAGTTTCTCTACGGTAGCTGCTGACATCGCCGAAGTCATTGGATAAACATCTATCCACTTGGAATGTGCATCCACGATAACTAGGAAAATTTTTCCAAGGAATGGACCAACATAATCAAGATGTAATTGCCTCCAGGGTTTCTCAGGCCACTCCCATGGGTGAAGTGGAGCAGTGGCTGGAGCTTTCCTATGTTCTTGGCACGTGTCACAACTTTGAACCTTACTTTCAATTTCTTCATCCATCCTGGGCCACCACATATAACTTCTAACCAGTTCTTTCATGTCATTCCAGGGTGGCACTGGTGCAACTGCTCAAGGACACATTTACAACCATGGTGCAGCACTACAACACAAATCCCCCATGAGACACATCCATCCTGCACACTGAGCTCAGTTTTTCTGGAGAAGTATGGTGTGAACTCCTTGTTAAACAACTGGAAAATAACTGAGTTTCCAGAACTACCTTGGGCCATCCTCGCAAGACATACTCCTGGACCTTTGCCAACACAGGATCTTTTCCAGTCCAGAACCTGATCTGAGCAGCTGTCAGTGTTGAGGCATCCATGTGGTCCATTAACAACACTCGCTCTTCACAAGGAGCTTTGGTTGAGCACTCTGGTAGGGCAAGACGACTCAAGGCATCAGCGTTACCATGGTCCTTACCTGCCTTGTACACTATGGTATATTCATTAGCTTGAAGTGTGACAGCCCAGAGAATTCTGCTTGATTCATGATGGTGACACTACATCCAGTGTCCACCTCAAATTGTACATTTTGCCATCAATGTCCAACACAAGGAGGCAGTATAGCGCAGTGGTCTAAGGCTCTGAGCTGCAAATCTGGTGACATCCAGCAGACCAGACAAGGGGTTTGAATCCCACAGCTTCCACTTGCATACTGTGTGACCCTGAGCAAGTCAATTAACTTCCTTGTGCTCCCAGGTCGCTCCTGTAAAAAAGCTTTCAGCTTAGTGTGCTATACCTGGTTAAACAACTAAAAAAAAAAATCTGAATGATTGGTGCTACTTTGGGAATATTTGCCTCCTTCATACTATGCATAGCATAAGACTGCTCTTCCTCTGTGTCCTCGCTTTCTTCCTCTCCTGTAAGTGGAGAGTACGCTGGAAGCTTTTGGGACTGCTCTTACTTGTTTTCCCTGTCTTTCTTAGTGTGTGTGCATCCCTTTTCTCTTTATTCTTATTTCTACAGGCTTTACTGATGTGGCCTTTCATTCCACATAAGTGACATGTTTAATATTTAAAGCAACACTCCCACAGGAAATGCTGACAAACACATATAAGACATTATTATGTCACTTACATAATTTAGTCTGAATCAGAGAGTCATATTATTAGTACTTATTGTGGAGTACACATCATACATTGAAGATCTTTATGTTACTGGTTGGACATTCCTCCACTAGGTTTACATTGTTCCATAAAGGATGCCTAAAGAGGGGTTGGGGAGCTGTTCCTTTATTAATCCTTGACTGGGTGTATATTTCCTTCTGGTGGGGGGGCTGTTATCTGAAAGGGGAAAGAATAGGTTCTGAGTGAAGAAAGAAAGAAGGGTTAATTCTCAGCCTTCCCCCAGGAGGGGTGGTTCTAAGGAGGTAGGTCGAGTGGTCACACTTCTGCTAAGGTATTAATTAGTGATAGTTCAAACAATGTTATTAAGGTGGAAAAATATAGTTTGTTTAAGGATTAATATCCGGTTGGTGATGGGCTATATATAGAAACCTTGAGGTCCATCTATTCATTAATACCGTGGATGACTTCTGTAGTTTAGCAGTTAGACTTTCCATCTTATATATTTCCTAAACTGTATTCTCTCAATTGGTTATGTTGGGGGTGTCTGTTTTCAACCATAACCTAGTTATTACTTTTTTAGCTGCCCCTAGTAGAATATTCATTAAGTATACTTGATGAGGATTTCTAATGTGTCTCGGGAAATGGAGTAAAAGAGCCATCTCTGGAGTAAGAGTCCTAGGGTTGGAAAGAGGTCTCTTAGTTGTTTTCCCACCTGCTGCCAAAAGGAGGATAACGTGGGGCATAGCCACAAGACATGAGAGTGGGTGGCTACCTCTTCCTCACACTTCCTCCAGCAGGAGTCGTCTCCTGACATGGAGAATTTGGCCGTGATTTGAGGTGTACGGAAATATATCACTACTATTTTCCAGGAGAACTCTCTCCATGTGTAAGAGTTGATGGTTTTGTGTTGTTGACTTCAGACTAAGGTCCATTCTTTTGGTGCTAGGCTTAGCATTAGCTCCGATTCCCAGTTGATCTGGATATTGTCCACATCTCGTGGAGAATTGGCAGCCAATACTTTGTTTATTTTTGAAATGAGGTGTTGATGCATAGCAGCATTATGCAACGGTGTGAGTATTATTCCTAGTTGGGGGGGGGGATAGTCAGGGGTATCTGTTCTCAGGGTTATCCCCAAGAAATGCCTTAATTGTAGATACCTGAAAAAGTCTGATTAAGGGAGTGAAAATTCAGTTTGTAGCTGGGTGAAAGATTTAAAGGATCCTTCATTGTAGAATTGACATGTATGTGTGTATCAGCCCCTGTGTATTCCATCTTCAGAATGTTGGGTTGGTCTTAGAGGGGGTGAATGTTCTGTTCTGGGATGGTATGCCGATCCATTTGGCCAGATAATAATTTTCAGGGAGTTTAAGAAATTTCACCCATTCCGTAAGCAGAGCTTTCATAAAGAAAGAGCATTGTGTTGGTATTTGGGGTTGAAATACCTGAGTTTTGTTTAACGGTACATTGTTTAGTGCTTGTTCTATAGATAACCATGGTGGTGCCTGACTCGAGGGAAGTAGCCATTTTGCTATATGAGTGATAACTGTTGCAATTGAATATCTATAGGAATCAGGTAGGGCCAGTCCTCCCCTGTCTTTAGGTAATTGTAGTTTAAATAAAGCTATGCAAGGTTTTCCTCCTCCCCACAAGTAGTCATTAATTGCCTTGTTCCACTTTGTTATGTCATGCTTCGGGAATGGGTAAGGTATACTCTGCATCAAATAAAGTATTTTTGGCAGTACATTAATTTGTATGGAATGTACTCTATGTATAATAGAGATTGGTAGGTGGATCCATCTTTTAAGGTCAGCTTGTACTTCCATGAAGAGAGGGTCATAGTTTAGTGTCCTAAGATGGGATAGGGTAGAAGACAGTTTAATTCCCAGGTATATGACATGTGGGCGGTTCCATTTATAGTGATATTTTTCTTTAATAGACTGGGAGGGATGGTAATTCAATAGTAAGGCCTCGGATTTATCCTGATTAATTTTATAGCCCCTTAACTGTTCTATTTTAGGTAATATTGCATTGAAGGAGATTAATGAGAGTTCGGGGTCAGTTAAGTATAAAAATAGATCATCTGTGTAGTATGCTAATTTGTGTTGAATTTTATTTACTGTATGTTGGTTATTTGTGTATTTTGTCTTAGGAACTGTGCTATTGGTTCTACAGATAGAGCAAAGAGGATGGGTGAGGGGGCAGCCCTGATGCGTACTCCTGTAGAGCCTGAATCTGGAGGAGTATGATCCATTTATTTTAACCGCTGCTTGAGGGCTCTGGTAAATTTCTCCTATGAGGTCTAGGAATTGCTGTGGAAAATCAAATTTGGCTAGGGTGGAGCCCAAGAAGTCCCAAGATACTCGATCAAATGTTTTTGGGCATCTAGGCTTAATATCAAGAGGGGTTGTGGTTTATTTTGGCATGGTTTATCAAGTATAATGTACATTTGATATTATCTATGGTTTGGGGTGTTTTTATAAATCCAGACTGGTCCGGGTGGATTAAAGTAGGTAAAATATCATCTAATCTGTGAGCTATTATACATGTATAAATCTTATAATCCCGGTTGAGTACTGACGTAGGGTGGAAGGAGTCACATAAGTATGAAGGCTTCTGTGGTTTCAAAATGGCAGATATAGCTGCCTGGTTCCAAGAGATTGGGAAGATGGAGGTAGTATGACTATTCTGTAGTGCCTCTAATAGAGGTAGTTTAATTATTTCCCAAGTCCCTTTATAAAATTCTGCCCCATATCCATCTGGGCTGGGGCTCTTACCGTTCTTTAAATTTTGTATCATATGTTGCAGCTCTTGGAGTGTAATAGGGGAGATTATTTTTTTCTTTTTGGAAGGGGCTCAGGGTTGGTAATTTTAATGGGGATAGGAAATTCTTGACTGACTGTTGGTTGGGCGGATTCAGTGCGGGGTATAATTTTTGGTAATATTCTTTGAAAATTTCCAGTATGTGGCATGTAGAATATTTAAATTGTCCTGTGATTGGATCTTTTATTTTAGCAATTGTAACCTGTTGGCCCAGATATTCAAACTGCACCATAAAGGAGCGCAATAGCAGGAGCAGGCGCAAGTCCAATGCGCCCATGCGCAACACACGTGATATTCAAACACTGTGCAGGTCAAGATGCACCTGCGGCACACAACTGAATATCATGCCAACTGCGCCATGGCGCAACCAGGGATGCGCAGTGGCGCAGGTCTGATGCGCAATAGCATAACCAGGGATGCTCAGTGGAGTAGGGTAGCAGTGCATCAGCACAACCAGGGATGCGCAGGGACAGGATGCAGGTAGATATGGGCAGAGGAGCACACAGCAGAACAGACATCGCCCCCCACACCCCATGCACTGCACAACCTGAGGAGAGCTGGAAGAACCACCGGCCCATGGACACCAGCAACAATCCCACAGCCTGGGCATGGTGCCCCAGCACACCCCCTGGCAAGCTGTGACTGGCATACAAGGATGTCCGTCCACCCCATGCAACACCATCCCACCAATGCAGAGCACACCCTGCACCACGATCCCCAGACACCCTGCCCAGGAGTAGCGCCTAACAGTGCAGGACACCCCATGCATGCCACCACCCCCACTGTGACAATGCAACCCTGTGCACCATGGGGCCATGCAAGGCAGCCCCACCGTGAGCACCAATGCAGTAGGTGGCAGTAGACAGCGATGCAACAACTGCATACACAGTGCCACCCTGCACGTCCCCCCGAGGTACAGCTGAGAGACCGACCATGCATTGGCACATGAGGTACCCCACATGCAACAGGGCATGCCCCGGACCCCACCATCAGCCGTACAGCATCCTGCACACCCTCCCAAGGACACACCCCATCCCAGCACTAGCCACAACAGCCAGCATAGACACCCACAGTGTTGCATGGAAGCATGTGCCACACAGGATGCAACACAGTGCATGGACAAACACCCACTCATACTCAAGGGCACACCAACACAGGGACACAGTAGCAGGTCAACCAAGCCACTGGTGTGTGGCCACAGCAGCCGTGTACACATGGCCAGCACCCCTCCATGGCACAAGTGTGCCAGCCACCCTGCGCAGGCACCATGAAGCTGTACGCCACCAGCATGCTGCTGAAGCACAAGTGACAGACAGTGGAGCACATTCCCTGCAACAGACACAAGCGACAGCATGGAGGTGGGACAACAACATCGGAGGCCACAGTGCCACCCGAAGCAGACGTGCACCATACCAGTGACAGGAGGCAACCCGGCATTGTGCTGGGTACAGTGGTTGTCCAGCATGGACAGCCACCACTGACATGCCAGCAGACCGTGCAGATCACAGACATGCAAGAGTGTCAGCTGCACAGGCCATGGACGGTCTGATAGGGGCACCATGGACACAGTGCATGCACCGTGGACCACTGCACACAGTCATCCAGTGCACAGGGAACAACACACAAACCACAAACAGTGATAGATAGCTGTGCCCACACCATAGGCGGTTCCCCTACGGACACACACACGCCCATGCCTGCACAAACCCTGACGCCATGCACACCACTGCAGCTGAGCACCTGTAGCCCACTGCAAATCAGAGACCACCACAGTAGGCATAACAAAACAAATGTATTTTTTCAAGGTACAAAAAACTATATATGGCTATATACATGGGGGTGAGGGCCACATACCAGGTGGGGTGGGTAAGGGCAGAGGTGAACAAATGGGAGAGGGAAGAAGGGTGTAAGGGTGGGTCCGGGGGTAGGGTGTATCTTGAGGCATGGAGGGCTTAGCGGCCACCCCGCTTCCCGCTCCTGTGGCGTCTCCTGGTTCGCCGCCTCCGGACACCATGCTGGTTCAATCTCTGGAGTACCTCCAATGATGCCCTCACAATTTGAAGGAGCTCCTGCACGGCCCTCTCCAGCCGCATCAGCCGCCGTCCACCTAGGACAAGGGAGCAGAGTCAATAAGTGTGAATGTCCATTCCCCTGCAGCCCACCCACTGTGCATGGCATACAGCCGTGGGACACACCCCTGTGATGGTGTGTGACCACCCACAGTGATCATGTCCACATGACCTGCCTACCCAGGTGCACACAGCCATGCGGACCACTGCACACACCCACCGCCCAAGTCCCGCACAGCACCACCGTGGCTGTACAGTGACATGGCTATGCGGTGCGAAGGCAGTGGCACAGCAATGTACCTGGTGCATGCATGGACCACCAGCGATGCACACCCACACATGCAGTGCCACAGGACAGTGCTGAGTGTACCGTGTGGCGTGCACGTCAGTGGTGTCAATGGATGGTGGCCATGCCCCACCGCCTACCCTGCAACACAGCATGCACAGAATATCCTGGAAGAAAGGCTCTCACCTTCATCGGCCTGATCCGGGCGCTGTTGCAGGTTGGGCCCGGCAGCCCGTGGCTGTTGCCCAGCATCCCCTTCCTCCCGGCGGTGCTGTTCCTCCCTGGCTCTGCGCTGCTCCTCAGGGCCTAGGGTGCAAACATGGAGAGGGGAACATCAGTACAAACCAGTAGCAAAGGCCCCCCCTCCTGGGTGTGTGTGATCCCGCACAGCCCAGCCATGCCGCAACCCCCCCAACACCACCACTACTGCCCACATTGGATGGCCCACCTCCCCTGTGTGGTGGACACATGCTCACCGCGATACCCATATGGACGCAACCAGTGTATGGATGGAGCACCTACCTGGACGTGGCACTGTACCTCACCTGGCGCGTGCCCATAGGCGGGCAAGCCTGTCTGGGTCCCGCCGCTGGAGGTCCCCATAGCGGTGGTGACACTGTTCCACTGTTCTGCCAAGTCCAGTGGCCTCCTCAAGTTCCATTGCCATCTCCTCCCAGACTGCACTTCTGGCCCTGTCCAGGGGGTCATTCCCAAAAAGGGCCCCAGCATGGGGCTTCACAATGGCCACCAAATTGGCCAGCTCCAGTTGGCTCCAGACAGCAGCTGTCCTTCTTGCTATCTCAGTTTCAGTTAGGAAACCAAAATGACGCTCTATGCTATGCGGTGCAGCGCTGCCATTCCCCATCGCGCTTTCACCAAACAGCGCGATAGGGGTGCACCCATGTGGAAGCATGGTGCCTTGGGGGCAAAGGTCGAGCACAGGGTCAAGGGTCTCTCGCGCACGGACCGCCACAGCGCGATCGGGACTACCAGCGTGTAACGCAGTTGGGTGCCTGTGTGAGGCGCCCTGCAGTGGCCTACCGCACTGAGGCACCATGGGACCTATGGTGCTCCAGGGCACGAGCGCCATACATGTGTACAGCGCACTAGTGCCACTGGCACAGTGGTGGCCGTGCCCTGCACTGCCTCCTGCACTCAACATGTCGGCAGCGCGGCAAGCGTTGGCATCAGCACCCAGGCATGCGCCGTGTGGTGCCTACTGTGCAGGTCACAGAGCTGCGCCTGTGCCTGAGCATGCTCAACACAATTGCGCAAGGCGCAACAGTGCGATATTCAGCCAGCATATGCAAATCAGCTCATCATCAATTCTATGGTGCAGCTACTGCATTAGCATCCACTTAAAATTGCGCCTCGCCTCATTTGCATACCTTGCGCTATATAAATGCGACATGGGGCTGCAGAGGCTATCGTTTGGTATTGCAGTCTATTGTGGTGGGTTGCATGCTGTTTGGAAGTGTGGACTTTGTTGTTTGGGAGATGCATGGGACTGCACATTGAAAGGTAACACCTGTCATTCCCACAGACTCTATAATGACTGAACGTGAGAAAGAGGAGGCCCAACTTCACACGGGCAGAAACAGATGCCCTGTTCGAGGCATACCTCAACAGGGAGCCACTGCTTAGCGGACAGCGGGGAACACCACAGGCCTGTGCTGTGGCATGGGGTGAGGTTGCACATGCCATGAACCAGCATGGCAGCCACCAGTGGTCTGTGCAGGAATGTAAGCAGAAGGTCGGCACAGACAGGAGGAGAATTAAGGACAAGGTGGCTGCCATCAGGGCAGCATGTGCTGCAACCAGTGGTGGGCAGCCGGATGTGCCACGCCTGATGCCACTGGAGGAACAGGTGGCCAGCAGCATGCGGCGTTGTGCCATAGAGGACGTTCCAGGTGGTGGCGTCCAGATGGATGGCAGCCCGTCACTGCATGGTAGGTCCTGTGCTGTCACTGTGTGGGAGGTGGGGGGAACGCCACAGGGTATGGTGGAGACATTAATGCTACTGTGTTCCCTTACAGCTTCTGAGCATCTACATGGGTCGGCGGTGGTGGGTGTGTCCACCGTGGGTGAGGCCCTGGACACGGAGGAGTGCCCATCCACCTCCACAGGTGTCCGAGGGTCAGTACCACCGCATATCTGCCTGTCCGTACTGAAGATGGTGGTGCTGGTGCAGACGAGGCCTTGTCTGTGTCCCAGCGTGACAGTGGCCATGGACTCCAGCATGCCGGGACACGGACTGGTGCCGGATCAGGCACCAATGATGATGGATCACACATCCCAGACAGTGGTACATGTGGGACGCAGGATGGTCCCACAGCAGGGAATGGCATGGGTGTAGCCGTGGGTGGTGCCGCAGTGGAGGTCTGCATGACATCACAGTCCCAGCCTGTGCCTGTAGGCCCCAGTGGGGCAGCACTGGTGTGCATCCAGGCCAGTGGGGTTATTGCGGCCACTGCAGTGGCACCGGTGAACCCTGGCAATCGGCGGCCGGAGGGGCAGTGCCAGCAGTCGGAAAATGGGGACGGGGGGACAGTGTCGGGGGGCGGCATCAGTGCACCGTGTGTGGACGTGCCCAGGCACGGCTCTGGTTGTGCAGCACCCAACTTCATGGGGTGCTACCCGGCATGGCCACGAACACCATGAGGGACAGCATGCCGATCAGGCGGATGATCTCTTTGATGAGCACAGCCGCATACTCCAGGATTCAGTGGACCAGCAGTTGCGGCTTGTGATGGCGGTGGACACACTCAGTGTGGTCCTGCGCCAGGCAGAGGAGTGGCACAGTAGGGACCATGGTCTGCTCCTGGCAGAGATGGACCGGCTGCGGGAGGATGTGACCGCTACCATTGACAGGCAGACACATGCATTCACAGCTGTCATGGCCACATTGGGCACCCAGTTTGTTGCCCATGCACTGCAGACACCACGCAGTGCCATGTCCACTCCCCATTCCCGGCGTCATGTGACACCTTCCATGTTGACACTGGGTTTGGCTGTGGGCATACCAAGCACGCCAGGCGCAGGCATGATCGGTGAGTTGCAGACCCCTGCATGAACACGGTCACGCTCACACAGCATCACCCCCTGGGGACCATCTGTGCCACCCCATGAGGCCAATGGTCAGACTGGCATGGCTGGCAGGTCTCGGCGGGGCCACCCATGCATCCGTGGCGGCCATGGCACTGTGCCGTGTGACTGAAATGTCTCCCACCATGGCCACTGTCTGCCGCTGCCCTGTGTGCAGTGTGTTGTGTACCGTATGATGCATGGGTGGGGTACCTGGCCCTGCACACACACAGTCCATGTGCACGCCCTCCCGGCTGCTGGCCACTGTGGGGTGTTCATGATGATGCCTGCGTTGCGCTGTCCGCCAGTTTGCAATGGTGCCCAGCATCTGAGACATGCACAGTGATGACCACTGAGCGTGGTCATGTGTAGACCTGTGTGTGGCTAGGGGTTGCAGTCATGGTCGGCGTGGCTTCTACCCCTTGTGCATGTCTTGTGGTGTGTTTGTGGGAGGGGTGGTGTGTGTGTGTGTGTGTGTGTGTGTGTGTGCGTGTTGTGTTTGGTCATGCCCATCCCTGATGGCGTGTGCGGATCCACGCTCAGTCCCATTCACTTGCCGCCATCCACCCCTGGGGTTCATCCATGCCTGTCTGTGGGTTGTGCCCTTGCCATTGGTGGTTGCACATGGCCCCGTGACCTACCTGTGTTGGCCGAAGTGCTCCTCTGTGATGGTGTCCCGGTGCAGTTGAGCCATCCTGAACAGGCGGGGAGTCCCTTCGCCCAGTGGGTAGCTGCCCATCACCGTCTGGACCGGCGTCCTCATCCTCCCCATTGTTGTCCCTGTCTTTGACCTCTACAGCTATCCCACAGTTGTTGGCCATGTTGTGCAGGATGCAACAGGCCAGGAATAGCCCACAGGCCTTCGAGGGGCTGTACTGTAGGGCACCGCCAGACGTGTCCAGGCACCGGAAATGTGACTTCAGCATCCCGAACACACGCTCGATGATATTACGTGTGGTGGCATGTGCCTCATTGTACCGTTGCTGCAATGGGGTCGAGGGGCACCGGTATGGTGTGAGCAGCCAGGAACGGAGTGGGTATCCACTGTCACCTGTGTATAGAGGGTGTACATTAGTATGGTGGTCTGCATCGCTCTGCCATGGGCCGTCAAGGCCGGTACCCATGGCACCTCTGACTGTGCCTCTCCCTCACATCTGCCCATGTCATAGGTGGCCAGTGGGGGATGTCCCCACTCTCGAACCTGTGGCACAGTGCAGACTGGTGCCAGATGAAGGCATCATGTGCTCCCCCAGGGTACATGGCACAGACATTAGTTATGCGACCCCCTGGCATCGCACACCACCTGGTAGTTGATGCTGGTGAATCCCTTGCGGTTTATGTAGGCTACACCATCTGGCCCAGGTGGCGTGTGGATGGCCACATGGGTGCAGTCAATGGCCCTGAGCACGCCAGGCATACGTGCTACCCTGTGGAACTGTTGTATGTGTGCTGTGCGCTCCACCTTTGTGCTGGGGAAATGGATGTACTCCGCAGCATGTGGCAGCAGTGCGCTGAGGAAT
Source organism: Neoceratodus forsteri (assembly GCA_016271365.2). NCBI lineage: Eukaryota > Metazoa > Chordata > Ceratodontiformes > Ceratodontidae > Neoceratodus > Neoceratodus forsteri. Next base: position 1,731,781,836 of record CM057449.1, read on the forward strand.
TGTGTGAGTAGGTGTGATGTGGTCGACTGGGTTATGCCTGTTGTGTCCCCTGTTGGTCTCTGGAAGGTGCCCGTGGCAAGCAGGCACATGACAGCTGTCACCTTTGTCTCCACTGACAGAGCATGGCTCTGTCGTGTGGGTGCCTGCATCTCATCACTGCACAGCTCACAGAGCCGCCTCAGGATTGCCTGGTTCAGGCAGTACCGGCCCACAATCTCTGTATCAGTATACTGCTCAAAGGTGATGCGTTCTCGGTACCGCCTGTTGGGGGCATACCACCGACGGGCCCTTCCACGGCTGCGCCCCCCTGCTTTCTGCTTTTTCACACCCCTCATTACCGCCTCCATCTGTATGGTGGCACTGGCCATGTCCCTGGCTGTTGTTGCCCCTCCGGCAGATGTTGTCCCGTTCCCCCCGCTGTCCTCTGTGCTGCTCCCCATGCACCGGGTACACCTCCGGTCTTCGGCTGTCCTGCCTCCTGCCACTGCCCTGACTACTCTGCAGCACTGTCCTGTCTGTCCTGCACACTGTCTCAGGCTCCCCACTCCTGTCCTGTGTGGTCACAGGTGTGCCCTGTCCTGCTCTTTCTGTGTCTCACACACTGCTGCCCTCTTAGCCGTTGCTGCCAGCTCGCTCCCACCTCCGGCTTCCCTGTAGTGTTCTTGTGCCTCTCTCTTGTTCCTTTTTATTTTGGATCATTTCCGCTATCGCGCAACTTCCGCTAGCTCCCCTATTGCGCATGGCGCATGCTGTTGAATATCTCACTGCGCCATTTATTCATGGTTCCTCCCCCTACGGTTGTGCATGCATTCATTACCATTGTGCTCTTGTGCATTGCAACTTGAGCGGCGCAGCTGCCTCCTGCTGAATATCGCACAATGGTGCATTTTTGGACTTGCGCTGGCGCATCTCTGTTGTGCATGGTGCAACCTTTTTGAATATCTGAGCCGTTGTGTCTGTCTCCTTAATCTATAAGCTAAGACTCTAGAGGTCCGGGCACCGCCTTCATAAAATCTCTGTCGTAGCCATGTCAGGGCCTGTTCTGTACAAATTGTTAGTATATTATTAATTGCCTGTTGCATTTGTGTTAATTGATCAGTTACTGTTAAGTCCCCTTCCATATGTTTTTCTTGAAGGGTTTTGAGTTGGGCCTGTAATTCTCTCAGTCTGACTTCCCTTTGGTTCTTTTTTCTTCCCGCATACGCAATGATGTGGCCATGTAGGACCACTTTAAGTGTATCACATAATAATTGTGGTGAAATTTGGGGGGAGGAATTATTCGCCAGCTTCTCAGAGATTTTGTCTTTTATTAAATCTTGGAACTCTGGGTCCCTAAGTAAAGAAGGGTTAAAGCGCCAGAAGGTATTTTTCCTTTCTTGAGTGATTCCCAGTTCCAGAGAAACAGGGGCGTGGTCTGAGACATATGTATTCATGATTTCCACCCGGTGGACTAACTCCTTATGCTCCCCACTAATACAGAAATAATCAAGTCTTGAGTAATCCCTGTGGGCATAGGAGTAGTAGGAGAATTTTCTCTGAGTAGGGTGTAATTGTCGCCAGGTGTCCACCAGGCCTAGATCTTTTACCAAACATCGGAGATGCTTTTGCCCTGAGGTTTGAGCTGGAGGGTGGGCTGCAGAGGTATCTAATGAAGGGTTCATTAAGCAATTAAAGTCTCCTCCAATAACCAAAATATCTTTCTTGTGAATAAGGATAGAGTCTATTAATTGTTGTATAGAAGACGCATCACTGTGTAGGGTGATATATAGGCTTCACACTGTCAGGATTTGTCCATGAAGCGTGCCTGAGGCTAAGGCTAATCTGCCGTCTTTGTCTGTGCATTGATTCGTGAATTGAAAATTTGGAAGTTTTGGGAATCAGTATCACTGCTCCCCATTTACTTCCCTTCTGGTAGGCGGATTCCATTGTATGTGAAAATCCAAACTTAAGGAGTCTGGAATGTTCTGTCGATGACAGATGAGTTTCCTGTAATAGCAACAGGTCTGGTCTAAGTTTTCTTTAGAGCCTGGATTGTTCTCTTTCTTTTAATAGGACCACTCAACCCTTTCACTTATGTGATATTATCTTGAAGGGTACACTCATTATACTAGGGAACTGTTTTGCTCAGGAACAGCTCTCTCCCCCATTACTAAATATGTCAGTCATACTCAGTATAGCATAAACACCCTGTCTAGTTAAACTTTCTCTGATACTATGTTTATGCAAACTGTCTTCTATTTCTGTGCCTGGTATCTTATAACATATGGGGAGGGGGGTACAACTTGGGTTAAATATCTGCACAAAGAGTGCCAGAAAGTCAAACAGTTTGGGCCAACAGGGCCTACTCTTTACTAATCTTGTTCAGAAAATTAAATAAGCGTGGGAACAGACTTCCAAAGCCATGGCCCTTTCTGGGGGCCCAGGCAGAGGCAGCCAGAAAGACTGCCAAGTAGGGATTATCTCCTTTATCCAGGGAGAAATACCCTCGGGGTAACTCTTGCCCCAAAATTGGTGGTGGGAAAGGAAGATAAAGAAATACCAAAGCCAAAGCATTAGGTGGGAATAATTTATAAAGGGGAAAAGCAAATATGGGGGTGGGAAAGAAAAAGGTTGCTTCTTTCCCTTCATGTGGCAGTGCGCTCTCCCGCCCTTCTCCTGAGTTTGAAATAAGGAAGAGTTGGGGGGGGGGGAGGTGATTCAGTATTTCTACTCCTGTCAAGATCCATTGATTTCCTATCTTATTAATTAACTAATTATATACTTTTGTATATCAGGTAACTCAAGTGCTTTCTAACTATAGTATTCAAGATTCTGGACAACATTTTGTAGAGAAAGAACAGTGCACAGTTTTCTTCTCTTCTCTTATAAAATGGGCTTAAAAAATCCAGAATACTGATTGGCTAAAACCTAGTTTTAGCCGTGTCCTTATCAGCATGTATTGTGCCAACCAGCACTAATTCTGCCAAGCTGACCACACCACAAAAAACATCACTGTCCCCAACACCATCTTGTCTCACAAAAATTACCTGCAGCTCTGTGCCACGCTAACCAGACATGCAACCATGTGCAACACTCTCGCTCTGCCACCTGACCGCAACATGCACACACACACACACACACACACACACACTCTCACAAACTACCATCCATTTCTATTTAATCTCACCTTTGATTTTTTTAAAACTGATGGCAAGCATGAAACCACAGGACAAAGTTAAAAAAATGCTACCGACCCAGTTGCGGTCATCACGGAGACAGCGAACAAGACAGTTTCCCTCCTCAAGTTAATAGTCCCCATCCCCAACTTGAACTGTTTTAAATGGGAGCCGAAACAGCAAAGCTGATATATATCTATATCTATATATCTATATATCTATATATATATATATATATACACACACACACAGTACCGTAACTTCAGGACATTGAAAGAACAGCACAAAAGTTACAGTTTCGTTTATGTTCACAAACGCGAACCTGGAAATGCTGTTTAGGGCGACTGCTGAGGGACACGCTCTCTCCATGTCTCCCTTAATCTCTTTGTGTGTGGTCCTCCATAATCCTCTTTTATGCCAAAACTTAACTTGTTTCCCTGTGGTACAGTGCAAATATCCTGCAATTTCAGACCCACAAAAGAGGTAACCGCTGTCTATGGCAGCTGCTAAGGGACACATTCGCTCCCGATACTGCTGGCAGGTTCACTACTTCTGTTAAAAAAAAAAATTCCACAGAACACGTGAACACAATAATTTCTCTTTCTGCCACAGAACACAATAATTTATCTTTCGTCCGCAGTTTTTCTGACTTGGGGGGGAACAAACCAACAGACAGCAACACTGACAGAAACGGTTGCAGCTCGGGTAGCTCTCACTGAATATGCATGAAAGCAAATGATCGCAGCTCAAGCAGCTGTCACTGAATGTGCATGAAACCACTGCTCTCACCATTTAAACAGCAAAAACACACACAAAAAAAAGTCACAGGTGATCTAAACTGCAAAAAACCAACAGTAATACACATAACCTCACAAACACATAGAGACACTGTACTACTAATTTAACTATGACTTGATAGGGGGACTATTTTTTCCTATTTGAGGTTTTGAATATTTTTGACTTTTTTATTGTAACCCCCCTGCAAATGGGGGTTCCCAAAAGACTTCCAGGAGCTTGCTTGAATGCTCCAAGCCTGAATGGTGTTTGGCGTTTAAGCCATTTATCAGTGAGTGTTTTAGAACCTCTGGTACTGTCTCTTTAAGAGCTGTCTGCTTGCAGACATAATTAGTTTGTATGGGGACTGTGTGCTTCTCTGTTTGAGTACCACTCGAGCTGCTGCCAATTCACTCCATTTTTGCAGTCACTAGGAGTGCAAAGGGAACCTATCTGAAAGATGTAACTGTTTGCCAGAAATCATTTACAGTAATAATGAAATTACAGTTTGTCTAACCTGCTTTCTTTGCAGTCAGAACTGTGTCTGCCTAGTTCCCCATTCTGGTTTTGAACTGCTGAACTGGACCAATCAGTGTGGGGTAAGCTAGCTCTAAAATGGTGCCTTGGACGAATCAGAACTTGGACTCATAATCTGAGCCAGCCACAAGAGGATTGTATGGGCAGTGACTCTGGGAGATGTAGTTTAGACTTCGGCGCCTTTTTGGACCAACAGCAGCAGTCTATTGTGAGTGACAGCCAATCCAGTCAAGAACTGGGAGGAACTCAAAGGAAGTGCCCGGTTTTGTCTGTTGGGAGTTTCAGTTGAGCTTTGGCAGTGAAGGGAAAGGAACCTGTGTCCTTCAGTGCACAGTTTTAGTCAAAAACATGTGTAAGGTCCAGAGTTCCGGTCTGCAGCTTGTTAGGACTGAACTGTCCCGTGAAGAGAATCAAGGATATCTGAGAGTAGAAACCAGGCTCACCCTGTAGAAGACTGGAGGAATTGCTGAAATTGCACTGGTCTGTCAGGAACTGAATCTGCTGTGTGTTCTCCCGGTATTGTGCAGTAATTGCGATCGGGATACAGATGCAGCCTGCCTGGTATAGTGCTTTCTTTTACCATATAAATGTGTGAAGAGGTTTGTTTACCTCAAGTGAATCCTGCTGCCATTAAGTGACTTTGCCTGTGACTGTTTACCATATAAATGTGTGAGGAGTCTCTTGGAGCTCAAGAGTAGCCCTGCTGACATTGAAGGACCCTATCTTATTTGGAGGTCGTGAGTACTAATTCAGGGTCGCTCCTGTTGAATTGCCACATTAAATCCAAATGGAATTACTGTACTGCTGACTGTTTAATTCTCCTTTTCTCTGTGTGAAAGGGCCCTACCAGCTGCACGGTTTGGACTAGCCACTAGGGCTTGGGTACCCAGGGACAGTAACTGATAGGATAGGCCTGTGCACAGAGCCATAGGTAGATGAGTAGAGTGATAAGCTAATTAACCTGATTTCCCCCGTCCTTGTTATATCCCCTAAATAAATCAGAGCTGCTTGTTTCAGTAAAGTTATACTGCCTGAGGTATTTGTCTATGTTAAAGTACTGTACTGTGATTGTTGCACTGTATCTTATTTCACAGGAGGTCCCAGTGCGAACCAGACCTGGATACTGTGAAGGTAATTCTGATATATTGTGTGGGCCACTAGTGGGAAGAAAGGGGTTGCAGTGTCCCAGAGGGCTGTGACCAAGTTAGTTTAACTATTGCAAACCCTGACCTCTGGGTGGAGGCACCCGCCATTGGATCCAGGCCCCTCAACCTGTTAGTGGCAAATCAGACAGGGCTAGTAGCCCCTGGGATAACGCCATCTAGGGGTTACATCTTGGAGGCTCACCGCTGGGATTGTGTGTCCTCTAGTGGCCATATTTACGAACCACTGTTAAGAAAAAAATGGGTACCCCGACAGAAGTGGCTGTGCACCGCTGGTGGAGTGGTGTACTGGGAGGAGATTGACCCCAAAATGCTATGCTTATCCTGGACATCCCCTGGGTATCAATAGGACACTGTACAGGAGTACTTTCCAAGGTGGAAGGTTTACAAAACCCTGTGCTGGTGGGTCGGGCATGCTAATCTGCTCACCCACACTTTCCTGGCCCTAGTAGAGTTTAAGGATCCCATAGATAGCTCCAAAGTGCCACAGACCATTACCCCAGAGGGAGCCCTCACTGCCTGGAGAGTGATAACTAAGTACAGTAAAGACCAGGGGGAATGAGCCCCACCACTGTCTGAAACTTTTGAGGAGAAATTTGCTAAATGGTTGCTGGGGGAAGGGAAAACTGTGGAGGACTTGAAGAAACTATTCTTGCCACCTGGGGGTGTTCCTCCCCCAACACCCTCTCCCACTCCAGTACCCGTAATGGTGGCTGAACCAATGCAGACTCCTATTTCTGCACCTGCCATTAGTCACGACTCTTACCGAAGGTTGAGGATCTTCTCTGGCACCCTCCCCACCCCCTAAGGGGAGGATGACTGGGAGACCTGGATAGACTATATTGCCCCCCAAGTGCTAGAATGGCAATGCTCGGAAGCCGAAATGCGAAAGAGGGTTAGTGAGAGCCTCCGAGGTCCTGCCCTGGCTACCATCCGTGCTAAACGGGCCAGTAACCTGAAGTGACTGCACAGGCCTATCTTGAGGCCTTGAGAATGTGTATGGGAGCCCAGATTCTGATGAGGATCTATGGTGGAGAGTAAGAAATGCACAACAGTACCAAGGGAGTTGTTGTCTGTGTATGTATCTCGGCTGGAAAAATTGTTGCAAGAATGCCTCAGAAAGGGTAGTTTCCAGCGATTGAACTGGACCCGAACCAGGCTGGACAGGATCCTTAAGTCTGCCCCTTCTCAGAACTGCTGTTGCTTCAGTTACGCTCTGGCAAATCGACTGGAATCCCCACCTCTTATGATGAGTTAATGAGAAATTCGAGGAGTTGAGAAAGGCACCTCGGAGGGACCTGCACCAATAGCTGCGGCTATGACCCGAGTGACTGAGGGTGGCCCATCAAGTGAAGTTCAGGGCAGAGGTTGGCAGTCAATGAGTGCTCTGATAAGGAAAAAGATATGCCACAATGGGGCGAACTGTTGAGAGAGTCCGAATTCAAAAACAGTCCCTTTATGAAGGCCACGCCTGCAAGTACGGGCCCCGACCTATATCCGACTGCATCTGCTATGGGGTTGGGGATACCCACCCATGTATCTCCTGCTGATAACAGCTCCGAACTCGATTCCTTGACCATGGAAGTGGAGAAACTGACGAGATGTCTCCAAATGCTTATCACGCCGCAAACAGAGATGGCACCAAGGTTTCCAGTTAGTAATACCCTGCCCTGGCTCCCAGTGTGGCGCCTCGGCCAGCTCAAACTCCAGAAAGTATGTTTTGCTATAATTGTGGGAAAGATGGGCACATGAAAAGGGAATGCCGGTCCCCAAAAGACACTGACAAAGTTGCATATAGGCTACAAGGAGAGCTTTGGAGAACAAATCAGTGGTTAAGAGGTGCACGAAATGATCCCAGTGAGGGCACCAAAAATGCTAACTCACGTCCTTTTGTGGCAAGGTCAGTTGCCCAGGCCCCCACTACCGCCTCTCCAGACTGGTCCAGAATAGTGGATCCTCCATGGAGACCACTGTAAAGGTGAATGGAGTGTCTACAAGAACTGTATTAGACAGTGGCTCCCAAGTGACAATTATGTTCCAGGATTGGTATCAGAAGCATTTGTCAGATGTACCCTTACAACCATTAGAAGGACTGCATGTATGGGAGTTAAGTGAGAAGGCCTACCCCTATTCCGGGTATATCCGAATTTGGCTGTCTTTCCCCACCTCTGTGGCTGGAGTGGCCGAACAAGTAGAGACCATAGCCTTAGTGTGTCCCCCCACTGGACTGTATGATGGTGTCCCTTTGTTGATTGGAACAAATGCTCATATGTTCGGAAGGCTGGCACAGTTGTGTTATGAAAAACAGGGGTCAAAGACTAGTAGAGCTTTAAGAGTTCCGGCTTTAATTAAGAAAGCCTATGAGGCACAGAGATGCTGAAAAAATAGAACCAGAGGAACCGGTCGAATTGTATGGAAGAAGGATCCTGAGTCTCTGATCCTGGCGCCAAATGCCCAGTGTACCTTACAGGAGAGGTCCGTATCAGAAAGGATGTTAAGAATAAAATATTAATGTTGGATGCACCAGGCGATGGAAAATTGCCAGAGGACTGCTGGTCAAGCCTAGTATTTTGCCCGCTAGAGCCCATGCTTATGCCAGAAGGGTAATGGTCCAATTTATAATGTGTCTGAAAGAGACATTCGAGTAAATAGAGGTTGCATCCTGGCTAATGTGCATTGTGCAGACACTGCAGTGCTGCCCAGCAGCAAGAGTTCAAGGAAGAATGACAGAGTAACGCCTGACTTGTTTGATTTTGGCGACTCCCCGCTGCCAGCTGAATGGAAAGTGAGGATCAGTGAGAAGCTTGCCCAGAGAGACCAGGTGTTTTCTTTAAAGGAATGGGATGTAGGATGCGTGCAAGGAGCTGAGCACAATATCCGGCTGCATGACGAAAGACCATTTCGTGAGAGGTCTCGACACCTGGCACCTGCTGACATAGATGATGTGAGACGGCATCTGCAAGAAATGTTAGCTGCTGGTGTAATACAAGAATCCAGAAGCCCTTATGCTTCCCCCATTGTGGTAGTGAGGAAAAAGAATGGAACAGTAAGGATGTGTGTGGATTATCGCACCTTAAACCGGCGGACTATCCCTGATCAGTACACAATGCCCCGCGATTCAGGATGCTTTGGACTGCCTAAACGGGAGCAAGTGGTTCTCTGTGCTGGATCTCCGCAGTGGGTACTACCAGATCCCGGAGGCCCCAGAGGACCGTGAGAAGACAGCCTTTATCTGTCCGCTTGCTTATGAATTCATGAGGATGCCTCAAGGATTTCAGGTGCCCCGCCACTTTTCAACGATTGATGGAGCGTGCAGTGGGGACATGAACTTACTAGAGTGCCTGGTATACCTAGATGATGTTATTGTGTTTGGCAGCTCACTGGAGGAACATGAGAGCAGATTATTTAAGGTATTGGACCGACTGGAGGACTTTGGCCTTAAACTGTCCATTGATAAGTGTCAATTCTTTCAAACATCAGTAAAGTATGTGGGCACATAGTATCCACCGAGGAATAGAGACCCACCCAAGTAAAGTTGAGGCTCTTGACCACCTGGCCACAGCCCAAAAATCTAAAAGAACTGCAAAGATTCCTGGGATTCTGTGGTTATTATCGGCGTTTCATCAAGGACTATTCAAGAGTGATCCGCCCTTTACTTAACCTTACTCAAGGGTATCCCCAACCCACAAAAATACTAAAAGTCAGCGCCTCAAGACTGAAAGAGTGTATTTTCGTCCGAGTGAAGTATTTGGGGCCTGCTGGACCCTGATTGTGAGACTGCTTTTCATGAGATCATATATCAACTTACCCATGCTCCAGTGCTGGCCTATGCCGATCCAAGAAAACCTTACGTCCCTGCACACTGATGCTAGCTTGCAAGGGTTGGGGCTGTGTTGTACCAAGGGCACGAGAATGGCCTGAGACCAGTGGCCTTTGCCAGTAGAAGCCTGACCCCATCCGAAAAGAACTATCCTGTACATAAGTTAGAGTTCCTAGCTTTGAAGTGGGCTATTGTTGACCAATTCCATGAGTACTTGTATGGGGCTAAAATACTAGTAAAACTGACAATAATCTCTTGACCTATGTGCAGACCTCAGCTAAGTTGGATGCCACTGGCCATAGGTGGCTTTCTGCATTATCTACATATGACTATGCTCTCGAATACCGAGCAGGTCTGAACCACATAGATGTTGATGCTCTCTCCCGGAGGCCTGTTCCCCAGAATGATTGGGTCCGATTGGCAGAACCTGACATTCGGCACTCTGCCGGAGTTTGACAGGGAGGAACAAATGTCCACGGACGCAGTGGACTGCATGGTGGATTGCTTGGGACCCTCTGAGAATTGCATACCTGCTGCTTATTGCCACTTTTCTGCAATAGACATTGGTGCACTGCCTCAGCTGGACAATGACAGTATTCGGCGGCTCAATCCTCAATCCCATGATCAAAGCAGCTTTAGAAGCCCTCTATGCAGGAAAAGATGTGTCCAAATTACGCTCCACTGATTTGAGAACTGCACTGTTATACAAAGAAGGTCCTAAGTTGAAACTGATCAATAAACTGTTATACAGAGAAACAGTAGACAGAGGGGGACAAGTAGACAAACAACAACTAGTGCTGCCTACTGCCTTTCGAGACTCAGTACTGATGTCCTTGCACAACCACATGGGGCACCTTGGTATAGACAGAACACTTGACTTGGTGAGATCCAGATTCTATTGGCCTAAGATGGGGGCTGATGTGGAGCAACACATTCGAACTTGTAGTCGCTATTACAGAGGAAAGCTTGTCCCAGAGGGCTGCCCCTTGTTAACATCACCACCATTGCACCCATGGAGCTGGTGTTTATTGATTTTCTGAGTTTGGAGTCAGATCAAAGAAATATCAGTAATGTGCTGGTGGTCACTGACCATTTCACGAGATATGCCCAAGCTTTCCCACCAAAGATCAGAAAGCATCCACTGTGGCCAAAGTACTTGTAGAAAACTTTTTGTTCACTATGGGGCTCCACAAAGAATCCATTCTGATCAAGGAGAGACTTTGAGAGTCGCCTGATCAAAGAGATGCTTTCTCTGTGGGGAGTGCGAAAGTCCAGAACCACTCCTTACCACCCCCAGGGGGACCCACAGCCTGAACGTTTCAACCGCACTTTGCTAGATATGCTAGTCACCCTGCACCCAAAGGACAAGCCTAGATGGAGCCAACAAATTAGCACCCTGGTACATGCTTATAACTGCACCAAAAGTGATGCCACTGGGTTCTCCCCCTACCGCCTGATGTTTGGAAGAGAAGCTCGACTACCGGTAGATGTGTGTTTTGGGGTCTCTCCTGATGGGGTTCAAGCTGACAACTATTTACAGTATGTGCAAAGTTAAAGGCCCAGCTAACTCATGCACTCAACTGGCTCAAACCATGGCTGCCAAAAGAAATCTGGCCAACAAAGAAAGGTATGATAAAAGGTGAAAGCCCAGGAACTCCAGGAGGGAGATCGGGTATTGCTAAGAAATCTGGGACTGCATGGCAAACACAAGATTGCTGACAGATGGCACCATCTCCCTCACATTGTAGTGGGCAAACAAGATGATCTGCCAGTGTACAAAGTAAGGCCTGAGAACAATTCAAAAGATGTAAAAACAATGCATAGAAATCATTTACTGCCCATTGGACAAATCCTGATTGAGTCCGAGCCCCCAGAAGATGCCCCCTCTGGACCAGTGACTAGAGCTGCTGCTAAGAAAAGATCAAGGAAGTCTGCACCTACAGAAGCAGAGTTAAAGTGTTCCCCTCCACAAGTCCCAGTTGAGCATGACTGTCAGTCCATATCAGAAGAAAGTGAGAGTGACTTTGAATACTATCCTTCTTACGAACTGAGTCAATTGTTTCGGCAATCCCTAGTCAATACTGGAGACAAAGCTGGGCCTTCTGGACTGTCTAAGCCCCTCAGCTTCGTCCCTGAGCCAATGCTCCCAGAAAGTGAAGTGCAAAGCATCAGATCAGATGAAATGGAATCATTGTGCATGGTTGAACTGTTTGAGCTTTCAGGGAGGAAAATGATGGATTGGGTCAGACTGGTGATACACCAGAACAAGAAGAGTATTTTGAGTGCCCTGACAGTCCACTGCCAGTGTCCGAAAAGCTCTCCATGCGAGCCAAATGTTGTGGACTCAGAAACTGCAACTCCTGGAGCTGAAAGTGCCCCAAGTTCTAGCCTCTCTACCGCCATGGAGACTCCCCTGACAAGTGAGGACAATGCTGAAAATGAGGCTCAGAGTGCAGAGACTGTAACAGTTCCCCCTAGAAAGACTGGTCGAGCTGTAAAGCCTGTGGTGCACTTCAGTTATGATTCCCTGGGCCGGCCAGTGGATCTGCCTCTCAATATTGTCCATAAAGGAGTGTATGTGTCCCGAGCTCATTGCCCAAACTGCGTCAGTGCTAACTCAAGTTACTTGTGTTGCCCTCTAAGTATGGTGCCCTTCCCCATCCAGCCCCAAGGTAACTGATAGGAAGGCCCCTTTCTTCAGGTTTCATGTACAAGAGGTAATAACTTGAGTTATGGTACAATGTATGTAATACTGTGTAAAGAGTGACGTACTGCAATGTTTCAGAAATGTGTTCTTGGTAAAATGATATATTGACTGATGATTACATGTGCGAGCCTAATGCAAATGTATATGGTTGCAGTTGAAACTTATGGGTACTTGCTTGACGCTGACGCCAAGCTTCTCAGGCTAGGAAGGGTGTAACCCCCTGCAAATGGGGGTCTCAAAGACTTCCAGGAGCTTGCTTGAATGCTCCAAGCCTGAATGGTGTTTGGCGTTTAAGCCATTTATCAGTGAGTGTTTTTAGAACCTCTGGTACTGTCTCTTTAAGAGCTGTCTGCTTGCAGACATAATTAGTTTGTATGGGGACTGTGTGCTTCTCTGTTTGAGTACCACTCGAGCTGCTGCCAATTCACTTCATTTTGCAGTCACTAGGAGTGCAAAGGAACCTATCTGAAAGATGTAACTGTTTGCCAGAAATCATTTACAGTAATAATGAAATTACAGTTTGTCTAACCTGCTTTTGCAGTCAGAACTGTGTCTGCCTAGTTCCCCATTCTGGTTTTGAACTGCTGAACTGGACCAATCAGTGTGGGTAAGCTAGCTCTAAAATGGTGCCTTGGACGAATCAGAACTTGGACTCATAATCTGAGCCAGCCACAAGAGGATTGTATGGGCAGTGACTCTGGGAGATGTAGTTTAGACTTCAGTGCCTTTTTGGACCAACAGCAGCAGTCTATTGTGAGTGACAGCCAATCCAGTCAAGAACTGGGAGGAACTCAAAGGAAGTGCCCGGTTTTGTCTGTTGGGAGTTTCAGTTGAGCTTTGGCAGTGAAGGGGAAAGGAACCCTGTGCTCCTTCAGTGCACAGTTTTAGTCAAAAAACATGTGTAAGGTCCAGAGTTCCGGTCTGCAGCTTGTTAGGACTGAATCTGTCCTGTGAAGAGAATCAAAGGATATCTGAAGAGTAGAAACCAGGCTCACCCTGTAGAAGACTGGAGGAATTGCTGAAAATTGCACTCGGTCTGTCAGGAACTGAATCTGCTGTGTGTTCTCCCGGGTATTGTGCAGTAATTGCGATCGGGATACAGATGCAGCCTGCCTGGTATAGTGCTTTTTACCATATAAATGTGTGAAGAGGTTTGTGTACCTCAAGTGAATCCTGCTGCCATTAAGTGACTTTTGCCTGTGACTGTTTACCATATAAATGTGTGAGGAGTCTCTTGAGCTCAAGAGTAGCCCTGCTGACATTGAAGGACCCTTTCTTATTTGGAGGTCGTGAGTACTAATTCAGGGTCGCTCCCTGTTGAATTGCCACATTAAATCCAAATGGAATTACTGTACTGCTGACTGTTTAATTCTCCTTTTCTCTGTGTGAAAGGGCCCCTACCAGCTGCCACGGTTTGGACTAGCCACTAGGGCTTGGGTACCCCCCAGGGACAGTAACTGATAGGGATAGGCCTGTGCACTGAGCCATAGGTAGATGAGTAGAGTGATAAGCTAATTAACCTGATTTCCCCCTGTCCTTGTTATATCCCCCTAAATAAATCAGAGCTGCTTGTTTCAGCAAAGTTATACTGCCTGAGGTATTTGTCTATGTTAAAGTACTGTACTGTGATTGTTGCACTGTATCTTATTTCACAGGAGGTCCCAGTGCCGGAACCAGACCTGGGGGTAAGTGTATACTGTGAAGGTAATTCTGATATATTGTGTGGGCCACTAGTGGGAAGAAAGGGGGGTTGCAGTGTCCCAGAGGGCTGTGACCAAGTTAGTTTAACTATTGCAAACCCTGACCTCTGGGTGGAGGCACCCGCCATTGGATCCAGGCCCCTCAACCTGTTAGTGGCAAATCAGGCAGGGCTAGTAGCCCCTGGGATAACGCCATCTAGGGGTTACATTATATATTTTTTTTTTACCCATCAAAAAATTACTGGGGGGAGGGGCATTTTATAAGTGCTATAGCACACTCCGAGGTGTGGGTTATCGCCTGATAAGAGCCTAACAATGCACCTGGGTGTGCTCTTATGAGGAGATAACCCACACCTCGTAGTGTGTTATTGCTTGCTTAATATAGTCTCTTTGGCAGTATAGTTATTCTTCTGTAGTTGACAAGTGAACATTAAGTCCTAAGATTAAGATTGGTATTAGATGTCAGGAATATTTATAATCCAGTTAAAAAAGTCTCTCTTGAAGTTTGGAGCATAATCTCCCATGGGTCCTCCGACCCAGTCCCCCACACCTAAGAAGGTGGCGGGGGGGATGCCAGCCAAGGCAGAGCTATTTAGGTTACGAATGGCCTAGCACATTCACCCTATTGCCTCATCTGCTCCCAGTCGCAGGTGATGCCCCCCCAGGGAGAGCATCGAGGAGCAAGGAAGTCATCCCAGTTTATTTTCTCAGGGGTTCTGGTCTGTGATCCGTCCATCCCCACTCCCTCCACCCCTGAACAGATACCATGCCCACCAGGTGCACATGCATAGCCGGAGCAATAAGCAGGGGTGTCTCCCCTATTTAGCGGGGATTCATTACAGTGGCAGTATCAATAATATGTGTTCGGTTTCTCTGCTACTGATCTGCCACCCCCACCCGAGCTCCTACGGGGCAGTGAGTTTAGCCAGTTATTACCATATTTAGTGGGTTTACTGAGCTTTCGGGGGATGAATGCTCTGATCCCTGATATCAGCCATCTGAACATATACTCCCCTGAAACTTAAGCGTGTGGTAAATATTTCAGCCTCTGTCTGGTTTACTCCCTATTTAGCGGAAGGCAGGTCTTAAGGCATTTAAATTGTCTTGCCCTGCCAGAGTCCGGGAAGGTTTCTGCCGCTCCTGTCCCATGCACACCCATCCAGGCCTGGTACCCCCACGTGGGGAGGACGTGGGAGATAGCTCGTGCATCGACCGGAGTTCTGGATTTCAGGTTAAGAATCTTTAATTTGTATGGGAGTGCTTCCACCTCCCCAGCCCTGAGCAGTCCGCAACCAGGAGCAGGAATCGCCAGCCACCCCCAACAGGCCGCAGAGAGATCGGGCCCGGAGATGGCCACAGAAGTTACTCACCGCCCCATCCAGGTAATTGAATGGTTTCTTCAGGAATCTTGTGCAAACTGTGCTAAGAGTCTCTTTACTGAGTCCAGGGTTTTTTGTTGGCTTTGTTGCCCTTTAAAGGCTGCGTCCTGTTCTATCTGGGACATCTGATTTTGTTGCTTGCCAGATCTGTCTGGAGGGAGAGAGAGTCCTCTTGCCTTTAAATCTTGAATTGCCTCTGTCACCGAATCATGATTTTTGGCCTGATGGAAACTGCACCACCAACTTACTGGGGTAGGGTGTTGTAAATTTCAGCTTTTCTTGTCGTAGGATGGGAAATAATGGGATATAGACTTGTCGTCTCTGCATTGTGGAAGGGGCGTAGTCATTGTCAATGAATATTCTGGGTGTGTCCATAAAATACCTTTCCCTGAGCCCAGGCTTTCTTTAATAATAGTTATTTTGTTTGGTATTTTAAGAATCTGACTATTACTGAGCAAGCTCTGGCTGTAGACTGGGTGGGTTTGGGGCCCAATGCACGATGTACTCATTCTATCTCAAAGAGGAACTCTGGATTCAGTGATAATGAGGTGTGTAGAGTATTTTCAACAAAGTCCTATATTTCTGTCCCCTTGCTATTTTCAGGTATACCATACATTCTCAGATTATGGCGGCGGTGTCTATTTTCAGCATCCTCTTGTCTTTCTATTATATGGTGGCACAGCTGAGTTATTTGAGTCAGTGTGGCCTGTATTTGTTTGATCATCTCATTTTGGGCCTGAGAGGTCTGCTCAAACGTTAGGACTCTGGATCGGGTGTCTGCTAAGTCCTGTTGGAAGGATTCCTGGGTTTGTTTAAAAGTAAGAAAATCGGACTTAAAAATCATGTGTAACCCCCCTGCAAATGGGGGTTCCCAAAAGACTTCCAGGAGCTTGCTTGAATGCTCCAAGCCTGAATGGTGTTTGGCATTTAAGCCATTTATCAGTGAGTGTTTTTAGAACCTCTGGTACTGTCTCTTTAAGAGCTGTCTGCTTGCAGACATAATTAGTTTGTATGGGGGACTGTGTTTCTTTGATTGAGTACCACTCAGCTGCTGCCAATTCACTTCATTTTGCAGTCACTAGAGTGCAAAGGGAACCTATCTGAAAGATGTAACTGTTTGCCAGAAATTATTTAGAGTAATAATGAAATTACAGTTTGTCTAACCTGCTTTCTTTGCAGTCAGAACTGTGTCTGCTAGTTCCCCATTCTAGTTTTGAACTGCTGAACTGGACCAATCAGTGTGGGGTAAGCTAGCTCTAAAATGGTGCCTTGGACGAATCAGAACTTGGACTCATAATCTGAGCCAGCCACAAGAGGATTGTATGGGCAGTGACTCTGGGAGATGTAGTTTAGACTTCAGTGCCTTTTGGACCAACAGCAGCAGTCTATTGTGAGTGACAGCCAATCCAGTCAAGAACTGGGAGGAACTCAAAGGAAGTGCCTGGTTTTGTCGGTTGGAGTTTCAGTTGAGCTTTGGCAGTGAAGAAGGAAGGAGCCCTGTGCTTTTTCAGTGTGCAGTTTTAGTCAAAAACGGTGTAAGGCCCAGAGTTCCGGTCTGCAGCTTGTGTAACAGCTTGTTAGGACTGAATCTGCCCCTGAAAAGAATCAAAGGATCTCTGAAGAGTAGAAACCAGGCTCACCCTGTAGAAGACTGGAGGAATTGCTGAAAATTGCACTCGGTCTGTCAGGAACTGAATCTGCTGTGTGTTCTCCCGGTATTGTGCAGTAATTGCGATCGGGATACAGATGCAGCCTGCCTGGTATAGTGCTTTCTTTTATATGGATGTGTGAAGAGGTTTGTGTACCTCAAGTGAGCCCTGCTGACATTGAAGGACCCTATCTTATTTGGAGGTCGTGAGTACTAATTCAGGGTCGCTTCCTGTTGAATTGCCACATTAAATCCAAATGGAATTACTGTACTGCTGACTGTTTAATTTTCCTTTTCTCTGTGTGAAAGGGCCCTACCAGCTGCCACGGTTTGGACTAGCCACTAGGGCTTGGGTACCCAGGGACAGTAACTGATAGGGATAGGCCTGTGCACAGAGCCATAGGTAGATTATTAGAGTGATAAGCTAATTAACCTGATTTCCCTGTCCTTGTTATATCCCCCTAAATAAATCAGAGCTGCTTGTTTCAGCAAAGTTATACTGCCTGAGGTATTTGTCTATGTTAAAGTACTGTACTGTGATTGTTGCACTGTATCTCATTTCACAGGAGGTCCCAGTGCGGAACCAGACCTGGGGGTAAGTGTATACTGTGAAGGTAATTTGATATATTGTGTGGGCCACTAGTGGGAAGAAAGGGGGGTTGCAGTGTCCCAGAGGGCTGTGACCAAGTTAGTTTAACTATTGCAAACCCTGACCTCTGGGTGGAGGCACCCGCCATTGGATCCAGGCCCCTCAACCTGTTAGTGGCAAATCAGGCAGGGGTAGTAGCCCCTGGGATAGCGCCATCTAGGGGTTACACATGTATCTCTACTAGGATTTTGTCAAGCTTCAAGTTCATTTTGCTCGATTTTCTGGTCTTGCTGTTTGGTGATTTTGTAGAAGAGGAGCAGGCCGCATGTTGAGAGTGTATGGAGCTGTCTGAGTTGGAAATCTCCAGATCCAATTTTCATGTTCAGGTGCTAGTAATTTAAATCTATTGCCTTCTCCCTTATTTCTGTTTGTAGCCATTTTAGCGATGCTGGAATTTTGACCAAAACTGAAGCGATATAGTGGCTATTTTGCAAGTTAATTTGGCAAGAGAACCATGATGCCATCTAGGAGGAAGTCTCACTGGAAGTCAATGGTAGCAATTTTTAGTTATATTCTTATTCGTCTGCTCTTTGTTCCTAAACATTTTGTTTATGGAGTCCTGTGACTTTTGTGAACTACAACTGGGCCCAGACATTTCTCTCGACTGCAGCTGTAAATCTTTTACATTTTTATTAGCAGATTCCACAGCTTGCGCCAACTTCAATGCTGTTTCAGACAATAAACTTACTAACATACTACTTGCCAGCAGATTAGGCCTTATGGTCTATCGAGCCTGCTCGAACCTCAGATCCCTAGTTGGGTGCTGAGGCCCTCCCCCCTTGTGTTCCAGAAACCCCTATCATCCAACCCCACCCCCCTGGGCCAGGCCATCATCTGATACATCCACTTTCTGTGCCTGTCCCACCCTCTCTTGAAGCCCTTCACTGTGGATCTCTGAACCAGCTCGCCAGGCAGTGCATTCCAAGGGTCCACCATCTTCTCAGTGAAAAAACTCCTCCTCTTTTCCCCCCTCACCCTTCCACCTTTCAACTTCAAACCATGCTCTCTGGTGATACCTCCCTGCTTTAGTCTAAAGATCCCCTCCATGTTTACACTATTTATTCCCTTGAGGTACTTGAAGACCTCAATCATGTTCCCCCTGTCTCTCCTCTCCTTCAATGAAAACAGGCAGAGCTCCTCAAGTCTGTCCTCATACGTCAAATCCCCTAGTCCTCGTAACATCTTAGTTGCCCTCCTCTGTACCCTCTCCAGGAGATGTATGTCCCTTTTCAAGTGTGGTCTCCAGTACTGTACACAGTACTCAAGGTGTGGCCTAACTAGTCCATTGTACAGCGGCAGAATCACTTCCCTGCTCCTAGAGGTGATCCCCCTTACGATGCATCCCAACATCCTGGTTGCCTTGCTAGTCGCTGTCCTGCACTGCTCAGAGTTATTCATACATGCATTCACCATGACTCCTAGGTCTTTTTCCCCTATTGAGGCCTCCAGTGCCTCCCCTCCCAGAGTGTACCTGTGTTTAGGGTTTCCCCGCCCAAGATGTAACACCTTGCACTTTGTGATATTGAAATTTAATTTCCATGTGTGAGCCCAACTTTCCAGGGTGTCCAGGTCCCCTTGCAGGGCCAACCTCCCCCTTCCCCCTCAACTACTGCTCCCATCTTGGAGTCATCAACGAAGAGACTCATTTCACACCCTATACCCCTTGATGTCCGATATGTATGCATCAAACAGGATCGGACCCAGGACCGAGCCCTCATGGTACCCATCAACACCTCTAGGGTTCGAGAGCTCCTCACCAACCACTACTTCTCTGGGTGCGTCCAGCTAGCCAGTTTTCAATCCATCTGACCATCAAAGGGCCTACTCCCAACCCCATCAGTTTCTCCACCAGACCGTTGTGGGGGACAGAGTCAAATGCCTTGCTGAAATCCAAGAATAATACATCCACAGGCTTTCCCCTGCTCAACTTCTTTGAATTCTATCATAATTTATTCCACAAACCAGTCCATCTCTCAGCATTTTCTCTAAAGTTTCTCCATAATTACAGTCCTGAGCCATTTTTTCAATTCTGCCATGTGTACTCCCACAGTCTCTCCAGCTTTTCTATTTCTAGAATTAAATTTGAACCTTTGCACACTTTCACTCGGTTTTGGGTTAAAGTGATTTTTCAGCAATTTTACTAAGTCTTCATGCGATTTGTCACCAGGCTTCTCAGAGCTCAACAAATTTCTCATTAAGCTGTAGGTTTGTGCACTGACTCCACTTAGTAAAATGGTTATTTTTTTACTAGCCTCTGTGATATAATTTGCAATAAAGAAATGTGACATGATTTCACAGTATTCCTCCCAGGTCTGAATTTGAGGATTAAAAGAAGCCACGGTTCCTACTGTGCCAGCCATTTCCTCTTTGAATGTCAACGGCCACTTACTGTATGCATAGCTCCCACTACTTTCTTTACTTTCACTCTCTGAATAATTTTGTTTTTCTCACTCTGGACAAAAACCTCCTCTTTCTTTAGTTGCTCACTGAGTCTTTCTTTTATCCACATCGCCAAATAATGTATTGTATCCTGAAAAAACAAACAGTCTACACAGAGAACCTCTCTAGGAACTGCAGAGCTTTATTACAAGGCAGCCTTCTTCTTATACACAGAGAGCGAGATGGGGGGATAGAGAGAGAGAGAGAGAGAGCAAGAGAGAGAGAGATTCTGGATCTTTCTAACAACGCCACTACTGTTACTCAAGATCTACATTCTTTTGGAGTCAATGTCACCCTCTAGCGGTGCCTCATGATACTACACTACAATTGCAAATATATCAAGTAAGCATAGCCCTGCAGACCTCTTGCTATGAAAAAAGGACTCCAGCATTCCTTCCAGCCAAACAACATGTTGGAGTTACAACACAGTCGCCTCCGCGTCTGTGACGCATTCTGATCGCTGTCTCTATAGGCAGTTGCACTTCACTATTTTTATTTTTGTCATTCGTGGCAGAACATGCCACTATCTGCCGTGGCCAAGATGGCTGCCAAACCATATTGCACATGTGCAACTACTAGCACATGCATAGTACATTGCGGCAGCCATCTTGGTCAGATGGAGTGTTGTGTTCAGCCATGACTGTTGATTTCTTTTATTTTAAAATTATACATAACCCCCCACCTGACCCTCCCTGTCATCACCCATTCCCCCGAAACATAATAGTGACATTGGGGGTGCCTAATCTCTTAGTTTCTCAATCACAAATCCTCTGCCTGCCTCCCCTCGTGCACTACCATGCATGCATGGTTATTTGTGCTTTTCTTTTTTTTAATCTTTATAGTTTCCTCTCCCACCTGACCCATCCTCTCAGCACTTCCAGAAACATATTAGTGACACTGGAGGTACCCAATCCCTCAGTGTCCTGATCACAAATCCTCCGACTGCCCCCTGTCCACTACCACGAGGCATGGTTATTTGTGTGTGTGTGTGTTTTTTATATTTATATTTTCTTCCCCCAACCTGATCCTCCCTCTCTGCACCCATGCCCCCATCCCCCCAGAAACTTAACAGTGGCACTGGGGGGTGCCCAATCCCTCAGTGCAGGAATCCTTGTTTCTTTTTTTTAACCTGTAAAACAAAATACCCATTGATGTCTTTTGGGACGTTATACTGCCCCCCACCTGACCCTCCCACTCAGCACTCACCACCCTGTACCCTGCCCAAGCCCTTACTCATTAGTGGGTCCAATGCCATAATCCTCTCTGGATTGCAGGCACGTTTTCACTCTTCAAAGCTGGGCCACAAACTGAAGAAAAAAAGGTATTCGGTTCAATGTATTTCAATGGTATTTTGAACTTAGTGGCATAATTTGGCCATTTTTTCATATTTTTGACCCAAATTTTCAACATGCCTTTTTTAGGATCCCACCTCATGAACAATGGCACGATCATTAGGCAAATCTGTCCCAAAAGGTGATTTTGTGGTCCCTGTGTGAAAAAGAATTGAGCAAAGACTACCAAACTCCATTAAGATTAAAGAGATGCAGTGCCTATACAAATGTATTAAGCAGGACTGTCTGCGTTTTTGCAATTCTGTATTTTGCATAACCTTTATTTCTCTCCTGCAAGACTGTTTAGGATGGGCAAGGCAGCATCTCCACTCTGTATTAGATGTGGGAATGGAGAGGGAACGTTGAAACATATTCTTTGGGACTGTGCCTTGGTGACTCCTTTCTGGCAAGCTATTCAGGGATGCTTTGGACCCCTCGTTGTGACTGGATTCTTACTTTACCCAACAGATATGTCTGCTGGATCACTTTTCCAAAGAAATATTAGCTTATCATAAGGCCTATACTGTATGTGACTTATTTTGGCGGTGGCTAAACTAATTATAGTAAGACATTGGTTAGATCAAACCAAACCATCCCTAAGAGAGTGGCACGCAGAAGTGCTCCAAGTCCTTATGATGGAACGACATATTGCTAGGAGGATGAATCACCAAGAGGCATTCTGCAGGAATCAGGCCCCACTATTAGCCCTTCTCCCTATCTTCAGTTGTCATTAGAATAGCCCCATTCTGGGTGGAAGGGTGGGGTTTCCTATTGGCCCCTATGTTCTGAGGATACAAGAGTAAAGCTGCTGGTCTACCCCGCATCTGTCTTTACATTTGGTGCTCCCATAGATGCTCCGGGGAGGGTGGGGGAGAGGGAGGG
Source organism: Neoceratodus forsteri (assembly GCA_016271365.2). NCBI lineage: Eukaryota > Metazoa > Chordata > Ceratodontiformes > Ceratodontidae > Neoceratodus > Neoceratodus forsteri. The sequence goes on from CM057449.1 coordinate 1,731,804,020, forward strand.
TAGATAAAAGTTAGTTACTTTGATGGATTAGGCCTCATCACTGCTGTCTAAAGGGGACATATATGCTAGGCCTTCCATTCGTACTGTCACGGCTTCCCATGTGCTCAATTGGTTTTTTACCTCCATTCTGTACAGGGGATTGTTTGTATATGTTTTTCTATACTATTTCAATAAAATATATTAAATTGAAAAAAAAAAGATTAAAGAGATATAGCACTGTAAGAGAACCAGTCTATTTCCTCCTTGTTTTTTTCTGGGGCTGTTTGGAAGTGCCCTCCTTTTCCTCTGAAATGGTATTTTAGTGGCTTCCTCTGCCCCAGAGGACATATCCTTCTGGAAGGAGATAGTGGAGGACACATCTAAGTCATTCCCTGGGTCCACATCGCTCTACCGGGGGGGGGAGGGCACGGACTCAAGGCTGTTCTTTTAGTTGGATCAGGTATTTTTTCAGATGGTGTATCAAAAAATACCATAGCATCAGAGTTTCCAGCTTTGGGGGATAGCCAGTATGACAGGCAGAATCCTGTCTAGTACCAGAAGAGGCAACTTTAGCTTGAATCACCTGCACATGTGTTGAAGTGACAGGCTCTAGGAGAGTGACAGGGGACTCCATAGGGGATGAAGAGCTGCACACGCAGACCCATTCTCAGAGGTAGAGGTGTGGGTCCAGCTGCTGCAGTACATTCCTCATGACCAGCTGGGTGGGAAGTATGCAGTGAAGGGTGTCATTTCAGATCAGAGAATGAAAAGAGAGATTGGAGAGAGGATTCTGTTCTTCCTAGGACCCACTTTCTGTGCTTGGTTAGAACAAAAACCCTCTTCTATTTGGTCTAAAGGAATGGCCTTCCTCTTCGCATAAGTTCCAACTCATTTGGTTCTGATATAATGGATGTTTAAATAGCCGAGTGTCGCACAAAGGGTACATCTCTCTTAGTTGCAAGCATTACTAAGATGTTGTTTGGGGCTGCACAGATTACATACTTTTGGCTGCCCCGATATAAAAATAATGCCACAGTCCCATCCCAAAAAGAAACTATTAGCTGTTCAGTGCCGGGCTGGCCCATCGGCACAGTGCAGCACTACTGCTTGTGACATCAATGACTCGGATTCAGGAGTGAACCCAGAATTGCCATGGGCTGGCAGGGGGGGCGGGGGGAGGCAGGGCATCCGATGGACTCCTTCTCCCGATAGGGAGGGAGGCTAGAGAAGGCTAGAGGTACATGCACCTGGGATCAGTGATGTGGCTGGGATTGGTGGGACAGTGGATGCCTGCATGTCAGGGGTGGGAGCACGCCTGACTGTGCACTGACATCATTGCATGTCCACCTCCACCAGGGGTTACTTCAAGAAAGAAAACCCCTTGGACGAGCTGAATAACACCGGGATTTTTAAAAATGTTTTATTTATTTATTGAAAAGTTTCACCAGGAAGGCACACTGTACAATCAGGTTGCTCGTCTCCCAGTGCATCCTGGGGGGAGAGGGTAAGGGAGTACAGAGCATCAAACATACAATTTCCAACAACAGAGTACAACGAGAACATTTCTGGATCAAAAGTAGGTACATAATAGCAGTACATACATATGAATTACAATACAAGTGCTTGCAGCTTCAGAAGTGCAATTTGCAGGTGTGAACAGTCATTTGTTTGGTACAGATTGGAGAAATTTGAGCCAGTTACAGGAGATGAGTGCAGGATGACAGTAACCATAATATTGCTAGGTACCGACTATCATGAAAAGCAAACAGATAATGACTAGAAGCAGGTGCAGGTTGAAGAGAAGTAATTTTGTGGGGCTAAGGTAAGGGGGGAAGGGGAGTGTCTGATTTGTTGGGGTAAGGTGTTCCAAAGTTTGGGGAACAGTGTGAGAAAGCAGCCTGCCCAGCGGAGGTAGAACAGTGAGGGATTGCCAGTTTATGAGAGTCGTTTGATCTGAGGGCATGAGAGGGGGGAGGAAGAATTGTGAAGGAGGCTGAGAGGTAGGAAGGGAGAGAGCCAATCCAATATTTAGGGATGAATTTAGCAATGTGAGAGTGACGACTGTCCATAAGTGAAGGGAAAACAAGACAGTGGTACAGCTCACAGTGGTGAGTGTGAGGGGGGGAAGGGCGTCCAGGGCAAAGCGGCAAAAGGAGTTGAAAAGGGTATCCAATCTGGATAAGGAAAATGTGGGCATGGCACTGTAGATTACATCACAATAGTCAAAGATAGGTAGAATCATCTTCGGGACAAGTTCATACCTTGCAGGCAGAGATATGATTCTAAGGTTCCTGAATAGGGCACCTTGTTTGGGGCACAATTGTTTCATGATGGCACCCACATGACCAGAGAAGTTGAGTTGGCAGTCAAGTCAAACCCCAAGGTATCTGAAAGAGGAGGTGTCCTCAAGAGTAATCCCATCAAGGGTGTGGAAAGTGGGCAGGGAGGAAAGTCTTGAGAGTCTCTGCCTTGTGCCAAAGGTCATGAAGACTGTCTTCTTGGCGTTGAGAAAAAGTTGATGTGAGCTAACCATTTCTGAACTTTATCAAAGTCAAACTGGAGTCTGGTTGCTACATCAGTAGGAGACTGTCCAGAGGTGAACAGGATGGTATCGTCTGCGTACATGTTATTTATTTATTTATTTATGTATTTATGTTTTTGGTAACCAGTTAAGTGCACTGATCCAGTGGACCATTTTCAGTCATGACCCGGGCCACAAGGTGGCAGTACAAGGAATACAGGAGTGGATACAAATTCACATTGAAGTGTACAGTGGTTACATCAACATTAGGACAGTGAAAACTGTCATCATACAAATTCACATTGAAGTGTACAGTGGTTACATCAGCATTAGGACAGTGAAAACAGTCATCATTTACATAATTTAACAGGCATGGAGATAACAAAACATAGACAAAGAATACAGGTGAGATACAGAGGAGAATTAGTTAAGCATATGCACAGAGTAGCTAAATATTTCATTTTAGCTGTAGCCAGCTGAGAAGTAGGAGCATGCAAGGTAGGTAGTGCGAGTCATGTTTGTTCGTAGCGCTCTAGGGAATAGAGGCAGTGGCTAACAGATTGTGGTAGTTTATGGTGGCTCACGGGTTTCCGCTTTGCCCAGTGAGCATTTGCAGGTGGACTCCTTCAGTAACCAGGCTTTAAGGTTGGTTTTAAAAGACGCATTGGATGGGGATGTGCGAATGGAAGTGGTAAGACTATTCCAGAGGGAGCGGGCTGTTACAGAGAAAGTCTTGCTGCCCATTATCGTAGAGACACGAGGAACTTCGAGGGTTAGAAAGGAAGAGGCCCTAAGTGGTCTAGTGGCTGCTCTAGTTGTGAGTAGGGGAGTATAAGGAGATAGCTGGTTACTTCTGAGGGCGCAGTCCACCAGGCAGCCGGCAGCATAGTTTAGGTGTTCCTGGAGTGAGAGCCATCCTAGGGACTGATAGAGCTTGCAGTCGTGGGTTAATGAGGAGGCTTTGAGGACAAAGCGACAGATAGCATTATAAGCCATATATAGGTGGGAGTGTTGCTTTGTGGGTATTGGGGAGTAGATGGGGGAGCAGTAGCCCAGGAGAGGGAGAAGGTTGCCTTGCGCTATGGCGAGGCGAGAGTCAGGTTAAAGCAGGTGGATTGCACGATAGGCCGCACTTAGTTTCTGATTAATCTTTTTAAGGTCAGGGCTGTGTGATCATTAAACGTGAGGGAGGAGTTGAGGGTAACACCAAGGTATGAGAAGGAGGTGACCTGCTCGAGTGGGGGCCAGCCGGCGTACATACGTTGAGGGCGGTGTTAGATCTGGTGGTCTTGTTTAAGAAGGGCTTGGATCCGAAGAGAAAGAGTTCAGTGGAACTTGAAAATGTTTGGCTGTTGGTGGCGGTGTTTTGGCTCCTGTTTTTATGCAATAAAATGCTTTGAATCAGATATCCAAGAGTTTGGGATTCATGCTCATGCTGGTGTTAGCTCCACTTTTTTCTTACTTATATGCGTTCAGTGTAATACGCGAGCAGCTTTACCAATAGTCCGGTAGCCGACCTGTTAGTTTTTTTTTGGATCCGAAGAGCATGGCCTTAGTCTTTTTCTCATTTACTAGGAGTTTTCTGGATGTGAACCAGCTTTCAGCAACCCCTTAGTTGTTTGTGAGGGTAGAGGAGATGGATTCCAAGGACTTGTCACTGTGGTACAGGACTAGGTCGTCTGCATAGAGAATCGCATTGCAGTTTAGACTCTCAGCAGGTAGTGCATTGATAAACTTGGAGAAGATGAGGGGGGCCGAGAATTGATCCCTGGGAAACACCAGTGTTTGTAGGAAGGGGGGCTGAGGTGGCTTTGCCAATGTGCACAGATTGGGGCCTGTTTGTGAGGTAGCTATGGAACCAGGCTATGGGTCCAGTGGCACAGCCACTGTGTGGAGAGAAGGAGATTGTAGTCCACCAAGTCGAAAGCCGTTGACAGATTGACAAAGACTGCACCCGTAGCCTTACCCATGTCCATGTTTTTGAGGATGTGGTTAGAGAAGACAGCCAGGGCAGAGGAGGTGCTGTGATGCTTACGGAAGCCATGCTGGAGGGGACATAGGAGGTTGAACTTATTTAGGTGTTCTGATAACTGGATATGGACAATCTTCTCCAGAAGTTTGCTGAGATGAGGAAGCAGGGAAATGGGTCTATAGTTTTCTGGGGGGCTATGGGATCTCCTGCCCTGAAAATGGGTATCACCTTGGCATGTTTCCAGGTGTCAGGCGCAGTTGATGTGGACAGAGCGAGGTTGAAGATGTGTGTTAGTGGCCTTACCAGGGCTGAGGAGATGATCCTCAGGAAGGCAGGGTAGAGTCCATCACTTCCAGGACTACCCCTGCGGGGCAGGGTTTCCAGGAGTCTTACAATAGTAGTGGTACCAATGGCTCTGAAATAGAAAGGGGGGGTGGAGGCATGATGGATTTCAGGAGTGTGGGGGCTATCAGTTCTGTTTTGGTTGGAGGGAGGGTGAGGAGGAAGCTCGCTGAGGAATGGGGTAAGGTCGGTGAACTTGGCATTAAAAAGGTCTGCAATGCCCGCAGGGTCATTTATTATGCCTGCTGGGGACGTAAGTTGTGTTATTTGCTTGTTGGTCTTGGGGTTTAGTATAGACCCAATACTTGCCCAGAATTTACGAAGATTTCCCAGTGTGCTTAGTTGAAGGTCATTAAAATATTTCTTTTTGAGTGACTTTGTCATTTGTTTACAGGTGTTACGTAGTTGCCTGTAGGCATTCTATAGATGGGGGGATGGGAACGCTTTAAAAGCTTTCCAAGTAGAATCCCTGACCTTCATTTGCAGTAGCAGTTCTTTGGTTCTCCAGCGCGTGCAGCCACCTCTAACCTTCCTGGTTTTTATGGGAAAATATTGGTCCTGTAGTTTCCGAATGGTGTTGGTGAATAGATTGACAGCCGAAGAGACGTTTCCTGTCAAATATAGGGAGGACCAGTTTAAGGACAGTGCATGTCTGGTAGTGAGGTCATGGTTTGGGGTGTTGAAATTTCTGAAGGACAGTACTTTTGGTGGGGGACGAGCCGACTTGTTGTTCACAACTATGTAGGTGGGATGTGGTCACTAATTGCATTGGCCATGGTCCCTGCTTGGAGGATTAGATCAGGCCGGTTGGTTAAAATCCGGTCAAGGATTGAGTGGTTTGTAGTGCGTTGGTTGTATCTGGTTGAGGTAGTGATTACTTGATCCAAGTTATGGGACTTTAGTAAAGTTGTGTAGTAGAGTTGGAGTTGCAGCCCAGTTTAGGTTAAAATCCCCCAGCATGAACGAATCCCTGGATGGGGCGGAGCTTGTCAGGCTGGAGAGAAAACTAGACAATCCCTGGCTAGAGGCTGGAGGGGGGTTGTAGCAACAGCCAACATAGAATTTTTTTGCCACACTAATAGTCAGCTCGGTGATAACCCATTCACTTTTGGAGTCTGTCTTAGAGCAGGCAGCAATGGCAGCAGATATGTGGTCCTGAACATACAGTGCGACACCTCCTCCTCTCTTCCTTCCCAGCCTGTCCAGTCACAGGATGGAGTAGCCTTGAAGCTGGTACAAGGCTGAGTCATGGTATGGTTTTAGCCAGGTCTCGGATATACCCAGTACATGGGGCTTGTAGAGGGTCGCCCAGGCCTCTAACTCTGCAAATCTGGAAGGGAGGCTATGGACATTTAGATGTGCAATCTTTATTCCATGGCATCCCGCTCATGCGGCATCCATGTTGCTAATGTGTACGTTCATTGGGCCAGGGTTAGTTTCTACATCACCTGCTAGGAGAGCTAGAAGCAGGAGGGACAAGAGTGGGCATGTGGGAGGCTGCCAGAGGTGCCTGTGAAATGTAATTGAGTAAAGCAGATGCCCAAGCTGCCTTTGTTGCATGTATGATAAGGATGCCAGCAGTATAGACAACAGGGACATGTCTTTATTTGTAGTTACATAGGGCATGATTGTAGGGTATGATGGCAAGTAAGTAGGGGTGCAGAGGTAGAGGCATTTTTGTTCATTTGCTAGGATGTTAGCAGTAAAATCCATGGCCAACAACAATCCAGTCAAGGTGGATGTAGCCTGCAGGAAGAAACTTGCATTCCCTAGGGGCCGGGGTGTGATCATGTTCTTAGGGTGGGATACCAGTGAGGTGAGAAACTGAGATGCCATTGTGAAAGGTAACTTAATTGCAGTGTACGGCTTTAAGGTGGGTCACAGGATTTTGGAAGTTTAGAGAGAGAGAGTGAAAAGTGTGGGTGGTGAGAGGCAGCAGCCACTGGTGGTTGAAAAAGATAAGCTGCAGATGGAAGAATGCGCTGATTGGTTTTAGCAGCCACGTGACTCGCTTTATATATTAGAGAACCGACCAAGGGTGGTGGTGGGGGCGGCAGGGCAAAACAGTCTCAGGCCACTCGGCTGTTACAGCCGTGCTCTCCTGGCACTGTTCCAGCTATTTATGCATACCTGTTCCATTTGCCATTGAGCTGTGCTGCGAGTAGGGGGAGGGCTCCTTTTCGGTCCCTCATGACCACCAGGGGACAGCTGCAGAGTGAAAGGAGAGAGGGTTTAAATATACAGGTAGGTGGAGGAGGGGCATAGAAAGTGGGAAGGGGGGAGCTGAAACAACGAAGCCTTAAAGTGAAATGAAGTAACTCCCTGCCTGGGCTTCTGCCCATAAGTGGCCTGACTCTGGATTGAGGGGAATCGGAGCTGAGAGTAATTTAACTTGGGCTGGCTAAGGTGGAGCTAGTAAACTGTGTAAACTTGTGGGTTTTTGCAGTCTTTCATCCCAAGTGCAGCACTCATCTTTGCGGTAACCAGCACCCCTTAAAATGAGAAATGAATCTTAAAATAATTTACTAAAAATGGTCTAACAGTCCCTCAGAGTCTTACTTGTGTTGTGCACAGCGCTTACTTTACAATACATTCCAGCAATCCCTCTTAAAGTAATTTGCTACCAGGCTCGCTACTGCAGTGCACTTTACTTTGCTTAAAGCCCATAAAAACTATCTCCACAGCTACGCCGACATGAAATAGGGAAAATACAACATTCAATGCTGGAGCTTTTTAGGCGCCAAAACAGTCCGATTCAAACAGTCTCAGGTCCCTCGGCCATTACAGCCGTGCTCTCCTGGTGCTGTTCCAGCTGTTTATGCATACCTGTTCCATTTGCCATTGAGCTGTGCTGCGAGTAGGGGGAGGGCTCCTTTACGATCCCTCATGACCACCGGGGGACAGCTGTTCCGTTTGCTGTTGAGCTGTGTTGCAAGTAGGGGGAGGGCTCCTTTTCAGTTACTCATGACCACTGGGGGACAGCTGTTCCATTTGCCATTGAGCTGTGCTGTGAGTAGGGGGAGGGCTCTTTTTCAGTCCCTCACGACCACCGGGGGACAGCTGTTTGCCATTGAGCTGTGCTGCAAGTAGGGGGAGGGCTCCTTTTCAGTCCCTCATGACCACTGGGGACAGCTGTTCCATTTGCCGTTGAGCTGTGCTGCGAGTAGGGGGAGGGCCCCTTTTCGGTCCCTCATGACCACCGGGGGACATGTGAATGAAGAACAATGTGCAGACTGATGGGAGGTCATTTAGGAAAATGGAAAATAGGAGAGGGCCAAGTACTAATCCCTGTGGCACTCCAGTAGTAATCAGGAGGGGAGGGTATACCAAGTCAGCAATTCTAACTGATTGAGACTGACCAATAAGATAGGCTTTGAACCAGTTAGTGGCAGAATCTGATAGACCTGCTGATGAAAGGTTATTTAGTAGTAGGGTATGGGAGACTGTGTCGAACGCCTTGGCTGGATTGAGGAAAATGGCTGAAGTGATTAGTCTGGTATCCATCCCTCACAGGATGGAATCAGTGAGCCTAAGTAGGGAGGTAGTGGTAGAGTGGTATTTCCGGAACCCAGATTGCAATGGAGTGTAAAAGCTGGAGTCAGAGAGACAGGAATTGAGTTGGATAAGAACCAAGTGCTTCTGTGGCTTTGGAAGGCTAGGTAAGAGAGAAATAGGGTGATAGTTGACAGGTGAGGAGGTGTTCACTACCCTTAGGTAGGGGAAGGACAATGGCATGTTTCCAGGCACTAGGTACTGAAGCAGAATAGAAGGAGAGGTTTAGGATCTCTGACAGCGGATATGAGATGGCCAGTGCAGATAAGTATAAGAGTTTGGGGTCGAGTCCATTTGGTGAGCTGCCTTTAGTGGGGTTAGGAGTAAAAAGCGCATCCAGTGTGTCAGCAGAGGAGTTCTTGGAGAAAGAGAAATGCTCAAGGGGGGGAGTGTACAGTTTGGAGAGGCATAGTGGTGGAATGGAGGGGCTGGAGAGGCGGTAGGGAGGACAGGAAGGCCGAGGCACAAGAGGTAAAGTAGGAGTTAAATTCGTTTGCAACAGTAGAGTGATCAGAGATGAGAGGATCCCTGTCAACACCTCCTACACTGTCCCATGAACCACCGGTGGACCTGATTAGCAGCTTGGTGTTTCCTACCCTCTCAGGCTGGAGGGTGGAGCACGACTGTCAGGGGCAAGCCATGGTTTCTCAGGCTGCCGGTGAGTTCCCATGAGGATAGCAATGGGGGGTGTGTGTATGAAACTGAATGGAAACAAGTGAGGCTGATATGAGGAACATTTTCTGTTGAATGAAGGAGAAAAAGCTGAGTTAAAAAAAAAGGAAGGCCTTCAATGCCATTGTTCCCCTACCATATTTTAACCCGTAGCCTCCTCCTCCTGGTCCTAATGTTTTCTGAGTCCAAGATAGGGTCTGGTTCACTAAGAACACTGGATCTTTGTTTCCCCCAATATAAAATGTCCATGATGCTAACTTCCTCATTACCAAATAGAATAGTTATTGTTTTATATGAGGGTTTGGTCAGCAGTATGGCACAAAAAGGAGACCACAGAAGAGAAGATTTCAAAGCATGGAATTTCTACCAAAAGCTAATGTCAAATGTTGCTTCTCCGGAGTGTGAATATTGGTGCGAAGTTCTGTGGTGTAGAACTGCATGGGATCTTTTAAAGGGGTTCCATCCACATAAATTCTGTCAAGTAACTCCAGTAGACTCCCCTCATAGTGGAGGCTGACAGCATTTCGACATTTGGCTGCTAATACAGATGGTGTAAATAAATCAGCAAATCTTTTATGTGGGCCTGTATGTTGTGCCCCCCCCCCTTTCGTGGAATCCATTGTCCTACAACAGCATCATAGGAGACCCTGGTGTTGGAGTACTGGAGGCATTATTGTCCCCCAAAACAGCTGAAGAGCCTTTTGTGGGGTCTTTTGGTTTAGGACTGCACATTGTAGGTCAGTTTGAGAAGTAGTCTCAGGAAAGACAAGGTTTACTGCTTGAAGTGCAACTGATATAGTTGTGGCCCCATAATCAATAAGTTTAGAAGCATAGAAAAATAGATTTGGCCCACCCAGTCTGCCCATTTTTATGTTTGCTTGCATGCATGTACAAGAAACATAGTGCAACGATCCAAAATGCAGTGCTGTACAGTTGAAAGGGAGAGCACCGCTTGAGTGAGTAGCGCTCCCCCTCCCCCCACACACACACACATGCGTGCACACACATTGCTTGCTCATGCGCTCCTACCTCCCCAACGCACTGTATGGCTGACGGGGTGCCCAGTCCCTCGTAAGCTCTACTGTCCCCCTCCCGCAGTTCAGGCGGCCGACGGGTGCACAACTCGCTGGTCTACTCTTCCCCAGACTACTGGGTGCCACGCTGGGAGCCCACCCCAGCATGGCAACAGGTCCTATGGCCGACGGGGGTGCCCAATCCCCCATCAGCTCCACTGCCCCCCCAACAGCCTTCCAGCTGCCACGCTGGGAGCCCACCCCAGTGTGGCAAACGTCCCGCGTAGTCCAAATAATAAAAAAAAAACTGAAAGAAAAAAACCTTCCTTCGCTGCTGTCTTCACCCCTCTCTCCCAACCGCGCCCACCCACTGCGCACCCTGCCTCCCCACATCCCCACCTCACCCCATACTTACCTTCGGAGCTCGAGGCGACAATCTTCGGTGGATCAGGAACACGTCTGCACTCTTCAAAGCCGACCGCGAACTGAGGAAATGCCAGTAAGCTGTATAATGTAATGAATAGGGTTTTTTCAACTTTGCTGCATATCTCAGGCATTTTTTGGAATTTTGGCACCAAATTTTCAACATGGGGTTTTTGGGACCCCTCCTCATTAATTCTGTCACTGTCATGGCGTTAATCAGGCCCGAAAGGTGATTTCATGGTCAGTGCGCAAAATCACCTTTTGGGACCAGTTAACAAAATGACAGTGCCAGTGTTCATAAGGCGGGCTCTCAAAAAGCCTATGTTGAAAATTTGGTGGAAAAATTCCTAAAAATGACTGTTTTACGAGCTTGCGTTGCGCTGTTCCTACGTACGCTCGTAGGTTTGCGAATGTTCAATATTTTCACTCCGGATTTTCAATATTGCCATTTGACCACACTTCCTTATGAGTAGTACAGCTGTCATTTTTCACATCTCACCCAAAATGTGTTTCTGCGCATGTAGCGCACAGTGGTGCAGTCGGTGTGCGAAATCAATGTTCAGGACACATTAAGAAAATCACAGTGATGCTGTTCATGAGCAGAGGTGTTAAAATGGCTATGTTAAAAATTTAGTGAAAAAATTCCCAAAAATGACTATTTTATGAGCATGCGTTGCACTGTTCCACGCACGCTCATAAGTTCGAAATTTTCAATATTTTCACTCCAGATTTCAACATTGCCATTTTACCTCACCTTCTTATGAGCAGTATAGCTTTCGTTTCTTGCTTCTCACCAAAATGTGTTTCCGCACGTATAGCGCACAATGGCGCAGTCGGTGTGCGAACTCAATGTATGGGACACAATAAGAAAATCACAGTCACACTGTTCATGAGCAGAAGTGTTAAAATGGCTATGTTAAAAATTTGGTGAAAAAATTCCCAAAAATGACTGTTTTGCAAGCGTTTGTTGCGCTGATCCTACACACGCTCAAAAATTCACAGATTTTCAATATTTTCACTCCAGATTTTCAACATTGCCATTTTACCACACCTTCTTATGAGCAGTACAGCTGTCATTTTCACATCTCGCCTAAACATGTTTCCTCCCATGTAGTGCACAATGGCAAGACTGTGCGTAAATCAATGTGTGGGACACATTAAGAAAATCACAGTGACACTGTTCATGAGCAGAGGTCTTAAAATGGCTATTTTGAAAATTTGGTGAAAAAACTCCTAAAAATGACTGTGTTACGAGTGACCATTGTGCAGTTTCCACACACCCTCGTAAGTTCATGAATTTGTAATATTTTCAGTCCAGATTTTCACCAGTGGCATTTTTCCACACTTCCTTATGAACAGTACAGCTGTCATTTTTCACAACATGGCTGAAATGTGTTTTCACACTTTCAGCACAGAAATGCGTGGTCGCTGTGGGAAATCATTGTTCGGGACAGATAAAGAAAATCACAGTGACACTGTTCATGACTTGAGTTCCCAAAATGCCTGTGTTGACAATCTGCTGTAAACAATTCCCAAACTAATTACATTACGGGTGCACGTTGCACAGTTTCTATGCACGCTCGTGACTTCACCAGTTTTTCCAATATTTTCACTGCAGATTTTCAACATTGCCATTTTTTACACCTCCTCATGAACAGTACAGCTGTAATTTTTCACATCCTGTTCAGAATGTGTTTTTGCACCTATGGTGACAAATGCCGTAGTCGCTGTGCAAAAGCAGCTTTCGGCTGACAAACTGATATTGCCACTGTTCATGAGGTGGGGGTCACAAAAAAACCATGTTGAAAATCTGGAGTGAAAATACCAACGAATGCCTGAGGCGTTAGGGTTTCCGACCATAACACCCCACCCTGTAGAGAATGACAGACATCAGGGCTGTGACTTGGGATTGTCACCTGCAATGTTCACACCATTCCTCCGCCACCCTCACCCTGCAGCCAGTGAGAGGCATTGAGGTGTGCCTTGGACTCTTCGGCCCCAAAGTTCATCCCATTCTCCTATACCGCACCCATCTCACAATACTTCCTGATGGAATGGGGTGCACATAAGGGCCAAAGACCCCAAGGCACACCGTGACACTTGTCGGTGTCTGCATGGTAGGGTGTGGTGAAATGGCGTGGCCGTTATGCCTGATGACCCAAAGCACACCCCAATGCCTGTCACTATCTGCAGGGTGGTGATGGGGTTGGCTTCAGTTCAATATTTCACTGCCATTCCTATTATGCAGCTCTGTAACTCCTACACTACAAATGCCAATGCCAGCAAGCAAACATTCAGCATTGACAAATGCTTGTTTCCCTACCTATACTGTCACTGCAGATCCTACTTGATCTCTGACTAACCCCCCTCCACTTCCCAACTATGATTCCCTTGTGCCTATCCCATGCATGCTTGAAGCCCAACACTGTTTTTGCCTCCGCTGTCTCTACGGGTAGACTGTTGCAGGCAGCCATCACTCTTTCTGTGGAGGAGTACTTCCTCTTACATCCCTTGTAAATATTCCCCCTTCCAGCTTCATTGCATGTCCCCTTCTTCTTGTGCACCTTTTACTCTGAAAACACTCCCCTCCTGTACCTTGTTTGACCCCTGAGGTATTTATAGGTCTCCTCTGTTCCAGGATGTACATATTGAGATCCCTTAGTCTTGCCACATGGGGCTTCTGATGCAGCCTTTGCACTATTTTAGCTGTCATGCATTGGACAGCCTCCATCCTGTCTATGTCCTTCTTGAGATGTGGTCTCTGGAACTGGACACAGTACTCCAGGTAGGTTCTTGCTAATGATCTATACATTGGCAACACCACTTCTGTCCTTCTGCTGGAGATACCCTTCCCTTTGCACCCTAACATCCCACTGGCCCTACCTACCTACTTACTGCTTTTTTGCACTACTTGGCCACCCAGAAGTCAGCAGATATGATTACTCTAAGTTTTCTTTCCTGTTTGGTGACAGTCAATACCGCTTTCCTCATTCTGTACCCTGCCTCTAGGTTCCAGTACTCCAGGTGCATAATTTTGCACTTTTTCGCATTGAAACCCAGCTACCATACCTTTGACCACTCCCTGAGTTTTCCCAGGTCGCTGCACTTTCTCTTCACCCCTTCTGGAGTGTCCACCTTATTGCAGATTTTGGTGTCATCTGCAAAGAGACACACAGTACCTTCCCTTCCAGTACCGCTGCAATGTTGCCTATAAAGACATTAAAGAGGACTGGTCCCAGTACTGAGACCTGAGGCAACCCACTGGTCAGTCTCCTCACCCCCAAGTGAGTTCTGTTTACCACCACCCTCTGTCACCTATCCAGTAATCAATTTCATATCCAGATTACCACCTTAGGACTCACCCCCAAACTGCCCAGTTTCCTTATGAGTCTCCTGTGTGGTACAGTGTTGAAGGCCTTCCTGAAGTCTAGGTAGGCCACATCTAATCTACCGCCCTACCCAGATCTATTTCCCTATAGTTACCCAGTTGAAAAAATCTATCAGGTTCATCTGCCATGACCAGGGCCGCGTGTTTACTACAGCAAAGTGGACCTACATTCTACGGCAGGACCTCATACTTTCTGCAGCAGAACGACTGCTGATTCTGCGGCTATTCTGCAGCACATAAATTGTGGCTAAACAGCATACCTTCAAAGGGATTAAGTCTTAGTTAACCCTTTGACTGCCTTCGTGCAACCACTTTGCTACACTGAAAGTAGAACAGCAGGCCATTTAACAGTATGTAGTCTTCTTATCACAGATATTGAACAGCAATAACCCAAACCTGGCACAGCCATGGGCATCAGTGTTCTCTTTTAATGAATGTTCCCTCCCACCCCGAATTTGAAGGCTCATCTATTCATCTGGAAACTGGTGGCCTTTGCTGTTCTACTAGGTTATAATCAGAGGAGGACATACACACTTAGCTAAAACTACACAGAAGGCAAAACCTGCTTGGATTTCTTCTGGTTTATATTTATAGTTAGCAGATATAAAGAGAGACTCCAACTTGAAGGCCATTTGTTTCTGATTTTGATCAACGTTCTTTTAAATTATTATTTTTGTAAACTAGGAATACTCCAACTGCCTTGCAACAAACATGTTGAGTGCAGTGTGCAAATCTGTTTGTTTTTTTTGTGGGGGGGGATTGTCTTCCTATTATAGTGAAGGAGGGTGTAACTTGCAGTGTCTGTAGGATTTCTTGACTCCTGATTTTTCTTTTGGGGGACACACTAAAAAATGCAAGCAAGTCATTCCTATTAAGCTGGAGTAACCTTGGTTAGCATGTTCTCTTCTCCTCACAACTCGGGGTGGTGGTGGTCTTCAGTCAGTGACCCTCATTTCACTTAAGTATAGCAGCAATCAAGCTCTCCACTCCGATTGTTTTCAATACCTGCTTGCTCCAGTTCTAGTATACCCTGGTCCCCACCTCTGCTGCAGCTGGGCAACTTGACCCTCCTTAAGAATTGAGCTTGATGCTGTCACTTAGGCTGCAGGTTCAGATTTGACAAGACATTACTCTCGCACTTGCAGGTACAGAACTGCAGCCCACAAATCAAAACTGTGATAGATGTCCACCAGTGGGGCTCAAATCCTCTGCTCAGCCTGCTGCCAGCCCTATGTTTCTGCAATCTGCTCCTCCTCCAATACCTGTCACCACACTGAGATCAGTTCCACCTCATGGGCACCACTGAATCTTCTCACTTCTTGACTACAGCTTGCCTTCCAGTTCTTCCTTCCAAATTTATCTTCCAAGGATTCAGCATGCACCATGAGCAGCCTCATAATGAAACATTAACATGGCTGAGCTACCCACACCTTCACAACAGCAAATCATAACTGCCGTGGACCTAATCAAGCTCTGCTACTCTTGTGTCAGTCCTTCCCCCACACACACAATACTGGCTGGAAGGAGTTATGTAACAAGAGCCAGCACGAGTCAAGATGCCATACAGCCACTAGCTTTTCGGCTTTGTACCAGATGGCATCAGTTTGCTGCCCCTTCTAATGACCATGTGTGCCATGGCATACTTAACACATCAATAGCTATGCCCTTGCCTTGTGTGATTGCATGACATAGCTAGCATTTCTGCGGCTGTGTGGCTGGTTTTCCTGATTTCTGTGGCAAGCACTGATTTTTGCGGCCACTGCTGTAACCGCAGAATCGCAGAAAACACGGGGCCTTGGCTATGACCTCCCCTCTTCAACCTGTGAATCCATCCTGCTTCAAGCCTTGTAACCTGCTAGATTTAAGGCATGGTGTCATGATGTCACCGAGAAAATCAGCACAGCAATAAATGCCTCAAGCAACACAGCATGCCCTGAAATAAGGTCAGAAAAAACACTAACCACAACACAAATAGCATGCCCCATTGAAAATAATGGGACTTTCACCCCCTACCCCCCCAACCATTAAATAACAAACTCCAAGGGTGTGTGGACTTTGGGGATGGGCAACCTCAGGAGGGGAAAAATACTTCAAAAAACAAAAAAAATGGGGCAACACCATGAGACCTTGGGGGAACTGACTTGTGGTCCCAGGTCTCCAACCCTGCCATGTGCTGTTGCCTTAGCCACTCCACCATGGGAGCAGCTTGTCCAGGCACCACACACACAGCAACTTGATCCTTTACTTGTAAGAACACAGAGTGACAGGGGTAGTGGTAATTCCCTACCGCTATTATGCCCCTGTCGCTCTAAACACTTTTGCGCTTTACACAGCGTGGTTATTGCTGCTCTGTTTTTGTAGCACTGCATTGACCCCGGTACCGGATTTAAGATACTACACAATCCTTTCCTTCAGAAGTGACTCCACTAACTTCTCCACCACTGATGTCAGACTGACTGGCCCATAGTTGCCAGCCTCCTCCCTGCTACCACTTTTATGAAGTGGGACTACATCTGCCCTCCTCCAGTCGTCTGGAACCACTCCTATTTCCAGTGACTTGTTGAATTGAGCTGTAAGGTGCAGCCAGTACCATCCTGAGCTCCCTCACCACTCTTAGTGTACCCATTCGAAACAGAGGGAAGAAGAGAAAGTGGTGAGGAGTGCAAAGGTGCAAACTGAGGAAGGATAACCAAAAAGGTACCCAACGAGGACAAGACTTTTTTATGTACATGAGTGAAAAGAGGAAGATAAGGGGAGAGACTGTGAGGTTAAGAAGGGCAGGGGGACTGTGCAGAGGAGGGTCAGGAAAAAGCATTTATCTTGAACAGATACTTTTGTTCAGAATTCATGGTGGAAGGGGAAGATTATGAACTGCATAAAAACAGCAGGAACATTGTGGGGAGGGAGGCAGACACAAGCCTATTTACAGTGGAGAGAGTCCTAAAAGGACCTGCAAATCTGAAAGTGGACAAAACTTGGGGGCTTAGCCTTAACCTTTTCAGCCACTTCCCTTGTGAACCATAGCGATCTCTTTTTCCACATGTTTTTGCTAACTTCTTTGGTACAGAGGTTTGTTGCCTTCACTATGCAATCCCTTAACTTGGCCCACTGTTCATCCACGCAACTGTTGCCATCCCCCAGCTATGTTGTCTCAGAAGCATTCATTCATCTTTTAAAATTTGCACTCCTGTTGTCAAGAACCCTCATCCCTGTGTGGTTTATTTTCACTACCATTCATATGTTGAACAACACTGTACAGCGGTCACTTTTCTCCAGGTGCACTCCCACTTTGATGTCTGCAATACTGTCCTTGTTTCTGTGCACCAAGTCCATTACTGCCCCATTACAGGTGGACTCCCTGACTTAGTTGCCTGAAAAAAAATACCGCCCTGCAGGGAGTCTAGGATGTCCTTGCTTCTAGCTGAGGTTGTGGCTGGGAGACTGCACTCTACACCCAACACTTCCAGTTTACCTCCAGCACACTGAAGTCTCCCACCAGCAGCACCTCCTTTTTTCTGCTATTATCTGACGGCCTCCCAAGATCCTTATTCAGTTCCTCTGCCTGTGTTGGAGGTCTGTAGATCACCTTAGTATGAATAGTGGCTCTGGCTTCTGTCTCCAGGGTGACCCTCAGTACCTCCAACCCCTCCCTTCTCCCCCTGGGTTCCTTTGATTTCTGTTGCTTTGATATCCTCCCTTACATACAGCACCACCCCTCCTCCCTTCCTCCACACCCTGTCCTTCCTGAACTGAGTATAGCCTGGTATGGTCATGTCCCATTTGTGCTTGCTTGTGCATCATGACTCAGTAATGGTCACAATATACAGGCCTGCCTCCACCATGATAGCCTATAGATCTGGAATTTTATTTCCAAGACTCCTTGCATTTGTACACATGGCCTTCCACACCCTGTTCCCGCTCTGCTTGCAACTCCTCTTCCTTCCCTTTTGCCCATTTCCTTTCCCCTTTCCTTTTGCAACTCTCATTTCCATCCCCCTTGTCCTCTACTGTATTGCTTTGTTCATTATCCTTCTCCCTGGGTCTTTCCTCCTCTCAGTTCCTGCCTCCTTATTGCTTCAGTCTGTGGGGGTGGAGCAGTTTATGCCCCCCTTCTTCCATCCCCTACCCCCCAGCTAGTATAAGTGTTCATCAAAGTAACATTCAAACTGTCCACTGAAGACTGTGGTTCCCCTCCCATATGGATACAGCCCATCACCTCTGTATAAACCCACATCCCTCCAAATTGGTCCCCAGTCCCCAATGCAGCCAAATCCCTCTTCTCTACATGAGTCCCTCAACCATGAGTTGAAGCTCTTGGATGGAGTTCCCAATCTTCCCCTTGGTCATAGACAGGTAGCAAGCACCTTAGTGAAAGCCACCATGCATGCTACCTGGCTAAGACCCTTCCCCAGCTCCCTGAACTCTCCTTGCACAATCCCAGCTCCACCCCTAGCTAGGTCATTTGTCCCAAGGTGGATGTCATCCAACTCCCCCTACTGCCCTACCACTGTAGCAATCCTTAGGATCCACTGCCCAATCCTATGCCACAAGGTAGGTACCTTACTTCCCTCTTCCCCTTCCTGTTCTCAAATCTACCCCGCTAACAATTGAGCCCCCCACCAGAAGCTGCTTCCTTCTCTGCTGGGTTGCCTCCCTCCCACCTATATGGAGGACCCCAACATACTCCCTTGCCACTACCACAGGTGCCTCCTCCCAACAGCCCTGTCCCACCGGAGCAGCAAAGGAATTTAGTATGGACACAGGCCGAGGAATGTGCCTCTGACCCACCACTCCCACCCTTTTGGAGCCCACTATAGTCCAGCTGGCCCTCCTGCACCTAGGTAACCTGTGGGACAGTGGTGCTAGATTCAGTGATCCCTGGGGGAGGGAGAGGTTCTATGGATCCTAGCCAACTTGGCCTAGAGATCAGCAACTTTCTCTCGCAGCCCAGAGTGGTGCATGCATTTGGGGCAGCATCTTAATCTCCAGAAAGTCTCCTGGAAAACTGCAGCTCTACACCCATTACACTGCATCACTCTGATAGTTGCCTATATATGTTCCATTCTACTGTTACTGACTGTGTCTTTCCCCTATTCCCCCCTTCCTGTTGCTTAAGTCCTTTTCTGCCTACTTTTCTACTGGTAATTACTTTGTCACCCTATCCTAGATAGGGTGTTTCTTGTTTTCTCATTTTTTCCTTTGCTTTACCCCTTACACAATTTTATATCTCACACCTTGTACCCCGCTTCCTTCCCTCTACTTAACCTTCTCCATTGTGTTTTTCCTTAAACAACTTATGTACCCCTACCCTAGATAAGGTGTTTCCCCTTTTCCCAGCAACAGGCACTTACTGTCATAAGGACAGTTTCTTCCCTGCAGTTACCTCCTTATCCTTCTTCCAGCCTTTTTACAAAGGAAGCAGCACGTTAACATGTACTATACCTTACTGGACCAGCTGAGCCGCCTGCATGCCTGATGTTGCTTGCCGATGCCTTAGATACCAGTCACTTCACCTGTTCCACTCCTGCTCTGCTCCACTCATACTCTGGAACATGAGCATGATGGGACATGCTGGAGTGGCTGGAATTTATATGCAGTCTGTGCTTTCTGATTGGTTGCCTGAGGTCACATAATTATGCTGACCTCCCTGACCTCTAAGATGGCTTCCACTAATTTTCCTACCCATTCCTTGGTGGCCTGACCCCTGTTGCTGCACCTGATTGGGAAAAAAAGTGAGTGTTTGCAGCTTGTTTGTTTCAGACAGCTGCCAGCCTGGGTTTGAGTGCCGCACAGACTCCTTGGCCACAGATGCACAATGTTGTGTTTAGGGCCAAAAGAAGCAAGCTTGGGGCAAGGGAGTTTTTGCAGTATCCAAGGCAGTATCAGTACCCAGATCCAGAGAGTCCACAGCATAGAATGCAAAGGAGCTGGTGTGGGAACCCCTAAGTCAGTCTCTGAACTGACAGCGTTATTGGGGCCATGGTGCACACAGAATCACAAAACTCACGTACTGGATTTTGCAGCAGCTCAGTCTACAAAGTTTCAGTTTGTTTTAGTGATGTTTCCTTCTGTCCCTTAAACAGAGCAGGGGCTGAGTGAGCACCTGTTCACCCAGTAAAGCAAGCAAGCTGGGTGTTGAGATGGGGGTATTTTGTGTAGCCCCCCCCCCTTTCCCCAAACTGTCTAGGGGCATGAAATGAATTCACTGGTGATCTGGGGGAAAGGAGTCCACAACAATGTGAAAACATCTTTGAGCATGTGCACCATGATATCAAAGTAGGACTATTTAGCCTACCTCTAAATGGCTTCAGCTTTAGTGCATCCTTGATCTCTCTGTCTCTCTCTCTCTCTGTCAGACTTCGCCGCAAACCTCTGCCACCGAATCCAGGTCCTCTGCTTGATCTGCAGCCTTCAGCTCCCCTGAACACCCAAGCCCCTTGGTCCCGGTGCAGACTGCTGGAACCCCTTCTGAAAATACAAACTCATGGCACAAATAAATATAAGGGGCTACACATTTCATTTACCCCCTTCTTACTTAAATAAACAACATCAATACTCAGTTTCTTCCCAAACAGCTCTTTATTTTCACCTGTGCCTCAAATGATTCCAGAGGCACAGGGGTGCCATCTTGCTCCAAGAAATAAAGCAGGTTCCATGGGGCTATTACATTTTTTTTTACAAGCTCACCCCCAGCTGGAAACTCTTGAGCAGACACAAGATGGCATGCAGGCAGTACGTGCAAAACTGTTTTTCAATTTAGGAAGCTCAACTGATTTACCTAAGTGGATCCTTTGTCTTAGAAGAATCATCAGGCTCCTTTCCCCCTGGCGCTGGTAAGCCAAACTTTTATTTGGTTACCTTTTCCCCTTTTTTACCTCGGCACTGGTTGGCTTGCCCTGGCTTTGTTCATAGAAGTGAGCTGCTTCTCCCACCTGGACCCTGGCCTGAGTTGTAAAGGGGGGGTCCAAGGATTTTTTCCTTCCTGAACCCGGCCCTGTAACTCTTGTTTTCTTTCCTCCAGTTGAGCCTGAACCCTGGTGAAACAAACAGCCCCCACCGGCTCTGCAACTCCTTCAATCCTCTTTCTCTTGTCCCCCCCCCAACTGCACCTTTGAGCTGCCCTACCACAAGTGGGTCTTGGGCCCTGCCACCTTCCAGATCCTCTGAACAGCTTGACTCCTCCCTGGTACCCATGTTGTCCGCTCTTTTCCTGTGGTGCCCTGGATGACCATCCAGGGATGGCCCCAGCCTCCTTTCCACATCCCTGCCAACATATCCTGGGCTTGAACTAAGCTCCCAGCCAGGAGCTACCCTTCAAGGCCTGTCTGAAGACCCGTGGCCTGCCTGGCCCTTAAAATGCTTTTGTCCCAGGACCTGCCCCTCCACGCACGCCCCCTTTTGTGGGTGAAGGACACTCTCAGCCCTCTACAAACCCCGAGATACCCTGCCACACTGGGTACGGAAGAGAGCTTCTGCCACCGACCCCTCCCCTATGGGAACCCTGCCATAGATCCCACAGCCCTGGCAGCCCAGGCTATACCTGCATAAGGTACTAGGGGCTCCTACCTACCATCTGCCCACTAACCCGGCCTCCCCCATCCCAATGACGCAGTACTGGCTAGCTGGCCATCCCCCCCCAGAGCTCCCAAACCTGATCCTCGACACCACATCCCTGAACAGAAGCCGTCCCTGACTACTGACTTTGGGGGTTCCCCCTCCTCCTCAGGCCAAACCCAGCCCATCGAGCTCCCTCCTTGCCTACTTCTCCTCTTCCAGCTGACCCCTCCAGCCCGAGGCCTACTGCCTGGGCTGGAAAAGACCCAGAAACCTCCTGTTCCATCCCTATTTATACCCTGCCTTGCCTGCCCTCTGCTGCCACCTTCAGGTAACCAGCAGGGATTAACCCACCAGAGCACTACTAAATTACTAAACTCTTGGGGGGGGGGTGGAAGGGGTCTCTAATGGGAGCATAAACCCCTCTGAAGTGAGGGGGCTTAGACTTGTATAATTAAGATAGTACCTGTAGCCTCAGATCTGCCACTGTGGTAACTACGGCTGTGCTAGATTTGCCATCTATTCAAAACTGCGTTGGATCCACCCAGCTTTTGTCAAACCCTCCGCCGGGCTTAGTGTGTTGAGATTTTCAGTACAGTGCATCTCTGACATAGTCGCTTTGCCTAGTTAGATGGCCTAGAGCATCTGGGAGCCTCTGACAACTGGTCAGTGCAGCTAGGTGGGAGAGGTACTACATCCTTTCAGTTCCTTTGGCCTGGGTCTGGCATTGGCCCATTTGCAGCTTCAGCTTTTGGGACAATCATCTGACTTCTTCTTCTGTGATTTGGGCCAGGAGGTGCTCCTTCTTCAGCTGGATTGCTTCATCAAGTTTTTCTTCATCAGTACTTTCCATCACCACCGGCGGCAGCAAGGATTCTTCAGGGCAAGTTGTCTCAGCACACATCAAGACGGTTTCCTTTTCAGGAACCACAGATACAGTTGTTTTATGTACAGCATCACTGATTTGGGCTCCAGGCAGAGCCGAGTTCACATCAGTCTCCATCTCCAACTCTTTAGGCTGCAGTTCCATATTTTCCTGCTGTTTTAAGTCAACAGACAAAGCCTCCTTAGTTCTCTGGGTGGGGAAGGAAGAAAGCTCCCTCACCCAGGAATCACCATTACCCTCCTCTCCAGAGTCCTCCATATTGCTGTTGAGCTTAACAGTGACCCTGCAGTAAGAGTGGGAGATTTCCCCCATGTCATGGCCAATATTCCTCCTGCCAATAAACAGGTCCATGTATAACTACACCCCCCCCCTCCCCGAATGTACCAGGAAACAAGCTATCCCAGTTTAGTGTGCCTTTCAGGGTCATAAATTTCAAATAATAAATAAATATCTGGGTGGTAGTAGCACGAGTTCCTGATCAGCAGTGGTACAGTACCCCAAGTCCTGCTTAGACCTATCATAGCAGCCCTAGCAGACTTTAACAGACCTTATAAATTGGGAAGAGAGAATCCTGCATCCTGATTTGTTGTTAACTGTGCATTAGATCTGTCTAATGGACAGGTAAAAACAAGTGCAGCCAAGGGGGATATAGAACAGCAGAAGTCCTTGTGCCACTTGGAATCTTTAAGTTTGAATAGATGCCATTTTTCCCTCCCACAGCCGAGGGTCTAGCTGAAACTCTCCCCAATGTCTCAAATGCTCTGCCTAACACTCTATCACTGACACTGCCAAATGCATTTTTTAATTTCACCCACACACTACTTTTAGACTGCAAGTGAATACTCGCAGCCAATCAAAAATCTGTTTCATAGCTCTTGGTCACTCCCTGTCTGCTCTCTCATTCACCCACTCGATCGTTCACTCTTCCCCGCCACTCAGTCAGCTAAAATGGAATGAATCTTACTTGGTGGGCCTTGTATTCATTTACATGCTCTCCTGAGAAGCCTGACAGAACCTGCAGTTTAAATTTTCTCTGCTGTACCATAATGGCTTTAACTACTGCTGTTCCTCCCTAAACACACTACTGCTCGCTTGCTCTCTCTCGCGCGCTCTCTCTCTCGTGCTCCCTCAGTAAACACACAAAAAAGCCTGAAAGCGGCATGTATGCTTTGCCACTGGCCTGACACTCAGAGGTTCACTCGCTTGTACTTCACTGTCTCTTACTCGATAATGCAAGTATGTTTTCCTGTGCCACACCAGCCCTGTACTCATCAGCTTGCTTGCTCCCTGCTCTTCATTATGTCAGTTTTCCTGTGGCCCAGGCTCACACTCCTGCTGAAACACCCAACTTCAACAGATATCAAAATAAAAAAATAAAACTAACTTGGTAAGTTGCCTCACTGGACCTAGAAGCCTTTTGAAGCCTGGTCTATGTGTGTATATGTGTGTGTGTGTGTTTGCGTATGTGTGAGTGTGTGTGTGTGTGTGTGTGCTTAATCAACCTAAACTACAAAACTGGACTCTGGAGGAATCAGGGAGAACTACAGCTATGGAGGCCGTAGTAGGACAAATGTCCAAAGATAAAAAAAAAACAGCAGGTGGAGGGACTATTTTATGTAAAATTAGGACAAATTAATTATTTTTTAAATGTACTAATTTGAATTTTTAAATGATTAAGAAATACCCAATCACATTTTATAAGCGCAGTAAGACAGTCCAGGGATGTGTATTAGATAGTTCTAATGCATGGCCCAGGTTTGAAAGCACGAGGCCATACACACCTGGCCGTGCATTATAGCTGTCTAATGCACACCCTGTCATATTTTACTGCTTACTAAGGCTGTGTGTGAATGTTGTACACTCCTGTTAGTTGCTGCCATGTTTATACATGTACAGTCTCTACTCTAGCAGTGTCTCATTTGTGTGTAGTATGTTTAAGATACAGTATGTGTGAAAAGCACCATATGTGGGCCTACTTTTGAGGCTGATTTGTATATGTAGCTATTACAAAATGTGGCAACATTTTCAAATTTTTTTCTTTTTTACCCCTCACTGGTCAGCTCTTCTTCAGAGAGGCATCCCAGCCCCGTCACCCTGACATTTGATGGGACTTAACTACTGTCTGTCTACCCCCAGGGCTCACCCCTGGTGAGATCAGCAGGGTTCCCCAAGCCCTGCCAGAGAATGGATCCAGTTTGGGCCATCATGCCCAGTTGGTCGGGTGTGGGGCCTGTGTGTGCTCCTTCTCATCTTGCTGCCAGGCATTTTTCTTCTTTCTGTCCCTCTGGGGAAGCACGGTATGCAAGTATACCATGGTGCATGCCACACACTTCCATGCGACGTGCACTGATGTCTCCCATGCCATTCAACCTTCCTGGCCCATGCTGCCTTTCCCACAGCTTTTGCCAGGGGCCAGGCCTGCCAGAGGAGGAGAGCAGTCCTACAGATGCTTGATCCTCCTCCCCTTGGCTGGCCCTCCGACTGACTCCCCGAATTCACTTCCAAACCTGGGTCATCATCAGCATTGCAAACAGTAGTGCTACTGCTGCACCAGCAGGCCAGCTGGCACCATGGTTAATCATGGGTGTAAGTCAATTCTTTGTGCTTTCTGAGCTACAGGCTACTGCTGTGGGGGACAAGTCATTCTCAGTTGCAGCCGTGGTCTCTTGGAATTTAATCCAGCTATCCATCTAGACAACTCAGAACTGGAGATACTTCAAGGCAGAAGTTTGAATGGGGCTCTTAATGGCTCCAACTTCAGGATCTTCACATGCACGTTGTGTATGGACCGGGTCTCTTGAACCTTGTCTCAGTCTTTCTTGTAGTGTATGCCCCAGGGCATCACCTAAGGTCCACCCTGGACTTGTGTCTGAATATTTTTCAGGGGAACAATAGATTCAGGATTTGCATATAATCTGAGGGACTATGGGAGTCAGCCGGGAAACTCTGCTTCAGCAGACACAGAGATACAGTGTCCAATGACCGTGTGTGTGTGTGTGTGTGTGTGTGTGTGTGTGTGTGTGTGTGTGTACATGTGTACCTGAGTGTGTATGTGTGGGGGGGAGGGTGTCAGAAAATGAGTAAATTAGGATTTATACTGCTTTTTAAACATTTTGTAAAATTCAGAATGTGATCTAAATACCTAAATTAGCTAAGTATATTAAATATTGCTTGTAATTATGTATAACAATTTCAGTGTAAACTTTTAAATAATAGAAGGAAACTGTGAGAGTTCCCTGCAGTGTATATTTTTTAATTAATTAGTCTGAGGCATTTTTGACCCCCAAAATGGGACAGTTACTGTAGATTTGATCTCAAACTATTAATTGTTTACCTTCAGTATTTACCATGCCACCAGAAGGCTGCATAGCCAGTGAACAAAAATTTACCATTTTCTTCATCACTGTTTACTTAGACTCTATCTAACAATCTGGGTGCAGCTAAAGTCTGAGTACCATTTGTGCTTTGAGCAAATCTATCCAATATATTTCAAAATTTGACTCTTTCTAGCACATTCTCCAGCGACTGAAAGGATTGCGGGCAGGCTGGGTGACAGAGGAAGACACGTTTCAGGATTACACACCATACGGCTATGTGAAATTTTCAAACATCATCAGCACCCTGAATCCATCTGCCAAGAGACGGCTGGTACTTGCTTGTCACTATGATTCCAAATACTTCCCCTCACAGTGGGATGGCCGAGTGTTCGTGGGCGCTACAGACTCAGCTGTGCCTTGCTCCATGCTGCTGGAACTGGCACGAGCCCTGGATGATCAACTTCTTTCACTGAAGGTAGGATTAATATTATGGCTCATAATCTTGCAAAAGAAAAATAACTTAACTTTATTTCCTTAATGTGGTGCACAAAATACAGTAGTACATGATATTATTAGAAAGAAAATAAATCTTGCATCTCCTTCCCTGTACCGCAATCCCGTGATGTGGTGCTATAATAAAGAGAAGGAAATAAGTATAAAGGGATCTCCTATTAGATCAGCAAAGGGAGCTAGGGCTTTAGCATTGTGGTAGAGTTTTTGGGCCAGATTCTGAAAGGGTACAGAGGGCCCACATACCAGACACATGGAGCAGAAAGTACAAGTCATATTAAACTGTCTCATACATGAGCTGCTTTAGCATTTCTTGTTGCTGGGTGTATCACAAAGTCTTGCAAGAACTGCTGCCTAAGACTTGTGACTCTGTTTTGCATTGCACTGTGACAGAACTGCAGATGCATTCTGGCTGAGTTGCAAAACATATTTTAAAAGTTGCACTTGACTTGGTGGCGTGTTAAAAAAACAACATACTTTGAGTTGCCAATGCATCACCAACTCTTAAAAGTGATGTAAAACAAACTCATTGGTGAAACAGTTTAATTTGATTTGTACTGTAAGCTTTTTAGCACATGAAGGCTGCCATTTTCTACAGGCCAGCATTCTGAGCAGTCTCTACACCCCCAGTTTACAGGTCAATGACATTTTTATAATGGACTCTATGAGGTGTGATTGGGAAGATAGGACTGGCCTGCGTTTGCTTTCAGAAGTCTGTTTGCAGGGTTTGTAGAGATCTGAAGGGGGCAGATAGGCTGGAGCGCTGCCGTAGTGGCTTTGAACTCCCTAGACTCAATAGTCTGTGTTCTGCCACCCTCACAGCATATGCTTCAGTACTCTAGAATTCTATGGACTTCAGAGGTGCATAGGAAGGGGGATATAATAGTCAAGTTGCAGCACCAGCTATCGGTGGAGTAATCAACCTTTCACAAAGTGTATGCACAAGTCAACGACTCTTCCCAATTGAGTGAGGTCTGGGGGCCGCCTAGGCCCCAGAAACTTTTTAGCATTTTTGATGCTTTCTGGTGCATTTTGGGGCCAATTATGGGAGTATACAGTACCCTTGTACCATAGCCTTTTTACATACCAGTCCCACTGTTCTGGCCACTGATGGCTGCATAGTTTGATTTGGCACCTACTACTGGTTAAGCCACCCTTGCAGTGCAGACATATTGCACCTTGGTCACTTGGTAGAAACTTGTACTACCAAGTGTTTCTGTTTCTGTCTAACATGTGCATATTTAGAAAAATGTGATGAACTGTATATACCTGTCCACGATCCAACTAGCCTAGGGGGTATATACGACAATGTTATAAGGTATATTATGACCAATCTAGTCCTTGAGCTATGCTCCACTCCTGTGTATGATGACCTGTATATATCTGTCAGTTGAACTAGCTAGTCTAGAGTGTATAATCTGAAATGTGCTTACTACTGTATGTTTCCCCTAGTGTCAAATGATGTATTTCCCATGTTTGTTTACTGTGACAAAAAACTGTACTCTCTTTGCCATGTCTCCTTGACTGTTGTTTCTCATGTTGTACTCTCCCGGGTCGTTCCTGAAAATAGGCATAATACTTGTCTAGTGTACTTACCCGGTAAACAAAAGCCAAATAAATAAATAAATAAATATACAGTACTTACGTGACAGATATGGAATAAATACTTCTGTTCAGTATTCACTAAGGAGGGGGAGGGTCAGGGACCACAGCTGGGTAGCAGATGCAGCTAGGAGCAGTCCTGTTCAATATATTCATTAGCGACATTGACTAAGGGCTGGAAGGAAGAGCCTGCCTATTTGCAGATGACACCAGGATCTGCAACAGGGTATATACTCCAGAAAGGCTAGAGAAAAGGAGAAGGGATCTGGGTGATGAAACTTGAAAAATGGTCAGAGGTGTGGCAACTGAGGTTCAATGCAAATGTAAACAAGTACAAAGTAATGCACCTGGGAAGAGGGGACCCTGAGGAGAGCTGTAGAATGCCATGTGTGTGTGGAGGGGAGCAGATAATCAGCAAAGAGGAAATGGACCTGGGGGTTATCATTTCTGATTACCTAAAGGTGTAAAAGTAAAGCACAAAGACTGCATGGAAGGCAAGTGGCATGCTGGGGTGTAAAGCAGGGATATCAGTAACAGGGAAGGATCTGAGTGCAATTCTCATGGCCACAATCAACATTAACATTTCACATGTTTAGAATAATGGAAAGGGGCAGGGAACTTGGGCACATTTTACAGTTGCTTGTAAATGTTCCTGGCCATTTGCTGTTTGTCCTGCCTACATGATGCAGAGAGCCAGTCAACAGTCTATATGTGTCCAGGGACTGGGGCTAACTAGGGGTACCTGGAAATTGCTGCTGCTGTAACTACAAATACTGTTTTCACCTGCACATATGTCAGTGATTTTCCTCTACTAGGGGGGAAGTCGAATCAAGCACATTCAACATTGACTGATGGCTGCATGTTGCAGCCCAAACACTCAGTCCCTCAATGGAGCAGCAGACATAATTACTGGGACCAGGGGGCACGTGATACATATACATAGGGCACCTCTGTTAGGGCTTCTCCTGAATTATAGTGGGGCCCATACACGTGATAATTCCCTCTACTACACAGCATACACACACGTGCTTTACATAACTAAGTCTTGTGTCCATCCAAGATCCATAATCATTGGAGATCAGTAAACACCTTGCAGCCAAGATGGAAAATATAACAGTTTTCACAGTGACAACAACCTCAGCCAGCAATGCCATATTAAGGAAAAAGAACCATCAGAAAAGTTACAATACCATCTATCTCACTTCTTCACAGCAAAGCAGCCTTAGATCACCATCCATCTCATTCAACTCATGCAGCACCGATATACACTGTGGTAAATAAACCATTCACTGGATTATTTTCATTATTATCTGATAGAGAATGCAGTAAATTAGGATTAGGATTTAGGAATCCTGGTTTTGTATATTTACTGTATTCTCCAATATATTATTAGTACTGCACATCAGCCATGTGCAGTAATAATAATAATGCTATATTGAAGAAAGCAGTAAATATACAAGGATTCCTAAATCATTCTTAAGTGTACTAACTGCATTCTCCAACATATTGGATGGATAATATTAATGAACATCAGCAGCAGTGCACGCAGCACAACAGATCAGCACCATTTTCATCACAGATCACACACTGGGCATGATAGATATTTGGGGCACTTGCAGAGAGCAGAATTAAAAAAAAAACTTGCAACTGCAGCAGATGATGACTGTGTCTAGCGTCTATCTTTGTGTCCACAGTTGCACCCTCTAATCCTGCTTATTGCAGATTCTTTGGAGACTGGAACTTCCTTCTGTTCTATTAATGCATTTAATTATCCAACAACAAGTGACTGATTGTGATTCCTCCTATGCTGTGGAATATTTAGTTTTTTTTTTTTTTTAAATGATACTAAGATTTAGCTAGGGCAGGGCACAATCTGCAAAGTGGTAAGCAAGGGGGTCGAGGCCAGGCCGGAAGATTAATTTCCAGTGTTTCACACTTGACACTTCAGAGACTCTTACAGACTGCTCCGTTTTACTTCTTACAAATATTGCTTCAGTATCTGTACAGTAAGCTTTGCATTTTTGCTTGCTTATTTTATCTCCACCTTTTGTTTTGTATTTTTCAAGTTTCTAGATTGACTTGTTTTCTGTTTATTGCTTGATTGCTGTATGAGTTTTTCTTTCAATAACAAACTCCCCTACTCTTCTTTGATATGTGCCACGGGATCTTTTATTTCAACCTGGGCAGTGTCAATAATGGCCAGAAAGAACCTCGGTTTAACATCGCATCTGAAGAATGGCACCACACTAGTGCAGCACCCCCTTTGCACTGCACAAATGTGTCAGTTATTGGTATTACTCCAAGTACCTGGTGTAGGGCTAGAACCCACAATGACAACCTTCCAATTTTCTGGCCCCAGAGATAAGTGTGCTGCCATCTACTGAGCCACTAACTCTGTCATTAATAATAAATGGCAAATAATATACAATAATATGCAGAATAAGATAGTAAATTAGTGCCCCAGCCACACCTAAATGTCTTCTGCACACAGTAAACTTCTATACATTTAAGCAATGTCTGCTCGTCTTACTCTTGATTCAAGACAAGCAGTCTGTGAGAGTCCCTTGCTTCTAATCGTTAGTCTGGCTATTGGCCTGGGAGTGGGACAGGGACAGGGAGGGACTGGCAGAAGCCTGTGGCTTTTCTTCTGTAATTTAAATCTGCAGATTTTAATGCAGTCACAACTTCCTGCAGTAAAGTCCCACTTGCCACATCCTTACTGGTAGGTAAATAAAATAAATAAGAGGCAGTAACTAAGGGCTGGACTGGAGGCACCTACCTCGACTGGCAGGCTGCTGGGCTCAGGGCTGGCCCTCCCTCTCAGATGAGTTCTAGGCCTCTAGCACTGTACTGTTCTGTCTCCAGTCAATGACTCTCAGTGGAGTGGCACCAGCAGTTCTCTGCTGCTCAATGTTCACTGCTCAATTTTACTGGGCTGGCTGGTGGGCTCGTGCAATGGACTGAATGGACTTGCAGCTGCCCGGAAAAGGGCGAGGAGCAGTGGCTCAGGT
Organism: Neoceratodus forsteri; assembly: GCA_016271365.2. Classification (NCBI taxonomy): domain Eukaryota; kingdom Metazoa; phylum Chordata; order Ceratodontiformes; family Ceratodontidae; genus Neoceratodus; species Neoceratodus forsteri. Next base: position 1,731,834,762 of record CM057449.1, read on the forward strand.
GGGCAACCATGTCTGCAACCCACAGTGCTGACAGGATTGGTGTGACTGGCTCTTCAGGCCTGGCATAGGCCTACTCTCCTTTGAGTCCTCCTCTCCAGTCCAAGTCTCTTCCAACCCCGATCCCAACTCCTCTCTGGACTGGGCATGGACAAGTTGGGGACAACAGTCACTGGTGGGCAGCTGCCTGAGCTTAAGGGGGGGGCTACTGCAGGGCAAGGCAGCAAGGGCAACCACCACAACCGTGTGGCACTCAGGAGAATGGGACTGGATTATCTGAGCTGAAGAAAAAATGGTCTGGCATCAGTGACTGGCGTGGGTGGTGAGTATCTTGCGGAGCCAGAAGAGACACAAACTGTGTGGGACACAAACCAGTGGCTCTCCATCCTCTCCAAGTCTACACTCTCTCTCGCCTGACTCGAGATGACAAAATGGCGACTTGACTCTCAGGACTAGTCCTGCCGTGAGTGAGCAGTCAGTGGGAAAAAGTACAGTAACTTCATTGGCGGAGCAAAGAAACATGTGGACAAAAAACTGTCCAATTGCTCCACTCACTGTATGCCGAAACTGCAATGCAAGGTACATGCCATGAGTCGGGAGTCAGCACTGTGTTTGCAAGTAACCCCCCCCCCAGCCACCGAGGGACCAGGGATTGGGACCATCACCACCAGCATAGAGCTTAAAAAAAAAGAAAAAAATGGGAATTTAAAAAACAGGACTTTTTTCTGTACGTAATGGCATACAATAAGTATGCATGGTTATGCCACTGCCAGCTATTTGTCAGGATAGTCTTCCATGCACTGAGTAAGGATACACTGATGGCCAGATTGGACTCTGCCCACTGCCCCTTCTCCATCCTGTATCTCTCCCACCAGGCACTACATTCAAGGGAATGCAAGGGAGCAGACAGTTTTTCTAAACTGCCCACCCTTTGGAGGAGTTGGGGTGTGTGGAGTGTGATGGTGACCTATGCACTGCCAGTATGTTTCATGGCCATTTTTTGAGAATCAGGCCCTGTGGTTTGAAACCAAGGGTTGTGAGATCAAACTAGTAATTACCTGAAGTATGTAGTACCAGGGAGTGCTCAGCAGGAGACAGAGATGGTGGTGCACTCACACAGCCCAGTCCCCTACAGCAAAGTACTAGACGTATGTGAGAATTCAAGTTTAAAAGACCTGTTTAATGTTTACATTTTTTAGTATGCTACTTACAGTACATGAGTATAAAGACTGGTTCTTCAGATGAGCAAAGTGTATATAGTTAGCCACAGATCTCCTTTTAGCATAAAATACTCCCTTGTTCCAATCTCAACAACATTATGTTAGTTTCAATTATCTATAGTATCCAGGGAACTTGTTCAATGCTGCTCACCCCCTACAAGGGTGAAACATGTGCCAGGGATACTGTTAAGAGCCCTCAGTATATGAATTAAAGACACAGACTTGTTGATGATGATACTTGAGTAGCATGCTTGGTTCCTTCACAGCAAGTATCTGCATAGTTTTACCCATGAGTCCCTTTGTTGTACAAAAACACTGCCGTACTCTAGTCACCTTTCATTTTTCATTCATTTTTATTTTTATACTGAAAGGTCTATGGGCATAAAACCCATTTTCACAGACGTCCAGTGTTGGCAAATTACAGAAACACAATACAAGTACAACAACCTATAAATACAAACATGACAAATCATTTAACGCACTTACAAGCAGAGTTTTTCAATGAAATACTCCTAAATGATGTTTTAAAGGTGGACATCTTCGTGTAGCCAACAATAGTATTGGACAGTTTATTATAAAGTATAATTGGAGAAAAAGTTAGAGTTTTGAGCAAATTTAGTGTGGTAATAAGGTAAAATGAAAGATTTCTTACACTGCATTCTTGTATATCCAGATGAATTGTTTTTAACAAATAAACTAATAATATTATTTGGTGAGAGACCTAGTTGGATTTTATGTAAAAATAATAAAGATCTTAAATTAAATTGTTCAGCTAGAGGTAAACAGATGAAAGACTTATATAAAAGGCAAGGATGACCTGTAGCAAAGTGAAAAATACTGTGATATGTGGACCTTAATTTAACCCAATTTTTTCTGTAGAAAATGAGAATACTGCGAAACCATAATCCAAAATGGACAATAATAAACCATGTACAATCAAATGTCTTGTTTCATTAGTGAGATTAATTTGTATTCTGTATAAGAAACCAAGTCTCTTGTGTAATTTATTAATCAAATCAGTTATATGCTGCTCATATATTAAGTATGAATCAAGGATCACACCAAGATACTTAAAAACAGATACTTGCTCAATCGAGTTTCCTAGGTTATCGCTCAACGATAACTCAGGAATAGAAGTTTTTTTGATACTAGAGAAAAACATTGATTTTGTTTTAACTGAATTTAATACCAATTTGTGTGATTGAAACCAATGATGCAAGAGACTAAAATCAGATTGTAAAATAGTTTATAGTGATGGATTATTTTCAGAACACAATTAATTCCGTGTGTTTGAAAATATTTGAGAGTGAGTTAACAAAAAGCGAAAAAAGTAATACAAAGAAGTGAAACAAGGTACAGGGCTCCCAGATCTACAAGGATTCTTGTATTTTACATGGTCTGGAGCTATCTGTAGGAGAATTCTTCCTATAGACTTGCATGGGTTACATAGGAAAACAGAGCAATTCTGCTTCCATAGGAAATAATGTAATTTCATTTTTATTTGTTAACCGGGTTAGGGCATCTTGCCCAGTGCCCTTTCTCAGGTCCGACCTGGACAAAAACATGAATAACAACATAACAAAATTTAGAAATGCACAAATCATATAACATTACAACACTAAACTATATACATAAAGTAACAAATGTCAAAGGCAAGTACAGTTGATCAGTGTCATCAAGTACTTTTTAAATCTAAATTTAAAAGTGGGGTATGATTTAACACTTCTCAAAGAGGTGGTAACACATTCCAAATATAAGGAGCTTGACAAATAAAAGAACGAGAGCCATAGTTATTTTTTACTGGAAAACCCTCCAACACAATGTTGACTGCCCAACTTAACCTTGTTTCTCCACTTCCCTTTCTGCTCTAGTTGTCTCCCCCTCCTGCCTCACTGGATTCTACCCTCACATCTTGGTATACCCAATGCTGCACTTTTCACCCTCTCCCCACCCTTCCTACATTCCTTCTCCCCCCCTCCCCTCTTTCCTCTCCCTATGACTCTGGCACTTCTTATCTGTTATCTGTTTTCTCTGACAAATGCCGCTGGCTGCATTGTTACAATGCTACCCTTGAATTGTATTACTCTGTACTCTGTTTGCAATGTCCACATTGTTGTAATGTCTGTCTTGATGTTCCCCATAATTTGTATTTCTCTGACGTGGAACCTTTGTAAAAGAGCCAAGGGTCAAAGGTATTTGTAATCCTAGACTTGATAAATAAATAAATAAACAATGCCCTCAGCTGACCTTAAGGAAGCTCTCATGTCATGAATCTTTACCAAATCAGAAAGGGGGGGAAACACCTTCAGAATAAATTGCCTGGTGTACCAAGTTACTTTTTTTTTTGGTTGTTTGGAAAAACAAGTTTTTATTGGTTTTCTTCAGTACAAATATAAAAAAAACACACAGGCATCACAAGGGTAAGTCATATTGTACAAAATTACTCAAGAAAAGAACTCTTCAAATCATTAAGTTAATAAATAAACCTGATCAGAAAAAGGGTCATTGCAAAGAAGGGAAAAACAAAAATTCCCCTAAATAAGCTAATTACTCCCCAAAAAAGTCATCTGAGGACTATTTTTCAATTTGCATATTAAATAGCTTCCACATTGATTTGAAGCTCTTAAAAAATCCATTATTGTATAAGGCTGTTAAGAAAAGCATCTTCCATTCAAACAATGGAAAGGGAAGATCTCCGTCCTCACTTTTCCGATTTTTTTAATAAGAGTCTTTTTATGGCCATAATATTAGCTTGAAGAAACTTTTTCTCTATCTCTGATAGCAATTTCACACTATGCATTTCTAAAAGAACATATCTGGGATCATTCAAACCTGGGAATTTATACCCCATTTGCTCCAGTATCTTAAAAGCCTTATACCACCAACCTTGACTATCCTTACAGCTCTAGAACATATGTAACATATTAGCCTTTTCTTCATTACAATGCCAACAGGCATTTTTGTCTAGTAAATTCATTTTAAATAATCTTTGCAGAGTGTAATAAGCTCTATTGAAGATTTTATATTGAATAACACGATCTCTAGTTAGACTGTAGTGCATTACTGCCTCACTAGCCAAACCCCATTGTGTCAGATTACATTCGTGATGCCACTCCGAGTCCCATTTCTGAAGTAATGATTTATAAATTACCTCAAATGGCTTTTGAAGATTATATAACAACCAAGAGAATAATTGCAACCTTTATTATTCAGGATTTTCAATAAAGTATCCTCCATTTCCTTATTATTTGGTGCCCTCTCCCACCTCGAGTAATCTTTCTTATAAACACTAATTAGTTGATTAAAAATCAAAAATTGGTTGGCCTCCAAATGGCATTTCTCTCTTACCTCTTCCCAGGATAGATGTTTACCTCCAGAAAACATATCTTTCCATTTTTTAATCTCTTTCCCATCCCAGATTTTATTTTGGATCTTTTTCACTCTTAGCCTATAATTAGGATTACTCCATATGATATTTTCAGGAGATAAATGGATTACCCACTTGGTTTTATTTGTGTACTTGATTACACAATCTGATAAGTGTCTCAATATAATGCTTTTAGAATTTTTTAAAGTCCTTAATGTATAAAGAAATTGAGCAATGTCAGCCTGTTCTGAATGAGAAACCTGAGTTACATTGTTTATGCAAGGTATTATTGTCTTGTCAACCTCCCTATCTTGCGCCCAGAGTAAGACCAGTTTAAACATATAAACTAAATAGTATTTACCTACATCAGGGCAGGCCAGCCCCCTTCTCAACAGGCAGGCAGAGCTTATCCCAGGAAATTCTTGGTTGCTTTTTATTCCAAATGAACATTTTTAAACATTTGTTTATTGATTAAACCATTTTACAGGAATTGGAGTCAGCATCATTTGCAGTCTGAAACAAAGATAGGGTATTACCGTCATTTTTATTGTTTGTATCTTCCTCCATAAAGTCATAGGAATTTTTCCTCAACACTGCAATTTAATCTTTAATGACATTAAAAGCTCCTGAAAATTAAGTTTATATAAGGAACTTATTTTATTTTGGATATTAATTCCCAAATATCTCATACCTTCTTCTTTTAATGCTGCATTTAAATGCTGTTTAATTTTTTCTGGATTATGGACATGAAATGTTATCATCTCGGACTTAGCTTCATTAATTTTATATCCTGCTACCTTAGAGAATATTTTGATAATTTTGGCTAGTTCTTGAGTACTGTTAACCAGATCTTGTAGTAACAGCAAAATGTTGTCCACGAAAGCACTTAATTTTATTTCTTCTTCTTCTATCTTAATTCCTTTGACTGTGTTGTTTAAACTAATCTCATTCAATAAAGGCTGCAAACCTAGAACAAAAAGTGAGGGGATAGGGGGACAGCCTTGATGGACTCCCCTATGTAATTCTATAACCCTAGACAAATTCCCATTTATTTTAATTTGAGCAAATAGTTTAGCATAAATAGTTTGAATAATATTGATCAAGTCTTGGAGAAACCCATTTGCTTTAAGCATACTGAAGAGGTAAGGCCACTCCAACATATCAATGGCCTTGGTAGTGTCCAAGTCCATAAAAATCGTGGGGGTGGTTATACTTTCCAAATATTCTATAAGAAATTGAATTTTTATTAAACTAGATTGAATAGTCCTGGTAGGTATAAATCCTGTCTGATTTTTTTGAGTCAGTGTTCCCAATAAAGGTACTATCCTATTATTTATTAATTTGGCAAATATTTTGTAGTCCACATTTAAAAATTACAATGGGGCGATAATCGGTTTTCCTTGTGTATGGATTACTGTAATATAAGCTTGGGAGAAGGACTGAGGGATATGTTTCTTAATTAATATTTGGCTAAATACCATATGCAAGTAATGTAATATATCTTCCATTGCTATAAAGAACTCTAAAGAAAATCCATCTATTCCTGGTGATTTAGATTTAGACATAGAATGCATTATTTCCTTAATTTCTGTTACTGTAAATTCTTTAATAAGCTCCTTTTGGTCCCCTTGACTTAGAGTAGTACCTACATGCTTTACATAATATGTTAATTAGTCTTGAGATGGGGAACAGTTGGATGTATACAATTTAGAGTAATATTGGGCGAAAACCTCCATAATCTCAAATTGATCATTTACTGTTTTACCATCTTCTGAAACCATAGGGGTGATCTCTCTCTCCTCCTTCTTCACAGCCCACAATCTATTTACTAAGGCCTTACCAACCACTTTACTGTTTATTTTCCATTTTTTTTATGATACCAGGCCCAACTCCTTTTCAAATTATTCTGTTGATTCTATCAATTTTCTAAGGTCTTTTAGTTGATCCATTTTAGAACTGCCCCTTCCCTTCACTGTCCATTCTAATGATTTTAATTTGGCCTCTATTTCCTTTTGCTCTTCCTTATTTTGTTTATCCTTCCAAGCCACCTCCGAAATTATTCCCCTCCCCCCCCGTAATGTTGTCTTAAGGGCATCCCAGGAATCTATTATATTTTCTTCTGTTATCAAATTCTCCTTCATAAAAAAATTTATATTTTCCATAATTTTCCCTATAAAAGATTTATCTGATAAAAGATTATTGTTTAAATGCCAAGATCAGGTTCCCCTGGCTCGTTCATGGTTCGGAAGGAGGCCAAAGGAAACCGGGCTATGGTCCTAGATTAGCCTAGATTCAATATTTGACAGCTCCTGGACATTCAACCAACAAGTCTCTGGAAACAAAAAAATATGATCAAGTCTGGAATGAATTATATGCCATGGTCAAAAATACGTATAACCTTTCATTTCTACATTTAAGTCCCTCCAAATATCCACCAAGTTGTTTAAGTCCAAAAAAGTATGCAGCAATTTTGATTTCTATTTGTCCCAACTGGAACTTTTGGAAGTTTTATCTATGTCCCCATTCATAATACAGTTGAAATGACCTCCTAATATGTAATAGGCATCACCCCATGTAAATAATTATTCAATTCAGCTAAAAATTATTATAGCCTTTGAAAGGACCATACAGGGTATACAGAACCAAAAACTATAATCATATCATTTACTCTTGTTTTTACTAATATAATTCTCCCCTCTTTGTCCAAGGCAAAGTCCAAAATCCCCCAAAGTTTTTATCAAAAATAACTGCAACCCCAGCACTTTTGCTTGTCGAACCAAGGGAGAAAAAATGATTGCCCTCACATTTTTTTTAACTTGTTCCATTCCTTTTTACATAAAAAGGTTTCCTGTAACATAGTCACAGAAGAGTTCATTTTTTTATTCTTGACAAGACTGTAGATCTCTTCACTGGGGAATTATTACCATTCACATTCCACGTACATCCCCTAAACCAACCCATCATGGCAATCGTTAAAATATTTGAGGAAACAAACTTTTAACGTTCTTTGTGACTTTACACCTTGATGCCTGATTGAAAATAATTGCACCATTCTACCTAACTTCTCCTCCCCCCCCCACGTCGTATGCCTGAGACAAACATCTGACATGCTACCGTCTACCAGTTGGTGACAAGAGCTGGGTCAAGGACTAGTCTTCCCCTCCCTTCTTGGTCATTAAAACTGATATCATAACCCCCATTTTTCCCTTTTAATAAACCTAGTGAAAAATGATTTTTGTTTATTCACTTCAAAAATGAGAACTACCCATTATCATAGCCAGCAAATATTGTAGGTAAACTGATTTTTAAATCCAGAAAAGCTTCAGCTGGAGAATTATAAATCAAACATTGATTGTTCAATAATACTTTTAACTTCGCAGGGAAACTCACATAGGCCTTAACCTTATTTGCCCACAATTTCTGTTGTAACCTCCAATATCTTTCTCTTTTCCCATAGAATTTTTGAAAAATAATTTTTAAGATACACAGGTTACTCTCTATAGGTGACAGTTTTCTTCCTATAATATGCTTGCATGATAGTATATTTACCCTCCGAAGTCAGCAATTTCACAATTACAGGCCTAAACTTCCTTCCCTCTGTTTCTTCCTCTAAGCAGTGCACTGTATCACTGGAACCTCTACTTTTGATGGTAGCCAAGTACAAAAAATATCAGACATAATAGATTTTAAGGAAAGTTCTTTTTCCCAATTAGCCAGGATCCCAAATACACAAATATTTGATCTTCTTGCTCGATTTTCTCGTTCATTTAGCTTTGTCTCATATACCGTCCGTTGCTTTTTTACCATCTGTACATCCTGGTTTAGGGGGAACACCAAATCTTGTAATTCAGAGTGTCTTTTCTTCAGCTCTGTTAAATGGTTTATACTTTGCTCTAGTTTACTGTCCATCTTATGAATGTTATCAGCCAGTGAACTAACTGATTCTGGTAATGTTTTTAGTTTGTCCATTGTTATCTGAAGGGCTGACCTATTACTTATTAGTTGTAAGGCCCATTCAGGTGGATCCTCTGATACTGATGTTGGTGTTACTTCCGGAGTCTGTTCCCTCCTTGCCCTGGGGAAAATTGGAAGTAGAGGGGGTTGAATTAGGAGAATTTATTTCAACAGTTCCAGATGCTAATTCTTGAGCTGCTGCTTCTGGAGCAGCCAATGGCTCCTCCAACCCCTCCCCCACCTTAGATGAGGGCCCCTCATTAGAATCTGAGCGTTTAGCTCGTTTTGCATTAATTGCAGGACGTTTCCCTCTCCTCTCCCTTTTCTTTTCACCTTCTGTCTTGTGGGCCATCGCTTTAGCTTTAATACCCTCCAAATTACAACAGTTCTTGAAAGTTTTAGTTGCTTTAATTTCTTGGTTTTAGCCTCCAAACCTGAATTAGAATTGTTTGCTGGAGAAAGTTTATTTTTCTGAGTTTTTAAATTTTCTCCTGTTGCACAGAAAAGTTTTGGTAATCTTTTCCCCTTTAATTTAGCTTCCTGCTGCACATCTCACATGTATGAACAAGACTAGGATTATAAGCCCCTTTACTCACATTATTTAAGATGTTGGGAGGACTTCTAAGAAGGACCATCAGTAGTAACACTGTCAGCATCTCAAAGTCACAGGTACTAATTTGAGTTTGACTGCATCTGAACAAATGGGATGTTTAAGTTGCAAATAAATGCAGTCACTTTAATCACCAACCTTATTCTTCAGCTTGGGCTTTCAAATTTTTCATCCGTTCTTTCCACTTCTCTCAGTAAAACTCCATCCTTGGGCCCAAGGCTATCCACAGTGTCTGCTCAGTTTCTCGATTCCTCAATTAATTTGCTGTGCAGAAAATATAGCGCTATCGAGCAAAGATGCATTCTGTCCACTTGGATGAAATCCCGGTTCTTTAAAAAGGAAAAGAAAGAAGGAAATCTGGGCCGCTATTTCCGCAGTCAGAATTGGGACCTAACAACGCCAACTGTCGCCGTGTACTCATTCTGGCTCAAACGCAGTTTTTAAACAGTTTTAAATGGGTTAAACTTGCTCTTTTTGCTGTTTCTTATGAAAATTGCCGCTAGACTGTTCCGTGCGTGACCATAGTGAGTAACATTTACATGACCGCTGTTTGCTACGAATGCCATTACCAGTAGCTCTACTCATGGGGAAATAAAGCGACTCATCAAGGAGTGAGGAGGAGAACCACACGCCAATGCTTCCTAGCCTGGTAACCAGCACATTGTGTCACTAGGCACCACCTGGTGTACCAAGTTACCTAAGGCGTACATATATCTGTACTGAGGAGAGAGCCAACCCAAAGATGAATACGGTAAACAATGATGAGTCAAAACAGGGACATCAAGCACAAAACAACAAATGTTGTTGTAAACCACACTTAGAGTCTGCCTCTCCCCAACACCCAACTTCACATATAAGGGAGAGATGTAGTCCAAATGAGGCACAAGAACACCCATAGCCAGTTTCCTACAAGAATCCAAGGACAAATTGGATTTAAATGTATAAAACTGACCTAATTTAGAATGAACTTTACGCTTTACCAACCTTACTTGAGAAGCAAAAGTTAGCGAAGGATCAAGTAGCACTCCCAAATATTTAAATTCAGTAACCTGTTCAAGCAAGATACCTTGAGAATCATGAATGAGTAACCCAGGGTTGTCCCTCAAACAAACAGTGCTGCTAAACAGCATTACTTTGGTCTTCCTTACATTCAAGACCATCTTATTAGAGAACAACCATTGACATAAGTTCTGAAAATCAATATCCAAAACTGAGTTATACGATCAACAGACTGATGCTGACAATATAAAATCAGATTGTCAGCATACAATAAGCATTTACACTCTTTAAATATTTGAGGTACCTGGTTAATGAACAGTGAAAATAACAGGGGGCCAAAAATGGATCCCTGAGGGCCACCACATCCAATAGAACACACTTCAGAAAAAACAGACCCAATTGAAACATATTGGGTATGACCCTGCAGAACATCCCGCACAGTAGCAACAGCAAAGTCAGATAAACCCGAATAAGACAACTTCAAACAAAGTAAAGAATGGTTAATCAAATCAAAAGCCCTGGACAGGTCCATAAACACCGCTCCTATCAACAAACCAGCATTACAACCTTGAAGAACGGTGTCTGTGAACCTGACCAGGGCTGTACCAGTCCCATGGCCACAATGAAACCCATGCTGTTCAGCAAGAGGACTCCGCCCACTTCCAGAAAATCATTGAGCTGATTTGCCAATAGTTTGTCAAAGATCTTACCTAAAGGATTTAAAATTGAGATGGAATGGTAATACACTGGGCCAGCAGCATTTGCCTTTTTTGGAACAGGCATTACCCGAGCCTGCTTCCAGGATGAAGGAAATGTATTAGTAGAAATACATAGATTGAATACCTTATAAAGAGCCTTTGATAAAGGATGGAAGCGCATCCGAAACGCATCAGGCAATGCCTCATTTTATTTGTGTAGAAATAAATGTTTTTTAAATGAGACTTTTGCTCTGGCTGTCTATCTGAGGTTAGTGTGTGCCCTGCTTTATATGTTTTTACCTTATAAAGAAATTCAGCAATATGAATTGCTATTTTTTTTAACAAATCTAGCATTCAACCCCTTTGCACAATCACCAAACGTATGTGGTAATGAACATGATAATTTCAACACTTCAGTCAGTGTTACCCACCAGAACAAAAACCTAGACGTTGTACAATTATCTGTTTGATCAACAGAAATATCAAAAGGATAACCTGATTGTGAGGCACAATCCTGCCCATCAGAAAATCCAGAGATTAAATTAGAAACATCAGAAAAACAATGATTCAGTACATTTGCCATCTCAAATGGATCAGTAACTGTCGGGAATGTTGAAGAGAAGAAAAAGAAGATTTAGTTTTGGGAAAAATTAGGTGATTCACAGTATCCCAAAATTTCCGAGACTCCTGTGAAGCATTCTCCAATTTAGCCCTAAAGAAATCAACCTTAGCCTGTTTTACCTTACTACTTAATAGATTCCTGGTTGCCTTATATTCCAATAAATTCATTAAGGAAGGAGACTTCTTATAGGTTAACCAAGCAAATTTCTTTTGTTTAATGAACTGCTTCAAATCATTTGTAAACTATTGATGTAATGTACAGGGAAACACAGGAAAATCACCCTGGTATTAAAAGGAAAACACCAAATCAATCTGGAAGCACTGCAACGTGTTGGCATTACATGGCACATAACAGTTAGCTGCCGTTTATGTGACACAAGTGGAAACACAAAACTATGGACTTGCTCATTGACAGGGTGACACTTAACTTACTCAGGCTTTAATTCACAGTGGCAGTTTGGAAGACAGAAACAGCAGTAGAATGGCTTAATGTATTTAGGATTGGAGCACAGCATGGTTAGTGTAGGCAGGAAACCTCTCTATTGGCCAAACGGCTACTAAACCAATGAGGCTGAGAAATAACCTCTTTTTCTCAGTGTGACCATGTGGTCAATGCACAGTATAGGACTTGATATAATTGCAATGCATGCTCATATTGCTGCTTGGCCCCCACGTGGCTTGAGTGTAGAGGCAGCTGAGCAACTGGCAAGTCACATATTATTCCCAGTTCCTAATATCTGCACAAACATACTCCCATTCTCCACTGCCCCTCCTTCTAAACCTTAACTGCTGAACTTCGATTTTTAAACTTGAGGAGTGTGGTTGTCTTGTCCATTGACTTGATGAAGTGAGTATAGTTATCGAAAACTAGTCTAAAAAATGTGTTAGTCCAATAAAAGGTGTCACCCGCAACTTATTTTTTTTTCCCTGGATCCAGTGTATAGAGAACCACTATAAAAATGTACCTGCTTGATCTTGCCTTTTCTGATTATTGCTGAATGATGTCTGATTAGTATTTTTATGTTTTTAAATATGGTATTTATTGTGTTTTATTGTACAAGCGCTATGATCAATGCGAATAGCGCTTTTTATAAATAAAGATAAATTGAATTGAATTACTATTTAACTAGCCTTGGCATTTGTCTTTTTTTACCATTGGTGAATGATATGCAACACATTTCTGTTATTTGCTCTTAAATGTAATGCTTTTTTAAAAGTACGTTCTATCCTCCAGCTGTAACTGGAACCTCTGTTCTGTTTATGCTTTTAAAGATAAAAGTTTGGCCAAGAACTTGAAATTATGATAGCATCCAGTGTTTGTCTTGCTCTCTCTCTGTTTTTCCCTGTTGCTCCCTGGCCTGCTGATGACTTTCTCCCCAGTTTATTAATTTCCACCAATAGTGATGCCACCTTCTTTGCCAGGCAACTGCTCAATCCCATCCCTGTTGCTTAATTGATCCCAGAGGGTCCACGGGCATTTCCCCCATGTGGTGGGGTCCTTCGGGAGAGCCAACAGCCATGGCTTCCCTTGGGCCTGTCATATGAAGGGACTGGTGGATAGTTGGGAGTGGTGGAAGCCGAGGGTGCTGGCACCATTCTGCCATGCATGGAGGTTTTCCTGCTTTGCTTCTGGGGATGCCACCAGCTAGGGCTCCAAGGTGCACATACATGTGTGACCACTTGCTGGAAGCAGGCTGTGACCCTCCCATGTCACTCTCCAGCTGTACCATTACCTGTGGTCACCCAGGTGTTGGTATCATTGCAGAGAGTACAGCTCTCCCTCCCTCCTTGGAGGAGGAGGATAACATCCATTGGGATGGTTGATCCTTCTCCTGACAGCCGGTCCCAGATTTTACAGGCTTGTTCCCAAACCTGGGTCACTGGTGCTGTGAGTGGTAGCAGTACCGTTGTGCCTATGGGCCAGCCTGGCCTGCTCATATTTAATTATGGGCCTCCATTGAGACAACTCAGGAAGGACATATGGTTCCATACAGGTATTCCCTGCCAGACTGACTCTTCCCCAAGAAATTAAAACTTTTTTTTTTTTAATTTAAATTTTGTTAACCAGGTAGGGACACTGGACAAGTCAGTTTTCAGGTTTGACTCAACACTAATACATAAATAACACAGTGTTCACAAGTATAACAATTTAGTCAAAAACAAACTACAGAAAACATATACAAACATCCATAGACTGTAAATATTTCTTAAAATTAAACTTGAAATGTTGCAATGAGGAGGAAGAGTGCAAATTATCCGGTAATGTATTCCAGAACAGTGGATTAGCAATTGAAAAAGAACAAGATCCATTTCTGGAATGATATGAAATACTTTGAATAACACCACTTGAAGAACTGTAGATTTCAAAATACATTTTTAAAAAATAAATAAATCCAGCCAATCTGCACAGGAAGCAAGCCAGAGTCGTCAGAGGCCGGTTGAGGGGGGAGGCCAAGCGCATCCCATAGGACACTCTCTCTCTATTCTGGGAGGAGTTCTGTGCATTCTGCTGCGCCTACTGCCACCAGGGGGCCACAGATGATGGTGCAACCTGGAGCTGCAAGTGGCAGGGCAGCTACCCCCTAACTGCAATGCAAGCATGCTGAACGTGCTCACATCTCTGGGAGTCCTTGCTCGCGAGGCACCTGGAGGTTGGGAAAAAACTGGAAAGAGATGCTGCCAACCAAAGCAAGATGAAGTGGCATCCTCTGTAAGGCCCTGCACCACATAGAAACATAGACTTTGATGGCAGATAAGGACTGCTTGGCGCACCTAGTCTGCCCATTTCCCTACCTACTGGATAAGCAGCAGATCCTAGTTAACCAACAGCCTATTTCTTCCTACCCCCACAAGAATTGCCTTATGTATGTCCATGCTTTCTTGAATTCTCCCACAGTTTTAGACCCCACCCCTCCTCAGGAAGGCGATTCCATGCATCCACCACCCTCTTTGTGAAAAAATACTTCCTCACATTGCCCCTGAGCCGTCCCCCCTCTATCTTCAGATTGTGTCCCCTTGTTCTTGCACATCCCTTTTTCTGAAAGATGCCACCCTCTTGGACTTTGTTGATTCCACTGAGGTACTTAAAAGTTTCTATCATGTCCTCCTCTCCCTCCTTTCCTCAAGGTATACATATTGCTCCTTTAGTCTCTCCTCGTATGGCTTCTCTTGCAGAACCTGCACCATTTTAGTTGCCCTCCTCTGGACTGCCTCCATCCTATGTCCTTGTGGAGATGGGGGTCTCCAGAACTGGATGCAGTACTCCAGATGGGGTCTCACCAACTTTCTGTACAGAGGGATAACAACTTCCTGTTTTCTGCTGGTGATGCCTCTCCCTATACATCCCAGTATGCCCCAGCCCTCCCTACTGCCTTTTCATATTTCTTGCCAACCTTAAGGTCATCTGATATGATTATCCCCAGGTCCCTTTCCATTTTTGTTGTTGTTATTACCTCCCCCATTGTGTACTCTTCTGGGTTTCCCAAGTGCATTATTTTGCACTTCTTTGCATTGAATCCAAGCTGCCATACTTCTGACCATTCCTTTAACCTTGCCAAGTCCCTTCTCATCATTTCCACGCCCCCATGTGTATCAATCCTGTTGCAGATCTTTGGGTCATCTGCAAAGAGGCATACTTTTCCTTCCAGTCCCTCTGCAATGTCACTTATAAAGACATTAAAAAGGACTGGAGCCTGTACTGAACCCTATGCTACCCCACTAGTAACCCCCTTTCTTCAGAGTGGACTCCGTTTGCTTTTATCTTCTGTGTCCTGTTGTCCAGCCAATGTTTTCCCAGGCTACCACCCTGGGATCCACTCCCAGGCTGGCTAATTTGTTTATTAATCTTTTGTGTGGGACTGTGTCAAATGCCTTGCTAAAGTCTAGGTAGGCCATGTCCACAGTCCCTCCCTGGTCTATTACTTTGGTCATCCAGTCAAAGAAATCGATTAGATTCATCTGACATGATCTTCCTGCTGTGAATCCATGCTGCCTTGGGTCCTGTGCCCCACTGGCCTCTAGGTACTCAACAATTCTTTCCTTCAGAAGTGATTCCATCATTTTCTCTACCACAAAGGTCAAACTGACAGGTCTGTAGTTTCCTGCCTTTGTCTTGCTTCCACTTTTCTGAAGGGGAATCACATCTGCCCTCCTCCAGTCCTCAGGTACCACACCATCCTCCCATGATTTGTTAAAAAGGGTAGTCAGTGGTGTCACTAGTTTGCCCCTTAATTCTTTTAGAATTCTGGGGTGAATCCTGTCAAGCCCCATTGCTTTGTCCACCTTCAGTTTTAGGAGTTCTTTCAGAACCCTTTCTTTTGTGAAAGGACTGAGATTGACCCCGCTATCCAGAGTGCTTCTGTTAATTGGATTATGTACCTCCCCCTCCTCCTCTTTTGTGAATACTGAGCAGAAGTATTCATTCAGTATCCCTGCTTTTTCTCTGTCCCTCTCTGCCCACCCACCGGCCATTCTAGTCAGCCTCACTATCCCTCCCTTTGTCTTTCTACGCTCCCTAATGTACCTATAAAAGGTTTTATCCCCCTTCTTAACCGAGTTGGCTATCTTTTCCTCAGTTTGGGCCTTTGCTATTCTACTGCCTTCCTGCTTCCTTCTGCCTTAACTGGTACAGTTCTCTGTCCTGCTCCTTCTGTGTTTCCTTATACTTCCTAAATGCTATCTTTTTCTCCATAACCTTCCTTGCCACCTCTTTTGAGAACCATAGTGGCTTTTTATTTTGTTTTGATTTGTTTATTTGCTTCACACAAAGGCTTGTTGCCTCTGTTATGGCAGTTTTGATGTTTCCCCATTGTTGCTCTACCCCTCCTTCTTGCCTGTTTGCTCGTGCTTTTCTAAGGCATGCTCCCATTTTGACAAAGTCAGCCCTCCTGAAGTCCAGTGCTCTCACTTTTGTATAGCTTGACTCTGCAGCTGAGTTTATCGTGAACCACACTGTTTGGTGGTCGCTTGTTCCCAGATGGCTACCCACTTCTAGATCTGAGATCCTCTCACTGTTCCCATTTGAGAGTATGAAGTCTAAGATTGCTCCCTCCCGAGTGGCTGTCTAGCTGTCTGAAGCATGCCACTGTAGGGCATTGAGAATGGCTCTGCTCTTGGATGTGGCTGCAGCAAAGGTGCTCCAGTTAACATCTGGCATATTCAGGTCCCCCATCAACAATATCTCCCCTTTCTGTGTCATCCTAAGGATGCCTTCTGTCATATCCTTGTCCATCCCCCCCCCCCGAGGTGAGGGTCTGTACACAACCCCTGTGCGGATTGTGGTGCCATTTCCAGTCTCCAAGGTGACCCACAGTGCCTCCTCTCCTCCCTGTTTACCCCTTTGTTCTGTTGCTTTGATCCCTTCCCTTACACAGAGAGCTACTCCTCTTCTTCTACGCTGTGTGTACCTCCTGTAGATTGTGTACCATGGTAAGCTGACATCCCAGTCATGGTTCTCTGTGTACCATGTTTCTGTGACTGCCACGATTTCCAGCCATCCCTGTTCCATCAAGGCCACCAGTTCAGGGAGCTTGTTGCCCAGACTACGGGCATTGGTACTCATTACCCTTCATTTCTTGATGGCCCTACCCCTTTTTGCCCCATCCCTGCCCTTACTGCCTTTGTCGTTTTCTCCATTTACCCCTGCCCTTCTCCCTATCGACTTATCCATCTTGGTGTTTACCTCACTAACTACCCTGATTTTTTTGGGGGGTGGGCTAGGATTTCCTTGCTGTTTTCCAGTGCCTCCCCCCTTCGCTAGTTTAAATGCTTGCCAATGAAGCATTTAAACGTATCACCTAGGATCCTGGTTCCCTCATGGACAGATGCAGACCATCACACCAGTATAGGCCTGAATCACTCCAGGTGGACCCCCAGCCCCCAGTGAAGCCAAACCCCTGAGCTCTGCACCAGTTTTTGAACCACTGAATGAATCCCGTGGTATGGAGCACCCTAGCCTCACCCATGCCATAGACAGGCAGCATCTCCGAGAAGGTTACCGTGCATGCTACTTGTCTAAGGCCCCTCCCCAACTCCACAAACTCTATCTGCACTGCTCTGATCCCTCTCCCAGCCAGGTCATTTGTCCCTAGGTGGACAGTGACATCCAGCTCCCTTCCCTGTGCAGCTGCTCCTGTGATCCTGAGGATTTGCTCCCTGTCCCTCCAAGCCATGGCACCAGGCAGGCACCTTACCTCCCTCTCCCATTCCTCCCCAGTTCTACCCTCCTAACAATGGAGTCCCCCACCAGGAGTTGTTTCCTTTCCCTGTGGGGTCCCATGCCACCCCCCTGTGGATGTCCTTTGTGGAGGTTCCCAGCATCCTCCTTGGTCTCCGTTGCGGGTGCTTCCATAGAGGAACCACACTCTGCCAGAACGGCATATGAATTGTGGAGAGGTACAACTGGAGGGATGCACTTCTGTACCACCACCCCCACCCCCTCCCTGAGCCCACTGTGGTCCAACCGCTCCTCTTTCTTGACAACCTCTGAGGCAACGGCAGTGGCCCTGGTGGTCCCTGGGTGGGAGGTGAGGTCCCCCAAATCCTGGCCAACTCAGCTTGGAGATGAGCAACTCCTCTCTCTCAGCCCAGAGAGGTGCCTGCAGATGGGACAACACTGCATCCTCCAGAATGTCTCCTGGAAGACTGCTGCTCCACAGCCACTGCACTGCACCACTCCCATCATGTCTTATTTCTGGCCTCTTAACTGTTGTTTTGAATACTTACTCTTTCCTCTGTTTATTTATTTCTTTTTTTATTTTTCTCCCTACTTACCTACTGCCTCCGTGCCCTTAAAGCTCCTGATCTTCCTGTTCCGAGACAGGAAGTTCCTATATTTATCAGTAGTCTCTTTACTTGCTCAGAGTCAGACCTCCAGCAGCTGGGGGGGGGGGGACGGAGAGCTACTCTTTTCCTTCTAGGATGGTGAGTCTTTTGTGGCTCTGTGATCACTCCCTTCCTGCTCCCAAACAGGATGTTCCTGTTGTCAGTCAAATCCCATGTCTATAGAAGTAGAACTGGCTAAGTGGGGGAGTGCAGTTTACTCCAGTACAGAAGTATAGTTCTAAGACACCTCCTTCCTCTCCTGTCGGTGAGCTTCCTGCCACAACTAAGCTAAACTCCCCTTAGGGCTTAGGAAACCCTGAGGGGCTCTGCCACAGGGGGCAAAGTGTGTGGTAATGAAAAGCAGGTTAGTACTTCCCAGAGACAATGGGTGACAGGGCTGGGGAAGACATTGGTGATGGGGGCCAGCCTGGCAGAGGGGTGCAAAAAAATAAAGATTAAATAAACTCCAATTTAAAAAAAGAATTGTACTAGTAACTGGCAAATACACTCACTTACAAAATGACTTGAGAAAATGTCTGGTGATTATTAGGAGAGGTTAAGAAAGTGGTAACACATAACAGGGTATATGGTTCTGTATTATAAAATGGGTTGGTAAAATACTTCACTGGGATTGGTAGAATTAGTTCCCATAACTGTAGTGGTTTATTAGAGCACAACCCACAGGCACCTTTTCGACACGTGATGAACTTTTTTTTTATCTTTTAAGCTTATTATTAAAAAAAAAAGTCCTGATATAGCTTTCTGTGTAAGCAATAAGACACTGCATGCCCAGGGGTATAGTGAGGTTGGATGCTGCAGGCAGAGAGCCCAAAAGCCCCAGGAAGTGAAGTTATCTTAGCCTAACTTACAACCTGGAGTGTCTTACTTTTTTTTTTGGCTCCTACCTAGCCCCCGGAGCCCCACTCCTTTGGGCACCCATGCTGGTGCCCCCACCCTGCTATGCCCTGGACCCAACCCTCACTGCCGCACTGTCTCGGGCTTCCTTGGGGCTCTGCCAACAATCCCAATCCCTCAGTGGTCTGACTTATCCCTGCTGGGGGCACCACTGGGAGGTGGTGGTGGGGGGGATAAGCGAGCATTACGACGGGGGCCAGGCACGGTGTGCTGGGCAGTCGGTGGCAGGAGGGCTCCTACTAGAGAGCCATCATCCAATGTTATGGGTGGACATTTTCCTTTTTCTGTGGTATTCACCCACCACCCACAATGCATGCGGCCATGGTGACGTCTTGGGGTGGGATGTACGGCAGCGTGTGGTCACCCATGCCACCAAGTATGCCTCTGGAGCCACCACCAGGAGTCTCTACTAGAGTGGCTCACCCCAGGAGGATAGCGTCCATAAGATGCTATTGATTTCTTACCTGCCAGCCTCTGCTCATGGCATCCAGGCTCAGATTGCGAACCCGGATCGCCAGCATGCCAGAGTGATGCCCTATCGATCAGCAACTCGGAGCTGGCCGGAGTGTCTTATTGTACTTATAAAAACGGTATTTATGGTATAAAAAAATTTACATAGACTACTGAATAACAGATAATTTAATGTTTTATTTAAGCATAATGCTACTTTTTAAGGAAAGAAAATCAGTTGTCCCAAACCTTACAAATGTGAATATAAAAATGCTCAGGTGTGCCCGCTAATGTGTGATAATTGGATAGGCAGGTAGGCTAACACCAGTATGTTTTCCCAGCAAGTTGGGATAATGTAAAAACACATGTGCCAGCCTGTGTCAGCCAGTTAGCAGCCAGCATTCTTTGTACCTGTTTTATAAAAGCACAATAACACACTCCTGGATTTGTGAGTTGTGCTGTACTGTTCTACTCCATGGGCGATTTAAGCCACACAGCCTTACCTTGGCATTATAACCCACTCCATCTTGTGGGTTATAAGAGCACAATCTTCACCCTGTTGTGTGTTATTGCTTACATACAGTAACTGTATGACTGTGCCTTGTGCCCTCAACCATCCAGAAGGCGTGGATATTACAGGATAAGCACACACCCTGAAGTGTGCTATTTTGCTTATAAACGTATATACTTATCTTTCATATGAGGTATTAGGCTTAGCTGTAGGTGTCAGCAGTCTGGAGATATAAGTACATAAATAGCCTGTAAATTAAACCAAGGGAGCAGCCATTTCATGGAATCATGAAACAGAAAGTGATGTCACTGACACACAAGTTGTAATTAACAATACACAGCTTTCCACTCAGTGATATCACTTTCTGTTTCAAGAGTCTGTGAAATGGCTGCTTCCTTAGCTTAGTTTACAGAACATACCCATATAGAAGAGATCTATATTTTTTAAATATCTGAAATACAGTATATCCTTGTATCCCCAGATATGTTTCAAACATATGTCAGATACATTCACGTTTTTCAGATATATTTCAAGATGTATTCTAGATATTTGTAGAATGATCCAAGATATATCATGTTTGGTAAACATTTTTGATATGTACATGTAATAGATAACCAACTCTAGCGTGTGCGGTCGCGCTCTGATATACGCACTCCTTGTTGTGCGTTGATATGCACAACGCCGCAGGCCGAGTGTGTCAGCCACCTAAGGCGTGCATATATCAGAGCATGACCATATACCCTAGAGTGGGTTATCTATCTTATAAAATGGCAAAATTGTTTTGGAGCGTGGTAAAAGTGCAGGTGTACGGTCACGCTCTGATATACACACAGTCACCTTATGGTGTTTGTCCAGTGCCATTGATGATTTTTTTCTAGCCCATTTTATAAATATCAATAAATAAATAAATAAATATATATATATATAAATTTTAAATATATTTTTTGCTATTCTGTTTCAAAATTCAAGTTTTTGTTCTTTCAATCTTATGTCCCTGAAACAATAAAAAATACTTATTTGTGCATACACATTATTGCAGTTTCTGCATATTTTGCATTTTAGGTAAACATATACTGTGTTTTGAATATATCCAACATATATATTCTGAGTTATTTATACTTTTTCATTTTTGGTTTCCCTTGTAAGATGCTAAATATGTATATAAAAAACACAAAAATATATTAATACCATAGTTTTAAATTATGCCCATGGAAAAGAACTATACTGTATTTTGTTAATATGTAGACTATATCTGAATATGCCTAAATATATCACATGTTTCAGATATATGTGCATTTTTCCAGTTATATTTTAGATATTTGCAGAAGTCAATGAGATATGTCTTGCTGGCTTTGATAGACTAAATGTATATGTTTTGTTATACTATCAAAGAAAATATTGTGTTGTACTTTTTAATGTTTTTATGGACTGTCTAATGAAACATTATTCTAGTTTTATGCAAGCGTAATTTTACTCTGTAATTTCTACAATAAGTGTATATTAGCAAACATATATTTTCAATATATTAGAGATGTATTTTCTGAGATATATTTCAGCTGTGTTAAAATGGGTTTTGCCTGATATACATCTAGAAAGTATAGCAATTAAATATGTTTTATGGTTTATAAATATGACTGGAATATATATTACAGATACCTGTATAAGTTATTTATTTATTTATTTATTGTCTCAGATTACAACCTTTGAGCTAGAAGCTCTTTCACAAAGGTTCCATGTCAGAAGGAGAACAAACAACAGGTAGAGCAATTACAGTGAGTGGTACAGCAACATGTGAGAATTTTTACATAGGAAAAACAATAAAGCAGAATATAAAACATAACAGGATCAGGTGGCAATAAACATGGATACAATAACACAAGGCTGTAATTATGTTAGGCAAAAGTATTACAAGACAGGCAATTCTGGCAGAAAAGTGAAAAGGGGATTAATGAGCAAGGGGGATGGTTGGGGCAGTAGAGAGAGGGAACTTGAGGGGGAGGGAGGTGGGAAGTTTGGATGGAGGTGGGGGAGAGGAGGTGGTGAGGAATCATTGTACAATCCTAGTAAGAGCAGCAGGTTGAAAGGGAGTAGGGAGTGGTAGGTGGAGGTGGAATAGCTGGAGGAGATAGATTAAGATTAGTAGTAGGGATACAGCAGGAGAGTAACGAGTGGGGCAGTGGGTGGAGTATGGATACAGGAAAGGAAGGGAGGAGAGGGAAAGATGTAGGAAGGAGAGACAAGGTGAATAAAAACATCGTAAGTGCTAGGTTGATTGGAAGGGCTGGTTCGGAAGAGGGATGTAATTAGGAAAAAAAGAAAAGGAGGTATGGGGTCGAATTGAGAGTCGGTACTAGGGACAGGGCAGGGCGATAGTGCAAGTGGCAGGGCGTGGAGCAAGGATAGTGGTCGTGGATATCCATATCCATGCTACAGGGAGGAGGAAACGAGGAGGACTGAGAAATCAAAAGGGGGAGGGGGTGTTAGTCCAAACAATCGCATTTCCCTTGGTCATAAAGGTTCTGTTTAAGATCTCTTTTGAATGGCCCAAGTTTGGAGTTGTTTAGGATGTTGGCTGGGAGCTCATTGAGCCAGAGTGGGGCCTTATAGGAGAAAGTCCTTTGGGCCAGATCAGTGTGACAAAAAATGGATGTGCAATGGGTTCCTAGCCTTGTGTCTGGCCTGATGAGAATTGTGTGCAGGTTTGAATAATTTATGGACAGTTTTCAGGGTCAAACCTAGTAGGGCTTTTTTCCCAAGGTGGCAGTCTTGATACTGTATTCTCCCTTGTAAGTTTAGCCACTTTGGGTGCAAAGGTTACATGTATGCATGGGGGCATCTGCACTTAGCACCAGTCTGCAGGCCTTGTTTAATGTGGTTCTTATTAATTTCAGTGCAGTGTTCGTGGCTGTGCTATACACAACAAGGCCGTAGACTACAATATAAAGACTGGAGCTGATGACTGCTAGGGTGAGGGCCTCAACAGTCAAGTAGGAGTGGTGCCTGTAGAGCAGTCCTAACCTGGCGTAGACTGTTTTTACAAGTTGATCAATGTGCTGTGTGTAGGAGAGGGAGCTGCATAGGTTGACATCCAGGTATTTAAAAGTATATATAGACTACATTGTGTAAATACATATTGAATGCACTGTTTCTACAAATTTTCTTGTAGCAAATTACGTAAAGAAGCAAAGAAGGCAGCTACAAGATGTAATGGTGCTCACAACGTAAATGTAAACAGAACTCACTGTAAAAGGTAGGCACACACACACACACACACCAGATCAGGAACTCCAGAAGACAATTTTTAGATTTTCTACTGCAGAGTTTATTTGAACAAAAAATAAAATTTTGTAAACCGAAGCAAGTAGCAGCAATAGTAAAAAAATAGACCTCCCCACAGGACTGACATTTCATGCTGTTCTGACGCTTTTTGAAGCATAGTGCAAAATGTCGGTCCTGTGGGGAGGTTTATTTTTTCACTATTGCAACTTTTGCCTTTAGTTTTACATTTTTTTCTTTATTGTACAAATAAACTTTGTGATGGTAATTCCAAGAAGTGCCTTTTGGAGCCCCTGGTTCAGCATGTGTGTGTGTGTGTGTGTGTGTGTGTGTGTGTGTGTGTCTAACTTCTGCTGTGAGTAAAATATATATCTTGTTTGCTTGCAAGATACAGTATGTATAGAATATATGCAAAATATATATTTTTATATATGTCAAACAGATTTTTGCAAATGCGTGCTGTGGTACTGTGTTTGTATTTGATTATACAATGGCAAGAACATTTCCTGGGTGCTGACTGATCAATGCCCCTCTTCAGCAGTGAAACATAGTAACATAGAAACATAGAATTTGATGGCAGATAAGGACTGCTTGGCCCACCTAGTCTGCCCGTTTCCCTACCTAAAGGATAAGCTGCAGATCCTAGTTAACCAACAGCCTACTTCCTCCTACTCCCCACTAGAATTGCCTTATGTCTGTCCCATGCATTCTTGAATTCCCCCACTGTTTTTGACTCTACAACCTCCTCAGGAAGGCTGTTCCATGTATCCACAACCTCTCTGTGAAGAAATACTTTCACATTACCTCTGAGCCGTCCCTCTATCTTCAAATTGTGTCCCCTTGTTTTGCACATCTCTTTTTCTGAAAGATGCTACCCTCTTGGACTTCATGATTCTCTTGAGGTATTTGAAAGTTTCTATCATGCCCCCCTCTCCCTCCTTTCCTCGAGGCTATACATCTTTAGTTCCTTTAGTCTTTCTTCATATGTCTTCTGATGCAGACCCTGCATCATTCTGTTGCCCTCCTCTGGACAGCCTCCACCCTGTCTATGTCTTTGCAGAGATGGGGTCTCCAGAACTGTACACAGTACTCCAGATGTGGTCTTACCAACTGTCTGTACAGAGGGCCAACAACTTCCTGTTTTCTACTGGTGGTGCCTCTCCCTATGCATCCCAGTATACCCCCAGCCCTCCTTACTGCCTTCTCACATTGCTGGCCCACCTTTAGGTCGTCTGATATGACCAGCCCCAGGTCCCTTTCCATTTTTGTTGTTCTTACTACCCCCCCCATTGTGTACTCTTCCCCTGGGTATTTGTTTCCCAGATGCATTACCTTGCACTTCTTTGCATTGAATCTGAGCTGCCATATATTTGACCATTCCTCCAACCTTGCCAAGTCCCTTTTCATCCTTTCCACCCCCCCTTGTGTATCAACCCTGTTGCACATCTTTGTGTCGTCTGCAAAGAGACATACTTTTCCTTCCAGGTGCTCTCCAATGTCTCTTATAAAGACGTTAAAGAGGACCGGTCCTAGTACCGAACCCTGCGGTACCCAGCTACTAACCCCCCCTTTCTTCACTGTGGACTCTGTTTACTGTTACCTTTTGCATCGTGTTGTCCAGCCAGTTTTTTATCCAGGCTACCACCTTGGGACCCACTCCAGGGCTGGCTAACTTGTATATTAATCTTTTGTGTGAGAATGTGTCAAATGTCTTGCTAAAATCTAGGTAGACCATATCCACAGACCCTCCCTGGTCTACTACTTTGGTCACCCAGTCAAATAAATCTATTAGGTTCATCTGACATGACCTTCCTGCTGTGAATCTATGCTGCCTTGGGTCATGTGCCCCACTGGCCTCTAGGTACTCAACAGTTCTTTCCTTCAGAAGTGATTCCATCATTTTCCCTACCACTGAGGTCAAACTAACTGGTCTGTAGTTTCATGCCTCTGCCCTGCACCCACTTTTGTGAAGTGGAATCACATCTGCCCTCCTCCTGTCCTCAGGTACCACCCCATCCTCCCATGATTTGTTAAAGAGAGTAGTCAGTGGCATTACTAGTTCTAACCTTAGTTCTTTTAGAATTCTGGGGTGAATCCCATCAGGCCCCATTGCTTTGTCCACCCTCAGTTTCAAGAGTTCTTTCAAAACCCTTTCTTCTGTGAATGGACTGGTATCGACCCCCTCCCCCATTCAGAGTGTTTCTCTTGTTTGGTTTAGGTACCTCCCCTCCTCTTCCGTTGTGAATATTGAGCAGAAATATTCATTCAATAGCCCTGCTTTGTCACTGTCACCCTCTGCCCACATTCCCTCCTCTTTATTAAGTCTCTGTATCCCTCCCTTGGTCTTTCTTCACTCCCTAATGTACCTAAAAAAGGTTTTATCCCCTTTCTTAACAGAGTTGGCTATGTTTTCCTCAGTTTGTTCCTTTGCTATTCTGACTGTCTTCCCTTCCTCCTTCTGCTTTAACTGATAAAGTTCTCTGTCCTGCTTCTTCTGTGTTTCCTTATATTTTCCTTATATTTCCTGAATGCTACCCTATTCTCCTTAACCTTCCCTGTCACCTCTTTTGAGAACCATAGTGTTTTTTTTCCTTCCCTTTGTTTTGTTGATTTGCTTCACACAAAGGCTTCTTGCCTCTGTGATGGCTGTTATAATTATTCCCCATTGTTCCTCCACTCCTTCTTCTTGCCCGTTTGCTAGTGCTTTTCTGAGGCACTCTTTCATTTTCCCAAAGTCAGCCTTCCTAAAGTCCAACACTCTTGTTTTTGTATGGCTTGACTCTATGGCTGTGTTTATTGTGAACCACACTGTTTGGTGGTCACTTGTTCCTAGATGGCTACCTACTTCTAGATCTGAGATCATTTCTCCATCCCCCATTCGAGAGTACCAGGTCTAAGATTGCTCCCTCCCAAGTGGGTTCCAACACTAGCTGTCTGAGGCATGCCCCCTGTAGGGCATCAAGAATGACCCTGCTCTTGGATGTGCCTGCAGCAAAGGTATTCCAGTTAACATTTGGCATATTCAGGTCCCCCATCAACAATATCTCCCCTTTTTCTGCCATTTTAAGGATGCCGTCTATCATTTCCTTGTCCATTTCCTCCCCCCTGAGATGGTCTGTACACAACCCTCATGTGGATTGTGGTGCCATTTCCTGTCTCCAGGGTGACCCATAGTGACTCATCAACTTCCTGTTTACTCTTTAGTTCTGTTACTTTAATCCATTCCCTTATATAGAGAGCTATTTCTCCTCCTCTTTTACCCACTCTGTCCCTCCTGTAGATTGTGTATCCTGGTATGTTGACATCCCAGTCATGGTTCTCTGCGTACCATGTTTCAGTGACTGCCACAGTATCCAGGCTAATTTCTTTCCTGTTTTCTTTCGGCCTGGTACCTCCTGCACAAATTTATTTTTTGCTAACTTTAAATTTTTTCCTGTCTCTTTCCTCCTCTTCTGCTACCCCCCGACCCGTGCTGTAGCTTGGCGCTGACCCGCCCTGCCCCTAGCAGCTCCTTGCTGGTGTATTTTCCTTGAACCTGCCCCCAATTGAGCTCCTTTGTATTTCCTGCCACCACAGATTCCCTGCTGTTCTCCTGTCTGCAATCCCTCTTTGTTATGCCCCCTACTCTGTTTACCACTTTTAATTAATCCTTTCCTTTCTCCTTTTTCCACAGCAGCTTAGCCCTTGAATGGGTGCTGACCTTCATGCAGTGTGGCTTCTACCATGGCTGCCACTCACTACATCTGCTGCCTCTCCAGGAAGCCCTCTGCTGGTATGGACCCTTTCTAAATTGTTCCAGTTTCAATCTCTGGCACTTTTCTGCTGGACAATTCTGATTGGCCGCATGTAGGGACAGGCACGACCCGATTAGCTGTCCCATTGCAAGCTCCAGACCCTGCTTTTTCCCTCTGTAGCTTTCTGTTAGCTGATATATATATATATATATATATATATATATATATATATATATATATATATAGTAGCACGGTAGTGCTACCAGTTAGGGTTGAGGAGCCATTTCTATGTTAAACTCAAAACTTTGCACCTTTTAATAACTTTGCAACTGTTTGATGGATTTGCCTGAAATTTGGAATGTATGATCCAAGAACCATAGGCCTTGGGATGTGCCAAGTTTCGTACTGGTCGGATATACGGCTGCGGAGTTATTAAGTGTGATCTGTGCACGCGTTTATGCTTTTCTGGAATTCTATGGTCGCGCCTACAGGTCGTACGGTTTATGTGACCGGCCCGAAATCTTCAGGGAACATGCAGCCGGGGTCCCTGATGTGCCTTTTGAAGATTTCATGAAAAAATATTAAACGGTTCAAAAGTTATTCAAAAAACAGTTTCCCATTAAAAGTCAATGGGAAAAGTTAACAAAAAGTTCAACACTTTCGCAAATGCATTTTACTTTTCGCAAATGGGCCTGTTACTTTCGCAAATCGGCCATTTTGTTTTCAGTTGGTGATCAGAAAAATGGTTGGCATTTAAATTTGGGACCCTCTAGCAACCTAATTTTTTTGTATTCACCTAGTCGGGCCCTGAGGATGCTTGCCATGTCTTTATTTTGTGGTAAAACACCCCAGAAATATGTTTTTCAAATTTCTGGAAAAAGTACTTTCACAAATTTCGTGGTTCTCACGAAAGTGTCGCAATTTCTGCAGCTGCAATCATGGCAGTAGTTTTCTAGTCTGGGAAATGACAGCAATTCTTTAGCACTGCGCTGCAAAAGAACCGTTGGGAGTTTTGAGTTGAAATTTGGAGGGAACGGAGCCGACATCTCACAGATGTGCCTTTCAGTGTTGTATTGAAAAAATATTACATGGCGGTAAAGTTACGGCACTCCAAAGTTGACAGTTTTTCCCATAGGATAACATTACGGCGCCCGACGCATTACAGAAATCCTTTGGCACCCTGCTGCAAAATAACAGTTTGGTCTTTTTTCCTGAAATTTGGAGGGAAGACAGCCAACAGCCCACAGATGTGCCTTTCAGTGGTTTGGTGATAAAACATTGCAGGGATGCAAAGTTATGGCGCTCGAACTTTTCTTTTTTCCCATAGGATAACATTACGCTGCGCATGCTTTCAGGGCCGTATCTCGAAACAGTGCTACGGACTTTGCCGTTGAAAATTCTTAGCCCCCAATGGGGCTAAGATTCAAATTGGCCAGGACAGTTGTAAATAATATGACTTTTAAATTTTTTTTCTACGTCGTACGGTTCCTGAGATATAATGTATTTAGTATTCCAAGATCTCATTTTCTGCGCCGATACTCATTATTATGCATACATTATTTGTACTCACTGTCTTTCTCTATGCAGGTTTTGGGGAAAACCAGCCTGTGTGCTTACATTACTGTTACTGTTGCCCTTTCCGCTTGCGGTTCCGTACCCGTTTCACTTACCGTTGACGTCTGTGCCACCATGTGCGTTATCCTTTGCGTTTTCATTTGCGCTTGTGTTTCTGTTATTTTTTGCCATTTCTGTCTACAGTACTGTTTATCTTTCTGTTTCACTTTACGTCACCATGCCCATTGACATTTCTGTTTGCAGGCACCATGTTACTATGTGACAACACATCACGTGGCAGACCGTTCCGTGTCTACGCCACCATGTGCGTTACCCTTTCTGTTCTCATTCACGCTTGTGTTACCATGTGGCCACTGTTAGCATTTCTGTTTGCGTTGCTGTCCCTGTTAGTATGCCACAAGACATCATGTGGCGGGCCCCACGCTCCCACTGCTGCATTACATTCACTATTTCTCGTTATCATTCCCAAAAAGAAGGGAAGTTGGAGGCAAAAAACTCTGTTTAATGCATTAGTTAGGGTTGTTCCACAGCGACAAAAGTGAGGAAATTCGCTGTTAGGGTTGAAAACCCTAACTCCGAATTCACCCCCAGCACCACACACACACAGACACACACACACATTCAAGTATGGGGAGGACCAAGTCAACACAACCAATGACAGACATCCAGCAGCAGGTGACAGAAATAACAAACAATTGTCTAAATGTACTACGAGACATCCCCACCCACCTGACCAGGTACTGCATGCTCAGTGGAGATCAACAGCAAAACTGAGGCCATGTACACCAAGCGTACACATCCCTGATTGCAGCTGCACACAACGTACCACACTTAGTAGTTGCATGGCCTTACCTACCGATGCCCCACACCACACCACAACTGGTACTGTGCCGTTATTCAATATAAATGCTGAAGGTGCATGATGACAGTTGTAGAAAGGTTTTAACACTAGTGAGTATACATTAATTAAGAGAAGCACATAAATTAACTACAAGACACTAGCATGCTCAAGATAAAAGTAGTGATACATTTAGTAGGTGATTTACATAATAGTACATTTACGGCAATGGTTTACTCAACATAGAGAGGCTGATGTAAACATATGGAAAAGCATTGCCTGTTCAACGCTGTGAAATTGGTACTGCCAGTATCACATGCATTCTTACTGATGAAGGTGTACTGCTGATGTACATACATAGACCTTCAGTGTGTTTCAATACTAAAGATGCAGTAAGTATTCTTTGTAAGAAACATTGTAATTGCATGGATCAGGCCAAGCAACTTCTAAATATCATAGCACTACTGAGCCAACAATGATGTACCTGTATCGGAGATGTATATAGGATAGATTTTCCTGTAGGCACTTACTGAGTATGTTGTACCTGATAAAGACAATCTCATTGCATCTGTGATGACTAACTTATTTAAATAGTAATACATTTACAATTGTTGCAATGAGTGATCTATGCCACTTATGGACACAGTGTGATTTTTTTAACAGTTGTTTCATACTCAGGCTGTATGCCTACTGTTTGGGTTGCCACACTTCTGTCACTGATGCTATCAAAGTGATAACTATGTTAATTGTGCTACAACAGGAATCAAGTAGGTATGGTGTAGATATAAACAGAATGTCTTTAGTATTGATTTAACTCACAATGGGGTAAGTGTACTAGGACAGCAGGGGTTATCCTCTATCACTGACTCTGTCAGTTATAATCACACTAGGGTTTCGATGACTGTAATGATCAAGTTACACTATTCATCTTCATGGGTTCATATTCACAGCCTTTCTCCAGTAACTAGACAGTGTATGGTGTAACTGGGTGGGACACTGTGTTGCAAAGCTGCTGCAGTGCCTAGCAGAGGAGAGTATCTACTCATAAAGACAATTAAGCAATAAGGCATGACCAACAGTTATGTTAAATGGTCTGTTAATCACCCTGTAGGGGTTTAATGTTGAATGAGGCATAGCTGAGTGCTACATGTCGCTAGACAGTGATAAACTGACCATTAACATAATACCTGGGAGTGGCTTATTGCTAGCATAATAAAACTGTTTTTTAAACAACATTAAACCATGTTCATCATATGGTTAGGCTCTACATGTATGTTAATAAAAACTAAACATAAGGCTGTTACAATGTTTACAGTCAATTAGAAAGCTGCATTTCTCAAACCCTTGTTATAATCAGAGATATTATACCTGTACAACTCCTTGGTTTTGCTGAACTCTATTGCTCAGGTGGCCCACTACTAAGTGTGGTTCGTTGTGTGCAGCTGCAATCAGGGATGTGCACGTTTGGTGTACATGGCCTCAGTTTTGCTGTTGATCTCCACTGAGCATGCAGTACCTGGTCAGGTGGGTGGGGATGTCTCGTAGTACATTTAGACAATTGTTTGTTATTTCTGTCACCTACTGCTGGATGTCTGTCATTGGTTGTGTTGACTTGGTCCTCCCCAATACTTGAATGTGTGTGTGTGTCTGTGTGTGTGTGGTGCTGGGGGGGGTGAATTCGGAGTTAGGGTTTTCAACCCTAACAGCGAATTTCCTCACTTTTGTCGCTGTGGAACAACCCTAACTAATGCATTAAACAGAGTTTTTGCCTCTAATATATATATATATATATATATATATATATATATATATATATACACACAGTATATATATATATATATATATATAGATATAGATATATATGTTTTTTCTTTGCAAGCCGAATCTGTAATAACTGGATGCATTAAGTATTATGCTAATTCTGACCCTATAATGTTTTATAACTAAAAATAGATTGTGATTGCCCACCCAGTGGCACTGAAGGCTGAGGCGCTGAATTACTTACCTTGCGCTACACCGGTGACCCATGTTCGGGAACAAGCACGGGCCGCCAGGGGTTGGCAGGGGAGGAGAGGGATCGAACATCTGAAGGACTGCTCTACCTCTCCTGGGGCGGGGGGCTCCAGTGGTTGGCATGTGTTTGTCCCCTGGCAGAGGCTGGGGGATGGTTTGCCGGTTCAGTACAAAGGGGGACGTGATGGGGCAGGCACCAGGCGGAGTGCATGTGGACGTGTGCGTGCTCCTTCCCCTGGCGCCATTGCATGCCCCTCACGTTAGGGAGTAAAAGGAGGAAAAATTGGTCTCGGTCGTGCAGGATGATGCATCCACCCACCGCAGGCCCCAGCCCTGAATGGCGCTTCCTGAACTGGATCCTGTCAAGGAGAGTAGAGCCAAGGGGGGGGGGTGCTCCTCACCACCCCACCACAGAGGGTAATCCATGGAAGAAGATAGGTAGTTGTCTGATTTCGGGGTGTGGGGTTGGACGGGTGGATGGGGATAGTAAGCCGACCGGAACCTGGGGAAGAAATAGAATACCCCAAAAAAAAGTTAGACTGTGATTGGAACTGTCTTTTTTTTTTTAAACACTATTGTATTTATTGCAAATCACTGTTGCACTATCCGGGATATTCCCTGAGTTTCTAAACCTCCTTACAGTGCTAACTGCTTTCCTGTTTTCTTTCTGCTTGGTGCCTCCTGCACAAGTTTCTTCTTTTTTGCTGACTTGAAATTTTTTCTCTGTCTCTTTCCTCCTCCTCTGCTACCTACACCCCCCCCCATGCTATTGCTTGGCACTGACCCACCCTGTCCCCTGCAGCTCCATGCTGGTGTATTTTCCTTAAACTTGCTCCGATTAAGCTCCTTTGTCTTTTCTGATGTCACAGATTCCCTGCTGTTCTCCTGTTTGCAACCCTCTTGTTATGCCCCACCCACCCCTGTTTACCACTTTTAATTAATCCTCTCCTTTTCTCCTTTTCCCACAGCAGCTTAGCCCTTGAATGGGCACTGACCTATACAGTGGTGTGGCTTCTACACCAGCTGCTGCCTGCTACATCTGCTGCCTCCCCGGGAAGCCCTCTACAAGTACAGACCCTCTTTAAATTGCAGCTGATTCAATCTCCAGCGCATTTCTGCGGAGAACCCTGATTGGCTGCTTGTAGGGACAGGCATGTCCCGATGGGCTGTCCCATCGCAAGCTCTGGACCCTGCTTTTCTCCCTCTGTATGTAACCCCCCTGCAAATGGGGGTTCCCAAAAGACTTCCAGGAGCTTGCTTGAATGCTCCAAGCCTGAATGGTGTTTGGCGTTTAAGCCATTTATCAGTGAGTGTTTTTAGAACCTCTGGTACTGTCTCTTTAAGAGCTGTCTGCTTGCAGACATAATTAGTTTATATGGGGGGACTGTGTGTTTCTCTGTTTGAGTACCACTCAGCTGCTGCCAATTCACTCCATTTTTGCAGTCACTAGGAGTGCAAAGGGAACCTATCTGAAAGATGTAACTGTTTGCCAGAAACCATTTAGAGTGATAATGAAATTACAGTTTGTCTAACCTGCTTTCTTTTGCAGTCAGAACAGTGTCTGCCTAGTTCCCCATTCTGGTTTTGAACTGCTGAACTGGACCAATCAGTGTGGGGTAAGCTAGCTCTAAAATGGTGCCTTGGACGAATCAGAACTTGGACTCATAATCTGAGCCAGCCACAAGATGATTGTATGGGCAGTGACTCTGGGAGATGTAGTTTAGACTTCAGTGCCTTTTTGGACCAACAGCAGCAGTCTATTGTGAGTGACAGCCAATCCAGTCAAGAACTGGGAGGAACTCAAAGGAAGTGCCCGTTTTGTCGGTTGGGTTTCAGTTGAGCTTTGGCAGTGAAGAAGGAAGGAGCCCTGTGCTTTTCAGTGTGCAGTTTTAGTCAAAAACGGTGTAAGGCCCAGAGTTCCGGTCTGCAGCTTGTGTAACTGTTGTTAGGACTGAATCCACCCTGTGAAAAGAATCAAAGGATCTCTGAAGTAGAAACCAGGCTCACCCTGTAGAAGACTGGAGAAATTATTGAATTGCACTCGGTCTGTCAGGAACTGAATCTGCTGAGTGTTCTCCCGGTATTGTGCAGTAATTGCGATCGGGATAGAGAAGAAGCCTGCCTGGTACAGTACTTTTTTTTTACCATATAAATGTGTGAAGAGTCTCTTGGAGCTCAAGAGTAGCCCTGCTGATATTGAAGGACCCTATCTTATTTGGAGGTCGTGAGTACTAATTCAGGGTCGCTCCTGTTGAATTGCCACATTAAATCCAAATGGAATTACTGTACTGCTGACTGTTTAATTTTCCTTTTCTCTGTGTGAAAGGGCCCTTCCAGCTGCCACGGTTTGGACTAGCCACTAGGGCTTGGGTACCCAGGGACAGTAACTGATAGGGATAGGCCTGTGCACAGAGCCATAGGTAGATTATTAGAGTGATAAGCTAATTAACCTGATTTCCCCCTGTCCTTGTTATATCCCCTAAATAAATCAGAGCTGCTTGTTTCAGCAAAGTTATACTGCCTGAGGTATTTGTCTATGTTAAAGTACTGTACTGTGATTGTTGCACTGTATCTCATTTCACAGGAGGTCCCAGTGCCGGAACCAGTCCTGGGGGTAAGTGTATACTGTGAAGGTAATTCTGATATATTGTGTGGGCCACTAGTGGGAAGAAAGGGGGGTTGCAGTGTCCCAGAGGGCTGTGACCTAGTTAGTTTAACTATTGCAAACCCTGACCTCTGGGTGGAGGCACCCGCCATTGGATCCAGGCCCCTCAACCTGTTAGTGGCAAATCAGGCAGGGTAGTAGCCCTGGGATAGCGCCATCTAGGGGTTACATCTTGAGGCTCACCGCTGGGATTGTGTGTCCTCTAGTGGCCATATTTACAACCACTGTTAAGAAAAAATGGGTACCCCGACAGAAGTGGCTGTGCACGGCTGGTGGAGTGGTGTACTGGGGAGGAGATCGACCCCAAAATGCTATGCTTATCCTGGACATCCCCTGGGTATCAACGACACTGTGCAGGGAGTACTTTCCAAGGTGGAAGGTTTACAAAACCCTGTGGTGGTGGGTCGGCATGCTAATCTGCTCACCCACACTTTCCTGGCCCTAGTAGAGTTTAAGGATCCCATAGATAGCTCCAAAGTACCACAGACCATTACCCCAGAGGAGCCCTCACTGCTTGGAGAGTGATAACTAAGGACAGAAGACCCAGGGGGAATCAGCCCCACCACTATCTGAAACTTTTGAGGAGAAATTTGCTCAAATGGTTGCTGGGAGAAGGAAAACTGTGGAGGACTTGAAGAAACTATTCTTGCCACCTGGGGTGTTCCTCCCCAACACCCTCTCCCACCCAGTGCCCGTAATGGTGGCTGAACCAATGCAGACTCCTATTTCTGCACCTGCCATTAGTCACGACTCTTACCGAAGGTTGAGGATCTTCTCTGGCACCCTCCCCACCCCCCAAGGGGAGGATGACTGGGAGACCTGGATAGACTATGTTGCCCCCCAAGTGCTAGAATGGCAATGCTCGGAAGGCGAAAAGCGAAAGAGGGTTAGTGAGAGCCTCCGAGGTCCTGCCCTGGCTACCATCCGTGCTAAACGGGCCAGTAACCCTGAAGCGACTGCACAGGCCTATCTTGAGGCCTTGGAGAATGTGTATGGGAGCCCAGATTCTGATGAGGACCTATGGTGGAGAGTAAGAAATGCACAACAGTACCAAGGGAGTTGTTGTCTGTGTATCTCTCGGCTGGAAAAATTGTTGCAAGAATGCCTCAGAAAGGGTAGTTTGCCAGCGATTGAACTGGACCGAACCAGACTGGACAGAATCCTTAAGTCTGCCCCCTTCTCAGAACTGCTGTTGCTTCAGTTATGCCTGGCAAATCGACTGGAATCCCCACCCTCCTACGATGAGTTAATGAGAGAAATTCGAGGAGTTGAGAAAAGGCGACCTCGGGAGGGACCTGCACCAACAGCTGTGGCTACGACCCGAGTGACTGAGGGTGACCCATCAAGTGAAGTTCAGGGGCAGAGGATGACAGTCAATGAGTGCTCTGACACGGAAAAAGATATGTCACAATGGGGCGAACTGTTGAGAGAGATCCGGGAATTCAAAAACAGTCCCTTTATGAAGGCCACGCCTGCAAGTACGGGCCCCTGACCTATATCCGACTGCATCTGCTATGGGGTGGGGGTACCCACCCATGTATCTCCTGCTGATAACAGCTCTAACTCGATTCCTTGACCATGGAAGTGGAGAAACTGACGAGATGTCTCCAAATGCTTATCACGCCGCAGACAGAGATAGCACCAAGGTTTCCAGTTAGTAATACCCCCGCCCTGGCTCCCAGTGTGGTGCCTCGGCCAGCTCAAACTCCAGAAAGTATGTTTTGCTATAATTGTGGGAAAGATGGGCACATGAACAGGGAATGCCGGTCCCCAAAAGACACTGACAAAGTTGCATATAGGCTACAAGGAGAGCTTCGGAGAACAAATCAGTGGTTAAGAGGTGCACAAAATGATCCCAGTGAGGGCACCAAAAATGCTAACTCACGTCCTTTTGTGGCAAGGTCAGTTGCCCAGGCCCCCACTATCGCCTCTCCAGACTGGTCCAGAATAGTGGGTCCCTCCATGGAGACCACTGTAAAGGTGAGTGGAGTGTCTACAAGAGCTGTATTAGACAGTGGCTCCCAAGTGACAATTATGTTCCAGGATTGGTATCAGAAGCATTTGTCAGACGTACCCTTACAACCATTAGAAGGACTGCATGTATGGGGGTTAAGTGAGAAGGCCTACCCCTATTCCGGGTATATCCAAATTTGGCTGTCTTTCCCCACCTCCGTGGCTGGAGTGGCCGAACAAGTAGAGACCCTAGCCTTAGTGTGTCCCCCCACTGGACTGTATGATGGTGTCCCTTTGTTGATTGGAACAAATGCTCATATGTTCAGAAGGCTGGCACAGTTGTGTTATGAAAAACAGGGGTCAAAGACTAGTAGAGCTTTAAGAGTTCCGGCTTTAATTAAGAAGGCCTATGAGGCACAGAGAGATGCTGAAAAAACAGAACCAGAGGAACCGGTCGGAATTGTATGGAAGAAGGATCCTGAGTCTCTGATCCTGGCGCCAAATGCCCGGTGTACCTTACAGGGAGAGGTCCGTATCAGAAAGGATGTTAAGAATAAAATATTAATGTTGGATGCACCAGGCGATGGAAAATTGCCAGAGGGACTGCTGGTCAAGCCTAGTATTTTGCCCGCTAGAGCCCATGCTTATGCCAGAAGGGTAATGGTCCAAGTTCATAATGTGTCTGAAAGAGACATTCGAGTAAACAGAGGTTGCATCCTGGCTAATGTGCATTGTGCAGACACTGCAGTGCTACCCAGCAGCAAGAGTTCAAGGAAGAATGACAGAGTAACGCCTGACTTGTTTGATTTCGGCGACTCCGCTGCCAGCTGAATGGAAAGTGAGGATCAGTGAAGCTTGCCCAGAGAGACCAGGTGTTTTCTTTAAAGGAATGGGATGTAGGATGCGTGCAAGGAGCTGAGCACAATATCCGGCTGCATGACGAAAGACCATTTCGTGAGAGGTCTCGACGCCTGGCACCTGCTGACATAGATGATGTGAGACGGCATCTGCAAGAGATGTTAGCTGCTGGTGTAATACAAGAATCCAGAAGCCCTTATGCTTCCCCCATTGTGGTAGTGAGGAAAAAGAATGGAACAGTAAGGATGTGTGTGGATTATCGCACCTTAAACCGGCAGACTATCCCTGATCAGTACACAATGCCCGCATTCAGGATGCTTTGGACTGCCTAAGCGGGAGCAAGTGGTTCTCTGTGCTGGATCTCCGCGAGTGGGTACTATCAGATCCCGATGGCCCCAGAGGACCGTGAGAAGACGGCCTTTATCTGTCCGCTTGGCTTCTATGAATTCATGAGGATGCCTCAAGGGATTTCAGGTGCCCCAGCCACTTTTCAACGATTGATGGAGCGTGTAGTGGGGGACATGAACTTACTAGAGTGCCTGGTATACCTAGATGATGTTATTGTGTTTGGCAGCTCACTGGAGGAATATGAGAGCAGATTATTTAAGGTATTGGACCGACTGGAGGACTTTGGCCTTAAACTGTCCATTGATAAGTGTCAATTCTTTCAAACATCAGTAAAGTATGTGGGACACATAGTATCCACCGAGGGAATAGAGACCGACCCAAGTAAAGTTGAGGCCTTGACCACTTGGCCACAGCCCAAAAATCTAAAAGAACTGCAAAGATTCCTGGGATTCTGTGGTTATTATCGGCGTTTCATCAAGGACTATTCAAGAGTGATCCGCCCTTTACTTAACCTTACTCAAGGGTATCCCCCAACCCACAAAAAATACCAAAAGTCAGCGTCCCTCAAGACTGAAAGAGTGTATTTTCATCTGAGTGAAGTATTTGGGGCCCGCTGGACTCCTGATTGTCAGACTGCTTTTCATGAGATCATATATCAACTTACCCATGCTCCAGTGCTGGCCTATGCCGATCCAAGAAAACCTTACGTCCTGCACACTGATGCTAGCTTGCAAGGGTTGGGGGCTGTGTTGTACCAAGAGCACGAGAATGGCCTGAGACCAGTGGCCTTGCTAGTAGAAGCCTGACCCCATCCGAAAAGAACTATCCTGTACATAAGTTAGAGTTCCTAGCTTTGAAGTGGGCTATTGTTGACCAATTCCATGAGTACTTGTATGGGGCTACAAATATCAGTAAAACTGACAATAATCCTTTGACCTATGTGCAGACCTCAGCTAAGTTGGATGCCACTGGCCATAGGTGGCTTTCTGCTTATCTACATATGACTATGCTCTCAATACCGAGCAGGTCTGAACCACATAGATGCTGATGCTCTCCCCGAGGCCTGTTCCCCAGAATGATTGGTCCGATTGGCAGAACCTGACATTCAGGCACTCTGCGGAAGTTTGACAGGGAGGAACAAATGTCCACGGACGCAGTGGACTGCATGGTGGATTGCTTGGGACCCTCTGAGAATTGCATACCTGCTGCTTATTGCCACTTTTCTGCAATAGACATTGGTGCACTGCCTCAGCTGGACAATGACAGTATTCGACGGGCTCAATCCCGTGATCCCATGATCAAAGCAGCTTTAGAAGCCCTCTATGCAGGTGTAACCCCCCTGCAAATGGGGGTTCCCAAAAGACTTCCAGGAGCTTGCTTGAATGCTCCAAGCCTGAATGGTGTTTGGCGTTTAAGCCATTTATCAGTGAGTGTTTTTAGAACCTCTGGTACTGTCTCTGTAAGAGCTGTCTGCTTGCAGACATAATTAGTTTGTATGGGGGACTGTGTGTTTCTTTTAGTACCACTCAAGCTGCTGCCAATTCACTCCATTTTTGCAGTCACTAGGAGTGCAAAGGGAACCTATCTGAAAGATGTAACTGTTTGCCAGAAACCATTTAGAGTGATAATGAAATTACAGTTTGTCTAACCTGCTTTCTTTGCAGTCAGAACAGTGTCTGCCTAGTTCCCCATTCTGGTTTTGAACTGCTGAACTGGACCAATCAGTGTGGGGGCTCAGCTCTAAAATGGTGCCTTGGACGAATCAGAACTTGACTCATAATCTGAGCCAGCCACAAGAGGATTGTATGGGCAGTGACTCTGGGAGATGTAGTTTAGACTTCAGTGCCTTTTGGACCAACAGCAGCGTCTATTGTGAGTGACAGCCAATCCAGTCAAGAACTGGGAGGAACTCAAAGGAAGTGCCCGTTTTGTCGGTTGGAGTTTCAGTTGAGCTTTGGCAGTGAAGAAGGAAGGAGCCCTGTGCTTTTTCAGTGTGCAGTTTTAGTCAAAAAACGTGTGTAAGGCCCAGAGTTCCGGTCTGCAGCTTGTGTAACTGCTTGTTAGGACTGAACTGCTCTGTGAAAAAGAATCAAAGGATCTCTGAAGAGTAGAAACCAGGCTCACCCTGTAGAAGACTGGAGAAATTATTGAATTGCACTCGGTCTGTCAGGAACTGAATCTGCTGTGTGTTCTCCGGTATTGTGCAGTAATTGCGATCGGAATAGAGAAGCAGCCTGCCTGGTACAGTACTCTTTTTTTTACCATATAAATGTGTGAAGAGTCTCTTGGAGCTCAAGAGTAGCCCTGCTGATATTGAAGGACCCTATCTTATTTGGAGGTCGTGAGTACTAATTCAGGTAGGCTCCCTGTTGAATTGCCACATTAAATCCAAATGGAATTACTGTACTGCTGACTGTTTAATTTTCCTTTTCTCTGTGTGAAAGGGCCCTACCAGCTGCTGTTTGGACTAGCCACTAGGGCTTGGGGTACCCAGGGACAGTAACTGATAGGGATAGGCCTGTGCACAGAGCCATAGGTAGATTATTAGAGTGATAAGCTAATTAACCTGATTTCCCTGTCCTTGTTATATCCCCCAAATAAATCAGAGCTGCTTGTTTCAGCAAAGTTATACTGCCTGAGGTATTTGTCTATGTTAAAGTACTGTACTGTGATTGTTGCACTGTATCTCATTTCACAGGAGGTCCCAGTGCCGAACCAGTCCTGGGGTAAGTGTATACTGTGAAGGTAATTCTGATATATTGTGTGGGCCACTAGTGGGAAGAAAGGGGTTGCAGTGTCCCAGAGGGCTGTGACCAAGTTAGTTTAACTATTGCAAACCCTGACCTCTGGGTGAGGCACCGCTATTGATCCAGGCCCTCAACCTGTTAGTGGCAAATCAGGCAGGGGTAGTAGCCCCTGGGATAGCGCCATCTAGGGTTACATCTTGAGGCTCACCGCTGGGATTGTGTGTCCTCTAGTGGCCATATTTACGAACCACTGTTAAGAAAAAAATGGGTACCCCGACAGAAGTGGCTGTGCACCGGCTGGTGGAGTGGTGTACTGGGGAGGAGATCGACCCCCAAAATGCTATGCTTATCCTGGACATCCCCCTGGGTATCAATACGGACACTGTGCAGGGAGTACTTTCCAAGGTGGAAGGTTTACAAAACCATGTGGTGGTGGGTCGGCATGCTAATCTGCTCACCCACACTTTCCTGGCCCTAGTAGAGTTTAAGGATCCCATAGATAGCTCCAAAGTGCCACAGACCATTACCCCAGAGGGAGCCCTCACTGCTTGGAGAGTGATAACTAAGGACAGTAAAGACCCGGGGGGGAATCAGCCCCCACCACTATCTGAAACTTTTGAGGAGAAATTTGCTAAATGGTTGCTGGGAGAAGGGAAAACTGTGGAGGACTTGAAGAA
The DNA here is from genome assembly GCA_016271365.2 of Neoceratodus forsteri. Lineage (NCBI taxonomy): Eukaryota > Metazoa > Chordata > Ceratodontiformes > Ceratodontidae > Neoceratodus > Neoceratodus forsteri. The sequence goes on from CM057449.1 coordinate 1,731,875,610, forward strand.
ACTATTCTTGCACCTGGGGTGTTCCTCCCAACACCCCTCCCACTCCAGTGCCCGTAATGGTGGCTGAACCAATGCAGACTCCTATTTCTGCACCTGCCATTAGTCACGACTTCACCAAGGTTGAGGATCTTCTGGCACCCTCCCCACCCCCAAGGGAGGATGACTGGGAGATCTGGATAGACTATGTTGCCCCTCAAGTGCTAGAATGGCAATGCTCGAAGGCTAAAGTGAAAGAGGGTTAGTGAGAGCCTCCGAGGTCCTGCCCTGGCTACCATCCGTAAGCTAAACGGGCCAGTAACCCTGAAGCGACTGCACAGGCCTATCTTGAGGCCTTGGAGAATGTGTATGGGAGCCCAGATTCTGATGAGGACCTATGGTGGAGAGTAAGAAATGCACAACAGTACCAAGGGGAGTTGTTGTCTGTTTATGTCTCTCGGCTGGAAAAATTGTTGCAAGAATGCCTCAGAAAGGGTAGTTTGCCAGCGATTGAACTGGACCGAACCAGACTGGACAGAATCCTTAAGTCTGCCCCCTTCTCAGAACTGCTGTTGCTTCAGTTCATGCTGGCAAATCGACTGGAATCCCACCCTCCCATGATGAGTTAATGAGAGAAATTCGAGGAGTTGAGAAAAGGCGACCTGGAGGGACCTGCACCAACAGCTGTGGCTACGACCCAAGTGACTGAGGGTGACCCATCAAGTGAAGTTCAGGGGCAGAGGATGACAGTCAATGAGTGCTCTGACAAGGAAAAAGATATGTCACAATGGGGCGAACTGTTGAGAGAGATCCGGGAATTCAAAAACAGTCCCTTTATGAAGGCCACGCCTGCAAGTACGGGCCCTGACCTATATCCCGACTGCATCTGCTATGGGGTGGGGGTACCCACCCATGTATCTCCTGCTGATAACAGCTCTGAACTCGATTCCTTGACCATGGAAGTGGAGAAACTGACAAGATGTCTCCAAATGCTTATCACGCCGCAGACAGAGATGGCACCAAGGTTTCAGTTAGTAATACCCCGCCCTGGCTCCCAGTGTGGTGCCTCGGCCAGCTCAAACTCCAGAAAGTATGTTTTGCTATAATTGTAGGAAAGATGGGCACATGAAAGGAATGCCGGTCCCCAAAGACACTGACAAAGTTGCATATAGGCTACAAGGAGAGCTTGGAGAACAAATCAGTGGTTAGGGGTGCAGAAATGATCAGTGAGGGCACCCAAAATGCTAACTCACGTCCTTTTTGTGGCAAGGGTCAGTTGCCCGGCCCCCACTATCGCCTCCCAGACTGGTCCAGAATAGTGGGTCCTCCATGGAGACCACTGTAAAGGTGAATGGAGTGTCTACAAGAGCTGTATTAGACAGTGGCTCCAAGTGACAATTATGTTCCAGGATTGGTATCAGAAGCATTTGTCAGACGTACCCTTACAACCATTAGAAGGACTGCATGTATGGGGTTAAGTGAGAAGGCCTACCCCTATTCCGGATATATCCATTTGTGTTGTCTTTCCCCACCTCCGTGGCTGGAGTGCGAACAAGTAGAGACCCTAGCCTTAGTGTGTCCCCACTGGACTGTATGATGGTGTCCTTTGTTGATTGGAACAAATGCTCATATGTTCGGAAGGCTGGCACAGTTCTGTTATGAAAAACAGGGTCAAAGACTAGTAGAGCTTTAAGAGTTCCGGCTTTAATTAAGAAGGCCTATGAGGCACAGAGATGCTGAAAAACAGAACCAGAGGAACCGGTTCGAACTGTATGGAAGAAGGATCCTGAGTCTCTGTTCCTGGCGCCAAATGCCCAGTGTACCTTACAGGGAGAGGTCCGTATCAGAAAGGATGTTAAGAATAAAATATTAATGTTGGATGCACCAGGCGATGGAAAATTGCCAGAGGGACTGCTGGTCAAGCCTAGTATTTTGCCCGCTAGAGCCCATGCTTATGCCAGAAGGGTAATGGTCCAAGTTCATAATGTGTCTGAAAGAGACATTCGAGTGAATAGAGGTTGCATCCTGGCTAATGTGCATTGTGCAGACACTGCAGTGCTACCCAGCAAGAGTTCAAGGAAGAATGACAGAGTAACGCCTGACTTGTTTGATTTCGCGACTCCGCTGCCAGCTGAATGGAAAGTGAGGATCAGTGAGAAGCTTGCCCAGAGAGACCAGGTGTTTTCTTAAAGGAATGGGATGTAGGATGCGTGCAAGGAGCTGAGTACTAATATCCAGCTGCATGACGAAAAGACCATTTTGTGAGAGGTCTCGACGCCTGGCACCTGCTGGCATAGATGATGTGAGACGGCATCTGCAAGAGATGTTAGCTGCTGGTGTAATACAAGAATCCAGAAGCCCTTATGCTTCCCCATTGTGGTAGTGAGGAAAAAGAATGGAACAGTAAGGATGTGTGATTATCAGCGCCTTAAACCGTGGACTATCCCTGATCAGTACACAATGCCCCGCATTCAGGATGCTTTGGACTGCCTAAGCGGGAGCAAGTGGTTCTCTGTGCTGGATCTCGCAGGGTATCACCAACAGATCCCGGCGGCCCCAGAGGACCGTGGTGGAGAAGACGGCCTTTATCTGTCCGCTTATTTATGAATTCAAGGAGGATGCCTCAAGGGATTTCAGGTGCCCCAGCCACTTTTCAACGATTGATGGAGCGTGCAGTGGGGACATGAACTTACTAGAGTGCCTGGTATACCTAGATGATGTTATTGTGTTTGGCAGCTCACTGGAGGAACATGAGAGCAGATTATTTAAGGTATTGGACCGACTTGAGGACTTTGGCCTTAAACTGTCCATTGATAAGTGTCAATTCTTTCAATCATCAGTAAAGTATGTGGGACACATAGTATCCACCGAGGAATAGAGACTGACCCAAGTAGTTGAGGCCTTTGACCACCTGGCCACAGCCCAAAAATCTAAAAGAACTGCAAAGATTCCTGGGATTCTGTAGGTTATTATCGCGCTCATCAAGGACTATTCAAGAGTGATCCGCCTTACTTAACCTTACCTGGGCGGGTATCCCCAACCCACAAAAATACCAAAAGTCAGCGTCCCTCAAGACTGAAAGAGTGTATTTTCATCCGAATGAAGTATTTGGGGCCGCTGGACTCCTGATTGTGAGACTGCTTTTCATGAGATCATATATCAACTTACTCATGCTCCAGTGCTGGCCTATGCCGATCCAGGAAAACCTTAGTCCTGCACACTGATGCTAGCTTCCAAGGGTTGGGATGTGTGTACCAAGAGCACGAGAATGGTCTGAGACCAGTGGCCTTTGCCAGTAGAAGCCTGACCCCATCCAAAAGAACTATCCTGTACATAAGTTACAGTTCCTAGCTTTGAAGTGGGCTGTTGACCAATTCCATGAGTACTTGTATGGGGCTAAAATACTAGTAAAACTGGACAATAATCCTTTGACGTATGTGCAGACCTCAGTTAGTTGGATGCCACTGGCCATAGGTGGCTTTCTGCATTATCTATATATGACTATGCTCTCGAATACCGAGCAGGTCTGAACCACATAGATGCTGATGCTCTCTCCCGTAGGCCTGTTCCTGAAGTGATTGAGTCCGATTGCAGAACCTGACATTCGGGCACTCTGCCGGAAGTTTGACAGGGAGGAACAAATGTCCACGGACGCAGTGGACTGCATGGTGGATTGCTTGGGACCCTCTGAGAATTGCATACCTGCTGCTTATTGCCACTTTTCTGCAATAGACATTGGTACACTGCCTCAGCTGGACAATGACATTATTCGGCAGGCTCAATCCCGCGATCCCATGATCAAAGCAGCTTTGGAAGCCCTCTATGCAGGAAAAGATGTGTCCAAATTATGCTCCACTGATTTGAGAACTGCACTGTTATACAAAGAAGGTCCTAAGTTGAAACTGATCAATAAACTTTTATACAGAGAAACAGTAGACAGAGGGGGACAAGTAGACAAACAACAACTAGTGCTGCCCATTGCCTCTCGAGACTCAGTACTGAGGTCCTTGCACAACCACATGGGGCACCTTGGTATAGACAGAACACTTGACTTGGTGAGATCCAGATTCTGTTGGCCTAAGATGGGGGCTGATGTGGAGCAACACATCTCGAATCTGTAGTCGCTGCTTACAGAGGAAAGCTTTTCCAGAGGGCTGCCCTTGTTAACATTACCACCAGTGCACCCATGGAGCTGGTCTGTATTGATTTTCTGAGTTTGAGTCAGATCAAAGAAATATCAGTAATGTGCTGGTGTCACTGACCATTTCACGAGATATGCCCAGGCTTTCCCACCAAAGACCAGAAAGCATCCACTGTGGCCAAAGTACTTGTAGAAAACTTTTTTGTTCACTATGGGCTCCACAAAGAATCCATTCTGATCAAGGGAGAGACTTTGAGTCTCGCCTGATCAAAGAGATGCTTTCTGTGGGGAGTCGAAAGTCCAGAACCACTCTTACCACCCCAGGGGGACCCACAGCCTGAGCGTTTCAACCGCACTTTGCAGATATGCTAGGCACCCTGCACCCCAAAGGACAAGCTTAGATGGAGCCAACAAATTAGCACCCTGGTACATGCTTATAACTGCACCAAAGTGATGCCACTGGATTCTCCCTGCACGCCTGATGTTTGAAGAGAAGCTCGACTACCAGTAGATGTGTGTTTTGGGGTCTCCTGATGGGGTTCAAGCTGACAACTATTTACAGTATGTTCAAAGTTAAAGGCCCAGCTAACTCATGTATGCCTACTAGCTCAAACCATGGCTGCCGAAATCTGGCCAACAAAGAAAGGTATGATAAAAGGTGAAAGCAACAGGAACCTGTGAGGGAGATCGGTATTGCAAGAAATCTGGGACTGCATGGCAAGCACAAGATTGCTGACAGATGGCACCATCTCCTCATTGGTGTGGGCAAACTAGATGATCTGCCAGTGTACAAAGTAAGGCCTGAGAATAATTCAAAGATGTAAAAAACAATGCATAGAAATCATTTACTGCCCATTGGACAAATCTTAATTGGTCTGCTTCCTAGAAGATGCCCTCTGGACCAGTGACTAGAGCTGCTGCTAAGAAAGATCAAGAAAGTCTGCACCTACAGAAGCAAAGTTAAAGTGTTCCCCTCACAGAGTCCCAGTTGAGCATGACTGTCCAGTCCATATCGGAAGAAAGTGAGAGTGACTTTGAATACTATCCTTCTTACTTAACTCGTCAATTGTTTGGGGGCAATCCCTAGTCAATACTGGAGATGAAGCTGGGCCTTCTGGACTGTCCAAGCCCCCAGCTTGTCCCTGAGCCAATGCTCCCAGAAAGTGAAGTGCAAAGCATCAGATCAGATGAAATGGAATCATTGTGCATGGTTGAACTGTTTGAGCTTTCAGGAGGAAAATGATGGATTGGTCAGACTGGTGATACACCAGAACAAGAAGAGTATTTGGAGTGCCCTGACGGTCCACTGCCAGTGTCCGAAAGCTCTCCATGTGAGCCAAATGTTGTGGACTCAGAAACTGTAACTCCTGGAGCTGAAAGTGCCCCAGGTTCTAGCCTCTCTACCCCATGGAGACTCCCCTGACAAGTGAGGACAATGCTGAAATGAGGGCTCAGAGTGCAGAGACTGTAACAGTTCCCCTAGAAAGACTGGTCGAGCTGTAAAGCCTGTGGTGCACCTCAGTTATGATTCCCTTAGGAGGCCTGTGGATTTGCCTCAATGTTGTCCATAAAGGAGTGTATGTGTCCCCAGCTCATTGCCCAAACTGAGCGTCAGTGCTAACTCCAGTTACTTGTGTTGCCCTCTAAGTATGGTGCCTTGCCCCGTCCAGCCCCAAGGTAACTGATGGGGAAGGCCCCCTCTTCCAGGTTTCATGTACAAAAGTATGCTTGAGTTATGGTACCACATGTGTGTAATACTGTGTAAAGTGGACGTACTGCAATGTTTCAGAAATGTGTTCTTGGTAAAATGATATATTGACTGATGATTACATGTGAGCCTAATGCAAATTTATATGGTTGCAGTTAAAACTTTTAGTACTTGCTTGTCGTGGACGTCTGCTTTCCCAGGCCAGGAAGGTGTAACCCCCTGCAAATGGGGTTCCCAAAAGACTTCCGGAGCTTGCTTGAATGCTCCAAGCCTGAATGGTGTTTGGCGTTTAAGCCATTTATCAGTGAGTGTTTTAGAACCTCTGGTACTGTCTTTAAGAGCTGTCTGCTTGCAGACATAATTAGTTTGTATGGGGACTGTGTGTTTCTTTGAGTACCACTCAAGCTGCTGCCAATTCACTCCATTTTGCAGTCACTAGGAGTGCAAAGGAACCTATCTGAAAGATGTAACTGTTTGCCAGAAACCATTTAGAGTGATAATGAAATTACAGTTTGTCTAACCTGCTTTCTTTTGCAGTCAGAACAGCTGTCTGCCTAGTTCCCCATTCTGGTTTTGAACTGCTGAACTGGACCAATCAATTGGGGTAAGCTAGCTCTAAATGTGGTGCCTTGGACGAATCAGAACTTGGACTCATAATCTGAGCCAGCCACAAGAGGATTGTATGGGCAGTGACTCTGGGAGATGTAGTTTAGACTTCAGTCCTTTTTGGACCAACAGCAGCAGTCTATTGTGGTGCAGCTAATCCAGTCAAGAACTGGGAGGAACTCAAAGGAAGTGCCGGTTTGTCGGTTGGAGTTTCAGTTGAGCTTTGGCAGTGAAGAAGGAAGGAGCCCTGTGCTTTTCAGTGTGCAGTTTTAGTCAAAACGTGTGTAAGGCCCAGAGTTCGGTCTGCAGCTTGTGTAACTGCTTGTTAGGACTGAATCGTCCTATGAAAAGAATCAAAGGATCTCTGAAGAGTAGAAACCAGGCTCACCCTGTGAAGACTGGAGAAATTATTGAATTGCACTCGGGTGGGTCAGGACTGAATCTGCTGAGTGTTCTCCGGTATTGTTTAGTAATTGCGATGGGATAGAAGGCAGCCTGCCTGGTATAGTACTTTTTTTTTTTTACCATATAAATGTGAAGAGTCTCTTGGAGCTCAAGAGTAGCCTGCTGATATTGAAGGACCCTATCTTATTTGGAGGTCGTGAGTACTAATTCAGGGTTCGCTTCCTGTTGAATTGCCACATTAAATCCAAATGGAATTACTGTACTGCTGACTGTTTAATTTTCCTTTTCTCTGTGTGTAAGGGCCCCACCAGCTGCCACAGTTTGGACTAGCCACTAGGGCTTGGGTACCCAGGGACAGTAACTGATAAGGGATAGGCCTGTGCACAGAGCCATAGGTAGATTATTAGAGTGATAAGCTAATTAACCTGATTTCCCCTGTCCTTGTTATATCCCCCCAACAATCAGACTGCTTGTTTCAGCAAAGTTATACTGCCTGAGTGTATTTGTCTATGTTAGTACTGTACTGTGATTGTTGCACTGTATCTCATTTCTCACAGGAGGTCCTGTGCGGAACCAGTCCTGGGGTAAGTGTATACTGTGAAGGTAATTTGATATATTGTGTGGGCCACTGAGTAGGGAAGAAGGGGTTGCAGTGTCCCAGAGGGCTGTGACCAGGTTAGTTTAATGTTGCAACCCTGACCTCTGGGTGGAGGCACCGCCATTGGATCAGGTCCTCAACCTGTTGGTGGCAAATCAGTCAGGGGTGGCTGGCCCTGGGATGCGCCATCGTCTAGGGTTACAGGAAAGATGTGTCACAGGTCACGCTCCACTGATTGAGAACTGCACTGTTATACAAAGAAGGTCCTAAGTTGAAACTGATCAATAAACTGTTATACAGAGAAACAGTAGACAGAGGGGACAAGTGACAAACAACAACTAGTGCTGCCCTGCCTTTGAGACTCAGTACTGAGGTCCTTGCACAACCACATGGGGCACCTTGGTATAGACAGAACACTTGACTTGGTGAGATCCAGACTTGTTGGCCTAAGATGGGGGCTGATGTGGAGCAACACATTCGAACTTGTAGTCGCTGCTTACAGAGGAAGCTTTGCCCCAGAGGGCGCCCTTGTTAACATCACCACCAGTGCACCCATGGAGCTGGTCTGTATTGATTTTTCTGAGTTTGGAGTCAGATCAAAGAAATATCAGTAATGTGCTGGTGGTCACTGACCATATCTCAGATATGCTGAGCTTTCCCCACCAAAGACCAGAAAGCATCCACTGTGGCCAAAGTACTTGTAGAAAACTTTTTGTTCACTATGTGGCTCCACAAAGAATCCATTCTGATCAAGGAGACTTTGAGAGTCGTCTGATCAAAGAGATGCTTTCTCTGTGGGGAGTCTAGAAGTCCAGAACCACTCCTTACCACCCCAGGGGGCCCACAGCCTGAACGTTTCAACCGCACTTTGCTAGATATGCTAGGCACCCTGCACCCAAAGGACAAGCTTAGATGGAGCCAACAAATTAGCACCCTGGTACATGCTTATAACTGCACCAAAGTGATGCCACTGGATTCTCCCTGCCTCATTGATGTTTGGAAGAGAAGCTCGACTACCAGTAGATGTGTGTTTTGGGTCTCTCTGATGGGGTTCAAGCTGACAACTATTTACAGTATGTAAAAGTTAAAGGCCAGCTAACTCATGCGTGCTAACTGGCTCAAACCATGGCTGCCAAAAGAAATCTGGCCAACAAAGAACATGTATGATAAAAGGTGAAAGTTACAGGAACTCCAGGGAGGGAGATCGGGTATTGCTAAGAAATCTGGGACTGCATGGCAAGCACAAGATTGCTGACAGATGGCACCATCTCCCTCACATTGTAGTGGGCAAAACTAGATGATCTGCCCAGTGTACAAAGTAAGGCCTGAGAATAATTCAAAAGATGTAAAAACAATGCATAGAACTCATTTACTGCCCATTGGACAAATCTTAATTGAGTCTGAGCCCCAGAAGATGCCCCTCTGGACCAGTGACTAGAGCTGCTAAGAAAAGATCAAGAAAGTCTGCACCTACAGAAGCAAAGTTAAAGTGTTCCCTCCACAAGTCCCAGTTGAGCATGACTGTCAGTCCATATCGGCTAGTGAGAGTGACCTTTGAATACTATCCTTCTTACGAACTGCGCCAATTGTTTCGGGCAATCCCCTAGTCGACACTGAGATGAAGCTGGGCCTTCTGACTGTCCAGCCCCAGCTTCGCCCCTGGAGCCAATGCCCCAGAAGTGAAGTGCGAAGCATCAGATCAGATGAAATGGAATCATTGTGCATGGTTGAACTGTTTGAGCTTTCAGGAGGAAAATGATGGATTGGGTCAGACTGGTGATACACCAGAACAAGAAGAGTATTTTGAGTGCCCTGATCCACTGCCAGTGTCGAAAGCTCTCCATGCGAGCCAAATTTGTGGACTCAGAAACTGTAACTCCTGGAGCTGAAAGTGCCCCAAGTTCTGCCTCTCTACCCCCCATGGAGACTCCCTGACAAGTGAGGACAATGCTGAAAATGAGGCTCAGAGTGCGAGAGACTGTAACAGTTCCCTCTAGAAAGACTGGTTGGTGCTGTAAAGCCTGTGGTGCACCTCAGTTATGATTCCTTGGGAGGCCTGTGGATTTGCCTCTCAATGTTTGTCCATAAAGGAGTGTATATGTCCCGAGCTCATTGCCCAAACTGGCGTCAGTGCTAACTCCAAGTTACTTGTGTTGTTCTCTATATGGTGCCTTGCCCTTGGGTCCAGCCCCAAGGTAACTGATAGGAAGGGCCCCTCTCTTCAGGTTTCATGTACAAGAAGTAATAACTTGATTTATGGTACTAATGTTGTAATACTGTGTAAAGAGGACGTACTGCAATGTTTCAGAAATGTGTTCTTGGTAAAATGATATATTGACTGATGATTACATGTTTGAGCCTAATGCAATGTATATGGTTGCAGTTAAAACTTATGGGGTACTTGCTTGACGCGGATGCAAGCTTTCCCAGGCCAGGAAGGTGTACCCCCTGCAAATGGGGGTTTCCCAAAAGACTTCTAGGAGCTTGCTTGAATGCTCCAAGCCTGAATGGTGTTTGCGTTTAAGCCATTTATCAGTGAGTTTTAGAACCTGTACTGTTCCTTTAAGAGCTGTCTGCTTGCAGACATACTAGTTTGTATGGGGATCGTGTGTTCTTTGAGTACCACTCAAGCTGCTGTAATTCACTCCATTTTGCAGTCACTAGGGTGCAAAGGGAACCTATCTGAAAGATGTAACTGTTTGCCAGAAACCATTTAGAGTGATAATGAAATTACAGTTTGTCTAACCTGCTTTTTTGCAGTCAGAGCAGTGTCTGCCTAGTTCCCCATTCTGGTTTTGAACTACTGAACTGGACCAACTGTGTGGGGTAAGCTAGCTCTAAATGGTGCCTTGGACTAATCATGAACTTGACTCATAATCTGAGCCAGCCACAAGGATTGTATGGGCGTGACCTGGGAGATGAAGTTTAGACTTCAGTGCCTTTTGGACCAACAGCAGCAGTCTGATTGTGAGTGACAGCCAATCAGTCAAGAACTGGGAGGAACTCAAAGGAAGTGCGGTTTTGTCGGTTGGAGTTTCAGTTGAGCTTTGGCAGTGAAGAGGAAGGAGCCCTGTTCTTTTCAGTGTGCAGTTTTAGTCAAAAACGGTGTAAGGCCCAGAGTTCCGTCTGCAGCTTTGTGTAACTGCTTGTTAGGACTGGATCTGCCCTATGAAAAGAATCAAAGGATCTCTGAAGAGTAGAAACCAGGCTCACCTGTAGAAGACTGGAGAAATTATTGAATCAGCACTCGGTCGTGTCAGGAACTGAATCTGCTGAGTGTTCTCCGGTATTGTGCAGTAATGGCGATCGATAGAGAAGCAGCCTGCCTGGTATAGTACTTTTTTTTACCATATAAATGTGTGAAGAGTCTCCTGGAGCTCAAGAGTAGCCCTGCTGATATTGAAGTGATCCTTATCTTATATTTGGAGGTCGTGAGTACTAATCTGTGGTCGCCCTTGTTGAATTGCCACATTAATCCAAATGGAATTACTGTACTGCTGACTGTTTAATTTTCCTTTTCTCTGTGTGTAAGGCCTCACCAGCTGCCACGGTTTGGACTAGCCACTAGGGCTTGGGTACCCAGGGACAGTAATCTGATAGGGATAGGCCTGTGCACAGAGCCATAGGTAGATTTATTAGAGTGATAAGCTAATTAACCTGATTTCCTGTCCTTGTTATATCCCCTAAATAAATCAGAGCTGCTTGTTTCAGCAAGTTATACTGCCTGAGGTATTTGTCTATGTTAAGTACTGTACTGTGATTGTTGCACTGTATCTCATTTCACAGGAGGTCCCAGTGCCGGAACCAGTCCTGGGGGTAAGTGTATACTGTGAAGGTAATTTGATATATTGTGTGTGGGCTACTAGTGGAAGAAAGGGTTGCAGTGTCCCCAGAGGGCTGTGACCGTTAGTTTAACCATTGCAAACCCTGACCTTCTGTGGGGCACCCGCCATTGGATCCAGGTCCTCAACCTGTTAGTGGCAAATCAGTCAGGGTAGTAGCTCCTGGGATAGCGCCATCTAGGGTTACACCGAAAGATGTGTCCAAATTACTCCCATTGATTTGAGAACTGCACTGTTATACAAAGAAGGTCCTAAGTTGAAACTGATCAATAAACTGTTATACAGAGAAACAGTAGACAGAGGGGACAAGTAGACAAACAACAACTAGTGCTGCCCACTGCCTTTGAGACTCAGTACTGAGGTCCTTGCACAACCACATGGGGCACCTTGTATAGACAGAACACTTGACTTGGTGAGATCCAGATTCTATTGGCCTAAGATGGGGGCTGATGTGGAGCAACACATCTGGAACTTGTAGTCGCTGCTTACAGAGAGCTTTGGCCCCAGAGGCTGCCCCTTGTTAACATCACCACCAGTGCACCCATGGAGCTGGTCTGTATTGATTTTCTGAGTTTGGAGTCAGATCAAAGAAATATCAGTAATGTGCTGGTGGTCACCTGACCATTTCACGAGATATGCCCAGGCTTTCCCCACCAAAGACCAGAAAGCATCCACTGTGGCCAAAGTACTTGTAGAAAACTTTTTGTTCACTATGGGGCTCCACAAAGAATCCATTCTGATCAAGGGAGAGACTTGAGAGTCGTCTGATCAAAGAGATGCTTTCTGTGGGGAGTCAAAGTCCAGAACCACTCTTACCACCCCAGGGGACCCACAGCCTGAGCGTTTCAACCGCACTTTGCTGAATATGCTAGGCACCCCTGCACCAAAGGACAAGCCTAGATGGAGCCAACAAATTAGCACCCTGGTACATGCTTATAACTGCACCAAAAGTGATGCCACTGGATTCTCCCCTGCATGCCTTGATGTTTGGAAGAGAAGCTCGACTACCAGTAGATGTGTGTTTTGGGGTCTCTCTGGATGGGGTTCAAGCTGACAACTATTTACAGTATGTGTAAAGTTAAAGGCCCAGCTAACTCATGCGTACTCAACTGGCTCAAACCATGGCTGCCAAAAGAAATCTGGCCAACAAAGAAAGGTATGATAAAAGGTGAAAGCACAGGAACTCCAGGAGGGAGATCGGTATTGCTAAGAAATCTGGGACTGCATGGCAAGCACAAGATTGCTGACAGATGGCACCATCCTCACATTGTAGTGGGGCAAACTAGATGATCTGCCAGTGTACAAAGTAAGGCCTGAGAATAATTCAAAAGATGTAAAAACAATGCATAGAAATCATTTACTGCCCATTTGGACAAATCTTAATTGAGTCTGAGCCCTAGAAGATGCCCCTCTGGACCAGTGACTAGAGCTGCTGCTAAGAAAAGATCAAGAAAGTCTGCACCTCAGAAGCAAAGTTAAAGTGTTCTCCACAAGTCCCAGTTGAGCATGACTGTCAGTCCATATCGGAAGAAAGTGAGAGTGACTTTGAATATTCATCCTTCTTACTTAATCGCTCCAATTGTTCTGGGGACAATCCCCTAGTCAATACTGGAGATGAAGCTGGGCCTCTGGACTGTCCAAGCCCCTAGTACTGATCCCTGGAGCCAATGCTCCCAGAGAGTGAAGTGCAAAGCATCAGATCAGATGAAATGGAATCATTGTGCATGGTTGAACTGTTTGAGCTGGGAGGAAAATGATGGATTGGGTCAGACTGGTGATACACCAGAACAAGAAGAGTATTTTGAGTGCCCTGACAGTCCACTGCTAGTGTCCGAAAGCCTATGCGAGCCAAATGTTGTGGACTCAGAAACTGTAACTCCTGGAGCTGAAAGTGCCCCAAGTTCTAGCCTCTGCCCCCATGGAGACTCCCTGACAAGTGAGGTTGAATGCTGAAAATGAGGCTCAGAGTGCAGAGACTGTAACAGTTCCCCTAGAAAGACTGTTCGAGCTGTAAAGCCTGTGGTGCACCTCAGTTATGATTCTCCTTGGGAGGCCTGTGGATTTGCCTTCAATGTTGTCCATAAGGAGTATGTGTCCCCGAGCTCATTGCCCAAACTGAGCGTCCAGTGCTAACTCCAAGTTACTTGTGTTGCCCTCTAATATGGTGCCCTTGCCCGTCCAGCCCCCAAGGTAACTGATAGGGAAGGGCCCTCTCTTCAGGGTTTCATGCATGAGGTACAACTGAGTTATGGTACAATGTGTGTGTGTAATACTGTGTAAAGAGGACGTACTGCAATGTTTCAGGAAATGTGTTCTTGGTAAAATGATATATTGACTGATGATTACATGTGTGAGCCTAATGCAAATGTGTATGGTTGCAGTTAAACTTTAGGTACCTTGCTGACGTGGACGCCAAGCTTTCCCAGGCCAGGAAGGGTGTATCCCCTGCAAATGGGGGTTCCCAAAAGACTTCCAGGGCTTGCTTGAATGCTCCAAGCCTGAATAGTGTTTTGCATTTAAGCCATTTATCAGTGAGTGTTTTAGAACCTCTGGTACTGTCTCTTTAAGAGCTGTCTGCTTGCAGACATAATTAGTTTTGTATGGGGGACTGTGTGTTTCTTTGAGTACCACTCAAGCTGCTGCCAATTCACTCCATTTTGCAGTCACTAGGAGTGCAAAGGAACCTATCTGAAGATGTAACTGTTTGCCAGAAACCATTTAGAGTGATAATGAAATACAGTTTGTCTAACCTGCTTTCTTTGCAGTCAGGACAGTGTCTGCCTAGTTCCCCATTCTGGTTTTGAACTGCTGAACTGGACCAATCAGTGTGGGGTAAGCTAGTTCTAAAATGGTGCCTTGGACGAATCAGAACTTGGACTCATAATCTGAGCCAGCCACAAGAGGATTGTATGGGCAGTGACTCTGGGAGATGTAGTTTAGACTTCAGTGCCTCTTTTGGACCAACAGCAGCAGTCTATTGTGGTGACAGCCAATCCAGTCAAGAACTAGGAGGAACTCAAAGGAAGTGCCCGGTTTTGTCGGTTGGAGTTTCAGTTGAGCTTTGGCAGTGAAGAAGGAAGGAGCCCTGTGCTTTTCGTATGTGCAGTTTTAGTCAAAGCATGTGTGTAAGGCCCAGAGTTCGGTCTGCAGCTTGTGTAACTGCTTGTTGGACTGAATCGAGTCCTGTGAAAAGAATCAAAGGATCTCTGAAGAGTAGAAACCAGGCTCACCCTGTGAAGACTGGAGAAATTATTGAATTGCACTCGGTTGGTCACTAAATATAATTTTTGCAATGAATGTGATATATGAACTACTTAAAAGTATTTCAAGTAACTCTTTAATATACTACCACTGTACTTTCTTGTACAATCTGTTCCCTATTTTGTCCCAATATAGTATGCTGCATTACTATGGGACCTATGTACTAAGGTGGTTTGTGACATGGCAATAAATAAATATAAAAAGCGCGTAATGATTGGTCAAAATGCAGCATGTGATGGTACACTAGCGGTATTAATTCCTAGTAATGCCGCTAGTGTAGCATCTGTAAGACCACATTAAAAGCGCCATCCAACTAATAATTACTTGGCATTGTGAGCACACCTAAGACTCTCAGACAGAGAAAACAAGAGAGCCATGACTTACCAGTAATTCAGTGTACGATTTCTAAAGTCCACAAAATGGTATGCACCCTTAGGGTGACACCAACACAATTAACTACAATCCTGTTGGCAAAATTGACACTTTGCCAACAGGTCACTGTGTTGGTGTGCCCGAGACAGAGGCACACCATCTCCTCGTCATGCACCCTACCCTGAAGTAAATCCAACTGGGTTAAGAATCCTAAAGTTGGGGTGGGGGCAGACCCCCACATGGGGGTTGGGGGCTAAGTCCCGATAGCCAAAAGGACCAGGACAAACAGGAATCATGATGACTGCAACTTGCAGTCAACATGATTCCTGTTAGAGATGACGATCAACAAAAGGGTTGTCGAACCAGTTTCATAGAGCCCACAAAAATAGTATGTATCATTTTCCAGCTGGTTGCGCTTCTAACATTTGTTCCTGCTGTATTTCAACCCAGCCACCCGTTCAACAAACCTCATATAATCAGGGCAATCAGTGTGTCCCTCACTAGTCTGTGTGTTATATTTCTGGATAGTCCCAAGCCACCCACCCAACGGACCTCGGACAATAGGGCAGCCAGCAGTATGTTCCTTTGTGAGTTTAGGGTGTTGTCCTTCTTTAAGATGAAACAGTTTTGCATTGCACTGTGAGCAGCTGCATTGAAAAGTATATCTCAGTGCTCCATATTCCCCACTGAGTTCACTCTTTTGCCAGACAGCAACACGGTGTAGACTTGCTGCCAGTCTTTGCCTCCCCCAAAAAACATTCTGGTTTTCATCCCCATATTAATGTTATGCATTTAAAATGAATAGAAAATCTGGAGTTGTAATTGTCTGTCACCATATGCAGATTAGGAAACAGTGACCATGATGCAGCAAAGCTATGAATGAAGCGAAGAACCATCCATGTGAGGTAGCAATGGAGCGGAAAACATTAGAACTGTTCATGACAAGTAGCAATGCTGCGTTTATCTGAGTTTTCCTTCTTAATGTAAGGTTTGTATATGCTATACATTGTCAGGCACAACATTAATCAATGTGTAGTGTACAACGTGCATGTGCACGTTTTCAGATAGATACAGCTTTTGAAAAGGACAGACCTCAAGCATGTTTTCTGAAGCAAAATCACTGTTTCTGCTTATCGTTCATTCCTTGCAACTTAAACTGTATGAAAACAATACTTACCTTGCACTTGCAATGTTACAAGCGCATTAAGCCACTCGAAATGAGGCTTCTACTAGGGAATTAATGCATGGTTGGGTGGTTGGAGCACTTGGCCTTCGCCTAATACACCAACCCCCAATCATGCATTACCCTCAGTAGAAGCTCTCCTTTCAAGTGGCTTAAGGGTTATGTAAGGTATGCACTACTGGTGCATATTCAGGCCATAGCTATCTGCACCTGCAGACACAGGTGCACCATATGCCATGCACAGCACTGGTGACCCCCATCAGCAGCCCCACCCCACAGTCACGTTGGAGTGCAGAGATAAAGGAAGATGGAACATGGGTGGGGTGATGGACATGGGCAGGCATCCAATCAGATACCTATTCTGCCAATTAACTAGATCCCTGGCACTGTGTGGAGCAGAGGATTCTGGGTAGCAGTATGTCCCACTAATGACTGGGGATTGTGCACTATCAGTAGATGCTTGCTGGTAGCTCCCAGCCCTTGCAGCATGCCAGGAGGGCTGTAGTTTTAGTATGAGGGTGGTTACTTGCCCACCAGGCCACCAGCTGCAGTTTGTAGGGGTCACATACCAGCTATGGCAGGGTGTAGCTTGCACCCCTTCCACCAGCACTCCATGCCTTTGTGAATGGTTTGGAGTCCAGCACAGACCCTGGTCATTGTCCCTGTGGTCAGGTGCACAGTGCTACCCACCCTTTTCCTGCATACCCCGACTGCACGTGTGGACACTGGCTGCATGGCTTTGACACTTATGGATGCCTAAACACTGTGAATCTGCACTGTATATGCATAAACATTCGCCCCAAGAGCTTACTTACATATGAGCTGCCAATACACCTAAAGTACTCTGTCATGTTTGCATTAAAGAACATTATTATAAGGCAAGAATTATTCTCCTACTCTGATTGGTTGCCAGAGTTCTAGCAGGGTTACATTAACCCATGTTACCCTACCATCTACAGCCTGATTACTGTGTATGTGTTTTATACATACCAATGAATGAAGTTCAGTAACTGTATCTGAAGTTCAAAATTTCTCACGAAAAATGACTGTTCCTGGCATCTGTCATATACTTTACACAGCATTAAAATTAATTCTATCCAGACTGACTGCTGCGATCGTGTGTAACTGTTTATACTGTAGTATGAAAGCCACTGGTGACACTGTTAAGCACATTTCAGGAGGTAAGCATAACTTAAATAAAACTGTTGTAACACATTGATGTTTTTAAATTATTTCAGTATAAATAAACACCTGCCCCAGATGATCAGAGTTTTGTATCTTTTGTAATGCGTGTATTCTATGCTTATTCAAGAGCTTTGATTTTTGAAAACCAAAAATACATTTTGGACCATGTCACTTTGAGACCGACTTTGGAAACAAGTCTTGCAAATAGTATTTTTAATCTCTTCTTGAACTGTTTTACAAGAAGCAAATGATGTACTTTTCTAATGTACAGTACTTTCTTGAACCTCCATCCGTGGCCATATGGAAAGTATTGAGCCTGAAAGCAGATGGTATTTGGTCCCACTAGATTATTTTACTAAGCGAGCAGTGTATGTATAATGTCCAGCACTTTTGGAATCAGGACTTTGGCGAGGAGCTTGTGCATTACAGTCTGCTGACCTGCTTACTAGACTGTAATGTGACAAGCTCCCAAAGTCCCAATTTCAAAACTGTTGGCAATGACACTTACGCTGCTCATTTACAAAATAATTAAATACATAGGCATCATCCAGTAGGACAAAAACCATCTGCTTTCAGACTATGCAGCTTAATACAATTGGATCTGCTGCAGCTTGACTAAACAACTGTCTGCATTAACATCTGTAGAGCGGACCAGCTCCTGGCATGCTCTTTGAAAATCAGATGTTTAGAAAAAAAGTCAAATAATAATACCGCTACGGGACTCATTTTCCAGTTTAAATAACTGGTAGTTGTACAGAGTAAGTATCATTACCAAAGATGTTATAGATCCTGATTAAGGAAAATTATATGGTAACTGAGAGCAAGTTTGTTTATGAGCTTTTGAGAGACTAATGTTTTATGTCTACCATACACAAAAGTTGGAGGATTATTTAACTAAAAATGGGCATTCTGGATAAAATGTCCCCACAAATCAAACAAGTTGTGTTTTTATGTTGGCACGCTTGTGCAGCCAACACCATGGGACAGTGCAGCTCTGGAGGCAGGGTCGCTGTTGGCGAATGCAGTGCATGCACCAGTAGGTCGTCCCTCATTCCCCAATCAGCCTGCATGCTGGCGCCACACCATGCATACATAATGTGGCAAGCACATCTAAGAAAAGGTCTGCTGCAATCCGAGCAAAGCTGCGTCGCCATAGCAGGACCCTTCCTACGTGCCTGCTGACATTATGAGCATGTTGCCAGCGGGCTGGCTGCCCAGCTACTGCCGACTTCGGGGTGCCCAATCCCCTGTTGGTTAATGCCCCCACTTTCTTTGTGTGCTGACAGGGAGCCCACTCCCCATTGGCATAACCCCCAATTGTTGAATGCCGAGAGGGGTGCCCAATCCCCTCAGCTCTCCCCTCCACTTTCTTTGTGTGCCAATGGGGGTGCCCAATCCCCATTGGCATTACTTCCTCATCCCCTGTGTTGTGTGTCAATGAGGGTGCCCAATCCCCGTCGGCTATAGACCCCCAAACAGTTAGGTGGCATGCTGGGAGCCCACCCCAGCATGACAAATCCTGCAAAACAAAACTGTCCTGCAATGTTTTTTTTCCTGTAAAATGAAAATGGTCCCTCATAGTCTTGATGCCCCTCCCCCACCCACACACCCTCTGCACCCTGACTTCCCTCACCCCCACCTCATACTAACCTCACGGAGTCTGGTGGGATGATCTTTGGTGGACAGGGAACACGTCTGCACTCTTCAAACCGACCGTGAACTGAAGAAATGCCAGTAAGCTGTATAATAGAATGAATAGGGGTTTTCAACTTTAATGCATATCTCGGGAATTTTTGAGAATTTTGGCCCCAAATTTTCAACATGGGGTTTAGGGACCCCTTCTCATGAATTCTTGCACTGTCATGGCATTATTCGGTCCTGAAATGTGATTTCACAGTCACTGCATGAATCACCTTTTGGGACAAGTAACAAAATGACAGTGCCACTGTTCATGAGAGGGCTCTCAAAAAGCTATGTTGCAAGTTTGGTAGGAAAAAAGCAAAAAATGACAGTTTTACGAGCGTGCATAAGCAACTCGCAATACGCATTTCGTAAATATACTGTTCGCACTATTTTCATGCCAGATTCTCAACATTGGCATTTTACCACACCTTCTTGTGAATCGTGTAGCTGTCTTTTTCTCATTCTGGCCGAAATGTGTTTCGCTCTTCTGGCGCAGAATAGCCCGATCGCTGTGTGAAATCATTGTTTGGGATGCATTATGAAAATGACAGTGACACTGTTCATGAGCAGAGGTCCTAAAATGCCTATGTTAAAATTTGGTGACAATACTCGATAAAATGAGTGTGTCACGAGCATGCTTTGCACAGTTTGCATGCCGCTCGTAAGTTCACAAACTTACAATATTTTCACTCCACATTTTCAACAGTGCCATTGTTCTACACCTCCTAATGAACATTACAGCTTCATTTTCACATTCTGACCAAAATCTGTCTTACGCAGTTCTGGCGCACAATAGCTCAGTTGCTGTGGAAAGCCCTTGTTTAAGACACATTATGAAAATGGCAGTGACACTGTTCATTAGCAGATGTCCTAAAATGCCTTTGCTGAAAATTTAGGGACAAAAGTCAATAAAATGAGTGCTTACGAGCATGCATTCGCGGTTTGCATGCATGCTCGTGACTTTGTGAATTTATAATACTTTCACTCCAGCTGTTCATCATTTGCATTTTCCATACTTCCTCATGAACAGTACAACTGGCTGAAATGTGTTTTTGCATGTCCAGTGCATAATTGCATGGCCACTGTGCAAAATCACTTTTGGGACACTTTTCGAAAATGACGGTGACACTATTCATCAGCAGAGGTCCTAAAATGCCTATGTTGATATTGGTGGTGAAAGCCCAGACAATGACTGTGTTGCAAGCGTGCATTGTGCAGTTTCCACGCCTTGTAACCGTCAATCTGCAATATTTTCATGCCACATTTTACCACTGGCATTTGTGCACCTCATTATCAACAGTCCAGCTGACATTTTCCACAGCCTGCCCAAAATGTATTTCTGCAGCTCTGCCGCACCGTGGGCGTGACTGGCTATGCAAAATCACCTTTTGGGACACATTAACAAACTCACAGCGCTATGCCTCCACCTCTGCCACTGCCAATGCCAGTGTGACCACATTCGGCATTGACAAATGCTTGTTTTATTCACAGTTATAGTAATAGCAGAAGGTATGCACAGGTTAGATTAACAGTCAGTTAATCACCTCCTTGTGGTAATATAGCACTGACTGCATACTCGTGCCCACGATACACCGCAAGAGGGTAATTAACAGACTGTTAATCTAACCCTGCACATACTTTATTGCTTAAGTATACTAATAGTATAGCCATAAATAAACTATTTGAACACTAAAATAGTCATTTAAAATAAGTATGTTTGAGTGTACTAGAACTATACTGGAAGCACACTTTGATAATACTGGAGCAGTGCAGAACATATATCTTGTTATAAAATGATGACTTCCTATTTACTGATCAAGGATTTCTTATCTGCTTTCATGTCAGTCTTCCTACAGCAGCAACGTTAGGATACAATTTATTACAGAAATGCAGTTATACATAATGCTTACCTTTGCAACTCTGCTGTTAATGTCTTCTGTTTTCCATGGTCTGTCCAGCTTCATAATTGTTACAGACATCATTTCCATTTATACCACTAGCAATGGAAGCTTATTTGGTGGTGAGCACGTTTGTTATTTTGATTTGCTTTGTCCAGTGGTTACTCTTTTTGTATACACTGTAGTTCCAAATTATAAGTAGAAAACATCCTTTAATAATGATTTTGTAATAGTTAAATTGTGAATTTTAATGTAAAAATTATGAAAACTGGTTTCCATTCTGGGATTAGACATGATGTATTCCTAGAAACATAGAATCTGATGGCAGATAAGGACCACTTTGCCCACCAGTCTCTGCTTTTCCCTACCTTCATTTTACCATGAATCGTACTTGATCTACAGCTCTTTCTCCTCCCCTTCCTTTCCACTGTGATTCACTTGTGCCTATCCTTGCATTCTTGAAACCCACCACTGTTTTAACCCCTACCACCTCTCTTGGAGGGTGTTCTGGTAATATACCACTATTTCTGTGAAGAAGTACAGTAGTTCCTCACATCTCTCCTAAACTTACCTCCCCAGCTTCATAGGATGTCCTATTTTCATGCCAGATTCTCAACATTGGCATTTTACCACACCTTCTTGTGAATCGTGCAGCTGTCTTTTTCTCATTCTGGCCGAAATGTGTTTTCGCTCTTCTGGCGCAGAATAGCCCGATCGCTGTGTGAAATCATTGTTTGGGATGCATTATGAAAATGACAGTGACACTGTTCATGAGCAGAGGTCCTAAAATGCCTATGTTAAAATTTGGTGACAATACTCGATAAAATGGAGTGTGTCACGAGCATGCTTGCACAGTTTGCATACTGCGTCGTAAGTTCACAAACTTACAATATTTTCCTCCACATTTTCAACAGTGCCATTGTTCTACACCTCCTAATGAACATTACAGCTGTCATTTTCACATTCTGACCAAAATCTGTCTTAGCAGTTCTGGCGCACAATAGCTCAGTTGCTGTGGAAGCCCTTGTTTAAGACACATTATGAAAATGGCAGTGACACTGTTCATTAGCAGATGTCCTAAAATGCCTTTGCTGAAATTTAGGGACAAAGAGTCAATAAAATGAGTGCTTACGAGCACGCATTGCGCAGTTGCATGCATGCTCGTGACTTTGTGAATTTATAATACTTTCACTCCAGCTGTTCATCATTTGCATTTTCCATACTTCCTCATGAACAGTACAACTGGCTGAAATGTGTTTTGCATGTCCAGTGCATAATTGCATGGCCACTGTGAAAAATCACTTTTCGGGACACTTTTCGGAAATAGCGGTGACACTATTCATCAGCAGAGGTCCTAAAATGCCTATGTTGAAAATTTGGTGGTGAAAGCTCAGACAATGACTGTGTTGCAAGCGTGCATTGTGCAGTTTCCACGCACCCTTGTAACCGTCAATCTGCAATATTTTCATGCCACATTTTACCACTGGCATTTGTGCACACCTCATTATCAACAGTCCAGCTGACATTTTCCACAGCCTGCCCAAAATGTATTTCTGCAGCTCTGCCGCACCGTGGCGTACTCGCTGTGCAAAATCACCTTTTGGGACACATTAACAAACTCACAGCGCTATGCCTCTCCACCTCTGCCACTGCCAATGCCAGTGTGACCACATTCGGCATTGACAAATGCTTGTTTTTATTCACAGTTATAGTAATAGCAGAAGGTATGCAGAGGTTAGATTAACAGTCAGTTAATCACCTCCTTGTGGTAATATATACTCGACTGCGCCTCGTGCCACATTACACCGCAAGGGGTAATTAACAGATTGTTAATCTAACCCTGCACATACTCTTTATTGCTTAAGTATACTAATAGTATAGCCATAAATAAACTATTTGAACACTAAAATAGTCATTTTAAAATAAGTATGTTTGAGTGTGCTAGAACTATACTGGAAGCACACTTTGATAATACTGGAGCAGTGCAGAACATATATCTTGTTATAAAATGATGACTTCCTATTTACTGATCAAGGATTTCTTATCTGCTTTCATGTCAGTCTTCCTACAGCAGCAACGTTAGGATACAATTTATTACAGAAATGCAGTTATACATAATGCTTACCTTTGCAACTCTGCTGTTAATGTCTTCTGTTTTCCATGGTCTGTCCAGCTTCATAATTGTTACAGACATCATTTCCATTTATACCACTAGCAATGGAAGCTTATTTGGTGGTGAGCACGTTTGTTATTTTGATTTGCTTTGTCCAGTGGTTACTCTTTTG
Source organism: Neoceratodus forsteri (assembly GCA_016271365.2). Classification (NCBI taxonomy): domain Eukaryota; kingdom Metazoa; phylum Chordata; order Ceratodontiformes; family Ceratodontidae; genus Neoceratodus; species Neoceratodus forsteri. The sequence continues at coordinate 1,731,898,753 of CM057449.1, forward strand.
TATACACTGTAGTTCCAAATTATAAGTAGAAAACATCCCTTTAATAATGATTTTGTAATAGTTGAATTGTGAATTTTAATGTAAAATTATGAAAACTGGGTTCCATTCTGGGATTAGACATGATGTATTCCTAGAAACATAGAATCTGATGGCAGATAAAGGACCACTTTGCCCACCAGTCTCCGCTTTCCCTACCTTCATTATTACCATGAATCGTACTTGATCTACAGCTCTTTCTCCCCCCTTCCTTTCCACTGTGATTCACTTGTGCCTATCCTTGCATTCTTGAAACCCACCACTGTTTTAACCCCTACCACCTCTCTTGGAGGTGTTCTGGTAATATACCACTATTTCTGTGAAGAAGTACAGTAGTTCCTCCACATCTCTCCTAAACTTACTCCCCCAGCTTCATAGGATGTCCATTTGTTCTTGAACACCGATTTCTGAAAAATATTTTTATTTTATTTTTATTTAAACATAGAAACATAGAAACATAGAATTTGATGGCAGATAGGACCACTTGGCCCACCCAGTCTGCACATTCCTACCTACTGGATAAGCTGCAGATCCTAGTTAACCAGCAGCCTACTTCTTCCTACCCCCCACCCCCAGAATTGCCTTATGACTATCCCATACATGCTTGAATTCCACCACTGATTTTGACTCCACAACCTCCTCAGTAGGCCATTCCATGCATCCACAACCCTCTCTGTGAAAAAATACTTCTTAAATTACCTCGAGTCGCCCCCTCTATCTTCAAATTGTGCCCTCTTGTTCTTGCACACCTCTTTTTGAAAGATGCTACCCTCTTGGACTTTGTTGATTCCTTGAGGTACTTGAAAGTTTCTATCATGTCCCCCTCTCCTCCTTTCCTCGAGGCTGTACATATTAAGCTCCTTAAGTCTCTCTTCATATGTCCTCCGGTGCAGACCCTGCACCATTTTAGTTGCCCTCCTCTGGACAGCTTCCATCCTGTCTATGTCTTCTGGAGATTGGGTCTCCAGAACTGCACACAGTACTCCAGATGGGGTCTCACCAGCTGTCTATACAGAGGGATAATAACTTCATGTTTTCTACTGGTGATGCCTCTCCCTATGCATCCCAGTATCCCCCAACCCTCCTTGCTGCCTTCTCACATTGCTTGCCCACCTTTAGGTCATCTGATATGACTACCCCCAGGTCCCTTTCCATTTTGTTGTTGTTAGTATCTCACCCCTATTGTGTACTCTCCCCTGGGTTTTGTTTCCCAGGTGCATTACCTTGCACTTCTTAGCATTGAATCTAAGCTGCCATACATTTGACCATTCCTCTAACCTTGCCATGTCCCTTCTCATCCTTTCCACCCCACCCTGTGAATCAACTCTGTTGCAGAACTTAGTGTCATCTGCAAAGAGACATACTTTTCCTTCCAGTCCTTCTGCAATGTCACTTATAAAAACATTGAAGAGGACTGGTCCTAATACTGAACCCTGCGGTACCCGCTAGTAACCCTCCTTTCTTCTGAGTGGACTCCATTTACTATTACTCTCTGTGTTCTATTCTCCAGCCAATTCTTTACCCAGGCTGTCATCTTGAGACCACTCCCAGGCTGGCTAACTTGTATATTAATCTTTTGTGTGGGACTGTGTCAAATGCCTTGCTAAAGTCTAGGTAGGCCATGTCCATAGCCCTCCCTGAACTACTACTTTGGTCACCCAGTCAAATTAATCTATCAGATTATCAAGTCTAGGATTACAAATATCTTTGAGCCGAGGCTCTTTTACAAAGGTTTCACGTCAGAGAAATACAAATTATGGTGAACATCAAGACAGGCATTACAACAATGTGGACATTGCAAACAGAGTACAGCTTAATACAGTTCAAGGGAAGCATTGTAACAAGGCAGCCAGTGGCATTTGTCAGAGAAAATAGACTACAGATAAGAAGTGCGGGTCATAGGGAGAGGAAGAGGTAGGGGAGAAGGAATGTTGGAAGGGTGGCAAGAGGGTGAAAAGTGCAGCAGTGGGTATACCAAGATGTGAGGGTAGAATCCAGTGAGGAGGGAGGAGGTGGGGACAACTAGAGCTGAAAGGAAGTGGAGAAACAAGGTTAAGTTGGGCAGTCACAGGAGCTGTTGGTAGTGAGATAGTCCGGGCCTAGTTTAAACATACCAATAGTTGGGGCAGAGGAGATGGTTGGGCTAAGGCCATTGAACCAGAGTGGTGCTCGATAAGCAAAGAGCATTGTCCCTGTGAAGTGTGACAGTGGGGACTTTCAGTAGCTGTGCGTAGATCTCCTAAGGCACCGTTTGTTAATTCGGTGTTGTAACAGAGTTGAGACCACAGAAGATGCAAGGCCAAGGTAGATTTTTGACCATGGAGCAGATGAGAAACTTTATGCAGTTTGATAGTTGGAGCCAGCCGGTCTGAGTGTACAGGTCACGTGTGTGGGTTAGATGGTGAGCACCAGTGATGTGCCGTCATGCCTTATTTAAGGCAGTTGAGAGGCATCTAAGGGTTGTGGTTGTGGCGAGCCATAAATGATGAGACCATAGTCTATTACACAGATCACAGAGCTCAGGACTGCAACCTTCAAAGCTTCTGGTGTGAGGTGTGGTCTGTGTTTGTAGAGGAGACCAAGCCGTGTATTAGCAGCTCTAGCTACATTATCTACATGAAGTCCATAGGAGAGATTAGGGTCAAGCTGAATCCCTAAGTATTTGAAGGACACCACCTGATCTAGAGTGTTGCCCTGGGTGGTGGAGATAGCCAAGTGGTGTAGCTTGTGTGGGTTATGAGAGCTGCAGAAGAGCATAGATTTGGTTTTCTTGTCATTGAGGACCAGTTTATGATTAAGAAACCATGTCTCTACAGAACTGAAACCAAGTTGAAGGTTGTGTTGAAGAGTTGCAGGATCTTTGTGAGTGGAGAATACAACAGCATCATCGGCATATAGTATGATCTGCTCAAAGCAGTGGTAAGGAGGGAGTTTAGAAAAGCTAAAAGGAGGGGTCCCAGATGGATCCTCTGGGACACCGAGCAAACAGGCAGGGTGTTAGAAAAGAGCGTCCAGATTTTTACTCTCTGTGACCGGTTTTGTAAGTAGCTTTTAAATCAGAGAGAAGAGTCAGGTGATAGCCCGGCATTCAGTAGTTGGTGTATTAGTAGTCCATGGTGTACTGTATTGAAGGCCTTGGAGAAGTCGTGAAAGCCCTGTGAGAGAAGGCCGTTATCAAGGGATTTGTGCAAAGCTCCAGTGAACTCAAGAAGGGCTGTGGTGGTGCTGTGACCTTTCCGAAGCTGTGTTGTTGTGGACAAGGTATATTGTATTTATCCAAGTGGTGGTAAGTTGATCAGCCACGATGCTCAAGTGCCTTAGAGTGAGGCGTATGGAGATAGGGCAATAATTTGAGTGAATCGTTTTGTCCCCACTTTTATGGACAGGTGTCACGGTGGCTGTTTTCCATAGGTCGGGAATTTTTCCTCAGCTGAGAGAGAGGTTTAGGATTTTGTTAATGGATGAATTACCTCATCGAGGGTGAGCAACAGAAGCTTAAGGTCCAGGGTGTCGCTACTAGATCTAGATTTAGAGATAGCTGTAGTAATATAGTGGCGAGCTTCATTCAGCCTTACCTTCCTGAAGTAGAAGAGGGATGGTTAGACTGAGGGCTGAGGTATTTGGGGAGTAGGCCCTGTTTTCGAAAAAGTCATGGGGTAGGACAGCACTAAGGTCTGAAAAGCCATGTTAAAGATGTTTCGATCACCTTGGGGTCAAGGGTTGAGGATCCATCAACCACTAATATGGCCGGAGAGGTTTTTGGCTGCTTTCTGTGACATCATGATATTGTCCCAGAAAGCACGACCATTCCCCATGTATTGGTGAGATCGTCTTTGTAATAGGTGGATTTCATTAGCCATTATGGCTTTTGTGCGAGCATTTTGTGCTTGTTTGTAATTTTGGATGTCAGTTGTTTGCCAGTGGCCCTAGCACGCCCAGACTGATCCCTTAGTTTCAGCTGTGAGAGAAGAGCCGTGGTGACCCATGGGTTCGAGAGAGATTTTTGTTTATGCCTTTAGCAGGGGCAAGAGGTCAGCAGGCTTTGTTGAAAATTGAGATGAAGTGATCAAGAGCCAGTTAACATCTGTTGCTTCACAGATTGGTAGCGTCTTGTAGAAGCAGGTGTTGTTTGAGATGTGTAAGTTTTCCACAAGGAAGGACTCTGCTAGCGATAATTTTGGGAGGGGCTTAAGGAATTTGTTAGATTATGCACACATGACTAGGGAGTGGTCACTGAGTGAGTCTGGGAGAATGGTCATACAAGAAATCCTTGTGGGGTGAGTGGTGAGGACCCAATCCAAGATGGTACTGGTGCCAGTCTTGTAGTTAATCCTAGTAGGGGAGTTTACCATTTGCATGAGGTTAGCAGCTGATATGGAGTCTTTATAGGCACTGGCACTCGATGCTAACCAGTTTATGTTGAAATCCCCTAGTAGAATAAGTTCAGCTTCAGAAGGATGAGAGTTGATAAAGTTTAGGACATCATTGAATCCATGTTTAGGGTCCCTGTTGTACCTTATTTACCCCTGTGAGATATTTAAATGACTCTATCATATCCCCACTGTCCTTTCTCTCTTCCGGGTGCACATACTGAGATCCTTTAGTCTCTCTTCCTAGTGCTTTTGATGCAGGCCCTGCCCATTTTAGTTTCCTGCCTCCACTCTATCTTTTCTTTCAGGAGATGTGGTCTCCAGAACTGGACACAATACTCTATGTGGAGTCTTACCAGTGTTCTACACAGAGGCAACACCACCCCCTCTTTCTGTTAGTGATACCCCTTGTTATGCACCCCAGCATCCACTAGCCCTTCTGACTGCCTTGTCACACTGTCTGGCCATCTCTGTGTCATCAGATATATTGTATTACCCACAGGTATCTTTTCTGCTTAGTTGCTGTCACTACCACACCTCCTATTTTATACTGTCTCTAACCTTTCCTGCATTTGGAAGGGCATGTAATTGCCACTACAGCCAGTCTTCAGAGTTGCGTTATGGCTTATGCCTTCCACATGGAGACCAGGTGCATCACCTCCTCTGGCATGAGGCCTCAATCTGCATGGCCACTCTGACATCCCTAGTTGGCCAGCTCAACAAAATGGCTCCACTACTGTGTCACCTGGCTAACTAACCAGACACAGTTATTCTTTTGGATGGCACATATTATGAATAGTGATAGAAAAATTTCTAAGCAAGTTACCGTAGTCCCTAAAATGAAACCAAACACTAGGAAGAAGTACTACAGGAAATTCTCATAAGTAATTCACATCTGCTCTTGCCAGCCGATCCTCATCTTTCATCCCTTCGCCCCACCCCTCATAAACTGCCTGTGAACTTTACTTCATGAATATATGTATATAATGCAAACAATATCTGTATGTTTAATAATAGCTGTATTAGTTGTGTAGCATGTACACTCATGTCATATAAATGCAACCAGCAATTTTTTATAACAACCTGTATATTGTAACTAAGATATACTTGAAAATTAGACTCCGCTAGTCTAAATGTGAGTTTTCTGGCACACATAATTCTTAATAAATAAATATAGTTGTAAAGTATCTGGAGAAGAAAAACAGGATGCAGAAATATGCAACTGCCATTTTTGTTACAGATTGAAAATGATAAGTGCCCTGCCCCACAATTTAAGTTTAGAGAACAGGGTAATATGTATTCTGGGGAGAAAAATAATGGCGCTATTTTGAAAATGTGATACACCACTGAAATTATATTTTTATTTGCAAAAAAATTATATAAGGTTGGCGATATTTGAACACTATATTCTTCAGGCCTGGCAGCAGTGCTTGACCTATTGGAGTTTTCTGGAGTGGCGATGATCCTGATGCCTTGGTGTTGGCTTATAATAGGGCCATCTCCTCGGCTCTTGATCAAATTGCTGCTGTCATGTTCTTCCTCTCCCCTTAGGCCTCGGTCTCTATGGTTTGATGGGACCTTAATGGGGGATGGTGACAAGGGCGAAGGTTAGAGCATCATTGGTGGAGAACTGCCCTTGATGCCGACCATCTTAGACTGATGGAACATTATCAATTCTATCATTCTGCAATCTCTCATAAGAAGGCAGAGTTCCTGTCCGGAGAGATTGCAGCTGCTCGAACAACCAGCTCAGCATTTCGAACTGTTGACAGGCTGTGCAACCCAGCCTGTCTTCAGGTTCAAGCTTTTCACAAATAGGTGTGATGAGCTTGCTGCTTCTTTGCAGATAAAGGTGGCGAACATCAGGGCAGAGCTCCAGCAGCTTCCTCTATGGGAGAAGCTATTGATTGGTGCTTGGTTGCATCCTCCAGTCTCCTGGAGTTTCTTTGGCCAGCCTGAGTTCATTGATGCCATGAGGATTGTCCATAGTATGCACCCTACTTGCTGTAGTTTGGAACCAGGCCTGACTTCCCTGATAATGGGTTGTCTTGATATCATCAGCCCTGTTCTAGCACAGTTAGTCTGGTGTTTCTGGCACATGGGTGATTTTCCTAAGTCTCTGATGGAGGCGGTGGTGATAAACCTCCTAAAAAAGCTTCCTTGGACCCAGGCTGCTTTGCTAACTTACAGGCCGATCTCTAATCTTCCCTTTGTTGGGAAGATTATTGAGAAAGTAGTGGCTATGCAATTGGAAAACCATTTAACCATCCATGACATCTATGAACCGCTCCAGTCTGGCTTTCATAAGAGGCGTAGTACAGAGACAGTGCTGGTTCGGTGCTCAATGATCTCCTAATGGCTAGAGATTAGAAGAATCTTTGCATCCTCTTCTTCTTGATCTGTCATCAGCCTTTGACACTGTGGATCATGGGGTACTTCTAGGATGCCTGGAGTTCATCTGTGGCTTAGCGGGTACAGTCCTCAGATGGTTTAGATCCTTCCTCACTGACAGAACTCAGAGAGTGGTGTCAGAGATAAATTCTTCCACAGTCTCTGTCATGTGGGGGTTCCCGGAGGCTCGTGTTGTTCCCCTTGTTGTTCATGATGTATATGCGCCCCTCAGAGACATTGTAAGACAGTATGGGCTGAGGTTTCACTGCTATGCAGATGATACCCAGCTCTACCTATCTTTTGCACACAGACCTGCCACTAGAGGGATTCTTGTTCTTTCATTTAAGAAAAAAAGTCTACACTCTGAAAGACACAGTTGCTTTACTTGCTATATACCTTCCTTCCACCCTCGTGATCCTCTCGAACCAGGTAAGACTTCCCTGAACCACGGGACTGCTGAAAGCCATGCCATTGGCCCCACGGTATCTGTACGCACCCTGATTGGATGCTTTCTTGCCTCCTGCTCGAGGATTGGCTCTTGAGCCAGCTAAAACTTTACTTTGCTCAGGGCTGCTGCACCCATTCATTTCTATGGCAAATGGCTGAAATTTTATGCCCTTCCCCCTCCGACCTTAACTTTATAGACCTTCCTCCACACCCTAGTAGCTCCGCCCCACTCGTGCCCCCACTGGGTACCTGTTTTGGGACTCCTCCCCAATCATTTAGTCCATACCTCCCACTCCCTGGCTGCCTGGCCTTCCTGGCTGTATCCTCACTTCCCACTGATCCAGCTACTACTCTTCCACCCCTTCTCTTAGCCCCACCAGCCTGTCTTAACCCCTCCCACCACCACCCTGAATCTACCCCTTAATCATGTGCCTCCACCGTTCTCTACCCCTATTCCATTTCTTCTTGCCTGTCTTCCTCCCCTACTGCATGCCCAAAGTCTGCTTTCCTCCCTCCCCACAGCTTCCACCTACATCCTTCCTCCACATAAACACACTGCACACTGGTCACTGCCCTTGCCCAGGGTCCATCCTACCACCATGAAACTGTCCTACACCCACACTGGTCCTAGCCCTCCAGTCTGGACCCCTGTCTGGCTTACCTCACCCACTGTCGTTGATGCTTGGCAATTTCCGAGATGCTAGCAGGCGAAAGCATTCCTTAAAGAAATACACTGCAGCTCCTTGAGGCTAGTCCTCCTCCTCCTCCTCCTCCTAATGCTGTCAGGCAATGTGCACCCAAACTCTGGTCAATTCTGCTCTAAAGCCACTAATCTGAGCAAGCCTTCAGGTACCCTCCCATTCATATCAATCAACATCTGCAGCCTCCTTCCTAAAATGGATGCCCACAGGCCTTCACCAGCCAACACTGCCCTGACATCCTGGCAGTTGTTGAAACCTGGCTCACGCCATCAGTACCAGACCATGCAATCAGCCTTCCTGGCTACAGCGTCTTTAGGCTGGATCACCTCTCCAAAAGAGGTGGGGGCTGCGATCTCTACCTAAAGACTCCATACAGGGTCACCACATCATTACCTCACTCCAACCCACAACTGCTCAGATGCTGCCAGTGAGAATCCTCCTTGGAGCCCAAAACAAAACCCTCACTGTTGCCACTATCTACATCCCTCCCAAAGAACAGGGAACTGGTAGAACAGCTGTTCTTGACTTTGTAATATCACTCCCACCAGGCACTGAATCCATCCTCCTAGGTGACTTCAACACCAACTGGCCTGCTCGATGCTGGTGCACACAGGGATACCATTGCTGCGGTGAACCTCACACAAATGGTTGACTCACCAACAAGGAAAAATTACAGGACCGGCACCAGCACACTCTTGGACTGGATCCTTACCAATCACCCATTACGGATATCTAACACTAATGTCCTCTCTGACTCACTCAGTGACCACTCCCTGTTAGCTGCACCTGGTCAAATAAATTCATCAAAACAACTGCCAAAAACTATCTCCAGCAGGGTTCTACCCAGTGGTCACCTTCCTCGACTCAAATCCCACCTCCTCCATCAAGACTGGTCCCTTATCTTTAATGCAACCAATGTAAACACTGCCCTCGACCACTTCAGAAACATCTTCACTGTGGCTTGTGACACATATGCTCCCTATTAAGAAGCATAAAAGTCAAATCACTCAGTAACTCTTGGCTCACAGATGACCTCCTCAGGATGCTAAAAACAATAGACCACCAATGAGGAGCTGGCCAAAAACTCTGGACATCAAAACTACAAGCGTGCCTACAATGACTATACAAAACCATCCGGCAAATGAAGCCTGCCTACTATAAGCATGCCCTCACAAACTCCTGGAACAATGGTGGGAATTCTTGAAGAACATAAAGGAACTCACGGAAATCCACCCAAAACCCCACCATCAATACTCAACATCAATGGAACCACAACCCTCAACCCAAAACCATTGCAGATATCTTTAACAAAGCCTTTACCAACCTCAGCACTGTCCTACCCCAGGACTACTTCAAAGAATTGAGAGCCTCTCTGCCCCCAATGAACACTACTCCCACCAGCTCCCCCACTTCTATTTCAAAGCATTCAAGGCTCACGAAATGCATAAATATGTTACCAAAGCCCTTGGTAAATCAAGATTCAGTAATGACTCCTTGATCTCAAAATCCTGTCTCTCACACTTAATGAAGTGCTTAGACCTCGTACAAAATTTTCAACCTCACCCTCAGCCTTAGTCAGTTCCTGGACAGATTGAAATCTGCCACTGTCACACCAATCCATTAAAGTGGTGACAAAACTGCCTACGATAACTACAGACCTATGTCCCTACTACCCCCACTCTCCAAGGCACTAGAATGCATCGTCTTGGACCAGCTCACAGAATACCTGGATACGTACAACATCCTGTGCAAGCAACAACAAAGGTTCTGCAAAGGTCACAGCACCTCCACAGCCCTACTTGAATTCACTGGTGCAATCCACAATGCACTTGCTCCGGTGAACTACTAGGCTCAATCTATATTGAGTTAACTAAAGCCTTCAACACCGTCAATCACTGCCTCCCACTTGTCCAACTTCAGTACATTGGGCTGTCAACGGACTCCATTGGCTGGTTTAAGAGCTACCTTGAAGAACGGTTCCAAACAGTAAGAATCACTGATATACTCTCGGACCCTAGACGGTGTGCTCAAGGAGTTCCCAGAACTCCATTCTTGGACTCCTCCTCTTCAGCCTATTCTTAAACTCACTACTGGACAGCTGCCCAGAACAAATAATTCTCTCGCTGACGATGCTGTGATCCTCACATTGGACCCTGATCAATCCAATTACAAAATAAACTTCAGCATTCCTTCTCCTCCATTGAATCTGGTTCCTAAATCGTGAGACTGCTTCTCAATCAGAAAAAAAATAAGACTATGGTCTTCTGCAGCCCCACAACAAAGCAAACAACTCCACCTCTCCATTGCAACCGAACAAGGAACCATCCTAGAGCAAACACAATCGTTCAAGTACCTCGGCATCTACGTGATCCCCACCTCTCATCGCTGTCCAGATCAGCAATGTTGCAAAGTCTGCAGCGTGAGGTTAGGCATATTATTCCAGCACAGGAAACACCTAACCCCAGAAGCACTGGCAGTGGCTGTCCAAAGCTCCATCATCAGCATCATAGACTATGGTCTTATCATATATGGGTCTGCAACTACCACTGCTCTCAAATGTGCAACCTCCCTGAATAAGGCCTGTCATCTCATCACTGGCTCACATCACCATACCCACACGTGTGACCTTTATTCCCAATCTGGATGGCTTCAACTGGACAAGCATAAAATACCAAACCTGCATCATGGCCAAAAATTATAATGGGGCTTGCCCCACATGGTGTCTGTGCCCTCCTTAAGCCTAGACAAGAGACGCCACTACAAGGAGATCCAATTCCTATCTACTACATATCCCACGATGTGCACGACCTAAGGACAGAGATCATTTGCCTATCGGGCATCCAACTGGCTCAACCCTCTTGGCAGTGACATCGACCACTCCAACACTCAGCCTCTTCAAGTCCAAGCTGCACCTCTCACTGCTTGTATCCTGCAATTGCCCATCTTAACATTTCCACAGTTCCAGCTGCACATGCCCCAGCACCCTGCACTTACAATATGTCTTTGCACCCTAGTGCCTTACCTGTCATATTCCCTCGACAAGGCCCCCTGGCTGCACTGTCTCCTGCCCTCGCCCACCTCCCTCCATATCTCCACTTCTGCCCCTGCCCCAACCACCTCCCATACTCCCCTTACCCCTGCACTCCTACCCCTTGATCTCCTGCCTCACCCCCCATCCCCCTCCTTCCCTTGTCTTGCTCATAGCTCAAGTCTTTGTACTGGTTATTACATGTCTGTAAGTCAATGACTATATGTTTATAACGAAAAATGATGGCTGTTCCACACGCTGACGTGGAACCTTTGTAAAAGAGCCTTGGCTCAAAGGTATTGTAATCCTAGATGAAATAAATAAATAAAAATAAATAAATAAAATAAATAAAGACCAGGATAGAGCTCTCTCAAGCTTTAATAGCTGCCTCACTGAAATCCAGTGCTGCAATTCAAGCTGGTTGAAGCTGAACTTCGGAAAAGACAGAGATAATGGTGGTGGACCGGGTCATAGGGTAGAGGGGTGGGTGTTGGTCTTCCCTCAGGTTTATTTCTGGGAGGTGTCCAGCTTCCCTCCTCTGAATGGGTGTGGAACCTGGGGTGATTTTTGACAGTGAGCTGACACTTCATTCACAGGTGTCAGTGGTTGTCAAACTTTCCTTTACCATCTTAGGAACATTGCCAGGATTAAGCACCTTGCTCTGCCCATAGATTTGCCAATGTTGGTCACGCCTTTGTGTCCTCATGCCTTAGTATTGCAACTCCCTGTATCTAGGGCTTCCTGGGGTTGATATCCACGCTTGCAGCTGGTGCAGAATGATGCAACCGGTTGTTAACAGGTACATCTAAGTGCCTGTCATATTCGCCAGTCTCATGATCTACACTGGCTGCCAATTCAATGGTGGATCACCTTTAAAGTTGGTCTTTTGACCTACAAAGCCCTACATGTACAGGGTCTGGACTACTTGAAGATCTTTTAGTTCCCTACTGCCTAGTGATCTCTCGTCAGCGGACAAAGGGTTACTAGAGATTCCAAGGGTTTCTTTGAAATCATTGGTGCTCGAGCCTTGTATGCTCTCGACCCTCTGGAATTCTCTACCCCATCTGCTTTGCCATTGTGCATCCATGGAGGAATTCAAAAGTCCCTGAAGACCTATCTATGGACAAAGATTTATTTTAATTAATGCTGTGATTTCAGGAGCTCAGATTATTATGTATTGGTTTTATGTATTATGTTGTTAGATATTGTAATGCGCCTTGATTTTAGAAAGGCGTGACATAAATAAACCTTTATTATTAAAGCGTTATATGTTATTCATTATCAAGTTGCATGTGGTCATCTTCTTCAGGGGCAATGGATATTGTCATTTTATTCTGTGATTCGTCTTCATTGTTTGTTCTTTTAAATAAAGTTATACTAAACATGTTGCTTATTAATTTTATTTGTGGGTCAAATACCTACTTCCATGCATTTCTGCCTTTCCCCACCCAAATCCTTGGCCACCAGGACCAGACCTCAATATTTGACTGGAAGCATAGGCAGGCAGCTGTCACAAGCCACAGTACCTTTGCAATATAAACCTTCTTACTGTGGCTTCTGTACTATGCTGGCTTTCATCCAGTACATCAAGCATTCCATGGAGATTTGTGAAACCAGAAAAATACATGCAGTACAGTACAGTCTAGTAGTTCTTTGCATCCCAGAGACTCTGGCCAGGTAACGCTTAGAATTCCAGGTGCTGAGAGCAGCTGGGTAAAGGTGGAGTGGAGACGGATATTTCATTTCCTATGTATTTTCACAAAACATAAGGAATGCTGCTGGTATTTAAAACAGGAAATAATGTTCTGAGAACTAATCTGTCTTTTTTCTATCCTGACTTTTTATAGGTATCATTAATCTGGACCTGTATGTTTTGGATCACTTAGGTAAGCTACCACATTCCAGCGTTAATGGCTTCCTGTCAAACACTTACTGAACCTGTTTCAAATTTGGTGAAAAGAAAATGCATGAAAATCTTTTATTTCATGCCAAGTAAAATGTTTTAGACTCTCTTCAACAGCAGTAAAAATGACTAAACTTTTTTACCAGAAAGGATGTTGAAAGATTAGTTTATGTTATCTAAACTTCCATGCTTTCCTTTTGGTGACACCTACCAACAAACAAGTGCATTTTCATCTTTCTAGCTGCTGCTCATGTTGAAAACAAGTTCTTGGTTCACTCCTTGCACTTATAAGGTCATTGATATGAATTCAGCCCTACCTAATCCAAACAAGATGGAGTACTTCCTTTGAGAATATTTGCTGAGTGATATAAATACACACATTGACCAGTACAGATATCCAGTTATTACCCTTTGAAAGAATGTTGGTGCCAATTCAGGACAGTAGCACAAGGATTTCAGATACTCTCTGGGACAAGTCACCTTTTATTTTTTTCTTTTACCTAGGATAGTCTATCTGAGATACTTCTTACTTTCAGTGAGATCTTGCTTGAACCATTTTTACGTCAGAGAGGCTGTGACGCACAAGGATGTCACAGGGCTTGCCCAAGGTCAGACAAGGTCAGTGGCTCTAATGAGAATCTGGGATCCTCTGGTTCCATGTTCTAACCTGTAGACCACAGTGCTTGCCACTTGGTTAAAGCTTACCAGATTTCCTTATCCCTCTGTAATAGCTTTTCATAGAACTGATACTGTTGCCAGTCCAAATAACTTGTGTCAACTACAAGAAATGATTGCCAACAAAGGGTTTCTCTATTTCATTAGAACCCTGTGTTAAAGGTATCATTTTGACAACATCTGCATGAATAATTCTATAGATAGTGCCAATGTAAAACACTGGATTTCACCAAATAAAATGACAAACATTACCTTGGAACATCTGCAGAATATATACAGTAACATGGAAATTTATTGCAAAACATATAATTTAGGCATCAATTACTGTTGATGTACAAAGCTACAAAGAAGGAAACATTATTGCAGGTATAAAAGTCCCTTGGAACATTATGACTGTGTCAAGGTTTTCCGTGAGGTTTGAATGATTGCTCAATACAGCAATAGGGTTAATTGTTGTGATGTGGGGACACATTATTACACAAAAGAAATTCACAGTTTTCTACATTGTGTGAACTGCTTCATGTAGTTTAAAGCAGCAGTGCATGACAGCAGTGAAAATATTGACTTCTACATTTTATTCCATTTTAGAATGCCCCTTCCGTCCTGTCTTTTACAACACTCTTCTTTTCCAAGTTTGATTCTGCCTTTTTTTTTCACATGATCTTTTACCTTCTTCCTATGCATGGGTGGCCAAGTCCTGCCATTCCCTCCTGCCATCCCACCATCCAGCTGCTCAACTCCGCTGTCAGATTGTATCCCTTCACGGGGGTGGGGGCCTTACCCACAGGGGCTTTGGGAGGTAGACCTTGGTTTTGCTTTGACACCTTTTTCATTTGAAATAATAAAAGGTGTGCTCCTTTTAACATTGCTTGAACCAGGTTTTCATCAGTTTTCTCAGCTGTGTTTGTGCATCTGTTGTCCCATAAGGTTAGAAAGCTACTGTAAGTTTGCTACGTGCTGATTTATTTTAGGCATGTGAAAAGGATCCTCAACAATAGGTTTCAAAACAACTACAACCCGTACCCCAGCCAACAGTGTCATCTTGAAACCAGGCTCCCTAAACTTGTACCCAGACAAGGCAACAAACTACAAGTTGGTATAAAATAGGCATTACCCCAGGCACTGGAGAAAACACCTGGCTCAGCATCTAGAGGTTGGGATGTTAGGGTACAAAACAAACATTTATGTTTACTCCGAGTTCTGGGAGAGATGCTTGAGCTATGCTAGGTCTGTCTTCTGAGGGGCCCATAAACAAGTCACACTGGAAGCACAGACTGAATGTCCACCCTGGAAATGGGATTATACAGTATGGCCTGGATATTCAAACTGCGCTCAAAACTGGCGCAACAGCAGAACAACACCAAACCAGTGTAAATGCGCAGCAGGTGCGATATTCAAACATGGAGCAACAGAGCATTGCGCAAGCAACAAAGTCTGAATATCGCGCATACTGTGCCATCGCGCAACCAGGAAGGAGAAGCTGAGCCAAAATGTTGCGTTATGGGCGCAACCAGGAAGCTCAGCTGAGCAGTCCAGAGCTGCCATAAGCGCAAGCACAGCCCCCAGGGCAATGGAACTGCACATCCAGGGAGGCAGGCTGGGGCCCACCGCCAGCCATGCCACACATGGGCACAGGAACACACTGCAGAACCCACACCACACCGGGCACACCCCAAGCACAGCAGCACTGGGGTGGGATGGATGATCCACGTGCCCATGGGGACAAGCCAACAAAGCATAGCAGAGCCTGACACCCCAGCACAACCACTGACAGGTGGAGGGACCACACACAGGGGTTGACAACCACAGTGCACATCAGCCCCCATATGCACAGCACACCTGCACTGTGACCCCAAGACACCACCCATGTGCAGTGCCTGGCACTGCAGGAAACTATGCAGTCCCCAGTACTCATCAGCCCCATGCAACACAAGAAGCCTACAAGCCACACACCCTGTGCCCCAGCACTGGGTGGCAGCAGATGGCAAGACCAACCGAAAGTCACTGCCATGCTGGAGATACCTCCCACTGCACACACACACACACACACATACCCAGGACCATACCAGCCCAGATGGCATGTACACACCTGCAACTGAGCACCCATAGCCAGCTGCAAATCAGAGACCACACAGTATTCATATATCAAAATAGAAATGTATATTAAACATATTTCAACAAGAACAATAAAACTATTTACAAAGGGGCGGGTACAAAGAAGGGGTGTTCAAGAGGAGGGATTAAAAACTTGGAGAGGAAGGCAGGGTGGTAGGGATGGGAGAAGTGGGAAGGGTAATGTGGGCTATGGCCCAGCCGCTCCTGGTCCTCCTGCTGGCGCCCCATTCCATCCCGGCCCTGA
Organism: Neoceratodus forsteri; assembly: GCA_016271365.2. NCBI lineage: Eukaryota > Metazoa > Chordata > Ceratodontiformes > Ceratodontidae > Neoceratodus > Neoceratodus forsteri. The sequence goes on from CM057449.1 coordinate 1,731,914,663, forward strand.
TGGCGTCCATGCCTCGGATGGCTTGCAGGATCCTGTGGTTTGCAATGCTGACCTCTGTGAGGTGCGGACATCCTGTTGCATCCTCCGTAGAACCTCGAGGCCTAGGAAAATGGGAACACAGTCAATGGCTGTGACTGACCACAACCCTGAACACCACCCAGCCTGCAAGCCATATAGCCCAATGTCCGCACCTGTGATGGCATGCACCCACCCACAGTGAACATGCACATGGCCATCACAAACAGGCGGCACCAGCTATCGCACCACCACCCACACACACTGCCCACGTCAATCACAGTACAAACTAGGCTGGCAAGTGATGTGGCAGCGTGATGCGATGCCAGTTACACAGCTATGTGCCCAGTGCATGCCTGGACCACCAGTGGCCATACACAGACATGCTGTGATACTGCACTGTGATGCATGTCACCTGTGTCGTGCCTACATACATGGATACATAGACAGTGTCGGTAGATAAGGGCCTATGGGCCGCCCAGTCTGGCCATTTGACCTTGTAAGTTCACTCTGTTGTCCTATAAGTCTGTTGCACCTTACCCCTGACCTCCAGTATTCCTGTATGGCTATCTCATGCATTCTTAAATCCCGTGACCAGTCAGCCCCCACCACTTCCTCTGGCAGGGTGTTCCACTTGTCCACCACCGTTCTGTGAAAAATTCTTTCTCATGTTGCCTCTGAATCGTCCCCTCCAACTTCATCCCATGCCCTCTAGTCCTGGAACATCTTCTACACTTAAAAATAGTGTTTTCCTGCACTCTGTTCCCCCTGTAAGATACTTGTATGTCCCCATCATATCCCCTCTCCCTCCCTCCTCCAGGAGTACATGTTCAGTTCTTTCACCCTGTCTTCATAGGACTTGTGATGCAATCCATGCACCATCCATGTTGCCCTCCTCTGAACCCTCTCTACCCAGTCCATGTCCATACATGGTATGGTCTCCAGAACTGTACACTGTACTCCAGTGTGGGGCCTCACTAGTGTCTTGTATAGTGGAATTATGACCTCCCTTTGGTTGTGTTGTGCATGGCTGGTGGTCTTGCCCCCAGAATGCAATAGCATCCATGAAGTAATGATACTCACACTCCTCCAGCAGCTGGGTCTGCCGCTGCTGCTGATGCTGCTGCTGCTGCTGCTGTGGTTGGGGCACAACACCCCTGGCACCGGAGCCCTGGCAGGCCCACCTCACCCTCGCCCAGCGTCCTCAAATTCCGGCCAGTGGGAGACATATGTTGAGACAAACATCAGTGTGACTCAAAAGCAGAGTGCCCCTGCCCCAGTGAGGTGCCTGCCCACACAGCCATAACCATCCATCGCACAGCTGCACACACTGACACAGCCAACCGTGTCTGAGCGGCACCTATGCACAGCCACCCAAGCACACACACACCCCTACAGAGAATATAGGTGCATAGATGGTACACTCACCTGGCCTAGGCACCATGCCCCACCTGGCATGCGAGCGCAGCCCGTAAGAGTTCTGGCTCCCTCCGGAGGGTCACTGTAGCGGTGCGGCACTGCTCAACAGACTGGCCGCCAGTGACCTCCACCAGGTCAGTGGCCACTTGCTGCCACCGTGGGTCCTAGGCATGGTGAGGGGCCTCACCATACAGTGCCTCACAGTGGGGTTCCACCAGGGCCACCAGGTTGGCCACTTCAAGCTGGCTCAGGACACGCCCTCCTCCTAGCCATGGCACCAACTTTACAGCAGGCAATATGGTGCCCTGCTGCGCGTGACCCCATGGAGTTGTTGCACAATAGACCACCACAGGCTCCAGTGACGCGGTTCAAACAGCGCCGTCACTTTACATGGCGCTGTCACCAGACAGCTCAATAAGGCGATACACATGGCATCTCGAACAGCACCAGAGGGCAGAGGGCATACACACAAGGTCACGGCAATGGCAAGGCTACGCACAGCACCATCGGACATATAGGCATCCTGCGCGACTGCCAAGCTGAGCACCAGTGCCACAGTGGACTATCGCGCAGTAGTGCCACAGCGCCATATGTGCCCGTGTAGCTCCACTGGCACAATGGTGGCCATGGCCTGAATCGCCTATCGCGCTCAGCAGGTCTGCAGCATGATAGCGCGTCGTAAGCTGTCTGGGCATGCGCAGTAGTGGAACGCGAGCCACAAACCTGCGCCATTGGCTCAGCGGACCTTCCGTATTGTGCAAAGCGCAATCTGCGATATTCAACCGACATATGCAAATCATTCAATCAGCCATTCAAAGGTGCAGTGGTGTGATTAGCATGTCATTAAAGATACGCCACACCTCATTTTGCATGTTTGCGCTATAAAAAATCGACAGTGGGTTGTGCCGGCCAGATTTGGTTATTGCAGGTGAGAGGTGAGTTACATGCTGTGTGATGCTCAGGACAATGGTGGTGGGCAGGGGTGCGGAGGATGATAAAGGCTGAGGGGCTGAGCATGAAGGGCACTTAGAAAGGGTCAAGGGCACCCTTTCTATCAGTATCTGCCATGCGGAGAGGAAATGGGGGCGGCAGCTATGCTCGTGGGAAATGCTGTCGACTGCACAGTGACAGGTGTCCATTTCCACCCATACAGATCACCATGACTGACCAGAGCCAAGCTGAGGGTGTGGGCCGGCGGGTGTAGGAGGCGAACTTCACCGTGGCAGAGGCAGGCCCTCCTCCAGGCCTACCTGGAGGATGAGCCACTATTGAGTGGAGCGGAGGGGCACCTCAGGGCGTGCAGCTGCATGGGAGGGGTAGCTCGGGCTGTCAACCTGCATGGAAGCCACCAGCGCTCCGTGCAGGAATGCAGGAAGAAGATGGGGACTGACCCAGGAGGCTGAAGGAGAAGGTGGCAGCCTTCAGGCGGCGACGTGCTGGCACTGGCGGGGCCCACCAGTGGTGTTGCAGCTGACCCCTACAGAGGAGACACTGGTCGTGCCATGCAGCCGAGTGCCATTGCGGGCGTACCAGGCGGAGGATTCCAGACAGGTGGAAGCCCATCGCTGCGGTATGACATGGTGGTGTTGTTGGGGGAGGCTGTTCACATGCACTACATGTACTCTCTTTCTGTTACAGATCCTGTTAGTCTGCAGGGGCGGTGGTGGTGTTGGGTCCAGACAGTGAGGCAGACCTGCTGGGCGTGGAGGAGGACCATCCACCTCCGCCACCAGCCTGCAGGCACTGCAGCAGCATGCAGGCTGGGCCAACAACTCCGGTGTCAGTGATACGGGTGCAGGGGTGCACAGCCTGTGTCACAGCAGTCTGGCATGCAGGTATGCCAGCATGCTGTGCCTATGGCAGTGACGCACCTGCACCATTGATGATAGCAGGCCTGCAATGGGCAGTGATAGGTGTGTGTCCCATGGCGGACACACATGCGAGGCCAACACGTGCCCTGGGCCTTCCTGGTTCACACCTGTGTACCAGCATGCTGGCACAGTCCCAGGCTGTGCCTGTCAGCACCGTGGGCAGCACCGTGGCTGTGCAGGTGTCTGGCACTGTTGTCAGCACGGAGGTGGAACAGGTGGACCTGGGGCTCAGCAGTTGGAGGCGGCAGCAGCAGTCACACACCAGGTCGGGGTACAGTGTCAAGCAGTGGCACATGTCCACTGCCCTTTGATCCGCCATACCTGGTCCTGGCGAACAGCGCCCACCCTCAAGGTGCTGTGCACCAGGACCCGTCCACACCCTGGGGTCACGATGCCATTGGGGCACAGTACTCATTGGACGTGCACACCGCCTGCTGCAGGAGTCGGTACAGCTGCAGGGGTGGGTTGCAAGGTCCGTGGATGCACTGTCTGTGTCCATGGAGGCGGCATAGCAGGAGTGTGCTCGGGACCGAGCTGAGCTGGTCCTTATGCAGGCGGATGTGACGCTGCCATTGACAGGCTGACCCAGGCAGTGGTCTCTGTCGCGGACACATTAGCCACACTGTCAGGTGCCCTGTACCACACCCCCACAGTGCGCTCTCCACTCCCCATTCCGGCGCCGTGCGACACCAGGCCTGTCGGCCGCGGGTTCTGCTGTGGGCATCCGAGCACCCCTGGTGCAAGTTTGTTTGGCAGGATGCGAACCCCTGTGCGGGCAAGGTCGCGTTCGCACAGTGGGACCCTGGTGGTGCACCAGCGCCACCCGATGTCGCCTGCTCAGCCTGCCAGTGCTGCTGGGCCACGGTAGGCCACCCGCATCCGTGGTGGCGTGGGACAATGCTACCTGACTGAGCTGTCTCCCAGTGCAGGCCCTGTCTGGTGCTGCCCTGTGTGCAATGTGTGTCATGGTGGGCAGTGCACTGCTGGGTGCTCTGCTCACCAAGCTGACACACAGACCACCTGCACACTCTCCCAACTGCTGTCCACAGGTGCGTGTGCATGATGATGCCTGCATTGCACTGTACACCAAGGTGCAAGGTGCCCAGGTCCTGACACACGTCGTGGACAGTCCAGGTGGTGGGGTGGTTGGTGGTGCTGTGTGTTAGCAATGTCATTTCCGCAGTGCTGTGCTGCTGCCTATGTATGCTGCCTGTGTGTGTGTGTGTCCATATGAGTGCTCACCCTCTCTGATGGTGTTTGGTATGCCTGGAACCTTCAACTCCCCTGACCTTCATGCACGGTGTGTTCCCTGTGTGCCTGTGGTTTGCGCATGGACAGTGTTGCCTGCACATGTCCTCTTGCCTTACCTGTGTTGGGCGTAGTGCTCTTCTGCAATGGTGTCCCAGTGCAGCTGGGCCTGCTGGGTCAGTCGGAGGTCCGTCCGTCCTGGGGGCTGCTCATCACCCACATCACCGGCGCCACTGGCGTCCCCATCGCTGTCCCCTCTTGGACCTGTACGGCTATCCCATGGTCTTTGGCCATGTTGTGCAGGATGCAACAGGCCAGGAATATCCCACAGGCCTTTTGGGGGCTGTACTGTAGGAGCTCCGCCGGGTGTCCAGGCATCGAAGCGTGCCTTGAGCATCCCAAACACCCGCTCTATGATGTTACGTGTTGCGGCATGTGCCTCATTGAAACATAGCTGCGCTGGGGTCGTGCCGGGTACGGGTGAGCAGCCAGGGACGGAGTGGGTATCCGCAGTCACCTGTGTGGAGATAGTGGAGATCAGTGTCATGTCAGGTCCATATTGCCCATATCCTTGTGTGCCACTACCATGGCACCTGTGTCATTCCACCCTTGCCCAGAGTTTGCATTCCATACATGTGTACTCACCCACTAGATGACCCGTGGGGATGTTCCCTCTCAAATCGATGGCACAGTGCAGACTGGTGCCATATGAAGCATCATGTGCTCCGCCAGGGTGTGTGGCACAGACATTGATATCGCAGTGGCATCACACACCACCTGGCAGTTGACACTGGAAAAGCCTTCGGTTCCGATAAGCCTGGCCGTCAGGGTCAGGTGCGTGAATGGCCACATGGGTGCAGTCTATGGCCCCTAGCATGCCGAGGCATCGTGTTACCTGTGGAACTCTTGCATGTTGCTTGACGCTCTGCCACAGTGCTGGGGAAATGGATGTACTCCGCGGCATGAGGCAGCAGTCGCTGAGAATGGGTGAGGATAAGTGGCGTGGCCGACTGTGTAATGCCTGTGGTGTCCCCTGTCGGCCTCTGGAAGTGCCGTGCGAGCAGGCACATGCAGACTGTCACCTTGGTCTCACGGACAGAGCATGACTCCGTCGTGAGGATGCCTGCATCACATCACTGCACAGCTCGCAGAGCCGTCTCAGTATTGCCCTGTTCAGGTGGTACTGGGCCACAATCTCGGCGTCTGTGTACAGCTCAAGCTGATGCGGGCGCGATACCACCTGTCGGGGCATACCGCCAGATGGGCCCCTCCGCCACGTCCCCCTGCAGCATGGTGTCTCACCCCCTCATTACAGCTTCCATGTGGAAGCTGACACTGTCCATCTCCCTGGCTTCTGCCCCCAGCTGCTGTTCCTGTGTTACCCCGCTGCCCCCACTGCTGCCTCCACTGCACGGGCACCCCCACTGGCCTCTCTGTCCTCCTGGACCCACTGTCCCTCTCTGCCCTTCCAGCTCCTGTCTCTCTCTCTCTCTGTCTCTCTCCCCAGTTTGCGCCTGCTGAGGTTCTTGCGCCGCTTCTTGAGCCTTTTATTTTGAAACAAATCCGGTGCCTGCGCAACTTCCGGCTGAGCCACTGTTGCGCATTACGCCGTGTTTGGATATCGCATTGCGCACTTTATGCATGGACCCCCCTTCCGGTTGCGCGATGCCTTCATTTCCATTCGCTGTTGCTCAGCATGTTTGTTGGCGCAACTGGCCCCTTCTGAATATCGCAGAATGGCGCATTTTGAGTTGCGCATGGCACAACCCCTTTGAATATCCAGGCCTATGGCTTTATTCTGACACATGATAGAACAAACACAGAATGGGGTGGTCTCAAAGGCTGGAACTGACTTTCTCATGGCATCACACACTTTTCTTTTCCAGAAACAACACTTGTCTTGGGTTGTACATTACTACTAATCACAAACTACAAACAGTTCCTCCCTCTGTACCAGCCAATTGAACATGGACATTTCTCTCAAAGTGTCTTTTACCTGGGGGTTGCCACACCTTTTCAAATCATTTTCCTCCTGATGTGATGAACTTAGTTAACATGCTCAGGGTAACCTTGTGCCCTTCCGGTGAACCAGTTAGCCCTGACTGAAGTTTAAGATGGGGCAGCCCACCCTGGCCCCAACCACTCTGTGCCATTCCTTCTGGGTTACACAAATTGAGCATTCAATCTCGCCAGATTGCTAAAGGACTCTACATTCTCAATCTTCACAGTCAGCACATTTTGTGGTGATACAGGAGCCCTGACAGGTGTATTCTAGCCTGATCTCTGGGCACATACAGCACACCTCAGACAACTCCCTAGAAACAGTTCCATGTAACTGTACTCATGGTTTTGTTTGTCTCTTTATTACAGACATGGATGCTGGAAGAAACACCTCTTCCCTTTCAGGTAGCTTTTCATAGCTTCAAACAGAAACACTCTTTGTCTCTATCTGGGCAGCTGACACTCTTCTGGTCCCTCAGGGGTTGCTCATTGGAAACACTGAATCTGCAGTCCCACTTCACTTTCTCTGGAATGACTCACTGGGGTCCTGTTGGCAATGGTCTCCACCACTTCTCTTGGCACTGCTGTATTTTCCCTCACTAGGGTGAGAAAATGACCAGAGTCCTTCACCCAGCCTAAACAGGCTGGCAGGCACTTCTAAACACTGAGCTCCTCATCACAGAACTCCCACACTGAGCTAACTGTACTACCATCTGAACATTCTAAAGATAACCCTGGCAGCTGATTCCAAAGTGTCTGAGGCTGCTGCGAGGTTCGAATGACATAATACATTCTCTCCTCAGGCAAGCTGAGTAAACAATGATGTCATATTGTAAGGAGCTTTTAACAGCTCCCTACAGGCTGCCCAGGAACCTTCCTAATCTAACACCGTAGGATTCTAGTAATAGCAGGGCATTGAATGGTTATACACCAAAGAATACTGATAAAAACTGTTAGAGACATATTAAAAGAGAACTCCTTTTATCATTTCATATCCAAAAATTTTAAAGCAAACTCAAAACAAGAAAAGAATGGTATCATGCAAGACAGGAGAGTAAGAGGAATCTAAAATAGAATTAAAAAGTATAGATCAGAGTATCGATAAAACAGTTATACAATTTCATATCTGGCACCACTATATCAATATACTCCAGAAGTACAGTGGGGCCAGCCAAGGTGCAGCACAGTAACTTGGATATGGATATACAGTAGTGGTTGCAAGATGTGACATTACATAGCTTCTATATCAATATAGCATTTGGTATAGTTTTAGAATGCTGGCAGTATAGCGAATGTGTTTGTGGAGTTCCAGGCCAGATAAAATCCAGTAGCTTTTCACAATAAAATCAACACTAACCACTTATCCATAATTGCAGCTGGAAACTAAGGGGATTAAGTGTTAATTTAAAGAAAAATTAATTGCTGTACATAATGGGCCTGATTCACAATGGTGGCCTGGGTATGTGCTAAAGGTGTGTTCCCAGGCTGTGCAACACTATATCTGCAATGTAAAACACAGCAAATGCTATGCATTATGCGAGGTAGTACACCCCTGGTGCAGCCCTTCACCTGGGCAGCAGTGCAGGGGTGCCACAGGAGTGTTGCATGGTCAGCCTGGTGACTGACCATGGCCATCCAACTGGATGATCTGACCACCAGCAAACTCCATGCTCCACATGGAGTGGGGGGACTGTGGGATATAGCCAGTCCTTCATGGACTGAAGTATCCCTAATGTGTCCTACTAGTCTGATCACGCACCTCATCATGCCCCTGATCCTAACAGTATGATCGGAGGGTTGGGGGCAGTATGGTGGGTGGATGCCACCATGGACACTTGTCTATTAGGCCTGTGTTAGGGGCACATATGGATTTTGGCAGGGTCCCTCCCCACATAGCCATTGCTCCCTCAACTGGCACTCTACACTGCAGATCTGTCTTTGTGCATGACACAAACCAAGCCCCACCCCAACACTCCAGTTACCTTCTCCTTGGGTCATTGTGCGTAGACTTGTAGCAGGACACAGGATTGGGTGTGGATGGGGCATGATATCCCTTTGTTACTTGTGTGGGTGTCTGGTGACACCCCCAATGTGCATAAAGGCAGTTACTAAAGCCTGTGCCTGTGCTGTGTATATGCACAGGGAGTGTGCAAATTCCATTGCCTGATGTCCGAGGCTGACCTAAAATCTCTGTCTGGCAGATCCTTTGATCTGCCAACTTTACAAGGACAAGTGATTTTTTTTTGGGGGTTGCTTACTTGCTCTGCCATCACCCTATGGTTGACAGTTTGTATTTTTTTCATGTTCCCCAGCCCCAGTTTCATCTGCACAGAGTTCCCCTCCCGTTCATCTGCTCTGACTGGTTTCCACAGCCTAACAATCTGTGGTGGTGAGTTTGTATTGGCGACAGTCATCTGCTACAGGACCTCATGAGGCAGGAAGGAACAAGTTAGTTGCACGCCATCATTGGAGAGAGAAAGAAAGAAAGAAAGAAAGAAAGAAAGAAAGAAAGAAAGAAAGAAAGAAAGAAAGAAAGAAAGAAAGAAAGAAAGAAAGAAAGAACACACAGAGTTGAAGGAGGAAGAAGAGACGCCTCATTGATGATTTGATCGGAATCAAAGTGTTAAGTAAAGTAAACTGAACAGGTGGAACAGAGTCTTACTGAGCTGGGATGTTCCTCTTCACCCTTACCATCCATCATTCTCCACTGCTCTGCTTATATGGACGTGATTGCCTACAGTTACACGGTCAGTGGTAAGTGCTTGCTGGGCACTGAGCTCCTTGGAGGGACATAGGGTGGGCAGAAAATCTGTTTGCAACAATAGGTTACTGTGCCAGTGGATGTGGGATAGAACTGGCTGAATGCAAGGTAGTGTTAGATTTACTTTTGTAGGTAGAGCTGACGCGGCATTCTGTATTGATTTCAGACCACTATCAAGGTTAATAACCTGCTGGATCCAGTAAGCTTTGTGTGCTTTGAGTGTCAGATTATGCTGCTGTAGTCATTTAGTCTAAGATCTTACTGGTTTGAGTGTCAGACCATGCTGCTGTGGTTGTTTAGTCTAACTAAGACCTCGCTGTTGCACAAGTCATCTTAGCCACTGCATTTCATGGCTTGCTGAACTTGACTTAGAAGTGGTTGTTGCAGTTTGTTTTTGGCCTGCCATGTATTAAATCAGCAGAATACTTTTAAATTCGGAGCTGGTGACAGGCATTAAGGAGTTTTAGCCTGGATAATTTACCTTAGCCACTCCATTTTATGGCTTGTTGAACTTTCCTGCTACCCTGTTTGATTCAAGGAGAGCAGGTGTGGCATTTTCTTTTTTTCCTGGTTGAATTACTTCATCAGCAGAAATGTAAACCTGGAGCTGGAGTTACATGGAGTTTTGAAGAGCATTACTTTAATTGTCCCTGGCTGCTGGTCTGCACCATAGTATTCCACTGTCAGGCAGAAATGTACTGCCCTCAAGTTTTTCTACAGTACTACACATGGATGCAATGGTTAGACAGCAGTGATAAGGAATAGTTGTTTCAGTTCAATCAATCAATCAATCAAAATCTTTATTTATCCAGGCAAACATCGTTGAGCAAGCTCATTTACAAGATGGACCTGATTAGCTCCGGGTCAAATGGTACAATGCATACAGAGATATTTACAATAGAGCCAAATAACACAAGTAAAGAACAATTAATGCGTAATGCAAGTAAGTAGTCAATGTTACATCAGTCATATCAATTCAGAGTGCTTCTGTAATATTTAAGGAGGACGGTTCATTCAGCAAAGCAGTTAAACTGGATGGGAGTCAGGTCTGCCTTACCAAAAAAAAGCACAGGAAACTGTAAGGGTCTGTGCTCTCTTATCCTTGAATATGTGTGTGGTTTCATGCAGTAAGAGATCATGGTACAAGTTTGGCTTCTTCATGTGCCCTCAACAATTTGTGCTTCCAACATCTTTGCAGTTTCTATTTTAATGTAGTTAGCCTGGATGCAAGCAATGTGTTTGCTGGTTTAGTTAGTTGGACATTTGCCCTTCAGTTTATTTTGAACATTTGGAAGTATAAATATATGGATATTGAGTTATGTTTGTTAATATATATTTATATAGGTATATACCCAAGTTGCAACCCTTGCTTGTCCTTGTTTCTTTGTTCCCTGTCATTGCTTGTATTTTATTTGAATTAATGGTATAGAGTGATTAGTGAATACTGTTTTATTGGTGAGGTATAACTGTAGGAGTGTGGGTTAGGTGGGTTGGCTTATTTTGTAAACCTTAGTTATTTCTAAGTTCTTAGCCTAGTGTAACCCCTTGTTTCCAGGGGTTACTAGAATCACATTAGTACCAGTGGTAGGCAGGAAAGGCAGCTTGTGAAATGCCAGATAAATGGATTTCACAGTGTCACCTCTGTTTCGTCTCAGCTGGGCAGGAGTGATGATGTAATCATGGAACTGTCGCAGCAGCATAAGCCACACTTGAGCTAGTAGCAAGGGAGATAACTTTAGAATGTTCATTCAGTCTGTAGAGTGAAGTTCCTGGAGGAGGCTTCGCCTGCAGCAGCTCCTCAGTTTTAGCTCTGACAGAGAGCTACCACTGCTGTTTGGGTAGTTTGTTCTCACCCTAGAAGAAAACATAGAAGACAGAAATTGAAGTGGTGAAACTGTTTCAAGTGGGTTTTCTTTCTTCCATCCCAGGAGATATGGGAGATCTTCAGGGTTCAGGGCAATCCCTCACCCAGTCTGTCCTAGTGAGCTGCCTGTGACAACTTCAGAAACTGAGTACTTTGGTGTTCAGCCCAGGAGGGGCACCTGCATTCCCTTAGTGAATTTTATCTGACAAAAGAGACCCTGTCACCTAGACTGTTTCTGTTTTTAAAAGTGTCTGCCTACGTTGGAGTCAGAGAGAGAGACAGTCCAAGTACAGAACTTTTAGTCATGTATTTTAAGTGTGAAAAACATTTCAAGATAGCATCTTCAAGTTTTTTGTGAGGATGTTATTAACTAGATGAATGGCCGAGTATAAACTTGGAAGCAAAGATGGGAGACCCTCCTCTGGAGTAACCAGTTTACCTCTCTGAGTTCAATTTGGGCACCAGTTCAATTTCATTCAGAGCATTTAGCCAGTGCCTGATGAAAATAGTTACCCAGATGTGGGTTGGATTTTCTGTGAGCCTAGATGTGCTCTTTGGTGGTCATGTGCCACCAGTAATTCCTCATGAAATATGGGAAAGTGTCCTAGTACTGGCTGTGTGAGCCTAGTCAAGAGGAAATGTACCAGTTCTGGCTATGGGTGCCAATCTTCATTTCACACCCAGAGTTTGCTGTGTAATTTGAACAGAGAATTTGCTGTGTAATTCAGAACCAGAGTGTTCGCTGTTCAAGTCAGAACCTGAGGGTTCATGTGTGTGTTCTCTGTACCTCAGTAATCTGCATTACTAGTAGGAGTAGCCCGTGTGGGTCCATCTTCACTTTGTGATTATTCTCTGTGCATGTGAATAAAAGCCACGCTGTAGAATCCCAACCTGGTTTGGACAGTACTGTTATTGCTTCCACTGTGTCTGGATTTACTTGGGTACCCTGTGCAGAAGTGCAAACCTAGCATAATTGTGAGCAGACATTTTCTCCCAGGGACCTAGGTTGAGGCCATGGTAAATGGTCCTACCAGGTGTGAGCCAAGTAGCTACATACTTGGTTTGCCTGTCTGTGTACGGCAGGCTCAGAAGTAGATGTATTGTAAACTGTTTGTGCACACCCTCATCCCTCTCTTGGATGCCATGTGGTGAGAGGAACAGCCCTGCTAGTTAAGCAAGGGGCGGTGGGAGGTGGTTACAAAATGGAGGCACTGCTGTGGATGTGTTTGAATTTGGGAGAAAACAAGAGATGTTTGCTCAGGTTGTGGCTAGTGTTTTGTCTGTCTGGCAGTTGGTAGCCCAAAATCAGAAGCTTTGCTCATAACAAGTTTGCCCAGAGTAGTATCATCTGTATGTACTGGCTGTGCGCCTGCTGTTCAAGTGCTACTGTGATTGTGCCAACATTTACCAAGGAACTGTAAAGCCAGATTGTGTGTTCCCTTGTCCTGCATCAAAAAAGAATGTTTGCCAGCTTTAATTTTCAAGTTGAGACACAGGAAAAGTATTGTGAACTATGGGAAACAAAGAGACAATTGTGCCTTGAAAGTTTCAAATGCTTGTTGTGTGAACTGGGGAGTAGCTAGAGAAATAGCCAAGAAAAAATGATTCAAATGGTGCTCCCACAGTGAGGTTACAGTTGAAAGAAAAAGTTGTTTGCAGTTTAAATTTTGCCTTTTCGATGATCGCCATGAAGGAGAAACACGAGAAGAGTGAGATGCTCTTTGCATGGCCGAAAGTGATTGGTGAGACTGCAATCAGTCCTACCTAGCCAGTTTCAGAGTGCAGTGTTCGAGAGGAGAGAGAGTGAGTGGTGTGAGCTGACTAGCCAGGAGGATCATCGCGGTGACTGAACATTCTAAAAGTTAAAACAACAGACTTTTCTGTGCTAAATCGGCTCAACCTGTATTCAGATTGACTGGGGAGAAAGCATGGTGTTCGTAGGGGACAATCGGTGGGATCGCCAACCTGTTTCAACCAGAGGCCTTCCAGGATCAGTTTCAGGCCAGATTTTCCATCGGAGCAAGCCAGCTACTGATTCAGTGAGTACCATTCAGCAAAACTGAGGTCAAACTGTGTGTGATTTTCAAAAGCCAGCTGGATCTGTGTGTAAACAGTGTGATTGTTTTGCAAAGAAGGACTGTGTAAAGTAATCAAACCCAAACAAGAATTCTGAGCATTAGACTGTGAGCATGTATTATGGATTCAGCAACAGTGTAATTTTCTGAACAACTAGAGAGACTTGTTGTATGAGAGGCTGCAACAAACAAGCAGTCCTGTTCAAGAAATGCTGTAGCTTTAGTGACTTTAAGCAAGTAAAACTGATTGAAAGCTAATGGTAAAGTCCTAGAAAATCATATAGATGTGCTGAGGAAGAAAAGCAGTAGTCAGTGCAGTTTGAGTAAAATTTATCAGTATGCAGTAAATCAAATGCGCAGTGGCTTGAGTCAGATGCAGACTGTTGATGCGCCCAGAAGTGCTGCCACTGCCATTACAGAATGGGGCAGTAATGTAAACACAGCAGCAGGGAGCCATTTTCTGAGACTGTTCAAAGTAAAGTGAACTCAGTAATAACAGTGAACTTTTGTGTGTTTATCTACAATCATGGCTTGGGACCATCCCACTACCTGGATCATGCCTGGGTATGATAGCTGAAGAGGTTACCATGCTTAAAGAATTACAGCAATGTGTCTACGATGGAAGTTTACCTCCTCATGTTGCGATTCCCGTATACCCTGTGAGAGTATGCATAATGTGCCTCAATACTGGAAGGGATGTGTTCGTGATTCCTCACTGTTCAGGGTGTTTAGAGAAGCAAGGTCTGTTCAAGACACCTAAGATTCATTTGGCTCCCACATGGATAAACCTTCAAGATCCTGCAAATAGCAGCACACAGCACCAGGTTGAACCTGTTGGGTGAGGCCCAGAAGAGTGTGGTACAAAGTAGAGGTGTAGATTTATTGCCAGAGCAGAGTCTCGAGATGTCTCCATGCCTGTGCCACAGATGGACAGTGTGGAGGGAGAATCAGTGGATCCATGGTGAGAGGGTCCTAGTCCTAGCTTTGTGGAAAGTATGAGGTTTGAGAAACTCTGTGCTCAGTGAAGAATGGACTGTCTTGAGAGTGAGGATGACTGCTCACTCCTGGGCTAGATCCTAAGTTAGGAAGAGGAGAAGGAAGCTATGTACCTTTACCTTAAGGTTCTAGTCCTCAGCCTCAGACTCTTGCCTCGGAGGAACCAGAAGAAGTTGGTGACTCCACAGCCCTGTCCACAGAAGGGTCAGGACAAGTTCTACATAGTTTTGAGTATGCGACACTGGCAAAATTAGAACTGGCCACCCTCAAGCCAGGCTGGGGTTCGCAGACTAAAGAAGAGTAGTAAGGAGGAAAGACTAGTTCATAGTAAGGCAAACGAGATCTACGGAATGTCTTTTCCTACCGCTCCATGGAAAGTCTCGAGGAGATTGAGAAAACAGAGAGCCTGGCTAGTGGAAGATGCAACCAAAGACCTGCATCCAGGTGCAACTCTATATGTCAGAGACAAAGTGATAAGAGACAAACTCAAGTTTTGGAAGTTGGCAGGACACTGTATGTTATGTAAATGACAAAGAAACAAGACTTTCCATAATGTGAATTACGGCCCAGATGGGTCACAATTCTTGCACATGACCCACTGTGGTACTATCGTCAATGTTACCATAGTCTTGTGAATGTGCCCATGCCTACCATGTGGGAAGCAGAGCAGTGGTAGCCAGTGCTGCCATCTAGCCATTGCCGTACTCCATGTTGTTCCACCAGACTGGTATTCCAGGATCCAAAGGTGCATTCAAATTCATCAGCCTTGTAGTATGCCTTTCAAGTTCCATTGCCCTGGCCTTCCAGATGACATCAGTCTGGATGACATCACCCCAGCTGTTTTCATGATTCATCGCCTGGGATTTCAGATGACATCAATCCAGCTGTTCCTTTCCTGTTCCAAGGTTCCATCTTCTAGTTGACATCAGCTCGAGATGACATCAACCCAGCAGTTTCCAGATGTCCATCCTGTTTTCCGAAGATTTCTTCCCAGCTGTATCTGAAAATGCTGCCAGGGAGAGTCCTCAGTTGGAGTTCCAGGTGATGTCCATTTTCATTCTTCATGCACTGGTAAGTCCAGACTTTTTACTTTATTGACATTGCATACACATCCTATACCTCGCAGACTACAGACTGCTGAACTGTCCACAAAGACTCTCCCTTTGGGACTACAGTACTTCAGGAACTGTGCTTCACTGAGCTCCAGCCAAGGAGAGACTCTTTCATGAACTTTGCCTTCAGGCACTGTTTGTCACTAGCTGGGACATTTAGGCCTTCATCCCCAATAGGTGTATTGTATATAATGTTGATATTTTCTACTGTTTTCTACTTTTCTAAAAATATATTTTGGAATTCTCCAGTGTTTTGATGGTAAGGGTTACTGTTGTTGTACTGTGAGTTTTGTAGATTTGGTGTGTGTTTGTCTTTTCTCCTTCAGGTGGATCCTGGTGAAGAAAGAAGAAACGATAAAAAGAGGATTGGAGGGACTCATCAGAGTTCCTCTGTTCTTTAAAGTGTTTTTAAAGTACAGTGTAGTTGTTAACATGTGAAACCTTTACTTCCACAGGTGTAGTTGTGGGAGTGTGGAAGTGTAATGCTTAAGTATAGAGTTAACTCTGTGTTTGGTTTGCAGGTGTCCTGGGCTGGGGGAGGTCCTCCTTTAAGGTAAGTTTTGTGTAGATAGGTTTTCCCTAGAGGCTGGGGATAGACAAGTTGTGGTCCTGATCTGCAGTAAGGGCCACAGTGCTGGTCTATTAGGACTATGCTCTGGACAGTTCTTCCACAGCCACTGGTTATCCATGGTAAGATCATAGTGTGGGGCTGATGCATCAGTCAGTGGTATCTGGGCACTTAGTGTTGTCTGCCTGTATCTGGCACATGGTAGGGGAGAAAGTAGTGCTACCTACCCGTAGTCAACACATAGGGTAGGATGGCCTGGTGCCAGGTAGGTAATGACTGGGGACAGTCATTTTCCTGGCTGAGGATGAGTGGTGTAACCCCTGTTCCCACGGATTACTAGGAACTCATTAGAGCCAGTGGTAGGCAGGAAAGGCAGCCTGTGAAATGCCAGGTGAATGAATTTCACAGTGTCACACTCTGTGTTTCAGTCTCAGCTGAGCTGGAGTGATGATGTAATCATGGAACTGTCACAGCAGCATAAGCCACACTTGAGCTAACTGCAGGGAGATAGCTTTAGAATGTTCTGCTCAGTATGTAGAGTGGAGTTCCTGAGGAGGCTTCAGCCTGCAGCAGCCCTCAGTTTTAGCTCTGACAGAGCTACCACTGTGTGTTTGGGTAGTTTGTTCTCACCCTAGAAGAAGAAGAACATAGAAGACAGAGATTGGAGTGGTGGAA
Source organism: Neoceratodus forsteri (assembly GCA_016271365.2). Lineage (NCBI taxonomy): Eukaryota > Metazoa > Chordata > Ceratodontiformes > Ceratodontidae > Neoceratodus > Neoceratodus forsteri. The sequence continues at coordinate 1,731,931,268 of CM057449.1, forward strand.
ACCGCTCCAAGTGGGTTTTCCTTTGCTCCATCCAAGGAGGGATGGGGCAAGCTTCATGGTTCAGGGCAATCCTCCTCCAGTCTGTGTAGTGAAGCTGCCTGTGACAACTTCAGAAACTGTGAGTACTTTGGTGTTCAGCCAAGAAGGGGCACCTGCATTCCTTGGTAAATTTTTTCTGACAAAGAGACCCTGTCACCTGGACTGTTTCTGTTTTAAAAGTGTCTACCTATGTTGGAGTCTAGAGAGAGAGACTGTCCAAGTACAGAACTTTTAGTCATGTAGTATTTTAAGTGTGAAAACATTTCAAGATAGCATCTACAAGTTTTCTGTGAGGGTGTTATTAACCAGATGAATGGCAGTATAAACTTGGAAGCAAAATATGAGAGATCCCCTTCTGGGTGACCAGTCTACCTCTCCGGGTTCAGTTTGGGAACCAGTTCAATTTTCATTCAGTGCATTTGGCCAGTGTCTGATGGAAATAATTACCCAGACATGGCTTGGATTTTCTGTGAGCCTAAATGTGCTCTTTGGTGGTCATGTGTGCCACCAGTATTCCTCATGAAATATGGGAAAGTGTCCTAGTACTGGCTGTGTGAGCTTAGTCAAGAGGAAATGTACCAGTTCTGGCTGTGAGCCAATTTTCATTTCAGAACCAGAGTTTGCTATGTAATTCAGAACAGAAAGTTTTCTGTGTAATTCAGAACCAGAGTGTTCGCTGTTCAAGTCAGAACCTGAGGGTTCACTGTGTGTATTCTCTGTACCTCAGTAATCTGCATTACTAGTAGGAGTAGCCCTGTAGGGGTCCATCTTCACTTTGTGATTATTCTCTGTGTATGTGAATAAAAGCCACACTCTAGAATCCCAACCTGGTTTGGACAGTACTGTTATTGCTTCCACTGTGTCTGGATTTACTTGGGTACCCCTGTGCAGAAGTGCAAACCTAGCATAATTGTGGAGCAGACGTTTTCTCTCAGGGACCTAGGTTGATTGCCATGGTAAATGGTCCCACCAAGTGTGAGCCAGGTAGTTGCCTCACTTGGTTTGCCTGTCTGTGTGTGGCAGGCTCAGAAGTAGATGTACTGTAAACTGTTTGTGTACACCCTCATCCCTCCTTGGATGCCATGTGGTGAGAGGAACAGCCCTGCTATTTAAACAAGGGGGCCGTGGAAGTGGTTACACTAGGATATGTGGGTAGACGTTATGTGTTGGGGATAGGTAGGATCTGCAACACTTATATGGCATCCTGAATCTGTTATGTGGTTACTTTTTAATCTGTCTTGCTTTGGGAGCAGGACAAGTAACATATTTCATGGGTAAGTAATTTTATACCACCACTTGCCTTTGTGCAAGTATTAAAAAATGATTTGCACACCCCTGTATATGAGGAGCATTTCTGAACAAAGCTCATTATTTGAAAATGAGATAGCAGATGGTATGTCAGTGCTGGGACATGCTGGGAAAATTTTGTTGGAGTGGGGAACTTAATTAAAATATTGAAAAATGTTTGTGTGTGCAGTTTTTCAGCACCCCCAAACATAAAGTATTGGAAACATTTTATAATCAAAATAAGACACTCCAGGGTGTGATTTGTGGTGGGATAATGACATTCTTGGGTGGTTGAGGCACTTGGCAATGCCTCTTGCCTCACAACACGCCTGAGGTGTGCTGTTATCCCACCACAATGCACACCCTGCCATGTCTAGTTGCTTAAATATTTATCTTGTATGCATATTTAAATAACTGTGAAAGAGGGCATTATTGCCTATAGGAAAGTATAACATTTGTATAGTAAAATATGACTGGAGAATATAATGGTCATCACATTTCTTCTGTGACTAATCAATTGTAATGGACTTCATTTTATTCATATATGTTTAACAATTTATGTGTGTGCCTTTTGTGGTGTCTGATTTTGAAGAAGTGGGTGGCATAACTCAGCTTTTTGACTAATTTATTGTTTTTTTTGTTTTACTGAACACAGTGGTTATCTATAGATGTATGCCTAATACACTGCATTTCAGCAAATCTCATCAAATCCTCTGATTTGTGATATTATCCATTGCTGTGGAAGTAGTGTTGGGTGGTGCTGTGGTTTTGTCTGCCTCTGAGGGCTTTATGGAGTGCTAATTTCCACTTTTTAAAAAAATTCTGCTTGTAAAATTATAAATCATGACCTCATTCTTAGCTAATCAGGATTGCATGGGCTTGAGTCTCAAAGCCACAATTTTGATGCAAGGTGCCTGGTCAACAAAAGTGATGCAAGAGGCACCTGTGTCAAAACTTGTGGCAGTCCCAATTCTGAATGCAGGCTGTGTCAAACACAGGTGCCCTTGTGGCAGATTGGGCCTGCACCAGTCCTGTACCAACCAAGGGGTGAGCCATGGCATATAGGGCTGTGCACCAGTCCTTTGCTGCTGTATCCTCTACTGTGGGATTATGTAAGATCCCAAAAGTCCATGGCACTCTATCAGGGTTAGACGGACAGAGCTGGTCTAACAGGCTGGCAATGGGGCAGTGGTAATGAAACAGCAATGTGGATGGCCCATGCCTGAGGAGGAGCCACAGAGCAGACAGGCAACTACCATATGTCCCTACAACACAGTATTAGGGCAGCCATGGGCTCTGGTGCCCCTTGAGTTGACAGTGTCCTCTGCCCCCAGTGCAGGTCAGAGTGCTGCTTGTCTCTCAGTGACACATTCCCTACCTTCCTCCAGCAGGTTAGTGCCAACCCCCTGTCCACCCCACCATCAGCAGCAGTGCCACAGTCACTGCCAACCTCCTGGGCACTCACCTGATGGGCTCTGACCTCGAGCACAGCTGCATGGCAATCCTGGAGATTGTGACATCCCCTCTGGTGTGTCTTTTGTTTGGCACACAGGAATGCTAGCGGCAGCTGAGCTGACTTTGTTGCTGGGACCCTATCTGTTGCAGAATCGGGTGCAGGGATCCTGGCACTCAGGCTCCAGTGCAAGCTGCTCTTTTCCATAGCTTGCTTTGGTCTAGGAAGCCCTTGAGAATTGAGCACTGTGTATTTATAAACATTCCAAGTACTTTTACAATGATAATTGGTTGAGGGAGTGCCAAAAAGGGATCAGACTTTTTAGATATGTGTGAGAAGAGGAGAACCAGACAGCGGATTGTGAAGATGGGGCAAGGGTATAAATGTTGAGCGTGACTTGGAGAAAGCTGAGGTTCTAGATACTTATTTTTGCTCTGTTTTGACAGTGGAGGGAAAGGAAGGAACTGAGTTAAAGAGGAAGGGAGGAGAATGTGGGATGGGTTAAAGCCCATTAAGTGAGGACAGAGTAAAGAAATAACTTACAAAATTAAAGGTAGAGAAGGCAATGGGGCCTGATGGTTTGCATCCAAGAGTTCTTCAAGAGTTAAGGGATGAGCTGGCATTGACAAAGTTATTTAATTTATCCCTGGATACAGCAGGGTTTTGAGGACTGGAGGATGGTGAACATTTCTTAAAGAGTTGAGGGATGAGCTGGCATTGACAAAGTTATTTAATTTATCTCTGGATACAGTGGGGTTTTGAGTGACTGGAGGATGGTGAACATAGTACCAATTTATAAGGGGGCTGTAGGGATAAGGCTGAGATTTACTGCCCTGTCAGCCTACATCAGTGGTTGGTAAGGTGATGGAGGTGTTTGTTGAAGGTAAGAGTGGCAAAAATGGACAATGAACTATTAGATGAAAAGTAACATGGCTTCACTAGTGGGAGATCTTGCCAGCCAAATCTGATCAAATGTTTTGATGAGGTAACAAAGGTTATTGATCCGGGGAGCACTTGATTTGGTCTACCTAGACTTCAGTAAGGCCTTTCACTCTGTTCCTCACCATAGGCTAGTAAAACAAAACAGAGAGCCTGGTGGGGGGACAGAAAATAACTAGATGGTGGAAAACTGGCTGAAGAACAGAAGTCAGAGTGTGGTGGTAAATGGTGCACATTCTAAGATAATGAGGGTGATGAGCATGTTCCCCAGGGGTCAGTGCTGGGACCAACTTTTAACATATATATCAGTGATATGTCAGTGGGACATGAAGGGAAAGTGTGTCTTTGCTGATGATGCAAATTTATATAATAGGGTTGCATAGCAGGAGGGGTTGAGGCCATGAGGAGAGATCTGAGCACCCTGAGAAATGGTCAGACATTTGGCAGCTGAAGTTCAATGCTAAGAAGTGTGCAGTGATGCATGGGGCATAAAAATCCACTGGCTGAGTACTCACTGGGGGAGAACTGATAAAGCAAACAGAACAGGAAAGGGACCTGGGATTATAATCTCAAACAACCATAATATAGGAGACCAATGTAGTAAGGCAGTAGGTAAAGCTAATAGAATGGTGGCGTGCATCCATGTTTAGGTGCAGCTTCTGGTTGTTAGCATCCATGTGAGTAGAAAGGTCAAGATGACAATCCAACCATGCCCTGAGGTATTAAGAGGAGGAGGCATCCTAAGTTACAACACCATCAAGGGTCCAGAAGAAGTGGGAGGTGAAAGCTTGGTAAGACTTCTGCCTAGTGGCAAATGTCATGAAGACCGTTGTTTTGGCAGTGAGGGACAGCTGATTGATCTGGAATCAGTGCTGTATGTTGGTGAAATCCAGTTGGGTCATTAGGTCAGAGGCAAAGGAACCAGAAGCATAATGAACTATGTCATCTGAGACATGTGAATGGACACAGAGGAGCAGGTGAGGGAAAGCCATTTAGGATGCTGGAGAATAAGACAGAGGTAAGGACAGATCCTTGGGGACTCTAGAGCAGAGGGGGAAGAGGGAGATGGCATCACCAATACGGACAGATTTGTTCCTACCCTCAAGATGTGAGTGAAATCATTCAACAGAGGAGGAGGAAGAGGATGGCCTCAGGAGCTTTTAGCCTGTCCAGAAGGATGGGGTAGCAATAGTGTTGAAGGGCCAGAGCTAGGCTTACAGGCTCAGGCCTACAAAGATGGCAGAGGTGAATAATCCCAATCCATTCCATAAAGATGGCATTAGTGAGCCTAAAGAAGGAGGTAGTGATAAGTGGCATTTCCTGGAGCCAGAGTGGTAGGTAATGAAGAAGGAACAGCTGTCAAGGAAAGGGAGTATTGGGAAAGGATCAGTGTTCCTAAAGTTTAGCCAGGGAGGAGAAGGAGATGGGGTGGTAGTTGTTAGGAGGGTCACCCCTTTGGAAAGAGCAATGACTGTGGCCTGCTTCCATAGATCAGGGGCTGAGGCAAGTGACAAGAATCCATTAAGAGGTGTGTGATGGCAGGGCAATGACTGTGGTGGAAAGAGACAAGTGTTTGGGATGAAGGCTCTGTGGGCCCTCCATTGTGTGGATTAAGAGCTAGGAGAGCCTTGAGGGTAGCAGAGGGGAGTGTAGGGGAAGAGAACAATGATAAGGAGAAAGAAAGAAGGATGTTGGGGGAGAGGTTGAGGCAAAAGGGAGAGTGTGTGTGGGAGGTGGTGGGAATGAGGGAGAAGGCACATGTGGCACAAAAAGAGTTAAAAGATGGGGCAACTCATGTGGGATCAGAGTTGAGGAAGTCGCCCACATTAAGGACGGGGAGGAGGCTGGAAGGGTGGGGACAAGAGGTGTGCATGGCCTTCAATAACATTGAGGGGTGGTAAAGGCTGTTCTGGAGCTTGGATGCAAAGCAGTCAGCCTTGCATGCCTAATATGTCTGATACATGTATTAAAAAGTAACTTTATTTAGCAAGGTCAGTTGGCAAGCCAGTGGTCCAGCAGGCAAGGTCATGTGCATGGTGACAGGCCAGCATCTCCACCATGATCCAAGAGAAGTGAAACCATAGACCCAAGTTTTCAACAGAGGGGCATGATGATCCCAGGCCAACAAATGTAGGGGGCAGTATAGTGCAGTGGTTTAAGGTTCTGAGCTGCAAACCTGGAGACCTGTGTTGAATCCCACAGCCTCACTTGCATACTGTGTGACCCTGAGCAAGTCACTTAACTTCCTTGTGCAGTTAGGACACCCTATAAACAAGCTTTCAGCTTAGTGTGTCTCCTGGTTAAAAAAAGAATTTAGAGTTAAAAAATTGAAATTAATGTTAATGTTGCTAGCAGCTAGTATGAAGAACCAGTCAGTTGCCATCAGGCCAGAGAGTAAACAAGATCAGTCCAGGGATTGGAATGATCTAACCTGGATGAATTAGTGGGGGGCTTTGGGGTGGTGAATCTTATACACACAGTAGACCATATGACGCTCACTGAGGGCATCAGGAGGACATCAGCATCCACAATAGGGTACAGTTGGGAGGAGAGATCCAGTTCAGAAGGTAGTGGTTATGGTTTTTGGGTTGAGTCTGATGGGATGAAAGATCAGTTGGGTAAGCTAGAGAGATGTTACATTTTGGAAAAACTTATGATGTGAGGATGAGAGCCAATTAAAACTGAAGTCACCTGGGTTGGGCAACTCTCTGGTGAAGGTATGGGAGGACAGCGTGGTGAGGAGCTTCATTTGAGAGGAGAGGATATGTCAGGGCAGCAGTACACTCCAGCAATGAATATGGGGATGGTGAAGGGTAGGGAGAGTTTCAGGAGGAGCATCTCATGAGTGGAAGGAGGAGATGGACAGAGAAGATTTGAATTGGGTGGAGGAAAGATAGATAGCTATACCTCCACTCCTCTTAGCACAATCCTGTCAGATGATTGATAAGCCAGGGATGGCTATAGCAGTACCAGGGATCTTGGAGGAGAGCAAATATTCCAAGTTAAGGAGGATTTCAGGGTAAGGAGTCACTATTAGGGGTTGTAGAAGGTCGACTTTGGGAGGAGGCTGCAGATGTTAGCATGAGCAACTATCAACACTTTTGGTAAAGAAGAGGCAGTTGCAGTGCAGAACAGGGGTTGACCTCAATGTCACTGGCTAGAAGGAGTAGAAAGGAGATGAGGAGCTTAAGGGAGCCTATGAGATGTTTGAGTGAAGTGAAGGGAGGGGAGGTGGAGGAGTGAGGAGGGGCGGAGACCCCTGAGTGCATCAAGGTGAATCCAGGTGGCATAGAAGAAGCTGCTGCAGAAGGCCAGGGGAGTGTCTAATGGGGAAGGCCAGCAGAAAGAGTGTGGGAGAGGAGGAGTGAGGAAGGAAGAAGGAGAGGAGCAGGAGCCAAAGGTAGAGGAATAGGGAGGAGAAGGGACTAGGAGGAGGACAGTGAGGGCAACTAACAGCAGGATTGAGAGGCTGAAATTGTCATGTAGCTATCTTTACACCCTACCTCATATACCCCATGCAGAAAATTGTTGATTCCCTGCCAAACATAATTCTGCACAACTGCAACTGCATTCTACACCATAGGTGAAAAAACATGTTTTGGCAAGGATTTGAAAATGACAGCTGTGATATACATGAGGTGGTGTAATAACAAGGCTAAGTTGAAAATCTAGGGTCAAAATACTGAAAATTTCGAAAGTTATGGCGTGCATAGCAAAATTGCAACAAATGGCCATAACTCTGGCATTTTTACATATTTTGACCCCATATTTTTAACATAGCTTTTATGACCCCACTTCATGGACAATCTGACTTTCATTATGCAAATCACACCCAAAAGGTGAATTCACTAAATGACTGCAAAATCAAATTTTGGGCAGGAGTTGTATAATGAGATTCATATTGTTCATAGATGGCATCACTAAAGGCTATGTTGAAAATTTTGTGCACCAAAGTCAAAAAATGGGGAGTTATGAATAAAAGTTGAAACCACCATTGAAATACATTGAACTGTATTTACCTTAGTTTCTCACCTTGCAGTCGCATTTCCAGCAGCAAGTGGTGTCTTTGATCAGAGAGTGAGTTTTGAACCTGGGACCTGTTCAGGTGAGTGACGGTGTGTTTTGAAAACAAAAAGAAACATCAAGGGACTGTTTTCTTTATTTCAGGTTCTGGCTTCAGGGGAGGGTGGGGTGCCATAGACAGCAGGGAAAATCATTAAATAACGTGGATGGCGATCGGCAGGTGGGGGTGTCATAGACACTAGGAATATAAAGCACGATAATAGGGATGGTGATTGCCAGGTAGGGGTGCCACTAGACACCAGGGAATATAAAACACAATAACAGGGACAGCAATCAGCAGGTGGGGTGCCACTAGACATCAGGAAATCAGAAATGGTAATCAGTGGGTGGGGTGCCGCTAGACACCAGGGAATATAAAATACAATAAAAGAGATACAATTGATCAGTTTTATCAATCAATCATTTTTATAAGTTGATCTACCACTAGCCGCATTCGCTTTGCTGTGTGTGTGCAGGTGGTGGGGTGCCACCAGACACCAGAGAACTGGAAAGGTGATCAGTGGGTGGGTGGGATGCCACTAAATACCAGGGAATATAAAATATAATAATAGGGATGCAATCAATCTGTTATTTATCAATCAATCTGTTGTTTTTTTACTGGCCACATTTGATGTTATCACAAAAAAGGTAAAAATTCTAAAACTGTATAATATATTTACCCAAACCATTCAGAGGCACACTCTTGGCATAGAACACATTATCCCTGAAAATGCATGGGAAAATTCAGTACCGTGTACAATGTAGTTCTAGTTAGTAGGTGGCAATGGGCAGAGGGAATTTAGAAGACACATGGTGCACGAGGTGTAGTAGGCATTAAATTAATTGACCACAGAGCCAGGGTCAGAAACTAGGGAGTTATTTATTTTGAGAACTGGAGGGGAGGGGAGGGGAGGGAGAGAATAGGCATGAACTACCACCCGGAATTTAGATGGAGAGTTAGTAACAGTCAGGAATGAGGAGTTGAAATAATTAGACTTAGCCAGTCTAGTAGCTTTAGTACACTAATTGCATAGCATTCTGTACTTGGCGTAGTTGTTTTGATGTTTAGTAGATCTGTGTTTTCTCCTGGCCTGATCACACTCCCCTGAAGCAGGCCAGTAGTTCTGGGGTGATCCAGGGGAGGTGAAGTCCACAGACTCTGGTCTGTCTGATAGAGCAAAGGCATTCCCAGGTGGCAAATTTATCCAAACTAGTCAAGTGCTTGGCCGACAGATGTGGCAGTGGGGGACCCAATCAGTGGGAGCGAGTGAAGAGCTGATTGGGGTAGGGTCTAAGGATTTAAAGGTCAGTAACAGTGAGAAAAATGCAAATGGTAGTGGTAACGCCAATGCAAACATGAACAGAAACAGAAATGCTAACAGTTACGGTAAACAAAAGCAAACACAAATGGCAATGCAAACGTAATGGTAATGGAAACATAAGTGCAAATGCAAACAGTAACAGTAACGCCAGTGGTGATGCAAAAGGAAATGGTAACACTAACGGTAATGGAAATGCAAACACAAATGCAATGCTAATGGTTACAGTAATGTAAATGCAAACACAAATGGTAAAGCAAAACAAACAGTAACAGTAATGCAAATGCAAGTGCAAACATAAACACAAATGGTAATGAAAATGCAAATGGTAATGGTAACACAAATGGAAGTGCAAAAGCAAATGCAAATAACGATAACGCCAACGGTGACACAAAAGGAAACAGTAACACAAACGGTAACAGAAACGCAAGCACAAACACAAACGCAAATGCTAATGGTAACAGTAATGAAAATGCAATGCAAATGGTAATGCAAACACCAATGGTAACAGTAATGCAAATGCAAGTGCAAATATAAATGCAAACGGTAACACAAACGGTGATGCAAACGGAAATGCTAACACAAACAGTAACTGAAAACAAGCGAAACATAAATGCAAATGCTAACGATAAAAGTATCTAAACGCACATGCTTTGTGTCCAAAAAAGGTTCATTCAGAAGCACAGTGAATACAAAGAATGTGGACATAATAATGGCCTTCAGACCGAAAATTAGCATTTGGAATACTAAATTGCTTATATCTCTGGAACCGTCATTACATACAAAAACAATTAAAAGGTCATATTATTTAAGACTTACCAGGCTAGTTTGCACTTAGCCCCCAGTGGGGCACTAAGAATTTTGTAGGAAAGTCCAGATCTCAAACTGTTTTCTAGATACACGGGACTCAAAAGGCATGGCGGCAGCCATAATGTTATTCTATGGAAAATCATCAACTTTGAGTGCAATAACTTTGTGCTCTGTAAATTTTTCTCCACCAAGCCACCAAAGGCACATCTGTGGGTTGTTGGCTTTTCCCTGCAACTTCAGCCCAAAAGACTAAACTGTTTTTTTGCAGCAGAGTGGTAAAGATTTCCTGTTGTTTTGACCATACTTTCAAATCACACACTTTCGCAAAATAAATCACAAAAATGTCACATTTGCAAAAGCACTTTTCACAAAAATTTTAAAATGTATTTCTGGGGATTTAACCCACCAAAAGATATGGCTAGCATCCTCAGGACTCGACTAGGTGAACACAACAAGAATTGTGTTCCTAGAGGATCCCAATTTTAAATGCCAGGTATCTGAGCTGTAACTGAAAAAGAAATGGCTGACTCACAAAAGTAAAAGGCTCATCTGTGACAGTAAAACGGCCATTTCATGAAAGTGTCACAATTGTTGTTAACTTTACCCATAGACTATAATGGGATTCTGTTTTTGTTTTATAACTTTTGAACCGTTTAATATATTTTCATGGAATCTTCAAAAGGCACATTGGGAGCCCGGCTGCATGTTCCCTGAAGTTTTCAGATTGCTCACTCAAACCATGTGGGCTGTAGATGTGAGCAAAGAAACATGCAAAAGTCTGTTTTTGTGTTTTTGGTGCGATGTAGCTCAGCAACTGTACATCTGACCAAAACTCTACTTGCCAGATCCAGAGATCTATGGTACCAGACTTTGTATTCCAAATTTCAGGCAAATACATCATACGGTTGCAAAGTTATTAAGGTGCACAATTTGAGATTTAACCTTAAATGGTGTACTCAACCCTAACTACAGTGGCACTACCATTCCACTATAATATATATACACACATATGTATATGTATATCTTCAATTTGTAACCACCCTTTAACATAAGCTGCGGACACATTTCAAACTTGCTCATGCAGGTCATCCTCCAATATTAACATGCAGTAATAGTTGTATTTTGATTACTCAGCTAAAGATGCCATTTTACTGCATGTACTGATACCTAATTTCAGGAAGCTGTGTAGTAATGCTGCCATTTTAATCTTACTTTCTTAGTTATGGTACGACCTTCAGCAACACTCAGGTAATTCCTTTCATTTAAAAATGTTTATAGCCCAAAATAAAAAAAAAAGGCAGACCCATGAACTGAGTCAGATGCCCTGATTGTTTATTTCGTATCCGGAGGTATCCGGAGGTTCCTTACCAGCAAGTCAGCAAGATGACACTACCATAGCTGTGAGAGTTAAACATTTATTTAATACTTTTAAACAATTACTAAAACATTTTTGAGCACAGTAAGCTATACATTTTAATCGAGCTCTGAGTCTCTCACACCGCACACCACACTCTCAAGTGCTAGCTGCTCATTTGGCCTTTTAAATCATAGTGAGTCAGTGAGTAAGTGATAAGCAGCTGTCAGCAATTAGCATATCATGTACTGTAGCTGCCAGCAGGCAATCGCTAACATAAGCCACCCTCAAAGATATGCCACATCACAGAGTACTTGTTTGCTAATAGAAACTATGGCTTCAAATCAAAGATATTTAGTATATATATATACTATATATATATATATATATATATATATATATATATATTTATTTATGAAATGGGCTAGAAAAAAGAATCAGTGGCATTGGACAAACACCATCAGGTGACCGTGCGTTTATCAAGGCGTAACTCACACTGCGCTACCCCTCAAAACAATTTTGCCATTTTATAGGATAGATAATCCACTCTAGGGTGTCGTGGCTCTTATATACACACGCCTTGGGTGCTTGACGCACAAGGCCGTGAATAAAGCACAATAAGGCATGCGATATCAGAGCATGACTGCACACCATAGAGTGGGTTATCTATTATACATACATATGTTTGATAATGTATGGTCTTTGGTTAATAAACCACACTGTAAACATTTTGAGAGGTTGCTATGACATCATTGTAAACCTCAAGAACGCAGCTTGTGAGGTTTTCAGACATCATGGCAACCTCGAGGTGTTTTCAGTGTGGTTGTTATCCAAAACCATACATTATATTTTATAGTATATGGGCTACCAAGATTGTGTAATCACGGATTGAATTTCTTACAGAATTACTTACAGAACAGTGATTGTTGTGCATTACATTTTGTTGGAACACTGATTGTTGTGAGCATTCTGGTTTTTAGAATATTGATTGTTGTGAGCATTCCATTTTGTTAGAACATTGATTGTTGTGAGCATTCCGCTTTGTTATACCATTGATATGACATACTAAACAAGGGTTAACAACAGAATGATGTCACAACCAGGGCATAACATAGAGAATAATGGATGGGAAGGTTTGATATGAGAATTTGATGCACACCTAAGTTGTGGATGTACATAAACCCCAAGGGCTTAAGCCTGAGGGGTTTATCAAAGCATCCCACAATGAGGGTGTGCATTAAATTTCATATGAAACACCCTCCCCATCTTTTATTTTTATAATAACAGACCAGCAATTTTTCTCCAGCAGTTTGAGACTGTTTGGCCCCGCCCACATACAGAATGTTGGCCAATGAGGCAGCAGCACTGTTTGACTGGCATGGTTTATGAATGTCATAACAACCAGCTGGTTGTTATGGAAAATATCAACCTGGTCAGTACATTGAGAGAAATTGCTGACCAGTTATTATATAGAGGATAATGCTCAGACATCGGTACAACCACGCTGTATCGCTTCAGTGGTTGCTAGCAACATGGTAAACCTCGAGTGCAGCTTGAGAGGTTTACTGTAGCCCTAGCAACCACAAGAGGTGATTTCAGCGTGGTTATCACCTGATCCCCAGCCATCATCTTTTATAGTGTATGGTCAAAAACACAGTTTGCATTCTATGTGAGAATTATGGAATTTGGTATTCTTTTTGTTGTGCCACTGTTTGGAAGTTCCAAAGTGTGGTTAACAACTTTAAAATTCTAAACAGTGCATAACAAAGCTGTTTGACTGCTGATTATGGTGGTTAATAGGCACTTATCATACATTATGACTATAGTGTATGTTAGAACATTGTTGTCTTTAAAAATCTAGCTTTCCCTAGAGTTGTTGTACCATTAATGATGAAACATGATGTTGTTGTACCATCATGAATATGTCACAATGATGGAACAACAACTCAGACTGCATTTGCAAATGCGCAAGTTGCGGTTTGGAGCCATTCAAAAGTCCACGCAGTTCACCGACGGCACAGGAGGATGTTACAATCTTACAGTAAGTGCCAGTTTTTCAATAGTAGCCAGAAAATAGCAGGACAGCCATATTTATTCTTAAAATTGCTGAAGTAACACTATCTTTGTAGAACCAGATGGAGTGTAGTGATTTTATATGTGGAGTGGTAGGGAGTCATCGACATCAAGGAGCAACCGTGAGTCACCGCTGTTTTGGGGTACAGCTTTTTCCATACACTATAAAAGACAGTGTATGGGCAACACTGAACAACAACAGTGCCGTTCATTTCTCAAGGTGTCATGACACCCTCAAACCTCTCGAGCTTCTCAGCTTCCTTTGCAGGTTTCAACTACTTCGACAACCTCTCATGAACAACACTGTTGTTGTTCACTGTTGCTCACACTATCCTCTATGTAATCTGCTTGATTTCAGTTGATAATAAGGGTTCCCATACTTTAGATTATATATATATATATGTATATATATTATGGTAGCACAGTAGTGCTACCATAGTTAGGGTGAGGAGCCATTTCTATGTTAAACCCCAAATTTTGCACCTTATAACTTTGCAACCATTTGACAGATTTACCTGCAACTTGGAATACATGATTAAGAACCATAGGCCTTGGGATCTGCCAAGTTTTGTACTGGTTGGATATACAGCTCGCGGAGTTATTAAGCGTGATTCTGCGCATGCGCTTACGCTTTTTCTGGAATTCTGCTGTCTACAGGTCGCAATAGTTTGTGTGACCTGCCCAGAATCATCAGGAAACATGCGGGTTAGTCCCCAATGTGCCTTTCAAAGATTTCGTGAAAAAATATTAAACGGTTCAAAAGTTATTCAAAACAATTTCCCATTATAAGTCAATGGAAAAGTTAACAAAAGTTCAACAGTGTCGCAAATGCACTTTTTACTGTCGAAATGGCCCTGTTACTGTCGCAAATCCACCATCTTGTTTTCAGTTAGTGATCAGAAAAATGCTTGGCATTTAAAATTGAGACCTCTAGCAACCTAATTTTTTTTGTATTCACCTAGTCGGCCCTGAGGATGCTAGCCACGCTCTTTATTTTGGGGGTAAAACACCCCAGAAATATGTTTTCAGATTTCTGGAAAAGTACTTTCACAAAGTAGTGTCGCACTCATGAAAGTGTCTCAAAACTTTTCTAGGCTGTGGAAAATGACAGCAATTCTTTGGCACCTGCTGCAAAACAACAGTTTGGTGCTTTGCCTTGAAATTTGGCAGAAATGCAGCTGACATCACACAGATGTGCCTTTCAGTGTTATGTTGCAAAAATATTACACGGCGGCAAAGTTACGGCACTCAAAGCTGACGCTTTTTCCATAAGATAACATTACAGCATCCTACATTGCGCAATACTTTGGCACCCTGCTGCAATATAACAGCTCAGTCTTTTGGGCTGAAATTTGAAGGAAAGACAGCCAACATCACATAGATGTGCCTTTCAGTAGTTTGGTGAAATATTACAGGAGCCAAAGTTATGACACTCCGAACATCTCTTTTTTCCCATAGGATAACATTATGGCTTTCGTTCTTCAGGGCCCGTATCTCGAAATGGTGCGAGATACAGACTTTCATTGAAAAGTGTCCAGAAAGTCATAAATCATATACCTTTTAAATTTTTTCTACGCATACGGTTCCTGAGATGTGTTATTTAGTATTCCAGCTCCTCATTTTCTGCTCCGAGAACCATTATTATGCATACATTCTTTGTACTCACTGTCTTTCTCTATGTAGCTTTTAGGAAAACCAGCCTGTGCACTTACATTACTGTTACAATTGCCCTTCCGTTTGCGGGTTCCGTTACCCCTTTCACTTACCATTCCGCTCCGCCACCATGTGCATTATCCTTTATGCTTTCATTTGCGCTATGCTTCTGTTATTTTTGCCATTTGTGTCTACAGTACTGTTTCTCTTCTGTTTTGCTTTGCGCCACCGTGCTCCATTGACATTTCTGTTTGTAGGCACCATGTTACTATGTGACAAGACATCACGTGGTGGACTGTTCCCATCTCCGCCTCCGTGTGCTACCTCTTTCTGTTCTCATTCACGCTTGCATTACCATGTGCGCCACTGTTAGCACTTCTGTTTGTGTTGCTGTTCCTGTTTCTATGTCACAAGACATCATGGTAGGGAGTGCGGGCCCTCTGAGCCCCGAGTCTCCGCTGCTGCATTACATTCACTATTTTCATTATCATTCTCAAAAAGAAGGGAAATTAGAGGCAAAAAATCAGTTTAATGCATCAGTTAGGTTGTTCCACAGCGATGAAAGTGAGGAAATTTGGTGTTAAGGTTGAAAACTCCCTTGGACCCCCAGCCCACCCCCCAACCAGCACTGGGGTGCGATTGGGATGTTCAGTCAGTAACTCTCACCCCATTCTCCTATACTTCTGCTGCTTACATGTGATGGGGTGAGTTAGGCCAATGACCCCTGCGCGCACTCTAATGTCGGGTTGGGGTGGGCTGTGGGGCCAAGGGGGTTTTCAACCCTAACAATCAATTTCCTCACTTTAACGCTGTGGAACAACCATAACTGATGCATTAAATGGAGTTTTTGCCTCTAATTATATATATATATATATATATATATATATATATATATATATATATATATATATATATATATATATATATATATAGTGATGCTGTAGTGCCACTATAGTTAGGGTTGAGCAGGGCTTTCGTCTTAAACTGCACATTTTACAATTTAATAACTTTTCAACCATTTAACAGATTTACACAACATTTTCCTGTGCAGTCTGCTAGTATAGATCTCTTGATGTGGCAAGTTTCGTTCTTGTGCAATTTGTGAATTTTGAGATCCTGATAGTGAAAAAACCTGAAAATGTACCACTTCTTGCAGTTTTTTTCTCATTGCTGCACAGATGGTGTTGAATTGTAGTCTGAATTTTTATGGTAGAAAGATCCTGGGATACAGAAGAGGCCAGCATTTATTTTGTGAAAAAATATTAAATCTGTTCCAAAGGTATAGCATTTTAAGTTCCCATTATCTTCAATGGGATTTTTATTTTCAGGATAGCTACATGGTACAAAAGAGGATCTTCGCTCATGAAGGGTATTCCTTGTTCACTAAGGGCCAGTCCTTGTTCGCCAGAAAAAATTCCTTGTTCGCAAGCTGACATCATGTTTTTCATTCTGTCTCAAAAAACTGTCATAACTCTGCCAAGGGATGTCTGTTTGAGACACCTAACTGTGCTTCTTCATCACCGGTAGTTGGTGAGCTCTTCTTTGCAGTTTCCTGTGTGTGTTTGCTGCTATTTTAATGTTTTTATACATTTTAAATCCTTGTTCGTGGACTCGCTAATTCCTTCCTTGTTCACGAGTCCTTGTTCATTACTGGCAAACATGAACGTACCTCACAAACAAGGATTTTTGATGATCAGATGGCTAAAACTACAACCCTTGCTCATGAAGAGCAGTGGGAGCACCAAAAGGAGACATAGTGAAGTGACAAACCAGTGCATCAGATTAGTATCCAAAAGCAAGAGAAGGAGAAAGCCACTATGGTTCTCGAAAGAGGTTGCAGGCAAAGTAAGGACTAAAAGGCAGGGTTCAGGAACTATAATAACTTTATAATAATATTAACAATAACTTTATTTATTAAGTGCAGTTCAGAATGTCAATGTACTTTTACAAAAGTATAAACCTAAAAGCTTTAAAATCGATAACAATTAAAATACTGACACCTCATATCAGCCAATTAATCTAAAGTAATAGCAAAAGCAAGATTAAATAAATGGGTTTCAGTGCCATTTTGAAGCTTCCACAGTCTGGCACTCTTGAACCCAACAAGGTAGAGAATTCCACAGGGTAGGCACTGCAAACACAACAGAATGAGCTCTCAATGTCTTCTAGTTAAACCATGTGATATGTATATAAGAAGACCAAAAGACAGGAGGACAGGGAAGTGTACCTAGAGTGTCTAAGAAAAGTAGGAAGAGCTATAAGGAGAGCAAAGGCATGGACTGAGGAAGGATTAGCACAGACAGTAAAGAAAGAAGACATTCTACAGGTACATTAGCAAAAGAAGGAAAACCAGGAGGGGATTGTTAGGCTCAAAGGGAGGAAGGGGAGTGTAAGAGGGAGACATGGATAAGGCAGAAATACTGAATAAATACTTCTGCTCAGTATTTACAGAAGAGGTGGAGGACAGGGACCAAAGCCAAGCAACAGATGCCAAGGGGGTAACAGGTGGACAACAGTCCATTCACAGGAGATAGAGTCCTGCAGGGCTCACTAAATTGAAGGTGAACAAAGCAATGGTGCCAGACAGCTTATACCCAAGAATATTAAAGGAGCTGCAAAGAGAGTTAGTAGAACCTCTGGGAGCCTTGTTCAGAGAGTCACCAACACAGGAGTGGTACCAGAGGACTGGAGGAGGGCACATGTGGTCTAGCTACACAAAACTGGCAGTAGAGAGGAGGCGGGAACTATGGACCAGTCAGCTTCACCCTCAGTAGTGAGAATATCATGGAGGCACTGCTTAGGAAAGAAGTGGGGCATCTAGAAGCCATTGGTGCCCGGGACCCTAGGGCAGCATGGTTTCACAGCGGGTAGGTCGTGTCAGACAAATCTGATAGATCTTTGACTGGGTGATGAAGGAAGAAATTGGGGCAGTGGATGTTGCCTGCCTCAACTTCAGCAAAGCCTTCAACAATGTCCCACATAAGAGGCTGGTTAACAAGATGGGTAGTCTGGGCATAGAGACAAGGTAGTAAACTGGGTTGAGGGACTGGCTAACAGACTGGAGACAGAGGGTGGTGATAAATGGGGTACAATCTGGGGAGAGGGGGGTGACCAGCCAGGTACCTCAGGGATCAGTCCTTGGGCCAGTCCTGTTAAATGTCATCATCAGTGACCTTGCAGAAGGGCTGGAAGGAAAAGTCTGCTTGCTTGCATATGACACCAAGATCTTTAACAGGGTGGATACTCCAGAAGGGTGAAGAAAATGAAGACGGACCTGGGAAGCTTGAGAAATGGTCTAAGGAGTGGCAACTGAGGTTTAATTCAAAGAAGTGCAAAATTATGCACTGGGGCATAGAAAACCCTGGAGAGAGCTACAGGATGGGGTGGAGTTGCTGACAGTCACCAAGGAAGAAAGGGACCCGGGGTATTATTTCAGATGACCTGAAAATGTCAAACCAGAGTACAAGGGCAGCAGGGAAGGCCAGTAGCATGCTGGGGTGCATAGGCAGGGTATCACTTAGCAGAAGATGGGAGGAAGAAAGTTTTATTATATAAAACCCTGATCAGACCTCACATGGAGTACAGTATGCAGTTCTGGAAGATGCACCGTCAAAAGGACATTAAGAGGCTGGAAAAGGTCCAGAGAAGGGTGAGTAAGATGGTACAGGGCTTGAACCTCAAAACTTGTGAGGAGAGATTAAGGTACTCAATATGTACTCACTGGAAAAGAGGAGAGAAAAGGGACATGATAAAACATTCAGGTACCTCAAGGGCATAAACAAGTGCAGGGGGAGACATCTTCCAATACAGGAGAAGTACAAGAATGAGGGGCATGACATGAAATTAAAGGTAGCAGGTTAAGAAGGAATGTGAGGAAGTTTTTCTTCACAGAGAAAGTGGGTGACCCATGGAATGGTATGCCACAAGAGGGGTCAGAGCAAGAACTGTGGTTGGATTTAAACATGCATGGAACAGGCACAGGGGAACCATAGAGGTAAAGCAGAGGGAGGATCAGAAGCGTAATCAAGTACAGGGCTGACAGGCAGACTAGATGGGCCTAGCTGTCCTTATCTGCTGACAATTTCTATTTTTCTATGTTTTATGAGCCAATTTCCTTGTTCAGCAGTGAAGAACAAGGACTCATGAAAAGGAATCCGCTTGTGAATAAAGATGCTAGTTTTGGTCAACTGTTCCTGAAAAGGGAATCCTTGTTCATGAGCTGATTTCCTTGTTCACCAGTGACAAACAAGGACTCATGAACAAATAATTTTCTTGCAATCACAGATGCTAGTTTTGGCCATCTGGTCCTGAAAGGAATCCTTGTTTGTAGAGCCAATTTCCTTGTTTGCCAGTGATGAACAAGGACCTACGAACTAGGGAATTTTCTCACAAACAAGGATTCTAGTTTTGGCCAACTGGTCCTGAAAAGGAAATCCTTGTCGCGGAGCCAATTTCTTGTCTGCCAGTAACCAACAAGGACTCGTGAACAAGGAATTTTCTTGCAAATAAGGATGCTAGTTTTGGCCATCTGGTCCTGAAAAATGGAATCCTTGCTCATGAGCTACTTTCTTGTTCGACAGTGATGAACAAGGACTCACGAACAAGGAATTTTCTCACGAACAAGGATGCTACTTTTGCCATCTGGTCCTGAAAAAGGGAATCCCCTGTTCATGAGCTGATTTCCTTGTTCGCCAGTAACCAACAAGGACTCATGAAAAGGAATTTTCTCAAAACAAGGATGCTAGTTTTCACCATTTGGTCCTGAAAAGGGAATCCTTGCTCATGAACTGATTTCTTTGTTCACCAGTGACAAACAAGGACTCATAAACAAGGAATATTCTCACAAACAAGGATGCTAGTTTTGGCCATCTGGTCCTAAAAAGGAATCCAAAGGACCCTGCACTCTCATAGTAAAATAAGGAAAATCACACCAGGCCCTTCCCTCCAACTGTGACATAAGAACAATTATGGAAGGTGGTGTGCAAGGCCAAAGGGCCCTGTGCTCCCACAGAAAAATAAGGATGCAAGTAAATTACCTCAAAACGAAGAAAATTAATTGCAAAAACGTTGTTAATGCATCAGTTAGGATCATTTCTAAAGTAACAAAGTAGGGAACTATGGCATTAGGTTCCCAACCCTAATGCCCCACCCCACCTCCACCCTGCAGACACAGACAGCCATCAGGTGTGTCTTGGTTCATCAGCCCTAATGCTCACCCCATTGTCCCATATTGTACCTACTGTATCTTAGCTTATTTACTTATGCAATGGGTGAGTGTAAGGGCTTACAACCCCAAGAAACCCCCCTCAATGGCTGCATGGTTTTGGTAGGGTGTTAGGTTTGGAAACCCTAATGCCATATTTCCTACTTTGTCACTTTAGTAACAACCCTAACTGATGCATTAATTAAGTTTTTGCAATGAATATATATATATATATATATATATATATATATATATATATATTAGAGGCAAAAATCTGTTTAATGCATCAGTTAGGTTGTTCCACAGTGACAAAAAGAGGAAATTCATGTTAGTTGAAACTCTTTGCACTCCTCCAGCCCACCCCCCACTGGAATTGGGGTGAGCATTGTAATATAGGCCCTAACTGTCACCCCATCACATGTGGAAAGAAGCTGAGGAATAGGAGAATGGAGTGACAGTTAGGGACCAATGACCCCAATGCGCACTCCCATTCCAGTTGGGGGTGGGCTGAGGGGTGAAAAGGGTGTTTCAACCCTAACATCAAATTTCCTCACTTTTGTCACTGTGGAACAACCTAATTGATGCATTAAACAGAGTTTTTGCCTCTAATTTCCTTCTTTTGAGAATGATAATGAGAAATAGTGAATATAATGCGGCAGCAGGAGCGCCCCGAACGTGATGTCTTGTCACATAGTAACATTGTGCCCACAAACGCAAATCGTAATGCACATGGTGACACAAAGAGAAACAGTACTGTAGACAGAAATGTTAAAACAACGCAAACGCAACCGCAAATGAAACACAAAGGGTAATGCACATGGTGGCGTAACGTGAACGGTAAGTGAAAAGGTATGGAACCACAAGCAGAAACGGTAATGGTAACAGTAATGTAACGCAAAGGCTGGTTTTCCCAAAAGCTGTATAGAGAAAGACAGTGAGTACAAAGAATGTATGCAAAATAATGACTCGGAACACAAAAATGAGGACTTGGAATAGTAAATTGCATATATCTCAGTAATCGTACGACACAGAAAAAAAATTAAAAGTCATATGAATTATCACTTTCCTGGCTAGTTTTGTACTTAGCCCCTGCTAGGGGCTAAGAATTCTTTGACAAAAGTCTGTATCTCGCACCATTTTCGAGATACGGGTCTCTGAAAGCAGCGCAAACGCCGTAATGTTATCCTATGGGAAAAACAGAAGTTCGGACTGCCATAGCTTTGCCTCCCTGCAATATTTTTTCACCAAACCACTGGAAGGCACATCTGTGGGATGTTGGCTGTGTTCTCGCCAATTTCAGCCCAAAAGACCAAACCGCTATTTTGCAGCAGGGCACCAAACAATTGCTGCAATGCTTCGTATGCTGTAATGTTATCCTATAGAAAGCGCCAAATTTGGAGTACCGTAACTTGCCGCCATGTAATATTTTTTCAACAAAACACTGAAAGGCACATCTGTGAGATGTCAGCTGCGTTCTCCACATTTCAGCCCAAAACTCCAAACTGTTCTGTTGCAGCAGGGTGCCAAAGAATTACTGTTATTTTGAGCATAGTGTCGCAAAGTAGTGTCGTGATTTTAAAGCCGCAAAATTTGCCATGACACTTTCGTGAGTGCGACACTACTTTGGCGAAAGTACTTTTTCAGAAATCTGAAAACATATTTCCGGGTGTTTCACCCAAAAATAAAGACATGGCTAGCATCCTCAGGGCCCGACTAGGTGAATACAAAAAATTAGGTTGCTAGAGGGTCTCAATTTTAAATGCCAAGCATTTTTCTGATCACTAACTGAAAACAAAATGGCAGATTTGCGACAGTAAAGGGCCATTTTACGACAGTAAAAGTGCATTTGCGACACTGTTGAACTTTTTGTCAACTTTTCCCATTGACTTATAATGGGAAATTGTTTTTGAATAACTTTTGAACCGTTTAATATTTTTTCACGAAATCTTCAAAGGTACATCGGGGACCCCGCCGCATGTTCCCTGAAGATTTTGGGCCAGTCACACAAACCGCGCGTACCTGTAGCCACAAATCAGAATTACAGAAAAGCATAAATGCATCGCCGCAGATCATGCTTAGTAACTCGCGAGCTGTGTATCCGACCAGTATGGAACTTGGCAGATCCCAAGGCATATTGGTCTTGATTGTGTATTCCAAATTTCAGGCAAATCTGTCAAATGGTTGCAAAGTTATTAAGGTGCAAAATTTTGGGTTTAACATGTAAATGGCTCCCATCCTCTAATTATAGTGGCACTACCGTGCACTATATATATATATATATATATATATAATCTATATATATCTATATGCAACCAATAATATCTGACAGGGTGGGTGGTATTGGGCAATACTGGAACACCCGGGTGTAATGAGGCTCAATACCTGCAGGCAGAGGGCCTTATAGCCGCTGAAGGTCCGGTATTGCCCATACTACCTGCCTGAGGGTATATTGTGCTTTAGAAAATGGGCTACCTGTGGCAGTGTTATGTGGGATTTAAAACATTAAATAAAAATAAAAAAATACAGCAACAATGAAGTTTGAGTATATTGGCTGAAAAGCAGTCCCTCCATTTCTGTGTTTTTTCATGTCACGTTGTCTCCTCATCCACAGAGTGATTGTGCTTACCCCCCACCTCTGGAACAAGACATGGAGTTTTTCCATAAAGTTTTTTAACTTGTTGTGCTGCAGAAAAGAAAACAATACTCAGCCTTTGCCATATTTGAAAGATTTTTTTTTTCACCATTGGCACTTGTAGCTTTTAGGAGCATGACCCTACTTGACCTTGCTGTGTAAGACGAGGAAGTGCCATGCAAGAGATATGAAGCAGCAGCCAGGAAGAGCTGTAAATGGTTTTTATATGTATGTTTACTACAGTATTGTTGCTTATTTTTAATTTGTGGGGATGACAACATCAAACATGAGACAGTCCATTTGTGCTTATGCACCGCTTCCGTGTCTTTCGAGAAGGATCGGTATCGGGATATGTTTCATCGCGATGTAGTTGGCGCTGTGAAATCTTTTGAAGAAGAATGTTAGGTGAATGTATTCTTGCTTGAATACTAGCATTTTTATGTTTTTAATGACTTAAAAAGTATCAGTGGGTCGTGGGGTGGGGAGGGGCTGGCCAGCCAACAGAGGTGCTATGAACTTCCCACTCCCATAGCTCTGGACACCAGTCATTTTCTGTGTGGAGCTTCTATCTTGCCATTTTATTCCCATGAATGAAATTAGTATTTTTTCACACAAATCATGCTAGAATTTGGAGATGGGCCACTGGAGTTGTTGGCAGATTTGTGGCTGTGAGTAGCTAGTCAGTCTTTCCTGTCATTTATCGAGGGAAACATTAGCGTGATCTGAAATTCAAAATTGGTGGTTTTAGTCAATTAGGAGGCAGGATGGGCATCATGGTATTTCAGTGGGTGAAGAGGCACTTTAACCTGATATTTGTTTTTCCAGGGCTCTCACTGTTAGTTAATGTACCCTGGCAGCCAATCAGATTGTTCATATTTTCAAGTCCATTTTCTAAATATATATGTATATTCTTTAAAATGACATTTAGAACATTTAGGGTTTAGATGCGAGAGAAGTGTGACTTTGCTGTTTCCATCACTGAATCCCTAACTCCCCACTCCCTAAAAGCAAATCAGGGGTGGACTCTTCAGCTCTAATGCTCACCCCATCAGGGTGTATATGTTTCTGGAGTGTATAGAATGCATGTGCTTTAGAGCTGACAACCCCTAGAAAGAGTCTGCCCTGATTTGCTTTAGGGTGGGTTGGGGTTTTAGGTTGAAACCCTAAAGCCACATTTCCCTACTTTTTGTCACTTTAGTCCAAACCCTAAATGTTTCATTAATGCAGATTGTGCAAAGAATTTTCTTACTTTTTAAGGCAGTATAATCATATCCTTATTTGCCTGTGGAGTTCAGGGCCTCTCCCATGTATTTGCACTTTTTGAGATAGTGTAATCATATCCTTATTTATGTGATGCAGGGACCAACCAAATTGTCAACATAGCCTTTTATTGCCACACCTCATGAATCCAGTACCAAAACTTGTGAAATCCCTGCTGAAATATCATTCCGCACCACCGCAGCATCAGTCCATGCCACAAGTGCAGAAAACATTTTGGCCAAGACTTGAAAATGACAGCTGTCACATCTCATAAGGTGTTGTGAAGAAATGGGTATGTTGAAAATTTGTGGTCAAAGTTTAGAAAATTACAAACGCTACGACGGAGCATAGCGAAATGTCAACGGATGTACACAACTTTGCCATTTTAACATATTTTGACCCCAAATTTTCAACATACCTTCTTATGGCCCCACCTCATGAACAAGTGCATTGAACAGTTTGAAATCCAGCCAAAAGGTAATTTCATCAACCAACCACAAATTCAAAGAAATCTTATTGAAGCAATGGGAATAACCTACAAAAGTTCACTTTTTCACTCTCCATCTTTCAGAACACAGTATCATTCTCAGAGGTGTTGCCTGTCAAAGGCATGGTGGAGGCGAGGGTAATGGCACCATGCAGTTTAATGAATGGTTGAAAAATGGTGCGGAGCACAGGGCTTGGCTTCATTGGGGACTGGGGTTCCACCTGAGGGACACTAGCCTATACTGGCAGGATGGTCTGCATCTGTCCAGGAAGGAACAAGTCTTTGAGCAATCGGTTTAAATGCTTCATTGGCAAGCTTTTAAACTAGTCAATGGGGAGGCACTGACAAGCAGAAAAATCCCAGCCTCTCCCTACAAAACAGGGTACTAAATGAGAAAAGACCAAGGTAGAACGGGTCAGTGGGGGATGCTGCTAAACAGAAGGTAAGGCCATCAAAAATGGAGAGCAATGAGTACCAATGCCCGTAGTCTAGGTAACAAGCTTCCTGAATTAGTGGCCTTGATGGAGGAGGAACATCTGGATATCGTGGCAGTCACAGAAACATGGTACAATAATAAAACCATGACTGGATGTAAACATACCAGGATACACTATCTACAGGAGGGACAGGGAAGGTAAAAGAGGAGGAGGAGTAGTTCTTTATAAGGGAAGGAATAAAAGCAACAGAACAAAAGGGTAAACAGGGAGGAGAAGAAGCACTGTGGGTAAATTTGAGATATGCAATGGCACCACAATCTGCACAGGGTTGTATACAGACCTTCTCAGGGGAGGAAATGGACAAGGAAATGATAGAAAGTATACTTAGAATGGCAGAAAAGGGAGATATTGCTGATGGGTGATCTGAATATGCCAGATGTTAACTGAGTGCAGTTGCAGCTGCCACTTGAAGAGTGCAGTTATTCTAGATGCCCCACAGGGGCATGCCTTAGACAACTAGTACTGGAGCCCACTCGAGAGGGAGCATATTAGACTTGATGCTCTCAAATGGAGATGGAGAGAGGATCACAGATGTAGAAGTGGGTAGCCATCTGGGAACTAGCGACCATCAAACAGTATGGTTCACAATAAACACAGCAATAGCACGGTAGTGCTACCATAGTTAGGATTGAGGAACCATTTCTATGTTAAACCCAAAACTTGCACCTTAATAACTTGCAACTGTTTGATGGATTTGTCTGAAATTTAGAATACATGGTCAAGAACCATAGGCCTTGGGATCTGCCAAGTTTAGTACCAGTTGGATATACGGCTGCAGAGTTATTAAGCATGATCTGTGCGGCATTTACGCTTTTTCTGGAATTCTACTGTCACGCCTACAGGTCAGACGTGTTTGCACGACTGGCCCGAAGTCTTCAGGGAATGTGCAGCCAGGGTCCCTGATGTGCCTTTTGAAGATTTCGTGAAAATATTAAACGGTTCAAAAGTTATTCAAAAACAGTTTCCCATTATAAGTCAAAGGAAAAGTTAACAAAAAGTTCGACAGTGTCGCAAACGATTTTTACTTTTGCAAATGGGCCTGTTACTTTTAAATCAGACATTTTGTTTTCAGTTGGTGATCAGAGAAATGGTTGGCATTTAAATTTTGGACCCTCTAGCAACCTGATTCTTTTGTATTCACCTAGTCGGACCCTGTGGATGCTTGCCATGTCTTTATTTGTAGAAACACCCCAGAAATATGTTTTCAAATTTCTGAAAAGTACTTTCGCAAATTACTTTTGTGCTCATGAAAGTGTCAAACTTTTTGTGAAAGCTTTAAATTGTGCCAGTAGTTTTCCATCTGTGGGAAAGTGACAGCTTATTTTTGGCACCGCGCTGCAAAAGAACCTTTGGGAGTTTTGGGCTGAAATTTGGAAGAAACGGAGATGACATATCACAGATGTGCATTTCAGTGTTATATTGAAAAATATTACATGGTGGAAAAGTTACGGCACTCAAAGTTGACAGTTTTTCCCATAGGATAACATTACTGCGACCGACGATTACAGAAATCCTTTGGCACCCTGCTGCAAAATAATGGTTTTGTCTTTTTCCTGAAATTTGAGGAAGACAGCCAACAGCCTACAGATGTCTTTCAGTAGTTTGGCGAAAAAATATTACATGGCGGCAAAGTTACGGCACTCCAAAGTTGACCATTTTCCCATAGGATAACATTACGGCGCTCGCCGCTTTTTCAGGGCCCGTATCTTGGAAACGGTGTGAGATACGGACTTTTCATCAGAAAATTTTAGCCCCTTAAGAGGGGATAAATACCAAATTAGCCAGGACAGTGGTAAATAATATGACATAAAAAATTTTTCTACGCTGTAAGGTTCCTGAGATATAATGTATTTAGTATTCCAAGTTCTCATTTTCTGCACCAAACTCATTATTATGCATACATTATTTGTACTTCACTGTCTTTCTCTATGCAGGTTTTGGGGAAAACCAGCCTGTGCGCTTACATTACTGTTACTGTTGCCCTTTCCGCTATGTTCCGTACCGCTTTACTTTACCATTGACGTCCTGCGCCACCATGTGCGCATCCTTTGCGTTTCATTTGGCGCTTTTGTTATTTTTTTGCCATTTCTGTCTACAGCACTGTTTATCTTTCTGTTTCACTTTACATCACCATGCCCATTGACATTTCTGTTTGCAGACACCATGTTACTATGTGACAACACATCACATGGCAGACCGTTCCTCGTCACGCCACCATGTGCGTTGCCCTTTCTGTTCTCATTCGCGCTTATGTTGCCATGTGCACCACTGTTAGCATTTCTGTTTGTGTTGCTGTCCCTGTTAGTATGCCACAACACATTGGGCCCTCGCTCCCTCCATTAATATGCGGCGCGCAGGGCCCAAGCTGCCCCTGCCCGCGCCGCTGCATTACATTCACTATTTCTCATTATCATTCTCAAAAGAAGGGAAATTAGAGGCAAAACTCTGTTTAATGCATTAGTTAGGGTTGTTCCACAGCTACAAAGTGAGGAAATTTCGCTGTTAGGGTTGAAAACCCTAACTCAATTCATCCCCCAGCACCACACACACACAGACACACACACACACACACACACACACACACACACACATGGTATGGGGAGGACCAAGTCAACACAACCAATGACAGACATCCAGCAGCAGGTGACAGAAATAACAAACAATTGTCTAAATGTACTACGAGACATCACCACCCACCTGACCAGGTACTGCATGCTCAGTGGAGATCAACAGCAAAACTGAGGCCATGTACACCAACGTATACATCCATGATTGCAGCTGCATGCAACGTACCACACTTAGTAGTTGCATGGCCTTACCTACCGAGGCCCCTCACCAGACCACACCACATGTAGTGGGACACCTGAGCAATAGAGTTCAGCAAAACCAAGGAGTTGTACTGGTATATATCTCTGATAATAACAAGGGTTTGAGAATGCAGCTTTCTAATTGACTGTAAACATTGTAACACCCTTATGTTTAGTTTTTATTAACATGTAGAGCCTAACCATATGATGAACATGGTTTAATGTTGTTTAAAAACAGTTTTATTATGATAGCAATAAGCCACTACCAGGTATTATGTTAATGGTCAGTTTATCACTGTCTAGCGACATATGGCACTCGGCTATGCCTCATTCAACATTAAAGCCTACAGGGTGATTAACAGACCATTTAACATAACTATTGGTTATGCCTTATTGCTTAATTGTCTTTATGAGTAGATACTCCCTCTGCTAGGCACTGCAGCAGGTTTGCAAACACAGTGTACCACCCAGTTACACCATACACTGTCTAGTTACTGGAGAATGGCTGTCAATATGAACTCATGAAGATGAACAGTGTAACTTGATCATTACAGTCATCGAAACCTTAGTGTGATTAAAATGACAGAGTTAATGATAGAGAATAACCCCTGTCCTAGTACACTTACCCCATTGTGAGTTAAATCAATACTAAAAGACATTCTGTTTATATAGAGGATAATGTATGGTCCTCTATCCGTAAAAGTTTGTAAACTTGAGAGGTCATCATGGCATGTTTGGAACCTTGAGAGCTTAAGCTCGAGAGGTTCAGTCGTCATGATGACCTCGAGAAGATTTTTCAACTTGTTACGGATAGGGAACCATACATTGTCTTTATAGTGTATGGTCACCTATCTATTGTATTTCAAGTTTGTTCCAACGTGCTGCCATGACCTCTGACGTGACCTGCGATGAGACAAGTAAAAGGGGACATTGGAGTCAAAGTTCAAAGGACGTAATTTTGTTAGGGCAGGCGTCACGGGAGTTCGTGGACTCACAGTTCGTCGGGTGTCCACATTGCAGTTTTGTGATGACCGCCTGCAAGGTAATTAATAATTTTACATTTACAGCCCCTTGTTGAATTTACCACTGGGTAAATGGCAATGTTCTGAGGTAAAGCTTGACAATGCGGCTCAAGCTTTGGAATGCAAGCAGAGTTCTAGTTGTTATGCTGCAGTAGCTACGTACCTGGTGCAGCATAACAACAAAGCTACTGCAACATAACAACTTTTTAGTTGGTATGGATTTTTATGCTTAACAGCATTCTACCATACATTATAATACACTATACCTACTTGATTCCTGTTGTACCACAATTAACATAGTTATCACTTTGATAGCATCAGTGACAGAAGTGTGGCAAACCCAAACACTAGGCATACAGCCTGAGTATGAAACAACTGTTAAAAAATTACACTGTGTCCATAAGGGATAGATCACTCATTGCAAACAATAGTAAATGTATTACTATTTGAATAAGTTAGTCATCACAGATGCAATGAGATTTTCTTTATCAGGTACAACATATTCAGTAAGTGCCTACAAGAAAATCTATGCTATATACATCTCCGATACAGGTACGTCATTGTTGGCTTAGTAGTACTATGATATTTAGCTGCTTGGCCTGATCCATGCAATTACGCTGTTTCTTACAAAGAATACTTACTGCATCTTTAGTATTCAAACACACTGAAAGTCTATGTATGTACATCAGCAGTACACCTTCATCAGTAAGAATGCATCTGATACTGGCAGCACAAATTGCACAGCGTTGAACAGCCAATGCTTTTCCATACGCTTACATCAGCCTCTCTATCTTGAGTAAACTGTTGCAGTAAATGTACCACTATATAAATCAGATACTAAATGTAACACTACTTTATATTGAGCATGCTAGTGTCTTGTAGTAAATTTATGTACTTCTTAATAAATGTATGCTCACTATTGTTAAACCTTTCTACAACTGTCATCATGCACCTTCATCATTTATATTGACTAACGGCACAGTACCAGTTGTGGTGTGTGTGTGGGGCCTCGTAGGTAAGGCCATGCAACTACTAAGTGTGGTACGCTGTGCAGCTGCAATCATGGATGTGTACATTTGGTTTACATGGCCTCAGTTTTGCTGTTGATCTCCACTGAGCATGCAGTACCTGGTCAGGTGGGTGGGGATGTCTCGTAGTACATTTAGACAATTGTTTGTTATTTCTGTCACCTGCTGCTGGATGTCTGCCATTGGTTGTGTTGACTTGGTCATCCCCATACTTGCAAGTGTGTGTGTGTGTGTGTGTGTCTGTGTGTGTGTGGTGCTGGGGGTGAATTCGGAGTTAGGGTTTTCAACCCTAACAGCGTAATTTCCTCACTTTTTGTCGCTGTGGAACAACCCTAACTAATGCATTAAACGGAGTTTTTGCCTCTAATAATATATATATATATATATATATATATATATATATATATATATGTGTGTGTGTGTGTTTTGTTTTGACACCAAATTTTCAATATACTCATTTTATGACTCTTATAAACATGGCAAGTAGCATTTATAGCATACTGGCCAAAATTTAATTTTGTACCAGAAGTGCTAAACACATTTCAACCACGATTTAATAAAATTACATATGTTGTGTTTTATGAAGTGGTGGAAAATGCCTATGTTGAAAGTTTGGAGTCAAAATATTGACAATTAGTGAAGTTGTGAGTGAACATTGAAATAGTGCAACATTCACTCATAACCCAGGCATTTTACCACATTTGTACCCCAAAGTTTCAGCATAATCTCTTATTACCACACCTCATGAACCCAGTAGGTGAATATGTTCAAATCCCAGCTAAAATGTCATTTCACAACAGTGAACACCATTCCACACCACCGGTGTGAAAACACATTTGGCCATGATTTGAAAAATGACACTTGTTACATTTATGAGGTGGTGTGAAAAATGGCTGTGCTGAAAATATGGGGTCAAAATATTTAAAATTACCAAGGTTATGAGTGAGCTAGTTTTACATATTGTGACCCAACATTTTCAGCATAGCCTTCTTATGACCCACCTCATGAATGAGGTGGAGAAAATTTTGAAATCCAGCCTGAAAGGTGATTTGTAAGCGACCACAAAACTACTTTTGAGGCCAGGTTCCATAATTACACCATCGTTGGTCATGAGGTGGTGTCCCCAAAAGAAGTGTTGAAAATCTGGGCTCAAAATATACAAAATGACAAAGCTGTGCATCAAAGTTAACTCCCCATTGAAACACTGAATCATACTTACATTAGTTTCTCACATCTTAGTCACCGGTTCCAGAAGCAAGAAGACTTTGATCAGAGAGTGGATCTTCACCAAAAGGACACGATTAGGTGAGTGAGGGTGTGGGGATGTGGGTGCTGAGTTTAAGGTCATGTGGGGTCAGATCAGTGAGGGATCATTTTCTAGTTTGTCAGGTAGCTCCCTTAAAAACAAAAAAAAAAAACGAGGGATGGTTTTCTGTTTTTTTTTTTTTAAGGAACATGACATTTCAACACTGGGGATGAGCATCCCAGTGTTGGGCTACTGTTCAGTGACCTGGAAGGGAGGAGGGGGAATCAGGAAAGCTGTGTGGGGTGGGCACTCCAGTACACTTAATAAATAAAGAGATAGATAGATAGATAGATAGATAGATAGATAGATAGATAGATAGATAGACAGACAGACAGACAGACAGACAGATGGAGAGACAAAGAAAGACAGACAAAGACAAGCAGATAGAAAAGGGGATCAGTGGCACACTGCTCTCACTACAGTCAGCAGCAAGACTCCAGCTGTGGCTGCAGTACTCAATAAAGTCCTGCTGTTCTCATACAGAGAATGTGGGTGAGTGGCTCCTCTCACTAAGCTGGGCACCCTGGATTTTGGTGTGCCCAGTAAAGGTATTTCTGCCATTATTTTAAAATGCAGACATCAGAAGCTAGCTAAACAGGTCCTGTTTAGCTAGGTTTAAGTGCTTGTTTCAGTGTTGGGTGGTAATGTATTACAAGTAATGAATTATTGTAATCAAACTACATTACCATGTAACTTGTAATGGTAACAGATTACTGTACTAGTAAGAAACTGTAATACTTGGGAAGTTGCAGATTACATTTTCTTGCAAGTGATGCATTGCTGTAGTGCAATTCTCTGTATTACTTTTTTTTTCATAGCATGTGAGCCAGCTCACTTGGGCCAGGAGAATTCAAAGCATTTTTATTAGTAGTTAGCAGCTCCAAGGAGAAAGCCAGGTGCCATCCCTTTAAAAAATAAACCTCTTACTATTTGTGTCCTCAGAGTGACAGTGCGATGTTTGCCATGACGTGATGTGCACTGGAGGTGCGTGGCCTGGTACACATGTGGCAATGATGAGGAGCATCTATTTTCTGATCCTTCCTTTCCCTGCCCACTTTACCATGTCCATGCATGAAGAGGCAGCTGCTACTATATTGCAATCAATCGCCATGTTATCAGGCCAGTACCACAGCAACTACACACCTCTGAGGATCATTTGCATGGTGACACTTACGTTGTGTCTTCTGTGGAAGTTTATTTTTATTTTGGATGGAGCAGGAAGGAAGAAGCAAAGAGAAGTAGTGGGGACTAGCCCGTGGCATGGTGGGTTGAGGCATCTATGCCTCCCTGCTGCCAAGCCAGTGATGCAGGTTTGGGAACAGACTCGAGTTGCTCAGGGGTTCAGATGGAGGAGATTGAGACCATTGAGAGGTAGTCCCACCACCCTGCTCCCCAGTTCATCTCTGAGCCAGCGACAAACACAGCCCTCCGCTGACCACCAGAGCTGTCAAGGAGTGAATACTGTATACAGTATGTGCCTGGCTGATGGACCTGTCAATGAATGAGTATTGTATACAGTATGTGCTCCTTGACAGCTCAGTCGGCATCCAGCCATGGTGGAGAGTGGAGGGCTACCTGTAGGCCGATTGCTGTCTCAGGATAGGATGGGAAGAGCAGGGTGGTGGGCACTGCCTGCTGGGTGGGGTGGTTGGAGGTCCACTAAACCACCAGGGACAGTTAAATAAATATATATTGGGAGATTGGGGATAGGTAAGGGGATATTCTAGGCTACCAGGAAGGATATATACTGTACTACAGTGCATTCCACTTAAAAGCCTACTTGATAAATGCATAGCCTGCATAAACGATAGAATTCCCAAGTCCCAATTTTTTCCCTATACTTCCTATGTTAAAAAACCTGTTAAATACATATAAGGATCACCTTAAATGCATATTTTTCTCTCAGTTTTGTTGTTCAAGTGTGGACCGACTGGCCCAATTTTACTGACACTGCCTGTAGCTGCCTTATTAATTAGCAATTAATTGTCTGTTAATGGGCTGCTCTATTAAAAAGAGGTGTTAATCACCTACTTCATCCTTTTAACCATCAAACCCAAGTCACAGAAGCACCTCCTCTCAATGAAAGCAAAGAACCCAAAAGAATGTCACAGAAGCACTTTACACTAATCCCAGAAGCATCCTCCTCCCACAGGAATCAGACTGAAGAATGCCAGAGCATGTCACATATCACTCTATCCCAACCAAAGAAGCACTTCAATGCTACTGGCATTTCTTTTTCCTACCCAGCCCCCTGGTACATATTGTACAGCAAGTTGCACTTACCATTAAAACAATACAAGCTCTGATAACGTATAGCCCTCTTAGATGCATACTTCTTGCTGGTCCCAAGGGTATACATTTAAGAGGGCTGCACTGTAATTACTGGGGAGATCGGGATAGGGTATACCATTAGAGAGGACTGAGATTGAGCAACTCAAATATGAGCCACTCAATCTCAGCACCTCTGTTGTGGGCTACCCTGCAAGGGTAGCAAAAGGAAAGGGCAGGGTGAGAGGATTGCGACAGGATACCGGAAGGTATCTGTGAGGTATATGGGGTTGTAAGAGAGAAGTTGCTGAGCTAGCCTAGTGGTGTGGTGGTTAGGAGGCTGTCTCTAGTGAGGAGGGTGCAGGGTTCATGGCTAGGGGTCAAGCACAATGTTTTGTGCTTTTCTGTGCTGTTTTTTTTCTTGCATCCTGGTTCTCCCCACTCCTGACATGCACCCCCGGAGTTAGTTATTGTAGTTGAGGGGTGAGGCAAAGCCCCTACATGAAACAATTAAGGTATTTTTCTGGCTGTGAATGTACATCACCGATTTTGTTTTCTGCGATGTACATTGCCGTAATGGCGTATCGCCTTTACGGCGATCACCATTATCACATAGAACCCAGGGATAGCGAAGGATCCACTAGACCACTGGAGACAGATGTAAAGCTATGTAATGGGGACACTGGGATCGAGGGAGTTCTATATGTATTTACAGTATTAATGAGTGGCAGTACCACCATAAATCAAACACACCCTGACAGATGCAACAACTATTCCATTCATGCACAACTGTCTCGCCTATACCCCACTGCCACCCTTTTGCCCCTTTATGCCCCAGCCTCCTGGCAACCAGTTTCTTCACTCCCCAACCATCCCAGCCCTCTTGTGTTGAGCTAGGTGGGGGGGCCCAGATCCTGTGGCAATTCCCGTAGGTGCACCAACTGTTTGGTGTGGCTTTTGGCTTGTGGAAAACCTAGGGTGTTTGGTGCCAGGACCCTGAGTTTTGTAAAATTGGGTACAGAGTCCCTGGTGCACCCAGAGTTTGCTATAGTCCTGAACAACGTAATTTGCATTGCTTTAAGGGCTGTCTTTTGAAAATCGGGCCTATACTGTATACTAAAATAAAATGTGCACCCACAGGAAATACTTGTAATTAAATAACACAAAGCACAAATTTATAAAGTGCTTAGGGACCAAATATTTAATTCTGTTATGCCTTAACACAGTGACACAAAACAAGCCTGGTACCTGGACAAACACCCCAGCACATGAACCTTTTACTGGTCTTAGAAGGAGTGACGGTGTCATAAAACTGCAGTGGCATGGCTAAAGGGATCCTTAACAGAAGATGACCCTTCCCCGAAAGGCTTTACTTGCACTGTAAGAGAAACATGGCTGTGACTCAGGCTACAAGGAAACCTGGACTAGTTCTATGAACTGAATCTGACTACTGCTAGGCCCTGATTCTAAGCCTGGCTCAGTTTAGGCCATAAACTAACCCAGGATGAGTGGTCAATGAGGAATGAAATAAATAGTGTGTTGCAGCATGATGCTATAACTAGTGTACTGGTCCTCAAAGGAGTTCTATAGTCAAAATTTGCAAAACGTATGATTAATCCCTGATAACCACTGTTTAGAAATTGTAAACAATGTAAATAGGGTAATAGGGGCAATCAGAAGAACTTTGTCTCAGAACATAGATCCTGTATTCTGCCCTTGTACAGAAGTCTGGTTAGACCCATTTGGATTATTGTAGCCCATTATGGAGACCATACTTCAGGAGAAACATTGATTTGTTGGAAAGGATCCAGAGGAGGATGACAAAATGATCTCGGCACAGAGGATTTGGATTATGAGAGAAGATTGGAAACCCTGGATTTATATCCATTGGAATTAAGGAGACAAAGGGAGATCTCTTGTTGATGCACAAAATCAGTAATCATATTGAGCTGATGAACAGCTTAGGCTTCATATTTGTGATAAGGAATGTGGAGCTGAGAAGCCACTGATTAACAGCTGAGACTAACCTACCCAAATAGAAACCCAAGAATAATTTTTATACACAGAGAATAATCACTCTATGGAATAAATTACCAGCATCCATAGTAGATGTGGACAGTTTTGAGATATTTAGAGCAGACTAGACAGTTATTTATTGGGCTAATAGGGACAATACACCCAAACGGGAGATAGGTTATATGGGCTTGTGCCTTCTACCTATCTACAGGATCTAGTATAATGCCTAGTATAATAATGCAGAGTGTATTGATTTGTGTGTAGTCTTGGTGTGTTCTTCTTTGTCTGCTATAATAACATGGGTTCCAAAAATAATGTCTTCTGATTCGTCCAAACAGGTCATCTGTCCATTGATTAATACATGATATACCCACAGTTGCATGTTCACAGGGCTTTATTTGACTATTTCTTTATGTAAAACTCTAATATAATACTACCCATTTTATAAGAGGATAAACCCACTCAGGGTATGGGTTACTGAGCATTAATCCATGCCTGAGTGGTTGAAGTCACTCAACTTCGCCTCATGGCTCCAACGTCCCTAAGCATGGATTAATGCTCAGTAAACCCAAGGGTTAATCCTTCCTTTGGAATTTTTTCTAAATTTGCCTACTAGTTTTATGACCTCTGGGGATCTCCATGTTATAATGGTTTATTGCTCTTTTATGTCCTGTAATGCCTCATACTAAGGTTCATATTAAGGTTACTGAAGAGCAAGGAGGCCAATGTCCCATGTAGTTCTTATGCCATTATAAAGTGTAATGAGCGAGGACATACTATGAATTAATTAAATTATGAAGATGGGATTTAAAAAAGCTTTTAGTTTCACTTATGGCTACCTCAAGGTGCAGTCTGTTCCAGGATCCAATGGATCTAAAAGTAAAGAAGAATTTCCTACTTATATAATGAAATGGCTTCCTGCAAGCTGTAAGGGTGCCTCCTAGTATTGTGAGTATCGTTCTAAATTCAAGACCAAGATCTGTTATGACATATGGGTCCTGGATTACATCAAACAGGAACAGAAGGTTCCTCCTAATACGATGGGTAGCAAAGGTCATGAGATTAAGAGAACAAAGTCTGTTTTCATAAGATTCATGTGGAAGACCGTATTTATGTTTTGTGAATTTTTTTGCACCTTTTCCAATAATTTGCAATCATTTTTTCTATATGGGCACCAGAGCTGTGATGCATATTCCAAATGCTCCTGTCTTGTGTGACAGTGATGCAGCCGGACCATTGATTCAGTGAGGGAAAGTACTGCAGTTGATCTGATGATAGAAGCCTTGTGTTATTGCCCCAACTAAATAACTCTATTTCAGTATTTTTGTTTTCTATGTGTTTATTTAGGTCTAGCCAGCAGGAATAAATGTTTTGCTTTCAAAGCCCTTAATTCATCAAATTATACCCAGCCATAAAAGCACAAAAATATCCCAGGTCATCAATTATATAATCTGTGAAGACTGTAGCTGTTTTTACAGAATACCCTCTCAATTTGACCTCAAGTAATTGCTAAGCTGTAAATGTAGCTATCAGTACCTACTGAATAAGGAACGTGACTTAAAATCACAGCTGTACTGTTTTAAAATTGACTGAAACCCAGACTTGCTGAATTTACAGTTCTGGACTGTTATATGGGCAGGAGGCATTGTAGGAAAAAGAAGAGCAACAAACCGTGGGAATATGGAGATCCCCTGAGGCCATACAACTAGTAGGAGAAGACATAAAACTGGTAGACAAATTAAGAAAAAATCTAATATCAAGCAAAGGGAGGGACACACCAGGACTAGACACAAATTTAAAAACACTCTTGACAACATATGTTGTTGCCAGTTTTGACTGTAGTATTCCTTTAAGGGGCAGGTATGTGTTGAATGTCCTAAGATGAGTATCTAGCTCTATGAGAGTGATGGAACATATGTGAGCTCAACTCTTATGACAATGAATGAATGAAAGAAAATGGTTGCTGCAGGCATGCCTACCCATTGTCTCTATATGGAAACCAATACACATGCCAGGAAAAATAGAAACTTAGCCCAAAGGCTGAACCCACTCAAGCTCTTGAGGGGTAGCCAAGCAATATGAAAATGATGTGGAGGTGTGGTCTGATATGACTGAATGGAAGGTAATAGCTGAATGAGTGACTCAATGAATGGATCATACAACAAGCAACATAGGTGTTAAGCCCCAAAGAAAGTATCAGGAAAACTGCCTGGGATAATTAGGTCCAGCTGAATGGTGGGAATGAATCCTAAAGAGACAGAAGATCAGACTATGGCCACAGCACCTGAAAGGTGATGACAACAGCCAGACAGCAGATGGGTAGGATCCAGGATGCAAAGCTCAGACAGGTGGCAGCATGGAAAGGTAGAGGAAGCAAAAACCCAGGAAGACAGATAACGTAGGCAGGGAATAAGAGCACTGGACCATGATATGGAACACGTCTCTGAGATACAAATGGGAAGTGCAGCTATTAGGTTGCTAGCCACGTGACACTCAAAGAAAGACAAAAGCGGCACTCACAGAGAAGACAAAAAATAAATACTGGCTTGCATAGCCAAATTCATGAACCACGGTGGTTTATTATGCAAAAATGGAAGACACCAAACTAAGAGGCTGAGGAGCAGACTGAGGTCACAGGAGCCAGGGTGAAGGAAAGAACCACGCAGGCAAAACAGGCACACAGCCAGCATGCCAGTAGGTGGCCCAGGAAGCAGTGAAATTGCAGTGAGCACAACTGCAAGCAGACTGCAGGAAGCACAGCAACACGTAAGAGACCCACAACTAAGTAGCGGCCAGAGGAGCCAGGCAGCAGGAAGCAGAAGAGCACTGGCAGCAGCCACTGGGAGACAGCCCAGAAAGAAGGACATAAAGGGCAGGTAGGAGAAGTAGTATTCCTGGCTGTCATGGCATGGAAGAACACCAAAAGCTGTGCAATGAGGATGGGAGTGTGAGCAGGAAGAGTTAGAAGCAGCAGAGCTTACTGCTCAACCCAGAACTGCTAGCTGCAGTGGCAGCAAAAGTAAGGCAGCAGGTCTCAGAGGCAAACAGCAGTGACCCCAATCAGCTAACATGGGGTGGAGCTCAAAAGAGACAAGGCAGTCTAGGAGGGTAGGACGACTGAGCACCCACTGCAGGTAGGCAAGTCTAGTGGGAACCAAGGAAGAGGAGAGGAGAGAAAGGCTGCATTCACAATCACACCTTTTATAAATGTAAATTCCAATGAAATTGCAGTAGCGAAACATACTCTTTTTTAATTTATTTTAGCCATTGGTAACCAGGTAAGGCCCACTAGGCACCAGTGCCTGTTTTAAGGGTGACCTGGGAGCACTGGGGAGGTTAAGTGACTTGCTCAAAGTCACACAGTATGCAAGTGGATGTTGTGGGACTCAAACCCCAGTGTGCTAGATGTACCAAGCTCATTCACAGCTCGTTACTCTATCCTCTATGCTGTACTGCCAGCCAGTGCTTTTGACATTAATACACTTACTGTTTGCCTTTCCTTGAACTTATTTACAGTACCATCACCAGTATTTCTTTTACATTTTTCTCTTTCACTGTTTCACTATTTAGATCTGTTGTTCTGTTTAGCCTGCCCTGTAGATGCAGCACTGTTAGTTCAGTAAATCCTATAGTGGTTCACCATTTGGTAAGATCTTTTCCCAAACAATTCATTTTCATTTCCTTGAGTGTCACACTAAATCATGTCATACACTGAGATGGAGATGTCCCTAAAATGTAAGGTGTACTGGTACCAGTAAGAAATAGGACACATGTCAGTAGACACAAATTTGCTTGGTAGTACTGTAAGCTTGCTAACTTCCTAAACAACATACCTGGCCCTGCTTCAGGCAGTCTTTCGTAGGTTTCTACAATCTGATACCAAACCCCTCTGTGCTATGACAGCCTCTACCTAAACTGAGCACTAAAAACAGCACAGTACTCAGCTAGCAACCAATAACACTACTACTCTGTTGTGGAAAAGTCCCAATCATGACGGCATTACTTGTTGCAACAACTGTCCCATGCTCTTAGCAACAAACCCGCTGCAATTGCCCTCAGATCTACTATACAATCAGTAGAACTAACAAGCATTTGTCAATGCTGAATGTTTGCTTGCTGATATTAGCATTTGAAATGCAGGAGTTAGACAGATGCAGAGAAGAAATGGCTATGAAGCAGTGAACTTCACACCCACCCACCTCC
This sequence comes from Neoceratodus forsteri, assembly GCA_016271365.2. Lineage (NCBI taxonomy): Eukaryota > Metazoa > Chordata > Ceratodontiformes > Ceratodontidae > Neoceratodus > Neoceratodus forsteri. The sequence continues at coordinate 1,731,970,986 of CM057449.1, forward strand.
ACCTTGCAGAGACGGACAGGCATTGGGGTATGTGTTTGGGTTGTCACCCATAATGTTCATACCATTTTACCTCACCCTACCTGCAGACACAGACAAGCGCTGAGGTGTGCCTTGGAGTGTTTGGTTTACAGTCACCCCACTCCATAAAAACATACGCTGAAATGGGTGCAGTAGGAGAATGGGGTGAACCTGGGGCCAAAGAGTTCAAGGCACACCTCGATGCCTGTCACTGGCTGCAGGGTGGGGTGGAATGGCATGAACATTACAGTCGGCAATCCAAGGCACACCTGATGCCTGTCAGTCTCTGTACAGGGAAGGACCCCTGCTGGGAACCAAGGGGATGCTGGGAACCTCCCACAATGGAGACCCACAGGAGGGTGGCACAAGACCCCACAGGAAGGAAACAACTCCTGGTGGGGACCTCAATTGTTAGGGGTAGAACTGGGTGAGGAGGGAAAGAGAGGTAAGGCGCCATGGCTTGGAGGGACAGGAAATGAATCCTCAGGATCGGGGAGCAGCTGCAAGGGGGTGAGCTGGATGTCATTATCTACCTAGGACGAATGACCTGGCTGAGAATGGGATCAGAGCAGTGCAACAGGAGTTTGTGGAGCTGGGAGGGCCTTAGACAAGTAGCACACACGTAACTTTCTTGGAAGTGCTACCTCTCTATGGCATGGATGAGGCTGGGATAATCTGCACCATGGGATTCAATGACTGGTTGAAAACTGGCAGAGCTCAGGGATTTGGCTCATTGGGGATTGGAGCTCCACCTGAGGGGATGCAGGCCTATACAGGCATGATGGTCTGCATCTATACAGGAGGAGAACCAGGATCCTAGGTGATAGGTTTAAATGCTTCATTGGCAAGCATTTAAACTAGCCAAGAGGGAGGCACTGAAAGGAGAAGGGAAATCCTAGCCCCCAAAAAATCAGGGTAGTTAGTGAGGTAAACAATAAGATAGAGCAGTCGATAGGGAGAAGGGCAGGGTAAATAGAGAAAAGACAAAGGCAGTAAGGACAGCGATGGGGCAAAAGAAATAAAGCCATAAAAAATGGAGGGTAATGAGTACCAATGCCCGTGTCTCAGTAAAAAGCTCCCCAAATGGTGGCCTTGATGGAAGAGGGATGCCTGGATATCGTGGTAGTCACAGAAACATGGTACACATAGAACCATGACTGGGATGTCAACATACCAGGGTACACAATCTACAGGAGGGACAAGGAGGGAAGAAGAGGAGGAGGAGGAGGAGTAGCTCTCATGTAAGGGAAGGGATCAAAGCAACAGAACTAAAGGGTAAACAGGGAGGAGAGGAGGCACTGTGGGTCACCCTGGAGACTGGAGATGGTGCCACAATCTGCACAGGGGTTGTATACAGATCCCCGCCTCAGGGGAGGAAATGGACAAGAAAATGACAGAAGGTATCCTTGGGATGACAGAGAAAGGGAAATATTGCTCATGGGGACCTGAATGTGCCAGATGTTAACTGGAGCACCTTTGCTGCAGCCACATCCAAGAGCAGGGCCATTCTCAATGCCCTACAGGGACATACCTCAGACAGCTAGTTTTGGAACCCACTGGAGGGAGCAGTCTTAGACCTGGTACTCTCAAATGGGGACGAGAGAGGATCTCTGTTCTTGAAGTGGGCAGCCATCTGGGAACAAGCAACTACCAAACAGTGTGGTTCACGATAAACTTAGCTGTAGAGTCAAGCCACACAAAAGTGAAGGTACTGGACTTCAGGAGGGCTAATATTGTCAAAATGGTAGAGTGCCTCAGAAAACATTAACAAACAGGCAAGAAGGTGGGTGGAGCAACAATGGGAAACATCAAAACTGCCATCACAGAGGCAACAAACCTTTGTGTGAAGCAAATAAACAAATCAAAATGAAAGAAAAAACACTATGGTTCTCAAAAGAAGTGGCGGGGAAGGAGGAGAAAAAGACAGCATTCTGGAAGTATAAGGAAACACAGAATGAGCAGGACAGAGAACTGCACTACTTAAGCAGAAGAAAGCAGGGAAGGCAGTCAGAATAGCAAAGGCCCAAACCTAGGAAGACAGAAGGAAGCAAGGTGGGAGGTGGATCAGACCTTACACTCAATAACCGCTTCAATTCTCTTCTTCTGCTTTCGAGGATGAGGGGGTGATGTAGCCACGACAGGGGTGGTTAGAGACGGAAAGGGAGTGGGGGCAGGAGGCAGGGGCCAGATAGCAGGAAGAACAGGGGGACCTGGAATGCAGGAAAATGGGGGAGCAGTGAATCGGAGCAGGAGGGGCAGGGGAAGAGGGAGGAAAGCGCAAAGAAGGACCAGTTGGGAAGAAAGGTAAAGGAGAAGGACCAGAAGCACAAGGAGGATTCAATAAAGGGAGCTGAGGGTTTAGGCCAGGAGCATGACGAGCAAGGAGGAAACTAAATGGAGACAGGAAGGAAGGGAGGACGAGCCAGGCTAGTTTAGCAGATGGGGCAGAAGGACCAGTGTGAGCAGTGAGGTGGGAATTAGCAAGGTACAGAAGGATACTCAGGAGGAGGAGAGGCATAGGATTGGAGGGAGGGGTGGCCATGGTAAATAAGGAGGGGTGGCATGTGGCACCCAGATGAGAGGAGGAACAAGGAGCGACTGGGTGGAGGGGCGGTAGAAAGGATGAGGACATGGAAGGGGAAATGGAGGAAAGGAGTGGTCAGAGTGCTCTGTTGGAGTTCTATGATCAGGGGTATCAAATGGGATGAGGAGGGAGAATCCTGGCCAGTTAGAACAAGATGCTTCCTGGACTAACGGTGCCAGGGCTAAGCACGAGGTATATCAGCTGGCAAGGATTGTGGGGTTCCCCAGACATACTGGTCCACCTGGGTACAAATGACATTGAGGGAAATAGCGAGCTAGAGATACAGGCAAGATTCAGGGAGCCAGCAGGTCTGTCATGACATAGGATACAGTTTCTTCTCAAAATCCTGCCAGTGCCAAGGGCTAGTGGGGAACACAAAAGGAAGATTAGGGAGATAAACCAATGGCTCAGGGAGTGTGTGAGGCCAGAGGGTATGGGTTGATGGGGGATTGGGGGAGAACTGGGAGGATAAGGAGCTGTATGCTAGAGATAGACTCATCCCAATTTGGACGGGAGGAAATTCTTAAGCTGAAAATAGAGGGTTCATTGGTGAAATGGGGTTTAAACTTGTGAAGGGGGGGACGGGAGAAAAGGCTGTCAAGGGGTGCCAATAAAGGAGGGACCTGCCTCCACCCCTGGGGACCAGGAGGATTGCAGGAAAGGCCGACTGGCAAAGTGCAGACCAGGGGAAAACAGAATCCTCATGGGAACACGAGCAAGGAAATGGAACTATAGGGAAAGGTGGAAGGTAGTCCTGCTAAATGCCAGGAGCTTGGGCAATAAACGCCTGAGCTCCAGGTGATGCTAACTGAGGGAGCAGTGGATGTGGCAGCGGTCACTGAGACTTGGGCCACTGCAAGACATGACTGGGACCTGAACCTGGAGGGTTACACTATGTTCAGGAAGGACAGGGGGAGGGAGGGAGGAGGTAGCAATGATAGTCAAAAACTGCATTGGCTTGGGGGAGTGAGAGGTGGAGGGAACCGTGGAGATTTGGGTCACCTTGATAACAAGAGAGCAAAGAGGTAAAAATAGGGTGGTGTATAGACCCCTGCTCTGGCGGAGGAGCTGGAGGACAGTCTGGTGGCAGATGTTGGGAGACACTGCAGACTGGGCAGAGGAACAGTGGTGGTGTTGGGGACTTAAACATGCCAGGAACAGACTGGGAGACTATGACATCCTCTGTGACCAGTGAACAGGGGTTGTTGGATGTCTTTCAAGACGTGCTCCTAACTCAGCAGGTGAGGGAACCGACCAGGGAGGCGTGGTACTGGATGTGGTCCTGGCAGACAGTGACCAGATTGGGAGCCAGAGGTAAGGGACCCATTGGTGGGGAGTGACCATGCCACGGTCTGGTTCTGACTGGACCAAGGAGGGTAGAAGGCTGCACAAAGACAGAAGTAACCCGATTTCAGGGGAGCGGATTTTAAGGAAATGGAAGGATCCTTAAGGAGCATTTGGATGGGATTGGTCAGACATGGATGCTAGATAGTAGGTGGGAAATCATCAGGAGAGGGGTCAGGATGCTACCAGCACCTGTGCAAAGTAGAAAATGTGGTAGGGCCCAAAACCCTGCTGGTGGACCAGGGAGGTCCAGGAGGTGGTGCGGGGAAAGAAGGCAGCCTATAAGCAATTCAAGTGCTCAAGGAGTGAAAGGGATCGAGGAGTATGAGATGATGGCTAGAAGGGCCACTAGGGTGGTGGAGGCTAAGGCAAGGAAGGAGCAGAACCTGGCCAGGGAAATTGGAGAGAGGAACAAGGGTTCTTTAGATACATTGGGGAAAAACGAAAGAGTGAAGGGGCAGATTAGCAGGATTAAATCAGGGGAGATGGGCACAAGACCGGGAGAGCAGGCTGAGGTACTAAATGAGTACTTCACCTCAGTTTTCACCAAGGAAAATGGGGTGCTGCATCATACATGGGAGGAGACAGAGATACTGAGGAGGGGGGACCCTTACCGATCGGCAGGTCTGGGGAGAGGAGGCATCACTGGCAGGTGGGGAGGGCTAAGCAGGGAGAGGTGCGAGTGGAATCACAGCAGAGAGGTGAGGAAGCCCTCAGCTCCCTTAAGACAGAGAAAGCACTGGGGCGGGTAAAATTACATCCCAGAGTGCTGAAGAACTTGGGATGTCTGGCGAACCAGCCAGACTTTTCACCATCTCTCTGAGGACAGGGTGGGTGCCCCAAGACTGGAAGGTGGGCGACTAGTGCCTATCCACAAGGGGATCAAGGAGGCAAAGAACTACAGGACTGTCAGTCTGACATCAGTGGTGGGCAAGGTGATGGAGGGCATTTTCAAGAAGAGGCTGGGGGACCTGGATGAGTCAGGGTGCCTGGACGATAGACAGCATGGATTCATCCCGGAGAAATCATGTCAGACAAACCTGGTGGAGTTCTATGACTGGGTGACTAGTGCCTTGGACCTGGGTAGACCAGTGGACATCCTCTTTCTAGACTTCAGCAAGGCATTTGACTCTGTTTCTCATGTGGGCCTGTTGGATAAGCTGGGAGAAATGGGGTGGGGAACCAGATGATCAGATGGATAGGCAATTGGCTCCAGGACTGGACCCAGAGGGTCGTAGTTGGCGGATAGTCTCATCCCCAAGGAGGGTCATAGTGGGGTCCCACAGGGATCAGTCCTGGGCCCCTTCAGTTCAACGCCTATGTCTCTGACATAAGGACAGGAACGAGTGAGATGAGTCTCTTTGCAGATGACTCGAAACTGGGGGCGGTGGTGGATGGGGAGGAGGGAGGTGGCCCTACAGGGACCTGGAGGCTCTGGAAAGATGGTCTAGAAAGTGGAAGCTGAGGTTCAATGCAGGGAAATGCAAGGCTGCACCTGGGGCCAGAAACCCGGGCCAAGTGTACACCTTGGAGGAATGCTACAAGTCTCGATGGCTGAGAGGACCTGGGGTGGTGGTGGATGTCAAGATGAACAACTCTGAGACTTGTGGAGGGCAGCAGCCAAGGTCAACAGGATGCTGGGATGCATCGCTAAGGGATCACCTCCAGAAGGAGGGAAGTGATACTCCCTCTGTATAACTGCTTGGTGAGGCCGCACCTTGAGTACTGCATGCAGTTTTGGAGGCCACACTTAAAGAGGGACATTAACCTCCTGGAGAGGGTCAGAGGAGGGCAACCAAAATGATTTGGGGCTTGGGGACAGGACCTATGAGGAGAGGCTCGAAGAGCTAAATATGTACACATTGGAAGAGAAGGGACCGGGGACATGATAGAGTTCTTCAGGTACATGAAGAGGGTAAATAGGGAGGAACAGTCAGGGTGCTTTGAAGTAAGGAGGAGGGGCCACTAGAGGGCATGGGTGGAAGCTGGAGGGGAAGATTCAGGGAGAAAGGAGGAGGTGCTACTTCACTGAGAGGTGGGTGGAGCCATGGAATGCACGCCTAGGGGGCTGGTGGAGGCAGAGACAGTGGAGGGGTTCAAGAGGGGTGGGACAGGTACAGGGAAGGGTTCTGAAAGCAAAATCCAATGCAGCAAGAATATCTGGAACTGGGAAGGAGAAGCCAGAGAAGGCGAGGGGACAGTACCCAGGGTGGGGCTGACCAAACAAGCAGACACGAAAGACCATTAGGCCTATTCTGCTGGATTTTAGTATGTTAGTATGTAAGACAGAGGCAGGAAACTACAGACCCGTCAGTTTGACCTCAGTGGTAGGGAAAATGATGGAATCACTTCTGAAGGAAAGAACTGTTGAGTACCTAGAGTCCAGTGGATCACAGAACCCAAGGCAGCATGAATTCACAGCAGGAAGGTCATGTCAGACAAATCTAATTGATTTCTTTGACTGGGTGACCAAAGTAGTAGACTACGGAGGGGCTGTGGACATGGCCTACTTAAACTTTAGCAAGGCATTTGACACAGTCCCACACAAAAGATTAATAAACAAATTAGTCAGCCTGGGAGTGGGTCAGCCGGGTGTAGCTTGGGTAAAACACTGGTTGGACAACAGGACACAGCGGGTAATAGTAAATGGAGTCTACAGTGAAGAAAGGGGTTACTAGCAGGGTACCGAGAGTCAGTACTGGAGCAGGTCCTTTTAATGTCTTTATAAGTGACATTGCAGAGGGACTGGAAGGAAAGTATGTCTCTTTGCAGATGACACAAAGATCTGCAACAGGGTTGAAATCACATGGTGGGGTGGAAAGGATGAGAAGGGACTTGGCAAGGTTGGAGGAAGGTCAAATGTATGACAGCTTAGATTCAACGAAAAGAAGTGCAAGTAATGCACCTGGGAAACAAAAACCCAGGAAAAGAGTACACAATGGGGGTGAGATACTGATAACAACAAAAATGGAAGGGACCTGAGGGTAGTCATATCAGATGATGACTTAGTGGTGGGCCAACAATGTGAGAAGGCAGTAATGAGGCTGGAGGGATACTGGGATGCATAGGAAGAGGCATCACCAGTAGAAAACAAGAAGTTGTTGGCCCTCTGTACAGACAGTTGGTAAGACCACATCTGAGTACTGTGCACAGTTCTTGAGACCCCATCTTCAAGAAGACATAGACAGGGTGGAGGCTGTTCAGAGGCGGGCAACCAAAATGGTGCAGGGTCTGCACCAGAAGACATATGAAGAAAGACTGAAGAAGCTTAAGATGTATAGCCTCGAGGAAAGGAGGAGAGGGCACATGATAGAAACTTTAAAATACTTCAATGGAATCAACAAAGTCCAAGAGGGTAGCATCTTTCAGAAAAAGAGATGTGCAAGAACAAGGGGCACAATTTGAAGATAGAGGGGACGGCTCAGAGGTAATGTGAGGAACTATTTCTTCACAGAGAGGTTGTAGATGCATGGAATGGCCTTCCTGAGGAGGTTGTAGAGTGAAAACAGTGAGGAATTCAAGAATGCATGGGACAGACATAACTAATTCTAGTGGTGGGTGGGAGGAAGTAGGCTGTTGGTTAACTAGGATCTGCAACTTATCCATTAGGTAGAGAAATGGGCAGACTAGGTGGGCCAAGCGGTCCTTATCTGCCATCAAATTCTATAGTTTCTATGGGACGTTATGGTTAGAAACCCTAACGCCCTAGGGCTTGTTGGTATTTGCACTACAAATTTTCAACCTGGACCTTTCGTAACCCCACCCTTCAGCGAAAGCATTTGGGACCCTTCTCATGAACAGTGGCACTGTGGTTTTGTGAATGTGTCCCAAACTTTGAGTCCCCATAGCAACCGTGCCATTGTGTGCCAGATATCAAAACACAGATGGGGCAAGATGTGAAGAATGACAGCTGTACCATTCATAGGAAGGTGCGACAAGATGTCAATGTTGAAAATCTGTAATGAAAATGTTAAAATGCTCAAATGTCCGAGTGTACATGGTAACTGCACAATGCATGCACATAACACAGTCATTTAGCAGAATTATTTCACCAAATGTTCAACATAGGCATTTTGTGACCTCTGCTCATGAACATCGTCAGTATGATTTTCTTAATGTGTCCTGAACATTGATTTCCAACAGCAACCGTGCTATTTTAGCCAGATGTGTAAACACATATTTTGGGCAGGATGTGAAAATGAGAGCTGTACTGTTCATAAGAGGTCTGAAAAATGCCAATGTTGAAAATCTGAAGTGAAAATACTATAAATTTGCAAAGTTACAGTGCGTGGAAACTGCACAATACATGCTTTTATCTCAGTCATTTTATGGACGCTTTGCCGCCAAATTTTAAACATAGGCATTTTAGGACCTCTGCACCTGAACAGTCACTGTGATTTCACATATGAACATACATATGAACACACGAATCTGCCAGCAGAACAGACCATTGATCTATCTAAGTCTGCCGAGTGTGCAGCTAGCACCCTAGATTGCAGCTGCCCCAGCCTCCTCCCTTTCAGTTTCTCCCCGCTTGTCCCAGACCTTGCCCTCTAACTCTTCCTTTTGCTTTATCCACTCCTTCTTAAAGCTATTGACTGTCCTACATTTACCACCCCTCTGGCAGTGCATTCCAACTAGGCACCACCCTCTCAGTGAAGTAGTGCCTCTCATTTCCTCTTGAAACATCCCCTATCAACCTTAGTCCATTCCCTTCGTCTCTCTTCCACTCCTAAGTTTAAACACCCCTCAGTGCTAGGTTTATTTATCCTCAGGTATTTAAATGGTTTAGTCATATCCCCCATCCTCCTCTTCTCCAGTGTGTACATTTTCAGCTCCTTCAGCCTAACTTCATATGCCTTTCCTTCCATCCCTTTAACATTTTTGTTGCCCTCCTTTGCACCCTCCAGTAACTTTATCTGTCTCTTCAGGTATGGCTCAAGTAGTGCAGACAGTACTCCAGAGTGCGGTCTGACCAATGATCTGTAGAGTGGTAGGATCACATCCTCTGTCTGGATGAGAACCCCTTGCAATTCATCCCAACATCCTGTTTGCTTCGCTGTTCTCCACTGCACTGGACCGAAGATTGTTCATGCTCCCAGTTACCAACACCCCTAGGTCCTTCTCCTCCTCTGTGATCCCCAACCTCACCCCCCAACCAATAGTCCCTTTTCTGGTTCTTAGCTGTGAAGTGCATCACCCAACACCTCTTTGCATCGAATCCTAGCTACCACTCCACTGACCATGTCTCTAGTTGGTTAGGTCCCCTGCAGTTTTTCCTATCCATCCTCTTCATCCACCACCACCCCAATTTGTTATCATCTGCGAACAGACTAACCCTGCTCCCACTCCATGTGCTATATCAGAGATAAAGGGACCACATAGCACCAGGCCCAGCACTGACCCCTGCAGCACCCGCTAGTCACTGCTGTGGATGCCAAGAGCTCCCTCACCACCCCCCTCTGCACCTCCTGTAATCAGTTCTCTATCCATTAAGACAACTTTTTCCACCCCACTGCCGTCAGCTTCTCCCCAGTCTCCCATGAGACACTGTATCAAAGGCCTTACTGAAGTCCAAGTACAGGACATGTACCGCATGGTCCCTGTCCAACTCCTTTGTCACCCAGTCATAATGTTGTATTAGGTTGGTTTGACAAGACCTCCCTGAGACGAACCTGTTGCTGCCCATCTTGGAGGCCTTTACCTCTAGGAATGCCACCAGCATCTCCTTCAGTATTGCCTTCATAAGCTTACCCATTATGGACGTGAGACTGATGGGCTGATAATTTCTGCTCCTCCCTAGGCCCACTCTTGTGTATGGGCACCACATGGGCCACCCTCCAGTCCTGGGGCACACACTGCATTTCTAGGGAGGTGTTGAACAGATCTGCCAGAGGCTCGGGCAATAGCTGCGCCATCTCCCTCAGCACCCTGGGTGGATGCCATCGGACCTGGTGCCTTGTCTACCCTACTGCACTCAGCCCTCAAGCACCCTACTCCTGTGATCACTTTGTCCATCGCCTCCTCCTCCTTTCCTCACACCCTCAGTCCATGCTGGTAGTGGACTATCCTCTCGGTGAAAGCAGAGCAGAAGTACTCATTTATAATTTCCATTTTCTTCCCACTTTTCCACCCAATCCTCTTCCCATGTTTTTCCTTACAATATGTTCCTTGCACTTCCTCTTTTCCTTGACATACCTAAAAGTCTTTTCACCTCCTTTATGCCCTGTGCTAACCTTGAATTCCTAGGCCTTAGCTTTTTGCCACTCTCGGCCACCTCCCTTGACCAACTCAGTAACCCTCCTTATCCTCTCCTTCCCTGTCTCTTGTACTTCCGGTATGTAGCCCTCTTTGCCCTCACCCTTGTAGCACTTCCTTGTTCAGCCAGCATGGTTTCTTGGCTCTGCTCTTATTACTCCTGGCCCTGGTGCAGGCTACTGCAGCCTCTATTAGCCCAGTCTCTATGACTCCCACTTTTGTTCTGCATCCATCCCAGCCTTATATCTTGGAGTCTCCTTTCAGTATTGCTCCCATCCTCCCAAAGTCCACCTTACTAAAGTCCACCACCCTAATTTCCGTGCCTCCTGTCTCCTGCCCAGCGTGAGAATGAGCCACACTGTTTGGTGGTTGTTACCGCTAGTGGGTCCTCCACCCCTACCTCCTCACCGCCTCCCCATTTGCCAGGTCTAGGTTCAGAGTGCTACCAACCCTTGAAGGCCCACTTACTGATTGTGTCAGAAGGCTGTCCTGGAATGCATCAGGAGTACCTGCTCCCTGGTACTGCTAGTGGCCGGGTGCTCCAGTCAACCCCTGGTGAGTTACAATTCCCCACTATCACCACATTCCCCTTCTACACACCATCCTTATCTGCTCTGTGAACTTCCCATCCAGTTCCCCAGATTGGGCTGGTGGTCTGCACAAAACTCCCAGCCTCAGCTTTCTGCCTTTGGATTCCAGGAGCTGCACCCAATGTGCCTCGGTCCTCTCCTCTTCTCTTCTCTCTCTCTCTCTCCCTTATGCATTTAATCCTTCCCTCACATAGAGTGTAACCCCCACCAACCCTCCCAGTCCCATCTGTTATCCTGTATGCTGGGATTGCCAAGTCACTAGATCAGGATACTCTGTGGCCCAAGTCTCTGTCACTGCAACAATGTCCACCTTCCACCACTAAAAGGAGTGGCTGAAGCTCTGTGCTCTTGTTCCCAGGCTTGCGTTGAGAGACACCATCTTCCACCCATACCCTCCTTCTCCTCACTCTTCTCCTTGGCCTGTGTCTCTCTCCAGGTAGTCTGCACCCTTTCTGCTCCTTATTCTTATTGGGTGGTGGTGCCTTCTGTATTACACTCAGACCACTCTGCCCACCCCTCCTGGGGTTACTACACCTCCGCCTTTACCTATATCTAGGGGGTGAGCTCATTAGAACTTCCCTGTCCCGACCTTTCTACCAACCTCAGTCTTTTGGCCCCCCACAGTTAAAATCCACCTTAGTAGAGATCTACCCTCTAATCCCACCTTTAATACCCCTTCCCTCCATGCTCAAGTGTAGCCTGTTCCCCATGTACAAGTCACTATTCCCTCAGACCCTACTCCAGTTAGTCACTAACCCATAATTTTTGGTGTGGCACCAATCTCTCAGCCACTTGTTGAACTCCTCAATCCTAGCCTTCCTCCCGTGCTTGCACAAGGTACCAGGAGTACCTCCGAGAATACCATCGACTCCCACCCCTCCACACTGCCTGCCCAGCTCCTCGAAACTCCCCTCCCTACCTCCACAGTCTCCCCTCCAAGTCATTTCTTTCTACATACAACACTAAATGAGGTTTCTTCCTCCCCTCACTGCACCTTGAGCAGTGCCTTCCTTGCCCCTCCTGCAGTCAACCCGGGATAGCTTTCAACCCATACGACTGTGCCTTCTTCCTTCCGCTCCATCTCACCCCTTTCAGTATAGAATCCCAGGATGAGTACCCCGCTGTCCCTACCCACTTTCCTTCTAATGCCTTTCACCATCCCAGTATTCATTCTTCTCTGCCCCTTATCCCCACCAGCTGCATCCTCTGTGACTTCTGTATCTGCACCCCTACTTTTGCCTCACCCCTTTTCTCTGCCTTATTCCTCCCATCCCCTTGAACCCCTTCCTAGCCTTACTACATCCTACTAGGCTTCACATGTCGACCTCCCTCCTCCCTCCTCCTCCCTGCTGATTTCCTGCCCTCCTATCCCGTTGTTGTCAATTTAGAGCCCCCATTCCCTTCGGCCCCGATAGTGATGCTCCTACTATCCTTCCCCTTCCGGAGCCTTCTTTCCTCCAGTCATTTCCCCTCTTTCCTTTCTTACTAGCCCCTCCTTCTACCCTTTCATCCTCGCTATCTCTTCCCCAACTGTTGCCATTCATCTCATGCCCGCTTGTCCTCCCCCCTCAGTATGTTCATGATCCCCTCTCTCTCTCCCATAGCAGGCTTAAATCTATTCCTAGTCAATACCCCTCTCATCTCTTCCCTATCAGATCCCCCTCCTACTTGTTCCCACCATGCCCCCCAGTCCCTCCTACTCGCAGCCATCTGCTCCCTCCCTGGTACTCCTTGTGGTCTCTTCCTCCCCCATCAGGAGGCCTCCCTTCACCTCGGCACCCCTTCCTTTCTCCTCTCTTTCTGCTAGTTCCTCTGATACTGGGGTCAGTTTCAGTCACTAGTTGTTCTTCCCCGTCCCCCCTTGCCATCCCTAACCCCCAGCCAGGATGCTTACCATACTCAGCTGCCATGCTACTTAGACTCCTCCTTAGCCTTCACAGTTGCTCCCTCAAACCAGCCAGTTGTATACAGACCATACACCTCCCATCTTCCAAGCCCAGTCCAGGATCATGGCGGACCCACACCCTGTACACCCCACCACCCTTCCTAAGATGCCCGCCCTATTGACATGCGGCACCTGCCCCATTTGGCCCCATCTTGTATTCACGGGCTCTTAATCCCAGTTTGTGTACCCTACACAACTGTTAGGCCCTATTTAATCAAATTCCTGTTCCCCACAATAGTCCCTCTACGTCTCCTTGCCGACAGGGTTAATTCAGTCTCAAATTCAGCAATTAGATACTGTATTACTGTAGCAATCCTACAGCCTCCTTGTCTGTTTTCACCCCTCAGCTGCCATACTTTTGTTCTCAGCCCTCATATAGTTTCACTTAGCCCAGTTAGAAATTCTATTGCACTCCAAGTATTACTCAGCTCAGTTAGAGAAATAAACAGAACAACTAAATCTGTATTACTACAGCAATCCTAAAAGTATCCAGTCATTGCTTTGTCTCCACCCCAGAGACTCTGCTGTAATATAGGACCACAGAGGACTCTGGGCATAGGGTGGGCAACCAAAGTCCCAACAGAGCTCAGCTGGCTTGCTCACTCCTCCCCTCTCTCACTCACTCATTCTGTTTCTCCCAGAGCTGCAGGCTTCCCTTTGTGCTGGGTTCCTGCCTGCATTGGTGCCTTTTTCTGCCCACAAAGAAATCTGCCTGAGTCCCGACAGAGCTCCGTTGAGCTCGCTCACTCCCCCGCTCTCACACAATCGTTCTGTTTCTCCCGGCACTGCAGGCTGCCCTTTGTACTGGGCTTCTGCTTGCAGTGGCACCTTCTTCTGCCCACAAAGAAATCTGCAACAGTCCCAACAGAGCTCCATTGAGCTTGTTCACTCCCCCTCTCACTCACACTGCTCTTAATCTGTCCCAAACACTGATTTCCACAGCAACCATGCTATTCTGTGCTGGAACCGAGAAACACATGTTGGCCAGGAATTGAAAAATGACAGCTGTATTGTTCATAAGGAGGTGGAGAAAAAATGCCAGTGTTGAAATTCTGGCATGAAAATATTAAAAATTTGCGAAGTTACAAGGATGCATAGAAACTTCACAACGCACGCTTGTAACACAGTCATTTTATGGACTTTCATCACCAAATTTTCAACATAGGTTTAGGACTCCTTCTCATGAAAGGGTCACTGTCATTGTCTTAATCTGCCCCAAACACTGATTTCTCTCACAGCGACGCTATTCTGCGCTGGAAGTGCAAAACACATTTTGGCAAGGATGTGTAAAATGACAGCTGTACTGTTCATAAGGAGGTGTAAGAAACGCCAATGTTGAAAATCTGAGAAAATATTACAGATTCAGAGGTTACTGAGCGCTCGTGGAAAACTTCACAATGTCATGCTCAAAACTGTCTTTTTTATTTTTTTCACCAAATTTGCAATATAGGCTTTTTGAGAGCCCACTCATGAACAGTGGCACTGTCATTTCATTAATCAGTCCCAAAAGGTGATTCCAGACAGTGACCATACAAAATCACCTTTCAGGACGAATAATGCCATGACAGTGACTGAATTCATGAGGAGGGTCCCAATAACCCCATGTTGAAAATTTGGTGCCAAATACCCAAAATGCATGAGATATGCACACAGTTGAAAAACCCTATTTATGCCATTATACAGCTTACCGACATTTCTTCAGTTTGCGGCCGACTTTGAAGAGTGCAGATGTGGTCCCAGTCCACTGAAGATCATCGTGCTGGGCCCGAGGAGGTAAGTATGGGGTGTGGGGAGGTAGAGTACGCAGAGGGCGGGTGCGATTGGGGAGGGGCAGTGGAATACTGAGGGACGCTTTTCATTTTACAGTTAAGAAAAAACAAACAGACAATGCAGGTCAGTTTTCTAGTTTTGCAAGTGTGTTTGTGCACTGGGGTGAGCTCCCACTGTACCACCTGCATTTATGGGGAGGGGGACTGAAGTTGATGGGGATTGGGCCCCGCCAGCACAGAAACAGGTGGAGGGGCTGCTTGATGCCAAGCAGGATTTGGCATCCCTTCAGCACACAGCAGAAATCAGGGGTGAACATTATGCCGCATGGGGAGGGCTCCCCATCAGCAAATTGAAATGAAGGACTGAAGCTGACTGGGATTGGGCTCCCATTGACAAAAGAAAGACTGTTGAGGGGCTCATGATGCTGAGGGGATTGGGCACCCCGGCACACAACAGAAATTCGGGTGGGGACATTAAGTTGATGGGAGTGGGCTCCGTCAGCAAATGAAGTGGGTTAGGGGCAGGCCGGCTGGGGATTGGGCACCCTCATCGGCTCTGAGGTGGCTGCATAGAGCCGCCATATTCCTGGTAATGTTACACCAGGCAAGGCACTGCCCTGCAATGATAGGTCTCTCCGTCATTGCAGCAGAATTGCTGATGCTGCAATAATGAGGAGTCCCTCATTACAGTGGCCAAATAATTTCAAGTTGGTGGCACTTCTGCAGAACCAGCATCATCAGAACACTGGGCCTGCATTGGATACACACCACGACAAGCCCTACAAATGCAGTGCTGGCATTGGTCACCACATTGCCGCACCTCTCAACCTGCTTCTCTCCTGTTGCATAATGTTTCTTGTGTATCGCACAAGCAAACATAAAAAGGATAGCATATGGACCAGTTGAAACAGTAGGGCAGTTTAAGCAGCCAGTTCAATTCAACTAACCTGCTGCTTTTCCCTTAGCTATTTCCTGGTGAAAGTTGACTAGTCAAAATAATTTTCTGTAAACATTTCCCCTATTGAGCACATTTATTAAACTTTGTTCATCCTTGGATGGTTGGTTTATGACATCTAATTTGTGCATTGTAAATTTCCCACATCATCTTTGTTGATACAGTGGTCAGGACTACCACTCCAGTAACAATGGAAGGTCCTGGCTAGCAAACAGTCCACACATGAATGATACTTAGTGCCGTTTGCCAGGGAGAAGCAGGTGGCCTGGCAATGAGAGCAAGCAAAACAGCAACTTTCTTCTCTTTGAGGTGATCTGATGAAAGAATACTTGGCTACTCACTTCTAATCCTGCCAGTCCAGCTTTGGGTTGGTACTCTTGGAACTACTGCTGGCTGATGATGCTGCACTCAGCAGTTGGTAATTTTATGATTCAATTGCCTGCTACCAGAGTTGGAGAGCTCAGATGTTAGCTTCAGCCTTGGTTGAAAAAGATTAAGCAGCACAGCATGGCCCTGTGGATGCCACCATCCTCAATGCCAAACTCCTGTTGGATCTCATAATGATCCCAAGAAATGGGCAGTAGTGTGTTGACACTAGAACTATAACTTCTACTGTACCTCCCTGTAGCAGTGTGCTCTGCATTTTATTAGGGTGCTCTGCATAGCAGATCAATCCCTATTGGGATCAAACACCAGAAAGTGTTTTGCAGCTGTCCACATTGCAGGAGTGGGATACACCTTTTATGTTTGCTTGCACGCATGTGCAAGAAACATAGTGCCATCATCGGAGATTTCGGTGTGTCACCTCCTCCAATTCAGGCAGTGTGCTGGCAGGCGCTGCCTCTAGCCAATGCATTTTGGAGCTGTCTATGACACGCCCAAAATGCAGTGGCATACAGTTGAAAGGGGAGCTATGCTTGAGTGAGCAGCTATAAGAAGCTGCTCACTTGCAGCCCCCAGCCGCAGGATGCAGCGCTCCTGCACGCAGTGTATAGCAGACGGGTGCCCAATCCCCGCCGGCTGAGCTGCATCGTCCCCACCCCAGTAGTTGGTACCACACTGGGAGCCCACCCCAGCGTGGCAATCAATCACTTTGCTGTGGTGCCCAATCCCCGTCGGCTGAGCGCCCCCCAAAGTCCTTGTGCCAAGCAGGGGCCCACCCCAGCGTGGCAAGCATCGAGGTTTTTTATTTTGTTGCGTGAGGTGCCCAATCCCCGTCGGGCTGAACGCAAAGTCCTTGTGCCACGCTGAGAGCCCACCCCAGCGTGGCAAGCTGATCCCACAAAGTCTTTTTGTTTTAACCTGTAAACAAAAGCGGTCCAGTAACGCGTCTCCGAACCCCTCCCCACAACCTGCACCCACCCTGCGCGCAGCCTCCCCTCACCCCCCTCACCCCATACTTATCTCTCTGGACTCTAGGCGCGCGATCTTGAGTGGACGGGAACACGTCTGCACTCTTCAAAGCCGACCCGCGAACTGAGGAAATGCCCGGTAAGCTGTATAATGGGCTAGATAGGAGAGGTTCAACTTTATTGCATATCTCAGGCATTTTGGGAATTTTGCGAATTTTCATGCAGGTTTTGGGGACCCTTCTCATGAATGATGTCACTGTCCTTGGCGTTATTCAGGCGCGAAGAGGTGATTATGCGCGGTGACTGTGCGGTGACTGCGAAATCACCGCCTGGGACCGATACCATGACGGTGACATCATTCATGAACCATTCATGATAATTGATATAAATCAAAAATGACTGTTTAACCGGCGTGCATTGGCGCCGGTTCTCCAGGATAAATAAGTTAGCAAAATTTCAATATTTTCACTCCAGATTTTCAACATTGCCATTTCACCACACCGTCTTATGAGTAGTACATGCCATCCATTTTAACATCTCACCTAAAATGTGTTTCCGCCTTGTAGCTCAGAATGGTGCAGTCAGTGTGCAAAATCAATATCGGGACAAATTAAGAAAATCACAGTGACACTGTTCATGAGCAGAGGTCTTGAAATGGCTATATGTTGAAAATTTGGTGAAAAAATTCTAAAATGACTGTTTTACGAAAGGCAGCAGTTCCTATGCACCATAGGTTTGTAAATTTTCAATATTTGCACTCCAGATTTTCAACATTGCCATTTTTCACACCTTCTTATGAGTAGTACAGCTGTCATTTTCCACATCTCACCCAAAACGTGTTTCGTTTCATGTAGCGCATAAATGGCGCAGCGTCATTGTGCTAACTCAGTGTATGGGACACATTAAGAAAATCACAGTGTCACTGTTCATGAGCAGAGATCTTAAATGGCAATGTTGAAAATTTGGTGACAGAATTCCTAAAAATGACTGTTTTACAAGTGTAATTGCACAGTTCCCACGCGACTAGGGTTTGGCGAATTTTCAATATTTCCACTCCAGATTTCCAACATTGCCATTTTTCCACACCTCCTTATGAGCAGTACAGCTGTCATTTTCACATCCTGCCCAAAACGTGTTTCCCCCATGTAGCGCACAATGGCACAGTCGGTGTGCAAACTCAATGTATGGGACAGATTAACAAAACCACAGTGACACTGTTCATGAGCAGAGGTCTTAAAATGGCTATGTTGAGAATTTTGGTGACAAAATGCCTAAAATGACTTTTACGAGCGGCGTTGCATGAATTCATATGCATAGCCTGCATGTAAATTTAATTTCATTATCTCTAGATTTTCAACATGTCCATTTTATTAAACTTCCTTATGAACAGCACAGCTGCAATTTTTCACATGTCACCCAAATGTTATCGCACATGTAGCTTACAATGGTGCTGTTGAAAAGCAGCAATGTTTAGACAGATTAAGAAAAATCACAGTTACACTGTTCATGAGCAGAGGTCTAAAATGGCTATGTTGAAAATTTGGTGACAAAAGTCCATAAATGACTGTGTTCAGTGAGCATTGTGCAGTTTCCACGCATCCTCGTTAGTTCATGACTTTGTAATATTTTCAGTCCAGATTTTCACTAGTGGCATTTTCAACACTTCCTTATGAACAGTACAGCTGCCATTTTTCACAACACGGCCGAAGTGTGTTTTCACACTTTCAGTGCAGAGATGCGTGTCGCTGTGGAAAATCATTGTTCGGCACAGATAAAGAAAATCACAGTGACACTGTTCATGATCGGAGGCACCAAAATGCCTGAGTTGACAATCTGCTATAAAATATCCCCAACCTACTTATATAACCGTGTGCGTTGCACAGTTTCTATGTACACGTGACTTCACCATTTTTAAATATTTTTACTACACATTTGCAACATAGCCATTTCTACACCTCCCCATGAAAGAGTTCAGCTGTCATTTTTACATCCTGTTCGAATATTTTTGCACCTGTGGTGCTAAATCCCGTAGTCACTGTGCATAAGCAGCTGCTACCAAACTGATATTCCCCTGTTCATGAGGTGGGGTCAGAAAACAAACATGTTGAAAATTTGGAGTTAAAATACCAATGAATGCCTGAGGTATTAGGGCTTTTCAACTAAATCGCCTAACCCTGTAAAGAATGACAGGAATCAGGGTGTGACTTGGGATTCTTGCCTGTGATGCTCATACCATTCCACACCCTGCAGTCACTAAGAGGCATCGAGGTATGCCTTGGACTCTTCAGCCCCAAACTTCACCCCATTCTCCTATATCACACCCATCTCACCATATTTCCTAATGAAATGGGTACGCGTAAGGGCCAAAGACCCAAGGAACACGTGACACTTGTCAGTCTCTGCAGAGTGGGTGTGTGAAATGGCGTGGCTGTTATGCCTGACGACCCAAATGCACACCCCAATGCCTGTCACCTCTACAGGGTGGTGGTGGGGTTGGCTTCAGTTCAATACTTCACTGCTATTCCTATTACGCAGGTCTGTAACTTACACTACCACTGCCAATGCCAGTAAGCAAACATTCGCATTGACAAATGCTTGTTATGCGCAAAAGTGAAAGTGTAACTGTGCTACTGCTCGTTACAGCTGTCTAATGCTCTGCTAACCTTCTGTTGGCTACAAGGAGGAGATTGCATTAGAAACTACTGAGCAAGTGGTGCTACTCTTGTGAATGTGCAATTGACCTAGGTGATGCACTGAAAAGTCCTTGGGTTGTTTAGCCAGGACCCCAACTATGATGACAAGAATAACAATGAATGAGATCAGAGAGGAAGTACTGATAAAGTGTTCACACAGCCTCATGAATAGAAAGTGAACCTTTATTTAAAAATGAAATAATCTATATAAAATGGAAAGTTTTCATTCTACTAAATTATTGCAATGCAAAAGGACAAAGAATAACACAGCTGTAGCACTATTTGTGCTTGGACTAGGAGACTAGGAACTAGAAAGTATATCTCCCTACCTCTCTGTATCATGAAAAACAGCTGAATTTCCATTCAGTTGAAGTAGCCTGGCCAGGGACTGGGAACCACAGCAGAGTAAAGGCTCTCAGCAAGTGGGAGGTCCAGGTGAGGCAATTTGAAAAACAACACTAATGAAACATGATCATACAAACTGCATCCCAAAGTGCTTTACAAAGCATGGAGTGCCATAGTAATAGCACAGGAATGTAGACTAAAATATAATTTCTGCATCAATGTGTCCCAACAGGGAATTAAAAAAATCTGACCTCCTTTCCCAACTACATGGTGTGTCTGGTGACCAGCCTGGTTTGGAGAAAAATCAGTTCCTTTCCCCAGTTACATGACAGAGAGCCAGTGCCCAACCAGACCCATTAGGGAATAATGAACAAAACTGACCCTCTCCCCTCCAGTTACTGTACCTGACTGGTTCAATACCCAATGCAGTCCCTCAGAGAATAAAATAAAATTGTCCCTCTCTTTAAGCTACCTGATGGGTCCAGTATATAATCCTGCCTTTAAGGGAATAAAAAATGTGTCCCTCCCACCAACAAAATGATGGAACTAGTACCTGATATGCCACATCATGGAATAAAACATCTGGCTACCTCACCCAACCTGCCTGATAGGTCCAGTGCCCAACCTGGCTTTTCAGAGAATTAAAAAAAAAAAAAAACTGTCCTCCTCTCTTAACAACTTGAGAGGTCCGATGCCCAACCTGGCCTGTCAGGAATTAAAAAAATGATAACCCTCCCACAACAATCTGACAGATCCAGAGATTCAGTGTTCAACCAGCCCCATCAAGAAATTAATAATAAATCTGGCCCTCCTGCAATAATCTAACAGGTATAGTACCCAAACCCACCTGGCAGGGGAACAGAAAAAACTGGTCGCCCTCCAACATCTTACCTCCAGTTTGCTGCCCAATCTGCCCATAAGGGAATAAGAAGCAACCCTCCCTCCAACTACCTGACTGTCGTCCTGTGCCCATCCTGGCTCATGTGTCAAGCAAAATGGAGATAAGGGAGGGACCAGCAGCAAAAGCAATGCTGAAGGTGAAAAGAAATAGGCAGGGTAGTAAAACATTGTTTTCAACTGCCCGTCCACGATATCACAGGGGCTCAAACCATATGCGTAGGGCTGCCACCACAGTACCATTCTACCAGCCTGTTCAAGGCATCTCCACTGAGATGCTGAGAAATTATATTTGTGGGCAAAATTCACTGCAAGTCAACAATTTTGCCATGCAAAATATTTCACGTAATACAACCATTTTCACTAAATATTTAGCGGTGGAGCTGACTGTGAAATTTCACCCACAAAATGTTAAACTTTTCTGAAAATGTACAAAGTTTCACCCCACAAGTGGTGAATTTTGCCATTTCACAGGAGAAATTTTGCACTACATAGGTGAAATTGTTGAGGGAGGACGATTCAGAGGAAACATGAGAAAGAATTTCTTCACAGAATGGGTGGTGGACAAGTGGAACACCCTGCCAGAGGAAGTGGTGGGGGCTGAAACAATCACGGATTTAAGAATGCATGGGATAGACATAAAGGAATTCTGGAGGTCAGGGGTAGGTGCAACAGACCTCTCGAAAACAAACTGAACTTACAGGCTCAAATGGGCAGACTGGGTGGGCCATAGGCTCCATTCGCCTAATACCGTCTATGTATCTATGTATCTATGTATGGATGTAAATGTTGCACTCTGCAGAAATTCCTTATTTTGTTTCTGTGAAAATTTTCTAAATGGCTGAATTACACAAAATATTTCATGTAACGTAAATTTACAAATTTGCACATCTCTAATCTCCACGCCCTCCAGCCTAAAGCACTCAGCATGGGTGACTGGACTCAGGGGACTGATGGTACACTTCTGGTGCTGTAACCCTGAGGATAGTGATCCCAGCACCATTGCCTGACTCTCTCTCTTGGTCTTTACTTTACTTGTACCTCAGTCTCAGCTCTGCTGCTTTTCCCAATATGTACATAGGGATCACACTGCCATACATGCTCCAGCCTAACCTGCTGTGCATCAGAATGGTCCGGTGCCCATCTTAGCCTATCAGGGAATAAAACAAAATCTGTTTCCCCACAAACTACCTGATGAGTCCGTGTCCAACGCTGCCTGGAATAAAAAGCTGGCCCCGCCCACTAACTATCTAATGGGTCCAGTGCCCAATATGATCTGTTACATAATTTAAGAAAATGGTCTCTCTTCCATCCAACTATCTCATGAGTCCTGGGCCAAATCAGGACCATCAGGAATAAAAAAATCTAACTCCCTCCCTCAACAACCTGATGAATCCTAAACCCATCTCAGCCTGTATTAATAAAATAGTGTACCCCCACCCAAACTATCTGATTTATCTGATGCCCCACCTGGTGCATCAGGGAATAAAATAGATCTGGCCCTCTTCCTCCAATACCTGACAGGTCTGATGCCCAACCTGGCCCATCACAGAATTAAAAATTTCAATGGCCTACACAACCAGTATAGTGTTATGCTTGTGCAACTGTGTTACTTTGATTTGGTCATTTGCACTCTCTATTCCATAAGGATTTACCACACTGTAAAGGTACCAAAGGCAAGGAACCCTGGAAGAGGGTTCCACCCCTAGAGGTGCTATGGAAGGTTACCTTGGCTAAAGGTACCTTT
Source organism: Neoceratodus forsteri (assembly GCA_016271365.2). Classification (NCBI taxonomy): domain Eukaryota; kingdom Metazoa; phylum Chordata; order Ceratodontiformes; family Ceratodontidae; genus Neoceratodus; species Neoceratodus forsteri. The sequence continues at coordinate 1,731,993,483 of CM057449.1, forward strand.
GGCAGAACTCCAAAGAAATTGTAGCAGCACCAATGAACATTAGCAATCAGAGGCCAAGAGGCATAGAAGTAGAATGACAGCAACAGCAGCTTGATAAAATATAATGAGGTGTGCAGATAAGCAAGATAGCATGGGTGCAATGGAATACATTGGTAACTGAGGGGGCCTCCTAAGGAGAGAAGGAACAGCAAGTAGGGACATCATTCACCTCCATCCAACAGCAGAATCTACCTAAGACTAAATAAAGAATAATAACTAAGACTACCTCGGTATTATGACCTTTGATTTGGAGGAGAGGATAGGAAAAACACCCTTTGAGGAGGGAAATCTCTGGGGATCCAAGGCCCAGGTCGCCTTCTCTCTAGGTGTGGCATAATTTAGTTAGTGACAGCTCTGCTACTGCAATTGGAAAGCCCAATGAAAGCGGGTGGAAAATGTTCTAATTTGGAGGGAAGCTGTCACTCTAACTTTCTAACAGGAAAGCCATGGAGGGTTGTGGAACTGGTTTGTTTCTGTAAACAAGCCACCTCCAAGGTGGAGGGGACAGTAACAACCACTGAGGTGCTTACTGGCCTACTGATCTAAGAACAAACCAGGTGAAGGAGAGGTGGTTGTAGGGAGACTAGCTTGGAAGGATTCCTCCAAACCGTTCGGAGCAGCTAAATAGGCCCTCAGTGAGAGCCCCACCCCTTCGCCTCTGAAGTCTTAAATTCTACAACTTGAGGTGCTGCCAGCAGTGGTTGACAAACTGAAGGTCTACCTGAGAGAGGACATTCCCTGCTATGGACCAGGTGAAGAGTGACTCTGCCCCAAGCTTTGCATGCTCAAGATGCAGACTTTGGGTGCACAGTGAGACTGTCGGCTGCAGGGAGAGCCCTGCGCCAAGAAACTACTGGACAAGGTGGCATGCCTATTTATATATATATATATGTATTTATTATGTATACATTCATTTAATAGCGGCTCCCTCTAAAGTAACTGACCACAGTTTCAATTAATAAAAGAGTAAAATGCTCCACTGTTGACAAAGTGCTGATGATTATGCTAATTAGAAAATCAACTTGTTTAAGAAAAATTAAATACTGAAAAACACAGCACTGTTGTATTTGCTTCTTTACCTTACTTTTTGTAAATTGTAGCAATCAACTTAGCTTAGGGTATACTTAAGCTTTATCCTGACTAATTTCATTACACATGAATGCAACTATTATGTATTTGGCCAAGATATTCAAAGGAGTTGCACCATGCAAAACCACAGAAAAGTGCCGGGGTGATATCTTTATTGTGTCCTATCATTCCCTCTCTTACAAATAGGTGACTCTCCCACAGTGCTAAATTCACCTCAAGCACTGGTTGGGTGAGCTCCTTCCTACCTCACTTCCTCCTTTCTAACAACCACCCCATGCTCCCATTCCCTTAGATCAACTGACTTCCACACCTGGTAGTCCCCATTGAATCCACCCTGATCAGCCAATCCACCTCCACCGCCTCCCAAACATTTGGAATTCACTCCCCATCAAATCCTGCACTCATCCTCTGCCTTCTCCATCAGCTCTGCCCTCAATAATTCCCTTGCTCCTAGCTGCTCCTGCCATGTCTCTCCTAATTCCCTCCTCCAAGTCCTGGATAAACCCTACCCCTCTACTGTCATCTTCATTTTACCCTGTGCACTCCCTCCCCCCAAATTTCTAGCTGTCCTCCCCTTCCCCTCAAATTGCTCCCCCATATTGGCCTCCCTTAATCTCTAACAGGATGTAAGGGACCCCAAGTGCTCTCCATGGGTACCTCTCCTACCCCCCCCCAGAGGCTTGTATCCCTCATCTACTCCCTTTTCCCCACCATCCCTTCACCTCACCCCTCCTTCTCCTTTCCCCCTTTTCTTTTATGTAAACACTTGTTTACTTATTAAGCCGGCACTTATTATTGTCCACTCTTTTTACATATTATGCGCAACACTGTTTTAATACTGTTTTTAACACCTGTCTTACAACTGTATGTTAATGTTGATCTTGTAACTTGAATGTAACTTGAACACGACTCTTCCTTCTTCCCCCCACTTCACCCTTCTCTCTCCTTCTCCCTTTTCTTTAACGTAAGCACTTGTTTACTTATTAACCTGGTACTTATTATTATCCACTCTTTCTACCTGTTATGCTCAACACTGTTGTAACACCTGCCTTACAACTGCATGTTAATGTTGATCTTGTAACTTGAATGTTTAATGCTTCATTCCTATTGTACCCCTTCCTCCCAGTTCACACCGGGAGATGAGTGATTTGTTGCTCAGTGTGCCTTCCTGGTGAAACATTTCAATAAATATTGAAAAGGGAAATGCACTGTGCAATTCAGATGCAGCGCAAAGATAATGTATGTGGCGCATCTTCAGGGGCATGCCCATACACATGCGGCACATCTTGATATTCAGTCGAGATGTGCTGCGGCATTCAAGCACATCTGAGATGTACCGCATACATAGGCACAAAGTTACATCCGTAAAAACAGGCCTAAGTGTTAGCCACCCACAGGTGGGCTGCTGTATTACCAAAGCACAACACAGCATCTGCCAGGCTGGGTGGATACCCCCAAACACCAAATCAGATCCCGTACAGTGCATACAGAGCCCTTGCAGTGCAGTGGTTCTCCCCCTCACTCTATACCCCAATTGCTGTAAAATAATTATTAGTGTCCCTGGTAGTGCTGTGGTCTCCCCTCACCACCCAGTACCCCGATCGCAGTACAACATAGAAACCCCCCGACCATGGTAGTCTAGTGGTACCACCACTCCCCCACCCACACAGGACCTGCATCCCACCCCGCTCCCTCACCCAGGTCATCGGCAGGCAGGGGGGTACTACTTCACTACCAGGGACATCGAACATGCTGTGCAGGGTGCCCAGCACATTCCTCCGGCCAGCCCTGCATGACTCATGCAAATGGGGCCATCATGACATGCGAATGGCCTCATTTGTGCATTGAATGCATAATGACCCCATTTGCATGTTCAGATCTGAAGATCTGGAAATTGCACCTGGCACATCTCCAGATGCACTGGCGCATTTCCATTCCAGGTGTTCAGACCTGTCTAGGGGATGCACCAGTGCATCATATTTATTTTTTTGGAAATAGAAATTTATTGAAAAATTTTCCATTACACATAATTACAGAAACTTGTATTCAACACATACACAATATAGAGAAAAAGAGAACAATCACAAACTGTACATTTAATAAGACAAGACAAGAAAAGAAGGAAAAGAAAAAAAAACAGAAGGGAGAGAGAAAGAGAGAGGCATAATGTCTTCAAGACTTGCAGGATGGGAACATATTCCATAGAAACTCCATAATCTAAGTGAGGAAATAACACACATTATATAAAGAAAAGAAAATAACACACATTGTTCAGAGGTCCGGCCTGTCTCAATACTCTATAATCTTCTCAAGAATATGTGGCTAATACTTCTAGTACATGTTTATTTTCTTTAGAAGCCATATAATGAAAAAATGGTAGCCATCTCCCTTTAAATCTTTCCACGGACAGCCTAAGCTTGGCCAACAGGTATTCCAGCTCCAGAATCCTGGTACATATTCCATACCAGGACTATATAGAAGGGCTATTGGGGGTAAGCCAGCATTGAGTGATTGCTTTAAGAGCTGCTGCCACAAAGATGTATAAAAAGTATCATTGTGACCTGGACTTCAAAGATGGAGGAGGCAAGCCAAAAAGCCAATATTGTGCAAGTTTTGGGAAAGGAGTATCAAAGATCCCCACCACCACCCCGTGTATGTCCTCCCAAAAGCCCACTACAAATCCACATTGCCAAAAAATGTGAGAGTAAGTACAAGTGGATTGGCAATTTCTCCAGCAGAGAGCTGAGTTATGTCACCCAAAATGTTTAGTGAGTACAGGAGATCTGAAATACCTGACCACCCTCTTCCAACGAAACTCTCTTCATATCAAGAATGCCGTGGACAGGTGGATGCCTTTCCAAATACTGGACCATTCCTCAGAAGATAGTGTGACTCCCAGCTCTGTTTGCCAGGCCTCTTTGATTCTGACCATCTGATCTTTCTCAGCTACGTTCATACATTGTACCAATTTAGAAATTGAATGACAGGATCCTAGGGCAGAGGACAAGGTCAGGATACATTCTCGGAGGGAATTCCCAGGAGCAACCACAGTACGGTTAGCTCTAATTGTGTTAAGATAATGGCTAAATTGAAGAAAATGAAAAAAATCTGTTTGAGGGAGATTAAATTCCATTTGCAACTGATGGAAGGATTTCAAGGAATCGCCAACAAAAAAATTGACCCACCTTTTGCAAACCACATCTTGACCAGCGATGAAATGCTAAGTCCCACTTAAGAGGGATAAAATCCCTGCAACTAATAATTGTAGTGGAAGGGCCTATCAGGAGTGGGTGATTTAATTTCGAACATGCCTCTTGCCAGGCTAACTTAATTACCTTGGTTAGGGGGTTGCCAAATTCCAAAAATTTTAATCTGGGGGGGGTCCAAAGACAACAAGTCCAATAAATTAGAGATAAGAGAGAGAAGGATACTTCTACTTCCACCCATTGTGGAGAGGTATCTTGTGTCCAGGATATCAAGGCTTGCAATTGAGCTGCCCAATAGTATTTTTGGAAATCAGGCATACTCAAACCACCCCCATCTTTATGGGCTGTCAGCACCTTCCATCTGACCCTTGGTTTCTTACCCAGCCAAATATATTTGGAGAGAGTAGATTGTACCTCCCTCCAGAAAGTCCAGGGAGTATTAAATGGAAGGGCAGAGAACACAAATAAGAATCTAGGTAGGATGTTCATCCTTATGCATTCTATTCTGCCTGAAAGAAAGAGCTGTAACTCCTTCCATCTGTTACAATCTGTTCGAACTTCTTGCAGTAACCTTAAGTGGTTTAATTTGTAAATATCTTGAAGATTCTTGGAGATCCAAATCCCCAAGTATTTGAAACCCACCTTACTCCAATTTTAATTGACCTAAGTCAGGAAGGGGTGCCCCCCTCTGATTTCCAATCGGAAGTATTTCCGATTTTCCCAGGTTAATCTTATAACCAGATAATTCCCCAAAAGTAGTCAAAAGCTCAAAAACCCTAGGGACAGAACAGACAGGATTTGAGATGTACAGAAGCATGTCATCCGCATGCATTGAAATTTTAACTTCAGTCCCCTGAAGATGGACTCCCCGGAAAACGTCTGTCTGCCTAATATAGGCTGCCAATGGCTCCAGGCTCAGGGCAAACAGAAGGGAGGAGAGAAGGCAACCCTGTCTAGTCCCCCTCTGTATCTCAAAGGGAGGGGAAAAGAATCCATTCACCTGTACCCTGGTGCAAGGATCACTATATAAATTATGAATCCAGGTCCTGAATTTATCTCCGAAGCCGAAACTCCCCAAAGCAAGGTCTAAGTACTGCCAGTCCAGATGACCAAAAGCCTTTTCGGCATCAAGGGACAACACCGCCTTGAATTGCCCATCTGGCGGAGGATCAGCCAAGGAGAGAACATTCAGCAAAAGGCAAATGTTTTCCTGTATGTGTCAACCAGGGATGAAGCCCGTCTGATCGGGATGTACTAGATCAGAAATGATTGCCTGAAGTCTCAAACCCACAGCTTTAGAGAAGATTTTTGCATCCTGGTTTAGTAGTGATATTGGTCTATAACTTGGGCACTGGGTAGGATTCTTCCCCAGTTTGGGGAGCACTGAAATCAGGGCCTCACTCTATGTATCAGGCAGAGTCCTGGGTTCCTGTGCCATGTTACAAACCCTGGTGAGGAGAGGGGATAGCTCTTTAGCAAAACATTTGTAGAATTCTGGTGTGAAGCCATCTGGGCCTTGGGCCCTGCCTGATTTCAAGGACTTAATCACCTGCAGCACCTCCCCCGAGGAAAAGGGTGCCTCCAGCCCCGCCCTCTGCACAAGAGACAACGTGGGGAGATCAATTTTGCTAAAAAACTCGTTTACCTTTTCAGCATGGTCCGGGCCTCTCTCCTCTAGATAAAGCTGCTGAAAACATTTTTGAAACTCAACTGCTATATCTATGGGTTGGGTCTTATCCGGAGTCCGGAGAAATGGGCAGATAGAAGATGTGTATCTCTCAGCTTCCCATTTCCGGATTTTCAGCACCAGTAGTTTGCCCACCTTCACCCCCCTCTCATAATACCTCTGCCCTGTGTACCTCAACACGTTCTCTACACACCTCTGTAAGAAAGAATCATAATACGATTGAGCTTCTTTTAGTTTTTTAAGGGTACTTTCTGCTCTGGTGCACTTATGCTCCACTTCCAGATCCTGGATTTTATTTAAGGCTTCCTGTGTCTTAACCCTGTGCTGCTTGTTTCTGTGGGAGGCGAAAGCTATGGTGTACCCACGAATAACTGCTTTCAATGCATCCCACAGAAACTTAGGCTGGGAGTCCTGTTCACTATTTTCCCCAAGGTAATGTTGAATAACTTGTTTGGTGGAGGTAATATAGTGTTTATTGTTGACTAACCCCAGGTCAAATCTCCAACGTCCATTTCTCCCAGTGTCCCCTCAGTGTAGTTCAGCCCTAATCATTGCATAGTCAAAAATTATTGTGGGGAGAATGCTGACCCCATGAAAGTGTGGAGCAACCCCCTCTTCATATAAAAATGGTCAAGTCTCGAGCACGACTTCGAGGCCGGGGAGAAAAAAAGTATAATTCCTGACTGTAGGATTGAGGTTCCTCCAAGGGTCTGCCATCCCTGCCTCCAAACAAAGTGACTTTAATAATCGGGAACAAGCTTTAGAACTCGGGTCTCTTCCATGGCTTCTGTCCATGCTCACATCCTCTATGCAGTTCCAATCCCCCATGCATATAATTTGGCCAGGGGGTAATCTGGCCAAATCATTGAGTACATTTCTGAAAAATACCCCCGAGGGGGAGTGGGTGCATAAACTGCCACCAATAGTAAGGGTCTACCCCCATAATTTCCCAACACTACCAAGAGGTGGCCTGTTCCTACCTTGGTCACCTTTTGAATCTGGAATGGCAGACCCCTACGGAACAAAACGGCCACCCCTGCCTTTTTTGACATAGGGTGCTCATCTGAACAAATCATGCCCACCCAGGATCTGCGCAGTTTTTGATGTTCCTGGGCTGACAGTTTGGTTTCTTGCAGGCAAGCAATGTCACATTTTTCCCTCTGTAATTCTGCCAAAATTTTTGAACGCTTCACCACATTATTGATCCCTTTTACATTCAGGGAACACAGTGTTAGAGTGGCCATGATAATTTCAATAATAGGTTAAATCCCATTAGAACATGTACATACATATAAACATACCCATAAAATAAAATTGCAAATATAGCATCTCTCAAAAAGGAAAGAAAAAAAAAGAAAAATAAGACAAGGAAAGCCAGAAGAAAGAATAACCAGAACAATATAACTTCCTAACCAACAAGATAACCTTAAACTTCCCTCTCCAACAGCGGAGGGCATTGGTTGTAAGTAGAAAAAATGCAGGATCAAAAGACCCTACCAGGTCACCCGTTTTATGAGAGAATATCTCCCTCTCGGGGTGATTAGGGAACTGTGTCTCTAAAGGGAACACCCCAGCTAGGAGTGTGAAAAGGTCAGGGGAATCAGAAGCGGTATGAAACCCCTGGGCCTGTGTCCGTGCCCTTTGCATTCAAAATGGGAATCTTCTGGGAAAGGGCTGGGATAGCTGCCCCCTGCCTCCAGTGTGCCAGAATCCCCAATTGTGAAATGAACTTCAAGTGTGTTCCCCCCCCCCCCAGGACCAACCCATGGCACAGGAGGGAGAAGGAAGGGACCATAAAAACAATTAAAGAAAGTCCCCTGAGCTGCTGCAGGATTTTAACCAGTCCAGCACTAAATGTCCTGTTTGGAGATCTCTTTCTACCCCTCAGGAACAGCCATAAACTGCCCAGGCTGAAGCTAAGAGAGATATAAATCAGCAGTCCCTTGTTGTTTCTTCACAAGAAAAAAAAATGAAACCACTGTCTGGGAGGGATATTTCCAGAGCCAGTACAAATTAAACTTGCAGCACTTTGGTATCCTACCAGCAGTAAACAGGTCCATTGGGGTCGCCCAGCAAAGGCAGTCCAGGAAGCAATAATGCAGCCAATCCCATGAGGCCCCCGCGTTCCTTATGGCAGTGCTGCGCCATAACTTCACGAATATCGACGTGTGGGGGAGGCCTAAGAGAAAGACACAACCTCAGTCCGACCCAGAAAGAAAGTACGACCCAGGAACAAAGAGATCCAAAACAACAGTCCCTAGGGTCAACCAACAAATATATCCAGGGGTTCGCCGATCCGAATGCATGGGGATCTCCAGTAAGTCCGAGCCCAGACCAAACTGAACTGAACAAGGTAATATGAAGGAAAAGAATAAATAAAAACCTTTGGGTCTTCACCATTAGCCACTTTGTAGACTTGTGTCAGGGCAGGGTAGGTCCGTCTTATCTTGCGGGCTCAGGTCGGGTTAGCCCCAGAGATCCATCTGGACAAATACGCATGCAGGGGAAAAATAGGGTCAGGCCGAAAATCAGGATTTGCCGGTATGGCAGAACCGGGAGCAAGTGACCATAAAAGACGTTCCACCTCATGCTTAGCTGCCTCTTCCTTCAAATCTGGTAGGGTGATTCCTTCTGAGGTCAGGTATTGATTCGCTGCCCAAAGTGAATCATATATCTTAGGGCCCTTTTTGGTTTCCACCCACTGCTTCGCGGGGTACCGCAGCTGAGCCCTGGTGCCATTAATTCTTAATTGTTTGACCACATAAAGGACCTTTTTCCTCTTGGCAACCATAGAAGGGGGGAAATCTTGATCTACAAACACCCGGGTACCATCAAAATTGAGATCTTTTTTAGCCCATGCAAGATGAAGAATTCTTTCTTTAACTGGGTATTTCAAAAATGTTAAGATGCCCTCAGTGGAGCACCCTGTTTGGGCTTTGGAGCTATCGACCTGTGGGCTCTCTCTATGTCCAGAGAGAACCCCTCCTCGAGCTGCAGTTCAATGCAGAGCCAGTTCTCCATGTATCCTGCCATATCCTCTTGCTCGACTCCCTCCGGGATGCCCACTACTCTTATATTGTTTCTCCTCGAGCGGGCTTCAGCGTCTTCCACCTTGAGAGAAAGGGCTTTTTCCCTGCGATAGAGGAAAGCAATTGAACGGCCGAAGGCCATATGTTCATTTTGTAAATTCTCCACATGTTGCTCCACTCCTGTGGTCCTCGTTTCCAGCTTTTTAAAGTCTCGCTGAATGTCAGAGACTTTACCATCAATTCTCTGTAGTAGCTTAAGGATTTTCTTCATTTCCAGCCTTGTGCCAGCCGATCCCGAGTCAGACCCAGAGTCTTCTTCTCACGACCCTGAGACTAGCGAGGACTGCGAGGGCACCGGGCTGAGGCCCGACACAGATTTTGCTTTCCCCGCAGGAGTTGTAGCTCCGAGACCTAGCAGACCTTTTTTCTTAGTACGCCCCATCTCCAGAACCTAATACTAAACTACTGAAGTGTTTTTCTTCTTTAGATGGTTTTTCTTGCACCCGATTTTGAATAGATTCAGCGCTGGGGATACTGAGGAGGGGAGCTAGGCTGCCATTCCCGCAGTTGCATCACCGGAAGTCTACAATGCATCATATTTAATATTTTGATACAGTCAGAAGAGTTGCGCCATTGCACATCTCTTCTGAATATATCCCTTCGTTGCTCCTACCCAACTCAGTTGCATGGAGCAACCACTTGCACCATTGGCAGGTGCAGTTTTCAATATCGGGGCCAATAATTCTAACTGATTATGCACGAGCTAAAGTAGCTCATTGATTGCCTGCTGTGCTGGTCTGAAATACCTCAGAAATGCTAGGCACAGCAGCCACACTGCATGGACAGCAGCGGCAGCAAAACAAGACAAGTGTTTTTGCCGTTGCTGTCACTGTATGTCAACATACAGAAATGGGCTGTAGTGACAGAAAGTTTTCTCAATAAAATAATAAAAAAGAAACAGTTCTGAATTTCTTCAATGAGGATTTCTCTTATCCTCCCCTGTAATCTGCCACCTGACAACATTGGTCCCAGCATTTATGGTGCCAATAGTGTTGCCACTGAAGTTTCATCAATAAAATTAAAAAAAAAAAAGCAACAGTTGTGGATTCAGGGTGCAGAAAATGAAGAGGGACCTGGAGAAGCTTGCAAGATGGTCGGAGATGTGGCAACTGAGGTTTAATGCAAAGCAGTGCAAAATAATACACCTGGGTAGATGGAACCCTGGTGAGAGCTACAGGTTGAGAGAGGGAGCTGACTGTCACCAAAGAGGAAAGGGACCTAGGGGTTATCTCTGATGACCTTAAGATATCAAAGCAGTGCACAAAGGTGGTAGGGAGGGCCAGTGGCATGCTGGAGAGCATAGGCAGGGGTAACACTAGCAGGAGGTGGGAGGTGATGATGCCATTGTATAACACATTGGTAAGGCCTCACCTGGAATACTGCATGCAGTTCTGGAGGCGAGACCTGTGCAAGGACATAGATAAGGTGGAGACTATCCAGAGAAGGGCAACAAAGATGGTGCAGGGCTTGCACCACAAAACATATGAGGAGAGACTACGGGACCTCAATATGTACTCACTGGAGGACAGGAGACAGTGGAGGGACATGATTGAAACTTTCAAGCACCTCAAGGGCATAAATAAGGTGCAATGTAGTAAAAGTACTAGAACAAGGGGGCACAATATGAATTTGGAAGGGGGTAGATCAAGAGGTAATGCGAGGAAGTTTTTCTACACAGAAAGGTTAGTCGACACTTGGAATAGTCTGCCAAAGGAGGTAGTGGGGGCAAGCACAGTGGAGGGGTTTAAGTATAGCTGGGACAGGCACATGGGAAGCTTGAGAGGGGAGGGAGTGATGAAAAGCCATTGATCACACAGGGTCAGTGGCCACATAAAACATATAGAGCCTACGGGCAGACTATATGGGCCTAGTGGTTCTTATCTGCCGACAGTTTCTATGTTTCTATGTTTCCATGATTCCTTCAGTATTTCTGTCATCCTCCCCAGTAAATGCCCACCCAGCAACATCACTCCCAGCATGAGCGGCACTCAACTGCAGAGTGAGGGCATGTTGCCTCGGGGAAGGGGGGTAGAACTAAATAAAACACCTGGAAAACAAAAGATCATTATTGTGATTAGACTTATAATCGTAATAAAGACCTCAAAGCTGTTCATTTCCTGGGGATTAATGACTGGCCAGGTGGAGCTTGGCCCTCAGCTCCATCTCGTGCCACCTATCCCCCTGGCCAGTTGTTAATCCCAAGGAAATGACTGGTTGTTCAGTCATTATTGCTTAATTACTATTTGCTGTACTACGCCCTCATCTATTGTAAGAACTGAGAAGTTGTACCAGAGGGTTATTTTAACCAGTGGTATTGTAGGTCAAATATCAGAGGCTAGATTCACAAAACTTTGCCCCAGAACAAACCCGGTTTTGCAAGAGCAAACTGGGTTTTGTTCTGAGTTGGTATTCACAAAAGCCTGTTTGTGCACTCAAATAGAATTTGTGCAAGGGCAAAGTGAAGAGGGTGGCCACAATGCAAATGAGAGGAGGGGACCTGCTTATTGGTGCAGTCCGATACACAAAGCATTTGCTATGTGCAAGAGCCTTTTGAGTGGGGCCTCTATTGTGAAGCAAATACTGCCCACTGAGACCTTGCTTTCATCCTGCACAACACTAGAGGTTAGTGGAGGTACTGCTGCACCCCCCCAAACTGATCATCGGACTGATGGAATACAACTAAGTTTCTTTGGTAGTGGTCCTCTTCCCCACCCCCACCGATCACTGATAGCCAGTCCGAATGTAAATATGTAAGCAACCCTGGTGCTTGTGCCCCCTCCAGATCGCTGATGGCTGGCCCAATAAGAAAATAAAGATTCCCTGGCTGCTAGCAGTCCCTCCCCCCATCCAATTACCTGCTCAATATAAGAATATGGTTTCTTTGGTGGCTAGTGGTCCCTCCCCCCCAACAGATCACCTACACGATATAAAGTGAAGTCCACCAAAATGAAGCAGTTTATGCATGACAAAGGGATTAACTCCCATTGAAATTGCATTGTTTGTTGCAGTAACTCTACTGCAGAATGCTGCAGTGCTGTGCTTCATTCTGGTGGGCTTCACTGTAAGCATATAGTTCCTGGTGGCTAGTAGTCCCACCTCCCACCTCCCACCCAATCCCATGCCTGGTAAAAGATACAGTTTCACTAGTGTATAGTGGTCCCTCCCCCCATCCCGATCTCCTGTATACTACCATGACACACTTTCCTGTTGTTTAGCAGACCCCCTCTCCCTATCCCCAATCCCTGTATCATAATGGTACCCATTCGCTGGTGTCTAGCAGACCCCCACCACAGCAGGTAGTGCTTTATCACAACCCGCCCCACATCCTGACCCCTCAGCCGACGACCAGCACAGCCATCTGCTTTCCACCACAGCTGGCCACTGACTGAGCTGTCAAAGAGTGAGTACTGTATACAGTACACGCTCATTGATTGACAGTTCAGTTTCTATGTTTCTGTATTTCTGTTATGATACAGGGATTGGGGATAGGAAAGGTGGTCCACTAGACACCATGGAATGGCGCTCAGGATATTATATAGGGATCAGGATGGGAGGGATGACTAGACACCAGGGAACAGTACCTTTAAACTATATTCTTATAACAGGTGGGTAAACAGGTGGGGATGGACCACTAGCCACCAGGGAACCTTTCTTTATTATCAGGCTGATGATTGGGTGGGGAGGGACCACTAGCCATCAGGGAACCTTTTTTTTAATCAGGCCAGCGATCAGCGCTTGGGGTACCACTAGTCATCAGGGAAAACTATTTCTTCATTCTCAGGCCAGCGACAGGGAGGGTGGACCACTAGACCCCAGAAAAACTATTTTTCATTCTCGGGTTGGTGATCAAGTGGGGGAGTGGGGACACTAGCCACCAGGAATACAAGGCTGCCTATGGGGTCCATAGCTGGGGGTGGGGCCACTAAATCCAGCCGCAGCCTATGTAAATGAGCCTATAATGGTTATGCACATGACCATATAGTGTCTTTGTGTGCCCAATGGGCTCATTTACATGGCAGCATTTGTGAATCCAAATAGTTCTCCTGTGCTATGTATTGCAGAGCCAGTCTCCTGGCTGCATGTTGGGGCAGTGCTAGTGGGATTAGTGGTAGAGGTACTGGGTTAGCGCTGACTTGTCCTGGCCCTATTCACAGTCAGATAGCACAGTGCGCTGACTGTGAATAGCAAGATTTAGCACCTGTGCAACTGTGAAGCATAGCTCAAACTTTTGTGCTGTGCTTTGCAATTTTTTGTGAACCTAGCCCCATGTTCTGCCAATGTTTTAAAATGTTTTTATTTTCTTTTGTAATGCCTTAAAAATCAATCGAATAAAACTTAAACTTGATACCTGATATTGCTCAGCATGAATGGCACGCCAGCACTTTTCTAGTAATGCATGTAATTAGATCTATAAATGTCGAAACAAAGAATTGGTTGGCAGAAAAGGACTGCTTGGCCCACCCTGTCTGTCCAGACTGTCCCTGCCTAGTCTGTCTTTACAGACCCTCACTGATCTCCTGCAACCCTCCCTCCTTCCTACCTATATATTAATGTATTCAGTCTATGTCTAGCCAAAGAGTGCTCGAGCCACCTACTGTTTTCGCCTGCACCACTTTGGCTGGCAGTCTGTTCCAGACATCCACCACTCTTTCAGTGATGTAGTATTTCCTCACATCCCTCTTAAATGTCCCCCCTCCAGCTTCATCACATGCCCTCTGGTACTGCTGGTCTGTTTCATTTGAAAGACTCTCTCCTGCACCTTTTCACCCTGTGAGGTACTTGTCGGTGTCTATCATGTCCCCTTTGCTCTCTCTTCAAGGGTGTACATATTGTGATCCCTCAGTTTTTTTTTTTTGTAGCCTTTTTTTTATACTTTATTATTTTTAGATGTATATCATGGATTATGCCTACCATTACATCGTCATGTCTTACAGTAATTGACAGTTTCTCTTTTTGTTGGTACAATTATAGCACAATCACACTTGTACATAATATCATATCATCTGATCTTTCAGGTTCAGGTTACATCCATGTAAGTCCTTTAGACAAGCTGTTATTATCTAGGGAACAAACGAAAATAATAAAACAGAAAGAAAAGGATAAAGGAAAAAAAAAGTTAACTTATTTAACCTAACTCTAAGCCACCAGCACTCTTTTACCTTTTTTACACTCTATTTATGTTTATATTTACGTTAGTTTATATTGCATTCTTTTTGTTTCAGTTGATATGAGTGATTCATCTCTTATTTACAGTATCTTAAGCTGATTCAATCTTCACTTTACTTCATGCTCATAATCTTTATTTTGTTCTAAGTAGACGTCTCTCTTATGTACCCTTATATTTTTTCCCACTCTATCTTTCAGTTATCTGGGAGGATAAGTAATTCTCACCTGTTCCATATGTTATTAAATTGTTATTTTCTTTGGTTAATTGCCCATGTTATTTTCTCTAGTAATTGTATTTGTTGTACAATCTCTAGCCAATCTGTTCCCTCTGGAGGGCCTCTTGCAGCCATTTTCTTGTTATGGCTTTCAGTGCCGCTGCTGTCAATACATTCAGAGGTGTATTTACTCCTCGCCTCTTCATTTCTCTGGGACACAGTCCCATTACCAAGTGTTCAGAACTTAATTCTGTATGAAATATAAATATTATCTTTAATTTGGCTATCACATGATCCCAAAAGGTCTCAACTTGGGGCAGTGCCAAAGACATGTGCCAGTGTAGATCTATCTCTCTGCATCTTCTCCAACAGGCTGCACTAGATCGCCTATCCCAGTGGGCCATTTGAATAGGAGCAAAAGTACCTAATTCTCACTTTCCAGCAAAATTGTCTGCAAGAGGGTGAGGAGGTGGTAGACCATGTATGTCTCCATAGTCTCTTCCATTCCTCTCTGTGAGGGTGATGTCTAATTCTTTCTCCCACTTTTCATAATAGGTTTAGTGGAGACAGAATTTCCTGTATTATATACATTGTATAACAGGGTAATTGCTTTTTACCATATAGTGAATTCCATATCTCTAAATGGTATTTGTATCATTCCCAGTCCTCTGTGTTAGATCCTTGTTCCTGTAGTTCTCTAACGTAATGTCTAAGTTGGTAGAACCTTAATCTAAGTGTGTCCACCCATACAGACTTTGTACCTGTTCAAAAGATACAATCTGTGTACCCTGTATTAATTGATATGGTGATGTAATTCCCCTGTTAGCTTGTTTAAGGAACCACTTATCCTGTGCTGCAGGCAGAAACCCTGGATCATATATCCACCAACGGAATAGCCACATAGCCTTTTGAATCTTTCCACCTCTAATACCCCTTCCCCATCCCTCCAAAACTGTCCTAATACCTGTGAAATATGTTTGGCAAGTAAATTTAATTCTGGGTTGGAAAATTATTACTCTTAGTGGGGGGTCAGTTTGATCCATAGTGTCTATTATTTTCCACAGTTCGTCGTAGTTTTTGTTTCCCCAAAGCAGAGCTATTCTCATTTGAGATGCTATCCAGTACCCTGCTAAATCTGGAAAAGTTAGTCCTCCTTCCCTTTTTGGTAAATATCATATTTTTCTCTTAATTCTGGGACGTGTTTATCCCCATGCAAAAGAGAGCAATAATTGTTGTCAGTTTGCCAACCTAAGTTGTGAGACCTCACAGGGGACACATTGAAATAAGTATAGAATCGTGTAGTATCGCTCATTTTCAAGGCTGTACCTTATCTCCAAATGATAAAGGTAAGAGTTTCCAGTGCAGGATATCTGCCTTTGATTGAGTAATCAAGGGTGGATAGTTTAAATTATATAATTCTCCTGAAGTCTTACCTACAACAATTCCCAGATACCTCATGCTTGAAAGTTCCCACTTCATGGGATATTGTTCCCTTATTGTTAAAGTAGGTATATGATGGAGACTCAGTGTCTCCGTCTTATCCTTATTTAGAATATAGCCTGAAATTGTTGAGAATCTGTCCAATTGCTTCATCAGCTGAGGCAAAGATTCTTCAGGTTTGGACATATAGACCAGAATATCATCAGCATACAGTGCCACTTTATTCTCCCTATCTTTCATCTGTATCCCATGTATTTGATCATTCTACCTTATACTTTCCACCAAAGGCTCAATGTACAGGGCAAAAAGTAATAGGGAGAGGGGGCACTCTTGTCTTGTTCCTCCTAAGAGCAAATCCTATAGAAATATGTCCATTTGCTCTTACATATCCCATGGGACTTTTGTAGAGTTTAAATAAATTTTTAGTGAAGTCTTCCGGGATCCCAAACCCGGAAAAGACCATGAGACTTTATCAAAAGCCTTTTCAGCATCAAGACTCATTAGTAACGATGGAATTTTATAGTGGTTTATATGGTCTACTATATGTACAGTTCTTCTCAGGTTATCCTGGGCCTGTCTGCCTGGGACAAATCCTGTCTGATCCAAGTGGATCAAAGCAGGCAGGACTTCTTGAAATCTACGAACAATCATAGATGTATATAGTTTATAGTCATTGTTCAATAGGAAATGGGTTGATAAGCAGTGCATTTTGAGGGGTCCTTTCCAGGCTTGGGAATCACTGAGATGACAGCCTGCACCCATGATGGTGGTGGTTCTCCCTTTCCATTAAATACTGCCTGCATAGTCTGGAACAAAAGGGGCTGTATCATTTCTGCAAAAGTTTTGTAAAACTCAGCTGCTAAGCCGTCATGTCCCGGACATTTTCCAGTCTTTAATCTTCTTATCTCCCTTTTAAGCTCTTGGTATGTTAAGGGTTTAGTGAGTTGTAATTTTTGTTGTTCCATAATTTTAGGGAGCGTTATTTTCCCCATAAATTATTCAGTAAGATTATCTGGTACAGAGGGCTGCGCCATACAGCTCTGCATAATATTCTCTAAGGTTTCTGATATATCCTTTATTTTCATCACCCTCTGTCCGGCACGTGGATGTTCCAATTGACTAATTACTGCCTTCGTTCTTTGCACTCTCAGTCTAGTTGCTAATAATTTTAATGATTGGGGACCCTTCAGAAAAATCTCTGCCTTAGAAAGATCAGTTTCTGTTCCACCTGGTAATCCAGAAGATTTCCTAGCTGTTTTTAAAACCTAGTAATTCTTTGTCCATCTTTTTATATTGTTGTTTTTGTTCATCTTCTAGTACTTTTATTTTCTTTTGAAGGTCTACTCTGGTCATTTCCTCTCTCCTTTCTTTTTGCTGATATTTCCATAAACTGTCCTCTCAAAATCACCTTCTCCATATCCCATAGTATGTTTGCTGTAATGTCTGGGGTATAATTCTCCTCTAGGTATTTCTCATACACATCTTTTATAGCGCTCTGTACCGCTCTCATCTTTGAGTAGTGATACATTACATTAAGCCTCCAGACTGTATTTTTTGAAAATTGCCTATGTCCATTGAAAGGAACACAGGAGCATGATCTGATAAGACCATGTCTCCAAACCAAGCTGAGTGCACTCTTTGCATCTCTTGTTTATATATATATATATATATATATATATATATATATATATATATATATATATATATATATATATATATATATATATATATATATATATATATATATATAAAATCTAACCTTGAATATGTCCTATTCGGATTTGAAAAAAAAGTATAGTCCTCTTAGTTTTGTTAATCTGGTGCCATATGTCTATCATCCCCATTTCCATCAGAAGCTTATTTAGTTGTTTGGCAATTCTGTTTGTTTGTCTCTTAGCTTAAGTAGTGTCCAGTACAGGGTTAAGAGTGAGGTTGAAATCGCCTCCCACATATCTTTGTCCCTCTGCCCAGGTCTGTAGCTATTAAAAAAAAAAAAAAAAACTCTTTATAAATGTTATATTCAGAACCTGGGGAAGTACACTGAAATCAAGGTAATCCTCTGTCCCCTATATACTGTAGTCCCTTTAGTGCTACAAACTTGCCTCTTTATCAATCCAAGCGTCTACTTTTTGGAATTGAGCCCCCTTCAAAATCAATATTGCCATTCCTCTCCTCCTTCCCTTCCCATATGTGGAGGCATATACCCCCTAGAATCCCATCTTGGACAACTTCTCATGTTCATTTTCCGAGAGATGTGTCTCCTGCACAAGCGTAAAGTCTGCTTTTGTTTTTTTAATACATATCAAAATTTTGCTTCTCTTAACCGGGTTAGTTAACCTGTGTACATTATAAGAACAGATTAATGTGTTCTTATTATTCATTTTGGTATGTTAAGAGAAGTCGTTATGTTTTCTGAGTGATCCACTTTCCCAAAACTGATCTATTAATTTCTATTAATGGTTGAATAGTTTCATTTTTCTCACATTTGGTGGCTATTAACACATAAACCAACAAAACTTTAACATAACAATCATATATAATTCTAGTAGACAACTGGGCCATTTAGAATTTTAAACTGTTTAGTAACTCCCAGGTAGGAAACCCTGCTTTCTGGGTTTCTGTGCTTAGTGATAGCCCTCTCCTCTTTCCTCCAAAGGGTGTCAAGTAGGGTATGAGTATTCTCCTCTAACTGAGGTTGTCTCTCCCAAGCCACTGTCTCACTGTAATCGGCTTGTGTAAATAATATTCTGTCATTGACCTTATATTGCTCTTAAAGCTATCACTCTCTCCTTTTGGGCTCCCCACCCTCCCCAAACCTAATATTTGGTACAATAAATTCCGTGTACAAATTCCCCAACATATATATGTGTATTTCCCACATTTCGTCCCATTGTTCTTTTCCCCATTGTCTCTGACAACGATGAGACCATGCTCTGCATAGATGGAATTAACAGTCCATTGACCGGTACTTTCCCTTATATTTATTATTTGAAAGAGTACTTTATTTCTCCTTGTATTAAAGTGGATACCATCTTTTATTTCCACTTCTGCCATTTCAGGGTCTGAGTCTCTGCATTTCTTTCATTCCCCCCACCCGCGATCAGGGCTTCCCTGACAGCAGCTCAAGCATAAGCTCAGTATGAGGCCTATCTCTGGGGAACGATTTTAGTAAGTACCTGAAGACTCTGTACTACAGGCACTCTTCTTCCTCCATGGGAATAGAGGATTCCTCTTTCTTTTCTGCATTCTGAATCAACACCGCTGCACATCTCGCCGCCTCCCTTGCATTCAGTCACGTGTTATTCTTGTTTCTCTGATATGCCACCATCTGCCAGTCCAGATGGAAATGCTGTCCTGTGGATTTTCTTTCCTGTGGTAGGTCTGGGACTCGCTCTCTTTTCATCAAATCTTGTTTTGCCTCCTGAGCAGATCCGTATAAAACAGCTCCAGTGTACCAATAACTCTAAGGCGGCAGAAATGGGGTCTGAAATTTGACGTTTGTTCTCTGAGCACTTTTAAGATAGGTGCATATCTTTGTCTAGCATTCTGTCTCTCCAGTGGATAGTCATGATCAAGTGTAAGTTTAGAATCTAAATACTTCAGGTTTTTGAGACCAGGCTTGGTGTAATATATCTTCTTTCACTTTGTAACTAGCACATTTGACCACTATTGATCTGGGTCAAGTCTCTGGATCAGTTGTTTTTTTTTTTTCACCAAGGATCTGTGAGCCCTCTCAATTTTAAAGTATATCCGTGGAAGATTCAGTACATCAGTGAGTAGATTTTCCATAAATTCTGCCATTGGATATGCTCCTTCTTTCAGCCCATAGACTCTCAAATTATCTCTCCGAGATCTGCTTTCTAAGTCCAATGTTTTGGCATGTAATTCCTGAGTTTGATGGAGAAGCAGGTCAATCACTTTACTTAACTGCTGCGTGTGGTCTTCTGTAGTTGCAACTCATTCCTCTAGTGTATCCATTCGAGCTTCTACTTTAGTGAGTTAATCAGATAAGTTTTAAATTCTTTACATTTTCCTTTCTGGATCCCTGTATCTCATTTAGAAGAGTTTCAAATCGGTTACATGATAACTGTTCTAATTCCCCATCTGTCTCCTGTTCTGAGCCTTTGGTGCTGGATGGAGATCTACTTCTATCTCAAGGCCCTTGGGCCCTATTTCATGGTCTTCATCTCCAAACAATAAGTTTTTTGGGGAAGTTATTTTCAAACCTCTCTTGCCTTTAGGTCCTCCGTTTGACATTTTCTCTGTTTCAGTCTTGGTTTGAGCATTTTACAAAGGGATTTACTGTATGTAGTTTATCGAGTCAGGTGGTGGAGAGCCGTTTTTCTCAAATCTCTACAGGTCCGTGGCAGAACTGGAAGTCTGTAGGGCTCTTGATACAACCCATGCACCATTTAGTTGCCCTTCTCTGGACTGCCTCCATCCTGTCTATTTCCTTTCTGAGGTGTGGCTCTAGAACAGGCCACAATACTCCATCTGGTGTTTCACAACTAGTGGGTATAATGGCAACACCACCTCCCTCCTCCTGCTGGAGATACCTCTTCCTATGCATTCCAGCACCCCACTAGCCCTAGCCACTGCTTTGCCCTACTGTCCTGCCACTTTGACATCATCAGATATGAGAACCCCAAGGTCCCTTTCTTGCTTAGTGACTCAGTACCTCCCATCCCATCCTATACTCAGTTCCTGGGTTCCTATGCCCTAGGTGCATTATTTTGCATGTTTTGACTTTGAACACCAACTGCCATACTCTTGGCCACTCCTTGAGCTTCTTAAGGTCCCTTCAGCATTTTCTCCACCCCTTCAGTGTCCACCACATAACAAACTTTAGTGTAATTTGCAAAAAGACATACTTTCCCTTCCAGGTCCCAGGATTTGCTTATGCCTATGTTTCTATGCTTCTAATTAGATCTGACCATCCAAACAAAAAAACCCTGAAATTAACTGTCTTGGTGTTGCAATGTTATGCACTTCAATCACTGTGAAGTAGGCTTTTGTTCTTTCATAGCACTGCTGTGTCTTTCCCTTTCTCCCTTCAGGGAGTGCACTTCTTTCCACAGTCCTTAGAAATTTTTTTTGGGGGGGATTTGCCATCCCAGAGTGCTATTGCCCCCTGTTCCACAAGCATGGCTGCTCCAGTGGTTGTCGCTTTTTAGATGCCAACAAGTGTCGGTTGTAGTGTCTCTTGTAGTCATGAATACACTTGTGCATTGTCCATGCAAGATGGTTACCTTTTGTGTATGCACTGCAGGTGTGCATCAGTGCCAACTGACAGGCATCAGGTGAGCAGAAAGATCTGCTGTGCTGTAGTATCAGTCAGGTGGTTGGTAATTAAGGAAGGGTACAGACCATGCCCTTCTTTCTCACAGTCCAAGAGTCATCGCTGCAGGTAGAACAATCCACAGTGAGGAACTGCTACCGCCACTGCTACTGTCCCTTTCAGACTGGGAGTTGCCATACCACTACAAGCAGCCAGATGAATGACAAGATTTTCCAGCCCCAGAAGCCAGGATTACAGTTGGCATCATCAGCAAGGACCCTGTTTGAAAGGGTTGCAGTGTTCTGCTCCTACATGTCTCTAGTGAACAACTGCTTCAAGTCTCCTGATGGCCATTGACTTCACTGCTGCCTCCTGGGACTTGCTACCCTTTCATGGGGACTAGAACTGTAGGAGAGATGTTGATGAGACCCACTACAACTAGAGGTGAGTATTTCCTTTACCCAGCTGGCCCACAACGTCTTCTCCTTCTCCTATAAGCTACTTTGTGATTCCTAACAGCTTGAGCTCAGGGCTACCCACTATTCCAACCCCTCGCCCCAAAAAGCCTCAGTCCTCGCAGAAGCCTGTCACAGTTTATTTACTGTTTTTTTTTCTGGAACTTTTTTGACAAGGTAGGAAAAATGGCAGGATATAATTACAAAAACAACAAAACAAAAAAAGGAACAAAATATTCTCTTATTATGGACAAAATGCAATTTTCTGATCTCCAAACACATACTTTTCTCTCTACATAAGAACCAAGGGGACACTGATCCATACTGGCCATTGCCCCCTCCTGCTTTGTAACCCAGTCCATGGGTGCTTAATGGAGATGGAGTCTAGCAGTATCATCCTCATTGGCCCATACAAATTACCCCTGTTATCTAATGGTACTACCTTCCTCTCTCTGACTCCATGGCCTGTCAGCACTGCAGCAGCGGTGCCACCAGCAACTCTGGTTCGGGGATAATCCTAGGATGTCAGGGGTTGACTTGGGATGGAGGATGGGGCATCACAGAGAATGCTGTACTCCTCTGGGTTGAGAGGGCAACATGCTGTACTGCTAAAACTCACAGACTATCATGCTTAGGGGCAAAAAATCAAACTGTTACAACAAACAACTAAACCATGTAGTAACTGAGACTTAGATGCCAAAAGTGTTTATGACAAGAGTGCTAGGGAAAACCACAGGACTTCAACTCAGATGAGTAGTCATCCAGGGGTGCTCCACTGCTATACTGCCACTTGGATAACAACAAGTGGCAGTGCAGTTTCAGCAGCTTGGGAAGGAAGACACTGGCTGGCACTGTGTGGTCTGTTTGTATTGTACATGTGCATTTGGAACCCTCATGGCTGGTGTCCCTTCAACTTTCCAACCAGTTTCACACTAGACAGACTGGAAGGTAGCTGCCCCAACCTCCAATGTTTTTACCACAGAGACCAAGGAGGTAAGAGGGGGGCTACTACACATGAACTGGGAACATAACCACTTTAGTGTACACTTTTGAACTTTCGCCCCTCCTCCATCCACACTTCTTCCAGTGCTCACCCATGTAGCCTTACTTCAGGATAGCTGCACACTGCAGAGTATGCTGTTGCACTTAGTTATTGGGTTACAGTAATTGCAAGAGAAAAACAAACATTTGTCAATGCCAAATTTTATCTTGCTGGCATTGGCACTGGTAGTGCAAGAGTTAGAGAGATGCATAATAGGAATGGAATGAAGTATGGAACTGACGCCAACCCCACACCACCCTGCAGAGATTGACAGGCACTGAGGTGTGCCTTTGGGTTGTCGGCTATAATGCTCATGCCTTTTTACCTCACCCTACCCTGCAGACTCAATAAGTGTCATGTTGCACCTTGGGTCATTGGGCCTTACACTCACCCCATTCCATAAGGAAATACATGGAGATAGGTGCAGTAGAGGAGAATGGGGTGAACTTTGGGGCTGAAGAGTCCAAGGCGCACCTTGATGCCTGTCACTGGCTGCAGGGTGGGGGTGAGAGTGGAATGGCATGAGCATAACAGCCAACAATCCAAAGTCACACCCCTGATGCCTGTCACTCTACAGGGTGGGACGTTATGGTTAGAAACACTAATGCCCCAGGCATTTGTTGATATTTGCACTCCAAATTTTCAACATGGACTTTTTGTGACCCCCACCTCATGAAAGCATTTGGGACCTCTGCTCATGATCAGTGGCACTTTATTTTGTTAATCTGTCCAGAACATTGATTTCACACAGTGACCACGCCATTCTGTGCCAGATGTGTGAAAACACATTTTGGGCAGGTTGTGAAAAATGACAGCTGTATCATTCATAAGGACATGTGAAGAAATGGCAGTGTTGAAAATCTGGAGTGAAAATATTAAAAATTCTTGAAATTATGAGCGTGCGTGGAAACTGTGCAATGCACATTTGTAATACATTTTGTGGAATTTTTTCACCAGATTTTCAACATAGGCATTTGGGACCTCCACTCATGAACAGTGTCACTGTGATTTTTGTTTGCTTGCACGCATGTGCAAGAAACATAGTGCCATCATCCGAGATTTCGGAGGTGTCACCCCCTCTTCTAATTCAGTCAGTGTGTTGGCAGGCGCGGCCCCTGTAAGCCAACGCATGCTGGAGCTGTCTATGACAAGCTCCAAAATGCAGTGGCATATAGTTGCAAGGGGGAGCTACATTTCAGTGAGCAGCAATAAGATATTGCCTGCTCATGCGCAGCCCCTATACACACACACACACACACACACACACACACACACACACACACACAGAAAATGCGCATACGTGTGCTGCCCTCCGCACACCGCACGTATGGCGGGGTGCCCAATCCGTCGATTTGTGCGCGCCCCCAAAAGCCTTTCAAATGCCATGCTGGGAGCCCACCCAGCGTGGCAAACGCCCCATGTCATTCTTTTTTAACCTGTTAAGCAAAACGGTCCCACGCAGCCTTCCTGCCCCCACAACCTGCACCCACCCCTGCGCACCCTGCCTCCCCACCCCCCTCACCCCATACTTGCCTCCAGACCTCGTGGCAGCGATCTTGGTGGACCTGTAACACGTCTGCACTCTTCAAAGCCGACTGCGAACTGAGGAAATGCCGTAAGCTGTATAATGGGCTAGATGGGGTTTTTTCAACTTTGTTGATATCTCAAGCATTTTTGGAATTTTGCACAAATTTTCAACATGGGGTTTTTGGGACCCCTTCTCATGAATGCTGTGACTGTCATGGCGTTATTCGGGCTCGAAGGGTGATTTCGCAGTCACTGTGCAAAATCACCTTCCGGGACCGAGTAACAAAATGACACTGCCAGTGTTCATAAGGTGGGCTCTCAAGAAGCCTATTTTGAAAATTTGGTGGAAAAATTCCAAAAAATTGACACTTTTACGAGTGAGCGTTGCGCAGTTCCTACGCACGCTCATAAGTTCGTGAATTTTCATTATTTTCACTCCAGATTTTCAACATTGCCATTTTACCACACCTTCTTATGAGTAGTACAGCTGTCATTTTTCACATCTCACCCAAAATATGTTTCCGCCCATGTAGCGCACAATGGCGCAGTCGGTGTGCGAAATCAATGTACAGGACAAATTAAGAAAATCACAGTGACACTGTTCATGAGCACAGGTCTTAAAATGGCTATGTTGAAAATTTTGTGAAAAAATTCCAAAAAATGACTCTCTTATGAGCGTGCATTGTACAGTTTCTATGCACGCTCGTAAGTTCGAATTTTCAATATTTTCACTCCAGATTTTCAACATTGTCATTTTACCACACCTTCTTATGAGTACTACAGCTGTCATTTTTCACATCTTGCCCAAAATGTGTTTCCGCCCATGTAGCGTGCAATGGCGCAGTCGATGTGAAAAATCAATGTATGGGACACATTAAGAAAATCACAGTGACACTGTTCATGAGCAGAGGTCTCAAAATAGCTATGTTGAAAATTTGGTGAAAAAATTCCTAAAAATGACTGTTTTACGAGCGTGCGTTGCGCAGTTCCTATGCATGCTCATAAGTTTGCGAATTTAATATTTTCACTCCAGATTTTCAACATTGCCATTTTATTACACTTCCTTATGAACAGCACAGCTGCCATTTTTCATATGCTGCCCAAAACGTGTTTTTGCACATATAGCGCACAATGGTGCTGTTGGTGTTCGAAAGCAATGTTTGGGACAGATTCAGAAAATCACAGTTACACTGTTCATGAGCAGAGGTCTTAAAATGGCTATGTTGAAAATTTGGTGACAAAAGTCCATAAAATGACTGTTACGAGTGAGCATTGCACAGTTTCCATGCACCCTCGTAAGTTCATGACTTTGTAATATTTTAAGTCCATATTTTCACCAGTGGCATTTTTCCACACTTCCTTATTTACAGTACAGCTGTCATTTTTCACAACATGGCCGAAGTGTGTTTTCACACTTTCAGCGCAGAGATGCGTGGTCGCTGTGGGAAATCATTGTTCGGGACAAATAAAGGAAACCACAGTGACACTGTTCATGATCGGAGGCACCAAAATGCCTGAGTTGACAATCTGCTGTGTAAAAAAAAAAAAAAAAAAACCCCAACCTAATTATATTACGGGTGTGTGTTGCACAGTTTCTATGTACGCTCGTGACTTCACCATTTTTTTAAATATTTTTACTGCAGATTTGCAACATTACCATTTTTTACACCTCCCCATGAACAGTACAACTGTCATTTTTTTATCCTGTTCAGAATGTTTTTGCACTTGTGGTAAGTTAAATGTCAGAAGCTGTCGCCAGCATAAGCAGCTGCCAACAAACTGATATTCCCCTGTTCGTGAGGTGGGGTCTCAAAACCGTGTTGAACATTTGGAGTGAAAATACCAATGAATGCCTGAGGTATTAGGGTTTCCAACCATAACGCCCAACCCTGTAGAGAATGACAGGCATCAGGGGTGTGACTTGGAATTCTTGCCTGTAATGCTCATACCATTCCACACCCTGCAGCCAGTGAGAGGCATCGAGGTATGCCTTGGACTCTTTGGCCCCAATGTTCACCCCATTCTCCTATATCGCACCCATCTCACCATATTTCCTAATAGAATGGGGTGCGCATAAGGGCCAAAGACCCCAAGGAACACCGTGACACTTGTCAGTGTCTGCAGGGTGGGGTGTGGTGAAATGGCGTGTCACATGCCTGACGACTCCAAAGGCACACACCCCAATGCCTGTCACTCTCTGCAGGGTGGTGGTGGGGTTGGCTTCAGTTCAATATCACTGCCATTCCTATTACGCAGCTCTGTAACTTCTACACTACCACTTCCAATGCCAGCAAGCAAACATTCGGCATTGACAAATGCTTGTCTTAATCTGTCCTGAACATTAATTTCCCATAGCAACTGTGACATTGTGTGCCAGATGTGCAAAAACACATTTTGGGCAGGTTGTGAAAATGGCAGCTGTACTGTTCATAAAGAGCTGAGAAGAAATGGCAGTGCTGAAAATCTGGAGTGAAAATATTAAAACTTCTCGAAGTCACGAGGTGTGTGTGCAGGCTGCACGCCTGCGCTCACAAGCATTCATTTTTCTGAAATGTTTCACCAGATTTGCAACATAGGCTTTTTGGGGCCTACCCATGAACAGTGACACTGTCATTTCATTAATCAATCCCAAACGGTGACTCCGCACAGTGACCACAAAATCACCTTTCAGGACCGAATACAAAATGGCAGTGACTGAGTTCATGAGGTGGGGTCCCAAGAACCCCATGTTGAAAATTTGGAGCCAAAAGTTGCAAAAAATGCTGGGATATCCACCCAAGTTCAGCCCCCCCCCCCCCCAATTGATGCCATTATATAACTTACTGGCATTTCTTCAGTTTGCAGACGGCTTTGAAGAGTGCAGGCGTGTTCTCCTCCACTGAAGATCATTGCACTGGACTCAGGAGGTAAGTATGGGGTGAGGGAGGTGGGGTGCACAGGAGTAGGTGTGAGGTTGGGAGGGACCTGACAACGAGATTGTTTTCTTTGTTTCAGGTAATAAAAAAAAATGAACACTGTGGACCGCTTTTCTTTTTCTACAGGTGTAAGAAAAATGTTGGGCACACTGGGTGGGCTCCCAGTGTGCACCATGACTTTGGAGGGTGATGTTAGCAACCCTGGGGTGGGCTCCCAGTGTGGCACACAATGGGGTGGGGCGGGCTAGAAAATGCTGACTGCGATTGGCTTCAGAACACAGGGAGGCACATTGGGGTGGACTTCAGTGTGCCACACAATCTTGGGGGCTAAACATGCTGACAGGGGATTGGGCACCCCTGAAGTCTGCTTTCTGGAGACTCTGAGAGGCAGACAAAGGCATCCACCACCATGTTTATTAAAATGCTTCTGCAGGTAGCACGGCCTGCAATGCTGGGGTGCTCCATCATTGCAGTGGTGGAATTCTTTTAAGTTGGTGGCACGCTTCTGATTTGCTGTCATAGACAGCGTGCTCATTCATTGATACCACAGAGACCAGCCCAAAAAAGCAGTGGTGCCATTGGCCACAACAGGCCGCACCTCCACAACCTGCTACTCCAGCAAGCTGTCACAAAATGTTGCTTGCTCTGCGCATGCAAGACAACATAAAAAACATGAAAGAAGCAACAAGCTCTGAGCTGCAGAATCAGCAGAACACAAAGCTCTGTAGGCATGCCCCCTACTTGTTTTTCGGTACAGCTTTAGCAATAGTGATCACATATACATTACTTTAATTTTATTATGCTATATGATATTTATTTGTGTAAGTCCATGAATACTGGTCACTGGGACTAAGGTTTTTTTTTGGTGAGGTCCCAGGACACGAGAAGGGCTACTTATAAGCAGATTACTAAATGCATAAAATGAAATACAGTACAATAGAAACATAGAATCTGACTGCAGATAAGGACCGCTTGGCCCACCTAGTCTGCCCATTTTCCTACCTAACAGATAAGCTGCAGATCCTAGTTAACCAACAGCTTACTTCCTCCTACCCCCCACTAGGACTGCCTTATGCCTGTCCCATGCATTCTTGAATTCTGCCACTGTTCTTGACTCCACGACCTCCTCAGGGAGGCTGTTCCATGCATCCACAACCCTCTCTGTGAAAAAATACTTCCTCACATTACCTCTGAGCCGTCCCCCCTCTATCTTCAAACTGTGCCCACTTGTTCTTGCACATCTCTTTTTCTGAAAGATGCTACCCTCTTGGACTTTGTTGATTCCCTTGAGGTACTTGAAAGTTTCTATCATGTCCCCTCTCTCCCTTCTTTCCTCAAGGGTATACATATTAAGCTCCTTTAGTCTTTCTTCGTATGTCTTCTGGTGCAGACCCTGCACCATTTTGGTTGCCCTCCTGGACAGCCTCCACTCTGTCTGTGTCTTTGTGGAGATGGGGTCTCCAGAACTGCACACAGTACTCCAGATGGGGTCTCACCAACTGTCTGTACAGAGGGATAACTTCCTGTTTTCTACTATTGATGCCTCTTCCTATGCATCCCAGTATCCCCCAGCCTTCCTTATTGCCTTCTCACATTGCTTGCCCACCTTTGGGTCATCTGATATAATTACCCTCAGGTCCTTTCCATTTTTACTGTTGTCAGTATCTCCCATTGTGTACGCTTCCCTGGGTTTTGTTTCCCATGTGCATTACCTTGCACTTTTTGCATTGAATCTGAGCTGCCATACATTTGACCATTCCTCCAACCTTGCCAAGTCCCTCTCATCCTTTCCACTCCATCTTGTGTATCAACCCTGTTGCAGATCTTTGAGTCATCTGCAAAGAGACATACTTTCCTTCCAGTTCCTCTGCAATGTCACTTACAAAGACATTAAAAGGGACCGGTCCCAGTACTGAACCTCCGCGTACCCTCTAGTAACCTCCTTTCTTCACTGTGTACTCCATTTACTACTACCCTTTGATGCCTGTTGTCTAGCTAATTTTTGACAACTCTGGTTGTCCTACTCAGGACCTCTTTGTAAATGAGCACCACTCAATGGAACTGTTTCCTGTGAAACAAATAGTCTCTGCAGGGGCAATCCTGCTTGCAAAGAGACAGATTGTGGAGACTGTATTTAAGTAACTTTGTACTGCATTCTGAACTGATTATCAGATGAATGAGGCAATTTTGTTTCAAACTGGCCGTTATAAGTGTCCATTTCAAACGTAAAGCCTATGCTAATGCAGTGCTTTTAGTACTCTGTGGGTCCGAATATTACTTCATGAATAGTAGGGTCCCATCTATGCAGCAATGAATAAAGAGTACTTTTGCTATTCCTGAACCTGGTGTTTGGGAACTGAAAAAATAAATAAAAGGGACTCTAGCCCTTCCCGGGTGGTCAGAACTAGTCTCTTGACCAAATCCTTCTTGTCCCATTCTTTTCCCACCCCACCTCCCTCCTTCCCCTCACCCCAATATTTTTTATAGAAAGACAGTGAACATGCAGTCAGGCTTCTGGCACCATGCCAGAGTTCAGAAGTGTCTTAATTCTTTTTTTTTATTCTTTGATAATCTATTAAGGCCCACTGGGCACAGAGCCCATTTACAGAGGCAACCAGGGAGCACTGCGCAGGTTATGTGACTCGTTCAGAGTCGCAAAGTTTGTAAGTAGAGGTTGTGGGAATTAAACCCTCATCTACTAGCTTGTTCACAACTTATTACATTAACCTCTAGACTATTCGGCCAGTCCCATGTCATACCCATTCCTAGCCAAGCCCTAGTGATCATAAGCTAGTAGCATACTTAAGGTCTCCTCTTCTGATCCTGATCCAGATCCATGATTTGAGGAAGAGCAGTTGATAGAAAATCCACCTAGGTCAGTCGCCTACTCCCCGCCCCCCCACAGTGCACCTACACCACTTCAGAGTTCAGTTTGAGAATGAATGGGGTCAGCTGGCGTGGGACGGGTTTGACCACGTAAACTTTTACCCTCGAACCAAGTGGGGTTTACCATAGTTCTATTGACAGTAGACTGGTTCACCCACTGAATTACATGAGTTGTTTTGGCAGTGCTGGAATGTGCGTTTTGTGTGGATTGCAGGAGCAAGTTCTGTCTGTTTGCATGTGAGTTTGTATTAAGACTCAGATGAGTGGTTGTCTTGTCATCTACCTTCAGTCAGAGAAAGAGGAACTCTGGCCATGCTGCTGCAGCTAGTGGAGGATTATGTGATGGCCCCTCCCTCCCCCCACAGAGGATTTAACTGATCTATTTAAGCCTTCCAGCCAGGGTGGGGCAAAAAGAAATGCACCTGAGGTTTGAGGTGTATGATTCTTTTTGAGAACTAAACTTGCAGCCCTAGGGTAGAGTAGCAACATCATTTGTGATGCTCAGCAGACTAACTAAATCCATCTGCCTTGCATCACTTGTGATTTCATTTCTCTGCCCCCTTACTCTAGATCATGCACCAGCTTGTTCCATTCACTCTCATGCTACAGACTCTGAAGTGGGATGGGTGCACTGTGGGAAGAGATAGGGGCAGAGGGTCATGTTGTCACATACAAAAACAGCGTGGTACTATGCCACACTGTCAAAACAGTGACTAATCATAAATACAGTACTATGTGAAAACAGCGATCACGGAGCGATGATCATTGTGTGGGTAAGTGTACATTGCCAAAAATGAAATACAGTGATGTACTCTCGCAGTGACTAGAAAACCAGACACCGTTTTTCTATATTATGCGGGGGAGGGCAGCGCCCACCGCTCACCACCCACATACCCCTACTTAAGAATTCTCAACTCCAGGGGGGTGCATGTTGTGAAGGGGTGTAAAACTTAAAGAAAAAATGTGAAAGCCCAGACCCAATGCAAAAAACTATTGTGCCCCAGAACCAAACCTGGCACCCTCCCAACCCCAACCCACCACTTACCCACCACACCACATGGCCAGCTCGACAGCCGACTGCCACACAACACCCATTACTCTCCCTCCCTTTCCACCCATCACACAGTGTGGTCCTCTCCATGCGTGCATTGTGTGTATATATAGCGACATCTCATTGTTGTAGTTGCTCACCCCTGTATCCAGGTCGCTACTCCTGTCACATAGCCCAGAACACTTGTGCCCATGAGTCACCCTTTTGTAAGCACTCAGTCACAGTCACTTTGTTCACTGGATACCCATAAATACAGTAAAATATTTGTTTTCTGAAGGGGTTCTGCCCGCATCCCCATTATGGAGACTACACCCCAGACCACCATCTATTAAAATAACCTCCTCGGGGGGACAACTCGGGAACAAGAAAAAGACAAGAAAAAAAATTAACAAACCTAAGCGGGGACCAGGAATAGAACCCACAGCTGCTCCAATATCCTCCCGCACTGATTGCTCTACTTCCTGAGCCACGGCAGCTGCTTGGCAGACCCCTTTCCAGTAGAGCTCTTACCTTCTGCAACAGAGCTCTCCAGAAAACTGCTACAGGGTCACCGCTACTGCTCTACACTATTTGTGCAATGCAGCATTGTGTATCCTGTAGCTGTTCTTCTATGCACTGTTACTGTTGCAGTTTTGCTCTGCAGCATTATCTACAACATATTGACCAGGTATGGGGTGGGGGCAACTGGGTTGATTTTCTTCTACTACTCCCCAAGAAAACATGGTTCAAGCTTAGGAGGTGGGGCCTTAGTATGCTACTTACTTTTGATAACAAGAGTGGGGCTTCGGCTAGGGAGGTGGGTATGAATTAAAAAATGCTGTTAGACTCTAGAGCGGGTTGAGAAACAAGTATTCTCTCTATTTTGGACTTTACTTTTAAAAAATATCAAGGGCAAATAAGGAGAGGGAGGTGGGTGTCAAAAAGACTGGGATGGGGGTGAGATTGGCCAGGAGACTAGCCTTGGCCATCTGGAAACAGACAAGTTAACATTTTCAATTTATGTTTGTATTTATTTGCTTGTTTGTTTTTTGAAGGGGGGAAGTGAATGAGAAGTGTGGAACTTTACATAAAGAAAGCAAGGGAGGCAAACAAAGTGGTTAGAAAGGCAAAGCAGAAGTCGAGCTGAAAATAGCAGAGGGTATAAAGGGGAGGGGGAAAAGCCTTCTTCCACTGTGTCAAGGAAATAGGCAAGACAAAGGATGGAATCATCAGATTAAATAAAGGAGCAGGAATGAAAGAGGATAAGAAAAAGGGTGATATTCTAAACCAATACTTCTGCTCAGTCTTCATGATTGAGGAAGCAGGATCACTACCAGAGTGTGGGATTCTAGCCAGGGGGTGAAGGTACACAGATCAAAGTTGGGGGAATAGTAGTGGAGAGGGTACTCAAGGACTGGAACCCTAAAGGTGAACAAGTCACAAGGCCCAGACGGACTGCATCCTAACTCTGAACTAAATAAGGAACTGTTTGAAATCTTTTTTTTGTTTGTTTTTTTATATAAATATATATATATATATATATATATATATATATATATATATATAATATATATTTGAATTTTGATCTGAATGAACATTTTGTCATGTTAAATGGTTTGGTACTGCATATTTGTATATTATACGCCAGTATTTGAGTATCAGTGATGTGTTTTGTTAAATGTATATTGCTACAGGACAACTTTGTAAATAGAGCTCTCACAGCCCTAACAGTTAAATCCTGTTTAAAAATAAAGGCTTTTACTACTATTACTGTGGTACTACTTAGGAGGTGACCACTTAATAGACCTCTTTAACTGCTCCATTGAAACTGGGGTAGTTCCATTGACTGGATAGTGGCTAATGTAGTCCCACTCCACAGCAGTGGGGTAGTGACAACCAAAGTAACTGCAGACCAGTCAGCTGGACCTCAGTCCTAGGAAATCTGCTAGAAAACATTATAAAAGAGCATATTATGGAGTAGATGGAGGCCAACGAGCTCCAGGATAAGAGGTAGCATGGGTTCATCAGGCAAATCATGCCAGACAAACCTGATAGACTTCCTTGATTGGTTCAAAAAGGTAGCCAATAAAAGAATTCACTAGACATACTACTGTATATCTGGACTTCAGTAAGGCCTTGCATTCCATGCCCCATAGGAGACTTGCGAGAAAGTTGAGAAATCTGGGCATGGGATACAAATTAAATACTGTAGGTGGACTGGCAACTGGCAAGTGGGAAGAACTGAGAGGGTGGTTGTCAACAGGTAATACTTTAGGGGTAGAGAAGTTACTAGTGAGGTACACCAGGGTCAGTCCTGTGGCTGGTCTGTTTCAACATATTCACTTGTGATTTAGGGAAGGGAATCCAGAAAAAGATCAGCCTCTTTGTCCAAGATACTAAAAACAATGACAGAGTGGTTACAGTGGAGGGAGTACAATACGGGGAATGAAAAGGGCCTTGGGCAAACTGGAAAAGTTGTCAAAGACTTCAGCTCACATTTAACACCAAAAACTCTAAAGTAATGTACACTAGCAAAAGAAATCCAAACACAGAGTCTATAGGTTGGAAGAAACTTTGGAGGAAATGGAGGGACCTAGGAATCCTAATTAGTGACAGTCTTTGGAACTCGTTGCCGGGTTATCTCTGTTAGGTGCCTTCCTTAGAGGTATTTAAAAAACATTTTAAAACATTCATCTTCTTACAGGCCTTTGGGGCCTGAGGAATATATTAAACCACTAGACAGCTTAGGAATTAGCTTGCATGGAATTTTAAAGGGTTGTGTTTATTGATTTTATATGCATTGTATTATGAGTTTTTTATGTTCCCAATGCTGTGTTTTATATTCTGTAAGGACACCCATTCTGTAAGAGCTCTCTGTGCCTTCAGGGAAGGGAGCCCAAAATAAAAACTCTACTACTACTACAGTCCCATGCCCATTGCCAGAAGGCTGCAGGGGAAACAACTAGGATGTGGGAATGGGTTTGCTAGCAGATGAAGGCGGTAATACTTCACTTGGGGTACAGTGTGCAGTTCTGGAGTCTGCATCTGAAGAAGTATAGGGACCTCTTGGAAGCTGTTCAAGGGAGGGCCACAAAGGCGATTCAGGGGCAGCAGGGTGAGATTTATGAGGAGAGGCTGCAGCATGTCAATATGTATATGCTGTTGACCAGGAGGAAAGGGGGACATGATTGAGACCTTTACATTTCTAAGGGGGTAGTAATAATGTGGAAAGCAATGCCTTGGTCACACGGAGCAATGGCAGGATAACAAGAGGCCACAGATGCAAACTGATGCGGTACAATTCAGAAGAGATTTAAGGAAGTTCTTTATAGAAAGGGTGACGGAGACATGGAATGAATTGCCAGAAGTGGTAGGTGCAGAGTCAGTCACTGGTTTCAAACACAAGTTGGATATGCACAAGGAAAAGTCTGAACCAGAGGAAGGAGTGGGGGTGATAGCTGAGGGAAGGTGGTAAGTGGGCTTGAGTATGTTGAAATATAATCAGAACTATCAGTACACTAGCTCCAACCCTGGGTTAAGTTGGGGGTGTATGTAGGCAAGCTGCGTACAGACTCAATGGGCCACTGGGCCATTTTCTGCAGTCAATATCATTGTATTACAGACCAATAATTGCATTCCTCAGTGTTAGGCAAAAGCACAGCCAAGTGCCTTTTAAACACACCTGTGGAATGTAATTATTGACTATACTGTACATATCCCAGAAATGTCTTACTATGCTTATAAAATATTTTATTAGAACAAAAAATATATAAAAGTGAAGCCATGTAATTCTAGTGAATAATTACATTCACATGTGATTTGTTTCAACCAACCAGATAGCATCATTAATCCCTTCCATTTTATAACTAGAGATATTGTACATCATGGGTCTATGTTGTCATCTCTGTTATACAAATTTCAAATAAATTATTTATGCATTTTCATAATCTTAACATTCACATACTGCACTAATTGTTATATTTAAAATATCTATGTTGCAAAGACCCCCCTTTGCACTTTCTGTCACTTTAAATTGCTTGATGTCTACAGTACAGTTTCCACTATTTCAACACTTGCTGTCCTTGTACCATGAACTTTAAAGGGAGGTACTAAATGTGACGTGCTAAGACAGTTAAGAATTGTTTAACTGTGGTTCACTCAAGTTCAGTCCCTTCCCTTAGTGTAGGTAGACCAGAGTGAGGCTCAGTCTGTCAGTGTGAGCAATGCAGAGAGATACAGTAGCTATGCAGGGGGACAGGACAGGAATAAAAATAGCAAAACGGACAGAAATGGATAATCAACTGAAACCCTTTTTTGAAGACATTGTGCAACAGGCTTGGGATGGGAAGTTTAATAACCCAGAAGATTTAATCATGTATTATAAAGGTTTTCAGTACCCTACTGCACATTGCAAACCTGAGAAATTTCAGGCACTTGTGAACTTTGAAGCCAGAAAAGATGATGTCCTGCTGGTGGCTTATCCTAAATGTTGTAAACTGCTCTAGTACTTTTATTTAGATTAACCTATCCACTCTTAAATAATAAACACCTGCTGATTTGTTTTATGGGTTCAATAAGCCAATACTCTTGAATTTTACATTTACTGGGGTTCCTCCCTATTTCCGGTTTTCAAAGTTTATTATAAACTTGCTATTTAGTCAATTTAATTTGGAGTTCTGTATTTCTTTCACTTGAATAGTCTGCAAATAGAAACATGACCCTGGTTATCATTGTGAAATACTAAGCAGAGGGGCTTTCAAGGCTCCAAGCAAAACCTGCCTCAAAGTCCTTTAACTGTACCCACCCTTGAAGAGGTATTCCACTTGAGTACCTTGGTTGTGTAGCCAAATAACCTTTGATTTCTCCTCCTCCTTATGAATGTCATGCATAAAAACTTTCATTAAGCTTGGTGTTTTGTACCACAACAAACACTGCCACCACTCCTGGTTCACAACAAGCTTATACATAAAAAGGATATTGCTGGAGTTTGAAAACATGGAAGAGTCTTACTGTGCAACATCAAAATCCACCCTTGCCAGGCTGGACCTCCTTTCCATTCCTATTGCCATTTCTCCTAAATGCACCTCCTCTGAACCCCCAGTGTTCTCTCTATTTAAAGTTTGCTCTCACATTCTTTTTTATTTGTTTATTATATTTTCTCCTTCCAACAATCACTGATGCTGCCCTTCTTATCCTGGCTACCTCCCATCTACATCACTTACCTAGTCCAAGGGAGTACACTGGGACATCTCCTCCTGAGTTGTTGACCTTCTCTTGAATACTGTCAGCCAGAATTCCTTTCAGGCCTGTCTTGTATGGAGATTGGTGGGCAGTCAGGAGTGGAGCGATTCAAGACTTCTGGTGCAATTCCACCACACATTGTAGTTTTCCACTTTCGTGTTTCCCCATCAAGGATACTGCCTGTGAGGGTTTCAATGTTCACATGCACATTTATGTGTGTAATCGCACACTAGGGCCAGTCGGCACCCACCTACATTGTTCTCCAGCTGAACTCCCAGCTGTGGTCACCCAGGTGGCCAAGTGGTATTGGAGAGTGTCTTGGAGGCAAGGTCAGGAAGTGTAGGCAGACCTGGAGTAGTTATAAAATTCACAAATAGAACTTTATTATAAAAATAAGATAAAAAATATTTGTACAGGATGGCATTTAACACAGGCAGTCAAGCAAAAAGTCATCAGCCAGCAAGATGAACAGGGAAGCTGTTGCCTATCATCTGACTGATGGGTTCCTGGACAAGAGGACCTTGTGCTAGATGCTGCCAGGTGTCTCTGATCACGCCTGTGCTGTGACAGTAGTAAGGGCCGATTGGGCACCCAGCCTCATTGGGATGGCACAGGAGTACCTCCCAACCAGAACTGTCTCGAGGTGTGCTGCACAGGCTGTTAGACCAGCTCTGGCAGGTCTAACCACTGGCAGGACCTGCGCCCAAAGGGGGGGGGGCATAGAATCCCACAATAGGGATGCTGCTGCTGTGCTGTTTTGGTGCAAGCCCCCTTCTACCATGCCACACCCCTGTTTCAGATGCAGGGCTGGAGCAGGGCAAGTCTGGTGTAAATGGATCTGGTTTCACAACAGCTGGTGTATGAATTTTGGCACACATTGCTCCTTGCATCACTTTTGTTTGGCACTGGCACCTTGTGTCATTTTTGAGGCTTTGATAATCAAGCTCATGATATTAATGTACATTTTATAAAACACATTTTCTGACTGTTATGTATTTCATCAGACTTTTCCATGCCAACATGCATTCTCCAATATCCCTGCCCTGGCTGGGCAGGATGTACATTTAGAGTGCACCACACAGTTTTTGGTACTTTTTGTACAATAGGAATAATAATAACTGGAAATTTTGCATATCACCTTTTCTTACTGTTCTTGGGTAATTCATTGGAATTTCCTGTGCCATTCACTTTCTCAAGTGTCCGTGGCCCAGCTATGTCTAACATAAGAGCGCACCATGCAGTTTTTCAATATTTTTTGTAATACAACAGTGATATTGATATTCTTTGCAAAAAAAAAAAAATCATTAATGCACCAGGTAGAATTCGGACTAAAGAAACAAAGGCAAAGAAATGGGGTGTTAGAGTTCCCAGCCCTAATACCCTACTTCCACCCTGCAGGCAGTGAAAGGAAAAACTATCATGCTTTCACCTCTCCTGAGTCTTTCCAAATCTGGCTTGAGTTGCTCTTGGGTTCTCAACCCAAGCGCTCACCCCATTCCAACAGTAAAGAAGCTGGGAAATGTGGATTATATGAGAAATAGAACCCTAACACCACATTTTCCTACTTTTACCACTTTAATCTGAACCCTAAACGGTGCATTTATGAAGCTTTTTGTAAAGAATGTCTTTACTTTTTGAGACCATATAATCATATCCTCATTCATACAGGCCCCCAAAACAGTACAAAATAGCAATACAATTAATAAGGTGCACACATAATACTTAAAGGTGATTGCACCGACACTGCAAGCCATTTTTTCCTGTAGAAAACATTTTCAAACACTAATTCCTACTTTCCCACTGTTTCATCTTCGCTGGTCTTCCAACAAGTTTTACTGGGTGCTCCAGCATTACACACAGTTGCAAGCAGAACCCTAGAGCTTGATTATGTACGTTATGTCCCTTTCAACCAGAACTTAGCAGGGAGATAAACTACATAATATACATGGATACATAGACAGTGTCGGCAGATAAGGGCCTCTGGCCCACCCAGTCTGCCCATTTGAGTTTGTAAGTTCAGTTTGTTTTCCAAAAAGTCTGTTACCCCTTACCCCTGACCTCCAGAATTCCTTTATGTCTATCCCATGCATTCTTAAATCCCGATATTGTTTCAGCACCCACCACTTCCTCTGGCTAGGTGTTCCACTTGTCCACCACCCGTTCTGTGAAGAAATTCTTCCTCACGTTTCCTCAGATCGTCCTCCCTCCAACTTCATCCCATGTCCTCTAGTCCTCGAACATCTTTTTAGCTCAAAATAGTGTATTCCTGCACCTCGTTCCTCCCTGTAAGATACATGTATGTCTCTATCCCTCTCTCCCTCCTTTCCTCCAGGGGTACATGTTCAGTTCCTTCAACCTGTCCTCATAGGACTTGTGATGCAATCCATGCACCATCTTTGTTGCCCTCCTCTGAACCTTCTCTATCCTGTCTATGTCCGCACATGGGTAGGAGTCTCAGAACTGTACAGTGTACTCCAGGTGGGGCCTCACTAGTGTCTTGTATAGTGGAATTATGACCTCCCTTTTCCTGCTGGTGATGCTCCTGCCTATGCATCCTAGCATCCTATTTGCTTTAGCTGCTGCCTTGAGGTCATCAGAGATGATAACCCCAAGATCCCTTTCCTGCTTGGTACATGCTATATCCTCACTCCCCAACTGATATATTGTGCCAGGGTTTTTGTGCCCCATATGCATTATCTTGCACTTCCTTGCATTGAATTTCAACTGCCAAACCCCTGACCATTCTTCAAGTTTCTGCAGGTCCTTCTCATTCTGTCTACACCCTCTGGTGTGTCTACTCTATTACAGAGCTTTGTGTCATCAGTGAACAGTGAAATTCTGCCTTCTAGGTCCTGCGCACAATGTCACTGATGAAGATATTGAATAGGACAGTTGACACTGATCCCTGTGGTACCCACTGGTCACTCTTCCCTCTGTGGAGTGACAGCCATTTACCACCACCCTCTGTGTCCTGCCACTCAGCCAGTTACCTACCCACCACACTACTGTCCTGCCCACACCTATATTCCCAGTTTGTGCAATAGTCTTCTATGTGGCACAGTGTCAAAGGCCTTGCTGAAGTCCAGATAGGCCATATCCACTGCCCCCGATCCACCTCCCTAGTCACCCAATCAAAAAATTCAATGAGGTTGGTCTGACATGACCTCCCCCTGGTAAAACTATGCTGCCTTGGGTCATGTAGTCCATTGACAACCAGATGTTCCACTAATCTCTCCTTCAGTAGTGCTTTCATGATCTTCCCCACTACCGAGGTGAGGCTGACTGGTCTGTAGTTCCCAGCTTCCTTTTTGTTCCCACTTTTGTATAAGGGGACTACATCTGCTATCCTCCAGTCTTTGGGTACCTCCCCTGTTTCCAGTGATCGGCTAAACAGGATAGCCAGAGGTTCAGCCACCACCTCTCTTAGTTGTTTAAGGACCCTGGGGTGCACTCCATCTGGCCCCATTGCTTTATCAACTCTTATTACTTCCGGTTCCTTCAGGCCCCTTTCTCGTGTAAAGGGACTTGTGTCCATTTCTGCACCATTCTCACCCCTTGTACTCCCTTCAGACCCATTACCCTCCTCTTCCTCAGTAAAGACTGAGCAGAAATACCTGTTCAATATGTCAGCTTTACTGTTGTCATCCTCCACACAGCCCCCATCCTACCCCTTCAGTCTCACTATCCCTCCCTTTGCCTTTCTTTTCTCACTTATGTACCTGTAAAAGGTTTTGTCCCCTCTACCCACTGATTTTGCAATGTGTTCTTATGTCTGAGCTTTTGGCTTCCCTTACAGACCTCCCTGCCTCCCTTTGCTTCTCCTGGTACTTCTCCCTACTCCCTTCTGCCTGTGTCTTTTGTATTGCTTGAATGACAATCTTTTGGCTTTCACTTTCTTTTGCTACCTCTTTGGAAAACCATAATGGTCTCCACTTCCTTTTCCTCTTGCTAACCTGCTTAATACATAATTCTGTTGCTCTTGTAATCCCCATTTTAAATACTGCCCACTGTTTCTCAACCCCTGGTTCCTGCCCCATTCCCTTAATGCCTCTTTCAAGTATCTCCCATTTTCCCAAAGTCCCCCTAAAATCCAGGATCGTGTTTTGTGTGGTTTGGTTCTGCTCTTTCTGTGATTTCAAACCACAGTGACTGGTGGTCACTGTTCCCCAGGTGCTCCCCACCGTTACCCCCATCACACTGTCCCTGTTTGTGAGCACAAGGTCCAGTATTGCCTTCTGCTGAGTTGGTTCCATGACCAGTTGCTTGAGAGGCACCCTGAAGGGAGTCCAGGATAAATCTGCTCCTAGTTGATGCTACTGCTGGGATGCTCCAGTCCTCGTCTGGAATATTGAAGTCTCCAACCAGTACTACCTCACCTTTGTCTGCCATCCTTTGTATGGCTAGCATCAGCTCCCTATCTGTTTCTTCCTCCTGGGCTGGTGGTCTATAGACCACACCTGTGCAGATGGCTGGCCCCATTTTCCTTTCCAGCTTAACCCACAGTATCTCTCCTCCATTTTGTTCCTCCTGGATCTCTGTGGGCCTTATGTCATTTTTCACATACAGTGCCACTCCTCCTCCATTCATGCCTGCCCTGTCTCTTCTGAATATGTTGTAGCCAGGTATGGCAACTCCCAGTCGTGGTTATCATTACACCAGGTTTCAGTGATAGGCACAATGTCCAGGTTCGATCTTCCCCATGACAGCCTCCAGATCTTCCATCTTGTTGCTAAGGCTCCTGGCATTTGCACACATGGCTTTACCATGATTTGACCTCCTAGACTGTTTTGCTGTTCTACCCAGCCCCTTCCTTGGTTGTCCTTTATCCCTGGTTCTCCTTGCTGTCTGCCCTTCTGCTGAATTTTGCCCTTTTCTGCCTATCTACCTCTTGGGCGCTAATCTCCATCATTTGCACACTGCTTTGTAGAGACAGCAACTCCTCTGGTTCACTGGTTCCACTGCTAGCTGTGGGGGGTGAGCAAGTAGGTACCCTCCTTGCTGACCTGCCACTCCCCTTTGCTAGTTTAAATGCTTGTCAATGTAGCATTTATTCTTATCATTGAGTGCTTGGATTCCCTTCCAGGATGGATGCAGGCCGTCAGGCTTGAACAAACCTCCATCCTTCCAGGTGGGTCCCCAGTCACCAATGAATCCAAACTCTTCCTCACAGCACCAGTTCTTCAACCATGAGTTAAAGTTCCTGGTGCATGCACCCCCATGCTCTCCCTTGCCTCTCACAGGTTGTACTTCTGAGAAAGTGACAGAAGTAGCTACTTGCTTGAGAACCCTCCCAATTTCCTAAACTCTTCCTGAACTTCCTTTGGCCCCCATTTGCCAGGTCATTAGTACCTAGGTGGATAATGACATCCAGCTCACCCTCCTGTCTTGGCTTCCCAGTGATCCCCAGGATCTTCCTTCCATCCCTCCATGCCGTGGCACCTGGAAGCACCTCACCTCCCTGTCCTCCCCTCCTGTGTTCCTAGCTGGATCCTTCTTATGATGGAGTCCCCACCAGGATTCACTTCCTTCTCCTCTGGGGTCCACTGCTTACCCGCTGAGGGTCACCTCCTTGGCTAACCTCCACATCCTTTCCTTCCACTTCTATTTGGTTGTCCCCATTTGCCAGTGTGGCATATGAGTTCTTGAGTGGAATAGGATCTGAGATGTGCCTCTGCCTGACTCTAACCCTCCTGAGCCCACTCTCATCCAAGTGCTCCTCATTCTCGGCATCCTTTGGGGCAGTTGCATTGGACTGGGTGGTCTCTGGATAGGGTGATGGTACTCCTGACCCAGTTTGCTTCCGCTCTGAGTCTGGCTACCTCATCCTGCAGTCTAGAGAGATGCATGCAGATGAGGGCAGCACCTCAGTGTCCAGAAGGTCTGCCTGAATATGGCTGCCCCACAGCCACTGCATTGCACCACTCCCACATTATACTGCAATTATACTGCTATTCCACTACTTGTCTGCTACTGAAGCTCTCCTAGTTCCCTTTTTATTAATTTACTGTCCTAAAAATCCTGCCACTGTTTCTCAGATACTTTTCTTTTTAAAAAAAAGAAAATAAACCAAGAAATAAATAAATGAATCAAAACACTTGTCGTGCTGATATAGTTCCAATATTGTCTTTAGCACCAGTGTGTAAGTCAGAATTTCACTCTGAATCTAATCAAAGGCTAGTAAAATTGGAACAGTGACAGAATGTGAGCCAGTACCTGAAAAACAGCCTCAACAGAAAACACAGGCATGCAGAGTCAACGCAGTTCTTTAAAAAGCAGCACAGCAACTGTACAAGGCTACAAAAGTATGAGCAGTTACAAACCACACCATACGGATAGGTACAGTTTTAAAAATACCAAGGTGACAGGCAAATACAGTGACCAGGTTAGAGGTACAGACACAGAAGGAGGGACCCCTGTGGGTGATAAACAACAGGAGCAAACATTTGTGTGGTTGTGTAAGGTTAGGAGAAGTCAGGGGAAATTACAGGAGTGAGCTGAGAAGCAGGAATGTCATACCAAGAGAATTTCTTTGGGGGGATACAATTAAAAATTGGTCTAGGGAGAAGGCAAATTGCATTTTTCCAGCCTTGGTCAGGTGTGTATGGATGGCCTGGTGATCTACTGAATAGATGGCTCCCCCATCACCATTGATGATTCCATTAAATACCTTGGCCATACCCTCCATCCTGCTCTGGATTTTATCTTACCTGTATGAAATGCATGTAAATCTGTCGGCAGCAAATTAAGACTTGCTTACAAAGTTTGATACACTATGCCTTGATTCCTGTTACCAGACTTACTGTTGCTCACAGGAGTCCTTTGCCGAGTTACTTGTGAGGTTATCCCGTTTCCCCAAGTGAGTAAATATAACCTTACCAAATGGAATACCACATACTGTATACTACTATCTGTTGTTTTGCCATATCCATGTCCCAAATGACTGGCCTAGAATGGCTATGTCCATCCTCTTGAAGATAGTATACTCTAGGCTGTACATTTGATAAGATTCTTAGGTATGCTAAACCTGCTGCACTGGTTGATCTGCTAAAATATCCCAATCTGTCCTACCCCTGACATCCAATGACCTTTCACTCATGGCCATTTCTAAATAATGTTTCATGATGGCAACACAAAGGCACTGCAATGGCAACACAGCTGTGAGCTACAAAATGTGCAGTGGTACTACCAGTGGTACCCCGGTAATACAATGGTAGCTTACATTTTGATTTTTTCTTGTTGCAGTGGTAGGACAGTGGTACAACAGTATCACAAGGGAACTGGAACAAATCCACGG
The DNA here is from genome assembly GCA_016271365.2 of Neoceratodus forsteri. Classification (NCBI taxonomy): domain Eukaryota; kingdom Metazoa; phylum Chordata; order Ceratodontiformes; family Ceratodontidae; genus Neoceratodus; species Neoceratodus forsteri. The sequence goes on from CM057449.1 coordinate 1,732,037,082, forward strand.
TGATCCCATAAAAACCCTAATGGTAGTACAGTAGTAATGGATGATGATTCTTTTTTTTTTATCAATCTAGTTCCCTCTCCAAGTTATCAGCTGCCTTGAATCATGATTTTGAAGGAGTTTATCAATGGTTTTTGGACAATGCTTTAGTCTTAAATTCAAATAAAACCAAATCTATGAATTTTGGTACTCCTCCTATGCTTAGGGATAACCCTACTTTATCTTTACAGAATTTAAATGTTTAGCTATTGAACAAGTGTTCCAATTTAAATATCTAGGGGTCCTTTTGAACCCTAGGTTGACACTCTCATTACAGGTTTATACTGTTGTGTGCACTATAAACCAAAAGTTAGGCTTGTTGTATAAATTTAAGAATTACTTTTCTTTTGACATAAGAAAATCTATTGCAGTAGGGTCACTGTTACCGCATTTTGATTGTTTCGAGTATCTATTTGAATCTTGGGAGTAAGGAGTTGCATACATTGACAGTTGTTTATAATAAAAATGTCTGTTGCTTTGTTCTACAGGTATCATTGCAAACTCATCATTGTGTTCTATATTCTAATTTGGATTGGCTAACTCCTATCCCTAAAATGGAATATTTTTATGGTTGTATTATTTTTAAATGTGTTTTTCTTTAAATGCTTGTTTCCATTGTTTAATCTTGTAAAACCCCAGGCTATTCTTCCAAATCTACATTCCTCTAATGGTATCTTGTTAGAATCAGTGTTATTCAAATTTGGGTCTTGAGCTTTCTCTATAGCTGCCTGTCGATACTGGAATACATTACCTTTAGCTGTACGTCAGGCCACATCTATATTTGACTTTAAAGTGAAACTGAAGCAATATCTATTGATGAAATCTTTATGTAACTGTTCTTTGTAATAATTGTTGTTTATGTATCAGTATTTTTTTATCTGTTTATTGTCTCCGGGTCGGCTGGAAGAAGGGCCTTTGGTCCAATGTTCTTTCCCAGTTAACAAATGAAATAAATAAATAAAAAATAAATAAATAAAGAAAAGTGGTATTGCAATGGCAAACCAATGGTATTACAGTGGTATTCAGAATAAATTACTGCAAGGGGGCAAGCAAGCCTTTTCCTGTTTTACACCAAGACTTTGGAACTCTTCGGCCTAACCTCAAGCTCTCTCAATCCCATTTGCACTTTGACAGGGAGCTATACAAGTTCTGAAGTTCCATAGACAGGTGTTCATGAAAAAGTGCTGTATTGTACAAATACTGTATTGCCTATCAGCTACTACATCTAATGTATTTATGTATGCTGTACTTCAGCTGTAGTACACTGCATGTCTTCTTCTAACAGCATTATCTGCTATTCTATCATATAAGTGTTACAGCTGGGCTTATTGTTACCTTTCTGTTATGCAAACTTGTTTTGGTTTTTTTGTGCCTCCCTGAACCCCCTACTGGCTTCTTCTTCAGGCCACCTAGGTGCACCTTGCTGCCTGTCCTCCCCCATCGCCATCTACCACCCCATATTGCAGCCCCCCAGGAAACCCAACATTTCCCTTTGTCAGATGGGTTCCCCCCCTTTCCAGGGAGAATGCACTGGCAGATGCATCTTATTATTGACCCTTGTGCTGCTGGGGTCAGTTCAGACTGTCCAGTGCTTCATGGGGTTGAGGGACCAGTGACCATCATCTGGTCAATCAGGGCAATGTTCTGGTTTTCTTGGGGGAGTGTGGCATGGCCCCATGATGTCAAGATGTAAGCCAACATCCACCACCCCTCCCTCCCGCAGTGAGGTCCGACGTGTTGCCATGCCCCCAGCCTCAAACAGGGGCCCAGCAAACACGGGCCATGAACCCTCCTCCTCCCAGGAGAAGGCAAACAGTCATTGGATGCACAAGCCATCTGCCCCCCAGCAGGTCCTCCAACACCCGAGTCCATTCCAGAACCTGGGTCATCGGCATTGCAGGTGGAAATCCAACTACTGTACCGTCGGGCAGGCAATTGCAAACTTGTTTTGATGTTTGTAATTTCTCCCGAGTCATGCCTGAAAATAGGCATTGTACTTGTCTATTGCACCTCCATGGTAAGCAAACACAAACTAATTAACTAATTGGAAGGCTACAGCCTGTAGTTTGTGGGGGTGGTGCAACTTGCCACACCCCCTCTTGGTCTATTTAAGGGCTGCTCTCCTCACTCCACTCACAAGAATTTTTTCCATGCAGCTGGAGGCCCTGTCGGTGTGTCTTCTCTCCTGAGGCCTACTGGGGCTCCCCCCCCCCATGTCTGTGCTTGGACTTTGCTTGGTTTGTGTTGGACTTCTGTTTTTCTGTTCTCCTGCTTTTGGTTTGTATTGCTAGCCTCTGGCTGCTCAGTGCTTCCATGTGTGCTGGTTTCCTTCCTGCTCCTGTCCTTGTGTTTGCCTTGTTTGTTTCTTTTGGGCTTTCTAATTTTCTAGTGTCCTGTGTATACAATGCTACTTGTGCTTCATGTTACGCACTGTGTTTCCTTGCCTCAAGCTGCCCTGTGCCTGTACCCCCAGGCTCCATTTCTCACCAGTCATTGCAGGACCCTGTTCACTGCATTGTTCATTGTATGCTTTAGCTCAACCTGCTCTTCTGCCTAAAAATCCTCAGTTCCTGTAATTGTTGTTGTATGTTTCAGCTCACACTGCAGTCATCTGCCTTGTTCCACTTAATTGGTTACACTTGGTTCATGGCTCTGCTGCCTAGCTAACAACTATTCCCTGTTTTACTGCCTTACAATAACCTAAGTCTGCCTTAAAAGCATCTACAGTATCATGCCTCTCATTCAATTCACTATTCATACTGGAACTATAGCAGTCCTCTGCTCGTACCATCCAATGCCTTGTGTAAACTACAATTTACTTCCCTTAGCAGCTGTTACTCTGTCTCATTCCCTGGACCCTGCCTGCTCCAGCAGTGTCCTGCCCTTCTGCATTACTCTTCACTTCTGTGTTTGTGTTATTTAGGCTCATTTATCGCTTAGTTATTGCTACTCCCACTTTTTACCAAATCTTACTTTCCCCAAACTCTCAGCAGTCTGTTTCTTATGATAACCTTATCCTGTGTTCATGGCTGGCATGTATTTAACTTATTTTCATTAGCTGCTTGGTGTCGTGGCATCCTGTTTGTGGCTTCTTTATTTTTTTCTACTAGCCAGGGACCGGTGAGTCACAGCAGGCACCGCGGCCCCAGGCATCGGAAGCAGCTTCCTATTTGTTGTCTTTCGTATAAGCCCCTGGCTAACCTGGCCTCCTCCTGCTGCTCTGTATAGCCTTCATGGCACTATGCAATCAGCAGTCCCAGGTAACACTCTACCTAAGGGCTTTTGGCTCTACCAAGCCTACTACCATCCCTTCCCTAATATTATGCTCCTGGTTTACACAGTCATCCCAGCCTTCCTGTCCCTTGCACTATTAGCAACACTCATCCCCTTCCAAGTCTGGCAACATGTCATGTTTACATGCTTTGAATCCCACCTCCGACTGTACTGGCTTTGCAGCCACCTCCTACCTAACTGGCTTCACAGCCTCCTCCTCTCCATCCGTTGGCCCCAGGCTTCTCCCGGCCTCACCCTTCTCTTGCTCATAACATGCACTTCATTTCATTCCCAATTGGACTTCCTAATGGACTTGGTTAGAATGCATTCCTGTTTGTTGACAAATGCTATTTGCCTTACCTAGACCCATGAGAGGGTCCATATTGCTCAACCTGATCTACGTGCAGGTCTCTCCTGTCAGCTCTCATCCAATCAAGACCCATGAGGAGGGTCCACAGGGCACAGTCTGACCTACATACAGGTCTCCCCATGTCTGCTTTCATCCATCATGACCCATGTGCAGGTTCCATGCTCATTACAACTCACCCCTCCACATTTTAGAGACATGCCAACCTTATTCATTACTTCCAGGACTCAGGGGTAGCCTGTGGCAGACAGTCTCTTCTACACCCTGAAGTCTGCATCTTAAGCACGTGAAGCTTAGGATGAGGTCCTTCTCACTGGGCTCATAGTTGGGGATGTCCTCGCTCCAGGTGGACTTTCAGTCATCAATTGTCCTGATGACACCTCTTGATCGTAGCATCAAGGCTTCCATGATGAGCTGGGGCTCTCATGAAGGGCCTCTTTAGCTGCCCAAGTGGGTTTAGAGGCACCCTTCAAAGCTATTCTCCCTATAACTGCCTCTGGTTTACCTGGTTTGTTTTAGATTGTTAGGCCAGCTAGCGCAATCATCATTCTCCTCCTCCTCCTGCCTTGAGAAGCAGTGTTGCAGGGCTAGCCTTACAACCCTTCACGGCATTCCTGTAAGAAGGATAGAGAGCTTTCCTCCAAATTGGAATATTTTCCAATCCCTTTTAATTGCATTTTAAAATTGCAGCAGCAGAGCCGTCACTAATCAGAAACATCCCAAGTCTGGAGGGAAGGTGATCTAGGCCTTGGATCCCCAGAGATTTCCTCCTCAAAGGTTTTTTTTTCTCGCCTCTGTGCCACAGGTCATAATATTTAGTTAGCTTTAGGCAATAATCCCTATGTCACTTAGGTAGGCTTCCGCTGCTGGATGGAGAAGGTGGCCATCCCATAAGTGTCCTGTCTCCCCATTTGGCTGGTCTTTCTCACTCCTTAGGAAGTCAGGCCTCACATGCAGTTAGATCTCAGTGGGTCACTCTTCACCTATTGTTTCCTGCCTACTCTACTCAAATACTACCAACTGACCCATGCTACCAACTGAACCCAAATTATCAACAACCTATGTACAGGTCCTCAACCCCGATAAGTGTTCATTATCTTGTATGCCTTGCTTGACACTCTTTTGGGCTTCTTCCTAAGGTACCTTTAGCCAAGGGAATAACTCCTGTGGCACTTCAAAGGGTGGAACCCTCTCCTAGGGTTCAATGCCTTCGTATAGCTACAGAGCAGTACATCCCAAGGACAGAGAGGTGAACAGCCATAGGTGCCAGGTTGTATAGGCCTGTGGGGCATAGGTCCCAGTAATATTTTATGTCAAGTGCTCAGCTCCAGCAATATTTTGTAACCATTTCTTTTTGTTCTGGCTGGGTGGGCACAAGAAGCTGCCCCTCTTCCCCCCTCATCTGACTCACTGTCATTGGTGTGCTTGGGCTATTATATTGCATTTAAAATTGGCACTGTATTCCCCCCCACCACAATCCCAACCCTTAAATCACTGGTGCGGTGGTCCAATGGAAAAATCCTTTGTGCATGCACCAAAGAAGACAGCAGGCATCCTGATTGGGCAGCAGGCATAAATTGAGGCAGGCATCAAGGCAATGTGTAGTAGTGATTACTTGCATGATTGTCGGTGAAGAGCGGTCAACGGAGGAGCAAGTAGACAGCACCATAGACAAAGAAGGGATGAACCTAAAACTGAAGATGCCATGGCAAGGCACAGGAAAAGAAGCAGGCAGCTGCAGGACCCTTTCAGAGAGCAGAGACTCATCTGGCCAAGCAGAGTGTGACAGAGAGGGAACCAGTCGATAGGGGTTCCGGCCCACGGAAAAGTTTGTCATTATGCGGGTGCCGGTAGTGGCTCAATTGGGCCAGAGTGGAGTCAGTGGGTCATCTTCAGTCGGGTGATGAGGTTGAGCAGGCCAGTAGCCACTAGCAGCTGCAAAGAAACAAGGCCAGAGCCAGAGGGAGCCAGCCAGGACCCAGTCCCAGCAGCAGTCAGGAGGAGCAGACAGGAATAACCACCATCCTCCCACCCAGAGAGAATAGCAGGTCTGGTACTAGAAAGGAGGAACCCCTGTAAGGACAGGATCATCAGCAGCAGGTCAACCAGCAGTCCACCAGGCAACACTAAGCAGCAGAGAGCAGCACCAGTGGTTGTAATGTTTACCCTCTCCCTCTAGCAACTAAGAAATAATTGGTGGTATTAATCTACATTTGTCATATTTTGCCATTATAAATTCTTGCAAGTTGGTAGAAATTGTAACTTGCGCTTTGCTTAGTATGGTATTTTTTGTTGTTTCTTTGCTGTATTTCTTTCCACCATGTACTCCACCCCCGGGTCACATCTAGAATTGAGCCCCAGATTAGTGAACCTCTGCTATCTGATACCATGTTTTTATTCAATGAATATACTGGTATATTTAATGGATTCATGATCCACTTACAGGGTAGCTCTGTACAGTAAGTGACTGGCATAGACTCTCCCTTGACCTCTTTATCTGGACAGCATCTGCATAACCAACTACCTATATCACTGTATCTCTCTGTAAAGTGATACAGTACTTGTGGGGAGAAATATTTGAAAAATCTGGTGTTGCTATAAGGAGAGGTATAGTGATACAAAGTCTTCTGCATTACAGAGGCAACTGGCCACAGAGATGAATGGTGGGTTTGTGCCAGTTGCATCACTGGCACTGGGCCTAGGGAGGAAAAACTGTGTGTGTGTGTGTGTGTGTGTGGGTGGGAACCATTTGACTACTAAGGATCTGTGGTACTGTCAAAGATAAAGCTTTGGGATGTGCAACAGGGATCCTGTGAGTGGGTACCACTAGCACCAAGGAGGATGTTGTTCCTTATTTACAGTCTAATGAGGATGAAGGCAGGAGGAGTGCTTTAGCTTTGTGTTATTTTCTGTACACAAACAGCACAGCAGATGGGGGAGTCCTCTACATAGTCCATCATCAAGGATCAAGCTAGGGCTCAAGGGGAGGATGGGGTATGGGAAAGTCAAGGAGAATGCACTGATCATGAACAAATGGAAGGAGAGAGTCAGCCTGGTATCAATAATGCTTAGTTACTGCATCAATGGACATGGGCTATTAAAAAAACTAAAGCCTCATCCATGGGATGGATTATGAACTATTGCTACTGTCTGTAGAAGCTTTAGTCACATAACTTACTATTTCTTGTTCAGCAATTAGATTATTTTGAAGTGTGTGCTGTTTATAATTTGTAGAATCATATGTGGAGTGGTGGAGGACTTGCTAAAGTTGCCATTTTCCCCTACATCCAGAAAGTGTTATCAGTTCTGTAAGGATGATTTTGCAATTTATCTTTTACTGTAGGTTGTGTACATGCAGCTGCCATGCCAGAAGGCCCTTTGTTGGCTGTCTGATCTTGCTTGATTTACTATTTAAAGAGGCTCTTCCAGTTCAAAATACAAATTTAAGAAACTAGGAAGAAGTTTTTAAAGAGGTTAGAAAACAATAATTAAAAAACCCTGAAATTTATGAAACCTATTCTGGAAATGTATTCTGCACTGGGTGTTCTGTAATGGGCATTGCCGATTGTATTACTGCACTGCTGAAAGAGATCAGTTTCTAAAAGGAGTCAAGCTGTTCTGAAAGTTACGTACAGGTGATACGACTGACACTGTCAGGAAAACTAAAGAACAAGTGTGTAATGGGTTGAGAACATGGACTGTAGAGAGGTGGTGGAACTGAAGGCGATATTGTAGATTATTTGGTATGTGTAGGAAGCTTGCCATGAAAGCTTCCTGAATACAGTGCGGTTTTGGTCATATGCCTTATTTTCATGCTTGTGGTTGGGTTGTCACTTTATTTGAGTGGGGTGTCAGCCCCATCCCCCCACACACAGACACACTCTCTCTCTTTTTTTTAAACACAGAGCTGTGGGGAGGTGAACCCTCCCCCACACACACTCAAATCAAGTAATAAAAGTAATGGAATAGGCGATTTGGCCAAGAGGTTTGTGCCTGCTGATCTTACTTTGAGGAAGACTCTTGCGGCAGAGCCACTGATAGGAATATGTTGCAGGTGCCAGGATTGCACAGAAAACAATTTTGGTTTTGTTAGTTTGAGTTGTGGGTCTTGGCCTCCTATGCTCTGGTTGTTTTTGGAAAGGTATGGGTTGTGGGGGGAGCAAAGCCACCCAACTCAAATAAATTAATAAAAAGTAAAGGAACGGGCGATTTGGATCAAATGGTGACAAACAAATACATGCTGTATTGGTCCTAGTAACAACAAATCCAGAACAAATGGTGTGATACCTTTTATTGGACCAAAAAGGATGTTACAAAAAGAACAAATAGCTTTAGCTTTCGGACCAAGTCCTTCTTCGGAAGCTTAATGACAGTTATTTTGAAAATCCCATATTTTTAACACTTACAACATGCAGAAAACTTGAGATATTCAAGCTCTCTTAAGTCACGTTATTTATGTTCTGAAGGCCTGTTTTAAACCAATGAGAATTATTTCTATTTTATCTGCATGCTCTAAGAGTTAATAATGTGGGATTTTCTAAATAACTGTCATTAAGCTCCTGAAGAAGGACTTGTTGGTCCGAAAGCTAAAGCTATTTGTTCTTTTTGTAACATCCTTGTTGGGCCAATAAAAGGTATCAAACCAGTTGTTCTGGATTGGATCAAATGGTGTAACTTGAGCTCTACCCTCATAGCGTATGTCTTATGCATACCCAATAATCTACACTATTGCCAAACTGAGTCTGTCTTAAAATGTTTTAGAGGTGTGGTGGTGTGAAAGTTGGGAACTGAATTCCAGTGGGCATCTGCCTGCCATCCCAGTTTAACTCCAGGGCCTATGGTGAGCAGTATCAGCCAGACAGAGTTGGACTGGAGGTACCGGAGTGGGCTGCCTGGAAAGTTGATGAAGGTGCCCACCTACCCTGGATTCCTTGAAAATAAAGAGGGAAGGTGCAGGAGTGACAGACTCATTAGTATTCCATTACACATCATGGGTATAATGCATAGGCAACTATGCACGACCAGTGTGTTCTGCCACACAGGGGTTCCGAGGTCAGTGGTAATCAGAACCACAAGGTGGCAGAGCACACTGGTTATGCAAAAAGTTGCTCATCCTGTATTTTTTTTTATAATGGATAGCATTATATGAAATGTGTGCATTGTGGCGTGTTTTTCTGTTTCATAGTGAAACTGTCTTGTGCAGTCTCAAGACATTCTAGAATGCTGTTCTACCACAGAAGAGTATAATCACATTCCATGACCTTGACTGTGCTACAACAGCATTTTAAAAGGATGGATTTCTGTATAGAACACTGCTCTACTACACTGTAGTATGAATATGATACCCTAGCCCTGTGTTTGCATTTTACATTTAATCACAGGGCACATAATTATTTCAAAACAGCTCATCAAAACAAAGATGTGTAGAGTTTAGAAGGTTGCCAGGTACCCAATATAGGGGAGTCAATACACTCAACTGCTTGCTATTACCTCTCTCCATAAGTCTTCCAAAATGTGGGTAAAGCTGGTGTTTTGTAGCACATTAGGCACACTACGACCTCCGGCATCCTGCTGAGGCCATGGGTGATTCTCAGCTCTGCTGCCAGGTGGACAGGTACAGGCTGTGAACTTAGTTATGTTCAGATAAGAGGATCATGTGGTAAACCTTAGTTAAGTAAAGTAAGCAGTTATTCTCCTAAAAAAGATATGCAGAGAGGGCAGATGCCCACTGGTACTGGCATCTGGATGAGGCGGTAGTGGACACAGGTGAGGTGTTGGTGTTAGAAAGTGATTTGTGGGCCAGGGAACAGTAAAGCTGTGATGTACTGTCTTGAACTATTTGTTTCATACAACCTATTGCCATTGCCACCTAATGGGCATTTGAGGGATTGCTACAAATGTACAAATTGATTGCAAAAGATGTGTGTGTGGTATGGTCATGGGTGTGTGTGTATGTGAGGTTAGTTGAAGACTGTTTAAGGTCTGTGGTGTAGCTGTAGCTAGGGAAAAATTGGACAGACTAGAGTGGCCATGAGTTCTTTATCTGCAGACTCTTCTATGTTTGTATGTTAAGTGTTTCTATGATATGTCCTTGTGATATGTAGCCCAGACAAAATTCTGAGGTCCGGTCCAGTGACCATACTTTCAAAGTCTCCTCATTGGGAGTCTCCCTGAATTTTCTTTGTGTGCTGTCATGAACTGTACTTTACTGCTGCCCCTAACCTCCGCATAACCCCATTACCTCAGTTCTACCATAATTCCGTGCACTCCTGTCAGGATCCAGCAGGGCAGCTGAGACAGATAAAATTACATGGTGAAGGTTATGTTGTGTTTATGAATGTATGTACTGTATGTATGTAAGTGTGTGTGTGTGTGTGTGTGTGTGTGTGTGTGTGTGTGTGTGTGTGTGTGTATATATATGTATGTATATATATATGTATGTATATATGTGTGTGTGTGTGTGTGTGTGTGTGTGTGTGTGTGTGTGTGTGTGTGTGTGTATGTATATGTATATGTATATGTGTATATATGTATATATATATATATATATATATATATATATATATATATATATATATATATATATATATATATATATATATATATATATATATATATATATATATATATATATATAATAAAACATATGTTGTGCTGCAGCTTCTTATTGCCAATAACAGAAACAGCATGCAGGAGGCAGCAGGGGCCAGGGAAGATGGAAGAAATGACTGGGCAGGAGACTAGCATTGCTACACAAGGTTTTACTGACACTGAAAGTTCATGCTGTTAAATTGCAGTTCGGAGATGGCCTTGAGCAGGGAGATGAGATCTGGACCAGGAGTGTGTGGAAAGTGTTGTGGTACCTATGCCAAGTTCATTTTTAAATTTATTTTTAATTATAAGTCTAATTAATTATTCATGACCCTAATGAGGCTTCTGATTGGCTACTGGATCGGTCATTATTGACTTTGAAATTACTGATCCAGCTGCCAACTGACGCTGTGTGACACGCACAGCTCGTGACACTGTTTGAAATGTGGTAAAAATAAATTGGGGAAACAGTTGTTATTGCGATTAGACTTATAATCACAATAACAACCTTGAAACCAATCATTTCCTTAGATTAACAACCGGCTAGGAGGAAGTGATCCTCGGCTACACCTTGGCCAACCATTCTCCCCAACCAGTCATTAATCCTTTGGAAATTACCTGCTTCTCTATTGTTATTGCTTAAATAAAGTTGAGGCTTGCCTTTTTTTTGCCAAGGGAGAGGGAAGATCAGCTGCTACTTTACTACTTGTGTGAGTACCACTGTGTTTATGGGATTTCAGTTCAACAATGAGGGTAGAAGAGAACTTAAAGAGCAGATATCCATTCATTACTGAATATTTGCTCTTTGAGTTACAAGTTGCTGCAGCTGAGGTGCATTGTTGGAGTGAGTCACTCAGTCACTAAAGTAAAAGTCTGACTGGGTCTTTCCCGTCACTAAGCGATTAGGAAAAATGGCTGCTCAGTTTGTGGTGCCCAAATGATACCCCAAGTAATGTGGCACCAGAACTGACACTTGTTTTAGTCAGGCACTAGTGAAAAATAAATGCATGCCTGACCATGGCTTTCAGTCAAGTAGCATGCTTTATTTTTCAAGCCCATTTCTAGTAGTGTAACACTGACTGAGCTAGAGAATACCACGTAGTTTTGTCATGGGCTTGCTGTCCTGTACTGTAGCTGTGTTAGGCAACTTTCATTGCATGTTTGCTGTTGTATCTTTGAAATTAAAAATATAATTGCTTTTAAAGAGTGTTTTCAAAACTTCTCACACCTGAGGGCAGGGGCTTAACCCCCAGGCCCCCACATTACAGTACAGGGTGCTATGCTCCCATAAACCCCCAATTGCGAGGTGGAGGGGTGACCCCTGGACCAGGAGGCAGGGTTTGAACACTAACCCCTGGGCCCCATCAAAAATTTAGCAAACCCAGCTCCTATGTGAACAGCCAAAGTTTATCTCTGTTCCACAAGCACAAAACCAGTTGCACAGGCACATTGAATTGGAAGGCTACAGTCTGTTGTTCAAGGGGCAGTGCAACTGGCCACACACCCCTTTTGGCCTATTTAAGGGCTGCTCTTTTCACTCCACATACAAGCAATTTTTCCTTGCCCCTTTATCCACCCCTCCTTCTACAGTGGCATGCCTCTCTCTCCGATGGGCTTCTTCCTAAGGTACCTTTAGCCAAGGGAATCACTCCTGTGGCACCTCAAGGGGTGGAACCCTCCCCTAGGGTTCCTTGCCTTTGTACCCCTACAGGATGGTATATCCCATGGATAGAGAGGTGAACAGCCACAGTTTATCTATGTTACACAAGCACGAAACCAGTTGCACAGGCACATCGAACTAAATAAAAGCATCACTTTGTGGGGGATGCACATGCTTCTCATTCCTTTCCAGTGGCCAAGAGACTATGTGAGCAATCATGCTCTGTTTGTAGCTGGACCACATCTGAATCTTTTCTTGCCTGTTGTGATGCATACTGCCTTTTTGCCTGAGCACAGCAACAGTTGTGTGACATCATCATCACACAAGCATAAATGCAGGTCAGGGTGATGGATATGCATAGTACCATGGAGCACATTTTCATTTTAAGGGGTTGTTCTCACAAAGTTTGTTTGGCGGGAGCCGCATGCAGTTCCATGTACTTTTTCATCTAATAAGTAGCAGCTGTCTTGTTGGGAGGTTTTCTCTTTCTTGGCACTTTGCAGGTCAGGGGACTTTTAAACCCAGTTTTATGGTGTTTCCTTCTCCCTTTGAAGTTTGAGGCCAGGGAGAGTTCTCTGCAGCTGGTGCAAGATGCAGCTCCGGTTCCTTCCTCCTGCATTTTTGTGTTGACGTGCTAATAGTGTACCTTGTTTTACCCAGAGATTATTTCAACACCTTAATTATTGTCTGTTTTTGTTTGCTTGCACACATGTGCAAGAAACATAGTCTTCCATATGAGTTTGCATAGGTGTGCCACCCACTCATAGGAGCCGGGTTTGTAAAATTTTGGTGGAGCCCAGGGTCAGGGGTCAAAGCCCCCCTAGCCCAGGGTCAGAGGTCATCCCCCACAGGTCTGTATGGGAGCACAGCCCCGTGCCGTAACATGGTCATCTGGGGTTAAGTCCCTGGCCTCAGGTATGAAAAAAAATTGAATGAACTTATTAAAAGCCCAATCAACAATGGATGTCATGTTTGTTATTGTCCATTGCACCTATCAGAACAGTTATCGGTACTATAGCAGTCAAATGAAAACACAAAATACAGGCTAAAACATCCTCTCCATAAACTGAAAGAGCCAGTGGAGACAAAACAGGCAGACAGGCAAATCCACATTTTAAGTAGTCAGCAGTAACTTTTAAAATTCCAGTTTTAAAGGGTCTGGTGGAACTATGCACATCTGCTGTGCTGAGCTGCAAATCAGTGAACTCTACTGCAGTGGGCCCCAACCCCAAATAAATGCTATTGTATTCAAAAACATGTGAGACTACCCATAACTGGCAAATGTGTGGATTATCGGACCACTCCTGGAACTCTGCTATTAGCATGGTACTGAAGTTATGCTACTTTGGCCATTACAGAACTGCACACTCTACGTCATGTCAGGCTGCCAGTTATTTTTTTGTACTTTGAGTTGCTGGGGGGGGGGGGCTTCACTCCCCCATGTCCCAGAGTGTTGGGGGCAGAGCCTCCAAAGCACAAATAAACTGACAAAACCTCAGTTACGATATGTTGTACACTATGTCAGATCATCAGTTATTTTTTATTCATTTATTTAGTAGGGGCTCTTTCCCCAACTCCCATGTTAAAAAAAAAAAAAAAAAGGAAGCGGGTGGGGGGTGGGGCAGAGCCCTCAAACTCACATAAACAGATGAAACCTACATCAACAGCCAGCATGCAAAGAAAGTAGCTTAGTGCGCCGTGATACAGCACAGCAAGCACGCAATGAGAAGTACCCTGTGTTCTCTGTAGCTTTGTGTTACACCAATAGCGGTGGTCTGATAACCTATGCAATCCCCCACAACTTGCAATATACAGAACAGCTTCCTTCATCAGGCCTCTTAACACCTCAGAATTAAAATGTGTAATGGCCTTTAAAATATGGAGCCAATGGCCAGAAATCCAGGCAGTACCACAGAGTAGTTTCATTCATTTGGCAATTCACCAATACAAAGTGAAAACTAGCAAGATTCTTGTGATTGATAGTGACTGACAAAGTCAAATTGCCTAACTTGCTGGTCACTATAGTGATCGGCTACAGGACTGTCCAAGCAGAAATGTAGTTCGCCAAGACCCCTCCAGTGCGTGAAAGCTTGCAAGTCAGCATCCCCCAAGTCATACAGTTAATAGCACTGGTTCAGGCTGACATACAAGAGGCGGGGGCTAGTTGGTACTGAGGCCCACCTGGAAACATACAGCTCAAGCCAGTGCAAGTTACTTTTGTTATAACTTTTGGGGGTTTTCAGTACAAATGAACATATGAACTTACAAACATTGAACCTTTACAGGCAGGAAGACTATAGGCCCACTTCTCAAAGCCCTCAGAATGGAGTAAGGTGCCACTTGTGCCAAAAGATGCACCAGGAGCAATTCTCAAATGCAGCCTGCATGCACTAAAAGGGGCTTGTGCCATCCTTGTGGCACAAAATGGGCTGCAGTATGGTGCTAGGGGTCTTGTGGCAGACGCAAGCTGCCATATCCCCTAATTTGGGATTCTCAAAACCCTCCTGGAGCGTCAGATTCTAAGTACCTTTAGACCAGTCCGGCTGGTCTAAGGGTACTTAGAAAGTTCCTCTGGGAGGTTAGAACACTTGCACCACCCTCGGAACCTTCCCTGGACAGGAGCAAATATGTGCCATGGTCCCCTGTCCCTATCCCCATCCCCTTTTTGTTAAACACATTCACTTCCCTGGTGGTCTAGTGGACCCCATTGCCTGAATCCCCTTTTGTATTAAATTATTCACTTCCCTGGTGGTCTAGCAGACTGCCCAGCCCCGATCCCCTGTTTCTTAAAATTGTTCGCTTCCCTGTTGATCTAGTGAACTCCTCCAACCCCGATCACCTTTTTATTAAAATGATTCACTTCCCTGGTTGTTTAGTGGACCCCCCCAGCCCCGATCCCCTGTTTATTAAAATTTCTCACTTCCTTGGTGGTCTAATTGACCCCCAGCCCCAATCCACTTATTATTAAAATTATTCACATCCCCAGTGGTCTAGCAGACCCCCTTCCCTATCACCGATCTGCCCATATAAAATGACATAGAACTGTCCCTGGTGGTCTAGTGGACCCCATCTACCCCGAAAGGCAGTACCCCACCACCCTGCTCCCCCATCCCATCACCGAGCCAGCAACTGGCAGAGCCCTCTGCTCTCCACAATGGCTGGTCAGACTGAGCTGTCAATGAGCATATACTGTAACAGCTGACTTTACAATGCACTCACAGACAGCTTAGTTGGTGACTGGCCATGATAGAGAGCAGAGGGCTGTGCCAGTCACCAGTTCGGGGATGGGACTGGGGGTGGGGTGGTGTGGCACTGCCTGCCAGTGTGGGGGTCCACTAGACCACCAGGGACAGTTACATGTCATTTTATATGGGCAGATCGGATAGGTGGGGGGTCCTCTAGACCACCAGGGAACTGTTTTATTGTGCTGCCCGACCACCCCAAAGCATGCGGCACACCTCTCAGGTGTGCTGTCTGTTTGGCACACAGCCACAATTGCTGCTAGGAGAAACTTTGCTGCTGGGACCCTACCTGATAGAGAATTGCACACAGGGACCCTGGCACACTGGCAATCGATGCAAGCTGTCAATGGCAAAACTTGCACCACCCATAACAGTCTACTGAGTCTGCCGAGCCTACCTAAAATCGATCCAGCCTAACTCTGTGCAACCTTAAACTGAGCCCCCTACTGTGAGCCCAATCTGTTCTACAGTTTTATCCCCTTCCCCTCACCCTGTATCCATAGCTACCAGTCCCTTGTACCTGTCCCAACCCACCTTAAAACTTTGGATTGTCTCTGCCTTGACCAATTTTCTTGGCAGGCCATTTGATTTGTTCACCCCCCTCTCTGTGAAGAACTATTTCCTTGCATCCTTCCTAAATGTACCCCCGACTAGTTTGTACTCATAGCCCTTGGTGCATGACCCTTGCTATGTCTGAACGATGAGTGCCAATCACATTGTTAATCCCTTTGAGATATTGAAAATTTCTATCATATACCCCCTTCTCTTCTGGTCTTAAACATGTACATGTTTAGGCTGCATAGCCACTCTTCATATGACTTTTCCTTCATATCCTGCACTGTTTTGGTGACCATTTTCTGCACTGTTTCCAAGTAATCATGGCCTTTTCTTGACAGAAGATCAAAAACTGTGCAAAATATTCAAAGTGCATCCTCATAAGAAACCTGTGACCATCCACTATCACTCTCTGCTTCCTTTCTGTCAGCCACTTTTAATCCACCTTCTATACACTTTGTGGACTCCATATTGTGGTTTTTCCATGGGTTTTCCATGTGGTTCAATGTCAAAAACCTTGCTAAAGTCCGATAGACTATATTCACCAGTTGAGCCCTATCTGCCTCCCTAGTTAGCTCCTCAAATAAGGCAATCAGAGGCTGGTCCAGTGGTGCTGTGGTAGCGCTACTGCTCACCTTGCTGGTGACCCAGGATCGAAAGTGAGCTCAGGTTTCTGGGGGCTGGCCTGGGGGAGAGAGGATCGAGTCTCTGGTGGACTGCTCTCCACTCCTGGGGGAGTGGCTTGCTGGCTCTGTTGAACCATTGCCACCAAGTAGAGACCTTGTGGTAGTGTGGGACAGGAGTGGCAAAGCAGGGGGAAGCTACAGGACCCAGAATGTGCACATGCCACCACATGCACATGCATGATGTGAGCATCCCAGTACTGATGGGAAAAAATCCAGAGAAAAATAGTGGTGAGGCAGGCATGTATGAAGCCCTGCATGCCATCTCTCACCCATTCCACCATCAGGACCCAGAAGAAACTCTGGACTGAAAGTAAGTCCCAGCGAGGGGTGGTAGATGGCGGGGGCGGTAGTGACAGGGTGGAAGGGAGCAAGCCTGCCTTGGCCAAGAAGGATACAACCTATATGAAGAAAAAGAAAGCAATCAGGTTGGTTTGATAGGATTTACCATTTGTGAAACCATGCTGTGTGCCACATAACAACCCAGTTTTATCCATGTGCCCACATGCTTTGAAAAGCACTGTAGTAAGGCTCACAGGTCAATATTTACCTGGGTCTGATCTTGTCCCCTTCTTGAATGGGGGAACATATTAGCTATTTTCTAGTTCTCTGGCAATATCCCTTACTATAAGGAGTCCTGAAAGATATCAGGGATGGGCCCAGCTAAGACCCTTTCTATGTCTGCCATTACCCTTAAATGGATACTATCGGGGAATCAGGGATTTTCCCAGATGCTAGATTCAGATCCTCTAAATACTTACTAATTCTTGTGTGATCAGCACTGCCAATAAAAAAGGAGATCTGAGTTGGAAGATTTTACTAAGGGAAATGATGTGGCTTTACAAATTGGCGGACACAAGAGGGAAGGGACTTAATGAAAGGTTTAGCCTATTTCTGTTATAATTTAATATATTATAACAAACTTCAACCCTGCATTGGTCTTTTTAGAGTAGGAGATGATGATACTCACTGGCACTGGAAGACTTGTACCCGTTTAGGTTTTCAGTTTATATATGGGATGTTAATTTATGTGAGGGTAATGTCTCCTTAATTCTGCCTAGTTTTTAGACTCTGTATGTGTTGGTATGATTATGCACTTATGTCTTGCTGTTTGTGATTTTTTCAAATCTATATTCTATCTGGCTTTTTTGTCTGAGGCTGAACATAACCTAGGATTTATACAGGAACATCACAGTTTCGCTGCAAAAATACAAGGTGACATTGTGCTGCATCAGTCTCAAGAAAAAGGAAAATTAAGATTTCATATGTGCCCTGATCAAACCACAATGATAATATTATTGATATTTTTGCACACGGTGCATTATGTTTGGGATTTTTCTTGTATGCTTTTTTAAAACATGCGGTAATTAATTAGGCAACCTCATGGTGCCTTTCAGATAAAGCAGTTAAACTGTTCAATCAGTCAAGTGATTAATTGTTAATCCTTAGATGCATGATTTACTGTTTTATGTGCCGTTCATCCATTAGTGTTTTTTACTAACTAATTTGTATCAGAGGATTAGCCTCCGTGCAGTTATTTGCTCATGGTTGTAAATTGGGGGTTGTACTTAAGATGTTCAATTGTGAGCTACTTTCATGCTTGAGGGCTGTGAGCTATTTTCACTCTTGACAAAGTGCTTGAACAGTGCAAAACACTAGGTAATTTTTGTAGCTGCTAAACTGTATAAAATTATAGCACTTTAATAAATATTTTCTAATTTGCACAAACGTTATGGTGCGCTTTCTGTGTGGTCAGTGGGAGCCAGATATTTCTACTTGCAATATTACCATACTATTTTTTTTTTTCATATGGAGAATGTTTGTGAGGAAGCAGTGCCACCTTGTAAAGGTCTTCACCCTTAGACAAAGAAAAAGCCTAACTGAGATGAATAGGGCCCATCACTGACGTCACCTCTAGTCTGCTGCAGCCTACCACTCTCTTCCTGGACCCGGACTCCCCACCATCACAGACACACCATGACCTGACTCCCACTACAAAACTGGCCACTAGAAACCGAAGGGTTGCTGTTGCTTTGCTGACCGACCATCACTCTTCACTTCTCGTCATCCACTTGTCTCTCCTGGCTCCCTTGCTAGATGCTGCCTCACACAACACTAAGGCGCATGCATGGCACCTAATAAACCCTCCCCTGGCCAGTCACAGTGGCAGTGTGGCAATGCTGGCAACTTGAAAATGCTACCGCACCTGCCAGCCAACCAGAAGCAGACAGTCACCACAGTGATTGGGGGTTGACAAGCAAAACTAAAGGCACGCATTTTAAATAATGCATGCAGAAGCAGCACCATGTCCACCACCAGCAAATTAAATGGGAGTGGGACACAAATCATGCCGACAGCCAGCGCGGTCACAGGGCATGTACAGCGTGCACACAAATGCACAATTAAAGGGAAAAAGGCGAGGCAACAGCATTGAAGATATTGCTGGGGCTCAACCCAGCTCAATAAATATGCCCCAAGGGTCCATACAACCCGGCACTTATGCCCCCACTTCCAATGCCCTGATCCTTTTTGCAGGCATGGTCGCACCGCACCAATGAATGTCCGAGCTGTCTATGACAGCAATTCAGATGAAGTGGCATACAGTTGAAAGAAAATGACCACTACAATCAGCGGTGGTATCGTGTAGGCAATTTGCATACTGCAGTCAGCAGTATGCAAACTGCCTACACATCACCACTGCTGATTGTAGTGGTCATTTTCTTTCAACTGTACGCCACTGCATCTGAACTGCTGTCATAGACAGCTAGTTTGTTCGTGTTTGTCATTTCTCCTTCCCAACAGGACTTCCTCCATTCCTCTCTCTCTCTCTCTCTCTCCAGAGTCTCCTCCCAGAGTCTCTTCCCAGCTCTTACATGATCCCAGCCTGTCGCTCCTCTATCTGCGTTCATTTCATACCAGTCCTCATTCCTGAAATTCCAGACTTCCTGCTCTCAAACCCTGGGAAAATAAATGCACTTTTCTTTTAAAATCAGTCCGGACCCCATGATCTACATTGGCAGTGGCCTCACTGGTTGGACCTTTTGAGCTGAAGCAGTGCTCTAGAAGCAGGTGAGTGAGTTGAGCTACGGTTAAAAAAAAAAAAAAAACCTATAACAAAAGAAAACGGTCCCTCATTGACTCTCTTGCCCCCCCAAACTGCACCCACCCTCTGCATACCCCACCTCCCCACACCCCCCTACCGCATACTTACCTCTGGAGGCTGGCGTGACGATCTTAGGTGGACTGGGAACACATCTGCACTCTTCAAAGATGACTGCAAACAGAAGAAATGTTGGTAAGCTGTATAATGGCATCAATGTTTTTTTTTTTTTTTTTAACTTTGGTGCATATCGCAGCCATTTTGAGGAATTTATTCACCAACTTTTCAACATGGGGTTCTTGGGACCCTACCTCACAATCACTGTCATTTTGTTATTCGGTTCCCGAAAGGGTGATTTATTGGTCACTACGTGAAACCAGCTTTTTGGGACAGATTAACAAAATGACAGTCAGTTCATGAGGTAGGCCCCAAAAACCCTATGCTGAAAATTTGGTGAAAAGTTCCCCAAATGACTGTTTTATGAGTGGCATGCTAGCAGTTCCTACTGTATTTGTAACTTCGAGAATTTTTAATATTTTCACTCCAGATTTTCAACATTACCATTTTACCACACCTCCTTATGAACAGTACAGTTGTCATTTTCAAATCTCACCCAAAATGTGTTTTCGCACATGTAGCGCACAATGGCGCAGTCGGTGTGCGAAATCAGTGTATGGGATAGATTAAGAAAATCACAGTAACACTGTTTATGAGCAGAGGTCTTAAATGCCTGTGTTGAAAACTTGGTGACAAAAGTCCATAAAATGACTGTGTTATGTGAGTGCATTGCACAAGTTCCACGCACCCTGGTAAGTTCACAAATGTGTAATATTTTCAGTCCAGATTTTCAACATTGCCATTTTTCCACACTTCCTTATGAACAGTACAGCTGTCATTTTTCACATCCTGGCCAAAATGTGTTTTCATATTTCCGGTGCAGCATATCACGGTCGCTGTGGGAAATCAATGTTCGGGACAGATTAAGAAAATCACAGTGACACTGTTCATGAGTGGAGGTCCCAAAATGCCTATGTTGAAAATCTGGTGTAAAAATCCCCGCTAATTACATTACAGGTGTAGCTCGCAGTTTCTATGCACCCTCATGACTTCACCATTTTTTATATTTTTGCTCCAGATTTTCAGCATTACCATTTTTTACACCTCCTCATGAAGAAGTACAGCTGTCATTTTCACATCCTGTTCAAAATGTGTTTTTGCACCTGTGGCGCCAAATGGTGCAGTCACTGTGCAAAATCACCTTTCGACTAATGAACTGATAATGTCACTGTTCATGCAGTGGGGTCACAAAAAGCCCATGTTGAAAACTTGGAGTAAAATACCAAGAACGCCCAGGGCATTAGGGTTTCTGATCATACGCACCTACCCTGTAGGGACTGACAGGTGTCAGGGGTGTGACTTCTGATTGTCAACAGTAATGCTCATGTCATTCCAACCCCACCCCACCCTGCAGCCAGTGACAGGAATAGAGGTGCTCCTTGGAGTCTTTGGCTAGCGTTCACCCATTCTCCTGGACTACACCCATTTCAGCATATTTCCTTATGGAATGAGGTGAGTGTAAAGCCTGAACACCCAAGGCACACCTCAACACTTGTCAGTGTCTACAGGGTAGGGTGAGGTGAAATGTCCTGGCGTTATGGGCGATGACCCAAAGCACTCCCAATGTCTGTCCATCTCTGAAGGGTGGTGGAGTTGGAGTCAGTTCAATACTTCACTGCCATTCCTATACTGCATCTGTCTAACTACTGCACTTCCAGTGCTAATGCAAGCCAAACACATTCGACATTGACAAGTATTTGTTTTGCTTTGTTTTTGTGTTGTTTTTTCGGCTGAGCCTTAGGCAACAGGGGCAGGCTAAAGTCGACAGTAAATAAATATTATAAATCAACTAGTTAGCTGTCAGATGTAAGCCCATAATTTGTGAGATCATTACTTTTCCAAAGGATAAAAGCAAATTACCATCAAAATTATTTCCAGACTGAAGAAACTTCTATATTCTCCTTTTTCTATTCCAGAGCTCAGTGGGCTACTACCTCTGATAGGCTATCTGAAAGCTAGAACACTATAGCAGACCATCGGTTACTGAGCAACTGATAGCTGCTGATCAAAAACGACATTCTAAAGTGATTGCTTTATAAAACAACATTAGCAGTCCAGAAGCCCCTTCAATAGTTATAGATAAAACCACAGCACTGCATCATAAACAGGCATCCATAGCAATAGAACAGCAAATTCAAGCAATAAGCATGATGTCAAAAATGTCCCAGAAGGGTTCAAAGTAATTTAATGTCATCAGATTTAAACAAACATGATCCTGTTATTTGGCATATGTCATCAGATACAATTTGTGCCCAATAAAAACAAAAACATGATAATCAGAAAGTAATGCCACCCAAGGTTTCATCTGCAGACCCTGCAAAAGGTGCACAAACTATGTACAGTACCAGAAGTGATTCATTACAGAATAAACATGGTGACCGTCCTGACACCCAAACAATATTTAGCATACCAGTCTTTCACCTTCCTTAAGGTAATATCATCCTTCTCAATTCTCGAACTGGTACATAATAATGGCAACATGGGGAGAGCTAGGACACTCTGCATCCAGAAGTTCAACTCATGGTTAATGGAATGGTGTGGAGAGGAGGGGCTTTGGCTTCATGGGGGAATGGGGCCCTACTTGGGGTGATGTGGGCCTGTATAGAGGTGACAGCCCACATCCATCTGAGGAGAGGATCATGGCCCTCAGTGAAAAGTTTGTGCTTCATCATCAAGCATTTGAACTAGCCAGTGGGAGGGTGGGGTGGAGGAAGGATGAGAATATGCCCCCCCGAGACAAGATCTACAGGAGAACTTGAGAAGTTAAAAGGCCTAGGGAGGGCTCAGGTCAACACAAGGACAGAGGTCAAATTGCTTTGGATCAGAAAACAGAAGAGCATATGAGAACAGAGCAAGGGAGGGGCATCACATCCTAGAAAGCCATGTATACAAATGCCATAGTCTGAGTAACAAGATAGGTAACCTTGAGGCTACAATGGCAGAATCTGGTTTGGACAAAGTGGCCTAAAGAAACCTGGTGTATGTGACGTGAGACAGTCGGCTCTGAGTGCTCAGAGTGGTGTATTAATTTTTGTTATTACATAAAAAACATGTGAAGGGAAGGGTCAGTTCAAGGAAAAGACTGTCTTACTGGAACTGACACATCAAGACCCCGCAAGGATAAGTTCAAAGGACAGGAGGTATTTTAAACTGCAGAGATCTGGGGTGCAATTACCTTGTCAATTTGCTTTCATCCCAGGAAATAAGATTAGCCATTCATAATGCCCTCAGGGAGATCCTTTGACTTGCATAGTTGCCAAGGAAGGACTTGTGGGGGGGTGTCAAACAGAGGCCAGAATGGACATTGAAGAGGTTTGATGTCTGAGCCAGGAGGACCCAGATGATTCTGGAAGGTCCAATATACATTTTCAGGGAACCCTTGAATTACATGAATACCCTTTGATATGTAGATACCCAGGGCCCAGACGAGGTTTAGGAGTCAAATACACTTCTGATTTGAATACAGTGACTTACATCAAAAGACTGTTTATGTGTGTGTGTGTGTGTGTGTGTGTGTGTAGCAGAGCACAAATCAGTTCTGACCAGTTAACCTGTGGAGAGGAAAGTCAGTGAGCTCATCTTATATGTTTTTTTAAATATTTTATTTGGAGACCCTGTATTGTAAAATATAGAGTTTAATTCACCAAGGCGGAGTTAGTGACCTCATGAGAAGGCAGGCTCAGAAGTGTGTTTAAGTGCTGAAAGCACCTGACAGAGACACAAGAAAAATATTTCTGACTGACACAAGAGAATATTATCTGACTGAGGAGAATCATCACAGCACTGAGAAAGAGTAAGATTAGACCAGTCTAAATGTATGTATTGTAGGAACTGTACTTTTCCTGTTTGTTTTAAGGCTGTATGTGTTGGGATATATTTAATTTGTTCTGTAATTATTATTGTGTTTTGATATTTTTAAAGTAAAGATATTTTTTTTACAAATGAAACTGCTGGAGTGCCTGGACATTTCTTTTTATTTTAAGTGGAGCTTTTAAAAGGTTATAAGTACACTGTGTATGGGCTTATTGTATATCAAACTGGGAAATGGATAGAGTTCTCTAAAAGTCTTGCATTGAGTTCTAAGGGTTCATTTGAAAGACCTGTTTGGGTGCCTGTAGGCAAAGGTATCTGGCCCCCCGAAGACAGAATTATCTGAGCCTGATAATTGGGTACACTAACAAGAGGTTATCAGTTTGACTCCTTCCAGAGCTTGAGACTAAGGTGACTTGAACCCACAAAACAGACAAGAGGGTTACCTTATCTGTTCACTGTACACAAATCGTATGCTCAGAGGTTGGCACTTTTGGGAGTAGGGGTTAAGCGACTGGCGAGTTTGTGACAATTAGTTGGCAACAGTGGCATAAAAGTTTATGAGTATAAACTTCATTGTTCAGTGTGTTAGTTCGAAACCGTTTAGCTCACTTGAAAAAAAAAGATACAGTGTTTATTTCAAAAGGAAACAGAACTATATCCCTTAACTTACAGTTAAGTTCCCACCCATTTATTTTTTTTCTGAAGTGCTAGTCAGTATAGTATTAGTAATGAGAGAAGAAGAAAATGTCTTCTGACTACAGCAAGCACACTGTAGATTTCTTAAAGCAGTTGTTTGGGGACAGGGAAGTCCCGTTTGGGGTGAAAGCCAGTAAGCAGAACCTCATAGAGGCCCTGATGGTAGCAGATACCCAGAGCAGTGAGTCACCAACCATAACTGAAAGGGACCAGACCTCGAGTGTGGCAGAACTAGTGGCCAGTGAGGGGTCCCGAGCCAATGAGATGGACAGCAGGGCCACTGTCAGTGAACGGCCACAGCAGCAGGGGAAGGTCACCAGTATCCTGAATCCAGAGGTGCTCAAGTTGCAAATTGAGTTGCAGAGGATAGAACTGGAGGCAGAGCGATGACAGAGGGAGGCAGACCATGAGGAACGTGAGTGCCAGTGAGAGGCAGAGGAGAAGAGAGTGAGAATGTAGAGCTGCAGAGGAGAGAGAAGCGCTAGTGGCAACATGAACTGGAGAAGCTACGACTCCAAGCAGTGGCACTAGGGCAGGTAAGTGGCTTGGGTTTAACTGGGACTGCAGGACTGGGTTACAAATTGAACTCTAAATTAATAGCTCAGTTTAAAGATGGGAGTACATAGATGCCTTTTAAATTCTTTTGAAAAAAGTTTGCATTCAGTCTAAAATTTCTAGAAGTCCTGGAGCTTCAACTATCCCCTACTTACTGGAAAAGCTCGGGATGCATTGGGTCACTTGGACAATAAAGACAGTAATGATTACAGCAAGTTAAAGCAGCACTACTAAAAGGTTTGAATTAACTGCTGAATCATACAGAGCTAAATTCTGTATGCTCAGGAGAAGCCCATTGCAGCTATGAGGAGCTAGCCATGAAAGCGTCAGTTTTAAAATGTTGGTGGGAAGAATTGAGGCAAACACTGTTGATACTAATTGAAAATGTGATTTTAGAACAGTTTTATTGGCATGCCCAACAGAGTTAAAACCTGGCCAGAGGACCGAGATCCAAAAACAGTGCAAGAGGCTGCTGAACTCTTGGACACGCTATGCCAGAGCAGACCTGCTCTCTGAGAGCAAATGGGGCTAGTGTGGCAGCACAGAAAGGGAAAAGAGCACCTTCAGAGACAGCTAAAGCCCCCACTGCCTCCACTGAAACCAGTTAGCCCAGGTTTCAAAGAAAATATTTCTCTAGAAGTAAGAACTGTTTGTTAGTTATGTAAAGAAACTGGGCACATTGCTAGACAGTGTCCAAGAAGGGCAGGCAATAATATAAGTAGTACCAGAAAGGAAGTGGGTTGTTTGTGTTCCCGGAAGCATGCCAGTGAACATGAGGGAACACAGCACCCAGTCATAGTAAATAGCATACAAGCACTTAGGGGTTAAGGGAGACAAGCGGCATCCTAACAGTGGTAAATGGGGATCTGGTACAGCCTGGTCAAGCTTATACCCAATAATCGTGACTGAACAGGACTTTGCAGGAGTTGAGAAACATTGCCTAGCCCGGTGTT
Organism: Neoceratodus forsteri; assembly: GCA_016271365.2. NCBI lineage: Eukaryota > Metazoa > Chordata > Ceratodontiformes > Ceratodontidae > Neoceratodus > Neoceratodus forsteri. The sequence continues at coordinate 1,732,062,723 of CM057449.1, forward strand.
CTGCTCCTGGACTGGGGAGTGAAACAGGAGGAACTGTGCAACAGGTAACAGGTAACATTAGCAGTGGATGTGATCCTGGATGTAATCCCAGCAGGGGTGGATGTGCAGTTACCAGTAGCCAAGCCGCCAGGGAAAATTGTAGTTCCCTAGGCCCCAAACCATTGGGAAGATACTAAGAAGGCTGGTTCCCAGGCTGTGTCTCCAGAGGGAGACTGATAAAAAGAGGTAGAAATTTCCCCAGGGCAAGTAACCACCCAGTACAGAGGTTACTCAAAGAGGAGGGAGCCCCATGTCAGAGGTAGGATGAATAGTGATCCTGAGGGACCTGATCACCCCAGTCTGGGACCTGAGTACTGTGAGCTGAGAGGACCTGTCCCAGCCACCAGGAAGGTGAGGGATTCACATGCTCAGAAAGTGACCCTAGTTTGGAGAAGCTGAGGGCCAGGCGAACTCCAGACAGTGCACAGGGAAGTAGCGGCAGACATAGGGTTTATTGGGAAAATGGACTTATGTATACAGGCAGTACAGACAAAAGGTGAGATGCTAGGCAGGCAACTTGCCGTTCTCAGGGATATCGTGAGCAGTTGCTCAAGGTTGCCCATGATCTTCCCTTATCTGGTCATCTCGGGAATCATAAGACTACGGCAGTTGGCCCAAATTTCTACCCATCTTCACCCACAGGCAAGAAGTGAGTATACAGGTCTTGTCACGGTGCAAGAAATAGGGAGGCAGGTAAGAAACCCAAGCCACCCCAATTCCATTGCCATAGTGGAGGAGCCATTCAGAGGGTGGGAATGGATATTGTGGGCCTTCAAATACCCAGCTCCTCAAGGAAAGGTTCATCCTGACTGATGGATTATGCCATCCGTTAGAGGCAGTGACCTTTTCCTCACTGAGGATGGACAAGAGAGACAGATGCCTTGCTTGCAGATTTCTCCCATGTTGGGATTCCACGGGAGGTAATCACTGATCAGGGGGTTCCTTCATGTTGGACTAATGACATGTCTATGGAAGAAGTGTGAGAAATTGGTGCAGAGATGCTGTACGTATCACCCAAGCCAATGGGTTTTGTGGAATGCTTCAGTGGTACCTAAAGTCAATGCTCCTGAGTGTTTGCTGAACAGGATGGGAGGGACTGGAATACCTTCCCACCTGTTGGCATACAGTGAGGTGCCCCAAGTTGACAGGATTTTCCCCTTTGTGAACTCTTGTATGAATGGCGGTACATAGACATAGACTTGATCTGGAGGACCAGGAAGGCAAGCACACCACCCAAGGAACTCCCATTGTGGATTACATCCCAAGGTTTAGGAAGGCTGAAGAAACATGGAAGGCAAGAGCAACCCGGCAGCTTCCCAACAGAAACAAAAAAGTATGGTAGGACCATGAGTCAGAGCTAGCTCGTACATGAGTGGGTCAGAGAATCATGGTCCATATTCCAGTCCAGAAAGACAAGCTGCAAGCTGAGTGGGCAGGACTGTACAAAGTGGTTAGGAAGGCAAATGATGCAAAGCTACATTTGCGAGTTACCTGACGTAGACAGACGAAAGGATGTACCATGTCAACATGGTAAACCATATACAAATGGGGCTGACATAGTGTTACAGTGTGTAGTCATGGGGAGGGACGGACGAAGGACCCCCCTTCTGAAACTTGCTGGAAGAAGAGTAGTAGAGTCCTCTGTGGAGGTAGTAAGTGTCTCCCCAGCTGACCCAGGCCCAGATCCAGAAGGTGAGGAGGTTTTAGAAGACTTTTCTCCTTTGTTTAGTGCCAGAAGCCTGGACTAACTCCCTTAGCAACACATGACATGGAGACGAGGACACAGATGCCCATCTGACAGACCGCATGTCGGGTCGGGAGGCTGTCCAAAAAGGACATTAGGAGGGAAGTGGAGGATGCTGGATTTAGGGAGGTAATCCAGAGATCCCACAGTCCTAGACCTCACCTGTAGTCATTGTACCCAAGCCAGATAACGACTCATTTCTGTGAACTGTCATGGACTGAATGCGATCACAAAGTCAGGCAGCCAACTGATGCCCTGGATGGATGAACTCCTGGACAAGTTGGGGGTGAACCTGCTCGACCATTGACACGACAAGGGTAGTGGCAGGTAAAGTTGATGGACAGGCAGGGAGGGTCAGCCTTCTTCACTCCGATGGAGGTTTATTTGAGTTCATAGTATGCCTTTTTGGAATGAAGATACTTGACCACTTCAAGGTTGGTGAACTTGGTGTTAAATGGTGCTGAGGGTATGCATTGCCCTACCTGGATGACACTGCCATCTTGGGACCAGCTGGAAGGAACACCTGTCACCTTAGGAAGTGCTGAGGCAGAATACAAGGCCAGGCTCACTGTAAAAGCCGAGAGGTGCCAGGTGGCCATTGGAAGTGGCATACCTCGGGCATGTGGTAGGCTGGGGACAGCTCCATCTAACCAGATAAAAATAAATTAATACAGGCATGGCGGACAGAAACTCAGGAAGCAGATCAGGGAGTTTTCTTGGGACGGCAGGTACTACAGAAGTGTTATTACAGTGCCAACTGCTCCCTATCTGACCTGACAAGACAAAAATGCCAGGAAAATCACTTGAGGTCCAGCCTGGCAAGCCTTTACCAAACTGAAGGAGGCACTGTGCAGCACTCTGTTTTGACAAGTCAGGACCTCATAAAACTTTGCAGTTCAGATGGATACCTCAGATGGGTATTGGGGGCAGTACTAAGCCAGACATCCAACAAAGGGAGGACCACCTGATAGCCTACACAGGCAGCTGCTACCCAGGGAACAAGCATACTCCACAGCGGAAAGAGCACCCTCGCCCTAGTGTGGGCCTAAAGTGGAGCCATACTTGTATGGGCAGCCTTTTGTGGTGCAGACGACGCCAACCCCTAGTTTGGTTGTCACAGATAGGGAAAAACAATGAGACTGCTCAGATGGAGTCTTGCTTTACAAAGGTATGATTTGAAAATACGTACATGGGGCCAGAGCCAAAAATAAGAACTCAGATGGACTGTCTAGGTCTAGGAGGAGGAACTGATTTGGGAAGCTCATCCATGAGGGGATGGATCCCCAAATTCAACTAGGTGGAAAAGGTGAAGTAGACAACCAGCACTGGTGCTACAAGTGCAATCAATTTTATTACCCATGAAAATATGAAGGAAGGTCAGTTAAAGAAAAGGTTATCTTACTGGAACTGACACATAAAACCTAGGATAAGTTCAAAGTAGGAGGTATTTAAACTGCAGAGATCTGAGGTGCAGTACCTTGTCGGTGCTTTCATCCCAGGAAATAAGATTAGCCTCATAATGTCAGGGATCCTCAAGTGGTCCTTATCTTCTGTCAAATTCTGTACTTCTATGTTTCTAACTATAAAAAAAGAAAGAAATTGATCCTTAAGAAGCTAGGGCTTTAAGTAACAGCCTTTTGTGGCACACCTGGCCAGTGAGTCTACCAGCAGCAAACAAGTTGAAACCTTCTCAACAGCAAAAGTGTTGGAAGCTGTCACAGAAGACATAGGCAACAAAGGCATCCAGTGAAATTGTCTGGCAGGACTCTGGCCCAGTGTGCACCTCAGCTGCCCAAGGTGGATCACCTTTCTTCTATGGGGGGGGGGGGGACACCTAACTCAGTTGTATCAACAATGGGAACCCGTTACAACAGACAAATATAGTATGGGTCGTAAAGTTCATTCAAGAGGGATGCTCTCTGGAGCTGATAAAGCATCCTCTGGAACACCCTACAGTGAGGCAGTTCCTGCTAACAGGTCATATGGTGGACCTGCTGTCTTTGGGAAATTGCAGACATCCTTTACAGCAGGGCAGTGGAAATGGTACCCAAGTCAGAAAGGAACAAAGGATTCTACTCCTGGTACTTTCTCATTCCCAAAAAGACTAGTGGCATGCACCACATTCTTGACCTCAGACAACTAAATGTTTCCATGAGGCACAGGAAATTCGGGATGGTGTCTCTGGAGTCACTGCTCCCCTGTCTGAAACCCCAGGATTGGCTGGCATAGCTGGACATGCAGGATGCATTGCAGCTGCTATTCCTGTTAATTACAGACACTGGAAGTATCTTTGCTTCTTTGTGGGACTTAAACACTACTAGTTTAGAGTAGTGCCATTTGGACTTGCTTCGGCGCTGCATGTCTTTACAAAAGTGCTTCACATTTTCTGCTGCCTGGATAACTGACTAGTAAAAAGCCCATCCAAACAGTAAATAGAAGGGTCTGTATCAACTTCCTCTCAGTATTTTTGACCTCTGTGGGGTACTACTGAATTTACGGAAATCTCAGTACCATCTCAACAGTTGCTGTTCATAGCACCTCTTCAGGATACAACTTGAGGCTGGACCTTCCTACCAGAGGACAGAATAGGTCATATATCGAGATGGATTGCTGTGTCAAAGACCATTCTTGGATGACTGCATATTCTGTTCAGTGTATGTTGTGACTCATGACAGCAGCAGTGTTCACTGTAACCCTAGCAAGGCTGCAGAAGAGAACCGCTTAGTTGATGCTCAAGGTAGAGTGATCGTGAGGTATCCTATCTTCCAGTCCACCCTACACAGGTGAACAAACTGCAAGTGTGGACACTTCTCTGGTGGTCTGAGGACACACACACACACACACACACCCACACCATGGGTGACTCAGGAGTTGGAACAATTCAGATAGACACCTCCACATCACTGTACTGGAAATGAGAGTGGTCCTTACAGCCTGCAGGCCTTTCTGGACCTGGTCAGTCACAGAGTAGCACACCTCCAGACAGAAGAAATGTGTCACTTGCTGCTGCAAGGAGGAACCCACTCCTACCCGGTATCCTGTTAGAACGCCAGCTTCACTATGATGCTGTAATGTGAGTGCCGCAATAAGGGTGTGAGTGATGGGACGATCTTGATTTTAGGTCACCCTGCACTCGCACCATGTTGGGGGCCCACACAGTTTCTGGGCCATTCATAGCATGCCTGCCCTGGAGGAGGTTATAGTTACTTTTGAAGGGGGGGGACAGTGCCCCCCCGTAAAAGCTGTTTCCCGACTTCACTTTGGTGCTGCACTCGGAGGCGAATGTGTGTCGCCTAATGCCAAGCGGCATGTTCCTTTGCACCTTTAATCAGCATTGGCAGCATGCCTGTCGCACTGGCATGGGTGAACCCTCATGTGCAGATGGTGTCTGGAGAATGTAGTCTTGCTTCAGGTGACTCGCTTGCCAAGGCTCCAGAATACCTTTACAGATTACCTCAGTCAGATGGTGGCAGATCCTCACAGGTTATCTCTGGCGGACAGTGTAGTCCATTCCCTGTTTAAAGAATGGGGGACTCCAGATGTAGTCCTTAAAACAACATGAAGTCTTGCTGTATTCTGACATATGCAGTGATATCCAACCTTTGAACTGCCCCGGAGAGGAAAGAGTTAACTTTCCATGCAAGGCATGGAACGCTGAACCGAGTCCCGGTTGAGCTCTCTCTCTCTCTGTTGTTGTTTGAATCCAAACCGCCAGACTCTTAACTCGCTTCACTGAACAGTCGCCTCCAGAGATTTCTCCTTTGCTCGGTTCAATTTAGTCTGTTAAAGTGTCGCTTTTTCCTCGGTTTCCAACCGAATTTAATCCATCTAACCTGTTGGTTCAGTCTCTGTCTGTGGTACTGTGAGTACTAGATAGGTTTATTATTGTTAGCTCTGTGTGGAACTTTAGAACGCCAGATTGGTTCGGTTGAACCAATCAGGTTTATTAAAGTTTGTTCTGCTTTTTAGAGTGTGGTAACCGGTCCTTATCGGTTCTAAAAAAAACAGATTGCATTATGTTTTTTTCCATGACCCGTAACACGGTCAGGAACCGATAAGGGTGTCTTGCCTGGTGGATTGCGGAAAAAAGAGCAAGTTTGGTTAGGACTGACCATGTCTGAGAAACCCAAGAGAAAAACTGGGCCCACTGGGTTTCAAAACTGTTGTGTGTGTGTGGGGAAGCCTTTGCTAAGACTGACCCCCACACCACTTGTGTTTATTGTCTGGGGTTTGACCACCTCGATTCAGAAAGCCAGATTTGCAAAAGTTTTCCTACAGCTATCCTGGAAAAGAGAGAGTAGGTAGGCTGAGGGAAAGTCCGCTGACCCAGATGGCCAGCCCGGTTCGGTTCCAACCGAACCAGAAGGAGTGCCCTCTGACCAGGGCGAAACTTCTTCGGGTGAAGGAGAACCACTTGGAGGAGTGCTGTCTGTTAAAAGAAAGGAGATAGCCGGTTCGGATCCACAAGTTCTTTTCCCGATCATTATGAAATTGCAAAGTCAGATGTGACGCTAACCTTCTGTCTGATCAACTGCACCATTGGTTGGGTTCGGTCGGTTCTCCGTCCAGATTATACTTTGGAGGATTTTATGAACGGAGGAGGAGGAGGGGAGAGGACGAGAGGATGGTGATTATGAAAATCTGGATGTGCCCATTGACCGACATCTCCCCAGACAGACCTTCAGGTGTTTCCTCCTAGGCTTTCTGAGTCCCCTTCCCACTTTATGTTTTACAAAAAAAGTGGATGAAACTCTCCAGCTTCCTATGGAGGAAGCAGTAGAGGATCAGGAGGAGCCTGATTATGTTGAGATGATGGGCATCCCAGAGTCCAGGAGACTGTCTATTCCCCTTCATAAGTCTTTTGGGAAACAGACATTTAAAATTTTAAAGACTCCTAATTCTATACCTCCTGTGGACAGAAGAATGGACAAGAGGTACAGTATACTCTTTCAGGCTCAGAAATGGAGTTCCTTTCCCAGCAATGCAGCCATGTTGGGGTAGTGCAGGTTGCTGCCTGTGATAAGGCAAATATACCCTTGGCTTCACACCCCCCAGATAAGGACTCCAGGAGGATTGATGCCATGGCAAAGAAACAGTACATGGCAGCATCTTTGGGACTCAGGCAGGCTAATTATATGGCCTACACAGCTAGATACCAGAAGTCTAGATGGGACACTGTGATGGCTCTAGCCAAACAGGTCCCTGGCCAGCTTGCCAAGGAGCTGGAGCAGGTGGCTGCAGATGGTATTGAGGCATCCAAGGTGCAATTTCATGCTGCAGTAGACTCCAGTGATGTTTCATCTAGAGTCATGGTTACATCTGTGACCCTTTGTAGGATGGCTTGGCTCAGATGTACTAGCCTGTCGCAGGATACCAAGACTAAGGCCATGGATTTTCCTGTTGTGGGTAATTCTCTGTTTGGGGAGCAGACAGAGAACTACATGAAGAAAATGGATGAATACAGGACCACCTATAGGAGTGCTCAGGCCAAAGAAAGGCAAGCCACTCCCCAGAGGCAGCATTCCAGGGGCAGGGGCAGGCCTTTTCATAGGCCTTTCTACCAAGCCCAGGCCTCCTCTTCCACCTTTGCCCAGAGGGGGTTCTTCAGAGGGAGCGGCAGACGGGGTATAAGCAGGCCTGCTACCACCCCTCAGCCTAAAGCCCCTGCCAAAGAGGCACCCTGATGGGATGGCCCGGGCCGATTCTCCACTACCTGTAGGGGGTAGGCTGGCTTACTTTGTCCAGGACTGGATGTCTTTAACATCAGACAAATGGGTCCTGGGAGTAGTAAGCCAGGGACTGGTTCTCAGCTTCAAACAATTTCCCAAGATGAGAACCAGATCCTTTCCACCTGCAAATCCTTCAGAGGCCCTTGCCCTAGAGGCAGAGGTCTCTTCCCTCTTGGCTCTCAGAACCATAGGAAGGGTTCCACCCCTACACAAGGGAAAAGGATTGTACTCCAGGTACTTCCTAACCCCCAAAAAGGCAGGAGAATGGCGGCCCATCCTGGGTCTCAGATATTTAAACAAGCACCTTTTAAAGCCAAAGTTCAAAATGGTGACTCTGGGAATAATTCTACTCTCTCAAAGGCCAGGGGACTGGCTAGTCTCCCTGGACCTCAAGGATGCCTATTTCCACATTCTCATCAGATGCTCCCACAGAAAGTACCTCAGGTTCGAGTTGCCCTCAGGCCACTATCAATTCAGAGCAATGCCCTTTGGCCTAACATCAGCTCCAAGGGTGTTCACAAAATGCCTGGCAGTAGTGGTTGCTTTCCTAAGGAGAAAAAAGATCTCCATCTTTCCATACCTGGACGACTGGCTTATAGTGGGTCAGTCTCCAGACCAAGTCAGGTCACACCTGCAGATAACTCAGCAACTGCTCACTTCTCTAGGATTCCTCTGAATCTTTCAAAGTCAGTTCTAGAGCCAGTGCAGCTCCTCACCTTCATAGGGGCGGAGCTGGATACAATAAGGGCAAGAGCCTTCCTTCCCCTGGACAGGGCAAGGACCCTTGTGACACTGACCTCTTCATTCACCCTTCAGGTGTCTCGACCAGCAAGGCATTTTCTGCAGCTCTTGGGACACATGGCTACCTCTACGGCAGTGGTCCAAGGAGCAAGATTTCAGATGAGGGACATTCAGTTCCACTTAAGAGGCTTCTGGTCTTAGAGAAAGGATTCTCTGACCAAGCTAATCCCAGTGACTCGAACCCTGATCCAGGCTTTGCAGTGGTGGCAGGATCAGGACAACCTAAGCCAAGGAGTTCCCTTTGTCACTCAATCTCATTCTCTAATCCTTACCACAGATGCCTCCCTCTTGGGCTGGGGAGCCCACTTGGGGGATCTGACCACCCAAGGGTTGTGGTCACCTCAAGAATCTCTGCTTCACATCAATCTTTTAGAACTCAGAGCAGTGTTTCTAGCACTTCAAGTTTTTTCCAAGTCTGTTTAGAACAAAGTTGTTCAGATCAGGACAGACAATACCACCACAGTGTGGTACATCAACAAGCAAGGGGGCACTCGGTCAGTCTCCTTGTGCATGGAAGCAATGAAGTTGTGGTCTCTGGCCTATTCTCTGAACACCTCTCTGATAGCAGTGCACCTCCCAGGGAAGGACAATGTCCTGGCAGATGCTCTCAGCAGGATATCTCAGGGCCATCACAGATGGTCCCTAGATCCCCTAATTTTGAAGGTGATCTTCTCCAGATGGGGCACTCCACAGATAGATCTTTTGCAGCCCCAATCACCAACTTCCTCTCTATTGCTGCAGACCCCAGTGTTGGGATCAGTCCCCCTGGATGCTCTAGTTCTCAATTGGAAAGGGAAATTCCTGTATGCTTTCCCTCCCTTCCCTCTCCTGTTCAAGGTACTAGTCAAAATCAGGTCTCAACCCTGCAAAGTGATTCTGATTGCTCTGGACTGGGCCAGACAGCCCTGATATCCTCTCTTGCTGTCTTTAGCAGTCCACCTTCCCCTGTCTCTTCCCAGGAATTACAACCTGGTAACATGTTCTCAGGGGAGGGTTTGGTACCCGAATCTCAAATCTCTCAATCTCAAGGCCTGGCTCTTGAAGAGTTAGAGTTTGCTGATTTGCACCTCTCTCAAGGTCTTCTGGATATTCTAAAAGCTTCTCGAAAGCCTTCCACCAGAAAGACTTACAACTCCAAATGGAAAAGATTTACTATTTGGTGCTCTGGGAAGCATATTTCTCCAGAGTCTGCTGGGTTGCCTACAGTCCTGGACTGTATGGTTCATCTCAATAGCTTTGGCCTCAGACCAGCTACACTTAGAGTGCATCTGGCAGCTGTCTCTGCCTTCTTGTCAGCAGGCAAGCCCTCTTCCCTTTCAGCTCATCCTGTATTTTGTAAGTTCTTCAAAGGATTGCTGCATACCAATCCTCCCTTCAGGGACCCTGCCCATGCTTGGGACCTTAATGTTTGCATTGCTCAGCTTATACAGCCCCCTTTTGAGCCTTTGTCTTCAGCAGAGGCTTAAGTACTGACTTGGAAAACTGTGTTCTTGGTAGCCATTACTTCTGCCAGGCGATAGTGAGTTACAGGCCCTGTCAGTGGAGCCTGATTTTATCTCCTTCCATAGAGATAAGGTGGTCCTCAGGACTAATAGGAAGTTTTTGCCTAAGGTAGTTTCAGATTTCCACCTTAATCAGTCTATGTCTCTTCCTGTTTTCTTCACTGAGCATTCCTCCTCTGGTGAGAGGAGGCTACACAGCCTGGATGTGAAAAGAGCCCTTAGCTACTACATAGAGTGCACCAAGGGTCACAGGTTTGACTCCCTCCAATTGTTCCTCACTCATAGTGAGGTTGGTAAGGGAAAACCTGCCACTAAGAGATCTATTGCCAGGTGGATTGTCTCTTGTATACAATTCTGCTATGAAACATTAGGCAGAATTCCACCCTCAGGCCTGAGGGCTCACTCTACTAGAGGTACAGTTGCTTCCCTGGCTGCTGCCAGGGATATTCCTATCTTAGAGATTTGTCAAGCAGCCACTTGGAAAACAATAATACTTTCACCAAGCATTACTCTCTGGATATCCAGGCTAGGAGTGATGCTTGGTTTGCACAGCAGTGCTTCAAAGCTTGTTCTCAGTAGGTTCTGTCCCTCCTCCATGGAGGTACTGCTTGGTAGTCTGCATATGTCAGAATACAGCAAGACTTCATGTTGTTTGAAGAATAAATTACTCACCTTAGTAATGTTGTTTCTTCTAATGGAGTCTTGCTGTATTCTGAGCTCCTGCCCCTCTCAGAACCTGGGTTTTGGGATGTGGGTGGCAGGAACAGTGTTGGCACCCTAGAGGTGCCCCTTTTCACCCTCTTATTTTTGGGTGTGTGTTGTGTTTTGTTTTTGGGTTTCTGACTTGAGTCTTTGCCTTGGAACCAAAAACCTTTTATTAAATTTAGTTGCCAATTGGCTAGTGTGAGTTTACAGTTTCCCACAGGGCGCCCAGTGAGTATAGCTCGAAAGATCTGGTGGTTTGGGTTCAAACAACAACAGACAGAGGCTCAACCGAGCTCGAGCTCAGCGTTCCATGCCTTGCATGGAAAGTTAACTCTTTCCTCTCTGGGGCAGTTCAAAGGTTGGATATCACTGCATATATCAGAATACAGCAAGACTCCATTAGAAGAAACAACATTACTAAGGTGAGTAATTTTTTCTTTCTGCATCTCCCTGAATGACCAATTGCCATGTTTCTGCTCCAGAAATCCAAAACATGGCATTTTCTGTCAAGATGCATTCAGGCAGAAGTGCAGAAGTCATTATCTTTACACCCTCCTTCCAGTTCCTCTCATTTAGAGAGTGCTGCTCAAACTGGAGGCATTCAGGGGCAAGATGATTCTAGCAGCTCCATGCTGGCCCAGGCAGATATTATACCTATTACTGACCCAGCTAGCAGTTCAGCAGCCTTGTACCTTACCACACAGAATGAACTTACTGACTCTGACGCAGGGTCATCTGATCCATCCGAACCTACAGTCCCTGTATCTCCAGGCTTGGCTCCTAAAGAGACAGACGTTAACAAGTTTAAGGTCTCATAAAGAATCTCTTAGATTTTATTAGCAGCCCACAAGCCTTCCACCAGGAAGATTTATGAAGCAAAATGGAAGCGTTTTTCCATTTGGTGTTCCAAAGCCCCAGCAGACCCCTTTACAGTAAAGATTTTGGAATATCTTCTGGACAACTCAGACTCAGGCCTCTAGTACTTCTCAATCAAGGTCTTCCTGTCTGTATTAGTATATCATGAACCAGTGGGCACTGTTCCTTGTCTCAGGTGCCACTGTTCAAACAAATTCCTCAGAGGCCTTCTCATATGAGATTCCCAGTGAGCAAACCAGTTACTACTTGGGATCCCATCCCTGTACTGGACATGCTCACTTGCAAGCCATTTGAGCCTGCTGCAAAGTGTGACATGAAATACCTTACTTGGAAAACTGCATTGCTATTGGCCATCACCTCTGCACGCAATATGAAATATAGCCTTTAGTAACGAGTACTCTGTTTTCCACAAGAACGGTAATCCATTATACACAGCCTAAATTCCTACCTAAGGTGGTGTCATTTCAACTGTGACAAATCTCTGGTCCTGCCAACTTTCTTCTTCAAGCCTGAAAACCCAGGGAAGTAAATCTGCACCTTTGAGTGTCTGAAGGATCCTTAGCTTACACTTGATAGGGCTAAGGAATAGAGACAGCACCTCAACTGTTCATCTCTTTGATCCTAATCAGAAGAACTGCCAGTCTCCTATCCAGTGCATTTCTGATTGGATTGTAAACTGTATGAAACATTGCTATACTAGGGCAGGAGTATAGCTGGCGGGCTCTTTCAGAGTGCACTCTGCCAGAGTTTTAGCCACATCATTTGGTGCATCACTCCACCCAGTTCTCATTTGAGAGATCTGTTTGGTTGCAACTGTAATGTCAGTAACTTCAATTGATCATTATGTCCTGGACATGCTTTCAGGACTGTGCGTTTTGGGTTGGCTGTGCTACAAGGTTGCTTACCTCAAGTCCTAGAACTCAGTGACATTGTGCAGGACCTAGAAGGCAGAATTTCACTGTTCTGGCTGATGACTACAAAGCTCTGTAATAGAGTAGACACACCAGAGGTGTAGGCGGAATGAGAAGGACCTGCAGAAACTTGAAGAATGATCAGGGTTTGCAGTTGAAATTCAATGCAGGAAGTGCAAGATAATGCATATAGGGCACAAAACCTGGCACAATATATCAGTTGGGGGGTGAGGATATAGCATGCACCAAGCAGGAAGGGATCTTGGGGTTATCATCTCTGATGACCTCAAGGCAGAGAGCAGTAGTGTGAGGCAGCAGGTAATGCAAATAGGATGCTGGGATGCATAGGCAGGGGCATCACCAGCAGGAAAGGAGGTCATAATTCCACTATACAAGACACTAGTGAGGCCATCTGGAGTACACTGTACAGTTCTGCAGACCTTACCTCACGTAAGGACATAGGGAGAGAAGGTTCAGAGGAGGTACAAAGATGGTGCATGGATTTGCATCACAAGTCCTATGAGGACAGGTTGAAGGAACTGAACATGTACTCCTGAGGAGAGGAGGAGAGGATATGATAGAGACATACAAGTATCTTAGAGAGAGGAACAGGGTGCAGGATTACACTATTTTAGCATAAAAGATGTTCCAGGACTAGGGGTAGGGATGAATTTGAGGAGGATATTCAGAGGAAACGTAGGAAGAATTTCACAGGTGGATAAGTGGAACACCCAGAGGAAGTGGTGCGCTGAAACAATTCATGGTTAGAAGGATATGAAGGAATTTGAGCAGTAGGGGGCATGACTGGAAACACAACTAACTGCAAGCTCAAATGGGCAGACTGGGTGGGCCATATTCCCTTATCTGCTGACACTGTCTATGTATCTATGTAACTCCAGTCTTTCTAATGGGGGGCCTGGGTTGTGCAGCAACCTGATAATAGAGACCAAGCAGTGGAATACTATGGGAATATTGATTCTAGGAAGATAAAAAGTTACAGTACTTACCATAACTGTAGATCTTCCAGAAAATCTTCCATAGGGTACCACTTTCCCACCTCCATCCCCAGACACACTGCAGCAGTATCATAAAAATCTTCCCTTGCTCTTGCGATAGGTAAGGGCTATGAAGATATGGTTCTGTTAGTGGTATACTCCTTTCTTACAGGGATTAACAGGCTATCTTGTGCCTTTATCTAGTAAGGTAGTAGTTAGGGTACTTGTAGTTTATTGCTCTACTAGCTCTCCTTCTTGATACAAAATGTGAAAGCCATTAGGACAGGTCCATTGTATACCAGTGGTGTGTGGATGCGTGTCCCCCAAAAAAAGTTTTGTTCTCATGTGGTCCCAGTGTCTCCAGCTCTAAGACCAAAAATGGTACTCTGTATAAGATATTCTGGAAGATCTACAGTTATAGTAAGTACTGTAACTTCCCTATGCTATTGGTCACCATACCCCTAAATGCAATATGTAGAAAATTGGGTGTTAGGATTGGCAACTTAAGAATTTGATACAAGATTTCATTCTTTTCCATTTGTTGTGTCAGCAACATCAGTTTTGCATATAAAACTTAAAACTAGTTTTTGTGCAGCAGCATTAAAGACTGTAAAAATCAGTAATAGGTTATTAAACATGTATAAGTCAATGTATCATCCCACCATAATGCTTGTTTTAAGAGACAAAGATGTCTTTGTTTTTTTTGTGTTTGTCTTGTTTTGTTTGGAATGTTTTTTTTTTTTTTTCCCACACACCCCCACCCTTTTCTTGTAACAAAAACATAAATACATCCAAGTTGAAGGCAAGCATTCTTGACTGCATACTGTTGGGACTTATTTTCTTGGCTTGTCTTCCACAGCCCCCAGTGGTTAAGACAGAGATGATAACCATCTCCGATGCCACTCAGAAAACAGAAATCGCAACAAAGGAGGTCCCCATCCTTCACACAGAGACAAAAACAATCACATATGAAGCTGCACAGGTAGGTTCCAGATATAAATCATACATTTAACAACGTGTATATTCATAAACATCTACATTGTTTAATTTGTTCGCAGTGATCCGATTGTAAGGTGGTGTTAACCAGTGACATCTTCTTATAATTCTTCAGGCATTTAAATGCAGATGTTTCTGTGCAAATCAACCTACATTAAAGGGTTGCAAAACAAAATTGTAAAAAGACTGTAGAAATAAAGGTTTTCTCTGTTGCTTTAAGATTGATGGGAGTGGAGACACTGAGCCTGGAATTTTGATGAGTGCGCAGACTATTACATCTGAGTCAGTTTGTACCACCACCACTACACAGATCACTAAGGTAAATACCTCATTAAACACAGTACAAGTTTGGTAGTGCATTGTGTCAAATATTTTTTTTTTTTGGGGAGGATAGTTTTAAAGTCATCATATAATGCACATAAATATCCTTGACTGATAGAGGACTTTGCATTCCAGGACCGTCATTGGTTAATAAGTAATGGAAATGTGTTACAGTTCAATAAAACTGACCGTGTCATTTGTCATTATGACCTCTAAAAGTGTTACCAATTTTAAATGTTGTCGAGTTCAGTAAGGACATGGTTTCAGACTGACCCCATTGTAGTATTACCATGCTACATGATAAACTGTACTGTGCTCTGCATCTGAGCCGTAGAATCCCAAACAGTGATGGACTTTTGACTGAACTCATCACAGACATGAGGTTATCAACTTCCAGGGTGGGAAGGTGGAGCCCCAGCATTACACACCCACTGCCACCTGACCAAGGAGTGACAAAGGCTGACAGCACCTACATTTCTGCTTCCTGGATGGATGAACAGCTCTGATTGTTGGGATGGAACCTGGGGAGATGGGGGAAATAGTTATACTTACAGTCACAATGGACTGTAGACTTCTAACAAGGTTGCTATCAAATAAACTCATATGCTAGCATTCATAGGACTGAGTCTTAAGTTTCAGCATATCTGAGAACTGCAACAAAAATGTAAAGTCATTGGGATGGTGTGGCACATGGGGAAAGGGCACAGAAATGGATTATTATTTTCCAGTTTTCATATCATCTGATAAGCGAGACTTGTGTCTGACTTGCCACTGGCATCTAGATTAAATCAAAGCAGAAAGCCATATATATTTCCCTTTCTGAATGCCAAAGGATTCAATAATAATCGGAAATGAATGCAGCTGTCCCAAAGTCACTTACACGTAGTTCGATAGATGTATCCCTAATTCCATTATAGAAATTGAGACAGGGATTCATCTGTTGCAATAGAGCAACTCGACTTTTATCTGAATGGTAACATAGTACGATGGAGACAGACGAAACCTAATGCCCATCTGGTTCATTCCTTCCACTACCGGGTAGCGACTACACCCAGTGGTACAATTGCTTTATTTTGGGGCTTAGTGACTAGGGTGATAGAAATCAAAGGATTGATTTGAGATGGTATTAAAGTCCTTGCTGGCTCTAGCTAGAGTGAAAATATTTTAGGGGGTTTCTGTCCTCAAATGCCCTCCCCATGTCTGGGCATCTTTTATAGATTTGTCTAAATCAAGACTCTTCAGATCACTTCACATTTTTTTATTTCATCTAACTGCTTGAAACAAGGTTTGAGTAAGGTCTAATTGGCAGTTAAAGAGCCAGTACAACTAAAAATAGCAGACAGGAAAACAGTACACATTTTTAGAAGTAATCAGATACAAAATGTTTATTTCTTAAGTATTTTTCATTTTCCTTTTGCTCATCAGAACCATTTCCATGCAGTAGTTTTATACTGGATGTGTGGAATAGGTCCCTACCTGCAGCTGATGTATCTGGTTTTATTCTTCCCAGTACACCATCAGCACTGTGACTTCATTGACAATGACATCACAAATGACTGAACTGACCAGTACTGAGCAGCTGTGATGTCATAGTAAGGTCACAACGTTGATACTGTAATGAGAGGAACAGAGGTTGATATGTCAGTTGCCAGGGACGGTGCTGTTCCACACATCACACCTGCTAACATCAGGTAAAAAAATCTTATTAACCAAAGGGAAAATAAAACATACTTCAGATATAAAAGGTACTAGTTGAATATTTTAATGTTACTTTTAGGTAACACACTAGCTCTTTGCAGAAAAAAGTCACAGGTACTATACACCATACAGCAAAAGGACCCTCTGAAGATCCCACCCTTTGCATAAATGCCCCATTTCTGTTTACTAAATTGTGCCCTGGTTTATCAACGTAACTAGAAAAGAACATGTTTACTCTTAAACAGACCAACCACCAATATCTTCTGTTTCCAAAAATAATTTTATAATAGTTTGAAATGCTTGATATTACATTTTCAAAGATGTATCTTTTGAACTGTTGGTTATTATTTTTTTAGATTAAAACTTGAGAGTCTGAGAAACATGACTAGGTCTGCAGTTCTTGATGTACTATACATGTTTCTATAGACTGCTGTACACTATCAGGCTTTGGAACCATTTGATGTTTTCATGTATCAGTATTTTAGATTTGGCTACATCATATGTTGATATATCAGCTTAGCCCAGCCCAAGCTTTAATTTAAACAAGAATAAGGCAGCTCTCGACCGCCTCCCGATAAGCTTGTGAAATATGTATTGAATAATGAAAACCCATACATTTTACAGAAAGTGATTCGCTTTTTACAATCCATTCATTTATATTAATTTATGAATGAATAGTAGTTGTATTGATTGTTTTTAAAAATTGTAATTATAACAAATTGTAATCATATATTGATGCATTTATATAATGGATGTAAATGAAATTATGGAAACTGGTGATCACATATGTATGTTTTTATCTAACTTAAATATTTGTAATGACTTTGTTGAACAAATAAAACTTTTTGGCTTTGACTAAACAAGAATAAAGTTCCTAGCCCTAACAGTTCAGTCATCCAATATTAAAGAAATTACGCTATGAAAGGTCTAACTTTGAAACTATTAGGCTAGAAACTTGGTGTAATTTTTAAAATAAAAGCTTAGAATCAGGTTAAGAATCAGTCATGTCGATACAGTTGGTATGTGCTGATTCTATTGTGTGATAGGTTTAAAATTATATTGATGTCTTTGTTGTATCGATACATAAAATTACAGAACTGTTTAAAATTATTTAAAAAATGTTTTACTGTTTCTGAATTTTGGCAATACTACACATCATTTTAATTAGATACTGTAGTTTGCAACTTACTTTCATCTACTGCCCTTATTTGCCTTGTGAACATGAAACTCTCGCCTCAAGCAAACCCTACTCTTCCTTGCTTTTTGCAGGCAAAGCCTGCAAAATGTCAGAACATAATTATGCTGCGAATGAAAACAAGGAATTTCAGAGTTTGTTTTTTTTTTTACTTAATTTTAGTACTAGCTTGTAAACAAGTAGAAAAAGTAACATTTCATATGATGCACAGTTGCTATCTAGATGCGGTCGTATTATTGGGTGCCCTAATTTAACGTGTGAGAAGACAGGAATACCTTTGAAGATTTTTCTAGGAAAGATGCCAGTCAACCTCTGGCTCCACCCCAGCTTTAGCTTCCTGTCTGAAGAGAAGGTAGTATCTACAGACAGCTCCTTAAAAGTCCTGCTTTTCAAACTTGATATCTAAATAATGACTTTATTTTAGCACTCAGGCAACTCTTCATTGTGGGCTGTAGTTAGTCACTTTGTTTACTTCAGAAATGTATGGAATGCATAAAGAATGTGCCTTTTTAATCTCCAGACAATTTTGCTGTCACAAAACATGAAATGAAGATTTTGCATTTTGTGATACAATTGTAGTGCTTTACAAATGGACTATGATATAAAAAACGATGCAAACTTGTTTATAACCACCCTAGTTCTTCTGTGTAGTTACAGTATTGCAGTATACCGAGTATGCACAAAGTCCCTAAAATCCAATTGGCTAGAGCCTGCCCTGCCTTCTTGTGGCTCCCTTGTCCCTGCTGGAAAATGGAGGTTGGTAAATTGGTAGTTCCTGCCATTTTAGTGCTCTAAGTCATTTTTGAACCGTTTTTCTCAGCAATCCGTTGGTTTCCTTTCTGCATTGCTCAGAATAGCATTTGTGTCCCCTGGTCTGGTGGCATTTGCTGAGCACCAGGTATTTTTGTGGAAGATTTTCACCATGCCCCATGATGACAGCTTCCAAGTCTGGCTTCAAGCACTGGAAATATAAAATGTTTCTCATGGATTCCCACAGCATCTGCTTGACATGCCTGGGCCCCCAGCAGAACTGTGCTATATGAACCTCTGTTGTAGCTATTCAGATTGGGTGTAGTTGAGGGTTAACCATTCTGATTTATCTTTACTGATTTTATATCCAGATAGTATGCAAAATGTTTCCAGAATTTTGCTTATGACTGGAAGTGATTACTCGTGGAACAGAGGCAGAGAATAATATCATCAGCGATAATGAGAAATGACACTCTCTACCTTCTGTCCCTATGCCTCTTATGTTCTGGTCTCCCAATTGCCTGCACCAGAAGCTCTATGTGTAGTGTAAACATCAGGGGTGACAATGGGTGCCCTTACCTCGTGCCTCTTCCCAGTGGAAAGTGAAGGTGGGCATGCCCATTTGCTTTACTGCCCCTCTTGGGCTGGCTACAGGCTACTGATGAGCTCGATAAATGGTATTGGGAAGCTGGATGTTTGTAGGATCTGTAACAGAAAGGGTCAGGAGGCCCAATCAAAGGCCTTTTCAACGTCTAGACTGATCAGGCTGATGGGGTTTTAGTGGCATCTGTGTGTGGCATTATTTGAATGTTTTCTGGAGATTGTCTGATGCTTGTCTGGCTCTCACTAATCCCGTTTGATCATTGTGTACCAGAGCAGCGCTCGAAATATAGCCTTTCTGGATTTTGTGGAAAGGCGTCTCTAGCCCTGGAAATGTATTTTCGCTGCCAGTATTTTCATCTGGAAATGTATTTGCTGCATTGTGCAGACTTGGCCACTTGGATGAAGTGGCAGTAGTGAGCCTCCATAATGCACAGCAGGCATCTTTTTTTTTTTTTTAGTCCTGTGGCACGTCATGCCTGAAGTGTGTGGGGAGGACTGTTAGATTGAGACTGTGCTGTGTGCTGAAGTGGGTGGGGGAGGAGCTGCAAACAGGCATTCAGTAAGTGTGCAATCGTGTGATGGACTGAAGAGGACGGGAGTCGGGGTAGAGAGACTGCCAGGTGAAAAATGAATGGATTGAGCTTGTCATATGCTGAAGGGGGGAGGAGAAGTGAGAGCTCACTAACTGATTAGCAGCATAGCATGGCATGTGTTGAAGTGGGGTGGGGGAGAGGAAGAGAGAGCCTGCCAACTGGTAACACAGAACTAGAAGGAAAGCGTTCTGTGACTGGTAAGCCATGGAATACATTATGAGCTGGAACGGAGGAGGGAGCTTAGATTATGTGAGACACAGCTTATGCACTGAAGAGGAGGCTACAGCCCAACTGGTAACACAGAGCTAGAAGGAAAGACGTTCTGACTGGTGAGCCGTGCGCATTATGAGCTGAAACGGCGGGGGGCAGGTTACATGAGTCGGTTTGGCACAGAAGAGGAGGCTATGGAGAAAAAACAATCACAGCCATGCATTTCAGGGATAGTAACGTGCAGGCTATAAAAAGAGATGTAGAGAAGTATAGTACAGTGAGGGAGAAGGAAAGCATAGACGTGTGGGAGAGGGCTCAGAGACCAGAAAAGCCTTGAAAAAATAAACAAAATGAAAAGTAGAGAGAAAAATTAGAATAGGTAAGAAAATTTAAGAAATTGATCAATGAATAAGTAAGAAAGAATGGAAAAATAGCAACCATCATGTGATGATGAGTTAAAAGACAAGGAATACAATGGGAAAGTAAAAATAAAAAAACAAAACAAATGAATAAAGTAGTAAAGATACACAGAAGTAGTGTTTAAACCCACTTTATTTCACAATATATATAAATTGTATAAATGTTTAGGCGCCATTATGCAAACATAGTGTGTTGTAGGTTTGGCTCGATAGTGGACTTTTCACATGTTCTAACACATTCTAATGTGGAAATATGAACACGACCCAGGAAATGTTGTAGCCTGACTATTATTTCTAGCCCTGCAGAACAGGGAGCAGGTTGCCTACTCTCTGTGCCAGAACCAACATTTTCTCTTGTATCAAAACATTAAGAAAAATAATAACTGATAGGTCCATTATTGGTTAATAGTTCTATATTAAACAGCCCCACCGATAAAGCTGAAGCATTGAACACTTTTCTCGGAGATGTATTCAATACTGAAGAAGAATTTTCTATACCAGTAAACTATGACAAAAACGCTGTAACTGACTTTACAAATGAGGAAGTATTGGACACTATCCATTCCCTAAAACCAAATTCAGCCGGTGGATCTGACAGTCTCCAGCCATGTTTCCTAAAAAATCTAGCACACTGTGTCTGCAAACCACTGTGAATTCTATTTACTAAATCCCTCATGTCAGGATTAGTACCGACTAACTGGAAAGAAGCAATTGTAACCCCTATTTATAAAAAAGGAAGTAAAACTCACTTAATAACTACAGGCCTATAAGTTTTACATCAGCTAAAGAAAACGATGGAAAATTAAAGTTCAGTCTGAAAAGAATTTTCTACATTAGTGTGGCGGAGTTAGGCTACACCCTCGGCTGTGACTGATGGATCACTTTTCTATCTCCTTATTTCCTAGCAACAGTTAACACTTTTCTCTTTGCTTTTCTTCTTTTTCCCCCTACCCTACTTTGGCCACCTAGTGTAGCTCCTTACTATCCCTACTAAGCTTCCTACTAGTTCTCTCTTTTTATTCTTTTTCCACTTCCATCCATCCAGTCCCTGGAATGATGCCGAACACCTGAGCGGTGTTGTGTAAGTGCATAAGTGCATTTTGTGTACAAAAAGCATGAAGGCTATTTTAAATAGGAATGAATACAGTTAGTAAAGCCTTTTAAAGAAAAGGATTCAGAAATCATATAAAACAATAATAATGTCATGATTAGTGTTATAAGAAATTTTAAGGTATTTTCATAAATCTACATATAGACCTGTTACTGTATAAGGTTCTATGTATGAGAATGTGGTATACTGTATAAAAGTACTTAGTCACTGTGGATCAGAGATATAGAGAGTCAGTATCTGTGGAGATATACACTGTACCTTTAACTGAACCAGGAAATGCCCTGAAACAAAAGCGCCCTTACCCTTGGTTTTGAAACAACTTGTTCAGACATGAAACAACATGCCCAGACATGTAAATAGAAAAGGGCTTAGTCAGGTGACCCCACAAAAGAAATAAAAACCTCTTCACTGAGTTCACTTCAGTTCAGTCCAGTGGGGCTCAGCTCTGAGAGAGGAGAGGTTCTACTGTTTGTGCAGACAAGCTGTTGAATGCAGATGAGAGGGTCTTAGGAGCTGTAAGATCCAGGACTGTATTATGGGAGAAATTACTGATGCTAAGTAGTGATTTTCTTTGCAATTTTTTTATTTTCATTTATTATTTTTCTACCTTTTGAAAACTAAATGTCACACCATGGTATGTTTTAAACCTGTACATTTGCCTCATCTGAAGTTTATTCCCACATACTGTGACAAACTTGGAGTCAAAAGTGGGATAGTACTGGTTGTCCAGAGAAACAAGGGGGAGACCAGTACCCAGATACCAGCCCTGGTATCCAGACATGGGAGCAAGAGCAGGATGGAATACCTACAGGATCCCTTGAAGGACACGGTTCTGGAGGAGATGGGGCTTACTGGTGTGCATACCAGAGCCCAGGTGAGGAGAACTGGAGAGGAGCTATTGCCTGGATTGGAGTTCGATAGAACGCTGAGGCAGACCAGCGCCAGAGAGAGGCAGAGCACCGCTGCTAGGTGCTGATGGAAGGTTCCCAACTGGAGGATTTCATGGCAGAGGCAGAGGACCAGGATCCATGGGTTCTAGAGAAGGAGGACCCCTGATGAAACCTTTGTTGCCAGTCACTTTTGAAGTCCCGTTGCCCATTTTTCCGGGCTGGTGCTACTTGGAGGACAACTACACAAAGGTTCCAGGTAAGACTGTTTCAAGACATCTGCATACTGGGGTGAAGACTACAAGCAACAGGGAAGCCACCATGGTGGTTGAATGGACTTTCCCATGTTTTGAACCCCGTGTGATATGGTATGAAATGTATGAAACATGTAATGTGTAAAATGAATATAGCTTTTTAAGCCTGGTGCTGAGTACATTCAGTTGAGAGTACCAGAATGGTGTAAGGGTTGAAAGAAAACTCCTGGTATGTTGCAAATAAGGGTTGAAAGGGAATCCCTGGTATGTTATAAATAAGGGTTGAAAGGAAACCCCAGCTATGTTTCAAATAAGGATTGAAAGGAAATCCCAGTTATGTTACAATAAGGGTTGAATAGAAACCCCAGGTATGTTAAACATAAGGGTTGAAAGGAAACCCAAAGGTTTTGGAGTTAGGAACTGGCTAGTTGATGTTCTGTTAGAAGATTCCTTGTCTACCAGAAAATATATGAAAGGGAAATGGATAAATGAAATATATAACATAAAAGAAATGTCTATACTGTATGA
Source organism: Neoceratodus forsteri (assembly GCA_016271365.2). NCBI lineage: Eukaryota > Metazoa > Chordata > Ceratodontiformes > Ceratodontidae > Neoceratodus > Neoceratodus forsteri. Next base: position 1,732,085,590 of record CM057449.1, read on the forward strand.
TATAAAATGAGGACTCTAGGGTCATGGAGGATCTAGGTATGGGGTGGAACCTATGATTGGGCCCCTGAGTGGAAACAGTGTGTTAGAATGGAGTTAGAGCTGGGTGTAACTCACCCCAGAGGAAGTTGTGGTATAGGCCTGTACGGCTGCCCTGATAGCTAGATGGAGGAAGCTAGAAGTCAGCATAAAACTGCTGTGTATTACTTCCTCTTTTTTAATATACTGATGAAGGTACAATAGTTGGTGCACAGGATTTTGAAACAATGTCAAGTGATGGGTGCTGAAACGATACCAAGTGATGGATGTTGAAACGATGCCTATTGATGGGTGCCTGATATTACATATGAAGTGTCTGATTTGTAGTAACCAGAGTGAAATAGTTATGGGATATAAAGTCACTACAGACTGAAGTCCTCTAAGAGCATAGATGGGTTCTGTGCTGAACTGTATGACAGCCCCAGGGTAATGAAAGTGTTGTCGTACTGCAGTAACTTGTATGGTGGACAGTACTAAACACAGCTGAATTAAGGGACCCTGGAGTGAAGCTCTCATTGTGGGTGAGAGAAGGTTTCAGCCAACCCCCATTCTACTGTTTTGGTAGAATATTTATGACTGAGAGGGGTTTCTTGAAAAAACAGTATAGTTTTGAGAACTCTTTTTTCTGAAGGAGGGAGGTTTGTGGATGGAGTTAGGTTACACCCTCGGCTGTGACTGATGGACCACTTTTCTATCTCCTTATTTCCTAGCAACAGTTAATGCTTTTCTTTGCTTTTCTTCTTTCCCCCTACTCTAGATTGGCCACCCTAGAGTAGCTCTTTACTATCCCTACTAAACTTTGTATTCTCTTTTTTGTTCTTTTTTCCACTTCCATCCATCCAGTCTCTGGAATGATGCCACACAGGAGAGGTGTTGTGTAAAGTGTATAAGTGCATTTGTGTACAAAAAGTATGAAGGCTATTTTAAATAGGAATGAATACAGTTAGTAAAGCCTTTTTAACTAAAAAGGATTCAGAAATCATATAAAACAATAATAATGTCATGATTAGTATAGTTATAAAAATCCTTAAGGTATTTTCTATAACTACACTATAGACCTGTTGCTGTATAAAGTTCTACGTATGAGAATGTGGTATACTGTATGAAAGTGCTTAGTCACTGTGGATCAGAAATATAGAGAGTCAGTATCTGTGGAGATATATACACTGTACCTTTAACTGAACCAGAAATCCCTGAAACAACCCCTGCTCTTGGTTTTGAAACAACATGTCCAGACATGTAAATAGAAAAGGGCTTAATTAGGTGACCCACCAAAAGATATAAAACCTCTTCACTGAGTTCACTTCAGTTCAGTCCGTTGGGGCTCAGCCTTGAGAGAGGAGGAGAGGGTCTACTGTTTGTGCAGACAAGCTGTTAAATGCAGATGAGAAGGGTCTTAGGAGCTCTAAGATCCAGGACTGTATTATGGGAGAAACTACTGATGTTAAGTAGTGATTTTCTTTACAATTTTTTTTCATTTATTTTTCTGACTTTTGAAAACTAAATATCCCACCACGGTGTGTTTTAAACCTGTAAACCCCAAGGGGAAGTAGTAATCATGGGTGACTTTGCTTAACATTTGTTTGTCATTTTGCCTATGGCCTCCCCAAACACTATGTCCAGTTCTTCCCCCTAGGTTTGCAGCTTGTACATCACCCTGACACATATAAAGGCCCCAGACCCTATTTCTAAGACAACCCAAAGAACTTTCAGCCCCTCCCTTTCCCTGCTGTGTCCCTGTATTTCCATGAGAGAAGTGCCGGTTCAGCCAATCTGGTAAAAGCAAACATAAACAAATTCAGGGAGTAACTCTATTACCAATTAAGGCAACAAACATCACAGACAATTGGTAATTAGTGAGCCCACTCACCCAATGGTTCTTAAAACTTTAAATACGTTTTAGTTTCTGAATTAATTCTTCTCTGCTTAATTTGATCCTTTAAATTGTCCCATTTCAAATGTTAATGACTATATACATACATACATATGTATATATATATATATATATATATATATATATAGTCACACACACACTTATCTCAGTTCCTGGTACTATAGCATTCCAAATTGTGTAGTGCCCAATTCTTATTTTACTTCCAAAATGTAAGCAAAAAACATTACTTGAGGATGCCATCATTAGGTTTCCATATGTAATTTCTGCTGCATTTTACACTTTCAAATAATTCTTTAAACTTTCTCAGCCAACAAAATTTCTCATAGAGGTATCTTATTTACCTGTTCAGCTGTGAAGAAATGTATTCCTTTCCTACAAGACAAGTAAACACAAAGATACACTCTGCTTGCACATTTGCCAAATGTATCAGCCTAAGTTCTTCCTTAAAATTCAGCATTTAGATGTTTACATGCCTCTACCATATAGTAAGTCACCATGTATTTGCCAAACTCTGTCTTTGTTCTTATTTTTAAAAGACTGCTTCATAACCTTGTTGCCTTGTATTTAAAGGAAATGGCTCAAATTAAGTTCATTGTTATATTTCTTGAGGTACATCAGAAACTTCTCTATTAAAGAAACGAGGATTTGTATTGGTGAGAGACCGTTTAAGTTAGATATATAAATCATAACACAATTTATGCAAAATAAATATTTATCAAATATTTGGCTGTATATTTTTTTAGATACAGTGCACTTCACTGATGAAGGACATCTGTCTGAAATGTATGAATTTGTGACACTGTATACATACTTGTCTTAAGCAGAGAAGAATTAATTCAGAAAATAAAAACTTATTTAAAAGTTTTAAGAACCATTGGGTGAGTGGGCTCACTAATTACCAACTTGTATTTCCATGGACTTAATACCTTCTGTTACATACAAAACAACCCCCACTTTCCTCCCTGCTCTGTCCTTACAAAACATGGTGTAACCTTGTATGGCAACTCCCATCTGTGTTGTTGGTGCACCATATTTGTTATGGCCACCAAATTAGTCCTCCCATAGGAATTTTCAAGACATTGCTTTCTTAGAAGCTTACACTGTAATAGTTTATAATTTACTTGTTTGCATCTGGCGATGGTAGCTTTTGTTTGCTACAGGCTAACATGTGTGACTACTGTATATCAGAAAAGAAATAACACAACAAAGATGGGGTAGAGATAGTTTTGTTGATATCAGTCTATATATCAAGTCAAATGATGACAAAATGGGTATCAATAAAAGGTTACATACTCATCTATGACTTTATTATAATTAGAAAAGATTCAGCTCAATGGTAACATCAGTAATGACATCATATTAATGTATACATGAGTACTTTGCAATGTCATTGAAACTATGGACATTGGTGGTATCAGAAGATAGTTATAACAATACTTGTTGTATAAGTGTATGATTAAATTGACCACTGTAACAGTAATATATTTGCCATTATAATGTAGTTATCATCTTCATTCCACTGTTTTCATCCTTAAGATCGAAATTATCTCAGCAAAAATGCATCACAGTATTTCTGTCAGTGTCTATGGTTACAGGTAGAGTGCTGCCACTCTCAACAATGCTATCACACATAGCAGTTTCTAGCTCCAAAAGGGTTGACTGGGACACACAGTGTCCGAAGCGGTTGAGGATACTCACGATTTCAGCACTACCAGTGATGTGTGTTACAGCCATTCCTAGGAGGAGATGTTTTGGCATTTTCCATTGACCACAACTCACTGCATAGCAAATATCTTGACCAATTGAATTCACCAACCTCTCTGTTCTTCTTGAGGTGGTCATAGAATTAGATCGGCCAGAAATGAGGTGGGCCAGGAATTTTATAAGCACATCTGGAGGTGAGATGGTGTTGGAGAGCAGGAAACCTGAAGACGGTAGCCAGGAAAGCTCCTGTGATTCACTGAAGGAATCTATGTAGAGACGATGCAAAAGAGTCACTGCCTGTTCAAATCTCCTTTCATCTGATGCAGCAGATTCAAATGCAATCTCCACAGCTTGACCAGTTGGGAGCTCATCAGAGTAAACAAGTTCACTTCTAAAGTGTGGCTGCCAGAACTTTATCCTCTGACCAAAGTGTTTGATCAACTTGTTTTTCAACTTGTCTGTTTTGTAATTAGGATTCTAGGGACATGGATATGTTGTTCATCCACACTCATTGGCAGGTATCCTTGCCGCTTTAAATCTTGCCGGAAGGTCTTCAAGCTTGCTCCTCCAACCCACCTGGGTGGTATAACTCTCGGCTCCGCCCCATGACGCCAGATCTTCCTTACCGCTTGGAAGCTCAGGTTCCTCCTTAACGCTCTGCGTTGAGACTGGTTCCTATTTCTCCGTTTGCGGATTTAAAAATAAATTTTGCGAAAAAGACTTCCAGTCTTGATCCCTCGCGGCTACGATGGACCGTCGACTCCGGATTTGGAGATGCCCATGTGGGCAGAAGATGTCTCTAGCGGATCCACACTCCACGTGTGTCTACTGTTAGGCCTTGAGCACGACCGCAGGGCTTGCGACCTGTGCTCATCTTTCTCGGCCTCACGTCCTCGAAGACCGTGCTGCCCGGTGCAACTGGGCGTCCAAGCGTTCCCTCGGTGAAGTCAAGGAGGCCGGTTGGCGGTGTCGCGGCGGCTCGGTGGGGATCAGCTCGATGGATGATCGCCCTCAAGAGGCCAGCGCGGGCCGTATCTTCCTCGGCCGCTGCATTTATCCCGCCTCTCTGGGTTCTTCCTACACGGCTTCTTTTAAGGAGCTTTGTCTGTCCCTCTCCACTAAGGAGAAGGGCCTCGTCTACTGGACCTTATTCTCGGTCAAAAAGAAGGACAGGAGTAGTCCCTCCGTCGGCGTTCTTGGGAGCGGAAAGGTCTCTCTCCCGAGTCGCCGACCGCCGACTCGGTCGCATCTCGCCGGCCTCTGGCCTCACGGTGTCCCCGCCAGGTCAGTTGACCGAGACTCCACCGCCAAGTCGAGATTTTTCTCGACCCGTTGGGACAGGCTGTCGCCTTTAGCAGCGAGATTCCCTCGCGGTTCCCGGGAGAGTTGGGGATCCGTGGGCTCGCCTGTGCCTCGGTTCCGGAGCCCTCGGATGGACCATCCGAGCGAAGGAGTGCGGTTCCGGCCGACACCTCCCGCACCGACCTCGGAATTCCCGGACTCGGTCTCGGACCTCTTCGCGTTCAGCCGATCCCACCGTCATGGGCGGTCTCGGTCTCTGCACCGCGGTAAGCGGCGTGCGCTGGTCCTCCTCCCTCGGGCCGGGAGGCTTTAGCGTAAATTCGTCGTGATGCGAGGACCTTATGTTGCAACAGCTCCTCCTCCAGCGGGAGTAGCCGACCCCTGTCGCCTTCTCCGGCCATTAACAAGTAACTGTCCACGGGCAGCTTACGGCGGCCCCTCGACTTATCCGAGGAGCCTATACAGGCGGTTGTTGACCGACAGCTTCACTCCACCGATTCCGGTGGAACCTCCGCCTCCACAGCCACCAATTGGGGCTCCGACCAAGGATTCTCGGTCGGCTAAGGGTCTACCCCATTGGCTGTCAGTTACCCTCACTCCCGACCGACCTCGGCAGGTGAAGGGTGGCTCAGGCCAGAGGCAGCTCTTGAGGACTCTTCCGAGTCCGAAGATGATTCCTCCTTTTCTCCAAGCGACTGGACTTGGGTCTTCAGGAGGTCAGTCAATGGGACGATAGCCGTCGTCCTTCCTAGAGACTGCTTGGCTCATCTCGAGTCCACGGGATGGAGCTCGAACCCACGTTCCAAAGCGGGCCAGGTATCCTCACGGAGATTCTGGACCGAGGGATTCTCCGGCGGAGGCCCTTTCCGGTGGCCAAGGCCATAGTGGGTCCGGCACTGGAGCTTTGGCGCCTGCTTCCTGCCCTGCGCCTTGGCCAGGATGGCCAGGAAGTATCGCGGTCCCTACGGTTCCTTGTCCGGTTTGGAACACCCTCTGCTGAGGGGTTGGTTACCGACAGCGTTTTCGCGCGCCCGGCAACGCCAGGATGTGGACAAACCTCCTGACAAGGAGTCCAAAATTGGACTATGTCGGGCGAAAAGTCTCGCTGCGTCCTCTCTCGGCGCCGTCAGGCCAGTTCGGCCGTCCTCATGGCACATTTTCTCATGCCCTGTTGGGCTCCCTGGATGAGGTCATCCCTCATCTTCCGCCCGATCTGCAGACTACAGTTAAGCAGGTGCGGGACCAGGGCAGGGCAGTGGCCAAACAGCAGCTCCAGACTGCTTTGGATATAGGGGACTCATGTGCCAGATCGGTGGCGGCCGCGAGTGGCTGTCGGTCGCGGGCTTGGCTGAGGATATCCACCTTTACCTGGATACCCAGCACAAGTTGGCGGATGTTCCTTTTTGGGGACTGACCTCTTGACCCTGGGGTGGAAGGTCACCTGCAGAGGATCGAGAAGTCAATGCTACCTTGGACTCGGTCTATTCCGCTCAGAAGGACAAAGGCCGCAAACCGCAGCCTAAGCCCTTTCGTCCTTCTGTGCACCCGGCGCGCCCGGCCCAGCAACGTCAGGGCCGGCAGGCTCGGCCTTGGCATCCCAAACCCAAGCCGCCGGCTTCCTCTAACAGGAGGCAGGGAGGAAAAGGCCCAGGAGATCCCTCGGCCGGTCCCTCCTCCAAGCCTGCCCAGTGACGGGCTGAGGGGTGTCGCCCCCATCCCCGTCACTCACCCTGGGTCCCCGTGAAGGCGGCTCCGCACTTCGTTCCGCCTGGTCCGCTGTTACCACCGGACAGGTGGGTCTTGAGGTGGTGGGAAGAGCCTGCCTCTGGAATCTGAGCAGGCACCACCCTTCAGAGCCGTCGCCTCGGGGCTTCGAGTCCCCAGCCTCACTTGCGCGCGGCTCGATCCGACATCGCTCCTCCTCCAGAAGGAGGTGATAAGAGAGGTGGCGGACCCTCCTTCAGACCCAGGGTTTGTGTCCAGGTACTTCCTGGTTCCGAGCGACGGGGCTGGCGCCCCATTCTCAAACCTACGTCCTAAACAAGTTCCTAAGGTCAGAACCTTCAGGATGGTCACTCTGGCTCAGATAATACCATCCTTGGGACGCGGCGTGTGGTTCTGCTCTCTGGACTTACAGGGGCAGCGTTTTTCACGTCCTATCCGTCCGTCTCCCAGAGATTCCTTCGCTTCGGCGGAAGAATCTTTTCGAGTTCAAGCCATGCCCTTCAGCTTGTCTCCAGCTCCCAGGGTCTTCACCAAATGCATGGCAGTGGTGACAGCATTCCTGCGGCGCCGAGGGGTCCGGGTGTACCCTTACCTGGACGACTGGCTGATAGCAGCTCCCTCCAGGAAGGAGGCGGAGTGGTCCAGAGATCTGGCCCTCCAAGTCTGCTCTCAACTGGGCCTCCTTATCAACGAGGCCAAGTCGGAACTCGAGCCAAAGCAGGTGATTCTGTTCATCGGGGCGCAGCTCGACTCTCTTCGAGCCAGAGCGCGGCTCCCGGCGGACAGGGCCGGGTTCTTTCCTCCTTTGCCCGATCATTTCTGGTTGGGCAATTGCGCCCTGCCCGGGACTTCCTGCGCCTCCTGGGTCTCATGGCGGCCTGCACCAGCGTGGTCCGTTGGGCCTGCTGGAACATGCGTCCCCTTCAATGGGGACTGGCCAGCCAGTGGTCACAATGCTGCGATCCTTTGGACCAGCTTGTGTCGGTGACTCAGGGGATGTGGCAGCTCTCCAATGGTGGACCGTTCCAGATCATTTGCAGGAGGGCATCCTGTCTCACGCCCGAGCCGACGGCTCTCTATCGACCGATGCCTCTCTGATGGGTTGGGGTGCCCATCTGGGGAACACGGGCTCATGGCCTCTGGTCCGCAGGAGTCGATGCCACATCAACCTGCTGGAGCTCGAGCGGTCCGCCTAGCTCTCACCGCCTTTGCTCCGTTCCTCCGGGGTCAAGTGGTCCGAGTCCAGACGGACAATACCACGACCATGTTCTATCTAAACCGCCAGGGCGGGACGCGCTCCATGCTTTTATGCAAGGAAGCTCTCCGCATTTGGTCACTGTATGCAGCCTGGAGGTGATCTCCCAGCCATTCATGTGGCAGGAGCTCCAACACCCTGGCCGATGCCCTGAGCCGGATGGGGCTGCATCCCACAGTGGTCTCTCCTGCCGGAGTAGTACAGCATCTGTTCTCCCATTGGGGCACACCTCAGGTGGACCTATTCGCCTCCAGGAGAACGCAGCTGAGACTGTTCCATGCCCGCCTCAGCAGGGCTCGCTGCAGGGGATGCCTTCTGAGGCAGTGGACCCCGGCCTTACGCCTTTCCCCATTTCCCTTGATCCACAAGGTGCTTCTCAAGGCGAGGAGGGACAAGGCGCAGATTCTGATAGCCCCAGACTGGCCTCGCCAGTTCTGGTACCCAGATCTCCTCAGTCTCAGCTCCAGGACTCCGGCAGCTTCCAGCTCGCCGGACCTGCTCTCAGTCAATCAGGGAAGGTGTTCCATCCGGACCTTCAATCCCTGCACCTGACGGCCTGGTTCCTGAGCGGCTAGAGTTCCAGGCCTTGGGTCTTTCCGACGAGGTCCTCAATGTAGTTGAGGCGTCCCGTAAGGAGTCGACCAGAAAATGCTATGCCTTCAAATGGAAAAGGTTTTCCATTTGGTGTCAGGGCAAGGGCTTGGACCCTTCCTCCTGTTCCTTGGCAAGCATCTTGGACTATTTATGGTCCCTTTCTAATCAAGGGCTTAGAGTCGAGCGACCCTAAAGGGTGCACCTGGCAGCCATCTCTGCTTACAGGCGCGGGCGGGAGAAGCAGTCGTGGCACAGGAGGAAGGTGGTCTGGCGCTTTTCAAGGCCTTGATCACATTTCCTCCAGTCACGGGAACCCCCACCTCCGTGGGATTTACTGCTGATACTGGCAAAGCTCATGGGCAAGCCATTCGAACCTATGCACAGGTGTGCTCTCTCACCTGTCGTGGAAGACCGCCTTCTTGGTGGCTATCACGTCAGCCAGAAGGATGGGAGAGCTCCAGGCGCTCCATCGAGTCTCCTTACCTGGTCTTCCACAGGACAGGTTGTCCTGCGCCCACCGAAATTCCTTCCGAAGGTGGTGTCGGAGTTTCACCTTAACCAGGTGTTGACGCTGCGGTGTTCTACCCCAATCACACTCGGAGGCGTAATATAGGCTCCATACTTTGACCCTAGAAGGGCGCTCGCTTATTACAAAGAGCGCACGGCTGAAATTGGGAGAGGTTCGCCAGCTGTTTGTCACCTACGCTGAAGTCACGATCTGGCAGACCTGCAGCCAAGCGGATTACAAGCAGGTGGGTCACTTCCTGCATAGATCTCTGCTATAGTTGGCGGGCATGGAGCCTCCCAGAGGATAAGGCTCATTCTACCCACCATACTGCTGCAATGGTGGCTGCTTCCAGGACGCCCCTATCCAGGAAATCTGCAGGGCTGCTACCTGAAGTCAGCAAACACCTTCATTACCCATTACCACATCGACCTTGAGTTACGCCGGATGCTGGTTTTGGGGCCTCAGTTCTCAGTCTCTTTCCCAAGTAAGTATTGGGGGTGTCGTCTTGCCTCCCTCCTCCCGGAGAACTGCTAGGAGTCTGCCAATGAGTGTGGATGAACAACATATCCATGTCCCTAGAAATACAGGTTACTCACCTGTAACAGGAGTTCTAGGAATGGTATATGTTGTTCATCCCACCACCGACTCTCGACTCTTCGGCTTCGACGCACAACCTGAGCTTCCAGCGGGCCAGATCTGGCGTCATGGGGCGGAGCCGAGAGTTATACCACCCGGGTGGGTGGGAGGAGCAAGCTTGAAGACCTTCCGGCAAGATTTAAAGCGGCAAGGATACCTGCCAATGAGTGTGGATGAACAACATATACCATTCCTAGAACTCCTGTTACAGGTGAGTAACCTGTATTTATAGAATGCTGGGTAATGAGCCTGCATAAACAAACAGTACCCCTCACATAGCATTGTCATTCATTGATGATATTCTTTTCAACATATTCCATGATATACTTAAATGCCTTTTCATGGGCTCTGATTTGCTTGACACTTTCAACAGTTCGGTCCACTACTATATTTCTGTCATCTTTCCTTGTATAATTGCGGCGACAAGAGTTGTGATAATGAGCCTCCCTTGCAATGAAATCAACATCTCGAATGCTGCATAGTAGATTATCATCTTGTTTTGCCGCTGCTGCTTCTTTAATAGATATCTCAGCAGGTTTTGTTACACTGCGTCAGTTTTCCCTAGTTTTTGTCTTCTTTTTCCTCCAGAAATCCACTTATCTCTTTTTCCACATATAATACACTGGTTCGAGGAAATAACACTTGAGAGAGTGTTTCAGCTCTACTCCTTTGGGAGGTGAAGTGCTGTTCATCCTCTGTGTCATCATCAACCTGGCACTTCCTTTTCCTAAGGTATCTGACATTTGTAAATGACTGGTGGCACCATCTGTGATACCCATGAGCGCATGTCATCAAGTTCAACAGGTATGTTCTTGCATATGTCATCAAATCTGATACTTTGGTCATCACACAATTGTCTCCTACATGCAGCCTCTTCAATTTTGGACCGACTGGTCAATGTCAAAAGTCTTCTTATTATGTCAGACTTGTTCTTGCTGTTGAATTATCATCTCGTCTCTATGGTACGGGACTTGTCCCTCGACTCAGGTGCTTTTAGTGCTACCGGATTCTCATCGGCCATGCTGTCGCAAGTCCTGAAACAGGAAATAACAATTATTCATTTTGCTTTTTCCAGAATTATTTTCTACTAAAACAACCATTTCGATATTCATTGATGCAATAATAATTTCATAGAACATATCTTTATATTTCCCCATCTACAGTCTATTTGATTTCCAAAGCTGTCGGGTGAAAATTGTGACTTTATGATTTCATTACTATTGACTTCATGAATCTCTAGACTATATTCATATGATAGAAAAATTAAAACCTTTTATTGATACCCAATTTGCCATTATTTTTAGTCACATACTTAGATTTACTACATGAAAAGCTATCCCTACCCCTTCATCATTGCCCTTCAGTTCTCAATTTATGACACATATGACCCTGTACAAACAGAAGCTACCATCAGCAAATGGCAAGCAAGTAAATTCCAAATTGCTATGATACAAACTTTTCAAAATCATAGATTTGAAAATTCTCATGAGGGGGGGAGCTTTTCACTATCTAGCCCACAGACTATCTTCTTTTACTTATAATAATGTCTAGAGGTAATTTATTGCGGATTGATGACCCAGTGTGTATAATGATACATTTGCTGTTAGTATTAAATCTCAGTTTTTTAAATTGTACTGGATGTCCTCTAGTTCCACATCATCATTCTTAAAATCTAATTGTTGCTTGTTTATCAACAAGGGATCCTTACAGATGTCCTACATAAGTAATAAGTCACCCCTTAGTCTTCTGGTTTCAGTTGACATTAGTTTTAGGTTTCTCAAACCTTTTCTGCAGCATCTTATGACTGCTGGCATTTGCTCTTGCAGGTAGCCCCTGCTGACCTATCCCTCCAGGGCAAGGGGCGGTGTATGGTTCTGCCCACCACTCAGCAGCCCACGCTGCCTTTGCACTTACTTTTCCCCTAGACTTTTGGGGCCTACTGTTTCCTGTTCCCACCCCTCCTCCCCCTCACTACTCTGCCTCTTCCTACCTTCCTCTTCTCCTGTCTCCACCCTTCATCTTCTCCTTCACAGCTTTATTACCATTCCTTACACTCCCTTCATGTGAACTTTTGACAATGCCTCAACAGGCTGCTACTGCTACTGCAAAGCTATTCCTTATATACACTGGAGTCGTACTGTCTTCCAAAATGACTTCCACTATAGCTGACTCTTCCTAGACTTAGCAAATATCCTGGTTTCTCAATGCTACTTACACCAGGATTATTGTTGTACAACCAAGCAGTCTCTTGACGCTCATTACAGTAACTTTGTACTTTGCCAATTGTATATCATTGTTATTTGTCAATGTACGAGATGTATTGTTCATGCTACTTGTTATTTTCTTTGTTTCTGTTTTGAATATGTCTATAAACCCTGACATGGAACCTTTGAAAAAGAGCACTGTGCTGAAAGGTTATCTCTGAAGAATGAAATAAAATCAAACGATCCTCGTAAATATTGTTTCTTTCATCATATACCATTTTTTGTTACTCGACGCTGGATGCTGTCTAGTTTTTAAACATCCTTTTTTTTTAATAGGGACAACATAAGTGACTTCCAGAGTCTAACATGGGTCGTACATATGCTCTATAAAGGGGGCATCACAACCTCTTTATTTCTGCTATGAAATTTTTTCTGATAGTCCATAGAATTCTGTTAGCTGCTGCAGTAACTGAAGTATGCCGATTGTTGAAGACCAGTTTACTATTGATTAGGACACCTAAGTCTTTTTCATTATCAACATTTTTTAGCAGTGTATTACATAAAGTATAAGAATGAGGGGTGGATTGCTGACCAAAATGTATAACACAATACTTATCACATGTTGAAACACATCACCCATCTGAAAGTCCCTCTAGTAATTTGATCTAGATCAGATTGCATTGACCCTATTTCAGCTATATTGCTGATAATACCACCTAATTTGGTATCATCTGTATATTTATCGGCCCAGTTTTTGACATTATTAAACCTATCCGACACAAAAATCTGGAAAAATGTAAGTCCCTGCACAGATCCCTGTGGAACCCCACTCATCACTTGCCCAAGCCGAGAGAAATATCCCTGTATGTAGACTCTTTGGGCCAGATATTCAAAACTTTGCCCCAGGGCTAAATTAGCACTGCCCAGTGGGCAAACTTAGCCCAGAGCAGAAAGCAAGCCATATTCAAAAGGAATAGCCCAGGGCAAACAGCTTCTGAATATAGCATGGGAATGAGGCCGGCCAAACTGGGCTGGGAGTACAGGGCAAACTTAGCCATGGAATAAGACAGCTCTGAATATGGCAACCAGGAAGTGCAAACCACAACAGCAACACATTGCACAGCGATGTGAAGGTAGGTAGAGGTGAACTATGTGGCCAATGTGTGTGCCAGCAGATGCGTGGACCCAGTACAGCTGCAGGCAGCAGCGTATGTGAAAGTACAGTGTGCAAAACTGTAAAATATTCCCCAATCTGTTTGCGCAGCGCTAACACGTTTGTCAAAGGTTTGTGCGAGGCTAAACTTTCGTTAACCCGGTGCAAACACGTTTTCCGGCGCTAAACTTCGCCATATTCAAAAGTGACATGCAAATGAGCCTACTTAGGTAGTCTGTGGGCAAACATCCAGATTAGCATCTCATTATGCCCTGATTTGCATGCAGTTTACGCCGGGTTAACTGTTTAGCCCTGCGCTAAACCCGCGCAAACGTGTTAGCGCTGCGCAAACAGCTTGGGGAATATTATACAGTTTTGAACACTACTTCCACATGCGCTGCTGCCTGCAGCTGCTGTACAGGGACAACACAACATAGGCACAGGTGGTGGTGGTGGTGCTGCATGCAACTGTCACACTGTAGGTCATGCTACAGTGCACAGCGGACACTACAGTAGCAAGGGGGCCAGTAGTGTGTGGGCACAGCAGTGCCTGTGGTGTGTAGGGCAGTGATGATGACTGCACTATACACAGTGAGAGACCCAACCTGCAGGTGTTTACTGACAGTGGACCTTACTGTTATGCTGCTGTGTGACCCACAGATGCTGCATCTCTGGCATGGGATGCTCACAGTGACATATACATGTCCGGCTTTGTGTGCTGTGGCAGTTGTACAGCTGTGCAGTATGTGGCCGGGGGGGCATATATTATCCGAAAGGCACACTGGTGTTGGGGTATTCCCAATACTGGCCCATGTGCACTGCATGATGTGTCCCAGCCTTGTGGCCACACCTGGTCTGTGGCACAGCCTGGCCACCCATACATTCTTCCCTCAATATCCTCCATGCCCACAGTGCTGCATGTGTGTGCTGGCATCTGTTGTTGTCCACAGAAGTGTGGTCTGCAGGTGTGTGCTGTATGGCCACACTGCCATGCTGTCCACTGGCAGCAGGGTCACCACTTACTGCCTGGCATGGCTGGGACTGGTGGCAGATGATGGCATCATTGTGATGCCATCAGTTATAACATGCTTCCTCTATGTTTGGCTTTGTCTATGTGTCATATTTATTTGTTAGGGTCGCATAAAACCCACGCAAACACGCTTAGAAGCCATAGTGTTGTGCAAAGCTGATTGCCCAGGATTAGACAAGCTTTTCCTGGGCGGTAATGTGCCCTGCGCTAGTGTCACGCTAAGTTGCACAAAACCACTTTGCTGCACGGGCTAGTCGCTGAATATAGCATTGCCTGTATTCATGTCAGTTTGCCTTGCATACGTTATGATTTTGCCTGGCGCTATTGCAGTTTGCCCGCACCATTTGGCCTTTTGAATATAGCAGACCCGCACTAATCCTTGCAAACGCGTTTTTTGCCCAGCGCAGTTTTGAATATCTGGCCCTGTGTGTCTTACCCGACAGCCATGACCTAATCCAATTTATGGTGTTTTTGTTTAGACCAATATTAGTTATTTTTCTATTGTTAAAGTAGAGACCTCACCTTATATCCGTGGATTAGCATGAGAAGCCTGTCACAGTCATTTGTTGGGCTGCCTCTGTGGGCAACGCCTCAGTTGTTGGTCTCCGGTCATCCTTCAGGCATTGTACAGGCTGCTTAGAGTGTATGTTTCATGCTTGTGTCTGGTGCCTTTGAGCTGCCTCGTTTTCTGGGCCAGCTTGGTGGCGAGTGTTGTGGGCACTGCTTTCTATGGGTAGGGTCTGGATTCTCAGGCCTTGAGTTCTGCTCTGGCTTCCTCAACTGTGATGAAAGTTCAGGATTCCTTTAGAACTGAATGACTGTCTTTGCACAGAAAGGAGACCTGAATTTGATTTGCCTTTCTCTTGGCTCTTGTGATCAGTTAATAGGCCCTGCGTTGTGCTGCCAGTGGGGCTGGGTAGTCATCAAAATAGAACCGCACATTTCTGTGGTATATTTCCTTTTTTTTGCCAGGACTTGTATAGAAACATTTGTTGGTCCATGCAACGTAAGAATTTCACCACCACATACCTGAGTCTTACCTTGGGTGCAGGCTTCAGTTCCAACTCAGTTTCGAGGATCGTATCTGCTGGCAATTCCACAGTTTCTGTTAAAAATTCTTGAAAGAACTAGTTGATGTTTGCTCCTTCAACACCTTCTTGAAGATCTTATATAAATGTTGTTTCACCAATTTCTACTTTCAGCGTCCTCCAGTTTGTCCTGAAGTCCATGTACTGCAGCATGTAGGTGAAGCACTGCCTGATCTGTCATGACTACTCGCTGGTCCATATTTGCACGTTTTCAACTCTGTCATGCTTGCTTCTTTTCTGATTTCTCAATGGAAAAGCTGAGGGCTTGGACTGTATTTATTTTATTTTATGAAGTTCTTTAGTTTCTGTAAGATTGCATTTAGCTGCCTCTGTATTGTTGTCGAGAGTGTAATGAACTGTAACTGAGTCATTCATCAGAGGTACAATGTCGGAGGCCAAAGGAGCCCTCACGTTCCATACCTGGCCTAGTCAAAACCATCACCATCACAGAAATCCACATTTAATCCTGGATGATCCGGCTCCCGATTGTTAAGTAGAACCTCTTTATAGTCAAAATCAGGTGTTTTGCATTACAGTACTTTTTAAGTTATTTTGCAGTCTTTGTGAGGGTTGAGATGGCAGAGCTGCAAGACTAGGCTGCTTCACTAGTGATAACATCACCGGAAATCTGATATCAGGTTTAAGAATTTACTGACATGTTATGTGTGCTTCAGCATTGAAGGAGGAGTCCAATGTGATGCCCGAGGACTTGTAAGTTTTCAGTGGTTTCAGTAGGGGACCATCCCAGTTTGCTTCTGACAGGTTAATGATAGGAGATTTAAGTTTCTGCTTTGGCCCAAATAACATTGCCATATCTTTTACGTTAGAAGCAAATGCCAATGACTAACCAGCCCTACAGGTTTCCATAATCATAGTTTAAAAGCACCTTTAATTAATTTAAGCTCTTACATTTCATATATAAAATTCAGTTGTCTGCATATAATATAGTACTACATCTGCTACAGGAGTAAGACAGGCTGTTAATAAACAAGGAGAATAGCAGCGGCCCCTATGTAGGGCTCTCCTAGGGTAGCAAATTCACCTTTTTTCCCTTGTGGAGTCTTCATTTTCTGCTCAGACTTATTCAACCAATGAGTCAGTGACTAGAGTTGCTCCCAAGACTAAGCATCGTCAGTCCAGCTGTAGGCATTGTGACGTGGACAGCTAGTTCTGAGTGTACCTGGATGACATTGCCATCTTTAGTACCAGCTGGGAGGAACACCTATCCCACCTTAGGGAAGTGCTGGGCAGGATACAGAGGGCTGGGCTCACTGTCAAAGCTGAGAAGTGCCAGGTGGCCATGGGAGAAGTGGCATACCTCGGGCATGTGGTAGGCCAGGGACAGCTCGTCCCCTAACCAAATAAAGATAGAGGTGATCCAGGCGTGGCCCAGACCAGAAAACACAGAAGCAGGTCAGGAGTTTTCTAGGGACAGCAGGGTACTACAGGAAATTTGTACCCAATTACAGTGCCCTAGCTGCTTCCCTGTCTGACCTGACAAAGAAAAGGATGCCAAAGAAAATTACCTGCGGCCCAGCCTGTGAGGCAGCCTTTTCCAAATTAAAGGAGGCACTGTGCAGTGCTCCTGTTTTGACAAGTCCTGACTATAGCAAGACCTTTATAGTTCAGACTGACACCTCAGACATGAGTATTGGGGCAGTACTGAGTCAGACATCCAGCCAAGGGACAGATCACCCAGTAGTGTACCTGAATAGGAAGTTACTCCCCAGGGAGCAAGCGTACTCCACAGTAGAAAAGGAGTGTCTTGCCATAGTGTGGGCCCTAAAGAAATTGGAGCCATACTTGTATGGGCAGCATTTTGTGGTGCAGACTGACCACAACCCCCCTGGTTTGGCTGACGCAGATGGGGAAAAACAATGGCAGATTGCTAAGATTGAGTCTTGCTTTACAAGGGTATGATCTGACAAACATACATAGGACTGGAGCGAAAAACCAGAACTCAGATGGGCTGTCTAGGGTCTATGAGGAGTGAACTGATTTGGGAAGCTCATCCCATGCAGGGGATCGAGCCCCAAAATTCAGACTAGGTGTGGAGGATTGTGACATGGACAGCCAGTTCTGAGTGCTGTAGTATCATTTTTTTGTAATATCAAAATGGGTTATGGACTGTCTGTCATGAGAGATGTTGAAAATATGTCGCTCACTCCCCCCAGGTTTCAGCTGAAAAGATGAAAGCCATGAGAAAATGCTGAAACAGCATGTGAGATCACACACACACACAGGATTTAGATACCAGGTGTTACATGGCAGGCCAGAAGCTAATTACAGACTTTTCTAAGTTAATAATAAGCTGTAGTTGTTAAAAGGGAAATCATAAAAAAGTTTATGACATTAGAGGGGGAAACCAGGTTTAGTAAACTGGTGTGAAGTTGTAAATGTTCCTCTGATGCCTGTATGAGAGAGGATACTAATTAAGGTAAAAAAAAACTGTCATTTGAAGAACATGAGTATGCTGAGGTTGCAGAATTTAATACTTGGAAAAGACATCCTGTTTTTATAGATATGTTTTTTATATATCCTGACAGGGAGGAGCTAGGTTACCTCATGCAAATAGGTGGGGAAAACCAACTTTTTAATTATTATTCTGTTTTCCTTCAGAGACACTTTTATCTAGACTCTGACAAAAAAAAAGTCTGTGAGCACTTTTAAGCAGGTATTTAGAGACTAAGTACTGTAGTAGGAATTGCACTGTTAAAACCTGTTTTGTTTAAGAGATTTGTATGTTTTGTGATATAATAGTTCTGTATTTTATGTGTTACATATTTTTATCTATTTTAGTAAAACTCTTTTTAGAGCATACTTGGTCTGTCTTTGATTTTCTTTCATTTGTAAGAAAAGTATATATGGTTATAACAGACACTAGGCATAAGTTTGAATGGTGATACCAAGCTGGAATGAGAAGCATTTTAAATCTGAGGTCTTTATTAAAGTTTTTAAGAGTTCATCTCTGTACACCTGGTTAGGTGCCCGTAGGGCAAAGATATCTGGCCCTCCAAGACAGGAATATCTGAGCCTGTGCATTGGGTACACTAACAAGAGGTTCACAGTTTGAATCCTTACAAGACTTGAGACCAAAGGTTGATCTGAACTCACAAAACAGACAAGAGGGTTACCTTGTTCTGTTAAACTGTTCACAAGACTACGCTCAGAGGTTGGCACTTTGGGAGCAGAGGACTGACCTGCTGAGAGGGTTTGTGACAGCCATTGCTACTGCAGTCACTTTCTGCAGGCTAACAACCATCATGCAGGATAACTTGGCCAGTGGCCCCCATTTAATGGGAGTGTCAACATCTGTGCATGAAGAAAATGATTTCTTTTACATTTCTCTGTAAATTTCTGAGATACTGTCATTCTTCACATTCTCTCAAAAGCGAGTTTCTATTCATGATTCTTTAATAGTGTATGGTGGAACATCATTATGTATGGCGATCCATATACCAGAAAAAGTCGTTCTGCTGCAGTAGTGACACAGCTACTACAGCAGGACTTTTTGTTCTGCTGTAGTAGCCATGTCACAATACAAGCATCTCTATTGGCCTAGTTCATTGAACAGAGTGCGCTTGAAGAGTCACGTCGTGAGCTGACTGGCAGGCAGATGGCAGTTAAGTGCAGGCTGTGGAGGGCAGAGGCAGACAGTATTCAGCACAAAAAATAAACAATTTGCGTTTTTTAGCCATACACTATATAGAATAGTATGTGAGAGCCCCAATACACATCACTATTCTTAAACCCAGTGGTTACTGTGATGACAGAGGGACCTGTCAAGCTTCGCTCTCGAGGTCCTTGTTGTCATGGTAATTACTCAGTGTAAGAATAGCATTATTGTGTGTGGGCTGTAATGCACTATCCCATATAATTCTATGTTAAGCATGATTTATTAAATGTTTTTTTCTGTTAATATTTTTTTCCTCCTCGGTCCCTGGCGGCTGTTCCTCCCGTCGGTCTCCCAGCCCCGTCCCCCGCTCGCAGCTCAACCCCCAGCTACCCCATGGCTTTCCCCCCATGGTGGGGTGGCGGGGATCCCTCAACCCGCCTCACACTAGAATTCGGTGCTGGAGGTGTGTTGCTGCCAGTCGCGAGGGCGGCGCCTTCGGGGACCGACCATCATGAAGCACGCCAGGACCGTTTTCCACGTAATTTTAGATCCCTCAAGCTGAGGACGTGCAATGATGTCCAAGGAGCGAATGCACACGCTCCTGTATGCATTCCTCCAAACGTCTGCTTTGGCTTCCCCTACTGTTGCCTTCAGCACCCTTAGCTCCCAGCCGCCGCTAGGAGCCAGTAGTGCACCGAGAGCCGGTATCCTCTCTCGGAGAAGGAGAGCAGTCCAAGGGACAGCCGCTTCCTTCTTGTCCCTGCCCGACCAGCAGCCCGTCTGCTCCCTCGAACACGGGAAATCGCTGGTGTGGCGCGAGAAGGCATCCAGCGCTCAGCCCTCAGCACCACTGGGCCAGCAATTTATTAAATGTTAATATGTGCTGTCGAGATTTCATGTTCACTTTTTTTTTTACTAATAAAATAATTCGGTGTTTATGGAGTTCTTTTATTTGGTTACTTCAGTACTAATATACAAAAGATGTAACTGAGGGTAGAGCTAGAAGATGGTTGGCAGCTTGTCTTAGGAAAAAAACAGAATCTTCCTGTATACATGCATGAGACAGCAGATAGAGAGCTTCATCAGAACTCAGAGGAACCTTTTGGTGAGTTTTCATCTTCTTAGAACCTTCCATGGATACAGTTCACTATTCACACTCTGGGAGTTCCACTTGAAGGGCTGGTTTGCTGGACATCTTTAAGCTAAGCTTCTTCCACCTGCTGGGCAGTATATCATCTGACTCCGCCCTGTGACGTCAGATCTTTTTTTCTGCTTGAAGGGACAGCTCTCCTCCTTCGCAGCTCTGCAGTGTTAGAGGCTTACCATAGCACTTTGGTAATTTTCTTCAAAAAAACTTTCTCTGAAGATTCAGTTCATCACTCAAATTTCAGCTCCTTTGATGTGGCTCTGCCTCACTCGATGGAAGATGGACACGAAGGAAGCTAATCTGTCCTGCGCTTCAAATTCTGCATCATGTGTCGAAAGAAGATGTCGAACACCAACTCTCACGTGTCCTGTATCTACTGCCTTGGATCACAGCATAATGTGGCTGGCTGTGGCCTTTGTCAGACAATGTTTCCAGTATTTCTAGAAGATCATGCTGCCATGCTCCCCGTAGGTAGACCAGCTGACAGGGACCCTAAACTTTGACCTACAAGTCACAAGAGATCCTCAACTGCAGCCAGATTAGCAGCTCAACTGGCAGCTTTGGAAAAGGAATCGGTGGCTGCCACAGTGACCGGTTTGAGCCAATTTTGGAGGGTCCTTTTCCGATTGGTTCTGGGATATGTGCCAAGCTGTCCAGGTCATTGGAGAGCCCTGCTCACTATAGCAAGAAGCACAAGCGCCCGCGGTGCTGGTCATAGGATTGAGAGAGATCCTAGTCCTCCACTGCCTTGACTCCCCTAACTGCTCACATCAAGACTTCAGTTGAGCTCCCCTCTGTCAAGAGTTTGGTCAATAACTCCTCAGAGGCCCCATTAGGCTTGTCAACCTCGACATCTATTCCGCAGGCTGTTTTCTCGAGCCTGGCTACCAGTTGTCAGAGGAGATCGATGAATCAATCTCCTGGGCCCTAGTTCTCCTGGTCCTCTCCCAGGATGATGTGGGTTGGTCAGTATCCCAGACCAGTTCCACTTGGCACCTGCCTCCACCAGCAGTCTTGCCACCTAAGCTGATGCTCATCAGTATGGCTTGGCACATGGTTTACACTGACCCTCCAGAGGTTTTTCCTTGACGTCAAGTCGAAGGTCGAGGTCAAAGTGCTGTTTGCGTTCTTGATGGCTTCATTGTAAGGTGCCTCTGTTGATACTCCTCAACCTTCTTGGGCGAGGAGAGGCACTGCCGCAGCATGTGGAGGTGCTATGAGGAGCTCCACTGGTAGCAGTGGACCATTGCGAGGCAGGGTAGGACCCTGCCACCTGAACCTCTCGCTCACCTGGCAGCTGTCTGTGGCCAGTGGTGCCCACTGGTTCATCCTCCAAGCTTTTTCTGGCATCTGCCTCCCCCCTTTGCAGGTAGAGCCACCTCCACCACAGCCTTGGTGGGAGCCCTGATGAAGGGCTTCTGCTGCATCCAGCTTGCTAGGTGAACCATTGGTAGAAATCATCCCGCTGGAAGACACTCAGGTGGTCCACAGTGGCGAATGGTCAAAGGCGGTTTTCAAAGAGTCCTTGGATGACTTGAGTGGGTCATCCCTGTTGTCCTCGAGGACTGATGGCCAGTGACCGTGGGCCAGTGTCATTTGGGGCTCTCTTCCAGCTGATGTTGTAGTCCATGAATGTGCCCTTGGAGCCAGTCCAGAAGCAGACCAAATACCCCTTTTCTGATAGCCTAGACAAGGACAGTTCTCTGAGGATTACCTTTCAATGGCTGAGACCATTTTGGGACCAGCCCTGGAGCTCAGGTGGCATCCAGCATCCTGCCTGACACCCTTCACTGATATGGTCTGCAAGTATGCAGCCCCTACTGGGACCTTTTTGGAGTCCTCTGACCACCCTTTGGTTGAGGGGCTGGTTTTAGAATTTGGCCTTCCTGAAGTCTGGAGGTCATGTGGACATGGACAAGCCCCCCCCAACAAGGAGTGAAAAAAGCTTGACCATGCGGCCAAAAAGGTCTACGCTGCGTCCTCTTTGGGTTTGCGTCAGGCAGCCTATACTGTCCTAATGGCCAACTTTGGTTACTGCCTTTTGGGAGCGCTGGCTAAAATCCTCTCACACCACCCTGCTAACAACCTGTTGCCAATGAAGTTGATCAAGGATCAGAGTCAAGCACTGACTAAACACCAGCTCCAGATGGCCTTGGACATGAGCGACTCCCATGCTCGTGCCATGGTAACGGCGATCATGATGCATCGCAGGGCCTGGCTGAGGCTGTGCACCTTTACGGGGGGCACTCACCATAAGCAGGCTGATGTCCCCTTCTTGGGCACCAACCTCTTTGGCCTGGTGGTGGATGGACATCTCACCAGGACAGACAAGTCCAGTGCCACCCTAGATTCTGTGGCTTCATCTCAGAAGTACGATAAGACTCAAAAGCCTAAAAAGAAGACCTTCCATGGCAGCAGCCCCAGCAGGGGCAATACCAAGCCTGGCACTCCAAGGCCCAGTTCACTGGCCAGGGGCCAAAAAGAAGTGGGAGGAGGTGAAGTGGTGTCCATCCAGACCCAGCATCTGGTGCCCTTCCAAAGCTGCCCAGTGATGGTTTGGTGGCTGTCATTCTCCTGCCTGTCCAATCTCTGACCCAGCTCACAATGGGAGGTCTGCTATGCCACTTCTGGCCACATTGGTCTGTCGTTGCTATGGGCAAGTGGGTTCTGGAGCTGGTTGGCAGAGGGTTGCCTCTAGACTTCGAGGCTCTCCCACCTTATCCACTCCATGCCTCTCAGGAGTCCTCGGTGTCACAGGACACATTGTCCACTCTATGGGAGGACATTGCTCAGCTCCTAGCAAAAGGAATCATAGCCCATGTCCCAGATGCCCTGGTAAGTCAAGGGTATGTGTCTAGGTACTTTGGCACCAATACTGGATCTGCATGACCTGGACCAGTTCATGCAGAAGCACAAGGTCTGGATGGTCACTCTGAGCTAGATTATACCATCCCTAGAGCAGGGCATGTGGTTCTGCACTACTGACACAAAAACTACCACACTCTGTGGTGCCGGCTTGGGTGCTGCTGTGGGGTTAGCAGCCCCTGTAAATATAGAACCGATGCAAAGTCAGCGCACTCCTATTCCTTTCACATAAAGGTAAAAATTACCAGTGCCATTGCTAATCTGAGCTCACATATAAACTGTTCAGACAGACCTTCACACTGGTACACTGAGTCCATGAATAAATTGAAAAAAGATAAACTATCGTAATTGCTTAATATCAGTATTGTTTTATATGCCTAGTGCAAACAAAAACTCAAGGAGAATGCCCCATGTGGTTCTGCACCCTGGAGCTCCAGGACACATTCTTCCACATCCCAGTCTTCCCATCCTGCTGGTGGTACTTTTGGTTCCACATAGAAGGGATCCTCTTTCAGTTTCAGGTCATGCCCTTTGGCTTTGTCCGTGCCATTTGTCTTAAGGTGCATGGCAGTGGTGGCAGCCTTCTTGCAGAGCAAGGGAATCAGGGTGTATCCTTACTTGGACAACTGTCTGATGGCTGGTCCTTCCAGGGAGGCCGTAGAGGAGGCCAGAGATCTGGCCCTTCATACCTGCAGTGACTTGGTCCCATTGGTCAACCCAGGCAAGTCCGACTCAGTCCCTCACAGGTCATCAGTTTCATTGGGGCAGAACTAGACTCCCTGCTGACCAAGGCCCATCTCAGTGCAGACCGGGCACAGGACCTGACCTCCTTTGCCCGATCATTTCAGGTTGGGTGCTCGCTCCCTGCCTGGGATTTCCTCAGCTGCTGGGGTACATGGCATCTACCATCAACATGGTCTGTTGAGTATGCTGGCAGATGCATCACCTGCAATGGGAGCTGGGCCGCCAGTGTCCCAGCGCCTAGGTCACCTAGACCGGCCATGCATAGTGACTCAGCCGATGTGAGATGCCATCCAGTGGTGGCTAGTTCCTCGCCAGGAATCCTGTATGTCTGTCCAGAGCCAACCATCATGCTTATGACAGACGTGTCTCTGGTTGGGTGGGAGCACCTGGGAGGTCACAGAGCCCAGAGGTTCTGGTCACCCAGGAGTCCTATCACCACATCATCTTGCTGAAGCTCCATGCTGTGTGGTTGACTATCACGAATCTGATTCTTTTCAGAGGTCAGGTCATGCAAGAACAGACGGCCAATGCCATGACCATGTTCTACCTGAACATGCAGGGCGTAACTCACTCCCTTCATCTTGTGTTGGGAGGCCTGCCACACCTGGACCCTCTTGTGCAGTCTGGGTGCTGATGTCCTGGCAGTACATGTCCCAGCAGTGAACACCCAGCTGGCAGGTGTTCCAGCCAGGTGGGGGAGACATTGTACAAGTGTTCCATACATCAGGAGATGGAAAGCCATCTGTTCTTCCAGTGGGACACCCCTTTGATCGACCTTTTGCCTTCTGGGAGAACTGAAAGCTAAGACTGTTTTGTGTCCCCCCCAAGTCCAGGACACTGATGGAGGATGCCTTCATGATGCCCTTGACTCCAGGCCTCGTATACGCCTTCCCTTTGAACCACAAGGTGGTAGTCAAGGAATGGAAGGACAAGGCACGGATGATCCTTTTAGACCCAGACAAGCCTAGACAGTTCTAGTACCCGGATCTCCTCATCCTCAGCAGCAAGTTGGCAGTTGCCTATTCACCCAGAGTTGCTGACCAGACAACAGGAGAAGGTCCTGCACCCCACAGCCTGGTTCCCGAGCAACTAGGAATCTAGGCCTCGGATCATTCAGAAGCTGTGCTCTCTGTAATGGAGGCCTCTGGAAAGAGTCGACTCAATGGTGCAACGCCTTTAAATGAAAGAGGTTTTCCATTAGCCCAGGTGTTTGTAATCCTAGAGTTTAATAAAATAAAAAATACAATTTGGTGTCAGGACAAGGAGTTTGATCCCCTTGCCTGCTTTGTGGCAAGCATCCTGACATATCTCTTGTCCCTCTGTCATTTGGGACTGTGAGCAATGACCCTCAAGGTGCACCTGGGAGCCATCTCTGCATACCAGGCATGGGCTGGTATGTTAAGGGTTGGCCAGAAGAAGGTGGTAAGGTGATTTTTTAAAGGCTTTGACTATCTGTCTCCCGCAGTGCATGAACTACCACAACCATGGGACTTACTGCTGGTGCAGGCTATGTTCATGGGCAAGCCTTAGCTTAATTTGCTTGAAACCTTTGTACCATGCTTGACTCTGGGTTGTTTTACCCTCCGCATTCATTTGTAATACCTTTCATTGTACTGTCCATTTCTCTTGTTTTGTACTTCCATGACGTGGTGCCTTTGCAAAGGAGTCTCTGATTCAAAGGTTTGTAATTCTGATCTTTCAAATAAAAAAGATGCTTCTAGGAGTGTGGATATGTTGTTCATCCACACTCTTTGGCATGTCCCTTTCCCCTTTAAGGATCACCGGAAGTCTTCAAGCTGGCTCCTCCCACTCACCCGGGTGGTGTATACCTCGGCTTCGCCCCATGATGCCAGATCTTCCTTTCCGCTGGAAGATACAGGTTGCCTCCCTTGTGCTCACGCATTTCGTAGGCCCTGGCTTTCAAAAACTCGGTTTTACCGAAATTAAAACTCATTCGAGTTAGCGATTGCGCTTTTACGTCTTCGATCATGGAAGAAAAATCTTCTCCAGGATTTCGCCGGTGTCCTTGCGGCCTGAAGATGTCGGCGCACCGATCCTCATCTCACGTGCGTCTACTGTCTAGGTGTTGGCCATGACATCTCGTCACAGTTTTTTGTGGCCTTCCATCCCAATGTCCTAGACGACCGCTTGGCACGTTTGAAGTTGGGGAGACTGGAGAAAATAAATCCTCCGGTGAAGTCCAAGGAGGCTAGGTGGGTGGTTTCGACGGCTGCGAGTTCCACCGAGCAGCTGGAACGCATGAAAGTGTTCAAGGAAGAAGCCACCTGCACTTCGGAAAATCAAAGCTTTTTCGTTCCACTCAACCCGGGCTCCACCTTCACAGGTTCTTTTAAGGAGTTGTGCCAGTCTCTCCCCACCCAGGGTGAGGCACCTGTGGGCTTGCACTCCTCCCGCTCTTGGAAGAGGGACAAAGAACCTGGCTCGTCTTCATCTTGGCGGAGACGCTCTTGGGACCGAGAGAGGTCTCAGTCCCAGGGGCATGCGGTCTCGAGTTCGGTCGTGATCGCTTCCTCAGCTGCAGGCTTCATGGACTTTCCGTCTGGTCAAACAACCGAGGAAGTGGCCGATGATATTGAGATTATTCTTGACCCGATCGACCCTGTCACCGGCCATGGCCGATGACTCCTTGGAAAGAACTCTGGTCCTTCTGTTCCCCGATGAGGAGACCCAGCCCGCTGGTGTCCCCATTGAGGTTCCGGTTCCAGACCCACGGGTTTTGCTGATCCCTCCAATGTCTCCCGAGTGACCGTGTCGGTCGTCTCGGTCGTGGTCTAGAACCTCTTCGGCCGAACGACCGAAGAAGAGCCATAAGCACTCCAAAAAGAGGCGTCGCCACAGGTCATCCTCTTCCTCATCCTCCTCGGATGAGGAGAGGCTCCGACGGAAACTCTGTTTGCGCTACAAGGACCTTATGTGGCAACAGCTGATTTTGACAGGGCAGAAGCCGGCTCCACCACCTACCCCAGCCATTACTTGGCTCTCGCCTCCTAGGCCGAAGCCGACCCCCTCAGAACTGACGCCTTCGGTTCCCCCACTCGCAGAGCAGGCCAGTCCTCTGGTTTGGCCTTTTCTGGTCTCTCCACCTATTTTGGTGGAACCACTGCCCAGGCAGCCTGTGGAAGGGGCTCCTTCTAAGGAGGGCCAACCAGACACTGGACTCCCCAAACGTCTGTCGGTCACCGTCACCCCGGACTGCCCTGGGCGGGTCGAGGGTGATTTGGGTAGTAGGCCGCTGTACCCCAACTCTTCGGACTCGGATGTCACCAGACTCCACTCTCATCCGGGGGATGATGAGTCGTCCGTTGGCACAGGAATGGAGGAAGGCCCTTCCTCCTTCCAAGGGATTCTTCACCTCATCTCCGATTCTACAGGGATGCCCCTGGAACTCATCCAGAAAAAGTGGAGTACCCTCTCACGGACATCCTCAAAAGAGGGGATACCCTGACGGAGGCCTTTCCTGTGGCCGAGACCATTGTTGGTCTGGCACTCTAACTGTGGCAGCATCCTGCCTCATGCCCAGCACCGTCTGCCCGCATGGGCCGCAAATATGCGGTACCCATGGGGTCCCTTGCGGGGTTCACAGAGCACCTTTCAGCTGAGAGCCTGGTGTCCGCCTCTGTGTTCAGGTGTACTGGCAGTTCTGCCAACACTGACCGGCCTCCCAACAAAGAGTCCAAGAACTTGGACCATTCGTCGAGGAAGGTCTATGCGGCCTCTTCCTTGGGCCTTCGTCAGGCAAGTTTAGCCGTCATCATGGCACACTTCTCTCATGCCCTTCTAGCATCATTAGATAAGGTCCTCCCACGTCTTCTCGTGGACATGCAGACTACGGGCAAGCAGGTCCGGGATCAGGGCCATGCTGTTGCCAAACAGTAGCTCCAGACAGCCCTGGACATCGGGGATTCTTGTGCCTGCTCGATGGCTGCCGCAGTTGCCTCTCACTGCAGGGCTTGGCTGAGGCTCTCCTCCTTCCCAGCGGATACTCAGCACAGGTTAGCTGATGTACCTTTCCTTGGGACCGACCTGTTCGGCCCAGGAGTGGCTGGTCACCTACAGCGCATTGAACAGTCCAGTGCCACCTTGGACACCACTTCTGCCAAGAGTTCTTCAGGCAAGAACCAGCAGAAGAAAAAGAGGAAGCCTTTTCATCACTTTTCCCCTGCAGTTCAGCAGTCCTCCTACCAAGGAGGTCAGCAGCAGCAGCATCGGCAGCAGGCTCAAGCTTTGTGCCCTCGGCCCGAGCCTGGACCCTATCAGATCCGCAAAGGAGGCCGAGGCTCAGGTCCTGGAGCCTCCTCCTCCTCCAAGCCTGCTTAGTGATGGGATGGGGGTGGCCGCCCCATTCCTGTCCCGCCAGCTCTGGGTTTTCCCGTGGGGGGCCGTCTCCGCCACTTCCTTTCCGCCTGGTCCGCTATCACTATGGACTTAAGGGTTCTCAAATTGGTCGGTCAGGGACTGCCTCTAGAATTCGAGCAGTACCCTCCCAGCCGAGCCCACGACCCTCGGGAAGAACAGATTTCCACTTGCACCCACTTGGCTCTTTGAGACGACATTGCTCAGCTCCTCCTCCTCTCGTGGCGGATCCGTCTGCAGACCCAGGCTTCGTCTGCAGGTACTTCCTGGTGCCCAAGTGGATGGGGGCCTGGTGCCCCATTCTAGATCTCCATGACCTGAATCAATATCTCAGGTCACGCACCTTTCAGGTGATCACTCTGTCCCAGATCATACCATCCTTGGAGCGAAACATGTGATTCTGTTCACTGGATCTGCAGGGTGCATTCTTTCATGTCCCAATCCATCCATCCCATCAGAGATTCCTCCGCTTCAGGGTCGAAGGGACCCTATACGAGTTCCGAGCCATGCCATTTGGCCTGTCATCGGCCCCACGGGTCTTCACCAAATACATTGCAGTGGTGGCGGCCCATCTACAGCGTCGGGGAGTCAGAATATACCCTTACCTCAATGATTGGCTCCTAGCAGGCTCCACCCAATAGGAGGTGGAGAGGTCCAGGGATCTGGCCCTCCTGACCTGCTCCCAACTAGGCCTCCTGATCAACGAGGCCAAGACGGAACTCGCGCCTTCTCAGGTGATGGGCTTCATTGGGGCAGAGCTCGACTTTTGTCAAGCCAGAGCTCGGCTCCTGGCGGACAGGGCAGAGATTCTCTCCTCCTTTGCCCAATCATTTCTGGTTGGGCACTTGCGCCCTGCCCGGCACTTTCTGCGCCTTCTGGGTTACATGGCGGCATGCATCTCAGTGGTCCATTGGGCCTGGTTGCACATGCTCCCCCTCCATTGGGAGCTGGCCACCCAGTGGACTCAGCGCCATGGTCATTTCGACCAGCTGATCACTGTAACCCAGAAGATGTGGGACGCTCTCCAATGGTGGACCGCCCCAGACTGGTTGCAGGAAGGGGTCCTGTTTGTCCGCCTCGAGCCGATGGTCGTCCTTATGACTGATGCCTCTCTCATGAGCTGGGGAGCCCACATGGGGGACAACAGGGCCCATGGGTTCTGGACCCCCGAGGAGTCCTGATGTCACATCAACCTGTTGGAGCTCAGAGCAGTCAGACTGGCACTGTCAGCTTTCGCTCCTCAGCTCCGGGGTCAAGTGGTTCAAGTCCAGACGGACAGTACCACGATGATGTACTACCTCAACCAACAGGACGGCACGCACTCCTGTCTGCTGTGCAAGGAGGCGCTCCACATCTGGACCCTCGTAAGCCGGTTGGAGGTGGATCTACTAGCCATCCATGTGGCAGAATCCTCGAACCAGCTGGCGGATGCTGTCAGCCGCATATGCCAGACATCCCCCGAGTGGTCTCTTCATCCAGAGGTAGCTCACAGCCTGTTCTCCCGTTGGGGCAAACAGATGGTGGACCTGTTTGCCTCCAGGGAAAACACCAAACTGAGACTGTATCATACCCACCCCCCTCAGCTGGGCTCGCTGCAGGGGGATACCTTCTTGAGGCCGTGGACCCCAGGCCTCCTCTACGCCTTCCCTCCATTTCTCTTGATCCACAAGGTGAGGAAACATAGAAACATAGAATTTGACAGCAGATAAGACCGCTGGCCCACCTAGTCGGCCCATTTCCCTACCTAACAGCTAAGCTGCAGATCCTAGTTAACCAACAGCTTACTTCCTCCTACCCCCCACTAGGACTGCCTTATGTCTGTCCCATGCATTCTTGAATTCCCCCACTGTTCTTGACTCCACGACTTCCTCAGGGAGGCTGTTCCATGCAACCCTCTCTGTGAAAAAATACTTCCTCACATTACCTCTGAGCCGTCCCCTCTATCTTCAAATTGTGCCCCCTTGTTCTTACACATCTCTTTTTCTGAAAGATGCTACCCTCTTGGACTTTGTTGATTCCTTGAGGTACTTGAAAGTTTCTATCATGTCCCTCTCTCACATCCATCAGGAGACAGTGGTGTGGATACATACAAAATTATTGTGAAACCTTCTCAGTGGACAGTACAGTCATATCAAATCCTGTTTTATGATTGGTTTTAAGTGTGTATTACTACAAATCTTGTCCTCCCCTCCCTTTCAATCTTTCTCTCTGACATGACACTCTGTGGTTCTAGGTTTATACTTATTTTTTCTTCTTTCTAGAAATCCTCTTTCCTCTTCATACAGCTCCCTCCCTTTATGATGTCCCATCCACTCCTTTCCTCTGATACCTATCCTCTCTGTCTGAACAACACAATGGTGCCATTTTGTTCAGAAATCCTAGCCTTTTCCTCCCTCCCTCCTTGTCTTTACTGTTTCTTCCCTCCCTTACTCTGCCATGTCCCTACATGGCTGTGAATAATCACCTGTTTCTTATAAGAAATGTCAGCTTATTTTTCCTTCATGTGCCCTACTTCTTGTGCCCAAGCTCTTCCCTCAGTTATATCCCTTTGATTCTTTTAGATTACAATCTTCTGGTTCAGAAATCCCCACTGTCCTTTTCTCTGTCATACGCTACTCTGCTATGTCCCACCTGCTACCTCTCTTTTTATCTGTCCTTCTGTTTCATATATTTATTTTCATAAATATTCAAATTCTGATTTCTATAGTAATTACCAGTGATCACTTTAAAGGAACTGTTCTGTGATGGGAGCTCACCATAAGTAACAGTGAACCCACATCCAAGGAACTGGGCACTTACTCAGATGATTATAGAACAGATTTGGGAGTCAAGAAACCTTGGTTCAAATCCAGCAGTAGTTGAGAAAATTAATCAGTTGACTTCACAGTTTTTGCAGTTGCGAAACGTGATTAGCGTGACCCAGTTGTAAATCGGCTATTGCATCTCCGCTTGAGCCATCCTGGACTTGTTTTGTTCAGCAATTCCATTTTGGATTCTGCCTCCTTCCACCATCTCTCACCCACACCACTGTGTTGTCTGAATATTCATGGCACTCCCAGATCCATTATCTCAGGGTTATATATGCCTGATAAACTGCTTGATGCACATGTGACCCAGATTGGATTTCGAGTCTCCCAGCAAGCCCCTTCTCCTCCTGAGTGTCTTCCAGTCTTTTTGTCATCTGTCTCATTGGCTGTAGAGTAATGCTCATTTTTGTTCAGAAATTCACTCTTCTTTTCCTCACTTACTGTGCCATGTCCTGCCATTTTATGTTTGTTATGGTTTTTTTTTTTTTTTTTATGAAATCCCTGCTGGTTTTCTCCTCCCACCTACTCCTCTGCTGAGTCCCACCTGCTCCCTTCTTCTGCCATTTCACCTTGGCTGTAGAGTAATACCTGTTCTTTTGTTTGTGAGAAACCTGCATTTTCCAGTTTCCTGCTCTTCCATCTGTCCAGTTTCTTTGTATCTTACCTCGCCTTCTCTCCTCCCAATCCCTCCCTCTATATGTTCAACGTTCTCCCTCCCTCTACCCTGTCATCTATTGATAGTATACCAGTCTATCACTACCAGTATACCATGTTTGCTAATCTGCAGTGTCACCTAAACACAACTGGTCCTAGCGTATAATTTGCAACCCACCCAAAAAAAAAATCTTGAAAAGGAACAGAATTCCTGGCGATGCCCTGGGAAGCACCCGACTATCATACCATTAGCAATAATTTTATGACTGCATAGGCGGAGCACTACGAGGCATGTTGCTATCATTCTAGCAGACACAAGGGACCATTACTGTATTTGGTCCCAGTTCTCTTCTACAGTGATCGCCCTTTGTCCTCAGTGCTGAGGATCATATGGGTGTGTTTTTTTTCCACTGCCTCTCCCTCCATGGCTGCAGTTGCTCTCTTGCAGTGCAGAACACTCCCCCAAAGGGTGCACTTCTTTGAATGTGATACTTCCACATTTTGCCATACCATGCATGTGCAAGCAGCTCACAACAGATATGCTTGCAGTGCCCAAGATGTCCACTGCATCTTGAGTGCACATGTGAGGAACTCAGTGACCATCTTGGACACAGCGCCATTTACACCTGAACTCCATAACACAGAGACCTTTCCACCGTCACCTCCATGCTCTCTTAATAGCTTCATGCAGATGTATGGCTCTGACCAGAGCTTGTTCTAATTTAGTTTTTGTAGACCAGGAAAGGAGGGCTAGGCAGTTCTATTTTCAGCCTCGTCCGGGGGGGGGGTGTACAGATGTAAATTGACATGCTGAATAAGGATTAAACTGTTGGTCATATTTTTAGTAGGTAGAACCGTCACATTTATAATCATTTGTAACATCAGAGTTACTCATGGTTAACCATATATTGTTTGCAACTATTGTCTATATTTTACACATATTCATGGCTGTCTCAATGTACAAGACATATTTCACCTAGTTTTTTTTTATTTTTTATAGAGCTGTTTATTCTCCCAGAGCCTGGCAGGCGGATACCCCTCCATCAGGGGAGGGGCTCATCCAGTCCCACATGTCCCTGCTTTTCTCCCCCTGTGCAGCACAATCCAGAAGGTGGGGAGGCACAGGATGCAGGACTCATCATGGAGGCCTGCCAGCTCCTTTTCTCCTTTCTTCCATCCCCCTCCCACCCGATGCAATAGCGCGTTATACCTCCCGACCCATATTGCCCTCAGCCACCGTCAGGGCGGCAGTCAATAAATGGGATGACAAACCTCCCTCCCTCCCGAGAGAGAGCAGTTCTCTGAGCGCTCAGATCCTCCCTCACCCTGAGGCCCGACCACTCCCCGAACCCATATTGCCAGCATGGTGCGGAGATATAGCAACCAGCTGCCTCAGCCTCCAGCGCCACCAGGCCGGCTATTTCACCTCTAGTTTTGTGGCAGACTAGGAGTCAGCTTCTATGAGTTTATATTTTACCCAACTGTACTACAGTTGTCTGAAATTAATATGGGAAGTACCACAGCCACAGGGCCTCCAGAAAAAGCACTACTTTGTATGATCAAAGGCACAGAGAATATTGCACTTATAAATAATCCTCGTCTTTCTCTCTGGTATCAGTGAACAAACTGGTTAAATCACTGCTCTAATAATTTGTTACAGCTATGCAGCCTGCCTGAGCTACTGAAATCTAACTTTTGTAGTATGTATTTGATATTTCATCCACCTGGGTAACTGTAACATGAACATTTATTTTTATAGGAGTCCCAGGATAGCAGCAGATAAGCAGATAAACTGTACATTTTTTCACAGAAAAAACATGCACACACATTCAGCATAAAACAGCCAGTTATACTGCACAGCTCTAAAAGAAAGTGTCAGATTAGTTATTTACAAAGTGCATGGTGTAACTGTTACACTGATAGCACCTAGGGCAAGCCTTGAAGCATGTCTCTAGGAATGAGTTCCCAAAGCAGTGGCAACTGTCATGTGCTTGTGTGTAGTAGTGTTGTGAAGCCAGTGTTTGAGGTCACCTCTTTCAACTAGCTGGAAAATGTATTCCAATCTTAAAGTGCCTGACAGGAAAATTAAAGCTTGCCAAAGTATTTACAAGCTTGTGCATCATAAACCTATTCACCAACTGGAACAAACAGACAAGTGATGCACTGGAGGGGCTCTCACAGGCTGTATAAAATTGTGTCCCATTAAAATGAATAAGAAAGGAAGGGTAGAAAACAGTAATTAATCCCATCAGTAGAACAAGCTTTTGTAACTGATGTAAGGAGACCTTGAAGATGGATAGAAATGATCCTCTGGTATATTTCTAGAGGGTGCCTAACCAGCATGAACTGTGCTACCTGGTTGGATTTGCCACTGGACACTTGGACTGAAGAGATGTAGCTACTGACATCAAGAACAAACCTAAATAACTGGCCTTGCTCAGTGCAGATAGCCATTATTATTTGTCATAATAACCAGCTGGTTATTACAGCAAACAAATGCACACTCAACAGCAGCTGCGCTCACGAAGTGCAGCATACAGACAACAATTTCCCTAGAAAAACACACAAACCACACAGTTCTTGGGGTTTATTTAGCATCACACACCATGGGTATGTATCAAATAAACAAGACTGGTACAGAAGCTATTCAGGGTATGACGAGAGAGGGACACTCAAGGCCATGACATCAGATTGGAGGAGTGGTAGGTCGGGAGGAAATGAGGAGACACTTTACACAGAACAGGTGGTGGCAGGGTGGAACATGTTACCAGCAAAGGTGGCACCTGTAAAACAGTAGGCTGCTTCAAAAGGGTCTGGGACAGGGCAAGAGGGAGGATGGGGGACAGCTGCAGAATAGGGCTGCTAGCTGCAAAATCAAGCAGACTCGATAGACCTCGATAGTCTGCTTTGCTCTCTAACCCTACCTTCTTCTATTATTCTCTTTGTTCTGATGTAACAAGTCTACTCGTTCAGCCTTTAAAAACCTGTTTTTCTACTTTATTTCA
Organism: Neoceratodus forsteri; assembly: GCA_016271365.2. Classification (NCBI taxonomy): domain Eukaryota; kingdom Metazoa; phylum Chordata; order Ceratodontiformes; family Ceratodontidae; genus Neoceratodus; species Neoceratodus forsteri. The sequence continues at coordinate 1,732,119,931 of CM057449.1, forward strand.
GGGATCCAGAGTGCCTTGACCAGGCCAAGACACCTCAATTTCTGGAACCTAAACAGTTTTTCAGAAATCCTCTGTACTGCAAGGTACTAGCCCTGACTTTTGGATTTGGTACCAGTGGAAGATGATTTCCAAGTGGCCCACACTATCTCCTGCTGAACACATCTCTAACTACTATATCTCCCTCTGTGTCTCTAGTTGAATTTATGTGCTAGGGTTTAATAATTTGTTTAATCCTTACAGTCATTTTAAGTTCTAAGTTGATATTAGAAGTGAATTTTGAACCTTGACTGTGTAAATCCTTCTTTTGCTCTCTGTCCTGCAACCTCTCTCTCCTCTCCTCCTCCCACAGACTGTCTGCTTTGCTCTCTGACCCTGCCCGCTTCTATTATTCTCTTTGTTCTGATGTAATAAACCCTACTGGCCAGCCTTTAAAATCCTGTTTTTCTACTTTATTTCAGGGATCCAGCGTGCATTGACCAGGCCACGGAACCTCAATTTCTGGAACCTAAACAGTTTTCAGAAATCCTCTGTACTGCAAGGTACTAGCCCTGACTTTTGGATTTGGTACCAGTGGAAGCTGATTTCCAAGTGGCCCACACTATCTCTGCTGAACACACCTCTAACTACTGTATCTCCCTCTGTGTCTCTAGTTGAATTTATGTGCTAGGGTTTAATAATTTGTTTAATCCTTACAGTCATTTTAAGTTCTGAGTTGATATTAGAAGTGAATTTAGAGCCTTGACTGTGTAAATCCTTCTTTTGCTCTCTGTCCTGCAACCTCTCCTCTCTCCTCCTCCCACAGACTGTCTGCTTTGCTCTCTGACCCTCCCCACTTCTATTATTCTCTTTGCTCTGATGTAACAAACCTACTCGTCCAGCCTTTAAAATCCTGTTTTCTACTTTATTTCAGGGATCCAGCGTGCCTTGCCCAGGCCACGGACACCTCAATTTCTGGAACCTAAACAGTTTTCAGAAATCCTCTGTACTGCAAGGTACTAGCCCTGACTTTTGGATTTGGTACCAGTGGAAGATGATTTCCAGTAGCCCCACTATCTCCTGCTAGACACACCTCTAACTACTGTATCTCCCTCTGTGTCTCTGGTTGAATTTATGTGCTAGGGGTTTAATAATTTGTTTAATCCTTACAGTCATTTTCAAGTGCTAAGTTGATATTAGAAGTGAATTTTTGAGCCTTGACTGTGTAAATCCTTCTTTTGCTCTCTGTCCATCCTATCTCTCTCTCTCCTCTCTCCTTCTCCCACAGACTGTCTGCTTTGCTCTCTGACCCTGCCCACTTCTATTATTCTCTTTGTTCTGATGTAACAAACCTACTTGTCAGCCTTTAAAAATCTCTGTTTTCTGCTTTATTTCAGGGATCCAGCGTTAGCCTTGCCAGGCACGGACACCTCAATTTCTGGAACCTAAACAGTTTTCAGAAATCCTCTGTACTGCAAAGGTACTAGCCCTGACTTTGGATTTGGTACCAGTGGAGCTGATTTCCAAGTGGCCCACTATCTCCTGCTGAACACATCTCTAACTACTGTATCTCCTCTCTGTGTCTCTAGTTGAGTTTATGTGCACAAGGTTTAATAATTTGTTTAATCCTTACAGTCATTTTAAGTTCTGAGTTGATATTAAAGTATTTTTGTAGCTTTTTTTTTTTTGACTTTCCTTTAGCAGATTATATCCTCTCACCACTGGGGGGCTATATCTATCTCTTTCTATCTAAAAGTACGTAAGCCATGTGGGTTCTCTCTGCCTTTCTCTCACCTCTCCTCCTCCTCTGCCCTGCTCCCCTCTTCTCCTCTCCCTGGTCCTAGCCACCCCCTCCACCCCCCCACTCTGGTTTCCACCGCTTCTCCAAGGGAACTCTCCACTTCCACTCCCAGGCGTTTGTTGGTGCACCCGCTTGATATTCCTGGTTATTAACCCGACCACTACTCTTAAGCAAGTGTGGCCACCTCTACACTGTACCACCTTGCAGTCCATATGGGATACCGCCTGGAACCTTGCAACTTCTACTCCCAGAAATAATGATCAAAACTATCTCTCAAAGAGCTGCGGCTCTGCTCCTTAAAACTCCTACTCCTCCTCCCTTCTCATCTCAGGCAGCATCCATCCCAATCCTGGCCCTAGAAGCTCAGGCCACATGCAAACTCCAGGTGCCCTTATCCTTGCAACCATTAATATCTGCAGCCTACTACCAAAGCTGGATGCACTCCAAGCCTTCATATGCCAACACAACCCTGACATCCTTGCAGTGGTGGAAACTTGGCTGACACCTAAAGTTTCTGACTCAGCAGTAACAATACAGGGCTACAATGTCCACAGACTGGACCAGATATCCAAAAAAGGTGGTGGTTGTGCAATCTATATCAAAAACTCCTGTCTTGCACCCTGACAACTCCATCACTTTCTGCCTTGGCCCAGATTCTGCCAATAAAATCATCCTAGGTCCCAACCATAAAGCACTGACTATTGTCTCCATATACATCCCACCCAGGGACCCTAAACATGGATTCAATGATATCCTAAACTTTATCAACTCTCATCTTCCCGAAGCTGAACTTATTCTACTAGGGGATTTCAACATAAACTGGTTAGCATCGAGTGCTAGTGCCTATAAAGACTCCATCTCAGCTGCTAACCTCACGCAAATGGTGAACTCCACTACTAGGATTAACTACAAGACTGGCACCAGTACCCTCTTGGATTGGGTCCTCACCACTCACCCCACAAGGATTTCTCATCGACCATTCTCCCAGCTCTCTCAGTGACCACTCCCCTGATCGTGTGCATGGTCTAACAAATTCCTTAAGCCCCTCCCAAAATTATAAGCTTAGAGTCCTTCCTCGTGGAAAACTTCCACATCTCAAACAACACCTGCTTCTACAAGACTGGCTCCCATCTATGAAGCAACAGATGTTAACCTGGCTCTTGATCACTTCATCTCAATTTTCAACAAAACCTTGACCTCTTTGCCCCTGCTAAAAGCGAAAACAAAATCTCTCTCTAACCCATGGGTCACCGCGGCTCTTCTCTCACAGCTGAAACTAGGGATCATGTCTCGGCAGTTGCCAGGGCACTTCCAAACAACTGGACATCAAAATTACAAACAAGCATGAAATGCCTGCACAAAAGCCATACGACTAATAAAATCCACCAATTACAAGGCGGCTCTCACCAATACATAGGAAATGGTGGAGTGCTTTCTGGGACAATATCAAGGATGTCACAGGAAGCAGCCAAACACCTCTCTGGCCATGTTAATGGTTGATGGATCCATAACCCTCAACCCCAAGGTGATCGTAAACATCTTTAACACGACTTTTCAGACCTTAGTGCTGACTTCTACCCCATGACTTTTTTGAAAACAGGGCCTACTCCCAAATACCTCAGCCCCTCAGTCTAACCATCCCTCTTCTACTTCAGGGAGGTAGGCTGAATGAAGCTCACCGCTATATTACTGCAGCTATCTCTAAATCTAGATCTAGTAGTGACACCCAGGACCTTCAGCTTCTGTTGCTCACCCTCGATGAGGTAATTCATCCATTAACAAAAATCCTAAACCTCTCTCTCAGCTGTGGAAAATTCCCGGACCTATGGAGAAAGCAGCCACCGTGACACCCATCCATAAAAGTGGGGACAAGACGAATCACTCAAATTATAGCCCTATCTCTTTACTGCCCCACACTCTCAAGGCACTTTCGAGCGCATCGTGGCTGATCAACTTATTGACCACTTGGATAAATACAATATACTTTGTCCACAGCAACCACGGCTTCCGGAAGGTCACAGCACCACCACAGCCCTTCTTGAGTTCACTGGAGCTTTGCACAAATCCCTTGTTAACAACCCCTTCTCACAGGGGCCATTTTCATCGGCCTCCCAAGGCCTTCGATACAGTACACTATGGACTACTAATACACCGACTACTGAATGCCGGGCTATCACCTGACTCTTCTCTCTGGTTTAAAAGCTACTTAGAAAACTGGTCACAGAGAGTAAAATTCTTGGGACCCTCTTTCTAACACCCTGCCTGTTAGCTCGGGTGTCCCACAGGGATCCATACTGGACCCCTCCTTTTTAGCCTTTCTTAAACTCCTCCTTACCACTGCTCTGGAGCAGATCATACTATATGCCGATGATGCTGTTGTATTCTCCACTCACAAAGATCCTGCAACTCTTCAACACAACCTTCAACTTGGTTTCAGTTCTGTAGAGACATGGTTTCTTAATCATAAACTGGTCCTCAATGACAAGAAAACCAAATCTATGCTTTTCTGTAGCTCTCATAAACCACACAAGCTACACCACTTGGCTATCTCCACCACCCAGGGGAACACTCTAGATCAGGTGGGGTCCTTCAAATACTTAGGGATACAGCTAGACCCTAATCTCTCCTATGGACTTCATGTAGATAATGTAGCTAGAGCTGCTAATACATGGCTTGGTCTCCTCTACAAACACAGACCACACCTCATGCCAGAAGCTTTGAAGTTTGCAGTCCTGAGCTCTGTGATCTCTGTAATAGACTATGGTCTCATCATTTATGGCTCAGCCACAACCACAACCCTTAGATGCCTCTCAACTGCCTTAAATAAAGCATGTCAGCTCATCACTGGTGCTCACCGTCTCACCCACACATGTGACCTGTACACTCAGACTGGCTGGCTCCAACTATCAAACCACATAAAGTTTCTCACCTGCTCCATGGTGAAAAAAATCTACCTTGGCCTTGCACCTTCTGGGGTCTCAACTCTGTTACAACACCATATTAACAAATGGTGCCTTAGGAGATCACGCTACAGCTACTGAAAGTCCCCACAGTCACACTTCACAGGGACAATGCTCTTTTGCTTATGAGTGCCACTCTAGTTCAATGGCCTCAGTCCAACCATCTCCCTGCCCCAACAATTGGTATGTTTAAAACTAGGCTCCGGGACTATCTCACTACCAACAGCTCCTGTGACTGCCCAACTTAACCTTGTTTCTCCACTTCCCTTTCTGCTCTAGTTGTCCCCCTCCCCTCCTCACTGGATTCTACCCTCACATCTTGGTATACCCAATGCTGCACTTTTCACCCTCTCCCCACCCTTCCTACATTCCTTCTCCCCACCTCCCCTCTTCCCTCGCCCTATGACTCTGGCACTTCTTATTTGTTGTCTATTTTCTCTGACAAATGCCACTGGCTGCCTTGTTACAATGCTACCCTTGAATTGTATTAATCTGTACTCTGTTTGCAATGTCCACATTGTTGTAATATCTGTCCTGATGTTCCCCATAATTTGTATTTCTCTGGCGTGGAACCTTTGTAAAAGCCAAGGCTCAAAGGTATTTGTAATCCTAGACTTGATAAATAAAAAATAAATAAATAAAAGATAAATAAAAGACCAAATGACCTTTTCTGCTGGCAAATTTTGTATTCTTATAGTGCACACCACCAAGTACTGTATTAACCTATATATCATATAGAAGTGTATCCAGTTTCCCAAGACCTTTTATTTATTTAAATACTATCTGATGGCCTATGCTACCAAATGGCTAATGGTCTCCATGTACTATTCTAATGTGTTTTTGCCCTCCATGAACAGCTTGGTCTGATGAATAGAAATGTATTCTATTGTGCCTACTTCTTTGTTTCATCATTTGTTACATAACCTTCAATTATGTGTGCAAAAGAACACAGCAATGGTGCACAAGAGGGACAGGGCTAGTGTACTTTCATCAGACTCCCATGGTTGAAACTGTCACACTCAAAATGTCCTATACTACCAATTCCTGGACAAGGATTGGGGGGGTTCTGTACAATTATGCCATCACATGATTGGGATTCATTTCACATGGAAGTGGTTTCTTCTTTCTTCTGAAACTCCTGAATTTCACCCCTGGGCAATAGCATGTATCGAATCCCTATAAACACCATTAAGAAATCTGGACTAAAATGTTTTTTGAGATTTGCATATGGACTCGTATCTTTTATGCAGATAATTCCTTTTTTTTTCCCTACAAAGTGACACAATCAGAATTATTCTGTTTTACGCAGTATACATGGGACCTTCTCCGACATCCCTCGGTGTTTTAATGGACTGAAAATGTGGCCCAGATGACTGATTACAGGGTGGCAGAAACATCAACAATATGTTAGAAACCCAGGTGGGAGCTACACTTCAGCACTAAAGCGCCCAGATACAGGGCCTCTCCCAGCAAGGAAACGCTGAAGTCGGTCAGCCATTCGCCCCACTAAAACAACAATCTTGCGTACTATTTTCCAACTGATTTCTGTTGCTGGCCTTCTATTTATTTTTTCTCGGCCTCTCCAGGAGGCACTGTGTGTGGGGTGACCCATTCAAGAACCGATCGTGCGCACCGAGCTGCACTGCCCCAAGAGCTCTTGCCTGGAATGTTACCTTCCAGCTGTTCCCTCTGACAGTCCTGCACTCCCATTGTAGCTGACAATGTGAACAGCAGCCAACAGTGACACAATTGTTCCACCAAGTCCATCCATGCCCCTCACTGGCACACACAACAAAAGGGACTTCTCCCCCACTCTAGAATGAGAATGCTCTCATTGTTTTCTTACCTCTCCCTCTCGTGCTCTACCTGTCTGTCCAATGTTTTAGAGAGTCATTCCAAGAGTAAAAAAAAAGTGAAAATTCTTTTCCCTGGAGCACTTCAGCAGCCAGGTGGTGACGTCACACCCTCAGAATTCCTGACTTTTAAGATTTTTCCATCTGAGGTGGGTGGGGGAGGATGCAATGGGATTTAGACTTGGCAAAAAGTCAGGTAACTGTTAATGTTAAAAAACGAGCAACAGGAGTTAGTATTTGTAACTTCACAAGTAGTTGCTTTGTTTACCTCTCCCGCTATAGAATCTAGCTGTGTATTTTGAGGACCGGGATTAAGCTCTTGCTTTTTTTTAAGACTCTGGTCATTGCTGCTTCCTCTGAGTCTGAAGACTGTGACTATGAAGACAACAGAGGGCGCTGAAGCGGGACATCACAGGCGGCGGCGTTAATGAGCTGGGAGAGTGTGGCTGCTATTAGAGGTAGTGTACGCAAATGCGAATTAGATTTTTAGAAGAAAGAACAAAAAGAAATTGTTCTTTTTGTTTTATGGGTTGCCGTTGCGGACACAGATAGGGGTTATCAACAGCTGGGTAGCAGTGGAGTGGAGCGAGAGGTCCGTTTACATTTAAAATGTTTCACTCGGTGCTGAAAGAAAAAATGTAAAGAAATGTTGCTTCTTAGTTTATTTATTTTGGGGATTTTACTGAGGAAAGATAAGGAGAATGGCTGTAGGATTGGAGTCAGGTCTGTGCTCTCGCTTAGCGAGACAAACGTCAGAAGCCTGGAATAGTTTTACCCATTGTCTAGTATGTGTTGACAGCCACTAAAATCAGCGGTGGTGAGGTGTATGCAAATTGCCTACACATTACCACTGCTGATTGTAGCGGTCCTTCGCTTTCAGCTGTACGCTACTGCATCTGAACTGCTGCCATAGACTGCTGGGACAGTCATTGGTGCAGTAGGGCCACGCCTGCAAAAAGGAGCAGTGAATTGGATGCGGGGGTGGCACACCTATGAAAACTCATATGGTGGCACTATGTTTCTTGGACATGCATGCAAGCAAACATAAAAATAACAACAGCTAAAAATGTATCACTCCTTCTTTAGAAGTCCCTTACTAACACTAATGACTTTATTACTTTACTACTACACTAAACTCCAAAAGCATGCTGACAATATACAGTTAATTGTCAGTGACCAACTTCAGGATTATTTTCCTGCAGAACCCTGCAACTGGGTTTTTTGTTTAAAATAAAGTAAAATAGAGCTCAATCACAGAAACTACAGCTCTCCTAAGAAGACCTGCCCAGCCCAGCAGCCATCTTTCCCCTCAGAGAGTGTTTTAGAGACCAGGAACAGCAATTGAAAAGACCACAAAGTCATAGTAGATGATACAGTGTATTCCATTTATTCTCTCTTTTAAGTTAATTGCTTAGCTAAGTAATACATCTGACTTTCTCTCCAATGAATGATGCATGCTGCTAATTATACAGTATTTTGGGCTCCATATTCATCACATATTACCAGAAATGAGTGGGGGGGGTGGGGGGTCCGATTTGCCTACAGTCTTCCACACAAAGACTGAAAATCCTTGTGGCAACCAATTGAGTGCTCTCAACAAGGAGTTACAAAAAAGATGAGATACAGAAGCAAATTATTTGATACCTTTTAATGGACCAACATAGATGTAACAACAAGAACAAAGTGCTCTAGCTTTCGGACCAACCAGTCCTTCTTCAGAAGCTCATGGCAGTTGTTTAGAAAATACAATACTTATAACAGCTAGATAATGCAGAGAAAAACAGAAAGAAAATCCCCATTGGTTTAAAGTACTCATTTAAAAAATAAAACACAGAAGATGATGTCAGAGAAGTTTAACATTACCATACTGCCTTCAGCCAGGTGGAACACACATACAAAGAATCCTACTGCATATAAATTTAATTGACATAAGATAACACTGCTGAACCAGATAACTCCTAAATCAAGCTATGAGTGTCACAGTTTGTATAAGGATGTGATTACTGAAAGGCAACCCCCACCCAGGTTAGAGACAAACTAAGATTGTTATAGAGCCTATGAAGTTTCAATGTCTGCATTATAGACAAGAATTTACCAGTAAAGTTGTCTTAAAAACATCAGTGCGCACTATGTGATGTGTTAAACCTAGCTGGACCTACCACCCAGCTGTACTCTCAAGCTAGATATAAGGCCCAAGAAATTTCAAAAACCTCAGGACTATATAAATGATAATTTAAATATAAATTGACAATATAACTGTCAAACAAAAAACTCTAGATGAGGAACCTCAAGGAATTAAGACCATGTAGCCTGATATGTACTGATGTCAATATACACTAAGAATGTAACGACTTGATGTACCATAAGTGTCTAAGAAATCAGAAAAAGAGATAAAAATGTAATTTCTCTCCTCCTCTTCATACAAACAATACACCCTAACCCACCCCACATCACCATAATGTGGGTGGGGGAGATACAATCTCTAATCTCTAATCTAATCTAATCTAATCTAATCTAATTAAATATAATCTAATCTCTAATCTGGGTGGGGGTTGCCTTTCAGTAATCACATCCTTATACAAATTGTGACACTCATAGCTTGATTTAGGAGTTATCTGGTTCAGCAGTGTTATCTTATGTCAATTAAATTTATATGCAGTAGGATTCTTTGTATGCATGTTCCACCTGGCTGAAGGCAGTATGGTAATGTTAAACTTCTCTGACATCATCTTCTGAGTTTTTTTTTTAAAATGAGTATTTTAAACCAATGGGGATTTTTTTTTCTGTTTTTCTCTGCATTATCTAGCTGTTATAAGTATTGTATTTTCTAAACAACTGCCATGAGCTTCTGAAGAAGGACTGGTTGGTCCGAAAGCTAGAACACTTTGTTCTTGTTGTTACATCTATGTTGGTCCATTAAAAGGTATCAAATCATTTGCTTCTGTATCTATTCTTGCAAGGACCAATACGGCAACTACTAAATCTAGATTTCAACAAAAAAGATGAGGTGAGAAAGTTCAAAATTAAACAGAGGCACTGGAGGCAGATAAATTATTCACTCTTAAAATGCTGCACAGAATGTCCATAAGCAATTCAAATGAACAGAGTGTTAATTTAACTGAACCCAGAAAAATATATTTGATTAATTTGAAATGGAAAGTTTAAGAGTAACAGTTCTTAGCACCTCCACAAATCAAACAGTAAGTATATATAACTATTTACGCACTGTGGTCTTTAGCTCCCAAGAGGGAACTGTAAATCTTTCAGAACTCACTGGCAAATCTCCCTAAAGTCTTTGTTCTCAGCTTGCAGCAGGTATTCATTTTGCATATTGAATGTGTTTATTGTCAAGAGCTATAGACAAATATCAACTTTCTATCAGTGATGCTGAACAGAAACGTGGGGTCAGGTTTTAATTCCACTTACAGCTGTTCACAGTGGAGCTACAGTGTTCCAGTTTATCAGATACATATTACATCAGCAAATCAAAAGCTAACCTTTTGCCCTTCTGTATAAACAATACTGGAACAAATGCAAATTAGTAGCATTTATTTATTTGTTAACTGGTGGGTGCGCTGGGTCCCAGGGACCGTTTTCAGGCATGGCACGGGCCATCAAGGAGGCACACAATGGGTTTTGTCAAAAGCACCTACAGACAATGCAGGTAACATATGCAGGACAAGAAGCAATTGCAAAATACAAATACACATGTCAAATCTCAAATGATACAATGTCAAAAATTCCTAACTGGTACAAAACATAAACTATACATGTGAAGACTGAGACTCAAAATAGATCCGATATATACATGATATACAAAGTAATACAGACCAAAACTTATATAAAATATACAACATAAGCAATGGCATCATAAGGCAAAAAATTATAAGGAAACACCAAACATATGGAGTTATCAAATCGCAGAAGACATCTGGCTATATCGGGGCGGGGGGGGCTGAAACAGACATGAGAGCCACATGATAGTGGGTTTTGAATAGAGAGTTTCTCCCCAAGCAGAGTGAGGTTGGCAGGCTGTTCCAGAGTCAGAGAGCTGCAACAGAGAAGGCCCTTTGACCCATACAGGTTGTCACCTGATGATGTTCCAGGACGTGATGTGGAGCTGATGCTGCAGTCACACAGCTTGAGCTTGAGGAGGTGATTCAATAGGGAGGACTCTAAGTCCCAAAGAGATTTATCAATAAGGCAGCCAGTCAGTTATTTCTGGTGGGCATGAGGGAGAATCAGCCAAGGAACTGGTAAAGAGAGCAGTGGTGAGTGGAGTAAGGGCCATTAGGAGTAAACATTTAAATATTATTGTCAACAGTGTTTAGCCTAGACAGGTTAGTGAAAGGGACCATCAGAGAAACCATATTGTTATTGATAGTGTTTAGCCTAGAAAGAGTAGAGGAGGAGGTATGCATGTACCATAGATGGGAGAGCAGTAGTCAGCAGGGGTGTAATGAGCCCATTAACAATGGCTATTTGAACATTGGGGTCATATGGTCCTTTAGTCGGGAACTGATCCCCAGTTTCTAGCTGATGTGTTTAACTGTGAGTCAAGAGTGTTCTAAAAAGGTCAAGGAGGGCTTGACTGTGACTCCAAAGTATTCGATTGTTGTTACTTGTTCCAGGAGAATACCCTCAGGTAACAGAATATTCAGGGTGTTGGTTCCTGTTGCTACTTTGATGAGGCTAGACTAGGACCCAAACAGCATGGCCTTGGTCTTTTTTTGTATTCACTATGAGTCTATTGGTGAGGAACCACCTCTGGCAGCACCAAAATCTTCCATTAGGATGAAGGATATTTCAGGCGGGTACTTGGCACTATGGAGAAGATTCAGGTCATCAGCATAAAGAAGCAAATGGCATTGCTTACAGTCCTTGAGGAGTGAAACTATAAATAATGAGAACAGAATAGGCTGGAGAAAGGACCCTTGGGTGACACAGCATGATGCACACAAGGATTTGGCAGTGGTCCCTCTGGAGCAGACCACTTGCATTCTCCCCAAGAGGTAATTACGAAAACAGGATGTTCTTGCAGTGGAGAACCCAAGGTGAGTCAGTTTACTTAAGAGGAAGTTGTGTCTGGCAGATCGAAGGCCTTTGTCAAATCCATATACACGGCACCAAAGAACTTGCATTTGTCCATGCCCTTAATGACATAGTCAGTAAAACAGGCCAAGGAAGTATAAGGAAACACAGAAGAAGCAGGACAGAGAACTGTACCAGTTAAAGTAGAAGAAAGTGGGGAAGGCAGTCAGAATAGCAAAGGCCCAAACCAAGGAAAAGATAGCCAACTCAGTTAAGAAGGGGGATAAAACCTTTTATAGGTGCATTAGGGAGCAAAGAAAGACCAGGGGAGGGATAATGAGACTTAATAAAGGGGAGAGGGTGGGCAGAGGGTGACAGTGACAAAGCAGAGATACTGAACAAATATTTCTGTTCAGTATTCACAAAAGAAGAGGAGGGGAGGTACCCAAACCAAATAATAAAAGCACACTGGCTAGGAGGGTTGATACCAGTCTATTCACAGAAGAAAGGGTCCTGAAGAACTCCTAAAACTGAAGGTGGACAAAGCAATGGGGCCTGACGGGATTCACCCCAGAATTCTAAAAGAACTAAGAGGAGAACTACTGGCACCACTGACTGCCCTTTTTACAAATCATGGGAGGACGATGTGGTACATGAGGACTGGAAGAGGACAGATGATTCCCCTTGACAAAAGTGGGAGCAAGGCAGAGGAAGGAAACACAGACCTGTTAGTTTGACCTCAGTGGTAGGGAAAATGATGGAATCACTCTAAAAGAAAGACTTGTTGAGTACCTAGAGGCAGCGGGGCACAGGACCCAAGCCAGCATGGATTCACAGCAGGAAGGTCATGTCAGACAACTCTAATAGATTTCTTTGACTGGGTGACCAAAGTAGTAGACCAGAGAGGGCTGTGGATGCGCACTCCTAGACCTTAGCAAGGCATTTGGCACAGTCCCACACAAAAGATTAATAAACAAGTTAGCCAGCCTGAGAGTGGGTCCCAGGGTGGTAACCTAGGTAAAAAAATTGGCTGGACAACAGGACTCAGAGGGTAATAGTAAATGGAGTCCACTACAAAGAAAGGGGGGTTACTAGTGGGGTACCGCAGGGTTCAGTACTGGGACCGGTCCTCTTTAATATCTTTATAAGTGACATTGAGGAGGAACTGAAAGGAAAAGTATGCCTCTCTGCAGATGACATAAAGATCTGCTATAGTGTTGATGCACAAGGAGGGGTGGAAAGGATGAGAAGAGACTTGACAAGGTTGGAGGAATGGTCAAAAGTATGGCAGCTTAGATTCAATGCAAAGAAGTGCAAAGTAATGCACCTGGGAAACAAAAACCCAAGGGAAGAGTACTCAAATGGGGGTATTAACGACAACAAAAATGGAAAGGGACCTGGGGGTAGTCATATCAGATAACCTAAATGTAGGCAAGCAATACGAGAAGGCTGTAAGGAGGGCTAGGGGGATACTGGGATGCATAGGGAGAGGCATCACCGGTAGAAAACAGGAAGTTGTTATCCCTCTGTACAGACAGTTGGTGAGACCTCATCTGGAGTGCAGCGTGCAGTTCTGGAGACCCCATCTCCACAAGGACATAGACAGGATGGAGGCAGTCCAGAGAAGAGAAATTAAAATGGTGCAGGGTCTACACCAGAAGCCATATGAAGAGAGACTAAAAGAACTTAATATGTCTACCCTCGAGGAAAGGAGGGAGAGGGGGGACATGATAGAAACTTTCAAGTACCTCAAGGGAATCAACAAGGTCCAAGAAGGTAGCATCTTTCAGAAAAGATGTGCAAGAATAAGGGAGCACAATTTGAAGATAGAGGGGGGATGACTCGGGGCAATGTGAGGAAGTATTTTTTCATGGAGAGGGTGGTGGATGCATGGAACAGCCTTTCTGAGGAGGTTGTGGGGTCAAAAACAGTGGGGGAATTTAAGAATGCATGGGACAGACACAAGGCAATTCTAGTGGGAGGTAGGAGGAAGTAGGCTGTTGGTAAAACTAGGATCTGCAGCTTATCCAGCAGGTAGGAAATGGGCAGACTGGGTGGGCCAAGCGGTCCTATCTGCTGTCAAAGTCTATGTTCTAGTTTCTATGTGGTAATGTGGCCTTTTCTAAACCTGCACTGAAGGGGAGAGACAATGTTGTACTTCAACAAAATAGAGATTTGTTGGAATACTATTTTTTTAAGGATCTTGCTCAAGTCAGAGAGGACAGAGGCGGGCACAATAGTTGTTGAGGGGCTCGAGGAGGGAAGGGTCTCCAGGTGAGAATATTGGGACTGCCCTGTCTGATTACCCATAACAGATACTGTAGCACCTTGGGCCTGTAGCTTAGGAATTCCTTTCAAATAGACCACTAGCTTTCAGAGCAGCTAAATATTTTAATAAGGCAAGCAATAAAAATTCAGAATAGATTTCATGAGGGAGCCACATGCCAGATCAACTAATGAGTTCCCAGATTAGTAAGGCAACATGAACAACTGTCCTTTTCATCAGAAAACTAAAATCTACATTCATATTTAATTTGCAAAGTCTCCTTTATCAACGTCCAGGACAAGTAAGAAGAATATCTGCAATCATGTGGGGAGTTTTAATTGTGGCTCTGAATCATCCCATCATAAATTAATATTCCTTTTGACTTTCTTTCCTACATGATCTAGGGCAGACTATGCTATTTACAGTCAAAGGACTAGCAATACAGGAGAGAGAGAGGGAGAGAGGGAGGGAGAGGGAGAGAGAGAGAGAGAGAGGGAGGGAGGAGGAGAGAAAGAAAGAGATTTCACTTTCATGGATTTCTTAACCTTGAAACTGCCAGGTATCCTTCACAACTGTGGGGACTAATGCTCTTCATCTATTAGATGTAGTTAAGAACACTTTCCCATGTACACCCAGAGACAATCACCACACTGTAAAAGTTATCTGGCCATAGCCATATGTTTATTGAGTACAAATGTGTGCTTTGTGTGCAGTGAAGAGACTGGGAAAAGAACTCCTGCCATATGTGAGGCATTCCTGTTGCCCCCCCCCCACCAGTAGGAAGACAGAGCCAAGAGCTACCTCGGAGGCCTCTGGGAGAAGGGAGGAGTCACAGCCCACCATGCTGGGTGAAGCATAGTGACATCTTCCCACCGCCACCATGGTTCTGGAGCATGCCTGCTTGGTAGCATGGGTGATGCCTACCATTCCGGTGCCAGCTCAGGCTGTCCTACCCCACACCTACCATCCCCATACCCAGACTCTTCATTTGCTTACAATGGCAATGACTAGTTCCTACCTGCTACCCTGCTAACCTGAGCTTCCTGGATCCAGCCCTAATAAGGACAAAAACCCAGAAAAAAAAATGTGTTAAAGGGGTAAAATTTGGTAAAATTCCTTAATGACCCCTGCAGCAATCCTCATAAGCAGGGCTGCATCCACATCACTCTTCTGCTACAACCCCTTCCCCCATTCTAAACCATGCTCCTCTCTTTCCCCCTTCCTTGTCTCAGGCTTGTCGAGATCCCTGGGCAGAATGGCTGAGCACCCAAGTTGCCAGGGTTTCTCTTCCCTTTGTACAGCTCTACTGTTCCCTAGACTCTTGCCCTGTTATCTGTTCCCTATTGGCTACCTTGCCCCACAAATTCCTAGCCCCTATCGCCGTAGCCCCCCCCCCAAGTGACCAGAGCCAGCTCTCCCTTTCCTTCCCTTCCCTCTGGCTCAGGCCAGCCTGAACATCCAACCATTTGGCCAAGAATGTGGAAGAGAGATTCCTGTTCAGCTGAGTGGGGGGGGGAAGGAGGTTTCACCAGCCAAAGTCCTTGCAGTTTGAATTCTCCTGGAAGAGTCATTAGTTGGAAAGAACCCATTCCCGATTCCCCCAGAGACAATAACCGCACTGTCAAATGGGTTAAATGGCCATAGCCAAATGTTTATTGAAGACTGAAGAGCAGTATGCTTGCGTGCTTCATGCACAGTGAGAAGTCTCCAGTTGCACCCTCCCAACCACCGGTAGGAAAGGTGGAGCCAAGAGCTGCCCCAGAGGCCTCCAAGAGTAGGAAGAAGTCATAGCCCACAATACCAGGTGCAGCTTAGTGATGCCCCCTCCCCTCCACCGTGGTTCTGGAGCATGCTGTGCTGGGCAGTACCACTCCCCTTCTGGGGTCAGTTCGAGCTGTACCACTCCACATGTGACACCCCCACATCCAGTCTCCCCATCCTCCACAGGACAGGCCTTTCTTTTCAGTCTGCCCAGCCCCCCAAGCACAACACACTAGGCACACCTCTACCTTTGGGAGTTGCTCTAGGGGTAGGCTCATCCCCACACACTTGCTAGGTGTGCCCTGTCTGAGAAAAAACCCTTGGATGTCCTGTGTCATGCCTCCCTTGTGCCTGCCTGCTCCTCCCCACTCCCCATTACCCAACCAAGCATTCCCCTTTCATCATTGACCCTCCTATGGGTCCTGTTCATCAGTCGATCGCTTTGGGTGCCCTCCCAATGTTGGCATGGCAGTGTGAGCAAATATGACATTGGCATCCCACTGCCAGGCCAGCCCCTGGTTTGGTACCAAGCCCTGACCACTGCCCCAAGAATGTCCCAATGTTCGCAGATCTTGACCCTATGCCACACCAGCTATAGAGCCTGCAAGAGAGACAGAGAAAAGAACAGTGAGTCACAGCAGATGATGGCAGCCATATTGCTCACAGCTGTTGTCCTGAAGTGACTAAGGAACACAGCTGAGTCCCAGAGGCCTCCTGCACTGACCAACCTCCTCGGCTGCCCCGTACTGTAATGGTGCCATAAAATGTTGGGAACTAGGCTGCAACAAGCTCAGGTGGGATGATGTCAGCACCAGGCCAGTCAGGGCACATGCAGCCAGGATGGGGGCCAGGTTGGACTGGGCTAACAACATCCCGGGACTACCTCTATGTAGGAGTTAAGGCACACCTTGTCTGTGGTGTGACTGTGGCTTCCTGTAATGATCCACCTCCTCACCCCATCTGTGCCTGGATCTGTTATTCTAACCCCCATGTGAAAACCCTTCCCGCCTACCCCTGTTGCCCACTGTCCCTAGATTCGCCACACCCAAAAGGACATTTCAGTTGCTCATTACATGCATCGTAACATATTATACAATAGCAAGAAAGAATCTTGGACTGTGATTGGTCATTTGGGGCTGGACCCATGGCGTTATCCCAGCATAACGACAGAGGTCTACTGTCATCCTTATGACTACTCTCTTTTTTTGTATCTCCTCTTAAGAAACAAAAATATTTTTCCACATTAATAAAAACATGGTTTAAAATTATTTTTTTATTTTATATATAACAAGTCATTGTATAATAGGAATAATGCATTCTAGGGTGTGTGTCGTGCTGGGATAACGCCACGCCTGGGGCATTGGACGCACCCGGACTGCGGCCTCGTGCCCAAACCCCCAGGCATGGTGTTATCCCAGCACGCCCCACACACCCTGTCATGCATTATTCCTTTAGTATTTGATGGCAGATAAGGACTGCTAGGCCCACCCAGTCTGCCCATATTCCCTGCCTGCATCAGTGGTCGATGACCCTACTTGGTCATTGGCTTTAGCCTTTTCTGCACACCTCTAGGGTTCCCTTATGCTTATCCCATGCATGTCTGAATCCCCCCACTATGCTAGCTCCCATTACTTCCTGGGCTATTCCACCAGTGGCGGCTCTACACCAGGGCCGACCAGGGCACATGCCCCAGTAAAAAAATGCTGTGCCCCAGTTGGTGCCCCTTATGGTGGAGAGCTTCCCCCATAGTAACAATATATCAGTGCCCTGGCTGCCATCTGTTGTGCTCCAGCTGTGCCCTGGTAACCATTTGTGGCTAGAGCCGCTGCTGTATTCCACACATCTACCACCCTTTCTGTGAAGGAAAACTTCCTCACATTCCCCTTTATCTTACCTTCCCCCAATCTCATATCCTTTCCCCTCGTCCCTACACCTCCTATACTGAAAGTTGTTGCCCACTTGCACTCAGGGTGTCAGCAGGCATATGCACTATACTCAGCAGATTACAGTAAAAAAATCAGGCAGGGGTAACAAAAGAGGAAAGCAAGGACATTGTGAATCACTTTGTGTCTGTGTCGCGCTGAGCACTTTTGCCTTTGTTGTTTGCTATGGGGACTGATGCCACCAGCCAAACACACAAACAAGAACAACTTACCAGGCAGGCAGAAAAACCCAGGAAGGAGGACTGCAGGAAGAAACTGATTACTTGAACTCAGACATGGCAGACAGAGGGGCAGGTCTATTGTTGGCGTGGTGGCAGCACATATTTTGGTTTATGTTTACATAATGGGGCAACAGGCATCAGTTTTGAGTACAAGTTCAACATTCTTGGCTACACCCCTGCTTGCACTTTGTTTATACCCTTAAGATACTTGAAGGTTTCTATCATATCTCCCCAATCCCACCTCTCTTCCAGTGTATACATATTGAGTTTTTTTAATCTCTCCTCGTATGTCTCCTGGTGCAAGCCTGCACCATCTTTGTTGCCCTTCTCTGAACCACTTCCACCCTGTCTATGTCCTTATGAAGATGCGGCCTCCAGAACTGTACACCATACTCCAGATAAGGCCTCACCAGTATTTTGTACAGTGGCATCACCACCTCCCTTCTTCTGCTAATGATACCCCTTTCTATACACCCCAACATGCTACTGGCCCTCCCAACAGCCTTGGTACACTGTTTGGACAGCTTTAAGTCATCTGAGATGATTATCCCTAAATCCTTTTCTTCCCTGGTAGCCATCAGCAACTCATCCCTCATCCTGTAACTCTCTGTGCCAGGAGCCAGGACTCTTCCCTGTCTTACGAACATATGAACATATGAAAATGCCAGCAGAAGCAGGCCTTATGGTCTATCAAGTCTGCTCAATTGCACAGCTAGCTCCTCAACTTGCAGCTGCCTCCCTCCCCACCCCTCTTCATTATAATCCCCTCACCTGTCCCAACCCCTCTTAAAGCCACCCACCGTTCTACAGGAGACCATCCCCTAGGGCAGAGCATTTCACCTGTCCACCACCCTTTCTGTGAAAAATGCCTCCTGATTTCCCTCCTGAATCTTCCCCCCCTCCAACCTCAACTGATGCCCTCTCGTATCCCTCCCTCTTCTGAGCTAGAAAATCCCTTCTGTACTAACCTTATATGTCCCCTTGAGGTATTTAAATGTTTCGATCATATCCCCCCATCCATCCTCTGCTCCAGGGAATACATGTTCAGCTCTGCTAATCTCTCCTCATAGGACCTTCCCTCAAGTCCCTGAATCATCTTTGTCACCCTACGCTGCACCCCCTCCAACAATTTTATGTCCTTCTTCAGGAACAGGCACCAGTACTATATGCAGTACTCCTGGTGAGGCCTTACTGGAGACGTGTACAGGGGAAGAATCACCTCCCTATTCTCGGAGAAGAGTCCCCTAGCATCCTATTGGCCTTTGCCACCACCTCCCTGCACTGGGCCGACTTGTTCATGCTGCCCGTCATTATCACCCCCAGATCCTTTTCTTCCTCATTACTTTCCAGTTGTACCTCTGCCAGCTGATAGCTCCTCCCCTGGTTTCTAGCTCCGAAGTGCAGTACCTTGCACTTCTTGGCATCGAACACCAGCTGCCATGTAACTGACCACTCATGTAGTTTATTCAGGTCCCCTGCAGCCCCTTTCAGCCTTTGATGTCATCTACCACAGCTCCCATCTTCATATAATCCGCAAACAGACTGATCCTACTCTGGAATCCATGTGAGATATCAGCTATGAATATCCCAAACAACACTGGTCCCAGCACCAATCCCTGTGGCATCCCGTTCATCACTTCCCTTGGTGATGAGCGCTCCCCCACCACCACCCTCTGCTGCCTTCCATTCAGCCAGTTAACGATCAAATTGACCATCTTGTTCCCACCCCTATGTATTCCAGCTTTCTCCCAGCCTCCCATGCGCACGCTGAATCAAAGGCCTTGCTGAAGTACAAATACAGGACGCCCAATCGATAGCCCCTGTCCAGTTCCTGGTCACCCAGTCATAATATTCAATTAGATTTGTCTGGCAGGATCTTCCAGAGATAAACCCATGTTGATGACTGTCCTGGAGACCATTGTCCTCCAACACGATCACCAGCCACTCCTTTAGGATTGTCTCCATGAGCTTCCCCACAATCGATGTGAGGCTCACTGGCCTGTAGTTGCCTGGCTCATCCCTGGGGCCACTTTTGTGAATGGGCACCACATGGGCCATCCTCCAGTCCTGTGGTTATGCATCCTGTGTCCAGGGTGGTGTTGAACAGGTCAGTCAGCGGCCCCGCCAGGGTCTCCGCCAGCTCTCTGAGTACCCTAGGGTGAATGCCATCTGGTCCTGGTGCCTTGTCCACCCTTAATGCCCTCAATCCTTCCAGAATCCTGTCCTCCACAAACCCTACATCAGCCACCCCCTCCCCTCCACTACCCACCCCTACCCCCCTTGGGATATCTGCCCCTTTCTCCTTTGTGAACACAGAACAGAAGTATTCATTTAATGCCTCTGCCTGTCCCCTCCCCCTTCTCCACCCACCCTCCGGCCTTTCTAATCCTCACAATCTGGTCTTTGTTCTTCCTTCTTTCTCTAATGTATCTGAAGAAGTCCTTTTCTTCTTTCCTAATACCCTGTGCCAGTCTCAGTTCTCTTGAGGCCTTGGCTGCTCTGACTAGCCTGGTAACCCCCCTGGACTTCTTCATATACTCTTCCTTCTCAACCCCGATTTCTTGAGTTTCCAAATACCTTTGTCTTGGCCCTTACCTCCATGACCTCCCGAGTCAACCAACTGGGCTTCTGCCCTTCCCTTCTTACTCCATGCCTTTGTATATGCCCCAGTGGCTCCGTCAGACCTCTGTAATAATATCCCACTTTTGACTGGCATCCATGTCCCAATGAATGTCTGCCAGATACTTACTCAAAATTTCCCCCATCCTACTAAATTCCACCCCTTTAAAATCAATCACTCTGGTTTCCGTACCTCCTGTTTCCCTACTTATACTAAGCGTGAACCACACTAAGGCATCAGGTCTACCTTCTTCCCCCTCCTCCCTTGTACACCTTATCCCTTCTCATACATAGATTGCCACACACACCTTCCCTTTAGCCCTATCCTTCCTGAATATTTTGTACCCTGGGATCATCTATCCCAGTCCTGGTTCTGGGTAGCCCACGCTTCTGTGATGGCCACATGTCCACTCTCCTCACTGCCAATAGAGCCTGCAACTCAGTTCATCTATTACCTGGGCTCCCTAGCATTCAACGTGACCATTCTCCACCCCATATCCTGCCTTGCCTTACCCTGGGTTTCCCCCCCATGCCTCTACCCGACTTCTCACCTGTTGTCTTGGGGTAAGCTCATCGGCTCCCTCTCTGGGTTCCCTGCCTACCATTTGTCCACTCACCACCTGCCCTCCTAGTTTAAACTCACCTTTGTAGCTATGTACCTCTATCCCTGTTTTAATAATCCCGCCTCCTGCTCAAGTGTAGCCTAGCTCCTGCGTATAGGATCGTTGTTGTCCCAGGTTCATCCCAGCCCCCACTAACCCGGTACCCTTGGACCGACACCATTCCCCCAGCCATGTGTTGAACTCCCTAATCCTTCCTTTCCTCATTGTACTCATGCACGGCACTGGGAGCACCACTGAGAAGGCCACTGATTCTCCCCTTCCTCATGCACCCTACCCAGTTCCTCGAACCTCTCCTTCACAACTTCCACTGTCTCCTCCACCAGGTCATTCATACCCACATGTACCACGAAATGTGGCTTCCTCCTACCCCTTCTTGTGTACTTCAGAATTTACTGCCCTGCCCTGCCCGCAGTTAACCCAGGTATGGACTCCACCCATATACAACTGTCCCTTTCCCCCTTACTGCCCCATCTCATCCCTTTTAGTATGGAAACAGCACTAGTATCCCCCCCCTCATCATTCCTCGTTCCTGCCCCCATCTTACTACCACTGTACCTATCTCTGCAGTCTGCCCCTTTTGTTTCTCTGCCCTTCCCCCCAATGCTCCCTCTCCCTTCCCTGATCTGTCCCCTCTTCCTCCTGCCCCATCCCTATCCTCAATTCCCCCACCAGCCTTCCTTGACTCTCCTCTCCCTATGCCTATCCCATCCTCCCTCCCGTCTCTGTTCCCTTCTCCTTTCATTCTACTCCCTTCATCCATGCTTCCAGCTGTGCCCCTCCTCCCATTACCCTTGGCTCCTTCCTCTGACCTACTTCCGTCCCTTGTTCCTTCCCCTCCATTCCCCTCTCCTGCCCTCTCCTGGCGATCCTTCCCCCCCCCCTCACCAATGTCGCCAGGACCGAAAACCTACTACCTGCCCCCACTGCCTTGCTAAGCGTGGCTCTTCCCTCCCTACTTTGGCCCTCCCTACAGAGCCTGGTCACCTGTTCAGTTTGCTCCACCCCTCCCCATCCCTCCCTCGTCCCGAAGTTCCTCCCATGTGTGCCCTCATGTTACCCTCTGGGTATGCCCACTAGCCCCAGTAGCCCCCTCCCTCCTCCCATCTTCTCCAACTCCCTACCAAGCCACCTCACCTCCTCCTTGGGCCTTCTCAGCCTGCGACAGATTGGACACCCTCCATGCTCCCACAAGATGTTCATCCAAACCACCACCCTGCATCCATTACGGCTCACTATTCTACCCTTGCTTAAGCAGACTTAACTAACAGGAAAGGGCAATGCAAACAAATACAGTATGATCAATAAAATTAACCAGTGCTATTTGTGCTTTCTTAATTAGCCCTGTCCCACAAAAATAAACATACAGGACAGTAGCAAAGATAAGTATGCAGTCCTACTTTTTTTTTTCTCTTCTCTTCTAGTCCCTGCCTAAGATGCCTTCCCACCAAGGTACATACCCTACAAGAACAACTTACACTACAAAAATAGTGTCTATGCCAGATACAGCTCAAGGTGTCACTCTCTCTCCCTCACCACCTGTAAACAAAATATTGCCAGTCTGACTCACCCTCTGCCTTAAGCCTGCGTTCTCGAAGTCCAGGTAGCATTGAGCTCCATCCCCTATAAGGCGGCATCTTCTGTTGCTCTCCAGCCCTTGGCTCCTTGCTGCTCCGTGCCTCTGGCTCCTCCCACCGTGACCATGGGGTCTTAACCACTGCTGGTACCTGTTGTAAGTCCCCAGGTCATGCCTGAAAATAGGCATTGTATTTGTCTAGTACACCTACCTGGTAAACAAAAATGAAATAAATAAATAATAAGTAGGCCTACTTCCTCCCCCGGTGCAGTTAACCAATGGGTGATCCTTGCCGAACAAGCATTTATGCTTGTACAGACATTTGACAGTCATGCAGGAGCCTGTGTTGTACTTATAGTCAGCCCGCTTTGTTTCTCCCTGCCCTGGCTCTGCTTGCCCTCCAGCAGCTCCATCATAACCGCTAGCCATATGTTGGTGTGCTGCATCCGAGGCTTCTGCATGTGAGCCTCCATCCACAGTGGTATTTTGAGCTCCACTCATTCCTTGTCAGTCTTGGACTGCCGATGTTGATGGAAGACATCATCGTACCAAAGCCACACATTGCCCCCCACCCCAAAGTAGGCCTTCAGTACTGTGCTCCTGTACTGAAACATGACCCTACACTGTCTGGGATCGTGATCAACAATCTCACTGGTAAAGATTCTAAAGCCTGAGGTCCAATTTAAAAAGGACTGTTCGACCTTGGGCTGCTTCTACGTTTTCTCCTTTGTCACTTTTCTTGTTCCCCACTTCCTTGTCTGGCTCCCTGTGGAACAGGGAGAACATATCCACAAATTCCCTATTTTGAATCCAGTTCTGCACTTTGCTGTTAAGTGGGCATGTAACCGGGCCACTACGCTGGCAAATGCATGCTTCTGTGGAGTATTGGCCCCCTTAGCGCCTGTCAGAGATGCATCACCCTCTGAAGCTGGGAGCCTCGTAAGGCTCACCAGATGTTCAGACAAGCCCTTCACGACCATTACCAGGCGGTCGAGCCACTGCTGGAATAGAGATCCCACAGTAAGAGCCTGTAAACTTCCCACTGTTGGCATGCCAGCAGTGCTAGCCCTGGGATCATGCCATTTCCAGCATTGCTCGGCCATTTCCACTGGCATATCCTCTGGAAGATTGAGAGGACATTAATCGATTGCCCCAGCTGTGAGGGTGACAGCCTCGGCTATCGGGACTCCTCCTGACACTAAACGCCTCACCAGGGCCCACATGTCAGTATCTGATAACCCCTGGTTATCCCTGTGTCACTTATCTGGTGCGGATGTTTTCTGCACCTTTGCCAATGCCTTCTGTGATGCCATCCAGAGCGCAATGCTGCCCTAGCCACTGTCTGCCAACCCATGATCTGCCCTTCTGTTACTAAGAGGGTTTTTCCCAGTGGCAGTGATGAGCCCCACAATCCTGCTGTGTTGGTTCCAACCCACCTGCGCAAACTGATGACCTGCTCTGTATGGCCACTGACCTGTGGGTATACCCCAGGCAAGACTGCCGGTGTAGATACAAAATCTGCTAGGCCTGATAATGGGGGGCCACTAACCTATGGATCTGCACCCTGCTGGCCTGCTGGTGAGAGGGTGGAGGTACCCGAGTGGGCTGGAAGCTGCAAACAGACCTCAACACATACTGATCCATGGTGGACTGCCATCTGTTGCAGGTTTGCAGTTGGACATCTGCAGGATACCCTGCACTCTGCTTCCTCTTTGGGGCCATGTACGGGCAGATTTTAGTTCTTTTTTTAATTTATTAACTCAGGAGCTGATGTGGCACTGCTGCTTTTAAAACCCCTATTTGGAGAGCCGGCCCAGTGGTGCAGTGGTAGTGTTACCGCCTACCGCACTGGTGACCTGGGATTGGGAGCAATGCCAGGTTGCTGGGGCCAGCTGGGGAGGTTGAGTATGAGTGTCTGACAGACTGCTTTCCTCTTCTGGGGGAAGGTGTGCTGCTCCTGATGAATGACTGCCACCAGGTGGAGGCCTGGTGGCAGTGCAGGTCAGCAGGAGGGCACAGGAAGGGAGGGGGCTGTAGGACTTCCTCGATGAATGAGCATGCCTCCACACCCGCACAAGTCTGCATGCACATCCCAGCATGGGGAACTGGAAGAAAATGTAAAAAGTAAGAATTTGGGCTATGTGAAGCCCTGCCTGTGTCTCAGTGGTCCGCCCAGCCACTCTGGTCCCAGGTATAAATAACCCCTAGGTGGCGCTATCCCAAGGGCTACTACCCCTGCCTGCTTGGCTAGTAGCAGGTTAAGGGGCCTGAGTTCTGAAACGGGTGCCTCCACCCAGAGGTCAGGGTTGGTAGTGGTCAAGCTAACCTGGGCACAGCCCTCTGGGACACTGTAACCCCCATCTTTCCTTACTAGTGGCCGGAACAATACACAATAATCACTTTCCCAATGCCCCTGATACACCACACAAGTACCTACACTGTTTGC
Organism: Neoceratodus forsteri; assembly: GCA_016271365.2. NCBI lineage: Eukaryota > Metazoa > Chordata > Ceratodontiformes > Ceratodontidae > Neoceratodus > Neoceratodus forsteri. Next base: position 1,732,145,004 of record CM057449.1, read on the forward strand.
ACTTACCACCAGGGCTTTCCTCTGGCCTGGCCCTGGGGATCCCCTGTAAAATAAGGTTACACACAGCAAATAACAGCAGTGCAGTACTCTTGCACAAACTGGAACCACAGTCAGGGTAAATGCAAAAAGAGTTAGATCTGATTTATTTAAGGGGCTTGAACAAGGGAGGGGTGTAATCAGGTTAATTTGCTCAAGGGCTCTATCAATCAAACAGTTATGCAAGCGCTTCAGGGTCCATAAACAGTCACACACTCTGGGTACCCAGATGGAGAATGGTGGGCTAACCAGGAGGGTTGCAGCTGATTGGGGCCTTGTGATGGAAGAAAACAACATGCACAACACACACTATTTGTAATCCAGATCCGGAGGGCTCAGTTTGTGAAAAGAAAACAACAAGACAATCAGATGAGACACTTTTAGATTAGGCTGTTGTTGCAGGGAGCTACCCTGACGATTACTCATGATACCCAGACTGGACACAGGCTGGGCGAAAACTGAGACAGCAGGTGGTTAATCTGGGTGCTAGGAGAAGCAGGGCCCACACGATTCGCCGGCGTCATTCCTGTTCAAGCGTGGAGCAGGGGCTGATCCCCAGGCAGGTCTCTCGTCGGTGGCTTTCTCTGTGCAGTGGGGTAGTCTGGCAGGGCCCAGGTTAAGCGGAGATGAGCGGATTCAGTCCAATTAGGCTAGATAAAGCTTCCAGCAAGCAGAACACAGTTCACACAGGGGATCCAAATCACAACCCACTTTCAATACACAGCACATTTACATGTAAAGGATTCTACGGTATCAGCAAGCAGCACACAGTTCACACTGTGGAGAACCAAAACATGACCCACTTTCAATATACAGCACATTTACATGTAGGAAATTCTACTGTACGGCAAACTGCTCTCCAGTCATGATCGCAAGGTCTCTGCGCAAACCGGGGATTCAAAAGCAGCTGGAAATCCTGACAGGCCGATCGCATTCAGCAAATCTTCAGTCTTCTTCAGGTTAAAGCCTGGTCACAGTCCAGTGGCTTAAATAGTCCTCACACCTCGGATTCAGTCCAAATAAACTCTATTTTCCCTCTCAGGGGCAGCAGGTAGGCCAAAACTCAGCCCTTTCACAGTTCTCCAATGCAAAACTACACAGAACTGCTGCTCAAAATCACTCGAGCTGTTACTTCTTCACTTCTCATCTCAAAACTGAAACTAGCTGCAGCAGCCTGGGAAATTCTCCAAGATCCAAAAGGTTCGGTTGGCTGATCCTCCTGTCAGTCACAACAAAGGCTCCCCCTTCAGGTGTAAAAAGGGGCAAAAAGCCCAAAACTACAATTCCTACAGATTTTGACTCCAGACAGCTCCTGTAGTACGGCTTCATTTTAGGTCCCACCAGTACTGATTGGTCCAGTTTGCAGTCCAGGACCAAGATAGTGGAGATAAACAAAACAGTCCTTGCTGCAAAGAAGGCAGGTTAGACAAACTACATTATCATTATCACTCAAAATGATTTTCAGCAAATAGTTACATCTTTCAGTAGAGCTCCGTCTCAGATTACTTACGATTGCATTCCAGGCAGCTCTTAAAGAGACAGTACACAGAGGCTATGCAGGCACTCTCTGGCAATCGCATTTAAACTGCTAAGCATGGGACACCAGCCTGGCAGTGAGCATTTAGGCAAGCTCGAGGAAGACTTTTCGGGAACTCCCATTTGTAGGGGTTACGTATATATTACGGATGGGGGAGGCCCTTCCTCTCCGCCCTACTGCATGGTGGAAAATCACAGAGGAACGAGCTCTCAAACCAGAGGAGGCCGAGAGTGAAAACAGGGCTGATAGCCACCAAGGCCTGCTACCTGAGAATAAAAGCTATGTGGCAAAAAAAACCCTATTGAGTCTAGCTGACTGGCAAGTTCCTAAGCTAGTTGAAGTACTGTAAATGCATGCCAAACATGGAAAAGATTTGCTGTTTCATTTGTTTTTTTGAAACCTGTGCCAAAGTTAGCCTAAGCCTCACTGTGCTGTTGCTGGGATTGGCCACTTGGAGATTCTGCTCTCCGCGGCTTTTTTTTCTTCCTTCCTCTCACTCCGGGCGCCTGCCACTCGCTCTAAACCCTATACTGTATTTTTTGTCCCAAACCACCTGCCCCGACCCTGGCCTCTATTAAATACTCTTTCCTCGAGAGCTAGGCCAACCCCTTGCACTCTCATTGGTCTAATTATAGTTAGTCTTGCTTAATTGATAACTTCAACCCCCTGCTAGCTCTGCCTCCTTACAGAAGCTCCTTACACACTAGTCCTGTCATCCTTGTTCATACTGCCTCTTAATAGGACACAACACCCCAAATAATGCCTTAAGAGGATTTTTTCTTGCTTAACTGCCTCATTCTGTTAACCTACACACCATACCGAATTCCAATTGCCCAACTGCACCAAGGCCAGTGCTCCTCTTTAGACGGATACCCAGCTCTGCTCTCTCATAATAGCACATGGCACCACACCTTGGGGATGACCTCCCTATTGTCCTGTTTACCTTCTCACCAGGCATTGTCCAGAGAATACATTAGAGCGTCTCTGAACCTGGCCTACCTGCTTCACTGAACACCCCTGCAGACCTCCCCCAATACAAGGGCATCAGCTTCCTTCATGTGAATGTCCATAGTTTACTTAGAAAGCTTAACCTGATTCAAACAAGGATTTTACATGCATTCCTACTTCTTTATGATATCGGAATCCTGGCTTATGCACTTGACCCCAGACAAAGCTATCAACATACCGGGATACAGCACGTACTGGTGTGATAGACCATCCAGGGGTGGTCATAATCTATGTTAAGAGCAAATTCTCTGTCACAGTCATTGATTGCACCTCTAAGGCTAAAGAATCTGAATGCCTGACACTAAAGCTAACACTTTTCCATGAAAAGGCACTCCTTATTGCTGCTTGTTATCAACCGCCTTCTGATGGCACGGCCCTCCTTCCTCATCTCCAAAGTCTAATCGACACGGGTAACACCTAGTGCATTCTAATGGGGGACCTCAACCAAAACTGGAATGATGGGAGCTCCAAGAAGCTCAAGGACCTCAGTGATGCATGTGGGCTGGCACAAATAACACCTGCAGCCACCAGACCCAACAGAAAAAACCCCAAGTGAAGCACCTTTCTGGACCTCATGTTAGTTAACAAACCTCATGGGCCGGCCCACCAGTGCAGAGGTTGGATTTCCGCTGTGATGCCGGCGACCCGGGTTCAGGAACGGACCCAATTCATCAGAGGGCCGGCCAGGGGAGAAGAATGGAGCATCCCATGGACAGCTCTCCTTCTGCAGGGGGAAGGCGGGGAAGTGCCCGGCACACGGAGGACCCCTGGCGGAGGCCAGGAGTCACTCAAGCTACCAGCACTCGTAACATAGGGAGGCAAGGTCATCATTGCACGTTCCTGCCTCCAGGAAAAACAGAAAAAAGGAACAGGTGGGGTGGGACCTCTGTCTAACTGAAGCCCTCCCTGGGGTTTCAATTAGCCTGCCATTGTCACACTCCCCGACCAGATACTTGTCCCGTGGCTCACATGTGGGGGTCTGGTGCCATGGCCCTGCCCTCCGAGGGGGGTAAGCCCAGGGGTAACTGGGAAAGGGAGTGGCAATCAATGGGGGTGGAAGTCACAGGGGCCGTGACCAGGGCTGAAGGTCGACAGAGGTCTCACCATGATAAAGAATGTAAAAAAAAAATAAAGTTCATAAACCTCATAACATTTTGCATACTGGTGTGTTTTTCAATGACTTAAGTGCTCATTGTGCCATTGCCTGCATCAGACATGCTCCCCAAATAAAGTCAGCCCCTAAATTTAAGCTGAAAAGGTGCTTGAAAAGGTTCTGCCAGAATGCCTTCCTAAATGACCTGGGCAACATCAGATGGCAGGACTTCTACCTACCCCTTCCCTCAATGAGGCATTTAATATCTTTCACAGCCTTTTAGAGGGTCAAATAGACAAAAATGCCCCACTAAGGCTGATCAAGTCCACGAAAAACCTCCTGGCTGGTACTGTCCTATCCTGAAGAAAGCCCTCAAGGATAGAGACTTTTGGTGGAAAAGAGCGAGGAAATCTCACTCAGATGAAGATTGGCTTGCCTTTTGTGTCTCTAGAAATGCCTGCACCAAACTAATTAGGTCTAAAAAAGATTGATATTTCCAAGCAGCCCTGGAAGACAACAAAAATAATACTGCCAAGTTCTGGAGCATCCTCAAAGAGGTTGAAGGTCATACCACCGATGCCTCCCTTCCAGCCAAAATAGTGTCTGGTGACACTACCTTCACGGACAGAGCTGCTACATTAGAACAACTCTATGAACACTTTGCCACTGCGGAGCTGGCCTTCAACGCCTCTCCAATCAGTAAGCTCAGCCCACTTGGGGACGTCACTTATGACTCTAGCTCCAACATCAACTCCAACCAGAGTTATTCCTCCTCCTTCAGCTTCCATCCTGTAACTTTCAAACAAGTATCCTATTGTCATTGGATACAAAAAAGACTGCCGGTGCCGACAATATTGAACCTTTCTTCTTAAAACTAGGCCACTACTACTTGACCGCCCTCATTGCCCATTTATTTAACACTTCCCTGATGCAGGGTGTGCTACCTGTGTCGTGGAAACTTCATACATCATCACCTTGTTCAAGTCTGGGGACCCGTGCGACCTGAACAACTATCGGCCAGTTTTCATACTATCCACCCATTCAAAACTACTGGAAAAAATTGTTAACATCCAAGTCAGGGAGCATCTGGACTCATAGAAACTGCTAAACGCCGCTCAGTCGGTCTTTAGGGCCAAACATAGCACAGTCTATGCCCTTGCTAAAGTAACCACTGACTAGCAAATTGCCTTGGACTCTAAGAAGTATGTGGTTGCTCTCTTCCTTGACCTTAGTAAGGCTTTCGATACTGTGGATCACAACATTATGCTTAATGCATTGAGTAACATCGGTTTCGATAGAACTGCCATTAAATGGTTCACCAGCTACCTTACTAACAGATTACAAATTAAAGCCTTAGGAGAATTGTATCCACTAAAAACACTACCACGAGGTGTCCCCCAAGGCTCCATTTTATTTGCAATCTATATCAGTAACCTTGACTCACAATTGTGCACAGCTAATGTGCACTTATTTGCAGACAATACTGTCCTCTACACCTCTAACTCTTCTTTGGACATGGCCCATGAGGACTTACAGCGAGACTTTATCTCTCTCCAACATAATCTTATCAAGCATAAGCTTCTACTTGACGCCAAAAAGACCAAAGCCATGTTCCTCTCACCGAAGGCAGCCTCAGGCCCAACATGTAACCTCAAGATTCTAACTTTATTAGGTGAACCCCTTGAAACCATGGATAACATTAAATACCTAGGGTTCTGGCTAGACAACAAGCTTAACTTTCTGTGCCACCTGAATGAGGTCACGAAAAAACTAAGACAGCAATTAGGCATATTCTACCGCATTAAGCATCTTCTCACCAAAGAAGATAGAAAGAGACTAGTGCAATCCACATTCCTGCTGACTTCCTCTACAACAATTGCCCCTCTTCAGTGCTCTGTGAACTGACACTCTTTACCAATGGGCCTTGAGGTTCATCCTCAATCTGCCATCTCGTACCCACCACTGCCTGCTGTACCGAGAGATGGGATGGTCCTCACTTCCAACAAGGAGTAAAAGAAATTCTCTCCTCTGGTTCTTTAGAGCTCTGTCTGATAAGCTTCCTGCATACATCTCAAGCTTCTTTGAGCATTCCAAGGGTTGTACATTTTGAGATGTTTCTCCATACTCTGCTTCCAGATACCCAGAGCAAAAACATCTCATGGCTCAGCTGCAATTAATTTCTCCTTCCTTCCTTATGGAACACCATGCAAAGATCTCTAAAGCTCTCAACCCTACCGGTCCATTCACCTTCAAGCACTAATAGCTGAATATCTGAAGAAACCTGCAACTGCTTTAGGTGACTATACTCATAGTCTCTGGTGTCCCACCGAATCTTCTGATACTTAGTTACGCTCAGCTCCATTCCCCCAATAGGGGACCCTACACTTTCTAATCTTCTCATCTTACCTCCCGACTCTCACCGCCCTACCTCCCCCATCTCATATACTCCCTCTCACCCCACCTCCCAAGTCCTACAATAGAATACCCACCAGTCCCAAGTCCTATAATAGAATACCACCAGTCTACATATATTAGTGAATGTACTGGTCTACATATATTAGTGAGTGCCCAGGGTCTAAGCTTCTTTACCCTCCTTGCTTGTTTGTCTAGTGTATTTTAATTGCATTTAACTGTGTTATCTTTGAATATATAGGCCTGATTTATCTCTCGCATGTATAATGTTTTGTATACCATATTTCTGCCTGTGATTTGTTTGATGTCCAGGACCACCTTGAAAATGAGCTTGTTCAATGGTGTTTATGCCTAGTTAAATAAAGTTTGATTGATTGATTGATGCCAGCAAAGTTGAGGAGACCCGTTGCTCCTAAAATTTGTGCTCTGTCCACTGTGCCCTTTTTCACTTTTATATATGCAGTATTTATCTATATAGCTATCTATCTTTCCTCCTGCTGCTATGAAGGAACAGGAGGGGATGTTGGACTGTAAAGTACATGCACCTCAAATCCCTCTCAGCCTACCCAGCAGACCTTGCTGGATGCACAGTAGCCAGCAAGCCCAGGTTCTGATGCTACATTCCCGCAAGACAGGTGCCCAGCATCCTTATTTGAGTGGGATTGCACTGTGTAGTCTTGTGTGCCCAGTGTTCTCAGTCCCACTCTGGATTGGGTTGATACATCATCCCTGCCACTGGAGAAAGGATGTGATGCCTCCCTGCTGCTCCACAGTGGTGCACTCAGTCACCCTGCCACCATCACATATGAAATGACAATTAGAAACTGTAGCAGTGTTGCATGGCAACCACCCACATGGCCAAGGAGAGGTCCTGAATTACTTTCCACACCAGGACAAGCCCCCACCATGATCAGGACAGCGCTGCCTGAAAACATGATGGAGTCCGGTTGGTCACAGCCACTCTGGGTAACTCTGGGCCACTGGATTTTGCAGCCTGATGTCCCTATGGAAGAAAAACTCAAATGCTGGTAAGGTGAAGGAGGGGAAGGGTGTCACTGTTTGCCTGCCTGGTCTGTGTGGAGCCAAGCCATGTAATGGGTAACTGGGAGGGTGAGTGCGTGACTAAAGCTAGCTCGCACAGTCTGACTGGGACAAAGGAAGGTGCAGGCAGGCGGGTGTTACCAGTGAATGGCCAATGTTGTTGAGCAGAAGCTCCTTCACCATGCTAAATCCTTAACTCCAGCCCCGCCCCTCCCCCCACATCTCTACTAATTGCTGAGCAGAACTGACCTTAAGGGATGGTCCCCACCACCCCCGCGACTACCTAATACTTGCAAGGGAAGACCAGGTAGTGGACCCCAGGGTAGTTCCTACTAAACTGACACTAAAAATATTTAAATATCTCCCTTACTCCCTCTGGGAACATGCTCACTGAGAAAAAGTGCTACCTTATTCCCAGAGACTTTTGAGCCTTCCCCAGTGCTTGAAATTAAGGAAGATAATGACAAGACTCTTGGTTTCTAGGCTGGAAAGTAATCCATATGCTGTAACTTGATTCAGCTGTTCTGTTTTAGAATAAATGCTGTTTTGAAACATACAAGAGTGACAAATGCCACACTGCAGCCTTAATCCTGGCCTTGCCCTGGGAGTCCATTAACCAAACCCAGACCCTTGTTTCATAATATAAAATGGCTTACCTACCTCCCTAGCTCCAGTAGGCCCTACTGCTCCTAAGAATTAGATGGCAGCTTACCCCTCTCTCAGGCTTATTGGACTCCCAGGCAGAAAGGCTGAGCTCCAGAGATGCTAGGGTTTATCTGCCCTTTGTACAGCCCTCCTCTTCCCTGGAATCCTGTCCTGCTACCTGTTCCTGATTGGTTCCCTTATCCTGTAAATCACTATCCCCTGTCACCTATAAATTCCACAAGGGAGGGTTTCCTTGTGCAACCACAGTTTATGTATGTGCATAAATGAATTGCCTTTTTGCTACATTTTCCACAATTTACATTTATTTATTTTAACATTTTTTTTTTACTCAGTCGGATACCCTCTACGTCAGGCATAATCTGGTCAAGGGAACAAATTGACATCATGGTACAGGGGAAAGCAGTTCTCCTATCTAAAACCTAGTTAAAGTTGTTATTCAACGTTTAAAGTTCAATTAGGAGCTATGGGTAGATGATGCTTGATTATTTAAGAAATTTAAGAAAGGGAGCCACATTTTCAAAAATGTTTCTAATCTATTTTCTTTAATGTGGTATAAAAGATTTCCACAATCAGTTAAATTAAGCCATTGTTTAAAATTTGGTGGCAGTTGATCCCGCCAATGCTGGAGAATGACGTTTTTTGCTAACACTAGCATGAGAAGTAAAAATGAGCTAGCTTCTTCAGAAAGCTCTAGACTTGCAATTGAAACAAATAATAGAATACCGGGGTTGAATGGGACATTTATATCAAGTATTTTTGATATTATGTCTCTGATCTTATTCCAGTTTGTTGCTAAGTCTGGGCAAAGAAGAAGCATATAACTCAAAGTCCCCTTTTCATTTTTGCATCATGTACATAAATTAGATAGTGAGGAGTCAAACTTACTTAGTCTGGCCGGAGTATAATATAGGTTGTGAATGATATTAAATTGAATTTGCTGCAATTTAGAATTCTTAGAAATGTTTTCCGGAGTAGCTAAAACCCCTGGCCAGTCAATAATATGACACCATGTACCCAATTCCCTAGACCAACTCTGCATCCAATTATCCATATCCCATTTGTTTTCCAATAATAAAAGGTAGATTTTAGAGATTAACTTAGTTGAATTTTGAGGGTTGCCTAACATGAATTCAAGAGGGGTGAGGACCAACTTTCCGGTCTTATTTTTCAAGAGAAAGTCTCTTAATTGCAAAAAGGCAAGGTAGCTTCCAAATGGTGGGTGATTCAAATGATATCAGTTGGCCATCAGCGAGGCACTGCTCCAAATGAGTCAGGCCACAGTTCTTCCAACATAGAAAACTTTTATTAACTTGCAAGAATTTAAAATAGGAATTCATATATAATGGTGAAAATAAAGAAATAGAGGATGTTAAGTTCAATATTAAATGAACTTCTGGTTTTCACAATTTACGTATGAGACTTGATGTAATTTTTGGAATGATATACGGAAAGATTCCATAGCCTCACAGGTCTTTGTAGAACTATCCAGATCTTGCGGCTGAAACCAAGACAGAGTTGGTTTGATCTGAGCAGCTAGATAGTATAATCTCAGATTTGGGAGACCTAAACCCCCTTGGGTCAAGGGGGGATACAACTTTGTCAGGCAAATTCTAGGGTGCTTTTTTTTCCAGATAAATTTCCTAAATAGTTTATCTATATTTAGAAAAAGGTTTTGAGGTAAATATACTGGAAGTGCTTGGAATAAAAAAAGAAAATGTGGCAAAATATTCATTTTGATAATATTCATCCTTCCTATAACAGTTAAAGGTAAATTGACCCATATTTCCAGATCTTTTTTGATTTTATCCAAAAGGAGACCATAATTATTTTGAAATAAATTGTCTATTTCCTTGGTCAAGGTGATTCCCAGATACCTTATTTCAGACTTAGTTGAGGAATTAAGGAAAATTTCAGAGTTGTTAGTATCCAAACCATTGTAAATAGTCTCAGATTTTTTCCCAATTTACCCTGTAACCCGACACTCTTACTGAATGCTTCTTTTCTGCTTGAAATGCTCTCTCATTTGTTTTGGATTATCCAAATAAATCAGAATATCATCTGTGTATAGAGACATTTTACAAAAACGTCATTTATGCAAAGACCTTTAATTTGTTTATTGTTTCTGATTGATATTGTTAAAGACTCAATGAAAATTGCAAATAAAAGGGAGATAATGGACAGCCTTGATGGACACCTCTTTGTAACTAAAGAAAATCAGAAATGTCAGGATTTGTTTTGATCCTCGCTCTTGGATTTTTATACACCATTTTTATCCTTCGCATGAATTTTTTGCCAAAATTAAACTTTTTTAAACTTGTAATTAAGAAGGGCCAATGCACTCTATCGAACATTTTTTCAGCATCAAACAAGATTATAGCCATTTTGGATTCAGCTGTTAGCTCTAAAGCATTAAGTACCTTCCTGTTATTCGTCATTAGATGCCTACCCAGGATAAACCCAGTTTGATCTGGGTGGATAATAGTTTGAACATGGTTTACCAATCTATTAGCCCATATATTCATTATAATTTTGTAATCCACATTCCTTAGAGCTATAGGCCTATAAGAGCCAAATTTTAAGGGGTCTTTATCTTTTTTTTAAAATGAGGGTGATTGAGGAGTCATTTAATGATTCAGAAAGTGATTCATTTCTCTCCATATCCTCATATGCAGATAAGAGTAATGGAGAGAGTATATCGCAGAATTCTTTATAATAGTCTGGTGTAAGGTCATCTGGTCTCAGTGTTTTTCTATTTTGAAATGAATGGATTACCCCATTAATTTCCTCTATGGTAATGGGACCATCTATTGTATTTTTTGATATATCAGACAGGGGGGTACCAGAGATATTTACAAAGAAGTCCTCGATTTCTTCTTGAGAGGGGGAGATATCAGGGGTATATAAATGGGTATAAAATTTATGAAACCTCTTGTTAATTTCCAAAAGAGAAGATGTAATTTGACCAGATTCCAGTTGGATCTTGAATATCGTATTTTGATTTTTGTCACAATGTAACTGGTAAGCTAATAATCTGTCAGGTTTCTCCGAAAAGAAGTAATATTGGAATCAAGCTCTTTGAAAATATCTTTCCGCATTGTGTGCAATCAAAGCATTTAGTTCTTCTCTGATTTTTGATACAGATATTAAATCTTCCTCCAAGCCTGATTCACTGAAGGCTGCCTTGGACCTCAAAAGTTGGTGTTCCAGGCGGTTTAGTTTTTCTCTATAGGTTTTTCTTCTGAAAGATGAGTATGATATGATCCAGCCCCTAATATAAGCTTTTAAAGACGCCCAAATTATTACTGGAGGGGTTATCTCTAGTCCATTAGTTAAGAAGGCCTCCACCTCAGTCATCAAATTATGTTTAAAAGTGATATCATGTAATAAGGAATTATCAAATTTCCAACCAGCAACATCATAATTATATATATTATTTAAGAAGTTAGTTACTAAAGTTACAGAAGCATGGTTGGATATTTTTATTGCACCATACTGAGTTTTTGAAATGTTATTTTGTAGTTCTTCTGATATGAGAAAGTCATCAATCCTAGAAGTGGATGTGTGTACACTGGAAATAAAAGAAAACTGTTTCCATGTGGGATAGGTTTCTCTGAAGATATCAATGAGCTTAAGATCCAACATGAAATCCTTCATAATTTTCAGAGCTTGCTTCTTAGACTCCACAGCCCCTCCAGATCTATCTAAATCAGACAGGGTTATATTGAAGTCACCCCCTAGAATAAAGGGTCCCCTAAAGCTTGACAAAGTAATAAAAAAATGAACAAAGAAGTCTGGATCTTCATCATTCAGGCCATATACCAAGCCGATGGTCACTGATCTAAGGAATCATTGACTTGTAACAATAACATATCTACCATACTCGTCAACTGCATTCTGTTTTATAGTGATATTTAGATTATTTTTAAATAAAACAACTCCTCTTGAATTACTTAGAAGACAAGATTGTATCCCACGTCCTCTAAATAGATTACATATATATATATTTATTTATTGCATTCTCGGATTAAACTTTTGAACTAAGAGCTCTTTACATGGGTTCCATGTCAGGAAATTTCAACACAGCAAGGTAGGTGAATTATACAAAGGACTGCAAAATACAAGGTAAACAACAGGGTATATAGCAAACATGAAACAAGTCATGACCAAGGAAGAAGCAGGCTTAATCAAACAGACAAGAATACAAAGCCCAACGGTGATGCCTGTTGGTTGCCAGCAAAAAAGAAAGAGTTAAAAAAGTTGCTAAGTGTGAAAGAAAGGGGGGCTAGAGCACCAAGTACAGTGTGCATAAATAGAGAGGTGAGATTAGTTCAGCAGTAGGGAAGGGGGAGGTGAATAGAGTGGAGGCAGAGGGTGTGAGTGCAGGGTGTGTAGAGGGAGTAGGAGGGCCTACTCAAGAGAGAGAGGGTTAGGAGTGTGGGACAGAAGAAGGGAGTAAAAGAGGGAGGTGGAAGGTGGAAATAGTGATGGCAGTCACATTGGGATTCACATATCATAAGTTGCTTGAGGTTCGCTTTGAAAGTACCCAGCATGGGCAGGCATGCAATGTTCTCATGTAGGGAGTTGAACCACAGTGTACAGTGTATTGGAAATCATTGGATGCAAAGTGGGTTTCTTGTAAAAGCAAACAGCGTAGACTTGATTAGCATAGTGAACTATTTAATGGATTTCCAGTCTATCTTTAGCTCCCTTTAAATTCCAGTCTAAACACTTTAGGCTTTCAGCCATTTTCGTTTCATGTTTAATATGTGCATTTTATAAAAAAAAATTACTGCTTTGCATCCCAGTTTTTGCTTAAGAAAAAACACAAAACAAAATATGCCTGAAAAAGTATGCTGTTGCTAACCCTTCCCCTTAAAACCTAATAACCTATCACTATTAACCCAATACCCAGACTAAATGCTGGGTCCCCCCAAAAAAAAGTCTAGAAAGATGGTCATAGTTTATACTGGGTGACATGTGAGACAGACTCTGATATCAACCGCAGGCATATTCTATTTCATTTTTAACTGCTTTCCCTTAAAAAAAGGAAAAACAAATTACTTTATATTATTTTAATGTCATTTTAATATTTTTGTAAGTTTCAACTATTATTTTTAATTAAGGGATTATCAAACAGTTATATTAATCAATGAATTATATATGATTACCAAGTAATTACGATGCTAAGCGCGCTTAAATATATATGTTTGTTTGTTTTTTTGTTCTCTCTCTCTCTCTCCCCCTGCCCTCCTTCTTCAACCATCACAACACTCTTAGAGTAATCAGATCATTCATCAATTGCCTTCCATGTGGAAGAAATAGGTTTTCCGATACTGATCAGCTTCAAGGGGGGTATCAGAAATGAGTTGTTTCCCATTGAGAAATATTTTCATGTCGACCCAAATGAATTAAGTTGTGTGGAATACCTTTGTCTCTCAGAACCTTTCTGATCCCATCAAAGGTTTTTCGCTTTGTCATAACTGATGGGGTCAGATCGGGAAAAACGTGAAGTTGATAGCCCTTTACTTGCAGACCTCCATTTGTTCTTGCTTTCTGTAATATTCTGTACTTCTGTAATATTTGTTCTTTCACCCGAAATTGGTGAGGTTTCATATACACAAATCTAGGTACGTCTCTTCTAGTGGAGAAGCTTCTATGGGCTCGGTACAGCACTACCTTTTCTTCAGGCCATTTTTTGCCCATAGCTTCTGTTAAGAGTTCTTCCATAAACTGTAGTGTGTCCATCCCCTCCACTCCCTCTGAAAGGCCTCCTATTTTTAAATTCTCTCTTCTTGATCGAGATTCGAGGTCTAATACTTTAAACTGAAGCTCCTCTAGCTACTTTTGGCATGAGGTTACTTTATTTTGGAAGGGATTTAATTGATCTTCTGTGGATCCAACTCTGTTCTCTCTTTTGGTAAGGGTTTCCATCTTGTTATCCAAAGATGAGATTGAGCTCTTTAAAGAGTCAAATGCCAAGGACATAGATAATAGATTGGAAACCATTTTGCATTTCTTGAAGCATTTCTTCTTGAGTTTGTTGAATCTTTAAAGAGAGACTTGTCTCGTAGCCCTTTTGATTGTTCACTGGTTCCATGTTTGTTGTAAGGTCATCGTTTGGGACCAGTCCATCTGCACTTACATCTCCAGTCGTAGATTCAGTTATGAGTCTTACTAAGGTCTTTGGGCTTGACACAGATTGACTTTGGCCTGGTCTGGTGGGAATCAAACCTTTTAGGCTGTTTCTTGAACTGCCTGTACCACCTCCTCTTCTTCACTCAAAGGCTCCAAGATCTGGTTTGGCTGTGTTTGCACCTGGGTCACTGTGGTAGAGTCTGTAGCTGGCCCTGTGACTGATTTGTGCTTATCACTGCTGCTTGCACTGGCCACCCCTGGCAAGTTTAGAAATTTATCCATGGGGCCATCAGCAACTGCTTTCATTCCAGATGCAGTGATTTTTTTTTATATATGCCAAATTTTTTGAGCCATTTGCTCCTTTACCAGAAGAGTTAGGGATACTAGGCATAGATTGAGTGGAATCAGGATTGTTCAAACTTAAATCACTCAGATTACCTTCAGGCACATTTGTCGTTTTCTTGCTAGATTGGCCTGTGCAGCTATGAGAGTGTCTTAGATTGTATTCTGGCTCAGCCTCTTTAAAACGTCTAAACATTTTAGACATCAGGCCAGAAATGCAAAATAGAAGAAATAGCCAGAAAATCAGATAATAAGTGGGCCAAATTTAGCAGATTGGACAAATATCTATCCAGTCGTTTCAATAAACAGTCTCCTTCCCATATTCAGCCTCAAAAAAATGCAAAAAAGAGAGAGAGGCAATAGGCAGCAAAAACCACTTCAAAATCATGGGAGATTCTACCCTGCTAGGTCTCGTTAGGCTGTCTTCCAACATCTCCAAACCCCCCAAGCCCTTCCAAACAACAGCACTCCCAACACAGCAAACCCACTGTGAGAGGTCTCCAACCGCCAGGCTCTGTTACCCCAAAGTCAGCTCCCAGAGCCACAACTTAACAAGAAAAATATACAGGATCGCCCATTTGGTTTTTGTTTAATTATTGTAAACAATGCTGATAAGTGTAATGAAAAGTTGTTTAACCTCTGTCCAGCGGCTGGGAATCTTCCCATTTCTTTGCAGTCAATTTTCTTTATTTTTTACATTATGTGAACGCACAGACCCAGCCTGATAAAACTGTGCTCCAAAGGTAATGCCTGCAGCTCAATTTTAAGAGAACACAGCACCCTTACAGCTTCTGAGGGGCTGACACACCAATATAACCTTTAGTTTGTAGACCGTGAGTTTTAAATTAACTGCACTGTCAGACAGGGAAGAGCTAGCATAGGGCAGTATTTTCTTTCCTTTTCCCCTTTAACTCACTACAGTTGTGACCAAAACCAGAAAGAGAGCTGCTGGGTCTATTTCTCAAGCAAAGCATATTACAAGCAAGGGCATGGACAGAAAAATATGCAGAATCCACCATTTGTAGGCAATGTAAGCAAATGAGTTGGTAAATATTAAGGTTTTTAACCATTGCCCAATGGCCGGGACACTTGCCGTTTCTTTAAAGTTAGATTTTTCTTTACTTTTTATAGTCTGTGTACAAACAAACCCACCTTGACAGGCTTGTCCTCCAACGGTGAAGCATGCAGCTTAGTTTTAAGAGGAAACAAGTCAAAATCGTATTTTATTTTCCCCCTTACTCGCTGCAACAAAACCAGGAAAAAATACTAGATTTTAAATTGATTACACAGACAAAGGAGAGCGAACATGGGACAGTACTTTCACTTCCTTTCCCTCTTTACTGCAACCAAACCGGGAAAGAAAAGCTGCTGAATCTGTTCTCGGACCAAGTGCTTCAGTCTTTCTTTTTCCGCCTACTTGGACTTAAATCTTTTGGTGCATCTTGCTGCCGTCTGATAGAAGTTCGGAAAGCAGTTGCAACGAGAGAGTAGACGCAGTGATATTCAAGAGCTGCTCACCCACACACCTTCAGCACGCCATCTTGGATCCCCCCTTAACATGTTTTACCAGGTAAACAAGCAGAGCCAGGAAGCTCATTTCTGGTTGTGACGGGCAAGGGGAGAAGGACTGTCATAGGGAAAAATACAATCACTTACATACTTCTTAAATGCAAATATAATACAAAGTCAAAAGTAATAGACTGTGCGTTGTGAAACATAGTGACGTTCCAATAAGACACCCTGTTTGACTACAAGGTAAAGTGCATGCAGCAAAGTACATTGTAAGTAGTCTTGAAATACAGTAGCATGGAGAACTTCACAGGAATATGCTGTGAAATTACCTTAAGTCCCTTGATTGACTAATAGGACACATAGAAGCTATATAGTGCATGCAGCCCTAAGATACCGCAGCAGGTCTATGTGAGATGCAAGAGGCAGCTGGGGGCTTGAAATTGAAGAGATGATATGCACCTTGATTAATCTCTTGCACGAGAAGTAGGTAGATATCGTGATATTGGCAGGAAGGCTGTTTCATATAGAGGAGAGCCTGTAAGCAATGGAGGCTTGCCCTAGATTGTGCCTGCAATGTGTGGTTTGGAATCGGCAGCTGTCCTTGGACTTGAGTGAGTAGGTGAAGTTTGTTGCCAAGGTAAAAAGTTCCAAGTGGTAGCCAGCGAGTTTACCAGACCAGTATCTTCAGTCCCTTAGTGCTGTCTGCTGCGAGTGTCTTCTAGAGGGAGGCATCTACCAAACTTCATTTTAAGTGGTGCAGTGGGGTTTCTGGAGGGCAAGGCAGAATGACACAAGGCATTGAAGAGGGGGGTATGTTTTGTCAAGGTGGAGGAGTTAGCACCAGTGTAAACAGCATCCCCATAATCCAGCAGGTAAAAAAATGGAGCATTCAGCCACCAGTTTCTTGATGTGAAGCTGTAAGCAGCTCTTTACCCTGTAGAGGGCACCAAGTTTAATGCAGCACTTGGCAACTGCCTGGGAGATATGACTGGAAGAGTCGAGGTGTTGTTCAAGGTAAAGGCCTTGGAACTTGTATATGGATATAGAATCTAGGCATTTGATTAGGGAGGAGCGTAGGTTTGGTGATGCAGGGAAGGAGCTTATCCAGTGTTTGGAACTGAACAACATGGAGACAGTTTCCTTTTGATTCATATCTAATCAGCTGCCCTGGAACCATTTTTGCACTGCAAAGAAGTCTTGATGCAGTGGCTCCTCGATGTAAGGGACAGTGAGGCTGGAAGCATAGATAACTGTACCATCAACATACACGTGAATGTTGCAAGAGGCGAGTACAGGGGGAGGTCATTGATGAAAACTGTGAAGAGCAATGGACCCAGGACAAAGCCTTGGAGGACCCCAAGGGTGATTGGAGGGCAGACGTGGTTCCGACTAGCTTGACAGACTAGGAGCGATTTGTTAGGTAAGATCAGAGTCATGTTAGAGATGTAGGGAAGATACCAGAGTCTGCAAGCTTGTTCAGTAGAAGGTTGTAGTCCACAATGTCATAGATCTTGGCTAATTTGATGAAAATGACCCCTGTGTCCATGACTTTGTCCACACTAGAGTGAATGTGGTCAGTGACTCTGAGAAGTGTGGTGCAGATGGAGTGGTTGGAACCAAAGCCGGATTGATAAGGGGTCAGGAAGCCAGAACATGAGTAGAAACTGGACAGCTGTCTTCTCACTAGCCTCTCAAGAGCTTTAGCGAGGGATGGTACATTCATAGGTCTGCCTTTGTGAATAGGGGCAATAAGAGCATGCTTCCAGCTACAGGGGAAGGAGGCAGCTGAGAGGGACTGGTTGAATATATGGGCAGTAGGTGCAGCTATTGTGGGGACAGCAATGTTGAGAAACAGAGGAAATGCCACCATCGCCACACCTGGAGGAAGTGTTAAAGCACTGAGAGCTACTTGTGGGCATTTTCAGCTGGGATCACCTGGAGGCAGAATTTGCCAGCTGGGTGGATTGGTACTGGTATGTGGTGCTTGCTGGGGGGAATCGTGCTGGTGGATGGGGCAGGATCGGGGAATTGATGCTCTTGGCCCTTCAGTGAAGTACTGGTTTAGGACTTCAGCTGATAGAGTGTTACCAGGAGGAGGCTGGTCACCTACTGACAAGGGGGAGGGGTTAAGGAGAATATGAATCATTTTCCAGAATTTGGATGGGTCTGAGCCATTTCATATAAGCCTGCTCTGGAAGTAGGCTACTTTGGCCTTTCTAGTGAGCTCAGTGCAGAGGTTACAGAGGGAACGAAGGCTTGCCTATCCGATGTAAGTTCTAAAGATTTGTGTCTGGCCCATGTTGCATCATTATGCTGAAAGCATCCAGGGCAGGTGGTGTTCCTGGACCCTGGACCTTTTGAGTGCAGTGAAAGTAGCAGTAAAATAGACAGAAGCCACCTCTGGGTTCTGATCTGTTAGGGTGGGTGCCCAGTTAGCCAAAAATAGATCTTGTAGGAATTTGATTGTGTTGAATGATTTGAAAGATCTGGCTAGAGTAACCCTGGGAGGGGCTTTTGCTGATTTAATTTTCTGTGCTGTAGGTCATGCAGTGATCACTAAATATATCTGGCAAGGTGTCTGTAGCCAGGATTTTCTGAGAGTGAGACATCAGCACCCAGCCTATTGTGCTGTGATTGGAGGTCCCCGGAGTTAAAGTGTGTGGATGAGGAGATCATCTGGCTCAGGTTCAGGTTCAGAGCTTTCATTTTGGTATGTAGATTGGAGGGGGGGGTCCAGTGCTGACCATCTGGCTAATGTTGAAGTTGCTAAGTAAGATGTGTTCCCAATTGGGGAGAGAGTCCAGCACCTCTTGAATAATACCTGTCATCACATCTGGGGGAGGCATCCAGGAGAGCAGTAGGCTCCTGTGGTAACAATCAGAATGGAGTACAGTCTGACAAAGATCCCATGAGATGGTCTCGTGGGATTTAGGGATGGCTTCTTGAAAGGAGATGTTAAAATTGTGGTGGCGGGCAAAATATATAAACCTGCGCATATTTTTTGCACAGCTGCGGAAAAATGTTACTCCTGGTATTACCAAGTGTAACATTTTTACGCAGCTGTAGGAAAAAAGGTAAATGCTGCTTGTGCACATAAAATGTTGAAAACAGCATTTTCACAGGGGCAGGGATTTTTCCCCACACCAGTAAGTTGTGCACAGGGTCTTAGTCCTTGTGCCATGTCATGCCCTTTGAAAATGGTAGTTTGCTCACCTGGTAAAGGTGATTGTGGGGGGTAAATATCTCTGAGGCACTCCACATTCACTGCATCATGGGTTGTGCTCTCCTGATAAGTTGCTTGATGCACATGTGACTTCTAAAGAAATCCAACCCCTTTCTTCTAGGAACCTGCCCATATTGAATCAATTTGATGACTTCCAAAGCTGTACCAAGAAAGAGAGTTAATAGGACACTACTGGCTTGTGATTATACGTTATAGGCTGAAGGCATTTGTAGTTGAGAAGAAAATAATTATTTTATTCCCTATTGATACATTCTAATATAAGGACCAGCCCATACAGCATGACGGTTACTCATGATAAGCCTGAGTGTGACGGTCTAGCAGGTGGGGTGTGGAGTGCCTCAGAGATATATATCCCCGCAATCACCTTTATCAGGTGAGTAAACTACCATTGCGGGGGATAATCTCTGAGGCACTCCACATTCACTACATCATGGGTTCTAAAAAGCAGTACCCAGATCCAAGGGTGGGTTAGACTTGTCACATTCAATAGTATTAGCTTTTGCAGTTAGAAGGACTGAGTGGCCAAAATTAGCCTTTGAGCCTAGTGATATGTCAATTCTGTAATGTCTGGTAAAGGTGTGAAATAATGACCATGTGGCGGCTGCACAAAATTATTCTCCACCCATGAAGTGGCTATCGCCCTGGTGGAGTGTGCCTTGATGTCTGTTGGTGGCGTCATATTGCTTGTCTTGTATGCTTCCACTATTGCTGTCTTAACCCAAGACGTGATGGCAGAACATGATGTGGGTTGTCCCTTTTTGCATCCTTGTACGATGATAAACAAATGGTCCATCCTGCGGATGTCATTAGTTCTGCTGACATATGTGGTCAGTACTTGCTTCATACATAGTGTCTGTAGCTGTGGTTCTCATTCCATTTCTTGTGTTGGCATCTGTGCTGGTAGCTCTATTGTTTGATTTGTGTGAAATGTTGAGGCTACCTTTGAAATGAATGATGGGATAGTTCATAGAGACACTCAGTCATTGTGGAAGATTATGTAGGGAGCCTTGTTCAATAGTGCCTGTAGCTCGCCTATGCATCTGGCCAAACAGATTGCCACCATGAAAACCATTTTTAGGTTTAACCACGTGAGGGCTACTGAGTACAGAGGTTCAAAGGGAGAGGCCATCATGGATCTGAGCATGAGGCTGAAGTCCCATGCAGCTGACACTGATTTAATCTTTGGGCGGACATTTGTTGCTGCTCTCAGGAAGTGGATGACGTCCTGGTGAACACCTGGTATAGCTCCATTTATCTGACCTCTTGCTGCTCCTATAGCTGCCACTCATACCCTGAGGGATGAGGCCTATAAGTCTTTGTATAGACCCTCCTGAAGGAACAGGAGGATGTTGGCGATAGAGGAGTTTTGTGGGTTCACATCTTTGTGTGAGCAGTAGTTTGTAAACATGTTCCAGTGTCTTTGGTACACTGTGGTGGTGGAATCTCTTCTTGATTTTGCCATGGTGTTTATTACCATTGGGTGGTAACCTGCTTTTAGTAGTCTCTCCCTTTTTGGGATCCAGGCTGTTAGCTTGAGGTTGTGGGGATTCAGGTAGCATACTGGGCCCTGGGTGAGGATATCGTGTCTGAAGGGGAGTCTCCAAGGGTGATCCAGTGCCATTCCCACAACTTTGGTGAACCAGACTCTCCTCAGTCAGTAGGGAGTGATCAGTATCACTCTTGCTCTGGATATACAGATTTTCTTCAGGACTTGAGGAATGAGCGGTGTCGGAGGAAAGATGTATGCTGTGTTGAAGGTCCATTTGGATGATAGCACATCTATCCCTGTGTACTGGCTATCCCAGAAACAGGAGTAACATTTTTGGCATTGTATATTTTTTCTGGAGTCCATTAGGTCCAACTCCACTGGCCCCCATTGTCTGTTGATGTTCCGGAATATGTGGGGGTGGAGCCTCCATTCCCCCAGATGGATCTGCGGATGGCTCAGCCAGTCTGCTGTTGCATTGAGTTTGCCAGCTAGATGCACTGCCGAGATGCTGGCAAGGTGTTTTTGTGCCCATGGAACAAGTTTCAATGCTTCCTTCTGCATCGCATTGCTCTTGGTTCCCCCTTGTTTGTTGATATATGCCACTGCTACCTGATTGTCCGATTTGATCAGAACATGTTTGCCTTTGATCAGTTGGCTGAACTGTAGAAGTGCCAGGAAGACTGCCCTCATCTCAAGAACATTGATTAGTAGCTTTGACTCATTTGACAGCCATTTTCCTTGTGCTGTTTTTTGTTCTGTGGTTACTCCCCAACCTGTTAGGCTGTCATCTGCATTTATTACTACCTCTGGTTGTATGTATAGGGGCATGCCTTTGCAGAGGTTTTGTCTTTTTGTCCACCAGGTTAGAGAATTTAATATCTGTGGTGGCAGAGTGACTGACTTGGAGAAGTCTAGATCGTAGGTTGGCCCCAGTCTGATTAGGAAAGGCAGCAGGTGTCTCATATGCCGCCTGGCCCACAGGATTATATCTATACAGGAGGACATTATTCCCAGGACTTAAGAGACTAGCTCCAGAGATGGGGTTTTCTGTCTTTGTAATTGGGACACTGAGGTTATCAGATTGTTGATGTGCTTCTCAGATGGGCGTACCAGTCCTGCTGCTGTGTTTATTACAGTTCCCAGTTGCTCTATAGACTGACTGAGTTTGAGGCAGCTTTTGGCTTGGCTGACCATCCAGCCAGTCCTCTATAGGCACCATATCACTATTTGTGTCTCTCGTATGGATTGTTGGACTGATCTTTCTCCAATGAGCCAGTCATCCAAGTAGGATATTACCTGTATGCCCTGCTCTCAAAGTTTGACTGCTAGCACCACCGATACTTTGGTGAAGACCAAAGGGGCTGATGCTAGACCAAATGGGAGAACCTGATATTGAAAGTGTTTCAGATTTCCTGTGACGTCAGCGTCCGTATGGCCGCCTGATCTTGGAGCTCCTCAAAGCCCAACCTCAATCTTTTATCCATCCTGGCATCTAAAACACATTTTCGGAGGGAAAAAAGGTAGACTCCTAGAAGTTAGCATGTCTACAAGGCAAAATCTTAAGGAATTTATGGTGAATTCTGCCCCTAAAGCATCCAAACAACAGTTATTGGACTGGCAGCATGACAACAGCTGGGCCCGTGCAAGTTCTGCAGACGATACCACGTACTCTCTGACTATGGAAGAGGAATCTAAATTCACTATTACCTCAAAACAACTATATGACCAATTACAAAAATCAGCGGCACACTACAATGCTCAAAATCTACGGTTACAGATAACAGACACGACATCCGTGTAGTGGAGAAATGCACCAGAGCCATGGAGGCCTGCCTGACTGAGCACACCCACCTTCCTGACATTCATAACACTGCACTCCTCGACTTGCACCATCGGGAAATGGAGTTGGCCCAGAAGGTGGAAGAACTCAAAAATAGGCATCGGAGGAACAACATACACCTCCATAGCCTCCCAGAACAAACAGAATCTGACAACATACAGTAATAGAATACATGGAAGGACTCCTTCAAGAAATCCTGGACTTACCCAAAGAAGAGTTGCTACAGATAATCCATGCTCATTGTGCCCTGGTTGCACCCCCTAATGATCCCAAGGCATGTCCTCGATCCATCATTTTGGCTTTTTCGGACTTTCGAGTTAAAGAAAGGATCCTTCAGATTGCATGGGTGAAGAAGGAGATTTTCTTTGGCGACCACCGGATCTTTCTTGAACATGATTTAGTGCCCACCACAATGCTAGGCCATAGGAGGGTCCTTGCAGGTCAAAAACTTCTCCATCAAAAAGGCTTTAAGGCCCTTTTAGAATATCCAGCCCAACTCCATGTGATCACACCTGAGGAGACCAAGCATTTCACAGACCTGGTGGAGGCACTGGACTTCCTGGCAACACAAGGAATTGCCCTGGATGAAATCACTTCATACTTCCCCTCACAAGAGCTCCTGGACCATGCCTGACAGCCTTGCTCCAGATCCCGCTCCTCAATTAAAAAGTGGTCTGACTTTTGGTTAGCAATGCAGCAGGCTTCAAAGGAAGGAACACAGTCAACAGCAGCAAAATAAATCCAAGGTGCTCAATCCCCGGTCCCCCCTAAAAGAACCTGCTGAAAAAAAAACACTGATAGTTAATAGTCACAGAAGCTTTGGACTGGGTAATAGGCTTGTTTCTCTTGATCTGCCTTGGCTGATTCTGTAACCCTGTAGGGGCTTTATCTACAGGATGGACACACCGTTTTGCTTAGTTACACTTTGGGCAAAGTTGTTTACTTTACTAGTTTTGAGATTGATCTGGGCCACTGGGGAGCATACAGAAAACTCAGTAAGTTTATAGTTACTAACATACTAAAAGCCAGCAGAATAGGCCTAATGGTCAGTCATGTCTGCTCGGTAGCCAGCCACCTAGTGGATGCTCGCTTTCCTGACCCCCCAGCCCCCGAGAGGGTCTTCTTTGGTCTCAGTTTCCCCTTGTATCTGTCCCACCCCTTCTTGAAGCCCTCCACTGTGCCCTCCTCCACCAGTCTCCCGGGCAGCACATTCCATGGCTCCACCACCCTCTCAGTGAAATAATGTCTCCTACGCCCCCCCCTGTAATTTCACCCCTCCAGCTTCCACTCATGCACCCTGGTTGTTCTCCCCTTCTTTAGCCCGAACAGCTCCTTGGTTCCACTCTTGGTTATTCCTTTTAAGTACCTGAAGACCCCTATCATGTCTGCCCTGTCTCTCCTCTCCTCCAGTGTGTACAGCCCAAGCTCTTTCAGTCTCTCCTCATAGGGCCTCCCCACCATGCCCTGAATCATCCTGATCGCTGTCCTCTGGACCCTCTCCAGCAGTGCTATGACCCTCTTCGGATGAGGTCTCCAGAACTGTACACAGCACAGGAGTTGTGGCCTGACCAAGGCATTATATAGAGGGAGGATCACTTCATTCCTCCTGGACGTAATTCCCCTGGCTATGCAGCCCAATATCCTGTTTGCTTTGACTGCGGTTCTTCTACAATTTTCAGAGTTATTCATTTTAACGTCTACCACCATCCCTAGATCCCTCTCACCCAATGTGGCTTGCAGTGTGACCGCCCCCCCCTCGGGTGTATATATGGCCCAGGTTTCTGACCTCCAAATGAAGTGCTCTACATTTCCCAGCATTAAACTTCAATCCCCACCTCCTTGACCACCCCTCCAGGGTATCCAGGTCCCCCAGGTCACTTCTTCCCTATCCACCAGTGCTTCCAGTTTGGAGTCATCCACAAAGAGACTCAGCCTACTCCTAACCCCCCCCATATCCAAAACATAGGCATTGAACAGGAGTGGCCCCAGTACTGAACCTAGGGGGACCCCATTGATTACCTTCCTGGGGGAGGAGACTATCCCACCGACCATTACCCTCTGTATTCTCCCCGGAAGCCAATTTTCCACCCACTTGAGCACCTGTCCTCTCACCCCCATCTCCCTCAGCTTTGCTATCAGCCCATTATGGGATACCAAATCAAATGCCTTGCTGAAATCCAGGTATAGGACGTCCACCAGCCTATGTCTGTCCAGGGCCCCTGTCACCCAGTCATAAAACTCTATGAGGATGGACTGACATGATCTTCCCAGGATGAAGCCATACTGTTTATCGTCCTGATACCCTAACCTTTCCAGCTGCCTCCCAAGCCTCTCCTTAATAATGTCCTCCATTACTTTGCCTACCACAGACGTTAGACTGACAGGCCTATAATTCCCCATCTCCCACTAGACTCCCTCCCCGGATAGGCACTGCATGAGCCACCCTCCAGTCTTGGGGCACCCATCCTGTCTGCAGAGAGTGTTAAGAGTGCAGCCAGTGGATCTGCCAGCTCCTCTGCCAGTTCCTTCGTAACCCTCGGATACAGCCCATCCAGCCCCAGCGCCTCATCAGTTTTTAGCTTCCAAAGGGCCTTTCTCACCCTATCCGCTGTGATTTCTCCCCCCCAAGTCCTCCCCCTCATGCAACCACCAAACCCCTTCTGGGTCTGGTCCAGCCTGTACCCTAGCCTCTTTCAGTCCTCTGATCTCAGCCTGACCCCTCAATTTTGTTGGCTTCTCTTCGCTTCCATCAGGCTGTAGGGATCCCCTGTCTCCCTCTGTAAAGATTGAGGCTAAATACTCATTTAGCACCTCTACCTGTTCCCCTGCTTCCTGAGCCCATCCCCCCAGTCTTAATCCTGCTGATCTGTGTCCTCACTTTTCTCTTCTCTCCTATGTATCTATAGAATCCCTTCCCCCCCCCCCGGATATTCCTGGCCAGGTTTTGCTCATCCCTGCCTTGGCTCCCACTCTGGTGACCCTCCTGTCCGTCAGTTCATACTCTCCTCCTTATCCCCCCTTAGTGCTTAAAACATGAGTAGGCAGCCTTTTTCTCCCTCACCGCCTCCTGTACCTCCCTGGTCCACCAACATGGCTTGCTGGTTCTACCATGCTTTCTCCTTACTTTTGTACAGGACCTAGCCTCTTGCACCCCTCTTTTAATGGTCTCCCACAGGCTTCTGGCATCCATATCCAGCCTAATCTTCTCCAAACTGTCCCATAGAATCCTACCCATGCCCACAAAGTCTGCTCCCCTGAAGTCTACCACCACTGTGTTAGTGCGGTTTTCCTCCCCCCTTAGATACAGCAGAAAGCAGACCATGGTGTGGTCACCACCCGCCGGTGGACTGCACACCTTAAGGTCTCTTATCTGGTTACTGTCCGCTAGGACAACATCCAATGTCCACCCCTCTCTAGTAGGTTCCCCCACCTGTTGGACCAGGAAGGCATCCTGAAAGTTATACTCTCTTTTGCAGTCTTCATATGGCCTAACTAATTATATTTATGCTGCCTCTATTCTTTTCCTTTTGGATCTGCAGGTTATATTTTAAACTTGTTGATTTGTGGAGCAATTAATCTCCTACTGCTGCCACAATCAAACAACCTAACTTTTTGCTATTTAAGAAACTTCTTTTTTCAGATCACTAGATGGCAGCAGAAATCAATTTAGCTACACAGAGAGACACGTTGTTGGAACAGTATAAGCTACATGACTGAACCATTTCTGTTCTTTCTTAAGTATTAACCCCTCAGAAGAACGAAATTATAGATATTTTATTATTTATAAAATGTAAAACATATACTGACCTTCTATATGAGAAGGATAAAACAAACAAAAATATTTCTGTTTTCTATTTTGGAGTCTTTATAGGATTGCCTTGACTTAACAATTAGCCTAACTTTCCCAGTACCTACAGGCAGCTCGTTTGGAGCTAACTCTATAGTCTCTCCAGTGACTAGACTTTTCAACCTCTTTCCCTCTGAAAGATTGCTCGAGTTGTACCGGTCTACAACATGGGGGACACCACTAACCTGGATAACTACCACCCTATTGCCATCCTCTCCACCCTCTCTAAAACACTGGAGAAAATTGTTGCTACCCAGGTCTCAGATTACCTCTACTCCTTCAAACTCCTCACCCCTGACCAACATGGTTTCCAATGTGGGCACAGTACATTCACTGCTCTCATGCATATTACAAATGATGTCAGACTCGCTATGGACAAAGGCTCTCTCACTGGGGCTACTTTTGTTGATCTTACAAAAGCGTTTGATTTAGTTGACCACCCGCTGCTCCTATCAAAGTTGTCATACCTAGGGGTTTCCACCTCTGCCACTGCCTGGTTCCAAAATGATCTTTCGAAGCATCAACAATTTGTCCAGATCGGAGATGCTAAGTTCCCTCTTGCTCCTACTTCGACTGGAGTGCCCTAGGGTTAAATTTTGCGGTCCTCTCCTGTTTACAGTCTTCATAAACCAGCTACCTCCCCGACCATCGGAGCTCCCCACAGGAGCCACGGACTACCGCGGGTGCCTTGCAGAGGCCTCGCCTGCCCTCCGGGAATGCCAGCTACCTCCCCGACCATCGGAGCTCCCCACAGGAGCCACGGACTACCACGGGTGCCTTGCAGAGGCCTCGTCTGCCCTTCGGGAACGCCAGCTACCTCTCCGACCATCGGAGCTCCCCACAGGAGCCACGGACTCTCAGGTGCCTTGCAGAGGTAATTTAAAGAAACCTCTGCCTGCACCTTTGTGAAGGGGGTTACCGGATGATGCTTGCTCTTTTTTTTTTTTTTTTAACTGTCTGGGACAACTGCTTGGTGGGGGGGGGGAGAGGAACAGGATCACTAATAGAGTGCACTTCCAGTACCTGGGCTACCTACCGTAAAGTTGTTTTATGAAAGTTTGGATTTGTATGCATTTGTACCTGCTTAGATTGCCTCAATATCTCCTGTGTCCTGTGTTTGGGCTTAAATCGGGACTTGCTCTCGGTTTGTTATCACGATCCTTCTCCCGCTGCATGCTAATTAGCTCCTTTGTCTCCCCCTGCTATATAGGCCTCGCCTGCCCTCCGGGAACGCCAGCTACCTCCCCGACCATCGGAGCTCCCCACAGGAGCCACGGACTACCGCGGGTGCCTTGCAGAGGTAATTTAAAGAAACCTCTGCCTGCACCTTTGTGAAGGGGGTTAGCCCGACAACGCGCTGCGTGCTTGACTGCCCCGCCCGCCTCAACCACCCACCCACCCAGGGTCATCCTCTTCATTTATAGGCCTTTCTAATGACATCACTTCCTGCTGTCTGGAATACTAAGTCCCCATTTTTCCATTTGCAGTTTATACCTGCCTGCCACTAGAGGGACCTTGAGACCTTGTACTAGCTCATCTACTCCCTGAAAGCCTCCCCCCTTTTATCCTGCCTCCGCCAAAGCTACCCATCCCTCCTCCATTCTCCATCAATTACAGGCTACCTTGCCCACACCCAACCCTAAACTAGTCCACCCTTAGACCTTCTGCCACTCACCCTCAAGCACACACTGAGCGACCTCCCCTCCCAGGCTCCATTAACTACATCTGCCTTACCTACACCTCCTCCCATGCCCAACTCTGTAATTACCCCACGCACAGACCTCCTGCCTTTACCTCTAAGCCTACTCTTAGTGTCCACTAGGAGTCACTATTGTGCTCTCCTTTTTGGACCCAAACGTACCCTGCTTTCTGAGCCCAGTGCGGGGGACACAGCCCTCACCCAGGCCCCTTTTCCAACTGCCCTGAGTTGGTCTTGAACCTGGTACCCTGCTCACCAGAGTCCGTGTCACTACCACTAATCCAAAGTGGCACCCACACTTGGTGAAGGAATCTAGACTGCATCAACCTACTACCCTACTGCTACCGCTAGCAATTATGTTAGCCCACCTCTTTCTAAAATGCCTCCCTCTCATCCTTTCCCTGACACCACTGTCCCCTGTACCTGATACCCACTCAGGCACTCTGGCACCCACTCCTGCTCTTGTTCCAGAGCTTATTCAATCCCACCCTACGCTCATCATCTGCCCCAATGTACAGCACCCTCCCCCTAGCCGTCTCCCTACTACTTCCTCAGGCGCTCGCTGGAGGCTTATTGCCCTCACTTTCTCAGCCTGGAAAACCCTGCCCACCCCCTGTGTTCAGAAACTCCCCTCATCCCCACGACATACCTGTCGAAAGCTCGCCCTATACCGTCCCCTGGCCAGGGCTGTGGTTATTTTACTACTCTTGACAGGCAATATAACCAACCCAGGCCCTGCCCACCGTAGCTCACCAGTAGGGTCATCTGGCTCTGCATAGCCTCTATGAACCTATGCAGCCTGCTGAAAAATTTGACTCTTTACAATGTTGGATCACTTTACACAGGCCAGATGTCATTGCACTGGTGGAAACCTGGCTACAAAATCCACCCCAGACTCCTTTGTCTCCATTCCAGGCTACTCCCTTTACGGAGGGATCGGGTAGGTAGGAGGGGTGGTTGTGCGATCTATGCTAGGACTCTCTCACTGGACTGACACTCCGTGCCCCTGCTCTCCCATATGGGGCGCGGGCCTAACCCTCAAACTGACTCCTGACCCTCCAGGGCCCCTCTATCTCACCACCTGCCTACCTTCCTCCCAAAACCAAACCCTGGCGCTGGTTCCATTAACTGATTATCTCTCAACCCTACCTCATTCAGCTGACCAAATCTCGTGGGTGACCTGAATGTTAACTGGCTCAGCCTGCTCGCCGCCACCACTCGTGACTCCTTCGCAGCCTTGTGACATGTCCCAACCAGTTTCCCAACCCACCCGAGTTAACTTAAAGAAAGGTACCAGCACCTTACTAGACGTTGTCATCACCAACCGTCCCCAACAAATCCATGATACCCAGGTCCTTCCTGATTCCCTTAGTGACCACTCCCCTATCCTTTTCCGCTGGGCAGCCACCACTCCCAAACCCATGGTCTTCCCAACTCTACGTTGGCGCTTCAGACCGGGTGGACTAAAAGCCCTTAAGCTACATCTAGCCCAAATTAACTGGTCCCCCATTCACTATGCCCCTGATATTGATACTGCCCTTACCTACTTCTCGCAAACCTTCAACAAAGCCTGTGACATCTTCGCACCCCGTACGGCTGTACGAACCAAAGTTCGTAATGCCCCTTGGGTTACCCCGGCCTTGTTGCAACTGCTCAGACACAGGGATGACCTTTGGCACCTGGCCTCCGATTCTGGCCGGTTGGCTGACAGACAGGCATACAATGCCGCAAGAAACAAATGCACCTGGGCCATCAGGAAAGCGAAAGCGGATCACTATCAGGCCGTGCTCACCACCTCTTGGGGGAATGCGAGAAATTTCTGGGACAACATTAAACAGCTAAATGGGAGTGTGCGCTCCCCGCCCCCCTCCCTGATCACTATTGAAGGCTCTGTCTCCACTGACCCTGCCCGCATTGCCAATCTCCTCAACTCATCTTTCACAGACCTTAGTTCTGTCCTCCCTTGTGATTTCTTTGATCCTCCTTCTTCCTTACCTGCCCTAGACACTGCTATCCTAGCTTCCACTTCGTGGGGTCACTGCCCAGGAAGTCAGGCCACGCCTGATTAAAGCTATACAGAGCAATAGTACTGGCAGTGATTCTCTGACCCCTGTATTCTCGGCCGTGGTTCTGGATCAGGTCCTGCCCTCTAACTAGCCTGTTCAATAAGTCCCTCTGCCTGGGGCAGTTCCCCTCAGCATGGAAAATTGCCACAGTTACACCCATTCACAAAGGAGGTGACAAGTCATCTGCTGGGAATTACCGGCCCATCTCCATTCTCCCCACCCCTCCAAAGCCCTAGAAAACTGGTGGCTACCCAAATCACGGATTACATAACAAATACAACATCCTCTGCCATGAGCAACATGGTTTCGGGCAGGGCACAGTACCGGCACAGCCCTAATTGAGTTTTCAAATTTTCTTCATTCCTCCCTGGACTCTGGCGCCCCCCCCGGGGCAGTGTTTATTGACCTCTCTAAGGCTTTTGACACGGTCTCCCACCCCCTACTGCTGGAAACCCTCAGCCACTCCGGTTTTGCCCCTGGTCCAGTCTCCTGGTGCTCCAGCTATCTGTCTGCCCGCTCCCAACGTGTTAAAATTAATATGACCCTCTCCGATACATGCCCTATCCGCTCAGGTGTCCCCCAGGGCTCCATCCTTGGTCCTCTTCTCTTCTCTCTATATCTCAACACCCTCCCAAAGCCTGTTCTGGTAAAATCCTGCTGTATGCAGATGATGCCATCATTTTACGCCACCACCGAAACCCAACTCCTACAAGACTCCTTGCAACAAGCCTTTGGTGATGCAAGCCTGGTTCAAAGAGCACAGACTTGTACTCAATCTAAAAAACCAAAGCAATGCTCTTTGCCCATCCCCAAAACAATCCACAAATTTCCCTCCATTCCTCCCTGGCTCCAAGCATCCTCTTGATCTAGTCCGCCTGTACAAATACCTTGGGGTCTTCTTTGACTCAGCACTCACATTCCATGACCACATAGATAATCTAGCCTCTGCTACGAACACAGCTAGGCATCCTTTACCTACTAG
Source organism: Neoceratodus forsteri (assembly GCA_016271365.2). NCBI lineage: Eukaryota > Metazoa > Chordata > Ceratodontiformes > Ceratodontidae > Neoceratodus > Neoceratodus forsteri. The sequence goes on from CM057449.1 coordinate 1,732,175,953, forward strand.
CACTGCCTCCCCAATGCCCTCCGACTTGCAGTCACCTCATCAATACTGTCCTTGTAGACTATGGCTTGCCTGTGTATGGTGCTGCAGACACGACCGCCCTCAATAAAATTCGCCTCACCTTGAATAAGGCCTGTAGATTAATCACGGGTGCCCCTAGGCTCACACATACCTGCGGACTATATGATATGGCCAGGCTACTTAACCTGGACGAACGGCTCAGATTCCAAACCTGCCTCATTACAAAAAAAACCCTCCTTGGACTATCCCCACCTGGTCTGACAACCTCTATCCACCTTGCACAACCCTTAGTCAATACTCGTAACACCTCTAAGGCCACCCTCCTTGTCCCTAGGCTCAGGACCACACATGGGCTAAGGTCCTTCTGCTACAGAGCTCCCTCCTGGTACAACACTCTCCACACCTCCATCACTGACACCCGTACAATCTCCGTTTCAAAATCTCACTCCGGAATCATCTCTTTTGCGTAGCTGTTCCTGCCTAGGTGATCTAGTTAAATGCCTGACAAAGCTCTCTGGTGGCTCTCCTATACTGACTGATAAAACTGTGATTACCATTCCTGTAACACTTAAATTGTAACTAAGTTATAACTGCCTGTTCTACCAAAACTGTAACCTCAGAGATGTATGCTGTAACCACAATATTGTAACTATATGTTGTACTGTGTTTGTCCTCTTTGTCCTCTTTGTGACGAGGTACCTTTGGAAATGAGCCTCTGGCTCAAAGGTTGTAAACCGATGTATAAATAAATAAAATAAATAAATAAATAAACGACATCCCACCACTCACTGGTGCTTGCTCAGGTCTGCTATATGCCGATGATCTTGTTCTTTACTCATCCTTCTCAAACCTCTCAGATATCAACCTGAATCTCAATAGTAACTTCAATACCTTTCAGAGCTGGCTACTGCAAAACAAGCTTGCCTTAAATAAAAAAATAAAACAGTGACTATGCTCTTTGGTTCAGGTTCAAAAATTTGGTCCTTCACGCAACCATTAAGTATCAGAGCACTTGATGGCTCTCCCCTTAACACAGTTACCTCTTTTAAATACCTAGGAGTAACCCTTGATCCCATCTTGGATTTTGACCTGCACCTAGCCTTGGTCATTAAATCCATCAATATTCAACTTGGGCTGGCATATAAGGTAACACATAGCCTAACATCCACGGCGAGGATGGCCATTGCACAGAAGATCCTGAGACCCAAATTGGCATATGGATTAATAGCCCTTCCAGCAACTACTGGAGGGCTCCTCTGAAAGTGGGATATCTGCTACAGCATCATTTGCCATTTTGCTCTGTCTTTACCCACACTTACTCACCGATGCACACTATACTCCAGTCTGGGATGGTTTACCCCCTCAGCCTTCTGCATGTTTACTTCATACTGTTTTATAAAGAATATAATCTCTTCCCAGATACCTGAAAAATTGGCTCTGCTGCTAAAACCTGTGACCTCTGCCTACCCACTGAGATCAGCTGACAAATCCCTTCTTGTCCAACCGAGATGTAAAACCAAAATTGGGAGAATGCTTTCTCTAGCTTGGCCCCTAAACTATGGAATTCCCTTCCACTGAGTCTAAGAATCTCCCCTTCTCCACACAGCTTCAAACAGGAGCTTCATATGGCTCTTCTAAGCTCTGAACCCTGCTTCTGTTCTCTATCCACACACTCCTGTACTGGTTCCTCCTAGTTGCCTACCAGCTCCAACCTCTACTACTCCTCTCAAACCTGCCTGGAAATCTTGCTATTTCCTCTCTTCTAGCACGTACTCACTAGTTGTATGACTTATGACTGTTAGTTATTTGCACTTATATTTCTGTTTTGTTACTACATATATATTCCTGCAAATGTACTGTAATTTGCTGAAAATTTTGTATAAGTGTACTACATCTGACTTCTACTTGCTCCCATGATGTTTTCTTGTATCTACTATTGATTACATACCCTTTGTTGTAATCTCCCGGGTCATACCTGAAAATAGGCAGCTATAATGTCTAGTGTACCTACCCGGTTAACAAAAACTAAATAAATAAATAAAAAACTCTGAGTCCTTTTTTCATCCCTATGACTGCTCCCCACTACCCCTTAACCCCCAGTTACCATTACGCTTACTAATTGATAGTTTTTAAATTGCCCAGTTTGGGTAACTTCATATTTACTGTTTAAATTGTTGGTTGGGTTGTGAGGCCAAGGCTATTCATTGGCACCCTCTGCAAAGTACCCTTTGAGGGTGCTGCCCTTCTCTGGAGGGATGGTACAAAGCCTCGCAGGCAGATACAGGCAATGGCAACAACACCCCTCGAACTGCCTACTTACAATAGTGATCAGACAAAGATTATCCCTAGTGGGTTATCTAGCATCCTTCTAGATTCCATCTCACCTTTTGGGAGGGTGTAACCAGGGGCTTACACCTTGAAGTAAATATTGCAAATTTACAACCAAAGACTTTTTACCACTCTGTTTATCCTTGATAGTGGTTTAGTCTTTTCAAAGTTCGATGTTTGTATATTGCTGCCAGGTTTTCTTGTATTCATGTAAGATGTGTGTGGTGATGTCTGTGGCCAGAAGGATTGGTCTGAGTTACATTTACTTTAATCGCCCATAATGACAGAATTAAATATAGTTACCTACAATGTAAAGGGCTTAAATAACCCTATCAAACATTTCCAATTGTTACGGGAATTACAAAAGATGAGGACTGATGTAGTCCTGTTACAAGAGACCCACTTAAACTCTACAGAACACAATAAATTGAAGAGATCCTGGGTAGGCGAGGTATATGCCTTACATTACCACTGACACCCTCATAAAGGGGGAATAGCAATTTTGATTAGAAAAAAAACTACCCATAAAGGTCTCTGGTGCCCAGACTGATCCCAAAGGACATTTTATGATGATTCCAGGGGACATAGGGACTCATAAATATATTATTCTTAATTTATATACCACCTCGCCCCAGAGAGGAGCATTTTAGAAACCCTTTCCTTTCAAAAGTGATAGCAGAAGCGGTGGCAGGCACCTCAAATGTTGTAATTATAGGAGGGGACTTTAATACAACCATTTCCCCACAACTAGATAAGTCAGGGACCCATCCAGGGAAAAAGTCTCAGGCATCCATTGCCTTGACATGGCTCCTGCATGGATATAGGTTAGTGGACTTCTGGAGACATCTGCACCCTACGGTGTGGGATTATACATACTATTCCCCCAAACATAACCAATATTCGCGTATAGACTTTTTCCTGATGACAATTAATTGGGCATATATGGCAGAGGTCTCACATGTGGGTCCCACAACCCTCTCTGATCATGTATCAGTCTTTTTAAAAATGGTCTTTGATAACACCTGCAATAATGCTTCCTGGCAGTTGAACGTAAGTCTTTTTAACAGGGATGAGTTTAAGACCCTGACTAAAGAAGAAACTCAGCCATACCTCTCAACTGTACCTGATTTTCAGGGACATCTCTGATTTTGCCTCATAATTTTCCTCTGTCCCTCGTAAAATTTGTGTTTTTGTAACAGAACAGTGGTGATTAAAAGCACAAAATAATGTCAAACATTAAAGTTACAGACTTTGTTTTCTTTAGAAAATGCATCTTAACACAAATCCTTTCATTCTATCAGCTTTCTGAGTGAATAGTACACATTTTTTAAGATGTGTCCCTCATTTGGGGTCTTTGTCCCTGATTTTTTTAAGCCTTGTCCCTGATTCATGAGGCAAGAGGTTGAGAGGTATGAACTCAGCTGTTTCAAAGAATGAATCCCCCAGAAGACACATCCCCTTCCATATATTGGGATGCTCTCAAGGCATACCTTTGGGGTAAAATTATCTCCTGCACAACTAATGTTAAGAAGGAGAAGTTACGGCAACAACAAGAATTAGAAAAGAAAATTATGAAACTAGAACAAAAAACATAAATCTATCTTACCTGCTACAGTGAAACAGGCGTTGGAAGAAGCCAGAAGAGCTATTTTATGGCTATTAAATTATAAAATGGAAAGGACTTTAAGATATGCTAAACAGTGTTTTTATGAACATGGAAACTGAGCGGGTAAATTATTAGCAGCTCAGCTGCACAAGGAGGTGACAAATAGGGCAGTATTAAAAGATATCATAAAGAAACAGCTGCCAACTTAACCTCACCCAAAGAAATATCCCAACATTTTGCAGACTTTTACAAGGTGCTATATGGTCCTGAAAGGGGCCCCACCCACATACAAGATGTTCAGGACTATTTGACAACCCTCCCTCTCCCCTTCCTTTCAACATCAGATGCAGATACCCTCTTTGCACCCATAACACTTCAAGAACTTAAACAACAGATTCAACATTTAAAAAATGCAAAAGTCCCAGGCCCAGATGGTTATCCGGCCAAATTTTATGAATCTTTTCGATCAGAGTTGCTCCCCACCATACATAAAGTCACTAATTCCATTCTATAGGAGGGAGACCCTAACCCCCATCTTGGAAACAAGCCCAGATTTCAGTTTTACTAAAGCCAGAAAAGGACCCCATGGAATTTGGCTCCTATTTACCCATTTCCTTGTTAAATACAGATCTAAAAATCTTTACGGGTGTCCTTGCCAGTAGGCTACAGAAAGTCATCCAAGCTTTAATTCACCATAACCACATCAACTTTACTAAAGGATGGCTCTTACAGGACAAAATACAATGTTTCCTCAATATAGGGTCTAGGGTCTCTTTCTAGTTTCATAACAACTGTCACTTGGTACAACAATTGCTCTGTATTAAATACAAAGAATAACTGTAATTTACATCCACCTGTATATACTCTGTAATTACTCTATAGTCTCTTCTCTGCATGTACTGCTCCAAATAATGTCTCTCCAGGTCGCCTCTGAAAAAGGGACCTCCGGGGCTCAGTGAGCCTACCCGGTCATCAAAATTTAATAAATAAATAAATAAATATCCACCAAAATATCTCAAAAAGCTTTTCAACTGGCCATCAGTGTCGACACTGAAAAAGCATTCGACAGGGTGGATTGGTATTTTTTGCAACAAGTCCTTACTAAGTTTAAAGGGAAACAGTGGAAATGGTACAGCTTTACCCAGGCACTACAAAAATGCCTGATTATTGCTTTTAGACAGTAACATTTTTTTAACAAATTATTCTAACTGATTTTTTAGTGATTTAAACAGTGGCCTTCAACTTTCACTTTCTATTGCTGGCAGCCACTATTTCATGAGTAGCAGAGAGCTTCCTGAGCTCAGTTTATGCTAATATGTCCTGCACACCAATAGCTGAGGTGAAACAGGCATATTAGCATACAGTGAGCTCAGGAAGCTCACTGCTGCTCATGAAATGGCTGCTGACAGCAACAGGAAGTGGAAGTTGTGGGTAACTGTTCTAAATCAGTAAATAAAGTTGTTACTGTCTGACAGCACTAATTGAGAGTTTCTGCAGTGTCTGAGGAAACCTTTGTCTTTTCCATTGTTTCCCTTTAACTTGGGTGACAGATTTGCAAGGGACATTGATGCACTCTAATCTGGACCAGAGGCAGCAGTGAAAGTCAATGGGTATCTATCTGAAAGATTTCCATTAGGGCATAGAACACACTAGGGTTGTTCCCTTTCCCCCCTATTATTTGCCCTCAGTCTTGAATCCCTTGCTGTTCAAATTCAATGACACCCTGGTAAAAGGGGGTTATGGTTGGTCCACAAGAGCATACAATTTCCCTTTATATGGATGATACCCTTTTATATTTAGGTGACCCGACTGGCTCACTCCCGCACCTCTTAATAACCCTTGAGCAATTTCAATTATTAGCAGACTATAAGATCAATCTATCCAAATCTGAGGCTATGGTTTTAAATGGGTTCCCTCTGGTTGATTTTTGAAATATGTTTCCGTTTGCCTGGGCTCCCCAGAATACTTTCCGTCACCCTGGCATTTGGGTTTCAGCAGACATAACTAAACTGTTTCACTTTTACAACAAATAAATGTTCTCTTTATGTTCACTCATAGACTGTAAAGAAGAGCCCAATACTCATTTCATCCTTTTAAGCCTTCTAGGCTAATTTTATTATGAGAAATAATAAATGCTTTTCTTTTTATTTGCTAAGCATATTATACTGTCCTTGCCCAAATTCTTATATGTGTTAGCTTCATTCCTTTTTATGTAGCACACAAATAAATTAAATAGTGTTCAACCATGTATACAGACTGCTTAACTGTAAATGAATCAAAAAGAGTACTTATCTGGGCTGTAGCCCACCAATATCACGAGGGGTGCGAACTTCAAACGAACTTCAGTAGTGCAGACTTAGTCAATCTTTCGGGCCTGTGAGTTCAACGTGTAGCGTGAACAGCTCTTGTTTGCATATAGTACCCAAAGGCTTTCATGTTTCCTGGAGTGGGAAAAGAAGCCTAAATTAAAATGGGAACTCGCAGAAATGGATTAGGCAATTGAGCCACCATGAATTGAGCCGCTACGAGCCATTATGAACTTCTCTTTCCACTGGATTAGGCAACTGAGCCAGAAAAGTGGACTGAGTTTGCACCGTTGAAGTTCGCACCCCTCGTGATATTGGTGAGCTATAGCCCAGAAAAGCACTTTTTTTAATTCATTTACAGTTAAGCAGTCTGCATACAAGGTTGGACACTATTTAATTTATTTGTGTGCCACGTAAAAAGGAATGAACCTAATACATATAAGAATTTGGGCATGGACAGTATAATATGCTTAAGAAATAGAAAACAAAAGCATTTATTATTTCTCATAATAAAATTAGCCCAGAATGCTTAAAAGGATGAAATGAGTATTGGGCTCTTCTTTACAGTCTATGAGTGCACATAAAGGGAACATTTATTTGTTCTAAAAGTGAATTTGATTACCTGTACTGGCACACCATTAAGTCCTTTGGCCACTTATATAGAGGCAGGAGCACTACCAACTGGCTCAGTTATTATTGATAACTATACTGCTCTCAGATAATTACCATAAATTATTACAAACTATAAAACAAGATGTGGCCCAATGGCACCTCCTTCTGATGACATTGTATGGCAGTGTCCATTCAATAAAAATGAATGTACTCCCACGACTGCTATTTTTTTTCAGACACTTCCCATATCAGTTCTTCAGACTTATTGGAATCAGATATGCACCACCTTGTCGCGATTTATCTGGCACGGTAAGAAACCTAGAATTTCCCATTCCATACTCTGTCTCCCTCATGACAGAGGAGATCTTGGACTCCCAGACTTCCAGAAATACTATCTGGCTGTTCAGGGACCTTGGCTTTATTCTTGGCTCAAGCAGAGGGAGGAGGAAAGGATGGTATACGATGGAACTCTATCAATTTACTTTATACCCCTTATGGACTCTGCCTACAAGTCTAATTTCCCCTCAGATGCTTCGGAAAGTAAAAAATCCCTGGACTAGGCACACAGTTACAATCTTGTTGAAACTATGAAAGTTAACAAATACCCCAAATGGACTTGGACCTCTAACCTTAATTAGATTCCATGAAAATGTTACCTCTGCCAAGCCTTGACATAGGCTATACATTCTGGGAACAGCAGGGCCTAACTAGGTGTACACATTTACTTCAAAATAATATATGTTCAACCTTCCAGTACCTACAAGAAAAATATAAATTTGGAAAGAAGACTATTTTCATTTTTTACAGGCTAGGCATTTTATATCCCAACCTTTACACCTTCATCAATTGCAAAGACCTCAAACTGAACTTGAGGAGTTGTTCTATGGGTGGGTGATCCTAAAAGTTAAGATGCAGCCATTCTCCCAATTATACCAATCTTTGTTAACTCATACCCCCTCCCACACAGAATCCATCCATCTTAAGTGGGTACAAGAAACTAATTCTGTTGTTGATGAATCTGAGTGGATTGGTGCACTTAAGTGGGGGTGGGTGGTGCCAGCCTCACCTACTTGGCATGAATTTCACTGGAAGATTCTAGTGAGATTCTTTTGGACTCCTATAATTACAAAATATTTCCAAACCATTCACTCCGACTTGTGCTGGCGAGTCTGTGGTTTGGTGGGTTCTCACTGGCATGTCTTTTGGGATTGCCCTGTTTTGGTGCCATTTTGTCAACGTATATATGCGCATATGTAGACACTTTTGGGTGTCCCCTTTCCCTTCACTTTTTCCAGTCTTGTTCTGGGAGTGGTGGAGAGGACCTGGAACTTTGGGTCTAAACAGAAACTTTATCACATCCTAAGAGTGGTTGCCCTAAAATGTATCACCCTGAAGTGGCTCTCACCAGAGCCCTTCAACCTTTAATCAATGGAAAAGTGAGGATTTGGGAATTAGAGACTATGGAGAGGATCATAGCCACCTTACATGTTAATATGGATGGATTTCTTGCAATCTGGCGTACATGGCACTTCACAGAGGACACCGGGAGTGGGGAGGTGCCATTGCTACCATAGATTTTGGTAACCACCAATACTTCCTCCCTCAGTCTTTCCATTTTTCTCTTTCCCTACTTGTATAAGCCCTTAATTCAATTCAATTCAATTTAATTCAATTAATCTTATCATTTCATATGCTTGATAATAACATATATGGGACTGTATCTGACACAAGACACACTGCACACATCAGTTTATTTTTATGTTTTCTTGTGCGCATGTGCAAGAAACATTTCGTCACAGCTTAGGAGAGAAGCAGGGTTTTGGAGGTGCAGCACTGTGGGCACCAATGGCCCCAGTGCCTTTTGAGGCTTGGCCTGCTTTTCCCAATGCAGTGGCATGCTGTTGCCGACACTAGTTCAGCCAGTGTGCCACCACCTTGAAACGAATCTGCCACTGCAGTGAGGGAGCTACCCATCATTGCAGGGTGGTACCTTGCCATCCCTGACCCAGTTCATTTGCCAATGGAGGAGCCCACTCCCCGTAGGCATACTGTAACCCACTCCCCCATTTGTTGTGTGCTGAGGGGGTGCCCAATCCCCCTCGGCATCATGCACCTCCCAAACAATCTTTCTTTGCCGATGGGGGGCCCAATCCACGTCGGCTTCAGTCCCCCTCTTCCCAGTTCAATTTGCCAATGCAGGAGCCCACTCCCCATTGGCATAATGCCCCCCCAATTTGTTGTGTGCTGAGGGTGGTGCTCAATCCGCTTCGGCTCTTTCCACCTTGGTATGTGCCGACAGGGGTGCCCAATCTCCCGTCAACTACAGCCCCCAAAAAACACTCAGGTGGCTTGCTGGGAGCCCATCCCAGCATACCAAATGTCCCTGTAAAAAAAAAAAAAAGTCCCACAATGTTTTTTTTTTTGGTTTTGTTTTGAACCTGTAAAACAGAAAACGGTCCCTTGTTAAGTTAGGTGGCCCCTCCCCCAACCCGTGCCCAACCCTCTGCACACCCTACCTCCCCCACATCCCCTCACCCCATACTTACCTCCAGAGCCCACTACGATGATCTTCTGTGGACCAGGAACACATCTGCACTCTTCAAAGCTGACCACGAACGGAAGAAATGCCGGTAAGCTGTATGATGGCATAAATAGGGTTTTTTCAGCTGTGGTGCATATCTGAGGCATTTCTAGGAATTGTGGCACCAAATTTTCAACATGGGGTTATTGGTACCCCTCCTCATGAATTCAGCCACTGTCATGGTGTTACTCGGTCCCGAAAGGTGATTTCACGGTCACTATATGGAATCACCTTTCCGGACTGAGCAACGAAACAACAGTGTCAGTGTTCATGAGGTGGGCTCTCAAAAAGCCTATGTTGCAAATTTGGTGGAAAAAATAAAACAAATGACTGTTTTATGAGTGAGCGTCGTGCAGTTTCCACGCATGCTCATACCTTCGCGAATTTGTAATATTCTCACTCCAGATTTTCAACATTGGCATTTTGCCATACCTCCTTATGAACAGTACAGCTGTCATTTTTCATATCCTGCCTGAAATATGCATTTGCACATCTGACGCACAATGGCGCGGTCCCTGTGGGAAATTAATGTTTCGGGCAGATTAAGAAAATCGTAGTGACAGTGTTCATGAGCAGAGGTCACAAAATGCCTATGTTGAAAATTTGGTGAAATAATTCCATTAAATGACTGCACTACAAGCATGTGTTGTGCAGTTTCCATGTACGCTCAGAACTTCGAGCATTTTTAATATTTTCACTAAAGATTTTCATCATTGCCAGCTCTTCACACCTCCCTATGGATGGTACAACTGTCATTCTTCACATCCTGCCTGATCTGTTTTCTCACACATCTGGCGCAGAATGGCATGGTCACTGTGGGAACCTGAAGTTCGGGACACATTAACAAAATCACACTGCCACTGTTCATGAGTAGAGGTCCCAAATGCTTTCATGAGGTAGGGGGTCACAAAAAGGTCATGTTGAAAATCTGTAGTGCAAATACCAACACACGCTTGGGGCGTTAGGGTTTCTAACCATAACGTCACACTCTGTACAGACTGACAGGTATCAGAGGTGTAACTCTGGATCACTGACTGTAATGCTCATGCCATCCCACCCCCCACCCTGAAGCCAGTGACAAGCATCGAAGTGTGCCTTGCACTCTTCAGCCCCAGACTTCACCCCATTCTCCTGTACTGCACCCATTTCAGTGTATGTCCTTGTGAAATGGGGTGACTGTGAAGCCGAACACCCCAAGGCACACCACAACACTTGTCGGTGTCTACAGGATAGGGTGAGGTGAAATGCCGTGAGCATTATGGACAATGACCCACAGGCACACCCCAATGCCTGTCCATCTCTGTAGAGTGGAAGTGGGATTGGCTTGAGTTCAATACTTCACTGCCACTCCTATTCTGCATCTGTCTAACTCCTGCACATCCAATGCTAATATCAGCAAGCAAACATTCAGCATTGACAAATGCTTGTTTTCAATGGTTTTATTGTTATCATTATGTAACCCCTAGGTGGCACTATCCCAAGGGCTACTACCCCTGCCTGTTTGACTACGGACAGGTTGAGGGCCCTAGGTCCTATGGCGGGTGCCTCCACCCAGAGGTCAGGGTTTGTAGTGGTTAGACTAACTTGGTCACAGCCCTCTGGGACACTGAGACCCCCTTTTATCCCCCCTAGTGGCTCACACAGTACACCGGAGTTACAGCCCCAATACCCATGTTTACACACTGTTCACTCATATAGATACCACTTACCCTCGAGACTGATTCAGGAGCACGTCTCTGAGGACCCCCTGTAAAGTAAGGTTAATCAACATACACAGCAAAACACAATTCTGTTTCCATAAGTACCACCACCACAAACAGTATATAGTATAACAACAACAAATCAGATTTATTTAGGGGACAGTAACACGGGAGGGGGAAATCATGTTAATTAGTGGCATTAAATCACAGTACTGTGCACACATACAGGGTCTGAAAAGTCACACTCTGGGTACCCAGGTTGGGGGGGAGCTAGCCAGGTCCGTTACCAGGGTTGGCCAGTAGGTGCAGATGGATAGGGCCCTGTAGAAGAAAATATGTGCACAACACCCAATTGTAATCCGGAGCCGGAGGGCTCAGTCCATGAAGCAGTGAAACAACAAGAATTAGATGACACACTTGTGACTGAAAGACAAGCTGCAGGGGAATTCCCTGATTTGTACTCACAACACCCAAGCTGGGGATCAGATGGAGAATGTCCCTCTGGATTGCCAGAAGAGCAGGGCATGAGGACAAGGTCCTTGTGACTGGACCCCACTGCAGTTGATAGCAAACGGATGTAGTCCGAATTAAGCTGGGGTTTACTTCCAGCTTCAGCACACAATTCACTGTACAGGGGATTTGAAATAGCGATTCCCCACAAGCTCTACGCACATTTATATGTAAAAGGAAAGTACTATACCAGGCAGGCTGCTCCTCGATCCCGATCGCAATTACTGCAAAATACCCGGGAGCACACACAGCAGCTTCAGTTCCTGACAGACCGAGCGCGATTCAGCAATTTCTCCAGTCTTCTACAGGATGAGCCTGGTTTCCACACTTCTAGTGCTTCTTTCTCCTCACAACTTGGATTCAGTCCAAACTGGCACTCACAAAGGCTGCAGACCGAAACTCAGGTCCTCACGCGCGCTTCCCACGTGAAACTATACACCGCAGAAGCACACAGCTCCTTCTCTCGTCACTGCCACAACTGATCTGATCTTTCCAGTCACAGAGCAGTGCATTTCCTTTAGCTCCACACTATTCTGTTGGCTGATTCAGCTGTCACTCACAATAAGACTCCCTCTGTTGGTAGTAAAAGGCACCAAGGTCAAAACTACATTTCCCAGAATCACTGCCCATACAATTCCCTTATGGCTGGCTCAAATTAAGAGTCCAAGTTCTGATTCGTCCACAGGCTCCACTTTAGGTCTCTCTTAACCCAATTGGCCCAGCACAGCAGTTTAGGTCCAAAATGGAGAGGTAACACACTCACAGAGTCCCAGCTGCAATAAAGGCAGGTTATACAAACTACAATTTTGCTAATGCTTTAAATGATTACAGGCAAACAGTTACAGCTTTCAGATGGGCTCCCTTTGCACCTTCAGCGACCGCAAAATGGAGCGATTACTCCGCAACTCGGACGGGATTCGAGCATTAAATACACAGTCCCCCCATACAAACTAATTAAGTCTGCAAGCAGATAGCTCTTAAAGAGACAGTACGTGGAGGCTCAAATAGCACTCACTTGCAACCACAGTTAAGCAGCTCAGATGCCGAACACCACCCAGGCTTGGAGCATTCAGGCAAGCTCCTGGAAGACTTTTGGGAACCCCCATTTGCAGGGGGGTTACACCTATACTTGTCTGAATGTCAATACTGCAACCATAATAACAACAACTTTCTCTTCTTGGACTTTGAATGTATCCACATTTTGAATGTCTGTTTCCTCTTGAGGAGATTCCCAGTAGTAGTTAAGAACTTCAACTGTTTTCACAGATAGATCTGTCTTCAGTTTCCTGGGAAAGCAACAACAATAACTTTACAGCTTTGTAGTGGTTGCACAATAACAATATCAACTTTTTAACTGTTAAGAATTTTACGATATATGCAATAAAGATTAAGTTTCTAAAAAAGAAAGCGTTTCCCCAGAATGTGGAACCTGAGAAATCTGTAGTAAGAGGGAATGTGCAGATAAGCATCCTTTAGGTCTATCAACATTAGGACGGCTCCGGGGCATATAGTCTTTAGTGTTGATCTGATAGTCTCCATTTTGAAGGCCTTGTATTGTACTGAGTGGTTTAGGGACTTCAAATACAGAACCCGACATAATCCCCCTGTTTTATTGGGTACTGTGAAGAAAATTATAGTCCCTGTTCTCTCTTCACTGGCAGTACTTCCGCTATGGCTCTGTTGTGTATTAGCTCCACTAATACCTGGTAAATCTGTGAAATCTTTGCTTTGTACTTGGAGACTGGGGATATGATCAGTCTGTGCTGATTGGGGATTTGGCACAGTTCTATGGCATAGTCCTTTTTTATGATCTCTAGTACCCACTTGTCCTCTGTTGAGGTTTCCCAGGTGTCGGCGAATTGCATTAACCGGGCCCCTACTGGGATGTTGTGGGAGTTTTTGAAGTAAACATACAGAATTAGTTAGTTGCCATATTAATCCTTGTAAGAACAGATCAAAAAGAAATGGTTTGATACCTTTTATTTGATCAATATAGATGCAACAAAGAATGAAGAGCTGGACCAGCCAGTTCTCTCCTTGGAAGTTAAGCTTCCGAGGAAGGGCTTGGTTGGTCCAAAAGCTTAAGCACTGTTTTCTTTTGTTACATCTATGTTGGTCCAATAAAAGATATCAAACCATTTGTTTCTGGATCTGAAGTAAACATCGTCATTGTTTAAACTGGGCTCTGTGGGGGTAGGAGTTGGCGCCCCTGTCCCAATTAGCTCCTCTTCTACCCCTATATCTGTTGTAGTTGTAAGTGAGAGGGTAGGATGGGTGAACGTTGTTTCCCTTGTACCCGGAGTGGCCTCTCCTTTTGTCATAAAAGGAATGAGGGCGAGTCTTGTGTCTTGCGGGTAGGTAAGTGGATCTGTTGGGCTGCTCATTACCTAGGGCCTTGTCATCCTCCTTACCTTTGAGGTACTTTTCAAGGCCCTTACCAAATAATAGGGATTCCTTGAATGATAGCTTGTGCAGCATGGCTTTGGATTCATTGTCTGCATCCCAAAGCTTCAACAATAATGCTCTTCTGGCCCTGTTGATCAGTACTGATGCCCTAGCATTTATTTTTAGAGAGTCTACGGCCATGTCTGCTAGGTATTTTGTGGCTAGTATTGCATTTTCAAGTAACTGATTCACTGTAGACGTTGGAGTCAATGTTTTAGCTGCCTCTTGTAACCAGGTTACTTGTGCTCTGGTAGCATAAATAGTCGTTGTTGCTGCTCTTACTCTCTGCCCTGCTAGTTTGAAGTTTTTCTTGAGAATGTCTTCAACCTTCCTGTCCAATGGGTCCTTTAGACCCGAGGTGGTCTCCATTAGGAGTAAATTTTTTGGTTCAGGGAGGCAATTTGAGGGCCACTGTGGGTGGTATACACCAGAGTACCAGTTTATCGGCCTGCAGCAGGTACATTTTGTCCCAAGATCTGCGCTCAGGAATGCAGGTTGGGTCAAATGAGTCCCATTCCTTGGTGACCACCTCATTGATAGATTCACAGGCAGGAAATATGTTGACTTTCTTTGCCGATGGCTATAGAGATGGTAGTAGTTTGGAATGGGGAGGAGGTGCTGGTATGTCAAACCTACTGTAGCCATAATATTGGGTACCAATGCAGGGATTTGGTCTGGAAAACACCACTTTGCTGTTAGGGATTGAGGGTCAATTTCCATTTCTCCCTCTCAGCATCATTTCCAGAATCTGGTTGTGGTGTTTGGGAGTCTAGTCCCTTCGGGGGGGGGATAGTAGGTGCTGGCATGGCTGGATCCAGAATGAGTGCCATGGGCACGTTTTTTAGGTGTGGGTGGGCTGGCTAGGTCTACCAGTTCCAATAGTTTGTCCAGCATTGCTGCCAAAATTTGTTGGTGTGCTTGGATAACTTGCTGGTTTTGAATGAGAAAGGCAGCGGTGTCGATGTCTTGAACGGATGTTGATACACTGTTGGGTAGTCTGGGTGGCTGGTGATGGGTGTTTTGAGTACCACTGGTGCCCTCCCCTGGATCCCCCTCATCATTTAAAAGAGGGATTCTTCTGTACAAGAGGCACACAGGCAGCCTAGCTGGCCCAGTGGAACAGGCACATTAGAGTGCTTGCAGCTATTTGTCTTGGTCATAGTGCCCTATGGTAGGAAGGGGACAACAAGAGATGCTATTAGAGAAGGGTCTTGTTGATATATATATATATATATATATATATATATATAGTGCATAAAACTTGTGACTTCCTGATTCCTTCTTTCCATAGGCATTGTCTGCACCCTGCTGTCAATCATACCCATATGGAAATAGTGTGTGCGGCCCCTTTAAGAGGTTGTATGGATTGTTGGGGCCTCTTTGATGCAGTGTCTGCCTGAGAGGGAACATGATGGAAAAACAGGCTTTAATCCCCCTCACACAAATGGAAGTGGGAGAACTAGAGTCATAAAGTTTATTTTTATTTTTCTTTCACCCTTGTAGCGCTAAACGGAGTTGTAGTTTCTCTCAGTTCATGACAGGTGCCATGCTCAAGATGTCCACCTTGTCTCTGTGCATGCACGGAATATTGTAGTCTGACACATGCATGGACAGGCTGGACTGACAAGCAAAAGATGGCGGACACTGATCTGAGCATGTGTGAGTCGGGAGATGTAGAGCGCTTGAGAGAAGGAGTCTGGCCATGGCGGGAGTTTGAATCCATTAAAGAAGAGCAGCTCCAGACTCCAGCACACATAATATGAATGTGCAGGCACCATTTTAAGGGCTCATTGTATAGAGTATCAGGAGGACTTGGGACATAACACTGGAGACTGAGGATGGTTATGGCCGCCACTGGACCTGAAGGTAACCTGGCAGAACAGACCAATTTTGGGTATAATTGTATGAGCAAATTTATGGGGTTGACTCTGGGGTTGCTAGCAGGGATCCCATCTCACCCCTGTATACTGTAGCCAGTATTTCCATTCTGTTTTAAACTTAGTACCGCAGCCCATATTCTCATTTTTTCTTAGTCTTGGAAGGGATGTGTCTGAGACCTCTAGCTGGGTTCACAGTATCTCACTGAGCTGTTACTAGGCCCATATAATAATGGTGTTGTTTTGGTCTGGCTGTTCCTGGAGTCACTAGCAGGGGTTCCAGGATGCCAAGGAAATTGCATTGGCCAGGATTTTTTTAAAGTGCATGAGTCAAAGGATTTAAGCAATCCCCTGTGTCTGAGGGAATACCCTGCAGATTGTGCCCAGGGGATTAGATATACAGCTATGGCTCAAGACGCTTGCAGTGGTTCCCAGCATTAGCTGATAGCCATTAGTCTTGATTCCCTGATAACAAGGCTGACTAGTAACAAAAACATTTTTAAATCAGATAAAAAGCTAAAAAGGTAATGCCTTGACTGTATACCTGATGTTTCCATCGCGTTGTGCTAACTATAAAGTAGAGATAGGTCTAATTAAAAGAGAGCAATAATTTTTTGTTTGTTTGTTTCTGTAAAAGGAATACAGCATCTAATCACAAGCCATCCAGCTCCTTGTCTTGAATATCTCCTTTTTTGTAATAGTAGCACTGTTGAATTCGGGAGTGATTAACTGCTGTAACCTGTTAAGATGCGCATTCGAAACTGATCCGGTATGGGCAGATTCCTAGAGGAAAGGAGTCAGACTTCATTAGAAGTCACATGTGCATCAAGCAACTTATCAGGTGAACACAACCCATGATGTAGTGAACATGGAGTGCCTCAGAGATTATCCCTACAATCGGGCCCCAGGTGCTCGCATTGAGTCAGCTACACCATTCAGTTCATTCAAAACTCCAAAACTGTGAGCACTCAGTTAGGAGATAGCTGTGGATAAAGTTCAAAACAAAGTCTCTTTTTGTCTCCTGTAAGACCAAGCTGACTAAATCAAGTGTCATTTAGATGTACTGTACAGTAAGCTCAGTACTGTATTTTTAATCTGTTTTTTAAGGTGTGATACACCTGGTGCATCAGTCGTCCTATATAAAAACGTACAAAAAGTGCTTACAGTGCTTCCAAACAAAAAGTACAAAATCACATCCTATCTCAACAGACAGCTGCCTCCCCAGCCCCTAAGTTACGGTAACCTGTCGGATTTACTGAGCAAGAAATCACATCATAATATTAAGTGAAGGTTATCACATAGAGAATAATGAATAGACAAGTGTGTGTTATGAATTTGTTTTTACACCACCGACGTGTGTGATGACCCATAAAACTCGAGAGCAAAGCTCGAGAGGTTTAAAAATCCTTAACGCACACACATTGGCCTTTATTTTTTATAATTGCTGGTGCAGGGAGTGAATGCTAAAACAGTTCTCTGATATTGCTAGAACACACACACACACACACACACACTCCAGTAAGGAAATTTCTTTTAACATTTTTGTTTAAAAAAAAATACTACTGCTGAGTTGTGACTGTGAAAAAAGTCTAGTCAGTCACATTACTGATTGCAATCGTGCTGGGTCGGAGCAAAGCGCCAACCAAAGCGCAACAACAGCAGGATCAACCAGATGGCTTTTTTGTGTTTTGTAAAAGGCAGAATCAACTAGATAATTAAAAAAAAAAAAGAACTTACATGTGAGGAGGGTTACAGGCAAGGGATTACTTCAGGAAGCAGCACTCGCCCTCGGTACTGGAAAATGTAGCCGCCATAATTGTAGATTTGTTCGGCCTGCCCACTCACAGAGTAAGGGCCAGTAAGGTGGCAAACTACAGATGACTGATGCTGCTAGTGAGAGAAAGTTTTGACAAACGGCGTAATAATTCGATTTTGGGTTATTACTGCATTTGACAGAACTTGTCATCCGTTTGATAAATGGGGTCACCAGTAATTATAAAATTGTAAATCACTTAAAATAAAGTTCATTACAATAATCATTCATATGGGAGAGATTAAAGAAGTTCATTTTTCTGTTTCTA
The DNA here is from genome assembly GCA_016271365.2 of Neoceratodus forsteri. Lineage (NCBI taxonomy): Eukaryota > Metazoa > Chordata > Ceratodontiformes > Ceratodontidae > Neoceratodus > Neoceratodus forsteri. The sequence continues at coordinate 1,732,194,017 of CM057449.1, forward strand.
ATGTTTCAAAAGCTCAAAAAATACTTCATCAGGCCTGCCCAACACAGAGTCATACTAGCCACCAGGATACCTAGAAATTTCCAGGTGCCCCGTCCCCCAACTGGGTACCTGGTCACCTTCTAAACTCTGAGAATCTTTGGTTTAATCATTATATTTTTTTTCTAATTAAATGGGATATTTTGGGCCCTGCAAGTAAATGTAAGATGCAAACTCAGAACTAGTGTATCAAATTGAAGTGGAGTAAATAAGCAATAAGACCACGGAGTGTGCATTAGACATTTTTAACACATGATCAGGGGCATAGAAAGTGCGTTAAAAATGTCTAATGTAACCCCCGAAGTATCTTATTATGCTTATAAAATAGGTATTTCAAAAAATTGTTTAAAAATTAAAATAAATATGGTTTATTATGAAAACAATTAACAATTTGCCTTGATTTTTTTGTTATAGGGACACTGTCAACCTGTTTTGCATCATATTATTTCTAGTTTAAAACCCACATTTTATGATTGCTTATGTTCTCTAAAATTAATTGATGTTGCTGTTTGTTTTGTCTGTTTCCTTGTTTAGCAGAGCTGAAATGCATGCTAATGCATATTTATGAACAACTTTGTTTTGTTTACAATCCTGAGTCTAGTCTTATTGAATACTTCCAGAACATTAGAAGCATCCCCAAACAGTGTAGTCACTCATGATACAGTAGCCTCCTAAACTCCATTGCATCATGAGGGGCTAAACTGTGTTAGAGTTGTTCCCAAGTCCAGGAAAGATGCAGTGGAGTTGATCAAGGGATGTAAACAAACATGTGTTGGTGTGGTAACATCAGTATGGTTGGCAGTCTGTTTTTCACTTTTTTTTTTTAAACTTTTTTTATTTAAGATTGTTTCAGTTTATACAGAGTAACACACACATAATATAAAAAAATAATAAAAAATAAAAAGAATTACATCATATACTAGTTATGCACTGTGTCAAACATATTATGCTTAAACAATAGGATAGGAGGAATCACATTTCTTATATAAAGAATTAGATTAGTTAATTAGTAAATCTAGATGGTTTGATACTCTTCTAATTTTTACAATTGCTTCACTTAGGGAATGAAATCGGGTTTCACGTTCATTATATAAATGACCCATCTCCTCCACAGCAATTCAAACTTTGTTAGCCTTTTGTTAAGAGAAGCTGTAAGCCTCACCATTTGATAGACCGATATCATACGGTCATGCCAATAATCTATAGATTTGTTGTTAGCAGTAAGCCAATTTTTAGTGATCACCTTCTGGGCTGTTAACAGTAAAGTTTCCACCAGTTTTGCCGAGCATGAGTCCCTATATCCAGGGGGAAGATCCAGAAAGAAATAAAGCATTGGATTTATGGTCAGACCCCGGTCAAATATATTGTATAGTGCCTGCTGGAGCTCATGGAGGAAGGGGGTCAAATGGGCACACTCCCAGAACACATGAACCAAAGTGGCTGGTGAATGTCCACAGCCTCTCCAGCACTGGGTTGAACCCATCCCTTTCCCAAATTTCCCTTGTACAGCTGGAGTCCGAAAGAATCTTACAAGCAACTTCCAAGAAAACTCCCTCCAGCATATCGCATTTAACCCCCAGTATGTCTTCTCTAGGGCCTTTGACCATATTTTATCAGATACTTGCATCCCTATATCTTTAGACCATGCTGTCTTAATTGTAAATGTTCAGTCCCCCTTCCATTGAAGGATAGCACCGTATAGCTAAGAGATAATCTTTTCTGAAGGAGCTTGAGATTCCAGTGCCAATCTAATAGGGTGTAGGATCTGTGGGTAGGGTGGTCTCCCTCCCTTGGGCTCAATCTGAGGATTGGATATAATCCCTGACTTGAAAATATCTGAATCTATCTCGCCATGTCACCCCAAATTGGGACACCAATTCCTGAAATGTTAATAGTCCCTTCTCCCCTATAAAATGCCACACTAAGAAGAGGCCAATTTCCTCCCATCCACGGAACCCCATGTCCCAACTGGCCAGAACAAAGGCTGGGACATATGCTAAGTGATTTAAAAGAGATCTCCATTTTTTTAAGGATTTATCATTTAGGAGTTCATGCCAACTTATTAAAGTAGGCTCTATATAGGGGCTTCCTTTATGTACAACCGCAAAATGACTCCGTCCAGCTAGGAGGGATCTTCGCAGGATCGAATTACGGTCCTCTCTGCCAACCTCCAGGGTCTTCCATTTGGCTACATATTTCCCATCTAGCCAGTAGAACACTGTACAAAGTTGGGTTGCTTGGTGGTACCATTTCAGGTTTGGGAGGGCCAATCCCCTTGGGATTTGTAATACTGATAAATGGACTCTAGGTTTCTGCACACCCCAGATAAAGTGTGAGATCCCTCTATTAAGTTGAGTAAAAAATTAGTCTGGTATACAGATTGGTAATGTTTGCGATAGGAATAGGAATTTAGGGAGGAGAACCATTTGGATTGCTTCCACCCTTTGAAGCAGGGGGATAGGTATAAGTGCCCACCTCTCCAAATCTGCTCGGAGCTGTGTCAGAATGGGAGTAAAATTTATTTCAAACAACTGAGAGTGAACCATTGGGATTTGTACTCCCAGATATTTAAGGTGGTTCTTGTTCCAGTTGAAGGGGAATCTCGCTTTTACTCTATCTGAGGGAGTGTACGACAGCCTCAGTACTTCGGTTTTGGTAGTGTTTACCTTGTATCCTGCTACATGTCTAAATTCCTCCAATATTTCCCAAAGTGGTATAAGTCCCTCATCTGGGTTGCTAAGATAAATCAGGAGATCATCAGCATACAAAGCTAATTTGTGCTGTTCCCCCTCTATAGTCAGGCCCTCCACCTCTCCCCTCTGCCTCAGGCATTGAGTCAGCAGTTCTAGGTAAAGGGCGAATAGAAGAGGGGAAAGGGGGCACCACTGCCTGGTACCTCAATATAGCGAGAATGGATCGTACACTGCCCCATTTATTTTGACATAGGCTTTTGGGCCCATGTAAATATTATCTATGATCTTAATGAATGCATCTGAGAAATCAAACGTTTTTAATGTCTGGGATAGGAAATTCCACGCCACCCGGTCAAACGCCTTCTCTGCATCTAAACTTAGTAAAAGGACGGGCAAGTTCGACCGGGAGGCATGGTGAAGTATTGAGAAGGTTCTCCAGACATTATCCTGGGTCTGTCGAGAGGGGACGAACCCTGTCTGGTCTTGTTCAATTAGTTTTGGAATTACCCATTCCAAATGCCTTGCTATCAGTGTAACATATATTTTATAGTCTATATTTAAAACAGATATAGGATGATATGATTTACATTGTGTTTTATCTTTTGCTGGTTTCAGTATACTGGATATGACCGCATAGTTCCAGGATTGGGGTAGATTCTCTCCTCCCTGGGGGCCTTACAAACTGCCAGGAGGTGAGCCTCTAACTCTTTTTTAAAAAACTTGAAAAACTCGGGTGTATACCCGTCAGGGCCCAGAGACTTACTGATCTTTAAAGAAGTGAAGGCTCTAGTAAGCTCCGCAGGAGAGAATGGTTTATCCAACTGAAACCGAAGGTCCAAAGACAGTTTCGGTAATCTAAGTTTGGATAAATATAACTGTATTTGCTCATCGCTTGCTATTTGCTCTGGGGTGTAGAGAGTACGGTAGTACTCCCTTGTTTTTCACTTTTTAAAAGAAAAAAAGAATCAGAATCAAAATACCAGTTATATCAGCAATCTTTATGGAATATTGGCAATCATAAAATGTGTTTTTTAAATAAGAGACACTTTGAGGCCTAAGGGGGGTTGACAGTGTCCCTTAAATAGTTTCTCCACCTAGCATTTTGGCTTTGCTAAGCAGACATTTGTCCTGATTTTGTACCCATAGTTGTAGTTTGTTTTATCTTTATAGTTTGACTCCTCCACCGCCCAAAATCCCAATGCAAAGATCTGATGGTAATAAATATGAATAAATTTAGAAAGCAATGTGCGTTTGCACAGACGAGCTACAAGTGAAGTAGAATACTTTTTATGTTTGTCTGCGTGTGCAGCGCACAAGAAACATATTGTGGTAGTACAGCATTGCAGAGGTGTGGCAGTGTTGTGGCCAATCCAGCAGACACTTTAATGGGCGTGTCCATCAGACACCAATTAATGCTGAAGCTGCCAATGATGGCAGTTTCAGAGCGAGCACCGCACTTGAAAGAAATCTGCCGCTGCAATCAGTGGCAGTTTCATCTTTGCAACAGCAGTCCCCCCTTCCTCCCAAACAGTCACACAGCAGGACAACAAATTAGCTCCCTCACGCTGCTGCATGCCCACCCCACACCCTCCATGAAATCTGTCGCTGCAGTCAGGGGCAATTCATCATAGCAGCGGCAGTCCTCCTCCCTCCCTCCCTCCCAACCAGTCACACAGCAGGACAACAAATTAGCTCCCTCTCACTGCTGCCTGCCCTGCACTATCTGTTCTCCTCCCCTGCCAATATCAGGGTGCTCCAATCCCCATGTCAGCGTATCCCCCTCACTCCATTAATGTGGCACACTGGGAGCCCACCCAGTGTGCCATAAAAATATTTAATGTTTCCGACACTGGGATGCTGGACTCCCAGTGTGGGATGTGCGCTTCCCCCACGCCCCTATGTTCTCAGCTAACCTCGGGTGCCCAGTCCCCGGGTTGGGATTGATTTCCCCCCAGTACTCTGGCACACTGGGAGCCTACCCCAGTGTGCCAAAATTAATTTTGTAATATTTCACTTGTAAAAAGAAAACAGTCCCATGGGCATTTTTTTTAAACCAGAAAAAAAGAAAATAGTCCCTCGTCATTCCCACTGGCCCCCCTTCCTCAACCCACACCCTCCCTCCATGCACCCCACCTCCCTGCCACCCTCACACATACTTACCTCCGGAGGTCAGGAACAGCGATGTTCTGTGGACTGGGAACACATCTGCACTCTTCAAAGACCAACCAGGCACTGAAGAAATGACGGTAAGCCCTATAATGGCAGTCAATGGGGGGAAGGGGTCAATTTAGGCTGATAGCTCAGTCAATGTTTGGAGTTTTGGTCCCAAATGTTTGACATGGAGTTCTTGGGACCCCACATCATGAATACTGTCACTGTCATTTTGTTTCTCAGTCCAGAAAGGTGATTTCACAGTCACTGTGCGGAATCACCTTTCAGGACCAATTAACAAAATGACAGTGCCACTGTTTATGAGGTGGGGTCCCAAAAAGCCCTTATTGCAAATCTGGTGAAAAAACTCCAAATAATGGCTGCGTTATGAGCATCCATTGCACAGTTTCTATGCATGCTCGTAACTTCATCAATTTTTAATATTTTCACTCCAAATTTCCAACATTGCCATTTTTTCACATCCCCTAATGAACAGTACAACTGCCACTTTTTGCATCCTTCCTGAAATGTGTTTTTGCATCTGTGGCACAGAATGGCGCAGTCGCTATGTGAAATCAAGTTACGGGACAGATTAACTAACCCAGTGCCATTGTTCATGAGGGAGGTCCCAAAAGGCCATGTTGAAAATTTGGTGAAAACATTCTAACATGTCTACAGGCAAGCGTGTATTGCAGTTTCTACACACACACACCATCGCAATCCTACCACTTTTCATATTTTCACTCCAGATTTTCAAAATTGCCATTTCTTCACACCTCCTCATGAACAGTCCAGCTGTCATTTTTCACATCCTGCCTGAGTTGTGTTTTCGCACCTGTGGTACTGCACGGTATACTTGCTGTGCGAAATCACTTTTGGGATTGAGTAACGAAATGATAATGCCACTGTTCATGAGTTGGGGTCCCAAAAAGCCCATGTTGAAAATTTGGAGCAAAAATACCAACAAACACCCGGTGTGTTAGGGTTTCCAACCGTAATGCCCACCCTGTTTAGACTGACAGGCATCAGGGGCATGACTTAGGGTCATCAGCCATAATGCTCATTCCATTCCACCCCCACCCTGCAGCCACTGACAGGCATCAAGGTGTGTCTTGGGGTCTTCAACCCTAACGTTCACCCCATTCTCCTATACTGCCCCATCTCAGCTTATTTCCTTAAGAAATGGGGTGAGCATATGGACCGAAGACCTCAAGGCACACTGCAACACCTGTCGGTATCTGCAGGATGGGGTGAGGTGGAATGGCATAAGTGTTATGGCCGATGACCCAAAGGCACACCCCCAATGCCTGTCAGTCTCTGCAGGGTGGGGGTGGGGGTTGACGTTACTTCAATACTTCACTGCCATTCCTATTATGCATCTCTCTAACTCCTGCACTACCAATGCCAATACCAGCAAGCAAACATTCAGCACTGACAAATGCATGTTCTATATTGATAAAGACAGCTCCGGTGCAAGAGAGCGAGAGTGCGATCAGGACTGCTGCATAATGGCATCAGGACAGCGTGAGGCAGAACACTTTTGTTTTCTTTTTTCACTTGAGAGAGATCGCTCTGGTAAAAGAAAGAGGGAGTGTGATTGGGGCTGCTGCAAAATGCTATCAGGAATACAAGGTACATTCTGTCCAGTCCTCAGATTTAAGTTTGAAAACAATGAAGAGTGATATAGCAGGGCCGCCATAAATGGCTGTCATGGTGAGAGGCATGGCACCATTAAACAGAGAGACAGCAAGATGTGCGGGCAGCAGTTACTACAAGGTACAGTATGTGCAGCCTTTATACTTCTGCACCTCTGTGAAAGGTTGATGTGTGTGTTCCCTCAACAAAACAGCTGAGCCATTTTATGATATGAACCATACTACTGTATAAACGCCAACATCCCACATATTCCCACATTTTGAATGTCTGAATGAGCAAAATGCATAATTCTGAAAATGTAGACACGTCTAAGTTGCAGGCCTTTGTACATGGGTGAAGTGAACTTTGTGCCTGCTACGCTACAGCCATACTGGATACTGTTCTTAGCTTACCTATTGTTCTGAAAACAGCAGCTAGGATAGAGAGACAGCTACCAAGCCACTTCAGTGTGGCATTCCTGGGTGAGCAGGTCTGGGTGTTCAATGTACCCACACAGTGCCAGTGGAGGATGTCAAGCAGTTGGGTAAGTAATCTGTACTGTGCTGTTTCAGGCATTGAAACAACTGTTACCATGTGCTGTAGGCCTACATTAAAAGAAAACACATATCTCATACTATATCTTTACAGGATGCCAACGTAGTGTCTGTCAGCCTGACCAAGGTTCTGCTAGGTGGGGCGGCAGTGGATGCCAGTGGTTAAAGGTCATAGATAGGTGACGGGACCCCACTGCTGCCAGCCATCAATTGGAGAGGTCAATTGTATCTGGACCCCTGTGTCTGGGAGTAAATGCAATGTAAAAGTGTGTCAGGATAATTACTGCGCAGTGCAGCATATTACAATACATGCTGCCATTCTTTGTAGCAGTTCTAATATACAGTAGTTGGCATCTGGTTCATTTTTGTCTCCCAGATTAATAACAATGGGAAGGTTGTGATAATCATCTTTTACCCAATGCCATGAGTGCAGTTCCATCCTGCCCTTCCTCATTAATATAAAAAGAAAGATTTTCTGTTTGTTTTTTAAATCATTTCTTGTTGCTTTTGCCTCCATGGTGTTGCAGTGATGTGTTCAGTACTGTGATTTAAACTGTTGACAGTTTGTTGCACTGTTCTTATGTTGAGCCCTGTTTTATTTTGCCTGTTTCAATGAGCTACCGTACCAGAACATGTGCAAGCCCAAGTGCTCAGGCCATCTTATGCCATGGCTTGCTGTGCTTTGGGCACAGTTTTTGGGGAAACAAATGATGGCGGCTCAAGGTGTGCCGGCACCCAGAAACTTCACCCGCTTCCACTTTGGCCCAGTGTGGGGCTGGCTGTATGGGGGGGCTGAAGGGTTCATTTAACAGGGTAAGATTACTGTATTTATTTGCAGTATGTGACATGCTGTGCAATACTGCATTTTTTTTTTACAGGAACTGTGAAGTACAGCATTATGCACGTTATCGTACACTGCATACTGTGCATTACCTTATGCCTTTCCCCATCACTGACTCTCCATGTCATTTCTTACAGAATCAACAAGGTATGCTGTGTGCCTCTTGCACTGGAGGGAGTCCAGGCAGCCCAAGTTCAGGCATGTCACCCCACCCCACCCCCGTTATGATGAACAGCACTAGGCTGTCCCCATATTTCCATCTTTTTACTGGTGGCCTCCAGTACCAAGACAGACTGGGCCGAAGGTGGGATATCATGACCAGCAGGTGTATGTGTCCATGACTCACTAGCAAATGTATAAAGAACTGCAGAACATTACATACAGTGACCATTTTTAGTCATAAAGACCATTCCAGGTAAGGGATTTTAAGGGATTTAAAAAAATGTGTATAGTGGCAGGGCCATTGCCAGGATTTTCACAAGGGGGGTTCTTTTTATGCAGTCTGCAACCTTTTATAAAAAGCTGTGGGTCTTAGTGTCGCCAGGACCCCAGAAACCATGTGGTGAATTTAGGGCTTATTTTGAAGCTAAGGAAGTCATATCTGAGACCTCTTACACCCCTTGCTCTAAGCAAAATTATTATCTGGCTGACTGCAGTCTGAATACATATATGTATTCAGTACCAGAGGACAGCAAGATGCTGCTACTGTAATATACCAAAGGCATTGTCTCAAATATAGTATGTCCCCCAGCAACCATGTGCTATGGTATGCTCTGTGGTGCACTTTTTTGGCTTATTTTAAGCCTATATAACTCATATCTGAGCTCCCTCTACCCCTTGCTGTAACCCCCACCCTTCCCAACACAATATACAATTTAAGCAATACAGTCAGTGCAACATGGCCTATAGCAAGACTAGCAGGATGCTGGGATGTATCGGTAGGAGTACTGATAGCAGAAGAAAGGAGTTAATACTTCCCCTCTACAGATCCCTGGTGAGGCCTCACCTAGAGTACTGTGCCCAGTTCTGGAGTCCTCACCTCAGAAAGGACAGGGATAGGTTGGAGACAGTGCAGCACAGAGTAACTAAAATGATTCAGGGACAGCAGGGCAGATCCTGTGAGGAGCGCCTCAAGGCACTAAATATGTACTCATTGGAGACTAGAGGGGAGATGTGACAGGGACCTTCAAGTTCCTTAAAGGAATTAACAAAGTGAATTGAGGGTTACTGTTTAGCCTGAGTACCAATTCATGGTCACATGGACACGAATGGAAATTAACAGGAGGTAGGTTCTGGAGAGATGTGAGGAAGTACTGCTTTATGGAAAGGGTGGTGGAACTTTGGAACAGTCTGTCAGCTGAATTGGTGGGTGAAAAAACAATCAGAGCATTCAGGCAGGGCTGGGACATAATGAAGGGAACAGTGGTTACTGGGGGCAACAGTACCAAGGAGGAGAATAGAGAGAGAGGTTGGGGAGGGTTAGTACGCTGGAGAAATGGTTGGTTCCAGGGATTATGGGGAACTTAGGCAGACTGGATGGAACTCTGTCTTTTTCTGCTGTCACTGTCTATGTTTCTACACCAAGCACCCTGCTTGAAAAAAATCTGTAACATAATTCTTAGTTCAGTATTGGGTACTACACTTGCCCCCATTCCATTCTCCAATGTGGTAGGCATGACAATGGGAGTGAGGAGAAAGGTAATTTGACAGTGGCGGGGAGTCCCAGTGCAAAGTTACCATCTCCTAAATGCCTACACCTACCCCCCACCTCCCACCATACTTCCAAAAGCACAGTGGGTATGTTCATAACACTGAACTGTGGTAACAAATGTCATTCTACTGATACTCATTCACTAAAAATAACACCAACAGCTTAACCTGGTTCAATTTCAGTTGCTTACCATCTGTATACCCTCTTCCTGTTGCCCTGAAAAGGGGACTTCTAGGCCCAGTGGGCTTACCGGTCAATAAAATTCAACAAACAAACAAACAAACGTGATCATCTGGATAAAACGCTTATCACAATGTATTTGTTTTAACTGTGCCTGGCACAGATAGCACAGACAAAAGTGGAACTGAATGTCAATAAATATGGGACCACATTGAAGACCTCTCTGAACGGCACAGTTAGTGAGGAGGCAGTGTAGATTCCAGCCAGACCCTTCCAAAAACTTGCATTGCCTTTATACTGTGGTACCTCTTTTGCTTAACTTATGAAAAGTTAAAACAGACATATAAAATATGACAACTTTGCATTTTGTATAGAGGAGGATTTAAGTAATTTATTTCTAAATCTTCAGCCCACCCACCTGAAAAGCTCCTTTGCCTAGTTCTGCACAGCCTGTCCCTTGATATACAGTTATTAAGGGACACATGTTTGGCAAGTGTGGCCAGCAAAATGTATCTGCCAGTGACTCATAATATTGTAAGTCGAGGTCCTCTACTTTTTATTTGCTCTCCTGGAGAAGTCGTCTCTGAGCCTGCCGCCATGCTCCATCTTCCTTGAGTGCCAGCTGACAGTGTGAATTATGGGCAGTGGCCGTGATGTATTCTGGTCACATTCATGATACCGACATGAGCTGCAATTGGCCAGCAGGCCATAGGGGGACAGTGCTGAGAAAGATTCACAAAGCAGCTCCAGTCATCTTACTGGCACTGAGGAAGCTGATTAACAGCAGATGAGGAAGGGGCGCAGATGCAGAAAGAAAGTGCTGGGGTTCATCATGTGTGCATAAGCACTCTGTGATAGTCACAAAATAAACAGAAATTATGAAAAAATGTTACAAATAGTGAAACAAAAAAAGGGGAAATTTCAAAAGGGGGGGTTCTATCGAACCATACAAACCCCCCCTGGCAATGGCTATGAGAGGCCATATTTAATAATGGTCATCATTAATTATAGTGTACCCCCCCCCACACCGGAACTGGGGATTATGCCCACCTAGAATCTGACTCCCAGGATTCCTGGTATACAGTGAGTGATCAGCAGTAAAATACATTGGTTGAACATGATGGGTAGGGGAACTGGCTTTTTGGACACATGGGAGCTGCCATCTTGTGATCTTTGACTTCAGGGATGACCAATCCATATATTTCCCTGGTTCAAGAACTGTTGCCAGTGCCGGATAAGGAGGAACACTGCACTGGCACCAGCTGTATCCCTATCAGGTGTCAAAGAGGCTGTGTGACATGTGACATGAACAATGGCACCCTTGGGCTTTGTATAAAAGGGAGACGGCTCAGGAGCAGGCAGATCTGTGTAGGATCTTAAAGGAAAACTACACCCTCATATCATTTAAATTTTATTTGTTTCCATGTCAACAGACAACTCCTTTCCTGTAGCTGTTAGGGCTATATGTGTTACCTTTAGTTTGTTTTCACTGCTTGTGGTAGCCCTGTGACTGCTCTGAGAGTCTTCATTTCATGGTTGTTGAAATCTCATTGTCCATGAGAACTGCATTAGCAGATGAGAACATGATGTCAGATCACCCATTTATATCATGTATCTATATGCTCAAAGAATAAATACCCTTCAAAAAATCTTTGGAAACTCATAAACTGAATGAAGTTTAAATGGAAGAAAACATGCATTATAACTCAGATAGTTTGCAAAACTCACTAAAGGTAAATGTGGAATTTTACACCTTTTTGCAGCTTGTTTCTTTTAAGACTAATTAAGCAGACAAGCATACTGGGGAGTTTAAAGGGTGATTACGCATCATGTTCTTATATGCTAATGCAGCTGTCAGGGACAATGAGATTTCAACAACCATGAAATGGTGCCTCCCAGTACAGTAAGAGGGCCTAGTATGAACTGTGAAAACTGAATAAAGCATTTGCATACATCCTTCACAGCTACATGAAAAAAATTGTCTATTGACATAGAAACAAATAACATTTCAAAGATATGAGGGTGTAGTTTTCCTTTAAAGCAAGCAGATGCTGTGCTGCTTTATGAACTAAGTACATCATTCCTAGACCTTGGGTATGGATAAATGGTGTTTGAACAGTATATGCATGCCAAACTGTGTGAAAGATGACAATTGACAATCAATGCATAGCTCTCGGTGGAGGAGTGCAGACTCGAACATCTCTCAAAGATCTCTTGACACCTGAGTAATGATTGTCAGAGATGTCAGCCAGTCATGCTACAAACTGGGCAGTGTGGTCTTGGGCCTGGACTCAGAGAACCTAACAGGAGAGCAGCCTTGGGGACAGGCCCTGGTAACCGTCAGTAACTGTGGGAAGTGTTTTGCCACCTACATTCTGTGAGAATTTCCAGTTGGATTTATAAACTGGCCATCAGGCTGGATTACTAATATCTCAGTTTAAAAAGACTGATAGCCATTTAAGCAATTGCATGACCTGTGGGGTTCTGGATGGTGAAACTAAACAACTGTGTTTGAATTTATGTGTACCAGTTCTGGCTTACCAACATCAACAGGCCTGCCACATTTCAACACTGAGTACACAGGGGCTGCTGTATAGGGAGCTCCCATTGTGTTTACATGAAAAGCCTGGTACCAGGTGGTAGAGGGTAGTAGCCTCCATTACAGGTGACCAAATGTGACTGGGGACTGTGAGTTGCATTTTCAGTTGATAAAGGGAGCTGCACCTTGTTGGGTCTAGTTAACAGCTATTGAGTTTAAAGAGCTGCTGACGCCTCAAAGAAAACTTTGAAAAACATCATATTTAGGTACAATTCAGCTTGCATTCCATATATATTCTATAGATTCCACCTCAACATTATTTATTACTGAGGAAATTTGCATGAATACATGATCTTTATACCTCAAACTTCATCTGCCTCTATAGCTTGCTCCCTAATTCAAGTCATAATCCCCTGTTGTGACATCACAATTTGTTGCCATGGGAGTAACTGTGATGTCATAAGCAGTGCATTATGACTTCAGGTAGGGAGAAAGCAACAGGAATAGACGAACTCTTCAGGAACAAAGATCCTGTTTTCATGCAAATTATATCAGTAACAAATAATGGGGAGGAGGAATACAGAACTAATGTGCAATACAAGCCAAACTGTCTAAGTATTGTGACTATAGCTGAATCCGCCACCAGCTGGTTCCAATCCTACCTACTAGGCCAATCCCAGTCTGTCAGAGTTGGTAATTCCATCTCCTTTCCTCTCCCCATCAACACTGGTGTCCCCCAAGGTTCCGTACTTGGTCCAATACTATTTTCCATTTTCCTGAACAACCTTCCAAATGATTGCTCATCTTCATGTATCCACATGTATGCAGACGACACAGTCTTATTCTTGTCCAGCAACTCCCCCCTCTGAGGTGGCCACAAGCCTCCAGCACAACTTTAACAATGTCCAGCACTGGTTTAACACACAAACCAACTCTCTATGAAACTTCAAAAAAACGGTCTGCATGATCTTCGGCTCCAAACAAAAGCTGCCCAGACTTGTCTCCACCCCTACCTTCAATACCCTCTCTGGTACTATACTGGATGATGTCTCATCCTTTAAGTACGTTGGGCTTTGGCTAGGTAGGTCCCTTGACTTTGGGGCACATATTGACGCTATCCACAAAACATTACTCCCCAGACTCAGTGCTCTGTACAGACACCACAGTTGCCTGCCATTGCAAGCCAGGAGGGAAATCGTCCAAAAAATTATTCTCCCCTGTCCTCGATTTCAGGGACATAGTCTATTCTTCTGCCCCAAATCCTCCCTCTCCAGACCAGACACCCTCTTCAATTCATTCTGTCGCTAAGTACTTGACTGCCCTCCTCTTACTCACCACTGTGATCTGCATACCTTGCTCTCCTTTCCCTCCCTTAATGCCAGGCACCTATCACACAGCGTTAACTTAGTTGGTAGGTTCTGGCTCAGATCTCTCCCCACATACTTATCCTCCCTCCTACCCCTTCCCCACTATACCCTCTGTACATCCTCGCATCATACTCTTGCCCTCCCCCTCCCCCCACGGCACACCTCTTCAGGTTGCACCACCTTCTCATACAGATTTGCTAATATCTGGAATTCCCTCCCAGTAGAAATCCACTCCACTCAATCCCGCCCTTCTCTATCACCATTCCTCTGGAAGCATGCTGTTCACTGTTGCAACTGCACCTAACCCCCTCTCTATCTACCAAATTCCTAACTCCCAACATTCCCACTTCTTCCTTTTCCCTCTCCCTGTTTCCTTGTCCCAAATCTTCTAAGTTCCTCTGGCAGCAGCCTCCATCACTCCCTACCCACCTCTTCCCCATCCTTCTCCCCCCTCCCCTCCATCTCTCACCTTCTTCCTTGCCAGGTCCTCACCCCCCTTGTAGGGTTCTCAGCATCCTAAAGGGGTGTAGATCCTGGGCTGCCCTTCCTCCCCCTTCCTCTCCCACCCTCTTACTTGCCAGGTCCTCGCCCCCCCTTTGCAGGGTTCTCAGCATCCTGAAGGGGTGTAGGTCCTGGCCTTCCTTTCCTCCCCCCCACCTCCTTCCTAGTCGGGTCCTCGCCCACCTTGCAGGGTTCTCAGCATTCTGAAGGGGTGTAGTTACTGGCCTGCCCTTCCTCCTCCCTCCTCTTCCCCTGCACTCGCCCTTCCCCATACCAGCAAGAATGGAGTTGGTGAGCCTGAGGAGAGAGGTGGTGGTGGAGTGGAGCTTCCCCCCTCCCTCTCCCCTCATCTTGGATCCCTCTCCCATCTGGTCTGTTTTTTTTTTTGTTTTTTTTACTACCACTCTGTCTCCTAATGTAGTACTTCATACCCCCAGTACTCAACCTGCCACTTCAAGCATTTTATGGTATACTTCTACCACTGGTCTATACTGTCTATGTAACCTGCTAGTACTCTTGTGCTTATGGTATTGGAACCCTGTATGTTGTGCCTTAACGATTCTGTCTGTTTTAGCTCTATTTCTTGTCTAGGTTTGAAATTAATTGTATTCTGTGCACTGTATGTATTTAGCCTATATTTGTTCTTTTGTTGTCCACCCACCTATGTAACCCCTTCTCCCAGGATGCTTCTGGGAACGAGCTGTTCACAGCTCATGTTGTCTTTCCTAGTGAAACCTTTTCAAATAAATAACTACATTTTGACACTGTTCACCTGAAGGTATCAGCTGCTCTGTAAAGTGATCTTCATTGCCACCTGCCCAGGAAGGGTTTGCCTAAACAGCAGCCTCAGTATAGGATTTGCACCCCAACAATGTAGGGCACCTAGCTGGGAGTGAGTGATAGCACAGCAGTTTGTGCTAACCCATTTCCACTGCAGGGAGCGGTGCTGAAATAGAAGTGTCTGGTACTGCTATTCTGATATTTTCATTGTCTAAACAAGTATATTCTGTTGTAGAGTATTATGAGGAGGCAGTCACATTAGAGGCGAGGTGGGTAGGTATGGTTTCCAAGAGGGTTATACTAATTTGTCAGCTTACCAGTCATTACTGGGTGGAGGCACTGTACATCATGAGTATTGTGGATACAATCCCCAAACTCAGGAGCCACCCCAACAGCCATGGCAGCTCAGTGTCAGTATAAGGTGGCGCCTGGCCCCCATAACCCCAATAACTACCCATTACAATAGCATGTCTTAATAAACACTAAAACACATGTGATCATATTTGTTGGTTACCTGGCCACCTTGTAAATACCCCTGTCTCCAGGTAGGCCCTTGTACAATGTTCCAACCCTATCCTCTGTACATGGGTTAAGTGACAAAACTCTATCCTGTGAGCAAATTCCCTGGTAGAAGGGAAAAAGTTCCATTACATACATTGGCCATTCTAAGCCATAAAGAAAATTCCAGGTAAGAGATTAAAAAAAATGCACATGGTGGCCATATGTAATGACAAGCATCATTAATTATAGCATGTCTTAATAAAAGCTAAAACACATTTTTTCTCTCTGTTGATGCCCCCTTCACACCTCTGTTCTGCAACACCCTCCAGAGCACCATGGTATCATCCGGTGGTACCCTTACATCTCTGAGACACCAAACTTCCTCCCTGCTGCCAAGGTTTGCACCCTGAGCTGGTGATTTACCCTCCAACAATAATGCTTCATCAGGAAGTGTGCTCCTCAGTGGGCAGGACCCAGCCCTTGATGTACTGGGGTCTTTTATCCATGGAGATCAGGGCCTATTTTCTGTGTTTTCCCTACCCCTAAAAACTCTGCATGCAGAGATGTCAAGGGGTGCACATGTGCTGGGTGCAACAATGTGCCGACATCAGCAGAGTTCTGTCCTCCCATTGGCCTTCTAGTTGCACTGCCACCTGTGGTCGTCCAGGTGGCATTATTGCAATACAGGATGGTACCCTTCCTCCCCAGAGAAGGAGACTGCCTTCTGGGATGCTTAATCCTTCTCCTCCTTGCCAGCCCACGATAACCCGGACTTATTCCCAAACTCAGGTCACTGGCATCAAAAGCGGTAGCCCTACTGCTGCCCTGATGGGCTGTCCCAAAAGCTAGAACAAACCTGATGATATTTGGTGGTACCTGGCCACTTTCTTTTTTCTTTATACTTTATGTTCATTGATCTTCTGTATAAGCAGACAATTAACATCCACATAAACTCATACAGGGCTTAGGTAATATGTTTACAGATCCAAACATAGTTCATATACACAATAGGTAGCCCTAGTATTCTGGTACAGCAGGAGAAGGAGTAATCCTGGACAATCAGTCCAATGTAAAAGGTCCCAAAAGTCAGTTGAAAATTGCCAGCCTCTTTAGAGGTAAAAGGTATGTCTATTAGGGAGATTTTAAACAAAGACTTTAACACAATCCGAAGATTGTTATTTAAACCTGTTGCATGACTAGGGAGAAAACACATTTGAAAAATGACCCCTGATACAGGTAATCCCCCACATGAATATGGTAAATCTCAGTAACCTTACTGATACTTAAGGTTAATAAACTGATGTAGCTCTAGTGCTTCCATTAAAGGACAATAGTTAGGCTAAATATCCTACATTAGGCATGTTATGGAGAGATTCAAAATGGTGGTTTAACAACCATCATGTAGCAGGTACACCACAAAACCCACATTTTTCACATGTATTTATGCACTGGTCTCCATCGTGCTTCACAAGATATTATACAGCCTGATAAGAGGGTGAACTCAGCATTTCACCTCCCCGGTAAATCAGAACCAGCCCCACTGTTTTAAACAGCAAGAAAATGCAACTTTATAGTCCAAACCTGGTCCTTTATAATGACTCACTGTTTCAAGTCCCTTCTGAGGTAAAAAGCAGGTGTAACCCCCCTGTTACTCGGGGTTACAAGAATCCCATTTGGATCTAGTGGCAGGCAGGAAAGGCAGCTTGTGAAACACCAGTTAAATGTATTTCACACTGTCTCACTCTGCCCTCAGTCTCAGCTGAGCTGAAGGGATGACATCATATAGAATTTTCGCAGCAACATAAGCCATATTGGAATGTTGCAGCAAAGGGTTAGGCTAGAACATTGGGAGGTTTTGAATCAGTCTTGAGGAGTCTTGAGCCAGGATCAGAGAGTGAAGGAGGTGTGCTGCAGTGGCAGCCCCTCAGGGCTAAGCTCTGCTATAGAGCTACCCAGAGATAGAGGGTGTGTGTTCTCACCCTAGATAGAGACACAAAATTGATCTAGTGGTAGAGACCATTCCCCAGTTTGTTCCAGTGTCCCATCCCAGGAGGGATGGGGAGATGAGAAGCCAGCAACTTCAGGGGAAATCCCCTGGTCCTGCTGAAGAGGGAAAGCTGCCTGTCTTGTGTTGTTTCAAGTGCTGAGGCACAAGAAGTTGTTTGTTTTTCCAGAAGCCTGTGGGCACCTGCAAACCAGAGTGAGTTAGCTCTGCCAGAGAGCCTATGTTTTCACCAGACAGTGTGTTTAGTATCTGCTACTGTGGGGTCAAGGAAGGACAGCCAAGTACAGTACTACAGTTGTGTGTGACTAAAAATGTATCTATTCAGTGGGGGTCTACAGGGATGGACATAGCCACTTAAGGAACATTTACAAGTCAGGACAGTATTTTTTCCAGAGACTGTAGATTGTTAAATGTGATATACATTTCGAGACAGCATTCTACAACTGTGTGTTTCAAGAAAGGTGCTGATACCAAATGGATGGCCGGGTACAGATTTGGGAACAAGAGGTGGGAGACCCCCCATCTGGAGTAACCAGATTTTCCTCTACGGGTTCAGTTTGGGCACCTTTAGCTTTCTTCCAGGCACTTGGCCAGTGTTCGCAGAAAGTACCCAGATGTGGGATTAGATGGAAGATTTTCCCTTTATGGAGCCTGGATGTGCTCATGGGTGGTAGAGGGAGCCACCAATAAATGCCCATGCCTTATGGAAAGTAGTCCAAGTGCTGGCCAGATGTGCCACACCAGGGAAATCCAGAGAAGTGTGTCCAAGTGCTGGCCAGATGTGCCATGCCAGGGAAACTAAGAGAAGAGTACAAGTTTGGGCTGAGTGCCCAGTGTGTTTCTAAACCTGAGGGTTACAGTGTGTGAGAAAATATGTTCTGTTCTCCGTATATCTGCATTACCAGGAGTGTAGCCCCATGGGGGTCCATCTATGCTTTATTGTTCTGTTGTGTTGTGAATAAAAGCCACACTCTAGAATCCTACTCCTGATTTGGACATTACAGTTATTGCTTCTTGTGTCCAGAGTTACTTGGGTGCCCCTGACTAGAAGACAAACCTAGCCAAAATGCCGAGCAACAGTTTTCTCCCTGAACCCAGGCAGGCAGGTAGTGGGTTACATAATGGAGGCACCGTACTAATAAAACAAAAAATAACATCAACCCGACCCCTGGTTACACAAGGAATCAGTGAAAACACAATGGGCAGCATGTCCACTTTCGGTATGCTTCAGCTTTCGGTTCACCTCTTGAAAATTCTTCGATTGCTCAGGCCCCGCTTCATCAGGACCTCGATTCTGAGGCGAGAAAGGAAAGGAGTAATCTACCCCAAGGCCATGAGGTCGCTTCCACTCCACAGCCCAAGGCTGCTTCGTAGGGTGGGTTTTGCAGAAAGGTTCGAGACACTGAACCACATCTGCTTCATCGAGTTCCATAGCTCCAATTGCATTTTCAATCACCTCATGTCCCCAGAAGCCAGCGGTTTCGACCTGTGCATTGCACTGATGATAAGCATTCGCCAAACAGGTCACTTGATCAGCCCCAACCTCCGAGGCCTCTGGACATCCTCTTGGTGTGCTGCACTCTTCATTCAGGGATCCCCCGACCTCTTGGCTCTCCAATCGCTGGAGCATCATATGAATCTTCAAGTTCATGGCCTGCATGGACTCCAGGATAACTTGCCACAGTATTTCCAGCTGAGTCCTGTGGTTCTCAGTCCCCTTGATGCATATGGGGCCTGCATCCTTGGTGGAGTGCACCATCAGGTCCCTCTGTGATCTCTGTGGTTTGTCATTTTCTGAAACCATCTTAAGTTTGGTATCTGCGGGTCTGGGAATATCTGCTACACCCAGAGCTGCTATTATTTCCAGAGTAAAGTATCGCTAAACTTAAATTTTTTGTAATTATTTCCACGTCAAGTGGGACAGCCTGCAGGAGTGCGTCCAACCTGGAAGATGGCTCTCTGGAGCCCCCAGTACCTGGCTACTTTCTAAACCTGTGTCCAGGTGGTCCCTCTGTACAGCATCCCAACCCTGTCCTCTGTACATGGGTCTCCTTCTAAATACCCAAAATCATAAGGTGCTTCACAGGGCATGGGGTCATAATGTTGCAAAAAAAAGAATTATGCCATAGCAATATACCGCGCTGCCAATACAGCACGATATATTGCAAACGCAGCGCCCCACACCCTGTGTTACAGGGCTTTGCACCCCCAAACCCTCCCAACTAAAATAACAAACTCCGGGGGGGGAGTCACTCTTAATATCGCACGGAGTGTGAGAGAAAAAAATTTCCATGCATCTGGGACCGGGAATCAAAACCCAGTCCCATCGCACTGCTTGCCTCCCTTGCTGCCCATGGCTCATCCCATCAAGTCACGGAAGCTGCTCAGTGGACCCCTCTCCCAGCAGGATTCTTATCCTGCACTGGGAAGAATGAGAGGGTGCACTACCGCACATACTTCCTTTCACAGTTTTGCACCCTCTCACTCTTACCAACCACACTGTTCCTGCCTCACGGTCAATGTTGTGTGCTGTAGAGTGTGCAACATTTTGACCCAGTAGGGTTTCGCAGTGCTGTGACACTTTAAAATAACAGACTGGAACACTATCAAATCCAAATGGGGCTTGCAGTATAGTCTAGAAGTTAGAGTAACGAGCTGTGAATGAGCTTGGTACATCCAGCAGACAGACCTGGATTTGATTCCCACAACCTCCACTTGCATACTGTGTGACTCTGAGCAAGTCACTTAACCTCCCCAGTGCTCCCAGGTCGCCCCTAAAAACAAGTACTTGAGCCTAGTCGGCCTTACCCAGTTAACGAAGGATAAAAAATAAATATACTTATTTTACAGTGCACCCTCGCAACCCACATAGTGAATACCTTCTTATAATGGACGAGGGTAATGGCTTCCACGCTCAGCTTGACAATCAGCTGTTGCAGTTGTCAATTTCACTAATCACGTTAGCAGCGTATCACTCAGCACCATCATTTGCTATTTGTAAATGTCAATTAATGTCTTGGCTTATCAATTTAATGTCAGTTAAGTTTAAAATGTCACTGGCAAGCCAGCCCAGGGAAACATAGGGCTGAGGTACTGTAAAGTGCCTTACCTCATATTATGAAATGGGTAGAAAGAATGCTGAATTCTGATTGGCTGAGAGCTGCTTTCAGTTGGGCTGTTATCCCAGGACAACAACCCAGCTAAAAGTAATATCTTCAAAAAATGCATAAAATTTACTAAAAATGACCCATTTCATAATCGCAATAAGGCACTCCAGGGGGTGCTTTATGGTGGGATAATGGCCCACCTCGGGTGGTGGAAGCACTCAGCTACACCTCGTGTTTCAACCCATCTGAGATGGGCCATTATCCCACCATAACACCCCCCTCCCTCGTCATGCCTTATTGCTTAATCATGCTGGCGAGCAAAGTTCAGGAACAAGCTTGGATCACCGGGGATTGTGGGGGGTGGACTAAGAGAGGATTGAGCAGCCACCAAGCATCTCTGCTCCCCTAGGTTGGGGTGGTGAGTTATCCCCATCTAAGCTGCCACCAGATGGAGGCTGGGTGTCAGAGCAGATGGTAGGAGGCTGACGTGATATTGGAAGGGACTGTGGTCCTGGGAGCAAATGCAGCCTTTGTGCTACCACAGCTTTGGGACCAGGGGAGAGAACCAGGAAAAATCTATGTCTCCTCGCTGTCAAACATGACAGCCCCCGATGCCCTCTGGTCTCACACCATGTGGATCCCCATTGGCTGGACGGTGGGAGGAGAGGCAGATGGGATGGGGGCAATCAAACACAGGGCCCAAAAAAAAAAACACAAGGTGGTAGCGGAGCAATCAGCTGCATGAAAAACGTCACTGGCAATTTTGGTCACACTATAAAACTTGCTGCAGTACCTGCTTTCTGTAGGGCTGTCAGTTTCAAGCGCAGCTCACAATGAAGCATTCTGACTACACTGTCCAAACAAAGCTGTCGATATTCGACAGACGTTGGGCAGGTTAGAGTTTAACAAAGATATCAATGGAAACCAGGTATTCCAAGCCTACCATTTGCACTTGCTGAAAGCAGGAGAATGCACTCAGGGAGTTTGCAAATGAGTGCACAGAATCCGGTGGCCTTGCAAGAAGAACAAACTCTGGTCTGAGCCAATACGACTGCAATATGATAGTAGTGATGTAGCAGAGAAAAGTAAGAGACGGCTTCACCAGGGGTGTCGGCAGGCATACACACTGTACTCAGCAGAGTACAGTAAAAAAAAATCAGGCAGGGGCAACAAAAAGAGGAAAGCAAGGACATTGTGAGTCACACTGTCTGTGTCATGCTGAGCCCTTTTGCCTTTGTTGCTCACTATGGGGCACTGATGCCACCAGCCAACTAGACAAACAAGAGCAACTTACCAGGCAGGCAGAAAAACAAAGGAAGGAGGATTACAGGAAGAAAGTGATTATCTGAATTCGGACTTTGCAAACGGGGGGGGGGCTATTGTTGGTGTGGCGTGGCAGCACATATTTTGGTTTACGTTTACATAAATGGAGGGGTGGCAACAGTGGATCAGTTTTGAGTACAAGTTTAAAATTCCTGGCTACACCCCTGGGCTTCACCCCACCTTTTGAGCCCCATAAGGGTCCAGCATTCTACAGACCTTGTTGCAATGGCCGGTGTGCTTTGATTGAGTCATGAGGTTTTTGATTTTATCAGTATGTGGTACCCTACTACTTCCACAAATATGTAATATCCCCCACATATGCTGCCTTGTTTGTTATCCACTTTTTATACCCACCCCCCACATATGCTGCCTGGTCACTTATGTAAGCAATAATGCCCGACAGGGTGGGCGGTATTGGGCAATACCGGACCAGCCAGGGGCGTAATGAGGCCCGACGCTGCAGGCGGAGGGCCTTATAGCTCTTGGCCAGTCCGGTATTGCCCATACCCCCCACCTTGGAAGGCATTATTGCGCTTAGAAAATGGGCCACTGTATTATGTACAGTATGTTTTAAAAAATAATTATGTTTACATGTAAAAACTCTTATTTTGTAATAAAATAGTTCCTCCACCTGAATTGCAATGTTGTTGTTTTTTTTAAGCTAGCTGGTTGTCATGGTTACTACACACACACACACACACACACACACACACAGGGTGTGTATAATTTATTTACTCAGTTATTTGTGTGTGTGTGTCTCTGCCAGTATTTGTTTCTTTAAGTATTAACTTGGGGAAGTAGCTGTTGCTGTTCAGATCGGGAGTGTGGCAGTCATGGAGAGCGCACTCAATCCAGCGATAGTTACCTGAAGCCAATCAGGCTGATGGCTTCGTTTTCTTTCTTCATTCGTGCCCGACCACCCACCCAGTTGCCTGAAGCCGATAGGGTTGACGGCTTCGATTTTATTTCTTCATCGGTGCCCCCCCCCCCAGTTGCCTGAAGCCGATCTGGCTAACAGGTTCATTTTATTTCTTCATTTGTGCCCCCGCGTGGCTGCGAATGTCATCTGGAGTGGAGTTGAGCAGGAGAGATCCAGTAATGCCAGCAATTACCTCAGACACTGTGCTGGTACGTTTACTTATTCTGTTAAATGCCAGTGTTTATAGTGCAGCACACAGCGACTAGGTTGGGGAGCAGAGTTGGAATGGGATGATTGTTTTCTGTAACAGAAGAATACTCCATAGTTTGGGAGTGGAGCAAAGGTGGTAGGCGAGCGGCTGCGTTGTACATTACTTCAGCCAAGTCCGGACATCATGGAGCATCTGTAACTTTTGTAGGATGAGTGGAGCAAGGTGGCAGAAAAGAAAACTAATCCTGCTTAAAGCAGGTACATTTGTGAGCTTTTGTTGGGTGGCATTTTGTTGAAAATGGTTGACAATCAGTGACGGGACAGGGGCCAGGACGGACGTTCGGGGGGATATGTGGAGAACAAGTGTAAGGGGTTAAAGTAATGTAGCTGAATTAAAAACAGATGCTTTACTGGCCATTACAAAAGAATACTTTCAGTTGCTTTTTTTTTTTTAAATGCCAAAATATTTCGGTCTGGGTTGTGCTGGGTGTGTTTAGTAGGGCTGACTCACTATGGATATTTTTTTCTTGCTAGAAGGCACAAAAATGGCGTGATTTTCCACTTTCAAATTGGGTGGTTTCAGCCAATTAGGTAGCAAGGTTGGCACTAGGATACTTAAGTGGGTGAAGGAGCACTATAAAATGGCACTTTTTATTTCCTGGGCATCTATTGAAAGTTAATGTACCCCCCTGGCAAGGGTACTAGCCAATCAGATGTCAGGAAATAAAAAGCCCATTTTCTAACCCCCTTTAAAAGTATGCTGCTGGTGGGGATCCATGGTTATTCATCCCCTTTGCCTGCAAGATCACCAGTTCCACACTACAGTGTCAGCTTTAGATATTAGCCCAAGTTCTGTGTGTGAGACTTTAACACATGATTACTACGAGTCTGACTCCTAGACGAGAGTGCTAGCAACTGGATCTCACTGATATATAATAGTTAATGAATAGATACTTAAAATACAGGACGCTTGATCTTTGATTACTTAATCTTTGATCACTTTGCATGCTCATTAATAAGACCATCCCTGTGCAGAGCCCAGCATGTCTGTAGAACTCAGTGGTATGTGAAAGGTTCACACATAGACTGTCAGGCGTGTTAGTGTAATGCAAGAAACTACCTACTGTATACAGCCAGATCAAAACAGCCCCAGCAGAGAACATAGGGAAGGGGAAGGTGTGTCTGCTTCCATGACAACACCCATTTACTCAATGTCCACTAACTGTAACAACTTCCAAATTCTGCCAGGTGATTCAAGCCCTTTTTTCACCCCCAATGCATCACTCCATCCCTGTCCTCCAGGAAGGTGACTCCCTCATATCCGACCCCCCCACAACAGTTGCCTCAAAATTCAACTCTTACTTCATTTCATGGGCTGCTGACCTACTCCAGTCTCTTCCCTCCAACTCTTTCCCTCCTCCCTCCTCTCCCCCTCTCACCCCCCTTCTTCCCTACACTTTCCTCTGCCACACTCAAAGCGTTACTTACCCTGAACCCCTCCTCAGGCACCTCCCTGGATGGACTTGATTCAAAAATTCTCTTCCTATCAGCTCCCACCATTGCCCCCCACTTACCACTCTCCTTAATCTCTACTTTTCCTTAGCTGCAGTTATCTTGGCCTGGAAGCATGCCCTGGACCTACCTCTTCCTCTAGGAGGCAATCCCTGCTCGCCCGGCAGCTACCAGCCCATCTCCCTCCTCCCTAGACTTTCCAAGCTCCAAGAGCATCTTGTCCTCTCTCAACTGTCCTCCTTCCTAGACAGCACCTCCTTCTTCACCCCTTACCAGTCTGACTTCAGGAAACTCCACTCCACCACCTCTCTCCTCAGGCTCTCCAACTCCATCCTTTACTGGGAAGGACAGTGGCCTCATCACCTCCACCATTTTTGTCAACCTAGCAAAGGCTTTTAACACAGTCTCCCATCCCATCCTCTTAAGTAAACTCAGTTCAGCTGGGCTCTCACCTGCTGCTGTCGACTGGGCAGAACCCAAGTGGTCAGGACTGCTAATACCATATCCCCCCTCTCCACATCAGGACTGGTGTCCCACAAGGCTTCAGGCTTGGTCCTTGGTCCCCTTCTTTTGTCCATTTTCCTAAATGACTTCCCCTCTGTCTGCTCCTACTACAGCATCCATATGTATGCCAATGACACTGTCTTGTATACATCTGGTCCCTCCCCCTCTGGTGTAACTACCAGCCTCCAGAAGGACTTTGATAATGTTCAGCACTAGTTAGTTTCTCACCAGTTATTTCTTAAT
Source organism: Neoceratodus forsteri (assembly GCA_016271365.2). Classification (NCBI taxonomy): domain Eukaryota; kingdom Metazoa; phylum Chordata; order Ceratodontiformes; family Ceratodontidae; genus Neoceratodus; species Neoceratodus forsteri. The sequence goes on from CM057449.1 coordinate 1,732,219,329, forward strand.
GCCCAAAAGACAATCCATATGATCTTCAGCACTAGACAAAGACTGTCTCGGCTCCCCTCATTACCCTCTTTCCACACATTTGATGGGTCAAAACTGGAGGATACTTCCTTTGCAAAGTATGTTGGTGTCTGGCTCAACCAACACCTAGACATTTCTGGTCACATGGATGTGATTGCCAAAAAACTACACCCCAAGCTCAGTGTCCTCTACAGAAATCATAGTTGCATCACACTGTCCAGGCTGTGGTCCTGAAAATTATCCTCTCAGTTTTTGACAATGGCGATGTAGTCTTCAGTGCCACACCCAAAACTTCACTTGCCAGACTGGACACTCTATTCAACTCTTTCTGTCACTTTGCCCTGGATGCCCCCCACCCACCCATCACTGTGACCTTTACAAACACCTCTCCTTCCTCTTGCTCAAGGACAAGTGATACTCTCACTGCATTTCCCTCACAGCTAAGTTCTGGTTTGGCTCAGTCCCTCCCTTCTTACCTCTCCTCCTCCCTATCTCCGCTCCCCTCTCCTTCTCACTCTCTCCAGAGCTGCAACACTTGTCCTCTTACAGTCCCATCCAGAACCTCTTCTGCAGGTCAGGTTGCAAGGCTGCATTCTCCTTCTGTCCACCTAAACTAAGGAACTCCCTTCACCCAGCTCTTAGACATGCACCCTTCGATTCTGCTCTCACCTCCCTCTTCCATACACTCTCCTTCCCAACTTGTTCATGTTCCTAGCATCTCCTATCTGCCCAGCTGCTCCTTTGCAAAGGAAGAGGTGACACTGCTGAGTGGCAGAGCTGGGAGCAGGACTGCAAGGGGTTAACTTGCAGACAGTCAGCTAACTCCAGATGGTGTTGATGCTGGTTCCCCCTCTTTTCTTTCTCCAGGTACTGCAGTTGAGGCTTGTTTGATGCCTCCCACATCTGAGCTTGTCGCTCCATTTAATCATGTGTCCCACGTTTCTCACATTTTGGATATCTAATGTGCCCCACATTTCAGTGACAGAAGATTGTAAGGCATGGCTTGTCATGAAGCTAAGTTCACAGAATCCATAGGGAGCCTTGGGAGATCCAGTGCTTTGCTGAAAGTCATACAGTTATCCAGAGCAGTGGTGGGATTCAAACCTAAAACTCCCACAGTCATTGATGCCAGGTTCACAATTTTTGCACTAGAAATTGCATGGTGTCCCAGCACCACCAATGACCCTCTTTTAATTAAATGCATGGGACTTATTTTTGGATGTTTTAGGTGGGGATTATTTACCCCGAATAGCCCAGCTCAGTATACCTCTCAGCTGTCACACATTAAGAGGTATATCATGCATTATACCTCTCAGAAACCCTCTGTCCCACATGGAGAAGGCAATATTCCACATTGCTCAATGAGATTTTAAAGCATAAATTCATAATAATCTATGATGCGCTGTAATCAACAAACACTAAAATCATTAGTGCACTTGTTTCCATTGGGTTTTGAGCTTGCAGTCTAATTTATGATTATATATCACACATTTTGCCCATTTGTCACAGGCTGAAAGGTATGCAGCTTAGACGCAGTATCTCCTTTTTAGTGGGTTCCTGCTTTTGCCTGAACAGTAAACAAAACCTGCTGTTCATAAGATGCAGAATAAGTTGGAGGGGGCAGATAGGAATTCTCACTTTTAAGAAGTCAGGCAACACTTTCTCTGGCTATTGCACTTGTATCTGGTTTTTTTTCCAAAGATAGCTCAGGGTGCATTAAAAAGAGGTCTACAAAAGCAGCAGTAGCTGGCAAACAAAGGAGTTCATATAGTCTCCATTTCTGAAATGATCTGACAAGCCAGCAGCAGAGCTGGGACAAGAACTGCAAAGTGTTAACTACAGACAAGGCTAACTACAAGAGATTGCTCAAGTTACAGCAGCCAGGAATGCATTCATGGGCACCTTCTGTTTCATGCCACACTTTTTCAAATGCAGATTTCTTTATAAAACAGTCCTTGTTTGTAGAAAACACTTATAGTGTGAAAATCAGTGGAGTTAGTACTTTCCATAAAGCTATTTATTCTATATGCCCCCAAAATGACTCAGAGCAATTATTACCTAAACCTGTGTTTCAATAGGAACCAGAGCAATTACTTCCTAAAGTTGTTATTAAAGGGGCTCCAAAAATGACTTAAATTAAAGTGATGGTGGAAGTATATAACTGAAACTTACAGTCCACCAATGAAATAGTGCATATAGTTTGGGTAGTGGTGGGGGAAGGGCAGACACAAACATGCCTTTGTAGTAAATGGAGAGAACAGTGAAGTAATGTGAGTCATGTCCAAATCAAACAACTCAGTGGAACACTAGGTATAACAATCCTGTCACGTGCTTTCACAGTCCTTTCTCCTACTCATAGTAATACATCAGCATGGTGGCATCACCATGCAGCTGTAAAAATGAGGCATCCTGCTGAGAGTGAAATTGATCAGACTACCCAGTTATGGTTCATGCAACAGAAAAAGGATTCATAAAAGTAAATAAAACACATTTCTGTGGCATATCTCTAACACAGAAGTGCAGATTGCACCTAACGGGGTCCCATCAGCCAATTAGGTGGGTCTCTCACCAGGATGTCATTTGTGTGCATTTTGATTTTTTTTAATATAAATATGAAAAAAGATAGCATGAAATGAAAAAGGAATTTTCCCATATAAAAAAGGATTCCTTTTTTTTGTTTCATATGGCTATCTTTTAGTGCTTACTGAGCATGCTCAGAAATTATTTTTCCAAATTTTTAAATTGCAATAATTTAAAAACAGCTAATTATTTTTTCACCAGATTAGCAGAAGGCACATATGTGGGCTAGTCCCTTTCTGTCTTGAAAATTTTAGGCAGACAAAAAAAAAAGTCTGGGCTCTAGGCAAGTTCAAAGAAAAATCCCAGCAAAGTCAATGAGCGACAAAATTTTTTTTCACCTATCCAGAACTCAGAAACGGCACAAGCGACCAGAACATAACTTGCCACATCCAGAGATCTACCATGGGTGATGGTGCACACCAATTTTTATGCAAATCAGTTACACAGCTGAAAAGTTATTAAAGTGCAAAATTGTGGGTTTAGCATTGAAGTGCCTACTTAACCCTAACTATAGGGGTGTGACTGCGCCATATATATATTATACCGGTGTGATAGCACCAGTATAGTTAGGGTTGATAATGGTGTTTAATGTCAAAGGGCAATTGTTGGACCTTAATAACTTTGTAATGGTTGAAGTGTTTTCTATGAAATTTGGCATGCATAATTGCCTTGGGTAGGTGTTTGTATGTGTCAAACATTGTCTCAGTAGCTTTAGCCATTTCTGAGATACAGATCATTGAATTATTTTTTTTTTTTATCAGGAGAGACACTAAGCTGAAGCTTGTTTACAGGTGCAATCTGGGAGCACGAGAAAGTTAAGTGACTTGCTCAGGGTCACACAGTATGCAAGTGGGGGCTGTGGGATTCAAGCCCAGGTCTCCAGGTTTGCAGCTCAGAGCCTTAAACTACTGCGCTATACTGCATCCTAATAAAATAAAGAAGGTTTGGGCTTTTTGGCACTTTTTTTGTCCACCTGTATCTCAGAAATGATTTTAGCTTCTGGGCTGAAATTTTCAGGGTAGAAAGCCTTGGCCTCAGAGATGTGCCTTTTGAAGGTTTGGTGGGAAAATATTAATTCATTCCAAAGTTATTCAGTTTTGCATTTCCCATTATTTTTCTATGGGACACAAATAGATGTTTAGCATGAGGTAGGATCCCATGTCACTGGAGCAGCTGCGATGTGGGATTCTAGGTTGAACACATTATGCTGCCAACCATGTTCTTTCTCCGCTTAGGGAGAGAAATAAATTAAGTACTTTTGATGTGTGGATACTGGGGAGCCCACTCCCAGTGTCCCCAAAGAATTATTATATATATTTTTTTAACTAAAAAAAAAGAAAACAGGACTTCCAGTGACATCACCAGATCATGCAGCAGCATTAAACCAATGCTCCAGAACCCCCATGAATATAAGTTACATTTTCGACTCTCCAACGTTTTTTTTCCTAAACTTAAACATCCTCTGACATGTTTTGAATAGGATGGCTACCAGAAATAAGTATCGTACAAGGTCAGGAGTCGGCTTAAAGCAGCAGAAATTGAATCTTAATCCGAAGGTCTTCAGCAAAGAAGTGCCACCACCCAGGCCTTTAGAAGCTGTGGAGCTGGATTCGGCTAGTGACTCAGACACGGATGAGGCAGATATTACTATAACTTCCAGGCAGCTTTGTAGAGAATTAGGGCACCTCACTCGCACACTAGATGTGATTAGGAGTGAAGTATCAGATAATAAAATTCGGATCAACCAACACACCAGGCAAATTAAATCATTAGAGGAAAACCTCTCTTCTTACTCACAGACTTCGAATCTCCATAATGGTGCCATATTGCAGCTCTACGACCACTCTCAGTTTCTGCTCAACAAAATCGAGGACCTGGAAAACCTCTCCCAGCGAGTTAACATTAAGCTCCACGCACTTCCGGAACATACAGAGTCAGGCAACATTTCAGAATTTGTGGAAAGCTTGTTAAAAGAGATACTACATCTGGATAAAGACCTTGAGCTGAATATCATACGGGCACATAGAGCACCGATTGCCTCCCCCAAAGGCCAGACCACACTCTCTAATTATTGCATTCCTGGACTTTCGTACTAAGGAGATGATGTTACGAAAAAGCCTGGTCAAGGAAAGAAATTATATTTGGAGACACAAAGTTATTCATTGAGCTGGATTATGCCCCTTCAACTATGGCTCATAGGAAACTCTGGTTTCCTATAGTGAAAATTCTCAGAAGCAAGATCCTGAAGGCAAGGGTGAACTTCCCAGCCAAGCTTCAAATGACATCTGACCGAGGGATAAAGATCTTTGAATCAGTACCAGAAGTGAAGAAATTTCTTACTTCCATAGACATTCTGGTCGACAAGCTGGTTAACCCAAATTTGCTTAAAGAGTTGGAGAGGTGTCAATGGTTTACAGTGCCTAACAGCTCAGCTGGCGATAGGTCACCTAAGGGCCTGAGTTCAAATCCAGATACTTCGCCATGGCATAAACTGCGAGAGCATTGTGGTACAGAACATTAGAGCTGAGACAACATACCTAAACAATGCCGAACAAGGTCAGAGCAAGAACCCCTATCCCCATGCATCGAGGAAGAAGTCTTAATGGAAGCTGAATCCAACACTTGATTTCAGGATGGGAACTGTGGCAGACTCCTCCGGTAACTGGGGGGGATAGACGGGAGATGGAAGGGGAAATTTGACAATGGTTCATGGTTAAACAAATAACTGACCCTCGTGAGAATGCTCTCCAGACTTACAGTATATTTCCCAATGATTTTAAAATGGGACATGCAATTGAGTGCCCTGCTCTGGTCTGTACATTCAGACACCCTTCTGCTGGCAAGCATCGATCAGCCTTCCCATGGAAGTCTAATCATAGATTACGGAACAACCAGGCCGAGAGGAGTCCCGGCTGAGGTTGACCAGTACTTAATTCAGCTCTTGGCTCAAAGTTGGAAGAGGCCAGAGCAAGAGTTTAGTAGTATAACAGTTAAAAAGAGCGTTTTCTTAAGATTTGTTAATGTTTATATTAAAAAGTTAGATGCTTTGAAGATTCATCATTGGGTTAAACTGATAATGCTTAGAGAGTCATTGCTTAAGAGAAAGAAAGTTAATCTTAGTTAGATGGAACATGGCTAATTATACCACAAAGTTTATGTCTCTTAATGTAAACGGATCATCCAGCCCAGTCAAGAGGAAGAGGATCCAGCAATTTACTGCATCCCAGGGGTTCGGGGGGGTGTTCCTGCAGGAGACCCACCTCTCCCCCCTGGAGGCTCAAAAACTCAAATCAAGGTCCTTTCCCCTAGTATATCACTCGACCCTTCCTACAGGTAGAAGGAGGGGGGTGGCGATCCTTCTATCGGTGAATCTTCACTTCCAACAGCAGGAGGTGATAGAGGATCCTGAGGCAAGGTATCTTATAGTTGTTGGGTCTATACAAGACATTCAAGTAACCATGGCCAACATCTACATCCCCCCCCCCAGGTCCTCGCTTAGAGTATATTCAAATATTCTCCAATTGGTGTCAGAAAAGGCTAAAGGCATGTTAATAATGGGCGGAGACTGGAACATAGTTTTAAATAGGGCCCTTGATTCAACTTCCCAGATCCCAAAACTTGATGCAGCTAAGGCCAGATCTGTAAAAATTCTGCTGGAACAACTGGGTCTGTCCGATATTTGGAGAGAGAAGTACCCTAGAGCAAGGGAGTATACTTGTTTTTCACCTAGGTTTAAGGTCTTCTCCCGTCTGGACATGTTTTTTACATTTTCGGGAGACCTAAGTAGGTTCCCCTCCGTAAGGGTGGGCACGACCACCCTCTCTGACCATAGTCCGGTCTACCTGGAGGTGGAGCTGGGACTGCCCAAGCGTACCACACACTGGAGATTAAATGCCTCTCTCCTCCAAGGCAAAGGGGTAATAGAGGAACTTAAAGAATACCTGAAAATAACCCTAGAAGAGAACAGTAGACAAGAAACTACGCCACAGATACCATAGGATACGGTTAAAGCCTCACTCAGAGGTAAACTCATATCAATAGCATCCCGCAAAAAACATGAAATGAGGCAAAAACTAATGTCTCAGATTAAAGAATTGGAAGATGCCCAAAAAATTAAGTGGAATGAGACCCGGAACAGGGAACTGTTAACATGCAGGAACCTATTACAAAACATTCAAAAGCGGAGGTAGAAAAAGCTTTGTTTTACTTAAAGCAAAGATACTATGAGGGAGGGCCTAGAGGCAACAAACTCCTAGCCTTTAGACTGCGTCAATATGCAGCAAAAGCCACAATAACTAAAATAGCATCTCCTCGGTCAGGTCAAATGGTTAGACAGGCTTCACAGATAGCAGAGACATTTGTTGAATACTACTCAAAATTATATAGCCCAGAAGAGAAAACCTCCAAACAAGACAAACGGAACTATTTGGACACCAACCCTCTTCCCCGGCTTTCATCGGACTCGGCTAGGATGCTGACTAGGCCCATTAGCCAACAAGAAATAATCTCCACAATTAAAAAACTTAAGTCAGCCAAATGCCCTGGCCCAGATGGGTAAGGGGCAGAATTTTATAAGACACTGGGCTCAGAAACAGCTCCCCTACTTCTTAAAGTTTTTTCAAACATCTGGACTGAGGGAGACCTCCCCCCCCGGCAATACGCGACTATAACAATCTTGCACAAGGAGGGACAGGACCCTTCAAAGTGTGAATCATACTGCCCCATTTCCTTACTCAATCAAGATTACAAGATCTTTACTTCTGTCATAGCCTCGAGGCTGAACCCCATTTTACCAGATTTGATTCATTCAGACCAATTTGGCTTTGTTATGGGGTGACAAGCCCCCGATGGAGTGCACTCTGCCCTGAATATGATAGATAACATCCAACGTACCCGCACCCTGGCATGTCTGCTAAGCCTAGACGCCAAAAAGGCCTTTGTCAGGGTCTCATGGGATTTCCTGTTTTCGGTGCTTGAGTATAGGGGATTCCCTGAATCCTTCATAGGCACTATGAGATCCCTGTATACGGGCCCTCAGAAATATGTCAGGGTGAATGGGGGATAGTCAAATAGATTCCAGCTGGGTAGAGGCACCCAGCAGGGGTGCCCCCTTTCCCCCCCCTCCTATTCGCCCTATACATCGAGCCCCTGGCTGAAGCCATGAGGGGGCAGAGGACATAACAGGGATTGAGGTGGGCTGTATACAGAAAAAAATCCTGCTACATGCAGATGATGTACTGCTGAGACTCTCCCAACTGCATAGATCCATAGAACAGATATGGCCCATTTTGGAAGAATTTGGGAAACATTCAGGATACTCCCTAAATAAATCAAAAACGGAAGCCCTAAGTTTTTTCTTTAGTCCTTCTGAGAACATCCACCGACTCCTCCCCTTAAACTGGTCTGCTGACGGGATGAAATACTTGGGGGTCCATATCACTAAACACTCTTCTAAATTATTTAAAGCAAATTATTCTCTCCTAACGGCCTCTCTCAAGAAAGATATGGAAAGATGGTCCTTGACCAACATGCCCATGCATTCTAGAATTCAAGCTATAACAATGAGTGTACTACCTAAATTCTTGTACTTGTTTCAATGTATACCGTTACACATACACAAATCAAATTTCCAGCTATGGCATAAAATGATCTCCAGATTTGTTTGGGCCAATAAGAGACCTAGAATAAATCTCAGGATCCTACAGGCTCATCGAGAGGATGGTGGTAGATCCCTCCCAGACTTGGAGAATTATTTTCTTGTGGTACAATTGAAAAATGAGCTCCAGTGGGTCAGTCCCGGCTCCACCTCTGGCTGGAGAGGAATGGAATGGGGGGAGGAGGAGGGAGGGGGTAAGTTACCTCTCGGAGACTGAATAGTGACTCCTCTTTTTTCCCGCAAACCCCCGATGCCCAAGCTCCATTCTGTGGGGGAGGCCCTCTGCTTGGTCCATAGACTGTGGCAAAAGTATAAATTGCCACTTTTGTTATGGACATTAAAAAGATTGGCTTGGGCTGAGGATTTCCCTCCTAACCACTTAGACCTCACATACAAGCAGTGGATGGGACTGGAATACTTCGGGCAGTTTATTCAAGGGGGCCTGATCCAGGACTTTAATTCACTTAAGAACAGGTTCAACCTTAAAAGCTCGGATCTTTTTAGGTTCCTTCAAGTAAGAACACATATAACATCCCTTCAAAGGAGAGAGGCAGACCCTGTCAGGGCTGCACCTCTTCTAGCAGCTATCCAACAGATAAAATCCTCCATAGACCAAAAGGGCCTGATATCCCTCCTTTACAAGGCTCTCAGAACCATAAGGGTAAACCCCCTCTCTAGGATCAAAAACAAATGGCAGGAGGAAATCAGTCTTGACTCCATACCCCCTGACTGGAAAGCTATTTTTAATATTGCCAGAAAAACGACCAGATCCCCTCTTTGACAAGAGTTTGCCTGGAGGGTAAGGGTCCACTTCTTCCTCACCCCCATAACACTGAATAAAAGAAACCCAAACTACTCAGCTAGCTGTTGGAGGGGTTGTGGGGAGGAGGAGGCGGGGTACCTCCACACTTTCTGGACATGCCCAAAGCTGTATGGATTTTGGGCAGAAATTATATCAGCTATAAGAGAAATCCTTACACTAGCCCAACCTCTAGACTGGGAGGAAATGATTCTGGGAATTCCTCCACCAGACATCAAGGGGCCTGATCCATTGTATTTATGGGCAATCTTAATTGCAGCAGCCCATAAGGCCATAACTAGGACATGGCTCAGTCCCATGCCGCCCAAGAGACAGGATTGGATATCAATTGTTAGGAACCTAGCTGAATTAGAGGAACTCACCTTTAAAATAAACCATAAGACCTCACCTTATGTCCGAAGATGGTCGAGGTGGGTAATCTGGCAACAAATGAAAGGGGAAACATGACCTGGGAAATTAGACAGGGCAACCCTCCCGCTCCTGGGTGAAGGCGACCCGTAGTAAACTAAAACCTTAATAATCTAACTGTACTGTAAGTAATGTGTTGTAGTCTAATGGACTTACTTTTCTCTTTAATTTTAAGATAGAAGAAACCTTCTTGTATATTGAGAGAATGTATATTGTACACACTTATAATGTATTGTGTTTGCAATGTTGACTCTCCTGGATGTGATTAATTGTCCTGCAAAGCTTTAATAAAATTAAAGTTTAAAAAAAATAAAATGGGACATGCAGACTTATTCTAACTTTTCCTTCCTTTCCTGGCAATAACTGCTCGAAGGGACCATTTCTCATGGACTCCATTCAAAAGAGAATCAGCTGATAACTACGGGAGAACAGCAGCCCTTCCCTAGACAAATTTAAATTACACTAGAAATTCAGCATGAAATTAGGATGGGGTCATTCATTTGGCTAAAATCAGCATGTGCATTGCCTGTGTTTTCCTAGCATTTATAGCCTTTCTCCCTTGCACCTGTGGAGAATCTGGAAGGGGGAAGACTAAAGACAAACTAAGGGTGAAGGGCAGGAGCGGGGGAGAAAAATAGTTAATACTTAAAGGAGAGCCCTCAACAAGTGGGGGGGGGTTGAAGGAAGACTGGGCATGCTGTGTTAATTGATTGAGGGATATCCTCCATACCCACTCTGTAAATTCTGCAGAAAATTCATGGGTCCAAAAGGGTACATCTGCTGCATGGCATGGTCGATACCACATGAGTTGCTTTTGGATCCCATTTGGGTAAATGAGCAACATGGTGTGGGGATTATCCCCACACACACCCATCTCCACAGTACACCGGGAGAGAGATGGGGCATTTTCTGGCACCTTTGAAGCTACTTACAGGAGTTACAGGCCCCCTGTTACTCATAAGTTCTGTGTTCATTTTTTTAATGTTGTTGTTGGTTGAAGTTTCAGAGTGGTGGATGTTTAATGACTATTTCATGTTCTTTTTAAGCTGTGTGCTCTCTCTCTACTCCAAACCCCTGAAATGTGAGCAGGGTCGGATGGGACCTTGTAGGCATATGGTTAGTAAGACAAACAGAATGCAGGGTGGTCTGTCCTGTTGCCATGGGGGATCTAAATGTTGTTTCTTATAACATTAGGGGGATTAATAGCCCAGTTAAACAGACTAGACTCCCACAGGAACTGGCAAGAGTGGAGACAGACATTGCCCTACTACAAGAAACACACCTTACTACTGGGGAAAGTAAAAAGCTATGTCACAGATGGGTTGTGGAAGTTTATGCCTCCTCATATCAAGCTCACCCTCACTGTAGAGTGACAGCTATATTAATTCACAAAGCTTGCCCCTTGAGGGTTACGTCTGTTCTTACTGACCCAGAAGGCCGCTATACCATAATACACACAATGTATTTGGATACCCCATGTGTTATAGCCAGCATTTATGCATCAAACAATGATAAAGAAGCCTCCCTGTTTTTTTAGAACTTTACTCTTAGATGTGCTTGCAGTGACAGACCACCTCTGCATTATGGGGGGACTTTAATACAATACTGTCTTCAGCCCTGGATAAAAGGGGTGCAACAGACTAGCAAGTTGGGGGTGGCTGGGAAAATCTTGCACAGACTAAGTCACACTTTGGGGTTAACAGAGGTATGGAGGGCAGTAAATGGCCGACAGAGAGACTACTCACATTTTTTAGACAGACATGTCTGCTACATGAGGACTGATTATTTTTTTCCTTCCAGAGGAATGGATGTACACAGTTAGGGCATGCAAAATTTTGTCTCGCACCATTTCAGACCGTGCTCCGGTTAACTTAGTATTGGCACTGTCCCCATTGCTTCGTAATTCAGACTGGAGGCTTAACATGGGTTTCCTGAATATTCAAGAATTTAAAGATCTCATTCTTCGTACCACTGAATTATATGTACAGGATAACCCAGAAGGCAGCACCACACCTGCAGTTAGATGGGATGCACTAAAAGTAGTACTGAGATGGGCCATAATTAATTTTGCTTCAAAAGAAAAGAAGAGCAGGGAACAGAGAAGAAATGACCTGGAATCCGAGATAGCAGACCTTGAGTTCCAGCATAAAATCTCTCTCAATCCACAAGTAAAAACAGAGCTAAATGACAGAAAGAGGACCCTGGAGACCATGCCATCTTCACAAATAGGAAGCACCAAGTTTGGTCGACAGTAAACCTGTCAACCACCCACACAGCGATGGCACAATACTGATGCAGATATTGTGCTGCCCAAGCCCCCCAGTGTTTTCTGTGGGGGGCTGTGCCTCCCCACACCCCCTATGTGGGGGGCTGTGCCCCCCGCACCCTCTGGACTATAAGATTCTCAACTCCAGGTCAGAGTTGGTCCGGGGAGGGGCAGGACACTGGGGGACTGTGAAAAATGGAAAAGGACCATTACAGCGACTGTCGCCGTAGTGGTAATTTTCCATGTTTCGCCATCGGGGTGTCAGGCAAAAGGGGGCCACCCCTCAAATAAAGACCTCCTGTCGGAGAATCAAACAGAGCTATTATGAGGGTGGGGAATAGGGCCAGGAAACTATTAGCCACAAATTTATGGCAACAACAGAAAAATTGGTTAGTTCTCCAGCTAAAGGACTCCAGTCGGCGAGACGTTGGGGTGACCCATCCAGAAGAGATCACTAAATTATTCACAGACTATTACGAATCCCTGTACACTCAAGAACATATTTCTAGCTTTGAATCTAAACTCTCAGCATACTTTAAGGATTTACCACTCAAGGAATTATCACAACTTGAAGCTGACCAGCTAGATATGCTGATTACTCAACAAGAGTTAAAATCCCAAATTACTGTTCTAAAAAGTAGTAAATCTCCAGGACCAGATGAGTTCCCCTCAGAATTTTTTAAATCTTTCAGTGAAGCACTCATACCATTATTATTACCCGTTTTTCATGAAATAATGGAGAGAGGGGAAGCTCCAGCCTCGTGACAAATAGCTCACATCTCAGTCCTTCATAAAGAAGGGAAAAACCCCCTTAGAATGCGGGTCTTATTGGCCTATCTCTTTATTAAATGTAGACCTTAAATTGTTTACTGGGATACTTGCAGGGAGACTACAACACTTCATCCCATCACTGGTCCATGAGGACCAAACGGGCTTTATCTCAGGAAGATACTTACCAGATAATATACACCGCTTCCTGAATATTATTTCTTCCCAAAGGTCGGCAGGACAGCTCCAGCTTGCTATTTCCATGGATGCAGAGAAAGCATTTGATACGGTTAATTGGCAATTTCTAAAAGCCTCCATGGAGAGAATGAAATTTGGCCCTAAATTTTTAGAATCTATCTCACAGCTGTACAAAAGTCCCAAAGCACTAGTAAGAGTAAATGGCATTATTTCAGATTTCTTTCCATTATCCCGAGGCACTAGATGGGGTGCCCTCGCTCCCCTCTTTTATTTGCCCTCAGTTTGGAGCCCCTGGCGATCAAGGTAAGACAGAACCCAGGAATTTCAGGCATTCTGATGTGGAGTTCTGAACAGAAACTCTCTTTATATGCTGATGATTCTAGTTTCTTTTTATCTTCCCCTGAAACATTGGTACCCCTTTTATTGAAGGAGCTCCAGTCTTTTGGGGAACTTTCAGGTTATACAATTAATTTTTCTAAATCTGAAGCATTGATTCTGAGTGGGGCAGCTACCCAGAGTTTTAAAAACTCCTTCCCCTTTAAGTGGGCACCTCAGAATCAAATCAGATATCTTGAAATACAGATCTCTACAGATCTCTCAAAACTTTTTAAAATAAATTATACCAAATTGTGGGAAACAATGGTACAGGACTTGGCCAGATGGAGACAACTGCCCCAAACCCTGATAGGCAGAGTGTCGGTTATAAAAATGAATGTCCTACCCCCAACTTCTTTTTTTATTTCTGTGTCTCCCCTTGAAACTCCCATTAACTTTTTGAAACAGACTGACAAGAGACACCCAGAGTTTCGTCTGGCAAGATAAGAGACCCAGGATAGCCAAACGTATAATGCACTTGCCGAGGGAGGCAGGAGGGTTGGCAATGACAGATTTCCACTTATATTATTTAGCAGTGCAGCTGGGACTAGTGCTTTCTTGGGCTAGACAATGAATATCATCCAGGTGGTACGAGATGGAGAATGAGGCAGCAGGGGGTAACCTTTTGTTTACCCTGGCACTCACCTCTGTAACCTCTGATTATAATAAACAGGTGACTAATAGATGGGTGAAACATGGTCTATACATCCTTAACAAGGTCAAAAAATTGACCTCCACCCCAAATAGAGTGGGCCCTTTGTCCCTTATTAGATATGAACCCAATTTTTTTTCCCACTTTGGATCCAGGATATGCCAGATGGGAAACCAGAGGGGTTATAAGATTTACCCAACTTATTGAAAACGGAAGATACTAACATGCTAAAATGCCAGCAGAATAGGCCTAACGGTCTTTCGCTTCTGCTCGTTTGGTCAGTCCCCAAGATGTATCTCCTTCCAGAAAGCAAAAGAAAACTTTCACTGGGAGAACAATGAATTTCTGAAAGTTATGCAGGCTAGACACTTTATTCATTCCTCAAACAATTTATTAGGTTTGAAAAGGCCTTACTCAGAGTGGGAACATTTCCTCTGTGGATCAGTGACAATCTCTGGTAAGATCAGGCATGTGGCCAGCCTATATAAGCTTTTGCTAGATATGAAAGGGGGCTCCCTTCATGCTCAAAAAAGGGCCTGGGAGCGAGAATCACATATCACTACAGATGAGATAGACTGGAATCGTAGGCTGAAGGTGGGCTGGAAGGTTACCTCTGCCCCGGTGTGGAGGGAATTTTCTTGGAAGGTTTTGGTCAGGTACATTCAGGTTCCCACCATTACAAAACATTTTGGCCCTCCGGGAGATGCGAGCTGCTGGAGAAAATGTGGAGGTGTGGGGGATCACTGGCATATTTTTTGGGCCTGCCCTCAGCTCGTGAATTACTGGGGAGCCTTGCAGATGGCTATTCAAAAAATTTTGGGAATCCTCTTCCCCCTTAAATGTGAGGAGTTGGTTTTGGGTATACCTACCGTAGTGCACCTGAAGGGAGATTCACGTAAAGTGGGCCTGACTCTCCTAGCAGTGAGATTGAAATGTATAACAGCCAGGTGGCTTAAAACTGATCCACCCACACTGCAGGAATGGATTAAGAGAATGGAGGAGATGGTTTACATGGAAGCCTTAATGGCCAGACTGCGACTGCAGTTCAATAAACATGTACAGAGGTGGTGGGGCTGGGAGTCCTGGCTGCTGACAGAAGGGTGTAGAGACATTCAAGGCAGCGAACCCTCTTTGTGAGGCACAGAAAGAAATCTAGCTCTGCATCTTAATCTGGTAACATACAAGGCCTAGAAATGCATACTAATACATAACACAGACCTCTCTGGTTTGACCTTTTGCTTACCAATATGTATACTATAGTTTTGTTTTATTTTAGGGGGAGACACAGCTGTCAGTTGGGGCATGTTAGCCCCATTTCAAAGGTTGATTGTTGACTATGGACTTCATATTAGCCTATACTTTTAGCAATTCTCATATTTCTACTGTTAGAATCAGAGATAATACTTTGCTGGTCAGGCTCTTAACCACAGTTTTTTACTAACTGAAATCACACTATAATAAGTGTCATTAACTACACAGCCTGAGCATTAAACCTTTTATGTCTCATGCATGTTCAAGTGATATATGTACTACTGTCCAGACATATTACACTGTGGTCATTATCTTTGCAATAAAGCTGAGTTACAAAAAAAACAAGAAAAGAAAACAGTCCTGTGGCTTTTGCTGTCAAAATTTTAATCCCATGTCGGCATTTACATGCCTCCCCAACTACTGTTGGACACTAAGACTCACTCCAAGTGTCCACAAATTGTTTCAGTTTATCTCCCCCACCAAGCACTATGAGACACTGGGGAGCCCACTCCCAGTGTCCCAAAATGATTATATATATGTTAACCTAAAAAAAAAAGAAAACCATCCCATGACATAGTTGCCGACAACGGGGTGCCCAATCCCCACGTCAGCATTGTGCACAACCACCCCCCCTGTACTCACCCACCCCCAGTGTGCCAAAAATCATTAACTTTTTAAATTCTTCTTTGTGACACCAGGATGCCCACCCCCGGTGTCGGTTGACTCCCTCCCAAGCCCGTTCAAACATTATCTTTGCCAACATCGGGGCGCCCAATCGCCATGTCGGCATTGTGAACGACCTCCCCCAGTACTATGGGACACTGGAAAGACCACTCCCAGTGTCTTGAAATACTATTTTTTTTATCTTGTGAAAAAAGAAAACTATCCCCTGATGTCTTTTTTTTTCCTTTCTTTATAAATCCTGGAAAAAAGGAAATATCCCTCATCGTCTTCCCCACCTCCTCCCCCATACCGACCCTCCCACTGAGCACCAAGCACCCCACAACCTCCCCTTGCCCTATATTTGCCATTGTAGGTCAGTGGCTGTCATTTTCTATGGAGTGGGACACGTCTGCACTCTTCAAAGCTGAACCGCAAACTGAAGAATCAAGGTAACCACCGTATAATGGCTGTCAATGGTGTTTTGAACTTATGTGAATATCTCAGCCATTTCTCCATATTATTTCATCAAATTTTCAATATGGGGTTTTTGGGACCCTACCTCATGAACAATTGCACTGTCATTTTGTTACTCGGTCCCAAAAAGTGATTTTGCAGTCGTTGTGTGGAACCCATCTTTACAGAGTAATGAAATGACACTGCCACTGTTCATGAGGTGGGGTCCCAAAAACCCCATGTTCAAAATTTGGTTAAAAAATACGAAAAAAAGCCTGAATTATGCGCACTTGTTGATGTTTTCCTACGCACATGCGTAACATTGCCAATTTCGAATGTTTTCACTCCAAATTTTCAACATACACATTTTTTCACACCACCTCATAAATAACATGGCTGTCATTTCTGACATCCTACCTGAAATGTATTTTTGCACCTCTGGTGCGGAATAGCACTGTCCTTGAGCAAAATCACTTTTCGGGACTGAGTAATGAAATGACATTGCCAGTGTTCATGAGGTGAGGTCCTAAAAATCCCATGTTGAAAATTATATGTGAAAATACCAAATAACGCCCAAGTTACGTACAGTCATTGAAACATTTCTACGCACTCTTGTAAGTTTGGCAATTTTTAATATTTTCACTCCAAATATTTTCAGTTCATAAAAATTATGGAACTTAAATGCAAAAAACTACATTAGTGCAATAGTTAGGCTTGATATCATGACTTTTAAAGTATGGAAACATCGTGTTAGGGTTCCCAACCCAAACACTCCACCCTCCCCCACCCAACCATTCCACCCCATCCCACCACTCCACCCTCCACACACCGACAGGTATCGGGGTGTGCCTTGGGGTAATCAGCCCTAATGCTCACCCCATTCCATAAGTAAATAAGCTGAGATGGACCCTAACACTCACCCCATTCCATAAGTAAGTAAGCTGCGATGCACACAGTATAGGAGAATGGGGTGAGCGTTAGGGTCCATCTCCGCTTATTTACTTATGGAATGGAGTGAGCATTAGGGCCGATGACCCCAAGACACACCCCGATGCCTGACGGTGTGTGAAGGGTGGAGTGGTGGGATGGGGTGGAATGGTTGAGTGGGGGAGGTTGGAGTGTTAAGGGTTGGGAACCCTAACACAACATTTCCATACTTTAAAAGGCATGATATCATACCTAACTAGTGCACTAACATAGTTTTTTGCAATATATATATATATATATATATATCTTCTTTTAAAATATATCAATTTTTCTACTGTGCTTCCGCATCCAGAAATCATTATTTCTATAAACCAACGCTTCCTTCTATTTGTTTTGCAGTTTTCAACAGCAAACTTGAGCATACTGTATGTTCTCTCATACCCCCTCTTGTATAATTTTCTTTAAGATTTAACATTTCCAAAAGGAAGGGATCCACATTTCTAACACTTGAAGCCATAGGTTAGACCACCAAAAAGATGGTCTAACTTATGCACACATCTGTCACAACTTATATGTCACTCTCATGAAAAGGAGTTCAGAATAACAGGCATGAGGCAGAGGAATAAAAGAGAAAATGAAAATAGCTAAACACAGCTATGATAAAAAAAAACATCAGAAAGCAAGGCTGGCTTGAACACTTTTTGGCATTGAGGGCCCACTAGTTGTTTAGCATACCGCCACGCAACCAGTCCCATAGTACTCAAAGTACCAGAGTTTCTTTATTTGTAGGGTTGTACTATGGGCAGTTAGTAAATGAATGTGCTGTGCTTTGCTATGCCATGTACTGTGCTAGCAGTAGCAACGGCAATGGAGAAAACTTGCTCATGGCTGCTACCCAATTAAAAAATAAACAAATCGGGGGTGTGGGGGTGGAGCTCCCATTTCCAACAAAACCAATTATTGTTTAGTTTTTTTGTTTCATTTTATGGGGACTCTGCCCCCCCCCCCCATAAATGGGTAACCAGAGCCTGGGATGGATTACAGTATGCTAATACCGCAGTGTGGCATTCATGTAATGTCTATGGTGGGGTCCTTTCTCCTCCATTTACACCCACTTTTTTACATATTTTCTGTATTTTAGAAAAAATAATGGAAGAATGGCCCAATAGCAGGTGCTGCTTGCAATGCCATTGATCCAGGTCTGTTTGCACTCTGATCCTGGGTTTGCTGTGCAAGACCTGAAGGCAACTACAATATCCCAGAGAATGCTGTCCTCCAGGGAGGAAGTGAGTAAGGGATAACTCTCCCACTTTCTGACTGTTTCCTGGTGATCACAAGGAGTAGCGCAGTCAATATGAGCTGTGAAGGAAGGTGAAGACCTAGTTGCCAGTCCAGCACTACTGTGACTTGTAGGAGGCATCTAGGCGCCAGTCTGATACTGTGAGAAGGATGAAAAATGGTTGTAAAAAAGAGGTGGGACTCAGGTGGACAATGCTGTCACCCCACCACCACTAGTTGTGGTGTTTTGACCACTAGTTCCCTTGCCAATCACTCTCCCCCATGACCACATTCCCCCCAAGCCCGAATGTTTGGGTTGGTTTCACACTTGATTGGCCACCCTGCTGTGAGTGGTAAGTCCATGACAGCATTTGGGAGGGTCAGATACACTTGGTGCAGTACCATGCAGTTCATCACTGTGTGCACTGGATTCCACGGACTGGCTTAAGGAGTGCCTGACTCCAACAGCAAAGTGTAGTAGTGCCACCTTTGATTGCTTTCAAGTGTAAAGTGACCAGCTTAGTCTGTACTGCTAAATTACTTTTAAGTGTCAAGCTTTACAGTAGTGCCATCTAAGTCTAAAGTGCCCAGCAATATGCTATAGTGCCAATGTACACATACTGTACTGTATTAGTTCCTGCATGGAGCTATCCCCACCTATTTTGGGAGATATTAACCTTGACTGGTTTTCTAGTATCTCCAGATCCCTTAAAACATTTCCCGAAGCAACACGTCCAAATAAGAATAACCCTAACAATAGTACCCTGTTGGATCTTATCTTAGTAAGCAATCCTCATGTTTTCTCATGCTAGTGTGTTCTTTATGGACATCAGTGACCACTGTTTTATTGCCTGTGTGAGATCCATCACAAAACTAACCTCTACCTCCAGATTCTCCATCAAGAGAAATCATTGCAATTTCTACCCGCGTGCATTTCTCTATCACTTGCAGAACTCATTGAGCTGGCTGTACTTCTACCTAGCCAAAGCAGTGAACACAGCCTATGATATTTTTCAGGGAATAGTGTTTGGGGCATTTGACAAGCAGGCACCACTGGTTAAAATCCACACCAGGAGAAAAATCATGCCCATGGTTCTCAGCTGACTTGAAGACCGCCTTGCTTAATCATGACCTTCTATGGAAAAAAGCTTGGCGAACCAAACTTCCGGCAGACTAGATCTCATTCAGGAAGGCTATGAACTCTTACATAGATACATAGACAGTGTCGGCAGATAAGGGCCTATGGCCCACCTAGTCTGCCCATTTGAGCTTGTAAGTTCAGTTTGTTTTCCTAGAAGTCTATTTCCCCTTACCCCTGACCTCTAGAATTCCTTTATGTCTATCCCATGCATTCTTAAATCCTGTGATTGTTTCAGCCCCACCACTTCTTCTGGCAGGGTGTTCCACTTGTCCACCAACTCGCTCTGTGAAGAAATTCTTTCTCATGTTTCTCTGAATCGCCCTCCTCCAACTTCATCCCATGCCCCTAGTCCTGAAACATCTTTTTCGCTTAAAAATAGTGTTTTCCTGCACCCTGTTCCTCCCTGTAAGATACTTGTACGCCTCTATCATATCCCTCTCTCTCCCTCCTCTCTCCAGGGAGTACATGTTCATTTCCTTCAACCTGTCTTCATAGGACTTGTGATGCAAACCCATGCACCATCTTTGTTGCCCTCCTCTGAACCTTCTACCCTGTCTATGTCCTCACGTAGGTATGGTCTCCAGAACTGTACACTGTACTCCAGGTGGGGCCTCACTAGTGTCTTGTATAGCGGAATTATGACCTCCCTTTTCCTGCTGGTGATGCCCTGCCTATACATCCTAGCATCCTATTTGCTTTACCTGATGCCTTGTCACACTGTTTCCTACCTTGAGGTCATCAGAGATGACAACCCCAAGATCCCTTTCCTGCTTGGTGCATGCTATATCCTCACCCCCAACTGATATATTGTGCCAGGGTTTTGTGCCCCATATGCATTATCTTGCACTTCTTTGCATTGAATTTCAACTGCCAAACCCTTGACCATTCTTCAAGTTTCTGCAGGTCCCTCTCATTCTGTCTACACCCTCTGGTGTGTCTACTCTGTTACAGAGCTTTGTGTCATCAAGCAAACAGTGAAATTCTGCCTTCTATATCCTGTGCAATGTCACTGATGAAGATGTTGAATAGGACCGGTCCCAGCACTGATCCCTGTGGTACCCCACTGGTCACTCTTCCCTCTGTGGAGTGACAGCCATTTACCACCACCCTCTGTGTCCTGCCACCCAGCCAGTTACCTACCCACCACACTACTGTCCTGCCCACACCCATATTCCCCAGTTTGTGTAATAGTCTTTTATGTGGCACAGTGTCAAAGGCCTTGCTGAAGTCCAGTCTTGCACTAAGATGGTCAAAGAACCTAAGGCAAACTATTTCCTTGCAGAACTTGACTCGTCCTCCAAATGCTTCACCAAATTCTGGAAAACTCTGAAGGAAATCGAAGGTCATACGTCTTCAAAACTCCAAACCTGTAAAAATTACCACTGCTGACACCTCAGTCACAGATAAACCAACAATTCTGAATCATCTCAATAACAACTTTGCTACTGCAGGGCTATCCTTCGACATGTCCCCTGCCAACAACCTCTGCTCTCAACTCTGTGTACAGGACCCAGGAACTCTGGCTACTCATGATCCTAAGAATGGGGCTGCATTCTCATTTCAGCCTGTTTCTCTGAAAGAAGTCGAAGATCTACTGTTACACTTGGATACAAGGAAGAGTGCTGGAGCAGACTTCATAGACCCTTACTTCCTAAAACTTAGTCACCATGTCCTGGCCATGCCAATTATGCATCTCTTAAACCTATCACTCTCACAGGGTGATCTTCCACCTATATGGAAAACTGCCCATGTAATATCGTTATTCAAATCAGAAGATCCTACAGATCTAAATAACTATAGACCAATCTCCTTACTCCCTATCCTATCTAAAATATTGAAAAAAATAGTGAGCGCACAACTACAGAACTACCTGAAATCCACAAACCTGCTAAACCCATTACAATCAGGTTTTAGGCCACCCCACAGTATGATCTCGGCCCTCGCAAAAGTGACCAATGTCTGGCAGGGTGCTCTGGATACTAAAAACTTAATGTGTGCAGTGTTTTTGGACCTAAGCAAGGCATTCAACACTGTCGACCATAACTTGCTTTTAATATCCCTCCGTGAGTTTGTCCTAGACCCCCTATCCCTGAGATGGTTCTCAAACTACCTTACTGGTTGCCAACAGCAGGTAAAAGCTGAAGGGGAGCTTTCACCGCTAAAACCCTTATTGAGGGGCGTGCCGCAGGGTTCCATACTGGGCCCATTGCTCTTCGCAATTTACATTATTGGTATTGATGCAGGAATAAAATCTGCCATTATCCATCTATTTGATGATAACATGGTACTTTACATTGACAGACCAACTCCTGAAGCAGCATGCACGGATCTACAACAGGAATTCAATCAGCTGCAGTTACACCTACTGAAGCAGAAACTTCTTTTGAATGCAAAAAAGACAAAGGCGATGCTCTTTTCACCCTTTATAAATGCTACTAATACGGTTACCCAAGAATCCTTACCCCAGATCACTTCACTTCTAGGTGAACCCCTGGACTTCGTAACCAAGTTCAAATACCTGGGGGTCTGGATTGATCACAAACCTTCATTCCTCAATCATATCGAGGAACTGATTAAAAAACTTAAGCAGAGGCTTGACTTCTTTTACAAGATCAAGCACCTACTTACCAAGAATGCTAAGAAGAGACTGGTCCAAACCACCTTCCTTTCCATATTGGACTACGCTGACTTCCTTTACTGCTAAGGCCCTGCCTCTGCACTAGCCAAACTTGATACGCTATATCATAGAGCCATAAGATTTATCTCTGGTGCCCCTTATTCCACTCATCACTGCTCCCTTTATGCTGTAGTAGGCTGTCATCCCTTAACTATAGAAGACAAAGAAATGCTGACCTCTGGACTTACAGAGCAATCACTAAGAAGCTGCCTCAATATATATCGGACTGCCTTCCCCTAACTGTGGTAGGCAAGAATGCCTTGAGAAGTTCCTCCCTTATCTCCTTAACCATACCCAAGGTCAAATCATGCTTTGGAAGGTCATCCATAAACTATGCACTACCTCAACTCTGGAACAAATTGCAAAAAACTTTAAAATTGGTTCACCCCATCAACCTGTCTGCACTCAAAATGCTCTACGCACGTTCTCTCAAGCAGTCTTGTAACTGCTTCCCTTAATTGTTGTCTTATGTCTTTAGTATACTGAGGTTTTTGCACGGTGTCTCCCGGCACCTTCTACCACCTTACACTGTCTCCCCCTACCTTCCCCTAGTTGCACTCAAAATGCCCAATGGGGATTCTGTCAAGAAGTCTAGTAATTGCTCTCTCTTGCTGTTGCCACTTGTTCCCAACCAGCAGAGGCTCTTCACTTGGTGTCCCCTGGCTCTTACAATTTGCTTCCCCATTTGTTGCCATGTGTTCTCAACCAGCAGAGGCTCCCCACACTGGTGATCCCCCTCATGCCCCACTCCTTATTATAAGTGCCCCTTGCTTAACTGGTCTATTAACCTTCTCCTTATGTGCTTTTCCAAGGTCCTTTATGTTATGATAATCAGTATGACCCATGAATTTATTGTACATATTAAATATAGGTAGCTGCCTTTTTTACACATGCCTGTATACTGTATATTGCCTATTGTATATTGTTTCAACTTCTAATTGTATCTTGTTCAATTGTATATTTCCGTTGTGTGTAATCTTTACCCTATGTATGGATCATGTATGTTGCCCAGGTACAACTCAAAAATGAGTTCTCAAAGGTGTTAGCCTGGTTAAATAAAAACTTTGATTGATTGATTGATTGAAACTGTGAATGCAACACTTGGTAAACTGGTAAAAATGGTTGAAGATATATGTCAAAAGCTAGATGCTTTATAGCCCAAGTCGCCTACCTAGAAATAAGAATGGAGACTCTGGTACAAGCTGAGTTTTCACTGTTATGCAGATGATACTCAGCTGTACATGTCCTTTGTACCCACCCAGGAGTGTGATACTGTCTCGGTGTTTAACAACTGCCTGCAGGTAATACAGAACTGGATAAGTGCTAGCTGGCTGAAGTTAAACCCTGAGAAAACTGAGGTGTTGGTTGTGGACCCAGATTGGAGGACAGTTGGGTCATGGGCTTCCTCTAGCTAGGTGCATAATCTATTTATTTTTATTTTATTTATTTATTTAAAATTTGGTGACTGGGTAGGCCCACTGAGCCCCAAAGGTCCCTTTTTCAGGGGCGACCCGGGATAACAATACATATTTTCATACAGAGAAAGACTTGGGTTGCAGAGCAGTTTCAGGTGTGTGAGCAAGTTACAGCCATGGTTATCATCATGCATCATTCCTTACAAATATGTTGACAGTAGAATTAACAAAAGGTGCAGAAGAAATGTAATTTTACATGGTAAGCTCATTGTTTACTACTGGCATGGTTCAGTGGAAAGTTAGCTGTGGTACTATGCCTAGAGGGAAGCACCGTGGAACCTGATAAGGTGCTTGAAGGATCTAGATATTAGGAGTATAGAAGCAAGTGGTGGGGGGGTCATGAGCCGTGGCAATGACAAGTGCTAGTATCAGACATATAGGCTTTGAGTCTGGTGGAGAAGTTCATCAGTGAGGAGGCTTCCTGCACTAGGGGTGGGAGTTTGTTCCACAGGTAGGGGGCTGAGTAGGAGAACGACCTGCCGCCAGCGTTAGTCTTGACTCTGGGAACTTCAAACAGTGTACATCCAGATGTCCGAAGGCTCCTGGGGTTATGTTTGAGTGCAATAGTTCCAGCGATGCTGGGTGGAACTGAAGGGCTGAGTAGCTTGAAGGTCAAGCAGAGCAGGGGGTAGTGGAGACGAGAGGTCAGCAAGGGCCAGCATAGCTGGGCAAGTGTGTCACAATGGTGCCTTCGCGAGTGGTCCTGGGTAGCAAACCGGGCTAACTTGTTATACAGGATTTGCATCTTGGTGACCTCCTGCCTGGCCATGCCCTGTAAGATCGGGGCAGCGTAAGTCAGGGTGGGGAGGAGGACACTTGTGGCGATTGAGGTCCTGGCCTCAGGGATGAGCTGGTCTTTTAGCCGGTACAGAGTACAAAGTTTGTGGTGTATGGCCTTGGTGACCTGATCCACGTGGTACTTGAAGGTAAGGCAATGGTCCAGTGTTAGACCTAAGTATTTTAAGGAGGGCACAACCTCGATGTCGTTTCCTGAGACAGCAGTGAGTTGCAGAGCTTTAGACCCGTCGTGTCCAAGGGCGTTGCGCCCGAATAGCATCGCCTTAGTTTTGCCTGCATTTAGGACCATTCTATTTGCTCTCAGCCAGGTCTCAAGAGATGCTAGGTCGGCTTGGAGAAGGGGACCTAGAGCTGCAATGTTATCCAGGGATCGGTAGATGACGGTGTCATCCGTGTACTGAACGACTGAGCTTCCCCCACAGTGGAGGCTTAGGTCGTTAGTAAATATGAAGAAAAGGAGTGGGCCAAGGATCAATCCCTGCGGTACTCCCCTAATAAGGGGCAGAGGACCTGAGGTGGCACCCTTCCAGATGACCCTCTGGGATCGGCATGATAGGTAACTCCCAAACCATTTGAGATTGAGGGGGTCTAGGCCAATTTTATCCAGTTTTAGTAGCAGGAGTTTGTGATCCACAAGGTCAAAAGCCTTGGACAGGTCTATAAAGACGGCGCCAGTGGGTGTCCCATTATCCATTGCTCTGAGCAAGTCATTTGAGAGATGGATGAGTGCTGTGTCAGTCCCATGGTTAGTTCTAAAACCATGCTGTGAACATGCAATTAGCTGATGGGACTCCAGGTAGTCACGGAGTTGGCCATAGACTAACCTTTCCTGTAGCTTTGCAAGTGTACTGAGCAGGGAAATAGGCCTGTAATTGCTTATGTTTTCCCTTGAGCCTATTTCCACTGGTCCGGAACAGTCCCTTCAAGTAGGGATCTGTTTATGAGCCAGGTCAGGGGTCTGGTGAGGGATGGGGCACCAGCCTTAAGTAGCCGAGGGTTTATCCCATCAGGACCTCCTGAGCCTTGTCTTTCAGAGCCCTTAGGAGGGATTGGACCTCTTTTGTCTTCACCAGTCTTAGATGGAAGGAGGGATGGTCAAGGCGAGTAGGCTCAATAACATTAGAGCCGAGGTCGGCCAGGGCAGGCCGACCTTTTAGTTATCGAGGTTACCAAAGTGATTGTTGAGGGCAGTAGCAATTTTGAGGGAGTCGCTCACTGGCTGACCATTGACCTCAATGGGGCCAGGTTCAGTCTTAGTGTTACCCCAGATCAGGTTGTTGACGTGATACCAGAATTGTTTAGGGTTGCCCAAATTGTTTTTTTGTAGATGAGTGACATACTCCCTTTTTGCAAGTTTGATGGCTCTCTTGCATTTGTTTCTTAAGACATTGTATGACAGGAGGTCGGCAGGAAGGGAAGAGAGCTTGAACTTCTTCCAGGCCTTGTCTCAACTGACCATAAGGGTTTTTAAGGGTGGAGAGATCCACTTGTAGCAGCTACCCTTTGTTCTACGTTTTTCAAGGAGGCGAAGAGGTTAGCTGCTGTACATAGTGTGCTGTGGAAATGCTCCAGAACCTCAGCCAAGGTGGGGAGGAGCTTAATTGGGCTCCAGTCCAGACTGTGTAGGTAGTCATTAAACTGCACTGCTGAGAAGTTTGTGTAGTCACGAACAGTGAGTATTCTGGGTTGGATCTTGGGTGCTCTATTCTTCCAGATGCAGAATATGGGGGAGTAGTCACTTAAGGAGTCCGCCATTATGCCGGCTTTCTAGGAGTGGTATTTGACCAAATCCTGTCTCTGAAAACTCAGGTGTCATCTGTAGTTAGGTCTGCCTTCTATCACCTTAGAAATATTGCTAGGGTGAAGCATCTGGTTCCATCCGAGGATCTGAAAATATTGGCCTATGCCTTTGTCACCACTCGGTTGAATTACTGTAGTGCCCTTTACCTGGGGCTACCGGTAGTGGATATTCACCGTTTGCAGCTAGTGCAGAACATGGCAGCCAGGTTGTTAACTGGAACCCCTAGATCCAGCCACATAACACCTGTGCTGCTTGAACTGCATTGGCTGCCTATATAATGGTAAATCCATTTCAAGGTCGCGTTGCTGACATATAAAGCCTTACACGAACTGGGACCCCAGTATCTGAAAGACCTTCTACTTCCCTATCGCCCTGCCCACTCACTCTGATCCTCTGGCTAGGGATTGCTAGAGGTTCCCAGGGTATACTTGAAGACCTTTGGAGGAAGATCCTTTGTTTTTATGGCACCAACCCTGTGGAACTCTCTACCTCATCAGATACGTGAAAGCCTGACCGTGGAGGGATTTAAAAAATCCCTTAAAACACATTTTTTCGAGAATGCTTTTGGGGGGATATAAATGGTCTTACAATATATGTTTTTATATTAATTAAGCATTGTTTTAGATTTTAATGTGCTGTGTTGTACAGGCGCTTTGAACACTGGAAAAGCGCCTTTTATAAATAAAATTTTGCTTGCTTGCTTGAAACACAAGATACTGCCTCGGCCCAGTCAAAGAGAATGTTCTCCTACGACAACACCTGGAAACACTTCAGAATTAGGCATGAGAGAGAAACATTTGGGTAGTGGGGCTTCCTGAATCGGTGAGGTGGAGGATGCCTCAGAATTTGCTTAAATTCTCCTACCTCAAATCCTGGGCTTAACAGAAGGAGAACAAGTTATTTTCATATAAAAAGCATGTAGACTTATACCATGAAGGGCAACCAGCAAACCCAACAGCTCCTCGCACCATCGTAGTTGGCCGCACAGGAATCAGAGATTGGGATAGAGCCCTGTCTGTGGCCTGATGTATTCAGAACATGTGATATGGAGAAGTAGCACTTTCACTATTTCCAGACCGTGCTTATAGCACCTACATCCGAAGAAAAGCATTTCACCAGGTAAGGAAAATCCTGGATCAACACAAGATCCATCATAAATTATTGTGCCCTGCAAAGCTTAGAGTGGCTTGAAATGGTCAAACCTTCATTTTCAATGACCCAAGGGCCCAATAGCTTGAGCAGGAGCTGAGAACCTGTGACAGAGAGGAGCTGAGCATGACGTGACGTGGAGTTAGTTATGTAAAGTAGGGGGGTGTGGAGAGGCGCAGCCCCCCCCCAACATTGCTGTCACCATGTTGCCAGTCGGTATCGGGACACTACAGCACTACAAACATGCCGACATCCCCAATACCAACACGTCCCGATACCGACTGGCAACACGGTGACAGCAATGTTGGGGAGGGCTGCGCCTATCCCCCTGTTGCTGCACAGTCCATCACTGTGGAATCCCTGTCACTGCAATGTATGTCACCATCGGGGTTTCGCTGTGGGGGTGTTGCTTTCCTGTCGGTATATGATCAGTTCCTAGGTCTCACAAGAAAATTCCCCCGATCCATCCCACTGGGTAAAGAGAAAAAGAGATGTATAAGAATAAGGGGGCACAATTTGAAGATAAAGGGGGGACGGCTCAGAGCTAATGTGAGGAAGTATTTTTTCATGGAGAGGGTTGTGGATACGTGGAACAGCCTTCCTGAGGAGGTAGTGGAGTCAAAAGCAGTGGGGGAATTCAAGAATGCATGGGACAGACATAAGGCAATTCTAGTGGGGGGGCTGAAAAAAGTTTGCTGTTGGTTAACTAGGATCTGCAAGTTATCCATTAGGTAGGGAAATGGGCAGACTAGGTGGGCCAAGCGGTCCTTATCTGCTATCAAATGCTATGTTTCTATGTAAGGCTAGCTGCCCCTTTACCTAATTCTGAAGCAGGCTAGGAAGGAGTGCAGGTATCTCTATCCACTCAGAGCAGCGTAGAACATTTGGATGCAACAGTGTCCCTCTGGTTCACACTTTCATCAATTTCTTCCACACAAGGCTTTCTGGAACAGTCTCTGAATTTGGCGAACCTTGGGAAAGATTCAAAAGTAGCATTCAGATTGAACCCTGGAAAGGGCTCACCGGATTTACTGGCCTGGCTAGGCCACTGGCTCTCTTTCATTAGCAGCAAGTCTGCACCCTTCTCACTCTCTCTTAGACTGCCCTTTTCCCCTCCAAAGCCTGGCAATCTCTTTTCCTCCATTCAGTCTCTAACTGGGCGAACAGGGCTGTCTATCTGTTCTTCTCCCTGGTCCTGCCCTCTGATTGACTCAAAATACCCCACTGGTCGATTTGGGAGTGTCCTTATGACATAATTCCCCACAATCCTCTCTGTGCTCTGCTGCCTAGATCCCTGACCTCTGATTGGCTAGAAGCAAGGTCAGGGATCAACAAGATGGTGGCTGTAGTTTCAGAATCACAGGGCTTTCACCTTAATGTTTAGCTTATTTTCCACTGCCCTGATATTTATTCAAACTGGTCCCATGGTTTTGTAGGTGCACTGGAGAACTTTATCCCAGTGGTGGTGTGGAGTTGCCGTGTGCTTTGTGCCTATGCAGGCAGTCTGTGTGGCTGGCAGTCTTTTAAATGCACAGTGCGCCAAATCACACTGTCCAACTCTTTTTAATTTTTCTCCCTCCTCCTAGTGTCTCCAAGCCCCCTGAAGCCCACTGGTGTCCTTAGGGCTGGAGCACACTAGAGGAGATGCTGTAGCTGGCCGCAGATGTGGCTTTTGCAGATCTGTGGCAGACGGGCACTCCCAGCACCAGAAACATTCGAGCTGCAGAGTCAGCTCGCATGTTCAAGCAGGAGGCTGCTCGAACGTGCACACATTACTTGTGCAATCATGCGGTAGTCCACAAGATGTCTCCTCCAGCCCTCTATCGGCTGCAGTCTCAGGCCAGAGCAGGCAAAAAAAATTGAAGGAAAGTTCAGGGGCAGCATAGCAGCATCCAGGTAAGCCCCCTCCCAAGGAAGGGGCTACAACTTTTTGATAAAGCAGAAACACCATCTGGGGTAGTGGTTGTCAAGCTTCAAATCCTGGTGGCCTCAAAGTGTGGCCACCGGAACTGACTGATGGCCTCACTCTTTGTTTTCACACTCTAGATGTCTTGTTATACACCAGCCCTCTAATGTCATACATTTGTTTTCACATAGAATACAGTACAATAGTCCCTGTTATGTTTTTACTTGAATTCTATCTCCTATGTTTATGTAAAAGGTAAGAAATTGTCCATTCTATTATCTTTGTAACTGGAGCTCTAAAGAGCTCTGTGGCCCAGAAAATTGTGCTGGTGGTCACATGTGACTACAGTGGCCTCATTTGAGAAACACTGTTCTAGGGCACTGGCACCTGCCTTATCCTGTGTCTCACCAGACACTGACATCCAATCTTTTCTGCTGCATGCAGTTGGCTGCATTATCTTTAAGTGCCTTATTAAAGTGGATCTCCCAAGGTGATTTTCCTGTCTCCCCCTGCAGACATTGGTTTTACAGAGTGTGCATGTTGTACGACAAGCATTATGGAACGTAATATAACAGTAGCCCCATGCCCAGGATGTGGCCTTCTTAGTTTTATCTCCTGGCATAGGCACTTGTTGGCTAGCAGTAACAGTGCTTTCCTTCATTATGCTGTTATCATCAGGGACATCTTCTTCCTCATGTAAAATAACAGGATCAGCAGGGGAGACAGCATCTTCCTTGCCACCTCCAGTTGTGTTGGTCTTCCCTGATGGCCTCTCTCCGGGGATTCTGATACGACTTTTGTTGTGCACCACAACAGTATCAGAAGAATCAGATGACTCAGTAAAGACAATTTGGGCACAGAGTTGCTACCACTGTTGTTATTGTCTGTGCTGGAGTCTGAGTCATGAGATGATTGGGATGGTGAAACGTTGCAAGCATTTGCAATCATCCTTTCAGTGCTTCTGAGGGTGATGCCCCCAGCAACCTTTGTTTTTCTTGTTAACAGTGCCTCTACTACCTTATCCCTTACTCCTCTTACAGGGCACAGCACCTAAGCCCCTCTCTCTCCTTCTGTCTTTTTTTAATTTTGCTTGATGTGCCAAGGAGTGACACTTGCAGGGAAAGGGGATGTGTTTCTGGTGTCACTCACAGAGACTGGGAACTATCTGTTTGTTTTTTTTCTGTCAGACAGCTTGGCAATGGCTCTAGCAGTGTGACTGATAGTGCAACTTATAACAGAAGCAACCTCACCATTATGCTTTGTCCCAGTTCTGCCCATGTTTTCTTCTAAATGGTGACTGACAAGGACAATGACAGTTCAGGATGGTCAGGTCGAGAACATTTTTTTTTTTAACAGTAGGATGATTGGGAAAACATGCATGGATATTTTTTCAAATGCATTTTATTTTTTTAACTAAAGTGGCCAGGTAGCACAGCAAGCATCCTGCATTGCAGGATGGTCAGGGTCAGGTCGAGAAAAAAAGTGTTTTTTAAACCACAGGATGATTTGGAAAACACACATGAATATTCTTTTAAATATGATTTTTGGACTAAAGTGGTTTTACATTATTTAGATTTTCTGATTTGAAAAATAAAATTGTATTTTTAAAGCTTATTGTCATGTAATGATAATTTCTTAGCTTGTCCTACTTTTAGTTTCAGAGACCACCCCACCCCATGATCCTTTGTTTTCACCCTCCCTCCTTTTAGCCCACCTCCCCGACCCCGACCCCAAATTTCAGTTTCTTTCCTTCTCTCTTTTTCTTTTATTTTTTTAGTATATATATTTATTTTGTAAAATGTAACACTTCTATTGTGTGTTGTAGTGATTTCATAGTCTGTTCTCCTTTAGTTTCAGCCAACACCCCATCTCCACGGTTGTTTGTCACCCACTCTCCTTTCAGCCTACCTCCCCAATTACCTCCAACCCCCAGTTTCGGTTTATTTCTCTTCTCTCTTTTGCATCTATTTATTTTTTATTTTATTTTTCTGTTTAAAAAAATAATAATTTGCCACTTCTTCTTGTAGAAATTTCTTAGTTTGCCCTCCTTTTTGTTTCAACCCACACCCACGATCATTTATCATCCTCCTGTCTCACAGTCCCACAGCTATCACTTTCACTTTCTTCTGTATGCGTCAGAGTTCTTCAAGTTTTTTACTTTATGATTTTCTTTTTTCTTTTCATCCATGACCTCCTCACATGGCTCCAACTCCGAGTCTTCCCACCACCAGGCCCCTGGCTCCAACCCCAACTTTAACCTTTCCCATCTGTGTCTCTTGGTGTTCTACTTCATTTCTATTCCTTTTACTGTACTTTGGTTTCTTCTTCATTCATCTCCTGAGTCTTGACTGACCTCGTAAAGTCCCCTGTCCCTCACAAGCTGCTAATCGAGTAAATTGTGCTCCGACCTGCCGCACTGCCCTCCCTCCTCCACACCCCTGCTGTTGTCTCTTGCAGAAATGGTGCCATATACCCCAGTTTGTTCATGCCAAACCAGGGTATGCTGGGATCGCAGCTGTGATCAGGCACCCTTCACCTCTCCCCAACCTCCAAGTCAAATGATTGTCATAAGTGGCACAGCAGGAAATCTGGGGGGAGAGAACATTGCAAACAAAAGAAGAAAAATCTGCACTGAACAGGCAGCGTTTAACTGGGGTTTGCTGAAACCAAGCTGTAGGAGTTTGAGCAGTTCAGTTTCAGGCAGGGAGATTTGGTAGCTCCTTACCCATTCACTGCTGAGTAAGAAAGGAACCATGAAGCTACTGCAAGCATCTACAGCAGCCCAGTGGTGATGTGAAGTAGTGGCCCCTATGCCAGTTGGGAAGGATATTGCCCTACATGGCCTAACACAAGGGTAAGTGGTCCTTGTATCTGGACAACTGGCCTAAATAATATATTTTCCTGCCCAATAATGTTGGCAATATTCAACACAATTTCAGAAAACACTTATCTTTAAGGAATTTCTCCCAGTCCCTTCTTGGGTCACCAATGCTGAACTAGTTTTGTAATAAATGAGCCTATTGTGCTTTTAGTAGGTCTTGGTTGCCCAGATAGTAACTAAAAAATAAAGTTTATTATGTAAAGATGTTAGTGATTGATTGGTTACTGAATTCTTTAGTTGTCAGGAGGACAGCAGTATAACCCAACCTCCTCAACCATTATCAATAGTGTCAGCACCCGACACCCAACCCCCCCCATATTTACCCTCACTTACATAAATACACACTCACCACCACTATTTACGTGCTAAGATAAAGTATAAGTTGCCATGGTGACACCTACCTTCTACACAAAGATATCAGAGTGATAGAACAGAGTGTGCAGGTGTGCGGGGGTTGGGGCTTAGAGGGACACACCAGTGTTAAGCCACCATTAGCATTGTTGACTCAAGCATCAGTATTGTTGTAATGGTGTGTAATGCTCAGGCCTCCCTTGTACAGGAGAT
This sequence comes from Neoceratodus forsteri, assembly GCA_016271365.2. Lineage (NCBI taxonomy): Eukaryota > Metazoa > Chordata > Ceratodontiformes > Ceratodontidae > Neoceratodus > Neoceratodus forsteri. The sequence continues at coordinate 1,732,252,034 of CM057449.1, forward strand.
ACTGCTCTCTGTGAGATTTTATGTCTTGATTAAATCAGGAAGCATGAAGAGTAAGGATCAAGGAGGCACACAAAATGCTTATATGATGTGTAACAGTGGAGTTAAACCTACGTGTATAGCAGTGACTTCAGCCTGAAGAGTAGGTACCCTCCTCAGTATATAGTTTCCTAAACATTACTTTTATTTATTTAGTTTTGGTGGGCCAGGAAAGGAGGGCTAAACAATGCAATACTGCCTATTTTCAGCCTTGTCTGGGGGGGGGGGTGTTACTGCAAATCAATAGCAATTGAACCAGATTATGCTGCTGGTGGTATTTAAGTGAATGGAAGAAAATGTAGCCAAGACACTGGGGGAAATTGCCCTACTCTTTTTGAGAAGTGCCGTGAGATCTTCAACATCCAGCTGAAACCACCAAACAAGGCAGACAGGGTCTTGGTTTAACGTCACATCAGAAAGACAGCACACCCTGACAGTACAGCATATCCTTAGAACAGCTCTCGGGTGCCAGCATTTATGGTATAAGCACAATCCCAACGTATAACTCATGACCGCCTGGCCTAGAGGCAGATGTGCTACCAATCTAGCCAAGCTGTCACCTAGTTCAGGTTGAGCACATTACCGAGATACAGTCGACAGCATAGTTTATTAGAGAATACATCCTGTGGCAATTTTCTGATAGCCAGGAAAATGTTTTTTTACGTATAATATTTAGACACAATTCAGCTTATTGTTCTACAATTTTTTTTTACTTTACTCCCCTTATTATTCATCACTGAGGACTTTTGCTGTCAAAGCTGGGTCTTTGTTTCTCAGTTTTCATCTCAGCCTCCTGCCTGCTATCCCCTCTGCTGTTATCACAATTCTCTATGACATCACTGTCTGTTGCTATGGAAATGACTATAATCTCATAAACAAAGGAATACAACTTCAATGAATGGAAAAGCAGGAGGAGAAATAGTCTTAAGACAAAACAATCCTTTTTCTTGCAAATATCCACAATAGGAAAAAAATGTGCAGAGGAGAAACATACTGAAAAGAAATTAAATATATGCTGAATTGGGTCTCAGTATTAGGGGCTGGGTTTTCCAAAGCGATGGCCCAGATGCAGACCCTAATTTTGGGCAATGTCTGCATCGTCCAAAGTGCACCCACTCTTTTAAATACAATTTTCAAACATTTTGACACATATTGTGACATTTTATGTGGTCACAATTTATGTTGCAAGTTGTGTAGTTGCATTAAAAAGATGCTGCAAGACCTGCATACCTCATTGAAAATCCAGCCTCATATTTTCACAACATTATTTGTACCACTTCCGTAGACCTGGCAGGGCTACAACCCCCCCGTCTCCCTCGGGAGGGGTATGTCCTCCTGCCCATCGGGGCCATCATGGGTCCTGCTGGGTCCTGGTATTTTTCTTCCATTTTCTCCCCTGTGCCCTCACCCGTGCAATCGGCACAGCAGCTGTCTCCACCTCCGTGGAGGCAGCCAAGCACCCTGGGCATGGGCTGACCCCCTCTTGTTGTGCTAATGCACGCAGCACAAACCCCCCACCCCGAGGAAGGAGAGCAGACATCCAGACGCTCAATCCTTACCTCCCTGTCTGACCCCCAAATGACCCAAGTCCATTCCCGAACCTGGGTCGCTGGCATGGTGCGAGGTGTGACGTCCAGCATCTCAACTCTCAGTGCCACTGGGCCATAGCCTCATATTTTCAAACGTTTGCCAAGATACTGGACACTCACTTTAAATTTCTGTTCTGCTTCCCAGGGCTTGTTTGTAAATGTATAAAAGAAATCTGCACATAAAACTGTAATGGGGATATTGATTCTGACCACACTGCACCTATTTATAACCACAGAACTTTCCATGGCAACAAATTTTGATGTCACAGACCCAGAAATCGAGAGATCAGTTGTTGACAAAAAATAAATTGTAGTGGAGTTCTGGTATTCGCAGTTGCGTGATCACACAGGTGACCCACATGTCTAGAGAAAAAAAGTGGGACTCATCACACCAATGGTCCAAATGCAGAGCACCTCCTCCTGCTGCTCTAAGCCTGTACACAGTGCTGCTGCACTTTTTTTCCAAACATACTGTCTTATTCCTGATGTCCCCAGTGTCGGCGGCATCCCCGCAACCCTGTCAGTGACCTATCTCGGGGACTTACTGGTTAAACACCACTTGAGCCTTGTAGGTGAGTGTAGTGCCCCAGAGTCCTGGTGCCCTCCCAAAATGGGCATCCAGGTGCTCCTGAGGCTGGCTAGGGGGTTAGAGGTGCCCAGGTTAGGGAGGTGCCCCATTTTGTACCCCTGGTTAGGTGCGCCTGGGTTGGGTAGGTACCCCCCCAAACATAGAGGCCCAGCAGGGCTCCTTTAAAAAAAAAAGTATTTTCTGCTCTTTGTTTTCACTGCCTGCTTCAGCTTACCAGAACCCCCTCCAGTTACCTTGCGCCAGGCACCTGCATGCGTGGGCCCAGTCACGAGGGCAAGCAGGCAAGGATGGGCTCATAAGGATATTGTGACAGAATCCTCAGCCTGTTTGAACGGCAATAGCCATTCACAGTTAGTCAATGGGGAAGAAGAAAGAGCAGCAGCAAGTGTGAGGGGAGCACTAGGCCAGCTGGAGCTTGGCAAAAGGGGAGGGACTCACCTGATGTCCTGGAGTCCCTCCCAATGTCACAGATGATCCTTCAGCGATCGCTCCCTCTCCATGATCAGCAGCTGTAGTCTGATGGGTTCCCCGGTGCTGCCGCAGTGGTAAAGCATTGTTAGGAGGAGCGGCAGGTCCAGGCTGTCCCCTTCATTCCTCACTGGCCACAGAGTGGTTCCGTGGGGAGGGGCGGTGGCAACAGCAAAAGATCATCCCCTCCATCCAGCAGCCCAGATGTTCATCAGGAGGGGCAGCAGGTCCAGGCTGTCCCCTTCTTTAGCTCAGAGGTGGATGATCGCCGGGATGGGTGGTGGCAGCAGATGAAGGCCAGCCCCTTCACCAGTGTAGACCAGCTTTTGTGGAGTCTTGTCATGAGGGGTAGCAGGGCTAGGCCGGCCCCTCCATCCAGCAGCAGTGGGAGGTTTTTTGGAAGGGGCGACGAAGGCAGAGACAGGCTGGCCCCTCCAGTACCAGCTTCTGTGGAGGCCTGTGGAAGGAGGCAGGTCCAGGCCCTCCCAATGCCAGCAGTAGCAGTCCCCAGCCCCTAGAAGGAGAGTGGGCAGCAGGGTGAGTGGCGGCAGCACCAGGTCTGGATGCTAGCCACATTCCAGCACAGGAGGACTTGTTTTCTTTTAAAATAAAAATAAATTCTGGGAGTTTCCAGGCACCAGCAGCATCCGTTGGGCTGCGCAGACCCCAGCAAATGGACCGCCCATGGGGCTGAGATTTGACAAGGCTCTGTAAAACCAGGGATATGTGGGGGCAGGCAAGGCCCCAGCAAGGACCGCCCTCAGGGAGGAGTAACAAGAAAGGCTCCCTTGAGCCAAATGACTGTGGGGGTGGTAAGACCCAACCTTAAGGCTGCCAACAGGGCAGAGCAAAATAAAGAATACAGCCCCATAAACAGTGAGTAGGGGGCTTAAAGAGGTAAGAACAGGCCCACCAGCTAAAATGGGGCCATCAGATCAAGGCCCAGTGTTATTTTAGAATGGGCCCAAACTGTGAATATTTAGACTAAATTGCAAGGGCAGAACAAGTGCAAGGCTCCATTGAGCCAGGAACTATAAATAAATAACTGTTTGCCTAAGTCATGTGGATTAATGCTTGTCAGCAGATTGAAAGGGGCCTGCATCAGAGGCCAGGTTTAAAAGGGCAACACACTCTCGAAAGTGAACAGTTTGTAAATAAATGTACATGATTGCTTTATTGCAATGCTTTTGGACCCCTGTGATGACATTGTCCGTGTGATTTTATGTAATCTGATAATCTGAATTGTTTTATCTGTTTATAAAGTGCCCTAAGTAATGATTTTGCTAGAAATAATAGCACAGACACAGGGTTTTAAGAAAATGTGTATTGTGCCACCACCCTTCTGCCTGCATGTGTTCCCAGGTGCCCCGACTCTGTTTTCCCCGACTAGCTGTCATGTCCTTGTCTGTTCTTGTGTCCCAACAGTCCACATAGGGGCTGTGGCTGGGTGAGCTTGTGTCCCGGCAGTCCACGTAGGGGCTGTGTCTAGGTGGAGTTGGCAGACTTTTTCCTGGAGGGGTGTCATTTTCCAGTGGTCTATGGAAACCTGTGTGCCAATGACCCACACCACCTCAGAATAGTCCTGGCCTGTGTCCTGTTTTATGTTTTCCCCCTGCCCTGGACAGCTGGTTCCCCCATCTGGCTTCCTTCCTTTCCCCGGTAGACACGCAAGGGTGGCTGGCTGAGGGTATTCACGACTGATTCACCATATAGGAGGTAATGTAAGAATTTAGTGACGTTATTTGTAGTAGGGTACAGTATAATTTAGTAATGTGTAGAGATCTTATCTTTTAGAGTGTTAAATTTAGAAATGCAGTGCATTACTTTAGTAATGTTCTAATCCTTCAGAGTTTTAGAGCTTAGAGCTTAAATATTTAGTGTAATGTTTTTGTTTAGTCTTGTTTAATAAACTTTTACATTGTTCTTTGCATTCGAGTAAGCCTCACACTTCTCCTTGTGTTCCCAGTAGTAGCAATTGAACTTGGGCCCCCTTTCCCCAAAATTTCCCCTGACACCTGCTGGCTGGGCATCACGCAAAAATACACCTCCGGATGGTTGGCACAGTCAGATCACCTTGTGTTTTCCCTTCCAAGTTGTAGCTGGGGTGGACCTGTGCCCTGACCTGACCAGGCCAGTTTGAGAGTGGTCAGCATCAGTGGCAATCCCTCGCCCATTACATGAGTGACCTGACCCATAGGGTCATGCGGTGCCTATATGAGTTGCTGAGGAGGGTTGGGCATTTTCCTCCTGTAGCTTTCTTTCTGTTTCTCCCAGGGCACTGTGTGTGCACATTCAGGAGTGCATCGTACATGCTGCATCTGCCCACACCCTTCCCTAGTTAATTGTTCCTGCTGCCATCTGCCCTCTGCAAGGTGGCAGTCAAGTGGTGGGGCACAGACCCCCCCCGAGGGAGAAGAGCTGTCATGGAACACTTAGTCCTCCCTCTCCTAGCCAGCCACCGAGCGACTCTGGTCCATTCTGGAACCTGATTGTCGGTGGGGTAGGCAATGTGGTGTCCAGCACCTCAACCTCCCATGTCACTATGCCAGTTTTAAGCAAAACTTATGGGGAAAAAAAACATTGACACAGTCACAGAGTGTCTCTGCAGATGTGTGGTTGGCCAGACATACTGGCTGATTTCAATGTTTCAGTGTCACAATAACATATTTGTGACTTGCCTGCAGACATCATGTGATGTGTACAGGGTTGGGCCAGACGGATCAGTTGTTGGCAATAAGTTTTTTAAACATACAGTGGAATCAGTACTATTGTTTTTCTTGGGGGGGTTGTGAACTTTCTTTATCCTCCTTCATCTCTGGCCCCATAGGATCTCTCTTCCACATGGGAACAGGGACCGACCATCTCCTGCTCACCTGAGATCACCCGGACCTAGACTCTGTGGGTGGCTCCCTCCTACCACATCCCGACTTGCCGAGCCCCCTCCCGGCTCTGAGTACCCTGAGGTGGGACCACCAACTCCTCTGGTGCTATATCTATATTAATCCAGTGATTTCTGGAGTGGGAGAAGAGCCAGAGGCCGGCTGGGTTGATCCACATTGGGCATGGGGGTCCACCACGGGTCCTGCCATTGCCGTCCCGAGCGCCAGGGTTTTTCCCTCTTTTTCTGGTCCTGGAGGTGCAGACATGCAATGATGTCGTCGTACGGCAGGTGGGCTCCCCACACCCAACCGCAGGATGTCCACCAACACCTCCCTACAACTGAACATGACCCCATCAGTTGCAGTACCCTTGATCTCCACCGGGAGCCGCTGGAACTACGGAGTTCACAACCCTCCCACCCCAGAAGAGGAGAGCAGTCCATTGGATGCTCGATCCTACTTCTCCCGGCCAACCCCCAGTGACCCGAGTCCGCTCCTGAACATGGGTCACCAGCATGGCACGAGGTGTGGCATCCAGCGCCACAACCCTCAGCGCCACTAGGCCAGCTTGAATCAGTACTATTGTGCATGAAACAATTAAAACTCTGTAATATGGAAGTATTCACATGGTCATAGCGAAACTGAACTATATGCTTCCAGCTGGAAGTGAAGGGGCTGGAATACTGCAATGAATAAAATGAATAACGGATGTTTGTTTTCTATGCCCCAAGCAAACATCATTCTTGTTAATGTTTGACACAATGTATGTAGATGATGATATTTAATCAAGAAGAATGGTGTCATATTGGTTGGAATGCATACAAGTAGACCACCTAAAAAGTTGTTTCATAGAATGATAAGCTGCTTATAGTACAGGTAATAGTTCTCATCCTGCAGATGTTTATGCTTATTTAGGAAATATGTAACTTAGACCTGTCTCATGGTCAGGCAGTGTGCCCGCCCGGATTGTGTGGCTACACTCATCTGAGTCTGCAGACTCTTCAGTGACTGAGGTTAGGATCTGTCAGTGCTCAAAGCTCATGTTGGTCTCCCTTGAGAACACAGCAGTATGCAATAACTTTACATAGTTTAGAGCAGAATGGAACTTGCTAATGTATTTTTGCCCATTACTGAATATGTGGTGAAAAACAATCCATCCTGGAGATATTAAGCACTGAAAGTAGTATGGTAAATGGGAAAAGATGGAAAAGGCTGGACCCAGGCACTGTGCTCAGCCTTACCCCCTGCAGAAGTGCCAGAGAGGCTCAAAGATGTTGAGGTATTCTAAATTGCCCTCCTAGGGATCTTGTATTACTGCAATACTATTTTGTTATTTTCACTTATATGTTACAATAAATAAGTGGGTGATACACCCTGATGTGACTATCTTTCATCTATCTGCTTGCCTTAATTGTGAGTGCCCTTATTCTCCTATAGTTGTTCTCCACTATAGCTGAACAATAAGAACATGACAGCAGATGGGGACCACATGATCCATCTAGTCTGCCCGTTATTTGACCTACTCCCCTCCCCCCCAAGTATATTCCCTTATTTCAATATTCTGTGATGTCTGTCTCAAGATATTTTGAACTCCTTAACTGTCTTGGTGTCCATGACCTCCAGCGGCAGCCTGTTCCACAGCTCCACCACCCTTTCAGTGAAAAAAAACCTTCCTAATGTTGCTCCAAAATCTCCCTCATATTAGACGTCTATTGTGGCCTCTAGTACATGCCTCCTTATTTTCTTGGAAGAAGTTCTGATTTTGCACTGAGTTGATACCCTTTAGGTATTCAAAGGTTTCTATCATGTCTCCTCTGTTTCTCCTCTAATCCAGGGAGTACATGTTTAATTCTTTAAGTCTTGTCTCATAGGTTCATGGTGGAGGCCCTGAACCATCTTTGTAACTATTCTTTGCACAGTTTCCAGGTGGTCTGTATCCTTTTTAAGGTGGGGTCTCCAGAACTGGATACAGTATTCCAGATGTGGCCTCACCAAGGATCTGTAAAATGGGCTTATCACTTTGTGCTTTCTGCTTGTGATCCCTCTTCCGATGCAACCGAGGATATTATTGGCTTGTTGTGCCGCCTTCTTACATTGTTTCCCTACCTTTAGGTTGTTAGATACCATGACCCCTAGGTCCCATTCTAGGTTCATGATGGCTAATTGTTCGACCCAGATAGTATTTTTTTCTGGGTTTCTTTTCCGTAGGGGCATGACCTTACACTTCTTGGCATTGAACTTCAACTGCCAAGTTCTGGACCATTCTTCCAGTTTTATTAGGTCCGATTCCATCATTATGGCCCCTTCCTGTGTGTCCACCCTGTTGCAGAGTTGGTGTCATCTGCAAACAGGCATACTTTCCCCTCCAATCCATCTGCAATGTCACTGATGAATATGTTGAAGTGGATTGGTCCCAGCACTGAACCCTGCGGAGCCCCGCTGGTCACCATCCCCTCTCTCGACAGGGTGCCGTTCACTACAACATTCTGGGTCCTCCTCTGAAGCCAGTTTCTCACCCAATTAACAATTTTCTCTCCTATACCTGCATTTTCCAATTTGTTAACCCTTAGGCTACCGAAAGAATTAGAACATATAGGAATTTTGGACTGATACATCAGTCCCCGGCACAGCAAGGGTTAATAAGCCTCCTGTGGCGAACGGAATCAAAGGCCTTACTAAAGTCTAGATATACATCTACTGCTCTGCTTGGTCTATTACTTTTGTCACCCAGTCAAAGAATTCTATCAAGTTTGTCTGGCATGACCTACCAGTTGTGAAGCCATGCTGCTGAGGGTCTAGCCTCCCACTGGTTTTCAGGTGTGCCACTATCCTTTCCTTTAGTAACGATTCCTTAATTTTCCCCAGAATTGAGGTGAGGCTGACAGGGCAGTAGTTCCCTGCCTCTTGCTTGCTTCAGCTTTGGTGTAGGGGTACTACAGTGGCCTTTTTCCAGTCCTCTGGTACCTGTCCACTGTCCAGTGATTTATTAAAGAGTTTGGCCAATGGAGCGGCGAGTTCCTCTCTAAGTTCTTCCAATACCCGATGATGAATTCCATCTGGTCCCATAGCTTTGTCTGTCTTCAATTTATTTAATTATTCCAAGACCCTCTCCTTTGTAAAGGGGCTTGCATCTGCTTCCTGGATGTGGAGAACCATAGCTAGTGTTAAACCATTACCATTCTGTTCTCTTGTAAAAACAGAGCAGAAGTATTAATTTAATACTTCTACTTCCTGTACAACAACCTCCATCTGCTGTCCTTCCTTGTTTCTTAGTCTGAAGACAGTTTCTTTCTCACTGTTGGGTTTCATTATCGTCTAGTTGACTTAAAAACAGTATAGCACTATGCCCAAGCTAAAAATGGTGTCTGGGGTACAGTAACATAGAAACATAGACAATGAAGGCAGAAAAAGACCAGAGGCCCATCCAGTCTGCTCAAGTTCCCTATAATCCCTGGAACCTACTGTTTCTCTAGGGTACTAACCCTCCCCATCCTCACTGTATTCTCCTCCTTGATACTGTTGCCCCCAGTAACCAATATTCCCTTCATTATGACCCAGCCCTGCTTGAATCCCCTGACTGTTTTCACACCCACCACTTCATCCAACGGTCTGTTCCAAGGTTCAACCACCCTTTCCATAAAGTAGTATTTCCTCACATCTCTCCTGAACCTACCTCTGTTAATTTCCATTCATGTGTCCGTGACCATGAATTGGTATTCAGGCTAAATAGTTCCCCGCAGTTCACTTTGTTAATTCCTTTAAGGAATTTGAAGGTCTCTGACATATCTCCCCTCTCCCCTCTCCCTTCTGGTCTCCTGTGAGTACATATTAAGTGCCTTGAGGCGCTCCTCATAGGATCTGCCCTGCTGAGCCTGAACCTTTTTTGTTACTCTGCGCTGCACTGTCTCCAAGCTATCCTTATCCTTTCTGAGGTGAGAACTCCAGAACTTGGCACGGTACTCTAGTTGAGGCCTCACCAGGGATCTGTAGAGGGGAAGTATTACCTCCTTTCTTCTGCTATCAATACCCCTCCCAATACATCCCAGCATCCTGTTAGCCTTACTATAGGTCTTGTTGCACTGACTTGATTGCTTAAAAGAATTGATAATGATAATTCCCAGATCCCGTTCCTCAGCTGTAGTGCTAAGTCTCTCTCCTCCCATCCAGTACTCTGTCTTGAGGTTCTTTTTCTCTAGGTGCATTATCTTATACTTTCTAGCATTGAATTGTAACTGCCAGACCTTTGACCACCCTTCTAGCTTTTGTAGGTCTCTCTGCATTTCTGTTATTCCCTCATCACAATCCACCCTCTCACATAGTTTTGTGTCATCTGTGAAGAGACACAACCTGCCCTGAATTCCTCTCCCAGTATCACTAATGAGCATGTTGAAGAGGACCGGACCCAGGACCAATCCCTGTGGAACCCCACTCATAATCTCCCTCTCCTCTGATTTAACCCCATTGATCACCACCTTCTGCTGCCTCCCCTCTAGCCAGTTACCCACCCAGTTCACAGTTGGTTTAGCTGTACACACAGTCTTCCATCTTCTTGAGCAATCGTTTGTGAGGTACCAAGTCAAACGCTTTGCTGAAGTCAAAGTAGAGGAGATACAAAGCATGGCCCTTGTCTAATTCCTTTGTCACCCAGTCAAGGAAAACTATGAAGTTAGTCTAACAAGATATTGCTGCCATGAAACCATGCTATTTACTATCCTGGAGCCTGTTGCTCTCCAGGTAGTCTATGACGTCCTCTTTGATCAGTGACTCCATCAGCTTCCCTACTATAGAGGTTAGACTGACAGGCCTGAAGTTCCCAGTTGCTCCTTATCCCCTCTTTTACAAAGCGGTACAACATCTGCCACCTTCCAAACCCTTGGAGCTTCTCCAGACTTAAATGAGTTGTTGAACAGACATACCAGTGGTTCAGTAGCTAGGCAACTTTCAGTGACGTTACATGTCTATCAGGCACTACATCCATTACAGTCAAAAAATGGAATTTGAGTAGGTACAGCTTTTCTGGGTTCATCGGTTTCTGGGGTCTCTCTCAAGAGGTACAAGGCTTGATGGGGATGTCAATGTTTTTGATCAATGCAGCAGGTAAGTCTCTTGCAGGCAAGTGGGGGTCAAAACTTTCCTGAATGAATAGGTACTTCTGCAGTGATGAAAGGGTTAATATTTTCAATCCTGAGCTCTTGCAGCCTGTATACATATCCTCTTAGGAACTATGGTTAAGTTCAGGACACCCTGTACTTTTGAGAACAGCAAACAAGTGGCCCTGCCAAAATGTGGGTTGCCATAGCCTTGCAGAGCCCAGTTGCAAAAAGGGAGTTCAGAAGTTCTTAGGAAGTCAAGAGAAAGATAAGGTGAGCTACATGTAGCACAAGCCCTTTATGGTTAAAACCCAACAGAGCTCTGTCTAAAACTTGGGGGGGGGGTCTTGCCAGGGTCAAGGGTGGCACAATGAGTCCTGAGTCTGGAATGTGGCATGAATCCTGCATGGAGCCTGGTATCCATGTGCCCATCCTGTACACTGAGAAGTAGGACAATATCAAAAGGATGGTGTGGGGCCTGTAGTTCCCCATCAAGGGGTTCATCCATAAGGTGTCCATCATCTTTCCTACTCCCGTTTCTTAGAGGCATTGGAAATAGCATCAAGTGCAAGTACCAGGAGGAGAAGATGGCATAAGTGCTTTCACCTAGTACAGCTTCTAGATATAAATGAGTCTGCCAATGTGGAAATGGTGTCTGTCCTACTAGTCTGCATGTATAGTAAGCTGCTGAGGTAATATCCATGTTCAGGAGGTGCCCTTCTTGGAGGTAGAAAGCTGTAACTGGGGAGGAAACTGTATACCATTGTTACCATGTAAGGATCCTCTGGCCACAGGGTAAAGTGTTCCCATTCTAAGCATACCTCTGGGTTGGGAGGAAGTGTGCAGGGGAAATGTAAGCAACAGTGCATAGAGGGTATTGATACATGTAAATAAGGAGGAGCATAACCTATAAATGTATTGCAATTGAACTGAAGTGTATTGAGACAAATATCACGGGGCTTCTTAGAAAATGCCCTTTACTGAGTGAGGATACCTACCAGTGCCACTTGAGCAGTACTTAATTGACTAGAGCTATACACCTTAATGGCATGTAGACTTAATTCTGTTTAATTCATGAGTTGAAGTCTCAGTGCCCTATTTCGTATGCCTAATCCTGCAGACAAGGACTTGCTAAAGCTAAGCCTGCTCAAAATGGTTTGTTGGCAAATGGTGAACCAAATGTTGAATGAAGTATAAAGTCAGGAGCAAAAAGAGTGCCAAGTCCTGGCAAAAAAGCTGCCTGTTATGTATTTCCGCTAAGACACTACGAACATTAGGAAATATTAAACCAAGACCCTTTTTATCCATCATACAGTTTTCCAGGGGCAGCACCTCTGGCTTCACCCATGAAATGAACCACTTCAGGTGGAGGCCCCAAACATTATTCAAACCAGTATCCAAGTGGATTAGGTACACCAACAACCCAGACTGCCCCCCCCCTCCAGTGTAAAGGGATGTGTCTTCCAATGGCCTTGGTACAGCACTACGGCCACCCAGTTAAAGCTAGGTACCTGTTATATCTGGTTGTCCCTCTTTATAATGAATCTTCACCATGGCTAAAATTTTACATTGGTCTTCTCAAATGGCATATTTATTAGTGAAGTGGTGTGGGAACATGCATGGTTCCTATTTTTATGGCTGTGGGAGGAGTCTACAGCTGTCTTGCTTTAGTTTTAAAAATGGGATACTGAAGCACAGCTTTTTGGAGTTTTCAGTACATCATTCCACAACTACAAATAACTACCCCAGATGAATGAAATACTCTCTTCTCTCTGTTGAGTAGACCAGTTGCAATGCTGTTTTTTTCAGCTTATTTGTCTCTCTCTTGTCTCTCTCCTTATGCCTGCTTTAAGTGACCTGACAGCAAGTACATATCTGATTACATGGGATTTTTGTTGATTTGTACCTCCTTTATATTCAGATAATCCCTTCACAGCATTTCTAGGCTGAGGACCTTGTGTTTAAGAATTGCATTTCTGCTCTGCTCTGCTGTGCTGTGCTATGCTATGCTTTGCTATGCTACTAGTCAGTGCACCTTCCCCTCATTACTGACATTCCAAAGATGAAGTCAATGAAGCACAAATCAGAGAGAGAGAAGTCTATAGCCAAAGACCTAATAAAATAATTAGTTCAGTGAGATTTATTTTTTTAATTCCTCTATTTTGCTTTATGACATGAAGATAAATAGTTTCTTGTGTGAATGGTCACTTCTGGTGTGGGTGGTAAGGGGTGATCCCTGTCTTATAAATGCGTGGAGAGAGAGAGGGAGAGGGAGAGAGAAGAGGGAGAGAGAGACAGCTAGCATTTTGCAGTTGATAAGGTTAAACCATTTTTTTTTGTTTGTTTGTTTTTTTTTCTGTTTTTCTAATCTGTTTATACACCTCGGGGGCAGGGCATCCTTCTGGGGTACTTACTGGGCTAGGGCCTCTCACTCTCTGCCTGAACCCTCATGTGGAGGATCTCCCCACCCACATTGCCCAGACCAGACCCCAGCCCCCCCTGACATAGCTGGGATCCATGCAGCCTATGGGCTGGCATCCGGGAAGATCTTGGCAAGCTGGGCTGGTGGTGGTATATGGGCCATGCCGAAGAAGTCCCCATCATCTCTGCAGTCCTCTGGAGGGGATTTTTCTTACTTTTTAGTCTATACCATCCCCAGCCCCCCCCCTCGCGTGGTGCACATCAACGCACTAGTGCATGGCAACCCTGCCAGTATCGGCCACGCAGTTGTGTGCTTGCCTGGCTTGCTGCAGTACCCCTGGTCTCCACCAGGGGCCACTGACAAGCCAGGACATTCCATCCCTACTCACCCGAAGAGGCAAGCACCACAAGGGCACTCAGCCTCAACCCTTCCCCTGCCGACCCCCGGCACCCGAGTTCGCTCCCAAACCCAGGCCGCCGGCATAGCGTGAGGTGTGGCACCCAGTGCCTTAACCCTCGGCACCACCAGGACAGCTAGTTAAACCATTGCTAACCTAACAAAACAGAGCACATACCAGGTTGCAAGTGATTTCCAAAAAATGAATACAGTGGTACAAAAAAAAAAAGGTCACAAATTGTAGGAAGCATCCTTGGCTGTGTCATTAGTATGCAGACAATGTATGCATTATTAAAAATAAATAAATAAAATCCAATAATGTAGATAAACTCAACACTGGTATACAGCTGCATACCATCATAATAAGAGATGGGAGAATCAGTTCATCGAAAATATGAACTGACCCAAAGATGCCAAAGTGTTGAGAAACAAACAGCTTCCCAACACTTTCAACTGTTTGGATTGGTTTGGGAGGCTTCTATCACAGAAACTGCAGCAAGAGAAGTGCCAGAGCAGGAGGAACCCAAAGGAGGAATGGAGAAGGAACAGCAGCTTCTCTTGGCTGCTCCTTGCAGTGCGGATCACCAAATCGATTGTTTTCTTCTGTGCTTGTGCAGCTTGCATTTTTTTTTGCCCCTTGGACAAGGAAAGAAGTTCACTGCCAGTTTACCACTCCTTAAAAACAAACAAAAGCAGAATTTTTTTTTTTTACTTTTTATTTATAAAGATTTTATGATTGTACAGCATTTAGTGTGACATACATAAAAAAAGACATGTTACACAGCTCTCCATAATGAATGTACAGATACATAACATTCGTTGTATGGTCTTAACAGTTATAATCCAGACATTATGTAATACTGTCAGGTGCGAACTTAAAGGAGTAAAGGTTGGACTAATTATCCTGTAGACCAGTACTACTCTCACCACTAAGTCTTATAAATCTTTTATTTTATTTTTTTGTAATATCTTTTTCCCCCTCTATGTGCTGCCACTCTCAGCCACTCCTTCAGGCTGTGCCAAGGCTACACCCGATCCGTCCTGTTCCTGGCCCCCGTCCCTCACATTGCAGACATCCCCAGAGTAACCTGGACGTAACCCTTCACTTGAATGGGCCTCCCCTCCTCCTCCAAGGGGAGAAGCACCTGAGGCAGGGCAAGTGCAATACTTGGCTCTGGGGTACTGCTAAGGGATGGATGGCTAAGGGCATTGATGGTATTGGACTGCTGGATGGCCATCATCTGGTTGCGTGCAGAGCCATTTTTCTGGTGATATTCCCTCCTTTGCGCTGCGTCTGCATTACCCCCAGTCTGCACTCCCACAGCCCACCCCAGGAGAGGAGAGCAGTCTTACAGATGCTCAATCCTCTCCTTCCCCTGCCGGCACCCAGCGCCCAGAGTCCATTCCCGAACCCGGGTCGACAGCGTGGTTCAAGGAAAGGCGCCTCAGCCCTCAGTGCCACCGGGCTGGCCGTATAAATATTTTAAAACAGGGTAGCAGCCCTCTTGCAGAATTAAAATAGTGTGGCGGGCTGAGTGACTTAAACACTAGAAGGCAGAATATTTTGAAGATTGCCTGGGCTCAGTTAAGTTGTAATTAAAACCCCATAGTCTGTAGCAGATTTAACCTGCACTATGGGTTCAGGATGAACAACAGATATATTTTAAAGTTCACAAACTGAGTGGTGATCGTGCTCACCTGACTAAGATGACCCCTACTATGTTAGTCTAAAGAAGTAAAGAAAAAACAGTTCAGTCAAGTGGAGCGCAAAACATATACTTTCAACAAATAATATCGTCTCTCGTGCTAATGGCATGCACTTGAAGAAATTTATATACTAAGATTTTAAAACATTAAACTAGTGACCCAGCTATAAAAACAATGTGGAGCTTCCTGAGAGAATACTCAAAATTGAACACAGTCCAGCTCAAGAAGGACCCTCATTAATGTGAAAAAGTCCCAGTCCCCAAACCTGTGCAAAGTTAACTTCAGCAGAAATAAACAGTACATCACCCTTCATAATCTGATGTGGAATCTGGAGGATTTAGTTTAGCCATGAGTTTTTTGGCAAATTGAGCAGCTACACCAGGGTCTAGGAAAACATGCGACTTTGCATCGTATCATATTTGGAGTCGCACTGGATAGTTCAGTCTGGCCTCTATGCCATGTTGAAGAAGATCTTTTTTCATGATCTGTAATGCTTTTTTCCTAGACTGTGTCTGGGATGATAGATACGGAAAGAATTCCAGTCGACTGCCCTCCCAAACAATCTCTCCCTAAGCTCTAGCCACTTGCAGAAGTGAAATCTGTCTCTGCTGGACTTCACCTCACGGCCTGAATCTCTGGGGTATGGCAAATATGTTCTTTATGTTTATAGTGGAATCTGTTGGCAAAAGTTTTAGATCATGGAAGATTAGTCTGGTAACTGCTGGTAAAAGTTCAGTGGACCCGGCGTATCGGCGGAAATCCTACTACACTAATATTTGCCCATCTCTGGGTGTTTTCCAGATTCTCCATTTTAGTCTTGAGAAATGCGAGGTCTCGAATGTAGGCCATGTTGCAGTCAGTCTGTTAACCTTGTAAATCTTGTATGTTTTTTATGGCTTCAGCAATCTCTTGAATGAGGCGGTCATTGTCCATGAGCTTTGCTTCTACTGCAGCTAAACGTTTATTCGTGTCTTCCCCAGTCTCTTGGATTTTGGACAATAACACCAAGATCTGGGAAGCTGGGAGTTCAGGTGCCGAGGTTCCCACTACTGCTGCAGGCCCAGGTCTGGTACTGGAGCTTGCGGGAGATAAGAACAGCTCTAAGCTATGTGCTGCCCCCTTTGCATCCTTCTTTGGCCCCATCTTCTCCCCAACAGCTTCCTACAGATCTTAATTTACTTTGCAATTGTTTGTTAAAGAAAACTGGGTTATCTGATACTTTTAGGCAAGGTAGATTGGGAGCTACTCTGAAGTGCTGCCACCGTCTTTCTCCTCCACAGTGCCCCCCCCAAAAGCAGATTTTTTTTAAACTAAAAGAAAAACTTAAGGGAGAAAGGGATAGGGAACTTGGGGAAGTTGGGGGTGTGGAATCAGAGACTGGGAGTCGAGGACTCAGGAGGGGATTGCCAGCAAGGACTGAGTGTGGGAGTCAGGAGGGAATTGGGGATTGGGGTGGGGAATGGACTGGGGAGTACAATGAATGGGAGAGGAGACATGGACAGGGGATCTTCATGAACATGAACACTGAGTGATGAGCCAGGATGAAACTTGAAGAGAGAGACTGAGGGCAGCTTGTGAGAACTAGAGTGCTGCGTGTATAAAATCTGCCAGCCAGTCATCAGTGCACTAGTACCACTTCTTGCATACTGTCTGTGTGACCCCCCTCCTGTGTCAGAGAGGGTTAAGCCAGGCAGGGTCCCCCAGAATCTTTGTGGGTATACTAGCAGCAGTGCCTGTAGCATCACCCTTAGAGTAGGTGGTGTGTAAAATAAAATCTGCCAAGACTACCAGCCAGTCATCAGTGCACCAGTGCCATTTCTTGCATACTGTCTGTGTGAACCCCCCTCCCCAAGAAGTCCGTCATCTGTCATCTTCCTCCCTGTGCTCAATCAGCAGGGTAAAAGCTTTGGCTCAGTGGGCAGGTCCTATAGCTGTCTTGCTTTAGTTTTAAAAATGGGATATTGAAGCACAACTTTTTGGAGTTTTCAGTGTATCCTTCTACAACAACAAATCACTACGCCAGTTGATTGAAATACACTCTTCTCTGGTTGAGTAGACCTGTTGCAACACTATTTTTTCAGCTTGTTCATCTCTCTCTTGTCTGTCTCCTCATGCCTGCTTTAAGTGACCTGACAGCTAGTACATATCTGATTACATGGGATTTTTGTTGATTTGTATCTCCTTTACATTCAGATATTCCCTTCACAGCATTTCTAGGCTGAAGACCTTGTGTTTAAGAATTACATTTCTGCTGTGCTGTGCTATGCTATGCTATGCTACTAGTCGGTGCACCTCCCCCTCATTACTGACATTCCAAAGCTGAAGTCAATGTACAAAGCAGAGAAGGGTCTATAATCAAAGACCTAATAAAACAATTAGTTCAGTGATATTTAAAGCTACCAACTTTCCGAGGTCTAAAACTGGGACGGTCCATCTGACCATGACCCCCCCCACCCCCCCACTGTGTCACTCCCACAGGCACTGCCACAGACAATGCTGCAAGTCAATTAAAATTTGTTGCTTGCTCTGGCCATGCCGCCCCACAGTAACACCAGTAGCAAACATTCAGATTAAAACAATACATCATTCTGCTGCAGCAAGTTCCAAATCATGATGTACAGAAAGTTCATTAGAAGCAAACCTGCTTTAAACTGTGATCAGACATTGGAGCTGCACGTATTGCTTCTCCTGACAGTCCCATCCAACCAGCTCCCACTCACCTCATTTGCTGAGCAAACTTCACTTCAGTGACTCCCACCACCACACCAGATTGTTTTTACACACTTCTCTACAGCTGATCAGGTTCGGGCACCTTAGTTCCCTGCTGCCGGTCTCTTCTCTGTCCCAGTGCTCCCAGATCAGGCAAAGCATTTTCCTGTAATGCACCCTAATTTTCCCTGTAGTTTCCCTGTAAAACTGGGATGAAATTCCTGTAGATTTTCCGGTATGCACAAATCAGTGTAAGTACGCAATTGGTGTCATTATGCCAGTCAATAAAATCACTAGGACAAATGTTCAGGCTGTTTTATGTGTTCTTATTTATTTTAAATATAAAAAATCACCTGCAACGTATCACATAACTACTCTACAACTGTAAGAACTTTATATGTAACAAATAATACCATCTTGAGGTACTGGGGACATGTTGGAACGTAGAAAGCTCAGTTCTCAAGGTTCACATGTCTCCAGAACCTCCTGAAGGTATTGTAACCTTGTAATTATACAGTCCCTTATACAGTATTCTATTTATAGTTAAAGCTACCAACTTTCCGAGGCCTAAAACTGGGACGGTCCATCCTGATCATGACCCCCCCCCCCCACTGTATCACTCCCACAGGCACTGCCACAGACAATGCTGCGCAGAGTCAATTACATTTTGCTGCTTGCTCTGGCCATGCCGACCCACAGTAGCACCAGTAGCAAACATTCAGATTAAAACAATACATCATTCTGCTGCAGCAAGTTCCAAATCATGATGTACAGAAAGTTCATTAAAAGCAAACCTGCATTAAATTGTGTTCAAACATTCGAGCTGCATGTGTTGCTCCTCCTGACAGTCCTATCCAACCAGTTCCCACTCACCTCATTTGCTGAGCAAACTTCACTTCAATGACTCCCACCACCACACCAGATTGTTTTCACACACTTCTCTATAGCTGATCAGGTTCGGGTACCTTAGTTCCCTGCTGCTGGTCTCTTCTCTGTCTCAGTGCTCCCAGATCAGGCAAAGCATTTTCCTGTAGTGCACCCTAATTTCCCTGTAGTTTCCCTGTAAAACTGGGATGAAATTCCTGTAGATTTTCCTGTATACACAAATCAATGTAAGTACGTAATTGGTGTCATTATGCCAGTCAATAAATTCACTAGGACAAATGTTCAGGCTGTTTTATGTGTTCTTATTTATTTTAAATATAAAAAATCACCTACAACGTATCACATAACTCTACAACTATAAGAACTTTATATGTAACAATATAATACCATCTTGAGGTTCTGGGGACATGCTGGAATGTATAAAGCTCAGTTCTCAAGGTTCACATGTCTCCAGAACCTCCTGAAGTTATTATAACCTTGTAATAATACAGTTCTTTATACAGTATTCTATTTATAGTATGAAATGCCTTAACTTCAAATTTACCCCTTAATCACAGACTGATACATTTTGTGTTCTGCTCACAATGCACGAAAGGTGCATAGGGATGCTAAAAATAATATCCTGCCACCCTGCACCCCACGGACAGGTGCACCCATACTGGCATTCATCAATGCCGACCACCTATCCATGGACTCTGCAGGGTGGCTGGGGGAGGAGTTGTCCCAAGCAGACATCCAATGGGATGCCCCCCCGGACCAATAGTGGATCTCACACATAGGGTAGCATGGGGCTGGGGCTGTGCATGCCGATAGCATGCACCCAGACCAGCGTGGCACCCTCCAGTCCCAGTGCTGCCTCAGATAAACTTTCTGGGTGCTTGCCCATCCAGCTGCCCCTGCCGCCTCCTGCTGCCCAGCAGTTGGGAGCAGCACAGTGTGCACTGTCCTGGTCCCCCAGTGACCAGATACCTGTGTTCATGGGAGCATGCTGTGGGTTATGGCAGAGTCTCCCTGGTGTACCCTGCACCACCCTCTGCACCCATGCGGCCAGCACTACGCGGGTTAGTGAACACACGTAGTGCTGGCACACCACTGGAACGTCCCCATCACGGAGCTGTCTGCAGACATTGGGGGATCAGGTGTGGTGGGTCTGCATGTGCCCCCTGCATGCATGGCTGACTCAACGGTGTTGCTGTTTTGAGTGGGGCCACATGGCAGGTGTTTGGATCATTCAGCAGCTCACTGGTTCTTGATCAGAAGATCTGAATTCATCCTCAGAAAGATGCACTGCCAACACATTACCTTACTACCCCAGAGAAACACAGGCTGTAAATGGACCAACAGAATTGCTTAGTGTAGCAAAGTCAGCAAACTGAGCACCAACTGGAGAGCTCTGTCTGGATCTTGGCAGCCATGAGATTCATAGTGGGCATTTTCCCGTAGTGTTTGTCCATTTCCTCTGATATTTTAAAAATAAAAGATTTCCTTCCCGTATCCCGGTTTTGTAGTAAAAATCCCATAAAATACAGGAATCCCTGTAGATCTGGGAGCACTGCTGTCTGGAGTCCCTTTCAGCTGCTGGCAGGCAGACATCCACATGTGCTTGTTTGCACTACTACCCAATCTAATCTAACAGGAAGGAACATGCTTTACTGTGCTCCCACTGACATGCTTGCAGTGTAACACAGGCACAGGGGTCCAGACTGTGCAGCACCACAGTGGTGCTGAAATAACTGTCACTCACGGATTAGCAGTCAGCAAAAAAAAGGGAACTGGGACCAGTAAGCAAAAAAAGGGACAAAAGTGACATTTTGCATAACTTGTGGGGACACTGGGACATGCTGCCTAAAATAGGGACTGTCCTGGGAAAATAGGTACTGTTGGTAGTTTTAGTGATATTTATATTTCAATTCCTCTACTTTCCCTTGTGATGTGAAGCTAGATAGTTTCTTGTGTGAATGATCACTTCTGGTGTGGGTGGTAAGGGGTGATCCCTGTCTTATAAATGCAAGGAGCGAGAGAGAGGAGAGAGGAAGAAAGGGGGAAGAAAAACAGCTAGTATTTTGCAGTTGATAAGGTTAACCCATTGTTAACCTAAAAAGAGAAGCACATGCCAGGTTGCAAGTGATTTCCCAAAATGGAATACAGTGGTACAAAAAAAAAGGTCACAGATTGTAAGAAGCATCCTTGGCTGTGTCATTAGTATGTAGACAATGTATGCATTATTAAAAATAAATGAATAAATAAAATCCAACAACACAGATAAACTCAACATTGGTATACAGCTGCATACCATCGTAATCAGGGATGGGCAAACCAGTTCATCGAAAATATGAACCAACCCGAACATGCCAAAGTGTACAGAAATGAATGGATTCCAAACACTTTCAGCTGTGCAGATCAGTTCGGATGGCTCCTATCGCGGAAACTGCAGCACGAGAACCATCAGAGTGGGAGAAACTCACAGGAGGGACCAAAGACAAGACTCTGGTCCCTCACTGGATGACCAAGCTGTCTATCTCTCTGAGGTGGCACCTGATTGGGTTGCTGCTTTAGCAACCCACGTGATCCACCTTAGAGCTATGCAGAGGAACCAGGAGGACAGAGATGGAGCAGCAGCTTCTCTTGGCCCCTCCTTGCACTGCGGATCAATGAATCGATTGTTTTCTTCTGTGCTTGTGCTGCTTACGTTTTTTTGGCCCTTGGGCAAGTGAAGAAATCCACTGCCAGTCTGCCACTCCTAAAAAAAAAAAAAAAAAAAAGCAGAATTTTTTAAACTAAAAGAAGAACTTAAGAGAGGAAGGGAGTGGGAACTTGGGGAAATTGGGGGGATGGGGAGTCGGGGACTGGGAGTTGGAGGACTCAGGAGCGGATTGCCAGCAAGGCCTGGGTATGGGGCTAGGGAGATAGTTGGAGATTGGGGAGGGACCTGGACTGGGGAGTGTCAGAGAGGGTTAGGCTAGACAGGGTCCCCCAGAATCTCTGTGGGCATTCCATCACATCATGTGGAATAAAGAAAAAAAATTTTAAAAAATCCTTGACAGGGAAAAGTACTGTGTCAGAGAGGGTTAGGCCAGGCAGGGTCCCCCCAGAATCTCTGTGGGTATACTAGCAGCAGTGCCTGCAGCATCGCCCTTAGCATAGCTGGTGTGTGAAATAAATTCTTTGTGTGAAATAAAATCTACCAAGACTGCCAGCCAGTTGTCAGTGCACCAGTGCCATTTCTTGCATACTGTCTGTATGACCCCCTCAGCCCAAGAAGTCAGTCATCTGTCATCTTCCTCCCTGTGCTCACTCAGTGGGGTATAAGCTTTGACTCAGTGGGTAGGACATTCTGTCACATCATGTGGAATAAAGAAAAAAAATGTTTTCAAACTCCTTGAAGAGGAAAAATACTGTGTCAGAGAGGGTTAGGCCAGGCAGCGTCCCCCAGAATCTCTGTGAGTATACTAGCAGCAGTGCCTGCAGCATCACCCTTAGCGTAGCTGGTGTGTGAAATAAATTTTGTGTATGAAATAAAATCCGCCAAGACTGCCAGCCAGTCATCAGTGCACCAGTGCCACTTCCGGCATACTGTCTGAGAGACCCCTCCCCCAAGTAGTCAGTCATCTGTCATCATCCTCCCTGTGCTTGCTCAGCGGGATATAAGCTTTGGCTCAGTGGGCAGGGCATTCCGTCACATCACATAGAATAATAAAAAAAAATTCATTGAAGGGAAAAAGTTCTATGTCAGAGAGGGTTAGGCCAGTAAGGGTCCCCCAGAATCTCTGTGGGTATACTAGTAGCTGTGCCTGCAGCATCGTCCTTAGCATAGGTGGTGTATGAAATAAATTCTGTGTGTGAAATAAAATCTGCCAACCAGTCATCAGTGTACCAGTGCCACTTCTTGCATACTGTCTATATGACCCCTCCCACCAAGAAGTTTGCCATCTGTCATCTTCCTCCCTGTGCTTGCTCTGTGGGGTACAAGATTTGGCTCAGTGGGCAGGGCATTCCATCACATCACATGGAATAATAAATAAAACAAAATTCCTTGAAGGGAAAAAGTATTGTGTCAGAGAGGTTTAGGCCAGGCAGGGTCTCCCAGAATCTTTAGCGAAGGTGGTGTGTAAAATAAATTCTGTGCATGAAATAAAATCTGCCAGCCAGTTGTCAGTGCACCAGTACCACTTCTTGCATACTGTCTGTCTGTCTGAGCCCCCTTCCCCAAGAAGTCAGTCATCTGTCATCATCCTCCCAGTGCTCACACAGTGGGGTATAAGCTTTGACTCAGTGGGCAGGGCATTCCGTCACATCACGTGGAATAATAAATATAAAAAACAATTATTGAAGGGAAAAAGTTCTATGCCAGAGAGAGTTAGGCTAGGCAGGGTCCCCCAGAATCTCTGTGGGTATACTAGCAGCAGTGCCTGCATCATCGCCCTTAGCACAGGTGGTGTGTGAAATAAATTCTGTGTTTGAAATAAAATCTGACAAGACTGCCAGCCAGTCATCAGTGCACCAGTGCCACTTCTTGCATAGTGTCTGTGTGACTGACCACACACACACACACACACACACACACACAAGAAGTCAGTCATTTGTCATCTTCCTCCCTGTGTTCACTCAGCAGGGTATAAGCTTCAGCTTAGTTGGCAGGGCATTCCATCACATCACATGGAATAAAGAAAAAACATTTTTAAAATCCTTGAAGGGGAAAGAACTGTGTCAGAGAGAGTTAGGCCAGGCAGGGTCCCCCAGAATCTCCGTGGGTATACTAGCAGCAGTGCCAACAGCATCACCCTTAGCGTAGCTGGTGTGTGAAATAAATTCTTTGAGTGAAATAAAATCTGCCAAGACTGCCAGCCAGTCGTCAGTGCACCAGTGTCACTTCTTGCATAGTGTCTGTGTGACCCCCTCCCCCCCAAGAAGTCAGTCACCTGTCATCATCCTCCCTGTGTTCACTCAGTGGTGGATAAGCTTTGGCTCAGTGGGCAGGGCATTCCATCACATCACATGCAATAAATAAAAAAAATAAATAAAATCACATTCCGATCACGGTCACAAATTTCACGTTTTGCAACTATTTCTGGAAGCTCTGTTCCATCCAGTATCTGAAGCTCTGGGAAGCGCTGCCACTGTAACACAACTCCTCATCTTTATGACAAATCACGTTCATGTTCACGGTCATCACGTTCATGAAGAAGCTCAGTTCCATCCAGTATCTGAAGCTCTGGGAAGCACTCCCACTGTAACATGACTCCTTATCCTCATGATGAATCACGTTAACATTCACGGTCATCACGGTCACAAAGAGCTTAGTTCCATCCAGTATCTGAAGCTCAGGGAAGTGTTGGCACTGTTACACAATTCCTCATCCTCACAATGAATCACGTTCATGGTCACGTTCACATTCACAGTCATCACAGTCACAATTTTAACATTTGCCATCTATTTCTGGGAGCTTGTTTTAGTACAATACCACAGCAGTAGCAAACTCTTCCAGTAGGGACAGTATCCTCGGTTCTGAGATACAAAACACTTACATTTTGTCTTCTTCAGAAAGAGAAAACATGCATCATTACAACGCTTGAGGTTTTTGTTGTCCCATTTGGGACATTACAAAGAAACTATCCATGCTTTAAACACATACTATGTTTTGTTCTGTTCTCATAAAAGAGACATTACTAAGGGAATATCTAAAGGCTGCATAACAAAGTTTACCTCTGATTGTACTGGCATAGAAATCCTACAAAAATACACCTACAGTACCTGTTCTACACTTCGTGATTACAGAAGAAACAACTTTTTTGGGTGCAACCATTTTTTTTTTTTTTTATCTTCAGTTTCATCATGAATCAGGACACCCAGTTATCATGTCACGTCACTCACAAGCCTTAGTCCAGTACAATGCTTCTGTTAGTGTTCACATTTTGCATGATGCCCTACTAGCAGATGGATTTGCATCTTTGTCCTCACAAACTGGCTGTACTTAATCCAGTAGCTATAATCTCTGCGCGAACATTGTTTGTAGCATGTGTGTTTCTCAGTAAGACAGTTCAGGGAAGGCTGATTTTAAGAAAGGCGCTTTTTTTAATATAAATAAATTTGATTGATTGATTGATACAGCCATAGGTATTTCACATTTTTTTCAATGGCAACTATTTGTGGAAGCTCAGTTCCATACAGTTTCTGGTGCTCTGAGAAGCACTGCCAGTGCCAACACGACTCACATCACGTCACGGCGAATCATGCTCATGGTCATCACAAATCACACCGCTTCAACTGTCCTTTGATTCAACCCTGTTTTTTTCTCTTTTTTAATCTTCAGTTTCATTATGAATCAGGGCACCCAATTATCATGTCACGTCACTCACGAGCCTTGGTCCAGTACCACGCTTCTGTTAGTTTTCACGTTCTGCAGGATGCCCTACCTGTTGTGTTCCATACCGAGAGCTGTTGCTGAACATAATTAGTGACACACATTACAGACACATTGTCCCCTTCTACAAATGTCAGACTCAGGAGACTGGTTTAATAAAAAATAGAGATCTGGGATTTGCCTGCCTTTGGGCCATATCATCATCATCCTCCAGTAGGCACATCCGCAGTCACATTATTCACTCCTCATCTCATTTCCCTGCTTTTGTATTTAGTACTACTGAACAGTGGTTTAAGTGCTTTTTTCTATAGATATGTTGATTAAAAGCTGTTTAAAATGAATTTTTTTCACATACAGTCAGCATAAAATAATAAAGGTTATAAAAGGTGTGGATAAGGTTCAGATAAGCATCAGAACCTTTTTTTGCTGATCAGAACCTTTTAGAACCTCAGAACCTTTTGAGATTCACCCATCCCTAATCCTAATGCAGTAACTTCGTACAGTATGTACCTATCATAGATTACTGCTCACAGTTTTGGGAAGCTTTAAATATTACTATTATTAATAGGAAGACAATTGTATTTCAATCAAA
The DNA here is from genome assembly GCA_016271365.2 of Neoceratodus forsteri. Classification (NCBI taxonomy): domain Eukaryota; kingdom Metazoa; phylum Chordata; order Ceratodontiformes; family Ceratodontidae; genus Neoceratodus; species Neoceratodus forsteri. The sequence goes on from CM057449.1 coordinate 1,732,277,757, forward strand.
GCAATCAATCAATCAAAGTCTTTATTTATATGGGTGATCACCGTTGAGCAAGCTCATTTACAAGATGGACCTGTTACACAAAGTGACAAAATAACAGATACAATCCAAACAATGTACAAGTGTACAGTTATGAACATAGAAAAAACCAAAGTTCAATACAGTTTTAGAAATGAAAAGTGCTCGTATACAAGTGAACATGGACAGGGTTCAGTTTGGTGAGGAACAATAAACACATTTCATAGACTAACTGGTGACACATACACGATCAGATGATTTATTGGAGACATACTTGTTCTCTGGGAGCCAGGAGGGCAGGCGATTGAAGGGAGGGATAAGAATAGAGACAGGGCTGCAGAGTTAGGGATAGGGGATGAGGCAGGAATGGTACCAACAAGGGGACGGGGGATATAACAAGACAGAAGGCCACTGACAAGGCTCATGGCAGTGAACGTATAACACATAAGTGAACTGGGGAAAGAGCAGGGAGGGCTGCATAAGCTAGGCTGAAATGTGGGGTCCATATGGACATAGGTGGCCACGGTGCAGGTTTTAACTACGGGGAAAGCAGTTGCAGAGTTCTTTCACTGAACGGTTGTATAAGGTCTTAAAGGAGAATAGGCTGATCGGAGAGCTGAGCTTCAGTGTTTTTTGTAAAGTATTCCACAAAGAGGGCAGCTCAAAACTTATGGCCGTTATCCCGAGGTGAGTTTTTAGTTTAGGTACCTTCAGGTAAATAAGGGAGTAGCTTCTAAAGGCATAGGTACCAGGTTCGCATAGCGGTAGACAAGCGGAGATATACGGGGGAAGTTTCTTGATAATAGCTTTGAAGGTCCAGAGTACAGCATTTCTGTGTCTCCTGAAGTGGAGGGAGGGCCACCCCATGGCTGTGTAAAGGGCACAGTGATGAGTGGCGTGAGGTAGTCCAGTGATGAATCTCAGGGCCCTGTGATACAAAGTATCAAGTTTAACAAGAGGCGAGGCAGGGCAATGACTATAAAGAAAGTCGGCATAGTTGACCAAGGAGAGAAATGTGGTTTGTACTAGCCGCCACTTGGCATCACAGGTAAGGTAGATATTTATCCTATAGAAGAGGCCAAGCCTCTGTCTTAGTTTCTTTAGGAGGTCTTCGATATGCTCCGTGAAAGAAAGTTTGTGACTGAGCAACACCCCCAGATACTTGAATTTGCTAATATATTCTAAGTTTTCTCCCAAGATAGTGGTGATCTGAGGGATGGAGCCAGCAGTGGCTGGGTTTGCATCCGAGAAGAAAGGCAAGACCAGCATAGCCTTGTTTTTTTTTTGCATTTAATAACAGTTTTTTATTTAGAAGTCAGCTCTGGAGGAGGTTAAATTCTGATTGTAGGTCTTTGTAGGCTATTTCAGGCAAAGAGCGGCTTAGGTAGAGGACCATGTCATCTGCGACTAGATGAATATTGGCCTTAATTATGTTGTTGCCAAAGTTGTTCACGTAAATTGCAAACAATAGTGGGCCCAGGATCGATCCCTGAGGGACCCCTCTTTTCAAGAGTGTAAGAGGAGAAAGTTCGCCATCTGATTTTACTTGCTGCTAACGGTTAGAGAAGTAATCAGCGAACCAATGAAGGGACAGTGCATCCAGTCCTATAGCCTTGAGAGAGGAGAGGAGCAGATCATGGTCAACAGTGTCGAAGGGCTTGCTTAAATCTAAGAACATTTCGCAGACAAATTTCTTGTTTTCCAGGTCCCGTTGCCAGTCGTTGGTCACTTTAGCAAGGGCCGTGACAGTGCTGTGCTGTGCTCTAAAGCTGGATTGTATAGGATTTAGAAGATTCATAGTTTCAACGTAAGTTATCAGTTGCTTACTTACTATTTTCTCCAGTAGTTTAGACAGTATAGGTAGTAATGAAATTGGTCTGTAATTATTTAAGTCGCAAGGGTCCCCAGATTTGAACAAAGGTATAACATGAACTATTTTCCATAAAGGCGGGAGGATTCCATGGGATAGGGAAAGATTGAATAGGTGGGTAATTGGTACAGATAGGACATGGAAGGCGACCTTTAGGAAGAAGGGATCTAGAGAGTTGGCGCCGGCACTTTTCTTCTCGTCCAACTTTAGTAGGAGTTCTTCGACCTCCGTCAGCGAAGTATGCTGAAGGGAAAAGACTGAACTGGTTAGGAGAGGTTCCGAGTCATGCACGTTGCATTGAGATCGTAGGGAACATGCAGGTGCGTTATCAAAGGCAAGGCCTGTGGTAGCGAAATGGTTGTTGAAAGCATCCAGGATTTCCAGTTTATCACAGATGGTGCCATTACCAGAGAAGATCTTTGCAGGCAAGGAGGTACTTGGGGTATGTCCTGATATATCCTTGATGGAATTCCAAAATTCTGCAGAACTCCTAGAGGCAGAATCCAGTTCTGAATGATAGAAGGATGCCTTAGCATCTCTTATCATTTTGGTGCAAGTGTTCCTGGCTTTCCTAAAATTACACCAATCCGTCAGGGCCTTAGTAGACTGTGCTTTCTTCCATAGCTTGTCCCTATTTAGTAATGCTGCTTTGAGTTCAGGTGTGAACCAGCGATAAGTTCTTCCCCTTACCCTGGTTTTAACGAGGGGGGCATACTTGTTTAAGGCCTCAGTCATAATTTCTGAAAAAATCTCATAAGCCAGCTGGACCGAGTTAACTAAGTAAAAGTCCTGCCAACGCATTGAAGATTTTAAATCATCAAGGTAGGTGGACAGATCAAAGTTGCGTCTGTACCTCTTGATAGAGAACCTCGACATGGACGGTGGACACTGGGCTGACCTTATGCTAGCGATAATGCTATGATCACTAACATCAGAGAAAAATACACCTGCATGGGAGAAGAGGTGCAGTTTGCTTACTAAAATGACATCCAGCAGTGTACTGTTGGCAGGGCATTTTTTGTTGGGATGTGTAGGTTCACCAATAAGTTGCTTTAGCCCATGGGTTTCACAAAACTCTTTGAGGGGTGCCGGAGCTTGGGACAGCCAGTCAAAATTTAAGTCCCCAAGGATGACTGTTTCAAGGGAGCCATGCTCCATAACATTAGTTAGGTGGGTAAGGATTTGAGGTCCAGCAGAAGGTGGCCTATAGCAACCTATAACACGTAGCGCTGAAGATGAGGGTATCTCTAGCTTTAGAACCAAACATTCAAATTGGTTGGCAACAGATGTTTTTTCAAGATATGTTACCATGTATTTATCTTTTACATATATGGCTACTCCTCCCCCCTGGTAAGCCTGTCAGCTCTGAATAGGGAGTAATCAGGTATGCTAATTTCCCTATCAGGCGTGGAGGATCTGAGCCAAGATTCAGAGAAAACTAATACATCTGGTTTGGTGTGACTGACCCAGGCCTGGATCAGTGTGAACTTTTTTAGCAGGCTGCATACGTTCATATGCAAAAATTGCATACCTTTCAGGTTTGTAAGGTCCAAGGGTGAGAAGAGTTTTAGCTGGACCAGGATTAAGCTCAACGTCTCCAGAGCAAAGCAGAAGTAGGAGAAGGAGCTTCCTAATGAAAGCAAGAGACATTTTGAGGTTTCTTGGCTGTGAGAGTCTGATGCGGGTAATAGGCCGTGAAAGAAGTGACTCATAATTGCATCTGAACCAAACTAGAACCGCAGCTACTAAGACCCTGGCTGGGAGACAAAAAGGGAGGTAACTACTTAAGGAGGCGTTGAGTACACTCTGCAGTGGCAGTTCTGTACCAGTCCCACCTTTGTGCATAGTTTTGAGAAGATGCTGCACATAAGGAAGTCTGAGGGCACAAAGGTAATTGTATGAGGAGAAGCGGTATACACGGCAGCCCACTGGGTGGCTATGGGTTCCCCTACAAGCGAGTCAAGTAAGCTTAGGTACCATACAGGGTACAAGAAGGAGGGGAAGCAAAACGTGGAACCAAAGAGGCACCCGCATTGTGAGCTTTGTAAGCAGCGAATACAATAGAGCTGTCTGGCTCTCTTGGCCTAAATTTGTTTGATAGCCTACACAACTATATCAGGGATTGTTGGAGAAGAGATGTGGGAATCTCCAATGATGCCACAACAAGGCGCCGCCTGGAAATTCTTGGGGGACTAGTTCAGGGGACCAGAGCCAGGAGTTTGCGACGTAGGCCACTGACACTGTGAGTAAGACATCCAGAGGCAGGGTGCCACAGGCACTGAGAGTTTTACTAACTCACCGGCTATTTAGTAGGGCCAGCAACACTAGAGTCCCTGGATGTTAAGGGGTCAGGATACGAGCAGTAACTGATCGTATGTAGGTGAACTTGTGCTGTCCAGAACCGGGAGCACTGGAGGGTACTTCAGAAGCCAAATTGTCCTGAGAGAGAGACTAAAGGGGCATGGGTATGACTAGGGGCGGGGCGTAAGCGTATTTAATAGGTGGTAAGGGTGGGAATGGGTGGGCAGGCATAAAAAAATGGCTTTTTCCATACCTTTCAGTCAACAACATCTGGGCTTGTGGTCTCGGGTGGCGGCTGTGGAAGTGACGTCTGCCCAGGGGTTGAGTCTCCCTCGGAGTCTTGAGCTGGGAGCCCTGCTGGGGTCTCGGGAGAGGAGACAGGAGGTAGTTAAATACTGGCCAGAGACAAAAAGCCACGCAGTCCAGCAACAGGATCTAATCTACATGACAAAGGGGCCAATTTAGTTTGGCACCCAGCAGTCGGAAATCCAGAGACACAACCGAGAAAGGGCTGTGATCACTTCCAGGCTTTTGGATTAGAAGGCACAATAAAACATTTGGATGCAGGCTAACAGTAGTAACTAACATTCATTTCTGGCTAAAAAACAACAATTACAGCCCTTTTTCTAAAGTTATAGTAAGGACAAGGCAGTATCAGGCAGCGGACCAATCAGGGTGAGGCTGGAAAAGGCGCTCACGTTCCGGTTGGCTAACGGCTTTTGCCGTACCTTTCAGTTGAGAGCGTCTGGGCTTGTGGTCTTGGGCGGCAGCTGTGGAAGCGCCATCCACCCGGGGGCCGAGTCTCCCTCAGAGTCTTGAGCTGGGAGCCCTGCTGGGGTCTCGGCTGAGGAGAGAGGAGACAGGAGGTAGTTAAATACTGGCCAGAGACAAAAGACCACATAGTCCAGCAACAGGATCTAATCTACATTACAAAGGGGCCAATTTAGTTTGGCACCCAGCAGTCGGGAGTCCAGAGACACAACCGAGAAAGGGCTGTGATCACTTCCAGGCTTTTGGATTAGCAGGCACAATAAAACATTTGGATGTAGGCTAACAATAGTAACTAACATTCATTTCTGGCTAAAAAACAACAATTACAGCCCTTTTTCTGAAGTCAGAGAAAGGCAACAAGAAAAGTTTAGAATACAAGACATATAAAGAAGGGTTGAAACTCCTCAGACTACATTATTTATTTATTTATTTTGAAAAGTTTCACCGGGAAAGGCATACTGAGCTACAATAGTTCATTTCCAGATGTGTTCTGTGAGAAAGGAGAAAGGGAATACAATTCTGAATACAAGATCCAAATAGAAAATATACATAGAGCTAAGTCTGTACATACTACTGAATACATTTAAAGCAATATCAAGCATTTTTGTGGGATAGGCAGGCAGCACTTGCCATCCAGAATATTGTCTATATGCATATATGCATTATACATATACACACATATGTTTTGAAGCATATACACACACTCTTACTTTTATACTCATATACATATCATATACTGTATATACGCACAAAGCATTTCAACACAGATACATTTTACTTTTTTAGCACTTGGGGTAGTGAGTAGCAGTGTCAGTGGCTCAGCAGGTTGCACACTTGCCTCTGAGGCAGGAAGATCAGAAGGCTATGGGCTCTATCCCCACATCAGGCACTTGGGTTAAATCCCAATACTGACACCGAGAGTAATGCAGCATGAAGGGGGGTGCTGCATTCCTGAGATTCTGTCTCTGAGATGAGATGTTAAACCGAGGTCCTGTCTGCCTGTTCTGGTGGTTGTTCAGGTGGGCGATGCACACTCCGCAAGGGGATTGGCAGGGGGATAAAGGGGAAGCAGTGAGGGATAAAATGGGGAACAGAATACTGGCACAGAAGAGGTGAGTGTGGCTAACTTGAGCAAAGGGTGGGGGGAGGATTGGGAACAAAAGGGGGATGGGAGGAGGTGGTATTAAATTGCCAAAGGGAAGAATTAAAGAGGCGTGAAGAGGAAGGGGGGAGGCAAGCCTTACCCCCAGGAGTGGAACACCAAGAGTATGAACACTACTTGATGTAAACCCAACTAGTGCTATAGGCTATCGACATGCCTAGGGAGGGGTAAAAGGGGGTAAAGTAGTGGAGATAAGACAGAAGAGAGAACAGGGAGGGGTAATGAAGGAGAGGTGGGTCAGTTGTGATTGCAGGATGGGGAAATGCAGCGTCAAAGAAGATAGGACAATTAACAAGTAGATGGGGCAGAATGGATATCTAAAGGGAGGGAGTTCCAAATGTTTGGAAAGTGATAGGAGAAGGCAGCTCTCCCTGAAGTGGAAGTACGGGCAGGGAGGGTCCTATGGGGGAGTTGTGTGAGGGTCCTATAGGGGGAGTTGCAGAGGGAATAGGTGGGGGTAAATACTCTGCGCAACAGGCGTAGTTAGGGGAATGTGTTGATGTACAAAATGATTAACAAGCAGAATCTAATGGAAGAATTAAATTTAAATTTTTAGAATGCAACAAGAAGTAAGGGGACATGAACAACAAATTAGGCCAAACAATTTTAAAGCAAGCAAGCGTAAGATTTATTACACACAAAGGACATTAGACATTTGCAATAATCTGCCTTCTGAAGTGATAAATAACAGTCAGATTTTCCGGCTGCATGGGCCAAGCTCTGCAGACATTATGCCATCATCAGATTTGTATAAAAGCACTGTGAAAGCAGGTGACTGCACAATGCTCCAGCATAGTTTCCAATGATTCTGTTTATGCAGCCCTTCCCCTCCGCGAGCCACATAAACACATACCCTTCCTGGTGCACTACCTTTCCTTTCTGCTATTGCAGAAGTGATGTCTGCCTTGTGCAACATGTTGGCACCGACTTAAAATGTACATGCGTATCGTGCATACGTAGTCACGTCAGCGCCATGTTGCGCACGGCTGAATCCGGAGCAAACTGTGCATGTGCAAGCATCACACATGTGCAATACTGTAATCACTATAGTATTAGTTACAGCTGACTCCAGTGCGGTGAGAACACCGCATATTCTTTTCAACGCTCTTGCCACTCCTAAAAGCTCTCCACAGCCATATTGGCTCTGACCAGAGCATAGAAACTACTTCAGTGTTGGCATGCTGCACATATTGTGCAATGTCATCAGTTTCTACTCTTTCTCTGAATAGGAGTTTCATACTACAAATTAATGTCATCTACTATATTTTATTTTGTACTTTTGTTCTACCAATGGTGACAATAAGGTGTTAATCACACAGTCAGTGGCACAATGATAGTATGATGTGCTGCCATCCTGGGGACCCAGGGTTTCCATGTGAGCCCTGAAATCCTACACTCAGGGGCTTACTGGGAGCTAAATATGTTGCAGAGTAGAGGAAATAGGTTTTTGTGGTGAGAGGACATGGATTCCACATCATTCCCACTCACCCTGCTGACCAATTCAGGCACGGAATTGGCATCAGCTGCCTGCTGTCCCAACCAATGAGTGTAGCCATGATGTCCCCAATTGTTGGTGTGCAGAATAGGGGAAATAAAGTGGGTAACTGGAGAAATTACAATTGTTTAGCTGTTTAGATGTAAGATTGACATTTTGATAGTTATAACCTCCCCCTCCCAAAAAAAAAAATACTGTTGTAGAAAGAGCCTGAGGGATTATTTTAAATATTTATGTAGGACTTGGGTTTTCTTTTCTGTGGAGGCACTGTGCATTCTCACTTGATAGTACAACAAACATCCTGCTGTAGGCTGCCATCATATACAGTAAAGGGCCCCAGCCTAGATTTCATGAAAGAATAACCAGGGGTAAAATAATTAGGCTTATTCCATATTACTGCACAAAGGGCTCCTGAGCTGGAGCATATCAGATACAGATCCTCTTACAAATCACGAGTGTGTTCAAACAGGACAAAGTCCTGAACACAAAGCAGTGCATAGACCAGGCAATCCATGCCACTAGTTACTGAACAGCTCAACTGCTACGAGACAGACCCTGCCATGGAGTACTCTACATTGTCTATATTCATAAGGGAGTTACCAGGATGGTTTATATTTGGGGGGATTTTCCTTCCGGTGACCTTACTTCTCTTACTAATAATTGCTTACCTGAGGCTGAAACTAAGAGAAGGTAAGTCGATTTGTAATCTTAGCTGCTTGGGATGGAGCCCCAGATCCTATGTTCACCCACTTTTCCCTCTAAGTGGTCAGAACACTAGTGTTTATTTAGTTTCAAGACTGGGAATATTTATGTAGCTTGTGGGTCCAGATGCTCCACATGTTTCTGGATCCTAGCACTCGTGTTTGCTACGATCAAAAAAAACTGAACTACCAAATGCAGAAAGTGTGTCTCAGTGGAATAGTGTGTCTCTCAAAATGTGCCAGACAAAGACACCCTGTATAAATAGCATTATGTGCCTGCTCAGGATATATATGTGGTCAACAGCTGAACACCATGCTAAAGAAACTCAGTGTTATTAGTTTATTACTTTCAATAATTAACCTGGAGACAGGCAGATTACACATCCCTGCCTTCGTGCACAGGAGAGGCAGCAATAAACTCGAAATGTATGAGTTTCAGTGATTTAACCTGAAACACTGGAACAAAACTACCTGGCAGAGCCATGAACACCTACTAGGTCTCTAACAGTTGGGAATTCAGAGGTTTTTTGGAGCAGTATTTGTTGTGAGCGCGGATCTACCACTCAGTCACTGAGCCACAAAGTTCTATAACGTCCTCAAATGAATGGATTTTAGGGTCTTGGGTCATAGTGAAAAAAACAAAGCAAATGAATTATTATTGCAGGGAATTTGTTCCTGACTATGGATTTAATGAACACTGGCAGTCTTCCATGGTAGTCAACTCCACTAAGATCAGCAAGGCCAGCTGTCTGTGCTGAATGCCCTCCTTCTGGAATAGACTATTACCAACTTGTCTGCATTATTTAATGAGTCCTACATCTCACCTAACTTCATAGGGCTGAAATACAAATGCTAACTAAAATGCAATAGCATAAAGCACTGTTGGAATGGGAGTCTAGTAAAGACAAACAAGGTTTCCAATATTTTAATATTTAAACAGGAATTTCAAAAACCTAAAGACATCAGTACTGTAAATTTCACTGACGCTTTTTTCCCCAGAATGAACAATAAATTATTGAGGAGTAAGGTATGACGTAGTGGAGGAGGGGCATAAGTCTTGCCACAATTATAAAATGTGATACAGTATTGTTGTATGTTTTTGTTAAAATTATTCTTCATTTTCGTACTACTATTTTTTTATTATTCTTTGGTTAATCAGGTAATGCCCACTAGGGGCAAGTGAAGACTGTGGGAATCAAACCCAGGCCTATTCAATGTACTAAGCTCATTCACAGCTCATTACTCTAACCTCAAGGCTATACTGTCAGCAGAGATGCCTTAGCCCCAACACACTCCATTTCTAGGATGTACCTTAATTTCAGCCGAGTCTCCATGATGTACTCCCTATGGTGGGGGCACCTGGGCTTCCACACCCCTCAGAAGACAGAATACAGCCCAGTCAGATGTACAGAGCCTGTGTGTATGTCCCTCATCAGTCTGCCGGGGTTGAATTGTTTCCACTGTTCATTTCCCTCCTCCAAGATGCTGCCATGAACATCACTTTACAATGGTATAAAATGGATATGCATGGGATGGAGCTTTCACACCCTCTCAGGAAACACGGTCCTTGGAGCCCTGGCTTGTACCCCAGAGTGAAGTCACGGGAGCGGGACCCCCCCAGTGGACCTTTATCTGCAGCATGAGCGGTGGCAGAGGCAGGGGCCATCATTAGCAGCTGGAATTGTTTTTTGTAAGTTTTTCTCTGGGGGTAGGGACGTGCAATGATGCCAGTGTCTGCTCCACCCCCCCGATGTGTGGTGCCAGTCACAGAGGTACCTCCAGCCTCTGCCAGAGGTCCGCATTGTGCAGGACACTCTTCCCCCTCCCCCAAAGAAGGAGAGCAGTCCCCTGAGAGGCTTAATCCCTCTCTCCCCCCGGCCGGCCCTCCAACTCCCGAGTCCATTCCTGAACCCAGGATGTTGGCACCGCAAATGGACACCTTGCAGCCCAGGTCACCAGAATTAGGAGTAGCAATGCTGTCATTGTACAGATAGACTGGCTTTTTATATTTATGAAGAAACCTCACACTATACAAACACACACACACTCCTACACACACAGATATGCCCAGCTTCACACAGTGGTAGAGCATGTGTACTATCTGTGTAGTTACTGAGTGGTATCTACACAGGTGACAGCTAATCAGAAAACTAGATATTGTTGATTGTTTTTTGTAGCTTCTGGTCTCCCTGACCTTACCTCTAAACAATACTATGGAGGAGATACTCAAAAAAACAAGAGTTACTAGTTCTTAATTTGAACTCTTTGGTTGAGTGCACTCATGATCGTTCACTGACAGCCAGATGGCACCATCCAAAGAGGTGACTGGAGAAATGTGCTGGTCACCATTGTTTGTGGTGTGGGGCAGGGGGTTCAAGCAGGTGGGTCAGTGGGGGTAGGCAATCATACAAGGGGCTGGGGGAGTACTAGACACCAGAAAGTATGGAAACTATACAGGAAATTGGGATTGGGGTGGGGGACCACTAGATACCAGGGCATATGGAAACTATACAGATAATGGTGATCGGGGGGTGGGGCTCATTTCTAACTACACACCAGCATGGGCACCAAGGGGCTGCACAGCATGCGAATGAGCCCATGATGGGCATGCTAATGGCCCCTTAGTGCCTTGCATGCCCAATGAGCTTATTACTATACTAGGGCTGAATATGACCCCCAGGAGCCCTTGTGCTATCCTGTTTGGGCAGCACTATCTCCAGTGGGCTCTCCTGTGAGCCATATTCAGCCCTGGGCTGTATAAGCCCAGAACATAGTCACTATGTGCTGCGTTGGTCAAACCTATTTTCAGACAGTTAGTACACACCAGTCGAGTGCGCTGTCTGAATCGCGCCCCTGAACCAGATGCGTGCTAACTGCCACACAGCTCTCTTGGCTTTGTCACATAAATGGCTGGCTATGAATATGGGGGCCTTATTCTTATGTATTACATGGCAATAAATGTTGAGTTCCATATACATATCGAATGGTCTTATTGACCAATTCATTGTTCTCATTGAACTGCATGTACTGTATAAACTTCAAATGTTTAGCCAATCAAGATTAACTGCTGATAATATCAATATATGTTTTACCCACACCATGCACTTGGGTTAAATCCCAGTACTGACACTGTGGTGTAGCATGGGGGGGGGCTGCACTCCTGAGGTGCCGTCTTTCAGATGAGACATTAAACTGAGATTCCATCTGTCTGTTCTGGTGGTAGTTCAGATGGATGTTAAAGATCCCATGGCACTTCTTGAAAAGAGCAGGGGAATTTCCACCGGTGTCCTGGCCAAATTTCCCCCATTCACTAAAAATACCACCAACAGCTTAATCTGGTTCAAGGTCAGTTGGCATCCATCTGTATCCTATCTGTTTCCTTATAAAGGAAAGGCTGATTAAATATCTGGAGACAGAGGGCCTCCTGGATGGCAATCAGCATGGATTCACAGGTGGTAGGTCCTGCCAGACCAATCTGATTGAACATTTTGACAGGGTTACGGAGATATGGGACCGGGGGGGTGGACGTGGCCTACCTAGACTTCAGGAAAGCCTTTGACACTGTCCCCCACAGGAGACTGGTAAGCAAAGTAGGCAGCTTGGGAGTGGGGAGCAAGCTCACAAAATGGACTGAGCATGAGGAAGGATGCAGAGGGTTGCGGTAAATGGGGTACACTCAAAGGAGGAAAGGGTGATGAGTGAGATTCCCCAGGGTTCAGTGCCGGGACCCATACTCTTCAACCTTTACACTGGGGACATTACAGAGGGTCTGCATGGGAAGGTGAGTCTGTTTGCAGATGACATGAAAATATGTAATAGGGTAGATACGTCAGGGTGTGTAGAAAGTATGACAGAGGATATGGCAAGGCTGGAACAGTGGTTAGAAAGATGGCAGCAAAGAAATGCCGAATTGTGCATATATATATGGCGTAGAAACACGAAGGCAAAATACTGGCTTGGGGAGGAAGAACTGGAGACAACAGAACAGGAAAGGGATCTGGGGATCACCATTTCGGACAGCCTGAAGGTTCGGAGTCAGTGCGACAAGCAGCGGGGAAGGCACTCAGAGGGGTTTTGCAAGGAGGAGAAGGGAGGTGATCATGCCACTATTCAAGACCATGGTCAGACAGCACCTGGAATATGTGGTACAGTTCTGGAGGTCATACTTACAAGGGGATAAGGACAGGCTGGAGACGGTCCAAAGAAGGGCTACCAGAATAGTAAGCAGGCTGCAGGGGAAGAGACACAAGGAGAGACTGGGTGAGCTGGGCCTGTACACACTGGAGTGGGGGGGCAAGGTTGAAACATTCAAATACTTGAAAGGCATAAATAGGGTGAGGGTTGACAATATCTTCAGATTGAGTGAGAACAAATCCACTAGGGGGCATGCATTGAAACTCGAGGGGGGGCAGATTTAAAGGTGACATCAGGGGGAAGTTACTTACTGAGAGGGTGGTGGGGTCATGGAACAGACTGCCGGAATGGGTGGTGGGGGTTGATTCAGTGGGCAAATTTAAAAGAGCCTGGAATACATATATGGGCCTAACCAATAGGGGGCAGACAGAAAATGGAGGGCAGAGGTCTTCCTAGAGGAGGGAACTCGGGCAGACTGGATGGACCATGGGGTCTTTTTCTGCCCACAAATTTCTATGTTTTTATGTTTCTATCCCCCTCCCCCGGGACAAGGCTGAAAATAGGCAGAATTGTCTAGTCCTCCTTTCCCGGTCAACAAAAAATAAATAAAAATGTTATGAACTACAACTATTTAGCCAATCAAGATTAGCTGCTGAAATATGTTTGTGTTGTATAAACCATCTATTTTACTTGCTCTAGTGTTGTAGTTAGATTATTTTCACTAGTACAACCAATCCTGGTTACACACTTGAGGCAATGCCATTCACGCTTTTTTATTTCTGTTTAGAGTAGCTTGTGTTTTATTTTTGATAAATGTTTCCCAGTGTAGCTCCACTTAGCTAAGCAGTTGCTATGGACACTCCAACTTTACGTTATGGTCAGTACACAATGAAACAGTTTGATACACAATTCTTTTGTCTTTGCTTTTGGGGGGGGCATTTGTTAGTCAAAAAAGTGAATAAAAATTGAATTTTCTGCCATTTTTTGCTGATTATAGAAAATCTAAAAAGAATGTAGAAATGAAATACCTCTCATTTTGTAGATATCTGCTGAACAACATTTGTGCTCAAAGTACCATACTATCATTTTTGTTTCAAAGTTATTTGCATTTGTTTGATGAAAAAGTGCACAAAAATTGAATTTTCTATTTTTTCATTAATAATGAAAAAACTAAAAAGGTATCTATAAATGAAACACCACTTATTTTGTAGATATTTCTGTGCTGAATAAACTTTGTGCTCACAGTACCATGCTATCATTTTTCATTTTAAAGTTATTTACATTTGTTTCCTGGCAAAATGAAAAAAAATTAATTTTCGGCTGGGTTTTGTTTTGGGCTATTTATCAAAAAATCTAAAATGTTTCAATAAATGAAACACCACTCATTTTGGAGATATTTCTGTGCTGAACAACTTTCATGCTCACAGTACCATGCAATATTTTTTCATTTTAAAATTATCCGTATTTGAATATGGTTAATATTGCTACTGAGGCTGAACATTCTGACATAAGCACTGTATAGATAAATGGCTGATGACCTAAGCACTGTGTGGATAAATGGCTGATGACATAAGCAGATTACATAGAGGATAATGGCTGGGGTTATGAAGTTTACCACGTTGTAAACCCCTCAAGCGTTTGCCAGGCCAACCTTGTAAACCTTGAAAGCGAAGCAATGGCAACCGCAAGAGGGGTTTTCAACACAGTAAACTTCATAACCCCAGCCATGGTCTTTTATAGTGTATGGGTCGCAACAGTAATACTTTCAGGACAGAACAGGAAAGGCTCTTACTTGTTGCTTGTGGGCTTCGGTTGAACAGTTTAACTCGATCGCAGTGGCACGACCAACATTCGGGTGCTAGAATTCAGCGCATCTGACTGGATTTAATCCTGTAATCTCATCGATCTGATGAAGGCAAGCAAGGTTTATAGCACTGACATCAGAGCGGTGAGATTACAAGATTGTTAGACAGTGGCATGCCATACATAATAAGGGCTCCCCATACATTATAACCTTGTTATGCCATCGATATGACATCACTCTGTTGTTAACCCTTCTTGAATATGTCATATCAATGGTATAACAAAACGGAATGCTCACAACATAGAGGATTGTCTATGAGGAGTCATTCACAACAAGGATATTCTCGATCGAGAGGTATCCTTGGCAACGTTCAACCTCGAGAGCGAAGCTCGAGAGGTTGTCCATTGCTAAGGATACCTCGAGATCTGAGAAGATCCTTGTTTGTGAATGACTCCCCATAGACAATCTTTTATAGTGTATGGGGAGTCTATTCATTTCAAAATGGCGAATGGAAGCAGCATTTTTAAAATAATGCCTTACTTGGCTTCGGTGTTCAGACTCGCTCCAACTACTAGCTCCCTCGCTGGCCAGCGGCTTTTAAATCGCCAGATGCGCTTGGTCGTGTTGATCTTGTTGTGCTGCACCGTGATGTACCCAGTGCAGCACAAGATCATGACGCACTGAGGCGAGCACAACAACGCTGTTGGGAGCATGGATTTCCATGCTCAACAGCGTTCCACCATACGCTATAATCAATGTTCTGTAAAGTAATTCAATAAAGTAATTCAATCCATGATTATACAATCTTGGTAACTCATACACTATAAAATATAATGTAAGGTCTTTGGTTAACAAACGCACTGAAAACACTTCTCAAGGTTGCCATGACATCTGAAAACCTCTCAAGCTGTGCTCTCGAGGTTTGCAATGATGTCATGGCAACCTCTCAAAGTGTTTACAGCGTGGTTATTAAAGTCCATACATTATCCTTTATTTATCCACACAGTTGCTCAAATAAATATATATATATATATATATATATATATATATATATATATATATATATATATAAAATATACCCTTACATGTGTCTTCCAGTTAGTTTGAAATGGCATTAATATGCACTGCAAATTAAATTACCCAGTGGAAAAGGAGGGGGGAACTGTCACTGACTTGAATTGTGCCGGTTGCCTTATGGGAGAAACAAAAGATGATACCTTGTCAGAGAAACAAGAGACAGTGGGTCTTGGCACCTGTGGCAAAAATGTTTGGAAACAAACATTTAATACTTATGAGGTTCAAAATTAAAATCAGTAGCCAAATGAGTTTCCGTAGCTGGTTTGTGTCTGAAAGCCGACACATGAGGTGCTCAAACTGGAGATCCTGTTCACAATCCACTAAACTTATTGGAAATGGGTAGACCAAAATAATCAGCTGGTCACCTACCATGGAAAAGACCATGAAATGGAACAGCCAGTTTATTAAGTTGTCCTTTTTGGAATGGCCTGTGTGTAAATGCTGGGGGGGGGGCTAAAGTGATCAGGCCTGAAACAGGGTCTGTTTGAATTGGAATAGGCCCTTGCACTACCCTCTAGATGGTGAGTGGAAGGAAATATTGTGGGGACTGACATCTTGTAAGGGATGGAGATCTCTGGGAATTAAGGCACACCCATCAAAGGGTGCACTGAGTAGCTTTTGCAAGTGTCTGCAGAGAGGTTAGGTGGCCAAAGCCAAAAGTCTCCTTATACAGGTTCCCCAAGCTAGGGCTCTTGAAGTCATCTCTAAAGATTCACAGGTGGCATGTGACTTGTGTTTGGCACATTCCACCTTGGAAGCAATGACAGAAAGCTGTTTTGGATGGTGAAAGTCTGAAATAGACAAAATCTGCAACCATAACATTTGATTAAATTGTGCCATGTAACACATGAACACACAAACATAAAAACTCAGAAAAAAAAAATGACAGAAAAGAACATAAGTCCATCAAGTATTTCCTGAAGCCCTACAATGTATGGCATGGGTCATAATGTCATAAGACATTATGCCGCATGCATATAGCGTGGTGCCAATACAGCTAGATTCCTTGCATGCGGCATGTCTTTTTTTGCCGGGGAGCTCTTCCCCCCACACACCCTGTTACGGGGCTACACCCACCAAATCATGACACCACTATCAGTTCTATCTTGCCTTTACTTCTAATGGGCACATTGAACTCTGCCAGTAGATCAAATGAATAAAACATTGTAGCCCTGTCTCCTAGTATGCCACTGCATATCAACCATACATTTAAAATAACTGTTTGTTGCCCCAACTGCATGTTTACATCTACTGAGATGTCCCTGCTTTTCCAAAATGTTTTCCGAACCAGCAAGTGGATTTAATGTACACTCAGAGCCCCGTTTATACTGCCCATTTTTTTCTACACTAGTGTAGGTGGTTTGGAGAGCCACACCAGTGTAAATCAGCAAGTGTAAACTGTACTGGCATCAGATCAGTATTGCTCTACTGCTACTCTCACAGACAGAGGAGCTGAACTGATGTGGGCATTTTCAAGTGCAGTGTAAACAGTGGCCACTTCATGCATCACTGCCTTAGGCTAATTCAGCATCACAATATACCAGAGCACTCCTTGCATGATGCATCTCACAATGCAGTTTGCATGACACCGGTGTGAAAACTGGTGTCCATAAGTGGTGTACACCACTGGCTTCAAAAATAACCAGGTACAGACTGTCACCAGTGCAAATCACACCAGTGTGTAACAGCTTGGTCAGTGTAAATGGGGCTTTGGGGCATCATTTCACACTGACCATGATCGTCAGCCACTGAACTAGAAATGTGCGCTTGATTTCTGACTCCCAGTCTCAGCGCTATTGACAACACATTGCATGTCACTCACTCACTCACTCACTCACTCCCATTCCTCACTATAATGACCACCTCAATCTTTTTTTCATCCCCATAGTTTTCCTGGACAGGGAATCAGTGCAGAGGCACAGCAGGTCAGCAAACAACATAAACTAAAGGATTACAGGGAGGGATAGTGACAGTAAGGGGAGTGGCAGTGAGGACACAGACCAACCCAATACATCACAGAACTGCCTACTGGACAAAGACAAGATAGGGAGTACTTTATTTTTAATGCACGTACTATTTACAAATGTATTTTATACTCATTGCAAATGTATTTTAAATGTCTTTTTGCTGCTTTCTTTTTTCTGCAGACACAAATGAGCCATTATATAATAGCAATAATGCATTCCAGGGTATGTGTTGCGTGGATAACATCACTTCTCAAATACTGGACATACTTGGCCTCCGGTCTTGTGCCCTATCACCCAAGGCATGACATTATCCTAGCATAACACACATCATCATACAGTATTGCTTAACACCCTAAGAGATATCCAGTTTTGTTTGAAACCCAACTGTAGTCCCGGTGCTGACCACACTGCTTGGTCACCTGCTCTGTGAAAACATACTTCCTAAGGTCCTTTTTAAATTTCCCCCTTTTAGCTTGAGACTGTGCCCCGGTGGATGAACTGTTCCTTAACATGACCAGCTCTTGAGTTCACCCTGTTGTATATGTCCATATGTATTTGAATGTTTATATCATATCCTTTCTCCCTTGTATACCCACAGAGCACATATTAGGACTCCCCAGTCTCTCCTTGTAGGACCTACCCTGCTGCCTCTGGATCAGTCTTGTTGTCCTTCTCTGTATTACTCTCCAAGCTATCCCTGTCCTTCCTCAGATGTGGGTTCCAGAACTGCATACAATACTCCACGCGTGGTTGACTCCGTGACCTGTACATTTGCTGTAGTACCTCTCTTCTGTGGCTAGTGTAGTCTCTCCTGATGCATCCTAACATCTTTATTTGCCATCCCTTAGGGATTACTGCATAGGAAAGAGATTCTTAGGTCTCTTTCCTCCACTGTGTGCTCCACCTTAACCCCACTGATGCAATAATCTATATGCAGATTTCTGCTATCAGGGGGCATTACTTTATCTTTCTTGGCACTGAATTTCAATTGTCAAATACTAGACAATTTTTCCAGACCTGTTACTTCCTGCTTTATGCTACTTATTCCTTTCTCACTGTCTACTCTCCTTCAGTTCTCTATTACCTTCAAGCAGACACACTTTCCCCAGTAACCCCACTCCTATATCACTTATGTACATGTTAAAAAGTATTAGAAAATGGGTTTGAGAAATCCCCGGCTCTGACTGGCTGATAGCCCTGGCATGGCGGGCATCTATCAGACAACAGAGCCCAGGTATTAAAGGTGCCAGTCCCAACCGACCTGATTACTGAAAGTAAGGACCCATTTAGAACTATGAAAACTGACCTGCCACCATTTTTGTCAGTGACTTAGCGGGCAAGTTGCCAGCCATGTATGCCCCCCCTCCCCCGTCTGTATAAGTGCAACAAATTCCGAATAAAATAAAAACTGCCTACTGTTTTGGAAGTAGCAAAACTCCTACTACTGAGCGACATCACCCAAAACATCGTGAAGCACTGACCAGGCTACAGCTTATCAAGACTTTTTAATTCAGCGCCAGTGCACCACGCCACTTTTATACACGAACGGCTGCTAGCCAACCTGTACCTGAGTAAGTACTGTAGTAGTCTGCCAGCTGATCGCATCGCCGTTGCGTCCAATCCATCTCCCTCTGTACTCGCTGTGCATTTCCTTCCATCCTGACTATTATTCGGATGGAGCAGATAGACATAAAAAAACAAAAAAAAATTCACCCTTCACCTGCTCTCACGTTACCTCACTTGGTAGAGCAACGAACCACGTGGTAACAGTCAGCATTCTCCTCAAAGTGCACCTGCCCCCAAGAGCCTGATGGGTAGAGGGGTCATCGATATGAGATAAATTGAAGGGGCTAAGCTGCCTATGAAAAAAAAAAACCTGTGGAGGCAAAAATAGATAAGCCAACCAGTGGAAGCAGCAGTAGTGTGGGGACAAGTTTTAAAAAAATAAATAAACACCTGTTCGCGGTGTCACACTAAACCAATTCTTCCGGTTCTGTCAACAATTGGAATGGTTGAAGCTTAGAGTGCTAAACTTTAAACAAGAAATGATACAGCGGCTGGAGGAATGGGCACAAGAGCGCGGTCAGCTCTCAGAGAGTTGGTAGCAATGTAGGACATAAATGTAGAGCAACAAAATAAACAAAAAAAAGCAGCAAAAGTTAACTTGAAATGCCCCCATGCTGATGTGTTGTTTCTGGCAGCTGGCACTGAAAAACATAAGTGTTGCAGGGCAGCAGTATCTCTCACTAAGCGAGAGAAAAAAATAGTGGCTCCAAATAACTTTCTAAGGGCCCAGTGGGGTGTGTGTGTGTGTGTGTGTGTGTGTGTGTGTGTGTGTGTGTGTGTGTAACCATAGCAACCACCTCCCAAGAATGCAGGCGGAGGAACTATTTTATTAAAAATCTTACTTTAAACACATTTTTCATTAACATTTTTCTTATTAAACTTATTTTTTTGACTGCCCATTTTCTAAGCGCAATAATACCCTCCAGGGTGGGCGGTACTGTGCTATACCAGACCTTCCAGGAGCTATAAGGCCCTCCGCCTATGGCATAGGACCTCATTATGCCCCTCGGCGGTCCGGTATAGCACAATACCGCCCACCCTGTTGGGTATTATTGCTTACATGTCCTAAGGGCAGAACCCTAAGGTACCCCACTAATTGCCTCTCTGACAGAGAATTTTCCATTCAGAACTCCTTGTCTGAGTGCTACTGTATCTGTCAGCCAGTGTCCAGTGTAGCTAACAAACCCACCCCTAGTCTTATGTTACCCACTTTCTACATTAGTCTATGTGACACTAAATTAAAGGCATTACTGAAATACAGGTACAAGATGTCAACTTGCTGGCCTCTCTCCATCATTTGTGTTGCTCAATTAAAAAAAAAATTAATCATGTTTAAGATGACCTGCCCCAGGCCGGCCCAGTGGTGCTGAGGATTAAGGTACTGGACGCCACACCTTGCACCACGTTAGCAACCCACGTTCGGAAGCAAACTTTGGCTACCAGGGATCGGCAGGGGAGGGAAGGGATCTAGCATCCAGAGGACTGCTGTCCCTTCCCGGGGAGGGATTTGGGATCAGCACCACTTACATGCAGCTCCTGGTGGTGGCCAGGGGCAGTGCTGGAACATGAGGCACTTGGCAGATGTGGGGGTGGAGCATTGGCGGGAGTTGGCGCATTAGTGCCATAGACACCATTGCACAGCCACGCTCCGAGGGAAGAAACTACATGAAAAAAACCTGGAGGACCAGGGAGGTGATGAGGGCCCCAAGAGTCTAGGCCCAACACCCCCCAATACTGGACCCTTCCTTGGACAGTTTCTGGTGCTATCCACAGGACGGACCCTCTAATCTTCAGAAAGAGCCACCAGGTAAGTGAGGCGGGACCTTCTCCAGGGGGTGATTTGGGGGACTGGGAAGTCCTGTGGGAGAGACTTAGGAGGAGGGTCTCAGTGGGGAGTAGAGAGCAGACTGAGAGGGTACCTCTGAGAGATGCCCCAGACTGAAGGTGACAAAATAAAGTCTAAAAAAAAAAAAAATTAACTGCCCCACAGGAACCTATGTTACTCGCAATCCATAAGCACATTTACTTCCAGGAATTCAACTATCCTGTCCTTTATTACTGCCTTTAGTTGCTTGCCAGCTCTGGATGTCAGGGTCACTGGCCGGAAATACTGTATTACAGTACCTTAATGTGGTAAACTGTTCTGGAGTGGAAGATTAGGATGGCGACCACTGTATATCAACCAAGGATGCTGCCAGAGCCTACATTGTCTTCCCCAGCACCCTAGCTTGCAGACCATCAGGTCTTGAGGACTTATTTTACCTTTTGGTCCCACAGACCCTTTTAATACTCTTTTTCTCACCAGATATACACTCATTTGTAACTTATGACTGTCTCCCCAAATGTTATCATACTAACCCATAGTTGTTCTTTGGCTTTCAACATGAATACAGCACTAAAGTACCCATTCAGTATGCTTGCTTTACTCTTGTCCTTTTCTTCACACTCTCCATCTTTCCTCATCCTTGCTATATCTGGTTTGTCTTTTTTCCAAATGTACTGTACCTGAAGAAGTTCTTATTGTCTTCCTTGACCCCCTTCTGCTATCCTTAGCTCTGTGGTTGTTTGCCTTTGCATTTCTAATGAACTACCTGCTTTTCCTTATACACCTACCTGCTGGCCTAATTTCTAGGGCTGATCTGCATAGCAGACCAGTTCCTGTTGCGATCCAGGTCAGGAAGTGTTTTGCAGCTGTCCCACTGAAATGTAGTGGGGGACAGGGGGACATCTTTTTATAGCTGTTAATGAGTGAGTGCTGTGCCCTCGCTATTGCTCCTTGCAGCTGTCTGTAACACTTTGCTAACTTTCTATTGGCTGCAAGGAGAAGAGTGCATGATAACATGTTGAATCAGTTGAAGAAACTCTCATGAAGGCGCAGCTGACCTACTGTAGGTGATACACTGAGGAAGCCCTCAGGTTGTTGAGACTAGCCCCCCCCCCCATGACGACAAAACTGACAATGAATGACCTCACAGAGGAAGTTCTAATAAACTGTCAGTCTACACAACCATTTGCTGCTACTAAGAAATAGGAATTATCTCTCCCAGTCTCTTGGTATAATGAAAAAACAGCTGAGTTTCCAGTCACTCTGAGTAGCCTGACGAAGGACTAGCAAAACAAAGGTGGTGGGGGAGATCAGTTGCTGGAGCAAGAGTGGGCCAAGGAAGGGCAATTTGCAAAACAGCCAGCAGAAAAAGAAAACAGTTTTAATCTTTGCACCATGCTTACTTACAAGGAGATAGTATTTTCAGCCTAACAGATATCATGCATGCTCACCCTACCATTACATTAAAAACTGCCACTGCAAGAAGTTATGAGCTGGCCTCAGAGAAGCTTTTTTTTCTTATCCGAAGAAAAAGAGCACTGAAAAGTTATCTAATGAGTCCAGGGTCCAACCAGCTCATTAGGGAATAACAAAAAATCTGTCTCCCTTCCCTCAACAACCTAACCGATTCAGTGCATGACCCATCAGGGAATAAATAAAAGCCTGTCCCTCTCCTTCAAACTACTTGATAGGTCCAGTACCAACCCAGCCTGCCAGGGTATCAAAAGAATTATCCCCCTCTGCTGCTGTGCAACTGCTGCTACCGTTAAGTTCAGGCATCTCCATCACTTCCGGCCTGCAGTGTTCTACTGTGGGAGACCGGGGGGGAGATGACAGCACGCACTTTTAAGCCTGTAATCCTAAGTGTACATGAACCTGGCTCCAACACCTGACTCTCTCACACACGCTCTCTCTTTCTCTTTCTCTTTCTCTCGGTACTCAGTCACAGCTCTGCACTCTCCCTAACACACAGGCAGAGTTCTTACTGCCATGCACACTGCAACCCAGCATGCTGAGCAGTGGAACATCAGAAGCAAAACTGTTGGGAAAAATCAGCAGGCATGAGCATCATCAATTTCTCATCTTTACTTCCATGGAATAACAATGAATCTGTTCCCCTTCCCCCAACTACCTGACGGATTTGGTGCCCATTCCAGCCTGTCAGGGAAAAACAAATCTGTCTCTCTCCCCTCAACTATGACAGGACCAGTGCTTTACAAAGCACAGGAGTTAAGTTCCGGCTGTGCTGGGACTGTAGAATATAGAATTTGGTTTTATGTAATGACTTTCATACACACTGTATGTATCCCAGGGTGTTTTGCAAGGTACAGTAGTTCTAAATTGGTAGGGCAGGGAACGTAGAATAGAATAGAATTTCCAGTGCCCAACCTAGCTCGATGGACTAAATCTGGCCCCTCTTCCCAACTTCCTGATGGGCCCAGTGACCAGTCTGGCCCATCAGGGAATTAAGAAAAATCTGCACACACCCCCAGACACTTAACTGCCTGACAGGTCCAATGCCCAACCCAACGCATCAGGGAATAAAAAACAAAACTATCCTCCTCCCTCAATGACCTGACAGATTCAGTGCCCAACCTGACCAATCAGGAATTAAAAAAAAAAGAATCCCTCTCCCCTCCAACTACCTGACTGATCTGATTACCAGCCGTGCTCTGTATATGTCCTTCTTTCCCAAAGAACCTCATGATCTCAGTATGCAACACATCCTGCCAAGGAATAAAAAAATATGTCCCTCCCCCCCCCCACCAACAATCTGATGGGTCCAGTGCCCAGTGCGGTCTGTCAAGGAATAAAAAAAAATCTATCTCCCTCACCAAATCTGTATGACAGGTCCAGTGCCCAACCCTACCCAGCCCATCAGGGAATTAAAAAAGGGCCCCTTCTTCCAACAACCTGAAAGGTCCAGTGTTCAATGTGAAATCTCAGAAGATAAAAAAAAAAAAAAAACCTGTAGTAAATGCCAACACACTCAGTTGCTTCTTATCGGCTTTATTCTTAACATCAAGTCAGCTCAACTTCTACACAGAGGCAGAATTCCTGTCTCTTGAACGTAGGAAGCAAGAAAAGATAGTATCAGAATTTCCCTAAAGGGACTATCTCTAAATATCACTAATATTACACAGTGGACACTAACTAGGGAACAAATAACAATTGCAATATGCAGACCACTTTATAACAAAACCTAACCCCCTCCCTCAACAAACTGACAGGTCCTGTGTTCAACCAGGCCCCTCAGGGAATAAAACATTCAACCCTCTCCCAATAACCTGACAGGTCCGGTGCCGAAGCCCAACTGTCAGGAAATAACAAACAAAATATGCTCATCTTGCCCAACTATCTTACCAGTCTGGTGCACAACCTAGGCTCATAGGGGGATTAAACAAGCATTTGTCAATACCGAGTGTTTGCCACATGCACTGGTGTCATGGTGGTGTGTGGTGCTGATACCACTGAAAGTGACATGCCTTTCTTGTCACTCACCCCATCTAATTTACCCATTGGCTGCGAGGATGAGCCATTGTGTGAGGTGGGCGTCGCTTCCATCTCTGTGCCCTGACATTGCTATTAGTGTGTGTGTGTGTGTGTGTGTGTGTGTGTGTATAGAAGTGTAGATGGCGGAAGATAGTGGTAGCAGTAGGTCGAGCTCAGTTTCCCATCATGCTGGGAGATGGATATTCAATTTTCCCTGTTTGTTTTCTTTGACTTAAGAGGCCTGTCCTCCCAACGTCCCAAATCTCTAGGGCCCGAAGCCACCACATATGAGGAAGGGAGCCCAGTGTTGTCACTCCTCAAAGGAAGAGGGGATAAGCCGGTGCCGCAGGAAACAGCTTCTTCTGACTTTAGTTGCTATGAAGAGGGCTCATGGCCAGAGTTGGGGGTATCCTGGGCATTGGGCGATAAACATACTAAATTAATTAAGCAATAAACCATGACGGGGTGTGGGTTAGGCTGGGATTTACCCACACCTGGTGTAGTTTGGTCAAGAGGCCGCAGGCCAAGTGAGTAAACCACACTAGAAGTGGGCAAATCCTAGCATAACCCATACCCTGTAGTGGTTTATTGCAATTATACAATGTTCCACATCCCTTTTTGTAATAAAGAATTAAAGAAAAGTACAGTTTTTGTTACTTTTAATAATTTTTTGTGAATTTATTGTTGCGCCACAGAAAATAGTTCCCTGTTGGTAGGTAGAATAATGTCCCCCTTCCCATAACTGAGACTTTTTGTACATTAATCCACACCCAGTATTAAAACAATCTCCATTCTCAAAAAGGATGCAGTCTCCTCCTCCCTCACCCCCCGCCCATTAGTTTTTGTTTTGAGGCACAGGAAAAGCAGAGAGCTCCAAGGCTGGAGAACAGCCTCAGTCACATGATACCTCAATGCCAAGAAGGACACCAAGAAATGGAGATAAAAAAGACAGAATTAAAAAAATTGCCCAAATTAATGTAAGGCAGCGCATCCCCCCCCTCCGAATAGGATGCCACACTTGGGGTGCAAGGCTTCCTAAATAATCCAGTATGTTGTCTCAAACTGGCATTGTGGTTGTTAACAGTTCATGCAAGTTTAAACACTCCTGACTACTTCAGTTAAATGGAACATGGGGGCATTTTCGCACTTTCCAATCCTGTAGAGCAACAAAAGTTTCCTTGTGCAGCCATTCGCCAAGAAACTTCAACTCCTCTATAACAGAAAACAGTTACACTTGTTATATTTGTCAATGCCGAATGTTTCCTTGCATGGTTTATGTGGCAGGGGTGTATTGTGTTAGTTGAACTCCTGGTGGGAGGAACAGCTTGCCTGAAGTATGTTTTGACAAGCTGTCATATTTTGGACAGCATTTGAATACAGAAGATTGGTTAATAAGAAGGCTGTGTTGAAAATGTGGGGTGCATTGCTGGCCTGGTGGCACCGAGGGTTGAGGCACTGGACGCCACACCTCGCGCCACACCAGAGACCCATGTTCGGGAGCAAGCGCGGACCACTGGGGGTCGACAGGGGAGGAGAAGGATCGAGCATTCCAGGGACAGCTCTCCTTCTCGGGGAAGGGGGGGCAACCAGTTGTCAGTGCATGCCTGACCCGTAGCGGTGGCTGGCACACCAACACTGCAGACATCGGGTCAGAGGTGGGGCAGATGCCTGATGAGGTGCACGCATGGGAGCATGCGTGGCATCATCGCTGGCATCCTTGCATGCTCCGTCCCGAAGGGGAGAAACCAGGAGGAAAAAAGCTCACAGCAGATAATGGAGGGAACTTGCAGGTCACTGCTATTTTAAATAATTTGTAATATATTGTTTGTCTTATATGTCATGTATTTGTATTCCTGTATTAAGTGAATGTAAAAGTTAGCTTTTTGTATAACATCTTGTGACTATTTTATAGTCTCAGGTCGCATATGAAAAAGGGCCTTGGCTCATATGTTTACCCAGTTAACAAAATAAATAAATAATGCCCCCGAATAGCCATGGCACTGACCCCTGTACTTGATCCGGTCTTGGTGGGGTTGGGCTCCCCTGCTGACACCGTCAGGGGGGAAAGTCCTGGGGGTAGCTGGTCGGCGTCGGCAGGTGGACATCGGGGGACGAGGTTGGTGCTCCCTCCAGATAGAGAGGGCCGAGGAGCAGAGGCATAAATTAAAAAAAATGTGGGTTGCAAATATTTACGATTTCCACAGTTATGAGCATGCATACCAAAATTGCAACAAATGGCCATAACTTTGACATTTTTCATATTTTGACCCCAAATGTTGAACATAGTCTTCTTATCACCACACCTCATGAACCCAGTAGGTGAACATTTTGAAATTTGTGGGAAAACGGCATTCCACACCACAGGTACAAAAACATATTATGGGCAGGATGTGAAACATGACAGCTGTACTGTTCATGAGGTGGTGTGATAAAATGGCTATATTGAAAATTTGGAGTGAAAATATTGAAAATGACCAAAGTTGCACGCGCGTGTGTAGAAATTTTGAACGACCAGGAGTAACTCTGCCATTTTTTTGAGTTGTTTCACCAAATTTTTAACATGGCCTTTTTGGGACACCACCTCATGAAGGGTGCCACTGTCATATCATTCACTCATCGTGAAAGGTGATGTTGAACAGCAACCACACCATTCTGCGTCACAGGTGCAAAAACACATTTTGGGCAGGATGTGAAAAATGACAGCTGTACTGTTCATGAGGAAATGTGAAAAAATGACAACGTTGAAAATCTGGACTGAAAATATTCAAAATTGGCAACGTTAAGAGCATGTGTAGAAACTGCACAACACATGCACATAACGTCATCATTTTGGGGATTTTGCAACAAATTTTCAACATGGGCTTTTTGGGACCTCTCCTCATGAACACTGGCACTGTCATTTCCTTAATCGGTCCCAAAAGGTGATTCCACACAGTGACCATGAAATCACCTTTCCAGACTGAGTAACAAAATGACAGTGACAGTGTTCATGAGGTGGGTCCCAAGAACCTCATGTTGAAAATTTTGGGTCAAAATTCCTAAAAATGGCTGAGACTTCAACATAAGTTGAAACCCCATTGACAGCCATTATACAGTGCTTACCTTGATTCCTCAGTTCACATTTTGGCTTTGAGGAGTGCAGGCGTGTCCCAGTCCTCAGAAGATTATAGCTGCCAACCTCGGAGGCTAAGTATGAGATGGGAAGCAGGTACACAAAGGAGGGTCGGGATGGGAGGGGATGGGAAGATGATGAGGGACCATTTTCTTTTACAGGCTTTAAAAAAAAACATCAGGGGACAGTTTTCTTTTTTTTAACAGGGAAAAAAAATGTTTATTTCCAGACACTGGGAGTGGGCTCCCCAGTGTCCAGGGAGACAGGAGTTTAGATAATGATGACATGAGGATTGGGCACCCCAATGACGGCACAGGGAACAGAGGGAACAGGGCAGACAGCACCCAGTGGGAGGGAGCTGGAGGGATAACCTGGATGCCGAGGTTCAGAGAGTGCAGGGCGGGTAGCACACAGTGGGAGGGAGGGCTCAATTGAATGCTGGCTGGGGGAACAGATGGTGTGGGGTGGGCAGCACGCAGTGGGAGGGAGTGGGAGGGATTTATTAGATCACCAGGGACTGTAGAGCATTTGCATTCTTGCAGCCTACCTGAACCTCTGGTGCTGGGAGCCAAGATCAGGCAGTATATTAAGATCTGAGACCCCTCTTGGTGACCGGGGGTCTGCCACTGTCAGAATGGCCACTGCTGAACAAAAAATGCTTTTATCAGGTCCAGGGAACTGCTAGCCAAGAGAGAGAGTGGGAGTGGACCAGAGAGCAGGAGGAGGTGGGTGCAAACAACAGGGAGTGGTTATGATAAAACAAAAAAAAAGTTTAGCAGCACATCTTTCTTCCCCGCTTGGACTGTTCTCACTTTTGGAGTTTCATTTTGACTTCCATAGTTTTGAATCTTTGGGCAGGAGGCACTAAATTTTATCAGGAGCTCCCCACCCCCATAAATGTACCCCCTCTCTGGCTCTGAATGCTGTGAGCACTTTCATTTTCTGTAGTCCGAGGAAAGTGTAACTGAGTGTGAGGTCCTTGTAACAGTGCACCTAGCATGGGGCTAGAGAGAGTAGACCCGTTCAGCCCAGTTTGGCCCGGAGATGCATCCGCATTGCAGGCTGATCATGACAGATCAGCCTGGCTTGCTGGGTGGTGCAAATCAAACGGTCGGCAACATCTTTTGAAGTTGGTGACCATCCCCACCCAGCAAGCCACAAACTCTGTCATTGTTAGCCTGGGTGTTTACTGGTCTGGTACTGTCACACTCCTGCAACACTGCTCTGCATTGGGAGGACAGTGTCACACCTCTCAAAAGGCACTCTCATAACAACATGTTCACTTGCGCATGCACGCATGGCGAACACAAAAAATGTGTCCCTCTACCTCCAACTACCTTATGGGTCCCGTCCCCAACTTAGCTTGTGTATTAAGCCAAACTGAGATAGGGAGGAGCAGCAGCTAAGCGGTTATCAGAAGGTGGAATAGGCAGTGTACTAAAACACTGATGTTCCCAAGCCCATCTACTCAGGTCACAGTGAGGGGCTTAAACACTGCATAGGAGGCTTGGGGCTTCTGCCACACTGCTGCTGCTACCAGCCTGTTAAGTCATCTCTGCACTGTCTGGCCTGTAGAGCACTAACATAGGAGAATGGACCAAGGAGGACCAATGGCGCACACTTCTGAGGCTGTAATCCCAAGTGCCAGTGATCTTGGCTCCACCACCCAACTCTCCCTCTCTCACTCCTTTCTTCTGTAGGTGCTCAATCTCAGCTCTGAACTCTGCCCTCTATACACATATGGATTACATTACCATGCACATTCCAACCCAGCCTGAAACACAGCAGAATGGCCCGGTGCTCAACCTGACCTGTCAGGGAATAAAAAACGTGGTCCTATCCCATCAACTGCCTGATGGGTCCAGTGCCCAACAGCTTAACAGGGGGAAAAATCTGGTCCCCCCTTCTCCAACTACCTAACGGATCCAATCCTCAACACAATCTGTTGCAGAAAAAAGAATCCGTCCCTGCTCCTCCACCAAACTACCTGATGAGTCCAAGGCCTAACCTGGACCGTCAGTGAATAAATAAAAAAAATCTGTGCACCTCCCCTCAATAACCTGATGCATCCCAAACCCACCCCCATCTATCAGGGGATAAAAAAATCTTTCTCCCTCCCCCAAACTACCTGACAGGTCCTGTGTGCAATCCAGCCAATCAGGAAATAAAATACGGTCCTCCCCTTCCAACTACCTGATGAGTCCAGGGTCCAACCCAGACCATCAGTAAACAAAAACAAATCTGTGATTTGGAGGGGATGTTATAAATGAGTTTGGAGCTGGGGGGATGAAACAAATAACTTGGTGCAGGGTGAACCTGAATCACTGTGTACAGTGCAGGGAGCATCACTGAAAACCAGTGGTGCTGTGACAAAACCCTTCATGTGGGCACTGTATACAAAAAAATCTGTAAAACTGATGTAAATGTGTTCCTCATATAGCAACAGTTTTAACAGTGAGACTGATGAGACAGTAAGGCCAAGATAACATACTAACATACTAATTGCCAGCAGATTAGGCCTTATGGTCTATCGAGTCTGCTTGAACCTCAGATCCCTAGTTGGGTACCGAGGCCCTCCCCCCCTTGTGTTCCAGAAACCCCTATCATCCATCCCCACCCCCCTGGGCGAGGCCATCATCTGATACATCCGCTTTCTGTGTCTGTCCCACCCTCTCTTGAAGCCCTCCACTATGGATCTCTGAACCAGCTCACCAGGCAGCACATTCCAATGACCCACCACACTCTCAGTGAAAAATCTCCTCCTCTTTCCCCCCCTCACCCTTCCACCTTCCACCTTCAAACCATGCCCTCTGGTGATACCTCCCTGCTTTAGTCTAAAGATCCCCTTCGTGTTTACCCTATTTATTCCCTTGAGGTACTTGAAGACCTCAATCATGTCCCCCCTGTCTCTCCTCTCCTCCAATGAAAACAGGAAGAGCTCCTCAAGTCTGTTCTCATACGTCAAATCCTCTAGTCCTCGTATCATTTTAGTTACCCTCCTCTGTACCCTCTCCAGGAGCTGTATGTCCCTCTTCAAGTGTGGTCTCCAGTACTGTACACAGTACTCAAGGTGTGGTCTAACCAATCCATTGTACAGTGGCAGAATCACTTCCCTGCTCGTAGAGGTGATCCCCCTTACGATGCATCCCAACATCCTGTTTGCTTTGCTAGCCGCTCTCCTGCACTGCTCAGAGTTATTCATACAGGCATCCAACATGACCCCTAGGTCTTTTTCCCCTGTTGAGGCCTCCAGCGCCTCCCCTCCCAGGGTGTACCTGTGTTTAGGGTTTCCCCGCCCAAGATGTAACACCTTGCACTTGGTGATATTGAAATTTAATTTCCATGTGTGAGCCCACCTTTCCATGGTGTCCAGGTCCCATTGCAGGGCCAACCTCCCCTCTTCCCCCTCAACTACTGCTCCCATCTTGGAGTCATCAGCAAAGAGACTCATTTCACACCCTATACCCTCCCTGATGTCCGAAATGTATGCATTAAACAGGATTGGACCCAGGACCGAGCCCTGCGGTACCCCACTACCGACCTCTGTAGGGTTCAAGAGCTCCCCACTGACCACTACTCTCTGGGTGCATCCAGCTAGCCAGTTTTCAATCCATCTGACCATCAAAGGGCCTACTCCCAACCCAGTCAGTTTCTAGACCAGACCATTGTGGGGGACAGAGTTGAACACCTTGCTGAAGTCCAAGAATAATACATCCACAGGCTTTTCCCTGTCCAGTTCTGATGTTACCCATTCATAGAACTCCACAAGATTGGTTTGACATGATCTACCTGGCACAAACCCATGTTGCTGACTATCCAGACCTCCCACCTCCTCCAAGTACACCCCCAATAGTTCCTTTAGTATACTCTCCATTAATTTTCCCACCACCGAGGTCAAACTGATGGGTCTATAGTTACCTGGTACATCCCTCGACCCCCCTTTATGGATTGGCACCACATGTGCCTCTTGCCAATCCCTAGGTACCCTCCCTGTCTCAAGCGACCTGTTGAAGAGCTCCACCGGGGTGCAGCCAGTATGTCCGCCAATTCCTATAGTACTCTCGGATGAATGCCATCCAACCCAGGAGATTTATCTTTCTTTAGGCCCTTAAGGGCTAACCACACCCTTTCAGTGGAGATAGCATCATCCGTCCCCTCCACCTTACTGGCCTTTCAATCTTATCCTGATGTGACACCCCTAGGTACCTCTCCTCCCTCTTGCTCCATTCTGCTGCTCCCTGATCCCACTCTACGCTTCTATCCCCACTCAGTGCCTTGCTTTGTAGATATCCCATCCCCCTCCCTAGTGAACACAGAGGCGAAGTACTCATTTAATACCTCTGCCTGGTCCCTCGCCTCTTCCACCCACCCTCCTTCTGATCTCAACCTGCCGAGATGGCCTTTAGTTTTTCTACGCTCCCCAATGTACCAGAAGAACCCCTTTTCCCCTCCCCTTATTCCCTATGCCAGCTGCTGCTCTTTACTGGACTTTGCCCCCCGTACCATCCAGGTGACTTTTCTAGATGCAAGATGGTACATTTCCTTTTCTCTGTCCTTTCTCATTGTTTTATATTTTTGTAGGCAGCCTTCATTTCTCTGACCACTACTTGAACCTCACTGGACCACCAGCATGGTTTATGTGACCTTGCTCCCTTACGCTTCACCTTAGTGCAGGTCCTGACTACAACATAAAAACAAGCATTTGTCAATGCCGAGTGTTTGCTTGCTTTTATTTTCTGTGTAGTTGTTGGGTATAGACAGCACTGAGGCAAAAATTAACAGACTAATGACGAGTTATAATAGTGAAATTGTCGGCATTAGCATAGGTTTTTTTAATGAATTTCCCTCTTCATGATCATGAAATTGTATCTTCATTTGTGCATGTCACTTTTAAAATGGAGTAAACAGAAGAGCGGAGATATTTCAAGCCCCATTATTCATGCCAAACCACTTCTCCTGATGCAGTACATGATTCCATTAGGCCATGACGTGCATGTCAACCCCTTGTGAGGGAAGGCTCCCCAGCCTCTCACAATGTGTCACTTGTGCAACATAGCATTCTGCAGTACCTTCTCAGGCTCAAAATGGTAGTATATGACAGTGCTGGCCCCCATCTTTGTGCTACCCAGAAGACTCCCAGAGCTTGAGTCGACGGCATGGGAACACAACCTGCTACCTGCTGGGCCAATTGCCGGCTCTGCACACATTTCTTCATAACATTGTTTTTTTGACATTTTGACTCCAAATTTTCAGCATAGTCTTTTTATGACCCCACCCCCTTCTGAGCATGACAGGTGTCATACAGACCCTGTCCACACTACACCAGAAAATCTCTCTGTAACATTACAGAGGGTCCAAATCGTTACCATAACGGTTTGCGTTTATACTGGTAATGTTACAGAAAGTGTTTTCACAACCGTTGTTGAAAATTGATATTAGGTGTTTTCAACAACAGTTTCTGTAACGTTTTCAAAACTCCATTTGGCCCTGTCCACACTACACCAGTAAAATCCTGTAACATTTTCAAAACATTTTCAGAGGTAGTGTCGATACACTGTAACATTTTCAGTCTGTAACGCTTTCCAAACGTTACAGATTTTCAGTGCAGTGTGGATAGGGCCTAAAGTACTGTCTGAAAAGTCATTTTGAGGCACAATTGCGAAGACACATTTTAGCCAGGATTTTAAATAGACTCATGTCCCGTTCGTGAGGTGGTGTGAAAAAAAATGGCTGTGTTGAAAATTCGTGGTCAAAATATTAAACATTGATTGCTGAAGTTATGCATGAACTTTGAAGATTTTCAACACACCTTCATAACATTGGTGTTTTTTAAAATTTTGACACCAAATATTCATCATAGTTTTTTTATGACCCTCTTCATGAACCTGGTAGGTGAAATTTTTCACATTCTGCCTGAAAGGGGATTTTGCGGTGTGGCTGTGAAATTACCTTTCAGGAAGGATTTGAAAAACAGCAGGAGATGGTGTGAAAAAATGTCTATGTTGAAAATTTGGGATCAAAATATTGAACATTACTAAAGTTATGAGGGAACATTGAAAAATGTCAATGTACCTTCATAACTTTGGTGTTTTTTTGTGTATGCACAAACATAAAATGCAAGACCAGCCTTGTTGGCACCAGCCAAATCTTGTTCTCCCTTTTGTAGATCTAGAAAGCCCTCTTGTCTCGAATTACATATTTTGTTTGTCTATCTGTCTATCCTACCATATAGGTTTCCTATGTTTTTTTGTCTTACTGACAAATTAATGTACTGATGGGTTGCTCCTAATACTGTGCCTTTTATTGCTGCCTAAATTTTTCTTCCCCCTTTAGCTCCTGAATGTTATCTGGCTGACCCTGGAGTCTGTCATTTTTTCAGGGTCTGTGTTCCTAAGATGAGGGACCACAGTGCCGGAATTCAATTGCTGGGAATCTAGCACAATAGTTCTCAAACACTGTCATAGTAAGCATCCCCAAGATATGGAGAAAATCTCAGGCCTCTCCATAGAAACAATATCATACAATACTTTGCCCTGTAGTACATTAGGAAGAATGTAAAATGGCATTGAATAAACGACCAGGTTTATTCACCTGTGACTATTTACATTCAGTTTTCCCATCTCTTCCTACAAAACACCAACTACTCAAAATGCAAAGCAGCGGTGCGTGTTACTGTAAAAATATTAAACCTACTCCTTTTTATTTCATTTCAGCTCACCCTGTTCTCCAGTCTTGTAAGAACCATTCTTTATCTCTTAGCTTTAAAATGTTTGAGATTAGAAATAATAAGATGAGAACATCTTTTAAAATGGCTGTCCCCAGGGTTTCAGCAGTATTCTCAGCTTTTTGAACACCCATCATTTAACATCACTTTTCTTGGAACTGTGGTAAACTAGCATGCAACAGACTCTGCTCCTGGACCTTAAGGGACAATGGGTGTTCAAAGATAGCTGTGAATACTAATAAAATCTGAAGCTAGCCGTATTAAAAGGAATATTCCTTTTCATTATTTCAAATTTTAAAACAAGTGCTGAAGCAGACTCAACCTGTAGAAAAAAGAGTCTTTTACAAGATAGGAGAAAAGGGGTGATCTAAAATAGAAGAAAAAGATATAGGTTCAGAATATTCACTGTAACTTGGACTGCTGCTTTTTTTTCCCAATTGTTTAACCAGGTGAGACACACTAAGCTGAAAGCTTGTTTACAGGTGCAACCAGGGAGCACAGGGAAGTTAAGTGACTTGCTCAGGGTCACACAGTATGCAAGTGGGGGCTGTGGGATTCAAATCCAGGTCTCCATATTTGCAGCTCAGAGTCTTAAACCACTGTGCTATACTGCCTCCCTTATGGTATAGTACACAGTCA
This sequence comes from Neoceratodus forsteri, assembly GCA_016271365.2. Classification (NCBI taxonomy): domain Eukaryota; kingdom Metazoa; phylum Chordata; order Ceratodontiformes; family Ceratodontidae; genus Neoceratodus; species Neoceratodus forsteri. The sequence continues at coordinate 1,732,312,412 of CM057449.1, forward strand.
GGCTTAACTGGGCCTCCCCTGGAACTGAACAGAGCCTTCCAAGAGTGGCTGGCCTTACCATTGAGAAACCCTGATCTAGCTCCATGTTGAACTTCACAGTACTGTGGTCATTCTGTCCTATGGGGTCCTCTACCATGATATCCTTGATAATGTCTTGGTTGGATATTACGAGATCTAGGGTTGGGGGCCTGGGTGAGAAAGCAGTCGTGCAAAATCACCAGATACTTTTGTCATTTCTGGCTTCTTGTCTCCTGTATGTCCCAATCAATATCTGGAAGATTGAAATCTCCCATACTTAATGTTCCTTCCTGATTCACTGCCATCCTAGTTTCATTTTCTATCGCCTTCTCTCTGCCAGTTATCTAGTTAGCAACCTGTAAGCTACTCCAATCTTGTGCCTTTCCCCCCCTTGTTTCACCACCTGAAGCCATAGTAACTCCACTCCCTGTCCTCCACAGATAGATTTATCCACTGAGAGCCTTTTGAACTCCCTAACATGCACTGCCACTCCCCTCTTTGGCATTTTGTCCTGTCCTGTAGGCTTCATAGTATAAAATACTCAGAGGTAGGGACAACCAGCTACCACTTTCTTGCCGGATGCATCCAACTTTTTTTTTTTTAATTCTTTCGTAACCACGCAATACCTACTAGGCATAATGCCTGTGCTCAAGGGTAACCTGGGAGCACTGGTGAGGCTAACTGACTTGCTCAGGGTCATACAGTGGTAATCAAACCCAGGACTGCTGGAAGTACCAAGCTCATTCATAGTTCATTACTCTAACTTCTAGGCTATACTGCCAGCCCTGCCCTTTTGTGACACAGTGGTTGGATGGTGAGCCTGCAGGGAGTGAGAGACTGTGTTATTCTGTAAAACTGTAAAGAGGATACCACTGTTTGGCTGTGAAGATGATCCTGTCATTCTCTTGAGGGCAACATACCACTATGGAGGTATAGATCAGCCATTATAGGAGCTGCCTGCAGACTTAATGGCCAGTGGTAGCCTGCCATGGCAGCGACCTTAAATACTGACTGTACTGGAGGTACGAGTACGGACATGGCTAACAGCAAATGGAAATAATGAAAGAAACCCTGAAGAAGATTGTCAGTTTGGTAGCAGGCAAAACTCAGCCCCCTCTGCATCTCTGTTAACAAATGTATGGAGAGTAATGTCATCTAAGGAGGAAGATGGAATATAAATAGATGACTCTGCTTTATTTGAAGAAGAGAAGCAATGCAAACCCTCATCAGAAGGCACAGGTGGCTTAACAGGAAATGGATCTGCAACAGGGCAGATACTCCAGATGGGGTGGAGAAAATGAGGAGAGACCAAAGGAGACTGGAGAACTGGTCCGAGGTGTGGCAACTGAGATTCAATTCTTTTTTTTTTCACTTTCTCCTGGCCCCTTCCCCATAGGAATTAATTCATCTGGTCTTTTTGGCCGGGGTGCTGATGTAGGGTGGACCCCAGCGTCATTCCGCACAGGATGGGGAGATATTTTGCCTTTGGTTTTTCTCCCGGTTCCCGAACCCCTGAGGACACCTGCATGCAGGACTTTCGTCCAGACAGATGGTGTGCTGATGCACACCATCCTCAAATGCCCTCAGCATCCTTTCCACCCCAACTCTGAAGAGCCGCTTGTGCACCGGATGCCCATGCTTCCACCGGCATCGGTGCGTCGGGTGCCATTAAGCACCCCAGGAATCCCACCCCAGGAGGACAGCATTTGTTGGGATGCTCGATCCTCCTTCCCCCAACTGACCCCCCGGTGGCCCGAGTCCGTTCCCAAACCTGGGTCACTGGCGTAGCATGAGGTGTGGCATCCAGTGCATCAACCCTCAACGCCACCGGGCCAGCCTGAGATTCAGTTCTAAGAGGTGCAAGATAATGCACCTGGCATGTAGGAACCCAAGGGAGAGCCACAGGATGGGAGGGGAGGGCAGAGTTTCTGACAGTCACCAAGGAGGAAAGGGATCTCAGGGTTATCATTTCTGATAACCTAAAGGTGTCACAGCAGAGTACAAAGGCAAGGTCAGAGGCATGCTAGAGTGCATAGGCAGAGGTATCACTAGAAGGAGGGAGGTGGTGATAAAACACTAGTGAGGTCTCACCTGTAGTACTATGTGCAGTTCTGGAGGCCACATCTTCGAAAGGACATTGACAGGGTGGAGTCAGTCCAGAGAAGGGTGACAAGGATGGTACACGGCTTGCACCAGAAAACATATGAGAAGAGACTGAAGGACCTCAATATGTACTCAATGGAGGAGAGGAAGGAGCGGGGAGACATGATAGAGATCTTCAAGTACCTTAAAGGCATAAACAAGGTGCAGGGGGTGGCATCTTTCGATATTGGAGAAATACAAGAATGAGGGGGCATGATATGAGAATTGCAGGGGGCAGGATAAGGGGGAATAGGGAAAAAAGTTTTTCTTCACAGAAAGGGTGGTGGATTCATGAAACAATCTGCCAGAGGAGGTGGTGGGCACAAACACAGTGGAGGGCTTTAAACATGTATGGAACAAACATAAAGGGACCCTTGGGGTGGGAAGAAAAGGAGACAGCCACTGACGGAGTAGGACCAAAGGCCACAAACTAGGACAGGCTTATGGGCAGACTATATGGGCCTGGCGGTCCTCATCTGCCGACAATTTCTATGTTTCTATATTTCTAGCTCCGTGTTCTCCAAAACCTGGAGAGAACTCTGATCAGTCAGTGGGAGATATTGACCACAACTACTCAGAGAAGGGGAGAGGAGTCTAGACCAGTCACTTCTAAAGGAATTCACAGTACTGTGTGGGAAGAATAATGAAGCTGCCACCCTCAAGGTTCATATAGGTGATGGGATGGGCAACAAGCATCTGGGGTCTGCCTGTGTAGAAGGGAGGCTACACAGAACTGCCTGCATTAAAAGTTGCCAGTGTAAAACCCATTGACACTGGGGTTGGTACAGAGATCAGAGGTATGACAGACATTGATGGCACTAGAGACAGTGCCATGGATGGCAACAGGGGCAGTGCCGAGGATGACACCAGAACTGACACCAAGCGGAAAAGCCTGACAATGGCACCAAGATCAGAACTGAACATGCAAACATATAATCTGCCAGCAGATAAGGACCGCTTGGCCACCTAGTCTGTGCATTTTTGCCTACCTATTGTATCACCACAGACCCTACTTGAGCTCCAGCCTATCCCCCCCCACCCTTGTCTTATTACTAAGGTTCCCTGATAGCCGGCCCGTCGGCACAGCAGTTGGATTTCCACTTGCGACACCAGCGACCCAGGTTCGGGAATGGACCCAGGTCGTCGGAGGGCCGGCTGGGGGAGAAGGATGGAGTGTCCCATGTACTGCTCTCCTTCTCTGGGGGGAAGGTGCGGAGTACATCCGGTGCTCGATGGACCCCTGGTGGAGGCCGGAGGTACCGTGGCAGCCAGCATCTGGACATCCTTGGGGGTGGGGTGGATGCATGTCCCCGCCCCCCGGAAAAAAATAAGGGGTCAAAAACTCCCGCAGCCAGCGCTCATGAAGCCCGCCTCTCCGCTCGTTCATAGCTCCCAGGCTGGCTCCCCCATCTGATCTATGTCCGTGGCACCATGGCCGGTCCGGCAGCCCCACCCTTGGGGACAAGCCAAGGAGGTGTCTAGGGAGTCAAGCTAATTTGGGTGTGAGGGGCGGCAAGGTCCGTGACCGGGCTGAGCCCGGCATTGGAAGCGAACAAAAAGTAAAATAAATTGCAAAAAAAAAAACTAAGGTTCCCTTATGCCTATCCCATGCTTTCCTGAACCCTGTTACAGTTTTTGCTCCCACCACCTCCACTGGTAGACTGTTCCAGGCATCCACCACTCTCTCCATGAAGAAGTACATCCTCACATCTCCCCTGAGTCTAACCCCTCCAGCTTCATAGCATGACCGCTTGTCCTTCAGCATCTTTTTTTGATGACAAATGCATCCCTCTTGAACCTTATTTATACCTGTGAGGTATTTGAAAGTTTCTATCATATCCCTCCTCTCCCTGCATTTTTTCAGGGTGTACATATTGAGGTCCTTCAGTCTTTCCTCATAGGGCTGTTGGTGCAGACCCTGCACCCTTTTGTTTGCCCTCCTCTGGACCGCCTTCACTCTTGCTATGTCCTTCCGGAGACGAGGTCTCCAAAACTGGACACAGTACTCCAGGTGAGGTCTCAACAGTGATCTATACAGAGGTAACACCACCTCCCACTTTCTTCTGGTGATACTCCTCCCTTATGCACCCCAACAGACCACTAGCTCTCCCCCGAATGCCTTGTCACACTGTCTAGCCACCTTTAGGTCACCAGATATGATAACCCCCAGGTCTCTTTACTGTAGGTGGTTGTCAATACCTCTCTTCACAATTTATATTTATATATTATTATGGGCAAACAGTCTAAATCCTCTCCCACGTCAATGAACATCAATGGCTCCACTACCTGTGACCCTAAGACTATGGCCGATGCCCTAAATAAAACCTTCACTGACCTCAGTGGTGTCCTCTCACCAGACTTCTTCCAGGACTTGTCAGTTCCTAAACTCGTATCCCAAACCACCTCGCCAGACAAACCGCTATTTCACTTTAAAATAGTTAAGACATATGAAGCCTACAGATACATAAAAAAGGCCTGCTCTAAATCTAGAAATAGCAGTGACACCATTGATCTAAAACTTCTGTCCCTCACCGTGGAAGAAGTGATCCACCCCCTCACCAAAATTCTCAACCTCTTCCTGTGCCAAAGTCAATTCCCCAACACATGGAAGGCCACTATAGTCACACCAGTGCATAAAGGGGGCGACAAATCCACCAAGGAAACTATCAGCCCCCTATCTATACTTCACCCCTCTCCAAAGCTCTTGAGCGGATCGTATGGATCAACTATCAGACTACCTGCAAAAGTAACGATCTACTCTGCATTCAGCAACACGGATTTAGGAAAGGACACAGTACATTGGCGGCCATACTTGATTTCTCTAGTGAAACTCACAAAGCCTTGGATAAGGGTTATTTAACCGGAGCTGTTTTCATAGACCTCACAAAGGCCTTCGACACTGTTCACCATAGCCTTCTAATCTCTCTTCTGCTCAACACTGGGCTAGCCAAGGGACCTGGAGCCTGGGTAAACAGTTACCTGGCACAACATTCTCAAACAGTAAAAATCTCTGAGGTTCTCTCTGACTCCAAACCGGTCCTCTCTGGTGTCCCCCAGGGCTCAATTTTAGGTCCTCTCCTCTTCAGCCTATTTCTAAACTTGCTTCCCAAATCCTGCCCTGAAAAAATTAATATTCTATGCTGATGACGCTGTAATTCTCTCCTCCCATAAGGATCCAAATCCACTACGACAACTTGCAGCTTGCTTTCTCATGTGTTGAAAAGTGGTTCCTTGAGCACAAACTGGTCCTAAATCAAAAAAAAACAAAAGTCATGCTTTTCGCCAGTCATCAAAACAGAAATAGGCATACTCCACTCGTCATAAAAACTTCTCTTGGAAATACACTAGAACAAGTGAACACCTTCAAATACCTTGGTATCACTTTTGATGAATGTCTTACTTTTGCGGCCCATATCGATAACACTGCAAAAACAGTGCACCAACGCATTGGAATTTTGTACCGGAACCATCAGTTTTTTCAACCAAGCTGCCTTGAGGATCGCTGTTCAAAGCTCCATCATCTCAATCATAGACTATGGTCTAATTGTCTATGGCTCAGCTACTACCACTGCACTAAAGCACATCTCAACAGCACTAAACAAAACCTGTCGACTCCTCACTGGAGCACAGAGATGGACCCACACTTGTGACCTCTACACGGAAACCGGTTGGTTGCATCTTTCCAATCCCCTCATATCTCACCTGCGTGATGGCAAAAAATAAATCTTGGGACTCACTCCTCCATGTATCCGGGACCTGCTCTGCCTGAATAATGGCACTCGTACCACCAGAAGATTTGACCACCAATCTTTCCTTGTCCCTAGATGCCGGACTGCTCAGGGACAACGATCTTTTACATACCGTACCCCTACCTGGTACAATGCCCTTAACCTGCCCTCCCTATCCTCCACGACATTGGGAGCTTTCAAATCCATACTTTACGCTCACCTCATAGCCTCCAGCTCCTGTGACTGCTTTGACTAAAGTCTCATCCCACTGAGTGCACTTACATTTGTTTCACTCAACCACCATGGTCTCCTCTTTGACAAGACAACCTGAGTACCACTAACCTGGTTCTGTCTGCTCCTAAACTTCTTATTTCTCCCTCTCTTCCCTCTCAAGCTCTCCAATCCTTATTCCTTGCCCTTGACACTGCCTCTGAGTTCCTTTTTCTTTTCTGTACATAAATGTTACTGTTTAAGTTGTGGCCTTGTTAAATGGCTTATTGATTGTTTGTAACACTGTCTACTATGTTTTTGTACTTAATGACGTGGAACTTTTGTAAAAGAGCCTTGGCTCAAAGGTATTAATTCCTAGAACAATAAACTTCATATTCGCCCCGGGTTTCTGTGCTACAAGTGCATGATTTGCACTTTTTCTCACTGAAGCCCAATTGCCATACCTTTGACCATTCCTCTAACTTTTTCAGATCCCCTCTCAATTTTTCCTCACACACACACCCCCAGAGTGTCTACCCTGTTGCAGATTTTAGTGTCATCCATGAAAAGGCAGACCTTTCCATCCAGCCTCTCTGCAATGTCGCTAATAAAGACATTAAAGGCTGGCTCAGTGGCATGGCGGGTTGAGGCATCCATTCTTTGCTGTTGTCCCATGGGTGACCCAGGTTTGGGAATGGACTTGGGTCGTTCAGGGACATGGCCGGGGAAAGGAAGATTGAGCATCCGTAGGATGGCTCTCTTCCCTTGGGGGGATCAGTGTCTCACTGTTCAACTGTCACCTGGTGGAAGCAAGGTGGAAGCATGTGTGAAGCCCCAAATTGTGGGAAGAGCCGACGTTCGGAGTGCTGGAGAGCCTCCTCGGAGCTGGAGTCCACTTGTGCACTCATTGCATGTCCACTATGCTCATGGAGAAAATTAGGAGGAAAAAATGGAGGTTGGGTTTCATGCCTCCCCACCCCCTAACACCGGTGGTCTGCCCATTCTTGAAGTTGGAGACTCTGGATGGCCAGGGACTGTGGGATGGGCTGATATAGATGCCCAGCCTGCCACAGAGGGATAAAAACCATCAAAGGATATAAAAAAGACATTAAAGAGGACTGGTCCCAGTACAGATCCCTGTGGTACCTCACTGGTCACCCTCCCTTCCTCTGACTGAACTCTGTGTAACCCGTAGGTGGCGCTATCCCACAGGCTACTACCCCTGCCTGCTTGGCTAGTAGCAGGTTAAGGGGCCTAGGTTCTGCAACGGGTGCCTCCACCTGGAGGTCAGGGTTGGTAGTGTCAAACTAACCTGGGCACAGCCCTCTGGGACACTGTAACCCCCCTCTTTCCCTTCTAGGGACCTGAACAACATACGATAATCACTTTCACAGTACCCACACTGTTTGCACTTACCACCAGGGCTGGTTCCTCTGGCTCGACCTTGGGAACCCCCTGTAAAACAAGACTATGCACAGCAAATAACAACAGTACAGTACTTGTGGCACAAACTGGAACCACAGTCAGGTTAAATGCAGAAAAAGTCAGATCTGATTTATTCAGAGGACTTGAACAAGGAAGGGGAGTAATCAGGTTGATTGGCTTAAAGACTATATTAATCAAACAGTTATGCATGCACTTTAAGTCCCCACACAGTCACACCTCCGGGTACCCAGGTAGGGAGACGATGGGCTAGCCAGGAACATTGCAGCTGGTTGGGGCCCTGTGATGGAAGAAAGCAACATGCACAACACACACTATTTGTAATCCAGAGCCAGAGAGCTCAGTTCGTGAAAGAAAAAGCAACCAGACAATCAGATGACAACACTTTAGATTTAGCTGTTGTTGCAGGGAGCTACCTTGATGTTTACTCATGATATCCAATACTGGACACAGGCCGGACGAAATGGTGATCGCAGGTTGTTGAGCTGGAGTGCCTGGAAAAGTGGGGCCCACACAAATCACCGAGACGTTGTTCCTCTTCAAGTGTTGAGCAGGGGGCTGACCCCCAGGTAGGTATCTCGTCGATGGATTTCTCTGTGCAGCAGGTAGTCAGGCTGGGCCAGTTTGGCAAGGCCCAGGCTCAATGGAGATGATTTTGGATTCAGTCCGTGGGGCTGGATGCAGCTTCCAGCAAGCAGAATACAGTTCAAACCACAGTGGGGAACCAAATCACGACCTACTAGCAGCACACAGCACATTTACATGTAAGGAAATTCTAATGCAACTTCCAGCAAGCAGAACACAATTCAAACCACAGTGGGGAACCAAATCACGACCCACTATAAGCACACAACACATTCACATGTAAGGAAATTCCATTGTACCAGGCAAAAGGCTCTCCGGTCGCAATTACAGAGTCTCTGCACAATCCGGAAGTTCAGAAGTGGCTGGAAGTCCTGACAGGCTGATTGCATTCAGCAAAATCTTCAGTCTTCTTCAGGTTAAAACCTGGTCACAGTCCAGTGGTTTAAATCGTTCTTACAACTCGGATTCAGTCCAAATAAACTCTATTTTCCCTCTCAGGGATGGCAGGCAGACATGCAGGCCAAACTCAGGCCTTTTCACAGTTGTCCCACGCGAATCCACGCCTGGCCTGCTGCTTGAATCATTTGAGCTGTTATCTCTTCACTTCCCAACTCAGAACTGAAACTAGCTGCAAGAAGCTTGGGAATTTCCCCAAGATCCAAAAGGTTCGATTGACGGATCTGTCTGTCAGTCACAACAAGGGCTCCTCCTCCAGGTTATTTTAGGCACCAAAATGCAAAAACTACAATTCCTACAAGTTTTGACCCCACCAAGCCCTTGTAGGCATTCTCCATTTTAGAGTCCCAACAGTACTGATTGGCTCATTCTGACAGTCCCGGGCCAGGTTGGTGGAGATAAACAGAACAGTCCTTGCTGCAAAGAAGGCAGGTTAGAACAAACTGCAATATTATTACTACTCTAACAAATGATCAGCAAACAAGCACATCTTCTAACAGAGCTCCCTTTTAGATTAATTAAGACTGCAATCCAGGCAGCTCTTAAAGAGACAGTACACAGAGGCTATACAGGCACTCTCTGGCAATACATTTACTCTGCTAAAACGCAGAACACCAGCCTGGTAGTGAGCATTTAAGTAAGCTCAAGGAAGACTTTTTGGGAACCCCCATTTGTGGGGGAGTTATATCTGTTTACCACTACCCTGTGTCTCCTATCTCATAGCCAATTTTCTTACCCAGTTTGCCACCTTTGGTCCCACTTCTAGGCTACCCAGCTTGCTTATTAATCTCCTATGTGGAACAGTGTCAAAGGCCTTGCTGAAATTTATGTAGACCACATCCCCCGCTCCTCCCTTATCCAATTCCCTAGACACCCAAAGAAATCTATTAGATTTATTTGACAAGACCTTCCCCCTGTGAATCCATGCTGTCTCTGGTCCTGTAAGTCACTAGATTCAATGTATTTCACTATCCTTTCCTTTAGTAGTGAGTCCAATAATTTCGCCACCACTGAAGTCAGGCTGACTGGCCTGTAGTTGCCAGCTTCCTACCTACTACCACTTTTGTGAAGTGGGACTACATCTGCCCTCCTCCACTCCTCCAGAACCACCCCTGTCTCCCGTGAGAGGCTGAACAGGACTGTCAAAGGTGCAACCAGCACCTCCGTAAGTTCCCTCAGTATCCTTGGATGGCCCCCGTCTGGTCCCATTTTCCTTGTCCACTTTCAGATTTCTGAGTTCCTTCAGGACTCTCTCCTTTGTAAATAGACTAGTATCCACCTCCCTTCCTTCGATGCTCTTGTCACTTTTCTGTGGCCCCTCGTCTTTCCCTTCTTCTCTGAACACTGAACAAAAGATTTGTTCAGGATGTCTGCTTTTTCTTGGTCCCCTTCTACACAATCCCCCCTTCCCTTCTTAGTCTTACAATCCCTCTCCTGCACTTTTTCTTTTCACTTACAAACCTAAAAAATTTATTGTTTCCTTTCTTTACTTCCTCGGCTAGTTTCTCCTTTGTTTGAGCCTTTGCGCTCCCAACTGATTTCCCTGCCTCCCTCTGTTTCTCCAGGCACAGCTCCCAATCCTCCTCTTTCTGTGTCTTCTTGTACCTCCTGAATGCTAATTTGTTTGCCCTTACCTTCCCAGCCACTCCTTAGAGAACCATAGTGGTCTCTTTTTCCTCTTGCCTTTGCTTACTATCCTGATGCAGAGGTTTGTTGCCTTCTCTGTGCCCCCTATTAGTTTCATCCAAAGTTCCTCCACTGCATCCAAGTCCCACCTCCTGCCAGGGCATCCCTGAGGCATTCCCCCATCTTTTTAAACACAGAAACATAGAATTTGATGGCAGATAAGGACCACTTGGCCCACCTAGTCTGCCCATTTCCCTACCTAATGGATAAGCTGCAGACCCTAATTAACCAACAGCCTACTTCCTCCTACCCCCAACCCCTAGAATTACCTTATATCTGTTCATGCATTCTTAAGTTTCCCCACTGTTTTTGACTCCACTACTTCCTCAGAAAGGCCATTCCATGTATCCACAACCCTCTCCGTGAAAAAATACTTCCTCACATTACCTCTGAGCCACCCCCCTCTGTCTTCAAATTGTGCCCCCTTGTTCTTGCACATCTGTTTTTCTGAAAGATGTTACCCTCTTGGACCTTGTTGATTTCCTTGAGGTTGCCTCCTTTTAGTTTCACCCAGGCCCTCCTGAAGTCCAGGACCCTCTTCCTTGTGTGGGTCGATTCTGACCCAGTACTTATATTGAACCACACAGTATGGTGATCACTGGTCCCCAGGTGTCCACCCACCGTGACGTCTGCAACACTTTCCACTTTCCAGTGTTGGCACCACCTGGCACCTGAGGGGCTGTGATTGCTGCCATAAGGGGGGACGGTTCAGGGGTGACGTGAGGAAGTATTTTTTCATGGACTGGAGGGTGCATGGAACGGCCTTCCTGAGGAGGTCATGGGGTCAAAAACAGTGGGGGAATTCAAGAATACATGGGACAGACATGAGACAATTCTGGTGGAGGGTAGGAAGAAGCAGGTTGTTAGTTAACTAGGATCTGCAGCTTATCCAATAGGTAGGGAAATGGGCAGACTGGGTGGGTCAAGCAGTCCTTATCTGCCATCAAAGTCTATGTTTCTGTAATACTAAAAATGGTGCCACAGCCAATGGCTGTGAAGTGACAGACACTACAGCTGAAGATAGTCACATCACCGGTGTCTCATGCTCACTTGATTCTGAGAGGATATCAACCAAATGGATGGATTGCAGTAAGAAGTGTTAACCAACTGTGGCCTTACCCAGGGCAACCTCAAGGGGAGATTTGTGCCAGAGAAAGATTTAGCAGAGAAAAGATGGCACACAGTATTGCTTTTGAATCCAAACTAAAAAAAATATATATTTCTTTGGCCTCCTATCTGTTGGTTGAGAGGTGTCCATACCCAGCTTTACTGCTTTCATTAGCTCAGAATGAAGTTTCAGAGCTCACTTTGTCTTGGACTGGCAGTGGCTAAAATAACATATGTTATGGTGGGGGCCTAGACACAGGAAGCAGAATGGATGAGGGTCCATGGCTGAGATCTACCTCACTAAATGGCACAGACAAAATAACACGTTACACAACATGTTTGGCAATGAGAGACTGGCACTAAGTACGTTTACGGGTAGGAAAAGGAAAACATTTTTTATATAGAAAAGGTCGCAGCTTCATGAGATTGTGAACTACAACAGTGGAACAAAGGGAGCTGAGGTTGTCAGAGCTGAAGTCACAATTCATGGATGCCCCAAATGTTTTGACTACCGCAGGGTCCTAATGCCTCCATCTGTAAGATCAAAGACTGTAGATCTATGGAGGATATTGACTCTAAGATGCATATATAAGATTGCTGCTGTTCTTTGTTTCGGGAGGAAGGCTGGCTGGGGCCACATCGGCGGTGGGCGAGGCCGGGGCAGGATTTCCAGGGCCGCATCGATGGCGGGACAGGCCAGGACCACATTGGTGGTCAAGAGGAGAGCCGACGGAGAGAGAGAGAGAGAGAGAATGTGTGGGGGGCCCAATCAGCGTACAGGGTGCGATTTTTTGAACTACGCGACTGTGCTATAGAAGTCAGGTAGCCCAGTCACAAAACAGATTGCTGCTGTTCTTGGGTCCCACACCACCCACCCCAGCCCGACCTCTATTAAATGGTCGGTGGGGGCGGAGCCTTGGTACAAGTTGAGATTGGGTGAGCTGAAAGCTAGGTGCACCAGGAAGCTGGACTGTTGTTGATTGGAGGAAATAAGGGTCATGTACACTGGGATGCTTGGGCATTTTTGACTGATACCAGGGAGGGGGCAAAATAGAGCAGACTGTTTTAATGATTATGCATGCTAATTACAGAGGAGGAAATAGGCAAACTGTGTAAACTGACTATTGCTGGGACTCTAGAGCTGGCTATTGTCGGGAGGTGGGGCAAATTTGACCCAAAATGAGGGTAGACTTGGGGGCGGCCAGAGTGGGCATCTTCAGTAGGGTGATTGGGTGTACAGGGTGCAGGGCAGCCATAATATTAAATTGGGCATGGAGGTTCGGAGGGTGCACAGTGTGTTTCCAGTTGTCAGGTCTTAGGGAGGAGGTTGAGGGGATCAGAAGACAGCTGGAAGGTGGGAGGAGGGATGGTTGGGGAGGGAAGGTGGGGAAAGGACCTCAGGAGAGCAGAAGAGGCTGAATTGGCCTACCCCAGGGAACAGGCCGACAAGGACCATATCGATACTCCGGAGGGATTGGAATCGAAACAAACAACATTCAGAAATCACTTTGTAGGGTGGTGACTGACCAGAGGGAGCCAAGGAGGGAGGGGGGACAGGAGATGGCAAGGGTGGGGCAAGCATCACACTTACTAATCAATTCACCCTGCTATATCCAGGAGATGAGGTGGAGGAGGCTAGTGGGAGGGGCAGGTAGATAGAGGGTTTGGTCAGTAAGCTGGGGGGATGGGGACAGGAGGAGCCAGATCCACAGAAGGGAGGAGGGGGAGGGCATGAGCCTAGGTTGGAAGGAGGTAAGGGGATGGGGAGTGCAGAGTGAGGCCGGGGTGGGAGGGGAAGGGCGAGGCTCAGGCAGGCACCAGGTTGGGAAAAGTCAGCCAAAGATAGGGGTGAGGTAGGGAGTACTCCAGATAGGCCAGCCTTGAGGCAGGAAAAATCAGATGAGGTGGAGAGGAGGGGAGAGGAGGGGGGGTTGGGAATAATACAGCAGATAGGGTGGAGGATGCAGGACCTGAGGCAGGCAAGGAAGGAAGCAATACAAGGATGCCTGAGTGGGGGATCTGAGGATACCAGCCAAGAAAGCGAGTCCGGGGCAAAGTGGGGGGCAACCTGTACCACCCCGGAGGTTGGGGGGGCAGAGGAGCAAGCTGGGAACTGCAGGCAGAAGAAAGAGCATGGTAGGACACACACAGGCTTGTGATCCCCAGGCTGAGGGGGACAGGAGGAGTAAGTTGGAGGTTGATGACAGAAGGAATAGCCTGGAAGGAATCAAATAGGCCAGTAAAGTGCGGGGTGGTGAAGGTGATTCTGCTGGGTGACTCCATGACCAGGAGCCTCCAGTGGGAGGGGGCGGGGGAAGGAAAAAGCAGCCCAGTCAAGGCTAAATGTATCCCAAGCCTATCTGTACAAAAGGCCAAATTCCAGCTATACTCGATAGCATTGGAATGTGAGGATCCCCAAATTTTTTAGTACATCTGGGTACAAATGACTTGGAAGGTAACAGTGAACTAGAAATCCAGGCAAGATTCCAGGAACTGGCCAGGGTTTGCCACTCTATAGGAAGCTCAGTCTCCTCTGAGATTCTGCCAGTACCTCGGGAGTCCGGGGAGACCAAGCATAAATTTAGAGTGGCGAACCTGTGGCTCAGGGACTGGTGCAGGGCAGAAGGGTATGGGCTGCTGGGGGACTGGGGGGATACATGGGAGGACAAGGGGTTATATGCTAGGGACAGAATACACCTCAACATGGAGGGGAAGGAGATCTCAAAACTAAAACTTGCTGGATTCATAGTCAAGAGCTGGAGTGGATTAAATTTGTAAGGGAGGGAGGGTTAAGTAAAAGAATAGCTCCAGGAGGGATGCTTGAGGGTCCAGGTCTAGGGCAAAAAATGAAGGAAATTGACTGCGTTGCAGATCCATCAAGAACTATGCAGGAAAGAGTAACTATGAGGTGCGCAGGGCCGAGATGACTGGAGAACGGGTCGGGGTGGAGGACGGTCCTGATAAATGCCAGGAGCATGGGTAATAAAATGCCAGAGTTCCAGGCAATGCTGGTTGAGGGATCAGCAGATGTGGCAGCAATTACTGAGACATGGGCCACCCAGAAAAATGATCGGGACCTAAACTTGGAGGGTTACAAAATATTCAGGAAAGATAGAGGAGAAGGAAGAGGAGGGGGTGTAGTGCTGATAGTCAAAAACGACATAATGGTTAGTGGAGTGGAGGAGGCTGGAGTGGGGGTGGAGGTGATTTGGGTAACCCTATAAGCGAGGGGAGGTAAAAGATTGAAATTGGGGGTGGTGTACAGACCCCCGGCGATGGAAGAGACCCTGGAGGACAAACTAGTTGAAAACATCAAGGGTCATTGTGACCTTGGAAAGGGTAGGGTGGTGGTCATGGGTGACCTTAATATGCCAGGGGCTGACTGGGACACTATGACATCCTCTGTGACCAGGGAACAGAGACTGATGGATGCGTTTCAGGATGCCTTCCTAGTCCAGCAGGTGGGGGAACCTACTAGGGAAGGGCAGATACTGGACGTTGTCCTAGCAGACAGTGACCAGATAAAGGGCCTGGGGGTGTGCAGGCCACTGGCAGGTGGCAACCACGCCACATAGATACATAGATACATAGACAGTGTCGGCAGATAAGGGCCTATGGCCCACCCAGTCTGCCCATTTGAGCTTGTAAGTTCAGTTTATGTTTTCCTAGAACTCTGTTGCCCCTTTCCCCTGACCTCTACAATTCCTTTATGTCTATCCATGCATTCTTAAATCCGTGATTGTTTCAGCCCCACCACTTCCTCTGGCAGGGTGTTCCACTTGTCCACCACCGTTCTGTGAAGAAATTCTTCCTCACGTTTCCTCTGATAATCCTCCCTCCAAATTCATCCCATGCCCTCTAGTCCTGGAACATCTTTTTTCGCTTAAAAATAGTGTATTCCTGCACCTATTCCTCCTGTAAGATACTTGTATGTCTCTATCATATCCCATCTCTCCCTCCTTTCCTCCAGGGAGTACATGTTTAGTTCCTTCAACCTGTCCTCATAGGACTTGTGATGCAATCCATGCACCATCTTTGTTGCCTCCTCTGAACCTTCTCTATCCTGTCTATGTCCTTACATAGTAAGGTCTCCAGAACTGTACACTGTACTCGGGTGGGGCCTCACTAGTGTCTTGTATAGTGGAATTATGACCTCCTTTTTCCTGCTGGTGATGCCCCTGTCTATGCATCCCAGCATCCTATTTGCTTTACCTGCTGCCTTGTCACACTGTTTCCCTACCTTGAGGTCATCAGAGATGATAACCCCAAGATCCCTTTCCTGCTTGGTGCATGCTATATCCTCACCCCCAACTGATATATTGTGCCAGGGTTTTTGTGCCCCATATGCATTATCTTGCACTTCTTTGCATTGAATTTCAACTGCCAAACCCCTGACCATTCTTCAAGTTTCTGCAAGTCCCTTCTCATTCTGTCTACACCCTCTGGTGTGTCTACTCTGTTACAGAGCTTTGTGTCATCAGCGAACAGTGAAATTCTGCCTTCTAGGTCCTCAGCAATGTCACTGATGAAGATGTTGAATAGGACTGGTCCCAGCACTGATCCCTGTGGTACCCACTGGTCACTCTTCCCTCTGTGGAGTGACAACCATTTACCACCACCCTCTGTGTCCTGCCACCCAGCCAGTTACCTACCCACCACTACTGTCCCTGCCCACCCCATATTCCCCAGTTTGTGTAATAGTCTTCTATGTGGCACAGTGTCAAGGCCTTGCTGAAGTCCAGATAGGCCATGTCCACTGCCCTCCTGATCCACCTCCTAGTCACCCAGTTAAAAATTCAACGAGGTTGGTCTGACATGACCTCCCCATGGTGAAACCATGCTGCCTTGGGTCCTGTAGTCCACTGACAACCAGATGTTCCACCAATCTCTCCTTCAGTAGTGCTTCCATGATCTTCCCCACTATTGAGGTGAGGCTGACTGGTCTGTAGTTCCCCGCTTCCTCTTTGTTCCCACTTTTGTATAAGGGGACTACATCTGCTGTCCTCCAGTCTTTGGGTACCTCCCCTGTTTCCAGTGATCGGCTAAACAGGATAGCCAGAGGTTCAGCCACCACCTCTCTTAGTTCTTTAAGGGCCCTGGGGTGCACCCCATCTGGTCCCATTGCTTTATCAACTCTTATTACTTCCAGTTCCTGGTCTGGTTTCTGCTGTATCTGGGGGGGGGGTGGAATAACTGCACTAGTACAGTAGTAGTAGTAGACTTCAGGGGGGTGGACTTCGTGGGCATGGGTAGGATTCTGCAGGGGAGCTTGGACAAGATTAGGCCAGACATGGATGCTGGTACCTTGTGGGAGACCATTAAGAAGGGGGTGCAGGAGGCTACTAGGTCCTGTACAAAACTTAGACGTAAGCATGGTAGAGCCAACAAGCCGTGTTGATGGACCAGGGAGGTGCAGGAGGTGGTGAGGGATAAAAAGGCTGTCTATGCACATTTTAAGCGCTCTAGGGGGTATAGGGAGAGGGGTGAGTATGAGTTGATGGTGAGGAGGGTCACCAGAGTGGTGAGGGGAGTCAAGGTGAGGAAGGAGCAAAACCTGGCTAGGGATATCCAGAGGTGGAAAGGGATTCTATAGATACATAGGGGAGAAGAGAAAAAGGAGGGCACAGATCAGCAGGATTAGGACTGGGGAGGGATGGGCTTGGGAGGCGGGGGAACAGGCAGAGGTGCTAAATGAGTACTTTGCCTCGATATTTATGGAGAGAGGCAGGGGATCTCCCCAGCCCAATGGGAGGGAAGGGGAGCTAGAAAACTCGCGAGGTCAGATGGAGTCTGGAAGACCGAAAGAGGCTAGGGTTCAGGCCGGACCAAAACCAGAAGGGGATGGGAGATTGAATGAGGGGATGTGCTGGGAGGGAGAAATCACAGTGGATAGGGTGAGGGAGGCCCTTCGGGCGCTAAAAACTGATAAGGCGCCAGGGCCAGATGAGCTGCATCCGAGAGTCATGAAGGAGCTGGGGGATGAGCTAGCAGGTCCACTGGCTATACTCTTTAACACCTCTCTCTGGACAGGATGGGCGCCTCAAGACTAGAGGGTGGTGCATGTGGTGCCCATCCATAAGGGGGGGGTCTAAAGAGGAGATGGGGAATTATAGGCCTGTCAGTCTAACATCTAAGGTAGGCAAGGTAATGGACGACATTATCAAGGAGAGGCTCAGGAAGCAACTGGAAAGGTTGGGGCACCTGGATGACAAACAGTACAGCTTCATCCCAGGGAGATCATGTCAGACCAACCTCATAGATTTTTATGACTGGCTAACGGGGACCCTGGACCGACATAGGCTGGTGGACATCCTATACCTGGATTTCAGTAAGGCATTTGATTAGGTACCTCACAGTGGGCTGCTAACAAAGTTGGCGGGGATGGGGGTGGGAGGGCAGTTGCTCAGATGGGTAGAAAATTGGCTAACAAGGTGAATACAGAGGGTAGTGGTGGGAGGGATAGTCTCCTCCCCAGGAAGGTCAATAGTGGGGTCCCCCAAGGTTCAGTATTGGGGCCACTCCTGTTCAACACCTATGTCTCAGATATGGGGAAGGGGATTAGGAGTAGGATGAGTCTCTTTACAGATGATTCAAAACTGGGAGCACTAGCAGATGGAGAAGAAGCGAGGGAGACAGTACAGAGGGACCAGGATACCCTGGAGGTGTGATCAAAGAGATGGGGATTGAGTTTTAATGCAGGGAAGTGTAGGGTGCTGCATCTGGGGGTCAGAAACTCGGGCCATGTATACACCATGGGGGGGGGGTCTCACTGCAAGCCATATTGAGCAAGAGGGATCGAGGAGTGGAGGTAGGTGTCAAAGTGAATAATACTGAAAATGGTAAAAGAACTGCGGCAACAGCAAACAGGATACTGAGCTGCATAGCCAGGGGGATTACATCCAGGAGGAGGGAGGTGATCCTCCCTCTGTATAACGCCCTAGTTAGACGGCATCTCAAGTACTGTGTGCAGTTCTGGAGACCTCACCTCAAGAAGGACATAGCACTGTTGGAGAGGGTCCAGAGAAGAGCAACCAGGATGATTCAGGGCATGGGGGGAGGCCCTATGAATAAAGGCTGGATGTACTTGGGCTGTACTCGCTGGAGGAAAGGAGAGATAGGGGTGACATGATAGGGGTCTTCAAATATGTAAAAGGAATAAACAAGGGCGGAGCCAAAGGGATGTTCAGACTAAAGAGGGGGGGAACAACCAGGGGGCATTAGTGGAAGCTAGAGGGGGGAAATTACAGGGGGGATCGCAGGAGACATTACTTCACTGACAGGGTGGTGGAGCCATGGAATGCACTGGCCAGGAGTCTGGTGGAGAAGGGCACAGTGGAGGGCTTTAAGAAGGGTTGGGACAGGTATAAGGGAAAACTGAAACCGAAGGTGACCCTCTCTGGGGCTAAGGGGGGTTGAAAAGCTAGCACCCATTAGGAGGCTGGCTACCGAGCAGACACGACAGACCATCAGGCCTATTCTGCTGGCTTTTAGTATGTTAGTATGTAATAATACATGACAGGGTGTGCATTATGGTAACATAATTACACACCTCTGGTGCATTGTTAGGCACGAGGTGTATCCAAGGGCCACTAAACGTACTTAAAAAGTGTGAATATCTCACCATAACTGCATACCCTAGAGTGTCTTACTGCACTTATAAAATGGCATTTAAACATGTATGACTCAAAAGTGTTTTAAAAAAAGAAGAAATTATTTTTAGAAAGATAAAAAATAAAGATCTTTCACTGAAATATGCTTCCGTTTTAGTTTTGAACACAGCAATAGTCCATTTTCTGAGAACTTGAGGGGTGGTAGCTAAAAGCAATAAATGCCAGTGAAAACCCTGTGTGGCACTAAGGTCTTACTGTGCAGCTTTTTTCATAAAAAATGTGTTCAAAACCATTGAACCTGCCAGGTAGGAGGTATAGAAATCTCCTGAATGTGTTCACCCTTCTCTGATTCAAATGAATGTGTTGTTATGAATGTCAGGACTCATTTTTTATTTTATTTTTATTTATTCATTTGTTTTTGCTAACAGAGTAGGCACATTAGGCAACTGAATGCCCATTTTCAGGTACGACCAGGACAGTACAATAGAAGACAATGTACAATTAGCTGAAACAGGCACAAGAAGGCAAGATCAAATACAAACAATAATAACAACAGGCCAGCCTGGTGGCGTGAAGGGCTGAGGTGCTGGGTGTCCTACCTCCTGCCACACCGGTGACCTGAGTTCAGAAACGAGTATGGGTTCTTGGCAGTCAGCTGGGGCAGCAGAGGATCGAGCATCCAATGGATTGTTCTCCTCTCCCAGGGTGCAGAGGCCCATTAGCCTCACCTTAGACTGCAGACAGGTGGAGGGCTGAGGTGCTGGGTGTCCTACCTCCTGCCACACCGGTGTCCCGAGTTCAGAAATGAGCATGGGCTCTCGGCAGTCAGCTGGGGCAGGAGAGGATCGAGCATCCAATGGATTGCTTTCCTCTCCCAGGGTGGAGAGGCCCATTAGCCTCACCTTAGACTGCAGACAGGTGGCGGGCTGGCGGTGGTGCAGCATCAGGTGGCAAGAAGGAGGGCCACAGTACTGTGCTGCATGTGTGCCTCCACACACATACACACACTGTGGCAGGGAAGGGGAAAAACAGAAAATAGTGATGGGGGCTTAATGAAGCCCTTCCTCCCTGCCCCGATCAGCATTACTGCCCGGGAACCTGATCTGCTCCAGATCTGTGTACTGTGAAAGAGGACAATCCTCTCTCCTCCTGTTCCACAACAGGAGGAAAGCTGTAGGGTACCTCAAGAGATCAGGTGAGTCCTGGGGGAGGTATTCGCTGGTCAGGTGGGGACAAGAAAGAACAGCCACCGCTGAGCCACAGGGAGAAAAGCTATGGAAAAACAAAACAATAACAATAGATCAGTACAATTAAAGCAGCAATAGGTGTGATATAACCAGATATAGGATTACAATTAATAGGTGTGATAAAACCAGATATAGGATTACAATTCAGTTACGTAAAGGCAAAGTATAACAATAATAAGTACAATACAAACATTGTATTCATTTGTTGTTATGGTTACTCGGTATTACTCGATGGTGGAAGGAGGCACTAGGCCCATCGAGACCACCCTCCCTACACAAGTGGGGATTATTTTGAAATGCTATCCCAAGAGATGTTTATCTTGTTTGGTCTTGAATGTATTAAAGTTAGCAGCATTCACTATTTCATAGGGCAACATATTCCATAATGTAGCAGCTCTGACTGTAAAGTAATGCTGACGTTTGTTAGTCAGTGTCCTAGGGATTCGTATTGTGGCATCTTAAATTCTCAGCCTTGTCAGTCATTACTATACTGCATTCTTTAGTAATGGAATTGTCACTCAATATCTTAAATAACGTAAGCATGTAACCCCGGTCCCTTCTTAATTGTAAGTCATAGAGACCAAGAGCGGAGAATCTAGAGTCATATGCTAAACTGCTGACTCTGGGGATTAGCTTTGTCATTTTCCTCTGCATGCTCTCAATTATTTTTATGTCTTTATTAAGGTACGGGGCCCAATAAGAGACAGCGTAGTCAGTTTGGGGGCGAATAAAAGCTTTGTAGAGTGGTAGGATACAATGCTCGTTCCTTGTAATAAAGGTCTTTTTTATGGCTAATATATGCGGTTACCTGTTTGAGCCACTTTTCTACAATGGTCTCCTGAGGCTAAGGTGTTTTTTTATTAAAATCCCTTCGTCTTTTTCCACTAAAACAGGTTTTATGTTATTTCCACTGAGGCTATATGTTGTGTGGGCATTTTTTATTCCAAGATGGGTCACAGAGCATTTATTGGCATTAAACAACATTTCCTTGCAAGCAGCCCAATTTTCAATTTTTAATAGGTCTAATTTAAATTTTAAGATTTTCTCATCAGTATCCACTTCTGCTGTGATTTTTGTATCATCAGTGAATTTGAATTTGCTGAGCTTTTAAGACACACCATGATGAAGGTCACTTATGTAAATTTTGACTAAAGTGGGCCCAAGCACTGAACCCTGTAGTACCCCACTTGTGACTGCAACCACATTTGAAATGGTGTTCCCTATCTTAACATTTTGTTTTCTGTCATGTAGCCATTTATTTATTCATTCAACCAAATGACTACTAAAACCCAGCATAATCATTTTGTTGACCAACAAGTTATGGGGGACTAGGTCAAATGCCTTTTTAAAATCTAAATAAATGATATCTACAGGAATAGCAGGTTAACCAGGAAAGTTCACTGTAGAACAGGTTTCATTTACAGAAATGATTTAGGAGTTTGCACTCAGATGCAGTATGTAACAGATAATCTACTATGGGGCATGCGGTCATGCTCTGACATACGCATGCCTTGGTGTGGATTTTGAGGCAGGAGGCCGCAGGCCAAGATCATTCAGTTACCAAGTTGTTGTGGCATAATGCCCAGTCATGTGATGTGTTTTGTCCAATCGGGAGACAGCATGTTTATTTTTTTCTCATCTCACCCATTTTATAAATCACATTACAAAACTTTATCACAATATAATTTTTTGTTCATGTAGAGGTTTTTCTCCACAGCCACCTGTGTCTTTTCTTGGAATGTACCCCGATCCCAGGGGTATACCCTATTCAGTCCCGCAGCATCCGGCTCCCTCAGACCCTGGTAACTAAATGGTTACTACCATGGCTTACTCTTCGTAGAAGGGACTTTGGGGGGGAGCTGTCTTTCCCTGAGGCAGTCCACTAGGACTAGGATCCAATTCTGGCAGGCAGTAGGACACAGGGGAATCCCAAAGGTGCAGACTGCCACATAGATGGAAGTGGGTTTTTTCTCCAGTTTGTGGTTCCTCCCATGTCCCCTGATGTGAGCATAGCCTCTTGCATGGCCTTGCACACACACAGTTGATCCTGTGCTGAGGTGCACTGCCACTGCTGCCACGGGCCGGCCTGACTCCCAGTGCAGTGACCGACCTTGCTCCTGAACTTGGCTCACCCGTGGCTGCCGCTAGACCATCATGGCAGCAGATCACAATATAATTCTGTAGAAATATTCCAGGTTAAAAAGTTGCCACAGTTCAAAACCACATACAACAAGAACATGCACACATACAACTTTGATTTCTCTTATTGTACTGGAAATTGAGCTGCAAAGCTTTGTTGCCTGGGCTGTAAATACATTCTGACCAATTTGTATCTGCATACAAGTAATTTGTAAATGTGTTTCCTTACTCAGTCTACAGTAAAGTTAAAGTTGCTTTGATGAGGCACCAATAAATCAGATAAGCAGGAAGACACTTTGCTATTTAACTGCCAGTATATAAATTCAGCAAGTGTCAATTTCAAATATTGTTCATGAGGTAACCAGTTTAGCAGTCAGGGGCGTCATTTAGGGGTAGCCAGGGGTTGCGGTTGAGACCCCTATGATTTTTTTGCAACCCCTATGATGCCCACTGCAACCCCTAAGAATCCTAAAACAAGGTTTCCCTAGTATTTATTTGTATAAATGTGGTAGTTGGGGGAGTTTAACAACCCCTATGCTTTTGCTGAAATGGGACTTTGCAACCCCTATGATTCTAGTGAAATAATGCTACTGAGTATAACCTACCTCCTTCTGCTTGCTATCCCCCTTCCTATGCAGTCCATCATCATATTTGCTCTCCCCACCATCGTTGAACACTTTCAGATCATTTGATTGATAACCCTGAGGTCCCTTTCCTATGAGATATATGCCATGACCTCTCCTCCCATCTTGTACTCGGCTCTGGGTTTTTGTGTCTGATGTGCATGACTTTGCACTTTTTTGGTATTGAATCCCAGCTGTAAAATTCTAGACTACTCTTCTAGTCTTTCCAGGTCCCTACTCATGGCCTGCATTCCCTCAATTATGTCCATACTATTGCAGATCTTGGTGTCATCAGCAAATAGATAGACTATTCCTTCATGCTTCACCCTTATGTCCCCTATGAATATATTGAAGAGAACAGGCAAAGTACTGACTCATGACTCCCATCTCCCCTGAGAATTCCCTATTTAGTACAATCCTCTGGGTTCTATTCCTGAACCAACTGGGGGATCATTGGTTAAGGATAGGCGACAGAGGGTGATGGTAAATGGCATTCATTCTAATTAGGGGACAGCGACCAGTGGGGTGCTGCAGG
Source organism: Neoceratodus forsteri (assembly GCA_016271365.2). NCBI lineage: Eukaryota > Metazoa > Chordata > Ceratodontiformes > Ceratodontidae > Neoceratodus > Neoceratodus forsteri. Next base: position 1,732,335,941 of record CM057449.1, read on the forward strand.
GCTCACCATTGGGACCGGTCCTCTTCAATGTCTTCATAAGTCACATTGCAGAAGAACTAGAAGGGAAGGTATGCCTTTTATGTTTGCTTGCTGCCCGCGTGCAAAAACATGTTGTGGCAACTTGCTGGAGTAGCGGGTTGTGGAGGTGAGGCAATGTTGTGGTCAGTGCCAGCAGTGCTTTTGGGGCTGGTCTCTGTGGCACAATAGAGGAGCATGCTGTCAATGACAGCAGTATTACAACATGCCACCAACGTAAGAAATTTGCTGCTGCAATCAGGGCGCCCATCATTTAACAATCAGCTCTCTTTCTGCTGGGGTGGTCCCTGATTCCAGCGGTGAATCCAACTTGCCTTGTCTGGTGTCCCATTTCAATAAACATGGCAGCAGCTGTCACCGTCCGCCTCTCACAGTCCCCATGGAAGACGACAGGGGTGCCCAATCCCACTGTCGGCATGCCCCCTTCCCAGTTCATTTGCCAATGGGGGAGCCCAATCCCCATCGGCATAATGTCCCCCGTGTAATAGTTTTGTATGCTGAGGGGTGCCCAATCCCCCTCGGTATCATGTGACCCCCCCAAATACAGATCCTTTTTCTGTGCCGATGGGACGCCCAACCCCCGTCGGCTTCAGTTCCCCTCCCTAAAAAATACAGGTGGCACACTGAAAGCCCACCCAGTGTACCAAAAACAAACCTGTAAAGGAAAAACCTTCCTGCTGGTATTTTTTTTAACCTGTAAAAGCAAAGAAACAGTCCCTTGTTGTCTCCGGTGCCCCCTTCCCCAACCCACATCCACCCTCTGCACACCCAACATCCCCACACACACATTCATCCCATACTTACCTCCAGAGCCTGGCATGATGATCTTTGGTGGAGCGGGAACACGTCTGCACTCTTCAAAGCTGACCACAAACTGAAGAAATGCCAGTAAGCTGTATAATGGCAAAAATGTTTTTTATTTCAATTTAGGTGGATATCTTGGCCATTTTTGTGAATTTTAGCACCACATTTTCAACATGGGGTTCTTGGGACCACCTCATGAATTCAGTCACTGTCATCTGATTATTTGGTCCTGAAAGGTGATTTATGAGTCACTGCGTAGAATCACCTTTGGGACAATTAACAAACAATAGTATCACTGTTTATGAGGTGGGCTCCCAAAAAGCCTATGTTGCAAATTTGGTGAAAAAATTCCAAAAAAATGACTGTGTTTCAAACGTGCATTGTGCAGTTTCCACACACACTCTTAACTTCAAGGATTTGTAATATTTTCACTCAAGATTTTCAACATTGTCATTTTTGCATATCTCTTTATGAAAAGTACAGCTGTCATTTTCTATATCCTGTCCAAAATGTGTTTTTGCACATCTGGCACACAATGGCACAGTCGCTGTGGGAAATCAACTTCCGGGACAGATTAAGAAAATCATAGTGACACTGTTCATGAGCAGAGGTCCCAAAATACCTATATTGAAAATTTGGTGAAATAATTCCACTAAATGACTGTATTCTGAGTGTGCATTGTGCAGTTTCCGCAAGCTCATAAATTCGAGCACTTTTAATATTTTCATTCCAGATTTTCAACATTGCCATCTCTTCACACCTCCGTATGAATGGTACAGATGTTATTTTCCACATCCTGGCCAAACTATGTTTTGCACATCTGGCACAGAATGACATGGTTACTGTGGGAAATCAACCTTCAGGACAGATTCACAGAATCACAGTGCCACTGTTCATGAAGAGAGGTCCCAAAGCGCTTTCATGAGGTGGGGACACAAAAGGTCACGTTGAAAATTCGTAGTGCAAATATCAACAAGCGCCGGGATGTTAGGGTTTCTAACCATAATGTCCCACCCTGTACTGAACTGACAGGCATCAGGGGTGTGTCTTTGGATTTCCAGTTGTAATACTCACGCCATTTCACCCCACCCCACCTGGAAGCCAGTGACAGGCATTGAGGTGTGCCTTGGACTCTTCAGCCAGAGTTCACCCATTTTCCTCACTGCACCCATTTCAGCATATGTGCTTATGGAATGGTGTGACTGTAAAGCCAAACACCCAAGGCACACCTCAACACTTGTCAGTGTCTACAGGATAGAATGAGGTGACATGGCATGAGCGTTATGGGCGATGAGCCAGGCACACCCCAATGCCTGTCCATCTCTGCAGGATGGAGGGGGGTTGGCGTGACTTCAGTACTTCACTGCCATTCCTATCCTGCTTCTGTCTAACTCCTGCACTTTCAATGCTAATATCAGCAAGCAAACATTCAGCATTGACAAATGCTTGTTGAAGATGACATCAAAATCTGTAATAGGGTGGCTACCTAGGAGGGGTGGAGAGAATGAATAGGTATCTTGGGAAACTTGAGGAGTGGTCAGGGCATAGCAGCTGGGGGGAATGAACTGAACTGAACACTGAGTAAGCAATAAGACATAACAGGGTGTGTGTTAAACAGTTCTAATGCACAGCTAGGGGGCGTAGTGAGGTACGAAGCTGCAGGCCGAGTGCATTCAGTCTCCTAGAACTGTCTAACACACATCCCCAGAGTGGCTTGTTGCGCTTATAAAATGGGCTGTTTATTCACGTGGAGTTTCTAGTTTTAGCCATGCATTAGACACTTCTAATGCATGGCTAATAACCAATCAGATTCCTTGAACTCATTTGCCCATTTTATAATGATTGCTTTGACATGGGCCACAAACAATGTAGCACACTCCTAGAAAAATGCATGAATTTATAAGAAATGTGATTAAAATTTGATAAATGAGCAGGGTGAGAAATTCCAACCCTCTGCTATGATTATTAGCTGGGATTCAATGCTAAAATGTGCAAAATCATGCACATAGGGCATAGAAATCCAGGAGCTGGTTATAAATGAGGGCAAGTTACTGACCATCATTAAGCAGGAAAGAGGCCTTAGGGTTATCATATCTGATGACCTCAAATTGGTGGGGCAGTGTGACAAGGCAGTGGGCAGGGCTGATTGGATGCTGTAGAGCATATGGAGGCATCACCAGCAGGAAGAGGAGATGATGTTGCCACTGTATTGGAAAGCTCATGAACCCACCTGGAGTACTGTGACGAGTTCTGGAGGCCACATCTCAGAAAGACATAGACAAGGTGGAGATGGTCCAGAGGAGGGCAATTAAAATAGTGCAGGGGTTACATTAAAAACTCTATGAAGAGAGACTGATGGATCTCAACATGTACACCCTACAAGAAAGGATGGAGGGAAATGATACAGACATACAAGTATCTCATGGGGTGAACAGGGTACAGGAGGAGTTTATTTCAAATGAGGAAGTGCACCAGGACAAGGGGGACTGCAATGAAGCTGGGATGGGGGAAGTTTAAGGGGGAATGTAAGAAAGTATTACTTCAGTGAAAGAGTGGTGGATGTCTGGAATAGGCTGCCAGCAGAGGTGGTGGGAGCACAAACAGTGTGGGAGGGTACTTCAAACACGCATGGGATATGCATAAGGGAATATTGGTAAATAGGCAGGCAGGGAGGGGGAGGGTAGATGGAGACCAGGTTGGGTCTGCAGAGATAGAACAGGCAGGGAAAATCTGGATGGGCTGGGTGAGCCAAGTGGCACTTTGTGCGATAATTTCTATGTTTCAATTTCCTACCCATTGTTTTTCTTTTTTGTTTGTTTTTTGTCACCTACCACTAGGCCTCCTTACTTGTGTAAAGACTTTACTGAAGTTCATATAGGCCACATTGACAGCCACCTCCTGTTCACCTCCTTGTCACCCAGCACTACTTCACCCTGGGAAACCATGTTGCTTACTGTCCTGTAAACCATTAGATTCTAGAATTCTAGAATCATGCCAGCAGACAAATACCATTAGTCTCATCGAGTCTGCCTAAGATAACCCCACCTCCTTCAGGGGCATCATTTAGGGAGTAAGCAGAGTGCATTGCTGACCCACTATAGATTGCGACCCCTATGACAGGCTTGTGACCTCTGCCCTTGCCATGGCTTAATGGACGCTTAAAAATATTAAAACATATTTTTTTTGCCTCCCTGGCATTACGTGCCTGCCCGTGCATGCACCTGTGGCTTGTGCAAGTTGTTGTGGCTTTGTGCTGCTGCGTGGAGGAGCCATTTCAACAAGGAGTCTGTCTGGCGTGGTGGTGCCTGGCGCGCGCTGCATGTGTTCTCGACTCTCAGCCCACCATCCACCCACTCACAACCCCAACATCCATCCTGTTGCTGCCATAGCGTGAGAGAGGGTCACCTGACAAACTGGAGGATTGAGCAGGAGCAGCAGTGAAAAAAAACTGGAACCTACCCAACCACCACCACACGAAACAACTTCCAGGCAAGTTGAAGAGATTGCGACTGAGGTGCGAGCAACAAGAGGCTACAGTGTGAGACAGACTCAAGTGAATTTTGAAATTCAGCTTTTCGGCTGGTGGTTACTTAAACCGGGTGGCGGGCGAGGCGAGCAAGCAGAGTGAGGAAAGAGGAGCGAAGCATTGATTGTTTATGCCACAGAGAAGGGCAGGGCAGTCCAGACCAGAAGCCATAATGTAAGGATGCAATCTGACTCCTCCCCCCAAGCACTACGGTATACTAAAAACACTAAATATATATTGTCAGTAAATATAAACTGCGCTGAAGGACAATGTGGGCAAACCACAGATAGCTTGCCAGATTTTAAAGCAATAAATCTAACTGTAGCACTTCCTCTCCTCAAGTGGCCTATAATGTTTATTGTTTAAATGATAAATATTCTCCTTTCCTTCTAATGGTGGTTAAAATGATAAGTGAAGGATGTGTCAAGTTTAGCCATTTGAATCATCAGATTCAAACCCACTAGATTAATTCAGCCTTCCAGTCTTTCCATAATGTGAACTAACTGCAAGTTTTCACGAATATCTTTTTTTAAAGGAGGCTTACATTTCCAGTAATCAGTATCCTTACTTTTTAAAGGCACCAAATGTATAACAGTTAGCAAGACATTGGTTGATTACCTGATTTTGGGGTCAAGACTGGGGTGGTCAGTAGCAGCGGAGGGGATGCCGGAGGATCAAGTGATACTGGGGTCACTCCTGTCAGTTCTAACCTCATCCACCCTCTCCTGTTTCTCCAGTTGTTTTTGAAACAAAACTCAATACCTGGTGCTGTCCCAGGAGCTGGATTTTGTTTTCTTAATAAAAAAAAAGTCTGGGGGAGGGTGGAGAGTGATTAGGTGTGTGAAGAAGTGGCTATAGGACTAGTTTGGGCTACTATTATGAAGGGCTAGACATTTTTTTTTTTGCCAAAGGCTGAAGTGATCCAAAGTGGCCCAAAACCAGCTGGACTGAACTGAAGGTAAACAGAGCCAAATTTCAGCAAATTCACTGAATACAAATTAGGTACTGGCTCATTGTTACACTTTGTGGAAACAGGTTCCTAAAAGAGGGCTAACAGCATGGGATCAAAGCAAAGATAACATTACTCAAGGCTACTGAAATGTCAGCAGTGCTAGTCTGGAAATCCTCATCAGGGCTACATGCGTGTCAGAGGTACAGGCCCAACAGTCTTTCTCAGGGCTATCAGAGTGTCAGCAGTGTTAGCCTAGCAGCCTTTCTCAGGGCTGCAAGATTGTCAGTGGTGGCGTTAGCAGTGTTCATCAGCACTAACGGAATGCAAGAATGTTAGCCCAGCATCCTTCCCCAGGGTTGCTACTGTCAGTAATGTTTGCAAGGATATTAGTGTCCGTGGTGTTTATGGGAGCAACCACAGCTGAAAAGTTGGGGGGCACACATCCCTACCTAGACTTTCATGCTGATGCTAATATCATTGAGCAGTTGGCATGGCTTAAAAAGTTGGGACTGGCCCCATTGGTTGTCCCATGTATTAGCCAAAGCCTTCTCTGAGGCTAGCATGTCAGTGGTGTAAGCCAGTAGCATTCCTCATAGCTATCAGTGTCAGGATTTTAGCCTGGCGGCCTTCACCAAGGCTGAGTGCCAGCAGTACTAGCCTAGCAGCCATTCCCAGGGCTGCCAGGATGTCAGCAGTACTAGTCTAACAGCTTGCCCCAAGGCTGCTAGAATTTCAGTGATATTAGATCAGTAGCTTCCCCAACGCTACCACAGTTTTTGTGGTGGTAGCCCAGCTACCTTACCCAGGTCTGCTAAAGTGTCAATGATATTAGCCCAGCAGCCATCTGCAAAGATACTAGAAAATGAGTGTCTGTGATGTTACATCTGGATTCATTTCTAGGGCTTACATAGTGTCAGCAGTGTTAGTCCAGCAGTTTTGCATGTAGAAATATGGCTTGCTCATGTAATCCTTGATTGTATGATTAGGAAAGGCTGGTAGTATCACGTTGGCAGGACTTCTCTAGCAATGGTGCCAGTATATGACCCACATAATAGCTTCAGTATGTGCCAAGGAGTCACCACCTACAATAAACCCACAATCCTTTGTTACTGGGGAAAAAGCAGGTGTTACCCGGGGACTGTCTGAGAAAACCACATGGTATATGTGTATGTGGCATTACAGTGACACTAAATTAAACAGACAATGTCTTGAATGTTTTTATGCACATGGAGGTGGAGTTTCATGTTTATGTAATGTGTCTTGTATATATAATGCCAGCCTTTAATGTTGGTTAAAGTTCTACATATCTTGGTTGCCATTGGTTGGATTCCTTTCAAATGCAGTTGCTATGCCAGTTAATATGTGCTAAAATTAGTCTCCACTCTTGCAGCCGGGGTGCAAAAGGTTAGAGTTCAAACTGAGATTTCCTTAATTTTCTTTAGTAATTCATTAACACTCAAGGGGAAACGTGGAGTGTCTTGTGACCATTCGGATGCAGGCCCGGGGCAGTATAAAGCACTTATATGTGCAGTTTGGTTGCTTCACGGATTCAGGGCACTGTCAGCAGAAAAATAGAGAGAGAGACTACAGAGGTATCACCAAGTATTGTAAATTATATTGATAGCTGTAGAAATTGTAGAATGCCACAAAATGCATTTAAAATCTACTGACACAATCAAACTGCACATAAACAGGTTCTTTTTCCTTTTATTATTTTTTTCTTTACAGGTTTTGGTGTGAATTTTTTCATCAGTTTGTTTTGTTTAATATTTGTACAGTTGAGGAATGGGACTTTCACTATACTGATGATTCCATAATTTGATAAACTAGCTATTTAATTTGAATCAACATCTGTAATGACCCATTTCAGATTTATATTCAAACTTTATTATTCAATTTATAGCCAATTTTAAATTACTTGGAAACTAACCCTATGTCACATCGACAAATGCCACCCTCTCTGGCCCCGCCCACAACGTGGCCCCACCCACATTGTGCCCCCCCCACCTTGCTACCCCTATGATTTTGCTGAAATGACGCCCCTGTTAGCAGTTGATAAATTTCACAGTGATGAGCTGTTCCTTTTTCTGAGCCACTTCAGGTTAAGGAGTACGATCATGAACTACAGAGTAATAGTTCAAGATTGGCATTAAACAATGATTAACAGTCGCTATATGAGCCTCAAGCAATAAATCATTTTTCACCCTATAAAGCAATTCCAATCTTTGATTCAGGGTCTTGGTGATGAACTTCAATGAGTGTAATAAATTTAAGGATGAAGCCAAAAACACAACTAAATATTTAAAGTGCTCCACCACATCTAGGCTCATACCACCATTAGTTTTTTGTTTCAAAAATATTTTTTTTAATTTAATGTAAAACATTACATACAAAAAGTACCTACAGGTAGGCATCTCACAAATTAATAGCATGTCCGTAACATTACAACATTTCTACAGAAAGGAGCCTTACTGCCCTTGCCCCATGTTACAAGTGAGATTATCCAGATTTTATATTTAAAAAATAGATTAGCTAAATGCGTTAACAAAGAAATCTATCCAACACGTGAATATAGTAGTTGGCCATTACAGCAATGAGCGGGGATAATGAATAGGTATTTTTATAATTGTGCATCATGTGCTGAGGGTTAACCATCTCCTATCTATCTTTTAAAAGGTACACAGTAAATATGATTGTGAACCTTATTAAACTGTGCTCTGCCACCAGTCGTCTGGAAGGAAATGGCAAAGCCACAGAATGTTATAGAATATCTAACTGAAATTTTCCTTTGGAAACCTGCATGTATTCATAACATACTGTAGCCTATAAAAAAAACAAGTAGACAGCTTCAGGCAACATGCAACTGTATAACAACTGAAACTGTGTGAACTTGAGTGGCAATTTGGACAGCCCACTGGCACAGTGGCAATGTGTCCGCTTGCAGCGCCGACATTCTGGGTTCGGAGATGGACCCGGGAGTTGGAGGGTTGGCTGGGAGAAGAAGAATTGAGCATCTCAGGGACTGCTCTTCTTCTCCAAGGGAGTGGAGAAGAGTGTTCGGCGCATTATGGACCTCTGGCTGAGGCCGGGGGTACCGCCGCTGCTGAAGCCATAACTCTTGGGAGCGGGGCAGACGCTGGCCATCATTGCACGTCCCCACCCCCAAGGAAGTCTAGCACACACAAAAAATGCTGCCACCTCGCGCATGAAGCCCACCTCCTGCTACACCTGCCCTGAACTGCCCGATCTACCATGGTGTTCCGTGGAGCGACTTCCCCCAAGGCCCACCCAGGAGGGTAAGCCCAGGGAGCCCTGCCAGTTGTGTTGATTCGACTGGTACTCTGGATGTGTGTTCTATTGAAGGGGGGTTATATTCGTGGCCCCGCCTTGAGGGGAAAGCCAGGAGGATTGGGGTCGGGCATAGAGGGGGACGGTGCCAGGAGTGGAGTAGATATACGGAGGAGGTGACACAAAAAAAAAAAAAAAAAAAAAGAACTTGAGTGGCAATTTGTTAGCAATACTGGGACCTATAATACCGCACAACATACAGATCAGTACCACCAAAATAGAAGTATCTTTCCATGAATGAGTCTTATTCATTTGCAGACATCTATACTGAAAAGGAAGAGTTAAAAAAGAAAATAATAGTTAGCGACAAAATTGCAGCATGTCATGTGGAGATATTGGTAGTCCCGGGTACTCACACCAAGTTGACTGGGAAGAAGAGGGGAAGGAGCTGCTTAAGAATGTCCTAAACTGTGCCAACTGGTGCCATTTTAAGCCACTATGTTATTTTAAGCCACTTATAGCCATACAATAAGATAGAAAGGAAAATGTCTGTTAGTAAACAATGAAGATGGGAGTGTGCATTAGATATTTGAGCATTGATCAGAAAGCGATGAGGCACAAGGCCACAGGTCGAGTGCCTTCAGCCCCTGGCTGTGCATTAGAAATGTCTAATGCACACCCCCAAAGTGTCTTATTGTACTTATAAAATGGGGCACTGTATTTTACATATGTGAAAAAAATAAGATTTGTATGTTTAAATACTGAAACATTGATATATTTACAGCATTTTATAGTAAAAAAGTTCCTCCGCCTATGGTGCGCTCCCCCCTTAGCACTTTTGACCTCTTATGGCCTCTGTAGTTTGACTAGGGTTGTCATGGTACCTACTCCCCCAACACGCACACATATGGCCCAGCTTAGAAAACAATTTCTGTGGTGGTAAGCATTTCAAATTGTTTTATCAACATTTCTCTCTCTCTCTGGTTTTCTTGTCATTTACAGTTGTTGTGAGCGGGTCAAGTGATCGCTTGGTCACGGGACATGAGAGTCACAATCCGAATGTAGGAAGTACATCAAAAGCATCTGAACTGATATGACTGCTGAGATGCTGGTTTTCTGTCTCATAGAAACATACAAACATAGACTTTGATGGCAGACAAGGACTGCTTGGCCCACCCAGTCTGCCCGTTTCCCCTACCTATTTGATAAGCTGCAGATCCTAGTTAACCAACAGCCTACTTCTTCTTAACCCCCACTAGAATTGCCTTATGTTTGTCTCACGCATTCTTGAATTCTCCCACAGATTTTGACCCCACAACCTCCTCAGGAAGGCCATTCCATGCATCCACCACCCTCTCCATGAAAAAATACTTCCTCACGTTGCCCCTGAGCTGTCCCCCCTCTATCTTCAAGTTGTGCCCCCCTATTCTTGCACATCTCTTTTTCTGAAAGATGCTACCCTCTTGGACTTTGTTGATTCCCCTGAGGTACTTGAAAGTTTATATCATGTTTCCCCTCTCCTTCTTTTTCTCGAGGGTATACATATTAAGCTCCTTTAAGTCTCTCTTCATATGGCTTCTGGTACAAACCCTACACCATTTTAGTTGCCTTCCTCTGGACTGCCTCCATCCTGTCTATGTCCTTGCAGAGATGGGGTCTTCAGAACTGCACACTGTACTCCAGATGGGGTCTCACCAACTGTCTGTACAGAGGGATAGCAACTCCTTGTTTTCTACTGGTGATGCTTCTACATATACATCCCACTATTCCCCCAGCCCTCCTTACTGCCTTCTCACATTGCTTGCCTACCTTTAGGTCATCTGATATGACTACCCTTAGATCCCTTTCCATTTTTGTTGTTGTTAGTACCCCCTTCCCCCACTCCCATTTTTGTACTCTTCCTCTGGGTTTTTGTTTCGCAGGTGCATTACTTTGCACTTCTTTGCATTGAATCTAAGCTGCCATACTTTTGATCATTCCTCCAACCTTGCCAAGTCCCTTCTCATCCTTTCTACCCCCTTGGTATCAACCCTGTTGCAGATCTTTGTGTCATCTGTAAAGAGGCATACTTTTCCTTCCAGTCCCTCTGTAATGTCACCTATAAAGACATTAAAAAGGACTGGTCCCAGTCCTAGTACTGAACCCTACGGTACCCTGCTAGTAACCCCCCTTTCCTCAGAGTGGACTCCGTTTAGTATTACCCTCTGTGCCCTGTTGTCCAGCCATTTTTTTTACCCAGGCTACCACCCTGGGACCCACTCCCAGGTTGGCTAACTTGTTTATTAATCTTTTGTGTGGGACTGTTTCAAATGCCTTGCTAAAGTCTAGGTAGGCCATGCCCACAGCCTCTCCCTGGCCTACTACTTTGGTCACCCAGTCAAAGAAATCTATTAGATTCATCTGACATGATCTTCCCACTGTGAATCCATGCTGCCTTGGGTCCTGTGCCCTGCTGGCCTCTAGGTACTCAACAGTTCTTTCTTTCAGAAGTGACTCCATCATTTTCCCTACCACTTAGGTCAAACTAACAGGTCTGTAGCTTCCTGCCTCTGCTTTGCTCCCACGTTTGTGAAGGGGAATCACATCTGCCCTCCTCCAGTCCTCAGGTACCACACCATCCTCCCATGATTTGTTAAAAAGGGTAGTAAGTGGTGTCACTAGTTCTCCCCTTAGTTCTTTTAGAATTCTGGGGTGAATCTTGTCAGGCCCTATTGCTTTGTCCACCTTCAGTTTTAGGAGTTATTTCAGGACCTTTTCTTCTGTGAATGGACTGGTATCGACCCCCCCATCCAGAGTGCTTTTATTGATTCGTTTAGATACCTCCCCCTCCTCCTCTTTTGTGAATACCGAGCAGAAGTATTCATTCAGTATCCCTTCTTTTTCACTGTCACCCTCCCCACCCACCCTCCACTTTATTAAGCCTCATCATACCTCCCTCATTTTCCATGAGCAATTCCAACATGAAATCTTTTCCAATAAGTATGCATGTCCAAAATATACTCCGATACAAGAGTTGAGCTTTTAACATTTCTCTCTCTCTCTCTCTCTCTCTCTCTCTCTCTCTCTGTTTTTTTAAGTCATTTACAGTTGCTGTGAATGGGTCAAGTGATTGCATCGTTGTGGGATGTGAAAGCCATGATCTGAATGTAGGAAATACATTGAAAGCATCTGAGCTGATGCGGTAGCTGAGATGCTGGTTTTCTGTCTCATTTTTATTATGCATATGTATAAAAAAAGTAAATCGTCACCAAGGATCTTCCAGGTCAGTTGCATGTCTGATGAGGGGAATGAGAAAGCAAGGCAGGTCTCTCAGGTGAGCAACAGCCGGTGGCAGATTTGAAAATGCACCAGACTCAAATGAGCAAGTACCAGCAGCTGCAGTAGCAGGTAGGATGGTGATTGTGTTCCGATTTAAAAACTTCAAACAAAATGAAGTCAACTACATAGTACGATCTTGGAACTTTCTGATAAACTTGGACGTGAGATTTTTGGGATGCTCAGTCTGTGTTTTTGAGGGCTCAGACTTGTCAGATTTTAAAAAAAAAGATGGCGGCTGCCAAAATTCGGAAAAAAATTAACATTCCAAAAATGGATAGTTTTTTTTTTTACTGCTGCATGCCACTTGCCAGCACTTGTTTTTACATGTGCATTAGACAGATCCAATGCACAGGTAACAGCCAAACAGATGGAAGGGTTTTGGCTTTCCATTTTATAATGCAAAATAAACAGTCACAGCATTGAGAATTGATTCAGTGGCATAATCAGTAGAAATTCACGGAAGTCTATACCAGCAGCTCCCCTTCCATTCTAACAGACACCTTAGCAGTTATCATACCTCATACGTCCATTTCACCTTGCAAACTGGACTCTTCTCCCCATGCGTTGAACTGTCTTTCAATCTGCTCTAACAGTTTTGCTGCCTTGGCGGCATCACTGAACTGATATGGCTTCCTGCCATGGAGAATTTTGAGACTTGCCAGTATTAGGAGGATGTGGTGAATGCCTAATTCTTTTGGTTGGGTTTGGACCCAATCAGAAATCTTCCTCCCCATCCTCATGGCATGACTATGGTCTAGGAACACATGAATCCTGCAGTCATTCCGTGTTAACAGGCTTTGTCTTTTGGCATGTTGGAGTACAATGTCATGTTCCAAAGAGTTCTCCAGCTTGACCAAAAGGGTTCAGGGGTCAGGCTCACTAGAGGCACTGCAGCTTCTCCCACCACATGGCATGATCATAAACACTTTCAGAATCACACAACTTCCCTCAATTTACAGTAAGTCTTTGAGTCACTGAGTTAAGAATACTGGAGGTGTATCCTCCTCTGTCCCCTCTGGCAGACCCAGAATGAGTATGTGTGTAGCTCGGGCAACATTCTCCAGATTTTCAGGCCATCTCCATAACAAGCTATTCTCTTCATCAGTCTTGCCAACACCGCAAGAGCCTCATCTGCAGTTTTTATGGCTCCCTTGGTCTCCTCCACCAGTGCAACAAGTTTGCCATCCATTTGTTTCATTTGGGATGCATAGCCCTCCATTTTTTTGTCAAAGCTTTTAATCAGCTTCAAGAAGGCAGCATTCGAGGGTTGAGTAAGATCAAACTCCCCAACCATGGAAGGCGGGTGCTTGCAGGCCCCCTGGAGTTGCTCTTTTGGCCAGGCTTCTTCTCCATAACCTTCTGGTTTACTTCCATGGACCACCCCTGCTCAGTAAAAGTTCCAGTATAAACAACAATTATATCTACTTGTTCCTTAAGACTTTCTGCAACAGTTTCTGATAATGCTGTATTAAATTCCCAGCTTTTGAAGATATTTGTATACATTTTTAGCTGTCACTTGCAGAGCTTAGTAGAAAGGCTGTTAACAGCTCAGCTGCTGGCCACACCCCCTACCATCATTAGTTTTTTTGTTTTCTTTTTTTTTCATCAGCATTTTATCCTCTGATGCCTCTGGTGGCCCCCTTCTGCCTTGTCCTTCCAGCCATGTCATCCGACTCCTCCAGGACTTATCTAATGTGCCTTAGCATGGCAAGGTTCCCGATCTCCGGTGAAGGGCCTGTGAAGGCCCAGATGTCATCCTGTGGCCAGAGGATTTTTCCTCCTAATTCTTTGGTTTCCCCTCCCTGGAACCACCCATGTGCAATGGCATAACAGGCGAGCTCCGGGTAAAGGGGGGGTCCTTCTCTCATGCGCACCCTGGTGCCCCCTCACATACCGACCTACTTTGGGATCAGCCTGGGTTCTTTGGGGTGCAGTATACAAATAGAATACAAGAACAGGTTTTGGTGTCTCCACCTGCAGCAGGGGTGCATAAAGGCTACCAATGTGGCCCTAACCTCCCCCAGGACCAAATATTATTCTCTCTCCCACATACTTACCATCTCCCCACACAGTAATAATACATACAAAACAATAACCATGAATGCCACTTGTAAAATTATCTGCCTTCTGATTTATTATAGGGAAGGGTTGAAGGGGAAGCAAAAACACAGAACAAACCATTCTGATTTCAACAATTTTCCCCACACAGTCCCCGTACCACCCCTACAGGTGCACCCGGCTTTCCCCCATGGCAGTAAGAGTGATTACTGTTCATTGCGGTGAGTACCTCACCGGATTGCTGGTGGCCAACCAGATGATGTAAGGTTAAAGATAATCTGGGGATACTGTGGGAACAAGTCTTTTGAACTTGAACAGGCAAAACTTGGTATGGGGCCTCAAATTTGGTTTCAAACAAGCGAACAAATAATTTTTCAATCTTCTGCATGGGCCTATCCTGCAGATTGACAAAGTCCTGCCCAGTACTTCACCCCCTTGTTTATATTGAGCTAATCTAACTAATTAACTTATGGAAAGAACTCCTTGTGCCTCAGCCCAAAGGTACTCACAGTTTGTTGACAGTCTCTGGGGGTGCTGAGGAAGGACACAGATTAGCGGTACGGCTCTGAAATCGGCAGACATTCTCTCACGGAACAACAGCTGCAGGCTGGAGACTCTAAACAGGTGCTGGATTCTTCATCCATGTCAGACCTTTCTCATTTTCACCCCTCGGGCCTTTCATTGTCTTCACGTATCACAGGTCTTTCAACATCATTTCCACAAAGGCCTTTCATTGTCTTCACCACAAAGGCATTTTGTCTGTCCGGGATGTCTTGGCAGGCTAGGAATTCCCGGGACGTTCATCTGAATACACAAATGCTGCAGGGACTTAAACAGAACAGGGTTTCTAACAGGGCTTCTCTGACCAAGCTCAAATAACTTTTCCTCTTGGCTGGGAAACAGTTCAAACAGTACAAGCACTTCTAAGGCTAGGAAAACAGTTCAAACAGTCCAACTATTTTACAGGCTTGAAATGTGAAGAACAGCAGTTTTCAGTCCTTGTAATTCCCACTAGGAGAAACATAGCTGAGAAGTCTGGAACAGATTCCATGCAGGGAGGCCTTGCTGGTAGGCACTTTGGCTCAAGCTTCTTTGTGGCTTAGAGGGCCTTTCTGCACACAGGCTAGCTAGCTAGCTTGTGCAGCCCTCCAAACACAGTCTCCTTCTCTCCAATCTTGGTTGGACTCCTCCCAGAACCCAGGGCACAGCCCATTATATAGCAACCCTTTACTCTCCACCTGATTGATCAGTGTTTTCCTGGGCAGCTGGAGAGTGCCCTTCAACCCCTTCCCAGAAGCCCCAGTGGCTGGGAGAACTACAGGGGGCTGCCATGATTATTTACATATTTCTGCCTGCCTTTGGCAGCCTATAACATTTCTTATGAGCCCATTGAGGGGATAGCAGCCACATGCCCTGGACCCGCTTTCTCTGATGGGACCAAGGAAACATTTTATTTGATTGGGGGAGCCCCGGTTTACGGTTTGGGCTACCAAAACAAGAGGTGCCCATTTCGTGCCTGTTACAGCTGTGGCTGGGTGCACATGTGCACCTCACTTTAACTGTTCCCGGTCACACTGCCACAAGGGGACTGGGAAACCACCCCTTCTACACCCAGAGGCATTACATAGGTTACATAGGTAAGTGCAGAGCTAAGGGGACTTATGTCCATAGTGCTTGCTTGTTGAGTTTTTTAAATTTAAATTTTGCCTGCTACATGTAGCCTATCCAACTGGTGTTTAAAAACTTCAATAGAAGAACTTTCTGTCACTTCTGTTGACAAATTGTTCCATACAGGTATAATCATTTGGGTATACCACAGTTTTCTTCACCATGTTCTGCAGTTTTCTCCTAACAGCGGTAAAGCAAGTGCCCTGGTGTCACGTGCTCTATTTCTAAGTGTTAAACCTATCTTTACTCATACGTCCTGATCTGTAAAAGCTTTGAACAGTATGCATGTCTCCTCTAAGCCTTTTATATTTCAATGTAAACATATTAATTTCTACCAATCTATATGTGTAATCCATCCCTTCCATCCCCATTACCGCTCGTGTGGCCCTTTTTTGTATGCTCTCCAATTTGGCAATGTCTCCCTTTAGGTATGGTGACCAAACATGAGCACCATACTCCAGTAGACACCTCACCAAGGCTTCATAAAGGGGCAGCAGAACCCCTCTATCCCTGCTGGATATATTTTTAAGAATACAATTTAAGATCCCATTTGCTTTCCTGCTGACATAAGTGCAATGAGTGTCAAACTATAGATTATTTGAAATGGTGATCCCCAGGTCCCTTTCCTCTGCTATTGCCTTCAGGTTTATATTTCCTAGCTGGTACCTGGCTGCTGTATTTGTTATGGCAAAATGCATTATTGTGCATTTGTCAGGATTTAGGCACAGTTAGTAAGAACTGCACCATGTATTAATGTTGTCCAATGCCTTCTGTAATTCAGATGATCATTTGGTCCAGCAATTCAACTCCCAAATGACAATTGTCCATAAACTTTGTGAGCCATATCCTCTCATGGATAAACTGTACTGTAGAAACATAGATGTTAAACAGGCAGGGTCAGGGACTGACCCTAGTGGCACCCACTAGTTATCTCTGTCAGTCTTGTAATGCCCCCTGATGCTTACCCTTTGTTTCTTACTTGTCAGCCATGAGCTGATCCATGATACAAATGTTTTTGTATCCTATTTTGTGAAGGCGTTCAATAAGCTCTAAGTGGGGAGCTCATCAAATGCCTTTGTAAAATCTAAAAACACTACATCCACTGACTCCCCATCCAGTCTTTTGCTTACCCTATCATAAAAGTCTAACATATTTGTCTGACGACCTACCCTCTAAACCTGTGCTGAGTATTGTCTTCTAACTCATTTTCCTGCAAGAAGGTAGTACTAAAGTCTTTTATAATTCCTTCAGTACTTTGCATAACACACTTGTCAAACTCACTGGTCTGTAGTTTGAAGGGCTTATTTTATTTCCCTTTTTGTAAAGTGGTATTACTACAGCTTCCCTCCATGAGGTAGCTACTTCCCTCCTGTTTAGGGATATCTGAAACAGATGGCCAAGTGGTGGTGCTAGTTCATTGGCCAGCTCCTTTAGTAGCCTTGGGTGTAAGCCATCTGGTCCTGGGGATTTGATAGGCTTTAGTGCGGCTAGTCGCTTCTGTATATTGCTAGTCTCAATTTTTATAGGGTTGTTAGAAATATTTCCCTGGTTTACTGTGTTTTTTATACCTCCTTTTTTGTTAAAGACTGAGGCAAAATAATTGTTTTGAACATTTGCCATATCTTTGTTTGTTGTTGCCATCTTGCAATCTGACCCTTCTAGTGGACTGATCTTTCACGTTATTTACTTATTTCCCAGCTCTGCTGCCTGCCCTGGAGCAGGGAAACATTTCACATTACGGCTGCATGGCCCAACACATCTAAGGGAGCTGTGGCTCCTTTAAGAGCTAGGCCCTCGCATGTGCAGTGGTGGCAAGCTCGGCCATCTTTGTTTACATCCCGGTCTGGCCATTGCTGCTACCAGACTGGGCAGAACCTCTCCCCAGCACCCGGAGGTGCAAAACAGCAAAGGACCTTGACCCTGCTACCTCAATGGGGCCAAAGAACAGGAAGGTCAGCAGCAGCAGCCATGGAGATTACAGAGCGAGTCCTAGCCGGAATTCTGCCAGGGACTCCTGAAGGAAAGTCCTCCAGTCCCAATTTCAGCAGTCCAAGGGACCATAGGCTAAAGCCAGACAGTAGGGCAACAGGACAGCAATGGGCCATAAAGAGGTAAGACCCATATGGAGGTGAGGAGGGGGACTTATATCCACCTCTGTGGAGATGTCCTGAAACAACTACAGGCCGATCTCCCTGCTCTGCATCCTAGCAAAAATCCAGGAAAAACTGGTGTACAGTCAACTCCGTGAATACCTAGAGGCACACCGGCTCCTTTCTCTGGCCCAGCATGGGTTCAGAGCTAAACATGGGATAGACACCACTCTAACTAAGTTCTCTGCTGATGTGCTTAGGGAACTGGATGCAGGATCCAACACAGGAGTGGTTTTTATTGACCTCTCAAGGCCTTTGACTTGGTGAGCCACCGACTCCTACTTCACAAGTTGTGTAACTTAGGCCTGGACACTCATGCCCTGAGATGGTTTGAAAGCTACCTTACTGATCATTCTCAGAGGGTCAAGTGGAAGGACAAGATCTCTGAGCCACTGCCACTGAAGGAGTGTGTACCACAAGGGTCCATACTTGGTTCCCTTCTATTCTCCCTGTTTATATACGATCTGCACAACCACTGCGGGAGCAGTGCTGTCATTCAGTACGCCGATGATGCCGTGATTTACAGATCCTCTGACAACCTGGGGGACCTAGGTCCATCTCTACAAGAGGACCTACTCAGTCTATGGAGGACTGGCTTATTAATAATAAAATGGTCCTTAATACCACTAAAACCAAGGTCATGTTGTTCGGACCTAGATCCCTTGGTCTAAACAGAACACAACACCTGCAACTCACTTCCAGGTGGGTAACAAACTAGAAGTGGTTGCCTCCACAAAATACCGTGGCCTTACTTTGGACCAAGGATTCACTCTAAACCAACACGTTGACTAAGTCACCAAAGTCATTCATGGCAAACTTGGTACCCTGTATCGCCTCAAGGATCAGCTAATCCCAGAGGCTAGGACTGCCATTGCCTCGTGTGTCCTCCTCCCAACACTCACTTACACTGCTCCGATACTTCAGGGTATGGCTAAACTTGAGTTCAATAAGTTACAGATCTTGTACAACAAGGTGGTCCGCTTCGCCACTCAGTCCCACTCTAGGAGCCACCACTGTGACGCTTTAGCTCTTATCAGCTGGCCTTCGTTCGAAGCCCATCTCATGTACCCAGTACTCTGCCTAGGTCATAAGCTAATTAGCACAGAACCCCCCCCAAGCCTCTCTGGGCTCATAACTGCCAAGAGCAATCCTAGCAACTTACGGACCTCTGGCCAAACTCTTCTCGAAGTCCCTAGGGTAAAGACCAAGGCAGAGGGCATGTCCTTTTCCCACACTGCCCCTTCCTTATGGAACAACCTTCCTCCTGAGGTATGGGAAGCTTCAGCACCTGCGAGCTTCCGATCAAAACTGAAGGTACACATACTCGCCACGAGTCAATGCCAATGCTTTGTTACCTGACACTTACACTCTACCTTCCTACCCGAACACCTACCCTTAACCTCCTAAAGCTGGGAGCCCTAATCCTTTTCTACTGGCTCTCCTCCTAACATACTGTACTCGGGCAATTGCAACCCAGGTGTTACTCTAGCTCTCCTCCATTGTTCGCTTTTGCTAATCACTGTGACCTGTTATGTAACATATCATTGCTATAAGTCACCTGTATATGTTATAACCTACATCTGTACTATTTGTATATCCTACTTGTCTTGTAAATCCCAGGTCGCCCCTGAAAAAGGGACCTCTGGGGCCCAGTGGGCCTACCTGGTCATCAAAATTCAATAAATATATAAATGCCTGTGTTTGGTTGTGTGGTGTGTCCAAACTGCACTACCACTTGGGCACCTCCAGGTGGCAGACAAGCAGTGTATCACACTACCCCCATGCCCGAGGAAGGACAGCCATCAGCGGGACACTCGATCCTCCCTCCCCCGGTCAGCCCCTGAATGACCAGACTCCATTCCTGAACCCAGGTCATCAGTGTGGCAGGAGGTAAGACACTAAGTGCCAACTCTCCACACCACTGGGACGGCTATACCATCATTATTTTTTATCTGAAACATACCCTTACCTTTATTTAAATTAGTTCTTATACCAGATAACATTGCTTTTGTTTTGCTTTTATTAAATAATAAACAGCACCCATCCACGTTTCCATATTCCAAAAAATCATTCACCAATCAACAAACACAATCAGAAATAGATTTAGAATGAGCATAAATAACAGTGTCACCTGCCTGCAGTAATTTTTTTGATTGGCGACATTCCTTGAGGATAGAATGTATAAAATAGAAAACAACATGGGCTCTAAGACGAATCCCTGAGGTAGTCCAGTTCTAACAGTTAGTAATGCTGACAAAACTCTGTGTGATGTACAGATTGTGTCTATTCTGACAAATAATTTGAGAATGAGTAAGCGTGAATGTTGGGCAAGACCCAGTTCATATAATTTAGATACCAAGAGCTTACGGTTGACTAAATTTAATGCCTTGATCAACCCTAGCAAGCAAGTAAGCCTCCTAGTCCACTTACCTGCAAACACAAACTAATAAATAAATGCAATTTAACTGAGAGTCATGGTCAGAAGGAGCTTCAGGAAACAGCACAGACAAAGAGGGACAAAGCGGGGAGGCAGGCCGGGCAGAGTAAGGTATTGAAAGCCATGTGTGCCAATGCAAGGTGTCTGAGCAATAAAATTCCAGAAGTGGAGGCCATGATGGAAGAGGCTAGCCTGGATTTGGTGGCCATAATAGAGTCACGGTACACTAACAACAATGACTGGGATATGGTCATACCAGGCTACTCTGTGTTCAAGATAGACAGGGAAGGGAGAAAGAGTTGTACTATATGTGAGGGAGGGAGCCAAGGCTACAGGACTGCAGGGGCACCAGAGGAAAAGGAAGAACTGGAGGTACTTCAGGTAATCTTGGAAACAGGCGCTGGGGCCACTAGCCACACGGGCGTGGTAAACAGAACACCAGGACAGGGAGGGGAGTTGTATAAAGCACTTGAGGAGGACATCATTGAGATGGCACATAAGAGGAGGTGTTGCTAGTTGGTGGCTTCAATCTGTCATATATGGTTGGAGCCTTCCACTCCCAACTTCAACAAGGAACAGGCGATCCTTGACTCCTATAAGTGGCGTTCTTGGGCAAATAGTCAACAAACCCACTAGGGATGGAGCAGTGCTGGACCTAGTGCATACAAACAGGGACAGCATTGCAGATGTCTCAGTAAGCAGACCCCTAGGGTTCTACATCATAACAGCAATCGCAGAATAGCGATCGCCATTTGGGTGAGTGTACATCACCAAAAATGAATTACGGCAATGTACACTCATGGTGAACTGCAAGGCAGCGACCAATTTTAAATGTATGCAGGGGGCTCTGCCCCCTGCACCTCCCTACTTTAGGATACTCAACTCCAGAGGGGTGCATGTGGGGGGTGAAATTCTTAACAAAATTACAAGCCACCTGCCGGGACAAAAAAAATGTGCCTCTCTGGACCGAACCCTGCACACCCCAACTGATCACCCTCCCCACCACACTAGCCGACCAGCTCTACAGCTGCCCACCACACTTCCTACCACGTACCTCCCCTCCTCTTCCTCTCCCCCCCCGTGCATGTGCACATGTGTACACTTCCTGTCACTCTACCTCACCCACCCAGGTATCTGGTCACTACTTTTCCAGGTAGCCCTGAACACAGGCACCGTAACTGAGTTGCCATTTTTGTAAGCTCTCAGTTGTGGTTGCCTTGTTCACTGGATACTGTCCCCTAGGTACCAGTGATTCCCCTACAATGTGGTTTAACATTAAGATGAGAACAAAGGTAAACTGCATGAGGACAAGGGTCCTGGACTTTAGAAGGGTGGATTTTAAGGAAATGGGAGACTGCCTCAGTAATTGCCTAGTGGGGGGGGGAGGATGTCAGAGAAGGGTAGAGGAACAGTGAGGAAAAATTAGGGAGGGCATAATTAAGGCAACCAACCTCTGTGTGAAGGAAGTGAGTAAAGCACAAGGAAAAAGAGACTGCTATAGTACACCAGGGAAGTGGCCACAGTGATGAAGGAAATAAGGGTGGCATTCAGAAGTATAAGGAAATGCAAAGGGAGGAAGACAGGGAGGTGTACCAGATAAAACAGAGGGAATCAGGTAAGCTAGTGAGGGGAGCAAAGGCACAGACAGAGGAAAGGATAGCCATAGGGGTTGCAAATGGGGACAACACTGTATTCAGGTATATAAATGAGAAGAGAAAGGCAAGAGGAGGGATAGTGAGGACAAGGAGGGTGGCAGTGGGTGACTGCACAGAAGAGGACCAAGAAAAAGCAGACATCCTGAACAGATACTTCTGCTCAGTCTTCACAGTGGAGGAGGGGGACTGACCACCAGTGATCAACAGGAACAAAGGGTGAGGGGAGGTGGACTCAAGTCCATTTTCAGAGGAAAGAGTCCTGAAGGGACTTGCAGCTCTGAATGTGGACAAGGCTATGGGACTGGACGGGACACACCCAAGGATACTAAAAGAACTCTGGGAGGGGCTGACTGCCAGCTGACAGCCTTATTTAACAGCTCACTGGAATCAGGCATGGTTCTGGAGGACTGGAGGAGAGCAGATTTGGTATCTCTGTATAAGGGCAGCAGCAGAAAAGAGGCTAGTAACTATAGGCCAGGGAGCCCCACTTTAGCAGTGGAGAAATTAATGGAAGCACTGTTAAAGGAAAGGTTAGTAAGTATCTTGAATCCAATGGGCTGCATGACTAAAGGCAGCATGGATCCATCTGGGAGGGGGGGGGCATGCCAGATGTATCTGATTGAGTTCTTTGACTGAGTGACCAAGGAAACAGAGCAGTGAATGTGGCCTATCTGGACTTTAGCAGCCCCTTTGACACCGTGCCACGCAGGAGACTAAGAAATTAAGCAGCCTAGGGGTGGGATCCAAAGTGGTGAACTGGGTTAGAAACTGGTTAATAGATAGGCACCAGAGGGTGGTAGTTAACAGCAATCACTCTAATGATGGGAGCTTGACCAGTGGGGTGCTGTAGGTCTCAGTACTGGGACTGGTCCTCCTTAATGTCTTCATAATAACATTGCATTTGAACTGGATGGGAAGGTATGCCTTTTTGCTGAGGATACCCAAAATCTGTAATGGGGGGACAGTAATAAAGAGTGGAAAGAATGCATTGGGATCTTGGGAAACTTGAAGAGTGATCAAGAGCATGGCAGTTGGGGTTCAATATCAAAAAGGGTAAAAATCATGCACCTGGGACCAGTGTTGGGTAAGTTACTTTTTCTATTACTTTTGGAAACTTGTTCCAGGAAGCTCTGTGCAGTTACTAGCAAGGATGGAGAAGTACTAGAAAATGTAATACACCTTACAGTTACTTCTTTCTTTTTATACAAAAGAAATATGTAACTGTAACTGATTACATTTACTTGAAAGTAACTAGTAACTAACCTATTACTTTCAAATAAATGTAATCTGTTATAATTACTTATTACTTTTTGTATTGTTTTGTATAAAAAGAAAAGTAACTGTAACTGCAAGGTGTATTAATTTTTCTAGAACTTCTCCATCATATATGTTCACAAACTCCTGGAACAAGTTTCTCAAAGTAATAGAAAGTAATAGAAAAAGTAACTTACTATACACTGCCTAGGGCACAGGAACCCAAGAACTGAGTATACAGTAGGACTGGGAGAGGTCAAGTTCTGGAGGCTGCACCTCAGAAAGGACATAGACATGGTGGAGGCCATCCAAAGGAGGACAACTAAAATGGTGCAAGGCTTGCACAAAGAGCCTTAAGAGGAGAGACTGAGAGATCTCAACACGTACACTCTGGAAGACAAGAGCGTGAGAGGAGACATGATAGAGACCTACAAGTATCTCGTGGGGGTGAACATGGTGCAGGAGGAAGTCTCTTTCAAATGAGAAGAGCACCAGAGCTAGATGGTTGTCACGATGAAGCTGCGGGTGGGGGCATTTAAGAGGATGTGAGAAGTACTACTTTAGTGAAGAGTTAGTACTTCACTGAAGGAATGGTGGACACTTGGACTAGACTGCCAGCAGAAGTGGAAGCAAAAATAGGGAGCTTCAAGCATGTGTGGGATAGACATAGGGGAATATTAAGAAATGGGTAGGGAAGAGGGAGGGTCACTGGAGACCAATTAGGGTCTGCAGAAGCAGACTAGGCAGGAACTCTCTGGGCAGACTAGGTGAGCCAGGCAGATCTTTTCTGCTGACAAATTCTGTGTTTCTATGTGGTCCCATGGCCCATATTAAATTCATGCCGCTGTGGTGTTAAGAGCTGATATTTTTCAATATAGGCCATTGATTGCTTAAAATCAATTTCTCAATTAATTTGGCAAGGGGGGAAAAGATTGATATTGTTGATGTTGATCATTATTTAGAAGTGAAGAGCCTCATTATGTTTGCTTGCATGCATGTGCAAGAAACATAGTGCCATCATCCGAGTTTTTGTAGGTGTGGCACCCTGTCTTCCAATTCAGTCAGTGTTTTGCAGGCGTGGCCACAGTTCACCAATGAATGCTGCAGCTGTCTATAACAGCAGTTGAAAATGCAGTGCCGTACAGTTGAGAGGGAAAGCTCCGCTTCAGTGAGCAGCGATAAGATAGTGTTGAGTAGCATATTGCCGGCAATCCTGCTTGTATACGTCTCTGCTTTCTCTTCCTTTCTTTTCTGTCATTGGTGCCCAATCCCCCATCTGCTCAATTACCCCCCCCAAACAAACAGACTTCCAGTTGCCACACTGGGAGCCCACCCCAGTGTGGCACATGTCTGTATGGCCGATGGGGGTGCCCAATCCCCTGTCGGCTCCACGCCCCCCCCCAAAAAATCTTCCAGCTGCCACACTGGGAGCCCACCCCAGCGTGGCACAAGTCCTGAGTCGTCATCCTTGGCTCCACTGCCCCACCAAAAAAAGTTCCAGTTGCCATGCTGGGAGCCCACCCCAGCATGGCACAAGTCCCGAGTCGTCCTCCTAAAAAGAAAAACACCTGAAAAGAAAAAAACGGTCCCTCATTGTCTTGCCTCCCAACCCGCGCCCACACTCTGCGCATCCACCTCCCCACACCCCCACCTCACCCCATACTTACCTCTGGAGGCTGGCAAGATGATCTTGATGGACCAGGAACACGTCTGCACTCTTAAAAGCCAACCGCGAACTAAGAAATGCGGTAAGCTGTATAATGTAATAAATAGGGTTTTCAACTTTGATGCATATCTCAGGCATGTTTGAAATTTTGGCACAAATTTTCAACATGGGGTTTTGGGACCCCTCCTCATGAATTCTTGCACTGCCATGGCATTAATCAGCCCGAAAGGTGATTTCCGAGTCTTTATGTGGAACCATCTTTGGGACGATTTACACAAAACGACAGTGTCACAGTTCATGAGGTAGGCCCCAAAACCTATGTTGAAATTTGGTGAAAATTCCCAAAAATGACTGATTTATGAGCGTGCGTTGCGCAGTTCCTACGCACGCTCGTAAGTTCACAAATTTTTAATATTTTCACTCCAGATTTTCAACATTGCCATTTTACCACACTTCCTTATGAGCAGTACAGTTGTCATTTTTCACATCTTGCCCAAAATGTGTTTCCGTGCATGTAGCACACAATGGTGCAGTCGGTGTGCAAAATCAATGTTCGGGACAGATTAAGAAAATCACAGTGACAATGTTCATGGACAGAGGTCTTAAAATGACTATGTTAAAAATTTGGTGACAAAGGTCCATAAAATGACTGTGTTACGAGCGAGCATTGTGCAGTTTCCACACACCCTCATAAGTTCATGAATTTGTAATATTTTCAGTCCAGATTTTCACCACTGGCATTTTTCCACACTTCCTTATGAACAGTACAGCTGTCATTTTTCACACCATGGCCAAAATGTGTTTTCGCACTTCCAGTGCAGAAATGCATGGTCACTGTGGGAAATCACTGTTCGGGACAGATTAAGAAAATCACCGTGACACTGTTCATTAGTGGAGGTCCCAAAATGCCTGAATTGACAATCTGCTGTAAAAAATCCCCAAACCAATTACATTACAGGTGTGCATTGCACAGTTTCTACACACGCTCTTGACTTCACCAGCTTTTTTAATATTTTCACTGCTGATTTTTAACATTGCCATTTTCACCTCCCCATGAACAGTACCGCTGTCATTTCACATCCTGCTCAAAATGTGTTTTCGCACCTGTGGTGCCAAATAGTGTAGTCACTGTGCAAAAGCAGCTTTCACTAAACTGATATTGCCACTGTTTATGAGGTGGGGTCACAAAAACCATGTTGAAAATTTGGGTGAAATACCATTAACACCTGAGGTGTTGGGTTTCCAACCATAACGCCCCACCCTGTAGAGACTGATAGGCATCAGGGGTGTGACTTTGGGTTGTCACCGGTAATGCTCATACCATTCCACACCCTACAGCCAGTGACGGGCATTGAGGTGTGCCTTGGACTCTTTGACTCCAAAGTTCACCCCATTCTCCTATACAGCACCCTTCTCTCCATATTTCCTGATGGAATGGGGTGAACATAAGGGCCAAAGACTCCAAGGCACACCGTGACACTTGTTGGTGTCTGCAGGGTAGGATGTGGTGAAATGACGTGGCCATTATGCCTGACGACCCAAAGGCACACCCCAATGCCTGTCAGTATCTGCACGGTGGTGGTGGGGTTGGCTACAGTTCAATACTTCACTGCCATTCCTATTACGCAGCTCTGTAACTTCTACACTACCACTGCCAATGCCAGCAAGCAAACATTCGGCATTGACAAATGCTTGTTTATGTATAGGAACTACTGTATGTATAGGAAGTATAAAAAAAAGGAACTACTGTATGTACACTTGTTTCCAAATTGTGGGAATTTGCCCAAAGAAAAATGACAAATTAAAAATAATTTTCAATGGCTCAGATATTACTGGAGCCACATTTTTAAAGAGCTGGTGACACATTGAGGAGAACTTTAATAAAATCTAATATTTAGACACAATCCAGCTTGTATTTCTCATTAGTGCTGTATTCCTCCTCCCTATTATTTATTACTGAGGTAATTTGTATGAAAACAGGATCTTTGCTCCTGAAGAGTTTATTCCTGCTGCTTTCTCCCTACCTGAGGCCAGATATTCAAAGCTTTGCACCTGGTGCAAATTCGTTGCACTGGAATAGTGCTGAATTTGCGCTGGACTGCAATATTGAAAAGCACATACAGCACCGGCACTGACTGATAGTACGAATGCTAAAAGTTATTGTATTCAGGGGAGGGAGTAAGGGGAGGGGCCATGAATGCCGGTGCACTGGGTTATTAAAAAAAAATAGCACGATGCTACAGGTGTTTGCATCACCTGTAGTCTTGACACTACTGCCCGCAAACAGCATGCGATAATCCGGCACACACTGTTGCACCCCATCCCAAACTCTGACTCTCTTCCCACTCGTACTTAAAAGTAATGCAAAGTGTTCTCTGGTAGTTTGTGGCCTCCATCAAGATCCAGACCCCGTATGCTGTAGAATCAGGTTATATTCCTGGTAGTTTAGTAGCCCCCACCCCATCATGATCACTGACCCCGTAGCTTTCAAAAATCATTATTTTTCCTGGTAGTCTAGTGGCCCCCAAACCTGGCAGTGCTGACACCCTGCTTCCCCAACATCCACACGCAGCCGGCAACTGGCTCAACCCAACGCTCACCTCCGCGGCCAGCCATCAACTGAGTGTTGAATGAGTGCATACCATAGTGAATAATGAATGAGCACGTATTCATGCTCATTAATTACTCACTATGGCACGCACTCATTCAACACTCAGTTATGGCTGGCGGCTGGAGGTGAGCAGGGTTGAGCCAGTTGCTGGTTCCGTTCAGGGATGGTTGGGGGGAGCAGGGGGTTGGCACTGCCAGGTAGGGGGGGTTGGGGACTACCAGGGAATATAATGATTTTTGAAAACTACGTGGCTCAGGGGTCATGATGTGGGAGCCGGGGGGAGACAGTAGACTACCAGAGATGTGGTTGACTGTGCTGGATGGGTGCATACCTCCCAAGCGTCCCTCATTATGAGGGACGTCCCTCATTTTACCCCTCTAAATTGCCCTTTCCACCTCTGTCTCTCATGGAACAGGTGCTGCAGACACAGAATGTGCTGTCACTTCATATGTTCAGGCAGCAATTAATAATATTCTATGATGCTACATGGTTATCTAACTAGTTAGCTAACTTTGTGCAAGTAAGGTCAATGGTTCCACTGTGTTCTGAGCTTGTATCTCCACATTTGATGCTGTGCATAACTCTCAACTGTCCGTGATTTTCGGGGTCGTCCCTGATCTTGCCTCATGATTTTCCTCTGTCCCTTGTGAAATTTGTGTTTACATGACAGAACAGTGGGGACGGTAAGCACAAAATAATGTCAGTCATTAACATTGCAGGCTTATTCTTCTTCAGAATATGCATCTCACACTAATCCCTTATTCTCAAAGCTTTCTGAATGAATGGTACCAATTTTCAGCTGTGTCCGATCTGGGATCTTTGTCCCTGAGTTTCTTACACTTTGTCCCTGATTTATGAGGACAGAGGTTAAGAGTTTTGATGCTGTGCCCCTCATTGTGACAGTCTGTGTCCCTCATTGCCCCTGAGTCAGCACATCTATGTCCCTCATTGCAGTGCTGCATTAAGCAGTGGTATGCACTGAATGTGCCTGCAAACACCCATTTCCTGCAGCATCCAGCGTGTATGTCCATTCCAACCAACAGGGGGTTACTGTGAGCACACCCTGGCCTGCAGCATCCAGCCTGTACGTCCATTCCAACCAACAGGGGGTTACTGTGAGCACACCCTGGCCTGCAGCTTCCAGCCTGTACGTCCATTCCAACCAACAGGAGGTTGCTGTGAGCTTCATGCAATAGCGCCAGGCAAAGCACATGGGGGTGTGCCCCGGACTAACATGTTTGCACCGGGCTAATGTGTTAGCACTGTGCAATCAGGTTAGCCCAGAGGAAACCTCTCAAACACTTCATTGTTATCACACACATTGTCCACCACCTTCAGTTCAGCCTTACTCCACCTCTGTGTCCACTGAGCTACTGTTGCATTTTGCACTTCCCTGTCACTATATTCAGAGCTGTCTTGTTTCCTGGGCTATTTTTGCACTGCACTCCCAGCCCTGTTTGCACTCTTCCTTTCACACTATATTCAGCAAGTTTAGCCCCAGGTCTATTCCTTTAAATATAGCTTGCTACTGGTTCAGGGTTAATTTAGTATGCCGGGCAGTCCTACTCTAGCCCCGGAGCTACGTTTTGAATATCTGGCCCTTGAAGTCATAAAGCACTGATTGTGACATCACAGTTACTCCCATAGCAACAGATTGTGATGTCACAACAGAAGACTATGACTTGAAGTAGGGAG
Source organism: Neoceratodus forsteri (assembly GCA_016271365.2). Taxonomy (NCBI): domain Eukaryota; kingdom Metazoa; phylum Chordata; order Ceratodontiformes; family Ceratodontidae; genus Neoceratodus; species Neoceratodus forsteri. Next base: position 1,732,365,059 of record CM057449.1, read on the forward strand.
TAAGGTATAGAGACAGATGGACCCTAAAGGAGCGCTAAGGGATAAATATCATATATTCATGCAAATTTCCTTGGTAATAAATACTGAGGAGGAGAAATATGCAAAATATAAATGGAATGCAGGCAGAATTGTACCTAATTATTAAGTTTTTATGTTGTCTTGCGTGTGCACAAGCAACATCTTGTGCTACTAGCAGAAATGCAGAGGTGCGTCAGTGTTGGCAAATGCAGGGCATGCTTTAGTAGCAGTGTCCCTCATTCCCCAATTAGCCAGCATGCTAGCACTGACACAAGAATTATGTAAAGTGCCACCAACTTGAAAGAAATGTGCTGCTGCAATCAGAGACAAGCTCATCATGCAGCGGCACAGATGACACACCTCCTGTACATGCCTTTCCTGGTGAAACATTTCAATAAACATGGCAACAGGAATCCCCAAAGAAAGCCGACATCGGGGGTGCAATCTCTGTGTCGGCATGTCCGCCCCCGGCCCCACATTGTGTGGCACACTGGGAGCCCACCCCAGTGTGCTGCCGCTCACAGAAAGCCAACCGCGTCGGCATGTTCCTGCCCCCGGCCCACCTCCATTGTGTGGCACACTGGGAGCCCACCCCAGTGTGCCCAACATTTGTTTTACTTCACCTGTAAAGAAAGAAAACAGTCCCGCAAGGTCCATTTTTTTTGTACCTGAAAAAAAAGGAAAAAGTCCCTCGTTGTCTCGGCTCCCCCTCCCCAACCTACACCCACCATCTCGCACCCCACCTCCCCACCCCTCACCCCATACTTACCTCTGAGGCCCGGCTATGGGATCTTCGGTGGAGCAGGAATACATCTGGACTCTTCAAAGCCAAACTGCAAAATGAAGAAATGCCGGTAAGCTGTAAATTGGCATAAATGGGGGGGGGGGGTTCAACTTAGGTGGATATTTCAGCCATTTTTTTTTATTTTGGCTCCAAATTTTCAACATGGGTTCTTGGGACCCCACCTCATGAATACTTGCACTGTCATCTCTTTATTCAGTCCCGAAAGGACATTTTGCTTTCACTGCGCAGAATCACCTTTTGGGACCAATTAATGAAATGACAGTGCCCCTGTTCATGAGGTAGGGTCCCAAAAAGCCTATGTTGCAAATTTGGTGACAAAATTCCAAAAAATTACTGTTACGAGCATGCATTGCACAGTTTCCATGCATGCTCTTAATTCGTCAGGACAGATTAACAAAATCACAGTGACACTGTTCATGAGCAGAGGTTCCAAAATGCCTATGTTGAAAAATCCCCAAAGTAATTGCATTACGGGCATGCGTTGCGCAGTTTCTACGCACACTCGTGACTTCACCAATTTTTCATATTTTCACTCCAGATTTTCAACATTACCATTTCTTTACACCTCCTAATGAACAGTACAGCTGTCATTTTCACATCCTGCCTGAAATGTGTTTGCGCACCTGTGGCGCCAAATGGCGCATTCGCTGTGCAAAGTCACCTTTTGGCTAACAAACTGATAGTGCCACTGTTCATGAGATGGGATCACAAAAAGCCCATGTTGAAAATCTGGAGTGAAAATACAAACAAACACCTGGGGCGTTAGGGTTTACAACTGTAACGCCCCCCCATAGAGACTGACAGGCATCAGGGGTGTCACTTGGGATTGTCGGCTGTAATGCTCACGCCATTCCACCCCCACCCTTCAGCCAGTGACAGGCATCGAGGTGTGTCTTGGACTCTTTGGCCCCAAAGTTAACCCCATTCTCCTATACTGCACCCATCTCAGCGTATTTCCTTATAGAATGGGGTGAGCGTAAGGCTCGAAGACCCCAAGGCATAACGTGACATTTTTCAGTGTCTGCAGGGTAGGGTGAGGTGAAATGGCATGAGCGTTATGGACAACGACCCAAAGGCACACCCCAATGCCTGTCAGTCTCTGCAGGGTTGGGGTGGGGTTAGCGTCAGTTCAATACTTCACTGTCATTCCTATTATGCATCTCTCTGAATCCTGCAGTACCAATGCCAATGCCAGCAAAACAACATTCGGCATTGACAAATATTTGTTTTAAGTTTTCTTTGATGCATCAGTAGCTCTTTAACAACTTTAGTGGCAATCCATTGCTTCCAACTCCCCTATTACCATTAATCCCTTTTAACAGCTCAAAATACTTCAAAAATTGAAAATACACAAAAACAACAATGAGATCGTGTTAACTCAGTGACAATTTCTGATATGGCATTAGTGTTGCAAAACTAGGTACAAATACTGGGGCCAGCAAAGGCTTCACTGAAGGAATGGGTGTTATAGGTCATTAGTTAGACCACACCTGGAGTATTGCGTGCAGTACTGGCGTCCGTATCTGAAGAGGGACATTAAGTTACTGGAGGGTGCAGCGCGGGGTGACAAAGATGATCAAGGGTCTGGGGACTTATCATACGAGAGGAGGTTGAAGGAGTTGAACATGTACTCACTGGAGGAGAGGAGAGACAGGGTGACATGATTGAAACCTTTAAATACATGAAAGGAATAAACAAGACCGGTACAGAGGGCTGTTCAAAGTAAGGAGGGAGGGCCACCAGGGGCCATGATATGAGACTGGAGGCGAGGAAGGTTCAGGAGGAGATAAGGAGACACTTTTTACAGAGAGGTGGTGGCTGGGTGGAATGTGTTACCTGCAGAAGTGGTATGCAGTAGAACAGTGGACTGCTTCAAACGAGGATGGGACAGGACAAGGGGGAGGGTTAATGAAGGGGAAGGGTGGAAGGGAGGGGCAGCTGCAGAATAAGGGGTGCTAGCTGCACATTCGAGCAGACTTGATAGACCTCTAGGCCTTTATCTGCTGGCAAATTTCATATGTTCGTATGTTCATACTCACCTGGTAAAGGTGATTGTGTTGGTTGACATCCATGGCACTCCAGACATTACATCATGGGTTTTAGCCCACCTGATAGGCTAGTGATGCACATGACTCTAGGATCAGATTTCTACCATATCCAGGTCCCAGAAACCCCTGCTCTCCAGTTCGAATCTTCCAAAGCTGAAAAAAAAAGGTTAATTACAAACAAATAGCAAGAAAAAGAGAGAGACAATGATCATACCGTATGACAAAGGAAGTGCGAGTGAGGCGAAGTAGATTATCCCATAGGCTTTAACTTTATTTCCTGTTAGTACAGACTAAACTCGGCCCCTAGCGGGCCGACGGTGGACATCCTGGATGTACTTTGAGAATGTATGCAATCAGTTAACTTCATTCCCTACATTGTCCTGTGGTTTCTGGTCACTTCTGAACACTGTGTCGGGAGGGTAGTGGAGTGCCATAGATGTCAACCAACACAGTCACCTTTACCAGATGAGTAAACACCCATTGTGATTGGTTGACCATCCATGGCACTCCAGACATTACCTCATGGGTAGATAATCAGCAGTACTGTACCCATGGAAGGGAGACAAAGTGGTTCAGGAGTGAGAGGAAAGGTTGGTGGCAGCCAATAGTACCTGGGTGGCAAAGGTTGGTGGCGTGTGGTACAGCTGCTCCAGGCGGTAATGCCTGGCAAAGGTGTGTAGGGACGTCCACGTGGCTGCCTTGCAGATATCTTCTGCTGAAACGTTGGCCCTCTCCGCCCAGGAGGTAGCTACTGCCCTGGTAGAGTGTGCCTTAATGCCCAAGGGGGGGTGTCAATTGTTTCGATTTGTAGGCCTTCTGAATGGTCCTCCGTAACCAGGTCACAATGGTTGTCTTGGAGGCTGCTTTTCCCTGTCTCTGCCCCTTGTGATGATGAACAGCCTCTCGGTCTTGCGCAGAGGTGTGTGTCCTAACTATGTATGTGGACAGGGTGGAGCCTACTTCTAAGTGTTGAGAGGCGGCCTTCTCTCCCAGTGAGAGTCTCCCGTGATTGTGGGTAGTTCGATGGGTTGCTTCCATGGAAGGCAGAGGAGACCTTTGGCTGAAATGCTGGAGCAGTGTGGAGACACACCCCATGTGGGGTGAAAACAGTGTAGGGTTTCCTGCAGGACAGTGCCCCTAATTTGCTGATCCTGCATGCTGAGCATATTGTCACTAGGAAACAGGTCTCCAGACCTACCCAGAACAGGTTCACAGTCTGTAGTGGTTCGAATGGGGCTGTGCCGAGGGATTCTAGAACCAGAGGAAGGTCCCAGGGAGCCACGTGCGGGCGTATACGGGGTCGTAGAATCTTGACCGCCCTTAGGAAGCGCAATGCATCCAGGTGGACCCCAGGACTGTGGCCGCCTATGGGCCCAATGGCTGCTCCTTTGGCCGACAACTGCACTCTCAGGGATGAGTGGGCCAATCCTTATCTAGTCCTTGTTGAAGAAATAACAGGATGGTAGCCATGTCTGCGCACTCTGGATCCAAGCCCCCGGTCTCAACACCACCTGGTCAACACCGCCCACTGCCTGCCGTAAGTGGAAGTGGTTGAGGAACGCCTGGACTGCAGTATCGTGGAGATGACTGAGTCGTGATAACCCACGTTCATCAGTCTTCTCCTCTCAGGAGCCACGCTGTAAGTTTTAGGGTCCTGGGGCTCGGGAACTGAATCGGACCCTGGGTCAGCATGTCGGGTCTGTAGGGCAGTCTGAGGCTGTTCAGTGCCATTGCCAGGACTGTGGCAAACCATGTCCTTCATGGCCAGTAGGGTGCCACTAGGATGATGGTCCATCAGCAAGAAAGGATCTTGGCAGGGACTTGTGGGAGTAAGGGGATGGGAGGAAAGACGTAGGCATTGTCCCAGAGCCAGGGTTGTGACAAGGCATTGATTCCCTGAGACTGGCTCTCCCTGTACCTGGAATAGTAGCTCTGGACCTGTGTGTTTTGTGCCGAGGCCATGAGGTCCATGGAAATGGGGCCCCAGGTGTCCTGAATCAGTGTGAAGAGGCTGGGGTGTAGACGCCACTCCCCGGGATGGACTTGTTGTCGACTGAGCCAGTCCGCCCGGGTGTTTAGCTTCCCAGCGAGATGAACTGCACCGAGATGGGAGAGGTGGAGTTGTGCCCAGTTGAGGACCTTCGCTGCTTCTCTCAGCATAGCTCTGCTCCTGGTACCGCCTTGCTTGGAGATGTAGGCCACCGTGACTTGGTTGTCGGAACGTATCAGCACCGACCGTCCGGAGATGGCAGTCCGGACGGCAATGAGGGCGTGGTAAACTGCCCACATTTCTAGGATGTTGATGGACAATCGGGATTCCAAGGGGGTCCACCGGCCCTGTGCTGTTCTGCTGCCTAGGCAAGCGCCCCAGCCCAGGAGGTTGGCGTCGGTGTCGATGGAGACCTGGTATGCTGCCTCCAGCGGGCTTTCTCTGGTCAGGTTGGTGCAAACCATCCACCAAGTCAGTGATTTTCTCACGGATGGTGGTAGCGGAAGTGTCACCTTCAGGTTGTGCTCGTTCGGAGCTTCCCAAGCGAGGAAGTATGACTGTAGTGGTCGCATGTGCCACCTGGCCCAGGGGACCAGGTCTATACAGGATGCCATGTATCCTAGTAGCTGGGCTAGGCTCACCATGGATGCCTGATGGGAATTGTGCAATTGGCATGCTAGCCTGCTTAGGTTAAGAACCCTTGTCTCGGCAACCGCCCAGCCTTTTGCTGTGTTGATGCTTGCCCCTAGGTGCTCTATTTGTTGGGTGGGCACCAGGTGGCTCTTTTCTAGGTTTACCACCCATCCATGCACCTCGAGAGCCCGTAGGACTAGGGTGGTGTGTTGGAGGGAGCATTCCTTGCTTTGCGCCTGGATCAGCCAATCGTCAAGGTAGGGGATAATATCGAGGCCCTGCTCTCGGAATCTGGCCACAAGTACCACCGAAACCTTGGTGAACACTCTTGGCGCTGAGGTAAGCCCAAAGGGTAGAGCCTGGTATTGGAAGTGTTGACCTAGAATATGGAATCTGAGGTACTGTCTGTGTTTCGGTCTGATGGGGATATGGAGGTAAGCGTCCCGGAGATCTATGGACGTAAGGAAGTCGCCTACACGAATGCTGCGTAGGGTGGATCTTAGTGTGTCCATCTTGAACCTTTGAGGTACCACGTGTTGATTGAGGTGTTTGAGGTCCAGAATGGGCGTAATTTGCCAGTTTTCTTTGGGACGAGAAAAAGATGGAGTAGACCCCAACTTGTGTTCGTGTGGTGGCACGGTTGTATTGCCTTGTTGTGGATGAGGTTCTACAGGATGTGCTGCACCTGATGGGCTGTGGCCCTCTTCTTGGTGATTGGTGAGGTGATGAATCTGTGTGTCAGGGGTCTGTGATAGTTCTATTGAGTAACCCCTTGACTGACCGTGAAGGCTCACTTGTCCAGTGGTGTGAAGCCACTGGTGTGGGAAGAGAGACTCTGGCCACGAGGACCTCCCTTCTGCCCATGTGGGGCTGGGTGCGAGCCGTCATTGTTGCTTACCTAGCAAACTTCTACCTCTACCTCCGAACCTGGGGCCATGGGCCCTGAAGAAGGATGATTGGTAGGATTGGGTGAGGGAGGTGCGTGGAGAGGTGTAGGATCCTCTTCCGCGAAAGGACGAGGGGTGTATGTGGTCTCCCTACATGACGAATAGGATTTTTGGCCCCCCCAAAACCTCCGTCTAGAGGATGGAAGATAGGGGTGGTGACCCTTGTTCTTAAGGAGTTCCTTGCCCTCCTCTTTCTGCTTTAGGAACTCCAACAGGCCCTCCCCGGAAACATGTTTCTTTTTAGGGAAGATTGAGCAGCAATGTCTTGGATTTGTTATCTGCTTCCCATAGTTTAAGCCATAGTGCCCTTCTCGCCCTGTTGGTGATGGATGTGGCCTTGCCTTAAGCCTAAGGGAGTCCACTGCCATGTCGGCTAGATATCTTGATGCATTGAGAGTGCATTCTATCACTTCTGCCTCTCAGGATTTGGGGTTTGCCTGTTCCAAAAGCTCCTCGAGCCAGTGAATCTGGGCCTGAGCTGTATAGATAGCTGCTGTGGAGGCTCTTGCCGCCATTCCTTCAGTCTCAAACATCTTCTTTAACATGTCTTCCACCTTCTTGTCTGTGGGGTCCTTCAGAGAGATGGTCCCCGCATGGTAGGACAGTCCTTCTACTCAGTGCAGCCACCTGCGGGTCAATTGTAGGGGCTGTGCACCACATGTTGGCCTCGTCCTCTTGAACAGGGTACATACGGTCCAGGTTTCTTCTGTTTGATGTGCGGCTGGGCTTGGTGGACTGCCATTCTTTGGTAACAATGTCTTCGACCACCTGACAGACCGGGAAGGTTTCTTTGACAGTTGATCTCTGTCAGATTAGTGGGATAAGTGTTAAACCTATCTTTACTCATACGTCCTGATCTGTAAAAGCTTTGAACAGTATGCATGTCTCCTCTAAGCCTTCTATATTTCAATGTAAACATATTAATTTCTACCAATCTATATGTGTAATCCATTTCTTCCATCCCCATTACCGCTCGTGTGGCCCTTTTTTGTATGCTCTCTCCAATTTGGCAATGTCTCCCTTTAGGTATGGTGACCAAACATGAGCACCATACTCCAGTAGACACCTCACCAAGGCTTCATAAAGGGGCAGCAGAACCCCTCTATCCCTGCTGGATATATTTTTAAGAATACAATTTAAGATCCCATTTGCTTTCCTGGTGACATAAGTGCAATGAGTGTCAAATTATAGATTATTTGAAATGGTGATCCCCAGGTCCCTTTCCTCTGCTATTGCCTTCAGGTTTATATTTCCTAGCTGGTACCTAGCAGCTGTATTTGTTATGGCAAAATGCATTATTGTGCATTTGTCAGGATTTAGGCACAGTTGGTAAGAACTGCACCATGTATTAATGTTGTCCAATGCCTTCTGTAGTTCCAGATGATCATTTTGGTCCAGCAATTCAACTCCCAAATGACAATTGTCCACAAACTTTGTGAGCCATATCCTCTCATGGATAAACTGTACTGTAGAAACATAGATGTTAAACAGGCAGGGTCCAGGGACTGACCCTAGTGGCACCCCACTAGTTATCTCTGTCCAGTCTTGTAATGCCCCCCTGATGCTTACCCTTTGTTTCCTACTTGTCAGCCATGAGCTGATACATGATACAATGTTTTTGTGTATCCCTATTTTGTGAAGACGTTTAATAAGCTCTAAGTGGGGGAGCTCATCAAATGCCTTTGTAAAATCTAAAAACACTACATCCACTGACCCCCCATCCAGTCTTTTGCTTACCCTATCATAAAAGTCTAACATATTTGTCTGACACGACCTACCCCTCCTAAACCTGTGCTGAGTATTGTCTTCTAACTCATTTTCCTGCAAGAAGGTAGTACTAAAGTCTTTTATAATTCCTTCCAGTACTTTGCATAACACACTTGTCAAACTCACTGGTCTGTAGTTTGAAGGGCTTATTTTATTTCCCTTTTTGTAAAGTGGTATTACTACAGCTTCCCTCCATGAGGTAGCTACTTCCCCCTGTTTAGGGATATCTGAAACAGATGGCCAAGTGGTGGTGCTAGTTCATTGGCCAGCTCCTTTAGTAGCCTTGGGTGTAAGCCATCTGGTCCTGGGGATTTGATAGACTTTAATGCGGCTAGTCGCTTCTGTATATTGCTAGTCTCAATTTTTATAGGGTTGTTAGAAATATTTCCCTGGTTTACTGTGTTTTATACCTCCTTTTTGTTAAAGACTGAGGCAAAATAATTGTTTTGAACATTTGCCATATCTTTGTTTTGTTGTTGCCATCTTGCAATCTGACCCTTCTAGTGGACTGATCTTTCACGTTAGTTACTTATTTCCCAGCTCTGCTGCCTGCCCTGGAGCAGGGAAACATTTCACATTACAGCTGCATGGCCCAACACATCTAAGGGAGCTGTGGCTCCTTTAAGAGCTAGGTCCTCGCATGTGCAGTGGTGGCAAGCTCGGACATCTTTGTTTACATCCTGGTCTGGCCATTGCTGCTACCAGACTGGGCAGAACCTCTCCTCAGCACCCGGGGGTGCAAAACAGCAAAGGACCTTGTCCCTGCTACCTCAATGGGGCCAAAGAACAGGAAGGTCAGCAGCAGCAGCCATGGAGATTACAGAGCGAGTCCTAGCCGGAATTCTGCCAGGGACTCCTGAAGGAAAGTCCTCCAGTCCCAATTTCAGCAGTCCAAGGGACCATAGGCTAAAGCCAGACAGTAGGGCAACAGGACAGCAATGGGCCATAAAGAGGTAAGACCCATATGGAGGTGAGGAGGGGACTTATATCCACCTCTGTGGAGATGTCCTGAAACAACTACAGGCCGATCTCCCTGCTCTGCATCCTAGCAAAAATCCAGGAAAAACTGGTGTACAGTCAACTCCGTGAATACCTAGAGGCACACCGGCTCCTTTCTCTGGCCCAGCATGGGTTCAGAGCTAAACATGGGATAGACACCACTCTAACTAAGTTCTCTGCTGATGTGCTTAGGGAACTGGATGCAGGATCCAACACAGGAGTGGTTTTTATTGACCTCTCCAAGGCCTTTGACTTGGTCGACCACCGACTCCTACTTCACAAGTTGTGTAACTTAGGCCTGGACACTCATGCCCTGAGATGGTTTGAAAGCTACCTTACTGATCATTCTCAGAGGGTCAAGTGGAAGGACAAGATCTCTAAACCACTGCCACTGAAGGAGTGTGTACCACAAGGGTCCATACTTGGTTCCCTTCTATTCTTCCTGTTTATATATGATCTGCACAACCACTGCAGGAGCAGTGCTGTCATTCAGTACGCCGATGATGCCGTGATTTACAGATCCTCTGACAACCTGGGGGACCTAGGTCCATCTCTACAAGAGGACCTACTCAGTCTATGGAGGACTGGCTTATTAATAATAAAATGGTCCTTAATACCACTAAAAGCAAGGTCATGTTGTTCGGACCTAGATCCCTTGGTCTAAACAGAACACAACACCTGCAACTCACTTCCAGAGTGGGTAACAAACTAGAAGTGGTTGCCTCCACAAAATACCGTGGCCTTACTTTGGACCAAGGATTCACTCTAAACCAACACGTTGACTAAGTCACCAAAGTCATTCATGGCAAACTTGGTACCCTGTATCGCCTCAAGGATCAGCTAATCCCAGAGGCTAGGACTGCCATTGCCTCGTGTGTCCTCCTCCCAACACTCACTTACACTGCTCCGATACTTCAGGGTATGGCTAAACTTGAGTTCAATAAGTTACAGATCTTGTACAACAAGGTGGCCCGCTTCGCCACTCAGTCCCACTCTAGCAGCCACCACTGTGACGCTCTAACTCTTATCAGCTGGCCTTCGTTCCAAGCCCATCTCATGTACCCAGTACTCTGCCTAGGTCATAAGCTAATTAGCACAGAACCTCCCCCAAGCCTCTCTGGGCTCATAACTGCCAAGAGCAATCCTAGCAACTTACGGACCTCTGGCCAAACTCTTCTCGAAGTCCCTAGGGTAAAGACCAAGGCAGAGGGCATGTCCTTTTCCCACACTGCCCCTTCCTTATGGAACAACCTTCCTCCTGAGGTATGGAAGCTTCAGCACCTGCGAGCTTCCGATCAAAACTGAAAGTACACATACTCGCCACGAGTCAATGCCAATGCTTTGTTACCTGACACTTACACTCTACCTTCCTACCCGAACACCTACCCTTAACCTCCTAAAGCTGGGAGCCCTAATCCTTTTCTACTGGCTCTCCTCCTAACATACTGTACTCGGGCAATTGCAACCCAGGTGTTACTCTAGCTCTCCTCCATTGTTCGCTTTTGCTAATCACTGTGACCTGTTATGTAACATATCATTGCTATAAGTCACCTGTATATGTTATAACCTACATCTGTACTATTTGTATATCCTACTTGTCTTGTAAATCCCAGGTCGCCCCTGAAAAAGGGACCTCTGGGGCCCAGTGGGCCTACCTGGTCATCAAAATTCAATAAATATATAAATGCCTGTGTTTGGTTGTGTGGTGTGTCCAAACTGCACTACCACTTGGGCACCTCCAGGTGGCAGACAAGCAGTGGATCACACTACCCCCATGCCCGAGGAAGGACAGCCATCAGCGGGACACTCGATCCTCCCTCCCCCGGTCAGCCCCTGAATGACCCGACTCCATTCCTGAACCCAGGTCATCAGTGTGGCAGGAGGTAAGACACTAAGTGCCAGCTCTCCACACCACTGGGACGGCTATACCATCATTATTTTTATCTGAAACATACCCTTACCTTTATTTAAATTAGTTCTTATACCAGATAACATTGCTTTTGTTTTGCTTTTATTAAATAATAAACAGCACCCATCCACTTTCCATATTCCAAAAAATCATTCACCAATCAACAAACACAATCAGAAATAGATTTAGAATGAGCATAAATAACAGTGTCACCTGCCTGCAGTAATATTTTTGATTGGCGACATTCCTTGGGGATAGAATGTATAAAAATAGAAAACAACATGGGCTCTAAGACGAATCCCTGAGGTAGTCCAGTTCTAACAGTTAGTAATGCTGACAAAACTCTGTGTGATGTTACAGATTGTGTCTATTCTGACAAATAATTTGAGAATGAGTAGCGTGAATGTTGGGCAAGACCCAGTTCATATAATTTAGATACCAAGAGCTTACGGTTGACTAAATTTAATGCCTTGATCAACCCTAGCAAGCAAGTAAGCCTCCTAGTCCACTTACCTGGCAAACACAAACTAATAAATAAATGCAATTTAACTGAGGGAGTCATGGTCAGAAGGAGCTTCAGGAAACAGCACAGACAAAGAGGGACAAAGCGGGGAGGCAGGCTGGGCAGAGTAAGGTATTGAAAGCCATGTGTGCCAATGCAAGGTGTCTGAGCAATAAAATTCCAGAAGTGGAGGCCATGATGGAAGAGGCTAGCCTGGATTTGGTGGCCATAATAGAGTCACGGTACACTAACAACAATGACTGGGATATGGTCATACCAGGCTACTCTGTGTTCAAGATAGACAGGGAAGGGAAAAAGAGTTGTACTATATGTGAGGGAGGGAGCCAAGGCTACAGGACTGCAGGGGCACCAGAGGAAAAGGAAGAACTGGAGGTACTTCAGATAATCTTGGAAACAGGCGCTGGGGCCACTAGCCACACGGGCGTGGTAAACAGAACACCAGGACAGGGAGGGGAGTTGTATAAAGCACTTGAGGAGGACATCATTGAGATGGCAAATAAGAGGAGGTGTTGCTAGTTGGTGGCTTCAATCTGTCATATATGGATTGGAGCCTTCCAGCTACAGCTTCAGCAAGGAACCGGGTGATCCTTGACTCCCTACAAGTGGCCGTTCTTGGGCAAATAGTCAACAAACCCACTAGGGATGGAGCAGTGCTGGACCTAGTGCATACAAACAGGGACAGCATTGCAGATGTCTCAGTAAGCAGACCCCTAGGGTTCTACATCATAACAGCAATCGCAGAATAGCGATCGCCATTTGGGTGAGTGTACATCACCAAAAATGAATTACGGCAATGTACACTCATGGTGAACTGCAAGGCAGCGACCAATTTTAAATGTATGCAGGGGGCTCTGCTACCTCTATAAGGATACTCAACTCCAGAGGGGTGCATGTGGGGGTGAAATTCTTAACAAAATTACAAGCCACCTGCGGGACAAAAAAATGGCCTCTTGGACGAACCCTGCACACCCAACTGATCACCCTCCCACCACACTAGCCGACCAGCTCTACAGCTGCCCACCACTTCCTACCAGTCCTCCTCCTTCTCTCCCCCGTGCATGTCCACATGTGTACACTTCCTGTCACTCTACCTCACCCACCCAGGTATCTGGTCACTACTTTTCAGGTAGCCCTGAACACAGGCACCGTAACTGAGTTGCCATTTTTGTAAGCTCTCAGTTGTGGTTGCCTTGTTCACTGGATACTATCCCTAGGTACCAGTGATTCCCCTACAATGTGGTTTAACATTAAGATGAGAACAAGGTAAACTGCATGAGGACAAGGGTCCTGGACTTTAGAAGGTGGATTTAAGGAAATGGGAGACTGCCTCAGAAATTGCCTAGTGGGGGGGGGAGGATGTCAGAGAAGGGTAGAGGAACAGTGAGGAAAAATTAGGGAGGGCATAATTAAGGCAACCAACCTCTGTGTGAAGGAAGTGAGTAAAGCACAAGGAAAAAGAGACTGCTATAGTACACCAGGGAAGTGGCCACAGTGATGAAGGAAATAAGGGTGGCATTCAGAAGTATAAGGAAATGCAAAGGGAGGAAGACAGGGAGGTGTACCAGATAAAACAGAGGGAATCAGGTAAGCTAGTGAGGGGAGCAAAGGCACAGACAGAGGAAAGGATAGCCATAGGGGTTGCAAATGGGGACAACACTGTATTCAGGTATATAAATGAGAGAAAAGGCAAGAGGAGGATAGTGAGGACAAGGAGGGTGGCAGTGGGTGACTGCACAGAAGAGGACCAAGAAAATGCAGACATCCTGAACAGATACTTCTGCTCAGTCTTCACAGTGGAGGAAGAGGGGACTGACCACCAGTGATCAACAGGAACAAAGGGTGAGGGGAGGTGGACTCAAGTCCATTTTCAGAGGAAAGAGTTCTGAAGGGACTTGCAGCTCTGAATGTGGACAAGGCTATGGGACTGGACGGGATACACCCAAGGATACTAAAAGAACTCTGGGAGGGGCTGACTGCCAGCTGACAGCCTTATTTAACAGCTCACTGGAATCAGGCATGGTTCTGGAGGACTGGAGGAGAGCAGATTTGGTATCTCTGTATAAGGGCAGCAGCAGGAAAGAGGCTAGTAACTATAGGCCATGGAGCCCCACTTTAGCAGTGGAGAAATTAATGGAAGCACTGTTAAAGGAAAGGTTGGTAGAGTATCTTGAATCCAATGGGCTGCATGACTAAAGGCAGCATGGATCCATCTGGGAGGGGGGGGGCATGCCAGATGTATCTGATTGAGTTCTTTGACTGAGTGACCAAGGAAACAGAGCAGTGAATGTGGCCTATCTGGACTTTAGCAGCCCCTTTGACACCGTGCCACGCAGGAGACTAAGAAATTAAGCAGCCTAGGGGTGGGATCCAAAGTGGTGAACTGGGTTAGAAACTGGTTAATAGATAGGCACCAGAGGGTGGTAGTTAACAGCAATCACTCTAATGATGGGAGCTTGACCAGTGGGGTGCTGTAGGTCTCAGTACTGGGACTGGTCCTCCTTAATGTCTTCATAATAACATTGCATTTGAACTGGATGGGAAGGTATGCCTTTTACTGAGGATACCCAAAATCTGTAATGGGGGACAGTAATAAAGTGGAAAGAATGCATTGGGATCTTGGGAAACTTGAAGAGTGATCAAGAGCATGGCAGTTGGGGTTCAATATCAAAAAGTGTAAAAATCATGCACCTGGGACCAGTGTTGGGTAAGTTACTTTTTCTATTACTTTTGGAAACTTGTTCCAGGAAGCTCTGTGCAGTTACTAGCAAGGATGGAGAAGTACTAGAAAATGTAATACACCTTACAGTTACTTCTTTCTTTTTATACAAAAGAAATATGTAACTGTAACTGATTACATTTACTTGAAAGTAACTAGTAACTAACCTATTACTTTCAAATAAATGTAATCTGTTATAATTACTTATTACTTTTGTATTGTTTTTGTATAAAAAGAAAGAAGTAACTGTAACTGCAAGGTGTATTAATTTTTCTAGAACTTCTCCATCCTTGCTAGTGACTGCACAGAGCCTCCTGGAACAAGTTTCTCAAAGTAATAGAAAGTAATAGAAAAAGTAACTTACTATACACTGCCTAGGGCACAGGAACCCAAGAACTGAGTATACAGTAGGACTGGGAGAGGTCAAGTTCTGGAGGCTGCACCTCAGAAAGGACATAGACATGGTGGAGGCCATCCAAAGGAGGACAACTAAAATGGTGCAAGGCTTGCACGAAGAGCCTTATGAGGAGAGACTGAGAGATCTCAACACGTACACTCTGGAAGACAAGTGCGTGAGAGGAGACATGATAGAGACCTACAAGTATCTCGTGGGGGTGAACATGGTGCAGGAGGGAAGTCTCTTTCAAATGAGAAAGAGCACCAGAGCTAGATGGTATGCGATGAAGCTGCGGGTGGGGGGCATTTAAGAGGGATGTGAGAAAGTACTACTTCAGTGAAAGAGTTAGTACTTCACTGAAGGAATGGTGGACACTTGGACTAGACTGCCAGCAGAAGTGGAAGCAAAAATAGGGAGCTTCAAGCATGTGTGGGATAGACATAGGGGAATATTAAGAAATGGGTAGGGAAGAGGGAGGGTCACTGGAGACCAATTAGGGTCTGCAGAAGCAGACTAGGCAGGAACTCTCTGGGCAGACTAGGTGAGCCAGGCAGTTCTTTCTGCTGACAAATTCTGTGTTTCTATGTGGTCCCATGGCCCATATTAAATCCATGCCGCTGTGGTGTTAAGAGCTGATATTTTTCAATATAGGCCATTAATTGCTTAAAATCAAGTTCTCAATTAATTTGGCAAGGGGGGAGAAGATTGATATTGTTGATGTTGATCATTATTTAGAAGTGAAGAGCCTCATTATGTTTGCTTGCATGCATGTGCAAGAAACATAGTGCCATCATCCGAGTTTTTGTAGGTGTGGCACCCTGTCTTCCAATTCAGTCAGTGTTTTGCAGGCGTGGCCACAGTTCACCAATGAATGCTGCAGCTGTCTATAACAGCAGTTGAAAATGCAGTGCCGTACAGTTGAGAGGGAAAGCTCCGCTTCAGTGAGCAGCGATAAGATAGTGTTGAGTAGCATATTGCGGCAATCCTGCTTGTATCGTCTCTGCTTTCTCTTCCTTTCTTTTCTGTCATTGGTGCCCAATCCCCCATCTGCTCAATTACCCCCCAAACAAACAGACTTCCAGTTGCCACACTGAGCCCACCCCAGTGTGGCACATGTCTATGGCCGATGTAAGGAGCACCCAAATCCCCGTCGGCTCCGCCCCCAAAATCTTCCAGCTGCCACACTGGAGCCCACCCAGCGTGGCACAAGTCCTAGTCGTCATCCTTGGCTCCACTGCCCCACCAAAAAAAGTTCCAGTTGCCATGCTGGGAGCCCACCCCAGCATGGCACAAGTCCCGAGTCGTCCTCCTAAAAAGAAAAACACCTGAAAAGAAAAAAACAGTCCCTCATTGTCTTGCTCCCCAACCCGCTTCCACACTCTGCGCATCCACCTCCCCACACCCCCACCTCACCCCATACTTACCTCTGGAGGCTGGCAAGATGATCTTCGGTGGACCAGGAACACGTCTGCACTCTTTAAAGCCAACCGCGAACTAAGGAAATGCCGGTAAGCTGTATAATGTAATAAATAGGG
This sequence comes from Neoceratodus forsteri, assembly GCA_016271365.2. Taxonomy (NCBI): domain Eukaryota; kingdom Metazoa; phylum Chordata; order Ceratodontiformes; family Ceratodontidae; genus Neoceratodus; species Neoceratodus forsteri. The sequence goes on from CM057449.1 coordinate 1,732,381,346, forward strand.
TTTTTTCAACTTTGATGCATATCTCAGGCATGTTTTGAAATTTTGGCACCAAATTTTCAACATGGGGTTTTTGGGACCCCTCCTCATGAATTCTTGCACTGCCATGGCATTAATCAGCCCGAAAAGGTGATTTCACAGTCACTGTGCGGAACCATCTTTTGGGACCGATTTACAAAACGACAGTGTCACAGTTCATGAGGTAGGCCCCAAAACCTATGTTGAAAAAATTTAATTAAATGACTGATTTATGAGCGATAGATTCTTGCCCTCACATGCACTCGTGAGTTCTAAATTTTAATATTTTCACTCCAGATTTTCAACATTGCCATTTTACCACACTTCCTTATGAGCAGTACAGTTGTCATTTTTCACATCTTGCCCAAAATGTGTCTCCGTGCATGTAGCGCACAATGGTGCAGTCGGTGTGCAAAATCAATGTTCAGGACAGATTAAGAAAATCACAGTGACAATGTTCATGGACAGAGGTCTTAAAATGACTATGTTAAAAATTTGGTGACAAAGGTCCATAAAATGACTGTGTTACGAGCGAGCATTGTGCAGTTTCCACACACCCTCATAAGTTCATGAATTTGTAATATTTTCAGTCCAGATTTTCACCACTGGCATTTTTCCACACTTCCTTATGAACAGTACAGCTGTCATTTTTCACACCATGGCCAAAATGTGTTTTCGCACTTCCAGTGCAGAAATGCATGGTCACTGTGGGAAATCACTGTTCGGGACAGATTAAGAAAATCACAGTGACACTGTTCATTAGTGGAGGTCCCAAAATGCCTGAATTGACAATCTGCTGTAAAAAATCCCCAAACCAATTACATTACAGGTGTGCATTGCACAGTTTCTACACACGCTCGTGACTTCACCAGCTTTTTTAATATTTTCACTGCTGATTTTTAACATTGCCATTTTTTACACCTCCCCATGAACAGTACCGCTGTCATTTTCACATCCTGCTCAAAATGTGTTTTCGCACCTGTGGTGCCAAATAGTGTAGTCACTGTGCAAAAGCAGCTTTCGGCTAACAAACTGATATTGCCACTGTTTATGAGGTGGGGGTCACAAAAAAACCATGTTGAAAATTTGGAGTGAAAATACCAACGAACACCTGAGGTGTTAGGGTTTCCAACCATAACGCCCCACCCTGTAGAGACTGATAGGCATCAGGGGTGTGACTTTGGGTTGTCAGCCAGTAATGCTCATACCATTCCACACCCTACAGCCAGTGACAGGCATTGAGGTGTGCCTTGGACTCTTTGACCCCAAAGTTCACCCCATTCTCCTATACAGCACCCTTCTCTCCATATTTCCTGATGGAATGGGGTGAACATAAGGGCCAAAGACTCCAAGGCACACCGTGACACTTGTTGGTGTCTGCAGGGTAGGATGTGGTGAAATGACATGGCCATTATGCCTGACGACCCAAAGGCACACCCCAATGCCTGTCAGTATCTGCACGGTGGTGGTGGGGTTGGCTACAGTTCAATACTTCACTGCCATTCCTATTACGCAGCTCTGTAACTTCTACACTACCACTGCCAATGCCAGCAAGCAAACATTCGGCATTGACAAATGCTTGTTTATGTATAGGAACTACTGTATGTATAGGAAGTATAAAAAAAAGGAACTACTGTATGTACACTTGTTTTCAAATTGTGGGAATTTGCCCAAAGAAAAATGACAAATTAAAGATAATTTTCAATGGCTCAGAAATTACTGGAGCCACATTTTTAAAGAGCTGGTGACACATTCAGGAGAACTTTAATAAAATCTAATATTTAGACACAATCCAGCTTGTATTTCTCATTAGTGCTGTATTCCTCCTCCCTATTATTTATTACTGAAGTCATTTGTATGAAAACAGGTTCTTTGCTCCTGAAGAGTTTATTTATTCCTGCTGCTTTCTCCCTACCTGAGGCCAGATATTCAAAGCTTTGCACCTGGTGCAAATTCGTTGCACTGGAATAGTGCTGAATTTGCGCTGGACTGCAATATTGAAAAGCACATACAGCACCGGCACTGACTGATAGCACGAATGCTAAAAGTTAATGTATTCAGGGGAGGGAGTGAGGGGAAGGGCCATGAATGCCGGTGCACTGGGTTATTAAAAAAAATAGCACCGTGCTACAGGTGTTTGCATCACCTGTAGTGCGGCACTATATACTGCCCGCAAACAGCATGCGATAATGCGGCACACACTGTTGCACCCCCCCCATCCCAAACTCTGACTCTCTTCCACTCGTACTTAAAAGTAATGCAAAGTGTTCTCTGGTAGTTTTGTGGCCTCCATCATGATCCTGACCCCCGTATGCTGTAGAATCAGGTTATATTCCTGGTAGTTTAGTAGCCCCCCCACCCCATCATGATCACTGACCCCCGTAGCTTTCAAAAATCATTATTTTTCCTGGTAGTCTAGTGGCCCCCAAACCTGGCAGTGCTGACACCCTGCTTCCCCAACATCCACAAGCAGAGCCGGCAACTGGCTCAACCACGCTCACCTCCGTGGCCAGCCATCAACTGAGTGTTGAATGAGTGCATACCATAGTGAATAATGAGACGCGTATTCATGCTCATTAATTACTCACTATAGCGCGCCTCATTCAACACTCAGTGTTGACTGTAGCGTGAGGCGAGCAGTGGGTTGAGCCAGTGCTAGTTCGTTCAAGGATGGTTGGGGAGCAGAGGTTGGCACTGCCAGGTAGGGGGGGGTTGGGGACTACCAGGGAATATAATGATTTTTGAAAACTACGTGGGTCAGGGGTCATGATGTGGGAGCCGGGGGGAGACAGTAGACTACCAGAGATGTGGTTGACTGTGCTGGATGGGTGCATACCTCCCAAGCGTCCCTCATTATGAGGGACGTCCCTCATTTTACCCCTCTAAATTGCCCTTTCCACCTCTGTCTCTCATGGAACAGGTGCTGCAGACACAGAGAATGTGCTGTCACTTCATATGTTCAGGCAGCAATTAATAATATTCTATGATGCTACATGGTTATCTAACTAGTTAGCTAACTTTGTGCAAGTAAGGTCAATGGTTCCACTGTGTTCTGAGCTTGTATCTCCACATTTGATGCTGTGCATAACTCTCAACTGTCCGTGATTTTCGGGGTCGTCCCTGATCTTGCCTCATGATTTTCCTCTGTCCCTTGTGAAATTTGTGTTTACATGACAGAACAGTGGGGACGGTAAGCACAAAATAATGTCAGTCATTAACATTGCAGGCTTATTCTTCTTCAGAATATGCATCTCACACTAATCCCCTTATTCTGAAAGCTTTCTGAATGAATGGTACCAATTTTTCAGCTGTGTCCCTGATCTGGGATCTTTGTCCCTGAGTTTCTTACACTTTGTCCCTGATTTATGAGGACAGAGGTTAAGAGTTTTGATGCTGTGCCCCTCATTGTGACAGTCTGTGTCCCTCATTGCCCCTGAGTCAGCACATCTATGTCCCTCATTGCAGTGCTGCATTAAGCAGTGGTATGCACTGAATGTGCCTGCAAACACCCATTTCCTGCAGCATCCAGCGTGTATGTCCATTCCAACCAACAGGGGGTTACTGTGAGCACACCCTGGCCTGCAGCATCCAGCCTGTCGTCCATTCCAACCAACAGGGGTTACTGTGAGCACACCTGACCTGCAGCTTCCAGCCTGTGCCCATTCCAACCAACAGGGGGTTGCTGTGAGCTTCATGCAATAGCGCCAGGCAAAGCACATGGGGGTGTGCCCCGGACTAACATGTTTGCACCGGGCTAATGTGTTAGCACTGTGCAATCAGGTTAGCCCAGAGGAAACCTCTCAAACACTTCATTGTTATCACACACATTGTCCACCACCTTCAGTTCAGCCTTACTCCACCTCTGTGTCCACTGAGCTACTGTTGCATTTTGCACTTCCCTGTCACTATATTCAGAGCTGTCTTGTTTCCTGGGCTATTTTTGCACTGCACTCCCAGCCCTGTTTGCACTACTTCCTTTTCACACTATATTCAGCAAGTTTAGCCCCAGGTCTATTCCTTTAAATATAGCTTGCTACTGGTTCAGGGTTAATTTAGTATGCCGGGCAGTCCTACTCTAGCCCCGGAGCTACGTTTTGAATATCTGGCCCTTGAAGTCATAAAGCACTGATTGTGACATCACAGTTACTCCCATAGCAACAGATTGTGATGTCACAACAGAAGACTATGACTTGAAGTAGGGAGTAAGGTATAGAGACAGATGGACCCTAAAGGAGCTCTAAGGGATAAATATCATATATTCATGCAAATTTCCTTGGTAATAAATACTGAGGAGGAGAAATATGCAAAATATAAATGGAATGCAGGCAGAATTGTACCTAATTATTATGTTTTTATGTTGTCTTGTGTGTGCACAAGCAACATCTTGTGGTACTAGCAGAAATGCAGAGGTGCGTCAGTGTTGGCAAATGCAGGGCATGCTTTAGTAGCAGTGTCCCTCATTCCCCAATTAGCCAGCATGCTAGCACTGACACAAGAATTATGTAAAGTGCCACCAACTTGAAAGAAATGTGCTGCTGCAATCAGAGACAAGCTCATCATGCAGCGGCACAGATGACACACCTCCTGTACATGCCTTTCCTGGTGAAACATTTCAATAAACATGGCAACAGGAATCCCCAAAGAAAGCCGACATCGGGGGTGCAATCTCTGTGTCGGCATGTCCGCCCCCGCCCCCACATTGTGTGGCACACTGGGAGCCCACCCCAGTGTGCTGCCGCTCACAGAAAGCCAACCGCGTCGGCATGTTCCTGCCCCCGCCCCACCTCCATTGTGTGGCACACTGGGAGCCCACCCCAGTGTGCCCAACATTTGTTTTACTTCACCTGTAAAGAAAGAAAACAGTCCCGCAAGGTCCATTTTTTTTGTACCTGAAAAAAAAGGAAAAAGTCCCTCGTTGTCTCGGCCCCCCCCTTCCCCAACCTACACCCACCATCTGCGCACCCCACCTCCCCACACCCCCCTCACCCCATACTTACCTCTGGAGGCCCGGCTATGGGATCTTCAGTGGAGTAGGAATACATCTGGACTCTTCAAAGCCAAACTGCAAAATGAAGAAATGCCGTAAGCTGTATAATGGCATAAATGGGGGTTCAACAAGTGGATATTTCAGCCATTTTTTTATTTTGGCTCCAAATTTTCAACATGGGTTCTTGGGACCCCACCTCATGAATACTTGCACTGTCATCTCTTTATTCAGGTCCCGAAAGGACATTTTGCTTTCACTGCGCAGAATCAAGCACAGGACCAATTAATGAAATGACAGTGCCCTGTTCATGAGGTAGGGTCCCAAAAAACCTATGTTGCAAATTTAGTGACAAAATTCAAAAATACTGTTACGAGCATGCATTGCACAGTTTCCATGCATGCTCTTAATTCGTCAGGACAGATTAACAAAATCACAGTGACACTGTTCATGAGCAGAGGTTCCAAAATGCCTATGTTAAAAAATCCCCAAAGTAATTGCATTACGGGCACGCGTTGCGCAGTTTCTACGCACACTCGTGACTTCACCAATTTTTCATATTTTCACTCCAGATTTTCAACATTACCATTTCTTTACACCTCCTAATGAACAGTACAGCTGTCATTTTCACATCCTGCCTGAAATGTGTTTGCGCACCTGTGGCGCCAAATGGCGCATTCGCTGTGCAAAGTCACCTTTTGGCTAACAAACTGATAGTGCCACTGTTCATGAGATGGGATCACAAAAAGCCCATGTTGAAAATCTGGAGTGAAAATACAAACAAACACCTGGGGCGTTAGGGTTTACAACTGTAACGCCCCCCCATAGAGACTGACAGGCATCAGGGGTGTCATTTGGGATTGTCGGCTGTAATGCTCACGCCATTCCACCCCCACCCTTCAGCCAGTGACAGGTATCGAGGTGTGTCTTGGACTCTTTGGCCCCAAAGTTAACCCCATTCTCCTATACTGCACCCATCTCAGCGTGTTTCCTTATAGAATGGGGTGAGCGTAAGGCTCGAAGACGCCAAGGCATAATGTGACATTTGTCAGTGTCTGCAGGGTAGGGTGAGGTGAAATGGCATGAGCGTTATGGACAACGACCCAAAGGCACACCCCAATGCCTGTCAGTCTCTGCAGGGTGGGGGTGGGGTTAGCGTCAGTTCAATACTTCACTGTCATTCCTATTATGCATCTCTCTGAATCCTGCAGTACCAATGCCAATGCCAGCAAAACAACATTCGGCATTGACAAATATTTGTTTTAAGTTTTCTTTGATGCATCAGTAGCTCTTTAACAACTTTAGTGGCAATCCATTGCTTCCAACTCCCCTATTACCATTAATCCCTTTTAACAGCTCAAAATACTTCAAAAATTGAAAATACACAAAAACAACAATGAGATCGTGTTAACTCAGTGACAATTTCTGATATGGCATTAGTGTTGCAAAACTAGGTACAAATACTGAGGCCAGCAAAGGCTTCACTGAAGGAATGGGTGTTATAGGTCATTAGTTAGACCACACCTGGAGTATTGCGTGCAGTACTGGCGTCCGTATCTGAAGAGGGACATTAAGTTACTGGAGGGGGTGCAGCGCAGGGTGACAAAGATGATCAAGGGTCTGGGGGACTTATCATACGAGAGGAGGTTGAAGGAGTTGAACATGTACTCACTGGAGGAGAGGAGAGACAGGGGTGACATGATTGAAACCTTTAAATACATGAAAGGAATAAACAAGACCGGTACAGAGGGCTGTTCAAAGTAAGGAGGGAGGGCCACCAGGGGCCATGATATGAGACTGGAGGCGAGGAAGGTTCAGGAGGAGATAAGGAGACACTTTTTTACAGAGAGGGTGGTGGCTGGGTGGAATGCGTTACCTGCAGAAGTGGTATGCAGTAGAACAGTGGACTGCTTCAAACAAGGATAAGACAGGACAAGGGGGAGAGTTAATGAAGGGGAATGGTGGAAGGGAGGGGCAGCTGCAGAATAAGGGGTGCTAGCTGCACATTCGAGCAGACTTGATAGACCTCTAGGCCTTTATCTGCTGGCAAATTTCCTATGTTCGTATGTTCATACTCACCTGGTAAAGGTGATTGTGTTGGTTGACATCCATGGCACTCCAGACATTACATCATGGGTTTTAGCCCACCTGATAGGCTAGTGATGCACATGACTCTAGGATCAGATTTCTACCATATCCAGGTCCCAGAAACCCCTGCTCTCCAGTTCGAATCTTCCAAAGCTGAAAAAAAGGTTAATTACAAACAAATAGCAAGAAAAAGAGAGAGACAATGATCATACCGTATGACAAAGGAAGTGCGAGTGAGGCGAAGTAGATTATCCCATAGGCTTTAACTTTATTTCCTGTTAGTACAGACTAAACTCGGCCCCTAGCGAGCCGACGGTGGACATCCTGGATGTACTTTGAGAATGTATGCAATCAGTTAACTTCATTCCCTACATTGTCCTGTGGTTTCTGGTCACTTCTGAACACTGTGTCGGGAGGGTAGTGGAGTGCCATGGATGTCAACCAACACAATCACCTTTACCAGATGAGTAAACACCCATTGTGATTGGTTGACCATCCATGGCACTCCAGACATTACCTCATGGGTAGATAATCAGCAGTACTGTACCCATGGAAGGGAGACAAAGTGGTTCAGGAGTGAGAGGAAAGGTTAGTGGCAGCCAATAGTACCTGGGTGGCAAAGGTTGGTGGCGTGTGGTACAGCTGCTCCAGGCGGTAATGCCTGGCAAAGGTGTGTAGGGACGTCCACGTGGCTGCCTTGCAGATATCTTCTGCTGAAACGTTGGCCCTCTCCGCCCAGGAGGTAGCTACTGCCCTGGTAGAGTGTGCCTTAATGCCCGGGGGGGTGTCAATTGTTTCGATTTGTAGGCCTTCTGAATGGTCCTCCGTAACCAGGTCACAATGGTTGTCTTGGAGGCTGCTTTTCCCTGTCTCTGCCTCCTTGTGATGATGAACAGCCTCTCGGTCTTGCGCAGAGGTTGTGTCCTAGCTATGTATGTGGACAGGTGGAGCCTACTTCTAAGTGTTGAGGGACGGCCTTGTCTCCCCAGTGAGAGTCTCCCGTGATTGTGGGTAGTTCGATGGGTTGCTTCCTATGGAAGGCAGAGGAGACCTTTGGCTGAAATGCTGGAACGGTGCGTAGACACACCCCATGTGGGGTGAAAACAGTGTAGGGTTTCCTGCAGGACAGTGCCCCTAATTTGCTGATCCTGCATGCTGAGCATATTGCCACTAGGAAACAGGTCTTCAGACCTACCCAGAACAGGTTCACAGTCTGTAGTGGTTCGAATGGGGCTGTGCCGAGGGATTCTAGAACCAGAGGAAGGTCCTAGGGAGCCACGTGCGGGCGTATACGGGGTCGTAGAATCTTGACCGCCCTTAGGAAGCGCAATGCATCCAGGTGGACCCCAGGACTGTGGCCGCCTATGGGCCCAATGGCTGCTCCTTTGGCCGACAACTGCACTCTCAAGGATGAGTGGGCCAATCCCTTATCTAGTCCTTGTTGAAGAAATAACAGGATGGTAGCCATGTCTGCGCACTCTGGATCCAAGCCCCGGTCTCAACACCACCTGGTCAACACCGCCCACTGCCTGCCGTAAGTGGAAGTGGTTGAGGAACGCCTGGACTGCAGTATCGTGGAGATGACTGAGTCGTGATAACCCACGTTCATCAGTCTTCTCCTCTCAGGAGCCACGCTGTAAGTTTTAGGGTCCTGGGGCTCGGACTGAATCGACCCTGGGTCAGCATGTCGGGTCTGTAGGGCAGTCTGAGGCTGTTCAGTGCCATTGCCAGGACTGTGGCAAACCATGTCCTTCATGGCCAGTAGGGTGCCACTAGGATGATGGTCCATCAGCAAGAAAGGATCTTGGCAGGGACTTGTGGGAGTAAGGGGATGGGAGGAAAGACGAGGCATTGTCCCAGAGCCAGGGTTGTGACAAGGCATTGATTCCCTGAGACTGGCTCTCCTGTACCTGGAATAGTAGCTCTGGACCTGTGTGTTTTGTGCCGAGGCCATGAGGTCCATGGAAATGGGGCCCCAGGTGTCCTGAATCAGTGTGAAGAGGCTGGGGTGTAGACGCCACTCCCCGGGATGGACTTGTTGTCGACTGAGCCAGTCCGCCCGGGTGTTTAGCTTCCCAGCGAGATGAACTGCACCGAGATGGGAGAGGTGGAGTTGTGCCCAGTTGAGGACCTTCGCTGCTTCTCTCAGCATAGCTCTGCTCCTGGTACCGCCTTGCTTGGAGATGTAGGCCACCGTGACTTGGTTGTCGGAACGTATCAGCACCGACCGTCCGGAGATGGCAGTCCGGACGGCAATGAGGGCGTGGTAAACTGCCCACATTTCTAGGATGTTGATGGACAATCGGGATTCCAAGGGGGTCCACCGGCCCTGTGCTGTTCTGCTGCCTAGGCAAGCGCCCCAGCCCAGGAGGTTGGCGTCGGTGTCGATGGAGACCTGGTATGCTGCCTCCAGCGGGCTTTCTCTGGTCAGGTTGGTGCAAACCATCCACCAAGTCAGTGATTTTCTCACGGATGGTGGTAGCGGAAGTGTCACCTTCAGGTTGTGCTCGTTCGGAGCTTCCCAAGCGAGGAAGTATGACTGTAGTGGTCGCATGTGCCACCTGGCCCAGGGGACCAGGTCTATACAGGATGCCATGTATCCTAGTAGCTGGGCTAGGCTCACCATGGATGCCTGATGGGAATTGTGCAATTGGCATGCTAGCCTGCTTAGGTTAAGAACCCTTGTCTCGGACGGCTTCGCCCAGCCTTTTGCTGTGTTGATGCTTGCCCCTAGGTGCTCTATTTGTTGGGTGGGCACCAGGTGGCTCTTTTCTAGGTTTACCACCCATCCATGCACCTCGAGAGCCCGTAGGACTAGGGTGGTGTGTTGGAGGGAGCATTCCTTGCTTTGAGCCTGGATCAGCCAATCGTCAAGGTAGGGGATAATATCGAGGCCCTGCTCTCGGAATCTGGCCACAAGTACCACCGAAACCTTGGTGAACACTCTTGGTGCTGAGGTAAGCCCAAAGGGTAGAGCCTGGTATTGGAAGTGTTGACCTAGAATATGGAATCTGAGGTACTGTCTGTGTTTCGGTCTGATGGGGATATGGAGGTAAGCGTCCCGGAGATCTATGGACGTAAGGAAGTCGCCTACGCGAATGCTGCATAGGGTGGATCTTAGTGTGTCCATCTTGAACCTTTGAGGTACCACGTGTTGATTGAGGTGTCTTGAGGTCCAGAATGGGGCGTAATTTGCCAGTTTTCTTTGGGACGAGGAAAAAGATGGAGTAGACCCCCAACTTGTGTTCGTGTGGTGGCACGGTTGTATTGCCTTGTTGTGGATGAGGTTCTACAGGATGTGCTGCACCTGATGGGCTGTGGCCCTCTTCTTGGTGATTGGTGAGGTGATGAATCTGTGTGTCAGGGGGGTCTGTGATAGTTCTATTGAGTAACCCCTTGACACGACTTCAAGAACTCACTTGTCCGAAGTGGTGTGAAGCCACTGGTGTAGGAAGAGAGAGTCTCTGGCCCACCGGGGGACCTCCCTTCTGCCCATGTGGGGCTGGGTGCGAGCCGTCATTGTTGCTTACCTAGCAAACTTCTACCTCTACCTCCGAACCTGGGGCTGTGGGCCCTGAAGAAGGATGATTGGTAGGATTGGGTGAGGGAGGTGCGTGGAGAGGTGTAGGATCCTCTTCCGCGAAAGGACGAGGGGGTGTATGTGGTCTCCCTACATGACGAATAGGATTTTTGGCCCCCCCAAAACCTCCGTCTAGAGGATGGAAGATAGGGGTGGTGACCCTTGTTCTTAAGGAGTTCCTTGCCCTCCTCTTTCTGCTTTAGGAACTCCAACAGGCCCTCCCCGAAAACATGTTTCCCTTTTAGGGGAAGATTGAGCAGCAATATCTTGGATTTGTTATCTGCTTCCCATAGTTTAAGCCATAGTGCCCTTCTCGCCCTGTTGGTGATGGCGGTGGCCCTTGCCTTAAGCCTAAGGGAGTCCACTGCCATGTCGGCTAGATATCTTGATGCATTGAGAGTGCATTCTAATAGTTCTGCCTCTCAGGATTTGGGGTTTGCCTGTTCCAAAAGCTCCTCGAGCCAGTGAATCTGGGCCTGAGCTGTATAGATAGCTGCTGTGGAGGCTCTTGCCGCCATTCCTTCAGTCTCAAACATCTTCTTTAACATGTCTTCCACCTTCTTGTCTGTGGGGTCCTTCAGAGAGATGGTCCCGCATGAGTAGGACAGTCCTTCTACTCAGTGCAGCCACCTGCGGGTCAATTGTAGGGGCTGTGCACCACATGTTGGCCTTGTCCTCTTGAACAGGGTACATACGGTCCAGGTTTCTTCTGTTTGATGTGCGGCTGGGCTTGGTGGACTGCCATTCTTTGGTAACAATGTCTTCGACCACCTGACAGACCAGGAAGGTTTCTTTGACAGTTGATCTCTGTCAGATTAGTGGGTCCAGCTTAGACTCTAGTTTGGACTCCTCAGCCTCGAACCCCATGGTAGCTTTCATGATCTTCATGAGGCTTGGGACCATATCAAAGGAACACAGCTTTGAAGTGAGGGATGGGACGGAGTGCGGTTCCATATCTTTTTCCTCTGAGTCTGCTCCGTCTTCCTCATCCGGTAGGTCCCTGTCATCTCCGGAGTCGGGCTTGTGGCTATCTGGTACTGGTTCCGGTGGGTCCGAGTGGTTCTCGTTGGCTCCTCCCCCTACATCTGGCTCCAAGGGTTGAGTGGGCGGCAGCCTGTGTTGAGTGAGGGACTCCAACTTCTCCATGACCTTCAGCATGAAGTTCTGCTGACTCTCCATCATAGCTACGGTGGCCTGCTGGTTCTGTAGCAAGAAAGCTCCCGGGTCCAACCAAGTGGAGTTGCTGGGGCCTGGATTACCAGGACCCATGTCTGTGGTCTGTTCCAGCGGCAGATCGTCGTCATCGTGGATGCAGGCCGCACATAAAGGGCCAGGGGCGTGGGGAAGGAGATTTGCGCTGCACGCGGTGCATTTCTTGGCCTTGACCATCTGGGGAAGACAAAAGATTGGAGCATTTGTTAGGATTGAGGTACCAAGTGGGCCCCCGGAATGTATGTAGTCCACGTTAAGGAGATTTCAGAAAGTGCTGCATGTAAGCAGAGCGATATATATATATATTATATATATATATATATATATATATATATATATATATATATATATATATATGCAGGCTGTCTCTGAACATGGGGGTCGCTATAGAGAGGAACCCGCATGGAGACTGGCGGCAACAAAGGTCGCTATGGAGAGGGATCCTTGTGGCAAGTGATGGGGGGGGGACAGAAACCTTGCAATGCCTGGGCCATATGTAGGGTCGCTGTGTGAGGGACCCCAATATGCCTGCGAGCCATGATGCTGTTGTTGTAATGCCACTAAAATGGCTCTACCCCCACTGTCCTGCATCCCCCAAACAGTGCACCGGGATCCCGAAGAGGCATCCTTTGGCATGGCAGGAGGGCCAGAGCCTGTGTTCTAGAAGAGTTTTTTTTTTTTTTTTCTCCTTCTTTGTCTTCTTCGGCTATCTCCTAAGGAATGAGGGGAAGGGGCACCCAGACTCTGCTTCTCCGGTGGCTGGAGAACTCCCAGTGAGAGGGAAGGCCCATGGTGTTCTTCTGGTGTGGCAGGGAGGAGAGACTGGCTGGTGAGGCCCTGCCACGCTGATTGTGCTGTCTGGCCACTTTTCTAGCCCCACCAATGAAGAGATTCCTCTCTCGGTGCTGGACAGTGAGAAGGGCTGAGAGGAGCACACACGAAAGAGGGGATCCTCGCCGTGCTGGATGGCGTGAGCAGGGCCCGAAGACCAGATCAGCAGGCCCGAAAAGAACGCTGAGGCGCAGATAGCACCGTAGATCCACGGCATGCGGTCGGGAACCAGGTCCTGGTGAGGTGGAAGCCGGCGGAGGCCCAAGAGTCAACGGCGACCTGCAGCTTGTGGCAAGTGATGGAGAAGGAGGAGGAGGAGGAGGAGGCCAACCCTCTTGGGTGGGGGGGAAGTCGCATGCTCCCTGTATTCACGGAGCACACCCCCATGAAGCGGTAGGCCAGAGACCAAACGGGAGCCGAGAAGGCCGCTGGCGATGCGGCAAGCCCCCCAACTCACGGTCCACCGCAGGACCTCCTTTAGGCCGGAGCTGCCCAAGAAAATCGGGGGTACCTCCCTTCTGACGCGTGGGGCCTAGTGGTTGGGGGAGAAGGGAGCAACAGCGCAAGGCGATCAGGCCGGCAGCTGGAGGCTGAGGCGAGGAGGAAGGTAGGCGCATGGAGAATGGGCTGAGTGCAGGAACAAACGCCATAAACTCAGGGTCATGCGGCCCGAAGGTGAGGGGGGCCTGAAGATAATCGCCACGCGAACAACAGGTACCAATAACCACAAGCAAATAAAAATCCTTTTAAACTTTTTACATTGCAGTATTATTCCAGCGCCTTTCCAGCTTAACAAACCAACTGATTTATATGCTGCAATTAAGCCATCAAATTACTAGTTAAAGATTCAAAGTTCCAGACCATAGAAAGAAACAAAGTGTGTAAGCCACACAGCTGGCCAGTTAATGTTCTTTTTAAAAAAAAAAAAAATGTTAAACCAAATAAGTAGTGTAAGGCACAGAGCTGGCTTTTTTATATGTCCTCAGCAATCTATTAGCTTTTCTCTGAGATTTTGGACATGCTTACCTTATAGTGAAGCAGCAGGGATCCTGGTGTGCTTGTTGCCTGATCAGATGCACGTTTCGAACTGGAGAGCAGGGGTTTCTGGGACCTGGATATGGTAGAAATCTGATCCTAGAGTCATGTGCATCACTAGCCTATCAGGTGGGCTAAAACCCATGAGGTAAAGTCTGGAGTGCCATGGATGGTCAACCAATCACAATTACCAGTTTGTACTGGCTTATCCAAACTAGCACCACCCTGACTTATTAACCTTACTGCTTCTGTCTTATTCCTGGAATGTAGAATTTCACCCAGATCCCTCCAAAATTGCCTAGGGTTTCCAAAGCTATCCACCTGTATTTTCTCATAATGTTGCATCTTGGCTTTATATTCTTTTTTTTACAAAATTACATCGTTGTGTATATGCTAAGAGGTCCTGTTGTAAATGTTTTACATATATTTTCCATGCAATATATGGACTGTATGCATAATTAAAGCAACTTGTGTCTGTCCATTTAACTGTGTTTCCCCCACCTTTTCCTCTCTCTGTTTATGCATTACTGCCCCTTTCTCTCTCTGTTTCTTTTTTCTCCATTTGTCCCCACATTCAACAGATGGAATGTTTACCAGGGAATACAGGAATTCAAAATACCACTCTGTGTCCCTCCCTACATCTTCTAGCCCTCGATTACCCTCCCTATATTCACTAGCCCTTGATTACCCTCCCTACATCCTCTAGCCCTCGATTACCCTCCCTACATCCTCTAGCCCTCGATTACCCTCCCTACATTCACTAGCCCTTGATTACCCTCCCTACATTCACTAGCCCTCGATTACCCTCCCTACATCCTCTAGCCCTCGATTACCCTCCCTACATTCACTAGCCCTCGATTACCCTCCCTACATTCACTAGCCCTCGATTACCCTCCCTACATCCTCTAGCCCTCGATTACCTTCCCTACATTCATTAGCCCTTGATTACCCTCCCTACATCCTCTAGCCCTTGATTACCCTCCCTACATCCTCTAGCCCTCGATTAGCTTCCCTACATTCACTAGCCCTTGATTACCCTCCCTACATCCTCTAGCCCTCGATTACCCTCCCTACATTCACTAGCCCTTGATTACCCTCCCTACATTCACTAGCCCTTGATTACCCTCCCTACATCCTCTAGCCCTCGATTACCCTCCCTACATCCTCTAGCCCTTGATTACCCTCCCTACATCCTCTAGCCCTCGATTACCCTCCCTACATTCACTAGCCCTTAAGCACCCACCTTCCCTCTCTCTGTCATACTACCCGAGACCCCCCTTTCCCATACTTTCCCCCTACCCTTAAACTTTGCTATCTTCCTTACCTTCTCTTCTATCAGGCAAATTGCTCGGGCAGTAATGTTGCACTCATGCTATGGCCTTTTATACTATGTATCTGTTATGCCTGCTTAGATCTTGTATTAATTTTGAATTGTATCTGTGTTCCTTTATTGTACCTTGTGTTGTCCATCCAAGACCACCTTACAAATGAGTATCTCAATGGTGTATTCCTAGTAAAAAAAAAAAAAGAGATAAAACTGAATCTTTATCTGTGGCAAGGTAAGCAGCAGAGATTTCCCTACTAAGCAGGTAAAGATAGGGAGAGGGGGAATTTTGAAGGCCAGCAAAGGGTAATTCGTGTATCTGTGTAAGGGGAGGGTGATGATCAAGGAAACTACATTAATCTGTTTTGTCTTTAAGTTAAGGGAATTTTATTTTCTGGGCCTAGCTGAATGTTTTTAGTGAGTAATGGTGGCAACCATGTTTGTAATGGCAGGCCTGTTCTCGTTATAGGGGGATTGATTTGCCAATTTTGTGATGTGGGTACTAATAAGTCCTAGTCCTGAAGCATGCAATTATGGTGACATACAGTGTCTGCACACCTTGGAGGGTCTGTTACCTAACTAGTGTTTTTTTTACCATATATACTCCCCCACACACACACACATCTATATATATATATATATATATATATATATTAATTATCATGCCACAGTAGTGCCACTATAGTTAGGTTGAGTACCCCATTTAAGGTTAAATCTGAAATTTGGCAGCTTAATAACTTTGCCACTGTATGTTGGATTTGCCTGAAATTTGGCAGGCGTGTTCTGGTTCTATAGATCTGTGGATCTGCCAAGTGTAATTACGGTCAGATGCACAGTTGTGAAGCTACAGAGCATTTAAAAAATGCACAAATTATGCATTTTTGCTCATTCTTTGCTCACGCCTACAGGTCGCACAGTCTCTGCGACCAGTCCGAAACCTTCAGGGAACATGCAGCCAGGATCCCCGATGTGCCTTCTGAAGATTTGATGAAAAAATATTAAACGGTTCAAAAGTTATTCAAAAACAAGTTTCGCATTATAGTCAATGGGAAAAGTTAAAATATGCAAAAGTGTCGCAAATGCAGTTTTTTAGTATCTCAAATCCGCCAATTTGTTTTCAGCTGGTGGTCACAGAAATGCTTGGCATTTAAATTTGGGACCCTCTAGGGACACAATTCTTGCTGTGTTCACCTAGTCGAGTCCTGGGATTCTAGCCATGTCTTTTTTGGGGGGGTTAAACACCCCAGAAATATGTTTTTTAAATTTTTGTAAAAAGCAGTGTCGCACATTTGACACTTTCGTGATTTTATTTGCGAAAGTGTCGTGATTTGCGACACTATGCCCAAAATAGTAGGAAATCTTTTCCACCTTGCTGCAAAAGAACGGTTTGGTCTTTTGGGCTGAAATTTAGAGGAAAGAAAGCCAAGATCCCACAGATGTGCCTTTTGGTGGTTTGGTGACAAAATATTAGAGGGCTGCAAAGTTACAGCACTCCAAAGTTGACGATTTGTCCCATAGGCTAACAGTACAGCATTCGCCGTGCCTTTCAGGGCCCGTATCTCGAAAATGCTTCGAGATATGGACTTTTTGTCAGAAGACTCCAAGTACAAAACTAGCCAGGAAACTCATAAATAAGATGAGATTTTAAATTTTTTTCTACATCGTACTGTTCCTCAGATATAAGCAATTTAGTATTCCAAGTGTTCATTTTCTGCTCCGAGGGTCATTATTATGCATACATTCTATGTATTCACTGTGCTTCTGAATGCACCTTTTTGGGAAAAAAGTGTGTGCATTTGAATTACTGTTACAGTAATAGTTTCCACTTGCGTTTCCATAACCATTTGCGTTAGCGTTTCCGTTTACGTCATCATGTGCATAACCCTTTGCATTTGCGTTTGCGCTTATGTTACTGTTATCATTTGTGTTTCCATTACTGTTTTTGTCTGCATTTCCTTTTGCATCACCGTGTGCATTACCATTTGCATTTACATATGTGTTTCCTTTTGCATCTGTGTTTCCTCTGGCGTCATCATTGGTGTTACCGTAAGAGTTTTCGTTTCCATATGCGTTACCATGACCATGCACGTTACCATTTGCATACATGTTTGTGTTACTGCTCCCTTTGGCATCATCATTGGGGTTACCGTAACCATTTGCATTTCCAATTGCGTTACCGTAACTGTTTGCGTGTTGGCCTTAGTGTTTGCATTTTCAGTAGCGTTTCCATTGTCGATTGTGTTACTATTTCCTTCTGTATCGCCATTGCTGTTACTGTTTGCATTTCTGTTTGCATTTGTGTTACCATTTGCATTTTTGTTACTGTTTGCATTTCTGTTGGCATTAGCGTTTGCGTTACTGTTTTCGTTAACGTTTGTGTTTCTGTTGCCGTTAGCGTTTGCATTACCATTTGCATTACCATTTCTGTTTTCATTAACATTTGCACTTGCGTTTCTCTTACCATTTACATTATCGTTTATGTTTGCGTCACCATGTGCGTTACCGTTTGCGCTTGCATTACCGTTAGCGTTACTATTTTATTTTACCTCACTGTTTACATCACCGTTTGTGTTAACATTACCATTTGTGTTTTTGCGTTTGCGTAGTGCAGTGCAAAACGTTATGTTTTTGCTATTTTTCTGCACTGTCTTCTGTGACGCATAGCACAGCCAGTGTGTGGTTGATTGGTCTGAAACTTGGCAAGTAGAAAGACCTTTGTTCAAGGAACATGCCAGTTTTTGTTTGGTGAAAGAATGTTGTTCTTTTCCAGAGTTATGCTATTTGAAGTTGGCCCACTTCGCAGTTACTGATTTTTCAGCCACCAGGTCTGCCATTTTAGTGCATTTTTTGGCCGCGATTTCCGCCATTTTGTGGTGGAAGACTTCTTAAAGGTACAGAAACATAAAAATTGAATATCTCTGGAACAGTTTGGTCTTTTCACATGAAATTTGGAGGGTGTTGAGTGGATGTCCTGGAAATGTGAATTATGCTGTTTACATGTTTGAAAATTAATTCAGTGTGGAGATACTGCATGACACAGTTAACGTTTTGTACATAGCATTTTGCATGGTGCTACTGCCTTTAAATTTATAGCGTAGGTAGCCCTTGTGGCACAGAGGTGCCTTGCAGTGGTTTCATGTGTAAAACATTAACAGGTGCGGAATTAAGCCACTCCAACAAATGAAAATTTGGTTCATTACACTTGAATAACTTCTGAACCATGTGTCCAATTTTCCTGGTATTTGGAAAGTATAAAGATTTATAATTCATCTTTCACTTTGCCAATTCTCAGGTCGCTGGCCCTTACAGTTACTGAACTGTGTATGTTACATTGTTTGCTCATGACGCTGTGCGACCGTTGAACAGATGTACACACAATTCTGGACACACAGTGTGCCATGGTACATGTCTTCATTTACCAATTTTCATTTCAGTTGGTCATGCAGTTTTTGTGCAGCGAAGTGACAAAAAATCACATGGTGGGTGGGCCCTGTGCTCCCACCACCACATTCCATTCACTATTTATAGTGCACATTCTCAAAAAGAAGGGAAATTCATGGCAAAAAATCAATTTAATGCATCAGTTAGGGTTCTTCCACAGTGACAAAAGTGAGGAAATTCGGTATTAGGGTTGCCACCCCTTGCACCCCACGCCCACCCCATCATCACCAACAGGCATCGGGTGTGCGTTGGGGTGGTCAGTCTAACTCTCACCCCATTCTCCTACACTGCTGCCTCAGCTTATTTACACATGGAATGGGGTGAGAGTTAGGACCCGGCATTAGCACACACACCCCAATGCTCTGTTAGTGGGGATGGGGTAGGTGTGGGTGCAAAGGTGGCAACACTTAACACCAAATGCCCTCACTTTTGTCACTGTGGAACAACCCTAACTGATGCATTAAACTGAGTTTTTGCCATGAATATATATGTGTGTGTGTGTGTGTGTGTGTGTGTGTATATATATATATATTCTTTGCAAAAAACTCCATTAATGCATCAGTTAGGGTTGTTTCCACACCAACAAAAGTGTGGAAATTCAATGTTTGGGTTTACACCTCACCACCCCACCCCCATGTCCCCATCCTCCACACACCAACAGACGTCTGGGTGTGCCATGGGGTCATCAGCCTCAACTCTCACCCCATTACATGTGTAAGCAATCATCTCATGAAAAAAGATTTTTAAAATTTATTAAAAAAGTATTTCTGGGTCATTTTTCCAAGAACTAACTGCAGAATCCAGCTAATGGTGTCCCGATTAACAAGATACATGTGTTGGTATGTTTCCATGACATGATGTTTATGGGTTTTCAAAAAACTTTTTTTGGAAAAAGTGGAAACAAGATGGTAGCCATGTGAAAAAAGAATTTCTTCTCACGAAACAGGATTACCCCCATATGAAACAATCCTTTTTCATATAGCCAAGTACATTTTTGTATGAAACACCTATCCAAAAGAGCATACTGAGCATGCTCAGAACCAACATTTCAAATCCTTATAACTCTGGAACAGATTAGCATTTTTCAGCAAACCAACAAAAGGCACCACTCTGGGCCAAGTTCTTTCTACCCTGAACATTTCAGACCAAAATTCTAAACTGTTTTGGCTCTACGAGATGACAAAAAAAAACTGCAAAAAGCCCTGATTGTTTTCACATTTTTCACTATTCAGATCTTGAAATCTGCACATGCATCTAGAACGAAACTTGGCAAGTCAAGAGTTTTAACAATAAATAGCCTACTCAACCTTGACTATGCTGGCACTACCGCGCCACTTTAAAATATGAGTGCAAACGTCTATGTTAAACCCGAATGATTGAACCTTAATAACTTTGGAATCGTTCAATGGACTCACACAAAACTTGGCATACATAATCTCTAGGAATATGTCTCTTGACATGCCACATGACATGTGAATCCATTTTGTCATTTGTGAGATATGATGCATCAGAAAATCCTAAATTTACCAGTTTTTTGCTGTTTTTTCATCACGCATATCTCAAAAACAGCTTTATGTAGTGGTCTGAAATTTTCAGGGTAGATGTGCCTTTTGAAGGCGCTGTGAAAAAATATTAATCCATTCAAAAGTTATAACATTTTTTATTTTCCCATTATTTCCTGTGGGAAAAGTTAAGTGTCCCGCACGAAAACAAGCTTGTTTTCGCAGAGAGGTATCTTGTTTTCACAGGCAGGGCGACATACTGTCTCAGGAGCCTTCTGTATTTTCAAACAGCAGTGCTTTGTCTGACATTTTGTTTTCTCCATAGCAAAAGGCACCAAGTAAAGAAAAGATGTAATAAAAATTCATGTCATGGAAGAAATAAACATCACAATTTAGCTAGACAGTCAGATTCCGATGTTTCTTTTTTCTATTTTGCCTAGAAAAAAGGTTTTTGTGCACCTGATAACCTGGGTGCTGAGGTTACCGAGAAGACTGATTACGCCACGTTCTCTGTATGAGAACAGCAGCATTTTCTTGATTCCTGCAGCTGCAGCTGGAACTCATGCTGCCAGCCATGGAGTCAGGATTGAGGCACCCTTTTTCTTTGGTGTCTACTGGCACCCCTCCCATTTATGTTGCCCCCTTCCCAGTAGTGTGGGACACTGGGGAGTGGCTCCCCATGTCTCCAGTCAAGTATCCCCCCCACAGCATGGAACACTGGGTAGCACACCCCCAGTATCCTCCTACACATGTAACCCCCCCTCAAAAGTGTGGGACAATGGACAGCCCACTCTCAGTGTCCTGGATAATGCATTCCCTGCTCCCCCTAGTAGTGTGGAACACTTGGGAGCCCACTCCCAGTGTCCTCAGTGATGTCCCCCCCAGCAGTGTGGGACACTGGAGAGCTCACTCCCAGTGTCCTGAGACATCCATTATCACCCCTCCCCCTTGCAGTGTGGGACACTGGGGAGTCCACTCCCAGTGTTCCCAGATCTATATCCCCCCAGTAGCCTGGGACACTGGGGAGCCCACTCCCAGTGTCCTGAACTCTGTGTGGTAAAATCTGTAAAAAAGAAAACAGTCCCCCAATGTCTTTTTTTTCCTGAAAAAATGAAAACAGCTCCTTGTGGTCCCCACCATCCCTCTCCCTCATTCCAACCCTCCCACTGTGCACCCACCACCCCACAACCCCCCCTTACCTTATACTTACCTGTGGAGGTCAACTGCTGTCATCCTCTGTGCACTAGGACATGATCACTTTTCTAACTGAAGTCAACACTTGATGTTCGAAAATGTGATATGTGCAAAAATAGGTATAGCTTATTTTTGCACATGTTGCATTATTGAAGGTCGAGTATCCAGATGCACACATTTTGTTAAGTAAAGGAAAAGTACATTGTTGCACTTCTGTGGTGGTGCAGATGACAGGGCACATGAGTGGAAAAGGAGGGATCCTGGGTTTGAGACCAGCCTGTCCATATTTTTTTGACCTACAATAAGAGTGAAAAAATATGGACAGGCTGGTCTCAAGCCCGGGACCCTTGCATTTGTAGTCATGTGCCCTGTTGTCTGTGGTACCACAGAAGCACAACAGGAAAGTGATTTTTCTTTAATTAACAATGATGTCAAAGTCTGGCCGCAAGTGGGTGTTAAATGTTCGAAAATGTGGTATGTGTGAAAATAGGCATAGCTATTTTCATATATACCACACTTATGAACACTTGGCAACCACTTCCGGCCAAACATTTGCATCATTGAGGGCCCCTGGGGCTGCACATGGATAATTCTCCCCCCAAGAATGTGGGACACTGGGTAGCCCACTCCCAGTGTCTGTGGTCATGTACTCCCTGCAGTGAGGGACACTGGGAAGCCCTATCCCAGTGTCCCAGTCATGCTCCCCATACCCAGCAGTGTGGGACACTGGGGAGCCCACTCCCAGTGTCCCAAAACATCAATTAGCACCCCACCCCCTTGCAGTGTCAGACACTGGAAAGCCCACCCCCAGTGTCCCCAGATGTGTATCCCCCTCCCCCAGTAGTCTGGGACACTGGGGAACCCACTCCCAGTGTCCTACAATTTTTGTTGTACAACCTGTAAAAAAGAAAACAGTCCCCCATCTTTTTTTTTGTGCTGAAAAAAAGAAAGCAGTCCCTCATCATCCTGTCCATCCCCCTCCCCATCCCAACCCCCACTGAGCACCCACCACCCAACACACACCCCTTGCCCTATACTTACCACCGGAGGTTGTCCGCTGTCATCTTCTGTGGATTGGGACATGTCTGAACTCTTCAAAGCCAAACTGCAAAATGAAGAATCAAGACAAGTGCCGTGTAATGTATTTCAGTGGCATTTTAAACTTGTCTTGATATCTTTGCCATTTTTTGGTATTGTTGCACAAAATTTTCAACATGGGCTTTTGGGACCCCACCTCATGAACACTGTCACTGCTGTTTTGTTAATCGGGCCCGGAAAGTGATTTTGCAGTCGCTATGTGAAATCACCTTTTGGGACTGATTAATGAAATGACAGTGCTACTGTTCATGAGGCTGGATCCCAAAAAAGCCCATGCTGAAAATTTGGTGAAAAAATTCATATAAATGGTCGAAATGTTTCTACACACGTGCATAACTTTGATAATTTTTAATATTTTCACTCCAAATTTTCAGCATAGCCATTTTCTCACACCACCTCATGAACAATACAGCTGTCATTTTTCATATCCTGCCTGAAATGTGTTTTCGCACCTGTGGCATGGAATAGTGTTTTGCCATGATTTTGAAAATTTTCACCTACAGCGTTATGAGGTGGTGTCATAAGAAGACTATGTTCAAAATTAGGAGATAAAATATGAAAAAAATGCCAAAGTTATAACCATTCATTGCAATTTCAATATGCTTGCTCATAAATTCAGAAATTGTAAATATTTTGACTCAAGATTTTCAACATAGCCTTCCTATTACCCAACCTCATGTATGAGACAGCTGTCATTTTTCAAATCCTGCCTGAAATGTGTTTTCACATCTGTGGCATGGAATGGTGTTACAGTTGCACAGAATTATGTTTTGGCGGACATTTGAAATTTTTTTCTACTGGGTACATGTGCTGGGGTAATAAGATGGCAATGCTGATAATGTGGTCATGCATCTACAGAGGGATGGGCACTCAGGATCCAAAGAACCCTGCATATCCACACTAAAGTAAGGAACATCACGGAGCATGGGAGCACAGGGACAAAAGGGCCCTGTGCTCCTACTGTGACATAAGGACAGTTATGGAGGGTGGAAGCACAGGGCCCTTTAAATAAGGATACAAATAAACTAACTGAAAAAGTAAGTCAATGCATTGCAAAAAACTTAATTAATGCACTATTAGGGTTGAAGCCTCAGAAGTAGAGAAATACGACCTCAGGGTTCCCAAGCGTAATATCCCATTCGCACTGTGCATGCAGGAACAGGCATGAGGGGAAGTTAGGGTTCCTAACCCTAAGACCCAACACCCACCCTCGGCTTCCAATCCTAAGACCCCACTCCCACCCTGCATGCAGGAACAGGTGTGCCTTGGCATTTTGAACCCTAATGGTGGATTGCACTTCCGCAGCCACACATACTCATGCATGCACTATGACATACATACACAGGTTTGGCTGCATAAGCACAAATCCATGAAGGTAGCACATCAGTGCTATTGCATTTGTGTCACCTGGAAATAGTTGTATGTGTGTCTTACCAGATGATGGCTGTCTGTGGTTGCTTGTGTGGTATTGTCTTTTTGCTGTTTTTTTTTTGGGGGGGGTAATTAGGGTTGGAAACCCTAACACAGCATTTCCCTATTTTTGATGTTTTAGACTGAACCCTAGCTGGTGCATTAACACAGTTTTTTGCAATTAATTTCCTTTCTTTTTGAAATAGTGGGATTGTATCCTCATTCACACAGGTCTCTTCAGGAACTGCATGAAAAGATGAAGGCCCTGCATCAAGGGAAGACTCAATCTGCCTACAGAAGTGCAGGGTCCTGCACTTCTAGGCAATGACAGATGTCAAGAATTCATGAGGCAGTCTGGTGGGCTGTGCTTCCATGTGGACACAGATACAGATGCATAGGGCAAAGAGTCCATCTCTCAGGCAATGCACAGGGTCCTCTGCCACCCAGGGTTCCAGAGGTGCATGACCCTATGCCAAGAGAAGAGTTGTCTTCACGATATGATACCTTGGCCTGTAGGGGCAACCCTGCACCTTTCCTTCACTGGCTGGGGGATGTCATATAACAGTATCATCCCCCACCCTCACCCTCACCCTATCCAGCAGACTCAGTGATCTCACCTCCAAACTCAGTTCAGTGGCACAGGACCACAAAGCACTACCCACTGGGATAAAGTCTGGCACTACACACAAAGTTTCTTAATAATAATTATTTACTTTTTAGATTTTGTCCCCAATTTTTTTAAATAGTCATTTTACATGTGGCATTTATAGTATACTGGCTGAAACATAATTTAACACCACAAGTGGGAAGACATGTTTTGTCCAGGTTTCAAAAAATTACACCCGTCACATTTATGAAGTGATGTGAAACAATAGCTATAGTATGTTGAAAGGTTGGAGTCATAATATTGAAAATTAGTGAAGTTATGAATGAATGTTTAAAAATGTCAATGGTCACTCATAACTTGGTCATTTTACCATATTTTTACACCAGATTTTCAACATAACCTTCTTATGACCTCACCTCATGAACCTGATTGGAGAAAATTGTCAAATCCCCACTGAAACATCATTTAGCGCAACAGGTGCGAAAGTACATTTTGGCCAGGATTTAAAAAATGACAGCTGCATCTTTGTGAGGT
Source organism: Neoceratodus forsteri (assembly GCA_016271365.2). Taxonomy (NCBI): domain Eukaryota; kingdom Metazoa; phylum Chordata; order Ceratodontiformes; family Ceratodontidae; genus Neoceratodus; species Neoceratodus forsteri. The sequence goes on from CM057449.1 coordinate 1,732,406,201, forward strand.
GGTGTGAAAAAATGGTTACGCTGAAAATTTGGGGTCAAAATACTAAAAATTACCAAAATTATGAGTGAGCATAGCAAAATTTCAAAGTATGCTCATAACTTTGTTGTTTTTATTATTTTGACACCAAATTCTCAATATAGCCTTCTTATGATGCCACCTCATGAACAAGGGCAATGAACATTTTTCAAATCCTGCCCAAAAGGTGATTTTGCAAAGTGACAGCAAAATCACCCTTTGGGCCAGATGTGCATAATATCCACTACCACTAGTCACAAAGTGGGATCCCAAAAATGCCAAGTTGAAAATTTGGTGTACAAAATATTAAAAATGACAAAGGTATAAATAAAAATTCAAACCCCACTGAAATACATTAAACCGGACTTACTTTATTTTCTCATATCGCAGTTGCCGGTTCCAGAAGCAAGATGTGTCTTCAATCAGAGAGTGGATCTAGACTGTGAGACATGTTCAGATGAGTGAGGGGATGTGGGGTGGTGGGTGCTGAGTCGGGGGTCAGGGTGGGTTGAGGTTTGGGTGGTCAGATCGGCGATAGATCATTTTCCTTTTTTTACAGGAAACATAAAGATATCAAAGGAATAGTTTTCTTCTCTGCAGGTTTACATTTAGTATTGGATCCAACACTAAGGATTGGACAGTCTCAATGTCAGTTAAACTTCACAGCACACTGGGTGTGGGCAACCTGATCTCACCACCTATTCATGGGGGTGTGGGCTGTTGGCAAGTGCTACCAGGGCTGGATACCCCAGTCTGCTTTTCTTTAACAAATATTGTACTTGCAGCATTGGGGAAATGAGAGGGCAGACTGGCTGAGCTGGGTGAGGGGAGAGAATGAAAAAAGTTAGATAGACAAACAAACAGATCAAGAAAGAGATGGTGATTGCTATCGCTGGCTCACTGCTGCAACTGAAGCTAGCAGCCCGACTCCAGCTGTAGCTTCACAAGATAAGAAAGTCCCACTCTTCTCATACAGAGAATGTGGTTCAACAGTTCCTCTCACTAAGCTGGGCACCCTGGATTTTGGGGTGCCCAAAAATGTATTTTTGACTGTATTTTTACAAAACAAACACCAGAATCTGGCTAAACAAGTCCTGTTTCACTAGGTTCAGGTGTTCATTGTTAAAAAATGCACAATTTTTATGTATTTTCCATGTTTTTTAGTTCAGGTGGAAAAACAATATGGTGGCCATCATGACACAATTTTTTTTTAGTGTCGTGAGAAGTATGTATTAAGAACCCCAAAACTATCTCACAACACAGAATGTTTTGTGTCATATCAAAGGATGCGGTAAGAACTAAAAAACAATCTCATGACAAAATGCTTTGTGTCTTATCAAATATCCAAAAAACCCTAATGAGTGTGCTCAAAACAGCTCAAAAAACAAAACTTCAAATCCTTATAACTCTGGAACCATTTAATATTTTGCAATGAAACTTTTGAAAGGCACCACCTTGGCATAGGCTGCTTCTTCCCTGAAAGTTACAGAAAAAATTCCATTCTGTCTATGCTGCAGGTGAGAGCAAAACAAGAAACCCATGTTAAGTATATGGAAAAAATTATCCCTCTACAGGAAAATGATATACACAGATCTCAGAAACTGCACAGGGTGCCATAACGTAACTTTCCAAATATATAGACCTTGCCTACCAGACAGTGCATGCCAAATTTCAGGCAATTTTGTCAAATGCCACCAAAGCTATTAAGGTGCAAAGTTAAGGTTTAAATTATAACTTTTTTTTTTGCTAATGCACTGGAACCCTATTTCTGGAACCTGTTGGGTAACCCTAACTATACTGGTGATACCATACCAGTATAATATATAATATATATATAATATAGATAATATATACAGTAGATAATATACAATATGTAACCCCCCCCGTGGGGGCTTACCATATTTGCCTCCCATTCCCCCAATCCTCCATTTTACTCACCGCCACCTAGCCCAAGTCTATGGTGCCCCCTGAGTCTCTGTCCAGCCTCAGTAATGTGTTTCCTTCAAGAGAGGGGCCAGAGGAGCAAAGCCACAGGACTACAGCACTGTTGCTGCATGAATGTGCAAGCTGGCGGTCCGCACATACACAGTAGTGCATATTTGTTTTCTTGCCATGATTGCAGCTCAGCAAAAGCTCCCCAGTGATCCCAATCCCCAGAATCAGCTAGTCGGGGACCAGAGACACAAGGGAGGTGATTGGGGAGCAAAAAATTGTTTTATTTAAAGAGTGCCAATAAGCACTGGGGAATTGTTTTATAAACATTAATGATGCACCTTTGAATACTAATGAGATCCTGCCTGCTGCCTGGGAACTGAGTGAAACAGCAGCAATGACAGGCAGAGGACAGCCTGTATAATTGAATTTTTGCAGTTGCTTGACAGGGCAGAGGGGCTGCTTTAAAATGGTGGGGCAAGCTAAAAATAAAAATAAACTATGAGGCTGCACCAGGACTTAAAATTTGGGACACAGTATGGACTGCACTAAACTGGTTTACAAAGCAACCATGTTTGCAGCTTTTCACCCCAACCTAGCCAATCGGAGAGCCAAACTATACCTATCAGGCACTGAAGGAACCTGATGAATATGAAGTCTTCAGTGGGACAACTGTTTTAGCCAATAAGGAACTGTAAAGAGGTCTCAAAATCCAAGAGACTTTTGGTTCTGAATTCAGTTCGGCAGGATCCCCTCCAGAAGGAGGGGGGCTCCAGCCCCTTAAGCTAAAAGATGTGGCTGCAAGGCTTGAGAATGGCCTGCCTGGGGATTGGCCAGCTACAGTCCCCAAGGGACTGTGTTGCCTTTCCATATCTGGCACCTAAAAGAATTCTGACCTGTAACTTCAGCAGTGAGAGAGTTGTATTGATCTTTAACTTCAGCTGTGAGTGAGCTTTATTGATCTGTAAGTTCAGCTTGCTAGAGAGCTGCAAAAACCTGCAACTTACGCAGTGAGAGTACTGTACTTGACCTGCAACTTCAGCTGTGAGAGAGCTGCCTAAAAGATTCCTTTTAGAGGAAGCCTGCAATGATTTTCAGTTAAGGTGGAGACCTTCTTGGAGGCCAAGTAGCCACTAGTCCAGGAGGTGCTCATTTTTGTGCTATGTCACCCTACGTTGATCCAGCACCAGGATAGGGCGGACGTCTGTATGAAGAATTGTTGTTAATGTCCAGTTCTACAGTGGTCATCTGGGAGTCTCCCTGGAGAAAGGAAATTTGCCAGCGATGCCTTTAAAAAGTTGACGTCCTGCTTGGGGCTTCTGGAGCCATGTTAGCCAAGAGGAGCTGACTGAATGTATTTTAGCTTGTTGGAAGTTAGAGTATGAAGAGATGTTCCAGTTGTTTGGGAGACTCACCATAATCTCCAGTGTCTAATGCTAGAAGAAGGAAGAGAGCCCTTCTCCTGCTCACCTGCAAGGTGAGAAAAGTGTTCATCCAGTATGTTGGTATTGTTCAAGTGAGGAGATTTGTTCTTCTGTGCAAGTTTAACCTAAATGTTTGAGTCTGAAAGACAGTTTTCCGCTAACTTGCTGTGGGGGACACAGAGACTGTGCCCTAATGAGAGAGGGCCACTGCTGCAGTGTGGTTGAATACCAGCTGTAGCTGAATGTGACTAAATACCCAACAGAGAAAGAGACTGCCACTCCAGGTCAGTTTCGGGAATCAGCCTGGTAGTGTCACTAGCTAAGCTCTGTCATTGCATCTCCCCCTGAGGGGTCATGCCTAGACATGGGGGTTGAGGCGTGCTGGCCCAGATCCCTGGTGCTGGCCTGTTCCAGTTTGTGACTTTACCAGTAAGAAGATAACCAGATGCTAGAGAAGATGAGAAATGTTCCAGCCTGCTAAAGCCACAAGAGCCAGCTGCTAAAAGGCCCAAGTTGCAAGAATTCAGATTAAAGGTCCAAGCTGTAATGTGCCTGCTGCTCATCTCAGCAATTCCAGTTTCCACTATGTCCAGTTCTACTGATTTCGTTTATCCCAGATCTACAATCTGAAAGTCCATCAGTTGCATAAGCCGAGAGACTGTCTGGAAAACCATGAGTAAAGCAGGGATTGTCCTGCAACTGGGGAACTATAAATAGTTGTTATGGATGGTTGCCAAGTTTCTAAAGCTAAAGATAGTTGAAGCCAAGTTTGTAAACTAGGTGACTAGGGAGGTGGATCAGGGGAGGGCAGTGGACATGGCCTATCTGGACTTCAGCAAGGCCTTTGACAATGTGCCACATAGAAGACTATTATACAAACTGGGGAATATGGGTGTGGGCAGGACAGTAGTGTGGTGGGTAGGTAACTGGCTGGGTGGCAGGACACATAGGGTGGTGGTAAATGGCTGTCACTCCACAGAGGGAAGAGTGACCAGTGGGTACCACAGGGATCAGTGCTGGGACCGGTCCTATTCAACATCTTCATCAGTGACATGGCGCAGGGACCTAGAAGGCAGAATTTCACTGTTTGCTGATGACACAAAGCTCTGTAACAGAGTAGACACACCAGAGGGTGTAGACAGAATGAGAAGCGACCTGCAGAAACTTGAAGAATGGTCAGGGTTTGGCAGTTGAAATTCAATGCAAGAAGTGCAAGATAATGCATATGGGGCACAAAAACCCTGGCACAATATATCAGTTGGGGGGTGAGGATATAGCATGCACCAAGCAGGAAAGGGATCTTGGGGTTATCATCTCTGATGACCTCAAGGTAGGAAACAGTGTGACAAGGCAGCAGGTAAAGCAAATACGATGCTGGGATGTATAGGCAGGGGCATTACCAGCAGGAAAAGGGAGGTCATAATTCCAGCTATACAAGACACTAGTGAGGCCCACCTGGGTACAGTGTACAGTTCTGGAAACCATACCTACGTAAGGACATAGACAGGGTAGAAGGTTCAGAGGAGGGCAACAAAGATGGTGCATGGATTGCATCACAGGTCCTATGAAGACAGGTTGAAGGAACTGAACATGTACTCCCTGGAGGAGAGGAGGAGAGAGGGATATGATAGAGACATACAAGTATCTTACAGGGAGGAACAGGGTGCAGGAAAACACTATTTTTAAGCGAAAAAGATGTTCCAGGACTAGAGGGCATGGGATGAAGTTGGAGGGGGGACGATTCAGAGGAAACATGAGAAAGAATTTCTTCACAGAACAGGTGGTGGACAAGTGGAACACCCTGCCAGAGGAAGTGGTGGCGGCTGAAACAATCACGGGATTTAAGAATGCATGGGATAGACATAAAGGAATTCTGGAGGTCAGGGGTAAGGTACAACAGACTTCTAGGAAAACAAACTGAACTTACAAGCTCAAATGGGCAGACTGGGTGGGCCATAGGCCCTTATCTGCCGACACTGTCTATGTATCTATGTATCTATGTAAATGTAATAGTTCAGCTCGAAAGTCCAAGTTTAACTAAATGGCTGCTGCCGAAAAGAAAGGTTGAACTTAAATTGTTGTTTAAAGGTGCTAACACAGGCCAATCAGCTGTACCGATATGCAACGCTTTAGTACTTGGTACCGAGGGGTGGATAGAGTTATGGGGCTCTTATAAAAAGACTGGAGACTGGTATCAGTTTGGGAGCTTGTGATTACTAAGCATAATCAGCTAGATAAGTAGAAAGCCTTAACCTGAATCCTTCAGAAGGTTGTTGGCTGGCAGACATTGGAAAATGGTTTTTGAATTTAAACATGAAATGATTGTTTGATGTTGCCTCTTAATAAATGCCAAATGCAAATGTTGTCCCACCTCTACCTCCAATTTCCCTGCTCCTAGCCCTACACTTTGTAAATAAATTGTTTGGTTAACCTTTTTACAAAATGTTTCATGAGCATATTATTTGTATCCCACGTGAACATATTATTAGCTTAAGTCAATAATTAATTGCCAGCCCACTGGCACAGCAGTAGGATTACCACTTGTAGCGCCGGCAACCGGGGTTCAGGAGTGAGCCCAAATTGCTGGAGGGTCACCTGGGAGGAGGAGGAGGAGGAGAGTCCTTCTCCAGGGAAGGAGCATTGCCGCTCCCACTGCAACAATGCCACCTGGGTGCACATGGGTGGAGGTGCAGCATGGAGTGCTAAGTGGGAGAGGAGGGTGTCAGCTGGGGTCTGGAAAGATGTCACATCTCTGCATGTGCTCATCTCCATGGAACCCCTTAGTGATCGATGCTCTTGGGAGGAGACCATAAAAAATGGAAAAAATACCCCACCGCCAAGCCTGACGATGGGACCCTTTGGCAATCGGGACTGGTGGCAGGAGGCCCGACACAAATAGTGATTGGGGGAGTTGCCCCACCTCCCAGGGGGAAGTTCCGCAGCAGGATGGGGGCCAAAGACTGCTGGTGACCAGCCACACCATGGGATCCCAAGAACCAGGTAAAGCAGTGGAGAGGAAGGGGGCATAAAATACAAATAAAAAAAATAATTACAAGTTGTTGAAAATAGGGGTTTTGGCTTGTGTTAATCCATGTGTGGGATGACTGTATGGGGAGATGGGTTGGTACAGCATCCCAAGGTCTACGGCTCTCAGGTGCACCAACAAAAATATTGTGCCCTTCGAAATGCCTGCACTAGGCAGATCCACAGGGCAAAGGCAAAATACTTCAGCGACACCTTCAAAGCTAACCTGGACCAACCCTCCAAATTTTGGAAGGTGGTTAAATCTCTCTTTGCCCCCCACTCACAACCCCCTATCCCAACCCTCAACACTGGTGGCCCCACACAATTACTGAGCCCCTGGATGAGGCCTCTCATTTCAACTCCTTCTTTACAGACTGTACCTCATCTCTCTTGGGCGCCCCAACCCTCAACCCACCCTAACCTCTCTGCCATCCCACCCCATAAAGCTCCCCCAGCAGGCAACCCATTTGTGTTCCGTAAGACTACCCCTGCTGAAGTTTACAAAGCTCTACTTACCCTAAACCCTGACAAGGGCAAATGTCCTACTGGCCTTGTCTCCAAACTACTCTACTTGTTGACCCCAGCCATCGCTGCCCACCTAGCAGCTCTCTACAATCTCTCATTCTCTCTTGCCGCTGTTCCCACTGAGTGGAAACATGCTACAGTCATCCTGCTGTCAAAAGGTGGTGACCCCTTGACACCCGATAATTACCGCCCGATTTCCCTGCTTCCCATCCTGGCCAAAATCCAAGGAAAAACAAGTTCTCTCTCAGCTCTCCTCCTATCTTGATTCCTCCTCCTTTTTCACACCTTACCAGACTGGCTTTAGGAAGACCCACTCCACCACCACCTCCCTCCTAAGACTCACTGACTCCATACTCACTGGTATGGACAAGGGCCTAATCACCTCAGCCATTTTTGTTGACTTGGCTAAAGCCTTTGACACTGTCTCCCATACACTCCTGCTATCGAAACTCTCTCACACAGGGCTCTCAGACATGGTCACCAGGTGGTTCCATTCCTACCTGCTAGACTGTTCCCAAGCCATCAGAATTGGCAATGCCACTTCTGCTTCCCTTCCTATCACTTCTGGGGTTCCGAAAGGCTCAGTCCTTGGCCTTGTCCTGTTCTCCATCTTCCTCAATGACCTGCCTGCTGCCTGCCCCAGCACATCCATTCACATGTATGCAGATGATACAGTTTTGTACACATCCAGCGCCTTGACTGCTGAAGTAGCGACCAGACTCCAGCAGGGCTTCAACGAAGTTCAGCGCTGATTTCACTCAAATCAGCTTTTTCTCAATGCCAAGAAAACTATCTCCATGACCTTCGACACAAGGCAGAGACCTTCAAGGCAACCCCCACCCCCCTTTCCGCACCCCTGATGGGACTTCGATTGAAATATGCTCCACCTTCAGGTGTCTCAGGGTCTGCTTGACCAGCACCTTGACTTCTCTACACACATTGATGCCATCCACAAAAAGCTCCACCCCAGGCTTGGAGCACTGTATTGAAATCATGGATGCATCCCGTTGCCAGCTAGACTTGCCATAGTGCAGAGGATGATTCTCCCCATCTTCGACTATGGGGATGCAGTCTACAGCACCATTCCACTGTCCACTCTGGCCAGACTGGACCCCATCTTCCATTCCTTCTGTTGCTTTGCTCTTGATTGTTCTTCTAGTACACATCATTGTGTCCTTTACCAGAACCTAGACCTCCCGTCATTGCAGGGCCAGCGTCTATCCCATTGCGCAAGCCTCATAGCTAAATTCTGGTCACAGTCTCTCCCCATGTATCTCACCATGGTCCTCTTGGCCACACCCCCCAGGGCTATGCACTGAGGAATAAAGACTCATGTCTACTGGCCATCCCATGCATGTCAACCTCAGCAGGCCAGTCAGCTTTCAGTTTCCACATGCCTAGCTTCAGGAACTCTCTCACATCGGACATCCGGCACACCACACCTGGAAGGCACCTTAACTCCCTTCTCAAAACAAACTTCCACCCTACCTGCGCTTGCACCCCTGGGAGCTCACTGACCGGGAGTCCTCGAATCCCTGCATCAGGGTAATTACCCCTAGCGCTCACCATTCCCAAATTTCACTGTTCCGTCTACTTACCTGATGATGGAACCTCACAAAAGTCTCCTGTCATATGGTTTGTTTTCCTCCTATTGTAAAAGCTCACTACCACAAATCTTGTACCTTGTATGTATTACCTCTTGGAGCCATGGCTATGTCCCTGCCTGTAGTGATTGTACTCTACCTTGCTTATGTTTATTCTATGCATATCATGTAATTGACAATACTGTATATGTTTGTATGCTCTCCCATTCTTTGAAGTACATCATGTAATGGATCTTACTGTATATGTTTGTATGCTCTCCTATTCCCCCTACCCCCAGGGTGCATCTGGAATTGAGCAGTAGCCTGCTCAGAATGCCTCCCTGGTTAAACACGTAAATAAATAAATTTCATATTTTACTCTGGGTGGAGGCACCCCACTATTTAATTTATATCTTTGGGAAAGAACCCTATTCTATTAAAACAGAGCCCAGGCCCTTCAACCTTGGCTGGGCCCACAAGGCTGAGGTAGTAGCCCGCCCATACATAGCACCGATGTTATATATATATATATATATATATATATATATATATATATATATATAATATTATATTATATTATATTATACAGGCATGTAACCCCTGCATAGTTAGGGTTGAGCAGGCTGTTTAATGCTAAACTCAAATTTGTGCATCTTAATAACTTTGGCACCATCCGATGAAATTGAATAAAAGTATGCATACGTAGTCAGGGTGGCAAGTTCTTATCAGTTGGCAAGTTTTATGATCGTCATTTGTCTGGATTCTAAGCTCCAGAAAGTTAAAAAGCATGCAAAAATGCACTTTTTGAATATTTTTTTTAATTTGCTCCCTGTAGAGCATAAATGGTTTAGAATTTTGTTCCAAAACTTTCAAGATAGAAGCAGCTCAGCCCAAGGTTGTACCTTTTGAAGGTTTCATGAAAAAAATATTAATCAGTTCTTGAGTTAAAAGGTTTTAAAATTTGGCTTCTGAACATGCTCAGTAGGGTGTTCAGGACAGCTGTCTGGTGTTATGAAAGCATTTTTGGTTGTGAGATGATTTTTAGTTTTCAAGAAAATGTTTTTTTATGTTCGTGAGAACATTTTTTATGTCATAAGCATTGAGTCTTAATAACTTTGGCACTGTTTGATAAAATCCATAACATTTTGCAAGCATGATCAGGGTACCATATTCTTGTGAGCTGGCAAGTTTTGTGATGGCCGCTCATCCACATTCCAAGATCCTGCAGTGCAAAAAAATGCTCTTTTTTAGACTTTCTTCTGTTCACATCAAGGGCAAAAATTTTTCCAAAATGTTGTTCCACAAATTTCAAGGTAGATGCACCTTGGCCCAGGAAAGTGCCTGTCAAAGATTTTGTGAGAAAATATTAATCATTTGTCGAGTTACAAGGTTTTAAATGCTTGGCTTCTGAGTATGGGTTGAGGAGGGACTTTAATGTTAAACACCAATTTTTGCAGCTTAATAACTTTGGCGCCATTTGGCAAAAATGCATAAACGTTTACATGCATAGTCAGAGTGCCAAGATCTTATGATGTGACCCATTCCGTGACAGCTGCTCATCCAGATTTCAAGATCCATGGAGTGTAAAAACATGAAAAAAAAAAACACTTTTTGACCTTTTTTGCTTGTGCCTAGAGCAAACACTGTTTGGAATTTTGTTCCAGAATTTTGAGGGTATGAGTGACTTGGCTCAAGGAGGTACCTTTTGAAGTTTGTGAAAAAATATTAATCAGTTCTCGAGTTACAAAGTTTTAAACATTTTGCTTCTGAGCATGCTCAGTATGGTTTTCAGGACAGTTGTGTCTTACAACCTAAGCATTTTTAGGGCATGGGACAATTCTTAGGTTGTAAGTGTGACCTTTGTGCCCTAACTGCTTTGGCATCATGAGCTTTTGCATGTGTAGTCAGGGTGCCAAGTTCTTAAGATTTGGCAAGTTTTGTGAGGGACTCTTATCTAGATTCTAAGATCCAGGAAGTGCAAAAATAAAAAAAAAAAACTTTTTGGGCTGTTTTTTTAACTCACATCTAGAGCAAAAATGATTTGGAATTGTGTACCAAATTTTTTATGGTAGTAGCAGAATGGCCCAAGTTGGTGCCTTTCGAAGATTTTATGAAAAAACTATTAATCAGTTCTCAAGTTATAAGGGTTTAAATGTTTTGAGCATGCTCAGTAGGGTTTTCAGGATAGATGTTTCCTGTGACATAAGAATTATTAGGTCATGAGCCAATTCTTATGTCATAAGAACAAATTTTAGGTTGTGAGCACCGCCATCTTGTTTTTTTTTTATTTGGGGAAAAACATGGAAAAGCATAAAAATGATACTTTTCTAAAAAAAAAAAACATCTACTGAACCTACCAACATTGGACCTGTTTAGTTAGATTCTGGAGTCTGATGAAAAAATGAACCAGAAATATCTTTTTCAGGCACCCTGAAATCTTAGGTCACAGGCTTAGTAATGGTTTCTCATTCTGATGTTGCAAGCTAAACATTTTTAGGTCATGAGAAAGTGCGAAGTAAGAAAACTGGCTCACGACATAAAAATTTGGATTTGTTATCAAAAACAACTCTAAGTCATAACTCAGCTGTTTTATAAAGATTTTTTTGCCAATGTTCCAATAATCTTATTTTTTAAAGCCTTTAGACAGCCACAGTGGGTGAGAAAGTGTCACTTCCACCTCTAAATATGCTTTTACTGTGTAACACCATAAAACCTGTTTAAAAAGTACAATTTAAACGTCTTTGCTTCTGTGGAGGTCACACATTATTAAAATATGACATCTGAAAATTTGGGACATGAAAATGGGATGTGTGTTGCAGTATGACTGTGCTGGTATGCATGTAATGCTGGACTGCAGGATTTGTATAGAGCCAAAGGGCTCTACACATATTCTAATGATGCACATAATGCCATTGTAAGGAATTTGCATGGGGAACAAAGTTTGCTATGCACATTTTGTATGCATGTAACAAGCTCTATGTTAAATCCTCTGACATATGCAAGGCTATTGTATGGTATTTGGGACCTACACAAATTGTACACCTACATAACGTTGCCTGTGGACTTAGGAGAACAAAAAAATATAGCACTCACCACCTCCACATTAAAAGAAGCTGCAACTTTGTAAGTGCAAAAGGCTTCATTGTGTGGCAGCTGACAAAAGTGCCTTGACGCATTTCGGAATAAGATCCTTTATCAAAAGGCCTTTTGATAAGGGAGCTTACTCCAAAATGCATCAAGGTGCTTTTGTTTGTCATCTGCCACACAATAAAGCCTTTTGTAATTACAAAGCTGCAGCTTCTTTTAATGTGGAGTTGATGAGTGCTAGATTTTTGTTCTATTTCAGTTGATTATCTGAGAGCACCCCATCTACTGTAAGTACGATTCCCTTTTCAGTGATACTGTGGAATTAGGTCTCACGCAAATTCTGAAGATGCACATAAGGCCATGCTATGCAATTTGCATATATCCCAAGGGGATTATGCAAACTGTGCACTCACATAACACTGCACTGTGGAATCCTGCATAGGACCCATAGGGCCTTAAGCAAATTATGAAGATGTATGTAAGGCTGTGGTACAGAATTTGCATAGGGCCTGTGTAGTTCTTGAAGTCCCTCCTCCAAAATAACACTGACAAAGTGGAGAACTTACAGTGTAAGTCAAGCAAGATGATACAACATGAGCAGGAGAGGCCATATGAGCAGCATCAACCAAATACATTAATTAGTAGTTTGATGGGAAAAAATATCATGAAACTACAGTACATATAGATTTTATTAACTTTCTCAAAAAGAAAGGAAATTAATTGCCAAAAAACTGCATTAATGCACCAGTTAGGGCTCAACTCAGTGCCACAAAAGTATGGAAATGTGGAGTTAGAGTTTTCAACCCTAACTCCCCCCAATCACCCCAACCCCAAGCAGAAAAAGCACAAGACCACCCAAGCAACCACAGACAGTTATCATCAGGTAAAACAAACAACATACAACTGTTGTTTCCAGAGTACACCAATGCAGCAGCACTGATGTGGTACCTTTGAAAATACAGTATGAATACAGCACAGTGCTGCAAAAAGCTGCAAAAACCGTACTCCATCAGTGCTGTTTACAAATGTATCAGTGTGACTCAGCTACCAATGCACCAAAGAGTGCTACAGTACATAAAATGTTTGAATATGTGTACATTATAAAACACATTATCTGTGTTGTTTCAAAGAAGCATGTCATATGAATTTACATGTATACAAATAGGGAACATGTACAGTGACTCTCGGTCATTTTGCTTCTCAACAACTCGCCCTGGACTATTAGCTCTGGTATCAATCGGCTCCTACATCAATTCATCCCCAGAGAATTTGCTTCTATTACATATCATAGTGTACTCCAACAACAATTGCAGTACGACTTTCACTTCTACAACCCTCAAACACGTTGCCTCATCTGGTGGGCAAACTGCGCCCACGTGCAGTTTATTTTACAATATTTACGCGGGAGGCAAATTGTCTGGAGATGAACTGATGTGGGAGCCAATTGATTCTGGAGCTAATTGTCTGGGGCAAATTGTCATGAAGCGAAATGACCAGGATGAATTGTGATGTAGCCATGCAAACAATGGTATCATTAGTAACACAAATGTGTACTTTAGGTATACCTACAGCACATAGTAGCAGTGTGAGATTGCCATAACAGTGTGCATGCTTGCAGCTGAGAAATGAAATGATAAAATGAATCACTTCAAAATGTGTTGGCCCTTATGTTACTCAAGTTAAAGTGAAGACAGTAAGAACTCGACAGTGGTATAAACTTAATGCTTCACTTTTGTACCCTACAGTAATTTTTTTTTACTTCTTCATATTTGTTACAAAAATACCAAACATAAGAAAAGTTTGTGTTGTATTTTCTGTCTTATATGAACTAACTAAAAGATTATACCGTTTTTTAACCACTTAAGCTACTACAGTGCTACAACTGATTTTACATCATTACATAACAAGCACACGCCATGTGTTTTTTGTTTTAATGGGTGTTCCCATCCCTGACACTGTTACATAACGCACCCCTGTAGTGCTGCCTAATGACAGCACACTCTACACAGGATTAGAGATATACTGTCTCCCTGCATTTCTGAGCCCCGACTGGCCAAAATCAGGTAAGTGATTTATAATGAAATGAGCATGATATACTATTAAGAACATTGCAATGTGAATGGATTCTTCTTTTGTAAGATATCATGTGATGTTTCATTTATCCACAGATAAAACACATGGTTGCCCTTTATGGCATGCACTCATGTCTTACTACAATGTGCGTGTCAAGAGTTTAAACCCACCACAATTCAAACGTTCACTTACAGGTCATGTTGCAGACATCTATTCCGTGTCATAAGTTATACCATATGTGTTGCAAAATAATATACAGTGAAACCTTGATTATTCAAATGCTCTGGGAAACATCAGATTTGTTTGGATAATTGAGAGTCTGGGCAGTCGAAGGGTCCATTGCATTAGGCAAACCAGAATCAGGGGACAATATCAGAGTTCAGATACTGAGAAGATCTGGATAACTGGGGTTTGGATAATCAAGGTTGGAGCCCAATGTGTGAAAAAAACGTACTGTATATGTGCAGGGAGTTAGTGCTTTTCAAAGAAAAGCCTTTAATTTGATGTCCCAAAAAACTGATTTTGGTGTAAAATTCAAATGCCACATTTACATGGTGGTGGTGGTGGTGGTGGAGGGGAGGTTATGCACCCGATACTCAAATTTAGTGAAAAAACATTAACGAATAAAAAAGATATAGGTGATTGAAAAATCACACCAACTAAATTCTCTTAAATAGCAAAAAACATGAACTGCGCATGTGCTGGGACATAGAAATGTTTAACTGTTTTCTTCTCTATCACCCATAACTTTAAACATTTTTAATATTTTAAGCCTAAATTTTGGGGATGAGCTTCTTACCATCACTACTCATGAGTCATGACCACACAAGTGGCAACTTTTAGAGCTAAGAGATAGATCTTTTGCTTTTGCTTAGGGCCAGCAAGACCCTGCACGAAGCATCCTACACATCCAGCACCATGCTCATGTCTGCTGCTTCGTGTATATCCTGAAGGGCCCTGTGTGAAGCAAGCTACAATTCTAGTACTATGTCTGAGAAATCTGCTACTTTGTGTAGGGCCACATGGTGTTAATCAGGGTTTGAACAATCATACTATACAGCATTGCCTTTATTGCCTTGGGCACCATCTTCTCAAGCATCGGTGTGTGAGTACTGTGCCGAACAAAAAACTTGAACAAATTTTTTCTGTGCCTGGACAGACAGTGCAAAAGGGTTCCGCTAAGCCACTTCAACAATGAAGTTGTTGAAATCCACCACAGCAACAGACACAATGTTGACAGTTGGCATTGTGCCTGTCAGAAAAACACTGAGATTTTTTTCAGGGGCTGTGCCCCTACCCCCCATCCCCCCAATTTTAAAATAATCAACTCCGAGTTGAAGTAGATTCAGAAAGGGGGCAAAACACTGGGAGAAGCAGCTTTGGTGTACAGCGGGACCATTACAGGGACCATGCTGAATCTGTCATTGTAACGTCTTCGCTGTAATGTTTTCAATGTTTCAATGGTATACCATGCCAAAGTTATGGTAATGCCAATGCTGCATTGCATGATCATTCATACCAGAAATAACACTGTGCTACAGATTCACCAAGCCTCAGGGGCCTTTTTATTCTATCATCACACTTCCCTACATTCTACACTTTGTGCTTAAACCCTTAGCGATACATTAACATCATTTTTTGCAATGAATTTCTTGACTTTTTGAAAAAGATAGACTGTACAAGAACACATGCACAAAAGTTAGTACTGTATTTGAATATGTTCCAGCTAATTTACTTTTCGTTTTATTAATGTTCTTTTTATTGGCATGCCATACCAAATAAATCACTCAAGTGAATTTGAACTAATTTGAATGGGGCAACTAATTTATGCATTTTTTTGGCCTACCTAGTTTCTGTGTGATTTGGAATGCATGAAAACAGCATTCATTGATGCTTCTTTGTATAGCGAACTATTTGTGTTTATTCCTGACACGTTAGCCTGTTCCATTTTTACCTTATAAAATGTACGAGTTCAAATGTTTCTGTGTAGCACTCTGAACAATCACTGGGAAGTCATAACAAATGGGTTATACAGTATGTACCTCTGCTAGGGACACTGGCATAACTCAAAGCTGCGACCCTGGCATGGAGAACTACTCACATGAGAGTTCCTCTGCCTCTGACTGATTAGTCCAGAGTTCAATCAGGACAGCAGCACTTTCCAGTAGCTCCTGAATTTGATTAAATATTTACACTTCTTCTTGTTTTTTTCTCTCTAAAACAGTAATTCTATTAGGAAGATACTGTTTGTCTTTACACAGAGAGTGATCTCTAAATTCAGTCATGCCTGTTTTAAAGTTAAATTAGCAAGCATGCTTTTTCCTCACAAATGGCATCTTTGGTGAAGGTCTCCGTGGGGGCAACTCTGTCTACATTGCTACTTTAAGGGTTTCAGAGAAGGACAAGACCTTTATGTTTTATATTTGATCTTGTTTCTTAGTCCGACACCTAAGGTAAGCCTCGGGAATTATATAATATTTTTTTGAGGCAATATTCATTCCTTTCGAGACTATGGATATTCAACACGAGAGGATTGTGCAACATCTTTAAGAACTCCCAGAGCAGAGGTTATTTCTGGTGCAGATGATTAGACAGTGCCAACTGAAGCGGTGGTTTCTCAGCATGAGGATTCACAGGACCATCTTGTCCCTACACTTTGTGGACCACCTGAAAAACTTTATCGAAAGATGGGCCTTATGTCAGACTCCTGGGTTCTGGAGATCATATTGCTACACTATGCAGTAGAAATTGCTCAGATATCTGTTTTGAAAAATGGATAACTTGAAAATCAGCAAACATTTAGGATTTCAGATTTTCAAATAAAGCTGACGAAAATCTGAAATCCTAAATTTTAGTATTGGGAAGAATGAAGATGCATGCATGCCACTCCAGTGTGGGACCATATTTCTTCTATATGTTATTGTTCACCTTTTTTGGGTGCTATGGGAAGGAGGAGGGAGGTGGGGATAGTGAGTGTGTTGGGTGAAGAGGGTACTCTGTTAAATTGGGGGAGTGAGTTTGTATTAGGGTTGGGGTGGCTATGATTTGGGGGTGGGGTGCAGCACTTCCAATTAAATTTCTGATAGCCCTGTATAATAATAATAATAATTATTATAGGAGGCTCAGAGAAAGGGTAACTTTTAGCTGTCAGTGGGCTTGAGGGGTAGGAGGGAGTTTGTGGGTTACATGGTGGATTGGGTGGGGGCCAGGGTGGGTATTTAATTGCAGGATGGGGGTAACTGGTTTAGGATATTAGGATCATTAGATATTAGGATATCCAAACCTGTTTCTGATGACATCTGACAGTAAAACTTGGATGTCAGATTCTGATACTGATTATCCTAATGTCAAACTATCCTATCTTAGATCTGATTTGGCAGTATCCGAGCAACCTTAATCTCTACCTTGCTGTCCGCAACCTGTTTCTTCCAATCCCTAGTTTCAAACAATCCCATGAAAAGGGAGTCAGTGAACCTGACCCTGGCCCACTTAGCCCAGATAAGAGCAACCATGCCAGTGCCCCCACAGGAGGGGGGTCAGGGGTTTTACTCCATCTGTTCATAGTCCAAAACAATTCAGAGGGGTTTCATCCAGTTCTGGACCTTCGAAGTCTAAGCAAGTTTCTGAGACAAGCAAAGTTCAAGATGGAGTCCCTGCATTCAATAATCAAGGCTGTTCTATGAGGGGATTATTTGGCCACCAGCGACCTGTGGGATGCTTACCACTACATTCTGCTCTGTTGTTCCTTTAGAGGTTCCTGAGATATGCTGTACAAGACCAGCATTTTAAGTACCAGGTTTTTCCCCATCTTCTCCCTAATAAGAATTGTGGCCACTTTGTGGTCAGATGGCAACCATGTGTACCCCTACCTAGATGATCTTCTGATGAGGGTATCATCAGAGCAGGCAGCCAGAGCCTGAGTATTCCAGACATTTCCAAGTCCTGAAACAAAACAGCTAGTTAGTGAACAAAACCAAGAGTTCCCTCAAACCGTCCCTGAATCTGGAATATCTGGAAGCATGCTTTCAGATGGATTTGGAGTGAATTTTTCTGTCCCCATTAAGGGTAAAGAGTCTCCGTCAGTACAATAGTGACAGCCCCAATGTCTCCAAGCACTGGGACTGATGATGGCAGTGACAGAACTAGTTGCTTGGGCTCACCTCCATGTAGGGCTCCTACAAGTACACCTCGCAAATTAGTCTCCAGTTCTGGAACAGTATCAAGTTCCAGTTTGGCTCCCACCTTTCAGCTTACCAGTCATTATCTTGGTGGGATTAGCCTCATAATCTCTTAAGACTGTTTGCTCTGCTGGCCCAGTGGCATGGAGGGCTGAGGCACTGGCACTTTACTGCCTGCTGTGCCAGCGATCTAGGTTTGGGAACAGATGCAGGTCACTCAGGCGTCAGCCGGGGGAGGGAAGGAAGGAGGACTGAACGTCAGAGGGGCAGCTCTCCTCCTTTGGGGAAGGGTGACACTGTGACCCACTTTTGGCCCCACTACCAGGCTGCCCAGCTTGTTTACTAGTCTCCTATGTGAAACAGTGTCTTAGGCCTTACCGAAATCTAAGTAGGCCACATCCACGGCTCCACCCTGATCTTCTTCCCTGGTCACCCAGTAAAAGAAATTTATCAGATTTGTTTGGCATGACCTCCCTCTGGTGAATCTATGCTGCCTCGGGTCCTGTAAGATGCTGGTATCAAGATATTCCACAATCTTTTCCTTCAGCATAGATTCCATTAATTTCCCCACCACTGAGGTCTGGCTGACTGGCCTATAATTTCCAACTTCCTCCCTGCTACCATTTTTGTGAAGTGGGACTGCATCTGCTCTCCTCCAGCCCTCTGGGACCACTCCTTGAAATCTCAATTTGGTTCTCAGAGCCCTCTGCAAACCCCCCTGTTGAGCCTTTGTCCACCATTTTCAAACACATTCTCTCCATTAAGTTATGTTTTCTAGTAACCATCTGCTCAGCAAGAATGATACATGAGCTTCAGGCTCTGTCTTGCAAGGAACCTTATCTTGTTGTCCATCTGGACAAGGTTGCTCTTAGGACCATGCCATCTTTCATCCCAAAACTGCCTAGTGGTTTCCACAGGAACCAAGAGGAGTGCTTTCCATCCTTCTGCCCAAAGATGACAAATCTGAAGGGAAGATGTTTGCACAACCTTGTTGTGCACAGAACCATCAAACATTTTCTGATACAGACAGAAATGTTTTATAGATCCAACATTTTTTTTATTCTCTACAGAGTTGCAAAGAAGGGGCAGAAGACTCCCACGGCTACCTTGGCTATGTGGGTCACAGCATGTACAGTATACCTTGTCTGTTTTTCTTTAACCCCCCCCGGGATCTAAATAAGATGCAATCCTGGTTCCTCACAAACCACTTGAAGTCAGCATCTCCAAGACTGTTCCATGATCTTTGGCTTCACCCAAAAACTGGACAGAACACCCTCCCCCCAGCATTCACCACCTTGAACAGTATTCCACTCAACTATGTCCCTACATACAAATATCTAGAAGTTTGGCTTAACCCACCTGAATTTTTCAACCCACATGGAAGCCATCACCTTAAAGCTCTACCCCAAACCAGGTATACTATTCCGCAACAAAGACGCCCTCCCACTCTCTATCCGATGTGAATTAGTGTCAAAGATAATTCCAATCTTTGACAATGCTGATGTTGTTTACAACACAGCCCCTGCCTCCTCACTATCCTGATTAGATACCCTGCTGAACTCTTTTTGCTGCTTCACTTCAAACTCTCCCCCTGAACTCATCACTGCATCCTCTACTCCTCCCGTGACATCCCTCTAACCCACAGATGCTCTATACATTCACTAACCTTCATAGCCAAATTCTGGTTCAGCCTGCATCCTCACTACCTCTCAGATATGCTGTCCCCCTCTATCCCACTCCCTATCATCAGCCGGCAAATCCGCTTTCTCCTACAGACTCCCATCCCTATGGAACCGTCTAATTCCCCAACTCCGAAACTCTTTCTCCTGCCCCTTCCTCAAGCAGCACTTATGCCTCCTCTCTCATCTCTTGCTGCTGTCTCTATACTTCCCCTTCCCCATCTGAGCCCCCCCCCGCAAAACACTAACCAGGGTCAAGACTGGTAGGCCTACATGGTACTGACCATATATTATTATACTGTCCAATGTATAAACTTGTATGCCTATACATTGAAATTATCTTGTAATGCCTGGGAACCACCCTTGCCTCTAATGCTACTCAGTACATGTATTTTATTCATGTATGAAATCCTGTGTCTGTGTTTGTTTCCCCTGTCCTCGGGTCACACCTGGAAACGAGCCCGGCTCAATGTGCCTTTTCCGGTTACCAAACTTTAAAATAAAAATAAATAAGGTTTCCAGGAGCTCAGTACATTAAGCTCACACACAAAATTCCCCCCTCCTGCGCTACTGCTGCTGGTACTCGGGACAAATGAGCATACCAGCTCACAGAACCAGGACAGAGATGGGTGACCATGTTCAGGCCCCTGTCCCTAGTATAACAAGCATTTGTCAATGCCGAATGTTTGCTTGCTGGCATTGGCAGTGGTAGTGTAGAAGTTACAGAGCTGCGTAATAGGAATGGCAGTGAAGTATTGAACTGAAGCCAACCCCACCACCACCCTGCAGAGAGTGACAGGCATTGGGGTGTGCATTTGGGTCGTCAGGCATAACGGCCACGCCATTCACCACCCCTCTGCAGAGACTGACAAGTGTCACGTGTTCCTTGGGGTCTTTGGCCCTTATCGCACCCATTTCATTAGGAAATATGGTGAGATGGAGTGCGATATAGGAGGAATGGGGTGAAGTTTGGGGCGAAGAGTCAAGGCATACCTCGATGCCTCTCAGTGACTGTAGGGTGTGGACTGGTATGAAACATCACAGGCAAGAATCCCAAGTCACACCCCTGATTCCTGTCATTCTCTATAGGGTTGGGCGATTTAGTTGAAAAGCCTAATACCTCAGGCATTCGTTGGTATGTTAACTCCAAATTTTCAACATGTTTGCTTTTGTGACCCCACCTCATGAACAGGGGGAATATCAGTTTGGTAGCCAAAAGCTGCTTATGCACAGTGACTATGGCATTTAGCACCGTGGGTGCAAAATATTCAGACAGGATGTAAAAATGACAGCTGTACTCTTTCATGGGGAGGTGTAAAAATGGCTATGTTGCAAATGTGTAGTAAAATATTTAAAAAATGGGTGAAGTCACGAGCGCACATAGAAACTGTGCAACGCACACCAGTTATATAATTAGGTTGGGGATTTTTTATAGCAGATTGTCAACTCAGGCATTTTGGTGCCTCCAATCATGAACAGTGTCACTGTGATTTTCTTTATTTGTGCCAAACAGTGATTTCCCACAGCGACCACGCATCTCTGCACTGAAAGTGTGAAAACACACTTCAGCCATGTTGTGAAAAATGGCAGCTGTACTGTTCATAAGGAAGTGTTGAAAAATGCCACTAGTGAAAATCTGGACTGAAAATATTACAAAGTCATGAACTAACGAGGATGCGTGGAAACTGCACAATGCTCACTCGTACCACAGTCATTTTATGGACTTTTGTCACCAAATTTTCAACATAGCCATTTTAAGACCTCTGCTCATGAACAGTGTAACTGTGATTTTCTTAATTTGTCCTAAACATTGCTTTCGCACACCAACAGCACCATCGTGAGCTACATGGGCGGAAACATGTTTTGGGCAGGATGTGAAAAATGACAGCTGTACTGCTCATAAGGAGGTATGGAAAAATGGCAATTTTGGAAATCTGGAGTGGAAATATTGAAAATTCGCAAACCTACAAGCGTGCGTGGGAACTGTGCAACGCACACTCATAAAACAGTCATTTTTAGGAATTCTGTCACCAAATTTTCAACATTGCCATTTTAAGATCTCTGCTCATGAACAGTGACACTGTGATTTTCTTAATGTGTCCCATACACTGAGTTCGCACAACGACTGCGCCATTGTGCGCTACATGGGGAAAACACATTTTGGGTGAGATGTGAAAAATGACAGCTGTACTACTCATAAGAAGGTGTGGAAAAATGGCAATGTTGAAAATTTGGAGAGGAAATATTGAAAATTCGCAAACCTATGAGCGTGCGTAGGAACTGTGCAATGCACGCTCGTAAAACAGTCATTTTTAGGATTTTTTTCACCAAATTTTCAACATAGCCATTTCAAGACCTCTGCTCATGAACAGTGTCACTGTGATTTTCTTAATTTGTCCTGTACATTGATTTTGCACACTGACTATGCCATTCTGCGCTACATGGGCGGAAACACATTTTGGGTGAGATGTGAAAAATGACAGCTGTACTACTCATAAGAAGGTGTGGTAAAATGGCAATGTTGAAAATCTGGAGTGAAAATATTGAAATTTCGCGAACTTACGAGCCTGCGTAGGAACTGCGCAACGCACGCTTGTTAAACAGTCATTTTTGAATTTTGGCACCAATTTTCAACATGGGGTTTGGACCCTTCTTCATGAATGATGTCACTGTCATGGTGGTATTCCAGGCCTGAAGGGGTGATTTGCAGTCACTGCGCAGTCACTGCGCGAAATCACCGTCGGGCCTGAATAATGCCATGACAGTGACATCATTCATGAGAAGGGTCCCAAAACCCCATGTTGAAAATTTGGTGCAAAATTCCCAAAATGGCTGAGATATGAATAAAGTTGAAACCCCACTATCTAGCCCCATTATACAGCTTACCGGCATTTCCTCAGTTCATGTCGGCTTTTTGAAGAGTGCAGACATGTTCCCGTCCACCAAGATCGTCGACTGGAGTCCAGAGGTAAGTATGGGGTGGGGGTGGGAGGCTATAGCGCAGTGGGTGGGTGCGGGTTGTGGGGGTCGGGAGGCGCACCACTGGACCGTTTTTCTTACAGGTTAAAAAAAAAAGATGCTGGGACCGTTTGCCACACTGGGGGTGGGCTCCCAGCGTGGCACAAGGACTTTAAGGTGGTTCAACCCGACAGGATTGGGCACCCCGTCGGCAACATGCGGATTGCCCTGCGCTGGGGTGGGCTCCAGCGTGGCATCAAGCATGGGAGGGAGGGGAGGAGACAGGCGCAGTTCAGCCGACGGGGATTGGGCACCCCATCGGCTATACACTGCATGCAGGGGGCGCGCACGCCTGCGGCTGGGGGGGAGCTGGGCGTGAGCAGCTTCTTATCGCTGCTCACTCAAGCGTAGCTCCCCCTTTCAACTGTATGCCACTGCATTTTGGAGCGTGTCATAGACAGCTCCAGAATGCATTGGCTTACAGGGGCCGTGCCTGCAAGCACACTGCCTGAATTGGAGGAGGAGGTGACACACCTCTGAAATCTCCGATGATGGCACTATGTTTCTTGCACACGCGTGCAAGCAAACATAAAAATGGGATTACTGAAAAATGGCACCATTACAGCAAGGCTCCCCTTCATGGTGCTAAATTAGGACATTATGTAAATAAAAGAATACTTACCTTATCTATGCTCTGTTTTGTGCTGTCTGCCCTTTCTTGGCCACATCCCTGGCCTGGACATTTATATCTCTTCTCCCTGCCTCACCCCTCCTCCCCCAGATTAGTGTTAGGCCCTTTGAGCCCTCAGATCCTTGGTAAGTAGGTCTGGTATGAGAGCTGGTGAGGTGACCTCTCTACTGGGAGGTGAAACATAAAATAAGGTCTCCCTACTGGGAGGAAATTAAATCACCATAGGCGCCACCTCCATTAAAAAGAAAATGCCAGTATTTTTTCCCTGCCTGCAGAGTTAGTCCCATCTAGCAGGAGGGATATTGCAGGAACAGTCAGATCTGTTTATTTATTTCAAATGGGCTGCTTGCCCTTAAAAACCCACTCTACAGGCCTCAAGTGTGTTTTGAGCCAACAGTAGAAAGCCCACACCTCAGGCTGTAAATAGAGCCTACTCCCAGGGATGATTGGAGCACCGAAGAGCACCTGCCTTCCCCCGCTGCCACCAGTGCTGATAAAGTCAGACAGCTGGGATAAATTTCACTGCTCCAACAACAAAGGCTTTATACAACACTTCCCTTCCCAAACAGTACCACAGCTAGGAGAGAGTTGGGCACCTGGCAGGGAAGTAACTCAAAGGATTTCCCAATTAGAGGTCCCTCCCAGACCTTAGTTGACCTGCCAGCATCTGAATGCATTTGTTGTTGGTAGACAATTCCCAAGAGCCCCTTACTCTAAAGTGTCATGCTCCAGTCCTCAAAGCCAGCAAGAAAAAAAGGAAAGTTTGACTTCTCTTTCAGCTCTGCCGATACGGACAGCAGCACTTCCAGAGACAGGTGACAGAGCCAGGAAAACTGAAGCTCAGCATGCACGCACACACACACACACACACATATATATATATATATATATACTTCCTGTTTCACTGATATCATAGGAGAGCATCAGGTTGATGGAAGATAAAGTGAAAAGTGCCCTGCACTCCAAGCTGGCAATCAGTCAGCCACAAAGAAGTTCTGAGCCAACATGGGAAACAAAATGCCCTGGGACAGAATTCTGTCAGCCCTGGCTCCAGAAGGGAGCAGGATTGGAATCTGTCTGTCTATCTAGACATCTATCTATCCATCTGCTTTGCTGTGGCTCCTTCAAGGGAGTATTTTAATTAAAATAATGATTTTTCTCTCCTTTGGGCTGAAGCAGCATAACAGCCAGCTGGGAGATAAGAAAAAGATGGAGCCATGTGTTTTACTTTATTTCTGGTCCACCTCTGTGGACTGAGCTCAGGAATCATCAATAAATTGAGATAGACCCTGAATATACAGTAGATGGTGTTTCCTCAGGCCAGCAAAGAAGGGCTGAACCCTGAGGAAGCATACAGGAACAAGTGAGAGAACTACAAACACAAAAAAAGGCACAACTGAATTTTAAAGACATTGTTACAAGTCTGATGGGCTATGAGTCTTCAACCACACAAAGGCAGCTTAAATTAAAGTGAGATCTTGTGGCAGACACTGGTGGAGGAATATTTTCAACAAATAATTAATTTTTCATATATATTCAGTTTTTTTCTTTTACTTTTTTTTTTAGTTCCAGCAAACCACACTCTGAAGATGTTGCTTGTACCAGGTTTACCACACATCCAGGGACTAAAGGCATTCAGTTATATTAGGTTTACCACATGCCCAAGGGCAAAATAAAGCACCAGGCCACAGACTAACACCCCATTGTGTCTATTGTTTACTCTGAACTTATTTTTGACTTCGCATTGACAACATGAAACGCTACAGAAAGAAGAAATTTGCTCAAATTTAATTTCTTTATCTTTTAGGTCCAGTGTTGTCACTGGGGTCATTTTTTTAACTTTATGTTTATTGTTTCATTGAATATTATTTTCCTTATTTATCAACTAGCTTCCCCAATTATGTTCTTTTGGTGATTCTATTTTGTATGCTGATGATTTGATTATTTTTTCCCAAACCAAGTTAGTATCTGAACTGTCTCTTGCATTAGAGAAGGATTTTGGGGAAGTTTGTTCGTGGTTTATGAATAATTTCATGGTGTTAAATTAAAAAAAAAACTAAGACAATGCTTTTTGGTATGCTGTCCATGCTTAGAGACAATCCGAGGATAGTTTAGCATGATCATCTTGGGTCCCTGATTGATCAGGTTAATCAGTTCAGTTATCTTGGTGTTCTTCTGGATCCTAGGTTAACTTTTTCTTTGCAGGTACAATCTGTTGTCAGAACTATTAATCAAAATTTAGGTTTACTTTACAAATTCAAATCATATTTTACAGTGGAGACTAGAAAGGATGTTGTCATTGGGTCACTTCTCCCACATTTTGATTATGCATCCGAATTTATATTTCAATTTGGGTTAACAGTGGTCTACAACAATATTTGCAGACTTGTTCTTGCAGTCCCAGTTCGTACACACCATTGTGGTCTGTATTCATCACTGGGTTGGATGTCCCCTCTTTCTAGGATTGAGTATTCTTTGGGTTGTAACATATTTATTTATTTAGGAAATCGGAATTAGAACCCTTTCAGTCATAGTCTTGTTTCCAAAGGCTCCACGTCAGAATAAAACATAGACATTCATACCGTACATACATAGAATAAATGTGGGTGAGCAATCATACAGAGTATAAATACAATGAGCATGGGTTAATGCCTATACATTTGGTAGCTACAACAGTGCAGAACTATCGACATATTTACCGAATGAGCGGTTAAGACCTATACAATTGGTAGCTAAAGCAATGCATGATATGAGTTGGTAGTAAGCCACCTCAGGGAGGCCTTGTCTTATACATAATACAATGCATTCATAGTCCAGTGCAACTATATGGTAACCAAGGGAGGTGAGGAGCCTGTAAGCTAGAAATAGTGAGGGCTCTCCTCTGCCTGGCCAAGGGCATATTTAAATGTCTTTTTTATAAATCTCTGTTTCCTTTGTCAGGTTTAGTTTCAACCAGATCTATGCTACCTAGCCTTAGATCAGCAAATGGCACTTCACTGAATGTAGTTAAATCAAAGCTTAAAATTGGGTCACACCCATTTTCGATTGTAGCTCCAATCTATTGGAATGCACTGCCAATTCACATTCATCAGGCCTCTTCTCTTGTAAATTTTAAAATGAAGTTAAAACAATATTTACTTCAGATTTCTGTATGTAATTGTTATATGTAGAGTATTTGCTATGTTCATTTTATGTGTTTTGTTGATTCTTTCGAAAGTTTTTATGTATTTTTGTCCGGGTCCAACCTGAAAAGGGACCTTTGGTCCCGTGTCCTTACCTGGTTAACAAAGAATAAATGAAATGAAATTGAAGAAACATACAGTTCAGATGTCAAGCATTGTATATACATTTTAGATTAGACAATGAGGGTGCCAATCCTCTTAATACATCAGATAATCAATCTACGCTATAAAGATATGTCTTTGGAGAGGCAAATAACATTAGTAAAACGAAGTTAGCTTACAAAAATATGCTGCATTCTGAAGTTCAAGAGCAGCATGGTAACAATCAACTTGCAGTTCTACAGGAATCATTCAAAAAGCCCCCCGCCCCCAGAGGGAAAGGAAAATTACACCATGCTATCCCAATGTTGTCACTGGGATCATATGGTTGCCTTTAAATTCTCATGGAGAATATTGGCATTATAATTCAGAAGATTAACATTCTGTGTTTTTTTCTGGCATTCAAGTTTTGGAATTTTTTCTACTGAACAAATTGGTTTATTCAGTCACACAGCTAATCATTCTATTACCTTGTGGATTTGAATTACTTAGTATTTCAGTTAACAGTTACTGTTGAGCAACGGTTTTGACCATAGATAACATCCTAAGTTGGCACTCCTGTGTTAGCATGAGTCCAATCAGAGGTGTCAGGCTTATACAGAGTCTGGAGCAAGAAGAAGTGTGTTTTGATTCATCCTCAAGGTGTTGTACATTTTCTTCCTTTGTGTTGTTCATGATATGTAGATGAAAGTACATTTATGCTATTAGTGGGGTTATTATCATTATGATTATTATGGTTTTACTGTATGGAAAGAAGTATGGACTGATCAGTTGGAGGCAGTGGATCTCTCATGTCACCAGCATTCTTTACGAAGGTCACAGCTCTGACCTACACCAGTGTCCCTAGCAGAGGTGCATATATCCTGTTTCGTATGACTTCCCAATGAAAATGTTGGCACTAACAGAAAAAGAGATTATGGTAAATCTGATAGAATTTCTTCTTTTTTTTAACATAGTGAATGCAGAACTGGAGAAGGCTGGTGATCCAAGGGATGTAATCTTCGAGCATTGCTTCAAGAGCCAGAGATCCATGAGACTGCAGGGAACCAGGTGGAGGACTTAAAACATGATCACGCAAACTGCTGCTTATGAGTTTTCCCATATGCTCCTCAGGATGACTGCAGCTGAAAACTTAAAATGTGGGAAAACAAATGCACTACAGCAAAACTTAATTCAAGAGACAGCAAAAATCTATTACAGACAGGTATTTCACTGGCACAGCTACCATCTGAAACAATAGCTTTGTCCAGAGTCCTCTGTGGAGCCAAAAAATAGAAAAAGAGAAGTGTCTAATTATATTGGCAGTTAACCTGTCTCTTATCAAGGTTTTAATGCAATGGATTCTGCAAGAATTACCGTGGAGTGACAAGAAAGGAAATTACCACTTAGTGACACGTGGTGGGTCTGCAAGATAAGAAGATTCATATTAAACAACATCAGCCATGTCATTTTCCCTTTTTTTTCAAACTTCATTTTTATTTCATTACTCACAAACATACAGAGCCAGAATATGCACTAGGTTCAGTCGCAAACTGCATCCCAGAAACAAAACACATTATTGTTACATGTTCCAATGTCTTAATTTACATTCATTACAGTTTGTGGTTCTCTTGCTAACAGTATATCTATGTGACTCTCATTGGCCTAAGAACTAGTGTCTTCTCATTGACTCCATCTTGCTTTATGGTGCAGGTTTCTGTCACCCCACGACCCGCCTTAGAGTAGAAGTACACTGTTCAATTTTGTGCTGATAACAATGGCCTTCCAAGGCCTACCTTACAAACTCAACTGGAGTTCTGTCCCAAAGGACAACCTTTTAACCTTTTTCTTCCTGGGTGCTTTATATAATTCACTTTTCTAGTCTCAGAGGTGACAGGATGCTACGTATACTCTTATGTTATATGGGGCTGCAGTTTCCTGGTTTAACTCCTCCCCACTCGTGTGGGTTGGCTGGGGGTGAGGGCCCCCACAGAACTGCCCACCACTCTAAGCCTTCCTGTAAGATAGCACAGGCATCCTGAATTTCCTACCTCTCCCCACTCCCCGTTCTCTGCACTCAGTCCAGTGCTGGAGAGTCTAGGAAGGGACCCAGCCCAGGCAACCACCCCAAAGTTTCTGATGTTTTTCTTCCAACAGCCATGATTTGGCTGTCATCCCTTCCATCCATCCAATACTAGCTACCCTCGAAATCCAGGAGTTAAAGGGGGGGGCCTGTAACCAGTCAGATGTTATTTCCTTCTGAGCTGCTAGGCACAATATCCGCTGGAGTGATTGTTGTTTGTGTCCTCCTAGTCCCTTACTTGTAGCCCCAAAATCATGTGGTTGAATTCGAATGGGACTCTCCCATCCTGAATTTCCTACCTCTCCCCACAGAGCCTGTTCAGGTGCCTGTGTACCTGGGACCAAAAATAAGTAATCTTGGGGCAGCTCCAAAATATGTGGTAGTGTGAGCCCAGGAGTCAACACACTCTCCAACACAGCTCAGTACTCCCTCTCTGGAAGTGTCTAGTTATGGTAGGGGTATGGAAGAACCTCAATATACACTTCCATCTAAATTCCCTCCACGCTGGGGAAGCTGTTGTTCTCCAATCCCTCGCCCATGAGAGATTCCACTGCTCCCAGGGTATTGGTTGGGTAGACTCTGCCTCCCAGTTGATCCGTAGATTTTCTAATAACTGCTTTTGCTTTCCTTGTAGTATCCTTGTAGTACCTTGTAAGCACCTTCTAGAGTTCTTCCTTTCTGTCCGAGTCTCACTGCCCAGTACAGGAAATCCTCTAAATGTGTTAAATCTCTTAATCTTTTGTGCCATATGTTCAGAATGTAGGTAGTGTCTAATCTGAAGGTACCGGTGAAAACCTTCCCTAGGCAAGGAATATTGCCCTTGTAGGTGCCTAAATGTTATTGCTGTGTTACTGGAAAACAAAGATTGGAATCTGATCAATGAGGACCTGTTCCACCTTGCATAGCCCCCATCGGAGTGTGGAGGATTGACGTTAGGGTCTCCTACTATGGAAGTGAGAGGACCTATTCCCCTGTGTAATTTTCCTTATTTTTATGAGGGATCTTAGTGTGAATTTAGTCCATGGGTTTGAAATACTGGTCCAAACTTCTGGGGTAATTGGGGCATGAGTGAGGGTGTATAGCGGTATAACTTTCAAGTGGGCCGCTTCTATTTCTCTCCATCCCGTATCCCCCTTTAGCTTAATCCAAGCCACCACTGGCACTATTTGAGCTGCCAAGTAGTAAAGCTTGAGGTATGGGAGGGCCAGTCTCCCCCCCCCTTGGGTAGTGTTAATATATGTTTCATTTTCCCTTTTTATTGGTAATTATTTTGTTTGTCAAGGCATACTATGTGTAATATTTTTTCTTAATTTTTGTATTTCCAGAATTGTAGTATGAGTAGATTATATCAGTAGAACATTGTTTATGTTTATATTATTTACCCATATGTACCTCACCTGATACATGACAGTAGATCTTAACACTAGAAATCAGTTGCTTAGACTTTACAATGGCCCAATTGTTCTTAATTTTTACTGACAGATGATGAATAAAATAGGTTATTAAAGGCAATCAAAATATCCTTGTTTCAGTGAAAAATGTTAATGTTACTGGAGCAAAATAAAGAGCTTCCTGACAATAAAGAAGCCTCATAAATGTCTGTCTTCCGCTAATACTGTAATTAAGAGGACTGTCTCTGGAGAAAATAATGTTAAGAACCTGCCATAATAAACTTTATATCATTGCATGTTTTTGCCTATGTTGCCATATGCCATGTGGATTTCTGCAGTACAGTACTGTTCTCTCCCCCCCCCATCCCCCCGCTTTAGGGTGCACTGAACTCAGCAGAACAGAACCACATACCTTGGAAAAGATAACAGAAGTCTGGAAACAGAATTTGACAGCAGATAAGAACCGCTTGGCCCATATCATATACAGAATTCAATGTCCCCTAAAGCAGAGTGAGAGATGCAGAAATTCAGTTTAGTTACTCATGCACCTCTCAAAGTGCTGTTCATGGCAGAGAAATGCCTGCCCATATATATGAGGGACAGCACCAGAATTCCTTACTATTGTATATTCTGGTGATCTCCCTAGAAACTATGAGCAGGCACTTCTTTGTTCATAAATGTTTTAAAATTTGCATTGCAACTGAACTGTATATGCAGTATTTGATCAGTAACAGGGTGGGGATTGGTGGATGGATGAGAATAATGTAAGGAGATTCTGTTTCTTCAGGAGGGCTATGACTAGCACAGATAGACTGAGAAAACACTACTAGCTTCAACATCTCCACCACTGGATTATGCATCTTCAGAGAAGTCTGTGACAGTACCCAAAGGTAGGGATAGGATAGTAGAGTAGGTGGTTTCCTTTTTTTTTTAATTTCATTCAGGTTTGTTCCTCCCCGAGCCCTGACAGGGGCTTCAGCCCACCAAAGGAGGGACTCTCTCTCAGGTTCCGCCACTCCCACACTCACCAGCCCCAGTAATTCCCCCAAAGATTACCCCCTGCAGCAGGGCCAGGAAGGAGGCACCCCCCTCCCCGGAGACCCATTCCAGAAGCCTGGGTTGGCCCTTGGGTGCAGCGGACCATCATGGAGCCCTGCCAAGCTCCTTTTTCCTCCAGTTTACTCCCATTCCCCATCCCTACTGACATGAGTATGTCGGAGCATGCCTCCTGACCCATATTGCCCTCCAGCCACCACCAGAGGGCAATCAGCGGGCAGGACAACATGGCACCCTCTCCCCGATAGAGGAGAGCAGTCCTCCAGATGCTCAATCTTCTCTCCCCCTGCCAACTCCCCACATCCCCAGGCTTGTCCCCGAACCCAGGTTGCTGATGTGGCGCGAGATGTAGCAACCAATATCTCAACCTTCAGTGCCACTGGACGAGTAGATGGTTTCTGTGAGGTTGGCCTAACAAGAAGGCGCCAAAGACCATTACTGGTACTACCACCAGCAGACACAAAGCCAGAGCACGATGAGGAGGAGGATAATTAATATTAAGCCGCCAGATGCACTACCACATTGCCAGCAACCAATGGTGTTACTAGTGGAAATTGTTATCCTGCTGCTGATGCTCTGAGTCCACAGTGGGTACAAAGGCAGTCACAAAGTGGGCTGGAACCAGGGCAAGGGATTTAACAGAAAACATAGTTAAGAACTTGTTGGCCCAATCTATCCAACCTGCTGGCAGGTCCAGGCCCAGGTAAGGCTAGGAGTCAAAGCCAGGAGAGCTACAGTGTTTCCTAACTTAAAAGTTACTGATAAAAGGATTTAAAATGCACAGAAAATAAAAAGGAAGCAAAAAGGATATACAGGCAGGGATAGAGGACTGGAAAACTGCTGTTGTCATCCCCATATTCAAGAAGGTGGCAAAGTGACACCCAGGTAACTATAGACCTGTGAACCTTACCTTGGTGCTCGGCAAAGTGTTTGAGTTAATTATAATTATAAAAATAGTCTGAGAACTAGAGCTTTCTGATTTGCTGTAAGCATTCTATCAGCTTTTTGTTAACATATATGTAGAACCTAGTCTTATGTTGGGCAAGGTTTAACACTGTTTAAAAAACGTTTTTATTTTAATAAAAGAGGGAGGAAACCACTTTGATTTACAGCAGAAGTGAGGGAAGCAGTCAGGGAAGAAAAGAAAGGCGTTCAGGGAATACAAAGCCTCCCAGGGGGTGGCAGACAAAGAAGCTTATAAGGAGAAGCTAAAGGTAGCCGGGAAAATACTCAGGAGGGCTAAAGCGGATACAGAGGAGAAAATAGTGGGAAAGGCCAAATGGGGTGACAAGAAGTTTTTCAGGTATGTGAGTGACAGAAGTAAAAGCAAGCAAGGGATTATGAGTCTCAATGGGGGGGGGGAGCTCTGGTAGAGGTAGAGGAGGAAAAGGCAAATCTACTGAACAATTACACCTCCGTTTTCACGGTTGAAAAGGGAAGCGGGCCAGCGCTAAAAAAACAGGGGAAGGGTAGGCAGGGAGATGGACACAAGCCCCTTTATGGAGGATAGGGTATTGGAGGAACTAGGAAAACTGCAGACAGACAAGACAATGGGCCCCGATGAAATCCACAGAAGGGTATTCAAGGAGCTAAGGCAGGAACTGGTGGTACCACTCACAAGGTTATTTAATCTGTCACTAGAAAAGTGAAGAATCCAGGGGGATTGGAAAAGGGCAGATGTGGTGCCATTACATGGGGGTGGGGAAGGATGAGCAGGGAAACTACCGCCTGGTTAGCCTTACCTCCATGGTGGGAAAGCTGATGGAAGCACTTACAAAGGAAAGGCTGGTACAATATCTAGAGGAGGAGGGCCAAATAGACGACAACCAGCATGAGTTCACAGGTGGAAGGTCATGTCAGACCAACCTGATTGACTTCTTTGATGGAGTAATAGAGATATGTGATCAGGAAGGGGCAGTACATGTGGCCTACCTGGACTTCAGGGAGGCCTTTGACACTGTCTCCCACAGGAGGCATTTGACACTGTCTCCCACAGAAGGCCAGTAAGCAGATTGGGTAGCTTGGGGGTGGGGAGCAAGCTCACAAACTGGGTAGAAAATTGGTTGGGGGGGAGAACTCAGAGGGTGGTGGTAAATAGGGTGCACTCAAAGGAAGGAGGGGTGACAAGTGGGGTTCCCCAGGGTTCCATGCTAGGACCCATACTGTTTAACCATATAGATTGGGAACATTTCAGAGTGCCTAAATGGGAAGGTGTGTCTGTTCACAGATGATACGAAGGTATGTAACAGGGTGGACACACAAGGAAGGGTAGAAAGAATGAGGGAGGATCTGGCCAGGCTAGAGGAGTGGGCAGGAAAGTGGCAATTACAATTCAGCACAAACAAAAATGCAAAATTATGCACATAGGGCATAGAAACCCATGGGCAAAATACTGGCTGGGGGGGGGACTGGGGATTACAGAGCAGTAAAGGGACCTGGGGATCACAATTTCAAGTAACTTGAAAGTTTGGAGTCAGTGTGACAGGGCAGTTGGGAAAGCAAACAGAATGTTGGCATGCATAGGAAGGGGCTTTACAAGCAGGAAAAAGGAGGTGATCATGTCACTATACAAAACAATGGTCAGACCACAACTAGAATATGGGGTCTGGTTCTGGAGGCCACACTCACAAGGGAACAGGAACAGGCTGGAGAGGGTCCAGAGAAGAGCAACCAAGATGGTGCAAGGGCTACATGAGAGATCATACGGGGAACGGCTGGAGGAACTAAACTTGTACACACTAGAGATGAAGAGGGAAAGGGGGGATATGGTAGAAACTTTCAAATATTTGAAGGGATTAAACAGGGCGAGAGAAGGTAGCATTTTCAGGATAAGCGAGAAAAAATCCACTAGTGGGCATGTATTCAAACTGGAAGGGGTTAGATTTAGAGGAGATGTAAGGTGGAAGTTTTTCACTGAGAGGTTTGTGGATCTGTGGAACAGGCTGCCAGAATGGTTTTAGGGGTGGATTCAGTGGACAAATTCAAGAGAGCTTGGAACACCTACATGGGGCTAAATAGAAGTAGGAGGGTATGGAACAGAGGGAATAAGATAAACTCGACAGAGGAGAGTATATTGGGCAGACTGGATGGGCCAAGGGGTCCTTTTCTGCTGGCTAATTTCTATGTTTCTAATAGTAATAAGGCACTCCCAGGGGTTACGTTAATGGTCAGTTAATCACTCTCTAGGGGTATGTGGCACTTGGCTAAGTCTCATACAACATTACACTCCTAGAGGGTGACTAACAGACCATTATGATAACCCCTGGCCATGCCTTATTGCCGAAAAGATGTGTTGGTTCGCCACATGGATGAAAGTGAGCTGTTACATAGAAAGATAGACACTGATGGCAGAAGGAGACTGTTAGGTCCATCTAGTCTGCCCATTTCTTTATACCCATTTTGACACTAGTTGCCCTTTGGAGTAAGGGCTCCCTTGTGTCTACCCCATGCATTCTTGAATCCCACCACAGTGTTTGCCCCCACAATTTCTGGGGGCAGGCTGTTCCAGACATACACCACTCTTTCTGTGAAGAAAAACTTACTGGTGTTGGTAGGGAGGCTCCCTCCTTGCAGTCTGAGATCATGTCACCTGGTCCTGATGCCCTTCTTGAAGTGAAAAAGTTCTGTGCCTGTACCTTGTTTATGCCTTTTATGTATCTGAATGTTTCAATTATGTCCCCCTCTCTCTCTCTCTCTTCTCTGCTCCAGAATCCCCTGCAGCTGACATCAGAGAAGGGTTGCAGCAGTGGGAGATTTATTCTCCAGCACTCAGCATGATTTCACAAAAGATAGATCATGACTAACCAGCTAGATTTCCTTCTTTGAGGAGGTAACCAGGGGTGTTGATAGGCAGTGGATGTAGTCTCTCTGGACTTCAGTAAGACCTTTGATACTGTACAGCATGGAAACCTCATGGAGAAAGGAGCACAATATGGAGTCCACAAGGTACACAGGAGATGGATAGCAAATTGGCTTACAGGAAGGAAACAGTGTGGGGATGGATGGTCACTTTTCAGAGGGGAGGGATATGCTGAGTGGAGTACCTCAGAGGTAGGTGCTGGATACGTTGCTCTTAAACATATTTTTCTGTGACCTGGAGGAGGGGGTCAGGAGCATAGTAATCTAATCAATCAAATCAATCAAAATCTTTATTTATCCAGGCGGGCACCATTGAGCAAGGCTCATTTGCAAGGTGGACCTGGTCATGAATACATCAAAGTACAGTACAGAAGCAGGTATACAAAAAGCAATAATATACAAGGAAGAAAAAGTGTATACAGTACAGTACAAGGTTGAAGTAAAAAAAAAACAAACAGCATTATTTTACAATTGAAGTCAGCAGATGTACAATCAACCATAGGCATACAGGGGTTATAAGCAGAGATCTTCTGAGTGAGGCAGCCGGCAACTACATATATAGGGGAAAGAGGCCATGTATGGGGTGGCAGGTTAGAGAGGTAAAGAAGAGGAGAGATATATTACCAACGACTGTGGGAAAAATTGGGCTAAAACCACAGAAAGTGACGATGGCTGTCATGTACTTGTTTATTATGATAATGACAGAGGAGGGGTATATAACTGGGACACTACTATGGGTGGGGTGAGACTTTAGCCAGGATGGAGCAGACAGGGAAGGGTGGGTGCAGCAGGAAGAGTTAATAGGAAAAGAGTGAGAGCCTGGGATAGAAACATGGCGAGCATCAGGATGGAAAGGGGGAGTTGCGAAATTAGTGGGCTAGCAGTGAGGAAAACATTTGCAAGGTGCTTTCATGTAACGATCGTAGAGCACCTTGAAGATATTCAGGCTAATGCAAGAGAAGGCCATAGGAGGCATCACGTGATTTTGGAGGAGGCAAGCAGCAGCCATATTAGAGTATTTTATTTTCTCTTTATTTATTTAAAATTTGTTAACCAGGAAAGGCACACTGAGCTAAGGCTGGTTTCCAGGTGTGTCCTGGAAGGGGGGATGGGAGTACAGACATAAAAGCATAACAATCATCCGCAGTGCAAAAATACAAAATGCAAAATACACAGGAAGTCCAAGTGAGAAGATCAAGCAAGAAGCCCCACATGAAATAACAACAGTAGGAAATTATACACTGAACACAATGATCAGCACGTGGATTCAATGCATATAGAATAATGCCTAGAAAAGAAGTGTGGTTATGGGGATTTTATGCACCCTTGAGGTGTGTGATGCCCCATAAACTCCGAGGGCAAAGCCTGAGGGGTTTATATGGGCATCACAAACCAAGGGGGCGCACAAAATCCCCAAAAAACCATAGTTCTCCATGTTTTATTTTTTATATTTACTGGTTTTTGGTGTTTTTTGGTTTAAATTTTCTTTTTTGTCACTTTGCCAGGGTAACTGTTACCATCGACAAGCTTGTCTCGTGCCAAGTGACCCATTGTGTAGCGCTTGTGAACTTCCAGTGCGAGGACAACTTGTTTGGCAATTGTTCTGTTGATGCTGCGGTACAGTTCTGCCCATGGTTTATGGAGCACCATAAACCATATATGTGGTTTATGGAGCTGTTGAGCACTCACTGGCAGTGGTTTATAACCACCAACCAGTAAATATATGTAAATACATGCCAGAGTGCATATATAAACCTTGCATGGAGTAGACAGCAGACTAAGGGCCAGTTAGCTCAGCTTTAGGGAGTCATAGGCAGGTGAGGGGACTGGAGAAACTAAGAAAAAAGACGGCAGGTTAAAGGGGAGGAGAGACAGGTAAAGGGGAGCAAGAATATACCTTAGCAGGTGTCTAAAGGTATGGAGAGAGGGGGAGAAATGAAGAGAAGAGGAAAGCTGGTTCCAGAGGGAGGGGAGACGGTAGGAGAAAGCAGCTTGCACAGCACATGAGTGAGGCTGGGGAATGGAGAAGGTACAGGAATCCCTAGAGCAAAGATAGTGGGGGTGAGTGAAGAGAAGTAGGAGGGAAGGGAGCCAAACCAGTATTTAGTAACAAAGGTGGAGCAGTGGGGCTGACAATATGAGGGAAGTGGGATGATGGAAAGAGAGGAATAGAGGGAGCAATGGTGAGTACGGAGTAGAAAGCTGGTAGCCTGATGGCTCCCTCATAACAGATAATGTAGATTCTCTTCAACCTACAGTATCGTCAGCTTTTCACACTGTGGATCACATGTAATTTCCCAACAGACTTGATGGACATGGGGGACTGTTCAAGCCTGATATTCAATGGTTCCAGGAATTCCTGAATATAATGGAGCAGACGGCAGTGCTGGAATCATTCTGGTCACAACCATCTGCTGTCAACTACAGAGTTTGTCAGGGATCAGACTCATCTCTGGTGCTATTCACAGTCTACATGTTACCATTAGGTGAGATCACTAGATGGTACAGTGTGGAATTTTGCTGCTATGCGGTTGATACTCAGCCATACCTGTATTTTTGCCCCGACAGGGTGACATCTGTGCACAGCCTGGAACAGTGTTTAGAAGAAATCTGAGCCTATATGGCCTCTTACTGGTCAGTACTCAACCCCAGTAGGAATGAACTGCTCCTGGTGGGGAGTGATAGGCAGTTATCTTTAAAAAGTACCCTCAAGGGCCACCCGATGGCCCACTGAAAGTGTGCCATACTTCCACCCTGACAACCTGGGTTTAGGAGGGAACCAATGGAAGTGTGCCATACTTCCACCCTGACAACCTGGGTTCATGAGAGAACCAATGGAAGTGTGCCATACTTCCATGCTGACAACCTGGGTTCAGGAGGGAACCAAGAAGACAGCACTCAGGCAGCCCTACAAGGGCTGTAGCAGTGGGAGGGAGGACAGCGGGACTAGCAAACAAAAGATCAGTGCTTATAAAAACTCTGACATGCACTATAGACTACTGAATCTCCTACTGCTGCAACCCTTCTCTGATGCCAGCTGCAGGGGATTCTGGTATTTCTAGCTACAGCAATTGTTAGCTTGAAAGTCAACAGACTATGTCTGATACAATCTACTATACTGCGGAAAACAGTAAGTTAAACAAACTGTTTTTGCACACAAAGTACAAATTGGGATTAACCCCACACATTTGGGTGAAAGGCTCTTAGTGCTGACTGTTCTTCTTTAACATTTAGGAGTTTATTCTTTATGTATAAATTTTAAATGTGTTGTGAGATGATCTAATTGTTTCTCTTTGATATCACATGCCAACTTCAGTGCTGTGCTATGCAATTATGTCATCAGCATCGTGAAAGCTGCACTCTGATTCACTACTCCATTGTGATGATACTAACCTTCAATATAGTAATTTTGACAACACTAACAAAAGGATGTCAGATCCTGAGGTTACCTACAAATATATTACTTATCTTGCCATTCTTATCCCCACTAGTGGTGTGTAAATGTTGACATGATACATCAGCACAATGAGTATCGGGTAAGCCCTTTAAAGACGTGTCTTCGGTAAGTCTTGGGCATTAGAGGAAGAGTGTGTGAAGGCACCGAAAAACTTTCCAAATTCAGGGCAAGGTCTTCATCCTGATCCATTCCTATCACTGGAAGATGGGTACAAAATAGGGTCAGGTTAAGATTTTTCCTGGGATGCAAATGAGATGTGGCATCGCATACCAACAAAAAATGTTGCACTTTACACTTTGATGTAAAGATGACTTATAGCATGTCTCCCAGGCTGTTGAGGGTTGTAACTCACCACCAGGTGTCATGTTTCTAGGGCTTCCTCACAGAGTCTGGATGATTGCATTGCTCGTTTATTCACACATGAAATGGTGGTCCTGTGTGTGTTAACTTGTATTGACTGACCATCCAGCACCAAGGAGCATACTTGCAACACCAAGTGAATCCCCCCAGTTTGAAATGATGTGCAGCCATTGCTCCTGCAGTGTCCACAGACTTTGCATTTGCAAATTTACCAAGTGAACTCCCTACCTTAGGAGAAAAGCATCTGTGCATAGAGGCATCACTGCAGGGTGCAGTCTATTCTGTCCATTGCACTTTTAACTCCCACTGGAGATGAAGCATATAGATATAGAGAACACAGAAACATTGAAGTTGCCGGCAGAAAAAGGCCCCTTGGCCCATTGTGTCCACGCAGTTCCATCTAAGTTGGAATATGAGAGCCATAGTGGATCTTCACTGCTCATCTCCCCCCCTTCCCTTTGATAACATCTCTACAAAGCCCACCCATGTTGAATCCCCACATTGTTTTATCACAGACCACATCTTTCAGTAGCTTATTCAGCCCCTCCACCACCCATTACATGAATTTTTTTTTTCTGGTAAACTTAAATTTGCTGCCTGTCAGCTTTGTGGAGTTACCATTGGCAGAAGTGTTCTACTCAGTCTGAATAATTCCCTGCTGTGCTCCCTGTTTACCCCTGCAGGTATCTGTGTCTCAATCTTGTCCCTTCTTGCCTCCAGTGTGTACATGTTCACGTTCTTCAACCTCTTCTCATAAGCCCTTTTCTGCTGTCCCTAGATCATCTTGTCTATCCTCCTCAGTACCATCTCCACTCTTACTCTGTCCTTCAAATGCTGTCTCCAAAGCTGCACACTGCATTCCAAGTGAGGACAAACCAATGACTGTACAGTGGTAGAAGCACCTCTCTTCTCCAGCTGTGCTTCCCACTGCCTTATTAATTGTGATGCCGTCTCCAGACTACCCAAAATTATTACCCACAAGTTCCTCTGGTCTATTGTGCTTTCCACTACCTCCCATTCGGGATTCAGTTTCCAGATTTTTTTTTACTCCTATGTGCATCACCTTGAACTTCTTGGCATTACATTTTAAGTCATACTTCTGACCACTCCTTAAATCTACCCATGTTCTCTTTCATAATTCTGACCCCATCCTCACTATTCACCCTGCCACAGATTTTGTTATCATCTTTTGAAGCATATCTTGCCCTGCATTCCTAGTCCAGTATCATAGATGAAGATGTTGAACAGGACTGGTCCCATGACTGATCCCTGTGGCACACCACTATTGACCCCTGACCACATAGAATTTCTCATTAATTACGAACCTCTGGGTTCTACCACTCAATCAATTTCCTACCCATCTGCCACTCCCAGCTCGTACATCTTCTTTACTAATAATCTATGTTGGACGCAGTCAATGTTTTAATGATATCACGGTGGAGAATTTTTACCACCTGTCCCTTGTCTGCTATCTTCATGTGACATAAGCACAACCCCTTCCCCATGAGCCCATGTTGTCTTTTGCCTGAAGTCCAGGAAAAGTAAAGTTAATTAAGAACTTACCAGAACAGTAGAACTTTGAGGGTATCTCTCGCAGTAGACCATCACACGTAGGACCCTGCCATCAGGCACTAGGACCACACAGAAACTTTCTAGCTAGCAGTCTACCAGAGGGGGCCACCCACCTCCACCGCCGTCACCTTCTGATGTCACCTAGCCTATATAGGCAGGTGGTTCCCACACCCTTCCCAGTTCTCCCGCCAGAGACCCAAGGATACCGGGCTGAGAGAACCAAGGAGGATACCAAGGTTCAAGGAAAAGCATGAAAAGGAAGAAAAGAAGGCTGAAGGCTCCCCTTGTGGAAAAGGAGCAGAGCAGGACAAAAAGCCAATGGGGAAGGAGGGAGGGGAAAGCAATGCCTGCTGCAAGAGATCCCCTTGAGGACCTACTGTTATGGTAAGTTCTTACATAACTGTACTATCTTACAACTGGGGAATCACTTGCAGCAGACCATCACACGTAGGATGAGTACCAAGCAGTTCTAAACCTCACAGGACTGTCAGACTGGGTGGATGACTGAAAGGACCTAAGAAAGGAGGCCTTGTAACACAGCCAGGCCAAAACTGGCCCTGCGCCTAGAGTCAATATCCAAACTATAGTGCTTGGTCAAAGTATGGACTGAACTCCAAGTAACCACTGCA
Source organism: Neoceratodus forsteri (assembly GCA_016271365.2). Classification (NCBI taxonomy): domain Eukaryota; kingdom Metazoa; phylum Chordata; order Ceratodontiformes; family Ceratodontidae; genus Neoceratodus; species Neoceratodus forsteri. The sequence continues at coordinate 1,732,447,036 of CM057449.1, forward strand.
CAAGTCTCAGCAGCTGAAACATTTTGTAAGCAAGCTACCGATGCAGCCATGTCCCTGGTGGAATGGCCATGAACAGCTCCTGAAAGGTCCTTGCCATACTTCTGGTAATGTTTGAATGTGTGGCAGTATGTGGGGGTCCAGGTGCGGGTTGCAGAATTCTCCTGGTCTACCACCATCCAGGGTCAGATGGAGAATTTCTGCAGGAGGCTGCAGACCTCATCACTGACAGGGTGTTGGAGTCACCCAGATGGCTTATTCTGGGTGGCCACTGCCTGGATCAATGAGGAATCCTAGTAGTTTGGTTCTGACCTCCTCTAGCTGATGACATCACTGGGCTTGCACAGGCTGTTGCCTCTGTGACCCACCATCATGGCCACACCTTGGACTTGGTATTCTCACTGGGTCTTGAGGTCACCGACCTTGGGATTGATCAGGTCGTTTGGTCTGATCACTGTACAGTGAAATGTTTGTTTGGGACCCCCCCTGATGGTCCTTCCCCTGTTGAGATGATCAGCTATCACTGTTAAAGGGACTGACCCCAGAGGAACTGATGGCAGTAGTTGATTTTTCCGGTGTTAGTGTTATTTGTGCGGCTGGCTTGGGTGAATCGGTGGTGACCTATAATAAGGCTGTCTCTGGGGCACTTGATGCCATCACACCGGTCCGTATATGACTCAGGTCATCTTGCCTGACACTCCCATGGTTTGATGGGGCTCTTAAGGTGATGAAGACATGGGTCAAAGGTTGCAGCATTACTAGTGTAGGACTTGGCTAGAGGAGGACAGACTGGCTTTGAGGAATCACTATACTGATTATCAAAAAGGCAGAGTTCCTGTCCAGGGAGATTGCTGCTGGGAAGAACAGACCAGCTCAGCTGTTTCGGACTGTGGGCAGACTTCTTCATCCTATCTGTTTATAGCCGAAAATAGCTTTTTCAGTAGCACTTTGCAAAGAGTTTGCTCTGTTCTTCTCTGACAGGGTATCCTCTATTTATGCCAGGATCTTGCCAGTGGGTCTAGATTAGTCCCTCAGGGTGGGGTCTGGGTGGAGCAGGGGCTCTCCCATTGTCTGGGTAGAGTTTTGGCCAGTGGAGGTGGCTGAGGTCTCTGAGGTGATTCTGAAGCTGCAGCCCATATATTATGAACTGGACCCTGGCCAGATGCATCTCCTAGGGGGATGCGTTGAGGTCATCAGTCCACTGTTCGCTGGGGTAATCAGATGCTCGCTTTTGGAAGGGCTTTTCCTGGACATCTTGAAAGAGGCGTTGGTGAATCCCTCCTGAAAAAAACATCTCTCAACCCTGATGTCCTGGCAAATTACAGACCAATCTCCAACTTCCCATTTCATAGGAAGGTTGTTGAGAAGACTGTGGCTCTGCAGCTCGAGGAACACCTGGTGACCTTTGACATCTACAAGCCATTCCAATCCAGGTTTAGGTCTAGGCACAGCACAGAGACGGCACTTGTCCAGGTGCATAATGACCTCCTCATGGCAAGAGATCAAGGGGAGCAGTCAATTCTTATCCTCCTCGATCTGTCATCAGTATTTTAATACCGTGGACTACACCGTGTTATTGGATCATCTTAGAGAGTTTTGTGGACTCTCTGGTACCATCATTGGCTGGTTTGAATCCTTTCTCTCGGGCAGAGGATAGTGATGGGGAATTCCTCCTCCTCACCAATGCCCCTAACCTGTGAAGTACCTCAGAGCTTGATCCTTTCACCGATGTTATTCGCAGTATACATGCTGCCCCTGGGGAGTGTGATAGGTTTAGTTACTCCCTCCCCCATTTTTCAGATAAAGGTAACTTGAGGCTGCCTTCTTATCTGTCCCCTTTTTCAAAGTCTGCTGCAGCAGCTATAAATCTTTCCTTTTCTTTAATTTTCACATCTCTACTACAATACGGTGTCCTCCTACTGTGGTATCTCGCTTTTATCACTGCCCCTCTTTTAAATTCCTCATTGCCTTGAGTGCCCTTCTTGTGTTCCGTTTGGCAATATGTGCCTGGAACCCCCCCCCTTTTGTGTCTGTAAGAAACACTGTTTGTGGGTTAAAAAAAGCCCAAAAGCCTGCTAGATGCTTGGTAAGCAGGCAAAAGTAAATGTAAAGCGCTTCTAGCACTAATTCATTATTGCAGACCTTCTGTTTTTCTGTGCACTGGTTACCTAATTGGTTTGCTGTTGTATCAGCGTAGCTACTGGCACAGTTTAAAACAAAACCACTCTTTTCTTGTTAAAATGTTCCCCATAGCATTAGAATGGCTTTAGCAGCTGAAGCATGCAGTAACTGAAAGGCCGTGGTGAGAAACTACAGCCCGCATGCAGTGTGAGCTGAGCCAAAAGCAGGAACCTGAAAGAAAGTAAGAAAGACCCAGAACATGAAAAGAAGTTGCACTGCACTGCTAGTTCTTTCACAGGATTGTTTAAAAGCACTAGGGAGTGAAAACTGCCTCTTTTCTGCATCATTTTCTAATGAAAATAAAACAGCACTTGTTTGTTCATTTCCACCAGCTTTTGTAATATACAGTAGTTGGGCAGCAATGCTGTTGTTTAAAATGCCCCACAGCTGTCCTAGTGGAGAGAAAAGTTTAAATAGCTACAAAAAAAGAGTTAATTTTAAAGTTGTACTAGAGAAGGCCTTACCTGGACCCTGTTAAGCTGGGATTTTGGTTCCTATTAGGAGGCAGGCAGCCCAGAAATAGGCTTATTTATATAGAGAGAGAAGAGCGACCTCACATAAAGGGGAGGAGCTTCATCTTGATAATGAGATTGTTAGCTATTCAGACAGAATATCTTGGTATGTTCATAATAAAACATGTTGTTTTAAAGCAAGACTCATGTTAAATAACATTTATTTTGATTATAAGGCTGTTTGATCCCCCACAAGCCTGTGTTAGTGTAGAAATTGAATATTATTAGAAACGGGTGGATCAAACTAGCTCACATGACTATTGCATCATGGTTCTAAGCATATATAAGAACATGCAGTGCTCAGCTGAAGTAGAGAGTGGATCCAGCTCTTCTCTGTGGAACACAGAAGACAGTGGAGAGGTGCCTCTGATTTAGATGGCTATTTAGAGCTAAAAGAAAATGTTATTTCTTTGTTTTATTGTTTTTCTCAGTTTAAAAGTAACGTCTGAAGTTTAATTTGGTTACTTAGTAAATGTCTCACTATAAGTTATTGTGTGCCATACCTGAAAAACCTGTGTCCTGTCTCTGCTGTGCCTTCGAATGAGTTATCTTACACCCACACCCTACCACAGGGAGGCTCATCAGACAGTACAGTCTGGGTTTTCACCGTTATGTAGATGATACTCTGATGTACATGTCTTTGACACCAGAGACAAATGGTGCCATGGAACTGCTGAACAAATGCCTGGCAGAGAAAACTCTAACTGGCCAAGTCTTAACCCAGACAAGACAGAGGTACTGGTCATTGAGCCGGGTCGCAGGCTTGATGGGTATGCCTCTGGGACAGCAACAGGTTTGGTCCTGGGGTCAATCCCATTGATGGCATCCTCTAGGGTGCGAAATCTGGGCATTGTCCTCGATGACAAGCTGACATTTGAAGCTCAGGTGTCGGCTGCCATCAAAAGTGGTGTCTACCGTCTGAGGAACATCTCCCAGATTAAACCCCTAATTCCGTCTGAGGACCTGCTGTCACTGGTACACACCTATGTAACATCCAGACCTGACTACTGTAATGCTCTTTACCTCGGGGTCAATGGACGAAACCGTCACCGGCTGCAGCTAGTGCAGAATGCAGTGGCCAGATTACTGACAGGGCTGTCATGTGACCTTGGTCCTGTGGGGTCTGCATTGGCTGCCAGTCAGGTGGAGGATTCTCTTCAAGGTGGGCTTGCTAACCTATAAGGCCCTATATGGATAGGGCCCTGGCTACCTGTTAGACCTCCTTACTCCTGCTGTCCCAGCCAGCTCCCTCCGTTCTTCCACCAAGGGGCTCCTTGCAGTTCCAAGGACAAGCCTGAAAACCTCAGGTGATCGTTCATTAGGGGTAGCCGGCCTGGTCTTCTGAAACTCAATACCAAGAGCTTCGAGGGAGGTCCCGACGGTGGAGGTGTTTAGGAGGGGCCTAAAGACTCATCTTTTTAGCCTAGCTTTCCCTGAAATTGCTTTTTAATTTAATATGGTTTTTAGCTATCTTATTTATTCTTGAATTGTTTATATGAAATTATGTTTTTACCACCCTGTTTAATTTGTTAAACCTGTTTTTAGTGTGCGGCGCCTAGAGCCGCTGGGATTGGGCGCCTGATAAATAAGAAAAAAGTACTCACCATAGTAATGTTCTTTCTTCCAAGATGTCCTTTAGTATGCTTCACTATAGCAGTATGCCAGCTGGACTCAGCTGCCCTGGAGAGTAGAAGTCACTGTAAATGAAGTTGGCACATTAGCCAATCAGAAGAGAGAGAGAGAGAATGTGCTGCCTGCAGTCAGCCAAGAGGGCTTCAGAATTTTTCGACACTGAAAAATGGCAAAAACTGCGCCTATGAGGAAAAAACTGTTCCAACAGGAATCAACAATAGAACTGAACAATACATGACAATAAAAAAAATCTAGAACAAACACTATGAAACAACAACAAGCTGGGAAAAAGATCCTCAGAAAATTGGGTACAGACAGAAATGCAGAGCTCATCCCAGTCAGGTTATGTAGGTGACTGATGATGGATGGGAGGTGAGGTGAAGCATACTAAAGGACACCTTGGAAGAAGGAACATTACCACAGTGAGTAATTTTCTCTTCTCACCCCAGGGCACCTTTAGTATGCTTCACTATAGCAGACTACAAAGCAATGCAGTTGGGAGGCAGGTACAGAACCTATTTTGGAAAAAGGTTCTGCAGCACCGCTGTGCCAAACTTGGCATCTTATCTTGACTGTACATCAAGGCAGTAATGCTTTGTGAAAGTGTGTACAGTCTTCTGTGTGGCTGCTTTGCAGACATCAAGCAAGGGGATATTTCTGGCAGTGCCCCTTGTGGAATGGGCCCTGAGGCCCTGCTTACCAGCCTTGCTGTGGCAAAACTGCATACAAGAGACAATTCAGCGGGATATGGTCCTCTTGGTGGCTGGTCTTCCTCTGCCCACCTCATCATAGGTGAGGAAAAGCTGGGTATGAGATTCTCTGAACTGCTTAGTATGCTCCAAGTATTAGGTTAAAGCCCTTTTTACATCCAAGCTATGCAGGTTGTGCTCGCATGTTGTGGATTTTTCTGTGAAGAAGACAGGATGTGTGATAGATTGATTAAGATGGAACTCAAGAGACCACCTTAGGCAGAATATTTCTGTTTGTCCTAAGGACTATTTTTTTCCCTGTGGGCAATGATGTAGTTAGGGTCAGTACATAAGGCCTGCAGCTCTGAAATCCTCCTGGCAGAGGTGATGGCAATCAAAAAGACTGTCTTCCAAGTAACATACTTCAAATCAGCAGTAGCCACAGGCTCAAAGGGTGGCTCTATGAGTTTGGCTATACAGAGGTTCAAATCCCAGGGAGGGACAGGCTCCCTTAATGGAGGCTGAAGGTGTAGTAGACCTCTGAAAAACCTTTTGAATATAGGCTGAGAGATGACAGATTTGTCTTTGCCAGCAGAAAGGTACGTCGAAATGACTGCTAAGTGAACTTTAAGGGAGGAGGCCTTAAGACCTGCTGACTGGAGGTAAATCAAGTAGTCCTGAAGGGTAGGAGGATTAGCCCCAAGAGGGTTTATCTCCCTATCCTTGTACCATAGCGAAAACCTCTTCCACTCAGAAGCATAGTGTTAGGCTTTTTGGCCATTTGAAGGATTGTTAGGACTTGTTCTGAGTACTGGGAATCATGGAATTCTAACTCTTCAAGTACCAAACCTTGAGGTGAAGAGACTGTAAACTGGGGTAAGCTACTCCTGTCTGAGGAAGAGTTAGAAGACCGTGGGTGACTGGCAGGCAAATGGGCTTCTTGACTAACAGGGCCAGAAGATGTGACTTCCACAGTTGTCTTGCCCAGTATGGCACCACCAGAATCATAGTGGCTGACTGGTTCCTGCATTTGAGAAGACCTCTGTATATCAGAGGGAAGGGAGGAAAGACATACAGAAACCTCCCTGTCCAATCTAAGGTTAAAGCATCCCCTGAGATGGTTCCCAATGCAGGAGGCCTGCAACAGTAGTGTGGAAGCTGGTGGTTGAGGCTGGACACAAAGAGATCCACCTCTGGAACACCCCACTTTCTGAAGATTGTTGCCAGAACTAGCCTGTTCAGGGTCCATTTGTGGTGACCTTGACTGATGCGAATCAGGGTGTCTGCCAAGGTATTGTCCTTGCCTGGAAGATGAATGGCCAAGAGGTTCACGTCCAGGGAGTAGGCAGGGGCCAAATTCTCATTGCCTCTGTACAGAAATTGGTAGACCTTGTGCCACCCTGTTTGTTGATGTAGAACATGGCAGTTGTGTTGCCTGTTCTCACTTGAACCGAGTGGCCTTTTAGCTGTGGTACAAACGCTTTGATGGCCAGGTAAACAGCCCTGAGCTCAAGGAGACTGATGTGGGAAGTGGACACTTTGGGAGTCCATGTGCCACTTATGGACTGATCCTGTAAGTGAGCTCCCCAGCCTAGGAGGGAGGCATCTGTTGTGAGCACCCTGGAAGATTGGCTTAGCTGAAAAGCCACTCCTTCCCTGAGATTCTCTGTCTTTCCACCAGTTGAGAGCCTGAAGGAGTGGTCTGCTGACTGGAACTAGTTTTGAAAAAGAATCCTTTTTCTGGGACCAGCAAGTTCTGAAATGATACTGAATGTCCCTCATTTGAAATCTGGCTCCTGAAACCACTACTGTCATGGATGCCATGTGGCCCAGGAGTCTGAGGAAATGTCTGGCTGGCATTTCACAAATGAATTTACCAAATCCAGAAAAGCTTGCACCATGTCCAGAGAAAGGAAGGCCTTCCCATGAAGTGTGTCGAGTTCTGCCCCAATGCAGTCTAATACTTGAACTGGCTGGAAGTGGGACTTCTCTTTACTGATGATGAAGCCCAGAGACTCTATACAGTTTTTCTTGTCAGAGTCAGGGCTTCTGTAACTTCCTGTGGTGACTTGTCCACTATTAGCCAGTCATCTAGATATGGGAAGATAGACACTTCTTGTCTTCTCAAGGGAGCTGCAACCACTTCTAGGCATTTTGTGAAGACGCTGGGCGCTGAAGTGAGTTTGGATGGTAGAGCTGCAAACAGGTAATGGCCTGACTGCAGTCTGAATCTGACAAATGTTCTGTGAGATGGCCTTATGGGGATATGAAAGTAGGTGTCCTTCAGATCCGGGGAGACTAGCCAGTCTCCCTGCTGCAGAGAATGTAACACCTGGTTCAGAGTGACCATTTTGAATTTTGGCTTTAGCAAATGCCTGTTCAGGTATCTTAGGTCAAGAATAGGTTGCCACTCCTCATTTTTCTTTAGGGTGAGGAAGTATCTGGAATACAGGCCTTCTTCCCACTGGGGAAAGGGGACTCGTTCCAGAAGTTACTTCACTTCCAACTCCATCAGCAGCCTTTCTGTTGGGGTCAGGGGTTTTGATTCCCTGGGCCATAAAGAGAGAAACATTTTTTGAACTGAAGAGACAGGTCCTGGCCCACTGCCTCCAGTACCCACTCATCCGTGGTGATGAGTTGCCATTGAAGGAGGAAGTGGGATAGCCTGCCTCCTACTGGGGGAGGGGAGGCGACCTTGAAATAGTCAGGAGGACTGCTGTTTCGTTTGGGTATTAGAAGGAGAAGTTGGCCCTTCTCTGGCATCTTCTCCCCCTTCCTCTGAAAAAAAACTCATTTGAGAGAAGTCCATGGGCACTGACATATGATAAAAGGGCCTGGGAAAGTACCCCTGCCCTCACCTCCTCTGACTTGAGATTTCTGAGATGTGAAGGGCTTTTCTTTAGCTGAATTGTTCTTGTAGGTGGCTTTATAGTCTTCCACCTTTTCATGTAAGCCTCAATTCTGTCCTGAAAGAGAACATTGTTCTCACAGGGGAAATCCATAGCCTTGGTCTGAGTATCCTGTGAGAGATTAGTGATTCTCAGCTAAGCATAATGTCTGAGGGAAATGGCTTGGGCCATGACTCTTGAGGCCGTAACGTTATTGTCTACAGCCATGTAAAACTGTTACTTGGTAGCCTCTATGGCTGTTTTTACTGTCTTAGTGATATCCTGAACCACGGTGTCCTTGTCTTGTTGCACAATGGCCAAAACAGAATTCCAGAGAGCCCTCTGGTAGTGAGCTGCATGCGCCATGTAGGACAAAAGGCAAAGCAGCAGTGAAGCAATGGTGTAAGATTTCTTTCCTATAGCGTCAAGTTTTCTAGTCTCCTTTTCAGGGGCTTGAGTGGTAAGAGGTACATTGGCCTTGTCACAGGCTGCCGTCTGTACCACTCCTCGATGGTCAGGGCGCACATAAAGGAAATCAGCATTTGTTTTGTCTAGCTGCTATTTCTTTTCACTCTTTCTTTCTACTCCAGGTACAGAAGTAGGGTTTTGGAGTATTTTCATAGTTGCCCTTTTAAGTGCATTATGTATAGGCAAAATTAACTTTCTAGTGGAGGGAAGTCCCATCATTTCTATATAGTCTTCCTCCTCTTCCTCATACATGTCCTCCTGGATGGCAAGGCCTAGGGTATCCACCATATTCTTTACAAAAGTGAAATGAAATAAAAAATCCTCCTGACCATTTGATGAGTTAGCGAATTCTTGGTCAGGGGTTCCATCAGGCTGTGAAGGTTCATCGCTAAAACAGTAGAGGTGTGCTCTGCTCTACAGACCGAGGTAAGGTGCTGGTGCAGGGCTTCTGCCCGGACAATCAACAAACAAAACTGCACCTGCACTCCAGTGCCAGGAGTAAATGGTTCACTCCAATGAAGGAGTTCCACAAGGAAAGTCTTCAGAAAAATAAATTTATTAGCAGGTAAAATCCTACTCAAATTATTGCAAGCTGGAACTCAGTCCGTGATACCAAACTCTTCCGGTGCTTCGCCACATAATGGCTTCGTCAGAAGGCAGGTGTTTGGTGTTGGACTGACCCTTAAGTACAACGAGACATGCATGACATCATAAATTTCATAATTTCATTTCAAAGTCATCAGTGATTACATCATTCTGAAGCTTCATATTTAAATAAACAAGCAGTCTCAAGGAAAAAATAAAGGGCAAAACATAAAATTAGATTAATTAAATACAAACATAAATATTAAAACAAAGTACCAAAATCATGAACTCAATGGTGCTTAAGCACATATCACATATCAGCAGTTTTAAATTGCTTGCTTTGTTTTTTGTCTAGCTAGACTCTTGAATTCTTTTACCTCTGAGCCATTTGTAACCTGTTTTACTTAACAGCAGTCATACTCTTCACTGCTAGGTACAAGACACCACTTTTATTCAGCTGGAAAGTTACTATAAACTCAATAATGTACTCAGTAGGCATGTTTTAGCTTTGGTCATAATTACATACAGTAATTCTATTTTGAAAGTTTTACACATTGCAGCATCGTTTGGGAGCTAATCCACAAAGCCAGTTAATTAAAGCTGCTAAGCTGTGGGTAACAGGCATTCCTGAGCTCTCCAGTCTTCAGCTAGTGCTTAGGCACCACTGGGATTATGATTTTGGTACTTTGTTTTAGTATTTGTTTGTATTTAATGTAACCGTTTTATGTTGCCCTGTTTTCCATGAGACTGCTCGTTTATTTAAATATGAAGCTTTCGGGATGATGTAATCACTGATAACTTTGAAATGAAATGATGTAATTCATGATGTCATGCATGTCTCTTTGTACTTAAGGGGCAGTCCAACACCAAACACCTGCCTCCTGACGAAGCCCTTATGTGGAGAGGCGCTAGGGCAGTTTGGTATCACGGACTGAGTTCCAGCTTGCAATAATTTGAGTGGGATTTTACCCACCAATAAATTAATTTTTCTGAAGACTTTCCTTGTGGAAATCCTTTATTGGAGTGACCCATTTACTCCTAGCTCTGGAGTGCAGGTGCAGCTTTGTTTGCAAAGGTTCATTCTCTGCTTTGTTCCCCCCATCTTCTACATAATAAAAACTCTGGCCACAGCCAGGGTTTGTCTGAGGAACACCAAAATCTGAAGGTGAACTGAAAAAGTTGCCCATAGATTACAAAGTCTGATATATGCACTAAGTCTTAGCCATTTCAGCAGCAGAGGGCATATCTGTATGTGCCACTGGCGTTTCCCCTTGCTTTTCAGTGGGAAGGGCAGTGGCATGTTTTTCTTTTCTACTGTTTTTAGCAGGGACTGAATCAGAACCCTGCTCACTTTGTCTTTTTGAGGCTTGGTCAGAATTGTTACTTTTATCATACTTACTTTCATTACAGTCCTTAGAGGACTTATCTTTATTTTTATATTGAGATGAAGTACCCTCCTCAGCGATTTTAGAGGAGGGGGAGGAAGATGGACAGGCCACCGATTTCAAATCTTTGGCCCTTTTAAGGGCTGCTTTCTTTAAAAATTTTAAACAAGTTTCACAGGAATGATCTGGACCTAAACAAGTCAAACAAAGATCATGGCTGTCTGCCTTAGCTAGGACTTGAGAACTTTAAACAGGTTTTAATTTCTGTTGGTCCAGTTCTTTTGTACGGCTTCTCTGACATGCCAAGAGGTCAGACCCCCCCCCCAAAAAAAAAAAACAGTGTTTCCCAAGGTGGGGACAGAAGAGAAAAGTCCCCAAGCTCAGGAGGATGTGGGGGAAAAAAGTCAGCAACTGCGGTAAAAAATAAATAAATAAAGCAAAATGTAATAAAATGCGGTTTCTTACAGAGAAAATGAACTGCAGGTGTTTAAAAATGGTAAAAATAGATTTTGAGTAAAATTTTTACCTCAAGGGCAGTATTTTTTTACCTCCGAAAAAGTGTGAAAAAATAACTTTCGTGGTTGCATTAAAAATGATAGAAAAATCATTAAAAAATATCGCAAATGTGGTAAAATACCTGTAAATAACCGAAGGCAGCACAAAATAACACTTTTTAAAGAAAAATTAATTTCTTGAAGCGATGAGGAGAAAGAGCACTCCAGGGCAGTGTTGCTCAGTCAACGGAGAAAAGGTTCTGAAGCCCTCTAGGCTGACTGCAGGCAGCATTCCCCCTCACACTCTCTTTTGATTGGCCAATGTGCCAACTTCATATATATTGACTCCTCCTCTCTGGGGCAGCTGAACCCAGCTGGCATACTGCTATAGTGAAAAACTTCACCTGTAATAGTAGTTCTAGGAATGGTATATTTTGTTCATCTACACTATTTGGCATTGTCCCTTTTCCCTTTATTTATTTAGTTTTTGTTGACCAGGTAAGTGCACTAGACAAATTCTGCCTATTTTCAGGCACAACCCGGGGGAGGGGGATACAGACGAATGGCAACTGACTTTGAACCAGATTAAGCTGTTTGTGGTATTTTTAGTGAATGGGGGGAAATTTGGCCAGGACACCAAGGAAATTCCCCTGCTCTTTTCAAGAACTGCCATGGGTTCTTTAACATCCACCTGAACTATCACCAGAACAAGCAGATAGGACCTCAGTTTAATGTCTCATCCGAAAGACAGCACCTTAGGAGTGCAGCATCCTCCACATGCTGCACTGTAGTGTCAGTATTAGGATATTAACCCAAGTGCCTGGTGAGGGGTTAGAACCCACAGCCTTCTGATCTCCTGGCCTCAGAGGCGAGTGCGCTACCTGCTGAGCCACTGACATTGCAATCTGCTGGAAGGTCTTCAAGCGGACTCCTCCCAGCCACCCACCCGGGTTGTATATACCTTGGCTCTGCCCCATGACACCAGATCTTAGCCTGCTGGAAGCCAGGTGTGTGCGTCGCAGCCAGGGAGGTTGGGTGGGTCCGTGTGGATGAACAACATATACCACTTCTAAAACTACTGTTACAGGTGAGTAACCTGTTTTTCTAGGATCATGGATATGTTGTTCATCCACAGTATTTGGCAGACTCCTAGCAGTTCTCCGGGAGGAGAGAGGCAAGCCACACACACCCTGCTTAGGGAACAGAGACTGGAGAACTGAGGACCCAAAACCAGCATCACCACGTGACTCAAGGTCGATGTGGTAATGGGTGATGAAGGTGTTTGCTGTCTTCCAGGTGGCAGCCCGACAGATTTCCTGGATAGTGATGTCCCTGGAAGCAGCCACCAACGTAGCGGTATGGTGGGTAGAATGAGTTCTTATCCCACTGGGAGGTTCCTTGCCCACCAACCTGTAGCAGAGATCAATGCAAGGTGTAATCCATCTTGCCATCATCCGCTTTGCTGCAGATCTGCCAGACGCGGCTTCAGCGTAGGTGACAAACAGTTGGCGAACCTCTCCCCAAATTTCCGCTGTCCTCTCCTTGTAATAGGAGAGAGCTTGTCTCAGGTCCAGAGTATGGAGCCTGTACTCAGCATCCGAGGTGTAGTTCGGGTAGAACACAGGCAGAGTCATCACCTGGTTAAGGTGAAACTCTGAAACCACCTTCGGGAGGAATTTCAGGTGGGGGCGGAGGACAACCTTGTCCCTGCAGAAGACCAGATAACAGGAGTCCACCGAGAGCACCTGGCGCTCCCCTGTCATGGCAGACATGATAGCCACCAGGAAGGCCATCTTCCACGACAAGTGTGACATCTCACACTTGTGCATTGGTTTGAATGACTTGCCCATGAGTTTAGCCAAGACCAGCATCAGATCCCACAGAGGTGGAGGTTCACGCACCGGAGGGGATATGTGATCCAGGTCTTTGAAAAAGTGCCCAACCACTGTCTCCTGCACCACCATCCGCTGACCGGCCCGCACATGGTAAGCAGAGATGGCTATCAGGTGCACCCTAAGGGCCGATGACCGAAGACCCACTTTGGACAGAGACCAAAGGTAGTCTAGAATGTTAGCCATAGGACAGGACAGAGGGTCTAGGCCCTTGCTCTGGCACCAAATGGAAAACCTTTTCCATTTGAAGGCATAACACTTCCTGGTTGACTCCTTCCGGGATGCTTCCACTACCATGAGTACATCCTCGGAGAGACTCAAGGCCTGAAACTCTAGCCGCTCAGGTTCCAGGCTGTCAGGTGCAGGGATTGAAGGCCCAGATGGAATACCTCACCGTGATTGACTGAGATTAGGTCCTGGTGTGCTGGAAACCACCTCGGGAGCCTGTTGCTGAAGCTGAGGAGATCTGGATACCAGAACTGGTGTGGCCAGTGTGGGGCTACCAGGATTACCTGCGCCTTGTCCCTCCTCACCTTGAGGAGCACCCTGTGGATCAAGGGAAATGGAGGGAAGGCGTAGAAGAGGCCTGGGATTCATGGCCTCGAGAAGGCATCCCCCTGCAGTGATCACTGCTGAGGGGGGCAGGCATGGAACAGCCTCAGCTTGGTGTTTTCCCTGGAGGCAAACAGATCCACTGTCGGTTTACCGCAGTGGGAGAATAAGAATGTAAGCTACCTCTGGATGGAGAGACCACTCGTGGGATGTCTCGCCTATGTGGTTGACAGCATCCACCAGTTGATTCGAGGCTCCTGCCATGTAGATGGCTAGGAGATCTGCCTCCAGTCAGCTCAAGAGTGTCCAGATGTGGAGCGCTTCCTTGCACAACAGCCGGGAGTGCATGCAGCCCTGCTTGTTGAGGTAGTACATGGTCGTGGTATTGTCCATCTGGACTTGAACCACTTGACCCCGAAGCTGTGGCGCGAACACTGACAATGCCAGTCTGACCACTCTAAGCTCCAACAGGTTGATGTGGTAACGGGACTCCTCAGGGGTCCAGAACCCATGGGCCCTGTTGTCCCCCACGTGGGCTCCCCAGCCCATGAGAGAGGCATTGGTCATAAGGACGACCGTCGGCTCGAGGTAGACAAACAGGATTCCTTCCTGCAACTGGTCTAGGATGGTCCACCACTGGAGGGCATCCCACATCTTCTGGGTCACAGTAATCAGCTGGTTGAAATGACCTAGACGCTGAGTCCACTGGGTGGCCAGCTCTCATTGAAGGGGGCGCATATGCCACCTGGCCCATTGGACCATGGTGGTGTAGGCTGATATGTAGCCCAGAAGGAGAAGAAAGTCCTCGGCAGGGCGCAATTGCCCAACCAGAAATGATTGGGCAAAGCTCCACCCTGTCCACCAGGAGCTGAACTCTGGCTTGGCGAGAGTCGAGCTCTGCCCCGATGAAGCACATCAACTGAGAAGGTATGAGCTCCAACTTGGCCTTGTTGATCAGGAGGCCGAGCTGAGAGCAGGTCTGGAGGGCAAGGTCCCCTGGACCTCTCCACCTCCTGCTGGGTGGAACCTGCTAAGCACCAATCATCGAGGTAGGGGTATATTCTGACCTCTCGGTGCCTGAGGTGGGCTGCCACCACTGCAATGCATTTGGTGAAGACCTGTGGGGCCGATGACAGGCCAAATGGCATGGCTCGGAACTCGTAAAGGGTTCCCTCTGCCATGAAGCTGAAGAACCATTGGTGAGACGGACGGATTGGGACATGAAAGAACGCATCCTGAAGATCCAGTGACCAGAACCACATGTTCTGCTCCATGGATGATATGCTCTGGGACAGAGTTACCATACGGAAGGTGCAGGACCTGAGATACTGGTTCAGGTCATGCAGATCTAGAATGGGGCACCAGCCCCCCCCATCCGCTTTGGAACCAGGAAGTACCTGGAAATGAACCCTGTCTCTATCAGAGGATCTGCCACTCAAACAACTGTTTCCTTGAGGAGGAGCTGAGCAATGTCATCTCTGAGAGCCAACTGAGTGTGGGCGGATACTCTCTCCTCCCGTGGGGCGCAGGCTCGACTTGGAGGGTACTGCTCGAATTCCAGTGGCAGACCCTGGCCCCTTCCTGTCAATGGTAACAGTGGACCAGGTGGAAAGGAAGTAGTGGAGCCGGCCCCCCACGGGAGGACCCAGAGCTGGCGTGACGGGGATAGGGGTGGCAACCCCTAGCCTATCACTGGGCAGGCTTGGAGGAAAAGGGTCCAGGGCCTGAACCTCAACCTCCTTTGAGAGCCTGGGTAGGTCTGGGCTTGGGTCGGAGGCACCAAGCCTGAGCCTGCTGCAGCTGATCTCCATGAGAGGAGTGCTGCTGGGCCGCAGGGGGAGAATGCCAAAAAGGCTTCTTCTTCTGCTGCTGCTTCTTACCAAAAGTAGTTTGACAGAAGTAGCATCCAAGGTGGCACTGGACTGTTCGATTCACTGAAGGTGACCATCCACACCTGGACCGAAGAGATCTGTGCCCAGGAAATGAACATCAGTCAATTTGTGCTGGGTATCCACCATGAAGGGGGAGAACTTCAGCCAAACCCTTCAGCGGGAGGCAACTGCAGTTGCCAACAAACAGGCACATGAGTCCCCAATGTCCAGGGCCATCTGGAGCTGTTGCTTAGCTACTGCATGGCCTTGGTCCTGGACTTGCTTGACCGCAGTCTGCAGGTCCGCGGAGAGATGTCGGAGGACTTCATCCAAGGACCCCAAGAGGGCATGCGAGAAGTGTGCCATGATGACAGCTGAACTTGCCTGACAGAGGTCTAAGGAGGAGGTCACATAGACCTTCCTAGCAGAGTGGTCCAATTTCTTGGGACTCCTTGTCTGGAACTGCCTGTACATCTGAATACAAAGGCGGTCACAAGGCTCTCAGCCAAGAGGTGCTCTGTGAACCCCAAAAGGGACCCCATGGGCACCGCGTACTTGTGGGCCATCTGGGCAGATGGGGCTGGGCAGCAGACAGGATGTTCTAGGGCAGGGCCAACAATGACTTTGGCCACAGGAAAGGATTCCATCAGGGTATCCCCTCTCTTGAGGATATCTGAGAGAGGGTACTCCACCTTTTTCTGGATTGGCTCCAGGGGCATCCCTGTGGACTCAGAGATCAGGTGGAGAATGCCTTGAAAGGACGAAGGGCCCTCCTCCATTGACAGATCACCAGCCAACTCGTCATCCCATGGGTGAGAGTGAAGGGTGGTGTCATCTGAATCCGAGGATTCTGGATACAACGGTCAGCCACCCAGGTCACTCTCAACTCGCCCGGGGTGACCAGGCATGAGAGTGACTGATAGTCTTCATGGAAGGCCGGTATTCAGCTGAGCTTCCTTAGAAGGTGCCCCTCCCACAGGCTGCTTGGGTGGCAGTTCCACCACAATCGGTGGAGAGACTGGTTTTGGCTAAACCGGAACAGGTTTAGCCGGCTCCGCGGGTGGGAGAACCGGTTTTAGTGGTTCCAGAGGAGTCTGCTTCAGCCTAGGAGGTGAAAGACAAGTAATGGCTGGGGTAGAGGCCGGGGTCAGCTTATGCCCAGACAGAATCAGCTGCTGCAACATGAGGACCTTGTAGCTTCAACTGAGTTTCTGTCGAAGCCTCTCCTCATCCGAGGAGAATGAGGACGACCAATGGTGTCGCCTCTTTTTTGAGCGCTTATGCGCCTTCCTCGGCCTGTCGGTCGAGGGGGTCTGAGACCTCCATCGAGATCAGGTGGGCTGACTCGGTCACTCAGGAGACCGTGGAGAAATCAGGGACCACCTCCTCGGTGGGGTTCCGAGCAGACTGGGTCCCGTCATTGGGGAAGGAAAGGACCGGAGTCCTAGTAAGAGAGTCAGCGATCAGAGTCAGCGACAAAGGGTCGATCAAGTTGAGAATAATCTCGACGGCTTTGACCAAAACTTCAGTCGACTGGCCCATTGGCGAAGCCAAGAAGCCAGCAGCCGAAGTGGCCATCTCGACCAAGGTCGAAATGGCCGGCTCCTGGGACTTGATCGCTCACGATCCCAAGAGCGTCTCTGTCGAGACACAGACGATCCCACTTCCTTCTCCCTTTTATGGGGGCGAGAGGACTGAGTGCCCGCAGGACCCTCGCCCTTCATCGGGAGAGAGTGACACAACTCTCTGAAGGAACCCAAGAAAGTGGAGCCCAGGTTAAGTGGAACAAAGCAGCCTCAAGAGGAAGATTCCATGGAGTGAGCCGCTTCCTCCTTGAAGGCCTGCATATGCTCAATCTTCTTGGCGGATCCCGTGGCTGCAGAAACCACCCACTAGGCCTCTTTGGACTTCACTGGCGGGTTCCGCTTATCGGGCCTGTTCAATTTGAGGCGTGTGAGACAGTCATCGAGGATGTTTATTGAAATGCGACAATCTCGGAGCCTTGGTGCCGGCCAACACCAAGTGAGTAGACGCATGTGGTATGCGGATCAGTCCGTGACATCTTCTGGCCACATGGGCACCAGCGAAATCCAAGGAAAGACTTGTCTTCCATAATTGAGACATAGCAGTCACAATCGCCAATGTGAACGAGACGAATTTTCGGAAGAACTGAAGGATTACAAGCCAGGGCCTACAAAAATGCGAGCGCAAGAGGTGGCAACCTGAATCTTCCAGCAGAAAGGAAGATCTGGTGTCATGGGGCAGAGCCAAGGGTTATACCACCCGGGTTGGTGGGAGAAGCCAGCTTGAAGACCTTCTGGCAGATTTAAAGGGAAAAAGAACAGTGCCAAATAGTATGAATAAACAACATATCCATGATCCTAGAAACACAGGTTACTCACCCGTGACAGTAGTTCTAGGAGTGGTATATGGTGTATATCCATATGTTCTAGCAATGTCCTTTCCCTTTAAGAGCTGCCGGAAAGTCATGATGGATCCTCCCACCCACCCAGGTGGTATATCCCTCAGCTCCACCCCATGATGCCAGATCTTGCCTGCTGGAAGCAGAGATTGTGAGCCTGAGCCTGGAGAAGTCGGATGGGTCTGTGTGGATGTACACCATATATCACTCCTAGAAAGTACAGTTACATAAAAACTTACTGTAACAGTAGATCTTTGAGGAGTGTCTCTTGGAGTAGGTAATACCTTTGGCTATCCAGCAGAGGTCGCTGTGGCATACGGCAGCTTTTCTAGCAGTTTTTCAGCAGGGACCGCCCATACATGACATCAGCTTCTTGTTTCCTATATAAGTGTGGGTGGTCCCTGGTATCCTCAGTTCTCCTGCCGGATTCAGCTTGCAAAGCGAGGACTGAGAGGAAGCCGAGGTACCAAAGGAGTCCCAACCCAAAGCCACTGGACCAGAATTTGCTCTCTTAGAGAAGGAGGGGGGGCAGAGGGTGGGAACAAACCTACTGTAAGAGACACTCCTCAAAGATCTACTGTTATGGTAAGTTTTTATGTAACTGTACTATATTCCACAGAGTGGTCTCTTGCAGTATGTAATACTTTTGGGATGAATCCCAAGCAGTAATGCCCATGTGGGAGGACAGTTATGATAGAAGGCCTTGTAGGACTGCACGGCCGAAGGCCGCCCTACTTCATGAGGCCACATCCAGATTGTAGTGCCTTGTGAATGTATGTATGAATCATGGACCAGGTAGCTGCATTGCAGATATCTGAAATGGAGGCTCCTTTAAAGCAAGCCACAGTGGTGGCCATAGCTCTAGTGGAGTGGGCTTGGACAGGTCCAGGTAAAGGCTTGCTGCATTTTTTGTAACAATATGTAATACAATTTGCCAATCAGGATGAAAGAGTACATTAAGCAACCGGGAGGCTGTCGCAACCTGGGGCCAAATATACGAACAGTTGAGATGTCTTTCTAATCGATACTGTCCGTTTAGTATAGTAGCATAATATACAATAGACATCTAAAGTATGTAGTAGATGTTCACCCTGATTGCAGCAGTTAGGATAGTAGACCGGAAGCTCCAAGGACTGATTTAAAGTATGTTCAGAGACTACTTTAAGAAGGAATGAAGGGTTAGTACGAAGGACCACCCTGTCTTTGTGGAAAATCATGTACAGTTCCCTACATGAGGGCATGAAGCTCGGAAATACGTCAAGCAAAAGTGACAGCCACCAGAAATGGGGTTTTCCATGAAAAAAAATGAAGTTCACAAGTGGCTGCTGGCTCAAAAAGCTCAAGGGTCAATTTTTCTATCATAAAATTGAGATCCCACAGAGGAGTGGGTCTTCTAATAGGAGGTTTAATATGTAACATTCCTTTCAAAAACATCTTAGCTAGATGATGTTGGTACAGTAACCTGCCATCCACAGGTTCATGAAGAGCTGAGATGGCAGCCAAGTGGACTTTGATGGAAGAGTAACTTAAACCGGACTCAGATAGTGAGGCCAGGTAGTCCAGAACCTTCATCTGTGGACAAGAGTAAGGGTCAAAAGATCGATAGGCTGACCATATGGAAGAGTGTTTCCATTTGAAATTGTATGTTGCTCTTGTTGCTGGCTTACGGGAGGCCAAGAGAATATTGGCAGCAGGAGAGGACACTTGTAATCTAGTTATGAAAGCGTCCTAAGGAGCCAAGCGTGAAGGTGTAACGCCTTCAGGTTGGGGTGTAGGAGAGGCCCTTGACACTGAGTCGAAGGTCTGGTCTGATCAACAACGGAACAGAGAGGCCAAAAGGGAGTGTTGGAAACTGGTAATTTTGACCCAGTAGGTGGAAGCGCAAACATTTGTGGTGGGCAGGGTTGATGGGGATATGTAAGTAGGCATCCTTCATGTCTAGGGTGCAAAGCCAGTCACCCTGTTTTAGGATTGGCATGATGGCAGGTAGGGTGATCAATGCGAAAATGTTTGTACTGAATGAAAAGATCAGTTGTCTGAGATCCAGTATTGGTCTGAGGTCTCCCGTTCGTTTGGGCACCAGAAAGAAGTGGGAGTAAAATCCCATTTGATGTTCCAGAAGGGGCACTGGTACCACAGTCTTTTTGGTCAAAAGGGCCATCAATTACTCCTGTAAGATGGGTATATGATCTGGAGGATAGTGAATCTTCCGTGGAGGGCAGGGGCGTGGGGTGGAGAGGAACTCCAGAGTATGACCCTTCTGTATAATCTGAAGTACCCATTTGTTTGAAGTGATCGTTTGCCAGGCCTCCAGATGGAGGGCAAAATGATCCCCCACAGCCTCTGAGGCCTGGCCAAGGAGGTGGGGGGAAAGCCCTAGTGGGTCACTTGGAGGAGGGCTGTGCAGTTCCACCTGAAGGGCGGAAGCGAGCACCCCGGGCAGCAGAGGTGTTGCCTCTGGTGGTCTTGAGCATGAACTCTGAAGCTGCCTTTATTGTTACCCCTGTATCTTCCACCTCTTTTGGAATAAGGAGTGCTGCGTACAGTAGGTTGTAGCTGGAGTATGATACATACCATGGACCGTATTGAGGGTTCTGCCTGATGCCTGTAAGTAATCCGGTAAAGTTTGAGTACCTGGCCCGAACAGCTTGGACCCGTTAAAGGGGGCATTAGCTACTTTATGTTGTATATCAGGTGCAAAGCCTGAAACGTGAAGCCAGGCATGGTGACGCAGAGTGATACCAGTGGCTAATAGGCTGATTTATCTACGGCATCATAGAATCACCTGAGAAGGTGACGGGAGACAGAATTACTAGCTATAACTGTAGCCAATAATTTATCCCTTTCCTGTGAGGGAGGGAGTTTATTGATAAGCTCAATGGCACCAAAGGACCCAAAGGTATGCTGATATTTAATCATATAACCCATATAGTTCAAAATTCTGATATTCATAGCACCAGAGGAAAAGACCTTTTTCCCCCAGATAGCCAATTCTTCGGGATTACTTATCAGGGGGTAAGGAACTCATGTGCTTGGGTTTTTTGGTACGGACATGAGCGGCAGTAATGACCACAGAATCTGCCTCTGGAATACTAGACAGAAAGGGGTGGTCCAGAGGAGCCTGATGCAGATGATCCGCCTAGTGAGGAACAGCTGTAATAGCTGAAGGCTGATGCCAAGCCGCCAGCATGGCATTCTGGTAGGTCGGTATTAGTGGGGGAAGCACTAAAACGGGCTCCTCAGGTAATTCAAGGTATTCTGTCATATCCTTATGTTGTTTGTCATGTTCAGTAGTGGAGAATCCTATGACCTTTTGGATTTGAGCCATCATTTCACTAAAGGTGGTTTTGTCTTGGGGAGAGGCTGGCGAAGGTATAGGCAGATCCTCATCCAGAGAAGAGATGTCTGAATATGGGGGATTCAGGATTGGGAAAATCCAAATCTTGAAATTCTCCATCCTCAAAATCGCCGGGGAAATCAGGTGGCAATTCTTGTTCATCTGACAAATAGTCCTCCATGAAAGGAGGAGACCAGGGTGGTATGGTATCCCTGTCACAATGGAATCTTTTAGGCGGAGGAGGAGGAGGAGATTGGGAAAGATCACCCAGCTCATCGGTGGGCTGAGAATGCCGCATGGCATGTAAGACCTGTTGGAATACGTTGGTGATGTTACTTTCCTGGGATGGAGTGGGGTGAGAAGGGAGGCATGTTGGGAAACGAGGGGTGATAGAGGGGATGGGATGTGTAGTATGACCAGGTCACGCCCCGGGTGGTAAAAACTAGGGTCCTGATCTCTGCCCGCCTGACCCCTATAGGACGCCGTCTGTGAAGGCGGAGGGGCAGTTATTAAGACATAAGCCATAGATTTCCCCTGAGGAATGCAGGGTCTCATCGATGGGCCCACAGGGGGAAAAAAGAGAGTTATTTTCACTTAAATTGTCAGATGGTGTCGACAAGAGAGGAGCCCCGTCGACGGAGAAGCAGTATATTTAGCTGCATGTAAAGCATCGCCGACGAGAGGGTATAAGCCTCCGTCGATGGAGCAGTTACAACTTGAACACCATGTAAAGTGCTGGAAAGCACTAGTCGATGACAAGAAGGAGTATGGAGCCCCGTGGACAAAAGCATTTAAAGGACACGCCGTCGACGGGCGACGAGACAGGGAGTGTGAGGAGGGTTTCTCCTTCTCCTGCCTGGAATGAGAATCAGTAGAGGGGAAGCCCCTTGTACGAGCCCCCTGGTTCTCTAAGAGAGACATTTTCTGCTCCATCAAAAGATGTTGAATTTCAAGCAACCATCATCGACGAGTTGCCTGATTAAATTTGTGACATAAACTGCAGGAATTGGTGTCGTGTGTGGGTCCCAGACACCTTACACAATGCGTGGTTGTCAAAGCAGTATATGTTCCTACCGCAATGGCAGGAACAAAATAATGCTTGTTTCTATGAAGAATCTTTAGACATTCATCTTGGTTCCAAATTTCTCGACTGCTACACAGAAGTTGCGCTAGCTGGTACGTTAGCTGAAGACAGCGGGAAAATGAACATGAGGATACCAGGGACCGCCCACACTTGTATAGGAAACAGGAAGCTGATGTCATGTGTGGGCAGTCCCTTGTGAAAAACTGCCAGAAGAGCTGCCATGCACCACAGCAACCTCTGCTGGATACCCAAAAGTATTACCTACTGCAAGAGACCACTCCATGGAAGATCTACTGTTACAGGTGAGTAAAGTACAGTTACGTAGAGCTTACACGTAACAGTAGATCTTCGATAACAGCTCTTGCAGCAGGTTACACCATTAGGATTGGAAGCCGCAGGCGTCAGGACCCCACGGAAATTTTCTAGCTAGCAGTCTTCAGCGGAACCGCCTCCAACGCCGGTCCCATCCCCAACGCCAGGCATAGTACATAAGGAGGTGGTCCCGCCAGAATCCCCAGTTCTCCCGACGGAGACTTCCGTCCGCTGAATGACATCAGAAAAGGAGACCGAGGATCCGCCATCAGATGGTCAAAACTAAGAACCGACCCTTCCAATCCTAAGGATAGTGTTAGGCTGGAACCTACTTCCTCCAAGGGGGAATGGTGGGCAGGAAGGTACCTGCTGCAAGAGCTGTTCTCGAAGATCTACTGTTACGGTAAGTTCTTATGTAACTGTACTATCTTCTTCGAGATACAGCTCTTGCAGCAGGTTACACCATTAGAACTGATTCCCAAGCAATGGCGCCTTTGAAAAGCCATCAGGAGGAGGCAAGACTGAAAATGAGACCCGTCCTGGGCCTAAGACAGAAGTCCCTGAAGACACGGCTAGCGCGAAACCAGCTCTTCGCCTTGAGGCTATTCCAGGCTATAATGCCTGATAAAAGTGTGCACCGAACTCCAGGTGGCTGCAGCACATAGTCGATATAGACACGTCTTCAGTGCTGCAAGAGAGGTGGCCACCTCTTGTGGAATGGCCCCTTGACTACTCCTTTTGTAGGGTTTCTACGCTTTGTCATAACAAAACAAATACACTGAATGAGCCAGCGCGGAAAGGGTCTGTTTCGAGACTGGGGCCCCTTTCATCCTCTCAGCAAAGGAAACGAACAGCTGCTCCGTTTTCCGGTGCTGTTTGGATCTGGTCAAATAATATCTGAGACACCTGTGAACGTCCAGAGTGTGGAGCAGTGCTTCTCCTCGATTGGCATACTTAGGAAAGTACACTGGTAAATCAATGTTCTGGCTAAGAGTAAGGGCTGAAACCACCTTAGGCAGGAACCTAGGATTCGTAGTCAGGGACACCCTGTCCTGATGAAAACTTAAATAAGGCTCCTTGCACATGAGAGCATGTAATTCAGAGATTCTTCTCGCCGAAGTAACAGCAACTAAAAACAAAGTTTTCCACGACAGAAAACGTAGCTCGCAATCTGCGGCAGGTTCAAAAAGTGGCAACTTAAGCTGCTCCAGGACAAAGGGTAAATCCCAAGGAGGGACGGGATCCTTAATGGGTGGCCTAAGGTGAAGGACCCCACCTTAAAAAGGCACGGATAGTATCTAGCTGGGCCACCATGCAGTTGCCTATGGGGGCATGATAAGCTGAGATTGCACAAAGGTGCACTTTGATCGAAGAGTAAGCTAGCCCGGATTGAAAGACGAAAAGCAGGTACTCCAGAACCAGCCTCTCAGGACAGACTGAGGGCGAGAAACCACGTGCTTGAGACCACAGGCAAAACCTGCGCCACTTCATGGCATATGTTGCGTGTGTCGCCGGTTTTCTGGCGGCACAAAGAACCTCTGCCACCCCTTGCGAGACCCCGTGTTGCAACATGGCTATGTCTCTAGGAGCCAAGCATGCAGGTTCAGTGAATGTAAATCCGGATGGACTAGTGAACCCTCCTCCTGAGACAACAGGTGGGAGCTGATTGGCAAAGGAAGCGGAGGTTCCTGGGATAACTGATTCAGAAACGGGAACCAAATTTGCCTGGGCCAAAAAGGCGCTATCAAAATAAGCGTCGCATGCTCCCTGCGAAGTTTGAGAAGGACTCTCTGGATCAACGGGAGAGGAGGGAAGGCGTAAAGAAATCTGCCTGCCCAGGAGAGGGACAACGTGTCTCGCCAGAAAACACCAGGCCCTGGATCTAGCAAACAAAAATTGGGCAGTTTTGCATTGGATGGGGAGGCGAATAGGTCTAATTCTGGAGTGCCCCATCTGTGGAACAGATCCTCTGCCACCTCCTGTAGAAGTTCCCACTCTTGGACTCTGGCCTGGGAACGACTCTCAGGCTGTCTGCGACAGTGCTGTCCACCCCGGGAACGTGAACTGCAATGAGGTTTGCGCCGTGTTGTATTACCCATTCCCACACCCTCATGGCCTCCCTGCAAAGGGGGTAGGAGTGTGTGCCTCCTTGTTTGTTGAGGTAATACATCATCGCAGTGTTGTCTGTTTGTAACAGGAGAGTACTCGGTGGAATCTCCGACTGGAAGGCTTGCAGGGCATAAAGGACCGCCCTCATCTCCAATATGTTGATATGGAGATGAGATTCCTGGGTAGTCCAAGTTTCCTGAGACCTCACCCCATTCAAGTGCGCTCCCCACCCCAGCCCTGAGGCATCTGTGGAGGCGTTATCACCCGGGGCGAGTGAAAGGAACCCCCACTGAGAGGGTTCCTGGATCTAGCCACCACTGCCAGTCCCGAACCACGGTCTTCGTGATTCTGACTGGATGCTGCACATGGTCTTGCCTTTGGTCCCACTGCACCCTTAACATCCACTGGGTTACCCGCATGTGGAGTCTTGCCATCAGGACTGTTGGAATGGCCGCAGCCATGTATCTGAGCAGGCGAAGGACCAGTCTGGCCAGGACAGTCTTCTTCGCTGACAGGTCCCTTATGAGGGATCGTATGCGTTCCGCTCTGTCTTCGGGGAGAAAGGCCTTCCCCTTGACGGTGTCCAGAACTGCCCCTATGAACTGCAGTTTCTGAGACGGTACCAGGAGAGACTTCTCGTAGTTGATTAAGATGCCCAGAGACTGAAAGAGAGCCTGGGTATACTGAATGGCCAACAGCAATGCCTCCTTGGAGGAGGCCATGAGAAGCCAGTCGTCCAGGTACGGGAACACGTAGTGGCCCTGTCTCCTCAGAGAAGCTGCCACGACTGCCATGCACTTGGTGAATACCCTGGGTGCTGATGACAGCCCGAAAGGAAGTGCTCGGAACTGATAGTGGTGACCGAGAAACCTGAAGCGCAGGAACCTCCTGTGCAATAGGGATGTGCAGGTAGGCGTCTTGCATGTCTAGGGACGCCAAGAAAGCATCCTTCTTCAGCATGGGGATTAGTCCCGGGAGGGTCACCATGTGGAAGCGCTTGTAAACGACCGACATATTGAGGTCGCTGAGGTCCAAGGTTGGACGGAGGTCGCCTGTTTTCTTTGGAACCAGGAAGAAGTGTGAATAATAACCTGCTCCTCTGGTTCCCTGGAGCGTGCTCCAAAGCTTCTTTCTGTAGAAGCGAGAGCACTTCCTACCTATGAGCAGAGTGTGCTGACCCGAGTAACGGGAGAGCAGAGGAGGCCTTGTGGGGGGGCTTGTCTAGGAATTCTATATAGTGGCCTTTTTCGACCAACTGTAGCACCCACCTGTCGGTGGTAATCGACCGCCACCCTGGCAGGTGGCCTGCGATGCCACCCCCCCGACCTTTGTTTCCTGTTGATCCTGAGGAGGGGCGGGGGCTGGGAAGGAGTCATGCTGCGGCAGTAGAGGGTCCAGCAAGTTGGGCCGACTTGGTGGCACGTTGGCCTCTACCTGAGGACGTCTTGGCCTGGGCTTTCCGGGAGAAGGGCCCTCTGTTGCTGGCGAGCGAGGTTGTTGCCTCTGAGTCGGCTGCAAACTTCTCTGGTTCCCTACTGAAGGAACTGAGTCTAGATCTGTACATGGCCTGGACAGATCTAACAGCCTTCCCAGCTTCCTGTAATTTGGTGATGACCTTTTCAAGGCTTCACCAAACAAAACTTCGCCATGAAAGGGAGCGTCCATAATGTTTTTCTGGACGTCCGGGGTGAACCCAGAGACACGGAGCCATGACTGTCTCCGGAGACATATGCCTAAGGCTGCCGCTCTGGCCAAAGAGTCCGCGGAGTCATACGCGGCTCGGAGCACCTGGGTCCCCACGTCTGAACCCGTGCGGAGGAGCTGGAGGAGTTCCTCCTTTTGGCCACCGTCTGGCAATTTCTCCGCCAGTTCATGTCCCTGTTCCCACAGCGCATTCTGGAACTGAACCATGTGGGTCAGGTAATTCAGCGATCTAATGGCGCAAGTCGCAGCCGTGTAAGTGCGCCTGCCCAGCACGTCCAACTGCTTGGACTCCAGGTCCGGTGGCTGCGTGCTCAGAAGTTGCAGTTTCTGAGACCGGTCATGAGAGGCTGTAATGACCAGGGAGTCGGCCAGAGGATGATTAGCCAGGTACAGGTGGTCAGACTTCTTCGGCATTGCCGGGGTTGAATGTGGACCCTTCCACGCTGCCTTGATGACGGCCATGAAAGTGTCCACCAAGGGTGGCACTACCACAGGCTTGGGATCTTTTTGGCGAGGGTAGCCGGACAAGCGTAGTCTTCGAGAGTCGAGTTCCTCCATCCCATCCATGTTCTCTTGGATGTGTCTCATTATCTCGTGACGAGGGTCATCGGAGGAGACCTAGGAGGTCACATGGGTCCGGAGGGGATGCTAATTAGAGAAGGAGACCTGGAGCATTCAGAGATGTCAGATCTGGAATCCTCGTGAGCGGTGAATATCGGCGTCTTCTGGGTCTCTTGGGGCTGGGTGACCCTGAAGAGGATCTTGATGGAGGCCTTCTCTTTTCTGTAGATCTGCCCCTAGGAGGTGCTGCTGGCTCCTGGGGGGGGGAGGTGCTCAGCCTGCTGCCCCTTTTGGTGAAGGAGGGGGCGCAAGCGTCGGTGCTGCCATGGGTGCGGGAGGAGGGTGCGTGGTGACCACATCCTTTTTGATGGTGTCCCACCAGAAAGTGAAGAGCTCCTTCACTTCTGCCAAGTTTAGGCCCGATGACGGACCAGGAGCTGGTGGCCTGTCATCGGGGCTGGGCGTCGGCACTCCGGGGGTCTCAGGTTCTGGAGAGGGCTCCCGTGGGAGCTCGATGGGTCTGGAATCGCCTGCCTGGTCTTCGGGCTGAGTAGACTCCTCCTCCGACAACGCCTCCTGACTGACGTCAGTAGGCAGCGGGTGTGGTCCTTCTGGCTGCGGTATCTGACGGTCCCCCCGCCGGCGTCCTGGGGGTGAATGCCTGACCGGCGACGGGTGACGAACTGCCACCGGTTCCCAGGAGTGTTTGTGTACCTTGGCTGACGTCGGGTGGGCCGACGTCC
This sequence comes from Neoceratodus forsteri, assembly GCA_016271365.2. Lineage (NCBI taxonomy): Eukaryota > Metazoa > Chordata > Ceratodontiformes > Ceratodontidae > Neoceratodus > Neoceratodus forsteri. Next base: position 1,732,474,454 of record CM057449.1, read on the forward strand.
ACTTAGGGGAGGTCAGTTCCTTGGTCTTGCGTTGAGGTGGCGGTGGCAGGGAGACTGAGCGGACGTCGGGGTCTGAGTGCCGGGAAGAGGACTTGTGATGCTCCCCTGACCTGGACGAGGCCTTAGCCGAAGAAGCGGGCCTGGAGGTCTTGGCAGGCCGCAGAGTCGAAGAACCACTGGCTGATTTGACCATGACCGGGGGAGGCTGAGAGTGGGCTCTAGACGGGGAGCGGTCCGACCTGGAGCCGGAGCTGCGGGAGTCCAAGGCCCTGGAGGGGGATCTGGGTCTCACCTTCTCCCAGTGCATCTCGTGGTGCCTGTGCGACTTCCCTGAAGATTCCCCTCTGGAGGAAGGTTCCATGGCCTTAAACTTTTCTTCAAGAAGGAAAGCCTGGAGAGCCTTCTGTCGGCGGATTCTCGTTCGGCTGTTAAAGCCCTGGCAGAAGGAGCAAGCCTGGGTGTCGTGATCCGGGCCCAGGCACCGAATGAGGGTCTTTGAAAAGAATCTGCTCCCCACAGGCACACTTCGGAAAATGGCCCTCTACTGAAGTTGGAGAGGACATCAGACACGAAGAAACGGCTTAAAAAAGCATTTCCTCCGAAGTTTGGTAGTTTGGAATGGATTTCCTGGTCGTCATGTGCATGACTAAACCGATGAGGTCAAGAAATGCAAAGTCGACAGCGGGAAAGAACTGGGGATTCTGGCGGGACCGCCTCCTTATGTACTACGCCTGATGTCAGGGGCGGGACCGACGTCGGAGGCGGTCCCCACTGAAGACTGCTAGCTATAAAATTTCCGTGGGGTCCTGACGCCTGCCGGCTTCAGTCCTAATGGTGTAACCTGCTGCAAGAGCTGTATCTCGAAGAAGATCCTGTGTACTAAGAATGTGGATATGGTGTACTTATCCACATGTTCTGGCAGACTCCTAGCAGTTCTCCGGGAGCAGGAAGGCAAGGCGCACACCCCCTATTTAGGGAACAGAGATTGGAGAACTGAGGCCCCCAAACCAGCATCCTGGCATGACTCGAGGTCAATGTGGTAATGGAAAATGAAGGTGTGTGCTGACTTCCAGGTAGCAGCCCTGCAGATTTCCTGGATAGGGACGTCCCTAGAGGCAGCCACTGATGCAGTGGTATGACAGGTGGAATGAGCCTTTAGCCTTCCAGGATGCTCCCTATCCACCAATCTATTGCAGAGATCAATGCAGGAAGTGATTCACCTGCCAATCGTCCACTTGGCTGCAGGTGTGGCTTCAGTGTAGGTCACAAACAGCTGGCGAACCTCTCCCCGAACTCTAGCTGTGTGCCCTTTGTTATAAATGAGCACTTGCCTCAGATCCAGAGTATGGAGCCTGTGTTTGGCCTCCAAGGTGTGATTCGGGAAGAACACCAGAAGAGTAAATCACCTAATTAAGATGAAACTCCAACACAACCTTCAGGAGGAACTTCAGGTTGGGGTGCAGGACAACCTTCTCCCTGTGGAACACCAGGTAAGGAGACTCCACCAAAAGCACCTGGAGCTCACTGATCCTTCTGGCTGATGTGATAGCCAACAAGAAGGTGGCCTTCCACAACAGGTGAGATATCTCACACCTGTGCATCGGTTCAAATGGCTTGCACATGAGCTTTGTCAAAACCAGCAACAAGTCCCAGGGTGGTGGTGGTGGTGGTGGTTCATGCACTGGAGGGGAAATGTGATCTAAGCCTTTAAAAAAGCACCAGACCACCTTCTCCTGTGCCGACTGCTGACCAGCCCATGTCTGGTAAGCAGAGGTGGTTGCTAGGTGCACCTAAAGGGTCATCGACCGAAGTCCCCCTTTGGAGAGAGACCACAGGTAGTCCAAAATGTTGGCCACCGGACAGGATAAAGGGTCCAGTTCCTTGCCCTGACACCAAATGAAGAATCTCTTCCATTTGAAAGCATAGCATTTTCTGGTCAGTTCCTTTTAGATGCCTCCTCAACAATGAGGACATTTTCGGAGAGACCCAAAACCTGGAACTCTAGCCGCTCAGGAACCAGGCTGTCAGGTGCAGGGACTGAAGGTCCGAGTGGAGTAACTTCCCCTGACTGATGGAGAGCAGGTCCGGGCATAGTGGAAGATGCCTCAGGAGCCTGTTGCTGAGGAAATTGGGGTACCAAGACTGGCACAGCCAGTCTGTGCCTTGTCACTCCTGACCTTGAAAAGCACCTTGTGGATCAAGGGAAGTAGAGGGAAGGCAAAGAAGAGGCCTGGAATCCAAGGTCTCAAGACAGCATCCTGCTGCAGTGAGCCCAGCTTGGGGGGGGCACAGAACAGCATCAGCTTTGTGTTCTCCCTGGAGGCGAACAGGTCCACCTGATAGGTGCCCCACTGGGAGTACAGGCTGTGAACTACCTCCGGATGGAGAGACCACTCGTGAGACGCCTCGCCTACCCGGCTGAGGGCATCCACCAGCTGACTGGAGGCTCCTGCCACATGGAAGGCTAGGAGATCTGCCTCCAGGCTGTGCACAAGAGTCCATACGCAGAGAGTTTCCTTGCAGGGAGTGCATCCCACCCTGTTTGTTGAGAAAGTACATGGTCGTGGTGTTGTCTGTCTGGACTTGGACCACTTGACCCCGAACATATGGAGCGAATGCAGTCAACGCCAGCTGAACTGCCAGGAGCTCCAGTAGGTTAATGTGCCATTGGGACTCCTCAGGGGTTCAGAGCCCGTGGACTCTGTATTCCCCCAGCTCATGAGAGGTGCGTTGGTTGTCAGGATGACCATCGGCTCGGTGTGTACAAATGGGATCCCTTCCTGCAGATGCTCTGGGACTAGCCACCACTGGAGGGTGTCCCACATCTTCTGGGTCACAGTGACCAGTTGGTCGAAGTGACCTTTGCACCGAGACCACTGGCTGACCAGCTCCCACTGCAGGGAGTGCATATTCCAACGGGCCCAATGGACCACACTGGTGCAGGCTGCCATGTAACCCAGAAGGCACAGGATGTTCTGGACAGGGCACAATTGCCAACCAGAAATGACTGGGCAAAGGAGGCGAGAACCTCCACCATGTCCGCCAGGAGCTGGGCTCTGCCTCTGCAAGAGTCGAGCTCTGCCCCATGAAGCTGATCACCTGCGAGGGCATGAGTTCCGATCTGGCCTCGTTGATCAGGAGGCCAAGTTTGATGCAGGTTTGGAGGGCCAGGTCTCTGGACTGCTCCACCTCCTGCCTGGAGGAACTTGCGGTCAACAAGTCATCCAGGTAGGGGTACATCTGGACTCCTCGGCACCTCAGGTAAGCTGCCACCACTGCCATGAATTTGGTGATGACCCTGGGGGTGGAGAAGAGGTCGAATGGCATGGCCTGGAACTTGGAGAGGGTTCCCTTGGCTCGAAAGTGGAGGAAACTTCGGTGGGACGGACGGACAGATTGGGACATGGAAGAATGCATCCTGGAGATCCAGACAGCAAAACCACATGTCTTGCTCTAGAGATGGTATGATCGGAGACAGAGTGACCATCGTGAAGATGCAGGACCTGAGGAATTTGTTCAGGTCGTTCAGATCTAGAATGGGGTGCCAGCCCCCCGTCCACTTTGGCATTTGGAAGTACCTGGAGACAAACCCTGGGTGTTCCAGAGGATATGCTACTCTGACCACGACCTCCTTGGGGAGGAGCTGGGCTATGTCATCTTAAAGAGCCGACCAAGTGCCTGTGGATACCAAGTCCTCCCGTGGGGCGCGGGTTCAGCTTGGACGGTACTGCTCGAATTCCAGAGGCAGACCCTGACCGACCACTTCCAGAACCCACCTGTCTGTGGTGACAGCAGACCAGGTGGATAGGAAGTGGCAGAACCGGCCCCCACAGGAGGACCCAGGAGAGGTGTGACGAGCATGAGGGTGGCACCCCTCTTCCCGTCACTGAGCGGGCTTGGAGGAGGAGGAGGAGGACCTGGCTGAGGAGCCACCAGGTCCCTTCCCTTCAGGCTTATGGACCACTGAGGCCATGGACTTGGGCCTGGGTCATCAAGACTGAGCCTGTTGGCCAGACTGGTGCTGGGACGGTTTTGCCGCAGGAGTGGAGGACCAAAAGGGCTTATGCTTCTGCTTCCTGGAGCCCTTGGGATCCTTCTGGGCTGATGTCATGGAGTCCAAGGTGGCACTGGACTTCTTGATACGCTGGAGGTGACCCTACACACCAGGCCCAAACAGGCTGGTGCCCAGAAATGGGACATCTGCCAACTTGTACTGAGTGTCTGCCATAAAGGTTGAGATCTGCAGCCAAGCCTTATGGTGCATGGCAACTGTGGCCGCCACTGAGCAGGCACAAGAATCTCCCATATCCAGAGCAGTTTGAAGTTGCTGCTTGGCCATAGCCCTGCCATGATCGTGGACCTGCTTCATCGTGTTCTGGAGGTCCGCAGGAAGATGAGGAATCACCTCATCCAAGGGGACCAAGAGGGCATGGGAGAAGTGTGCCATCATGACAGCCAAGCTCACCTGGCAGAGGCCGAGTGAGGAGGCAGCATAGACTTTTTTAGCCACGTGGTCCAATTTCTTGGATTCCTTGTCCGGCAGCTTGTCGACATCCCCAGTATTGCCCGAGCACTGAAACACGGAGTTGGCTACCAAACCCCCAGCCAAGGGGTGCTCCATGAAACCCGACAGGGTACCGGTGGACACCACATACTTGCGGGCCATCCGGGCTGTGGGCAGGACGTGGGGCGCTGCCAAAGCTGCAGGGCTGGGCCAACAATGGCCTCGACCACTGGTAAAGCCTCTGTCAGAGAGTCCCCTTTTCCAGGATTTCTGTGAGGGGACAGTAAACCCGCTTCTGGATGGGCTCCAGTTTCATCCCCGTGGACTCTGAGATGAGGCAGTGGATGCCCATGAAGGAAGTGTGCCCTTCCTCTGGCGAGAGATCCCCAATGGACTCCATGTCAACTGGACAGCAATGCAGTGAGGAATCCTCAGACTCAGAGAAGTCAACATAAAGCAGCCAACTGCCCAAGTCACTTTCGACCCACTGACGCAGTCAGGTGTGAGAGTGACCAACAGTTGATGGGGAAGTCCCTTGGACAGCCAAAACTCCTTAATCGGAGTGCCAGTCAGCGGCTGCTCGGGTAACGGCTCCAACACAATTGGCGGAGAGGCCAGCTTCGGCCAAACCGAGATGATCGTGACCGGCTCCGCTGGGGGAAGAACATTTTCGACCGGCCCCACCAGGGGTGTTGGTGATGGCCTGTCGGGCGACAGTCAAGTGATGGCCGGTGTGGGAGCCGGGGTTGGCTTCGGACTGGACAACACCAACTGTTGCCACAAGGTCTTCGTAACATCAATGCAACTTGCACCAAAGCCTCTCCTCACTCGAGGAGGATGAAGATGAAGAATAGTGGTGGCGTTACTTCCCATGACATCAAGAGCGGGATCACCGATGGTGGCGGGAGCTGCTCAACCCACTGAATGAGGAAGCCAGAGACCTTGACTGCTGGGGGTACTGACAGGGGATCTCTGAGGGAGCCAGGGAGAGCCACAGCTCCTCCTGGTCTGGGTTGGTGACCGGAGGGTTAGGTTCAGTGGGCTGAGCCGCCCATTCAGAGGTCACGGGCAGGACCGGAGTCCTGAACAGAGAACTGTCAACCTCTTCTGATGACATCTGGTCAACAGGATTGAGAAAAATCTCAGCTGCACTGTCGGCCTGCGTCTTGACCAACTGACCTGATAGGGTCTGAGATCGAGAACGCTCCCGGACCCAGGAACATAGATAGTAAGTCTTCTCCTTTTCTTTGACTCCTCCTTGCAAGAGGCGGGGCTGTGTGCAACCCAGAAGGGCCCTGCCCTTTAGTCGGGAGGGACTGGCACAGCTCCTTGTAGGAACACAACTGGAGCGGAACAAAGGCAGAAGCCGAGGAGTACTGTATGGCGGCCTGAGCTGCCTCCTCCTTGAAGGCCATAAGTTGTTCCAACTGCTCGGCGGACCCCACAACAGTGGAGACCACCTAACGGGCATCCTTAGATTTGACCGGCAGATGTCGTTTTTCTGGGTGGCCCAACTTAAGGTGGGCAAGGCAGTCCTCAAGGACCGTTGCGTGAAACAACCGGCAAATATCGCAGGCCTGGTATTATGTTCGTGGCCCAGGCAGTAGACGCACATGGCATGGGGGTCAGTATATGACATCTTCTGCCTGCATGGGCACCAGCGAAATCTGGGCGAGGACTTTTTGTTCACTGCGGTGGTGATAGATGATCGAACTGAAGACAAAAACCTGAGAGAGTTCCAAGTTTTGGAAGTAAATCTGAAGATTTTAGTGCTAGGGCCTACTCAATGCAGGAGCGGTAAGGAGAGAACCTGCTTCTTCCAATGAAAAGGAAGAGCTGGCATCATGGGGTAGAGCTAAGGGATACATCACCCGGGTGGGTGGAAGAAGCCAGCTTGAAGACTTTCTGGCAACTCTTAATGGGAAAGGACACTGCCGGATAGTGTGGATAGAACAACATATCCATGTCCCTAGAAACCCACATTATTCTGGATTTCGTCTTCTACTAAACATTGCAAATAATGATACTCTACTGGAGAGCACTGGTCTCAGAACTGATCCCTGTGGTACCCACTCATGACTCCCTGAATGTCCTGCGCCCCCCCCCCGTCAGTTCCCTATCCACCTGATCAGTTTGTTCTCTACCCACAGGCCATGCAGATTTATTTTTTCTATTATATGTTTATGCTCCAGAGCTTGGCAGGCGGCTATGGCCCTCCCTCGGAGAGATGCATCTCTCCAGCCTCACGCGTCCCTGTTGATGCCAACTCCCGGTATTTCCCCCACGAAGGGACTAGGGAGGAGAGTGCCAGCTTTCTCCACCACCCCTGAGCACAATCCAGAAGCTGGGGGTGAGGCAGAGACGTAGGACCATCATGGAGCTTGCCAGCTCCCTTTTCCACATTTCCTCCTGTCCCCTCCCTCCCTGTTGACGTGAGAATGCTGGTACGTGCCGCCAGAGGGCAGTCAACGAGTGGGCCGACAAGCCTCCCCCCAAGACAGGATAGCAGTCCTCTGGATGCTCGACCCTCCCTCGCCCCTGCTGACCCCCAATGATCTGGGCTCATTTCCGAACCCAGGTCACCGACATCACACAAGGTGTAGTGACCAGCGCCTCAACCTTCAGCGCCATCGGGCCAGCATAGATTTTTTCAGTAGCCTTCTGTGAGGAATAGAATTTGAAGACCTTGATAAAACTGAGGTGCAATGCATCCACTGCTTGGCACCTGTTCACATCCTTTATGACTCAAAGAAGGCAACTACAGTAGGTTACTTTGGCAAGATCTCCCTACTTCAAACTCATACTATCTCCTGTCCTGCAACCCATTTGCTTCCAAGATTTCCACAATTTGTTCCAGCAGTTTGTCTACATTCCAGGTGGGACTAACCAGTCTGTAACTTCCCTTGTCATTCCTAGTTCTGCTCTTGTAAAGCAGCACCAAATTAACTATTCTCTAGTCTGCTGGAACTAGACCCCGGAGTCAGTTGAATAATTAATTATGGCTGACTTACAAAACATCATGACTGATTTTTTTCAGCTAGTTTAAAATTTATGACTGTGCCTGAATAAAGAAAATCCAACCAAATTTTTCAACTTCCGCCACTGTTAAATTGTTTTTATGTATTTGCTACTGACCACTTGACAGGGTTAGTGAGCCCATTTACATTTAATGAGTAATGTATACATGGAATTTTGTAATACCCATTAAGAATGAAGTCCTGATAACACCTCAGTCTTGGCCTGTACCTCTCTCCCTCTTTTTCAAAGCTTATTGCTTCCTCACCTTGCTCCTGTTTTAGATGAAACTGAGTTCTTTACCTTTCACAAGAGTTTGCTCTGCTCATCTTTGCTTCCTCTTGTGCTTTTCCATAGCCAAAATGTAAATTTTGTAACTGGTGTAAGTTATTTTTACCTCTGTCGTAATGTATACAAAAATGATGTTGTTAATAATGTAAGATGTTGTTTACCATTGTTTCTCTTACACCCTTTGGTGTGACTGTATTAGTTGTTTACTGTAGTCATTCACATAATTGATCTATGTTCTAATCTTGTAACCTGTGTTTTCACTGCCAATGTAATGTACTTCCCAGGTTGCCCTTGAAAAGGGGACTGTCTTTTCTCAGTGGGCTCACCCGGTTATCAAAATTCAATAAATAAATAAATAAGACTGTAATCAGATCCACCGCCCCACCCACCCACTACCACTGCTGCAACCTGCACTGATCTGACCCCAACTCTTGTAGATTAACATACAGGTCCACATAATACAAACTACACAACGATATTACTGCAAGTACCCTGATTCTTCTCAGCACTGTTTTCTGAAAATTGTCCCAATGAAAAAATAAGAGGAGGAACATAACTAGGTAAATCCTCATAAGAAGAACTATTGTCAATCTTGTTACCTTTACAACTAATGTACTTTAGTTTGTACACTTACTTTTTACATTATTTTCTTCCTTTACCTAGAATTCATTATTTGTACTTTGCTTTCATGGTTTATGTACATATCAGTTGATATCACTTTATTTGTAACTGCTGTTTCACTCTCTGCTGTTTCTGCTCCTGTGGGTCATACCTGGAAACAGGCTTCATATACCCAATGCCTAGCCATAATCCCAGTAAACACATTTTAAATAATATACAATCCCAGTAGGTCACAATATTTCTTTCTCACTACAATTTGTGATTTAAATAAAATAAAGTAAGATTTCAACACTAATGATGCCTGGCATCCAGGGCGATCATTTCAGCAAAATCATAGGGGTAGCAAGGTGGGGGGCACAATGTGGGTGGGGCCGTTGTGGGCAGAGGCCAGAAGGGTGGCATTTGTCGATGTGACATAGGGTTAGTTTCCAAGTAATTTAAAATGGCTATAAATTGAATAATAAAGTTTGAATATGAATCTGAAATGGGTCATTACAGATGTTGATTCAAATTAAATAGCTAGTTTATCAAATTATGGAATCATCAGTATAGTGAAAGTCCCATTCCTCAACTGTACAAATATTAAACAAAAACGAACTGATGAAAAAAATTCACACCAAAAACCTGTAAAGAAAAAAAATAATAAAAGGAAAAAGAACCTGTTTATGTGCAGTTTGATTGTGTCAGTAGATTTTAAAATGCATTTGTGGCATTCTACAATTTCGACAGCTATCAATATAATTTACAATACTTGGTGATACCTCTGTAGTCTCTCTGCCTATTTTTCTGCTGACAGTGCCCTGAATCCATGAGAAGCAACCAAACTGCACATGTAAGTGCTTTATACTGCCGACCTGCATCCGAATGGTCACAAGACACTCCACGTTTCCCTTAGTGTTAATGAATTACTAAAGAAAATTAAGAAATCTCAGTTTGAACTCTAACCTTTTGCACCCGGCTGCAAGAGTGGAGACTAGTTTTAGCACATATTAACTGGCATAGCAACTGCATTTGAAAGAATCCAACCAATGGCAACCAAGATATGTAGAACTTTAACCAACATTAAAGGCTGGCATTATATATACAAGCCACATTACATAAACATGAAACTCCACCTCCATGTGCATAAAACATTCAAGACATTGTCTGTTTAATTTAGTGTCACTGTAATGCCACATACACATATACCATGTGGGTTTTCTCAGACAGTCCCCCGGTAACACCTGCTTTTCCCCAGTAACAAAGGATTGTGGGTTTATTGTAGGTGGTGACTCCTTGGCACATACTGAAGCTATTATGTGGGTCATATACTGGCACCATTGCTAGAGAAGTCCTGCCAACGTGATACTACCAGCCTTTCCTAATCATACAATCAAGGATTACATGAGCAAGCCATATTTCTACATGCAAAACTGCTGGACTAACACTGCTGACACTATGTAAGCCCTAGAAATGAATCCAGATGTAACATCACAGACACTCATTTTCTAGTATCTTTGCGGATGGCTGCTGGGCTAATATCATTGACACTTTAGCAGACCTGGGTAAGGTAGCTGGGCTACCACCACAAAAACTGTGGTAGCGTTGGGGAAGCTACTGATCTAATATCACTGAAATTCTAGCAGCCTTGGGGCAAGCTGTTAGACTAGTACTGCTGACATCCTGGTAGCCCTGGGAATGGCTGCTAGGCTAGTACTGCTGGCACTCAGCCTTGGTGAAGGCCGCCAGGCTAAAATCCTGACACTGATAGCTATGAGGAATGCTACTGGGCTTACACCACTGACATGCTAGCCTCAGAGAAGGCTTTGGGGCTAATACATGGGCACAACCAATGGGGGGGCCAGTCCCCCCAACTTTTTAAGCCATGCCAACTGCTCAATGATATTAGCATCAGCATGAAAGTCTAGGTAGGGATGTGTGCCCCCCAACTTTTCAGCTGTGGTTGCTCCCATAAACACCACGGACACTAATATCCTTGCAAACATTACTGACAGTAGCAACCCCGGGGAAGGATGCTGGGCTAACATTCTTGCATTCCGTTAGTGCTGATGAACACTGCTAACGCCACCACTGACAATCTTGCAGCCCTGAGAAAGGCTGCTAGGCTAACACTGCTGACACTCTGATAGCCCTGAGAAAGACTGTTGGGCCTGTACCTCTGACACGCATGTAGCCCTGATGAGGATTTCCAGACTAGCACTGCTGACATTTCAGTAGCCTTGAGTAATGTTATCTTTGCTTTGATCCCATGCTGTTAGCCCTCTTTTAGGAACCTGTTTCCACAAAGTGTAACAATGAGCCAGTACCTAATTTGTATTCAGTGAATTTGCTGAAATTTGGCTCGTTTACCTTCAGTTCAGTCCAGCTGAAGTTTTGGGCCACTTTGGATCACTTCAGCCTTTGGCAAAAAAAAAAAATGTCTAGCCCTTCATAATAAGTAGCCCAAACTAGTCCTATAGCCACTTCTTCGTTACCACCCAATCACTCTCCACCCTCCCCCAGACTTTTTTTTTATTAAGAAAACAAAATCCAGCTCCTGGGACAGCACCAGGTATTGAGTTTTGTTTCAAAAACAACTGGAGAAACAGGAGAGGGTGGATGAGGTTAGAACTGACAGGAGTGACCCCAGTATCACTTGATCCTCCGCATCCCTCCGCTGCTACTGACCACCCCAGTCTTGACCCCAAAATCAGGTAATCAACCAATGTCTTGCTAACTGTTATACATTTGGTGCCTTTAAAAAGTAAGGATACTGATTACTGGAAATGTAAGCCTCCTTTAAAAAAGATATTCGTGAAAACTTGCAGTTAGTTCACATTATGGAAAGACTGGAAGGCTGAATTAATCTTAGTGGGTTTGAATCTGATGATTCAAATGACTAAACTTGACACATCCTTCACTTATCATTTTAACCACCATTAGAAGGAAAGGAGAATATTTATCATTTAAACAATAAACATTATAGGCCACTTGAGGAGAGGAAGTGCTACAGTTAGATTTATTGCTTTAAAATCTGGCAAGCTATCTGTGGTTTGCCCACATGGTCCTTCAGCGCAGTTTATATTTACTGACAATATATATTTAGTATACCTGTAGTGCTTGAGGGCGGGGAGTCAGATTGCATCCTTACATTATGGCTTCTGGTCTGGACTGCCCTGCCCTTCTCTGTGGCATAAACAATCAATGCTTCGCTCCTCTTTCCTCTCTCTGCTTGCTCGCCTCGCCCGCCACCCGGTTTAAGTAACTACCAGCCGAAAAGCTGAATTTCAAAATTCACTCGAGTCTGTCTCACACTGTAGCCTCTTGTTGCTCGCACCTCAGTCGCAATCTCTTCAACTTGCCTGGAAGTTGTTTCGTGTGGTGGTGGTTGGGTAGGTTCCAGTTTTTTTTCACTGCTGCTCCTGCTCAATCCTCCAGTTTGTCAGGTGACCCTCTCTCACGCCATGGCAGCAACAGGATGGATGTTGGGGTTGTGAGTGGGTGGATGGTGGGCTGAGGTCGAGGAACACATGCAGCCAGCGCACCAGGCACCCTCCACGCCAGACAGACTCCTTGTTGAAGCAGCTCCTCACGCAGCAGCACAAAGCCACAACAACTTGCACAAACCACAGGTGCATGCACGGGCAGGCACGTATTGCCAGGAGGCAAAAAATTATGTTTTAATATTTTAAGCGCCCATTAAGCCATAGGCAAGTGCAGAGGTCACAAGCCCTGTCATAGGGGTCAGCAGGGGCCCATAGGGGCCTAATAGCAGTTTCTGCGACCCCTAAATGATGCCCTGGAAGGGAGGTGGGGGTTATCTTAGGCAGACTCGATGAGACGAATGGTATTTGTCTGCTGGCATGATTCTAGAATTCTTAGAATCTAATGGTTTACAGGACAGTAAGCAACATGGTTTCCCCAGGGTGAAGTAGTGCTGGGTGACAAGGGAGGTGAACAGGAGGTGTGCTGTCAATGTGGCCTATATGAACTTCAGTAAAGTCTTTTACACAAGTAAGGAGGCCTAGTGCTAGGTGACAAAAAAAACAAAACAAAAAGAAAAAAACAATGGGTAGGAAATTGAAACATAGAAATTATCGGCACAAAGTGCCACTTACTCTCCAGCCCATCCAGATTTTCCTGCCTGTTCTATCTCTGCAGACCCAACCTGGTCTCCATCTACCTCCCCTCCCTGCCTGCCTATTTACCAATATTCCCTTATGCATATCCCATGCGTGTTTGAAGTACCCTCCCACACTGTTTGTGCCTCACCACCTCTGCTGGCAGCCTATTCCAGACATCCACCACTCTTTCACTGATAATACTTTCTTACATTCCCCTTAAACTTCCCCAGCCCAGCTTCATTGCAGTCCCCTTGTCCTGGTGCACTTCCTCATTTGAAATAAACCCTCTCCTGTACCCTGTTCACCCCATGAGATACTTGTATGTCTATCATTTCCCTCTCCATCCTTTCTTGTAGGGTGTACATGTTGAGATCCATCAGTCTCTCTTCATAGAGTTTTTTAATGTAACCCTGCACTATTTTAATTGCCCTCCTCTGGACTATCTCCACCTTGTCTATGTCTTTCTGAGATGTGGCCTCCAGAACTCGTCACAGTACTCCAGGTGGGGTTTCATGAGCTTTCAATACAGTGGCAACATCATCTCCCTCTTCCTGCTGGTGATGCCTCTCCATATGCTCTACAGCATCCAATCAGCCCTGCCCACTGCCTTGTCACACTGCCCCACCAATTTGAGGTCATCAGATATGATAACCCTAAGGCCTCTTTCCTGCTTAATGATGGTCAGTAACTTGCCCCTCATTTATAACCAGCTCCTGGATTTCTATGCCCTATGTGCATGATTTTGCGCATTTTAGCATTGAATCCCAGCTAATAATCATAGCAGAGGGTTGGAATTCTCTACCCCTGCTCATTTATCAAATTTTAATCACATTTCTTATAAATTCATGCATTTTTCTAGGAGTGTGCTACTAGTTTGTGGCCCATGTCAAAGCAATCATTATAAAATGGGCAAATGAGTTCAAGGAATCTGACTGGTTATTAGCCATGCATTAGAAGTGTCTAATGCATGGCTAAAACTAGAAACTCCACGTGGAATAAACAGCCCCATTTTATAAGCACAACAAGCCACTCTGGGGATGTGTGTTAGACAGTTCTAGGAGACTGAATGCACTCGGCCTGCAGCTTCGTACCTCACTACGCCCCCTAGCTGTGCATTAGAACTGTTTAACACACACCCTGTTATGTCTTATTGCTTACTCAGTGTTCAGTTCAGTTCATTCCCCCCAGCTGCTACGCCCTGACCACTCCTCAAGTTTCCCAAGATACCTATTCATTCTCTCCACCCCTCCTAGGTAGCCACCCTATTACAGATTTTGATGTCATCTTCAACAAGCATTTGTCAATGCTGAATGTTTGCTTGCTGATATTAGCATTGAAAGTGCAGGAGTTAGACAGAAGCAGGATAGGAATGGCAGTGAAGTACTGAAGTCACGCCAACCCCCCTCCATCCTGCAGAGATGGACAGGCATTGGGGTGTGCCTTTGGCTCATCGCCCATAACGCTCATGCCATGTCACCTCATTCTATCCTGTAGACACTGACAAGTGTTGAGGTGTGTCTTGGGGTGTTTGGCTTTACAGTCACACCATTCCATAAGCACATATGCTGAAATGGGTGCAGTGTAGGAAAATGGGGTGAACTCTGTGGCTGAAGAGTCCAAGGCACACCTCAATGCCTGTCACTGGCTTCCAGGTGGGGGTGGGGGTGGAATGGCGTGAGTATTACAACCGGAAATCCAAAGGCACACCCCTGATGCCTGTCAGTCTGTACAGGGTGGGACATTATGGTTAGAAACCCTAACATCCCGGGCGTTTGTTGATATTTGCACTACAAATTTTCAACGTGGCCTTTTTGTGTCCCCACCTCATGAAAGCGTTTGGGACCTCTCTTCATGAACAGTGGCACTGTGATTCTGTGAATCTGTCCTGAAGGTTGATTTCCACAGTAACCATGTCATTCTGTGCCAGATGTGCAAAAACATAGTTTGGCCAGGATGTGGAAAATAACATCTGTACCATTCATACGGAGGTGTGAAGAGATGGCAATGTTGAAAATCTGGAATGAAAATATTAAAAGTGCTCAATTTATGAGCTTGCGTGGAAACTGCACAATGCACACTAGTAACACAGTCATTTAGTGGAATTATTTCACCAAATTTTCAATATAGGTATTTTGGGACCTCTGCTCATGAACAGTGTCACTATGATTTTCTTAATCGTCCGGAAGTTGATTTCCCACAGCGACTGTGCCATATGTGTGCCAGATGTGCAAAAACACATTTTGGACAGGATATAGAAAATGACAGCTGTACTGTTCATAAAGAGATATGCAAAATGACAATGTTGAAAATCTTGAGTGAAAATATTACAAATCCTTGAAGTTAAAATTGACGTGGAAACTGCACAATGCCGTTTGAAACACAGTCATTTTTGGAATTTTCACCAAATTTGCAACATAGGCTTTGAGAGCCACCTCATAAACAGTGATACTATTGTTTTGTTAATTGATCCCAAAAGGTGATTCTGCAGTGACTACAAATCACCTTTCAGGACCAAATAATCAGATGACAGTGACTGAATTCATGAGGTGGGGTCCCAAGAACCCCATGTTGAAAATGTGGTGCTAAAATTCACAAAAATGGCCAAGATATCCACCTAAATTGAAAAAAAAAAATTTTTTGCCATTATACAGCTTACCGGCATTTCTTCAGTTTGTGGTCAGCTTTGAAGAGTGCAGACGTGTTTCCGCTCCACCAAAGATCATCATGCCAGGCTCTGGAGGTAAGTATGGGAAGAATGTGTGTGTGGGGATGTTGGGTGTGCAGAGGGTGGATGTGGGTTGGGGGAAGGGGCACCGGAGACAACAAGGGACTGTTTCTTTGCTTTTACAGGTTAAAAAAAATACCAGCAGGAAGGTTTTTCCTTTACAGGTTTGTTTTTGGTACACTGGGTGGGCTTCCAGTGTGCCACCTGTATTTTTTAGGGGGGAACTGAAGCCGACGGGGGTTGGGCGTCCCATCGGCACAGAAAAAGGATCTGTATTTGGGGGGGTCACATGATACCGAGGGGGATTGGGCACCCCCTCAGCATACAAAACTATTACACGGGGGACATTATGCCGATGGGGATTGGGCTCCCCCATTGGCAAATGAACTGGGGAGGGGGCATGCCGACAGGGGGATTGGGCACCCCTGTCGTCTTCCATGGGGACTGTGAGAGGCGGACGGTGACAGCTGCTGCCATGTTTATTGAAATGGGACACCAGACAAGGCAAGTTGTGATTCGCCGCTGGAATCAGGGACCACCCCAGCAGAAAGAGAGCTGATTGTTAAATGATGGGCGCTCCCTGATTGCAGCAGCAAATTTCTTTCAAGTTGGTGGCATGCTGTAATACTGCTGTCATTGACAGCATGCTCCTCTATTGGTGCCACAGAGACCAGCCCCAAAAAGCACTGCTGGCACTGACCACAACATTGCCTCACCTCCACAACCCGCTACTCCAGCAAGCTGCCACAACATGTTTCTTGCACGTGCGTGCAAGCAAACATAAAAAGGCATACCTTCCCTTCTAGTTCTTCTGCAATGTGACTTATGAAGACATTGAAGAGGACCGGTCCCAATGGTGAGCCCTGCAGCACCCCACTGGTCGCTGTCCCCTAATTAGAATGAATGCCATTTACCATCACCCTCTGTCGCCTATCCTTAACCAATGATCCCCCAGTTGGTTCAGGAATAGAACCCAGAGGATTGTACTAAATAGGGAATTCTCAGGGGAGATGGGAGTCATGAGTCAGTACTTTGCCTGTTCTCTTCAATATATTCATAGGGGACATAAGGGTGAAGCATGAAGGAATAGTCTATCTATTTGCTGATGACACCAAGATCTGCAATAGTGTGGACATAATCGAGGGAATGCAGGCTGGAGTAGGGACCTGGAAAGACTAGAAGAGTAGTCTAGAATTTTACAGCTGGGATTCAATACCAAAAAAGTGCAAAGTCATGCACATCAGACACAAAAACCCAGAGCCGAGTACAAGATGGGAGGAGAGGTCATGGCATATATCTCATAGGAAAGAGACCTCAGGGTTATCAATCAAATGATCTGAAAGTGTTCAACGATGGTGGGGAGAGCAAATATGATGATGGACTGCATAGGGAGGGGGATAGCAAGCAGAAGGAGGTAGGTTATACTCAGTAGCATTATTTCACTAGAATCATAGGGGTTGCAAAGTCCCATTTCAGCAAAAGCATAGGGGTTGTTAAACTCCCCCAACTACCACATTTATATAAATAAATACTAGGGAAACCTTGTTTTAGGATTCTTAGGGGTTGCAGTGGGCATCATAGGGGTTGCAAAAAAATCATAGGAGTCTCAACCGCAACCCCTGGCTACCCCTAAATGACGCCCCTGCTGGCATCATGTCATTAAAATCCCTATTTTTTAGTACAAGAAAAGCAACATATAGGAGAGGGGAGGAAAACTGCAAAAAACAGAGACATCCTCAAATGCCAGGGTGCCATAACACACACATACATGAATGCAAGCAATTTAAGAGTCATAGACAACAAAACAAAACTGAATATTAGTCAGTGTATTGTTACAAAGCAGGACTTTTCAGACTGGGCACACATTTTTCCCCAGTAGCTCCAGGGCAGTTTCACTATGGACTATCAATGTAAAACAGTACTCAGTTTTTCTATTTTGTGATAACCAGTCCAGTTCAGGTGTATGAGAGTCAGGAAAAATTTCAGCCTGTAAAGTAATTGCTCCATCACAGTAAAACACAGGAACCCCGTCCTGTCCCTTGCACGTCTGAATTTCTGAAAGCCAGTACACACCAGCAGTTGTCAGAATCAGAATTCTCCATACAGGGAATCATTGTGCAACATCATAAATGCCCATAATAAACCTCTGCCACCACACAAAGCAAGTTTATACTGGATGAAAAGTATCCCATGCTGGTCTGGAAAGAACTGCCACTGATCAGAAGGGAGGAAGCTGCCAGCCTATCCAGGCAGAACCAAACCAAAAGTGAGATTGCAAGGCACAGATATAAAGAAGCATTTCACAAAAACTCTCCAACACAAAATATATAGATTTAATTTTTACCACAGGCTGCTGCTCCCTTGAGAAATGCTGCACTAGTTAATTATGCACCAATGTGCTAGCTCAGGTGGTAAAAAAAAATAGCCAGGTTAATGGTTACAGGGAGGACAATATTAATGTGCGTGATGGGAGCCTTTAACTGCTGTTCCTCTAAAGTCTGAACTCAAGCCTTCTCAATCAAGGCCTCTCCTCAGACATTAAAGCACAAAGTACAAAGCCACAAACCACAGTTGGAACTTACCTGTTAATTTTATATTTTGGCTCAGCCTCGGTCTTTTAGTTCCTTCCTTCTGCCTGGGCTTCCTCCTCGAGTCATCAGACTACTCAGACCAGCACTGGCCAGTAGTCACAACACAATCTCCTTCTTAGTGTCTGGCCTGGCCTTCACGCTGTTCTTGGCTTGCCTCCTGGCCTACAGCCTGCCTGCCCACTGCAGTCCTCTTTCTTCACCTGCCACGGTGCCCACCCAGTCAATGTTGTTGGCTTGGGGCCTTGTTCACCTTGCCGCCTGGCCTGTGGCCCGCCTCTCTCACTAGTCCTCATCTTTTGAGTCTCTTTCCCCAATCCCCACCCGGACTGGGCTGGCCCATGTTGCAGTTTTGTCACCTTGCCTACTATGGGTATGGCCTGCAGCCTCAGTCCTGCCTACTAGGCTGGCTTCACTTGCTGTTGCATTGCTGCAAGACCACTGGACCCTAGTACCTGCCGTGCTGACGAGCTGCCAATATACTGCTACACACGGTGCACACACACAATGAGCAGAGCTCATGACCCACGTCCTGGATCGCCCAGACTGAAGTCCATCCTCCTCCTCTCCTGACACAAGTATGATCCCCACCCAACTATCCCTGCATCCCGACAGACACTCAGGTGTTCCTTCCTAGCAGTCCCTCGCTCATCCACTTTCATTCACTTCTCTGCCAGCATGCATCGCTTAGCATGTGCAGTGCGCACAACTCCTAGCTCCTCCCTCTCTCTCATAAGACTGGCACCAAGGAGCCAGAGGCGCAATTTGTGGTTGGTGGCTGTGGCTGCCAGCAACTACACACAAACATCTGAGGCACTTGGCATGGGATGGGTGGCGATTGGAAGGGCTGTGACCAATGGGACTCATTGTTTTTATGCCTCCAGAGCTCCTCCAGTGTGTGTGTGTGTGTGGAGGTGCAGGAGGGGGACTGAGTGTCAGGCAAGGCAGGTACAACAGGGGATCAATCGTCAACTTCAGAAAAATATGACTCCAGTCAATTACAGCTGCAACTCAAGGCAACTGCAGCTAACTGCAACTCCCTTGAATTGTGGCTCACAATTTCGACTGCTGATGGTGGCTCCGGGGTCTAGCTGGAACCTCCCCCATCTCCAGGCAATCATTAAACAGATTAGTCAATAGCACAACCAGATACTGTATATCAGATGGACACATGCTGCTTATCCCTTTATTTGCCTAAGCAAGCTGTATCTTCCATTGCTCACTTAATGTGCCATTGAGACAATAGGAGACAAACTTTTAGAGAATAAACAAACTT
This sequence comes from Neoceratodus forsteri, assembly GCA_016271365.2. Lineage (NCBI taxonomy): Eukaryota > Metazoa > Chordata > Ceratodontiformes > Ceratodontidae > Neoceratodus > Neoceratodus forsteri. The sequence goes on from CM057449.1 coordinate 1,732,493,577, forward strand.
TATTTTTAACAGCATTACAAAGAGCAGAATATCACGTAACACAACTTGAAGCTGCTATTAACCTAATTTGCCAGTTTTTTGTGTTTTGTTTAACTATACACAGGGTCAAAAGCAAACAGATATGGATTTCGGCACAGGTTCCCAATGAAAGCCTAAGCAAATGGGGCTTTCTCCTTGGTATCTACAGGAAAGGGATCTAAGGCATCTGAAATTATGTCATTCCCCACCCGACCCCCACCCCCAAGAAATCCAGTTTGAAGTATTAGACAAAATATAATCACTCAGTCATAGTGGCATCAGTTTGAACATGAAGACAGTTTAGGAAAAGGAAGCACATATTGTAAAGAAAATGTATATTCAAAATGAGTGGATTCTGGAAAATTACAAACATGTTACAAAGCATATACGGTTTCAGCTGCCAAGGTCATATTGTAACCAACCGGGAAGTTCAAAAAAGGTGCCCCTTCCCAATGTGGAATGTTTTTACAGGCTGTATCTTGGCACTGTAGTGAACAATATTTATTAACACAGTGCTTGATCGGAACAAGGTTTTCCAGAATCCTTTCTTCCCCACATTGACACTGACCATCCTTAAGATTTTTCCCAGGGAACAGCACCATGTTCTGAAATTCATAGGAGAGAAAGGGTTACAAAGTATCCAGTATAAAATGAGTCCAGTCAAACAGGCAGATAACCCTTAACTGAAAAATGTATTAAAAAAAAAAAAACAATAGGAAAAATGCGTATAAAACAAACCTGGTCCCAAAATGTTCTTAGTTTCACTTTAACAGTATCTAACATGACCAGTATCTACCATCAGAATGCCTGTTCAAGGAGCCGATTCTAAGTTAAATGTTCAAACATTTTATTTAAAAAACCGACTGTATCTAAATTAGTCACAATCACCCTTTTGTACACAATAGTATTCAGTTCTTAATCAAATGCTATTTTTTTAACATTTCTTGTATGCACTGTGATACAGGCTAATGATCTATTACCGAAACTGTAGGTAGTTTTGCAAGAGAGCTAAAATTGTAAAAAGAAAAGGCTAGGAATGTTACAAAGTGGTTATAAAATAAACAAACAGAATGGACTGCAAGCAGCAATGGCAAGGTTGCATTGGTCTCCTGACATCTTCAGACCATCTGTAGAACCTCTGAGCCATGAGGCTTGGCTGTAGTTCCTAGTCTTGCAGGATTCAGAACAGTAAAGACAGAAGTATTAACTTGATGGTGCTCAAATTCCTTCATGTTCAAAACCATTTTCATTTCTTTAAAAAAATGAAAAAATAAAATCAGACAAGATATAAAGTACTACAGTATGGACTTACTCTGTTAAGAAAGCTTATTTTACTGAAAAGTTTTCTTTCAATGCTCTCTGAACCAGTTACTAAAACATGTCGGGCTGATGCACAGTCGCAAGGTGTGGTGACATGATATCCTGGCCTACAGCTGCGAACAAAGCCAGTGAGCTGTTGGCAGGAATGGAGTACCCTCTGCACCAGTGTCAACTCAATTATGCAAATGCATATTCCAGATGTTATGTGGCACAAGGTTTTGCGCCACCTAATATGGTGAAATGCCACAGCTATGGGGGTCTTTTTATAATGCAGCACCAGTGGCATGGTGTCTGCCATGCACAGAGTCCTAGTGTTACCCGTACAGTTGTCACCCAACCCCCCCCACACCAGTACCTTATGGCCCACTTGTGGGTTGTACCAAAAATTATTTTTCAGTCCAACACTTGTCCTCCCTGGTGGTCCAATGGCCCTCCAGTGGAACTGTTTACTTTTCTTTTACTCCATGGTGTCCAGTGGATCCCCCCCTCACTAGCCCAGTCTGCCTATAAGACAGTTCACAAACAACCCCAATAAAAACTCAATCTACCACACTAGGCCAATTCTTAACAACTATGCAATTGAATGCCTGAGCAGAAATTTAAAGTGCACTTTATATTAAAATGCAAAGAAATTCAAGAAGGGTAACAGCTTTTGAAAGGTCCAATATTCCTGTAAAACTAACAAAACAAAGGGCATCATCAGGTTAACAAAACTTCAGCCCCTCATTTCAAAAACTAATTACAAAATTAAAAATAAAGGAACATTTCCATGAAGAGAACAGTGGTTAAATCACATTTAACTTATAAGAAGTAAACTGACATGTTTAGAGTCCCATTTACTGACATTCAAATACTTTACTTTCTTAACATACGCTTTAATAAAAAAATTTGTAGCACCTTAACCAGTACTTGCAGTTGCTTTTAGAGAGACTTTGATCTGATAAAAATAAAAGCTGTGCTTCGATGAAGACCACACTGCACTGTACAACTATGAACAGCTTTATTTTGAAATGAAGCACAAAATGATAGATACACCCCATTACACAGCATCATGGGTAATCTGTGTAAATCGCCATAAAGGAATTTAGTTGGGCTATACTTCAATGAGCACTGACAAGACCTGAGCAAGCAACTCTCAACAAGAACCTGCCTGCTCAAGGGTCTAAATCAGCTCAAAAATTAATTTTTCTTGAACAGTACTTATTACGTGATAGAACTTACAAGGACTCGTGCTTAAGCTCCTGGTCCAAGGCTGCTCAACCACCGATATCTGCAGCCCCAACTCAAAGATAGCAGTTCAGTACTGCTGAGTGGGGAACAGGGCTGCAGTTCTTTCAGTGGAAATTAACTGACATTTATGGGTGGGCAGATGAGGCGTGGCTGGGCACCACACATTTGTTTGGAAGAACTAGTATGCATATATACCACCCTCAGACAAGAAATATGGCCAGCAAGACTACTAACTGTATGTACTGTACACAGTTTCCCTACCCCTGGATTCTGATTCGCTTCCACGAAAAAGTACTGCAGCTGCATTCCCCACTGAGTGTCATCCAAATACTGTTTTGGTGGGGGGCTGCAGAGGTCAGTGTTTGGCGACATGGTGTCAATAATCTATGAGCAAGTCCTTGTAAGTTCTACTACTTATCAAGTACTGCACAATAAAGATGATTTCTCATGCTGTTTCAGACCATCAGGGCTCACAGCTCCTTTGTGTGAGTTGCCTGCCTCAAGGAAATAAGGTGTCAGCTGCTCTTTACCAATAATGGGTAAAATAATTTTTCAAAATGAACACTAGCTAAAATAACTAAACCAGCTTTGAAAGTTCACAATGAGTAGGTCTTTTAACTTGTTGAATAAATTTTGTTTTCCCTTTTTATTGTTTTTTTCCTTTTTGACCATCAAAATGGACCTGGGTGCATCTATGACCAAAAAAAAAAGCTGCGAGCAAGCTCATAATTCCATTTGAGAGCTCTGATTACATCATTAGTTAAACCACTACAGTTCCTTAATTAGATCATAGGCTTGCATTTCACTGCTTCCTATAATTATTCTATCTGTGCAGTAATTACACAACTGAGAAGAAAAAAATTACTCACCTTAGTAATTATGTTTCTTCTAATGGAGTCTTGCTGTATTCTGACAATTGCAGTGATTCCCAACCTTTGAGCTGCCTCGAGGAACAAAGAGTTAACTTTCTATGCAGGGCATAGAATGCTGAGCTCGAGCTCGGCTTAAGTCTTTGTCTGGAGTGATTCAAACCTAAACCGTCAGATTCTCACGAGCCCAACTAAACTAAAAAATTCTATGTGGAAATTGTAAAAATTCTTACTAGCCAACTGGCTGAAAAAAGTTTTGGATTCCCAAGGAAGACTCAAGTCAGGAAACCCAAAAACAAAACCCAATGTACTAAAAATAACAATAATAAATCAGCACCCAAACAAAAAGGAGGAGGGTGCAAGCAAAAAACACCCCAGGGTGCAACACTGCACCTGCCCACCTACTTCCCAAAAACAGGTTCTGAGAGGGGAGGCAGGAAGGGAGGTCTTAATACAGCAAGACTCCATTAGAAGAAACATAATTACTAAGGTGAGTAATTTTTTCTTCAAACAACATGATGTCTTGCTGTATTCTGACAATTGCAGACTACCAAGCAGTACCTCCAAGGAGGAGGGACAGAACCTACTTTGGGAATAGGCTCTGAAGTACTGCTGTGCCAAACCGAGCATCACTCCAAGCCTGGATATCCAGAGAGTAATGCTTGGTAAAGGTATGGACTGTTTTCCAGGTGGCTGCTTGACAAATTTCTAAGAGAGGGATATCCCTGGCAGCAGCCAGGGAAGCAGCTGTACCTCTTGTGGAATGAGCCCTCAGGCCTGAGGGTGGAATTTTTCCCAGCTTTTCATAGCACAATTGTATACAAGACACAATCCACCTGGCAATAGATCTTGCCCTTTCCCACTTCTCCATAAGTGAGGAATAACTGGAAGGAGTCAAACCTGTGACCCTTGGTATGCTCTATGTAGAAACTAAGGGCTCTTTTGACATCTAAACTGTGTAGCCTCCTCTCTCCTGAGAAAGAATGATCAGTGAAGGAAACAGGGAGAGACAGACTGGTTTAAATGAAAGTCTGAAACCACTTTGGGCAAGAACCTTCTATTGGTTCTAAGGACCACTTTATCCCTGTGAAATGAGATAAAATCAAGTTCCACTGACAGGGCTTGCAATTCACTGATACGCCTGGCAGAGGTAATGGCTACCAAGAACACAGTTTTCCAAGTCAAGTACTTAAGCTCTGCTGAAGTCATAGGCTCAAAGGGGGGTTGCATAAATTGAGAAATGCAAACATTCAAATCCCAGGCAGGGGCAGGGTCTCTAAAAGGAGGATTGGTGTGAAGCAATCCTTTAAAAAATTTACAGAACACAGGATGAGAAGATAGTGAGGAAGGCTTCCCCACAGACAAAAACGCAGAAACAGCTGACAAGTGTACCTTGAGAGTAGCTGGTCTGAGGCCTAGGCCATTAAGATGGACCATATAATCCAGAACCGTAGGCAATTCAGCAGTGTCTGGAGAAACATACTTCTTAGAACACCAAATACTGAATCTTTTCCATTTGGAGTTGTAAGTCTTTCTGGTGGAGGGCTTTCGAGAAGCCTTGAGGATATCCAGAACCCCTTGGGAAAGATGCAGATCTGCAAACTCTAAACTCTTCAAGAGCCATGCTTTGAGATTGAGAGTCTGAAGATTGGGGTACCAAATCCTTCCCTGAGAGGATGTTAACAGGTTGTAATTCCTGGGACGAGACAGGGGAAGATGGACTGCTAGGGACAGCAACAGGGGGTACCTGGGCTGTCTGGCCCAATCTGAAGCAATCAGAATCACCTTGCAAGGTTGAGACCTTATTTTTACCAAAACTTTGAACAGGAGTGGAAGGGGGGAAAGGCATACAGAAACTTCCCTTCCCAATTCAGGATCAGGGCATCCAGAGGGACTGACCCCAGGACTGGAGGTCTGCAACAAAAGAGAGGGAGTTGGTGATTGTCTGGGGCTGCAAAGAGATCCATCTCTGGAGTGCCCCACCTGAAAAAATCACTTTCAACACCTGAGGGTTCAGGGACCATTCGTGATGGCCCTGAGAAATCCTGCTCAGTGCATCTGCTAGCACATTGTCCTTGCCTGGAAGGTGAACTGCTACAAGAGAGGTTTGCAGGGAATAAGCTAGGGACTACAACTTCATGGCTTCTGTGCGCAAGGCCGTGGACCGAGTGCCTCCCTGCTTGTTGATGTACCACATGGTGGTGGTGGTGGTGTCTGTTCTGACTTGAACCACCTTGTTCTTTACTGACTGTGAGAACGCTTTTAGAGCCAGAAAAACTGTCCTGAGCTCTAGAAGATTGATGTAGAGAAGGAATTCTTGGCGGGACCACAGCCCCTTGGCAGTAAGGGAGCTCAGGTGGGCTCCCCAGCCCAGGAGAGAAGCATCCGTGATAAGGACCACTGAACAAGGCTAAGCAACAAAAGGAACATCTTGTCTTAAATTGTCCTGATCCTGACACCACTGGAGTGCTTGGATCAAGGTCAGAATCACTGGGATCAGTTTGGTAAGGGAGTCCTTTCTCTGAGATCAGAAAGCTCTCAGGTGGAACTGAATATCCCTCATCTGGAATCTTGCCCCTTGGACCACTGCTGCTGAAGCTGCCATGTGGCCCAAGAGCTGGAGGAAATGCCTTGCTGGTTGAGATACCTGAAGGCTGAAGGAAGAAGCTAGTTCCATAAGAACCCTTGCCCTTTCTAGAGGAAGAAAGGCTCTTGCTCTGAGTGTGTCCAGTTCTGCCCCATAAAGGTAAGAAGCTGGACTGGTTCAAGAACTGACTTGGGAAGGTTGAGAAGAAATCCTAGAGAAGTGAGCACCTGCTGGGTCACTTGCAGGTAAGACTTGACTTGGTGTGGAGACTGACCCACTATTAGCCAATTGTCCAGATATGGAAAAATGGAAATCTTTTGCTTTCTTAGAAAGGCAACTACTACTGCCAGGCACTTTGTGAAAACCCTTGGGGCTGGAGTTAGGCCAAAGGGCGTTGCTCTGAACTGATAATGACCTGAGGGCAACTCGAACCTGAAGTACTTTCTGTGGGAGCACCTGATGGGAATGTGAAAGTAGGCATCTTTGAGGTCCAGGGAGCCTAGCCAGTCCCCTGGCCTTAGACAGAGAGAAGGATTATTCCCAGAGTTATCATCTTGAACTTTGGTTTTAAAAGATGTTTGTTTAGATATCTTAGGTCTAGGATGGGTTGCCACTCCCCTGTCTTTTTGGGGGTCAGGAAGTACCTGGAGTACAGTCCTTTGCCCCAGTGTAGGGTAGGTACTCTCTCTATAGCTCCTAAAGCTAGGAGAGAAGAAACCTCTGCCTCTAGGGCAAGGGTTTCCGAGAGATTTGCAGGTGGAAAAGATCTGGCTCTCATCTTTGGAAATTTTTTGAAGCTGAGAACCAGTCCCTGGCTTACTACTTCCAGTACCCACTTGTCTGATGTAACAGACATCCAGTCCTGGACAAAGTAAGCCAGCCGCCCCCTACTGGAATAGGAGAGCCGACCCGGGCAGGCCCATCAGGGTGTCTGCTTGGCAGGGGCTTTAGGCTGAGGAGTGGATGCAGCCCTGCTCATCCCCCTTCTGCCTCTCCCTCTGAAGAACCCCCTCTGAGAAAAGGAAGAAGAGGCCTGTGCTTGGTAAAAAGGCCTTTGAAAAGGCCTGTCCCTGCCCCTAGACTGCTGCCTTTGAGGAGTTGCCTGCCTTTCCTTGACCTGAGCACTCCTGTACTCATCCATTTTCTTCATGTAATTCTCTGTCTGCTCCTCAAACAGAGAATTACCCACTACAGGAAAATCCATGGCCTTAGCCTGGATGTCCGCGAGAGGCTAGTACATCTGAGCCAAGCCATCCTCCGAAGAGCTACAGATGTAGCCATGACTCTTGATGACACATCATTAGAGTCCACAGCAGCATGAAAATGAACCTTAGATGCCTCAATCCCATCTGCAGCCACCACCTCCAGCTCCTTGGCTAGCTGGGGGGAGGCCTGTTTAGCCAGTGCCAGTACAGTGTCCCACCTGGACTTCTGGTACCTGGTTGTATAGGGCATGTAATTCGCCTGCCTGAGTCCCGAAGAAGATGCCATGTACTGCTTCTTTGCTATGGCATCAATCTTCCTGGAGTCCTTGTCAGGGGGGGTGTGAAGCCAAGGGAATATTTGCCTTGTCACAGGCAGCAGCCTGCACTACCCCAATATGGCTGCATTGTTGATATAAGAACTCCTTGTCTGCACCTGAAAGTGTATACCTCTTGTCCATTCTTCTATCCACAGGAGGTATAGTGTTAGGAGACTAAGATTTTTTGTGTCCGTTTCCCAAAAGAGTTACGGAGGGGAACAGACAGTCTCCTGGACTCTGGGATGTCCATCATCTCTACATAATCAGGTTCCTCTTGATCTTCCACAGCCTCCTCCATAGGAAGCTGGAGGGTTTCAGCTACCTTTCTGTAAAACATAAAGTGAGAAGGGGACTCAGAAAGCCTAAGAGGGGAAACACCTGAAGGTCTGTCTGGGGAGATGTCCGGTTCCACAGGCACATCCAGACCTTCAGTTACATCATCATCCTCAAATTCCCCTTCCTCTTGAAATTCTGGTTCATAAAAATCTTTAAGGGTATACTCTTGAACCGGGGGAACCAACCGAACCGAACCCCTGCCAGAAGGAGCCAGATCGGTCGGAACCGGACGGAGCGATTCCACAATCTGAACCGCCCTGGCTATCTCTTCGGCGGTCGGAACATAAACCTCTGGATCCGAACTGGTCGATTTATCTTTGCGTTTTCTTTTTGTCGGAACCAATCACTTGGAATCGGCTCTCCTTTTGCCCGAAGAAGTATCACCCTGGTCAGAGGGCACTCCTTCTGGTTCGGTTGAAACCCGAACCAGGCTGGCCATCCGGGTCAGCGGACATCTTGGCCTCCTTTTCCCTCAGTCTACCTAATCTCTTCTCAAGGGTAGATTTGGTAAAGTTTTTACATATTTGGTAGTCTGAATCGAGGTGGTCAAACCCCAGACAAACATAGGTGGTGTGGGGATCAGCCTTAGCAAAGACCTCCCCACACTCACTGCAGTGTTGAAACCCAGTGGGCCCGGTTTTTTTCTTGGGTTTCTCAGACATGGCCAACCTAACCAACCTTACCCTTTTTTCGGCAACCGCCAGGCAAGACTCCCTTATCGGTTCCTAACAGTGTCACAGGTATTGGAAAAAACTGGTTCAAAACATGTTTTTTTAGACCCGATAAGAACCGGTAACCACACACAACTAAATAAACAAATAAATTTCACTATCAAATGGCCGGCTCAGCCGAACCGAGCTGCACTTTTACAAGTTCCACACAGAAGAACAGAACAAATCCTATCTAGTACTCACGGCACCACAGACAGAGACTGAACCGACTATGCGGATACTTTTTTCGGTTTAAAAACCGACGAAAACTGAAAACTTTAACCGACTTTCGAACCGAGCTGAAGGAGAAATCTCCGGAGCGACCGTTCAGTGAGGCGGAGTAAAGAATCTGACAGTTTAGGTTTGAATCACTCCAGACAGAGACTTCAACCGAGCTCGAGCTCAGCATTCTATGCCCTACATAGAAAGTTAACTCTTTGTTCTCTGGGGCAGTTCAAAGGTTGGGAATCACTGCAATTGTCAGAATACAGCAAGACTTCATGTTGTTTGAATGTTCATGCTGCACACTGTGCCTATTCAGTATGTTGCTTTTAGCTGCAGGCTTGTTCAGCTGACCTACCTTAAGGTAAGTGGTATGCCATCTACACAAAACAAAAACTACACATTGAAAGTACAATGAAATACTTATGCAAGAAACAAAAAACAATCACTGAACTTTAGCTTGTTGGCACTGTCAAAAGCTCTGTTGTAGAAGTCATCAGCATGTAAAAATCACTGACTCAAGCTGGCCTCTAGCATGATAGTGCTGAAGCTGTCAGCTCTGAGGGCCAGATGAGATTATGTAATAGGTCTAGTGGTCAGACCTTCAGAACAATTCATTCCACCCACATGATACTGTGGCTCTTCATCCCAGAGTGCTGCAGTGAAATGCACGCTATAATGGAGATGATTTGTTTACTGTAATTGAGACAGTGCAATACCATCAAAAGGCAGATACATGGTACAAATTACGATGGTCTTAAAGGGAAGGGGGATTATATCATTATGTAAAAATTAATGACTCCTGTGCATTAGCTTTGGGGGTAAATGTACCATGCTTTAGAACCATGCTGCTTAGTGCCATTTGAGTCTAAATTAGAGTAGACATGCACCCTGTGGCTGTATTAATATGCACATATTTTTACACGCTGTCTGTACAATTATTATGGATGAAAAGCAGAGTAAATGGAAAATTAAATGAGCAACAGCATACAGATTTGACAGTCATGGCTGGTAACTGACCCGGCAATGTCACCCTGTGCATCTTGCCCTGCAGTGGCAGATTTAGAAAAATAAGCATGATTCAGGAGAGGCAAAGATGAGAAAGAAGAGTTATAAGACCTGTCCCCCCCCCCAAAAGATAAAATACCGTGCTTGTTGGCACCACAGGGTGCTGCTTTCCCTTACCTTGTGTTTTTAATCCTCCCCCTCCTCTGTGAGCTCTGTCTCTTTATGTACCACCACCCTGGTGACTGACATGTCAGGGTGCTGCTCTTTGGCTTCTTTAATTGCCTGGGCCAAGGCCTACCCAGAAATCACAAACAAAAACAGTGACGGGGTGGAAAGAAATCATCAAGACAGAAATTAACACACAGACATAAGTAAAATGATAAATCAAAGAAAGCAACATATTATATGCATAACAAAAAAATGAACTTGTTGTTGGAAAACTGCTAACCAAGCGTTTGATCTGTTAAGAAATGAAAATTGAAAAAAAACACAAACTGTCTTGTCTTCTTTGGAAGAGACCAGCTGTCGAGAATGTAGGTGAACTCCCTTGATTGTTAGCCTCCTTTTCCATGGCTACAATCTAAATTTCTTTAAATGTACATTTATTTTAACCCTGTATCTGCTTCCACGACATCAAAACCACATCATCATTTTCTTTTCTCCATTTTTAGCCCTGTTGCTCTGTGCTTCTTACTTGCAAAATACAGTAGTACCAGTAGCAAATGCAACTTATAATCAGCAAGAAGATTGTTTTCTTAAGGCATTTGATCAGGATCTACCTTTGAGTGGTAAAAATCCACACACCTTACATGTGTGTCAGTAAGAGGGGTGGGGGTGTAGAAACGAGTTATGATGGTCTGTCATATATACAATGTGCATTATTTTTATTTATAAAATGGGTAGGGAAATTGCAGCAATATCATAAGCTGAACAGCATCACATGACCGTGCGTATATCAGAGCGTGACAGCACACCTTCACTTTTACCCCCATCCAAAACAATTTTGACTTTTATAAGACAAGATAAACCACTCTGAGGTGTGCGGTCGCGCCTGATATAACGCACGCCTTGGGTGGTTGACGACCGGCCCGCGGTCTCATGCGTATATCAGAGCGCGACCGCACACCTCAGAGTGGTTTATCTATTACACAACCATCAGTTTAAAACACTTAGTCCCATAACAGAGCCATTCTGAGTCATCTAGGGAGGTCAAAGGTTAGATGCTAACAGATGTGGCCTGTTGTTGGAACCAAGTCCATTTTTATGACTAAGCCATTAAGCAGCTTATCTAAACAAAGATGACTCTGCACCGATGATCAGTGAAGATTCCTGATGTGTGCAAATGTATCTCTCTTTCAAATTACAGGCAGTGAACAAACTGTGCTTACAATTGTGTATTTAAATCTGTACCACACCACTCATGTGGGGGGACATTGATAAGGGATCAGACTACTCAGCTGAAGCAGAGGTAGAGGGAGATAACCTGAGAAAGCCATAAAATCCCAAGAGATTGTGAGAGAAACTATCTATTTGGTTATATCTGATCATTTACTTCTGCAAGCCAGTGTAACATTTATATCAGTAAGTGTAAACCTAGACTGAATTAGAGTTAGATTATTGCGTTATTTAAAATCTTTTTTCATATGTCTTTCCTGAATGCACATTAAATACTTGTTTACTTTATATTATAGCTTGTAAATAAACAGCCACTATTTAGCACAACATAAGTGACTGGTCATGCCTTTTGACACAGGGGAATTTTGTGAATTACTGGGGTATCTCATTCTGAAAGAGACACTATCATAGCCAGGGCCCCTCGTGCTCTGCGGCAGAATATTCTAATTTCTGCAGCAGGGCTCCTTGGCTTCTGCGGCAGCATTTTCTGATTTCTGCGGCATGATTTATTTATTTCTGTGGTAGAACGCAGTCCTGCCATTGGCTAAATGTGGTATGATGTCATCGATTACATCATATGCTGAACATAGAGGAGGGGCTTCAGGATAAACGTGACAGGAAAAACAGTAAATTTGAATGAAAATTCACCAAAACCAATGGATTCTGTGGCACTATATATATATTATTCTGCGGCATGATGCAAATTCTGCGGAAAATTCCGCAACTGCAGAATCGCAGAATTCCAGGGGCCTTGATCATTGCCGATCTAAATAGTCCTTCCTGATACTGGAAAGTGATAAGGTAAAGCATGGGAAGTCAAGACTGCACCCCACCCCCAGAGGTTCAGACAGTCAACCTTGGCTTAAATGGGGGGGGGGACAACTGGTGACTGGGTTAAATGGTCCAGGCATCTGAGGTGTGCCAACTTCACAGAGGAGTGAGTGTGGGCACAGGACACAGTACAGGGAAGACTAGGGTGAAAGTCTGGGATCAGCCTGTGTGAGAGGAGTATGGGTGCAGATGAGAGGCCTGTGACATGGTCAATCTAGGTTTTCCTGTACAAACTGTAGTTTTATTCAGGGAACACACATGTAACCTGAATGTCTATATCTGATGTCTCTGTTATTGAATCTGTTTTGCAGAGCAGCAGGATTCATGCTTTATATTCAGCACCTATGTACAGTACTGCATTAATTTCTTTGGTTATCTTCTCTACGCTGCCCCCTTCCAAACACCTACCCTTTTCTTGAAAGCATTCTGAGTCTGAACCCTTGACAGCACCACAAAAAAAAAAAAGGAAAATGTGCAAATCACTGAGTGACAAGGATGGTCGAGACTCTCTGTGCAACATGTGTACAGCTATACCTGTTTCCAAGGCAACAAGTTGCTGTATTTTTGTTGTACATAATCCTGAATAAGTGAAACATTCAGGGATAATGTTCTGGCTCAGTTCTAAGTGTCATATTATGTCAGAAGTGATAAACAGTGAAAGTGAAGTTTTTGCATACATTCCGTGATGATCTACTCTGGCCAACAAAGGAAACACAATATTGCATGCTTTGAGTACCTGTTTACTGATCAGAATTCCAAACAGTATTTAAAGTGTTTCTTTTAAACATCTTTTGATCTTTAATTTAAATCTAAGATACTGCAAAATCACTAAAAAAACAAGCATTTGTCAATGCTGAATGTTGGCTTGCTGGCACTGGCAGTGCAGGAGTTAGAGAGATGCATAATAGGAAAGACAGTGAAGTATTGAACTGACGCCAGACCCACCCCCACCCTGCAGAGAATGACAGGCGTTGGGGGGTGTGCCTTTGGATCACTGGGCATAACGCTCACGCCATTTCATCTCACACTACCCTGCAGACACTGACAGGTGTCATGGTGTGCTTTGGGGTCTTCGGGCCTTACATTCATCCCATTCCATAAAGAAATATGCTGAAATGGGTGAGGTGTAGGAGAATGGTGTGAACGCTGGGGCCGAAGACCCCAAGGCACACCCCGATGCCTGTCACTGGCTGCAGTGTGGAGGTGGAATGCTGTGTGCATTATGGGTGACGATCCCAAGTCACACCCCCAACGCCTGTCAGTCTCTACAGAGTAGGGCATTATAGTTGGAAACCCTAACGCCCCGGGCGTTTGTTGGTATTTTCACTCCAAATTTTCAAGAAGGGATTTTTGTGACCCCACCTAATGAACAGTGGCACTATCATTTTGTTACTCAATCCTGAAAGGTGGTTTTGCATAGCGACTGCGCTATTTGGCACCACAGGTGTGAAAACACATTTCTGGAAGGATGTGAAACATGACAGCTGTACTGTTCTTGAAGTGGTGTGAAAAAATGGCAATGTTGACAATCTGGAGTGAAAATATGAAAAATTGGCGAAGTTACGAACATGCATAGAAACTGCGCAACGCACGCCTGTAATGCAATCATTTTTTGGAAATTTTTCACCAAATTTTTAACATGGGTATTTCTGAACCTCTCCTCATGGACAGTGGCACAGTGATTTTGTTACTCTGTCCTGAATGTTGATTTCCCACAGTGACCATGCCATTCTGCGCCATAGGTGTGAAAACACATTTTAGGAAGGATGTGAAAAATGACAGCTACATTGTCCATAGAGAGGTGTGAAAAAATGGTAATGTTGAAAATCTGGAGAGAAAGTATTAAAAATTGGAGAAGTTATGAGCATGCGTAGAAACTGTGCAATGCACCCTCGTAACGCAGTCATTTTTTTTTTTAATTTTTTCATCAAATTTGCAACATAGGCTTTTTGGGAGGCCACCTCATGAACAGTGGCACTGTCATTTCATTAATCAGTCCTGAAAGATGATTCCACGCAGTGACCGCGAAATCACCTTTCGAGACAGAATAACGACATGACAGTGACTGAATTCATGAGGAGGGGTCCCAAGAACCCCATGTTGAAAATTTGGTGCCAAAATTCACAAAAATGGCTGAGATATCCACCTAAGTTGAAACCCCCCCATTTATGCCATTATACAGCTTACTGACATTTCATCAGTTCACGGTGGCTTTGAAGAGTGCAGGCGTGTTCCCGGTCCACCAAGATCGTCCTTGCCAGGCTCGGAGGTAAGTATGGGCTGGGGGCGGGGATGTAAGTGCAGAGGGTGGATGCGGGTTGGAGGAGGGGGCACTAGAGACAGTGAGGGACAGTTTTCTGTTTTTACAGGAAAAAAAAAAAAATAAACGACAACGCAGGAGGCTTTTGGCACGCTGGGGTGGGCTCCCAGCGTGCCACTTGGGTGTTTGTTGGCAAGGGGGGGCTGGAGCCAATGGGGACTGGGCACCGTCGGCCATACAGTGTGCTGGGTGGGCACATGAGCCAAGGGGGATTGGGCACCCCCCTCGGCACACAACATATTGGGGGAGACATTACGCCAATGGGGATTTGACTACCCCATCGGCAAATGAACTGGGGAGGGGGCATGCCAAAAGGGGGATTGGGCACCCCTGTCAGCTTTCATGGGGACTGAGAGGCGGCCGGCGAAAGCCACTGCTTGATGTCAATATGCAAACTGCCTACACATTACCACCGCTGATTGCAGCGGTGGTTTTCTTTCAACTGCATGCCACTGCATCTGAACTGCTGTCATAGATGGCTCGGCCATTCATTGGTGTGGTGTGGTCGTGCCTGCAAAATGAATCAGGGCATTGGCAGAGTGAGCGGCACACCTCCAAAAAGTTGTATGGTGGCACTGTTTCTTGTGTATGCATGCAAGCCAACATAAAAATGGTTTGGTTGAGGAAAAGGTCATTTAGATTTTTTTTCATAGTTTAACATTTGAATGATAAACTTAGGTCCAGTGGAAAGTAAGGGACTGGTGACTCTGGAAACTGATGCCCTCAATTGATTCAGATGTCAGGTAATGTATGTGGTGACAAACAGGGGGATTTCGACATTCAGCTCTACAGTGCACCCACAAGAATTCAGCTTTCAACCTGTCAGTTTGGTGTCTTATTTAAATGGACACCATCAGGTCTTCCCACATCACAGCAAAATCAAATCAAGAAAAAAAAAAAAAATCACAGGTTACTGACCTCCCTTGAAGGTTTTAAAACAAGAGGTACACACAGATCTTCTTCAGGGGTATTTCAGTCATCAGGTCACACCTAAGGAACTTCACCATCTGTGAAGCAGGATCCACATGGAAGCTATTCAGCAGTACAACTGGGGCCACCCAATTGACGTCACCAACCCCTATAAAGATGTGAGAGGCCCTGCTCCCTCCACAATTCTTTCCTGCCTTTGACTCAATCGCATTGGTTTCAGCGGAAGCTCTGACACAATTTCGCGCCATTTTCCGCCAACAGCATTTTTATACTTAATTTTTTTACAATCTCTTTTTCTACAGAGATTCCATTATGTCGAGAGTTAATCCTTCAACTTCTCTTTTCCGTCATTGCCACTGCAGAAAGAAGACTGCCTCTACAGATGAACACTCACTCTGTGTCTGCTGTCTTGGGCTTGACCATGAAGTCTCCAACGGTGAGCTCTGCCAGAAGTTTAGTCAAACCACCCTCAGATGACACAAAAAGACACTTAAAAATTTCCTCATGGAGCTACAGGTAGCTAGATCCGGGCAGGGGTCCTCTGGGGTCCCTCCTTCCCAGCAGCCAGCAGGGTCGTCAAGCTCCCAGGCCGCTAAGGCCCGAGACAAGTCCTTGGGGAAAAGTCATAAAAAGATGGAGATCGGGACTGCTTCCCCTGGTGGCGGTCCCTCTCCCCGACAGCCTCCTCCTCATCCGGGGGTACGCCACTGGCTGCAGCTGCACCGATGCACAAATCTGCTGTAAAGGTCTCTGTGCCTACCAGACCCCTACCGATAGCACCTCCGCCTGATGTCCAAGGCAGCCGGATGTCGACCTCTGGGTCGCCGGCTCCCTCTTCTGTCATCAACAGCCCTTTCATTGAGTCTAATGTTTCCCGAGGTCCTCGGGCTATGGGCTTTCAGGGCCCATCTGGCAGGTTGTTGCTTCCTGAGCTGCCGAACCCCTCCATCAATGCAGTCCTCTACTGTCGTCGACCTCAATGATATTTTGACCAAATTCATTACGGTTTTGGTCCACCAGTTAGGCACGTATAGGCCTACATCGCCTGTGCCGTCGATGGCACCGTCGTCATGGACACCACTTCGGCCTTCACGGGCTGCACCCCGTGGGCCGTCGTCAGCACCTCAGTCACTGGACCCTGAATTGGAACAGGTTGATGTCAAGGAGGAGTACCATCCTGATCTTATTCTTCCTGATGAAAAGGAGGACGAGGAAGAACACCTCTCCTCAGATAGATCCACAGCTTCCTCACTGAGTGAGAACTCTGTCAAACATACCCCTAGGTCTCCTCCAGAGGACCCTACACTCTTCAATGTTATGAAGCAATTGTTCTCAGTCATGAGCTTCCAAATGGAGGGGGAGGATGCCATCTGAAAAGACCTGGTGAATTTCCTAGAGATTCCAGAGTCTCCTCCCAAGGTCACTCCTCCTATTTTGCCTGCTCTGAGGAATGCCAACACTGCAGCCTGGCACAGGCCTGACATGGTGCCAGTCATGCCCTGCAGGGCTGATAAACTTTATCATGCCCCTCAGGGTTTGCCACACTATGCTGCCCAACCCGAAACAGATTCTGTGGTAATAAAGTCAGCTCATGATAGGTCTCCCTCACCCCCCACGGACAAAGAGTCCTGTAGAACAGATCTCTGGGGCAAGCGGGTTTATGCATCCTCCAGCCTTGGGCTGAGGATTGCCAGCTACCTTTCTCATATGGTGAAATACCAGAATACCATTTGGAAGAAGGGCAAGGCCATGGTCCTAGTCCCTTCAGATGCTACAAAGAAACAGGAGGTCCTTAAATGCTTGCAAAATGCTGAGGATATTAGCAAGCACCTCTTGTGGGATGATGTTTCAGATACTACTGCCAGGGCTGCTTCCACAGGCACTCCTATCTGAGGGTCTCAGACTTCGCTGCGGATGTCCAACAGAAGGTGCTGAATGCCCCCTTCAATGGTTCAAGCTATTTGGGCCAGATGTCCAGGACATCATTATTGATTTGCAGACATCTGGCAGGGCTATCAAATCTATCCACTCGCTCTATTATAAGTAACCCCAGAGCAGACAGCACCCTCCCTTTTGTAAGTTGTCCAACATGCCAGGAGCAGCCTCTCGGCCCTAAGGCAAATGCAGAGCATCTGCTGCCATGCCTTCCCCCTCCACTGCTGGAGCTGCAGCCAAGAAAGAGCCCTAGGGGTGATGGACCAGCCTCAGTGGCTGTATCTCCTCCACTTCACTCCTTGCCAGACCCCCTCTTACAGTCCCCAACCAAGAGGTGGTGGTCTGAGGTCGGTTCTCCCTCCAGCTCAATCAATGGAGAACCATCACATCAGATGCCTGGATACTTCAAATCCTAGAAAAGGGTCACACTCTGGAGCTCACTGAGCAACCCCCAGAGACTACTCCTCTGCCCTCCACCTACACCCCAGTCCACCTTCCTGTTCTCAGGGAGGAGGTAAAGTCCCTTCTGCACAAACAGGCCATTGAGCCAGCACCCAGGCACCAGAAAATCAGAAGGTTTTATTCCAGGTTCTTCCTGGTCCCCAAAAGAACTGGGGATCTGAGGCCCATTTTAGACCTCAAGGACCTCAATCTGTATGTCCAGTACAAAAAGTACTAAATGGTAACTTTGCCAGGCCTCGTGCACCTTCTCAAGTAGGGTGACTGGCTGTGTTCTCTGGACATGCAGGATGCTTACCTGTACATCTCGGTATTTCCGCCCCACAAAAGGTTTTTTTCCTCCCAGGGTGAGCATTACCAATTCAAAGTGCTGCCCTTTGGCTTGTCCTCTGCATCACAGGTCTTTACCAAGTGCTTAGCAGCAGCTCTCAGAAGTAAAGGGCTGTACGTTTTCTCTTATCTGCATGATTGGCTCCTAAAGGCCCGGTCCAGGGAACAGCTCCTGTGGACTCTGGAGAGAACTTTTCAGTTATTTCTGTCCCTCGAAATTATGGTCAATTTGCCCAAATTGGTCCTAGTGCCGTCCCAAAGGCTACAGTACATAAGGTCAGTTCTAGACTTGGTGCAGGAAAAGGCTTTCCTGCATCAGAACAGGGCAGCGTGCCTTATTGCCCAGGCTCAGGAGGTTACTCAGAGCTGTTATATCCCTGCCAGAGTGTACCTGAGGCTGTTGGGGATGATGGCGGCAGCCATCCTCACTGTTCCACTGGCCAGGCTCCACATGCGCATCCTCCAGTGGACTCTCCCGAGTACAATGGGACCAGCGCACGGATGAATTAGATCAGTTAGTGCTGGTCTCCTTCCCAGTCCGCAAGGTGCTCCAATGGCGGATGGACCCCCTGAATCTGCTGCAAGGGATCCCATTCCAGATCTCCTCCCCACAGCAAATCCTCACCATGGATGATTCCAGTTTGGGTTGGGGGGGGGCTCATCTGGGTCCCTTTCAAACTCACGGCTCTTGGTCCCAGATCGAATCTTCCCTGCATATCAATGTCCTGGAGATGAGAGTGGTTCTGTATGCCACGCAGGCCTTTCAGAACCATCTCCTTCTGGGTCAGCTGTTGATTTAGTCTGACAGCCTCAGTGTTGTGTATTACATCAATAAGCAGGGTGGACACATTTGTACCCCCTATGCAGGGAGGCCATGAGAGTGTGGTACTGGGCATTGAAACACGGTCTAACTCTCTTAGTGGTTCACATCCCGGGAGTGCAAAATACTCTGGTGGACAGCCTCAGCTGGATGCAGTCCAGCATGCAGGAGTGGGAGCTTGTCTCATCTGTCGCAGAAGATCTGTTTGACAGATAGTGTAATTCAAAGATGGACCTTTTTGCGTCCCCACTCAAAGTAAACTCCTAGTTTTTGCTCGCTCGATCTAGATCCTGGAGTTTTCTGGTGAGAGGCGTTGTCCCTCTCTTGGAGCGGGAGGTTCCTTTATGCCTTGCCTCCATTTCCTCTGATTCAGAGGGTGCTAATCAAACTGCAGATGAAGGGGGCCAGCATGATTCTGGTAGCTCCATTTTGGCCTCATCAGATATGGTTTCCATTACTACAGCAGTTGGCGGAGGAACCTCTGGTCCTTCTCTGCAGGAACCTGCTGACCCAGGCTTAGGGGACCCTCATTCATCCCAACCTCAAGTCCCTCCATCTGTATGCATAGCTCCTCAGAACGTAGCCATCACCAGATTTGGGGTTTCCAATAGGGTAGTGGATGTTATAGTGGCTGTTCAGAAACCCTTAACTCGAGTCACCAATGCCATGGAGTGGAAGAGGTTTGCCCTCTGGGCTGTCAAGCATAATCTGGACCCTTTCACTTGTCTGTTGAGCCAGATCCTGGACTACATGATATCGCTGTCTGACTCAGGTCTCCAATACTCCTCCCTCAAGGTGCACCTCTCAGCTATTTCGGCTTTTCATGAGCCAGTGGGTGACTGCACCATAGCTCAGCTAGATGTTCACCATACTTTCTTGAAGGGCATCCTGCATCGGAAACCCTCAATCTGTTCCCCTGTCCCAGCTTGGAATCTGAATTTTGTTTTGGAGAAATTGACCTTGTCTTCCTTTGAGCCAGCCGCCGACTGCGAGCTACGTTCTTTCAGAAAAGCATTATTTTTGATTATATACTTAGCCTCAGAATTTCCAGACTTCAGGCCCTCTGGTGTGAGGAGCCTTATTTGATTTTCACAAAGACAGGGTGTCTTTATGTAAAACCTAAGTTTTTCCCTAAGGTGGTGTCTGAGTTTATCCTCAACCAATCTATCCACCTTCCTGTGTATTTTCCAGAGTGTGTCAATCCAGGGGAAGCACTGCTCCATGCGTTGGATGTGCGTGGAACTCTGAAGTATTACCAGCTCTGAATCAAAGAATGTAGAAAGTCGAAGCAGTTGCTTGTTTCGTTCGCCCCAGGCAGAGAGGGCATTCAGGTTTCTAAACAATGTTTATCTAAATGGTTGGCAAATTGTATTGTGTTCTGCTACAGGAGTGGTAAAAACTCATTCCACAAGAGGCATGGCTACCTCTGTGGAGTTTCTGAGGGGCCTCAGCCGCTGACACACGAGCGGCTGCCACCTGGAGTACTGTCCCTACTTTCACCAAGCACTACAGTCTGGACATTGCCTCAAGAGCCAGTGCTGGATTTGGCAGGGCTATGCTGCAGGGCCTCCTGTCTTAAGTTTAGGGATGGCCTTCCTCCCAGACTGTCTTGCCATACCTGTACCTGCTTGAAACATAGAATGTGATGGCAGATAAGGACCGCTTGGCCCACCTAGTCAGCCCATTTTCCTACCTAACAGATAAGCTGCAGATCCTAGTTAACCAACAGCTTACTTCCTCCTACCTCCCACTAGGACTGCCTTATGTCTGTCCCATGCATTCTTGAATTCCCCCACTGTTCTTGACTCCACGACCTCCTCAGGGAGGCTGTTCCATGCATCCACAACCCTCTTTGTGAAAAAATACTTCCTCATATTACCTCTGAGCCGTCCCCCCTCTATCTTCAAATTGTGCCCCCTTGTTCTTGCACATCTCTTTTTCTGAAAGATGCTACCCTCTTGGACTTTGTTGATTCCCTTGAGGTACTTGAAAGTTTCTATCATGTTCCAGCTCTCCCTTTTTTCCTCAAGGGTATACATATTAAGCTCCTTTAGTCTTTCTTCGTATGTCTTCTGGTGCAGACCCTGCACCATTTTGGTTGCCCTCCTCTGGACAGCCTCCACTCTGTCTATGTCTTTGCGGAGATGGGGTCTCCAGAACTGCACACAGTACTCCAGATGGGGTCTCACCAACTGTCTGTACAGAGGGATAACAACTTCCTGTTTTACACTATTGATGCCTCTCCCTATGCATCCCAGTATCCCCCCAGCCTTCCTTACTGCCTTCTCACATTGCTTGCCCACATTTAGGTCATCTGATATAATTACCCCAGGTCCCTTTCCATTTTTACTGTTCTCAGTATCTCACCCCCCATTGTGTACGCTTTCCCTAGGTTTCTGTTTCCCAGATGCATTACCTTGCACTTCTTTGCACTGAATCTGAGCTGCCATACATTTGACCATTCCTCCAACCTTGCCAAGTCCCTTCTCATCTCGTTCCTATGGTGTGACCTGATGACTGAGATACCCCCAAAGAAGACAGAACAGTTGTGTAAGAATTTACTGTAACAGTAGATCTTCGAGGGGATCTCAGTCATCAGGTCTGTCTTCCCTCCCATCATCACCCTTTTTGGGGAGTGCTTTCCTAGAACTGGCTACCTGGTGTTTCCAGACTTTTGTAAAGGCCTAGGCATCTCTCTCTCTCTCTCTCTCCCCTTGGTTCCCCATGGCTAGAGCAGCTATGCTCTCTTTGTCTCCAGAGGAATGAACTAAGGAGGGAGCGTGGCTGCTCATGCCTTTATAGGGTCGGTGATGTTGGCGTGGGCGGCCCCAGTTGTACTG
Source organism: Neoceratodus forsteri (assembly GCA_016271365.2). Classification (NCBI taxonomy): domain Eukaryota; kingdom Metazoa; phylum Chordata; order Ceratodontiformes; family Ceratodontidae; genus Neoceratodus; species Neoceratodus forsteri. The sequence continues at coordinate 1,732,515,259 of CM057449.1, forward strand.
CTGAAAATCTTCCCTGTGGATCCTGCTTCACTGATGGTGAAGTTCCTACGGTGTGCCTGATGACTGAGATCCCCTTGAAGATCTACTGTTATGGAAAGTTCTTACGTAACTGTTCTTTTCTTTTTTGTAATAAAAGTAGTTTTCAGTGTTCTGCTTGAAATCTGAAACTAGGATGCTACCAAACCCTTTTCCCATCCCCAAAAATGTGAATGACTGTCAATTACAGCAGAAGCTGTTCATACAACTCCACTGAGACACTCTCAGGGCATCATCAGTTCTGGGAGTGTAGACGCTTCGAAATTTGAGAAGACTCTGCACATTCCTTGTTCCTCCATTCTAAGAGGGTTGCTATACAGTGCGAGTACTAGGAAAAGAGTGGAGGCTGCTGATGTCACTTTACTCGTGAGCTAAACTGATAAAACATCTCCACAGGTCTGCAAGGCAGTTATGTTACCCACTGTGTCACCCAATCTCTTTTTTTAGTATCTGAGTTGGAACTAAAGGTAAATTTGAGTGCATTTGAAAAGGAAGAAAGTCTAGTAGCTCTGAAAGTTGGAGTTGTTCTCTTCCATCTCAGAAGCCCCCAGTAAGACTTTGTACTAACCAGTTAACTGCTGTATAATTTATACAGACATCTGATGTGAACTACTTTCAAAAGCCACATCAAAATGCCATGGGGAGAAATATCTCCAAGAGACCTGAGCACATGCCAATTAAGGAGCCGAGGAAGGAAATTTAGGTTTCATTCTATTTATTTCGGAATTGTCACACATTTAAAAATGGACTGTGTCCCAGTTAAAAGCTGGCAGGAGCAGACATGTTTTAGATGATTCCGGATGCATGCTACTTACTATAGCACTGTGGTTTAGGGAGCTGAGCTGCAAACCTGGAGACCTGGGTTTGAATCCCACATCCCTGACTTGCACACTGTGTGACCCTGCGTAAGTCATTTAACTTCCTTGTGCTCCCAGGTCACACCTGGAAAAAAGCTTCAGCTTAGTGTGCCTTTCCTGGTTAAACAATTTCCCCTTTTCCTTTACTTCACAAACAGGCTTGAGATGTCTGGCTCCAGGCTTGGGGAGGTGGGATGGGTCAGGGAAATGGTGCTCTCAGCCGTTGGGAAGGGAGATAAGGCTATACCACACCACAGCATCACCTCCTCATCAGTCCCAGAAACTGGTTTACCCTGGGCTACTTCTACTTGCTCCTGCTCTCCTTGACAAGGGGATCTGTGCTGGTTTCAGCAGAATGCAGATTTGCAGAAAAAGGGCAAAGCGGAGGGGTAGGTTGCACTTTTAAAGCCTGCTGTAAACAGATTCTTGATTAAAATCTAATGAACAGTTTCCTGGTTCTGATATGAACTATTTCAAAATTGAACTTGCAAAGTTTGTCAAAGGGAGAAATGTAGTCTAGTGGGTAGAGCATGGAATTGTGAACTAGGAAATCACCAGTCTCAACAAAGCCGCCAAGTCAATGTATAATCCTGACTAAGTCACTTGTCTGCTTGGTGCTTCCTCTTGTCTGTAAAATGGGCTGAGGCAGGACACCACTAAAAGTGAGATGCTGCATCTCAGCTGGTCAATGAAGGGTAAACAGGTAAGAAATGGTTCTCATGTCCAGGAAACTTCTAGACATTTGATTTATGGAAAAATGAAATATTTGAGAAAGAATATTTGTGGTAATCAAGGAAGACCATTTTGGGTTTCTTAATACATTATAAAGCTCTAGCTCAAAAGTTCAAAGTAACCACAATCACATTTCCCCATCAGAAGGACGGCCACCAGTATTCTCAGGCTTTATGCTACACAAAAAGGGGCTGTGTGGGTAGTGGGACAGTCATGTGTGTGTATGTAGATATATCTGCGTTGCAAAAAAACTTTGTTAATGCATCAGTTAGGGTTTCACCGACAAAAGCTGGGAAATGTGGTGTTAGGCTTTCAAACCCTAACACCCCACCCCCACCCCGCACGCACCAACAGGCATCGGAGGTGTGCATGGGGTTGTCAGCCTGTCTATGTATGTGGGGAGCACACACCTTGATATGCAGGTATGCATCCTGCACATTGAGAGAGCAGATCCAGTCCCCTGGTGCAGCAGTGGCAGTAGGCCATATAGTATCACCATCCTGAACTTCTTGTTCTAGAGATAAGGATTCAGGTTCCTCAGATCTAGGATGATCTGTAAATCCTCTGTGGATCGGGAGCTAAAACAAAGTGGGAACAGAACCCCGTTTCTCTGATCTGCGGGGACAGGTTCTATGGCCCTTTTTTTTGCAGCAGCGTGCAAATTTCCCCCAACAGCACTGGAATGTGGTCTGGAGGGCAGCTTGAATAAACTGCAGGTTGATCTGGAGGCCACTCCAGAAGTTCTAGAGTGTGGCCTTGCTCTATGAGCTGCAGGACCCAAACATCCATTGTGATCTCCCTCCACCTGGACAGGTGGAGGAGAAATACCACGGCCTCCTGCAGTGCTGGAGGATGGGGGTCTGGGAGTTATGCTGAGGTAGCCCCCGCAGCTAAGGCCACACCCCCTCCTCTAGGGCCCTTACCAGAGAAGGAGGTAGGGGCAAGCAGGGCTGTTGCTGCCCAGCATTTGCCTTGGGGCCTGATGCCCTGCTTGGGCTTATGGAAGGCCTGATGAAAGGGCACCCTCGGGTCACTTTTTAGCTAGGTGTGGTATAGAGTATGAACAGACCGCAGAGTCCTACCTGAGGCCTTAAGATCAGAAAGAATGTCCTGCATGTCCACCCCTAAGAGTGTGTAGCCTCTGAAAGGGGCATCGAGGATGGGCTGTTGCACATCTGTAGCAAAGCCAGACACCCTAAACCAAGAATGTCTTCTCAAGCAGAGGCCTACTGCCACTGCCCAAGCAGAAGCATCAGCAGCATCACAGGCAGACCGTAAAAGATGCCTGCCAACATCAGACCCAGACTGGAGGATCTTAAGCTGTTCCTGCCTCTGGGGACCCTCTGGAAGAGCTTGAGCAGTGTCCTTGGCCTTCTTCCAGACAGTAGTCTGAAATCTGACCATGTGGACAACAAAATTCAAGACCCTAATTGCCAGCGTAGCTGAGGCAAAGATCCTCTTCCCCATGAAATCCAGCTTTCTAGACCCCTTATCAGGAGGAAGAGAGCTGAGGTGTTTAGGCTTATTGGTCCTACCATAGGCAGCATTTATTACCACTAAATCTGCCGTTGGTTGCTCAGCAAAGTAAGGTTCCCCTGAGGGAGCCTGATACTATTTGTCCACCTTTCTGGGCACGGCCAGGATCAAATTCGGTCTGTACCAGGTAGCCAAGGTGACATCTTTAAAGGTCGCTATGAGAGGAGGAATAATAAGGGGAGGAGAATCTGGCAATTCTAGGTAGTCAGTCAGATTCCTCCTGGTAAGATCCTGCTCTTCAGCATCAAACCCCACTGCAGTTTGTAACAGTCTCATCACAGAGATGAAAGAAGGGTTATTGGGGGTGGGGTATAGTTGGTGAAGTCCTTGCCCCCAGAAGAAACAGTGGAGGTAGAATGGGAAGGGCCAGCAGCCCCATCACTCTCATCCTTATTACCATCCTCATGGGGAAGGAGATCAGGATAGTATTCGTCCTCATTGCCAGACTCTGAAATGGGAACCAACAGCGTTGAGGGGCACAGATGAGTGGGATGTGGCACTGTTGAAGGCGCAGGCATGAGAGCAGGCCTAGTAGGCCCCAGTGTCACTGGCCCTGGGGATTGGTGGGGGGGGAGACAGTGCATGAACTCCTGGCCAGCTGGTTATGATTGTTGTATGAGATTTGTAGTATAAAAATATAGTAGATGATTGTGTCACATAAGACAGCCTGTGCTCCATTTGTGTCCCCCCCCAGGTTTCAGTGAAGCCACATATATTACACTGACAGGAGATCTCTGTAATGTAATTAACTTCCTTGAGACATTGCATTTTATGGCAGTTTTATGACCTGTTGCTGCTCTGAAGCCGGAAAACTAAAATATACATTTTATGACTTCAGAAACAGGACATCATTAAGCTGATTCCTGCCAGATATCTTGCACCTAAGTGAGGGATTGCTGGGTTGTAAAACTTCAAGGGAACTGGTGGATCAAAAGACTCATAATTTGGGAAATTAGTTTTTGCTGATGTCACCTTATTTAATATACCTCCTGATAGAACATCCTGTTTGTATTTTTTTTTATATTCTAAAAGGAGGAGCTGGATGGCTCACAGAAGGGGTGTGGAAAGAGAGTGAGTTTAGGGGAAATACATTAGATAGAAACGATCTACACTGCATGTTGGTAGGAATTTTTCTGTAGTTTTCTTTGCTTTTCTTTTAAGTGATTGTATGCTCTTTGATATATTGTTCTGTGTTTACATTGTTCATATTTTTATCATCTTTTAGTAAAATACCTTTTATCTGAAAGACTGCCTGGGTGTCTTTCAGTTCTTTTTTGCATGTGACGTATAGAAGATTGTCTGACAAAAACAGCTCAACAGTTTAATGGTGTTACCAAACTAGGAAAAGGTAAGAATATACCCAAGGTCTTTTACAGAGTTTTAAGGGTTCATTTTGGAAGCCCGGCCTGGTGCCCTGGCGAAAGATTGTACTGCAATCCCTGAAGAGAGTACGTATCTGAGCCTGTACACTGGGTACGCTAGCACAAAGTTCACAGTTTGAATTCCCCCAGAACTTGAGCTTAAAGGTAATTCAGACCAAAAAGCAGACAGGAGGGTTACCCAGTCTTTTACCTGAACACATTACTGTGCTCGGAGGTTGGCACTGTGGGAGCAGGGGGCCTGACCTGCTGAGTGCATTTGTGACAGGGGGAGACGGTGCATGAACTCCCAGGAGTATAGCATGGCTGAGACATTGAAGAGAGGCAACACTGGAATGCTCAGCGGCACCAGCGAGGGAGCCTGTGGTCCTGGGGCTGGTGGTACTGCTCGTAGCGTCGACAGTTGATACGTCGGCCAGGGACATCATATGGGTAGAGTGGGACCCCACTGACAATGTGGTAGCCTGAAGTGATGACGAAGGAGGTTGAGTTCCTGATGTCGAGGAGGAGGCCAAGGTACAGGCCAAGGATGTCGTCGGGGAAGAAGGGAGCCCAGATGACAATGTGCCAGCGCCGGTCAAATCCAATCTGGTCAAGCTCCCTGTCTAGTGGCCCGTGGAGAAGAGGGGCTGAAACAGCACGGGTTGAAAGCTCAGCGAGGGCGAGAGGAAGCCCGATGCTGAGAAGCCACTGTCAGTCAAAGTTAGAGTGGTGGGAGGCACTGCCAAAGCTGACCGTATGGAGGATGTGGCGTGGGTGGCAGAGGGGTCTGCCACTGAAGCAGATGACCCCGCCGTGGCTGACGGTGAAGCGGGGACCGCAATCAAGCTGAGGAGAACAGCTCCTCACCCTGGTTCTTATCCTGGTGTTTGTGCTTCCCAGCCAACCTGTCCCAGGCCTTGTTAGAGTGAGAGCCTGTGGATGGCGCCAGGGAGGCAGAGGAGTTTCTGACCCAGGGTTCCTTCTCCATTTTGGTGACCTTCTGTTGCAGTAGGAAGTTTTCCAGGGATTTCTGGTGGCACCATTGGGTAGCTTGGTTGAATCCGCAGCAGATTTTGCAGGCCTTAACCTTGTGCTCCAGGCCTAGGCAGCAGACACAGGTATTGTGGTCGTCCTTTTTGAAGATCTTCTGGACACACTCGCAGTAGCGGAAACGTTTTTCAGGATCAGTAGGTATAAATGAAAAAAAAAAATCACTTTCAAATAAAGTGATCACTAGAACTAGGGTGAAAAAAGAAAGAAGGTAGAAATTGGCAGTCAACTGAAGCAGCAGTGTCTTGATGGAGTCTGATGTGTGAAGGTCAATAGCAGGAACAGAACTGAGGAGGGCACGGGGCCGCCCACATTTATATGGGAGGGTTGTCGCTGTGTCTAATGTCGTCATGAGTGGCCCCTTGTAGACTGCTAGCTAGAAAAGTTTCCATGTGGTCCTACTGCCAAGCGGCTATATTTCCACAGGTGTGACCTGATGCAAAATATCCCCTAGTAGAAAATCATTAGAACTGTTATTTCTGAAATTATTGTTGGAAAGTTGCTGACTCTTTGTACCTGGCAGCAAGCCCTTCTTATCCTTGCTGTCCTTTAGTATCTCGCCTAACCTAAGACGAAATTGCACATCTCCTGTGAAAGCTACACTAAGGAGATGAGACTTATAAGTCTGATCTGCCAATCAACTCATCAACAATTTAGATCACATGGCCACAACAGAGGTTGCTGAACATCTAGCTAAAAGTTGCAAGTCCACTTGGAAAGCCCCCAAAAAGGAAGCTGTCATGTGTACTAAAGAAACAAGATGCTGCACCAAGGAGTCAGTCTTCTGGTAAATCATCTGCTAAAGCTGTCCACTACGCACATAAAGCTAGTCCTACCAAGGTCAAGACAGACAATACCCTTAAGGCTGAACCACAGCTGAGTAAGTGGCCTTACATGCTGCATCTAACCTTTTATCTCATTACCATGTGTTACAGAAGCTGCACCTTCTGTGGGAAATACAATTTTGACCACTACTGAAATAGCTGCATAAACTTGCCCGACATCACAGTACCCAATGCTGCAGTGCCCAGCGCCTTACTACCCGATGCTGGGCTTCCCACCATCGGGTTATGGATACTCAATGTATGGACTTCCTCAGTATTCATATCCCCCTCCTCCGCCCATGCCCCAGCTGCCGGCGGATTTGAAGGAGACTCTAGCCTCCTGGTGGGCTGAGGCCAAGGCTCAACTCACCAGAGAGAGGTAGAGTGTCGTCTACTGATGCTAGACCCTCATAGGATCCCTGAGGGCAGGAGACTCCCCCCACTGCCGACACCAGGGTGAACCCTTGTGCATCAGGGGTGGGGAGGATACGCGTCCCAGAGAGCTTCTCAAAGGGACCATCCCTCCCCTGCGTAGGGAGGAGTCTTCCTCTTCTTCGTCTAAGACCTCTGAGTCAGACTCAGGGGGACGCTCTGACTTGGATGACAAGCCTCGTACTCCAGACCAACCTAGGCCAAGGACCCCTCCAAAGTCTCCTCTGGAAGATCCTACTTTTCTGGAGCTACTGAGAAAGATCTAGGAAGTTCATCAGTGGCAATCTTTGGAGCCAGATCATAAAAAGCTTGCTGCCCACTTGGATCTGCCCGAGACCGCTCCTACATTGATTCCACCCTGGATAAAGCCTCATGCGGACCTTGTTTCCACTATTTGGAAACAACCTTCCACTTTAGCCCCCCTTCCGAGGAAGGCAGATCGGCTATATCAGACTCCCAAGGGAGTAGATTTCTTGAACCTACACCCCAAAGCGGACTCAGTCGTGATTAGCACTGCTCATGGCCAATCTGCTAATCCTAAACATCTCAACTTATCTCTGCCTGACAAGGAGTCTTGGCTTCTGGACCAATATGGGAAGAAGATCTAGGCATCTTCTACCCTGGGTATTAGGGACCTGAATTATGTAGCACATATGGGGGATTACCAGACCATCCTTAGTCAGGTGGAATCAAAGTTAGACTCCCTTCTTGAGTCCCAGACAAAACAGGAAGTGGCGGATCTTGTCTGTTCTGTTCGTTCATCCAGTCGGCACATGCTTCGTGCCACTTACGATGCAGTGGACACAGCTGGATGGAGTTCGGCTTTCGCCGTAGGCCTTCGGCGTCATGCCTGGCTCCGTGTGTCAGGTTTGGTCCCTAAAGTGCAATCCGCTATTCAGGATGCTCCCTTCAGGGGTTTGGTACTGTCCTGAAGGGGAGGCAGGCTGCGATAACAGATGTGCAGGCAGACCTCGATCCTACCTTTTTGAAGGCCAGGATGATGATTATGTGGATCTTGGGGAAGCTCCTGACCTTAATTAAAAAAAAAAAATGGATGGAGTCCAAATCAGGGATATTCTTCTCCCCTGCTTTTTAATAAGCCCTTGTCATTTCTTTGGATAGCTGAGGCATGTAGTCCCTTACAGCTCAGGAGTTACAGTCTGTGGAGACGACAGGTGTCAATCAGACTCTGTCTGCATCCTTTTTTTTGGCTAATATGTGCCCAAATTTATTGAGGAACATTGGGTAGGTGCAGATCAGAAAAAGTGTCTTTCCAACCATGTCACGGATCTTCCCTCTTTTAAGGAAATGGTCTCAAAGGTGGGAAGCTCCTCCAGTGAAAGACAAGGCCGTTTTGTATTTCTGGAAAGACACAGCCCTACCGACAGAAGGCTCTAGCCCTAACAGTCTTTCATGTCAAGCAGGTGGACACCGCTTGCAGGAGGGGTTTCGCCTCTATCTGCACACAACTGCTATATGTCTTATGCTTCTTGATGGAAAATGATGGAATCACTTCTGAAAGAAAGAATTGTTGAGTACCTAGAGGACAGCAGAGCACAGGACCCAAGGGAGCATGGCTTCACAGCGGGAAGGTCATGTCAGACGAATCTCCTAGATTGCTTTGACTGGGTGACCAAAGTAGTAGACCAGGGAAGGGCTGTGGACATGGCCTACCTAGACTTTAGCAAGGCATCTGACACAGTCCCACACAAAGGATTAATAAAAAGTTAGCCAGCCTGGCAGTGGGTCCCAGGGTGGTAGCCTGGGTAAAAAATTGGCTGGACAACAGGACGCAGAGGGTAACAGTAAACCAAGTCCACTCAGAATAAAGGGGGGTTACTAATAGTGGGTACCGAAGGGTTCAGTACTGGGACTGATCCTATTTAATGTCTTTATAAGTGACATCGGGTATGGCATTAAAGGCAAAATGTGCCCATTTGCGATGACACCAAGCTCTGTGGGACAGTGGACACAGCTGAAGGGATACAGGATTTACAGAAAGATCTGGAAAAGCTGGGGAGGTGGTCCAGGATCTGGCAGTTTGGCTTCAATGCCTAGACATGCAAAGTTATGCATATTGGAGCCAAGAATCCCAGGACAGAGTACTACTCAAGTGGAGTCCGAGTTTCTACATCAGAGGAGGAAAACGACCTGGGAGTGATGATCACTAGTGACCTGAAGCACTCCACACAGTGCAAGAAAGCTGCAGCAAAGGCAAACAAGATGCTGGGATGCATAGCTAGGGGGATCAGTAGTAGGAGAGTGGAGATTATACTGCCCTTGTACTGGTCACTGGTAAAGCCACATCTAGTGTACAGAGTTCAGTACTGGTGCCCACACCTCAAAATGGACATTAACCCGCTGGAGAAAGTCCAGAGGAGCGCTACAAAGATGATAGCTGGTCAACAGGGCAAGGCATATGAGGAGAGGTTGAGGCACTGAACGTGTACTCCCTGGAAGACAGGATAGAGAGAGAGGACATGATTGGGACTTTTAAGTACGTGAAAGGGATAAATAAGGTTGATAAGGAGAGTCTCTTTAAGCTGAGTGGCAACCATAACATGAGGGGGCACAGTCTTAAGCTGGAGGGTGGGAGGATTAGGAGGGAGGTCAGAAAGCAATTCTTCACAGAGAGGGTGGTGGACCTTTGGAATGCACTGCCAGAAGAGGTTATCTCATTGAAGACAGTGGGAAGCTTTAAGAGAGGCTGGGATAGGCATAGGGGGAAGGTAAAGATCATGGGTAGGGAGGATGGGAAGAGGGGGGAGGTAGGGCAGGGACATTAGTTCAACCTGTGGACCCTGCAATACGAGCAGACTTGATAGACCAAATGGCATTCTTCTGCTGGCTTCTTCATATGTTGTTATGGCATTGTGGAGGGACTAGAAGGAAAAGTATGCCTCTTTGCAGACAACACAAAGATCTGCAACATAATTGATACATAAGGAGGGGGTGGAAAGGATGAAAAGAGACTTGGCAAGGCTGGAGGAATGGTCAAAAGTATGGCAGCTTAGATTTTATGCAAAGAAGTGCAAAGTAATGCACCTGGGAAACAAAAACCCAGGGGAAGGGTATACAATGGGGGGAAGGGGGTTCTAACAACAACAAAAAAATAGAAAGGGACCTGTGGGCAGTCATATTAGATGGCCTTAAAGTAGGCAAGCAATGTGAGAAGGCAGTATGGAGGGCTGGGGGGATACTGGTATGCATAGGGAGAGGCATCACCAGTAGAAAACAGGAAGTTATCTCTGTACAAACAGTTGGTGAGACCCCATCTGGAGTACTGTGTGCAGTTCTAGAGACCCCATCTTTGCAAGGACAGAGACAGGATGGAGGCAGCCCACAGGAGGGCAACTATAATGGTGCAGGGTCTGCACCAGAAGCCAAATGAAGAGAGAGAGACTAAAGGAACTTAATATGTATACCCTCAAGGAAAGGAGGGAGGGAAGGGGGAACATAATAGAAACGTTAAAGTACCTCAAGGAATCAAAAAGTCCAAGAGGGTAGCATATTTTAGAAAAGGAGATGGTAAGAACAAGGGGCCCAATTTAAAACGGGGACGGGTAGGGAACATGAGGGAAGTATTTTTCACAGAAAGGGTGGTGGACACATGGAATGGCCTTCCTGAGGAAGTCGTGGGGTCAAAAACAGTGGGGGAATTCAAGAATGCATAGGAGAGACATAAGGCAATTCTGGTGGGGGATAGGAGGAAGTACAGTAGGCTGTTGGTTAACTAGGATCTGCAGCTTATCCAATAGGTAGGGAAATGGGCAGACTGGGTGGGCCAAGCGGTCCTTATCTGCCGTCAAAGTCTATGTTTCTTTGTTTTATTGACCAGGGCCTTCAACAATGGGTCACTACCTGAGCCAGTTTTGTTCCACCTTTCTGAAGGTGCAAGCCTTTTTGCAATTCATGGCCATGGTTCCACCTTCCTGGTGGTTGTTCACGGGAGAGATTCCACCTTTCCAGGTGGTTGTTCACTGGAGAAGTTTGTATCAGACCGCTTGGCCTACTTCATTGTTTTTGGCCATGAGGGCCATGTGGTTTAGTCATTGGGTCTGGTGTGGTGGAATTTTTATATATCCTAAAGTATAATAACTTTATGTCCTAAAGCTTATTGTACCAGAGCTTATAACTGTTATATGTGATTATAGCCATATAGATATGTTGCTTCTCATATGCTCTAAAACTATCTGCTTTGTTATAGCCATATAGCCATGTTGCCTTTCATATGCTTTAAAACCATCTGCTTTGTAAAACAGCCATAATGAATGTGCAGTTCTGTGCTAACTAAAACAAAGGAGGTTGTTTGACAGAGATAAGAAAACCTTGAAAAATTAAATGAAGCGAAATACAGCTGGTTGTAACTAAGATAAAGGGAGACACATAGTAAGTATAAAAACAACTCCTTATACGGAAAGTGCTGAATCTGAGGTTTTTGCTAAAGATAAGGAGAAGCTGTTAAGCATGAGATCACTGTTAGACTGTGAAACTAAAAAAGGTATATAAGCTTCTGTGAACAATGATTGAGGAGCTCTCTCCTTTAGCTGAGGCTCCCACATATATGTGTGCAGACAATAAACTGAGTTTATTGGAATAACCATTGGGTGTGGTTATTGAGTACATAGAAATTAAGGTAAAGTATAGACAGTAAAGAGAATCTGCGACCACAGTTTTTGGCGTAGTCGGCAGGATGGCTTCACTTCTCCGTGTCACACTGTGATCGGACTGCCAAGTCCCAGCCTCAGGGGACGGTGGCCCCGGAGGTTCAAGTCCCACCATATGTGTGACGCCTTTGGAGCAGTGACAGCCATCATTTACTGTCTTAGGTGCTGGGGTGGCACCAAGAGTGCTGGGTGGGCACTTCGGCGTCAGGGATGCTGCAGAGAGTTAGAGTGCTGGTGGGCACTCTGCATCAGGATGCCCAAAAGTAGGAGTGTTGGATGGGCACCCAAGACCGGTTAGGCTCTTTAGGGACTACAATGGAAATACGGGGACCTCTACCAGATGGATCTCAACCTAGTACTGTTAAGAGATTTTTTTTGTTTTGTTTTGTTTTTAAACTGCAACCCAGAGCTCTGGAAAAAGACTTGGTTTGGCAGGTTACTAAAATGGCCAAAAGAAAACCTTTGAAAGGGTTAAAACCTTTGAAAGGGTAAATAGCTGCAGTGTTTGAAATTATCATGAAGGTCCTGCAGTCAGTTTTCTTACTCAGACTTGTGTATCTGAAAAGAAGAAGAAAATACCTTGGCACCGGGTAAGTCTGAATTTTTTATTCAAAGTTGTTTTATGTCTGTCTGTTTTATTTCTGTAATACGTATACTAAACAAGGTAATGCTCCGTCTTTCTCGTGCATATTTTATAGCTTATATCTGTGTTCTGTAATTATGTTCTGTTGTCAAGGTTGCGAGATAGGATTGACTGCCTTCAGTGCACAACATGTTACAGTAAAAAAAAAAAAAAAAGTAGAAGAAGCTTCTTTGCCTCATAGCTGACTGTTTTAATTGGTTTTATTTTTAATAAAACATTTGTGCTGCCTAGATAGGGTCAGTGAAAAACTTTTGTATGTAGTTGTTGGTCCGAAGCAGGTAGTGTTGAAGGTAAAGAGATATGACGTCATATAGATTGCAATGTGCAGAAAGATTTGTAGTTTGCAAGCAATGTGCCAAGCCACTGCTAGGTGAAAATGTAATGTGTTAACAGCTATAAATGGCTTTATCATACTTCTAGTTATAACCAGAAACTTTTTGCAAAATGGCAGGGTGCCATATTTTGGCTATGCGCTAAAAGGTGCAACCATGTTATACAAGATGTGTTCACTTACAGATGATATGTTGTGCTGCGTTTTAACAGAGTTAAAATGTGTTTAAAAAGTGTTTTGTTCTGGAAAGATTTGGCATGGCGATATGTATAAATGTGTTGGTTTAAAAATTGCCAGTGTTACAAGACAGGCAGGAGGCAGCACATATATCTAAAACACGTACAGTTTTCTAATAAAACTATGGGCATTACCTCAGCAAATTGGTGTCAAATAATATCAGTCTTATTTTGTGTTAAGTATTTATTTTTGTGTATGTGTATGTTTGTGTACTGTCTTGGCCAGCAGTTTTTTTTGTGTGCTCTATTATTATTTAAAGATATTTTAATATTAGTAGTGTTCAAGGACACTACAAAATAACTGGTTTGAACGACCCTTGCATGCACACTGTGACCTTTGCACATTATTTGACCTTCTTGTGTTTCAACATTTTATGTTACTACCAGTTCAAACTTGATGTGTATTCCATACCTAAAGCACAACTTTCACACAAAATGTATGTTTTCATGAAAGCACACCAAGAGTGAACCATGTAATTTGACTTTTTATTGCAAAACTATTATTCTAAGTGAAGAGGAACAAACTTTTCTTCTTGTCTCACTGCTTCTGACTTGCAGCCAACACAGGCAATACTCCAGCTAAAAGGGGAGAATTATTCATCATCTCCCCATATTTTTATTATATATATATATATATATATAGTACGCTTTTGGAAAAAGGACTATTACAGCTGTTTTTGAGAGTTTACCATCTACAGTTAAAAACAATGGCTTTTGTTTTTATGTGTGACATGGTGTAATCATTTTTGTCTTTTGAAATGCATTCTAAGAGATACGTCGCATGACGGTATTACCATCAATCCGGATTTTTATAAACTCAGCTGACATTTTGTCATGCTTAGGATAAGGGAACCCAAGGACGCTTGGCTTCTTTTATCCTATAAAAATAATCTTGTTTTATTTTTAAACTTGTGTAGGTTTAGTATTTTGTTGTTTGTCTGTGTTTCTTCTCTTTCAACTAGAGAAAAAGAAGTTCCCATCTTTATAGTAAGGTATGAAACTTACTAAACTAATTGTAATATTATATTGTTATAATTTAAAGTGTAGTAGGTGGGGATCATGTCACCATCCACAGCTAACCTTTTTATTGCTACAGTATTCAAGCTCTTTCACTTCGAGCTGTCTCTTCCACCAGTAGGAGCTCAGGGGGAGGGGGTAAGTTACCCTTCCTCCCTTCCAGTGTAATACCCACAAAGGTTGCAAGGTACATCACTGTTCCCCCAAAGGGGTAAATAAAGAAAATGTATATTTGCCAATAATTGTTTCTTATTTACAGGTTTTAAAATCTCACACCTATTATTGGTACAAGGGTTTCTGCCCTCAGCAAGTAATCAGTTACGCTGGAGGGTGAAGTTGTGTATGTATGTCACACATATTCATTCTTTTGATTGTCTTTTCAGCTTTCTTATCCTGTTAAAACAAAGCATAAAACAACTTTTGTCATTGCCTTACAAAAATGAATGCAACATTTTCAACCAGTAAATTCACAGTACTCTAACATTTCTGGACTCTAAGCTAAGTTTACAGTCTATATGTGTTGTTTAAAATGTATTTTATGCATTATGCATTATGCTAATACTGAAATTGTTCTATTACAAACATGCTTATGTTTCATGTTTATGTTATAATGTTTTGATATACATCTTGCTACACTGTATCATGTGTGTATTCAGAAAAGTGCTCCACATGTATAACGTTTTTAATGCTCATAACCAAACTAAATACTGGGACCAGCATTGCTGACCCACCCCTACAATATGTTCCAAAGCAAAACCAAAAGTAAAATTAATGCTCCGTTTGTCTTATTGCTCACAGGTACCCCTGAAGAATGAGTGTACTCTATGCAGGTTTTGTCATTTTCAATTTTAACAATTATAATATGCACAATTTAGATTGTACTCCAAACCTATGCTTCAAGCCTTACCTCACTCAGTACTTTGAAGTATTTCACTATACAGGGTAAAAAAAAAAAGGTAGACCTCTTCACTTGTCACAGGGGCAATAGGCAGTGTTATTAAATCTGCATAGGCCAACAACATATGTATTTGTCCCACTAATTGCATTGTGTAAAAGGCATATTGTTATGAACAATATGTTTGAAGCGTGCAACTGCATTAAGCAGGTTAGCAAGAGGAAAAGGAAGAGGAGACCATTATGGTTTTCCAAAGAGGTAGCAAAGAAAGTGAAAGCCAAAAAGATAGCATTCAGGCAATACAAAAAGACACAGGCAGAAGGGGATAGGGAGAAGTACCAGGAGAAACGAAGGGAGGCAGGGAAGTCAGTAAGGGAAGCCAAAGCTCAGACAGAAGAACACATTGCAAAATCAGTGGTTAAAGGGGACAAAACCTTTTACAGGTACATAAGTGAAAAAAGAAAGACAAAGGGAGGGATAGTGAGACTGAAGGGGGAGGATGGGAGTCGCGTGGAGGATGACAACAGTAAAGCTGACATATTGAACAGGTATTTCTGCTCAGTCTTTACTGAGGAAGAGAGAGGATATGATAAGAGACATACAAGTATCTTACAGGGAGAAACAGAGTGCAGGAAAACACTATTTTTAAGCGAAAAAGATGTTCCAGGACTAGAGGGCATGGGATGAAGTTGGAGGGAGGACGATTCAGAGGAAACATGAGAAAGAATTTCTTCACAGAACGGGTGGTGGACAAGTGGAACACCCTGCCAGAGAAAGTGGTGGGGGCTGAAACAATCACGGGATTTAAGAATGCATGGAATAGACATAAAGGAATTCTAGAGGTCAGGGGTAAGGGAAAACAGACTTCTAGAAAAACAAACTGAACTTACAAGCTCAAATGGGCAGACTGGGTGGGCCATAGGCCCTTATCTGCCGACACTGTCTATGTATCTACGTATTGTAACATTACAAGATTTTATAACTCAGGCCTGCTTGCAACAGACAGGAAATAATGTTCATCACTGTCATAACTGCTTCTGTGATTTAAAAGCAGGAGGTAACCATAACACTGTCATGATTTACAGATGGTCAAATGGTATAATTAAACCTTGGCCTGCACCCCCAGGTGTGCGGTTAATGTCCAATTTTTAATTTTTCTCTTTCTAATTACCAGAATTTAGGCTCTGTCACACCACTCTTTACAAAACAAAAAGTTAATGGTTTACAAGATTGTTATTTATGTGTTTTTAACTCAGTGTCTAACACACTTTTCAAGTTTGCAGGTTTCCACGGTGTGGCACACATAAGATCTCCACGTTCAACAGCAGTAATACTTTTATCTAAGTTGCCAAGACCTTCATCTTTTTCCTTAAAAAAGAAAAACAACTGCCACAGTTTTGATGTTCTCACCATCTTTGTGCCTGACTAGTTCCTTATAAGGACTATTGCATGAATCCAGTTATTATTACCTCTGCAAGTGTAATGTTTCAGCAAAATTACACCTATTTGTAGAACTTTAAATCAACTGAAGAAGGTCCAGTCAGTTCAGACTCTGCAATCAAGCTTATTGTTTCTGCTTACTATGAAGTTAAGTCTGGGGAAGGGGCACTCCCCAACTCCAGCGAGAAGATTCTGCTTCAACTGACCTTCAAGCAATACATCCATTTTCTTCACTGCCGCTTGTTCCAAACATGGCTGGTACTTTCTACAACCCTACTGCTCTGTTATGGACTGTGTTCTTAATGGTTTATTACCTTTTTATGGACTGTTAATCTTTATGCCGAGGTGTAATCAACTACCACAACACAAATGTCATGCCAGTGAGTGTTTGTGTGGCTACTCAATGCACAATCTAATGCACCCCTGGCCAGTGTGCCTGCTATCCCAACCTGCAGCCAGCAAAATAAACACTGACTTTCTACTATGCTGGTGTTTTGTTTTTAAATTACTGTCTGCATTGCCCCATATGCCTTGTGGGGTTACCACCATTCTGCAAATGACATTTCATCTGTACTGTAACTACATCAACCTGTAGATACTTATATGAACTATGAACTGTTAATTTCATGGACTGTTATGTTTTATAAGGACTTATCTGTCAAGAGACATTATCAACAGATTCTTCAATCAAGCTCCCAGGGTGTGCCACACCCTCAACACAAGGTAGCATCTACCTTATTCACTCTCAAAGTGAATTCCATGAACTCTTTTTCATCAACAAAATTGTTATGTTATATTGTGTTATATGTGGTGTCACATGTTAGCATTTTTCACATATTTCAATTGTGGTGTTGACATCCCTCAATTCTGTATTATGTTTTAAAACTCACCATTGTGTTCCATCTGTAACTCCATGCCTTAACTATCTGTATGCTGGGAACCAGTTTTAAATCATATAAATAAAAGGGGTGGTTAGTTGATACAGAGTATCAAAAAGGGATGTGGTGGAATTTTATATATCCTAAAGTA
Organism: Neoceratodus forsteri; assembly: GCA_016271365.2. Classification (NCBI taxonomy): domain Eukaryota; kingdom Metazoa; phylum Chordata; order Ceratodontiformes; family Ceratodontidae; genus Neoceratodus; species Neoceratodus forsteri. The sequence continues at coordinate 1,732,532,345 of CM057449.1, forward strand.
TAATAACTTTATGTCCTAAAGTTTATTGTACCAGAGCTTATAACTGTTATATGTGATTATAGCCATGTAGATATGTTGCTTCTCATATGCTCTAAAACTATCTGCTTTGTTATAGCCATATAGCCATATTGCCTTTCATATGCTTTAAAACTATCTGCTTTGTAAAACAGCCATAATGAATGTGCAGTTCTGTGCTAACTAAAACAAAGGAGGTTGTTTGACAGAGATAAGAAAACCTTGAAAAATTAAATGAAGCGAAATACAGCTGGTTGTAACTAAGATAAAGGGAGACACATAAGTATAAAAAAACAACTCCTTATATGGAAAGTGCTGAATCTAAGGTTTTGCTAAAGATAAGGAGAAGCTGTTGTTAAGCATGAGATCACTGTTAGACTGTGAAACTAAAAAAGGTATATAAACTTCTGTGAACAATGATCGAGGAGCTCTCTCCTTTAGCTGAGGCTCCCACATATATGTGTGCAGACAATAAACTGAGTTTATTGGAATAACCATTGGGTGTGGTTATTGAGTACATAGAAATTAAGGTAAAGTATAGACAGTAAAGAGAATCTGCGACCACACTGGTCAAGCTTCATAAGCTAAGCTGTTTACCTCTCCTTGAGGGAGGCCTATGGTTTGATTCCACCCTGGATACTATTTAAAGAAAAATAGAAAGATATGCAATGCAAGGGCTCTCTCCAGTGTCAAACAACAGCGCAAGACTACCATAACTCAAAGGAGTCAAGGTAACGGCCGGCAGAGACAGTTCCGAGGGGGGGGTCTGTTCCTTTGGAAATTGGCTCCTGAGAATGGAGGAACCTATTCAGGTAACAAGGTTACAGTATCAGAGGAGCACTGGCCAGGCACCGTGCAGGAGGTCCAGAAAAACAAGCCTGGTGCCTTACAAGAAAGCAAGCCAGAACATCCCCGACTCCTTTTTCTTGGTGACTAGTTAGAAGATTTTTCCTCAAGATGGGCCAGAACAATGTCAGATGCCTTATTAGAGGTCGCTTCTCCGCCCCTATTCTCAAGGACAGCAAAAAGGCCAGATGTCATCAGAGCTCCGAACTCCCTCATTCTTTTGGGACCATAGTACAGGTCCAACTAATTGAACAAGGTTAAGGATCCTATTGGTTTTATTTTATAGACACCAGGAAGTTGGGGGGTTGTCAGACCCATTCCAGATTCAAGTGCCTGAACAAGTTGCTGCCCCACAAGTCTTTTAGGATGGAGCCCCGGAGGTCAATCATCGGGCTGCTCAGTCTAGGGTTTTTTTCTTAATCCCATATACATCTGATGGATGCCTGTCGCCACATTTGTTCTGTCAGTCCTACTCAAAACATCTCAGGTTTTTGATACTGGACCAATGTTCCAGCACAGGGTGCTTTTCTTTGCCCAGGCATCAGCCCCACCAAGTTCCTTCAAGTGTCAATAGTCCTGGTGGCTTGATGTCTATCCTGACTGAACGACCTGCTTGTTCATCCACAAGCATTGTCCTTGGCAAGAGGTTGGTACTCAGCACTAAAGATATGCAAGAGTTGCATGGCTAAGGGTGAACCGGGAGAAGAGCTCTGCTGAGCTGTCTCAGACACTGGAATGTCTGATGGTAAGCTTTTCGGTACAAACCCAGGGAAGGGTTTTCACCTTCCCAGAAGGTGACTTTTTTGTCAGAGGTCCGCCGGCTCAGGACACGGGCATCAGCATCTGCCTTCAGTCTGCTGCAATTTGGGCCTAAGATTAGGCAGCGATAGTTTTAATCCTGAGGGCTTGCTTCCAGATGCGGCCTATTTGATTGGTCTACTGTCAGTCTGGGATCACTCATCAGAGGATTATCAGCCAGTTTTCCATTCCCCCTTCAGCCTTGTCACTCCCTGAGTTGGTGAGTCGATGTACAGGATCTGAGCAGAGTTCCACTAGAACTTTGAGAGTTAATTCTCACAACAGATGTCAGTTTACACAGATAGGGGGCAGGCCGGAGCCATCTTCCCATTCAGGGAACTTGGTCAGTCTAGGACCAGCATCTCCGCATCAATGTTCAGGAGATGGAGAAGGTCCGCCTAGCTTCCCTTAGGTGTCCATCATTCTGCTAAGCATGGCGTACATTGTACATAACCTTTAGGCACGGGAGATGTTTCGAGAGGTCGCCATCCTTTCGACAGTTCACCGGGCAGGGGAGTTGAACATTCAGGTGGACTGGCTAAGTCGCAAAATGTTCATCCCATGGAGAGGAGACTGAACCCGGAGGTTTTCAAACTCCTGTGCAACCAGTTGGTAGACCTCAGATCGATCTGCTCACATCCAGCAGCAATACACAGATCTGAGAAAGTTTTTCAGTCTTTTTCAGTGTCCACAGCCGGGGCAGTGATCACTCTGCCTTAAGAGTGGACTTTCAGCAGAGCATATGCTTCCTCTACTAACTCTCCTTCCAAAGTTTAAAAAGAAGAATAAAGACGCTCTGGAGGGAGCTGCCTCTTTTTAGCTGCAGAGTGGCTGAGAAGACTGTAGTTCTCGGACTTTGATAATCTTACTCAGCGAGCACCCTTCCACCTTCTGGTGTGTGAAGAACCTGCTGTTAGGTTCTCCCCACCAAATAAGTCCAGGAATGATACAGCTCACGCTCTGGCTCCTGAGAGGAGAAGGCCTTTCCATAAGAATAAATATATATATATATATATATATATGTTTCCTCGAGAAATTACTTGACACATTAATGGCTGCCAGACAATTCTCTATGTCGGCAGCTTATACTCCAGTTGAGGCCACCTCTTTTTACCTGGGGCCAGCACTGAAAGTTACTCCTTCAACAGCATCTATTCGCACTTTTATGGGTTTCTACAAGAAGGTGTGGCAAAGAGGTTGACACTGAGTCCATTGAGAGGCCAGGTTTTGCTCTCACAGCGCTCTCTAGGATTTTGACCTAGGAATTAATAGGCAAGTGTTTAGTAGGACACGTTTGGTGTCCTGATCTCTGGTTCTCCATTTGTTCGGAACTGAGTTCTGCATGCTCTTTGCAAGGAGTTTTTCAAACTGTTCCCATCCATATCGTTGGATGTGTTGTTTTATAGGCTTCCACTTAAGGAGCCACACCTTATTAGGCATAAAGACAGGTGGCACTCAGAATGGTGTTTCATCCCTATGGTGCTCATTGCCTTCCAGGAGTTCCAGGACATAGGCTTGTGTCCTCCTGTCCGCAACCTCCTCAATCCAAGGGAAGGAACTGAACAAGTTGGATTCATCAGGCACCATTAGGATCTATTCTAAATGGACAGCTGTGCTCTGTAAGTCAGATAGTCTTATTTGTTCTCATGGAAGAGACGAGCAGGATCAAGAGGCCTTTTTTAGGTCACCCTCGCTAAAAGGGTGTGGGCCTGCATTTTTCAGGCCAGCGCTGCAGTATGAGGAGGCCTCCAGTTCTCCTCAAGGATCACCACTCCAGGGCTTGGGCGATGCCTGGGACAAGACAGGTGAAGCATTTGTTTTAAGGTTATGCAAGGCAAATTACATGGTCTCTCGTTCATACGTTCTCAAAACATCTGTCTGGATGTTCAGAGTTTGGCTGACGCAGTTTTGGTCGCAGAGTGCTACACACAGCAGTTCGCAAATAATTCTCAGTGCTTGCCTCTGGCACATGGGATAATCTTCTCCTCCCTCCTGTTTTTTCTGGGTACTGCTTCTTAGAACCCAATTGTTATGATTACCCATTAACAATGTGGAGCACTACAGAAAGAAGAAGAAGAAATTATCTTCATACTTACCGTAGGAAGTAGCATCTTGGTGCACTAGAGAAGGATAAAGGGGGCCATAGGTCTTCTACCGCCTATCCCTTAAGAGTAAAGATGAGGACAGGACCCACCCTGGGGCAGGATCCCTCCTGATTTGGACCCCCTTAATTGAAGAAGGTGTAGAACTTAAGAGGAGACCCCTTCATGCTCGTGTCGCAAGGCAGTCAGGCAGAGGCCTAACGTCTCCCTGAGGTTGATTTCTTCCAGAGAATCAGAGGAGACTCTGCCCCAAGTTAACCCAGCACAGGTTACCTGGAAATACTAAGCAGTAACCAGGACTTCGGGAGAGGGAATGGAGGTCCCTGGAGTCCCCTCACCTTTCAAAGTCCAAGATGACCTAGGAGGTCAACTTGAGGCCAGGGCAGAGAGATAATTCAAGCCCCTCCAGCGATAAGGAGGAGGGCCAAAAAACCCAACAGGAAGTCCTCATCAGGGTCATGAGGAGGGGGCCCTGAGGAAACCCCTGACATAAAGAGGGCAAGTGCCCCTGCTTGCCCCCCCATAAGTAGGTCCCTATTGCTTCAACGAGGGAGCAGTGGACCCAAAGGTGCCAGCAGGACCATGCCCACAACTGGCCTAAACTGAGGGGAAGGCAAGCAGGGAGGAGGCACTGTACAGAAGCTGAGGCCCAAGAGTGGAAGGTGGGGGAGGAGCAGTGATGAATGGTGAAGATACACAGTAAGATCAAGAATTACAGTAGGTACATATTTTCATATCTTAACTTATTAATCTTCACCATTAATCACTAATAGGTATACCAAGCACCTAAGGCGTTGACACCTCCCTGAGGACTGTAACATCCCTCAGCCTCCTGTGGGGGAGAAACACAGGAAGGAAGGAGGGAGGGAGGGAGCCCCTCATGGGCCTGGTGAGGCCAGAGACCGGTCAGGGCGAGACTGAGACTCCCGTTACCTGGGAGAAGGAAGGCGCCCTGACAATTCTTGACTCACCTTGGGGGAAAAGAAATGGGCCCCTTGGAAAGAAGAGGCAATCACCCTACATCAGGCCAAGGGTGATAACCGGAAAAGGCAAAGTCACGCCGTCCACCTAATGCAGACTGCAGTTCCTGCTAGTCTAGATGCTACCTGATTGGCATCATAAGATGCCCTTGCTTGGTGTCTTGCTAGCTCTAGGCCCCTAGCAGAAAGGCAAATGGCTTGCCTGGTTGCCTCTGAGTCAGGCAGGGTCACTAGTTGTCTCAGCACCGTCCATAGGTGCCTAGCATAGGCAGCCTGACATGCTGAGATACATATAAGAAGACATGTGGCTAAGAAGACTCTTCCCGAGGCGGTCAAACTTGTCTGAGTCAGACTCTGGGGGGCAGTCATTTCTTGGGAGACAATGCCCAGAAGGGGTGTCCAGGAGGTCTACCCTAGAAGAGGGGTGGGACATAGTACCTGGAGACCCCTGGGGTGTGCAATAGTTGTGCCGACAGTCCCTCAGGGCTGGGGAGGGGCAGAGGGACACTGCTAGACCCGATGCAATGCCTCCATGAAGGGGACAGGCCATGGAGGAATAACAATGTTTTCCAGGCTGAACTCTCCGAGGAACACCAGTGTCGCATGGTCAGGATAGCGACTTGTGAAATGGGATATATGGAGCTCCTCCAACAACCTCATCAGGAACCACTGATAGCTGGTGATATCAGCATCTGAGGACAGGTGGACCAAGGAATCTTTTTCCTCTGGGGAGGAAGATGAGGAGGCAGAGGAGCTTGTCTCAGATTCTGAGGGTGCTGGGGGTTCTAGTCTAAAGATGACCTGGTCCACGGCTCTTAAGTAGCATGGAAAAGCAGCCGCTGAAGATCTAAACTGATCCCAGGTCACAGGTCCTGAAGGGCACACGAGATCTGGTAGAGCAGAGGAAGGAAGCAGCGTATCCGAAGGAGGGGGAGAAGTCTGGTGAGCCAGAGCAGGATCCCTACTAGGGCTCCGGGAGCGTGCAGGGGACTCCTCCTGAGGAGGGGACTGCGTAATACACCCACTGTAGGTCTCCCAACTGTACAGGAGCAGCCAAAGTGGTGCCCTAGAGAAAGGACCCCACGGCGGGGCGATCGGAGCCAGTCTGTGCCCTGAGCTCGGGCCCTAGACCCATCTGTTGCAGGCCCTTCCTGCCCAGGAGAGCTAAGAAGCGAAGGGTCAGCACTGTGACTCCTCCAAGAGCCCCCAGCAGCTCTAGAAGTGGGTCTGCATGCCACCCTCTACTCCCTCAAACTATCCCCCTTAGAGAGGGACCTGCTCCTTGTTTGTTCCCTAATGCGTGTAACAGGGGGCTCCAAGGTGGCCCCAGTACCACAGGAGGCACCACGAACCATCCCAGACCCCACCCCAGTACCAGAATCCACCCTGGCACCGACCCAGACTCAGTGCCGGAGTCCAACCTGGCACCAACCATGGCACCGGTCCCAGACCTGGCGCCGAGTATGGCGCCATCCCCCGGCTCGGCGCTGACCTTTTGCCCGGCACTGGAATCGGCATCAGAAGAGTTTTGCAAGGTCCCCCCAAAAAAATAAATAAATGCACGCACTTTGAGGACCTAGCGGTCCATGGAGAAGCAGGTGTTACAGTTGTCCATATCATGGTTCGGACCCAGACAGGTGAGACAACGATCATGACTGTTCGTTACGGTCATGGACTTACCACAGGGGCAGAAGGCCTGGACCGGACATGATCATTGCGAACAACTTAAAAACTAACTAAAGAAAAAGACTCGGTGCCGTGGAAATCAGAAAACAAGAACATAAAATAAAAGAAATGGTTTTACCAGGATTCTGAAGCAGTCCTATGGCGTCAAGTGACATGTAGTGGCAGAACCCAGCAGCAAATGGTCAGCTCCCATGAGGTGATGCACTCCTGATGGCGAGAAACACAGAACTGAGGTGGTGGAGGAATCCATGTTGGTTACTGGCCAACCCTCGAGTGCCATGCAATGTGTTGGCCTCGTGGATGGCACAGTCCCAGCACTGACTCCTCCCCCTGGAGAAAACCATCTCTAAGCTATAGCTCCCTCAGGATCCTAGTGCCTCTGGCATAGTACCCACCAGTGATGAAAGGTGAAGATTAATACAGTTAAGATTTGCAGTAGAGTGGGCAAGGAGGAGGGAGAGATATGAAAAGAAATCTGGAAACAATGGATAGGTGTTTCAGAACACAGCAGCTTAAGTGCAAAGTAATGCACGTATAGCAGGTAGGAAAAAACACCTAGAACAAATTATTGAATGGGGGTGATGATGTTACAGACCTTAGAGGAATGGGTCCAATGCAATGAAGTCTTAGGATGATATAACTGGATGCTGGGGTGTATGACAAGGGTGCTTTCTAGCCTCCCTCAAAAAAAGGTAATACTGTAATACTATAGCTCTCTGAGTGAGGACACAACTAGAGTACCGTGTGCAGTTCTAGAGTTCACACCTGATGAAGGACAGGGACTTCTTGGAGACCATCCAGAGAGGGTCACAAAAATTATCTGTGTAACAGAGGACATACTATGAGGAGAGGCTGGACAGTCTCAGCATGTACACAATGGCGACCAGAGGAGAGTTGGGGCACAAGACTGAGACCTACAAGTTCCTGCAGGGAACAATCAAGGTGGACTTCAATGAACTGAGCAGTACTATTTGAGTGAGAGTACCACATCTAGAGGGCATAGATAAACAATGGTGTTGCTCAAGGACATGAGGAATGTCTTTTTTTATGGAACGGGAGTGGAAGAAAGGAAGAAATTACCCACTGAAGTAGTCTGTGTAAAGTCTGTGACTGGGTTCAATCATGGATGGGACAGACTCAAGTAATCAGTGCGACCAACAGCAAGGGGGAGGGTGGCAATCCTTGGAAAGGGGGTGCCAAGACACCATTAGGGCAATCAGCTAAATACTGTAACTCCAGTCCGGTGTTACATGGATTCAGGCAGGTAAATGGGCAGACTAGATGAACCTCTAGGTCTTTTTCTGACATCAGGTTCTATATTTCTATAAAAAAACCAACTAGGAAGATTCTCATTCATTAAGTAAATAATAAGACATGACAAGGTGTGTAATCATGGGGCAATATCCACACACTTTAAGTGGACCATTAGGCATGAGGCACAGCCAGGTACCTTTACACAACCACAAGAACCGTGGTTATTGCCCATAATTACATGTCCCTAAAGCGCACTTATAAAATTACTATGAAAAATTAAAATAGAGAAATACATTATTTTATTTATTTAGAAATGCTTGTTAGGAGAACCACACTGAGAGAAGGCTCGTTTCTAGGAGCAATCATTAAGAAAAAAAACTGAGTTTGCATTTTTCTGCCTGTGTAAAAACTCTAGCCTTGTGTAATTACGATGAGATACTTACGTAAGCATTAAGTTGAGCTTCTACTAGGGAATTAATGCATGGTTGGGGGGGGGGGAGAGAGAGGAGTTGATGCACGAGGCCGTAGGCCAAGTGCTCCAACCATGCATTAATTCCCTAGTAGAAGCCTCCTTTCGAGGGGCTTAATGCCCTTGTAACATGGCATGCATGGGGATCAAACGATGTTTAGGAAAAGTTGTGGTTATTTTTCACAAAACTTGGTTATTTACTGTATGGTAAAGTTTCACAAAATAATAAGACAGAGAAAAAGTTTTGACAAAAAACATCAATTAATATGGTGGTTTGTATATTTTGAACAGTAGAACATGGCGCTATAGTTTAACACAACAACTATAATTATGATACAGTATGTAATTATCAAATACTGCAATAAAGGTTTGATTTTACACTCGAAAACTGTTTAGTTTGTTTCTTTGCCATACATTATTTGATAGGGTAATCGTAAATTAGCATAATGATTTGCTTTTTAAACACTTTTTCCCTGTTAAGAAGAACAAAATCTTTAAAAGTCATACAGCTTTTGCTTAACTTTGGATTACTTTAGCAGATTTTAAGACTTTTAAACTACTTTGCTACAATGGGAATCAGTAAGATTTGTCATCTATGCATTACAAGACGCCTCACTGTTCACAGACATTTACGGCTCTATTGTGATTATTCTTTCATGGTCAGTGAGTAGTATTCACAGGGTCATTGACTGTGAACTTCATCAAATTAAAAGGATTAATAGTTTGGGGAGAACTCTGGAAACAGGTTGGTACTTGGCCTGTCTCTCTAGCTGCTGCACTGGCGTGGTGCTCGGTGTTCCAGTTGATGCTTCTTTCATTGATGGATCGCTGGGTTCATTTGGACAAAACGTTGTTGTGTGTGTCTTTGCATTACTTGTTAATACAGGGTTATTTGTTTTGATGGAGATGTCTGAATTTTGAGCAGAGTGCTGCAGTTCCTGCGTGACAGTGGGAGTCGCCACATTCGGTTACTCTGTGTCTGCTCTTTCATTTGTCCCCTATCTGTTTCCACTTTCTTTATTTGTTGTACCAGTCAAATGTTTGTTTTTGGCCAGGCTATGTTTGCTGGAGGACAACATGCTGGACCATTTGTTTCTGTCTTCAACTCAGGGGCTTCAATAACTACGAAGGCTGGTCTCGCATCTATGCCCTGTAACAGACATAATTTCCCTCGATGCGAGACCAGCCTCTGACAAAATATGGACTGCTGTACTTCTTACACAATGATTTGTACAATGAGTACTTAGTTCTGTGTCAACTGAAATTTGGGACATTAAATCCCCAAGATAATTTCTGCCAAACGGCTGTTTGGTATACAAACAGTCTTTCTTACCCAATGTTTCGTGAGGGAGTTTTAACGGACAGAGATAAAATGCAGGGGCATTTTCAGGGCATCAGGCTACATATTCTTTAAACATTGAGACAATCTCTGCTGCCAGGTTGTGTGTACAGCACCCCATGAAACGATTCTTTATTTGCCTCAAACACTTTGTTGTGGTTCTTGGTACTCTCATCAAATGAGAGCACTATGAATTCTTGACCAGAGTCATCAGTTTTAATAGTAAAGGAGTTTTGCTTGAGTTGTCTCTGCCCCTCTCTTCCTCTTTTGGCTAATCCTAGCTGCAGCTCAAACCAGAGTCTGCATACTAGCCTAAATGCAGACTCTGGTGATAGCCTTTTAGAACTACGAATTTTTTGCAAATCCACATCAGATATTCTGGGATGGTGGGAGGTTATATCATGCCCTTGTCTCCTGTACTCCTTTAAAACAGCTACAAACACATAGATAGCGGACTGGAACTCAGCATCAGATGTTATATTTATTTTTCTATTGACTTCTATGCTGTTAAATTACTGATTTAACCCAGCTCTCAAACCTATGTAGGAACTTATGCTATACTGCTTTGACTCCTCTGTGCAAACTGAACCACAGAACATTCACACGATTTTAGCCAATTCAGGAACAGGGATAGTACTAATATCAACACAAAAGTTATTAGCTGTCAACCAGTCATGGAAAACATTACAGGTCCAGCCTGTGTTTTTTGTGAGTGTTAGCCTCACATTTCCGCCTCTCTAAATTATTTAGCTGTTCTTTTGACAGTTGAACATGCCTGGACTGAGAGGGAGTGTTGCTCTGAGTACTAACTTAGGTAACCTTTTCAATATTTTTTTTCTTTTGTTTCCTTTTGGCGTCAGCTGTACATATAGATATCTGGCTTTCACTGATGGCGGTACGCATGTCAGCTGACATGGAGACAGATCTGCTTTTTGGGATATCTGGTGGAGTTGATGATGAAGCAGTATGTCTATACTGCTTATTGACCCATTGAGAAATGCCCACTACACCACACAATGAAAATGTTGCCGTGAAATCCTCCATTCTATGGCATTGCAGAGACTCAATTTCTGCGGCGATTACTACAATGTCAACCGGGTGGGTGGGTGGGAAAGAACAAGATTTCTCTTTATATAGTAGTGTCTACTCGCCAAAATAATGTGGAATAGTGTGGAATTACACCAGAGGGTGGTATTATGCACTCAGCGTTTTTTGTGGTATGTCAGCGTACTACCTCAGCGGGCATTACTCAGGGAATTAGTCTCTGCTGATTTATAGTCATATGTTGTGTTTGGATGAACAGATTTTGTCCTTTTTGGCTTATATTAATTGCCATGTTACAAATGGGTTTAAATGCTGGTTGGTACACTAAACCTTTCTGTCTGCCATAGCCATTTTATACAGTGCTGAATCCATTACCTCCTGAAGCCTAGGGCAAGCAAAATTCACTGGGACTGTCAATATTATTGGACAGGATAGAGAATCATAAAAGTGAACTTCACTGGACTGACTATTATTTACTCTGCTAGGAGTGATTCAGCAACTCACTGTTAGCATAATAAATCCTGAAAACCTTTAATGTGCACTTGTTTGCATTACAATACACTAAACTTCCCCAGCCATTGGCCTCACAAGGAGACCAAAGTGGAAATCGCCATCATCAAGGAATGACTGACTGAATGAAAACATTGTCAAGCCCAAACATACTAACCTGATCGTGGTCAATTTCTGCATCTCCAGTGATCACAATCCGCTTCTCAATCCGAGTTTCAGATATCCCACCTTTCACGGTCTGTGTGGTTCACACAAAGAAAAAGAAAGAGATTAAAGAAAGAGAGAGATGCTGTGGGGTGGGGCTGTATATGATGTGACTGAAAATACTGCAGTAGTTGAAACCATTAGAAATTAGCATAGCACCGGTTTACAAACATGCTGAAGTTGACCCAAAAAACAGAATGCATATCTAACTGAAAGAGCACACATATATCTGGTCTCACTTCCTGGCTATTCCTCCCACATGCTTACTTGTCCCAGATGCCTCCTAATCCATATCTTCCTCCCCTCTTGCATCATACTGTGGCTTGCCCTCGACAGCGAGGCCCCAGCTTCTGACAGTGCACTGCAGGCTGCCAAGAAACATCCATGGTTGGAGGATGGCGGAGGGGTTCCAGGATACCTGGCAGCATCGAAGTGGGTGGGTGGGCCCTCAGACTCTGCTTCTGGACCATTTCCCCATTGGTACACCCCTTCACCTTCCCGGCAAACAATCGATGCGCGCCCATGGCTTTGCCCTGTAGGTTGGGGGGGTCTCTGTGTGGTCACCCACAGTGTCAAGGCTGTCCCAGCTTCCTGTCTGCAGGTTCTGCATTCAAAGTTGGCTACTGCTCTCCCTCCCCTTAGGGTTAGTGTGGGACGCCTCCACATTGTGTTTAAAAACTCTGCAGGTACACGATGGGTAACTCAGACTGGGGACACAAACCCAAATCAATCACGCGGTGGTAGTGTGCCACCAGCCAACACAAGCAGGCAGGGCCAGCTTTCCCCTTTTCCTCATAACTACACACAGCAACATGAAAACAAGATCACTGTGCTCGTGATTTCATCTGTTATAGCTGCTTGAGTACACCGCATTGTGCTACCACAAGCAAAAGATTGTGATACTAGGTGTGGACAACCAGCTGCAGCAAATGAAGCCTTTTTTTTTTTTTTTTTTTTACTTTTTCTCCCTCCAGTCACCGGTCACTAGGAACTCCCTTGGATGTAACCCAGGGATGTCGGTCATTTCTCCCACCCACCCAAGATCCTCCCACACCCGGCCCCCCTCCGGAGCTCCTCACCACCTCTGACTTATCAACTCCACAGCTTAAACACCCCCCGTGGTAGGGCCGCTGCTCCTCTTCAGCACCCTTTCTCAGAATCCAGTTTGCGTCAGATAGTGGAAGAGGAATCGGGGACGCGGGTGCAGGCAGGATCCAGCGGTGGGTGTGGGAGACTGGCTCATGGGTTCACTGTCATGTTCCCAGTGGCCGGGCTTTTCCTTGTCCCCCCCCCCCAGGCATCGATATGCAATGACGTCAGCATGCGGCGGGAGCGCTCCCACACCCACCCGCAGACATCTGCCATTACCTCTATCCAACACACATCCCCTGCTGGTGTAGTGCTTCCAGTCTCCACCGGGAGCCACTACGAGGTGGGGATTCCCAACTCACCCTCCCAATTGAGGAGACCAGTCTTCTGGACACTCGATCCTCTCCTCCCTCTGCCAACCCCCGGCGCCCTGAGTCCACTCCTGAACACGGGTCGCTGGCGTGGCGCGAGGTAAGACACATGCCTCAGCCCTCCGCGCCACTGGGCCGGCATCAGCAGATGAAGTCTTAAGGACAGTGATCACATGTTCATATTGTGGTTTATCATTACAAATAAAATGGGAAAGGCGAAATACAGAAAATATAAGAAATATAAGGTGAAATGTGAGTAATAATTATGTTTTTTTTTGTTTCCTCAAAGTGTCTTGTGAAGTGTCAGGGGCTCTTTAAACTTTGTATGTACTTTTATAAACTTAGCTGCCATTAGTTTAACCACCCCCCCCCCCCAAAAAAAATGTCTATAAGAAAGTGATATGCGTATGAGCACTCAGCTTACAGGGGCCCTTGAAAATAGTAGTAACAAAGTAGATTACATCAGTAAAAACAAAAATGAGAAGACTGCATCACCATGGCAACAAGACACAAAGGAAAATTACGTACCTACCGTAATTCTTGATCTTCTTGGACGAGTCTCCACCACTCATTCACACTAGTGGGATTGGCGCCGGAGGCACTAAGACCCATCGGGAGCAAACTTTTTGCTGGAGGGTCGGCGCGAGAGACGGCGCCGCGAGACACGGCGCCGCGAGCAGCGGCTCGAGCGGTAATGACCATCTCGGCGACGACCCTCCAACCGCCTCAGTACCTTTTTTACCAAGGAGGTGCAGCGCAACTAACGAAAGGGGTAAACCCAACATTAAAAAACGGACATAAGATAGTCCGTATGACCCGTGTAAGAAGGGTCAGCAAAGAAGTCCTCACGGCCTAAAGATTTGAGGGAGTGAAGACCAATACAGCGGTGAGCTCGGGGGATGGAGGGTGGGCGTGTGAATGGTGGTGGAGACTGGTCAAGAAGATCAAGAATTACGGTAGGGTACGTAATTTTCCTATCTTCCTGGACATAAGTCTCCACCACTCATTCACACTAGTGGGAGAGTACCAAGCTGATAATCCCCCAAAAGGGCGGCAGGAAAGCCAGAGCTCACGCGTCTAAGATAGAAGCCCATTAAGGATAGTTCTGCCGAATGCGGAATGTCGCCTGGCATGAACATCCAGTGCATAGTGCTTAACGAAAGTATGCACTGAGCTCCAGGTAGCGGCGTTGCATATATCTGCAATTGGAACATTGCGAATTTCCGCTAGGGATGCCGCGACCGCCCTAGTAGAGTGAGCGTACACTCTACCTTCTAATTTAACTTGAGCCATGGAATAGCAATGACGAAGGCATGCCACTAACCATGAAGAGATACATCTAATAGCGACAGGTTGACCCAGCCGGGTGTCGCTGAAAGAAACGAACAGTTGCTGAGTCTTGCGAACATCCTTGGTTCTATCTAAATAGAACCGCAAGGCTCTCTTAACATCCAAGGAATGAAGAGCTCGTTCCCTTCATTTTGGAAATTAGCGAAGTAAGCGGGAAGTACCAGAGGTTGGTTCAGATGGAATTCTGACACAACCTTGGAAGAAATTTAGGATGATAAGGAGAACTACCTTGTCCTTATGGAATACAGTATACGGAGGGTCCGTAACCAGTGCATGTATCTCAGAGACCCTGCGGGCTGAGGTAATGGCCACCAGGAGGGCAGTCTTCCAGGTAAGAAATTTTAGCTCACAGGTAGCTAAGGGTTCGAAGGCTTCCGGTGAGCATGTCCAGCACCAGGTTAATGTCCCAGGCTGCAACTGGGCGGCTTAACGGGGTCTGGTATGGAGAATCCTTAAGAAATCTCTTCACCATAGGTAACTGAGCCAGAGTTAAGGAAGAAACCGCTCATGGACGCTGAGATGGCACTAAGGTGAACTTTAACTGTGGAGTATTGAAGACCTAAGTTTGATAGGTCCAAAAGATACTCCAGAACCTTGCCAGGAGGACAGGAAGGATTCCAAGAGGTTTTGCACAGAGAGAGAAAAAGCGTTTCCATTTGGCGTACGTTTCGGGTGGCTGGCTTCGAGCAGCCAGAAGGATGTCTGAGACTCTCGAGAGGCGTTGAACCGATTCACTTCTATCTCTTCAGGAGCCAAGCATGAAGGTGAAGTGATTTCAGGTTGGGATGGACCAACGAACCCTGAGTCAGAAGACTGATTTGCAAAGGAAGTGGTCTCGAGAGGCTGCTAACATACTGTTGAGTAGAGGAAACCATAGTTGCCGAGGCCAGGAAGGAGCAATGAGATCATCTTGGTCCCTGAGACTCGAACTTGAGGAGTACTCTCTGGATTAGAGGAAGTGGTGGAAAGGCGTAAAGAAAGCGTTTTGTCCACCGCAGCCTGAACGCATCCTGACAGAAAATGCCAGGCCCTGGATTTCTGGAGCAGAAGAGAGGCAGTTTTGCGTTGAGTGGGGATGCAAAAAGGTCCAGGTCTGGAGTCCCCCACTCTTTGAACAGGGACCGAGCTACGGCTGGATCGAGAGACCACTCGTGAGGGTCTGCCTCCGTTCTGCTGAGGTGATCTGCTAGGTCGTTTTGTATACCTGGCAGATAAACCGCTTGAATCAAAGACTTGTGCTCCAAGCACCACTCCCACACCCTCATTGCTTCCCTGCAAAGGGGATAAGAATGAGAACCGCCTTGCTTGTTGATGTAATACATCACTGCTTTGTTGTCCGTTTGAAGGAGAATGTTCTTGTGACAAAGGACATCCTTCAGAGCTCGGATCGCATAGAGGACCGCTCTCATCTCCAGGACATTTATGTGGAGATGAGTTTCAAACTGAGTCCATACACCTTGAGTGTGGAGGGAGTGACAGTGAGCTCCCCATCCCATTAGCGATGCATCTGTGGTGATGGAGATCTGATGACCGGGGAGCAAGGGAATCCTTCCAGGAGATTGCTCTTCTTGAGACCACCAGGTGAGAGACCTTCAAGGGGCCCGCTCACCTTGATGGGATAAGACTGGGGTGAGAGGTCGGGGACCACTGAGTGGAGAGCATCCACTGGGTGGTTCTCATGTGCAATCGGGCCAGAGGGACAGTGAAGACCGAGACGCCATGGAGACCCAACATGCGTTGCATCGAGAGAGCTGTAACCCATTGGTTCTCCTGATGTAACGGGCCATACTGAAGGATGTCGAGTCTTCTGTCCTCTGAAGGAAAGCCGCTGAAGAGGTGTCTAGGCGTCCCTATGAAAAGGAGCCTCTGGGAGGTTGCAGTTGAGATTTTTCAAATTCAGCAGAACTCCATGGGCCGAGAAGGCGAGAAGTCGTTACCGGCTTCCAGTCCCTTGGCGGAAGGGCTTGCTAGAAACCACCGTCCAGGTAGGGAAACACTGGGAGTCCGACTTTCCTGAGATGCGCGAGAACTGCACAACACTTTGTAAAACTTCATGGCCGAGGATAGCCCAAAGGGCAGGACTCTGAACTGATAATGCTGACCCAAAGCTACAAACCTGAGGAATTTGCGGTGGGTCGGGTGGATCGGGATATGCTGGTAAGCATCCTGCATATCCAGAGAGGCCAATGGTCGTGCTGATGCAGCAAGGGTAACAGGGTACCTAGGGAAATCATCTTGAATTTCTCCCTGGGGAGGAATTTGTTTAACTTTCTGAGGTCTAGAATGGAGCATCCCCAGATTTCTTTGGAACCAGAAAGTAATGGAGTAGAACCCTGTGTTTACATGAATGCGGGGGCACCAGTTCTATTGCCCTGTTGTTCAGAAGGCCCTGGATCTCCAGCGGTGAGGAGATCGACTGAAACCCGACAACCTGGGTTGTCGTATGGGAGGACAATTAGGGGTTCCAAGAAATTGAGAGAGTAACCCTCGTGAATTATCCGAAGAACCCATTGTCTGAGGTTATGGACTTCCACTGGTTGTAGAAGTACATCAGGCGACCTCCCACCGGAGGAGAAGAAGTTCCACCTCGGGCAGAGTGGATGGAACTTGGGCCAACGACTCATAAGGTAGCGCTGGGAGCTTTGGGTCCCTCGCTTTCTGCTAAGTCTTCTTTTGAGGTTGGGCAGGTTGGCTTATAGAGCTTCCCTGCCTCTGCCTCGAAAGGACTGACGACTATGAAACTGGCGTCTGTTCACATGCCCCGAGAGGGCAGGCGGAGAGTCTGGCCAACAATGGCCGATCTAGTCTTCTGAGTGGCCTCTAAGGCTTGCTCCACCTGAGGGCCAAAAAGAAAGGAGCCATCAAAGGCAGCGCCATCACCTGCTGCTGAGCATCATTCGGGAAGCCAGAAGTACGCAGCCAGGAATGGCGCCGAGTACAAATCTGCGGCTGCTGAGCGAGAAGCAGTGTCGAAAGCGTCCATGGCAGCTTTGACCTGTTGGTTATTGGACTCAATACCTCTAATAACGGTCAGAAGAAGCTCTGACTTGGAATCCGAATCTGGAAGAGCTTCAACCATTCTTTTCATAGAGTGCCACAGGATATACTCATACTGAGAAAAATAGCCTTGATAACTGGCATACATACTTAGAGTGGAGGCAGCAAAGACTCTCTTACCTAATGTATCAATCTTACGAGACTCTTTGTTAATAGTTGAGAGCTGTAGTAGTTTGAGGAAGAACGACCTTGTCATTCTCTGCCAGGACTACAATAGGATCCATAAGGCCTGGGATGCCAAAATGGGACGATCCTTGGGAGCTGAATACTTCTTATCAATGGATTTAGCCACTGAGGGAGTAGAGCAGGAGTTATTCCATACCATTTGAGACAGCGTCTCAAGGAAGGCTGAATCGGAGGAGTCAAATCCTAGGGATCTCCAGCATGAAGATACTGGAGTCTTAATATCTTCCCAGGATCGATGTCTGGTAGTCTGAGAGAAAGAGTGGATCCCAGGTTCTTCAACAGAGACTTAAAGGACAGGTCCTCACCACAGGCTCTGTAGCAAAGAAAGATCCTGTTTCCTCCACTTCATCACCCAACCGAAGGTCTGGGTCAGCTCAAGATCATCTCCTGATGGTCCAGAAAGGACTGTTTGGACAGGAAAGGAGTGAAAATTAGAGAGGAGGAAATGGCAGAAAAACAAGGAGAGTCCCCTACGCTGTCTAGCGCCGACGGCAAACGGGCTGAAGACGGCACCGGAGGCACACGCTTTCAAGAGAACACGCTGCCCCGCAACGCTCTTCGCGGCGCTACAAGACGGGCGCCGCTAACGGCGCCGACGGATTACTGCTCAAACGGCGCCATGGACGACGCTGCCAACGTATCGCAGGACGACGCCGCGAACGGGCGCCGCCCGATCCATCGGTACTACGCGGGCGCCATGTAGACAACGCGGGCGCTACCTAACGGCGCTGAGAGACTACGCGGCGCCGCTTAACGGCGCCGCGAAGCTCCGCGGCCTGAAAACGGGCGCCCGACACGCTACAGACCCTGCAGAAGGCGCCTGAAAAGCCTCGGAACCTGGAAAACAAGAGAAGGAAAAATACCAGGAGATAATGGGTATCGGTGAGGCCCCCGCGCCCGCAGCCATGTGGGGGGGAAACCTAAAGGCACGGAGTCGCTAGCATCAAGAAGGCGCCGCTACGATTAGAAGGTCCAACTCACCTACCTGATCGCGCGGGGAGCCCGAGGGCTCGGAGGTAACCGAGCCAGGCAGAAGAACCAACCTCCGTGCCCATCGCTCCATAAGAGCGGCCCACTGATGAAACTGCTCATCTGGAGCCCTACCTATAGGCGGGAGGGCCCGACGTCGAGGACGACGATTATCGGTAAGTTGGCGACTCACGAAGAGACCGGCAACTAGCACGATAACCGACCGTCGGACGCTGGAACATACCAGAGGGCGACCTCGAGTGATGCCTCTCTTTTTGACCTGTGGGGCAAGAAGAGCTCGAGGCGAGCAGGCGCTGAGAATGCGACCGCTTATTTTTATGCGGTGGGACCGCCCATCCCCCCGGGCATCGGACTGACCGTAGTCGGAACCCCGCTGAGGAGAAGGAGGCTGACCGGACCCAGCCCGGCTGACTGAACAGCTTTCATACGAAGTCTCCCTACCGTCACCTGACCTGCTCATGGTCGACTCCGTCCAGTAGGCCGAGACTTCTTCAAGTAAGTTAAATTTAAATATTAGAAAAATTTTACGAAAAATAGAATAAAACTAAGCGATACTACTAACGTGATAATGTTACAAAAAAACAAACTGAAAACTGTCACGCTAGTTGAAGTTTGACTCCAACAAGTGACGGCGTGTCGTCACTGAAAGCGCTTTCGACGGGCGGAAAAAGAACTGGAGGCGGTTGGAGGTGCGTCGCGAGATGGTCATTACCGCTCGAGCCGCTGCTCGGCGCCCGTCTCATGAGCGCCGTCTCGCCTGACCCTCCAGCAAAAAGTTTGCTCCCGATGGGTCTTAGTGCCTCCGGCGCCAATCCCACTAGTGTGAATGAGTGGTGGAGACTTATGTCCAGGAAGATCAGTAAGCACCCAACCTGAAGAGATGTAACTGGCAGCTCATATTTTAAGCATGCACCATTATAACACTTTGGAAAAACTGACACGAATCTGAGTAATCTGACTAGCTAAAACAACAACAAAGACAGAAAATTAATAATAATAACTCTCATGCACTAGTTTTCTCTGTGCCACTTTCATCACAGGCACCGCTCTTCAGTATAACATTTTTTCAATATGTTACTAGTGCATTAAGACATTTTAAAGAATGTGTAATAATGGAGAATAACTACAGGTTACTCACTTGTAACCATGGTTCTAGGAGTGGTATAAAATTCACATCCATACTCTGGCAGTTCCACTGGAAATGCTGATTTGTCTGAGGACTTTAAGCTAAGCTCTTCCCACCACCTGGGCAGTATTTCCTCTGGCCCTGCCCCATGGTGTCATACCTTGCACACTGGAAGCAGGGATCCATGTGCCACTTGCCAAGGGAGGCCGGGTGGGTTGTGTGGATGTGAAATGTACATCACTCCTAGAAGTACTATTACAGGTGAGTAACCTGTATTCCTTAAAGTGAGGATACAGTTCACTATCCACACTCTGACATACTCCTAGCAGTTCTCCTGGAGGAAGGGGGAGAGCACACACCCCTATGTGGTGTACAGAGACTGCATAACCGAGGTCCCAAAAGAACAGGTTATTCGCCTGTAACAGTAGTTCTAGGAGTGGTATATGTTGTTCATCCACACTCTTTGGCATGTCCCTTTCCCCTTTAAGGATCACCGGAAGTCTTCAAGCTGGCTTCTCTCACCCACCCGGGTGGTATATACCTTGGCTCCGCCCCATGACGCCAGATCTTAGCACGCTGGAAGCCAGGTTGTGTGCGTCCGCAGCAAGGGAAGTTGGGTGGGTCCGTGTGGATGAATAACATACAGTATACCACTCCTAGAACTACTGTTACAGGTGAGTAACCTGTTCTTCCAGGAGCGTGAATATGTTGTTCATCCACACTCTTTGGCAGACTTCTAGCAGTTCTCCGGGAGGAGGGAGGCAAGGCATACACCCCCTACTTAGGGAACAGAGATTGGTGAACTGAGGCCCCAAAACCAGCATCCCGGCGTGACTCAAGGTCGATGTGGTAGTGGGTGATGAAGGTGTTTGCTGACTTCCAGGTAGAATCCTGACAGATTTCCTGGATAGGGATGTCCCTGGAAGCAGCCACCAATACAGCAGTATGGTGGGTAGAATGAGCTCTCATCCCTCTGGGAGGCTCCTTGCCCATCAACTCATAGCACAAACCTATGCATGATGTAATCCATCTTGCAACAGTCCACTTCGCTGCAGGTCTGCCAGAAGCGGCTTCAGTGTAGGTGACAAACAGCTGGCGAACCTCTCCATGAATTTCCGCCATCCTCTCCTTATAATAGGAGAAAGCACGTCTCAGGTCCAGAGTATGGAGCCTGTACTCGAGGTCCGAGGTGTAGTTAGGGTAGTATACTGGCAGAGTCAACACCTGGTTAAGGTGAAACTCTTGACACCACCTTCAGAAGGAATTTCGGGTGGGAGCGCAGAACAACCTTGTCCCTGTGGAAGACCAGATAAGGGGAGTCCACCGAAAGCGCCTGGAGCTCCCCTGTCCTTCTGGCAGACGTCATAGCCACCAGGAAGGCCATCTTCAACGACAAGTGTGACAGCTCACACTTGTGGATTGGTTCGAATGGCTTGCCCATGAGCTTTGCCAATACCAGCAGTAGATCCCATGGAGGTGGAGGTTCATGCACCAGAGTCGATATGTTATCCAGGCCTTTGAAAAAGTGCCTGACCACTGTCTCCTGCACCAATGTCGGCTGACCGGCCCGCACCCAACAAGCAGAAATGGCTACCAGGTGCACCCTGAGGGTCGATGACCGTAGACACCCTTTGGAGGGAGACCAAAGGTAGTCGAGAATGTTAGCCACAGAACAGGATAAGGGCTCCAGACCCTTACTCTGACACAAATGGAAAACCTTTTCCATTTGAAGGCATAACATTTCCTGGTCGATTCCTTTCGCGATGCCTCCACCACAGTGTAGACATCTTCGGAAAGACCCAAAGCCTGGAAGGCTAGCCACTCAGGTACCAGGTTGTAAGGTGCAGGGATTGAAGGTCCGGATGGAAGATCTTCCCCTGGTTCAGAGAGATCAGGTCTGGGTGTGTACAAAGTCACGCCGGGGGCCAGCAGTTGAGGCTGAGGAGATCTGGATACCAGTATTAGCACGGCCAGTCTGGGACTACCAGAAGAAAAAATTACTCACCTTAGTAATGTTGTTTCTTCTAATGGAGTCTTGCTATATTATGACATATGCAGTATAAGCCCAGGTTAGAACTGCTCCGGAGGTGAAAGAGTTAACTTCCATGCAGGGCATGGAATCTTGAGCGTGAGCTCGGTTGAACACTCTGTCTGTTGAAGCTCAAACTTAAACTGTCAGATCTTTACGAGCAAAAACTCACTAAGGTTCTGTGTGGAAGCCGTGAACCTACACTAGCCGCTGGCTACTAACTACAAAAACACCCTTTTTGATCTTGATCCCAAAACAAAGACTCAAGTCGGGGAACTCAAGTAGAAACTTAAGCATAACACCTAAGCACCCTAGAAGGGTGAAATGAAGTGGGCATCAAAGAAGTGCCAACACTGCACTGCCCACCCACATCCCAAAAACAGAGGTTCTGAGAGGGGCAGGCTGGGGGGGAGGTCATAATATAGCAAGACTCCATTAGAAGAAACAACATTACTAAGGTGAGTAATTTTTTCTCCAAACAACATGAAGTCTTGCTATATTATGACATATGCAGACTACACAGCAGTACCTCCATGGAGGAGGGACAGAACCTACTTGGGAAATAGGCTCTGAAGCACGGCTCTGCCAAATTGAGCATCACTCCTAGCCTGGATATCCAAGGAGTAATGCTTAGTAAAAGTGTGAACTGTTTTCCAGGTAGCTGCTTGACATATCTCTAGGATAGGAATGTCCCTGGCAGCAGCCAGAGATGCAGCTGTACCTCTGGTAGAGTGAGCCCCTCAGGCCTGAGGGAGGAACCTTACAGTTTTTCATAACAGAAGTGGATACAGAGACAATCCACCTGGCAATGGATCTTTTAGTGGCAGGTTTCCATCACCAACCT
Source organism: Neoceratodus forsteri (assembly GCA_016271365.2). Classification (NCBI taxonomy): domain Eukaryota; kingdom Metazoa; phylum Chordata; order Ceratodontiformes; family Ceratodontidae; genus Neoceratodus; species Neoceratodus forsteri. The sequence continues at coordinate 1,732,554,634 of CM057449.1, forward strand.
CACCATGGGTGAGGAACAATTGGAGGATTGAACCTGTGGCCTTAGTACGTTCTATATAGTAACTAAGGGCTCTTTTGACATCTAAACTGTGCAATCTCCTCTCACCAGAGGAGGAATGGTCAGTGAAGTACACAGGGAGAGACATGGATTAAGGTGAATTTCTGAAACTACCTTAGGCAAAAACTTCCTGTTAGTCCTGAGGACTACCTTATCTCTATGAAAGGAGATGAAATCAGGCTCCACTGACAAGGCTTGTAGCTCACTTATCCGCCTGGCAGAGGTGATGGCTACCAGAAACACAGTTTTCCAAGTCAAGTACTTCAGCTCTGCTGAAGACAATGGCTCAAAAGGGGGTTGCATAAGCTGAGCGATGCAAATATTAAGATCCCAAGCAGGGGCAGGATCCCTGAACAGGATTGGTGTGAAGCAACCCTTTAAAAACTTGGAGAACACAGGGGTGAGCTGATAAAGAGGGCTTACCTGCTGACAAAAGACAGACACAGCTGCCAAAGTGCACTTTTAGGGTATCTGGTCTCAGCCCAAGGAATTAAATGCCCAAATAATCCAGGATGGTGGGCACACCAGCAGATTCTGGGAAAATATGTTTACCAGCACACCATATGGAAAATCTTTTCCATTTTGAATTACAGGTAGCCCTGGTGGAAGGCTTCCTAGAGGCCTTCAAGATATCCAATACACCTTGAGAAAGGTGTGGGTCAACAAACTCTAACTCTTCAAAGAGCCAAGCCTTGAGATTGAGAGATTTGAGGTTAGGATACCAAACTCTCCCTAGGCACAGGTTAACAGGTTGTGATTCCTGGGAAGGCATAGGGGAGGGTGGACTGCTAAGGACATGAGGTGGGTACCAGGGCTGCCTGGCCCAATCTGGAGCAATCAGGCTCATCTTGCAGGATTGAGATCTGATTCTGACTAGCACTTTGAAAAGAAGAGGGAAGGGGGGAAAAGCATAGAGAAACTTCCCTTCCCAACTGAGAAGGAAGGCATCTAGAGGGACTGAGCCCAACACTGGGGGCCTGCAGCAAAAAAGGGGAAGCTGGTGATTGTCTGGGGCTGCAAAGAGATCTGTTGCGGAGTGCCCCATCTGGCAAATATTACCTCCAGTACCAGGGATCCAGTGCCCATTCAGTGATGGCCCTGGAAATCCTGCTGAGAGCATCCGCTGAGACATTGTCCTTGCCTGGGAGGTGAACTGCGTAAGGAGGCGTTCAGAGAGTAAGCCAGAGACCACAACTTCATTGCTTGGTGCACAAGGCGTGAACCCGAGTGCCCGCCCAGCTTGCTGATGTACCACATTGTAGTAGGTATTGTCTGTTCTGATCTGAACTACCTTGATCTGGACAGATGTGGAAAAACCTTAAGTGCTAGAAAAACTGCTCTGAGCTCCAGCAAATTGATGTGGAGCAAGGGATTCCTGAGGGGATCACAGCCCTTGGGTGGAAAGGTTGCCATGGGCTCCCACCCCAGGAGGATGCATCTGTAGTAGGGTCAAGGAATGAGACTGGGGGTGAAGGGAACCCGTCTCAGATTGTTCTGATCCTGCCACCACTGAAGGCCTGGATCAGGGTTGAGTCACTGGAATCAATTTGGTTGGGATCCGTCCTTTGAGACCAAAGGCTCTCAAATGGAACTGAATGTCCCTCATCTCAAATCTACGCTCCTGCACTACTGCTGTAGAAGCAGCCATATGCCCCAAGAGCTGAGGAAATGCCTTGCTGGTCGAGAGACCTGCAGGGTGAAAGAGGAGGCCAGAGACACCAGGGTCCTTGCTCTCTCCAGAGGAAGGAAGGCTCTGGCTTCTTTGTGTTCAGTTCTGCGCCTATGAAGGTGAGAGCTGGACAGGCTCAGAACTGACTTTGGAAGATTGAGAAGGAAACCTAGAGATGTAAGCAGCTGCTGGGTTAATGAAGTATGACCAGTTCTGGAGACTGGCCTACAATGAGCCAGTCGTCCAGATAAGGGAAGATGGAAATCTTTTGCCTTCTTAAATGAGCAACTGCTACTGCCAGTCATTTTGTGAACACCCTTGGAGCCGAGGAGAGGCCGAAGGGCATTGCTCTGAACTGGTAATGGCCTGAGGGCAGTTCGAATCTGAGGTACTTTCGATGGGAGCTTCAGATGAGAACATGGAAGTAGGCATCCTTGAGGTCCAGGGAGGCTAGCCAGTCCCTGGCCTTAGAGAGAGTAAAAAATCCCAGGGTCACCATTTTGAACTTTGGTTTTAAAAGGTGCTTGTTTAGATACCTGAGATCCAGAATGGGCGCCATTCTCCTGTCTTTTAGGGGTAGAGTACCTGGAGTACAACCCTTTGCCCTGGTGTATGGGTAGAACCCTTTCCACGGCTCTGAGATCGGAGAGGCAGAAACTTCTGCTTCCAGGGCAAGTGTCTCTGATGGGTTTGCAGGTGGAAAAGATCTGGCTCTCATCTTGGAAATTTTTGAAGCTGAGAACCAGTCCCTACTTACTACCTCCAGGACCCACTTGTCTGATGTTAAAGACTTTCAGTCCTGGACAAAGGAAGCCAGCCTGCCCCCTACCGGTAGTGGAGGGCGGCCTGGCTACCCCATCAGGAGCCTGTTTTGCAGGGGCTTTGGGTTGAGGGTAGAAGCAGGCTTACTAGAACCCCTTCTGCCTTCCTCTAAAGAACCCCTCTGGGCATAAGCAGAAGAAGAGGCCTGGGCATGGTAAAATGGCCTATGAAAGGCCTGCCCTGCCCCTGACATGCTGCCTTTGAGGAGTGACTTGCCTTTCTTTGGCTGTGCACTCCTATAGGTGATCCTATACTCATCCATTTTCTTCATATAATTCTCTGTCTGCTCCCCAAACAGAGAATTTCCCACAACAGGAAAATCCATAGCCTTAGACTGGGTATCCTGTGACAGGGCAGTACATCTGAGCCAGGCCATTCTGCGAAGAGACACAGATGTAGCCATAACTCTACATCATTAGAGTCTAGAGCAGCATGAAATTGCACCTTGGATGCCTCAATACCATCTGCAGCCACCTGCTCCAGCTCCCTGGCAAGCTGTTCAGGGGCCTGTTTTGCTAGGGCCAGGACAGTATCCCACCTGGATTTCTGGTACCTAGCTGCATAAGCCATATAATTTGCCTGTCTGAGTCCCAAAGATGCTGCCACGTACTGCTTTTTTGCATGGCATTCATCCTCCTGGAATCCTTTTCAGGAGGGTGAAACTAGAGAATATTAGCCTTGTCACAGGCTGCAGCCACTACCACATGGCTGCACTGCTGAGATAAAACTCCGTATCAGAGCCTGATAAAGCATACCTCTTGTCCATCCTTTTATCCACAGGGAGGATAGAATGAGGAGTTTTCAAATTTTACTGTCTGTTTCCTAAAAGATTTATGCAAAGGAATAGACAGTCTCCTAGACTCTGGAATATCCATCATTTCCACAAAATCAGGCTCTTCTTGATCATCAACAGCTTCCTCAACAAGGAGTTGCAGAATGTCAACAACTTTCTTGTAAAACAAAAAATGAGAAGGGGACTCAGATAGCCTGGGAGGGGATACTCCTGAAGGTCTGTCTGGAGAGACGTCCGGTTCAATGGGCACATCTAGACTGTCAAAATCACACTCACTCTCCTCGTACCCCTCCTCCCCTACCCCTAGTTCATAAAAATCTTCAAAATCATAATCTTGAACCGAGGGAACCGACTGAACCGGGCGCTTACCCAATGGTGCCGCTTGAGACGGAACTGGGGAAAAGAGACTGGACAATCTGAATAGCTTTGGCTATTTCCTCAGCGATTGGAGAAAGAACTTTTGGCCCCAAACTAGCTGACCTTCTAACCCTTTGTATTAGAACCAGCTCCTCAGAGCTGGCTCTTAGTTGCCGAGAAGCATGAGCCTGGTCAGAGAGCGCTCCCTCAGGTCCGGTTGGAACCGAACCCGGGCTGGCCATCCGGGTCAGCAGACTTTTTGGCCTCCCTTTCCCTGACCTGAGCCTATCAACTCTTTTTTCCACGGTGGCAGCAGGAAAATTTTTACAAATCTGGCAGTCTGCATTGAGGTGGTCAAACCCCAGACAATATACACATATGGTGTGTGGGTCAATCTTGGCAAAGGCTCCCCCACAGAGGCCACAGTGCTGAAACCCAGTGGGTCCGGTTTTTCTTTTGGGTTTCTCAGACATAGTGCCAGCCTAACGAAAACTTGCCCGTTAACGGCAATCCACCAAGCAAGACTCTCTTATAGGTTCCCAACCGTGTCACAGAGTCGTGGAAAAAGCGTAATAAAATGTTTTTTAGAACCGATAAGAACCAGGGCACCGCACTCTAAAGGCTAGAAATAATTTTTAAACCCCTCTGATTGGTTCAAACCCGAACCCGAAAAAGCGTTTACAAGTTCCACACAGAAGGAAAAATAAAAAAGTAAGCCTATCTATTACTTACAATACCACAGACAAGAGCTTAAACCGACGATTGCGGTTAAATTTGGAAAATAAACCGAAATTACACTTTAAAACCGACAAACAAACCGAGCAGCAGGAGGAATCTCTGGAGCGACTGTTCAGTGAGGCGGAGTAAAGAATCTGACAGTTTAAGTTTGAGCTTCAACAGACAGAGTGTTCAACCGAGCTCATGCTCAAGATTCCATGCCCTGCATGGAAGTTAACTCTTTCACCTCCGGAGCAGTTCTAACCTGGGGTTATACTGCATATGTCATAATATAGCAAGACTTCATGTTGTCTGAATCACCTTCACCTTGTCCCTCCAACAGGAAGTTGTTATCCCTCTGTACAGACAGTTGGTGAGACCCCATCTGGAGTACTGTGTGCAGTTCTGAAGACCCCATCTCCGCAAAGACATAGACAGAGTGGAGGCTGTCCAGAGGAGGGCAACCAAAATGGTGCAAGGTCTGCACCAGAAGACATACGAAGAAAGACTTAAGGAGCTTAATATGTATACCCTTGAGGAAAGAAGGGAGAGAGGGGACATGATAGAAACTTTCCAAGTACCTCAAGGGAATCAACAAAGTCCAAGAGGGTAGCATCTTTCAGAAAAGAGATATGTAAGAACAAGGGGCACAATTTGAAGATAGAGGGGACGGCTCAGAGGTAATGTGAGAAGTATTTTTCACAGAGAAGGTTGCATGGAACAACCTCCCTGAGAAGTCGTGGAGTCAAGAACAGTGGGGAAATTCAAGAATGCATGGGACAGACATAAGGCAGTCCTAGTGGGGTAGGAGGAAGTAAGCTGTTGGTTAACTAGGATCTGCAGCTTAGCTGTTAGGTAGGGAAATGGGCCGACTAGGTGGGCCAAGCGGTCTTATCTGCTGTCAAATTCTATGTTTCTATGTTTCCTCACCTTGTGGATCAAGAGAAATGGAGGGAAGGCGTAGAGGAGGCCTGGGGTCCACGGCCTCAAGAAGGTATCCCCCTGCAGCGAGCCCAGCTGAGGGGGGTGGGTATGATACAGTCTCAGTTTGGTGTTTTCCCTGGAGGCAAACAGGTCCACCATCTGTTTGCCCCAACGGGAGAACAGGCTGTGAGCTACCTCTGGATGAAGAGACCACTCGTGGGATGTCTGGCATATGCGGCTGACAGCATCCGCCAGCTGGTTCGAGGATTCTGCCATGGATGGCTAGTAGATCCACCTCAACCGAAGCTTCTGAGGTCCAGATGTGGGCGCCTCCTTGCACAGCAGACGGAGTGCGTGCCGTCCTGTTGGTTGAGGTAGTACATCATCGTGGTACTGTCCGTCTGGACTTGAACCACTTGACCCCGGAGCTGAGGCGAAAGCGGCAAGTGCCAGTCTGACTGCTCTGAGCTCCAACAGGTTGATGTGACATCAGGACTCTGGGGTCCAGAACCCATAAGCCTGTTGTCCCCATGTGGGCTCCCAGCTCATGAGAGGCATCAGTCATAAGGGCGACCATCGGCCAGGCGGACAAACAGGACCCCTTCCTACCGCAACCAGTCTGAGGCGGTCCACCATTGGAGGCGTCCACATCTTCATAGAGTTACAGTGATCAGCTGGTCGGAAATGACCATGCGCTGGAGTCACTGGGTGGCCAGCTCCCAATGGAGGGAGCATGTGCAACCAGGCCCAATGGACCACTGAGATGCATGCGCCATGTAACCCAGAAGGCAGAGAAGATGCCGGGCAGGCGCAAGTGCCCAACCAGAAATGATTGGGCAAGGAGGAAGAATCTCTGCCTGTCCGCCAGGAGCCGAGCTCTGGCTTGACAAAAGTCGAGCTCTGCCCCAATGAAGCCCATCACCTGAGAAGGCGCGAGTTCTCTCTTGGCCTCGTTGATCAGGAGGCCTAGTTGAGAGCAGGTCGGGAGGCCAGATCCCTGGACCTCTCCACCTCCCTGACAGGTGGAGCCTGCTAGGGAGCCAATCATTGAGGTAAGGTATATTCTGACTCCGGCGCTGTAGATGGGCCGCCACCACTGCAATGTATTTGGTGAAGACCCGTGGGGCCGATGACAGGCCAAATGGCATGGCTCGGAACTCGTATAGGGTCCCTTCGACCCTGAAGCGGAGGAATCTCTGATGGGATGGATGGATTGGGACATGAAAGAATGCACCCTGCAGATCCAGTGAACAGAATCACATGTTTCGCTCCAAGGATGGTATGATCTGGGACAGAGTGATCACCTGAAAGGTGCGTGACCTGAGATATTGATTCAGGTCATGGAGATCTAGAATGGGCACAGCCCCATCCACTTAAGGCACCAGGAGTACCTGCAAACGACCTGGGTCTGCAGGACGGATCCGCCACGAGGAGGAGGAGGGCTGAGCAATGTCGTCTCAAAGAGCCAAGTGGGTGCAAGTGGAAATCTGTTCTTCCCGAGGGTCGTGGGCTCGGCTGGGAGGGTACTGCTCGAATTCTAGAGGCAGTCCCTGACCGACCAATTTGAGAACCCTTAAGTCCATAGTGATAGCGGACCAGGCGGAAAGGAAGTGGCGGAGACGGCCCCCCACGGGAAAACCCAGAGCTGGCGGGACAGGAATGGGGCGCCACCCCATCCCATCACTAAGCAGGCTTGGAGGAGAGGAGGCTCCAGGACCTGAGCCTCGGCCTCCTTTGCGGATCTGTATAGGGTCAGGCTGGGCCGAGGGCACAAAGCTTGAGCCTGCTGCCGATGCTGCTGCTGCTGACCTCCTTGGTGAGGAGGACTGCTGAACTGCAGGGAAAAGTGATGAAAAGGCTTCCTCTTTTTCTTCTGCTGGTTCTTGCCTGAAGAACTCTTGGCAGAAGTGGTGTCCAAGGTGGCACTGGACTGTTCAATGCGCTGTAGGTGACCAGCCACTCCTGGGCCGGACAGGTCGGTCCCAAGGAAAGGTACATCAGCTAACCTGTGCTGAGTATCCGCTGGGAAGGAGGAGAGCCTCAGCCAAGCCCTGCAGTGAGAGGCAACTGCGGCAGCCATCGAGCAGGCACAAGAATCCCCGATGTCCAGGGCTGTCTGGAGCTACTGTTTGGCAACAGCATGGCCCTGATCCCGGACCTGCTTGCCCGTAGTCTGCATGTCCACGAGAAGACGTGGGAGGACCTTATCTAATGATGCTAGAAGGGCATGAGAGAAGTGTGCCATGATGACGGCTAAACTTGCCTGACGAAGGCCCAAGGAAGAGGCCGCATAGACCTTCCTCGCCGAATGGTCCAAGTTCTTGGACTCTTTGTTGGGAGGCCGGTCAGTGTTGGCAGAACTGCCAGTACACCTGAACACAGAGGCGGACACCAGGCTCTCAGCTGAAAGGTGCTCTGAACCCACAAAGGACCCCATGAGTGCCGCATATTTGCGACCCATGCGGGACAGGCAGTGCTGGGCATGAGGCAGGATGCTGCCACAGTTAGAGTGCCAGACCAACAATGGTCTCGCCACAGGAAAGGCCTCCGTCAGGGTATCCCCTCTTTGAGGATGTCCGTGAGAGAGGTACTCCACTTTTCTGGATGAGTTCCAGGGCATCCCTGTAGAATCGGAGATGAGGTGAAGAATCCTTGGAAGGAGGAAGGGCCTTCCTCCATTCCTGTGCAGCAGACGACTCATCATCCCGGATGAGGTGGAGTCTAGTGACATCAGTCGAAGTTTGGGGTACAGCGGCCTACTACCCAAATCACCCTCGACCCGCCCAAGGCAGTCCGGGGTGACGGTGACCGACAGACGTTTGGGGAGTCCAGTGTCTGGTTGGCCCTCCTTAGAAGGAGCCCCTCCCACAGGCTGCCTGGGCAGTGGTTCCACCAAAATAGGTGGAGAGACCAGAAAAGGCCAAACCAGAGGACTGGCCTGCTCTGCGAGTGGGGGAACCGAAGGCGTCAGTTCTGAGGGGGTCGGCTTCGGCCTAGGAGGCGAGAGCCAAGTAATGGCTGGGGTAGGTGGTGGAGCCGGCATCTGCCCTGTCAAAATCAGCTGTTGCCACATAAGGTCCTTGTGGCGCAAACAGAGTTTCGCTGAGCCTCTCCTCATCCGAGGAGGATGAGGAAGAGGATGACCTGTGGCGGACGCCTCTTTTGGGTGCTTATGGCTCTTCTTGAGTCGTTCAGCCGAAGAGGTTTCTAGACCCTGACAGGCAGGCGACTCCGTCGTTCCGGAGACACTGGAGGATCTGCAAAACCGTGGGTCTGGAACCGGAACCTCAATGGGGACACCAGCGGCTGGGTCTCCTCATCGAGGAACAGAAGGACCAGAGTTCTTTCAAGGAGTCATCGGCCATGGCGGTGACAAGGTCGTCGGTCAAGAATAATCTCAATATCCTTGGCCACTTCCTCGGTTTGTTTGACCAGACGGAAAGTCCATGAAGCCTGCAGCTGAGGAAGCGATCACGACCGAACTCGAGACCGCATGCCCCTGGGACTGAGACCTCTCTCGGTCCCAAGAGCGTCTCCGACAAGATGAAGACGAGCCAGGTTCTTTGTCCCTCTTCCAAGAGCGGGAGGAGTGCAAGCCCACAGGTGCCTCACCCTGGGTGGGGAGAGACTGGCACAACTCCTTAAAAGAACCTGTGAAGGTGGAGCCCGGGTTGAGTGGAACGAAAAAGCTTTGATTTTCCGAAGTGCAGGTGGCTTCTTCCTTGAACACTTTCATGCGTTCCAGCTGCTCGGTGGAACTCGCAGCCGTCGAAACCACCCACCTAGCCTCCTTGGACTTCACCGGAGGATTTATTTTCTCCAGTCTCCCCAACTTCAAACGTGCCAAGCGGTCGTCTAGGACATTGGGATGGAAGGCCAAGCAAAAACTGCAGGACGAGATGTCATGGCCAACACCTAGACAGTAGACGCACGTGAGATGAGGATCGGTGCGCGACATCTTCAGGCCGCAAGGACACCGGCGAAATCCTGGAGAAGATTTTTCTTCCATGATCGAAGACGTAAAAGCGCAATCGCTAACTCGAATGAGTTTTAATTTCGGTAAAACCGAGTTTTTGAAAGCCAGGGCCTACGAAATGCGTGAGCACAAGGGAGGCAACCTGTATCTTCCAGCGGAAAGGAAGATCTGGCATCATGGGGCGAAGCCGAGGTATACACCACCCGGGTGAGTGGGAGGAGCCAGCTTGAAGACTTCCGGTGATCCTTAAAGGGGAAAGGGACATGCCAAAGAGTGTGGATGAACAACATATCCACACTCCTAGAAGCATCTTTTTTATTTGAAAGATCAGAATTACAAACCTTTGAATCAGAGACTCCTTTGCAAAGGCACCACGTCATGGAAGTACAAAACAAGAGAAATGGACAGTACAATGAAAGGTATTACAAATGAATGCGGAGGGTAAAACAACCCAGAGTCAAGCATGGTACAAAGGTTTCAAGCAAATTAAGCTAAGGCTTGCCCATGAACATAGCCTGCACCAGCAGTAAGTCCCATGGTTGTGGTAGTTCATGCACTGCGGAGACAGATAGTCAAAGCCTTAAAAATCACCTTACCACTCTTCTCTGGTTAACCTCACACATACCAGCCCATGCCTGGTATGCAGAGATGGCTCCCAGGTGCACCTTGAGGGTCATTGCTCACAGTCCCAAATGACAGAGGGACAAGAGATATGTCAGGATGCTTGCCACAAAGCAGGCAAGGGGATCAAACTCCTTGTCCTGACACCAAATTGTATTTTTATTTTATTAAACTCTAGGATTACAAACACCTGGGCTAATGGAAACCTCTTTCATTTAAAGGCGTTGCACCATTGAGTCGACTCTTCCAGAGGCCTCCATTACAGAGCACAGCTTCTGAATGATCCGAGGCCTAGATTCCTAGTGCTCGGGAACCAGGCTGTGGGGTGCAGGACCTTCTCCTGTTGTCTGGTCAGCAACTCTGGGTGAATAGGCAACTGCCAACTTGCTGCTGAGGATGAGGAGATCCGGGTACTAGAACTGTCTAGGCTTGTCTGGGTCTAAAGGATCATCCGTGCCTTGTCCTTCCATTCCTTGACTACCACCTTGTGGTTCAAAGGGAAGGCGTATCACGAGCCTGGAGTCAAGGGCATCATGAGGCATCCTCCATCAGTGTCCCTGTGGACTTGGGGGGACACAAAAAGTCTTAGCTTTCAGTTCTCCCAGAAGGCAAAGGTCGATCAAAGGGTGTCCCACTGGAAGAACAGATGGCTTTCCATCTCCTGATGTATGGAACACTTGTACAATGTCTCCCCACCTGGCTGGAACACCTGCCAGCTGGGTGTTCACTGCTGGGACACATGTACTGCCAGGACATCAGCACCCAGACTGCACAAGAGGGTCCAGGTGTGGCAGGCCTCCCAACACAAGATGAAGGGAGTGAGTTACGCCCTGCATGTTCAGGTAGAACATGGTCATGGCATTGGCCGTCTGTTCTTGCATGACCTGACCTCTGAAAAAAGAATCAGATTCCGTGATAGTCAACCACACAGCATGGAGCTTCAGCAAGATGATGTGGTGATAGGACTCCCTGGGTGACCAGAACCTCTGGGCTCTGTGACCTCCCAGGTGTGCTCCCCACCCAACCAGAGACACGTCTGTCATAAGCATGATGGTTGGCTCTGGACAGACATACAGGATTCCTGGCGAGGAACTAGCCACCACTGGATGGCATCTCACATCGGCTGAGTCACTATGCATGGCCGGTCTAGGTGACCTAGGGCGCTGGGACACTGGCGGCCCAGCTCCCATTGCAGGTGATGCATCTGCCAGCATACTCAACAGACCATGTTGATGGTAGATGCCATGTACCCCAGCAGCTGAGGAAATCCCAGGCAGGGAGCGAGCACCCAACCTGAAATGATCGGGCAAAGGAGGTCAGGTCCTGTGCCCGGTCTGCACTGAGATGGGCCTTGGTCAGCAGGGAGTCTAGTTCTGCCCCAATGAAACTGATGACCTGTGAGGGGATCAAGTCGGACTTGCCTGGGTTGACCAATGGGACCAAGTCACTGCAGGTATGAAGGGCCAGATCTCTGGCCTCCTCTACGGCCTCCCTGGAAGGACCAGCCATCAGACAGTTGTCCAAGTAAGGATACACCCTGATTCCCTTGCTCTGCAAGAAGGCTGCCACCACTGCCATGCACCTTAAGACAAATGGCACGGACAAAGCCAAAGGGCATGACCTGAAACTGAAAGAGGATCCCTTCTATGTGGAACCAAAAGTACCACCAGCAGGATGGGAAGACTGGGATGTGGAAGAATGTGTCCTGGAGCTCCAGGGTGCAGAACCATGGGGCATTCTCCTTGAGTTTTTGTTTGCACTAGGCATATAAAACAATACTGATATTAAGCAATTACGATAGTTTATCTTTTTCAATTTATTCATGGACTCAGTGTACCAGTGTGAAGGTCTGTCTGAACAGTTTTATATGAGCTCAGATTAGCAATGGCACTGGTAATTTTTACCTTTATGTGAAAGGAATAGGAGTGCGCTGACTTTGCATCGGTTCTATATTTACAGGGGCTGCTAACCCCACAGCAGCACCCAAGCCGGCACCACAGAGTGTGGTAGTTTTTGTGTCAGTAGTGCAGAACCACATGCCCTGCTCTAGGGATGGTATAATCTAGCTCAGAGTGACCATCCAGACCTTGTGCTTCTGCATGAACTGGTCCAGGTCATGCAGATCCAGTATTGGTGCCAAAGTACCTAGACACATACCCTTGACTTACCAGGGCATCTGGGACATGGGCTATGATTCCTTTTGCTAGGAGCTGAGCAATGTCCTCCCATAGAGTGGACAATGTGTCCTGTGACACCGAGGACTCCTGAGAGGCATGGAGTGGATAAGGTGGGAGAGCCTCGAAGTCTAGAGGCAACCCTCTGCCAACCAGCTCCAGAACCCACTTGCCCATAGCAACGACAGACCAATGTGGCCAGAAGTGGCATAGCAGACCTCCCCATTGTGAGCTGGGTCAGAGATTGGACAGGCAGGAGAATGACAGCCACCAAACCATCACTGGGCAGCTTTGGAAGGGCACCAGATGCTGGGTCTGGATGGACACCACTTCACCTCCTCCCACTTCTTTTTGGCCCCTGGCCAGTGAACTGGGCCTTGGAGTGCCAGGCTTGGTATTGCCCCTGCTGGGGCTGCTGCCATGGAAGGTCTTCTTTTTAGGCTTTTGAGTCTTATCGTACTTCTGAGATGAAGCCACAGAATCTAGGGTGGCACTGGACTTGTCTGTCCTGGTGAGATGTCCATCCACCACCAGGCCAAAGAGGTTGGTGCCCAAGAAGGGGACATCAGCCTGCTTATGGTGAGTGCCCCCCGTAAAGGTGCACAGCCTCAGCCAGGCCCTGCGATGCATCATGATCGCCGTTACCATGGCACGAGCATGGGAGTCGCTCATGTCCAAGGCCATCTGGAGCTGGTGTTTAGTCAGTGCTTGACTCTGATCCTTGATCAACTTCATTGGCAACAGGTTGTTAGCAGGGTGGTGTGAGAGGATTTTAGCCAGCGCTCCCAAAAGGCAGTAACCAAAGTTGGCCATTAGGACAGTATAGGCTGCCTGACGCAAACCAAAAGAGGGACGTGAGCGTAGACCTTTTTGCCGCATGGTCAAGCTTTTTTCACTCCTTGTTGGGGGCTTGTCCATGTCCACATGACCTCCAGACTTCAGGAAGGCCAAATTCTAAAACCAGCCCCTCAACAAAGGGTGGTCAGAGGACTCCAAAAGGTCCCAGTAGGGCTGCATACTTGCAGACCATATCAGTGAAGGTGTCAGGCAGGATGCTGGATGCCACCTGAGCTCCAGGGCTGGTCCCAAAATGGTCTCAGCCATTGAAGAGGTAATCCTCAGAGAACTGTCCTTGTCTAGGCTATCAGAAAAGTATTTGGTCTGCTTCTGGACTGGCTCCAAGGGCACATTCATGGACTACAACATCAGCTGGAAGAGAGCCCCAAATGACACTGGCCCACGGTCACTGGCCATCAGTCCTCGAGGACAACAGGGATGACCCACTCAAGTCATCCAAGGACTCTTTGAAAACCGCCTTTGACCATTCGCCACTGTGGACCACCTGAGTGTCTTCCAACGGGATGATTTCTACCAATGGTTCACCTAGCAAGCTGGATGCAGCACGGAAGCCCTTCATCAGGGCTCCCACCAAGGCTGTGGTGGAGGTGGCTCTACCTGCAAAGGGGGGGGGGGGAGGCAGATGCCAGAAAAAGCTTCGGAGGATGAACCAGTGTGGGCACCACTGGCCACAGACAGCTGCCAGGTGAACGAAGGTTCAGGTGGCAGGGTCCTACCCTGCCTCGCAATGGTCCACTGCTACCAGTGGAGCTCCTCATAGCACCTCCACATGCTGCGGCAGTGCCTCTCCTCGCCCAAGAAGGTTGAGGAGTATCAACAGAGGCACCTTACAATGAAGCCATCAAGAACGCAAACAGCACTTTGACCTCGACCTTCGACTTGACGTCAAGGAAAAACCTCTGGAGGGTCAGTGTAAACCATGTGCCAAGCCATACTGATGAGCATCAGCTTAGGTGGCAAGACTGCTGGTGGAGGCAGGTGCCAAGTGGAACTGGTCCGGGATACCACGCCAACCCACATCATCCTGGAGAGGACCAGGAGAACTAGGGCCCAGGAGATTGATTCATCGATCTCCTCTGACAACTGGTAGCCAGGCTCGAGAAAACAGCCTGCGGAATAGATGTCGAGGTTGACAAGCCTAATGGGGCCTCTGAGGAGTTATTGACCAAACTCTTGACAGAGGGGAGCTCAACTGAAGTCTTGATGTGAGCAGTTAGGGGAGTCAAGGCAGTGGGAGGACTAGGATCTCTCTCAATCCTATGACCAGCACCGGCGGCGCTTGTGCTTCTTGCTATAGTGAGCAGGGCTCTCTCCAATGACCTGGACAGCTTGGCACATATCCCAGAACCAATCGGAAAAGGACCCTCCAAAATTGGCTCAAACCGGTCACTGTGGCAGCCACCGATTCCTTTTCCAAAGCTGCCAGTTGAGCTGCTAATCTGGCTGCAGTTGAGGATCTCTTGTGACTTGTAGGTCAAAGTTTAGGGTCCCTGTCAGCTGGTCTACCTACGGGGAGCATGGCAGCATGATCTTCTAGAAATACTGGAAACATTGTCTGACAAAGGCCACAGCCAGCCACATTATGCTGTGATCCAAGGCAGTAGATACAGGACACGTGAGAGTTGGTGTTCGACATCTTCTTCGACACATGATGCAGAATTTGAGCGCCAGGACAGATTAGCTTCCTGTGTCCATCTTCCATCGAGTGAGGCAGAGCCACATCAAAGGAGCTGAAATTTGGTGATGAACTGAATCTTCAGAGAAAGTTTTTTTGAAGAAAATTACCAAAGTGCTATGGTAAGCCTCTAACACTGCAGAGCTGCGAAGGAGGAGAGCTGTCCCTTCAAGCAGAAAAAAAGATCTGACGTCACAGGGCGGAGTCAGATGATATACTGCCCAGCAGGTGGAAGAAGCTTAGCTTAAAGATGTCCAACAAACCAGCCCTTCAAGTGGAACTCCCAGAGTGTGAATAGTGAACTGTATCCATGGAAGGTTCTAAGAAGATGAAAACTCACCAAAAGGTTCCTCTGAGTTCTGATGAAGCTCTCTATCTGCTGTCTCATGCATGTATACAGGAAGATTCTGTTTTTTTCCTAAGACAAGCTGCCAACCATCTTCTAGCTCTACCCTCAGTTACATCTTTTGTATATTAGTACTGAAGTAACCAAATAAAAGAACTCCATAAACACCGAATTATTTTATTAGTAAAAAAAAAAGTGAACATGAAATCTCGACAGCACATATTAACATTTAATAAATTGCTGGCCCAGTGGTGCTGAGGGCTGAGGCGCTGGATGCCTTACCTCGCGCCACACCAGCGACCCGTGTTCGGGAACGAGCACGGGCTGCTGCGGGTCGGCAGGGACAAGAAGGAGCGGCTGTCCCTTGGACTGCTCTCCTTCTCCGGGGAGGGGGGATACCGGCTCTCGGTGCACTACTGGCTCCTAGCGGCGGCTGGGAGCTAAGGGTGCTGAAGGCAACAGTAGGGGAAGCCAAAGCAGACGTTTGGAGGAATGCATACAGGAGCGTGTGCATTCGCTCCTTGGACATCATTACCGTCCTCAGCTTGAGGATCTAAAATTACGTGGAAAGCGGTCCTGGCGTGCTTCATGATGGTCGGTCCCATGGCGCCGCCCTGCGACTGGCAGCAACACACCTCCAGCACGAATTCTAGTGTGAGGCGGGGTTGAGGATCCCGCCACCCACCATGGGGAAAGCCATGGGGTAGCTGGGGTTGAGCTGCGGGCGGGGGCCAGGCTGGGGAGACCGGCGGGAGGAACAACCGCCAAGGGACCGAGGAGGAAAAAATATTAACAGAAAAAAACATTTAATAAATCATGCTTAACATAGAATTATATGGGATAGTGCATTACAGCCCACACACAATAATGCTATTCTTACACTGAGTAATTACCATGACAACAAGGACCTCGAGAGCGAAGCTTGACAGGTCCCTCTGTCATCACAGTAACCACTGGGTTTAAGAATAGTGATGTGTATTGGGGCTCTCACATACTATTCTATATAGTGTATGGCTAAAAAACGTAAATTGTTTATTTTTTGTGCTGAATACTGTCTGCCTCTGCCCTCCACAGCCTGCACTTAACTGCCATCTGCCTGCCAGTCAGCTCACGCACGTGACTCTTCAAGCGCACTCTGTTCAATGAACTAGGCCAATAGAGATGCTTGTATTGTGACATGGCTACTACAGCAGAACAAAAAGTCCTGCTGTAGTAGCTGTGTCACTACTGCAGCAGAACGACTTTTTCTGGTATATGGATCGCCATACATAATGATGTTCCACCATACACTATTAAAGAATCATGAATAGAAACTCGCTTTTGAGAGAATGTGAAGAATGACAGTATCTCAGAAATTTACAGAGAAATGTAAAAGAAATCATTTTCTTCATGCACAGATGTTGACACTCCCATTAAATGGGGGCCACTGGCCAAGTTATCCTGCATGATGGTTGTTAGCCTGCAGAAAGTGACTGCAGTAGCAATGGCTGTCACAAACCCTCTCAGCAGGTCAGTCCTCTGCTCCCAAAGTGCCAACCTCTGAGCGTAGTCTTGTGAACAGTTTAACAGAACAAGGTAACCCTCTTGTCTGTTTTGTGAGTTCAGATCAACCTTTGGTCTCAAGTCTTGTAGGGATTCAAACTGTGAACCTCTTGTTAGTGTACCCAATGCACAGGCTCAGATATTCCTGTCTTCGGAGGGCCAGATATCTTTGCCTACGGGCACCTAACCAGGTGTACAGAGATGAACTCTTAAAAACTTTAATAAAGACCTCAGATTTAAAATGCTTCTCATTCCAGCTTGGTATCACCATTCAAACTTATGCCTAGTGTCTGTTATAACCATATATACTTTTCTTACAAATGAAAGAAAATCAAAGACAGACCAAGTATGCTCTAAAAAGAGTTTTACTAAAATAGATAAAAATATGTAACACATAAAATACAGAACTATTATATCACAAAACATACAAATCTCTTAAACAAAACAGGTTTTAACAGTGCAATTCCTACTACAGTACTTAGTCTCTAAATACCTGCTTAAAAGTGCTCACAGACTTTTTTTTTGTCAGAGTCTAGATAAAAGTGTCTCTGAAGGAAAACAGAATAATAATTAAAAAGTTGGTTTTCCCCACCTATTTGCATGAGGTAACCTAGCTCCTCCCTGTCAGGATATATAAAAAACATATCTATAAAAACAGGATGTCTTTTCCAAGTATTAAATTCTGCAACCTCAGCATACTCATGTTCTTCAAATGACAGTTTTTTTTTACCTTAATTAGTATCCTCTCTCATACAGGCATCAGAGGAACATTTACAACTTCACACCAGTTTACTAAACCTGGTTTCCCCCTCTAATGTCATAAACTTTTTTATGATTTCCCTTTTAACAACTACAGCTTATTATTAACTTAGAAAAGTCTGTAATTAGCTTCTGGCCTGCCATGTAACACCTGGTATCTAAATCCTGTGTGTGTGTGTGATCTCACATGCTGTTTCAGCATTTTCTCATGGCTTTCATCTTTTCAGCTGAAACCTGAAAGTAGCGACATATTTTCAACATCTCTCATGACAGACAATTCATAACCCATTTTGATATTACAAAAAAATGATACTACAGCACTCAGAACTGGCTGTCCATGTCACAATCCTCCACACCTAGTCTGAATTTTGGGGCTCGATCCCCTGCATGGGATGAGCTTCCCAAATCAGTTCACTCCTCATAGACCCTAGACAGCCCATCTGAGTTCTGGTTTTTCGCTCCAGTCCTATGTATGTTTGTCAGATCATACCCTTGTAAAGCAAGACTCAATCTTAGCAATCTGCCATTGTTTTTCCCCATCTGCGTCAGCCAAACCAGGGGGTTGTGGTCAGTCTGCACCACAAAATGCTGCCCATACAAGTATGGCTCCAATTTCTTTAGGGCCCACACTATGGCAAGACACTCCTTTTCTACTGTGGAGTACGCTTGCTCCCTGGGGAGTAACTTCCTATTCAGGTACACTACTGGGTGATCTGTCCCTTGGCTGGATGTCTGACTCAGTACTGCCCCAATACTCATGTCTGAGGTGTCAGTCTGAACTATAAAGGTCTTGCTATAGTCAGGACTTGTCAAAACAGGAGCACTGCACAGTGCCTCCTTTAATTTGGAAAAGGCTGCCTCACAGGCTGGGCCATGAGTAATTTTCTTTGGCATCCTTTTCTTTGTCAGGTCAGACAGGGAAGCAGCTAGGGCACTGTAATTGGGTACAAATTTCCTGTAGTACCCTGCTGTCCCTAGAAAACTCCTGACCTGCTTCTGTGTTTTCTGGTCTGGGCCACGCCTGGATCACCTCTATCTTTATTTGGTTAGGACGGAGCTGTCCCTGGCCTACCACATGCCCGAGGTATGCCACTTCTCCCATGGCCACCTGGCACTTCTCAGCTTTGACAGTGAGCCCAGCCCTCTGTATCCTGCCCAGCACTTCCCTAAGGTGGGATAGGTGTTCCTCCCAGCTGGTACTAAAGATGGCAATGTCATCCAGGTACACTCAGAACTAGCTGTCCACGTCACAATGCCTACAGCTGGACTGACGATGCTTAGTCTTGGGAGCAACTCTAGTCACTGACTCATTGGTTGAATAAGTCTGAGCAGAAAATGAAGACTCCACAAGGGAAAAAAGGTGAATTTGCTACCCTAGGAGAGCCCTACATAGGGGCCGCTGCTATTCTCCTTGTTTATTAACAGCCTGTCTTACTCCTGTAGCAGATGTAGTACTATATTATATGCAGACAACTGAATTTTATATATGAAATGTAAGAGCTTAAATTAATTAAAGGTGCTTTTAAACTATGATTATGGAAACCTGTAGGGCTGGTTAGTCATTGGCATTTGCTTCTAACGTAAAAGATATGGCAATGTTATTTGGGCCAAAGCAGAAACTTAAATCTCCTATCATTAACCTGTCAGAAGCAAACTGGGATGGTCCCCTACTGAAACCACTGAAAACTTACAAGTCCTCGGGCATCACATTGGACTCCTCCTTCAATGCTGAAGCACACATAACATGTCAGTAAATTCTTAAACCTGATATCAGATTTCCGGTGATGTTATCACTAGTGAAGCAGCCTAGTCTTGCAGCTCTGCCATCTCAACCCTCACAAAGACTGCAAAATAACTTAAAAGTACTGTAATGCAAAACACCTGATTTTGACTATAAAGAGGTTCTACTTAACAATCGGGAAGCCGGATCATCCAGGATTAAATGTGGATTTCTGTGATGGTGATGGTTTTGACTAGGCCAGGTATGAACGTGAGGGCTCCTTGGCCTCGTCGACATTGTACCTCTGATGAATGACTCAGCCTACAGTTCATTACACTCTGACAACAATACAGAGGCAGCTAAATGCAATCTTACAGAAACTAAAGAACTTCATAAAATAAAATAAATACAGTCCAAGCCCTCAGCTTTTCCATTGAGAAATCAGAAAAGAAGCAAGCATGACAGAGTTGAAAACGTGCAAATATGGACCAGCGAGTAGTCATGACAGATCAGGCAGTGCTTCACCTACATGCTGCAGTACATGGACTTCAGGACAAACTGGAGGGCGCTTGAAAGTAGAAATTGGTGAAACAACATTTATATAAGATCTTCAAGAAGGTGTTGAAGGAGCAAACATCAACTAGTTCTTTCAGAATTTTTAACAGAAACTGTGGAATTGCCAGCGAATCGATCCTCGAAACTGAGTTGGAACTGAAGCCTGCACCCAAGGTAAGACTCAGGTATGTGGTGGTGAAATTCTTACGTTGCATGGACCAACAAATGTTTCTATACAAGTCCTGGCAAAAAAAAGGAAATATACCACAGAAATGTGCGGTTCTATTTTGATGACTACCCAGCCCCACTGGCAGCACAACGCAGGGCCTATTAACTGATCACAAGAGCCAAGAGAAAGGCAAATCAAATTCAGGTCTCCTTTCTGTGCAAAGACAGTCATTCAGTTCTAAAGGAATCCTGAACTTTCATCACAGTTGAGGAAGCCAGAGCAGAACTCAAGGCCTGAGGTATCCAGACCCCTACCCATAGAAAGCAGTGCCCACAACACTCGCCACCAAGCTGGCCCAGAAAACGAGGCAGCTCAAAGGCACCAGACACAAGCATGAAACATACACTCTTAAGCAGCCTGTACAATGCCTGAAGGATGACCGGAGACCAACAACTGAGGCTGCTCCACAGAGGCAGCCCAACAAATGACTGTGACAGGCTTCACATGCTAATCCACGGATATAAGGTGAGGTCTCTCTACTTTAACAATAGAAAAAATAACTAATATTGGTCTAAACAAAAACACCATAAATTGGATTAGGTCATGGCTGTCGGGTAAGACACACAGGGCCAGATATTCAAAACTTTGCGCTGGGCAAAAAACGTTTGCAAGGGATTAGTGCGGGTCTGCTATATTCAAAAGGCCAAATGGTGCGGGCAAACTGCAATAGCGCCAGGCAAAATCATAACGTATGCAAGGGGCAAACTGACATGAATACAGGCGCAATGCTATATTCAGCGACTAGCCCCGTGCAAAGTGGTTTTGTGCAACTTAGCGTGACACTTAGCGTGGTGCACATTACCGCCCAGGAAAAGCTTGTCTTAATCCTGGGCAATCAGCTTTGCACAACACTATGGCTTTGCGCGGTGTTTGCGTGGGTTTTGCGCGACCCTAACAAATAAATATGACACATAGACAAAGCCAAACATAGAGGAAGCATGCTGCTAACTGATGGCATCACAATGATGCCATCATCTGCCACCAGTCCCAGCCATGCCAGGCAGTAAGTGGTGACCCTGCTGCCAGTGGACAGCATGGCAGTGTGGCCATACAGCACACACCTGCAGACCACACTTCTGTGGACAACAACAGATGCCAGCACACACATGCAGCACTGTGGGCATGGAGGATATTGAGGGAAGAATGTATGGGTGGCCAGGCTGTGCCACAGACCAGGTGTGGCCACAAGGCTGGGACACATCATGCAGTGCACATGGGCCAGTATTGGGAATACCCCAACACCAGTGTGCCTTTCGGATAATATATGCCCGCCACATACTGCACAGCTGTACAACTGCCAGCACACAAAGCCGGACATGTATATGTCACTGTGAGCATCCCATGCCAGAGATGCAGCATCTGTGGGTCACACAGCAGCATAACAGTAAGGTCCACTGTCAGTAAACACCTGCAGGTTGGGTCTCTCACTGTGTATAGTGCAGTCATCATCACTGCCCTACACACCACAGGCACTGCTGTGCCCACACACTACTGGCCCCCTTGCTACTGTAGTGTCCGCTGTGCACTGTAGCATGACCTACAGTGTGACAGTTGCATGCAGCACCACCACCACCACCTGTGCCTATGTTGTGTTGTCCCTGTACAGCAGCTGCAGGCAGCAGCGCATGTGGAAGTAGTGTTCAAAACTGTATAATATTCCCCAAGCTGTTTGCGCAGCGCTAACACGTTTGCGCGGGTTTAGCGCAGGGCTAAACAGTTAACCCGGCGTAAACTGCATGCAAATCAGGGCATAATGAGATGCTAATCTGGATGTTTGCCCACAGACTACCTAAGTAGGCTCATTTGCATGTCACTTTTGAATATGGCGAAGTTTAGCGCCGGGCAAACGTGTTTGCACGGGCTATCGAGTTTAACCCTGCGCTAAACCTGCACAAGCGTGTTAGCGCTAAGAAACAGATTGGGGAATATTTACAGTTTTGCACACTGTACTTTCACATACGCTGCTGCCTGCAGCTTACTAGTCCGGATCTGCTGGCACACATTGGCCACATAGTTCACCTCTACTCACCTTCACATCGCTGTGCAATGTGTTGCTGCTGTGGTTTGCACCTCCTGGCCATATTCAGAGCTGTCTTATTCCATGGCTAAGTTTGCCCTGTACTCCCAGCCCAGTTTGCCCGGCCTCATTCCCATGCTATATTCAGAAGCTGTTTGCCCTGGGCTATTCCTTTTGAATATGGCTTGCTTTCTGCTCTGGGCTAAGTTTGCCCACTGGGCAGTGCTAATTTAGCCCTGGGGCAAAGTTTTGAATATCTGGCCCAAAGAGTCTACATACAGGGATATTTCTCTCGGCTTGGGCAAGTGATGAGTGGGGTTCCACAGGGATCTGTGCAGGGACTTACATTTTTCCAGATTTTTGTGTCGGATAGGTTTAATAATGTCAAAAACTGGGCCGATAAATATACAGATGATACCAAATTAGGTGGTATTATCAGCAATATAGCTGAAATAGGGTCAATGCAATCTGATCTAGATCAAATTACTAGAGGGACTTTCAGATGGGTGATGTGTTTCAACATGTGATAAGTATTGTGTTATACATTTTGGTCAGCAATCCACCCCTCATTCTTATACTTTATGTAATACACTGCTAAAAAATGTTGATAATGAAAAAGACTTAGGTGTCCTAATCAATAGTAAACTGGTCTTCAACAATCGGCATACTTCAGTTACTGCAGCAGCTAACAGAATTCTATGGACTATCAGAAAAAATTTTCATAGCAGAAATAAAGAGGTTGTGATGCCCTTTATAGAGCATATGTACGACCCATGTTAGACTCTGGAAGTCACTTATGTTGTCCCTATTAAAAAAAAAGGATGTTTAAAAACTAGACAGCATCCAGCGTCGAGTAACAAAAATGGTATATGATGAAAGAAACAATATTTACGAGGATCGTTTGATTTTATTTCATTCTTCAGAGATAACCTTTCAGCACAGTGCTCTTTTTCAAAGGTTCCATGTCAGGGTTTATAGACATATTCAAAACAGAAACAAAGAAAATAACAAGTAGCATGAACAATACATCTCGTACATTGACAAATAACAATGATATACAATTGGCAAAGTACAAAGTTACTGTAATGACGTCATAAGAGACTGCTTGGGTTGTACAACAATAATCCTGGTGTAAGTAGCATTGAGAAACCAGGGATATTTGCTAAGTCTAGGAAGAGTCAGCTATAGTGGAAGTCATTTTGGAAGACAGTACGACTCCAGTGTATATAAGGAATAGCTTTGCAGTAGCAGTAGCAGCCTGTTGAGGCATTGTCAAAAGTTCACATGAAGGGAGTGTAAGGAATGGTAATAAAGCTGTGAAGGAGAAGATGAAGGGTGGAGACAGGAGAAGAGGAAGGTAGGAAGAGGCAGAGTAGTGAGGGGGAGGAGGGGTGGGAACAGGAAACAGTAGGCCCCAAAAGTCTAGGGGAAAAGTAAGTGCAAAGGCAGCGTGGGCTGCTGAGTGGTGGGCAGAACCATACACCGCCCCTTGCCCTGGAGGGATAGGTCAGCAGGGGCTACCTGCAAGAGCAAATGCCAGCAGTCATAAGATGCTGCAGAAAAGGTTTGAGAAACCTAAAACTAATGTCAACTGAAACCAGAAGACTAAGGGGTGACTTATTACTTATGTAGGACATCTGTAAGGATCCCTTGTTGATAAACAAGCAACAATTAGATTTTAAGAATGATGATGTGGGAACTAGAGGACATCCAGTACAATTTAAAAAAACTGAGATTTAATACTAACAGCAAAATGTATCATTATACACACTGGGTCATCAATCCGTGCAATAAATTACCTCTAGACATTATTATAAGTAAAAAGAAGATAGTCTGTGGGCTAGATAGTGAAAAGCTCCCCCCTCCCGCAGGGAATTTTCAAGTCTATGATTTTTGAAAAGTTTGTATCATAGCAATTTGGAATTTACTTGCTTGCCATTTGCTGATGGTAGCTTCTGTTTGGTACAGGGTCATATGTGTCATAAATTTTCGTGAGAACTGAAGGGCAATGATGAAGGGGTAGGGATAGCTTTTCATGTAGTAAATCTAAGTATGTGACTAAAAATAATGGCAAATTGGGTATCAATAAAAAGGTTTTTAAATTTTCTATCATATGAATATAGTCTAGAGATTCATGAAGTCAATAGTAATGAAATCATAAAGTCACAATTTTCACCCGACAGCTTTGGAAATCAAATAGACTGTAGATGGGAAATATAAAGATATGTTCTATGAAATTATTATTGCATCAATGAATATCGAAATGGTTGTTTTAGTAGAAAATAATTCTGGAAAAAGCAAAATGAATAATTGTTATTTCCTGTTTCAGGACTTGCGACAGCATGGCCGATGAGAATCCGGTAGCACTAAAAGCACCTGAGTCGAGGCGGACAAGTCCCGGTACCATAGAGACGAGATGCATAATTCACAACAGCAAGAACAAGTCTGACATAATAAGAAGACCTTTGACATTGACCAGTCGGTCCAAAATTGAAGAGGCTGCATGTAGGAGACAATTGTGTGATGACCAAAGTATCAGATTTGATGACATATGCAAGAACATACCTGTTGAACTTGATGACATGCGTCATGGGTATCACAGATGGTGCCACCAGTCATTTACAAATGTCAGATACCTTAGGAAAAGGAAGTGCCAGGTTGATGATGACACAGAGGATGAACAGCACTTCACCCTCCCAAAGGAGTAGAGCTGAAACACTCTCTCAAGTGTTATTTCCCTCGAACCAGTGTATTATATGTGGAAAAAAGAGATAAGTGGATTTCTGGAGGGGAAAAAAGAAGACAAAAACTAGGGAAAAACTGACGCAGTGTGTAACAAAACCTGCTGAGATATCTATTAAAGAAGCAGCAGCGGCAAAACAAGATGATAATCTACTATGCAGCATTCGAGATGTTGATTTCATTGCAAGGGAGGCTCATTATCACAACTCTTGTCGCCGCAATTATACAAGGAAAGATGACAGAAATATAGTAGTGGACCGAACTGTTGAAAGTGTCAAGCAAATCAGAGCCCATGAAAAGGCATTTAAGTATATCATGGAATATGTTGAAAAAGAATATCATCAATGAATGACAATGCTATGTGAGGGTACTGTTTGTTTATGCAGGCTCATTACCAGCATTCTATAAATACAGGTTACTCACCTGTAACAGGAGTTCTAGGAATGGTATATGTTGTTCATCCACACTCATTGGCAGGTATCCTTGCCGCTTTAAATCTTGCGGAAGGTCTTCAAGCTTGCTCCTCCCACCCACCGGGTGGTATAACTCGGCTCCGCCCCATGACGCCAGATCTGGCCAGCTGGAAGCTCAGGTTGTGCGTCGAAGCCGGGGAGGTCGGGTGGGTCGTGTGGATGAACAACATATACCATTCCTAGAACTCCTGTTACAGGTGAGTAACCTGTATTTCTAGGGACATGGATATGTTGTTCATCCACACTCATTGGCAGACTCCTAGCAGTTCTCCGGGAGGAGGGAGGCAAGACGTACACCCCAATACTTACTTGGGAAAGAGAGACTGGAGAACCGAGGCCCCAAAACCAGCATCCGGCGTAACTCAAGGTCGATGTGGTAATGGGTAATGAAGGTGTTTGCTGACTTCAGGTAGCAGCCCTGCAGATTTCCTGGATAGGGACGTCCCTGGAAGCAGCCACCATTGCAGCAGTATGGTGGGTAGAATGAGCTCTTATCCTCTGGGAGGCTCCATGCCCGCCAACTTATAGCAGAGATCTATGAGGAAGTGACCCACCTGCTTATCGTCCGCTTGGCTGCAGGTCTGCCAGATGCGGCTTCAGCGTAGGTGACAAACAGCTGGCGAACCTCTCCCAATTTCAGCCGTCGCTCTTTGTAATACGGCGCCTTCTAGGGTCAAAGTATGGAGCCTATATTACGGCCTCCGAGTGTGATTGGGGTAGAACACGCAGCGTCAACACCTGGTTAAGGTGAAACTCCGACACCACCTTCGGAAGGAATTTGCGGTGGGGCGCAGGACAACCTGTCCCTGTGGAAGACCAGGTAAGGAGACTCGATGGAAGCGCCTGGAGCTCTCCCATCCTTCTGGCTGACGTGATAGCCACCAAGAAGGCGGTCTTCCACGACAGGTGAGAGAGCACACCTGTGCATAGGTTCGAATACGGCCGCATGAGCTTTGCCAATATCAGCAGTAAATCCCACGGAGGTGGGGGTTCCCGCACTGGAGGGGAAATGTGATCAAGGCCTTTGGAAAAGCGCCAGACCACCTTCTCCTGTGCCACCGACTGCTTCCCGGCCCGCGCCCGGTAAGCAGAGATGGCTGCCAGGTGCACCCTTAGGGTCGTCGACCTAAGCCCTTGATTAGAAAGGGACCATAAATAGTCCAAGATGCTTGCCAAGGAACAGGAGGAAGGGTCCAAGCCCTTGCCCTGACACCAAATGGAAAACCTTTTCCATTTGAAGGCATAGCATTTTCTGGTCGACTCCTTACGGGACGCCTCAACTACATTGAGGACCTCGTCGGAAAGACCCAAGGCCTGGAACTCTAGCCGCTCAGGAACCAGGCCGTCAGGTGCAGGGATTGAAGGTCCGGATGGAACACCTTCCCTGATTGACTGAGAGCAGGTCCGGCGAGCTGGAAGCTGCAGGAGTCCTGGAGCTGAGACTGAGGAGATCTGGGTACCAGAACTGGCGAGGCCAGTCTGGGGCTATCAGAATCACCTGCGCCTTGTCCCTCCTCGCCTTGAGAAGCACCTTGTGGATCAAGGGAAATGGGGGAAAGGCGTAAAAGAGGCCCGGGGTCCACTGCCTCGAGAAGGCATCCCCCTGCAGCGAGCCCTGCTGAGGGGGGCGGGCATGGAACAGTCTCAGCTTTGCGTTCTCCCTGGAGGCGAATAGGTCCACCTGAGGTGTGCCCCAATGGGAGAACAGATGCTGTACTACCGGCAGGAGAGACCACTCGTGGGATGCAGCCCCATCCGGCTCAGGGCATCGGCCAGGGTGTTGGAGCTCCTGCCACATGAATGGCTGGGAGATCACCTCCAGGCTGCATACAGTGACCAAATGCGGAGAGCTTCCTTGCATAAAAGCATGGAGCGCTGCCCGCCCTGGCGGTTTAGATAGAACATGGTCGTGGTATTGTCCGTCTGGACTCGGACCACTTGACCCCGGAGGAACGGAGCAAAGGCGGTGAGACTAGGCAGACCCTCGAGGCTCCAGCAGGTTGATGTGGCATCGGACTCCCTGGGACCAGAGGCCATGAGCCCGTGTCCCCCAGATGGGCACCCCAACCCATCAGAGAGGCATCGGTCGATAGAGACCGTCGGCTCGGGGCGGACGAACGGGATGCCCTCCTGCAAATGATCTGGAACGGTCCACCATTGGAGAGCGTTCCACATCCCCTGAGTCACCGACACAAGCTGGTCCAAAGGATCGCAGCATTGTGACCACTGGCTGGCCAGTCCCCATTGAAGGGGACGCATGTTCCAGCAGGCCCAACGGACCACGCTGGTGCAGGCCGCCATGAGACCCAGGAGGCGCAGGAAGTCCCGGGCAGGGCGCAATTGCCCAACCAGAAATGATCGGGCAAAGGAGGAAAGAACCCGGCCCTGTCCGCTGGGAGCCGAGCTCTGGCTCGAAGAGAGTCGAGCTGCGCCCCGATGAACAGAATCACCTGCTTTGGCTCGAGTTCCGACTTGGCCTCGTTGATAAGGAGGCCCAGTTGAGAGCAGACTTGGAGGGCCAGATCTCTGGACCACTCCGCCTCCTTCCTGGAGGGAGCTGCTATCAGCCAGTCGTCCAGGTAAGGGTACACCCGGACCCCCGGCGCCATGAGGAATGCTGTCACCACTGCCATGCATTTGGTGAAGACCCTGGGAGCTGGAGACAAGCTGAAGGGCATGGCTTGGAACTCGAAAAGGATTCTTCCGCCGAAGCGAAGGAATCTCTCGGTGAGACGGACGGATAGGACGGAAAAACGCGCCCCTGTAAGTCCAGAGAGCAGAACCACACGCCGCGGCTCCAAGGATGGTATTATCTGAGCCAGAGTGACCATCCTGAAGGTTCTGCACCTTAGGAACTTGTTTAGGACGTAGGTTTGAGAATGGGGCGCCAGCCCCGTCGCTTCGGAACCAGGAAGTACCTGGACACAAACCCTGGGTCTGAAGGAGGGTCCGCCACCTCTCTTATCACCTCCTTCTGGAGGAGGAGAGATGTCGACGAGACGAGCCGCCAGTGAGGCTGGGGATCCCGAAGCCCCCGAGGCGACGGCTCTGAAGGGTGGTGCCTGCTCGAATTCCAGAGGCAGGCCTCTTCCCACCACCTCCAAGACCCACCTGTCCGTGGTAACAGCGGACCAGGCGGAACGGAAGTGCCGGAGCCGTCCCCCCACGGGGGGACCCAGGGGTAAGGTGACGGGATGGGGGCGACACCCCTCAGCCCGTCACTGGGCAGGCTTGGAGGAGGGACCGGCCGAGGGATCTCCTGGGCCTTTTCCTCCCTGCCTCCTGTTAGAGGAAGCCGGCGGCTTGGGTTTGGGATGCCAAGGCCGAGCCTGCCGCCCTGACGTTGCTGGGCCGGGCGCGCCGGGTGCACAGAAGGACGAAAGGGCTTAGGCTGCGGTTTGCGGCCTTTGTCCTTCTGAGCGGAATAGACCGAGTCCAAGGTAGCATTGGACTTCTCGATCCTCTGCAGGTGACCTTCCACCCCAGGGTCAAGAGGTCAGTCCCAAAAGGGAACATCCGCCAACTTGTGCTGGTATCCGGCGTAAAGGTGGATATCCTCAGCCAAGCCCACCGACGACAGCCACTCCGGCCGCCACCGATCTGGCACATGAGTCCCCTATATCCAAAGCAGTCTGGAGCTGCTGTTTGGCCACTGCCTGCCTGGTCCCGCACCTGCTTAACTGTAGTCTGCAGATCGGCGGGAAGATGAGGGATGACCTCATCCAGGGAGCCCAACAGGGCATGAGAAAAATGTGCCATGAGGACGGCCGAACTGGCCTGACGAAGGCCGAGAGAGGACGCAGCGTAGACTTTTCGCCCGACATAGTCCAATTTCTTGGACTCCTTGTCAGGAGGTTTGTCCACATCCCTGGCGTTGCCGGCGCGCCGGAAAACGCTGTCGGTAACCAACCCCTCAGCAGAGGGGTGTTCCAAACCGGACAAGGAACCGTGGGACCGGATACTTCCTGGCCATCCTGGCCAAGGCGCAGGGCAGGAAGCAGGGCGCCAAAGCTCCAGTGCCGGACCCACTATGGCCTTGGCCACGGAAAGCCTCCGGCCGGAGAATCCCTCGGTCCAGAATCTCCGTGAGGATACCTGGCCCGCTTTGGAACGGGTTCGAGCTCCATCCCGTGGACTCGAGATGAGCCAAGCAGTCTCTAGGAAGGACGACGGCTATCGCCCATTGACTGACCTCCTGAAGACCCAAGTCCAGTCGCTTGGAGAAAAAGGAGGAATCATCTTCGGACTCGGAAGAGTCCTGAAGAGCTGCCTCTGGCCTGAGCCACCTTCACCTGCCGAGGTCGGTCGGGAGTGAGGGCAACTGACAGCCAATGGGAGGACCCTTAGCCGACTGAGAATCCTTGGTCGGAGCCCCAATTGGTGGCTGTGGAGGCGGAGGTTCCACCGAATCGTGAGCAGCTGGTCGGCCAACAACCGCCTGTATAGGCTCCTCGGATAAGTCGAGGGGCCAGTCGTAGCTGCCCGTGGACAGTTACTTCTTAATGGCCGGAGAAGGCGACAGGGTCGGCCTACTCCCGCCAGGAGGAGCTGTTGCAACATAAGGTCTGCATCAGTCGACGAATTTACGCTAAAGCCTCCCCGTCCGCCGAGGGAGGAGGACCAGCGCACGCCGCTTACCGCGGTGCAGAGACCGAGACCGCCCATGACGGTGGGATCGGCTGGACCGCGAAGAGGTCCAGACCGAGTCCGGGAATTTCCGAGGTCGGTGCGGGAGGTGTCGGCCGAACCGGCACTCCTTCGCTCGGATGGTCCATCCGAGGGCTCCGGAACCGAGGCACAGGCGAGCCCACGGATCCCCAACTCTCCCGGGAACCGAGAGGAATCTCGCTGCTAAAGGCGACAGCCTGGCCCAACGGGTCGAGAAAAATCTCGACTTGGCCGGTGGGAGTCTCGGTCAACTGACCTGGCGGGGACACCGTGAGGCCAGAGGCGGCAGATGGTCGATCAAGTCGACGGCCCGACGACTGGGGAGAGAGACCTTTCCGCTTCCCAAGAACGCCGACGGAGGGACGACTCCTGTCCTTCTTTTTGGACCGAGAATAAGGTCCAGTAGACGAGGCCCTTCTCCCTTAGTGGAGAGGGACAGACAAAGTCCTTAAAAGAAGCCGTGTAGGAAGAACCCAGAGAGGCGGGATAAATGCAGCGGCCGAGGAAGATACGGCCCGCGCCGCGCCTCTTCGAGGGCGATCATCGCCGAGCTGATCCACCACATGCCCGCCGCGACACCGCCAACCGGGCCTCCTTGACTTCACCGAGGAAACGCTTTGGACGCCCAGTTGCACCGGGCAGCACGGTCTTCGAGGACGAGAGGCGAGAAAGATGAGCACAGGTCGCAAGCCCGCGGTCGTGCTCAAGGCCAAGCAGTAGACACACGTGGAGTGTGGATCCGCGAGACATCTTCTGCCCACATGGGCATCTCCAAATCCGGAGTCGACGGTCCATCGTAGCCGCGAGGGATCAAGACTGGAAGTCTTTTTCGCAAAATTTATTTTAAATCCGCAAACGGAGAAATAGGAACCAGTCTCAACGAGCGTTAAGGAGGAAACCTGAGCTCCAAGCGGTAAGGAAGATCTGGCGCCATGAAGGAGCCGAGTTATACCACCCAGGTGGTGGAGGAGCGCTTGAAGACCTTCCGCAAGATTTAAAGCGGCAAGGATACCTGCCAATGAGTGTGGATGAACAACATATCCATGTCCCTAGAATCCTATATTACAAACAGACAAGTTGAAAAACAAGTTGATCAAACACTTTGGTCAGAGGATAAAGTTCTGGCAGCCACACTTTAGAAGTGAACTTGTTTACTCTGATGAGCTCCCAACTGGTCAAGCTGTGAGATTGCATTTGAATCTGCTGCATCAGATGAAAGGAGATTTGAACAGGCAGTGACTCTTTTGCATCGTCTCTACATAGATTCCTTCAGTGAATCACAGGAGCTTTCTGGCTACCGTCTTCAGGTTTCCTGCTCTCAACACCATCTCACCTCCAGATGTGCTTATAAAATTCCTGGCCCACCTCATTTCTGGCCGATCTAATTCTATGACCACCTCAAGAAGAACAGAGAGGTTGGTGAATTCAATTGGTCAAGATATTTGCTATGCAGTGAGTTGTGGTCAATGGAAAATGCCAAAACATCTCCTCCTAGGAATGGCTGTAACACACATCACTGGTAGTGCTGAAATCGTGAGTATCCTCAACCGCTTCGGACACTGTGTGTCCCAGTCAACCCTTTTGGAGCTAGAAACTGCTATGTGTGATAGCATTGTTGAGAGTGGCAGCACTCTACCTGTAACCATAGACACTGACAGAAATACTGTGATGCATTTTTGCTGAGATAATTTCGATCTTAAGGATGAAAACAGTGGGAATGAAGATGATAACTACATTATAATGGCAAATATATTACTGTTACAGTGTGTCAATTTAATCATACACTTATACAACAAGTATTGTTATAACTATCTTCTGATACCACCAATGTCCATAGTTTCAATGACATTGCAAAGTACTCATGTATACATTAATATGATGTCATTACTGATGTTACCATTGAGCTGAATCTTTTCTAATTATAATAAAGTCATAGATGAGTATGTAACCTTTTTATTGATACCCATTTTGTCATCATTTGACTTGCATATATAGACTGATATCAACAAAAACTATCTCTACCCCATCTTTGTTGTGTTATTTCTTTTCTGATATACAGTAGTCACACATGTTAGCCTGTAGCAAACAAAAGCTACCATCGCCAGATGGCAAACAAGTAAATTATAAACTATTACAGTGTAAGCTTCTAAGAAAGCAATGTCTTGAAAATTCCCTATGGGAGGACTAATTTGGTGGCCATAACAAAATATGGTGCACCAACAACCACAGATGGGAGTTGGCCATACAAGGTTACACCATGTTTTGTAAGGACAGAGCAGGGAGGAAAGTGGGGGTTGTTTTGTATGTAACAGAAGGTATTAAGTCCATGGAAATACAAGTTGGTAATTAGTGAGCCCACTCACCCAATGGTTCTTAAAACTTTTAAATAAGTTTTTATTTTCTGAATTAATTCTTCTCTGCTTAAGACAAGTATGTATACAGTGTCACAAATTCATACATTTCAGACAGATGTCCTTCATCAGTGAAGTGCACTGTATCTAAAAATATACAGCCAAATATTTGATAAATATTTATTTTGCATAAATTGTGTTATGATTTATATATCTAACTAAGCGGTCTCTCACCAATACAAATCCTCGTTTCTTTAATAGAGAAGTTTCTGATGTACCTCAAGAAATATAACAATGAACTTAATTTGAGCCATTTCCTTTAAATACAAGGCAACAAGGTTATGAAGCAGTCTTTTAAAAATAAGAACAAGACAGAGTTTGGCAAATACATGGTGACTTACTATATGGTAGAGGCATGTAAACATCTAAATGCTGAATTTTAAGGAAGAACTTAGGCTGATACATTTGGCAAATGTGCAAACGGAGTGTATCTTTGTGTTTACTTGTCTTGTAGGAAAGGGAATACATTTTCTTCACAGCTGAACAGGTAAATAAGATACCTCTATGAGAAATTTTGTTGGCTGAGAAAGTTTAAAGAAATTATTTGAAAGTGTAAAATGCAGCAGAAATTACATATGGAAACCTAATGATGGCATCCTCAAGTAATGTTTTTGCTTACATTTTGGAAGTAAAATAAGAATTGGGCACTACACAATTTGGAATGCTATAGTACCAGGAACTGAGATAAGTGTGTGTGTGACTATATATATATATATATATATATATATATACACATATGTATGTATGTATATGGTCATTAACATTTTGAAATGGGACAATTTAAAGGAAATGGCTCAAATTAAGCAGAGAAGAATTAATTCAGAAACTAAAAACGTATTTAAAGTTTTAAGAACCATTGGGTGAGTGGGCTCACTAATTACCAATTTGTCTGTGATGGTTGTTGCCTTAATTGGTAATAGAGTTACTCCCTGAATTTGTTTATGTTTGCTTTTTACCAAGATTGGCTGAACCGGCACTTCTCTCATGGAAATACAGGGACACAGCAGGGAAAGGGAGGGGCTGAAAGTTCTTTGGGTTGTCTTAGAAATAGGGTCTGGGGCCTTTATATGTGTCAGGGTGATGTACAAGCTGCAAACCTAGGGGGAAGAACTGGACATAGTGTTTGGGGAGGCCATAGGCAAAATGACAAACAAATGTTAAGCAAAGTCACCCATGATTACTACTTCCCCTTAGGGTTTGAGTTTAAAACACACCGTGGTGGGATATTTAGTTTTCAAAAGTCAGAAAAATAAATGAAAAAAAATTGTAAAGAAAATCACTACTTAACATCAGTAGTTTCTCCCATAATACAGTCCTGGATCTTAGAGCTCCTAAGACCCTTCTCATCTGCATTTAACAGCTTGTCTGCACAAACAGTAGACCCTCTCCTCCTCTCTCAGGGCTGAGCCCCAACGGACTGAACTGAAGTGAACTCAGTGAAGAGGTTTTTATATCTTTTGGTGGGGTCACCTAATTAAGCCCTTTTCTATTTACATGTCTGGACATGTTGTTTCAAAACCAAGGGCGGGGGGGTTGTTTCAGGGGATTTCCTGGTTCAGTTAAAGGTACAGTGTATATATCTCCACAGATACTGACTCTCTATATTTCTGATCCACAGTGACTAAGCACTTTCATACAGTATACCACATTCTCATACGTAGAACTTTATACAGCAACAGGTCTATAGTGTGAATTTATGAAAATACCTTAAGGATTTTTTATAACTATACTAATCATGACATTATTATTGTTTTATATGATTTCTGAATCCTTTTTCGTTAAAAAGGCTTTACTAACTGTATTCATTCCTATTTAAAATAGCCTTCATACTTTTTGTACACAAAATGCACTTATACACTTTACACAACACCTCTCCGTGTGTGGCATCATTCCAGAGACTGGATGGATGGAAGTGGAAAAAGAACAAAAAAAAGAGAATACAAAGTTTAGTAGGGATAGTAAAGAGCTACTCTAGGGTGGCCAATCTAGAGTAGGGGGGGGAAAAGAAGAAAAGCAAAGAGAAAAGCATTAACTGTTGCTAGGAAATAAGGAGATAGAAAAGTGGTCCATCAGTCACAGCCGAGGGTGTAACCTAACTCCGCCACAAACCTCCCTCCTTCAGAAAAAAAGAGTTCTCAAAACTATACTGTTTTTTCAAGAAACCCCTCTCAGTCATAAATATTCTACCAAAACAGTAGAATGGGGGTTGGCTGAAACCTTCTCTCACCCACAATGAGAGCTTCACTCCAGGGTCCCTTAATTCAGCTGTGTTTAGTACTGTCCACCATAGCAAGTTACTGCAGTACGACAACACTTTCACATTACCCTGGGGCTGTCATACAGTTCAGCACAGAACCCATCTATGCTCTTAGAGGACTTCAGTCTGTAGTGACTTTATATCCCATAACTATTTCACTCTGGTTACTACAAATCAGACACTTCATATGTAATATCAGGCACCCATCAATAGGCATCGTTTCAACATCCATCACTTGGTATCGTTTCAGCACCCATCACTTGACATTGTTTCAAAATCCTGTGCACCAACTATTGTACCTTCATCAGTATATTAAAAGAGAAGTAATACACAGCAGTTTTATGCTGACTAGCTTCCTCCATCTAGCTATCAGGGCAGCCGTACAGGCCTATACCACAACTTCCTCTGGGGTGAGTGCACCCAGCTCTAACTCCATTCTAACACACTGTTTCCACTCAGGGCCCAATCATAGGTTCCACCCCATACCTAGATCCTCCATGACCCTAGAGTCCTCATTTTATCATACAGTATAGACATTTCTTTTATGTTATATATTTCATTTATCCATTTCCCTTTCATATATTTTCTGGTAGACAAGGAATCTTCTAACAGAACATCAACTAGCCAGTTCCTAACTCCAAAACCTTTGGGTTTCCTTTCAACCCTTATGTTTAACATACCTGGGGTTTCTATTCAACCCTTATTGTAACATAACTGGGATTTCCTTTCAATCCTTATTTGAAACATACCTGGGGTTTCCTTTCAACCCTTATTTATAACATACCAGGGATTCCCTTTCAACCCTTATTTGCAACATACCAGGAGTTTTCTTTCACCCTACACCATTCTGGTACTCTCAACTGAATGTACTCAGCACCAGGCTTAAAAGCTATATTCATTTTACACATTACATGTTTCATACATTTCATACCATATCACACGGGTTCAAAACATGGGAAAGTCCATTCAACCACCATGGTGGCTTCCCTGTTGCTTGTAGTCTTCACCCCAGTATGCAGATGTCTTGAAACAGTCTTACCTGGAACCTTTGTGTAGTTGTCCTCCAAGTAGCACCAGCCCGGAAAAATGGGCAACGGGACTTCAAAAGTGACTGGCAACAAAGGTTTCATCAGGGGGTCCTCCTTCTCTAGAACCCATGGATCCTGGTCCTCTGCCTCTGCCATGAAATCCTCCAGTTGGGAACCTTCCATCAGCACCTAGCAGCGGTGCTCTGCCTCTCTCTGGCGCTGGTCTGCCTCAGCGTTCTATCGAACTCCAATCCAGGCAATAGCTCCTCTCCAGTTCTCCTCACCTGGGCTCTGGTATGCACACCAGTAAGCCCCATCTCCTCCAGAACCGTGTCCTTCAAGGGATCCTGTAGGTATTCCATCCTGCTCTTTGCCCCATGTCTGGATACCAGGGCTGGTATCTGGGTACTGGTCTCCCCCTTGTTTCTCTGGACAACCAGTACTATCCCACTTTTGACTCCAAGTTTGTCACAGTATGTGGGAATAAACTTCAGATGAGGCAAATGTACAGGTTTAAAACATACCATGGTGTGACATTTAGTTTTCAAAAGGTAGAAAAATAATAAATGAAAATAAAAAAATTGCAAAGAAAATCACTACTTAGCATCAGTAATTTCTCCCATAATACAGTCCTGGATCTTACAGCTCCTAAGACCCCTCTCATCTGCATTCAACAGCTTGTCTGCACAAACAGTAGAACCTCTCCTCCTCTCTCAGAGCTGAGCCCCACTGGACTGAACTGAAGTGAACTCAGTGAAGAGGTTTTTATTTCTTTTGGTGGGGTCACCTGACTAAGCCCTTTTCTATTTACATGTCTGGGCATGTTGTTTCATGTCTGAACAAGTTGTTTCAAAACCAAGGGTAAGGGCGTTTTGTTTCAGGGCATTTCCTGGTTCAGTTAAAGGTACAGTGTATATCTCCACAGATACTGACTCTCTATATCTCTGATCCACAGTGACTAAGTACTTTTATACAGTATACCACATTCTCATACATAGAACCTTATACAGTAACAGGTCTATAGCGTGAATTTATGAAAATACCTTAAGAATTTCTTATAACTGTACTAATCATGACATTATTATTGTTTTATATGATTTCTGAATCCTTTTTCTTTAAAAAGGCTTTACTAACTGTATTCATTCCTATTTAAAATAGCCTTCATGCTTTTTGTACACAAAATGCACTTATGCACTTTACACAACACCGCTCCAGGTGTTCGGCATCATTCCAGGGACTGGATGGATGGAAGTGGAAAAAGAATAAAAAGAGAGAACTAGTAGGAAGCTTAGTAGGGATAGTAAGGAGCTACACTAGGTGGCCAAAGTAGGGTAGGAAAAAGAAGAAAAGCAAAGAGAAAAGTGTTAACTGTTGCTAGGAAATAAGGAGATAGAAAAGTGATCCATCAGTCACAGCCGAGGGTGTAGCCTAACTCCGCCACACCTAATGTAGAAAATTCTTTTTCAGACTGAACTTTAATTTTTCCATACGTTTTCTTTTAGCTGATGTAAGGCTTATAGGCCTGTAGTTATTAGGTAAGGTTTTACTTCCTTTTTTATAAATAGGGGTTACAATTGCTTCTTTCCAGTTAGTCGGTACTAATCCTGACATGAGGGATTTAGTAAATAGAATTCACAGTGGTTTGCAGACACAGTGTGCTAGATTTTTTAGGAAACATGGCTGGAGACTGTCAGATCCACCGGCTGAATTTGGTTTTAGGGAATGGATAGTGTCCAATACTTCCTCATTTGTAAAGTCAGTTACAGCGTTTTTGTCATAGTTTACTGGTATAGAAAATTCTTCTTCAGTATTGAATACATCTCCGAGAAAAGTGTTCAATGCTTCAGCTTTATCGGTGGGGCTGTTTAATATAGAACTATTAACCAATAATGGACCTATCGAGTTATTATTTTTCTTAATGTTTTTGATACAAGAGAAAAATGTTGGTTCTGGCACAGAGAGTAGGCAACCTGCTCCCTGTTCTGCAGGGCTAGAAATAATAGTCAGGCTACAACATTTCCTGGGTCGTGTTCATATTTCCACATTAGAATGTGTTAGAACATGTGAAAAGTCCACTATCGAGCCAAACCTACAACACACTATGTTTGCATAATGGCGCCTAAACATTTATACAATTTATATATATGTGAAATAAAGTGGGTTTAAACACTACTTCTGTGTATCTTTACTACTTTATTCATTTGTTTTGTTTTTATTTTTACTTTCCCATTGTATTCCTTGTCTTTTAACTCATCATCACATGATGGTTGCTATTTTTCCATTCTTTCTTACTTATTCATTGATCAATTTCTTAAATTTTCTTACCTATTCTAATTTTTCTCTCTACTTTTCATTTTGTTTATTTTTTCAAGGCTTTTCTGGTCTCTGAGCCCTCTCCCACACGTCTATGCTTTCCTTCTCCCTCACTGTACTATACTTCTCTACACATCTCTTTTTATAGCCTGCACGTTACTATCCCTGAAATGCATGACTGTGATTGTTTTTTTTTCTCTGTAGCCTCCTCTTCTGTGCACAAACCGCCTCATGTAACCTGCCCCCCCCCCCCGCCGTTTCAGCTCATAATGCGCTACGGCACTCACCAGTCACAGAACGTCTTTCCTTCTAGCTCTGTGTTACCAGTTGGGCTGTAGCCTCCTCTTCAGTGCATAAGCTGTGTCTCACATAATCTGCGCTCCCCTCCTCCGTTTCAGCTCATAATGCGCTATGGCACTTACCAGTCACAGAACGCTTTC
The DNA here is from genome assembly GCA_016271365.2 of Neoceratodus forsteri. Lineage (NCBI taxonomy): Eukaryota > Metazoa > Chordata > Ceratodontiformes > Ceratodontidae > Neoceratodus > Neoceratodus forsteri. The sequence continues at coordinate 1,732,592,777 of CM057449.1, forward strand.
CTTCTAGTTCTGTGTTACCAGTTGGCAGGCTCTCTCTTCCTCTCCCCCACCCCACTTCAACACATGCCATGCTATGCTGCTAATCAGTTAGTGAGCTCTCACTTCTCCTCCCCCCTTCAGCATATGACAAGCTCAATCCATTCATTTTTCACCTGGCAGTCTCTCTACCCCGACTCCCGTCCTCTTCAGTCCATCACACGATTGCACACTTACTGAATGCCTGTTTGCAGCTCCTCCCCACCCACTTCAGCACACAGCACAGTCTCAATCTAAACAGTCCTCCCCACACTTCAGGCATGACGTGCCAGGACTAAAAAAAAGATGCCTGCTGTGCATTATGGAGGTCACTCACTGCCACTTCATCCAAGTGGCCAAGTCTGCACAATGCAGCAAATACATTTCAGATGAAAATACTGGCAGCGAAAATACATTTAGGGCTAGACGCCTTTCCACAAAATCCAGAAAGGCTATATTTCGAGCGCTGCTCTGGTACACAATGATCAAACGGGATTAGTGAGAGCCAGACAAGCATCAGACAATCTCCAGAAAACATTCAAATAATGCCACACACAGATGCCACTAAAACCCCATCAGCCTGATCAGTCTAGACGTTGAAAAGGCCTTTGATTGGGCCTCCTGACCCTTTCTGTTACAGATCCTACAAACATCCAGCTTCCCAATACCATTTATCGAGCTCATCAGTAGCCTGTATGCCAGCCCAAGAGGGGCAGTAAAAGCAAATGGGCATGCCCACCTTCACTTTCCACTGGGAAGAGGCACGAGGTAAGGGCACCCATTGTCACCCCTGATGTTTACACTACACATAGAGCTTCTGGTGCAGGCAATTAGGAGAGACCAGAACATAAGAGGCATAGGGACAGAAGGTAGAGAGTGTCATTTCTCATTATACGCTGATGATATTATTCTCTGCCTCTGTTCCACGAGTAATCACTTCCAGTCATAAGCAAAATTCTGGAAACATTTTGCATACTATCTGGATATAAAATCAGTAAAGATAAATCAGAATGGTTAACCCTCAACTACACCCAATCTGAATAGCTACAACAGAGGTTCATATAGCACAGTTCTGCTGGGGGCCCAGGCATGTCAAGCAGATGCTGTGGAATCCATGAAAACATTTTATATTTCCAGTGTTGAAGCCAGACTTGGAAGCTGTCATCATGGGGCATGGTGAAAATCTTCCACAAAATACCTGGTGCTCAGCAAATGCCACCAGACCAGGGACACAAATGCTATTCTGAAGCAATGCAGAAAGGAAACCAACGGATTGCTGAGAAAAAGCAGTTCAAAAATGACTTAGAGCACTAAAATGGCAGGAACTACCAATTTACCAACCTCCATTTTCCAGCAGGGACAAGGGAGCCACAAGAAGGCAAAGGAGCCGAGGCTCTAGCCAATTGGATTTTTAGGGACTTTGTGCATACTCGGTATACTGCAATACTGTAACTACACAGAAGAACTAGAGGTGGTTATAAACAAGTTTGCATACGTTTTTTCGTCATAGTCCATTTGTAAAAGCACTACAATTGTATCACAAAAATGCAAAAATCTTCATTTCATGTTTTGTGACAGCAAAATTGTCCTTGGAGATTAAAAAAAGGCACATTCTTTATGCATTCCATACATTTCCTGAAGTAAACAAAGTGACTAACTACAGCCCACAATGAAGAGTTGCCTGAGTGCTAAAATAAAGTCATTATTTAGATATCAAGTTTGAAAAGCAGGACTTTTTAAGGAGCTGTCTGTAGATACTACCTTCTCTTCAGACAGGAAGCTAAAGCTGGGGTGGAGCCAGAGGTTGACTGGCATCTTTCCTAAGAAAAATCTTCAAAGGTATTCCTGTCTTCTCACGTTAAATTAGGGCACCCAATAATACGACCGCATCTAGATAGCAACTGTGCATCATATGAAATGTTACTTTTTTCCTACTTGTTTACAAGCTAGTACTAAAATTAAGTAAAAAAAAAAAAAACTCTGAAATTCCTTGTTTTCATTTACGCAGCATAATTATGTTCTGACATTTTTGCAGGCTTTGCCTGCAAAAGCAAGGAAGAGTAGGGTTTGCTTGAGGCGAGAGTTTCATGTTCACAAGGCAAATAAGGGCAGTAGATGAAAGTAAGTTGCAAACTACAGTATCTAATTAAAATGATGTGTAGTATTGCCAAAATTCAGAAACAGTAAAACATTTTTTAAATAATTTTAAACAGTTCTGTAATTTTATGTATCGATACAACAAAAGACATCAATATAATTTTAAACCGTATCACACAATAGAATCAGCACATACCAACTGTATCGACATGACTGATTCTTAACCTGATTCTAAGCTTTTATTTTTAAAAATTACACCAAGTTTCTAGCCCTAATAGTTTCAAAGTTAGACCTTTCATAACGTAATTTCTTTAATATTGGATGACTCGAACTGTTAGGGCTAGGAACTTTATTCTTGTTTAGTCAAAGCCAAAAAGTTTTATTTGTTCAACAAAGTCATTACAAATATTTAAGTTAGATAAAAACATACATATGTGATCACCAGTTTCCATAATTTCATTTACATCCATTATATAAATGCATCAATATATGATTACAATTTGTTATAATTACAATTTTTAAAAACAATCAATACAACTACTATTCATTCATAAATTAATATAAATGAATGGATTGTAAAAAGCGAATCACTTTCTGTAAAATGTATGGGTTTTCATTATTCAATACATATTTCACAAGCTTATCGGGAGGCGGTCGAGAGCTGCCTTATTCTTGTTTAAATTAAAGCTTGGGCTGGGCTAAGCTGATATATCAACATATGATGTAGCCAAATCTAAAAATACTGATACATGAAAACATCAAATGGTTCCAAAGCCTGATAGTGTACAGCAGTCTATAGAAACATGTATAGTACATCAAGAACTGCAGACCTAGTCATGTTTCTCAGACTCTCAAGTTTTTAATCTAAAAAAAATAATAACCAACAGTTCAAAAGATACATCTTTGAAAATGTAATATCAAGCATTTCAAACTATTATAAAATTATTTTTGGAAACAGAAGATATTGGTGGTTGGTCTGTTTAAGAGTAAACATGTTCTTTTCTAGTTACGTTGATAAACCAGGGCACAATTTAGTAAACAGAAATGGGGCATTTATGCAAAGGGTGGGATCTTCAGAGGGTCCTTTTGCTGTATGGTGTATAGTACCTGTGACTTTTTTCTGCAAAGAGCTAGTGTGTTACCTAAAAGTAACATTAAAATATTCAACTAGTACCTTTTATATCTGAAGTATGTTTTATTTTCCTTTGGTTAATAAGATTTTTTACCTGATGTTAGCAGGTGTGATGTGTGGAACAGCACCGTCCTGGCAACTGACATATCAACCTGTTCCTCTCATTACAGTATCAACGTTGTGACCTTACTATGACATCACAGCTGCTCAGTACTGGTCAGTTCAGTCATTTGTGATGTCATTGTCAATGAAGTCACAGTGCTGATGGTGTACTGGGAAGAATAAAACCAGATACATCAGCTGCAGGTAGGGACCTATTCCACACATCCAGTATAAAACTACTGCATGGAAATGGTTCTGATGAGCAAAAGGAAAATGAAAAATACTTAAGAAATAAACATTTTGTATCTGATTACTTCTAAAAATGTGTACTGTTTTCCTGTCTGCTATTTTTAGTTGTACTGGCTCTTTAACTGCCAATTAGACCTTACTCAAACCTTGTTTCAAGCAGTTAGATGAAATAAAAAAATGTGAAGTGATCTGAAGAGTCTTGATTTAGACAAATCTATAAAAGATGCCCAGACATGGGGAGGGCATTTGAGGACAGAAACCCCCTAAAATATTTTCACTCTAGCTAGAGCCAGCAAGGACTTTAATACCATCTCAAATCAATCCTTTGATTTCTATCACCCTAGTCACTAAGCCCCAAAATAAAGCAATTGTACCACTGGGTGTAGTCGCTACCCGGTAGTGGAAGGAATGAACCAGATGGGCATTAGGTTTCGTCTGTCTCCATCGTACTATGTTACCATTCAGATAAAAGTCGAGTTGCTCTATTGCAACAGATGAATCCCTGTCTCAATTTCTATAATGGAATTAGGGATACATCTATCGAACTACGTGTAAGTGACTTTGGGACAGCTGCATTCATTCCGATTATTATTGAATCTTTGGCATTCAGAAAGGAAATATATATGGCTTTCTGCTTTGATTTAATCTAGATGCCAGTGGCAAGTCAGACACAAGTCTCGCTTATCAGATGATATGAAAACTGGAAAATAATAATCCATTTCTGTGCCCTTTCCCCATGTGCCACACCATCCCAATGACTTTACATTTTTGTTGCAGTTCTCAGATATGCTGAAACTTAAGACTCAGTCCTATGAATGCTAGCATATGAGTTTATTTGATAGCAACCTTGTTAGAAGTCTACAGTCCATTGTGACTGTGAAGTATAACTATTTCCCCCCCATCTCCCCAGGTTCCATCCCAACAATCAGAGCTGTTCATCCATCCAGGGAAGCAGAAATGTGGGTGCTGTCAGCCTTTGTCACTCCTTGGTCAGGTGGCAGTGGGTGTGTAATGCTGGGGGCTCCCACCTTCCCACCCTGGAAGTTGATAACCTCATGTCTGTGATGAGTTCAGTCAAAAGTCCATCACTGTTTGGGATTTCACGGCTCAGATGCAGAGCACAGTACAGTTTATCATGTAGCATGGTAATACTACAATGGGGTCAGTCTGAAACCATGTCCTTACTGAACTGCGACAACATTTAAAATTCGGTAACACTTTTAGAGGTCATAATGACAAATGACACCGGTCAGTTTTATTGAACTGTAACACATTTCCATTACTTATTAACCAATGACGGTCCTGGAATGCAAGAATCCTCTATCAGTCAAGGATATTTATGTGCATTATATGATGACTTTAAAACTATCCTCCCCCCCCCCAAAAAAAAAAAATATTTGACACAATGCACTACCAAACTTGTACTGTGTTTAATGAGGTATTTACCTTAGTGATCTGTGTAGTGGTGGTGGTACAAACTGACTCAGATGTAATAGTCTGCGCACTCATCAAAATTCCAGGCTCAGTGTCTCCACTCCCATCAATCTTAAAGCAACAGAGAAAACCTTTATTTCTACAGTCTTTTTACAATTTTGTTTTGCAACCCTTTAATGTAGGTTGATTTGCACAGAAACATCTGCATTTAAATGCCTGAAGAATTATAAGAAGATGTCACTGGTTAACACCACCTTACAATCGGATCACTGCGAACAAATTAAACAATGTAGATGTTTATGAATATACACGTTGTTAAATGTATGATTTATATCTGGAACCTACCTGTGCAGCTTCATATGTGATTGTTTTTGTCTCTGTGTGAAGGATGGGGACCTCCTTTAGTTCGTTTCTGTTTTCTGGGTGGCATGGAGATGGTTATCATCTCTGTCTTAACCACTGAGGGCTGTGGAAGACAAGCCAAGAAAATAAGTCCCAACAGTATGCAGTCAAGAATGCTTGCCTTCAACTTGGATGTATTTATGTTTTGTTACAAGAAAAGGGTGGGGGTGTGTGGGAAAAAAAAAAACATTCCAAACAAAACAAGACAAACACAAAAAAACAAAGACATCTTTGTCTCTTAAAACAAGCATTATGGTGGGATGATACATTGACTTATACATGTTTAATAACCTATTACTGATTTTACAGTCTTTAATGCTGCTGCACAAAAACTAGTTTTAAGTTTTATATGCAAAACTGATGTTGCTGACACAACAAATGGAAAAGAATGAAATCTTGTATCAAATTCTTAAGTTGCCAATCCTAACACCCAATTTTCTACATATTGCATTTAGGGGTATGGTGACCAATAGCATAGGGAAGTTACAGTACTTACTATAACTGTAGATCTTCCAGAATATCTTATACAGAGTACCATTTTTTGGTCTTAGAGCTGGAGACACTGGGACCACATGAGAACAAAAACTTTTTTTGGGGGACATGCACATCCACATGCACCCACTGGTATACAATGGCACCTGTCCCAATGGCCGTTACATTTTGTATCAAGAAGGAGAGCTAGTGAGCAATAAACTACAAGTACCCTAACTACTACCTTACTAGATAAAGGCACAAGATAGCCTGTTAATCCCTGTAAGAAAGGAGTATACCACTAACAGAACCATATCTTCATAGCCCTTACCTATCCGAAGAGCAAGGAAGATTTTTATGATACTGCTGCAGTGTGTCTGGGGGATGGAGGGTGGGAAAGTGGTACCCTATGGAGAAGATTTTCTGGAAGATCTACAGTTATGGTAAGTACTGTAACTTTTTTATCTTCCTAGAATCAATATTCCCCATAGTATTCCACTTGCTGGTCTCTATTATCAGGTTGCTACAACCCAGGCCCCCCATTAGAAAGACTGGAGTTACATAGATACATAGACAGTGTCAGCAGATAAGGGAATATGGCCCACCCAGTCTGCCCATTTGAGCTTGTAAGTTCAGTTTATGTTTTCCAAGAAGTCTGTTGCCCCTTACCCCTGACCTCCAGAATTCCTTTATGTCTAGCCTATGCGTTCTTAAATCCTGTGATTGTTTCAGCCGCCACCACTTCCTCTGGCAGGGTGTTCCACTTGTCCACCACCCGTTCTGTGAAGAAATTCTTCCTCACGTTTCCTCTGAATCATCCTCCCTCCAACTTCATCCCATGCCCTCTAGTCCTGGAACATCTTTTTCGCTTAAAATAGTGTATTCCTGCACCCTGTTCCTCTCTGTAAGATACTTGTATGTCTCTATCATATCCCTCTCTCCCTCCTCTCCTCCAGGGAGTACATGTTCAGTTCCTTCAACCTGTCCTCATAGGACTTGTGATGCAATCCATGCACCATCTTTGTTGCCCTCCTCTGAACCTTCTCTACCCTATGTCCTTACGTAGGTAAGGTCTGCAGAACTGTACAGTGTACTCCAGGTGGGGCCTCACTAGTGTCTTGTATAGTGGAATTATGACCTCCCTTTTCCTGCTGGTGATGCCCCTGCCTATGCATCCCAGCATCCTATTTGCATTACCTGCTGCCTTGTCACACTGTTTCCTGCCTTGAGGTCATCAGAGATGATAACCCCAAGATCCCTTCCTGCTTGGTGCATGCTATATCCTCACCCCCCCAACTGATATATTGTGCCAGGGTTTTTGTGCCCCATATGCATTATCTTGCACTTCCTTGCATTGAATTTCAACTGCCAAACCCCTGATCATTCTTCAAGTTTCTGCAGGTCCCTTCTCATTCCGTCTACACCCTCTGGTGTGTCTACTCTGTTACAGAGCTTTGTGTCATCAGCGAACAGTGAAATTCTGCCTTCTAGGTCCTGCACAATGTCACTGAGTTCTAGGACTTGTGAGGTAAGCAATCCTTGTAGCACAGCCAACCCAAAACGTACACAGTCCTGAAAGCATGTCCAGGACATAATGACTGGTGAAGTTACTGACATTACTCCAAGTTGCAACCAAACAGATCTCTCAAATGAGAACTGAGTGGAGTGATGCAAATGATGTGGCTAAAACTCTGGCAGAGTGCACTCTGAAAGAGCCCGCCAGCTATACTCCTGCCCTAGTATAGCAATGTTTCATACAGTTTACAATCCAATCAGAAATGCACTGGATAGAGACTGGCAGTTCTTTCTGATTAGGATCAAAAGAGATGAACAGTTGAGGTGCCTGTCTCTATTCCTTAGCCCTATCAAGGTATAAGCTAAGGATCCTTCGGACACTCAAAGGGTGCAGATTTACTTCCCCTGGGTTTTCAGGCTTGAAGAAGAAAGTTGGCAGGACCAGAGATTTGTCCAGGTGAAACTGACACCACCTTAGGTAGGAATTTAGGCTGTGTATAATGGATTACCGTTCTTGTGGAAAACAGGGTACTCGTTACTAAAGGCTATATTTCATATTGCGTGCAGAGGTGATGGCCAATAGCAATGCAGTTTTCCAAGTAAGGTATTTCATGTCACACTTTGCAGCAGGCTCAAATGGCTTGCAAGTGAGCATGTCCAGTACAGGGATGGGATCCCAAGTAGTAACTGGTTTGCTCACTGGGAATCTCATATGAGAAGGCCTCTGAGGAATTTGTTTGAACAGTGGCACCTGAGACAAGGAACAAGTGCCCACTGGTTCATGATATACTAATACAGACAGGAAGACCTTGATTGAGAAGTACTAGAGGCCTGAGTCTGAGTTGTCCAGAAGATATTCCAAAATCTTTACTGTAAAGGGGTCTGCTGGGGCTTTGGAACACCAAATGGAAAAACGCTTCCATTTTGCTTCATAAATCTTCCTGGTGGAAGGCTTGTGGGCTGCTAATAAAATCTAAGAGATTCTTTATGAGACCTTAAACTTGTTAACGTCTGTCTCTTTAGGAGCCAAGCCTGGAGATACAGGGACTGTAGGTTCGGATGGATCAGATGACCCTGCGTCAGAGTCAGTAAGTTCATTCTGTGTGGTAAGGTACAAGGCTGCTGAACTGCTAGCTGGGTCAGTAATAGGTATAATATCTGCCTGGGCCAGCATGGAGCTGCTAGAATCATCTTGCCCCTGAATGCCTCCAGTTTGAGCAGCACTCTCTAAATGAGAGGAACTGGAAGGAGGGTGTAAAGATAATGACTTCTGCACTTCTGCCTGAATGCATCTTGACAGAAAATGCCATGTTTTGGATTTCTGGAGCAGAAACATGGCAATTGGTCATTCAGGGAGATGCAGAAAGAAAAAATTACTCACCTTAGTAATGTTGTTTCTTCTAATGGAGTCTTGCTGTATTCTGATATATGCAGTGATATCCAACCTTTGAACTGCCCCAGAGAGGAAAGAGTTAACTTTCCATGCAAGGCATGGAACGCTGAGCTCGAGCTCGGTTGAGCCTCTGTCTGTTGTTGTTGAACCCAAACCACCAGATCTTTCGAGCTATACTCACTAAGTCCTGTGTGGAAACTGTAAACTCACACTAGCCAATTGGCAACTAAATTTAATAAAAGGTTTTTGGTTCCAAGGCAAAGACTCAAGTCAGAAACCCAAAAACAAAACACAACTACACACCCAAAAATAAGAGGGTGAGAAAAGGGGCACCTCTAGGGTGCCAACACTGTTCCTGCCCACCCACATCCCAAAACCCAGGTTCTGAGAGGGGAGGAGAGCTCAGAATACAGCAAGACTCCATTAGAAGAAACAACATTACTAAGGTGAGTAATTTATTCTTCAAACAACATGAAGTCTTGCTGTATTCTGACATTGAGACTACCAAGCAGTACCTCCATGGAGGAGGGACAGAACCTACTGAGAACAAGCTTTGAAGCACTGCTGTGCCAAACCAAGCATCACTCCTAGCCTGGATATCCAGAGAGTAATGCTTGGTGAAAGTATATATTGTTTTCCAAGTGGCTGCTTGACAAATCTCTAAGATAGGAATATCCCTGGCGCAGCCAGGGAAGCAACTGTACCTCTAGTAGAGTGAGCCCTCAGGCCTGAGGGTGGAATTCTGCCTAATGTTTCATAGCAGAATTGTATACAAGAGACAATCCACCTGGCAATAGATCTCTTAGTGGCAGGTTTTCCCTTACCAACCTCACTATGAGTGAGGAACAATTGGAGGGAGTCAAACCTGTGACCCTTGGTGCACTCTATGTAGTAGCTAAGGGCTCTTTTCACATCCAGGCTGTGTAGCCTCCTCTCACCAGAGGAGGAATGCTCAGTGAAGAAAACAGGAAGAGACATAGACTGATTAAGGTGGAAATCTGAAACTACCTTAGGCAAAAACTTCCTATTAGTCCTGAGGACCACCTTATCTCTATGGAAGGAGATAAAATCAGGCTCCACTGACAGGGCCTGTAACTCACTTATCATGGCAGAAGTAATGGCTACCAAGAACACAGTTTTCCAAGTCAAGTACTTAAGCTCTGCTGAAGACAAAGGCTCAAAAGGGGCTGTATAAGCTGAGCAATGCAAACATTAAGGTCCCAAGCATGGCAGGGTCCTGAAGGGAGGATTGCATGCAGCAACTTTGAAGAACTTACAAAATACAGGATGAGCTGAAAGGAAGAGGCTTGCCTGCTGACAAGAAGGCAGAGACAGCTGCCAGATGCACTCTAAGTGTAGCTGGTCTGAGGCCAAAGCTATTGAGATGAACCATACAGTCCAGGACTGTAGGCAACCCAGCAGACTCTGGAGAAATATGCTTCCCAGAGCACCAAATAGTAAATCTTTTCCATTTGGAGTTGTAAGTCTTTCTGGTGGAAGGCTTTCGAGAAGCTTTTAGAATATCCAGAAGACCTTGAGAGAGGTGCAAATCAGCAAACTCTAACTCTTCAAGAGCCAGGCCTTGAGATTGAGAGATTTGAGATTCGGGTACCAAACCCTCCCCTGAGAACATGTTACCAGGTTGTAATTCCTGGGAAGAGACAGGGGAAGGTGGACTGCTAAAGACAGCAAGAGAGGATATCAGGGCTGTCTGGCCCAGTCCAGAGCAATCAGAATCACTTTGCAGGGTTGAGACCTGATTTTGACTAGTACCTTGAACAGGAGAGGGAAGGGAGGGAAAGCATACAGGAATTTCCCTTTCCAATTGAGAACTAGAGCATCCAGGGGGACTGATCCCAACACTGGGGGTCTGCAGCAATAGAGAGGAAGTTGGTGATTGGGGCTGCAAAAAGATCTATCTGTGGAGTGCCCCATCTGGAGAAGATCACCTTCAAAATTAGGGGATCTAGGGACCATTCGTGATGGCCCTGAGATATCCTGCTGAGAGCATCTGCCAGGACATTGTCCTTCCCTGGGAGGTGCACTGCTATCAGAAGATGTTCAGAGAATAGGCCAGAGACCACAACTTCATTGCTTCCATGCAAGGAGACTGACCGAGTGCCCCTTGCTTTGTTGATGTACCACACTGTGGTGGTATTGTCTGTCCTGATCTGAACAACTTTGTTCTAAACAGACTTGGAAAAAACTTGAAGTGCTAGAAACACTGCTCTGAGTTCTAAAAGATTGATGTGAAGCAGAGATTCTTGAGGTGACCACAACCCTTGGGTGGTCAGATCCCCCAAGTGGGCTCCCCAGCCCAAGAGGGAGGCATCTGTGGTAAGGATTAGAGAATGAGATTGAGTGACAAAGGGAACTCCTTGGCTTAGGTTGTCCTGATCCTGCCACCACTGCAAAGCCTGGATCAGGGTTCGAGTCACTGGGATTAGCTTGGTCAGAGAATCCTTTCTCTAAGACCAGAAGCCTCTTAAGTGGAACTGAATGTCCCTCATCTGAAATCTTGCTCCTTGGACCACTGCCGTAGAGGTAGCCATGTGTCCCAAGAGCTGCAGAAAATGCCTTGCTGGTCGAGACACCTGAAGGGTGAATGAAGAGGTCAGTGTCACAAGGGTCCTTGCCCTGTCCAGGGGAAGGAAGGCTCTTGCCCTTATTGTATCCAGCTCCGCCCCTATGAAGGTGAGGAGCTGCACTGGCTCTAGAACTGACTTTGAAAGATTCAAGAGGAATCCTAGAGAAGTGAGCAGTTGCTGAGTTATCTGCAGGTGTGACCTGACTTGGTCTGGAGACTGACCCACTATAAGCCAGTCGTCCAGGTATGGAAAGATGGAGATCTTTTTTCTCCTTAGGAAAGCAACCACTACTGCCAGGCATTTTGTGAACACCCTTGGAGCTGATGTTAGGCCAAAGGGCATTGCTCTGAATTGATATTGGCCTGAGGGCAACTCGAACCTGAGGTACTTTTTGTGGGAGCATCTGATGAGAATGTGGAAATAGGCATCCTTGAGGTCCAGGGAGACTAGCCAGTCCCCTGGCCTTTGAGAGAGTAGAATTATTCCCAGAGTCACCATTTTGAACTTTGGCTTTAAAAGGTGCTTGTTTAAATATCTGAGACCCAGGATGGGCCGCCATTCTCCTGCCTTTTTGGGGGTTAGGAAGTACCTGGAGTACAATCCTTTTCCCTTGTGTAGGGGTGGAACCCTTCCTATGGTTCTGAGAGCCAAGAGGGAAGAGACCTCTGCCTCTAGGGCAAGGGCCTCTGAAGGATTTGCAGGTGGAAAGGATCTGGTTCTCATCTTGGGAAATTGTTTGAAGCTGAGAACCAGTCCCTGGCTTACTACTCCCAGGACCCATTTGTCTGATGTTAAAGACATCCAGTCCTGGACAAAGTAAGCCAGCCTACCCCTACAGGTAGTGGAGAATCGGCCCGCCATCCCATCAGGGTGCCTCTTTGGCGGGGCTTTAGGCTGAGGGGTGGTAGCAGGCCTGCTTATACCCGTCTGCCGCTCCCTCTGAGAACCCCTCTGGGCAAAGGTGGAAGAGGGCCTGGGCTTGGTAGAAAGGCCTATGAAAGGCCTGCCCCTGCCCTGGAATGCTGCCTCTGGGGAGTGGCTTGCCTTTCTTTGGCCTGAGCACTCCTATAGGTGGTCCTGTATTCATCCATTTTCATGTAGTTCTCTGTCTGCTCCCCAAACAGAGAATTACCCACAACAGGAAAATCCATGGCCTTAGTCTTGGTATCCTCGACAGGCTAGTACATCTGAGCCAAGCCATCCTACAAAGGGTCACAGATGTAACCATGACTCTAGATGAAACATCACTGGAGTCTACTGCAGCATGAAATTGCACCTGGATGCCTCAATACCATCTGCAGCCACCTGCTCCAGCTCCTTGGCAAGCTGGCCAGGGACCTGTTGGCTAGAGCCATCACAGTGTCCCATCTAGACTTCTGGTATCTAGCTGTGTAGGCCATATAATTAGCCTGCCTGAGTCCCAAAGATGCTGCCATGTACTGTTTCTTTGCCATGGCATCAATCCTCCTGGAGTCCTTATCTGGGGGTGTGAAGCCAAGGGTATATTTGCCTATCACAGGCAGCAACCTGCACTACCCCAACATGGCTGCATTGCTGGGAAAGGAACTCCATTTCTGAGCCTGAAAGAGTATACTGTACCTCTTGTCCATTCTTCTGTCCACAGGAGGTATAGAATTAGGAGTCTTTAAAATTTTAAATGTCTGTTTCCCAAAGACTTATGAAGGGAATAGACAGTCTCCTGGACTCTGGGATGCCCATCATCTCAACATAATCAGGCTCCTCCTGATCCTCTACTGCTTCCTCCATAGGAAGCTGGAGAGTTTCATCCACTTTTTTTGTAAAACATAAAGTGGGAAGGGGGCTCAGAAAGCCTAGGAGGAGAAACGCCTGAAGGTCTGTCTGGGGAGATGTCCGGGTCAATGGGCACATCCAGATTTTCATAATCACCATCACTATCGTCATACTCCCCCTCCTCCTCCTCCGGTTCATAAAAATCCTCTAAATTATAATCTGGAACCGGAGGAACCGACCGAACTGAGCCCCTAACCAATGGTGCCGTTCGGTCGAACCGAGTTAGCGACAGTAATAATCCTTATCGCTTGGCAATTTCTATCAGCGGTCGAGAAAGAACTTTGTGATCCGAACCGCTGACTTATCCTTCTTTTCTTTTAACCGAACCGACTCCTCCAAGTCGGTTCTCCTTTTGCCGAAGAAGTTTCGCCCTGGTCGAGAGCACTCTTCTGGTTCGTTGGAACCGAACTGGCTGCCATCTGGGTCAGCGGACTTCCTCAGCCTACCTACTCTTTTCCAGGATAGCTGTAGGAAAACTTTGCAAATCTGGCTTTCTGAATCGAGGTGGTCAAACCCCAGACAATAAACACAAGTGGTGTGGGGATCAGTCTTAGCAAAGGCTTCCCCACACACACAACAGTTTTGAAACCCAGTGGGCCCAGTTTTTCTCTTGGGTTTCTCAGACATGGTCAGTCCTAACCAAACTTGCTCTTTTTTCGGCAATCCACCAGGCAAGACACCCTTATCGGTTCCTGACCGTGTTACGGGTCATGGAAAAAAACATAATGCAATCTGTTTTTTTTAGAACCGATAAGGACCGGTTACCACACTCTAAAAAGCAGAACAAACTTTTTTAACAAACCTGATTGGTTCAAACCGAACCAATCTGACGTTTACAAGTTCCACACAGAGCTAACAATAATAAACCTATCTAGTACTCACAGTACCACAGACAGAGACTGAACCAACAGGTTAGATGGATTAAATTCGGTTGAAACCGAGGGAAAAAAACGACACTTTAACAGACTAAATTGAACCGAGCAAAGGAGAAATCTCTGGAGCGACTGTTCAGTGAGGCGGAGTTAAGAGTCTGGCGGTTTGGATTCAAACAACAACAGAGAGAGAGAGAGAGAGGCTCAACCGAGCTCGAGTTCAGCGTTCCATGCCTTGCATGGAAAGTTAACTCTTTCCTCTCCGGGGCAGTTCAAAGGTTGGATATCACTGCATATGTCAGAATACAGCAAGACTTCATGTTGTTTTAAGGACTACATCTGGAGTCCCCCATTCTTTAAACAGGGAATGGACTACACTGTCCGCCAGAGATAACCTGTGAGGATCTGCCACCATCTGACTGAGGTAATCTGTAAAGGTATTCTGGAGCCTTGGCAAGCGAGTCACCTGAAGCAAGACTACATTCTCCAGACACCATCTGCACATGAGGGTTCACCCATGCCAGTGCGACAGGCATGCTGCCAATGCTGATTAAGGTGCAAGGAACATGCCGCTTGGCATTAGAGCGACACACATTACGCCTCCCGAGAGTTACAGCACCAAAGTGAAGTCGAGGGAAACAGCTTTTACGTGGGGGCACTGTCCCCCCCCTTCAAAAGTAACTATAACCTCCTCCAGGGCAGGCATGCTATGAATGGCCCAGAAACTGTGTGGGCCCCCAACATGGTGCGAGTGCAGGGTGACCTAAAATCAAGATCGTCCCATCACTCACACCCTTATTGCGGCACTCACATTACAGCATCATAGTGAAGCTGGCGTTCTAACAGGATACCGGGTAGGAGTGGGTTCCTCCTTGCAGCAGCAAGTGACACATTTGCTGTCTGTCTGGAGGTGTGCTACTCTGTGACTGACCAGGTCCAGAAAGGCCTGCAGGCTGTAAAGGACCACTCTCATTTCCAGTACAGTGATGTGGAGGTGTCTATCTGAATTGTTCCAGACTCCCTGAGTCACTCCATGGTGTGGGTGTGTGTGTGTGTGTGTGTGTGTGTCCTCAGACCACCAGAGAAGTGTCCACACTTGCAGTTTGTTCACCTGTGTAGGGTGGACTGGAAGATAGGATACCTGCGATCACTCTACCTTGAGCATCAACTAAGCGGTTCTCTTCTGCAGCCTTGCTAGGGTTACAGTGAACACTGCTGCTGTCATGAGTCACAACATACACTGAACAGAATATGCAGTCATCCAAGAATGGTCTTTGACACAGCAATCCATCTCGATGACCAAGCCTATTCTGTCCTCTGGTAGGAAGGTCCAGCCTCAAGTTGTATCCTGAAGAGGTGCTATGAACAGCAACTGTTGAGATGGTACTGAGATTTCCGTAAATTCAGTAGTACCCCCACAGAGGTCAAAAATACTGAGAGGAAGTTGATACAGACCCTTCTATTTACTGTTTGGATGGGCTTTTTACTAGTCAGTTATCCAGGCAGCAGAAAATGTGAAGCACTTTTGTAAAGACATGCAGCGCCGAAGCAAGTCCAAATGGCACTACTCTAAACTAGTAGTGTTTAAGTCCCACAAAGAAGCAAAGATACTTCCAGTGTCTGTAATTAACAGGAATAGCAGCTGCAATGCATCCTGCATGTCCAGCTATGCCAGCCAATCCTGGGGTTTCAGACAGGGGAGCAGTGACTCCAGAGACACCATCCCGAATTTCCTGTGCCTCATGGAAACATTTAGTTGTCTGAGGTCAAGAATGTGGTGCATGCCACTAGTCTTTTTGGGAATGAGAAAGTACCAGGAGTAGAATCCTTTGTTCCTTTCTGACTTGGGTACCATTTCCACTGCCCTGCTGTAAAGGATGTCTGCAATTTCCAAAGACAGCAGGTCCACCATATGACCTGTTAGCAGGAACTGCCTCACTGTAGGGTGTTCCAGAGGATGCTTTATCAGCTCCAGAGAGCATCCCTCTTGAATGAACTTTACGACCCATACTATATTTGTCTGTTGTAACGGGTTCCCATTGTTGATACAACTGAGTTAGGTGTCCCCCCCCCATAGAAGAAAGGTGATCCACCTTGGGCAGCTGAGGTGCACACTGGGCCAGAGTCCTGCCAGACAATTTCACTGGATGCCTTTGTTGCCTATGTCTTCTGTGACAGCTTCCAACACTTTTGCTGTTGAGAAGGTTTCAACTTGTTTTGCTGCTGGTAGACTCACTGGCCAGGTGTGCCACCAAAAGGCTGTTACTTAAAGCCCTAGCTTCTTTAAGGATCAATTTCTTTTCTTTTTTTTTATAGTTAGAAACATAGAAGTACAGAATTTGACAGAAGATAAGGACCACTTGGCCCACCCAGTCTGCCCATTTTCCCTACCTACTGTAACACCAGAGATCCTGCTTGATCTCCATCTTTACCCCCCTTCCCCTGCCACAAGGTTCCCTTATGCCTATCCGATGTCTTCTTGAATCACACAACAGTTTTTGCTCCTACCACCTTGTCTGAGAGGCTGTTCCAGGCGTCCACCACTCTTTCTGTGAAGAAGTACATTCTTACATCTCCCGAGTCTACTCCCCTTTAGCTTCATAGTATGGCCCCCTTGTTCTTGAACATCTTTTGCTCTGAAAAAGGCTTTCTTCTTAAACCTTATTTATACCAGTGAGGTATTTGAAAGTCTCTATTATATCCCCTCTCCTCCAGGGTGTACATATTGAGGTCCTTCAGTCTCTTCTCATAGTGCCTTTTTTTTTTTTTTTAAACTCTCTTTTTCTGGCTCCGCTTGGACCCCAGAGAACTCTCTTGGGCATCTGCACACCCTCAGCTCTACCTCCAAGCCTGAAACCCCCCAGCTCCTGGCACCAGTCCGGCTATCCCCTTGGCTCTGAGCCCTCCCAAGGTGGAGCTGCCCTATCCACCCAGGGCGCTCTATCTTGTAATTCAGACTGGGCTGGGCTCGGCCCAGGAGCTGGGTGGGTCCATAGTGGAGTGCCGTTGCCTATCTCTGGGAATGGGGATTGTCTTGGCTGCGTTGCTTCCCTCCCCTCCCTCCCCCCAGAGGAGCTCGGACGTGCAATGGTGCCAGGCATGCCCGCCGCAGCTCCACTTCCCATCTAGCAAGCCCTGCATGTTGCAGTGCCTCCGAGGGGCCACTGCATGGCTGGGCATGAGCCTGGACCCCCCCCCTTGAGAGAGGAGAGCAGTCCTCTGGATGCTCGATCCTCCCTCTCCCCTGCCAAACCCAGGTCGCCGGCGTGGCGTGAGGTGTGGTACCCTGTGCCTCAACCCTCAGTGCCACCGGTCTGGCTCTCATAGTGCTTCTGATGCAGACCCTTCACCATTTTATTTGCCCTCCTTTGGACCACCTCAACTCTATCTTATGTCCTTCCTGGGGGGGGGTATGGAGGAGGACTGGTGGGGGTCCACTGAGGGAGAAAGATGGGTGAAGGGTGGAAGAGAGAACACGGGGGAAATCCGGGGGGACTAGAAACAAGTATAGCAATAGACAGGAGAAGAAGGGGAGGAGACTGGAAGAGAACAAAGCGATACACAAGCAGGGAGGGAGGAGTAAAGTGGGGGCATAAGGGTGGCTGCAGGGGACTCAGTTAAAGGGGATGAGGAAGACAGGAAAGACTAGGAGGAATGGCAGAAGAAAAGGTACAAAGGTGCAAAGCCTGCACAGAAAGAAAAAGGGGAGAAAGCAAGGAGAGGCTCCTCAGTTAGTGGGATGTGGGATGTGGACATAGAGCAAGAAAACAGATTCGCACCCCTGGGAACAAATGAAGAGGAAGAGAAGCAGGGGAAGGGTGGAGTGGAGGCCTTAGGAGGAGGAGGAAGAGAGGCAAAAACAAAAGAATGTTCTGGAGGAAGGGGAAAGGGGGATGCACCTTTAGGAACGAACCAAGAGGGAAGTAAACATAAGGGGAATGGCATGGAGGGGGGAACACCCCTGAAAGGGACAAGCCTCATGGGAGGGAAGGTAGCAAGCACAGGACTAGAGGGGCCAATTGAAGTAGGGAAGGAGGATGTTGCCCGCTCATTGAGGATATCATTCAGGACTCAGACAGGAGAAGGTCAAATGGAGGGGGTAGTGCTTGCGGAAGGAAAGGCACGGGTGAGTGGAACAGGAGAGGATGCGGGGGAGGTGGGAGTAGCCCAGGGAGGGGAACAGGACTCGGGGAGATGAGATAGATAAGGGGAAAAATGAGAAAAGGAAAGTAAAAAGGGTGCCAGGAGCTAGAAGAAGGATGAATGAGTTAAAGAACCAACTGAAGGAAAAGGGGGTAAGAGTCCTACTCACTGGGGACTCAGTAATAAAGGGAATCCAATGGGGAGGCAGGGGATACAGAAGCAGTACAGTTTTGGTTGAGTGTATGATGGCACTAGAGGTAAGGCACAATATACCCTCATGGGGCATACAGCAGGATGGGAAAACATATGTGGTGTTCCACCTAGGCACCAATGATCTGGAGGGAATAGCCTGATGGAGGTGCAGGCAAGATTCAGGAAGCTTGCTAGGTTTTGTAGTAGTCTGGGGTTCAAATCAATAGGTTTTTCAGAGGTGTTGCCTGTGCCACAAGCGATTACAGCAAGGAGGCAGAGGATTGAGGAATTTAATCAATGGCTAGTGGGATGGTGCAGGCAGATGGGGTTCGGGTTAGTGGGGGACTGTGGATCAACGTGGGAGGACGAAAACCTATTTGCCCCGGACAGACTGCACCTGAACAAGGAGGGATCAGCAGTACTAAAAAGTAAATTAGGCGAATTTATAGAGAAAATGTATACTAAGATTCATACTAAGAATTTAGGAGCGAAGGAGGCCAGTACTAGCCCATGACCGCTCCTGTCCGTTTACCCGTAATAAGTCGGTACATGTCCTTTCAGGATGCAAGAATCTAGTTGTTTTTTAAACTGGGCCTTATTTTTTTAACAAATAATTTCATCTGAAATTCGTTCCACAGGGCCACCACTATCTGAGTGAAAAAAAGGCTTTCTCCTATTAGTGTTGTATTTAATATGGCGTAGTTGAAGTGGGTGGCCCCTGGTGCTTATGTTATCATTTTTGAATTAAAGGTTTAGCTCGTTTAATATGTAATCATCCTGCATTACATCATAACAGTAATAATAAGTCTCCTAAAACCCTTCTTGTCTGCAGTGACATTAGCTGCAGTTTTTCCAAATGCTGTTCATATGGTACTTTTTTTTTTATGACTGTGTATTTATGCGCCCCACTTGCCTCCCTTTTCCACTCTCTCAGACACCCTCTACTGTAGGCCCCCTCCTGCCCATCGAGATCTGCCCCTAGAGCACCTGGTTCCACACTATCTTACCCCCGGTATACCCCCGGGTAGGGATGAGGAGAGATGCCCCCCATGCTTACCCCCTCAAACCAACATACTTGTATTGCGGAATCAGTGCAGCGAAGTCTGTCTGATGAGCCCGGAGACCTCTCAGCAAGGTGTCCTCACCTAGGAGAAGCCGAGGTGTTTTTTCATGTTCTTCCCCAGACGTCGGCGTGCAATGAGGACCTATGAGCTAGAAGGCACACTGAGACGTGCCTTCCACTCTACCCCTCTGCTGAAGTCTTGCCCAATGCCCTTACTGCTTCTCCACCTACTGCACCTTCCACCTAGGCTCCCCAGATGACGGTATTGCAGCGGGAGCCTGCAGTTAATCCCCCCGGAGAAGGAGAGCGGCCACTGGGTGCTCCATCCTTCTCCTCCCCAGCTGACCCCTGGCGGCCCGTGCTCATTCCCGAACCAGGTCGCCAGTGTGGTGCGAGGTAAGGCGTCTGGCGCCTCAGCCCTCAGCACCACCGGGCCAGCATATATGGTACATTTTTTAAGTTATGCATCATTTTAATGGCTTGTCTCTGCACCCTTTCAATGCTAGCCACTCCCCCCTCAGTGATGGGCCCCCACACCAGCGCCCCATAGTCCAGTAACGGTCAAACATATGCCCTATACAGTGGCATAATCACCCTCTGACTCTGGCTTCTGATGTTCCTCTTTATATTCCACAATACTTGTTTAGCTTTTATGATTTGCTTGTTACAGTGAGATTTGTACGTAAGTTTGTGGCCTATTAGTATACCCAGGTCCTTTTCTTCTTCAAATTTGCACAAAGATAATCTATTTATGAAGTAGTTTTCTTCCCCGTTTTGCTTACCCAAGTGAATTACACAACATTTATCTATGTTAAAACTCAAGCCCCTAGTTATTGCCCAGTTATATATGCTGTTTAGGTCTGCTTGCACTGTATGTTCCCCTTTACATCAGCTACTAAGCCTGCTAGGTTAGCATCATCTGCATATTTATTTATCCAGTTTTCTACCCCTTTACCCATCCCTGCCATAAAGACTCTAAAGTGCACAGGACCCAGGACCAACCCCTGGGGGACCCTGCTCGTCACCGGAACTGAGGTGTTATAGTAACCATTTATGTACACCCTCTGTGATCTGTCCCCCAACCTACTGCCAATCCAGCAGAGCATTCTATGATCCAAATTAATTTCTTTTAGACTACACATAATTTCCAAATGAGGGACTTTATCGAATGCCTTCGCAAAGTCAAGATAAATGCAATCCACAGCTTCCCCATTATACAGTGCTGCTGAAATCTTTTCGTAAAAACACAGCATGTTAGTCACACATGACCTCCCCGCCACAAACCTGTGCTGCTCATAGTCCCCTTGGTCAGTCTCTACCAGATGGGTATTTATTACATCTTTAATGATTGATTTCATCAACTTCCCCAGCACCGAGGTCAGACTAATGGGCCTGTAATTTGTGTGGTCTGCCCTGTTACCCTTTTTATGAATGGGCACCACATTAGCTGCCAACCAATCCCCTGATACTTCACTATCTATAGGTGATCTTTTAAATATCAGTGTCAATGGGGTAGCAATATTAGGGGAGAATAGTTTAAGTAGCCTATTTGAAATATTATCTGGTCCAGCTGAGTTCATATTTTTTAGAGATTTTATTTTATTCAGTACTGCGTCCACTGTTATTTCTATATCACATTCCCTATTGGGACTAATATCTACTTGTCCTTGAAGTTTTTGTGAAAAAACTGTACTAAAATAGGAGTTAAAGATGTTTGCTACTTTTACTGGTTCTGTAATCACCTCATTCCCTTCCTTAATAGAGCACAGATTATTATGTTTTCTTAAGAGAGTTCACATAACTGTACAATTGCTGCATGTTATCTTTCTTGGCTGAAGCCGCCAGTTTTATTTCTAATTTTTGTTTACTCTTTCTTATCATCTGCTTACATTTGACTTGTGTTTTCTTATAATTTGCCCACGATTCATGGTCTCCTGTGTTTTTATGTATGTTATAGAGTTGTCTTTTTTTTTTTTAAAGTAATTTTGTAAGAGCTTTTGTTAGCCATCTTGGCTTCTTTGCCTTATTATTATACACGCACACTTTTTTATGAGCTTATTATATACAGTAATGATTTCAAGTCTGAAAGTGTTCCACATTTCCTCTACTGTTTTATTTTCCAAAATGCTGTTCCAATTTATCCCTTCCAGGTCTTCCATTATTTTAGTACTATCAGCAGAATTTAGACTATAGATTTCTCTGCATCTTTTATTTATTGGAATATGCTGCTTAAATAAGAATATTACCCTGTTATGATCACTGTGTCCTAGTGTGGCAATGGTTCGACAAGCTGTGATATTTATCTCCTTAATTGTAATGACTAGGTCCAATATTTTATTTCTCCTAGTTGGAGTGTTTACATTTTGGGTCAAGTCCAGTTCATTGCTAAGCTCCAGAAATGCTATGCTTTGCGGTTTTATCGCCTCATGCTTTACCCAATTTATGTCACTGTAGTTTAAGTCGCCCACGAATAGCTCCTTTCCTAGTTCACATGCTTTGCTGATTTCAAGATTTATTTGTTTAGATAGTTCTGCTGAAGCCCCAGGAGGTCTATAACATACACCAACTAAAATATTTTAATTTCTTCCTATATCTAATGTGATCCAAATGGATTCAGGGCCTGTTTTACCTTGTTTAACCCTGTAAGTTATGTTAGTTGATTTTAGGGGAGTTCAATATATATGTTGCTACCCCCCCCCCACACACACACTCCTTTTATCATCGCTATCCATATGCTATAGTTCAAACCCTGGTATATCCCTTCCCCACTCATTACGCTCAGACCACCAGGTCTCTGTGATAAAAAAGCATGGTAACATTTGCCCTGCTGTTTAAAATTGCCTCTAATTCTCCTTTTTTATTATTTAGGCTTCTAGTGTTGGCCAATATACCATGAATTTCATTCCTTAAAGCACGGTTAGTTGTAATATTTCTCTTTAAGTTGTTATTTTCTGGGACCCCCCCGGTACCTAGTTTAAATGATTAGCACATGCTTCTTTTATCACTGCTGCCAATGTTTGAGTGCCAAAGGCAGTTAGGTGAAGTCCATCTTTCTTGTACATTTTACTATCATTCAGAAATGTGTCCCAAGTATCAATGTATGTTATGCCTCTAGTACAACACCCATTTATTATCCTGTTATTTACTCTTTGCATAGTGTGGTTCTTTTCTGGGTTACATATAATTTAAACTAGTTGGGGGGGGTAGGAAAAAATCTGCACCAAAGGACAGGCGAGACAGGGGTCTACCAGCCCCCCCCCAACCCCGGATGGTGATAGAATATTAGACAAAAACATGACAAAGGGAAGGGTGGAGGGGGGGGGGAATTTGGTGCAAGGGATTAGCAGCTAACGTCAGGAGCTTGGAGAATAAAATGGTGGATTTGGAAGCCTTCATGGGGGATGAAGGACTGGACACAGCAGCGATAAGTGAGACTTGGTGGACAGAGCATCATACCTGGGAGACAGTTACCCTGGGATACAGACTGTTTAGAAGGGGCAGGGCAGGAAGGAAGGAGGGGGAGAGTCACTGTACACATCAAGGATGACATAAGAGTAACTGAAGGGCAGGAGGTAGATGAGAAGACAGAGCTCCTCTGGGTAACACTGAATAAAAGGACTGGAGAATCCTTGGAGATGGGGATGGTATACAAACCTCCTATGCAGGGGGAGGAAGGGGGCAGACAGCTGATACAGGCAATCACGTGGATGGCACTCAAAAGGGAGCTTCTCCTGGTTGGGGACCTAAACCTCCCAGATGTGGACTGGGGCATCCCGGATGCTGTATCAGCAAGGAGCAGGGAGATACTAGAGGTGCTACAGGATGTATTCTTACAGCAGCTGGTTAGTGAGCCAACAAGGGGAAACAAACTGCTGGATGTGGTCCTGACAATTGGGAAGAGTGTGGAGGAGGTGGAGGTGGGAGACAGACTGGGCACCAGTGATCACAGGATGGCAAGGTTCAGGGTAAGGACAGGGAAGGAGTCAAACCGAACCGGCACAACAGTTAAGGACTCCAGGAGCATGGACTTCAACAGGATGAGAAGGATAGTGAGTGAAGCAATGGCGGGAATGGAAAATATAGGAGAAGTGGAGGAGTTATGGGAAACTATTGAAGGAGGGGTACTGAAAGTCATGGAAATGTTCATAAAGAAGGTAAGGAAGAACAAGAAAAGGAGGAGACCACTTTGGTTTACAAGGGAGGTGGCGGGAAATGGTTAGGGACAGGAGAAGGGTTTTCAGAAAATACAGGAGGACACAAAGGGAGGAGGACAGGGAGACTTGTAGAGAGAAAAGGAGACTAGCAGGGTAGAAGATTAGGAGGGTAAAAGTAGATACTGAGGAGTGAACAGCTAAGCAGGTCAAAAGGGGAGACAAATCTCTTTTTAGATATGTGGGGGAAAGAAGGAAGGCAAGGCAGGGGACTGCATGGCTGAGGGGAGAGGGAAGGATACAACTAGAAGGCATGGGGTCATGTCGCTGCATACAAAAACCGCACAACAATAAATGCCACAAGGAAAAGAACTCTGTACGAAACAGGGTCTAGAAATACACAGACCCACCAGGAACTGCGCCGCCCCAGCAAAAGGAATAGGAGCTCTTTGTTGTTTTGGGGGTGCCCCACGCACCCCTCAACATGGAGACTTTGCCCCCATCCCCCCCAGACTTGATATAATCTGCTCCGGGGTGTTGTGGATTTCAGGGATGGGGAAAAAGACAGGAGCAGGAAATTACTGTGTTCTGCAATAAAAAAAATGTTGCAGCAGGAAGGGGACCAAGTGGAAACTGAACCACGGTCCCATGCCTCCTACCATGCCGTGTGCTGGTGCCCTAGCCACTTCACCATGGGAGCGGCTCAGACAGCCATCCCAACACAAGGCAACTTCAGCCCTCTTCAGGTGATATGGAGCACGACAGAGGTAGCGGTAAGAGTTTACTGCTATTATACCCCTATCGCTGTAAATCCATTCGTGCTTTACACAGCGCAGTTCTTGCAGTGCTCCTCTCGGTGAGCTATATTGACCTGGCTCCCAAATGGAAGGGGACTGTGAAAAAGCAGAGCTGCTGAATAAGTACTTTTGCTTGGGAATTTACGGACGAGGAAGAGGGCAGGGGACCCGAGCTTAGGGGGAAGGGAGGAAGGACAAAAGGGTGGATCCGAAAACGTTCAGTGTAGAAAGAGTTAGGGAGGAACTAGGCAGGTAGAATGTGGACAAGCCAATGGGGCCAGACAGACTGCACCCAAGAGTACTCCAGGAATTGAGGGAGGAGTTGGCTACCCCACTGTCGAGGCTATTCAACTTGTCTCTGGATTTGGGGAGGGGACTAGAGAGGGCAGATGTGGTGCCACTGCACAAGGGGGGCAGTAAGGAGGTGAAGAAGAACTATCACCTGGTCAGCCTCACCTCAGTGGTAGGGAAGGTAAAGGAGGCACTGATACAGGAGAGGTGGTGAACTATCTGGAGGATTGTGGCTTGCAGGATGACAGGCAGCATGGCTTCATGAAGGGGAGGTCATGCCAGATGAACTTGAGTGAGTTCTTCGATTGGGTGATGCAGGTGGTCAACCAGGGAGGGGAGGTGGACGTACTGTAGCCTATCTGGACTTCAGTAAGGCCTTCGACACCAGCCCTCACAGAAGGCTATTAAGTAAGCTGGAAAGCATAGGGGGATGGTGGGAAAACAACCAAGTGGGTGGAAAACTGGTTGGCAGGCAGGAGCCAGAGAGTGGTGGTAAATGGGGTGCACTCCAGGTTGGGGGGTATGACAAGTGGGGTGCCCCAAGGGTCAGTACTGGGACCCCTCTTTTTTAATATTTATATCAGTGATATAGCGGAAGGGCTAAGGTGGAGGGTGTGCCTATTTGCTGATGATACGAAAATCTGTAATAGGGTGGACACCCCAGGGGGGGTGGAGGACATGAGGCAGGACCTGAAGATTCTAGAGGAATGGTTGGAGACTTGGCAACTGAAATTCAATGCCAAAAAGTGTGCTGCGATGCACCTTGGGCATAGAAACCCGTGAGCAAGATACACCCTAGGAGGGGAGGACATCAAAGAAACAGAGCAGGAGAGGGATCTGGGGATTATAGTATCAAGCAACCTTAAGGTAGGTAACCAATGTAGCAAGGTGGGGGGGAAGGCCACTGGAATGTTGGAATGCACTGGCAGGGGCATTACTAACAGAATGAAGGAGGTACTGATGCCTCTCTACAAAGTCATGGTAAGGCCGCACCTGGAGTATGGAGTTCAGTTCTGGAGACTGCATATGCGAAAGGACATAGATGTGATGGAGAGGGTTCAGAGAAGGGCAACCAGGATGGTGCAAGGTATGCAGGGGGAAGACATACAAGCAGAGGTGTAAGGAACGGGATCTGTACACTTTGGAGACTAAAAGGGAGAGAGAGGGGACATGATTGAAACTTTTGAGTATGTGAAGGGGATTAACAAAGTAAAGGAGGGGTGTTTACTTATAAGGAAGGAAGAGGCTATAACTAGAGGGCATAGTCTAAGACTGCAGGGAGAAAGATACAGGGGCAATGTGAGGGGGCGATTCTTCACGGAGAGGGTGATGGAGGCCTGGAACAAACTGCCAGAGGAGGTGGTGGGGGCTGAAATGGTGGAGGGATTCAAGAGGGCCTGGGACAGACAAATGGGTCTGAGTAGTGGGGAGGGGGTCCAGGGGGAAGGGGGATGAGTAAGGGGCAGACTAGATGGGTTGATGGGGTCCTTTTTTTGCTGCCAAGTTTCCATGATTCTATGATTCTGAGATGTGGTATCCAGAACTGGACACAGTACTCTAGGTGAGGTCTCACCAGTGATTTATACAGCAATATCACCACCTCCCTCTTTCTGCTGGTGATATCCATTCCTATATATCCCAGAATCCCACTGACTCACCCCACTGCCTTGTCACACTGTTTGGCCACCTTTAGATCACCAGATATGATTATCCCTTGGTCTCTTTCCTGTTTGGATGTCACCAGTACCACTCCCCCCATTTCATACTTTACCCCTTTGTTTCTGCACCCCCAGTGCATGATTTTGCACTGTTTGCACTGAAATGTAGTTGCCACACTCTTGACTACCCCTCAAATTTTCTTAGATCCCTCTTCAGCCACCCCCCCCCGTCTATCCTATTACAGATCTCAGTGACATCTGCAAAAACGCACACCTTCCCCGCTAGTGCCTCTCCAATGTGGCTAACAAAGACATTAAAGAGGACCAGTCCCAGTGCTGATCCTTGTGGCACCCCACTGGTCAATCTCCCTTCCTCAAAGTGAACTCTGTTTACCACTACCCTCTGCCTCCTATCCCCCAACCAATTTTTTACCCAGTTTACCACCTTTGGACCCACCCCTAGGCTGCTCAGCTTATTAACGAGTCTCCTATGAGGAATGGTGTCAAAGGCCTTTTCTGGGTAGGCTACATCCACTGCTCCACCATGATCTACTTCCCTGGTCACCCAGTCAAAGAAATCTATCAAATTTGTTAGATATGACCTCTCCCTTATCAATCCATGCTGCTTCGGATCTTGTAAGTCACTGGATTCAAGATATTCCACAATCCTTTCCTTCAACAGTGCTTCCATTAATTTCCCCACCACCAAGGTCAGGCTGACTGACTTGTAATTTCCAGCTTCCTCTGTACTACCACTTTTGTGAAGTGGGGCTATGTTTGCCCTCCTCCAGTCCTCTGTGACCACCCATTTCCAGTGAGTGGTTGAACAGGGCTGTCAGGGGTGCAGCCAGTGCCTCTCTGAGCTCACTCAATATCCCTGGGTATATCCCATTTGGTCCAATTGCCTTGTGCACTTTCAGATTTGCGAGTTCCTTCAGGACCGTCTCCTCTGTAAATGGACTAGTATCCACCACACTACCAACGATGGCCCTGGCTCTCTTCTGTTGAGCTTCACCTTCCCCTTCCCCTGTGAATACTGAACAAAAGTATCTGTTCAGAATGTCTGCTTTTTCTTGGTCCCTTTCCACACACTTCTCCCCTACCCTCCTTAGTCTTACAATCCCTCCTCTGGTCTTTCTCCTTTCACTTATATACCTGAAAAATGTCTTCTCCCCATTCTTTACTGCCTGGGTTATTTTCTCCTCCATTTGTACCTTTGTGCGTCTGACTGCTTTCCTTGCCTCCCTCCGCTTCTCTTGATACTCCTTCCTATCCTCCTCACTCTGTGTATCCTTACACCTCTTGAATGCTAACCTTTTTGCTCTGCAAGCTCTGGCTGTCAGTTCCCCCATCCTCCATTAGGGGTTCACTGAATGCGGCAGCTAACCCACCTTATCCCCCAGAAGGGGAAAGCAGTCACTAGGACGCTTAATCCCCCCCCCCAGCCAATCCTCCAACTTCTAGGCCCACTCCCAAACCCAGGTCATTGACGTCACAAACGGTAGTGCTACTGCTTCACCGGCAGGGTCGATTTCTTTTCATCCGACTCCTTAAGTGCTTCCTATGCATGCAGTCCACAGACTAGTTCCATTAAGAGGAAGACTCTTTACTTGCCATTGAATGTCACAAGCAAAGTCAAACGTTTGCAGCCAGAAATGCTTCAGGATACAAACCCCACAGCCACAGACCATGCTGTTGCATCAGGGGAATCCACTGCAGTCCTTAGCTAGTGACTATTTGATTCAAAGCCCTAAACAAGCCTTCCACAGCAGAATGGAACTTGCTCCATCGAGTGTATGGACTCCTTGAAAAAGGGCCTGGTAGCTTGCTATATGTAGACCTAACATGGTCAAGGCTAACACCTTTTTACCCATATTGTCAATCTTGCACAACTCCTTATCAGAGGGCTGCACAGTGGCTTTCTTGGGGGCTACTGCTTTATCATTATTAGACATATTAATAATATCAACTCCTATAGGCTGGGTGCAGTACATGCATTTTGTCCAAGATGCCAAATACTTATTATCCGGCAGCCAAGGGACAGCCGGACTAGAAGTTGGCCTGCTCCATGAAGGTCTCTGGGTCAGGCTGTATTGGCAGGACCAGGTAAAGAGGCATGGTACACACATTCAAATATTTCAACCGTAGCATCCTAGCCTCAACAGGAACTGCCTCAAAGCCAAAGGAACTGGGAAAATTCTTGAGCAGTGCTTGAAACGAGACATCCTCTTGAAACCCCTGTCCAGTGCTGGGTCCTGTTTCTGCTGGGTCCATGGGATTGCTGTCATCAGTGTCTGCACCTAAGATCAGGTCTGGGTTATACTCATCATTGTCATGGAGTTGGAGACAGTGGGACACACAAAGTTGCTGAAGGACCCAGCACCGGCCCCAGATGCAGTACTGAGGTTGGCACCAAAAACAGTGTTGACATCAAGGGCGACACTGGCCTTGGCACAAAGACCGATATCCGTGCTGGCAGCAGCGCAGGGGTGGAGTCATGGCAGGCCCTGCCACTATCACCTGAGTCAGTGCCACTGAAGCCAATGGTACTGAAGGCAGCATCAGTGATAGCTCCAGCAACAATGGGGTAGCTGGGGCTGGAACCAAGGTGCCACCAACCTCAGAATGTGCAGAATCCTGTGCTCCATGACACTGGCTTAGCAACCAATCTACTAATCCCAAGACTCTCCAGCAGGCAGGGGAGAATCAGTGCTGGAGGAACTGGACCAGTGGGCTTCAAGAAATCTGGTGTCAGCAGCGGAGAACCTGGGCCTAATGAAAGCAAATACTTCAGTGCAGAGTGGCGAGAGCCAGACCTCGATCTATGTCTTCTGTTTTCTATGAGAAAAAGAGGCTGAACAGTCCCCGGAACCCAACGATGACCATTAGTGGAGTGGGGACTATGTCTTTTTGCTACTTTTGGGGGACTGCTCTTCCTCCTGGATGCAAGATTCCGGTACCAGAACAGTCATCCAGAGAGGAGTGGCAGTTGGACACAACTTAACTGCCAGATCAACATGCCTGTTCAGGCACTCTACCGCCATAACTGTCATCAACTATTGCTAAAGGTGGTAGGACTGTGAGGAAGCTTTTTTTTTTTTAAGATAAACTAAACTCTGGAAAAATAAACAGTAGTGAATACTACAAGTATTAAGTGAAGAACTAGACAAGAACGCTGTTAGTAACACAATACTGTAAATTATGTTCTCAATGAGAAGAGTGAGAGATGCTGCGCTTCGACAGTGGGGAACAAAATGAACTGAGGTGGTTGGGGCAGGGGCTACTGTATATCAGTGGATGCTTGTTGATGGCATGTGCTCATGGGTATATGCACCCACATCTCAGACCCAAACAATGGTTCCTGTGAGGTCCTAAACACCTGTTGCCCCAAGACCAAAATGGGGACTCTACGGAGAAGACTGATTCTAGAAAGATCTGCTTGTTTTACAGCAGCTGTTTTTCTATCTGCACCCCTTGCCTATAGTACATAAATATTCTGACTAACAGAACTTTTCTCTTTTTCAGTTAACAGAATTCATTTATACTACAATTTGGTTGGCGGGGACACACGGTTTTCTCTTGATTATTGTAGCCAATAATACATAAAAGTACAGAATAAATGCACGGAACATTTTGCCTATAGAAATTATGCCATCAAGGGGTGTAATAAGGTACTAATGGGTGTGGAATTAATAACTCCGTACACCTCAGAAATAGCATTATTTTTCAAGTATACATAACTTTTCTAGGGTTTGTTTTATATGCTACATTTAGGTAGTCAAGAACAGCTTTATTTTAACTTTTGTTTTTTAAAGATTTTAAAAAACTTTCCAGCAGTGTAGGAGTTGACCTCCTTAGCTGGCAGGTGTATGTGACTTTGTTATATCATGCATCAGAGACTGAAGGCAATTAAGGTGAGCTTAACTGTTTTTCAAGGCTTTACTGGTTCAAAGTCTGGAGTGTTTAACAGTTACTAGTCACAGAATAGCAGAAAGTGACAGAGTTGCCGTGTGTGAATGAGTGTCTGTATGTGTTTGTTGCTGTAGGGAGTGACGGGTCTCGGAAACAACCTGCCATTCTCACTGTAGGACACTAAGAGTCGTGCAGAAAAGGACAGTTCAATGCCTTTTCCAGACCTAACAGCGAGACTGATTCATTTCTTTGTTCAGTAGGTTAAAAAATATACAAACATGTGACAAGCACAAGCTGAATAAGGCCTTGAGGTCTATCAAGTCGGCTTGTATTGCAGAGTCCCAGGCATCAACAAGGACTCTGCCCTTCCCCAAACTGATTACCTCTTATTTCCAGCCACTGCCTTTTTGGCCCCGACTATGCCTTTTACCCTGTCCCATCCCCTTTTGAAGCCTTCCACTGTTTCAAGTGATACTATTTCCTCAGGGAGCCCGTTCTACCTTGTACTAATTTCTTAGACCAACTGACAATTTTCAACCTGCTGAAACTTTCTATTCCTACCTCATTTCAGTATGCTCATTTCCTGACTGGGTAGCCACTCCTAATATTTGCTGGGAGTCAGCAGAGCAGGAGGACTTTTCCTTGGTCACAAAAAAAAAAAATAGAAACCAAGGCAATAGAAAAGAAATGTGACTACCCAGTCAGGAAATTAGCATACCAAAATGAGGTAGGAATAGAAAGTTTCAGTAGGTTGAAAAATGTCACTTGATTTAACAACAAGGACTAAGGAGATTTAAGTGATGTTAAGTTGAAAGGATACCTTTTTTTCATTAAGAAAATGTAAGAGAGTTGTCCTGAAGAAGTGGCGACGTACAGCCATGAAACGCTGCCAGGGTCATGTGATGTTATGAATACAAACTTGAGAAGAAATAAAGACTTAGTATGAATGGAGTTCACCCTGCTTAATGTAGTACTGGTGCGATTTGTTTGTTTTTGGATGACCCAAGACAAAATATCTTTGCTGAATACGATACAGGCATCCTGGACCCCCAAGGAAACAGCCCGTTCCACCCTGCCATGTCCCTCTCAGGGAAGAAATGCTTCTTGGTCTGCCTTCTGAACCCCCCTCCCCCCAGCTTAAGGCAATTCTCCTCATGTTTATTTTTCCACTAAGTCTGAAGAGGCACTCTTTGTCCGTCCTGTTTATGTCCTTCAAATACTTAAAGGTCTCAATCATATCCCACTTCTCCCTCCTCTCCTCCAGGCAGTACATGTTCAGGGCCTCCAGCAGCTCCTCATATGTCCTGCCCTACTAACCTTCAGCCATCTTTGTTTCCCTTCTCTGGACCGCCTCCAGCAGTTTAATGTTCTGCTTTAGGTAGGGATGTCAATACTGCACATTGTAACACGGCTCTCAGTTGGGCGGCGGAAAGGAATGCGAGGATTGGCCGAACGGCCACAGCTGACTGAAACCGAGCGGGTATTAAGCCAGACATAACGCCCGCTCGGTCAGTATCAGCTGTGGCCATGGAGGCACCCGAGGGTAGCAGCCTGCTGGGTCAGTACCCAGAGTGGCCAGGAGGCAGAGGGTGCAGCACTGAGCAGGCAAGAAACAGCCCGGAGATGCCATTGGGAGCGCGAGGGGGAGCAGCGGCAGAGAGGGACAGCGGTACTAGCTGGTAGCAGCACCCGGTAGAGGGCAGCAGTGATTGAGCCCTGAAATTCCCGGACTGCAGGGACGCACTCAACGGATCCGGCAGCCAGCACCGCGGTCGGAGCACCGCTATCATGCAGGACTGAACAGATAAAGCCTGTGTTCTCTGTCTGTAAGCGAATAACAGGAGTGACCTGCAAGACCTGCCTGCAACCCGTTGTGTGGAAAGGGGTGCCACGGCTGGCTGCAGCTACGCCGCAGGTGGCGCTGAACCGATCCTGGTTGCTGGAGGTGATGCGGTGGCATAGGCTCGTCATCGCCGCTGACGAGCCTATAGTTATAAGCGATTAATCACCTTCAGCCTCGGGCTCTACCGGGTGATTAATGTCCGCCAGCTACCGCATGAACTCCCAGCGGGCACATCCACCGGTAGAGCCCTCAGCTGGCGGTGATTAATGCTTACCTACACCCCAGGTGTGGTCACACCAGCGACCCATATGCCAATATGATCTCCTCCCTCCTGCTGTTGATCCCGCTGGCAATGCAACCCAACATTCTCAGACCTGGTTACCAGGACCTCTCCTAGGTTATACTCCGTCTTCCAGTTTTTGGCTCCAATGTGCGTAACCTTACATCTTTTCTAAGTTCAATTACTGTTTAAATATTTCATGTATTTGAAATGCTTATTTGCAGTATTGAAATGTTTTTGAACAGAGTGGTAGAAACCTGCACCTAGTTTACAGGGAGTGGACTCTCACTATAGTGTCTTAGTTTGTCAGTGAGCAGATGAGTCTCATGCTTGTTTGAATTTGAATGACGCACGTTTTGAAAAGTGAATCTCCAACTAGAGTTTAGAATGTAAACTTTTCAGTAGTGCAGGTGTTAACCTTTTTATTTGGGGGGGTGTGTGTTTGTGTGTGAAACACAGCACAGACATCATGCATGCAGCAGAGTTGTTGAGTGTGAATGTCTGCCTGTGTGTTTGCTGATTTGTGTGGGGAGTGATGGATCTGTGACAGTCTGCCATCTTCACTGCAGGAGAGGGCATGAAAATAATTGCTCCATGTCTTTTCCAGAAGTAAGACAGAGAGTTGTTCATTTCTTTGCTCAGTAAGTTGAAATATTTAAATATTCTACTGCTTTAAAAAGGTTGTTTGTGGTATTGAAAGGTTTTTCTCAAAGACAAAGAGTGGCAGAACCTGCACGTGGCTTACTGGAGAGAGTATTTTTAGTGCAGTGTCTCAGTTTGTTTGAAGCTGGAATATCATGTTTTATGGTACTGTAATTGTACATCTTTTTGTAGACTCAGTTCTGTGTAAAAATTAGCTTAAGGTTTGTTTGCATCCAAATCAGTCATGTTTTAAATACTGAATTTCCAATTACATTTGAGAATGAATTGGCTTTGCATGGAGATGAAATTTACTATGGCGTGAAAGCCTTTTTTTTAACCAAGTTCTAACTCTGAGTTTCAGGAAGGAAACTTAAAAAAGTTGTGCTTTGATTATATTATAATTGATTTACAGTATTGGTTAACTGTTTTAGATTGATAATGTCACAAGTGAATAATTAATAGTGTTACAGATTCTCACTATGCATTATGGGGAAATAAACACACAGTTTTCCTATGGAGAAAAAGTCTAACAATCTATTATTTACCAATAAATGTAGCAGCAACCCTCATTCCAAATAACCTGATGTAGGCAAATGATGTAGTAGAAACCGTGCCTGCTATTTCTAAGAATAGTTTCAGTGCCCTATTTTGACAAGCTCTTTAGGCTATGTAAAAACGACTACCTGGAGGAGTTTAAAACAATTATTAGTATTCCCAAAATGTATTCTATTGCAAACTGCAGACTGAAGACAGAGAAAATGAAGATAACAGTTAACAGAAAAAGGACACTTCCAAATAATGCATTTACTTAAAGATAGTTGAAAGACCAATGACACAACAAGACTCATAATCGAACATTAACACACATGACAAACCTTTGGACGATCACGTTTAGGATGACATGGACATGAACAAAACAAAACTTTTAAAACAATCAAGACAGACAAAAAATATTTAATGATTAAAAAAAGATCATAAAAAAACTGATGAAGATGAATGCTGATTGGCTGCTTCACCTTTGGTAAGGCAGTTAGAAACCAAGACTGAGGTAGGCAGAGATAAGTGCACTTATTGTTCTGTATTGAAGAGGGGAAAAAAGATCTTTTAGTGGTTTCTGAAAATCCAAACAAGAACTGGAAGACAGGCAATCAGGAAAGGTACGAGCCACCAAGAAAAGGCTCTGCAATCTAGTTCCCTTGAGAGCTCACATTTACCTCTGAATAATGAATAACATGCAGTGGGGCATCAACATCAGGGTGTGACATGTCTCCATTAACTTGAGGATGTCCCTCTCTTGTTTCTTCTGCTTTCCTCACTTGTTTTGCCACAGAATCTTTTATATCTTTCTCTTCTGCCTGTACTTTCTGAACCGCATTTGGACTGAGAACTTTTTTGGTCAATTCTTCTGTGCGGTTTACTAGTATCCCACCCATTTCTGGCAGTGAATCTGGTTTTGATTGTCTTCCAGGCTCTGTCTCCCTTGCCTTTTCTTCTGTGTCTTCTCCATTTTCTTCCTGTTCTTCCTTTATTGCATCTGCTGCCAGCTTGGTCTGTGGGTGGTACTCATCTCCCTCTTCCCCTTCACTTTCACTACTGCTGTCAGAGGATGAGGTTGAGTCTCTTTTTACCCGCACCTCCATCTGAGGTGCCAGCTGTTCACCCTCATTCTCACTTTCTGTTTTTAATTTGGGCATTCTCCTA
Organism: Neoceratodus forsteri; assembly: GCA_016271365.2. Classification (NCBI taxonomy): domain Eukaryota; kingdom Metazoa; phylum Chordata; order Ceratodontiformes; family Ceratodontidae; genus Neoceratodus; species Neoceratodus forsteri. The sequence continues at coordinate 1,732,627,532 of CM057449.1, forward strand.
ATCTCTTCAGTGACTACTGTCTCTTCTACCACAACCTCTGCCTGCTCCTCCGTCTCTGGTTTCTGATTCTCATCTGAAATCTATATGAAAAACAAAATGGATGCGGAAAATAAATACATATAAAAAGGATGAAAACAAAACATGGCAGAAATTAAATGATGACTGAATCGTGTCATGGAGAATCAAAGGGTGGAGATGGCCACTGAAAAGAAAACATGAAGGTGGTTAAATAGCCCAGAAGTGACTTTTATGGAACGGTCATTAACAAAAAATCAGGAGCACCTCAGTGATGTCTCTGACCCCTGCGCTAGCTCGTTGTGCTTGGGCAGCAAGATTCTGTAAAGCAAAAGAGATCAACCACAGAAGACAGTATTATTTCAACCATGATGGCAAACAACAAACACAAATTGTCCACAGAATTCAAACATAAAACCATCTACATATAGTATATACAAAAATGACATGATAAGCAGAAACATGGATACATTTACCAGCTACACTTAAAGCACAGACTGTTATAAAAATAGAAGTTATAACAGACCCAACAGTTTTCTTCTAAATCTATGGCCAGTCTTTCCATCTGAGCTAGCCTTCTACTGCAGTTTTGCCTCTTTGATCACAACAGGACATTGCTTTTAGTGCCTAACAGCTTGTTGCTGTGGCCTTCTAAATCATGCTTTGGCTTCCAAAAAGGTGTTCTTTCCGTAAGATCCAGTACTAACTGAGGCTCATACTGAGGAGCAAAAAAGGCATGAGCCCATGTGTAGCTCTAATGATGTCAATAATCTAAGCCATCCCCACTCTGAATGTGTCTGTCTAAACCAGTTTTAAATTCAGTTTTATTTTTACTAATAACATTATCTAATGGATGGGCCTTTCAAGAGATTCAAAATTTTCTGAGTATAGAAGAATTTTCTCTTTAGTGAACGAAATGGACTACCTGAAATTTGTAACGGGTGACCTCTTGTGGCTGTTGGATTTGGTTTAAATTCAAGGTTCAATTCACATATCAAGAATAGATCATTTATGATGTTATACATAAGAAGGAGGTCACCATGTAATCGTCTAGTAGTTAGTGACACAAGACTCAGGGCCCTCAGTCTTTCTTTATACATATGGTTAGAGAAAGTGGAAAGGGATTTGGTTGCTTTTCTTTGCACTTCCTCAATTTGACTGTATTATATTGTTTATATGGACACCAGAATTTGGTAGCCAAATCCAGGTGGGGTGTAATGTATGCCCTGTCGAGAGGGGAAGATGACATCTTTGTTTCGCGATATGAAGTTCCTTTTACTAGACCCCATCATCCTATCTGCTCTCCTGACAACTTTGTTGCACTATTTACTATGTTCCGTATCCTAAGATACAAGGACCCTTAGATCTTTCTCATGTGATGCTGCTGCTGCACACAGCATGGTGTCACAAAATGAATATTTGGCTTGCCTATTGTAATTACCTATGTGCATAACCTTGCACTTATCGAGACTTAACTTCATCTCCTAGTACTTATCCAATATGAAATACTATCAAGATTTGACTGTTTTATTGCTACTAACTGATCAATGAAGCAGCCAGTATACAGCAGTGCTGTACTTGGTTAGCAATCTATATATTTGCAAGAATATAAAGAAGATGATCTGCTAAACGATTCTGCTAATAAGGAGAGAAAAATAAAAGATCTGTTCAGCCTCATTCACTAGGGCTACTACATTTTGCGTCAGGCTACTAAATTTGTATGTTCAGTATCGGTTGCTACTGAAGGTAAATGGTTTTGCCTCTAAACAAAAAAGGAGAAATTCCTTTATACTTATCATAATTTCCATTTCTGTTTGCTTCAATGCTGTTAATGGCGAGTTTATAAATGAGTAATGAACATCCCTACTGGGGTGGTGGTACAGCCCAAAGCTGTGAATCAGCATAGAACCTTGGGCACATGAACATTCTGAGATCACCAATTCTTCAGTCACATTTGTCCATGCAGTACCTACGTCCATCTATGTAATCAGTAATCTCCATGTTGCCAAGGTCAATTAACTCTCTGCTTACGAAACACCAACAATTCATACATATAAATAATTGTGCCATCATCAAAACATAAATGGATAACCTACCCCATTTTGGAGGGCTGGTTAACAGTGTCTTGCCAAGCAGTGCTACTGGTCCTGCCTCTCAAGCACCCGACCACTGGGCCTTTGACAGGGATGGCATACTGCAGATAACACTTGTAATATAAAGAAGCTTAAGCAGCCATAACATTGTACATAACTGAAGAAAAATGAAAATTACATACTTACCATAATTATGGATCTTCACCATTCATTACAAATGGGTCCTACAGGAGGGCAGGACCCTGCTCGGGAAATGAAGAGCACTGCCTCTTTAAATTTTTCAGAGCTGGAGGAACTGACATTGGGGCAGTGTCGCCCGTGAGGCAAGCATTCTGCATGGCACTCGCAGGTCGGCCAGTAACCGACGCTGACTCCTCCCAGCCCTTAGTTGTGTTCACCAGGAGAGGAAGAGAAAAATAGAGAGAGAGAGAGGACAAGGGTGCCCAAAGGACGGAGGGGGGGGTTGGGAGAAAATAAATATAAAGCCAAGTGACATTAGGGTAGACAAGAGGGATGGACTAGGAAGGGCAGGGATGGCCAGCATGCTGGGCAGCCCTAAGAGGAAGAAAAAACAACAGAAAAGAGGAAAAGAGAGAGAGAGAGAGAGAGAGAGAGAGAGAGACAACAATCTCCCAATTCCAGAGAATGCTCACCCCTTCCTCGTGTAACATACTTTTTTTTAATTTTTATGGCACTCTACGAGGGTGTCACGCCAGGTTCTTCAATCCTTCTTTGATAGACTTGCATCTGCAAGAAAGGAAAGGATTCAAGTCAAGCCGGGTCATGAAGAGGCCCCAGGAGAATCACATCTGCCTCTGCCAAGCTGAGAACTCTTCCAGGTTGACCAGAGGGAGGAAGGAGGAGGAGATAAGGGGTCCAGCCTTCACTGCACTCCTCAGGAGGGGAAACACTGGAGACTCCAAGGTCTCCCTCTCTTCAAAAAGAATCAAAGTACAGGCACATGAAAGTAGTGAAGCATGAACCATGCTTGCACCAGTTTTTTGTTTTTTTTTTAAAACAGAGGGAAATCCAGCAGCAAGTGGACTAATGCAGAATAAAGGGAGTTCCCTTGAAGCAGGGGTGGAAATTGGTTTTGCAGCCACCAGGATCACTGACTGGGAAAAACACTGGCCCCAGAGACTTCCACTGGCCCAGTAGGTGTACATACTGAAGAGAACCTTCTCCAGTACTAGCTTGCAGGGCTATCTAGAGAACATTCTACTGGCCCCAAACCAGTCAACAACATGGGCCCATGGGCCGGAGTCAATTTCGACTCCTGCTAAAGGTAGAAGACCTAGAGGGAACCACAAAGAAGACTTCCGGAGGAGATCTTCTCCCTGTCCAGAAGAAGAAATGGACAGCATTTTCCAGAAGGGCAGTCCAGGAAAAACAGAGCCTGCAGAATGCTAGGAGGCATAAGGAGCAGGGTTTGCCACTAAGAAGAGCTATCCCCCCCCCCTGACCCCAACTCTAGGAGGAGAGAAAGAGAGAGAGAGAGAGAGAGAGAGAGAGAGAAGGGGGGGGGGAAACAGCACTGACCAGCACCTGGCTACAGGGTGGGTGTAATGAATGGTGAAGATATTTGGGAAGATCAATAATTATAGTAAATAGGTAATTTTCATATCTTACCCAAATTAATCTTCACCAGTCATTACTAATGGGAACGAGTGCCAAGATGGCAAGCCCTGAGGGAAACAAGGTTTCCCCCAACCCCTGTGGGGGAAGACCACAGGAGGACAGGTCCTTGTTTATGGGCCTGGAAGGGCCCATGGACAGCCGTAGGCCAGTGGAGGCTTCCTAAACCCGGGAGATGGGAGGTGCCCCTGCAGTTCATGCCGTGCCCTGCGAGAGAAGCAGCAGGCCCCCCAGAAGGGTGAGGACAGCATACTACGCCAGGTGAAGGGTGACCACCTCGACAGGTGAAGCCATGCAGTCCATCTGATGCAGACCGAAGTTTCCTTAAAAGCCAGGAAGCCACCTTGTTCCCTTAAGAGATGCCTTGCTAGCTCCACGCCCTTCGCAGTGAGGCAAATGGCTTGCTGGGTTTCCTCATCATCAGGCACTGCCGCAAAGAGCTGGCCCAGCAGCATCCAGATATGCCTAGCATAGGCCACCTGGTGAGCCTGATGAGTAGCGATCCATAACAGAAGGTGTACCGAAAAGAACATCTTTCTTCCTCATCGGTCAAACTCAGCTGAGTCAGCGTCCGGGGGGGGGCGGTCATGATGAGGGTGACAATGCCCAGTTGGGGTGTCCAGGAGCTCCACTCCTGAAGTGGGATGGGGCATGGCACCTGGGGACCCCACTGCAGTACAATGCAGTCCCCAGGGGCAGGAGATGGGGTGGCAGGACAGAGTCAGGTGACATGTGAGGCCTCCGCGAATGGCCGTGGCTTGGGAGTTATGACCAAATTGTTAGCATTGTAATCCTCCAGGAATGACAGTGTCACATGGCCTGTGTTATGTCCAGCAAAGTGGGAAGTATGGAGCTCCTCCAACATCCCCACCAGATAGCGCTGGTAGGACATGAAATCCGCGTCAGCTGAGTAGTGGAGTGAGGCATCCTCTTACTTGGTGGAGCAAGTAGAAGACTCGGAGCAGCTCGACTCAGAGGTAGGCGGCACAGAGGTCTGAGGTCTAAAATGACCTCGTGGAGTGTCCTGATGTAACTGGGGAATGCAGTCACTGAACTCCTGAATTGTGTCCAAGTCATGGAGCCCCCTGGGCCCAAGAGACTGGGAATAGGGGGAGTGGACAGCAGAGGAACAGAAGGAGGGACAGCCTGGTGAAGCAGGGAAGGTCCTTTGTGGGGACCGCGATCATGCAGGGGACATCTCCCCGGCTGTGAAATGCGATCCCACCCACCACAATGCGCCCAACTGGGAAGGGGCGGACCAGGTGTTGTCCTTGACGGGAAACCCCCAGGTGGGGAGACTGGAGCCATGCAGAGTCAACCGGAAGGCCCCTGGCCCCACCAACTGCAGAACCCTTCCCCAAAGTGAAGGAAGGCAGGGACAGGTCCGCACTACGACTTATGCCAGGGCCCCCAAAGGGCTCCCTGACAGGGCCGCCGCACAGACCGGGTCCTGCCAATCCCCGACTCTGAGGAGAAAGACCTGTCCCTCAGGAGAAACCTTCTAGAAGAATCTGGACTAAGTGACCTGGAAGGGACAGCCCCAGTTATTGAAGGGATGACAGTGGGGCCCTCCTGAGCATCATCCTCATCTGCCGGAATCCATATCACAATAGGCCTGGATCTGGCCCCAGAGACGCTGCCAGTTCCCATGTCAGCACTGGGCATGGCACTGGAAACTGAGATGGTGCCGACCGTAGCACCGCCTCCCGAAACAGCGCCAGCCACTGTGCTACCTCCTGAAATGACGCCAGCTGTGGTGCTGCCTCCTGAAACGGTGCCGCCACTCAAAGGAGCCCCAGAAAGAACCCCAACAGAGTCCCCTGCGCTAAAGTCGGCGACAGAAGGGTCCGAAGTGACAGCGCTGGTGCAAGATCTTCCGAAGGTCTCGGAGAGGCCCGGGCAGAATCTGGGGGCTCCTCAGAACTTGGCACCTAATCAGGATCATCCCGATCATCTTCTCCCGAGTTGGAAGATGAGATCAGTGAGATCTCCACTCTAGCAACCCCCTGGATTCTCAGCCCCCTGGCAACAAGAGCGGCATCAGTGGGGAGCCCAGGCGAGCGGACGGTGCTCCCCCCACTCACCGGTACCAGAGATGGCACCGGAAGCAGAGGCACCAAGGGGACCACCGAAGTAGAGCCTGTGTATAGTTCAGGCACCACAACGGGGGTCATCCGTGTCTCTGAGGAGACCCCGGACCGCGAGGAGTGACCAGCCCCCGACGGCTGCCCCACCAACCCCTCGCTGGGACAGGGGTTGAGCCCAGAGACCTGGTCTTGGCTTCCCCGAGTGTGCTGACACCCTCCAAAGGTTGGGGGTCTCTCCCCAACTTCGCCACAAGGTTAACGAGAGTATGGTAGTCCACTGAGAAACAGGCATCGCACTTGTCAGTCGTGTGGTGGGGACCCAGACAGGTGACGCAATGGTCATGGGGGTCCGACATGGTCATTGAATTGCAGCAGGGACACCAACATATAGGGGAAACTCCCATGTGCTTCAACTGCGATTTACGCCCCGACCCCTACATATCGTTGCATGGAAAAATAAATAAAAGAGAATTATCTATAAAGTTAAACCAGCACCGCAATGGCTAGAAAAGAGAAAAAACTCTGGAACCGATATCAGTACCGATACTTATGGTGCCGGAACGAAGTTGGATGTGTAGGCCTAGCTGACTTCAAACTATGCAGATACTCTTGCTTGAAGCGGTCTTCCCTCACAGGATCCTTCCTCGATGGTGGGAAAACAAGAACTGGGGGCTGGGAGGAGTCGGTGTTGGTTATTGGCCAACCCACGAGCACCACGCAGAACTCTGGCCTTGTGGGCGGTGCTGCCCCGACATTGGCTCCTCCAGCTCTGAAAAATGTAAAGAGACAGTGCTCTTTATTTCCCGAGGAGGGTCCTGACCTTTGGTAGGACCCATTAGCAATGAATGGTGAAGATTAATTTAGTTAAAATCAAGTTAAGCACCAACCTGTAACAGTGAAGCACCGCACAATGCTCAAAAACTGCAACCTGTTAACCTCTACACCTGTAGTCCAATAAACTGTAAATGTTTCCTCTGTTAGCAGATAATTCTGGATAGACACCTGTAATCACATACAAAACATCTCTGCTGAAATCCGAAGTCCTTAGATATGTTGGGCAATATTCCCCGGTAGGAGCCACGGCTCATGGGAGGCTCCACTGACAATGTTGGAGCTAATGGAAATGGAAATTACAGTAAGTATGATGGAATTTCTTTCTGCATTGCTCCATGTTGTCAACTGGAAGTTAATACATGTGGGTTCTAAAAAGCAGTACCCATCCCCAAACTGGGTGGGAAGAATATTTTCCTATACACAGCCCACACAAGTGAAGCACCACCTGTAATACTCTGAGGCTGAAGGCCGCATCGGCAGAGCTTTGAATATTCATTCTGTAGTGCTTAGTAAATGGACGAACAGAGGGCCACGTTGTCGCTTTGCACAGCTCCAACACTGATGCCTCCCTTCTCTCCACCCAGAAAGCAGCTAGAGCCCTGGTGGAGTGAGCCTTGATAAGGGCTGGAGCTTTCCTCTTCTCAGCTGCATATGCCTTACATAGAAACATAGACTTTGACGGCAGATAAGGACCGCTTGGCCCATCTAGTCTGCCTTGGTGATGCAAGTCCTTACTTACTTGGCCAAGGTGGCCTTGGAAGCTTTCCGACCCATTTTTGCTGCCCCAAAGAGAACACAGTCTTGGATTTCTTGAACTCGGTTGTCTTTTTTAGGCAAGTCCGGACTTCCCTGCAGAAATCCAACTTGTGCAGTTCCTTCTCCTTCAAGTTTGCCAGCCTGGGACAGAAGGACATGAGAAAGATTTCCTGGTTTACATGAAAAGCTGTAGGTACCTTAGGTGAAAAGGACGGGACCATCCTTAATAAAACATTCTCCTTATAAATGATAAGGTAAGGCTCTTCATGGGATAGTGCCTGAAGTTCTCCAATTCTCTTGGTTGAACATACTGTAATTATGAAACAAACCTTGTATGACAGACATTCAAAGGCACTGATGAAAGAGCTTCAAAAGGTGCCTCACACAGAGCATTCAATAGCAGGTTCAAGTCCCATGGTGACGTGGGGGGTGGTGGAAAGAGGGGTAGGCTTCCGGTGACCGCTCTGTGGAAATGGATAATATCCAAGTTGATTCCCAGGGGTGAACCCATGAAAGTTCCAAATGCTGCCCCGAGTGCAGAGACCTAGCCTTGCAGGGTGTTCAAAGCTAGGCCTTTGTCTACCACTGCCTACAAGAAATCCAATATCTGTAGGACGGTAGCGGTCTGAGAAGCACGGTGTTCTTGGCCACTCGGGTGCTATCAGGAGGAAGTTTCCTCTTGACCACCTTATCTTGATAATCACCTTAGGAAATAACCATAGCAGTAGAAATATTTAAGCTTTGAAAAAATTCCATGTCTGGGACAAAGCATCCACTGCCTCCATCTGAGGAAACCAGTACCAACTGAAGAATCCACAGGAAGGGAAGCCAAATGAGCTTACCCCTCGTGCTGGAAGCAGTGGAAAAAAAAGGAGTACTAGAAGGGATGCTAGGAAAGGAGAGGGGGGAAGGGTGAAGGAAAAAGGGTGGAGGGTGGTCACCTTGCATGCTAGGAGCCTAGGGAACAAAACAGCAGTGCTACAGGCTGTCATGGCAGAAAGGGAGGTGGACATGGCAGCCATTACCGAAACATGGGCTACCCATTACCAGGACTGGGACCTGGCAGTACCAGGGTATAAGATATTCTGCAGAGATAGGGTAAATGGGAAGGGTGGGGGGGCACTGTATGTGAGACAAGGACTGAAGTGCCGTTAGGAGGGGGAGGAGGGTAGTACAGAGTCGTTATGGATGCAAATCCAGGATTCCAAGAACAGGACTCTCAGGATGGGAGTGGTGTACAGGCCACCATCTTAGACATAGGAGTTAGGAAACTAGCGGGACAGATCAGAAGGGCCTGTGGAAAGGGTAGCACGGTGACTGTGGGGGACTTCAACCTGCCGGGAGTAGATTGGAGTACCCCAGCCACCACGAACAGAAGGGAGCAGATACTTCTGGACATGTTCCAAGGTAGCCTTCTAGTGCAAATGGTCAGCGAGCCAACCAGGTTAGGGAACACCCAACACCTCGTGCTGGCAAACTGGGAGTTTGTGAGGGAGCTGGGGGTGGAAGAACTGCTGGCAGGGAGCGACCACCACTCAGTGTAGTTCACATTGAAAATGGGTAAGGAGGGAGTAGAAACAGGTACAAGAGTGTTAGACTTCAGGAGGGCCAACTTCGGGAGGATGGCGGAGGTAATTAAAGGGTATCTAGCCAGAATCCAAACTAATATGGACACAAACCAGAGGTGGGAGGTCATAAAACTGGGGATTGGGGAGGCAACCAAAACCTGCATCAGGGTCCAGAGTAAGAGAGCTACGGACAAGAAACCCTGCTGGTTGAGCAAGGGGGCCATGGAGAAAATTAGAAATAAATGAGCTGCCTTTAGGAAGCTCAAAAAAACAGGGAGAGGGGAGAGGAGGACAGAGAGGATTACCTGAAGGAATCGAAGGAGGTGATGAAGGCAGTAAGGGCAGTCAAGGCGTCAAAGGAGCTTAGGCTGGCACAAGGCATCAAGAAGGGGGGAGACGGAATTCTTCAGGTACATCAGGGAGAAAAGGAGTTGTGCGGACAAAATAGTAAGGATTAAGAAGGATGGAGGGTGGAAACGGGCAGAGCAGGCAGAAGCACTTAATGCATACTTCTGCTCAGTGTTTACTAAGCAGAAAGGTGGGGTGCTATCAAGGGGGGGTGGGAGGTCAGGCTCAGGGGGGGAGGAGGTGACAGATGGGAGAATCACAGGCAGGGTACTGGAGGCACTGAGGGTGGACAAGGCACTAGAGCTGGATGGCATTCACCCCAGGGTACTGAGAGAGCTGGCAGAAATCCTGGCAGGGTCCTTGGCAGACCTGTTCAATGCCTCCCTGGTCTCAGGAAGTGTACCTCAGGACTGGAGGATGGCTCATGTGGTACCCCTCAATAAGAGTGGTCCAAAAGACGAACCTGGAAACTGCAGGTGGGTAAGCCTCACATCCATTGTGGGAAAAATGATGGAGACAATCCTGAAGGAGAGGCTGGGGTCCCTTCTGGAGACCAATGAGCTGCAGGACATTAGGCAGCATGGGTTTGTCATGGGCAGATCCTGTCAGAACAACCTGGTGGACTGGGTAACTAGACAGTTGGACAAGGGTCATGCAGTGGACGTCCTGTTTCTGGACTTTAGAAAGGCATTCGACTAGGTGCCACAAGGAAGGCTGGGTAATAAGCTGGCAGGTACAGGTGCAGGGACAAAAATGGTGCAATGGGTAGTAAACTGGTTACAGGGAAGGCAACAGGGTGTGGTGGTGGGAGGGGAGCTCTCATCTCCGAGAGCAGTGACAAGCAGAGTATCGCAGGGCTCAGTGCTGGGACCAGTGTTGTTCGGGTTGTTCATATCAGACATCTCAATGGGCATCAAGAGCAAGATCAGTTTGTTTGCAGATGACACCAAGATGGGAGCAGTAGTGAATGACCTAGGAGGGTGGCATGGGTTGCAGGATGATCTGTCAAAATTGGAGACCTGGTCAGACACCTGGCAGTTGGGGTTCAATGCCAAAAAGTGCAAGGTGCTACATTTCGGGGCCAAAAACCCAAGAAGAAGCTACCAGCTGGGGGGTTCAGCTAGCCGTGACAGATGAGAAGGATGGTTGATTATAACAGGCTCAATGAACAACTCAGCACAATGCAGGAAGGCAGCTGCAAAAGCCAATAAAATGCTGGGCTGTATTGCCAGGGGTATATCTTCAATGAGAGGGGAGGTGATCCTGCTGTTGAATAGGTCACTGGTTAGGCCACACCTGGAGTACTGTGTGCAGTACTGGTGCTCATACCTGAAGAGGGACTGGAGGGAGTGCAGCGCAGGGCAACACAGATGATCCAGGGACATGGGGACATACCTTACATAAGCAGGCTGAGGGAGTTGAACATGTACTCACTGGAGGAGAGACGGGGGGATATGATTGAAACCTTCAAGGACATGAAGGGAATAAACAAGACAGGCACGGAGGGACTACTCAAGTTAAGGGGGGCAGGGACACTCTAGTTCATTATCTCAGACTGGAGGGAGAGAAGGTTCAGGAAGGAAATTAGAAGACATTTTTTTACGGAGAGAGTGGTGTCTGGGTGGAACGCGTTGCCTGCGGAAGTGGTATCATGTAGAACAGTGGACTGCTTCAAAAGGGGATGGGATAGGGTAAGAGGGAGGGTCAGCTGCAGTATAAGGGTTGCTAGCTACACAATCGAGCAGACCCAATAAACCATAAGGCTTTTATCTACTGGCAAATTTGTATGTTTGTAAGAACTTCTGTACTTGAGCATGTTCTCTTGACTCGAAGAGGTTGATCTGAGGTCGTCTGAACCTTCTGCACAGAAGCTCAAACACCTCTGGGTTCAACATCCATTCCTCCAGATAGACTGTCTCTCGACGCAATCAGTTGGTCTGGATATTCAGTTCCCCTGTTAGATGAACTGTCAAGAGGGTCAGCAGGTTTTTCTCTGCTCACAGTAGCACCTCATTTGCTTCTGTTATCATTTCTTTGCTTCCTGTGCCTCCTTGATTGTTTATGTACGCCAAGGTGATGGTGTTGCCTGACCTTATCTTCATGGCCTTGGACTGTATCTGATCATGAAAATGAAGGAAGGCAAGAAACACTGCCCTCATCTCCAACACATTTATCTTTCGTCACTGCTCTTGGTGGGTCCAGACCCTCTGGACCGGGATCTTTTCCAGGACTGCACCCCAGCTCAAGACTGGCATCAGTCGCCAAATACAGTTCTGTCAGAATTTCCAAGAGAGATCTCTTGCTGAGGTTCCTGAAATTCTCCCACCAGGCTAAGGATGGCAGAACCAACTGTGGTAGTGATGTCAGTGCTTGGTAGTCTTCTGAGGCCAGGTTCAAAGCCTCCAGTTCTAAAGTGGTCACATATATAATCAAGCCCAGAGAGCCAGATCTACCACTGCAGTCATCGGTCCTAGAATCTGGAGGGGTTTGTGAGCAGAGACCGATGACTGACTTCTCAGTCACTGAACCTTTTGCCACAGGGTCTCCTTCCCGGATCAGGAGAGGAAAAACTTCCCCTTGTCCATCCAGGACACCTCCTCCAGGTGTTCCAACCTCTGAGATAGGATCAGAGAACTCTTCTACCAATTGATGACCCAACCATGTGTCTCCAGCACCTCCAGATTTCTTGACACCAACCTTTTCGTCATCCGAGCACTCGGGGCACAGATGAGCAAGTCGTCTAGGTAGGGAGCTATGTGATATCCTTCTTGGCCTCAGTTGTGCCACTAGTACGAACAGGACCTTTTCAAAAATATCCTGGGCACTGTCCCCAGACCAAAGGGAACAGTCCTGTATTGGAAATGCTGTCCCTGAATTGTGAACCTCAGAAACTTCTGATGCGGCTGGCGAATGGTGATGTGCAGATAGGCATCCTTCAGATCACTGGACACTACATAATCCCATGGCTGGACAGCCCAAATGATCAACCACAGGGCCTCCATCTTGAAGGTTGTGTGACGGACAAACTTCTTTAGGTGCTTCAGGCCCAGAATCAGTTGGAAACTCTTTGACTTCTTGGGGACCATAAAATAAATCCAGTAGAATCCCAGAAACTCCTCACTAGGGGGTACTGGGACAACTGCCCCGATCTGCATCAAGTGATCTAAGGTCTGAATCACCGCCTGCCTTTTCACTGAGTTTTGGGGGCACAGGGGATTGCAAGAAACGACCTCTTGTAGGAAATGTTGCAAACTCTATGGCGTAGCCTAGAGACAGTATGTCCAGCACCCATGCATCTGACGTTATTCAGGTCCATCAGTGTTAAAAATTCTACAGTCTTCCACCAAGAGAAGTGGGGCAGAGAGGGGCCCGTGTACCTTCACTGTGAGTTATCTCCTCTTCGTCCTGCATCTCCATCACTTCTGCAGGCAAAGGATAGAACAGTTACATAAGAACTTACCATAACAGTAGATCTTCACGGGAATTTCAGTCATTAGGTCACACCGCAGGAACTTCACCGTCAGTGAAGCAGGATCCACATGTAGATTCTCCAGCAGTACTACTGGGGCCACCCACGCCGATGTCACCTGCCAACGTTCCCAACCCTATAAAGGCATGAGTTGCCCCACTCCCTCCTCAATTCTTTCCCCCAGAGACTAAGGGAGCAAATCTGTGCCATGGGGGACCGAGGAGTGAGTGAGGTGCCCAGGCCAAAATAAAAGGCTGAATATACCAGTAAGCTAGTTCTAAGAAGAGAGACCCATAATAGGAGCATGGTGGGAGGGAAGGCAGACCTGATGTCTGAGATCCCCTCGAAGATCTACTGTTATGGTAAGTTCTTATGTAACTGTTCTATCTTCTTTGGAGGTATCTCAGTCATCAGGTCACATTGTAGGAACAAGTCCCAAGCAGTTACAGGTGTAGCAAGACAGTCTGGGAGGAAGGTCAGCCAAAGCCTAGGACAGGAGACCCTGCAAGACAGCCTAACCGAAGCCTGCTCGGGCTCTAGAGGCAATGTCCAGACTGTAGTGCTTAGTGAAGCTATGGACGGTACTCCAGGTGGCAGTAGCACAAATGTCAGTGGCTGAGACCCCCTTGAAATAGACCACAAACGTAGCCATGCCCCTTGTGGAGCAGGCTTTCACCGCCCTGGCAACTCTTTCCCATGTTTGTTGTAGCAGAACACAATACAGTGTGCCAATTACTTGGAAAAACATTGTTTAGAAATCTGAACACCTCTCTTTCTGGGGCAAAAAAACCCCAGAAAGCTGCTTTGACTTTCTGCTGTCTTTAGTGCGGAGCAGATAATATTTCAAAATTCTGTGCATGTCTAACATATGTAGCAGTGCTCCCCCTGGATTAGCACGCTTGGGAAAATAAACTGAAAAGTGGATAGACAGGATAAGGGTAAACTCAGACACCATCATGGGGAGAAACTTATCATTTGTGTGCAAAGACACCCTGTCTTTGTGAAAAATCAAAAAAGGCTCCTTACACCAGGGAGCCTGAAGCTTGGAAATCCTTCAAGTAGAAGTAACAGCAACTAAAAATGACGTTTTCCAAGAACGAAAGCGTAGCTTACAAGTTGCAGCTGGCACAAATGGAAACGGGGTCAACTTCTCCAAAACAAAATTTAAATCCCAAGCAGGTACAGGGGAACAGATCGGAGGTTTCAGATGCAGGATGCCCCTGAGAAAGGTACGAGACATATTTAACTGAGCCACAGTGCGACCACCCATGGGCTGGTAAAAGGCAGAGATAGCTGAAAGGTGCACCTTGAGGGAGGAGTACTAGAGACCAGAGTCTGACAGTGAAATCAGGTAGTCCAGAATCTGGCTCATCAGACCAGTAAAAAGGTCCAGATGCTGCTTGGCAGCCCAGATGGCAAACCTCTTCCACTTCATGGCATATGTGACTCTAGTGGAGGGCTTTCAAGCTGCCATGAGGACACCGGCCACTTTCTGAGATACCCCACACTGGTCGATGGCTATATCCTCAGGAGCTAGGCATGCAGATGAAGGGACTTGAAACTGGGATGGACCAGGGTTCCCTGAGCCTGCATCAGCAGATCCATGCAAAGAGGCAGAGGGACTAGAGGCTCTTCCTCTAACTGTTGCAGTAATGGAAACCATATCTGCTATGACCAGAATGGTGCAACCAGGATCATGCTGGGCCCCTCCATCTGCAGTTTGATTAGCACCATCTGAATCAGAGAAAATGGAGGGAAGACGTAAAGGAACCTTCCGCTCCAGCAGAGGGACAATGCTCACCAGAAAACACTAGGCCATGGATCTAGCGAGCAGAAATTGGGCACTTCTGCATTCAGTGGGGATGCAAAAAGGTCCAACTCTGGACAACCTCATCTGGCGAACAGACCTTCTGTGATGGATGAGAGAAGTTCCCACTCATGCATGCTAGACTGTGTCCTGCTGAGGCTGTCCACCAGCGTGTGTAGTATGCCTGGGACATGGACTGCTGAGAGGATCAGGCTGTGGTCTAGTGCCCAGTACCATACTCTCATGGCCTCCCTGCAGAGGGGGTATGAATGTGCCCCCCCCCCCATGTGTTGATATAGTAGACAACACTGAGATTGTCAGACTGGATGAACAGCTGACCTGGGACGAGATGGTTCTGAAAGGCCTGCATGGCATACAGGACCGCCTGCATCTCCAGGACATTGATATGCAGGGAGGTTTTGATCCGGGACCACATTCCTTGAGTCTGAAAGGGACCCAGCCCGAACCAGAGGCATCCGTTGTAAGAGTCTTCTGGGGGAGAGGAGAGGAGATCTGGAATGGGTGAAGAGGCAATCTACACTCCGCAGCGACGGAAGAAAGAAGTGGAAGGATTAACTCTCGACATAAACAAGGTAAAGGAATCTCTTATAAAAAAGAGATTCTAAAAAAATTAAGTAAAGAAAAGCTGTAGGCAAAAATGGTGTGCAACTGCGTCGGAGCTTCTGCAAAGACCCATGCAAACAGAGTCAATGGCGGGAAAGAACTGAGGGGGGAGCAGGGGGGCACTCATGCCTTTATAGGGTTGGTGACGTTGGCAGGTGATGTGGGCGTGGGTGGCTCCAGTGGTACTGCTGGAAAATCTTCCATGTGGATCCTGCTTCACCGACAGTGAAGTTCCTACAGTCTGACCTGATGACTGAGAAATCCCGAAGAAGCTCCTCTGTTACTGTTGCCCTTAAATCCAGAATAGGTTCCCTTATTTCTCTGGCTTCCGAAATTCCAAAAGGGCCAAAATCTGCCTCTGGGATGCTGCTGCTGTGCACTCCATTGCCCTTCTGACGCTAAGTTTGCCTTCTGTTGCTGTTTGGACACTGGAAGCTGTCCCTTCTTATCCTGGATGTCCTTCAGGATGTCAACCACGTCAGAGCCGAATAAGAGCCCTCCTTCAAAAGACAGGCTAAACTGCTTTGACTTTGATACCTCGTCCACAACCCAGTGCCTGAGCCAGACACCCTACATAGCTGCCACAATATAAGCAGACCATGCTGACATCCGTAAATTGTCCAGAGTGGCATCCCCCAGAAAAGCGGAGGCCTTGGACACAAATTGCAAAATGTTTGCCCCTTCCAAGTCTGGAGGAACTAAACTACCCAGGGTCATGACCCATGAGTTCACAACTCTGGATACAATAACAGATGCATAAGCGGTGTGATTTTTTTTTTTTTTTTTCCAATTGTTTAACCAGGTGAGACACACTAAGCTGAAAGCTTGTTTACAGGTGCAACCTGGAAGCACATGGAAGTTAAGTGACTTGCTCAGGGTCACACAGTATGCAAGTGGGAGCTGTGAGATTCAAACCCAGGTCTCCAGATTTGCAGCTCAGAGCCTTAAACCACTGCGCTATACTGCCTCCCTTTGATGCAAATTACCTTTTGCACAAGGCATCTACCCACTTATCATGGGTGTCAATTGGGGCCAGCAAACCTTCAATAGTTATGGTTGTGTGCTTAACAGAATTACGTACTGCATTTTCTGCTACAGGAGTGACCTCCCACTTCTGAGAGCTCTCCTGCAGAGTGGGTAACATTTCACCCTTAACCTAGGAAGCTACTTGCACTTATCTCTCCCTACCCATTCCTTTTCAATAATCTGGTAGCAGTGCACAAAGTCTGGAAAACACTTCCAAGCTGAGGAAGAAGTGGACAAAATGGGAGTCGCCATCCAGAGACAAAATGACTTGTATTTCCTTCAGCTGCAACATTCAGTAAGTTTCCATTATAAGATCGGATAGAGACTCTGGGCTCGATTCTCAAAGATTGACACAGTGTTTGCACAAGCCCTGTGTCAAACTCAGCACTGCGCCGAACACACTGCTGCACCTTGCGCCGATTCACAAATGTCATGTACATTTGCGACACTTAACCCCCCATAAAAAGGTCCCATGACTGCCACAAAGTTAGACCAGCAAAAAGCTAGTCTAACTCACAGCAAGTGGTGCATAGGATCAAGAATCCTGACTGCCAGCCACGGAATGCTGCAAGCCTACATGCCAACTGTTGGGTGCACCGGGGACTTGCGACACTGCTACATGTTTGAGAATTGAGCCCTTTGTATCAAAACGGGGAGAGATCAGAATCTTTTTCTTGGGCTCCGTCCACTCCTCCTCTTCGGAGGGATCTTCTTTCTCATCTAATCCGGATTTTCCCCCGTATCCTCATCTTGCCCTTCCATGATGCCAAGGTCGGGGGCCACCTGCAAATCTAGGTGAGCAGTGCTATTCTGTTCTGGCACACCTGGATGCGCCTGGAAGCCCACCCTGAGGGGCCTGACTTGGGTTTGGGAGTATTGTTGGGAATGTCCGGTGGAACATCAGAACTCAGCAGTTCATTCAAGAGCACAAAAAAGGGTTTGCACAACTCAGTCTTGCCACTGCCAGTTGGCACCCCATGGCCCCCCCCAGTTCAGGGGTTCGGTTAGGAGGGGATCAAAATAGACATGTTAGATTGTGTTACATAATTAGGGCCATAATACGCTAAAGGAGAGGGTCTCATCATTCTCCTGCAGGTCCTACATCATTTACATACGACAGGTCTCCAATAGGACAAGGTGTCACAGCCTTATCCCCAAGACGAAGAAACACACACAAGGCAGTAAAGAACGTATATAGGCAAGGCTGCTATATGCTTTGCCCCCATAAACATGGAGAAAATCACTGACTGTGCCTTTGCCTCCTTACCCCCTCCCCCCAGTTGAGCAGTATGAGAAAATGTGCACTTACTGAACCTGGGGACTTGTCTGAATGTGCAACATCTCCTTAGTAAGGAGCTTCTGTCAGCGTTATGGCTCGCTAAATGTGAACTCTGTCCATGGGTCCAAAGCACATCGCTGCCTGAGAAAATCCAAAGAAAAAGTCCAAAACATCTGTATTCCACTCCTAAGGCATGCTCCACTTCAGTAATCGAGCTGGGCAGGCCAGGAGTGTGCACGGGCGCATGCTAGTCTGATGACATCATGCCAGTGCATGTGACATCATCATGTTGTGCATGAGCACGCCCAGCCCACAAATAGCATGGATTCTCGCACCCAAGCAAGTGCCAAGGAAAAGAAGGCACGAATCCTGCTATCAGAATGCTAGTAATGGTGGAGGATTGTGCGGCTCGTCCAAGCCAGAAAAAACATGCACTAATAAGCACAGATTAAACCCAACACACTGAAAAGGCACTTGTGCACAGCCAGGGTCTCAGAGGGAGGGAAGCAAACAAGTGAACCTATAACTTTGAGCACAGTTATTGTCCTAAAAGCAGACAAAAACTCTGTGAGTGGTCACAGGCAGCCCAAAGCACCAACAGCCCCATGCTACTCAGACAGGGTTAAATAAACATTCATAGTTACCAGAAACCCTTAGAGGAGGGAGAGGAAGGGAGGCTCTGTCACAAAGAGAATGCCAAGAGAGAAAAAAAAAGACAGATAATCAAAGATCCCCAAGGCTATCAAACTAACTGAGTCCCCATTAAAATAAGTCACTTACCTTGGTGAATCACCTTCAAAGTCAGGTTACTGACCCACAAAGCCCTACAGGGACAGAGACCTGGCTACCTGCAAGATCTTCTGCGCCTCTACCGCCCCTTCCACAAACTCTGTTCTACCGACGTGGGATTGCTAGAGGTTCCCAGGGTCCGGCTGAAGACTTCTGGGGCGCATACTTTTTCTTTTGTGGCTCCAACCCTGTGGAATGGTCTAGCTCATCAGATTAGACAGTGCCTGACAGCTGATAGTTTCAAATCTGAATTAAAAACATATTTGTTCAGCCAGGCATTTCCTGATGAGGGTCAAGCCTAGTTGTACCGCTATCTGACTGATATTTATTAAGATATTTATATTCTGTTTTCATTGATTGATGTATGTATTTGTTTTAATCTGTTTTAGCATGTAAAGCGCTTTGATATGATGGAATTGTGCTTACAAATAAATTTTGATTGATTGATTGACCTCAAGGCACTAGGCTAAGGGGATCAGAGATTTGTAGAATGCCCTAAAAAAGTGCAGTGGCAAAAAGACCCCAATTCATGTATTGTAAAGGAAGCAGTGAAAATGGGATGAAAAACAGCAGGTTAGTAAATTTGAAAGCCAAAGCTTAGCAAGCACAATTTCTAAATGTGAGGGTCCTCCCTTTTACTAGGCAGCCCCAATCTGCTTCAAAGTTGCACAAACCTGACAGAAAATAACAAATAAATTGTAGACGGAAGAAGTTCTGGGAGAGCTCTCCTTTGCTGTTCAACCCTTCAAGTAGCACTGGAGAATCTGTGATCTCTGAATGTTCATGTGTCCAAGGATTTATGCTGACCGACGGCTTTGGACTGTGCCACTACCCATATGTATTAACTTCCCATTAACAACATGGAGAGTTACAGAAATGGGGTTGCTCATATGTAATCATTTCTTGTAGTGATATTCATCAACAGTAACACACTTCAGCAATATCTTTCACTAAAACTCAAAACTCTCAAAATGCTCAGGAAAGGCAAAGGAGCAGACGTGCTCGCTGAAAAGTCTACTGCAAAGCCAGGGTGGCAAGCCCACAAACAATGCCAGTTTTATTTATATGGCACCCAACCCTTGAGTCTCTGTGCACCTTACAATAAAACAGATAGACAATTACTAAAATCAAATACAAAGTTAGGAAACTAGATCATAACATAAATTAAAAATATGAGTTTTCAGAGACTTTTTAAAAATTGCCAGTGAAGGAGCCCCCCTCATCTCATAGATACATAGATACATAGACAGTGTCGGCAGATAAGGGCCTATGGCCCACCCAGTCTGCCCATTTGAGCTTGTAAGTTCAGTTTGTTTTCCTAGAAGTCTATTTCCCCTTACCCCTGACCTCTAGAATTCCTTTATGTCTATCCCATGCATTCTTAAATCCCGTGATTGTTTCAGCCCCCACCACTTCCTCTGGCAGGGTGTTCCACTTGTCCACCACCCGTTCTGTGAAGAAATTCTTTCTCCTGTTTCCTCTGAATCGTCCTCCCTCCAACTTCATCCCATGCCCTCTAGTCCTGGAACATCTTTTTCGCTTAAAAATAGTGTTTTCCTGCACCCTGTTCCTCCCTGTAAGGGACGTTCCAAAGAATCAAGAGCTGCCATACCAAATGCCTGATCACCCGATGATTTTAAGTGGGAACACAGAACGGAAAGGAGGTCTGCCCCCACTGACCAGACAGCACGACCAGCAGCGTACGGAATCAGGAGGTCTTTCAGGTAGCCTGGACCCAGACCATGTAGGGCCTTGCATGTTAACAAGCAAACCTTGAAACTGATGTGCCACCTAACTGGAAGCCAGTGGAGAGTGTGGCGAGATATGTTTGGAAAAGTACAGTTACGTAAGAACTTACCGTAACAGTAGATCTTCGAGAGAGGCTCTTGCAGTAGGTAATTACATATTGGACTGACGCCGGTTGGCGGCAGGACCCCATGGAAAAATTTCTAGCTAGCAGTCCCTGGCGAGGGACCGCCCCCACGTCAGGTGACCCGGTCAGGCGATGTCGGTATAAAGGCGGTCCGGACGCCCCTTCTTCAGTTCTTTCCCGCCACAGGCCTGGAAGGCCCGGACGAGAGAAGCAGATATTTCCCTCAATGGAAAGGAGCTGAAAAGCCTTAGGGGATGGAGGGCGGGAAGGTATTACCTACTACAAGAGTCTCTCTCGAAGATCTACTATTACAGTAAGTTCTTACGTAACTGTACTATCTTACTTCGAGAGGGCTCTTGCAGTAGGTAATTACATATAGGACAGAATCCCAAGCAGTCTGGAACAAATGAAAGGCAGCAGGAGGAGGAACTACTCCAAGAAGTAGCAAAAGCCTTGCAAACCTAAAGACAGGAGGCCTTGCAAAACAGCTAACCCGAAGCCTGCTCTACGGCGAGAGGCAATGTCCAAACTGTAATGTTTAGTAAATGTGTGGACGGAAGTCCAAGTGGCAGCAGCACAGATGTCTGCCGCAGACACATTCTTGAAACAAGCCGCAGAGGCAGCTACTCCTCGAGTAGAGTGGCCTCTGACTTGACCCGGTAGGGTCTTGTTGTAATTGTCATAACAGAAAGTGATGCAATGAGCCAACCACTTTGATAGGCATTGTTTGGAGACAGCATTGCCTTCCCTTTTGTGAGCAAAAGAGACGAACAACTGATCAGTCTTTCTGAGATCCTTCGTCCTGTCGGTGCTGTATCTCAGAATCCTGTGGACATCCATGGTATGGAGCAAGTATTCTCCTTGATTGGAGTACTGCGTGAAAAAGGCAGGTAGTTCAATAGACTGATTTAAGGTAGACTCCGCTACCACCTTCTGGAGACACTTAGGATTCGTGCGAAGAGCTACTTGTTCTTTGTGAAAAATCAGATAAGGGATTTTGCACATAAGGGCCTGAAGCTCGGAAATTCTGCGAGCAGAAGTAATGGCCACTAAGAAGAGTGTCTTCCACGATAAAAAGTTCAAGTCTGCGGAAGCCGCAGGCTCAAACGGAGGAAGGGTAAGTTTCTCGAGGACAAAGTTCAAGTCCCAAGGGGGGGCTGGAGTCCGAACTGGGGGTCTGAGATGAAGGACCCCTCTGAGAAAGGTCTTGGATACCTCCAATTGGGCAAAAGCTTTATCAGCGAAGGGAACAGGGTAAGCTGAAATAGTGGCCATGTGAACCTTCAAAGAGGAGTGACTGAGACCCAGGTCAAAAAGATGACGCAAATAATCAAGCAGAATGGCCACAGGACAGGAGAAAGGTTCCACGTTCCTGGAGGTAGCCCAAATGGAAAATCTTTTCCATTTCATAGCGTAGGTGGACCTAGTGGAGGGTTTTCTAGCCTCCACCAGAATCTCGGCCACCTTAGGAGAGACGCCAAAACGAGATTGGGCTAGGTCTGCAGGAGCCATGCATGAAGTTGAAGGACTTGAGTCCCGGATGGACCAGGGTCCCCTGATCCTGGGTCAGCAATCCTCGAGGTAAAGGAAGAGGAAGAGGAGGAACCTCTGAGTATTGTTGTAGAAGAGAGAACCAGATTTGCCTGGGCCAGAAAGGGAGTGATCAGAATCATTCTCGCTCCTTCCAAAGCGAAGTTTTGCAACACACGAGGGACCAGAGGAATTGGGGAAAAGCATAGACGAATCTGTCCTTCCAGTTTAGAGACAGAGCATCGCTCCAGAAAGCGCCGCCTGCAGCGAGCAAGCAAAGGTTGGAAGCTTTATGCTTTGGGAGGAGAATTAACAGATCTATCTGTGGAGTCCCCAAATCTGAAGATGCTTTTGAGAACTTTTGATCTAGTTCCACTGTGTGGTAGAGCCAAGAACGACTTAGCTTGTCTGCAGGACATTGTCGACTCCGGAACATGGATCGCCGTGAGGTGAAGGTTGTGAAGCATTGCCCATTCCCAAACCCTCATCGCTTCCCTGCATAACGGGTAGGACCGAGTCCCGCCCTGTTTGCTGATGTACCACACCACGCACATGTTGTCTGTTTGGACAGCTAGGTGACCGGGAAGGATACATTGGTGAAGGGCCTGGAGAGCATACAGTACTGCTTGAAGCTCGAGCACATTGATGTGGAGAACTAACTCCAATTTTGACCATAAGCCCTGGGTTCGGTGAGGACCCAGATGGGCCCCCCAACCTTCGCCTGAAGCATCCGTGGTCAGAGTCTGAGCGGGGGGAGGATGAAAAAATGGGACCCCCAGGAATAGGTTCTCTCGAACCATCCACCACTGCAAGTCTCTTATCATCAGCGAGGAGATCAGTACCAGATAATCTAGGTCGTCTACCAGTTGATCCCACTGAGAGCAGAGAGTCCACTGAGAGATCCTCATGTGGAGGTGCGCGCGCGGAACCGTCGGGATGGCAGCCGCCATAAGCCCCAGGAGACGGAGCACCGACCTCACCGGAACCCTTCTGTGTTCTGATACGAGGGAAATCTGGGACTGGAGGTAGGCCCCCCTGTCCGGAGGCAGGAAGGCCTTGCACATTGTCATGTCGAGGATTGCCCCGATGAACTGAAGCCTCTGCGAGGGATCCAGGTGAGACTTGGAATGGTTGATGGTGATACCCAGGCCAGTGAAAACCTGCAGGGTGAGGGAGAGAAAATGCAGGAGTTCCTTCCTGGATGGGGCCACCAGGAGCCAGTCGTCCAGGTAGGGAAAAACCTGAACTCCTAAAGTACGCAGGTAGGCCGCTACCACCGCCAGGCATTTGGTAAAGACTCGGGAGCCGAGGAAAGACCAAAAGGGAGCCTGAATTGGTAGTGGTCCTCTGGAAAGCAAAACCGAGGTACTTTCTCGAGCGAGGGCTAATGGGGACGCAGGCACGCATCCTGCATATCCAGCTACAGCCACTGGCCCGGCCAAGCAGGGCAAGAGGGATTGAAGGGAGAGCATCCTGAACCTCTTGTATTCCACATAAAGGTTCAAGGAGCTGAGATCGAGAATGGGTCTGAGATCTCCCGTCTTCTTTGGTACAAGGAAGAAATGGGAATAGTAACCCATCCAGTGAAGGTGAGGGAGGACGGGCTCTATGGCCTGCTTCGCAAGGAGAGCAGAGATTTCTTCCTTGACCAAAGGAAGATGGTCCCTTGAGTAAGAGGAGTTCAGAGGGGGGTGACGTGGAGGTTTCTGCAGAAACTCTATGGAGTGCCCCTCTGCTATGATCTGAAGCACCCATGAATCCGATGTTATCCTCTCCAAACCCGGAAGGTGGAGGGAGAATCTCCTCCCACCGTTCCTCCGGGCATCCGGAGGCAGTGGGAGGGAAGGAGTCAGGGTGGTGTGAGGCAGCCGCAGCTGGGGCGCCTGCTGCTTTTTGGGTGGCGGGGCCTGCAGCTGTGGGGGCCCGGTTTGGTGGCCCGCCTCCTGAGGTTTCGCTGAGGCCGGCTGCATCTGCGAAGGCGACGCTGCGGGGATGGGACGGACATTGAATCAACAGATTTGAGGGCCGGCCCCTTTCCCCAGTAAGTCAGTGATGATGTCCTTGACATCACCACCAAAGCACAAACCTCTGAAAGGTGCTTCTTGGATTGCTGACTGCACCTCCAGGACCAGACCTGACACACGGAGAGCCATGCATGACGTCGAAGACTTATGGCAATCGCAGAGCTCCGTCCTGAGGTGTCCACTGTGTCATAGGTCGTCCTCAGAATGTGACGATCGGCCGAACGAGCAGAACGGACCAGGTCGGCTAATCTCTGCTTGACTTGGGAGTCGGGTAAGGAGTCAATCTTAGATTCCGCCTGTAAGGACAGCCTTCTGGTAATCCCTACATGTGCTATATAATTTAGGGTCCTAATCCCCAGTGTGGAAGAAGCAAAATCTTCCTTCCATACTGATCCAGAAGGTGAGATTCCTTATCTGGGGAGACGAGCTCAAATGTTTCGGAACGCTGACCGCCGTGAGCGCGCTTAATCATGACCAAGTCTGCACGGGGTGAGAGCTCAAGAAGTCTACCTCCGGAGCCTGGTATAGCCTGTTGGACTTCCGAGGAAGTGGGTCTATAGCTGACTGTTGTTTCCAAATGGTGGAAACAAGGTGGGCATGAGGCTCGATCCAGGTGGCACTAGAGTAGGGGGCCGTAGGGGCAAGTCCAGATGTTCGCCAGTTTAACTCGGCTGAGGATCTGGCTTAAAGAACTCCACTGATGGACTTCCTGGATCTTCCTGAGCAACTCCGTGAAGGAAGGATCTCGGAGGAGACTTCTGAGGAGTCCTCGGCCGGGGCTTGGACGGAGAGCAAGGCTCGTCATCTTTCTCGGAACAACCATCGGAGAATTCCGAGGAGTCCAAGAGGGAAGAAGAAGAGGAATTTGAAGCAGAGTAAGACTCCCTAGCTCATCTAGGGGGAGGAACGGGTTCCTTAGGGGGAATCCCTTGACGCATGTCCTGCCCATCTCTGGATCCCGAGGGCAGGGCCCAGGAATCCGGAGGCGGAGAGGGGAGTGCTGCCTGGGGCATACGGCTGAGGTGGCACCGCCACCGTAAGACGTGTTTCTCGACTCCTTGGTGAGCTGAGCCTGGCTCAGCCCACCAGGAGGCCAGGGTCTCCTGGAGGTCCACCTGTGGCCTAGGGGCGGTGGAGGAGGGGAGGGGATAGTTGGTACGGATGAAACTGTAAGGGGAGTATCCGTAACCCGGCTAGGGGATCACCTGCTGGGAATTGCGGCGTCGGATACTGCGGCGTCGGTGGAGTCGGCGCCGGGTACTGCGGCACAGGATACTGAGGACCCTGGTAAGCCGGCGTCGGATAAGACGGTGGATACCCAGGTACCAGAGGAGCTGCCAGAGCAAACGGCCCAATAGGGAACTCCACGGGCGGATCAACCGTGATAGGCCCGTGGGGTGGGGGGCCCAATGGGAGAGGAATATCCCCTGCCGGCGTCGGAACCGGCTCTATAGAAAGGGGATCAGATGGCAAACCAGCATCCCAAGTCTTGCCTGGGGACAGAGGAGAAAAATTCCCTGGGTCAGGCAGGAGGGACTCGGGCTCCCCGGACGGCAGCGAAGGCCGCGGGGAGCCTGGGACGACAGACAGAGTAGGGTCTGCCGTAGGCTCCGAGGCCCGGTGGACGTCGGAGGAGCCGACATGCGACTTAAGGGCGAGTCCCGGGCGAACGCCAGAGAGCCGGGCGTCCGACTGGGGTCCCCGCCGGAGGCAGGCCGAGAGGATGGAAGAGGCCCAGTCCGAGGAGGAAGCTGCCGTGCGCCGCCCCGAAGGGTCGGGCGTCTTAGCGGCCTTCTTCCTGCGGACGTCAGAGGAGCCGACGTCCGGCTTATGGGAGGCGCCCGCACCAGTAGGCCGCAAGCCTGTGGCGGTACTGGGGGCTGAAGCCTCCTTTTGCCCGGAGGCACCCGGCAGGATCGAACGCGAACCCAAAAGGTGGTCCGACGCCTCCTGCAAAGCCTTGGAGGCTGCCGTCAGGCGATCCCCCGGAGGGGATGTTACCTGGGCTGCGGCTCCGGCCGGAGTTGCGGAGGAGGAGGCCTTCTCCCGGTGCCTTTCCTTGTCCCGCTTCTTGTGTCCTTCAGGAGGTCGACGCCGTCAAGTTTTTTTCAACTCTTCTCCACTGCGGACATCTTCTTTTGAGGAGATGGGCTTCAAGAGACTGCTTGGCGTGCTTATGGGTGGCCGCATTGAAATGTAGGCAGTGCGGATACTTGTCGCACGGCGTGGTCGGGCCCCAACAGAAAAGGCAGAGGGAGTGACCGCTTTGTGAGAGGCAGCTGGGCCGCATTTCAGTCGCACTTTATTTTTGAAGGGGACGCATATACCCACTATAAAATAACAAAATACTGATACGCTTCGGAAAAACTGACGAACAACAGGACTAAACAATAAGAACTTCACCGCGAGGTGCTGCACGAGCGACGCAGGAAAGAACTAGGACAATCAATCGGGCCTTTATACCGACGCCGTGGTGACGCCGGTCACCTGACATGGGGGCGGTCCCTCACCAGGGACTGCTAGCTAGAAATTTTTCCGTGGGGTCCTGCCGCCGACCGGTGTCAGTCCAATATGTAATTACCTACTGCAAGAGCCCTCTCGAAGTAAGATGAACAGTTATGTAAGACCGTACCATAACAGTAGATGTTCAGGGGGATCTCAGTCATCAGGTTACGCCAAAGGAATTTTCATCATTGGTGAAAGGGAATTCACACGTAAGATTTTCAGCAGTACAACTGGGACTGCCCACGCTATTGATGTCAGCTGACGTCGGCAACCCTGTATAGGCATAGGTGGCCCTGCTCCCTCCTCAGCACTTTCCCTCCGGAGACGAAGGGAGCTCATGCCCTGAGGAACCGAGGAGAGAAAGAGGGACCCAGCTCTAAATAAAAGATTGGAAACAGCAGTTAGCCAGGTCCTGCACAGGAGCCTTAAGAAGGGGGATGGTGGGAGGGAAATCATACCTTATGACTGAGATCCCCTCGAAGATCGTAGTTATGTAAGAACTTACTGTAACAGTAGATCTTCGAGAGAGGCTCTTGCAGTAGGTAATTTCCTTGAGGACTGCGCTTCCTGGCATCAGGACCACACAGAAATGTTAACTAGCAATGTCTGTCGGGGGACCGCCCACCCAATGTCACATCACCGACGTCCCCATGCTTGCCTTCCAGTTCTCCCACCAGAGACCTCTGAGAAGGAGTGACAGGAGGATGGAAAAAGAGGCTCCTGGAGCAAAAAATGAGCTCATAGAGAAAGAGCAGCAAAGAAACTTGGGGAAGGAGAAAGATAAAAAAGGTTACCTACTGCAAGAGCCTCTCTCAAAGATCTACTGTTATGGTGAGTTCTTACGTAACTGTACTATCTTACTTCAAGAAGGCTCTTGCAGTAGGTAATCACCTTAAGGACTGAATCCCAAGCAGAGTGAATCAGAAGGAACTGAAACACGGGAGGCAGGAAAGGTCTGCAGAAAGCAGAAAGTTAGGACAGGAGGCCTTGGAGGACAGCTTAACCAAAGCCAGCCCTGTGCCTAGAGGCAATGCCCAGACTGTAATGCTTGGTAAAAGTGTGGAAGGAGCTCCAAGTGGCCACCGCACAAATGTCAGCGGCTGACACATTCCTGAAGCAAGCAGTAGAAACGGCCATGCTTCTGGTAGAATGCTCCTTAACCTCCCCGGGAAGGTTTTCCCATACTTCTGGTAACAGAAAACAACACAGTTTGCCAGCCATTTGGATAAACACTGTTTGGAAACTGCCGCACCCTCTCTCATGTGCAAAAGAAACAAAAAGTTGGTCCGTTTTCTGGACAGACTTGGTTCTGCTGGTATAATAATGCAAGATTCTGTGAACGTTCAAGGTATGCAGAATCGCCTCCCCCTGACTGGAATGCTCAGGGTAATACACTGGAAGTTGAATCGATTGGTTCAACATGAACTCAGAAACCATCTTCGGTAAGAACTGAGGATTGGTACGCAGAGCCACCCGGTCTCTGTGAAAAAATTAAATAAGTCTCCTTACACATCAGGGCCTGAAATTCAGAAATCCTTCGAGCAGAAGTAACTGCAACTAAAAAGAGTGCTTTCCACAATAAATACTGCATATCACAACTACCAGCTGGTTCAAAAGGAGGCAAGGTCAGTTTTTCCAAAATAAAATTGAGATCCCAAGGTGGCGCGGGACTGTGCACCATGGGTTTCAGGTGGAGTATCCCTTTCAGGAAGGTTTTGGAAACCTCCAGCTGAGCCCTCCACTAAGGTGTGGTAGGCAGAAATAGCAGACAGGTGATCCTTCAGCGAAGAGTAACTCAGGCTCAGGTCAGAGAGGTGTAGAAGATACTCTATGACCTGAGTAATGGGGAAAGAAAAAGGGTTCCAACCCTTCGAGGCGGCCCAAAATGGAGAAACGCTTCCATTTCATTGCATATGTCGTCCTCGTAGAAGACTTTCTGGCCTCTCAAGGACCTGAGTCACTCTGGAGGAAACTCCATAGCATGAGGCAGCTATGCCATGAGGTGCCATGTGTGAAGGTGAAGGGACTTCAGCCCTGGATGGACCAGCGTGCCCCTCTCCTGAGTCAAAAGATTGTGGTAGAGAGGCAGGGGGGGACTGGAGATTCCATTGCAAGCTGCTGAAGTAGCGGAAACCATATTTGGTGAGGCCAAAACAGGGCAATCAGAATCATTTGAGCCCCCCTGCCTGAAGCTTGAGCAGCACCCTCTGCAGAACTGGAAAGGGAGAGAAGGCATATAAAAACCTCCCTGTCCAGCACAGAGATTGCACGTTTTGCCAGAAAACACCATGTCCGGGTGCGAGCGAGCAAAACCTGGGTAGTTTTGCACTGTATGGGGAGGTAAACAGATTCAGGTCTGGATGACCCCATAGGTCGAAAATGTGTTTGACCACCTCTTGCTTAAGCTCCCATTCATGGGCTCTTACTCTGGTGCGGCTGACACTGTCCACTAGGATGTTTTCCATGTCCGGAACGTGGAAGAGCTGTGAGGTGAACTCGATGCAGAACTGCCCAATTCTACACCCGCATTGCCTCCTTGCAGAGGGGATATGAGCGAGTGCCCACTTGCTTGTTGAGGTACCAGACTACACACGTACTGTCCAGCTGGAGTAATAGTGGCCCTGGCAAAGCAAATGCTGGAAGGCTTGAAGAGCATACAGCACTGCCTTCATCTCCAGCATGTTTATGTGCAGGGAGAGCTCCGACTGAGACCACAGATCTCGAGTCCTGTGGTTCTCCAAAATGAGCAGCCTAGCCCATCCTCGATGTGTCTGCAGCTAGGGTTTGGCTGGGAGGAGGGGACTGGAAGGGGACCCCTTTGGTGAGGTTACTGAGATCTTGCCACCATAGGAGATCCCACTGCATCGAACTGGAGACCATGTCCATGTGGTCTAGGTTGTCCGACCTCTGATCCCACTGTGTTCTGAGTGTCCACTGAGAAATTCGCACGTGAAGCCTGGCAAGAGGGACAGTGGGGATGGCCGCTGCCATAAGGCCAAGGAGTCGGAGAACCGACCTGGCCGTGATCTGCCTGCTGGAGGCTACAAGACGAGCCTGTTTCTGCAAGGTTTCCACCCTGTCCAAAGGAAAGCTATACCCTGGGCTGTATCCAGCACTGCTCCAATAAACTGGAGGTGTTGGGAAGGGGCAAGTTTGGGACTTAGGATGATTGACAGTAATCCTCACTTGCGCAAAAAGGGCCAGGGTAGCCAAGAGGGTAAGTTCCAACTGCTCCCTTGACGGGGCTGACAAAAGCCAGTCGTCGAGGTAGGGGAACACATAGTGGCCCTGGAGCCTCAGGGCCACTGCCACTACCACAAGGTGCTTGGTAAAAACCCAGTGTGCCAAGGACAGGCTGAAGGGGAGGGCTTTGAACTGGTAATGCTCCCCCTGAAAGGTGAACCTGAGGTAGTGGCGATGGGCTTGAAAAACTGGGATATGCAGGTAGGCATCCTGCATATCCAGGGCACAGAGCCACTGTCCCTTGTGCAGGAGGGACAGCAGACCAGGGAGGGTCAGCATTCAAAACTGTTTGTATTCTATGCACTGGTTTAGAGCGCTGAGATCCAAGATGGGATGCAGATCTCCCGTCTTCTTTGGGACCAGGAAGAAGTGGGAGTAATACTCCTTTCCTACCTGGTTTGATGGAACAGGCTCTATTGCCTCCTTTTGCAGAAGAGCCTTAATTTCTTCCCTTAAGAGGGGAATGTGCACCTTTGAGACACCCCTGGAGGCTTATCTGGGGGTTTCTCAAGGAACTCCAGAGTGTGGCCCTGTCTGATCAATTGAAGGAACCATCAGTCTGTGGTGACTGCCTCCCACCCCGGCAGGTGATTGGTGAACCTTCCACCCCCCAGCTCCCCCAATGGAAGAGGGGGGGGGTGGGCCGTGAGTCAAGAGACGGAGGGAGGGATGGGGAGAGCCGTCCCTGAGGCTCTCTGAGCTTTGGCTGGAGGGGTGGCTGCAGTTGAAGGTGCCCAATGCTTGGTCTGGCATCTGGCTGTATGCTGCTGTTTCATCTGCCACTTAGTCTGGCGACAAAATGGCTGCTTGGCCTTGGATCTGGGGTGGTACATGTTGTCAACCAACCTCAGGGCCTTGCCCTCATTCTGGATGCTGGTGATAATATCCTGGCCCCCCGAACATGACAGAACCCCTGAAGGGGGCATCCTGGATAGCCGCCTGGCCATCGGGTGCCAAGCCTGACACTCTGAGCCAGGAAAATCTCCTGAGACAGACAGCCATAGTGGTACCCTGGCTGAGGAGTCCACTGTATCATAGGTGGCCCTCAGAGAGTAGTGACAGGTGACTTTGGCTGACC
Organism: Neoceratodus forsteri; assembly: GCA_016271365.2. NCBI lineage: Eukaryota > Metazoa > Chordata > Ceratodontiformes > Ceratodontidae > Neoceratodus > Neoceratodus forsteri. The sequence goes on from CM057449.1 coordinate 1,732,658,115, forward strand.
GGATAGTGTCAGCCAATACAGTCTTGGATTCCGAGTCTGGCATGGCCTCAATAATGGGCTCCAAGTGGTGGAACAGCGACTTCTGATGCACCAGCATGTGTGCCACATAGTTAAGGGCACGTATGGCAAGAATGGAGGATGCGTAAAACTTTCTCCCAAACTAATCGAGCTGCCTCGACTCTCTATCAGGAGGGGAGGTGCTCATGTGTCTGGGCTTAGTGGACTATCATGGGCCGCCGTAATTACTACCAAATCAGCCTTAAGGTGGACACTGAGGTGATCCTTCCCCTCAGGGGTCCTGTCAGCCTTCTTCACCACAGTCGGAATAGAGGAAGGCATCATCTATATAGTGGAGGCCAAATTCTCGTGAGGCTCCAGCGACGGAGGTGTGAGGATGGGTGCAGTTTCCTGGATGTCCAAGTGCTCAGCAAGTCTCTGACATTTGGGGTCCTGAGCATCGAAATTCCAACCATAGATCTCTGCGATCTGTTTCAGGAGGTCTCAGAAAGAAGGATCCTCCGGAGCAGATTTGGGGGACTCCTTCAACTTAGGTTCCTCCTTAGGGGGAGTCTCAAACCCTGAACCCAAGGAGGAAGACCCAGACTCAGATTCTGAATCTGAGGAGTCTGAAAGACCGACGGCCAGATGAGAGTCTTCCTGAGCCCTAGGAGGAACACTACCCGACATCAGGACTGATGGAGGAGCTTTCGTCAGGCTCAATGTAGACTGACACGGTTCCACTGGGGAAGCAGACCTAGGAGGCTGATCAGAGTGAACGGGGGGAAGTTCTCGCCTGGTGCCAGCTGTCCAGCTTTGAAACAAGCTGAGATTTGGTTTCAGACCACCAAGACTGGAAAATGGCCTTAAAATTTGCCTGGGGTTGGAGAGGAGGTGAAGGTTGCTGGTAAACCATCTGGAACCCCAAAGGGTACCCCATCGTTGGGTATCCCAGTGTGTGAAACCCATGCAACGGGTAAGAAGGAGCGTACTCAATGTTGGAAAGTCTGATGTCTGGTAGCCTGGTAGAGGATACCCAGGAACCTGATGAAAGGGTGGGTAACCGGCCTGAGTGTAACCCAATGGGAGGCCCTGACAGAAGAGCTGCAGGGGCCAACGGGAGACCCGGAGGCCTGAAAATCGGATAGGAAGGGCCCGAAGGAGCAGAGTCAGGCATGGGGCCAGCAGGAGGTGAGGCCGGCAATGGTGCTGATGGCCCCGTGGAAGAACCGGGGAATGGGCTTGAGGAAGCTCCGACGTTAGGTCCAGGGGTGAACCAGGAACTACGGCACCCGATGGATGACCACCGTCCTCCGGCCCCTGCTGGTCTGGGGAGGGTGGAGGTGGCTCCACAATGGGAGAAGAGGGGGTATCTCCGTGGGTAGAACCCACTAGAGAATGCTGCCCACAGACCAGCAGTTGGCTCCCGTCCGGCTGGATGTCGTCGGGGCTCGTACCAGAGCCTGACGTGAGCGTAATGGTCGGGTGGTCGCCAGGGGGATCGGCAAGCAGCTTATCGATCTCGGCTGAGTGGACACCGGAGTCCCCAGAGCCCAACTTATCAGCCCGGGCATTCATCGGAGGCTACGACGAGCGGCTTATTGACCCCGCCAACCTGCTCAGACTCGGTGGTGGAGAGGTGTCTAAGGGAGATGGAAGCCTTAGACTCTGCCGAGGTGCCCACGGCCACCATAAGCAGTGGTGGCAGGGGAACCAAGGGTTGCTCCTGGGAAGGTGGGGCAGACTTGGAGGTAGCGGTGGTCTTCCAGGAGGAAGATGGCTGCTGTTCACCAGAGAGTGGCCATGGGTGAGAGGGGGATCATTCCTGGTCCTGATGTTTCTCTTTGTCCCTCTTCTTCTTGTGTTTGTGGGAGTCAGCCGGCGAGGAAGAAGCACTCTTTAAATTTTGCAGCTCTTTCTTCATGGATGCCATCTTCTTTTTCAGAAGATGGGCTTTGAGGGCCTGCTGGAGAGGCTTCCATGTGGCCTGGCTGAAGCTGGAACAGGCCTCACAATCCTTGAGCTTGTGCTCTAAGCATAAACAGAAGAGGCAGAGGGAATGAGAGTCTTTGTGCAGTAGCTGCGCGCCACAAGAATCACACTTATTTTTAAGTGACTCAATGGAAGACGGCAAAGACATGCACGAAACAGAAAGTTTTACAGAAAAAATGGATACTCCTCCGAAAAAGGCATTCGAACTGCAGCTATGATCTCCGCGAGGTTCGACATGCTCAGGTCAATGACAGGAAAGAACTGGAAGGAGGGCGTGGGGACCGCTACTATATAGTATCATGCTGATGCCAGTCAAGTGATGTCGGGTGGGCAGTCCCCCTTCAGACACTGCTAGTTAAAGTTTCTGTGTAGTCCTGATGCCAGGGGGCGCAGTTCTCAAGGTGATTAACTACTGCAAGAGCCCTCTCGAAGTAAGATCTACTGTTAAGGTAAGTTCGTACGTAACTGTTCTTTCTTCTCTGGGGGTATATCAGTCATCAAGTTACATTGTAGGAATGAGTACCAAGCAGTTACAAGTGAAAAGAGACAGTCTGGGAGGTTGGATCTCCATAAGACAGAAATCCTTGCAGCACAGTCCTGCCAAATCCTGCACGAGTTCTAGAGGTAATGTCTAGACTGTAATGCTTGGTGAAAGTATGGACTGTACTCCAGGTGGCTGCTGCACAAATGTCAGTGGCTGAGACCCCTTTGAAACAAGCCACAGAGGTAGCCATGCCTCTGGTGGAATGAGCTTTGATAGCACCACGTAATTCCTTGCTGTACTTTTTGTAGCACAACACAATGCAATTTGACAATCATTTAGATAAACATTGCTTAGAAACTGAAATGCCCTCTCTACCTGCAGGAAAAAAAAACAACTGCTTAGACTTTCTGGACTCTTTAGTCCAAAGCAGATAATACTTTAAAGTTCTGTGCACATTTAATATATGGGGCAGTGTTTCCCCTGGATTGGCACGTTCAGGAAAATAAACAGGAAGGTGAACAGACTGATTAAGAGTGAACTCAGAGACCACCTTAGGAAGAAACATAGGACTGGTGTGCAAAGATACTCTTTTCTTTGTGAAAAATCAAATAAGGCTCCTCGCACCAGAGGGCCTGAAGCTCTGAAATTCTTCGAGCAGAAGTAATTGCAACCAAAAACAGCACTTTCCAAGAAAGAAAGTGCAAATCACAAGTCGCGACTGGCTCAAAAGGAGACAGGGTCAACTTTTCCAAAATAGAACTTAAGTCTCAAGCTGGGACTGGGGAATGGATTAGGGTTTCAGGTGCAGTATGTCCCTGAGAAAGGTATGGGAGACATCCAGCTGAGCAAAAGTGTGGTCACCCATGGGCTCGTGAAATGCAGAAACAGCCGAAAGGTGGACCTTGAGGGAGAAGTACTGGAGGCCTGAGTCAGACAAATAAATCAGGTAGTCCAGAACATGACTCACAGTGTAGGTGAATGGGTCTAGGGCAGCCCAGATGGCAAACCACTTCCACTTCATGGCATAAGTGGCACGGGCAGAAGACTTGAGGGCGGCCACGAGGATGTCCACCACCCAGTTAGAGACCCCAAACCTGGCGGTGGCTACATTCTCAGGAGTCATGCATGCAGATGGAGGGACCTGAGATTGGGATGGACCAGGGTCCCCTGATCCTGGGTCAGCAGATTCCTGCAAAGGGGCAGAGGGACCGGAGGTTCCTCCGCCAGCTGCTGAAGCAGAGAGAACAATATCTGGTGGGCCACAATGGGGCTACCAGAATCATGCTGGCCCCCTCCATTTGCAGCTTGATCAGCACCTTCTGAATTAGAGAATATGGAGGGAATGTGTAAAGAAATCTCCTGCTCCAAGAGTGGGACAACGCATCTTGCCAGAAAACTACAGGCACTGGCTCTAGCAAGCAGAAATTGGGCAGCTTTGTGTTGAGTGGGGATGCAAAAAGGTCCAACTCTGGATGACCCCATCTGTTGAACAGATCTTCTACTATGGATGAGAGCAACTCCCATTCATGCATACTGGACTGAGTCCTGCTGAGACTGTCCACCAGGGTGTTTAGGATGCCTGGCATGTGGACCGCAGAGAGTGTCAGACTGTGCTCTAATTCCTAATACCACACTCTCATGGCCTCCCTGCAATGGGGGTATGAGTGAGTCCTGCCCTGCTTGTTGATGTAGTAGACAACACTCAGATTGTCCGCCTACACCAGCAGCTGGCCTGAAGCAAGATGCTCCTGAAAGGCCTTCATGGCACAGAGCACTGCTCTCATCTCCAAGACACTGATATATCGGGCAGCTTTCCACTGGGAACAGGAGCCCTGGGTTTGAAAGGGAGTCAGGTGTGCTCCCCAGCCTAGACCCAAAGCATCCGTGGTTAGACTCTGATGTGGGGAAGAAATCTGGAAGGGAATCCCTTGATGAAGACTCAAGGGGTCCATCCATGACTGCAGTACCTTGAGAACTGGGGAGCAGTCCAGGACTTGTTAGTCCAACTCATCTGTGCGCTGGTCCCATTGCACTCTGAGGGTCCACTGAAGGGTGCACATGTGAAGTCTGGCCAGTGGAATGGTGGGAATGGCTGCTGCCATCAGACTCATTAGCCTGAGGTACAGTCTGGCAGGAATATGCAGACTCTCAGCGACTTCTTGAGTCTGGGCCATAAGGCATTCCGCCTTGATTTGGGGTAAGAAGACCTTCCCCTGCTCAGAGTCCAGAATCGCCTCAATGTACTGCAGTCTTTGGGACAGTACTAGAACAGACTTGGGCAGGTTGACCGTTATGCCCAAGAGTGGAAGAGCTGGAGAGTGCGCTCCTGAGTCAGCAAGAGCTGTTCCCTGGACAGGGCCTTGAGAAGCCAATCGTCCAGGCAAGGGAAGACATACAGTCCCCTCTCTTCTGAGAGCTACTGTGACCTCTGCTTAGCACTTGGTAAAGACACACAGCGCAGAGGATAAGCCAAAGGGCAGCACTTTGAACCGGTAATGCTCTCCCTAAAAGGCAAAATGAAGAAACCTCCTGTGAGGAGGAAAGACCGAAATGTGCAGGTAAGCATCCTGCATGTCCATTGAACAGAGCCAGGCCCCGGTTTTGAGGAGGGGCATGAGGCCTGACAAAGTTACCATCTGGAACTTTTTGTACTGGACAAAAAGATTGAGGTCCTTTAGATCTAAAATGGGTCTCAGATCTTTTTGGGGATCAGGAAAAACCTGGAATAAAACCCCTGATTTCTCTGTTGCCTTGGCACCATTTCGATTGCCTGCTTGTGCAGAAGAGACTGTACTTCCTCCAGGAGAACAGGCAAATGAGCTGGGGATAGCTGAAGGGTGAGGGAGGGGTATCTGCAGGCTGCTTGATGAGCTCCAGGGTATGACCTATCTCTATGACCTGCAGGATCTATGCATCTAAAGTTATGGTTCTCCACTGATTCAGGAGGAGGAAAAACCGACCTCCGACCACCACCTGCTGGGTCTGGACCAGAGGAGGAGGGGGATCTGGCAAGGAGTCATGCTGAAGTGGGACCAGCTGTGGAGGCTGGTCCATCATTTCTGGGATGCCTGGCTTGCACTCCAATATTGGAGGGGGTGGGCAAGGAATTCTGGGCTCTGCGCTTACCCTGGGTATGGAGGCAAGCCTGGCCTATTGGCCAGTCTACGAAAAGTAGGCGGTCCTCTACCTTGAGGCTGAGTATGGTAGAGAGAATGGACAGACAATGGCCATTTCAGAGGCCTGAAGATCATTTATGAGGTCCTGGACATCATGGCCAAAGAACTTGGTGCCACTAAAAGGGGCATTAAGCACCTTGTTTTGTACATCGGCTGCAAATCCAGAGACCCTAAGCCAGGAGTGCCTACGATGATATACACCAGTGGCAGTTGTCCTGGCCACTGTGTTGGCCATATCATACAGGGCCCTGAGGAGATGTTTACTGACATCCTCCGCAGTTTGCAACCACCGGAGCAATTCTTCCTTCTGGGAGCCATCAGGAAGGGCTTGGACAATTGCCCTTTCTCCAGTTGGCATTCTAAAACTTAACCATGTGTGAAAGACCATTTACAATCTTCAGGCCCAAAGTGAAGGAGGCGTAAACTCTTTTACCTCAGAGGTCAATACTGTGGGATTCCTTGTCTGGGGGAAGGGAGCTAAGGTGCTTAGGTGCCTTAGATCAGTCATGGGCTGCCTTGATGACCACCAAGTCAGTTTCAGCCTGCGCAGCAAAATAAGGAAGGTCCTGGGGGCATTACAGAGTTTGTCTGCCCTATGTGGCACAGCTAGCACCATGTCTGGTATGTGCCAGACTGCAGTAGTGGCATTCTTCAGCACTAGAAGCATAGGAGAAATTATCTTAGAGGGAAGATTCAGGAACTTCCAGGAAGTCCACCAGGTCTTTAATGGTGACATCCTCCTCAGTCTGGAAGCCCATTGTGGCAGACAATTGCTTCATGACATTGAAAAAGGTGGCATCCTCAGGAGGAGACCTTAGAGTATGCTTGACAGAGTCCTCACTTGATCGAAGAGTCAGTGGACTTATCTGAGATGAGGATTTCTTCCTCTTCATCCTCGATGTCATGAGGGAGGAAGAGATCAGGATAATACTCCTCCTCGACGTCGACCTCCTCATCTGGGTCTGGGGTCGGATGTGCCGGCCCGCCGCAGGGAGTCTCCCGGGGTTGACGAACAGGTGTCGATGACGAAGCTGTCGTCGACAGCATCAACAAAGAGGGCCTGTTGAAGGCACTCAGCTGCTGAAGGAGTACATCTGTGAATTTAACTAGTACTTCATTCAGGTCCATAGTGGTCATCGAAGGAGAGGGGTTTGACAGCACGGGAGCTGATGACCCTCTGTCCTGGGAGCCCAATGAGCCTGTAGCCCTGGGAGAAGAAGCGTCAGGCCTCGACAGAGTTGTCGTCGATGGGTGGAGGGGCAGACGACCCGGAGTTTGATGGCTAAGCACCTTGCGAGTCGGGCAGAGGAGCTGTCTGTATGGGTCTGGTAGGAATAGAGACCTGGACAGCTGCTCTCTTTGTCGAGGCAGCCGCCGTTGATGAAGAGACCCCCTCCCCGAAGAAGAGGCCGACAGGGAAAGGGATCACTGCTGGGGGGAGGGTCGCAATCCCAGTCTTTTTTATGACTTTTCCCTGAGGACTTGTCTCGAGCCTTGGAGGTATGGGAGTGCGAAGATCCGGTGGGCAACTGGGTGGCCAGGGCCCAGGAGGACCCCTGCCTGGAGATGGCTACCTGCTGTTCCATGAATTATTTTAGAGCCTTCTTGCATCACCAGAGTATTGTTCGATTAAATGTCTGGCAAAGGTCATAGTCGGAGACGTCGTGGTCAGGCCCAAGACAGCAGACACAGAGTGTTTATCTATAGAGGCAATCTTCTTTCTGCAGCTGCATCGATGGAAAACAAAAGAAGAAGGACTAACTCTAGACATAAAGAATCTCTAAAAAAGAGATTTAGGCAAGGGTTGTAGGAAAAAAACATCTGTAGGCTGAAAAAGGAGCAAACACTGTGACAAAGCTTCCACAGAGACTGTGCTGGCAAGTTGATGGTGGAAAAGAACTAAGGAGGGCGCGGGGACACCCAACACCTATATAGGTTTGCTAACGTCGGCAGACGTTGACGGCGTGGGCAGCCTCAGTTGTACTGCCGAAAATCTTCCATGTGGATTCCCCTTCACCAACGGCGAAGGTTCCTATGGTGTAACCTGATGACATGAGATACCCCGAAGAAGATCTATAGATTCAGGTGGAACCAAAGGAGTTTGCACCAAAACGGGAAAAGAAAACTTCACTATATCTCAGTCGCTGATTCACCTGGGGGGGGGGGACAATAATGAATAATATTTGCTCAAGGATACATGGTTTATAATTGTGTGTGTCGATGTAACGCACTAGGAAGAACCTAAGTATGGATTATGATATGCTGGATTTAGATAGTTGGTTAGAAGTATTTAGCTTAAATGAAGTTAAATCAGTTCCAACTAGAAGGTGTGGTGAAGGAAAAAAGGCCCTCTTGCTAACTGACCTTTTGATCCATCTTGGGTTACTGGGCAATTCCTTATAAGATCTGAGTCTGTTAACAGAAAAGGTTCTGATCAGGAGATCATCCTTGCATGGGGGCACCAACTGTGCATGTAACTTGAACAAAATTGTGAACCAGTGGAAAGCCCACTTGGTGTCCAAAGGAAGAATACATACAGTAGCTTCACATACTGTAACGGTCACAGTGGTGTGTCAGTGAATCACAGAAATGGGTTTGGTTCACAAACTTGTAAACTTTTCACTTTTATATTTTTTAGACTGGGATCAGAACCATGCAACTTATCCCTGGAGCTGCAGCTTGCTCAGTACCCTCCTGAAATCAGTGACCCAGCCACTGTGTCCCTAGTAGAATATGCCATGCCTGGCTCCCAACCCATGGGGACTAGATTTCAAATGGACAAGCCCAAACCCTATAGCTTAATCAAGCCAATATTGGATTTCAAGCCATTGAGCCAAGTACCCGAGTTTAATCTTTTACTTGACTTTGATATGGTATCAAAGAATCCATGTTTCAAAACATGTTCCAAAATACTGGGTCCCAAGCCTTGAGTTCCTGACACACTAGTATCAAACTGTAGATGAGATACACAGTCGGAGCAACTTTCAGGATTAGTGCTACACAATTTAAAGTTGGCCGTGTTGAGGGGTATGCTTCTGTGAGAGTACGTATGTGTATGTGTGTATCTATTTGTATATGTTTATATTTTACTAAGAGACTACATTTACCTGATTTGAAATGCATCAAATTCACTGTGTTTGGACAAAATGTTAGTCACATGCAACGTCCTGCTCACAGTTTAATTTTGTATTTATAACATGATGGAAGAGACCGACTTCAGATTCAGAATCATAATTATCCTTAAACTTACTGGCACCACAGCAGCATAAGAGGCACATGTTTTTCTTTTATAAAAATTAAACACACCAATTATATGTTACATTAAAAAGCACCTCAGGCAACTGTGAGGAGTGAGAGAGCGCAAGAATTTCAGGATGAGCAATGTCTTTCACAACAGTGCCCTCTGCTGCTCGTGTGCTGCTTGAAGTGAAGGAGGCCGTCAAACTAGTAGCAAAGCTTTCTTCTTTACTTAATAAAATTGTGGTTATCTCCTCTTCTAGGCTCTAAACAAGTCAGAAAATAAAGAGCAAAGAATCAAAAGTGCAGACAGTGCAAGGAAACACAGCAAAGACCTACAAAAGAAAAGACAGATTAGACAAAACCATCAAAGCATCTAGAAGGAAAAACACTGAAAAAGGGAAGTGGCAAAATGTTTTACATGACGGCGGGTAAACAACATGAACTTACTTAATATAATCCTGTCACTAGGTCAAAAAAAGTTACCAGTTCTAAAGAAGAAGAATCGTTCTTATCATACGTAAGGATGTAAAACCAACACCTGCCTAGCAGTCCTACTTGTAGGTGTCAAGGCGCAAAAGCGAGGTGGGTTACTGTCAGGTAGTGCAATCCTCGGTGTGTTAAACAAGACAAACTGAAGGTAAGTGTTGTCTGCTGGGTGCAAGGAACTACCAATAGGTACACTCTCCCCCCCCACCCCTTGAGTCATCTTACTGCTATTATAAAATGTGGAAAGGCATTTAAATTTTTTTCTGTTTTATTTTCATTTGCAAAATAAATCATCCATGTCTCTTGTGGGTAAGCCCTGCTTCACACAATAACAGAGCGCATGCAAGACCCTTTTGAATACCACGTGTATTCACACGGGTCCAAGCCAATCAGAAGACTGGATTGTTGATTCCAGTTTTATAACAAAAGGGCAATTGCCTTCCCTGTCAAATTACTTGCTAGGATGCTGTAATGAAGCTAAGTAATGCAGTGCATACATTTTTACATTATACTCTTGGCACTGTACATAAATGTCTAAATACAACATTCATTTATAGAAAGTTGACCTTTCTTATGGATTCTACCTGACAGTGTGCACCACATCTAACAACGAAATTCCCACAGACAAGCTATGAAAAGGAAAATCCCAGTTTCAAAAAGAGTTTTCAGGTCACCCTGGTCATGTACCAGGAGAAGCACAAATGAACCCAGAACACAAGAGGAAAGAATGCAAACTGTAGGCAACTGAAGGAAGGGGTTCAAAAAGGACACCTTTTCTGATTTCCCTGCTCCTTCTTTCGCACTTGGCATCTCAGACATCGTTTGGTGCTCTTCTGCGTGTAATTTTTCCACTATGAGAACATGGGCTTCCATTTTCTGTTTTTCATTAAAACAACAGGCATCAACAGTAGACAAAAACAGATATATACATATACAGTGTTTACCCAAGGTACAAACAAAACAAAAATAAAACACAAGACTAACAGCCTATATCCTGCCAGACATACACAGTTCTGTCACTTTCAGTCGGTATGTACAGCCGCTGCCTCACAAGGAACCATTTAAAACATATACACAGAACACACTCAGGAAATTTTGACAGCCCCCCACCAAAAAAAAAAAGAAAATGCACACACATATAGCATTCATATAATAGCACAAAACTAAATGCTCAGCCTTTAAGTAACACCAGACTTGAATGACGTGTGTAACAAAAGTTAACAATGTTTTTAAGTAAATATTCTGCACTGTCGCAAATTCCAAATATTAAGGACAACAACTTATGAGTCCATTACATCAGTGGACAGCATTGAACCTGGGCATATTTTAATCTTCTAATCGGAAGGTGAAAAATGGGCCTAGTATTTCATATGCATGATCAACATGGTTCCACCGTACTAATTTTTCACATTTCTGGAAAGCAGATTACTATTATTCAAAATGGTACAGCAAAGCTGCACAACTTAGTGATTCATTCATCATACCAAGTTATTCAGCTATTCATCTAACAAGTGGAAAAAGTATAAAGAGCAGAACCATGTCAAAATGTGCCAAAACTGACCGGGAGCATACTAACATAATAAAATGCCAGCAGAATAGGCCTAATGGTCTTTCGTGTCTGCTCGTTTGGTCAGCCCCCACCCTGGGTGCTGACCTTGCTGTCCCCCTCGCCTTCTCTGGCTTCTCCCTTCCCAGTTCCGGATATTCTTGCTGCATTGGATTTTGCTTCTAGAACCCTTCCCCTGTACCTGTCCCACCCCTTCTTGAACCCCTCCACTGTCTCTGCCTCCACCAGCCCCTAGGCAGTGTATTCCATGGCTCCACCACCCTCTCAGTGAAGTAGCACCTCCTTTCTCCCTGAATCTTCCCTCCAGCTTCCACCCATGCCCTCTAGTGGCCCCTCCTCCTTCCTTCAAGCACCCTGACTGTTCCTCCCCATTTACCTCTTCATGTACCTGAAGACCTATCATGTCCCCTGTCCTCTTCTCTTCCAATGTGTAATATTTAGCTCTTCGAGCCTCTCCTCATAGGTCCTGTCCCCAAGCCCCAAATCATTTTGCTGCCCTCCTCTGACCCTCTCCAGGAGGTTAATGTCCTCTTAAGTGTGGCCTCCAAAACTGTATGCAGTACTCAAGGTGCGCCTCACCAAGCAGTTATACAGAGGGAGTATCACTTCCCTCCTTCTGGAGGTGATCCCCTAGCGATGCATCCCAGCATCCTGTTGGCCTTGGCTGCTGCCCTCCTACAAGTCTCAGAGTTGTTCATCTTGACATCCACCACCACCCCCAGGTCCCTCCCAGCCATCAAGACTTGTTGCATTCCCCCAGGGTGTACACTTGGCCTGGGTTTCTGGCCCCCAGGTGGAGTACCTTGCATTTCCCTGCATTGAACCTCAGCTTCCACTTTCTAGACCATCTTTCCAGAGCCTCCAGGTCCCCCTGTAGGGCCACCCTCCCCTCCTCCCCATCCACCACCGCCTCCAGTTTCGAGTCATCTGCAAAGAGACTCATCTCACTCCTGATTCCTGTCCTTATGTCAGATACGTAGGCGTTGAACAGAAGGGGCCCAAGGACTGATCCCTGTGGGACCCCACTAATGACCCTCCTTGGGGATGAGACTATCCCACCAACTACGACCCTCTGGGTCCGGCCCTGAAGCCAATTGCCTATCCATCTGATCATCTGGTTCCCCACCCCCATTTCTCCCAGCTTATCCAACAGGCCCACGTGAGGAACAGAGTCAAATGCCTTGCTGAAGTCTAGAAAGAGGACATACTGAACTGGGATCTGTGGAATCTGATCACACCCAGTGATATAGCCTACGATATACTCAACGGTTCAGAACTCTCCTCTTTTTTCACTTTTTTTTTTAACACAAGCCCATTTCATAATAGCAACAATACTTCTATGGATGTGGTATATCATGGGAATAGCCTGTGTAATTCATAGGCATGGTTAGACATTTCACAGGCAAGTCATGTTAAGAACGAAATATTTAATTGGTTACCTATTTAAAGGCACTGCAAGTTATTCTGGAGGGTGTTTTAACTTTGTGTTACTACACAGTGCACATTGTCTTTATATACAACATCTTGAAGTCACATTTTTAAACAAAATAGTACAGGGTTTTCAACCCAACAAACTGAACGAACCAGCAAAGACTTCCAAACATACTGTAGTGTTAGCACAATTTTGAGGTGTAATTCATGCATTTCCTAGAATTTTGTGGGAGCTGGTATGTATAAATGTTGGATATGCCATGTGATGAGTGAAATAAATAATTTATTTTGCACAAGAATAATTTGACTTCTGGTAACCTCATGAGTGGCATAAGCCACAAGTGAGGTGTCTGAGGTCAAACTGATGAGTCAGTTATGCATGCAGAGTCTGTTTGGGAGGCCGTGCTGTTTTTTTTTTTGGAGTAAGTAGACATGCAAGCAGACTGGTGGGTGGGCGGCTATGGAAAAAGCAGCTGGGAGTCCTGAGTACTAAAGAAGACAGATAAAAGCTGTGGAAAAAAAAGGTAGAGCTGTATACTTACTGTAGCAGTTTGTTGTGTGCATTTTGGAAGACAGAAATGGATGGTGCAGGCAGGCAAAGATGTGGGACTGTAGCAAGGAGCAGATTTTAAAAACGAAAGTGATAGTGTGTGCACATAGTGCCAGTAATGGGGGGATGACTGACAGAGGGGGTGTAATATTAAAGTGCTACTGAGTGTAAGCAGTGCCAGTAGTAGGGGGGATGACTGACAGAGGGGTGTAATTAAGTGCTACTGAGTGTAAGCAGTGCCAGTAGTGGGGGGTGACTTGATGGGGAGGGGTAATAGTAAAGTGCTACTGAGTGTAAGCAGTGCAGTAGTAGGGGGAATGACTGACAGAGGGGTGTAAGGTGTCACAATTTATTTGAAACCAGTGGAAATAAATGGATTTACTACACTCCTTCTGGATCCACACCTACTGCATAACTTGATACACAATGGCCAGATTCAGAATATGCAATTTCATCATGAGTGAGGGGGCAGGATCATAACTCACAAGTGGCAGAGCAGCGAGTGAATTACAGAAGTTACGAAAGGTTTCATTCTCGCCTACATTATATAAATATGAGTATATAGTATAAGATTTTTATGGCAATCATGGTATCCATAGCAACCTCATTCATATAGGACCCTGATTATGGGATACACTAATATTGTGGGAGTGAACTCAGCTTTTCCTTGAGCCTCAAAATGCACCCAAGGTGCGACAGTATCACATGATATACCACCCTGACATGTAGAGTATTACTACATAGATATTTTCTAAATTGGAAAAGTTCACACCTCCCACCAATATAACCTGAAGTATGAAGAAGAAAGCACAAATATGACCACTCCCGGAAGACAGCAGAAAACAGGCATGCAGACAAGTGGCAACAATAACATACCCCTTGAGCCTGCAGAGACAAAGGTGGGACTAGACGCTTTTCCCATTCATTAGGACGTGGTGCAGGCGTAGATTCCATGAAACTGCGTTTGAGCTCACTAATACTAGCCTGATGTTTCAATACTTCCTCCTGGGTTTTATCGTGATCCTAGCAATGTGTAACATAAAAAGTTGGGGGCAAAATAGGACAACCAAGCAAAGTATATTAGTTAATGAAATAAAAAGGCAATGGAACAGATGCCCTGTCTCACTTAAAGTCTTAGTGAGGCAACATTTCTGACTTCTGTTTTATTCATTCTTTTAAAAAACAGTAAAGAGCACTTATTTGTTTATTTATTTACAGTATTCGTAATTTTAGACAGGGGAAAGGCACACTGAGCTGTGACAGCTGTTACAATAGCTCACTAGCTTATCACTTATATTCCATGCAGAAGGTAATACCTTTCAAACTTTTTAAACTGCTTACCTGTTCAAAATTATTCAAGGCTCTATTCACAGAGCCCTACATACCCCAAAGTGAGTACGTAATGCTTCTACTCACATGGAGGCCCCCATATGCACATGCAGAGGACTCTTTGGTATTTACAACAGCAGCCCTTACCTTTTCCTACCCAATCCTAGCATGTCATATACAGCTGCATGCCTGATTGGTCAGGGCAGCAGGGAGGAGAAAGTCGCATATAGCAGGATTCCCAGGACCATGTGCTTTGGTTTACAGCACTGCTGGGCGTGCATAGCCTCCGATATACAAGGGTTGTTGAGTGGCTACCCCCCCGCCCCAACAATATGAAAACAAATGACCAGTTTGTTCAGTGATCATAATGGGAGACTATTAGGTGACCTGCACTAAAGGAACATGGCAGTTCTGAGCCATATACAAGGACCCCTTGATCCACCTGTCTGGTGCAAACCCAGGAGGTTCACTAGGGCCAGGATGCAGACTGCCTCTCCGGTTGCTCCTACCCTTCTGCAAACTCTTCACCTGTGGAAATGAAGTAGGAGGATCAGTCAGTGGCTGTGAATGCCACACGGCATCTACACAGCTGGGGATGAGGAGCTCTGAAAGCTGGCTGTGTCTGAAAGACTTGCTAGATAATCCACTTTGGGATTGGCCCCCTCTAACTATTAGTTTTTACTGGAACCTCCTAAAACTTGCTAATGACACAGAAAATATTTATGTAGTATAATTTTACGTCTTCATGCCTACAGTTAATCTGATGAGAGTGTTTATTTGAGTCATTGTCTCTTTTCTGCCTTGTTAAAAGCCTGACTGTAATGGAAGCACCAACCTTTCAGGGTTCACATGCAAGCCTCACTGGGCCGCAGACACCCTGCCCCTCTGGGCTACTGAACCCCCACCTGAACTTCTATGATAGGGAAGCCCTCCATGCTCAGAAATTTCAATGCGTTTTTCATTTTTGTTAGTTGAAGAAAACTGTGGTATCACAGACAAGTTTCACTCCGAAAACGTGTGCAATGTTTTTTCTATGACTTGCAGTTTTAACTACTGTGCAGTACTAGCTACTTAAGCTACAGTACTATCAAGTTAACCATACTTCTTTCGGAACCTGCTCTTTCTTTTGTGTAAATGTTGTATTTGTAAGGCAGCTAGCTTAAAGTTTAAGATTACTAGGTACAAGTCTATTAAAGTGTTTCTCAGAAATAATAGTTGGCTTTCTAGGTGTGTAGAGTTTAATCTCTGCAGTCCTAGCCAAATCTAACCTATGATATTCTCACCAACAAACTTTCAGGGAGACAGGGCATACTTCCGCACTGAATTGATACAGAGATTAAAGCAGCATTAGTTGAGTAATTTTAGCAGGTTAAGGGTAAAAAAAAAAGAAATCTAAAATTTATCAAAGCTGCCAAAAGCAAGAAACGTATTAATGTGGTTACTGTAATCTGGAAATATACTTAATAATAAGCAGAGGTGACACTGGGAATCAGTTTTCAGCCCCTTTGTGCCGTGTTGTGTAAAGGCCAGACAACTTAAATCAGCTAGCTTTAAGCATTGTCAAGGCTCAGGGTAATTTTTGAAAATTTTAAGGAACAAAGCCTATGGCACACAACAGAACAGTTATGTACTTACCTTAACAGTAGATCTTCGAGAGAATCTCTTTCTTCAGGCCACACCTTTGAAACTATACCTGCGTCAGTGCTAGGACCACACGTAAACTTTTGCAAGCCAGGGGCAGCCCACAACAATATCATGTGTCACTGTCTACATGAACGTCGGTGGCCCCATCTCTCCTCAGTTCGTCACTGCAAATTATTCTCGGAGGACCCCTCTTTGAGGAACAAGGAGATCATGCCAGCACCCAGCATACCAGGCAACAATGGGACCTGGAAAAAGCAGCTATGAAAAGAAACAATGCAAGAAATCTGTTGCCATACCCCTACAGGAGAAGGAGGGTGGCACGGCATGGCCTGATAAAAGAGATTCTCTTGAAAATCTACTGTTACAATAAGTACAGCATTAAATCAGCATTAGTTGAGTAATTTTAATGGGTTAAGGGAAAAAAAAGAAATCTAACATTTATCAAAGCTGCCAAAAGCAAGAAACTAATTAACTAGAGTCCATCATCATAGTAGGGGCATAGTTAAAGCAATTTTGTAAAAGTGGGAGAGAGAAGAAAAAAAGCTAGAGTGTACAAAACAGAAAAAAGCATAAAAAAGGGTGGGTGCATTAAAGGATAAAGAAAAGAAGACACAGAAAGGGTAAGGAAAGGATAGGCAAAGAAAGATGATGGGCATCGTGCAATTCAGTGTTTGTGGGGCAGCAGTGTTCAAGAAGACCTTCTGGACACTGCAGTGCTGCCCTATCTGCAGGCACCTGTCTGTGTTGAGGGTGGAGGCTGCAGGACTCCTAGCAGAGTTGGCAAGGATCCAGGCAGCCTTCTCCCCCACATAGGGGCCACCATGTCTACCATCACTCCCTCAGAGGATGTCAAGAAGGAGGGACAGATGGACTACAGTGGGCTCAAGAAGGGTGAAGGAGGTGGGACAAAGGCACATCCTCCAGTCAGTGACACTTCATAACTCACATGCCATCTTGGCAGAGCAGGAAGATTGCACAGCATCTTCAGAAGTGGACACCAAGGGGGATGAGGGGGTCATCCAGGATGGAGACCCAAGGGCAACTGGAAGAACAACACACACAGGAGGAGGAAGCAAATCCTGTTTGGGGACTCCATTGTTAGGGGGACAGATCTGGGGATAGGCAGCAGTAGGGGAAAGGGAGGTAGTGTACCTACCTGGAGGCACAGTTCGTTGGGAGTGCAAGCAGATCCTAAGGATCGCTAAGGTGGTGGCAAAGAAGGGACAGCTGGATGCCATTATCCAAATGGGGACAAATGACCTGGCAGGAGAGGGGGTAGACATAGGTAAAGTACAGGAGGAATTCAGAGAGCTGGCAAGGAGTCTTGGGCAAGTAGTACGCTCTGTGGCCTTCTTGGAGGTTATACCTGTCCATGGCAAGGGAGCGGGCTGAGACATCCGCACCACTGAATTCAACAAATGGCTGAAGAAATGGTGAGGACAGGTGGGGTATGGCTTCACTGGGAACTGGGACCTCACCTGGAGGGATGAAGGACTGTATGTACCGGACCGCCTACATCTATCTGGGGAGGGGAAGGTAGGAGGGAGGCAAATGCAGTCAGGGGGATTACTGTAGTCCCTGCCGACATGACATATCTGAAAATAGGGAGACCCCAATTAGTAGACGGACACAAAAAAAACAAGAAACAAATTGGTCACAATAGGAAGGAAAACAGAAAATATAACACTAACATGTCACAGGGTACAGACTGGAAAACGGAAAAGGAGGGGGGGGGTGCACAGGATGGAAGGTAATGTGCACAAATGCCTGCAGTCTGGGAAACAAAATCTCAGATCTAATGGCATTGATGGCAGACTCGAACCTGGACATTGTGGCTATTACAGAAACATGGCACACAGGGAACCATGACTGGGATACAGCCATACCAGGATATACACTTTTTAGGAAGGATAGGGAAGGGAAGAGGGTGGCTATGTATATGAAGGAGGACATTAAAGCAACGGAGGCTCCAGAGCTACAGGAAGGAATGGAGGCACTGTGGGTCACCCTAGAGGAGGAAAATAAGACTGCTATTCGCACTGGAGTGGTTTACAGGCCTCCTCTGCAGGGGGAGGAAACAGATGAAGTTCTGGTGGAGACCATCGATAAAATGACAACCAAAGGGGAACTATTGCTAATGGGAGACTTCAACCTGCCAGATGCAGATTGGAGCATTCAGACTGCAGGTACAACAAGTAGCAGGGACTTCAAGACTGCCCTGAAAGGGGCAAACGTAAGGCAGCTAGTAGTAGAACCCAAACGGGAGGGGGCTATACTGGACTTGGTGCTGACCAACGGGGACAGGATCAGAGATGTTAAGGTGGGCAGTCCCCTTGCTTTCAGTGACCAGAGGACAGTATGGTTTACTGTAACCACAGTGGCAAAAGAAAGTCATACAAGGATTAGGGTTCTGCATTTCAGGCGGGCCAACTTTAAGGAAATGGGGGGACAGTTTAAAAGTGCCCAAGCAGCAGAAGGTACAGAGGGAGATGTGGAGGAACAGTGGTCTAGACTTAAAAGAGTCATAACAGAAGTAACAAGACACTGTGTTAGAATGCATAGTAAGAGTAAAAGAAAGAAACGACTACTATGGTTCTCGAAGGTAGTGGCTGAGAAAGTAAGGGAAAAAAGAAAGGCCTTTAGGAAATATAAGGAGACTCACGAGGATGAGGACAGGGGGAAGTATAAACAGAAAGAATCTGGGAAACAGTCAGAAGGGCTAAGGCACAGACAAAGGAAGGTATAGCACAGGCTATTAAGAAAGGAGACAAGATCTTCTTCAAATACATTACCGAGAGGAAAAAGACCAGAAATGGTATTGTTAGGCTGGAGAAGGAAAGAGGAGGGTGGGTGGAAGATAATCTAGAAAAGACCAAGATGCTGAACAAATATTTTTGCTCAGTGTTCACCAGGGAAGGGGAAGGTGAGGAACAAAACTCATTGGGGGGCTAAGTCAGGGGAGGGAGGTTGACACCAGCCCATTCACTGTGGAAAAGTCCCAGAGGAACCTGGGGGATAAAATAGATAAAGCAATGGTGCCAGATGGGATTCACACCAGAGTATTAAAGGAACTCAGGGACGTACTTGCAGGTCCGCTGACTGACCTTTTCAACTCATCTCTAGACTCAAGGGAGGTACCTGAAGACTGGAGGAGGGCAGAGGTGGTCCCTCTCTACAAGAGTGGCAGTAGGTAGGAGACAAGAAATTACAGACCTGTAAGCCTCACCTCAGTAGTGGGGAAGCAAATGGAGTCCCTACTTAAGGAGAGGATTCTGAAGCTTCTGGAGAATAGCGGGGCACAGGATCCAAGGCAGCATGGATTCTCAGCAGGAAGGTCCTGTCAGATAAATCAAATTGATTTCTTTGACTGGGTGACCAGGGTGATAGATCAGTGAAGGGCGGTGGATGTGCACTTCCTGGATTTCAGCAAGACCTTCGACACCGTCCCACAAAGGAGATTGCTAAATAAACTGAGAAACCTGGGAGTGGGCCCTATGGTGGTAAAATGGGTTGAGAACTGGTTAAGGGACAGGACTCAGAGGGTGGTAGTAAATGGCATGAAATCAGAAGATGGGCCGTATGGTCCTTATCTGTATCAAAGTCTATATCTGTATGTTACATATCAGCTCTATCTTCTTTGAGGATATCTCTCTCATCAGGCCACACCTTTGGGAATGAGTTCCAAGCAGTATCAAATACTGACAATCGGGGCAGATGATACATATATGTTCATGACAGCAGGCCTTGTAATACCACCAGGACAAATCCTGCTTGGCTGCAAGAGCTAATATCCAGACTGTAATGTTTAGTGAAGGTGTGGACAGTCCTCCATGTGGTCACTGCACAAATCTCAGCAGCAGAAATATTTTGAAAACAAGCAACAGAAGTGGCCATGCCGCTTGTGGAATGAGAACGAACCACTCCAGGAAGTTCCTTACCACACTTCCTATAACAGAACGTTTAATACAATGTGTAGACCGTTTGGACAGCCACTGTTTAGACACAGGGGTGCTCCCTTTCCCAGGGGCAAATGAAACAAAAAGCCAAGAGGGCTTTCTGTAGTCCTTGGTGCAGTTCACACAATATCTGAGAATTCTATGTGCATCCAAAATAAGGAGTAATGCTTCCCCTGGACTTGCACACTCTGGGTAGTATACTGGGATGTATGGTTTAATTCAGAGTAAATTCAGACACCACCTTTGGTAAGAACCAATGGCACATAAAGACACTCTGGGCCAGATTTTTTAACGTGCGCAAATGCTGCAAGCCCCAGGTGCGCCATACATATGGCAGACAGAGCTTGCAGCATTCACCCAGTCAGTAATCAGGATTTTCTATCCTGTGCATCGATCACTGCAAGTCAGACCACCTTTCTGTTGGCCTAGCTTGCATCAATCCTGGGTACCCTTTTCATGGGCTTGCGCCAAATATTTGGGCGCAAGCTGCCATAAAGTGGGAAAAGCATTGTAACTGCACCCAATGTACTAAAATCTACTTCATAAATGTACTTCAAAATGTAACTGTCCCTAAAGCTGCCACCCCTCCACCCGCCGGCATGCCCTAATGTTAGCATCCAACAGGCAATGTTGAACATCCCCCTTCCCTAACACCAAGAATGGGACTGCACTCCTGGTGAACCCTCCCTGTCCATGCCTGGACACGCATACACTGCTCAATCTCCTGTTTCCACACAACAGAACTGCCCTGATTAGCCTCATCACACTCTAACCTAACACATAATCCATTCCCTCACTCAACAAGGCCCTTTGAGGCTGCTTCTGCTTCTCTCTCTCTCTCTCTCTCTCTCTGTCTCCCTTCCTCTCACTGCTCACAGTAGCAATTCACTGTAAATGTTTTTATGGCACTGTTAGTACTTGTCTTGTGTTATTTATTTTGGGTAATCACCAAGGGCTATAACTAAGCTATTGTACTGTACTCAAATTGTAATTGCTCCTTTACTGTGTGATTCTCATGCACCTACTGTTTTTTTTTCCATGTAACTGTAACCATTACTGTATTGTATGCTGAACTAGTTTGCTTACTCTGACATGGAACCTTCGTAAAAGAGCTTGCGCTCAAAGGTCTTATCCGAACAACTAAATTAAAAAAATCCGGTGCAGTTGTGGCACAGGGGTTTGGCATGCCGCTAGATTTAAAGTGTTGTGGCGCAGGACTTGATGCAAGCCCCGTGTCACCATTTAAAAATCTGTCCCCGATGTCTTTATGGAAAATCAGATAGGGAGGCTCACACATTAGAGCCTGTAGCTCTGAAATCCTTCGAGCAGAAGTGACTGCAACTAAAAATGACGTTTTCCATGAGAGGAAGCATAAGCCACAGCTCGTGGCTGGCTCAAAAGGAGCAGCCAATGTAGGCTTCCCTAAAACCAAATTCAGGTCCTAAGCCGAGACTGGATTTCTAATGGGAGGTTTCATATGTGATACAACTCAGAAAAGTGCAGAATACCACTAACTGGGCAACTGTCTGTAGATTCCACAGGGGCATGAAAAGCTGAAATTGCAGCCAAATGCACCTTGAGTGATGAATACTGAAGACCAGAGTCTGATAGGGACAGCAAGTATGCTAACATTGCATGAACCAGACAAGTAAACTGATCCAATTGCTTGGAAGAGGCCCACAACATAAACCGCTTCCACTTCAAAGAATAGGTGTGCCTGGTGGAGGTTTTCTGGCTGCCAGCAGAACATCAGCCACCTCAGGTGCTACTCCAAATCATGCTATGGCTATGTCTTCAGCAGCCATGCATGCAGAGGAACTTCAGGTCCGGATGGACCCTTGTCCTATGACAACAGGCCCCTGCACAGAGATAGTGGTACTATAGCTTCCACCACAAACTGTTGCACCAGTAGATACATATCTGCTAAGGCCATAGGGAAGCAATGAGGATGAGGGTTGCCCCACCATCTTCAATTTGAGTAGTACTCTGTATCAGAGGAAAGGGAGGGAAGGCATACTGAAACCTCCCTTTCCAGGAAAAAAACGAGTCTTGCCAGAAAACTCCAGGCACTAGAGCAAGCAAGCAAAAACGCGGCAGTTTTGCATTGTGTGGTGATGCAAAAAGGTCCAACTCTTGGAACCCCCCACCTTGCGAAGATGTCTTCCACTACTGAGGTCACTCTGGATTGTGACCTGCTTAACTTGTCTGCTAAGACATTTTGGACAACTGGAAGATGCACAGCTGATCATTCCAGAGCCCAATAGCATACTCTCAATGCTTCCCTGCATGGTGGACAGGAATGAGTGCCCCCTTGTTTGTTGATGATGCAATGCATCACACCAACATTGCCTGTCTGTATTAACAGCGCACCTGGAGTCAGATGCCCTTGAAATGCCTGGAAACTATGTAACACAGCTCTCATCTCCAAGACATTTATATGCAATGTTGTCTCCACCTGGGTCCAAGTACCTTGTGTCCAATGGGGTCCCAGGTGCATTCCCCACCTAGAAGCTGAGTTATCCAAGGTAAGAATTTGTGTTGGGGTTGGAATCAGAAAAGGAACGCCCTTAGTAAGTTGTTGCAGACCATCCACCACGTCAGTGTTTTTCTCAAGGGAGACGTGACTAGCACCTGTCTGTCTAGTTAATCATTCAACTGGTCCCACTGGACTCTTAAGGTCGATTGTGGGATCCGCATATACTATACAAGTGGGCCAGTGGAACAGTAACAATGGCTACTGCCATAAGACCTAGAAAGCATAGCAAAATCCTGTCTGGGACATACTGACTGTTGTACACCATTTGTGCTTGGGCAATGAGGCGTTCGGCCCTGTCCAGAGGCAGGAACCCAAAGCCCTGAGCTGTATCCAAGACTGCCCCTATGTACTACAATCTCTGACAGGGGGGTCAGTACTGACTTTGGTAGACTGACTGTCACCCCAGGTCATCAAACAATTTCCTAGTTTAAACCAGGGTGTGCAGTAGTTTATCCCTGGAATGGACTTTTAAAAGCCAATTGTCCAGGAAGGGAAACACATACAGGCTTTTCCGGCAGAGGGCTGATGCTACCACTGCAATGCATTTGGTAAAGGCTCATGGCACAGAAAATAAGCCAAAAGGCAATACTCTGAACTGGTACTGCTCCCCTTCTAGTATAAATCTCAGATACTGTCTATGATGCGTCCTAATTTTTATATGAAGGTAAGCATCCTTCATATCCAGGGGCGTCATTTAGGGGTAGCCAGGGGTTGTGGTTGAGACCCCTATGATTTTTTTGCAACCCCTATGATGCCCACTGCAACCCCTAAGAATCCTAAAACAAGGTTTCCCTAGTATTTATTTATATAAATGTGGTAGTTGGGGGAGTTTAACAACCCCTATGCTTTTGCTGAAATGGGACTTTGCAACCCCTATGATTCTAGTGAAATAATGCTACTGAGTATAACCTACCTCCTTCTGCTTGCTATCCCCCTCCCTATGCAGTCCATCATCATATTTGCTCTCCCCACCACCGTTGAACACTTTCAGATCATTTGATTGATAACCCTGAGGTCCCTTTCCTATGAGATATATGCCATGACCTCTCCTCCCATCTTGTACTCGGCTCTGGGTTTTTGTGTCTGATGTGCATGACTTTGCACTTTTTTGGTATTGAATCCCAGCTGTAAAATTCTAGACTACTCTTCTAGTCTTTCCAGGTCCCTACTCCAGCCTGCATTCCCTCGATTATGTCCACACTATTGCAGATCTTGGTGTCATCAGCAAATAGATAGACTATTCCTTCATGCTTCACCCTTATGTCCCTATGAATATATTGAAGAGAACAGGCAAAGTACTGACTCATGACTCCCATCTCCCTGAGAATTCCCTATTTAGTACAATCCTCTGGGTTCTATTCCTGAACCAACTGGGGATCATTGGTTAAGGATAGGCGACAGGGTGATGGTAAATGGCATTCATTCTAATTAGGGGACAGCGACCAGTGGGGTGCTGCAGGGCTCACCATTGGGACCGTCCTCTTCAATGTCTTCATAAGTCACATTGCAGAAGAACTAGAAGGGAAGGTATGCCTTTTTATGTTTGCTTGCACGCACGTGCAAGAAACATGTTGTGGCAGCTTGCTGGAGTAGCGGGTTGTGGAGGTGAGGCAATGTTGTGGTCAGTGCCAGCAGTGCTTTTTGGGGCTGGTCTCTGTGGCACCAATAGAGGAGCATGCTGTCAATGACAGCAGTATTACAGCATGCCACCAACTTGAAAGAAATTTGCTGCTGCAATCAGGGAGCGCCCATCATTTAACAATCAGCTCTCTTTCTGCTGGGGTGGTCCCTGATTCCAGCGGCGAATCACAACTTGCCTTGTCTGGTGTCCCATTTCAATAAACATGGCAGCAGCTGTCACCGTCCGCCTCTCACAGTCCCCATGGAAGACGACAGGGGTGCCCAATCCCCCTGTCGGCATGCCCCTCCCAGTTCATTTGCCAATGGGGAGCCCAATCCCCATCGGCATAATGTCCCCGTGTAATAGTTTTTAGAGGCTGAGGGGTGCCCAATCCCTCGGTATCATGTGACCCCCCAAATACAGATCCTTTTCTGTGCCGATGGGACGCCCAACCCCTGCGGCTTCAGTTCCTCCTTAAAATACAGGTGGCACACTGGAAGCCCACCCAGTGTACCAAAAACAAACCTGTAAAGGAAAAACCTTCCTGCTGGTATTTTTTAACCTGTAAAGCAAAGAAACAGTCCCTTGTTGTCTCCGTGCCCCTCCCCAACCCACATCCACCTCTGCACACCCAACATCCCCACACACACATTCATCCCATACTTACCTCCAGAGCCTGGCATGATGATCTCTGGTGGAGCGGAACACGCCTGCACTCTTCAAAGCTGACCACAAACTGAAGAAATGCCGGTAAGCTGTATAATGGCAAAAATGTTTTTTTTTTCAATTTAGGTGGATATCTTGGCCATTTTTGTGAATTTTAGCACCACATTTTCAACATGGGGTTCTTGGGACCCCACCTCATGAATTCAGTCACTGTCATCTGATTATTTGGTCCTGAAAGGTGATTTCGCAGTCACTGCGCAGAATCACCTTTTGGGACCAATTAACAAAACAGTAGTATCACTGTTTATGAGGTGGGCTCCCAAATAGCCTATGTTGCAAATTTGGTGAAAAAATTCCAAAAAAATGACTGTGTTTCAAACGTGCATTGTGCAGTTTCCACGCACACTCTTAACTTCAAGGATTTGTAATATTTTCACTCAAGATTTTCAACATTGTCATTTTTGCATATCTCTTTATGAACAGTACAGCTGTCATTTTCTATATCCTGTCCAAAATGTGTTTTTGCACATCTGGCGACACAATGGCACAGTCGCTGTGGGAAATCAACTTCCGGGACAGATTAAGAAAATCATAGTGACACTGTTCATGAGCAGAGGTCCCAAAATACCTATATTGAAAATTTGGTGAAATAATTCCACTAAATGACTGTGTTCAGAGTGTGCATTGTGCAGTTTCCACGCAGTTCATAAATTGAGCACTTTAATATTTTCATTCCAGATTTTCAACATTGCCATCTCTTCACACCTCTGTATGAATGGTACAGATGTTATTTTCCACATCCTGGCCAAACTATGTTTTTGCACATCTGGCACAGAATGACATGGTTACTGTGGGAAATCAACCTTCAGGACAGATTCACAGAATCACAGTGCCACTGTTCATGAAGAGAGGTCCCAAACGCTTTCATGAGGTGGGGACACAAAAAGGCCACGTTGAAAATTTGTAGTGCAAATATCAACAAACGCCCGGGATGTTAGGGTTTCTAACCATAATGTCCCACCCTGTACAGACTGACAGGCATCAGGGGTGTGCCTTTGGATTTCCGGTTGTAATACTCACGCCATTCCACCCCCAACCCCACCTGGAAGCCAGTGACAGGCATTGAGGTGTGCCTTGGACTCTTCAGCCACAGAGTTCACCCCATTTTCCTACACTGCACCCATTTCAGCATATGTGCTTATGGAATGGTGTGACTGTAAAGCCAAACACCCCAAGGCACACCTCAACACTTGTCAGTGTCTACAGGATAGAATGAGGTGACATGGCATGAGCGTTATGGGCGATGAGCCAAAGGCACACCCCAATGCCTGTCCATCTCTGCAGGATGGAGGGGGGTTGGCGTGACTTCAGTACTTCACTGCCATTCCTATCCTGCTTCTGTCTAACTCCTGCACTTTCAATGCTAATATCAGCAAGTAAACATTCAGCATTGACAAATGCTTGTTGAAGATGACATCAAAATCTGTAATAGGGTGGCTACCTAGGAGGGGTGGAGAGAATGAATAGGTATCTTGGGAAACTTGAGGAGTGGTCGGGGCATAGCAGCTGGGGGGAATGAACTGAACTGAACACTGAATAAGCAATAAGACATAACAGGGTGTGTGTTAACAGTTCTAATGCACAGCTAGGGGCGTAGGTGAGTACGAAGCTGCAGGCCAGTGCATTCAGTCTCCTAGAACTGTCTAACACACATCCCCAGAGTGGCTTGTTGTGCTTATAAAATGGGGCTGTATTTCCACGTGGAGTTTCTAGTTTTAGCCATGCATTAGACACTTCTAATGCATGGCTAATAACCAATCAGATTCCTTGAACTCATTTGCCCATTTTATAATGATTGCTTTGACATGGGCCACAAACTAGTAGCACATCCTAGAAAAATGCATGAATTTATAAGAAATGTGATTAAAATTTGATAAATGAGCAGGGTAGAGAATTCCAACCTCTGCTATGATTATTAGCTGGGATTCAATGCTAAAATGTGCAAAATCATGCACATAGGGCATAGAAATCCAGGAGCTGGTTATAAATGAGGGCAAGTTACTGACCATCATTAAGCAGGAAAGAGGCCTTAGGTTATCATATCTGATGACCTCAAATTGGTGGGGCAGTGTGACAAGGCAGTGGGCAGGGCTGATTGGATGCTGTAGAGCATATGGAGAGGCATCACCAGCAGGAAGAGGGAGATGATGTTGCCACTGTATTGAAAGCTCCTGTGAAACCCCACCTGGAGTACTGTGACGAGTTCTGGAGGCCACATCTCAGAAAGACATAGACAAGGTGGAGATAGTCCAGAGGAGGGCAATTAAAATAGTGCAGGGGTTACATTAAAAACTCTATGAAGAGAGACTGATGGATCTCAACATGTACACCCTACAAGAAAGGATGGAGAGGGGGAAATGATACAGACATACAAGTATCTCATGGGGGTGAACAGGGTACAGGAGAAGAGTTTATTTCAAATGAGGAAGTGCACCAGGACAAGGGGGACTGCAATGAAGCTGGGATGGGGGAAGTTTAAGGGGGAATGTAAGAAAGTATTACTTCAGTGAAAGAGTGGTGGATGTCTGGAATAGGCTGCCAGCAGAGGTGGTGGGAGCACAAACAGTGTGGGAGGGTACTTCAAACACGCATGGGATATGCATAAGGGAATATTGGTAAATAGGCAGGCAGGGAGGGGGAGGGTAGATGGAGACCAGGTTGGGTCTGCAGAGATAGAACAGGCAGGGAAAATCTGGATGGGCTGGGTGAGCCAAGTGGCACTTTGTGCCGATAATTTCTATGTTTCAATTTCCTACCCATTGTTTTTTTCTTTTTGTTTTGTTTTTTTTTTGTCACCTACCACTAGGCCTCCTTACTTGTGTAAAAGACTTTACTGAAGTTCATATAGGCCACATTGACAGCACACCTCCTGTTCACCTCCCTTGTCACCCAGCACTACTTCACCTGGGGAAACCATGTTGCTTACTGTCCTGTAAACCATTAGATTCTAAGAATTCTAGAATCATGCCAGCAGACAAATACCATTCGTCTCATCGAGTCTGCCTAAGATAACCCCACCTCCTTCAGGGCATCATTTAGGGGTCGCCAGGGTGCGATTAACCCCTATGAACTTTATGACCCCTATGACAGGCTTGTGACCTCTGCCCTGCTATGGCTTAATGGACGCTAAAAATATTAAAACATATTTTTTTTGCCTCCCTGGCATTACGAGTCTGCCCGTGCACGCACCTGAGGCTTGTGCAAGTTGTTGTGGCTTTGTGCTGCTGCGTGGAGGAGCCGTTTCAACAAGGAGTCTGTCTGGCGTGGTGGTGCCTGGCGCGCGCTGCATGTGTTCTCGACTCTCAGCCCACCATCCACCCACTCACAACCCCAACATCCATCCTGTTGCTGCCATGGCGTGAGAGAGGGTCACCTGACAAACTGGAGGATTGAGCAGGAGCAGCAGTGAAAAAAAACTGGAACCTACCCAACCACCACCACACGAAACAACTTCCAGGCAAGTTGAAGAGATTGCGACTGAGGTGCGAGCAACAAGAGGCTACAGTGTGAGACAGACTCGAGTGAATTTTGAAATTCAGCTTTTCGGCTGGTAGTTACTTAAACCGGGTGGCAGGCGAGGCGAGCAAGCAGAGTGAGGAAAGAGGAGCGAAGCATTGATTGTTTATGCCACAGACAGGAAGAGGGCAGTCCAGACCAGAAGCCATAATGTAAGGATGCAAATCGACTCCCCCCCCCAAGCACTACAGGTATACTAAAAACACTAAATATATATTGTCAGTAAATATAAACTCGCTGAAGGACAATGTGGGCAAACCACAGATAGCTTGCCAGATTTTAAAGCAATAAATCTAACTGTAGCACTTCCTCTCCTCAAGTGGCCTATAATGTTTATTGTTTAAATGATAAATATTCTCCTTTCCTTCTAATGGTGGTTAAAATGATAAGTGAAGGATGTGTCAAGTTTAGTCATTTGAATCATCAGATTCAAACCCACTAAGATTAATCAGCCTTCCAGTCTTTCCATAATGTGAACTAACTGCAAGTTTTCACGAATATCTTTTTTAAAGGAGGCTTACATTTCCAGTAATCAGTATCCTTACTTTTTAAAGGCACCAAATGTGTAACAGTTAGCAAGACATTGGTTGATTACCTGATTTTGGGGTCAAGACTGGGGTGGTCAGTAGCAGCGGAGGGGATGCCGGAGGATCAAGTGATACTGGGGTCACTCCTGTCAGTTCTAACCTCATCCACCCTCTCCTGTTTCTCCAGTTGTTTTGAACAAAACTCAATACCTGGTGCTGTCCCAGGAGCTGGATTTTGTTTTCTTAATAAAAAAAAGTCTGGGGAGAGTGGAGTGATGTGGTAATCTAAGAAGTGGCTATAGGACTAGTTTGGCTACTTATTATGAAGGGCTAGACATTTTTTTTTTTGCCAAAGGCTGAAGTGATCCAAAGTGGCCCAAAACTTCAGCTGGACTGAACTGAAGGTAAACGAGCCAAATTTCAGCAAATTCACTGAATACAAATTAGGTACTGGCTCATTGTTACACTTTGTGGAAACAGGTTCCTAAAGAGGGCTAACAGCATGGGATCAAAGCAAAGATAACATTACTCAAGGCTACTGAAATGTCAGCAGTGCTAGTCTGGAAATCCTCATCAGGGCTACATGCGTGTCAGAGGTACAGGCCCAACAGTCTTTCTCAGGGCTATCAGAGTGTCAGCAGTGTTAGCCTAGCAGCCTTTCTCAGGGCTGCAAGATTGTCAGTGGTGGCGTTAGCAGTGTTCATCAGCACTAACGGAATGCAAGAATGTTAGCCCAGCATCCTTCCCCAGGGTTGCTACTGTCAGTAATGTTTGCAAGGATATTAGTGTCCGTGGTGTTTATGGGAGCAACCACAGCTGAAAAGTTGGGGGGCACACATCCCTACCTAGACTTTCATGCTGATGCTAATATCATTGAGCAGTTGGCATGGCTTAAAAGTTGGGGGACTGGCCCCATTGGTTGTGCCCATGTATTAGCCCAAAGCCTTCTCTGAGGCTAGCATGTCAGTGGTGTAGCCCAGTAGCATTCCTCATAGCTATCAGTGTCAGGATTTTAGCCTGGTGGCCTTCACTGGGCTGAGTGCCAGCAGTACTAGCCTAGCAGCCATTCCCAGGGCTACCAGGATGTCAGCAGTACTAGTCTAACAGCTTGCCCCAAGGCTGCTAGAATTTCAGTGATATTAGATCAGTAGCTTCCCCAACGCTACCACAGTTTTTGTGGTGGTAGCCCAGCTACCTTACCCAGGTCTGCTAAAGTGTCAATGATATTAGCCCAGCAGCCATCCGCAAAGATACTAGAAAATGAGTGTCTGTGATGTTACATCTGGATTCATTTCTAGGGCTTACATAGTGTCAGCAGTGTTAGTCCAGCAGTTTTGCATGTAGAAATATGGCTTGCTCATGTAATCCTTGATTGTATGATTAGAAAGGCTGGTAGTATCACGTTGGCAGGACTTCTCTAGCAATGGTGCCAGTATATGACCCACATAATAGCTTCAGTATGTGCCAAGGAGTCACCACCTACAATAAACCCACAATCCTTTGTTACTGGGGAAAAA
Organism: Neoceratodus forsteri; assembly: GCA_016271365.2. NCBI lineage: Eukaryota > Metazoa > Chordata > Ceratodontiformes > Ceratodontidae > Neoceratodus > Neoceratodus forsteri. The sequence goes on from CM057449.1 coordinate 1,732,688,410, forward strand.
GCAGGTGTTACCCGGGGGGGGGGACTGTCTGAGAAAACCCACATGGTATATGTGTATGTGGCATTACAGTGACACTAAATTAAACAGACAATGTCTTGAATGTTTTTATGCACATGGAGGTGGAGTTTCATGTTTATGTAATGTGGCTTGTATATATAATGCCAGCCTTTAATGTTGGTTAAAGTTCTACATATCTTGGTTGCCATTGGTTGGATTCCTTTCAAATGCAGTTGCTATGCCAGTTAATATGTGCTAAATTAGTCTCCACTCTTGCAGGGGTGCAAAGGTTAGAGTTCAAACTGAGATTTCTTAATTTTCTTTAGTAATTCATTAACACCAAGGGGAAACGTGGAGTGTCTTGTGACCATTCGGATGCAGTCCTGGCAGTATAAAGCACTTACATGTGCAGTTTGGTTGCTTTAGGATTCAGGGCACTGTCAGCAGAAAATAGGCAGAGAGACTACAGAGGTATCACTAAGTATTGTAAATTATATTGATAGCTGTAGAAATTGTAGAATGCCACAAATGCATTTTAAAATCTACTGACACAATCAAACTGCACATAAACAGGTTCTTTTCCTTTATTATTTTTTTCTTTACAGTTTTTGGTGTGAATTTTTTCATCAGTTCATTTTTGTTTAATATTTGTACAGTTGAGGAATGGGACTTTCACTATACTGATGATTCCATAATTTGATAAACTAGCTATTTAATTTGAATCAACATCTGTAATGACCCATTTCAGATTTATATTCAAACTTTATTATTCAATTTATAGCCATTTTTAAATTACTTGGAAACTAACCCTATGTCACATCGACAAATGCCACCCTCTCTGGCCCCGCCCACAACGTGGCCCCACCCACATTGTGCCCCCCCACCTTGCTACCCCTATGATTTTGCTGAAATGACGCCCCTGTTCATATCTAGGAAACATATCCAGTCTCCTGTTTGCAACAGGGTAATCAGAGTCTGCAGAGAGACCATGTGATACTTCTTGTACTCTGTGTAGAAGCTGAGGTCTCTCAGGTCTAGGAAAGGCCTCAGATCCCTTGTCCACTTGGGGACTAGGAAGTATCTAGAGTAGAATTCTTTGTTCTTCTGCCTGGAAGGAACAGGTTATATGGCACATTTGTGGAGTAAGCCCCGCACCTCCTCTCTCAACAGGGACATGAGTCCTGGGGGGATAAGTTGAGACAGGTGGCTGTTGATCTGGAAGGGTATCCAGAAGCTCCAGAAAGTACAGATACGCAAGAACTTACAGTAACAGTAGATCTTCGAGAGGAGCTCTTGCAGCTGGCTATTACCATTAGGACTATGCCGCTGGCACTAGGACCCACCAGAAAACACTTAGCCAGCAGTACCTAGTGGGGTCCGCCCCAATGTGGCTCCACCCTGACGTCAGCCATAGTACAAAAGACGGCGGTCCCCAGCTCCATCTCAGTTCACCCGCCAGAGACCCGTGAACAGGTTCCGACAGGTGGACTAGGCAGAAGCACGCCGAAAAGATGCTGAAAAACTCACCAGGGAAAGCAACACCTGCTGCAAGAGCTCCTCTCGAAGATCTACTGTTATGGTAAGTTCTTACGTAACTACTATCTTACTTCGAGTGGGAGCTCTTGCAGCAGGCTATAACCATTAGGACCGAGTCGCAAGCAGTCGCGTGAAAAAGGAACACAAAAGTAACCCTGGGAGGTATCTGAAAGGCACCAGTGCTGTAAACAAGGTACGCTAGGAAAGAAGTCACTGGAGGACCGCTTGGCCAAACCAGGGCATGCGCCTAGAAGCGATATCCAGACTGTAGTGCCTAATGAAAGTGTGCACTGAGCTCCAAGTAGCCACTGTGCAGATGTCTCCGACTGAGACATTCCTCAAGGAGGCAAAAGAGGTAGCCACTTCCCTGGTAGAATGACCTCTGACAGTACCCAGAAGGGGCTTGTACTTATTACAACAGCAAACGATACAATGTACTAACCACCTAGAGATAGTCTGTTTTGACACTGGTTTACCTAGGTGTCAAGGCGAAAAGGCAACAAAAAGCTGCTCTGACCTGCGGCAGTGGGGAGCAGTGCGCCTGAGATAATACCTAAGTGCCCTGTAGACGTTCAAAGTGTGCAGGAGCACTTCCCCTCTGTTAGAATGGTCAGGGTTATACATTGCAAGGTTGACATCTTGATTCAGAGTCAATTCGGAAACCACTTTGGGAAGAAACTTAGGATTTGTCCTTAGAGAAACCCTATCCCTACAAAAAAACAAATAAGGCTCCTTACACATCAGGCCCTGAAGCTTGGAAACTCTTCGAGCAGAAGTGACAGCAACTAAAAAAAGACACCTTCCAGGAAAGGAAACGTAACTCGCAATCTGTGGCAGGTTCAAAAGGTGAAAAGGTAAGCTTCTCCAGCACAAAAAGAAGATCCCAGGGGGGTACTGGATCCCTGATGGGAGGCTTCATGTGCAGAATGCCCCTCAAAAAAGTTTGGGACATGTCCAGCTGAGCCAAAGTTTTTCCCTCCACCAGCATATGATAGGCTGAAACTGCCGACAAAAGCACTTTGATGGAGGAGTAGCTCAAGCCTTGATGTAATAAGGAAAGGAGATACTGCAAAACTGAGTTCACTGGACAGGTAAGTGGGTCTAAGCGGCAGGAAGAAGCCCAAAGACAAAAACGCTTCCACTTCATAGCATAAGTGGACCTAGTAGAGGGCTTTCTCGCAGAGACGAGGATGTCCACCACCTCCTGAGAGATTCCATACCTGGATTTGACTATGTCTGTGGGAGCCATGCATGAAGGTGCAGGGACTTGAGATCCAGATGGACCAACATGCCCTGATCTTGTGATAACAGGTACGAGCTCCGAGGCAGCTGAATCGGAGGTTCCACTGCTAGCTGCTGAAGTAGTGGGAACCAAATCTGCCGAGGACACAGTGGGGCTATGAGAATCATGCATGCCCCCTCGGCCTGAAGCTTCAAGAGAACCCTCTGGATTAGAGAGAAGGGAAGGAAGGCATACAGAAACCTCCCTGTCCAACAAAGGGACAATGCATCTGGCCAGAAAACACCAGGCACATGCTCTCGGGAGCAGAAATTTGGTACTTTGGCATTGCGTGGAGATGCAGAGGTCCAGTTCTGGAAGACCCCATATGTCGAAGAGCCGGTCCGCTACTGACTGGAGTAGCTCCCACTCATGCACCTTGGACCATGACCGGCTTAGGCTGTTGGTCAAAATGTTTTGGATGCCTTGAACATGCACAGCGGCTAGACTGATCTGATGTTCCAGGGCCCAATACCAGATTCTCACCACCTCCCTGCACGGGGGGTAAGAATGTGTGCCCCCTTGCTTGCTGACATAGAACACGATGGCCATGTTGTCTGTCTGGATAAAAAGAGAGCCTGGCGCTAGGTCCTCTTGAAAAGCCTGTACGGCGTTGAGGACCGTTCACATATCTAGGATGTTGATATGGAGACTGCGTTCATCTGGAGACTAAATGCCCTGGGTCTGGCTGTCTCCTAGATGCGCCCAACTGAGCTAGGAGGCATCCGCGGTTAGGATCCAGCTCGGGGGCTCCTGCCAGAAAGGAACCCCTTTTACCAGGTTGGAGGGGTTCAGACACCAAGAAAGGGTCCTCCTGACTGGGTCCAAGATCCTGACCAATTGGTCTAGACCTTCGGATCTTTGGTCCCACTGCACCCTGAGCATCCACTGAGGGATCCTCATGTGGAGGCAAGCCAAGAGAATTATAGGGATGGCCACCAGCATATGCCTTAGAAGCCTGAGGAAAGTCCTGGTCTGGACATGAGGGGTCACGGAAACCACTCGAGACACAATTTCTGCAAACGATCCCCACTGTCCTGAGGGAGGAAGGCCATGTCTTGGACCGTGTCCAGAATTGCCCCTATAAAAGAGAGTCATTGGCTGGGCTCTGGGGATGACTTCAGAAGGTTCAGGGTGATCCCTAACTCTTGGAAGAGAGTATAGGTGTCTCCGAGATTGCGAAGAAGTAGCGCTCTTGAAGGAGCTACCAACAGCCAATTGTCCAGGTAAAGGAAGATGCAATGACCCTTGCATCTGAGAGACGCAGCTACCACTGCTAGGCCATTGGTGAAGACTCAAGGAGCGGAGGAGAAGCCAAATGGTAAGACATGAAACTGATAATGCCTCCCCTGGAAGTGGAACCTCAGAAATGTCCAGTGGGGGAAGGAAGACCCCTATGTGCATGTAAGCATCTTGCATGTATAGGGAGCAGAGCCAATCCCCCTGGTGCAACAGAGGAATGAGACCTGGGAGAGTCACCATCCTGAACCTTTTGTATTCTATAAAGTGATTTAAAGAGCTGAGGTCCAGGATGGGCCGAAGGTCGAGCGTTTTCTTTGGAACCAGGAAGACATGGGAGTAAAACCCTCTTCCCTGTTGCCCCTTTGGAACTGTCTCTATCACCCCTTTTTTGAAGAGGGCCTGGATCTCTCCTTCCATCAACTGGATGTGGGAAGGAGGATAATGAGAGGACCTTGGCGGATTCTCCAGAGGGATTTGCGTGAACTCCAATGTATGTCCCCTCCTTATGATGTTGATGACCCAGAGGTCTGAGGTGATCTGCTCCACCCTTCCAAATGGAAGGAGAAGCGACCCCTCACTGCCTCCCCTTCTGCCTCCACTGGAGGAGGGGGGATCATCAGGGAGTCAGTGGGAAGATCCAGGAGTGGGCAGAGAGGTTTGAGAGGACTTTGGGCCTCTAGAGGGGGTACCCCCAACAAGCTGGGTTGTGGCTTTCCTTTTAAAACCGCCTCTGTGAAAACTGGCCATGGGTGTTCTGCCCTGAAGACTTCTGAAAGGAGCACTTATGGAATGGCTTTTGGTCCACCTTGTAAAGTTTCCGGATGAACCAAATTGACTTCCCGGACTCCTGGAGATGAGAAACAACTTCTCAGTCTCCTCCCCAAACAGGACGGAACCTTGGAATGGGAGATCCTTGATTCTGGACGGCAGATCCTGGGAGAATCCAGAGACCCTTAACCAGGCATGGTGCCTAAGGCAAACACCAGAAGTTGCAGCCCTAGACGCCGTATCTGCAGTATCGTACGAGGCCCGCAACACATGAGTGCCTACGTCCAAACCCGATTTTAGAATTTCCAGTAATTCAGTCTTCTGCGTCGAATCTGGCAAGGCTTTAACTACTTCCTGGCCCTTCTCCCACAGCGCATTTTGGTACTGGACCATATGCATGAGGAAGTTAAAAGATCTTATGGAGCAGGTGGAGGCAGAATAAATCTTCTTGCCCACCTGGTCCAAGGACCTGGACTCTGCGTTGGAAGGCTGTGAGCTAAGGTGCTTCAGCTGCTTAGATTTGTCATGATCTGTCATAATGACCATTAAGTCTACCTGAGGGTGTTCTGCCAGGAAGGGCTCCTCCTTCAGTGCGCTATAAAGCCTTTCCGACTTTTGGGAACTGCCGGGATAGTGGCTGGATGCTTCCAGGTAAGCCAGTTCAGATCCTGGAATGTATACACTAAAGGAGGGACCACTAGATGCTTTGGCACCTTTTGTCTCAGGTATTTGTCCAACCTCTGGCATTCCGGATCCAAGTCCTCAGTCTCCCATCCATTGGAGGCTTGGATGTGCCTCACGACATCCATAAAAGTGGGGTCATCTGGAGGTGAACAGGGAGTATCCTTGTCATCTGGGGGTACCTTCTCTCCCGAAAGGGACTGGTCCGACTGAAAAGAAGAGTAAGACCTGCCCCTGTCAGAGCTGGATGAAGCCAACCATGACCTGGGTGGATTCTGTCCTCGGAGTCAGGAGTCAGCTACTAACCGACCGGCGCCGGCTGTGGGGCCGACGATGGTAAGAGGACCGATGTCGGCTATGGGTCCGATGATGGCTGGTTGAGTGCCTGCAGTGACTGCTAGATCTACGGTGGCTATGAGACCTGCTCCTGCTAGATGACCGACATCAACTGACCGACCTGGAATATTGACATCGCCAGCAGTCCTTCCACCTACAGTGGGTAAAGACCACTGAAGGACAGCGGGACCTGGAAGGTTCAGGCTGCTATTCAGGAGCAGGCTTGTCAGTTGGTGCGGAAGGACTGCCCTTTTTTGACCTGATCCTCCACGTTATCGGGGACCGGGGTCGGGTCTGGCTTAGGAGGAACAACATCCTGCTTGACCTGGCTCCACCAGAACTGAAAAAGTTTGGTGACCTCCTTCTTATTGAATGGAGATGCCGCTGCCCCAGCCGAGGCATCAGGCATAACAAGCTGGCCCTGTGGAATCGGCGAGGCCAGCAACTCAGGAAGATCCTGAGGTGAAGTGCCCACAGAGACGTCCTCCTGGGTAGAGGTTCCCCACACCGGCAACTGTACCGTCTCTGGTGTTGCCTGATCTGGTTAAGTGACTGGCACCGGTACCAACAGCTGGCTTCTGGCCACCTAGCTTAACTGGTGCTGGGTCAAGCTTTGTTGGAGGCTTGGAAGGGCAGGAAGCCAAGGAAGACTTTGTGGAAGGCTCCCACTCCTTTGAAGGGGCCTTACCCGGAGCCCCGGGTAGGGCCGAGACAGAGGCTTTCTTCAGCAGGGCCGAAGCATGTGCTGAAGAGGGAGCCGAAGAAGTGTTGCTCAAAGTAGAAGAGGCCCTTCACCTTAGCGGGCAGTACCAGCTGGGCAACCGGGCCTTGCTTACCCTCTACCGGCACCAGGGTCTTAGCGTAGCCGGAAGGCCTACCCTGGTCCTGGGAGTGTCTTGAGTAGCGGGAACGGTCAGAACTGCCAGAGCCCGATGAGGAAGCTTTTCTATGGGGGGAGCGAGAGGAGGAGTGCGGATGGGACCGGCTCCAGTCCTTATGGTGCGACTTGTCCTTATGTTTAGATTTCTCCCCTTGAGGGCTCTGCATCAAGGCGACCTGCTTCTCTAGAAGGTGGGCTTTAAGTGCCTTCAGGCACCGAATCCTTGTCCTGCTGGTAAAGCCTCTGCAGATCCTGCAAGCCCGGGTGTCGTGATCCAGTCCAAGGCAGAACACGCAGACCTCGTGGGAGTCCTTGGCAGGAATCTGGCGGTCACAGAAACACTTAGTATTCTTCGGTCCCGTTGAAGACACTGACAATGGTGAAGAAGACATAGAATGAAACAGTCAACCGAGAAGAAGGAAATAATTCTGAGAAGAAACAGAATAAACTTCATTGAACTGCTAAACAATGAGCCAAGAGCAACCGATGAGAGCGGGTCTGCAGTGGGAAAAGAACCGAGGTGAAGCTGGGGCCTGCCCCCTTTTGTACCATGGCCGACATCAGGGCACAGCCGATGTCAGGGGGTGGCCCCCACTGGGTACTGCTGGCTAAGAGTTTTCCGGTGGGTCCTAGTGCCTGCGGCATAGTCCTAATGGTAACAGCCTGCTGCAAGAGCTCTCACTCTCGAAGTAAGATCATGACCTTTCACAATAAAGAACAATTACGTAAGAACTTACCATAACAGTAGATCTTCAAGGGGATCTCAGTCATCAGGTTAGACCGTAGGAACCTTTGCCGTCGGTGAAGGGAAAATCCACAGGGAAGATTTTTAGCAGTACAACTGGGGCTGCCCATGCTGGCTCCACTCCCTCTTCAGTTCTTTCCCCACAGAGACAAAGGGAGCAAGGCTCAGACCAGAGGGAACCAAGAAGAGAAAGAGGTACCCAGCTGTAAGTAAAACGACTGGATACACCAGATAACCAGTTCCTAGACAGGAGTCCCAAGAAGGGAATGGTGAGAGGGAAATCATACCTGATGACTGAGGTCCCCTCGAAGATCTACTGTTACGGTAAGTTCTTACGTAGCTGTTCTATCTTCTTTGGGGGAATCTCAGTCATCAGGTTACACCGTAAGAATGAGTACCAAGCAGTGACAGATGGAAACATACAGTCTAAGCGGCTGGATCTCCATAAACTTAAGACAGGAGTCCTTATAACACAGCCCTGACAAAATCCTGCACAAGTTCTTCAGGCAATGTCCAGACTGTAATGCTTGGTGAAAGTGTGGACTGTACTCCAGGTGGCAGCCATGCAAATGTCAGCAGCTGAGACCCCTTTGAAACAAGCCACTGAGGTAGCCATGCCTCTGGTGGAATGAGCTTTGACAGCACCAGGCAATTCTTTGCCGTACTTGTAGCAGAACAAAATGCAATTAATCAACCATTTGGGTAAACATTGCTTAGAAACTAAAGCACCCTCTCTACCTGGGGCAAAAGTAACAAACAGCTGTTTTGACTTTTTGGACTCTTCAGTCCGATGCAGACATATTTTCAAAGTTCTGCCCACATCTAATGTATGAAGCAGTGCTTCCTCTGGATTGGCATGCTCAGGAAAATAAACAGGAAAGTGGACAGATTGATTTAGTGTAAACTCAGAAACCACCTTGAGCAGAAACTTAGGATCTGTGCACAAAAAATACGTTTCCTCGTACCATAGGGCCCGAAGCTCTGAAATTCTTCAAGCAGAAGTAACTGCAACTAAAAAGAGCGCTTTCCAAGAGAGAACACACAAACCGCAAGTTGCGACTGGCTCAAAAGGAGACAGGGTCAACTACTCCAAAATAAAATTAAAGTCCCAAGCCGGGACAGGGAAACGAACAGACCGGGAGTTTCAGATCCAGGATGCCTCGAAAAAAAGTACAGAAGACATCCAGCTGAGCAATGGTATGGTCACCTATGGGCTCATGAAAGGCAGGAATGGCTGAAAGGTGGACCTTGAGCAAAGAATACTGGAGGCCTGAGTCAGACAAGGAGATCATGTAGTCCAGGATATAATTCACCGGGCAGGTGAAAGGGTCCAGGGAGTGTTTGGCAGTCAGATGGCAAACCGTTTCCACTTCGTGGCATATGTGGTATGAGTGGAAGGCTGCCGTGCAGCCACCAGGACATCCGCCTCCCTGTTAAGAGACTCCAAACCTAGTGATGGCTACATTCTCAGGAGCTAGGCATGCAGATGAAGGGCCCTGAGGTTGGGATGGACCACGGTCCCTTGATCCTGGGTCAGCAGGTTCCTGCAAAGAGGCAGAGGGACCGGAGATTCCTCTGCCAGTTGTTAAAGCAGGGGAAAACATATCTGGTGAGGCCAGAATGGAGCCACCAGAATCATGCTGGCCCCCCTCCATTTGCAGCTTGGTCAGCACCTTCTGGATCAGAGGAAATGAAGGGAATGCATACAGAAACATCCAGGCTCCAAGAGAGGGACAACACATTTTGCCAGAAAACTCCAGGCCCTGGATCTAGTGAGCAGAAATTGGGCAGTTTTGCATTGAGCGTGATCGCAAAAAGGTCCAACTCTGGATGACCCCATCTGTCGAACAGATCTTCTGCAATGGATGACAGAAGTTCCCATTCGTGCATGCTGGACTGAGTCCTGCCGAGACTGTCCGTTAAGGTGTTTAGTACACCTGACACATGGACTGCAGAGAGTGCTAGGCTGTGTTTCAGTGCCCAGTACCACACTCTCATGGCTTCCCTGCAAAGGGGGTAAGAGTGAGTCCCACCCTGCTTGTTGATATAGTATACTACACTAAAATTGTCAACTGCACCAGCAGTTGTTCCAGAGCAAGATGCTCCTGAAAGGTCTGCATGGCACAGAGCACTGCTCTCATCTCCAAGACACTGATATGTAGGGCAGCTTCCCATTGGGACCAGGAGCCCTGAGTTTGAAAGGGACTCGGGTGTGCTCCCCAGCCCAGACCCGAAGCATCTGTGGTTAAGATCTGCTGTGGGGAAGAAATCTGGAAGGGAACCCCTTAAAGAAGATTCAAGGGGTCAATCCATGACTGCGGTACCTTGCACACTGAATAGGAGACCAGGACTAGTTGGTACAAGTCATCTGTGCACTGGTCCCATTGTACCCTGACAGTCCACTGAAGGGTGCGCATATGAAGCCTGGCTAGCGGAACGGTGGGAATGGCCGCTGCCATTAAACCCAACAGTCTGAGGTACACCCTGGCAGGAATGTACCGACTCTGAGTGACCTCTTGAGCTTGGGCTAAGAGCTACTCTGTGCTGTTTTGGGGCAGGAAGGCCTTCCCCTGCTCGGAATCCAGAACCACCCCGATATACTGCAGTCTTTGGGATGGTGCCAGGACTGACTTGGGCAGAATGACAGTTATGCCCAAGGAGTGGAACAGCTGGAGGGTATGCTCCAGAGTCAGCAAGAGCTGTTCTCTGGACGGGGCCTTGAGAAGCCAATCGTCCAGATAAGGGAAGACATACAGTCCCTCTCTTCTGAGAGCTGCTGCGAGTGCTGCCAAGCACTTCGTAAAGACTCATGGCATAGAGGATAAGCCAAAGGGTAGCACTTTGAACTGATAATGCTTGCCCTGAAAGGCAAAACAAAGAACCCTCCTGTGAGGAGGAAAGATAAAAATGTGCAGGTAAACATCCTGCATGTCCAGTGAACACAGCCAGTTCCCGGTTTTGAGGAGGGGCATTAGGCCAGGCAAAGTCACCATCCGGAATGTTTTCTACTGGACAAAGAAACTGAGCTCCTTCAGATCTAGGATGGGTCTCAGATCTCCGGTCCTTTTGGGGACCAGAAAGAACCTGGAATAAAACCCCTGGATTCTCTGGCACCAGGGCACTGTTTTGATGGCCTGCTTGACAAAAGAGACTGTACTTCCCCCCCGGGGAACAGACAAGTGAGACAGGGGATAGCTGGGAGGTGATGGAGAGGTGTCTGGAGGCTGCTGTATAAGCTCCAGGGTATGACCCTTTTCTATGATCTGCAGAATCCATGCATCTGAAGTTATGGTCCTCCATTAATTCAGACTGAGGGAGAACTGACCTCCCATCACCACTTACTGAGTCTGAACCAGAGGAGGGGGGTCTGGCAAAGAGTCAAGCAGAGATGGAGCCAACTGCAGGGGCTGGTCCCTCACTCCTGGGGCACTTGGCTGACATTCCAGCACTGTGGGTGAGCAAGGGAGCCTGGGCTATGCGCTTTCCCTGGGTACGGGGACCTGCTCCAGGCCTCCTGTTTTGTTTACAAACAGTAGGCCACCCTCTGCCCCTTGGCTGAGTGTGGTAGAGGGAATGGACTGAACTAATGGCTGTGCCCGAGGCCTGCAGATCATTTATGAAGTTCTGAACATCAAGGCTGAAAGGTGCATTGAGCACCTTGTTCTGCACATTGGCTGCAAATCCAGAGACCCTAAGCCAGGTGTGCCTACAAAGGCATATGCCAATGGCAGCTGCTCTGCCAACTGTATCGGCCATGTCACACAGGGCTCCGAGGAGGTGTCTGTAGCATCCTCAGCAGCCTGGAAACACTGAAGCAATTCCTGCTCCTGTGAGCCATCAGGGAGGGATGAGTGGCAGCCTTGCCCTTCCTCCAGTTGGCATTTTGGTATTTAACCATGTGTGACAGATAATTAGCAATCCTCAGACCTAAGGTGGAGAAGGCATAAACCCGATTTCCCCAGAGGTCAATCCTATGAGATTCCTTGTCTGGGGCCAGGGAGCTAAGGTGTTTAGGCAGCTTAGATCTGTCATGAGCTGCCTTGATGACCACTGACTGAGTTTTGGCCTGGGCAGCAAAATAAGGAAGACCCTGAGGGGCATTGTAAAGTATGTCCACCCTGCGTGGCATGACTGGCGCCACGTCTGACATGTGCCAGGCTGCCATGGTGGCATTCTTCATTGCTGGAAGGATTGCAGGAATGATCTCGGGGGAGATTCAGGGATCTCCAGGAAGTCCACCAGGTCTTTCCTGGTGACATCCTCTTCTTCAGTCTGGAAGCCCATGGTGGCAGACAACTGCTTCATCACATTAAAAAATGTGGCATCCTCAGGAGACCTTGAAGTGTATTTCACCGAGTCCTCACTGACAGAGGAGGCAGTGTACTTGTCTGAGAACAGTATCACTTATTCTTCATCCTCTATATTATTATGGAGGATGAGATCATGGTGATAATCCTCCTCGATGCCAGCTCTGGGTCTGGGTCTGGGTCTGGCGTTGGATTCGCTGCCACTGGCCCACGGGAGGTCTTCTAGTGAATTGGCATCAACGACAAAGCTGCTGTCGACGGCACTGGCGAAGGAGGCCTATTCAAGGCACCCAGTTGCTGAACAAGTACATTCGCGAACTTGACTAGTACTTAGTTCAGATCAATCGTGGACATAGACAGAGGCAGGGTTCAATGACACAGGTGCTGACTATCCTCCAGCTCTGTCCTGGGATCCTGACAAGCCTGTAACCCTGGAGGGAGAAGGGGCAAGCCTCGATGGGATGGTCATCGATGACGGAGGGTCCGATGACTCAGAGGTTGATGCCGAGCAGCGCCATGTGTGTTGGGCAGAGGTTCCGTCGGTATGGGTCTGGTAGGCAGAAAGGCCTGGACAGCTGGCCTCTTCGATGGAGCAGCCACAATCAACAAAGAGCCCCTCGAAGACAGTGAAGCCAACGGAGAATGGGATCACTGCTAGGGGAAGCGGTCGCAATCCCTTTCTTTTTTATGACTTTCCATTGAGGACTTGTCTCAGGCCTTGGTGGCTTGGGAGCTCGAAGAGCCAGTCAGCAACTGAGTGGCTGTGGCCCAGGAGGACCCCTGCCTGGAGCTGGCCACCTGCTGTTCCATCATGAATTGTTTGAGAGCCTCTTGCATCACCTGAGGGTTGTTTGGTTAAACTTCTGGCGGAGCTCACAGTCGGAGATATCGTGGTCAGGCCCAAGACAGCAGACACAAATACAGTGTTTGTCTGTAGCGGCAATCTTCTTTCCACAGCAGCAGTGAAGGAAAAAAGAAGATGAAGGATTAACTCTCGACATAAACAAAAAGAAGAAATCTCTTAAAAAGAGATTGAGGTAAAAAGTAGGGAAAAAGACCGTAGGCTGAAAAAGGTGTGAACACTGCGACAAAGGTTCCGCGGAGACTGTGTAAGCAAGTCGACGGAGGGAAAGAACTGAGGAAGGAGTGGGGCCACCTACGCCTAAGTAGGGTTGCTGACATCGGCTGATGTTGACAGTGTGGGCGGCCCCAGTTCTACTGCTGAAAATCTTCCATGTGGATTTCCCTTCACTGACGGCAAAGGTTCCTACAGTGTAACCTGATGACTGAGATACACCCGAAGAAGACTGTCCAGTACCTATTCATCTTCGGTGATCTCCTCCTCTGACTCACATGAAGGAGAGATGAACCCCCCCAACAACCACCCCGGGGCAATGATGGCTGAGGGTTATACTGTTGCAAGTCAGACTGCACTGGTGGGGGCAACTCCATTGGTTCCACCACCTTTAGGTGCTTTTGAATGGGCATCTGGGGGTAGGGGGCTGGCAAGGCCCCAGCACCCTTACCTCTTCCTTGTTGTCTGTAGGCTTGTCCACCACCTCTGGCAATGGGCTGATGAAACTGACCCCTGCTCCAACCTCTGCCTGGTGTGGGGTACAGGGATTTTACTGATCTCAATGTCATCCTGGATGATTAAAGGCCTCAATGTCTCTTCAACATCAAATCCAAGCAGTCTGCTGCCTCTAAAAGGGGCATCTGAAACTGCTTGCTGGACACCATTAGCAAAACCTGGGGCTGGCAGTATAGCCCAGTGGTTAGAGTAACAAGCTGCGAACAAGCTTGGTACATCCAGCAGACAGAACTGGGTTTAATTCTCACAACCTCCACTTGCATTCTGTGTGACTATGAGCAAGTCACTTAACCGCCCCAGTGCTCCTGGGTCGCCCCTAAAAACAGGCACCTGTGCCTAGTGGGCCTTATCCGGTTAACAAAGGATAAAATAAAATAAATAAAAAACCTGCTACTCTGAGCCATGAATAGCGCTCTAGGCAAATGCCTGATGCAGCTGCCCTGGCAGAGGCCTCTGAAACATTACAGGCTGAGTGGATTAAATGTTTACCCACTTCGGCTCCTGTGGTCAGGGTGTTAAGTAACTCATTTTTGGCATTACCCACAGGTAAGGCCTGCACTGCAGCCTTGGCTCTTCTCCACAGGGTATTTTGGTACTTAATCATGTGGGCCTGGTAGTTTGCAATATGCAGGCCCAATGAGGCAGAGGCATAAGTGCGCTTTTCCATGATACCCAACTTCCTGGATTCCTTGTCAGGAGAAAGGGAGCTCATATGTTTAGGTGCCCTGGATCTACCATGGGCAGTTATGATCACTGCAGAATCAGTTTCAGGCTGATTGGCATAGTAAGCCTTATTAGATGGTGCAGGGTACATCTTATTAGCCTTTCTAGGTACAGCTGGTATAGCATTTGGTCTATACCAGGCTGCATATGCTGGGTATAATGAACAAATGACAATGGATGGAGTTTCTGGCACTTCCAAAAACTCCATTAAATCTTTCTCTGTAAAATCTTCTTCCTCCAAAGTATGGCAGCCTGCATCTTCTGTGTCATGGTTTGGAAGGACGGAGCCTCTGGGGGTGACCTTGGGGTGTTCACCACAGAGTCCTTGCTACAGGAAGATAAGGTGCAGCTGGTGCCAGGTAAATACTGGTGTTCAGCATATTCTTCCTCCTCCTCATAATCCTTCTCCAGTATGAGGTCTGGATTATATCCAACCTCATTGTCATCTCCCTCGACGACAGGAATAGAAGTCAACACTGGCAATGCTGGTGGCAGTTGAGGAGGTCTTTTTTGCAATGTGCTGGTTTTGAGGAGCCAACAGGGTCTGGGAAGTAGTAAGTCCCATCACTGTCAGAACAGGCTGCTAAGGTAAGCCTGATGGTAAGCATTGTATGATTTCTGAAAATGAAACCATCAGTGCTTGTGCACTGATGACTCCTGTATTAGGGATTATGACTATTAGAGCCAACGGCGCATGAAGACCCAGTGACAGTGGCAACATATTGTTGGTAACAAGCCCAGTAGTGCCTAAGACAAGCCCCGACCTTGGTGTATGGTTGACAGCCTGGGGTGCAGCTGTCACCGTCGCCAAGGCTGATGATGATCAGGTAGAAGGGCTACCTGATTGATTCATTGACGATTGGGATCTTGTCTGGGAGTCCTCTTCTTTGTCCCTATGCTTATGTTTGTGGCTTCTGGATGAAGACTCTTCTTTTGATTTCGACAACCATGATTTGGTCGACCTGGCAGGCAATGCGGATTTTTCCTGCACTTGCTTCTCCATCACTACCAAAGTTTTCTTCAAAAGGAACTTTTCCAACAGCCCGGTGGCACTGAGGGTTGAGGCGCTGGAAGCCACACCTCGCACCACACAGGCAACCCAGGTTCAGGAACAGACTCAGATCGAGTGTCTGGAAGACTGATCTCCTCTCCTCTCCTGAGGTGGGTAGTGGGCCTTGCATTGCTCTGCAGCGGCCCCCGATGGAGATCGGGGGCACTGCAGGAGTGATGTTGTATCAAGGGGCGGAGCGGCAGTGGACGTCAGCATGCTGGTGTGCAGATCACTGCATATCCGCACTCCAGGGGAAACACACAAGAAAAAGCCCTGCTCCTTGGATAGGTGACGGCAACCTCCCGTGCTCTACTGCCACACACCCAACGCCTGGCTCAACCCACTGGCTCTCTTGATCCCCCATCCTGCCCTGGCTCCAGTGAGTAGGGGCAACGATGGACTAAGGTAGGTGGGTAAGTGCCTGTCCCTGATTTCCCAGTGTGGGGGGCCTTCAGGCAGATGGTAGCGTGATTGGCGGTGAGCGAGGTATGCCTGAGAGAGTTTCGGGGTAGCAGTGATAAAGAGAGTTAAAAAAAGAAAAAGGAACTTTTCCAGTGCTCCTTTCCGATGTTGTCTGGTAACGGAGTTGAAGCCACTACAAATCTCACAAGCATAAATGTTAAAAGAGAGGCCTAAGCAGCAGACACACACCCCTGTGTCATCCTTGTAAATTTATTCTCTGCACTCACAATACCAAAATAACTTCAATGATTCTTTTGGCAGCATGCAGAAGTGCCGAAAATCACTAAATCAGTGATTATTTATGGGTTGAAAAATAATAAACGATAGCTAGCAGTCAATGTTTCTGTGGCAGGTCCGATGAGTATGATCGATGGTGGAAAAAGAACTGAGGCTAGATGGGGCCACCCACATTTATGTGGATGCCGATGCGTGATGATGTTGTGGGCGGCTCCTTGCTTACAAAAGTTTCCGTGTGGTCCTAGCACAGACACGGATATAGTTCCAAAGGTATGGCCTAATAAAAGAGTTATCCTCGAAGAAGATCTGCTTATTTTTATTCCCAGCCTCAAATTCTGGACATCATTTTATTTCACACCATCTGTGTAATTTAAGCAACCTGTTTACGTAATTATTTCTCTGATGCATCCTGCCTGTGGGAAAAGACTATGATATTATATTGTGGACATGGCACATTAATACGGTTGAAGGAAAAGCATTCACTTACTACGTATTTTTTCCTTTTCTATATAGCTTTTTGCTCCCCGTCTACCACCGCCACCTCATTTGGCAACGGGGTATTCATTTCTATTTCACCTCTGCTATCCCAGGACCCCAAATTGCAGTCACACTCCACAGCCTCAGTGAAGGTCCCCTCTTCCCACCCCTTGGCCTAGTGCCCGGGTTCCTATGGCTTGGCGCTGCCACCTGGCCTTCAATGCCACGGGCCAGCTCATGTACTATATATTAAAGCAAATATGGGAGGATACACTCAGCTACTTCTACTGTTGTATATTTCACAATGCAACATGTTAGGACTGTACGTATATTCAAATATTTAACATGGGTTCTTAAGTATAATGTTTGTTAATCTTTACACAGAGGAAATGAATTAGGTTCGAGATGTGGCATAAGGAGGTTTAATTTAAGTCTTTAATTCTTTCAACGTGGTTCTATTAAAGAAATAGATGTTCAGGACAGTCTAGTGTAAGAAGCTGGGATATTATAGGCAATAAACATTATGATACCCTCTGAAACAGAAGGTAGGAGGATCAAATGGGCTGTAAAAGAAGCCTGCAACTATAAAACAAAAGCCAATCTTTCTAGTAAGGTTGAGGCAGTCTGGAACTAGATCGCCAGGCTCAGAAAGGGGGATAGGCAACCTTAGCTCCCATTAGCCAATTTCAAAGGCCTATCTATATAAGACACATTTATGCATACCCTGCTGGTGCACTGCAGACTGCAGCACTCGGCCATGGCTCTAACTACAACATTGCCGGCCGTGTTTACACACCTGACGATGTGCATCGTCGCAGGAAGACTTCCTGAATTCTAGCAGCATTTCCGCCTGGGTTGTGGTTGTGGGGGCTGTTCAGTGCTAAACAACGAATGAAGCAGGTATGTATGTCCCCCCAAAAAACACTGGCAAACACTGCAAAGACTGCATATTCTGAGCTCAGTAATGATTTCAAGCTCTGACAGGTAAGATTTTTTTTATTTTTAATTTGCCATGGGGTGCCACAGGGGTGCACCAGTGCAGGCAGAGTAGCATGTTTACATGCTTGCAAAAAACACCTGCACCAGCACATGATCCCACCAAACCAGGGATCATTGCTAGCTGCAACAGAGCGACCTACATTGCTCCGTAGGTCATTTATATGACCAGATCTGCACCAGTGCAACTTATTTGCACTGCCCGCAACAATGCAGACCACGTTGAGGCAACAGGCCTATAATCCAGGGGACAGCAGACAGATTTCTGAAGTTAAGAGACGGGAGCTATTCCATAGTTGGGAACCAGTAAGCTGGAATTCTCTATTATAGACAGAGATGGTACCTTTACTGCAAATAGGACTATAAATGAAAGGGGGAAATACTTTTTCTGCAGTTTGTCTCAGTAGACAACTTTTGTTGGTCTAGAAGCTGCAAGCACAGACTGCCTTCAAAGAGCATAGTACCTGCAGTTAATGGACTGTAATCTGGGTCAAAAAATGGAAAGAAAGCACCTGCATGTGTAACTGTCCAGTGACCAAGGGAGATTAAACGTCACAGGCTGTTACTATATGGTGCGTGATATTCTACAGGATGCCAAGTGATGTGACAGACATGGTGTCAGCTGATGACACAACAATTACACTCAGCAATGGGAGGGTGTACAACTTTCAGAGTGTTTTGTTCTATTATCTGAGATACACAGTAATAGTTTTACAGTGACAGAAAGGACTTTGGGTCCATCTTGTCCACCCCTTCTACAACAAGGCAGTAACTATACAAAATTTGAGTATGGACACAGTCAAACTTTACAGATGGAATGCTATGCCTCCTTGTGCTGTGATAAAAGCTAAATAAATTAAGCAACTGGATCTGTGTACCAGGAGACTGATGGACCGTTACAAGTGAAATGAGTGCTGAGATTAGTGGGGAGAAAAAGAAACGCAGACAGGGAAGGTGCTTTGGGCAAATATTTTTTTAGTCTGGCCAAAGCTGTCCAAAATCTGGACTCTTGAAACTCAACATCAAAATGCAAGTAGTCTGGGTGGCGGCAGGGTTGAGGCTATGTGTAACTATTATTCCCACCTGTCATTAAAGGATTGTGAAATACAGTAACATCTTGCAAATGTAAGGTCTTGCATCTGATACCAGGAAATATTTCATGCATTTAAGTTTCTGGTTCTCTCATGCACATCATGCAGTGACCAGTGAAAGCAGCCCGCAAGTGAAAGGCCAGTTCTCTGCAGCCCATGAGAATAGGAAGCTTTCTGAGATCATACCAACCTCCAACATTAAATTGCTATGTCTGGCATAAATTGTTTCCCCTTCTACTCTCAGGGACTTGCTCTGTGAAACCAAACCACAAAAGAAAGGGGAAAAAAATTGCAGGATGAAGGTCTAAAGCAGGCGACAAGAACAGAAATGGCCCCACAATAAGAATAACTACTGGATAAAAACAAAATTAAAAAGCCACCACAGCAATGATTCTCACAGCTCAAACCTGTAAACTCCCAAAAAAGGAAAATTACTAATAGCAACAGCCATGATATTCAAAATGATTTCCACCTTGTGATGCTGGGAGTGCTCCTCCTCTTCCTCGGTCTGTGAAAGTACACATCATGTTGCAAGGAAAAAAAGGATGGATTAAGAGTTACATTCCAGTAGGGCATGTAGAAATTAGACAAGTAAAAAAAATATAGAAATAGATACGAAAAAGTTGGCAGCCAAGAAAACTATGTTTTGTTCACAGACCTCTGCTGTGTCGCCCTCAGTTGGAGCTGCTGTTGAGACATCACTTTGTTCTTCCGCCACCTATATTGTTGTAGAAATGGTTGTAGTAGTATTTGGCAAAGGTGAAATGGAAAATGGAAGCTTCGGTCTCTCTAGGTCCCTATGCTGTTCCAATACAAGGTAATACTATTCCATCTAACTGACACACAAGTACACAGAAACAGGTGGGATATTAATACTGCTGAAGCAAAGCCTGGTGTTCTTTGTCTTTTGGGACAGAATGCACATAGTACATAAGCAAATCAACCACAAGGCACTGGGCAATACACTTGTGCATACCAGCAAGATAACCTGTTGGTATCATACACAGATATTTCTATAATAAGGAATACTGGAAATGATTTCTATGCCGCCAGTTAAAATACATATAAAATCTCTGTCTGAATCTGATTTGTTCCATTCTTGAAAAGCAGTCCTGGAGTTCAGACTGTCATGTTCATTGTGCAGCAGTGCCCTCTAGGCTCCATGCGGCAAAATCACAGTAATGCACAAGAGACTGGCTCCCCTTTGGCTCTCCTTTTACTGATGTACTGATATGTACATTATCTTACTAGGCTTAAAACTGCAAAGTGATGTATTTTGTACATTGTCTTGAAACAGAATAAACTGGCAATAATGAACCATAAAGGTACAGTAAAATGAAATATAGTCACTGATTTTGCTTAGTAGGCTGTAATAATGAATTTGTCACTTGTAGCATGCAGCTAAATGAAGTAACAGGCTTAATCACAAATACCCTAGAATCTAGTTAGCCCCTCCCTCACCATGAACTAAAATGTTATAAACACATAGTGCCAGCTTTTAATGATTTTTCTAATACAAAAAAAAAAATCTAATTTATTTAAAAAAAGGAAAACTCCTAGAGATCAACTTTGCATGCACTCCCATGTCAAAAGGTAGCAGTGCCGGCTCATTAAAGTGCTTGCAGCCATGGAAATATGTACAAGGCCATATGTCAAAAAAGCTAGTATGTTTTAATTGTATCTTCAGGTATTAACTCAGATGGGATGGCAATAAAATGTGTTCTTCCTCCATTCCAGGTTTGCCTGCAAAATTGATTATTTCTTAATAAACTGACGTCATATCTGTGTTCAAGTGGCAGCAGTTAAGCAACAAAGTTACACACCTCCTCTTCCTCTGCTTTGTCTTTCCGGTCATTGTCATATGAGGTGCTAAGTGGGCCTGCCTTAGGCTCCAGGTAGCAGAGGGACACAGCGAGAGGAAGGGACATGACCAGCGAGAAAGGGACAGACTGGGAAGCAGAGAGAAGCAGCACAAAGATGAGCAGGAAAGAGGGAATGAGTGAGGGGGAGGTGATAGGGATGTGACGCTGAAGGCATGGGGGAAGAAATGCAAGGCATTCCTCTGGGAGGCTGGGAAAGCTGATATACCCATCCTCATCAAGCAGTGAAGGGAACTTAGAAGGAGCGCACTTGAAGAAACTGGATAAAGAGAAGCTTAATTTAATCTCCTGGTTGGAGTCAAGAGCCTTGCCTTTCACACCCCCTACTGCAGGAGCAGGGCACTGGCTGAGTGTAGGAGCAGTAGGATTTGATGACTTAATAGGCGATGGGATTGTGTTGTGAACACTGGATGTATTAGTTATGTGATGTTCTTTGGAATTGAACTCACAGCACTTTGGTGCTGATTGGTCCAGTTCCCCGTGCAAGAAGGGATCCTCCTCAGAAATGTCTGACAATGCGTCTATCTCTGGAATAGTGGACAGGTTAAGGGTATGGGTTAAAGCACAGAGGGATGGTGACAGTAGGTGCATGGAAGCAGACTAAATGAGAGTGCAGGCATGGTTGTGTATGAAAATAGAATATAATGTATGTGTACAGAAAGTGCGTGGGAAAAAACAAGAAAGGAAAAAAAAGAAACAAAGTTAGTGAAAATATATATTTAGGAGCAGGGATAGCACTACACATGCAACAAAACTGTCAGAAGACCCATCAGAATTCCCAACCACCCCTTTTATGAACAAGTGCCAATTGGAGGCAAGACTTCCTCAGAGAACATATGGGACCCTGAATGCCTGAGTCTGTGGGCCAGCTTGTGCCCTGTAGTAGTGCCGGTGAAGATCACAACAAATGGAAGCAGACGGATATACAAAGCATCAGTGGGAGGGTTAAGGGGTACAGCACAGGGAGGGCAAGCAAGCGATTTAGACCTGCAACACAGGGACGTCCCAGAGCTTCTGGAAAGCATCATGCTGCAAAACATTGCCGGTGGTATACTCAACAGCTTAATACAGCATCATCCCATGCAACATGGTTCCAGAGATGCAAAGTTCTCACTTCTGCCACTATTGTGTTTATTTTATTTAAAATGCATTTCCCAAAGACAACGCTGTCGAGATGCAACGTCTCATTAACAGTACAGTGGGGTCCTGGTGACTTGCCTGAGGTCAAACTGAGAGGCAGTGTCTAAGCTGGGATTCCAACCAACACCTTCTGGAGAACAGCCTTGTAATCTCTAATCATTCTTTGCCACATTCAGCTACAGTACAACACAAATATCAGTACTCTAAATAGGTGATCTTGAAACTAGTTACCTAAGGCAATGCCCATTCTATATCTAAAGAGATGGGCTGTCTTTTAATATATCACTGACTTGTTCTGAACCACCATGGGCCCCTCACTATACAGAACTCTTCTTGTAAGTCATGCATTTGACAATTTGTAGCAACAGTGATTAAGATGGGCATTAAAGCAGCTTAAAAATCAAGGCACGGCAGCCTTCTAATCAGGAATAACGTACATTAGTGAGCATTTATGGTCCCTTAACATGATTGGTTTAGTCACTTTAGCTTTGTGGAAGAATTTTACTATGTTATAGAAGTAGTTTCTGTAAGTAGAACATTATAACTCAACCCACTTCTAAGCTTTCTGGATAGCCACAGCTCATTTAAAATGGGAAATTTGGGCCTCACAACTGCTAGTAGAAGGATCTGTCCTAAAACAAAATGACTTAGCACATCTGTTTTCTAACACTCAGGTTTGGACACAATACCTTGAACACATGCAATCTGTAAACCACACAGTACAGATACACACTGCTTTATACCAATACAGCAAATTCATTTTTAATCTACGAAAAGAGGTGAGTCTGTGATTTTTTACATAATCTGTTGGCCTTGGCTTCAAAAATATCTCACCTGGTTACATGAAACATCTTGTATTTATTGCACTACAAAATAGTAAAGATACAATATGGCAACCAATCACAAAATGACAATAGAATGGTTTATTGTACAGTAAAACACTCCACCCTCACGATAACACAGCACTTAGAAACTATGCGCTTCAGCAGGTACAGTGCAATGAAAGGAATTTTAATTACGCCATACCATTCAAAATAGTGGTCGGCAGTGGCATTATATTATTACTGCAGCAGCAGTTTAACATCCTAAGCTGAAGGTAAGGATTCTTAAACAAATCCGAAGCAAAGACTGCTCCAGGCAGCATGGTACAAGTGCTACAAACATAGTCCAGGAAAGCACTGTTTAATACTTTTGTTACAAAAGATTTGCCTGGCAGGCTGCACTGCCCACGTTTAATACAGCAGATAATGTAGCTGGTGGAAATGGTAAAGTAGCCCAATATAAAATCAAAGACAGTGTTATAAAATGAGTCTCTCAGGGTGGAGTGCATGAGTAGCATGTTAGATGCATGCCTGTAACGTATTCAGGCACACATGAAAGTACCACAGATGCTACAGAACAATTTGCTGAAAAGTGAGGGTCAACATGACCCAGAGTTAGTAAAGTCCTAAATATGATTTATCAGAAGCTGCTTAGCCCTGACATACCCTGCCCTGAAACCACTGAGTTGAGACATACTACATATACAAATGCACAGAACACCTCTTTTTCACACATGGTACTGTAGGTTACCACCCCCATGGAAATGTACATCATTTTGTTTCTCAAGTACCAGAGTAACCAGCTGATGCATGTAACAATTCCCTTAACAACAGTCGAGACTTACAGTATGTCACCCAACTATCACATGCGTGCAAAAGGCATACACCATACCTTTGTTTCTTGGGGCAGTTCCAACTCAGGAGTGTTGGAGGGAGATCCTTCGCTTCCTCTTTCATTAGCTTTGAGTGCAAGTTCAGTGGCCAAAGCTGTCACTTCATCAGAAGACTCTGCTAGGCCATCGGAGGAATCTCTTATCAAGCTCTGGTCAGCGATGCTTACAACAGGAGCTGTCACACATGACACAAAAGTTTCTATGTCATAAAAATTTTAGCTTGTAGTTCGCACCGTTAGTGCTTAAACACAAAAAACAAATGTCACTAAAGAGCCGAGAGCTGTAAACAATCAGTGTTTGTGATCGGTAAGAATTCAAAGAGCAGGGATGAGCAACTTCTTAAATATTCACAATTTAACACTTTCAGAGCATATGGAATATTATTTTTTTTTAAATGTTGCTTGGTCCTGCAACATCACAACAGAATCTTAAACAATCATATAATCTGGCCACAAAAGAGATCATTAATTAAAACCTTTTCTTGCTCAGTTAGATGACTACTTGCATTGGTAAGGAAGTATAGGGTTGTCTACAATGTGTGTCCTTACCTATCACAGCATCAGGGTCCTGCCATCTATGGTAAATGGTGATCAACAAAACAAGGGTAAAGCCCACAGAGATGGATAATAAACAGCATAGTAGCATTTCCAGTGCTATCATGCAATCTAATGTATTCCCGTCTCAAAGTTGTACAATAGAGACCAATAACTTACTAAGCATACCAATATATGACAATTGGAAAAAAAAAAAAAACTAATGGCTCTTTCACTTTCCTCCTCACCACCCCCACCTGCTCTATCATCCCTGGTCCCTCTGTGGATGTTTCTGCTCCCCTGTGTGTGTCCCTTATATACTGTAATACTTCCCAGACTCAAAATTACTTCTTTTACTAGCTGGATTCCATACATTACCTATTTACACAGCAATAGCCAACACTATTTTATCCTTGTCATAGGCAATGATCCATGGTTCTTATTACTTAATGAATAATGTAGAATGTATTGTATGATCTTACTTCGAGAGGGCTCTTGCAGTAGGTATTTACATATAGGATTGACCTGCCAGGCGTCAGGACCCCACGGAAAAATTTCTAGCTAGAAGTCTCTGACAAGGGACCGCCCCCTTGTCTGGTGACCGACGCCATGCGACATCAGTATAAAGGGGTGGTCCCCCAAACCCGCCTACCAGTTCTTTCCCGCCATCGACTTGTGAAAGTTCCTCGTGGTAGAGTTCATTGCTCATCAGTCGTTAGTCGGTTCAGTTTTCAAACTTTCTGACCATTTTTTTTGATATCTATATTATCTCTTTATACACTGTGTATGTCGTCCCAGACGCCTTCCAAGTCGCATAAACACAAGTGTGAAATATGTGGTTCCCAGCTGCCGCATAAGGATGGCCATTCCCTGTGCCTCTTCTGCCTAGGCCCGGATCACCCTCTGGAGAAGTGCCAGCACTGCCAACAATTTAATTCGGCTACCCGAAAACGGAGGCAGCAGTCCCTGGAGGTCCATACTTTTAAGAAAAAAAATGGCATCCATGGAGAAGGAGTTAAAAAAAGTTGAGACAGGCGTCCACTTCCCCCGAAGGCCATAAAAAGAAGAAGGAGAAGCACCAGGAGCGGGATTTGACTTCCACAGCCTCCAAGACTCCAGCTGGAGTCATGGTTCTGAAGGTAACATCCCCTCAGGGGGAACGCTCCATGACGACCATCTTGGCAGTGTCCAAGAAGGTGTCGCCCCTCTCGTCGGGCTTGCGCTTGGGCCCCTCAGATACCTCCAGGGTAAAGGAGGCCTCTGCTCCCGGGAAGGCCACTGCCACGTGGCCCTCAAGTTCGAGCGGGTCCACTAAATAGGATGCCGGTGCCTCCGATGTCCACCAGGACAAGGCTGGTAAGCCGCTCGCTCCTTCAGGAGGGCGCACAGTTGCTCTTTCACCTGACAAGGCCACATCTCCAGTACGGCCTTTATCAAGCAAGGGATCTGATAAGTCTGACGCTGGCTCTTCCAAAGCCTGCCCGGATCCGGCTGATATGCCGGACGTCAGCCCCTCCGACGCCCGCCCGGCCAAGGGGCCTGCATCAGACCCCCTCGACCAGTCCAATGCCCCAGGCCCCCCGCAATGCTTGGTGTTGCCCTCTGAGGTCCCTGCGTCTCCTCTACTGACCCCTGGAGATTCCAGCCCTCCCTCCTCGGTTGTCACAGAGGACTTGGATGCCAGGTTACCCGATGCTGGCTGACATCCCCTACCGGATGGCGCTCCCACACCAGGCCCGATGCCCATGGGGCCAGCCTTTCCTTTGCCTGGCCTGCCAGCTGGGCCTCTGCCAGGTCCCTCTCCTCCTTGGCCCCTGGGTATTAGACATCTCAATACCCGGTGCTGTCTTACCCGATGCCACAGCACTCGACGCCGCAGTGCCCAGCGCCTCACTACCCAATGCTAGGCTTTCCACCATTGGGTTATGGATACTCAATGTATGGATTTCCTCAGTATTTGTATCCCCCTCATCCACCCATGCCCCAGCCGCCGGCGGATTTGAAGGAGACTCTAGCCTAATGGTGGGCTGAGGCCAAGGCTCAACTCACCAGAAAGGTAGAGAGTTGTCTACTGATGCTGGATCCTTCGCAGGATCCCCTGAGATGGAGACTCCCTCCCCCTTACCCGACACCAGAGGTGAACCCTTGGGCGCCAGGGGTTGGGAGGATACATGTCCCAGAGAGCTTCTCAAAGGGACCGTTCCTCCCCCGCGTAGGGAGGAGTCTTCCTCTTCTTCGTCTGAGACCTCTGAGTCGGACTCAGGGGGATGCTCTGACTTGGACGACGAGCCTCGTACTCCAGACCAACCTAGGCCAATGACCCCTCCAAAGTCTCCTCTGGAGGATCCTACTTTTCTGAAGCTACTGAGAAAGATCCAGGAAGTTCATCAGTGGCAATCTTTGGAGCCAGATCATAAAAAGCTCACTGCCCACTTGGATCTACCCAAGACCGCTCCTACATTGATTCCACCCTGGATAGAGCCTCACACGGATCTTGTTTCCACTATTTGGAAACAACCTTCCGCTTTAGCCCCCCTTCCGAGGAAGGCAGATCGGCTATATCAGGCTCCCGAGGGAGTAGATTTCTTGAACCTACACCCCAAAGCGGACTCGGTCGTGATTAGCGCCGCTCACGGCCAATCCGCTAATCCTAAACATCTCAGCTCGTCTCTGCCTGACAAGGAGTCTCGGCTTTTGGACCAATATGGGAAGAAGATCTAGGCATCTTGTACCCTGGGTATTATGGCCCTGAATTATGTAGCACATATGGGGGCTTACCAGAAGACCATCCTTAGTCAGGTGGAATCAGAGTTAGACTCCCTTCTTGAGTCCCAGACAAAACAGAAAGTGGCGGATCTTGTCTGTTCTGTTCGTTCATCCAGTCAGCACATGCTTCATGCCACTTACAACACAGTGGACACAGCTGGATGGAGCTCGGCTTTCGCCGTAGGCCTTCGGCGTCATGCCTGGCTCCGTGTGTCAGGTTTGGTACCTGAAGTGCAATCCGCTATTCAGGATGCATCCCTTCAAGGGTTCGGTGCTGTTCGGAGGTGATGTCAAGGACATCATTACCGACCTGCAAGAGAAGGGCACTGCACTTAAGTCCATGGATGTTTTGTACAGACCCCCTCAAGGGCAGCGGCATCCCTTTCATAGACGTAACTGACAAAAACCAAAACCACAGGGCAAACGGGCCAACAAGCGTCGGGCCCTTCCAGCAACCAAGACTCCTCCTACCAAAAAAGCCGTGGGAGCCTCAGCTGCTGCGCTGCCCCAGACCTCCTGACTCCTCGCCTCTCCCACTGCCTCTGAAGGTCCCAGAGGAACCAGTAGGAGGAAGATTCTCCTTCCATCTACCGGGCTGGGAAAGGATAAAGTCGGATGCGTGGGTGCTCCAGTTGATTGCAGCAGGACACTCAATAGAGTTTCTATAGAAACCACCCTGAAGACCACCTCCCAAGTCGTCTTACTCCCCGGAACATCTTCCTCTGGTCCTAGAAGAAATTACCTCCCTTCTCTCGAAGGTGGCGATAGAACCAGTCCCAAACCACCACTGAGGGACGGGTTACTATTCCCATTTCTTTCTAGTTCCAAAGAAGATGGGAGATGTGAGGCCTGTTTTAGACCTCAGTTCCCTGAACATGTTCGTGGAGTACAAACACTTCAGAATGCTCTCCCTGCAGGGCCTTCTGCCTCTTCTTCGGCAGGGACTGTGGCTGTGTGCTTTGGACATGCAGGATGCTTACCTGCATATCCCCATATGCCCTTCCCACCACAAATTCCTTCGATTTTGCTTTCAGGGGGACCACTACCAATTCAAGGCCCTCCCATTTGGTCTTTCCTCGCCCCCCCCAGAGTATTTACCAAATGCCTGTCTGTGGTGGCAGCCCACCTGCGTACCCAGGAAGTTCAGGTATTCCCGTAGATCCCCTGGCGGCCCAATCCAGGGAGGAACTCCCTCACTCTCTGTCCCTTACCCAACAGGTTTTCACCAGCCTGGTTATTACCATCAACCAGGCAAAGTCCCATCTGGTCCCTTGTCAACGCCTCCAATTCATAGGGGCGATTCTAGACACGAACATCGGCAAAGCCTTTTTGCCTCAGGACAGGGTAGACACCCTTCGGACTCAAGCATGCCTACAGTCCAGTAGCAGAAGGGTCGGAGCCAGGTCAGTCCTCTGCCGGGGAGTTCACTTCAACATCGAACCCCCCTCCCAGACGCTGATGACAGATGCCTCAGGAGAGGGCTGGGGAGCCCATCTCGGGTCTCACAGGACTCAGGGCAGCTGGTCTTGGTTCAAACAAAATCTGCACATAAATGTGCTCGAACTCAGAGCAGTCCTTTATGCCCTCCACGCCCTGTACTTCTCCATCCTTCCCGGTCATCTCCTCATACAGACAGACAACATGTGTGTAGTCTGGTATCTCAACAAGCAGGCAGGAACATGTTCCTACCCTCTATGCAGGGAAGCAATGAGAGTGTGGGTCTGGGCTACCCAGCACAACCTTCACCTGACGGCCATTCACATTCCGGGAGTGGAAAACACACTGGCAGACCACCTCAGTCGGTCCTCAGCCAGGGCCCACGAACGGGAACTAGATCAAGAGGTCGTAGACGACATTTTTATGCAATGGGAAACCCCTGAGGTAGTCCTGTTCACTCTGTGTACCATCCTGGCCAAATATTTTGAATAAATGAATAAATAAATGAAACACCAGTAACTCTATTTTAGGTTGCCAACGACCCTTTATTTTTCAAAGACTTTGGATACTTACGTAACAAAGTCATTGCCTGTGGCTTCCTCCTGAAATACATGCTGTAGCCAAATAATTTAAAGTGCAATTTTATAGGCAAGGGATTACAACTGTTATTAGTCAGCCTGTAAGATCAGCAGGCTTTCTGCTGCTCAGTGCAGTATAAGGACCGCAAAGTCAATCTTTTTAATCAAAAGTATTACTTTCCTTAATTATTTTAAAGGAAAAAGAAAACAAAATTGTACATGAGATAGGGTATTCAAATCCCAAGGAAGATTAATGTGAGCAAAGAAAAAATTACTCACCTTAGTAATGTTGTTTCTTCTATTGGAGTCTTGCTATATTATGACATATGCAGTGAGTCCCAACCTTCGAACTGCTCCGGAGGTGAAAGAGTTAACTTTCCATGCCAGGCATGGGACGCTGAGCTCGAGCTCGGTTGAAAACTCTGTCTGTTGTTCTTCAAACTTAAACTGTCAGATCTTTACAGGCTAAACTCACTGAGGTCCTGTGTGGAAGCTGTAAACCTACACTAACCAACTGGCTACTAACATAACAACACATTTTTTGGTCCCAAAACAAAGACTCAAGTCAGGAGACCCAAAAATGAAAAACTCAACACCAAGTCACCCCAAAAAAGAAGGGGTGAAAAACAACAAGGTGGGCACCTACTAAGGTCCAACACTGCACTGCCCACATCCCAAAAACAGAGGTTCTGAGAGGTGGGGCAGGGGGTCATAATATAGCAAGACTCCAATAGAAGAAACAACATTACTAAGGTGAGTAATTTTTCTTCAAACAACATGAAGTCTTGCTATATTATGACATATGCAACCACAAAGCAGTACCTCTATGGAGGAGGGACAGAACCTACTTGGGAAATAGGCTGTGAAGCACAGCCGTGCAAAACCGGGCATCACTCCTAGCCTAGATGTCCAGGGAGTAATGCTTGGTAAAAGTATGAACTGTTTTCCAGGTAGCTGCTTGACATATCTCTAGAATAGGGATGTCCCTGGCAGCAGCCAGGGAAGCAGCTGTACCTCTGGTAGAGTGAGCCCTCAGGCCTGAGGGAGGAACCTTACCCAGTTTTTCATAACAAAATTGGATACAAGAAACAATCCACCTGGCAATGGATCTCTTAGTGGCAGGTTTCCCCTTACCAACCTCACCATAAGTGAGGAACAGTTGGAGGGAGTCAAACCTGTGACCCTTGGTATGCTCTATGTAGTAGCTAAGGGCTCTTTTGACATCTAAACTGTGCAGCCTCCTCTCGCCAGAGGAGGAATGGTCAGTGAAGTACACAGGAAGAGACATAGATTGATTAAGGTGGAAATCTGAAACCACCTTAGGCAAGAACTTCATGTTAGTCCTGAGGACCACCTTATCTCTATGAAAGGAGATAAAACCAAGCTCCACTGACAAAGCTTGTAATTCACTTATGCGTCTGGCAGAAGTGATGGCTACCAGAAACACAGTTTTCCAAGTCAAGTACTTAAGCTCTGCTGAAGACAAAGGCTCAAAGGGGGTTGCATAAGCTGAGCAATGCAAACATTAAGGTCCCAAGCAGGGGCAGGGTCCCTGAATGGAGGGCTGGTGTGAAGCAATCCCTTGAAAAACTTGGAGAATACAGGGTGAGCTGAAAGAGAAGAGGGCTTACCTGCTGAAATAAAGGCAGACACAGCTGCCAGATGCACTTTTAGGGTAGCTGGTCTCAGCCCCAAGGTATTTAGATGGACCATGTAATCCAGGACTGTGGGTAAATCAGCAGATTCTGAGGAAATATGTTTTCCAGAGCACCATATGGAAAATCTCTTCCATTTGGAATTATAAGTAGCCCTGGTACAAGGTTTTCTATAAGTCTTCAGAATGTCCATTACACCCTGGGAAAGGTGTAAATCAGCAAACTCTAACTCTTCAAGAGCCAGGCCTTGAGATTGAGAGATTTGAGGTTCGGGTACCAAACCCTCCCCTGAGCACAGGTTAACAGGTTGTGATTCCCGGGAAGACAGAGGGGAAGATGGACTACTAAGGACAGCAGGAGTGGATACCAGGGTTGTCTGGACCAATCTGGGGCAATCAGGATCGTCTAGCAGGGTTGAGACCTGATTTTGACTAGCACTTTGAACAGCAGAGGGAAGGTGGGAAAAGCATAGAGAAACTTCCCTTCCCAATTCAGGACTAAGGCATCCAGAGGGACTGAGCCCAACACTGGGGGCCTGCAGCAAAAAAGGGGAAGTTGGTGATTGTCTGGGGCTGCAAAAAGATCTATCTGTGGGGTGCCCCATCTGGCAAATACCACCTCCAGGACCAGGGGATCCAGTGACCATTCGTGATGGCCCTGGGAAATCCTGCTGAGAGCATCTGCCAGGACATTGCCCTTGCCTGGGAGGTGAACTGCCATAAGGGAGGTGTTCAGGGAATAAGCCAGAGACCACAACTTCATTGCTTCGGTGCACAAGGCCGTAGACCGACTGTCCCCTTGCTTGTTGATGTACCACATTGTAGTGGTGTTGTCTGTTCTGACCTGTACCACTTTGTTCTGAACAGACTTGGAAAAAGCTTGAAGTGCTAGAAAAACTGCTCTGAGTTCCAACAGATTGATGTGGAGCAGGGATTCCTGAGGGGACCACAACCCCTGGGTAGTGAGGTCGCCCATGTGAGCTCCCCACCCCAAGAGGGATGCATCTGTAGTAAGGATTAAGGAGTGAGACTGGGTGACAAAAGGAACCCCTTGTCTGAGATTGCTCTGATCCTGCCACCATTGTAGGGCCTGGATCAGGGTTCGAGTCACTGGGATCAATTTGGTTAGAGGGTCTTTCCTTTGAGACCAAAAGATTCTCAAATGGAACTGAATGTCCCTCATCTGAAATCTTGCTCCCTGCACCACTGCTGTAGAAGCAGCCATGTGCCCCAGGAGCTGTAGAAAATGCCTTGCTGGTCGAGACACCTGCAGGGTGAATGAGGAGGCCAGAGAGACCAGGGTCCTTGCCCTGTCCAAAGGGAGGAAGGCTCTGGCTTTCTCTGTGTTCAACTCTGCGCCTATGAATGTGAGGAGCTGAACAGGCTCTAGAACTGACTTTGAAAGATTCAGAAGGAAACCTAGAGAGGTGAGCAGTTGCTGAGTTATCTGTAGGAGTAACTTGACTTGGTCTGGGGACTGGCCTACTACGAGCCAGTCATCCAGGTAAGGGAAGATGGCAATTTTTTGCCTTCTTAGAGAAGCAACTGCTACTGCCAGGCATTTTGTGAACACCCTTGGAGCAGAGGTGCGGCCAAAGGGCATTGCTCTAAACTGGTAATGGCCTGAGGGCAGCCCGAACCTGAGGTACTTTTGATGGGAGCTTCTGATGAGAATATGGAAGTAGGCTTCCTTGAGGTCCAGGGACACTAGCCAGTCCCCTGGCCTTAAAGAGGGTAGAATAATTCCCAGAGTCACCATTTTGAATTTTGGTTTTAAAAGGTGCTTGTTTAAGTATCTGAGATCCAGGATGGGCCGCCATTCTCCTGTCTTTTTTGGGGTAAGGAAGTACCTGGAGTACAACCCTTTGCCCTGGTGTAGGGGTGGAACCCTTTCCACGGCTCTGAGAGCCAGGAGGGAAGAGACCTCTGCCTCTAGGGCAAGTGCCTCTGGAGGATTTGCAGGTGGAAAGGATCTGGTTCTCATCTTTGGAAACTTTTTGAAGCTGAGAACCAGTCCCTGGCTTACTACTTCCAGGACCCACTTGTCTGATGTCAGAGACTCCCAGTCCTGGACAAAGTAAGCCAGCCTGCCCCCTACAGGTAGTTGAGAATTGGCCCTGGCAACCCCATCAGGGTGCCTGCTTGGCAGGGGCTTTGGGCTGAGGGGTGGAAGCAGGCCTGCCTGCACCCCATCTGCCTCTCCCTCTAAAGAACCCCCTCTGGGCAAAAGCTGAAGAGGAGGCCTGGGCTTGGTAAAAAGGCCTATGAAAAGGCCTGCCCCTGCCCCTGGGAAGCTGCCTTTGAGGAGTGGCCTGCCTTTCCTTGGCCTGTGCACTCCTATAGGTGGTCCTATACTCATCCATTTTCTTCATGTAATTCTCTGTCTGCTCCCCAAACAGAGAATTATCCACAACAGGAAAATCCATGGCCTTAGTCTGGGTATCCTGTGATAGGCTAGTACATCTGAGCCAAGCCATCCTGCAAAGAGCCAAAGATGTAGCCATGACTCTAGATGACACATCATTTGCATCCACTGCAGCATGGAATTGCACCTTGGATGCCTCAATACCATCGGCAGCCACCTGCTCCAGCTCCTTGGCAAGCTGGCCAGGGACCTGTTTTGCAAGAGCCATAACAGTATCCCACCTGGATTTCTGGTATCTAGCAACGTAAGCCATATAATTTGCCTGTCTGAGTCCCAAGGATGCTGCCATGTACTGTTTCTTTGCCATGGCATCAACCTTCCTGGAGTCCTTGTCCAGAGGTGTGAGGCCAAGAGAATATTTGCCTTGTCACAGGCTGCAGCCTGCACTACCCCAACATGGCTGCATTGTTGTGTAAGGAACTCCGTATCAGAGCCTGACAATGTGTACCTCTTGTCCATTCTCTTATCCACAGGAGGTATAGTGTGAGGAGTTTTTAGAATTTTAAAAGTCTGTTTCCCAAAAGATTTATGCAAGGGAATAGACAATCTCCTGGACTCTGGGATATCCATCATTCCCACAAAGTCAGGCTCTTCTTGATCATCCACAGCTTCCTCCATAGGGAGCTGGAGGGTTTCAGCCACTTTTTTATAGAAAATAAAATGAGAAGGGGACTCAGAAAGCCTAGGAGGGGACACTCCTGAAGGTCTGTCTGGGGAGATGTCCGGGTCGATGGGCACATCCAGACTTTCAAATCCACATTCACTCCTCATACCCTCTTCCCTCCTCCAGTTCATAATATTCTTCTAAATCGTAGTCTTGAACGCTGTGGAACCCGGCTGAACCAGTGCTTACCTGATGGCACCGGTGGTTGGAGCTGAGAAAGTGACTGGACAATCTGAATCGCTTTGGCTATCTCTTCAGCGGTTGGAGAGGAAGTTTGGCTCCACACCAGCTGATTTTCTAGTCCTTTTGCTGGAACCCGACCCTCAGAGTCGGCTCTCCTTTGCCGAGGAAGTATCGCCCTGGTCAGAGGGCACTCCCTCTGGTTCGGTTGGAACCCGAACCCGGGTTGGCCATCGGGTCCAGCGGACTTCTTGGCCTCCCTTTCCTGAGCCTACCAACTCTCTTATCCAGGGTAGCTGCAGGAAAATTTGACAAATCTGGCAGTCTGCATTGAGGTGGTCAAACCCCAGACAATAAACACAGGTGGTGTGGGGGTCAGCCTTGGCAAAGGCTTCTCCACACACACTGCAGTGTTGAAACCCAGTGGGCCCGGTTTTTCCTTTGGGTTTCTCAGACATAGTGCCAGTCCTAACCAAACTTGCCCGTTTATGGCAATCCGCCAAGCAAGACCCTCTTATCGGTTCCCAGCCGTGTCACAGGTCGTGGAAAAAAATGTAAGAAATTCCATTTTTTTTAGAACCGATAAGAACCAGTAACCACACTCTAAATGATAGAATAAAATATTTTTAAACAACCTGATCGGTTCAAGAGTGAACAGATAACAGTTTACAAGTTCCACACAGAAAAGAAATAATGTAAACCTATCTAGTACTCACAAATACCACGGACAGAGCTTGAACCAACGGGTTGCGGTTTAAATTCGGTCAAAAAAACGAGAAATTAATACTTTAACCAACAAAATGAACCGAGCAGAAGGAGAAATCTTCAGAGCGACTGTTCAGTGAGGCGGAGTAAAGAATCTGACGGTTTGAGTTTGAAGAACAACAGACAGAGTTTTCAACCGAGCTCGAGCTCAGCGTTCCATGCCTGGCATGGAAAGTTAACTCTTTCACCTCCGGTGCAGTTCGAAGGTTGGGACTTACTGCATATGTCATAATATAGCAAGACTTCATGTTGTTTGAAAGGAAAATCCAGCTGTTGCCTGGGCTCTTTGTAGGCAGTCATGCTCAATACTATAAACTATGCTAAAAGGCATGTTATTAACCAAAGTGGGGGGACTTTCATTAAGCAAGTCCTAAAGGAAAATGGTTTGTGCCGCAGATGTGTCATGAGATGCCCTTGCAAGAACAGTTTCTCTGCAGAAAGTACCCAGCAGAAGAACACCTGCAATCTGCGAAAAGTGGATCGCCTTTCTTGCAGATCTGTGAAAATGTGTTGAAATGCAATAAAATAAAAATCCTGATGGACAGCAAAGTAACAGTAAGACCTCCATTATAATTAATGCTCTTTTGTGATACACTGTTGGTGAGTACAGTGCAATGTTTTGTCAGGTAAGCGTGAACTTGCACTACGTCCCACTGAACTGGTCAAAATATATTAGGACGCTCAACGAAACAAACACAAAACCATGTAATTCTCCAAATGCCGACTTGGAATGTGAACATCCTAGTTACATAGAAACAAAGACATTGACGGCAGATAAGGACCGCAAGGCCCATCCAGTCTGCCCATTTCTTTTTCTACCTTATAAATGTGCCATCGGCCTTTGCTCTGTCAATGGCCTATTTATTCATACTCATCTGTATTGCTCCCATATGCCTATCCCATGCCTGTTTGAAGCCCTGCACTGTATTCATATCCACCACTTCCTGAGGTAGGCCATTCCATGCATCCACCACCCTTTCTGTGAAAAATAACTTCCTCATATTGCCCCTTAATCGGCCTCCCTCTAATCTCATGCTGTGTCCTCTTGTCCTGCTATTTTTCTTTTATTGAAATATGTTAGACTCTTTCACCTTGTTAATGCCCTTAAGGTGTTTGAATGTTTCGATCATATCACCTCTCTCCCTCCTTTGCTCTAGGGTATACATATTGAGCTCCGTTAATCTGTCCTCATATGTTTTCTGATGTAGTCCCTGCACCATTTTGGTTGCCCTTCTCTGGACTGCCTCAATTTGGTTAATGTCCTTGTGAAGGTGTGGCCTCCAGTACTGCACGTAGTATTCCAGATGGGGCCTAACCAGTGTCTTGTAAAGAGGGATTATTACCTTCCTCTTACGACTTGTAATACCCCTACTAATACACCCCAACATCCCACTAGCCTTACCTACTGCTTTAGTGGTCTGCTTGGATGATTGCAGGTCATCGGTGATGATGATGCCCAAGTCTCTTTCTTCCCTTGTAACTACCAGCAACTCCCCTCCCAGCCTATAGGTGGCTTCAGGGTTTCTCTTCCCTATGTGCATGATCTTACACTTCTTTGCATTAAACCCCAGTTGCCACTCTTCCAACCATTTTGCTAGTTTATCCAGATCTCTTCTCATTCTGCCCACCCCATCTAGATAATCTACTCTGTTGCAGATCTTGGTGTCATCTGCAAACAGACAAACCTTACCCTCCAGTCCATCTGCAATGTCACTGATGAAGATACTGAAGAGGACTGGCCCCAGGACTGATCTCTGAGGTACCCCACTTGTGACTTGCATCTCTTCTGACTGTATACCGTTTACCACTACTCTCTGTTTTCTGCCTGCCAACCAGTTTGCCACCCACTTGACCAACTTCTGACCCACCCCGAGCCTACCCAGCTTATTAATCAATCTTCTTAGTGGAACAATATCGAGAGCTTTGCTGAAATCAAGGTAGGCGACATCAACTGCTCCCCCTTGGTCCACCTCTCTGGTTACCCAGTCAAAGAAATCTACGAGATTAGTATGACAGGACCTTCCTTTTGTAAACCCATGCTGTCTTGGATCCTGTGCTCCTATGGATTCCAGGTGTTGCACTACCCTTTCCTTAAGGAGTGCCTCCATAATCTTGCCCACTACTGAGGTAAGACTGACTGGTCTGTAGTTCCCTGCCTCCTCCCTGCTACCAATCTTGTGGAGCGGGATCACATGAGCCCATCTCCAGTCTTCTGGGACCTCTCCTGTGCTCAGAGACTCACTAAACAGTTCTGATAATGGCTCTGCTAGTTCCTCCCTTAGCTCCTTTAGTACCCTGGGATGTATGCCATCAGGTCCCATTGCCTTGTCCACCCTGAGCTTATCGAGCTCTTGTAGGACCCTTTATTTAGTGAAGGGACTAGTGCTGCCCTCCCTTCCCCCTGTGTCCATTGTGCTGAGTTGTGGGCCCTGCCCTACCTTCTCTTCTATAAATACTGAGCAGAAGTGTCTATTTAGGACAGATGCTTTTACATGGTCCTCCTCCTCACACGCCCCCTTATCTCCTTTGATCTTAGCAATACCCCCCCTCTGGACTTTCTCCTTTCACTAATGTATCTATAGATAGTCGTGTCACCTTCTTTTACTGTTTGTGCTAGTGGTTCCTCGGTTTGGGCCTTTGCCTGCCTTACTGCCTTCCCTGCTTCCCTTAGGGAAGTTTGGTATGCCTCCCTATCTTCATCCCGCTGTGTTCCCTTATATTTCCTGAAGGCCAGCCTTTTGGCTCTGACCTTTTCTGCTACTGTTTTTGTTGCTGACATGCTACTGTTTTTCTTGCTGACATGACCAAAATAAAGAAGTAAAGCCAAAAAATACAGAAATATTGGATACTGAGAATGGGACTTCTTGTGTATAGGGCTCCTGCTCTCAGTGCTGTTTATAGTGATTCATTTTTCTCTGGGACAGAAGCCCCCTTCCATGCTTATCATTCCAAGAGCACATCTAAGTTTTCCCTTGCCCCACAAAACTATACTGATGTTCCTCATGATGCAGAAGATATTTCTTGACACACAAAGTAGTAAACAAAATAAATTAATTTTATAAAAGCAGTTTTTAACCTTCATAACGTAAAGAGGTGCTGATGCTGTTTTTTCTATTTGGCTGCCAAGGGCAATGAAAAGACGTTGGTAGCAGTTTTAGGAGAAATGGGCGATTTGCTGAAATGGCCATTCAGGGAGTTGAATTGGGGGTGGGGGTTGATCATCTCAGCCAGTCAGCATTTTGGGGCTTGCTCATTTCAGCCAGTCAGCATTTCGGGACTTGCTTATCCTCAGCTAGTTAGCATTGGGGGCTTGCTCATCCTCAGTCAGTCAGCTTGGCGATAGTCAAGTTTGCTACATTATCACTACTACTCAGCCTGTGCTGTATAACAAAGAGCGTGTTTCACTTTAGGTGGTGGTAGCAATATATGTCCCGGCATGTCAATAAATAGGTTTTGGAAACAATTATGTGTGGTGGTGTTTCTTCATCTCTAATTCTTACATGTGTGTTGCAGGAGGAAAATGGTTATTTCAGACAGCTGGTAATGTGCACAAGTGTCCACCTGGGCACAAATGCAAGCCAGTCAGAATGAAGGAAAATGATGTTCTGCCTCTCTGCTATTCCAAGCCAGGGAGAAGCCTTACCATTCATGCTGCATCATACCATGTGCTCTGTCAGACTGTCAATCACTGACTGGCAGCCCAACCGACCAGCTGGAAAGCTACAGTCTGTTTTCTCGCTCTGCTGCCACATTGTATTCTCAGTACAGATTGTGGGGTTTTTTTTTGGCATAGGGTTCCAGGCAATATTGGAAGATAGTCTACTGAGACTGCCATCAAAATTAATTTCTTTTACCAATTTTACTTGGTGTTACAATAACCTGTTTAAAACTACAAACAGAGTGTATGTGGAGTTCTTCTATACAGGTCGCAGAGCAGGAGTGAGCCCAGCGTTTTGTAGTCTTGCTAGTCTACTGCTGGCTGACAGTAGTAAAACAGTGACTGACGGGTCAGTACACGATGACTGACTAGAGAAAGACTTTGACAATAAGTTATTAATGTTCCACCATCTATATTTCTTTATCATCACTGTCAATAAACTCACCATCACTACTATCGAAGCACTGCTTTGGAAAATTCCCTGAGTATCCAGCAAAAACACCACAGTTAAGTTTAATAAAAGGCAACTTTTCAACATTTTCTGGCAGCAGCTTTCTCCTAACCAGCAGTGCTATATATTCTTTTTGAATAGACACTTACTGGTGGGCAACTTAAATACAAAAGAGCCACTTTTTATAATGCTGGCCAGAATGTGTTCTTTTAATGCCAGTGATTAAAGGGTCAACTCAGACTATCTTTCTGGGATCCTCTAAGATTCCATCCTTTATACTGCTGACTGAGTAGCTTGTGGAAAAGGAAGAAACATTCTGAGGACTATTGAGTGAGAGAAAGCTGTGAAATTGCTTGGATGGAGAACAGGAAAGGTGCCCTGAATTCGGCCCTTTCTGACTCTCTGTACCAGACGCCTATAGTCTGCATTCAGAGATGGCTCTGGTCCTGCGACAAAAGGTTCTGATAACCTAATGGTCACAGCTACCCTATCAAACCAAGCTTGAGGCACTTGAGGCAGAAGCCTACAGGGTGAAGGAGT
The DNA here is from genome assembly GCA_016271365.2 of Neoceratodus forsteri. NCBI lineage: Eukaryota > Metazoa > Chordata > Ceratodontiformes > Ceratodontidae > Neoceratodus > Neoceratodus forsteri. The sequence goes on from CM057449.1 coordinate 1,732,727,194, forward strand.
AAACCTCTGATGCTGTGGCACCCACGCCTCGGGCTGAAGCTTGAGACTCTGACAGCCTTCTCACCCTAGGGGAGGAGTGGGTGACATCTCCTGTATCTGAAACTCCTACCTCAGAGGAAGCTGCAGAGACTGACGGTTGGGAGCCCAGGGACAAACGGTGAATGTCCCTGAGTGAGTGGGTACCGCTGTGAAGCCTGAAATCAGTCTAGTATCGATGCCTATGTCACAGCCAAAAGGGGACCCAACACCAGCAGTGCTCCCCAACTCGCATCACTACCCGTGATGACACTGGGGCAGCAACAGCACTGATGCCAGAATCCCCCATCCTGGCGCCAGCATGGATTCTAGCATTGATGTTAACATCTGCCCTAACATCGATTTCCTCCTTGACGCGGACAGTGACACCACAGTCAAGGTCAACGCTGATGCTGGTGTCGCTCCCCAAGTCATCATCTTGAGCAATTAAAACAGCCAAAGAGACAGCAATGGCCAGCATCAACGGCACCACAGAAGTGACCAAAAATGAAAACTACGAACTTAACATAATTCCTTATCTTCTAGGAACATCTTCACCATTTATTCACACTAATGGGTCTGTGCCAGAGGCACTACGACCATATGGGAGCCAGAACTTTTCAGGAAGGCTGGCGCCAAGGCAAGCCATGTGCATGCATGGTGACGCAAGAGTGGCTTGTGGCACCAGGCTTACCTTGGCACCAGCCCCTAACTGCCTCAGTTCCTTTTTCAGTGAGGAGGTGCAGAATAATGCTAACTAGTAATCATGCACTTCCTCAAAGGGCGTGATGAGCCCTGGTGACCTGTGCAAGCATGGTCAGTGTCTACTAGTAGACAGTGTCTTTACATCTCAAGTCCTGAACAAGGCAGAGAGTAAAACACAAGGAAGTGAGCTTGGGGGATGGTGAGTGGGCGTGTGAATAAATAGTGAAGATATTCCTAGAACAGGGTTTTATTTAACTCTGAAAATTGGTTAGCATTTTGCTCATAAAAGTGCTAAAACATTGTGAAAATGCATAGCACTTGCTTCACTGTGTTTAACAAACATAACACCTCTAGAAAACCTATATAAATACTTTCTGTACAGTTAGTATTGTCCCAAGGAAAAAAAACTGCTAATCAATTAATTTAAAACCCTGCTAGAAGATCGTGAATTATGGCTAAGTACGTAATTTTCATATCTTTCAGGAATGTACCTTCACTATTTATTCACACTAATGGGTCAGAGTATCAAGCTGAGAAAGAACCCCCTGGGGTAGGGTGGCAGGAGTGAACAAACTCACTCAGGACTGAAGTCCATTTAGGATAGACCTGCCACGGTGGCATACTCCCTGACAAAGACATGCAGGGCACAGTGAGTAACAAAAATGCGCACTGTGATCCCAGTTACAGCTTTGCAATGCATCACCAACAGTCACAAAGTGAAACCCTGCTAGGGACGTGACAACTGCAGTGGTGGAGTTGGCACATACCTGACCTTCAGCATGACCTATGCCATGGCACAGCAGAAGTGCAAACAGCTCGCCACTGAGTCAGAAATATGCTCGACTGGAGGAGGCTGATTCTTCAGCCGAAGTAAAGGAGACCAAAAGCTGTTTGGATTTCTTGACATCCTAGCTCTGTTCAAGTGAGAAGTGAGGACACCCTGAATGTTCTGAGAATGGAAATAGAGAGCTCTCCATCATTCTGGAAGCTGGCAAAGCAGGCGTGCAGCACAGTGGCAGATTCAGAGAGAGAACTCCGATGCCACTTATCGATTGCGGAGCACTACCTTGTCCCTATGGGAAACAGTATAAGGTGGATCTGTGAACAAGAGATGGATTTCAGACACTCTGCAAGCAAAAGAAATGGCCACTAGAAAGCTGTTGTCCAACTAAAAACTAGCTCACACGTCGCAAAAAGGCTCAAAGGACTTGCAGGTGAGCATGGTCTGCCCCTCATAGCTCTGCCCTGGTACTTGTTCCTATCACTGAGTAGGGCTCTCCCCAAGCTCTACTTGAACCTAGTTAGCCCAGGTACTTACTACTCTTTGAAGTTATATAGTATGTGAGTTCTGTTGATGTTACTGTTCTACCTTTTCCCTGTGTCTTTCGCCACTGTGATGTATTTCAATGATTATACGTGATTTGTTTGGTATGTATCGCTGATGTTCACCTGTCATATCCTTGCATTTAACTGGTATTTTATCCTTCTGCAAGTAACCACCTGGGTTGTGCCTGAACATAGGCAACTCTGCTATCTAGTGCACCCAACCAGTCAACAAAAACTAAATAAATAAAATGTCGAGAACAAAGCTGATATCCAGTCAACTACCAGCTTCCAGATGAGAGGTCTTGTGTGTAAAAATGCCCTAAAGGATCCCCTTAAAAGAGACAGCTGAGACAGGTAGAGGGTACCAAAGGGCTCATAGCAAGCAGATATAACACACGAGGACCTTAACTGTGGAATACTATAGACTAGCATTAGAAAGGTTCAGCATGAACTCCAGAACCTAGTAAGCTGGAGCTCTGGAAGGGGTCCAGCTGAGTTTTAGAGCACTGAATGGAAACATTTCCATTTGATTGTGCAGGGCTTCCTAGTAGAAGTTTACGGGCAGGAAAAAGTATTGCAGGAACACTCTGAAATACTCTGTTCCTAATCACCTCCATCTCTCTAGCAGCCAGGTCTGAAGGTAAAGGAAGCACAGGCTGGGATGGAGTAGAAGACCCTGACACATCCAACCTTAGAGGATGGATCCTCTGTTGGCTGACTAATAGCCTGTTTAACAGAAAAACTATATCTGCCAAGGCCAGCAGGGTGCAACCAGACTGATTTTTCCCCCTTGTGCATCCAGTTTGAGCAATATTCCCAGTATTAGCGGGCTTGGAGGGAATGCATACAGGAGAGATTTTGCCATAGCAGTCTAAATGCATCCTAGCAGAAAATGCCATGTTTTGGCCTTCTGGAGCAGACTCTAGAAATTGCTGCTATGTTTGAAGTCTCTCTGCACTAGCAGCCTTTACTGGCACTAATAAAGTAAGCACTTTTTTTTCAAATAATTTTTAGGCAGAACTGGACTACGCAATTACTACACGTGGCCTGAAGTGGCTTTCTAAAAAAAAAAAGGAACCCCCCCTGCTCAGTAGTGGGTGCTGGTTCTTTTGGTTTTGTGAACACACTTAAGTGTTGCAGTAAGCAGATGGAGTGTATTGGAGTACCCACCCCCTTTATGAACAGATACAATTTTTTTTTTTTTTTGGGGGGGGCAGCTTTCTTGTTTGTTTTATCTGCAATGGGCCCCCATTCCTGAAAGTCTATTTTATTCTCCCATGAATGATGATGATCCACATGCATAGTACACTTTTCCCTTTTTTGTGAAACGAGGGGAGGGGTCATACTGAATGAAGAGGATTAAGGACCCTATCCACAAAAGATGTTTTCCACAGGCAAAGAATAGTATAAAAGCTGTTGTGTTGATAGGACTGTAAGGAAAAACAGGCCGAGGCAGCCTAGTAACACTGAAGAGTAGTGTCTCATTTTATGCACTGTGATTTTGCTTTTTCACAAATGTTTGATTTTCTTCCACAGATCAGTATCCTATCGAGCACTGCAGATCAGTCAGCAGTACAGTGGAGTTACAGGAAAAGTGTACCTGGGACAGGGCTGGCATAGTTTGCTACATCATCACTACTACTCAGCTTGCACCGTATAACAAAGCATGTAGTTCATTGTGTGTTTCACTTTAGGTGGTGGTACCGTAGCAACATATGTCCCGGCAAGTCAATAAATAGCTTTTGGAATCAGTTATGTGCGGTGATATTTCTTCATCTCTAATTCTTGCATGTGTGCTGCAGGAGGAAAATGGTTATTTCAGACAGCTGGTAATGTGCACAAGTATCCACCTGGGCACAAATGCAAGCAAGTCAGAATGAAGGAAAATTCACCTCCCAAAGTGAAGACGCTGTGGTGGGTTCTCCATCGACCACCCAGAAGATGATGATGATGATGATAGTCCACCCAACATCACTGTCGAAGACCCCATCACAAACCTAGAACAGTGGAGAGGACAGAGAGAGAGAGAGAGAGCGCTCCATGCCTTAGCTGACTCTGAAGAGCGGTGAGAGGACCAGGGGAATGGTTCAGAGACCTACCTTGGGATCTTCTGGTTTGATGACTGCCTCCAAAGGTGGATACAGAATGACCCAACTTCAGACAGCAAGTCTCAAGTGTCTGACAGTCAGATGAAAAGCAGGCAATGCAGGAGTCCAAGTCGTGATCTGTCCTGAAGCAGGCCAGGCACACAGAATGTTGGCCTCTGCTGTCAATATCTTTGCCACAGGAACACCAACAAAAAGGAGGGCCAAAATTCTTCTTACCATTCTTAGTACCGGACATGCCAAATTAAAAGAAAATTTAGAGCAGTAAAGGCTTACTGGAAAGCACAAACCACCTCGTGGCGCCACACATTCACTGACACCAACTGCCAGTGATTTTGCCCTGGCTGACAAAAATGTACTTCTGTAGGGTGCTTCCAGCCCTAAGACCAAGGAGTGTGACTATGGAGAAGAGCGATACTTGGAAGATATATGGTTGAAGGCAAGTAATCTTTATTTCTAACTACATAGATTCAGTTTGCTGTCCACACTTAGGCAGACTGCTAGCACTCCTCAAAAGGAGAAGGCAAGGTGTGCCTCCCAGGAAGATGAGTATATAGACTAGAACTGGGGCGGCAGTCCTCAGTTGGTTTCAATCATTCCTCGAGGGCAGGTCTCAGAGGGTTCTGTCTAGGGTTTATTCCTCTGCCCCATGGGATCTGCCTTGCAGGGTTCTGCAGGGCTCAATGCTGTCCCCCATGTTGTTTGCAGTGTACATGCTGCCATTGGGAGACATTATAAGATGGTACGGGTTGAGTTTTCACTGCTATGCAGATGATTCTCAACTCTACCTGTCTTTTGTACCTGACCAGGAGTTTGACACTGTCTCTGTGTTTAATAACTGCCTCCAAGAGATACAGAACTGGATGAGTGCGAGTTGGCTGAGGTTGAATCCGGCAAAAAACTGAGGTACTGGTTGTGGACCCTGATCTAAGGATGGTTAGGACACTGGGGGGCTCTCGGTTGATATCTTGGAGGGCCCTGCTAGCCTCGGCCAGGTGCGGAACCTAGGGGTGATATTTGACAAGGGCCTGACCCTGAAGGCTCAGGTATCGGCTGTAGTCAAGTCTTCCTTTTATCATCTAAGGAACATCGCTAGGGTAAAGCACCTCACTCCATCTAAAGATCTACTTACTCTGGTCCATGTCTTTGTCACCACTCATCTTGACTATTGCAATGCCCTCTCCCTAGGGCTACCAGGGGTGGATATCCACTGGTTGCAGCTGGTGTAGAACGCAGTGGTAAGGTTGTTAACTGGAACTTCCAGGTCCAGCCACATAACACCTGTGCTGTGTGAACTGCACTGGCTGCCGATACAATTGTGGATCACCTTCAAGGTTGCGTTGCTGACCTATAAAGCCCTAAATGATCAGGGACCTCAGTACCTGCAAGATCTGCTGTTTCCTTACTGCTCCTCACGTTCACTCCAATCCTCCGACGAAGGATTGCTGGAGATTCCCAGGGTACGTCTGAAAACATCTGGAGGTAGATCCTTTGCCTTTACGGCTCCTACCCCGTGGAATTCTCTACCTCATCATATACGAGATAGCCTGACCATAGAGGGATTTAAAGGTTCCCTTAAAGCCTATTTATTTGCACAGACATTTGATGGACTGCTGGAAATCTGATTACACTGCTATGTTGCCGCATTTTGAAGCTGTAATTGAATTTTTTTTAAGAATTTTAACTGATTATATTGTTTTAACTCATTGTATGATTAATTTTAGGTTATAATCTGTAAAGGCACCCTGAGCTTTGGAAGGGTGCCTGATATAAAGTATGACTTGACTTGACTAGAAAACTGAGGAGCTAAAGGCAGCATCACGATGACTGAGCAGCAAGTCAATACTGTAATGGAAGATGTGTGTCAAACATTCCCTGGTGTCTAGTGGTATCCCTGCCCTTTCCCTGTCTGCATCAAGCTCTCTCATTTTCATTGGCACCCCACCTCTGCATGACCCATTCAGTCTCAAGCACCCTTTGTTTTTTAGTGAACCCCCCCCCACCCTGTCTCACCTCAGGCAGTCCCTAGTGTCCACAGGTATGCCCCACCCTCACCTTGTCCTATTTCAAAGCAGTCTCTACTGTCCAGAGGCACCCCCATCCTAACCTATCCTATCCTATCTGCAGCATTCCCTGGTATCCAGAGTCATCCCAATTCCCCTGCCCTCACGCCATTCCATTCCAAGCACTCCCTGATGCTAAGTGGCTTTACACTCTGTCCCCTGCCATTCACTTCAAACACTCCCTACTGTCCAGCGGCCCTTCCCCTGCCCCATCAGAAGCACTCCCTAGTGTCCAGTCGTACACCTTCCCTTCACCCCATCCCATTTCAAGCACTCTCTTCTATGTCCAGTGGTACACCCCCACTCTCAACCCTTCCCACTTCAAGCAATCCCTGGTAACCAGCAGTATCCCCTTGCTTTGCCTCTGTCCCATTTGAAGCACTTACTGATGCCCACTGACTTTTCTTCCCTTTCACCTCATGCTGTTTTAAACACTCCCCTGTGTTCAGTGGAAACCCAGTGTCATCATGTCACATTTTAGGAGCTTCTTGATGTCCAGTGGTACCCTCCCACTCTCATTCCATCCTGGCTAAAGAACTCTCTAATATCCAGTGGACCCCACAATCACCCATTCCCAGTTCAACTACTTCCTGGCGCCCAGTGGCTCACACCAACTTACCCCATCCCATTTTAAACAGTCCCTTATGTTTAGTGCCCCCCATGCACTCACTAAATCCCAGTGGTTGGGTACTGTGTTGCTCAGGTCAAATCTTCCTTCCTAGTGCTGTCACCACAAGAGCCACACATACCTGTGTTTTGAAATGCCCTTCCCATTGACCCCTGAATGGGGAGGGTGTGTGCCAAACTGCAACAAAAGGCTAGCTCAGTTACCCTCCCAACATATAGTGTGTGCTACAGTTTGATTGATGATACACGAGTAAGCATGTGCTCAAGAGGGAGGGAGTAAGTTTCAGGGCTGCAGGCAACAGTAAGGATACTGACAAGAACTGCTCAGTTTGTGCAGCATCATTGATGGTGCTTGCAGTCCTTCCCCTTACTCCCTCCTGCGCACATGCTTAATCACTTTTCAGTGACAATGTAGTGTGTGCAATGAGTTGGAGGGGTGACCGAGCTAGCTGGTTGTTGCACTTTGCCCTCAATTGAGGGAAGCACGGGTGCTTCAAAACACACTTGTCTGACTGTTGGGGTGGGGGGGGGGATTTATCTGAACACAGTGTCGGCTCCTGGTATGGTACCAGAATATGGAATTTTAAAATTACAACCATTTGTTTCTTTAAACAACATCGTTTCTTCCACATACATCCATGGATCATGTGTGTGTGTGTTGGGAGCTTGTATACCTGTGGGTCAGAGTGGGCTACGGAGGTTTGTGTGCGCGTGCCTGTGTGGTGCATGTTAAGAGTGAGAAGGTCTGCGTGTGTGTTTCTGTTAGTCTCCTGCTTTGCATTTGTTTTTGACCATTGTGTCCTCCATGAAAAGAGACATGCTCAAATCTAGATTGTTACTATACAGATTTATGTAATGTCCTCTTATTACAATGTTCTGTCACACTGTACAAAGCAGTTATAAAAATCTTTGTAGTGTCTTTTCTTCTTGAATCCTTTTATTAGTCATGGCCCTTTCAGATTTTACTTTCTCCTTCACACAGTGAGCCTCTAATAGTACTCTAACTGTGTCAGAAGTTTTCGTTTGCCTGTCTGTAAGGCCCAGAGTTGCCACAACTGTGCATCTTCTGCCTCATCCCCATCACATACAGTTGGGTATTTAACTGATTCTCTTCACTTTTCTCAGTCCCAAGGGGTTACATGATTGGCCTCAAATCTTTCAATTCTTCAGACCCAATAAAACCAATCCTCTGGCTCTCCAGAATCAAATCTGTACTTGAAACATAACTACTGCTCTGCTAGAAATCTCATTTCCAACGGATCCAGGATAGCTGTAATGTTTCTAGTTGTCAAGGCCTCATGCCCCTTTCAGAATTCTCTTTCTGCAACTCGTTTGGGCCATCTAGTGTTCATAGCTGTCACTTCACCATGCACAGGTTCACAAACCTAAGCAGTTATTTCCAACAGAACAGCATGGACAGATACACAAATCTAGGCCATTATTATTATTTCCAGCTATTAACACAACCATGGATAAAACAAGTCAGCCAATCAGAATGCTTCATTTCCAGCCAAGGCTTCATAATTTTATTTAATCACTGTTTCTCCAAGGGGTCCAAATGAGATTAAAGCCTCTTTCAGAAAGGAAACTGGATCATGTGGCAGCTGCATGACAAAATCTAATAAGGATTACAAACATAAGAAACATTCACAGACCTGCCTGTGCATGATGAAGGATGTCCAGACAACCTCTAGGTGAAATACAATGCAAGATCGCATTTCCCTGGCAACTAAGTTGCAATTTAGTTGCCCAGATTATAGTAGCACTAATTGGATTGGCACCCACTAATAAACTGGCTTTTGACATCCAGGCCGATCTGTGCATACCATAATGCCAGTTGTATGGTATTATGACATGCCCAGAGCCCCAGGGAAATGGTGCTACCACCGTAGTCTTCCCCACAAGCATCTGACCTTTATTTTTAGACCTGCTCTAATATTTGAAGCCCAGTTCAGTTCAATCCAGATGGTCCAGTGCCCCTTCCCATCCAATCCCCTATTTCCTCCTTACAGTTCATCCCACTTCGAAATTTACCCAATGCCTCTATCGACTTTACTGCCTCCACTGACCCTAGTCCCACCTAGGTGCTAGTTCTCATAACTTTCTCCCTTCCCCTACTCTCTCCCCCTTTTCTCCTAGCCTTCACACTCCCCTTGCATGGTTCTCAGCATCCTGAAGGGGTCCTATAGTGCCTAGGCTTGCCACCTTTTCTTCCCCTATCTACCTATCCTTGGCCTTCCTGGTCCCTTGCAGGGTCCCTAGCAGCCTGGTAAGTTCCTTGGATCAGGCATCATCCCCTCCCAGGTGTTATATCTCATTCCCTCCCTCTCACTATCCCTCTATAGTTACAATACCTAACCGCAGGAGGGTTTACAATCGCCTGAACTTCCCTGCCCCTTGCAAGGTTCATCACATCCTGAAGGGTTCCTTTTTTTGGGGTTAGGCCTTATTTCCCCTCCTAGGTGTCAATCAGACTTTCTCTCCCTCCCTCCCTCTCTAATCCCTACTCCAGTCCCCTGTCCCCTTGCAGGGTTCCCCACATCCTGAAGGGGTCTCTCCGGGACACAACTCTGTACCATCTGTCATCTCAACCTCTCTCTCTCCTTCACCCCTTATTTTACAATAGCACTTATTATTATTGCACTTATTAATTGTTCTCACAAATTACATATGTATGCAACACTGTAACAACTGCCTTAATTAATTGTATGCTATGTTGATCTTTGTAACTTGAATGTAAAATGTCTCATCCCTATTGTACCCCTTCCCCCCAGGTCGCACCGGGAGATGAGCAACCTGTTGCTCAGTGTGCCTTCCTGGTGAAACATTTCAATAAATAAATAAATATTTCCACTGATTTCCTTGTGTCATATGGACCCTCCCCCAAAACCTGGTTCCCTGTGAACTAGCAATGTTTGATGGGTCCCACAATGGTCTCTGTCCCTTGCCGTTTCCTTGGCTCATGGTTCCAGCATTATAACATCCCACCACCAGCTTGTAGAGTAGGGCCTGTCTCAAAATGCTGCAAGCACATTTTGTGTATAGCACTGCAGACCCTTTGTATGTAGAACCCAACCCCCTACTCCATACAGTCACAAAATGTTTAGAGATCACAGAAGAATGGCCCTTACGGAAAGCTATTCAATGGGTTTTAGACCCATTATTGGGTTTGAAGGGTGCATGGCACCATAGGGAACAAATCAAGGGACTGCTGCTAAATGATTCTAATTCTGTCCGTTAATAATCAATACCAACAAAACTCTCTTAAATCTGACTCAAACCTGAACTCCATCTTCAGTCCTCAAACTTAAAAAAAGTCACAACTTGTCTGGGTTTGTACTTTGGATGGTGAATTGTTAATTAGGGTAGACCATTTTTAACAGCTAGGGATTTGGCATGATTTATAAAATGTGATACTCTCATACACGAAATTAATTTAAAATTGTGTGTGTTACACTTCATAGCAATACAGCCTATCAAAATTTGCATTATATAAATTTTCCTCCATTATCTGTATGTAACTGTAACACATGACACTACAAATGGTGAGTGTTTCAGCAAAAAATTAAAAAATAAAACTGTACAACTGATACCATTAAACAGATGTCCCTACACATAAAAGAGATGTTCCAACACTTGTTCTCTGCCTAATAGCCATCTACATGTGGTCATTTTGATCCCCACAGTATTAATAAATAAGAGCCTTTGTTTAATAGCAATAATGCACGCCAGAGTGTGGGTTGTGCTGGGATAACCTCACTTATAGGGTGTTGGATGGATTTGGTTTTTGGACCCATGCCTAACCACCCCAGGTGTGAGGTTTATGCCAGCACAATCCACACCCTGTCATGCATCATTGCTTAATTAACAAAGACTGAACAAAATTGACTCAGTGACATAACAAAACAGAATGAGTAACACAAGTACTGTTTCGGTAATACAGACTGAACAAAAGTTAACATTCAACAGGTGAAATAATACAAAGCATAACATAGGAGCTATACAAAGATAGCAGTCCACCTTTAGCCCCAGGCTTTACAATCTGAGTTCACACAACAACAGTGGGAGGCCATTTGGGTGAAAATGCACAAATATTTCAAGCTTGACAGCTATTTTTTGATGCATTTCAAAAATTTTGCAGAATCTGAATCATACACCACAAACCCTCCACAGCTGGGGACTATGGGCATCCTCGTATATCCATTGTGGCACACAAGAGGGAATCCCCTTTACTAATTTTATGGGATTGTTCAAGTGCGGAGCTCTTATGGAGAGCTATTGTTTACTGGGGATAGACATTAACTTTTGGGTAGCAGTAAACACCATTTTACTTTAACCACTATGGTTACTAAATGAGGGTTACTCACCTGTAACTGTAGTTGTAGAAGTGGTATATGGTGTACATCCATACTGTAGCAGTCCTCTCCCTTTTAAATCTGTCTGGAAGGTCTTCAAGCTGGTTCCTCCCACCCATTCAGGTGGCGTCCTCCACGGCACTGACCCATGACATCAGATCTTGCACGCTGGAAGCAAGACATGTGTGCACCACTTGTCAGGCGAGGTCACGTGGGCCGTGTGGATGTACAACATATACCACTCCTACAACTATGGTTACAGGTGAGTAACCCTAATTCATACTGACGTGGATATGATGTACTTATAACATGGGCTCTATGTGTGATGTTTATGACTGGAGTAGAAGCATCATGAGAGGCATACATTAATCCCTGTTATACCCACAGCTGGACTGAGTAGGCAATAGGTAAAATCCCTATTCACGTTAGCTGTAAGTATATGCGCCGTGCAGTTGGAACTCATTAAAGTTGTGAAAAAGTAATGGTATGTGGGCTGCCCCTCCCCCCAGAAGATAGAGAATGGAGTATGTGTCTGCCGTAGGTTGCTCCCTCTTGTATCATGGTTCATGGAGGAGGCAGTGATCAGTGTTCTCTGGGAGGAAGGTATATATTGCCGGTGCTGACAGGATGTGTGGTCGACAGAGCGGGAGCAGTATGGAGTCCCCACGGTGTTTCTGGAGTTCTAAGCCAACCGCCTCCGCGGACCTCCAAGAATCGTGTCAGTGTGTGAAAATAGGTAAGTAATGTCTGTGTTAAAAGTTGTTTTGTGTGAAAAGTTGGTTCCCACCCTGGGGAACACCGTAGTTCTCTACATTGTATCATGTTCTGGCCGGTTGGGGGGAGTGAGGGGAAGAGAGAGCACAGAGGCGCCACACAACAGGCGGCAGGGTCGGGCCACTGGAAGCAGGAGCAGAGAGAATGAAAGACAGTGTGCCCTAAATGGGCCCGGTTAGGGGAAGCAGGAGCAGAGAGATGGAGGCAGGTTCAGGGGAGTGGGAGCAGAAAGCTGGAGGTCGGTTCGGGTGAGTGGGAGCAGAGAGCTGGAGCTGGCATGGAGGTTGTGGAGAACGGAGCATGTTACCATACAGCTGGGAGTAGAGCACAACAGTACAGGGTAGCAGGCACTCGGGTCTACAGTGTGTGGTAGCGTGGAGAACGGAGCAGGTTAAGGCAGCGGGGGGCACCTATCCATGGCAGCAGTTGCGTGTTGCTCCTTCCAACGTACCAACCAGCTGCTACCCACCCACCCAGATGGATCATGGAAAAGGGAGTGGTGACAGGAGAGCAGCAACAGGGTTTCAGAAAAGCCATCAGGGGCACAGGAGCAAAAGGGAGCGGTGACAGGAGAGCAGCAAAAGGGTTACGAAGAAGCCATCAGGGGCACCAGACCAGGGAATTGGGCAGCAGACCAGGGATGCAGCAGTGAAAAATGGGCTTTCATACACAGGGACTACTTGATGATGTAGCGGCAGGATACCCAAGTGAGACTGCAAATATTTCCAGCTTGTAACGTAAATAAAATGTTATTTTCAAACTTGTTGTAGCCTGTGTTATAAGTGCAATAACCCACTCCAGGGTGTGTGGTTACTGGGAATTAATAACACCCTTGGCGCTGTGAGGGCACTCGGGCTTTACCCTTGGGCCTCACAATACACCCAGCGTGTTGATTAATCCCCAGTAACCACACACCCTGTCGTGGGTTTTGCTTACTTATCCACACTGTAGCAGACTCCTATCAGTTCTCCTGGAAGAAGTGGGCAAGGCATGCATCCCCTACTTAGGGAAGAGTGACTGGAGAACTGAGGCCACAAAACCAGCATGCCAGTGTGACTCAAGGTCGATGTGTTAGTGGGATATGAAGGTGTGTGCTGACTTCCAGGTAGCAGCCCTGCAGATCTCCTGGATAAGGACATCCCTGGAAGCAGCCACCGAGGCAGCGGCATGTCTGGTGGAATGAGCCTTAAGCCTAGCGGGAGGCTCCCTACCAGCTAACCTATAGCAGAGGTCAATGCAGGAGACTATTCACCTGCCAATCATCTGCTTAGCTGCCGGTCTGCCAGGTGGCCTCAGCATAGGTGACAAACAGCTGGTGAACCTCTCCCTGAACACCAGTCCTATGCTCTTTTTAATAAGGGAGCACTTGCAGGAGGTCCAATGAATGGAGCCTGCACTCGGCCTCCAAGGAAGGGTTGGTAAAGTATACCAGGAAATACATCACCTGGTTAAGGTGAAACTTTGAAACAACCTTCAGGAGAAAATACAGGTTACTCACCTGTAACAGGAGTTCTAGGAATGGTATATGTTGTTCATCCACACTCATTGGCAGGTATCCTTGCCGCTTTAAATCTTGCCGGAAGGTCTTCAAGCTTGCTCCTCCCACCCACCCGGGTGGTATAACTCGGCTCCATGACGGCCAGATCTGGCCCGCTGGAAGCTCAGGTTGTGCGTAAGCCGGGAGGTCGGTGGGTCGTGGTGGATCAACAACATATACCATTCCTAGAACTCCTGTTACAGGTGAGTAACCTGTATTTCAGGACATGGATATGTTGTTCATCCACACTCATTGGCAGACTTAGCAGTTCTCCGGGAGGAGGGAGGCAAGACGCACACCCCAATACTTACTTGGGAAAGAGACTGAGAACCGGGAGGCCCCAAAACCAGCATCCGGCGTGACTCAAGGTCGATGTGGTAGTGGGTAATGAAGGTGTTTGCTGACTTCCAGGTAGCAGCCCCAGATTTCCTGGATAGGGACATCCCTGGAAGCAGCCACTCACAGCAGTATGGCGGGTAGAATGAGCTCTTATCCCTCTGGGAGGCTCCATGCCCGCCAACTTATAGCAGAGATCTATGCAGGAGGTTACCACCTGCTTATCGTCCGCTTAGCTGCAGGTCTGCAGATGCGGCTTCAGCGTAGGTGACAAACAGCAGGCGAACCTCTCCCAATTTCAGCCGTGCGCTCCTTATAATAAGCGAGCGCCTTCTAGGGTCCAGAGTATGGAGCCTATATTCGGCCTCCGAGGTGTGATTGGAGTAGAACACCGGCAGAGTCAACACCTGGTTACGGTGAAACTCCGACACCACCTTCGGAAGGAATTTCGGGTGGGGGCGCAGGACAACCTTGTCCCTGTGGAAGACCAGGTAGGGAGACTCTGATGGAAAGCGCCTGGAGCTCTCCCATCCTTCTGGCTGACGGATAGCCACCAAGAAGGTGTCTTCCACGACAGGTGAGAGAGAGCACACCTGTGCATAGGTTCAATGGCTTGCCCATGAGCTTTGCCAGTACCAGCAGTAGATCCCACGGAGGTGGGGGTTCCTCAACTAGAGGGAATGTGATCAAGGCCTTTGAAAAGCGCCAGACCACCTTCTCCTGCACCACCGACTGCTTCCGCCCGCGCGGTAAGCAGAGATGGCTGCCAGGTGCACCCTTAGGTCACGACCTAAGCCCTTGACTAGAAAGGGACCATAAATAGTCCAAGATGCTTGCCAAGGAACAGAGGAAGGATCAAGCCTTGTTCTGACACCAAATGGAAACCTTTCCATTTGAAGGCATAGCATTTTCTGGTCGACTCTACGGGACGCCTCAACTACATTGAGGACCTCGTCGGAAAGACCCAAGGCCTGGAACTCTAGCCGCTCAGGAACCAGGCCGTCAGGTGCAGGGATTGAAGGTCCGATGGAACACCTTCCTGATTGACTGAGAGCAGGTCCGGGCGAGCTGGAAGCTGCATGGAGTCCTGGAGCTGAGACTGAGGAGATCTGGGTACCAGAACTGGCGAGGCCAGTCTGGGGCTATCAGAATCACCTGCGCCTTGTCCCTCCTCGCCTTGAGAAGCACCTTGTGGATCAAGGGAAATGGGGAAAGGCGAAGAGGTGTCTGGGGTCCATTGCTCCTCGAGAAGGCATCCCTGCAGCGAGCCCTGCTGAGGGGGGCGGCATGGAACAGACTCAGCTTCGTTCTCCTGGAGGCAAACAGGTCCACCTGAGGTGTGCCCCAAAGGAGAACAGATGCTGTACTACCTCCGGCAGGAGAGACCACTCGTGGGATGCAGCCCCTATCCGGCCCAGGGCATCGGCCAGGGTGTTGGAGGCTCCTGCCACGTGAATGGCTAGGAGATCCTGCCCAGGCTGCGCAGACGAGTGACCAAATGCGGAGAGCTTCCTTGCATGAAGCATGGAGCGGCCCCGCCTGGCGGTTTAGATAGTACATGGTCGTGGTATTGTCCGTCTGGACTCGGACCACTTGACCCCGGAGGAACGGAGCAAAGGCGGTGAGAGCTAGGCGGACGCCTGAGCTCCAGCAGGTTGATGTGGCATCGGGACTTCGCTGGGACCAGAGGCTATGAGCCCGTGTTCCCAGATGGGCACCCCAACCCATCAGAGAGGCATCGGTCGACAGAGAGACCGCTGCTCGGGCGGACGAACGGGATGCCCTCCTGCAAATGATCTGGAACGGTCCACCACTGGAGAGCGTCTCCACATCCCCTGTGTCACCGGCTGCTGGTCCAAGGGATCGCAGCGTTGTGACCACTGGCTGGCCAGTCCCACTGAAGGGGACGATGTTCCAGCGGCCCAACGGACCACGCTGGTGCAGGCCGCCATGAGACCCAGGAGGCGCGAGGAAGTCCCGGGCAGGGGCGAATTGCCCAACCAGAAATGATCGGGCAAAGGAGGAAAGAACCTCGGCCCTGTCCGCCGAGCCGCGCCTGCCTCAAGAGCCAAGCTGCCTGGCTGAATAGAATCACCTGCTTCGCTCGAGTTCCGACTTGGCCTCGTTGATAAGGAGGCCCAGTTGAGCAGACCTGGAGGGCCAGATCTCTGGACCACTCCGCCTCCTTCCTGGAGGGCTGCTATCAGCCAGTCGTCCAGGTAAGGTACACCCGACCCTCGGCGCCAAGAGGAATGCTGTCACCACTGCCATGCATTTGGTGAAGACCTTGGAGCTGGAGACAAGCCGAAGGGCATGGTGAACTTCGAAAAGGATCCTTCCGCTCGAAGCGAAGGAATCTCTGGTGAGACGGACGGATAGGGACGTGAAAACGCGGCCCTGCAAGTCCAGAGAGCAGAACCACACGCTGCTCCAAGGATGGTATTATCTGAGCCAGAGTGACCATCCTGAAGGTTCGAGACCTTAGGAACTTGTTTAGGTCGTAGGTCGAGAATGGGGGCGCTTGCCCCCGTCCGTCTGAACCAGGAAGTACCTGGACACAAACCCTGGGTCTGAAGGAGGGTCCACCACCTCTTACCACCTCCTTCTGGAGGAGGAGGCGATGTCGGCTGGGACGAGTCAGCCAGTGAGGCTGGGATACAGCCCCGAGGGGCGACGGCCTGAAGGGTGGTGCCTGCTCAATTCCAGAGGCAGGCCTCTTCCCACCACCTCCAAGACCCACCTGTCCGTGGTAACAGCGACCAGGCGGAACGGAAGTGCGGAGCTGCCTCTCTGGGGGACCCAGGGGTAAGGTGACGGGAATGGGGGGCACCCCTCAGCCCGTCACTGGGCAGGCTTGGAGGAGGGACCGGCCGAGGGACCTCCTGGGCCCTTTCCTCCCTGCCTCCTGTTAGAGGAAGCCGGCGGCGTGGGTTTGGGATGCCAAGGCCGAGCCTGCTGGCCCTGACGTTGCTGGGTCGGGCGCGCCGGGGGCACAGAAGGACGAAAGGGCTTAGGCTGTGGTTTGCGGCCTTTGTCCTTCTGAGCGGAAGAGACCGAGTCCAAGGTGGCATTGGACTTCTCGATCCTCTGCAGGTGACCTTCCACCCCAGGGTCAAGAGGTCAGTCCCCAAAAGGGAACATCCGCCAACTTGTGCTGGGTATCCGGCGTAAAGGTGGATATCCTCAGCCAAGCCCGCCGGACGCGATAGCCACGCGCGCCACCGATCTGGCACATGAGTCCCCTATATCCAAAGCAGTCTGGAGCTGCTGTTTGGCCACTGCCCTGCCCTGGTCCCGCACCTGCTTAACCGTAGTCTGCAGATCGGGCGGAAGATGAGGGATGACCTCATCCAGGGAGCCCAACAGGGCATGAGAAAATGTGCCATGAGGACGGCCGAACTGGCCTGACGAAGGCCGAGAGAGGACGAGCGAGACTTTCGCCCATATAGTCCAATTTCTTGACCCTCGTCAGGAGGTTTGTCCACATCCCTGGCGTTGCCGGCGCGCCGGAAAACGCTGTCGGTAACCAACCCCTCAGCAGAGGGGTGTTCCGAAAAACCGGACAAGGAACCGGTAGGGACCGCATACTTCCTGGCCATCCTGGCCGAAGGCGCAGGGCAGGAAGCAGGGCGCTGCCAAAGCTCCAGTGCCGGACCCACTCATGGCCTCGCCACCGGAAAGGCTCGCCGGAGAATCCCTCGGTCCAGAATCTCCGTGAGGGATACCTGGCCCGCTTGGAACGGGTTCAGCTCCATCCGGTAGACTCCGAGATGAGCCGAAGCAGTCCTAGGAAGGACGACGGGCTATCGCCCATTGACTGGACCTCCTGAAGACCCAAGTCCAGTCGCTTGGAGAAAAGGAGGAATCATCTTCGGACCCGGAAGAGTCCTCGAAGAGCTGCCTCTGGCCTGAGCCACCCTTCACCGCCGAGGTCGGTCGGGAGTGAGGGTAACTGACAGCCGATGGGTAGACCCTTAGCCGACCGGGAATCTTTGGTCGGAGCCCCAATTGGTGGCTGTGGAGACGGAGGTTCCACCGAATCGGTGGAGCAGCTGGTTTTGGCCGAACAACCGCCTGGTATAGGCTCTGGATAAGTCGAGGGGTTGTGTCGGCCGCTCCGTGACAGCCTACTTTAATGGCCGGGAAGGCGACGGGGCCGGGCTTATTCCCAGGAGGAGCTGTTGCAACATAAGGTTCTCGCATCAGCCGACGTAATTTACGCCGCTTCCTCATCCGGAGGAGGAGGACGAGGACGAAGGGCGACGCCGCTTTACCGCGTGCCGGACCGACCGCCTATGACGGGGATCGGCTGGACCGCGAAGAGGTCCGAGACCGAGACCGAGAGTCCCGGAATTTCCGAGGTCGGTGCGGGGAGGTGTCGGCCGGAACCGGCACTCCCTTCGGCTCGGATGGTCCATCCGAGGGCTCCGGAACCGGAGGCACAGGCGAGCCCACGGGATCCTCAACTCCTCCCGGGGGAACCGGGGAGAGGGGAATCTCGGCTGCTAAAGGCGACAGCCCGTCCAATGGGTCGAGAAAAATCTCGACTTCATCGGTGGGAGTCTCGGTCAACTGACCTGACGGGGACACCGTGAGGCCAGTGGCCGAAGCCGAGCGGTCGACCGAAGCCGACGGTCGACGGCCCGGGGAGAGGGACTCTTCCGCCCCAAGAGGCCGACGGGGGATTTACCCCTGTCCCTCTTTTGGACCGAGAATAAGGTCCAGCAGACGAGGCCCTTCTCCTTTAGTGGAGAGGGACAGACAAAGCTCCTTAAAAGAAGCGGTAGGAAGAGCCAGAGGAGCGGGATAAATGCAGCGGCCGAGGAAGATAAAGCCCGCGCCTCCTCTTGAGGCGACCATCCCGCTCGAGCTGATCCCTTGGCTCCCGCCGCCTTGACACCTAACCGGGCCTCCTTGGACTTCACGGAGGGAACGCTCGGACGGCCTCAGTTGCATCGGGCAGCACGGCCTCGAGGACGGAGCCGAGAAAGATGAGCACAGGTCGGAAGCTCGCGGGTCGTGCTCAAGGCCTAAGCAGTAGACACACGTGGAGTGTGGATCCGTCCGAGACATCTTCTGCCCGCATGGGCATCTCGAGAAATCCGGGTCGATTTGTCCATCGCGGCCAGCGAGGGATAGAAGACTGAAGTCTTTTGCAAAATTTATTTTAAACCGCAACGGAGAAATAGGAACAGTCTCAAACGCAGAGCGTTAAGGAGGGAACCTGAGCTTCCAAGCGTAAGGAAGATCTGCGCCATGGGGCGGAGCCGAGAGTTATACCACCCGGGTGGGTGGGAGGAGCAAGCTTGAAGACCTTCCGGCAAGATTTAAAGCGGCAAGGATACCTGCCAATGAGTGTGGATGAACAACATATCCATGTCCCTAGAACTTCAGGTTTGGGTGGAGGACAACTTTGTCCTTGTGGAAGGCCAGGTAAGTAGACTCTATCAAAAGCACCTGGAGCTCACTAATCCTTCTGGTGGAGGTGATAGCCACCAGAGAAGGTGGTCTTCCATGACAGGTGTTGACATCTCACACCTGTGCATGGGTTCAAAAGGCTTGCCCATAAACATCGCCAAAACTAGCAACGAGTCCCAAGGTGGTGGTGGCTCATGCACAGGTGGAGACAAGTGGTCAAGGCCTTTGAATAAGCACCCAATCACCTTCTTCTGCGCCACTGTCAGCACACCAGCCCACACCCAGTATGCGAAGATGGCTGCCAGGTGCACCCTGATGGTCATCGACTGGAGGCCCAACTGAGAGAGGGACCAAAGGTAGTCCAAAATGCTCACTACCGGGCAGGACAAGGGATCTAGCTCCTTGCCCTGACAACAAATGGAAAATCTGTTCCATTAAAAGGTGTAGCACTGGCGGGTCAACTCCTTCTGAGAGGCCTCGACAACATGGAGGATCTTGGAGAGACCCAAAGCTTGGAACTCTAGCCGCTCAGGACTAGGCTGCCAGGTACAGGGACTGAAGGTCTGGATGAAGGACCTTCCACTCAGAGTACGAGAGCAGGTCCAGGCAGAGAAGCAGACGTCATGGAGGCCTACTGCTAAGGATGAGGAGATCGGGGTACCAGAACTGGCATGGCCAGTCTAGAGCCACCAGGATCCCCTGCGCCTTGTCCCTCTGCACCTTGATCAATACCTTGTGATCAGGGGAAAGGGAGGGAAGGTGGCATTATCCTTCAGCTGTTTTAGCTGCCGCTGTCCCACATTCGCCCTTTTGACATGGAACCGGGAGGGAAGGCGTACATGAGGCCCGGGGTCAAGGGCCTCACAAAGGCATCCCCCAGCAATGTCCCACACTGAATGGGGTGGGCACAAAACAGCCTCAGCTTAGCATTCTCCCAGGAGGCAAACAGGTCGACCTGGGGAGTGGCTTACAGGGCGAACAGGTGGTCGACAACCTCTTGGTGAAGAGACCAGTTACGAGACACCTCACCCACTCAGCTGAGCGCATCCACCAGTTGGTTGGACACGCCGGCCACATGAACTGCCAGAAAGTCAGTGTCCGGGCAGGGCATGAAGGTCCAGATATGCAGAGCTTCCCGGCACAATGGGAGGGAATGCATCCTGTCCTGCTTGTTGAGGTAGTACATGGTCGTTGTGTTGTCCATCTGAACCTGGACAACCTGACCCCGAACATGTGGAACGAATGCGGTCAGTGCCAGATATACTGCACGGAACTCTAACAGATTGATATGACATCAGGACTCCTCAGGGGTCCAGAGCCCATGGACTCTGTGATCCCCCAGGTGGGCTCCCCATCCCATCAGAGAGGTGTCAGTTGTGAGAGTGACCGTTGGCTCCAAGCGGACAAACGGGACTCCTTCCTGCAGATGTTACAGGACCAGCCACCACTGGATGGTGTTCCACATAAGCTGCATCACTGTGACCAACTGGTCGAGGTGACCAAGGCACTGAGACCACTGCTGGGCCAGCTACCACTGCAGGGAATGCATCCTCCAGTGGGCCCACCAGACCATGCTGGTGCAAGCCGCCAGGTACCCCAGCACATGCAGGAAGTCCCAGGCAGGGCACAATTACCCAGCACAAAATGATCAGGCACAGGAGGTAAGATCCACCACCCTATGTGCTGGGAGTCGGGCTCTGCCCACCGATAAACTAGATGACCTGTGATGAACTGAGTTCAAACTTGGCCTTGTTGACCAGGAAGCTTAAGGAAAAGCAGGTCTGGAGGGTCAGATCCCTGGACTGCTCCACCTCCGCTCTGGAGGAACTGGTGATCTGCCAGTCATCCAGGTAAGGGTACACCCGGACACCTCGGTGACTCAGAAAGGCAGCCACTACTGCAGTACACTTGGTGAAGACCCTGGGGGCCAAGGAGAGACCGAATAGCATGGCCTGGAACTCATACAGAGTCCCCTCCGAGCGGAACCAGAGGAACCACCAGTGGGACGGATGGATGGGGACATGAAAGAAGGCATCCAGGAGGTCTGGGGTGAAGAACTATGTCCTACTCCAGGGATTAAATAATCTGGTTCAGAGTGGCAATTCAGAACTTGCAAAAAGATACCGACTGAGGTCATGCAGGTCCAGTATGAGGCACCAGCCCTGTCTGTTTTGGAACCAGAAAGTATCTAGAGACAAACCCTGGACCTGGCATTGTATCCAGGACACAAACCACTGCCTCCTTATGGAAGAGCAGTGCGATGACTTCCCGAAGTGCAGACATCTACAGAGGCACCACGCCCTCTTGTGGGGGTATGGGCTCATCTGGGCGGAGGAGCCTCAAACTCCAGAGGCAGACCATGGTGGCCCACCTCAAGCACCCACCGTTCTGAGGCAATGGCGGACCAGGCAGAAGCTAAGTGAAGGAGCCGATTCCCCACGGGAGGGCCTGGTGTTAGAAGGACAGGCGGGGGAAGGGCACCCCCAATCAGTCACTTTGCAGACTTGGTGGCGGAGGCAGGGCCAGTGGAGAAGGCCACTGACCCTCAGCCACCAAACTGTCTGGCAGCCGAGGAAGAAGACTTCAGCTGGGGCCGCCAGGCCTGCTGCAGCTGTGCCGCACGGGGCAAAGTGGAACAGATAGCAGGGGCAGAGAAGGGAAGAAACTGAAATGGCTTTGTCTTCTGCTTCACGTCTTTGATCTCCTGCTGGGCAGATGTGACAGAGTCCAGAGTAGCGCTGGACTTCTCAATACGAGTGAGATGGCCATCTACCCCAGGACCGAACAAGTCGGTACCTAAGAAGGGAAAGTCCGACAGTTTGTGCTGGGTGTTGGCCGTGAAGGTTGAACTCCACAGTCAAGCCCTGTGGCGCATAGCCACTGCTGTGGCCACAGACCAGATGCAAGAACCTCCTGGGTAAATATAGTGCGGACAGAACCGCACATGGAATACCGCGCTGTGAGAAGCACATATGGTTTTACAGTGACAGGGGTCCTATAAGCGTGCAGTAAGAACCACTACCCCGTCGCTGTAATCTCATGTTGGAACATGTGAAGGACGCTGTCGGGGTGGTGCCTGGCTGAGCCACTCCCTTGGTGGAGTGGCTAGAGCATCTGCCTCCAGTGGCGCTGGGGACCTGAGGCTCTGGTTCGATTCTCCCCAGGTCCCAATATGATGCTGTCTTTTTTTTCCCTGCTCATATTTTTTTTTTGTTTCCCCGAAGTCTACGACCCTCTCAAAGTTGGTTACATTTAGTCTGTAAGTGTGGGGGCAAAGCCCCCCACATCACGGGTGCAGGGGGCAGAGCCCCCTGCAAAAACAAAGGTACTGCTCTGGTGTGCATGGTGACTGTTCTGGTTGGCGCGTTATGCCAACATTGTTATGCTGCACACTCATTAGCGTGCAGCATTCTTGCTATGTGCAGTTTTAATAGCAACATTATAACCCCGTGCAATGCAAGAATTGCCAATGTCCAGGGCCATTTGGAGTGGTTGCTTAGTGACTTCGCAGCCTTGGTTTTGAACCAACTTGATCTGCGACTGCAGGTCAACCAGGAGCAGAGGGATAACCTGATCCAGGGTACCCAACAAACTATGGGTGAAACTGGCCATCCGAAGAGCTTTATTCACCTGCTGAAGGCCAAGAAAGGGGGCTGCATAGACTTTCTTGGCTGAGTGGTCCAGCTCACTCGACTCCCTGCTGGGGGACTTATCCACATCCCCAGTGCTACCCAAGCAGCAACCAAACCTTCTGCTGAAGGGTGGTCAGTAAACCGGAAAGGGACCCGGTAGGGACAGCATACTTGCAGTCCATACGTACCAATGGCATCAGGCAGGAAGCTGGACACTGTCACAGCTCCACAGTGGGGCCAATGATGGCCTCTGTAACTGGAAAGGTGACTCCAGGGGAGTCATCCCTGTTGAGGATCTCCGTGAGGAGATACCAAGTCCACTTCTGAACTGGTTCAAGCGGGGTCCCCATAAATGTGGAGATCAGGTGGAGCAGGGCCCCGAAAGGGGTAGGTCCCTCCCTGGTCTTGTGGTCATAGCCTGGGGTCCAATGAGCATGCATTGAAGAGTTCTCTGAATCTGAGGACTTCTCGAAAACCAGCTGAGTCCCCAAATCCCCACTGACTCAGTGGGGTTCGTCAGTTTGGGTCACCGTGACTGACAGTCAATGGGAAAGCCCACTGGCAGGCTGAGCAGACTTGGGAGGGGTTCATCATTAGGCTGTTGAGGCTCTACCTGAACGGGCAGAGAAAATGGCATCAGCCAAGCCAGGGGTGTTGGCTCAGGCTGATGCTGTGGTGGCCAAGAAAGTGCCAGTGGGGGCTGAGGCACCACCAAAGGCCAGTTGCCTATGCTGAGCAGCAACTGTTCCCAGACAAACTCCTCATAATGGCACCGCACCTTAAAGTGGAGCTGATCCTCCCCCAAAGAGGAAGAAGAGGAGGCGTATCAATGGCATCTCTTACTCGAGTCCTGAGAGCAGAACTGATGGTGTCAGGAACCACTTGACCTCAAGCTATGAGACTTCAACCTGAACCTCGACTTCCGGGGGGGGGGAGGGGGGTCCTACAGCCAGGCAAGGCAGCGGCAGGTGAATAACGCCTGGGAAGCCTAGAAAGGTCAGGCTCCCTAAGGGAGGGGTCCAGCTCAGTGTGCTGATTTGGCCTCCCCCCCTCCTAGGAGGTACCGAGCAGGACCGGAGTTCTGAAAGGCAGACATACCCCTCGTCCAGCGACAATGTGGCAACTGG
Organism: Neoceratodus forsteri; assembly: GCA_016271365.2. Lineage (NCBI taxonomy): Eukaryota > Metazoa > Chordata > Ceratodontiformes > Ceratodontidae > Neoceratodus > Neoceratodus forsteri. The sequence continues at coordinate 1,732,751,214 of CM057449.1, forward strand.
TTCGAGAAAAATCTTGACAGCCTGCTCAACCTGCATCTCAGTCGACAGGCCCAAGGGGAACACTGTGGGACCAGCAGCCTAGACAGAAGTGTCGACCAAAGCCATCCGCTCGACAGCCATCGAGCTAGGAGAAGTGTGGGAACCCAAGGCCCCAGAGAGCTCACAGTCCCACAACCGATGGCAGGACTTCTTGGATTTGGAGTCCTGTTTGAAGGATTTTGAAGATTTTGAGCCATGGGAAGGTGGGCCACAGCTTCTTCAAAGGCAGCAAGTTGCTCAGCCGAACCCACTGCAGAAGAAACCACCCTACGCCCATCCCTGGAGTGAATCGGTGGGTCCCGTTCATCCAGATGCCCCAGGAGGACACGGGCATAATGGTTGTCCAAGGTGGAGGCTACGAATAAGCCACAAGCTTGCGGGTCGTGATCTGTACCCAGGCAGTACACATTCGAGGTGTGCGGATTGGTGTGCAACATCTTTGGGCAGCATGGGCATCGTTTAAAGCCTGGACACGATTTCAGGTCATACGATTCTATGTTTGAACTAAAAAGTTTGAAGAAAAAGAAGACATGGTTAAAGATTAGGGCCTACACCAAGTACGCAGCTGCGATGGAGGAGACCTGATGCTTCAGTGGAAAGGAAGATATCACGGGGTGATGCTGAGGAGGATACCACCCCAGTGGGTGGGAGGAGCCAGCCTGAAGACCTTCTGGACAGATTTAAAGGAGAAAAGACTCTGCTACAGTGTGGAAAAGTACGCTACATCCACGTCCCTAGAAATGAATTATTCTTCGACACGGGGATGGATACTTATTTGAATGGCAAAAATAAGTTTTAGAAGTCTTACGTATAGAGACAATGCATGCCTTCATGAGGCATAACTTAAGGGCATATAAAGAGAGGTGGGAATCTTTCACCTGACCTAGACTGGATGGTGCGGGTTCCTGATTGATTTAAGCTGTTTCTTGCAAGGCAGTTTCTACAGTTGGATGTTATTACTTTTCTTTTCTGTATGACTTTCCCTTGTTTGGCTGATATAGAAATGAAAATTACATACTTACCATAATTTTTAATCTTCTAGGAATATCTTCACCATTAATTCCCACTAATTGGTCTGTGCTGGAGTGGGAGGCACCAGGACCCCAAGTGAGCCAAAACCTTTCCAGAGGACTGGCGTCGAGGCAAGCCGTGTGCATGCACGGCACCACAAGAGTGGCTCACGGTGTTAGACTTACCTTACCGCCAGTTTCTAACTGCCTCAGTTCCTTTTTTACCAAGGAGGTGCAGAATAATCTAGCTAGTAGTCATGCACTAATCATAAGGGCATGATGAACTCTGATGACCCGAGTAAGAGTGGTCTGTATGTGGATAATACAGAGTCTTTACTGTTCTAGTCTTGGACTAGGGAAAGACCAATATACATACTGGAGTGAGCTTGGGGGATGGTGAGTGGGCATGTGAATTAATGGCGAAGACATTCCTAAAAGATCAAGAATTACAGTAAGAATGTAATTTTCACATCTTCCAGGCATTGATCTTCACCATTAATTCCCACTAATTGGTCAGAGTAATAAGCTTAAAAAAAACACTAGCTAGGGAGGCATGGGCCAAGAGTTCACTCAGGACTGGAATCCCGCCGGTCAGGCTTACCAAAAAGGCATATTACATAGCAGCCACATCCACGGCAGAGAGAGTAACAGATGCATACGGTAGAGCGAATTAGAGCTCAACAAGGTATGACTGACAGGCACAAGGCAAACCTGTCAAGGACGTGAGAACAGGGGTGAAGTGAGCGCGTACCTGACATTTCAACATGAGGTGTGCCTTGACATAACAGAGAAACAGACAGCTCGCTATCCAGGCAGTAATGCACCTTTCTGGATGAGGTTGACTATTTTGAGTGCAAGAGCAAAGCTATCTGGATTGCCTGAAATCCTGGAACTGTCCAGGTAAAAGTGATGCCCCCACCCAAATATAGGGAATGGAGAGGGCGCTCTCTGTCATCCTGGACCTGGCAAGAAGGTAGGTAGCACAGTGGCTGATGCAGAGGAAACTCCGATACCTTTCAAGAAATAATTTATCGAGTACAGAGCACTACCTTGCCCCTCTGGGAAACATACGGGGCATCTGCAATCAAAGCACTAATACAGACACACTGTGAGCAGAAGAGATAGCTAGTAGGTCCTTTCTAAGTAAGCATTCTAGTTCACATGTCACAAGAGGCTTGAGGGCTTGCAGTGAACATGCGTAACACAAGGTTGCTATCACAGACAACCAGCAGCTTCCGGATGAGGGGCTTTGTGTGAAAAGAAGCCATAAAGGAACCTTTAAAAGAGTTAGATGAGCCAGAAAGAGGGTACCGAGGGCTCAAGGCATGCAGATACAAGCAGAGCCAATCTAAAATTCTGCAATCCAGCAACAGAAGGGTGCAGAAAGAACTCCAGGATGCAGTCAGCTGGACACCAGAAGGGTTCTATGAGAGTTCTGAAGTGCCAGAAGGAAAAACCTTTTCCACACAGCTGCGACTATTTACTCAGTGGAAGAGTACAGGCAGAACAGAGTATTCAGAGGTAAACTGAAATACCATGCTCCTATTCACGCTCTTCTCTGCAGCAGCTAGGCCAGAAGGTGAAGGGAGTGCAGGTTTGGATGGACTAGGAGACTCTGAGCCAACTGTCCAACCTGAGAGAAAGGATCCTCTGTTTGCTGACTGACAGACTGTTCAAAGGAGGAAACATATCTGTAGAGGTCAAAAAGGATGCGATCAGAATGATCTTACTCTAAGTACAGTACCTGAAGCTCAAGGAACACCATCTGCACTGCTGCAAAAAGGCCCATATCTGGAATGCCCCACTACTAAATAATGATTTCAAGAAGACATTCGAGAGGATGGTCCCAAGGACGGCCACGCTCATCTGCCAGAGTATTCCAGACCCCTGGTAGGTAGAAGGGTTAGAGTATAAACCCCTGCTCTAGGTCCTCTTCCTACACTCTCATAATTGCTCTGCAGAGGGAGTAAGAGAGTGTCATTCATTGTTTGTGCATGGCATGGCACGGATGGCTGTCTGCCCGGAAGAGGACTGTTTTGCAGCTGACGAGATTCACCAAGGCCTAGGGTCCATATGAAAAGAGATTGCAGCTTCATAAAACCAAGGAGGTGGGGCATGACAGATGGGTTCTAAGCACCTTGTGATAGGAGTCCTGATAGTGGGATACCCACCCAAACAGGGAGGCATCCGAGAGAGTATCACCCTAGGACTTGTTCAGAAGAGGAAACCTGAAGAGACTGAACTCCAATAACCATACAGCGAGAGATCAAACCAGGGCTCGACCACTCATTATCAGAGCAAGCATGCGTTGTGTGGAGAGCTCAAGAAATTGAGCTCCTAAAAGTACCTGTAGGAGCACCCATAACTGTCCTCTAGAAGGATGGTTGGGCTTTATCAAGCCAAAGATTCAATGGACAACAATTGCTGAAAGGGTCAGGGCTGAGACCTCCAGATTCAGCAGGGTTCAAAGTGGAGGAGCCAAAGCAAGCCTGTAGCCCTAACTCCTCAGGTGCCTTGGAGCAACACAAGGCTCCTTGCCAAGGTTTGGGGTGCTGAGAAGAGCGCAAAAGGTAGGACCTTGAGGTGTGTATATTCAAGGAACAAGCAAACCTGAAAGAAAAACTATAACTGGCAACCGAAACTATAATCTGCATATGGCAGTCGCAGAAGCCCTGTAAATTTTCTTTTTCTTTTTTTTTTGTGCTAGATGTTAAGCAAGCTCTGAAGGGAGACATAAGGGGAAAATCCCACAGAGCTAGAAAAACCAAAACAAGCCAGATCAGAGGCAAAACAGAAGGGCCTGGGAACGAACAGACCAAGCCAGGAGTCATCACCATCCTCATGAGGGATGAGGCGGGTCAGACTTATGGTTTTTAAGAACCTGCATAAAGGGAGGGACATAGTAGAGCCCCTAGGCCATGGAGCTCAAGTGAGGACCTGGTGCCAGACAGGGTATCATGCATGGCACCAGGACGCTTCCAGATATAGCATCATACCTGATGGAGGAAACAGCACTGGATACTGAGCCAGATGCGGCATACCCCTGCTTGGCAGCACCTGGCCCAGACACGGTGCAGCACTGGACAATGTGTCAGCACAGAAACGGTGCTGAACCCGGCACTATATGCAGAGACAGCGCCGGGACTTAGCAGCAGGCATAACACCCCAGAACCTTAGACATATGGCTTGCAGCAGGGGTCGACACACACTGCCAGGAGTAGCACCAGAATGAGTAAGGTGCCTGGAGATCATTTGGTGCCTACATGGTGCCATCAACATCACAAGTCACAGTGCTGGGAGAGACTACATCTGGCACCAGGGGATCCCTTGAGCTGGGAACTCCTGGCGACAACCAGGTGAGGAAGCAGTAATGACCCGGCACTGGAACCAGCAGAAGATCAGGCTAAGGAGAGATGAATCTGGCACCAAGGATGGTGCTGACATGAAGTCGATCTGGCGCCAGGACCAGCACTACAAATGGCACTATGTCAGGACACAAAGGCCAAACCCAGCACTGCAGCCACAACCAAACAAAGCATCAATGACCCGCCAACATTGAGGAGACTAGAATGGTACCCAGCTCATCCTACCAAGTGACACAAGGTAGTGGAGTGGCCAGCGGGACAGGAGTCAACGGTGTGGTCACCGGCAAGGATAGAGGGCCACTGCCAGAGCCAAACGCTCTATCTGGCTTGGGGGCTGTGTCCCTGGGCTCCGTGCCACCAACCTAAAAAGGGGCTAGGGACCTGACCCAGCAGCAGTGACACCCCAGACTAACGCTGCACCCACTGCTCCGAAGAGCTGCCATGGGAGGAACTGCAAACTGGAGACCCTACTAAAGGACAGAGAGGGACTCCAGACCTGAGGCCTCAGAATCCCAGCAGCAAGGACCCCAGCAACACAGACGGTGCCAAAAAGGGCCATGACTACAGAAAACCGAGGGTCTCGCAGTAGACAATCCAGAGGGCAACCCTGAGTGGTACCCTCCCCGGAGGGAGAAATTGAGGCTGAGTGGCACCAAGAACCCAACCAGAATCAGGAACCGGCCCACCCTTTCATGCTCTAGAAGACTGCTATTCCCCACAACACAGGACTGCCCATGGTCAGAACCATTCCTTGCAGGAAAGTGGACTGGATATGGCCCCGCCACTAAAGCAGCCTGCAAAGGTTCCCTACCGTAATCCTGAAGATGTAGATGTAAACTCGGTAGAGTTGAGAGAAAATTGATAGAAGCATAAAGTAAAAGTACTAAACTGACACAAAAACAACAAACTCTAGCCTAAATTTTGAAGAACTGAAGCAGATGTCACATAGACAAGAAGTTCAGATTCCCAAAGGGTGAGTGACGTCATCACTGAAGTACACTCGAAGGCAGGAAAAAAGGAATTTAGGTGGTTGGAGACTGGCAGCAAGGTAAACCACTCTGGCAGTACCATGGCTTACCTGGACACGAGTCCTTTTAAAAAGTTCTGGCACCTGCAGGGTCCTAGTGCCCCCAGCACAGAGCTATTAGTGGGAATTAATGATGAAGATACATTCCTCGAAGATCTTATTTTTTTCATAGAGTTGACTCTCCGGTGAAGTGGAGGGTGGGATTTGGGAGGGAGGAGGGTGTTTACTGTTGTTTATGTAATTTGTTAGTTTGTTGTTATATAACACTTTCAGTAAAGTAGATTTATTTAAAACAAAAAAAGAACAAGTCCTATTTAAGGCATTCACGATTGGATAGCAGGTTCAGAAAGGCCATACAAGCTGCTGAGTCTAATATTTTTTGTATCATGCACTGACTCAGGGTAGTCCCACAGATACTAATGTAACCCCTGGGCTGCGCCACCCCCAGTGTCACACCCCTGCCTACTACCCTGGACATAGGCTGAGAGGGTTGGGTTCGCTAGCTCATAACATTTTCTAAAACCTTTGTGCAGTGCCTCCACTCAGGGTGCTTTACGTGGGTGAGATGGTACTGGGTGTAGCCCTCTGAGCTACACCACCCACGGTGACCAATTACCTTCCCCAGACATGCCCCAATACACATTTTCCCACATTCCCACATTTTGATACAAAGGCTCTCTCTAATAATATGCTCCACACAGGATTTCAAACAACAAATAACAAGATATTTATTTCCAGGGTAATAAAGAGCTAGGAAAGGGAAACAGGAGGAGTAGGGGTTATCTCATCGTATCTACAAAATATACAGAGATTAGTTAGATTTTGCTGGTGACCCCTCCAGCTGGGTGGCTACATATTAACAGGCAGAAAGAAATCACATTTTACTATTCGATTTAAGACGTCCAGCTCCCTGACTATCTAGCTGCTGACAAATCAGATGTTAAACATAATTATTAATATCCACACTGGTACCAGTCCCAGATACAGCAGAAACCCCGCAATCTCATACCATACTGGTTAAACAGATACCACAGTCCAAGATGTTGCAGGCCTGATGGAGTTGCAGCTGGTCGAGGTGGCCGGCTATTAATTTGAGGGTGGGGGTAAACTTGGAAACAGATTTTTGTAAAGCAGCAAATTACTATTTACAACCACAGCAGAGATTGCCCTGCACTTTAGCAGACGTGGTAGGGATTGCCCTGCACTTGCAGACAAATCAGGGATTGCCCTGTACTTGCAGACTTCCGAATATTCCATGACAAGCCATGTGGACCTTACACCCAGAACATTCAGCACAATACTTGAAAGTCCCATCCGACGCAATCAGGGTGATACTTTTGTCAGGCATCCTATATGCAATTCAAATACGGTCACATCTGGTACTTTATATACCAAAAGGCATCCATCCAGAGTAAGTTGGCAACAACACTTTCATCAAGCATCCCCATACTTTAGTTTCAGGCAGTCACATCCAGTACATTCTATATACCAAGAACATTATCCACAAGCGGAGTCCTATCCAGCACGTCTAGACATTGTACACTTATCCCAAGTGCTCTCAGACGAAATTCTGTTCAGACACAGGTACATTCTCCTCAGGGTAACTTAGACATTAATATGCTCTAGGGCCTCCTGTCTCATGAAGTGGCAAATGCGTCTTGGCAGTCAGCTCCATGATGGCAGGACTCTAACCCATAGCTACACAACTTGCAACAAATTTACATGATTCACTAAGCCCGGCATCTTGCTGCACCTGCAACTTAGCAATTTGGGCCACAGACAAGATGCATCCATTTACTTGAACTAGGCAGTCTCTTATGGGGTTGGTAGCCCAGACTGATAACTTCAGTACTTCAAACTTAACAAAACACTTTTCTTAATGGGGCTTGGGTCCCCCAAGATTACTTGCTTAGCTTCTCCCTCGCAGCGGGGGGGTATGAGGGTAGTCACTCAGGTCCTCCATGGGTCTCATCCGCAATCGAAGGCATCCTGAAGACTTCTTCAGCTCTCTCACTGCTGAGGTACTCGGTCAGCGCTCTCACCGCTGCATGATGTCATCTGGACTGGTCTGGTCAGTGCCCTCACCGCTGCTGGACATCTGATCTTCGGTCCACATCTTTCCTCGATGTGCGAGGGAAACTAGCCTCTGGAGGACAGTACTGGCAACCTCCAGACTAGCTGTTGCAGAAAGCACAATTACTGTAACTAGCTAACTGTTAACTGAAGAAAATAACAAATGCCCTCTAAAGACTGAAAGGGCATGAGTTAAGTGGCCTAGGCCTGATGGCATGGCTGGAGCCTGAGCCCCTTCCCCATGGGGGCTCCCGGCAGGCTGGAGCCTGCTCTGCTGCTCTCTCTCTCAACTCTACATCTCTCAAAATCTCCAGACAAACTGGCAACATTGTCTCTTTATAGAGCTCCTAGCTAGTCTCCTGATTGGTAGCAGGGATGGGGTGACATGTCTCCAAGTTGCTGAGAGACCTGTCAATCAGAATACTCGCAGCACAATTGGGTTGTGGAATTTGCACCTAAAATAATGCCCCTGTATGCCCCCGTAAGCACTTGGGTGCTTACCCATAAGATGCAGTGAATGTCCCACAAGTCCTGGCTTTCTGTAGCTGCAATTCCAATTGGCAGTACTGCTGGCAATGGCTGCTTAACTCACTGTCCCTTACAGGAGATTAGATACAGTCCTGAATAATGTCCTGGTGTAGCCAGAAAGAAGGAATTATTCGCCCCACATTTCTGTAGCTTAAAGGCTGCACTAACAATCGCTGCACTGATAAAAATGTAGCTCCTTTACTTTTTCTGTCGCTACTGCACTTTTGCAAGCTCCCCTTGCAGCAGCTGACAGGCTGACGCACAGAGTCCCAGATACTGGAATTGCCAGGGAAACAGTACTCATTTTAACTTTAAACACTTTTCCCCACATGCACAGCATATTCCCAAAAAGCAGCAACAGTTCCATTATTTAAAACATTTTAATTCTTTACTTTTCGGCTGGAGCTGAACATAGCAACCCTGGAGGCAGCCAGACACACTGTTATGCATTATTCAGATGACCGGGGCCCTGCACAGGCATGCTCAAATGAGCCCTGGTCAGAACTCCTTTAATTCCCATCTGAGCGGTCCCCCAGCAGGCTGTCCGTGGTCACCGGGTCCCAAATAGGTGGAAGGGATCCTGGGACCCAAGGCACAGTCCTCTAGGCTACCGCAAAACAAGCGGCTCCACATCAAAGGTGCTTAGCTCGACAACGCGACTCCCGCTGCCCTAGAAGCAGCACTTTTGCAGCAGGAGCTCACGGTCAGCGTTTTAAGCCCTGAGGGGGCTATATCTTCATTCGGGCTTTAGGCTGGGGCACTCACAAGGGCAGAGCAGCACCTGAGAAGCCAGAAAAATTAGGGGCCAAGCTGGGAGAAGCCCGAGAGACAGCGGGAGAAGGACAGAACCAATGGGCTAGGGTAAGCCCAAGCAGCCATTTCTTGGAACCCCCATTTGCAAGGGGGTTACACTAAACACTCATTTTTAGTGGAGTTCAGCTTCTACCCAGCTGCATGGCCAGCAGGAACTGAAGCACAGGGAGGTCAAGACACATGCTCAAGATCACAGAGTGAACCAGTGGAGTTCCTGGTTTACAGTTCTGTGCTCCAACTACAACACCACCCTGCCTCTGCTAACGGTCAGGAATCCCAGGAGGGAACCCATCAATGGCCATAAGACCGTTTCAGAGCTCCCGAACTGCTGTGCAGTAATCACATTCTAAAAAGACCTTTATCTCAACTGGTGTTGGTCGAGCTGACTGGATGGAACCATGTCACTTCCACAGTACTTACCTGTTGTCATGTTTTGAATTAATTCTTTTAGGTCATCCCATTCCGTTACTGTGTGTACAAAATAAAAGCTCAGGTTGAGAACATATTTTAAAACTGATGCGTCACATTTGTGTCACAATTTAGCAGAAGTGAAGAGAAAGGCCCACAAAATGGTCAGACGTGAACCATGACTTAATGATTTCAAAGAGAAAGATTTTATTCTATGGGGTTTGCATGATCAATCGGCCTGTCTTCCAGTCATCATACTTCAACATACTATCAGCAGCAAATTACCAAGAGGAAATACATTTTCCAAATTTGTTTTAGCCAAATAAACACAATTGCACTTCAGCTCTCTAAGGGCTGAGAGGGCCCCATATAATGGGAGACCCCCCCAACAAATACTACAGCCTTATACAGAAGCAATGGGTGTATGTTCAGGTATGTATGAAGGTACTGTATAAGTGTCAGACAAGGACACATAACTATGCATAATATTTTGAGATGGCTGCTGAGGGGAAACCTGCTTTTTATTTACTTTAAACAAATGTGATTTCAGGCATCTGAATAGACATCTTTGTTTTCACTCCCATACTCTCCTTTCCAAACCATAGTGAGTTGCTTTACCAATTGTGTTATCCACAGAATACAGTCTTTGATTGTAAGTTTCCTTTGTGTGATGTCATAGCTGGGGTCTCTCAAAAACGTAAGCTATTGTTCTCCTCATCTGTTTATTATTTTATTTAAAATGCTGCGCACCAGGACAGCCTCATTTACTGTAGGTGGCATGCCTAAAGATTCAAGAGGGCCCTAGTAGGTGGAACCAGTGCAGCAGCAGAGGAGTTACACAACAGTTCCAGTTCAAACTGGAAATGGTGTCCACTGGGATGGCCCTATAGGGGCCCAGGGTATCACACCAAATAAAAGGCACGTTAGTTCATAGGCAGCGGACAGCAATGAGCCAGCCTACAAAATGCAAATAATAATAATAATTAAGATTGTGACAGAAAGGCTACAACGTGCACTGAGCAGCAGTCATTGTGAAAGTAGGAGGGCCAAGAGTCATCACTCTTTAGAAATCAGATGTCACCGCATGACGTTCATAGTATATTGGAGAAAATATGTGGCGGAATGATGGTGCAAACCCCAAGAGAAACAAACTTTATTGTGATACATTACTACTAGAATCTTCAGAAAATCCAAGGAAAAGAAGGGAAAAGATGGAAATCTAAAGCATTACAGTGGTATTTGGCCACCTTAATGTGAAGGGCATGTTAACTCCATTTTTACAGTTGTACTTTTTGAGTACCCTTAATGACAGCTTTGCCACCTCATAAAATAATGCACTGGATGCCTTTCATGAGAAACTACCTGGAGTGAAGTCTCTGTGCTAATCTTTCCTTTAGGTCATTTAGAATAATCAAAACATTGAGAAAGGACAAGGGCATACTAAACCAGAGTGTCCTGAAGAGGGCACCAAAGTCATAGCAAACTGCAGCCCAGCTCTACAGAGCAGTTTGCTTTTTGATATCGTATAGTAAGCAGTTAGTTGTGTTGATTTTCCAGGAAGCCATAGCCTCTTATCTAATGATGTCCTGGTAGACATCCGTGGCAAGGTCACAATGCAGGTAACACTGCAACAGGACTATGATGCACCAAGTATTTTTTTCTAACTTGCAGAAAGCAGTAATTCTACTACTGACACAAGATTAAGCTATGGAACGAATGGGACTGTGTAGACTAAACATATAATTTAATTTCCAGCAGATAAAAAAATTAGGTTCTCGAATCTCTTTTCTGTACTAAAGTGGTGTATTTTTTTTTTTTTAAATAAGGGTACGCAAACACGAGACCTAAAGTGCCAGAAGTGTATAACATGCCCCATAAAACTCATTTCACCCACAACATGCTCAACAACTGGCAAAGAAGTAAACCAAGGGAATCCTCAGGATTAAGATGCAGCAATGAAGAAAACATACTCCACCTCATGCTAAAATGTACAAAATAGTAAGTGCTTGAGTAATTCAAGAGATGTATTCAATGGTAATGAGCTGCGAATAAGCTTGGTACATCCAGCAGACCTGGATTTGATTCTCATAACCTCCGTTTGCATACTGTGCGACTCTGAGCAAGTCACTTACCCTCCCCAGTGCTCTGGAGTTGCCCCTGAAAACAAACACTTATGTCTAGTGGGCCTTACCTGGTTACCAAATTAAAAAAAGGTTCCAGACAGCTGTTGATTTATACCCTACTCACAAATTCTGGGGATTTGGACCACAGAAGTGATGCAGTGATCATCAATAATGTGGTAATTAATTACATGGAAACAATGGTTAGAATCATGAATCGTCTGCCTCATGTCATAATGTCGAGACATGGCAATTCTGAAATTTACAAAACTTCTGAAGAGTACTTGTTTTCGCTCAGGTAGGATTTATGGACTCAATTTAACCAGGACAGCCCAGCTAAGATGCAGTATCTTATTTTCAGTGAAGTCCTGCTTTTTCACACTTGTACAGCTGGGTAGACTCAAGCACAGGGAGGCCACATACATTTGCTCAGGTCACACAGTAAATAGGTTGCTCTGCTCGAGTGCAAACCTGGCTCTCCTGGTTCCCAAGCCTGTGCTTTGGCCACTGTATCACACGTCCCCCCAAACTGCCTACAGCCACTAGTCCAAATTGCCTTCTAAATGGTAGCTGGGGCTTGGATGCTAATTCAGTGAGCTTGTAGACCATCATAAATCTTGAAAGTCAACCGCATGTGACACAGCTTCAACACATCAAGGCCAAAGCTGTGAGCAAAATGGCAAGGTTGTTCTGTTTTGTGACTTGGTAGTCTAACAGCAAACTGGCTGCTTCGCTGAACAATATATTAAGCTACAGAACTCAATTCAGGGGACATTTTCAGATGGTTAATGCCCATCTGGAATGGATGCAAATTAACTCACAAGACAATACTCTCACTAGAAGGCACTGCTTCAATTTTAAGTAATAATTTATACAGCATTTCTTGCTGACTTTAGGGGAGTATAGAGGCTCCCCATTCGACTACCCCAAAAAACTACGATACACAAAGGCTGGTATTAGTGACCAGGGGAGGAGTCTTCCCCAGCAGCCTCAGATGCAATGCAAATAATGCTTGCCAGATGTCTGTGGAGGTAAACTGGGTTTTCAACCCCAAACATACTATCTTATGGACAGCTTGTAAACCACAGAAGTTATTTTTAACCTTCAGCACCAGCCTTTCCTGATGGTCCCCTGGCCTCCTGACTTTCTTTTTAATAAACATATCCCTGGTGTTCAGTGGAACTTCCTCCCTAGCCCTTTTCTCCGCGATTGCCATTTATAATACCCATCCCTCACGGATCTCCGTCCTATGATGAGTCTTTCTGGTCCCAAAATGATCTCCTCTGCAGCCAGTGGTCTCCACTGCAGTCATTGCACACCTGCTCTTCCCCAGTAAAACTGCTTCACACAGTTCCACTGAGGGTGAGGTGCTGAGGTGTGTAACCAGTTGTGCAAGAACCAGGAAGCATCTGTGCATAATACAGTGCTATTTTAGCATTCTGTCCCCTTCCTTTCTTTTCCTGTGCTGCTGCAAAGACCCCAGCAATGGCATAGGAAAAAAGCTTGGGACACCTTTGTATCTGTCAAAAAAGGTACAAACAAGTAGGAGCCATGGTGCAAATTGGTAGTTTCAATCACTTCTGCCACTAAATAGCCAATGTGTATAGGGCCCCTGTTGTTTTGTCTGGTGTTTCTAATGACTAAGGTCTCCAGGAGGGTGCTTTTAGACAAATTCATGGAGTTCCCAGGGAGACAATCATTTTTTTCCCGTTAAATTAAGCATTTTTAAAACCTCACATCGTTGATGAGGCTAATCTACCTGGCTATCACATAAACAGAGGTTACTCACCACTAACCATAGTTTTACTACTAGTATTTAGTTCACATCCACACTTAGGCAGTCTTCCACTGAGCAGGCTCAGTCACCAGAACAGTCCTCAAGCCTGACTCCCCCATCACACAACCATGTGCTCCTCTGGCTTCACCCCATACCCCCACTCAGATCTGCACTCTGGATAAAGAATCCAAGCCTTGTCAGGAAGGTAAGATGGTTTGCATGGATATTAGTTACTTTTTCATGACTGGAAAATGAGGGCTGGACAACACTGAATAATTGTAGCCTTGTCCCGGGTGGGGGATACAGATGTAATCCAAACGACACTGAACTACATTAAGTGTTGGATGAGTACATGAGTAAGGCTACAATGGTAAGGATGTACCTGAATACTAGTAGTAGAGCTATGGTTATAGATGAGTGATCTCTATTTCTAACTACCAACAGTAGATTCAGGTCACTATTCAAACTTAGGTTGACTTCTGGCAGTTCTGAGGAAGAGTGGGAATGTGGTGCACCCCAAATTAGGCAAAAGAGATTGGAGGACTGAGGACCTAAAAGCAGCACCATGACAACTGAGCACATCTATGCTGTAGTGGGTATATAATCGTATGCGCATGTGACCAGGTATGTAGCAGCCCTACATATTTCAGAAAGGGAGAGGTACCTGGCAGTGGTAACAAAAGCAGCAGCAGGTCTAGTAGAGTGAGCGTTTAACCCTGTAGACTGTTCCTTCCCAGCCAACCTGTAACACAGAACCATGCAGGAAGAGATCCATCAGGCAATCGTATTCTTGGCTGTCAGTCGGCTTGGGGCAGCTTCAGCACATGTGGCAAACAGCTGGTGAGCCTCACCACAAAATCGTGCCATACAGTCCCAGTACAAAAACAGAGCTCTGTGAACATCTATCATGTGAAGACTTTGCACTGTCTGAAAAATGTGAGGCTCTGAAAGGAAAGTCAGTAGAATGAGAGCCTGATTAAGGAGAAACTCAGGAGAGTACCTTTGATAGGAACTTCGCATATGGATGTAGGACAACCTTGTCCTTGTGAAAAACACTTGATGGAGATTCCACGGATGGTGCCTAGAGCTCACTTACCTGTTTGGCTGAGGTTATGGTGACCCAAACATGGTTTTCTATTACAGATTAAAGAGCTCACACATGTCCACAGGCTTGAATAGTTAAAACATAAGTAGCGACAGTACCAAAGGCAAGCCTCACAGTGGAAGTGGTTCCCACACTGCAGGTGACAGATGGTCTAGCCCTTTAAAGAAATGGCTAATGCACTAATGTCGGCACCCCTGCCCTAGCGAGGTATACTGAAATGGCAGCCAGATACACCGCAAGGGACCCAGTTCGCAGCCCTGCGTGAGACAAGGACCAGAGGTAATCAAGAATGCGCAAAACAGGACAGGAGAGAGGCCGTAATTCCTGCTCCTTGCACCAACACGAAACCTCATTCACTTGCAAGTGTACATCTTGAGAGTTGACGCCTTTTAAGATGCCCCCAACACCCACAGGACAGCCTCGGAAAGCCCCATGTCTTGGAACATTAGCCATTTCAGAACCAGGTGGTCAGGTGCAGGGACTGCAGGTCTAGGTGCCAGACTGTCCCTTCAGACTTCATCAGCAGGTTGGATCAGAGTAGAAACAGCCACTGAGATCTGCTGCTGAGACCAAGGAGATCCTGACACCAGAACCGGCATGACTAGTCTACAGCAAGCAGGATCAGTGACACTCAGTCTCTCTGCACCTTGTGAACCACCATGTGTTCCAAAGGAAATGGAGAGAATGTTTAGCTCTCTGATGAAGCTCCACAAGATTGAAGTTCAGTAGCACCTGGCTGTGGTCTACTCATTCTGACTGGATTCAGGTAATGGTTTACTCTTTTTCAACCTCTGTGTATCCATATTGGTTTACATAATAAACTACACCTGAAAAAGTACATGTTGACCTCTCAGATATCCTTTCGGGTAAGTGTTTCTGGTGTGTGGCTGCAACTCTGTGCCTGTTGTTTCAGTTCTGGAATTAGCAACTCCAGCAGCCACACCTGGTTCCAGCACTAACAGCGTAAACTCTATCTGGTTTGTGCCCAGGACCAAGACCATGCATCCCCTGGCAGGTGCCCCACCAGTGGGCCTTGCATACTATGGCCATGGTAGAGTCCATGAACCCAAAGAGCAGGAGGAAATCCCAGGCCGGATATGACTACCCAATGTGAAATGAGCAGGCAAAGGTAGACAGGTCCTCCATCTTGATGAGCTCTGACTTGGTGAGAGTCCAGATCTGCTCCAGTGAAGAGTATCACCTGCTTCAGAATGAGCTTGGTCTTGTATAGACTAACTGGGATATGTAAATATGCATCCTGGAAATCCAAGGAGCAGGATTACCCCAGCTCCAGGGATGGAATGATATGTTGTAAAGTCACCATGTGAAACTTCCTACTACAAATGAACTTATTCAGCAAACACAGCTCTAGAAAATGGCACCAGTCCCTATCCAATTATCGAAATATGAACCCCTGCAGGGACTGGTGTCCGTAACAGGCATGATCGCATGCCACTCGGGGAGCTGAACAACCTCATTCTACACTGTGGGGAGAGTTTCTGACAACGCCACGTTTTTCAGTGGTGCCTGGGGCCTACAATGGGGTAAAGTCTCAAACTCCAGAGAAAAACTCTGAGTCAACCTCTTCCAAAATCCACTTGTGTGATATAAGAACGGACCACTGTAGCAGGAAGTGGAAGCATCTCTCCCCAGCTGGGAGCTGCAGCAAGATTCATGATAGTCTGGGGATGGGGCCTCTTGATCTATCACTTTTTACCTTTGGTGGCTGCCCTGGAGGACTGGCCTCTAAAGACACCACTACCATCACCCTTGCAGTGACCTTATCCTCCCAACATGTTGGAAGGCATAGCCTGGCGTTGCTGCTGGAACTGCTTCCTCAGTTGCTGCACCTTGAAAGGAGACTTGAAAACAGCCTTGCATTCACGACTTGGGTCGCTGCTTGGATTGGTAGTCCAGAGCCATGTTGAACTTCTCGATCTGCATAATATTGTCCATGACCCCAGGCATGAAAATACCCATTCCTGTAAAGGGCAAGTCCCCCATCCAATGCTAGATTTCCTGCATGAACCACGATACCTACAGTCTGGTATGCCAGTGGTTAGACACTGCTGCAGCTGCTCCTCATGTTGACATGTTGGCCTCATCAAAGGCCACTTGCAACTGGTATTTAGCTGCAGACAGCCCCAGACTGTGAGCCTCCTGCAGATCTGACTGGCTCCCCTTAAAGAGCAGTTCTACTACACTGCAGAGCATTTCAAAGAGCTCATGACCAAGCCTGCCATCAAAGCCACATAGCTGGCCTGATGAACGCCTAGGGACACAGCTGACTAGACCTTCGGACCAAAAAGATCCTACTTCTTGGACTCCTTGTCCAACTTACACTGCATCGCAGAACACTGTGTCTGCCACTAAGCCCTCCAACAATGAATGTTCCAAGAAGCCAAACTGTCTTTCCAGTGGTAAGGCTGTATACTTGCAGTCCACATGGCAAGGGCAGCTGTCAGGAGGCTGGGTGCTACCAGACACTGAGTTCCGTGCCCAGCATGGAATGGCAATACAGAAGAGCACTCTTGGTGAGGAGTTCTGTTTGAGGCTTTCCATCAGTAGATAGGTCTCCTTCTTCTGGATCTCCTACAAGGGAGTGTCCAGAGCCATGGACATATTTTCCAAGAGGGCTGAGAACAACACCTGGTCTCTCGACAAGGACCAGGCAGCTGAAAGGTCATCTACACGGGGTCAGCATGATGGATGACATCTCAGAATCAGAGTTCAGACAGGTGTGTAGAACGTCAACAGGGGTTTGGACTACCCTCTCCAACTAGGTGACAACTATTGACAGAGGATGTGGCCACTGCCGCATGGCTGGCACAGACAGCCGGGGGGGTGCCACTGGACACGATCCTGGTTGACATCGAGAGAGGCAGCTAAGGCCGAGATGAGTCAACCAGCATAACCAGTGGACCTTGACCCTGGGCAATTTCTCCAAATGCCTATGGAAGCAGTAGCCACTGATGGGGCATGCCAGACCTGGAGCTTTCATCAGTGAAAGAGTAGTAAGCGATGGACCTGCCTACTTCTCTCTTGACAGGATAATTGTTTTCGAGATTTTACCTTATCACTTAACTCCTTCAAAAGGTGAGTCACCTTCTCCCATCTGTGATGAGCTTGATTTCAATGTCAGGAGCCAGACAACAGCGAGGCAGAGCTCGACATCAACCACCGATGGCAGTGTCTGTATCGCAAGGAACAAGATAATGTTACTACAACATTAGCTCCGAGTACCCCAAAGGTGTGGGAAGTACCAGCGGGGGCCTCCTGACTGGGACCTCAGTTGGATCTGACCTACCCTGACTGAGCTGAGCCACAGTCAGCACCGGTGTTCGAGTGAGGGAGAAGGCACTTCTCCTTGCTGGACTTCTCATCAACAAGGTCAACTGGTGCTGACTTTGTCGGCTGCTCCAGTGACAAAAATGCATGCTCCACTGGTGGTTCAACTTCAGGCAAAGGTGACCAACCACATGAGACCTCTGATCGGGGGGGGGGGGAGCACGAGCAGTACCTCTACCAACTGTGCTCTTATGACCAACGTAATGTTTACATCACTGGGCAGGTGATTCACCTTCTAAGGAGTGGCACAACAAAGGTAATCTTGAAAACCCTCATCCTCTCAAGGAACAGGCAGGTCCATCGCATACTCCTCTTCTGCTGACAGACGCTCTAGGATAGGAAAGCCCCTCCGGCCACTTCTGCTTTCATGGCCTGAAACTGCACTGCAGGACCCATGGCTGTAGACGGTTTGAGCTCCATGGGCTTACCTAGGAGGACCCGCACCTTCTGCTCCTCAAGCACTAAAGCATGGCCTGACACAAAGCCTTCAACTCATTTTATTAACACCAAAAGTGGGAAATCGGTAAGCTAGGCCTGTTGGAGGCAACGAACACGTGCACCACTAATGCCAGCAAGAAAGCGAGGTCCAAAAAGACCAGTTGGTGGACTAAGGTACTGCAGGAGAGACAAGCAAGTATCGGGTGAGACCGCACCAGGGAAGGGCCGTGCCCTGGTCAAAGGCAACAAGGAAATACAACACAAAGTGGGACTGGCACCAATGCCCATGCACACGGAACTATGCCGTGAAGCCAATTCCAATTCCAAAATGATAAAGGTGTAAGGACTCACCAAGATACAGTGAATACAAAAAATCCTTTATTCGGTGTGAAAAAAAAAAAAAAAAAAGTCAAATAAAACCAAAGCTACCCTGCTCCCTCACAGTATTTCCTGATGCTGCTGAGACATCACCTGACGCCAAGACCAATGCATTTCTCAAAAGTGTCGTAGTAACCAAGAAGCACACTTAAATACACAAGTTCATTTAAAGTGATAAACACAAATGAAATGAAACATCATGAACTATATAAAACACCAAAACCATTAAAAAGACTGTGGACTCATATAGTGCAAATGCTAATAAAGATGTAGTCATAAACATCAACATGTTGATAACATCACCTTAAACATTATTTTTATCATGGTAATTGTGTTCTCCATGGCAAAGGCAGGTGTGTATTAAGCATTATAGATTTAAACAATATTTAGATAGCACTCTGATGGTCAACACATAAAATTACACTACAATTACTATACTGAAATAGACTATAAAGATCAAACCTGCCAGTGATAACAGTGAGAGTGTACAAGATTTCTCTTGAAAACTGGCAGCAGTCAAGAACATGCAGGTGCAAAGCCTGTATAAAAAAGGAAAAAAATATAAAATTAAAAGGTATAATACAAAAAACACTACTAACAGTACTGTGTCAAGCAACAAAGTGTTTCCTTTCTTTAAGAAAGGTATAACTTCGAGTCTACCATTCAGACCACTGGATTCCATTGCTTTGAAAGCAAAGATTCTATATTGTTCTCTTTTCAGCAATAAATTATTGTAGTCATGACCCCTACGTGACATTGTGGGCTTTTCAATGCCAGTATACATAAAGCTATATTTTATTTATTTTTTTTAAAAACATGCATAGCTAAAGCATTTGTTAAATCTTCATTCTCAATTCTCAAAGAAATGAAATACTTTGTTGCTTGACACAGTACTGTTTAAGGTGATGTTATCAACATGTTGATGTTTATGACTGCATCTCTATTAGAATTTGCACTATATGAGTCCACAGTCTTTTTAATGGTTTTGGTGTTTTATATAGTTCATGAGGTTTCTCTTTTCATTTGTGTATATCACTTTAAATGAACTTGAGTATTTAAGTGTGCTTCTTTGGTTACTTACGACACCTCTGAGAAAGCACGTAGTGCGAAACGCGTCAGGTGATGTCTCACGGGTGACGTCTCACGTACCAGGAAGTACTGTGAGGGAGCAGGGTAGCATTTTAGTTTTATTTGGACTCTTTTTTCCATACTGAGTATGGGAGAAGAGAGCAGCCTTCGCGACATATAAAAGGACTGAAAAGGAGGCAAATAGGGAGGAACTTGTCACACGCTCTAGGTAGGTGATCAGGATTGCGAGAGCAGCCAAGGCCTCAGAAGAACTCGGGCTCACACAGGGGATGAAGAAAGGTGAGAAAGAATTTTTTAGATATATCAGGGAGAAAAGAAATGTAAGGCAGCAGATAACTAGATTCAGGAATAGAGGAGGGTGGATGGAAAATGGTACTGAACAGGCTGAGGTACTAAATGAGTAGTTCTGTTTGGTTTTTACATGGGAAAGTGGCAGACCAAACCCACAGATGATGGGAAGGATGGAGGGGGAACAGGAAGGGATAACTGATTGTGACATCCCAGTAGATGGGTTACTCGAAGGTCTGAAATCAATATGGAAAGATAAGGCTCCTGGGCCAGATGGATTACATCCTAGGGTACTGAGGGAGCTTGCAGAAGTACTGGCAGTACCCCTGACTGATGTTTTCAACATCTCCCTTAGGACAGAGTGTGTTCTGATGGATTGGAGGATGGCTCATGTGGTACCAATTCATAAGAGTGGGCCTAGAGATGAACCAGGGAATTACAGGCCAGTTAGCCTCACAACCATTGTGTCTCAACTGATGGAGACCATCATAAAAGAGAGGTTAGTAACAGTCATGAAGGCGAACAGTCCACAGGATGACCGGCAGCATGGGTTCATCCAAGGAAGATCCTGCCAGACAAACCTGATAGGTTTCTTCGATTGGGTCACTAGGGCACTGGATGAAGGCCAGGCGGTTAATGTCCTGTACCTGGACTTCAGCAAGGCCTTTGACTCAGTACCGCATGGAAGACTGGTGGGCAAACTGGGGTCCCTGGGGGCTAGGAAAAGGTTGACTGGATGGATGCAAGCTGGCTGAAGAACAGGCAACAGAAAGTAATAGTTGGAGAACTCTCAACACCACATGTAGTCATAAGTGGGGTACCATAAGGCTCGGTTTTGAGGCCAGTACTCTTTAACATCTTCATCGCTGATATAACAGAGGGGGTTGAGAGCAAGTTGAGTCTGTTTGTGGACAATTGGTGTAGTAGTATATGAGGGGGAAGAGGTGAAGGTGCTAAAAAAGATTTGGACACACTGGAAAAATGGTCAAAACATGGCAGCTGGGACTCAATATGGGAAAGTGCAAAGTCATGCACTTAGGGTCAAAGAACCCCAGTTACAGCTACCATTTAGGTTGTGAAAGGTTGAAGGTTACTAAGGAAGAAAGGATCTTTGGGTAATGGTAACAGGGAACATGAATCACACAGTTCAGTGCAAAAGGGCAGCTGCTAAGGCAAACAAGTTGTTGGGGTGTATAGTGAGAACAATCACCTCAAGGAGTAAGGAAGTAATCCTGCCACTGTACAGATCACTGGTGAGACTGCACTTGGACTACTGTGTACAGTTCTGGTGTCCCTATTTGAAGAGGGACATTAAACTCCTAGAGGGGGTCCAGAGAAGGACAACCAAAATGATTAATGGGACGAAGGAGACCTATGAGAATAGACTGAGGGAGCTTAAGATGTACTCCCTGGGGGACAGACGGGGACAGGGAGGATATGACTGAGACCTCTAAATACCTAAGAGGCATCAATACTACTGGTACAAAGGGCATGTTCCAGCTAAAAGGGTAGGGGATCACAAGGGGCACAGTATGAAACTGGAAGGGGGTTCAGAAGGGAGATGAGGAGACACTACTTCACTGAGTGAGTGATGGTAGCATGGAATGTACTCCCTGAGGAGCTGGTCTCTCAGAAGACAGTGGACAGCTTCAAAAGGGGTTGGGGTAGAGTCAAGGGCAAAATAACCATAGGTAGTGGCTTGACTCAGGAGGAGAGCTCAACCCAGATGAGGAAAATGGGCAGGGGTGTGAGGTGGGGGGGGGTGGCAGCAGTGGAATAAACCATGCTGCAATTTCAAGCAGACAAGATGGATCATTTTGGGCTGTATCTACTGGCTTCTGTTGTTTGTTCGAAAAGCACAATACCCCGTGTCGTGATTCGGACCTGAACAGTACATGCAGACATCATACCTATTAGTCACTCACGGACAACTTGTATCTGCACAGAATACACTCTCAAACCAAACCACAATTTTTTCTTCTATTCCATGACGAAATGAGACGACAGAGCAAGAGCAGTAGGATAAGGTTAGTAAAATGAGTTGAAGGCTGAAGCAAAACTTTGAGAAAAATCAAGAAAATTGCTTGAAAGCTAATAGAATCCTCAAACACTAGCATGATCTATAGGGCAAAAGACCTGTTCCTTCCAGAACATACAAGTGCAAAGGTGGTGGAGTCAGAGGATCACATGGCTGGGTGGTAGGAGCAGTCAAGTTTGAAGACTATTCCAGTGACTGATCATGCTCAGTAGAAGACTGGCTAAGTATGTATAGTGTGACCTGCATCTAGGTATTTAGAAATGGACAGCCTCCCTATTTTGTTGAAAATCTCTATGCACCAACTTTCTGCTCTTGTATAACCCTGGTGGTCTGAGCTTTCCTAAGCACCTGACTTGATCTCACTAAAAAATGTTGTTTTCCAACTGGCCCAGTGGGTTTGTTAGCAAACATCAGAATTTATTTATTTATTTACACGTTTTAGTCAGATACAAACAAAAATGAATCCAGCTGGGGGCCACATGCACTGGGGAGGTGTGGTGCTTGGATCCTGGAGTGAAAGGTAAATCCTCATGGCATTTATGCACACCCACCAGCCAACCGCAGAGAAGCATTCACCTTAGCTGTCCTGTGAGCCATTTACTCACCATCCTGTCTGGAGATGGGTCCAGCCAAGCAGGCTTTGATTGTCTGGGTAAAGGGGGACAAAATAATTCAAAACAATGTCAATGTTTGGGGCTAAAAAAACGGTGCCCCGGGAAGGCACTGATCATCAAGCAGACTTGATAGATCATAGTGTCTAATCTGCTGGCTTCTTAGTATGTTAGCATGTCATTTGCAACACTGCATACAATCTGGTACAGAACTCACCAAGTAGCTCCCTCAAAAACACTGGGCCATGTCACTCAGCCACAGGTCCAGTGCTCACTACTGTGCTTGAACAGCCTTAAGCCCTACTTAAGAGTATTTGTTTTTAATAGCATCGTAAAAAAAATAGATCGAACCTAGCATCTGCCTTCTTCCAGAGAAAAATCAACAACCCCCCCAACTTCAGTAATCTTTGTGCTTTTGTTGTACTGAAGCCCTTCAGTCAAAAGCAAAAACCAAAGAACCGTGACTAACTTCGAACAATGAGGTAAGCCATTAATTCTGAAATGCAACTGTCAGATTTTCAAGCAGAACAGAACTGCTAATCAAAACAAGATGGCTTGATGATGCTATGGCTAACTTGAAACCTTGGTGCAAAGATGACATGGGATCTAGATTTTGTACTGCTTCTTTCAAATGCTGAAAATAAGAACCAAGTGTTATAAAACTCTGATGCCCAGGTCCTAGAATTAAAAGCAACCTCATAGTTATGATATATCATTTTCTGGTAGCCTGCCAGTATCTTCTTAACCCTTTCCACACCCTACTGGCTGAGGGCCCTCTTTCAACTATGAGAAGCAGCAGCCAAACATACTTTTTTAAAGTTCAGTATAGGGCAACAGAAACAAGTTGTGTTCAGAAGCGTCCAAGTGACAGACTTGCATCCCATCTCCACACCATGAATTGATCTCATAGCTCATTCAGAGGAAACATGAATCATAACTTATAGAAAGGAATGCAACCGGAAAAGTAGGAATACTTAACCCATACCTCTCAACAGACTTCTGAAAACCAAATTTTCATTGAACTGCTATAGCCCCTTACACTACACAAGAAATCAGAGTGCATAAACTAAGGCCAGATGTCAACATTCTAGTCAGGCATGCCCTGAAACATGTATTAGATTCCAGATGGCCTATTCCTGCAGATGTATGAATCTCCATGAAATTCTTCTATGCAGGATCCCCATGACTTGTGTTTGAACACAGTCTCTGATGCTCCTGTCAACAGGTTGAGAGGTATGGCCTAACTGAGTTACTGTGGAGAAAGGTGCAGCCGTTATTTCATGTCTTGCAGTGCACCCCAGAACCTGCTACCTGTGATTAACTGTGGAGATGTCACAGCATCGACCCGGCCGTATACGAGCACATCACCAAAGCAGTACTGCTGTTAAGAGGGTTCTTTAATGACATGAAGATCTCCCTAATAAAATTGTAGAGGAAAGCAGGCACAATGGAATTTGGTAACTCCAAATGAAGAAATATGTTTGAGGAAATCTGTTTTATGGCAAATAGTCTGTCACTTTCCAGTCATAGGCTGAAGCAACGGTAACAGTGATACTCTACGGTTATGTTATTTCTTGTCTTATTTAAGGCAGTTAAAAAAGAGGAAGGCGCCTGCTATTATAATAGTGTCAACATATTGTACGTCCCTCTTAAAATAAAAACTTCTTTATTCCTTCTGGTGCCCTTGTAGGGGGTCGATAGTGTGACATCCCTAACTAATTACCCACCTTGATTTTTTTCTCTTCATTTATTGTGGAAAAGTCACAAACCGGAAAGAGATAAAATTACAAGAATTCAGATCTCATAAAAAGAGTCATTATTAGAGAACAGCCCAGTGGTATCCCAAAGAATTCCCTCACCCGCATGCCCGGTACCTTGTGGTGGCAGGAAATCCTCTGCAAGGGCTGCTTCCAGCTTCTTGGTACGTGGAAATGTGCTGGCTGAATGTTAAGGTTAGTAAAAGGAAAACAAATGTAAAGAAGAAAAGGGTGACCTGTGCTGCTCAATGAGTAACATTCCTGCAAAGAAAACTCCAGGCTGACCAACAAAACACACATTTATAAGTATAGTTGCAACATTTTTCTTTACCAATCCTGTGACCTTACTAACTAAAACAAATAACCATTGGTAATTTAACAAGCAATAAAGCATTGTTTTAAAAAAATCTGTATTTTTTTTGTCCCTTTACCATTTTGATCAGTTTATACCAAATGTTTTTGATGTTATTTATATGCCACGTCACACTGGATTTATACACTGTCCTTACAGCTGTGGGGACTGAGTTCAACAAACAGTACTACATACCCAGGACAACTTAGTGCATCCAGCAACATCAGCACAAGAAACAAGGTTGGCAAACCAGATCTGGGAGAAGATGCATTGGCCTCTGCATTTAAAGAAGCCGACAGCGTACGTCCCCCACATTGAAACTGGCCTGTGAATAAAGGCATAAGTGCGATGCTGTTGAGCCTTGTTGCTTCGCAATTCTGTTGCTGCATTACTCAAACCGGCAAATGCCCAGATAATGAGCCCAACAGAACAGGGAGTAATTTTTGCTGTTCACCTCGAGGAGTATCATTTACAAATATTTTAGTACAATAGTCGTTTCTAAATATTAAAGTACTGCCTTCTTGAAACTATGATGAACCACAATGTTTGCTGGTGTGAAGTGGATTTGTGTTGACTGTTTAACCTGGTTCTATACCCACGTCCACACATTTCACTTCTGCAGGCTGCCGTGTAAGGGCCATGTTTTATAGTCCGCAGATTTTTTTTTTTTTTTTTTAACGCCCCCCCCCAGTCTCTCTCTCTCTCCATGGCTCTTCAGGCATTGGCCTTCCTCTCATCCAGTGCTCTATGGTAGCCCTGAGAATACCCACATCAGCTGGGCACCCCTCCAACAGGGATATTGAAATCCACACATAGGGCAGGAAGTCTGTAGAAGCCAGACTCACTGTTATTCCCCTTTTTTGTCCCAGTTACTACCACCCTAAGCTGAAGGCTCCTCTCATTTGCACCAAACTGTTGCTTGCGATATTCAACAGGTTTTTTTTCTGTATTATTTACCACATGAAATAACTGGAAAGATGCCAAAAACAACCCATGGAGGGGCTTGTCCAATGGAACCACGCCCTTCCGCACCGACATGCGGGGTTTAAGGGCGGACTGTGGCATGCAGGTTGGACACCCGGGGGGGCAGGGTGGCACTGCTCAGCACCAGCGCTTCCAGCTGGGTACAAGATTGAAAGCTATTTGACAACCGGATGTGTCCACCCCTAACATAAGCACAGTCAGTGAATAATCTGTTAGAAGACTTGGGCTGAACGATTAACAACAGGGTACACTGCAGGCTTCCTAGTCATTCTTTAATTCAGGAAAGCAACTTCATTCACATGAGAATGATCTATTAAACTGATACAGTAGATGGCTGGGTAGAACACAGGTATCTTGGGCTTCTTTTCAAAAGTCCTTGCTCATCCCAAAGTAAAAACAGGGAAGGGAAGAGGCTGTCTCTTTTTACATGCTGTTCTGAGAGTTGGCGGGGTGAAGGCTGAACTGTCACATCCTCTCTCAAACTTGAAACTCTTCTACTTTGCAAATTTAGGGCCTTAAGATTCTTCTGGCTGCTGTGAATAAAAGCAGTGGCATCTCACCTTATTTCTGCTCATACACTGTCTTCTGTGTGAGGGAATTTGCATAGCATTTAACAATGCCTTGCACAGACCACCACTAATGCAGCAAACAGTCTCCATCTTTGCCACATTTGGGGCATGTGAAGCTTTTAAAATGGAAAGTTACATACCGTTACTCTAGATCTTTAAGAATATCTTCCCCATAGAATCACACTCTTTGGTTTTAAAGCCAGAGGCAACAGGATGCTGTGGGAACTTGAACATTTGGGACTGGCACCATTGGTGCCTAACATGAATAGACAGCATTGACTGTGTGTCCGCAAGGTATACAATGGTGTTGGCCTCAACCGCCACAGTACCGTTTTTATCGAGGAAGACAGCGAAAACTACATATTCAAAGATTTTAATTTTATTAGCGAAAAATAAAAAGGACATACGAATGATCAACCTCGAGCAGCTCATGAGGACATGAGGCTAGCATCTCATCAAATGGTAGTGCTAGGGGCCTTCCCAGTCTGCACCTTCTGCTGTGCCTTATGCTTCTGCTGGAAGGACTTAGGTTTGGCTTGTTGGTGGAAGCCTCTTGGGGTGGGCTTGCCTCAAAATGGCTGTTGTTGGTAGAAGAAGCCATGCCCCCTTCCTTATGAAAAGAAACATAGATATTCATGTTCTTAAGGGTCTTTTCTATTTTATTGGACTCCTTATGGGACAATTCTACATGTTGTCCAAGGAAATATGTCCCACTGAATCTGGAACATTCATGATCTTCAGCTGAACTTCAGAAGCAAAATCTACCATACTAAACCAGGAGTGCCTCTTGAAGCAAATCCCAGCAGCAACAGAAGCTGCTGCATCAGAGGCATCCAGAAAGGCCCTTAATTGATAGCTACTGGATTCAAAATCTTCAGTAACAAAGGACAATAAGTCCTGCTTCAAGGAAGACTCCAGAAGGCTTTCTGTGATATCTCAGAGGAAGTACTCATACTTTGAGATGTGAGATTGGTAGCTCGCCACTCTGAAGGCCAGAGTAGCAAAAGTAAATGCTGTTTTTCCTCAAAATGTCAATCTTGGGAGACTATCCATCAGTGGGCCGTGTAGCGAACTCATTCAGAATGACTGACTTTTCATTGGTAACCATAATGGTAATAGCACCTGCTATTGGCGAAGTACAATAGACTGTTTTTTTCTGCAGTGCCATGTATTTTTTTTTTTTTTTTTTAATCAGGGTGCCAGAAGACTACTAGGATGAAAGCAGGTTAACTCCGTGCTGCCTCTGTTAAGAGATTCTGGAGCTGGCTGGATAGGGGGCACCAAGGATACAAGGAGTAAAGGCATATTAAGGTACTCCATCTGTACCCTTTTAGACTGATCTACAGATGCTGTCACGAAGTTCAGAGCTTTGTGTATATTCTTACAAAGTGATTAGAAAGAGCGATTCTCAACAGGAACCCACACTGACTGGGTAGGTTGGATGGTGTCTTGAACAGAAGGATACTCCTCATAATCCTCTGTCCACCTAGTTTATATTTTCCTTTACTTTCATTTTTTTCTTTTTCTTTTTTTTTTGTTGGTGCTGTTTCTCCTGGAGTCCTCGCCTGCCATCTGACGCCCCCCCCCCGCACCAACTGGGTATGAGAACCCCTTCCCTTCAGCCCCCTCGACTTACCCCCTGTGGCGAGGGCTGGGGAGACCTTCAGCCCACCAGACCGATCCAGTTCAGGGGAGGTGCCCTCCCATTGGCGCTGTGAGGGGGACAATCGACATCCATGGCGAGAACTCCCGTCTTTTCCGTTTTCTCCCCTGTATTTTGCGGAGAGGGGTGTGCAATGATGCCAGCAGAGGAAGCATGCTTGTGTCCACATGCACTCCTCCAGATGTCTGCCCTGTCTCCACCCCTCTTCTGTAGCATCGGTGCACTGCCCCCCAGCCTCCGCTAGGGGCCAGTCAAACGTCGACCACTGGCACCCCCCCCCTTCCTGGAGAAGGAGAGCAGTTCCTCAAACGCTCAATCCTTCTCCACCCCTGCCAACCCCACACGGCCCATGCTCGTTCCCAAACACAGGTCGCCCGGCGTAGCGCGAGGCAATGCGTCCAGCACCTCAGCCCTCGGCAACACCAGGCCAGCTTTTCCTTTACTTTCTAAATGGGGTACAGCTGGCAGTGACAAAACACGAGCGTGACCTTTTGGTGATCATCACAGATGACAACAAGGTTGGCAAGAAATGTGAAAAAGCAGCACAAAAAGCCAATGGGATCTTGAGTTGTACAGGGAGGGGCATAACCACTAGAAAAAGGGAGGTGATTATGCAACTGTACAGATCCCTGGTGAGGCCTCACCTGGAGTACTGTGTCCAATTCTGGAGGCCTCACCTTAGGAAAGACATAGAAAGACTAGAGACTATACAAAGAAGAGCAACAAAGATGGTGCAAGGTTTGCATCACTGGCCATATGATGTAAGGCTAAAAGTTCCCAATAGAAAAAAGAAGGGACGGGGGGACATGATAAGAGACGTTTAAATACCTGAAGGGTATCAACAAGGTATAGGTACAGGATCTCCTTCAGGTAAACAACTGTACCCAGACCAGAGGTCATGACATGTGCCTAAAGGAGGGCAGGTTCAGGAGCAACACAAGGAAGTTCTTATTTTCAGAAAGGGTGGTGGAGCCTTGGAATGGCCTCCCCCACAGGTGGCGGGGTCAAAGGCAGTCAGAGAAGTCAAGCTGGCATGTGACTGACAGTGTGGAAAACTTAACACAGCAGCCTGATTTTGGGCGGGGGGGGGTAGTATACGTGGGCAGATTAGATGGTCCACATGGACTCCATCTGCCGACACATTCTATGTTTCTATGTTTCATCATCCAGTTAAAATGACGATGTCACAGGCTCTAGCACCGATGATGAGGCCAGTTCTGGGAACAACCCTTATCTCTGTGCTGACAGTGATGCCTTTGAAGGCAGTTGTATCAGCTCTGTCAAAGGTCCTGGCACCAAGTGCAGTGCCAGTACCATTGACAGTATCAGCACCACAGATAGGGCCTAACCCAGAGCTGCCACCATCCTCACTATCAACGCTGCAGACAGAATCAATATGGTGCAGAAGAGACATTACTCCATAAGAGCTGCCCACTGACTAAACTACTTGTTCACGACATCCAATAAAGGCATGGGGGTGATGCAGACATATGCAAAAGCATTGCAAGAGTGAAGTCAGGTCTTGTATCTTTCGTCATCAAGGACGATGAAGGAGGGGACAAAGGAACTTCGCTTACATGTAATGAACAAAACTGTCTTGGGACAGAGGGTCAAGAACTAGATCGGGACCTATTTTGTTGCTGCTTCTTTTTATGTGAGGGTCAGGTCAATGCTGTGCAGTCCCAGGAACTTGATGCTGAGTTTGAACGGAGCTGGGGCTATTTCTTTTTACAACTACAGGAAGACTGCCTATCCTCCCGGTCAAGGGACTGTTTGATAGCAGAAAACATGCTGAGAGAGGAGTACTGGTGTTTTGTGTTTTGACTGATTTTATCATGATGTTTTATTGCGAATTGATTTTAAATATGTACTGCGCCTTGATTTTTGAAAGGCGCACTATAAATAAAGATTATTATTATTATTAAAACAGACTTGTTGCCAGAGAAACTTGCCGTATCAGGTGCTCTACTGGTCATAACACTTTATAAATGTCGTCAAATATGATAGGACTGTGAGAAAACTTGACTGAAATCTTAGCCGAGACTGAAAAAACAAACTCAGTTATACGTGGTGAGTTTACCACGACCAACTAGAGTAGAATGCTGTACGCAAACTGAAAATCTGGACCTTTTTAATTTTTTTTTATTTTAGTCTTTTGGTAACCGGGTAAAGCCCACTAGGCACAAGTGCCTATTTTCAAGGATGACCTGGGAGCACTGGGGGTTAAGTGACTTGCACAGAGTCACACAGTATGCAAGTGGACCTTGAAACTGTGCCTTTAGTGGGGGGAAAAAAGGAACTGGGGCATAGTGGGGTGGTTCAGGCTGGTGCTATATACCCTGTAGGCGTGGGGATGATGCATGCATCGGTGGTACGTACCAGTGCCACCCGGCCCCTAGAGTTCTGGCTCCCGCAGAGTCCTGTTGCCTCCAGCTCTAAGTCCAAAGACTCTTGTAAGATGATGGCCCTATGGTGGTTTGACTCCATTTATCTGCTTCTGCCCTGAAACTGACCAAAATCATTGGTTGTACATACTTATATATATTTATATTGCACTAAATTAAAATGGAATTGTATTTTTTTTTTTTTAAATAAAAACAAAAAAGGTCTGCATTGTATTCTTGAAGATTCTGGTAAGTGTTCCTAATATACACAACTCAGCTTAGGCTTAAGCAGTGTAATAAACTGTTGTGCTTTAGCATGACAGGGTTCAGAAATATGCCCCAATAGGTATGTCAACACAGGCACTTCTTACCTCCGTCAAGACTCCTGGAAATGCGTTTGCTAGAGGTACGTTCAAAATATGGTGCAGGGCGATCTATAAGGGTACTTGCTTGCCGAGTCTGGGCCTGTGTGCGGCCACTGTAGCGAAACTTGGAACCCAAAGTTAGGAACTTGGCCTTCGGAGGTTGTTCAGGTGACACTAACCTGAAAAATGGGCAAGTGAGAGAATAACAATAAGGTTGTCACACAGAAGCGATCACAGAAGCAAGAAGGTCAAACCACAAATAATGAGAATCCTTCCTATATTATGTCTGAAAACAACAATACATGAAAATCCATTTTTTACAATTATTAAATGAACATACTATAAATAAGTCATCACGCACCACCTAGGTAAGGACTTCAGCATTTAGATAATGCAGTATTTTTCTAGTAGTCTTTATCCATAGCCATACACTTGCACAATTTTAGTTGGAGGATCCAGCTTCTGGAACTATCCAACAGATCTGGAACATAATATAACCCTCTGCACCACCTACACTCATCACAACCAGCACCCTCCAACCATTAGATCTTTCCTAGAGAAAGGAAGAAACATCTGATAGATTGGGCAGTATGGGTATGTGGCTATGGATGAAGACCTCTATAAAAAAATATAGGTTACTTACCTGTAACCATAGCTCTACTATGAGTATTCAGTTCATATCCACACTACGGCAATAAGCTGAGTTCTGCTCAGTCAGTGGATGTCTTCAAACTTGGCTTCTCCCAACATCCATGGTGTCGTCCTCTGGCTTGGCCCTGTCTGATGTCTGATCTTGCACACTGGAAGCAGATATCCATGTGTCACTTGCCAGGGCAGATCAGCTGTGTTGTGTGGATATGAACTGAATACTCACAGTAGAAAATACAGTTACGTAAGAACTTACCGTAACAGTAGATCTTCGAGAGAGGCTCTTGTAATTACATATAGGACTGATGCCGGCAGGTGGCAGAACCCCACGGAAAAATTTCTAGCTAGCAGTCCCTGGCGAGGAACCGCCCCTACGTCAGTTGACCGGTGTCAGGAGATGTCGGTATAAAGGGGCGGTCCCGGACATCCGCCTTCCAGGTCTTTCCTGCCACAGGCCAAAAGAGGCCGGATGAGAGAGGCGGATATTTCCTTCAATGGAAAAGGAGCTGAAAAGCCTAGGGGATGGATCTATGGAAGGTTATTTACTGCAAGAGCCTCTCTCAAAGATCTACTGTTACGGTAAGTTCTTATGTAACTGTACTATCTTACTTTGAGAGGGCTCTTGCAGTAGGTAATTACATATAGGACTGAATCCCAAGCAGTCTGGAACAAAGAGAGGCACCGGGAGGAGGAAATCTACTCCAAAAGGTAGTACTGGTTGTGCAAGTCTCAAGATAGGAGGCCTTACAAAACAGCCAGCCCGAAGCCTGCTCTACGGCGAGAGGCAACATCCAAACTGTAGTGTTTCGTGAAGGTATGGACTGAAGTCCAGGTGGCGGCAGCACATATGTCTGCCGCAGACACATTCTTGAAACAAGCCGTAGGGGCAGCTACTCCTCTTGTGGAGTGGCCTCTAACTTGACCTGGGAGGGTCTTGTTGTATTTGTCATAACAGAAAGTGATGCAATGAGCCAACCACTTAGACAGGCATTGCTTGGAAACAGCATTGCCTTCCCTTTTGTGAGCAAAAAAGACGAACAACTGATCAGTCTTTCTGAGATCCTTTGTCCTGTTGGTGTAGTATCTCAGAATCCAGTGAACATCCATAATATGGAGTAAGTACTCCCCTTGATTAGAGTACTGCGTAAAAAAAGCAGGTAACTCTATGGACTTATTTAAGGTAGACTCAGCTACTACTTTAGGTAGAAACTTAGGATTCGTGAGAAGAGCAACTCGTTCCTTGTGAAAAATCAAGTAGGGGATTTTACACATCAGGGCCTGGAGCTCGGAGATTCTTTGAGCCGAAGTAATGGCCACCAAGAAGAGTGTCTTCCATGAAAGGAACTTCAAATCCGGGAGGAAGAGTAAGTTTCTAGAGAACAAAGTTCAAGTCCCAAGGGGGAGCAGGAGTACGGATGGGGGGCCTCAGATGGAGGACCCCTCTGAGAAAGGTCTTGGAGACCGCCAGTTGAGCAAAAGCCTTGTCGGCGAAGGGAACATGATAGGCCGAAATGGCTGCCATGTGTACCTTCAGAGAGGAATGGCTGAGACCCAGGTCAAACAGATGACGAGATACTCCAGCAGAAGCCCGCTGAACAGGAGAAAGGTTCCACGTTCTTGGAAGCGGCCCAAATAGTGAATCTTTTCCACTTCATGGCATAAGTGGATCTGGTGGAGGGTTTTCTGGCCTCCACTAAAATCTCTGCCACTTTGGGAGACACTCCAAAACGGGATTGGGCTAGGTCTGCAGGAGCCATGCATGCAGTTGAAGGGATTTGAGGCTTGGATGGACCAGGGTCCCCTGATCCTGGGTCAACAAACCTCGAGATAGAGGAAGAGGAAGAGGAGGATCCTCTGAATATTGTTGTAGAAGAGAGAACCAGATTTGCCTGGGCCAGAAAGGAGCGATCAGAATCATTCGCGCTTCTTCTGAAGCTAGTTTCTGAAAGACTCGTGGGATGAGTGGAACTGGGGGAAAGGCATAGACGGATCTGTCCCTCCAGTCTAGAGACAAAGCGTTGTTCCAAAAAGCGTCTCACTCTGGAACGAGCGAGCAGAAGACGGGAAGTTTTGCGTTTAGGGGGGATGCGAACAGGTCGACCTGTGGTGTTCCCCAAAGTTGGAAGATATTGTCTAGGACCCCTTGGTCCAGTTCCCACTCGTGAGTCAGAGCAGAAGAGCAACTTAGCTTGTCTGCCAGGGTGTTGTCGACTCCCGGAACATGAACTGCCGTGAGGCGAAGGTCATGTTGTGTTGCCCAATCCCAAACCCTCATTGCCTCCCTGCATAGAGGGTAGGACAGAGTCCCTCCCTGCTTTTTGATATACCACACCACGCACATGTTGTCCGTCTGGACGGCTAGGTGGCCGGGAAGGATGTATTGGTGAAGGGCTTGGAGAGCGTACAACACTGCCCGAAGCTTGAGCACATTGATGTGGAGAGCTTGTTCTAGCTTGGACCTGGATCCCTGGGTCCGATGAGGGCCTAGATGGGCTCCCCAACCTTCGCCTGAGGCATCTGTGGTTAGAGTCTGGGAGGGGGGAGGATGAAAGAAAGGAACTCCCCGAAACAGTTTCTCTCAAACCATCCACCACTGCAAGTCTCTCATCATTGGTGAGGAGATCAGAACTGTGTGATCTAGGTCGTCCACTAGCTGATCCCACTGAGAGCGTAGAGTCCACTGAGAGATCCTCGTGTAGAGTCGAGCGCGCGGTACCGTCAGGATAGCAGCCACCATGAGCCCGAGAAGGACCTCGCAAAGACCAACCTGCGGTCAGACAACAGACTTATTTGGGTCTGAAGGGTGGCCTCCCTGTCCGGAGGCAGGAAGGCCTTGCCCATGGTCGTATCGAGGATCGCCCCAATAAACTGTAGCCTCTGAGATGGGTCCAGATGAGACTTGGAATGGTTGATGGTAATACCCAGGCAGGCAAAAACCTGCTGGGTAATGGAGAGGAAATGCAGGAGTTCCTTCCTGGACGAGGCCGCCAGGAGCCACTTGTCCAGGTAAGGGAAAACCTGCACTCCCTTGGTACACAGGTGGGCCGCCACCATTGTCAGGCATTTGGTAAATACTCGGGGGGCCGAGGATAGACCAAAAGGGAGCGCCTTGAACTGGTAGTAGTCCCCCTGGAACACAAAACAAAGGTATTTGCGATGAGATGGGCGAATGGGAATGTGCAGATAAGCGTCCTGCATATCCAGAGCACAAAGCCATTGACCTGGCCGGAGGAGGGGCCAAAGGCTCTGCAAAGAGAGCATCCTGAACCTTTTGTACTCTACGTAAAGATTCAGGGAACTGAGATCTAAAATTGGTCTGAGATCTCCTGTCTTCTTTGGGACCAGGAAGAAATGGAAATAGTAACCCGTCCCTTGCAGATGAAGGAGGACAGGCTCTATCGATTGCTTCAGCAGAAGAGCCGCGATTTCCTCCTGGACCAAAGGAAGATGTTCCCGTGAATACGATGACTTCAGAGGGGGGTGGCAGGGTGGTTTCTGAAGAAACTCTATGGAGTGTCCTTCTGCTATGAGCTGGAGCACCCAAGAATCTGTGGTTATCCTCTCCCATCCCGGAAGTTGGAGGGAAAACCTCCCTCCTACCGGCTCCTCCAGGAGTCCGGAGGCAGTGGGAGAGGAAAGGAGTCAGGTGGTGTGGGGCAGCACCGCAGCTGAAGCACCCGCTGCTTTTTTGGGTGGGGGGGCCTGGCAGCTGCGGGGGCCCGGTGTTTTGTGGCCCGCCTTCCCTGGGGTTTTGCCTTTGTCTGATTCCGTCTGCGAAAGGGACGGCGCTGCTGTTGATGGGGACGGTACATGGAATCAACTGACTTCAGAGCCGTCCCCTTCTCTTGCAAATCGGTAATGATGTCCTTGACATCACCCCCGAAAAGCACCGACCCCGAAGGGTGCTTCCTGGATAGCAGATTGCACCTCCGGGACCAAACCTGACACGCGGAGCCAAGTATGACGCCGTAGGCCTACAGCGAAAGCTGAGCTCCGCCCAGCAGTGTCCACTGCATCGTACGTCGCACGTAGCATGTGTAGACTGGCCGAATGAGCAGAGCGGATGAGATCAGCCAACTCCTGCTTGACTTGGGAGTCAGGCAAGGAGTCCAGTTTGGCTTCTGCCTGAGTCAGGATGGCCTTCTGGTAGTCCCCCATGTGGCCGACATAGTTCAGGGACCTGATCCAAAGTGTGGAGGAAGCATAAATCTTTCTCCCATACTGGTCCAGAAGGCGAGATTCCTTATCAGGAGGTGACGAGCTAAGATGTTTAGGGTTCGCCGACCGGCCGTGAGCGGCGCTAATCATGACTGAGTCGGCACGAGGGTGAGAATCCAGGAAATCAACACCCTCTGGAGCCTGATATAGCCGGTTCGACTTCCTAGGAAGTGGGGCTAAGGCTGACGTCTGTTTCCATATTGTAGTAACAAGGTCAGCGTGAGGCTCTATCCAGGGTGGCACCAAGGTAGGAGCTGTCATGGGCAGATTCAGATGTTCAGAGAGTTTCAGACGCTGAGGATCTGGTTCCAGGGAGTGCCACTGATGAACCTCCTGGATTTTCCTAAGCAACTCCGTAAAAGAAGGATCCTCCGGAGGAGACTTCGGAGGTGTCCTTGGCTGGGGCTTCGACGGAGAGCGAGGCTCGTCATCTCTCTCACAGCAGCTGTCAAAAGAGTCTGAGAGCGAAGAGGAGGATGAAGAGGTGAAAGACTCCTTTTCCCGACCCGGGGGAGGAACGGACCCCTTGGAAAGTCCCCGGGGAAGCGTGTCCTGCCCCTCTCTGGATCCAGATGGAAGAACCCTGGAGTCCGGAGGTGGTGAGGGAGTGTGCCGCCACAGGTGTGCGGGAACCTGGGATGGCACCATCGCCGGAAGGTGGCTCTCAACCTCTTTGGTGAGCTGAGCCTTGGCCTCAGCCCACCAGGAGGCCAGAGTCTCCTGCAGGTCCACCGGCGGCCGCGAGGGTGGTGGAGGAGGAGGAGGAGGGGGATAAGGATACGGGTTATAACCGTATGGAGCGTATCCAAAACCCGGCGTCGGGTATTGTGGCATTGGGAAGCCCGGTGTCGGGTACTGTGGTGCCGGAAACTGCATTCCCGGGTACACCAGCGTCGAATAAAACAGAGGATACCCGGGAGCCGGGGGGCTGCCGAAGCAGACGGCCCGGCCGGGAACCTCAAGGGCGGGTCCACAGTGGAGAGCCTGGAGGGCCCGATGGGAGCAGAATATCTCCCGGAGTCGGTAAGGCCGACGTCAGGGCTGACGGCGGAGGCCATGACGCTGGAGGTACTGACGTCAGAGGGGCCAGTGTCGGAGCCGGCGTGCATGGAGCCGACGTCAGGTCCAGTGCTCCAGGTGGACGAAGGACTGACGGAGGCAAATGATCCCCAGCTTCACCCGGGGACGGAGGGGAAAAGTCCCCAGGATCAGGTTAGGGAGACTATGGTTCCCCAGGCGGCAGTGAAGGCTGCGGGGAACTGGGAACGACAGACGTAGGGGGGTCCGTCGTCGGTTTCTTCGCTGGCCGGACGTCGGACAAGCCGACGTGAGGCTTGGAGGCGAGCTCTCGGTGGATGCCGGAGGAGCCGATGTACGACTTACGA
This sequence comes from Neoceratodus forsteri, assembly GCA_016271365.2. NCBI lineage: Eukaryota > Metazoa > Chordata > Ceratodontiformes > Ceratodontidae > Neoceratodus > Neoceratodus forsteri. Next base: position 1,732,787,994 of record CM057449.1, read on the forward strand.
GAGCCGTCACCGGAGGCAGGCTGAGCAGAGTGATCAGCCTGGTCCGGTGGTGAGGAGGCCGCGTGTCGACCCAGAGGGTCAGACGGCTTACTGGCCCTCTACGGGCGGATGTCAGAGGAGCCGACGCCCGGCTTACCGGAGTCACCCACAGTGGTAGGCCGCAAGCCTGCAGCTGAACCAGGGGCGGAGGCCTCCAACTGCCCGGAGGCGCCCGCAAGGCCCGAGCGCGAGCCAGACAGGCGGGCCGACGCTGCCTCAGAAACCTCCGAGGCGGCCGTCGAGGAGTGATCCCCCTGAGGGGATGTTACCTGTGTCTCATCGACTCCCGAGGGAGACGCGGTGGAGGACCCCTTGTCCAGGTGCCTCTCCTTCTTCTTATTCCGATGTCCTTCGGGGGAAGTGGACGCCTGCCTCAGTTTTTTTGAGCTCCTTCTCCATAGAACTCATTTTCTTCTTTAGAAGATGAGCTTCCAGGGATTGCTGCCGCCTTTTCCGTGTAGCCGCGTTAAAACTGAGGCAGTGCTGGCGCTTCTCGACCGGGTGATCAGGGCCTAGGCAGAACTGGCACAGGGAGTGGCCGTCCTTGTGCGGTAGCTGGGCGCCGCACGAATCGCACTTATTCTTGTGCTCGGAGGGTGTAGGAGATGACATACACAGATGCTAATACTGACGTTAGTCGAAAAAAATAGAGTTTTTCGGTAAAAAACGATGAAGGTAGGGCTGATGAAGCACGAACTTTTCCATGAGGTGCTGCACGAGCTAACAGCGGGAAAGAACTGGAAGGCGGGCATCCGGAACCGCCCCTTTATACCGACGTCTCCTGACGTGGAGACGGTCCCTTGCCAGGGACTGCTAGCTAGAAATTTTTCCGTGGGGTCCTGCCGCCTGCAAGTGTCAGTCCTATATGTAATTACCTACTGCACAAGCCCTCTCGAAGTAAGATCTATGGTTACAGGTGAGCAACTTATATTTCTACCAATTGGGATTCATTTCACCTTTTACACTATGGCAGGCTCCTAGTAGTCCTCCAGGGGAAGGTGCAAGGCATACACCCCTATTTGGCAAAAAGATACTGGAGAAATGAAGCCCCAAATGCAGCACTGCAACAAATGAGCAGGTCAGTGTTGTAGTGGGTGATGAAAGTGTGTGCTTTTAACCAGGTAGGGATGTACCTGGAAGCAGCCACAGAGGCACTGGTATGCCTGGTGGAATGAGCCTTCAACCACATGGGTGGCTTCTATCAGCCGACCTGTGACATGTAGACTGGGAGACATAGCACCTGGTTAAGGTGAAACTCTGAGACTAACTTGGACAGAAACTTCTCCTGGGGGCAAATGTCAACCTTGTCTTTGTGGAAACAGGTATTAGAACTCCACTGAGAGTGCCTGCAGTTCACTCACCCACCAGGCTAGGTGACAGTGAGCAAAAAGCAACAGTTATGTAAGAACTTACCACAACAGTAGATCTCCAAGGGGATCTCAGTCATCAGGTCACACCTTGGGAACTTCACCGTCAGTGAAGCAGGATCCACACGGAAGATGTTCAGCAGTAGAACTGGGGCCGCCCACGCCGACATCATGTGACGACATCACCAACCCTATAAAGGTGTGAGCGGCCCTGCTCCATCCTCAGTTCTTTCCCCCGGGGACAAAGGGAGCATAGCTCTAGCTATGGGGGACCAAGGAGCGAGAGAGAGGTGCCCAGGCCTATAAGAAAGGTTGGATACACCAGATAGACAGTTTCAAAAAAGAGACCCCCCAAAAAGGGGGATAGTGGGAGGGAAGACAGATCTGATGACTGCGATCCCCTCGAAGATCTACGGTTATGGTAAGTTCTTACGTAACTGTCCTATCTTCTTTGTGGGTATCTCAGTCATAGGTCACACTACAAGAACGAGTCCCAAGCAGTTACAGGTGCAAAAACTTAGTCTGGGAGGAAGGCCAACCTTAAGCGTAAGACAGGAGGCCCTGCAGCACATCCCTGCCAAATTCTTCACGGGGTCTAGAGGCAATGTCCAGACTGTAGTGCTTGATAAAAGTGTGGATGGTAGTCCAGGTGGCAGCCACACAAATGTCAGCAGCTGAGACCCCTCAGAAACAAGCCACAGAGCTAGACATGCCTCTTGTGGAATGAGCTTTGACCGCTCCAGGCAATTCTTTGCCATACTTGGAACAGAACACAAAGCAGTTAGCCAACCATTTGGACAAACATCATTTGGAAACCTCAACCCCCTCTCTACCTGGGGTGAAAGAAACAAATAACTGCTTCGACTTTCTACATTCCTTGGTTCAGAGAAGGTAATATTTCAAAGTTCTGTGCACATGTAACGTATGGAGCAGTGGTTCCCCTGGATTGGCATGCTCTGGAAAATAAACAGAAAGGTGGATAGATTGGTTCAGCGTAAACTCAGATACTACCTTAGGAAGAAACTTAGGATTCGTGCGCAAAGGCACCCTGTCTTTGTGAAAAATATAAGGCTCCTCACACCAGAGGGCCTAAAGCTCTGAAATTCTTTGAGCAGAAGTAATTGCAACCAAAAATAGCACTCTCCAGGAAAAAAAGCGTTGCTCACGTGTTGCGGCTGGTTCAAAAAGAGACAGGGTCAACTTCTCCAAAACAAAATTCAACTTCCAAGCCAGGACAGGGGAATGGATTGGAGGTTTCAGATGCAGGATGCCCCTCAAAAAGGTATGGGAAACATCAAGCTGAGCTATGGTACAATCACCTATGGGTTCATGAAAAGTTGAGATAGCCGAAAGGTGCACATTGAGGGAGGAGTATTGGAGACCTGAGTCAGACAGACAGAGAGAGATCAGGTAGTCCAGAATCTGGTTCACTGGACAGGTGAAAGGGTCCAGATTATGCTTGACAGCCCATACGGCAAATTGCTTCCACTTTATGGCACAAGTGGCTCAGGTGGATGGCTTTCAGGTGGCACCTAGGACGTCCACCATTCTATGACAAACCCCGAATCTGGAGATGGCTACGTCTTCAGGAGCCAGGCATGCAGATGGAGGGGCCTGAGGTTGGGATGGACCAGGGTCCCCTGATCCTGGGTCAGTAGACTCCTGCAGAGGGGGAGACGGACCAGAGGTTCCTCCACCAGCTGCTGTAGAAGAGGAAACCATATCGTGTGAGGCCACAATGGAGCTACCAGGATTATGGAGAACCCTTCCATCTGCAGCTTGATGAGTACCCTCTGAATCAGAGGAAATGGGGGGAAGGCGTAAAGGAAACTCCCGCTCCAGGAGAGGGACAATGCATCTCGCCAGAAAACTCCAGGCCCTGGATCTAGCGAGCAGAAATTGAGCAGTTTTGCATTGAGTGGGGACGCAACAAGGTCCAATTCTGGATGACCCCATCTGCCGCACAGATCTTCTGCGACAATGAGAGAAGTTCACACTCATGCATGCTGAACTGAGTCAGGCTGAGGCTGTTTACCTTGGTGTTTAGCTCGCCTGGGACATCGACCGCCAAAAGAGTCAGGCTGCGTTCCAATGCCCAATACCGCACTCTCATGACCTCCCTGCATAGGGGGTATGAATACATTCACCCCTGTTTGTTGATGTAGTACACTACACTGAGGCTGTCTAATTGAATCAGAAACTGGCCAGGAAGAAGGTGGCTCTGGAAAGCATGCATGGAATACAGAACCGCCCACTTCTCCAGGACATTGATATGCATGGAAGTTTTGATCTGGGACCAAGAAACCAGAGTTTGAAAGGGACCCAGGTGAGCCCCTCAGCCCAAACTGGAGACCTCCATGGTAAGGATTTGATGTGGAGACAAAAGCTGGAATGGAATGGAACTCCCTGCAAAAGGTTCAGGGAATCCACCCACCACTGGAGCACTTCGTGGACTGGGGAAGAGACCAGCACTAACTGATCCAAATCATCTGTTTGCTGGTCCCACTGTACCCGGAGAGTCCACTGGAGAGTGCATATGTGGAGTCTGGCCAGTAGAACGGTGGGTATGGCAGCTGCCATCAGACCCAACAGTTTCAGGAACACCCTGGCAGGGATGAAATGGCTCTGAGACATTTCCTGAGCCTAGGCAATAAGGCACTCTGCCCTAGCTCGAAGCAGAAAGGCTTTCCCCTGTGCTGAGTCTAGAATCACCCCTATGTATTGCAGCCTTTGGGACAGAACTAGGACCAACTTGGGCAGCTTGATGGTAATGCCAGGAGAGAAACAACTGGAGAGTTCTCTCTAAGGCCCAAAAGCAATTCTCTGGATGGGGCCTATAGCAGCCAATAGTCCAGATAAGGGAAAACGTACATTCCGTCCCTTCTGAGGGCCACAGCTACTGCTGCCAAGCACTTGGTAAAAACCCATGGTGCAGAGGACAAACCAAAGGGCAACACCTTGAACTGGTAATGCTCACCCTGAAAAAGGAACTGGAGGAATCTCCTGTGAGGAGGAAATACCGAGATGTGCAGGTATGCATCCTGAATGTCCAGAGAACACAGCCAGTCGCCTTCCTCGAGAAGGGGCATCAGACCTGGCAAAGTTACCATTCAAAACTTTTTGTGCTGGACATATAGACAGGTCTTTTAAGTTTAAGATGGGCCTCAAATGTCCGGTCTTTTTGGGGACCAAGAAAAACCTGGAATAAAATCTTTTGTTCCTCCGATGCCTGGGCACTGGTTCTATGGCCTGTTTGCGCAGAGGGGACTGTACCTCCTCCCAGAGAACAGCCACGTGGGCTGAGGGGTAGTTGAAGGGCAGAGGGGGGGTGTCTGAGGGTTGCTCTGTGAGCTCCAGAGTGTGACCCTTTTCTTTAATTTGCAGAATCCAGGCATCCACTGTAATGGTTCTCCATCCATTGAGATGGAGGGAGAACTGACCTCCAACCACCAACTCTTGGTAGGGGACCAGAAGAGTGGAGGTCTGGCAAGTAGTCAAGCAGAGGCGGAACCAGCCGCTGGGACTGGTCCATCATCTCTACGACGCTTGGCTGTGGCTCCGGCTCCAGCAGTAGAGGTGGCAGGCAAGGTGGCAGAGGCTCTGCATTTGCCTTGAGGTCAAGAGGCTGCTTCAGGCCTACTAGATGCCTTACGAAAGGGAGGGCACTGTCTGCTCTTAGAATGCATATGGTAGAGCAAATGGACAGATTTCAGAGCCCTGCCAGATGCCTGCAGGTCATTAATCCTGTCCTGGACATCTGAACCAAAAAGTTCAGAGCCACTGAAGGGGGCATTAAGCACCTTCTGCTGAACATCAGCAGCAAAGCCAGAGATCCTCAGCCAAGAGTACCTACGGAGGCAAATGCCAGTGGCAGCAACCCTGGCAATAGTGTCCAAAATATAGAGGGCATGCAGGAGATGCCTGCTAACATCTTCAGCGGCCTGCAAGCACTTGAGAAATCTGCTGTTTCTGTGTCCCTTCTGGGAGGGCCTGGGCAGTGGCCTTGTCCTTCTTCCAGTTGGTATTTTGGTACTTTACCATATGGGACAAGTAACTGGCAATCCTCAGCCCGAGGTGGAAGAGGCATAAACCCTCTTGCCCCAAAGGTCAATCCGGCGTGACTCCTTCTCAGGGGGCAGAGAACTAAGGTGCTTGGGCACCTTAGACCTGTCATGAGCTGCCTTTATGACCACTGAATCAGTTTCAGGCTGGGCAGCATGATGTGGAAATCCCTTAGGGGCATGATAAAATTTATCTGCTCTATGGGGGTATTGCTGGCACCATGTCAGTACTGTGGCAGGCTGCAGTAGTGGCATTCCTCAGAGCAGGTAAAATGGGAGGAATGATCTTAGGAGGAGACTCTGGGATCTCCAGGAAGTCCACTAAATCCTTCCTGGTGACATCCTCTTCCTCAATGTGGAACCCCATGGCTGAGGACAGCTGCTTCATAATATTGAGGAAGGTGGGGTCCTATGGAGGTGACCTAGGGGCTGTGCTTGACAGAGTCCTCGCTGATGGAAGAAGCAGTGGACCTGTCAGAAGAGAGGTGGTCTACCTCCTCTTCTTCTGCATCAGGAAGAATGAAATCAGGATGGTATTCCTCCTCAACGTCGACCTCTTCCATGTCCAGGTCTGACGTGTGAGGCACCGCCAATGGCCCACGGGAACAGCCTGCGGCCGCCTAGGAGGAGCTGATGACAAAGCTGCCATTGACAGCGCTGCCGACGAAGGCCTAAAAGTGCCAAGCTGGTGAACAATCACCAAGGTGAATTTAGTCAACATTTCATTGAGGTCGAAGACCGTCGAAGAGGGCAAAGGCGCAGGAAGTGACGATCCGTCAGAGGGGCCCTAAGGACCTGAAGAGCCTGTAGACCAAGGGCCTGGGGTAGGATTAGGCCTTGATGGGAGAACCGTCAATGACGAGCCCATCATCGATGAAGGAGGGGCTGATGACCGGCCGCCCTGCGTAACAGGCACAGGTGCTGTCGGTATGGGTCTGGTGGGCACAGAGACATGGACAGCAGACCTATGCGTCGGTGCAGCCGCAGCCAACGAAGAAACCCGGATGAAGGAGAGGAGACCATCGGGAGGAAGGACCACCATCGGGGGAAGTGGTCCCGAACTCAGTCCTTTTTGTGACATTTCCCCGAGGACTTGTCTCGGGCCTTAGAGGCCCGGGAGCTCAACGACCCTGTCGGCGACTGGGAGGCTGGGACCCTGGAGGCCCCTGCCCAGAACTGGCTACCTGTTGCTCCATTAGGAAATTTTTAAGAGCCTTTTTGCGTCACCTGAGGGTTATTTGATTAAACTTCTGGCAAAGCTCACAGTTGGAAACTTCATGGTCAGGCCAAAGACAGCAGACATAGTGTGTTCGTCTGCGGAGGAAATCTTTCCGCAATGGCAGTGATGGAACAGAGAAGTCGAAAGATTAACTCTCAACATAAACAAAAGAAAGGGATCTCTTTTAAAAAAGAGATTCTAAGTATAAAGAAAAAGCCATAGGCAAAAAAAAGGCACAAAACTGCGATGGAGCTACTGGCGGGACCTGGGCAAACAAGCTGATGGCGGGAAAGAACTGAGGAGCGAGTGGGGCTGCTCACACCCTTATAGGGTTGGTGACATTGTCACAGGATGTTGGCGTGGGCAGCCCCAGTTGTATTGCTGAAAATCTTCTGTGTGGATATTGCTTCACCGTCGGTGAAGTTCCGGTGGTATGACCGGATGACTGAGATACCCCTGAGGAAGATCGCAGTCTTTCATGATAAGTGTGACACCTCACACTTGTGTATTATCTGGAATTGTTTATCCTTCAGCATCACAAGCACCAGCTGTAGGTTCCACAGAGATGGTGGTTCACACATTGGAAGGGATAAGTGGTCCAGGCCTTTGAAATGTGCCCGACCACCTTCTACTGCACCACCGTCAGCATACCTGCCCACTCCTGATATGTTGTGATGGCAAGCAGGTGCACCTTAAAGGTTGTGGCTCATAACCCTGACTGAGACAGGGAACAAAGTTAGTCAAGGATCTGAGCCATTGAACTGGCAAGGGAATCAATACCCTTGCCCTGAAATACGAGTCAGAACCTCTTCCACTTAAATGTATACATTTTAAGAGTCAAATCCTTATGGGATGTCTCCATGACATGGAAAACATCTTCTGAAAGGCCCAAAGCCTGGAACTCTAGTCACTCAGGAAGAAGGTCAAGAAGTGTCCAGGTGCAGGACCATTGCCCTTTGTCTTGTCAGCTGGTCCAGGTGGGGCAGAAGCTGCCATGAGGAGCTGCTGTTGAGGCTGAGATGATCCTGGTACCAGAACGGTCTGCGCCAGTCTGGAGTAATCAGGATCAGGTTCACAGTTTCCCAGAGCTCCTTATGAACAACTCTGTGGATCATGGGGAAGGGAGGAAAGGCGTATAGAAGGCCAAGGCTCCAAGGCTGACAGAAGGCATCCCATGTCAGCGTTCCCATCTAAGGGGGTCTGGCACAGAACGACGTCAGTTTTCTGCTATCTCAAGAGGCATACAGGTTCATTAGAGGTGTACCGCACTGGGCAAACAGCTATTTCACTATGTCCTGTTGCAGGGTCCACTCATGCAATGTCTCACCCAATTCAAACACCTGTGAGGGTCGCTATCCTGGCATCGGTGCTCATAAGTCCACACAATTATCCCTGCAGCAGTAAATAACTCAGCACTCCACGGACACAAAAGCTGTTATGATACTATGGTTAAGTGCTCACGATATATCATTTAATTGCAGTTCTCATATAACAGGAATTAAAGCTACACTGGTGTAGCCCAAGGAAGTATCCCACAGCACCAATGTTTAACATCTACTATACAAAGCACCTGTATCGCCTATCAGGTGACTGGCTGCTTCGTTTCTTCTGTCTCTCAAAACTTCTCCACTGGTCCTCTGCTCTGAATCTGCTCTAAACTGTTGCAAGGTTAAACATTTATTGAACTGTTTTTAAGCAAAAAACGTTTTTACTGCAAAGTACTTGCTTGCTATTGTAAAAACCATAAGAAATATATTTTAAACTGTTGGCGCTAGCCCCAGTGTTCAGCTTAGCATTTTACATAAGTAATTACAGCTCCTTTGTGCTTTTGTTAAACTGTGCTCTAAACTCTGTTCCTAATCCCTCTTTTGTTTTCCTCCTCACTGGTGTCACTGTTCTCAGCCTGATTTAATTTTCTGCTGTGAGGTGCTTTCCCTGGATTTGCTGTCCGCCTCCCCCTTGACACTCTAACTGAATCCCGCCCACCGATTAAATAACCTCCGTCGCTCCCTGCGGCAATATAACCCGTCTTTCTCCTTCTCTCCCCTTAGCTCCGCCCCTTAACAGGGTGCTCCATCCTTCCAGAGGCCCGGCGGGTTCAACCATCCACTGGCAGCCCCACCACTTCGGCCCACTGCTGCTTCAGCTAAGGTATGCTGCATTCGAATTCCTGGTGCCTTCACCCTGATTGGCTGTAATATCTGGCTTGGTCAGGTGATTGGCTGCTTAGTTTCTTCTGTCTCTCTAAACTTCTCCACTGGTCCTCCGTTCTGAATTTGCTCTAAACTGTTGCAAGGTTAAAAATTTATTGAACTGTTTTTAAGCAAAAGACTGTTTTTACTGCAAAGTACTTGCTTGCTATTATAAAAACCGTAAGAAATATATTTTAAACTGTTAGCTCTAGCCCCAGTGTTCAGCTTAGCATTTTACTTAAGTAATTACAGCTCATTTGTGCTCTTGTTAAACTGTGCTCTAAACTCTGTCCCTAATCCCTCTTTGTTTTCCTCCTTCACGGTACCACTGCTCCCAGCGTGAATTAATTTTCTGCTGCAAGGTGCTTGCCCTGGATTGCTGTCCTCCTTCCCCGTCTCTCTAGCTGAATCCCATCCACCAATTAAGTGACCTCCACCACTCCCTGCGGCAATATAACCCCTGTCTTTCTCCTTCTCTCCCCTTAGCTCTGCCCCCTGAATAGGGCGCGCCATCCTGCCAGTGGCCAGTGGGTTCAACCGTCCGCCAGGTGCCCACCACTTCCACCCGCTGCTGCTTCAGCTAGTTCTCCACTGGTACTGCGCACCAGCTTCCCACCCTCCTGCACTATCTGAGCAATTTCTCATATAGCCATGAGTAGTCAGGCCACTACCATGCTGTGCACTAAGTCCCCAGTTTACAATCTGCAACCTATACTGTAAACCCGCTAGGGGTGTGCTTGTCTCCTAGCATCCTAGTAGCTTGTTAGACTGATCTAGCTCCTTTCAGCTTATATTTCTCGGACCTGCATCCCCAGTGTGCTGCTTAAATATCACTAGCACAAGGCAAGGAGCATACTTGATCTCCAGCCATTCTTTAATCGCTTGTCTACTTGGGCTGACCAAGGCTTATGTTCACTGCCCAATTACCTGGCACAAAGTCTTTCTATTCCTGTCTACCAATTAAATCCTACTGGTCCTGCACCTCTGGTGTCGCTTCTGTTACTCCTTGCAGCTGTCCCCTCCCTCACCATGTTCCCCCTCAGTCTTCTTCTAACCATCCTCACTGCATTTACTTTTCCTCTCCTCACTCTTACCCCTCCCCCTCAAAAGCTTCCCCCCACCCCTTCTCAACTTAGTCCCTAACAATGCTGCTCCCTCCTCTTCCCCTACTCTTATTTGGAACCATTACCCTACTGCCCCTGTGCTTCTCTCTTGTCCATTTCCTCTTTACTGTACACGTGCATTTTATTAGCTTTCTTCCCCTCCAACAGTCCCCCCTTCAAATCACGCCTCTAAGATACCCTGGTTTAAAAGTGTTAAACTCCACTGCCTAATCATTGCTCTACTGCTCCTATCAGCCGGTGCCATAAATCCAAACCCTGGTCCCTCCTCCCTAAATGGCACAGTGTCCTAACCCGCTACCCCTGTAGCCCTGCTACCACACCCTTCTGCCCTGCCCAGAGGTCTGAAAACTCTGCACCTAAACATACGTAGTCTGCTCCCTAAAACTGACCTCCTCCAGCCCTTTGTTGCTTCATTAGGCCCTGACATAATTATTCTGTCTGAAACTTGGCTAAATAATAAAATAGGTGACTCCCCTCTCGCCATCCAGGGCTTTTCTATACCACGTCAAGACTGGTCTGGGAGGACCAGTGGCGCGGCAATCTATGTCTTCTCGGCTACCCAATTCTCTCCCCTTTGCTCCGCCTCTGTCCCCAAAGTGCATGAAGTGTTCATCCTACAACTATCTCTCCTGTTCCAAGTCCCCATCTTTATTGCAGGGGCCTACTGCTGCCCAGGCCTAAACCCCTCTTTGGTCACCAACCTAACTTCCTCTATCGTATCCTACACCTCCTCGGGTGAAGTTTATATCATGGGCGATTTTAACCAAAACTGGTTATCCCCTTCACAGCTTAAAATAAAAAAAAACAACATCGCTGCCCATAATCTAACGCAACTTATCCTCAAACCAACTAAGATAAGCCTGAAAACAAGCAACAACTCATTAACTGACTGGGCTCTCACTTCCCACCCACACAGAGTCACCAAATCTGGAGTGCTAGCAGATGCTCTGAGTGACCACTGCATGACCTTCTCAGTGTACAGAATCCACCATACCAAAGTCCCCCACAAAACTCTGGAAATTTGCTCATACAATGCCTTGCATCTAGGGCTGCTCTTACTTGACCTATCGTGTACTAACTGGTCCTCTATAACTTCAGCGAACACAATCAACAAAGCTGCAGACTACTTCGAAAATAAATTTCTCGACATTTTGAACCGGCATGCCCCTCTACACAGAGTTAAAGTCCATGGGAACCACCTCTCTTGGATCACACCTGAGCTCACAGCATGCCAAAGGCAAGGGACCACACTTGGAAACAACAAAAAAATCTCCAAGCTCCCCAAAGATTATGAAAACTATCGCCAGCTTCATAACAAAGGTACCAAGGCCACTCACTTGGTTAAAGTCGAACACTTCACCTCAACCTTTCAATCCAACATAAACAGGCCTTCTAAATTTTGGAAAGTCATTCACTCACTCTTCTCCCCACCCTCCTCTCTTTCTACGCCTCCCTCACTACAAACAACACTCTCATGACCGACCACATGAGTGTGGCCTCTGAATTTAATTCTTATTTCACCTCCTGTGCTTCTGCTCTCTTATCCTCCTTACCACCCTCTCTGTCTGAACCCCCCAACTCACCACCCTCCTATCCACAGTCGCATCATTTCTCATTCACTAGAATAACCCCCTCTGACACCCTGGAGGCTCTGCTTGCCCCTAAATCCATCTAAAGGCAGCTCATCTGCTGGGCTGAACCCCAAGCTGCTTTATCTTTCTGCTATAGCTATCTCTGCCCCACTGACAGAGCTACTCAACCTCTCACTTGCACTGGAAGCCATCCCCTCTGTCTGGAAACATGCCATTGTTCTCCCCCTCCCTAAAGGCGGTGACCCATCCTTCTCTGGAAACTACCGTCCCATATCCCTACTTCCTACCCTCGCTAAGCTGCAAAAACGCCTAGTCCTTATTCAACTCTCTGCCTACCTCTCTCACTCTAACTTTTACTCCCTTCAAGCTGGCTTTGAAAAAAACACTCCACCACCACCTCTCTGATTAGACTCACTGACTCCATCCTCACTGGGATGGACAGTGGTCAAATCACGTCCGACATCTTTGTCGACCTAGCCAAGGCTTTCGACACTGTCTCACACTCCCTTCTGCTTCACTCCCTCTCCACTGCAGGTTTATCTACCTCTGCTACAAACTGGTTCCAGGCCTACCTTGTAGGTTGGACCCAGTCAGTTAGACAAGCAGATTCCATATCCTCCCCCCCTCCCCATCGACACTGGGGTACCACAGGGATCAGTGTTGGGTCCTTACTCTTCTCCATCTTCTTCAATGACTTGCTGTCTGTCTGCATGCCTTCCTCTATTTTTTTTTTTTGGGTAGTTGTTTAACCAGAACTAGCACACTAAGCTGAAAGCTTTTTTATAGGTGCGACCTGGGAGCACATGGAAGTTAAGTGACTTGCTCAGGGTCACACAGTCTGCAAGTGGAAGCTGTGGAATTCAAACCCAGGTCTGGTCTGCTGGATGTCACCAGATTTGCAGCTCAGAGCCTTAAACCACTGTGCTATACTGCCTCCCCAAAGTTTAAATGTATGCAGACAACACGGTCCTTTATACTTCCAGCCAATCTCCCAGCGATGTTGCAAACAGACTTCAGAATGACTTCAACACAATTCAACGCTGGTTTTGCTCACATCAGCTATTCCTTAATGCCAAGAAAACTGTCTCAATGACCTTCAGCTCCAGGCAGAGACTTTCAAGGCTCCACTCCCTACCCACTTTCCATACCCTTAACAGGACAGTCCTCGATGACACCTCCTCATTCAGATATCTGGGGGTTTGGCTTGACCAACACCTCACCTTCTCTGGTCATGTGGACACCATCCTAAAAAAAGCTGCACCCCAAGTTAGGTGCTCTATATAGGAACCAGAACTGCCTCCCTCTTCCGGCTAGGTGTGAACTTGTCCAGAAGATGATACTCCTCATCTATGAATACTGCGACATAGTCTACTGTGATATGCCTAAGATCTCCCTAGCCAGACTGGATACTCTCTTTAACTCCTTCTGCCATTTTGCACTTTATGCTCCTACCTTCACCCACCACTGTCACCTCTACCACACCTTGGCTTTTCCATCTCTTGAGAACAGAGGTCTCCACCACTGTGATAAATTCCTTTCCAAATTTTGGTTTGGCTCCCTTCCTTCTTATCTCAGCTCTACGATAACAATCCCCCCACCCCAACCCGCCCACTCACTTAGGGTCCTCAGTTCCCTGTACTTTAAGTGTCCCACGCTGTACTACTACTGTTGGACAGGCGGCTTTCTCATACCACATCCATAAACTGTGGAACTCTGTCCCCCACCAGATTCGCATCTCTTCTTCCCTATCATCTATCTCCTCAGCCTTGCACGATTACCTCTCTGTGAACTGTAACTGCAACTGAGCATCCCATGTTGTAGCATAAGTGTTGTAATTAATAGCTATCCTACCATTGCAATGGTGGACCTTCGGCCCACAGAGATGTTCTGATGATCGTGCACACAAATTGTCCTTTTGATATACCTGTTACTGTTGTAAACATTTTCTCCACTATGTAACCATGTATATTGGCACTGTATAATGTAGTTTGTTGCCTATGATTTATTCTTGTTGTTGTCTGTGATTTACTGTATGTCTTAACTGCCTTTACACTGTATACTGTTGTTGGTTTGTACGATTTATTATATGTCCCCCAGTTCCCCCTTCCCGCAGGACGCACCGTGAGACAGACAACTTGTTCAGTGTGCCCTTCCTGGTGAAACTCATAAAAAAATAAATAAAGATAAAGAGGGGGGATCTGGACTGTAAAGAGCCCTGCACAGCAGCAAAGCAAAAGCTCTCATTTTCCCTGAAAGGTTCATTTGGTCTCATCTGGAGAAAGAAATGGGTTACCCTGCATTGGTGCAGAGAAAAAAGACAAAAGCCTGAAATGCTGCAGCAGAAAATAAAACTTAAGTCACCAGTGCAGAGAAACAAGGCAAAGGCCTGAGCTACTGCAGCAGAAAATAAAACTGAAGTGCATGGTGGTGTTTTTTTGTTTTTTTTTGGGGGGGGTGCGAGAGAAGCACCCTGCAAATGCAAAAAGACTAGTAGAAATGTTAAGAGTTAGGGCATACAAATTGCAAGTGTGGAGAGGGGAGACAAAGTACTGTGTGCCTGCTATGTGTGTTGTGTGGCCCTCTGTCTCAGACTCAATAGTTTTCTTCCAAGTAGTTCAGACTCATCTCATTTTCCTTCTCTGCCTACAAAAATGAAATGGTAAGACATACGACTGAGAATTAAACATAAGTACATAAAATAAATAGAAAACTAATTCAAAACTCTAATATATTTACTTTATTATTGCATAGCAGCTATAATCAGTGTTGATACGCTACAGTTACAATTAAACATTCTGCTACTCCACTTCCCAAAACTGATTTACACTATGCAACCTGACCCCAAATCAACAGAGCAAACTAAGTCAGTGCCAGGTATACTGCCCATAGCTCCCAGCTGGTGGATGTGCAAGCTGGTCTCGCTGGGCAACCAGAACTTGTGGACAGTGTGGTCAGAGACATATGAGCCTCCCACCCCACCAGAGATGTGTCCATGGTCAAAGTAATGGTCAGCTCTGGGCAGAGAAATGGAATTCCCTTCCTGAGTTTCTCAAGACACAGCCAACACTCAATGGCACCTCATTTCGCCTACGCCACTTGAACCAACTGGTCCAGGTGACCCTGGCACTGAGACCACTGGTGTTCCAGCTCCTACTGGAGGAAGCACATATGGCAGCAGGCCCAACAAACCACACTGGTCAAAGCCACCACATACCCCAGCAGCCAGAGAAATTCCCAGGCTTGGCACAATTGCTCAACCTGAAGTGATCAGGCAAAAGGAGGTACAATCCTCTACCCAGTCTGCAGGTAAGTGAGCCCTGGCTTGAAGGGAGTCCAACTCTGCTCCAATGACCAGGATCACCTGCTTGGGGACCAGTTCGGATATGGCCAGGCTGACTATGAGGCTGAGGTACCGCAAGGTCTGAAGGACCAGATCCCTGGCCTGCCCCACCACTTCTCTGGAGATGCCTGCTATGAGCCAATTGTCCATGTATGGATACACCCTGGTTCCTCTGTGCCTGAGTTAGGCTGCCATGACTGAGGGGCACTTGAAGACCCTGGGTGATGACAGCCTGAATGGTATGACACTGAACTGGTACAGTACCCTATCCACATGAAACTAGAGGTACCTCCAGAAGAACAGATAGATTTGGAATATGAAAGAAGGTGTCCTGAAGATCTAAGGAGCAGAACCAGGCCATGGCTTCCACAGACAGTATGATCTGAGTCAGAGTAACAATGCAGAACTTCACTTGCAGATGAACTTGTCCAGAACTTGCAGGCCCATATCACCAACCCCTCATCTGTTTGGTACCAGAAAGTACCACGATACATATCCCTGGGTGGCTGGGACAGGCTCTATAGCACTGTACTCCAGGAGATGAGGGATTTTCGTGCCACAATGCAGGCAGAATGTCCACAGGCACCATGGATTCCTCTGGGGCTTGTGGTTGGTATGGCAGAAGAGTCCTAAACTCAAGAGACAAACCCAAGACTACCACTTCCAGCACAGATTTGTTTAACGTGATGGTGGACCACCACTGAAGAAAGCCTTGAAGTCAACCCCTGACCAGAAGCTGTGACAGGGACTGTGAGGATGGCACCCCACAACCCCTAACTTGATATTCCTGGAGAGGGCTTCAGTGGGTAGGCTAACGGATTCACCCACCTACCCTTTTCTTGACTTGATCATCTGACTTGAGTTTCAGACATCGGTGCTGCTGAGGCTTTTTGTATTCAGAGGCTGGGTAGCCTGTGAGGATGAAACTACCGAGTCTAAGGTGACACTAGCCTTTTCAAGGCATGTGAGATGGTCCTTCACCCCAGAGACAAAAAGGTAAGTGCCCAAAAGTTGTACATCCACTAACTTACGCTAGGTCGATGGGGTAAAGGTAGAGAGACACAGCCAGGCCCTACAATGCATGGACACAGTTGCAGCCACAGCACAGGCACATGAGTGGCCGATGTCCAAAGCAGTCTGCAGCTAGTGTTTGAACAGCATATAGCCCAGATCCCAAAGGGCCCTGGCCTCCACTTAACTCCAAGTTGAACAATTATTAATAAACTGAAAAACTGCCAATGATTTTTGCACTTGAAATCAGGATTTCCTCACTTGCTGCAGAAGCTTGTTAAGGAGGAATCATGTCCCTTTCAGCAGAACAGATGATCTGATGTCAGATAAGGCAGAGCCAGAGGACAGCACCATGGATGGTGGGAGGAGCCAAGCTTAAAGACATCTGGTGACTAAGCAGAGACCAGCTAACTGCCATTGTGTGGATAGTAAACTGAATCCCATTTGGTAGAACAGACCTTTTCTTCTACCAACTTGTAGATAGCAACATACTTACAGAGACTACTACTAGTACACTGCTGGGAAGCAGGAGGAAATGACAACTTTGAAGGGAACAGGCACATCACAGCAGCAGACCTGAAGTCGACATACCTATGAGACTGCAGGTTAACACTGTATTGAGAGATGAAGGTGTGAGTAGATGCTTATGTTGCCATTTTGCAGATCTGCAAAGGGGATGGAACGAAAAGCTGCACAACAAAAATGGAATGGGCATGCAGTACGTACTTCAGGGACAGGGCCAAGAGGCAAGATAAAGCAACTGGCACTACAGGAGACTATGAGGCAGGATAGGATCTTTTTTAGCTATGGGAAAGCCCGGGGAAGTAACTATAAATATAACAAACAATTGTTTTACTCATCCCCTAATAGGTTCGAGCTTACACAAATAAAAATTCAGAGCCCTCTTCAAGTCAAGGAGTCTCTTCATCCTTACTGATGAGCAATCTGGTAACAAAAACATTGACTACAAAATACTGAATGACGTGAAACTTAAAGGCAACCTTTTTTAATGAAAGACATAATAACACCAATGAAGAGAGAGCCTGAAGCTCATTTACTGTACAGGATGAGACCATTGCCACTAAGAAAACTGCAGTTTAAAAAAGGAATTTTAAATCACAGGTATCTTTTTTTTTTTTTTACAACTTTATTTTATCGCTCTGACCTCTGGACCTTTCTCCAGAGAGGTCGCTCGGAGCCTGCCTTGATCCCACCCTCCAGAAGCCCTAGCTCGTTCCTCTCTGGGCCCCACACTCCATCCATGTCCCCCACCACCCAGCCCCCTGTCTCTGTGTCCCCCGAGGTGGGACCGCCCGACAGCTCCTCCTGGCGCTCTATCTAGAATCTAGTTAGGCGACCGGGAATGGAGGAGAGCAGAGGAGATGAGCGAAGAGCCCGACATTGGGCGTGGTTGGCTGGCACCCCCGGACCCTCCTTCGTCTATCTGAAGGCAGAGAGTTTTTCTTGCTTAGGTACTCCCTGTCCCCCACCCCCCCTTGCAGAGCCCTAGCATGCAATGACACCAGGGACATCCGTCACGGCTCTGCGTCTCACTACTGGTGCCCTGAAGTGTTGCAGTGCCTCTGGACTCCACCGCCGGGCAAGCCCTGGATCCCCCCTGACAGAAGAAAGCAGTCCTCCAGACACTCGATCCTCTCTCTCTCTCTCCTGCTGACCCCTGGCGGCCTGGGCTCGTTCCCGAACCCGGGTCACCGTCGAGGCGCGAGGTATAGCATCCAGCGCCTCAACCCTCAATGCCACCGGGCCGGCTAAATCACAGGTATTTAAAGGCTCATATGGCAGACTCAGCAGTTCAGAAATAATTAAATTAATGTCCAAAGACGAGACTGAGCCCTGACGAGGGAATAAACCAATTCAAAATCTTCAGAAATCGTTTAAAAATTGGAGCAGAAGCCAGGTAAGGTTCCCAATTCTTAGCCGGCCTGGTGGCGCTGAAGGTTGAGGCACTGGACACCACACCTCGCGCCACGCTGGTGACCTGGGTTTGGGAATGGACTCGGGGCGCTGGGGTTAACAGGGGAAGGAAAGGACTAAGTGCTTGAAGGACTGCTCTCACCTCTCGGGTGGAGTTCGCGGGCCTTGCATCTATCCATAGTGGCCCTCGATGGAGATCTGTGGCACTACAGGGATCGACGCTGTAAGGGCAGAGCGATGATGGACATCAGCACTTCGTGTGCAGATGTCATTGCACATCCGCGCTCCAGGGGAAAACTCTGAAGAAAATCCCCGGTGCTCACAGAGGCGAAAGTGACCTCGGGGGACCACAGCCCACATACCCAACACCGGACTTTCCCCGGCCAGTTTTCCCAAGCCATCGCCCTGCTCCCAGACCCGGATGTCTAAATTCCAGAAAGGTCATCCAGGTAGGTGTACGGGTGGTCCCACCCCAGGGTGCTTAGAGCTGGGGGGCCGGCTGGGACAGATGGGTGGAGGTGAGGTGTCTCTGTCCCAGACTCCCTGGTCGGGGGAGTCTCAGGTGGGTAGTAGGTGCTTAGGTCGAGGGAGGTACACCTGAGAAATGCCCTGAAGCAGTCGGTGCAAGAAATAAAGTTAAAAAAGGCAAAAAAGGTTCCCAATTCTTGAACTTGTAGGTAGAGACTGCTGCAATGTGTACCTATAGGGGTGATGTTTTCAACCTTCCAATCAGCAACATTAGCAGGTAGTCCAAAGCCTGGACCCCAGTCAAGAGTCGGGGAATAATGCAAGCTTACTATGCCAAATGGAAATTTCATCCAATTTGAAGGCATAGATCCTTCTTGCAGCTGATTTTCAGGATATTCAGGACCTCATCAGAGAGAGATAGATCTTGAAACTATCTATGTATTTTCAGGAGTCAGGCCATCGGGTACAGTGACTTGTTAGCCCTCAGTGAGAGGTTTAAATCCTACACTGGCAAATAGTTAATCTAGGCGGGGGGGGGGGCAGAAAGAACCAGGGAGACATAAACTGTCCACCCCTGCAAGCGGAAGTAGTCAACAGGGAAAACTCTAAGGGATGAAAATGGTGCTCAATAGCAGGAAAAGCAGTATGGAAAAAATGAAGAGGTATGGGAATGAAGGCAGAGGGGGTAAGGAGAGTAGGCAAAAGGGAAAAAGGGTGGTAAAAGAATCTAGAAGGCCATATGTGCAAATGCTTGTAGTCTGGGTAATAAAATCCCAGACCTTGTAGCCATTATGGCAGAAGCTGACCAAGATATTGTTGCCACTATTGAGTCATGGTGCAATGAGCACCATCACTGGGATGTAGCCATATCAGGCTATACTCTGTTCAGGAAGGACAGGGAGGGTAACAAAGGAGGAGGAGTGGCTCTTTACGTAAGACACAGCATAAAAGCAATAGAGGTACAGGGAATACCTGAAGGGGTGGTGGCAGTGTGGGTCACCCTAGAGACAGAGAATGGAACCACCATTCACACTAGTGTGATCTACAGACTTCTGGCACAGGGGGAGATGGATAAGGCACTGGTGGAAGCCATCTCAAAGATGGTGACTAAGGAGGAGGTACTGCTGGTGGGAGATTTCAATCTGCCGGATGTGGACTGGAGCACCCCAACTGCAGCTTCAACTAGGAGCAGGGACATCCTGGACTCCTTGTAAGGGGCATTCATCAGGCAACTAGAAAGAGAGTCCACTTGTGAGGGGGCAGTGTTGGGCCTTGTACTCACCAATGGGGACAGCATTCAAGACTTCACGGTGGGTGACCACTGCACGATGTGATTCAATATAACTACTGAGCCAGGATCGAACCACACTAAGACGAGGGCCCTGGACTTCAGGAGGGCTGACTTTACAAAGATGGGGGAATGCCTCAGAGATGCCCTGGCAGGAGAGACATGGGTGAAGTGGAAGAACAGTGGGCAAAACTAAAAAGGCCATAGGGAAGTCAACAAACCTCTGCGTCAGGCAAGTAAACAAAATCAAGAGGAAAAGGAGACCTCTATGGTTCTCAAAAGAAGTGGCTGGGAAGGTAAGAGCAAAAAGGTTAGCATTCAGGAGGTATAAGGAGATGCAGAGGGAGGCGGATAAGGAGGTGTACAATGAGAAGCAGAGGGAGGCAGTGAAAGCAGTCAGGAGCGCAAAAGCAAAAGCGGAAGAGAAAACAGCCCAGGCAGCAAGAAAGGGGACAAGACATTTTACAGGTACGTAAGCAAAAGGAGAAAGACCAGGGGAGATATTGTGAGGCTTAGGAGGGAAAGGGGGGAGTGTGTGAAGGGGAACAAAGAAAAAACAGACGTATTTTTGTTCAGTGTTCACGAAGGAAGGGGAAAGCAGGGAACACAGATAAGAGACAGAAGCATCGAAGGAAGGGACGTGGACACTAGTCCATTTAAAGAAGAGAGATTCCTTACAAGAACTTGCAAATCTGAAAGTGGACAAGGCAATGGGACCAGATGGGATACATCCAAGGATATTAAAGGAGCTCAGAGAGGCACTGGCTGTACCTCTGACAGTGCTGTTCAACCACTCACTGGAGACAGGAGTGGTCCCAGAGGACTGGAGGAGAGCAGATGTAGTCCCACTGCACAAAAGTGGTAGCAGGGTGGAAGTTGGAAATTACAGGTCAGTCAACTTAACTTTGGTGATGAGTAAAATAATGGAATAATTACTGAAGGAAAGGTTTGTGGAATATCTTGTAACCAGCAGCTTACAGGATCCGAGGCAGCATTGATTCACTGGGGGAGGTCATGTCAAACAAATCTGATAGACTTCTTTGACTGGGTGACCAGGTACTTAGATCATAGTGGAGTGGTGGATGTGGCCTACCTAGATTTCAGTAAGGCCTTCAACACCATTTTACATAGCAGACCCCTAAACAAGCTGGGCAGCCTGAGAATGGCTCCAAAAGTGGTAAACTGTGTAAGGAATTGGTTGGCGGATAGGAGACAGAGGGTGGTGGGAAATGAAGTTCACTCAGAAGAAGGAAGGGTGATCAGCGGGGTGTCACAAGGATCAGTCCTGGGACCGGTCCTATTTAATGTTTTTATAAGCGACACTGCAGAGGTGCTAGAAAGGAAAGTATGCCTTTTTGCAGATGACACTAAAATCTGAAATAGGGTAGACACTTCAGCGGGGGAGGGGGGAAATGAAGAGGGATTTAAGAAAGCTTGAAGAATGGTCATGAGTGTAGCAACTAAGTTTCAATGTGGAGAAGTGCAAAATCATGCACTCGAGGCACAGAAACCCAGGGGCAGAATATAAGATGGGGGGAGTGGTACTGACTACCACCAAACAGAAAAGAGACCTGGGAATAATCATATCTAATGACCTAAAAGTGGCCAAACAGTGTGACACGGCAGCAGGAAGAGCCAGTGGGATGCTAGGATGCATAGGAAGGGGTATCATCAGCAGAAAGGAGGTGGCGATACCACTGTATAAATCACTGGTGAAACCTTATCTAGAGTACTGTGTCCATTTCTGGAGACCACATCTCCGGAAGGACACAGGGTAGAGGTGGTTCAGAGGGGGGAATTTAAAATGGTGCAGGGTCTGCACCAGGGACCTTATGAGGAGAGATTAAAGGACCTCAATAATTACACTCTGGAATAAAGGAGGGAAAGAAGGGATATGACAGAGACTTTCAAATACCTCATGGGTATAAAATAAGGTACAGAAGGGGAGAATGTTTCAGAAAAAATATGTTCAAAAACAAGGAGGCATGCTATGAAGCTGGAGGAAGGAAGACTCAGGGGAAACTTGAGGAAGTACTTTGGTCACAGAAAGAGTAGTGGAAGCCTGGAACAGCCTCCCAGCAGAGGTGGTGGGGGCCAAAATGGTAACAGGATTCAGGAAAGCATGGGATAGGCAAAAAGGAAACTTAACTGTAAGGGAAGGGAGGTGATGGCCATGCTGGAGATCAAGTAGGGCCTGAAGTATTACAAAAGGTAGGGAAAATGGTCAGACTATGTGGGACAAGCAGTCCTTATCTGCCATCAGTTTCTGTGCTTCTATGACTGGATGTCCAGATGAACTTTTTTCCTGTAAACCTAGTTTAAAGTTTCTACTCAAGGGTTAGAGGGATGGGACTGCAAGCTCTCAAGTGATGGTAGTCTGAGTACCAGACCTGCCTGATCTAATCCAGAATTACAGGTACGAGTATCATCCAGTGATGCTTTGAACAAACTTTGAGGATAACCCTCTGTAAAAGTGGTAAACAGGGAAGGTGTATAGGAACCTTCCATCCCAGTTTAGGGCAAAAGCTTCTGCCCATATGATTCCTCTTCTGGCAGCCTTGTGCAGAACAGGGGAAGAGCTGTCTTTTTCCATGAGCTGAACAGATCTATTCTTCAAAGATGCTGTCCAGTACCTCCTGGTTCAGAATGAGTGGTGGTCTCTAGATGACTGTATGCCCAGTGTTCAGCTCACCCACCACTTGGACTGCAAGCAGGTGTGTGCCAGTAGAAAAGGCTAGGTTCCACAGCAGCAGGATTTTAAGTCTGGAGAACCTGGTATCTCCTTGTGTGTTCAGGTAGCACAGTGCAGCTGTGTTGCCTGTGCTCAACTAAACTGTCTGGCCTGCCATCAACGAACCAAATGCCTTCATAGTCAGTCAGATTTCCCTCAGCTCCAGCATATTCATACATAAGATGGATTCCTTTCTGAGCCACTTCCCATGCACCACACATCTTGACTTAGATGGGCTCCCCATGGTCATGTGGAGAGTAAGGTGCAGTAGTTGAAAGGGCACACCTGTGCTTAGATTCTGTTTTACTACCATGCAAGAGAATTTTTCTACTAGCTGAGATGGCACTGCTATCTTGTGATCCATCCTCCTCAGAGACCACCATTCTTGAGGCCCCACCCCCTGGCACTGGGTGTTAACCAACATCAATGGCTTTTTTCTGTCCACAGAAGGCACTCAAGCAGCGAGGCAGGCTTTGGCCCTCTCTCCCTCCCAAAGTCTTAACGTGCTTCCTCTGCAGCATGCCCAAGACTTCACCAGCCTGGGTTGGGGGAGTAGTGATCTCAGCAAACTCCCACTCTCTTTCGACATGGCATCTCTGTAAAAGAGCCTCAGGCTCAAAGGTACTGTAATCCAAAAACAAATAAATAAATAAATGGTAGCACAATGCACTTCCTCCATTGCCACTGGCCCAGTATATTTTTGTTGTAACTTATGGCATAAACATTTACTACTGCTGCCATTGTCCATCGTCCCATGGATGTAATGTAGCTACAAATAAGACTTTGTCTCAACAGACTCTCCTGGACAAACAATAATGATTAAGCAGTACGGCAAGGTCACAGTTATATTAATGTTCTGCTAATCACCCTCTAGCGGTGTAATGTTGCAAAAGGCACAGCTACATGACCCCAGGGGGTTATTCACTTGAACATCAACTTAACCCCCGGAAGTGCCTTATAACTTATAAAAATGTGCATTTTTTTTAAACTTGCACCCTGTTGAGGATTTGACAAGACTCTACATATAATACACATAACACAGTGTGCTTCCAGTTGGATATGGGCAGGGAAAGCATCCCTACTAAGACCAAAATCTTGGATTTCAGGAGGGCGCACTTCAGGGAAATGGGTGAAGTGCTAAGGAGCCATCTGGCAGGCATCAGAGCAGATATGGAGGAGGACCAAAGGTGGTCCATCATTAGGGAAGGAATACTGGTTGCCACAGATGAGTGCGTTAAGCTCAGGGGAAGAACACAAAGGCCACAGCGCCCAGCTGGTTCAGTTCTGGGGTTGCCCAGGCAGTAAGGGAAAAGAGGATGGCCTACAGAAAATTCAGGAAGACCAAGAGAGAGAGGTGGATAGGGGAAATTATCTAAGGTTGGCTAGTGAGTCAAGTAAGGAAGTCTGGAGAGCAAAAGCAAAAAAGGAGCTGCGGATAGCTGAAGGAATTAAGAAGGGGGAGAAGGCTTTCTTTCGATATATAAAAGCGATAAAAGGGACAAGAAGGAAGGGATTGTAAGGCTTAAGAAAGGGGTGGAGTTGGTGGGAGGATAATGGGGGAAAAGCAGAGGTACTAAATGAATACTTCTGTTCCGTCTTCACCAGGGAGAAGGACGGACCAGTGCTTTCAGGAGGGAAAAGAGGAGCAGGGGGGAGAGGAACACAGATGTTGTGATAGAGGAGGATAGAGTGAGGGAGGGGCTGCTTGCTGGCATTGAAGGTGGACAAATCACCAGGCCCGGACAGAGTACATCCAAGGGTACCAAAGGAACTGGCTGAGGAGCTGGCAGGACCACTGGCAGACATATTTAATAATTCACTAGAGTCAGGTGTGGTACCGCAGGACTGGAGAACAGCACATGTAGTGCCCCTCCAAAAAAGCGGTCCCAAGGATGACCCAGGGAATTACAGACCAGTCAGTCTGACCGCCACTGTGGGCAAGCTCATGGAGACCATACTAAAGGAAAGGTTGGTGGAATATCTAGAGGAGCATGGTCTTCAGGATGCGAGCAAGCATGGGTTCATGGGGGGATCGTGTCAAACAAATCTGATTTGACTTCATTGACTGTGTCACTAAGACAGTAGACAGGGGCCAAGCGGTAGACATCCTCTACCTTGATTTTACCAAGGCCTTTGACTCTGTGCCTCACAAAAGGTTAATCAGGAAAATGGTGGATCTTGGGGTTGGGGAAAAGATGGCCAGATGGGTGGAAAACTGGCTGAGGGACAGAACCCAGAGGGTGGTTGTGGGGGCAGAGTTATCTGGCACTAGAGAGGTAACCAGTGGGGTCCCACAGGGCTCAGTGCTGGGGCCGGTGATGTTCAATGTCTTCATCAATGACACTGGAGATGGCATTAAGGGCAAAATGTGCCTATTCACAGATGACACCAAGCTCTGTGGAAGAGTGGACGCAGCTGAAGGGATACAGGACCTACAGAAAGATCTGGAAAAGCTGGGGAAGTGGTCCAGGATCTGGCAGCTTGGCTTCAATGCCAAGAAATGCAAAGTTATGCATGGAGCCAAGAATTCCAGGACAGAGTATTACCTGGGTGGAGTATGAATATCTGCATCAGAGGAGGAGAAGGACCTGGGAATGATGATCACTAGTGACCTGAAGCACTCCATGCAGTGCAAGAAAGCAGCAGCAAAGGCAAACAAGATGCTGGAATGCATATCTGGGGGATCAGTAGCAGGAGAGAGGAGGTTATACTGCCCTTGTACAGGTCACCGGTAAGGCTGCATCTAGAGTAGGGAGTTCAGTACTGGTGGCCACACCTCAAAAAGAACATTAACCTGCTGGAGAATGTCCAAAGGAGGGCTTCAAAGATGATAGCAGGTTAGCAGGGTAAGGCATACGAGGAGACATTGAAGGCACTGAACATGTACTCCCTGGAAGACAGGAGAGAGAGGGGGGACATGACTGGGACCTTCAAATACTTGAAAGGAATAAATAAGGCTGATAAGGAGAGTCTCTTTAAGCTGAGTGGCAACCATAACACCAGGGGGCACAGTCTTAAGCTGGAAGGTAGGTCAGGAAGTACTTCTTCACAGAGAGGGTGGTGGACACTTGGAATGCGCTGCTAGAAGAGGTCATCTTGTTGAAGACAGTAGGCAGCTTTAAGAGAAGCTGGGATAGGCATGGGGGAAGCTAAGAATCATGGGTAGAGGGGATGGGAGGAGTCGGGAGGGAGGGCAGGGACATTAGCTCAAGCTGTGAACCCTGCTACACAAGCAAACTTGATAGACCAAATGGCCTTCTTCTGCTGGCTTCTTCATATGTTCATATAACATTTACCTAAGATTAACATAAGCCTGAATGTACAGCCAATTAGGAAGCTCAATTTCACCAACCCTTTTTGTAATCAATCAATCAATAAATGAATCAGCCAGTCAATCAACCTACTGTTAATCTTGGTAAATTTTTTAATTTTTATTTTTTTTTATTTATTTAGTTGTTTAACCAGGTATAGCACACTAAGCTGAAAGCTTTTTTACAGGAGCGACCTGGGAGCACAAGGAGGTTGAGTGACTTGCTCAGGGTCACACAGTATGCAAGTGGAAACTGTGGGATTCAAAACCCAGGTCTGGTCTGTTGGATATCATCAGATTTGCAGTTCAGAGCCTTAGACCACTGCGCTATACTGCCTCCGAGGGGATTTCTCTAAACATTGTGGGAAGGCATTTATTCCACCAAAAAAATAAGCATTTTAAAGTTAACATGACATGAGCAAGTGAACTGCACGGGCATATCTTTGCAAAACGAAGCTAAAAAAGAACAGGGGTACACCAAGCTTTGATGATACTGTACCAAAGAGAAGCATACCTCTCAACTGTCACACACTATGAGGTTCGTCACTCATTTCATTTCTCAGAAACACTCTGTCTCACATTGAGACGGTGACATTCCACAATGACCACTGAGACTTTTAAGCAGAAATGTATAATAATATAAAACGCTACATTATCAGCAAACATTATAAACATCAGTACACTTATTTCCACAGTGTTCTGAGCTTGCAGTGTCATGTCGGATGACGTGTCACACAGTTTGTCCACTTATCATGCATCTTGTCACGCATCTGGGTAGTTAAATGTTGAGAGGTATGAAGAGAAGCAAACTAGCAACCAGGAGGAAAAGTATTGGTTAAGACAATTGATAATTATATAGGGATTTATTATTATTTGCAAAGGCAGTGCAGTCTAGTGACTGGAGCACCGGCGTGGGAAACAGGGGACTCTGGTTCAAATCATATCTCTATCACTGTCTGACCCAGAGCACATCACATAACCTCTCAGTGCTTTAGTCCACCCAGTTGTGGAAAACAAAAAAAGGGGGGGCCATAAAAATAGG
Organism: Neoceratodus forsteri; assembly: GCA_016271365.2. Lineage (NCBI taxonomy): Eukaryota > Metazoa > Chordata > Ceratodontiformes > Ceratodontidae > Neoceratodus > Neoceratodus forsteri. The sequence goes on from CM057449.1 coordinate 1,732,814,713, forward strand.
ACCTCACTAAAAACGGGATGTTGCATCTCAGTTGGGCAATCCTGAGTAAACAGACTGTAAGAAAATGCCTGCTTTCCACTGATGTTTAGATGACACATTTTATTGACAGTATTGCTGGAGTGGTGGTTTACCAGCATTAACTCTGCACCTGCCTGCCAGGTTTCCCCAGTTTTTGACTGATGTGGGAGTACCTGAGGTGCACTCATGCTTTTGCCCTGTGCCAGGACTGGCTGGTGTTGAACTGTGCAAGTGCATACTGACAGGAGAGTAAATGACGAAAGGGCGCCGAAAGGGCTAAGTGTGCAACATCAATAGGTGCAGACCCAAGAATACTAAGGTAAATAGTGCTGGTGCTTACAGCACCTAGGAGAAACTTTGCCAATAGGTCAAGAGATACTGTAATACCCTTGTACTAATACTTAGTAAGGCCAGTCTTAAGTCCTGTACAATGTTTAAGTTAGTTCCCCATATCCAAGGAAGTGTATTGACATTATGGAAAAAGTACAGAAGACAGCGACCATGATAGTTCACAGCTTCAAAAACACTGACCTCGCAGGCCAGCTGGCAGAACTTGGACTATCCTTTATGGGAAAGAAAAAACTCAAGGGAAATGTGATAACAGTATTTAACAGGGATAATGCTAACAGACCAAGTGCTGATCATCAAGACACACAAGGATGAAAGGACAGGGAACACTCAATGTCGCTGAAAGGAGGAAGACTCAAGGGAAACATCAAGAACAGCTACTTCACAGAAAGAGCGCTGAACACCTGGAATAGACTGCCAGAGTATATGGTATCAGCTGGCACTGCGTGACCTGAAGACTCAACAAGCACTTTGAAGAAAATGAAGTTACAGGGTATTCCTGCTGAGCTGGTGGAACCCCAAAACCCAAGGGACAACTGGTTTTCTTCCACTCTAAATATACAGTATATATATGTACCTTAGTACTGTATGTATATTTGTTAAGTACAGCAGGGGGTGAACAAATCTAGAGCACAAAGAAACAAGCACTTAATCCTTAAAGCAGTCCTTTGTGAATAAAGTTAAGAGGCTGGAAGGCCATCATTACCTGAAGAAGGTGTGGTGCTCTACACAAACCTTCCACAACCTCTTAGCAGCCCGGTGGTTTGGTAGCTTGAACCCAATAGTACTCTCAAACTGCTCCGTCTGAAACAGATCAACAGAATATATAATGGTAGTTCTTCAGAGCTTGTTGTAGAATAATAAATGTAACAGTTCATAAAACTTCCATTTACTCCACGATGCTACACTTACCATAACAACGTACAATAAATGTTAATCCACACCGTGTGGTAGGTTTGTCAAAATATTTGAGAGCAATGGCAATCGAGTGAAGCTTGACTGCATATTAATATTCTTTTCAGACTAAATCTCTCGTAGCACTGATTTACTTTTTCAACCTCAGATTAATATTAAAATAAGTTGCTGTACTTCCATGCAGATATGAAGTGTCTGTAATAACCAAAGCTATAGAAAAGCAGCTCACTCCACAGCCACTAAATTGGGCTTTAACTACTTATTGACTGTTACTCCCAGATGCACAGTGAGAAATACGGAAGGAAAGAAAAAAAGAAAGGATGTTTCTCCAGCTTGACTGGCTTCTTCAGCTTCTTACTCAGCAGAGCTCTGCGCGGTTAGTACGTCACTAGACAATGCCAATATCATTTTGCTAGAGCTGCTTAATAACATCTCAGCATTCTGAGTCAGCTGACAGTAAACCAAGATATTAAAGGTTTTAAAACAAGTTTGCCATTAAGATGTACCATATCAGTTTAGTTTTCTTTCAGCCCTGTTCAACTACTTACAGAAACTGGAGGTGCGGTATGCTTTAGGCATTGAGTATATATAGAGAAAAAACATATAATGCACACCCTACACTAGTTTAAAATGCTCCCAAGAACCAGGCATGTCTCACGTAACAATGAGTGGAGTGTAGTAATATATAGCAAAATGTATGGGTAGGTGTGCATAACGCGAATTTTATACACACCCGAGGTGTATAAGTAAGCATTAAGCCACGACGGAGGTGTGCTCTAATGCTGGATTGATGCATGGGGGGAGCGGTGCATGCCCGAGGCACAGGGCCGAGAGTTACCACCGCCCCATGCATCAATACGATGAAACACACCGACAGAGTAGCAATCTTGCTGCTCTTTCTGACCTGGCGCTTGTTGAAGGGATGTCGAGGGGACCACTGTGACAGCAATACAGTACAAGGCGGAGGCGTGGGAATTGTAACATATTTTAATAGAATATCACAAAGCCGTGTAGCACACGTTACATACATACATAATGATGTGCTCAAGTGAGACTGCTCCTCTAGTGTCGCGGAAACGGACAGATAACAGTTCTGTCATGTTGTGCAGAGTTCCGTGCGGGTATTGCTGTATTATCGGTGCTAGGAGGTCTGCAATGGACATTTTAATGGCTCTCACGACTGCTGCTGTCGCGCGGTGCATCTCGGTCGATGTTATTTCCGGGTCCTGCTAGGATTCTCGTCCAAGTGAGTTGTGCTGCAGGTGCTCACTGTAGTATGCTGGCCAGCTTGTTCTCCAGTTTACTGCTCTGCACGGGCACTTGTGGGTAGCACACTCCATCTCTGAGCATTCTATGCACCTCAGTATATCCTCCCCCCCACGTATGTGCTCTCTGTCTGCCACAGCACTGCAGCGTCACAACTGCTGGTCCTGCCGCTCCTCGTCTCCCTTGCACATCGCGCCCAGTGCTGCTAGGCAGGGGGTCTGACTGTTGGCGGTACTGCCGAAGCGGGCACGGCATATACGCTGGGTTAATGCCTGCTCCGGCTGCCGTCTCGTGACCCTCCTACGCCTATCAGAGCGCTTGATCACAGGCACAGTATTAACACCGTGTTACAACTCTTCATAAACCCCAAAAGCAAAGCTCAAGGGGTTTCTAATAGCACCACACCCCAAGGGTGTGTATAAAATTTAAGTTTTTTGCATGCCTACCCATGCACTCCCTATATAATTGCTGGGTACTGTTTTCTCACACTGAGGATTTACTCGTAAATTGTACACTGTATCTAGCACTATTTATATCTGCAACATGTTTGCTTGTCATCATAAGGTTTGCCCTAACAGGACACCACTGTACATTAGTTCTGTTAAATTATTTTTATCTTGAATAAAACAACTGAATGTGGAAAAGTGGACCACTGTGTGAAATGGCCACTAGATGATACTGATGTTCAAAGTATCAGTGGCTGTGGCTAGAGCTCTTTTTGCTTGTTGCCTCTGTTTCTGATTTGGTCTACTTTGGTATTTAGTGCCCTTGATTTGGGGTAATTTGGTTTATGTGGGAGCCAGAGTGGTTGGGGCAGAGAAGGGTAGAAGTAGTGCTTGTTGAAATGTGCAGCTAGTCAGATGTGCGTGCGGTTGGGCCGAAGTGCAGCCGTAATGCCACAAGGCATTTTTACCTTTTTTTTTCTGATACATTTGCGCAATTGTGAACTGGGAGACAGTCATAGGCTGACAAACTCTAGAGCTTGGTGGATGCTGTTTGTCAAACCTGTTTGGGGTTTGAAACACAGTACTGTGATTATTTATGCTAGACAACTGTGGAACAAGGTGCACAAGGGAAACACTGTGCTCGCGGGTAGAGTGAGGGAGGCTGGCACATGAATGCCATTATGAGGAGCTGGTTAATGACAACTTACACCCAGCTTTCCCTGTGGGAGAAAACAGTACCCATTTATTATGAAGATATCCAAAAAGGGGTTTCACAGAACAACCAGCCAGGGCATTGCAGCCTTCAATTATATTTGTAAGGCTGCTGTAGCACAGGATCTTATAATACATGCCCTCACATTAAAACATTTTGTTACATGCTCAGTAATGATCAGCTCTTTCCTTCTGCTCAGGACTCACCTCCTCCCAAAAACAGATAATCAACAGCAGGTTTAACACCCAAGATGGCAAGGCCTACCTCTCCAGGTCTGATTTTAATGTAGAAGTTGCTGCGTTTATAGGAGATTTTCAGGATTTTCGGCCAAGCAAAGCGGTTGATTCGGAGTCTGTCTTTGTAAATCAGCAGTCCATTGGCACACACACCCAACATGATGTCTACTCCTTCAGAATCCTAGTGGACATAAAAGAGAAGAATTAATAGTAACAACCAAGTTGCCAGCTTACATTCTCAATTATTAATCCTTGGGTTGTGATTCTTGTATTCTACTGGTCCAAACAAAGTCACAACGACTGCCCGGCTACCCTTTAGCAATGTGCAATACTTCCGACATTATTGATTGCCATCGACTCAAGCACATGCGCACTGATATTGTTTCACAAATCTCCCGGATTTAAACAAAATGGCAGCGTATGCTCCTCTTAGTCCCTTACTGGATGTCTCAACCATACCTGAGTATTCCCCTAGTATTCTTACTTTCTGCACTCTGTTATTAAACCAGTTTTGATCCATTTAGTTAATCTACTGTCTATCTCGATCTTCTCCATTTTCTTAACTAGACAACTGGGTGGTACTTTATCAAAAGCTTTCAAAAAGTCCAGGTAGATTATATGCATTGAAACAGCATTATTTACATTGTTACTAGTGTATTCATAGAAGCACAATAAATTCGTATTGCAGCCCCTATTCTTTTTAAAGCCATGCTGCTGAGAATCATCCCACTCTAGCATTCTCAAGTTCTCCTCAATTTTTTTTATTACTGTTTCAGCTATCTTTCCCATTATGGAGGTTACATTCATTGGCCTATAATTTGATACTATGATTTCACCCCTTTTTTATACAAGGGGATTAACGTAGCTTGCCTCCGATCCATTGGGACTTCCCCAGTTCTTAATGATTCATTTATTATCTTAGTTAGTGGATGCTGAATACACTCAGCTAAATGTTTTTTTTTCTTCTTTCTTTGTGTTATCTTTTTTCCACCCCTGACTCTGCAGCCATGCCAGCCTCTCCTTCAGGCGAGCCATTGCTGCCTCTGACCCGTCCTGTCCCCCAAGTCCTCTGCTCTCAGATGGTAGCCAATCCCTGGGAAACCCATTGTATCCCTTCGCCGGGTGGGTCCCCTTCCTCCGAGAGGGAAGGCACCAGCCACGGGCCTGCAGACCAGCGCAACTTCTTGGCCCAGAGGGTGCTGCTGAGGCGGAAGGCTTCAGGGGCATTGGCGGGCTCGGGAAGCTAGGCAGCCGTCATCTGGCTTGGCGTAGAGCATTTCCGTTTTCTGGCTTGAAGTCCCCACGCTATCGTGCAGTACTCCTGGTCTCCACCAGATGCCACTACTGACTAGCCTTCCTGGCCCCGAGAGAGGAGAGCAGTCCCAATGGATGCTCAATCCTCTCGCCCCAACCAACCCCGAGACCCAATTCTGTTCCTGAACCCGGGTCGCTGGCGTTGATCCAGGTAAGGCACCCGTGCCTAAACCCTATACGCCACCGGGCCGGCCAACTAAATGTTTAATAAGCATAGGACTTATCTCATCAGGGCCAGCTGATTTGTTTACTTTTAACTTGCTAATTAGATCCATTCATTCTGTCTCACTGACTGTCATGTGTAGTCGTTCATAAATATTTTCTTTCACATCTATATCACCTTCGTCCTTAGCTTCACATACAGTACTGAAATAATTATTAAAAGTATTTGCCATTTCTCTTGGTTCTTGTATTTCTTTACCTTCTACTATTATGCTATTCATTTGATTCCCTCTTTTATTTTGTGCATTTATATATGCAAAGAAACTTTTTCCATTATCCTTCCTGTTTACTATATTAAATTCTGCTTTACTTCTTTCTACCCCTGTTTTCTTTAACTCTTTCAAGATTCTCCTATAATATTCCATTTGTTGCCTTGTTAACTTTTTTCATTTCATCCATAAGCTTTCTTTTTTGATGCAAAAAGTTTTAATATTTTATTCGTGCACCAGACTGGCCTCTTGCCCTTTCTGTTATATATTTTCTTTATTGGTACGTACAGCTTTTCTAAGTTTAGCAGTTTATTTTTTTAATAGGGCACACACAGAATTTACACTTTTACCCTCAAATTCTTTTACCCAGTTCCATTTTACCATTTTTTTTTTTTTGAATTCTATTTTCTTCCCTCCTTGGCCCACCAAACTCCCTCCGGTGACCGCTTCAGACCTCGGACTGTACCTCCTTGCTGTGACTCCCCGGGTCTACCCTCCAGGAATGGGTCGCCCGCCCAAGATGCTCTTTCTTATAGGGTTGAGGGGTTACAGGGAGGACCAAGGAGAGAGCCACACCTGACTTCCGGGAGTGTGGTCCTTGGCACCATCGCCTATCGCTGGGAGGAGAGGGGTATTTACTAAGGTAGTTCCCCTGTGGAGTCCGGCTGTCAAGGCAACGTACTGTCATGGCTTCACCCCCAGGCATATGCCACGATGCTGCTTTTGGCTACCCCCAGCCGCCGCCAGAGGTCACTCCTCGAGTGATCGTTCTCCCCGTCCCTCCCCGGGAAGAGAGAGCAGTCCTCTGGATGCTCTATCTGTTACCTCCCCTGCCAACCCCCCCGGGCTCATTCCCGAACCAGAGTTGCCGACGTGGTGCGAGGTGTGGCATCCAGCGCCTCAACCCTCAGCGCCACCGGGCTGGCTCCCATTTTACCACTTCATGTAGGATTTTTTTTTTTAAATCAGCCTTTCGATAGTTCTTAACTATGACTGAACCTTTCACTCTACGTAAGGACACCCTTTTAGTAATAAACTCTATTATCTTATGATCACTGTTTCCCAGGCTCTCCCTTATCTTGATTTTACTGATCATATCTTCTTTATTTGTTAACAAGAGGTCTAGGATGTTCTCGCCTCTTGTGGGTTATCTATCAATTGGTTCAATCCAGAAATTATTATCATATCATCAAAGTTACTGTGGTGGTGGTTATTAACTTGTTTCCAGTTACTGTGTGGGTGATTAAAATCGCCTGTTACTATAATACATTTTTCTAGTGCCATCCTTCCACTCTCCTTTTCTAAGATATCATCCATCTCTCTGCTGGTCCCAGGAGCTCTATAGTATAGTCCCAAATATATGTAGTTATCAGCTATCTCTTGTAGTTTTCTAGCCAGAGAGACACTTTATGTAACTGAGTTTGGTTATTATACAGTCTTGCTTTTATGTTTGATTTAACGTACACTGCCACTCCTCCCACTCTCTTACCTACCCTTTCCCTTGAGAATAGCTGATATCCACTAATTTCCCTATTCCACTCCATGACTTGCTCCCACCAGGTCTCAGTTATAATGCATATATCCACCATTTCTGTTAGCAGTAGCACTTCTAAGTCTGATTTTTGATGCTTATTTAAACTTCTGGCATTCAGGGTCCAAATCTTAAGCTCATTACTCTTCTTCTTCTTTTGTGTTCAAGATTTTAATATATTACTGCCATTGGATATGTTTTCTTGAGCACTAGATATCTTTACCCCTCTCCTCCTACTGGTCAGTTTAAAGCCTCTCTAACCACTTTCTTTAAGTCCAAATTTCCTACTGCCTTTTTTGCTTAAATGTAGAACATCACTAAAACAGCAATCCTGTCTGCTCTGGAATTCCTCCCAATGTGCAATACATCCTATCCCTTCCTGGCCATTGTCTCAGCCCATTATTGATTCCTTTTAACTTTTCCTCATAATATCTACCTTCTTTAGGTACTGGAAGGATCTCTGAAAAATAGACTTTGCAATTTAGCCTATTAGTCTCTTCCCAGATATCCCGAAAGACCCTTTCTATCCTAGTCGTAGTTTGGTTTTGCAAATTATTGACACCCACATGTAGGATTAATGTCGCAGACCCATCCCTTTATTTAACAATGTCATTTAGCATCGCTCTAATATTCTCAATCTTGGCCCCTAAAAAATAGCTTGATGTGACTTGCTCTTTATTGGCACTTGTATATCCATCTGTATACTTAATAATAGAGTCGCCCAAGACACAACCCATTTTCCCTACCGCCCCCTCGTTCATATCTTGCTCTACTTCTGTAATTTCCATCTCCTCATTTGGCATTGTCCTTGATGGTTGTGATGATATTTCTGCCATTTCCACTGAGTCCTCTCCTTGAGTCCCTTTCGTTTCCCTAACTGCCCTCCAAACAGTTTGTATTTGGGCTGCATTACTGCTTACTGGTTCCTGCGTAAGACCTATATTCCCCTGCAGAGGGCTCTTCCTTATAGTCACATTATTATTTATGATCTCAAATTAAATTCATTGTCAATGCTTGATTCCAAGATATTGGGAGTCTGTTCGTGTGTAATACTTGTGTTATCATGAAAGTAGTTACTGACACATTTTCATTCATTTCTTCAGTATCTGATATGTTTATGTTTTGTTCTGCAGCTGTCTCTATATCGAGCTGCAATAATGGCTTATAATGATTTTCTAGAGGGAGTGTAAATCCCATGTGTAACCCCTAGGTGGCGCTATCCCAAGGGCTACTACCCCTGCCTGCTTGGCTAGTAGCAGGTTAAGGGGCCTGGGTAATGAAACGGGTACCTCCACCCGGAGGTCAGGGTTGTTAGTGGTCAAGCTAACCTGGGCACAGCCCTCCAGGACACTGTAACCCCCCCTTCCCTTCTAGTGGCCTGAACAATATACAATAATTACTTTCACAATGACCCTTATTCACCAGGCATTGCCATACTGTTTGCACTTACCACCAGGGCTGGTTCCTCCAGCAACAGTACAATACTTTTGGCACAAACTGGAACCACAGTCAGGTTAAATGCAAACAATGTTAAATCTGATTTATTCAGGGGACTTGAACAAGGGAGGGGCGTAATCAGGTTGATTTGCTTAAAAGCTATATTAATCAGACAGTTATGCATGCAGTTCAGAGTCCCTACACAGTCACACACTCTGAGTACCCAGGTAAGAAAACGGTGGACTAGCCAGGAGCATTGCAGCTGGTTGGGGCCCTGTGATGGAAGAAAGCAACATGCACAACACACACTATTTGTAACCTGGAGCCGGAGGGCTCAGTTTGTGAAAGAAAAGGCAATGAGACAATCAGATGACAACACTTCTAGATTTACCTGTTGTTGCAGGGAGCTACCCTGATGTTTACTCATGATGCCCAATACTGGACACAGGCAGGACGAAAATGAGACTGCAGGCTGTTGAGCTGGCGTGCCCGGAGAAGCAGGGCCCACACGAATCACCGAGGCATCGTTCCTGGTCAAGGCATTGAGCAGGGGGCTGATCCCCAGGCCGGTCTCTCGTCAATGACTTTCTCTACGTAGCAGGTATTCTGGCTGGGCCAGTGTAGCAGGGCTCAGGTAAACAGAAATGAATACGGATTCAGTCCGTGGAGCTGGATACAGCCTCCAGCAAGCAAAACACAGTTCAGACACACAGTGGGGAACCAAATCCCGACCCACTATAAGCACACAGCACATTCACATGTAAGGAAATTCCACTGCACCAGGCAAATGGCTCTCCGGTCGCAATTACAGAGTCTCTGCACGATCCGGGAGTTCAGAGGTAGCTAGAAGTCCTGATAGGCCGATCGCGTTCAGCAAATCTTCGGTCTTCTTCAGGTTAAAGCCTGGTCACACTTCAGTGGCTTAATTCGCTCTCCAAATCGGATTCAGTCTGAAAAAAGCACAAGTTCCCTCTCAGGAACAGTAGGCAGGCATGCAGGCCAAACTCAAGCCTTTCCACAGTTCTCCCGAGCGAATCCACTATGGACTGCTGCTCGAACTATCTCGAGCTGTTACTTCTTCACTTCCCAACTCAGATCTAACTGAAACTACAAGCAGTGTGGGACTTTCCTCAAGATCCAAAAGGTTCGGTTGGCTGATCTGTCTGTCAGTCACAACAAGGTCTCCCCCTACAGGATAGTTTAGGCGCCAAAAGCCCAAAACTACAATTCCTACAAGTTTTGGCCCAAGCCCCTGTAGGCAGGCTTCATTTTAGCATCTCAAATGTACTGATTGGCCCATTCTGCAGTCTAGGACCAAGATGATGGAAACAAACAGAACTGTCCATGCTGCAAAGAAGGCAGGTTAGAACAAACTGCAATATTATTACTACTCTAACAAATGATCAGCAAACAAGTACATCTTCTAACAGAGCTCCCCTTTCAGATTAATTATGACTACAATCCAGGCAGCTCTTAAAGAGACAGTACACAGAGGATACACATGCACTCTTTGGCAATACATTTAAACTGCTAAAACGCAGAACAGCAGCCTGGCAGTGAGCATTTAGGCAAGCTCAAGGAAGACTTTTCGGGAACCCCCATTTGTAGGGGGGGTTACACTAGGATTGGCTCTGTCTTACAGTGCAGCCCTAATAAACCCCCCAATATACTGAAAATTTAAATTACTGGATTCTCTGGAGTCCTTTTTTAAACTTGGGAGCTACAGCACTGCTGCGAACACATGAGGCAGACACACTGTCTTTCTGTCCAATGATTCAGCCTGACATTTTTAAATGAATAAATGCTCAGTCTGCTGCTTCCTTTAAGTACATCAACAGCCAGAAAATTGCTGAATAACCTGCCTACTTCATGCACAAATTAGCCACTTACCACCTAATTTTCTGCAAATCCTTCATGTTATCTCTAAGTTCTGGGCATTGCAGGTCTCCCATCGCAATATGCCAGTGACGTGGGCTTCTCGTGATCACTCAGCAAGCTAGCATGCTACCCACCTCGCATGCCTCATTAAATCAGTGCAGACCTGTGCGAAGAAGACATGAAGTCTACCCACTCCCCTACTGGTACACCTTTAAGGAGCTTCCTTCAGCTGCTGAATGACACTATGAACATATGCAACAAGAAGGAGGTGGCGATATATACCTGGCCCATGCTGAGTCAGATGAATTTAGTAAGCAGCTCTGGGTGGGGGAAGGGAGTCCCTTTGCAGCAGGCTGTCACTCACAACCCACAGAATTAGAACTGTGTTACATGTACACCTGGAAGCCGTGCATGCACAGAAAACCAAGTTAGTCTGACTTAACGGGGCTGTAGAGCACAAGTCCTCCAATTGTTTAGATAGGCCTGAGACCACGGACTGGGGAATTTTACATCCCCTGTAAACTCCCATTTCCTGCACACAACCCCTTGTGACTGCCCCGATCACGCTCTCTGGCAGAAGGTCATCATCCTCAACCATGAATAACAAGCAGAAGTAGTTGGTAGTTGTTTAGGCATTTACCTTCTGCTTACTTTCTTCCACTACCTCTGCTAGCCTAATAATCCTCCTTCTTCCTTTCCTTTTTTCCCCAGAGGTATCCTTTTGTGTGTTTGTTTCTTTCAGTCACCTTTCTTCCACAAGAGTTGGTCGCTTCCAGAACTTCCCCCTTGATCATTCCCCACTTTTCTTTAATTTGGTCTATACCAACCAAGGTTTCCTTGATGTCTACCCGAATGTGGCCCAAATCTGTTCATTTGAGGTGGGGGGAGCAGCGTTCTCCATCGCCAGTTCAAACTACAAAAAAGGCACTTTTAATGCTGCTACTACTACTATTCTGGGAACGTGCACCCTAATCCAGGGCCACCTCATACCCTGGGTGAGGCAGGAAATAAGAGCAATGGTCTAAAAACTGCTGTGATGAACATAGGAAGCCCGCTGCCTAAGTTAGCACAGTTCCAAGCACAGATGCTTATGCATTGCCCGGACATCACCTGTCTCACAGAAACATGGTTAGCCGCCAAAACTAAAGATAACACAATAGCGCTACAAGGTTATGAGGCATTCAGACATGACAGAATAGGCAAAAAGGGAGGAGGCTGCCTCATTTATGTCAGTGTATTCAGGGGGAGCATGCTACCAGTAACTGATGCATCTGGTGACTATGAAATGCTTGTTGGTGAACTCATGTATGGTAACCAAAAAAAGTCTCTCACTATAGCCTCAGTTTATGTTCCTCCAGGGAAGGCAAAATTGGGACTTGACAAAGTGGTCGGAGCGCTCACTCAAATCAAAAGGAACAGCAAAATCATTGTTACTGGTGACTTCAATATCAACTAGCTCTGCAAAGAGGCTGACCCCCGGAAGGACCTAGCTGCCGGTGTGTACCTCACACAACTGGTTACTGAACCTACCAGACTAAACTATAAAAGTGGCAACAGCACACTTTTAGACTTGATCCTTTCCAGCTGCCCTACAAGGATCTGCAGGGTCACAGTACTTCCCGACTCCCCGAGTGGCCATTCACCTGTCACCTGCCTTTGGTCAAATAAATACAGAAAATCATCTCCTGCAATCATCGAAAGTAGGGCACTCAAAAGAGGTCAGCCTAACTCACTTAAAGCAGGTCTAACTCAGATCATTTGGGCCCCTCTTGATGAACAGCAGGACATTGATCTAGCCGTGAAATACTACATCGACAATTTCAACGCAGTATGTGACAAATCTGCACTAGTCAAGAAGAAAGACCCGCTGATCCAGAAATGGGTGGATCACTCAGGACCTACTGGGGCAAATGAGGGATAAGGACAATCTGTGGAGTAGGGCAAGGTGCACGGTCAGCCAAATGACTACTAAAAATACAGAGCAGTCAGGAATAGGTGCACGTACCTTACTAGGCTCACTGAAGCAAAATTCTATAAGGACCAGATGGAAAGGAACTGGGGTGATGGCAGGAGATTTTGAGAGAACATAAAGGATCTCTTGGGGAAGGATGACAGGAAACATCCTACAATGCTAAATATCAATGGTACCCCCATGCTAGACCCTCACACTATCACTCACTCTTTCAATGCAACCTTTACAGACCTGAGTGCCGTACTTCCTCTTGAGTATCTCAAGACTACTGAACCCACACTGAATACTCCAAGTACTGGAAGTCAACATCCAAATTTCCACTTCAAGTGCATCACTGTCAAGGAGGCAAGGAATTACATAAAAATGGTCCCTGGCAAAACCAGGCTTGGTAGTGATAAAATTGACATGAAACTGGTTGCCCTTGCTCTTGACGAAGTTATAGTTCCCATCTCGAAATTATTTAATAAATCTCTTGCCTTGGCTAAATCTCCCACAATTTGGAAACTGACCCTAGTAACCCCAGTACACAAAAGTGGTGAACGTTCCAGCACTGCCAACTATAGGCCCACCTCGATCATAGAAACACAGAAGATGATGGCAGAAGGGGACCTGTGGTCCATCGAGTCTGCCCAAGTAAGGTATCCTGGGACCTATTGTGCACCAGTGTTCTGTCCTCCTAGACACCCAGCCTAGCCCTTGCCAGTGCCATGTGTTTGTTCTCAATCCTTGTCCCACTCATGCTTAAAGCTTGATACTGACTTTGCAGCCACCACCTTGGGAGGTAATCTATTCCAAGGTTCCACCACCCTCTCTGAGAAGTAATACTTTCTGATGTCCCTCTTAAACATTCCATGCTTCAATTTCCACTTGTGCCCTCTTGTAGTAGAATTGACGTTCCTGGTAAAAAGCTGCACTTCTGGCACTATGTTGATGTCTTTAAGGAACCTGAAGGTCTCAATCATATCCCCCCTCTTCCTCCTAGTCTCTGGCGAGTACAATTTCAGAGCCCCAAGCTCTTCATAGGTGATTTCTGAAGGCCATGTACCATTTTTGTTGCCCTTCTCTGGACCACTTCCAATCTATCAATGCCCTTTCTTAGGTGAGGCCTCCAGAACTGTACACAGTACTCCAGATGAGGCCTCACTAATGACCAGTAAGGTGGCAGTATCACCTCCCTGTCCCTGCTGTCTATCCCCTGCCAATGCATCCTAACACCCTGCTAGCCCTGCTGTAAGCCTTATTGCACTGACTTTGCTGCTTGAGGTCGCCCCTAATGACGACTCCCACATCATGTTCCTCAGCAGAGGAGCTCAGCTGGACTCCGTTTAGACAGTATTCTTCCTTGGGGTTGGCCCTACCCAGGTGCATCACCTTACACTTCTTAGCATTGAAGTTTAATTGCCATATTTATGACCACCTTTTCAATTTCTTAAAGTCCTCCCGCAGTTGTCCGACTCCCTCAGTACTATCCACTCTTCTGCTGAGTTTCGTGTCGTCCACAAACAGGGCAATGCTGCCCTTTATGCTCTTGCTCTCAAAAGTATTGCAGAGGATAGTGGCTGATCAGATCACAGAGTACCTCCAGAAATAAAATATCCAGTGCCCTCAACAGCATGGCTTCCGGAAGAACCATAGTACCTCTACTGCACTGGTTGAGTTCACCGACTATGTACATAAGGCTCTGGATGGCGGCAAGCTGGTGGGATCAGTCCTTATTGATCTAACCAAAGCCTTTGACATGGTTAATCACTCCCTTCTACTGGAGCAAGTACTGACCCTGGAGCTGGCCACTAAATCAGTCCATTGATTTCAGGACTATCTCTTACACAGATCACAGAGTGTCAAAACTGGAGCGGCTGTCTCTAGCACTAGAGAAATCACATTGGGTGTCCCTCAAGATTCTATCCTCAGACCACTTCTTTTCAGCTTATTCGTGAATACTCATCCGGATGCCTGCAAGAGCAAAATAATACTGTACGCAGATGATGCAGTTATACTTAATAGCAATTCCAACTCAGATAAACTTCAAAACGACTTACAGACTACTTTCAACCAACTTGAGGATTGGTTTAGCTCACAAAAACTACTTCTCAATTATAAATAAAACAAAAACCATGCTTCTCTCAAGTCACAAACTTAAGAAAACCAACCCACATTTGACCATCACCAACAATAAGGCAGTCCTTCTAGAGCAAGTCCACTCATTTAAGTACCTTGGGGTCACAATTGACAACACCATCTCTTTCACGCAGCACATAGACCAGGTAGTAAAAGCAGTCAATACCAGACTTAGTGTCCTTTACAGGCACAGACAATACCTACCGCCCACTGCTCTCCGCCTCTCTGTCTCTAGCTCAATCCTGTAAATAATAGATTATGGGCTGATAGTATACAGTGCAGCCTCAGACACAGCACTCAAACAAGTAGCTACGGCCTCAATAAGGCATGCAGATTTAAACTAGGGGCAGATAACCTTACCCACACGTGTTCTGTATGAGCAAACCAAGTGGCTTAATTTGGAATGACAGGATAAAGTTCAGATATGACTCGGGGTGGGGGGGCACTGCTAGGCCCTCTGCATTTGCAATATCCTCCAAGCGCACACACCTTTTACAACACAAGGGGTAAAGCGCAGTGTTCACTCAGTGTTCCATTCAGGACATGTCTTGGTCAATGCTTATTCACGTATAGGGCCCCTTGCTGGCTGAATGAGATCCCAGCTGAAATAAATAATACTGTGAACCTCCCAACCTTCAAGCTTGAAATGAAGCAATACCTAGTCAATTCCAGCACTTGCACTTGCATGCTAGCATCATGACCCCCTTAACTTCTACTCTTGTCTCTCTCTGTCACCCTAACTAATCCTCTGTGTTTGATAGGAAACTTCATATCATCTACTTCTACCTCTCATCTACATCCTCCCCCTGCCTGCGCACTTATAACCACAATTATTTCTCCCTCCAGGTGCTGCCTTGCCCACAATCCCTCTCACCTCTAGGCTCTAACCTCTTTCATTCCATATTTCTGTCCTGCTCTAACCCCTAGTTTACGCCCCCCCTCCCCTGACTGACCCCTCTTTGGACTGGTACTCCTCAACCCCCATCTACCTGGCCTTACTTTATCAAACTCTTTGCTCCCTTGGCTCTCTCATTTCACTATAGACAGCTGAAGCCTTATCAAATCGACAAAACTGATGCTCTTGGCTGCTTTTAACCCAATTAATGTCTGTAACTCTTGTAATCTCCTTGTAAACAACAATATTGCTAATTTCCTGCCTAGTATTTGCTGTTGTCTATGTACCTACGAGTCTGTGTCTGTGATTTGCAACAATGGAAATGTCCTGTACTGCTGATGTGGAACCTTTGGAAATGAGCATCCTGCTCAAAGGTTTTTCTGAACAATTTAATAAAAATAAAATAAATAAAACTCTGCAGAATCATGGTCACCAGACCCCAATGGTTCCCTGACTGCCAATCCATCCACAATGTAAGAGTTGGTAACTATCAAGTTGAGAATGGTGTGCTGCCGTGTGGCTCCAGTGATTAGACCTCTATCGTGTCAAGCAGTGCCAAACTCCCAGAGATCTTCGCCGCTGGGGTATTCCAGTCTACGTCTGGGAGGTTCAGGTCCTCTACTAGTACTAGATCCCCTTTGCTACCCCACTCCTGATTTCCTCCCCCAATTCCATATCCCTCTATTCCTTCTGCACAGTGGTCTACAGACCACCCGTCTGATCTTTTTTCAAGCAGCCATGGTCAGCTTTACCCAGATCAACTCCACCCCCCCCCCACACACACACACACACACCTTCTTGATGGTTCCATTCCCCATAGCCTCTATTCCCTCTCTGATACAGAGGGCTACTCCTCCCTTTACCCATGCTCCTGTCCCTCCTATATAAAATGTGCCATGGAACTGCCAGATCCCAGTCATTGTTCCCAGTGGCAGATATCTCCATGACAGCTAGCAAGTCTAACCTGATCTCTGCCATCATCGCCTGTAGTTCACTGATCTTGTTATTCAGGCTTCTGGCATTTACGCAAACCACCTTTCACACTCCCATCTTATTCCCTCTCATCTGTTCCCTAGTTACTGCCTTCTACATCTTTCCTACTCCAGCGACTTCTACTCCCACTAGCTGGTTCGAGCTACACTCTCTCTCTACCTACCTATTTCTCTGTCTTTCACTATTTAGTTGCCGGAGAAAAAATATGTTTCAATCATCAGTTACAGTTAAATTTAATGACACAAAAGGAAAGAAATGCGACATTAGCGTAAAAAGGTTCTGGCCCCTGGTCATTCCGCGGCCTGGTGTTTCTCGAGATTTGAAAGACAGCATTGGCATTGTCCTCACTTCTGCACAGTCTTTCGAGGCACAAAAAGCTACTCACACTCCAATGACTGATGAGGGTCTATCACATTTCCTTCCTTTTGTTTAAAGCCAATCACAATGCTCTATTTCTCAGACCCTTTTTATAATGCAGTTAATTTCCTTACTTTTTGAACAGGAAATCTGGTAACAGCTACAATATATATACATTTCTATGTACTAACAAGGCCAGACTTTGGACAGTGTATGGGGATTTGGAGTATCCAATGCCAGGATCTGCCGCCACTATAACTAGTGGAATACTGAAAAGGGATTCTGAGTTTTTAATGCCAGGCACTGCTGCCCCACACAGCGAAAGAGTAAGGAAATTCAATGCTTTCAACACCAGGCACTACTACTGCACACAATTCTGCATTACAAAGATTCTGAGATTTCAATGCCAGCAACTGCCACTGCTCACAATAATACAGCATGAGGATTCTGATTATTTAAATTAACATTTTGAAAATGATTCAGATTCCCAGCACTCCATTACTGTGACCAGTGACAGACTCTGCCACTAAATACCCTAAATCTGCGGCCCTCGCACAAAGGACCATGCACCAAGGAAAGCATTATTTTCTGCTCTGAGTCTGGTGGTCATCTGTTGATCAGCCAGCCATTCCACTTCAAACTCTCTAGGACTCCACCTTAACTATAGTGCATTTAAGTTCACTAAGGCAAAAGATAACTGTGTATGTTGGGCATGCCATCGTGTTAGTGTAAGTATATCTATAAACGTGTAGCAAGTAACTCAGTAGTCAACTGTTCTACTGCACCTAGCTATACACCCTATCTAGGGCGGGCCTGTTTCATTTTGCAACCTCATACCAAAGGATACTGGTTGCCAGTGACTTGAAATTCCCAGATTTACTTGAGTTAGCTAATACACCCTATATAGGGTATGCCTATCTTACAACGTTATATCTGTGGATTCTATTGCTGTCATATTATCCTAGTATTGCATGGGTCTTAGAGTTGACTGCTTGCCACACCTAGCCATACACCCTATCTAGGGTGGGCCTGCTTTTACAATTCTCTACATGTGTATGCTGTTGCCACCATATTTTTGGAAGTTGACTGTTTGCTAGACCTAGCCATACAGCCTATTTAGGGTGGGCCTGCTTTTACAATTCTTTGCTTAAGTATGCTGTTGCTGCTATATTTCATATAGTATTAGTACTGCCAGAAAAGTAGGAATCGCTAGTTCTACTGGGGTCAGTCAATCACCCTATCTAGGGGGAGGTCTTAATTAGCAATTCTATACATATGTATACCACTGCTTCCAATTTATTCTAGCATAGCAAGTAACTTGTTTTTGCCAGTTTTACTGGATTCAGCCAAGCACCCTATTGAAGGTGGGCCTGTCCTGCAACGTTATATGTTTGTTGCTGCTGCTGAAATTTTTTAGTGTAGCCAGTGACCTAGATATTGACAGTGGCGCTGGATTGAGCCAAACACTCTAACTAAGGTACACTTGCCTTCCTACCAATTCTTGGTTCCTACTTAGTCGCTGCTATACCTGCAATGCAGAATTCGTCCGACGATGCATCCAGCAGGGCCTGCATCCAATATGTGCTCCCCCCTTCTGGGCCTCAAGTTCCTATGCGACTCCTGTGCCTATATTCTAGCCAGAAATATAACAGCTCCGAATAGCTACTCCTCCTCTACCCTGTTGAGTTACCTCCATCCCACCCCACATTTCCTCCTATCTCACCCCTTATCTTTCCTTGCTTGCCTGGATAAGAGAAAGTGTCGCCTTCTGGGTGCCTGTATTTTCTCACTTAGCCCCACACAATGGTCGCCTTCTGTGTGGCATAACAATAATTCTTTGGCTCCCCTACTGATACTTTTACCAGGAGGAGACATTAAGACTAACCCTGGCCCAATTTATGCCCCACTAAATTACACAAATCCCCTCTGGGCAAATAGCCATGGGTTAAGGATTGCCCATTTGAATGTTTTCAGCCTACTCTCCAAAATTCATGAATTAGAAGCCTGGACAGCCCTCTACAACCCTGATGTTCTGGGCATAACCAACATGTAGCTGAAGCCTCCATCCCAGACTCAAACTGTCAAATCAAGGGCTGTACCCTGTTCAGGCATGACAGACCTGGTAAGAAAAAAGGTGGAGGGGTGCTACTGTTTTTCAAAGTACACTTAACCGTCTCTATCATTACAACTAGTGTTTCTGTTCTCGAGTCCTCTCCAGAATGGATTGTAACTGAACTGATCCTTGGTGCCACTAAGAAACTGTATATGGGGTGTATATATAATCCTCCCAAGGAGGGTGTCTGAGTGGACTTGCTCAAATAACTAATGGTATCGGCCGCCTCTCTCCCTTGAGGGACCTTATAATGGTTGGTGATTTCAACCTCAACTGACTCAACAACCTGCAGTTCAAGCACGTAGAGCTCTTTAAGCAACTGAAAATCACGCAGGTTATCTCCTCCCCCACATGACTCAATCCCAAGTCCTCCAATCACTCCCTACTTGACTGGCTCTCTCCCTACTCGACTGGATTTTAACACACCAACAAGACAGGGTTCTACTGGCTGGGGTGCTGTTGAACTCCATCAGTGACCACTCCACCTTCTTTATATGGTCTTGTCATAGCCCTTGTCCCCCACCCAAGTTTATTTCCTTCAGGGACTTCTCCAAATGTAACATGGATGAACTTTGCTCTGATACTATGGCGGTTAACTGGTCCACTCTCCACTTGCTAACTGATGTAGACTCAGCCCTAGGATTCCTCACAGGCGCCCTGTCTCCCATACAAGACAGGCACTTTCCAGTTACTATTCATCAAATCAGGGGAGGGAACTCTAGATGTCTCAACAAAGAGCTGCTGGCCAAAATGAAACAACGGGACACCTTCTGGGCAACTTTTAAATCCTCTCTATCACCTGCAAACTGAAATAATTACCGTAGACTCCAGAACCAGTGTAAGCAGGACTCTAAACTCCTCAAAGCCTCTTTCATCAAAAACCAGCAGACCCGCAACCTGGATGATTCTCATAGGTTCTGGACCTCAGTTAACTCCCTTACTAAACCTGGTCCCAGGCAGAGCAACATCAACCTGCTCATGGAAGCAGGTCTCTTAACTGAGCCATCAAAAGTTGCTGAAGTCTTGAGCCACAAGTTTTTTAATCTAGAAGCTAACCTTGCTAAACTCCCACCCAAGGTTGCTACCCCTGTCCCTGGGAGTGAGAGATCTAAGGTGACTGTCTCTCCTCCCTTCCACTTTAAAGCCATCTCCCTCATGGAGGTCCAATGTCTCCTCTAGGCCCTCCCCAATTTTGGCAGTGCTGGGAGTGACAGCCTCTGCCCTCAGTCCCTAAAACTGTCCACTGACCTCAATGCTAAACCCCTTGTATCTTATTTAACCTGTCCCTTTCGACCTCAGCCATTCCCTTATTTGGAAACAGGCCATAGTTGTTCCCCAGTTTAAGTCAGGTGACCCCAAACCAGGGATCGACAAATTTTAAAATCTCATGCTAGTCCAGGACAAGTGGCCTTGACAAAAATGGTAGTCCTCGAGTTCCGAGTGGTAGTCCAGTACATTTCAATTGAAATATTCAACCGACTTAACAGAAATAAGTTAAATGGTGTGGCTGTGTGGCAGGGCTTATACGTTGTACTATTATTTCATAGGATGGATGGAGAGATGTAGAAGAACTTCATAAATCAGGAAAAACAATATTTTTGTTAATACAGGCCAGGGTAGTACAGGCTGGACACTAAGGCACCCCAGGCAGAAGTCTGTATTAGAAGAGATTGGAGAAATGATACAGAATTAGTTAATGACAAGCCAAAACCAGCTAGGCCGTTAGTTGAGAAGAACATTAAATGGTGATTAAGGGCTAGGCCAGGAAGAAGATGATGGGGCACTGGGAGCAGGAGTACTAGCATCAAGAAGATCATCAGCAGCAGAAGCAGCTAAACCAGAAGATAATGTATCAGCAGCAACAGCATGCCCACTAACATGTCGAGTGCCTGGACCAGAGAGCAGCCAGTGGTTAATTGCTGGATCCAGATCAAAGTCATGCAGTTCAGGACCTTCTACTGCTATCTGCAGGAGAGACTGTAGTGAATCATCAGCCAGCCTTGTCCTGATTTTTGTTTTGATTAGGTTCTGAACAGAAAAACTCTCACATTTTGCAGTCGATACACTCATTGCCATGAGTATTTCAACTAGGGTCAAGAATGTGTATAATCTGGGGTGGTTTTTCTTTTAGTAATCTGGTATATACGTGCAAATAGGGTTTTGCAATGGCAGATTTCAATACTGTTTTAAACGCAGCATACTCTGACTTTATATGTTCCTGCTGCTCCTCTGTGAAAAAGTGAAAATATTCTGCCAGGTTCGCAAGTTCAGAGGTCCCAAACACCGCTAGTTGGTCTCTTGGCAGATCAAACTGCTTAAAATCTAAGCAGCTGAACCATTTGAGAGGCACCTCTGAGAAATTTTTAAATCTGTTATCAATATACATTATTGCTGCATCTATTAAAGTCTGCAGTTGTCCATCTGTCACAAAATTGATTTCTGGGCAGTTGCCTCTGAATGGGAAATGAACAGTCTTTCTCCTCCCCTCCCCTCTTTGTCACAACATATTCCATACATTTCTGTTCTGGTTTGTAATGGCTGAGAAAAGCTGACATGTATTGCCCTGGCATGGTTTTCAGTTCCATAAGTTGGAGTAGGCAGGTCTCAACAAGCTGTGGAACTTCCAGTATTACTATGTCATCTCGTTGAAACTGCAGTGACAGGTTTTTTAGTATCGGCAGGAAATCTTGCAGTATATGGATAGCTTTTACAAACTGCACACTCTGTGTTTCTTTTAAGAGGCCCTTTGTATTTGAACTTTCATCACCACCAGCAGTCAAAGATGCATGTAGGTGTTGTACAACAGTGGGTAGGTTAACCTGAACTGCATGTACCGAACGTGACCTACTGGCAAGCCATCTCACTTGTTTAATTGCAGTAAAGTGCGCCAGATCAGTATCCATCACGTTAGCAATTTCTTGGAGCTCTCTCATTTTTTTGGGACTATAGTGATAAAATTTAAATATTCCCTTGAGAGTACTTTCCAGCTTTGATACAAATTAATTTTTTTAACACATCGAGAACTGCCAGCTCTAGCTTATGGGCAACGCAATGCATCGTAATTATTTCTGGACGGCAGTGTTCCAATCCTTTGCTATGGTTCCTCCTCTTCGCCATCATGACACTGGCCCCATCAAAATTTGCTGAAATAAGAAGCGGTCCTGGATTGTTAACATTTTGTAGATTACTGAGAGGAAGATTTACTGACTCCAATGCAGTTGATATTGCATGGAATACACCTTCTGCATGTGCATGTTCCAGTGGCACAGCTTGGATAAGTAATGTATGCACCTGTTTTGAATTGGGTTCAACAAACCTTAAGAAAACATTTTCCCACTCAGTTATACTGTAATCAGTACTGCCGTCAGCAAGAACTGTCACATACTTAACATTAGCAAGAGTCTGCATCTGGGTTCTGGATATCACTGCTGAAATAGCACTGCAAAAGTCCCTGGCTCGCTTATCGTTAGTATAATTAGAACCTAGCTTAATGCCATTTTTTCTGTAATTAAGAGCCACTCCTTGTCTGAGAAAGGGCGAAGATTTTCGCTATGAATGCGCTGTGTTAAACAGGCGCCTCATCTTTTGCTTTTGTGGCCTCTTCCAATTGTGCAAAGGCTTGGTAAAGTGGTGACTCACTAATCTCACAACATACTACTCGTTGGCCACTTTCCAGAATATGTTGATTCTGGCATAGCACATGTGGATTGGATTTTTCATGTGCTCGTAGTGACTCAATGCGAAAGTTGTTAGAGCCTGTGGCAAAGACATTTGTTTTTTTTGAAAATGCTGGAGTTGCAATACTGGGATACTTTTCACATAGTGTGCAGTACATAAGCCCCTTTTTATCATCGTATCTCAACCATTTATAAATGGACAGCCAATGACACTGAAATAGTCTGGCCCTTTTCTCTTGGTCATATTTCTTGTCTTTAGTACTCCCAACTGCCACCTCATTATCAAGCAGTAAACTACGTCTTCCTAGCAAGTGACACAGGGCCTTTTGAGATAAGGCTACTAGGGCTTCTCTGTTTACATCAAGTACCTGGTCATGGTCAGCAGTTATATCCAGAACCACAGATTCAGTTTCATGACTTTTATCTGTGGAAGTAGTATCAGACTGTGTTTGTCTCTAAAAGATGATGCTGCTGCCGGCCAAGAGAGACAAGAGACTTTGTTGTTTGGCTTTGTTCTGCTGCATATTGTCCATATAAATTTGGTGGTCACTTTTTTTTTAAAGACTAATGGAACCAATAATAATAAACTTATTTTAAACACTGGTGTCTGTGTGTTCTTTTTTCACTGGTGGTTAGTGTGGGCTCATGGGCTGGGTTTTTCTTTCTATACCCTGCAAGTTGTCTTGTCCTGCTGGCTGCAGAACACTCTCCACACAGTCACTCACTCTCCTCTCTCCCAGCACAGCCCAAGCAGTTAGGCTCCCTTATTTTACTATTACTTACACTTGTATTATATATATTTTTTTACTAGATTTTTCTTTTTGTTTCTTGGGTACTTCAAGCCAAAAGCCAACCAACTGGCTGCAGGACACTGGGTCCTTCACTCCTTTTCACAAAATCTCTCCCAAAAGCCCAACTAAGCCCATTGCATAGCCCCACATCACACACAGTTTGAGTTATAGGCTTATTTCTTACTATACTATCTTTTTTTTACTAACTTTCTCAAGTCAGTCCTTTCTTCGCCCCTCCTCTCTCCAAGCTCCTCCTTCACTCCTTTACACACAATCTCTATATCTGCGCTCTCCTCTCCCAATAGCCCACCAGCCTCTTCCCTTATTTTCTTTCTTTTAGCTTTCTTTTTATTATTTTATTTTTTCTTTGTTTATGCAGCTAGTAGTCAAATAAACTGCTGTTTTACTGGTGGGCACTGGGCAACACAAAGCTCCGCACCCCACAGCAGTCCCCTGCCCTTGCTTTCTTCCTTTTTATTTTCTGTAGTCAGTGACACTTAGCTGCTGCTAGTTCTCAGTTGTGCAGACTGCTGACAGTACCAGACGGTCCGCCTCCCAAGTTTCTGGTTTGTTTCCTTTTCTCCTTGTTTCAATTATTTTTTTAGTTGTTTAACCAGGTATAGCACACTAAGCTAAGTGACCTGGGAGCACAAGGAGGTTAAGTGACTTGCTCAGGCAGTATGCAAGTGGAAGCTGTGGGATTCAAACCCAGGTCTGGTCTGCTGGATGTCACCAGATTTGCAGCTCAGAACCTTAGACCACTGCACTATACTGCCTACTTAATTTATTTTATATGCACCTTGGTTTGCTTTCACCCTGTTATACCCAACCTAACCCTTCTCAATATTTTATTTACCCTGCCTGCACACTCCTTATTTACTCAGATTAAACTCTTCTTCATTAATTTTGGCAAAACTGGCATGGCTTGCTTGTCTGCTGCACTAATGGACTTGTGTGCAGTTAACAGTGCTCAGCCACGTTGCCCCCACTCCTTAGTCCTCCTAGCTCCTGCCTTCCCTCCTCCCCGCTCTTCACTCTCACCAACCCTCCCTCCTTAATTCAGTTTTAAATTTGTTTTCCCGAGTAGTCAAGTCCACTCCACACACACAAAGAAAGGTCGCACTCGCAGTCCCCACTACCCGATATCCACAACAATGGACTGTTTAATTTGTGTATCCTCTAGTCTCCACCAACAGACAGTGAATGAGGGGCTCCAACGCAATGCACGTCTTTACACTCGTCTCCACTACGCGCCAAATCACCACCGCGGCCAATGGGCATTCTTTGTATCACTTACAGTTCAAGATTGTCTTCTTCATTTGGCCCCACGCCTGCCAGTCCGACAGCTTGCTCCTCCTCTGTTTTCCTCCGACGAGATGCTGCTCGAGCTCGCTCCGCTTTTGATGCCACTTCCGTAGGCTTCCATAGGCTGAAGCAAGCTCATACACTCACCACTCGTTCCCGACCAGTAGGTGCACAGCAGAAGCAGTGAGCACCCTACTGGTGGAAGGTAGAACTGCAGCAAAGATTTTTAAATCAGTGCTAGCCCGTGGACAGGTGGCACAACAGAAAGTGCTTGTCCCTGCACTGTATCTGGTAGCCCGGGACGTCGGGCAATAGGATTTGTCGAACCCTGCCCCAAACCCATGGATAATTACAGACCAATATCCATTCTTCCTCACCTGATCAAGATCCTCGAAAAAATTGTCCATTTACAAATCTCTGACCACATCTCAAAATACAGTCTGCTATCTACTGACCAGCATGGTTTTCATAACGGCTTAAGTATCACCACTGCGCTGGCTTGCTTCATGGACCACGTTCTAAGGAAACTGAATGGAGGTAAACTCACTGGGGCAATCGTTGTCGACCTCTCTAATGCTTTCGACCTAGTACATCATGACATTCTCCTCCACAAATTCAATTCTTATGGCTTTTCACCAGGTACAATAGATTGGTTTAAGAATTACCTCTTTGAAGGATCTCCAAGGGTTGGCACCGGATGGGGGGGGCTATCCAGCCCTCTAGAGGTGCATAGTGGAGTCCCTCAAGGGTCCATACTAGGACCCATCTATTTCTCCCTTTTCGCGAACCATCTACTTGGTGACAGCACAGGCTGCCATAAGATCACGTACACAGACAATCTTATTATATTCAGGAGTGACAAAAGTCCACAAAATTTATCCTTCTCCCTCTCCAAGTATTTTGAATCCACTCACCACTGGTTCACATAAAACAGACTACTTGTAAATGCCAAAAAAAAACCAAAAACAAGACCATGCTACTCAAGTCCATGCCTAGGCTCACTAAATGTTCTGCTGGGCAAACCAATTCCCTCTGCATCCTGGGCCTGGATGAATTCCCCCCTTGAACATGTCACCACCTTCAAATACCTGGGGGGTCACTCTTGACCCCTCCCTTACCTTTAAAGATCATATCGGGCTAGTTGTGAATCATGTTAACCAGCGGTTGGGCATCTGCTACCCCTGAGGCAGCTCATGACCCCTGACATGCAACTGGCTATTGGGCAGGACATGCTCCTACCCCACCTAGATTACCGCTCTCTCATCATCTCTCAAACCGTGTCTCATCACCTCTCATGTCTCAGTACTGCTTTTAACAACATTTTCAGATTTGTCACTCTAACCCCATATAACACCCACCACTTCTCCCTTTACTTGACGCTCAGGTGGCTCTTCCCCCAGACCCACTGGGACTTCCTTAAGGGATCCCTCATCTACAGATCCCTTCATGATGGTGCTCATTCCCCTTTAACATAGAAACATAGACGTTGCGGGGTGCTGTTGAGCCCAAGCAGTGAGAAGCAACTTTTTCTAGCTCTCCACAGCATACTACTAAATCCACCCTAATAATCCCTTTTATGAGTTTTGGAACTGAAATTGGACTTCACCAACAGAAACAGCGATCTTGTTTTGGTGAGAATGAGCCCTAAAATGGACAAAACAATCGCTGGGTCAGGGAAAAGTAAGGGACAGGGCAAACCAGATGATGGTGCGCAGATTGAGGAGGCCTCTGGCTCAGGAGAAACCTTAGCAACATTAGGGCATAAAATGCAAACCTTAATCGCATCTCTTTCCACGCTCAACCAGAAAGTAGACAAAATCAATGGTCGGGTTTTAATACTTGAAACAGCTGTTGATTGCCTGAAGGGAGAAATACAGCAGGTCCATAAACAGGCCGACGCGTCTACTGGAGCCACGGCCCTCATGGCTAAGGAGTCCCAACATCTAAGGGCTAGACTGGAAGCCCTGGAAAACCAAGCAAGGTCTGCAAACGTCCAGCCAATGGGGCTGCCTGAGGGGTCAAAGGGAGACCATCCGATTATGTACATGCAAGACTGGCTTTCAGAGAAGCTCCTACCGGAAGGATTGCAAGAGGATTGAGGCATTCATAAAGTATATCAAGTGACCCCGCAGGGCCGAACACTGAATTCGGACAAGCCTCGCACCATGATGTTAATTACTTTAGGAACTGGAGCTAGGGACAAGATCCTGCGACATGCTCATCATGCTGCACCCTTAACTCAGGATGGAAACCAGATTCATCTGTTTCCAGATATCAGTTACGCCACGAGGCAGAAGCGTAAAAGTTCGATGCGGTTAGGCGGGTACTCAGAGAAATTAATGTATCGCATACCATAATATTCCCTGCAAGGCTTTGGATCGTTTAACAGGCTAAAACATGCATCTTCACAGATCCCATAGAAGCCGGCAAGTGGGCTGAATGCAAAGTGACTGAATCGCGAGTTCAACCGGTGGAATCGGAGAGCAAGGAGGAGGTACCTTGAAGGAAGATAAACATTGGGACTTTTAGTGATCTGCATGTTGCAATGACTATAAGTAGGGCATTGACGTCTCTCAGATATATGTCTGCTCTATTCTGTTTTTACTGTTTATTAGAGAGAGCGTGCCAACAGTGAAAATTTA
The DNA here is from genome assembly GCA_016271365.2 of Neoceratodus forsteri. Taxonomy (NCBI): domain Eukaryota; kingdom Metazoa; phylum Chordata; order Ceratodontiformes; family Ceratodontidae; genus Neoceratodus; species Neoceratodus forsteri. The sequence continues at coordinate 1,732,842,108 of CM057449.1, forward strand.
AACGTTCCTTTTCTTGGTTTCTAAGAAGGTAAAATAATACTTGATAGGTTCTTTCTCTCTTTTTTCCCTTTTCATGTAAGAAATATGAAGAGGAACATAAGGTCAGAAAGTTTGTTGCATTAAGACTAGAATTAGTTTGCTATGAAACTGTTTATTTGAAATGTTTTTCATTAAAGGAATAATGCACGACAGGGTGTGTGTCGTGCTGGGATAATGTCATGCCTGGGGTGATTAGACGCGGGCCGCGGGCGGTCGACTAATCACCCCAGAACTGACGTTATCCCAGCACGACACACACCCTGGAGTGCATTATTCCTATTATACAATGGCTCATTTGTAATAAAAAAAAAAAAAAAGATAGGAAAAAGTAAATTTAAAGTTTATTTTTTTGTCATTTTTTAATATGCGTAGGATTATTTTGTGGGTAAATAGTGCTGATTTTCACTTCCAGCCAGCAGGTGGAGCTGTGTTTCTACAGTCCTGTTAGTATTTAAGCAACTCTTCTTAGCATAGGACCTTTGTTAATGGTGATCGGTTTGTTATTGTGCCCTGTTGCTTTGTAGTTTTAATCTTTTTTTTTATTTTTAAAGTTTAGGTTTTTATTTTATTTCTTGTATCTTTACTGAGTAACTGCTGGTAGCAACTTGGGAATCGCATGCTCCGCACCCCCGACGTCTTTCAGCTCACTTTCTGTAGATAATTTCTGTGCCGAGGAAACGAGGTAGGGAAACGGCAAGGAGATTTTCTGTTGTATTTTCTGTACAAGATGGTGTTATTAAAAAGCAAACAAACATGAAGAGTGGTTTGAAAGTTAGTGAGGGAGCGGTTTGAAGACACACACGCGGTGTCTGCTAATGACACACTCGCTCACTGACCGGGGACATTATTCAGAGGGAATCGGAGAAGCAGGTTACCGAGCGGGGATCGGGCTGGGTTTTTTGAAGCACTTTCAGGAATTACATGGGTTTCACAGAGGTGGATTTAAAAAATAAGGAGGAGGAATATGTGTCACAGTTATGTGCTCGGTTTTTTACTGTTTCTGTGTTACGGAGGATTTTATACCATCATGAAGAAACGCCAGGAGGTTTTCTGCAGTGTGGTGAAGGAGATTAGAGGAATAGTTGTGCAGTGATTTTTACCATTGTTTTACATTTCATGCGGTCACTAGGTGTGTTGGGACTAGATCCATGATGTTATGCCAGGATAACATCACGGGTCCAGTGTCCCATTAACCAATCAGAGTTCTAGATTCTTTCTTGCCATTGTATAATTAGCTTTAACACATGGCTCCAACTATCCCTTCCTGGGATGATGGCACTACAGGATCTGATTGCTGGATAATCCTATAATCTTTGGGACTGCCATGTGGCTCATGGGCTCATAACAGCAGCAAATTATGGACTAAATGTTGGAACTTTTGATAAAAGAAAATGTTGGTCCCTCCAATGTTGTATCAATATACAGCAAATGCATATTATATTCTTTGATTAAGGGAAATTGTTGTTCCCAAAGGTTGATCTATCTGATGGACTGTCTGCTGTATGTTATATTTGTCATGAGTCGTGATTATGATAAATAGAATAAAAATAAAGTTAAAAAAATAAGAAACATAGATGTTGATGGCAGATAAGGACCACTTGGCCCACCCATTCTGCCCATTTCCCTACCTACTGGACAAGCTGCAGATCCTAGTTAACCAACAGCCTTCTTCCTACCCCCCACAAGAACTGCCTTATGTCTGTCCCATGCATTCTTGAATTTCCCCACTGTTTTTGACCCCACAACCTCCTCAGGAAGGCCGTTCCATGTGTCCACCACCCTATCTGTGAAAAAATACTTCCTCACATTGCCCCCGAGGCGTCCCCCCTCTATCTTCAAATTGTGTCCCCTTGTTCTTGCACATCTCTTTTTCTGAAAGATGATACCCTCTTGGACTTTGTTGATTACCTAGAGGTACTTAAAAGTTTCTATCATGTCCCCCCTCTCCCTCCTTTCCTCAAGGGTATACATATTAAGCTCCTTTAGTCTCTCTTCGTATGGCTTCTGTTGCAGACCCTGCACCCTTTTAGTTGCCCTCCTCTGGACTGCCTTCATCCTGTCTATGTCCTTGCGGAGATGGGGTCTCCAGAACTGCACACAGTACTCCAGATGGGGTCTCACCAACTTTCTGTACAGAGGCATAACAACTTCCTGTTTTCTACTGGTGATGCCTCTCCCTATATATCCCAGTATCCCTCCATCCATCCCTACTGCCTTCTCACATTGCTTGCTAACCCTTACGTCATCCGATATGACTACCACCAGGTCCCTTTCTATTTTTGTTGCACCACCATGGAGGGATTTGTAGATAAGGGAGCCCGTAAGGAAGTCCCAATGGGCCTGGGGTGACAGCCACGTGAGCATTGAGTAAAGGGAGAAGTGGTGGGTATTATACGGGGTTTAACCAGACTTCCCAGAACCAAACATGGCACGTGGTAACTGAGGTCCTCCTCTCAATGCCTCCTTGACTATCCCCGGACTACTACTGATATGGGGGCAGAGAGCCTTCTCTATCACTGCCCTCAAGTTCTGGAATGGCCTACCAGCCTCACCCCACTCATTAGGCTCCCTTCTGCTATTCAAAGTACACTTTAAAAATGCCCTTCTATCACCCAAGTGCAACTCCTGATCTTGGGTGGATTTTTCTTTTGTCGGCTCTCATCCCACGAAACTGACAGATGCCATTCCTCCTGCCACTCACAGACATTAATCCTGAGCATCTTGGCTGCACTGTATTTCCCCACTTCTGCTCATCTGCAATTTTTTATTTTATATATGCACTGACTTATTTGTTGTTACTACCTGTTTTACTATCATTGTCCCCAGCTTTAAACTGTTATTTTACCTGTGTATTGTATCGCTGAACCTTGTGTATTGTACTCTCATGCACTGTATGCTGTATTTCCTCATGTATTTTCACTTTCCTTGTACTGTATGTGCCATCTACATGGCCCAGGTCGTACCTGTAAACGGTCCCTGGGACCAGTGTGCCTACCTGGTTACCAAATAAATAAAATAAATCTGCATATTCTATTATTGTGCGTAGCCACTATGTCTGGTGATAAATACTCGGAATCCTCGTATTTTATTATCATGTGCAGTGGCAGTACCTACTGTTTAACACTAAGAATCCCCATATCACATTACTGTAACCAGTGACAATGCCTGAGCTTGAATACTTAGAATCCTTGTACTCCACCACTGTGAACAGTGGAAACACCTGCCATTAAATACTCTTTTTTTTAAATAAGTTTTTATTGAAGAGGTTTTCACATTTTAAGACAGAAACACACACAGGACAGTTGTACAGTTATGAATAGTAAAAGTATAAGCATGGCATCCAGTTATGAATACTAACAGCGATCCTGCTAAATATCACCTCTAGTGTGCTCCAGGAAATTAATGCTGGATCAAATATACAGCATTTAAGGGACAAAAGAGGAGTCAATCTCTAGTTTATGGTTGTGCCATTTACTGTATTCCAGGTCTCTTCAAATATCTCTGTTTTATCTATGTGTATATCTGTAGGCCTTTCCAAGGCATTCTTTTTATCAACTATGTCGTACCACTTTTGCAGGGTTAGCGGACTGGGATACAACCATAACCTTGTGAGGACCTTCTTGGTACAAGTGAGCAAAATCAGCGAGAATTTATAAGTGCAGCCTCTCAGACTAGCATTAAATATTCAAAATCCCGCTGTTTCCCTCCTATGAGCAGTGACAGTGCCTTGTCCTAACTACTCAGAATCTTCAAACTTCACCACTGTGAGCACTGAGCAGCGGCAGAGCAGAATACTCAGAATGTTCATACCAACAGTGGTGGTACCTGGAATTAAAAACTCAAAAATATCCATATTCCATTATTGTGTGCTGCCGCAATGCTGGGCATTTAATACTCAGAATTTTCCATTCTCCATTATTAAGTGCAGCGGCAGTGCACAACACTGAATGCTAAGAACTCCCGCACTACTTACTGTGTGCACTGGCAGTGCCTAGCACTAAATGCTCAGAATCTCTGCACTCCATTACTGTGTGCACTGGCACTGCCTAGCTTTGAATGCTCAGAATCTCCACACTCCATCACTGTGTGCACTGGCAGTGCCTAGCACTGAATGCACAGAATCTCTACACTCTATTATTGTGTACACTGACAGTGCCCGACACTGAATACTCAGAATCCCCACACTACATTACTGTGTGCACTGGTAGTGAATGGCACTGAATGCTCAGAATCTTCACACTCCGTTACTGTGTGCACTGGCAGTGTCTGACACTGAATGCTCAGAATCTCTGCACTACATTATTGTGTACACTGACAGTGCCTGACACTGAATGCTCAGAATCCCCACACTCCATTACTGTGTGCACTGGCACTGCCTAGCTTTGAATGCTCAGAATCTCCACACTCCATCACTATGTGCACTGGCAGTGCCTAGCTTTGAATGCTCAGAATCTCCACACTATTATTGGGTACACTGACAGTGCCTGACACTGAATGCTCAGAATCCCCACACTACATTACTGTGTGCACTGGTAGTGAATGGCTCTGAATGCTCAGAATCTTCACACTCCATTACTGTGTGCACTGGCAGTGTCTGACACTGAATGCTCAGAATCTCTGCACTACATTATTGTGTGCACTGGCATTGAATGTGTAGAATTCCCATAGTACTTCAATGCGTTCAATGGCAGTGCCAGGCATTGAATGGTCAGAATTTCTGCACTTCATGATTGTGTGCACCACCAGTGCCTGTAATTGAATGCATAGAATCCCTATACTCCATTCTTGTGTGCACTGGCTGTGCCTGACACTGAATGGTCAGAATCTTTGCACTCCATTGTTGTGTGCACTGGCAGTGCCTGACACTGAATTACTCAGAATCCCCATACTCCATTACTGTGTGCACTGGCAGTGCCTGGCATTGCATGCATAGAATCCCTATATTTCATTACTGTGTGCAATGGCAGTACCTGGCACTGAATGCTCAGAATCCACATTCTGCATTCTTGTGTGTATTGGCAGTGCCTGATGTTCGATACTCAAATTTCCATGTTTCATTACTGTGAGTGGTGGCAGTGCCAGGCATTGACTGCTCAGAATTCCCATGCTCCGTTACTGTATGCAGTGGCAGGACCTCATTTTTGGACACTTACAATCCCTGGATTCCGCTACTGTGTGCCACTGCAGTGCCTCCATTATTGTGTGCTGCAGCAGTATCTGACAAATACTCTGAATTCCCATACTCCATTATTGTGTGCATGTGGCAGTGCCTGGTGTTGAATACTCAAAGTTCTCATACACCAGTGTTGTAAACAGAGGCAGTGCCATGCACTGATTGCTCAGAATCCTCATGTTTCATTACTGTGTGCAGTGGCTGGACCTAGTTTTGAATACTCAGAATCCCTGTACTCCACTGTCGTGTGCAGTTGCAGTTCCTCCATTATCGTGTGCCGTGGCAGTATCTGGCATTTCTCATTATTGCAAGCAGCGGCAGTGCCCGGTACTGAATGCTCAGTATCCCCATACTCCATTATTGTGAGCAGCGTCTGTGCCTCACGTAGAATACTCAGGATCTTCATATTCCATTACTGTAAGCAGTGTCAGTGCCTGTCACAGAATCCTCACGTCTTTTTTGTGTGCCATGGCAGTGTCTTGCGTTAAATATGCAGAACAGACGCAGTCAATTATTGTGTGCTGTGACAATGCCTGGCACTGAATACTCAGAATCCTCATACTCCACTACTGTGAGTGTTGTGGCAAAGCCAAGCACTGAATACTCAGAATCCTCATTCTCCACTACTGTGAGTGTTGTGGCAATGCCTGACACTGAATACTCAGAATCCTCATTCTCCACTACTGTGTGTGTTGTGACAATACCTGGCACTGAATACTCAGAATCCTCATTCTCCACTACTGTGTGTGTTGTGGCAATGCCTGGCACTGAATACTCAGAATCCTCATTCTCCACTACTGTGTGTGTTGTGGCAATGCCTGGCACTGAATACTCAGAATCCTCATTCTCCACTACTATGTCTGTTGTGGCAATGCCTGGCACTGAATACTCAGAATCCTCATACTCCACTACTGTGTGTGTTTTGTGGCAATGCCTGGCACTGAATACTCAGAATCCTCATTCTCCACTACTGTGAGTGTTGTGGCAATGCCTGGCACTGAATACTCAGAATCCTCGTACTCCACTACTGTGAGTGTTATGGCAATGCCTGGCACTGAATCCTCAGAATCCTCATACTCCACTACTGTGAGTGTTGTGGCAATGCCTGGCACTGAATCCTCAGAATCCTCATTCTCCACTACTGTGTGTGTTGTGGCAATGCCTGGCACTGAATCCTCAGAATCCTCATACTCCACTACTGTGAGTGTTGTGGCAATGCCTGGCACTGAATCCTCAGAATCCTCATACTCCACTACTGTGTGTGTTGTGACAATGCCTGGCACTGAATCCTCAGAATCCTCATTCTCCACTACTGTGTGTGTTGTGGCAATGCCTGGCACTGAATACTCAGAATCTTCATACTCCACTACTGTGTGTGTTGTGGCAATGCCTGGCACTGAATACTCAGAATCCTCATACTCCACTACTGTGAGTGTTGTGGCAATGCCTGGCACTGAATACTCAGAATCCTCATACTCCACTACTGTGAGTGTTGTGGCAATGCCTGGCACTGAATACTCAGAATCCTCATACTCCATCATACTGTGAGTGTTGTGGCAATGCCTGGCACTGAATACTCAGAATCCTCATACTCCACTACTGTGAGTGTTGTGGCAATGCCTGGCACTGAATACTCAGAATCCTCATACTCCACTACTGTGAGTGTTGTGGCAATGCCTGGCACTGAATACTCAGAATCCTCATTCTCCACTACTGTGTGTGTTGTGACAATGCCTGGCACTGAATACTCAGAATCCTCATTCTCCACTACTGTGTGTGTTGTGGCAATGCCTGGCACTGAATACTCAGAATCCTCATTCTCCACTACTGTGTGTGTTGTGGCAATGCCTGGCACTGAATACTCAGAATCCTCATACTCCACTACTGTGTGTGTGTGGACAATGCCTGGCACTGAATACTCAGAATCTCATACTCCACTACTGTGTGTTGTGACAATGCCTGGCACTGAATATTCAGAATCCTCAAACTCCACTACTGTGTGTGTGTGTGCAATGCCTGGCACTGAATACTCAGAATCCCTCATTCTCCACTACTGTGTGTGTTGTGGCAATGCCTGGCACTGAATCCTCAGAATCCTCATTCTCCACTACTGTGTGTGTTGTGACAATGCCTGGCACTGAATCCTCAGAATCCTCATACTCCACTACTGTGTGTGTTGTGGCAATGCCTGGCACTGAATCCTCAGAATCCTCATTCTCCACTACTGTGTGTGTTGTGGCAATGTCTGGCACTGAATACTCAGAATACCCATTGTCTATTATTGTGTGCCGCTGCAGTGTCTAGCATCGAATTCTCAGAATCCTCATATTCCACTGCTGTAAGCAGTATCTGCGCCTGGCATTGAATATTTAGATGCTTGTGTGTTATTACTGTGTGCAAGTGTCGGTGCCCTGAGCTGACAGTTTAGGATTGCGTTTAGGAATGCACTTTGGCTCCAAGGCCCACAAGGCAGGAGTAACATTCCCAATCTGATAAACTCTGGAAATATCTCTTTATTTAAATTATAACACTGCTTAACAAACATAAACACATCCAGTATCTCAGTAACATACATATCCCTTGCAGTGGTTGTGTGGGTATGGAATGCTTATAAGAAGATGCACTACAGTTGAGTGAATAGTCTGTAAGCTATAGGCATCAATGTAAGTCTCATGATATACCTTTTAGGTCGCCTTGTTGATATACTTAGGTAGGTTACTATGTGACCAAAATTCAGAGACTCCACTGAAATTGAACCCAACTAAGTCTATAGCAAGATTCAAACCAGACGTTTCGTCTGTATCCTCCAGTTGGCGCTAAACTGAGAGGGCTACTACCCCAGCCTATGTGGCTATGGACAGGTTGAGGGGGCCTGGGTCCTATGACGCGGTGCCTCCATTTTTATAAGTTGAAAATTTGGGAAGAGAGGTGTCACTCAGCATGGCGACTAGGTTTGACTACTCTGCACAGGGGTACCCAAAGTAATCCAGAGACTAGAAGCAATAACATAATGTCCAATACCAGGAAATGGGATTCTAAAGTGTGGCTTTATTCAACAACACTGAATGAAAAGCATAGATGGACCCCCACGGGGGCTACACTCCTTGTAATGCAGATAAGGTGATGACACAGACACATATCCATTCTTGGATCCTAAACTTCCATATATCATGGACTCTTTAACTAGTGGCACACTATCAACCTCTACTCCATCCCAACGTCTGGGCACCCTCTTCAGGCACTGGCCAATACCTGACAGAAAGGTGACTGGTGTCTCAAAGCGAATCCATAGAGGTGAGCCCTGTTACACCACATGGGGGGTCTCCCAGCTTTTGTTCCATAGACCCATACCTGGCCATTCCTTTGTTTACACACACACATCCTTGACTACCGCAGTGCAGACTGTACATGGCTTTGTAATGCAGTAGCTGTCTTTCTCTGAAGACCCCCCACATACAACAGTCATTACATCTCACTGTTCCATAAGCTTCTTCCTTGGCTACTATAGTGTAGACTGTACATGGCTTTGTAATGCAGAAACTGTTTTTTCCTTGAAGACCCCCCCCTCATACAACAGTCATTACATCTCACTGTTCCATAAGCCCTGGACTTGGCATTCTGACTGACCCACAGCCCCAGAGACTTATTTACTCACTGTTTTGGTGAATGACACTGGCCTTTTGTCAAAGCTTCATCACCCTCCACGTTGCAGGCTTCCAAAAACTCTGAATGAATCTCTATTCCACAAAAACTGTAGTGCCCCAGCACTCTTCATCAGGCAGCTTCTTCCTTTTCTCAGACCAGGGGGTTGCCGCTGGGAGTTGGTTCCTTGTGCCTCTCTTATGGTGGAAGCACACACCCTAAGGTAGCTCTGAGTCAGAGCTGAGAGCAGGGGGGCCTGCCCCTGCAGTGCACCCCCTCCCTCCACTGTATTACAGGATCTACATCCTTCTCTCTCTTGAGCCTACTTCAGACTGACTTTGAGATTCCCCAACGTTCTATCTAACTCCCAACTGCAGCATTCCATTGTGGCTTATGTTGCTGCAGAATTCTATAATGATGTTATAGCCCCACCTCAGCAGAGACTGAAAACAGAGCAAGACATAGTGAAATCCATTTAACTGGAGTTCCACTAGCTGCCTGTCCCTGCCTGCCACTAGATCTAACTTGGGTTCTAGTAACCCCGGGTAACAGGGGAATTACACGTTAAAGAAAGTATTTTTTTTTCCTAAAATAACTACTAAGAGTAACAGGACACACAATGCTAGATGTGTCACAAACAAAGATATCGCAGGTTATATATGTCATAATGCCATACTTAATCAATGGGAGAAAGCTGAGACAATGCTCGAATGCATCACAGTGCAGCTATGCAACATTCTAACCAGAGAACTGAAGTCTAAATAAACAGGGCAAGATCAAAATAAAGAGCTAATTTGAAAGCTTTACAACTGAAAATGTGTGGTTTTGTATAAGCCAAGAACACAATGGCCTGACTCAGAACATTTCATTTATCATCCTTTGTGAGGGGTAGAACCTTCATAGTTCACTTGTGGCTTCACCGCTCATGCTTTATGGTCCTGTCCTTTATCTCATGAGGATAATTGCATTTTCTGAGTCAGACCACTGCATATCCTTAATTTATCAAAAATGGGTTAGGTTCACGATATTTAGCCCAAAATGCAACAGCTACTGTAGCTAACCGTAAGCCAGAATTGATGCATAATTAGGTTATCATTGTAAAGATACTCACACACCCCTCAGGAGAGAACGGTAATTAATATTGACAATAAGTTTGAGGACTCCTGAATAAGTGATTCTCAAGATATAGCTAAAAATATGCCGTGAATCTCAAGTAAGAACCATTAGGTCACCAGAGTCAAGGGTTTAAATGTCTACAACACATTAGATCACAACTAGAAAAATGATTTTCAAAATATAATTAAAAGGTATTTGAGAAACACAGAAGTCTTCACTTAAGCAATAAGGCATGACAGGGTGTGTGTCGTCGCTGACTAACGTCACATCTAGGGTGGGCCGTGGCCTTATTCAGGGACGACACACACCCTGGAGTGTCTTATTGAGTTATTTTCTGTGATTCCATGTTTTTTTTTTTAAACAGGAGTGAAGACTGTCGTAATAAACAGAAAAAAAACAGACATGACAGGGTATGCGTCGTGGTTGGATAGTAGCACACCTCAGGTGTGTCATGAGGCATCACCAAGTGCCTTCACTTCAATCACTGGAGAAGTGCTGTTACCCCACCACAATATACACCCTAGTGTGTCTTACTGTGATTATAAAAGGAGTCCAAGATGTTTTTTTTTTTTTTGGGGGGGGGTAAAGAAATGCACTAAATCAAAAAAGAAACAGTTTTATGATTTTTTTAAAACAGTCCCAGCACTGACATGCCATCTCAGGTTTAAATATCATGTACAGCAAAAGTCATGTATTTTTAATTAGCTCTTAAACCCTCTAGTTTCCCCCAACCCACCCCCTTTTACCTATTCCCTCACCTTTCTTCCTTTATCTTTATAATATTCTCTCCCTTTTCTCTGTCTTGTTTATTTTCTGTCTTGCCAACATTCAAGAGATGGAATGTTTACTACAGACAGAATGCAATTATTCAAACCTCTGCTCAGTTCTGCAGGCAGAATGTTTACTCCCACTAGCACGCAACAGAAGGCCTCAGATTGAACCAGGGCTTTTGTTTTATCTGTAACTGCTTAAACAACACAGATTTCCCTAATAAGCAGGTGAGGACAGGAGGGAGATTTTTCATGGCCAGCAAAGAAATACTCTAAATTACAATTCTAAGTATCGTAGTACTTAATTTTTTAAGTTATGCATGTGTGTGTAACAAGAGTATAACGAGGGCAAATAACATTTAATTCTTATGTTTATACATTTAATAGTTTTATTTTTAGGGCCTAACTGAAGGTTTTTAGTGAGTAAAGGTGACAGCCACATTTGTGATGGCAGTCAAGAATGGCCGGTATTATTGATTTTATTGTGAAGAAGCTACTGGATCTTCTTCCAGTGCAGACGTCATGGGATATCAGTACTGGGTGCTGAGCTCCTCAAATCAGATTACTGGACTTTTTATACCCATATTATAATATATTATAACTACTCTTCCACTTTATACAGACTTACAAATAAATAAATTATTTCAACAGTGTAAGAGTGTGCGTGCGTGTGTGTGTGTGTATGTCTCTTTCTCTACTGTTCTCATTCTCTCTTGTTGCTAACACTAATTTAGCAGTGTAGGCATAGCAATGTGAGGTAAGGGACAAGCTGGGGAGTAAAGTGTGGCAGGTACAGTACTTTTACATTTTAGTGACTTTACATCTCTAGTGGTACACTTCAATAAATACAGTAACTAGAAACAACCAGTTCTAGATTATGATTGGTTGGCAGTGACCATTAAAGCAGCAGAATGTTTTAGTAAGCAAAATATTTCTTCATATTGCTTTTTTAGCAATTAAGTATTTCTGAAATGTTTAGATTAATCATCAGATTTTTTTTAAACAGCTTTTTATCGTCTGACGCTTTTGTAGGCAAAGTTTACGATAGGCAGAGTAGGCACAGCTACAGGGGAGACAAATGTTGGCAGTACGATTAAGGTCATAAGATGAATGAAATTAAGTTGTAAACTACACAGTTACTAATTATTAAATGAATAATGTATAGTATCTTCAAAATTAAAAAAAAAGTTGAAAAATAATTTTTATTAAAATAATTCTTTAAACCATCGTGTAATTTATAGTGTTGATACAAAAGGAAAAAAATTACTCACCTTAGTAATCTTGTTTCTTCTAAGGGAATATTACTGTATTCTGACTTATGCAGTATGGTCTCACCATAGGACTGCCCCGGAGCCAAAATGGTTAATAGAACCTATGCTAATGATGGAATGTTAGGCTCAAGCTAGGTTTTCAAATCACTGTCCCTGGAAAACAACTTCTAAACCGTCAGATTCTTACGAAGCCTGCTCTAAGCAGTTTCCTATTACTATAACAATATTAATAATAACAGTAATATAATAATAAAACCTAGAGCTCTCTTCCCAAGTAAAAAGAGAAAACAACAATACAGGGTATTACCCCCTTTTTCAAAGAAATTATTTTTTCTATATGACGTCACTAAGACTCAAGTCACAGGTGTCCAAAAAACAAGAACCAAAGATACCCTCAGGTTTGCACCAACTCTACCACAGCAGTAGTGCAGTGACCTTAGGTTTTAGTAGGGGAGGTAGGGTGGGAGCTCAGAATACAGTAAGATTCCCTTAGAAGAAACAAGATTACTAAGGTAAGTAATTTTTTTCTTCAAATCCCAGGAAATCTTAACTGTATTCTGACTTATGCAGATTACCAAGCAGTGCCTTTGGAGGTGGGCTAGAATCTACTTAGGAAACAGAATCTGCAGGACTGCTGTGCCAAACCTGGCTTTACCTCTGGCCTGAACATCCAAACAGTAGCGTTTGGTGAATGTGTGGACTCTTTTCCAAGTTGCAGCTTTACAGATGTCCACTAGGGGAATCTCTCTGGCAGCTGCCAGAGAGGAGGCAGTATCCCTGGGAGAGTGGGCTCTGAGACCCATAGGTAGTTGCTTTCCCACCTTACCATAGCAGAACTGGATACAGGTAATGATCCACCTGGAAATGGATTGTTTGGTGGCAGGTCTACCTTTTCCCACCTCTCCATAAGTGAGGAAGAGCTGGGTCTGATTCTGCCTGTGACTCTTTGTATGGTCCAGACGGTAGCTGACTGCCCTTTTCACATCTAGGCTGTGAAGCCTATGCTCACCTGAGGTGGACTGGTCAGTAAAGAACACTGGTAAGGTAACAGACTGATTAAGGTGAAAATCTGAATCTGATACCACCTTGGGCAGGAATTTTCTGTTAGTCTTGAGAACTATTTTGTCCCTATGGACAGCAATATTACCTTGCTCTGTAGACAACGCCTGGAGCTCACTGATCCTTCTTGCAAAGGTAATAGCTACCAGGAACACTGTTTTCCAAGTCACATATCTGAGATCTGCTGTAAACATGTGTAACCCCCCTGCAAACTGGGGTTCCCAAAAGTCTTCCAGGAGCTTGCCTGAATGCTACAAGTCTAGGCGGTGTTCGGCGTCTGAGCTGTTTAAATGTGGTTCCAAGTGAGTGCTATTTGAGCCTCTGCATACTGTCTCTTTAAGAGCTGTCTGCTTGCAGACTTAATTAGTTTGTATGGGGGGACTGTGTATTTAATACTCGAATCCCGCCCGAGCTGCGGAGAAATCGCTCCGTTTCTGCAGTCGCTAAGAACGCAGAGGGAGCCTAAATGAAAGATGTAACTGTTTGCCTGACACCGGTTAGAGTGTTAAGTAAAATGCAGTTTGTCTAACCTGCCTTTCTTGCAGCCGGGACTCTGTGTGTGTGTTACCCCTCCATTTTGGACATAAACTGCTGTGCTGGGCCAATTGGGTTAAGGGTACCCTAAAATGGAGCCTGTGGACGAATCAGAACTTGGACTCCTAATTTTGAGCCAGCCACAAAGGGATTGTATGGGCAGTGACTCTGGGAAATGCAGTTTTGACCTTGGCGCCTTTTTCTACCAACAGAGGGAGTCTTACTGTGAGTGACAGCTGAATCAGCCAACAGAATAATGTGGAGCTAAAGGAAATGCCCTGCTCTGTGACTGGAAAGATCAGATCAGTTGTGGCAGTGAAGAGAGAAGGAGCTGTGTGCTTCTGCGGTGTATAGTTTCACGCGGGAAGCCCATGTGAGGCCCTGAGTTTCGGTCTGCAGCCTTTGTGAGTGCCAGTTTGGACTGAATCCAAGTTGTGAGGAGAAAGAAGCACTACAAGTGTGGAAACCAGGCTCACCCTGTAGAAGACTGGAGAAATTGCTGAACTGCGGTCGGTCTGTCAGGAACTGAAGCTGCTGTGTGTGCTCCCGGGTATTTTGCAGTAATTGCGATCGGGATCGAGGAGCAGCCTGCCTGGGTACAGTACTTTCCTTTTACATATAAATGTGCGTAGTGCTTGTGGGGAATCGCTATTTCAAATCCCCTGTACAGTGAATTGTGTGCTGAAGCTGGAAGTAGACTCCCAGCTTAATTCGGACTACATCCGTTTGCTATCAACTGCAGTGGGGTCCAGTCACAAGGACCTTGTCCTCATGCCCTGCTCTTCTGGCAATCCAGAGGGACATTCTCCATCCGATCCTCAGCTTGGGTGTTGTGAGTACAAATCACGGTATTCCCCTGCAGCTTGTTTTCAATCACAAGTGTGTCACCTAATTCTTGTTGTTTCACTGTTTCATGGACTGAGCCCTCCGGCTCCGGATTACAATTGGGTGTTGTGCATATATTTTCTTCTACTGGGCCTATCCATCTGCACCTGCCGGGCAACAGACCTGGCGAACCCCCCTCCCCAACCTGGGTACCCAGAGTGTGACTTTTCAGACCCTGTATGTGTGCACAGTACTGTGATTTGAATATTTCCAAACCAAATCAACCTGACTGCCCCCCTCCTTGTTACTGTCCCCTAAATAAATCAGATTTGTTGTTGTTATACTTTATACTGTCTGTGGTGTTGGTACTTATGGAAACAGTATTGTATTTTGCTGTGTATGTTGTTTAACCTTACTTTACAGGGGGTCCTAAGAGACGTGCTGCAGAATCAGTCTCAAGAGTAAGTGGTATCTATATGAGTGAACAGTGTGTATACGTGGGTATTGGGGCTGTAACTCCAGTGTACTGTGAGCCACTAGAGGGAATAAAAGGGGGTCCTAGTGTCCCAAAGGGCTGTGACCAAGCTAGTCTAACCACTACAAACCCTGACCTCTGGGTGGAGGCACTCGCCCGTGGGACCTAGGGCCCCAACCAGTCCGTAGTCAAACAGGCAGGGGTAGTAGCCCTTTGGATAGCGCCACCTAGGGGTTACACATGGGCTCGAAAGGGAGCTGCATAAGCTGAGCGATGCAAATATTCAGGTACCACATGGGGGTAGGTTCCCTGGGCGGTGGATGCAAGTGTAACAACCCCTTAAAAAACTTTTGAAACACTGGCTTAGAAGCTAGTGAAGAGGGCTTAACTGCTGATAGGTAAGCTGAAACAGCTGCCAGATGTACTCTTGAAGTAGCAATGATTAGACCTGTGGAGTGCATGGGCCATATAGTCCAGGACTATAGAGAGATCTGCCTGCGTATGGTCCAAATCCTTACCCTGGCACCAGAAGAAAACCTCTTCCATTTAGAGGCATACGTTTTCTTAGTAGAAGGTTTTCTGGAAACTCTCAGGATGTCCATAACTCCTTCTGAGAGATGCAATCCTGCATACTCTAAGTCTTCAAGAGGCATGCCTAGAGTCTGAGGGACAGAAGGTTGGGGTACATGATCCTGCCCTGGAAGGATGTGAGCAGGTTGTACCACCTGGGAAAGCTGATTGACTTGGCTACCAACAATGATAGGAGCATGGAGTACCAAGGCTGCCTGGCCTAATCTGGGGCAATGAGAAACACTGATGCTGGCTGGAGCCTGAGTTTGTTTAATACTCTCAGTAACAGTGGAAAAGGAGGAAAGGCATACAGAAACCTCCCTGTCCAATCCAGCAGGAGTGCATCCAGAGGGACTGTGCCCCTGAAACGGGGCCTGCAACAGTATTGTGGGAGCTGGTGATTGTCTGGAGCTGCAAATAGATCCACCTATGGGGTGCCCCATCTCCTGGTCTGTAAGACCTGCTTGTTCAGTGACCACTCATGGTGGCACTGATTTATTCTGCTGAGGGCATCCGCCAGGACATTGTCCTTGCCTGGAAGGTGGACAGCTGTGAGGGAAACATTGAGGGAGTAGACCAAGGCCCAAACTTTCATTGCCCCTCTGCATAGAGGAGTTGGCCCTTGCTTGTTTATGTAATACATGGTGGTTGTGTTGTTTGTTCTGACCTGAACCACCTTCCCTTTGACATGTTGGAGAAGAACTGAAGAGCTAATAGAACTGCCCTGAGCTCTAGAAGATTTATGTGCAGGAGGGATTCCTGCTGGCTCCATGTGATGTGAGTTGTGAGATCTCCCAGATGTGCACCCCATCCCAGGAGGGATGCATCTGTTGTGAGTACTAGAGAAGGGGATTGCTGTAGGAAGTTAACCCCTTGCCTGAGGTTGTTTCTTTCCTGCCACCACTGCAGGGCTTGCAGAAAAGTGGCTATGACTGGAACTGGTTTTGACAGAGAATTCTTTCTTTGAGACCAGTATTCTCTCAAGTGAAATTGTATGCGTCTTATCTGGAACCTGACTCCCAGCACAGTTCCTGTAGAAGCTGCCATGTGTCCCAGCAACTGAAGGAAGTGCCTTCCTGGCCTTGAGACATGAAGCTTGAAGGATTCGGGGCAGGGGCGCTGTGGAACTCGAGCTAATCGGCAGCATTTTTCATCTGCTCTCTGCTTAAGGGATTAAAACATCAAAAAAAACAATAAAAAGTATAAGAAAGTAAACCGCTCTATTCGATAGTGAAACCTTCAGAGTTCACTATGGGCAATCCTCGTAAGGACAAGGGTGGTGCTTCGGGCGCTAAAACAAGCAGACCATCACAGCTCTCTCGATCGAGTCAGAAGACCCAGGCCACAAATCAGCCTGAGTCAGAGGAGACCACGTCCTTGATAAACCGCAAACTTCAGTGTTTGATTTCCTCTGTCTCCGATCTTAGCAGCAAAATTATTCTTTTGCCACCAGGGTGTCAGTAGTGGAGAAGTCGGCGGAGGGAATGCAAACAGAGCTTAAAGATATTAAAAAGCAATCTGAATCAACAGCAGCTGCATTCTCTCTCCTTACCAAGGAGAACTCACATTTGAGAGCCAGAATCAAAACTTTAGAAACTCATGCCCAATCAGCACACATCAGAGTTCTTGGCTTGCCGGAGGGGATTGAGGGTGATTACTCACTCATGTTTTTAAAGGACTGGCTAAGGGAAAAACTAGCACCTGATGACCGGGACATGGATTTCAGACTCCAAAAAGCCTACAGAATTACCCCAAGGGGCTACTGAGAAGATACATAAACTCCTCGTACCTTGCTTCTCGTTACTGATGGGATAGGAACAAGGGACAGGATCCTTCAGTTGGCGCGCATGGCTGGTTCCATCACCCAGGATGATTGTGCGATATATCTGTTCCTCGATATCAGCTATGCTACTCGGATGCGCCAAAAACTATTTGAGGCTTCCCTTAGCTTTTTCCTCACTCCAACAATCATCCACGCAATGGTCTTTCTGGCACAATTTAGGATTGTTCATGGGAGTAAGGTCTGGGTCTTCTCTGACCCGGCCGATGCAAGCAAATGGGCATCTCGATTTGTGGAGCATACCTGAAGCCGACCTCAAGACCAGAGAGAGATGAAGACTCAGACTTAGAGGAACAAGAGGAGGACTGATTTTATTTGAAACAGTGAGGAATACCATCTCACTTCTTGTCCTAGATTGGGGATTACAAACTTTGTTTGCAAGTTTATAGTAGATAAGGACTTTAAACTACAGTCTGCTCTGGTAGAGGGGTTTCTGTTTAAATCTAAATTGTCCTGTACTTTGCTATTGAGTCAGCTGACTAATTATTAACATGGCAATTCGTTATTTCCTAACCATACGATTGGGGGATGATTTTTGATGTTAGCACTGTTCTGTTTTTCTTAACTATGGGATATATGCCGCCTGTAATATTTTCCTTTTTAAGGATCGGGACTTTACCTTGAGGCAAAAGGTACGATGCCATTAGCCCCTGCTTGGGGTACATTTTATTTGGGACTTTTAATAATAAGGACTTTAGTATAACGAAGTAGTCACACTACTCATGGGCTTGTTAACACAGCTTTTATTATGTTTGTACTTGCTAGTATATAATTATAGATTTCCCCCCTGATGTGGTATCACAACACTGGGACACAATCCTGTGATTAAGGGGTGGATTAGCTCTCTCTCTCTCTCTCTCTCTCTCTTTAGGATGTGTTATATACTACGGTATGTCCTGGATATGGAATTGCTATTGTACTGATAACTGCTGAAAATAACAAAAATAAAGTTTAAAAAAAAAAAAAGCTTGAAGGATTCGGCTACCTGGATGAGGTCGTCCACTCTGTCCTGAGGCAGGTAAGCCATCCATCCCTCTCTGTGTCCAGTTCTGCCTCTATAAATTTGAGGAGTTGAACTGGCTCCAGAACAGACTTTCTGTGGTTCACCAGGAACCCTAGGGAGGATAGGACATTCTGTGTTAGAGACGGTGCCTCCTTGACTTGCTGGGGGGACTGTCCTACTATCAACCAGTCGTCTAGGCAGGGAAAAACTGTCACTCTTTGTCACCTTATATGGGCCACAACCACTGCCAGACACTTTGTGAATGCTCTTGGGGCAGATATGTCCGAAAGGCATTGCCCTGAACTTTTTTTTTTTCAATTGTTTAACCAGGAGTGGCACACTAAGCTGAAAGCTTGTTTACAGGTGCGACCTGGGAGCACAGGGAAGTTAAGTGACTTGCTCAGGGTCACACAGTATGCAAGTAGGGGCTGTGGGGATTCAAACCCAGATCTCTAGATTTGCAGCTCAGAGCCTTAAACCACTGCATTATACTGCCTCCCTGAACTGGTAATGGCCTGAGGTAACCTGAACCTGAGATACTTTCTGTGTGACTTTCTGATTGGGATATGGAAGTATGTGTCCTTGAGGTCTAAGGATGCCAGCCAGTCTCCCTATCTCAGGCAAGGTAGTACTGTGGCCACAGTGACCATCTTGAATTTTGGTTTTGTCAGATGCTTGTTTAAGTACCTGAGATCCAGAGTGGGTCACCACTCCCCTGTTTTTTTTCACTGTAAGGAAGTATCCTGAATACAGCCCCTTGCCCAGGTGCCTGGGAGGTACTGATTCTACTGCCTTGAGAACCAGGAGGTTTGAAACCTCTGATTCCAGCAAGGTTGTATCTGATGGGGAAGATGGCTTGAAAGCTCTTGACCTGAGCCGTGGCAATGCCTTGAAGCTGAGGGCAAGTCCCTGGCCCACTACCGCCAGGATCCAGTTGTCTGTGGTGATGGTTTTCCATTCCTGGAAGTAGTGGGCCAATCTGCTCCCTACTGGGCATGGGGAGGCGACTCAAACAATTCTCTCAGGGTGTCTGCTTTGGCTGAGCTACCGACTGGACAGTGGGGCTGGTGCGGCCACCGCCCCTTCTGCCCCTGCCTCTAAAGTATCCCCAGGACTGGTACTGGGGAAAAACTTGAGGCTGGAAAAAGGGCCTATAGGGCGTTCTGCCCCTGCCACCCCTAGAATGGTGCTTCTGGGGAGTGGCAGCTTTCTCTTTAACTACTGCACTCTTGTAAGCAGCTTTATACTCGTCCATCTTCTTCGTGTATGTCTCTGTTTGATCTCCAAACAGAGACACAGGGTCACAAGGGAAGTCCATAGCCTTGTTTTGGGTGTCCTGTGTGAGGTTAGTAGTTCTAAGCCATTTGCATCCACTGCCATCCTGAATTGTGTTTTAGAGGCTTCAATGCCCCTCTTAGCAGCCTCCTCCAGATCAACAGCCATGGGAGGGAGAACTGCGTTGGCTACTTCAAGAACTGTAGACCACATGTTTTTTGGTACCTGGTTAAGTAAGCCATGTAGGAAGCCTGCCTAACAGCCAGGGAAGAGCCCAGATAAACCTTCTTGGCGATAGAATCCATCCTCCTAGATTCTTTTTCTGGAGGATGGGTGGCCAGAGGGATGCCAGCTTGTCACAAGCTGCAGCCTGCACCACACCTTCATGGCTGGGATGTCCAAAAAGGAACTCAGCCCCAGTTTTAGCCACCCAATACTTCCTATCCACCTTTTTGTCTGTAGGAGGAACAGACATGGGTGCCTGCAGTACCTTCATGGTCTGCTTTCTCAGGGATTTATGAAGTGGGAGGAGCAACCTTTTAGATGGAGGGACGTCCATCATGTCTTTGTAGTCCTCTTCCTCCTCATCCTCTACTGATTATTAGGATGGGAGGTCGTGAGACTGAGCTACTTGCTTCATAAAAGCAAAGTAAGAAGAAAAATCTTCATTTACCTCGTCAGGGGAATCTGGTCTATGAGGATCCAGAGATATATCAGGCTCTATGGGATCCCCATAGTCTTCATCCTCATCTTCATCATCTGGTTCATCCTCATAACCAGTATCTGGAAAAGGCTCGTCACTTTGGTCAGTTAAACTGGGAGCCTGTGAACCAGGAGTTTTGGGAACCA
Organism: Neoceratodus forsteri; assembly: GCA_016271365.2. Lineage (NCBI taxonomy): Eukaryota > Metazoa > Chordata > Ceratodontiformes > Ceratodontidae > Neoceratodus > Neoceratodus forsteri. The sequence continues at coordinate 1,732,862,549 of CM057449.1, forward strand.
GTTGCGGATCAATCAGAACCTAGGACTGTAAGGACTGAATGATCCTAATCATGACAGCGATTTCCTCAGCAGAAGGAACCGCAGTTGATTTCGGTTGCGGTTCCTGGTGCTTCTCTTTTCTTTTTAACCGCGACAGCTGGTTCAGCAGCCGTATCCGTGTTTCACTTCTTAGTAGAGCTATCGCCCCTGTCACAGGGCAGCCCCCCTGGTTCAATCGGTTACTCATCGGCTGGATTAGCAGCCTTCTCTGCCATTTTTTCCCTTAGCCTTTTCTGCCTTCTTTCAAGGGTATACTGAGGGAAGTTGGCACAAATTTCACAATCTGTCTGCAGGTGGTTAAACCCCAGACAGAATAAACAGATAAGGTGAGGATATGCTTTAGCAAGAAGTTCCCCGCACTCGGTACAGTGCTGGAAACCTGTGGGTCCTGTTTGTTTTTTAGGCTTCTGTAACATAACCCAGTCACACACTAAACTAAAAATCTTCTTTTTTTTTTTCCGGTTGTTTAGCCCGATAAGAAAATATCTGGAGTTACCCTGAAGTTCTGAAAATAAAACAAGCCCAGGGGTTAGGCCGGTTAAAGGACCCACACAGTAAACCAGAAGTTACCCCGGTTAAACTAAACTAAAATAACTGACTATACCGAGTCGGACAAATAAAATTAACTTTCTAAAAAAATAACAGATAGATCTAAAAGTATATCGTCGGTTTCTTCCCGGTTGATGAACCGAGAAGAAAAACTACTACTTACCCTAAATCAACTAAAATCTAAACAAGTACTACCTGAAAACCAAGGACAGTGAAAAGAATACCAATAGAATAAATTTTACTAGTGAAAAAAAACGAGAAAAATAAAGTTTCTTCAAGTGATGAAGGAGAGCTCTCCGGAGACATCTTACTGAGGCAAGCGGAGTAAAGAATCTGACGGTTTAGAAGTTGTTTACCAGGGACAATGATTTGAAAACCGAACTCGAGCCTATCATTCCATCATTTGCATAGGTTCTATTAACCATTTTGGCTGCAGGGCCGTCCTATGGTGAGACCATACTGGATAAGTCAGAATACAGTAAGATTTCCTGGGGTTTGAAAATAACATACTCTATCTGCATTAAAAAAAAAACATGTTAACATGCTATATTTTTCAGTTTCAAGTTATGTCACAATTTAACTTCTGCATCTAGGGCATAGGAACTGAGTATAAGATGGGGTACTGACAGTCATTACTCAGGAAAGGCACCTCGGGCTATCATATCTGATGACTTTAAAGTGGCAGGGCAGTCTGACAAAGCAGTGGATAGGGCCAGTGGGATGCTGAACATCAAAAAGAGACTGTGGCACTTGAGACTGCAGTCTAATGGGTAAATTGATCACTTGGGAATCCACTCTACCAGTGCCCAGTCTAGGACTGTGTGTTCTGCTTAGGGTGTTTGTCTGAGAGGAGGGGCAAGATACACTTACCAGCCCTGTAGCCCCAGTGCTGATGGTGACCAATGGATGAGTGTCCTAAGGGGGAGCTTATTTATTTATTTATTAGCTTTTAGTAACCGGGTAAGTGCATTAGGCATTAGTCCTGCCTATTTTCAAGCACGACCCGGGAGGGTACAGTAACAATCAATGACAATCAACAAGAACACATACAAAACAGTTGTCAGTACAGGCCTGCAAATAGCCAGGTGAATAAATTCATACACGAAACTGAACACTACAAAATGGTCAGAAAGAATACAATAGTGACCACCTCAGAGAGAGTCAACAGCATAACAACAAGCAGTGACCATTCATGGAGGGATGGAAAATAGTTCATTTGATACAGTAAGACAATACAATTCAGTTAGGAGAACCCAGAGTGTCTGGGAAGGGGAAGGCAGGAAGCAGAGTGTGTGGGGGTTAGGCACATATGCAGGAGTCAAGTGCTTGGAGGTGGGAAAAAAGTGCAGATTTAAAGGCAAGGTGAGATGAGGAGCCCTTTAAGGTGTCCGGTAAAGTGTTCCAGAATTTAGGGGCGAAATGGGAGAAAGCTTTTTCCCCCATTTTGGTTGAGCAGTGGGGAACAGAGAACAGATGCGAGTTAAAGGACCTCAGAGTACGGGCCGGAATCACTGGTGTGAGCATGGCCCCAATGCAGACAGGGTGGTGGGATCTGTTCATGGAGTCAATAAAACAACCCAGAGAGAAGGAGTGCTGGGCTTTAGGGGCTAGCCAGTTCAATGAGGAGTACAGTATGCAATGGTGGGTAAGGCGAGGAACAGAGAGTGCAAATCTGCAGATGTTGTTATATGTGGTGTCCCAGTGATGGAGTATACCCACATTGGCATGAGAGAGAATGGGGAAAGCGTACAGAAGTCTAGGAAGCTGTACGTCCCGCTCTACAGAGATTCTGGCAGTGGGAGTTAGGGAATGATGCACACGGTAGGAGGCTCCTAACTTGATGTTAACCAACCTACAAATCTCATATATGAGCGAAGAGAAATCAAGGACAGGATCAAGAGTCACACCTAGGTATTTGAAGGAGCTAGTAGACTTGATCACCGATCCATCACAGCTAACCACATGAAGCTTAGTGGCCTCAGCAGAGACTTTCCTAGTGGACCCAAAAAGCACGGCCTGGGTCTTAGGTAGGTTGAGTACGAGTGAGTTGGAGGACAGCCAGAGCTGAATCTGTTGGAATGCAGAAGAGAGGTGGGAGTTAATGTCCGGGACAGAACGAGAGGCAGTATACAGTACAAGGTCGTCAGCATACATGATGGTTCGACAGTGGGGAAAGGATGAGGGAGTGTCATTAACAAAGATGGAAAAGAGTAGAGGTCCCAGAATGGAGCCTTGAGGTACGCCACAGGAGATAGTAGTGGGGGATGACAGAACTTTGCCAAAGGAGATGGATTGGGAGTGATTTGTGAGATAGCTACTAAACCATGAAAGGGTGGGTCCAGGGGCGCCTAAAGAATGTAGTTTATGCAGGAGCAGAGGATGGTTTACCAGGTCAAATGCCTTGGTGAAATCTATGAACACAGCACCAGTGAGTAAACCTTTTGTCCATGCTGGACTTGACCTCGCTGGTGAGTAAGGTGAGGGCAGTGGTGGTGCTATGTCCTGCCCTGAAACCATGTTGAGCAGGTGACTGAAGATTAAAGTTCAATAGATGAGATGAGACCTGGCGATGGATAAGTTTCTCTAAGATCTTACTAAGGGTTGGTAGTAATGCTATGGGCCAGTAATTAGTGAGGACTTTAGGGTCACCTTTTTTGAAGACAGGAATAACCCTGGCAGCCTTCCAGGCTTATGCTGGATAATGACTGGTTGACCTCTGGAGGACCCTGCAGCAGAGACCGGCCCACAACAACATCAGTTGTGACCATTACACTGGCACTAGCCTCAACACTAGTACTGACAGAAGAATAGAAGATGACACCCATAACGACACAGACAGCCCCATGGGCTGACAGCAACACTGGCACCGACACTGGTATCAACCTCCACACTGACACTGTAAGCAGCACTGATGCCAGAATCCGTGACGATGTCACTCACACAGCGGTTGGCACCGAGGGCTATCAAAAGACAGTGGACACTCTTGCGACCACCCAGAAGGGGTCAGATGTCCACCCAATGTCACTACCTGATACTCAGTCACAACCTTAGCACTGTAGCGGGAGGGAGAGCTCAAAACCTTAAATCTCTCAGAAGAGTGGCAAGAAGACCAGAAAGAATGCTGCGGCATCCTGCCTTGAGGCTGCCTGTGTCTAAGCCTGCCCCGTAAGTAGGGGATAGGTTGACCCATCTTCAAAGACAAAAGCTCTACCGTCTGAAAATCAAAGGCAGTATGGGCCTTAATATCATGGGTGCATCCAAGGTAGATGAAGCAGAACATATTCTGTCAGTGTGGGCTATGTTTTTCCTGCACTGACAATGACAGAAAAGCGGCCCTGAAGACTTATAAGGTTTATGCTCCTTTGAAACTGACATATTACTCTCAGAACAGCAAACTGAGATGGGCACTTGGCTCCCACAGTGCACACTCGACAGTGGGAATAACAGGAACTGAGACAGAGCATCAATGGTTATTGACTCCAGCATGCAGTGTCATGCATCTGCTGGTGCCAACACCACTGTTGCCACAGAGACTAAAATGTTTGCTCCCGTGGAGTCCCAGTGTATATGGCCCTAAGACCAAAGAGTGGGGCTCAATGGAAAAGATTCATTTTTGGAAGATCATGGATTCCGTCTCTGACAGGACTACCGGCGTAAGACGATGACTGAGAGTCTGACTCTAGCGAAATAACTCTTACACAACCTTTTTTTCATACAGACCTCCAGCAAGGCATTGCCCCTACTCTCCGAGCTCATTTCCTGAAGCATGTTCTCCAAGCAACACTGGCAATGGTGAGGATCATGACTGGGTCCAAGACAGGTGAAGCACACCGCATGGCAGCCCGAGTGAGTGACTTTGTTGCTGCAGGACCACCTACTAAAGAGTCAGCCTGGCACTGAAAATACAATCAAACTGGCAGAAGGAAATTAAAAGGCTTACATGGGCAGAACCCAAGCTCCAGCTCCCAATGGTGACCGCACACTTCAACGTGGGAAAAAATAAACTCAGGTGGTTGGGTGAGATGCACCTTATATACTGAGCTGACGCATGCACCACGCATTGATCGCATCTCTTCTAAACTTTTGGACTCCCACTGAGTCTTTCTGCCTCCAGCTCTAAGACCATGGAGTGCAACTCTATGGAGGAGACTGACTTTAAATATCTCAGGTCAGGAATAAAATGAAATTAAAAGGAAAATGAGTATGTTGATTTTTTTTCCCCAAACATACATCAATACTGCAAAGTATATATAATAAATTTTTGCAGAATAACAAATAATGGTGCTTTAGTTGATAGCAGTTAAAGTGCAAACAAATGACTGCCTTCACCTGTGAAAGATATACAAGTTAAAGATATACAAGTTAAATTACATGCTAAAGATATACAAGTTAAATCACATGCTAAAGATATACAAGTTAAATTACATGCTAAAGATATACAAGTTAAATCACATGCTAAAGATATACAAGTTAAATCACATGCTAAAGATATACAAGTTAAATCACATGCTAAAGATATACATGTTAAATCACATGCTAAAGATATACACGTTAAATCACATGCTAAATGTATAAAAGTTAAATCACATGCTAAAGATATACACGTTAAACTACTCCATTTATAGCCACCTTTTATTCTGCCGTGACTGACCGCTGAAACAAATATTGACAACTAAAGCTGCACAAACCTCTAAAAATTCAGAGTAGCAATTTGTTCAATTTGAGCTGGCATATACAATCTGTTTTAAAACGCCCAATATGTAATTTCATATTTCATATTTAGGCATGAAAATAAGTCTGAATCTCAAAATGGTAACAGGTTCTGCAAGGGTCATTTCTTCACCCTAAGAGACTATTGTTTGAAAAGAATCATAGCGCTGAAGTCAGAGGGGCTCAATTCTTATTTAGACCATTCCTGTCAGCTCTTCTAATAACCAAATATATTTTGTACAGACACAGGTATGAACATGCACACGCACACAAACACTAGGAATGCAGTGAAAGATACCCATACCTTAGCATGATGTAAGTCCACGCCATACATAGACAGTTTCTTGGCATTTTCTAAGAACTGGGAATCTGCCTGTGCTGGAGTCAGGCCCCTGGAATCAGAACAGGTATCCAGTCACTGTTTTGCTTACAAGAATAATTTAAAACCTGAACTCTGACTTACAACAGTTGTCCTATACAGCGTAAGAAATACTGCAATATCCTTTAGTCAGTATAGTGCTCCTCTTTGTAGAGTTGGCCAGCATAACTAAACAGTTACTACTGTAATCGAACGGTGGAGCAGATGGTAACCTTTTGCCATAGGGAATGCATTACTGCCCAAAATATGGGAACGCTGTGCCTTCTAATTTGTTGGTTCTCTTGTCTTCTTGCCGATGACAGTGGTAAACAACACGTATTGGCTGTAAGGCTGAGTGTGCAAAAGAGGGCTGTGGATGAGCAGTGAATCTTCCCCTGGCCAGCACTTCGATCTATGAACCCTAATTATTATAAAGCCCCCAACCCCATCATCCTCCTCTCAGCCAGTCCTTATCATGCCCATCAAGTCACCTTTTGTACTACAAGAAATAGTTTTACACCATCAAAGCAGTCTGAAGATCCTCATTTTATCGATGTCACAGCTGGGGCAAAATGACAGCAATCTTGAACAAAGCGCTACGGGGGAGAAAGATTACTGGCATTTGGGCCTGGCACTGAAAGCAAAGGGATGAGGATATTTAAGCTGCGTTAGATGTGTAAAGCTATTTCTTCTACTACACCAATAATTTGATGGGCAAATGAGTGAGGTTTCTGCCACTAGGATGAGGGGAGGTGTATCCCAAAGCACTTTACAATCCAGTTCCCTGGCATACAGGTCAACTGAATTTTAAACACCAAAAACTTGATTCTAATTTAAAGAGCAGGTTTTGAGTCAAAATATTTCTCCCCCCTCCAACATATAGTATAACTCACCCTCTGGTTTAGAAATTCCACCAAAATGCTTAATTTGTTGCACACTATAATTTAAGTAAAATCACTCGTAAAACAGCTCAGTGGAGCTGGTATCTAAAATGGAAACATTCCTGGAGCTGTGCCCCCATGCTTTGATGTTTTGTGATGTCCGTACTAGAATGGCGTGGGGGCGTGCTCCTTAGACAACAATGGGGCCAATTTTTATAACTTGTTTTTTTACTTTTAAGTGCCGAATTTGAGAAAGGAAGGCCACCGCTTAACTAACAAGGACCTGGTCGGGGACAGGTGGCTTATCCTATGTTCACAACAGTCCCCTGCCCAGGGTGGGGAGCCAGGAAGGCACAATGTCCCCCCCCTGCCTCTCAACCCCACCCAAATTACCTCACGCAAGTGGAATATGTGGGTGGGGGTCCTGCATTGGAGAAGGCATGAGCAGATGCAGACAATGAGGGAGAGATGGCCAGTGAAGCTGCTTCATTAGTCGCCATCTCGGACACAAAATGTTAAAGGGATGAGCCACACTATGAGCTGCTCTCCCAACTCCGCAAACTGTAGAAATGGGTCTGAGAAGCAGAGGATCAGCTGTTTTCCAGATTTCCCTCGTGGCAGGAGTCACACTGGAACTGCTCTCCCCGGCCCCACAAACTGTAGTAATGGGGCTGGGGGAGCACAGGAGGCGCCGTTTTTCGATACTCGTGGCATCTATAATTGACTCCCCCCTGAGGAGGATTGAGGAGTTGCTTTCCCAGCCTCAAAAACTGTACAAATTTTAACTTGTGGCCAGAGCTGCAGGAACAGTTGCACCACCATTCATGCACCCCCCCAAAGTTTCTGTGTGGTTCCTCAGAGTTCAGCTTCTCTCTCCAACCTCGCTCCACCCACTACAGGCATCATAAATGAAGAGCTGAGGAACAGCCTTTTTGAGATAAAATGTATGTGAAATGGAGAGGTGGTAATCTTTTCTTTTTGTGCATCTTGAAGTGTGCTGTATGATGTGTGTTAGCCATAGAATGGCTAAATTCTATGTTTTTTTGTGAACAGGCCAGTTTATTTTAGGCGACAGGCAGGTAAGTTGTTTCATTGAAGCTGTGGGATTATGTTTCGACTTGTGCTGTAAGTGTGTCAGCGCAATCAGTTTATGAAAAGATCATGACCAGTCAATGATAAATGATATTTAAATATCAATGTAGTACAAGGTAAAATGTTCACATTGGTGGCTACTGTATTTATTTTTACTTTCAGTAGCAGTACAGTGATATGTTTAAGTAGGTAGATTTTTTTGACAGGAAAAAGATTCAGCAGCTGACTGTGCATTTATAGAGATTTAATGCACAGTTAGGTGATGTCTCTTGATGCATTAAATTTCTAGATTTTTTTTTGCCATTTTCTAAGCTTAATTAAGCAATAAGACATGACAGGGCATTGGTTAGTGGGATGGGAGAGTCCCCGAAATACATTTGTCCTGGAATGCCTTACTGTGATTATACAATGGACCATGTGTAAATGCGATTACTTTAGTTTTGTGTTTTTAAATGCCATTCCTCAGAGGTTGGTTATTAGCATTAAGACACAACAGGAAGTGCTGTTACTAGGTGATCAGTGAATGCACCCCCCCACCACCACTTTGTGGGCAGAAGGCACAAGGCACAGTCAAGTGCCCTTCAACCAGGGGGTGGGGGAGAGCAGAAATTACCCAATAACTGCAAGCCCTGCAATGTGTTATTTCATTAATAAAAGGGCATCAAAATAATAAAAAAAATAAGACTACATAAATCTTTAAATTAAGAATAAATAAATCTTCATCACTGGTAAAACAGTTCTCACACCAAACAGCTGGGTTTGCCCCTTCAAAGAGGTCAAACTGGCTGACAGGTAAGCCCCTCATGCTGTTAGTTGAAACGTTTTTGTTTTTCCTATCAAAGTTACTGAGAATTCCAAATCAGTGCAGTAACAGTTCTATGCAGTTGCCTAAAAAACAAGTTCCAAGACTAGCAAGGCACTTTCCAGACCCATGGGATTACTGGTCAATTACCGCACATGTCTGGACAGCCACTGACTAATCAGATCACTGGATTTTCTTGCCATTTTTTATTACGCAGAATTTACTCACAGGTACAAACTTAGAGCAGTTAGGTTACTGGATGTTTCATGTCCACTGTACAATAATACTTTGAGACCAGAGAAGGAGTGTTACTGTGTACTTGTACTGTTTTAAACCATGACTTACAGTACTGTTCAGTACTGTTATGGTCCTACCTTCTCTAGCTTTAGAGTAAATTCAGTGTAATACAGCTTTAAAAGTCTGTCACTAGTCTCTCTATTGAGCACAGACCATTTATCTCAACCTACAGTAAGTGTTCTGTTTTACAATGTGGTACAGTAGCAAATGCCTTTTTAAAGGAACACACTCGTTAGAATAACAAGCTCACCTCCTAATGGATAAACCCATAAGTTGGGGTTTCACATATACAAATATGTTTTTAAATACCTTTTAGCACTTATATTTAATCTGTGTAACTCCTCCAGCATATAAACAATGGCTGTGCTGCACAGCGCCATTTCGAGAGTAAGCGTGGCTCCACATGGCTCACTTGTAGCGAATGCATACAAGTCAACCATGTGGAGCCTCGTTCACACTCGAAATGGGGCCATGCAGTGCCACCATTGTTTACGTACTGAAACAGAGTTACAGAAGTTATATACAAGTGCTAAGAGGTATTTTAAAACTTTTTTTTACATGTGAAACCCCTAATCAGGGGGTTATCCGTCATGGATGTGCTTGTGATGCTAACTCAAAATGTGCAAAAACATATGTTGTGCAGTGTGTTTTAATTTCTGTGTGTAGTCCTGTTTGTCCTTCCCTTTGTTTTCTATTAGGAGTTTTTTTCTAAATTAGCCTGCTAGTCATATGATAGCTTTATGGCCCCTGGGGATCTCCATCTCAGCAAGATTTATTGCTCTTCTTGTTCCAACAATGCCTCCTTGTACCATGTGACAGTGATGCGTTCAGGACCACTGATTCAGCAAGTGCTAGAGACAGGTGCCAGGTGTTCTGGCCTCCACTAAATAGCTATATTTCAGTATTTTTGTTTTCTATGTATATGTCAGATCTAGCCAGCAGGAGTAAATGTTTTATTTTTAATACTTTTCATTTCATCGCAAAGTACACGCAGCCCTAATAAAAAACCAAAAAAAAAAAAAAACCCCCCAAATCACCCCAGGTCATCAGTGCTATATTTAGTAGAAACTCTAAATGTTTTCTTACACAATAACCTACACAATTAACCCTAAAGTATTTGCTAAACTGTAACATCCAGCATCCCAGCATGGGTTTGAATCCCACAGCTTCCATTTGCATACTGTGTGACCCTGAGCAAGTCACTTAACTTCCCTGTGCTCCCAGGTTGCACCTGTAAAAAAGTTTTCAGCTTAGTGTGTCTCACCTGGTTAAATAACTAGATAAAAAAAAAATGTAGCAATTACTGCTCCCTGGGTAAGGAAAGTTACTTAATATCACAGCTCTGCTGTGTAAATTGACTAAATCAGTGCTTGCTGAATCCATGGTCCCAGATACATCACTGTCACATGGTACAAGGAGGCACTGTAGGAACAAAAAGAGCAATATACCTTGCTGAGATGGAGACCCCAGGGGCCATAAAACTACCGTGAAACTAGCAGGTTAATTTAGAAAAAAACTCCTAATGGACAGCAGGAAGGACACACTAGGACTACATACACAAATTAAAACACTTTACACAACATTATGTTTTTGCAAATTCTGACTGTACTACTCCTTTCAACCTGTATAATGTAGCTTCTGATTGAACTTTTTACAGAGCAACACTCACTAGCTGTGTTGGCCCAGTGGCAGGGAGGTCTGAGGCCTGTTCACCTTACCTCCAGCCATGCTGGAGACCAGAGTTTGGGAACAAGCTTGGGTTGCCAGGGGTTGGCAAGGGCGGAAAAAGATTGAGCGTCTGATGGACTGCTCTCCTTTCCCAGGAAGGGGTGGCTTGTTAGTCCAGCCTTGGGCTGCTGCCAGGTGGAGATCTGATGGCAGCGCAGCTGTGCGCTGCAGGAAGGGAGGAGCCATCATGACATGCTGTGTGCGTGCCTTCACATGCATGCTAGCACACCTGACGGCAGGAGTACAGGGAGGAAAAATGGAAAAAGGGAGCTGGGCGGGCTTCATATAACCCCAATCGCTTCATCTTTGCCCGTGTCACCAGCCGGTTCCCTGGATACATTTCAATTATATGCCGGTGGGGCCCTCTCCCATATGGTCTCACTATGTGGGGCAATCCATGCGGGACATTTGCCTGCAAGATTGGAGAGGTGTGCACTGGCCAGAAGGGGCAGAGCCCCCCCAGACTGCTAAATGTAACAAAACATAATGGGGAAAGAGAAAGAAGAAGCACCTACTAGGATGGAACAATAACAGAGACACTTAAACGGGAACCTCACTGAACATGTAGGTGTCAACAGGTTAGGAAGACATGATGTGTGTGGGGGATGTGCAGTTACAAGAAAAGGTAGGCTATCATTCCAGTTCCCAGAAGAGCAGCACATACCCATTAACTTTCAAGCCTGAGCTTAGCAATAGCAAAGTGAAACAAAAATAAACATTTGTCAGGGAAGACTTTCTTAACCAATAAATTTTAAGCAATGAAAGGGTAGTAGGGCCCATAATTAAAAGCGATCGCCACAAAAGTGAGACAGAAATATAATATTACGCTGAAGTGAGACAGAGGTAAGCATTAAACAGAGACAACTTTCTTAATCAATAAATTATAAACAATGAAAGTCTAGAAGGGCCCACAATCAAAAGTGACTGCCTCAGAGCTGGCCCAGTGGTGTGGAGAGCTGAGGTGCCTCAATTCCTGCCACACCGGCTACACACATTCGGTGGTGAATGCAGGTTGTTGGGGGTCAGCCGAGGAAAGAGAGAATAGAGCATCTGCAGGACAGCTCTCCTCTCCTGGGGAGGGTGGACTGACATTCCCGCTGAATGACTGCCACCAGGTGGAGGCCTGAGGGTAGTGTGGGTTCAGAGGCGCCACAGATGGGAGGGTGCTGCAACACACCACAGCGTGCGCACACACCTCCACATGCCCACACTGACATGCATGCCCCAGCAATGGGGAAAGGACAAAAACGGAAAAATGGTTGGCATGGGACACATGAAGCCCTGCCCACCTACCTCCGTCCCGCACTGTCGCCCAGTCTCCGGCCCAATCTAGATGTGGTTCTCCAGGTGGGAGGAGGACAGCCCTCCCCTTCCCGGCCACACCACGGGGGATCCTCGGCCTGAGATACAGGACAGACGAGATGCCAGGCAGGAGTAGGCGGGGACAGAGTTGAGAGCCTGCTCATGCCGACCAGAGGAGAACAAGCTATATGGAAAAAAAAAAACCAACTGCCTCAAAGGTGAAATAGAAATAGTCCAAAGTGACCAGGATTCCACAGTATAGTTTTCCAGTGAGCAAATTACTGCAGAAACATGACCGTGACAGAGCTAAAGGCAGAAAACATGGACAAGAACAGCAAGGCAAAGAACCGCAGAATAAACAACAGTATTGCTGAAGCATAGGCTATTTGTGGGCAGTTACACAGTGTGTATTAGGCTGTTTATGGTCTTCATCTGCTACATGTGACATCATAATCCTCTCTTGTGACATTATAAACATTTCTACAGCAACCAGCCAGGATGTCAAACGAAATTATCATGATGTCACTTGCAGACAAGCGGCCAGAGCTGATGAAGTACAAGTGACAGAGACCCGGTTTTCTGAACATTTCCATCACTAATAATGTATACAAGTAAAGTAAGTATAATAAATGAAATAAAGGCTAAATTGTGTGTGTCCTTGTATTTTTTAAAACTGGTCCCAATGGTGTTGGTTTTCAAAGGCATTAATAGCGTTTTACTTTATGGTGCTATTGTTTTTATCGTGTTCCAGTGTAGCTGTTTTACATTCCTTTTGTCAATGATATATGGCTTTCCAACAAGCATGACCGAATGCCAGTGATAAACACACCTGCACACTACTGTGAAGACCTCCAACTCCCTACTCACAGTCAACATGAACTAAAATGATCTCGGGGTATATGATAACTTGAACTCTCCTACTGAACTGGGATACTCACTCAGCGTATACACACCCACACACACAAGCCCACGTACATATGCTGAGGTTTGAGTTGCATTTTTAGAAAGGATGGTCAGCATTTTTAACTTCCCCCTTTTTCCACTCTCACTCCAATCCCCCTGACATTTCTAGATCAGGTCAAATGGCAATTCAAAGCCCCCATAAAGGAGCAAACCTGTGTGTTTTGTGAAGCTCCGCCACCTTATCCTCTAGTTCCTTTGTCTGGTTGGGAGCAAACTGAAACTCGCTGATATAATCCGTTCTGTGTTCTTCTGAATCGTAATCTCCCAGCTCTGCTTGGAGGGTGTATGAACCGAGGAGAGCGTGAGTCACAAAAGAGCATGGCAGGCGGCCTGAAGCAATATCCTGACGAAGCTGAAGGCACAGGAAATATCTAAGGAAAAGCATAAAAACAGAAAGCCACTGCACAGTGAAACTTGAACCACTTCATATGTATATAAGCAATTAAAGGAAGCATGAGGAAACTATAACAGCAGGCCCAGACTGGCTCACAGCTCAAATCTGTAAAACAATTACTTCAACAGGTATAAATAGCTGAATATCAGGAGATGATCCTGAACTGAAGGTCTTGACCCAGACAGCTGACACTGTGAGTCTGCTCATGGAATACTGTACCTACCTAAACAGTAGAATAAGGTATTGGGTTTGATTGTGAGTAAGGATGGAAACAGATTCAGATGGCTTTACTGGAAGAGCTGCAAAAAACTGCCTCCATGGTTTTATAGGAACAGGGTTTCTTTTCAGTTCAGTCTCAGCTAAGACACAGTGATACCTGTAGGTATAGCTGAACAGATCAATGGTGAAATAACTACATCATACTTATATAGCTGTGGATAGGGCTGGGAGAAATTTATCTTCCACTAGCAAAATTGTGATGAAATTCTGATTTCACTTCTGTGAAATTTTGGGAAATTTCTGTGAAACCTTTGTAAAATGTTGCCAAAAATTGTCGTTTTAGTTACTTCCTTCTAATTCAAGAAGTATTTTCCAAACTGCACCGAATTTGGTAAGATAACATGTACCAAGTTGCAAATCTCTGTCTTTAATGGTGACTGACTTATAAAACTCCAAACTTTCAGAAATTTTTAAATTATATTTTGAAGTTATGTAAACTACAGAATTTTAAGCCCCTATAACTTCAGAACTGGCGAACTGAACAGTGCCAGCTTTGTTAGGTTCATTGACCCCAAATATAAGGCTTTGAGGCCATTCCCATGGCTCAGCAGCAGAGCGTCAGGCTGGCATGCTGACGACCTGGGGTCAGAAGCACGCCTGGGAAGTCACACTGGGAGGCAGGCCATGGCCGAGACAGCTGATGCTTGGCAGTGCATCTCAGTCGGGGAGGGCTGGCAGCAGGTTCAACCAACGTAGCAGCCCCTGAGGAGAAGCTCCGACTGCAAAGCTGACAGAGGCAACACCTTACCAGGGAAGGTGGGAGGGGGAAAACATGGGAGCAAACTGAATGATGGCTAAATTCAGCCTGATCTGGGTATATTCCAGTGAACATACTGTATCCCAAAGAGACAAGCTGACAGCCAGGAGAAAAACTAATATGGAAAAAAAAAAAGACTGTGTGAGTCAGCTCTAATCTCTTGCTCAGAGGCTGGCCAAGTTATAGGCAGCCAAAGAGTCCAACATAACATCAGTAATTAAAAGTAGAATTTTATAAGCTTTTATGAAATTGTGGAATGTTGTGACACTTCTGTCAAATCCATGTCCATACGTTTTGTCCCGTCATACACTTGAGTGCCACTATACAGGAAGGTACAGGCTGCGTAAAGTGGCAATAAGGCAGTATTCATAGGAGGCTCCATAGTAAAAGTACACTGGTGCCAAGTGTCCGGTCACTGTCTTGAGTGATGAACCATGAAGAACTGTCATGGCCATCACTGTGCACTAGCCTGTCTTCTAGTAATATGCCAGCTAACCACTACAGCTCACTTACTTATGGACTTGTGGAAGCACATGCACGTGCAGCATCGTTTGTGCACAATGCCAGCTGCTGCAGCAACCCTGTAGATAACAATGTTTATTTAATATTTTCACTATTTAAAAACTGTGGCATCAAGCGATGCCAAGCCTTACAACTAGTTGCAACTTGTGACAGAAGTATCTGGATATCTGTAGTCATGATGGAGCACGACGCTGGGCATCACTGTCACACGCTGGTGTTGAGGGGCAATTGTAGGCCATGATGCTAGTGCAAGATAAGGATTCAGTGGTACTATGCTTTGAACATTAAATTCCACAAGTGGAATTCTACTGGCATTACTTATTATGTGTCCATGATTTTTTGAGCCAGTTTTGCCAATTAGTAATTTCTAAAGTATCCACAATACATTTTAACCTACTAAACCACTTTTATCCAGTGTAATTAGATCCCAGGACATACTTTCTTTGGTATGAATGCCAAATCTTGAGTGTATACCTGCAACAGCAGTGGAGCTAATACAAACATCCAAATACTCTGAAGTTGTTCACACAATTTAACAAATAAACTGTGGCATTCTGAACTCTTGTAACTTACAAGTTTGATAACCAGCTACCCCTCTAGCTGTTTCTAAGACTCATCCTAGAAAGTATACAGATACATTTTTAATTATCTAGCTCCAAAAGTGATTAAGTTGTAAGCACAGAAATATTTTAAGACATTTTCACATGAATAATTGACAGAATTTGAGCCACTGTAACTTCCCCACCCCTCATCCAAATGTCATGCAACTTGGCATCCATTTAGGGCCTCTGCAACAGCATGCATGTTATATTTCAGATCTCTATCTATAATACTGACCAAGTTATGACCAATTCAAATATTTCAGAACATTCCACAAATATTCATGGAATTTCACAAAACTTCAGTGAAATTGGAATTTGCTTTTGCCCAGCCCTAGTTATGAATTCAAATTATGTGCTGCAGATAGCCAGCAGGCACCTGCTCACCAAAAGTACGACTTAAATGGAGAACCATCGGACAGCGGATGATTGGAAAGAGAGAGAATGTGTTCTCTCTCCAGTGGGGGTGGGATTAGTGAATGTCCCCAAGCAGCACCTGCTTGGTCAGTTCACAAGCAGAACAAGGTGCTTCTCCTAAAGAAGGATGCCTACCCATGCCCCTTGCTGCAGATGCGTGCAGTGTCATGACGTAGCTACAAAGAACAGTACTGTAAATAGTCTCAGAGGCATTCTGTTTGGTGGCAGAAAACTACTGGTCCATCCTCCCTGCTGCCCTAGAAGTTGTGTCCTGTGACATTCTTCAAGAAGCTATCCAGTTTATGCCTGAAGCATTCAATAATATTCAGATGTACAGTAACCAACAAAAAATAAATACATAGATTCTCAGATTTTTTAGTACATTTCCTGAGGCAGTGAGCAAAATCTTAAAACTGTTTTCCTATACTAAGGCTTAAATTTGTTAGTACTGTAATAACGGCAAAAACAACTTGCACCAGATTTCCCAAAGAAAACTTCTGTTGGCCTTATGTGATGAGCTAACCTGGAAAATGTTCATGCACAACATGTTCAAAGTAAATACAAAATGGATTGATAGGGTCAGGCGGGGGGGGTTCAGCATCCCACAGAATGCTCTCCCTCTCCAGGAAGGGTGGGTTTCTCTCCTCTTCCGTAATACTGCCACCTGGGTGGCCACAGGTGGCAGTGCAGTCAGAGGGCCCAAGGGTGGGTGTGACTTAGCAACTGCTCCAACATCACCAAGCTCTGCATGGGCACGCGCCCATTATGTCAGTGTTCCTAGGGGGCAGACAGAAAAGCAGCTAAAATGACCCGGTCCCCATGGGATGAAATACGCTGGCATGTCTGAGACTACGCTACACTGACTGGATGCAAGCCGCCTGACAAGCAGAAGTGTGTTCGGGGGTAAATCCCCCACCCCAACTCCGAACGGAGGGTATTCTGCAGCAGCATGGAGGAGACAGGTGCATTGGTGAGGTAGGAGTGCCCCTTGGATGTACCATGAGGATCTTTTTTTTTCCCATAAAGCTTTTTACCCAATGAGTCAGGTGGGCAACTGTCAGCCCTATCCCCACTTTTCCTGACAGGTGTCTGCCTCCTCCCCAATCCTCCAGGCTAATTCCCCCATGGATTTCCTCCTGTGGCTGGGCCAGAGGGCCCCCCCCCCCCCGGTGCACACATTCAGATGTGCGCAGGGACCAGGTGGCAGCGCGGGTCAAGAAGATGCAGGTGGGGCTTCATGTAGCCTGCCTGGCTTTGTTTCCTTCCCATTCCCTCACCACAGCGACAAGTAGGCATGTGAGTGTGGAAACGCACACACAGAGTATAGAACTGTGGCCCCTCTCTTTGAGTCACACCTGCACTACCACCAGACTGCCACCCAGTGTAGACAGAGGCCAAGACTGCTGACCACCCCTCTCCAGTACTCCAGTACAGGAGAGCTGTCCATGAGACACTCTAACCTTCCCTCTCCTCCCCTCCCCGGCTGACCCCAAGTGACTTGAGTCCATTCCCAAACCCGGGTTGCTAGTGTTGTGGTAGGTGAGGCGCAGGCACCACAGCCCTCTGTGCCACTGGGCAGCTTCTACCACGTGGATCTTGAAGGAGTAGGGGATCAGAGAGAAAAAAAGGGGGCATAAACACAGAATAAAAAATAAAAAAACAAGTCAAAACAAAAACAGAAAAAAAATAACAGGCAAATCCAAAGGATAAAAATATATGCAGTTTCATCACGGCCAAACTTTAGTGGGCCTAACCATAATATCGCCTGAGAATCCTCAGAGTTGCAATGCAGTGATTAGAATTTTGCCAAGTTATGCATGTGGATTATCAACAGCTGGTTGTGCTGAAGGTAACAGAAAAGCCACATACCTTGTAATGTCTTCAGTCAGTTGTGATGGATCAGGAGGGTAGAATTTCACATTAAAGGCAAACTGCCATGGAAAGTCTAGAGGGGAAAAGATCAGAGTTAGTGCAAGCTATGCTAAAGGAGTCCATCCACCTGCTTCACTTGGGGTTGCCAGGGCCCCCTTCTTCATTAGACAACACAAATAGTGAGGTAACTATATAATAATAGTCAACCTCCATAATTCAGGTTTTTTTTTATGATTTATATGTTTTGTACACCAAAAGTCTCTAAAGAAGAAATAATGAATGCCAAAAAAGTTACACAACTTTTGTATCTACTCCCTTTGAAAGCCTGATGTACAGTCAAATATGTGCTAATTTCTACGCTAAACAAGCAGAGGACCGCTAACAAAGGCGGCGGTTCAGGTTCTGAAGCCGAGTAAAAAATTTCAATGTTACTGCTTTTGTGGTGAACACACAGGCCCTGTACAGACTGCAGAGTGTTTTTTAAAATCATTCTATAACAGTATTAGACCATGCTTGTTGGAGCGTTCAAACTATACTCCAACAGTGTGCTAACATGAGTGGGGTTCCTAGGCATCACTGCAGTACTAGTACAAAGCATTTCCAGTACCACAGCGCATGCTGGAATACTCACCATCGGGCGAGATGATGACACAGAAAACAAAGGTCAGCACTTTATTACGTAGCTCACTGTGAACTCAGTTATATTGTCAAAGTAATTTTTCTTGGCTGTAATCTACACTGCAGGTCATCAGTGATCACATCCAAACTGCTGTTAACATGGGTTAAAGCAACCATGATGGTCTAAAACCGCGCTCAAGTCCACCACTGACCACCACTGTTACTGGGTTCCTATCTGGATGCAACATTTTAATCCATTTTCACAAATTTAAAATGGTTTAACAGCCCTAGTGTGGACAGAGCCATACTCCTTCAGTCTTTGATAACTGTAATAAACTGAATTTGATGTACAAGTAAGCCCTCTCCAGTCTAGAAGATATCTAAAATCTAGCAAAATTATTACAGTGTTATTGAATTGAGATCATTCTGACGGGAAAAGGTTTAGCAACAGAAATGGCATCATTTCAAACTTTTTTATTAAAAGAAAAAACACTCATTCAAGGAGAACTCTGAAATTTAGTTTTCTTTCGATGATACTAATAAAAATAGTTTTTAACACTAATAATGTTGCTTCTTTGAAAAGTTCTATTATGCTCCTCTGCAGATCATTTAAAATAATTACACTGCAGAAGAAACCTATATTACCTAAGGCTCTCTGTGTGTAAATAAGCTGCTTCTTGCATGTAAGTCAAGCAACAGGCTTCTGACAGCAGCCAACAGGTGGCACCCCAATGCTGAAGCAATCACTGTTACAGATGTGAGCACTAGGGCCACAATTCAATACACAATTAGAGATGCAGTGAATTTAAATTCCGCCTTCGCATTGTCACTCCGCTACACGAAGTCACTACTGCAAAAGGCTCACTTTGCCTTGTAATTATTACTCCGCATTGTCATTCCACCGTAACGCAAAGTAAGGCGAAGTGACAACAATATTGGCAGTCCTTCACACACACAGTCACCAAAATTAATGTGCGTCCCCAAAATGCTCATGTCTTGTATCCAGAAAACTCCCCAGTGCTGACAAAGTGTAATGACAGCACAAGAAATGCAGTCTCCCAAAATGAATGGCACACTCAGACATCATGCACGCAGTTGTCACACACAGTCACCAGAATTAATGTTCATCCCCAAAATGCTACTGTCTTGTGTCCAGAAAATTCCCCAGTGCTGACGAAGTGAAATGAGGGGGTAACAAAAAATGCAAAGCCTCCCAGAATTAATGGTGTACTCCGTCATGTGCGCAGTGGTCACACAGTCACCAGAATTAATGTGCATCCCCAAAATGCTACTGTCTTGTGTCCAGAAAATTACCCAGTGCTGACAAAGTGAAATGAGAGCATAACAAGAAATGTAAAGTCTCCCAGAATTAATGGTGTACTACAAACGCAAAGACAGATTAAGATTGCGCTGCGCACTCAAGAGATGCAGACGCAAAGGCACAGCACCACCTAACCAGTGCTCACAAGTCACAAATCCAAATCTGGAAAATAATACTTTTTGCCGGTTTTGGGGGGGGGCACGGCAGTAACAGTCCACTACCAGTAAAGATATCACAAAGCAGTATAAAAAATTCATGCAGGTGTGGTGGATAGCAGGTTCACACTGCTGCAATTACTCCGTTGCACAATAAAAGGTGACTGATTTAATGGCATTCATTGCGCGCGTGCACACACACACACTATAAGAATGCGTAGCAAACTGAAAACCTTTAGTAATATAACCAAATGTTTTAAACAAACTGAAATTATACACTGCTGCACCACAGCAATCAGCAAAAACATTTCAAGAATTACTGAAACTATTACTGTGCGTACATTAATACAGTTAAACAAGAAAAATATAACCAAAACAGAAAGACTGCATTTTTCTCCCAGGTAATCTACCTACACCACAGACACGCCCCTCCCCCAAAGCACACTTCACATTACACAGACTGACTGTTCTAAATTAACATTCAAAATCCACACACAAACAATAAACACTCGATATGAGTACAGGAGGGTTTCCTATAATCGATGTACTAAATTGTGACCCAAAAAAATAGCTCAAAAATACTTTTTTAACAGCTTTTAGAGGATTTGAATCGCAGAGCTCTAAGAGGAAACTGTCTCCATCTTCCACTACACACACACACACACTGCACAGAACTGAGGTTGTGCAGAACAATCTAGAGCCCATGTGACCTGCAATCCCATAAAGCACTGCAAAATTCGCCTTTGGAGCTCAAAAACAAGGCAAAGTACATTGATTTCAATGTACTTCGCCTTAAAACTGGTGGAGAAGTGGTTTCGGAAGGCAGAATAATACAAAGTCATTTTTTCTAATGGATTTCGCGTTCCCAATTATGACACAAAGTACCCGCTTTGCATTATGGAGTATGTCGCGGATTTCAGGACATTCGCTAATCATCATGGAGCAAATTTCGCCACTCCCACCACTATACACAATGTACTGATACAGTTAAAAAAATCAGAAATACGAGTTGGACCAGTCCAACTACCATAGGTCCATTATGAAGTGTCTTCTTTGTGAGGGAGGAGGGGAGCTTTATTAAGCATTGTATTGATATGCATTTTTTCACCCTGCGGTTGTATTTAATCATTTATTTGAAATTGGTTACTGGGAAAAGCATAATGAGCAAATGCTCTTTTCCAGGGGAGTGATGACAAAAGGAAACGTTAGGCGCTAACAGTGAAAATTAAGCAAAAATTAAGCAAAGCAGCATAAGGGTCATTACAGACAAAAGCATCATGCATGCTGTATGGCACAAGTAAGGAAAAGATACTATATGCTGTTTGCTATAAATAAAAATATACATGGACCTTAACCAACAAATGGAGAGATGGGTAAGCTAGCCTTATGAGGGACTGCAGAATCAGCTTCAAAAGAGAAGAGGACGGGCCGGCCCGGTGGCGCTGAGGGTTGAGGTGCTGGATGCCACACCTCGCACCACGCTGGCGACCTGGGTTCAGGAATGAGCCCGGGGCGCTGGGGGTCAGTCAGGGAGGAGAAGGATGGAGTGCCCAACGGCTGCTCTCCTTCTCCGGGGTTCTCTGCAGGCTTCCGCCGCAATACCGCCATCTGGGGTAGCCCGGTGGTAGGTGCAGTGTGTTGGAGTGGCAGCAAGGGTATTGGGTAGATGTCGGCAGGGGGCGGAGCGGGAAGCACGTCTCAGTGCACCTCCTAGCTCATTGGCCCCACTGCACGCCGATGTCTAGGGAGCTCACCAGAAAAGAGGAAACGGAGCCTGTCACTCCTAGGTGACAACTCCTCTGAAGCCGGACCATGTCACCGGCGCTCACTGCGGGCAGACTCCAATGTGGACCGCTCACTCTACCGTTATGTGTAGGAAAGTTTTGGTGAGACCTTCCCCCGCCCTGTCCGGGGGGGTATACAGGGTTACCTGAGGGCTTTCTGAGTGAACGGACACTCTAGGAGCAGACTCCTGAGGGCACTATGGGACATGTGGAAGGCTACTTGTGGGGGTCTGAAAGAGTGGAGTGACAGTGCAGGTAGGAGGATAAACACAAGGTCAAAAAAAAAAGAGAAGAGGACAAATCAAAACTGTGACGTGGTGGTAGGGAAGCCTTGGAGGACGTGGAGGCAAAAAGGAGAGTGGTGTCAGAAGGAGGGGTAAATGGCACTTAGAGAGAGGCTAGGTCCTTGAAAAGATATGCACAGCGATGTCCCGAAGGATATATTTTAAAAGAGAGGAAAAAGTTGCTTGATCTGCAGAAGTCCTACAGCGGGAGATGCAGAAGCAGATGGAGTCAGTGGAACGGAGGGAGCAGGATGAGGGGAAGAGGATGGATGATAAACCCGATATTTGGGAAAATTTGCTATTCCACCTGCAGTACAAAAAAAAACAGTTAAACTGAATGTCTTGCTCTATGTTCAAAAAACATTCACTAATTTTGAGACTATTTTTCTGGCTTTTTTTAAACTCTATAGCTGCCTATTATGCCATTTTAAGGTGATTCTTATTTTGCTGTGAAGGAAATGCTACTGGTTAAAGAAGAAATTCTATTAGAATTACTGTAATTGTTTTTCTGTTAGCTCTCACATTATCACTGGGAATTCATAATATAGAGGATGATGGATGGGCAACTGTGAACAACAACGTTGTGTTCACTTCAAGAGGTTATTATGACAACCAGGTAGACCACAAGAGTGAAGCTCGAGAGGTCTATGGTTGTCATAATAACCTTGAGAAGTGAACTCAGCAGTGATGTTCACGGTTGCCCATCCATTGTCTTATATAGTGTATGGACAACTGTGAACAAATTTTTTTTTTTAAAGTTAAATATCCTGACCTTTCCCTGTCCTCTTATACTGCCTACACCAAAAAAATGGCAGCAACTACTGCTAGACGCAGAACCCCCTCCTAAGTCATGTTAGGAAAGCATAATAAGGCACCACGTCCTAACTGTCCGTAGCCAAGAATTCTATTTGAAAAATCATACATCCAAAAAGACATAATTCGTATGCTGTTTTAGTTTCGATTTTTTACCTTAGCAGCTCTCATCTTCCATTTCAGAGTGACTTAAGTCACAGTCCCCACTACCTACGTCTATTCCCTTCCCCGAACTTCAGTTCCCAGAACAAGTCTGATGAGCACTTTTCCTTGACAACTGCAAATAATAATGAGTAAAACAGACACAGCTATGTCCTTGCGTAGTGTTCGCCGATCGCTTTTTTTTTTTTCACAGCACTGAAAAAAAAAAAAAAGATCGGAACGCCTGTTGAGTCTGATGAGCGTGAGGGCATTCTAAGTTGTTATACCATTGTAGTGATGTACTCAGGATGGTACAACAACATTCTGATGTCAGTACAATGGTGCAACAACGCTAGGAATTTGTCAAATTCCAGCAGTAACAGCGCTCTCCCATACACTATAAATGGGCAAGATGTACCCCAGTTAGGGGACATGGTGGTGCAGCTCAAAGCTGTGACATACTGTAAGCACAGAATGTTGGCAGCATGAGAGTTCTGCAGCCTCTAATTGATCAGTCCACTCTTCTTGCCGAGAAGTACAGCCATAACAGTAATAATGAAAATGGTAGTAAATCCACTAATAATATGACTATACATTGATTTTCACATCTTGATCGAGATGAAGAGAAAAATGGACAATGCAGAGAGGATGAATCAAAATGTCTTCATTTGGTCCCGCTTCTACATGAACGATATGCTTCTGGTTGAACCTATGAAAAACAGGAGTCGTCAACTTCCTAATAGTCGAATATGGTGTGACTGCTGAGTCAACATTAACTTTTCAACTGAAAGATCTTCATCCTTTGCAATTTTTGCTCTGTGTAGTCACATATAAAATATAACTTATGTTTGACTCTAGATCCTTTGAAAATGGGTTATTACCTAATGGATTTTCTGTGCGATAAAAACTGAAACTGCAACTGAAAGATAAAATGATTCAATCTATGAGGCATTAGAATGATTAGCTATGTACCTGAATAAACTAATTTATGAAACTGGCAAAAAATTCTCCAAACTTGCTTTCCCCAGAAATCCCAGAATGTCAATACTGAATTATGTCGACAATATCCTCCATGACAGTTGAAAAGCAAATCTCGGGTGCGTTCCCAGTGACAACCTTGGAACCAACGGAAAAAGTGCATCTGGTAACATTTACGATTACAGTGCATCTGGTAACATTTCTTCTTTCTGTAACATTCAACATCGGCACTAATAAGTCACAACAAATGGGTTCTACTAAGCGATACTCATTAAGTTCAGGGAAGGGAAGAATACTGTGAAACATCTTGCAGGGAGAGGTTTACTTTCTGATGCTGCCTCAGTACTTTATGGTCAAACGCTGCATCTGCTGAACTTTGAGCTTCATGCCTGCAGTGCTTGGGAAGATGTGTTGGGAAGACCACATTGCTGTCCTGCAAAGTCCTGAGACAGTTGCCTTTCCTCTTTTGCTGCCATGGTCCTGGACAACTACCCCATACTGAAAGCCAGGCGGGTGGGACTCCGATTATTATTGATCCTAGTACTAGTGATCTATGCTTTTGATGATGAATTCTAGCATTTTAAATCTGTATAAAATCTGTGTATTTTTGTATTCTTTTTTCTTTCAATATTATTATTTGTATTGTTTTTATTGTCAGGTGGCCCGAGCCTCCTGGATTGGGCACCATAAAAATAAAATTTGCCTTGCCATATAAAAGCCGTCACTTCTCCCTTTTAACACCACATATACCTTTTTATACAAACCCTGACCCATCTTGCCAAAGTGCTCTAGGAAGCTGTCTGCTCATTTTGCAGCTCTGCAAAGACTGAAGAAAGCTGTTAGGCCAGCAACAACAATAAAACAGGCTATTCACCTGTAACAGTAGTTCTAGGAGTGCTATATGTTGTTCATCCACACTTCTTAGCAGGTACCTTGCCGCTTTAAGCTGTGCCGGAAAGTCTTCAAGCTGGCTCCTCCCACCCACCTGGGTGGTATAACCCTCGGCTCCACCCCATGACACTAGATCTTGGCCCACTGGAAGCCAGGTTTGTGCATCAAACCCTGGGTGGTCAAGTGGGTCAGTGTGGATGAACAACATATACCACTCCTAGAACTACTGTTACAGGTGAGTAACCTGTTTTTCTACAATTGTGGATATGTTGTTCTATCCACACTTCTTGCCAGACTCCTAGCAGTTCTCCAGGAGGAGGGAGGCAAGACGCACACCCCCTACTTGGGAAAGAGGGACAGGAGAACTGAGGCTCCAAAACAAGCATCCCAGCATGACTCAAGGTCAATGTGGCCATGGGAAATGAAGTGGTGTGCTGACTTCCAGGTAGCAGCTCTGCAGATTTCCTGGATAGGGACGTCCCTAGAAGCAGCCACCGATGCAGCACTATGGTGGGTGGAATGAGCCTTAAGCCCTATGGGAGGCTCCCTACCCACCAACCTATAGCAGAGGTCAATGCAAGATGCAATCCATCGAGCTATCGTTCACTTGGCTGCAGATCTGCCAGGTGCGACTTCAGCGTAGGTGACAAACAGCTGGCGAACGTCTCGCCGAACTTCCACCATTCGCTCTTTGTAGTAGGCGAGTGTTCGTTTCAGGTCCAAGGTATGGAGCCTGTACTCGGCCTCCGAGGTGTGACAGGGTTGAACACCAGCAGAGTAATCACCTGGTTAAGGTGAAACTCCGACACCACCTTCGGAAGGAATTTCGGGTGAAGGGCGCAGGACAACCTTGTCTCTGTGGAAGACCAGGTAAGGAGACTCGATAGAGTGTGCCTGTAGCTCCCCAGTCCTTCTGGCTGACGTGATACTCACCAAGAAGGCAGTCTTCCATGACAAATGTGAGATTTCACATTTGTGCATCGGTTTGAATGGCTTGCCCATGAGCTTTGCCAAAACCAGCAGTAGATCCCATGGAGGTGTAGGGTCACGCACCGGAGGGGATATCTGACCTAGGCCTTTGAAGGAGTGCCAGACAACCTTACACAGAAACAAAAAAGTTGACAGCAGATAAGGACCACGAGGCCCATCCAGTCCTGCACCATTGACTGCTGACTGGCCCGTGCCCAGTAAGCAGAGATGGCTGCCATGTGCACCTTTAGGGTCGTCGACCAAAGTCCCTGCTGGGAGAGGGACCAAAGATAGTCCAAAATGCTAGCCACTGGACAGGATGAGGGTCCAACCCTTTGCCCTGACACCAGATGGAGAACCTCTTCCATTTAAGGGCATAGCATTTTCTGGTCGATTCCTTACGGGAAGCCTCAACAACATTGAGGACCTCGTTGGACAGACCCAAGGCCTGGAACTCCAGCCGCTCAGGAACCAGGCTGTCAGATGCAGGGATTGAAGGTCCGGGTGGAGTACCTTCCCCTGATTAACGAAGAGCAGGTCCGGGTATGCTGGAAGCCGCCTCAGGAGCCTGGAGCTGAGGCTGAGGAGATCAGGATACCAGAACTGGCATGGCCAGTCTGGGACTACCAGGATCACCTGCTCCCGGTACCTCCTGACCTTGATGAGCACTTTGTGAATCAAGGAAAGGGGAAGGAAGGCATAATAGAGGCCTGGGGTCCATGGCCTCGAGTAGGTATCCCCTGCAGCAAACCCTGCAGAGGGGGATGGGCATGATACAGCCTCAGCTTCGCATTCTCCCTGGAGGCGAACAGGTCCACCTGAGGGGTGCCCCAGTGGGAGAACAGATCTTGTACTACCTCCTGGTGGCGAGACCACTTGTGAGATGCCTCCCCCATCCGGAGAAGGGCATTGTCCAGCGGATTTGAGGCTCCTGCCATGTTAATGGCTAGGAGATCTGCCTCCAGACTGAGCACGAGGGACCAAATGCGGAGAGCTTCCTTGCAGAGGGGCAAGGAGCGCGTCCTGCCCTGCCTGTTGAGATAGTACATGGTCGTGGTGTTGTCCGTCTGGACCTGGACCACTTGGCCCCGAACAAACGGAGCGAATGCGGTCAGGGCTAGCTGAACCACTTGAAGCTCCAGCAGACTGATGTGGTATCGGGACTCCTGGGAGGACCAGAGCCCGTGGGTTCTGTGCTCCCCCAGATGGGCACCCCAACCCATCAGAGAAGCGTCGGTCATCAGGATGACCGTCAGCTTGGGGAGGACAAATGGGATCCCTTCCTGCGGGTGGGATGGGATGAGCCACCACTGGAGGCCGTCCCACATCTTCTGGGTCACAGAGACCAGTTGGTCGAGATGACCTGAGCACAGAGACCACTGCTGGCCAGTTCCCACAGGAGGGAACGCACATGCCAGTGGGCCCATCAGACCACGCTGGTGCGGGCCGCCATGTAGCCCAGAAGACGCAGGAAGTCCTGGGAAGGGCACGACTGCCAAACAGAAATGACTGGGCAAAGAAGGAGAGAACCTCCACCCTGTCCGCCAGGAGCCGAGCTCTGCCCCGATAAACTGAATTACCTGCAAAGGCACGAGTTCCAACTTGGCCTCGTTGATCAGGAGGCCAAGGTCGAGGCAAGGCTGGAGGGCCGCATCTCTGGACCACTCCACCTCCCACCTGGAAGGACCTGCTATCAGCCAGTCATCCAGGCAAGGTATACCCGGACCCCTCGGCACCTCAGGTAAGCCGCCACCACTGTCGTGCATTTGGTGAAGACCCCGGGAACTGAAGACAGGCTGAAGGGCATAGCTTGGAACTCGTAAAAGGTTCCCTCGGCTCGGAAGTGGAGGAACCACTGGGACAGATAGATCGGGACATGAAAGAACGCATCCTGAAGATCTAGGGAGCAGAACCACATGCCTTGCTCCAGGGATGGTATGATCTGAGCCAGAGTTACCATCCGGAAGGTGTGGGACCTGAGGAACTTGTTCAGGTCGTGCTGGTCTAGAATGCGGTGCCAGCCCCCCGTCCACACTTTGGTACCAGGAAGTACCTGGAAAGGAACCTTGGGTCTGAAGGCGGATCCGCTACTCTGCGCACCACCCCCTTGAGGAGGAGCTGAGCTATGACTGAGAGGCTGCGGACACCAGACCCCCCCCATGGGGCGCAGGCTCGAAATGGAGGGGCCTGCTCAAATTCCAGAGGCAGGCCTCGACCGACCACTTCCAGAATCCAACTGTCTGTGGTGATAGCGGACCAGGCGGAAAGGAAGTGGCTGAGTTGGCCCCCCACGGGAGGTGTGATGGGATTGAGGGTGGTACCCCCCAAACCCGTCACTGGGCAGGATGGAGGAGCCACCGGGACCTCCCCCCCAGGGTTCTTGAACAAGGAGGCCATGGACTTGGCCCAAGGATGCCAAGATTGAGCCTACTGGCCCTGCTGCTGGGCCGGTCTGGCTGCAGGAATGGATGAATGAAAAGGTCTGCAGTTCTGACGCTTGGGGCCCTTGTCCTTCTGGGCAGATGTGGTGGAGTCCAAGGTGGCACTGGACTTCTCTATACGTTGGAGGTGGCCCTCCACATCAGGCCCAAAAAGGTCAGTGTCCAAGAAGGGGACATCTGCCAGCTTGTGTTAGGCGATCAGCCATAAAGTTCAGATGCGAGCCAAGCTCCTGCAGCGCATGGACTACCGCGGCTAAGCACGAATGGCACAGGATTCACCATGTTGTGGGAACTGGCAACAGTTCTGGGAGCGAAAGTTCTTTAAATTTGATGGACTGCATCTGACTAAGGAGGAGTCAGTGCATTGGGGCAGAAGTTTGATGTCTTTGCAGAATATTTAAACTAGCAAATGGGGAGAGGGGTGCAGCACCCCATACGCCGAATGGGAAGAACACCCCTCCCCCCTCAACTAGTAGTCAAACAGGGATTCAGCATGTTTGCAGTTCATTTGCATCACCAGGTAAGAAAAAAGGTCCATCTCCCCATACGACGCACAGGGGAAATTCCAAACCTCACACAACAACTAACACACTGAAATCTGGCCAATGGAAAATCATGTACACAAATGCTCACAGCCTGGGAAATAAGATCCCACACCTGCAGGCAATAATGTCAGAGGCTAAACTGGACATAGTAGCAATTAGTGAGACGTGGTTTACCAGTAACCACACATGGGAGACTTCAGTACCTGGCTATGTATTGTTCAGAGGAGACCGAGGTGCAAAAAGGGGGGGTGGAGTGGCCCTGTATGTCAATGAAAATATCAAAGCTACAGAAATTCAGAATACACATAAGGAGCCAGAAGAACTGTGGGTCACCCTGGAAACAGGAAATGGGACAGCCATAAGAACTGGGGTTGTCTACAGGCCCCCAGACCAGGGGGAGAACATAGACACATTACTGTTAGAAGATATACAAAACATGACAGCTAAAGCGGAGGTTCTGATAATGGGAGTCTTCAACATGCCAGATACAGATTGGTCAATACCAGCAAGAACATCTGCCAGAACTAGACACATTGTGTATTCCCTGCAGGGGGAGGACCTCAAACAACTGGTACAACAACCCACAAGAGACAAGGCTATCCTAGATCTAGCACTGACTAACAGGGAAGGGATCAGAGATCTCCAGGTAGGTCACCTGGGGGCCAGTGACCATCACATGGTATGGTTCAATTTGGCCACTAAATCTAAATCATCCCATTCTACGGCAAAAATATGGGTCTTAAGAGCAGCTGACTTTGATAAGATGGGCAACAGAGTTAAGCTAGCCCTAGCAAAAAGAAACACAGGTGAGGGGGTACAGGCAAAGTGGGCAAGCATTAAGGATGCAATACTTGAAACAACATCCCATTGTGTTAGACAGAAAAGGAAGTGCAAAAGAAGAAGGAAACCACTTTGGTTCTCAAATACAGTAGCAGAAAAGGTCAGAGCCAAAAGGCTGGCCTTCAGGAAATATAAGGGAACACAGCGGGATGAAGATATGGAGGCATACCAAACTGCCCTAAGAGAAGCAGGCAAGGTTGTAAGGCAGGCAAAGTCCCAAACTGAGGAAACACTATCACGAACAGTAAAAGAAGGTGACAAGACTTTCTATAGATACATTAGTGAAAGGAGAACGTCAAGAGGGGGCATTGCTAAGCTCAAAGGAGAAAAGGGGGCATGTGAGGAGGAGGACCCTCTAAAAGCATCTATCCTAAATAGATACTTTTGCTCAGTATTTACTGAAGAGAAGGCAGGGCAGGGCTACTCCCTTCACAAAAGAAAGGGTCCTACAAGAGTTCGCTAAGCTCAGGGTGGACAAGGCAATGGGACCTGATGGCATACATCCCAGGGTACTTAAGGAGCTAAGGGTGGAACTAGCAGAGCCATTAGCAGAACTGTTTAGTGAGTCTCTGAGCACAGGAGAGGTCCTAGAAGACTGGAGAAGGGCTCATGTGATCCAGCTCCACAAGAGTGGTAGCAGGGAGGAGGCAGAGAACTACAGACCAGTCAGTCTTACCTCAGTAGTGGGCAAGATTATGGAGGCACTCCTTAAGGAAAGGATAGTGCAACACCTGGAATCCACAGGGGCACCGGATCCAAGACAGGATGGGTTTACAAAGGAAGGTCCTGTCAAACTAATCTCATAGATTTCTTTGACTTGGTAACCAGAGTGGTGGACCAAGGGGAGCAGTTGATGTCGCCTACCTTGACTTCAGCAAAGCTTTCGACACTGTTCCACATAGAAGATTGATAAATAAGCTGGGTAGGCTCGGGGTGGGTCAGAAGTTGGTCAACTGGGTGGCAAACTGGTTGACGGGCAGAAAACAGAGAGTGGTGGTAAATGGTATACAGTCAGAAGAGATGCAAGTCACAAGTGGGGTACCTCAGGGATCAGTCCTGGGGCCAGTCCTCTTCAATATCTTCATTAGTGACATTGCAGATGGACTAGAGGGTAAGGCTTGTCTGTTTGCAGATGACACCAAGATCTGCAACAGTGTAGATGATCCAGATGGAGTGGGCAGAATGACAAGAGATCTGGATAAACTAGCAAAATGGTCAGAAGAGTGGCAACTGGGATTTAATGCAAAGAACTGCAAGATCATGCATATAGGGAAGAGAAACCCTGAAGCCACCTACAGACTGGGAGGGGAGTTGCTGGCAGTCACAAAGGAAGAAAGAGACTTGGGCATCATCATCACCGATGACCTGAAATCATCCAAGCAGTAGGTAAGGCTAGGGGGATGTTAGGGTGTATTAGTAGGGGTATCACAAGTCATAAGAGGGAGGTAGTCATCCCTCTTTACAAGACACTGGTTAGGCCCCATCTGGAGTACTGCGTGCAGTACTGGAGGCCACACCTTCACAAGGACATTAACCAAATTGAGGCAGTCCAGAGAAGGGCAACCAAAATGGTGCAAGGACTGCATCAGAAGACATATGAGGACAGATTAATGGAGCGCAATATGTGTACCCTTGAGCAAAGGCGGGAGAGAGGTGATATGATTGAAACATTCAAACACCTTAAGGGCATTAACAAGGTGAAAGAATCTAACATGTTTAAATATAAGAAAAACAGCAGGACAAGAGGACACAGCATGAGATTAGAGGGAGGCCGATTAAGGGGGAATGTGAGGAAATTCTTTTTCACAGGAAGAGTGGTGGATGCATGGAACAGCCTACCTCAGGAAATGGTGGCTTTGAATACAGTGCAGGGCTTCAAACAGGCATGGGATAGGCATAAGGGGGCAATACAGATGAGTATGAATAGATAGGTCACTGACAGAGCAAAGGCCGATGGCACATTTATAAGGTAGAAAAATAAATGGGCAGACTGGATGGGCCTTGCAGACCTTATCTGCTGTCAACCTCTATGTTTCTATGTTCAGAGCCACCTGGAGCTGTTGCTGCGCCACAGCCCTATCCTGGCCCAGGATCTGCTTGACTGTGGTCTGGAGGTCCGCCGGGAGATGAGGGATCACCTCGTCCAGGAAGCCCAAGAGGGCATGGGAGAAATGTGCCATGATGACGGCCGAACTGGCCTGATGAAGGCCAAGGGAGGAGGCTGTATAGACCTTCTTCCTGGAATGGTCCAGTTGTTTGGATTCCTTGTCGGGGGTCTGTCCACATCCCCTATGTTGCTTGAACGCTGAAAGACGGAGTCAGCCACCAACCCCACCGCAGAGGGGTGCTCCGAAAACCCTGAAAGGCATCCCATAGGGACCACATACTTGCAGGTCATGTAGGCAGAAGCCGCAAGGCAAGATGCAGGATGATGCCACAGCTCCAAGGCTGGGCCCACAATGGCCTCAGCCACTGGAAAGGCCTCCATCGGAGTATCCCCTTTGTCCAGAATCTCAGTGAGGGCATACTTGGCCCATTTCGGCATAGGCTCGAGCTCCATTCCTGTGGACTTGCAAATGAGCCAACAAATACCCAACAGCAAGGTAGGGCCCTCGTCGACGGAGAGACCCCCAAGAGACTTGGTGTTGACAGGACGGGAGATCATGGAGGAATCTTCAGACTCCGAGGAGTCCTCATAAAGCAGGCACCCACCCGTGTCACTTTCAACCCACCTTGAGCGGTCGGAAGTAAGAGTGACCGACAACTGATGGGGCAGGCCTTGAGCTGACCGAGATTCCTTGGTTGGAGCCCCGGACTTTGGCTGCTTGGGCAGCGGTTCCACCCAGATCGTTGGAGTAGCCGGCTTCAGCTGAGCCAGTGGGAGCTGACGTTGGTCATTCAGGCAAAAGCCACTTAATGGCCAGGGTAGAAACCAGAATCAGTTTCGACCCAGACAGGACCAACTGCTGCCACATTAGGTCTTCATAGCGCCGACACAACTTGCGCCGGATGAGGATGGAGACAAGGAGTGGTGCTGCCACTTGCCATGGCACTGGGAGTGAGATCACCAATGAGGGTGAGTCTTGTCCGCCGTCGAAGTCGAGGAATGAGACTGAGACTTCGACCATTGGCAGAGCTGACGGGGGACCACAGAAGGAGTCGGGAAAACCCTCAGCTCCTCCTGGTCAGGTTCCTTGGGGGACGGGTCCTGCCCAGCGGGTTGAGCCAACACGTCCAAGGGCACTGGAAGCACCAGTGTCCGAAATAAAGAGTCGTCAGCCGGATTGGGCGACAACCCGCCGATCGGCTCCAGAAAAATCTTGGCCACGTCGACAGGCGTCTCAGTCAACTGATCTGACAGGGTTACCGTGAAACCAGCAGCCTTGGCCGCGACTTTGACCAAAGCTGAAACAGGGGTTTCCTATAACCAGGACCGCTCCTGGTCCCAACAGTGTCGACGTTATGACTTGTCCTTTTTCAACTCCTTCCGAGAGCGTGAAACATGCGACCCCAAAGGGCCCTCTCCCTTGGTAGAGACAGACTGGCACAACTCCTTGAAGGACGCCTAATAGGAGAATCCCAGTTGTAGCAGAATGAAGGCTGAAGCTGAAGAGGAGCCCACCATGGCCTGAGTCACCTCCTCCTCGAAGGCCTTAAGCTGTTCCAGCTGCTTGGCAGATCCTGCAGCCACGGAGACCACCCAATGGGCATCCTTCGATTTAACCGGCGGGTAACTCTTTTCTAGTCACCCCAGTTGAAGTCAGGCAGCGCGGTCTTCCAGAACCGAAGGTGAAAAGGACTGACAGAGATCGCAAGCCTGCAGATCATGGTCATGTCCTAGACAGTAGACGCATGCGGCGTGTGGATCAGTGCAAGACATCTTCTGCCTATAGGGGCACTGGCGAAACCCAGGAACCGATTTGTCTTCCATCACAGTAGCGAGAGAAGAATGTGAAGACGAAACTTGAGAGAGTTTTAAAATAAGTTTTGGAAGCAAATCTGAAGATTCTAGAGCCAGGGTCTACTACACGTGGGGAGCGCTCAGGAGGGAACCTGAACCTTCCAGCGGAAAGGAAAGGAAGATCTGGCATCATGGGGCGGCGCTGAGGGTTATACCACCCAGGTGGGTGGGAGGAGACAGCTTGAAGACTTTCCAGCACATCTTAAAGCGGCAAGGTATCTGCCAGAAGTGTGGATATGTATGAGGAAAACGTGGGATACAGATGGACTCAGACACAGGTAATGTTCTTCAGTGGAATCTCAGCAGCTGCTTTATTGAAGAATTCCAAAATAAAAATAATATATAACAAAACAAAGGCGGACTGTCTCAACAAACTCAAACATAAAACGGAAGTAACAGAAAAGGCTCACAACAGCACAGGTTCCTTTTCCACAGCAGGCATAACAAATCATACAAGTCTTCTGTTGAAGAATTAACTAGGGCCCTAGTTATGGATGTATACACTTCAACACCTTCAGCTGCTTCTGATCTCTTCTTTGGAGATGCTGGCTATATATAGGCTAGAACAACCTCTCATTGGTTGAAACTTCTATCACTCAAATAGATCAGTAAACTTTTGTGCAAACTAATTATTTATATTCTTCAAAGCTTATAAACTATTCATTATGAGAATCATATGATCATATGACAGTTATAAAATTATTAATATTATTTGTAGGCTTCTAAACTTGGTGTTTGTAGGACAAGCCCCTCCCCTTTGTATCTCTTTCTGTATAAAATCAACAACAGTATGGCCGGCCGGCTCCTAGGGAGAGGGTATACCAGGGAGGACTCTTAGTATGTCCCTATATTATGGCAGGTATTTAAATATTTCTTTTGCTTTCCTGTCTTTTTCACATTTCCTTAAACAATATGCTAATGTGTACAATTACAGGGCTGACTAAATACAAAATAAAAGAAGAAAGCAAAACGCTGTGTTGTTTGCTGGGCTGTGGCTGGTAGGAACACAGCTCAGCTCAGCTACAGTCAGAAAAGGGGAGAATTTCCTCAATTGGCTGATAAAGAAGCACTTTAGCGCTGGAAAGAATAGTGCTGCCTCTCAAAAGCCGTTTTCAGCTAGAAGAAATAGCTTTGCATGAATTTGCGGCATTTATGAGCTGCACGATAGTGCGCACGTTCGTGCAGCTTGTTTTAAAACGTCGCGAAGGAGCGTTTTACTAAAACGCTAAATCTGCAGTTGCATACAGCATGTCCAAGGCTATTCTGGGCAAGGGATGTATTTCTAAAGCCCCTTTTGGGTGAAAGGAACATTTATTTACAACTTTCAGTATTCTGGCCATCTTAAAGGGGTCACAAAGAACGTTAGGATTTGTTCAACAGATATATTTTGGATTCTAATGGGTTTACATGTTGTATATTGATTTTTATAGACTTGCCAAATGAGGGAAGACTAAAGACAACATCAAAATGGATAATACAAATAGAAACAAATCGCATAGGTGGCCAGTCTATGCACAAACAGTGACTTGAACAACAAAGACATAAGACAAGAGACAAGGGTTAGACAAACGGTTCAAGTCTGGATATAATAGTTTTGTTTGTGACAAAGCAGGATTGGTCTGGTAGCACCAGCAGACCCTTTGACAGGATAGAACAACATATTCATGATCCTAGAAAGTACAGTTACGTCAGAACTTACCGTAAGAGTAGATCTTCGAGAGAGGTTCCTGCAGTAGGTCATAACATACAGGACTGTGCCCCCCGGTGTCAAGACTGCACAGCAACCTTTTGCTAGCAGTGTCTGGCGGGGGACCGCCCACTTGATGTCACGTGACGGACGTCAGCGTGATCTTATATAGTGAGCGGTCCCCATGCCCGCCTTCCAGTTCTCCCACCGGAGACCCCTAGTGGTTTCGACAGGAGAAGCGGATAGCCTTCCAAGAACCCAATCCAGAATGACCTGCAAGAGTATGCAGAAAAACCGGGGGGGAAGGAGGGAGGGAAAAAGGTGACCTACAGCACGAACCTCTCTTTAAGGTCTACTGGTATGATAAGTTCTTATGTAACTGTACTATCTTATTTCGGGAGGGTTCCTGCAGTAGATCATAAGATATAGGACTGAATCCCAAGCAGTCAATCTCAGCTGGATAAAAACTGAAGCCCGGGAGGCCAGAAAAACTGATAAGAAGTAACCCCGAGCCGACCTAGTCCAGAAAAGGTCCTACAGGACTGCTAGGTCAGAACTCACTCCCAGCCAAGATGACTCAGTCCAGACAGGGACACTTGGAGAAAGGAAAAGACAAACTCCAAGGTACCGCAGCATGAAAAACGGCTGCAGAAAACTTGACTTGGAAAGGCCGCGAAACCGGTCGTGACCCCCATGATAAGCCCCTTTGATGTCCCATGGAAGAGGGTTGGTACATTCCCTAAAGAACAGAATAAGAAAATGCAGTTGCCCCACCATTTGGAAAGGCACTGCGAGGAGCGTACCACCCCATAATCCTTATGGGCGAAGTAATATAAAATACTGATCGTACTTACGGACTTTCCTTTGTCCTGTTAGTGTTAAAAAATACTAAAAATGGAACATTTCCCTAGTGCGCAGGAGAAACATGCCCTACCAGAAAATATATATATATATTTTTTGTGCTATAACCCTGGCAATGAATAACCTTCAGCCAGGCACACTCCCCCCCTCCTCCCAAGGACAGGCAGCGTCAACCCCAGCTATCTGTCTATTCAAAGGGAGGAAATGAAGCATAAAACTCACAGAGGGAGGGATTACAGAAGAAGGGAGAGTAAGTGGAGGACCCCTGTCAAGAAAAAAGATGGGGCGGATCCCCCAATAGGCCACTGTGTCTCTGCCTATCAAGATAAGACAGCAGATAAGGCGGACAAGAGAATAATGACTGAAAAAGGGGCCACCCGAGTCCCACTCCGACGGGTCTGATAATAACCTCAGTACCTGGAGTATCAGGCAAGGACAAAAGTTCTGGACTTTCAGGATTGCCCGAATGGTAGAAAACCACTGATGTTTTTTACGTAAAGAGACCTACGGAAAAGGTCCCTGGTCTTCCCCAGAGTCTGGGTAACTCAATCAGAGATCCCCATAACCAGAGCAAGACTTCTGGAGAAGGCACGCATCCAAGAGAAAAGCCCTAAAAGCCCAAAAGCGGCCTTCTGATCTGTTTTCCCTTCCCTAGAGGTGAAGAGGGAAAGAGAGGATCTGAAAGGACTCAAATCATCTGCCGAAGCAGAAAACCGATCTGTCTAGGGTAAAGAGGGACAAAAAGTGCCAAAGCCGTTCCCTTTCCCCAGATCCTTAACAGAAAAACTCTCTACCCGGAAGGTCAATGGAGCGGGAGTGGAAAATAAACTCACCTAGGCAAAGTGGGCGCCTGGGGCGAGTACAGGTGTGGGAGAGTCGGCCGTCAGTAATCTGACCGGTAACTCTTCCCTACATAGGGAATACTGACTGATACCTGCTTGCTCCATCCGGTACCAGACTGTATACCCGTAGAAGGTCTGGACCGGGAAGGTCCGAAAGGCATTGATAGCTACTCCCCTTTCCATTGTGGCTGAAAAAAGGAGAGGGGCATTCAGCTGGGACCACATCTAATGGATTTGTGGAGTCCCCAGCAAAGAAAAATTCCAATACAGACTCAATGCAACCATGTCGACAGTCAACAAAGGGGGGAGGAGGGGAAGAATGACCTCTCTTTGTGACGTCAAACCTCGGAAGTAGGAGTTCTACAGTATGTGTTCACAGACCCTCCTGGATACACAACTTCCAAAGGGGTCCCTTGGGAATAGCTCGGTCCCGGCGGCAGATAGGATGGAATGCAGTCCTCATGCCTAAAAAGGCAGAGTCGCTGTAGCAGAGACACGGCCAGGAAAAGGCTACCAGTCCGGCCCGCTCCTACAAGGTATCCGCCCCGACCTGTAGGAGGTGATACCTTAAATAATGCTGAGCATCGCCCCTATGGTAGAAGAATCGGGAGGGAGCACAAGATAACTGGGGGGAAAAACTAGAGGCCCGGTCAGGGGGAAAGGAGCCTGTAGGCCAAAAAAATGTCCTCCAGGGCGTCCCTTGAGCCAAACATCCAGGAAAGGGAACTTAGAAAAAACCCTTAGCTGCAGAGGGCTCCTGCCACTATCAATAGGCACTTGGGGAAAAAAGACCAAAATGCCACGGAAAGGGCCCAAAGAGACCAAGGTATAGAAAAAAGGGCTCTCCCTGGAAGGGGGACCACTGGAAGCAGAGGTGTTGTGGGAAGGTGGGAATGTGCAGGTAGGGAACCTGCACTTCTTGTAAGCAGAACAAATTGCCCCTCTGCCATACGACAGTGAATTTGGGATAGGCAGCCTGTGGCACCTTCCGTACTGAGCAGAGGTGACCTAAATATAAAAAAAAATTGAAGGACGGGGTGACATGTAGGGTATAAGAGAAAAATAAAGAAAAAACGAAGAATAAGTTGTTTTCTATCTGTACACTAAATGCTGCGACCATGGTAACGTTCTGGGAAATAACTAAGATCTCATCTCCTCGTAGAAAGATGAGAATCGAGGAACAAAAAAGGGGGAAATGGCATAGAGGGAAAGCAATGGGTCCCTCTAAATACTTACTGGAGAGGACTCTATTCTTAGAGAAAAAAACTCTGAAATACTAATGCTCCCCTTCCCGATGGGTCCCCTTTATGGAAAAAGGAAGAGACGCTGGGAGGGTTCCAAGAATTAATCCTAAAAGGCCTGGGAGTCCTTCCACCTCTTGCTGGTTTCTGGAAGCAGAGGGAGAGAAGATGGTGGAGTCTGACACTTTCTGTACATTCCTGCACCTAGCAAAAGGCTGTTTAACAAGCCTTTTCTGATGGGACAGAGAGGGGTACTTAAACCCAAAGTGTACCGTATGCATAGGCCTAGAAGAACTCAGAGCCTTGCCCTTGTCCTTAGTGCCAACCCTGAACAGTACAGGGCCCCGGAAGGGAGCATCTTGTACAGCTGCCTGTACGTCCATTGTCAGCTCGGATGTATGCAGCCAAACTTGGTGGCTGATGCAGACAGCCGTGGTAGAACAGCGAACAACGGCATCAACAGAGTCATAAGCTGCTCGCAGAGTGTGCCTACAGGAAGACAGCTATATAGTCTTAGAGAGCCCAGCTCTTAGGTCCGAGTCCCCGATGGACCCAAGGCGAGTATCCAGTTGGGCCAAGGTGGCTTTCTGATGGGAGACCATGTGCGCTATGTAATTCAAAGAGTGCAACGAGGAAAAGATTTCATGTCCCAAGTGATCTAGCAGTCTAGACTCCCTATCAGGAGGAGAGGATCCCGAGTGCGTAGGCTGCAGAGTGGAATCCTGAGCTACTGCTAAAGCACTAAGGTCTGCCTTCAGATGGAAACCCCAGAAAGGAGCACCCTCCAGAGCGAGATAAAACTGGTCTGCCATCTTGGGTACGGCTAGAACCGAAAAAGGTAACTACCAGATGGTCGAAGTGAGATCCTCATGTGGGGGAACCAAGGAGGAATCGGGATAGGCAAAGCCTCAGCTAAGTTCAAATGTTCAACAAGACGTTTATGCTTAGAGTCCTGCTCCTCCGTATTCCAGTCATAGGTAGTCTGGAGGATATGGAGGATCTCTGTGAAGGAGGGATCCTCAGGAGGCAATCTGGGAAAACCCTTTCTCCTGGCTTCCATGGTCCTGAAGAGATCCCCAGAAGAGGATGATTCTACCTCCAAAATTGAAGAATCTACCCTGTCCAGGGTCCTAGCTCCTGTGAGGGTGACCTCCTGTGGAGTCTCCCTGGTAATATGCACTGTGGCTGAGTTCCCAAGGGACCTGGGACATGAGATGGAGGAGGACACTACCACCTGCTGCATCCGACCAGGGTCCAGATGAGATGTGACCTCTTGCCACCAGGACTGCAAGATAGCACAGAAGTCCTGTGGGGGCTGAGGCTGGGGTTATTGAGGCAACTGAAAAGAAGAAAGGGCCACCTCTGTAGGAAGAGGGGTGCCCCCTTGAGCTTGGGAAAAGGGCAGGGTGTAGCCCGGCCCCTTATGTCCTGGACAAAAAAAACCACATTAGGACCAGGTGCTAAGGAGGCTGTCACCCGGTCCGACGTCGGGTAACCTGGTGTTGGGTACCCCGGATATTGATGAACCTGCCCGATAGGTGTCTGAGGACCAGGCGGGATAATCCGAGGACTAGCAGGGGGACCCGTAGGTAAAAATGAAGGACCCGGCATTGGTGTATCTGACATTAGTGACTCTGACAGCGGGGCTGGTGTTGGTTCAACTGGCATCAGGGACAATGGTAGGGACCCTGGCGTGGCACCAACGGGGAACTTCCCCTACCCGCAGGCAAAACCGAAGTGTCCTGCGACAGTTTGTCTGACATTAGAACCTCTGATGACAGGACTGTTGTCTGGCTGACAGACGTCAGGGATGGAGGTAAAGGCCCTGGAGGTGGCACAGATGGGAGACAGCCCGTGGCATTCAACGAGGACCCCAGCGTCGAAGGCTTCAAAGGTGCGGGGGCCAGTGGAGGAACCTCCAACATTAGAGTTGTTGAAAGGTCTGACGGAAACAGAGGGGCAGGCTCAGATGTCAAGCTCCCCGCGGGAAGGGGGACCCATAGGGGACTGCGTGGGAACCAGTGCTGGAGTGGGGGAAGGAATTACAATGTCCGATCCGGATTGAGGGTGGAGGAGCTGCCATGGGCGGCAACTGGGAAGGCTCCCGCCATGTAGAAACCTGGTGGGAGGGCTGGCCAGAGTAGGTCAGCGAGCTCAGCCAGGCGTCGGGTGTTTTAGCAGTAGCCCCCGACGGGCGAGCTTTGACCGGGTGGACGTCAGAAGCTCCGACGTCCAACTTACCAGTCAATGGTGCCATGTGGGCAGAGAACAAGCCCCCAGCCGACTTACCAGTGGGTACTGCATGGGCTCCCTGTGGGCAAGAGTCCAACTTATCGGCAGCCGTGCGAACTCCGGAGGAGTCGGAGCCCAACTTACCAGTCATGAAGGGGCATCCGCCGGAGGAGCCGGCAGTCGACTTATCATCCGAAGAGCCAGACTTTCAGCCTGTCTTGAAGGTAGATGTGGATCCGGAGAAGCCAGATGAGGAGGGCTGGAGTGTGATCAGAGCCGGTGGTGGAGTAGCGGCTCTGTCTGTCAGGGCCTTACTGGAGGAGGGCCTTTCTCAGTCGTCCAACTGTTCCCGCTCCCGGTGCTTCTCCTTCTTTTTCTTTTTGAGGTCCGAAGAGGGTGAAGAAGCAGAGTCCCTCAGCTTCAGCAACTCTTGTTCAAAGGAGGCCTTCCTGGATTTCAAGAGGTGGGCTTCCAGGGCCTGTTGCCTGCGCTTGTGAGTGGCCTGGTTGAATGGCTGCCAGTCCTGGCAGGCCCCAGTGTCGTGGTCCAGGCCTAAACAGATGAGGCAGAGCTTGTGGCTGTCCTTGTGAGGGATCTGTGTGCTGTACTTCTCACACTTCTTCTTGGCATTTGGAGTTTGAGAAGACATACAAGAAAAATAAAGCAAACTTTACTATAAGAAAAAATTAGGATACTTATTCAAAATGGTGATCGACTGGAGCTACATTTACCATGAGGTCCAACGTGCACAGGTTGATGCCGGGAAAGAACTGGAAGGCGGGCATGGGGACCACTCACTTTATAGGGTCACACTGACGTTCATCACATGACGTTGAGTGGGCGGTCCCCCGCCAGATACTGCTAGGAAAGTTTACCGTGCGGTCCTGTCGCCGGGGACGCAGTCCTATATGTTATGACCTACTGCAGGATCCTCTCTCAAAGTAAGATAAACCTGTTATTTTACTAGGTAAATTCCAATTGCACTGTATACAACCAGATTTTGCTAACAACCCTCAATGGGAGTCATCGGTCTTGTACAAAAAGAACAGGTGGTGCATCACTTGGGGCACATGAACGGTAGTGGGCTCTTTCAAGATTGGGCATAGCTCTGAAGATGACTTTGTCATGGAGAAAAATGATCTAAGACTGCAGAGAAAAAGCCGGCCCAGTGGCATTGAAGGCTGAGGCATCTCACCACCTGCCATGCCAGCAACTACGGTTTGGGAACAAATAAGAGTCACTCGGGGGCTGGCTGGGGTAAGGAGGATTTAGTGTACTAAGGACAGCTCTCCTCTCTCCTCGAGAGAGGTATGTGTACCCCACTGGGCAGGCTGCCACCTGGAGGATTTGGTGGCAGCAAAGCAGGATGTCAGGGAAGGAGTCCCACCTGCTTGACACTAGTGGTGTCGCTGCAGAGTCAGAGCTTGCACAACATGACACTGTACACGCTGTGGGTCCAGGGAGAAAAATAGAGGGAACCCCCCCCCCCCCAACGGTGGCAGGATGAAGGTCAGGTCTCCCACAGGCCCCACTCTGGTGACTGGGCTCTCCAGGTCCTCTTGCAAGGATGGAAGAAATGGTAAGTCCCAGGGAAGCCAGGTGATAGGGCTGGGGGCATGGGTCCTGAATGGGGAAGGTCAATAGACAGAGGAGCCAAAAGTTGACTGCAGGAGAGACTGAAGCTCACAAGTCCATCTGGTGAAATAGACAGCTAACAGGAAAACATCTTTTTTTTTTGCTTGCATTTTTTCCTCTCCCCAGCCCTCCAAGCACCGCACCATCACGAGTCGCTTATGGTGTCTGCCCCTGCTTCCTTGCACCTACATGGAGCCCTCCAGTATCCCCATGGAGCCGTGGTTCTTCCGCCCAGGTGGGGATGAGGTGGGGCCTGTACACCCTGAACTTTTCTTGTTTCGTCTGGTCCGGCTAGGACAGGCAGGTGTGAGCTTTGGGGTCTGCACCAAGCGCTTCATCTTCCCACTGCCTGGGGAGACATTGTTCTTGTTTTCTGTGTGGATGTGATGTGTAACCCGACATCAAGGTGTAACCACCAACATCCATCGCATCCATCCCCCTACTGGCTGGGTGTTTGCTGTACCCCAGACCTCCGGCTGAGGCCAGTGTGTGAGGCCTCTGCCCCCATTCCTCCCGGAGGCGAGTGGTCTCTGGGACTCTCAGCCTCCTCCCCAGCCAGCTCTCCAACTCCCGGGCTTGTTCCCCAACCCAGGTCGTCGGCGTCACAAGCAGTAGCACATCGCTGCACCGGAGGGCCGGCTAGGAAAAACACATCTTGATGGCAACAATATCTTTAGCAACAGAAGTCAAAATTATCCTGAAAAGTGAGTTCAGAAAATTCATATAGAAAATTCACGGAGACACAGGTGAACTGAAAGAGTGCTTCATTTTAGTGACAGCCCGAAAAAATGATTGTCCGAATATGATCCACACTAGGAACCATCCATGGGCCCAAACAGCACTCAAAGCCAAGACTAGGGCTGAGACCAGCATGGCCTGCACAAAAAAAAACACAATATAAGCCTTAAGGCTTTCCTTGGATAGAATATTGAACCCTATACCCAACTAGTAAAAGCATTTCAAACCCTCTCATAAGCAGAGGATATACCGATCTACCATAAGGACATAATCGTTCCCACTGCTTTAGACAAATTAGCAAACTTTAACAGCATCCTCCTTTCAGCAGTCAGGCTGTCAATTAAATATTCTCTGGATTCAGACAAAAAACAGGGTCCTGTCCCAGCCAGATCACGTGAGAAGACCTTAATGGTTCCTGAAGCAATAAACTCATCACATCTGAGAACCAAGGCATTCTAGGCCACTCTGGAATTGCAGGAGAAAGTTTCCTCCTTTTTATTTTTCATAGAGTTTTTATTCTCATGTCCCACTTGACGCACCCCCCAGCCCCGTCACTAACCTTGTCATGGATTTAGAGGTTAACCATCACTTCCCCAGATCTATATATATGTAACCCCTAGATGGCGCTATCCCAGGGGCTACTACCCCTGCCTGATTTGCCACTAACAGGTTGAGGGGCCTGGATCCAATGGCGGGTGCCTCCACCCAGAGGTCAGGGTTTGCAATAGTTAAACTAACTTGGTCACAGCCCTCTGGGACACTGCAACCCCCCTTTCTTCCCACTAGTGGCCCACACAATATATCAGAATTACCTTCACAGTATACACTTACCCCCAGGTCTGGTTCCGCACTGGGACCTCCTGTGAAATGAGATACAGTGCAACAATCACAGTACAGTACTTTAACATAGACAAATACCTCAGGCAGTATAACTTTGCTGAAACAAGTAGCTCTGATTTATTTAGGGGATATAACAAGGACAGAAATCAGGTTAATTAGCATCACTCTAATAATCTACCTATGGCTCTGTGCACAGGCCTATCCCTATCAGTTACTGTCCCTGGGTACCCAAGCCCTAGTGGCTAGTCCAAACCGTGGCAGCTGGTAGGGGCCCTTTCACACAGAGAAAAGGAGAATTAAACAGTCAGCAGTACAGTAATTCCATTTGGATTTAATGTGGCAATTCAACAGGGCGACCCTGAATTAGTACTCACGACCTCCAAATAAAGGGTCCTTCAATGTCAGCAGGGCTCACTTGAGGTACACAAACCTCTTCACACATCCATATAAAGAAAGCACTATACCAGGCAGGCTGCATCTGTATCCGATCGCAATTACTGCACAATACCGGAGGAACACACAGCAGATTCAGTTCATGACAGACCGAGTGCAATTTTCAGCAATTCCTCCAGTCTTCTACAGGGTGAGCCTGGTTTCTACTCTTCAGATATCCTTTGATTCTCTTCACAGGGACAGATTCAGTCTAACAAGCTGTTACACAAGCTGCAGACCGGAACTCTGGGCCTTACACATGTTTTTTGACTAAAAACTGCACACTGAAAAAGCACAGGGCTCCTTCCTTCTTCACTGCCAAAGCTCAACTGAAACTCCAACCGACAAAACTGGGCACTTCCTTTGAGTTCCTCCCAGTTCTTGACTGGATTGGCTGTCACTCACAATAGACTGCTGCTGTTGGTCCAAAAAGGCACTGAAGTCTAAACTACATCTCCCAGAGTCACTGCCCATACAATCCTCTTGTGGCTGGCTCAGATTATGAGTCCAAGTTCTGATTAGTCCAAGGCACCATTTTAGAGCTAGCTTACCCCACACTGATTGGTCCAGTTCAGCAGTTCAAAACTAGAATGGGGAACTAGCAGACACAGTTCTGACTGCAAAGAAAGCAGGTTAGACAAACTGTAATTTCATTATTACTCTAAATAATTTCTGGCAAACAGTTACATCTTTCAGATAGGTTCCCTTTGCACTCCTAGTGACTGCAAAATGGAGTGAATTGGCAGCAGCTTGAGTGGTACTCAAACAGAGAAA
This sequence comes from Neoceratodus forsteri, assembly GCA_016271365.2. Classification (NCBI taxonomy): domain Eukaryota; kingdom Metazoa; phylum Chordata; order Ceratodontiformes; family Ceratodontidae; genus Neoceratodus; species Neoceratodus forsteri. Next base: position 1,732,907,133 of record CM057449.1, read on the forward strand.
CACACAGTCCCCCCATACAAACTAATTATGTCTGCAAGCAGACAGCTCTTAAAGAGACAGTACCAGAGGCTCTAAAAACACTCACTGATAAATGGCTTAAATGCCAAACACCATTCAGGCTTGGAGCATTCAAGCAAGCTCCTGGAAGTCTTTTGGGAACCCCCATTTGCAGGGGGGTTACATATAGTTTGGTGGCCAGCTGTGATGGTCATAAAAGAACCTACAGAGGTGCTGACATGGAGCGGCCGGGGGGCCTCTGTTCTCACATTTTCTCCCAGGGGTGTTTGACGTGCAATGACGTGGGCATGCATGCTTGATGGGTATCTGTCGGCAACCCCTACCACTTCTCGTGCTCCCAACAGGGCTTTCATCTGGTGTCCACTGGGTGGCACTCTCCCAGATGAAGGAGAGCAGTCCCTGGGATATTTAAGCCTTCCTACCCCAGCAGGCCCTCAACTCCCCCTGCCTGTTCCCATTCAACGATAACATTTACATGTTAAAGAGCTAAGATAATAATTCTTAAGATGCTTTTTAAAAATGTCATGTCCTAGACCTTGTTTCTGTGAGGATGTTGGTAATTTATTCCAATTTATAGCTGCTCTTACTGAGTAAGCACGCATACCCATCCTTGTAGTTACTTCTGGGACAAGTTTAGATGTAGTATTAGATCTTAAGGTCCTGTCTAGAATTTTAAAATCGAACAGTAAAAATAGGGGAAAATCAACCCCTAATCTTAAGACGTTATTTGTCAAACAGTTTAAATTATATAAACAATTTAGATTTGGGGGTAACCAGCCTACCAGTTGATACAAAGTGCAATGGTGAGTTCGATAAGATAATTTTAAAGCAAACCTACAGACAGCATGAAAGGAAGAGGTGAGCAATGACGTATCAGAAGTAGTTAGTCCAGAAAACAAAAATCAGTTATAATTCATCAAAGACAGCAACACATTATTTGCAATTGCAACCCTAGCTTGGGTAGTCAATAGGTCTTTGATTAATTTGCCTGCTGATCAGTTTTATGTGGAGAGAATAATTAAGGCATGGATCCAATAGGATCCCTAGATATTTAAACTGGGTGACTTGTTCAAGTTGAACCCCAAGGGTTTCCTGAACTACAGTTGGTATACTGTTAGCCAATCTTTGTTTGGATCCAAACAACATGCTCTTTCTTTTTCTGCTGTTCAGGAGCAAGTGATGCAGTCTGAGCCAGAAATCTAGGGCCTGGAAATCGAAGTTTAAATTTAGATTTATAGTTTCCACAGTGGAAGAGCTGCCGTACAGGATTATATCATCTGCATACATTATATCTGTTCTCTCAAAGAGTGGAGGCAACTCATCCACAAATAAAGAAAACAGAAGCGGCCCCAGGATGGATCCATGGGGCACTCCTAGTTACACAGATCTGCATATGGACAGTACACCCTGGTAGTTCACTCTTAGTGGATGATCTGCCAGGTAGCTCTCAAACCAATTACAGAGTATATTTGCCAGTCCAAGGCATCTCAGCCTCTCGAGCAGCAGGCCATGGTCAACCAGGTCGAAGGCCTTGGACAGGTCCACGAACATAGCACCAATCTTTCAAACTTTCAAGTACCTCAAGGGAATTAACAAAGTCCAAGAGGGTAGCATCTTCCAGAAAAAGAGATGTGCAAGAACAAGGGGGCACAATTTGAAGATAGAAGGGGGACGGCTCAGAGGTAATGTGGGGAGGTATTTTTTCACTGAGAGGGTTGTGGATGCATGGAACAGCCTCCCTGAGGAGGTCGTGGGGTCAAGAACAGTGGGGGACTTCAAGAATGCATGGGACACGCATAAGGCAGTCCTAGTGGGGGGTAGGAGGAAGTAAGCTGTTGGTTAACTAGGATCTGCAGCTTATCTGTTAGGTAGGAAAATGGGCAGACTAGGTGGGCCAAGCGGTCCTTATCTGCCGTCAAATTCTATGTTTCTATGTTTCAATCGCACCCCGCACCCATTTGTTATAATATTTATTAAAATAGTAGTTAAATCCCCCAGTGGGCGACCAGCTCAAACAGGCCGCCTCCATGACCAGCCTCCATCTTTAATGGAAAGCGTTATTTTGCTCTTAAAGGATTATAATTTATGCCCCCCACACAGCACCCAACTGCCTCCCACCCAGCAGCACCCAGTTCTTCATATAAGCTGGAGAAGGTGATCATCCCGACCTGCCCTCCTCCACAGCCAGCTGCCTTCTCATGATGAAGCGTCTGCGTGCTTGCCATACTAAAACCAGCTGATCACATGATCAGTTGGTTTTACCACAGCAAGCAGGTGAGCACTTTCATTCATGAGAAGGTGGCCACGGAAGAGGGCAGTTTTTTTTTGCTTTTTTTTACCACTTTTATTTATCGTCCCCCAGCCCAGAACTCTCTCGGGTCACTTCACTCACCAACTTAGCTCTACCATCCACCGTGTTCCCTGCCATCTTCAAGGACATCATGTGGCCTCCCAGGCCCCGGGGGATAATAACGACCCGGGGACAATGAAAGGCAGTGCCAGGGAACCGGCACTGGACGTGTGGCAGTGGCACTGGAAGGGCCGTCGCCTATCCGGGTGGGAGGGTATTTTTCTTGTATAGTCCCGAGATCCCACACCCCTCCCCCGTGCGTGGTGCCAGTCTGATGCTGCGGCGCACGGCAACCCTGCCCGAGTCAGCCACGCAGTGTACGTGCGAACCAGTGCTGCTGCAGCGCCCCCGGTCTCCACTAAGGGCCACTGGCATGCCGGACAATCCCATGCCCTCCCCCCGGGAGAGGAGAGCAGCCCTGTGGGTGCTCAATCCTCTCCCTCCCCTGCCTAACCCCGGCACCCAAGCTCGCTCCTGAACTCGGGTTGCCAGTGCGGCACGAGGTGTGGCGTCCAGCGCCTCAACCCTCAGCGCCACCGGTTCGGTGGAGGAGGGCAGGTTGAGCCAGTCACTTTTTCCAGCTCAATAAAATTAAGAATTGGGTGCTGCTGGGAGGGAGGCGGTAGGGTGCCTGTGCGGGGGAGGCATAAATGACATTTGTTTAAGAGCAAACTACAAACTATTGGTATCATGGCTGGCTGTGGAGGCGGGGGGGGGGGTTGAGTCAGTCGCCCATCAAGGGATTTAATAAATAACACATTGTGGGTGCTGGGGGAAGGACGGTGCAATTGAGCTGTTGATAAATGGTTGGGGGATGGGTTTACATTTTACTTGTTTTTATAGGGCTGGGGAGGAGGGTGGGAGGCTGTTTCTTTTTTTTTATTTTGCAGGTGGACGAATACTGTTTCCCGAATACGAATAGTCCCCTATTTGTGAAGGGCTTCTGAATATTCGGGAGCCCTACTATTCGTGGTATTCGGGAAATACTATTCAGTCCCTGCACAGCCCTAATTTGCATTGGTACCATTTCAAGCAATGGTGGTGAAGGAAAACAGGTAGATCAAACTGGATCCCATGTCAGAGACTCTGTGTCCACTACTTCCATCTGTGGAGACCAGAAGCAGCTGAGGAACCTGAGAACTTGGGCCCTCTCTCTGGAGGCAAAAGATCAATCTGGTGCCCTAAAGCGTCGCCACCAGAATGCATATCCATCTGGGTTACGACCGCTTACTACGAAGCACAACCTGAGAATTCATCCAGTCTGCCAGTAGATTAAGCTGTCCTGGTAGAAGAACAGCTGAAAGAAAAGTACAGTAATTCTGTTTCACCCCATGAAGAACTATTATACTAATGTACGAAAAAGGAACAAGAAGGCTATTATTCCATAAATGCTCCATCCTTATGTGTAGTAACTCAGGACTCCTCCTGCAAGTATATATTTGTCCAGTCTAGCTTTGAATTCATTTTTACTTTTTGCTAATATTACATAGTATGGCAACATATTCCATAAGTTCACAACTCTGGTGGCATAAAAATATTTTCTGGCATTAGTTTTAAACTGTTTTCTCTTCATCTGTAAAGGGTGCACCCTTGTTTCAATGTTGCTGTCCTTGTAATCTATTTCTAATTCGCACATTAATTCTGGGTCCTGCAAAACCTCATACATAAAAAGAATGTCTCCACGAGCTTGGCGGGTTTCGAGAGATAAGGTGAAGTGATTTTAGCCTGTTCTCATAGGATATTTCCTGTTGACCTTCTACCATTTTCGTAAACCTATGCTGCACCCTCTCCAACCTATGTCTTTCCCCCACCTTGTATGGATTCCAAATCTGGGATGAATACTCCAAATGTGGCTACACATATGGTCTGTACAATGGAATCAGGACCTCAGCTGATCTTGATCCTACATTTTTCTCGACTGACCATACTATTTGATTAGCTTTATTAGTGGCCTCTGTTATTTGTAGCGAGGAACTCAGATTATTCATTATGGACACTCCCAAGTCCTTTTCACAATCGGTTTTCACAAGCTGGTGGCCATTAATATGGTAATCAAACCTTTCATTCAACCTTCCCAAGTGCATTACCTTATATTTGTCAAGATTCAGCAACATGTCCCATTTTTGGGTACACTGCGCAATTTTGTTTAGATCATCTTGTATTTTAAATGACGCAGCCATAGTTCTGCAGGGGCGCCTATTTCTGTGTTGCCTGCATACTTAAGAGACCAACAGTGAAGTTGAGAAGTCATGTCGGATATAAAAATGTGGAAGAGGTCAGGGCCCAATACAGACCCCTGCAGTACGCCACTCAAGATACATCCCTCCCCTGACACATGACCATTCACCATGACACACTGTCTTCTGTTAGTAAGCCATTCTGCAACCAATTAACTAGGACTCTATTTTTAAACAATCCATTTTTTCTACTATAGCCCAATGTGGAGTTAGATCGAAGGCTTTAGCAAAATCTAAATAAACTATGTCACAAGGTGTGTTATTATCCAGATGTTTACTGATCTGTTCGTAGAAGACCAACAGATTAGTAGTGCAGCTCCTCCCCTTAATAAATCCATGCTCTTTGTGGTCAAGTCCATTAATAAAAACTGATATTCTATCCTTTATTATGCTTTCCAGCACTTTCCCAATGACACTAGTAAGGCTGATTAGTCGCTAGTTCTGCATGAGTTCTCCATTCCCCTTTTTATAGACAGGCACAATATGTGCTAATTTCCAATCATTTGGGACCTCAGTTTTATTAATGGATTGCTCAAACAGAAGTTTCAGTGGTGATAGCAAATGGTCAGATATTATCTGTAGTAAGCCCGCTGATATTTTATCTGGCCCTGGAGACGCAGTTTTTTTTTAAATTTTGTCTTGAATTTCCTCTTTGGTTATGTCTATAACAGTACCTGAGCATGACTGGTCCTTTTTAACTTCCTTTTGGCTTTCTTTATATACACTACAGAAGTATTGGTTAAATGCCTTCACCATCTGCTTATTGTCCATAATAGTGGTTGAGTCAGGATTAATGGGCCCTGTCACAAATCCAATCCTGAGGGTCAGGTCCACTAGCTCACGGTGCCCAACCCTAAGTGTAATCCATGACGGGGAGGGGGTCAGGGATACCCTCCTTGTGTCTTTTTAGAATGCTCGCCGAGGTCAAAACTGAACACCCACCATGAGGTCCTAGGGTGTCCCTCTAAACTCTCTGGATCAGGGTACAACACCAGTCTCCAGCCTTGTAACCAAATATGAACCCTTCTTGGTTGCTACACAAATGGGGACAATCCAGGCGTCAAACTCTCTTCGGGGTAGCAGTGTGTGTCTGATTTCATCTTCTCTGACAGGGCATGCAACAACCTGGTTCAAAATCTCTACAAACTCTTCCTTGAGACTTTGGTATTCTCCCTACCTCTACCCAGATGTCCCTTACAGACCCTTGCTCGATTGGTTGCTTATGGAGGCACCCCTTAGCAATAACAGTTTATCACAGATTATTAATCACTGTCCCACAATTCATACACAAATAAAAATCTCACTCAGGCAGGGTTTCTTCAGAAAAACAAAGGTTTTTACTAAAATACTTAGAGAGAATAACCCACTCAGCTGTCCTCCCTGACTCCCATCAGTGATCACTCCCCTATCCTCTGTATCTGGCCGAGTAAGTCCCCAAGAACCCCAGCTAAAACACTCACATCCAGAGTGCTAAAGAAAAAGCAACTTGCCTCACTTAAAGCGCACCTCAGTCAGAAAGACTGGACAGACCTATATGCTGCAAATGATGTTAATGAAGCACTTGACCATTTCATCAAGACCTTCAATGTGGCATATAACATATATGCCCCCTTCTCTAAGCAGAAATTTTGTAGGGCTTGTAAGTCCTGGATCACTCCACCCCTCATCGAACTTATGAAGCAAAGAGACAACCTCTGGTATAAAGCTAGAAGCACTGGCTCGCAAACAAATAATCAGAACTATAAAACCGCCCAAAACAGATGTACCTGGGCTATTCGTCAAGTGAAAAACCATTTCTTCAAAAACAAGCTAACTCCTGGGGGGGACACCCGCAAGTTCTGGGACAATATTAGGACCCTAACAGGGAAACCGAACAAGACACTTCCAACCAAGCTAAATCTTGAAGAAACCACAACCCAGGACCCCAGAATCATAGCAAACACCTTTAATAAGGCATTTACTGACTTAAGTGGTGTACTTCCCCCTGATTTCCTAGACCCCCCCCCCCCAAGTGGCAAAAATCTCAATAACAGGCAGACTACCCATACTGGCACTGCCCCATCTTTCTACTTCAAAATTATCTCTCAAGCCAAAGCCAAAAAATACCTTTTACGGGTTTTAGGAAAAACTAAAATGAGTGGTGACACGCTTGGCCTCAAGCTCATTGCTCTCACACTTGACGAGTTTCCGTCACCCTTTGCCAGAATTATGAATCTCTCACTTATAACTGGTAATTCCCCCAGCTATGGAAAGTGGTGGTGATCACCCCTGTTTTTAAAAGTGGTGACAGGGCTAGCCACAACAACTAGCGTCCGATCTCCATATTCCCCCCACTCTCAAAAGCACTGGAGTGTATTGTCTATGACCAGTCTGTCGACTACCTCGACAAATACCAGTTGCAATGCCCAGAACAGCATGGTTTCAGGAGACAACATAGTACTACAACAGCGCTGGTGGAGTTCACAGGCTACATTCACGGTGCACTTGATCGGGGGACTTATGATAGGAGTAACCTACCTAGACCTCACCAAGGCCTTCAACACAGTCAATCATGAACTGCTGCCGAACCAGCTAACCTGCACTGGGTCATCACCTGAATCAGTGGGATGGTTCCAGAGCTACCTGTCAGGGAGAACACATGTAAAAATCGTTGACAGTGTTAGTGGTTCAGTAGGTAGCACACTCGCCTCTGAGGCCGGGAGATCAGAGGGCTGTGGGTTCAGTTCCCACATCTGGCACTTGGGTTAATATCCCAGTACTGACACTGTAGTGCAGCATGAGAGGGGTGCTGCACTTCTGAGGTGCCGTCTTTCGGATGAGACGTTAAACCGAGGTCCCATCTGCCTGGATTGGTGGTAGTTCAGGTGGATGTTAAAGATCCCATGGCACTTATCGAAAAGAGTAGGGGAATTTCCCCAGTGTCCTGGCCAAATTTCCCTTATTCACTAAAAATACCACCAACAGCTTAATCTGGTTCAAGGTCAGTTGGCATTCATCTGTATCCCCCTCCCCCGGGTCGTGCCTGAAAATAGGCAGGATTTGTCTAGTGCACTTACCCGGTCAACAAAAGCTAAATAAAATAAATAAATAAAATAAAGATACCCTCTCTGAAAGTCTGAATGTCAACACAGGGGTCCCCTAAAGGTCAATCTTGGGGCCCCTACTCTTTAACAGGTTCCTAAATCACCTTTCTCTAGCGTGCCAGGATAAGGTCCTACTGCATGCTAATGATGCAGTACTCTACACCAGCCACACAGACCCAGAAGCACTGGAAAAGCAAATGCAGGCTAATTTCTCTTTAGTTGAGGCATGGTTTCTTGATTCAAAGCTCTTGCTTAATTATAAGACCACCAAGAAAATGCTGACTGCCTCTCCTCACCACCGGCAGAGATCCATCTATTAAAAATAGTAAACAGCCAAAACGCCTCACTAGAAATGGTCCAAAGTTTTAAATATCTTGAGGTCACTCTAGACTGTTCCCTCACATTTTCAAAGCACACTGACCTTGTAGCCAAGGCTGCAAATGTCAAAACTGACCAACTATTTAGGCACAAACACTGCCTAACCAATGAAGCATTAAAACTCGCTGTGTGCAGCTCGATCTTACCCACGACTGACTACAGGCTAGTAGTCTAAAGTCCAGCAACTGACGTAGCTCTAAAGAGAAGAAAGATGGCCCTAAACAAAGCCTATAGGCTTGTCCTAGATGCGCCATGCCTTAAACACACCTGTGATCTCTATTCCCAGTCTGGGTGGTTAAATCTGCACTATAGAACTCAATACCAGCTCTGCCTGCTGGCTAAAAAGTCCACCCTAGGTCTAACATCACTTAGTGTTCAGAGTCTCCTCTGCCCCATCAACAAGGCTAGACTTACCAGAGGGACTAGCAGCCAGTCACTAAAAGTCCCTTTCTGCCACAACTCCCAGGGTCAGTGGTCTTTTGAGTATCGGGCACCTGCTTAGCTCAACTCACTACATGATGACCTCCTGGCAGAATCTAAACTTGGACTCTTCAAAACTAAACTTCATTCCCACCTAGCAACGCTTAGTGGGTGTGACTATAAATTCTAAATTGCACAAGCCAATTCCTGTCTTTTTTCTGTTCATTATAGCCTGCTCGTGTGAACCCCAGTTGTCAATCAATCCCCCCAGCGGCGCCTTGGGGGACGATCAGGGGGACACTCTCTATCTATAAAAACATCGGCCTGAACCCGGTGTGGTTTTCTAGGGTGAACAGCTGCCATGGGAGCTCCGGGAGTGCTATTGGAGGATGGGCCTAGGGCACCCATGGTTTATGGATTGTTGTTGGAGTAGGTTGGAGAACCTGCTCACACAAGTCCAGTTATAGGCTGGTCTCCCTGGAAAATACATTGGGGGACGACCATAGGGAGAGCCTTTTTGTTGGCTGATTAATCATAACCCCCCCAAACAGCTGGATTAATCTTCTGCAGATTGATTTCTACTCTTGGAGTATATGGTATAATTATAAAGCATCTCCGTTTGGTGCCTATGTGAGAGATAGACCATGGGACAGTTTCCCCAGGGGTGAGAGCTCTGTAGGATTTTTACTGTTCTAGTAAAAGCATGGACTAGACGAACTGTGATTTTTGCTTTAAATTACTATAAACTTCTTTTCTCTGTGGAATTTATGAAAATTTGTCTAGATTTGTTTTAAGACTCTCTTATCTCAGAAGTCGGTTTGAATGAGAAATCGTATTATTGTTTTTAATTATTTTGAATCAGTGCCGGTGTTGACAATATTTATATTAAAGTGGTTTTAAGACTGCTTTTTGAAGACTCATATAATTATGTGTTGGGATCGAATGTCCATGGACAGGTGCTACTCCCCCTCTAGGCTGAGGGACCTGTGCCCTTTTGATTGCCCCCCGTTGCAGCCCGAAGTGTATAGGCGTTGCTGTGCCTTGGGGATTGCGCGGAGGAGGCAGAGAGGGAGGGCGGGTCCCCCGGCCATGGGGGGGCGAGCGGAGTGGGCTAATTGGGATGGTGAGGTCGGCGACTCTGGGGCGGGTCAGGTCCAGGATAGGGGAGTGCGTTGCCTGGTTCCCATACCCAAGGGCTCCACTGAGAGTGGGCATGTAGCCTGCTCCTCCAGGGCCTCTCATCCAACCCGGGCATTGTTATGCAATGCCAGGTCTATAAAAAACAAGACAGCAATAATTGCTGATTTTGTTGAATCATCTGACCTGGCATGCATTACCGAGACCTGGCTGGACGAAAATGCTGGCCCTATTTTGGAGTCAGCTGTTCCAGCCGGGTACTCGGTAATACACCGCCTAAGGTTGGATCGTAGGGGTGGGGGGGTCGCTATTTGTTTTAAATCGGAATTGGGCCTTGTAGAGGTTCCAGTGGTGTCCCCTGGATCCTTTGAATGTATCATGGGAGCAGGTGTGGGCTGCAGAATCCTGCTCGTTTACCGTCCACCGGTGGCGAGAAAGTTTTTCTGCAAGAAGTGCAGAACTTCATTGTCGACCTGGTACTGGAGCCCTCCAGGTGGTTGGTCCTGGGGACTTTAATGCCTGGGTCGACGATGAACTCTCGAGTTGGTCAAGACTTTCTCCAACTAATGAGTTCATTGGGCTTCACACAGGTGGTTACCGCTGCTACCCATATTCATGGTCACTCTCTGGATTTAGTGTTCACCCTGGGTATGGAGATCACAGGACTGGTGGTGGAACCAGTTGGGTGGTCTGACCATCACCCTGTACGGTTCAATTTCGCGACCCCCCTTATGAGACCCACCCCTTTGGAGATGGTCCAGTACCGCCCTTTGAGGGGAGTTACCCCTGAGGGTCTGATGGCGGTGCTGGACCTATCGAGTTGGCCGATGGAGTGCATGGAACCAGATGCCTTAGTAGTGCACTATGATAACATGGTGTTGAGGGCACTGGATTCCATTGCACCTGTCCGTGGTTCGCCCCTCTCCCTCTGCCCTCGATTCCCTTGGTTTGATGGGACATTGAGGGAGTTGAGGAGAAAGGGGCAAAGATTGGAGCACTGTTGGCGGAAATCCGGCCTGGAAGGTGACAAATTTAGATTGATGGCCCATTATGTGGACTATCAATCAGTAATCTCCCATAAGAAGGCAGAGTTCCTGTCCAGGGAGATAACTGCATCAAGAAACCGACCTGCTCAGCTCTTCCGGACCGTTGACAGACTGTGCAATCCAGCCTGTCTGCGGGGTAGGAGAGCTTTTTCACAAATACAGTGTGATGAGTTTGTTCGGTTCTTTGATGATAAGGTGTCATCAATCAGGTCGGAGATCCGCAGCATGCGTTCAAACGAGCATTGCAGTGACCAATGTGGGGTTACATGCCCTCGGTCTGTCTGGATGGATTTCGACCAGCCAGCGATCATGGATATCATGAAGATTGTCCAAGGCTTGCGACCGACTTGCTGTAGTTTGGATCCTGGTCCTACGCGCCTCCTTGTGGGATGCATGGATGTGATTGGACCAATCCTTGCGAAGATAGTCTGGAGTTCTTTGGATCAAGGGGTGTTTCCAGAGTCTTTGAAGGAGGCTGTTGTGGCCACCTTTTGAAAACCTTCCTTGACCTGACTGCCTGTAACTACAGACCGATCTCTAACCTGCCCTTTCTGGGCAGGTTATTGAGAAAGTAGTCAACGTTACAGCTCGATGACTTTCTTACCACCCATGAAGTCTATGATTCTCTCCAGTCCGGTTTCAGGAAGAGGCATAGCACCGAGACTGCATTAGTTGGTGCTTAATGATCTCCTAATAGCAAGAGATCAGAAGAGCGTTCGATCTTGGTTCTCCTTGATCTCTCTGCAGCGTTTGACACCGTGGACCATGGGATGTTGCTAGATTTCGCCTCTGCGGCTACTCTGCGGACTGTCAGGACAGTCCTCAGATAGTTCCATTCTTTCCTCACAGGCAGAAGTCAAAGGGTAGTTTCAGGGATTTTCTCTTCTGCTCCCTTTGCTCTGTCTTGTGGGGGCATGAAGCTCTGTGCTTTCCCCCATGTTGTTCATGGTGTACATGCTGCCATTGGGAGACATTATAAGGCGTTATGGGCTGAGTTTTCACTGTTATGCAGATGATACTCAGCTCTATATGTCCTTTGTACCCGAACAAAATGATGCAGTGTCAGTTTTTAACAACTGCCTCGCTAAGATTCAGGATTGGATGAGTGTGAACTGGTTGAGGTTAAATCCGGATAAGACTGAGGTGTTAGTCGTTGACCCGGGTCATTATGCAAAGAAGTTGACTCCTGGGGTCCCCTCTGGTCTTTTACTAGGGGATACCCAGTTGAGACCTTCTGAACAGGTGTGAAATCTGGGAGTTATTTTTGACAGTGCGCTGACACTAAAGATGCAGGTGTCGGCCACTGTCAAATCTTCCTTTTACCATCTGAGGAATATCGCCCGGATAAAACACCTTGTTCCACATGATGACCTTCCTGTGTTGGTCCACGCTTTTGTTTCTTCCCGCCTTGATTACTGTAATGCTTTATATCTAGGGTTGCCGGGGGTAGATCTCAGTCGCCTGCAGCCGGTGCAGAACGCGGCAGCCAGGTTGTTGACTGGGCTACCAAGAACTTGTCATATCACACCTGTGCTGCGCAAACTAAACTGGCTGCTAGTGCGATGGAGAATCACCTTCAAGGTCGCATTGCTGACCTATAAGACCCTACACAGTCAGGGACCAGGCTACCTGCAAGATCTCCTTTGTCCCTACCATCCTCTCCGCCCACTCCGCTCCACTGGCGAGGGATTGCTAGAGATTCCCAGGGTTTGTCTTAAATCATCTGGGGCAAGGGCCTTTTCTTTTATGGTCCCGACCCTGTGGAATTCTCTACCTCGTCAGATTAGAGAGTGCCTGTCCGTGGAATCATTTAAGAGATCCTTGAAAAGTCACCTATTTTCACTGGCATTTGGATAGTTTATTTTATGGTTATTTTATTGTTCATGTTTTTATTTATTATTGCTGACGTTTTATCTTTTGTTTTGTATCAGTGCTTTGATTTATTGAAAAGCGCTTTTATAAATAAATTTTGATTTGATTTGACAATCTCCCCTATCCAACTGCCTTGTTATTTTCCCCTCTCCTCTACTGTCCCACTCTGCCTTCATCCTCCTTTCCATTTCTCATCTGTTTCCCACCTCCCCCCAACTAATCTGCTTCCCCCCTCTCCTCACCATATCCTCCCACTCCAAAACCCCACAGAATGTTCCCCTTCAAGCAAACCAATGACAACGCCCTATGGCTGCTCCCGTTTTCTCCACCTATTCTCCCTTACACCTTCCTCAACTACTCAGCACTCTCTCAGCACCCAGCCTCTATTTCTACTAGCTTCTCTCTCCATAGTAAGCTACCTTTCCACTTTGTTCACCCCTCACAATGTACTTATTGCTTAATGTGACTGAATTTTGTAATTTTAATTACAAAAAAGAGTTGACCATCATTTCTGTATCCAATGTAATTTTGTAACCACTGTCTGTATTGCTGCATTTGTGTTTGCTGTTGACATGGAACCTCTGTAAACAAGCTTATAGTTCAAAGGTACTATTCGAGAACTGAATAAATAGGAGGCAGTATAGCGCAGTGGTTTAAGGCTCTGAGCTGCAAACCTGGGTTTGAATCCCACAGCCCCCACTTGCATACTGTGTAACCCTGAACAAGTCACCTAATTTCCTTGTGCTCCCAGGTCACACCTGTAAACAAGCTTTCAGCTTAGTGTGTCTCTCCTGGTTAAACAAATAAACAAAAAATAATAATCATACAGTTACAACTAAAAGATGTACTAATTTGGTCACAGAATAACAGAAATAAAAGTGAAAAAATATACATGAAAAACGCACTATAACTGTTATCCAAAGTCTACCTTAAGTCCGTAGTGAACTGAAGTCCAAAGAAAGTAAATGAAAGATTCAGTTTCCTTTGTACTGGCAGTCTTGCTTCTTGCATTGTCAGGAGAAGAGTGTCCCTTGTAGATGCTCAGCAAAAATGAGAGCGAATGACCCTTGTTCAGTTCCTTATATAGCTGGAGGAAGCCTGAAGAAAAAGAACTGTCTAATCCCAAAGGGATCTTCTCTTTTAGGCCAGTAGATGTCACTCTTGTGCTTTCACCACAACACAATTGTCTAGCTACCTTATGATGTCACTACTGTCTTAATGGGAAAACAATTGACACTGGTAAGAGAATTCACACAGGTCTGCCAGAAAAGATGTTCCTGGTCCTCTCACCTCATAAGATGCAACATACCTTAACAGTTTCCTGGAATCAGGGCATCCTGCCTCTGAAATGCATGGTTTGTGACGGGTAAATGTATTTTGGCATATCTCTGTTAAAGGAAAACTGTCATTATTGTAAAACTCCCACCCCTGAAAGCTCTACCCCCGATTTAGCTTTTGACATAGGAAAAAATGCTTTTTGTCCAGTTTACTCACTGTATTTTAAGTTTGTTAATGCTGCAATCGCCAAACATGGCAGACTCAGCACAGTTCCATTTCATCTACCGGTGCAGGGCTGCTCGCCGCAATACAAAATGTACTGGGGTGAGTGGTGCAGCACCGCACTAGTACCTGAAATGGAACTGTGCTGGGTAAGCCATGTTTGGCGATCATGGAGCTAACAAACTTAAAATACAGTGAGTAAACTGGACAAAATTATTTTTTTCCTATTTCAAAAGCTTAATCGGGGGGGTAGAGCTTTCGAGGGTGGGAGTTTTACAGTAATGACAGTTTTCTTTTAAGGGATCTGGAAATGCAACCTTAGCTTCCTTGCAAGTAGCTGCCCCTCAGGTCAGAGGGAGGTCAAACAATTTTAAAAGAAATCCAGTCTCTCTCTCTCTCTCCACGTGCTCCTTGAATTAACAATGGCATTCTCGTGCCACGTACACATACACAAAATCCCATAACTATATATATATACACACACACACATACATACACAGTATATATATATATATAAAAACAGAGTTATATCTGCAAATAATAACTGGCAGTTGGCTAGCTTGCCACAGGCCCTATTTCATTAGATGTTTTCTTAAGTGAGTTTATGTATGAATAAAATTGTTTATAATTAGATTTATGTGCATTTGTAGCTAAACTCTTTTCCATATTCCTTTTTGCTTGCCTAATTCTCGCTTTACATTGTTTTTGTATTTTTTTGAAAGTCTCATATGATGAGTTAGTTCCAGATTTAATATATTTTTATATAACCTGCCTTTCTGTTTAATAAGCTGATTGATATTGTGGTTTATCCACTTAGGGCGTCTTTGAGATCTTGCTTTTTCAATTAGAGGGATATTCTCTTTTGCTGTCCTGAGGATAATGTTTTTAATGGTTTCCCATATTTCATCAACTGTTTTATTACTTAAGATGTCGTCCCATGAGATGTTTTCCATAGCATTTTTAATTACCTCATGGTCAGCCTTTTCTAATGGGTATATTATGGTGCAGCTCTTCCTGGGGTTATATGTGTAATTTACTTTAAACCTTATTGTTTTATGGTCAACCAGATCCAAGATTTCATGGCCCCTTTTGGGATTCTTAACATGCTGTGTTAGACTGAGTTCACTACATGTGTCAAGGAGGACTGTAACCAAACTTGAGTTAGAGTGGCTATCCAACCAGTTTATACCAGTAATGTTAAAGTCACCCATAGTTATAATTTCACCCACATCTCCTGCCTTACAGATCTCTGTCGTTATTTGTTCTGTAATATCAGTACTGCTATCTGGAGGTCGGTATATACAACCAATTATTAAGCACTTTTTAACACCCTCATTTATTTGTACCCATGTTGATTCAAAACTTGCATTGGTTTTAATCTTGGAAGTTATATCTGTACAGACTATGTTTTGTATACAGTGCAACCCCTCCCCCTTTTTTATGGGTCCTGTTATTCTCAAACAGTGTAAAGCTTATCGATATTTTTACCCCATGTCCCTGTGTCATCCCACCTCCAGGTTTCCGTGACAGTCATTACATCAACAGATGCAGAATCCAGGTTAGCTAGAAGGTTGTCCATTTTATGGTTTAGACTTCTTGCATTAAAAGTTAGTATTCTCAATTCATGCTTACTCTGTGTCCTCTTAACCAATGATTTGTTATGCACGTTACTAGTAACCCCCCCCCCCCCCCCCGCACTGGTTTAAATCTCCAGTTCTCATAACTTGTTAATATTTGCTGCCACATCCAAGCTCCTTTTCTTTTTAAATGAAGTCCATCTTTCGCAAATAAGTCTTTTTTATTATAGAATGTGGATCAATTATCAATGAGTCTAATATCTTTTACACAGAAACACAGAATCTGTCAGCAGATGAGGACCATATGGCCCACCTAGTCTGCCCATTTCCCTACTCACTGCTGCAGCCCCGGATCCTATTTGATCTGCGGCTCTTCTGCTATGAATATTTCCAGGGTACCTTTATGTCTGTCCCATGCACTCTTGATCCCCTGTATTGATTTCACACCCACCACTTCTGCTGGAAGGCTGTTCCACAGTTCCACCACCCTTTCAGTGAAAAATTACTTCCTACCATTACGCCTGAGTCTTCCATAATTCAGCCTCATATCATGCCCCCTTGTCCTTGTGTAGAGTTTTCTCTGAAATATGCTTTCCACCTGTACCCTGTTTATTCCCCTAAGGTATTTGAAAGTCTCTATCATATCTCCTATCTCCCTTCCTTCCTCCCGTGAATAGATATTAAGGTCCTTAAGTCTTTCCTTGTAGGGCTTCTGGTGCAGTCCATGTACCATCTTTGTTGCCTTTCTCTGAACTGCCTTTATTTTGTCAATGTCCTTCCAGAAATGTGGTCTCCAGAACTGGACACAGTACTCCAGCTGAGGCCTTACCAGTGATCTGTACAGTGGCATCACCACCTCTTTCCTCCTGCTTGTTATGCCCCTTCCTATGCACCCCAACATTCTGTTTGCTTTCCCCACCGCCTTTTCACACTGTTTGGTCACCTTCAGGTCGTCAGATATGATAGCTCCCAGATCTCTCTCCTGACTTGTGGTGGCCAGAATTTCCCCAACAATCCTGTACTCCTCCCTTGAATTCCGGTGATCCATGTGCATGATCTTGCATTGTTTAGCATTGAAATTCAACTGCCAGACACCCGACCACTCCTTTAACAGGCTTAGGTCCTTTCTCATTTTTTCCACTCCGTCCGGTGTGTCCACTTTGTGCAGATCTTGGTGTCATCTGTGAAGAGGAACACCTTTCCCTCCAGATGCTCTGCAATGTTGCTAATGAAGGCATTGAACAGGAATGGCCCCTACACCGACTCCTGTGGCATCCCGCTGGTCATCTCCCTCTCCTCAGATTTCATGCCATTTACCACCACCCTCGGAGTCCTGTCCCTTAGCCAGTTCCCAACCCACTTCACCACCGTAGGACCCACTCCCAGGCTCCCCAATTTATTTAGCAATCTCCTGTGCGGTACGGTGTCAAAGGCCTTGCTGAAATACAGGTAGGCTACATGCACTGCCCCTCCCTGATCTACCACCCTGGTTACCTAGTCAAAGAAATCTACAAGATTCGTCTGACAGGACCTTCATGCTGAGAATCCATGCTGCCTTGGATCCTGTGCCCCGCTATCCTCCAGAAACTTCACAATCCTCTCCATAAGTAAGGATTCCATAGTTTCCCCACTACTGAGGTCAGGTTTACAGGCCTGTAATTGCCTGCCTCCTCTCTGCTTCCACTCTTTTGGAGAGTGACCACATCTGCCCTCCTCCAGTCCTCAGGTACCTCCCCTGTCTCTAGTGATACACTGAAAAGGGCAGCCAGTGGTTCCACCAGCACTTCCCTGAGTTCCTTTAGTACTCTGGGGTGGATCCTATCTGGCCCCATTGCCTTATCTGTTTTTATTCCCCCCCTCCCCCCAAGTTCTTCTAGGACTTTTTCCACCATGAATGGGTGGGTGTCTACCCCCTCCCCTGAATATCTCTCTTACTGAGTCTTGGCCCCTCACCCTCCCCTTCCCTGGTGAATGCTGAGCAAATGTACTTGTTCAGCATCTCAGCCTTTTCTAGGTCATCCTCCACCCTTCTTCAGCCTTACAATCCCATTTCTGGTCTTTTTCCTTTCGCTAATGTATCTGAAGAAAGTCTTGTCGCCTTTCTTAATAGCCTGGGCTATACCTTCCTCTGTCTGTGCTTTAGCCCTTTTAATTATTTTCCAAGATTCCTTCTGCTTCTCCAGATATTGTTCTCTGTCCTCATCCTTTTGTGTTTCCTTGTATCTTCCGAAGACTCTTTTCTTTTCCCTTACTTCCTCGGCCACTACCTTCAAGAATCATAATGGCCTTTTCTTTCTTTTGCTCTTGCTATGCATTTTGACACAGTCACCTGTTAGTTCTGTTATGACTTGCTTGAGTCTAGACCACTGTTTTTCCACATCTCCCCCTGTACCTTCTGCTGCTAGGGCTCTTTTGAGATTTCTACCCATCTCCTTAAAGTTAGCCTTCCTGAAATCTAGGACCTTTATCCTTGTATGGCTTGCCTCCTCCACTGTGGTTACCTTAAACCACCTGTCCTGTGGTCACTGGTACCAAGGGGACTTTCCACTTCCACATCTCTGATCCTGTCCCCGTTGGTCAGGACCAAATCCAGTATAGCCTCCTTGCGGGTTGGTTCTGCTACAAGCTGTCTTAAGTTTTCCCCATTCAGGGCAGTCATGAAGTCCCTGCCCCTTGTTGTACTCGCAGTCTGAATGCTCCAATTTATTTCAGGAAGGTTGAAGTCACCCATTAGTAGCAGTTCCCCTTTGGCTGCCATTTTGTGGATGGTTTCCAGAAGAGCTCCATCTGATTCCCTCTCTCTGTGCCAGATGCCTGTAAATCACTCCAGTGTGAATGGCTGTCCTTTTTCCTATCTCCAAGGTGACCCACAGTGCCTCTGTTCCTTCCTGTGACCCTTGAGCCTCTGTTGCTTTAATCCCCTCCTTCACATACAGTGCAACCCCCCCTCCCCTTCTCCCTTCCCTATCCTTCCTAAAAAGTGTGTATCCTAGTTTTTCCCGACAAAAGTTTTCCAACCTCGCATTTATCTTGTGAATAGTAAAAAATGTTTCTTTGTGTGCTCTAGGGATAGGTAACATATTACAGATAATGACAGTATGTCCCTCATTCTTTGATTAGGCTCCAAGTTCTATTAATTCATGACATATGTCTTTTTCATCTTCTTTTCCTATGTCATTTGTGCCAACATGTAGGGTGACAGCAGAGTTACATGGGATATTTACTGTAGTGAGGCATTTTGCAATGTTGTTTATTCTAGCACCAGGATAGCATGAAACCATTGTTTGTTCCTTGTTATTACCACAAATGTGGGTATCACAGTATCTAATAATGGAGGCCCCAAATACAAATTTGAATGTGTTATCCTCTGCAGAGGTCCCCTGACAGTTGCCGTTGGGTTGCATGTTTCTCTGAGATGCACAGGTGTAGGGAGTGTCTATAGTAATAGGCTGAGCTGCATTTAGGGTTACCACCTTTCAAGAAGTCCAGAGTGGGACATTTCTTACTTAAACAGGACTTTTCGAAGGACAATATGTAACCTCGACCAATGCAACAGATTTTTTTTTTCAGAATAATCAGAATTAAGACTAAGTGTTGCAGTTTTTCAGTTGTTTCTGGTTTTATTATCATTTAATATATTTTAGATAAGGTATTATAGTGTTTTGCAACACTTAGAGGAAAGTCCGAAAATATTTTTTCTACTATAATGTCAGGACAAGTAGTATTTTTCATGTTTTTTCGCAGGACACAGCTGCCCAAATCAGGACTGTCCGGCAAAACTTGAAGACAGGTGGCAATCCTAGCTGCATTATGTGGGCTGAGGGGGGAGGTCATTAGTATGTATACTGTTGTCTGAATGTTCATCTAGCTGGAGAGCCTGAAACCTATTGTGCATCTAAATATTAGAGTTATTTCTTTGTTTCATTCTTCTCATGACAGTAACCTGGGTTCTCTCGAGGTTAGGAAGGTCCCTGACATTTCATGTAAGTTTTTTGGGGTGGGGGGGGCATGCTCAGGAGCACGTTCAGGGCTAACATGGGTGTCTCGTGTTCTTTTCTTTGTATTTGTCAGAATTTCACTTTCTTGTTCCACCCTGTTTACAAATTCTTGCATTTTTATTATATCTTTGATTTCTTTTACCTCACCCTTTAAAACAAAATTCTCAGTTTGTAATACACCCAGTAGATCGCATTTAGTGCAGATAAAATCTTTAGTAATTAATTCCATTTCGGTATTTCGTTTAAGCATACCACAAACAGTGCAGAATATGAGGAGACTGCCTTTCAAAGTATGTGTATTATGCCTTCTGGTGAATCACCTAGATTTATTTCAGTCATTTTAGTTGTATGTGTATCTATGACATACAATGAGAGTAAGTAATTAAGTTAATGTCAGTACAACTGGTTTCTATCCAGTATACTACATATAGATAGATGGTATAACTGCTGTTATAAACCAGTATTGCCTTGGTATTTTATGTCTCTCTGTCTGTGCTTTTAAATATAGAACAGGCCTACCACGTTTACTATTGACACTGCAATATGGATATATCTGTTCCTGAGAGTAAATAAAATGAAAAGTGGGCTCACCTTAAGTAGTACAATGGGTAGCCGCCACTACTGCAGTTACATGCAATCTTTTAATCAATGATAAATAACCTGTCCTCTGGCCCCTTCATGCATGACGAGGCGTGCGCCCCGCACGAGCTCGCCCCACTCGCTGAGGGGTGAGTTTTATCCTAGTCAGTAACCCAGAAGTCTTCCCTGGGCCACAGCAGCCACAACAAGCATTGTACTATTAAAATTAAAATGCAAACAGCACACTCCTCATGCAGAGCTTTCCCAGAGAACAGAGCACTACTGCACTCCAAAAAGTTATAAAGGTTTTAAAATGTTGGGTTCTGTAGTTCATGGGGGTTCTCCCACAGACTACCAGGCCACCTCTTCCTACTTTCTGACAAACGGCAAGACGTCCCCTTGAGGTAGAGGTTGAATTTATTCAAGCACACCAGGTATACTAATAGTTTTAAGAACGCAGCTGTTGCCCATCCCACGGCACACATGCTGCCTCACTGGTCAGCTCCAAGGCATAAATCTCTTAGGGCTGCTGAGAACAGGAACTCTAATCTTGTGCTTCCCTGGTTGTTCATGTATGTGAATGTCACTGCATTGTCGGAGTGGATCTTCACCACTTAGAGCTTGATTTACTCCTGCAAAATGGAGGAAAGCAAGATCAAAACATCTTCACTACTGTAGCACTTATCTGGAGAATTCTCCTACAGGCCCCAGACACCTGACCTGAAAACTGGTTCAGAAGAACAGGGTCTCAATCCAGTAGACTAGCGTCCATCGTGAGAAGCATCTGTAACTAAGAACAGAGAGGAAGGAGGGCGCTGTGAAGCCTGAGCATGACGGACATCTGGATTTCATGTTCTGCATAACTCAACAAAACTAAACTTTAAAACTGAATTTTGCGCATTTTGGCAAAAGCAACAGTGATTTTCAGCCACTGGAAGACTTGCTGGATTAGTATGGGGAATCCTAGAAAGGATAAAACTCAGCAAGATTTAGTAAAAAGCAAAAATCCTCCTGGACCCCGTCACGCGGTCTGCTCTGGGTCGCAATCTCCCTGAGGCCTCTGATGCAGGGGATGGGGAAGAAACACTGCAGAGCCTCAGTCAGAAAATTAGTCGCCTTTTCTATAAGGTGGCAGGATTATCAGACAAATTTGATTCTCTCATGAAGAGGATCACCAGAGACAGATATGACTTTTATAAAAACTGAATCGATGGAAACTCGCAAACGTTCAGAGGCGGTCATTGGTGGGACAGCTAATTTAGTCAAAGAAAACAGGCACTGTCTTGTTTAGAGACTCTAGAAAATCAAGCCATGACAGCCAGTCTTCAAAGTGTGGGCATGCTATAGCCCAGTGAAGGTGACCATTTGAGGATGTTCCTTACTGAGTGTTTGGAGCAGCAAATGGCACAACCCTTAAAGGACCACCATTTGGTTGAGCAGAAATACTACAGAGTGACTTGGAGAAGATGACAGGATAACCCCAAGGCTCTTAAGGCCATTGTCATGGTCTTAAATGGCATTGAGACCAGGGATTTTATTCTAGGCACTGGCCAGACAAAAAAAAAGAATCTTTTACAGGATGGGCAACAAGTTTGTCTTTACCCTGACCTGAGCTACGCCACTTTTCAGAAAGAAAAGAAGTCTGAGGGAGTCAAGGCTCTTCTGAGGGAAGCTGAGGTCTAGCACGGCATGCTTTTTCCCGCCTGCCCTTGCATAGTCCTCCAAGGGAAGGTGTTTTTGTTTTTGGACCCTGCTGAAGGCCTGAAATGGACCCAACAACATGTCCCATCTCAACAAAAGAGAGACGACCCATCTGAGTCTGACAAGGAAGAAGAAGAAGCAGACGGAGGCACCTGAATTAATTAATGGGACAGTGTGTTCAGGTTTGCCTACTACATATTACCTAGGTGGCCAAGTATCCAGTAGCTGGCTCTAGTATCACATACTTCCTTTTCTGGGCAGCGTAATTGCCTATTCCATTTAGCTATACCCTCGTCTAGGAGTGGACCATCTGACTTTTTTACGCCAGCAAGTTTGCACTTTATTGTCAAGCTGTTTGTGGGTGGGGGTTTAGGGTGCTGTTTTACTGCTCTAAATGTTCACTTATAGTAACTCCCGCTTTTATCTGGTATATTTTTTGTCAGAATGTTTATTTATGTCAGTACATATATGCAGAGTGTTTGTCCCTTCTAGGAGATACCTTTATGGTAATAACTTTAGGTACATGCATGAATAACTCATTTCGTTCTTTGAGGAGTAGAGACTGGTACACTTCATTGACGTCATATTTTTTTTTTTTTCAGTATTCATTAAGCTCATGGACTCTATGTAGCAAAATTTATTGGGTTACTACTTGTACCTAGTTTATTATGAACCTTTCACATTTCCCTCCAATGATGCATTTTACTGATGGAATGCGTTCTTTTTCGTTGCATGTATTAAGAAGGGTGGCGCCCTCATTGGTTAAAGTAGTTTTAAGTCCTTATGTACTGCATCCGGACTCTGTACTGTGTGTCCATTGTTAACACAATAAACGCAAAGTAAAAAAAAAAAAGAGGAAGACCATCTTTAGGAGGAATCCAAATCAGATCCGAAGCTGGAAACAAAACACAGAGGAGAAGTACTGGCAAAAAATAAAACCTGGAGTCAAGGTAAGATCAATAAGACAGCCTGGAGCTGGAAAATCTGGTTTCTAACCACCAAAAAACTATAGAACTACTGGTGTTCTTGGAAAAAAGAGATCAGCACTCAGCATGATGTAAGCCAGATCCCCCCCCCCCCCCAAACCAGGAAAACAGCTCTGAAATCCACTGGAGATATTCCAACTTAAACCTTCTTTAACAAACTTGTTCAGGCTTTGAAACAACAAGATCTAGTGGAAATCCAAAGGCATCTTTGGGACAGTGACTTCAGTTGGAAAAAGACCCTCCCCCTTCTCCTGAGGGGTATGGCATTATTTGTCCGATCGGGTTAAACAGGCCAAATTCTGGTCCATGCCCTTTTGTTTTCCAGCAGACACTCAGCCATGGGTAGCTGACCATTCACAGACGCAGAGCTCCTATCCGATAGCTGTGACACATCTAAAGCACAATCTCCTATAAAATAGATTCTATATTATTAGGATAACCAAGTTTGGTAGCATGCAACAAAGTGGTTATCTTGTCACAGACAGTCTGATCCACTAAATAAGAATGAACTGCTACCATAATAGATGACCCTGTAGTGGCCAAAGCTCACTGAAAGGCGGTGTGAGGTGTCTATTCTCTTCTCATTCTTGTTTGACTGAGGCCCTGTACACACTTGTAGTTTTAAAACGTTTTAAGCATCTTAAAACATTTTAAAACTGACTGACATGCTTTGCGTACACACTTATGCTGTAATTAAAACGTTTTAAAAAAACGTACTTAAATCCAACTGGAAAGGTAGTCTTGAACCCATTTTTTAAAACGTTTTTATTTCAGCTTGGTTGTGGTTCTGAGTGTGTATGCAAAGCATGTTATAGCCTAGTTGCCCCGATCCTCCAATGGCCCAGAAATCCTGAGTGTCAGCCTGACTGGAAACACGGAAGTGTAAGCGCGGTAAATTTGTGTAGCTGAGAGCCATCATGAGTGATCGAGCAGCAAGCTGGTCAGAGGAGGCCACTAAAATATTGCTTGATTATTGGGCAACGGAGTCTGTTCAAGAAGAGCTTAATAGCTACCGCCGAAACAGTATAGTTTATGAACAGATCTCTGCTCACCTGATGGCCCGGGGGTACGACAGGTCTGCCAAGCAGTGCAGAGAGAAAATCAAACAGCTAAAAGTGAGATATCATAAAGTGAAGGATTCCAATCGGAAGTCTGGTGCTGGCAGAGTAACCTGCACATTTTATGATCAATTTGACCATATTCTCGGAACTCGTCCCACCTCTGTGCCACCTGTTGTAATACAGAGTGGTGAAGTTAATGATGATGAAGATATTGCCAATGATGAAGATGTGACCTACGAGGTCCTGTACACCGATGGTATGTCCACAATGGTTTATAAAAAAAATTAAATATTTGAAGATCCTCAATACATAGTGTGTGAAACTGATGGTGTTCGACCTGTGGGCATGTTGTTGTGCCATCAATCCCTCGTAATTAATGCCATTTTTCCAAAGCCCTACATCTGTTAGCAGAATAACTAGTATATATTACTAATGCCAGAGCGTGTATTTGAAGTTTCATTTTCTCTTCTATCCTTACCACATTTTAATGTACTTGCAGTCAGGATAGCACTTGATTCTGGGAATGACTGATGGCTTTCTGTGTTAATGGCAATTGGAATAATTACTGGTTTATTTATTACTGTGATTAGCACCTATGACATGATACAAACTGTTAAGTACTGCAAGGGAATGAACAAAGTCCAATAGGGTACTATCTTCAGAAAAGGAGGTGTGCAAGAACAAGGGGCACAGTTCTTAAAAGATAGAGGGGGGACGGATCAGAGGTAATGTGAGGAATTCTTGTTTCACATTGAGGGTGGTTGACACATGGAACAGCATTACTGAGGATGTTGTGGTAATTCAAGAATGCATGGGTGAGACATAAGTCAATTCTATGGAGTGGGTGTAGGAAGAAGTAGGCTGTTGGTTAAGTAAGATCTGCAGTTTATCCATTATGTAGGTAAATGGGCAGACCGGGTGTGCCAAGCAGTCCATACCTGCCATCAAATTGTACGTTTGATGGTAGTAGGCTATAACACAAATATGTCTCCCCACTGCATAAGTAGTCCTGGTAAACCGTTGCCTCCTGAATGATGTGCTTCTTAAAAGTACATGAAATAATTTCTTAGCGGCATACAATAAAATATGGACTGTATATGAGCTTGACACTTGACCATGATATCAAAGTGAACACAGAATGCCACATACATTAGTGTCATCATGAATACATCATCCAGCATATAACTGACATATTGTGATGTGCTTGCTGTTACAGAAAATGACCTGTCAATTTCAAGTGCAAGCACTGAAAATCAGCAAACTGATGTAGCTGAAGGGGTACCGGCGGTGCCACAAAATGTGGATAAAGAGGAGCCAGGCGCTTCCACATCCCTCACTTCAACAGCAGAGGTCAATCGAGCACCCAAAAGAATTGGATCTGAATTCTTGAATAATCTAAGGAAAAAAGTAAAATATCTCAGATCCAGGAAATCATTGAATGTGCGTTTGAAGCCACTCGGAAACTTTTTGGTGAGCAGTATGACAAGATGTTACAGTTGGAGCGTGAAAGAGTGGCCGCAGACAGAGAAATGGAGGAAAGAATGAGAAGGCATGAGACAGAGCAGAATGCAGTATTCTTCAAAACATTGCTACAAATTATGTGTCTTGAAAGCAATGTTATGCAGTTTGTTCCAACACCGTCTAAGGCAGCAACAGCTACTCAGTCAAGCAGCAGTATGTCACATCAGCAGCAAATTGTGCAGCAGCAGCAGCACATGCATCTTGCTATGCAGCATACACCAAATTATCAGCAGACAGTTTCCAACTGTAGCCAGTACATGGTGACTGGTCCATCAAGAACCATGACAGAAGAGCTTTTTTCTGAAGCAATGACTTGGACTGAGCTTTAAAATATCAGTTCAGCCATGACATCTTCATGATGCAGATATTTGCTTCAGTACCATTAATAGGTGTCATTTGCTGTTGCTGTTTGTGCAGTTATGCATCTGTTACTTAATTAAACTTAAACATTTCCAATGCTAAGTTACAAATAAAAACAGTTGACAGTTTTATAAAAGCATTGAATTTTTTTTATTCATGCTGCTTGGAACTTTTAATACTTTATATAACAAGTTTAACTTGATTCACTTGTTAAACACTGTAATGACTGAAATATTTTAAAGTGTAGACATATGGTATTAAATAGTTATGTAACTCTGAAATAGATAACTGTAGTAAAAGCTGCAGATAACAAGCACAACTTGGTTTTCATGTTGTTAATATTAACACATTTTAAAAAGAATGCTGAGCAGTTGGTCAAAATTACTTGCTGCAATAAATGAATGAAATTCTTAACAGAACTATATATATGTTTCATTTTCATTATTCAATGCATGAGTGCTGTAATGTGTGCACAATATGTGGGTGCAGTGCCATAACTGAGTGCCATCTATGACATTTATGAGGGAGGTCAAGATGCACCTCTTCAGTGACAGGGTGGTGGACATTTCTGATGTGACATCAAAACCCTGTCCTTACTTTTACTAAACGTGGCAGCACTAAAACAGGCTGTGAGTGGCTGAGGTAGAGAGTATAATTATCATGAATAGGGAGGAAGGGCCCGTAAAAATCTATTTATCAAATGATGTGACACCATACAGATAAACACCACATATTGAGGAAAACCTTCATTAAGACATGTGTCTGCCACACTAAACACAAGGTCCATTTCCATGGGTAAAGTGCTGAGCAAGAGCATCTCGTATCATCATGGCTTGCCTTGTTTGGGCAGCTACAGTCATGTCATCGGTGACATTAATCTCTTGGTCCCACTGATAGGTAGGGTCAGGATCGTCCAACTCCATCCATGTAGAACTGAATTGTTCACCCTTTCGCTCACATATATTGTGTAAAACGCAGATATAACTATTGGTATGTTGTCAATGTGGAAATCACAGCATTTCAAGAGACAACGCCATCTACCCTTTAATCGACCAAACACACACTCGACGACAATGCGAGTCTTACTCAGACGGTAGTTAAACAGTCTTTTTACTCTGTCTTCATAATCAGAATATGGCTTCATAAGCCACGGCAACAGTGGATAAGCTGGATCACCAACTACCAACATAGGCACCTGTACATCTTCAATCACTCGTTGCAATGGAGGGAATAGGGTACCCTTCTGCCCCTTGTCAAACAGTGCACTATTTTTAAAGACTCGTGCATCATGCACCTTTCCTGGCCATCCCACATTTATATCCAGGAATTGATATCTGTGATTCACCAGTGCCTGCATGACAATGGAATAGAAACATTTCCGACTGTAGTACTCTGTAGCATTGAATGCTGGACATAAAATCGGAAAATGAGTTGCATCCACTGCACCTCCACAATTAGGGAACCCCACTCCTGCTCAAAGCCTGAAACATCTTCCATATGTTGTATACATATGACCCATGGCATAAGAATCTTAATCAATGCTGAGCAGACATCCAAAACAATATGGCAAACAGTTGATCTTCCAACTCCAAAAAGATGGCTTAGAGTACGGTACCCTATGTTGGTAGCCAATCTCCACAAGGCTATCGCCATTCTCTTATCCACTTTAATGGCTTGCCTCAGCCTTGTGTTTTTCCTTTCTATACATGGTCCAATCTCTGTGCAAATCCAATTGAATGCGTCTCTAGACATCCGAAAATTAGACACCCATTGATCAGGGCTCCAAGTCATAACAACAATCTCCTCCCACCAACTGTCATTGTAATCCACAATCCACACTGTGCGTTGCACTGTGCCACCCATGTATGACCCTGACAAGAAATTCTGTATGTAGCACAAATGTTGAGCCATGCTGACTGTGAGTAAGACAAAGCTTCGTTGTCTGATTACCCTAGCTTTCCAAATCATGTTAAGTTTCTGTCTCATAATCCTTTGTCGTACAAGAAAGCAGAAAGATGCCAGAATTAAAGCCTGTCGAAGTGAGTTAATCATAATTGCTGGTAATAATGCATAGGTGATCTGTAATATAATGTAGTATGTCAGTAATAGTATTCCTGCAGTTGTGGTACAAATCAGTATTTCCTATAAATGAAGTTAAACTCCTCCGTGTGAACCACACAGCAACTTTTGCAAGCATGTGCAAGACACGTAATGAAGCAATGGCAACAGTTACTGTTATGCATCACCACGCACCCCAAAAATGGAAATACACAAAATTGCACAATTGATCATGTACAATGCATATTTTTGCATTTTATCAACATATGTTTGCATGCAACAGAATCATGTATTTTTAAGAACTCCTGTATTGAATTCACTGTTCAGATCACACTGCTGGCATGCATGCCACAAATGTATGATTATATATTCCCATTTCTTCTTTTATTTTTTTGGTAACTTGGCAAGTAAGCACCTGTTTTTCAGGGGCGACAAGGGAACACTGGGTGGTTCAGTGGCTTGCTCAGAATCACACAGCATGCAAGTGCAGGTTGTGAGAATCAAACCCAAGTCTGCTCTGCTGGATGCATCACGCTCGCCCCCCACCCCAACATTGTCAGAGCAACAGTGTTCATGCAACTGTGATATTGTATGACTACTTTAGTGAACTGCCACTTGTTGCATTTCCCATGTACTGATTAGATCTGGCCACAGTATCATCGCTCACACATAAAATAAACTATTCATTAGACCTATTCATGTTGTTAGAGCACAACTCCTAATAACTTCAATTCACCTTGTGTAAAAACGAGCCTGTACGCTGTTAGAACAAACTGACAGCTAGGTCTCCACAGCATTTGTCAACACTGCAAAGGACACTGGGACCGCTGAGCAGTATGGGACACCTCGACTGTCGCGCTGTAACTCCATGTTGTAAAACGGACACGATTATCTGCAGTCTGAATGCAATACAGTGCTAGAACACGCTTCTACAAGCAGAAATAACAAGCAAAAGATTTGAATGTGAATACAGTAGCACGGTAGGTTAAAAACGTTTTTAAAAACGGTTCAAGAAACGGATTACAAGTGTGTACAGGGCTTGAGTGGCAGCTCCCTGACTTGGGATTGTCACATTTAATACTGGCAGGCTCTCCTACTTTATAAGAAAAGTTTCTAGAACAATATACAACATTTTTCCCATTTCTAGGAGACTTACCCCCTTTAATTATAAATCTACCCAGCCTGCCAGCGCAGCAGTAATGCTGCCGCTTGCAACACCAATATTCCTGGTTTGGGAATCACTCTAGATCGTCAGAGGGCTGACGGGGGGAGAGGACTAAGCGTCCCACAGGATACTCTCCTCATTCGGGGAGGGAGAAGGGATCACTATCGCTGTGTGACTATCACCTGCTTGATCATGGGTGGCGGTGCAGGCATAGTGCAGTATTTGGGTTAGGGGACCACTGACTGGTTGGATGGACACACGTCTGTCAGCCAGCATCCAGGTGGGCGGGGACACAAAATACAGCCATGCATTATGACGGTTCCATTCAGCCAACAGATCCTGCACCCCGCCAACCTAAGCTCACTCCTGGAGTCTCACTGCAGCTTTTCTGAGGGACTTGGTCCAGCCTGAAGACCTCTACCATGGGGAAGGGATACCGCTGGGTACTACATCAGGAGACAGGTAAGCCTTGGGAGATGGCAGGGGGTGGTGGAGCTGGGGCTGCATGAGGCACTTGAAAAGGATTATGGCCTACTGAGGGGGACAGAAAATACAAAGTAAAAATCTGTATTGTAAAATAAGAGGACGAAGGTGCCCATAATACAAATAATAATTTATAAAATGGGTTTAGAAATCCTGTAACTCTGATTGGCTAGAACCAGACACCTAACCATGCATTAATACAGCACAATGCATGGTCATCCTGTTATTTAGCCTCTTCACATATAACTATACTGTCATCGAATAAACAAAAAAATGCTTGGCTGCTGTGTTTTTCCAGTCACTAATCTGATCTCCAGCCTGTTTCTATGTTCAGGTCACCTGCCGTGTCCAAGCTCCTGTTTAGCAATACATAACACTGAGCACGTACAGACACACACACGCCACTCATTGGTCCGTATAGAATTTTTTTTATTCCCCAAATGAAGTATGTAAAAAATCATAATTGCAGACAGTACTGTACTTGCCCTCTGGTCATCAGATTCTGATTGTAGCACTGGCTCAGTGTGTGTCGGCAAAGACCATGGCACTCACAACTCTTATTCAGCACCCAGAGCTCTCACAAAGTTAAAAGTCAGATACTGTTTTCAATTAATTAAATACAGTAAAAATGGAGCACTTACCACCTTGAAGAGATTCTCAGACTCATGGACTTGTGTGCTTGGTCCTTCATTAAACGTAGCAATATGCAGAGTAAAAACGGCTTCACTGAATTACAAACTTGCCTGACATGTTTGAGAAAGCATCTGAAGCGTGAAACATGTCAGGCACGTTTGTAATCCAGTGGAGCCGTTTTTACTCTGTATATTGCTACACTTAAAGCACCAGGCACACAAGTCCATGAGTCCGTGAATTTCTTCAAGGTGGTGAGTTCTCCATTTTTACTCTTTCTGCACTGAAGAGCTATGCGGCAGCACCCAGTTCTCTCTGTGGTAGTTTTTTGCCTTCTTGCATTAAAGTAATTCTGCTGAGACCACTGTATTTTTTTTTTTTTGTTAATATATTTTTATTAACTTTTTCCGAAAAAACAAAGAGGACAAGTGCATAGTACACAGAAAAAATGCAGTATTATGGGTACAGATTCATCTTTTTTTCAAACTTTCTTCCCCTTCAATCGCCGGTACTTACTGGGCATCTCTCCAGCAGGGCTCCCTCACCGTCACCTCTACCGCCCACCGTGTCCCTTTCCTGAACAAGGAATCGGGTGCTGGGACCGCCCCCTCCCATGGGCGAGGGAACTGGAGAGGCAAGACCACAGAGAGTCAAGTCGGGATCGGGGTCAGCACTGGGTGTGTGGGCCACCACCACTCGAGTCCCTGCCATCACCTCCCAAAGCTCCAGGGTGTTTCCACCTTAGTTACACCCCTGAGCTGTGGATGTGCAATGATGTCCGCACCGAATGCGGCCCTGAGCAGACGTCCGCCATCACCTCGCCCCTGTAAGCGGCACAGTACTGTGTTGCCTCCGGTCTCCACCGAGGGCCACTGCAGAGCAGCACATTCCCCAATACCCACCCCAGGAGAGGAGAGTAGTCCTCCGGACACTGAATCCTCTGCTCCCCGCCGACCCGAGTTCATTCCTGAACCCAGGTCACCAGCGTGGCATGAGGTGTGGAGTCCATCGCCTCAACCCTCAGCACCACTGGGCCGGCTGTTACAGACTCATCTTAGATAGTAAAAGAAAAAGCACCATTAAATAACGGTATCCACCCATTATATCAGGGTGACCGCCTCTTCTGGCTAGGCATTGGGGAGGGGATGCCTCCACTAGCATTGTACATCTTACTGTGCTGGTGCTCTCCTGTATGCTAGATAACATACAAAAAAAAGGGGGGGGGGTGCGGATTATCTCAGGGTCCCATATAGTTATCTGATAGTTGGTCTCTCCACAAAACTCTCCTAGCTTGACCTCCATTATACTCTCTCTTCCTCTAGTTTTAACCCAACTATCTACCATGCGAGAAAAGTGAGATCATGCTGCATAGCACAAAAAAGCCATGCAGTCCATCTGGAATTAAAAGCCTCCATCCAGTCATTTAGCTAGAAGTTGATTCATTCCATATTATAAATTTGATTAACCATCTACATTCACTCTGATATATTCAGTGTCTGTGGTGTTAGCCATTTTCTCGTAGAGCACTTCTGTGCTGCCACCATCATTATACCTAGTCTGTACTTCGGGTGCCTTCCCTTCAGACATCTAGGATTCTGGTACACCACGTATATTTCAAGATTCAGATTTATCCTGATATGCAGGACCTCCAACATCACCTCCTGCAATGCCTGGAGGAAACCAACTAGCCTCGGGCACTCCTGCATTACATGAGTATGAGATGCCTGGGCCAAGCCATATTGTCTCCAATGAGCTGCCGAGCCACTTGTTCCATACTTGACCAATATTACTGGAGTTCTGAAGTAGCCAATTAGTTGCTTCCACGCACACTCTTGCCAGAAATGGGAAGAGGTTACCCTACCCACTTCACAGCAACCCCCTCCCAGGCCTTTGCCTCAATCTCCCTTCCCAGCTCTTCTGCCCATTTTGCTGCTATGTATAGAGTATTATTCTGCTGGGTTTCTTATATAGCTCTGTACAGAATGGTGATGAGGTGCTGAACATCCTGTGCTCCGGGATATTCAATCAGTAGTTATCAGAGGCAGAAGTTTAACTGGGTCACGGATGGTCGGCTGTTGCATGTTTAAGTAATGCCATACCTGCAAGTACCGACAGAAATCCCTCTGCCCAAGACTACAGTGGGTCTGCAAGTTGGTAAAGGGTTTATAGACCACTACATGTTAACTGTTCCATGCAGTTATAACTCTGGCGAGTGAGCAGCGGGGGCAATGAGAGGGAGTGGACGCTACAAAACCACTCGGTTTTCCCTTCCTTTGTGTTACAAGAAAATGAGGGAGAGGTGTGTGGGCGGGTGGGATTGCAGACCTGATCGAAGCTGAAATTAAAATAGTAAATTGCTGGCGTGGTTGCTTGTTGTTTGAAAGGAAGGTTCCGAGATACAATCTGACTGAGATCTCGTGTCAGTCATTGCCAAGAGTTTACATTTAGTCTGAAGACCCCGGTGATACCAGTTGTCTGCTGAATGAAGGTAAGTACTCTCTAATAATCATACATTTACTGCTTATAATACAAATAGCAAGTCAGAGCCTTACTTTAATGGGTAACAACAAAAACCCTCAAGAATGCTCTGTGCCTTTCACTCAGGTGAGCGGCAGGAGGGTTGAGAGCTCCAGACACTAAAAAATGCCACCACAGATCACAAATCAGCTTAGTAATAAACAAACAAAAAAACAAGGAGAATCAGACTTAATCACAGTATAATAAAAAAACTCACTGGTGGTGGGGTCATGGTGTGGGGATGGGGAAGAGCTACTAAACTACAACTACAGAAGCTGCACTGGGTCAAAAGATCCCAAAACAAAGCATGAAGCTAATTCTAGTCCCAGTAGGTGTAAAGACTACTTCATGTAAAAATCACACACTCATTTTAACTTTAATATGTTTTAAAAAGTATATTTTTATAAACAAACCTCTATTAAAAATTAAAGCAAATTTTAAAAGTATAAGACGACACTCCAGGAGAGTGCACTTTGCTGAGATAATTACACTTCCAGAAGCATGTGGTTATCGCAGCAGAATGCACACCCTGTCAAGTCTTATTGCTTACTTTAGGTAGTAAAAGGAATAGAAATTCTGGAAAGCGAACATATGAAAGGAGCCTGTTGGGAATAAGTTATGCAGTCATCATTGCATGGAGTTACTGTATGTGCAACATGCAGGGGATTTGGCACCTAACACCATAAAAATATAGTGAATGTTATTTTTTATATTTTTAATTTACAAAATACCTATAACCCTGAGGAAGCAACCATAAAGAGTTGTGAAACACTGATGGCACTGATTCACTAAGGCATAATTTAAAAACATAAACAAGTTATATATTTGGCAGCGGCCGGTGGCACTGAGGTTGGCGCTGGGCATACATCTCGCCACACACGGCGACAGGATTCGAGCGTGTCCGGGTCGTTGGGAGTCAGCAGGGAGGAGAGGATCGAGGCATCCGTGAGACTGCTCTCCTCTCCTGGGGAGGAGTAAGGGACTGTCCGTGCGTATGGCGACTTTAGCGATGGCTGGGTGTACTACAGCTCCCACGGACCCAATAGAAAGGGTTACAATGTTAGGCTGACTGCCCTCTGGGCCAGTCTTGAGGCTGCATGTTAGCGGGCTGGGTGACACTGCACTGCCTCGTTGGGAGGAAATAAAGTAAAAATCCTCCCCTCCAGTAGAAGAGTGGGGCCAGTGGCATCCGCCCCAGTCCACCGCCGGGCGTAAGGCCGCGCTCCGGCTCTCCTCCCTCCCTCCCCACAGACTGCCCCACCAATCCTGTAGATAGGGTGCCAGAGGAGATGGCAGTCCTTCCCAGAGAACATAGACCCGGGGCTTGAGTATCCCGTCTTGGTGATGGGGGATAGCCTCCCGACTGGAATCGTGTGAACCACGCTTCAGGCAGGATGGGAAATACCAATGACCGAGATGCCCATACGGAGAGTGTCTGAAGGTAGGGAGAACAAAAACAGAAGTTAAAAAAAAAAAAAAAAAAAGTTATATATTTGGCAAGCGAGCCTCTCAGGTCTAAACCTAGTTAGTTGTTGAAAGTCACTGTGCTCGTCTGGGCCAGACTCCTACTATGGTTTGAATTCACAGGTACCAAGGGTCATGCTGTTCAGCATCTCCATTTGAAGACTTGTCCATTTTGTCAAGGGCTACCCACTCTTGTCTGACCACCTGTACAGAATGCAAAAAAAAACCTGGAAACACTTGTGTGCATTTTCTGGAGCCTAACAGGATTGGGATCACAGTTAGCAGCAGGGGAACTTCCACCAGCTGCAGAATTCTGGATGCTGCTTCAAACAGGAAGGCAGTAAACTGTACATCAAATAAAAAATGGTACTGAACCGCCCTGATGGCCCAGTGGTAGGGTGTTTCACTCCTGTGCAGACAACCTGAGTTTGGAGTCAAGCTAGGCCAGATCCCAGCAGCTGCCGCTCTGCAGTGTTCTGTGATTGGGGAGGGTTGGCATTGGGCTCCGGTGCCACAGCGACCCATGTGGTGGACCAAGGGAGCTTGCTGCCATCTCAGGATGTTGCAGAGGGCTGATGACCTTTGAAACAAAATAGTTATTTCTAGATGAGTGCCTTTCTGTTCGTACTAGACACCACTGCAGTGATATTAAACTGTATTGCATCAAGGAGGGGTAGACACAAGCACAGAAGTCTTGGTTTTAGTAGGCTATGTAAAGCCATAACACATGGTGATGTGCAGTAATAATGACTGGATGCCCCAGATGGGTTGTGAGGCACGAGGCAAAGTTGAGTACTTTCAGCTAACCAGGTATTGCAGTTATCGCACGTCACATATCCTGGAGTGTTGTCACACTTAAAATAGTTAAAAATCCAAAAGACATTTCAACTGACCCATGTGACTGTGCTATAGGTGTCAATGAACAACTCGGCACAATGTAGGAAGGAGGCTGCAAAGGCCAACAAAATGCTGGGTTATAATGCAAGGAGTATATCCTCGAGGAGGGAGGAGGTGATTCTGCCACAGTATAGGTCATTAGTTAGACCTCACCTGGAGAACTGCGTGCAGTACTGGCGCCCGTATCTTTAGAGGGAAATTAAGTTACTGGAGGGGGTGCAACAGGGCGACAAAGATGATCAAGGGGCTGGGGGACTTATCATACAAGAGGAGGCTGAGGGAGTTGAACATGTACTCGCTGGAGGAGAGGAGGGACGGGGGGATATGATTGAAACCTTTAAGTACATGAAAGGAATAAACAAGGCAGGTACAAAGGGCTGTTCAAAGCAAGGGGAGGGACACCAGGGCCATGATATGAGACGAGGGAGGAAGGTTCAGGAGGAGATGAGGAGACATTTTTACAGAGAGGGTGGTGGCTGGGTGGAATCGTTACCTGCAGAAGTGGTATCCAGTAGAACAGTGGACTGCTTCAAAAGGGGATGGGACAGGACAAGGGGGAGGGTCAATGAAGGGGAAGGGTGGAAGGGAGGGGCAGCTGCAGAATAAGGGGTGCTAGCTGCACATTCGAGCAGACTTGATAGACCTCTAGGCCTTTATCTGCTGGCAAATTTCGTATGTTCATATAATAATTCTGACTGGTTTCCACCAATTAGCATATCTTTTATAAATACAGATAATTTTTTTGTTGTGAAAAGCCTGATATTGCTACAGCAAAGAATTTCCCCATCTATATACAGTGTTTTCCCCATAGCATTGATCCAAAGGGGCGGCCCATGATTTTACTTTCAGCTCCAGTGCTTTTGCAACAACCCCCTGTATATCTGTGTTGGTGTCACGTGTGTTTTCATCTGTTTGTAGCACTGTGTCTATATGTGCAAGTGTCTGTACTGGCATGTGCAAGCAGTTCTGTTTGTATGTGTTTGTGTATCCGTAGTGGTGTGTGTGCTTGGCTCTCTGCATGTAGACTGGTGTGTAGGAGGGACCACCAGTCCAGAAATGGAGAAGCTGCCGCTGGACCTACTAGAAAACAGGGATTTCTCAGGCGCACTAGGCCACGAAGGCATTCACACTAATTTACCAAAGCACTAACTTGGTGCTGAGGAGAAACTGCACATTATTTCAACAACTACTTTTTTCTCATCCCATGTCACAGAATCAGCTGTCACCAGCTCCAGCCAACTCTTTTTTTTGCTTCAGTTATTTTTCTTTCTTCTTTTCCCTTTCTGTAACTAGAACCGCCCTGGGGTCCTGGGGTTGTTAAAGCATACAGGCTCAAAACCAAAAACACTGGGGCACCCACATGCGAGCATACTTCAAGAAGAAACCCTGTAACTGCTATTTAACATACAGTATATAAAAGTGTGTAATGAAAAAAACGTCAAGACATTTTGATTGACGGATGAGAGTCAGACGACTTAGCAACTTGAGTTGTAGAGAATGGGCCAGACTAACAAGATGAAATAATATGGAAGTTTTTCATTCAGGTGATAAATTTAAGAAATGAAATCCTCATTAAAGGTGAGCAACTGACAGCACTGGCATTTGAAATTCTGTGTGCAGCCATAATCAGTGGAGGTGGGTGCAATGCAGTCTTCACCACACTAATCTGCATCATCACATTAACCTTGACAAATAGGGAACCTCACAATCTTTGAAGGGTCTTTCAGCTTCCAGGATTCTTACTTCCTTTCAGCAAGGACTGTCAACTGTACCAACAGTTTATAATAATGGCTATTATCTCCCACGCTGGGATCACTGAGTAGCTCTCTGGTGACCTAAGCCAAATTCAAATGGGACTTGGGTGACCAAAGGCATGGTATTTGATCACTACTGCATGTTAGACCATTTCAAAGTGCAAGGATATAAGAATATAGTATACAATAGTTTACAGTTTATGCATAAGATGTGCTTCATTTATATACACAAGACGTACTTCATTATACTTTTTGAATTTCTGGTAGAAAGATGTCAATTAACCAATGTGTGATATTCTGGCAGATAATCCAACTACTGAAGAGCAGCCTCCTCCACATCTGTACAGGGAAAGCCAACCATTACTTAATGACTTGGACAAGGCTAGTGTGTAAGGGTTAATAGAGTTCCCAGTATGACAAAAAAAAACACAATATTGCCATCCTCTACACAGAGTCAAAGAGACAAGTGCCTGATCCAAGACCTCTACCAATATTGGACTTCTGTATCCAAGACTGTCACGAACAGCAATACTGCAATAGAACTCTTTCTGCGTAATATTTCTGTTGTATACTTGAATTCTGCTTGATACAGAGGCTCCAGATTCAGGCACGCAGGTGTGGATGAGAGGCTTTGCTAAAGTGCTGGTATGGGCAGGAGGGAGTAAGGAGAAGTTATAGGCAGGAGGGCGTAAGGAGAAGTTACGGGCAAGAGGGCGTAAGACGTTATGGCAGGAGAGATATGTAAGAAATTATGGGCAAGAGGGTGTAAGGAGAAGTTACGGGCAAGAGAAAGTTAGGAAAAGTTACGGGCAGAAGGGAGTAAGGAAAGAAGTTATGGGCAGAAGGAAGTAAGAAGAAGTTATGGCAGGTCAGGAGAAGTATCATGTCATGAAAAAAGAACAAAGAAAAGCAAATTCACAAGAGAACCCGCCATGTAGATTGCGCCACAGTCTTAACCATGACAGTAATGGTAGTGGGTGGGAGGGGCTGTTTTAGTCAGTAAAATCTCAACATTTTACACCAAGACTTGTGCAGGACAGAACAGAGAAGTACTGGGCAGGAGAGACAACTGGGAGACACAGGTGACTGTCACCACTGACTGCTTTTAGTAGCACCAACTATGTTTTAGTGAACACTACTGCTTTTTATGTTGTCCTGCATGTGCAGCGCAGGCAACATATTGGGGTTGCTTCAAGTGGAGGAGCAGGTTTTGGAGGCGCGGTCATGTCATGGCCAGTGGCACCACTGCTTTTTAGGGATTGGCTCCGTGGCACGAATTAGATTGCATGCTGTCTATGACAGCAGTTGCAAAATGCGCCACCAACTTGAAACGTTTTAGTCGCTGTAATGAGGGAGTGACCCCTCATTGCAGGGCATGACTTGTCTGGTGTAACATTTCAATAAACATGGCAGGCAGCGGCTCATCACCTGCCGCTCACAGTCCCTAGAAAGCAGACATGGGGTGGTGCCCAATCCCCCTGTTGGCGTATGTGACCCCTTTACTGATGTGGTCTGCCAAGGGGGTGCCCAATACCCCTCGGCATCATGCCTCCGAACACAGATATGCTTGCCGACGGAGGTGCCCAATCCCCCTATCGGCATGTTAACCTCCCTCCCCATTTTCCTGCCGCTGTTCCACCCCAATTGTGTGCAACACTGGGAGCGCACTCCAGTGTGGCTAACATGCCCCCCAAAGAAATGTGCCACACTGGGAGCCCACTCCAGTGTGGCCAAACGAAAAAAAAAAGAAAAGAAAATGGTCCGGGATGATTTTTTTTTTTTGTTACCTGAAACAAAGGAAACGGTCCCTCGCCATCCTGTCCCCTACCCCAGCCCGCAGCCACCCTCTGCACACCCCACCTCCAGCCCCCACCCCATACTTACCTCCGGAGCCTGGCACAACGATCTTCGGTGGACCGAGAACTCACCTGCACTCTTTAAAGCCGACCACGAAATGAAGAAATGCCGGTAAGCTGTATAATGGCATAAATGTTTTGTTTTCAACTTTGGTGCATATCTCGGCCATTTCTGCAAATTCTGGCACCACATTTTCAACATGGGGTTCTTGGAAGCCCACCTCATGAATACAGTCACTGACATCTCGTTATTCAGTCCGGAAAGGTGATTTTGCTGTCACTATGCGGAACTGCCTTTTGGGAAAGATTAACGAAACAACAGTGTGACTGTTCATGAGGTGGGCTCCCAAAAAGCCCACGTTGCTAATGTGGTGAAAAAATTCCAAAAAATGACTGTTACGACGTGCGTTGCACAGTTCCACACACACTTGTAACTTCAAGAATTTTTAATTTTTTTACTCCAGATTTTCAACATTTCCATTTTTACATACCTCCTTATGAACAGTACAGCTGTCATTTTCCACATGCTGCCTGAAATGTGTTTTCGCACATCTGGTGCACAGTGGCGCAGTTGCTGTAGGAAAACAATGTTTGGGACAGAGTAAGAAAATCACAGTAACACTGTTCATGAGCAGAGGTCTCAAAATCCCTATGTTGAAAATGTGGTGAAAAAATTTCAAAAAATGACTGTGTTACGAGTGTGTGTTGCACAGTTTCCACGCATGCTTGTAACTTCGAGAATTTTTAATATTTTTACTCCAGATTTTCAACATTCCCATTTTTTCACACCTGTTTATGACCAGTACAGCTGTCATTTTCCACATCCTGCCTGAAATGTGTTTTCACACATCCGGCGCACAGTGGCGCTGTCACTGTAGGAAAACAATGTTCGGAACACAGTAAGACAATCACAGTAACACTGTTCATGAGCAGAGGTCCCGAAATGCCTATGTTGAAAATTTATTTTATTTTTTTTTATTTATTTCTAGAAAGTACCTTTGAGCCAAAGGCTCTTTTACAGAGGTTCCACGTCGTAGGAATACATGAGCTTAACATAATTTACAACAGTTACAAGTACATAAGCAGATACAAGGAAGTCCCATGCCTTAGAAAAACATGAGTACATCAGGTTACAGAGGTTACATAATTACAACAACAGGGATTACATAAGTAAAAATATACAGATACACAGTTTATAGCAGGCTAAGATGACAAGAAGTTTAAGTGAACAACTTGAGCTACAGGATATAGAGCAAATCAGGTAGGGAACAGAGGATGATATAGTCTGTGAAATAGTTAACTAATACTATAGGAAAGGAGGTAGGAACTTTATGGGCAGTTCTTTTGTCTTAAGTGCTAAAGAGTGTAGTCATAGAGGAGGCTAGACTCATGGCAGAGGTCCTGAGGCGGGGACCTGGAGCCTCTGAGAGGAGTCTTAGCAAGAAGGAGGAGAAGGCAAGGGTGCAGGTTAGAATGAGGTAGCAAGAAAGAGGACGGAAGAGTGTGTGGGGGGTTCAGGTCTCACAGTCACAGTTACTGTTTGTGGCAAGGGCCACGCGGAGTTTATCTTTAAAGGGGCCTATTTTGTCCTCTTTTATGATGTCTAGGTCAAGCACATTAAGCCAAAGTGGCACCCGGTATTCGCAGGACTGTTGGCCTAGTGTGGTTCTGCGGAAAGGGACGCAGAGGGCCGAGCTGTTTGTGCCTCTAGTGCATCTGATGGAATTAGGTCAGCTAAGAAGGCTTTGCAGGCCTGGGGTGGTAAGTCCTAGCATAGACTTATTGGCGAGCATGCATACTTGATACTGGAGGCGGCTGTCAAGGTTGAGCCAGTTCGTTTGAGTGTACAACTCTCAGGTGTGAGTGAGATGGGGTACACCTAGGACTAAACGACACACTCTGTTTAGTGTTGTTTTGATATATTTCAAAGCGGTTTGGGAGGCAGCCCCATATACTGCTAGACCATAGTCTATCACTAAGAGGACTGAGCTACTTACAGCAGTTTTTTAGTGCCTCAGAAGTCAGGCCTTTTTGGTGTCCGTACAATAATCCTAGTTTTGCATTTGACGACTTTGCGACTATGTCTATGTGTTGGTTAAACGAGAGGGTGCTGTCCAGTGTCAATCCTAGGTATTTAAATGTTTGAATCATCTCCAGGGAAGTGTTCTGATTGTTACGAATGCAAAGTTGGTGGATGCAGTGTTTGTTATATGATAGAAACATAGAAACATAGATTTTGACAGCAGATAAGGACCGCTTGGCCCACCCAGTCTGCCCATTTCCCTACCTATTGGATAAGCTGCAGATCCTAGTTAACCAGCAGCCTACTTCTTCCTACCCCCACCCCCCTAAAATTGCCTTATGACTGTCCCATGCATGCTTGAATTCCACCAGTTTTTGACTCCAGAAGGCCATTCCATGCATCCACAACCCTCTCTGTGAAAAAATACTTCCTTAAATTACCTCTGAGCCGCCCCCTTCTATCTTCAAATTGTGGCCCCTTGTTCTTGCACATCTCTTTTTTTGAAAGATGCTACCCTCTTGGACTTTGTTGATTCCCTTGAGATACTTGAAAGTTTCTATCATGTCCCCCCTCTCTCTCCTTTCTTGAGGCTATACATATTCAGCTCCTTAAGTCTCTCTTCATATGTCTTCCGGTGCAGGCCCTGTACCATTTTAGTTGCCCTCCTCTGGACAGCCTCCATCCTGTCTATATCCTTGCGAGATTGGGTCTCCAGAACTGCACCAGTACTCCAGATGGGGTCTCACCAACTGTCTGTACAGAGGATAATAACTTCCTGTTTTCTACTGGTGATGCCTCTCCTATGCATCCCAGTATCCCCAGCCCTCCTTGCTGCCCTCTCACATTGCTTTCCCACCTTTAGGTCATCTGATATGACTACCCCAGGTCCCTTTCCATTTTGTTGTTGTTAGTATCTCACCCCCATTGTGTACTCTTCCCTGGGTTTTTGTTTCCCAGGTGCATTACCTTGCACTTCTTAGCACTGAATCTAAGCTGCCATATATTTGACCATTCCTCTAACCTTGCCAAGTCCCTTCTCATCCTTTCTACCCCACCTCGTGCATCAACTCTGTTGCAGATGTTTGTGTCATCTGCAAAGAGACATACTTTTCCTTCCAGTCCCTCTGCAATATCGCTTATAAAGACATTGAAGAAGACCGGTCCTAATATTGAACCCTGTGGTACCCCACTAGTAACCCCCCTTTCTTCAGAGTGGACTCCATTTACTATTACTCTCTGTGTCCTATTCTCCAGCCAATTCTTTACCCAGGCTGTCATCTTGGGACCCACTCCCAGGCTGGCTAACTTGTATATTAATCTTTTGTGTGGGACTGTGTCAAATGCCTTGCTGAAGTCTAGGCAGGCCATGTCCACAGCCCCTTCCTGATCTACTACTTTGGTCACCCAGTCAAAGAAATCTATCAGATTTGTCTGGCATGACCTTCCCGCTGTGAATCCATGCTGCTTTGGGTCCTGAGCCCCTCTGGCCTCTAGATACTCAACAATTCTTTCCTTCAGAAGTGATTCCATCATTTTCCCTACCACTGAGGTTAAACTAACAGGTCTGCAGTTTTCTGCTTCTGTCTTGCTCCCACTTTTGTGAAGGGGAATCACATCTGCCCTTCTCCAGTCCTCGGGTACCACCCCATCCTCCCATGATTTGTTAAAGTGGGTAGTCAGTGGTGTCACTAGTTCTACCCTTAGTTCTTTTAGAATTCTGGGATGAATCCCATCAGGCCCCATTGCTTTGTCCATCTTCAGTTTTAAGAGTTCTTTCAGAACCCTTTCTTCTGTAAATGGGCTGGTATCAACTTCTGTATCCAGAGTGTTTCTACGGTTTGTTTTAGGTACCTCCCCCACTTCCTTTGTAAATACTGAGCAAAAATATTTGTTTAGTATCTCTGCCTTTTCACAGTCACCCTCTGCCCACCCTCCCTCCCTCCTCTTTATTAAGCCTCACTAGCCCTCCCTTGGTCTTTCTTCGCTCCCTGATGTACCTATAAAAGGTTTTATCCCCCTTCTTAACTGAGTTGGCTATCTTTTCCTCGGTTTGGGCCTTTGTTGTTCTGACTGCCTTCCCAGCTTCCTTTTGCTTTAACTGATATAGTTCCCTGTCCTGCTCCTTCTGTGATTCCTTGTACTTCCTGAATGCTTTCTTTTTCTCTTGAACCTTCACTGCCACTTCCTTTGAGAACCATAGTGGTTTCTTACATCGTTTCGTTTTGTTAATCTGCTTCACACAAAGGCTTGTTACCTCTGTGATGGCAGTTTTATTATTCCCCATTGTTCTTCCACCCCTCCTTCCTGCCCATTTGCTAGTGCATTCCTTAGGCACTCACCCATTTTGGCAAAGTCAGCCCTCCTAAAGTCCAGTACTTTTGCCTTTGTATGGCTTGCCTCTATTGCTGTGTTTATTGTAAACCATACTGTTCGATGGTCGCTAGTTCCCAGATGGCTACCCACTTCTACATCTGTGATCCTCTCTTCATCTCCATTTGAGAGAACCAGGTCTAAGATTGCTCCCTCTCGAGTGGGCTCCAATACTAGTTGTCTAAGGCATGCCCCTTGTAGGGCATCTAGAATAACCCCACTCTTTGAAGTGGCTGCTGCAACTGCATTCCAGTTAACATCTGGCATATTCAGATCACCCATCAGCAATATCTCCCCTTTTTCTGCCATTCTAAGTATTCTTTCTATCATTTCCTTGTCCATTTCCTCTCCCTGAGAAGGGGGTCTGTATACAACCCGTGCGGATTGTGGTGCCATTGCCGCTCTCCAAATTTACCCACAGTGCTTCTTCTCCTCCCTGTTTTCCCTTTTGTTCTGTTGCCTTGATTCCTTCCCTTATGTAAAGAGTTACTCCTCCTCCTCTTTTACCCTCCCTGTCCCTCCTGTAGATAGTGTATCCTGGTATGTTTATGTCCCAGTCATGGTTTTGTGTGTACCATGTTTCTGTGACTGCCACTATATCCAGATGTTCCTCCTCCATCAAGGCCACTAATTCAGGAAGCTTGTTACTCAGACTACGGGCATTGGTACTCATTGCTCTCCATTTTTTGATGGCTTTACCTTCTTTTGCAGCATCCCCCACTGACCTGTCTACGTCGGTCTTTTTCTCATTTAGCACCCTGTTTTGTAGGGAGAGGCTGGGATTTTCCTGCTATTTATCATTGCCTGCCCCCTTGACTAGTTTAAAAGCTTGCCAATGAAGCCTTTAAACCGATTGCTCAAAAGACTTGTTCCCTTCCTGGACAGATGCAGACCATCCTGCCATGATGATGCGAAAAACATAGTCTTGTTTTTTTTATAATTGAGGAGCAGTTTTAATTGAAGGAACCAGTGCTCAGCCGTGGTGAAATTAGCCTGCATTTGCTTTTCCAGTATATAGGGGTCAGCATTACATGAATATAAGACTGCATCATCTGCATATAGTAGTAGCTGGTCAGATTGAGGGAGGTTGTTTAAGAACAGGCTGAACAGTAGAGGATACTACAAAATTGTCCAGAAAAATATCCTGGTGAACCATGGGAAATGTAAATATAAAAAATGTAAGTCCTTAATTCTGCTGCCTCTTCAGATGTGTCCTCTGACCAAATTCTGTGAGCCCCACATTTACGAGAAGAGGCGCAAACCAAAAACTCACACAAGTAGACAGTTCTTCTGTATTTCAATTGTCTGATTCTCTTATTGTGAATATTGGCCCAAATCCTCTACGTTTCACCAATAAAATATTGGCTTCCTCAGGAGGTGCCTTTTAAAAAACATCCTTTCATCACTGTAAATCAATGTTGTCCACTTTAAATTGACCAAAATCAATATAATGTCTGTTCAGGCTCTTGTTTTTCAGCATATCACTATTTAAAATACTTTTAACAGGCCCCTTTTACTGGTAATTCATTCAATTTGCCTTTGATCTTACGAAGCCATATCCTTGCCTGCACTTCTAATAATAATCAACACTAAACTAATTATAAGCCTATAAGAATAAACATTCCTCCATATACTCGCAATCTGCTCAAAGCTTTTTCTCTTATTCAGTTACATCCTGGTTCCCTGCCAGCGTTAGTTGGAATCATCCGCTTCAACTCATATTACTTTACTACTTTTCCTTATTTTACCATCTCACGGACGGATGTTGTTCCAGTAATTCCGAGATGGT
Source organism: Neoceratodus forsteri (assembly GCA_016271365.2). NCBI lineage: Eukaryota > Metazoa > Chordata > Ceratodontiformes > Ceratodontidae > Neoceratodus > Neoceratodus forsteri. The sequence goes on from CM057449.1 coordinate 1,732,951,963, forward strand.
GAAATAAGGGAAAGTAGTAAAGTAATATGAGTTGAAGCGGATGATTCGCAACTAATGCTGGCAGGGAACCAGGATGTAACTGAATAAGAGAAAAAGCTTTGAGCAGATTGCGAGTATGTGGAGGAATGCTTATTCTTATTCTTATAGACTTATAATTAGTTTAGTGTTGATTATTATTAGAAGTGCAGGCAAGGATACGGCTTCGTAAGATCAAAGGCAAATTGAATGAATTGCCAGTAAAAAGCGCCTGTTAAAAGTATTTTAAATAATGATATGCTGAAAAACAAGAACCTGAACAGAAATTATATTGATTTTGGTCAGTTTAAAGTGGACAACATTGATTTACAGTGATGAAAGGATGGTTTTTAAAAGGCACCTCCTGAGGAAGCCAATATTTTATTGGTGAAACGTAGAGGATTTGGGCCAATATTCACAATAAAAGAATCAGACAATTGAAATACAGAAGAACTATCTATGTGTGTGAGTTTTTCTGGTTTGCCCCGGTAAATGTGGGGCTCACAGAATTAGAACAGTAGAGGGCCAAGGATAGAGCTTTGAGGAACCCCTGTGTTAACACTAAGGTTGTCGGAGAAGGTGTCCAGGATTTTCACTTTTTTGACCCTCCCAGAGAGGTAGCTTCTGAACCATGCTACTGTTGCAGGGAAGTGGCCGGTATTGGAGAGCTGATCCAGGAGCAGATTGTGATTGACGGTGTCGAAGGCCTTGGTGAGATCAATATATGTTGCCCCCACCAACAGCCCTCTGTCTGGCACATTATGGATAAAGCTGGTAAACTCCACTAGAGCGGTTGTGGTACTGTGTTGTTTGCGAAATCCATGTTGTTGCTGACATTGTAAATGACACTTGTCTAGATATTTTGTCAGCTGGTTGGTTACGATTCGCTCCAGGGCCTTGGAGAGTGAAGGAAGGATAGATATTGGGTGTTAATCTGTAGAGTTGGCCCTGTCACCACTTTTGCAAACCGGGGTAACTACTGCCGTCTTCCAGATCCGTTGGAATTTGCCTGATACCAAGGGGAGATTTAAGATTTTGGTGAGGGGTTTGAGAGTTATGTCCAGGGTGAGCCTAACTAGTTGTAGGTCAAGTTGATCAGAGCTAGTTCTGGAATTACCTAGTGCTTTTAAGATGTACTTTTTTGCTTCCATAAAGATGATAGCTCTGAAGTAGAAAGTCGGATGGGAGTTTGATTGGGTCCCTGGGTTTCACTCGGTGCAAGTACCTGATTGGTGTTGAAGGAAGCTAGGGGGCAACACTCCAGTGAGGTCAGTAAAAGCTTTGTTGAAGACATTTGCTATGCAACTGTGATCCTGAGTAGGTTGGCCCTCAATGTTCAGGAAGTTGGGAGGAGTTTTATTAGGTTTACCAGTTAGGGACTTGATGTTCTCCCAGAACCGTCTACTGTCACCCCATGAGTTTGTCAGCTCATTTTTAAAGTGAGTGTTTTTGGCCTTGCGAATAGCCCAGGTGCATTTATTCCATGCAGCTCTATACTTCTGATAGTCTGTCTGGGTACCGGAGTTCCTTGCTTTGTACCACAAGTTGTCTCTATTTTTCATGAGGGCTAGTAGCTGTGGCGTGATCCAGGGGCTGTCATAGCCATGGATCCTTATTTTGGTGTCGGGGGCGTAGACATTGCACACTTCATTGAATTTGCTTATAAAGCATTCTAGGGCAGTGTTGACGTCTGTTTTGTGGTCAATAGAGCTCCAATCTTGGAGGTTGAGGTGTGCTCTTAGAGCTCCCAACTTGCCTTTCTTCAGAAGTCTAGCAGTAATAGTCCTGGCTGGCACCTTTGTGGCCTTATTTGACCATTTACAGATTACCAGGGAGTGGTCACTGAGGAAGTCGGGGAGAACTGTGATGGAGGATATTCTTTCTGGCCGATTTGTGACCAACCAGTCGATTATTGACCCCATGCCTGTTCTGCTGTTATACCGAGTGGGGGAGTCTACCAATTGCACAAGGTTCAGTGTGGAAAAAAGTCCACAAAATTACTATGTTACAAGCGTGTGTTGCGCAGTTTCCACGCATGATTGTAACTTCAAGAATTTTTTATATTTTTACTCCAGATTTTCAACATTGCCATTTTTCCACACCTTATGAACAGCACAGCTATCATTTTCCACATCCTGCCCAAAATGTGTTTTAGCACATCCAGCGCACAGTGACGCAGTCGCTGTAGGAAAACAATGTTCCAGACAGAGTAAGAAAATCACAGTAACACTGTTCATAAGCAGAGGTCCCAAAATGCCTATGTTAAACAGTTGGTGAAAAAATTTCACAAAATTACTATGTTACAAGCGTGTGTTGCGCAGTGTCCACGTACAGTCGTAAGTTCAAGAATTTTTAATATTTTCACTCCAGATGTTCAACATTGCCATTTTTGCACACCTTCTTATGAAAGTACAGCTGTCATTTTTCACATCCTCCCCGAAATGTGGTTTCGCACATCTGGCGCACAATGGCGCAGTCGTTGTGGGAAATCAACGTTTGGGACAGACTAAGAAAATCATACTGCCACTGTTCATGAGCAGAGGTTCCAAAATGCCTATGTTAAAAATTTGGTGAAAGAATTCCAAGAAAAGACCATTACAAGCATGTGTTGCACAGTTTTCAGGTACACTCGTAACTTCAAGAATTTTTAATATTTTCACTCCAGATTTTCAACATTGCCATCTCTTCACAGCTCCTTATGAATGGTGCAGCTGACATTTTTATGTGGTGCAGAATGGTGCGGTCACTGTGGGAAATCATCGTTCAGGACACATTAACAAAATCACAGCGACACTGTTCATGAGCAGAGGTCCCGCATGCTGTCATGAGGTGGGGTCACAAAAAGGCCATGCTGAAAATCTGAAGTGCAAATACCAATAAACGCCCAGGGCATTAGGGTTTCTAACCATAACGTCCCACCCTTTACAGACTTACAGACATCAGGGTGTGCCTTTGGATTGTCAGCTGTAATGCTCATGCCACTGCATCCCCACCGCCATCCTGCAGCCACTGACAGCCATCCAGGTGTGCCTTGGACTCTTCGGCCCCAAAGTTCACCCCATTCTCCTATTCTGCACCCATCTCAACATACTTCCTTATGAAATGGGGTGAGCGTAAGGACCGATGACCCCAAGGCATAATGCGACACTTGTCAGAAGTCTGCAGGGTAGGGTTAGGTGAAATGGCATGAGCGTTATGGCCAATGACCCAAAGGCACACCCCAATGCCTGTCACTCTCTGCAGGGTGGGGTCCGGTTGATGTCAGTTCTATGCTTCACTGCCATTCTTAGTATGCGTCTCTCTAACGCCTACACTACCAATGCCAATGCCAGCAAGACAATATTCAGCATTGACAAATGCTTGTTTGCTAAATGGCTTGACTTTTTTTGTAGCCAGGTTGGCACATTCGCTTGAAGGCAGCAAGACAAAATTACCATGATAGACAGGCAGAAATGACTGCAAACCTTAAGTATAATTTTTTTATTGTACTTTGAGTGACTCTACAGAAAGAACACACAGGTCAGTTTTAACATTTCGGCACTGTGATGCTATTATTTTTCTGCAATGTCTTGCAGCACCTTAGAAATAACAACACTTGCAACCCCACTGAAAATTTCTTTATTAGCACAAAAAACAAATTCTACAATGAGAAAACTATTGTCATAACTGTCACTGAGTTTCCTGAAAAGTCAAAACAAGCAGTTTTGAAAACACACAGTGGTAAAATTTTACTTTCCAAACTTGCTGCATTAGTTTCATAAAAAACACAGAAACACAGACAATGAAGGCAGAAAAAGACATATGGTCCATCCAGTCTGCCCGTGATTGCTCGAGTCCTAGCATCTATCAGGGAACCTATCACCTCCCTTCAGCTTATCCTTCCACACACACGCTGCAGAGCTGTCTATTATTTTCCAAACTCTGTCCCACCCATGACTGAAGCCTTCCACAGTTTTGGCACCCACCACTTCAGTAGGCAGACTGTTCCATGGCTCAACCACCCTTTCAGTAAAAAAGTACTTCCTCAAGTCCCTCCTGAACCCCCCACCATTTCAGTTTCCATACGTGCCTTTATGTCAATGAGCTAATGTTCCTATTATTGGTTGAGAGAATGCCCAACTGTCGACAGATTTAAAATGTAGTTAAAGACATATTTATTTAGTTTAGCTTTTCCTAGCTACGAATGATTTGTTTTAATGTTCGTTTTAAAATTTTATCTTTATACATATGGTTTTTATGTACAGCGACTTGGTTTCAAAAGGCGCTATAAAAATAAAGATGATTTGATTTTGATTTATTAAATAGTTCAGCGTGGTTCATTTTATTAATCCCTTTCGGAAACTTGAAAGTCTCTATCATATCTCCCCACTCCCTCTTGGCCTCTAGCGAGTACGTTTACTGCCCTCAGACATTTTCTTGTAAGCTTTCCCTTGTAGAATCTGAATCATCTTTGTTACCCTATGCTGCACTGCCTCCAGCTTGTCCTTATCCTTTCTGATGTGAGGGCTCCAGAATTGGACACAGTATTCCAGTTGTGGCCTCACCAAGGATCTATAAAGGGAGAGTATTACTTCTTTCCTTCTACTCTATACTCCTCCCTATACACCCCAGCATTCTGTTTACCTTGCTATAGGCTTTGTTGCACTGGCTTGACTGCTTCAGGATGTCACTGATAATGACCCCCAGGTCACGCTCCTCTGTTGTTGTACTCAAGTTTAACCCCATTTAGTCAGTACTCTGTCCTGAGGTTCTTTTTCCCCAGGTGTATTTCCCTGCACTTCTTTGCACTCAGTTTCTATGGCCACACATTTGACCATTCCTTCAGCCTTTGGACAACATTTTGTAATTCGGAACCAAGAGGGGAACCAAGGAGGAGGTGGGAGTGCCCTGCTTTCTTGGGAGCAGGAACTAGTGTCCCCCCTAGAGCGTGAGTTTTATGTGTGAAGTAAGAGGAAAGGAGGGAAGGTCAGAATTACCTGCTGCAAGATTATCTCGAAGATCTACTGTTACAGTGAGTACCTACATAACTGTACTGTCTTCTTTGAGGATATCTCTTGCAGCAGGTCACACAAGTAGGAACGGGTCCCTAGCAGTTGGGAGGAGAAGGATGGTGGAGTCATTAGAAAACCTGTAGAATGACACGGCCAAATTTGGCCCGTCTTTTGGGAATTGTGTCCAGGCTGTAGTGTTTGGTGAAAGTATGGACCTTGGACCAGGTAGCCGCCTCGTAAATCTCTGCAGCTAAGCCTCCTTTAAAGCAAGCTATCGAAGTTGCCATCCCTCATGTGGAGTGAGGTTTGATGACTCCAGGGAGTTGTTTGCCGTATTTTCTGTAACAAAACATAATGCAGTTGGCCAGCCATCTGGACAAGCACTGCTTAGAAACTGGAGTGCCCTCTTTGCCCAGGGCAAAAGAAACAAAAAGCTGTGCTGTCTTCACATATCCTTGATACAAGACAGATAGTATCTCAATATTCTATGTACATCTAAGGTGTGGAGCAATGCTTACCCTGGGCTGGCATGCTCTACGTAATACACTGGCAGTTGGATCAATTGGTTCAAAGTGAACTCCGAAACCACTTTAGACAGGAAATGAGGGGTTGTTCATAAGGAAACCCTATCTTTGTAAACGATTAAGTAAGAATCATTGCACATTAGCACTTTTAATTCAGAAATGCGCCTGGTCGACGTAATTGTCACTAGGAATAGGGCTTTCCAGGAGAGGTACTGCAACTCACATGTAGCTGCAGGTTCTAATGGGTGTAACGTGAGTTTTTCTAAGATGAAATTTAAATCCCAGGGAGGCAGGAGGTTTCTCACCAGTGGCTTGAGGTGTAGCACGCCCCTCAAAAAGGTCTTCATGACCTCTGAGTCAGGGGACAATCAGCAACTGGGACATGGTTATCAGCAATAAGTGTACTTTCAGGGAGGAGTACCTCAGTTCAGTGTTCGAGAGTGACAGCAGGCAGTCAAGGACACGTTGAGGGGGCAGGTGTATGGATTCACCCCTTGGTCAGCTGCCCACAATGCAAAATGCTTCCACTTCAAGGAATATGTAGCCCTGGTTGATGGCTTTTGGGTGGCTCACAGGACCTCTGCAACTTGGGGTGAGAGCTGGAACTTTGCTAGAGCTACGTCCTCAGAAGCTATGCATGAAGATGTAGTGAGGGGAGGCTGGGATGTACCAAGGTTCCCCAAGCTTGAGTGAGATGGGTGGAACATGTTGGGAGGGGAACTGGATCCTGGACCGCCACCTACTGCAGCATGGGAAACCATACTTATCAATGCCAGAGAGGTGCCATGAGGATCATGGTCACGTGATCCTGAAGCAGTTTGAGTAGCACTATCTGTATAAGAGGGAATGGAAGGAGGGTGTAAAGAAATCTCCCTATCCAGGAGAGTGATAACACGTCTAGCCACACAACTCTAGATCCTGGCTCTGGTGAGCAGCATTGTGGCAATTTCGCGCTGTGGGAGGAGGCGAAGGGGTCTAGTTCTGGGTGATGCCATCAAGTCAAACAGGTCTTCTGCTACCTGCTGAAGGAGCTCCCATTCATGTGTCTTGGCCTTGGAGTGACTGAGAGCATCTGCTAGTGTGTTTCTGTTGCCCGGAACTTGCACTGTAATCAGGTGTAACTCATGCTCTATTGCCCAGTACCAAACTCTCATTGCTTTCCTGCATAACGGCAGAGAATCGCATGCATCTTCAAGATGTTGATGTGGAGATGGGTTTCCGTTGGATGCCATGTCCCCTTGGTCTGTCTGTTGTCTAGATGAGCCCCCCAGCCCTGGGCTGATGCACCCGTGGTCAGGGTATGGTGTGGAGTGGGAATGTGAAATGGTACGCCTTGTAGCAAGTTGTCTAGAGTCATTGGCCACTGGAGAATTCGTATCTCTGGGGCTGAAATCATGACCTCCCGAGTCTAGGTTGTCTGTTTTCTGGTCCCATTGTACTCGTAGCATCCACTGTAGGACCCGCATGTATAAGCGGGCATGGGGGACCGTGGGTATCACTACGGCCATGTGTCCCAGAAACCTGAGGTAGCAGCAGGCTGGGACACACCTACTGTTGTTGAGCTGGGATGCTCGGTTGAGGAGCTTTTCCGCTCGATCCCGAGGCAGGATGGCAGAGCCTATGAAAGTATCCAGTACAGCCCCAATGTACTGGAGAAGTTGACAATATTCTATCTTGGAATTTGGAATGCTGACTGTTATTTCCAGTGAGGAAAATAGAGCAAGTGTTTGAGAAAGCATTACTTCTAACTGTCGTTTGGATGAAGCATTCAGGAGCCAGTTGTCCAAGTATGGGAAGACATAATGCCCCTGGTCTTCATAAGGCTGCCATCACTACTGCCAGGCACTTCATAAACACCAAGGGGGCTGAACACAGGCCAGATGGGAGTGCCAGAAACTGGTAGTGGTAATGGTTGAAACAGAAACGAAGATATTTTCTGTGAGCTGGATGTATCGTTATGTGCAGGTATGCATCCTTCATGTCTAGTGAGCACAGCCAGTCTCCCTTGTTCAAGAGGGGAAGAAGGGTTGGTAGAGTTACCATCCTGAATTTTTTGTACCGTATGAAATTATTTAATTGTTGAGACTGAGAACCAGTCTGAGATCTCCCGTTACTTTCGGGATGAGAAAGAAATGGGAGTAGAACCCACGCCTCTCTTGAGAAGAGGAACCGGTTCTATGGCCTTTTTTGCTTAGGAGTGCCTGGATCTCTGCTTGTAGCACTGCCTCGTGATCGGGACGGTAGGTGGAATGCTTTGGCAGCATATTGAGAGGCAGGCTCGTCAGGTCCAATGTGTGACCGAATTCTATTAACTGAAGTACCCATGCATCTGTTGTTGTCAACTGCCATCCCTGAAAATACAGGGAGAATCTTCCCCCTACCTCCGTTGGTTCAAGCCCTAGGACCACGGGCTCAGGAGAATCCTCACATTATGGCAGGTCTGGGGGGGGCTTGCAAGGGCTGGGCAAGGGGAATTAGTAGCTGGGGTAGGTCCCGGCCAAAAGACAGTGGCCTTTCATTTGGCAGGCTGATTGGAAGTGGTACACTGTTTGGTGTTTGATTTCCGAAATGTACCATTATAAAAAGGTTTCAGTTGAGTGTGGTACAAGGAGTGTACTGACTTCAAGGTATGTCCTGACAGTTGCAAGGATGTTAAGATATCCTGAGTCAGGGCACCAAACAGTTTGTGATGCTTGAAGGTAGCACTGAGTATAGACTGTTGGACCTCAGGGGCAAATCCAGAGACCTGCAGCCATGAATGCCTTCTCAAACAGATGCCCGTAGCAAACACCCTAGTTGTGGAGTCTACCATGTCATAGGCAGCTCACAGAAGACGTCGTCCGACCACTGACACCATCTTTAGGGTGTTAGTTCCTGCTTGGGTGCAGTATCTGGTAAGGCCTGTGTGGAAGCCTGAGGGGCCTGCCACAGTTCCTCCTGATACTTCAGGAGGTGTCCCATATAATTCAGGATTAGTACGGTCAAGGTTGTAGAGGAAAAAATGGGTTACTCACCTGTAACAGTAATTCTAGGAGTAGTATATGATGTTCATCCACACTTGTTGGCAGTGCCTTTCCCCTTTAAGACTTCACCAGAACATCTTCAAGCTGGCTCCTCCCACCAGCCCAGGTGGTAACACCCTTGGCTCCGTCCTGTGACGCCAGATCTTGCCCGCTGGAAGCAAAAGGGTGCGCCACAGACAGGAGAAGTTGGGTGGGTTAGTGTGGATGAACATTACACACCACTCCTAGAAATACAGTTGCAGGTGAGTAACCTGTTTTTCTAGGGATGTAGATATGATGTTCAATCCACACTTGTTGGCAGATTCCTAGCAGTTCTCTGGGAGGAGGGGCAAGGCGCACACCCCCTATTTAGGGAACAGAGATGGGAGAACTGAGGCCCCAAAATCAGCATCCTGGTGTGACTCAAGGTCAATGTGGTAGTGGAAATGAAGGTGTCCAGGTAGCAGCCCTGCAGATTTCCTGGATAGGGACATCCCTGGAAGCAGCCACTGAGGCAGGAGTATGACAGGTGGAATGAGCCCTAAGCCCAACTGGAAGCTCTCTACCCCCCAACCTATAGCAGAGGTCGATGCAAGATACAATCCACCTGCCAATCGTCCGCTTAGCTACCGGCTTGCCAGGTGCTGCTTCAGCGTAGGTGACAAACAGCTAGTGAATCTCTCCCCAAATTCCAGCCATGTGCTCCTTGTAATAGGCGAGTGCTCGCCGCAGGTCCAAAGTATGGAGCCTGTGCTCAGCCTCTGAGGTGTGGTTGGTGAAGTACACCGGGAGAGTAATCATCTGGTTAATGTGAAAATCAGACACAACCTTTGGGAGGAATTTTGGGTTGGGGCGAAGGACAACCTTGGCCCTGTGGAAGACCAAGTAAGAAGACTCCACCCAGAGTGCATAGAGCTCACTGATTCTTCTGGCTGACATGATAGCCACCAAGAAGACGGTCTTCCACAAAAGGTGAGACATATCACACCTGTGCATCAGTTCAAATGGCTTGCCCATGAGCTCTGCCAAGACCAGCAACAAGTCTCAAGGTGGTGGTGGTGGTTCACGCAACAGAGGGGAAATGTGGTCGAGGCCTTTAAAAAAGCTCCAGACCAGCTTCTCCTGTACCACCGACTGCTGACCGGCTCACGCCCGGTAAGCAGAGATGGCTGCCAGGTGCACTTTGAGGGTCATCGACCTAAGGCCCAACAGAGAGAGGGACCACAGATATTTATTTATTTAGTTAGTTTTTGTTTGCCAGGTGGGTGCGCTAGCCATAAAGATGACTGTTTTCAGGCACGACCCAGGAGGTTACAGGGCAGACATTGCAGGTATAACAAACAGTAGATTACATTGAGATACATAAACAAGGAGTTGTGAAACATTAAAACAATAGGCTAAGCAGCACAGGTAGTATACAGGGTATTTTGAAAAACATTTAACAATAAGCTAAGCATTACAAGTAGTACACAGGGTGGTCCTGGTAGAATCATAGAGGTTTTTTACAGTCATAGCATGACAAAAAGCATATAGTAGCAAGAGTACTGCAGTAGTAGTCCTGAAAATATGGTTTAGAAAGTACAACAAAAATAGATATATACAAATGTGGTCAAATACTGACAAGTGCAGGGGGATAATGGGCAGGGCAACGGCAAGATTGTGAACAGTAGGGATAATAGCAGGTCAGGATTACGGTAGGGTATAGAAAAAGAGCTGGCAAAGACAGAAAGGAATGGCTTCAGGGGGATTAGTGTCAGGAGAGAGAGCTGGGATAGGCTGTACCACAAGGGGAGTATTGTGGAGAAAAGGTAAAAGCTTCGGGATAGGCAGGATACCCAGAGGACAAAGGAAGTTTGAAACAGGAGCATTGGTTGGTGGAGCTGAGATGCTGGGGTGAGCGCTTAAATGTCAAGGATGCTAGCCACTGGACAGGATAGAGGGTCCAACCCCTTGCCCTGACACCAAATGGAGAACATCTTCCATTTGAAGGCATAACATTTTCTGTTCCACTCCTTCTGAGACGCCTCAACAACAGTGAGAACGTCTTCGGACAGACCCAAAGCCTGGAACTCTAGCCACTCAGGAACCAGGCTGTCAGGTGCAGGGATTGAAGGTCCAGATGAAGTACCTTCCCCCTGATGGATGGAGAACAGGTCCAGGTGGAGAGGAAAAACACCTCTGCAGAGACTGAGGAGATCAGGGTACCAGAACTGGCGTGCATACCTCTCAACCTCCTGCCTCATAAATCAGGGACAAAGCTTAAAAAAAAATCAGGGACAAAGGACCAAAATCAGGGAGACATCTTCAAAATTGGTGATATCCACTCAGGAAGCTGGTAGAATATGGGGCTTAGTGTAAAATGCATTTTCTAAGGAAAAACAAGACTGTAACTTTAATGTTTGACATTATTTTTTGCTTACAACCCCCACTGTTTGGTCACAGAAACTCAATTTTTAGGAGGGACAGAGTAAAATTTTGAGGCTAAATCAGGAACAGTAGAGAGGTATGCTGGCGTGGCCAATCCAGAGCCACCAGGATCACCTACCTGTGTCTTGTCCCTCCTGGCCTTGAGTAACACTTTGTGGATCAAGGGAAGCAGAGGGAAGGCATAGAAGAGGCCTGGGGTCCAGGGCCTTGAGAAGGCATCCCCCTGCAGTATGCCCTGATGAGGGGGGCGGGCACAGTATAGCCTTAGCTTGGTGTTATCCCTGGAGGCAAACAGGTCCACCAGGGGGTGCATCACTGGGAGAACAGACTGTGCACTATCTCTGGGTGGAGCAACCACTTGTGAGACACCTCGCCCACACAGCTGATTGCGTCCGCCAGCTGGTTGGAGACACTGGCCACATGGGTGGCCAGGAGATCAGTCTCCAAGCTGCACATGAGGGTCCACATGCAGACAGCTTCTTTGCACAGAGGCAGGGAGTGTGTCCTGCCCTGCTTGTTGAGGTAGTACATGGTCGTGGTGTTGTCTGTCTGGACCTGGACCAACCGATCCTGAACGTGAGGAGCAAAGGCAGTCATCGCCAACCAAACTACTCACAGCTTGAGCAGGTTGATGTGGCAGTGGGATTCCGAGGGTCCAGAGACCATGGACTCTGTGTTCCCCGACATGGGCACCCCAGCCCATGAGAGAGAGGTCGGTCGTCAGAATAACAGTCAGCTCTGGGCAGACAAATAGGATTCCTTCCTGCAGATGTTCCGGAACTAACCACCACTGGAGAGCATCTCACAACCTCTGGGTCACAGTGACTAGCTGGTCGAAGTGACCCCTGCACTGAGACCACCGTCTGGCCAGCTCCCACTGCAGACAGCACATTCTCCAGTGGGCCCAACGGACCATGCTGGTGCAGACTGCCATGTAACCCAGCAGGCGCAGGAAGTCCCAGGCAGTGCGCAATTGCCCAACCAGAAATGATCAGGCAAAGGAGGAGAAAGCCTCCACCCCGTCCACCGGGAGTCCAGCCCTGCCCCGATGAAGCTGATCGCCTGCGAGGGCACGAGTTCCGACTTGGCCTCATTTATCAGGAGGCCAAGAGAGACACAGGTCTGGAGGGCCAGGTCCCTGGACTGCTCCACCTCCTGCCTGGAGAGACCTGCGATCAGCCAGTCATCCAGGTAGGAGTAAACCCAGACCCCTTGGTGCCTCAGGTAAGCTGCCACCACTGCAATGCACTTGGTGAAGACCCTGGGGGTCAAGGACAGTCCAAAAGGCATGGCCTGGAACTCGTAGAGGGTTCCCTCTGTTCGGAAGCCAAGGAACCATCTGTGAGACGGACGAATCGGGACATGAAAGAATATGTCCTGTAGATCCAGGGAACAGAACCACATGTTTTGCTCCAGTGATGGTATGATCTAAAAAGACAGTGACCATCCTGAAGGTGTGCGACTTGAGGAACTTGTTCAGGTCGTGCAGATCTAAGATGGGACACCAGCCCCCATCTGTTTTGGCATCAGGAAAGTACTTGGAGACAAACCCTGGGTGTTCCAGAGGGTCTGTGCCAGGAACCACGACCTCCTTGCAGAGGAGCTGGGCAATGTCGTGCCAAAGGGCCGACAGAATGTCTGCAGATACCATGTCCTCCCATGGGACACTGGCTTGGCAAGGTGGGTACTGCTTGAATTTCAGAGGTAGACCGTGACCGACCACTTCGAGAACCTACCTATCCGTGGTGACAGTGGACCAGGCAGAAAGAATGTGGCAGAGTAGGCACTACATGGGAGGACCTAGAGGTGGCGTGATGGCTATGAGGGAGGCACACCTCATCCCATCATTAGGCAGACTTGGATATGAAGGAGGGCCCAGCTGAGAAGCCAATGGGGTCTCATCCTCCAGGCTTGCGGACAGCTGTGGTCACTTACTTCGGCCGAGATCGCCAGGCCTGAGCCTGCTGTCCAGCTTGGGTTGGGCTAGTTTGGCCACAGGAGTGGACGTGGACCAAAAGGGCTTCTTTTTCTGCTGTTTGGAACCCTTGGGGTCCCTCTGGGTGGATGTCATGGAGTCCAAGGTGGCACTGGACTTCTCAATGCGGGTGAGATGACCCTCGACCCCCGGGCCCGAACAGGTCAGTGCCCATGAAAGGGACATCCGCCAGCTTGTGCTGGGTGTCGGCCATGAAGGTAGAGATCAGCAGCCAAGCCCAGCAGTGCAAGGCCACTGCAGTTGCCACAGAATGGGAACAGGAGTCCCCATTGTCCATGACTGTCTGAAGCTGCTGCTTAGCCACAGCCCAACTATGATCTTAGACCTATTTGACCATGGCCTGGAGGTCAGCTGGAAGATGAGGGAGCACCTCATCTAAAGTGCCCAACAGAGAGTGACAGAAGTGGGCCATCAGGAGGGCTGAGCTCGCCTGGTAAAGGCCAAAAAGAGGCAGCCTAGATCTTTTTCGACAAATGGTCCAATTTCTTTTTTCTTTTTTTTCTACATACATTTTTTCCCTCCTGGAGCTGGCAGGCTGCTTGGCCCCTCCCTCAGAGAGGTCCGCTCTCTAGCCCCGACACTCCCACATCCAGTCCACTCTCTAGCCCCGACACTCCCACATCCCCTCCCCCTCGGTGACAGGGCTGAGGGTGTCGACAGTCCCCCCTTCCCCGGAGACCAACATCTAGACTCCGGGGGGCCCGTACGGGTGCTGCAGAGCTGTCATGGAGCCTGCCTGCTCTGCCACTTTTTCCACCAGGTTTTCTCCCCTCCCCTCGTCACAGCCATTCGAGTGCATGTGGAGGTATGCACACGCAACGATCCGCAGCACCCTTCCTCTCCTAGCTGCTCCCGTCTGCACTACCGTCAGGCCTCCACCTGATGGCAGCCTTACAGCGGTCGTGACTGAATCCCCCACCTGGGAGAGGAAAGCCGCCACCCTACGGCCACTCAATCCAGCTCCTGGCCTCCCCTCTTCCCAAACGACCCAGGCTCATTCCCAAACCCGGGTCACCAGCGTGGCATGAGGTGTGGCATCCAGCACCTCAATCCTCAGCATCACCGGGCCGGCTTGAATGGTCCAATTTCTTGGACTCCTTGTCAGGTGGTTTTTCGACATCCCCCATGTTGCTGGAGTGCCTAAACACAAAATCGGCCCTCAATCCCTCGGCTGAGGGATGTTCTGTGAAAGGGAACTGGTGGAAACCGCATACTTGTGGGCCATCCAAGCCAACGGTGCTGGGCAGGAGGTGAGTCGCTGCCAGAGCTCCAAGGCAGGGTCAAGAATGGCCTCTGCGACCTAGAAGGATTCCACAGGGGAGTCACCCCAGTCCAAGATCTCAATGAGAGGGTACCAAACCCTTTTTTGAACAGGCTCCTTCTTAAGACCCATGGATTCCAAGATCAGGTGGAGAAGGCCCATGAAGGAGGTAGAGCCTTCATCTGGCGAGAGACCCCCAGCCGACTCCATGTACGTGTAAGGAAGTGTAAGGAAGAACCCACTGACTCCGAGGAGTCATCAAAGAGAGGTTGACCGCCTGAATCCCCGCTGACCCTCCTCGGATGGTCAGGGGTGAGGGTGACTAAGAGCTGATGGGGAAGACCCGACACCGGCCGAGACTCCTTAGTTGGAGTACCGGATTTCGGCTGTTTAAGTGGTGGCTCCACTGCGATCGGCGGAGACACTGGGGGAGGCTGAGCCAGGACAGTTTAGGTTGGCTCTTGAAGTGGAGATGGTGTCGGCCTCTGCGGTGAAAGCCAGGTGGTGGCCGGGGTAGAAGCCGGAACAGGCTTCATACCAGCTGTTGCCACATGAGATCCTCGTACCCTTGACGCAACTTGCGCTGAAGCCTCTCCTCATCGGAGAATGATGAGGATGAAGAATAGCAGCAGTGCCATTTTCCCGAGTGTCGAGACCAGATACATTTCAAGCACTCCAGAGCATCTTTATTTATTTAATGAAAAGTTTCACCAGGTAAGGTACACTGAACAACAAGTTGCTCGTCTCCCGGTCCGCCCTGGGAGAAAGGGTGATGGGAGTTCCATAGTATCAATGAGTGCACACACAATTATACAATATCATAAAAAGCATACATTGTAAGTGGAACAATATAATGGTAAGAAAGCAAATAGTTGCAGGTAGAGTAAAATTTAAAATCCTGAGGCTAACAACTAGAGGTGAGATAGCATGACAGGTAGAGTAGTGGCCAAAGGGGACCTAAGACCTTGCAGAATTAAGAATGGCAACAAATACAGGGAGGGAGAACGAGAGAGGGTGAGAGGGGGAGGGAGAGAGAGAGGATAAGAAGCTAACTACTGCTGGAGTCAGGATAGGCTCCAAGAATGTAAGTGCATCAAACTGGGATGAAGCTAGGCAGAGTGAGGCAGTGGATAAGGGGAGAGACAAGTGGGGGGGGGGGCCTAGGGGTAAGTGCAATTTACAGAGAGTCATCCATGACAGTTGTGAAGAACGAGCCTGAAGACAAAAGGTTTTTAATAACTTGGATTATTAAATAAGTTTTTAATAACTTGGTAGGAGATCTGAAGATTTTACAGCAAAAGGCCCATGCAGCGGAAGAGCGGTAAGGAGGGAATTTGCTTCTTCCAGTGGAAAGGAAGATCTGGTGACATGGGGCTGAGCTGAGGGAGTTACCACCCGGGTGGGTGGAAGGAGCCAGCCTGAAGACGTTCCAGTGAAGACTTAAAGGGGAAAAGCACTGCCAACAAGTGTGGATACAACATCATATCCACGTACCTAGAAATATGCAGTTTGCCATGGCGTCCAACTTCCTGGACTCCTTGTCTGGAGGTAGAGTGCTCAAGTGTTTCAGTCGGACAGACCTGTTATGGGCTGCACTTATCACCACAGAGTCTACTTGTGGTGGTGCAGTGAAGTAAGGGTGTCCTGCCAGAGCTCAGTAGATACTATCAACTTTCCTAGGTGTCAAAGGTATATTAAACAGCTGCTGCCAGGCTGCGAGGATAGCATCCTCATATGCTTACATAAGCAGGGGTATTACCAAAGGAGGGGTCTCGGGTAACCCCAAATAGTGAGCCAGCTTACGCCTGGATGCATCCTGCTTGCTTTCCTCAAAACTGAATGTTTTTTGTAGATGCTGCATAATATCCGTGGAAACTTGGATCATCTGGTGGAGAGCAAGAATAGTACGGAGTAATTTCCTCCCTTGGCGAGGAAGCCGTGGATGCAGAAGAAGGAGATAACTGATCTAGTTCTGTGTCCCCCTCCTGTTCCTTTTGTTGATGAGTGTTCCCTTTTTAAATGGTGGGAACCAGAGACCAATGACAATGAAGCGCGGGGCAGTTTAGACTGAAGCTCCCGCTCTAGGAAGGCGATTTTTTGTTCCATTAGGTGCTCCTTCAGCTATTTTAGTGGCTTTATTGAACCGTTTTCACAGTGAGCAAGCATGGGTGTTGTGCAAGGGTCCCAGGCAATGGACACAGAGCTGGTGGAGAGCTTCTGTAGTGAGTTTTTGATTGCAAGCACACTGTCTAAAGAGCAAGTTTGAAGACGACATTAATCGAGAGAAGACACAACGCTACTGCACGACGTGCCTGTGCTGAAAAGTAAGCTATTTTGTCTGTTCATCGACTGTGGCTATATTCTGTCTGGAAGTGTAGCATGCAGATTGATGGTGTGAACAGAACTGAGGAGAGACTGGAGCCATCCATGCTTATATACCCTAAGGCATAGCACACGACGTTGTCATGGGCGGTCCCAGGTTGACTGCTGGTAAAATCCTTCGGCTGGACGTTCCTACTCGTGTGACCTGCTGCAAGAGATATCCCGAAGAAGATTTCATGTTACAGCAAACATTTTGTACATCTACCTGCACCTTTTCAATCCATTCTGCATTGCCCTTTTCTCCTGTCCTATAACATGGTCTTTCCTTCCTGTTTTGGTTTAACAATTTTTACATTTGAAATACTTAAAAGAGCACTTTCATAAAAAGCCTTCCCCAGAGTTTTCACAAATATTCTCAGCAGTATATGAATACCCATTAGGGCCTCCAAAAAGTGTCTCTTATGGTATAAGACACAAAGAGTCAGATATTGGTGAGAGGACCGCAAAGCGAAGCTACTCTAAGTGGTTCTGTCTGCCCAGATCTCATGAGAGGAGTACTGTATCATTTACCATAAGAGGCACCCCTTGAAGGCCCAATTATCTAGCTTGAGAGATTTACAGTAAGTTTCTTTTTATTTTACGGTATTCTGCTGTCCTTCCCCTTGGCGCTGAGGTGGAGAACTCCCTTCAAAGGCTCCTGCTCGAGAGCACACTGTATGCTGGATTACAGGTACAGTGGATCTGGGTGCTGAATGGTTGAAATCAGGTTAGCATTTTATTATCGACCTTTATGTTTTTCATGGAGACCTGGCTTGGTGATGATGCTGACCACGCTGAGTGACGAGGTAGATGGCAGCCACGCTGGGTTGCTATCAGCTTGGGCGCTGATGTTTGAGTTGCAAAACTGTCTGAAACGCTTCTTAAATTACTTTAACTTACCGTTTTGCAACTTAGAACTATAGCCACTAAGACTAGCTGTTGGGGAGAGTTCTTTGTTTTTAAATTTTACTTATTTTAAGTTAGTACCAGTGTAGGGTATTTTAGCATCAGGCAGGACACTATAGTGATTTAGCATAGGAGTGTAGGCTTTGCTTTTAGTAAGGGTGATTCTGGAGAGTAACAGAAAGTTTGTGCTGTAGCCTTCAATAAAATTTTGGCTTCTGTGACATTGTGGGGCAGACAAAGGATTCGAGGCACTCACCTGTTGGTAAGAGGACATGGAGCAGGCGCTGCTGGAAGTTCGGAGCACTGGTTTTCTGGTTTTGAGTTGCCGATTGGCTTTTTCCTTTTTGGATTGTACAGGACTGTGGTTGCGGAAGACTCTGGTGTTCATTGTTGGAGTCCACCTCAGGGGCCTTGAGGGCCTTGCTGCTCTGGACGGTGGTTGAGTGGTGGGGTTAACTTGTGTAGCAGGAGGTGGGAGCTCCACTGCCCCCCAGGAGAACCCCGCCTGTCTCCCGCTGCCCTGAGTTCAAGCTGTTAGGCGGACCCTGGGCCTTGGAAGAAGTGGCCCATTTAGTTTTCCTCTGCTGGGAACAAGGATCGCTTTTCAGAGGGACTTCTTCCTGTCCGGTTGGACTTTCGGTGCCTTTCATTGCGGGTAGCCTGCCCGCTGTGCTCTTGCTGGAACTATCGGAGTTCTGGAGCTGGAGGATTCGGAGCTTTGGACTTGGTGAGAGATTGTCTACAGTTCTCTTTTAATTTTTCTGCCTATGGGGGCTGAGTGCCTGCATCTGAAAAGATCTTTTTCCGGGCTGCTCTGGTGAGAGTGGAACTGCCTCCGAATCTACATTTCCAAAGGGGCTCCCTGACACTCTGAAAGCCATCCCTCGAATGGTGTATGTGCAGTATTCAAAATCTATAAACATTGGTGGTGTGAGCACCTACTGTACATTCTCCCTGCACTCCGATATAGTGATCGGCCCAGAAAGACTTGGATCTTTGGACTGGACAGTTAAATTGTGTTTACTCATATTATTCTGTATTTTAACTCATTCTGAATTTGCTACAACACACACTCATTTGTCTTGTATTCTCCCCTGTAGATTTTTTAATATTTTTTTTTGTGATTGGGTGGGGGATTACTTTCCTGGGAGTGGGTGTGTGGGGAGTGTGATTGGGGTGTGCGTATGGTGTTGGGAGTTAGTAGCTGTATATGTGGTGTGTGTGGTTTAGGTTTTACTGTATTAGTGTATGTTTGAGGTGTGTGTGTTTATTTATTTAGTATAGTTTTATTGCAGTTTTGGGGCTTTAATTAGTTGGCATGTGTCTGGGGGTGTCTAGGGGGCTGCGGCGGGCAAGAGTTGTGTATGGGGCGTCCCATCTTTTTGACTTGCGGCCCTTCACCAACCTCCCAGTTTCCAACACCACAGCGCATCACTGTCGAGAGGTTGGGATTAGGAGGTGCTGCACTGGTCGGTCATGGCGGGGCGCCTTGTTAATACCGGAAGGAGGCAGGATAAAGGTGGTTAAGTGCAGAAGGCACCCTGGGTTTCGATGGGTCCTAGAGACGAGCCAGACGTGTTTGGCTCCTGTCCCCAGGGTTCCCACCAGACTGAGTGGGCAGGCAGCCAGAGGGCTGCACTGTCCACCAATCACGAGGGTGATGCTGTGCAATGCCAGATCGATCAGAAATAAGACCGCAATTATAGCGAATCTGGTTTCGTTGGGCGATCTGGCATGCATTACGGAGATCTGGGTGGGCGACGATGTTGGCCCAGTTTTAGAGGTGCCATCCCCTCCATTGGTTACTCTGTTGCGCACTGCCCCGGAGTAGAATGCAGGGGCGGGGGTGTGGCCATCTGTTTTAGATCTGTGCTAGGCTTCACCGTGCACCCAGTGAGAACGCCGAGTTTGTTTGAATGTGTGGCATTTGTGGTGGTCCAGGAGCAGGTTGCAGGATAATCCTGATTTACCATCCCCCCGGAGTGGCAGGAGAGTTAATGCAGGAGGTAGCCGACTTTTTCATCAATCAAACATTGGAGGCCCCCACGTGTTTAGTTCTGGGGGACTTCCAATGTTTAGACTGACGATGAATCATCCAGGCTGGGTTACCACCTCCTCCAGATGTCGTCATCTCTGGGCCTGTCGCAAGAAGTTTCTACCATGACCCACCAGGGCGGTTACATGTTGGACTTGATTTTCTCACTGGGGCTTGAGATTGATAATCTTAAAACTGATCAGGTCATTTGGTCCGATCATTGCATGGTGGAGTTCTTGCTCAGGCCCCCCCCCCGGTGAGCTCTCTCCCTGCAGAGACGGTAAGCCACCTCCTTTTGAGGGGTTTGACCCTGGAGGGTTTTCTGGTTGTAGTCGACCTATCTAGTGTGGGCAATGCATGCACAGGCGGTACAGGTGAAGCAGTCGCCGCCTATAAATGGAAATTACGTACTTACCATAATTCTTGATCTTCTTGGATGAAGTCTCCACCACTCACTCACTCACACTAAATGGGCTACGCTGGAGGCACTAGGACCCCTTGGGAGCCAAAAAGCTTCAGTAGGGCTGGCGCCGGGATAGGACCGCACATGCGAGACGCCACAACACTAGTTCGTGCCATATAGGTTATCTCAGCATCAACCCTCCAAACACCTCAGTACCTTTTCGACTGAGGAGGTGTAATGTAAATGAACGAAAGAAAACCTAACCCTAACTTCCAGGCGTATGAAGGCCCGGATGACCCATGTAAAAAGGGTCAATTCAACAATGTCTTCACAGCCTGAACAACAAGGAAGTGAGGACCAAAACAGAACGAGTGAGCTCGGGGGATGGTGGGTGGGCGTGTGAATGAGTGGTGGAGACTTCGTCCACGAAGATCAAGAATTACGGTAAGTATGTCATTTCCATATCTCCCTGCACTAAAAGTCTCCACCACTTATTCACACTAATGGGAAAGTACCGAGCTAAAAATCCCCAGTAGGGTGGTAGGAGACAGAACTCACTCAGGACAGAAGTCCATAAGGACTGCCCTGCCAAAGAAAGTTAACTGTCAGGCATGGACATCCAGAACATAGTGCTTTACAAAGATATGCAGTGAGTTCCAACTTGTCGCCTTGCAGATATCTGCAACAGGTACATTACGAATCTCCATCAGGAAAGCCACAACCACTCCGGTAGAGTGGTGAGAACCTGGCCTTCCAACTTAAGCTGTGCCAAGGATTAGTAGTGTCGAAGATATGCTACAAACCAAGCAGAAATACATCTCATGGCAACAGGCCAACCCAGCCAAGGCATTCAAGAAAGAAATAATAGTTGCTAAGATGCGTATCTCTTCATTCTGTCGTTGCAGAATTGCAGAACCTTCTTAACACTCAGAGAGATAAAGGGAGCACTCTCCTTCATTCTGGAGTTAACGAAGTAAGTAGGGAGAAGCAAAACTTCACTAACGGTAACTGAGCCAGTGACATGTTGTCTACTGGCTCAAGATAGTCCAAAAACGCTCAGAGGTGAACATTCTCTGCTGAGAAATGCAGACCTGCGTTCCACAGGTCCATGAGGCACCCCAAAATTTTACTTGGGGAGCAAACAAAATGGTCCAGACGGAACTTTGTACACCAGATGGTGAAGTGTAATCACTTAGCCGCGTTAGTCCTATGGGTGGCTAAGAAGATTTCTACGATTGTCTGGAAACCTAAAACTTGCCCATTTTCATCTCCTCAGGAGCCCAGCATGGAGATGAAGGGAGCGTAGGAAGGATGGACCAAAGTCTGTGTCAGAGGATCCACTCATAGAGGGAGTCGCCTTGGGGGAACTTCTGACCGACTGTTTATGCAAATTATATCTGCCGAGGCCAGTCTGGGATGATGAGAATCATCCTACCCCCGGTTGCCTACAAATTAAGCAAAACCCTCTGAACTGAGGGAAAAGAAGGAAAGCGTACAGGAGCATCTTATCTACTGCAGTGAATACATCCTGACAGAAAACACCAGAGTATGGATTTCTGAAGCAGGACAGAGGCAGATTTGCATTGAAAGGGGACGCAGAAAGGACCAGGTCTGGACTGCCCCAGTCGTCGAACAATGACTGCACACTGACTGAACTGATGCAACGTGCTCAAGGCACCACTCTCACCTCCCCTCAGCCTTCCTGCACAGAGGGTAGGAGACTGCCTGTTGATGAAAACATCACAATTTTGTCATCCACCTGAAGTGGGATCACTTCGTGGCACAGGGCCTCCTTCAGGACTTGGAAAGCGTATAAGACAGCTCTCATCCCTAAGAAATTTATGAGAAGATGATGCTCCTCCTCCTGGCTCCACACCTGAATGTGGAGATCTTGACAGTGAGCTCCCCAACCGATCAGGAGTGCAACTGTGGTGATGGTGATCTGGGATTTAGAGGGTAGGGGTAGACCTAGCAAAAGCTATGCCAACTGCGTCTACCATGTAAGTAATTTTGTCCAAGGTTCTGTCATTTATGCGGAGGACTGCAGATGCGTGGTCGGAGACCGCTCACTAGTTGCTGCGGATGAAGGCATAAGTCCTAGCATCCGCTGCATCGAAAAGGGCCCAGACAGAGTCGCTTTCTGTGAAGTAGCGAGACATTTGAAGATGTCATTTCTTCCATTCTCCAGAAGGAAGAACCCTCACCCTGGAGGTATCCAGGAGGGCTTCTATGAAAAGGAGCTGCTGGGAAGGTGAATCTGGCACCTTCCCTGAATTAGAAAACCCCCTCCTGGAAGAAAGCGACTAAGAAGCTGTGGCAACTGCTTCTTGAGACTCTAGCCCGGATTGGCTGGCTCAGAGCCAAACGTCCAGGAAGTGAAGGCTTGAATACTGAGGTTGCAGTGAACTCCTCCCTGAACAGGTACTTGTTTAACCTTTCAAGGTCGAGAAATGGGTGCATGCCACCTATTATCTTGGGACCAAGCAAAGGAAGTAGGAACCTGTGTTCCGACTCGCCGTGGAACAACTTCTACTGCTCTGAGACCCCATCTCTTAGAGGAAAGAGGGTCTGACAGAGAGGCAGACAGACTGGGCTGCCACCTGGGTCTAGGGAAAATCTCTATGAAACTGGGAGAGTATCCCTCTGGGACAATCCTGATGACCCATACATCCACTGGATTGGACTTCCACTAGTTATAAAACCAAATCAGGTGCCCCCCACTACTACTAAGAGGCATCCACCTTAGACAGCTGAGATGGGACCTGGGCTGGATTCAAGAGGATGGTATTGGGTGCTTTTGGGCCCTGTGCTTTCTGCTGTGATTTTTATTATTTTTTTTTTTGCAGTTGAGGAGTTGGTTCCTGATAAAGGCTTCCAGGCCTCTACCTTGAAAGGACTGCCTGTTATGAGAATGACGATGGTGCCATCCCTCTGAGGGGCAGCAGTTGTCTGCGCACCCGCACAGCTCAGTCTGAGGGCCGAGCCAACAAGGAGATGTTAATCACCTGCTGCCAATGATAGACACCATAGGGGCAGTGCCATAGGCATTTATAAAAGCTTTTAGCTGATTATTGGGCTATATGCCCCAGCAATGGAGCAGTGGAGTCCAGGAGGTTCTCAACCATTGAATTTAGGGTGTTCCACAGGGTGTACTTGTACTGAGGACTGTAGACACTCCAAACGTAGAAGTCTGCTTTGGTCCACAGATGGAAGCCTGAAATGTTATGGTGGACCCCATATCCCTGAGGAAAAACTGAAAAGAAGATCTTCAATCACAGGCTCTGCTGATACAGAAGACTTGCATTCCAATCTCTAACATTAGTTATCTGCTGCGTCTCTGAAAAAGCAGGACAGGAAGAGACTCATCCAGATCCACTTCTACCCCAGAAGAACCTCCAAAAGGTAAGTCCAGGCCAGAATCACGAGGGACCCCGCCACTGGGAACTGCATCGAGGAGTTCAGCGTCATTCACGGCATCGGTACAACCTGCAGCACCGGCACCACTCGCAGTGCCAGCACCACAAGCAGCGTCAGGCATACTGGCCCTAGACCTGAAAAAAAGGGGGGAGAAGGAAACTGGTACCCATGTCGGCCCTGCAGAGGAAAAGGTGAGGGGGTAGGCACGTGGGGTCCGCATTGATGGCACTGGCACCAGAGAAGGCTCCACACACATCCTGCCTGCCCACCTGACTCAGCCGTGGCCCAGTGGCTCCGAGGCCCAAAGGCTCCGGAACCAGGTCCACTGGCTGAATCAACTGGGCAGACGTCATACCCCTTGCTCTAAAAGAGTGGCCCAGAGGTGAAAACGCTCACCGAAGCCCCATTGAGGACAGTGACAGGGCCTGGTGTCGAAGGTTGCGGACGTTAAGAACGGAACCACAGAGGACTTCACCAAAGTCGGGTCAGGACTACTGCTCGCCACCACTGATGATCCCCGTGCAGATGTAGCAAAGGGCAACCTTGAGCAGTACCGTTTCTTTTTCCACTGACAGGAGGAAGAAGACCTCGTGGTCGAGCGGAGCCGGGTCCCAGACTGAGGTCTGGAACAGGCCCACTGCTTTTGTGCTTTGAGCGGACTGTCCTCCCAACCCGAGCATTGGACTGCCCATGGTTGGACCCCCCCCCCGCAAAGGGCGGCAGACCAGACACAGCCCCACTGCCATCACAGCTTTTAAACGAAGTCTGCCTACCATCACCACTAGACACAGCCCCACTGCCATCACAGCTTTTAAACTAAGTCTGCCTACCATCACCACTAGACACAGCCCCACTGCCATCACAGCTTTTAAACTAAGTCTGCCTACCATCATCACTAGACACAGCCCCACTGCCATCACAGCTTTTAAACTAAGTCTGTCTACCATCACCACTAGACACAGCCCCACTGCCATCACAGCTTTTAAACTAAGTCTGTCTACCATCACCACTACCATCACCACTACCATCTAAGGTCGACTCTGTTGATGGCAGACTAAGAATTTCTTCCTCTTCTTCTTCTTGTTGTTCATCTTCTTTTTTTTTTTTTAAATAAGAAAAGAACTCTAAAAGTAGTAAATTAATCGAATACCGAAAGGCTATAGCTGCTGTCGTATAGATGAAGACTTGATACCAGGCAGGCGAGTGACGTTGTCATCAAAGCGCACTCGACAGCGGGAGAAAAGGAACTGAGGCAGTTGGAGGGGTGACGCCAAGATAGCTTATATGGTGCAAGCTAGTCCTGCAGCGCCGTGCATGCGCGGTCCTATCCCAGCGCCAGCCCTCCTGAAGATTTCTGGCTCCCGCGGGGTCCTAGCACCTCCGGCGTAGTCCCATTAGTGTGAATGAGTGGTGGAGACTTTCAGTCCAGGAAGATTAAGGTGATGTTTGAGGCACTCAACTCCCATGCACTGGTCCATGTACAACCCAGATCCTCTCACTTGAGGTCCCTTGGTTTGATGGGGAGCTCAAGGTGATGAAGATCAAGAGTTGGAGGTTACAGCGCTGCTGGCGGAAGACCGGGCTGGAGGCAGACAGACTGGCCCTGCGTGTACACTATATTGTGTACCGGGGGCAATCAACCATAAGAAGGCAGTGTTCCTGTCCAGGAAGATTGCTGCCAGGAAGAACTGACCAGCTATGCTTTTTCGGTCTGTGGACAGGCCGCTTCATCCAGCTTGTCTACAGCCAAAAAAAGCCTTTTCAGATGCTTTATGCAATGAGTTTGCTCAGTTTTTCTTGGACAGAGTGGGTGTTCTGCCAGTGAGCCACAGTGTGGCTGACAGTGGTCGCCCTGGCTGTCTGAGGAGCACTCCACCTGGTTGGGAGAGTTCAAACCAGTGGAGCTGGCTGAGGTCACTGAGGTTGTTTCCAGGCTGAAGCACACATATTGCAAACTGGACCCAGTGCCAACTCATTTCTTAATGGGATGTGCTGACTCTGTAGGCCCGGTGTTCGCCTTGATTGTCCGGTGTTCTTTGTTGGAGGGTCTTCCCAGATGCCTTGAAGGAGGCACTGGTGAGACTCCTTCTGAAGAAGCCATCTTTAGACCCTGACGTCAAGACAAATTACCATCTTGTCTCCAACCTTCCATTTCTGGGAAAGGTTGTAGAGAAGATTGTGGTGCAGCAGATTGAGGAACATCTCGTGGCCTTTGATAGCTACTAGCCTCTCCAGTCTGGGTTTTGTGCCGGGCATAGTACAGAAACCACATTGGTTTGGGTGCATAATGATCTCCTCAGGGTGAGAGATCGAGGAGAGGGAACACTTCTTGTTCTCCTTGATCTCTCCTCAGCCTTTGACATGGTGGACCATTGTGCTGCTCGACCGCCTGAGGGAATTCTGTGAACTCGCCAGCACTGTCATCTGCTGGTATGAGTCCTATCTCGCAAACAGGAAGCAACAGGTTGTGATGGGGAATTTCTCCTCCTACCCTAGCCTTCTATCTTGTGGAGTACATCAGGGTTTGGTCTTTTCACCAGTGTTGTTTGCTGTGTATATGCTGCCCTTGAGTGAGATCATTAGGAAGTACAGTCTGGATTTTCACTGCTACGCCGATGATACCCAGCTGCATCTATCCTTTGCACCTGGGACATCTAATGCGGTGAATGTACTTTTTTTTTTGTTAACTCTTTCTTCTCCCATTCCCTCTGGAACTCTCTCGAGTGATCCCCACTCGCCACCTACCGTGCTACCTCCTGTCTGAAGTCCACCCACCAGAAAATCAGGGACAGACACTCCCCCACCTACCTGGTCAGACGTTCGGCTCCATCTCACCAAGCAGACGAGGGGATCCGGAGAGCCAGCGGAGTGAACTCAGCATTGGAAGTGTGATGGCGGGGCACCGGAGGACACCGTCGCCTATCCAGGGGGCCAGGGGTCGGGGTTCCTGCTTGTGTGATGCCTGGGCGCAGACGTGAAATGGTGTCCTGCTCATGCCAGGCACACTCCTGCACCTGGGTGAAAGACATCCGCCGTCGCTCAATCCTCTGCTACGTCCCTTCATAGACTGTAATGCTCCCCAGTATCCCAGGAGTCACCAGTGCTGCGCATGGAGGATCCCACCCACCGCAGGAGAGAAGAGCTGTCTTCTGGACGCTCAATCCTACTCTTCCCCTGCTGACTCCGTTCCCGAGCCTGGGTCGCTGGCTTGGCACAAGGTGTGGCATCCAGCGCCTCAACCCTCAGTGCCACCGGGCCAGCTGTGGTGGATGTACTTAACAACTGCCTGGCCAAGATCAATGACTGGATGGCCTCCAGCTGGTTGCGACTGAACCCCGATAAGATGGAGGTACTGGTGGTGGAGTCAAACAGGAGGTGTGATAAGATGGCCTCTGGCTCAGAGATTGGATTGTTTCTGGGGTCTGTGCCACTGAAGGCCTCCTCTAGGGTGCATGATCTTGGCATTATTCTTGACAGCGGACTGACACTTGATTCTCAGGTGTCATCCGTTGTCCGGACCAGCTTTTACCATCTGAGGAATATCGCTACGCTGAAACACCTAGTTCTGTCCATGGACCTCCCCCCACCTTGGTACATGCCTTCGTGACGTCATGTCTTGACTACTTTAATGTGCTCTACCTCGGAGTCCCTGGAAGTACCCTCTGCCAGCTGCAGACAGGGCAGAACACAGCTGCCAGGCTGTTGACGGGACAGCCAAAATACTGTCACATCACCCCGGTGCTGCGTGGACTGCACTGGCTGCAGGTTCGGTGAAGGGTTCTCTTTAAGGTGGGCTTGCTCACCTTCAAGGCCCTACATGGACTGGTCCCTGGCTACCTGTTGGACCTTCTAACACCTGCTGCCTTGGTCTGTTCCCTCCAGTCCTCCTCTAGGGGCCTCCTTGCGATTCCCAGGATGAGGTTAAAAACTGCTGGCGACAGAGCTTTTAGTGTCACCGGCCCCGTCCTGTGGAATTCACTCTCTCCATCAGTAAGGGAGGCCCCTTCATTTGAGGCATTCAAAGCCCACCTCAAGTCCTTCTTATTTAGTCAGGCATTCCCAAACACTGACTTTTAGTTATTGTTTCCAATACTTTTTGAAAGAATGGTCCCTTCAGGGATCTGCTGCCAGGACAGGCCTCCCATTTTGAGCGGTCTGCGTTTAAGTATTTTAATCGACATGTTTGTATTTTATTTATTGTGTTCTAATTGGTTTATTGTATTTTGATTGTACGGTGCCCAAAGCCTCTTGGTTTGGGTGCCTGAAAAATAAAATTTGCCTTGCCTTTATGGGACACTGGGGACATCAGGGATACCTAAATTCCAGGTCATCAAACGTAAACTCTAAAACATGATGAGCATGCAGTGTGGCAGCAAATCAATGAATCTGGAAACAAAGATGAACAGCAGGGATCGACATATGGGGCCTGATACACAGTCACAGTTGCTGGTGGTGAAATTATGGGATGCAAACTTACTCCTCATTGCACCACCACAGAAATATGCCATTCACAATACAAAGACATAATGCCAGGAGATCAGCTCCTTCTGTGAGTGAATCGAAATGGAAATTAGTGTCGCCAGATGCTGCTGACCAAATACACGGTTTCTGACCACTAACACCAGAACTGAGACAACCACTGAGTATTGTGCATGGCACAGTGTCAGTTGCTTGGCACTATGCCATGCAC
Source organism: Neoceratodus forsteri (assembly GCA_016271365.2). Taxonomy (NCBI): domain Eukaryota; kingdom Metazoa; phylum Chordata; order Ceratodontiformes; family Ceratodontidae; genus Neoceratodus; species Neoceratodus forsteri. The sequence goes on from CM057449.1 coordinate 1,732,979,991, forward strand.
AAAACCCAGTGGTACTGGTGCTATAGCATAATGCTTCTCGTCATCTTTAGGCCCACTTCTCCACCACAGCCTGGTAAGCTTCCTCCTTATGCTTCTTCTAGTGGTTTAGCAGTGGCCTCCAACCACATACACCAGGTAGGTGATCCCTGGTTTCCAGTGGCCTCCCGCATCCCTATACCCCTGCTCCCCCCATGCAATGTGTAATTTTATCTGTATCTCAATGTTCTCCATTCCCCGCAAGATTGTGGGTTACCAGCCGCATGCCTGTACACCACAACAAAACTTCTTCATACAGTTCTGAATGTTGTGGGGGCACTGTGGCATGTGGTGAGGTGTGCAGAGACCAGTGTGCATCTGTGCACAGCACAACAGATCATTTGCATGCTAGTGCCCATACCCTTCCCTCATGTTTGAAATGCCCACTGCGACAGCATATACAGACAGTACCAAACTGCCATACATGCATGGACGCCAGATGCAGATGTCGAGGCAAAAACTGGCAAGGGAAACAAAGAAAAACAGCACACACATGTACCTGCGAGAATGCTGGTGCAGTGCATACTGTAGACATAAAAGGCACAGGTAAAAAGATTCAGCCCCAGCGCTTTCAGAATGTCCTGCCTCTTTGTCAGTGGAGTGACAGCATACAGAGAGGCTTGCAACCTCATTGTGTATATTACAAACAAGATACAAGTAAGAAAAGTGACACAATAAGGTTGCTGCAATACCTTTATGTCATTAATCTGCTACTGTGTATGGGATCTCTGGAGCTGAGAGGAAATTAATATTATAAGTCTAATTAATTATTCATGATGCTACCGACATCGCTGATTGGCTGCTGCGCCAGTCTGAAATCTTTTAGACGTGATCGGCGTTATGACCGGCTCAAGGCGAGGAGGCTGAGGCATCACCTTACCTCACCGCGGCGACCAGCGTTTGCAGTGCAAGCGGGTCACCGGGAGAGAGAGGATCGAGCATCCAAGGGACAGCTCTCCTCTCCTGGGGAGAGTGGGGACCATGGACCGGCATTTGCCTAACCCCTGGCGGCGGCTGGAGGTCGGCGTGCCATGTCCCAGATGTTGGGGCGGAGGAGGAGGAGCAGCTGCCCGACGTGCAGCGTGTAGACACATACACTGGGCGTCATTGGCAGCACTGCATGCTCCCAAATCCAGAAAATAAAGTGGAAAAGGTCCCTGGCCACGGAGCATTAAGATGGTCCCCCTGCAGCGCCAACCCGAGAGGACTCCTCCCCAGCTTAATCCGTTCACAGCAGATACAACCACTCCCCACCACCCCTGCCAGGAAGGGTAAGTCACAGGAGCATAGGAGAGGAGGTTCGATGTTCGGGTGAGGGTGTGGGAGGGACAGCTGAGGTAGCCATCCGGGGACCACGGGGAGAATAAGGATAACAAAAAAAAAAAGAAGTGACCAGTGCAGCAGCAGCTGCTCAGCTCTTCCCGATAATCGCTGCCATAGAAAAACTGTGCTTGCGCCACCACAAAAGACATAATTTAAACACAAATTAAATAAATCATTATTGTGATTAGACTTATAATTGCAATAATGACCTCAGAGCTGGTCATTTCCTTTCGATTAATGACTGGCTGGGTGGGGGTGGCCCTTAGCTGCGCCTAGGGCCACCCTTTTCTCCCAGCCGGTCGTTAATTTCTAGGAAATAACCGGCTCTTCAGTCATTATTGCTTAAATGATGTATACAGTACAGTAAAAAATATAACTACTTTAAGTGCCCAAATTTTCACTGAGTATACAAATGTAGGGGTGCAGGTGATGTCGGTCAAGTGTTCCCATTCACACAGAGATATACATGAAACACGCAAGGAATTAGAAGTGCAAGTATATTGCCAAGCCTCTGGGGTACATGCATACTACAAAGTTACTGGCTCCACCAGACTTACAAGAAAGATGGCTAAAATCACAAACTGTGCCCTCCAAAAATAGCAATGGAGAGTACAGAGCACCCCCAAACAGCAGGACATCATGGGAACTCTGTCAGTGCACACCTTATTCCCCACTATCATCATATCCTGTTCAGGTTTAAATTCTGACATTGAGCTTCACTGTACATCTGGCTACCTACAACTCCAAAGGCCACAACAATGAACAGTGCCATCATTAACACCAGTGGTCAACACATCCCCCTGTGTACTGAGGGGCTACTGTTCCACTCAGAGAAAGGCAGTTTTGTGTTTTCATGGCGGTTTCTTTCCCATGGTTTATTTTGGTACAGTAAGGCAGTTAGTAATGTGACGACTTCTGGTCCTAATAATACTGTAAGCTACGCAGCTGTAAGAACAACATGGAAAGGGGACATTATTTCCACACTGGAGTCAGCATTGACCTCGGCATATCTCGTAGATGTCAAAGGACTATGCCATGAAGTGTTGTTGTTGAGTATACAAGGGACCGTTGCTGATTTCACCAACAGGAAACAAGTAAAACTTGTTCAGATTTTGAACAATGTCCTGTTTTATTCACATAGGGAAGCTTTTCAATGAAAGGGAGAAAGTCATCTTGTGAGACGAGCACTCACCCTGAGAAAATTATGAAAACAAACAGCAAAACAACTATGCTTGTAGCTCACCTGGGCGGGTTCTGTGTGTCACATCAAGAAACATAATGGGGAGATCCCTGTGAGTGAATGTGCATCTGTATAAACATGGGTACTTTGTTCATTTTTGTGGAGATGAAACACATTACAAAGAGATTTTTGATACTCCACTGGAATTTTGATCAGTCCTTATTACAATTAGTGTGCATTTAGATTACTCAGAAAGGAATACTGGCCAAAAGGGCAAACTGTGGCTACCAAAATATTAGTATGGCTATCAAACACTGTTAGCAACCAGGAAACAACAAAGGAAACTGGGACAGGGTGCGTGCAGGGGCATGACGAAAAAGCAGACAATATCAACTGCACTTACAATGTCACCTGTGCATGGCTGAAGTCAGTCAGGGTACAAATGCTATGAGAGTGGAGACCCTTCCTGTGGTCTAGATTGCCCCCATCAACTGATCGGCAGCACTCAATAGCACAGCACACACACTGGAAGCAGGCTGGCTCAGAGGGCATGAGTTTCAAATGGAAATGAAGCACAGTAGGAAAAAGCTGTAACAAGTATATTAAAACGTATTTAGAAAATTCATGTGTAACCCCCAGGGGGCGCTATCCTAAGGGCTATCACCCCTGCCTGTCTCAGCAGTGACAGGGTAAGGGGCCCAGATCCGTTGACGGGTGCCTCCACCCAGAGGTCGGGGTTAGAACAGTCTAGGTTGACTCGGTCACAGCCCTCTGGGTTGCTGCAACCCCCCTTTCCTCCCACTAGCGGAACTCACAATGCTCTCCCCCTGAACACTTACCCCCCAGCTCGAAACACTCAGCTCACTCTGGGGACCCCCTGGAAAGTAAGGTACAGTTATCAAACATTCACTGTGCAGTATGTCCTCAGTAAAACACAAACCACCCTGGGTACAGTTGCAAGACAAACAATCTGATTTATTAGAGGGAGGATAACAAGGACCGGGGAAAATCAGGGTGATTGGCTTAGCACTATTACCTACGTTTAACTACCTATGGCTCTGTGCACAGGCCTGACCCTATCAGTCATTGTCTCTGGGTACCCAAGCCCTAATGGCTAGTTCCTCGATGCAGCTGGTTGGGGCCCTGACACAAGTGAGCATGTAATCCCTGAGAAGATCAAATGGAGCAGAACGCTCAATTAGTACAGTCAGCAGTACAACAAAAAGACTTTTGCCCACTGTTTGCAAGCTTAACAGGGAGCTACCCTGATCCAGTACTCATGACTCCAGCAGATAACCATTCCTTCACCACTTGCAGGGCTGAGCCTGAGCTTCAACAGCCTCCTCACGCATTTATATGGAAAACAACAGAGGGGTACAATACCAGGCAGCTGCTCCCAGGACCCGAGCGAACTCACAGCAATTTCGGGCGCTAACTGCAGCTTCAAACGTCCTGACAGACCGAGCGCGATTCAGCAGATTCTCCAGTCCTCTTCAGGTGAAGCCTGGTAGGTAGCTGTGTTTATACACAGCCTCCTCTGACCGCACGCCGGCGGATATAGTCCGACGCCTTCTAGCTGTGGAAAAATGGCCCCTCAGGCCTTTCACGCGCTTCCCGCGCGAACACTCAACGGCGCAGAAGCTCAGAGCTCCACTCTCTTTCACAGTCGCCGCGCTTCTGCCCCTAACAGCATGGGGCACTCCTTACAGTTCGGGCGCTACCCGATTCCATTAGCTGGCTTCACATGCCAGTCAATTACTTGGGCTCTCAGTGGTGCAAAAGATAGCCCATAGCATAGCATAGCCCATAATGCCACTTCCCAGCATCACCAGCTATATCTTCATTGGTCAGCCGACTCCCTAGAGCATCCCCACGATCTGATTGGTCCACTTCAACAGTTCGGGACCAACATGGTGGGGCACAACCGAAACAGTCCAAGGCTGTAAGAAAACAGGTTAGAACAAACGGTATCTTCATTATTAGTCTCAACAATTCCCAGCAAACAGTTACATCTTTATAATGTGCTCTCTCTGTATAATCAGTGACAGCAAAACCAAGCACTTAGGCAGCAGGTCGGGCGGGACTCGAGCATAAATACACACAGTCCCCCCATCCGGACTAATTAAGCCTGCGAGCAGGCAGCCCTTAAAGGGACAGTACACAGAGGCTCTAAAAGCACTCACGTTATTGCCATTTAAGACGGCTTAAGTGCCGAACGCCAATCACCAGGGGGAACACTTAGGCAGCTCCTAGGAGGCTTTTAGGAACCCCTATTTATAGGGGGGTTACACATGTCATGCCTAAAAACCCTAACTACAGGGATATATATCAGCTGGGGAAGGGGAGCGATTCTGTGTAATTTTCCTTTCAAGTCCAATTTACTGGAAGGAATGTAAGCTATAACCCACAACAGATCATGGGTATACTAGGCATTAATGCACGCCTCAGTTGCTTTTTGAGGCACAAGGACGCAGCCCAAGAGACCTCCAACCAACTGGGAGGTGCATTAATGCCCAGTATACCCATGGGCCTGTAGTGGGTTACTGCACTTATAAAATGACACATTTTCCGAGTGAAAAAAATAATCCAAACTGTTTCAAATAATTTAAAATTGTCTTTAATTTCACTGTGTCCGTTCGCCTTAAAAAGTAGTTCTCAAGTTTTTTTTTTCATTTTTTTACATATTGTCAATTGCCTTTTCTTGTCTAGCTCTGGCTTTCATTGGTTGCCAGTTGCATGTGGGAGGGTTTTTGAAAAGAAAAAACATGACGGCTGTATTTCTCGCTAAGCGAGAGGGTTCACTGCGAGGAATCGTCTTAGCCGTTGTAAATATTTTAAAACATCTGGTTGATTCTGCGATTTCTTTTTTATCTGGCTGATCCTGCATGTATGTATTTTGTTTGCACTTCGGCGGTTTGAACTCACTGACGGCTGCCACAAGCGTTAGTATAGTAAATGGCTCGTAAGTTGTGAATGGTGAAGTTTGTAACTGGTAACACAGAATAATATTCTCAAAATAAACACACGCTTGCTCTGAACAACTTGCCACGTAAGTGGAGCCAGGCAATCGGGGATAGCGTAGGGCCGCAAGAAACCGAGGAGTTCAGCTTAATGGCTGTATCTCAGTTTTGCCCGCTGACAACCACAAGGTAAGGAGTGCCGGTGTGCCCTAGGATACTACTGTGTAGCCCTTTCACAACAACTGTACCTATACTAGGGTATTAATGCATGGCCACACAGACCTTGTCCACCAATGGGGTTGCACGTTTTATGCAACCCATTTTATAACATGCAGTAACACACTTTCTGAGGGTACCATGCCACAGATCGCTCACATGCACTTACAAACTTTAGGCCATACTGTGCTGGAGGATTATAGTATGTGGTGATGATTAAGCAGTTACAACTGATACTTTGTCTCCAACCACATCACTGGGCATATTATACATACTTCACTGCACTGTGTTGCCACTCATATTTCACATTATTTTTCTTTTTGTTTTTGACTTGCTGTTTATCCTCCAGTACCTGGCAGAGCTCCACCGACCCACCTCGACCTACGAGTCACTGGTCAGGCACCTCCATGTAGCCTCGGTTATCCCCCCAGGCGGGGTTGGAGTGGAGGGAACCCCCAAATCCTTGTTTTCGTCAGGCTCCCCGTTGTAGCCTCACAGGTCAAGTGGTGAGGGGCGCCTTCCTCTGCTGGAGTGCTCCGCCAGGTCCCGATTTTTCCTCTGCAGTCCCTGGAGTCGCGGTTGCGCCATGGCATCTAGGCGCGTACGCCAACATCATGTTGCGCTCCTCCCCATCTGTGTGGCGTCAGGCTGCTGTACCTCTGGCCTCCACCAGAGGTCAGACCAGCACCAGGCCGTCATCCCCCTCCCTCCCAGGAGAAGCGAGCTGTCCATCGGACGCTCAAGCTTCCCCTTCCTGGCCGGCCCTCCAGCTCCCCGGGCTCGTTCCCAAACATGGGTTGCTGGCGTCACGAGTGGTAGCGCTAAGGCTGCGCCAGCTGGCCGGCTTCACATTATTATTTCAAGGCCCTCTTTTAAGACCTTTGGCATTTCCTTTAACACCTAACAAACAAATGGCCCTTTGCTTTGGCTATTAGTACAGTAAAGTCCCATTAATCCAAACCACTTGGGCAACATTTCGTAGGACTGATATTGTCTGAACTTGGATTTCCATGTTTAGTGGAAGTGGGGTGATTGGGCTAAGTAATGTGTGCTTCTAGTGCTTAGCACGCCACTATTTTTTTTGTTTTTGTCATTTTGCTGTATTTTTGGTGGGGGGTTGTCAATTTTGGGGGCAATTATTTATTTATTTTCAGTACAGTACAAGTACAGTATTGCGGTAACTGTTTTTTATTTTATACTGGACTCCATTACGAAGAAGTCAGTGACCGAAGTTTACTGTAGGGCTCCTAGACCTTTTCTCACTGCCTTTGACTTCAGGTTTATTAGCAGCATTAGGTGAACTGTGTCAAAGTCATCTTGATTTTCCATCTAGGTGAGGCACTTGTTAAAGCACCAAACAGCCTCTGAGTGCGTGGGCACTGGTTCAGGGTCAGGCTCGTCCACACTGCCACTGCTGATCTGAAGGCATCAGCATCTGTGTGTCAGACTTGGCTGATTATGCACTCATCCGTGAGGAACGAGTGACCATCCTCCTGGTGACTGCACTGGACCCAATCCTCCACCTCTTCATCAGTGAAAGAGATGTTCAGGCATGCAGTAAGGCTGTCTGTCAGGGTGGAAATCTCACAGATAATTTCACTTTGCAGTGGTTTTGTCCATGGCTCTTGTTCAGTCTTCTGTGCGGTCCGCAAGCCGTTTCTGTTTCAGTCTCCAGCATTTATTCCAGACTTTTGCCACACTTTGCGACAGTTTCAGTACAGACCTGGTCTCATGCTTCACCCACTTGTAGATGACATCCTTCAAGTTAAAGCACATTATGTCCTGCAAAGTAATTTCTTCACTGGTATCGGGCAGAACTGCCTGCTGCAGAAGCTGCTTGTTGCACAGCCTTTTAAATATTTTAAGGATGCCCTTATCACAGGGCTGTTTCTTTTATGTCAAGTTAGGGGGAAATAAAAAAACATCTAATACTGCCATTGCGGGTTTTTATAACCGGTATCTCTGGGTGTGCCAGTGGAGAGCTGTCCAGGAGCAGGATGGCACTGAGTGGCAAATTGCAGCTGAGCAGGCGCGTTTAACACTCGGGACAAAGTCAGCTTTGAACCACTTAAAAACGATGACATCACCCATCCAGGCATTTCTCTGGTTTGTGTACAGCATGGGCAGGTTTGACATGTTCACTTGTCTAAAACAGTGTGGCTCCTGAGACTTCCCAATAAGCAGTGGCTTCAGCTTGAGAGTCCCACTGGAATTTGTACAGGATAGTATGGTGACTCAATCTTTCTGTTTTTTTGAAACTGGGTGCATCCTTTTCTGCCCCATGTGCAAAGCATTTTTAAGGAGACAGTGCCAATATAACAACCCAGTTTCATCTGCATAGCATAACTGCTCAAGTGTCAGAGATTCTGCTTTGATAAGCTCCTTGAGCTGCTGGGAAAAAGCAATACTGTCCTCGACAGCACTCAAACACTCACCATAAACTGAAGCTGCCTAATCTCGTGGCGCCCTTTTAAAGCGATCCAGCCATCCATTGTTTGCTACAAAACTGCCACGATCACCACCCAGCTTGTTATGGAACTGGAGGTTTTTTGGTTTTATTTTTCAGGAGAGGGCCATAGATCGGTGTCCCCTTTTCTCTCACTGCTTAAAAAAACACAAGATAAATTGCTTTGCTCTGCTCATCTTTGTTACAAGCGCACATGTTTTTCTGCTTCTCAAGAACAAATGAGCCTTCCATGGCAAAAGCAAGTCCTCTAAGTTTTTCACTGGCTTTTCTTGGTGTCACTAACAGTAAATTTGCCACACTGTACTCTGTTGCAAACGCAACAGCTCACTCTTTGTTCTCGAGCTGATCGAGTATCCTGAGCTTCTGTTCTAAAGTTAGAACAGTCCGCATCCTTTTCACATCACTCATGCTGAAACTTACAAAATAAATGCTGACTGACATCACACTGACACCGACAACGCCAGCCGGCATTAACAGCTGATCTGATGGAAGACAAAACAGAAGTCCGTTAAATAGGGAGTTCTGGTAGTTCAGGGTTTGGATATAGGGGACTGTACTGTATTCCTTTTTACACATGGTAAGCTGCTTTTTAGCACTTTTGCTATGGTCTGCTGTGCTCCCCTTTTGCTCTCTGCGAACTGAACTTGGCCCTTGACTAAGGCACTGATGCATTCCTCGTCGAGCTACAGTGCAGGCTGCCCCCTTAGGAAACTTTCTATCTGTACGTCTCACCACATTGTGAGCTCCAACCCTGAATTTGAGGAAGTACTTTGGACTGGGTCCCCCTAATAATGAGACACTGACCTTATGGACCACTGGGTCCTATTAAGCCCTTGGGGACACTGCATCCCTTTAGAAAATGAGCAAGTGAAATACTACATTCTGATTGACCATTGCCATTCTGTTGGTGTATGTTTATGTGTCAATAACACCCTGTAAAGAAAAAGGATAATCCATGTCATCTGGAATTTTGACAAATCAAACACAGAATTCATGATTCATTTCACTCATTCCTGATTTTTCATCACAAACATGAATGCCACCTTTACTCTTACATTAAAAACCATCAACTAGGTCCTAAAAATAAAAATCCCTCACATTAAAAAAAGTAAGTACTTGAATGCTCTTCCCCTCATTATCCCCTCTTTACACATATAGATTAAAAAAAAAAATCAAACACTAGTCAGTTTTCATTTCTGTTGTTTCTTTGATGGCTATGAAAAGAAATATCTGCTGCTAACTCTGCCACAGATAAAACTGAGTCTCAGGCTCCATACGAGGTCTGTGTGTGTGTGTGTCTGTGTAAGTGTATACCAGTGGAATACTGCAGAATGTTGAATCAGTGCATTACATGTTAGCATTTCATGTTTATGTGTGTGCTGGCGGGGGGGGGGGTAAGCATTCTACTAGAGAACTTATATCTCATGTTAAAGGTGATAGAAAACAACTTTTACACCTCTAGATGCCATCCTGTTTTTATTTGTGTCTATACAATATTCTGATGTTTTGACCTTTTTTGTTAAATTAACAATATATTTGTTTGCCTTTGTAACTACCCTAAATCCTTTCTCCTCAGCAGCTGCTGCTCCCTCTTTCTATACTGCCTGAACATTCTATGGCATCAGCATACTATATAAGTTCAGGAGAACGAGGAAGGAAAAGGACAGGGAGGCTTATGTGAGTTGGTCCAAGGAGGTGACCAAGTGAGTCAGAGTAGCCAAGGCCTCCAGGGAGTTAAGGTTAGTGCAAGGCATCAAGGGAAGGGGGAAGGACTTTTTTTTAAATATGTCAGGGAAAAGAGGAAGTGCAGAGACCATATAGTGAAGATAAAGTGGGGAGGGGAGTGGGTGGAAAAGGGAGAGGAACAAGCGGAAGTACTAAATGAATACTTCTGCTCCATTTTCCCGAAAGAGAAGGATGGTCCACTACCACCATGGACTGGGAGGGTGGGGGGAGGGGATAATAGACGGAATGATCAAGGGGAGTAGAGTACTAGAGTTTCTGAGGGCATTAAGGGTGAACAAGGCACAAGGTCTTGATGGCACCCACCCCAGGGTGCTGAGGGAGATGGCGGAGGTGTTGGCTGAGCTGATGGCAGACCTGTTCAGCACCTCCCTGGACATGGGATGGGTGCCTCATGTGGTGCCCATACACAAGAGTCTTATGGAGACGATACTGAAGGAGAGACTGGTGTCGTTCCTCAAGGGTAATGACCTGCAGGATGAGAGGCAGCATGGGTTTGTCTTGGGGAGGTCTTGTCAGACCAAACCAATAGAATATTATGACTGGGTAACAAGACAGCTGGATATGGGTCATGCTGTAGATATCCTGTATTTGGACTTCAGCAGGGCCTTTGATTCGGTGTCTCATGGGAGGCTGGGGGGAAGCTGACTGCTGCTGGGGTGGGGAAAAAGCTGACAAACTGGATAAGGAACTGGCTGCAGGGGAGGCTGCAACAGGTGGTAGTGGGGGGAGGGCTCTCGACACCTAGACTGGTGACGAGCGGTGTTCCGCAGGGCTCACCGCTGGGCCCGGTGCTATTTGGGCTCTTTATCTCAGATACTGCACACGGAGTTGGGAGCATGGTTAGTCTGTTTGTAGATGATACCAAAAAGGGGGCAGTGGTGGATGAAGAGGATGGATGGGAACAACCACAAGTGGACCTAACCAAACTGGAGGTATGGTCGGAGAAGTGGCAGCTGGGATTCAATGCGAAAAAGTGCAACATTATGCACTGCAGGGCAAAGAACCCAAGGAGGAACTACTGGTTGGGAGGGGTGAGTCTGGGAATCACTGAGGAAGAGAAGGACCAAGGGGTGTTGGTAACAGGGAGCATGAACAACTCTGCACAATGCACGAAAGCAGCAGCTAAGGTGAACAGGATGCTGGACTGTATCGCAAGGGATTTCTCGTCCTGGCATAGGGAGGTGATCCTGCCCCTCTACAGATCTTTGGTCAGGCCGCACTTGGGAGTACTGTGTTCAGTACTGGTGGCCGTATCTGTAGAGGGATGTTAATTTACTGGAAGGGGTGCAACGGAGGGCAACGAAATGTTACAGGGGATGGAGGGCAAGGCCTACGAGGACAGGCTGAATGAGCTGAATATGTACATGCCGGAGGAGAGGAGGAGGAGGGGTAGGGGAGATATGATTGAAATGTTCAAGTATTTGAGGGGGATAAACAAAGCTAGCACTGAAGGGGTGTTTAAACTGAGGAGGGGACACGAGGGGGCATGGACTAAGATTGGAGGGCGGAAGATTTAGGTGGGAGATAAGGAGGCACTACTTCACGGAGAGGGTGTTGTCTAAATGGAATGCTCTACCAGAGGAGGTGGTATCATGTAAGACAGTAGGAAGTTTTAAGAGGGAGTGGAACAAAGCAAGAGGGAGGGTATGGGTGGAGGAGTTGAGGCAGTCATGGGAATGACAGATGGGGAGGGGGTTGAGGCAGCTGCAATCTAGGGTGCTAGCTGCACACTCCGGCAGACATTGATAGACCGAGTGGTCTGTTTCTGCTGGCAAATTCGTATGTTCGTATTCCAGGCCATTTAGATAAACAGCATGGAATATAAGTTTACTGCTTATATTTGAGGGCCTATTGTGGCTATAAGAGGGTCACCTTGCGCATTCTTAGAACGTGAGAACTGTGTACCGAAGGTAAGCAGTTCTGGTGTTTTAAGAAAGCAACAGGCACCACTCTTACAGCCATAAGAAGCCCTTGAACATAAGCAATAAACTTATTAGAAATCACTCAATTGTTATAATTATCCCCTGGGTTTGTAAAATGCTAATTTATGCTGATTCTACCTTGTTTTTGACAGTGCAGCTCAGCCAGCTCAAGTGGGGTCTTGTTTCGTCCACAGACACACAATGTGGTCAGTTATGTTGACTACAAATCGGAAGTGCTCATTTTTGAAATGCCATGTAGCACACGACTGAAGCATGAGTGAAAGCCAGCAGTCAGGATGCATGTGAAGTACACTTACGGTTAAAAGAGTGCTTCACATGATTACTAGTCCTTTCATGTGATTGGACCCTGCACTATTAATGATGTATAATGGTATAATTAATATCATGGAATATCTTAGAAATATGAAAAGAAAGAGCAGTAGCTGGTGAGAAGAATGGAACTTTATGTAGATCTGAGGGCACCCCAAAGCTGTTGGTTAAATAGGATCTGCAGCTTATCTTTTAGGTAGGGCAGACTAGGTGGGCCAAGCGGTCCTTATCTGCCGTCAAAGTCTATTTTTCTATGTAAAGCTAGATTATGTATTTATCAACAACTGATTAAAGCATATCAAAATACATACTGTAACTGTCATGGGAAGAAAAACTGGAGGGCAGTCAATTATGTAGAAATATTTTCCTATCACCTTTAAACAACTTCCCCTTCTACTGAATGTATAGAAAAACAGATGACTGACAGGTAGAAACCACCTCTGGAGGGACTACTATACATTTTCTAAGTAAATACTGTTTTAGGTTTTGTGTCTTTTTTTTTTACTTACTTACTATGCTTTATCCCCTGCACTCCCAACCAGCCCACATTGGCCAGTTACTCTGCCCAGCCCTGTCAGTCGCCATCTCCATGAATAACCTTTCAGTCACAGTTCCTCTACGGATGACCCCACCCTATGGGAAGGGCTGCTGGAGGCTGCCCCAACTCAACCGACAGAGTTGATATCTCAGTGTGGAGCGAGAACCCATTTTCTAACCACAATAAGACTCTTCAAGGTGTTGAGTATTGGTGAATGCTCGCACTTCCAGGGACTGTAAAACCCTCCACATGCAGTGTCGGGCCTCATTATGCCCCTGGAAGTGCGGTTATCCACCAACACGACACACTCTGTCTGGTATTTTTGCTTATTTTCCTTTTGGCCTCAGAGTGCCTGCAGCTGCTGCTGTTGCTCATGGGCTTGCTTCCTCCTTTACGAGTGATGACCACCTCATGGGCAACTGAGGGATTGGATGCTTGAGTCTCCTCAGGGACCTCCCATAACCACCACTGCAACAACCACTGGATTGGTTGTGGGTAACATCTTTAGGCCCTAAACGATGCAACCACCATGACTGACTACTGCTCACTCTCTGGATTCTGCAATTGTCTGTGGCCTCCAGGCTTCCACCTCCATTCTCTGTCCTAGTCTCCCCTTTTCTCTTCCTAGACTGCTCTACATTTCAGACTATTACAACTGGGGTGGACCCTGGAATATACCATAGCCCTTGAACTAAAGGGGGCAGCTACACATATTGTGGAAAAGTTGCATAAAAGAAAACTTCCAATGCCCCATTGACCAATTTTGTTCTATTTTACTGTAAATTGGGGTTAACGGGATCTCAAATACAGAAGTTGATTCTATGTTTCAAACCTTGGCTTAGCAAATGCAACATGTAGTAGCTATAATCCTGAAACATTCAAAGAAGTGCAGTGCACACACATACTACTATGCTGGTTTTGGCTTCCTCTGAAATCTGACACCGATTTAAAGAGTCCCTGACAGTTAGAAAAACTTGGAACAAATGTGAGATTTAGACAGTTCAGTTTATATTTCATGTATTTTCTATAATTATTTACCTTTTTTCTTTATTACCAAGGACAGCTGTATAAAAAGAGGCTTACTGTCCCTAAGATCTTATCTGCTCTTTCTGCTATCCTACATATGACATCACAATCCAGGTTGTAGATGGAAATGAGCTTCTGGTCATGGTGCTTTTCCAGGTTACCAACTTTTAAATAAATAAATAAGTAAAATAAATAATCCCCCGTTTATGGCATCGTAATTATTCCCACAGCAACAGACTGTGATGTCACAAACAGAACTGTGATGTCGCATGTAGGCAAGCAGCCAGAACAGATAGGGCACTGATCCTGTTTACATGCTGATATCCTTAGTAATGAAGAATGAGAAATTCAGAAATAATATTAAAATATAAGCTCACATGTGCTAAACATTACATTTTCTCAAAGTTGTCACAGTGGTATCAGGGGCTCTTTAAGGGTTTTACTTTAACATCTACAGTTCGGCATAATTGGACTCCTTCATCCCCCCCCCACCCCTTTATCTTGGCATGTTCCTTTCCCCTTTAATTCCAGTTCCCAAACACAGAGGAACAGATGCTTTGCTTCTGTTCCTTCCCCACACTCCTTTCAAGTTACAGGGTGACAAGGCCGTTAGTCATTACGTTCCTTTGGGTCAGACTGTTTCCACTAACAGAGGTTAAGGAGGCAGCTTTTATTCATTTGAGGCATGTTGACTTGAAACATTCATTTGCTCTGACTGTTTCTTAAACAACTTCACCACATAATTTAATCTGTTTATCATTTCAGCATGTTACTGTAAAGTGATTAGTGTTCATGAAAAAAGTTACAGATAGTGAGTACGTCACTACAACCTTTAGGGAGACTGTTTTTTTTTCTCCTTTTCTTCAAACCTTGTCATTGCTCTTTCAGAACAAAACACACCAGTCCTCCAGGGAGAACAACAACACTTATCTTCCAGCTCACAGTCATCAGCCAACCTTTGTTCCACCTAATGATGATAGATTTTCACACAACAGAAAAGGTCAATACCATATACATCAAAATGGATTGGGAAGCTATTTAAAAGGAAACATTGGGGCTGGGGTGGGGGGATAAGGCAGTCCTAGGCATGCTCTTGTTACAGTCACGCTGCACGTAGAATAAACTAGCACAGCACCCATACTGAAACAATTATCAGCCTCCATGTCCAGGCCTGATGCACTTGAGAAAAGAAAGAAGTGACTACAATCAGACTACCCACGAAGAGAAGCTGGAAGACAGGAACATTCATACACATGCAACTAGTAAATGTGTGCCTAAGTGCCCCTGCTGGGGGCTAGTGGTAGTAAGACACAAGGGAGCCAGAGCCAGGCAAAACAAAGTGTTAGTTACCCACTGCACAGCCAGAGTACTTGCTGACCTAGTACCTAGATTGAGAGGGAGGGAGTAAGAAGGTAGCAGACTCAGTGGGGTGCCAGCCCAGGATCTGGCCAAGCATGAAACATGAAAATACTGTGGAACTAAACAATGAAACCCCTGTGCAATTCAGCTGTGCTCAGAGGAAGTTGTACCTCGTAAAATTGGAAAAGGGAAAAGTAAGACAACCCAAGGGGAGGTTATCAACAACACCTTCCCCGAGCAGCATTAAGGGAAGACCTAGTCTCCCTTTTTTTTTCTGGTTTGTAAATGAGAATGCCTCCAGAATTTTTTGATCCACTGGAGGGCAAAAAACTGAACAGCATGCAGGGGCATAGCCATGATTTGGAGGTGGTGGTCGTGGTGGGTTCAAATATTTGTCTGAGGGTCCAGGAGATGCTCCCCCAGAAAATTTTGAAAATTTAGGAGTCAAATGGTGCAGTTCAGTGCATTTTAGGCAATAACTGTTGAGTTACAAAATGCATCAACATGCAAGTTGTCAGTCTCACCCCTCCCCAGTCCCAGGTCTGTGAGTTCAACCCAGGATTCTTTTCTCCCTTTTTATGCTTGCTTGCACGCATGTGCAAGAAACATAGTGCTATCATCTGAGTTTTCGGAGGTGTGGCAGCCCTCTTCCAATTCAGTCAGTGTGTTTGCAGGCACGGCCGCAGTTCTCCAATGCCTGCTAGAGCTGTCTATGACAGCTCCAAAATGCAGTGGAGTACAGTTGAAAGGGGGAGCTACGCTTCAGTGAGCAGCGATAAGATATTGCCTGCTCAGGCGTGCGCCCCCACACACACACAGGCACGCATACTGCGTGCTCGCCCCCCCACGCACACACTGTGTAGCCGACGGGGTGCCCAATTCCCGTCGGCTGTGCTGCGCGCCCCCAAGCAGAGTTACATATGCCAAGCTGGGAGCCCACCCCAGTGTGGCAAACGTCCAGTGTCGTCATGTAAAGAAAAAAAAACCTGAAACTTAAAACGGTCCTCGCAGTCTCTGCCCCACCGCACCCACCCACTGCGCACCTGCCTCCCCACCCCCCACCCCCTCACCCCATCCTCCGGACTCCGGCGTGATGATCTTCGGTGGACCGGAAACACGTCTGCACTCTTCAAAGCCGACCGCGAACTGAGGAAATGCCGGTAAGCTGTATAACGGGATAGATAGGGTTTTTCAACTTTGCTGCATATCTCAGCCATTTTTTGGAATTTTTGCACCAAATTTTCAACATGGGTTTTGGGACCCCTTCTCATGAATACTCTCACTGTCATGGAGCGCATCGGGCCCAAAGGGTGATTTCGCAGTCACTGCGAAAAATCATCTTTCAGGACCGAGTAACAAACGACACTGCCACTGTTCATAGGCGGGCTCTCCGTGCCTATGCTGAAAATTTTGAGAAAAATTCTAATAACTCAACTGTTCATCGTTATGCAGTTCCTCGCTGCGGAAGTTCACGAATTTTCAATATTTTCACTCCAGATTTTCAACATTGCCATTTTCCCACACCTCCTTATGAGCAGTACAGCTGTCATTTTTCACATCTTGCCCAAAACGTGTTTCCGCCCATGTAGCACACAATGGCACAGTCGCTGTGCAAAATCAATGTATGGGACACATTAAGAAAATCACAGTGACACTGTTCATGAGCAGAGGTCTTAAAATGGCTATGTTGAAAATCTGGTGAAAAAATTCCTAAAAATGACTGTTTTACGAGCTGTTGCGCGAGTTCCCATAACGTCATAGTTTGTGAATTTTCAATATTTTCATTCCAGATTTTCAACATTGCCATTTTATTACACTTCCTTATGAGCAGTACAGCTGTCATTTTCACATCTTGCCCAAAACGTGTTTCCACCCATGTAGCGCACAATGGCGCAGTCAGTGTCTTGAAATCAATGTATGGGACACATTAAGAAAATCACAGTGACACTGTTCATGAGCAGAGGTCTTAAAATGGCTATGTTGAAAATTTGGTGAAAAAATTCCTAAAATGACTGTTTTCTGACGTGCATTGCACAGTTCCATGCGGCCAAACTAAGTTTCTGAATTTTCTATATTTTCACTCCAGATTTTCCACATTGCCATTTTATTACACTTCCTTATGAACAGTATAGCTGCCATTTTCGTCGCCCAAATGTGTTTCTCCGCTTGTAGCGCACAATGTAGTGCAATCGGTGTCTGACTTAGCGTTTGGGACAATTAAGGAAATCACAGTTACACTGTCCATAAGCAGAGGTCTTAAAATGGCTATGTTGAAAATTTGGTGACAAAAGTCCATAAAATGACTATGTTACGAGTGAGCATTGTGCAGTTTCCACACACCCTCGTAAGTTCATGACTTTGTAATATTTTCAGTCCAGATTTTCACCAGTGGCATTTTTCCACACTTCCTTATGAACAGTACAGCTGTCATTTTTCACAACATGGCCGAAATGTGTTTTCACACTTTCTGCGCAGGGATGCGTGGTCGCTGTGGGAAATCATTGTTCGTGACAGATTACGAAAATCACAGTGACACTGTTCATGATCGGGAAGTCCCAAAATGCATGTGTTGACAATCTGCTGTAAAAAATCCCCAACCTAATTACATTACGGGTGTGCGTTGCACGCTCATGACTTCACCAGTTTTTTTAATATTTTGACTGCAGATTTGCAACATTGTCATTTTTTACACCTCCCCATGGATAGTATAGCTGTCATTTGCATCTGTGGTGCTAAATGCCATAGTCGCTGTGCATAAGCAGCTTTCGGCTAACAAACTGATATTGCCACTGTTCATGAGGTGGGGGTCACAAAAAAAACCATGTTGAAAATTTGGAGTGAAAATACCAATGAATGCCTGAGGTGTTAGGGTTTCCAACCATAACGCCCCATCCTGTAGAGAATGACAGGCTCAAGGGGTGTGACTTGGGATTCTTGCCTGTAATGCTCATACCATTCCACATCCTGCAGCCAGTGAGAGGCATCGAGGTATGCCTTGGATTCTTCGGCCACAAAGTTCAGCCCATTCTCCTATACCACACCCATCTCACCGTATTTCCTGATGGAATGGGGTGCGTATAAGGGCCAAAGACCCCAAGGTACACCGTGACACTTGGCAGTGTCTGCAGGGTAGGGTGTGGTGAAATGGCATGGCCATTATGCCGGACGACCCAAAGGCACACCCCAATGCCTGTCATTCTCTGCAGGGTGGTGGTGGGGTTGGCTTCAGTTCAATACTTCACTGCCATTTCTATTATGCAGCTCTGTAACTTCTACACCACCAATGCCAATGCCAGCAAGCAAACATTTGGCATTGACAAATGCTTGTTTTCTCTTCTCTAGATCTCTTGTCATTCTGTTACCATCACTGCACCACCATCACTGTTTTCCCAACTACTCTTCCTTTTAATTGTTTTTTTTAATTTTCACTTCCTTCGTTTTCATTTCTGTTTTCACCTATCGTCCTGCCTTTTATGTTCCACCTCTCCCACTGCATGTACCTCCCCTTTAGTTGCCAACTTTCTATATTTTCTCTTTACATTAGTCTCCCTCCCTTTCTCTGATCTCTACCTACATTACAGTAATGTGTGCGTACCATAGTGCAATACAGATTAGTGCATTAAAAAAAATAATGGGGCAGCATTATTTTTATTTGTCCACTACAGTTATTGCTGGTGGATCATGACATAGTTATTTCAGTCAGATAATCTGTCATGACATTATCTGGTGTTTTGCTAATTCAGAGATACGTGAATAACTGGTGTGACACTGGTGAAAGGTCTGTTATAATATGACCTTATTTTATTTGCTATTGGGGTTGCAGAACAGGATCCCATTCACTTGTCTAGTGCATTTAACATTGCATAAGACTGGTGCCAACAAGTGGGGGCAGCAGGTGTTATCAAACATCACTTGGGTGTTTTATGGTACTTTGAGTCATCTAGATCCACTTTTTCTTGGCACTATAGCCTTTAGTCCTAACTCATGATCTTCAGCAGCCCTTAAGGACATCACAATGTTTTTTTGTTTTTTTTACATCTCCATTCTTGCACTCGAGTCACTTATCTACCTTGATTTTTTGCAGCAAGGAAGATTCATGCAGACTTTGTCTTGTGAGACAGACGTGGCTTTACATAGGGCAGAAGAAGGCATGACTGCCACGCTTGCTGCTGCTCAGTCATTATGTTGATGCCACAGCCTGGGCTAGACAGGACTAGTTAAGGGGAGCTGCTTGACTGTTTCCTGGCATCCTCCCTCACGCTTTCCTAGCTAGCAGTAACCGACCACGCACTCAGATCAAGACGACTAGGGAGAGAGATCGGGTCTGACCCCAAATTTCTTTTTTGTTTAATTTACGCCGCTGTGCTGTAGACGATCAGTGAGAGCCCAGAGGTCGAGAGCTGGAGACATTTCATTCACTGACATACACTGGCGTAAAAGTGACTGTCATGCAATTCGGGCACTTTCGCTCTTCCGACCACTATGTGACCTTGCAACAACACGGATCCTGTGACCACCCAATGTTATAAGCGAGCTGTCCCGCCCTGGTGGGCGGTGGTGGTGGTGGTGGTGGGGGGCATGCCTTGGCTGCATATTCATCAGCCAACGCCCACCTGCTCCATCTCGCTACCCTTTGATTTCCCTGACCCCACAGCTGCGTGTCTGACAGTGGGAATCTCAATGCCACAGTTTTTAAACACTAAAGGCAACCCGGTTTGGGGGGGGGGGGCCAAGCACCCAGGAAATCCCCACTGGCTATGCCCCTGGCATGACTGCTGGAAGAGTTGTGCTCATTACAGCAACCTCAAAAAGTGAGGAATCCAAACAGAATAAGAGAAGCCTATGCCACTCTCTCTTTCTGTGGCTCGCCTTACCAACACGAGGCCCCCAGTCAATAAAAGACAAGTAGGACACGGACAGAAGAACAATGTCAGTCCTGCCATAATTGCACATAGTGCTGACTGAACCACCTGAGTATCTGGTGCCCCTACTTTGCAGGAGGATGGAGATGGGGGTTTACCCAGTAGAGAAGAAAGCATCAACCGATCTGACCCAACCTGACTGTTCAAGAATAGAGTAATTATAATTTAAAACTACCAATAGGGCTGCTATCAAGACGGATTAGGTTGGAGTCAGGACATCACAGTGCGCAATGTTGCATATAGCAGCAGATAAGAGATATACCCAAGATATGGGACTGTACCCTGGGCGGTGGTGGTGGTGGGGGGCGGGGGACAGATGGCAGGAGAGACTATAGGAAAAAAAATTGTGATGGGGGGATTGTTTAACCAAGAAAGGTACACTAAGCCAAAGCTTGTTTCTAGGTGCAACCTGGGAGCACAAGGAAGTCAAGTGACTTGCTCCGGGTCACAGAGTATGCACGTGGCGGCTGTGGGATTCAAACCCAGGTCTCTAGGTTTGCAGCTCGGTGCCCTAAACCGCAGCGCTATACTGTCTCCACTTTCAGGGTGTCACCTCATACATTTTCTTTAACTATATCTGTTTTTTTAAGCACTTTTTTTTGTATTATTTGTTTAGCTACACTGCGCCCCCATCTGCCACTCCTTCGGGCCAATTGCCAAGGATGCTCTCCCCCCGTGGCTCCGATGCCGATCTCCGACCCCACATCGCAGCCACCTCAGGGTAACCTGATGTAACCCTTCATCGGGTGGGTCCTCCTGTTCCGAGGAGGAAGGGCCTGGCGGCCAATAGTGTTGGCCCTGGGTGCTGCTGCTGCTGCGTTTGGGTCGGCTTCGCGGAGGTCCAGGAAGGCACTGATCCGGGTGGCTGTCATCCGGCAGTGTGGAATCGCCATTTTCTGTGTTTTTCTTCCTCTAGTTCCCTGTGCATTTCATCTGTACTTTCCCTGGTCTCCACTGGGGGTCGCTACAGAGCGATGCCTCTCCCTAGCCCGCCCCAGGACAAGAGAGCAGTCCTCCAGATGCTCGAGCCTTCTCCTTTCCCTGCCGACCCCTCCGGCACCCAAGTCCATTCCCGAACCCAAGTCACCGGTGTGGTTCGAGGTAAGACACTAGCGTCTCAACCCTCTGAGCCACTGGGCCGTCCCAAGCACTTTTTTTTAATTGAAGAAGACTTGGTCCCCTGAAGAGGAACAAGTAGAGAGAGACAGGCAAAAAGTTGACTCCTGTGCTGGCCAGGACAGGTGTACACAGATGAAGTGTGAGCTGCCCAGTGGCCCTGTATCTCAGATAGAGAGGGAGATGGTGGGCAGGTTGTGGTACTCCATGGAGAAGACATTTTGGAAGATCCTCAGCGATGGTAAGTACGTAACTTTCCTATCTTTCCAGGACCAATCTTCTTCATGGAGTCCCTCTTATGGGTCCAGTGCACCAAGCTTTTCCTGAAGTGAGAAAGGAGCCTGCCGACCCTTAAGCTATTGATAACCTTAGCCCTCTGTGTGTAGGAGAACACCAGAGGGCGGGGCTCCTATGGTCAGGAGGGACAAGTGCTTGGTCAGATCAAGGCGTTAGCTTCTGTGGCATAGCAGTGGGTGGGTTCCCCAACAACTGCTGCCTGACCCGAGGGGAGAAAAAAAATGAGCATCCTGATAGTATGAGTTGAGCACCTTACACAAGGCCAGAGGTGCCAGATGGGATAGACAAAGCCATGACATCCATTTAAGGCAGACTGCCAATCCAACTAGCTTAGAGGCCGCTTTGCTGGCACTGTAAGATGCCCTTGATAGGTGCCACACTGTTTCTAGGCCTTTGGTGGAAATGTCGATAGCCTGCTGTACCAGCTCTCAGTCAAGCATGGCAGCTAGCATGGTGTGGAGCTGCATCCACAGGCGAGGATCCAAAGGCTGACACATGAGCCTGATGAGTTGAGAGGCATTTAACTGTACATGCCGAGGTAAAAATCTTTCTGCCCAGTGCACTGAACCATGCTGAGCCTTGACTGGAAGGGCAGTCACGTCTAGGATGCTGCGGCCCGGTCCATGTCTAGGGCATCTGAAACTACAAAGTGGGGTGAGCTATTGCTCCTACCAACCGGGGGAGTGCACGATACCAAAGAAAAAATGACTTACCATAGTAAACTTGTTTCTTCCCAGTGATACTCAGGTATTCATAACTTTATGTAGTAAGCCTTCTAAGCAGAACTGCCCGGAGAGATGGAACAT
The DNA here is from genome assembly GCA_016271365.2 of Neoceratodus forsteri. Lineage (NCBI taxonomy): Eukaryota > Metazoa > Chordata > Ceratodontiformes > Ceratodontidae > Neoceratodus > Neoceratodus forsteri. Next base: position 1,733,002,235 of record CM057449.1, read on the forward strand.
ATGCAAATGATGGAATATTTTGCATTAGCTACTTTTCAAATGTTGCATTCTACTAACTGCCTTTGCTCTAAACCCCTCAGATTTCCTAGAAGCCTGGAAAAGACAGGCCCACGAGGACTAAGTGTAACAATGATAATAACAATATTGAACATAATAAAAATAATTAGTAGGAACTCCTTTAACACCTAGAAAAGGCCTCCAACAGGAGGGCATAGCATATGAAAGAATGCCCCTGAATGTCAGAATCACCTGACAAGGGGGAACAACAACAGTGAACACAATCACAACATATGTGTCAGAAATTGCATTTATACCCCTGAGAGCACAGTATATAGGAATGCAGAGGCTAAAAAGTTCTGGAAGGGGAGGCAGGGTGGGAAGTTATGAATACCTGAGTATCACTTGGAAGAAACAAGATTACTATGGTAAGTAATTTTTTCTTCTAACCTCAGTAATACTCAGGTAATTCATAACTTTATGCAGACTACAAAGCAGTACCACTGGAGGTGGGCACAGAACTTTATTTTGGAAACAGACTCTGCAGGACTGCTATGCCAAACCTAGCATCACCCCAGATTGAACATCCAGGTTATAGTGTTCCGTAAAGGTGTGTACTGTTCTTAGGTAGTTGCTTTACAGATGTCCACCATAGGAACATCCCCCACAGCTGCTATGGTAGCAGCTGTGCCCTTGTAGAATGGGCCCTCAACCCTGCTGAGGGCTCCTTTCCAGCCTTAGAGTAACAGAAGAAACTGGATACTATCTAGCAAAATATGGGCCTTTTGATGCTGGGTTACCCTTCCCACATTTCATAGGTCAGGAAAGCTGTTTCCTGTCCTGCCTATGGACTGTAGTGGCTGTCAAGTGGTAGCTGAGAGCTATTTGACATCCCAACTATGAAGACTCCTTTCACTTGAACCAAAGTGTTCAGTGAAAAGACAGGTAAGGTAATGGTTTGGTTCAAATGGAAATCAAAAACCGTTTTAGGAGGAAACTTCCTGTTTGTTTCCAGGACCACTTTGTCTCTGTGGAATGAAATGTAGTCATGTTCAATGCAGTGAGACTGGAGCTCACTGATTTTATTGACAGAAGTCATTACCATAAGGAAAAAACAATTTTCATGTGACATATCTCAAATAAACTGAAAACATAGGCTCAAAAGGGGAACCCATGACCCTAACCATACACATATTTAGGTACCAGTTCCCTATGAGGGTGTGTGCAAATGGGATAGGCCTTTAAAGAACCTTTTGAAGACAGGGTCTGAGGCCAGAGAAACAGAGAAGCATTCTGTCCACCAAACTATAAGTATATGCTTTTAAGGTACTGGACTGTAAGCCCAATAAATGCAATAGGTAAGATAGCCCAGCACAGCTGGGACACCAGCCGGTACTGTTATGGGTGAAGCCCTTAAAGAGCCCTTTGGAGATAGGATCTGGAGTGACTTGAAACATTTTGTCTAGCTGATATGCAGGATGATGTTACAGCTAGGTGGACATTAAGGGTGCTGGACTGCAAGTACAATGAATGTAAATAGGAAAATAATTAAGCACAGCTGGGACCCCAGCATGTGCTGGTACCAGTTCCTAGTTGAATACCAAATAGAAAAAAACTTTTCCATTTGAAGCATAGATTTTCTTAAAGAGGGACTATAGTCACAAATTACTGCCATCAATAAATTCAGAATATGGATCAACATAGCTCCAGTCTCCCTCATGCCAAAACTGAGATCCCTAAGTTACTTTGTTTAAAAGTTACAAATCATTTTACAACCCTAAATTATCTGCCTGTTCAAAATAAGCCAGTTACAGTGAAGAGGTGCTGATGATGTCATCTCCTGAACTCACAATCTTGCCCTCCCTGTCAGCAAGCTTATAGGACCTGCTTCTCCAAAGTTTAAAATCTATTTGCAAATTGTTTTCTCCAGTAAAACAGGCAGCATCATTCAATAAGCATTGCTTTAAAACATATGTGTGTTTCAGGTTTTGTAACAAAGTTGACAAATTCATTTTTTTTTCTGGTGCTTTTTGTTTTGGTCCTTTTCTCCTGGGTTGCTGGATGTTAAGTCACTGCACGCTAATGTGAGATGTGCAGACTGGATATCTCTGATGTGGAGAAAGGCTGCGATCATTTACACTTATCATTCAATTGAGGTGATTTCTCATGACGGCCCTTTAAAACAATTATTCCATCACCCTGTAAAAGGGAGTAGGAGAGGTAGTGCTGTTTTGAAACCTTACTTAGAGTTTCTATGCAGTAGCCAGCTCAATGCTTAATCAATCAATCAATATTTTATTCATCATCAAAGTATGAATGAATGGGATACTCAGTTGACCGGAACTCATTTTCAGTTTTTTCATTGACAGGCTGTTACTTGAGCTATATTCAGGCTCATCTGTGTTGTACTCCACACTACGATGATTGTTTTACCAGAGCTAACACTTCCACCCCTAGCAGGAATTAACACATATAAGGCCCCTATTAAAACTTATTGTAATGCAGACACTGACAAACAGCAATGCAGTTACCAACATTGCAACACTTGTAGCAAAACAACTTCCAAACAGGCACTGCAGAATAACACTTCACATGGTATCAGCAGCCCGGAGGCATGCTGACAGCATCCTTCAACTCTGGAAAATGAACCACACCAAAAAGGCATTAAAATACACATTTGTCAACTTTGTTACAAAACGTGAAACACACAGATTCTATAGCACTATTTTTAGAATGGTGCTGTGTGTTTTAATTGTGAAAACCATTGCAGAATGATCTTTTAACTTTGGAGAAACAGGTCTGATAAGCTTGCCGACAGGGAGGGCTAGACTGTGAGTTCAGGAGATGACATCATCAGCACCTCTTCACTGAAACTGGCTTTTTTAAACAGGTAGTGAAATCAGGGTTGCAAAATAGCCCATAACTTTAAAATGAAGTAACACAGAAACCTAATGTTTGGTATGAGATTTATTGGGGATATGCTTATTCTAATTATGCATTGTAGCACTTTTGGTCAGAGTCCCTCTTTAATAGAGGGCTTCCTGTAACCACTTAAAATGTCCAAGACATTTTCAGAAAAATACAAGCCTCATATTGTAGGCCCTCAAGAGCCATGCCTCAAGCCTGGGTTTTGGGTACAGGAGCCTCCCTTGGTTGGAGGTTAGCAGATTTTGCCTCCGAGAAAGATGTATTGGTTCAGACCCAGACATGGAGAGTAGCAGAGAGTACCATGGCTGCCTGACCCAGTCTGGTGCTATCAAAAGCACTGATGCGGACTGGCACCTGAGCTTAAGAAATACTCTGTACACTAGAGGGAAGAAAAAATTACTCACCATAGTAATGCTGTTTCTTCTAATGGAGTCTTGCTGTATTCTGACTATATGCAGTTAGTCCAGCACTTGAACTGCTCTGGAGAGTAAAGGGTTAACGCTACGCAAAGGCATAGAACGTTGAGTTCGAGCTCTGTTTTCAAACCTCTGTCTGTGGTACTCTGCAGTGTAACCGTCAGATTCTTATGAGCACTAAACTAACTAACTCAAAGTAAGAAACTGTTTCCAAAATTTTGGGCCAAATGGCAAAACAAGGTTTTAGGGTCAAAGACTCAAGTCGAGAAAACCCAAAAAGAACACAACAGGTAGTGATTTACCAAATATGCTTAATAAACAAACTAAAAAAAAAAAAAACTAAGAAATGAAGGCATGTCCAGTACACCTCTGGGGTGCAGCACTGTGCCTGCCCCACCACATCCCAAACCTACTAGGTTCCAGAAGGGGAGGCAGGGAGGGAGGTCAGAATACAGCAAGACTCCATTAGAAGAAACATTACTATGGTGAGTAATTTTTTCTTCAAACAACATGAAGTCTTGCTGTATTCTGACTAGATGCAGACTTCCAAGCAGTACCCCCTTGGAGGAGGGAGTTACAGAACCTATTTTGGGAACAAGCTCTGCAGCACAGCCATGCCAAACCTAGCATCACATCGTGACTAGAAGTCTAAAGAGTAATGCTTGGTAAAAGTGTGAACAGATTTCCAGGTAGCTGCTTTGCATATGTCCGCTAAAGGTATATCTCTAGCTGCTGCGACCGAAGCAGCTGTACCTCTGGTAGAATGAGCCCTCAGGCCTGAGGGAGGTTCCTTCCAAGTTTAGAATAGCAGAACTGAATACAAGAGACAATCCACCTGGCAACAGACCTCTTGGTAGCAGGTTTGCCCTTTCAAACTTCACCATAAGTGAGAAACAACTGAGAGCAGTCCTTCCTATGGGCCTTAGTATGCTCAATATAGTAACTAGGAGCCCTTTTTTTACATCAAGACTGTGTAACCTCCTCTCCCCAGAGGAGGAGTGATCAGTGAAAAACACATGCAATGACACAGACTGGCTCAGATGGAAGTCTGACACCACCTTGGGAAGAAACTTTCTATTGGTGCGGAGGACCACCTTATCCCTATGAAAGGAAATGAAATTAGGTTCCACTGATAAGGCCTGTAATTCATGGATTCTCCTGGCAGAGGTAATGGCCACCGGGAACACAGCTTTCCAAGTCAAGTATTTCAGCTCAGCTGAAGATAAAGGTTCAAAAGGGGGCTGCATACGCTGAGCAATACAGATATTCAGATCCCAAGTAGGGGTAGGCTCCCTAAAGGGAGGATTGACATGAACCAAACTTTTGAAGAATTTCTTGAAAACTGGATGAGAAGCTAGGGAAGAGCCCTTACCAGCAGAAAGGAAGGCAGACACAGCTGCCAAATGTACCTTGAGAGTAGTAGGCCGGAGGCCTAAACTATTAAGATGCACCAGATAGTCCAGTACAGTGGCAATAACTGCCAGTTATGGCTTAGTATGCCTCCTGGAACACCACAACCTAAACCTTTTCCATTTGGAGTTATAAGTCTTCCTACTAGCAGGTTTCCTGCTGACGTTTTAAAATATCCAGGACTGATTGTGAGAGGCGCAAACTTACATATTCTAGCTCTTCAAGAGCCAGGCCTTGAGCCTGAGAGTTTGAAGGCTGGGATACAGAATCCTCCCGAGAGGAGGTGAGAAGATTGTGTTGTCTGGGAAGAGACAAGGGCAGTGTTACTGACAGTGACAACAGCAGAGGATACCAAGGCTGTCTGGCCCAATCTGGAGCCACCAGGATCACCTTGCAAGGCTGAGACCTGATTTTTATCAGGAACCTGAATGTCAGAGGAAAAGGAGGAAATGCATACAGAAACCTGCTTGTCCAATTCAGTAGAAGAGCATCCTGAGGGACAGGACCCAGAAGGGGTGGTCTGCAACAATAAAGAGGAAGCTGATGATTGTCCGGGGCTGCAAAGAGATCTATCTCTGGAGTGCCCCATCTCTTGAAAATTACTTGAAGAACTAGAGGGTTCAGCGTCCATTCGTGATGACCCTGAGAAATCCTGCTGAGAGCATCTGCTAGAATGTTGTCCTTCCCTGGGAGATGCACAGCCATCAGGGAAGCCTGAAGGGAATAAGCTAGAGACAATACTTTCATGGCCTCTGTGCACAAGGCCGAGGACCGACTGCCTCCCTGCTTGCTGATGTAGCACATGGTTATGGTATTGTCTGTCCTGATCTGCACCACTTTGCTCTGAAGCACAGTTGAGAATGTCTGATGTGCTAGAAGAAAAAATTACTCACCTTAGTAATGTTGTTTCTTCTAATGGAGTCTTGCTATATTATAGACATTAGCAGTTTGTTCCAGCTCTAGAACTGCCCCAGAGTGAAATGGTTAAAACCATTCCAAAATAGAATTTTGGCACGAGAGCAGCTCTATCTATGTCATTTCAAACTTGAACTGTCAGATCTTTACGAGCCAAACTCACTAAGGTCTGTGTGGAAGCTGTAACCTACACTAGCCAAATGGCTACCTAAATAATAACAACCATTGATGGTCCCAACACCCAAGACTCAAGTCAGGGGACCAGAAATACTAACACCATTCTAATAATATGAAATGGAACATAAGCATAATAAAACACACACACGCCGTACACATACACACCCCCAAAGTCCCAAAGGGACAAAATGCTAACAGGACATAAGTAGTGCCCACACTAAGTTGCCCGCACCCCACCAAGTAGAGGTTCTGGAGGGGCAGGTTGGGGAGGTCTATAATATAGCAAGACTCCATTAGAAGAAACAACATTACTAAGGTGAGTAATTTTTCTTCAAACAACATGAAGTCTTGTATATTATAGACATTAGCAGAATACACAGCAGTACCTCCATGGAGGAGGGCAGAACCTACTTAGGAATAGGCTCTGAAGAACAGCTGTGCCAAACCGAGCATCTCTCCTGGCCTGGACATCCAGGAAGTAATGCTTGGTAAAAGTGTGTACCGTTTTCCAAGTAGCAGCCTGGCAAATCTCTAATAAAGGGATATCTCTGGCAGCAGCTAGAGACGCAGCTGTACCCTGGTAGAATGAGCCCTCAAACCGGGGCTCTGCCCACTTTCTGATAACAAAATTGGATACAAGAGACAATCCACCTGGCTATTGATCTCTTAGTGGCAGGTTTGCCTTTCCCAACTTCACCATAGGTAAGGAAAAATTGGAGGATTTGAACCTGTGACCTTTGGTACGCTCTATATAATAACTAAGAGCTCTCTTAACATCCAGGCTGTGCAACCTCCTCTCACCAAGTGGAGTGATCAGTGAAAAATACTGGAAGGGAGATAGATTGATTAAGATGGAAATCTGAAACCACCTTAGGCAAAACTTCCTATTAGTCCTAAGGACTACCTTATCCCTGTGGAAAGAAATAAAGTCAGTCTCCACTGACAAGGCTTGCAATTCACTTATGCGCCTGGCAGAAGTGATAGCCACTAGAAAAAAGTTTTCCAAGTTAGGTACTTAAGCTCTGCAGAAGACAGAGGTTCAAGGGTTGCATTAACTGGGCAATGCAACATTAAGGTCCCAAGCAGGGCCGGTTCCCAAAGGGAGGATTAGTATGGAGTAACCCTAAAAACTTGGAAAACACAGGATGAGAGGAAAAGGGGATGACTTTCCTGCTGACACAAAAGCAGACACAGCTGCCAAATGAACTCTCAGGGTAGCTGGTCTGAGACCCAAGGAATTAAGATGTACCATGTAATCTAACAAAAAGGGCAATTCAGCAGATTCTGGGGAAATATTTTTCCCAGCACACCAAATGGAAAACCTTTTCCATTTAGAACTATAAGTAGCCCTAGTGGAAGGCTTTCTGGAAGCCTTTAGGATCTCAAGAACACCCTGAGAGAGGTGTAAATCAGCAACTCTAACTCCTCAAGAGCCAGGCCTTGAGGTTGAGGGATTTGAGGTCCGGATACCAAACCCTTCCCTGGGCACAAGTCAACAGATTGTGATTCCTGGGAGGCACAGGGAAGATGGACTGTCAGAGACAGAAGGAGGGGTACCAGGGCTGCCTGGCCAATCCGGGCAATCAGAATCACCCTGCAAGGCTGAGATCTGATTTTGACTAGTACTTTGAATAGAGAGGAAAGGGGGAAAGCATAGAGGAACTTCCTCCCAATCCAGAAGAAGGGCATCCAGGGAACTGAGCCCAGCACTGGAGGCCTGCAACAGAACAGAGGAAGTTTGTGATTGTCTGGGGCTGCAAAAAGATCTATCTGAGGGATGCCCCACCTGGCAAAAACTATCCCCAGCACTTGAGGATCCAGGGACCATTCGTGATTGCCCTGGGAAATCCTGCTGAGGGCATCCGCTAGGACATTGTCCTTCCCTGGAAGATGAACTGCTATGAGGGAAGTGTTCAGGGAATAGGCCAGAGACCACAACTTCATTGCCTCGGTGCACAAGGCCGAAGACCGAGTGCCCCTGTTTGTTGATGTACCACATTGTTGTGGTGTTGTCTGTTCTGACTTGTATCACCTTGTCGTGGACAGATGCAGAAAAAGCTTGAAGAGCTAAAAAGACAGCTCTGAGTTCCAGCAAATTGATGTGGAGCAGAGATTCCTGGGGGGACCAAACTCCCTGAGTGGAAAGGTCGCCCATGTGGGCTCCCCAACCCAGAAGGGAAGCATCTGTAGTGAGAGTCAAGTCGTGAGAAGGGGAAATGAAGGGGACCCCGCTTAATTGCTCTGATCCTGCCACCACTGGAGAGCTAGGATCAAGGTTCGAGTCACTGGGACCAACTTGGAAAGGGGGTCTCTTCTCTGAGACCAAAAGGTTCTCAAGTGAAACTGAATGTCTCTCATCTGAAATCTGGCCCCTGCACAACAGCTGTGGATGCAGCCATGTGCCCCAGGAGCTGCAGAAAGTGTCTTGCTGGTCGAGAGACCTGCAGAGTGAAGGAAGAGGCCAGAGCCACTAAATTCCTTACCCTTTCTGGGGGAAGAAAGGCTCTGGCTAGCTTTGTGTCCAATTCTGCCCTATAAAGGTGAGTACCTGGACTGGTTCCAGAACTAACTTTGGTAGGTTTAGCAGAAAACCCAGGGAGGTGAGAAGCTGCTGGGTGACCTGCAGGTGAGATTTTACCTGTTCTGGGGACTGGCCTACAATGAGCCAGTCATCTAGATAGGGAAAAACAGCAATCCTCTGCCTCCTTAAGTGGGCCACTGCCACTGCTAGAAACTTTGTGAATACCCTTGGAGCAGAGGTAAGGCCGAAGGGCATTGCTCTGAACTGGTAATGACCTGAGGGCAGTTCGAATCTGAGGTACTTTCGATGGGATCTTCTGATTAGGACATGGAAATAGGCATCCTTGAGGTCCAGGGAGGCTAGCCAGTCCCCTGGCCTTAGGGAAGGTAAAATCATTGCCAGAGTTACCATTTTGAACTTTGGTTTCAAAAGATGCTTGTTCAGATATCTGAGATCTAAAATGGGCTGCCATTCTCCTGTCTTTTGGGGTAAGGAAGTATCTGAATACAGACCCCTGCCTTGATGCAGGGAGGAACCCTTCTACTGCTCTGAGAGCTAACAGGATGAGACCTCTGTTTCTAGAGCGAGGGTCTCTGAAGCACTTGCAGTAGAAAAGTCTGCTTCTCAACTTGGGAAACTTTTGAAGCTGAGAACCAGACCCTGGCTTACTACTTCCAGAACCCACTTGTCTGAGGTTAAAGAAGCCCAATTCTGACTGAGTAAGCCAGCCTGCCCCCACTGGTACAGGAGAATCGGCCCTGGGCACCCCATCAAGGTGCCTGTTTCCAGGAGCTTTAGGCTGGGGGTGGGAGCAGGTCTGCCCTGCCTCTGAAGAAGCCCCTCTGAGCAAAGGCAGAGGAGGCCTGAGTCTGGTAGAAAGGCCTGTGAAAGGCCTACCCCTACCCCTGGGGCATGCCTTTGAGGAGTGGCTTGCCGCTCCTTAGCCTGGGCACTCTTGTAAGTAGTCCTATATTCATCCATCTTCTTCATGTAATTCTGTCTGCTCTCCAAACAGAGAATTTCCCACCACAGGAAAATCCATAGCCTTAGTCTGGGTATCCTGTGACAAACTAGTACACCTGAGCCAGGCCAACCCATAAAAGCTACAGATGTGGCCATGACCCTAGAGGAAACATCATTAACATCCACAGCAGCATGAAACTGAACCTTAGAGGCTTCAATGCCATCAGCAGCCACCTGTTCTAGTTCACTAGCCAGCTGGCCATGGGCCTGCTTGGCCAATTGCATAACAGTATCCCATCTAGATTTCTGATACCTAGCTACATAAGCCATATAATTTGCTTGCCTGAGTCCCAGAGAGGCTGCCATATACTGTTTTTTGCCATGGCATCAATCTTCCTGGAATCCTTGTCAGGAGGATGTGAAGCCAAGGGAATATTAGCTTTATCACAGGCAGCAGCCTGAACTACCCCAACATGACTGCATTGCTGAGAAAGGAATTCTGTATCAGGGCCTGACAATGTATACCTTCTGTCCATCTTTTTATCTACAGGAGGCACAGAATTAGGAGCTTTTAAAATTTTAATTGTTTGTTTCCTAAAAGACTTATGTAAAGGAATAGACAATCTCCTAGACTCTGGAATATCCATCATTTCTACAAAATCAGGCTCCTCTTGCTCATCCACAGCCTCTTCTAAAGGAAGCTGAGGGTTTCAGCAACTTTTTATAAAACATAAAATGAGATGGGGACTCAGACAGCATAGGGGAGATTCTAAAGGTCTGTCTGGGGAGATGTCCGTTCAATGGGCACACCCAGACCTTCCCAGCCACATTCATACTGTTCATAATCCTCCTCCCTCCTCTGGTTCATAAAATTCCTCAATATCATAATCTGAACCACTGGGACCGGACGAACCGACCTTTACCAGATAGTGGTGGTTCGGACGACCCTGAGACAGTGACTGGACAATCTGTATGGCTTTTGCTATCTCTGCAGCAATTGGAGAAGGAATTTTGGACTCAGACCTGCTGATTTTCTTGTTTTCTTTACTGGAATTGGTTCCTCAGAACCAGCTTTTCTTTTGCCCGAGGAAGTCTGGCCCTGGTCAGAGGGCACTCCCTCTGGTTCAGTTGGCACCGAACCGGGCTGGCCATCCGGGTCAGCGGACTTTTTGGCCTCTCGTTCCCTGAGCCTGCCCAATCTTTTTCCAGGGTGGCTGCAGGAAATTCTTACATACCTGGCAGTCTGACTGGAGGTGGTCAAACTCAGGCAAAACACATGTGGTGTGTGTGGTCAGCCTGGCAAAGACTTCCCAAACCATCACAGTGTTGAAACCCAGTGGGCCCGGTTTTTCTTTTGGGTTTCTCAGACATAATGCCAGCCTAACCAAAAACTTGCCCTTTTAACGGCAGTGCCAGGCAAGACACCCTTATCGGTTCCTAACCGTGTCACGGGTATTGGAAAAAAACGTAATAAATCTGTTTTTTTTTTAGAACCGATAAGAACCGGGAACCGCACTCTAAAATAGTAACTTTTAGTTTTAAATGAGTTTTAACTCACCTGATCGGTTCAAACCGAACCGATAACTTACAAGTTCCACACAGACAAAACCTTCATTTACTTACGGTTACCACAGATAGAGCTTGAACCGAACGGTTTTATGTTAAAATAAAACTATTCTGGTTAAATCCAACCGAGAAAACACTTTTAAACCGAGAAATGAACCGAGCAGGAGAAATCTCGAGCGACTGTTCACTGAGGCGGAGTAAAGAATCTGACAGTTCAAGTTTGAAATGACACAGATAGAGCTGCTCGTGCCAAAATTCTATTTTGGAATGGTTTTAACCATTTCACTCCGGGGCAGTTCTAGAGCTGAAACAAACTGCTAATGTCTATAATATAGCAAGACTTCATGTTGTTTGAAAGACAGCTCTCAATTCAAGAAGATTTATGTGTAGAAGGGACTCCTGATGTGACCAGGTTCCTTGAGCTGTAAGATGATCTAGGTGGGCTCCCCAGCCCAGCAGGAAGGCATCTGTGGTGAGAGTCACAGAAGGGACTTGACTGATAAAGGGAACCCCTTGTCGAAGACTGTCTTCCTCCAGCCACCACTGGAGGGCCTAGACTAAGGTTTGAGAGACTGGAACCAGTTTGGAGAGAGGGTCCTTTTTCTGAGATCAGTAGGATCTGAGATGAAACTGAATATCTCTCATCTGAAATCTTGCTCCCTGAACTACTGCTGTGGAAGCTGCCATGCGGCCCAGTAGTTGTAGAAAGTGTCTGGCTGGACGAGACACTAGAGGATGGAAAGAGGAGGCCAGAGTGACCAATGACTGAACCCTTGAGAGAGGGAGAAACGCCCTTGCCTGAATAGTATCTATTTCCACCCCTATGAAGGTGAGAAGCTGGGCTGGCTCCAGAACAGACCTCCAGATTTAGAATGAAATCCAAGGATTCTAGAAGATTTTTGGGTGGCTCCTAAGGCTGACTTGACTTGGTCTGAGGACTGGCCCACTAACAGCCAGTCATCCAGGTATGGGAACAGAAGGATTTCCTGCCTCCTGAGGAATGCCACCACTACTGCAAGACACTTGGTAAGCACCCTTGGAGCAGATATTAGGCCAAAGGGCATGGCCCTGAATTGATAATGGCCTGAGGGCAACTCGAACCTGAGATACTTTCTGTGGGAATGTCTGATAGGTATGTAGAGGTAGGCATCCTTGAGGTCCAGGGAGGCTAGCCAGTCTCCTGGTCTCAGAGAGGGAAGAATTACTCCCAGAGCCACCATTTTGAACTTTGGTTTTGTCAAATGTTTGTTCAGGTACATTAAATCTAGGATGGGTCGCCACTCCCGTGTCTTTTTGGGTAAGGAGGTATCTGGAATACAGTCCTTTTCCCCTGTGACAAAGAGGTACCTTCTCTACTGCTTGCAAAAGCAGAAGAGAGGAGACTTCTGCCTCTAAGGCCTTTGTCGCCAAGGGAGAGGGAGGACTGAAGGACCTTGCTCTCATTCTTGGGAACCTTCTGAAACTGAGAGCAAGTTCCTGGCTCACTACTTCTAGGACCCATTTGTCTGAAGTAATAGACTCCCAGGCCTGGGAGTACTGAGCCAGCCTGCCCCCTACTGGGATTGGGGAGGCAACCCTGACTGATACCTCAGGGTGTCTGCTTGGCAGGGGGCTTAGATTGAGTAGCTGATAGGGTCCTAGTCACCCCTCATCTACCTCTTCCCCTAAAGAACCCCCTCTGCTGGAAAGAAGAGGAGGAGGTCTGAGCTTGGTGAAAGGGCCTGCCCCTGCCCCTAAACTGCTGCCTCTGAGGAGCAGTCTGCTTTTCTTTGGCTGCAGCACTCCTATATTCGTCCATTTTTTTCATATAATTCTCTGTTTGATCCCCAAAGAGAGAATTACCAGTTACAGGAAAGTCCATGGCCTTAGCTTGGGTATCCTGTGAGAGGTTGATACACCTAAGCCAAGCAAATCTCCTCATGCAGATAGATGTAGCCATGACCCTGGAATGAACATCATTAGAATCAACAGCAGCGTGGAATTGCACTTTAGATGCCTCTATACCATTTGCAGTCACCTGCTCCGGCTCCTTGGCTAGCTGGGGGGGAGAAGGGGCATTCTTAGCTAGCTCCAGAACCGTATCCCACATAGATTTCTGGTACCTAGCTGTATATGCCATGTAGTTAGATTGTCTGAGTCCCAAAGAGGATGCCAAATACTGTTTTTTTGCCATGGTATCCACTTTCCTGGAATCCTTGTCTGGGGGGTGAGATGCCAGGAGAATATTAGCCTTATCACAGGCTGCAGCTTGTACTACCCCAACATGGCTGCTATGATTGGTAAGGAATTCCGTCCCAGGGCCTGACAAAGTATACATCCTGTCCATTCTCTTCCACAGGGGGTATGGACGTAGGAAATTGTAAATTTTTTTGTGTCTGCTTCCCCAAGGATTTGTGTAAGGGGACAGACGCCCTTTTTGACTCTGGTACATCCATCATTTCTAAATAGTCAGGTTCTTCCTGATCCTGTTCAACCTCTTCCAGAGGAAGCTGAAGAGTCTCAGCCACTTTCTTGTATGACAAGAAATGTGAAGGGGGACTCAGAAAGCCTGGGAGGAGAAACCTGAGAGGGCCTGTATGGGGAGATGTCAGGGTCTACTGGTCCATCTAGGCCCTCATCTTCTTCATCATAATCTTCCTCCTCCTCCCAATCGCCCTCATAGTAAGCTTCAGGATCTATGTCTGAAGCAGACATTTCCAACCGAACCGGTATGCTTTGAACTGAAACCGGTTCAGTCGGAACCGGGCAAAGCGACTGAACTATGGAAATCGCTTTAGCTATCTCCTCAGCAGTCGGACCATTGAAAGCCGGATCCGAACCGGCTGACTTTCTTTTTCTTTTACTAGGAAACAATTCCACAGAATAGGCTCTCCATTTGGCCGAAGAGGTATCGCCCAGGTCAGTGGGCACCTCTTCAGGTTTGGCCGCAACTGAATCGGGCTGGCCATCCGGGTCAGCGGACTTCTCAGCCTCCCTCTCCCTTAGCCTACTCAAACATTTTTCCAGAGTGGCTTTAGGAAAGTTTTTGCATATCTGGCAGTCTTCTTTGAGGTGGTCAAACCCCAGACAGTACACACATACGAGGTGAGGGTCGGCCTTGGCAAAGGCATCCTTACACTTGGTACAGTGCTGAAACCCAGTGGTTCCAGTTTTCTTTTTGGGTTTCTCAGACATGCCTTCAACTTAAAGTCACCCAAAACAGCGGTTAAGTCAGGCAACTACAAACGTATCAGTTCCAACCATGTAAGGCGCCTTACAATATTAACAAATATAATAAAACATAAAATAACAATAATCTGAGCTCCAAAAACAATAATAAGTTAAAATAAATCCTTGACCATAAACAGGTCTTCATGGCCTTTTTAAATTCCTCCACGGTCGCACACTACAGTAAACAGAATAGTTTTCGGTTCCACACCGGACTGACCGGTAAGAAACTGAAAATAAAACAATTTCTTGAGGAAAAACACCACTACCTACAACTACCACTTACTGGTGCCAAAACAGAGGAAAGAATACTGATATTCTTGAAGAAACAGCTTGAAAAAACAACCGATTCGTACTGTAACCGAACCAAAGCGCTGGAGGAATCTCCAAAGCGACTTCACAGTTAGGCGGAGTAAAGAATCTGATGGTTACAGTTGAGAGTACCACAGACAGAGGTTTGAAAACCGAGCTCGAGCGCAACGTTCTATGTCTTTGCACAGAATTAACCCTTTACTCTCCAGAGCAGTTCAAGTGCTGAGGCTAACTGCATATAGTCAGAATACAGCAAGACTTCATGTTGTTTGAAGGAGGAAGAGCATGTAGGTGCCTCCCTGACTAATCCAGAGCCAGAGCATCCAGGGGGATTGTTCCCGTATCCGGTGGTCTGCCATAGTACAATGGAAGGTGGTGGTTCTGGTGGGACACAAACAAGTCCACCTCTGGGATGCCCCACCTCCTAAAGACTACTTGCACCACCTGACTATCCAAGTCCTATTTGTGAAGGGACGAGTTGATTTGAGTCAGGGTATCTGCCAAGGTATTGTCCTTGCCGGGCAGATATATAACCTGCAAGGGAACCCCCCCATGGAGCATCCTAGACCGACTCCATATTATCATGAGTCCTGTGCAGGGAGGGCTTGACCTTATACATCCCTGCTTGTTTGTGTAATACATTGTGGTGGTATTGTCTGTTCTGACCTGTACCACCTTCCCTGTACTAGTTGTGTGAAAGCCCTTAGTGCCAGTAACACTGATCTTGGCTCCAGCAAGTTTGTGTGCAGAAGTGACTCTGCGCCAGGATGGTGTGAACCCCCAGATGGGAGCCCAACACTAGTAGAGATGCAGCTGTTGACTGAACAACTGATGGGGACTCTTGCTGAAAAAAGGAACACCTTTCCTCAGGATGGTTTCTTCTTTCCACCCTTGGGTGACCTGTAATACTGTTTTTTGTTACCAGAATTAGTTTTGAAAGAGGGACCTTTCTCCCAGTGAACCCTGTGGTGAAACTGAATGTCCCTCATCTATAACCTGGATTCCAGGACTATGCCAGTGGCAGGTGCCATGGGCCAGTAGCTGAAGAAATGTTTAGCTTTTAGTTTGTTCAGGCTGAATGAGCCCGCTATCAGTGGAATACATCTTGCCCTGCCGAGAGGCAGGTAGGCCCTGCCTTGTAAGGTATCTAGCTCTGCTCCTATGAACCGTAGTGCCTAAGCAGGCTGAAGGACAGAACTTCTTTAGATTTATCAGGAACCCCTGGGTGAGTTGATGCTCCCACTTGCTGGGTTGATTTTACAACCCCCAGCCAGTCATCTAGGTATGGGAAAACTGCGACACCTTGTCTTCGAAGGTGTGCCACAACCCCTGCCAAGCACTTTATCCACACTCTTGGGGAGTGACCTGTTGGGAGTATGAACCTGAGGTACTTTCTGTGAAACTCACTTACAGGGGTGTGGAAATAAGCACCCTTTAAGTCCAGTGATGCCAACCATTCCCTTGTGTAGAGTGCTGGCAGAATCAGTGACAAAGTCATCATTTTGAACTTTGACCTTGTTAAAATGCCTGTTTAGTACCCTGAAGTCTAAGACAGGCCAGCACTCCCCATTTTCTTTGTGGTACCTTTTGCTGTACTAGGAGAAGGCTCCACTGTCTGACAGTAACAGGTTTTGAACCTCTTTTTCCAGGAGTTTTATCCTTACATCTGTAGATGGTTTTAACCCCCCCCTTTTTTTTTTACTGCTGGAAGGGATTAGAACTCTGAGACAATCCCTAACTCACTGTGATGCCTGAAGTACCCCTGCTGTGGGTACTGCTGATACTGAGACTCTGGCCTGATAAAAAAAAGATTGGTCTTTGCCTTCTCTTCCATGTGTTTTAGTGGAGGGGAAGCTTTCTTTTGGAGAATTGCTACTATAGGCAGTTTTGTATACGTCCACCTTTGTCGTGTAAGCCTTTATTTTTCCACCAAGAGGAAATTACCCACGACTGGGAAATACATTGCCTTGGTTTGGGTATCCTGAATGAGGTTTGTGACTCTCAGCCAGGCAAACCTCCTTTGAATCACAGTATCTGCCATCCATCTGGCAGCAGTGTCATAAAGGCAGCAGCCACTTGACTGGTATTTAGCTGCTCCCAAACCAAACTCAACTGTTTCAGTTAGATCATCTGACAGGGAAGTCTGAGCCTTGACTGCCGCCATGGTGCCTTTTGGTATAGAGCATCAAAGGCTCGAAAGCTGTGCTGTCAATTTTTCTGGAATCCATGTTAGGACGATGGGATGCCAGGGGTATCTTTGCCTTGTTACAGGCTGTCACTTGTACTACTCCTTGGTGGACAGGGTGGGAGAATAAAAATTCAGCTCCCTCCCTGTCCAGCTGATATTTCTTATCCATCCTCTTTTCAAGAGGGAAGACAGAGCTTGGAATTTGTAAAATCTTTAAAGTATCTTTCCTAAAGAATGCATTCACAGGAAGGAGAAGCCTTTTAGTTGGTATCAGCCCAATCATTTCTCACAATATGAAAAGTGAGGAATAATCCTCAAATGCACTGTGGGAATAGCCCAACTCCTGTTCGGGGAAAACCTCAGTTTAATAGGTTCTCCTTTCTTCTATTTAATCATAAACACATATTCTTCCTCTTAATAATAGGAAGACTGAGCAAAGGAGACAGACTGCTTTGCAGGGGTGTGCTGCTGAGAAGCACATAGCCCTTGCCAGCCTAAAAGTTTTTGTTTTTTTTCTTTAGCCATTCCAGGCATTTTTCCACACTTTCTCCTTGAAAGTTTTACAATTTCTGTAGGAGATGTTAGGCTTTATAACAGGCACAGAAGTCCCCAAATGCAGTCCAGCAGGAGGTTCTGTGTTTGATTTCTTTGAAGAAACCGGGGAGTCAGCCAGTTCAGCAAGTCTATTATGAACTGCTTGTATACCCGTCTCGCGGGTAGCAGTTACAATAATTGTTGTGGTTTCAGCCACAGTAATTTAGGGTATCAGCTGGTCAGAGCTAGAGGGACCCTTAGGTGGCGATAGTTTTCTGTTTAGCCTTATCCAGGCATTTTCAGTAGTTTTCTCAGGACATGTAATGCAGATTTCACTCTGGAAATGTTCATGCCCCGGAGAGGCAAAATAAAGACCGTTTGCCTTAGCAAAATTTCACCACTCTCAACACGATTCAAAACCGGGATCACCAGTTTTCGTTCTTGTTTTTTCTGACATTTTCCATATAAAACCGATGAAAGTTATAACCACTAAAAAATGTATTTATTTAAACTTTATTTAACATTTGCGGTCAGTTCCAAAACTGATGAGGAACCCGATTGGGAACCAGAAACCAAAGTAAATGAACCGAGGCTATCGGTTCAGGAACCGGTATTAGCATTTCTTAAAACAAGCTAAATTACATCAAATTAAGCATAACTAACAGAGTTTTTTGTCAGAAAACTCAGATAAATGTAAAATAAACCTCGGTTCCCCTCCTCCCCCCGGTTATACCGAACTGGGAGAAACCGAGAAAACTTACAATTTAAACACTAAAACTACAGGTTTACTTAAAATTACAAAAAGTAAAAGGCAGCAAATGACATGTGAAGAATACATATATATTTTGTAAGTTTTCTCATGTCAGAAAAAGATGATGAGGAGAGGATCTCTGAGTGTCTAGTCTTGACAGGAGGAGAGAGAAATTGGAGGGGTTTAGAGCAAAGGCAGTTGGCAGAATGCAGCATTTCAAAAGTGGCTCATGCAAAAGATTCCATCATTTGCATATGTTCCATCTCTCCAGGCAGTTCTGCTTAGAAGGCTTACTGCATAAAGTTATGAATTACCGGAGTATTACTGGGGATTAGAATGTGCAGGTCCCTGGGGGTACAAAAAGTGAAAAGGCACATCTCCACTTGGCATTCAATGCATCCTCCAAGGCTCTAGACCATGGGGAGCACAACACAGATGTCAGTGTTGAGAATTCTTAGGAGTCCCAATGGCTGGGTAACACGATCGCGACTAGAAAATGCCTGTAGATCCAATGTCTGCAACATCTCCCCTATAAATCGTTGGCACAGGACGTACCCAGCAGAAGAGGCCAGGTGGATGGATGACTCGCCTTCACAGGAAGATGTCAAGGGAGAACAGCTGCATTCTCCAGCTGGGTTAGGCACCTGGGAAGGAACAAACAAGGCTGGACAGGACCACTTACACATCTCAGTGGTGCGGAAGGCAGGAAAATGTCTATGCATACAAACAAGAAGCTTCCCACTCACTACCCCCAGGATAAACACAATCTACAAGGTGATGAAGCATAACAAATATTTTTATTTTACTTACATAAAGAGTGCAAATACAGCTAAAAATGCAACCCCATGTAGCTCTCACAGGTGCCTGGGGAAGGAACCCTGAGCTAGGCCCTATTGGAACTCCCTGTACCGTGATGCTATAGTACCAACTCAGCCATGGTATTACTCCCAGTGAGAGGGCCTGGATGCCTAAATAAGTGAGTAGCCTGTCAATAAATTGTCAAGGCTCCTCTACAACAGGTTGTGGTTCAGGCCATTGGACTAGAGAGTCTCGACCTCAGAACAGACCTTGAAGCTCCAGCGACACCATTGCCCCAAAGGAGAATCAAACAGAGACTCCTGTTATTGGCACTCCTATGACAGAGGAGGTGGCAGAATGGTTGCCATGGGGAGAGGCCACAGAGTGAGCAGGGACTTCCTGCTGTGTAGCAGGCTGCTTGGGGAGGCCTTGTCCACAATTAGTGCTGACATCTATATCACACCCAGGAGAAAACTCAGCAACAGGATGGCTGTCCAACTGTGCATCGATGCCACTCACAGTACCAACATCAGAGTGGGCATCATTCTGGGCACCAAGCTCCACCTCAGTTTCAAGCTCAACATCGACTGACACCAGCCCCGTGCCAACATCAGTATCAGGCATGGTGTCACCCCCTCTCTCAGTGTTGTAGGCAACACCAAGGTTAGGGACAGCATCCTGGCCTACACCGATGCCAGCATGAACACCATCGCTGGGTCCTGCGCTGACATTGTGAATAACGTCAGCATTAAGCCTGGCGCGGCCTTTGCAGTTGCTTACAGAGCTATAAGTGCAAATGGTGACAACAGTGCAGGCTACCCCAACAGCTGGTATTGAACAGTCCACCTGAATGGACCAGCCCAATGGTCTCAACCTCAAACTCTGGGTTGTCTGCCGATCATAGTGAGCAGACAGTGGTAGGTTCTCCACTGGCCACCTAGGAGCCAGAGGTCCACCTGACCAGGGCTGGACTGTCTGCAATCACAAGAGGTGACCCTATAAAAGTACTGCAACTCTGGCATCTAATCTCTTACGCCGAAGACACAGCAGCCAAAAAATACAAAACAATCAAAGTTAACCTTTTTTTTTTTATGCCACAGTGAGTGAACTGCTACAGCACATAGTTTTGGTGCAGAGACACACATGCGTCTCAACTGTCCCTCATTATGAGGGACATCCCTCATTTTACCCCTCAAAAGTGCTCTGTCCCTAATCCATTCCTCATGGAAATGGTGCTGCTCACCCAGTAAATGTGCTATAAATGCAAACTTTAAGAAATTCATAATGTTCTCTGTTTCTAAATCAAAAATAAACTTTGCACAAGTAAATACAATAGTTTCTATAGTGTTCTGAGATTGTATCTCCATGTCTGAGATGTGTCCTTCATTATGAGGGTCAGTATCCCTCTCTGTCCTTCATTTTGAGTGTTTGTGTCCTAAGACCTAACTTTTTTAAACTGATTTAGTTAATAAAATGAATAAAACAAAGGCTACTGGTGTTTCCTGCTGTATTTATAAGCATTCGTAAGCACTCACACTTGTACCATACTCTGTCCTCTCTCACCAACTGTTCTCAATGTGCGTCCCTCATTTTAACGGGTTCCACGTCAGTACATTGACTACGATGTTGTCGAACCCCCCCGACATCAATGGGAACAATGCCGACTGTCGGCAGTGTTACAGTCGGGAAAAACAGTTTTTTTGCATGAGGCTTCACCCCACACACCCCCATGCAGGGGGCTGTGCCTCCTACACCCCCCCATCTCTAATTAGCTCCGAGTCGGAGTTGGTTTGGGGCTAAACACCAGGAGTCGTGGTATCAGCATACAGCGAACCACCACAGCGACCTGATGAGATTTGTCACTGTGGTGGTGTTCGCTGTAAAACTGTCATTGTGGTGGTGGTGTGCTACAGGTACCATTTTAACATGCCATTATATAATGAACTTCTGAACTGCTAAACTGATTTTCGCCAAACTTGCCACAAAATTAACCCCTAGGACTGTGACTATATAAACGAAATTTCACAGTCCTAGTGGCTAAGACTGCTGACATATAACTGCTGTCAAAATCGCTGTTTTTTCACACAAGCACTAACTCAACCTGAACATTACACTGCTACTGCACCTGTATAACATCTATCCGTTGCAAAAAAAAAACCACAGTAATGGACTAGTCAGGATTTATTATTAAAGCCTCAAAAGTAAGAAAATGTGACATTAGTGGGCTGGATTTTCAGAGCCCCTGAAATTCCCACAGCTGCGGGAAAAAAAAATGAAAATTACATACTCACTGTAATTCTTGATATTCCAAGGTATCTTCACCATTCATTACTGGTGGGTATAAGCCGGAGGTGCCAGACCCTCTGGGAGCATATAGCTTTAAGCTAGGAGGAGGGGTCAGCGTCAGGGATGGTGCCACAGTCAAGGCCGACGTACGATGCAGCGCTCACGGGTTGGCCAGTAATCGATGCCGGACCCCCAACCTCCTCAGTTCTGCTTGCCAGAAAGGAAAATAAGTCAGAGAGAAAAGGGAGGGTGAGACAAGGGAGCTCAATGGATAGAAAAAGTAAAGGATATAAAACCAAAATTCTAAGGCCAACCACAGAAGAGAGAGGTAAGGACTCTAAAGTGGTGCTGGACAGGGGTGACCCCAACCACTGGGCAGGCCAAAAAGAGAGAGAGAAGAGTGAAGAAGAGAGAAAAAAAGGAAAGATAAAGTGAAAGAGAGAAAGAGAGGAACTAAGTTTTGTAACCCTTGAACAGGATAAGCAACATCCCTATTAGGGCGAGCAGAGAGGCTTTCCTGTAGATCAGAGACAAGAAGGCATGTTCTGATGCAGAATGTAGAAACAGACCTAGGCCCAGCAGTACAGAGAGGAAGGACCTCAAGGAGTGGCAGAAAGGAGAATTGCCCCAGGAGCCCCTTACATAGAAGGTGTTAACAGGGAGTTAGGAGAAGAGATGGCCATCTGCCAGGCAGAAGAGGAACACAAGTTCTCTGCCCCTTCACCTTCCAAAATGTGCCTTTTTTTGGGGGACTCAGCCTGAGACTAGGAAAAAGGATTCCACTGAGAGTTCCTCACTCTCTCCATCCCTGCAGAGAGGTAGGAGAACACCCCTGGTGTAAAGTCCCTATGGACAAGAAGGCGCACTTGGTCAAGAGTTAACCAGCATGCCTTCTAGCCAGAAGGCGTAACTCCTCAGACCTCATCACCACTAGGAAAAAGTAGTGGGGGGTAAGAAAAGGCCTGAGCCCCTCCAAAAAAGGGAAGGGTGTAGAGAGTCACTGGATGAGGGAGGTCTGTGGGGACTTTGCCCTTGCCAAAATTTCAGAGACCTGGGATACTGAGGAGGAGGAAAACTGTAGGAAAGGGCCCTAGAAAGCACCAACAGAGGTAGTGAAGACATAAGGGCCCCCAGGGCTCAAGGAGCCAGAGGGTAGGGACTCGAGATCTACTGACAGGCAATTCTTGAGAGACGCCCAACAAGGAGCAGATGGGCGGCTGGCACAATGGAAACAGTAGAGTGGGCATCCATCTAGAGAGATGGAGAAAAAACAGCCATATGCTGCTATCCCAAGATGGAAGGAGTCCTCTGTTTCACAGACAACTCAAGCCCCAGGGGCCCACATGAGAGAAGGGAAGCGTCCCTGCTCGCCTTCTCCCTAGTAACACATAAAAAGGGCTGTGCTCAGTGTGCTAGGAGGTGCCAGCAAGAATGGCCTCCCAAAAAGGAGAAGGCCAGCAGGGAGGCGGCGCCGCCCCAACAGTCAAGCCACGAGGGGAAGGTGAGTGGGAAGAAGTAATGAATAGTGACAATGCTCAGAAAGGGGGGCCAGGAGCTCCTCTCCCTAAGAGAGGTGGGGCACTGCACCTGGAGACCCTAGGGGTGCGCAATACCTGCGCTGACAGTCCTTGGGGCTGGAGAAGGGGCATAGGAACGATGCCAGACCCTGTGTGATGCTTTTCTGAAGGGTCAGGGCCATGGAGGGATGACAAGATTGTCAGTGCTGTATTCCTCAAGGAATGCATGTGTCGCCAGGCAGGATTGTGGCTTGGAAAGTTGGAGCTCCTCCAGAATCTCCAAAAGGAAACGCTGATAGCTGGTGAGATCAGCGTCAGATGACAGATGGATGGAGGGGTCCTCTTCCTTGGAGGAGGAAGATAAAGAGGCCAAGGAGCTTGATTCAGAGATTGGCAAAGCTGGCAGTACAGGTCTAAAGATGACCTCATCCAAGGCTCTCAACTACCGAGGGAATGCAGCCACAGATGCCCCGAACTGTTCCCAGGTCATGGGCCCCACAGGGCCAAAGAGGCCTGGGAGAGGAGAAGGAGGAGGCAGAGCAAGAGAAGAGGAGCCCTGATAGGCCAGAGTAGTTCCACTGCTAGGGCTGTGAGACCTAGCACGGGTTCCCTCCCGGGGAGAGGGCGGCACAAAAAGCCCACCGATGGGCGCCCAACCAGACAGGGGTAAACAGAGTGATGCCCTTGGGGGGAACCCCCAGATGGGGTGATCGGAGCCGGTCTGGCCCTTGCGGGTGGCCCCTGACCCCACCAACTACATACCCTGTTGGTCCAGTGAGGAGAGGAGGGAAGGGCCAGCACTTGGGCTATTCCTAAAGCCTCCAGCCGCTCCGGAAATGGGCCTCTGTGCCAGCCTTGTCCTCCCCACCCCACCTCACCTGACAGGGATCTGCTCCTCAGGAGGACCCTATGGATTTATGTGATAAGGGTGAATCCCTTACCGCGCAGCACATAAACCGCAACTCAAAAATCGCCCGATGCAGAAGGGCGACCTCAAGAAACAACGACCACTGCAAACAGCGATGAACCTCAGCTGTTCAACAAACAGCAATAGAAATACTTATTTTTATGCGGGGGCAAGCCCCCCACACCCCCTGAAATAATATAATCATCTCCAGGGAGGGGGAGTGGACTTACATAAAAAAAAAAAAAAATTCTACATCCTGCTGTGGGACCCAAATCTGGGTCTGCTAGCTCTGTAGGCAGTGGCTCTAGCCACTATGCCAAATGGCCAGCTTGGCAGGGTTTGGCCACATACCTGCCTATACCCTAGTATAGCGAGTGTAGTTCACTGCTACACTCACTATACAGGATCTTTTGTTCTGTTTCAACGGTTTCCCTAAACACGAGCGGTAATTATTGAGTCGCTCAATAATACTCGCCCATATAGGGTGATACCGGACCACAGTACCCAAAGTCGGGGGTACTCAGGTAGCCCTGGCACTGCTAACGACAGCAGGACTTACACTGGAACCTGCCCTGGCACTGGGGTTTGAACCGGCATGGCGAATGGCGCCAAAATCAGACCTGGCACCAAACCCCAACTTGGCACCGTCCCTGGCACCGGAGGACGTGGAGGAGGCAGCCTCAAGGACGGCCCTGGAACTGAACAGTACCGGAGGCCCTAAGGCTGGGTGAAGGAGAGTCCCAAAGCTCCAGGGAGCCGAGCAGCCAGTCGGGATCATCCCAGTCATCCTTCTCCAAAGGGAAGGAGATCAAGGAGCTCTCCAAAGACGCTACCCCAGAGACTCGCCCTCTCCTGGCACCACGAATGGTGCTGGAAGGGGAACCAGCGCCGGCACCACTTTGCTCACCGACACTGTGAGTGACATCCGGTGCTGAAGTGGTGCCAGAAGGTGGCATCGAGGGCTCCAATGGCTCGGGCCCAGCATATAGCTGCAATCACAACATCAGGGGCGTCTGTGCCCCCGAGGGGGCAACTGACTGCGAGGGGTGCTCAGCTGACCCCTGGAGGAGGTGGATTATCCCATGACCCCTCACGCAGCCCTCCCTTCCCAGCAAGACTAGGAGTAGCAGAGGCCTGCTCCTCCTAGGTACGTATAGTACCAGGGAAAGACCCAGGGGAAGGGCTCCACAACCTGACCTTGGCGTCCTGAGAACGGTGCTGTCCTCCAAAGGTGGAAGGTTACTGACCCATCTTCAACACGCAGATTTTGAGGACGCAGCAGTGCATGGAGAAGCAGGCGTCGCAGGCATTCATGTAGTGAGATGGACACAGGCAGGTAAGACAACGGTCATGGCAGTCTATTATGGTTATCGGCTTGCCACAGGGGCACTGACTCATAGGGGCATGCCCCACCTTAGACTTACTGGAACTAGGCCTCGAACTGGACATGACCACACAGACAAACAAAAAACACACAAAGTGACAGTACTTGACACCGCACTAAGAACACGGTAAAAAAAGAAAAAAGGAAAATATAACCGGCTTCCTGAAGAAGGATGGCATCAAATAAAATGCACAGCGGCAGAACTGATGCAGCTAAATTTGTATGCATGGCTTCAGCTCTCACAAGATCAGACCTCAATGGCAGGAAAAGAAGAACTGAGGAGGTTGGGGGCCGGCGTCACTTACTGGCCAACCCACAAGTGCTACATCATATGTCAGCCTAGAGGGCGGCACCAGCCCCGAAGCCGGCCCCTCCTAAGAAAAGCTTAAAGCAATATGTTTCCATGGGGTCTAGTGCCTCCGGCTTATACCCACCAGTAATGAATGATGAAGACTGACCTACGGAAGATCTGGTGTAAGTGGGTCACCACCTGCAGAGCCGCAGTTTTCCTTGCAGCTGCGGTATTCTCAAAGTGGGAGCCGGTTTATGACCAGTTCCCCAATTTACGGCACTTTGTGGCTGGTTTTTCACTAAAGCTGTGCCGAAATAGTACGCCTAATGGAACCAGGTGCACCATCTTCCCCAGTGATGCGGACTGAAAATACAGAACTCCATAGGTGCAGAGATGTCAGTCCACACTGGCTGCTGCGTAGTGGGACTTAGTCCCAGGAGGGCTGAAAATCCAGCCCAGTGTTTTTTGAACCCTAACTCTGCCCATCCCCTCCACTGGCCCTGTGAATCCCACCAAACAGAATGCCAATGCACAACCCAGGTCTGCATCAGTTTTGAGTAATGAAGATGGAGGCCACAGTCACAAAACTGATATACCTCAGTTTCAGAAACAGCCAGTTTCCCTTAGAACTTGAAAAATGTTCTGCACATGCATGAAAATGGCATTTTTGTTGCTTAATAATTTAAAAACTACACATTTTTCATTACTCTATATATAACAGGGTGTGGCTGCACCCCTATAGTTAAGGTTGAGTAGCATGTTTAATGTTAAACCTCAAATTTTGCACTTTAATAACTTTGCAATCTATCAATGGATTTGTACAACATTTGGCATGTGCTGTCCTGTGGGGGATATCTGTTTAAGTGGCACGTTTTGTTCAGGTTGAATGTGCAGATTCTGAGATCCAGGTAGTGCAAAAACCTTAAAAGTAGCCACTTTTTGCAGTTTTTTCCTCATCACCTTGCGCCCAGATGGTGTGGAATTTTGGTGTGAATTTTTTTCGGTAGATATAGCTTCGGTAACAGAACTGCCATGCAATTGTTCGGTGAAAAAAATATTGATCTGTTGCAAAGTTATTCAGTTTTTAAGATCCTATTATTTTTAATGGGAAGATCACTCTCCAGGATAGAGGGAGTAAGTTCGGCAATGGATTTGGCCTGACAAAAAATAATAATTTTTCGTGAGGGGCCAGTTCTTTTTCACCAGAAAAAAATTTCACCATCTTATTTTCTCTTTCTTCACACAACAAACTGTCATAACTCTGCCCAGGGATGTCTTCTACAGGGTATGCCGTCATCTGGCACCGCAAAGACCATCACAGCGACAGGAATCGGGCAAAACCCGCCCGTCGTTGTGATGGTCTGTGTGGTCAGGACTGCCTTTCTGGTGTTTGCCCCGTCAACTCTGACTCGAGTTAGAATCCTATAGACCGGGGGTGTGGGAGGCAAACCCACAAGGGAGGTTCGGTGGTGCAGCCCCCTGATTTGTGTCTTGCCGACATCCCCATGACTACAATACTGACAGTGGGCATTGTAGCTGTCACTGTAGGGGATGTCGGCGTTAGCACTGTCAAAGCGCTATACAGGTAAACCCTTCTGCAGACATCCAAACATGCACCTTGCTCATCAGGAGCTGATGAGCTTCACTGTGTATTTTGTAATTGTTCCCATGGCCCCTGTATGTTTTTTTTAATTATTTAAATCCTTTTTTGCTGCTTGCGAACTTCCTTTATCGTGAGTCCTTTTTCTTTCTCACGAAAAAGGAAATCAGCTGGCAAAAAAGGATTTAACTGTGTCATCCACTTTTATATAAAAAACAGTAAACAGGATTTCACTGGTGTTCAGTGGCACTCCCTCCCATCTCCCTATTTTTATATATTCTTGGAATCTAGTGGCACCCCAACCCTCCAATTCCCATATATTTAAAAAAATACAAAACACTGGCGTCCAGTGGCACCCGCCACTCACCGATGCACCCCCACCCGCCGATCGCAGTCTTCCTTGTAAAATGTTAGATCTCTGGTGTCTAGTGGCATTTCCCACCTGTCAATCACTGTCCCCCTTGTAAAATGTTAGATCCCAGGTGTCTAGTGGCACCCCCCCCCACCCTCTCATCCCAATCGGAACCTGAAATGAAGAAAATGGTCCCTCGATGTTGTTTTTAAACTGTGAAAAAAAAAAACTCAGCCCACCCCCACCTCCCTCTCAGCACATACCACCCCACACACCCCAGTACACTCCCACACACCCTCACTAACCTGATCAGGTTGCAGATTCAAGACCCACTCTCTGATTAAAGACTCGTCTTGCTGCTGGAGCTGGCAGCTGCAATATGAGAAACTAAGGTAAATGTGGTTCAATGTATTTCAATGGGTGTTTCAACTTTTATGCTTAAAGAGCAGGTACCTATTGTCTGGCACCCCACTCCCCTCAAACATATATAATGGTAGATCTGCTCTACTGTTGAGGGGCATTAAAAGTTCTATGGTGAAGATACACAGAAAGATCATAATTACAGTAGGTACGTAATTTTCATTTATGTATCTGGGGGAAAAATACTAGACAGCCATATCTGCTTAATGGTATTCAATTAAAAGCATCCAGTAAGGAGAAAGATTGTGGTATTATAATAGGTGACAATCTAAATTTCAAAGCACAAAGGACCCAAGTAATCAAAAAAGCTAACTATATGATCAGAAACATTAAAAGAAATTTCATAAATAAATCCAAACAGTGTCTACTACCATTATATACATCATACGTTGGACCACATGTAGATTATGGATCCCCACTATGGAACCCTTACGCTAGGGGTGAAATAAACTGGAGAAAATGCAGAGCTCCTGTACGAAAATGACAAGTTCCATGAAGAATTATAGTTATGCTGAACGACTAAAAAAATTGGACCTATATAGTCTGGAGCACAGGAGAAAAAGAGGAGACTTGTTACAAATGTTTAAAATAATGAAGGACTCAGAACAGATTAAAGAAATGGGTATAGTAATGCAAAATAAACTGGAGGGACTGACAACACATAGATTGCAAATAAAGATAGAGACGGCAAAGACTAATGCCAGGCATTACAGAGGGATAACAACAGGAAGTTGTTATCCCTCTGTACAGACAGCTGGTGAGACTCCATCTGGAGTACTGCGTGCAGTTCTGGAGACCCAATCTCTGCAAGGACATAGACAGGATGGAAGCTGTCCAGAGGCGGGCAACTAAAATGGTGCAGGGTCTGCACCGGAAGACACATGAAGAGAGACTAAAGGAGCTTAATATGTACAGCCTCAAGGAAAGGAGGGAGAGGGGGGACATGATAGAAACTTTCAAGTACCTCAAGGGAATCAACAAAGTCCAAGAGGGTAGCATCTTTCAAAAAAAGAGGTGTGCAAGAACAAGGGGGCACAATTTGAAGATGGGGGGTGGCTCAGAGGTAATGTAAGGAAGTATTTTTTCACAGAGAGGGTTGTGGATGCATGGAACGGCCTTCCGGAGTAGGTTGTGGAGTCAAAAACTGGTTGAATTCAAGCATGCATGGGACAGTCATAAGGCAATTCTAGGGGGTTGGGGTAGAAAGAAGTAGGCTGCTGGTTAACTAGGATCTGCAGCTTATCCATTAGGTAGGGAAATGGGCAGACTGGGTGGGCCAAGCGGTCCTTATCTGCCATCAAATTCTATGTTTCTATGCGCTTCCTTCTGGTTAAAAAGTTACAGCACCCCAAATTTGCACCCCCATAAAAACAAAGCCTTGTCTAACATGCCTCCTTTTGAGATGTCAGAAAATGAATACTGAGGGTGCATGTCATTAACCTGTATGTATGCAATATTGTCTATGGTGTTTAGTACTATTTAGAGGTGCCATGTAGACAAATCAAAGCAGCCGCTGGAGTAACAGTCCTAACGCTCACCCCATTCTCATAAAGTCTATACATCTGACCTTATTTACAGATGGAATGGGGTGAGTGTTATGCTTGAGAAGCCCAAGGCACACCCCACACCTGCTCTCCTGCCTGGTTTGGGAGGGTGAGGTGTTAGGGTTGGAAACCCTAATGCCTCATTTCCCAACTTTTGTCGCTTTGACCCTAACTGGAGCATTCATGAAGTTTTTTGCAATACATATCTGCATTAATGTACCTTGTAAGGTTCAAGTTAATGCCACAAAAGCAAGGAAATGTGGCATTAGGGATTCCAACACCAACGCCTCATCCCCCAAACAGCAAAAGGACAAGCCCACACAAGCAACCTCAGACAGCCATCATCAGGTAAGACAGACAACATACTATTTGCGGATGACATAAATGCAGTAGCACTAAAGTGCTACCTTCATGGATTGGTATCTGTGGTATGCACACTGCAAAATGAACACACTCATTTGTCACTGCAGACAGAAATGCAGGATACTCAAATCACAACACTGCTTCTGTGTGCAGAAGAGCAGGCCCCTACGGCCACAGATCAAATCAAAACCCACAATTCCCAAATTACATGAGATCTTTTGTCTGCAGAAGTGCAGGCCCATTATGGACCAGCACTTGTTGCCTCAGGTGCTCATACACACTGTAAGACATGCACGCAATTGATGAGCCTGTGCTTCTGCAGCCACAGATATAAGACACAGGCACTAACCTCTGGTTGCAGAAGCATGGGAGCCACAAAATCCATGACATCAAAACTAAAGATGGGGCGAAGTCTGAAAAATCTGCTCTATGAATCGTTTCAAAAATTTCGCACAATTCGCGAAATTTGTTGCAAAGCGTGAAATTTCACCCACAGATTTCGCGCTTTGTGGCCAAATTCTGCATTTTATGGTAAAATTTGTGCAATTTGCACTGAAATTATGGTGAAGCCGAAGCTCCCCATGTGCGGAGAAGCTTCATGAAGCTCCAAAGAGCACGGATTTCAGCACTTTGCACGAAATTCATGGGTGAAGTTTTACTTCACCACAGCTCTAATCAAAACTGCAACTGCAATTCTGTCTGCAGAAGTGCAAGCACCTCAGGGACCTGCATGTCTTCAGCCACAGGTATTAAGACATACACACCAACTGCTGGCTTCAGATGTGTAGGCCTGTTACACATACGGAAATACTGTTGCAATGTGGGTATCATGATTTCAGCAGCAGATCTAGAAATTGTTCAAGGGGGTAGCAGGTTTTCAGATACACAAACTGCAACCGTACATCTGTGTGCAGAAGTGCAGGCCCCTGAGGGGGCTCCTCATTAAGACATACACACCAACTTCTGGCTGAAGAAACGAGCCATGTGTGGGACCTGCTGTCACACAGATGGAAATACTGTTGCAATGTGTGTATCATGGTTTCAGCAGCAGATCTAGAAATTGTTCAAGGGGGTTGCATGTTTTTAGTTACACAACTGTATACAGAAAGCCATGCAGTAGCAGATCATGTTATCTAACGAGACATCTTGTGCAGCGTGCATGAATACCTACAGCATGTATGCAAAGGTGCAGGCTACATGGAGCCTTCTGTCTGCAGAACACACTGTACGACATACAGACACAGGTGTGGCCGCATATACAAATCCACAAAGGTAGCACATCAGTGCTACTGCATTTGTGTCATCTGGAAACAGTTGCATGTTGTTTGGCTTACCTGATGATGGCTGTCTGTGGTTTCTTGTGTGGGCTTGTCCTTTTTGCTGCTTGGGGGGTAATGCCACATTTCACTACTTCTGTAGTGTTAACTTGAACCCTAACTGGTGCATTAATGCAGTTTTTGCAAAGAATATTTACTTTATTTTTCAGATAATGGAATTGTATCCTCATTCACGCAGGTACCAAGACATGCAGATGTGCAGGGCCCAGGGGAAAAAAAGGGAAGACAGTCTGCCTATGGAAGTGCAGGGTCCTTGTGTGCCCTGCAGTTTCATGCAGTGACGAATACCAGTAATTGTTGGGGCTGTCTGGTGAGCTGTAGAAGCACTGGGCTTTATGTTCTCTGCATTCTACGTAGCTGCAGATAAAGACACACAGGGGAAAGAGTCCATCTGTCAGCCAATGCACAGGGCACTCTGGCACCTACAGGTGCAGATGTGCAGGGCCTTATGCCAAGAGAAGAGTTGCCATCACTATATGAGCAATCAAATTTCATGGCGAAAACCCAGTTTCAGTCATAAAACCAAACATTATGTTGCGTAACCAAATTTTAAGTTGAGCAACGGATTTTCACCACAAAATGAAAAATCATAGTGTGCAATCAGATTTCATGCCGAGATACAATTTTTCGTACTGTGAAACAAAACAGTCTGATGTGCAATCATATTTCATGCTGATAAACCAATTGTCTGCTGTGAAAAAAAATCATGGTGTGCAATCAAATGCAGGGTTCGAAACTGGCACCCGCCCACCCACCAAATGTGGGTGGATTTTACTTCGGGCAGGTGAAAGTGCCCTAGTTGAGCGCCCACCGGGCACCTTGCCATTTTTAAAAAGACTTGCTGTTGTTCTCCTGACTGCCGCTAGGGGCCGCTGCTGAGTGTCACTGAAAATTGCCGAAAGGCCGCCGAAATGAGCTTCCGAAGATTAAAGCACGCAAGAAAATGAGCTTTTGCTGAGAACAAGGCAGCACCACATGAGGGAACTCCATTTCTTGCCGGCACCATCTCTAGCAGGCTTACGATCCAGTCGGGAGTTTGTCCATGCTGTGGAGCTGAGTGCCGTGACTGTCCCGAGATCTGCCAGCATCTTGAGAGGCTGTGAGTCAAGATGGAGTGTTGGTGATCCGGAGAGCCCCCAAAAAAACACTGGCAGACTCTGAAGGCCTGGTAAGTACAGAGGGCCTGGGGGGAACATGCTACTGGTGCTGCTGCTCACAACTGGCTCAAGATCATCGCCAATCCTGGGAGTGTCAGAATCATCAGGTGACTCCTGCTGCTGTTTAGCTAAAATGCTACCCAGTGGTGCCACAAATGGGCAGGGGAGTGGGGGGTTGGGTGGTGGGGGCAAACACATTACCGGGGGAGGGGGGCCATGGGCATAGCTGGGAGGAAGAACAGGAAAATAAAAATGCTGATGTGCTGCATTTTCTTCCTCCCCAGTCTAACGTGTGGGAGCCCTGAGGTGTAAAATCTCCTCTGGAGGGACTCTGCTGGCATTAAGTTTACAAGGACTGGAATTAACCTTTCAGACTCCATGCTGCTGTCCTGGGACTGAGAGAAACTGAGTAACAGCATGAGGAAAACAGGACAGCAGCAGCAGACCAATAATTTCTTAAGTATATAGTGAATAATAGGGAGCAACCAGAGTCTGTCACTTTTGGTTGACTGACCAGCAAGCCAGGTTCTTGTATTGCAGCTCTGCAGAAAAAGTACAGTTACATAAGAACTTACCGTAACAGTGGATCTTCGAGAGAGGCTCTTGCAGTAGGTAATTACTTGTAGGACTGTACCCCCTGGCATCAGGACTGTGACAAGACTGAATAGAACCCTATCCCATTTGTTTTAGAGAAAGTGTTTAAATGCAAGTATCTGTATTCTTTCCTTGTCTCTCTCCTCTGTCTGGCTGCGCAACCAAATGTTCCTGTGAAACTTCTGACTTGATCAACCCGAACAGTCTCGCAATCCTTTGCCTCTCACTGTCTCTCTGTTTTTCCTCCCTTGTATATCTAGATCTGGTAATACAAGAGTATGTGCAAATCAGTATATATGGAAATGAAACTGATAACGGGATCACTTTTGCTTAGAAAATGTTTAGTGTTACTGTTGAAACGTGTATATATATATATATATATATATATATATATGTATAATTTGAGATAACTGTAAAAAGCTAGAGGTTACTTGAGTGCAAATGCCTGAGCCTTTTGCAGTTGCTGTGGGGACTTCAGGAAGTTCTCAATGTTCTAGCAGTTCCTGAAATTTACAAAGAACAGGATGCTTGCAAAGGATGGGGGTTGAAAAAGACTTATAAAAATAGCTAAGCCGAGCTGCAAGGGAGATTTTTTTACAAGAAAGATTTAATTTGCTTTTGTACATAGTTATTCTGAACAGGTTTATTTTATTTTATGTTACTGCAACTACAAATAAACAGTTTTGTGGAATTTTACAACTGCTCCTGGGTTTTCTCTATGCTTCCTGACCTGTGCCTCGACGACAAGGACCACATGAAAACTTTTGGTAGCAGTGTCTGATGGGGGACCACCCACCTGATGTCATGTGACAGACATTACTGTGACACTATATAGTGGGCAGTCCCCACATCCATCTTCCAGTTCTCCCGCCAGAGACCTCCAAGAGGCGTGACAGGAGAATGGGAAAGAGGCTCCTGGAGCCAAGAAAGTCTCATGGAAAAAGTGCTACAGACTAAAAAAGGGGGAAGGAGGGTGGGGAAAAAGATTACCTACTGCAAGAGCCTCTCTTGAAGATCTACTGTTATAGTAAGTTCTTATGTAACTGTACTATCTTACTTTGAGAGGGCTCTTACAGTAGATAATTACTTGTAGGACTGAGTCCCAAGCACTAAGAGTCCAAGGGAGAGGAAAACATGGGAGGCTGGAACTGAAAAGCTAGTAGGTAGCCAAATACTTAGGACAGGAGTCCCTGGAGGACCACAAGTCCAAAACTAGCCCTGCGCCTAGAGGCAATGTCCAAACAGTAGTGTTTTGTGAAAGTGTGGACAGAACTCCAAGTAGTAGCCGCACAAATTTCTGCGGCAGATACATTTCTGAAACAGGCTGTCATAGCAGCCATACCCCTGGTAGAATGTCCTTTGACCTGCCCCAGAAAGACTTTACCATACTTCTGGTAACAAAAACCAATGCAGTTAGCCAACCATTTGGAAAGGCATTGTTTGGAAACTGCCACACCTTATCTCTTTGGTGCAAAAGAAACAAAAAGCTGATCCGTCTTTCGGACATCTTTTGTCCTATTGGTGTAATAACATAAAATTCTGTGA
The DNA here is from genome assembly GCA_016271365.2 of Neoceratodus forsteri. Taxonomy (NCBI): domain Eukaryota; kingdom Metazoa; phylum Chordata; order Ceratodontiformes; family Ceratodontidae; genus Neoceratodus; species Neoceratodus forsteri. Next base: position 1,733,036,216 of record CM057449.1, read on the forward strand.
ATGTCCAATGTATGCAGAATGGCCTCCACCGGATTACTATGTTCAGGGTAATATACCGACAGCTGAAGAGACTGGTTCAAGGTAGTCTCTGAAACAATTTTTGGAAGAAATTTAGGATTGGTACGTAGAGCCACCGGTCTCTGTGAAAAATCAAATAAGACTCCTTACACATCAGGGCCTGAAGCTCGGAAATTGTTCGAGCAGACGTAACTGCAACTAAAAGAGCGCTTTCCAGGACAAAAAGTGCATCTCACATGTATTTGCTGGTTCGAAAGGAGGCAAGGTCAATTTCTCTAAAAGAAAATTAAGGTCCCACAGTGGAGCAGGGTTACGCACCAGACATTTCAGATGCAGAATTCCTTTTAGGAAGGTTTTTGAAACTTCCAACTGAGCCAGAGTTTTGCCCTCCAATAAAACATGGTAGGCAGAAATGGCCGCTAGATGAATAGCTCAAGCCCAGGTCAAACAGATGAAGAAGATACTCCATGACCTGAGGAACGGGACATGAAAAAGGATCTCAACTTTTCAAGGTTGCCCAAATGGAAAAACGCTTCCACTTCATGGTATATGTAGTTCTGGTAGAAGGCTTTCTGACCTCTACCAAAATCTGAGCTACCCTACGGGAAACCCCAAATTTGGAAGAGACTATGTCTTGAGAAGCCACACATGAAGATGAAGGGACTTCAGCCCCAGATTTATTTCGTTTTGTTGACCGACTAAGTGCACTAGACAGTGGATTGACCAGCGTGCCCCCCCTCCTGGGTCAGGAGATCGTAAGAAAATGGTAAAAGAACCAGAGGTTCCACTGCCATCTGCTGAAACAGCGGAAACCAAATTTGTTGAGGCCAAAATGGAGCTATCAGAATAATTTGCTCCTTCTGTGAAGCATGATCAGCACTCTTTGTAAAACTGGAAAGGGAGGGGATGCATACAGAACCTCCCTGTCCAATAAAGCAACAGCATGTATTGCCAGAAAGCACCATGCATGGAATCAAGCGAGCAAAACTTGGAAAGTTTTACATCTGATGAGGCTGCGAACAGATCTACTTCCGGATGACCCCAGAGGTCGAAGATGTGGTCTATGACCTCTTGCTTTAGCTCCCACTCATGCGCTCTTACCCTGGTGCAGCTGAGACTGTCTGCGAGAATGTTCTGAATGCCTGGGACTTGGACTGCCAGGAGGTGAACCTTGTGCAGAACCTCTCAATTCCAGACCCGCATCGCTTCCCTGCAAAGAGGATATGAGCAGGTGCCCCCGTTTGTTGTTGTACCACACTACGCACATGTTGTTCGATGGGATCAACAGTGTATCCTGCTGAAGCATGTGCTGAAAAGCCTGAAGAGTGTACAGAACTGCTCTCATTTCTAGCACATTTATGTACAAGTGTAGTTCCACAGGTGACCACAGGCCCTGGATCCGGTGATTTCCAAGATGGGCACCCCACCCCGTTCCCAACGCATCCACGGTCAGGATTTGGGAGGAAGGAAGGGAAGGCACTCCTCATGTCAGGTTGTCGGAGTTCTGCCACCACTGCAGATCGTTCTGCATTGGGCCAGAAACTATGACACAGCTGTCTAAGTCGTCTGCCCTCTGATCCCACTGACGCCTGAGAGTTCACTGCGAGATACGCATGTGGAGTCTGGCCAAGGGAACCATGAGAATAGCCACTGCCATGAGGCCAAGGAGGGCGAAGGACCGCCCTGGCCGAAATGTGTCGACTGGAGGATAACAGCTTGGCCCGTGTCTCCAGAGTCTCTACTCTGTCCAGGGGGAGAAAGACCATACCCTGGACTGTGTCCAGAACCACCTCAATAAACTGCAGGCACTGGGAAGGAGCAAGCTGAGATTTGGGGTACTTGACAGTAATACCCAGTCGCTCAAAAAAGTGCAGGGTAGCTGACAGAGAAGCCTCCAACCCCTCCCTCGATGGTGCTGCAAGGAGCCAATTATCGAGGTAAGAGAAGATGTAGTGCCCCTGATTCCTCAGGGCTCCTGCCACTACCGCGAGGCACATGGTAAAAACCTGTGGTACAGAGGGCAGGCCAAAGGGGAGGGCTCTGAACTGGTAATGCTCCCCTTGGAAAGAAAACCTGAGGAATCTGCAGTGAGGATGGAATACTGGAATGTGCAGGTACGCATCCTGCATGTCCAGGGCACAATGCTATTGTCCTTTGGACAAGAGAGGCAGCAGACTTTGCAGAGACAGCATCCGAAATCTCTTGTATTCTATGAAGAGGTTTAGGGTACTGAGGTCTAATATCGGGCGCAGATCCCCCGTCTTTTTTGGAACCAGAAAGAAGTGGGAGTAGAATCCTTTCCTGATTTGGTTTGCCAGCACTGGCTCTATTGCTTCCTTTCGAAGAAGCCACAATTTCCTCCCTTAACTGGAGAATGTGTACCCTTGGATACTGGGAAAAAAAAACGGAGGATTGTTTGGGGGGTTTTCGCAAAATTCGAGAGTGTGGACCAGTTTTATTAACTGAAGTACCCAAGCATCGGTTGTGATGGACTTCCAGTCTCCCAGGTGCCTTGCGAACCTTCCGCCCACCTGTTCCTCCGACTGCTGTGAAGGAGGGAGGGAGGTGAATAAATCAGGAGTGGGAGGGGGGTTATGGAGGACTGCCCCTGAAGCTCTCTGAGTTTTGGCTGGAGGGGTGGTGACTGTATTGGGAGCCCTGCATTTGAACTGATGCCTAGGTGCCTGTTGTGGTTTCGTCTGGTGTCTGTTTTGCCGCAGAAAGGGACGTTTCGGCTGGGGTTTTGGGTGGTACGTAGTATGTACTAACTGAAGGTCAGTGCCTTTATCTTGAAGGCTCATAATAATGTCCTGGGCATCTCCGCCGAACAGGACAGAGCCTCTGAAGGGGGCATCCTGAATAGCCAACTGTACATCAGGAGCTAGATCCGACACTCTTAGCTAAGAGAACCTACGAAGGCTTACTGCCATGGCCGTGCCTCTAGCAGAGGAATCCACCACATCATTGGTGACCCTTAGAGAATGATGTCCTACCGCCTTAGCAGATCGGAAGCTGTTCGTCAAGGTGGACTTAGATTCCGAGTCCGGGAGGGCCTCGATAATGGGCTCGAGCTGGTGGAACAGAGATTTTTGGTACACTAGCACGTGCGCCACATAATTAAGAGCACAAATAGCTAGTGTAGAAGAGGAATAAAATTTTCTCCTGAACTGGTCCAGCTGTCTGGACTCCTTGTTGGGAGGAAAGGTACTGAGGTGCTTAGGCTTAGCGGACCTGTCATGGGCCACAGTTATGACCACCAGATCAGCCTTTGGCTGTACACTGAGGCGGTCTTTGTCTTCTGGTGTCCTGTAAACCCGGTGGTCAGCTTTCCTGGCCATAGCTGGGATGGAGGAGGGTGTCTGCCAGATGGTCGAGGATAAATCCTTGTGAGGTTCCAGCCATGGAGGTATGAGCACTGGAGTCATTTCTGGAACATCTAGATGCCCAGCCAGTCTCTGATGTTTTGAGTCTTGAGCATCAGACTTCCAACCTTGTGCCTCCGTCATTTGCCTCAAGTGGTCTACAAAAGAGGGATCCTCGGGGGGGGGGGGAGGGGCTTGGGAGATTCTCTAGGGACCGGCTCCTCAGGGGGAGGGGTCTCAAGTCCCAAACCCTCTGACGATGACTTGGAATTCGAATCAGAATCCGCACGTTCCTTGTCTGGAGGAGCAAACTCCTTCTCCCTTGGAGCTACATCTGATGCTAGGGCCTGCGTACAGCCTGTCATCAGGCCTGACATTGAGACTCGAGGGGTGACAAGAGAGGGCGCCCTAGGGGTATGATCTGGAAGACCTTTTTCCAAAGGTCGTGGATGCCTGCTGTCCAGTTCTGAGACCAATTGAGATTTTTGTCTCAGACCACCATGATTGCAAAATCTCCCTGAAATCCACCTGTGGTTGAGCAGGAGGAGGCGGAGTGGGAGGTGGTGGAGTGTAACGGGTATGGAATCCTGATCCCGTGCCATGGATTCCATGTGCTGAGAAGCCCGGAGCAGCATAATGGTGTGCATGGCCCAGTGACTGGAAAAGAGGCAATTGAAACCTAGGATATCCAGGGTAGTAATAACACATCGAAAAGGGGTCTGGCATCGGGCCTGATGGAGGGTAGCCCAACGGTGGAAAACCGGACAGTGCCCCAGACAAAGGGTAACCTGATGGCGGCCCTGACAGAGGGTAGCCTGACAGCGGCCCTGAAGGAGGACAGCCTGAAAGAAGGCCTGCAGGCAGCCCTGATGAGGGACTGGGCTACTTGCAAGATCTCCTTTGGCCTTACCGCCCACTCCGTTTCACAGACGAGGGATTGCTAGAGATTCCCAGTGTTCATCTTCAGTCATCTGGGGCCAAAGCGTTTTCTTCTTTTGTGGCCCCAACCCTGTGGAATTCTCTACCTTGTCGGACTAGAGAGTGCCCGTCCACAGAGTCATTTAAAGCATTATTGAAGAGCCACTTATTTGCACTAGCTTTTGATCAAGTATTTTGCTGCTTTTTAAACTGTTTTTATATTTGTATTTATTGTCGATCTATGTTGTTTTGGTTATGTTCTGCACTTTGGCATTTTGAAAAGTGCAATACAAATAAATATTCATTTGATTTGATGATTTGATACCCCGGTGAAGGGCCCGAAGGCAGAAGTCCCAAAGATGGGTAACCTGATGGAGGCCCTGATGGAGGGAGGCCTGATGGCCCCGATGGGGGAAGTAAAGGGGCCTACAGGTGCTGAGGAGGAGCAGGATCTGGCACTCTTGCAGGGGCAGCAGAGCTACTGTTAGTCCTTTGGAAGCTCCGTCGTCAGCTATACCTGATGAAAGGTCTCCTACCGCCAGGATCTGTGAGTCTGGGGATGGCGGAGGAATCTCTGACGGAGGAGGAGGAGACGGGGGCTTGCCATGAAGGGAACCCCGAGGTGGCCCTTGCTCTCCAGCTGGGATGGAGCTGACATCCGGCTGCGCATTGTCAGAGCCTCCGAAATTGTCTGACAGACGCGAAATGGCCGTGTGATCGTCGGAGGGTCTGACAACCGACTTAGTGACCTGGATCGCGCAGGAGTCGGAGACACTGACCCCCGACTTACCAACCCCGGCTAGGCGCTTGTTGCAGGGTCCGACAAGTAGCTTATCATCCGCACCTGCCAACTTAGAGCCCAAGGTTGTGATGGGCCTAAGTGCGACGGGAGCCTCGGACGAATCCGAGGCACCCGCAGTCACTGTAACCAGTGGCAGCAGGGTAGCCAAAGCTTGCTCTTTTGGCGGGAGCACAGGCTTGACCACAGCCCTCATCTTCCCGGAGGAAGAGGGCCCGAGGGCGGCTTCGGGTGGGAGGACTACTCCCGGTCCCGGAGTTTTTTCTTGTCCCTCTTCTTCTTCTTGTGGGGGTCAGTCAGAGAAGTGGAGGCACTTTTCAGCTTCTTGAGCTCCTTTTCCACAGAAGCCATTTTGAGTTTTAGAAGATGAGCTTCGAGGGACTGTTGGCGCCTTTTCCTTGTGACCTGGTTGAACTGGGAGCAGGCCTCACACTCCTCGACGTTATGATCTGGGCCCAAGCAGAAGAGGCAGAGGGTATGCTGGTCTTTATTTGGTAGCTGGACACCACAAGAATCGCACTTGTTTTTATGCGATTCTGTCAGTGAGGTGGATGACATACACAATGATTAGGAAAATTAATAAGAGAAAAAACAGATACTCATCCGAATTCAGGCGATCGAACTGCTGTGATGAGCTTCAGAAGGTCTGATATGCACAGGTCGACGGTGGGAAAGAACTGGAGGGGGGACGTGGGGACCGCCCACTATATAGTGTCACAGTGACATCTGTCATATGACATCAGGTGGGCGGTCCCCTGTCAGACACTGCCAGCAAAATTTTCCGTGGTGGTCATTACGCCGCCAGGGGGCGCAGTCCTACCAGTAATTACCTACTGCAAGAGCCCTCTCGAAGTAAGATCTTGGTCATTTATTACAGCTATCAGATTGTGTGAGGATACAGAGGCATGACAGGGAACAGACCATCTGATGTCTCAGCAATGACACCAGCAGGGCAGTGTATTATTTGCTAACTCAGAGATGCTGCAGCAACCTTGCCTTGCTGGTCTGTCACTTGCTCATCAAACAGTCTGTGCCATGTCATGCCTCTGTATCCGCAAACAATCTGATAGCTATAATGACCAAGTTTTATGCAGAGCTGCAACACAACCTGGCTTGCTTGTCACTCACCCAGTAGTGACAGAGTCTGCTTGCTCCCTAGGCTACTTATTCACTGTATGCTAACTTGATGATGTTGTTCTTTTATGCTGTGCTGCATAATAGCGAGTCGTTACAGCTGCCAGATCATGTGATAGGGTTGGTTGTCACTAGACAGGGAGCAGACTGGGCAGTCAGAGCGACCAGAACTTGGGTATTGCTGCTATGTTGGTTGCAGTAATATTTATTGCTATGCAGCTTTGTTGCCAATTATTGTGAGGACTGTTGTCACTTAGTGGTGTGCCAGGGTACTTAACTTACAGACATCAGCACCGGATCTCTTCAATGCCTGCACTGCTAGTAGGTTAAAAAGCTTAAAGCAGTTAGCTAATCATTACATGTGAGTGACATCTGCGACAATCCACCAGATGTACTGAGATTCACTACGGCTTAATTTAACTGCTTTTATTTTGCTTTGAACCTGAACTAATCATCAGTGCAATGCAGGTATTTGAATGCTGGCACTAAATAAAATGTCAGTACCAGCAGTGACTGTGGAACTGACATTCTGTTTAGTCAACCAAGATTTAATAGGGTGCTACACTACTGATTAGTTAGGTTCAAATCTGGAAGAAGCAGTAAAAATGGTAAAATCAACTCTGCAGATTCAGATGTCACTCGTCTTGATCAGACACTGACATGATACATACGAACATACGAAATGCCAGCAGAAACAGGCATCATGGTCTATCGAGTCTGCTCTATTGTGCAGCTAGCCCCTCAACTTGCAGCTGCCCCACCCCTCCTCATAACCACTCCCCCTCACTCAGTCCCACCCTCTCTTAAATCCTCCCACCATTCTACATGATACCACCTCCTCCTTGGGCAGAGTGTTCCACTTATCTACCACCTTTTCCGTGAAAAAGTGTCTCCTGATTCCCCCCCCCAATCTCAGCCGATACCCTCTCATGTCCCTCCCCCTTCTGATTTGAAGAATCCATTCTGTATTAATCCTGTTAATACCCTTTAGGTACTTACAGGTTTCAATCATATCCCCCCATCCCTCCTCGATTCCAGGGAATACATTTGCAGCTCTCCCAGCCTCTCCTCATAGGATTTTCCCTCAAGTCCCTGTATCACCTTCCTTGCTGTATGCTGCACTCCCTCCAACAATCTGATGTCCCTCTTCAGGACTGGCCACCAGTACTGCACGCAATATTCCAGGTGCAGCCTGACCAGTAACCTGTACAGTGGTAGGATCACTTCTCTGTGCCTGGAGGAGATTCCCCTCGCTGTGCACCCCAGCATCTTGTTTGCCTTTGCAGCCACCTTCCTGCACTGAGCTGAGTAGTTCATACTCCCCGTTATTAGTACTCCTAGATCCTTTTCCTCTACTGTGCTTTCCAACTGTACCTCTCCCAACTGATATTTCCTCCCCTGGTTGCTTGCTCCAAAGTGCAGTAACTTGCACTTCTTGGCATTGAACCCCAACTGCCATGTCTCCGACGAATCCTGTAGTTTGGTCAGGTCTTCCTGCAGATCCCTCCACCCCTCTATGTCATCTACCACTGCACCAGTCTTAGTATTGTCTGCGAACAGGCTGATCCTACTCTGGATCCTGTTTGAGATATTGGCTATGAATATCCCGAACAGCACCGGTCCCAGTACTGAACCCTGGGGCACCCCACTCGTAACGTCCTTTGGTGATGAGAGTTCCCCCCTCCACCACCACCCTTTGCTACCTACCCCTCAGTCAGTTGGTGATTCAGTTGACCATTTTTGTCCCCACATCAATGTATTACAGTTTTCCCCCAGCCTCCCATGCTGCTTTGAGTCAAAGGCCTTGCTAAAGTCCAAATATAGGATGTCCACTGCATGGCCCCTGTCCAGTTCCCTGGTAACCCTGTTGTAGTACTCGACTTGGTTCATCTGGCAGGATTGACCTGATACAGAACTGTGCTGATGGCCATCTTGGAGCCCATTGTCTTCCAGAAAGGTCACTAGCCTCTCTTTTAGGATTGACTCCATGAGTTTCCCCAAGACTGAAGTAAGACTCATCGATCTGTAGTTGCCTGGATTATCCTTCGGGCCACTTTTATGAATGGGCACCACATGGGCCATCCTCCAGTCCTGTGGCGTGCATCCTGTGTCCAGTGATGTACTGAACAGGTCTGCCAGTGGTCCTGCCAGCATCTCCGCTAGCTCCCTAAGTACCCTAGGGTGAATGCCATCCGGTCGTAACGCCTTGTCCACCCTCAGTGCCCTTAGTCCCTCCAGCATCTTGTCCTCTGTAATTCTGATATCAGTCACCCCTGCCCACTCCACCCTTCCCATGGAGTATCTGCCCACCTCTTTCCTTCGTGAACACAGAGCAGAAGTACTCATTCAGTGCCTCTGCCTGCTCCTCCTCCTTCTCCACCAATCTTTCTTAATTCTCACGATCTGATCGTTGTTTCTTCTTCTTCGTCTCTCGTCAATGTATCTGAAGAAGTCCTTTTCCCCGTCCTTGATTCCCTGTGCCAGTCTCAGCTCTCTGGAAGCCTTGGCCACTCTGACTATCCTAGTAACCTCCTTGGACTTCTTCGTGTACTCGTCTTTGTCCCCTTGTCCTCCTGATTTCGTAAGCCTCTGGGATGATTTTCTCTTGGTCCTCACTCCTTCCATTACCTCCCAAGTCAGCCAGCTCGGCTTCTTTGCTCTCCCCTTCTTGTTCCGTGTCCTGGTGCAGGTCTCAGTGGCCTCTGCCAGACTTTTTTTTTTTTGGTGTATATTTTCTTCCCCTTTGGGATGGTTGGCATGTCATTCCGACCAACCCCCCAGCCCCGAACCCAATATCAGGCCACCTCCTCGATTCCCCCACAGATTATTCCCCATGGTGGGGTAGTGAGAAGCTACCCACAGCTCAACTCGGCAAGTCGGATCCAGATGAGGAGGCACCATTCGGGTCGGGCCGCGAAGGCTGGAAGATCATGCTGCCCGACCTGTGCCACCTTTTCCTCTGGTTTTACGCCCCTGCGAAGTGCGGGCACGCAATAACGTCCGGGCACAATGTGCGATGTCTTCCGCACTCCGCCCCTTGCTGGCACCGCTCTAGTGGTGCCCCTGGTCATCACCAGGGGCCGCTACAGAGCAGTGGCTCCCTGGATCCCTCCCAGAGATAGGAGAGCAGTCCTCTGGATGCTCAATCCTGTTCCTCCACTGCCAGCCCCTGGCAGTCCAGGCTTGCGTCTGAACCTGGGTTGTCAGCGTGGCGCGAGGTGTGGCGTCCAGCGCCTCAACCCTTAGTGCCACTGGGCCAGCCGCCAGCCCTTTCTTAATGATATTCCATTTCTGGCTGGCACTCATGCATGTCTGAATTCCCACCAGATGCTCAAGCAAAATTTCCATCCCTTTAAAGTCCGCTCCCTTAAAATCGATCACCCTGGTACCTGTTCCTCCTGTTACCCTTCCCATATTGAGTGTGAACCACACCGTATGATGGTTGCTCCCAGCCAGAGGGTCCTCCACTCCCAGATCCCTTACAGCCTCCCCGTTTGTCAATACCAGGTCAAGAGTCCTACCCTCCCTAGTTGGCTCGCGTACCAATTGCACCAGGAAGCAGTCCTGAAATGCATCTAGTAATCTCTGCTCCTTTGCATATGTGGTGGTTGGGGTGTTCCAGTACACCCCAGGGAGGTTGAAGTCCCCCACCACTATGGTGTCCCCCTTCCTACAGACTCTTCTAATCTACTCGGCCAACTCCCTATCCAGGTCATCCCCCTGAGCTGGTGGCTTGTACACTATCCCCACCCTCAGTGTCTTTCTTTTAGAGTCTTAAAACTGCACACATAGGGCCTCTGTCCTGCCCTTCACCCCCCTCCTTTCTCATACACCTTATCCCCTCCCTCATGTAGATCACCACGCCCCCCTTTCCCCCTAGTCTGGTCCTTCCTGAATATCCTGTACCTTGGGATCATCATATCCCAGTCCTGGTTCTAGGTGGCCCGTGTCTCTGTGATGGCTGAATGTCCACCGTCGCCACAGCCAAGAGAGCTTGTAGTTCGGCTGATTTATTACCTAAGCTTCACGCATTCAGCGACACCACCTCAACCTGTGTCTTTTTGCCCCCCTCCCGGTCCCCCCCCTTCGAATCCCTCTTTGTGTCCCCACCTCAAACACCTCTCTGATAGCTTGCGGGGTAGGCACGCTGGCTCCCCCGGGATCCCTGCCTACTAGCGATCCTCCCTGGCCCACCCCACCTAGTTTTAAATCTATCCTTGATGCTATGTACCCCTCAAACCTCTGCTTTAATACCCCTTTCCCCTTCCCACTCAGGTGCAGCCTATCCCCTGCATACAGATCCTTATTTTCCCAGGTACTTCCCCATTTCCCCACTACCCTGTATCCCTTAGACTGACACCATTCCCCCAGCCATTTGTTGAACTCCCCAATCCTCCCTTTCCTTCCCGTGCTCACACAGAGTACTGGGAGCACCTCTGAAAAGGCCACTGATTCCCCCACTTCCTCACACAGCCCTTCTAATTCCTTAAACCTCCTCCTCACTACTTCTACCATCTCCCCCGCCAGGTCATTAATGCCCACATGCACCACTACATGCAGTTTCTTCCTGCCCCTCCTTGTGCATTTAAGAACCACCTGCCCCGCCCTGTCCGCCATTAGCCCAAATACAGCCTCCACCCATATTCTACTATGCCTCCCCTGCCACCCCATCTGGATCCCTTTGGAATGGGATCCTCACATCAGTACACCCCTTCCTCGTTCCTTGTCCCTGCCCTCACCCCTTTCCAGGGTATCCAATCATAGAGTATGCCAGCTCACTAACTCCACCATTCCTCCCTACTGCTCTCTCTCCTTCTCCCCGTCCTGTCCCCTCCCCCTTCACTGCTCCCTCCCTCTGCCCTGGCCCCCCTCCTACTCCACCCCAGTCATCCACCCCACCAGCAGTGCTTCTCTCCCCTTCAGTCCTGTCGCCCTCCTCTGACTGACTTCTGCCCCTTGTGGGTTTCCCTCTTCCTCCCTCTCCTGCTCTCCCCTTGAGATCACTCCCCCCCTCCTCCTCCACCAGCGTCACCAGCACAGCAAACCTATTTCCTGCCCATTCTGCCTGGCTGTGTTTCTGCTCCCTCCCCCCACCCCAACTCTAGCCTTCCCACTAATGCTAGACCCCTTGTTTGTTCCGCTCCTGCACTCCCTCCCCATCACTTCCCTTGAGCCACTGTTCCTCTCCTGCGGTGCCCTCATGTTATTTCCTGGATGTGACCTTCCAGGCCCCTTCCCCCTCCCCTCATCCTCTCCAGCTCTCTACCAAGCCATAGCACTTCCTCCCCCAGACTCCTCAACTGGATACAGACTGGACACCGTCCTAGTCTCCACAATATGTTAATCCAAACTGCCGCCCCACATCCATTACAGTCCACTATCCTACCCCTGATACCAGTACTAACTACAAAATACAATTCTATCTATAAGTTTTTAACCAGCCAGTCCCTACTTAAAAATACAATACCAACTCCACTAGCAGAAAAGTATAAAACACTACTAACTATGATACTATCCCATCCATATGTTTCCCAGCAAAATACAGCTTGAGGTGCTACACCTAAGTACAAAACACAGTAATATCTATAAGTTTATATCTTTTACCCCGAGCCCAAGCTTCATATCATTCTATAACATTACAAAAAACAGTCCTCTCTGTTAGGGCATGTTAGTGGAGGCACCTGGTAGTTATTTCAACCAATCCCAATGCAGCACCGCCCCAATAAGTGTGGACAAGCTAATGATGTGATTGCGTGCCACTTTTAGCCAGTATTACCTATGTGGATGATCCCTTGCCAGTAAAAGAAGACAACAAAACACATTCTTTTTGCATTAAAGTTTAATAATTAAGTATTGTTGTACTGAAATAAAACATGTTTTTTTTTTTTGTTAAAAACTTGAATTTCTCATCATTTTTGTGCCGGGCCGGTGAATATCCTGTCGGACTGGTGGATTTTTCCAGTCACTAGCCCGGCTGGCTAGTGGACAAAAAAGTTAATTTTAACCCTTGAAATGTCATGTTGAAAAAACAATTTTCTGCTGTGAAATGAAAAATTGTGATGTGCAATTAAATTTCATGGTAGAAAATCAATGTTCTGCTGTGAAATGAAAAATTATGGTGTGTAATCAGATCTCATACTGAGAAATCATTGTTCTGCTGTGAAACAAAATGAATTCTGTTTTGCAATCAAATTTCATGTTGAGAAACCACTTTTCTGCTGCAAAACAAAAACGTTTATTGCACAATCAAATGTCATGTTGAGAAACCAATTTTCTGCTGCAAAACAAAAAACTGTGATGTGCAAACAAGTTTTATGCTGAGAAACCAATTGTCTACTGTGAAACAAAAAAAATCACTGTGCAATCAAATTTCACGCAGAGAAACCAATTTTCTGCGGCAAAACAAATAATTCTGCTCTGCAATCAAATATTATGCTGAGAAACCAATTTTCTGCTGTGGAACAAAAACATTCTGCTGTGCAACCACATTTTATGTACACTGAGAAACCAATTTTCTGCTGTGAAACAAAAAAATCACGGCGTGCAGTCACATTTCATTTTGAGAAGCCAATTTTCTGCTGCAAAACAAAAAATTCTGCTGTGCAATCAAATTTCATGAGTACAGGCCAATTTTCTGCTGTGAAACAAAAACTTCTGCTGTACAAATTTCCTGCTGGGAAAGAAATTCTACTGTATAATCAGATTTCATGCCGAGAAACAAAAAATTATGCTGGGCAATCAAAATATGTTTCTAACAGACTTTTTTCGAATCGCAATTAAAAAACAGGCTTGCAAGTCAAATTTAGTTTTGCACCACCTTAAAGGTGTGACACAGAAAAGTGAGACATGATTCAAAAAACGGGAAAGACATTAATATGGCCAAGAGAAATGTGTAAAAGATCTTTATAATCAATTGACTGAAACAAGCCTTAGAATCTGAACCAGCATGTTCTAATGAGATAGATTCATGTTCCTTTTTATTATGGCTGCTGTAGTAAAAGTTTTAACTAGTAGTTTGTTAGGTGAGAAACAAGATAGCAGCTGTCACAAAACAAACAAACAAAAAATTGTGTGTCGTGAGCACTACATCTCACAAAATCAAAAATGGCTCTGCGACATCAAATTTATGGCGTCGTATCAGAACGTTATTCCAAAAACCCTACTGAGTATGCTCAGAACAGAAAAACAGAAAACTTTAAATGCCTATAACTCTAGAACTGTTTAATATTTTTTCATGAAACCTTGCAAAGGAACTACCTTGCCACAGCATGCTTATAACCTGAAAGTTCTGAAAAAAATTTCCATTCAGTGTAGGCTGTGGGTGAGAGCCCAAAAAAAAAATCCCATGTTAAGTATAGGAAAGAAATTAGACGTCTACAGGAAAATGACATATGCAGATCTCAGAAACAGCACAAGCTACCAGCACGAAACTTTCCACAGATCTAGACCTTGCCTGCTAGACAAAACACGCAAAATTTCAGCTAATTTTGTCAAACGCTGCCAAAGCTGTTAAAGGGACACTGTCAACCCCCTTAGACCTCAACGTGCCCCTAGTTTAAAAAGCATGTTATGATTGCTGATGTTCTGTGAAGATTGCTGATGTAGCTGACTATATGATTCTGATTCCAATTTTCTTTTTAACATGAAAAACAGAATGCCAACCATACTGGTGTTACCTCACAAAAACATGTTTGTTTACACTCCTTGATCAACTTCAACTGCATCTTTCATGGACTTGGGAACACCCCCACCCAGTTTAGTCACTCATGATGCAATGGGAAGAGAGAAGACTGCTGTGTCATGAGTGGCTGCATTTTTTTTTTGGGGGGGGGTCTAATGTTCAGGAATTATGCAATAAGAATTGATCAAGGATTTGAAACAAAACAAGACTGGGTATAATTACACCACTACCATGCATTTCAGTTCTGCCAGGAAAGGAAACAGGTAAAATAAACGGCAACATTAATGAATTTTGAAAAAGGTAATCAATCATAAAATGTGGGGTTTCATCTAGAAATAATATGATACAAAAAAGGTTGACAGTGTCCCCTTTAAGGTGCAAAGTTAGAGGTTTAACATTGAACGTCCTACTCAACCCTAACTATAGGGACGCTGCTGTAACTGATACAGACTTCTCATTATTCAAAGAATACAACCCTGGTCACGAGTCAAAGAAAGATGTGGCAGCCACCTTGCGCCAGCATTCCAGAAACATTATTGTCATGGGGCCATCTGGCAGCTCTGTGAAAAATATTCTTAAGAGGAATAATGTAAGAAGTACTTACTTCTAATTTGCTTCTTAATATCCTTGGTAGAGTCTAACCAGTTCTATAAGAAAGAAAAAAAATATTCTTTATTAGAAAAGTAAACAGAAATGTACTTTTTTTTATTTATTTAACGTTTGGTAACCAGAATTGGCATGAGATATGTGGTGCTTTGTGGGAATGGTGGTATGCTACATTTGAACAAGGTCATCAAAAAGAAATCACACACTATAAAAATCCTACATAAAATTCAACACTGTAAGATGTAAGGTAATCATGTTAGCAAATCTGTTTCAACCCATGCACTTACTTTAAAAAAGAAAATCTGATTAAGTCTCCAACACAATTTACATAAGTTACATTATTAGACATACCAGTTAAAAAGCACCAGTTATGGTGCTTTAATCAATCCCCTTACTGGAAGCTTACCTAAACGGGACTTCAACCGGTCACTTTGAGGAATTTTCCTTTTCTTATTTTTTTAAGGGGAAGAGATCATAAATCCTGTCTCCGAGGAAATGGCCTCTGATTTGACTCTAGTGGCCCTCTACAGTATAAAAAAATAGCCTAATAAAACACGCTCCCATTTATATCAATAGCATGCACCCCAGGCTCTACAAACTCCTACATTACAAAACATCTGAAAGCTGGGAGCGGCACTGGGGAGGAGGTTTACAGAATCGGCAGCATGAAGGGGAAGGGACTGGGCAGCCAGTTCCTCTGAGCGAGGATTTACAATCCCTTCCTTATCAAAAATAAAAAAATAAAAATTCTGCAAAGGGACCAGTTGAAGTCTTGTTTAGGGAAGCTACTGGTGAAGAGCTTAAGGAAATGTTATGAGCACAACTGATGCTCTTTAACCATGACTAGCCTGACTGCTTCAGATATGGTGGAACCCATATGCATAAATGACTGCTAAAATGATACAGTAAGTACCAAATAAACTCTCGTACTAAGCAGCAAAATAAAATAACGATTTGAACCAGGTCTGGAAATGCTCTATATACTAGCTAAAAAAACCAAAAGCCTTCATTAGAAGCTAGGGTTATTTGGAAAGATAATCAAAGTATACATTAACATACTGTTTCCATGAAAGCTAATTTAGAGGGAACAGTATGTAGGGGGATTAACCTTAATTTGAGAAATAAACAATCAGATGGCGCAAGGCAGATATTAGTTAATTTAGGCCTCCATCAATTAATCCATGAAACAACTCATACACAATATATTGTAGCTCAGGATACGAGTCCACCCTTGATTGGGTGGCAGTTACAGACCCTCGTGAGTGATCTCTTCTGGAGTCCTGTCTGATCACTGCACGGTGTTCTGTAACACATCTGCAAAACAGCACAAGAAACAACCATCAATTATTTTTACTCGTTAGAGTTAGGAATCTGAATATTGAAGAATTTTAATGATTTTCATGGCAGATTGGTAATTTTTGGACTGTATTATCAATCTGGATGCTGCCTATGACATTTGTAGTACCTTTTTGAATATTTGTCATAGGTTCTTCCCCTTGAAAAAGTTTAGAGTTAACAGATATACAAATGATTGATTACAGCCGAAATTTTGAAATTAAAGTGTAAGAGATAAAAAAAAAATGGCTACATTATAGAAGAACAAAGGACTCCATAGTCTTCAGGAGTAGGAAATTCTAAGAAATCAATATAAGTCAGCTGATAGGGCAGCAAAAAATGAAAATTACATACTCACTGTAATTCTTAAGGGACGATTCTAGAAGGTGGGCGCAGGGCTTGCGCCAAGCACTGTGTCCACTGCAAAATTTGTCGCATTACGCAACTCGTCTAATCTGTATGTAATACGCAGTTGTGACACTTTTCCCACTTTACGACAGCTTGCACCAAAGGTTTGACACAAGCCCCATGCAAAGGATACCACAGATGACACAAAGTTAGACCAGGTGGGAGCTGGTCAAACTTTGCTGCATTGGGGACTTGAGGGAGCCAGCTTCCAGAATAGCAAATTTTCCCGTGTGTGACACAAGTCACCACTTGCATCATATGCCCTGCCACATGTCCTCTGCAGCGATCACAGCCACTTCCAGAATCGGCCCCTTGATCTTCCAGAATATCTTCACCATTTATTCACACCATTGGGTCTGTGCTGGAGGCACTAGGTCCCTGTGGGAGCAAAGTCTTTCTGCAGCCTACAGCTAGGATGCTGACATCGGTGCCTGAGTTGCCCACCAGGCAGATGCATGATGTGATGCTCGTGGACCGGCCAGTAACCAATGCTGGCTCCCTACCTTCCTCAGTTCTATTGCCTGGAGAGGAAAACAAGTGGGAGAGAGAACAGAAAGAGATAGAAGGACTACGGAGACTAGCCCAAAGGGATAGGAAAAGGACATAGAATATAAAAATCATAAAAACAATAAAACCTGACTACCAACTAAAGAGGAGGCTAAGAATGGACTTAATGGTAGGGGGTTAAGGGAAGCTAGAGCCTAGGGACACTTGGGAAGCAAGGCAGTGGCCAGAGGATGGCTCTGGCCAGAAAGGTGGGCCAAAGGAATCTCCTTCATTTCCCTCATTTTCTTCCTTTTTTTTTTTTCTTTTTTTTTGAAGTAACTGGGGAAAAAAAGAGCTGGAGAAGAAAAAAAGCGGAAAGAACAAGGATTAAAGGCAAAAAAGTGGCACTTGTGATGAAAAGATATGACACTCAGATATTAGCAAAGACAAGTATATTCAGGACACAAAGAAGATGCTGCTCACAAAATCCCGGTGCTTCGACCACATGGGTCTTCCTCGGGGGTGTGTCAATGACACCCCCAAGGAAGACCCACTGGGATTTTGTGAGCCGCATCTTCTCTGTGTCCTGAATAAACTCACCTTTGCTAATATCTGAGTGTCATATCTTTTCATGTAGAGTGCCACTTTTTTGCCTTTGCTTGTCACAGTTGGGGTCAGTGAATCCTTAGTGGGCAGCAGCACAGCTTCCTTGAGTGTCTCATTCTGCCTGGCTACTGATAAAGAACAAGGAGTACCCCTTGCCACTCTAGGGGGGAGAAGAGGGGAAAGGGAAAATAACATATCAATAGGAGTGTATTCCCCTGAAAGAATGCTATGGAGACACAGGAGATAGAGCTTCACTTTCAATAGCTAAGAGGAGACAAGACAAGCCGTCTAAATTCAGGGGGCGGAACAGCAGCTGTGAGAGGCCTAGTAAGGCAGCCAGAATAGGAAATGGACTGAGGGAAGGGAGGACAACAGAAGGGGGAGGAAAGTCTCCCTCTTTAAGAAAAGCTATTTTTTTTGTTGTTGAGTCTAGATCCCCAAAAGGGGAACATTCCCCTTACCCATTTTTCTCTTGATTTTTTTTTAAGAGGACCCCCAAAATAGGAGGACGCAAGGAAAAAGGGAAAGGAAACACTGTTTAACCAGGAGTAGCACACTAAGCCGAAGCTTGTTTCCAGAAGCGACCTGGGAGCACAAGGAAGTTAAGTGACTTGCTCAGGATCACACAGTATGCACCTAGGCGGCTGTGGGATTTAAACCTAGGTCTCCAGATCTGCAGTTCAGAGCCTTAACCCACTGCACTATACTGCCTCCGTGGGGGGAGGGGTAAAGGACCGGCAAGTGGAAGAGAAGACAGAAGAATAGCGTGAGATGCCCAGAGGCCCTGACTCTAGCTGAGCAGAGGACAGTGGGAAGGCGTGTGAATAAATGGTAAAGGTATTCTGGAAGATCATGAATTATAGTATGTAATTTTCATATCTCACAAGAAGCAGTCTTAATAATTTATTCCCACCATTTTGTCAGAGCACCAAGCTAACCGTCAAACAGGGTGGTGCTGCTCACCCTGAGGGAAATGTTTATTCCCTCAGCCCTATGTGGGGGATAACCACAAGAAGGCCGGAACCCCTCATGGGTTTGGTGGGACCAAAGACTGATCATGGGCAGATGGAGGCTTCCATAGGCTGGGAGCTGGAATGCACCTCGACAACTTATGCCTGACCCTGGAGGAAAAGAAATGAGCCACCTAGAAGCACGAGGCAAGCACATTACACTAGACCACAGATGACAACCTGGATAGGTGAAGCCACACCATCCACCTAATGCAGACAGCAGTTCCTACCAGCCTGGAACCTACCTCACCAGTTCCAGGCCCTGGCCGGAAAGACAAATGGCCTGCCTGGTTGCCTCGCAATCTAGTACTGATGCTAGGAGTTGCCCCAGTGGTGTCCACAGGTGCCTGCCATAGGTCGCCTGATGGTGGCCGTACAGAGATGCACAGCATGGTACATGCCACTGAAAAAACATGTCTGCCCCAGACATCAAATTCCAGAGTCAGAGTCAGGGGAACAGTCATGCACCAGGCATCTATGCCCAGAGAAAGTGTCCAGGAGAAGAATCCCAGAACAGGGATGCAGCACAGCACATGGAGACCCCATGGGAGCGTGATACCTGTGCTTGATGTCCCTTTGGGCTGGAGAAGGGCCAGAGGGATGGAGCCAGACATCCCTGAACGCCACTGTAAAGGGCTGTGACCATGGAGGGATGACTGTGGAGCCTCTGCTGTATTCCCTCGGGAAAGACATTGCCAGTTTACCTGGATTGTAACCAGCAAAATGGTGTAGGACCAGCTCCTGCATCATCTCTCTCAAGAACTACTAGTACCAGCTATACTCAGCATCAGAGAAGACATGGATGGAGATGTCCTCTTCCTCTGAGGAGGTGGGAGAAGATGAGAAGCTGTAATCGGGGCATATCCGGTGCAGGGACCTCAGGTCACAAAATAGCCTTATGTAACCTATGACGATATTGGGGAAAAGCACCAGTCACCTCCATGAACTATTTCCAGGACAGGGGCCCAGTAGGACCAAGAATGCCTGTGAGATGAAGAGGAGGGGGCAGAGGAGGAAGGCTGCACAAGACCAAGCCAGGTCCTCTGCCGGGGTAGTGAGAATGCTAAGAGGACCTTTCCTGGTGGGGGCCTGGCAGACTCGCCCATCAGCAAACAGCCAACAGCTGAACATCGAGTGGGATGATGCACCTGGTGAGAAGCTCCCAGGTGGGGAGAGCAGTCGTGCAGGTCCCATGGGGCAGCCCTGATCCCCACCAGTGATAGGTCTAGCCAGTTCCAGAGAGAAACGAGAGTCAGAGCCAGTGCTGCAACTACTGTCAGAGATGCCACGTACTCTAGGCAAGGAGTAAACCATTGACCTAGACCTCAAGATTCCTTCATCAGGATTGGCCCCATCCCTTGAGCCAGGCCAATAATTGAGAACAAAGTCCCCAGGGGCAGAAGTGCTGGAAACAGTGCAGTGGACCACACCAGTCCCATCCCCGACACTGCAAGTGGCACCAGGAATAGCAGCAACACTGGGAATGACACTGGGATCCGATCGGACACCGTGAACAGCACCAGAACCCAAGCCAGTACCGTGGTACTGACCACAAGTCCAACCACCAGAGAAGACTCCAACCTTGGCCTAGTCCCAAAAACAGGCTCACGCAGGCCTCCTGCATCACTGGAGCCCTCAAAAGTCCCAATGTCCTCCCTGATACTCCCCCAGGCTATCCCACCACTTGAGGAAGGCTATCCAAAGTACCTCCAGGGAACAAGAGGAACCAATTCTAGAAGCCTTCCCTCTCCTGGCACTGCAGGCAGTATCCAGAGTGGGCCCGGCCTTGCAACTGGCAGCATCTCACTTACCAGTACCGGCCTGAGTACCAGGAACCCAGGCGACACCAGGCTGCAATGTAAAGGTGCCCAACGGCGTAGGCCCAGCATATAGCTTTGACCTCACCACTAGGTGTGTCCACTGCCCCAAAGGGCTGACAGACTGGGAGGGGTGCTCAGCCGGTCCCCTTGAGGAGACCGACTGTCCACCAGACCCCTTCCCCAGGCTGTCCAACATCCCAATGGGGCAAGCGTGAGGAGAGGCCTGGTTTTCTGCAGTACATATAGTACTGGTAAAGGCTCAGTGGAAGAGCCAGGGGACCTCACTTTGGTGTCCCTGGTATGATGCCTGCCTCCAAAAGTGGGTGACTTGTGACCACACCAACGCACAGATCTCAAGGGTGCGAAGTCCACAGAAAAGCAGGCATGGCACCTATCCATATCATGGTCAGTGCCGAGGAAGATTAAACAGGCGTTGAGCTAGCCTGGACTGTGATATGACCAATGTAGGAGCACCAACGAATTGGGAGGCCATCCTTGTTCTTCTTCTTAAGACTACTTCTTGGGCTTCTTGAGACCAGACATAGCGCCAAACAGAAACTATAAAAAAATTAGAGAGAAAAGAGTTTGATGCCGCACAAAGAGAAAATAATAAAAAATGGTGCCAAAATGGATACAATGCCAAGGTATGGCTTCAAACGGGGTGGCAGTGAGCCAAGGAAGGACGCAGCTAATGATGACTAAAGTGCTCCCACAGCGTGCTCTCCACAGCAGGAAAAAAACAATTAAGGAAGGTAAGGGGCCTGCATCGGTTACTGGCCAGTCCACAATTGCCACGTTATACATCTGCCTCGAGGGCAGTGCCGGCACCGACGTCAGGCCCCATGCTCTAGGCTGCAGAAACACTTTGCTTCCAGGGGGTCCTACTGCCTCCAGCACAGACACAATGGTAGGAATAAATGGTAATGATTGACTCTTGGAAGACTTAATTATTTTAAAGTAAAATAACAGGACTGGGGGAATTTAAAAAAATTAATTATTTTTATTTTGCTTGGCTCTGCGTCCACCATTCATCAGTCGACTGCACACTCTGCCCCACACCCTTCACCATGGGACAGACCCTACCCCCGAACACCCCGGCTTAACCCACAGGGGCGGGGCCAAGGGGGAGGCACGGTCCACCAACAGATGTGAGAAGGCAGCATGGGAGCAGGAGCCCAGGCGACATTGTGCAGTCCACTACATGGAGCAGACATCATCCTGCAGAGGTGGAACCTCTGATTTTTCAAGGTTTTTCTCCCCAGGAGGTGTGTCGTGCAATGACATTAAGGCGGCACGTTGAACGTCTGTTATGCCTCCCAAATAGAACAGGTGCCAGCAGCTGTACTCCCCAGCCTACCAGGGGTTAATCACACGCGACACACACACCCCCGCCATAGAGGACAACAGTCCATAGGACGCCTAACCCCCCCAGCCAGCTCTCTGACGTCCCAAGTCCAGATTTTGGAATACCTTGATTCAGCTTATGGGAGAGGAAGAAAGTCTGAATCAACTACTTTTAAGGTTGATGGGAGAAAATTACATGATCCTAGGGAAGTTGCACACTGCCTAAATAGATATTCTAGCGATCTAGATAGGCACTGGTCAAGATTTTCTACAGCTTCTTCTATTTTTGATCAACCAGGTTTGATTAATAATTTTGATCAAGTTTCTTTAAACCAAGAAAGATTAAACTGGCAGTATAGCCTAGAGGTTAGAGTAACAAGCTGTGAATGAGCTTGGTACATCCAGAAGTCCTGGGTTTGATTCCCACAACCTCCTCTTGCATACTGTGTAACTCTGAGAACGTCACTTAACCACCCAGTTCTCCTGGATTGCCCCTGAAAACAGGCAGTTGTGCCTAGTGGGCCTTACATAGTTCCCCAAAAAAATTAAAAAAAAACTTCTAAACTTCTATTTATGTATTCTCTCACCCAATGTGGTATGGAAATATTTGGAGAAGGCAGACTGCAAACCCTCAACTGGAGTTGATAAAATTGATTAATGATTATTTAAACTTCGTAGTAGATCTGTGGCCTATCAGGTAACAAAACATTTTAATTACTCTTTATGTTACAGAGGTTTTCCATCTGTTTGGAAGGATACGGTCATTACACTGATAGGCAAGGGTGTTCCAAAACTTGTGTGGAAAATCTTCATCCTATTTCTCTTCTGGTGCCCCTTTCCAAAATTTTGGAGCAGGCTGTGTTTGACCAGACTGTGGATTTTTTTTTTTTTTTTTAAGATTTTGTCTAGTGCCCATCATGGTTTTCATGTACAATACAACACAGAGGCTGCCTTGATGAGGTTCACAAACCATATTCATGTAGCCATTGACAAATGGCTCTATGTTGCCTCAGTGTTTTGTGGACCTCACCAAGGCATTTGACCTGGTGGACCATCAAGTACTTAAATAATGTCCTATGTAAGTTAAATTTCTCAAGGAATGTTTTGCAGTGGCTCTCCAGTTATTGCTGGCTCGGTCCCACAGAGCTTTGACTGAGGGTATATTTTCTGAAATTTGTGATATTGCTTGTGGTGTCCCTCAAGGATCCATCCTTGGTCCCTTATTTTTTTCAGTTGTTGGAGATTCTCTTCTGGAAGTGTGTCACCACAGAGAAATAATTCTTTACGCTGATGACATTGTTTCATATTAGAAGGGTGATGACATAAATGAACCTAATGGCAAACTGCAGGAAGATTTCAACAGGCTCCAAGGATTGTTCTATGCCCATAAACTGGATCTAAGTTAGAAAAAGATGAAGTCAATGATCTTCACATAATCTCAGGCCAATGACTTGGCCTTCAAATTAGTGGATACTCAAGTTGAGGAAACTGAAATGGTCCTTAAGTTCAACTATTTAGGGGGGTTATCCTTTATTGTCTCTCATACGAGGTGCATGTTACAAATTAAGTAAAAGATGTTTCACCAAAGGTTGTGTACACTCTATAAAGCACAACAGTTCCTTATACCGGGAAAACAAAAATACTGTTAGCTAATACTTTTCTGTTCACAATTTTGGATTGTTTGTTTCCCCTGCATCAGACAGGGTTCTGTCTCACATGAGAACTACTTGTCACAGTGTTATCAGATTTGTGACAGTCTACCTGTGAGAATGCACCACTGTGTACTTTACCAGACTGTAGGACGTTTCTCTTTTTGAAAATCGTTTTAAATTTACATCTCTTATGTTTCTGCATAAAATAACACTAGGTTTATTACCACATAGTATTACTGAATTGTTCCCTAAAATTGCCTGTGTTCATGGTACGAGGTCTTAAAGTAAATTTACATTGAGAACACCTTGGTTTTTCATCAAACAGGGTTTGAACTCCCTGAGCCTTGGGGCAACTAAGGCCTACAGTAATCTCCCAAATGCAGTCACTGATTTTCCTAGGATCTCTTTTTTTAAGAGAGTTTTTATTGGGTCAATCAACCAGTAAGTGTTGATACTGTTATTTACATTGTTTGTATACTCCATTAAAGAACAACTATCTCACTCTTTCCCAGTACCTCCCCCACAAAAGCATAAAGAACCCTTACCAGGCTCCGAGTCCACTGGTGCCAAAATTTAAATTTTTCTGTGTCCCCTTTTAGGAGGGGAAGGGATCATAATTTGGCTCCATGGAGCCGAGCCACACTGATCCCTTTCACTTCCATGTACCACTTCAGTCTGCGGTCCACCCTGTGCTATGTCATTTCTGACATCACTATTTGTAGAGGAGTGTAATGCTTACAGCTTTAATGGACCTTTTGAAAGTAACATTTGGTACTTTACATTGCCAGCAGAAACTAATCATGGCCACCGCTTAACTAATAAGGACTTGCTAGGCCATAAGGCCATAATTAGTTCCTACTGGCAATGTAAAGTACCAAACTTTTACTCTTAAAAAAGGCCCCATTAAAGTATATGGAGCGCACTCCTGTGCTCTACAAATAGTGATGTCAGAAAATGACGTAGAGCGGGGGCGGACCTCAAACTGAAGTGGTACACAGAAGTGGAAGGGATCTGCGTGGCTCGGCTCCACGGAGCTAAATTATGATCCCTTCCCTTCCTACATGGGGGCACAGAAAAATTTAAATGTTAGCACCGGTGGACTGGGAGCCCAGTAAGGGTTTTTTATGCTTCTGAGGGGATGTACTGAAAAAGTTGCTCTTTAATGTTTTCTGGTTGTTTACGTATTCTGTGTTTTGTAATTTGCAATTCAATTGGTCACTTGTGAAAACAGACATTACTGCTCATGTGCTTACCAGTATAAAACAAATAAATGAAATGAAATGAACTCAGTGTTAGAAGCTAATGACCGATTTTCATTAAACAGCTCTGATATTTTCTGACGTTTTGTTCCCTGTGTTTGTGGCAAGTTTTTTTTTTTTTTTTAAACTTTTCCTTGCTAGTTTAACAGCCCCAGGGGATGCCATGCAGGCTTCTTTTATTGACTTTGACCTGTCTAAATTTTCCCAGAATGCCTCTGGGAATTATGTAAATTAGATCCAAGACCAATAAGGTATGTGAGCTTTATTATCACCCAGTGACAGCACTTTATAAAGAAAATTGCTGCACATCCATAATAACAGCAGTTGCCGCTTAGAGAAATCTGACTTCGGCTGGGGAGGGAGGGCAAATACTTTTTCAAAGTGGTTTACTATCACAAGCAGTTGTAGTTGGAGACTGTGACTAGATTATAGCTAGGATCCTGGACTCTAAGTTCTAGTTCGAGGTCTGTCCAACATCATTCCCAAAAGCATTCAGGGAAAATTCCAACAGATCAAAGGGAATAAAAGAAACCTGCATGACTACCTCCAGGGGCCATAAAACTGATGGGGAAAAGTAAAAACAAAATCTTGCCAGAGACACAGGGAGCAGAACCTCAGAAACCATTAGAGGAAAAAAACAAAACAGTAGAGTGCACGACATGTGTTTTTATAATTTTCCATGTAGATTTCCTTTAAGCAAAAGGTATAGTCAGGGCCTAAGGGTGAGCTAAGGATGTGGAAAATTTTGAGAATGACTTTCTGGTCAAACAATAGGCTGATCTGACTCTAAGCTGCCCACCGCCTTAACATTATAGTGTTTAAAAACCAGGGGCCTTTGTGTTTTTTCTAATGCAGCTTTACAAAAAAAATAAGAACACTAGACAAGCCTCTACCAAGTGAAAATGCCACAGAGGCTGGTTGTAACTAGAAGCAACATCAACCCCAGCACTTTTAAGATTCATAACTTAATGTTCATCAGAGACTGTGGCACGGTGGCCCACTGGGGTCAGTTCCATTGGTACCACTGCAGTTCACATGGGTGGCAGCATTTTCTGTGACTTACACAGAGGCACAGCAACAGGCACATAGCTTCTGTACTATCCCGTACAGCTGCCCAATAAATGGTCAGCTGTGAACACAGAACAAGAATGAGAAAACACATCATTCAGCATTTAGGAAGGCCCAGACTGGTGGAACTCAAGAGTACTGTGGCATTTTAATCTGAGGAGGCAACAGCCACAGTAGGGTGGAATGCAGCAGTGCAAATCTGTGCCAAGAAAGCACAACAATCCTTTCTTCTGACCGCGTATGGAAAGAAAGAGTATGGCAAGCTATAGAAACCTGTAAAGACATTCTTGTAACTCCCACTATTTCTAAAATGCCTAGTACTCTTTAACCAATTCAGTGATATATTTTATACAATGGGTCTTTGCTGCTCAAACCTAAGTTTTGGGGAATTCCCTGACAGGAATATGTGTGTGTGTTTTTTAATAATATTTTTTTATTGAAAGTTAAATAGCATTGGTACAATTCTTTAATGGTCATTTACAATTTTCCTTTTTTTGTTAATTTCTTACAGGTGCTACACATGGCTGGAATAACCACAAAGAATGCAGGTTTGTTATAGTAGAGATAACATATGCTAGATTTCATGTATAAGTCTATCCGAGTGTTCTGAGTTTCATTAAACATATTGATACACTGTTCTTGTGGCCGTTCATCTGTTTACGTGAATCAGACAGCATAGCATTTTAAGGCATGAAATGGTTATCGTAACTACTGTAGGATACTAAAAATGGCTATTTTGCATATACTTGGTACCACTGTATCACGTGATAAAAGAGAATTAACTTTGCAAATACATCAACAGTAAAAACACTTTAGGCTGTATTATGGAGAAAGGTGCTTGCACTGTCAGATTTCCCAAGGGCTTGAAGTTGAACCCTATTTAGGACTAAACATTAATGGTATTCCATCCTGTTCTGCATACCAATTTTGAAGGCAAAATACCATTTTCAGCCTGCTGGTATTCAGACTAGAATACCACTTGTCTATGCCTCCACTCTGCCCTTTAATCTACAGCATGCTCTCTTGGATAGGCGGAACACAAGACTGTGAGACGGAATACCATACTTTGTTTTTCTGGTATTCCACCTCCCACACCAGATTGTTTCCTTAAATTCTACACCTGCTGTTACAGATATTCTTGAGATATTAACTGGTGATATCATTTCTGGAGACAGCACCACCCCAACTTGCATTTTTATCATGGTATTTATTGCAGAGAAAAGAATTGCCTTTCCCTGCTGTATCTCTGAGATCTATGTTTCACACTGCAGTAAGTTTAAAGAGTAACTCTCTATTATAATGCATCTCTACTTCTCGGCTTTCTCTTGACAATCGTATTAAATTCTTGGCATTGGTGGCCGGTCCAGTGGCACTCAGGCGCTGGATGCCTTAGCTCGTGCTACATCGTCGACCTGGGTTCTGGAATGACCTCTGGTTGTTGGGGTGCCAGCGTGGGGGGGAGGAAGGGAGTGGGATTGAGTAGCTGGTAGGCAGCTTTCCCCTCCCCCCCCCACCGTTCCGCTCCGACCGGGTGGAGGTCCGGTGGGAGGGAGCAGCGGTGATAGCCAGGGTGGGGGCAGAGGCAAGTCGGGTACTCAGCATGTGCCTCCATGCACGTGCAAGTACATGTACATGCCAGGGTCCCGGGGACAAAAAAACAAAACAATTACTAAAAAAAAAAATTAAAAATTCTTGCCATTGGTTTTTCTTCAGAAAGTAGTCTTAGGACTAGCCCCACCAAGTATTCAGGACATATTTATAGACTCGTTTAATATTAGGTGTACCAGGTCATTTGTCAACCGTGTTTTCCAATTCTAATTATGAACAGTTGCTCAAAGATCCCTAGTTTATAGAGCTACGAACTGGTACAACAAGTTACCTGTGCAATGTCAGTGGCTCAGGAGGTAGCACACTCGCTTCTGAGGCCGGGAGATCAGAGGGCTGTGAGTTCAGTTCCCACATCTGGCACTTGGGTTAATATCCCAGTACTGACACTGCAGTGCAGCATGAGAGGGGTGCTGTACTTCTGAGGTGCCGACTTTCAGATGAGACGTTAAACCGAGGTCCCATCTGCCTGGATTGGTGGTAGTTCAGGTGGATGTTAAGGATCCCATGGCACTTATCGAAAAGTGTAGGGGAATTTCCCTGGTGTCCTGGCCAAATTTCCCTCATTCACTAAAAATACCACCAACAGCTTAATCTGGTTCAAGGTCAGTTGGCTTTCATCTGTATCCCCCTTCCCCGGGTCATGCCTGAAAATAGGCAGGATTTGTCTAGTGCACTTACCTGGTCAACAAAAACTAAATAAATAAATAAAAAATAAATAAACCTACATCCATTACTGCACATAAATCCAGTCAGTTTTAAAAATGTATGCTCTCAGTTTTTATCCTGTCAGTCCAGATGTAATTGTACTTACCTGTTTTATATTATGTATATTTATTTTTTTTTTTTTATTATTTTGTATGTACTGGACACTTATGAAAAAGGGTTTTTGCCCATTAAGGTTTTCCAGTACAATAAATAAAATGAAATGAAAAAATAAAAAGCTTTAAAACACTAGTTTTACACCTATTATGTTTTAACTTTACTGTTTTCTAGTTATTTGTCTGTTTTTTCTTCCCCCTACTACTGGTCTATTAAACACTGCAGACAATGCAGCAGTTATTTCACTGAGTCTTGCAAAATGTATCTGACTCTCCCCTGTTAACCACACAATTGCTGTTTGCAATATCACAGTCTGTTGTCATGGTGAGCGCTATGACGTCATAAACAAAGGCTCTGGGAGATTAACACGGGAGAATGTTTTCTATATAGACTTTTTAGATGGACAACATAGATGTGCTATAAATCTTGCAAAAGAACATTGAAATGAAAAAATATGTTCTCTCGGAAAGTGCAACCTGAAACATCTTATTTATGAAAACACATGCTGAAGTGCAGAGTCGCCCTTTAATTATAATGTGCAATACTGGGCACTTATTCAGTTTGCATGTTCCACATATACCTGTTTTGTTTGTTTTATTCCTGAGATGGGGATAGTACTTGATCCTACTGCTGGGAAGAAGAGGGCAGAGGTTAAACTTGCACTGTTATGCATCTCTCTCTCTCTCTCTTAATCCGGCCAACTTGGGTCTGGCAGTATAGCCTAGAAGTTAGCGTAATGAGCTGTGAATGAGCTTGGTACATCAAGCAGACCTGGGTTTGCAAACTGTGTGACCCTGAGCAAGTCACTTAACCTCCACAGTTCTTGTAGGTCGTCACTGAAAACAGGCACTGTACCTAGTGGGCCTTAGCAGGTTACCAGCAAAGACCAATTAAAAAAACCTTCCCTGTTAACTGTAACTAATCTGTCTGTAATATACAGAACATAAAAGGGTTCAAATAGTCACAAGAATCTACTGCAAAGCTTTACATGATCCAGTGAGGCCGAACGAGTCAAGGGAACATGCTGTAGCCCCTGAACTTGTGGTCTGCCATAAGGAATGATAAGCATTATATGTCAAGAAAGCATTACAATTAATTGGAGGACTCCTCTCCCCCGTGCACGAGATACTCATTTTTCAGTAGTGTGTCTCACGTGCAGGTGCCAAGGTCAGCTTGGGTGGGGGAGCCTAAGCCCAAGATTTGATTTTTTTCATTAATTTAGCCCACTGTTTTTAACCAGCAGTAACTTTTTTAAGTAAGCCCCCCTACCCAGCTCCTTTGGTCTAGAGCCTCCCCTTGCAGGTGCCTTGGAAACAGCTAGTTCGGGGGAATTTAAAAACATTTTTTTAAATATATTACTGATCACCCTCAATAGTGAATATTTTTATCAAGCGAGACATTTTTTTTTTTTTTACTGTTTATTCACCTTCATTATCTTCAGAGATGTACCCCATACCTGCTCACTTGCCACTCAACACCTCCTGAAACTTCCCCTGGCCTACCTGCTCAGG
This sequence comes from Neoceratodus forsteri, assembly GCA_016271365.2. Taxonomy (NCBI): domain Eukaryota; kingdom Metazoa; phylum Chordata; order Ceratodontiformes; family Ceratodontidae; genus Neoceratodus; species Neoceratodus forsteri. The sequence continues at coordinate 1,733,065,660 of CM057449.1, forward strand.
TGTTGGTCTGTGGTTTACCTGCCATGGTGGAGCTCTCCCAGGGGCTAAGGCAGAGAACAAGATTCCCTGTCCTGGTGGGTCAATCTTGGGCTTCTGAAGCCTAGGATGAGAAGAAGCTGCTGGCATCATGCTGGGCAGCTGAAGAGGGTTTCTCTTATGGTTTCCCCAGAGGAGTGAACATGAAATGACATCAGCACACTACCATGCATGCTCCCATGTATGGTGCACAGATGTCCACCACTCCCCTCAACCTGCGCCGTGCAGTTCCAGGCTCCCTCACCTCCAGCCACCACTAGAAATCAGGCGATCACCAGATGCCAAAACCTACCCTCTCCAGAGAAGAGCAGTCCACTGGACCCTCGATCCTCCTCCTCATCACCTGGCCTTCTGAAACCCTAGGCTTGCTCCTATACACAGGTCATCAGCACTGCAAACTGCAGGGCTACCACTGCACCAGCAATCCAGCAATCAATAATAAATTAATACTACTGGGAAGACCACTCTTACGTTTGTAAGGGTGGTCTCAATTACATTCATTGGTTACCAACACCACTCACATACAGTTTGCTGTTCTCATACTGTACCCTAAATATGCATGTTAGACCACTCTTCAATCTCAAGAGTGGTCTCCATGGAAGTAGAAACATGCAAAATCACTACTGTGTTGGGTGCAAGTTTCATTAACAACTAATATTACATTGCATACACTCTTATTGTGGATGTTTTTACTTAATTTTTCCTCGCCTCCTTTACCTTCCTACTCCAAGAACCACAGACCACCAATAGATCCTCAGCAACTCTGTGAAGGAGCCAGTGATGCCTGATTTTCCCCATTTGATTTAACCAGGATAGCCCAGGTGAGATGCACACCTTTTCCAGTAGGGTTCTGCTTCTACCCACTTCCATAGCTGGACGGACTGGAGTGCTGAGAAGTCAGGTGACCTGCCCATCTCACAGTTTTTGTCTCTACTGGGGTTTGAACATAGTATTAAAAAAAGGATTCGCACAATGCTGGGGTGCTATGGATAATTCCAACACAGTACATACACAGAAAATCCAGCACTCACCACCTTCTTGGGAAAAAGTGCAGCTCTCAGATGTATATAAATATTAAGGTGCCAGGATAAAACAAAAACACCTTGATGCTTTTCAGAATTTACTCCTTTTTCAAAAGACGTGCTATACCACAAATCAAGTTGCTTTTTATACATGTAATGTGATGTCATCACAATCGTCACAAGAGAAAAACGTGTACATTTTTCAAACAGTGAACAGGTGACACTCATAACATGATTAAAAACACAACAAATAATATTAAAAACACAATCCTGTTGTCACTAAGACAAAAAAATATTTTGCAGGAGTTTTCAGTCTGGTCACTACTTCAGGAATGGTCTATAGTCCTGGTGCAAACCATATCTTAAATAGAGAAAACACAGACAACGTTTAAGTGCAAAATGTGATCAAATGTCTACGATCAATGTTTGTCACAATACTGTAAATATTCAAACAGATTCCATTCATACTCCACTATAGTTTAATGTAGTGCATGATGTCAAAACTACCATTAAGTACTGGAAATGTACATGCCCCCAGGGTGTGTATCCAGAAACCTTCTTGTTTTAATATTAACTTGTCAAAATCACACCCTCTGGGATGAACACACACTTTGTAGCTCGGAATGTAAATCCATGATTTTTGCCATCATTAGTGTGGCTCTTGTGTAGCACCCTGGCACAGGGGCATAATTATAGGGGGGGACGGGGGGCACATGTCCCCCCCCAATTTTTACCATTACCACATCTGTTTCCCCCAATATTTTATTTAATTTAAAATAATCAAAATAAGCCCTGGTACTAATAACCAGTAATTATGCAGCATTGCTTGCTTTCATGCGACTGAAGCTGGCGCGGCCACCTTAACTGAATTTGGCGAGCAGGCGGAACAAGGAGGACAGCCGAGAGGACAGGAGCAACATAACCATTTCACTGACAGTAGGGAGTAACTTTCACACAGAACTCGAAAAAAAAGTCTTTGTTTTTCGAGTTCTGTGAACTTTGTCTTCAGCCCACAAACTGCATCTGATCTTGCGCCAGCGCAGAAGTAAGTAGCCTGCCCTGCCTAACCAATCATGAGGTCCAATAAGAAGCAGGCGGGAGACTGTCTGCTAGGGCATGCGTGTGCTAGTGTGAGGAGAGCGAGTGTCGTCGATGAGCAGAGCGAGCAGCGCAATCCTTGCTTTCTGTGGCGCGGAGAAGTAACTCGGCTAGTGTGGTGCTTCATTTGCGTGACTGCCTGGTCCTCGCCTTGTCATTCGTTCGCCCACTTCGCCGGTACGACTGCCACTGCATCTAGTAAAACAGATCCCTCCATCACAGAGAGGCTAACAGTACCAGTGATCGGGACGGAGTCGGGACTGGGAGGAAGGCAGACAACAGCTTGGTGGTACCAAAGGTACAGGCCTAATGGGGTCGGCGTGTTAGTATTGTGCAACTGTCAAGTGTCGACTGGACTGTCTACATCAACACTGTCTCTGAGGCAGTAATAATTTTAAGAGGGTTCAGTGAGTCAGACTCAAGTCAAGCAACTGTCGGCTTTTCGTTTTGGGTTATGGATGAGGGCTGTTAAAGTCAGAAAAGAGGTCCAAGCTAACTTCTTCAGACTTCAGTGCTTCACAGACTAGTTGAGAGGCACAGACTGCTTGTGTGAACATGGAGAAGCTGCTGGTTGCTGGCATTGCTGCACCTCAGAAGAAGTAGGTAAGTGTATGCAGTATACTACCCTTCCCCACGCATACCTGCTGCTGCAAGTTAAACTGGGAGCCAGGGACTTAGTCTGTGACTGAGAGGAGGCAGCCAGGGGATGAGGGGAGACTGAATGGTCTGTGATGTCACTGATGTGATTGCTAATGGTGTTGTAGGGCAATGGATGGGGTGGTTGACTAACTTATTATGTTGAATGAGGAGGCGTGGGGATTTGGGTGGAACTGGGAGGCAGGTGGTCTGATGATGGAGGTCTGATGACTCACTGGTCAGACTGCTGGTGTGGTGCTGCTGCAGTGCAGTGGGTGAGGGGTGGGGTGGTGATGATGGTCTGTGACTGGGCTGAGTTATGATGATGGGAGAACTGGGATGGGACTGGGAGGCAGGAGGACTGATGACGGCCTGTCTGCAACTGCTAGTGCTGCTGTAGTGGGTGGGGGGGTCATGGCTGGCTGAGTCATTATGATGGTGGAACTGGGATGGAACTGGGAGGCAGGAGGACTGATGACAGCCTGTCTGCAACTGCTACTGCTAGTGCTGCTGCAGTGGGTGGGGGGGGTCATGGCTGGCTGAGTTATTATTATGGGGGAACTGGGATGGGACTGGGAGGCAGGAGGACTGATGACGGCCTGTCTGCAACTGCTAGTGCTGCTGCAGTGGGTGGGGTGGTCATGGCTGGTTGAGAGTAAGGTTGTCCCCCCCAACCTTGACACCAAAATTACTCCCATGCCCTGGCATATTTAATATCCCCATTCTGGATTGCTCTGCAGTGTCCTCACCAGTTCTAATTTTAAACTGCCTTTTAGTTTTTCCGACGTAAAATGCCCCACACTTACAGATGGCCATATAAACAACATTTTGGCTTTCACAAGCAATAAATTGTCTAATCATATACCATTTCCCATGATGTAGATTCTGAAATGTGTTCTCCACCGATATTGCTTTGCAATATATACATTTTTTGCAAGTGAAACAACTGTGACATTATTAGTAAGCCAAGTAGACATAGTTGGTTTGGTCTGCCTACTATGGACTAGCGTGTCTCTAGTGCCCCCACCCTCCTATAAGCCAACCGTGGAGGTACATGATAAATATCTTTCAAACCAGGGTCCCCTTTTAAAATATGCCAGTTCTGCTTGATGGCCTGCTCAAACCTTGATGCATGCGTTGAGTAGGCTGATACAAAATTAAATCTGCTGCAGTTTCCCAATTTTTTTGTTATTATTATCTCACGTCTATACGACAGGCATTGGGAAACCTTCAGAGGGATGCTTCAATTGTAATTAAACCCACCGATAAAGGCGGTAGTGTTGTCATTCAGAACACTACAGACTGTATCAATGAAGCATTACGACAACTGAAAGACACTAGATTTTACTGCAAGCTAAACAGCGATCCAACACAGGACTTTAAATGGCATAGTGACAAATATCTGACTGAGGCATGTAAGAAAGGTGTAACTGTTGCACAAACAAAAGAATTTCTAACGGTGAAATATTCTGTTAAAGCTACCCTCTATACTTTACCCAAAGTTCACAAATCTCTAACTCTCCCGCCTGGAAGACCCACTGTGAGTGGCACTGGTTCGCTTACTAAACCACTCTCCCAGCATGTCGACTACTATTTGAGACCATCTGTGTTTAACCTGGGGTCATATATTAAAGATACAGGAGACATTCTAAGAGTACTAGAGAATATAGAGGTGTGCAGGGACTCTTACTTAGTCACGATGGACATAGAATCCCTGTAAACCAAAATTCCACAGGAGGGGACACTTGATTCCATTGCATTTTTTCGAAACAAACGCAGTGAGAATGCCGAACCACTCACTGTTTTTTTTTTTTGTTAAAGCTGTCAGTTTGTTTTGAAGTTTAATACATTTACTTTCCTTGATCAAGTTTATTTACAGACCTGATATTAAATTACTTAACCCTCCAAAAATTAAATATGGCCACCAAAAGTCCAGCACTTATGGAGCACTTGTAGATCAAGGCCCCATCCCTGGTGTTGGTCTATAAGATGTAGCGATGGGGGTGACGTTTGCACTGAGCGTTGCCAATCTATGTGTGGGACAATGGGAGTCTGAGGTAATTAGGGATGATGAAACAAATCAATTTTTTGAGAAAATGGAACTCTGGCACCACTCTACTGATGACATTTTGCTCATCTGGAATGGTAGCCTAGAAAAACGTAATGCATTTATCACATATCTACATAATTCAAATCTGAACCTCAGATTTTCATACTGAGCCAGGCAACAAGCGTACTTTTTGGATTTATGCATAACAAAAAGATAGGGAAGGTAAGATCACTACAGATTCTTCCTCAGCCTGGTCAAGGCATATCCCCAAATACAAACTCTATCATAAAGATAGAAGTGATCGGAAAGGAGGAGGTGTTTGTCTCGATGTTAGTGAAGATATTCTCTCCCACGAAATAGCAGTTCAAACCAAAACAGAATCTATTTGGATATCTATCCGAATGAAGGATAATCGTAAATTCTCATTAGGGGTTTGTTACCGTCCTCCCTCAGCTGACATCCAATATATCTCTGATCTATTAAATTTAATTACTGAAATGGCACATAAGGATGATATCCTCATTCTAGGTGATTTTAATTTACCAGGTATCAATTGGAATCTTTGTACTGGTCAAAATAACTATAAAAATCTATTTCTAAGTTCAATAGTTGATCTAGGTCTGGATCAATTAGTAAATCAGCCGACTCGAGGTAATAATATATTGGACCTCATTATTACTAATGAGGGTTTCAAAGTCTCCAATATAAATAATATGGTCCCTATTGGTAATAGTGATCATAACTCACTGTTCTTTAATATCCCCTCACATTTATTTAAGAATACTAAAAACATTATGCAAAAGGACTATAATAAAGCTAATTTTGAACAAATTAATTCTGATTTAAATAAAATTAACTGGACAGAAACATTTGAGGGTATGGATACAAATCAGGCATATGAATGTTTTATTTAAATTATTCACCAACTTGAAGATTCCTATATTTCCTTAAAAGCTAAATATAATAATAAAGGTAAAGTTCCTGTTTGGTTTAATAAAACCATCAATAAACAAATAAAAACCAAGGAACGACTATATAGAAAGTTGAAAAAAGAACATACTCAATCTCTCGGCTACAAATATAAATTATTTGTCTCTAAATTAAAAAAAGTCAATCAAAAATGCTAAGCTTAAATTTGAGTTTAATTTAGCCCATTCCAAATCTAATTCAAAATCTCTTTATTCCTACATTAATGGTAATAAGGGAGGAAATTGTCAGATAGGTCCACTTTGTCATAATGAGCTTATTTCATCAGATAAAGAAATGGCGGATCATTTTAACAAATATTTTTGCTCTGTCTTTGACTCAACAAATTCAGTATTTACTCCTATCAAAACAAATGACTCACAAATAACTGCATTCAATCTCTTAGAAATTAAAAATGTCCTTCAAAATGTCAAAAGATCCACTAGTCCAGGCTCCGAAAATACCAATGTTATTTTTCTACTTGAAACACTCAATTCTATTGCTATTCCTCTTCAAATTCTATTTAATAAATCGCTAATGGAAAATGCTATTCCTGATACATGGCGTGCAGCCTTTGTAGCTCCTATTTTTAAGAAGGGCAATAAGGCAGAAGTTCAAAATTATAGATAGATTAGTTTAACATCTATCATAGGAAAAACAGTGGAGCGTTTAATTAAATCCAGATTGGAGAACATTATTGATCAACTTGGTATTTCTGATAATTCACAGCATGGTTTTAAGCCAAGCCACTCACGTACAACCAATTTACACAGCATGGTTTTAAGCCAAGCCAGTCACGTACAACCAATTTAATTTCTTTCTATCATAAGATAGGTTAGTTAATGGATAATAACACGCCAGCTGATGTTCTGCTATTTGATTTCAGCAAGGCTTTTGACCATGTATCCCACTCTTTGTTGATTTTCAAACTTCACAATATGGGAATTCCCTCACTTTTGGTTAAATGGATATCACAATGGTTATCCAGTTGTACCTAACTGGTCAGAATAAATGGGGCATTTTCTTTTTCTGGCAGGGTAACTAGTGGAGTCCCCCAGGGTTCGGTACTGGGGCCTGTTCTTTTTAATCTGTTTATTCTTGACATGGACATCACTTCTAATAACTTTTTATCGAAATTTGCTGATGACACAAAACTTGGAGGTAGAGCGGACACCATAGCTGATTTACATATCCTTGAGCAGGATTTCTCCTCCATTGTGAAGTGGGCAAATGAAAATTCAATGTTTCTGAACACTGATAAATGCAAGGTTCTACACTTCGGTGAGAATAATGCTGCTCATAAATATTATCTTAATAACCAAGAAAGTATGTCATTGTATTGCGAAAGAGACCTAGGTATTATGATTAATACTTCACTGTCATCAAGTGATCATTGCAGTAAAGTAGTTAGAACAGCCAATATTATCCTTAGACAAATCAATAAATCTTTTATTTGTAAATCTGAATACTGTTTAATTCCTTTATATAGAGCCTATATCAGACCACATCTGGATTATGGCTCTTCCTTCTAGAATCCTTATCCTAAAACTGATATACAGCGTGTTGAACAGGTCCAAAGGAGGCTTAATAAATCAGTCCCGAGACTCAGTAATAAATGCTATGATTCTAGACTTAGGGAAACTAGGCTCCATTCATTATGTCTGAGAAGGCAAAGAGGTGATTTATTACTAATGTATAAACTAGTGCACAATCCCAGTCTGTTTAAGATATGTGGACTATCATGGGCCAATAAGAGAATTGTAGATAGACTTTATTCTAAGCAATTAAATGTTGAATGGGCTAATACAAAGAAATTTGATAACTTTTTTAATGTAAGAACAGCTAAATGTTGGAACATTCTCCCACAGTTTATTGTAGACTCAGTTAACTTTGATTCCTTTAAATCCAATCTTGATTCCTGGCTATTGCATAATTACCCTGTATAATATCCCTCTTTTGAGGGATGACAATCTCGATGGGCCTTGTGCCCTCTTTTGTCCTATTTTATCTAGTAAATCCAGATACTTTTAGAAAGGAAAGTGACTGAAATACCCTCTTGTCAGCATCTAGCTGCCATCTGAGGCACATGATTAAAAACATACCAAAAGGACAATACTTTAGATTAGAACATACTTGCAGCACAGTGAGTAATTATGAACGAGCAGCTGAGGATCTAACAGTTAGGTTTTTAGATTTGGGTTACAGTGACGTGATTTACAACAAGCATATGATGATGTCAGTGTAACTGAAAGGTCTGAATTGCTGACTGACAGAGATAATGTTAACAAAAAAAATGGGGAACAGCACCAGATTTCATTTTGTAATAACCCATTCAGTGCAGGCATATAGGTTTGAGCAGACCATCAAGCAGAACTGGCATATTTTAAAAGGAGACCCTGGTTTGAAAGATATTTATCATGAACCTCCACAGTTGGCTTATAGGATGGCGGGGTGCACTAAGAGACACACTAGTCCACAAAAGGCAGACCAAACCAACTACATCTACTTGGCTTACTAATAATGTCACAGAAGGTTTCTGGATATACACCCTGAGGGCATGTAAATTTCCAGGACTTAATGATAGTTTTGACATAGCGTGCTACAATAAATAAACTATAGTGGGGTATGAATGGAATCTGTTTAAATATTTACAATATTGTAACAAATATTGATCGCATTTTGCATTTAAAGTTCTCTGTGTTTTCTCCATTTTAGATATGGTCTGCACCAGTACTACAGCCCAATCCTGAAGCATTTTATTTTTTTTTATTTTAAGAAGTAATCAGAATTACAACCCTTTGAGTCAGGGACTCGTTTACAAAGGCTCCACGTCAAGAAGACAGATATATTAATAGCAAGCAACAGAAAACAAAGTAAACGAGCTCATATAAAAGCAAAGTCAAAATAAAGGGCTGGTTACAAAAGCTCCACATCAAGGTAAACTAGCAATAATAAACAGACATAAACAATAATGTGGGCTATAATGAGTCAAATGAAGGGCAGAGTCAAAAATAGGCAGACTGAGAGGAGGAAAGACAGGGAAAACTCAGCCAGGGCAGTCAAAGTGGCGGGAGGAGAAGAGGTGGTTCTTGAGAGCAATTTTAAAAGGCCCCAATTTTGGTACCAACCAGACTGAAAACTCCTAGAAAAGATTTTTTTTCGTCTTAGTGACAATATGATTGTGTTTTTAACATTGCTTATTGTGTTTCTAATCATATTCCGAGTTTCACCTGTTTACTGTTTCTGTTTCACTGTTTGAGAAATTTGCACATTTTTCTCTTGTGATGATATCACATTACATGTATAAAAAGCGACTTGACTTGTGGTATAGCATATCTTTTGAAAAAGGGGTAAATTCCAAAAAATGTCAAAGCGTGTTTGTTTTATCCTGGCACCTTAATAAAATTGGCACAGTATTTATATACATCTATATACAGGGAATTACAGATCAGTCAGTCTGACCTCAAGCGTGTGCAAGTTCATGGACACCATACTTAAGAAAAGGTTGGTAGAATATCTAGAGGACCATGGTCTCCAGGATGCAAGGCAGCATGGATGCATAGGGGTAGATTGTCTCAAACGAATCTGATTGACTTCTTTGACTGGGTCACTAAGACAGTAGACAGGGGCCAAGCATCCTCTGTCTGGATTTCAGCAAGGCCTTTGACTCGCTGCCCCACAAAAGGCTGATCAGGAAGTTGGCGGATCTTGGGGTTGTGTATAAGATGTCCAGATGGGTGGAGAACCCAGAGGGTGGTTGTAGGGGGAAAGTTATCTGGCACCAGAGAGGTCTCCAGTGGGGTCCCGTAGGGCTCAGTGCTGGGGCCAGTGTTTTTCAATGTCTTCATCAATGACATTGCGGATGGCATTAAAGGCAAAATGTGCCTATTCCTTAACGGCACCAAGCTCTGTGGGAGACTGGACACAGCTAAAGGGATACAGGGCCTACAAGATGATCTGTAAAAGCTGGGGAGGTGGTCCAGGATCTGGCAGCTTGGCTTCAAAGCCAAGAAATGCAAAGTTATGCACGTTTGAGCCAAGAATCCCAGAACGGAGTACTACCTGGGTGAAGTCCGGGTATCTGCATCAGAGGAGGTGAAGAACCTGGGAGTGATGATCACTAGTGACCTGAAGCACTCCACGCAGTGCAAGAAAGCAGCAGCAAGGGCCAACAAGATGCTGGGATACATAGCTAGGGGGATCAGCAGTAGGACAGAGGAGGTTATACTACCCTTGTACCAGTCACTGGTGAGGCCACATCTAGAGTATGGAGTTCAGTACTGGTGCTCACACATCAAAAAGGAATTATCTTGCTGGAGAAGGTCCAGAGGAGGGCTACAAAGATGATAGCACGTCAGCAGGGTACAGCATACGAGGAGAGGTTGAGGGCACTGAATGTGTACTCACTGGAGGAAAGATGAGAGAGAGAGAGAGAGGGAGGGGACATAATTGGGAGCTTCAAGTACTTGAAAGGGATAAATAAGGTTGATAAGGAGGGTCTCTTTAATCTGAATGGCAACCATAACATAAGGGGGCACAGTCTTAAGCTGGAGAGGGAAAGGTTTAGAAGGGAGGTCAGGAAGCACTTCTTCACAGAGAGGGCGGTGGACACTTGGAATGCACTGCCTGAAGAGGTGGTGTCATTGAAGACAGTGGACAGATTCAAGAGAGGCTGGGACAGGCATGGGGCAAGGTAAGGATCATGGGTAGGGAGGATGGGAGGGGGCAGGGACAGTAGCTCAAGCTATGGACCCTGCAATACGAGCAGACTAGATAAACCAAATGTCCTTCTTCTGCTGGCTTCTTTGTATGTTTGTATCTGAGAGCTGCATTTATTTCTCAAGAAGGTGGCGAGTGCTGGATTTTCTGTGTGTGTGTACTGGGGCTTGAACATGCAATCTCCCAGTCCCCAAGCCAGTACTCTAACCACTAGACCACACTGCCTCACGTAGGAGGCAGTATAGCGCAGAGGTTTAACGCTCTGAGCTGCAAACCTGGGAGACCTGGGTTTGAATCCCACAGCCCCCACTTGCATACTGTGTGACCCTGAGCAAGTCACTAAACTTCCCTGAGCTCCCAGGTCGCACCTGTAAACAAGCTTTCAGCTTAGTGTACATCTCCTGGTAAAAAAAAAAAAAAAAAAAACGAATCCCCAAAGCCCTCCTTGGTCTGCACAGGGGTCAGTGAGGGAGAGGAAAGATGGAAGTCTTCCTCAGCTGAACAGGCAACACTGTTGTTGTTAGCACCTTGACTGTGGGCTGTAAGACAGGTGGAGATCAGGCCTTATTCCCAAACTCAGGTCACCCTCATGACAGGATGATGCACTACTGCTGGGCCACTAAGGCAGCCCCCAATGGTACCTAATTTGTATAGAGATTGTCCCGTTCTATGCTTATGGGAAAACGCTTTAGGAAATAGAGCCCACTGTGTGTATGTGTGCACAGATGAGCTTTGTTGCTGGTTTCATAAGGACTGGAAATTAGCACTGACAATTATAAGACAACACTTCTGACTTTTTACCAAAGTTAATGATGCGTTTCTGAAGAATCATTGCAGCATAATAAGCCAGACCATGGTCACAGCAACAGACTGTGATGGCAGAAAAAAAACACAAAAAACTTTATTTTAATTCATGAGAAATGGATTCAGTATTGAATCAGTGACCCATTAACGATGGTTTCCCATGAAGATATAACACAGGAGTAATATGCCTGTACTTCTGCAGAGGATTGATGTACAAAAAAAGTTTAATTACCTTTTGTTTGTACTATTCAACACTTGTATGAAGCCTCTCAATAAAACTGAGTTAAAAAAACAATGATTTCTAACAGGTCATTCCCAGGTGTGTCCTGGGAGCACTGGGGAGGTTAAGTGACTTGCTCAGGGTCACACAGTATGCAAGCAGAGGTTGTGGGAATCAAACCCACGTCTGCTGGATGCATCAATCTCATTCACAGCTTGTTATTCTAATCTCTAGGCTATACTGCCAGCCTAGAAGACCTAGAAGTCAATCCAGTCTGCCCATTTCCCTGCCTAGCTTCATGTGCAGCCAAACACTGAGCTGGATTTGGAGATATGATAGCTCCCTAGTGTCTTGAACGTCTACTATTTTCCCAGGTATCCCTTGCCTTCTTCTGCCCGTGGATCCTACTATTTCCTTCCACTGTATCTGTCCCACCCAAATTTAAATCTTGATACTGTACAGTATTGGCTTCAACAACCTCTCTAAGCACTATATTCCATTCGTCCACCACCTGCTCCACGAATAACTTCCTCCTGTCCTCCCTCAATCTCCCGGCGACCACCCCTAGTCTCCATCCATGCCCTCTAGTCACTGTGCCCTCACTCCTCATAAACAAGCCCTTACAATACCACCTGCTGATTCCTTACAAAAACTTGTGTGTGTCTCAAGCATAGCCCCCGACCTCCAGTATATGCATGTAGAGGTCTGCCAATCTCTTCCTCAAACGATTTTCCCTGCTGCCCCGGATCACCTTCATGGCCCTTTTATTTAGTCCCTGTCTTTCTTTAGATGTGGAGTCCATTACTACACATAGTACTCTAGGTGCAGCATTACCAGGGTCCTGTTCAGGGGCAGTACCACCTCCTTCCTCCTACTATCAAATTCCCTTCCTGGAGAAGCCTAGTGATGTGGAAGGCTAAGGCGCTGAACGCTTTACCTCCTGCTACACCAGCACCCCTTGTTCGGGAACAAGCATGGGCTGCTGGGGTCAGCTGGGTGGGACAGAATCAAGCATCCTGGGGGCTGCTCTCATTTCCCGTGGAGGGGTGGTCAGTCACCTTAGCCCATGACTGCCATCAGGTGGAGGCCTGGTGGTAGTGTAGGTACAAGCACTTGAACGAGTGGGGCCGCAGATCTGCAGGACATGTGTGCTACCACACGCACATACTAATAGGATGCTGGGGCAGGGGTAGAGGGAACAAAACAGAAAACAGGATCCAAGGGCTGGATGACACTCTTGCATATCTCCTCGGACCCAGAGTTACTGAATATGTGTTCATGGAGGGTAGGAGGACAGCACCCCCCCCCCCACATAGGGTGAGGGGGGAATCCATGGAACATGCATTCCAGGTAAGCCCAGGGGAGGTGGGCACCAGCTGAGGGGAAGTGGGATCAGGATGCTAAAAGACCTGCCCAAGGAGTAAAAGGCTGTGTGTGTGTGGGGGGGGGCCAGTAGCTGACTGGAACAGACGCAGACAATGGGAGCTCCTGCTGCTTTGCACTTTCTGCAGCTAATAACAGTTTTAAACGACATTCTTTCCTACAGAGAAGTTGTTCTATTTTCTGTTTAAGAAAATTCAATAAAGGACAAACACAACCTAGCACAGTTAGCGAAAGAAGTATACACAGGCTAAATATCAAAGGTTTCTTGTTGGACATTGGTCAGATTGAGTGGCAGCAGGGCAGGAATTATGCAACTCCGTATACAACTGTTGAATAAATAACCAGTCACCTTGTAAGTGCATATCAGAAAAATACCCCTCTCACAAAACGGTATGCCCCCCGCACAGCGACACTTCTACAGTGACATACGCCGATGCCCACAACATTGACATGTCACTGTAGAAGTCCGCCTGGCACCCAGCAACACTTTGCCCATCCAGCACCCTCCTCAAAGTAACCCAACTTGGATGTTGAATCCATTAGAGGGGGCTGTGGGGGACAAAGCCCCCCACATGGGGAGGTTCAGGGAGGCAAAGCCCCCTGAAGAAAAAACAGTGTCCGATGTGCATAGCTCCCTGCCGACTGCAAATCGCAGTCGACATGGAGTCTGTCGCTGTGATGCCAGTCGACAATGTAGTTGTCAAACCGGCATCGTAGATTCATACAAAACAATGTGTAAAAGGTAAATACTCTCCCTGAGTAAGGAAATCAGGGAGTTAATGATGAGAGATAAGCTAAGACATTTGTACCTTAAGAAGAAGGCTATAGAAAGCCAGACCCAATATAAAGTACTTAGAAACGGGGTACAAGAAGAGATAAAAAATGCTAAATCACTATACTACCGTCAGCAGCAAATAAAATACATTGGAAACCCCAAAACATTCTGGGGCCTCAAGACAGGCAGTATAGCGCAGTGGTCCAAGGCTCTGAGCTGCAAATCTGGTGACATCCAGCAGACCAGACCTGGGTTTGAATCCCACAGCTTCCACCTGCATACTGTGTGACCCTGAGCAAGTCACTTAACCTCCTTGTGCTCCTAGATCGCTCCTGTAAAAAAGCTTCCAGCTTAGTGTGCTATACCTGGTTAAACAGCTAAATAAAAAAAATAAATAAATAAATAACTGTGTAGCCCTCAGAACAGGTCTGGCGTAAAACACTTAAAGGACAGGGATAGATTATTACATGAAGAAAGGAAGATGGCGGATTTAGTTCATACTTTTTTTATTTCTAAAACTATACAAGGGGATGGGGCTGTCTGGATCACGGGAGTCATACTCTCAACATTTAAAGAACAGAGGTAGGGGAGGAGAATGTTCTAAATTTTAACTTTATAAAAATTGTGGAAAAGGAGTTGTTGGAATTCTTAAATTGTTTAGATGAAGGAATGGGCTGTGGATCCGACAATCTGTACCCGAGGCTACTAAAGATAGCTGCCAGTAGAATAGCTGGACCAGTGACATCCTTATTTTAATTTATCAGTGACTATGAGTGTTGTACTATCTAAATGGAAAGAATCCATTATAATTCCAACATACAAAGCAGTGGACAGATCTAGTGTTTCAAACTACAGCCCCATCTCCCTGTTGCTAGTATTAGGGAAGCTGTTGAAAAAATACATGTTCTTTCAGCTGATGTTGTACCTGGAGGAGCATGGATTATTAAATGACCAAAAATACAGGTTACTCACCTGTAACAGGAGTTCTAGGAATGGTATATGTTGTTCATCCACACTTATTGGCAGTTTCCTTGCCACTTTAAATCTTGCCGGAAGGTCTTCAAGCTGGCTCCTGCCACCCACCCGGGTGGTAAAACTCTCGGCTCTGCCCCATGACACCAGATCTGGCCCGCTGGAAGCTCAGGTCTGGCACGTCCGGGTGGAATTGGGTGTGGATGAACAACATACCATTCCTAGAACTCCTGTTACAGGTGAGTAACCTGTATTTCTAGGGACATGGATATGTTGTTCATCCACACTTATTGGCAGACTCCTAGCAGTTCTCCGGGAGGAGGGAGGCAAGCGCACCCCTACTTAGGGAATAAAGACTGAGAACCGGAGTTCCCAAAACCAGCATCCCGCGTGACCTGGGTCGATGTGGTAATGGGTAATAAAGGGTGTGCTGACTTCCAGGTAGCAACCCTGCAGATTTCCTGGATAGGGACGTCCCTGGAAGCAGCCACCGATGCAGCAGTATGACGGGTAGAATGAGCTCTGTCCTCTGGGAGGCTCCATGCCCGCCAACTTATAGCAGCGATCTATGCAGGAGGTGACCCACCTGCCTATCGTCCGCTTGGCTGCAGGTCTGCCAGGTCCGGCTTCAAGCGTGGGTGATGCAAACAGCTAGCGAACCTCTCCCGAATTTCAGCCATGTGCTCCTTATAATAAGCAAAGCTCTTCTAGGGGTCCAGAGTATGGAGCCCATATTCGCCTCCGGTGTGATTGGGGTAGAACACCGGCAGAGTCAGCACCTGGTTAAGGTGAAACTCGACACCACCTTCGGAAGGAATTTCGGGTGGGGGCGCAGGACAACCTTGTCCCTGTGGAAGACCAGGTCACGGAGACTTGATGCAAAGCGCCTGGAGCTCTCCCATCCTTCTGGCTGACGTGATAGCCACCAAGAAGGCGGTCTTCCACGACAGGTGAGAGAGAGATCACACCTGTGCATTGGTTCGAATGGCTTGCCCTGAGCTTTGCCAGTACCAGCAGTAAATCTCACGGAGGTGGAGGTTCTCGTGACGGGGGAAATGTGATCAAGGCCTTTGAAAAAGTGCCCGACCACCTTTTCCTGCACCACCGACTGCCTCGGCCCCGCGCCTGTAAGCAGAGATGGCTGCCAGGTGCACCTTTAGGTCACGACCTAAGCCCTTGACTAGAAAGGGACCATAAATAGTCCAAAATGCTTGCCACAGAACAAGGAGGAAGGGTCCAAGCCGCGCCTGACACCAAATGAAGTCTCTTCCATTTTGAGCGTAACATTTTCTGGTCGACTCCTTACGGGACGCCTCAACAACATTGAGGACCTCGTCGGAAAGACCCAAGGCCTGGAACTCTAGCCGCTCAGGAACCAGGCCGTCAGGTGCAGGGATTGAAGGTCCGGATGGAACACCTTCCCCTGATTGACAGAGCAGGTCCGGGCGAGCTGGAAGCTGCCTCGGGAGCCTGGAGCTGAGGCTGAGGAGATCTGGGTACCAGAACTGGCGGGGCCAGTCTGGGGCTATCAGAATCACCTGTGCCTTGTCCCTCCTTGCCTTGAGAAGCACCTTGTGAATCAAGGGAAATGGGGGAAAGGTGTAAAAGAGGCCCGGGGTCCACAGCCTCGAGAAGGCATCCCCCTGCAGCGAGCCCTGCTGAGGGGGGCGGGCATAAAACAGCCTCAGCTTCGCGTTCTCCCTGGAGGCAAACAGGTCCACCTGAGGTGTGCCCCAGTGGGAGAACAGATCTTGTACTACCTCCGGCAGGAGAGACCACTCGTGAGATGCAGCCCCTATCCGGCTCAGGGCATCGGCCAGGGTATTGGAGGCTCCTGCCACATGAATGGCTAGGAGATCCACCTCCAGGCTGGCACGAGTGACCAAAGCGGAGAGTCCTTGCATTGAAGCATGGAGCGCTCCCGCCCTGGTGGTTCAGGTAGTACTTGGTCGTGGTATTGTCCGTCTGGACTCGGACCACTTGACCCCGGAGAAACGGAGCAAAGGCGGTGAGAGCTAGGCGGACCGCTCGGAGCTCCAGCAGGTTGATGTGGTATCGGGACTCCCGTGGGGACCAGAGGCATTGCACTCGGTGTTCCCCCAGATGGGCACCCCAACCCATCAGAGAGGCATCAGTCGATAGAGAGACCGTCGGCTCAGGGCGGACAAACGGGATGCCCTCCTGCAGATGGAATGGAACGGTCCACCACTGGAGAGCGTTCCACATCTCTTGGGTCACTATCACTAGCTGGTACAAAGGATCGCAGCGTTGTGACCACTGGCTGGCCAGTCCCCACTGAAGGGGGCGCATGTGCCAGCGCGCCCAACGGACCACGCTGGTACAGGCCGCCATGAGACCCAGAAGGCGCAGGAAGTCCCAGGCAGAGGCGATTGCCCAACCAGAAATGATTGGGCAAGAGGTAAGAACCTCGGCCCTGTCCGCCGGGAGCCGTGCTCTGGCTCAAGAGAGTCGAGCTCTGCCCGATGAACAGGATCACCTGATTGCTCGCGTTTCATGGCCTTCGTTGATAGAAGGCCAACGAGAGCAAACCTGGAGGGCCAGATCTCTGGACCGCTCCACCTCCCGCCTGGAGGAGGCTGCTATCCAGCCAGCGTCCAGGTAGTGGTACACGGACCTCGGCCACAGAGGGAATGCTGTCACCACTGCCATGCATTTGGTGAAGACCCTGGGAGCTGGAGATAAGCCGAAGGGCATGGCTCGGAACTCGAAGAGGGATCCCTCTGCTCGAAAGCGGAGGAATCTCCGATGTGACGGACGGATAGGGACGTGAAAGAATGCGTCCTGTAGGTCCAGAGAGCAGAACCACACGCCGTGTTCCAGAGATGGTATTATCTGCGCCAGAGTGACCATCCTGAAGGTTCGAGACCTTAGGAACTTGTTCAGATCTTGTAGGTCGAGAATGGGGCGCCAGACCCCCGTCCGTTTCGGAACCAGGAAATACCTGGACACGAACCCCGGGTCTGAAGGGGGGTCCTCCATCTCCGTGATCACCTCCTTTTGGAGGAGGAGAGCGATGTCGGCTCGGCGAGCCGCTAGTGAGGCTGCGGACCCCGAGGCCCCCCGAGGTGCGACAGCTCTGAAGGGCGGGGCCTGCTCGAATTCCAGAGGTAGGCCTTTTCCCACCACCTCCAGTACCCACCTGTCCGTGTTAACAGCGGACCAGGCGGAAAGGAAGTGTCTGAGCCGCCCTCCAATGGGGAACCAGGGGTGTGGTGACAGGATGGGCGACACCCCTCAGCCCGCCACTGGGCAGGCTTGGAGGAGGGACCGGCCGAGGGACCTCCCGGCCTTACCTCCCTGCTTCCTGTTGGAGGAAGCCGACGGTTTGGGTTTGGGATACCAAGGTCGAGCCTGCTGGCCCTGGACGCTGCTGGGCCGGGATCGTCAAGCGGGCGAGAAGGACGAAGGGTTAGGCTGTGGCTTCTGCCTTGTCCTTCTGAGCGAAGAGACCGAGTCCAAGGTAGCATTGACTCTCTATCCTCTGCAGGTGACCTTCCACCCCAGGCCAAGAGGTCAGTCCCAAAAGGGAACATCCGCCAACTTGTGCTGGGTATCCGAGGTAAAGGTGGATATCCTCAGCCAAGCCCGACGAGGCATGGCCACATGGCGCCACAGACCTGGCACATGAGTCCCCGATGTCCAACGCAGCCTGGAGCTGCTGTTTGGCCACCGCTTCTGCCCTGGTCCCGCACCTGCCTGACCGTAGTCTGCAGATCTCTGCGGGAAGATGAGGGACATTTCTCATCCAGGGAGCCCAACAGGGCGTGAGAAAATGTGCCATGAGGACGGCCAACTGGCCTGACGAAGGCCGAGAGGACGAGCATAGACTTTCTTCACCGCATAATCCAATTTCTTGGATTCCTTGTCGGGAGGTTTGTCCACATCCCTGGCGTTCCCGGCACGCTGGAAAACGCTGTCGGTAACCAACCTCTTGGCCGAGGGGTGTTCTGAAAACCAGACAGGGAACCGGTTGGGACTGCATACTTCCTGGCCAACCTGGCCGAAGGCGCAGGGCAGGAAGCAGGACACTGCCAAAGTTCCAAGGCCGGACCCACTATGGCTTCGGCCACTGGAAAGTTCTCCAAAGGAGAATCCCCTCGGTCCAGAATCTCCGTGAGGGGATACCTGGCTCGTTTAGAAACGGGTTCGAGCTTCATCCCGGTGGACTCCGAGATGAGTCGAAGCAACCCTAAGAAGGACGAAGGGCTATCATCCATTGACTGCCCTCCCGAGGACTCCAAGTCCATGCACTTGGAGAAGAGGAGAATCATCATCGGACTCAGAAGAGTCCTCAAAGAGCTGCCTCGGGCCTGAGCCACCCTCCACCTGCCGAGGTTTATCGGGAGTGAGGGTGACAGACAGCCTATGGGGCAAACCCAAGGCTGACCGAGAATTTTTGGTTGGAGCCCCAACTAATGGCTGTGGAGGCGGAGGTTCCACCAGAATCGGTGAGGCACCTGGAATTGGCCGAATAACCGGCCTGAGAACAGGCTCCTCGACTACAACGAGGGGTTGTTTCGGCTGCTCCGGTGACAGCCACTTAATGGCCGGGGAAGACGACTGGGTTGGCTTATTCCCGGTCAAAAGGAGCTGTTGCCACATGAGTTCCTCATTACCTCCAAACGCAGCTTGCATGAAGCCTCCCTCGTCCGAGGAAGAGGGAAAAGGCGGCACCGCGGTGCGAGATTGAACCGCCTCTGGCCCAGGATCGGTGGACCAGCGAGGATGTCCGAGACCGAGACCGAGAGTCTCGACTAGGCCGAGGAAGGCGAGGAGAAGTGTCGGAAATCGGCACTCCCCTCGGCTCGGACGATCCCACCGAAGGCTCCGGAACCGGAGGCACAGACGAGCCGACGGGATCCTCAACTCCCACCGGGGGAACCGGGAAGAGGGGATTCTCAGCTTCTCCAGCCGACAACCCGTCTAACGGGTCGAGAAAAATCTCGACCGCGTCGACGGGAGTCTCGGTCAACTGGCCTGACGGGGACACCGTGAAGCCAGTGGCCGAAGCTGAGGGGTCGACCGAAGTCGACTGTCGACAAGGGGAAGGGGATCTTTCCCGCTCCCAAGAGCGTCGACGGAGAGACTTACTTTTGCTCTTTTGGACCTGGAAAAAGGTCCCGAAGAAGTTGGACCTCACCTTTGGTCGAGGGTCAGACAAAGCTCCTTAAAAGAAGCCGAGTACGAGGCACCGAGAGAGAGCGGGACAAATGCCGCAGCCGAGGTAGAAGCGGCCCGCGCCGCCTCCTCTTCGAGGGCGATCATCTGCTCGAGCTGATCCGCCGAGCCCGCCGCCGCAGACACCGCCAATCGGGCCTCTTTAGATTTCACCGGTGGAATTCTTTTCTCGGGGCGCCCCAGTTGTAATCAGGCAGCACGGTCTTCAAGGACGTAGCCAGAAAAGGAATAGCACAAGTCGCAGGCCTGCGGGTCGTGCTCAAGACACAGGCAGTAGACGCACGTGGAGTGCGGATACGTCCTAGACACCTTCTGCCCGCAAGGGCACCTCCGAAACCGAGTCGATTTGGTCCATCGCAGCTGAGGAGAAGAAGACCTAAGTCTTTAAGCAAAAACTTTTTTGATTTTGAACTTTCAAGAATTAGGAACTAGTCTTAAACGCAGCGCGTTAAGGAGGGAACCTGAGCTTCCAAGCAGTAAGGAAGATCTGGTGTCATGGGGCGGAGCCGAGAGTTTTACCACCCGGGTGGGTGGGAGGAGCCAGCTTGAAGACCTTCCGGCAAGATTTAAAGCGGCAAGGAACCTGCCAATAAGTGTGGATGAACAACATATCCATGTCCCTAGAAACATGGTTTCAGGAAGGGGCACGCCATTGCAACGGCACTGGCAGGGCTCGCAGACACTGTGCTCGAGGTTTGTGAGGAGGGGTTGGTCACGGGTGCAGTGTTTGTTGACCTGGCTGGGGCCTTCGACACAGTAGACCATAGGTTGCTCCTGGATAAACTGGAAGCAATCAGAGTAAAGGGTCAGAGCCTAAAGTGGTTTGACAGTTATTTGAGACATTGTGTTCAGTGGGTTAGAATAGGGTAATGACCTTTTAGGGCCCATGGAAGTGATGGCCGGGGTTCCACAGGGGTCAGTGCTGGGCCCGCTGTTATTTTCAGTCTTTGTTAGCGACATATCAAGAACTTTCTTGCAGGGTCACAGCATGCTTTATGCAGATGCCACTGCTTTTTTTGGACTATGCCCCATCCATTCCAAAACTACAGTCATCTCTACAGGTCAATTATGACATTTTAGCCTCATGGTTGGAACTAAATAAGCTAAAACTCAATGAAAGCAAACTAATATAATGGTATTCGATTCCACTCAGAGACTGTCCAGTGTAAGGGAACCACTGAAAATTGCTGGGAAAAACAGGAACATATTGTCAGTAGTATCTATCTTTAAGTACCTGGGGGTACTACTGGACCCTAGTCATAGCATGATACCATACATTGAAAAAGTAGGAAAGAGGATAAATCAGAACCTGGGTCACTTACACTGTAACAAAAATTCCCTGACTGATGAAGCAAGATTGCTTATAGCTAAACAGGTCCTGATCCCAACCCTCAGCTACGGCAATATTTTATTTGTGAACCACAACAATACTTTTGCAGAAAAACACCAAACAATACTAAACAACATATGCAGATTCGCTCTTAAGGCACCATTCAGAACACATCACTGCACACCATCAGCAGATGGGAATCCTACCTCCCCAAACTAGGATTTACTATAATGCAGCAACATTTGCTTACAAAATACTTTAAAAACTCAGTACCAGAAATTTCATTCTCATCATTTAATTTATTGTCTAAACCTTACAGTACCAGGAACAGTGTATCTAAACTTTTCACTGCTCACCCTACAAAGCTGTCAATGTGTGAAAAATCATTATCTTGGTTTGGACCAACTATTTTAAATGAACTGGCTTGTACTGTCAAAACAGCACACAACATAATTCATTTTAAACAACTTTTAACACAATTGTACGGTATAAATGCTAAATGTCAATGTTTGTAGTTAATATAGCATTTTTATATGCTGTATTTCATGTACTGTATGTTTTTATATGTCAGGCATGACTGAGAAAGGGATGAGCCCAGGTCACTTGCTGGATAAAAAAAAAAAATAAGTTAATAGAACAAAAGCGCTCACCGGGCTGAATCTGAGGATACCGAATTTGTTATATCTAAAAAAATGGGCCGATCTCGTGTTGCCATTCCTCTAGACAGCAGGAAAAAAGGCAACAGAAGCCGCCCGAGAAGGCTGGGGCAAGCGGATTAACACCGGAGAGTGGAAGGAGCGGGGCGAGATTTCCAATGCAGCCTTATTGAGAGTGATTCGCGATCTGGACCAAAAAAGAAACAGAGCACCTGGGCTCTCATTTTGAGCATATGGAAGGGGAAATCCAAACTGTGGCTAATGAGGTAAAGGCTGCTACAGATTCACCAGCCCAGACAGCAGTAACTATGATGGGGATTGTTGTAGAAAATAAATTACTCCAACTGTGACTTGAGCACCTTGAAAATGGTGCTCACAGCAACAACAGGCGGCTCCTGGGTATTCCTGAAGAGGCTGAAGGAATGATCTGCAAGGTTTACTTTTGAAATTTTTTAGCAATCTCCTGAGACAGGATTTACAAGGGATGATAGTGAGAGCTTATCTGGTGAATCCTCAACACAAGCCATCAAATTTGGATCAAGCCTGTACAGTCCTTCTTGCGACTCTGGGGCAGCAGATAAAGAGATAATATCTTCTCCAAAACCTAAACCTAGCAGAAGGGCCAACTACAATTACCTAATGGAACACCATGTTATGTGTTCCCGGACCGCAGCTTAACTACCAGGCAGAGACAGAAAGGATTTGAAGCAGTAAGATAAGGTCTCCATGCTCTAGGAGTCACGCACTCACGCCTTACAGTTTCCAGTAGGGCTGTGCACACCCCGAATATCATTTCCCAAATACCACGAATAGTGGCCGTTCCGAATACCTGACTATTCAGTATTAGTGAAAGATATTCAGGGAACGAGATTTCCCAGTCTCGTAGAGCTTCCTTGGCCAAACAGAAGCTTCTCAGCTCTGCAGATCATGTGATCTCCTCACTGTGAGACAGCATTCTCAGAGGAGAGATTGTGCTTCAGTCTCGGAGCTTCTCAAACTGCAGAATCTTGTTGTTGAACTAGTTTTTTTTTTTTTTTTTTGCTAGAGTGTGATCCTTAAGTTTTAGAGAGACCTTTTTTGTGACTGATTTCTGTGTGTTTTTGCCAAGTTACACAGGGAGTAGCAGCCTAGCCTAGGAGAGAGGGAAGACTGTTGTTTGTGTCTGCATCCCCCTTCCCCACTGCATTCATCCATTCATTCCACACTGCTCTAGTGTCTGATTTGGTTTGGTTTAGATATTGTTTATTTTGTGGCAGCAGAGGCTTTTGTTGTTGCTCTCAGTGAAGTTCAGGCTTTAGTTTTCTGTCTAGTGTGACAGAATTATAGAGTATAATATAATAATTTAGGGTAAGAGACTGTTTCTGGGCTCAGTAAACAGTAATTCAGAGAGGGTTTTACTACAGTAATTGCTGCCACAGCCAGTGCATATTGTGCATAGTCTCTAGTCTCCCTTCGGTTAAACTTTAAAGTTCCAGTCCACACCAAATCCAGGTGAAATCTCAGTATTATAAAATATATATAATTTTGGGGAAGTGTTTCTGGGCTCTGTAACAGTTGTTCACGAAGGGTTGTTTGCTAAGCAGCATCGCCCCTTCGGCACTTAGTGGCCCCCAGCCCACACCCCCAGTGTTAAAATTCGAACCACACAAAAAATATAGTAGTGTGAGTGTGACAGGCTGCTGCCTGTGATGCAACAGAAAATTCATGACAGTCTGATTTTGTTCAGAAAAATAAATGAGTCTGACACCTAGTCTCCCCCAACCCACTGTGTCTGCGTGCTGCAAGCGCAGAGCGAGTCACACATCTGTCTGCTCTTACAGTGCGTGAATTTTTTTCATTCAAAGAGATTTATTTTGTGTCAGAAAAAATACCTTTTTTTGCTCAGTAAAGTCGGGCTTAAGTTTTCTGTCTAGTGTGACAGAATTATAGTATTTAGAAAAAATATATATATAATTTGGGGAACTGTTTCTGGGCTCAGTAACAGTCGTTCACAGGGGGTTGTTTTGTTTGGTAAGCATCACCGCTTAGTGGTTCCCCCACCCCTAGTGGTTAACATTCCAATCCACACAAAATATAGTAGTGTGAGTGTGACAGGCTGCTGCCTGTGATGTCACTGAAAATTTATGACAATCTGATTTTGTTTAGAAAAAGAAAGTATTTTGACACCTAGTCTCCCCTCCCCACTGCGTCTGAGTATAAGCACAGAGTGAGTCACACATCTGTCCATTAGTTTCTTCCGAGGTCTTTCAGTGTGTCAGGTGTGGCACAGTGAATTGTGTGTGTGTGTTGGGCCTGTTGGGTACAGTTTTGTTGTGGGCTTATTTGTAAGTTGCATATATCACACCCACAGTTACACATAGTTGCATACCATAACATAAATAAAAATATTTGCCTGCGTTGTTAATTAATCATAGCACTTCTACTGATTGTAACATTAACCAGCAGCAGTATCATCTATCATGTCTGGTGAAAAACAAACTCATAAAGGGACTTGATCTAGCCCCAGCAAGTCCACAGCCCTGCCTGTACCAAGCATGGCAAGCAGCAGTGATGCTGAATCAGAAGGTACTGTACGTTCATTTGGACGCATTTGGCGTCCCAAAATATTTTTTTTTTTTTACTTAGCAAGGCGTTAAGCTCACACAGTACATTGGGTGCTGAAAGAAGCTCTAATAGTAGAAACCTAATTGATAGCACTGTTACCGCCACCAGTAGCAGTCCCCCATTTTCTGCCCCGGTCTCCTATGGCAGTAGTAGGAGAGCATTACAGCTTAGCAGAGCACCAAGTGAGGAAGTAGCAGCCACAGCCACTGTCTTGAGTCACCCTGTAGCTTCTGCCACTCTTGCTGATGTTTCACCCCTTCCCACCACTAGCGTACTGCCAGTCCCTGTGACCTCCTGTAGCACAAGCACATCAGCCAGTGCCACCAGTGCATCAGTACCACTTTTGCCGTCCCTTTCACTGTAACCCTGTCCCCCACTATAGCCACCAGCACCACTGCTTCAGCAAGTGCCTCTGGTGACAATGTCGAACCCATGGCTACTAGCACTGTAACTACTACCAGTGCAGTCACTGTAAATGTGGCTACTGCCATGACCCTGGATACTGCACCAACAGATAGTTCCACAATGCCTGTGACAAGTACCCCTGCCCCTAGGATGCAATCCAAATGCAGCAGTCGTGCTGCTCAGGTGGTTGATGATGTATTACATGAGGAGGATGCAGAGTTTGCAGACCAGTCTTCTGGCTCCAAATATATTCCAGACCCTAGTGAGCTACCATCAGCATCTGGCAATGACACAAACACCCACATGAGTGACTTTGGGGATGAGTCAGAATATGCCTCATATCTGACTAGTAAAAACCTAAGAGTTGCAGAGTCTGCAGACAAATTGAGGAAAGGTGCTAGGAGTACTGAGCAAAGTGAGCATAGGCATGGTCAGCAGAGCAAGCAAGGCGTTAAACCTCCATCTGTCAAAAAAAGAAGCAGCCCACACTAAGCTTCAGCAGGGTTGTGTCACCTCCATCCACACAAGATAGGGAATGTTCTAATCAAGAAAGTCAGACAGCTGTTGTGGAGGAAGATCAAGGTGCTGTTGCAGCGCACAGTTCAGCTGGTGGTAAAAGTGGTAAAAAAAAGGAGTAGCCATGGCCGCCCTATTGGTGCGAAAAGTGCTGGCTCAACTAAGGCTGTAAGAAGCGCTGTGTGGCTTCATTTCAGCTTATCCAAAAATGATCCAACTGAGGCAATGTGTGGGCTGTGTCACACCATAATTAGCAGGGGAAAAAATGTCTCTAACCTAACTACCACGGCAATGAATAATCATTTGAAGCTGAAGCATGCCAGTGCACTGCAGGAATCCAGTGTGTTGCCCCACAGTACACTGACAACACCCTCTTGTGGTACTAGTGGGGGTCCAGATCACGTTGATGATTCCCAGCCACAAAGCAGTGGTGATTGTCAGTGAGTCTGACACAGTTTCTTCATGCCCATCCGCACCAGTGACAGTTCATCACAAAACTGTGTCAGGACAAACTGTGGCTGTCTCTTTGCCTCCTGATGATTCATCTGCTACACGGTCCACAACATCTCCCATTGAAAGGCATCAGACCACATTACAGTCCCAGACTTCTTTGGCACCCATTATGCGGTCCTTTCATGCAAGGACTAAATATCACCTGTCACACCCATGTGCACTACAGATCACCCAGTTAATTGGGGAAATGATTGCACTTGATCTTCAGCCATTTTCAATGGTAGAAAACATTGGTTTTAGGCAGCTGATGCAACATTTGCACCCATGGTATCAGATACCATAACGCACATTCTCCCGTACTGTTGTGCCCAACATTTATGAGGATGTGCGCAAGGCAGTCTTGCAGCAGCTATCAAATGCAGTCAGGGATGTGTTCCATTGCACAACAGACATATGGAGTAGCACAAACTCCAACCATGCATACATGTCGCTAACTGCACACTGGTGTGCAGCAGACCCAACTGGTACAGGCAGTGAAGGTGCAGGTCTACATACTTCCTGTCATTCCCCTGGTGTAGACTCCATAATGTCTCATAGCAGGTCTGCACTTCTGAATGTGTCCGTTGCCTGTGGATCACCAGTCCGCCAACATTTTGGCCCTCTTGCAAGACATGCTGCGTGTGTGGACTGAAGACACGTTGCTGCGTGTTGGTTTCATTGTGACTGACAATGCAGCAAATATGATAAAGGCCTTGTCTGATGGGCACTTTAAAGGCATCCATTGTTATGCACACACTTTGAATCTGGTGGTGACAAAGTCCATCTGCAAGACACCAGAGGTTGATCAAACACTTAAGACAGCAAAATCAATTTGTGCCCATTTCCATCACTCATTTAAAGCCACAAATCAATTGCGGCAGGTGCAAGAGCGCATTCAGATAGCACAGCACAGGCTGATGCAGGATGTGTCAACACAGTGGAACTCGACATTCTACATGTTGCAAAGGCTACTGGAGCATAAGCGAGTTCTCCATGAAATGAGTATGGAGACAGATATTGGGGGAATTCTCAGCCACCGGGATTGGTCTGTTATTGAAGGAACAGTAAAGGTGCTTGGTCCTTTTGAAAGAAGCACACGTGACTTGAGTGCAGAATCTGCACTACTGAGTCAGGTCACCCTGCAGTCCAGATATTGAAGAAGTCACTGCAGAGATTTTCAACCCATGCTGATCTTGCACGTGCAGTGATGGCCCTTGTACACAATCTAATAACTGAATTAGGGAACAGGTTCACAGACATTTGTGCCACTAAGCCATATGTTTTTTCAACGATGCTGGACCCGATGTTTAAGTGTGAGATACTGCACCTTGAAATGCCTGCCCACCTTGTCAACTAGTTTCGTCAGCAGCTGTGCTCAGAGCTCACCTTTACAATGTGTGCCAAGGATGTGATGCCTACTGAAGTAGCCCTGGAAGAATAAGAACAGCAGGTGGAGGATGTCCCAGAAATGGAGGAAGAAGACTGCTGGGCACAACTCAGTTCATCCCTACAGGCGGAGCAAAGAAAGCGAAATGAGCAGCACCCACTCTCGGCCAGCAATGTTTTGAATTGCTTCTTGACAGAAGTTCTTGAACCCATCTCAGTTGACCCACTGGAGTACTGGACCAAAAAGTTGAAATCATCTCCTCACTTAGCACAGCAGGCCATGAAATACCTGAGCTGCCCCCAAGCAGTGTGCCATCAGAGAGGTTGTTTAGCACAGATGGGGATGTGGTGGAGCCTCACAGATCCTCATTAGACCCTGAACATGTTGAGCAACTTGTGTTCATCAAGCTCAATTTACCATACCTCGATTACAAGTACAAGTCTTGAATAATTGAATTTCATAGCACTTTAATAACAATGCTATTTTTATGTGACACACGCCCCCTGTACTTATGCTGCTGGCCTAGGCCAACTTGTGGACTATGTGCACCAACACATCTGGTATTATGTTAACGACACTCAATATCTTGCTCTTTTTCCAAAAACCCCATGACTGGTGATGCTGTCCTTTGTTGCAATTGCTGTAACTGCTTTTGAAACAGATGTTTTAGGATCTGAAATGCGTCAGGCATTGTGCTTTTTTTAATAATCACATGAATTTGTAAACCATTTATGGTGTCCATGAAATGGGAGGTGCTGGATGCTCAGCATAATTTTGCACAAAGTGTAATATTTGGTTTGTCATCATCAGTCTCTATTCTCCAGTACTCCCCATGCCTAAAATATGCTGGATACCAATGTGGCATCATCAGTCTCCAGTATTGCCCATGCCTGAAATGTGCCAGATACCAGTGTGGCATCACCAGTCTCCAGTATTGCCCATCCCTGAAATTTGCTGAATACCAATGTGGCATCATCAGTCTTCAGTATTGCTCATGCCTGAAATTTGCCAGATACCAATGTGGCATCACCAGTCTCCAGTATTGTCCATGCCTGAAATTTTCTGAATACCAGTGTGGCATCACCAGTCTCCAGTATTGCACATGCCTGAAATTTGCCAGATACCAGTGTGGCCTCACCAGTCTCCACTTCAGTATTCATTTACCATGTAAATCACCAACGATTATGGAGAAGAAGTCTGGATGATGATGACCGCCCAAGCCAGAGTGATGTTGCTCAACTTCAAGTACTACACTGTGTGCTACCAGCAAAAGTAAGTAAATTGTATGAAATCTTCTAATTGTTTTATGTTTGTTTGGGTGAAGGGGTTTGGAAATTATGATTGAACAATGCATCTGTATTTCTGTAATTCTGTATCTTGGATGGAAATTAATCATGTTTATTTTATTTTTTTTTTTACTCTGCAGGAATTTTATCACGAGTCTAATGGACTCTTTGAAAAACACTGTGTGTATGACTTGTGAAGGTAAGTATTCAGTCATTTCACTGTTTTCTTTCTGTTTGGTGGTATTTGTGTGAGAATTACTGAAATAAAACAGTGCAGGCTGGCCCAGTGACATGGAGGGCTGAGGCGTTGGACACCTTACCTCACGATGTGCAGGTGACATGGGTTCGGGAACGACTTCTGGTCATCACAGGGTGCCAGGCTGGTGGGGGTGGGAGTAGGAATGAGCACTTGCTTTCCTCTCCTGGGTGGGGAGGTGCCCATCTGTAGTCCTGCCATAGCTGTGTGAAGGCCCAGCAATGGGCATAGGTGGAACCTGGTGACTGGCAGGGTGGGGGTGTTCCACAAGGCATACATGCACATGTCTCCACATGTGCATGTCACATCAGGGGCATGTGGGCAGGGCATGGGATGGGAGAAAAAACCAAAAAGCAATACATTAAAAGAAGAGAAAGAAATAGAGCTGTCTGACCAGTGACCACTGATTTTGAATCATCTGATGGCCACATGAGAAGGGAGACTTCATGGATGTGTACAGGCCATTTGGAAGCACTTCATTTCATTATGTGTCCCTAACAGGTAGCATTCATTAAAAGGCATCTCTGTGGCCACACATCATGGGCAGAATGGGCGTCATGCAAGAATGCCGTCTTCACAGATGTCCCTCTTTGCTATGAAGATAACATTTGAATTTGTATGTTAGCCTGATGAAGTAAAGTTATAGTGTTCTATGGGCATGATTATGTTTTATTAGTCTTTTTAAGGACAGAATTAGTTAATGATCTGTCATGTGTGTTTCCTGTAATACCTAATCCCATTAAGAGGAGTGTGCCCATATGTAGATTGTCAATTAAATACCAGTATTGACTGAGTTAAGCCTATTGAAGTTATACTGTTGTCCTATGGGCATAATTATGTTTTAGTAGTCGTTTTTTTAAAGGTCACAATTATTTAATGGTGTGGCATATTTTATTCTTGTAGTACACATTGTTTTTTCACCAAAGTACAATAAATGACAGTTATGTCTTCTTATACTTCCAGTTGAATCCTATGGGAGACTGAACAGAATGTCCATGATGAACTATGTTTCTGTGCATCCTCCTCCAGATCCTGTGCATCCTCCTCCAGAAACAGCAGTGGGACATGGTAGCCTGCCCTCCTGCACCAGTGTACAAGCCAAAGTGACATGACATCTGCATCCTCCTCCTGAAGCATCAGCAGCACAAGACAGCCTGTGGCAGTGGCACCAGTGTACAAGCCAAAGTGCCGTGACCTCTGCATCTTCCTCCTGAAGCATCAGCAGTATGACACAGCCTGTGGCACCAGTGTATGAGCCAAGGTTCCACGACATCTGCATCCTCCTCTACAACAGAACCGTACTCAACAAGACAGCCTGTAGCATCAGTGTACAAGCCAAGGTGCCACGACATCTGCATCCTCCTCCACAACAGAACTGTACTCAACAAGACAGCCTGTGGCACCAGTGTACAAGCCAAAGTGCCGTGACATCTGCATCTTCCTCCTGAAGCATCAGCAGCACAACACAGCCTGTGGCACCAGTGTACAAGCCAAGGTGCCCCAACATCTGTATCCTCCTCCACAACAGAACCGTACCCAACAAGACAGCCTGTGGCACCAGCGTATAAGCCAAGGTGCCACAACATCTGCATCCTCCTGCACAACAGGATAGTACCCAACAAGACAGTCTGTGGCACCAGTGTACAAGCCAAAGTGCCATGGATTCTGAATCCTCCTCCTGAAGCCTTAGCAGCACAAGACAGCCTGTGTAGCACTGGCACCAATGTACAGGCCAAAGTGATATGACATCTGCATCATCCTCCTGAAGCAGCAGTGTGGCAAGGCAGCCTGTGACACCAGTGTACAAGCCAAAGTGCCATGACCTCTGCATCCTCCTCCTGAAGCAGCAGCGGGACAAGGCAGCCTGTACCCTGTAGCACCAGTGTACAATCCAAAGTGCCGTGACCTCTGCATCCTCCTGTTGAAGCAGCAATGCCAAACGACAAGCTGTGGTACCAGTGTACAAGCCAAAGTGCAATGACAGCTCAACCTACTCTCCCTGAAGTCATTTAAAAGACTTGTATGCCAGTTCTCTAAGAAGGCATTTTCACTAGCCGAATACCAATTACCGAATACCTGGGAACCGAATACCGAATATTCAAAAAAAGGCATTCGTACAGCCCTAGTTTCCAGCCCACCTGAGTGTAGTCTATGCTGGCAAAACTTACTTGTATACCGACCCTGCTGAAGCCGGAAAAAGACTTAAGGTAATTAAAAGAGATAAAAATGAATAGATGCAGCACTCACTCCTGCCAATAAGGACACCAGAAAAACAGCTTGCTCAAAAGAACTTTTAGTTTTATTCCGCCATCACCGCCATCAGCAAAACAGTTGTCAGGTTGTCTTACGTTTCACCTCATGTCTTTGGGGCTTCATCATTTCTCTGATGAAGCCCCAAAGGCATGGGGTGAAACATAAGATAACCCGATCACTGTTTTGCTGATGACGGTGATGGTCAAATAAAACTAAAATTTCTATTGAGCAAGAAGTTTTTCTAGTGTCCTTACTGGCAGGGGTGAGTGTTGCATCTATTCATTTGGATGAAAAAGCTGCATATTTAGCACCACCACCCCAATGCACGCTCCTACTTAATGTTTGAGTAATTAAAAAAAGAGACTGTACAAATAGAACAGGGGACTGTATCTGAAGGAGAGGGGAGGATCGAGATATATGCCTCCATGTAAACTTCATGATGTTCCTCAGATTCAAGTATTAAAACGTCTGTGCTCTAAAGTACTGTTATATTTAGTGGATCTATTAAGCAGCTAAGGTAGTGAATCTTGTATTCTTTTTTACTGTCAGCTTTACTATTGATGCTGCAGACTCCAGACTAAATCCCAATTAAAGTCTGCTGTTAAATTTGGTTTCTGATTGGTGCATGGTCTCATACTTGTAAGGGGAGCCGAGTAAGTTAAAATGGTGACTACTTCATGACAGCGCACTATAATGCATGCAGGGGCTAGTTTTCTGCAGCACGGAGCATAAATTTAGATTTTCTAATACCTGGCTTAGCCCACTTTGTTCCTCTCATCTAACACTTGTACAGTTGCTGCATTTATACCGTTGCAGGTCAGCCTTTAAAGAGTTTTAGAGCTGATATGTTTAAAATTGATAGTTGCGCTAAGACTAGCAGCGTAGCACTTTACAGAAATACATTTACTAAACTGAACTACTCTCTCTATGAAATCATTCTCACTGTGTTTGTTGAGATTAGTTCTTGTTCTTTTTTCTTTATCCACAGTTTTGTATTTTGTATATGAATATTTTACTGAGTCTCACTGCGTCACACTAGTGATGTTCAAAAATGCCACAGTAATTAGCTGGCCCAGTGGCGCAGAGGGCTGAGGCGCTGGACGCCTTACCTCTCATCATGCTGGTGACCCATGTTCGGTTACGAGCATGAGTTGCTGGGGGTTGGCTGGAGGGGAGGGCAGGAGTGGGTAGAGCGACTGCCAGGCCGCTCTCAGCTCCCTGATTGGGGAGGTAGGCCGCTCTTGCTCTTGACTGTCACGGAGTGGAGGCTCGCTGGTAGTGTCAGAGCACTTCAGGGGCTGGCATTAGGCTGGGGGAGTGGACTGGGGCTACGTTCGGTGCCAGTGCATATGCATGCCTCCACATGCATGCGCTGCTGTGAATGGCCAGAGTCCTGGGGACGTAAAAGGGGCGACAACTAGGTGGAAAAAGAACCCTGGGAGGCAGGATGAAGACCGATACCCAACTGGCTCCGCACCGGTGGCTGAGAATGCACCACAAGTTCTGTAACACAGTATGCAGGTGCAAGATAAGTCCCTCGGGAGCTGGTGATGGGGCTGGGTGGGTCAGATGGGGGCAACCGGAGAAAAGGAGAAGAAAGGAATAAAAAAAAAAAATGCCACAGGAGTGACACAAACTTATCGGATTTTGTTTGTTGGACTGATGACCCTGTCATTGCTGCAAGGGCTAATTATGGACCTTATTTAGGAATTGTTTTTTTATTTATAATCTTGCATGACCCTGAACAAAGATAACAATGGACGGCAACTTATAATGCTTACAGGATGAAGTACACTGTTTCTGTACGTGGAACCAAGTTTATTTTCTTAAGTACTAAGTGTGTTTGAAAAAGCAATAAAAACAATAAAAAATTAAAGAAAAAAAAAGCATTGTGGGAAAAGAAAAAAACTTCTTATACATCCCAAGATCTTGTTTGCCTTGTGTATGCTTTGTTGCAGTGGACTTCAGGCTGTCACTAACAATGTCCCTTAATGTCTCGCTCCTCACTCGTCTGCGCCTCCCTTACTCCCCCATCCAGTAGTTCATTTTGGGATTCTTTCAACCAGTGTGTACATTGCTTTCCACATTTTTTGGATGAAATTTTAGTTGTAAGCAGGGACACTTTTCCAATTTTTCCAGGTTTTACCTGCGACTCCCCTGGTCTCTAACTGCAACCCACTGACAACTACTCTCTGTGTCCTGCACCCCCCTGCCCTTTCCCTATCTATCTGGTAAGTTTGTCCCCTAACCCCAGGATGCCCAGATTTATTATAAAAAAATTAAAAATTGATATGTTAGATAGTCTAAAATATATCAGACAACTGCATGAATATGAAATGTATTTTATTTTCCAAGGGCACATAACACAGACATCGAAGGACACAGACTAAATGTTCTGGCACTTCAGTCAGCTCTTGATCTTTGTCAGGGGCATAGCCAAGGTCTGAAGCACTGAAAAGCAGTGGGCTCCAGTAAAGTAAGCAGCCCAAGCCCATGGCAAAGAAATCCTGGCAGACCAGCCAACAGTATTCTTTGACTACACTACAAGGGTGGTAGATAAGGGACAGGCAATAGATTAATCTACTTCAGTATGAGAAAGGCATTCAACTTGGTGCCATACAAGAGGCTGCAGAGGAAGGTAAGAAGATCTGGGAGTCAGGAAGGTGCTGGGAAAATGGCTGAGGTGGACAACAGAGTGTGGTGGTCAACAGGGTCAGATTTGGGGAGAAGGTCATAAGCGAGGCGCCACAGGTGTCTGTCCTGGGATCAGCTCTTTTCAACTTGTTAATCAGTGACATGGAGGAAGATAATAAGATGTCATGAGATTAGTGAGCTCCAGGCTTTGGTGGCGATGGGTTTAGTGGCTGTTACAGAAAGCTGGGCCAGTGTGTACAATGATAGCGATGTAGCTACATCTTACACAGGCATGACAGAGGGACAGGTAGAGGTGGCGGGGTGGCCATCTACATCAGAGAAGGGATCGAGGCAGTGTAGGATGCCACAATTGGGGGGAAGGGAGTTAGAATCACTGTGGGTTGAGCTCACTGAGACGTAAGGTAGGATGACTCGCATAGGCATGGTTTGTAGGCCACCGGGCCACAGGGTAGAGACAGATAAGACATTGGGTGTTGAAGTAGAGAGGGGCAGCAAAGGGGGAGGTTGTAATAGTGGGGAGATCTTAACCTGCCAGACATCAACTGAAACATCCCTGTGGCCAAAAGTGCCAGAAGGTAGGCCCTGCTTGATGTTTTGCAGGACTGCATGTTGGTACAACAGGTCTGGGCTAGCACTAGACAGTACACCATTCTAGATGTGGTACTCACCAACTCGGAAAGAGTAGGCAGTGTATGGGTCAGGGAACCACTGGGGTCCACCGAATACAAAAACACATGCTTAGAGGTGGCCCTGGGCACCTGTAAGCCCACATCTAAGGCTGACCTGTTTAAGACTTTAGGAGGCCAGATTTCAATCATATGTGGAAAGTTATGCTGGACAGGTTAGCTGGGTTAGACAGCATCAGGGGAGAGGAGGAAAGATTGGGTGTTATAAAAAGGGCCATTCTCAAGGCAACAAAAACATGTATGAGAATAGTTACCAAGAGAAACAAATATAAGAGACCAATCTGGTTCTCTGAATGGGTAAGGGAGGTAGTGAGGGCTAAAAAGAGAGCCTTTATAAGGCACAAAGGAAAACAGGGGGGGTGAAGAATGGGACAAGTACCAGGAGAAAACTGGAGAAGGCATTCAGGATCGCAAAGGCAGACACAGAGTTGCGTACTGCAGAAGGGGTCAAGGGAGGGAAAAAAGAACAGGTTACTCACCTGTAACAGTAGTTCTAGGAGTGGTATATGTTGTTCATCCACACTTATTGGCATGACCCCTTCCACTTTAAATCTTGCCGGAAGTCTTCAAGCTGGCTCCTCCCACCCACCCAGGTGGTATATACCTCAGCTCTGCCCCATGATGCAGATCTTAGCCCGCTGGAAGCCAGGTGTTGTGCATCCGCAGCCGGGAGATCAGGTGGGTCCTCGTGGATGAACAACATATACCACTCCTAGAACTACTGTTATAGGTAACTAACCTGTTCTTCTAGGATCGTGGATATGTTGTTCATCCACACTTACTGGCAGACTCCTAGCAGTTCTCCGGGAGGAGGGAGGCAATGTGCACACCCCCTACTTAGGGAACAGAGATTGGAGAACTGAGGCCCCAAAACCAGCATCCCGGCGTGACTCAAGTTCGATGTAGTAGTGGGTGATGAAGGTGTTTGCTGACTTTCAGGTAGCAGCCCAGCAGATTTCCTGGATAGGGATGTCCCTGGAAGCAGCGACCGATGCAGCAGTATGGCGGGAAGAATGAGCTCTCATCACTCTGACAGGCTCCTTGCCCGCCAACTCATAGCACAGACCTATGCATGATGTAATCCATCTTGCAATAGTTTACTTCACTGCAAGTCTGACAGAAGCGGCTTCAGTGTAGGTGACAAACAGCTGGCGAACCTCTCCCCGAATTTCTGCCATCCTCTCCGTATAATAGGAGAAAGCACATCTCAGGTCCAAAGTACAGAGCCTTTATTCGGCCTCCGAGGTGTAATTAGGGTAGTAAGTATACCGGCAGAGTCAACATCTGGTTAAGGTGAAACTCTGACACCACCTTCGGAAGGAATTTCGGGGGGGGGGGGGCAGCGCAGGACAACTTTGTCCCTGTGGAAGACCAGATAAGGGGAGTCCACCAAAAGCACCTGGAGCTACCCTGTCCTTCTGGCTGATGTGATAGCCACCAGGAAGGCCGTCTTCCACAACAAGTGTGACAACTCACACTTGTGCATGGGTTCAAATGGCTTGTCCATGAGCTTTGCCAGTACCAGCAGTAAATCCCACGGAGGTGGAGGTTCACGCACCAGAGGGGATATGTGATCCAGGTCTTTGAAAAGTGCCCGACCACAGTCTCCTGCGCCAACGTCGGCGGACAGGCCCACAACCGGTAATCAGAGATGGCTGCCAGGCACACCCTAAGGGACTCCTCGGGGGTCAAGAGCCTATGGGCCCTTCTGTCCCCCATGTGGGCTCCCCAGGCCATGAAAGAGGCATCGGTCATGAGAATGACTGCCGGCTCGGGGCAGCAAATGGGATCCCTTCCTGCAACTGGTCTAGGGTGGTCCACCATTGGAGAGTATCCCACATGTTCTGGGTTACAGTGACCAGCTGGTCGAATTGACCATGGTGCTGAGTCCACTGGGCACCCAGCTCCCACTGAAGGGGCGCATTTTCCACCGGGCCCAATGGACCACTGAGGTGCATGCCGCCATGTAACCCAGAAGGCACAGAAAGTCCCGGGCAGGGCGCAACTGCCCAACCAGAAATTATTGGGCAAAGGAGGAAATAACCTTCACCCTGTCCGCCGGGAGCCGAGCTCTGGCTCGACAAGAGTCAAGCTCTGCCCGATGAAGCCCATCACCTGAGAAGGCACGAGTTCTGACTTGGCCTTGTTGATTAGGAGGCCGAGTTGGGAGCAGGTCTGGAGGGCCAGATCCCTGGATCTCTCCACCTCCTGTAGGAAGTGACCTGCTAGAAGCCAGTCGTCAAGGCAGAGGTAAATTCTGACCCCCCCGATGCCGTAGATGGGCCGCCACCACTGCAATGCATTTGGTGAAGACCCGTGGAGCCGATGACAGGCCGAACAGCGTGGCTCGGAACTCGTACAGAGTCCCCTCGACCCTGAAGCAGAGGAACCGCTGATGGGACAGACGGATTGAGACGTGAAAGAACATGTCCTGCAGAGCCAGTGAACAAAACCACGTTTCGCTCCAAGGATGGAATGATCTGGGACAGAGTGACCATCCGAAAGATGCGAGACCTGAGATATTGATTCAGGTTGTGGAGATCTAGAATGGGGCACCAGCCCCCATCCGCTTGGGCACCAGGAAGTACCTGGAGACAAAGCCTGTGTCCGCTGGAGGATCCACCACAAGAGCTATTGCCTCCTTGAGGAGGAGCCGAGCCATGTCATCTTGAAGAGCTGACTGGGTGTGAGCGGATATCCGTTCTGCCCGAGGGGCGCAGGTTCGGCTGGGAGGGTAATGCTCGAACTCTAGAGGCAGTCCCTGACCAACCACTTCGAGAACTCACCTGTCTGAAGTGACAGCGGACCAAGCAGAAAAAAAGTGGCAAAGCTGGCCCTCCACAGAAGGACCCAGGGTTGTCATGACATAAGTAGGGGTGGCAGCCCCCACCCCATCACTGAGCAGGCTTGGAGGAGGAGGAGGCTCCAGAACCTCAGCCTCTGCTTCCTTTACTGTCCTGTTGGGGTCCAGGCTTGGGCCGAGGGTGCCAAGCTTGAGTCTGCTGCTGATGCTGCTGTCCCACTTGGAAGGAGGACTGCTGAACCACAGGGGAAGAGTGTCAAAAAGGCTTCTTCTGCTGGTTCTTGCCTGAAGAACTGCTAGCAGAAGTAGCGTCCAAGGTTGGACTGCTCTATGCGCTGGAGGTGACCGGACACTCTGTGGCCGAACAATTCGGTCCCAAGGAAGGACTTATCAGCTAACTTGTGCTGAGTAACCACCAGGAAGGAGGAGGGCCTCAGCCAAGCCCTGCGGTGTGAGAGGCAACTGCGGCAGCCATCGAGAGGGCACAGGAGTCCCCAATGTCCAGGACCATCTGGAGTTGCTGTGTGGCAACAGGTCGGCACTGGTCCTGTACCTGCTTGACCATGGTCTGCATGTCCGTGGGGAGATGTGGGAGGACTTCATCTAATGACCAGAGGAGGGCATGAGAGAAGTGTGCCATGACGACGGCTGTACTGGCCTGACGAAGGCCCAAGGAGGAAGTCGCATAGACCTTCCTTGCCGAATGGTCCAAGAGCTTGGACTCTTTGTCGGGAGGTCAGTTAGTGTTGGCAGAACTGCAAGTATGCCTGAACACAGAGGCAGTCACCAGGCTCTCGGCTGAAGGGTGCTCTGTGAACCCCGCAATGGACCCCATGGGAACCACATACTTGCGGGCAGATGGTGCTGGACAAGAGGCAGGACATTGCCACAGTTCGAGTGCAGGACCAACAATGGCCTCGGCCACAGGAAAGGCCTCCATTGGGGTATCCCCTCTTTTAAGGATGTCCATAAGAGGGTACTCCGCCTTTTTCTGGATGGGTTCCACAGACATCCCTGTGGACTCAGAGATGAGGTGGAGGATCCCTTGGAAGGAGGAAGGACCTTCCTCCATCCCTAGGCCAACGGACAACTCATCATCCCCAGGATGAGAGTGAAGCCCGGTGACATCCAAGTCTGAAGAGTCGGGGTACAGCGGCCTGCCACCCAAATCACTCTTGACCTGCCAAAGGCAGTCCGGGGTGACCATGACTGACAAACGTTGGGGGAGCCCAGTGCCTGGTTGGTCCTCTTTGAAAGGAGCCCCTCGCACAGGCTGCTTAGGCGGCGGTTCCACCACGATCGCTGGAGAGACCAGCTTAGGCCGAACAGGCAGTCGCGCCAGCCCATCAGGCGGCAGAACCGATGGTTTCAGTTCCAAGGGGGTCAGCTTCGGCCTATGAGGCGACAGCCAAGTAATGGCCGGGGTAGGAGTCAAAGTCGGCTTCTGCCCAGACAAAATCAGCTGTTGCCACATGAGGTCCTCGTAGATCTGACAGAGTTTCTGCCAGAGTCTCTCCCCATCTGAGGAGGACGAGGACGACCGATGGCATCGCCTCTTTTAAGAGTGCTTATGGCTCTTCCTTGGCCTTCCGGACGAGGGGGTTCGAGATCTCGACTGAGATTGGGCAGGCCAACTCGGTCGCTTGGGAGACACCAGCGGGACCGGTGATACCCAGGGGTCTGGAACCGGGTCCTCGATGGGGACTCCAGCAGGCTGGGTCTCCTCATTGGGGAAGACAAGGACTGGAGTCCTTTCTAAAGAGTCACTGACCAGGGCCATCAACAGTGGGTCAATTGGGTCGAGAACAATCTCGACCTTACTGGCCGTATCCTCGGTCGGCTGGCCCAACAGAAGGTCTGTGAAGCCCGCGGCCGAGGAAGTAATCTCGACTGAGGTCAAGACCACATGCTCCTGGGACTGAGACCTCTCTTAGTCCCATGAGCTCCTTCGCCGAGATGAAGACTTACTTGGTTCTTTCTCCCGCTTACAGGATCGGGAGGAGTGCGAGCCCGCAGGTGCCTCTCCCCGGGTGGGGAGAGACTGGCACAACTCCCTGAAGGAGCCCGAGAAGGTGGAGCCCAGGTTGAGCGGAACAAAGAAGCTTTGAGAGTCCGCAGCATGATCGGCTTCTTCCTTGAATGCCTGCATGCGTTCCAATTGCTCGGTGGAACCCGCAGCTGCGGAAACCGCCCACCTAGCCTCCTTGGACTTCGCCGGAGGGTTCCTCTTCTCTGGTCTCCCCAGTTTTAAACATGCAAGACGGTCATCCAGGACATTGTAATGGAAGTCCAAACAGAAGCTGCATGACACGGTGTCATGGCCGACACCAAGGCAGTAGACGCACGTGAAGTGGGGAATGGTGCACAACATTTTTTGGCCGCAAGGACACCGGCAAAATCCAGGGGAAGATTTCTCCTCCATGATCGATGATGCGAAAAGATGATTGCTAACGCGAACGATTTTTAATCTCAGTAAAACCAAAGTTTTGAAAGCCAGCGCCTACGAAATGCATGAGCACAAGAGAAGCAACCTGTATCTTCCAGCGGAAAGGAAGATCTGATGTCATGGGGCAGAGCTGAGGTATATAACACCCGGGTGGGTGGGAGAAGCCAGCTTGAAGACTTCCGGCAAGATTTAAAGTGGAAGGGGACATGCCAATAAGTGTGGATGAACAACATATCCACAATCCTAGAAGAACAGGTTACTCACCTGTAACTGTAGTTCTAGGAGTGGTATATGGTTCACATCCACACTCTGGCAGTTCCACTGCAACAATGTTATTGGCCGGACATCTTTAAGCTAAGCTCCTCCCATCACCCAGGTGGTATGTCCCCCGACTCCTCTCCGCGACATCAGATTTTGCATGCTGGAAGCAGGATCCATGTGCCACTTGCCAGGGGAGGCCAGGTGGGGGTCATGGATGTGAACCATATATCACTCCTAGAAGTATGGTTACAGGTGAGTAATCTATTCTTCTAAGGGCATCAATATGGTTCACTTATCTACACTTCAGCAAATTCCTAGCAGTTCTTCGGGAGGAAGGGGCAAGGCACGCACCCCTAGCTGGTGGACAGAGACTTAAGAACTAAGGTCCCAAAATGTTCATCTCGACGCTACTCGAGATCTATGCAGGAATGGGAAATGAAGGTGCCCATGAGCATAGCCAACACGAGCAGCAGGTTCCACAGTGCAGGTGGTTTACGCACTGGGGGGGATAAGTGGTCGAGGCCCTTGAAAAAGCACCTGACCACCTTCTCCTGGGCCATAGTCAGCATACCGGCCTGTGCCCGGTTAGCAGAGATGGCTTCCAGGTGCACCTGAAGGTTCGCCATTCGCAGTTCCAGCTAGGAAAGGAGCCAGAGGCAGTCCAGGATGCAGAGCAGGCAAAGGGATCAAGCTCTTTGCCCTGACACCAAATGGAAAATCTCTTCCATTTAAAGGCATAGCACCTAAGAGTTGACTCCTTCCTGAAGGAAACACCCAAGGCCTGGAACTCTGGCTGCTCAGAAACCAGGCCATGAGTTGAAGGGACTGAAGATCTAGGTACAGGACTGTCCCCTGACGTCTGGTCAGCAGATCTGGGCAGAGAGGCACTCACTGTTGAGAGCTGCTGCTGAGGCAGAGGAGATATCTGAACTGCCCTGGCCAGTCTGGAGCTAGGAGGATCATCTGTGCTTTGCCTTTCCTGACCTTGACCATTCTGTGGATCTTGGGGAAGGGAGGAAAGGCATACATAAGGCATGGGGTTCAGGGCCTCGTGAACGCATCCCCCATCAGTTTCTGGGATTATGGGGGCAGTCACAAAACAGTCTCAGTTTTGCGTTCTCCTCAGAGGCAAACAGGTCCACTGTGGGTGACCCCCACAGGGAAAACAGGTAGTTCACACCTCCTGATTCAGAGACCACTCAAGCAATGTCCTTCCTACCTGGCTGAGAGTGTCTGCCAGCTTACTGTTCTCCTCTGCGACAAGAATCACCAGGAGATCAATGTCCCAGCAGCGCATAAGGGTCCAGGTGCAGAGTGCCTCCCGATACAAAGGAATGGAGTGTGGTCTTCCCTGTCTGTTCACGTAAAACATGGTTGTGGTATTGTTCATCTGGACTTGAACGACCTGACTCTGACTAATGGGGCAAATTCTGTCACAGTCAAATGCACTGCATGGAGTTCTACCACATTTACGTGGTGACGTGACTCCCTGGGTGACCAGAACCCCTAGGTTGTAGGTCTCCCAGGTGTGTTCCCCACCCCACCAGAGACGCGTCCGTCATCAGCGTGACAGTTGGCTCTGGGCGAACAAACAGAATCCCTTCCTCCAGATGCTGTGGGACAAGCCACCACTGATTGCCATCCCACATTGGCTGGGTCACTGTGTCCAAGTGGCCTAGGCACTGGGACCATTGACCACCCAGCTCCCACTGAAGGTGACGCATCCACCAGCGGCCCCAGTGGACTACACTGGTGTAGGATGCCATGTACCCCACCAGCTGTAGGAAATCCCTGGCAGGGTGCAAGGGCCCAACCTGAAATGATCAGGCAATCCTGTGCCTGGTCCGTCAGGAGGTGGGCCTTGGCCTGCAGGGAGTCTAGTTCTGCCCCAATGAGCACTTGCTTCCGTAACAGTTCACACTTGTCTAGGTTGACCAACAGGCCCAATTCTAGGCAGGTCTGGACAGTCAGGTCTGTGGATCTCTCCAGGGCCTCACTGGATGGACCGGCTACCAGCCAGTTGTCCAGGTAGGGGTACACTCTGACCCCTAGTCACCATAGGTGGGCTGCCACCACTGCCATTCACTTGGTGGAGACCTTTGGTGCAGAAGAGAGGCTGAAGGACAAGATCTGGAACTGGTACTTAGTCCCTTCCACTCAGAAATGTGGATGGGAATGTGGAAGAACGCATCCTGGTGGTCCAGGGAGCAAAACCTCATCTTCTGCTCCAGGGATGGTATAATATAGCTCAGAGTGAGAATCCGGAACTTGTACTTCTGCACATACTGGTTGAGACTGTGAAAAATCAATATGG
The DNA here is from genome assembly GCA_016271365.2 of Neoceratodus forsteri. Lineage (NCBI taxonomy): Eukaryota > Metazoa > Chordata > Ceratodontiformes > Ceratodontidae > Neoceratodus > Neoceratodus forsteri. The sequence goes on from CM057449.1 coordinate 1,733,107,890, forward strand.
GGCACCAGACCCTGTCCATTTCAAGACCAGGAAGTATCTGGACACGTAACCCTGCCTGGCCAGGATGTCTGGGACACGGGCTATTGCCCCTTTCATAAGGAGCTGAACAATGTCCTCCATGAGGGCAGACAACATGTCTTGAGACATCCTGGACTTTCAAGGTGCATGGAGGCAGTAGGGCAGAAGAGCCTTGAAGTCCACAGATAATCCTCAGCCCACTGCACCCAACATCCAGTTGTCTATTGTGATAGTGGACCAACATGGCAAGATGTCACGGAGCCAGCCTCCAACAGGGAGAACAGTCAGGGACAGGATAAGTGGAGGGATGACACCCCTAACTAGTCACTGGGTAGTTTCTGAGGGGACACCAGCAGTTGCTGTTGGAGGGGTACCACTACCCCTGCCCCCCTTTCAGGACCTTGGGCCCTTGACTTCTGCTTGGGGCACCAGGCCTGAAACTACCTCTGCTTGGCCTTCTGCCAGGGAGGCTGTGACTGAAAGGACCGGTATTGAAAAGCTTGCTTTTAGGCTTTTTCTTCTGATCCTTCTGGGATGAAGTCACAGAGTTGAGTGTGGCCCTGAACTTCTCAATTGAGTGAGGTGCCCTTTCACCCCTGGGCCAAAGAGGTCTGTGCCCAGGAAAGGAACATAAGTCAACTTCTTCTGTTGGGTGTCCATCGTGAAGGTGAACAAACCCAGCTAAGCCCTGCAACGCATGGAGACAGCTGCTGCCACCACATGGCTGTCAGGAGCTGGTGTTAAACCAGTGACTGACGGTGGTCTCTGATGAGCTCCAACACCATACACTACTCTGGATGGAGATGGGGGAGGACCACATCAAAGATTCTCATCAGGGAATTACCATAATTAGTCATCATGATGGCAAAGGTAGCCTCACCGAGATCCAGAGTAGCTGTGACATACACTTTTTTTTCAGCATGGCCAATCTCACAGGACTCCTTGTCCAGAGGCTTGTCCATATCCCCCTGGTGTCCAGAATCACAGAACACCGAATCCATGACTCCTTGGTCAAAGGGTGGTCCAAAAACCCCGAAAGAGAGCCCATAGGGACCACATACTTGCAGACCATATGGTTCGAGATGCTGTGCAGGATGCTAGATGCTGCCAAAGCTCCAGGGTCGGTCCCAAGATGGCCTCAGCCACTTGGAAGGCAACTCCCAGGGATTCACCCCAGTCCAAATTGTCTATGAAAGGATACTTAGCCCTATTCTGAACTGGCTCTAACAGGATCAACGTTGGCTCAGAGAAAAGTCGGAGCAGCCCACCGAAGGACACTGGCCCACGGTCAGGGGAACGCTCCTCGACTGAGCCACAGTCGAAAAGCTGAGTCCCAGAGGAGGCCTTGGACTCCTGATTGAAGGTGGCTCTCAGTCGTTGTTCACCACAGTCCTCACGGGAATCCTCACCCAGGGTAATCCGAATGGCCAGACACTTTTTTCAGAGGGCCAACTGGCAGCGGTTGGGTGGTGTCTCCACCCTATTCAACGGAGAAGCAGGTGTGGGGAGCACCTGCGGAAGTGGGACTGGCAAGGCAACCACTATCAGTTGCCAGGGGACCGGAAGTCCTTGCGGTAGAGCCCTGCCCCACGATGGCCCACTGCTGCCAGAGTAACTTCCTGTAGCACCAGTGCATCTTACACCAGTGCCGTCCCTCACCCAAGGATAAGGAAAATGAGAAGCGTCAACAGCAGCACCTCCCAGCCGAGTGGGATTGAGAGCACAAACTCCTTAACTGCGACGTCGACCGTCAGCTGCCCGCTCGATGGTGAGAAGACTCTTCCTGTGGTTGGCCACAGAAGATGTGCTTACTGACATTAAGCAACAAGGGCATCGAAGACTCTACTCCGAGTAGAGACTGGTCCCTGGAAGGAACGATTGTGGTCACTGATCGGTCCATGTCCTCCTGAGTGAGGACCAGGAGCACCGAGGTGTACGAGGCTGACTCGCTGGCCTCCTCCACCAACTGGTCGACCAGGTCGAGAAAAATCTTGACGGTTTGGTTAACAAAAGCTGAGGTTGACTGGCTTGACAGCACAGCCAAAGAGTTTTCAACCTGCCTTCAGCTGAGGGGGTGCTCAACAACCGTCAAGGGTTCGGGCGAGTTGAGGGATCGACAGGACTGCGATCTCTGCCAGTCTCATGATGGGCGCCAGCAGCACTTAGATTTAGATTCAGAACCACGGAGGGCAAGACTCTCCCCCAAGGTCGGGAGGTATCGGCATATGTCTCGGAACTGGTTCCTGAAAGACCCTCCGACACTGAGTAGGTGCCTGGCAAGGCAGCTGGTACTTCCACCTCAAGAGCCACAAATTTGTGCAGCAGACCCGGCCGCAGCTGAGGCCTTTTTTGTGGCCATTAAGGTGATCCTTAGGATCCCATTCCAAAGACCGACTCAGCGAGAGCCACAGCTTCCTGTCTTCAAGAGAGTCAGAAAGCTTGGATAAGCATAGGCCGCACCCTGCCAAGTCATGATGCCCACCCAGGCAGTACACACATGTTATGTGGATTGGTGACCGACATTTTCTGGCAGCACCAAACACAGAATTTGAATCCCGGTTTCTTGTGTTCCACTGTTGGTCAGAAGACAGATTTGAAAGAATCGGAAACTAAAAACAATTAACTTTGAAAACTTCGAAGGAACGGTCCACCTATGGGGCAGAAAAATCCTAAGTGAAAGGCAAAGGAGGAAACCTGTTCTTCCAGGAGGAAGAAAGATCTGACATCATCGGGCAGAGTCAGGGGATATACCATCCGAGTAGGGGAAGGAGCTTAGTTTAAAGATGTCTGGCCAGTAACACTATTCCAGTGGAACTGCCAGAGTGTGGATAAGTGAAGCATATCCACACTCCTAGAGCAGTTTTTTTAGATATATAATAGAAAAGAAAGATGGAAGGGGGACTTGTCAGGCTAATGGAAGGGGGCAGATAGAGGAGGACAAGCAAAAGGCAGCTGTGCTAAATGACTACTTCTGCTCAGTATTCTCTAGGGAGAATAGCATGCCCTTGCCGGAAAGTGGCATAAAAGCAGCTGATCATGGGTCCCCGAAAATGAAATAGCAGAAATTTATTAGCATAAGCATGGAAAAGGGGCTAGCAGCCCAGAAGGTGAACAAGGCACTGGGGCCTGATGTGATGCATCCAAAGGTGCTAAGGGAACTGTCATTGGTGTTAGCTGAACCCCTGGTGGGGCTATTCCATAGCTCTATGCAGTAAGGGGCAATTCCCAGGGACTAGAAGATGGCAGATGTAGTTCCACTGCATGAGGGAGGGGACAAGGAGCAGCCAGAAAACTATAGAGCCGTCAGCCTACCGTCGTGGTAGGGAAACTGATGAAGAAAAAACAAAACAAGTAAAGACCCTGCACCTGTCCTTACACTAAAGATAAGGCAACACTCCATCTTTAGTAGTAAAATGTTATACTTTATTACAAATATTCAAAAAAGAGTGCATTTATCGCATGATAAAAATGTCCCAACATTAAATAAGGGAAACTTCCCCAACACCGTTTTGCACCCCTGTGGGTACTTTTTATCAACTGATGGAAACACTAGTCAAAGAAGATCTGCTGGACTTCCTGAAGAAAAACAGATTTCAGGATAGTAAGCAGCATGGACCTGTGACAGGGACATCTTGTCAGACCAACCTAATAATACTGTTTGACTAGTAACCAAAGTATTTAACAAGGGCCATGCTGTACACAAACTCTACTTCGACTTCAGCAGGGCATACGACTCGGTGCCACATTGATGACTGCTGATGAAAATGGGGGTATGGGAGCAGCTAAGGAAACAGTGAGGTGGTTAGGTAGTTGGCTGGAGGTAAAGCAGAAAAGAATTGTGGTATATGGGGTCATATCAGAGGAAAGTGAAGTCACTAGTGGAGTACCACATGGATCTGTCTGGGCCCAGTCCTCATGAATATGTCCATCAGTGACATGAAAGAGAGAATCTGGGGCAGGTTGTGTCTATTTGCAGATGAGACTAAACTCTCTGGTAGGGTTGATAACGTAGAGAGGATAAGGGAGTTGCAGAGAGACCTGCAATGGCTGGAAAATTGGTCAAAAGTTTGGCGGCTGAAATTGAATGCCAAGAAGTGCAAAGTTATGCACTTAGAGAATACAAACCCTGGAACAGAGTATTGGGTGGGGCTGAGTTAAGCTGAGCACATCATCAGAGGAAAGGAACCTAGGAAGTCATCATTGATGATTCCCTTAATCATTGTACCCAATAGCTCCGTATTAAGTCCGAACCATCCATTGATTCTCCTGATACAAAATGGCCACCCAGGGTATAATGAGTTAATTCAGCCAACCTAACAAGGCCAGCAAAGTTCAAATAGTGCGCTTCCCACCACGCAAAAATGAAAAGTCAGTTGTCAAATAGAAATAAAGGCACAGCACTCACAAGTTCTCTGTGCCATCTAAGAATTTACAGTATTTCACCCTCATTGCAGCAACACAAACACTTTGGCACTTCGAGGCACTCTACCTCTTCGTCAGGAAGTTTGACCTGCCAGTACATGTTGCATTTTAGTAGTCTCCCTAATTAACAGGTACAAGTTTCTGTAATACAAAGCAGATTATTTAAGTGATCATCACCATAGGTCCCAAATGAATTCACCTAAATTTCATTTTAAAATGATTAATTTCACAGTACAAACTAATTTGACTCAGATATCTCAGTAAGTATTAGCACTGTGCTTGCTAACTGATCTGCTAATAAAAGCGATCATAACGACTGATGGGTTCTGCAGTGGGGGATGTCTATGTGTCTGAAAGTCTGTTGAGTTAGTGTTTACAATCATACATGATTGCACTTATTCTCAGTGATTGGATTGCACTTATTCTGCCTGTACTGAATGCAGTGATTTCGGTCTCAGCTTACCGCGAATGGTACCAGTGGAATAAGCACGATTATGTACACTTGTGAACATTTCAGACTGTCCAGAACACGGATGTCCCTCGTCTCAACCTCTCACCTGCATCACCAGAGGACTGGCCACGGGGGGCCCTGGGATATTTAGACCAGTGGCATGGCAAATGGGGGATGCAGGATCAACCAGATATAAAACGTAAATACCCGCTCATGCAAGTCAAGTAAAAAATGACAGCTACTTGTGGATTTCTTTATCAGGACCTAATCCTGTAGCTTTTCTGCAGGGGAGCTGAGAGTTCCTCTTCAATAGGGGGATATGAGAGGCCATTAAAAAAAAACTCAAGTTCCTGCTGAGACATTAGACCTGAATGCAGAAATAGAAAATGCACCTTTAAAGATGCTGGCCTTAAGCTCAAAAACATTAAATGTAGAAAATACTCCAAAATGAATGCAATGTCTGCTTTCTTAACTGAACAGGAACTGTCCCTACACCAGATTGAGAATCTTTTCCATTTTGAGCTGTAGGTTCCCTTGTGGATGGCTTTTTGGCGACTTCCATAACCTGGGTAAAGAGATTTAACTCTGGCAGTGCTATCCCTTCAGGAAACATGCTTTCAGGTGAAGGGATTCTGGGCCAAGATGGGTCACCTTCCCTTTTGAGATTGCTAGATCTCAACACAGAGGTCGAGTATGAAAGGTGTTTTGGGACATTTGAATAAACCAACAGTACCATGGCTTTCTAGGCCAATTTGTTAATATCGGGATCATGGTTTCATGTTCCACCCTCACTTTTAGAAGTGTTTCCTGTATCAGAAGGAAAAGAGTAAAGGAACTTATTGCTCCAACACATTCTGAGTGCGTCTTCTGGGACTGCTCCCTGAGATGGGACTCTGTAGCAGAACAGTGATAGCTTTTTGTTCTTCCATGATTCAAAAAGATCTGCCTGTTCAACATCCCATGGCCCGAAAACAAAGTTTAACCCTGTTCATTTTAGGGACCTTTTGTGTGTCACATGACCCATTATTTTTCTTTTTATTCATTTGTTAACCAGGTAAGGACACTGGACCATATGCCTGTTTTCAGTTCCGACCCGTGAAAACAACAACCAACAGGACAATACATTACAAACACAGTCCATACAAAAATTATTACACAAAACATTTACATACTGATTTAAGCAATAAATATTGTTTCAATTTTTCCTTAAAACCTGAAATAGAGGTAGCCTGACAAACTGCTGTGTGAGTCATGTTAATACAATATCCTTTCTTGCTCATGGACTGCAGAGATGTGAATACTTAAAGTGCAGCCAGTTTTGAAATATTCAGTGCTTCCCTGCACATTCTAGAGGATCTTACACCACCCTGCTTGCTTAGGAAATACACTGTAGTGGTACTGTGCAGGACTTGAAGTTCAACTAGTGCTGATGCTTGGAACAAAGTCACTGTAATCCCCCTCCCAAAGGAAGGGGTGATCCTACCTGCCAAGGAGACTATCACCCTATTTCTGTGCTTCCAGTCTTGGCCAAACTCAAATCTCTCCCAGCCTTCGACATAGCGGGACTCATCATCCTTCATTACCCCCTTTCCAGTTTGTCTTCAGGAAATCTCACTTCACCGTCTCCTCTGTCCTATCTATCTCAAAGGGTATGGACCAAGGCCTAATTACCTCTGCCATCACTATCACCCATTCCATTCTCCTGGACAAACTTAAATGCACTGCACTCCGATCACTCGATCAGATGTTTCAGCTCCTACCTAGCTGGGAGGTCTCAAGCTGTCCGCATCAATGATGACCTTTCCCCTCTCCACTCCCAATCAGTTCAGGTGCACCTCAAGGCTGTGTCCTTGCTCCTATCCTCTTCTCAATTTTCCTCAATGATCTTCCCAAGACATGCATCTCCTTGAACATACATATGTATACTGAAGACAGTATGCTTTTTGCCTTAGGCCCCTCTGCCTCTGACCTGGCAAACAGGCTCCAACATTTATTTATTTATTTTCATTCCGCTTTTGTTGACCACATAAGTGCACTAGACAAATTCTTGCCTATTTTCGCACGCACCTGGGGATACAGATGAATACCAACTGACTTTGAACCAAACTAAGCTGATTGTCAATTGCCGGGTAATGTGCAGGTTACATGGCTGAGTCAGGCGGCTGCGCTTCTCACAAAAGAATGCGGAAGCACTGTGTTGCTGACGTGGCCTTTCCCAGCTCAGAGTGGAGCAAGGAGACTGCTTTGGCCAATGCTGGCTGGACGTTACAGGATGGGTACTGGATTCCGGACTCGGCCTGGGTTTCTTTCACGCCGGAGTCACCACATATTCAGGGTCCCCCATTCTGCGAGAGCAAACGATGGCTCTGCTTCAACAGGATCAAGGTGAACATTTTCATTCTCACAGCGCATTTACTCAGGGAGACAGGTTAGGGGCTGAGCATGAACCTCCTCATACTTCCCCCCTTCCCTCCCCTCGTAGAGAACACTCTAGGACTGGACCATGTTTCTCAGATTTATTTAAACAGAATAAGCTTGAACAAGCCCCCAGAAGAAATGCAGTGAGTTTATGATATCAAGGGGGTCTACAGGACCATCCTGATAAATTTTATGTTGCCCGGAGGCTTCTAAAAAACTTTATGAACTTTCAGGCATCTGATATTTACGCCCTTATTTATATATGGGGAGAGGACGCTTTTGATGTCAGCTTTAAAACCTTTACTGGACTTGATAAATTCTGGTTAAAGTATGAGACATTGAAATCCACACCTTTTTAGGCAATATCCATTACAAAACCCCTTTTTAAGACTGTTAATATCATGTTTCGTAATGAAGGGATTAATGTGGGGGATATTCTTTTTTGGTTAGAGAGCAAATGCACTGTGTTAGGTCCCCCGGAACCCATTATTGATGGAGAGGGGATTTGGACAGGTAGTTGGAAATTTAAAACCAAATTGCACACTGTGGGAGATGAGGTTCAACATATTCCGAATAGTTTTTTTTCTGGGGAAAGATAGGGGAGTCTGTTTCTATCCGGGGCAGCCAAAAGCCTGTTAGAGGTGCTGCAGTACCAGACATTTAAGTAGTGCATGCGACAACATTTTTTTTACTCTTTCTTTATCCTCCTACTGCTGCCACTGATAGCTCTCTCAGAGTTCCCCTTGTAGGTCCCAATCTGCAGCCCACCCCCAAAGAGTCTGCCCCTAGAGTGCTAATGCTACCCACGTAGCTTCAGGGCCTCGGATTACCCTCCGGGCAGGGCGGCGGAGATCCCCCATAGCTTCCCCTGAGCATTGTTTGGGAGCGTGCACAGCGGAGTCTGCTACTTGAGTGCTGCCTCGGAACCAATGCTGAGGCTTGTCACCTAGACCAGGGCAGGGTATTTCCTGGTGTTCTGGTGGAACCCCTTCCCTAACGTTGGCGTGCAATGGGGACAAGGCTGCCAGCATGTGTAGAGACACACATTGAAGCCGGTCCCCTGCAAATGTCTACCCTTGCGTAGAGCATCTCCCCAGCTGCACCGACCACCCTGAGGTTCCCCCAACAGGTGGCGGTATCGCAGCAGAGAGTATGCTTCCCCCTCCCCGGAGAAGGAGAGCTGCCGTTGGGTGCTCAATCCTTCTCCCTCCCGGCTGACCCCCCGTTGACCCGAGCCCACTCCCAAACCCGGGTCGCCAGTGTGGTACAAGGTGTGGCGTCCAGCGCCTCAACCCTAAGCACCACCGGCCGTGCATGCGACAAAATTAAATGCGCATTGTGTGGGGAACTGGATCATGATAGTGGAACATGTCGCAATGTTTTTCAATGTAACCTTTGTGATGAACAAGGACACACCTATCACCAGAGTCCTTGGGCCAGGCAAAACAGACAAGGGGGTTTGGATAAGGAAAAGTACAGTTACGTAGGAAATTACCGTAACAGTAGATCTTCGAGAGAGGTTCCTTCAGTAGGTTCTCACATATTGGACTGGTGCCACCTGGCGTCGGGCAGCACGGCAGACTTTTCTATCAATACCTGATGGGGGACCGCCCACCCAACGTCACGTAACTGACATCAATGTGACTGTATATAGTGGGTGGTCCCCACGCCCGCCCTCCAGTTCTCCCACCGGAGCCAGGAAGAGGCCTGACAGCAGGAGGGAACAGGATTTGGAGTCCCTGTAAAAACATAAAATGAGGGGAAGGAGGGAGGGAAACATATGACCTACTGAAGGAACCTCTCTCGAAGATCTACTGTTACGGTAAGTTCCTAAGTAACTGTACTATCTTACTTCGAGAGGATTCCTTCAGTAGGTCGTCATATATAGGACAGAGTCCCAAGCAGTCCCTCCAAGGAAAACATCTAGTTAACAGTTATTAGTGAGGGACCACCCCCCCCCCCGACATCAACCTGTCCCCGATGTCTGCCTATGGTATAAAAGGGGCAGTCCCCTAGCCCAACCTCAGTTCTCCCTCCGGAGACCCCAGTACAGACAGAAATTGGAGAACCCAGGTGGTTCCTCAACACTGAGGAAAGTGAAGTAACAGTGATGGAGAAGCAGTTACCAGGGGGAAGGAGGGAGGGAAAGCAGCGCCTGCTGCAAGAGCTCCTCTCGAAGATCTACTGTTATGGTAAATTCTTACATAACTGTACTATCTTACTTCAAGGGGGCTCTTGCAGCAGGCAACACCATTAGGACCGAGTCCTAAGCAATGTCAGGACTAACCCCTGTCAACTGGGAGAAGGCAAAAGTCAACATAAGGCTCTCAAGAGAGAAGGCTCGACAGGACAGCAGGTCCAAAGCCTGCCCTTTGCCTAGGTAAAATGTCCAGACGGTAACGCCTAATGGAAGTGTGAACAGAACTCCAAGTGGCAGCTGCACAGATATCAGCAATGAACACATTCCTGGAGGAGTCAAAGGAAGCAGCCATGCCCCTGGTGTAGAATGGCCTTTAACCGGCCCCAGTAAAAGCTTGTCGTACTGGCGGTAACAATAAACAATGCAATTGACCAACCATTTGGGCAGGTATTGCTTCAAAACAGGAGCCCCTTCTCTCCTGGGGCAAATTAAACAAACAACTGATCAGATTTTCGAATGGCACGGGTGCGGTCCAGATAATAATGAAGCACCCAGTGGACATCCAGAGTGTGAAATAAGACCTCCCCTCGATTTGAATACTCTGGGTAATAAACAGGCAGGTGGATGTCTTGATTCAGTGTAAACTCAGGCAATACCTTAGACAGAAATTCAGGATTAGTCCGCAGGCACACCCTGTCCTTGTGGAAAACTAAATTAGGCTCTTTACTCATCAGAGCCTGAAGCTTGGAAAACCTTCCAGCAGAAGTAATAGCAACTAAAAACAACGCTTTCCACAACAAAAAGAGGAGCTCGCAGCTTGCAGCAGGCTCAAAGGGAGGCAAAGTAAGCTTCTCTAAAATAAACAAAAGGTCCCATGGAAGGTTTCAGATGCAGTATGCCCCACAAGAAAGTGAAGGAAAGATCCAGTTGTGCAAGAGTCTTGCCTTCAGTAGGTAGGTGCATGGTATGCAGAGATGGCTGATAAGTGCACCTTTAAGTGACAAGCAATCCAGACTTGAGTCCGACAGGGAAAGGAGGTACTCTAGAATTAGATTCACCAGACAGGTTAAAGGATCCAGGTGACAAACGGTGGCCCATATACAGAACCGCTTCCACTTCTTAGCATAAGTGGCTCTAGTGGAAGGCTTCCTAGCTGCCACTAGAATACCGGCCACCCGGGAAGAAACCCCAAATCGGGCAACTGCTAAGTCTGCAGGAGCCATGCATGAAGATGCAGAGACTTGAGGTCCAGATGGACCAGAGTACCCTGCTCCTGGGAGAGCAAGTTAGAGCACAGGTGCATGGGGATCGGAGGTTCCACTGCTAGTTGCTAGAGGAGTGGAATCCATATCTGGTGCAGATGATCTCTGCTCCCTCCTCTTTTTTTATTTGTCAACTTTATTTAAGTCATCAGCAAACCAACAATTTACAGGTAAAACTTACATTAACATCACCAGCTCATATTTGAGAGAGTTCATCATGATTACTATCATCCAGTACTTTGGTGTCCACTACTCTAGACATGGATGCTCAGGCTACATTCTATAATTCATAACCTTTGTGAAACATTATACATTAAAGAAGTTGAGATATGTTATTTGTTTATATTCCACATGGGACTGAGCCTGTACATGTACTAAATAACTCCAGCACAACAATAATAGGAATGCATTATCTACTGCAATGTATTGATATGAATATGGAAGTCTTATATTGTATCCATATCTGTTGCGCCACTATGTCCATGGCTCTTATTATTTGTTTGTTTATTTGCAAAATGTTTCACCAGGAAAGACAACACGAGCTGTAAAGCAGCCCGTTTCCAGGAGCTTCCTGGGGGAAGGGGGGGTTACAAGAGTTGGGAGAGTGAGCAAACACAATATAAAAAAAAGTGCAATATAGGAACAAAAACTATTACATAACAGTGTAGTACACTTACAGAACAGTATAACCCAGACCATCAGGCCGAGGTAAGCAAAGTCATATGCGGATATAACTTACAACAGTAGCACCCAAGAACCATTGCTCTGGAAGATAATGGACAAATCACTGACTTGAAGTGCTAGAAGTAGTAGGCTAAGCACAGGTTTAGTAAGTGCTAACGTATACCTAAGGGAAGGCAGTTATAAGACAAGTGGGGAAGTAGGGGGCGAGAGATAAGAGAGTGGGGGAAGGGGAGAGAGAAGTGAGACAGTCAAGATCTATACCCCGTCAGGATACTGAGAACCCTGCAAGGGGGACAGGACCAAGCAGAAAAGAAGGAGAGAGAAAGGGGAGGAGGATTCGAGGGGGGCAGGTAACAAGAGTGGAGGATAGGTTTGATTTAGGGGACTAGGAGGAGAAGATAGTGGATAGAAGGTAAAGCGCAAGGGTAGGGAGGGTTGATGGATGAGCTGAAAACAAGTACAGTTAGAGGAACTAGAAGTTATGTATGGTTAGAGGGTAAAGCGCAAGGGTAGGGAGGGTTGATGGATGAGCTGAAAACAAGTACAGTTAGGGGAACTAGAAGTTATGTATGGTTAGAGGGTAATGCGCAAGGGTAGGGAGGGTTGATGGATGAGCTGAAAACAAGTACAGTTAGGGGAACTAGAAGTTATGTATGGTTAGAGGGTAATTCACAAGAGTGGGGAGGGTTGAGAAGGGGGGGCTAGAAGCAAGTACAGTTAGGGGAACTAGAAGTTATGTATGGTTAGAGGGTATGCGCAAGAGTGAGGAGGGTTGAGAAAGGGGGGCTAGAAGCAAGTACAGTTAGGGGAATAGAAGTTGCGTAGGGCTAAGGAGAGAGAAGATAGGGTCAAGGAAAGTCTGATAGGAAGCGAGTTCCAAAGCTTTGGGAAGTGACAGGAGAAATCATCCTGTCCTACAGAGGTGTACGACAAGGAATACCAAGAGTTTGTGCATCAGTGGATCTGAGAGGGCAGGAGGAGGGAGGTGGAGCAGTAAGTGAGGAGGATAGGTAAGAGACCCGAACCAGAATTTAGACGTGAACTTGGCACAGTGAGAGAGGTGCCTGCACTCCAGGGAAGGGAGAGCTAGAGAGTGGTACAGGGTACAGTGGTGTGTGCAGGAGGGAAAGTCAAGAGCAAAGTGACAGAAAGCATTGAAGAGGGTATCCAACCTGGTAAGGGAAGACTTAGGAGCAGCACTGTAGACTATGTCATAATAGTCAAAAATAGGGAGTATCATTTTCTGAACAAGATCACGCATAACCGACAGTGGTAAGGAACTAAGGTTCCAGTAAAGCGCATTGAGCATGGGGAGCAGTTTTTCAGGTTGGTGTCAATATGTTCAGAAAAGTGAAGGTGTTGGTCAACCTAGACACCCAGGTATCTAAAAGAAGTGGTGTCCTCTAGTGTTGTCCTGTCAAGGGCGTAGAAGGAGGGAAGGGAGGGCAGCCTAGTGCCAAAGGTCAAGGAGACTGTCTTCTTGGTGTTGAGGAAGAGTTGATGTGAGCTTAGCCAGCGCTGAACATTACTGAAGTCAAGCTGTAGTCTGGTAGTCACATTGGAGGGTGAATGGCAAGAAGTGAATAAGACCGTATTGTCAGCATACATATGGATAGAGGACGAGGAGCAAACTGACAGAAGGTCGTTTAGAAAAATTGAGAATAAGAGTGGGCAAAGTACGGAGCCTTGAGGTACACCAGTAGAAACTGGTAATGGTGGGGACGTAGAGTCAGCTATTTATTTATTTATTTTTTTAGTTGTATTCCTTCTAGGACTCCTTGGCGGGGGTTGTACTATCAATTCCCTCCCTTCCGGCTGTCACTCTTGGCCCCTGTCCCAGCCAGAGCTCGACCCCTATGCCCCCCCCCAACGCATCGCGGTCGGGACTTACCCAGCTTACCGCAGAAGGCCAGATGAGCACCAGGGTAGCTGACACAGTTGCGTCTACTGCACTGCCAGCGGACCACCTTTAACGCACATGGGAAGGATTTTCTCTTTGTTTCCCCCTCCCACGGCACAGACGTGCAATGACGCCAAGGGTTTTCCATGCGCACATCCACACACAGCGCATGCGGCGTCAGCTTGCGATGACCCTCCAGCAGACCACAAGCTGCCCTAAGCCCCAGCCACCACCAGGAGCAAGCATGCCCACAGCCATCCCTTTCCACCCACCCCAGAGAAGGAGAACAGTCCCTAGGACACTCAATCCTCCTCCCTCCCAGCTGACCCCCAGCTCCCGAGGTCACTCCCGATCCCGGCTCGCTGGCGTGGCGTGAGGTGTGGTGTCCAGTGCCTCAACCCTCAGCACCACCAGGCCGGCTAGAGTCAGCTAGTCATCTATTTTAACAGACTGAGTTCTGCTTACCAGGTAGGCTCTGAACCAGTTGCAGGCAGGCAGAGACAGGCCAGCTGATGAGAGGGTTTCGAGAAGGAGGGAGTGGGAGACTGTGTCGAAAGCCTTGGCAAGGTCGACAGAGATGGCAGAAGTAATGTGACCTTTATCCATAGCTGAATGGATAGTCAGTGGTCTAAGTAGGGATGTAGTAGTGGAGTGATTCTTCCGGAAACCAAATTGGAAGGCACTGAAGAAGGAGGAGTCATCAAGAAAGGAGGAAAGTTGAGAGAGAACAAGGTATTCCTGAAGTTTAGCTAGGGTGAGTAGAAGCGAGATAGGGCAGTAGTTCCCAGGAGATGAGAGATCGCCACCCTTAGGTAAGGGAAGAACTGCAGCATGTTTCCAGACTTCAGGGATAGTCATGGTGTGGAAAGACAGGTTGAGGAGATCAGCCAGAGGGAGGGAAATGGCAGAAGCAGATAGGTAAAGCAGCTTAGGGTCGAGGCCATCGGGGGAGCTGCCTTTTGTTGGGTTGATAGAGAGAAGAGCCATCATTTGGAGAGATGGGTGAAAAGGCAAAACTCTCTGCTAAATGGTGGTGTTGGGAGGAAGTGGTGGGGAGCGGTAGTAGGGTGGGTTGGGAGGAGGCTAACAGAGTGGAGGCGAGGAAGTAAAGTAAGAATTGAATTGCAGCTACCATTGGGCTGTTGGCTGGAAATGGTAGTCTAGTTTGAGTAATGGAGATGTGGGTTTAGTCTGGAGTGAGAAAAGTGAGTGAACTACTTTCCACAACTCTGACGGGCTGTTTATGCTAGAATTCAAAGTGGACCGGAAATATTCAGCTTTAGCCTACCGGATGACTTTAGTGAAGGCATTTTGGAGTGTTTGGTGGACAGAGTAGTCACTAGAGAGTTTGGAGGATTTGTGGGTTTTCCATGCTTTACCATGCGCTTGTTGACTGGCCAAGAGCTCAGGGGTTATCCAGGGAAGGTAACTACCATACACTCTAACTTGCTTCAATGGAGCATGTTTGTTCCAGATGGTGATGAAATTGTCTTTGAAATATGCGATGGCATGATCTATAGTTTTTTTTAATTCTATTTGTAGCCCCCCCAGCCTGGAACTCTCTCAGGCCACTGCTCTCACCACTTGCTCTACCGCCCGCTGTGTTCCCCCTGTCATCTTCAAGTATGTTATGTTTCCCGGGTCGGGAGGACAACCCGAGAGACCATGGGGCAGTGGCGGGGAACCAGCATTGGGCATGTGGCAGTGGCACTGGCAGGGCTGTTGCTTATCCAGGACTGGAGGGGTGTTTTGCAGAAACCCAAGATCCCCTCCGGGCATGTCTGACTCCAGCGATGGCAACCTGCCTACGCCAGCCACGCCTACGTTGCAGCCCGGGCGGCTCAATGGTACCCTCCGGCCCCACCAGAGGTCACCAGAGCACCGGGCTTCCCCAACCCTCCCACCCGGAGGAGAGCTGCCTGGGGCCGCTCAATCCATCTCCCTCCCCTGCCGACCCCTGACTCCCGAGCTCGCTCCCAAACTCGGGTCGTCGGCACAGCACGAGGTGTGGCGTCCAGTGCCTCAACCCTCAGCGCCACTGGGCCGAATATGATCTATAGTTTTGGCAGAGGCTATAGGGGCCAGTCTACATGGGTTAGGTCCTGATGTAGAGGGGCAAGGTCTAGAGTTTTGTAAGAGCAGATCATTAATAGGTTGTGGGGAGCCTTAGGCTTTGGTAAACCGGGCATCGGTTCTACGGGCATCGGTCCCTGGGGCACAGAGCCATCCAGCGCCAGTCTAGTAGGAGTGGATAGACCGGGCGTCAGACCCTTGGGCATCGGCTGAGAAGTGACGACAGGGTCAGCCGGTGACAGCAGAAGGTATGGGGACGTGACTGAGGCATCGCCATAGTCGACATCAGGGTGGCCGGCGTCACCAGACAGGCATAGGCTGACACCGGTCTGCAGATGCAGCCGGCACGGTCCATGAAGGGGAAGCCTGTCCCAGGGAGCTAGCTCCCGAGTGGGGCAGAGACGTCCCTCTCGCAGGAGAGGTAAGTGCATGCCCCAGGCGTCCCTTAGTGGCATTCGTCCCAGAAGTCGGGGCCGACTTCACTGACACCCGGACCGGGAAGGCGACACGCAAACACCCGCCACCCAAGGAGGACCTGGTCAAGCCACCTGGCTGAGGACCTGCAGGATGTAAGGGCCTGAGAGGTCGGGGACAAAATCCTGAGCCCTGAGGAACCACTGCACAAAATGGTGATGAGAGCAGGTGGTTTGACCACTGGTAGCCCGGAAGGAGTGAGGGCTGCCGGAGTGGAAGGATCCGACTTCCCATGGGAGGAAGACACAGGCTCAGTCGCCGACTTGCATGGGGACCTAGAATGGGAAGCTGACTGGGATCTGTCCCTATGTTCCTCCTGGTGTTTCTGCTTTCCGCTGGACTTCTTCTCTTTGAGTGATGAAGAAGAGTCGAAACTCCGGAGGCCGGGGAAGAAGAGGCAGTTTTGTGAAGTTCTTTTTCCATCATTTTAGTCTCTGCTGTAGCAGGAAGACTTCCAGGATCTTCTGATGGATTAACCGGGTACACTGGTTGAAATCCTGGCGGTGCTGGCAGGCCTCAGTGTCGTGGTGCGGGCCTAAGTAGGGCAGACACGAAGAGTGGCCGTCCTTATGGGGAAGCTGCTTTCCACAAGCACACTTCATTCACCGCTGCTCCGAAGAAGAGGAAGAAGTCATGCAAGAAATACTGTAAACTGAAGAATTTTTAGAAAAAAAATAAAGCGTGGGTAACGTGAAGAAAATGGCGGTTGACTATAGCAGAAGGTGTCTGTGAAGATCCGATTTGCACGGGTCGATGATGGGAAAAGAACTGAGGCTGTGCTGGGGGACCGACCCCTTTTATACCACAGACGGACCCCGGGGGCGGGCCGACATTAGAGGGTGGACCCCAGCTAATAACTGCTAGCTAGAAGTTTTCCGTGGAGTCCAGATGCCTGCTGGCCTCAGTCTGAAAGGTGTTGCCTGCTGCAAGCGCCCCCCCCTCCAAGTAAGATCACCGGTTCCATGCTAATCAGCTCACACTCAAACCCAAGAAAATAGTCTCTGTGATATTTGGCATCATTTATTTTATTTATTGAAAAGTTTCACCAGGAAGGCATGCTGAACAGCCGAGTTGCTCATCTCCCGGTGCATCCTGGGGGAAGGGTAGGGGAACAGTGATACAGCAAACAGCAGATGCAGCAACAATGGGATACATCAAGTACAACTGCAACATAGCAAGTTCAATACAAGCAATGCAATACTTAAACATGAAGTGTTGTACATAGAGAAGTGCAATTTACAATTATTAGTCATTTAGTTTCAATACAATTAGGTGAATTATTATCGGTTACAGGAGTAGAGATAGGGGAGAAAAGCAGTAACCAAAACCTGTACTAATCCTGCTGTCTAGAGATAGCAAACTAAGCAGCACCTAGAAGCAAGTACAGTTGGAGGAGGAGGAGAAGTTATTTAGGGCAGAGGAGAGGGAGACGGGGGAAGAGGAGTGTCTGATTTGATGGGTTAGGGCATTCCAGAGTTTAGGGAAGCTGTGTGAGAATGCAGCCTGCCCTGCAGATATAGAATGGCGAGAGACTGCCAGCATGCGAGAGTCACTGGATCTAAGGGAGTGGGAGGGGGAAGGTGGGACTGACAGGGACGAAGAGAGGTAGGGAGGCAGAGATCCGCACCAGAATTCAGAGGTGAATTTTGCAGTGTGAGAGTGTTGTCTGTCAGCAAGAGAAGCGAATGCAAGAGAGTGATACATGACACAGTGGTGAGTGCGAGGGGGGAGTCCAGAGTGAAGCCGCAGAAGAAGTCGAACAGGGTGTCCAATCTGGATAAGGAAGATGCGGGAGCAGCACTGTAGACTACATCACAGTAGTCAAAGATAGGTAGAATCATTTTCTGGACAAGTTCACATCTTACTGGTAGAGGTATGCTTCTACGGTTCCTGAACAGGGCGCCTAGCTTGGGGCATAATTTTTTCAGGATGACGTCCACATGGCCAGAGAAGTTGAGGTGATAGTCAAGCCATACCCCAAGGTATCTGAAAGAGGAGGAGTCCTCAAGAGTAGTCCCATTGAGGGTGTGGAAGGTGGGCAAGGCGGGTAGCCTAGAGAGTCTCTGCCTCGTGCCAACGGTCATGGAGACAGACTTCTTTGTATTGAGGAAGAGTTGATGAGAGACAAGCCGTTGCTGAACTTTGTCAAAGTCTAGCTGGAATCTGGTTGCTACATCAATGGGATATTTGCTGGAGGTGAACAGGACAGTATCGTCTGTGTACATATGGATGGAGAACGATGTGCAGACTGATGGGAGGTCATTTAGGAAAATGGAGAAGAGGAGTGGGCTGATAACTGAGCCTTGTGGCACCCCAGTACTGATCGGGAAGGGAAGGGATATTGAGTCAGCAATTCTGATTGGGTCTGACCTATAAGGTAATCTTTGAACCAGTTAGTGGCAGAGTCTGATTGGCCAGCTGACTCGAGATTATTTATGAGTAGGTAGTGTGAGACCGTGTCGAAAGACTTGGCTAGGTCAACAAAGATGGCCAAAGTCATTTTGCCACTGTCCATCCCCGAAAGATGGAGTCAGTGAGCCTAAGCAGGGAGGTAGTGGTACAGTAGTGTTTCTGGAACCCAGACTGGAAAGGAGTGAAGAAGCAGGAGTCAGAGAGATAGCAAGTGAGTTGAGTAAGAACCAAGTGTTCCTGTAACTTTGCAAGGATACGGAGGAGAGTGATAGGGTGATAGTTCCCTGGTGAAGTGAGGTTACCTCTCTTAGGTAGGGGAAGGACAATGGCATGTTTTCAGGCCGTAGATACAGAGGCAGAGGAGAAGGAGAGGTTTAGGATCTCAGACAGTGGATATGAGATCGCAGGTGCAGATAAGTAAAGGACTTTGGGGTCAAGTCCATCTGGCGAGCTGCCTTTATTGGGATTAAATACAAGAATAGCATTCAGAGGGTCAGCTGGGGAGATTGTGGAGAAGAAAAAATGCTCAGGGAGGGGGCATGCACACTGGGGAGACGTTGAGGGGGAATGGGAGGGCGGTAAGGAGGACAGGAGGGCAGAGGCACAGGAGGTAAAATAGGAGTTAAATTCATTCGCAACAGTAGGGTGGTCAGATGTAAGAGAATTATTTACTTTGAGAAGAGGAGTGGGAGTTTTTGAGTGGAGGGGGAGAATAGAACATGAACTACCTTCCAGAATTTAGATGGGTTGTTTATATTTGTTTGGAAGGTTGCCCAGAAGAAAAAAATTACTTACCACAGTAATCTTGTTTCTTCCAAGGGAATCTTACTGTATTCTGACTTCTGCAGTATGATCTCACCATAAGACTGCCCTGGAGCCGAAATGGTTAATAGAACCTATGCTAATCATGGAATGTTAGGCTCGAGCTCGGTTTTCAAATCACTGTCCCTGGTAAACATTCTGCAACCGTCAGATTCTTACAGAGCAACCTAATAACAAGCTATCTAACTATATTAATAATTCAGTAACCAATTAACAACACCCAACACCAAATAATCACCTTGTATTTAAAAATGTGGACAACACTAAGACTCAAGTCACTAAGCCCAATAAAGAAACACCCACAGGTTTCAACAGCGTAGACAGCTGTGCTGCAACACCCGTAAGTTCTAGCAGGGGAGGTATGGTGGCAGCTCAGAATATAGTAAGATTCCCTTGGAAGAAACAAGATTACTATGGTAAGTATTTTTTTCTTCAAATCCCAGAAAATCTTACTGTAGTCTGACTTCTGCAGACTACCCAAGCAGTACCTTTGGAGGAGGGCAGAGAACCTATTTAGGAAACAGGCTCTGCAGTACTGCTGTGCCAAACCTGGCATCACTCTTGGCATGGGTATCCAGGCCATAGTGCTTGGTAAAGGTGTGATCTGTTTTCCAGGTAGCTGCATTACAGATTTCCAACAAAGGGATATCTCTCACAGCTGCTATAGAAGCAGCTGTAACCCTTGTGGAGTGGGCCCTAAGGCCTACAGGAGACTTTTTACCCACTTTGCTGTAACAACACTGGTTACAGACTACAATCTGCAGGTTTGCCCTTCCCCACTTCTCCACAGGTCAGGAAGAGCTGGGTTCTATCCTGCCTGTGTCCTTTTGTGTGATCCAAGTAGAAGCTAATAGCGCTCTTGACATCACGACTATGCAGTCTTCGTTCCCCTGAGCTGGAATGATAAGTGAAAAAGACTGGTAAGGTCATGGACTGATTAAGGTGGAAGTCTGAGACCACCTTAGAGAGGAACTTCCTATTGGTCCTAAGGACCACCTTGTCCCTGTGGACTGATATGTAATCTGGCTAACTGGACAAGGCCTAGAGCTCACTCATCCTCCTGGCTGAGTTGATGGCTACCAGGAACAGTTTTCCATGTCACACACTTAAGCTCTGCTGAGGACATGAGTTTGAACGGTGGTTGTATTAGCTGGCCAATGCATATGTTAAGGTCCCATGCAGGAGTGGGTTCTCTGTGGGGGGTAAGTGCAGTAGGCCCTTGAAGAACTTTCTGAATACCTGGTTGGTGGCCAGGGATGCCCCTTTTCCAGCAGAGAGGTATGTAGACACCGCTGCTAAGTGTACCTTAAGGGTGGAAGACCAAAGGCCAAGGGAAAGCAAGTGTGCCAGGTAGTCCAAAGCTACTGATAAGCCAGCCTGGCAGTGGTCTGTCTCTGTTGGCACCAAATAGAAAACATCTTCCATTTAGAAGAGTAAGTCTTTCCAGTGGAGGGTTTGCTAGATACCCTGAGTACCTCTAACACCCCCTTCCGAGAGGTGTAGGTCAGCATATTCTAAGTCCTCAAGAGCCAAGCTTTGAGTCTGAGGGATTAGAGATTGGGGTACGGGACCCTGCCCTGAGAGGAGGTTAGTAGGTTGTGCCTCCAGGGCAGGGAGATTGGTTTGGATATTGACAGGGTCGGCAGCAGGGAATACCATGGCTGCTTGGCCCAGTCCAGAGCAATGAGAATCATTGTTGCTGGCTGAAACCTGAGCTTGTTCAATACTCTGAGTAGCAGGGGAAATGGAGGGAAGGCGTACAAAAACTTCCCTCTCCAGTCCAACAGAAGTGCATCCAGAGGCACTGTGCCCAGTGCAGGAGGCCTGCAGCAGAACAGTGGCAGCTGGTGATTGTCTGGGGATGTGAAGAGGTCCACCTCTGGGGTGCCCCACCTTCCAAACACCACCTGCAGGATCTGCCTGTTCAGTGACCACTCGTGGTGGTTCTGGTTGATCCTGCTGAGGGCATCTGGGAGGACGTTGTCCTTCCCTGGGGGATGAACTGTTGAGAGGGAGATCCCTAGGGAATAAACCAGGTTCCATACCTTCATGGCTTCTGCGCACAGGGGAGAGGACCTTGTGCCCCCTTGCTTGTTGATGTAATACATTGTGGTTGTATTGCCTGTTCTGATTTGAACCACTTTGCCTTGCAGCATTGAAGCGAAGGGACTGAATGCCCAGATAGACTGCCCTGAGTTCCAGCAGGTTTATGTGAAACAGAGACTCCTGCTGGAGCCAGGTATCGTGTGCAGCATGCTCCCCTAGGTGGGCACCCCATCCTAGGAGGGACGCACCCGTTATCAAGACTGCTGCTGGTGGCAGCTTAGAGAAAAGACACGCCTTCCCTGAGGTTATCCTTTTCCTGCCACCACTGCAGAGCTTGAAGCAGGGTTCCTGTGACTGGTACCATCTTTGATAGGGAATCTCTTTTTGGAGACCAGTGAGACCTGAGGTGGAACTGAATGTCCCTCATCTGGAATCT
The DNA here is from genome assembly GCA_016271365.2 of Neoceratodus forsteri. Taxonomy (NCBI): domain Eukaryota; kingdom Metazoa; phylum Chordata; order Ceratodontiformes; family Ceratodontidae; genus Neoceratodus; species Neoceratodus forsteri. Next base: position 1,733,129,448 of record CM057449.1, read on the forward strand.
TGACCCTGACATTGTTGCTGTTAATGCAGCCATGTGACCCAACAGCTGAAGGAAATGTCTCGCTGGTCCAGGGGTATGCAGTTGGAAGGAGCTTGCTAATTGCACCAGGCTATCTACCCTTCCTTGAGGGAGGAAGGCTCTACCTCTCAGAGTGTCCAATTCCACCCCTATGAACTCCAGGAGTTAAACTGGCGTTAGCACTGACTTTTTCCAGTTTACCAGGAAGCCCAGTGTACACAGGATATTCTGAATGATGGTCAGTGCCTCCCTTACCTGTTGAGGGGACTGGCCTACCACTAGTCAATCGTCCAGGTACGGGAAGACTACGAACCCTTGCCTCCTTAATTGTGCTACCACTACTGCTAGGCACCTGGTAAACACCCTTGAAGCAGAAGTTAGGCCGGAAGGCATGGCCCTGAACTGGTAATGGCCTGATGGCAATCTAAACCTGAGGTACTTTCTGTGGGATTGCCTGATGGGAATGTGGAAATAGGTATCCTTTAGATCCAGAGATGCCAGCCAATCTCCCTGCCTGAATGTAAGGAGAATGGTAGCCAGAGTGATCATCTTGAACTTTGGCTTTGTCAAATGTTTGTTTAAGTGTCTGAGATCCAGTATAGGTCGCCACTCCCCTGTTTCCTTTAGAGTGAGGAAGTAACTTGAGTACAGACCCTTTCCATTCTGGGTCAAGGGGACAGGTTCTACTGCCTTGTCCTGAGTGAGTTTTGCTACTTCCTCCTCCAACAGGGCTGCTTCTGATGGATTGGTAGACCAGAAAAGTCTTGCCCTCAGTTTGGGCAGAACCTTGAAACTGAGAGCAAACCCCTGTCTCACTACCTCCAGGACCCACTTGTCTGTGGTAATAGGTTCCCAGGCCTGGAGATATTAAGCCAGCCTGCCCCCTACTGGAAGTGGGGAGGTGACCTGCTTTGCCTGTGCGCTCGCCTGAGTGCTGGGGCTAGCTCTGCTGCTGCCCCTTCTGCCTCTGCCCCTAAAGTACCCTCTCTGGGACTGATAATGAGGCAGTGCCTGTGCCTGGAAGAAGGGCCTATAATGGGTTCTACCCCTACCCTCTTTACCTTGGTACTTCTGGGGTGTTGCTGCTTTCTCCTTCACAGCAGCACTCTTGTAAGCTACCTTATACTCATTCATCTTTTTCATGTAAGCCTCAGTTTGCTCCCTGAAGAGAGGCATAGGCTCACAGGGGAAATCCAGTGCCTTAGACTGGGTGTCCTGGGACAAATTGGTGGCTATCAGCCAAGCAAATCTCCTCAGAAACACTGAGGTTGCCATTTGCCTGGCTGCAATATCATTGGCATCCACTGCCATTCGAAACTGGCACTTATTGCACCTTTTTGCATCTTCTGACAAATCTGATGCCATGGGTCCAGGGCATGCTTTGGCTATTTCTAGAACCGTGTTCCAGAGACTCTTCTGATATCTGTACACACAGGCCATATAAGTAGCCTGCCTGAGCCAAGGAGGCTCCCAGACAGGATTTCTTGGCCACTGAGTTCATTTTCCTGGAATCCTTTTCAGAGGGGTGTGATGCCAGGGGAATGCCTGCTTTGTCACATGCAGCAGCCTGTATCACCCCCTCATGGCTAGGATGCCCAAAGAGGAACTCTGCTCCTGAATTGGCCACCCAATACCTCCTGTCCATCCTCTTGTCCACTGGGGGGATGGACATGGGGGGGGGGTCTGTAAAATTTTTGAGGCCTGTCTTTTTAGGGACTTGTAGATGGGCAGCAATAGTCTTTTTGTTGCTGGTATATCCATCCTCTCCATATAGTCTGGCTCCTCTTCCTCCTTTGTAGACTTCTGAGTGGAGAGATCCAGGGTCTGTGCCACCTGCTTGATAAATGTAAAGTGGGTGGAACAGTCCTAAATTCACTTGTCAGGGGAATCAGGGTGGTGAGGATCAGGAGATACCTCCAGTTCAAGGGGTTCTCCAAAGTCCTCATTTTTGTCCTCATCATCCTCCTCCTCCTCCTCCTCAGCATAAACCTCAGTTAGCTGTTCCAGGGAACCAGGAAACGAGAAGGAATCCGGAACCGAAGCTTGTGAACCGGGGCGATGAACCGAGACCTTGGTACCGGTTTGCAGCGCCTGGAGAACACTTATAGTGTTAGCTGCTACCTCTGCAGTTGGAACCACCGGAACTGTCGGTTGCGGTTCCTTAGCTGAATGTTTTTCCTTCCTCTTTTTCTTAGCAGAGCTTACCGGTTTAGAGGCAGTGTCTGCGGTTCTCTTTTTTAACAAGGAACAATCACCCTGGTCAGAGGGTTGCTCACTCAGTTCTTTGGTTTTCTCCTTCTGAGAAGGGAAAAGCTTATCCGAAGCTGGTTCAGCAGCTTTTTAGGACATTTTCTCCTTCAGTCAGTTCAATCGCCTATCAAGCATCGACTGAGGAAAATTTTTACAAATGTCACAATCTGCCTTCAAATGCACGAATCTCAGGCAGAGAACACAAACTAAGTGGATCTGCTTTAGCAAATGGTTCCCCACACTCTGTACAATGCTGAAAACCCATCGGGACGGTTCTTTTCTTGGGCAGTGACATAACCAGAAGAAAACGCCAATTAATGGGTTTTCTGTGAGAAGTCCCACATAGAAAAATAAATCTCCTTTTTTTTTTTTTGCGGTCGGTTTAGTGATCAGCGAAAGAACTGAGGTTTAGCCCAGTTTCTTTCAGTAAAAGGATTAACTCAGAATAACCGGCCCAGAAAAGTTTTAAAATTAAAAGTTTTACTCACAAAAGTAGGAATAAAAGCTCAGTTTCCTCCCAGTTGAACAAACTGAGAAGAAACCGAGAAACATACACTGAATCTAGACTAATCTACCTGTAAATACAAAGGCAGTGCTTTAAAAATAAACAGAAATAAATATTACTTCAAAAAAATGAGAAAGTAAAAATCTTCAAGAAAGATGAAGGTGGGCTCTCCAAGGTGTCTGTACAAGGCAAGTGGAGTAAAGAATCTGGTGGCTGCAGAATGTTTACCAGGGACCGTGGTTTGAAAACCAAGCTCAAGTCTAATATTCCATGATTAGCATAGGTTCTATTAACCATTTCGACTCTGGGGCAGTCTTATGGTGAGGCCATACTGCAGAAATCAGAACACAGTAAGATTTCCTGGGGTTTTGAAGTATTTTGCCTTGGTCAACCGAATGGCCTTAGTGCATGAGTTCCTGAGAAAATGATAGACCTCCCAGTCTCTTGGCAGTTTGGAAGCTTTATGGGTCATCCATGCATGGTCACGTGCCCTTTGACAGGCCAGCAGTTCAGAGGAGACCCAGGGGAGATGATTTCCTCATACCCTGGATCGTTCAACGGGGGTATAGTAGTTCCATGTGCTGCGGAATTTATCTTTAAAGTAATCGGGAGCATAGTCAGCATTGTTTGCTGCAGAGATTGGTGACCAATCTATGTGACCCAGGTCATTGGGGGGGCTCAAAATCAAGGAATTTGTATGAACGGGTTAATAAGATCTTGTGGGGGACTTTAGACCTGTGGATTTTATGAACCATGTAGATCATGTGGTGGTCACTTATGGCATCAGGAAGTAGGCCTGATTTAATGACCCTGTGTGGGTGGGAGGTGAGGGCCCAGTCGATCAGGGAGTGGTTATTTGTTTTAGTGTTCAAATGGGTAGGCTCTTGGATGAGTTGCAACAGGTTTTGGGCTATGATATCATTATGGATCTTATGCTGGGAGTCAGCCTGACAGTTTAAATTGAAGTCACCCATAATATATAGCTCTCTAGAGGAACAGTGCGAGACAGTTGTAGTAATGAGGTCAGCTGCTGTAGTGGAAGGGAGGCCAGGGCGACAGTAAACCCCAGCTGTGAAGATAGGGATAGAGTAGGGGAAGGATAACCTTCGAAGCAGTACCTCACAGGCTGAAGGGAAGGAAGCAGATAGAATGGTAGTGTATTGTATGTTGGAAAATATTATATCTACCCGGCCACCCCTACCTGTGCGGGCTTGACGAGAGATAGTGTAGCCAGGGATAGATAATACGTCATTTGCCTTTTTATTATTGAGCCATGATTCGGTGAGGATAAGACTGTCAGGGGAAAGTGATACAGTGAGAGGTTGCAGTAGGTCCACTTTCGGTGATAGGCTACACATGCTGAGATGAAGGAGCTTGAGGCCCTGGGGTAGGATGATGGGATTATGAGGGGCAATGCCAGGGTTATTTCTAGCGTCAACAGTGGGGACAATGGGGTGCAGTCAGGGTTGGGGTCGATATTGCCGGCAGATAGGAGAAAAAGTGTAATAATAAGGTTGTGCATTTTAGAGCTCTTTAACCATGACTGGGTGGATACCGACTGTGGACTAGGGATAGGATGGTTATGCGTAGGGGTATATTTAGTTGCCTTATTAGTGCCTAGGGTTTAGCCAACATTAGGAGCGATGAGCTAGGTAGGTTTGTAAAGTGGGACCATATAAGTAGGGAGAAGGGGTTATAGCGTAGTTGAATACTGGGGCCTGGAGGGTAGGTGGGTGGGTGGAAAGTGGGAGGCATTGCATAGGTAATGGCTGGAGAGATTGTTAGATTTTTGTGGGAGAAAGGAGGGAGAAATAATATGAGAAGGCAAGGTGCTAGTATTAACATGTCTAGACAATTTGTCATGATAGTGGAATCGGGACAGAAATAGTGGCATAAAGTCGCAGTTAAGAGATAAATACAAAAGGAGTGGGCTTGTAAGTAGGAAAATTTCAGGGTAGGAGAATGCAGAATTGAATTGTAGAAAATATGGTGAGACAGCAGTAAAAGAAGCAGAAGTACTAGAAGTGGACTGACAGCCATGAGCTATAAATGTAGGAAATGGGGGTGAGGTGAGAATATGCTAGTATAGTAGCTTGAGTTGTAGTGGTCGATGAGACAGAGGGCCAGGTGTGCAAGGGTTAGTCAACAGTGTAGTGCCCCTAGTGTTTGGGTTGTATAAGGAGCTAATGGGAAAGAAAGTACTTGGTGAACTACCCAGGGGTCATGTGACCAGTTTATCCTATATAACAAAGTGCCCTGATAGGATGAGTGGGAGGGGGGAGAGCGGAGCTTGTAGCAGCCATTTACCTGGGTTTCTGCTTGGAGCTGGGTGGCCGGCAGGCAGCTGGCTTGTTCGGGAGCAGAGACTGCAGCAGGAGGTTCACCCTGCCCGACCAAGGGCTGGCAGAGCCTGAGGGAAGGTAGGAGATAACAGGATTAATTTAAAAGAGAAGGCTAGGGTGTGGTACAATTCTGAGGAGAAGGAAGAGGGCTTTAGAGACTGGGGAATGCGCAAATGAGGGTACAAACGGGAAGAGGTGAAGGGAAAGAGAAAGAAGCAAGGATAGTCTTAATTACAAGTTATTGTGCACTAGGGAGAACAAAAAAAAAAGCAAGGAACAGCCACTAGCAACTAAATTTCAGCACTGCACTCAAAGAATTTAAATTACAGAACTACAGGACAGGATTAAAACAGTGCAATACTGATCCACTTTAAGTAATAAACTGTGATTTCAATTAGTAGCAATACAGCTCAGTGCAAAAAATTGCTAACATACCCCTTAGCCGAAATTAATTGATTAAATTACTGTATACAGAGCGAATAAGCGTAAATGCAGTACATTCAAAATACAAACAAGCAGTAGATCTGGTTTACAGCGATAAAGTTTGGCTGAGTATACCATATACCTAGCACAGTGGGGCACAGTGAGCCGCAGCGTGAGGGTCAATAAAGGGAGCCAAAAAAATATCCCTGGACAAGAAAAGGCGCCAAGTTCAAATCTAGTCTGGGAGCAGCAGTTTACCTGGTTTTCTGCTTGGAGCTGGGTGGGCAAGCGGCCAGCTTGTTCAGGAACCAAGACCGCAGCAGGAGGTTCACTCCACCCAATCAAGGGCTGGCAGAGCCTGGGTTTCTGTTTGAAGCTGGGCAGGCAAGTGGTCGACTTGTTCAGGAGCAGAGACTGCAGCAGGAGGTCCACCCTGCCCGATCAAGGGCTGGCAAAGTCAGTTTCTGCTTGGAGCTGGGCAGGCAGGCGGCCGGCTTGTTCAGGAACCGAGACTGCAGCAGGAGTTTCACCCCACCCGAGCAAGGGCTGGCAGAGCCTGGGTTTCTGCTCCAAGCTGGGCGGGCAGGTGGCCAGCTTGTTCAGGAGCAGAGACCACAGCAGGAGATTCACCCTGCCTGATCAAGGGCTGGCACAGCCTGGGTTTCTGCTCAAAGCTGGGTGGGCAGGTGGCCAGCTTGTTCAGGAGCAGAGACCACAGCAGGAGGTTCACCCTGCCTGATCAAGGGCTGGCAAAGCCTGGGTTTCTGCATGGAGCTGGATGGGCAGGCAGCCAGCTTGTTCAGGAGACGAGACCACAGCAGGAGGTTTACCCTGCCTGATCAAGGGCTGGCAGAGCCTGGGTTTTTGCTTGGAGCTGGGTGGGCAGGCAGCCAGCTTGCCAGACTCCAGTCTCCCACAATTTTCAAGACCCTGGATGGCATGGAACTTGATGAGGTTGCTTATTTCCAAGTACCACAGGTTTGGCTAGGCCTCTACCTCTGTTTCTCCTGACAAGTAGATGCCACTCATCAAAAGTTCCCACCTAGGCTTGCTGTGCTCTACAGGAACAAAGCGTGTATCCCTCTTCCCACCCATAGAAAGGTTGTCATGAAACCCAGATTTTGATTACGGGAATGTCATGTATAGTGCTGCACCCAAATCTACCCTCGTCAGACTGACTCCCCTGTTTCATTCCTTCTACTGTTTTGCCCTTGACTGTCATCTCCCCTCCCTCCCCCCGGGCATTCACCTCTGTTCCCTTTATGCCTCCCTCTCATTATTCATTTATTTATTTATTGAAAAGTTTCACCAGGAAAGGCACACTGAACAATTTAAAATTGCTTGTCTCATGGAGTTTCCTGGGGGAAGGGGAAGATAGGAGTACATAGTCTTACACAAAAAACAACAAATTAATAAAATACATGAGACACTGGTGATCTGCTCCACAGTCCACAGTAAATATGACAACATTTAAAACATACAGGTCAGGCTTATTGCAAAATAAAATGAGTACATGGGGTACAATTTGAGTTGGCCATTGTGTGGTCTGACATGGACCAAGGACTAGGGAGCACTTATCTAGAATAGATACAAATACTGTCATCATTACCTTCTTTTGATGTCAGATACCTCATCCACTGCGTCTCCTTTATATTAAACTTCTGGTATGGTACCCTTCCCCATATCTTAGTTCCCTACTCAGTAGCCCCTTATTTCCCCACTTACTCCCTCCTCAACTCTGCCACTCACTCTCTCTTTCCCTCCCCTGTGAAAATCTTCAGCAGGTTAGTCAGCTTTCGCTAAAAGATTTTATTCAGCTGTGGTCCACCCTTCCTCCTGCTATTCAGGCACTGATTCTTCTCCTCTAATTTTTAATGCCCTCCCACATAACGACATGACCCACACTTGCAACTGCAACTGAAGCCCTCATTATCTCACTCCTTCATTAGTCTTCCAAGTTGGCTCAACTCTCTTTAACCTGGATCAAATTACAGGCTGCCCAACCTATCTATTATTTCCAGGTATTCACAACCTTTGAGGACTGCTTTGCATAGTAAATAGTTTGCATACTTTGGTCCTGCTCCTGCAATGCTATTGTACAGTAATGTTCATTGTTTGCCATGCTTCATTTCACTGCAGCTTTTGTAAGTGTGATATTTAATGCTTCATTGTATGGCTGTGAATACTACTTTGCACCATACCTTTCCCTTTCCCCCTTCCCCCACACATCTGGAAACAAGCTGCTACAAGCTCAGTATGGTTTTCCCTGGTGAAACTTTTGAAATAAATAAATGTTGAGTAGAACTTCAGGGACAGATACACTGCTCTGCGCAGCAGGTTGATGTGTTCCCTTCTCGTACTGGACTCCAGGCTCTTTTTACTGTTTGGTGTGAGATTAGCACCCCCAAGCCTAAGAGGGGGTCATCTGTGGTAAGCACCGTTTTGTTTTTTTCTTCCCTCAAAAATACCATATTACATTGTCATAAGCACTAATGTGTGCATTGTTGTCACTAAGATCATCCAGGCTTCCCTGTGGGAGGGATATTTCCCTGTCAAGTTGAAAAGTGTCGTGGCCAGTTCCCCTACTCAAGAAACTATCTTTACAGCCAGGGGTCCTGGCTAATTACAAGTCTGACTAAAACCTCCCCTTTTAGTACCCAGATGTTGACCAATTAAATTAGTTACAGATTGGCAAGAAAAAGTGGTAATCAACATTGATTTAGAATAAAGTACACTCAATCTTATTTGGTCTATTTATTTGTCCTGTTCCAATACTGTAAACCACAAATGTTCAATGTCAGAAAATATTTGTATATATTTTGTACTTATTATGTGGTCCTTGTACTCTCTTACTGTATGTAACTACATTTTTTTTTTTTACAATTGTCTTTATGCTCCACTCGGTCAGGGCATCTCTCAGAGGTGCTCTCTCAGCCAGACACTTGTACTCCCCTGCCTGAAGCTCTCTTCCCCTCCAGCAACCCCCAAACGGACAGTTCAGCTCCCCGGATCACTCCCTGGGGGGGGCTGCCTCTCCTACCTGGCAGTCTTTTCGAAAGTTAGAGGGTCCGTTCGGTGGGAGGCCCAGTCAGCCTTCAGGGAAAGAGCCTGGCGATGGGGATGTGGATGTCTGCCACTGGAGCCCTCATCGCCTTCCTAGACCGAGCAGGGATTTTCTTGTGTAGGCTGCCCTTCGGAGCGCAGACGTACAATGACATCCAAGGCACTACGTGCCGATGTCCGCCGCGGCTCCGCCCCAGCATCTGTGCACTTTCTGTTCCTTGCAATGCCCCCAACTACCATCAGGGGCCACCCAGGAGCAGTGCATTCTCCAGATCCCTCCCCAGGAAGGGAGGGCAGTCCTCTGGATGCTCAATCCCTTCCCTTCCCTGACGACCCCTGGCAGCCCAAGCTTGTTCCTGAACTTGGGTCGCTGGCATGGCTCGAGGTGTGGTGTCCAGCGCCTCAACCCTCAGAACCACCGGGCCGGCTACCTACATTTTTTGTGACTATGTATATGTGCCACCTTTATGGCCTGGGTCGTGCCTGAAAACAGTCCCTGGGACCAGTGTACCCACCTAGTCAACAAATAAATAAATCTTGCTGGCCTGTCAGCACAGCAGTAGCATTACCACTAACAATGCTGGTGACCCAGGTTTAGAAGGGAGTCCAGGTTGTTGCGGGGGCGGACTGGTGGTAGGAGGATATCCCAGAGGATCCTCTCCCCTCCTCGAAGGGAGGTTGGTATGCTCCGCTGCAGTACTCCCACTTGGGGAACCACAGGTGGCAGTGCAAACAAAGCCACAATGAGTGGGCGGGTGCCTCCCGACTAGGGATATGGCACACTTGCGTGCAGATGTCCACTCTGGTCCTAGCCCACAAGGCACCCGGGGGAAGGAGAACACAAAAACAGGAAATAAAATAAAATAAACAACCTGCATAATGATGCCTCCTTTCCTCTCCTCGCAGGTCCAGCACCCGCTCATTGGGCTACTGACCCACCCAAGAGCTAAACTTCCTCCAGGCTTGGGGAACCCACAGGACTCCGCCACAGAGGGAAAACTGTTGAGTACTTTCACATCGAGTACTTTCAACTATCAGATGTGTCTGTGCATCTAGCACAAGACTTCCTGAAGTATGTTTTTCCTCTTATAAAAGTCAAAAATATTTAAAAAAAAAAAAATACAACATAGTTAATGAAAATTCCACCATTAACATCTGAGGTGTCCGTTTATGCTGTGCTAACCAGACAGTCACGTGATGCTCTGGGCCAACTGGATTAGTAGTATTTCAGCATCTCTTTTATAGAAACATTAGAAATCACGAGACTGAAGTGTGTGTGGTTTATATTTTTATTTATTTAAAGCCCTTTTAACGTCTCTTTTTTCCAGTCAGGAGTTTTTAGTGTCTGTTGTTAATGGTGGTTGGCATATTTGGAGTGATCTGTGGATAGCCTGCAGAGGAGGCTGCTGAAAATAGGAGCAGGAAAAGGTCAGCAAGTGGCCGGGCCTGGTGAAACAAGGAAGGCAGTGGCTGTGGGTGAACACTGGAATCAGAACTCACTATTGCATACGTTCTGAGTCCCATAAAGGCACTGGATCTTCATGTTGCTGCTTTGGACCAGAAAGTGCAAAACTTTAATTCAAGACTCAGGGTGGTATTTTCAAAAGTGCTTAATAATGATACAGTTGCATCTAAACGGGACTTCTTGCATCACACAGATGCAACAAATAATTGCATTGTATTCTGATAACTGAATCAAAACCAGCACGTCACGGTATAAGATATACTTGCATCATAACTGTGATGCAGATGTGGGCTGTGTTACTTTTGTGTCACTAAACTGGACGCAGGCACAGCAAACTATGGTGCAACCATCTTCTGATGGTAGCGCAGCCTTCTGATGCAAACACTGCAGTGATCTACAGCCTCAAAGTGGCACAACTTGCTGTCGCATCTGTCGCAACTCTTTGAAAATACAGGTCTCACTATCTCTGAGACCCAGGCACAAACAACCCTTTCCGAGGTTAAGAAGGATGCAGTCGATTCAGCGTTGTAGGCCACCACAGGCGTCTAGCCTAATGAAAGAAAACAAACCTCTGTGTTTTTGTTTAGAAGTTTCAAAAATCAATCAAGGGAAGCAAACATCAGTGTCTTGGGCCTTCCAGAGGCTGTGGAAGGTGAGGAACGGGCATGTTTTACAGGATGATTTTGCAGCTGGAGCCCATTTCAGCAGTCAATAGAACATAAAGGATTACTCTGAGGAAGTAGAGTGAAGCGGCATCTGGCCCACGTAACTTTCTCATAATTTTAACTATTCCACATGAGCAGGATAGGGTCTTGGATAAGACAAGACATCAGGGACTTATTTCCATAGAAGAGGGCTCTAAAATTGCTTTTATTTCCAGACCTATTTTAGACCACCAGGGATTGAAGAAATGCTTTTGATAAGCTTCATTATGCCCTCCAGTCCCTGGGCATTTCACATGTCCTACAATTTCCTGCCAGACTTAAAATTGTGTATGCTGGAATACACTACCAATTGAATGACCCTCGTGACTCTGGTTTCAAAAATTAAGCTGGATTTTGGGGCACAGGTAGAGCCTGATGCGAACTTGATGTGATCCATTTTCTCTGATGGCAGAGCAGCAAGTATGGTTGCTTACTATGGTTAGGTAGGCTGGAGTGCATTGCGAGGTGACTGGTGATGCCAGGGTAAGTGGACTACATGACCATGCGAGGTATATCCTCTTCTTTGCATGTCATTTCAGCAGTTTAATGTTATACTGTGTTTTAATGCAGTTTCAATTTTTAAATCTAGGTTAAATAAACTACTTGTTACAGAGATCTGCTTGTAATTGTAATTTGTTTTTTCTCTGTTTTGTATTGTTGTTTGAACTGTTTTTTGTGTATTTTGTTTTATGCCCGGGTCGGGCCTAAAAAGGGATCATTGGTCCAGTGCCCTTACTCAGTTACCAAAGAATAAATGAAATGAAAACACATGCATTTTATACTGTATACGTTGCTAAGTGTGGCTAATCTCTTAAAATATTGTCTGCCATGAGGCAGCACTCTACAAGTCCCTCCTTTCTTCTGCTCCCTTGGTGGTTAGCTATAACTATCAGCATGCCACAAATCTGGATTACTGCTCCAAACATTATTTATTTTTTTAAATTCTGTTTCTAGCTATCTGGTCCATGCAGGACTGTGCCCCTTAATCGCCCCTCTTGCAATCCTGATGATGCCCCTCCCCACCTGGCATCCCCAAACAGCCCAGCTGGGAGGCCAGCAACTTGCCCCCTGTGGTGGGTCTCCCTGAAGGGAGAGACCTTGAAGTCTTGGCCGACTCTTACACTGGCTTGTCATTTGGCTGGGTGCCCCAAGGCACAAGCTGGCTTCATGCAATGCTAGTCCCAAGGATTTTTGTCGTTTGTTTCCCCCAGAGGTGCAATGGTGCAGTGATGTCAAGAGCCATTATCCACCCACTCCAAAGGAGTACAACAGTTCAGCTGATGCTCATGCTGCCTTCCCCTGGCTGACCCTCTGACACCCCATTTTCATTCCTGAATTGGGGTCATCAGTGTCACAGCCAGTAGCGCTACCGCTGCGTAGCAGGCCGGCCTCTCTGAACTATACTAATGCTGGACTTTTGTCATGTGTTATACCTGGCAGTTTGTTGCTCCTGATAACTGAAACTGAAATTTCTACTTTACAGATCTTTCACTTGTTGCAAAGAGTGTGTATGCTGGGGGCGCTGTGGAGATCAACAAAGTTGGCCACCATCCATTAGAGCTCTATAAATCAGATCCAGCAATTTAAGTTTATGATTTTCTCTGAGAGTTACTGTCTACTTTCTATAGACGCATCTGGCAGAAAGTACAGACTAAATTATGCTTAAACCCAAAAGGAGTGGAGCTTCGGGGTTGGGAGGCAAGGAGCCTTTGACTTTGAGAGCAAAACAAGCTGCATCTGACCATGTGGTAGGAGCCCAACATGAGGAAACACTGCAATCAGTAGGCAGCAAACTTCAGCAACTAATACAGTCAGTATCTGTTATTAATAGTAAGTCTGACACCATCACAAGTCATTTCATCACTGTTAAATTGTTGGCTCTCCCTTACAGGTTGAGTCTCAGGACACAAAATGGCAGGCTGAATCTGCCACGCAAGCCACCATGGCAGTAGTACACGAGACACACTACCACATATCGCGACTGGAGAACCAGATTCGGAGCACTAAAGTACAAATTCTGGGCATCCCGGAGGGGGCAGAGGGAAATCACATGGGGCTCTTTCTGACAGATTAGCTGACTGAAACGCTAGGGCTAGGGGAGAATGCTCCCCTGATCACTATGCAGAAGGCCTGCAGGGTTAGCCCACATGGAAGGAACCCAGAGGATAAGACCCCAAGAGCAATCCTGCTGGTGACAGCAGGCATCAGAGAAAGGGATCACTTGTCAGCGCTGACCAGGCACAAAAGACCGATGCTTTGGGATGGCAACCCTACTGCATTCTTTCTGGTCTTGAGTTATGTTACCCATCAAAGGCAAAACAAAATTTGAAGTGGTGACGTCGACACTGAGGGTAGCAAGCATACAAAACACTCTCATCTTCCCTGAAAAGCTGTGTGTTGTATGCCAAGAGAAGACGTATGTTTACAAGGATCCAGCAGACGCCGCAAGGTTTGTGCAGAAGATTAAGCCACTGAAAAGAAGCAGTAATGAAGATGCCAAATCAGCAGAAGAAGAAAACGGGGGAATGAATAACTTGGTTGGTGTGCCTCTGCCAGTCCTTCTGACAGGTTAAGGAATCCTGGACTTCTCGCTTTCTGGGACTAAATGTGGGTAACCTACTAGGCCTGCTTTGTAGGCCTTCTACAGGCACATTAATGTTTGTTTTTTAATAAGAGGGAATTGCAGGTTATCTTACTAGTCTGCCATTTGATTGCTCACAGACACAGTCATCATATCTGTACATTTTAAGGGGAGACCGTGCAATGCCAGTTTACTGGGACTGCGATGTTTAAGAATGCAGGTTCTTTTTGCGAACATATATTTTAAATGAAGGAATTACGACAAGCGGATCTGTTGGTGGGTCTGTGCAGATCAGGACAGGTCTGTATTAACACAAGTTCAACTGTAAACTTTTATTTTTATTTTCTTTCATTATATATATATATATATATATACACACACACACGTAGACTGCTGATGTCACACATGTGAATCAGCATTCAAATTCTGAATGTCATCAGTCTGTAAAAGTGGTAACTTCTGGGAAATTTCTTTATGGAGCTGGGATGTGTGGGAGGGAAGGGAAGCTGCAGTGCAATAATTGCTAACTGCACACTCGAGCAGACTTGATAGACCACATGGCCTGTACCTACTGGCAAGTTCGTATGTTCGTATGTGTGGACCAACAAATATGATGTGGACCTTAGAAAGAACATGACACCAATATTCCTTTCTTTCTTTTTTTCATGAACGTTTTTCTGCTTCCAGGCATCAGGGGAGGCTGTTCAGCCCTGTCCCTGCAGTCCTGAGCTGGCACTTACCTCCCCAGCACTCAACTGGCAGTTGTGAGGTTCCCCCATGAATTGCCAGTTGTTGCAGGGCTGGAGAGAGGGGGTAGTCACCCCAGTACACAAATGTAGATCGGACTGTTGGCAAGTGCTGGGTGGCGGTGCAGTCCCAGGACCAGCGGGCAGGGCCTCATTCAGCCCCTTGCACTCCATTTTCCACCTTGTTTCCTCCCTAGCTATGGCAGCATGGACTACACATGTGCATGGAGGTGCACATGCATACTGGAACCTCTCCCCCACCCCCGACTGTAGTGAGCAGTTCGAGCGTTGGTGCACCAGGCCTCTACCTGGTGGCAGCCAGGAGCCAAGTAGCATCGCTACCCCAATTCGGAAGAGCAGAGCTGCCAAGCAGCCAGTCAATCTGCTCCCAGTCCTCCCCCCATGACCCTTGGCAACCTAAGCCCATTCTCGAACTTGGGTTGTGGTGTGGGAGAGGTAAGATGTAAGCACCACAGCCCTCTGCACCACTGGGCCAGCTCACCAATATTCCTTTCTGAGAACAAGGATTCTTGACAGGCATTATGGTTTCAATATTTTCAAATGCTCATGTGTCTTGGGCTGGTCACACACAGCATTAATGGGTTTGTATTAGTGACGGTTTCCTACATCCCCCATGCCATACAGCACTGCAGGAGATACTGAACTATTCTAGTTATACAAATACCTGTACGTAAATACTACCACTGTTCCCTCTGAGGAACAAGATCGTATGTTTGTTTATTCATAAACAAATAAAGTTTAAAAAAAAAAAGGTGCTGGTATATCTTGATGTTTAAAAATGCTGAACCACTCAAACAGTGGGTATTTCTTTTGTGAACAAGTTCTATGAGGGGGTGGGACTCGGGATTCAGAAGATGATGCTGCAGCTGTATTGCAACTGATGATTGGGACTAAATGGCTGTAATGGTTCAGCCCGTGACTTTATTTTGGACACTATGATGCAACAGAGTTCTCTTCTAAAATAGTACTGCCGCTCATACGGAATTATTCTATGGATATTTTGTTGGTTTCCATCTTTTCCTTTCCATATGGTATATAAACCTGGGCAGCACTGTAACGTATCCTACTGTAAGTATGTGAATTTGTATCCTGCTTCTATATGTCTCCTGTGCAAATGATTTTAAATTACCAGTTTTATAACAAACAAAAGGAAAGTTAATTTACAAAAAAAAGGCAAATTGCATCTTAGGGTGGGAGATATGTGAGAAACTTAGGAAAATGGATATCTGCCCCAAAAGACCAAGAATTTGTCAGTGCTGAATGTTTGTGTGTATGATGTGCGTGGCAAGTATGTGTAGCGAGATGAGTAATTTGTGGTGGGTCCTGACTGCCTACTAACTGTAGGTCTGTGCCTGCGCTGTAATTTAATACTGCCAGGCTAACCTACTTGTTCAGATGCAGTGCATAGGCCCATCAGGACTCAACACGCACATCAATCTCTTGTGAGGGAAGGCTCCCTGGCCCACTACAAGGTGTTGTGTGTGCATCAGAACACTGCTCTGTCCCTCCCCAGGCTGGGACCAGTGCCACACGCTGCAGCATCTTTCCCCCACCCTCAGCCCATTCAGCTGGCTCGCCGACCTTGCACCCGAACTCAGTTCACTGGCATGGAAAGGCAATGTCGTCCCCACTTGACCAACGACTGTCCCTCAAAATGTAGTTACGTAAGAACTTACAGTAGATCTTCAAGACAATCTCTTTTATCAGGCCACACCTATGGAACTACAGCCATCAGCTGTCAGGACCACATGAAATATTTCTTGCAAGCAGTCTACTAGGGGCTGCCCACAACGACGTCAGATGTTTATGTCCTATGGTACAGAAACGTGGGCAGCCCCGCGCCCTCTTCAGTTCCCCACCAGAGATCATACTCAGAGGATCTCCTCCTGGGGGAACCGAGGGAGCTGTAAGTTCCTGTCACCGAAAAAGGTAGAGAGCAGAAGGTGAGCCAATTTGGAAAGACGGACAGGAGCAAAGAGCACTAAGACACAGGGGAATGGAGGGTGGGATGGTATGGCCTGATAAAAGAGATCCTCTCAAAGATTTACTGTTATGGTAAGTTATTACATAACTGTACTATCTTCTTCCATGCACATCAGGAAGTTCCTTACCCGAACTACCTGTAACAGAAAGTAATACAGCTGGCCAACCATTTGGACAGGCACAGTTTAGAAACTGGTACGCCCTTTTCCCCAGGGCCGAAGGAAACAAAAAGCTGCAAAGACTTCCTGCAGTCCTTCGTGCAATTAACATAATATCTGAGTATTCTATACACATCTAATGTATAAAGCAATGCTTCCTCTGGATTGGCATGCTCAGGAAAATAAATAGGCAAGTGAATGGTTTGATTTAAAGTAAACTTAGACACCACCTTTGGAAGGAACATAGACTGGTATGCAAAGATACCCTGTCTTTGTGGAAAATCAAATAAGGAGGCTCACACACGAAAGCCTGAAGCTCGGAACTCCTTCAAGCAGAAGCAACAGCAAAGTACAGTTATGTAAGAACTTACCGTAACAGCAGATCTTCAAGAGGATCTCTTGCAGCAAGCCATCACTGGTAGGACTAAGCCACCAGGTGCTAGGGCCACACGGAAACCTTCTAGCTAACAGTCTGCCAGAGGGGGCCGCCCATCTTCAACGTCAGCCTATCCTATAAAGGCAGGCAGCCCCCACACCCTCTTCGGTTCTCCCGCCGGAGACCATAAGCAAGATGCAAGAAGCGGGGAACCGAGGAGGACTCCAAGGTATCCCAATAGCATAGAAAAATAAAAGCAGAAGGCTTGCCCCTATGGAAGGGGAGAGAGACACAGGAGAGGAGGAAGGAGGAAAAGCAGGGCCTGCTGCAAGAGATTCTCTCACAGATCTACTGTTACATTAAGTTCTTACGTAACTGTACTATCTTACTTCAAGGATATCTCTTGCAGCAGGCCATCACCGGTAGGATTGTGTCCCAAGCAGTTCTAGCAGTCCAGACAGTCTGGGTGGTAGGCAAAGGAAATAACTGCCTAAGAAAGGAGGCCTTGGAGAACAGCTAGGCTGATGTTAGCCCCATGCCTAGAAGCAATGTCCAGACCGTAATGCTTGGTAAAAGTGTAAACAGTACTACAGGTGGCAGCAGCACAAATGTCAGCAGCTGACACATTACAAAAGCGAGCCACTGATGTGGTCATACCTCTTGTAGAATGGCCTTTATCCCTTCTAGGAAGTTCCTTGCAGTACTTCTGGCAACAACAGACAACACAACTGGCTAACCATTTAGACAAACTCTGTTTGGACACCAGGGTGCCCTCTTTCCCAGGGGAAAAACAAACAACTGATGGGACTTTTGGGAGTCCTTAGTCTGGTGTGCCTCAGGATTCTATGCACATCTAAGGTATGGCGCAATGACTCCCCTTGACTGGAATGCTTCGGATAATAAACAGGCAGGTGGATGGATTGATTCAAAGTAAACCTTGATGCCACCTTAGGAAGAAATTTAGGATTTGTACACAAAGATTCCCTATCTTTGTGAAAAAAACAAATAAGGTTCCTTACACATAACGGCCTGAAGCTCAGAAATCCTTCCAGCAGAAGTAATGGCAACTAAAAATAATGCTTTTGGACTTCCGGTAAGCCTTCCTGTATGGCAGTCTAGTCTCTCTTGGGCTCCTTTGGGTCTAGCCATAATCCGGCACCATCCAGCCTCCAACACTGGCCACCAGCATCAAAAAAGCATGTCTTGAATCTATAATGGCCAACACCCATAGTAAACTGAAAGAATTTGTGGTTGGCTTGGGGAAAAAGAATCTTTATCAGATCAAACGAGCCCTCGGCATCGTGGATCGCGAGGCCTGCGGTCAACCCGCATCGCCGGCCCAGAACTCTGCAGTAGAATCCAGCTCAGATGAGGAAGAAGATATTACAATAACCTCAAGGCAGTTATGCCAAGAACTGAGGCGACTGGGGAACAACATCTCCCAGTTTCAAAGGGAACTGATGGACTTGAAATCAGATCAAAAAAAGCAACACAAATAGATTACTGACCTCGAGCACCATGTAGCAGAAGTATCCTGTATGGTAGATTTATGGGATCGACAAATTTCAAATTTACGTGCTAGTCCAGGACAACTGATCTAGCCAAAAATAATAGTCCCAGTGCTACCAGTGGTAGCCCATGGTCGGAAGGCTATATTTTAAGCCCATCCTCACCCAGCGACACACCAGCAGGTAGATGGTCGGTTCCCTTCCTATCTCACCACCATAACAGACACTTTTTTATGTTAGTTCCTTTGGCACCTTGACCTTTGCCTTTTCTTGTTCTTTTTCACTTCACCACCCAGTTACAAAGCCTATTCCTCCGCCTGCTCAGCCGGTCCACCCTTTCCTGCCTTGTTCTTTCCTTTCTTAGGCTGATTTACAGCTTTTGCTTTTTTATTTTGCTCTGTTATCACTGCATGTTGCTAGCACAGAACTCTTTGAAGCCCAACAGTGCAACGCACTAAAAACATACTCCTTTTCTTTCGAGTAACACCACACACACTCACTCACTCACTCTGCCCTGTGCCCAGTACACTTTTTCTGACAGTTGTTTTTTATTCTCCCATTTCTTTTTGTTCCTTTCATATTGGGCAGAAAATAAGGAAAGCATAAGACCTGTCACGATCTCACTGATGAGGCAGTGGCCTCATGGCTCTCCCACCCTTCTCCCATCTGGCTCACCACCATCAGTCACAACATCATTTTCATTTTTTTTTCTTTTGTTAATAAATGTTTTTTTTCAGCTGTCCAATTAAATGCTGACACTGCTTTCATCTCCTCACAATGGCAACAAACAGTACACCCCAAAACGGCAACAGACAGCACGCCACAAAACGGCAACAAACAGCACACCACATAACAGCAACAAACAGCAGTGTCCCCGCATTTCATTCACACGCAGCCATGTCCTGTCACCTAGACAGTCGAAGTGAAAGTGAGCCTCTGAACTAACTCAACCCCTGCAAGTCACCACTGCTGCTAATAAGATACTTTCTTTTGAGTGGCTCATTATGCTTCCATTGTGCTCCTCCTGCAGCGATCCCTGGCTCCTGACTTAGTTGGTTGCTTTTGCTCCTGCGCTCCCTGTCCACACCACAGCAATGCACCTGCAAATTGTCTGGGGCTCTCTTCACTTGACTCCGCTCCTCAGCGCTCCAGTTGCTCACACGACCATGGGGACAATTCGACTCTGCACTGTCAGCAGCACCCTAGTGGCAGAAATTAGAGATACACTAAAAAAATTATTAATTTTTTTTTTCCAAGCACTACTTGTCCGCGAACTACCAGCTGTACAAGAACTGCTTGTCCCTGACTCTACAGTGATAGTCCGGGATGTCAGGCTATCAGATTTGTCGAACCCTGGTAGAATTACATAACAGTGCAATCCTGCAACTTCATGACCGGGAAATCTGGCTGCAGCAGAAACTGGAGGATCTTGAGAATAGATCCCAATGGATCAACAGCAGGATAGATGACATCCCCGAGGGAACGGAATCGGGAGAAATGACAACATTTATGACCAGTTTCATCAAAGAAATCTTAAACCTATACCAAGAGTATGCACTAAATATTATTCATGCACATCGCTCTTTGCGACCTCGCCCATCCGATCCTAAGCATGTCCTACATCGGTTATCGTTGCCTTCTTGGACTATAGAGTAAAGACCAAAATCCTGCAAAAAGCTTGGCAGAGAAAAGAGGTTCTGTTCAGGGACACTCACCTCTATTTTGAGTACGACTATGCATCGATTACAATGGACCGCAGAAAGAAACTCCTACTAATCTTGAAGCTACTTCAGGACTACTGGGTCAGGGCCCGCACAGACTACCCAGCCACCCTACGAATCACTACGGACTCAGGGGTACATTTATTTCCCACCATCTCAGAGGCAAAGACATTTCTGTCAGCAATGGAATGTTACAGTCGATGACATCCTAGCTCCTGAGGTGATCAAGGAAGTGGACAACTGCCGCTGGTACACAGTGAGGAGCATTAATGTCGGAGTGCAGCGTGGCGAGAGACCCAATAGGTCTCAGCCACTACCTTTAGATGTTCTGGCGAATACTTCCGCTGCCGCAGATGAACACCAGGAACCCCTTCCACAATGGAGACTAGCAGGCAAACGAAAGAACAAAGTAAAGACAGCTAACAACAGGAGCAACCCTCTTCTGCCCATACACAGAGGCCTCCTGAACAGAACAGCTTGTCTAGGAACTGGAGTGCTTTGGTATTTAAGAATCCTTCCACATACAGCATATGTACCTTTAGTGACTAGAATGCTACTCCTGCCTTCTACTTAATTTTACTTTCGGTCAGTTTGCTAAACATATATTTGGTGCTGTTTGAGTATGCTCCTTGGACTGCTGCGCGCATTTTCGATATGTGGGTAGAGAGTAACAGAGGAGGTTTTTGCTGTTTTACTTTGTGGACCAGGTCACTTTAACTAGCGCATTGAACTTGCACCTGAAGCAGGACATTATTTTAGGATATGAATCTGCAAGTATATTTTATTTTATAGAACTGGTGCTTTAACTCAAGCAATCTGATTATTTGGGGATTCAGATGTACACTGTTTTAGGGCAGGGGTAACTTCAGGGGGAGCTATGTGGATGGGGGTATGTTCTTGGGTGGGGGGGAGTGAGGTGCAAAGAGGCCTTACATATGGAATATTATGTGGCACTTTATTAACATAAAAGATGGCATAGAGATAATGGGAACACGTGGGCCTAGTGAGCTGCGCCCAAGCCCTCATCTTCAACCACACTCAGATTCGAAAAGGGCTGGTGGATAACTGTTATTCAATGAGAAATGCCTGGCAACTGCTATTGGGGATGGGGAGGGCTTGTTGCTTTCTTCCATCCCGCTCCCTCATCCATAAATATCGGGGGATTGGGGGGATACCCTCCTCTCCCTCCCCCCCTTTGTTGCGGGGATGGGGTGGTGGAATGCCCACCAACTTATGTAAAGGTATGTTAAAACAGAAGAAGTGCTGGGGGGGAGTGGACCGGGGGGGGGGGGGAGAGGTTAGCAGGCATAAAGACAACCAGACAGGATCTAAGGCCTTCCTTCTTGGTGTGTACCCCTAATTATAGGGGGCCGCATCTCAGCACGACCTTGGGTTATAATGCCTTTTATCCCTTATTGCAACCGTTGGTAGATGAAGAAGGATAGTACTTTGATGAGCTCAAAATGTTACAACATGCTGTTTTTATTATTCTGTTATAGTTGCAAAGTTCTGGTTCTATTGTTCATGTTCTGGTTTGGAATTGTAAACTGATCAAGACATAAGGGACTTTACCGCATTGGGGAAGGGTGGGATGGGCAGGAATTGCCATTTCATATAATATCTGTCCAATATGACCGAACTGTCAGTACTAACCTACAATGTAAAAGTCCTTAATGGCTCAGTGAAAAGGGCTAGGGTCCTTCAGGAGGTGGGGGAACTTGGGGTCTCAGTGACTTACCTACAGGAAAACCATCTCTCAGAGAATGAGCACCTGACACTGAGGAGATCCTGGGTGGAGGAAGTGTATGCAGTCCACTGGCTGGAGCATCCACACAGAAGAGGGACAGCCATTCTGATAAGGAGAGATATGCCTCTCAAGATTACTTGCATAGACGTGGACCCATGTGGCAGGTATGTCCAATTACAGACTATGTCTTTTGATACCAAATGCATTATGCTCAACATTTATGCCCCTAACGCAGAAAAAGAAAGCCGGGCCTTTCTAAGAAGAGTAATCTTGCAAACTATACAGGATTCGGATGCCCTATATATAACTGGGGGTGACTTTAACATGGTGATGTCCCCCCCACAGAGATAGGAGGGGTGCTCTTTCTCTGACGGAGAGCAGTGGGTCAGCCAGTTTCCTTAGGTAACTGACTAATGAGGTGGGTCTTTCGGATGTATGGAGAGATATCCACCCAACACAAAATGATTACACCTTCTATTCTCACAGACACAATAGCTTTTCCAGGATAGATATGATCTTCCTCCCTGGGGAAAGGAGCACTATGGTGAGGGACTGCCAGATACTCCCTATAACTTGATCGGACCACTCCTCTGTGCTTCTGCGCTTGGTGACCTCACCTTCTCCACATAACTCCATGTGGTGACTAAATGTGGGTCTACTTAATGACCAAGAATTCAAAGCGGAATTAAAGACCAGATAGAGTATTGGCAGCATAACCCGGGGCTCTCCTCCTCAACGCCGGATGCCCTGAAAGCTTTTCTTTGGCAGTTCATCATTAGTTTTAGCGCCCCAAAAAAATGACAGACCACCCACATACAAAAGCAGCTGAAGGCTGAACTCCAGGAAGCAGACTTCCATCATAAATTAACATTACCAGGAGTTCATACTAGGAGTTATATAAGATGTACAGAAGGCCATAAGCCCATAATGTACTCCTCCCAATGTTGGGTTAATAAGCCCCATTGTTCCTATAATGTTTTAATAAATATTATTCAATCCCTTCTTAAATAGTTCAAAAGAACTTACATGTACCACTGAGCTAGGCAAGCCGTTCCAAAAAGTAACAATACGCTGGGTGAAGAACATTACATCCATATGATAAAAAACATTGGCTGGGAATAAAGAAAAGACTAGAATCGCTTCTTCATAAGTTTCATAAGTTTCATAAGTTAGTTCAAGCAGTGAGACTTACGTCCATTATGCTTGCCCGTTTGAGCTAAAATTTAGTAGTTTTGTAAAAGAGATGTTTGTCTAAGCTTGTTTTAAATATATCAATGCTCGAGCTACCCACAATACTTGCAGGTAAGTTGTTCCATGCTGGCACCCCCTTACAGTAAACCAGTTCTTCCTTTTATTTGTGTTCCACGCAGGCAATACAAAATTGCAACTTGTGTTTTCTGGTGCTACAGAGCCTGTGTTATAGGTCATTTTAAGTCTGCTCTTAATATAGCGTCATGTGATATCTTGTACATCATGCAGAGGTCTCCCCTTAGTCTTCTATAGTGCAGTGAGTATAAATTTAACTTAGTTAATCTCTCCTCGTAGGGTAAGTTTTTTAGTCCGAATACTGATCTAGTCGCTTTACGCTGCACACCCTCCACTCTCTCAATGTCCTCTCTACGCTGTGGGGACCACAACTGTACACAATACTCCAAGTGAGGCCTCACCAGGGCCTGGTACAAGGGCATGATAACATTATGGTGTCTACTAGAAATGTGCCTCAAAATGCAATTCAAAATCTGATTAGCTTTTTTAACTTGTTGATTGCAGTGTGAATTGAACTTTAAATCTGACGTAATTTTAATGCCCAAGTCCCGCTCCTCAGATGTTGTTAATAAGGTGTTGTTCCCTATATTGTATGAATGATTGTTGTTTCCTATATTGTATGAATGATTATTGTTTGTTCTACCTAAGTGCATAATTTTACATTTGGAGATGTTAAGTTCCAATTTGCTAGTTTTTTGTCCACTCATAAACTTCATTTATAGCTTGTTGTAAGGATAACGAATCAACCATAGTAGACACTGTGACACCTAGTCTGCAATCATCTGCAAATTTTGAAATCCATATAGAAGGATTGCTAAGGTGTGAGGATGAAATATATATATTAAAAAGACACGGGCCCAGCACCGAGCCCTGTGGCACCCCGCTAGTCACGGCAGACCACTCGGACATCACCCCTCTTACCACCACCCTCTGCCTTCTGTTGGTCAGCCAATTAGCTATCCATTTCACAATGTTATGGTGAATGCCAATTTTAGCCAGATTTTGTATTAGTTCTGTATGTGGTAGCTTATCAAAAGCCTTAGCAAAATCCATAAAGACCACATCCACTGGTCTCCCCTGGTCCAATTCTGAGTTAACATTTTCATAAAAGGATAGTAAATTTGTTTGGCATGATTTAGATTTAATAAATCCATGCTGCACAGGATCAGATAAATTGTTTGATGAGATATAATCAGTCACAATTTCCTCTAAAATGCCCTCCATGACTTTGCCCAACAATGATGTTAAGCTAATGGGTCTAAAATTAGCTGGATCAGATCTAGATCCCTTTTTGTGAAGGAGTACAACCAAAGCATTCTTCCAGGCTTGAGGAACCTCAGCTCTATCTAAAGATGATTGATATAAGAAGCTCAAAGGCTCAGCTAGTTGATCTGCAAGTTCCCGTAGAAATCTAGGGTGAATATTGTCTGGGCCTGGAGATTTATTGATGTCTAATTTAGTCAGTCTGCATTTTACCTCAGCAGGTGTTATTTTAATAGCCCCAGGTGACAGTGTATACTTATTAACAATATGAGATGTATTACCAGGATTAAAACCGAACAAAAATAGTCATTTTGTGTATTTACTAACTCCTGTTCATTTAGCGTAACCCCATTGTTATCATTAAAGGGTCCTATTATTGATTGATTTTTTTTGCTATTTATGTATGAAAAAAAAGATTTTTTATTGTCTTTAATCCTGTTGGCTAGAGTGAACTCGATTTGTGCTTTTGCTTTTTTAACTGTTAATTTAACCAATTTGGCGCATTCCTTATACGCTATGTAATTTTTATGGATTTTTTCTTTAATATATTTTTTAAATAGTTTATCCATGTGGTTAATTATACGTTTTATTTGCCTGTTTAACCAAATTGGACTAGTTTTTGCTCCACTCGTTTTAAGTTTAGTAATTGGAATATATTGGGCTATTAATTCATTAAGCTTGTTTAGGATTATATTCCACATATCATCTGTATTCTTCCCTTCTAGAGCCTTATACCAATCCCAAGCTGCCAATTCCTGTCTAATATGAGAAAAATTTGCTTTAGCCAAGTTTAATTTAATAGCTCCTTCAGATTTATAGTTTTTTGTTTTGTCTAATGTCCCAACTAAGCAATAGACTTTTGAGTGATCACTGTTGCCCAGAGGGGGAAGAATCTGCACATTACTTATTAATTCACTTGTGTTTGTTAATATGAGGTCTAATATTTTGTCATCTCTAGTGTTCTCATGAACTAATTGCACCAGACCTAGCTGGTCGAATGCATCTAGGTACAATTGTTCAATTTTGTTACCTGCTTTAGTTAGCTGCCAGTCTATATTAGGAAGATTGAAGTCTCCAAACAAAATTAAGTTATCATCTGGTTCAATTTGTTAAGTAAATCCAAAAATAACATCATTATTGTATGAGTTAGATGGAGGTCTATAAAGTAGGCCAATTATAATTTTAGGGCTGCTAGAGGGAATTAACTTGCTCATATGGTTTCTGCTTTGCCGCTTCATAGGGCAGTTGTATACTGTTTATGCTATTATGTACGAATTGCAACACACCCACCCTTCCTGTATGATCTAGATTTTTGATATAAATTATATCCCGATATTGTTTTCTCCCAGGTATCATTGATATCCCACCAGGTTTCTGTAATACAAGCTATTTGTATATCATTTGTTAAGATAAAGTCTTTAAATTCATCATATTTATTAACAAGACTTCTGGAATTTATAAGTGTTGTTTTCCAACCTTTATATTTATTTGAGCTTAATGTTGTTTTTAAGTCGGGATAGCTAGCTAGAATGGGCTGCCCCCTTGCTCCAGTTTAAATGAAATTCAATCACCTTGTTCAATTTTCTTCCAAAAATCCTTGACCCTGCTAAACTAAGGTGCAAGCCGTCTGATTTAAATAAAATTTTATTACTAAATGTTATAGAATTGTCCATATAGCCTACATTTTCCCTGATGCAAAAGGTCCTTAGCCAATCATTTAATGTGTTGATTGCTGTATTTTTGTAGTTTAAATACCCATGTGTTGGTAATATACTTGAGAATATTAATTCTGCTCCTTTTTGCTTAATAAATGTTGTTATGTCAGTTATTTTAGATTGAAATGCATTTAAACTAGTTTTGTATACATCATTTGTTCCAATGTGTATTATAACTAATGGGCTTACAGTGTTCTCCATGAGTCCTTCTAGCAAATCTAGCACATCGCCTGCTTTGGCGCCTGGAAGGGTGCTAACAGTGGTGTTAAATTTCCTGCCTTCACAAACCACTGTGTCCACTCCCCTAATTAAAGAATCGCCTATAACCAATATATCTTTGGTCACAGTTTATCAGATGATGTAGTCTGAGGAGCAGTTCGCTGTTGATTGCACTGATGATTTTGTTTACATGCAATTGCAATATTTTGCAAGCGAGCATATCATGGTTTGGCAAGCTAACTTCTTTCAAACTAGTTCTACACTGATTTAGTAATTTTGTAGGTTTTTGTCTTGCATAATTAGGCCCAAGTTCTGCAGGCACCTCATTCCCACTCCAGTTTGCCTTGCATAATTTGACCCAAGAACTGTAGGCACCTCCTTCCCCACACAGTTTGTTTTATTGTGTCGCTTTTGTTTTGGCAACACACTTTTATCCTTTATGTTTGGAATTTGTAAGTTTAATGGAACAGGTTCCTGATCTGGATTCTGCAGTTTTGTTTGACTATTTCTTCTGGATTTATGTTATCCTGAAGACAATCAAACATATTGAAGACTGGTAAAGTATTATCGTTGCTGTTAATAAGGCATGTCTTTACAATATTTTTGGGTTTTATCCATGGAGCGCTAACTACAGGTATAACAGACACTTCACCACCTAACTCAACTTTAATTAACTCATCTTCATTAGTTGCTGTTCTTTTTGTTTTAGTATCTGAATTTTGTAAATCGGGTATCGTAATATCATATATAGCTTGATCTGTCTAGACAAGTGATCTCCTTCTGAGTTGCTAACCGTTCCGATAAGGTATCGATTTCCTTTCTTAAATTTGCAATTAAAATACAGTTATCACATACAAATTCCTTGCATGCTGGTGCTTCAATAAACATATGGCAAGAAATACAGATTCTTTTTGCTTTACTGCCACGTTTGCCCTTGATTTGTGACATAATGAAATTATAATTATTTTATTCTGTCCTGTCAAACTGAAGGTCAGTTAAGAAGGACAGCACAGAGATATTATGAGGGTGAGAATCAAGCAGGGAAGCTTCTGGCCCTGGCCCTCTGTAAACAGCTCACCTCAAGGGCTGTTTTAAAAATTCAAGATCCAAATGACAGTGGAAAAACAGTTACTGATCCCCTGGGAATCTCAGCCACCTTTGCCACTTATTACAAGGCCCTATATTCACAAGACCAGGTGGAACAGCATGAGATGCAAATTGGGGCTTTCCTGAACCAGGTAGTGCTTCCGCACCCTTCGGGAGGAATACAGAATTTTCCTAGAAAGACATATCACATCATTAGAGATCCGGGAGAAAATTAAACAGTTAAAGATGGGGAAATCCCCTGGGCTCGACAGCTTGCTCTCGGAATTTTACAAATCATTCCCAGATATTTTGGTCCCTTTGCTGGTGGAGTGCTTCCACCACATACAGACCAGGGGAGAAGCCCCTATCTCCTGAAGATTTCCGCAAACAATTGTACTACCCAAGGAGGGGAAAGAGTCCGGACCTATGTGGCTCTTATCGCCCTATTTCTTCATTAAATGTAGACATGAAAATCTTCACGGGCATCCTGGCGGACCACCTCCAACAGGTAATTGGGAGGGTAATCCACCCAGACCAAACAGGCTTTGTGGCAGGCCGAGATCTTTCAGACAACATTCGCAGGTTGTTGAATATCATCTCGTCACAAAAGGAGTGGGAGGGTTTCCAAATTGCCATCTCCATGGACGCAGAAAAAGCTTTTGATAGGGTCATTTGGCAGTTTCTTCAAAAGACCATGGAGAGGATGGAATTTGGCCCCAAATTTTTAGGAATATTTACCAAACTCTATACTTCTCCACAGGCACAGGTTAGAGTCAATGGGGTTAATTCAGGCAGATTCTCACTGATGAGGGGCACCCATCAGGGATGTCCATCATCTCCCCTCTTATTTGCAATTTGCTTAGAACCCCTGGCGGTGGCAGTCTGCCAGGGTCTTCACATCATGGAACTTACAGCAGGGGGTAGGGAGCATAAAGTTGCCCTGTACGCCGATGATTCGATTTTCTTTTTAAGCACCCCAGAAGCCTTGGTCCCTCGCTTGTTAGCTCTGTTAGAGGAATTTGGCATACTATCAGGTTATAAGTTACATTATGACAAGTCAGAAGCCCTATGTCTAAGTGGATCTTGTCCCCAAGGCTTCAACATAACATTCCCATTTAAGTAGGCTAGACATCACCACATAAGACACCTGGGGATTCAGGTCAATGTTGACACTGATAAGCTTTCTGATGGCAACTATAATAGGGCCTGGGAAGGGATGCAGCAAGACTTGGCCAGATGATCTCTTTGGCCCCCAACTACAACAGGCCAGATAGATGCTATAAAAATGAACATACTTCCCAGGTTTCTATTCTTATTCAGTACACTGCCCCTTCCCATTCCACTTGAATACTGGTACAGGGTAACTACAGGAGTTGGCTGATTTGTGTGTGAGGGCCATCGCCCTCACATAGCCAGGGAGATCCTCCAGCTTCCTAGAGACCTGGGGGGACTGCCAATGCCTGACCTTAGAAAGTATTATTATGCCTGTCAAATGCAGGCAGTCTGCACATCGGCCTCCAGATGAATGGCATCAGGCTGGTATCAGATTGAGGAGGAAGACTGTATGGGTCTATCATTACACTCACTGGCGTTGACACAGACAAAAGACCCCATTCCTCCTCTGACGAGGCATCCTTGGACCCGGCAGACCCTACGTGCTCTCCAATGGATCAGACGCTCCTTGAACTCAGAGGATACTCTGGGCCCACTATCCCTTATCCGCCACCTCCTAGAATGGACACTGGATATGTACAATGGGACCTTAAGGGTCTGACCCTCTTTTCTCAATGTTTGGATGAGGAAAGATGTCTCCAATTTCAACAAGTAAAGACAAAGTATGGACTGGAGGACAGAGACTTTGACAGATACCTTCAAGTACGCCACTGTATCAATATGCTGGACCACAGGGCCTCCCTGTCCCGCCCCTCAAACCCTTGGGAGGAGTTTATTACTCTGGTGGTCACCCCCCGGATCAGAAAAAGGTTTATCTCCCATTTATATAGTCTCCTAAGATCAAAGGACTCAGAACCTTTGGGAAATACAGTACTCAGGCTGCTTGGGAGAGGGAGGCTTCATGTGGGTTCTCCCAGGGAGACTGGAATCATCGCCTTAAGGTGGGCTGGAGGGTGACCTCCTCACCAACATGGTGAAAATTTTACTGGAAGATCTTATTTCGGTTCTTCAGGACTCCAACAGTGATTAAACATTTTAACACCAACCACTCAGAGAACTGCTGGAGAGGGTGTGGTGCTGTTGGAACGCATCATCATATAATGTGGGACTGCCTGGAATTAGCAAAATTTTGGCAGGAGGTTGCCCTGCAGGTCCTCTCAGTGGACATCCCTCTCCAGTTTACAGATTGGGTTATTAGGGTTTTCCACCTTAATTCGTCTTCCCACATCCAAGAGAAAACTGGCCTTAGCCCTTTCCGCCACTGCTCTAAAATACATACCAACTCACTAGCTGAGACAGGTTCCTCTGATGCTTAGAGAATGGGTGAACAGGGTTACCCACATACTAGATAGGGAAACCATGACGGCACGGCTCCACCTTAGAGAGGAGATGTGCAGAATGATCTGGAGTCCATGGATCACCTGGGAAGCCGACCAAAAGACCTCAGGGACTAGGGGGACAGATCCCCATACCCCTTGACAATAATTCCTCCTGTGTCCCAGACCTATACTATTTCCTCCCGTATATAAGGCCCGTTTGTAGGTTACTTCCACAATAGCGACAATCAATTTATTATTAATCTGTGGAATCGAAGGCCCCTCTCATAGTTCCCTCCCAGGTAAGATACTTAACCTGAACCAAGAATTCATGAACTTGATGGAAAAATACCCCTTATATTGTCCTGAAAATATTGTGCACAATCCACTGTTTAATGATTACAATATTGGCGTTAGAGTTGATGTCTTTAGATGACAGCTTTTTCTCTTTTTTTAAATGGAACAGGCTAAGTTGTAAGATAAAGGGACAGTAGAGAAGAACTGATGTATTTTGTTTAGAAACTGAATGCAGTAGATAATATATCACAGTCTGCAATTAATAGTATAACTAACTCAGAATCTGGGTTGAACCTATTCTTACTTGTAATGCCTGGAATTTGCATGACTTGTAATGACTGATTGTGATATGTTGTTATTCTTTTGAATAAACTTGAGTTTAAAAAAAAAAATAATGCTTTCCACAACAGAAAGTGTAGCTCGCAAGATGCGGCCAGTTCAAAGGGAGGCAGTGTAAGTTTTTCCAACACAAAACTAAGGTCCCAAGGCAGGACAGGGTCCCTGATTGGGGGCTTCAAATGCAGGATGCCCCACAAGAATGCATGGGGCACAATGAGTTGGGCCACTAAGCGCCCATCCACAGGTACGGATATACAGAGATGGCAGACAGATTTATTTATTTATTTATTGACTAACTCAGATTTACAACCTTTGAGTCAAAGGCTCATTTACAAAGGCTCCTCGTCAGAGTACAATACATATCAATAAGCATGCAGTATACAATAATACAAAGAGGGAAAAAGGAAACACAGGATATGAACAGTACATACAATAATGAGGATGGAGCCTATACAATTGGGTAGCTAAACAAGTCTGTCTGAAGAGCTTGTATTTGTCAATGAACAGTGCATTTAACAAGGAGGGTGAGTTCTATACAATTAAGAAGCTATACAGGCCCGGTTAAGGAGTTTGTAATTGCCATGATGCAAGCTGTCGAGGAAACTGACTTTTGTCATTAACACAGTCAATCTTGTGTAGAGAATTAACAGCAGTAGGATACAGAGCACTTTAGCCGAAACTTACTCCATGTGGTATAGGTGATACTGATGGTTTATATGCACTGCTGGCATCTACATCCCAGCTCTACTACTGAGACAGGACCGGGCAGGCCTAGCCTGGGCCCGGTAGCCAGGTATAGGTGGTGCTACGCAGCAGCCCATACTTAGCCGGTGTACTGGCAGCTGCGGGTGGAGAGTATGTGGTCTTTGAGGGCTCTTTTGAATGGGTCTAGTCCGGTGACAGAGGTAACGGCCGGGGGGAGTTAACTGTACCATAACAGTGCTCTATAGGAAAAGGACCTTTGGGCTAGTGGCAACCCTGGGAACAGCCCATATCAGTTTATTTGCCGAGAGGGTGTTTGCTGAGGCATGAGCAGAGCAGAGGGAGGCAGAAACTCCAAGGGGGGTTAGACCTAGCTGAATTTTTTTTGGTGGAGGACACTTGTTTGGTAATGAACTCTTTCGTCTAGAGTGAGGATATTTATTAGGGCACACAGGGTGCAGCTGTGGGTACGCCTGTCTACTCCGGCGAGGAGTCTACATGTTTTGTTGATGGCTAAGTGGATTTTATTTAGAACCATGTGGTCGGCGGCAGCGTATACGGTTAGCCCATAATCTACTAGAGAGAGAACAGAGGAGGTAACAGCAAGGTTAAGGGCCTCTGGCGGTAAGCAGTCTCTATGCTGATACAGTAGTCCTGTGCAAATATTTATGGCTGAAGAAAGATTATTGATACGTGGGTGGAATGAGAGGCTGGGATTAAATGTATGGCCCAGGTATTTATAGGTATGGACCTGTTCCAGCGGGAGGAGGGCTTTGGGAAAGATTTTTAGTTGGGCATTGCAGTCCTTGCTCTGTAGGTGGGCAAAGAGCACTGACTTAGTATTTTTTACATTACCACCAGTCTGTGGTCAGTGAACCAGTTTTCGATGTGGTTGAAGGCAAGCTGCAGGGAGGACTGTAGGATTGTGGGATCTGAGTAGGAGGCAAACAGTACCGTGTCATCTGCGTAGAGCAGAAGATTACTTGGGCAGGATTTTGGCAGGGTGTTCAGGAA
Source organism: Neoceratodus forsteri (assembly GCA_016271365.2). NCBI lineage: Eukaryota > Metazoa > Chordata > Ceratodontiformes > Ceratodontidae > Neoceratodus > Neoceratodus forsteri. The sequence goes on from CM057449.1 coordinate 1,733,161,449, forward strand.
GATGCTGAATAATAATGGACCGAGGATGGAGCCCTGGGGGACAGCAGAGTAGACGAGAGAGTGCTGTTTATCTTCACACATTGGGACCTATCTGATGTACCTTAATAGAGGAGCACCGCAAACCCAAGTCTGAGAGGGGAAGAAAGTACTCCAAAACTTGATCCACAGGCTAGCTGAAGGGATCTAAATGGTATGATGCAGCCCAAAGAGTGAAGTGCTTCCATTTCATAGAATAAGTGGCTCTGGTGGAGGGTTTCCTGGACACCACCAAGACATCCAATACTCTGGGTGAAACACCAAATCTGGTGATGGCTATGTCCTCAGCAGCCATGCGAGGAGATGGCGGGACTTGAGGTCCAAATGGACCAGGGTGACCTGTTCCTGGCAAGCAAGGCTGTGCACAGGGGCAGGGATAGCAGAGGTTCCACTGTCAGTTGTTGCAGCAAGGGGAACCACATCTGACGAGGCCAGAAGAGGGCGATGAGGATCACTGTGTGGCCGTGCTCGATAAGCTGCAGCACCCGACTGTCTGTGGTGATCTCCCTCCTCCTGTCCAGGTGCAGGGAGAAGCGACCCCCAATTACAGCCTCCTGTGGAACAACTGGGGGGTTCTGGCAAGGAGTCAGGAGATGGGAGCAGCTGCTGCTGTACCTTGGGCGCCACGAGTAGTGGCGAAGGAGGGAGTTGGGAGAGCTGCCCCCACCTTGTGCTTGCCCTGGGTTTTGGAGGTTGGGCCTGTCTGTAGGAACACTGAAAAAATGGAACCCACTGCCCCGACTTCAGCTGGGTATGCTACATAGAATGGATGAATTTGAGAGCCCATCCTGAGGTCTGGAGTTTGGAGATGATATCCTGGACATCTCCCCCAAAAAGTTTGAAACCACTGAAGGGTGCATCAATTATGTTAGATTGGATATCCTGTGTGAAACCAGAGACCCGAAGCCAGGAGTGGTGCTTCATACAGATGCGGACAGCAGCTGCCCGGCCTGAAAAATCTACCGCATCATAGGCAGCCCTGAGACGTGAGTACCAATGTCCAAGCCCGTTTTGAACCACCACAAATCAGTGAAGGAACCCTGAAATAGGACGGGTTCAGGCCCCAGACCACCTTTATACCTGAGGCACTGGGGGGAGCTTCCTCTTGATGGGGCGCAGGAATGAGGCCGTCCTTGCCTTGGTTCGACTTTGTCCCTGCTCCCTATTTGGGGATCTGATCAGAGTGGGATGGAGGGTGGCCCTGGCCCCCCTCCAGGGGACGAGGACCATCCCGAGCACCGGACTGTGGCACGGGGGCGGTGTGTGGGGCGATAATGCGGGGGACTGGGACTCACATGGATAATGTGGGAACAGCAATAGCCCATACAGTCTATGGACATTGCCCTGCATGAGTTCCTGGTCCCTCCCTCCTCCCTCCCTCCCTCCCTCCCCCCGGAGGTGGTGGAGTTCTCAGGAGGAGTTCAACAAGGTGATGTCTGGCGGCCATGGTTGAGATGCTGTGTTGGTCCCCACACTGGAGGTATAATGGTCCGATTGATACTGAGGAAGCCTGGGCCAAGTGACACATTCATGGGCCTGTGCACACTGATGTGGGTACACAGCTTATTGTCATTCAAGCTCTTGGAGTGGGGATACTCATGGCTGTGCTGCCTGTCCCTGCTCCCCCTCGTGTATAAAATCTAGGACCTACCATCAGAGACAATGACGGCTGGAAAGGGGATTTGCCACTGGAGTGCACATGGGGGTGCCATAAGGAGTGATCCCCTTGCAGGATGTACTAAGATCGCACCGGTGATGGGGGGAGAATGGGAGAAGCTCTCGCATGAACAACAGAGAGCTCAGCTTCGCCAACAGCAGAAGCACAGTCCACCTGGATTGTTGGGGTCTTCCCGGAGCGCACTGGGAGATGCTGAGACTGTGTGGCTTTCCCTGTATGAGTGTGTGAAGTCAGAGGCCAAATGAGTGCCCTCGATATAACCCACAAGGTGAATGGATAGAGGACTAAGGGACCGTGCAACAGACAGGAAAGCAGCATGCCATCACAGGACTGATGTCATGGTTGAGGGCTCCTGACGCACAGTCCTGACATCATACCTGAAGAGCCCCGGGACCACTGGGAAGGCAGCGCAGGGCCACTGAGACACATGGCGATCTGACAGGTAGTAGGGGAAGAGCTTGTGGACTACCCCCGGAAGACCAAACATTACAACAGGGTGTAGGCTTTCAGCCATATAACGGGCTCTCTTCCTTGCACTGGGTGTGAGATTGGCATGGGACTAGAGGAGAGGGGGATCCCCCCCTTGGTCCCCTGCTTGGGTGTTAATACTTTGCTACGGGGGCCCACAGCTTCCCAAAAGCAAGGAGCAGAAGCCTTATGGTCAGTATTAAAACGAGAACAGCACTCCTCTTCTCTCAGCTTTCCTTCAACACCCACTGACTAAAAGTTTGCAGTCTGGTTCTTAACTACGGAGAGACTGCTGAAGCAGAGTGAAAAATAAAGAGTGACGGTACATCAAACCTCTGTGTCACAAAAACAAATACTGCTGAGAGAGAAAAGCAAGGCAAAACACAGTATATAATCACCAAAAGAAAAGGCAAAATGAACTTCCTCCGGTTCCTGGGAACTGCCTGAGAATCAGCAAAAGCCTACCAAAATTTTCTCACAGAAAGAACAACCTAGAAAGAAAATAAATAAAAGCCATAAACATAAAAAAAAAAAAATGGAAAGAAAATCATAAAGCCAGACTCCAGCTGAGGAGAGGTCTTTGGGGCGACTATCTACCTCGGGCAGAGAAAAAGATCTGAAGTTAAGACTGCAATAGGCAGCGTCAGCTCATGGGAAAAGTTCAAATTTTGTTCTACGTTCCATCATTTGCATAAATTCCACACTCTCCAGGTCAGCAAGACCTAGCCAACTGACTGCATATGTCAAGTATATTGAGGGATTCCAGGGGTTTGAAATCAGCCTATACACACTGGCTGAATGAAATGATGCTGCGCTCAGATTCACACACATTGTAACAGCATTACACTGAAAAGCTACAGAGGGCCGGCCCGGTGGCACTGAGGGTTGAGGCGCTGGACGCCAAACCTCACGCCACACCTGCGACCTGAGTTTGTGAATGAGCTCGGATCATTGGGGGTTGGCTGGGGGGAGGAGGACTGAGCGTCCTAGGGACTGCTCTCCTCTGGGGAGGGTGGTGTGGGATAACCACTGCTGTGCTGGCTCCTGGTGGTGGCTGGGGGTCGATGCAAGCTGCGGTTCACTGTGGGGACGGCAGGGACGGCATCGGATGTGCGGTGCATGGAAGCGCGCACAGCAGCATCATTGACATCATTGCACACTCAGGAATGGGGAACCAACAGAGAAAAATCCTCCGGCGCACTACATGAAGTCTGGTTCATCAGCGCTGCGCCACTCTGACTCGAGATGCTCCCCCAGGATCCTGACCCCCAACTTCCGCAGTGGTGGGGTAAGTACCCGCCATGAAGCAGCCAGTGAGAAGAACGGAGGAGGGGGTCGAGCATGGGCACTTGCAGTAGTGCGGGGACTGCAGGATCAGACAGGGAACCATAGGTAACCCCCCCCCCCCAAGCCGAGGAGGGAATAAATAAATAATATAAAAAAAAAGCTACAGAGGTTATTTAACAGTGACACAGACCTTGACATAACAACTAAAACGTGTGTAGGTTTGATAAATCAATTTATTTTTTAATCAGTAGTGGCTATAAGAATACGTTTAGTATCAAGGAATAAAACTTTTATTACATTTAAAAATAGGATCTACTGTGAGGACTCGAAACTGCGCTTTGTGCCACGCTGCTCTCTCATCTGACAACTAACAAACGCTGACAACTCGGCTGAGAGGCTCAGACATGTGTGCTCTCTCATGGTCAGAAAATCGAGCAAGGAGTCACCAACAAGACGATTTCAATTGAGCATGGTCGAGTATTACATGCGATTAAAAAAAAATCAGCTGACACGTAAAACAACAGAAATAAATAAACATAACTGATTACTACTTCACCTGACAAATAAAACACAAGACACAGTCATGTTAATCAGGCATTTTTTTTTTTTTACATGAAGAAAGTCCATGGTGGGAGACAGGAAGAGAGTGCCCCCTCGCACTGCTCAGCTGGTTGCCAAGGGGTTTATTTTTATTTATTTTATTTCGTCTTTGTTTACCAGGTAAGTGCACTAGACAAGTAATTTTGCCTATTTTCAGGCACGACCTGGGAGGGTTACACATTAGAAACAACAGATATACAGTGTCAGCATCAGAACATAACACATAGGCAAAAATAAATACAATTATACATAACAATTTTGGAATACATGGCACATTGGGGAACAACTGAATATATATACACAGCATGTAGATAAACTGTAGTTACTATTACATATACTTATGTAGAATGCTGGAAACAACATAACTGACTGAAGAAGTACATATGTAGATGAAACAAGCCAGCCACTGTCTGATAGGAGAGGCTGGCTCCTTTCAGCTATGCGTAGTTTCCACCCACCAAGCAGAGTAGTGTCGTGACCAGAGTGCCTGGTCAATGGTCTGTCACTGGCAAGCCCACTACAGCTTAAGCTGCAATGGGCTCAGCAGTGACACACTGCTGAAATGTTGTTCTTTATAACAACATGTTTTCTGTACAAACATATGCATGCAAACATAAAAAACAGAATATTGGGGGCGTCGCCAGCAGCCGAGCTATTAACAGCTTCGTGGATGAGCTCCACTCCTAACAACTAATATCTACGGATTTTCCATTAAAAACGATCCGAATAAGAACACAAACTTCAGCATTGGACAGAACGCCTTGTCCAGATCACTCCGATACCCTTTTCTTGAATTTTGGGCCAATTGTTCTGAAGTTATGGGGCGCACAAATAAAGCAGCACCCAGAGGAGATTCTACCCCCCCAAAAGATCCTAAACCTGGGACAAGCAAAGACTCTGTAGCGGTACAGGAGTTCGCTCAACCAACCAACGCTGCTTTACTTAAAGCTATACAAAAGTTAGACGGTAGAATGGAGGAATTTACAGCCCAATTTAAAATAACAGACACTAAAATTGAAAAACTGGCAGAGGAAACTAAAATAGCTACCAAATCTGCCGCAACAGCCATGACCACATCTATGAGCCTGGTGAAAGAAAACGGGGTTCTGAGAAGGCATCTCGAAAATTTGGAAAATATGTCCAGAGCAGCAAATGTTTGTATTTTGGGCATACCAGAGCAAGCAGAGGGTGAAGATTTGCTTGGTTTTGTTGAGTCACTCTTTCAGAAACTGTTCCAGATGTCACACGAATACCTTATAACTAAGGCCTACAGGATCACGCCACGAGGCGCGAGGCAGCGCATGGCTTCGGGATAGTTAACCCCTCGGACCCTTCTGGTGGTGCTCGGGTTGGCAATCGAGAAGGAGTATATAATTACACAAGCGATAAAGAGCAGTGCGATGGACTGGGGGAGGGAGTAAATTGCATATTTTTCCGGACTTAAGCTATGCGACGAGATAACGGAGGAAGGCCTTTGACGTTGCAAGACCTCGATTGAGACAGCTGGGCATTCAGCATGTCCTAATTATGCCAGCCAGCTTGCGTATCTTCTACGAAGGAAAAACCTATCAATTTTCAGATCCAGGAGAAGCTGATAAATATCTCAACCATGTGGAAAAGGAATTTCAGGCAAAGGAAAAGGAGAAGGAGATAGTGACATTGGGGACAGTGATTGAGAGACTCTCTGATAAGTACTGTGGAAGTTCTGTTGTTCTTCTTTAAGCTTAGAGCGCATTTGCACAAGTAAACTTTAAAAGGAAATCTGTCAAATGTTCTGGATATATCTTTACTTATCATCCGGAGGATGTAGTGGAGGTAGCGCTTATGGGGATATTTATTTTTTTTCAGACAGCAAATATATGCCATTTAATCAGTAGTGCCTAACGGTGCATCCTATTTTCAAACTCCAGTTTAGCGTTCACTCAATGTCATTCTCTGGGGATTTGTTTTTTCTTTCCTATAGAGCTTGATGAGATAGTTGGAAGGATGTTGCTGTGGGGCTCAACATAGAAGCTGGTAAAATGATGTTGTTCCAAACGATGTAGCTGGGGAGTGTTAGTTATCATTCTGATAGGGATAAACATGTAGTATTTTAACAAATGTTGCTTACTCCCTGCTCATGGCAGCAACAAGCCATTATTGTTTATTGATGTTGATTCAAAAATGAACATTATTTTGCTAACCCCTCATAATGTACCATGATATAGGGGTCCAGCAAGTGTGGTTCTGTAAAAATGTTGAACTGTACTTAGGTACAGTAGTTACTACTCATGTACACCTGCCTATATGAGAAATGCACTGTGTGTTTTATGCAGTAAAACCTAATTAACATAAAGAAAAAAAAAAAAAAGAATATTAAGCGCAGAAAGACAGTGGCCTCCCAGTACACATGCAGCTCCCCCTGCCCCAAAGGGCAGAACTGGTGCTGGCCACAGAGACAGCTGCTCACCTTGCAGCACCACTGCACTTACGTAACCGCATACCTCTCATTTACTCATCCAAATATTGGACACTGGGGGAAAATCAGGCATAATATGAGGCACAATGTTATACAATGGAGACAGAAGTGAAGAGTACTACAGAAATAACTGCTACCATGATAATACATTTCAATGTCAGAAGAACAGCAGGGATTGATGCAACATTTCAGTGCACAGTGAAAGAACACACCTACTACAAGTTGAGCATGGAGTTTCTGAGGAGTAAAATGAGGGCCAGATAAGCGGTATGGGTAACTGTGTGGTAAGAGGGAAGGCCATATGATCTGGGACAGAAATACACACACTAAAAAAACTGACAAAAAAACTATCATCATCTTTTAGGTTATAGGCTAGTGAGCAGCAATGAATTGAATGGCAGTTCTTAGTACACTACAGTAAATAAGTAATAATTTAGCTGAAAACAGGAAATGCTCTCATGGTAAGTTTCCATAAAACAGTTTAAAAAAAATCTCTTTTGTTACGTGAAAACAACTTTCTAGTTGGATTAGAAACAGATGATTGAAAGCCACTGTGTCCTGTACGAAACTTCCCGATCAGCTTCAGCTTGGTATGCTTAACTTTTTCAGAAGTCCTTAACAGATGGGTGAGCCTTCACCGTCTCATTCTGATGCTTAAATCTCTGTGTCATTTAAAGTTCAAGTAAAAATCCTACTTATTTATTGCATCTCAGTAAATGTTAACGCAAGAGGCTCCTCGCTGTCTGATAGGCATGAGAACTCAAATTTGGTGTACCAGATGCTTTGCAAAACTGACCTATGGCAAGCATATTGAGTTTGGTGTACTCAGTCACATGATGCTCTGCTGAGCCAAACTAATAATTCATCCGACCGTCCATTTCAAGAGCTTCTGGATCTGCTCTACCCTCTGTATAGTCTACTATGCAACAGTATACCCAACAAACATGATGTATAGCAAACGTTAACTTTGTTTACTATAGACATTTGTCTATACAGTGGCGGCAGTATGGTCTAGTGGTTACAGTAATGGCTCGGAAACCAGGAGATTGCAGGTTCAAACCACACTACAGCCAAATACTCACAGTGTGACCTTAGGCAAGTCAAATAACATCCCAGTGTGCTCCAGTCCACCCAGCTGGGGAACTGGGAAGAAGTAGGATCTCAGTGGAATCGAGATGTTGCATCTCAGCTGAGCTATCCCGGGTAAAAAAAAATATATATATATATATATATATATATATATAAACCTGTCTGATTTTTCCTTGCTATTGTACATTTGTACCATTTCCTCCATAAAGAAGCTGTCTGTTGTAATACTTTTATATGGTTCCAGATAAGGTGAGTAACAGCCTATTTTACTCCCCTCTTTCTAGGAAATAATCTTAAGACGCTGTTTTTTTTTTGTGTTATTTATTTATCCTCCTTTCTGCCCTCGGCGTTCCCTTCCTTCCGACTGCTCATATCCACTTTTTTGGCCCCCAGATCTGCCCCTAGAGTGCATCTCTCTTCCCTCCTTCTCCAGCACAGCAGGATCTGTCCTAGGTGGTCTCTGGATGGGGCAGTCTTCATCTAGGACTACCGAGGGCTGTTTTTCCGCTTTTCTGTGTCCCTCTACCCCCGCCCCCGGGACGCCGGCACACAAGGATGTACATCCTAGAGGGGCGACGTCCTGACGCACGCCTCCCTCAAGCGCCTAACGACATGCCCCTCCCTGGACTCCAGGAATGGAGCCCCCACCTCTGAGTGCTGTGTTCCCACCGCCTCTCAGGGTTGGAATCCACCCTCTGAGGAGGAGAGCATCCGCTGGGACGCTAATCCTCCCTCCGAATCCACGACCCGAGTCCATTCCTGAACCCAGGTCGCTGGGCGCGGAAAGTAGGTGAAGACGCTGTTTTTAAGGAGCACTGATAAACATCCCAACATTTGGAAATTCTTCAAGATGCACCGAATATGTAAGGGACAAAGCACGACAAGGTATGGTTATGGGTTGATAAGAGCATTCACCAGGTGTGTAATGAGGCACCAGGCACTTGCGCCAAGTGACTTTAGCACCTGGGAAGTGCTCTTATCAGCCATAAACCACACATCGAAATGTACCTTCTGCTTATAAAATGGGTCCCCTAGGCTCAAAAAAGATGTCAAAATGGGAAAAAGAGTTTTTTATACTAAAAATAGTTCCCCTAATAATGTACTGTACAGTATTTGAAATTTGCTTGGTTGCCAGTAGGGCCCCCCCACACTCACAGACACATACTGCTCAGGTTAGTCCCCCCACACCGCTGAAAACCTGTAAGGGAACAAGGCCATGCCAAAGACTGCTCAATTAAGTTAAACTATAATCCTACACTTCCAGGCACCAAATCATGCTACTGTGCAAGGGGAAGGACACTGAAAATGGAATAGTAACAAAGTCCATAAACTGAGAGGTGTACCTCGGTACATGTAAATAGAATATCTGTCCCCATACAGTAGGATGAGTTATTCAAGGACATTAACAATAATAATGTAGCAACACTGCTCAATATAAAACACCTGCAGTAATTCCTGATGTGGATTACCCTCAGAATCTGAGCGAGGTTGCTGCTGCTAAGGGAGGAAGGTCCACCAGGTTTCCCCAACACATTAGAGCCAGGAGCAGAAAAATAGGCCTTCCAGTCCTTGAGCTGTTTGGGTTTGATTTTTCTTCGGGCCCATCTTGAGGATGCAATAGTAAGCTTTCCGAAAGGGTGCAGAAGTGCACTAAAAAACAGATTGATAAGCTATATAACCAAGAGAAAACAGAAAAGGTGCGCAAATAAGTTGAAACGGACAAAAGAAGTGATGCTCAGTGCTCAGGGTTTATTGGTGTAACAAAATCAGGACAGGACTCCCCCTGATAAAGAGCCTGCATGAGGCTCGAAGTGCTGGTGCTTGTCCTGTACTGATTTTGTCACACCAATAAACCCAGAGCACTGAGCATTACTTCTTTTATCCTTTGCGACTTTCTTGCACACCTTTTCTGTCTTCTCTTGGTTGTGATTTTGGAGGTTCAGCATTCCTCTGCCATAGTGCCCTTTTGAAGCTTTGGACTTAGTTGATAAGCTATATAATATGTGTTTTATTAAGCAATAATGAGAACTGTAGGGAAAAAAGGCCGCCCCACTGGCTGCACCACAGCACCCCATTGAGAACTGCTTCTGTTTAATCGTGGCACAGTCCAGTTTATAAAAGCACTACGGACTTCTTTTACAATCCGGACAATGCTGCAAATAAGCCAAAGTACGTCTCTTTTTAAATATGAAAGGAAATACAGGTTACTCACCTGTAACAGCAGTTCTAGGAATGGTATATGTTGTTCATCCACACTGTCTGGCAGGTATCCTTGCCGCTTTAAATCTTGCCGGAAGGTCTTCAAGCTGGCTCCTCCCACCCACCCGGGTGGTAAAACTCTCGGCACCACCCCATGACACCAGATCTGCCCGCTGGAAGCTCAGGTTGCGCGCCGGGCCGGAGGTCAGAGGAGTCAGGATGAACAAATATACCATTCTAGAACTCCTGTTACAGGTGAGTAACCTGTATTTCTAGGGACATGGATATGTTGTTCATCCACACTGTCTGGCAGACTCCTAGCAGTTCTCCGGGAGGAGGGAGGCAAGGCGCACATCCCCTACTTGGGGAATAGAGACTGGAGAACCGAGGCCCCAAAACCAGCATCCCGGCGTGACTCAAGGTCGATGTGGTAATGGGTGATGAGGGTGTGTGCTGACTTCCAGGTAGCAGCCCTGCAGATTTCCTGGATGGGGACGTCCCTGGAAGCAGCCACCGATGCAGCAGTATGGCGGGTAGAATGAGCTCTTATCCCTCTGGGAGGCTCCATGCCCGCCAACTTATAGCAGAGATCTATGCAGGAGGTGACCCACCTGCTTATCGTCCGCTTGGCTGCAGGTCTGCCAGGTGCGGCTTAGCGTGAGGTGACAAACAGCTGGCGAACCTCTCCCCGAATTTCAGCCGTGTGCTCCTTTATAGTGCTAGCCCTCTAGGGTCCAAAGTATGGAGCCTATATTCGCCTCCGAGGTGTGATTGGGGTAGAACACCAGCAGAGTCAACACCTGGTTAAGGTGAAACTCCGACACCACCTTCGGGAAGGAATTTGGTGAGGCGCGGACAACCTTGTCCCTGTGGAAGACCAGGTAAGGAGACTCGATGGAAAGCACCTGGAGCTCTCCCATCCTTCTGGCTGACGTGATAGCCACCAAGAAGGCGGTCTTCCACGACAGGTGAGAGATCACACCTGTGCACTGGTTCAAATGGCTTGCCCATGAGCTTTGCCAGTACCAGTAGTAGATCCCACGGAGGTGGAGGTTCTCGCACCGGAGGGGAAATGTGTCAAGGCCTTTGGAAAAGTGCCAGACCACCTTCTCCTGAGCCACCGACTGCTCCCCGGCCCGCGCCCGGTAAGCAGAGATGGCTGCCAGGTGCACCTTAAGGGTCGTCGACCTAAGCCCTTGCTGAGAAAGGGACCACAGGTAGTCCAATATGCTCGCCAGGGAACAGGAGGAAGGGTCAAGGCCCTTACTCTTGACACCAAATGGAAAAATCTCTTCCATTTGAAGGCGTAGCATTTCCTGGTCGACTCCTTACGGGACGCCTCAACTACACTGAGGACCTCGTCTGAAAGACCCAAGGCCTGGAACTCTAGCCGCTCAGGAACCAGGCCGTCAGGTGCAGGGATTGAAGGTCCAGATGGAACACCTTCTGCTTCGGGAGCCTGGAGCTGAGGCTGAGGAGATCTGGGTACCAGAACTGGCGGGGCCAGTCTGGGGCTATCAGAATCACCTGCACCTTGTCCCTCCTTGCTTTGAGAAGCACCTTGTGTATCAAGGGAAATGGGGAAAGGCGAGAAGAGGCCCGGGTCCACTGCTCGAGAAGGCATCCCCTGCAGTGAGCCCTGCTGAGGGGATGGGCATGGAACAGCCTCAGCTTCAAGGCCCTCCCTGGAGGCAAACAGGTCCACCTGAGGTGTGCCCCAATGGGAGAACAGATCTTGCACTACCTCCGGCAGGAGAGACCACTTGTGGGACGCAGCCCCTATCTGGCTTAGGGCATCGGCCAGGGTGTTGGAGGCTCCTGCCACGTGAATGGCTAGGAGATCCGCCTCCAGGCTGCGACGAGTGACCAAACGCGGAGAGCTCCTTGCATAGAAGCATGGAGTGCGTCCCCGCCCTGGCGTGTTTAGACAGTACATGGTCGTGGTATTGTCCGCCTGGACCGGACCACTTGACCCCGGAGAAATGGAGCAAAGGCGTGAGAGCTAGCGGACCGCCAGAGCTCCAGCAGGTTCATGTGACATCGGACTCCCGCGGGACCAGAGACCGGCTACCGGTGTTCCCCAGATGGCACCCCAACCCATCAGAGAGGCATCGGTCGACAAGAGACCGCCGGCTCGGGGCGGACAAACGGGATGCCCTCCTGCAGATGAACTGGAACGGTCCACCACTGGAGAGCGTTCCACATCCCCTGGGTCACTGTCACTAGCTGGTCCAATGGATCGCAGCGTTGAGACCACTGGCTGGCCAGCCCCCATTGAAGGGGGCGCATGTTCCAGCGGGCCCAGCGGACCACGCTGGTACAGGCCGCCATGAGAACCAGGAGGCACAGGAAGTCCCGGGCAGGGCGCGATTGCCCAATCAGAAATGATTGGGCAAAGGAGGAAAGAACCTCGGCCCTGTCCGCTGGGAGCCGTGCTCTGGCTCGAAGAGAGTCAAGCTCTGCCCCGATGAAAAGAATCACCTGCTTCCGCTCGAGTTCCGACTTGGCCTCATTGATGAGAAGGCCGACTTGAGAGCAAACCTGGAGGGCCAGATCTCTGGACCGCTCCACCTCCTGCCTGGAGGGGGCTGCTATCAGCCAGTCATCCAGATAAGGGTACACCTGGACCCCTCGACGCCGCAGGAATGCTGTCACCACTGCCATGCATTTGGTGAAGACCCTGGGAGCTGGAGACAAGCCGAAGGACATGGCTCGGAACTCGAAAAGGGATCCCTCCGCTCGAAAGTGAAGGAATCTCTGATGTGACGGACGGATAGCGACATGAAAGAACGCATCCTGCAGGTCCAGAGAGCAGAACCACACGCTGCGTTCCAAGGATGGTACTATCTGAGCCAGAGTGACCATCCTGAAGGTCCGAGACCTTAGGAACTTGTTTAGGTCGTGCAGGTCGAGAATGCGGCGCCAGCCCCCCGTCCGTTTCGGAACCAGGAAGTACCTGGACACAAACCCCGGGTCTGAGGGAGGGTCCGCTACCTCTCTGATCACCTCCTTCTCGAGGAGGAGAGCGATGTTGGCTCGGCAAGCCGACAGTGAGGCTGCGGACCCCAAGGCCCCCCGAGGTGCGACGGCTATGAAGGGCGGGGCCTGCTCGAACTCCAGAGGCAGGCCCTTTCCGACCACTTCCAACACCCACCGGTCTGTGGTAATAACGGACCAGGTGGAAAGAAAGTGGCGGAGCCGCCCCCCCACGGAGGGAACCTGGGGTGAGGTGACGGGGTTGGGGGTGACACCCCTCAACCCGTCACTGGGCAGGCTTGGAGGAGGGACCGGCCGAGGGACCTCCAGGGCCTTTACCTCCCTGCTTCCTGGAGGAGGAAGCCAAGGGCTTGGGTTTGGGATGCCAAGCCAGGCCTGCTGGCCCTGACGTTGCTGGGTCGGACGCCGGGCAGAGGGACAAAAAGGGCTTAGGCTGTGGTCTGCGGCCTTGTCCTCTGTCAAGTGATGAGACCGTGCCCATGTAGCATTGGACCTCGATGCTCTGCAGGTGACCTTCCACCCCAGGGCCGAAGAGGTCGGTCCCCAGGAAGGGGACATCCACCAACTTGTGCTGGGTATCTGAAGTGAAGGTGGATATCCTCAGCCATGCCCAACGGCGCATAGCCACTGCGGCCGCTACTGACCTGGCACATGAGTCTCCAATGTCCAGAGCAGTTTGAAGCTGCTGTTTGGCCACTGCCCTGCTCTGGTCCCGCACCTGCCTAACCGTGGTCTGCAGGTCCGCCGGAAGATGAGGAACTACCTTGTCCAGGGAGCCCAACAGGGCATGAGAGAAATGTGCCATGAGTACGGCCGAACTGGCCTGACGAAGGCCGAGGGAGGACACAGCGTAGACTTTGTGCCCGGCATAGTCCAATTTCTTGGACTCCTTGTTGGAGGTTTGTTCACGCCCCTAGCGCTCCCGGGCGCACCGAAAAACGCTTGTCGGTAACAGCCCCTCGGGCTGAGGGGTGTCTCCAAAACCGGACAAGGAACCGGTAGGGACCGGATACTTCCTGGCCATCCTGGCCGAGGGCGCAGGACAGGAAGCAGGGCACTGCCAGAGCTCCAAGGCTGGGCCCACTTGGCCTCGCCACCAGAAAGGCCTCCGAGGGAATCCTCAGGTCCAGTATCTCCATGAGGGACATCTGGCCGCTTAGACACAGGTTCGAGCTCATCCCGTGGACTCGAGATGAGCCGAAGCAATCCCAGATAGGACGGAGGGCCATCGCCCTTCAACTGACCTCCAGAGGACTCCAAGTCTACTCGCCTGGAGAAAAGGGAGGAATCGTCGTCGGACTCGGAAGAGTCTGCAAAGAGCTGCCTCGGGCCTGAGCCACCTTCCACCTGCCGAGTTCAATCGGGAGTGAGGGTAACAGACAGCCTATGGGGCAGGCCCTGAGCCGACTGAGAATTCTTGGTCGGAGCCCCAAATAACGGCTGTGGAGGCGGAGGTTCCACCGGAATCGGTGGAGCAGCTAGTTTTGGCCGAACAACCGGCCTGAGAACAGGCTCCTCGGGTAAGTCGAGGGATTTTTTCGTTGGCCCGTGACAGCCACTTAATGGTTGGGGCAGACGCCGGGCTTGTTCCCGGTCAGAAGGAGCTGCTGCCACATGAGGTCTCAGACGCTCGACGAATTTACGCCGGAAGCTCGTCCGGGAGGAGGACGAGGACGAGTGTATGCCGCTATCACGTGTTAAGATCGAGACCGCCTATGACGGCGGATCGGCTGGACCGTGAAGAAGTCCGAGACTGAGACCGAGAACCTTGGCTTTTCCGAGGATGGTGCGGGGAGGGGACGGGTGGAACCGGCTCTCTCCTCGGCTCGGAGGGTTCACCCGAGGGCTCCAGAACCGGAGGCACTGGCAAGCCCATCGGATCCTCAACCCCACCGGGAACCGGAGGAGAGGATTCTCGGCTTCTGGCGCATAATCATCCAACGGGTCGAGAAAAATCTCGATCAAGGCCGACGGGAGTCTCGGGTCAACTGACCTGACGGGAACACCGTGAGACCAGTGGCCGAAGTCGAACGATCGACCGAAGTCGATGGCCGACAACTCGGGGAGAGGGACCTTTCCCGCTCCCAAGACCGTCGATGGAGGGACTTACCATTGTCTTTCTTTTTGGACCGAGAAGAAGGTCCAGCAGACGTTGGTCCCTCTCCCTTAGTGGAGAGGGACAGACAAAGCTCCTTAAAGGAAGCTGTATAAGAGGAACCCAGGGAGAGCGGGATAAATGCCACGGCCGAGGAAGATGCGGCTGCTACCGCCTTCCTTTCGAGGGGCGATCATCTGCTCTAGCTGATCCGCCGAGCCTGCCGCCGTGGAAACCGCCGACCGGGCCTCTTTTGACTTCACCGGAGGAAAACGTTTCTCGGGACACCCCAGTTGTAAACGGGCAGCAAGGTCTTCGAGGACATAGGCCGAGAAGGAAGAGCACAGGTCGCAAGCCTGCGGCTCATGCTCAAGGTCTAAACAGTAGACACACGTGGAGTGCGGATCCGTCCGAGACATCTTCTGCCCGCAAGAGCATCTCCGAAAACCGGGAGTCGATTTGTCCATCACAGCCGCGAGGGATAGAAGACCGAAGTCTAGAAATACAAAAACTTTTAAATTCGCAAAACCAAGAATTAGAACCAGTCTTATATGCAGAGCGTTAAGGAGGGAACCTGAGTTTCCAAGCGGTAAGGAAGATCTGGCGTCATGGGGCGGAGCCGAGAGTTTTACCACCCGGGTGGGTGGGAGGAGCCAGCTTGAAGACCTTCCGGCAAGATTTAAAGCGGCAAGGACACCTGCCAGACAGTGTGAATGAACAACATATCCATGTCCCTAGAAAAGGCAATTTTTATTCAAATACTTGTAATGGTCAGAATGGAGAGTTTTGTAGGGGTGTGGGGTGAGGGATCATTATGTTTCAGTACAACTCTAATAACTTTCAGTTTAGGGATATGGCACCCCTAGGATTAGCCATATATTATATGAAATAAAACACACTCGACCATGAATTCCAAGACTATAATTCAATCCTGGTTATTGGGGAACATACTTTACAACCAGAGCACTGGATTCGTGGTTTGTCATGTCCCTTATACCTCTCAATTGAGTTATGTAAGGAATAATCCACAGTCGGGTGTGTGGCAATACTGTAATAACTGAAAGACCTAGGAGGGTTGTGGGGACCAAAACTGTTTTGAACAGAAACAGAAAGGAAACTCACATTGTAATTTTAAATGTCTGGAACATGAAATTGGGGCTGTATTCATTTATTTCAGTGTTGGGGTCTCTGTGAACTGGAAGAATGCTATTTTTTACTGTTGGGGCAAATACTGTTTTTACAGTACCAACATGGCTGCCAGAAAATTTTGTTCCAAACTTTCTGGCAGGCATGGATCTCTTGCTGCGCTGCGTCCTGGTTGGCATATGAAGTACCATTTGGCACAATATGTGTTGATAAGGGCATGGTAAATGATACTTTTCAGCGTGCAGAATCAAAATGCAGGAAACTTCTGACACATTTTATAAAGCTTTGTAATTCACAGTCCGGTATCATTCAGTCTATATATAAATCGGATGATTTATAATAAAAAAGATGTTTAAAAAATAATGTAAAACTGACAGAAACCCCTGATTCAAAAGTAGAACATTCCACATTTCATGCCCTGAGCGGGAAACCTCTCAATGTTATATAAGAGCTCCCCACATTCAGGCACATTTTGAACTGGTGGACAGTGCTCATGATCTATAATAGCATTACTTGTGATGTAAGGGTTACCACTTCCAGTGAAGCCCCTTAGAATCAACAGCGTTAAAACAGCATGTTGCTATAATGCCCATAAATGGTTTTGAGAACAGCCTTGTCTTAAATTATTTGGTGACTGCTGTTACACTGGGTGGCTGGGGGGGGGTAGGTTCTCCCTGAGTTATTACACCTTACTATGTGGCATCTAATGCATAGTCGGCGAGGGCAGATTTGTCTGTAGTTGTATATACTTATGCTTATAATAATTATCTTATGTTGTGACATATGTATTGCTCCTTGTTACTCTTCTGATTGCTGTTTACATCACATATAGTACAGTATTCCGCTTCCTTTTGTTTCTCTCTTATACAATTACACTTTTGTACTTTATTTGCTGTATAGTTTTAGTTCTACATATACCATCATACATCTTTCTTTCTTGTTTACTGGGTAATGTACGCTAGGCAAATAAGTGCCTATTTACAGGCATGACCTGGAAGAGTACAAATGTTCACACACACACACAAAAAAAAAAAAGGCAAATTATCGAATACATAGAATAAACAGGAGCCAGCAGAACTGGCAAGCAATGCAGCACGAAAACATGAGAAACACAGCAAAATAAAATCAAGAGTAGCAAATGGATAAGCTTCCACAGAAGCACAATTCAGTTAACACAAAAAGCAGAGATTCTGAGGGGCGCTGCTAAGCAGCTTTCGAGGAAGTTGCATTTCTCCTGAGCTCTCTGGATTTTATACAATATTTTGAGAAAAACTGCTATTAATTCGATGAATAGTACCCAAATGTACTGTTTATGTGTCCAAGTCTGGAGATATGGGTAAAACTAAAGGAAATGATGCTTCTTCAGCGGATTTCTTCGCTCCCAAAAAGCATCCGCCACAACAGGAGGATCGTCCAATGTCTGCTGAAGGCACCTCGGGGCTCAAAGATCAGATACTCGGAGGAGCAACTCTATCCTCAATCCAAGCCACTCTGAACCAGCTGGTAAAGTCAGTGCAGGATATGGATAAAATAAACTGGACAGCCTGACCCCGAGAGTGTTGGCCCTGGAAATGAAGATGGATAATTGTGAGCAGCTGGCACGGTGATCTGAAACATCCATCCTCAAGGCCTGCGACGACACTACCCAGCTTATCAAAGAGAACATGCTACGTCGTCAATGCCTGGAGTCGGTTGAAAACCAGGCTAGGGAAAGGAATTTAAGAGTAATCAGATTGCCGGAGGCGGTGGAGGAAAACGATTGCCTCTCCTTTGCTTGGACTCTCTTACCTGAACTGTTGGGGCTCTCGGAGGATGACCTGCCATTCTCCATTGAAAAAGTATATTGTATTACTCCCAGTTGTGCGACGGTGAGCTCCGGGACTCCCAGGACTTTGATGGTGTTGTTTACAGGTGTTGGAGACCGAGATCGGGTTTTGGCCATGGCTAGAGGGCGACAGACTCTTTAAATATGGTGAAGAGACTGTACTGCTGTTCCCCGATTTATCCTACAGTACAAGGCAGCGTCACAAGGGCTTTATTAACATACGAACATATGAGAATTGCCAGAAGAAAAAGGCCAACTGGTCTATTGAGTCTGCTCAATTTTGCAACTAGCACCCTTATTTTGCAGCTGCCCCTCCCCATTCTCCTGTCCCACCCTCTTTTGAATCCATCCACTAATTTACATGCCACCACCTCTGCTGGCAGCGCATTCCACTCTGCCACCACCCTTTCCATAACAAACTGCCTCCTCATTTCCCTCCTTAATCTCCCGCCCTCCAACCTCATGTCATGGCCTCTAGTGTCCCTTCCCACCCTCGCTCTGAACAGCCCCTCTGTGCTTGCTTGGATTATCCCCTTCATGTACTTGAAGGTCTCTATCATGTCCCCCCTGTTTCTCCTCTCCTCCAGTGAATACATGTCTAACTCTACCAGTCTGGCCTCATAAGGCAACTCCCCCAGACCGAGCTCGACCTCAGCAGTATAAGGTCCAGCATCAGCTATTGTTGCCTGCAAAATTTCATCTGACATGGCAGGGAAGGCAGTACCAGATTCATGAGCCTAAGGATGCCAACAAAATGCTTAAGTGTACAGAACAAGAACTGGAGGCCGCAAGAGACCTTGGTAACTTGTCAGAGGAAGACTGAGTCACTGTGGCAGTTCGGGCTGTAAGTCTGCAATTGTTTTTCGGCTGTTATCATTGTGGATGGACTGCATCTTTTGGGACTGGTTGCTTATATGATTGTGGGGACACATTACTGATATTTTCTTACTGTTATCTTGGGTCATTATGTTTGTGGACTGCTCCTGGACAGTTCTTGGGAGTCTGAGGACGCTCTATTAAAACAGCTATCTGTAACTGTTTTACAGGAATCAACTTAACCACTACGTTACGTGGTCCTATTTTTAAGCTGTTCTTATCTCCTATTTTATGATTCCCTTTGTTCTTCCTCTGCTGCATGCTTTATGAAGGATTAATTATGTGTGTTGTAATTTCCCTTTTTGGCAATGCCCCCATGCTGTGACTCAAGTGGAGGTGTCTTGCAAATGTACTTTGCTTGCATGGGTTTTTCGGGATATATTGTAATGCTATCCTCCTGTGTATTTTAAGTTTTATAAGATTTGCTTACAAAATCTCATAAATAAATACAAAAAGGCAGAGATGTTGTTCAGTTCAAAGTCATGTTTTTATTCTAATTTTTTTTCTGCTCGGTGTATACTGTAAATGCTGGTTTTGTCACTCTAGTTCAGTATTCCCCCTGGTCATGCCTGACAACAAGCATGGTATGTCTAGTGCACTTACTGTAGGAGGTAAACACAAATTAAATAATTAAATAAAAGGTGGTCCTGACTGTCCTATCTTTGTTAAGTCAGCCTTGAGACAACTATGGCATTTATCTAGAGAGGAAGCAAGACTGTACAATGCTTGTTGCACATCCATAAAAAACTTGGGCAGGACAGTGTTAGAATTAAGGGGGGGGGGGTGCAAGGGCTCTGCCCCCAAGCTCTGAAGTGAGCCCCAGTAGATCAGGCATCACTGCCACTGACTTATAATGAGGAGGGATGCTCAATTTAAATATAAGGCCCTTATGCACCCCCCCGCCCCAAACTCCCAAAGCTTATAAAGTTTAACTCCAACACTGAGGCAGGGTATTGACATCCTCAACTTACTTCCTGCTACACAAGACTGCCACATCCTTTTTCAACAAGTAGTCAGATGCAAGCAACAGGTAGCAAAATATATCTGTGATACTGAACTGGAACATGTGATTCAATAAACTGTAGGAACTGCATTCTTCGAACAATACAGCAAACAATGTCATGAACTTCCCCTGCTTGATTTAAAAAAAGTCCAGCGATTTGGAAATTTCTGAAACGGGAACACTGCCCTTACTGAAAATAATATAAAGATTATGATTGCTCTTGCATGATTTGTAAGAATAACATACGAAAATGGGCTCTGTGTCAAAATTACTGTCAGAGTTGGACTGGTCCACCTGGATACCTGGAAATGTCCAGGTGGGACCCCATCTGTTGGGTACCTGTCTACCTTCAAAACTCTGAAAATCTTTGAATGCATCACATATTTCTAGCTGAATAGGGTATTCTGGTCACAGCATGTCAGTACAAGATGCAAACACACAGCTAGTGTATCTCATTTCAGTGGAAACTGGCATGAGTATGCCACCCTGGGCCATCCCCTACTGATTTTCCAGGTGCGACCTACACTAGCTTTCCATGTGAGCCCCTGTACCCTAGTCCGATCCTGATTACTGTCAGTTCTTTGTATGACTGTACAAGCATGTTATCAGATACACAAACTGCCATTTTTTTGCATGAATAAATGCAAGTTTGTTACAAGTACATCAAGGTTTTTGCGAGATCACAATTTAAGTTTTAACGCTAGTCATGAAATCTGCTAGTTTTAAATGCAGCGTGGTACAAAAATATAGGTTACTCACCTGTAACCTAGTTCTACTAAGTGGTATACAGTTCACATCCACACTCTTGTCTTCCAGCTAAGCTCCTCCCACCACCTGGGTGGTATATCCTCCAGCTCCACCATGTGACATGACATCAGATCTTTTGCATGGTGAAAGCAGGGACCTGGGTGCTATTTGCCAGAGGAGGCTGGGTGCATTGTGTGGATACAGTTATAGGTGAGCAATCTATATTTTTAGCAACATGGATATAGTTCACTATCTACACTGTGGCAGATTCCTATCATTCTTCTGGAAGGAGGGGGCAAGGCGAACACCTCTATTTGGCAAACAGAAAGTGGAGAACCGAGGACCCAAAAGCAGCATTCTAACAACTCATTAAGTCAGTGCTGTGATGGGAGATGACGGTGTGTGCTTTACTTCAGGTTGCAGGCCTGCATATGTCTGCAATGTGGATATCCCTGGAGGCAACCACCGAGGCAGCGGTATGCTTGGTGGAATGAGCCCTGAGCCCCTGGGCAACTCCCTACAAACCAACCTATAGCAGAGGTCAATGCAAGATATAATCCACCTGGCAATCAAGAAGAAAACCCCAACAGAGTCTTGGATGGGGGGGGGGGTGGCACAGAACAGCTTAAGTTTTCTGTTCTCCCATGAGGCAAACAGATCCACCAGAGGGGTGCCCCACTGACAGAACAAGTGGTCTACCACCTTCTGATGCAGGGCCCACTTTCGTAATGTCTCTCCAACCCTGGCCGGGAGCACCCACCAGCTGACTGTTCTCTCTCTCAACATGGACATCTGCTTCCAGGCTATACATGAGTGTCCAGGTGTGGGCAGCCTCCTGACACAACAGAAAGCAATGTGTTCCAACCTGCCTGTTTAGGCAGAACATGGTGGTCCTGTTGCCTGTCTGAACCTGAATACCTGACCCCAAAACAAAGGAGCAAAACGCACTACATGGACCTCCAGCAGGTTGATGTGGTGTCAGGAGTCACTGGATGACCAAAACCTGTGGCCTCTGTGGTCTCCCACATGTGCTCCCCACTCTACCAGAGGTGTGCCTGCCATGAGTGTGACAAATCGTTCTGGGCAGTTAAAATAGCAGTCCCCACTCCAGATTTGTGGGGTCAGCTACTACTGGATGGCATCCCACATCAGCTGAGTCACCACAACCAACTGGTTCAGATGACCTAAGTATTCGTACCACTGCTGGCCCAACTCCTACTGCAGGTGGTGCATTCTCCAGCAAGCCAAACAGATCACACTGGCAGAAGACGCCATGTACCCTAGCAGCCAAAGGATGTCCTAGGCAAGGGGTGAGCATTCAACCTGAAGTAATCGTGCAAAGAATATAAGATTCAATGCTGGGAGGCAGGCCTTGGTCCACAGGGAGTCTAGTTCTGCCCCAACTGACTTTATCACCTGTGAGGGGACTAGCTCTAATTCAGATGGTTTGACCAGAAGGTCCAAGTTCTGACAGGGCAGAGGGCCAGGTCCCTGGGCCTCTCCAGTGCCTCCTTGGACAACCCAGCTATCAGTAAGTCATCCAGGTGGGGTTGCACCCTGATGTTCATGCACTGCAGGAAGTCCACAACCACTGCCATGCACCTGGTGAAGACCCTGGAAGTGGACAACAGGCTGAAGGGCATGACCTGGAATTGGTAGACGATCTCCTCTGCAAGGAACTGAAAGTTCCAGAAATGGGATGGAAGGACTTGGATGAGGAAGAATGCGTCTTTTAGATCCAGGGAGCAGAACCACATTTCCTACTCCAGGAATGGTTTTATCTGATACAGTGACCATCAGGAAAAAAGTACAGTTACGTAAGAACTTACTGTAACAGTAGATCTTCGAGAACAGCTCTTGCAGCAGGTTACACCATTAGGGCTGAATCTGGCAGGCGCCAGGAGCCCACGGAAAAATTCTAGCTAGCAGTATCCAGCGGGGGACCGCCTCACGCCAGGCATCACATAAAGGGGCGGTCCTAGCATCCCCTAGTTCTCTGCCTCGAGACTCCCTGCTCAAGTGTGACATCTGAAGGGGAGACTAAGGCCCGCTCCAAAGGAAGGTTCAGAGAAGGCGCCAAAAGACGCTTGTAGCCTAAGAATTAGGTCAGAAGACTCAACCTCCAGAGGGGAAGGTGGGAGGGAAACTACCTGCTGCAAGAGCTGTTCTCGAAGATCTATTGTTACGGTAAGTTCTTACGTAACTGTACTATCTTATTTCAAGAAACAGCTCTTGCAGTAGGTTACACCATTAGGACTGATTCCCAAGCAGTAAGGGATCAAGTTGTTATCGGGAGGAGGATAGGAGGAATGCCCCAAGCTTCAGGACAAAAGTCCCTGAAGGATCGCCAAGCCAAAACCAGCTCTGTGCCTAGAGGCAATATCCAAACTGTAGTGCCTGATGAATGTGTGTACGGTGCTCCAGGTCGCTGCTGCACAGATGGCTGAAGTGGAGATATTTTTAAGCACAGTGAAGGAGGTAGCCACCCCCCTAGTAGAATGACCCTTCACCGGCCCCAGTAAGGGTTTATTGCGCTTCTGATAATATAATGTGATGCACTTTACCAGCCATCTAGAAAGCGACTGTTTAGAAACAGGAGCACCACTCATCCTCTGAGCATAGGAAACAAAGAGCTTTTCCGATTTACAACGTGCTTTGGTTCTGGTTAGATAATAACTGAGGCACCTATGCACATCCAAAGTGTGCAACGGGGCTTCCCCCCTGTTACCATGATTCGGGTAATACACCGGTAGGTCTATATCCTGGTTGAGTGTGACAGCCGAGACCACCTTGGGAAGGAACTTAGGATTTGTTCTTAAGGACATCTTGTCCTTGTGAAAAACCAAATAAGGATCCTTGCACATGAGTGCATGAAGCTCAGAAACTCTTCTGGCAGAAGTAACAGCAACTAAAAGAAGCGTCTTCCAAGCAAGGAGACGCAGCTTGCAATCCACGGCTGGTTCAAAAGGAGGCAGCGTAAGCTGCTCCAGAACAAAAGGAACATCCCAAGGTGGAACCAGGTCTTTGATGGGAGGTCTGAAGTGCAGGATGCCGTGCAAAAAGACGCGAGAAGCCTCTAGTTGAGCTAGAGACCTGTGACCTATCGGAGAATGGTACACTGAAATTGCACATAGATGGACCTTAATGGAGGAATAGGCCAGTCCTGCCTCATAGAGGGATAGGAGGTAGTCTAAAACAGACCTTACAGAACACTCCAGTGGGGTCAACGCTTGAGCCTGAGCCCAAATACAAAATCTACGCCACTTCATGCATAAGTAGCATGAGCAGAGGGTTTTCTGGCTGCCACTAGAACGTCCACAACTTCCTGAGAGACCCCGTATCTCAGGACTGCTATGTCCTTAGGAGCCAGGCATGCAGGTTCAGAGACCGAAGATCCGGATGGACCAAGGAGCCTGTCTCCTGGGATAGAAGATGAGAGTAAAATGGCAGAGGCACCGGAGGTTCCTGGGCCAGCTGATGTAAGAGAGGGAACCAAATCTGCCTGAGCCAAAAGGGTGCTACTAGAATAAGGCATGCTTGCTCTTGACAGAGCTTCAATAGAACCCTCTGGATCAAAGGAAAGGGCGGGAAAGCATAGAGGGACCTGCCCGTCTAAGAGAGGGACAATGTGTCTCGCCAGAAAACACCAGGCCCTGGATCTAGTGAGCAGAAATTGGGCAGTTTTGCGTTGAATGCGGATGCGAAGAGATCTAATTCTGGTGTCCCCCATGTGTGAAACAGGTCCTCTGCGACGTCCTGAAGCAGTTTCCATTCATGGACCATGGCCTGTGATCGGCTTAGGCTGTTCACGATAGTGTTGTCCACACCGGGAACATGTACTGCAGTAATGTGTGCGCCGTGTTGCAATACCCAATTCCAAACCCTTTGAGCCTCCCTACAAAGGGGGTAGGAATGAGTGCCTCCTTGTTTGTTGAGCTAGTACATTACCGCGGTATTGTCTGTTTGAACCAGAAGAGTACCCGGTGGAACCTCCGTCTGGAATGCCTGTAGGGCATACAGAATGGCTCTCATCTCCAGAATATTTATGTGAAGATGGGACTCCAAAGACATCCAGGAGCCTTGAGTCCTGACCCCGTTGAGGTGAGCTCCCCATTCAGACCCTGAGGCATCCGTGGAGAGAGTCACTGAAGGAGGTGGCGCAGTGAAGGGGACTCCCGTCGACAGGTGGTCTGGGATGAGCCACCAATGCCAGTCTCAGATGACTACATTCATGATCCGGACTGGATGCTGCAGATGATCCTGCTTTTGGTCCCATTGTGCTCTCAGCATCCACTGGGTAACCAGCATATGGAGTCGAGCTAGGGGAACAGTCCCAATGGCAGCCGCCATGTGTCCGAGCAGGCAAAGGATGGTGCGGGGCGGTACCGTCTTCTTTTCCTTTATGTCCCTTGTGAGGGATCTGATGCGTTCCGCCCCGTCCTGGGAAAGGAATGCCCTTCCCTGAATTGTCTCCAGAACCGCTCTCATAAAGTGCAAGTTCTGAGACAGAACAAGGCTCGACTTCTCCTGATTGATGGTGATGCCCAGCGAAAGGAAGAGGGAACAGGTATCCTGTACTGCAGACATCAGGGCCTCCCGTGAGGGTGTCATGAAGAGCCAGTCTAGGTATGGAAACACGTAGTGGCCCCTCTCCTGAGAGCTGCTGCCACAACTGCCATACACTTCATGAACACCCGAGGTGCCGAAGACAGTCCAAAGGGGAGGGCTTGGAACTGGTAGCGGCGTCCCAGAAACCCGAAGCGCAAAAATCTACGGTGCACTCGAGCGGTTGGGAGATGCAGGTAAGCGTCCTGCATATTCAGCGACACCAGCCATGCGCCCTTTTTCAGCATGGGAATGAGACCCAGCAGGGTCACCATGCAGAAATGCTTGTACACCACAAAGTTGTTGAGATCGCTGAGATCCAAAATTGGGCACAAATCCCCTGATTTCTTTGAAACCAGAAAGAAGTGGGAACAGTAACTGTTTCCTCTCTGGTTCAGTGGAACATGTTCTATGGCCTCCTTGTGTAGGAGGGCCAAGAACTCCTGCTGAATAAGCAGAGCATGCTGACCTGAGTAACGGGAGAGCAGGGGAGGTCTGGATGGCTGGTGATCGAGGAACCCTACAGAGTGACCTCGTTCGACCAACTGCAACACCCACCGGTCGGAGCTGATCCTCTGCCATCCTGAAAGGTGATGAGAGATGCGACCCCTGACCTTCTCGACCCTTTGATCCAGAGGAAGGGCAGGTACCAGGAAGGAGTCATGCTGTGGTGGTGTTGGCCCCCGCGAGCTGGGCTGCTTTTGAATGCTTCAGGCCCTGGCCCGAGAGGAACCTGGCTTGATGCTTACAGTCAAAGTTGCCCCTGGGTTGCTGGCCACAACGTGGCTGTTGCCTTTGTTGGTGGCTGCGAAAACGATTCTGGTTCCTATGAAAGGAACCAGATTTTGGTCTGTACATGGCTTGTACAGTCCTGACTGCCTTCCCAGCGTCCTGCAGTTTGGTGATGACCTTCTCAGACTCCTCACCAAAGAGGACTGCTCCATTATAAGGGATGTCCAAGAGATTCTTCTGGATATCCAGGGTAAATCCGGAGACCTTCAGCCACGAGCGTCTCCAGAGACAAACACCTGTAGCTTCTCCCCTGGCTGCCGAGTCCACTCAGTCGTAAGCAGCTCGGAGAACCTGGGTCCCCACGTCAGACCCAGTTTGAAGGAGGTTTAGCAGCTCCTCCTCCTTCTTTTCGCCATCTGGTAGATCTTTAAGAAGGTCTTGGCCCTGATCCCAAAGGGTGTTCTGAAATTGCACCATGTGCGTCAGATAGCTCAAAGACCTAACAGAGCATGTAGCAGCTGCATACACGCATCTTCCCATGGAATCTAACTGCTTAGATTCCTGGTCCGGAGGCTGGGTGCTCAAATGTTGAGGCCACTGGGACCTGTCATGAGATGCAGTAATGACCAGGGAGTTGGCCTTGGGTTGTTGCGCCAAATACTGGTCCTCCGTAGGAGCCCTGTAAAGGCGGTCAGTCTTCTTTGGAACAGCCAGTGTGGAATGCGGATGCTTCCAAGCTGCCTTGGTGACGTCCGTAAAGGTGTCCACCAAAGGTGGGACTACCACAGGCTTCGGGTCTTTCTGCCTGAGGTAATGGGCAAGGCGTTGTCTCTCGGGGTCTAGTTCTTCTGTCTCCCATCCCATATTGTCCTGGATGTGCCTCATGATTTCTGAAAAGGAAGGATCATCTGGAGGTGACCTTGGAAGGTCCCGTGGGTCTGGTGATGGGGGACTGAAAGGAGATGGAGACATGGAGATGTCTGATGTATCCGGTCTGGAGTCATCTCCCGATGATCGACGTCTGCCCCGGGTCGCTTCGGGCTCGGGGACCCTGAGGGTGAGTGTGATGGGCATTTCCTGTTTCTCGATTGGCCCCAAGGAGGCAGAATTGGCTCCTTTCGGGGTCAGGGGTCTGTCACCTTCGGCGCCACTAGGAGGAGGTGGAGGTGGTGGAGGAGGCTTAGGCTTAGGAGAAACCACGTCCTTCTTGATGGTTTCCCACCAGAAGGTGAACAAATCCTTCGCCTCCAGATGTTCATACCTGACAACGGACCCGGCGTCAGTGTGGGTCTGTCATCAGGGTCGGGCATCGGGTCCTGGGGAAGCACTGGATCCGGCTCTCTGGGCAAGCCGGCATCCTCCGTGTCACTCATCTGGTCATCTGGCGGTGCAGTAGCCTCTTTGTCTGAGGACCCCTGATGTCCGGTGTCCACCGACGTCGGTGTAGTAGTCGGCCGTTTTTCAGGTGCTGGGTCGGACGCCTTCTTGGACTCTGTCGTCTGCTTAAGGGACGTCAGCTCGGAAGTCTTCCTTTTAAGTGCTTTAGGAGGTTGGGAGACGGACCTGAAGTTGGTGTCCTGGCATCGGTCAGATGCACCTTGCGACCTGGAGGAAGACTTTTCGTGCCTGTCCAGAGGAACAGGCTTAGAGGCATCCAACGCCCGAGAGGTCTTGAGTGGTAGCAGGGAGGTGGAGGAGCCCCCTGAAGAACTTACCTTTACTGGGGGAGGCTGGGAGCGAGCCTGGGAAGGAGATCTATCGGACCGGGCAGAGCTGGCGCTGGCCCTGGACTCTGAGGCCCTACTTGGGGATTTTGCCCTGTTCGAGTCCCGATGCTTGTCCCGGTGCTTCTCAGATTTATGAGAAGATTCCCCTTTGGAAGAAGGTCTTTTCTCTATCTTTTTCAATTTCTCCTCGAGGAAGAATCCCTGAAGGGCCTTTTGGCGGTGGATCCGGGTCCCGCTATTAAACTGTTGGCAAATTGAGCAGGCCTGGGTGTCGTGCTCCAGGCCCAGACACCTGACACAGGCAGAATGATGGTCTGCAAAGGGGAGACAGGGTGCTGCCAGAGTTCGAGGGCTGGGCCAACGATGGCTTTGGCCACAGGAAAGGCTTCTGTTGGGGTATCCACTCTCTTGAGGATATCTGTAAGAGGATACTCCATCTTTTCCTGGATAGGTTCCAGGGGCATCCCTGTGTACTCAGAGATGAGGTAGAGAATGCCCTGAAAGGATGTAGGGCCTTCCTCCATCGCTAAATCACCGGCCGACTTGTCATCCCGTGGATGAGAATGGAGGCCAGTGCCATCCGAATCTGAAGTATGCGGATACAGTGGTCGACCACTCAGATCACCCTCGACCCGCCTAGGGTGGTCAGGGGCGAGAGTTACCAAAAGACGTCAGGGAAGCCCAGTGTCTGGCCGAGCTTCCTTAGAAGGAGCTCCTCTCAAGGGCTGCTTAGGCAGTGGTTCCACCAGAATCAGTGGAGAGATCAGTTTAGGCCGAACCAGAAGGGGTTTAGCTGGCTCCGCGGGTGGGGGAACCAACTTTATCGGTTCCTGAGGAGTCGGCTTCGGCCCAGGAGGCGAAAGCCAAGTAATGGCCAGGGTAGGAGCCAGGGTCGGCTTATGCCCAGACAAAATCAGCTGCTGCCACGTGAGGTCCTCATAGCATTGACGGAGTTTCCGCCGAAGCCTCTCCTCATCTGAGGAGGAGGAGGATGACAACCGGTGGCATTGCTTCTTTATGGCATGCTTGTGCACCTTCCTTGGCCTGTCGGTTGAGGGGGGGTCTGAGACCTCAGTCGAGATTGGGCAGGCCGACTCGGTCGCTCGGGAGACGCTGGTAAAACCGGAGACTTCCAGGGGTCAGGGACCACTTCCTCAGCAGGTTTCCCAGAGGGCTGGGTCTCCACGACAGGGAAGGAAAGGACCGGAGTCCGATTGAGGGAGTTGTCGACCGGTGGCGGCAACAATGGGTCGATCAGTTCAAGAACAATCTCAACTTCGTCGATCGAAACTTCAGTCAACTGGCCCGACGGAAGAGCCGAGAAGCCAGCGTCCGAAAAGGCAATCTCGACCGAGATCTAAATGGCTGGCTCCTGGGACCGAGATCTCTCCCGATCTCAAGAGCATCTCCGTCGAGACGAAGACGGTTCTGGGTCCCTCCTCCGCTTACGGGACCGAGAGGAGTGTGTGCCCGCAGGACTCTCACCCTTAGTCAGGAGAGAGTGGCACAACTCTCGGAAGGAACCCGAGAAAGTGGATCCCAAATTGAGTGGAGCGAAGAAGCCCCGAGAGGAAGATTCCGCGGAGTGAGCCACTTCCTCTTTGAAGGCCTGCATGCGCTTCAACTGCTCGGTGGATCCCACGGACACAGAAACCACATACCGGGCCTTCTTGGATTTCACTGGCGGGTTCAGTTTTTCAGGCCTGCCCAATTTAAGGCATGCAAGACAGTCGTCGAGGACGTTGGGCTGAAAAGCCAGGCAGAACTCGCAGGTCATGGTGTCATGGTCGACACCAGGATAGTAGACGCACACGGTATGCGGGGTCCATACGTGACATCTTCTGGCCACATGGGCACCTGCGAAATCCAGGGAAAGACTTGTCTTACACAGTCGAGGAGCAACAGTTGGAATCACTATGCGAGTAAGCTGAATTTTTGGAATAACTGGAGGTTGAGAAGCCAGGGGCTACAGAATGCGAGAGTACGAAGGAGGCAACCTGAATCTTCTAGCGGAATGGAAGATCTGGCATCATGGGGCGGAGTCAAGGGTTATACCACCCGGGTGGGTGGGAGAAGCCAGCTTAAAGACCTTCCGTCAGATTTAAAGGGGAAAGGGGCAGTGCCAAGAAGTGTGGATGAACATATCCATTGAACAACATATCCATGTCCCTAGAACAAGGAAATTGTTTTTTGTGGAGGTGACTGGACACATAGCTTGCCCCTAGGTGGTAAAGTCAATAGTCCCAGACCCTGTCCAACTAGCCCCTATCAGTATACACCTGTGAGGGTGGAGGAGCAGTATGCATGGCAAATGCAGCTGGTTATCCCACTGGAACATGGTTCTACGTCGACGGAGCCAGCTGAGAAACAGTATTATGCAATAAAAATGATGTCCCCGACGACGAGAGAGGAGCCCCTGTCAATGGGGAGCCGAATGAACCCATCAAAGGTTCATCATAGACTGCCCTCAATGCGCTGGAAAGTGCCATCAACAAGAGGGTGCAATCTCCCGTTCACGAGGAGGCAGCATGTAAAGGCATCGTCAATGGTGGAGCACCTATCAAGGTGGCCTTTGACGAGTGGTGAGGCACAGAGGTTGAGGAGGGCTTCTCCTGCTTAGTTCCATCGAAGAAACCCAGAAAAGGCTATTCATAGAATGCCATGGAAGTGCTGGAAAGTGCCGTTGATGAGAGAGAGTGTAACCACCTGTCAATGAGAAGGCAGAAAATTAAAGTATCACCAACAGTGGTGGCAGTCGACGAGCGTGAGGGCACAGAGGTTGAGGAGGGTTTCTCCTTCTCTTTGATGTGCCGTTGATGGAACCCACAAAGGGTTCATCACAGAGTGCCTTTGAAGTGCTGGAAGGCGCTGTCGACGAGAGTGTGAACTCCTGTCGATGAGAAGGCAGAATATAAATGTATCGTCGACTGTAGTGGCCGTCGACAAGTGAGTTAGGCACAGAGGTTGAGGAGGGGCTCTCATTCTCTGTTTTGTGCCAGTGATGAGGAATCAGTGATGGGGAGCTCTTGAGATGAGCCCCCCCCATCCTCCATAAGAGAGAATTTCTTGCTTGTAGATTCTGCGATGTTGTTTCTCATTGACGACTGCTGTTTCAAAGGTTGCTCTAGCTATTGCGTGCGAGCTGAAGACGGTGGGAAAATGAACTGAGGATACCAGAGACTGTCCACACTTACATAGGGAACAGGAAGCTGATGTCATGTGGGTGGCCCTGGAAAAGACTGCTAGAAGAGCTGCCGTGTGCCACAGCGACCTCTGGCAATGACTCAATTGTATTACCTACTGCAAGAGACCACTCCGTGAAAGATCTACTGTTACAGGTGAGTAACCTGTTTTTCTACGGACGTGAATATGATGTTGAGTCCACACTTCTGGCAGACTCCTAGCAGTTCTGCAGGAGGAGGGAGGCAAGGTGCATACCCCGTACTTAGGGAAGAGAGACTGGAGAACTGAGGCCCCAAAAGCAGAAGCCCGGCATGACTCAAGGTCAATGTGATACTGGGAAATAAAGATGTGTGCTGACTTCTAGGTAGCAACCCTGCAGATTTCCTGGACAGGGAAGTCCATGGAAGGAGCCACCAAGGCAGCTGTATGATGGGTGGAATGAGCCCTTAGCCCTACAGGAGGCTCCCTACTCGCCATCCTATAGCAGAGGTCGATGCAGGATACAATCCACCTGCCAATCATCCACTTAGCTGCTGATCTGCCAGGTGTGGCTTCAAGCGTAGGTAACAAATAGCTGGCGAAACTCTCCCCAAACTCCAGCCGTGCACTCCTTATAATAGGCTAACACTCATTATAGATCCAATGTATGGAGCCTGTGCTCTGCCTCCAGGATGTGGTTGGTGAAGTACACTGAGAGATTAATTACCTGGTTAAGGTGAAAATCCGACACAATCTTCGGGAGGAACATCGGGTTGGGGCAGAGGACAACCTTGTCTCTGTGGAAGACCAATCAAGGAGACTCCACCAACAGTGCCTGATCCTTCTGGCTGACATGATAGCCACCAGGAAGACGGTCTTCCATGACAGATGAGACATCTCACATCTGTGCATCTGTTCAAATGGCTTGCCCATGAGCTTTGCCAACACCAGCAACAAGTTCCAAGGTGGTGGTGGTGGTTTACGCACTGGAGGGGAAATGTGGTCAAGGCCTTTGAAAAAGCGCCAGAGCACCTTTTCCTGAGCCACCGACTGCATAACAGCCTGTGCCTGGTAAGCAGAGATGGCTGCCAGGTGCACCTTAAGGGTCGTCGACCGAAAGCCCGACAGAGAGAGGGACCAAAGGTAGTTGAGAATGCTAGCCATTGGGCAAGATAAGGGGTCCAACCCATTGCCTTGGCACCAGATGGAGGACCTTTTCCATTTGAAGGCATTGCATTTTCGGGTTGTCTCCTTCCAAGAAGCCTCAACAACAGTGAGGGCATCTTCAGAGAGACCCAAAGCTTGGAACTTTAGCCCGCTCAGGAACCAGGCTGTCAGGCACAGGGATTGAAGGTCCAGGTGAAGTACCTTTCCCTGATGGAATTGACAGCAAGTCCAGGTGTACAGGAAGATGCCTCGGAAGCCTGCAGCTGAGGCTGAGGAAATCGGGGTACCAGAACTGGCAAAGCCAATCCAGAGCCACCAGGATCATCTGTGCCTTGTTCCTCTTGGCCTTGAGCAGCACCTTGTGGATCAAGGGGAATGGAGGGAAGGCACAGAGAAGGCCCAGGGTCCAGGCATTCCCCTGCAGTGTTCCCTGCTGAGTGGGGGTGGGCATATTACAGCCTCAGCTTTGTGTTCTCCCTGGAGGCAAACAGGTCCACCAGAAGGGGGCCTCACTGGGAGAACAGGCTGCGTACCACCTCTGGGTGGAGACAACACTTGTGAGACACCTCGCCCAAACGGCTCAGAGCATCCGCCAGCTGGTTGGAGACACCGGACACATGGATGGCCAGGGATCGGCCTTCAGGCTGCGCACGAGGGTCCAAACACAGACAGCTTCCCTGCACAAGGGAAGGGAGTGTGTCCCGCCCTGTTTGATGAGGTAGTACATGGTAGTAATGTTGTCCATCTGGACCTGACCCCGAAAATGCGGAGCAAAGGCTGTCAGTGCCAGAAACTCTGCCCGTAGTTGCAGCACGCTGATGTGGCATTGGGACTCCTCAGGGATCCACAGTCCATGGACCCTGTGTTCCCCCAGGTGGGCACCCCAGCCCATGAGAGAGGCATCAGTCGT
Source organism: Neoceratodus forsteri (assembly GCA_016271365.2). Taxonomy (NCBI): domain Eukaryota; kingdom Metazoa; phylum Chordata; order Ceratodontiformes; family Ceratodontidae; genus Neoceratodus; species Neoceratodus forsteri. The sequence goes on from CM057449.1 coordinate 1,733,194,256, forward strand.
TAGTCAGACAAATGGGATACCTTCCTGCAGATGTTCTGGGACTAGCCACCACTGGAGGGCATCCTACATCAGCTGAGTCACAGTAACTGTCTTGTTGAAGTGGCCCTTGCACTGGGACCACTGGTGGGCCAGCTTCCATTGTAGAGAGTGCATTCTCCAGTGGGCCCAACGGAATACGCTGGTGCAAGCCACCATGTATCCCAGTAGGCACAGGAAGTCCTGAACGTGGGACAACTGCCCAACCTGAAATGATCAGGCAAAGGAGGAGAGAGCCTCTGCCTTGCCCGCCTGGAGTCGAGCCCTGGCTCTGCAAGAGTCAGGCTCCACCCCGATGAAGTTGATCACCTGCGAGGGCACGAATTCCGATTTGGCCTTGATGACCAGGAGGCCAAGAAAGATGCAGGTCTGGAGGGGCAGGTCCCTGGACTGCTCCATCTCCTACTTGGAGGGACATGCATTCAGCCAGTCATCCAGGTAGGGGTAAACCCGTACTCCTCAACACCGCAGGTAAGCTGCCACCACTGTGATGCATTTGGTGAAGATCATGGGGGCCAAAGACAGGCCGAACAGCATGGCCTAGAACTCATAGAGGATCCCGTCCACTCAGAACCAGAGGAACTGGCGGTGGGACAGATGGATTGGGACATGAAAGAACGCATCCTGTAGATCCAGAGAAAAGAAAGTACACTTAAGTAATATCTTACCGTAACAGTAGATCTTTGAGAGAGGTTCCTGCAGTAGGTCATTACATGTAGGACTGCGCCCTCTGGCATCAGGACCGCACGGCAAACTTTTCCAGCAGTGTCTGGCGGGGGATCGCCCACCAGATGTCACATGGTGGACGTCAGCGTGACACTATACAGTGGGCGGTCCCCGCGCCCGTCTTCCAGTTCTCCCACCGGAGATCCAAGTAGGATGACACAGGAGAAAGGATGAAATCCTGGAGCCCAGTTCAGAATAGCTAAAAGAAAAGCAGAAAACTGGGGGAAGGAGGGAGAGAAAAGGTGACCTACTGCAGGAACCTCTATCAAAGATCTATTGTTACGGTAAGATCTTACGTAACTGTACTATCTTACTTCGAGAGGGTTCCTGCAGTAGGTCATTACATGTAGGACTGAATCCCATGCAGTCACTCATAGAGAGTCCAAGAGAGTCACGTGAGGAGGAGCAACTGAAAGACAGCACAGGACCAGCCTAAGACAGTGGGCCTTGCAAGATGGCAAGGCCAAACCCAGCCCTACGCCTAGAGGCAATGTCCAGACTGTAGTGTTTCGTGAAGGTATGAACAGAACTCCAGGTTGCTGCCGCACAGATCTCTGCTGCAGAAACATTTCACAGAAATGCCATAGAGGTAGCCATGCCTCTAGTAGAGTGACCTCTGATCTCCCCCGGAAGAGGTTTGTTGTACTTCTGGTAGCAGAAGCGAATGCAGTTACCGAGCCATTTAGAAAGGCACTGTTTAGAAACTGCTGACCCCAAGGATTTGGGAGAAAAGGGGACAAAGAGCTGATCGGACTTTCTGGACTCCTTAGTTCTGTGAACATAACATCTGAGGATTCTATGAACATCCAAGGTGTGAAGGAGATTCTCCCCTGTTTGAATGAACTGGGTAATAAACTGGGAGTTCAACCGTCTGATTTAAGGTGAACTGAGAAACCACCTTAGGAAGAAACTTAGGATTAGTACGCAGGACCACCCAGACCTTATGGAAAACCAAATAAGGCTCCTTATGCATCAGGGCCTGAAGCTCGGAAAGCCTTCGAGCAAGAGTAATAGCAACTAAAAATAGCGCCTTGCAGGAAAGGTAGCGCATGTCACAGATCATTGCTGGCTCAAATGGAGGAAGCGTAAGCTTCTCTAGCACAAAATTCAAATCCCAAGGTGGGGTGGGGTTATGAATGGGAGGTTTGAGGTGGAGGATCCCTTTCAAAAAGGTCTTAAGAGACCTCCAACTAAGCCACAGTTTTTCCTTCCACCAGCACGTGGTAGGCTGATATCGCCGACAAGTGAACCTTAAGACGAATATGACAGACCCAAATCAGACAGGTGCAGGAGGTACTCCATGACCTGGGGAGCAGAGCAGGTAAAGGAGTCCCAGCTTTTAGAAGCCGCCCAAATGGAAAAACGCTTCCATTTCATGGCATAGGTGGATCTGGCAGAGGATTTCCTCGTATACACCGGGACCTGAGCGACCTTTTGGGAGACCCCAAAACGAGCTCTAATTATGTCTGAAGGAGCCACGCATGAAGATGCAGGGTCCTGAGTCCTGGATGTACCAACTTACCTTGATCCTGGGTCAACAGATTGTGCCTGAGAGGAAATGAAATTGGGGGTTCCACTGAGAGCTGCTGCATTAACAGAAACCAGATTTGCCTCGGCCAAAGAGGAGCTACTAGGATCATCCGAGCTCCCTCTGCCTGGAGCTTGAGAAGTACCCTCTGAAGAATGGAAAAGGGAGGGAAGGCGTACAAGAACTTCCCTGTCCAACACAGTGACAACGTGCCGTGCCAGAAAGCTCCAGGCTCTGGAATGAACGAGCAAAAGCTGAGAAGTTTTGCATTGGATGGGAAGGCGAACAGATCAATGTCTGGGCAACCCCACCTCTGGGAGTGTCTGCTACCTCCTGACTTAATGCCCATTCGTGAGCGAGGGACGATGTCCGACTAAGGCTGTCCACCAGGACATTGTGAATGCCTGGAACATGCATGGCTGTGAGAAACAGGTTGTGCTGGACTGCCCAATTCCACACCCTCATCGTCTCCCTGCAGAGAGGGTACGACCGGGCGCCTCCCTGTTTGTTGATGTACCAGACTACCAACATATTGTCTGTCTAGATCAGCAGTGTTCCTCTCGATAGGATGGTCTGAAAAGCCTTAAGGGCGTAAAGGACCACCCTCATCTCCAGAATATTGATGTGCAAGGACATCTCCAGCTGAGACCATAAACCCTGGGCTCAATGGTCCCTCAGGTGCACTCCCCAACCCAGATAAAAAGCATTTGTGGTGAGGGTCCACAGAGGAGGGAACTTCCAAAGGGAAGTCCCTTGAACAAATTCAGAGGGTCTAGCCACCACAGTAGATCCCTCTTGACTGTGCTAGAGACCAGAACTGGGTGGTCCAGATCATCCAAGCGCTGGTCCCACTGGACATGTAACGTCCACTGGGAGATCTGCATATGCAACTTGGCTAAAGGAACTATGGAGACAGAGGCTGCCATCAGGCCCAGCAAGCGTAGTAACGCTCTGGCCGGAAGAGATCTGGACGAGATCACCAGAATGACCTGCTCTCGAAGAGTCTCGGTTCTGTCTGGGAGGGGGAGAAAGTCTCTGCACTGGACTGTGTCCAAAACCACCCCTATGAACTGAAGGTTCTGAGAGGGGGTTAAAGATGACTTGTGGAGACTGACTGTGATCCCCAGTCGCGGAAAAAAGGTCCAGGGTGATCAAGAGGGAGTCCAGAAGGGTGTCCCTGGACGGAGTTGACAGTAGCCAGTCGTCCATTTAGGGGAACACTGTTATAACCTGACAGCATAAGGCCGCGGCCACCACCACTAGACACTTGGTAAAAACCCTGGGTGCTGAGGAAGGGCCAAAGGGGAGGGCTGCGAACTGGAAGTGCTCCCCCTGGAAACAAAACTGCAGAAAACGGTTGTGGCAAGGGAAGATCGGGATATGCAGGTAAGCATACTGCATGTCCAGGACATGAGCCATGGGTCCTGCTGCAAAAAGGGCAGAAGGCTCTGAACAGTTAGCATGTGGAACCTCTTGTACTCGACGAAGAGGTTCAGACTGATGAGGTCCAGGATTGGTCTGAGGTCGCCCGTCTTTTTTGGGACCAGGAAGAAGTGGAGTAACCCCTCCTCTCTGAGACAGGATCAGATTCTACTGCTGCCTTCCGTTCCAGAGTCCTGATCTCTTCCTTGACCAACGGGGCTTGGTGCAGGGAGTAATGCGAGTGACTCGAAGGAGAATCTGGAGGAAACTCCAGAAACTGTAACATGTGCCCTTGAGAGATGAGTTGTAGGACCCACACATCTGAGATGATGTCCACCCATGACTGGACGTGAAGGGCGAATCTTCACCCCACTGGCTCCACGTTTTGAAGTGGAGGGGAGGGAAGACTGGGCAAGTCAGGAGGCAGAAGGGCAAGGGAGCAAAGGCCGATTTCTGGGATTTGGCGGCAGGTGGAGAGGAGAAAGAGGAGCCAGTGACTCATCTTTTGGTCTGTTTCTTTGCGGCCGATTGCTTCTCTTGGCACTTGAACTGATGCCGAAAAGGCTACTTTTTCTGAGTACCGGGCCTATACATGGAACAGACTGATCTGAGGGCCTGACCACTATCTTGGAGGCCCGTAATCAAATCTTTAGTGTCCCCTCCAAAGAGGACCGATCTCCAAAAGGGAACGTCCTGAATGACTGCTTGTACATTTGTTGACAGACCAGAAATGCGCAGCCAAACATACCTCCTGAGGCTGACTGCAGTAGTAGAGGAGCGGGCCACTGCATCCACCGAATCATAGGTTGCCGAAAGAGCATGTCTGCAGGAAATTTTGGAAAGATGAAGCTCTTTAGCAATCTCCTCTTTGAGGTCAGCATCCTCCAAGGACAAGATCTTGGCCTCAAGCTTAGCCAAGGTGGCCTTTTGAAATGAAACCATATGTGCCACGTAATTCAGGGAGCACAGGGCACACGTGGCAGAAGAAGTAAACCTTCTTCCCAAATTGCTCCAACTGCATGGACTCCTTGTCCGGGACGTACTCATGTGCTTGAGTTAGCCCAAGTCACAGGCGACAGTAATGACAATGGAGTCTGCCTTGGGATGAGAGTCCAGGAAGGGATGCCTTCGGAAGAACAGCAGTTCCTGTCTGCCTTCTTAGGGACAACAGGAATGGAATGTGGCAATTGCCAAACAGTAGTGGTAAGGTCCTCATGTGGTACTATCCAGGGAGGAACTGGTATGAGGAGTCAGCTTCTAGATCCAAGTGCTCAGCTAGACGTTTCCTCATAGGATCCAGATCCTCAGCATTCCAACCACTTGCTTGCTGGATTATGTGGAGGAGCTCAGTGAAAGAGGGGTCCTCTGGAGGAGACTTGGGAGACTCTTTGCCCCGTTGGGGAAGAGGATAGCTCATCTGAGGAAGACTCCAACATGTCGTGATCACAGTCAGGGGGCTCTTCACCCTCTGGACATTCAAAATCCGGGAGAGGGATGTCCTGAGGGGTAGTACCCGAGATATGCACCGTATGCAGTGAACTGGCAGAAGATTGGGGGGGAGGTCGGGGGCACTGCCACTGGGCTAGGAAGCCTACATTCCAGGTCGGAGACTAGCTGGGACCTCGCGTCCTTCCACCAAGACAGAATAAGAGATTGAAAGTCTGGTTGTGGAGGAGGCGGGTTGTCTGGGGGTGTGTAATAATGAGTTCCCAAACCCACAAACTGAGGAGGGGGGTACCCCTGATAATATGGGTATCCCTATAGGTATCTAAGCAAATAGCCTTGGGAATAATGAGGCATCGACAGGCCCGATGGTGGAAGAAGGGGTGCCTGATATCCGGTAAAAATAGGGTGGCCAGATGGCAGGTCTTGGTCTAAAGGCCTGGACGGGCCAGGATAAATACCCAACGTCATGATAGTTGACGTTGGGATGGCCGTCATCAGTGTAGTCAATGAAAGGGGAGTGAACGTTGGGACACCTGGCATAGGGTGAGCCAACGTCAGATCCACAGAGGTCAGACCCTGCATAAGGGGCAGAACGCTGGGCCCTAACCAAGGAAGCTGACATGAAAAATCTGAGGGTGCTCCTGACATCAAAAGAGAAGCAGCAGGTGGAAGGTGATTCGACACCAGGGTAGCTATAGCACCTGGCGAAGGGGAAGTATCCCGCGGGGAGATCTGAGAAGCACCAAAGGAGTGGGTGAAGACAGAACCACTTTCAGGCGTCCTTCTTCCTCCTCCTCCTCCTCTGTGGGGCGTGGGCTGTGGGGCAGGAAACTACGGGGAGGTGAGGAGTCTCCCAGGCAGGGCCGGGGAAGGGCTGACCTGAGAAGCCAGCTCGCTCTACCGGACGTCAGGTGCGATGGCGTGAGCCCCCAACGGGAGAGCAGTGCCTGAGCAGTCATCAGAGATGACTGACTGACTGGGTGAAACAGCGACTGGGTGGTGGAGGGTGGGACCCTCGACCAGCTTATCAGTCGGAATCGAGCGGACTATTGGCTGCTTTTGAACGGAGTCCGACTTATTGACCACCAGGCGGGATCCCGGAGGAGCTGGGGTCTGGCTTACCAGCAAGGACCGGGAGTTTGCCGGTGAGCCAGTGAACGACTTAATGGTCAAAATAGGTTGGAAGATGGCGGAGGCACTGGAGGTCGTCCTCGAAGCTGCCTGGGTCACCAAGAGGGTGGGCGGCGGGGAGAGGGCCTTGCTGGTCGAAGGCTTACTAGATGAGGATCAGTCCCAGTCCTCATGGTGCTCCTTTTCTCTGTGCCTCTCCTTGTTTTTTTCTTCTTCTGTTTGTCCGATGAAGCAGAAGAAGCTGTGTCCTGAATTTTCTGCATCTCCTTCCCAGTGATGCCATTCTGGACTTAAGGAGATGGACCTCCAGAGCCTGCTGTCATCATTTGCGGATGGTCTGGTTGAAGGGCTGGCAGTCGGGACAGGCCGCGGTGTCGTGGTCTGGGCCTAAACAGAAGACGCAGAGACAATGGCCGTCTGTGTGGGGCCTTTCTGCACCATGTTTGGTGCACTTCTTCTTTGCCTTTGGAGGCAGAGATGGAGAAGACGAAATGCAGCAAACAGACTGGTACACGATGAAAATAAGAAAAAATGATGATCGACAAAGCTGCAGATTACTGCAAGGTACTAGGGCAGGTCGACAGTGGGAAAGAACTGGAAGGCAGGCGCGGGGACCGCCCACTATGTAGGGTCACGCTGACGTCTGCCACGTGATGTCTGGTGGGCAGTCCCCCACCAGATACTGCTGGAAAAGTTTGCCATGCGGTCCTGACACCAGAGGGCGCAGTCCTACATGCAATGACCTACTGCAGGAACCCTCTCAAAGTAAGATCCACATGTTTTGCTCAAGAGATGGCATGATCTGAGACAGAGAGACCATCCAGATGCCACGCGGCCTGAGAAACTTGTTCAGGCCATGCAGATCTATGATGGGGCACTAGTCCCCTCCCACATCCATTTTGACACCAGGAAGTACCTGAAGACAAACCCTGGGTATTCCAGAGGGTCTGCGACAGAAGCCACGACCTCCTTGCGAAGGAGCTGGGCGATGTCATCCCGAAGGGCTGACAGTATTCTGCTGACACGATGCCCTCCCATGGGGCACGGGCTCAGCAAGGCGAGTACTCCTCGAATCCCAGAGGCAGTCCCTGGCCGACCATTTCGAGAACCCACCTGTCCATGGTGACAGTGGACCAGGTGGAAACGAAGTGGTGGAGCCAGCCCCGAATGGGAGGACCCAGGGGAGACAGGATGGAGATGAGGGAGGCACCCCTCATCCCATCACTGGGCAGGCTTGGAGGTGGCGGGGGAACCAGTAGTGGGGTCATCAGAGCCTTGACCTCCTGACCACCACAGCTACAGACTTTGGTCGAAGTTGCCAGGCCTGAGCCTGCTGACCAGCCTGAGGCTGGGCTTGTTTGACCATGGGGGCAAAGAAGGCTTCTTCTTCTTCTGCTGCTGCTTACAGTCCTTGGAGTCACAGAGTCCAAGGTGGCATTGGACTTCTCAATGCAGGTGAGGTGCCCCTCAACCCTGGGCCTGAACAAGTCGGTGCCCAGGAAGAGAGCATCCGCCAGCTTATGCTGGATATCCACCAAAGGTCGAGATCCTCAGACAGGCTCTGCGACGCATAGCCAACGCGGCTGCCACAGACAGAGCACAAGAGTCACCGAAGTCCATGTCAGTCTGAAGCTGTTGCTTGCCCACTGCTCTACTCTGATCCTGAACCTGTTTAACTGTGGTCTGCAGATTTGCTGGGAGATGAGGGAACACCCCATCAAGCGAGCCCAGGAGGGCATGCGAGAAGTGGGCCATCACTTGCCAAAGGCCGAGACAGGAGGCAGCATACACTTTTTTGGTCATATGGTCCAGTCTGTTGGACTCCTTATTGGGTTGCTTGTCAACATCACCCACATTTCCAGAGCGCCTGAAAACAGAGTTGGCCACAAACCCCTCAGACGAGCGATGCTCAGTAAATCCCTAAAGGGAACCAGTAGGAACCGCATACTTGTGGGCCATCCACGCCGATGGTGCAGGGCAAGAGGCCAGGTGCTGCCACAGCTCCAAGGCAGGGCCAAGAATGGCATCTGCCACCAGGAAAGCTTCCCGGTCAAGGATCTCAGTAAGCGGGCATCGAGCCCACATCTGAACGGGCTCCAACGGGAGACCCACTGATTCCGAGATGAGATGGAGAAGACCCATAAAAGACGTAGGGGCCTGCTCCATCGACAGGTCCTCATCTGACTCCAAGTCCACCGGACGGGAGTGCAAGGAGGAGCCCTATGATTTTGAGGATTCAAGGAAAAGAGGACAACTGCCAGAGTCCCCACTGGCCCTCCGGGAACGGTCAGGGGTTACAGTGACCGACAGCCGATGGGGAAGACCCGAGGTCTGGTGGGCTTCCTTAGCTGGAGCACCAGACTTCGGCCGTTTCAGTGGTGCCTCCAACAAAGATGGCAGAGAGATCGGGGGAGGCTCAGCCAGGATCTGACTAGTCAACTCCTGCCAAGGGGGAGATGGCTGTGGCCTCTGTGATGATAGCCAAGTGATGGCTGATGTTGAAGCCACAACAGGCTTTACCCCGGTGAAGAGTTACTGTTGCCACATTAAGTCCTCACAGTGCCAACGCAGCTTGCGTCGGAGCCTCTCCTTGCCCAAGGAGGATGAGGAATAGCAGTGGTGCCACGTACCTGAGCACTGACAGCATAAGCGTTGATGTCAACGAAGGCTGCTCGACTCGGGGCTCCGAGAGTGGAACCGCAACCTTGACCTTCGGGCTGCCGATGGTGGGCCTCAGAGCGGGCTGGCAAGGGCCAGGTCTCTTCCTGGTTCAGAGGTTCCAAGTCAAGAGGAGGCAGATTAGCAGACTGGTTCATCCCTCCCTGAGTGAGTGGTAGGACCAGGGTCCTAGAAAGGGAGATGTCAGCCTCTTCCAGTGACAATGGGTCGACCGGCTTGAGACCCATCAAGGCCGGAAGATCGACCTGCATCTTGACTAATGGGCCCAATGGGGAGACTGTTGGGCTGGCAGCCTGGACCAAAGAACCGACAGAAGTCAGAACCTTTGGAGAAGCATGGGAATCGGAGGCCCAAGAGCACTCCCGATCTCACGAACATCAGCGAGATCGTTTCTTGGTCTTATTTTTAGACTTGGATTTAGACTTGGTGTCGGAGGGACTCTGCCCATGAGTGGGAAGGACCTGGTACAGTTCTTTAAATGCCCCTGTGAAGGATGCACCCAAGCTGAGTGGCAAAAAAGGCCGAAGCTGAGGAAGCGTGAGCTGCAGCCTGGGCCGTGGTCTCTTCAAATGCCGTAAGCTGTTTGGCAGACACTGCGGCCGCGGAGACCATCCAATGGGTGTCCTTTGATTTAATGGGTGGATCCCAATCATCCAGACAACCCAGAAGCAGGTGGACATTGCGATAATCCAACGTGGATGGATGGAAAGTGCGGCACACGCCACATGTCAGGGGATCATGCGCATGGCACAGGCAGTAGATGCACATGATGTACAGGTCTGTCTCAGGCATATTCTGCCTGCAGGCACATTTTCGATATCAGGACACCGACTTGCCATTGTCCATACTGGAGAAACAGCCTAAAGACAATGTTTTTTTCGTTTTTGAAGAATTATGAAGTCTAATAAGCAAAGGGTCTTCCCAGTGTGAGAGTGGTAAGGAGGGAACCTGAGTCTTCTTCCAGCAGAAAGGAAGATCTGACGTCATGGAGCAGTGCCGAGGGAGTTACCACCCGGGTGAGTGGGAGGAGCCAGCTTGAAGATGTTTCGGCAAGCTTTAAAGGGGAAAGGAACACTGCCAGAAGTGTGGACTGAACATCATATCCACGTCCCTTGAACTTATGCTTTTGCAAGAAGTGGTTCAGCTCGTATAGATCCACTATAGGTCACCAGTCCCCCATCCATTTCAGAACCAGGAAAGACCTGGTCACATAAACCTGAGTGGCAAGAGCATCTGGGACACAGGCTACTGCCCCACACTCTAGGAACTGAGCGATGTTGGCTGATAGCGTGGATGTGTCCTTCGATGCCTTGGATTCATGAAAAGCCTTGAGTCAGTATGGTGGGAGAGCCTAGGAATCCAGAAGCAACCCTCTGCCCACCACTTCTACCAACCACCTGCCTGAGGTAATGGTGGGCCATTGTGGCAAGAAGTGGTGCAACCGACCCTCTACTGGTAGCTGGTACAGAGACTGGATGGGAGAGGGGTGACATCCTACAACCCGTCACTGCGCAGCCTTGGAGGGGCTCTGACCATAGGCGCTGCAGGGTCTGCCCCCAACCTTTTTCTTTTTAAGTGTACTTTATTGATATTTTATAGAAAAATAAACAAGACAGACTAACCCTAACATTGAGTTTTACACAATTCAGTGAGGTAATTGATGACAGGTATTTCATCTGGTATCTTCGGCTTCTAACAATGTTGGGTTTCTTTTACAGAGTTAATTCAAGTAGTAATTTATTTGTTGATTGATAAGTTTCACCAGGAAAGGCACACTGAACAATAAAAATTGCTCATCTCACGGGGCGTCCTGGGGGAAGGGGAACATGGGAGTACAGTAATCAAAAGCACATTTCCATGCAGTGTTATAGAAAAGTATATATACAATAATCAACAACACATTTCCAAAGGTAATATAAAACAGAGAAACAACAGAGTAAAAAAAAAACAATACATCAGTTAGTAGCATGCTAGAAACATTGGGATTTGATGCGAGAGGAGCAAATTAACAGCACTGCAGACTATTACATACAATGCAGACCAGGAAATGCAATAAAGAACATTGGTTTCTCCTTACGTTAAGTGCTAGGCTGGGAAAGGGGATGGGGAAGCCAGAGGGGAAATTAGGAGCAGCTGCAGGATGGAGAGAGGAAGATGAGGAGAGAGGTCAAGATGGACCATGGAGAGGAGTGCCTGATTTGATGAGGCATTGAGTTCCAGAGCTTAGGGAACCTTTAGGAGAACGATGACGATTGGCCTATAGAGGTGGTGCATCGTGGTACAGCTAGAGTGTGGGAGTCACTGGATCTGAGGGAGAGAGGGACAGTGGGGCGGGAGTATCATGAGGCAACACACATAAGACAATGTATACGCGTAGTATCGTTTTTGTAATGAGTGGTCTGTTCACAATTGATACAAGCTTTTGCTAAGGTAATACATATGTACAGTTTTTTTTCCATATATTCTTATACCCTTTTATGGATGTTATTGTCTTCAGGGCAAACAAGAGTTCAGCATGCCACTCTTGGTATGTAGGTATGTCCTGCTCTAGCCATTGCCGGAGTAAAATGTCCTGGGCACGTGTAGCAATGACAGCCACGTGATACTTTTCTGCCCCTAAAAGTTGACCTTTGTAATCACCAATAATGTAGACTGAGGGTGTAAAGGTGTCTTCGATCCCTAGTAATGGATCGAGTTTAGATCTGATGACTTGCCACAGGGGGTGGGCCCTGTGGCGTTGCCCAAGAATATGTAGTAAGGTGCCCTATGTAGTGCAAATATCTGTTGGCAGTTTCTGCATTTTGTGCAGCTTTGCTGGCACGTAGTACATACCTACTGTGAAGGAATTTAAGCTGCATAAGACTGTAGGTGTCAAATTTGACATGCTTGTATAAGTCCTTCCATATTTTGCTCCATTCATGCTCTCCCTGGGCTTTGGGTAGCTCCACCTGCCATTATGGTGCTGAACAGTCCACATTATTGGCAGTGAGGTCATACAGGCACTGGTACAGGTGAGAGATCGGATGTTGTAGGCTGACCCTGATTACTAAAGGCAGTGCAGCACTACTATGGTTACTGTCTCTCTGCTGCCCTCTGAAAGGCTTAACTAGTATATGAGTAACCTGGAGAAATGGGAATACTCTGTTTGTGACCTGGCACCTTTGTTGAAAAGTGTTAAAGTTGATAAGCTTACTGTCCAAGTACAACTGGTCTGCGTTGATTATATTTAAGTTCACCCAAGGGAAGTTGTGGATTGGTTTTCCATTAATTAGAAAGTTGGGAGTTGTGGATCGGGGGTTGCATCCAGTCTGTGAAGGCTTGCAGTTTTAGGATAGTAAGCAGGAAGGCTTGTTACTCCAAATAGCAGCTCACAGTCCACACAGGCAAAGAAATCTCGTTTCAGCAAACCGTGAGTGCATAAACTTTTTATTGTGAATGCTCACTGGATTTTAAATCAGAAAGCTCCTGATCTCACAGCACTAGCCCCGGCGCTTCAACTGTAGCCTTCGCCAGGAGGTTCTACAACTTTATCTGCTTTCTTGCATATACCCACATCTATTTGGAGCCATATAGGTGTGTGTGTCCTCTCTTGTGGAGGAAGGAGTTCCATGAGCTATATTAAGGATTAACTGCTACACATCACATCACCAAGTCATAGAGGTAAAGATTTTGCAATTTTAACTCCCCACACCTGCAGTTTAGGAGCCACTAGGTTATGGTATGCACAGTAAATTGCTTTCCCTGCCCATATGAAGTTGCATATGTGGCTGTGTACTTTGTCGGATCATTTTTTAGGGATAGCCACATTCAGCATGGTCAGTGGGTACAACACCCTGAGCAAGAGGTTCATTTTAATGAAGTTAATTTTCCCACACAATGTGAGGAGAAGGTGCACCCACCTATCTATGTCTAGCTTAAGCTGAGTAAAGGGTCTAGGTTCTGAGAAATCATGTCCTGAGGGTTGTTGTTACTGAGATGCCCAGGTATTTCAACTTATCAGCCTGACATTTGAGCCCCCAAGTTCTAACATGTCTTACCTGCACACCCATAAGTTGAGAGACATTACCTCAGTCTTGTCAATATTCAGTTTACAGTTAGACACTTCTCCAAATTCTGTGACAACCTGAAAGGCCCGAGGCAGGGATATTTTTAAGTGTGTGAGGAAAAGGGCACCATTTCAAACAAAGATCCAGGGGCTATTGAAACGCTTACCTGAGTGGGTGTGTTCTTAATGCAGCTTTCTTTCCCTAGAGAAAGGGGTTAGCGAGTTGGAGGCACATCAAACAGATGGGGTTACTGGGAGTGTGACCAAAGGATTTGTTTTATTTTTATATTTTTTCCTACAGCATATGGGGTATTTGTTTTGTTAAATCGAGGTTACTGGGAGTGCGACCAAAGGAGTTGTCTTCCTACTGCATATGGGTTACAGTATTTGTTTTGTTAATCAAGGTTACCAGGAGTGTGACCAAAGGATTATATTTTTGTTATTCCACAGCATTTCTTTTTTAGTTCCTCAGCACTCGTTTGTCTGCAGCAGCGGGGAGCAGTGTGACAGAGGAGCTGACAGCATCGGGCCAGCCTGGCGTTGCTGATTGATTTTTTACAGGTCCTGAGACTAAGGCCCTATTGCCACTCCACCACACAATTCGCTACATCCTCATTTGTAGGCGAAGGTGTTAGGGACGTAGCCCTCCTACAAACAGGAAAGGGTGGGCCTAAGGGGAAGCAGTAAGGAGTAAGAAAGTATAAAAAAAATAAATAAATAAATATAGTGCACTAGCCATAGGGCACAGGGTAAAAGGGGAGGAATAAACCAGTACAGGAATATGCAGGGAGTGGTACAGTACACTGGGGGCGGGGCTGCAGTATTTAGGAGAACTTTCTGGGAACTGCAGTGCTGCCCCATTTGCAGGTACCTCTCTGGGCTGACGGCGGAGACTGCCGGTCTTCAGGCTGGGCTGGCAGGAGTACAGGGAACCTTTGCTCCCACCCAGCGGCCACCATGTCCCCAGCCACTGCCATAACGGCTGCCCAGGCAGAGGGCGGAATGGACTATGATGGGCTCCGGGACGTTCAGGGAGGTCAGAGGCACATCCCCCATCTGGTCTAGCTTAAGAACACCTATGATGCTCTGAAGGAGCAGGAGAGTCCCACAAGGGAATCCGAAGCTGCAACCAGGAAGGAGTGAGGGTCCTCCAAGAGGGAGGCCCAGTGGGGGGAGGAAGAGGACCCCAAAGGAAGAAGTTACTCCTGCCGGGGGACTCAATTGTCTGGGGGATGGTTCTGGGAACAGATAGTAGGGAGGAGAGGGAAGATATGTACCTTCCAGGAGGCACCGCTCGGAGGGAGAGGGAGAGGGATCTTGAGGATCGCTAAAGCAGTGGCAAGGAGAGGGGGGCTGGGGGTCATTGTCCACCTGGGAACGAATGACCTATCCAAGGACAGGGAAAGTGTACAGCAGGTGCAGGAGGACTTCAGAGAGTTGTGAGGGTGCCTGGAGCAGGTAGCAGGCTCTGTGATTTTCTTGAAGGTGCTGCCAGTCCACGGTATGGGGAAGGATAGGAATCTCTCTATCAACAGCTTCAACACGTGGTTGAAGGGCTGGTGCAGCGAGAAGGGATATGGCTTCACTGGGGACCCACCTGGAACAATGCAGCCCTGTTCGAGGGGGACGGACTGCATCCTTCCATGGGGGGATGGCAGTCCTCAGTGAAAGGTTTAAATGCATCCTGGATGAGCATTTAAACTAGCCGGGGGGGGGGTCACGGGAGCAGGGACACTCAAGGAGCCCACCCCCACGGACGGGGGGGCACCAGCACTGAATACAAAGGCGAATGCAGAGGGAGGAAGGCAGCATAAAAAGGATAAAGCGGTTTCGGAAAGAGACAGGAGGGTAAATACAGGATTGGAGGGAGGCCAGGCAGCAAAACGTGGAAGTCCATGGTTACAAATGCTCGCAGCCTGGGAAATAAAATCCCAGACCTAGAGGCCTTGTTAGTAGAGGCAGACCTGAACATAGCGGCAATAACAGAGACCTGGTACACCGCGAATCATGACTGGGACGAAATGTTCCGGATTATGCTCTGTTCAGGAGAGACAGGGGGAGTTAAAAAGGGGTGGGGGAGAGGGCCTGTATGTAAGAGAAGGCATAAAAGCAACAGAGGTGCAGGATAGACGGAGAAGGCTGAAGCACTGTGGAGCACCCTTGAGCCAGGCAACGGCACAGCAATCTGCACAGGGGTGATCTACAGACCTCCAGCACAGGGGGAAGAAGGGGATAGGGATCTAGGGCCTTAGACAGCTAGTGAGGGATCCCATCAGGGACAGGGCAATTCTGGACCTTGCATGACCAGTGGCGACAGAGTCCTAGATGTCCGGGTGGAAGATCAGCTGGGATCCAGTGCCCACCGCATAGTGAGGTTTAGCACAGGGACAGAGAGACAGTCTAGTCACACAAAGGCAGAGGTCTCAGATTTTAGGAAAGTTGATTTTACTAAAATGGGGAGCTGTATCAAAGAGGCCCTGGTGAGGAGGGCGATAGGAGGGGGAGTTGAGGAGCAGTGGGAACACCTGAAGAGAGCCATCGAGGAGGTGATGGACCAATGCATCAGGATGGTAAACAAAGGCAAGAAGAGGAGGAAATCTCTATGGTTCTCAAGAGAGGTGGCAGACAAGGTAAGGGCCAAAAGGGCAAGTTTCAGGAACTATAAGGAGACTCAAAGGGAGGAAGACATGGAGGTGTACCTAAAGAATCTATGGGAAGTGAGGAAGGCTTTAAGGAGCGCAAAGGCACAGGCAGAGGTAAGATTAGCACAGACAGAAAAGCAGGGACACAAGGCATTCTATAGGTACATCAGCGAAAGAAGAAAAACCAG
This sequence comes from Neoceratodus forsteri, assembly GCA_016271365.2. Classification (NCBI taxonomy): domain Eukaryota; kingdom Metazoa; phylum Chordata; order Ceratodontiformes; family Ceratodontidae; genus Neoceratodus; species Neoceratodus forsteri. The sequence goes on from CM057449.1 coordinate 1,733,210,099, forward strand.
GGGAGGGATTGTAAAGCTCATAGGGGATACAGGGGAACATAAGGAGGAAGACCTGAAGAACATAGAAATACTGAACAAATGCTTCTGTTCAGTATTCACTAAAGAGGGGGATGGTCAGGGACCATAGTTGGGTAACAGATACGAAGGGTGGGGGACAGGTAAACACAAGTCCATTCACAACAGAGAGAGTCCTGGAGGAGCTCACAAAACTGAAGGTGGACAAAGCAATGGGGCCGGATGGCATACACCCAAGGATATTACGTGAGCTGCAAAGACAGCTAGCAGTGCCTCTGGCAGCCATGTTCACCAAGTCACTCAACACAGGAGTGGTTCCAGAGGACATATGTAATTCCTCTTAACAAAAGCAGTAGTAGGGAGGAGGCAGGGAACTATAGGCCAGTCAGCCTAACCTCTGTAGTGGGTAAGATCATGGAGGCACACTTGGAATCCAGCAGTGCCCGGGATCCAAGGCAACATGGATTCACAGCAGGAAGGTTGTGTCAGATGAATTCGATAGATTTTTTTTGACTGGGTGATGAAAGAAGCAAATTGCGGGGGTGTTGCCTACCTTGATTTCAGTAAGGCCTTCGACACCATCCCACATGAAATGCTGGTTAACAAGATGGGTAGCCTGGGCATGGGTCACAGGATGGTAAACTGGGTTAGGAACTAGCTAACGGCCAGGAGGCAGAGGGTGGTGGGTAAATGGGATCCAATCCGGGGAGAGGGGGGTGACCAGCGAGGTACCTCAGTGATCAGTCCTTGGACCATTCCTGTATGTCTTCATTAGTGACATTGCAGAAGGGCTGGAGGGAAAAGTCTGCCTGTTTGCAAATGACACCAAGATCTGCAACTCCAGATATGGTGGAAAAAATGAAAAGGAACCTGGGGAAGCTTGAAGAATGGTTTGAGCTGTGGCAACTGAGGTTAAATTCAAAGAAGTGCAAAAGAATGCACCTGGGACGAGGGAACCCTTGGGAGACCTACAGGATGGGGGGGGGGGTTGCTGATGATCACCAGGGAAGAATGGGAACTTGGGGTTATCATTTCAGATGACCTAAAGGTGTCTAAGCAAAGTATAAAAGCTGCAGGGAGGGCCAGTGACATGCTGTGGTGCATAGGCAGAAATATCACTAGCAGAAGACGGGAGGTAGTGATGCCATTGTATAAAACACTAGTCAGGCCTCACCTAGAGTACTGCGTGCAGTTCTGGAGGCTGCACCTTCGCAAGGACATTGACATGGTGGAGATGGTCCAGAGAAGGGCAACTAAGATGGTACTGGGCTTGCACCAGAAAACTTATGAGGAAAGATTAAAGGACCTCAATATGTACTCGCTGAAGGAAAGGAGAGATCGGGGGGAGGGGAACAGGGATGTGATAGAAACATTTAAGTACCTTAAAGGCATAAACAAGGTGCAGTGGGGAGGCATCTTCCAATATAGGAGAAGTACAAGAATGAGGGGGCATGATATGAAATTGGAGGGTGGCAAGCTAAAGGGAAATGTGAGGAAGTTTTTCTTCACTGAGACGGTGGTGGACATATGGAATAGTCTGCCACAGGAGGTGGTGGGAGCAAGCACAGTGGAGGGATTTAAACATGCCTGGGACAGGCATGAGGGAATCTTAGAGGTGGGAAGGAGTAGGGAAAAGCCATTGACCGAATAGGGTCAGAGGCCGCAAACAAGTCTAGGGATTATAGGCAGACTGGATGGACCTAGCGGTCCTTATCTGCCTACAATTTCTATGTTTCTATATGACATAGAGTAGAATGACATAAACTGACACCTTGTACTATGTATCTTCAACTGCTATGCCAGTAATGTTTGGCATTTACATTTCAGGATCAGGGGTTCCAGAAAGAGGTTAAATAGCGAAGGGAACAGCGGACATCTCTGCCTCTTGCCCTTATACAGCCTAAATGGGTGTAGTACATTCCATTACAAAATATCTGCTCATTGGAGTTAGTATATAGAATCTGAACCCATTTAATGAATGTGGCTGGTATAGTGTATTTACTGTAGTCAGAGCTGTGAATAGGTAGTCCCAGGAGACCCTGTCAAATGCTTTCTCTGCTTCCAGGATGATCAGCACCACAGTGGCATCTGGCTCCTGGTACACAGAGATGAGGTGGACCAACTTCCTCAGATGATCAGAACATACCCTACCTGGCATAAATCAAACTTATTCTTCTGCAATCAGGGTGCCCAAAACTTTGTTAAGATGGCTGGATAGAATCTTTGCCATACGATTCAATGCAAAGAAGTTAAAAGTAATGCACCTGGGAAACACAAACCCAGGGGAAGAGTGCACAATGGGGAGGTACTAACAACAACAAAAATAGAAAAGGACCTGGGTGTAGTCATATCAGAAGACCTAAAGGTAGGCAGGCAATGTGAAAAGGCAGTAAGGAGGGCTGGGAGGATACTGGGATGCATAGAGAAAGGCATCACCAACTGTGTGTACAGAGGGATGACAGCTTCCTGTATTCTACTGGTGATGCCTCTCTCTATGCATGCAGTTCTAGAGACCCCATCTCCGCATGAACATAGACAGAGTGGAGGCAGTCCAGAGGAGGGCAACTACAATACTGCAGGGTCTACACCAAAAACCATACAAAGAGAGCTAAAGAAGCTTAATATGCATACCCTCGAGGAAAGGGGGGACAGGGAAGAAAATTTCAAGTACCTCAAGGGGATCAACAAAGTCCAAGAGGGTAGCATCTTTCAGAAAAAGAGATGTGCAAGAACAAGGGAGCACAATTTGAAGACAGAGGGGGGATGGCTCAGGGGCAACGTGAGGAAGTATTTTTTTCTCAGAGAGGGTTGTGGACACATGGAATGGCCTCCCTGAGGAGGTCGTGGGGTCAAAAACAGTGGGGGAAGCCAGGCCGGTGGTGCTGAGGATTGAGGCACTGGACGCCACACCTCGTGCTACACCAGCGACCAGAGTTCGGGAACAAGCCCGGGTCATTGGGGGTCAGCCGGGAAGGGAGAGGATCGAGCGTCTACTGCTCTCCTCTTCCTGGGGTGGGTTCTGGGCTTGCACTGCTCTGCAGTGGCCCCTGATGGTAATCAGGGGCACTACAGGTGCAGCGTATATACGATGGTGGAGAGTGGACAGACGCCGGCACGTAGTGCCTGACGCCATCGCACGGCCGTACTCCTGAAGAGGAAAAATATGGAGGAAAATGGCAGTCGGTCATGGCGGCTTGATGGCCATGACTCCACACACCCTTGGACCCGAAGAAATCGTGCTCCGGTATTAGATCCAGGCAAGGTGGTAGGGGCATAGGGGGAGCCCCACCGTGGGTACTGTGTGTGCTGCGAGTGAGTGAGCTGACGGGGGTCACACGGGGTGTGGAGGATGGAGGCCAGATGATATGCAGGCCAAGCTGCAGGAGTAGAAACATAATAAAAAATAATAATAAAAGAAAAGCGGGGGTGGAATTCAATAATGCAATGGACAGACATAAGGCAATTATAGTGGGGGGGTTGGAGGAAGTAAGCTGTTGGTTAACTAGGATCTGCAGCTTGTTCAATAGGTAGGGAAATGGGCAGACTGGGTGGGCCAAGCGGTCCTTATCTGCTGTCAAAGTCAAAGTCTATAATTTTTATGACTAAATTTAACACAGCTATCAGCCTATAATTTCCTAGCAGCGCATGATCCCTTTCCTGTTCTGGAATTTAAGTGACCACGACTCCATTAGGGCTTTTTCATTTTATTTTTAACCAGTAAGTGAACTGGGCACAGCCCTTTTTCAGTCATGCCTGACAATAAAAGGTCCCCTTCCTGTATGTCCTCTCTAACAACAGGGGGATAGGTTTTCCTTGGAAACATTTGCAGAAATTCAGGGAGAAACCGTCTGGGCCCGGCGCTTTGCTGGGGTAGGAACCTTTATAGCCTGGTTGATCTCTTCTAATGTTAATCGAGTAGCTAGTATGGTTTGCTGGGTTTCTTCCAGTTTGGGAAGGGGAAGGGAATCAAGGTAGGCGTTCCTCTCTGCAGTGGGAGGGAGGGGGCAGCAGTCCATCTTACTGTGCGCCTCCTGATTAAAGTCCCTAAATTCTTCTACAGTCTTCTTTGGGTTTATCAGGTATGTTTTTTTACCCTGTACTCTTCAGTCCCTGGATTGTTCTGAATGTTTCCTGCTGTCTAGTGTGGAGTGCCAGTACTGTGCCCGCCTTCTCACCCTGGTCAAATTATTGTAGAGGACAATGAATTCACTGCCCTTAAATTTCACTGTTTTGTCTGCTCCAACATTTTCACGGCAGTTTAATTTAGCTGAAGTGCAAGAGCAAGCCAATTTGTCAATGGTAGTATATATTTTCTCTGGCATATAATTTTCACTGGATTTTCAAAATAGTAAATACAGCGAAAATTTTGTTCCGACGAAAAATTGGTTCTCTATAGTACTGGCTCTATAAAAGGCGAGTTCCTCCGCTTCCATGTTACGTTCTGCACAGGAAGCCCATAGTGTGTTTATTTCTATCCAGGTAGATTCGGTGGTGTTACAGGATAGTGTCCTTTCAATATGCCTAATTTGGCCAACCAGCTGTTTAGCTTTCTGATCCCTGAGTTTTTTCCTTCCAGATGTCACTTGGATCAACTCTCCCCATATGCTGCATTTAAAGGCCACCCAGAAAGTATCTGCTCTATCAACTGAACATTAGTTGTTTTGAATAAAGTCTTTCATACAGTATATTGCTTAATTTGTTGAATAATTGTTTTTCTTTAAGAATTAGGTTGTTCGGTCTCCACTTTCTTTCTTTTTTCTTTTTTTTTTTAACTTTCTGTTTTTCCCCCTCCTAACCCAGCACTGTCCCCAGACTGCCTGCCTCAACCACTTCTTCCCACCGGAGACCCCCCATGGAGCCCTAGCTTAACCCCCAGGTGGGGACATGGTAGGGGAGAGCGCCCCCTTAACCCCCACCCCAGAGGAATCAAGTCATCATCAGAGCCTCCGGGTGGTACTGCAGCCAAGGCAGTTGAGGACCCACTATCAGGCCCTCGCATCAGTGTTGTGCCAGAAGAGGCATTTTCTGTGTACGCCTTCCTAGAGTGTGACCTGCCACAATGCCATGGCATATGCCAGCATCCATCACGCTCTCCTCACTGATGCAGGCACTGGGGCTGCGATATCTCTGGCTATCGCGAGAGGTCAGACCACCCCTGAGCCAGTGTACCCTCCTCCTCCCGGAAGAGCTGAGCAGTCCATCAGAAGCTCAGACATCCTCGCCTCCTCCCCCACCCAAGCCGGCCCTCTGACTCCCGGGTCCACTTCCAAACCCAGGTCATCAGCGTCGTAAGCAGAAATCCAACCACTGCGCCAACTAGCCAGTCTCTCCACTTTCATTCTTGTGGGGGTGCCTGTGTGATCTGAAAGGAATCACTGGGGAATAATCGGACATTACCCTTGCTTGAATTTCACATCTTTCCAGGCCAGGTAGGTGTTCCTTGCTCATAAGGAAATAGTCAAGCCTCGAGAGGGTACCATTCACTGCTGAATAAAAAAGTATGGTCCTTGACACCTGGATACAGGGTGCACCAAGGATCTGTGAGGCCCATCATGTCTATCAGGTCTCTAATGGCCATCTGAGCTGGTGTCAGACCTCTGTCAGTTGTGGGTTCCCTACCTAGGTTGTGGTCTGCTGTTATATTCCAATCTCCTGTCAAAGTGGTTGGGAAGATGTGACCAGGGTGCTAACCTGTGAGCAAGCTCCACAAAAACACCCAGACTGTCACTGCTCAGTCCGTAGACTGAGCACTGATTAAGTTTGTCCCAGCATCCCTCTGATGAGGATGGATCTGCCGTCTGAATCAGCAACCTGTTCTATCAATCTGAATTGTACCGATCTGTCTATTAGGATGGCAACTTCCTTTTTCCTAGTATCATCCCCTGCTCCATAAATCTGTCATACCCAATTTCTCCTTTAATTGTAATAACTGGTCTCCCTTTAGATGTGTCTCCTGCAAGAAGGAAACTTGTGCTTCAACTGTTTTAAATGGTGCAAGACCTTATACCTCTTTTGTTTGGTTTGCGTGCCTTTCATGGTTCCATGTCATGTACTTTAACTGATTACACATGACGCACAGTACATCACCCATATACTAGGTTTTCAGTATGTAGCCTAGGTTATACCTGCTAAGCATTTGGATTCCTTTTACTCTATTATGCTTTGTTGCCCACCTCCCCCGACAGTACACCATCCCAACAATAAACCTGAAACAATAGTTGAACATGAGCATTAGCATTCTTACAACACCTTCCCTAATGTATACCAAAAAGAAACACAAAGATAAACTTTAACCACGAAACAGATAACCTTACAACTTGGGGGCTGACTCCTAGATGGAGTCAGAAGCGAATGATCCAAGTATCCCTACCGGCTCAGGTGCCATCGTGGGGTAGGGGTGACCTCCTTGCCTGCCTCTGTCTGGTCCATGCAGCTGTGTGCTTGGACACCAAGTAGGAGCACGACCAGAGCAAGACAAAGGTGGGTCATCACTGTACTGTAAATGCTTTTTAGCAACATACTGACCGTGCCAGTATGTCGAGTTTAAGTAATATTAGGCTATAACTCCAGCCTAAGGGTTAAGATCATAACAGGGTTTCAAGGTCTGATCCTTCCAGTGGAAGGTGTTTGCCTTGTAATGACAGCTCTGGGTACAACAAGACCTGTGCACTGCATATTACTAGCGTAAGAGTCCCAAGTCAGCACAGGCGAAAGATGGCGTGTTCATATAGCCAGCACCAGCAGGAAGTGCAGTAGCAGTGTTTTGGAACTTGCTAGTAGAGTCTTGGTGACAGCATTATGGTTAAGTTCAGTACTCTTGGAGCTTCTACAGCTGTGCAGATTGGGGCTCGAGCAGAGCAGGAGAGGTTGAATGCTTGGCAATGTGGCTAATGTTACACCATAAGTTATATTGCCACACTGCTTAGGTTGACCATACAAAATCATGCATGGAGTGCCAGCCTCCCTTCTCACCCCCGGATTCAAAAAGTGCTGAGTATAAGTCAGCTGCTTACCCCAAGGGAAGTCTGGTCAAAATTGGTACTGTGGCTGCCAGATAATGAAAGCTTGACTCCACGTCCCTCGATATTTAGCTGCACTGCATTTGTCCCCTTCATAGCTGCACTGTGGCTGCGTCGGCACCAACAGCTGGTGGAAGGTATGTTGTGAGCACCACTGAGCTACTGTGGTCATGTGGTCTTAAGTGCTAGATGCCTTCTTGCGTGTGGGTGCCGAACTTGGCTAATGCTGTCTAAGGCGTGAGGGGGGAATGTGGTCAAGACATGGGTCTCCTCGCTGGTCCACACAAGCACAAATCCTCCATATAAAAATGAAACTCTGTCAGTCAGTGGATTTGCACAGTTCTCAGTCCTTTGTGTTAACAGTTAGGGTCCTGTACCTTGACAGATGGCATCTACATTCAGGATCCTTTTCTCCAGAAGGCTGAAGGCTTGTAATGGGTGATCGAGGGAGGAAAGAGATTTGGTAGAAGACCAGAGAGCTTTTGCTTGGCCTAGTCTGCTAATTGGAACTGGTGGACTATCCTGCTGACCATGGCAGACAGTCATGCAGGATACAAGATGCGGAATTTGATTCTTGCAGCATGCAGTTTTGATTTTATGTCTTTATACGCTGCTTGCTTTTGACATGTCTGTGGGCTCAGATCATAGCATGAAGACGTACTTTGTTGAAATAATTTAGCAGCTTAAAGATTATGACCCTGGGTCTCTTGCTGGTAGTGGCCAGAGTGCTCTGTGTGTCTTATCAGGTCAGCTGGGACATTGAAGGAGGGACCACCAATGTTTTCCCAAAGCTTTTGCACAAACCGAATAGGGCTAGAGCTTTTAGCATTTTCAGGCAAGTCAGCAACGATGAGGTTATTTTGGTGGCTCCAACCCTCTTGATCATCAACTCTTTCTTCTAATTTTGTGAGCTTATGATGCAGTACAATGAGTTCCATGCTGCCTTATTCTGTTTTGTCCTCTAGGGAACTTATGCACGTTTGTGCTATACGGGGACCGAAATAAGAGGGTGCTGGGTGCTAATTAGCACCTGCAAATTCCATAGTAGCACCCGCTGCTCTCAAAAAGAGAGGATCAATGCTGCTAGCTGCTACACTTTCAGGGCAGCTTGGGGGTGAATTGCGGAGCCTATACATCATGTGCGGGAGATGGAGATGTGACTTGGAGCTGCTCTGAGAGGGAGGGCAGAGAGAGTTCCTCAGCAAAATGACAGTAAAAGCTTCTCAGAACATCAGCTAGAGATGCTCCACACATCAACTGGAGACAGGGGTGGGACTGCAGCTGAAGTGGTCTAGTTGCAACGTACAGTATTACTTTCACACCAATACAGTAAGGTACCGAACAAGTGGGCGGGTGGGAAGAGTCTTACGCTCTGTCTTACGAAGCTGCAGCACACCAGTCCTGAAATAACTGATTGGCACCATGAACCACCATACCTTTCTGTCCTTTAAAGAGCTACCGATGCCTCAAGGAGAAGTTTGAGAAACATAATATTTGGACATAAAGCAGCTTATACTTCTCTTTAGCTCTGTGTTTCTTATCTCCATTATTTATTGCTGAGGCCATATGCATGAAAATAGGATAGTTGTTCCTTGAGTGTTCTTTAGTTCCCTATTTCTTCTTCCCAACCTGATGTCATAATTCTCTGCTTGTGACATCACAGTTATTTCCATGGCAACAGACTGTGACATCACAACAGATAATTATAATTGCAAGTAGGGAATGAGCTACAGAGGCAAATGAACTCTAAGGGATAAACATCTTGTTTTTGCGGTAATTTCTTCAGCAATAAATAATGAAGAGAATATACAGAAGATCATATGAAATACAAGTTGGATTGTTTCTAAATATTATGTTTTCCAAAGGCATCATCCACTCTTTAAGTAAACTTATTTTAGTCTTTTAAAATATTTTCTAGAGTTGTAAACTCGGAGATTTACAAAAACAGCAACAGTTGAAACAAATCAAATGGAGAAAAGAAAAGCAAGAGAAGAAATTACACAATCTACCTATGCAGATGTGAAACTGCTCACTGGAAAAGGCACAGTTGGTCTAAACTGAGATATACATGAGGAGGAACTTTGCCATTTGTTTTGTACATTTGCCAATTAATTTAAAGAAGAGGGGAGAATGTTTTTAATTAACAGATTCTCTCTGTCTTTAAATTAATTTGCAGATGTATAAGACAAATGTCAAAGTGCCTCCTTCTGTATGTCTCAGTTTAGACCAACTGCACCTTTTCCAATGAGCAGTTTTACTATGAGAATGTGTTAATGTAATTATTAATTTAGTTATTAAAGTGATGTGTACCTGGCAAATATACAGAACTCATTTAACATTTATAAAATATTCCTATACAGAATTGCATTTTTTGTCATTTGATGTCCTTCCATTTTATTCCCCTTCTACCATATCCCAATGCATGTTTATGTGTGTTAATGTCAACTCCTGGCTTTGCCTGAGTAGATCCTGGTCTGCTGGAAAATGCTGCTACCCAGAAGCTATTCATGGCTCTTGCCTGCCAAATCCTTATTTTGACCCCTGCTATATTGTCTAATTTTGGTCTACCTGTCCGGTATTCTCAGACGAGCTCCAACACAGCTGCTTTGATGACGACTAAGGCTTCTGAAGCAGTCAGTCTTGGATTTCATTGTCAGTTGTGCTGGTCAGATGTCTGGAGGCTCCAATGGTTTATCGCGCTTACAGGCTGGGGACCTGTCAGCCACTACCGACCCGAAGGCTCCTTCTTTCATTAGAACTTTTAGCAGTGACATTTGGTGTTGGATAAATCAGTGTTGCAGTCTTGTTGTTTCTCAGGCTAGCAGAGCCATTTAGCTGCATCTGCTTTCATTTTACCGTGCTTACTTAGTTTTTATTTAGTGTACTGAGCAGAGCTCTCCTTTTCTCCTGTTGCCCGCCACACATCATCATGTGACTTCCCTGCCCCTCCTTTTTTTCCCCTAGCTGCTTAACCTGGACTTTGGACACCAGTGATGGTATGGTACTAACCCTGCTGGGGCTGCTACTGAGGTTATTATGGCCGAAAGGACCGAAACAAAGGTCTTTCTTTTAGGCTTTTGGTCTTTCTGGGACAAAGCCACAGAATCAAGGGTGGCAAAGGACTTTTCAATACATGCGAGATGTCCTTCCACACCAGGGCTGAAAAGGTCAGTGCCCAAAAAGAGAACACTGGCCAGCTTATGCTCAGTATCCCCAGCCAGGCCCTGTGATGCATGACAACAGCCATAGCCATGGCACAGGCACAGGAGTCACCCCTATTCAAGGCTGTCTGGAGCTGGTGTTTAGCCAGTGACTGACCCTAGTCCCTGATGCATGTTACTGGGAGCTACTATCAGCTGAATGTAGGGGGAGGAGTTCCACTAATACCCCGAAAAGGATAAGCCCAAAAGTCACCACCATGACAGAATAACTGGTTGATGGAGACCCAGTGAAGCATCAGTATACATCTTTTTAGCCACATGGTCAGTCTTCCGGGACTCCTTGTCTGGAGATCTGTCCACATCCCTTTGACCTCTTGATTTATGAAAGGTGGAATCCATAACCAGACCCTCTGCTAAGGAGTGGGCAAAAACCCCACAAAGGGTGCCCGTGGAGACTGCGTATTTGCGGACTGTGTTGGTGGTGGGTGCCGGGCAGGATGCTGAATGCTGCCAAAGTTCCAGGGCCAGTCCCAAAATAACCTTAGCCAAGGGAAAGGTAACCCCCAGGGATTAATCCCTATCCAGTACATCTGTAAATGGGTATTTAGCCCATTTCTGGACTTGAAATAAGGTAAAATTTGGAGAGTTCCAAAGGACACTGGCCCGTGGGCTGTGGTCAGTTCTTCAACCGATTCCTGATAAAAAAAAGTCCTGGTGGAGGTCATTTATGCCTCATCTTCGAAGTCGGAGGATTTTTCAAAGACAATCCTCAAATGTTTGCAACCATGGGCCACCCTGGTTATCATTTTGGGTGATCTCCAATCACATCCGGCTTTGCAAGCCAGCAGTGGAGCAAGACTCCTTAATTGGGACCCCAAACAAAGGCTGAGGTGGAGCTTCTCAAAGTGAAGGAGAAACTGATATGGGGACTGCTAGGCCAAGGGACCGAAGGTCCAGGGACAGAGCCATACCCCTCCCAACAAACATCCATTATTGCCAAATGAGCTCCTCTTTAAGTTGCCGTTTCTTGTGTTGATGTCTCTCCTCGCTCAAAGATGAAGAGGTCAGTGAGTGTCGGTGGCGACACTTCCCAGTCGAGCAAGATCGAGAGCATGAGAAGCACCTGAACATCAACCCAAAGGTCAAGGCTGACAGGGGTCATCAACCAGGTTGGTATAAACCACCTGCTTCAGCAGGGTAAACACAACTGGTTTCGGAGATATGACCCCCCGGGTGGATGCCGTTCTCGAGGCAACAAAGCCAGTGGTGCTGACTGGGCCTAGTCCTCCTAAATGAGTATCGAGAGCACCAGGGTTTGAGAGATCAACTCCTCATCGATCTCCTCTGACAATCGGTCGATAGGTTCAAGAAACATACTGATCAGCTGCTCAACTGGAGTTGAGGCCAACAAGTCTGACAGTGTTACTGTGAAACCCTCAACCAAAAAAAGGCGGACCAAGCCCAAGCGGTTGGGGGAGTCGAAGGATCAGGAAGAGCGTGATGTTTCCCGGTCCCACAGCCTGTGATGGTGCTGCTTTATGCTTTTTGCTGCGGTGAGAAGGGCTCTTGCTGAAGGTCTGGAGAGCCATGCACATTTCTCTGAAATCATAACAGAATGACCCTCCGATGCTGGCCCTGGCCACAAATAGCACCCAGACTAACAAGGAACTTACAGCAGCCACCGCCACCTCTTCTTCCATGACCTCATGTTGAGTAGCTGGCCCAGCTCCTGCTGAGGCCTTTTTGCAGTCTTTATGCCATCCTAGGGCAAGGCTGGCCTTCTAGTCTTCAATGAACGCTGGTAGCATGGACCCCAAAAGACTACATCACACAACGCCATGCTGACTGCCCAGGGAGTAAAGGCAGACATCACGCGTATCCTTGGCCAACATTTTCTGCCTACACGGAATGCAGAATTTAAACCCTGGTTTCTTGACTTCCATTGTCGATCGTGGAGCAGAGCTGCAAAATGCAGGAGTGACTTTAATGTATAACACAGACTGAAAAGTCGATTTACCTAAAGTACAAGAACTATCAAACTCCTTCAGTACTGCAGAGCTATGAAGGAGGAGACCTATCCCTTCCATCAGAAAGATCTGCTGTCATTGGGTGGAGTCAGAGGAGATACCACTCATGTGATGGGAGAACACAGAACAGTAACGTAAGAACTTACCATAACAGTAGATCGTCGAGGGGATCTCAGTCATCAGGTCACACCATAAGAACTTCACCATCGGTGAAGCAGGATCCACACGGAAGATTTTCAGCATATAACTGGGGGTGCCAACATCATCATCAACTCTATACAGGTGCAAAAGGCCCCACTCCCTCCTCAGTTCTCTCCCCCGGAGACAAAGGGAGCATAGCTCTAGCCATGGAGGACCAAGGAGAGAGAGATGCCCAGACCTATATGAAAGGCTGGATACACCAGACAGCCAGTTCCAAGACAAGAGCCCCAAGAAGGGGGGATGGTGGGAGGGAAAGCAGACCTGATGACTAAGATTCCCTCAAAGATCTACTGTTATGGTAAGGTATTACATAACTGTTCCATCTTCTTCAAGGGTATCTCAGGCATCAGGTCACACCGTAGGAAAGAGTCCCAAGCAGTTACAGGTGCAAACAAGCAGACTGGGAGGAGGGCTCATAATAAACTTAAGACAGGAGGCCCTGCAGCACAACCCTGCCAAAACCTGCATGGGCTCTTGAGGCAATGTCCAGATTGTAATGTTTGGTGAAAGCATGGACAGTACTCCAGGTGTCAGCCGTACAGATGTCAGTGGCTCAGACCCCTCGGAAACAAGCCACAGAGGTAGCCATGAATCTTGTGGAATGAGCTTTAACCACACCAGGCAGTTCTTTGCAGTACTTGTAACAGAATACAATGCAATTTGCCAACCATTTGGGAAGAGGGAAGGGGGGGTGGGACTTGTTTAATCAGCAGAGGCACATTAAGCTGAAGCTTGTTTTCAAGTGTGACCTGGGAGCACAAGGAAGTTAGGTGACTTGCTCAGGGTCACACAGTATGCAAGTGGGGGGCAATGGGATTCAAACCCAGGTCTGCAGGTTTGCAGCTCAGAGCCTTAAACCACTGTGCTATACTGCCTCCCTAATTTATCTGGATAAGCACTGCTTAGAAACTGAAGCGCCCTCTCTACCTGGGGCGAAAGAAACAAAATGCTTCGACTTTCTACAATTTTTGGTCCGAAGCAAGTAGTACTTCAAAGTTCTGTGCACATCTAATGTATGGAGCAGTGCTTCCCCTGGATTGGCACGCTCGGGAAAATAAACAGGAAGGTGGATAGATTGGTTGAGTGTAAACTCAGAGACCACCTCAGGAAGAAACTTAAGATTTGTGTGCAAAGACACCCTGTCTTTGTGAAAAATCACATAAGGCTCCTCACACCAGAGGGCCTGAAGCTCTGAAATTCTTCGAACAGAAGTAATTTCAACTAAAAAAAAAAAAGCTTTCCAAGAGAGAAAGCGTAACTCGCAAGTTGCGATTGGCTCAAAAGGAGACAGGGTCAACTTTTCCAAAACAAAATTTAAATCCCAAGCCGGGACAGGAGAATGGATTGGGGGTTTCAGATGTAGGATGCCCCTTAAAAATGTATCGGAGTCACCAGTCGGCCCGGTGGCGCTAAGGGTTGAGGCACTGGACGCCACACCTTGCGCCACGCCAGCGACCCGGTTTCGGGAATGGACTCAGGTCACTCGAGGGCTGGCAGGGGGGAGGAAGGATCAAGCGTTGGTAGACAGCTCTCCTTCCTAGGGGAGGGGGGTTGAACAGTGCAGCACGCTGCATGGCTGGCACCCAGTGGCGGCTGGGTGTCAGTGCATGCATGCTGCCAGAACGGGGAGGGTCCCACATCCAGGGCGCAAGGCTGCCTCCATGAAGGCGGAGTCCAGCCACCCCACCCACTGCACGTTTGTAGGGCCCGGGGAGAAAATGGTGAAAATGGAGTTGGCAGGCTTCATGATGGCCTGGCCACCCAGGACGGGAGAACGAGCCCTCACAGAAGGGCCGGAGACGCCTGCCAGCTCCGTGTTGGCAGAAAAAATGTAAATAATAAAAACAATGTATGGGAGACATCCAGCTGAGCAATTGTGCGGTCACCCAAGGGCTCATGAAAGGCAGAAATAGCCAAAAGGCACACCTTGAGGGAGGAGCACTAGAGACCTGAGTCAGACAGAGAGATAAGGCAGTCCAGGATGTGGTTCAGCAAACAGGTGAAAGGGTTGAGACTATGTTTGGCAGCCCAGACGGCAGACCCCTTCCACTTCGTGGCACATGTGGCCTGAGTGGAAGGCTTCTGGGTGGCCTCTGGGATGTTCGCCACTCTGTTAAACAGAGACATCAAATCTAGCTATGGCTACTGTATGTTCTCAGGAGCAAAGCACGCAGATAGGGGGACCCACGGTTGGGATGGACTAGGGTCCCCTGATCCCGGATCCGCAGGTTCCTGTAAAGAGGGAGAGGGACTGGAGGTTCCTCTGTTAGCTGCTGTAGCAGAGGAAACCATACCTGCCAAGGTCAGAATGGAGCTACCTGGAGCAAGATGTTCCTGAAAGGTCTGCATGGCGTACAGCACCGTCCTCATCTCCAGGACACTGATATGCAGGGAGGTCTCCAACTGGGACCAAGAACCCTGGGTTTGGAAGGGAACAAGGTGTGCTCCCCAGCCCAGACCTGAAGCGTCTGTGGTGAGGATCTGCTGCGGGGAGGACAGCTGGAATAGGACACCTTCAAGTAGATTCAAGGGGTCCATCTACCACTGCAGTACCTTGCAGACTGGGGAGGAAATCAGAACTGGGCGATCTAGCTCGTCCGTGAGCTGGTCCCACTACACCCAGAGAGTCCACTGGAGAATGTGCATATGAAGTCTGACCAGTGGAACAGTGGGTATGGCAGCTGCAATGAGGCACAGCAATCTCAGGTACACCCTGGCAGGAATATATCGGCTTTGAGCGACTTCCTGGGCTTGGGCTATAAGGCATTCCACCCTGTTTTGAGGCAGGAAGACCTTCCCCTGTACAGCGTCCAGAACTGCCCCTATATACTGCAGCCTTTGAGACAGTATTAGGACCGATTTGGGCAGACTAACAGTGATGTCCAAGGAGTGGAATAGCTGGAGAGTTCTCTCCAGAGTCCACAGAAGCTGTTCCCTGCATGGGGCCTTTAGGAGCCAATCATCCAGATAAGGGAAAAATACAGTCCCTCCCTTCTGAGAGCTGCTGCTACCACTGCCAAGCACTTGGTAAAGACTCACGGTGTAGAGGACAAGCCAAAGGGCAGCACCTTGAAATGATAATGCTCACCTTGAAGTGCAAAACAGAGAAACTTCCTGTGAGGAGGGAAGACCGAGATGTGCAAGTAAGCATCCTGCATGTCCAGTGAGCAGAGTCAACCCCATTTTGAGGACAGGCAACAGGCCTGGAAAAGTTACTATCCAGAACTTTTTGTACTGGACTTATAGATTGAGGTTCTTTAGGTCTTAATGGGCCTCAAATCACTGGTCTTTTTGGGGACCAGGGAAAAACCTGGAATAAAATCCCTTGTTTCTCTGGTGCCTGGGTTCTGGCTCGATGGCCTGCTGGTGCAGAAGGGACTGCACCTCCTCCTGGAGAACAGACAGGTGAGCCAGAGGGTAAATGGAGGGTGGGAGAGGGGATTCTGAAGGCTGCTTGATGAGCTCCAGGGTGTGCCCCTTCTCCATGATCTGCAGAATCCACACATTCGAAGTTGTGGTTCTCCATTGATTTACTGTAGATGGAGGAAGAACCGACCTCAAACTACCACCTCCTGGTCTGGAACCTGAAGGGGGGGATCCAGCACAGTGTCAAGCAGAGGTGGATCCAGCTGCCGGGGCTGGTCCCTCAGTTCTGAGGCGCTTGGCCGCAGCTCCAGCATTGGAGAGGTTAGGCAAGGCTGCCGGGACTCTGCGCTTCACTTGGGGCCGAGAAGCTGCACCGGGCCTATTGGTTGCTATGCAAAATGGAGGGCGCCCTTTATCTCTCGGTTGAGTATGGTAGAGGGAGTGGACAGACTTAAGAGCCCTGCCAAGGCTTGCAGATCATTGATAATGTCTTGGACATCAGGGCCAAACAGCTTGGTGCCATTAAAGGGGGCATTAAGAACCTGTTGCTGAACATCAATAGCAAAACTGGATACCCTCAGTCAGGCGTGCCTATGTAGGCATATGCCTATGGCAACAGCCCTAGCAATGGTGGTGGCCATGTCATACAGGGTTCTGAGGAGGTGTTTGCTAACATCCTCAGCTGCCTGAAGGTACTGGAGCAGCTCCTGCTTTTGTGTGCCATCTAGGAGGGCCTGGGCAGCGGCCTTGCCCTTCCTTCATTTTGATACTTTACCATGTGAGACAGGTAGTCTGCAATCCTCAAACCCAGTGTGGAGGAGGCATACACCCTCTTACCCCAAAGGTCAATTCTGTGAGACTCTTTACCTGGGTGGAGGGAACTAAGGTGTTCAGGCACCTTAGACCTGTCATGGGCTGCTTTAATGAGCACCAAGTCCATTTCGGGCTGGGCATCATAGCAGGGGACCCCCTGGCGGGCTTGGTAAAGTTAATCTGCCCTGCGAGGTATAGCTGGCACCATGTCTGGTCTGTGCCAGGCTGCCGGGACTGCATTTCTCAAGGGAGACAGGATTGGAGGAATGATTTCTGGGGGAGACTCTGGGATCATCTCAGAAGTCCACCAGCTCTTTCCTGGTGACATCCTCTTCATCATTGTGGAAGCCAATACCTGAGGACAGCTGCTTCATCACATTGAAAAATGTGGGGTTCTCAGAAGGAGACCTAAGGGTATGTTTCACTGAATCCTCACTGACAGAGGAAGCAGTGGACCTGTCAGAGATCAGGATCTCTTCCTCTTCTTCCTCCTCATCATCATGAAGAATCAGGTCTGGATGGTACACAGCTCCTCGACATCGACCTCTTCCAAATCCAGGTCCAGCATTGGTTGCGCTGACGATGACTTGGGGGGAGTTTCCTGCGGCCATTGAGTAGGCACCAATGATGAAGCTGCCATCGACATGATCACCAAAGTGAATTTTGTCCGAATCTTGTTCAAGTCGATGATGTTCATCGACAGAGGAGGGAATCAATGACACAGGCATCGACGACGAACCAGCTGGGTCCTGTGAACCTGAAGAGCCTGTAGCCCTGGAGGGAGAAGGGGCAGGCCTCAATGGGGAGCCATCAATGACAGGCCCATCGTCGATGAAGAAAGGGCTGACGACCCGGAGGTTGCCAGCCAGCCACCTTGAGAATCAGGCAGAGTGCTGTCGGTATGGATCTGGTGGGCACAGAGATCTGGACAGCAGTTTTGCACATCAGTGCAGGCGCAGCCGATGAGGATCCCCCAGAAGAAGGAGAAGAGGCTGTCGGGGAATGGGATCGATGCCAGGGGTAGCAGTCACAGACTCTTTTTTATAACTTTTCCCAGAGGATTTGTCTTGGGCTTTGGAGGCCAGGGAGCTCGACGACCTCGTTGGCGGCTAAGAGGCTGGTACCCCAGAAGACCCCTGCCCAGAACTGACCACTTGTTGATCCATCAGGAAATTTTTGAGAGCCTTTCTGCATTGCCTGAGGGTTGTCTGGTTAAACCTCTGGCAGAGCTCACAATCAGAATCTTCATGGTCATGCCCAAGACTGCAGACACAGAAAGAATGCTCATCTGTGGAGGCAATCTTCTTTCCACAGCGATGGAAGAGAGAAGCTGAAGGATGAACTCTCGACATAAACAAACTGGAGGAATCTCTTTAATAAAAGAGATTCTGAAAAACAGCTGAAGAAAAAAAAGTAGGCAAAAAAGGCGCGAATACTGCGTTGGAGCTTCCGAGGAGAACCATGCAAGTGAGTCGACGGCGGGAAAGAACTGAAGAGGGTGCAGGGCCACTCATGCCTTTATAGGGTTGGTGATGTCGATGCACGTCGATAGCCCCAGTTGTACTGCTGAAAATCTTCTGGGTGGATCCTGCTTCACCGATGGTGAAATTCCTACGATGAGACCTGATGACTGAGATACCCCCGAAGAAGATCCTTAGTTAGAAGACTTCCGATGACACAGCTGTCTCTAGCAGAACTGCTGGAGTGTGGCTAGTGAACTGTATCCACGTTGTTAGAATACTGCTATATTACGTGTCTGTATGAACAGTGCAAGAAAAAAAAATCCTGTACTTAACACTAGTCAAGAATCATGCAAACATTAAATGTGGTGCTTAAAGATTATGGTACATCATGACACTTTGAAAGAACTGTGACTGCTCTATTCTGTATAAGTACAGGTAAGAATACATGTATTTATAGTGCTGGTACAAATCTTTATGAACAATCTGAGCTGTGTAAAAAGTTGCATGCACCTCAGCAAAACATTTTTTTTAAATGCACTCTTTAGGTACTATTTAGCTAATCAATCAATCAATTAAAATCTTTATTTAACCAGGTGAACACCATTGAGCAATGCTCATTTTTGAGATGGACCTGGACAGCACATAATCATAATGTACACAAGGATTACACAACCAACAATATAAGATGTAATTGCGCAGAAACAGATGCCATGAATCTGATAACAGTAGCATGGCATATACAATAGTAATTACACACAATGGCATGAAGGAAACCGCAGGAAGGAGGAAGGGTCAAGGATGCTGTATAAGGTAATTAAGAAGATTTTGACGGGGGTTGGAGGAGGAGGAGGTAGCAGGGGGAAGGAAGTAGAGGAGATGAAGCAGGGCGGCCCAAGGGTAATCCGCAGGATACTGGGGACCGTTGTCACAGCCAAGTGGATTTCGTACAGACTCCATGTTGGGGTTGGTGGTGGTGGGGGGGGGTCGTTCTCAGCTTAAGGGTACGACTGTTGGATATGGTCACAGTAACATATAACAGTGGCAACTGAAGGGAAGGAATGAGAGGTAATGTGAAATGTAGGCAAAGATGGGAGGGAGAAGGATACAGGTGGTGGAAGAGGATGTTTATGGAACAGCATGCAGCTACCACTAGATCCACTCCTAAGTATGAGACAATGATTATGGGGAGCAATTACAGGATTCTTTAAAGGAATGATCATATAGTGTTTTGAAAGCTGTTAAAGTAATGGGGTGGACCAATTTCAACGTTTTTTGCAGCTTATTCCATAATAGAGGTAGCATGTAACTTACAGAAACTCTGCCAAATCGTAATTTGACCTTGTGCACCATCAGAGAAATGTAGGAGGCATTTCTCAACACGTACTTGCCTATCGTACTTAGTCGAAGGCATTCCGAAACATAGTGGGGCAATTTCTTGGTAATTGCTCTGAAGGTCCAGAAGGCGGCATTTCTCTGTCGCCTGTACGTAACGGAAGACCATCCCACAGCTGAGTATAAGGTACAGTGGTGCGTCGAATATGGAAGGCCAGTAATAAACCTTAGAGCTCTGTGGTAGAGTGTCAAGCTTTGCAAGCACTGCGGCAGGACCCTGACTAGAGAGGAAATCTGCATAGTCCAAAAGGAAAAGGAAGGTGGTTTGGACCAATCTTGTCTTGGCATCCCTCAAAAGGAGACAGTTAATCCTATAAAAGAGACCAAGTCTCTGTCTGAGCTTTTTTACCAGTTCTTCTATGTGATCCGTGAAGGAAAGTCTATGGTCGATCCAAACCCCAAGATATTTAAACTCTGTTACAAATTCCAAGGGTTTGCCTAGGGGTGTAAGGATCGGTGGTGTCGTTATAGGGAAGGCTGCATGGAAATGGGGTGAAAAGATCATCGCCTTAGTTTTTTGGCATTCAGAAGTAGTTTCTGGTTTAGAAGCTGTAGTTGCAGCTGGTTGAAGTCTTGTTGTAAGTCACCACATGCTGCTCCGAGGGTCGGTCTGCTGATATACAACACTATGTCATCTGTGAAGAGGTGTATGTTGGCTGCTTTAATACTGACATCAATTCTGTTAATGTACACTGTGAAAAGCAGTGGACCCAAAATAGAGCCCTGTGGAACACCTCTTGATACGGGTTTTAAAGGAGAAATTTCCCCTTCTGCTTTTACCTGCTGAAACCGACCTACGAGATAGTTAGAAAACCATCTCAGTGATGGATGATCTAGGCCAACGTTGCAGAGGGATGAAAGGAGCAGGTCGTGATCAACAGTATCAAATGCCTTACTCAGGTCTAAAAATATTGCGCAAACAAAACTCTTGGCATCCAACTTACACTGCCAGTCATTAGGCACTTTAACAAGTGCCGAAATGGTACTGTGTCGTGGTCTAAAACCTGACTGTAGTAGATTAAGTAGTTTTGCGGAATCTAAGTAATTTCTGAGCTGGCCACTCACAATTTTTTCCAATAGTTTGGACAGGACAGGGAGTAAGGAGATTGGCCTGTAGCTATTAAGATCAGTGGGGTCTCCGGATTTGAAAAGGGGAATCACATGGGCAGTTTTCCATATAGGAGGGAGGTCACCCTGTGAGAGAGATAGATTAAAGAGATGTGTAAGTGACACAGCCAGGACCTGATAACTAATTTTCAGGAAAAAAGGGTTAATGAGGTCAGCTCCAGCACTTTTCCTAGTATCCAGCTGTAAGAGGAGGTCTTCGACCTCCTTCAAGGATACCAGCTGCAGTGAGAACATAGAGCTAGTTACAAGGACCTCTTGTTCCTGTGCACGAACTTGCGAGCGGAGATTATTGGTAGGTGATGCATCGAATGCGAGACCTGCAGTAGCAAAGTGATTGTTGAGATACTCAAGTATAATGTACCTATCAGAGACCGTGGTGTTACCAACAGTAATTTTTGTAGGTAGGGAATTACCAGAAATGTGACCTTCTATGTCCTTTAAGGTTTTCCAAAATCTGGATGGACACTTCGAGTGAAGTTCCATGTAATAAAAGTTAGCCTTTGCCTCTCTGGCCATCTTGGTGCAGAGGTTCCTCGCCCTTCTAAATGACATCCAATCAGCTTCACGCTTGGTTTTCTGGGTTGTTTTCCAAAGCATGTCTCTATTCCGCAATGTGGTCTTCAGCTCCTTCATAAACCATCGGCATGATTTAGTTTTGGTGTGAACTTTAGCTAGAGGTGCATGCTTATCCGGTGTCCCAACACAATATCATGAAAGATATTATACGCCATCTTTACCGATTTTTGCTAGGTAGAAGTCCTGCCAAAGTAAGGAGACTCTTAGCTCTGTGATGAAAGCACAAGGATCAAAGTTACGTCGACACCTCTTAGTAGTAAATTAGGAGGCCGATGTCGATATTACGTGTATCTTACCTAGATTTCTTTCTGTCATTACTGAGGACATTTGTATGAAAACAGGGTCTTAATACCTTACAGTTTCTCTACCCTTGCTTCTTATTCCCCACTAGAAATTATATCCCTCTATATTTGCATTATAATTATTCATGGTAATGACTGTGATGACACAAGTAGAGTACAGTATTATAACTTGAGGTATACATTAATACTGACTTGAAGACTAATTTAAGAGTAGTAATAGTGGTCTTATGTATTCAAATCAAAAACATTGGGAGCAGAATGAAGACATTTCCTTATAAAAAGGTGAGAAATATGCAAGAATTGATCAATATATTTGCTTGCATATCGGTTTATGTTCTTTTTGCAAGACATTTAAAACAATACAGTGTTGGTGACGCAGTGGGTTGCATGCCCCCCTCCTGGGCCAGAAGTCTGTAGGTTCTAGCCCAACATCAGGAACATGTAAAACCAATACTGTAGTGCAGTAACTCCACACAGTTTTTCTTTCATCTCATGATACTGTCAAGGAATTGTTGTAGCATGAAATTTTTCATGCAAAAAAAGTCACAATCCTTACATATTCCTTGCATATCATTCTTTTTTCTATATAGATCTGTCTCTCCTAGCCGGTAGCTTGTTTCAAAGATACACACTGTTCACAGGGATATACTCTAATCGGGCGAAACCTGGCCACCAGTCAAATGGCTACCAGGTTTTCCTCCCACATTTCTTATCCTCTCCCACCTTCTCTGGCAGATGGGGGTGCTTCTACTGGCCTCACACAGCCGCAGCTCACCCGCGGTAGCAGCAAACGCCCTGACACAGCAACAGGGTCCCCTGTGGTAGTGGAACTGCCTGCCAACCCTCCTTGGCCAAGATGCACTGCCCAGCAACAGCTGTATCAGTCTTGGCCTGCTTCCCAACATGACTTCCCGGGCTAGCTTCAGAGCCCAGGTCATTGGCACAGCAATGCGTTGGCCATCCAGCAATAATGAATCTCTCGGAGGTGAGAGCTGCTGGTGCAGCAGGCACGAGAGAGGCAGTCGAGGCCTATAATAAGGCTGTGACCTCAGTGCTTGACTCTGTCACACCGGTCTGTATACAACCCAGGTCCTTTCGCTTGGGACCCCCATGGTTTGACAGGGCTCACAAGGAGATGAAGGCCAAGGGTCGGAAGTTGGAGCATCTCTGGCAGAAGTCTGGATCAGGGAAGCACAGACTGGCTTTGGAAGCTCACTATAGTGAGCATCAAAGGACTATCTCCCATAGGAAGACACTATTCCTGTCCAGAGAGAGAGCTGCAGGGAATAGACCAGCTCAGCTTTTTAGGACTGTTGACAGACTGCTTCATCCAATCTGCCTACACCTAAAGTTGCAGTCTCAGCAGCTAAGTGCAAAGAGTTTGATCTCTTCTTCCCTGACAGAGTGTCCTCCATCAGGTCCAGTATCTATCCAACAGGGAATGCGTTGCCCCGCAGTTGTCAGTCGGATGTTGCAGACTGGACCTCGATTGCCTCGAGTGAGTTCAAGCCAGTGCAAGTGGAGCAAGTATGTGAGGTAATCTCGCTGCTGTAGTCCAGGTTTTGTGAACTGGACCCGGGCCCAACATCTCCATGTAAGGTGTGTCGAGTCCATTGTCCCAGTGCTGCCGAGAATGTCTAGTACTTGCTTTCTGAGGGGCTGTTCCCTAGTGCACCGAAAGAGGCGCCGGTGATGCCCCTCTTAAAAAAAAAACATCTCAGTGCTTGACTCTGTCACACCGGTCTGTATACAACCCAGGTCCTTTTGCTTGGGACCCCCATGGTTTGACGGGGCTCTCAAGGAGATGAAGGCCAAGGGTCAGAAGTTGGAGCATCAGTGGCAGAAGTCTGGATCAGGGAAGCACAGACTGGCTTTGGAAGCTCACTATAGTGAGTATCAAAGGACTATCTCCCATAGGAAGACACTATTCCTGTCCAGAGAGAGAGCTGCAGGGAATAGACTAGCTCAGCTTTTAGGACTGTTGACAGACTGCTTCATCCAATCTGCCTACAGCCTAAAGTTGCAGTTTCAGCAGCTAAGTGCAAAGAGTTTGATCTGTTCTTCCCTGACAGAGTGTCCTCCATCAGGTCCAGTATCTGTCCAACAGGGAATGCGTTGCCCCGCAGTCAGTCGGATGTTGCAAACTGGACCTCGATTGCCTCCAGTGAGTTCAAGCCAGTGTAAGTGGAGCAAGTATGTGAGGTAATCTCGCTGCTGTAGTCCAGGTTTTGTGAACTGGACCCGGACCCAACATCTCCATGTAAGGTGTGTCGAGTCCATTGTCCCAGTGCTGCCAAGACTGTCTAGTACTTGCTTTCTGAGGGGCTGTTTCCTAGTGCATTGAAAGAGGCGCCAGTGGTGCCCCTCTTGAAAAAAACATCTCTTGACCCTGACATCTTGGCGAATTACACACCAATCTCTAACATGCCCTTTTTGGGTGAGGTTACAGAGAAAATCGTGGAGCTGCAGCTTGAAACCCACCTCACTGCTTTCAACATCTTTGAGCCCCTTTAGTCTGGATTTAGGTAAAGGCACAGTACTGAAACAGCACTAGTCTAGGTGCATAATGACCTCCTCAGGGCTAGAGACAGAAATGAGCAGTCAATTCTCATTCTCCTCGATCTCTCCTCAGCTTTTAACACTGTAGACCATGGTGTGTTGCTGGATCACCTTAAGGGGCTTTGTGGACTCACAGGTACTGTCATCAACTGGTTTGAGTCCTTTCTCACTGGCAAGATACCAAGTGTAAAATCGAGAGTTTCTCCTCCTGCCCAAGGCCCCTGCCATGTGGAATCCCCCAGGGCTCGATCCTCTCACCCATACTGTTTCTAGTGTACATGCTGCCCCTGGGTGAGACCATTCAATGCTACAGTGTAGGTTTCCCACTGCTATGCAGATGACACCCAGCTGTATATGTCCCTTGCACCCGGGACTGTTGGCGCCATGGAGGTAATAAATGCGTGCCTGGCTGAGATCCAAGACTGGATGTCCTCTAGCTGGCTGAGGCTCTGCTCGGACAAAACAGAGGTATCAGTGACTGAGCCTGGTCACCAGCGGGAAGCGGTGACTGCTGGGGTGTGCTCCGGCTTGATGCTGGGCCTCACCCCATTGACGGTCACCACAAGGGTGAAAAATCTGGGCGATATCCTCGATGACAGATTGACATTTTAAGGCTCACGTGTCATCTGTCATCCAGAGTGGTTTATATCACTTGAGGAATATCATCCGGATCAAAGCCCGTATCTCATTGGAGTACCTGCCCTCACTAGTGCATCCATTTGTGATGTCCAGACTTGGCTACTATAACGCTCTTTATCTCTGGGTTTGTGGAGGGCTCTTGTGTTGCCTGCAGCTGGTACAGAACATGGCAGCCAGGTTAATGACAGGCCTTCTGAGGTCATGTCATGTGACCCTGGTATTACACAATCTTCACTGGCTGCCGGTGAAGTGGAGAATCTCCTTCAAGGTGGGTCTTCTCACCTATAAAGTCCTATACACTCTGGGTCCTGGCTATCTGAGTGATCTCCTGACTCCCTACCACTCTCACAGCTCACTCTGCTCCTCCAATGAAGGCCTCTTAGCAATTCCCAGGGCCCGGCTAAAAACACCTGGTGATTGTGCATTTGCAGTGTTTGCTCTGGTCCTGTGGAATTTGCCTCCTAGGTCCTTGAGGGAGGCCCCCTAGCTGGAGGCCTTTAAGTGGGGTCTGAAAGCCCATCTGTTCAGGAAGGCCTTCAGGATTTAATTCACATTGATTTTATGTGCTTAACTGCTGCTATTTAATTTTAATAATGCTGCTATTAATTTACTTATTGTGTTTCTCTGAAATATGTATTTAACCCACTGTTCACTGTCTGCATATTGTAAAATGCCCTGAGTCTCAGGGGTAGGGCACTCTATAAATGATTACTTACATCCAGGTGGCTCTTGACTATAATTCTTACATAAAAACTTTTATGTACCTTGTATATGCCACCATATATCCTTGCCTTTTGTACCTGTCAAAATACTTACAAAGTTCTGCAATCTCCTCCTTTCTGTCTGCTCTCCCATTACTGAAGCTAACCCTGGCTCGGGCCACTGCCTTCCTTAATGCTGTTACACTGGAGGAAGTATAAGGGATTATTAAGATACAAATACAGCCGGCCCCGTGGCACTGAAGGTTGAGGCACTTGACGCCACACCTCACGCCACGCCAGCAACCTGAGTTCGGAAGTGGACTTTGGGCACTGGGGGTCGGCATGGGGAGAAGAGGATCGAGCGTCCGGAGGACTGCTCTCCTCTCCTCTCCTGGGGTGGGTTGCTGGGAAATCCTAGCTTGGTGAAAGGTCTAGGTGGAGACCAGGAACATTACACCTAAGCGGGGATGTGAATGGGGTGAGGCAGCAGCGGACGTTTGCGGGAGGGGGCAGGTACACGCCCTCTGCAGCTGACATCATTGCACGCCCGTGCCTCGGGAAGCTATTGCTGGGGAAAAATCCTCGCTGCCAGGGGTGCAACGTTGGACCTGAGTGACTGGTCCACATGCCCGCAGTCGGTCCCGACCTGACTTGACTCTCCGCGATCCCCTCCTCTGTAAGGGCTCGCAGTCGGGAAGGGATCCAGCTCTGATTCCTTGGTCGGGAAGGGATTCAGGTTGGGTGGTAAAAGGCTGATTGAGTGGGTCCACATCCCAGGGTACTAAAGGAGCTAAGGGTGGAACTAGTAGAGCCATTTATCAGAACTGTTTAGTGAGTCTCTGAGCACAGGAGAGGTCCCAGAAGACTGGAGAAGGGCTTATGTGTTCCCGCTCCACAAGAGTGGTAGCAGGGAGGAGGCAGGGAACTACAGACCAGTCAGTCTTTCCTCAGTAGTGGGCAAGATTATGGAGGCACTCCTTAAGGAAAGGATAGTGCAACACCTGGAATCCATAGGAGCACAGGATCAAAGACAGCATGGGTTTACAACAGGAAGGTCCAGTCAAACTAATCTCATAGATTTCTTTGACTGGGTAACCAGAGTGGTGGACCAAGAGGGTGCAGCTGATGTCGCCTACCTTGACTTCAGCAAAGTTTTCAATACTGTTCCACATAGATGACTGATTAAGAAGCTGGGTAGGCTCGGGGCAGGTCAGAGGTTGGTCAACTGGGTGGCAAACTGGTGGGCGGGCAGAAAACAGATAGTGGTGGTAAACGGTATACTGTCTAAAGAGATGCAAGTCACAAGTGGGGTACCTCAGGGATCAGTCCTGGGGCCAGTCCTCTTCAATATTTTCATCAGTGACATTGCAGATGGACTGGAGGGTAAGGTCTGTCTGTTTGCAGATGACACCAAGATCTGCAACACAGTAGATGATCTAGATGGTGTGGGCAGAATGAGAAGAGATCTGGATGAACTGGCAAAATGGTCGGAAGAGTGGCAACTGGGGTTTAACGCATAGAAGTGCAAGATCATGCACAGAGGGAAGAGAAACCCTGAAGCCACCTATAGGTTGGGAGGGGAGTTGCTGGCAATCACAAGGGAAGAAAGAGACTTGGGCATCATCATCACAGATGACCTGAAATCATCCAAGCAGACCACTAAAGCAGTAGGTAAGGCTAGGGGGATGTTGAGGTGTATTAGTAGGGGTATCACAAGTCGGAAGAGGGAGGTAATAATCCCTCTTTATAAGACACTGGTTGGGCCCCATCTGGAGTACTGCATGCAGTACTGGAGGCCGCACCTGCACAAGGACATTAACAAAATGGAGGCAGTCCAGAGAAGGGCAACCAAAATGGTGCAGGGACTGCATCAGAAAACATATGAGGACAGATTAATGGAGCTCAATATGTATACCCTAGAGCAAAGGAGGGAGAGAGGTGATATGATCGAAACATTCAAACATCTTAAGGGCATTAACAAGGTGAAAGAGTCTAACATGTTTCAATATAAAAATAATAGCAGGACAAGAGGACACAGCATGAGATTAGAGGGAAGCCGATTAAGGGGTAATGTGAGTAAGTTCTTTTTCACAGATAGGGTGGTGGATGCATGGAATGGCCTACCTCAGGAAGTGGTGGATATGAATACAG
This sequence comes from Neoceratodus forsteri, assembly GCA_016271365.2. Classification (NCBI taxonomy): domain Eukaryota; kingdom Metazoa; phylum Chordata; order Ceratodontiformes; family Ceratodontidae; genus Neoceratodus; species Neoceratodus forsteri. The sequence continues at coordinate 1,733,237,612 of CM057449.1, forward strand.
TGCAGGGCTTCAAACAGGCATAGGATAGACATAAGGGAGCAATACAGATGAGTATGAATAGATAGGCCATTGACAGAGTACAGGCCTATGGCACATTCATAAGGTAGAAAAAATGGGCAGACTGGATGGGTCTTGTGGTCCTTATCTGCCGTCACCTTCTATGTTTCTATGTCTCACCCGAGAGAGTCCCTGGCAACCAGTGACAGGAAGAAAAAATTACTCACCTTAGTAATGTTGTTTCTTCTAATGGAGTCTTGCTGTATTCTGACATATTGCAGTGATGTCCAACCTTTGAACTGCCCCGGAGATGAAGGAGTTAACTTTCCATGCCAGGCATGGAACCCTGAGCTCGAGCTCGGTTGAGACTCTGTCTGTTGCTGTTTGAACTCAAACCGTGAGATCTTTACAAGCTAAATTCACTGGGTGTTCTGTTTGGAAACTGTAAACTTACACTAGCCAACTGGCTACTAAATATAATAAAAATATTTTTTTGTCCCAAAACAAAGACTCAAGTCAGGAAACCCAAAAAAATAAAACAAAACACAACACCCACACACCCAAACTAAAGGGGTGAGAAAAGAAGGGGTGGGGGCACCTCCCGAGTGCCAACACTGCTACCGCCCACCCACATCCCAAAAACCAAGGTTCTGAGAGGGGAGGCGGGGAGGTCAGAATACAGCAAGACTCCATTAGAAGAAACAACATTACTAAGGTGAGTAATTTTTTCTTCAAACAACATGAAGTCTTGCTGTATTCTGGCATATTGCAGACTACCAAGCAGTACCTCCATGGAGGAGGGACAGAACCTACTTAGGAAATAGGCTCTGAAGCACTGCTGTGCCAAACCGAGCGTCACTCCTAGCCTGGATATCCAGAAAGTAATGCTTGGTAAAAGTGTGTACTGTTTTCCAGGTGGCTGCTTAACAAATCTCTAAGATAGGAATATCCCTGGCAGCAGCCAGGGAAGCAGCTGTACCTCTGGTAGAGTGAGCCCTCAGGCCTGAGGGTGGGATCCTACCTAGTTTTTCGTAGCAAAATTGAATGCAAGAGACAATCCACCTGGCAATAGATCTCTTAGTGGCAGGTTTTCCCTTACCAACCTCACCATAAGTGAGGAACAGTTGGAGGGAGTCAAACCTGTGACCCTTGGTGCGCTCTATGTAGTAACTAAGGGCCCTTTTCACATCCAAACTGTGCAGCCTCCTCTCCCCAGAGGAGGAATGGTCAGTGAAGAAAACAGGAAGAGACATAGACTGGTTAAGGTGGAAATCTGAAACCACCTTAGGCAAAAACTTCCTATTAGTCCTGAGGACCACCTTATCTCTATGGAAAGAGATAAAATCAGGTTCCATTGACAGGGCCTGTAACTCACTTATGCATCTGGCAGAAGTGATGGCCACCAAGAAAACAGTTTTCCAAGTCAAGTACTTAAGCTCAGCTGAGGACAAAGGCTCAAAAGGGGGTTGCATAAGCTGAGCAATGCAAACATTAAGGTCCCAAGCAGGGGCAGGGTCCCTGAAGGGAGGATTGGTATGAAGCAATCCCTTGAAAAATTTAGAAAATACAGGATGAGCTGAAAGTGAAGAGTGCTTGCCTGCTGCGAGGAAGGCAGAGACAGCTGCCAGATGCACTTTTAGTGTAGCTTGTCTGAGTCCCAAGCTATTAAGATGAACCATATAGTCAAGGACTGTGGGCAGGCCAGCAGACTCTGGAGAAATATGCTTCCCAGAGCACCATATAGAAAATATTTTCCACTTGGAGTTGTAAGTGTTTCTGGTGGAAGGCTTCCGAGAAGCCTTTAAGATATCCAGAACACCTGGAGAGAGGTGCAAATCAGCAAACTCTAACTCTTCAAGAGCCAGGCCTTGAGATTGAGAGATTTGAGATTCGGATACCAAACCCTCCCTGAGCACATGTTAACAGGTTATAATTCCTGGGAAGAGACAGGGAAGGTGGACTGCTAAGGACAACAAGAGAGGTACCAGGGCTGTCTGGCCCAGTCTGGAGCAATCAGAATCACCTTGCAGGGTTGAGACCTGATTTTGACTAACACCTTGAACAGAGAGAGGAAGGGGGAAAAGCACAGGAACTTCCCTTCCCAATTAAGAACTAGGGCATCCAGGGGGACTGAGCCCAACACTGGGGGTCTGCAGCAAAAGAGAGGAAGTTGGTGATTGTCTGGGGCTGCAAAAAGACCTATCTGTGGGGTGCCCCATCTGGAGAAGATCACCTTCAAAACCAGGGGATCCAGGGACCATTCGTGATGGCCCTGAGATATCCTGCTGAGAGCATCTGCCAGGACATTGTCCTTGCCTGGGAGGCGTACTGCTGTAAGAGAGGTGTTCAGGGAATAGGCCAGAGACCATAACTGCATTGCCTCTGTACACAAGGCCGTAGACCGAGTGCCCCCTTGCTTGTTGATATACCACATTGTGGTGGAATTGTCTGTCCTGATCTGAACTACTTTGTTCTGAACAGACTTGGAAAAAGCTTGAAGTGCTAGAAAGACTGCTCTGAGTTCTAATAGATTGATGTGAAGCAGAGATTCCTGAGGAGACCACAACCCTTGGATGGTCAGGTCCCCCAAATGGGCTCCACGCCCCAAGAGGGAGGCATCTGTAGTAAGGATTAGAGAATGAGACTGAGTGACAAAAGGAACTCCCTGTCTTAGATTGTCCTGATCCTGCCACCACTGTAATGCCTGGATCAGGGTTCGAGTCACTGGAATTAGTTTGGTCAGAGGGTCCTTTTTCTGAGACCAGAAGGCTCTAGAACTGACTTTGAAAGATTCAGAAGGAAACCTAGAGAAGTGAGCAGTTGCTGAGTTATCTGTAGGTGTAACTTGACTTGGTCTGGAGACTGGCCTACTATGAGCCAGTCATCCAGGTATGGAAAGATGGAGATCCTTTTTCTCCTTAGGAAGGCAATTACTACTGCCAGGCATTTTGTGAACACCCTTGGAGCAGAAGTTAGGTCGAAGGGCATTGCTCTGAATTGGTAATGGCCTGAGGGCAGCTCAAACCTGAGGTACTTTCGGTGGGAGCTTCTGATGAGAATATGGAAATAGGCATCCTTGAGGTCCAGGGAGACTAGCCAGTCCCCTGGCCTTAGAGAGGGTAGAATTATTCCCAGAGTCAGCATTTTGAACTTTGGCTTTAAAAGGTGCTTGTTTAAATATCTGGATCCAAGATGGGCCGCCATTCTCCTGTCTTTTTGGGGGTTAGGAAGTACCTGGAGTACAATCCTTTCCCTTTGTGTAGGGGTGGAACCCTCTCTATGGCTCTCAGAGCCAAGAGGGAAGAGACCTCTGCCTCTAGGGCAAGTGTCTCTGAAGGATTTGCAGGTGGAAAGGATCTGGTTCTCATCTTTGGAAATTTTCTGAAGCTGAGAAACAGTCCCTGGCTTACTACTTCCAGGACCCATTTGTCTGATGTTAAGGACATCCAGTCCTGGACAAAGTAAGCCAGCCTGCCCCCTACAGGTGGTGGAGAATCGGCCCTGACAAACCCATCAGGGTGCCTGTTTGGCAGGGGCTTTAGGCTGAGGGGTGGAAGCAGGCCTGCTTGTACCCTGTCTGCCTCTCCCTCTGAAGAACCCCCTATGAGCATAAGCAGAAGAGGAGGCCTGGGCTTGGTAGAAAGGCCTATGAAAAGGCCTGCCCCTGCCCTGGAATGCTGCCTCTGGGTAGTGGCTTGCCTTTCCTTGGCCTGAGCACTCTATAGGTGGTCCTGTATTCATCCATTTTCTTCATGAAGTTCTCCGCTTTGCTCCCAGAGAATTACCCACAACAGGAAAATCCATGGCCTTAGTCTGGGTATCCTGAGACAGGCTAGTACATCTGAGCCAAGCTATCCTTAAGGGCCACAGATGTAGCCATGACTCTAGATGAAACATCATTGGAGTCCACTGCAGCATGGAATTGCACCTTGGATGCCTCAATACCATCCGCAGCCACCTGCTCCAGCTCCTTGGCAAGCTGGCCAGGGACCTATTTAGCTAAAGCCATTACAGTGTCCCATCTAGATTTCTGATATCTAGCTGTATAGGCCATATAATTAGCCTGCCTGAGTCCCAAGGATGCTGCCATGCACTGTTTCTTTGCCATGGCATCAATCCTCCTGGAGTCCTTATCTGGAGGGTGTGAAGCCAAGGGTATATTTGCCTTATCACAGGCAGCAGCCTGCACTACCCCAACATGGCTGCATTGTTGGGTAAGGAACTCGTATCTGAGCCTGAGAGAGTATACTCTTGCCATTCTCTTTGTCCAGAGGAGGTATAGAATTAGGAGTTTTAAAATTTTATTGTCTGTTTCCAAAGGACTTATGAAGGGGAATAGACAGCCTCCTGGACTCTGGGATATCCATCATTTCAACATAGTCAGGCTCCTCCTGGTCATCAACAGCTTCTTCCATAGGAAGCTGAAGAGTTTCAGCCACTTTTTTGTAGAACATAAAATGGGAAGGGGACTCAGAAAGGGCTATTTCATCAGCGGTCAGAGAAAGAATTTGTGGATCCGCACCGGCTGATTTATCCCTTCATTTTCTTTTAACCGGTCGGTTCTCCTGTTGCCCGAAGTTTTGCCCTGGTCAGAGAGCACTCCTTCTGGTTCGGTTGGAACCGAACCGGGCTGGCCATCCGGGTCAGCGGACTTCTTGGCCTCCCTTTCCCTGAGCCTACCAACTCTCTTTTCCAGGGTAGCTGCAGGAAAATTCTTGCAAATCTGGCAGTCTGAATCGAGGTGGTCAAACCCCAGACAATAAACACAGGTGGTGTGAGGGTCAGCCTTAGCAAAGGCTTCCCCACACACGCTACAGTGTTGAAACCCAGTGGGCCCGGTTTTTCTTTTGGGTTTCTCAGACATGGCCAGTCCTAACAAAACTTACCCTTTTTTCGGCAATCCGCCAGACAAGACACCCTTATCGGTTCCTGACGTGTTACAGTGCGTGGAAAAACCGAATGAAACTGCTTTTTTAGAACCGATAAGGACCGGTTACACACTCTAAAAGTAGAATAAACTTTTTGAACAACCTGATTGGTTCAAACAGACCGATCCACGTTTACAAGTTACACAGAACAACAAGAAAATAAACCTATCTAGTACTCACGATACCACAGACCAGAGACTGAACTGACAGGTTAACGGATTAAATTCGAGTCAAACCGAAAACTGCACTTAACCCGACAAACTTGAACCAAGCAAAGGAGAAATTCGGAGCGACTGTTCAGTGAGGCGGAGTAAAGAATCTGACGGTTCAAGTTCAAACAGCAACAGAAAGAGTCTCAACCGAGCTCGAGCTCAGCGTTCCATGCCTGGCATGGAAAGTTAACTCTTTCATCTCGGGGCAGTTCAAAGGTTGGACATCACTGCAATGTATCAGAATACAGCAAGACTTCATGTTGTTTGAACAAAAGAGAATGGGGGGGGGGGGAGATTCCAATACAGGCAAATGCCTGGGTCCGGCCAGATATCCCGTTCAGATGTACAAAAAATTTGGAGAGCTCCTGCTTCACCCTTTACTATGGGTATATATGTAGATTCAGCAGGGAGATGCCCCTCCTCCCTCTTGCAGCTATGCCACCAGGTATGTCTTACCCAAACTGGGGAAGAACCCCACACAGCCCTCCTCATAGTGACCAACTTCCATCTAAAACTGTGATTATAACATTTTTATGGCAATATGGGCTAAACGTCTAGATGGCCTTCTTCAGCTGTTCCTGGATGTGGACCAGGTGGATTTCACCCGACACAAACAGGCTCATGATATGTACTTTGTGTCCAGTTATTACCTGAATATGCTTTTGCCCGGTCAATTCCCTGGTCCTCACCAGCCTCGGTGCAGAGAAGGCGTCTGACAGGGTCTCATGGCCCGTTCTGTGGGCTACCCTACTATGGTTTGGTGTCCCACCAGAATGGGTAGAATTATTACAGTGATTGTATACTTCCACTCAAGCATATGTTCAAGGTAATCGGAGAATTTCTGATCCCATTGTTTTGGAGCGTGGGACCAGGCAGGGTTACTCCCTCTTGCCTCTACTTTTTGCTTTATATATTGAGCCCCTTGCATTTCAAATCATGAGGACATGGAGGTAGAAGAGGTACTTCTGGAAAGCAGGCAGTACACATTTGCACGCTTTGTTGATGATATATTATTGACCCTCCTGTCGCCAGAGGTGTCCCTTTCCAAAGTATGGTCTGTCTTAACATATTATGAAATGCTGGCGGGGTTCCGCTTGAACTCCCATGAAAACTAAAGTTATTACATATAATTTCTCTTCTTCGACCTTGTTGTCTCAGTTCACTTTTTGGTGGACCAGAAGAAATAATTACTCACTGTAGTAATCTTCTTTCTTCCAGAGGATCCACTAATATTATTAACTTCTGCAGTGTCCCTTTAAGGCAATACTGCTCCAAAGAGAAATAGAACTATATACAAATGATGGAACCATTTGCCTTGTGCCAGTTTTCAAAAGCTGCACAACTAACTGCCAATATTCTAGCTCCTCAGATTTGGACAGAGCCTGCAAAGAGGCCCTATTATAATAATTTAATTAAAACCCATAAAAAAAAAAAAAAAACAACACTGGTGCAACTACTACAATATTAACAACCCCCCTTCAATGTCAGAATCACCTGAGAAGGGGGAACAAGGCTCAACAGGGCTAAAATAGATAAAGAAAACATGCCAGTAACTGGCACCCCTACAGCTGATTGATCAGTCAGTGATGTAGAGGTCTCTGATTCTAGAAGGGGAAGTAAAGGTGGAAAAGTTAACAATATTAGTAGATCCCCTGGAAGAAAGAAGATTACTACAGTGAGTAAATATTTCTTCTTACCCCAGGAATCCACTAATATTATTAACTTCTGTAGACTACGAAGCAGTACCTTTGGAGATGGGCACAGAACCTATTTAGGAAAGGAACTCTGCAGAACTGCTGTGCCAAACCTGCTATCACTTCTGGACAAGTGTCCAAGATGAAATGCCTTGTAAAGGTGTAGACCGATTTCAGAGTAACTGCTTTACAGATTTCCAACAGGGGCATCTCCCTGGCAGCTGCTACAGTGGCAACTGTATCCCTTGTGTGATGAGCTCTGAGCCCTGATGGGGCTCCTTTCCCACTTTGGAATCGCAAAACTGGGTACACTGAACTATCCCACACGAGTAAGTTATTTTGGAAGCTGGACTTCTTATGCCCACATCACCAGAGGTCAGGAAGTGCACTTGCCTGTCCTGCCTGTGATCCTTGGTATGAAATGTGTGGTAATTCAGGGTTCTTTTTACATCCAGACTGTACAGTCTGCATTCGCCTGAGCAGGAATGCTCAGTGAAAAGACTGGCAAAGTTACAGATTGGTTCAGGTGGGAGCCTGATATGAACCTGGGTAGGAACCTCCCATTTGTTCTCAGCACTTTCTTGTCTATATGACAGGAGATATTAATCCTTTCACATGCACAAGGTCTGGAACTCACTGATCCTTCAGGCAGAAGTGATGACTACCAGAAAAACTGCTTCCCAAATAATACACTTGGGGTCTGATGAGACTATGGGTTCAAAAGGGGAAAGTATGAGCTGAACAATGCAGGTGTTTAGGTCCCAAACTGGCACTGGTTCACTGTGAGGGGAATACAGGTGGGACAAACATTTTAAAGGACTGTGAGAAGATTGGATTGGTTGCCAAGGAGGCTTCCTTTCCAGTAGAGATGTAAACAGACATTGAAACCAATGTAATATAGGGTCAATTACTGTAAATCCAGTGAGTGCCGGTATGTTAGGTAATCACACAAGGCTGGGATACCTGCCTGTGCTAGTACCACACCCCTGGAAGAACAACAAACTGAAAACCTGTTCCACTTTGCAGCACAGGCTTTCTTAGTAGCAGGTTTTCTGTACCCCCTTCAAACCTCCAGGAAACTTTCTAACAGTTGCAAACCTGCATACTCTTAAGTCCTCAAGGGCCAAGCCCTGAACCTGAAGAGCCTGTGGCTGGAGTACATGATCCTCCCCTGGTAGGAGGTCAGCAGGTTGTGCCTCCGAGGGAGGTGTACAGGCTTGGCCACAGGCATGGAGAGCAGCAAAGAGTACCATGGCTGTCTGGCCCAGTCCAGTACCAGTAGACTCATTGCTGCTGGCTGAGATCCAAGTTCGATGAACACCCTGAATAACAGAGGAAAAGGAGGGAAGGCATACAAATGCCTCTCTAACCCATCCAAAATCAGAGAATCCAGGGGTACTGTGCCCCTGTCTGGTGGTCTACAGCAGTACTGAGGCAGGTGGTGATTGTTGAGGGATGCAAGGAGATGCATCCCCAGGGTGACCCACCTTCTGAACACTACAACCCGCACCTGTTTGTTCAGGAACCACTAGTGATAAGCCTGATTTATCCTGTTCAGAGAGCATCTGCCAGCTACTGTCTTTTCCTGGCAGATGGATAGCTTGTAGAAAGGCACTGGGGGAGTAGGTCAGTCTCCATATGTTCATTGCCTCCGTGCACCAAAAAGTGAATCTTGTCCCTTCCTGTTTGTTGATGTAGTACAGTATGGTTGCATTGTCTGTTCTGACTTGTAACACTTTCCCTAAGTCAGGGCAGCAAAGGTTTGCAAGGCTAGAAACACTGCTCTCGGCTCCAGTAGGTTTATGTGCTGGAGTGACTCCTAAATACCATGAGTGATGAGCTCTCCTGGATGGGCAACCCACCCCAACAAAGGTACATCTGTGGTAAGAATCACAGATGCAGACTACTATTGGAAGGAAACAACTTATTTCTGAGGTTGCCTCCTTCCGTCCACCATTGAAGTGTCTGCAGTAACTCTCTTGTTACTGGGATTGGCTCTGAAAGTGGGTCTCTTCCCTGGCACCAGTGACCCAGGAACTGTATGCCCCTCATCTGAAACCTGAGGCCCAGAACTGTACCTGCTTACAGGAGTTGTAGGAACTATGTTGCTGTTTATGGTGCCAGCTGCAGAGAGTTGCTTACTCTTTCCTAAGGTAGGTAAGCTTTCCCCACAATGGTATTCAGTTCATCTACGAACTACAGTTCTGCAGAGGGATCAGGACTGACTCCCTCTCTTTTTTTTTTTTTACATCTATCAGGAACCTCAGGGACTGTAGAAGTCCAGTGTCACTTGCAAGTGATCCCTTACCTGCTGGGGAAAACTTTCCCATGACTAGCTAGTCATCCAGGTAGGAAAAAACGATACACTTAGTTTTCTTTGGTGAGCCACCACCATTGACCAAAGGGGGGGGGGGTGTAGTGAGACTGGTAGGGGGAACACTGAGATACCCTGCTTTCTCAGGTATGCCACCACCACTGCCGGGCACTTTGTGAATGCCCTTGGAGCGGAGCTTAGGCAGAATGGCAAAGCTGCAAACTGTTTTAATGTTGGCAGAGTTATTGCCAATGTGACCATTTTGAACCCAAGTTTACCAGGTGTCAAAGTAGTGAATCCCACTACCCACTAAAGGTACTTGGGAGGACCTGAGAAATCAAGTCAGTGGTTTTGCTCTGGTTGTGGCTGGGCTTGTCCAGCCTGTAAGCAACGCATGGAACCCTTTTACCTCTACCCCTGCAGGGATGGTACTGCAGCTGCTGTGAAGGAAATGAACATTATCCGGCTCTTTAGAAATGAGGAGACAGCCGGCCCGGTGGTGTTGAGAGCTGAGGTGCTGGACGGCTTACCTCAAGCCACAAATGGCGACCTGTGTTTGAGAACAAGCACGGGTCGTCGGGGGTTGGCGGGTAGGAGAAGGATCGAGCATCCGCTGGACCGCTCTCCTTCTCCGGGTGAGACATTAGCTGTCGGCGCCCACTGGCCCCCAGCGGCTGCTGGGGAGGCAGCACGCCCGATGCTACAGCCAAAGGGAGGAGGCAGGGCAGGCAGCTTGGTGAGGCCCAGCGTGCAGGCGTGTGCTCACGCAGGCCATTGCACACCCCCCTCCACACAAGGTGAGAAAAGCAGAAAAAACAGCTCCAAACAGAATGAAGTGATCCCCGCAGCACTGCCTCCAAGAAGGCACCTTCCTGGCATGGATCCATTTGGGGCGGGTTGAGTCACTCCCCACCACCCTGCCACGAAGGGTAAGTTGTGGGGTGCACAAGGGAAGGGGTCTAACCTTCAGGGCTGTGCGAGGGGACAACTGAAGGCAGGCTTGCAAGCTGGGAGCTCTGGAAGAAATAATACATCAAAAAAAAAAAAAAAGAAATGAGGAGACATTCCAGACTCTTGCTTTTCTCACTCCCTTGAGGAGAAAGGTAAAAAAAAACAGTCCACACTTCAGTCACATTAACGCATATTTCTTTTAACATTTACCAAGCCTTTTCACAATGGACCCAGATCACATTTCAGGAGAGAGAACAAATACAGCATTTCAATGAAAGATTTATGGCTGTCAGCCGGTAGTTCAGTTACTGAACATTATTTAAAGATCATTCTGCCAAGTGTGGAGCACTGCCTCTTCATTCCTTGTCTGGGTTATTTTCTCTTCTAGCCACTGCATCTGTACAACAAATATTTGACTTTGAGAACACCCTTCTTTTTTTCCATATAGGTATTTATCCTCCTTGGCCCAGCTGCCCCCTTCTGTCTGACCCCCCCCCAAGCCCCACCACCCCAGTATCACCAGGACTTACCTTCCAGCCCAGTCGCCAGGTGCAGAGCCTTCGGAAGATCAGGCATCTTCCTGCAGCCGGGGTTTTTCCTCTTTTTTCTCCCTTCCCTGTTGCTGGGGTGCATACAGCCAGATGTGCATAACAGTAGGCGCACGCACGTCAGCGGAAGTCCCGCAGCACCCTTCCCTTCCCTTGGCATCCAACAGACCCACACTACCCACATGCCTCCACCTGGGGGCAGTCATTTTACAGGAGCGCTAGTCCTCCCTCCCCGGGAGAGGGGAGCAGTCCTCTGGACGCTCGATCCTCTCCCTCCTCAGCTGACCCCCAGTGGCCCGCTCGCACTGCGAACACGGGTCGCCAGCGTGGCAGGTGGTAAGGCACAGATGTCTCAGCCCTCCACGCCACTGGGCTGGCTGAGAACACCCTTCTTAAGGAACTTTTACATGCGTTGACTTTCACTGCTCGTTCCCTTACCGCTCTTTGCTTCTCTCTCAGATCCCTTGTAGGCACCATTCCCTGTATTGCTCTCTTGGCCCTTTCAAAATTTTAACAAGGTTTCCAGACAGCCAAGAGAGCAGGAGATTTCCTCACCAAGGGACCGATATGAGCAGCAGTGCGCAAGAATACGGCTGGGCAGAAAGGTACAAAACTCCACCAACCCAGGCAAGCAGGGAAGGCAGAATAGGTGAATGATTGCTTCTCTTGCCGAAGGGATCACCTGTACATACAGAAAAGGTAACACTACAGTTGATCTGTTACGTTCGTTTCGACACAGATCACTGCATGTAAAAGCACCTATAGTTACAGCAGCTTGCCAAACATTATTTAGTGCAAGGGTCTTACTGGCATCTTCTCCCTAGAGGGCAATGGTATTACCCTGCCTCCAGCTCAATAACATTCATAATCTTAAGTTTCCAATGTGAACCTGATAAGAATTAATGTTTTGGGTTTCTTTATGATATAGGCTGAAACAACCAAAATGTACTTTAGGACAATCTATATCCGGTTTTACAGTCATTCAAGTTTCTCCTGCTTTCTGGTATTGTAAGAGCATTATGTGGCAGAAAACTTAGTAAGAGATGAAGTAAGCAATTACACAAGACAGGGTGTACATTACCTTATACTGCTGCACAGTCATGTCATGGGTCCTGGCCAGTATTGGAATTACACTTTATGAGCTTTGGGAGCTAGGGGGCTCATAAGGGACCTATCTTTAAATTGAGCCCCCCTCCCATTATAAGTCATTGGCACTGATGCATGAGCTTCAGAGCTGGGGGCTGAGCCCTGGCAAATGACTGATTCCAACACTGGTACTTGGCCAATCCTAGCTCTCTATTTAAAATACACATTTTATAAATAAAGTGAAATACTGTCTTCTGTAACAAGGCTGCAAGTTTTAGCTTCAGCCTGGCAATTACAGTAGGTGACTTGCAAATGTTCAGAGGGTGCTATGTTAGCCAGCGAAAGACACAGATCAACTGAAAATTGACAAGTAACATAGTAGCACAGTAGTTTAAGGCAGAGAGGGACTCTAGGGCCATCATTTTGATTTATTTCGTTTTTGTTTACCGGGTAGGGTGCACTAGGCATACATATGCCTATTTTCAGGCACAATCTGGGAGTAGAGTTGGTAAAGGAAATCATACCTGCAATGATTTCTTTATTAGGTGAACAACTGATTTAGATATACACATTTTTGAACCCTTTAAACCTCTTGTACCGTGTCTCCCAACTAAAGATGGACTTTCTTTTATAAGGATTGAGCTTAAAGAATTGCTCTTCAGTTGCAAAATACAGGATGGTTATTTTATAAATGCAAGTTAAATGTCAGGGTTATGAGTATATTTTGCTGTATAAACTGTGTCTTGGTGGTAATAGGAAAATTATCTTTGTGGATCACAGCTGTTCATACTCTACACAGTTTACTGCATTGGATCTGGCCTCATATACTGCAGTCATCTCCTTAACAGGTTAAGTACAGAGTTCTATAATATAGTCAAGACTATTTCAGATTCATGAAATGGACATGAAGCCTCTATCTTTGTTCAGCTGAGTATATTAAATGTGACCACCAGTGTCTCCACAGAACCTGGGTCTCCTAGGTAGCAAAAATTTCACCATACCACTGGGCCAGCCCAACATGACACATGTATAGCAAGAAGTGAACAGAATTTTCCAGCAGAAAAGGCCCACTTGGCCCACACAGTCTGCCTAGATGTTCCCTGCTTATTCTACCTCCACAGAATCTAGCTGGTCCCTGAAGCCCCCCTCCATCCTCTCTGTCTCTTATCTAATACAGTCTGACCCACTTATAGTGGACACCTTTGTACCAGACACCTGTTTATAATGGACAGATCTGCCTTGCCAAAAGCTATGCCCACTTATTCCATACTCTGCAACCCCTGTGTAGCGCACACTGTGAGCTTCTTGATGCCCCATTACATGTTGTGAACTGCCTGCTAACTGCCTGATAATTACCCCCTTATTATTCAGCTGGTTTGTCTGGCACTATAATGACATCAATCACCTCACCTGATGCCTAATACCTGACACCTTGCTCCAGGGATTACTCCACAACACCTGTTGCCTGTCTGTGTAACCTCCCCTGCCTCCCTCTTGATTGCTGCTTCTCAGCCTCATGACCCCCAATCAGCCCAGGCAGCGAACACAAAATCTTATCAGTCTTGTTTACTGTTCAGTCCCCAGTCAGCTGCAAATAGAAGTTCCTCAGTTCCAGAAGGGGTTATGCTGTTATTTTAACTTTGATGAGTGAGATGAGGCATACAAAATTCATATTTAAAATTTTTAGGATACTGCAGGCACCCTTTATAACGGACAAAACCTGCTTACACAAATGTGTCCGTTATAGGAGGGTTCTACTCTATACCCTTATGTCTATCTCATGCTTGTTTGAAACCTCCAACTGTTTCAGATTCCAGAACATCCGCTGGCAGTCTATTCCAGGTTGTCTAGAACCCTTTCAGTAAACAAGTATTTCCTCACATCACTCTTAAATTTCTTCCTCCAGCTTCATCCCTGCTCCTGGCCTTGGTGCTCATTCTCATTTGAAAGAGATTCCCCACCTGCACCCTTTTCACACCTCTGAGGTACTTGTAGGTCTCTATCATGTCCCCTCTCACTGTCCTCTCTTCCAGGATGAACATGTTGCGATCCCTCAGTATCTCCTAGTAGGGCTTCTCGTTCAGCCTCTGCACCATATTAGCTGTCCTTCTCTGGACTTCCTTCACCTCATCTACGTCTTTTCTGAGATGTGGCCTCCAAAACTGGACACAGTATTCCCGAGGGGGGGGGTGTCTCCAGCGAGTGATACAGTGGCACCCTACCCACTGCCTTGTCACACTGCCTTGCTACCTTTAGGTCCTCAGATATGATAACCCCAGGGTCCCTTTCCTGTCTAGTAACTGTTAAGTTTCTATACCTAAGGTGCATGACTTTGCACTTTTTGGCAGTGAATCTCAAGTGCCAAGTCTCTGACCACCCCTCAAGCTTCCCTAGAACCCTGCGCATTTTCTACACCCCCCCCCCGTCCATCCTATTGCAGATTTTGACGTCATCTGCAAAAAGGTGAAACAGTCACTGAACTTCTGTATTTAGACAGACGAAGAAATGGCAAGAAAAAGGGATCAACTGCCCATCGTTATAAAAAACGATCCCGTCTTATGGCTATACACAAAAATATACAGAGGCTCTTACCTTCTGATCTGTGCTGTCTCGATATGTCAGGCCAAAATAATCCTTCTCTAACAGGTTGAGCTGTGCACACACTTTGTCAAAGAGCACCTGACCCTTGGAGCGTTTCTGGGAAGGACAGAAAAAAAAAAACAAGTTAAAAGACTGCAGTTTTTGAGCACTGGGACATCTCTCAAGCTCTTAAACTAGTATAATACAGAAAGCAAAATAAAAAAAAAATGGCCTAGCAAATTCATTTATATAAACGATGTCTGCAAAAAAGAACTTATTGAAGTGGAAGCTATTATTCTTCATAAGCCTTCTGGTGAACCCCGTAAAGAAGTACATTGAAACACAAGTTACAGTTCAGTGCCACAGCACAGCCAGGCCAGTAGTGGACGCAAGTCATTATCATCAGTTGGCCTACAGTATGTGAAATGAGCTATGGTAGTCTCAGTCCAGTTCCCAGTGACAGGCTCCACATCATAAAAACTACCAACACAATTATCATTAACTGGCACTCTAGCAGATAGTCTCATATGAGAGGTCACAGACTGAATGGCATGCATGCATCATGACTTCCAGACCACTGAAAATAATTTATTTGTGGTCCAGTGGACACTATGGGATCACAGGAACTGGAATCTGCACTCTGATAACCTGGAAAATTAAGCTGTTTCTATACCAGGTCTGATAGGTTGATACTGACTACCTTGCTGTACAAATTTAGTCATATAACCAAAGCATGTTATAAAATGTTATGGAATTTTATTTAATCTTAAGTAAATTCCTAAACATTTAATGGTAAAGTACATCCTGGAATGTATTTAATCTAAGACAAGTAAGTCATTCTAGACATAAGTACTGGACTATTTTCAGTTCTTAGCATGGCCGCTGAATTTGAACTACACTCTCACTAACAAGGAAGCTCTTCCATGACGGGACATGCTTACAATGTAGTTCTTGTACTTCCAGTAATTCCAGCGTAATGTAATCTCTACAAGATATCCCGGGGATCAAACGTACTGCGACATTCTGGACCAGCTGCAGGAGGCATATCAAACTCCCAGATAACCCTATGTAGACAGCATTACAGTAATCCTACACAGATGTGAAGAAGGCATGGACTATTGTCACTAGGTCACAGGGTGCTAGAAATGGCTTTATCCATGCAATGTTACAAAGACAGTGGGAGGAAGGGGGACTGCTTCTTAGACACCAGGGAGTAATTATCATGAGAAAGGGAGACAAGGGGGGCTCTTTTCCTCACAGAACCCTTTAGAACTATCTTACAACTAGTTTCCTATTGAAATTACTGGTTCTAAAACAAAAACCCTTTTTTGAGTTTTTTCCCCCCGTTTCAAACCCCTCATAAATCATGAGTGGTTTGTCCAACCCTAGTACTGATACACAAATACACAGTACAGCAGAACTATCCATGAAGGTGTGGACTCTCTGAAATAACTGTGTATGCAGATGCTATTCCTTATCTTTCACCCCAGTGCTGTATGCCAACTCTCTCAACCATCAGATCTTAGCTGACTGAAAGGATATCAGCAAGCAATTTGTAGACCTTATTCAAGGGAGGACAGGCAGGGCTACATGGCTCTGTGGTTATGCCACTATAAGAGCTACAGGCATGGGCAGGTAATCTCTCCTCACTACCTGAACTTATTTATAACTCACACTATAGAGAAGTACAAGCAGTACCTTGGATAATGGAATTAGGGTTTTCTGAAGATATACACTCTTCAGGATAGAGGCCCTGTGGAGATATAATATAGGTCATGCAAGAATGGTAAGTTAATGTGGACAAACAGTTAACAGCTATATGAATATTAGAATACCAAACACATCTGGCAACAGTATTTCTATTAGTGTGTGCTCACAACCCTTCGAAAAAAGAAGAAGACATGCAGCAGTGACTGATGCAGGAAATTATCCACTAGGATAGCAGCTGATTTGAAGCCAAAGAACCATGACAAGCTTCAGTAAATGTGAAAAAAGTTGCTCGTTAGCCCATCCATCTAATAGAAGCAGTCCTACTGAGATGAAAAACGAAGGGCCCATTTAATGTTCAAGAAGTAAACAGTGGCTTCACCTCTATATTAATGAAGCCACTGAGAAAATCAGAGGTTCCATTCTCTGACTGTTATCAAAGCAATAATCAGAATGAGCTTCCACAAAAGAAATTTAACTTGCAGTAATACAAGGACCTTGATGTGTGGGTCAAGCAATTAACTGAAGACCAAATGGAGATCCAACAGAAGAACAGACTCCTTCACGGGATAGCAAACATGTTTTAAGACCTTGAGGAATCTACAAAAAAAGGATCAAAAGCTAGAGAATTACAATAAGAAAAAGATCAAAAATCTATAATGGCTGCAAGGTGAGCCGTTAAGTAAGCAAGGTTTTAGTCTCAAGGAACACACAGTCAACAGGTAACATAGAACATTCCAAATATAACATGCAAGGGGAGAAAAAAGATATCCATACACTAGCCACAATATTTACCATCTCATTGAATAAGGTTTCATGGTAGAAGATTGACGCAGACCTCTGAAACTGTTATCACCTCCTCCAACAGATGAAGAGACTGGAATTCAGAAGTCTCAAGGACCAGTTCTGGTGCAGAGACTAAGGTATTTAGATGGGTCTCTTGCCATCTGGACCTTATTTGCAACACCTGCCTAAGGTAAATGGGTCAGGCTAAGAAGGTACAGTCAGCCAGTGTAATCCAGAACTTACAGCATCATCGTAGCCTGTGTCAGGCACGCATCTGTGGAGAGCAGGAAAGGGCTGGAGAAAAGGAACAACCATTCAGAGTTCACCTAACTCCATGGTGATGGCAACTTTCACTTTCTTTTTATTAATTCTATTATAATTTATGGACCTATATATTATTTTGCCTTTAGGCCAGTTCTGGTGACTTCAAAGCCCCAACACTATTTACCTCTGCCAATGCCTTCCCCATGACAGGAGTTTTGCAGCATACCACCCCAGATGCAAACAACCACTATGGTGGGGTTCGTGGAGTGGGGCCCAAGAGTACCAGAGCTATCATTTGATGGCATTGGGGGATTTTCCCCCCTGTACCGTGGACTGCAATTGTGCTGTGTGCCTCATTCCTCCCTCCACCCAATGGTGCCATGAACAGCCTAGTACAAAGATATACTGTATACATACAAATACACCAACAGAACTGGCTGAGGGTAGGACTCAGCAAGTGGTAGTTAACAGTGAATTCTCTGGGTGAACCAGGGTACCAGTGGGATGCCACAAGGATCAGTCCTGGTACCAGTGTTGTTCAGTTTTCTTCATATGTGACATAGGGTAAGGTAGCCAGAGCAAGATCTGCTAGAGAATGGACACACAGGAGGGAATAAGAAAAAGGAAAAGGGATCTAGTAAAACTGGAAAGGTGGTCCAAGGTGGGGTAATTCAAACCGAACACCAAAAAGTGCAAGGTTATGCAGGAAGACTGTAGAACGGACTATGGGATGGGGGGAGCGAGAGTGGTACAGACCACTGAGGAAAGGGGGTCAGTATCAGCTACAAATGTTTTTTTTTTAATTCATCTTATTTATCTACCCGCTGCAGCGACTACCAGTGGGGGCATCCAGCCGCTGGCCTTGCCCACCGGGAGAGCACCAGGCTCACTCACGTGATGGGGGATCTGGCACGGCCATCGCCGATCCATTGGAGGGTCTCCCCATACCCTATCCAGCCAGACCAGCTACAGACCCCCCCCCCCAGTGCAATTCCACGCGAGTCCTCCCGGCAAGGCAGAGCGCGGCCATCAGGCTGCAAGGTCGCACCCAGCCATTTTCACTTTTTCTCCCGTTGGGGCGCAGACATGCGGTGGCGTCTCGCACATGGTCTCGACATCCGCCGTGCTCCCCCCAGTCACACAAGCCTTGCGCTGACCACCTCTAGGTGTCCCCAGGGAGTCAGCTGCAGCGCAGTGTGTGGATTCCCCAGCTCACCCCAGGACTAGGAGCCGCCTCCCGACGCCAATCCTAGTCCTCCCTGCCAACCCCCGACGACCCGGGCTTGTTCCTGAACCCGGGTCACCGGCGTAACTCGAGGTGTGGCATCCAGAGCCTCAACCCTCAGCGCCACCGGGCTGGACAGCTACAAATTTAAATCTTCAGAACAATACAATAAGGCATACAGGAAGGCAAGCAGAATGCTGGGGTGTATAGGAAAGGCATTCATTAGCAGAAGGAAGGAGGTGATACTGCCTCTGTATATATCCATGGTTCAACCACACCTGGAGTGCTGTGCACAGTCCTGCAGTTCCCACCTAAAGAAGGACAGGGACTGCTTGGCGATGGTCCAAAGGAGGGCTACATAAATGATCCAGGGACAGCAGGGGAAAACAAAAAAAAAATTAAAAAAGAGGTGACAGAAAGTCTCAACACGTACTCAATGGAGGCCAAGAGATGGGATCAGTTTTTGAGCGGAATCAACAGCTTACACTTCAGGGATCTATTTATGAGGAATGAAAACACCATAACCAGGTGGCATGGGTGGAAGTTGGGCGGGCTTCAAAGGGGACATTAGGAAGTACTTTTTCACAGAGCAGATGTTAGACAGAATGAATAGTTTACCCAAGCAGGTGGTGAAAGCCAAATCAGTGCCTGGCAACCGCAACACCTAAGGGACGGTGGGGGGGGGGGAGAGATAAACTGTCAGGAGAAGGGAGTACCATACTGAAGTACCAGAATGAGGTACCAAAGCACCAGAAGGCCAAATGATCCAGTAAACCTGGTCCAACCCTTTGTCAGACAGAGTCCGGTAGGAAATGAGCAAATTGGATCAACTGCGGGGTCTTTATTTGCCATCAATTTTTATGTATATGTGTGCTGTGTGCCTTATCCCTCCCTCCACCAAATGGTGCTGCAGAGAATCTAGTAATGGTCTTCCTCGCATGCAACATGGCCCCTGAGTTTGAGCAAGCTCCCAGACACACACAGGGCTCACTGTGGCAATATCACCTGCCTGGGTTAAGTTGGGCTCCCATCAACAGCACTTCCTAGTTCTGGCTGCCAGAGCATGAGCCACTTGGGCTTGCTCTCAACCCAGGTCACCTACTTTATAGCTTGTTTTGTTAGAATTTGGCCATCAGTTAGTCCCTAGCCATCACTTTCTGAACAAGTGTAGCAGTCTTCTGATGTGACTGCCTCTTGAGCTCTCACTGTTTGGATCTGTATGTGCAGTTTAGGTCATGGTACCACAGATGTGTTCACGGCCATTAGCCCCATGAGCTTAAGAAAGTTCCTGGATGATCAAACCTGACCTACCAAAAATACTTCACAAATGGAATCAAACTTAGTGCCCTCTGGAATGGTTAATTGGCCTCAAACTCAAGTAAGTTTATTTCCACCGCAAGTAATGGTGAGGTTCAGACTTCTCTAGGATAAAGAGGAACCCCATAAAATTGGTATAGTCCACATTAAGAACCTGTTCTACTATTACCCTGATCAGACTGTTACTGATATAGTGATTAAACAACATTTATCCCCCTACTTACAGAGCTAGGCACCCAACTTTATGAGGCATTTAGCTCAATTCGGGGAGTGGAAACGTCAAAGGGGAAAACTGAATAAGTAAGATAAGGCCCTAATTAAGAAATTAAGGAATCAGCCTTGTTATGTTTCCTGAAAAGGAAAACAGAACTCTTCCTACACAACAATAACAGACGTTTTTTTCCAATGATGGGATAATATGACCACTAGTAACCACCATGAATTTCAAATACCCCTTTTCTTGAGAGATTCTTGAATTGGAAGGTTCAAATCAGAAGCCATATTCCAAATCAAGGTCTACCTTATTTCCTGGGCCTAGGATTCAAGGGTGACTTAGCTTTAGATGTCTTCTGGCATACTGAGACTTAAGCGGAGGATGAAGTACAGGTCAACTTCAAAAACTCGTCAAGGAATTTTTATGCCCTAGGGGGTCATAGAACAGCATATGCCACATTTCTAGTTGTCATTCCAAAAACCAAAGCTCTTCCGACAGTTGGTATCAGCTGATCCATGAGGAACAACCTGACAGTTACAAGCACAGCAGCATTTGAAATCCACCTTACTGGTCTCCATCCTAGATGTAAAGTAGGCATGGGCAATCATCACTAGGTCAGTAGGAGAAATATGGCTGCCGGGAAGACGAGAATAATGACATTTGAAGAAAACCTCATGAGAATCAGGTGCAACAGTCAAAAAGGCCCTGAAACATGACCTGAAAAAGACTGCACCAAAAGAGAAATTGACATTGTGATACAAACTGTCAAGAAACAGCACACAGACATCTTTGGCACAACAGAAGATTATATGGTTGAGGAACCATACAAACATACGAAATTGTCAGCAGATACAGGCCATATGGTCTATCTAGTCTGCTTGAGTGTGCAGCACTTCAGCCCATTAGACTGCAGCTGCCCCCCTCCCATTAACTCTTCCCTTCCCCAACTGCCCCCCCCCAGTATGTACATTCCCCTTGAATTTGTCCCACCCCCTCCTGAAGCACCCCACACTCTGCACTGATACAAGTTGCTCAGGCAGTGCATTCCACCCTGTTACCACACTTTCAGTAAGTAGTGCCTCCTTCTTTCCCTTCTTAATCTGCCCCCCTTTAACTTCAGGGAGTGCCCTCTAGTACCTCTTCCATTCTGGAGAGTGAACCCACCCTGGACCATCCCCTTCAGGTACTTGAAGGTCTCGATCATGTCCCCTCTCTCTCTTTTATCCTCCAGGGTATACATGTTAAGCTCTTTTAGTCTTTCCTCGTAAGTTCTATCTCCCAACCCCTGGATCATCTTTGTTGCTCTTTTCTGCACTGCCTCCAGTAGTTTGATATCCCTTTTCAAGTACGGGCACCAGAACTGCATGAAGTACTCCAAGTGCGGCCTCACCAGGGACCTGTACAGGGGCAATATGACTTTGCTACATCTGGATGTAATCCTCCTTGCTATGCACCCTAGCATCCTGTTAGCCTTAGCCACTGCCTTCCTACACTGGGCCGAGTGGTTTAATTCCCCGGTCACCAGCACCCCCGGATCCTTCTCCTCGTTCAATGTGGACAGTTTGATACCATCCATCCAGTAGCTGCATCCTGGGTTGTTGGCTCCGAAATGCATCACCTTGCACTTCTTGGCGTTGAACCCAAGCTACCAGGTGTGCGACCGCTCCTCGAGTCTTGCCAAGTCCTCCTGCAGTAATTTGCCACCCTCCTCCCCATCCACCTCAGCACAGATTTTGGTGTCACTGGCGAAGAGGCTGATCTTATTCTTGATCCCAACTGCTATGTCTGCGATTAAAAGTTAAACAGGACTGGTCCCAGTACTGATCCCTGTGGGACACCACTTGGCACTGCCCTGGGTTCCGATGCTTCTCCCCCCCACAACTACGCTCTGTTTCCTGTCCCTCAGCCAGTTTTCTACTCATCGGGCTACCTTCCACCCTGTACCAAGACTCCTCAACTTGCAGGTCAACCTTCCGTGTGGCACTGAATCGAAGGCCTTGCTGAAATCCAGGTAGACTACATCTACCGCATGGCCCTCGTCCAGTGCCCTCGTGACCCAGTCAAAAAAATCAACCAAGTTTGCCTGACAGGATCTGCCAGCGACGAACCCATGCTGTCTGTCGTCTTGCAGATCATTATCCACAAGAAACTGCACCAGCCTTTCTTTGAGGACAGATTCCATCAGTTTCCCCACAATTGGAGTGAGGCTCACCGGTCTCACCAGTTGCAAGAAATAGGGTCAAGTGCATAAGGAAGTACTTGAACATCAGATGTTCCAGGAGACAAGCACATGCAAACGTATTACTGCTGAAGTGCGAAGCTCTGAAAAGCAGACCAGCCTGAGTTTACATGGTGTGGTACTTCTTTCCACTACTGTACATAACTTGCCTCAACAGACTGCATTACTTTGAAAAAGTGCAAATGAAATCTGGCAACTTGTTAATATGTCCCAGTGTTCAATTTAAACAGAATGTTAATGGGCATCATTACAGGCACTTTAGTACCAGGTCTTGTTTTTAGGCATACAGCAACCAGATCACCCACTGGATTTTATTACCCTATTAAAAGCTCAAGTATACCCAAACAAGATAAATAAAACTGAATTATCCCCATTCTTGTTTAGCCTTAAAGGCACCAAACACCAATTCCTTTTTACTGTTTACTGATTGCTTGGCTTTCTTTTATTCCTTTCACAGTAGGTAAAGGATACAGTCACAAAAAAATCACGTAAGCTATACATCTTACATATTCTTGAATCATAATTCTACATATATGTAAATAGGGTAATCTCCAATATTTTATTACATTTTATCTCTAGTCCATTTCATGGTACAAGATTTAGGAATGCTAACCAGTGCTGGAATTACAGGGGGCTTGCCAGGGCTCGGCCCCCCAGCTCCAAATTGTGTCCCAGTAGCTCACGCATCACTGCCATTGATTTATAATGGGAAGGGGGCTCAATTTAAAGATGGGGCCCTTATTAGCCCCCTAGCCCCCAAAGTGTAATTCCAATACTGTAACAAAAAAAATAACTATTGTACATATAAGCCTGTGTCTTTTGTCAACTGCACCCACCCACACTCTCCTGGAGAGGAAGTGTAACAATCACTAGTCAACATAGAAAGATGTACTACAGCTATATTGAGCAATACTGTTTCATTAGCATTTGCAGCCTCCTATCCACAAACACATCTCATAATCTACTCTTAGTACTAATAAATAAAGCTCAATTCTTTGATATTTTGTAAGCAATAAGACACGGCAGGGTGTGCATTGAACAGATATTACTGCACACCGAGGGGCGTAGTGAGGCACAAGGTCGCAGGCCGAGTGCCTTCAATCCCTGGAAGTGCAGCTGTGTATTATTGCACTTATAAAATGGGCTACTTTGCAAAAAATGTTTACGGATACAAAAAAGTCAGTTTATAAACAGACAAAAGGTTATTATTATCAGAAGGTCTGATAAAATATTCCTTCTGCCAGCAAGAAAATGACATCATGGTTTTGGCAGCCAGGAGCCCCTCCCCCCACTGGGCTTGGGGAGAAACCGCATATATATATATATATATATATATATATATATATATATACACACACACACACACTGTATATGTATGTGAGTGATGGTATGCTGGAGGGTGAAGTGGACTTCCTTCTATTTAAATGAGGCAGGATTGCAAGACTGAGCAGCATCTCTCCTGAGCACCTTTATTGAGGGAGCTGGTACTGCTTGTCTTTCAATGGAGTCTTGCCTATCACAAGTGAGCTTCGTAGTGTTAAAATAAAAAAAAAAAACACACACACACGAATAATTTTTTTGAGGGCGGAGGTGAAAGAGTGTAAAACTGCTGTTTTCTTTATTTTTGTTGTTTTACACCATACAGGACTGCAGGACCGAGTGGACCTTTCCTTCCCGTGATACAGTGAGTGCCATTGCCAAATGAATAGAAGTACTTCTTTCCCACCGGCAATACAAAAAAAAAAAAAAAAAAAAAAAATCACACATACAAGCACAGACTTAATTTCAAAAACTGTTGAGGTGAATTGCGATTGATATAGGACCCAGAAACAGCTGAAGCAAGCATGCTACTGGATCGGTCCAGCAACCAACAGCTGAAGAAGGGGAGCACTTATCATCAGGTGACACACTGGAAACTCCAGCAAACCAGATCAGTGAGTGAGAGGAAGTGCCTCCGTCCTTCAGCCCACAAGTGCCCATAATAAGGGAGCCTGTCAATATCGAAATGAAAAAAACAACAACAGCAGTGAAGCAGTGTAAATGGACTTCAGATTAGTAACTGCAGTGGCTTGGGAGCGGGATTGCCAGCGGAAACAGTGATGGCAGGCATCGTGTGGAAGTGAGAGGGAGCAATTGATAGATGACACACAGTGTGGGAGGAGACGTGCATACTGGAGCAGCAGCGCAATCAGGGAAAAAATCTACTCGTAGATATTTTTAAAAATATACAGTATGCTTCTACCCTTGGGTTGGAGTCTAAATATGTTTAGAAATGTGCAGAGACCTGATGCATCATGAATGGAAGAGGAGATGAGCTGTGGGAGCGGCAGCCCGATCAGTAGCTAAACACAAAGAATGAGACTGTAATTATTTTTTTAAACCACTTAATTGCCAGATAGTTTACAGGGCTACTAGTTCATTTAAAAAAATATGCCAAATATGTCTGATGTGTGAATTTTATGTGAGGATGCTTTGTCCTCGCTAATGGAGGAAAAAAATGGTGGCGTTTTAAACTGTGTGTTCTAATGGCAGACTGATTTTTCCCTGTACTGCAGTCCAACTTTTAAGATCTTGTTTTTACCTGTGCATTAAACGTATTTGATGCACAGGTAACAACCAAAGAGAAATGAGCATTTTCTCTCCCCATTTTATAAATTATAATATTTGGTGACCATTTTGACCACATATAATCAAACCAACAAATACCAACTACCAAATAAGGTAAAAGTTACCTTGCCAACAAAATAATTTTTTTTGTAATTGTCTTACATTTCCTTTTTTAAATCCTATTTTTGTGATCATTTTAAACATTCCTTTAAAGTATTCAACTGAACAACATGTAAAGCAACACTACAGTACCCTACTGATTCAGTTTTAACATTTTTAATTCATATTTACACAATCACTAATAGATGCAAGGAACCTGCAGCAAGGGCTTCAAAGGTAAATTATTTAATGTTTAAATCATGAACTCCTCGGTCTTGTTAGGGGTTGGAATGCATCGGGCATCTCAAACGTAATCAAATTACTAATCCCAAGATACGAAACACATACATTATAGAAAAAGAAGAGCTATTCAAAATATAGTTTTAACTCTGTACAAGCACAGATTAATTTCACAAATTTATGTCAGTTAATATTTTACCAAATAAAAGACACCCATTTGTGGCAGAACAATGCTACTCACGAAAGTAAAAGGTAAGTACAATGTAGACCTCATTCTTAAAAAAAGAAAAAAAACAAAACAATACTGGCTATATCTGTTGGCTACTTTAAGTACGCTGCAAAATCAGAATTTTATTTTATTACTGAGGTGTTCTGAAAGGTGCCAGACTGGTAGCAATGGAAACTGAAAATCTCAGTTTAGCCACAAGACTACTACAGCAACAGTGCTGCAGTGCTGGCCTAACAATATGCCTGAACCCAGTTTGGAGGGACTACTGCCAGAGGATGAAAGAATAGTTCAGACTCCACCCCAATGTTATCCTTGCCTCTCATGTGAGACTGCCAACAAAAAGTGTCAATTAGGCCCTGTCCACACACCACCAGTAAAACCCTTCTGTAATGTTACAGAGGGCTTAAACCGTTACCGTAACTGTTTGCGTTTACACTGGTAACGTTACCGAAGACATTTTCGGAACCGTTACAGAAACCTGTTGTGAGGTGGTTTCAACAATGGTCCCTGTAATGGCTGCAGTTCTGTAACGTTACCGGTGTGTGTCTAAACACTCCACCATGTAGCCTCCAGTCCCCCACTATACCTGTATGCATTGCAGCACTGGTGTAATGCATGCAGGGGGTCAAGGTCACCGCGCACACCCAGTGTGTGAGGCACGCAGGGCTGCAATACTGGCAGCCTCTAGCACGGTAACCCAACCTACAGCAGTATGCCCACCTCTGGAGTTACCTCGTGTCCCCATCTGACCTACCCCCCGTCTCCCTCACATGCCTCCCTGAGAGCCGCCTCCTGAAGTATCCATATACTGTATGTGATGATGCCTTTCACTGTGACGGACGCTGGGAGTACCCCGCCTGCCCATCAGAGCTGTGGCATCAATACTACCTGCGGAGTGGTGCCAGTAGTGCACACATACAGCGGTTGAGCTCCTGAGTGCATCATGTAACACCGCTGTGGTGGCCAATAGACGTGTGGCACTGTGTACAGAGGAGCGGTGGGGTATGCCAATGGCAGTAGTGGAATGGCTGCTATCAGCCATTCGGCAGCAGTACCTGACCGGTTGTCATGCCCTGATGCCCTACCTCTGTTGGACATGTTGCCATGTCACACACTCTCCCTCCC
Organism: Neoceratodus forsteri; assembly: GCA_016271365.2. Lineage (NCBI taxonomy): Eukaryota > Metazoa > Chordata > Ceratodontiformes > Ceratodontidae > Neoceratodus > Neoceratodus forsteri. Next base: position 1,733,263,974 of record CM057449.1, read on the forward strand.
TCTCATTGCAGTACCTCCCTGAATCCACCATGCAGACCTCCCCCCCTTGCGCCTTCTCCCTGTCGCCTTCTCACCATAGGTGAGTCACAAATCATTGCCATACTGTATGTTGCACATTATGGCTTGTACATATGCATACTACCCCATATGTATTGCGGGTGGGTGCCTCTCATCAAAGCTGTCCTCACCAGGTGCACCATGGGATATGGTCTGCTTCGATGGGGTTGGGACCACACATACTATCACACACAATGTGGACAGGCTGTACTATTTTCAATCCATTATCTAACTGTTCACTGGCAGTGTGGACGTACTGTACCATTTACGGTCTGTAACGGTTTGGAACCGATACAGATTTAAAGTGGTGTAGTGTGGACAGGGCCTTAGTGCCAATTCAGATATGTGTGTTTTTTTTTGTTTTTTTTTCATGATGTAAACTCCTGTCCACTAGATACTTGACTGAGACCAACACAGCTGATTTCACATATGTAACTGCATTCTGTAACTTTATTCCTTCTGTACTCCCCTCCCCAGGTCACACCTGGAAACGAGCCTTGGCTCAGTGTGCCTTTTCCGGCTACCAATTTAAAAAACAATTTTTTTTTTTTTAAATGCCATCTAACAGTCACTAGGTAATAGTACCTTTGGTGCACAACCAACCTGGCACATTTTTGCACCAATGACTTAGAGGCACAGGGACTGCAACTATCCGTCAGTCCACTTAACCATTTAATACCCATCAGAATTTTGTTAAACCACCTTTTCAGCTTCAGCCAAACATGACCTTTAAGAAACATATTAGAGTTTTGTTTGTATCGAATCTATGTACATTTATATGTCAGTGCAGGGCAAAGGTCTGTATTCTTCAATAATACAATATACATACATACATACATATATTTAGATACATATAAATTATATATACAGTATATACATACTCTGCAAAACTAAATGCATTATAGAAAGAACACTTGCAAATGAAATCCAAGTTTAACCATTCTCTAGGTTAACTGATACAGATTGAAAACATGTTATACAGGGGTATATGGTACTATAATTAATGGGCTTCCCTTTTTCCCATAGGGAAACTGTGGCGTAATTTGCCGTAATTAAGGAGTGTTTATTACGGCAAACACGCGCACGGTTTTCCTCATTCTGCGCATGTCCAGCCTGCAGTTCCTCGCTCTGTAACCGCTCGCCTCGGCTCGCCTTCTCACTCCAAGTGAAACCACCAGACAAGCAGAGCTCGGTGGTATGTTTTTTTTTGTAATGTTAAAGTCAATCATGGAAAAGAAAGCACTTCTTCAACTAAATTTTTTTTTTAAATTCAGACGGGACGGATGTGTACAGTGGCGAAAAACAGAACTGGAGCATGAGTGCACCGGAAGGGCTAGTATTTTATATAATTGCTGTGGCGAAAAAGGGAAACCCAGCAATTATATAAAATAAAATATGGGTTGGGATGTGTAAACTCGAAGTTTACGCACACCCTCGGGGTTAGATGCTAGTCATAAACCCCTTGAGTTTCGCTCTCGGGGTTTATGTAGCATCTACCACCTCGTGGGTGTGTAAACTTTTCGTTACACACACCAGCCCATACTTTATTCTATATCTATTAATCAAGCTTCACCACACAAGTCTAAGTTTACTATCAAAAATAAATATAAACCACAATGGATGGAAAAAGGAATTCTTGCAGTGCCACTACATACAGCACATGCAGTCTAAAACTACTGTATATTACGCAGTAAAACAGTCAAGTAAAAACTACTCTACAGTAAAACCAATTGATATACTGTACTATGCTATAAAACATGAGTTCTAGTTTCACTTGCCAACAAGCTGCTGTGTGTAAGGTTTGTATAGTTCTTGTTACTGGGACCTGTATTGTGTTTTCATTCCACTGTGCAGACTCACCTAAAGGTCTTGCTGGGATTCCACTGGGCATCCTGACTGCTAAAGGAAATATTTCTAACCACACAGCTAAGAGATATTTCCATTACCTGGGAGGTTTGAATATGTTTTTCAATTTCCATTGATACCAGCCTTTCACACTAGAGTATGCTACCGTTGCCCCTCCTGAGCAGTACAGACCTCTGTTGTTTGCAGCTCTTCCATCTAGATCTAGGCTCACCCCACTGTTTAACACCCTTTGCAGATCCTCCCTGGCTTGTCCACCTTGCACCCACCACTGCATCATGTATAGAGAATTAGCCTGGGCCACTCCCTTCACATCGTCCTGTTCGGCACCAACTACTGGTTAAACAAACTGCTGCGTTATCTCAGGGACCTTTCATCCCCTCCTTCATCCCCTCCAAGGTTCAGATTCCAAATACCACCTTGCAAGTTCAACTTTAGACAAGCCACTATCGGATACAGACTCCCTAATATCTGGAACAGCCTTCCATCTACGATAGCTTCCTCTACCAATTTCCAATCTATTGAGTCTCTGAACAAGGTATGCTATAAGGCTCCACTGTCTTGCCATTACTGCCTCAAGGGGGTTCTCTGGTCCCACCTAATGGGCCACCACGATCCTGCCGTTGGTAATAGTGCGTGAAGTTTGATCACTTTGCTTTGCGAATTAATCCACAAATTTGTGAAGTTAATCCACTTTACAAAGCGCCAATTTACAGTAATTTACAGCCTGGGAGGGCTCACTGGCAGGAGGAGTGGCCCCGGACCTCTGATCGGCTGGCAGCAACCACTCCCAAGGCCCGGCCAGTCCTCCATTTGAAGACCCTGCTTACAGCTCTGCCAGTGAGCTGTTTCCCCAGCTTCAGCAGCATTCCACCTGGAAGCTAGCCACCCACCCGCCTCAAACAAGGACTTGGACCAGCTCACAGCCTGGAAGGGCTCACCAGCAGGAGGAGCGGCCCCGGACCTCTGACCGGCTGGCTGCAACCACTCCCGAGACCTGCCAGTCCTCCGCTTGAAGACCCTGCTTACAGCTCTGCCAGTGCGCTGCTTCCCCGACTTCAGCGGCACTCCGTCTGGAAGCTAGCCACCCGCCCGCCCCAAACAAGGACTTGGACCAGCTCATAGCCTGGGAGGGCTCACCAGCAGGAGGACCGGCCCCGGACCTCTGACTGGCTGGCTGCAACCACCCCCGAGACCCGCCAGTCCTCCGCTTGAAGACCCTGCTTACAGCTCTGCCCCGGCTTCAGCGGCACTCCGCCTGGAAGCTAGCCCCCCGTCCGCCCCAAACAAGGACTTGGACCAGCTCACAGCCCGGGAGGGCTCACCAGCAGGGGGAGCGGTGCCGGACCTCTGATCGTCTGGCTGCAACCACTCCTGAGACCAGCCATTCCTCCATTTGAAGACCCTGCTTACAGCCCTGCCAGCACGCTGCTTCCCCGGCTTCAGCGGCACTCCGCCTGGAAGCTAGCCACCCGCCCACCCCAAACAAGGACTTGGACCAGCTCACAGCCCGGGAAGGCTCACCAGCAGGAGGGGCGGCCCCGGACCTCTGACCGGCTGGCTGCAACCACTCCCAAGACCCACCAGTCCTCCGTTTGAAGACCCTGCTTACAGCTCTGCCAGTGCATTGCATCCTCGGCTTCAGAAGCACTCTGCCTGGAAGCTAGCCACCCGCCCGCCCTAAACAAGGACTTGGACCAGGTATGCTCCCCTGCTACTGAAGGGTTTGCATGGCTTGAAAGCTGGGTTTACCACTGGATGCCTAGCGTAGCAGCAGGCCACCTATTGGCTGCTGCAGCGCTCCCAAGCCTTTCTTTCTTTTTTTTTTAATTTTTTCGAACTTGGCACTTCACAGCACCTTCAGCTTTCCTTGACTCTGGTTGAACTTGGCGTTCGCCTGTTGTGGCATCCTGCCCACCTGCCCACAAACTAATAATTTGTTAGCTAAGTTATACTGGGCTTTCAATTTAATCCTGTTACCTGCTTACATAACCCATGTTGTTGCAAATTTGTTTGGGAACTTCAGTGTCTGCATGCCATTATTGTAATGCGTAGCTCTTGTGGTTAAATATCACAGTGTTTTTACAGTTTTTTCTTTTCTTTATTGAACTGCTAGCCTGTAATTGCTCTGACATATACTGCTCAACTGCATACATTTTGGGTCTTGCTCAAACTCCTCCCATTTCTCCTGCTCTATTTCCCTACTCCCTGCTTAGTTGTAACCTTAACTCCCTCTGTTCAGGACTAACCTTAACGCCCCCTGCCCCACTCAGACCTGCCTTATTTTTTCCCCACTTGTCTGTCCTTCGTTTTATTTTTTCTCACTTGTCTGTCCTTCGCTCCTGCTTCTCCCCACCCCCAGGCCTCGCCCGCTCACAGTCTCCTTCCACTACTGCCCTGGCTACCTGGCCCTTTGTCCTGCTAATTTAGGAACTGACACCAGGGATTTCACTTCCCCCAACCCCCCCTGCATATTTCCCTTCTGTCCGTTTAACACCTTTCTTACTGCAATTACTCCCTCCCTTGCCTCCTTTGTCTGCCCGATCCTTCCCCCTGACCTTTGCCTCCCCCGTGCCTACTTAATCTCTCCTCTCTTCCTTCCCCCTCAGCTCACAGCTTGGGAGGACTCACCGGCAGGAGGAGCGGCCCTGGACCTCTGACCGGCTGGCTTCAACTACTCCCGAGACCCGCCAGTCCTCTACTTAAAGACCCTGCCTCCAGCTCTGCCAGTGCGCTGCTTACCCGGCTTCAGTGGCACTCTGGAAGTTAGCCGCCTACCCGCCCCAAACAAGGACTTGGACCAGGTTTCTCCCCTGCTACTGAGGGGTTTGCACAGCTTGAAAGCCGGGTTTACCATTGGACGCTTAGCGTAGCAGCAGGCCGCCTACTGGCTGCTGCAGCGCTCCCAAGCCTTTCTTTCTTTTTTTTCATTTTTTTCGAACTTGCGCTCCGCGCGCCTTCAGCATTCCCTTGACTCTGTCTAAACTTGGCGCTTGCCTGTTGTGGCGTCCTGCCCACAACTAATAATTCATCCCACCCACCCTCCCAGCCCCGACCCCGACCTCGACCTCTATTAAATGCTCTAAGAATTTCCTCCTACAGCCTGCTATTGGTCAGTCTATCCAGGCTCCTCTTACACACTCTCTTCCCCTAAAGGGCTACTCTGCCTGGCTCTCTGTTACTACACATAATCACAATCATGTCTCCATCCGGTGCGCTGCTTGTGACATTCTTTCCTTTCTGTGCCTTCACAACCACTTGCGCAACTCATCACTACAGGACTCTGCTCCTTCCCTCCCAGAGACACCTCTAAATGCCCACACTGCAGTGACACTGTCCTACAGTGTCACATTACCTGCTCCCTTTACTAAGCGGACATCAGATAGTACATTGGAATATCTCTTACGCTACCCAAGGTGTCTGCACCCACTGGCCCTCTACCTTAGGATTATCAACATCATGGAAGGACACTTGGACTGCCTTAAACAGTGCAATCAGTGGAAACTAAGCTCCAAACGTCTTAAGGAATATCTCTGCCGCACAGCCCTCCTGCTCCTGCTACTTTCCCGTAATATTCACCACTACCAGGGACCTCAAACACCACTGAATGGGACTCAAGAAAATGTCGGTCAGCTTATAACGAGCTCACTAAACATATGTAGTCTCCTCCCGAAAATGGACAACCTGTATGCTTGGACACAGCAATACAACCCGGAAATCCTGTCAGTAGTTGAGACCTGGCTCTTCCCCCAATACTGCAGATGCCTCAATCTCGATCCCGGGCTACACTGTGTTCAGGGCTGATCGCCTTACCAAAAGAGTTGGTGGCTGTGCAATCTACCTAAGGGATTATCTTCAGACTCACTTCTTGCCTGTACCGGACACGGGGACCAGCATGCAAGTCCTTACAGTCAAGATATTTCTAGGGAATAACAGAACCCTTACTGTTCTCTCTGTGTATATCCCTCCCTGCCAAAAAACCTCTGGGCTTGACTCTTTAATGACACGTCTCAGAACTCTTAACCTTAGCACTGAAACTCTGCTACTGGGTCATTTCAACGCCAATTGGCTCTTCCCCTTGGCAACTCCTTTCAAGGACACAGTGACCGCGGTACACCTCTCACAACTAGTCACTTCACCCACAAGGGTTAACTACAAGACTGGTACATCAACACTACTAGAATGGCTTCTATCTAATAGGCAGGAACATATCTTGGAGACCACTACCCTCCCTGATGCCTATAGTGATCACTCACCTGTACTTTGTCGCCGGTCCTGTACCTACTCCAAACCCCCAGCCAGAAGTGTCACACAGTCCTTAAACATGGCCACCTGGACCAACTTAGAGCAGATCTGCATCAACAGGCCTGGTCCCACGTATATTCCTCCAATACCATCAATGCAGCTCTTCAGTGCTTCACCCGACTATTTAATGTGGTCTGTGATAAGCGCGCCCCCCCCAAAAAAATGAAAATTAAAAGGCATAGCAAACCTTGGTTCTCCCCTGTGCTGCTTGTGAAGTTGAAAGCAAGAGATCGCCTATGGTTTAGAGCCCGGGAAACAGGTTCAACGGCCAATATACAGAAATACAAAAAGGCCCGTAATGACTGCACTAGAGCAATACGCGTAGCAAAAAAACACTACCACCAGGAAGCGCTCACCCTGTCTTGGAGAGACAGTAAAAAATTCTGGGCTAACCTTAAGGAAGTCACTGGGAAAAATAGTAAGTCAGCCCCCATGATGCTCAACATTGACGGCCTACCTACAACTAACCCGGAAACAACGGCAAACGCCTTCAACAAAGCGTTCACAGATCTAACAGGAGTGCTACCCCCGGATTTCTTCCACCTCAGTAACACCTCAACCTCTGTGCAAACTAAGGACCAGCAACCCCCTAACCCTCCATTTCACTTCAGGAACATCTCTCTAAACGAAGCCAGGAAATACCTTCTAAAGGTCCTGGGAAATTCCCATTTCAGCAGTGACTCCCGTGACCTAAAATTTTTAGCTCTTTCCTTGGAAGACGTTCTGGAGCCCCTTAATCACATTCTTAATGCCTCGCTAAGATTCTCCCAATTCCCCCACCAATGGAAACAGGCACTAGTGACTCCAGGATTCAAAAGTGGCGATCGAAACTCGGTCGGTAACTATAGGCCAATTTCAATTCTCCTGCCCCTATCTAAGGCTCTAGAAAGGATTGTTGCGGACCAACTAGTTAACTTCCTGGAAAAATATAACTTACAGTGTGCTGAACAGCATGGCTTCCGCAAAGGTCATAGTACCACCACCGCTCTGCTTGAGTTCACAGGTTATATTCATGACTCCCTTAAGCAGAGAGATCTTGTCGGCGCTACATTCATTGACCTGTTGAAAGCATTCGACATAGTCAATCATGATCTCCTTGCTGAGCAACTAGCTGCTATTGGTCTTTCTGATGACACAGTTGCTTGGTTCAAGTCCTACCTCTCGAACCGGTCACAGCAAGTCAGGATTGATAAATGTGTTATCTGTCAGCAGACCTGTTCACTTTGGCATTTCCCAGGGCTCAATACTAGGTCCTCTGCTGATTAGCATATTACTTAATCAACTCCCGTGTGCCTGTCGCTGCAAAATGTTGCTCTACGCAGATAATGCAGTTCTATTCTCTAATAACTTGGACCCTTCTACCCTGAAGTACTCATTACAGGATAGCTTTACTGCAGTCGAGAGATGGTTCAAGGATCACAAACTTGTAATGGACTATAAAAAAAACCAAGGCTATGATGTTCTCTAGTGCGCAGAACGGGCACCAAACTTATCCCCTCACCACTACGAATGTAGACGGTGTGCCACTGAACCAGGTACAGCAATTTAAATACCTGGGGGTTACAATTGACAGCTCCTTGTCTTTCGTCAACCACACTGATAATATTGTAAAGTCCCTCAACATCCGTATCGGCCTTCTTTATAGGTATAAGTATAGTCTTACCCCGAAGCTCTCAACATGGCCATCAGCAGCTCTGTTGTCTCCCTTCTTGAATACGGAATGGTAATCTATGGGGCAGCAACAGACTCTGCCCTTAAATGCATTAAAGTTGCACTAAATAAGGCTTGCCGCTTCTCCACTGGTTCTGAATGATTTACTCACACCTGTGACCTTTACGCCCATGCCAACTGGCTTCAATTCGATGACAGGCTTAAGTTCCAGACCTGCTTGCTGGCCAAAAAAGCAAGCTTAGCTATGCTACCCCCTGGAGTCCAGAAGCTCCTCATCCACTCTGAAAGTGTTCACCCCACAAGAAGCTCTGGGAGCACGGTTGTCAAGGTCCCCAGATGCCATACCTCTCTAGGACAGAGAGCTTTTGCTCACCGAGCACCCAAATGGATTAACAACCTGCCAACAAGCACCAATACCAAATCAACGTTAGGCCCCCTCAAACGGGAGCTAAGAACCCACCTGGCTGCTAATGCTCTTTGCAGCTGTTTACAATAGGGCGCAGGCTACCTGCCTCCTGCCTTACCACACATCATCCTCTGCCCCCCTCCACTGTCCTTTACTCTTTCACAATCCTTGTCTGAACCGTCCTACATTCCTCTCTATTTCTCCCAACCCTTCCGAACGTCCTACCTCCTCCCCCTCCTCCCACCTCCATTCCCCCTCCCTCCAGATCACCCCACCAGGACACTCTGTCAGCCCTTATCCCTTACCCCCTATACTCTTACTAGCCACTTTACTCTTGGTCTTCCCTATCCCCTAACGACCTGTATCTCTAGGTAATCTTCTATCTTCAACTTAGCTTGGCCTGTCCCCCCTCCAAAATCAGGCTCTCTCCCAGCTGTTCTGGCCATCCCACATGACGAGGCCCACTCCTGGGCTGATTCTAGCAGTATACCTTCTCCAGCAGCTTCGCCTCCCTCGGCTGTCCCCCTGTCAGTGCTAACCTCGCCACCCCTCCTCTGTCCCTTTAAGCTTGTCCATTTTTTTCTAGTATCTTATGATGTTATCCTATTTGTTTTATTGTGCTGCCCTTCTACTTATTTAATCATTTCCCATGCATTGCTGGCATCCTTTTTTTTTTCTTACGGTATAACTATTTATTATGTAAATTCATGGTAATTTTGTTGTTGTGTCTCTTGTTGTTTACCTTAACGTGGAACCTATGTAATGAGCCTGTTCTCAAAGGTTCTAATCCTAGAGCTTCAATAAACAAAAAAAAAAAAAAATTAATTTGTATAGGAATAGTGTTGAGAGTTGCAAATTTGATAACTTCACCTGAAAAGTGGAGCGCACAGGTGAAGTTCGGTATGTACAGTACTATGGGACTGGAGGTCAAATGGTACGGAAATGAGCTGTATGCCATGCAGAGACGGTATTGAATGCGGTCTTCTAAAGAGAGAGTTGGAAAGAAATCTGTCCCTGCTTGTCTGAGCAAAAAATCCTTTAAAATCAATCTGAAAGCAGAATATTTTGAAAACAAATCACTCACAAAAAGATCTACAGGTCCTTGTGCAGCTAGATTAGTGTTTGTTTCTGGTTTTGCCGATTTATTTAGTTTAAATTAGTGGTTCAGTTTTGTCTAGTGAAGCACTGCTGTGTGGGTGAGGGGAGGTGTTTTAGCTTGCAAGACAGTCCACACAGTTCGGTGACGATCATTTTTTTACTGTTAGCACTAGTCTGATTTGTTTTCCTCAGTCTTTCTTGTTAATTATTTTTTGTCTGTGGTCTGTGATTCCTCATTTTGTTTCAGTAGTACAGTTTGTTGTGGTTAAGTGGAGTACTGTGTCAGTCTGTTTCTATATTTGTTGTACTCAAGGGTGTAGGCAGGCATACTCACTGTACACATTTTTGTACAGTTTTGTCGAGTGCCTGTCACAAACCATAAGCCACTCTGTTAGTATTATCATTCTAATCTAATTGGGGGGTGTAACTGTTGGAGATTGTGTACAAAATGGAAATTTCTGGCTACACTCCTGGTTGTAGTTATACTATTAAGTTCTTAAAGTGATGGTGTTACTAACAGTAACTTTTTAATTACCCGTTGTGTGTGTCTTGTTAATCCCTGTTGCGTTAATAAAAACCAAAAATACAACAAAACTTTTTTGGTCTGGTTTTACTGTAGCTACTATTAGCTCAGTAAACTGTTCTGTTCAGAATCAAATCACACTGCTAATCCCTCGGGTGAGGTAGTTTATGCTGCTGCTATTTAGTTTTACAGCAGTGCTTCTTTAATTTTTTTCTTGCAATATTCAAACTCAAAATATATAAATTATACACAAAGTGGCAAGGAAGTGCATAAGTTCTGTGAGTCAAAAGGGTGTTGCAGCTAAAAAAAAAAAACTGTGTCTGAAGCACCTTCATCTATGTGCTCTGGGACCAGAAGTAGTACTAGTAAAGGAGTAGTTGGCAGCTGTGGTGGTGGCATTACAGTGGCCAAATTTTTCTCTGCCACAACTGTGGCATCCATGCTGGTGGGTGCTGGGGGAGGCAGCGACAAAAGGAGCAGCCCAAGAGGTAGAAAAATGTATGGCTCAGACACAGTGGTCGAGGAGGAGGTTGTTTGTGTCCCTGTGTTCCTGGTGGTGGTGGCGGCACTGAGCCTGATCTTGATGACAGTTTCCCATTCCCAACGACAGTGTGAAGCTTGACCATGAGTCAGAGTCTGAGAAGGGAGCTGAAACTGTTCCGCAGTCAGAAAAAACTAAATTTAAAAATGTGTCTCTCACTAAAGATGATGAAAGGGAGAGAGAGTCTGAAGAAACCGAAGATGAGGAGGACAGAGCTGAGGAGGATCAGTGGTGGTGGGGATGATGATCTGGACCGCCTATGAGAATTGGGGAAAAAAAAGAGGAAGGATGATGTTGCTGAGCATGTGGTGCTTTGCACACCAGTATGTGACAGACCTACCACAGTCCCCCCTCCCCAATACTACAACAGCTGTTCTTCTTGCCAGTGTAGAGTCCATTACACCATGCAAGTCATCCACTGTTGAATCGCATAAATTATCTCAAAAAACACCAATTTCCACCCCTCTCGTCCTACTCCCACCACCATGTAAAATCAAGGCGTACAAAATCTCATAAGGGATTTTTATATACTGGACCCAGCTGATGACACAACTGCTATCAATCACCTATGTCAAGTGCAAGTTAGTCAGAGAAAAAAGGACACCCACCTAGACACTGGTGGCCAACACACACCTAAAGTCTAGGTACTTTATGCTGGACTCAGCACCAAAGGGAAGCTGGTGCAGGGGGTCCCTCCCCCGTATCATCTTCATTTGCCAAGGCATTCAGAAGTGGCAGGGAGATGGTCCTGTTGGAGGAAGGGTTGACTGAGGAGGACTACTACAGAGATGAGGAGGAGTGTGTGGGACTGCCTTGTAGTGGTCATAGCAGCAGTGGTGGGTTAAGTAATAGGAACTAGAAGCACCAAAGCACAGTAACCCCAATGCAGAAAACACCCCAAATCATGGCTTTCATTCGAGCAGTACCCATGAATCCCCAGGAGTCAAATCCTACCCGAACCAGCCATGCCAGACGTTGAGTCCAGCCGTTTGGTAACCCAACACCAAGAAAGGTCTATCCTACGCTACAAGCATGTTTGAGCGCCATGCCAAATACCCACCCATTCATGTGACTGTATATGAACTAAATGCAGCAAGTACTGAAATGATGGTGATTGAACTACTACCATTCTCTTTTGAGGAAACGTGGGATTTAGAATGTTGATGGCATGTGCTTGTCCCAAATGGCAGATTCCCTCAAAACTTACTTCTCCACAAGTGCCATTCGCGAAATTTATGGGACAGTGTCACACACATAAATACATGCATCTGAGTATGGATATGTGGACCAGCTGATAGCTCTTATTTGTCCGGAGCATTATGACTACAGTGCAAAGGACATCAGAACAGTCTTTCAGGGAGAGGCGGTCAGAAGAGGCAGCCAGCAGCCAGGAACTCTGCCCATTTCAACACTCAGGTAAAACTACATATGTAAATTACGCTGCCATGTCTGATCCTGACTGTACTGAGTTCTAGCAACACCCTATATGGGTGAGCACTACTAGTAGTAAAATTAGTCGTCTGTGCTCTACTAAGTTTGTTACTTGCTTGCTACTACACTCTATCTAGGTGAGCACTACTTGTTTAATTTCATAGTCCGTTTTCTGCTAAGGTTGTTGCCTGCTGCTACACCCTACCTGAGTGGGCACTGCTGCTCACATTGGTCATTTGTTCCGTGCTAAAGTTGGTGTTTACAATTACACCCTATCTTGGGTGAGCACTACTTGTTTAATTAAGTCATCTGTTTTGTGCAGATGTACTGAAGTTGCTTCTTTCTTGTTACAGGACAGGTTTACTCTCTTATGTTGTAAAATGCATAATTGATAGTTACATATCCTAATCAGCTGGGTACAGCCTTATTTATAGGTTCAGTATAGGGATGGAGTACAGAGGGGAAGCAATCAGTTGTGGCAGCTGTGAGGCACTCTTCTTTATGGATATGCCCTGGAGAAGGGGGGAGCGTCCAACTGCAGGACCCTGGCAGAGCTCATGCTCAGCTGGTGGCAGCAAAAAAGAACTACAGTGCCATCAGCTCAGCTGGAGCCCACTTCCCACACCCCCACTTTGCCAGAGGCCCACTGGACCAGGAGTGGAGAAGGGGAGAGGGAAGGAAGGCAGGATTAACCATGGGAAGCTTGCACAGCCCAATATCATCCAGATAGTGAATCACTTTGCACCCTAGAGGAAGCGCAGGTAACTGACTTGGGTGGGGGGAGGGGCTCTGAGTCAGTGGGAGGAAAAGGGCAGGACAATGTGATGGCACCCAAGGGGATGAACAGAAACAAGTCTACCAGTAATGTCTTAGTGTTGGGGACTCAATGATTAGGGGCGTGGAAAGGGTGGTGAAGGGGGGGTCGGACAGAAGGTGGACCTTGTGCATCTGTCATCCAGGGTTTAGACAGGATATAAGGATATAGATGCATTGGAGAGGGTTCGGAGAAGAGCAACCATGAAGGTGCAGGGTATACAGGGAAATTCATATGAGCAGAGGTGTAAGGAGCTGGATCTGTACACGACGGAGACAAGGAGGGAAAGGGGAGACATGACAAACTTTTAAATATGTAAAGGGGCTCCATAAAGTGGGAGAAGAGTGTTTACCCAAGAGGAAGGAGGGGGTCAAAACTAGAGGGCACAGCCTCAGACTGCAAGGAAAAAGATACAGGGGCAATGTGAGAGGGCATTTCTTCACAGAGAGAGAGAGTGGTGGAGCCCTGGAACAGGCTACCAGATGGAGTGGTGGGGGCCAAATCGGTGAAAGAAATCAAGAGGGCGTGGGACAAGGCTGTGTATCGGGGGAAGGGAAGGGGCTGGCAGGGAGGAGAAGGTGTAGGGGGAAAGTAAAGGGCAGACTAGATGGGCCGGTATGGTCCTTTTCTGCCGTTAAGCTTCTATGATTCTATGATGATAGGGAGGATGGTGGAGAGGGAGTGGGGAGCTGGGGGTGCTGGTACACATGGGTACCAATGATCTGGCAAAACCAGTCAGTGGAGATGGTGAAGTGGAACTTTCACAGGTTTGGTGACAGACTGTTGGTACAGTTAGCCTCCCTGGCCTTCTCCAAGGTCCTCCCTGTGTGGAGCAAGGATGGGGAAAAGAGTAGAATAAGGAAGGATGAGACAGAGCAGTTTAAGGGGTGGCTTAAGGGAGGGTGTCAGGAAATGGGGTACCATTTTGTGGGGAACTGGAGGGACTTCTGGGACAGGAAGCTCTTCAAGGGTGATGTACTCCACCCTGACAAGAGAGGGCCCAGTGCACTGGGGCAGAAGTTTGACATCTATATAGACAGTTAAACTACCTGCAGGGAGACTGAGACTCAGGGAACCACAATAATAGGTGGGAGGAAGGGGAACCTAGCTGTGCTCCCCCATATCTGGGGGCTTGTAGCAACACAGCAGGTAGAAATAGTGACCAAACTAGGCTACGGGAAAGGAAAATTGGTGGTGGTGGTGGGGGAGGGGGGCCAAAGTGTGAAACCACTACAAAAAAACAAGAATCTAAGAGGACAAAGGAAGAAAAAGGGTGAAAGCCAGGTAGATAAAAAAAAAAAGAGCTCAGGTGTTATATTGAAAGACGGAGGAAAAAGGGAGAAAGCCAGGTAGATTAAAAAAGGGCTCAGGTGTTATATGGAATGGGGTCTGCTATAACACCAGAAGCCTTGGTAACAAAATCAGTCAGCTCCAAGCAATGATGGCAGACACTGAGATGGACCTTGTAGCAGGGTTTTAAATAATTGATTAGCAGTTTTTTTCTTGGTATGATACTAACTGTACAGAAAGTATTTATATAGATTTTCTAGAAGTGCTGTGTCTGTTAAACACAGTGAGGCAAGAGCTATGCATTTTCACAAAGATTTAGCACTTTTATGAGCAAAACGCTAATGAATTTTTAGAGTTAAATAAAACCCTGTTGTAGCCATCAGAGAAACTTGCGCTTTTGAAAATAATGAGTGGTACCCGACTGTCCCAGGGTACACAATGTTCAGGAGGCATAGAGGAAAAGGTAGAGCGGAAGGAGTAGCCCTTTATGTCAAGGATGGTATTACAGCAGACTCAGGTAAGATACTTTGCTTGCGGGTGATCTACAGACCACCAGGGCAAGGGGAAGAGAGGGGCAGATAGCTCAGGAAAGAACTAGAAAGGGGAGTGGGAAAGGGGAAAGTAGTGGTAGTGAGGGATCTAAACCTGCAAGACATCAACTGGGATGTTCAAGTGGCCAGGAGCACCAAAAGTCAAGCCCTGCTGTTCACATACCAGGAATGTCTACTGGTACAGCTAGCCATTAGCCAGTTAACCCATTCTTACAGGTAGTGCCACCTCAGACAGCTAGTTTTGGAACCCACTCGGGGAAGAGAGCAATCTTAGACCTGGTACTCTCAAATGGGGATGGAGAGAGGATCTCTGATCTTGAAGTGGGTAGCCATCTGGGAACAAGCGACCATCAAACAGTGTGGTTCACGATAAACTTAGCTGTAGAGTCAAGCCACACAAAAGCGAAGGTACTGGACTTCAGGAGGGCTGATTTTGACAAAAGGAGAGTGCCTCAGAAAAGCACTAGCAAACAGGCAAGAAGGTGGGTGGAGCAACAATGGGAAACATCAAAACCGCCATCACAGAGGCAACAAGTCTTGTGTGAAGCAAATAAACAAATCAAAATGAAAGAAAAACCACTATGGTTCTCAAAGAAGTGGTGCGAAAGGTAAGGGAGAAAAAGACAGCATTCAGGAAGTATAAGGAAACACAGGAGGAGCAAGACAGAGAACTGTACCAGTTAAAGCAGAAGGAAGCGGGGAAGGCAGTCAGAATAGCAAAGGCCCAAACCGAGGAAAAGATAGCCAACTCGGTTAAGAAGAGGGATAAAACCTTTTATAGGTACATTAGGGAGCAAAGAAAGACTAAGGCAGGGATACTGAGGCTGAACAAATAGGAAGGTGGTTGGGCAGAGAGCGACAGTGAAAAAGCAGGGATACTGAACAAATACTTCTGCTCAGTATTCACAATGGAAAAGCAGGGGGAAATACCTAATCCGGTCAATAGAAGCACTCTGGATAGGGGGGTTGATATTAGTCCTTTCACAGAAGAAAGGGTTCTGAAAAAACTCTTAAAACTGAAAGTGGATAAAGCAATGGGGCTTGATGGGATTCACCCAAGAATTTTAAAAGAGCTAAGGGAAGAACTAGTAACACCACTGACTACCCTTTTTAATAAATCATGGGAGGATGGGGTGGTACCTGAGGACTGGAGGAGGGCAGATGTGATTCCCCTTCACAAAAGTGGGAGCAAGACAGAGGCAGGAAACTACAGACCTGTCAGTTTGACCTCAGTGGTAGGGAAAATGATGGAATCAATTCTGAAGGAAAGAACTGTTGAGTACCTAGAGGCCAGTGGGGCATAGGACCCAAGGCAGCATGGATTCACAGCGGGAAGGTCATGTCAGACAAATCTAATTGATTTCTTTGACTGAGGTGACAAAGCAGTAGACCAGGAGGGTCTGTGGACATGGCCTACCTAGACTTTAGCAAGGCATTTGACACAGTCCGCACAAAAGATTAATAAACAAATTAGCCAGCCTGGGAGTGGGTTCTAGGGTGGTAGCCTGGTAAAACACTGGTTGGACAACAGGACACAGCGGGTAATAGTAAATGAAGTCCACAGTGAAGAAAGGAGGGTTACTAGTGGGGTACTGCAGGGTTCAGTACTGGGGCCGATCCTTTTTAATGTCTTTATAAGTGACATTGTAGAGGGATTGGAAGGGAAAGTATGTCTCTTTGCAGATGACACAAAGATCTGCAACAGGGTTGATATGCAAGGTGGGGTGGAAAGTATGAAAAGAGACTGGCAAGGTTGGAGGAATGGTCAAATGTATGGCAGCTTAGATTCAATGCAAAGTAATGCACCTGGGAAACAAAACCCAGGGGAAGAGTACACAGTGGGGGAGAGATACTGACAACAACAAAAATAGAAAGGGACCTGGAGGTAGTCAGATCAGACGACCTAAAAGTGGGCCAGCAATGTGAGAAGGCAGTAAGGAGGGCTGGGGGGATACTGGGATGCGTAGGGAAAGGCATAACCAGTAGAAAACAGGAAGTTGTTGACCCTCTGTACAGACCGTTGGTAAGACCACATCTGGAGTACTGTGTACAGCTCTGGAGACCCCATCTCCGCAAAGACATAGACAGGGTGGAGGCTGTCCAGAGGAGGGCAACCAAAAGGATGCAGGGTCTGCATCAGAAGACATATGAAGAAAGACTAAAGGAACTAAAGATGTATAGCCTCGAGGAAAGGAGGGGGGGTACATGATAGAAACTTTCAAATATCTCAAGGGATTTAACAAAGTCCAAGAGGGTAGCATCTTTCAGAAAAAGAGATGTGCAAAAACAAGGGACACAATTTGAAGATAGAGGGGGACGGCTCAGAGGTAATGTGAGGAAGTATTTCTTCACAGAGAGGGTTGTGGATACATGGAACAGCCTTCCTGAGGAGGTCGTAGAGTCAAAACCAGTGGGGGAATTCAAGAATGCATGGGACAGACATAAGGCAATTCTAGTGGGGGGTAGGAGGAAGTAGGCTGTTGGTTAACTAGGATCTGCAGCTTATCCGTTAGGTAGGAAAACAGGCAGACTAGGTGGGCCAAGCGGTCCTTATCTGCCATCAAATTCTATGTTTCTATATGGCATCGGAACCATCCATTGCTTAACCCGAACCAAAAAGGCAGCACAAGATAGAATGAAATAAGGAACCCACCAGGCAGGAGACCATTTTCAATGTGGTGCTCACCAACTCAGAGGTGGTAGGAGTTGTGAGAGTTGGTGAGCCACTAGAGAATAGCAACCAAATCTCCATTTGGTTCGAACTGGCCCTTAGAGCTGAGGTCCTTGATTTCAGAAAAGTGGACTTCAACAGGTTGAAGGAGTTAGTCCAGGACAAATTGGGGTTGACAGCATAGGAGGGGTGGAAGAGAGATGGAGGCAATAAAGGGGGCCCTTCTTGAGGCCTCTAAGTTATGAATGAGAAACGCAATCAAAAGGAACAAGTTTATGAGACCATTAGGGTTCTCAGCTAAGGTCAGGAATGCAGTGAAAGACAAGAAAAAGGTCTTCTACAGGTACAAAGAAAAGCAAGGGAAGGAGGAACTGGAAGAATATTTACTAAGAAACAAGGAGGCAAAGAGGGCTGTTAGGGAGGCAAAAGTAGACATGGAGCTGCGTACTGCAGAGGGGATCAAGGGCAGGGAAAACATTTCTTCAGATATATTAGGGGAAAAAGGAAGAAAGCGGGGGAATAGTTAGGCTATCAGAGGGGGGTAGGGTGACAGAGGAAGGTGGACAAAAGTCTGCCACCTCAAATGATTGCTTCTGGTCCATCTTCACTATGGAGGTCAGCAAGCCTTGCCAATCAGTGGCATCAAAGGAGCCACAAAGGGGGTATCAGAGATGAGGCAGTTGGTATTTATAAGCTACAGAGTCTGGAAAGGGCAAGCTGCCCTAAAGATAGATAAAACCCCGGTACTGGATGGAATGCACCAAGGGTGCTCAGGGAACTGGCAGCAGAACTGGCTAAACACCTGGTAGGGCTATTCAATAACTTATTACACATGAGGGTAGTACCAAAGGACTGGAGGGTGGTGGATGTAGTTCAGCTCTATGGGGGAAGACAAGGAACAAGCAAGGAACTACAGACATGTCAATCTTACCTCAGTTGTAAGGAAGCTGATGGAGCCGTTGGTTTAAGACTACCTGGAAAGCAAAAGCCTCCAGAGTAATAAACAACATGGGTTTGTGGCACGGAGATCTTGTCAAACTAACCTGATACTCTTTTTTGACTTGGTGGCAAGGGCATTGAATAGAGGCCCTGCCATGGATGTACTCTACTTCGACTTTAGCAAGGATTTCAGCTCGGTGCCTCACAGAAGACTGCTGAAGAAGATGGAGGATCTAGGCATAGTTAGGGACATAGTAAGATGGGTAGACAACTGGCTAAGGGGGAAGCAGCAAAGGGTCATGGTAAAAATGGGTCAAGTTAGTAAAGAGGGAGGTCACGAGCAGGGTACCACGAGGATCTGTCCTAGGCCTGGTCATCTTCAATATGTTCATCAGCAACATTGTAGAGGGAATCTGTGGCAAGTTTTGTCTCTTCACAGATGACATGAAGTTCTATGGAAAGGTGGATAGCGACAAGGAAGTCAGGGAAATGCAGCGATCTGCAAAGGTTAGAGACGTGGTCTAAGATTTGGCAGTTGAAATTTAATGCCAAAAAGGGCAAGATGATGCACCTAGGTAACAAGAATCCTAGGACTGAGTACTGGATGGGTGGGGAAAGACTCAGCACTACAGCTGAAGAACAGGACCTAGGTTATCACTAGTGGCAGCCTCAAACAATCAAGCCAGTGCAACAAGGCCTATAGTAAGGCAAACAGGATGCTGGGGTGTACAGGGAGGGGTACTGACAGCAGAAGAAAAGAGGTCATTCTACCCCTTTATAGATCTTTGTTGAGGCCTTATCGGGAGTACTGTGTCCAGTTCTGGAGTTCCCACCTCGGGAAAGAGAAGGACAGGCTGGAGACAGTGCAGCTAGGAGTGACTAAGGTGATTCAGGGCCAATAGGGCAGGTCTTACCAAGAGTGCCTCAAGGCACTGAACATGTACCTACTGGAGACAAGAAAGAAGGGGGGGGATATGATAGACTGGCAGGCTCCTGAAAAGAATAAACAAGGTGGACGGCAGAGAATTATTTACCATTAGTAACAGTTCAAGGTCACAAGGGCATGAATGGAAAATGACAGGAGGGAGATTCAGATTCAGAAGGTACACAAGAAAGTATTTTACAGAAAGGGTGGTGGAAACATGGAACAGTTTACCAGCAAGGTGGTTTCAAGCATGTCTGGGACAGTATGAAGGGTATAGTGGTTGCTCAGGACAACATAAACTGTAAGGGGAATGGGGGTTGGATGGGCAGGACTAGGACACTCTATTGGCAGTAGGTCCTGGGATTAGATAGGATACCATGGGCAGACTGGATGGACCACTGATCTTTTTCTGCTCTCATCGTCTATGTTTTTCTGTTATTATAGCACACTGGGCATAGGTACCTGGGGTAGTATCTGACTCTGGCCAGGGGAAAATTTGTACTAAGCTGAACTGCTGTGGTAGCAACGCCCTGGGTATTCGCCAGCATGTCACGCTGGCAATGAAGAGTGTAACTGGATCACACACAGGTCGAAAAATGATAGAACTGCTCTTGACTGAGACTAATGAACGGGTACTCCCCCAATTCACTGAAAGTGATAATGGCTCAAATGTAGTGGAATGCTCAGTGCTGGGGGTTTCTCAGGGTGCCATGCTGTTGTGCAGGAGTTTACAGCATATCCTTACATTGAGGCCATATTGACTGTAGCCTGTCACATCTGTGACCACTATGCCCATTACAGAAAGGCTAATGACCATCTCAGGCACCTGTAGATTCAGAACAAACTGCCTCAAGAATGGCTGAAGCTGACAGTTGTCCCCAGATGGAATGCAACGCTGTACATGATTGAGCATTAGTACGAGCAGTACAAAGCCATTTCTGAATATCTGCTGCTACATACAAGCCATGACAGTGCTGAAGTATCCACATCTGGAACAACAGACCAGTGGCAACTAATGTATGGCCTGATCATGATTCTAAGGTTATTTGAACATGCAACACAGGCAGTGAGTGGGGACACTGCCTGTTCAGGCCATATCACTTCTATGGTGCTGAGGCAGACACTGCTGAAAGTATGGCAGCTGGTAATATGGAAAGCTGTGCCTTGAAGGAACACATACTCCACATCATGCACTACAATACTCATATTTCCTGTATTCTGCAGATTTTGAGATTAACATCATATTGGGCCCATGATATAAACAGGGCCTGTCATCAATACTTGAAGATGGGCGATATAAGGATCACAATGTAACAGATCAGCTAATAAGACGAGTACCTGGGGCACAGATGTTAAAGCCACAGTTATGTAAGGCACAACATGAAAGTGATCAGAGACCAGGTGCTGCTACCACCTCACATGGAACACAGGTTGATAAAATATGCAAGGTAACAGAAATAATAACCACAAATCCACTTTGGGATGCTTTGTGCCAGGTGAGAACTGAAGAGATGAAGGAAGAGGAGGAGGAGGAGGAGGAGGCTGATGAGGCTGCAGGATTGCCTGTAGCGAAACGCATGTTAGGGCATATCTGGTGGACACCAGGCACCTTACCATCATGGAAGAGCCCTTGTTGTACTGGAATAGCAAGGTCACTGACTGGCCAGCACTGACCTCATAACAGTCAAATACTTGAGCCTTCTACCCTTGAGTGTCAGTGTGGAGAGGGTATTCGGTTTGGCAGGGGCCATTGTGCAGCACTGGCATACAAAGCTGTCCATTAGAAATGTTGGCATGCTACCATTTAGTAAAATGACTGTGGGGCACATTCCACGCAACACAATCACATCTGCGTTCCCACCACATGAAGGTGGTGTGGAGGTAAAGATGAACCAGAAGAGCCTGATGTTATCAGCACTGGCAAACTGCCTTCCTCTAAGGTAGATGAAGCACGGATGGAGGAAGAAGTCCCATGTGGGGACAACTTCAGTCTGGAAGATTGTGAGAACTGCTTCCTTGATGAGGATGACTGAAGCATACAAAGAAATGCGTTCTATCTATCCTTTCCTATTTTGTTTTCCTGTCATCAAATTTTTCCCTAAGTTGTGCTGCTGTTCCATAAATCCATCTGATTACCTCCCTCTGCCCTGTCCTATGTCATGTCTACAGACAAACTATAAAATCAGCGAACACTGTATCATTAAATGCCAAGTTTGCCAACAATAACATTGGCCACCGACACCTCCACTACGTGCATCCAGACTCAGAAACCCAGACTGTTAAGTCAATGTAAATGCCATTGCCATGCATGCTGGTCATGCATCCTCCAGCACTCAAGACACCACCTCCTCCTCTTCCTCTGGCCTACTTGTGTCATCTACAGCCTCCAACAATATGGGCCATTGCTGCCTCCGCCACATGCATCCATACTCACAGACTCTTAAGCCAGTGTAAATGCCAGAATATTATAAGCATGTCTCCTTGGGGGGCAGCACAGTGTGGGGGGTGGAAGAACAGGGACTTCAGGCTGCTGATGTGGAGCTGGGAAAATGAAGGCGGCTGCTGCACTCTGGCGGGACCCGTTGCTGCTGTGGTACTGTGGGGGGACTGTTGGATCACCCGGGCACCGTGCAGTGTAAGCATATGGCACAACCGTTCCTTACATGACCTCGAGACACCATCAAAGAAAAGAAAGAGAAACAGAGAGAGAGAGAGAAAAGAAAAGGGAGGCAGTATAGCGCAGTGGTTTAAGGCTCTGAGCTGCAAATCTGGAGACCTGGGTTTGAATCCCACAGCCCCCACTTGCATACTGTGTGACCCTGAGCAAGTCATTTAACTTCCCTGTGCTCCCAGGCTACACCTGTAAATAAGCTTTCAGGTTAGTGTGTCTCACCTGGTTAAACAATTGGGAAAAGTGAAATAGAAAAAAGGGAACAAAAGGGAAAAATAGAGATCTCTAATAACTAAAAAAAAAGACAAAATATAAAACAAACCAATTTACTAATAAGAAGACAAAGAACTGAATAAGACTGAAAAAAAGAATAAAAAAACAGTTATAAAACAGATTTTTATATAGTAATTTTGTTCTCTCAAAGCAGTCAGGCTCCTGTCTCCTCCACTAACCATGCAAAACTGAACATGAAGCTGCCTTGATGTATAGAAATATACCATATGACCTGCATAAGCTCTTCCATGTGACCTTGAGACAACCATTTACCAACAACCTCATTTTGACCAAACGTCGCCTAAATGTACCCCAAAGGAGAAGTTACTGGCGAAGTTGCCAGGCAAAGCTGCAAAAGGTGAATTTCTGACTACATATGTAAACTTTGTTAATTTACGAAAGTGAGTTTGACAACATATTAAAAACTTTGCAGCGTTTCTAGTCATTGGTCCATGCTTAATTGATCTGGTCTCAGCGTAGGTCGTTACCTGAATCTTGGAATACTAACATCCTCTCCAGGAAGTTTTTGGCACTATAACTTCTCTTCCACCTTGTCTTTTTGTAACGCCTAATC
Organism: Neoceratodus forsteri; assembly: GCA_016271365.2. Taxonomy (NCBI): domain Eukaryota; kingdom Metazoa; phylum Chordata; order Ceratodontiformes; family Ceratodontidae; genus Neoceratodus; species Neoceratodus forsteri. The sequence continues at coordinate 1,733,286,577 of CM057449.1, forward strand.
TCAAGTGTAACCACTACTTAAGTTTTGCACATTCAATGTACAGTATACTGATCAGTAAACTTGAATTTCTGTATGTACATCATGCTCTGGGTTCCCCAATTTGCTGTGCCTCAGTCCTTTGCTGCTCATTTCACTGGAGATGTGCCTACGGTATATCTGTGAATGTATATCCCATATCTTCTATCACCATGTTTCTTACCTCCAACTTTTATCTGTGAATGCAGAATGTATAAGTGTTTAAACTTGGAAGAGGAGTCCCTCAAAAGGACAGGTTTGAGTGATGGCCAAAACCCATTTAAACTTGGAACCTCTGCATCGAGCACCTGCAAGTGGTACCTGGATTTTGCGGAACACATGGAAGTCCCTGATCGCTTTTTCAATCACACCCAAGAAGGGAATCTGGCTGACTGACTAACACCAAGCTCAATGCAGCCCTTGCTGTTAAAGTGACCATGCCCAAAGCCATGTCTTTTAAGAAAACAATGGCTTGTAACACATCCTGCTGCATCTTCTTATCTATCTGTCTTTTTTTTTTCTAATGGCAATCTAAGTTCTAAGACAACTCTGGAAGCCATGAGGAAACTGCCCTTGCCATATAGACTCACTATATGGCCACCCAAACGATATTGTGGCAGCGTCATCAGATTTTCTCAAAAAAAATATGCATTTGTTGTGGGGATGTTTAGGCACAGCACTGCCCACCACTGGCAGTGAGTACTTATGAGTAAAGGTCATTAGGGACAGGCCCACTGAAGAGACAAAAAAAAAAAAAAAGAATTTCACACCACATGCTTTGTCAAATCTGTAGATTTTTTTCAGCAGTCTTACGACCTAAGGGTGCTTCCTCAGCGTCTCCGATTCGTGATGCATTGTGGCTGCCCAGTGTACCAGGACCCTCCAATGACTGTTGACCAACTTGGCAAAACCTCCTTGGACCTATCCTTCCCCTCTGAGTCCAGGTCCAGGGTTACTGCCATATGTCTGATGAGGCTAGGGAGGTCCAACATTGTGAGCTCACAGTTTCTAGAGGAAAAATCTTTAGAACCAGATGAGGAGACAGAGCCATCCAAACGGACTTCGAATATGGAGGAAGAGGACTGTCATCTCCTATAGTGTATGCTCTTCTTCTTCTTGGCCTTCTTCGGGGGCCGGGACTCCAGGAAGGAGTAGATGCTGCAAAACTTGCCCATCTCTGACATGGAGGACTGGAACTACAAATTACCCTTTGCTGGGCCCTTGAGGGTTCTAAGCCACATAGCTTAGCTTGAGACCTCTCCAGAGGTCACCCACATGTTTTCCACTCCCCCCCTGCCAGCTTGACTGCAGGAATTTCAAATTAAATTATTTCACTGCCCGCAGCAGGAATCTTGGAAGGGCTGGAGAATGTATGTTCTAGGACTTAGTCAGTATGACCCCTTGATCCACGCAGTCCATCCTCTTCTTCCAAGGCTCTTCCTTGGCTTGGGCCTACAGTGAGGGGAATCCAGACAAGGTGGATGCAGCCATGTTGCAGATAAGGCCGACAAACCCCATACTGAATACCTGGCAGGCTATACAAACTCTGCACACTTCCTGCAGCATTTTAACACCTGCATGACCCCGGAACGTGATGCTGCCAGTTCACAAACTCTGCCTACAGCAACACACACCTTGATCCTGGGCCATAAATCGTGCCACCAGATCCTCAGAGCCTATGAAGTCTGTGCTACTTAACACCAAGCCTGACCCAGAGACCCAAAATACATTGGTCAATACTAAAAATGTGCCCTTTCTTTGTTGTTTTTTTAAACAGTATTACCGTCGTTAACAATGGTGCTGACAATCACACGGTACTGCTCTGCTGATAAAAATGTGGTTTCCCCCCTCAGGCAGAATCCATTTAGACTGCAGTACCAAGCAACAAACCTGTAAATGCTTCAAGAGAGATTTTACAAAAAGTCACATGACAAAGTATACAAGTTTCTTTTCTGATCATTTCATCCACTCGTTGCTGCTGCTCTTCTGTCAACGGTGGCCTTGCTGCCTGAGCAGGGTTCATGCAACCCCTGCAACGGCTGCCCAGGAGGGGAGCACCTGCAAAAAATACCAAAAGGTACTTACCAAATCAGTCTCGGTTAAAACATCAACCAGTTACAGGAAAGAGGAAGAAGAGAAGAAAGAACAAAACAAAAGCAAGACAAAAGAACATTTTCCTTCCACAGGAGCCAATCAGAAAGAGTCCACAAGCTCTGTGAGTGTGCCTGCCTCTCCCTGAAGAGGCATAACTAACAAGTAGCCTTGTAGCAGAACAGTAGGCAGATATAACCCATGGGGAGCTCTAGCCAGGCCATCATTTTTCAAGGTGAGTGTGCCTCCAAGTAGCAATCAGGAGAATATAACCCATCTTGTCACTTCCACCAGATGTAAGGGACATGGGGAACAACGGGAAAGCATGACTGCTAGCCCCAGCTGTCAGTTCTTGTTGTCCAGAAATTAGTCACTAGTGCTACTGTGAAAGTGTGGTTCCCAACACAATATTACTCAAATATAGGAACCACATGGCATTATAAGTAGCATAAAAAGAAGACACCATCTTGCAGAATATTAACTAACTAAATAAATAAATATGACTGATCAACCGTAAGAGTGTTCTCTGCAGCAGTATTAATATATTATAATAATTAATGGCTATGATTTTTTTCCATTGGAAACCTGTGGCATAATTTGCCGTTATAGAGGAGCGTTTATAACGGCAAACACGCGCCGGGTTTCCCTACCACTGCTCATGTGCCTGGTGCCGCTCTGCTCTTCCTGGTAGTCCGAGACCGTGGCTTACTGCCGAAGATCACACAGTAAACTCTGACTGGGCAGTAAGTCCAAAAAATAAATACAAGAACTCAGGGCTAAAAGTAGGCTACTGTTTAAGAAAAAAAATGATGCGTCTTCAGCAGCTGCTTCTGACCGCGAACCGAGTCGGGATTGGGGCACAGCTGCACAGGGATATTTTATTTTATTTAATTGCTGTGGCAAAAAGATCATAGCCATCAATTATGTAAAATAAAACATTGGGTGGTGTGTAAACTCGAAGTTTACACACACCCTTGGGGTTAGATGCTGACATAAACCCTTCGCACGCCTCGGGCTTATGAGCATCTATCTCCCTCGGGTGTGTAAACTTCTGTTCACACACCACCCCATACTTTATTCTATATTTAATAGTCAAGATGATTAATATAAACAATTTAAAAATATCCCCAAACAACCAAGTTTTTGCATGAGACAGTCTACAAAAAAAAAAAAAAAGTGTCTCATGTCAGGGGAAAGGAGTGCTCCAATGGTTTGGGCTCAACCCCCAAATCTACAATATCAAACAACACTGCTCACAAAGTGAGCTGAAACAGCAATAACGTGAGAGGACACTTCGTGCTACTAAACCATTAAAGGAAAATAAGAATGTTGCAACTGAAGCAAACAAATCTGGTTTCTCTTTTCTCTCCTATTTAGCATTTTCAGCAAACTACTACACACGATAAGAATCATCACAGTATGGGAACCCAGCAAATTCTCACATCATGGAAATATTAAGCATCTGAAAGGATCCTATATTGTACAATGGCCTCCATTCAAAGCAGTCAGTTTACTGTAAAGCAGCTAACCACAGTAAAAGATTCATTGTGGCTTTCTTGGTAGAATAGCGAATGTCAAAGTCAATTAACTCACTGCAGACATACAATCAGTTCCTGCACACTTGGATGAGTTCTGACACTGAATAGTGACCACACTTTGAAATCCCAAATAAAATCACAGGCAGGTCTCTTGGTTTGACCTTTGGTGTAGGGAATTTCAAAGCCAATGGATTTGTTTTTGCTCACTGTTCATGTCACATGCAAAATACTTGCGTCAATATACTGTACAAGCAACCATGAAAACTACATTCCCACAAAAAACAAAGATACACTACTGATGACATACTATTTATAATTTACATTTTACTCTCTTTCAGCATGGCTTCCCCATACCTCTGGTCAGGCCAGCCCCATCCCTTCATATGTCCAGCACTTACCTTTGCACCCTGATCCTGCTGTTTACTCCGGAGGCCTAGCCAGCCAAGCATCATCTCCCACCACTCCAGCTAACACAAGAGGAGACACCCACTCTGGTGCTGAAGTGGCTGGTAATGGAAAGCAGCGCCTGAACTTGCAGCTATCATTCTGCACACGCCAAGGATTTTCCAGTTATAGGCTGTTCCAGGCCTGCAGCCAATGAGTGCTTGTGGCACCAACCCACTGGCAGGAGCTGCATAATTACAATATATAATATATGATATATATATATATAGAGAGAGAGGATACATGATGGGCGACTGTGGAATATGGCAAATATTTGCATGAGTGCAGAGTGAACTGTTCGGCACTCGTGATATTATTGCAGTTCACTCTGCACGAGTGCAAATGTTTGCCATATTCCACAAATCGCACATCATGTGTGCAATTTATACAATAGGGCTAGTACATTTTAGGAACATTTTTTTCTGTGTTCTCTCCCTGTTTACTTTATTTTGGTAATTGGGTAAGTTTTTTTTTGGGGGCCTGGGAGCACTGGGCAGTTAAGTGATTTGTTCAGAGTCACACAGTATAGAAATGGAAGTTGTGAGAATTAAGCACTTGTCTGGGCTGCTGGATGTAGGAGTTGGTTCATTGCTTGTTACTCTAACCTCTAGGCTATACTGACAGCACTGTTTGTGTGTGGTCTGAGTGTGTGTGTAAGTGTTTCTGAATAGGCTGGGAGTGTTAGATAGTATGAGGAACAGGTGCATGTGATTTGCAATGATAATTGTGTTACCTGCAGCTAGGAGTGAGAAACAGACTTTTTATTCAGTAAGTTGCAGGCTTCATTGAGACAGAGAAACTGTTGCAGTCAGCACTCAGAAAGAGAAACAGGTTTATGAAGAGGCTGGTTTGAAGATTAGAGCAGCACAACAGTGTGCTAGGATTGTAAGAATAACAATGGGACACAGGTGATTGTCTTTTACAATGCTAATTGAGCTAGTTGCAGGATTCAGTGAGAAAGAGAAACTGTGAAGCTATTAAATGCAGGCTGCAGTGTAGATAGTCTGACTCTGGTGACATCACCATTGTGAGTATATTTGCTGGTGATGTAGACACTGGGTTTATCAGGAAATAAACCTACAGTGTCTGTGTCATCACAGAGATATTTCACTGCAGTGATAATACATGCTTTTATTATCAAGGGCACATGCTCACCCCTACTGTATAAATATATATATATATATATATATATATATATATATATATATATATATATATTTGCCCTATACATGTATACCTGTCAGCAAAGATAACGCAAGTCATTTATTTAAGCAACCCGATCCTATTACAAGCTCCATAGACTGCCTACAACCCCATTAAATATTTAGTCATCAGTAAGCTGTTTTTAAGGGCAGGTCTACAGCACTCAGAGGCCACTTAGCCTGTAAAAGGAAGTTACAAGTTGAGTTTTAAGAGCAGAATATTTATCTACCTGACAAAAAAATTAAAAGTATGGATAAAATAACACATACGTATCATCCTCTTGTAACTTGATTTTTGTAGCTACAACAAGACTCTCCATAATATAGTATTCTTGTTCCAAATAATTAACTTGCTTTGACTATTTCCCAGTACTGTATGTGTCTTAAAGAAAGCAACTTACAACTATGTAATGTATATAGTATTTTCAAATTTATAACAATTATGCTGCTTTAAGGAGGGTCTACAACACTGTGTGCCAAGATAAGTAACAGGTTATAAATGGATGCAAGCCTCTGCAGGTTTGCACCCCAAAGTATTCTAATTACAGATCTACACTGTGTACCACGTGTATGAAACAAAAGATCTGAGCGGCATGATTCCGGACATGAACCTCAACCATCAATCACGAGGGTGGGGAGGGTTACAGGAGGGATGGGGATTAGGGCTGCTATATCAATATTTAATATGTTGACCCTGTATTAGGTACCATAGAATTGATGTACAGCCCTATACCTGTACACTGTCCTTGGGTCATGATGGTAGAGGGCGTGGTATTGTGGGCAGTAATTAGACATAAGAACCCAAATAGCACATTTCCAAACTGTGTGGGCATTGAGTTGACAACCCTAACCATTTATTTCCAACCTTTATGCAGTCTGCATTTCGTACTATGATAAGCAGACACTCGTTTCCCCGACCCACACTTGCCCAAGCCCGGAATTATGAACGCAAAATCCTGACAGTGGGATTTTGCTTGTTTTTCCTGTGCCCCCTGGAATTAATATAACAAACTCCGGGGAGGGCAAAAATCCCACTGTCGGGATTCTGTGGTTCGGTATTCCGGGGTAAGGTAACGCATATCGGGTTACTGTCATGATCCCTGTATCTGTAATGCTTGTGAGGATAAATTCTAGAAAATATTATACATATCATATATCTAAAATCAGTAAGGCAGTTAACACCCAGCCTTAGTGTAACCTATCAAGCCAGTCCTAATCTTTCCTCTTCAGTACATACAACAAATTACACATGGCTTACTCCTGCTTAACCTAACCTACAGTCTGCCAGTCTTTGCCCCTGCCTCCTTCACCTTGCTACGTAAGTAGGATGTGGCGTACAACAACATCTGTCGCTTTGCCTTTGCATGCAGTCACCTCACCCACCACTGCATTCTATATACTAAATTAGGTTGGTCATCCCCTTCTGCCTTAAGGGACCTTTCTCTCAGAATTATCCACAGCACACTACTGAACCTGATGCCCCACTCCCTAGTATCTCACCTCTTGCTTTACAAAGAAATCATACTCCCTTCGATCCTCTGACTACAGGCAGCTATCCATTCCTAGGTCTAGGTCTAAGTATGGTAAAATGGCCTTCACAACAGCAGCCCCTAAATTATGGGACAACATCCCATCTCCTATATCTCCTTGGTGGGATTTCTGGTGGGCCAGACGCTAAGGCGCCGTACCCCCCCCCCCCAGTCTTTTGTTGTGCAAAACTTTTTAGCACCTTATTGCAGAATCGCTTGATTACTGCAATTGTGCTTTCCTGACTGTCCTCTCCTCTGTCTCCTCCACTTTAGCCGACCCTGCCCTCGAGCACCCAGTAAGCGCCGGGGCTCCGAGCCGCCAGCGGGGCGGCGACCGCGAGGCCGAAAAGAGAACCAGGAGGCCGGGAGAGACAGCCAGCAAGGTACGGGAAAGCCGCGACCAATCGGAAGGCGAGCGCTACCTCAGCCTTGCTTCCAATTGGTCCTCCTTCTTCATTGCCTTCTGCTCTAGCTTGCACTTCCAAAAACTGACCGGGAATAGTGGGTTTTACTTTAATTTTTCCCAAAAAGAGCTGTTTTTACTAATTTGTTTAAAATTCTAGGATTTATGTTGTTTTTCTTGTAAATGCCTAAGTGATACAGTCCTTTGGTGGGATTTCTGGTGGGCCAGACGCTAAGGCGCCATACCCCCCAGTCTTTTGTTGTGCAAAACTTTTTAGCACCTTATTGCAGAATCACTTGATTACTGCAATTGTGCTTTCCTGACTGTCCTCTCCTCTGTCTCCTCCACTTTAGCTGACCCTGCCCTCGAGCACCCAGTAAGCGCCGGGGCTCCGAGCCGCCAGCGGGCGGGCGACCGCGAGGCCGAAAAGAGAACCAGGAGGCCGGGAGAGACAGCCAGCAAGGTACGGGAAAGCCGCAAAATTTTTGCCCCCCTTGGGTGTTTCCTTTATACACACCTTCCCACCAAATTTCCTATCTCCGCCCATAGCCAAATTCTAGCCAATAATCTGGAAACAGTCCCCCACTGCCTTCACTATTATTAACCCTTAGTTACCGTAATCATGTTGATGCTTTTCCTACTGCTTCTTTCTCTCTCACCTATTATATATCTTGAGGATGATACCTTTCCAGTCCATGCCCTTTTGAATAATGCAGCTTGCCAGGGTGTCCTCCCTGTCTCACCTCCAGTGGATGCCTATCAATTCCTCAACTATGCACTACCGTTGCTTCATTGTAATCCATGGGGTAGCCCTCAAAAAGGGTCACAACCAATCATGTATCTCTTACGCCCCATGCTCAAATCTTGGCTTTATAGTGCCCCCTTGTACCTGTCCATCAAGCTGGTACTCTGTGAAAAGTTATTAAGCCTTAACCCATCCTGGACTGTCTCTAAAGATTGGACCCCGAACAAGAAGAGAAAACCATCTTTTTGGTCCGTCCTGCTATCACTTGAAGCCCTTATTAAACTATTATTCTTCTTGCTGATCTGCGCTGGCAGTGCTGAAATCAATCCAGGACCCCCAGAAGGCTTTACCTCCCCTTCAGACCTAGCCTCCATTAAAGGTTTAAGCTTCCTTCACATCAATGCATGCAGCCTCCTAAAAAAGATCTCATTAATCCAGGCCTGGGTCGCCCACACCTTGCCAGACTTTCTGGTACTTTCTGAGACATGGCTTAAACCTGCTACACAGGGCAGGGAAATAAATCTACCCAACTACCAGCTATTCAGATCGGACCGCCTGACAAGGGGCGGTGGATTAGCTATCTATGTTAAATCAAATATTTCTGCATCTTGCCTTAGTGTAACATCAGTGCCCAAAATTGAATGTTTATCCCTTAAAATAGCTCTCCCCAATATGACAGCTTTTCATTTGGTTGGCTGCTACAGGCCCCCCTCTGCCGGCCTTCGACTCCTAACCCATTTGGGAAATATAATTAAACTGGGCCCCAAGGACAGCATCATTTTAGGTGACCTGAACTTAAACTGGCTCTCCAATGCATCTGCACCCCTAGTATCTTTTTGTGACACATATGGATTCACTCAATTAATAAATGAACCGACAAGAATTAACTCAAAAAACAGAAGCAACAGCACCCTACTTGACATTATGTTGGTAAACAAACCGCACCTGTTTTCACATGCTGGAGTGCTATTCAGTGATATAAGTGATCACTGTCTTATTGCAGGATAAGATCATCAGTCAAGCCATCACACCCTGCGAAATTCCTCACAAGAAGGTCTAAAAGAACCTTAACATCGAAGGATATCTCCATGATCTATATCATTCTGTACGCTGGCAAGAATTCTACCACACAGCTTCTGTGGAAACAGCACTCAAGGTGTTAAATGACAATCATAGAGCCTCAATACTCATGCACCTTCCACTAGCGTTAGAATAAAAAGCAAATCCTGCCGCTGGTTTTCTGCCGATCTTAAATCTGCATTGCTTGCTAGAGATAAACTCTGGAAAAGGGCTAGAAAGACCAAGGATCCATTTGACTGGCTTCAGTTCAGAAAAGCCAGAAACAGCTGCACCAAAAAAGTGAGAGAAGCCAAGGCTGCCTTCTATACAGCCGAGCTTGATGCCTCCTACCTTAACCCAGCCAGATTCTGGGGCACCATCAAGGGGATCCTAGGGCAGGATTCCAGCACTTCCTTGCCATCCCAAGTGCACCTTAACAATGTTGTTATCACTGACAAGCGTGAAATTTTAGATGCATTCAATAATCATTTCACTACGGCTGGCCTAGCTTTTGACTCCTCCCCAGTAAATCTATTACGGTCACAACTTAAATTCCAGTCTATCGATGGTCAGAAGGATGCTTCTTCATTCTCCTTCAAGCCAATTTTATTAAAACAAGTGGAAGACCTACTGCTACACCTAGACACCAAGAAAAGTGCAGGTGCAGACTCTCTGGACCCCTACTTTCTAAAAATTGCTCTACATGCCATTGCAGTTCCCCTAACTCATCTTTTTAATCTGTCCTTATCCACTGGTTCTGTTCCTACATTGTGGAAGACAGCACAAGTGTTTCCCCTCCTCAAATCAGGGGACCCCATGGATCTCAACAATTATAGACCTATATCCATCCTACCGGTGCTGTCTAAAATGTTAGAAAAACTAGTGAGTATCCAACTAAGAGACTACCTCGATGCTAATAATCTCCTTAACCCTGTTCAATCTGGGTTTAGGACCAGACACAGTACCATTTCTGCATTAGCAAAAGTAACAAATGATTGGCAAACTGAGTTAGACAAAAAAAGCAGCATCTGTGCTGTATTTCTAGACCTAAGTAAAGCCTTTGATACAGTGGATCATGAGCTGCTAATTTCCTCACTGCACTCCTTAGGCCTGGATTCAACCTCTCTTGGGTGGTTCAGATGTTACCTCACTGATAGAATACAGCAGGTGAAAAATGAAGGTGTCCTATCCTCCTCAAAACCACTTCTAAGGGGAGTACCACAAGGATCCATCCTGGGCCCTATCCTTTTTGCTATCTACATCAACAACATTGACTCCAACCTCACTGTTGCCAATGTTCACCTTTTTGCTGAAGATACTGTCTTGTATGTCAGTAATCCCTCACCATCAAAGGCCTGTGAGTTATTACAATCAGAATTCTCCCTGCTGCAACATCAACTACTTGAAAAGAAACTACTATTAAATGCCAAGAAGACAAAGGCTATGTTCTTCTCCACCAATATATATATTCTACCACTCTCTCATCAAACACTCTTCCCCAACTATCCACTATCCTTGGAGAAAATCTTGATTATGTGGATAAATTAAAATATTTAGGGGTATGGATTGATAACAGACTTGATTACACTCAACATGTTGAGGAGCTCCTGAAAAAACTCAGACAGAGGCTCGGCCTATTCTTCAGAATCAAACATTATCTAACCAGAGAGTCTAAACAGAGACTAATACAGGCATCATTTCTTTCTCTCATCGATTATGCAGATTTCCTATATGGCCACTGTACTGTGTCCTATTTAAGTAAATTGGATACCTTGTACCACAGAGCTCTAAGATTCATCACAGATCTTCCTTTCAACACTCATCACTGCTCTCTCTATAATGCTGTTGGCTGGACATCCTTACACCTTAGGAGGAATAAAATGCTGCTTTATGGATTTACAAAGTTCTGTCAACAAACTTCCACCTTATATTTCCGATTGCTTTACTCTGGCTACACCTAGATCATATGCCCTAAAAAGCAATAGCCTTATCACCTTGAAGATACCTAAAGTCTGTACCCGGCATGGGAGATCTGCAATCAGCTACTTTTTAGCATCTACCTGGAATTCTCTGCAGAAGACCCTAAAATTGAACACCTTCATCCCTATAGCATCCTTTAAAAAGCTCTTCATATGTCTCTTTCCTGAGATATGCAACTGCTTTCACTAAGCCTAGTCCCGTCTTACCCTTTACCCCCCCTTTTTTTCTTTCTATCTTTTTTATATGCTTTTTCTAAACTTAGCTACAATATCCCCTACAATCCATTGCCATTCCCTTTTTATCCCCCCATATCTATTTGCTGAAGTATCTATCCAATTACAACACACCTGACCAGTTTTATAATCCCAATACCTTACAGTCATTTGAGTCAAACCTGTCTGACTTATTTTGTTTTGTGGTTCAAAACCATTAGCTACCTTGCTTGTATGTACGTTTTTTATTACTGTACCTGTTTATTTATATTAAAGTCTTTGTCTTTTTCTCTGTATTTGTTTATGTATGCTACTGTACTTTATTTTGATCTTGACCTATCAGGTCCATCTTGTAAATGAGCTTCGCTCAATGATGTCCGCCTGAATAAATAAAGATTTTGATTGATTGATTGATTGACATGTCAGGCCAAGTCACCAACTCCTTCAAATGTCAATTCCTATCCTACCAGCTCCAACTTTCTCTATGTACTTCCTCCTGATCCACAAGCCCCTGCACTATCCCTCTTACTCTTAACTGACACTTTGATGCACGTAACTACTTTCTGTCTGTACTTCTCAACTTATTCCTACTTATCCCTATTGCCACTTGTCTTTATGAATCTGCTGTGCTAGTTTGCAAAGTCATATATGCTTGCCTTTGTACTTTGTTACACTTCTCACCTGCGCAGTATGTTTCCCTATACTTTATGTTAATGCTTGTAACATCCAACTTGTGTACTGTACTACTCCTGGTGCTTTGTTACTGTTTTCTCTGAATATTGTAAAATCCTACCATTGTACCCTCCCAGGTTGTGCCTGAAGATAGGCACATGTATGCCTAGTGCACCCCACCTGGTCAATAAAAACTAAATGCATTTAAAGCATAAAGTTATTAGTACAAATAATATTTGTACTAATAACGTGTACAACATTTTCAACTTAAGTTGAAAATTTTACACACAGCTAGTACAAATGTAATACTTGTACTAATAACTGATGTATGTTTCCATACTGAAATCTTGAAAGTACAAATCTGAACTCTCAAGAGATTTGAATATAGAAACAGAATTTGGGTCAATGACAAGTACTTTTCCAGTATAAAATTCCAGTTTTTAAAAGTAGAAATACAATCAGAAAACAGTCAAGAAACCCCCTCCCCCCAGAATGCACCATTTTCAACCATTTTTAAAAAATAATTCAAGGGGCATGCCCCCGGACCCCGCTAGATTGCTTAAAGAATTCGACTTTGCAAAACCCACTATCTTTTCAATTTCTTCTGGGGGAAACACTGAGCAGCTTATACTGTATATGCAGTCACAGCCAAAGACATGGTCAGATATTTCCTGAAATTTCTGTGACATTTCTAGAGAAATCTCCTGCTTTCTGCATTTCCACAGCAGGGGCAGCAGAAAGAAACCCTTTAGATATTTCGTGAAATATCTGACCATGTCTGTGGCTACTACTACTGTAGATATAGATTTTTATATATATATATATACACGTGTGTGTGTGTGTATGTATATTCTTCAATGCCAAGAAAACTGTCTCCATGAGCTCTGGCACTAAGCAGAAGCTCCCTAAGCTTACCACCTTCCCATCCTTCCTCACCTTAGATGGGGCACAACTGATGATGTTCCCTCATTTAAGGACCTCAAGGTCTGGCTAGACAGGAACCTCAACTTTTCAGGACATGTGAATGCCAGCATCATAAAACTTCACCCTAAACTTAGTGCATTACACAAGAACAGGGGTTGCATTCCTCTTCCTGCTCGTCGAGCTATTGTCCTGAAAATGATTCTCCCCATCTTCGCTTTTGGTGACACTGTTCACAGTGCTGCTCCTAAAACCACCCTAGCCAGACTAGACCCCCTCTTTCACTCCTTCTGTCGCTTTGGACTGTCCACCCCACACCCATACCCACAACTGCTCCCTATATTCCTCCCTCCCTCTCCCATGCCTCCCTCAAAGCCAAACACCTCGCTCACTGTACCTTTTTTATCTAAATACTGGCTAGGCTCTCTCCTACCTTACTGTGGAGGGGTTGTGGGATAACAGATGGACCAGACACCGAACATCAAGTTAAACACACAACCTCTGCGTGATGTTTATTCAAAATGCAGGAGATAACCTTCAGCAATGGCATATCCCTTCTTCAGTACATCAGTTTGTAGCAACAGACTATGCAAATCTTTCCTCTACACTTAGCCAGCACCTACTGACTCACTGATCTCTGATCTAACTTATCTGTTGTGATTTAACCTCCCCTGTGCGGGCTTTGTTTGCTTGGGTGGTGGGGCTCAAATAAAAAAACAAACTAGAGACAAAGAACCTCACTGCAGAAGCACTGAAACAAGGGTTACCCCAAAGGGCATTGACAATAAGCCAAGTTTCAAATAAACACAACATCATACACACTTCCATATTGCATAGCACCATGAAATTTCAGACGTGTTCAGTTTACAGCAATTTATATGCATTTTAAATAGCACCACTAACTTCATTTTCATCATACAGTCCCCTAGTAACTTTTTTACTTTATCAAAAACACCTAGTGCCATGGTATTTTCAACATTTACAGGTTTTAGACACATAAGGTATATACATTAACATAGTGCCACTACATACTAAATCCAACAACGAGGAACACAGCCTGTCGTTTTATATCAGCTAAGAGGTCCCAACAATAACCTCCTTGTACGAGGACCTGACAGGGAAAAGGAAAATTAAAGAGGACACTCTAGCATAGTCAAGAAAGGGAAGGGGGGTGCCCAGAGGTGGCCAACCTTATGCACTAGAAATTGTAAAGAATAGAGTAGGCTAAGAAATAGAAAAACTGTCACAACAGATTTAAGAAAAGGTCGGTCCTCAAGAGTAGCAGGAGCTTCCTGTCACACTTACCTCTCTTCTCTCCCCTCCCTCACCTCACTCCTACGCCCTTCGCAGCTCATTCCCTTGCACTCCCCCCAAAGAAATCCCCAGTTTGTCATGCTGCTTTCTCCTAATGTTTCCCCAAACTGTGGAATTCTCTCCCCCAAACCTCCGCTCTGCCTCTTCACAACGCTCACTTGCCTCTCTTCTCCATGACTTCACTTCTCACATCTGCAACTGCACGTGATACCTATCCCAGTTACACTCCCCCTATCTGTTTCCCCTCACTTTTCCTTCTGATCCTCACTTGACTACTCCAGACTTTTTTTCTCCTCCTATAGTACTCAACCTCTTTCTCGTTACGATATCCCTGACTTGACCTTCCTTGTATTTATTGCACTCTGTACTTAATTGTACCTCATTGCTACCTGCCTACTAGACAGCCATCCCTTCTTTATCCTTGCACAACTGCAAATTTGCTATTGACTGCAGCCTTAATTTAAGTTGTTTCATTTTTTTCTGTCATGTTATGCAGTGATTGTTTTAATTGTTTTAGACTGTATTATTATCCTCTTCTTCCTGTACCCCCCCAGGACGCATCTAGAAACAAGCTGCTCTCAGTTCAGTATATCTTTCCTGGCGAAACTTTTGAAATGATACACACACACACACACACACACACACGTACGTATAGTTAGAAATGCATGGATGGGACTTCTTCCTATAGGAAACAAAATCAGGATATTTCCCCATATCCAATAGTAATTAACTAGTACCTACACTACTATTGAAACTATGCCAGCTTATTATAAGGTCATAAACAATGTATTCACAAACTATTACAAGTATAGACACAAAATTTACACCTCATTGCAACACTACAGTATTAACATGTGTAAACCATTTATTACAACACTATTAACATGCCTAACAACCACCTTACTACAACTATAACAAAACTTCTAAGCAATCTATTTCGTGTCCATCCTTATGTAATATATAAATATCAGATAGCAAAGTTCCATACAGACCAGGAATATTACCATCATGGGGCCTAATGAGCTTATGAAGGCCATTTGCCCTTCGAGCGCGTGGCTTTATGAGCTTGTTAGACCGCTCAATGGTAATAGTTCCTTGTATACAACACTTTGCTATCGGATAGTCTCTCTCCATATATATATTATTATTACATTATTTGCAAAAAACTTTGTTAATGCACCAGTTAGGGTTCAACTTAATGCCACAAAAGTAGGAAATGTGGAGTTAGGGTTTCCATCCCAACTCCCCACCCCCAAGCAGCAGCAGAAGGAAAAAACATTGGGATTTTGGGTCTCTGGAGTCTTGGCGAATCAGTGGTGGGGTCTTCCTTGGGGTTGTCAACCCTAATGCTCACCCCTCCCTCTAGCCTGTAGCCTCCTATCAAAATCACAAGGTACAGCTCCAAGCCAGTGCCTCAGAGTAATACACTTTTCAAAGGTAGAGAAGAATATTTCGCCACATGTTGCCAACAGAATCTGTTGCAGCTTTCTTTACACAGGGCTCTATCATGTCTGAGCTTGTTTGCTCAGGGTAGGGGATGGGCATTAGGGTTGACAACCCCATGAAAGTCCAATCACTGATTTACCAAGACTCCGGAGACCCAAAACTTTAATGTGTTTTTTTTCTCCATATTGTGATTATCTTCCTTGGCCTGCTGACGATATCCGTTCTCCCCTTCCAGCCTGGCAGTCTCCTCCCCCCCTTCGGACCCCAAGCCCTGATTACTTGGCAATTATGGGCAGTCCAGGGGGCAGTGCACCACCAAGCTGGCAGTGACTTCACGGAGTCAGCAGCCATTTTTCTCATTTTTCTATGTCCCCTGCCCCTCGCAGCCATGAACAGTTGCCACGCAACTTGTCTCCTGCTATCTGGCACTGCTCCCCATCCTCCACCAGGCGGCAGCCAAGGAGCAGGACACCATGCCCACCCACTCCAGGAGAGGAAAGCTATAATCGGATGCTCAATCCCCTCCCTCCCCTGCCAACCTCCAGTGGCCCAAGCTCGCTTCCGAACCCGGGTGGCCAGTGTGCCGTGAGGTGTGGCATCCAGCGCCTCAACCCTTCATGCCACTGGGCCGGCAAACTCTAATGTTTTTAACTTTTGTTGCTTAGGGTTGGGGGTAGTGATTATAAGGGTGTTTTCAATCAGCAGTTCAAATCCATAAATGGCAGCAAACATACATTGGCACAGCTTAAGGTCATGTAAATAGACAGGGAAACCAAACAGTGCTGTTGAATGGCTTCATTTAAATAGGTGTAAGTCTTAGAAACCAAATTCCCAGTGCAGGTTTAATGAATTCCAGGTTGCTTGAGAGGTCACTTTGCTAAAAAAAGAAAAAAAAATAACAGTCCAGCGCTAGCTTGTTGGTGAAGTGCATTTTGAATACAAATCTGGTAAAGTGTTTGCAAACAGTGCTATACAGTGCTTCAGTGCATAAGAAGTGGCCTCAAATAATTTAAATGCAAAAAAATGCACTGCACTATACAGGGATAGAAGACACAAACAAATTGAATAAGTGCAATTATAAGAACTAAAGCCAAGGTGACTGTTTTGTTGCACCCAGTACCTATTCAGTGTCTAGGAGGCTCGCTAGCCCAGGGATGGTTAACAGCAATTCCTTAGCAAAGCTGTTTTATAATATATATGTATGTAATATATCTCTCCTTCCTCTCCTACTGTAAGTTACAGGAACATCTTGTTTTACCTCAACTCTCTTCCTTTTTTGACTCACCTTCTTTCTTTACCCCCTTTCAGTCTGGTTTTAGGAAGTCTCACTCCACTTCTACGTCCCTCCGACTCACTAACTCCATTCTCTCAGGTATGGAACAGTGTCTGATCACATCTGCCATTTTTGTTGATCTTGCTAAAGCTTTTGACACAGGGGCGTATCCTCTTCTTTTGGACAAGCTTAAACCAGCAGGTCTTTCTGACTCTGCAGTCAACTGGTTCCATTCTTACCTTGAGGGTAGTTCTCAAGCTGTCTGGATAGATGACTCAATTTTCTCTCCACTCCCCATCTGCTCAGGTGACCCTCAAGGGTCTGTCCTGGGTCCTATTCTTTTTTTCATATCCTTAAATGACCATCCCTCAGTCTGTTCTTCTGCGTTCATTCATATGCATGTTGATGATAAAGTACTTAATGCATCTTGCTCCTCGTCTTGTGATCTTAACTCACAATTAAAGCTGGATTTTGACAATATTCAGCGCTGGTTCCAGTCTAACCAGTTAACCCTCAGTACCAAAAAAACAGTTTCTATAACTTTTAGCACCCGTCAGAGGATTTTTAGACTCTCCCCTCTCCCTGGTTTTCACACTCTGGATGGTGCTTTGATTGAGGAGGTATCCTCTTTTAAGTACCTTGGAGTTCTGCTTGACCATCATCTTGATTCTTTTCATATTGATGTCATTCATCAAAAACACGATCCCAATCTTGGTGCTCTGTACAGGAACAAAGCGAGTATCCCACCATGAGATTATCTTAAAGATCATAGGGATTTATAGTGGTGCACCTCAATCCTCCCTTGCCAGACTGGATCCTCTTTTTCACTCTTTCTGTCATTTTGTTCTGGACTGTTCCCCTCGTACCCACCACTGTTCTCTCTACTCTGTCCTTTCTCTCCCTTCTCTTGATGCCACGCTCCTTTCCCATTGTGTTTCCTTTATTTCTGAATTCTGGTTTGCTGCTAGTCCTTCCTACCTTTCATCCCTTCTAACCCCTCTCCCAGTTTCCAGCTACCCTTTTTGCAGCAGTACTCACATTCCTTCCTTATTCCTTCTAGAAAAACTACTGCTGCTCAGTCTGCTTTCTCTTATCGTTTCCCTAAGCTCTGGTCCTCTCTCCCCCTATCTATTCGCTCTGCTTCTTCTGCTTTCTCCTTAAAGTCTCTTCTTCAAGACTGTTGCTTTCCCTCTTGTAACTGCCCTTGACCCTCTTACTCTAAATCACACTTTGCTTTCTCCCCTCATTAGTTGATGTCTATTAGTCTGTTCCTTACTTTAAATGTATTTTCTTGCCACCAAGTCTCTATTATACCTGATTTGCACATCTGTTTAATGCTGATTTTATGTCTGTTATATTAGTTGTTTTTGACCTTCCACATCCCCTTCCCCCAGGACATATCTGGAAACGAGTTGTTATCAGCTCATTATGTCTTTCCTGGTGAAACTTTTTTTTTTGAACTTTCTGTTTATTAATTTGCAAATAAACATACAGTTGCAGTTACCATATGCCATACATCAGTTTATATGAAAAAGGAGCCATTCAACGGTACAGAAAAACATTAGTCTTAACATATAGATTACGGATATGGGGGATATCCAATAAGTAAAGCTATTCTAACAGCAAAATAGACGAATAGCTGCACTCTACAGGAGAAGGTGGTTAGTCCAAATCATAATGCTATACACAAAATAGGAAACTCAACAACTTGTGCTATTTTGACCCCATTTCCAAATATCTTTAAAGTCTGAAAAGGTTAATGTCCTCTCAAAAGCTCTGATACAGTAATATATGTATTGAAAACAATATAATGATATAGTGAATCAGACACTACATAGAGCCAACAGAAATACCAGTTGCCAATTGGCTAGTATATACTAGGTACAGACCCAGTCATAGGTGACAACGAGTGAAAAATGTGGTGATTATCTCTAATCAGGTGACTGACGTTCAACATTACAGAAAAATCCAAGACTTGAAATTCAAGATAAGCCCCACGTTGCAAAGTTCAGTCACAAACTTGAGGGCTGCCAATTCTGCAGCTTACCAGTTTCAAGTGTCCGTTTCATCCTCCGATCCAGATTCTATTGCCCCAGCCTGGGAAGCCTTGAATTCTTTTTGGATCTTTTCAACTCGTTTACCGCCTCCACTGGGTCAGTAAACTGAAATGTGTGTCTACCATGACAACAGATCCTTAGGTGTGCTGGCATTAATAAGGAATGCGCCACTCCTAAACTTTTCAGTTTTGCCTGAACCCCATCAACCTTTTGCGTCAGGCCCAGGTAGCATATGCAAGGTCCAGAACAAGATGCAAGGTATGTCCCTCATAATTAAGGTGATCTGTAGTGCGAGCGGCCTCCTTGGTCGCACCTCTGTCAGTAATTAGAACTGTACGTGGGATGTCCCTCTGCACGTCTGCAGAGCGAGGGGGCGATCCAATATGCTTTCAAAAATGCGGGCACCCAATATTAGATTCAAGAGAAGCGCACCAGGTAGCCAGTATTTCAGGAAAGTTGAGGTCCGGCTCCTCAACCCCTTCAGGCTATCTGACCAACCACACATTAGGGGCCCAATTTGCATTTTCAAACACCTCCAGGCAATGCCGAAGCTGACTGTTCTCTTGTATCAGCTTTGTGGTGGTAAACAAAACTTGTGTCGCCAGATTCTCTGCTGAAGTAGCCATTTTCACGGCATGTTCTATTTTCACAACCTATTTGCCAAATCGCTGGATCAGTGTCTCCACTTTTGTATCAATGGCCTTCACTGATACCTGCAAGGCCTTCCAGGGAGGCTCCACATTACTCTCAGTCGGCGCGGGAATAGCGGCCTGGTGGTCTGCTGGTGACTGGGATTTTGAACCGCTTGGAGCGCTTCTGTGTGTCTTTCCCATATTGAAATTTGGTACCAATTGATACAGTAGAAGCTCCCAATTCCACTGGTGGCAAAATCCTGGATACAAATCACCATAAAACAGCTGCAAATTATATTTTATATTTCATACAGAGCTAAAGGAAGACACATCTACTCAGTAGTGTGCTCAACAGCGCACCCCACAGGGAAACTTTTTAAATAAATAATAAACAAAGGCTGTAGAAAACTGTGAAAATCAATAATCACCTTGCTAAGCAAGCAAGAATATCAATGGGGGGGGAAGGGGTATACCACCCTTTGTCTGGATGTACCAGACCGAGTTTAGATCAAGATAGGTAATAATCTGTGGGGCTGTATTTTTGATCTTCTTAAAACAGCTAAAGACAGCAAAAAAAGTTAATGCCAGTAAGAGGTCATAGCACTAGTGATGGTAAAAAAATGATCACAAATTAAAGCCTTTGTAAAAACAGCAAATAATTTAATAATGCTTGAAGCAGCTGAAAGCAGCTGAACACAACATATGTACCAATAGGAAGGCACGGCACCAATAAGAGTGTAACAGTTTCCAGATATTCATCCTCTATCAAAGCAGTTTCCAGATTTTCAGCCTCTACGAAAGCAGAAATTACTTGGAGTTCGTAATCAAACAGTATTTAATTCTGAGTTTACGTAACAGTTCTCCTGAACACAATAACTTAAGAGTAATGTTTGAAATAGTAGACAAATACTTGCTGAGTTTATTTGGATTCTTGTATTTTTGGTCACCAGACATGGTCCAGTTTATCAATAGTTACCCTAGTTCCAGACCCCAAGGTGGTTGTAATAAAGGACAAGGACTGGGTGCAAGAAAATAAAGTGGCACCATGGAGATTCTGTATCTATTCGGCCTGCCATCTTTAAGCATTCTTCAGCGCTTTCTCACTGAAAAAAGTTTTCTTCTTTCCCTGCACCCAGTCTGTGCCCTTTACTTTACTACAACCACTTTTTTACAATTTCCGTAGAGGCTGAAACTCTGGAAACTGCTTTGATAGAGGCTGAATATCTGGAAACTATGTTATATGATTATGTTTTTAGAATACTATCAACTCGACCTCCCATCACTCCAAAACCGGCGATTGCTGCATGGGGCTAGAATCGCTGCCAAATTCTGGTCACACACGCTCCCTTCCTACCTATCTGCATCCCTAACTGCCTTCTCTCCACCTACTTACGACCTCAGGAACATCGACTCCAGGCTCCTGCATGTTCCACAAAGATTCACCCGATCAGGTCAGGGAGCTTTCAGTTTCAGATTGCCCAAGTTATGGAACTCACTGGCAGCTGACATTAGACATTCTACCAGTACTCCCCAACGATATGCCCTTCTCAAATCACATTTCGCGACCATATGCTCTTGCTTTCCCCTTCTCTGAATCTCCTTGGACAATGCCTAGTCAACCTACTCAGCTACCTGCACAACTCCTACCCATTCAACCTATTTATGCTCCAGTCTGGGCCCCGTTTTCTTTCGATATTTGTCTCGTAGTGCTATTAATTGCATATTACTGAACCTATTTACTGCTGTGAGCTGTACGTACGCCTTACCCATCTTGTATATACAATCTTTCTCACTATATTGTTGTATTCTATGTACTACTGTACTACTGTCTGTCAAAACCTTGTCACATATGTATTGAACTGTTCTCGTCGCACTACCTCACCCATGTAACCCCCTACCCCCAGGGTGCATCTGGAATCGAGCGGTACTCCGCTCAGTATGCCTTCCTGGTAAATCTCTTAAATAAATAAATAAAAATACATTCTATTTGAAGCTAAATATTGTGTGTGTGTGTATATGTGTGTCTCTAGAGAGACAGACAGACAGACAGGCAGGGAGGGAGGCAGATAGGCAGCTAGATAAACAGAGATACTGACTTAGTGTTGTACAGCCTGCCAGTCATACACCTAAGGAACCCCTAACTGTCTGCCATGATCCATTTCCCAGCTATGATCTCCCAGGAATGCTTTCCATGCTAAACTGTTTGTAATATCCTCGTTTCAAACAGGCACAAATCGTGAAGTCGGGCCACGAGTTCAGTTTTAATTGCCTCTATCTTCTGTGCCTCAAACTCCATCCAAGCTACATGTCAGAGGAGTGCATTACGTGTGGAGCTTGTTTGGGGTAGTACAATCCATTGTTTTCACTGGCATGATTCAAAACCATGACTTAGGGTCCTAGAGTTGGATTTCAGTTATCCCTATTTGCTGAAATTTCTGTTCTACGGCTTGTAATTAGGTGGGAATGACTGATGGAAGAGAGTTTTTTTCAAGTTTAAGAGTTTAAGTTTTGGCTGCAGATTCAAGAAAGTCCCATTCTCATACTGAGAATGTGGGTGAATGGCTCCTCTCACTAAGCCGAGCACCCTAAATTCTGGAGTGCCTAGAAAAGGTATTTCTGGCCTTTAAAAAAAAAAAAAACAACAACCAAAAAAAAAAAACTGAGAATCTAACTAAACTGGTCCCATTTTCCTAGGTTCAGGTGTTTGTTGTTGGAAAATGAATCATTTTTCTGGTTATATAAAAAAACCAAAACAAGATGGCAGCCGTTATAATCTATGTTATTTTCTCACAAGTAAGTCATGAAAAATAAGCCCTCATGATCGTTTTTGGTTTTTAATTCTTCATATCACAAGGTTATCAAACAAAAGTCCTTACAACTTTGGAACCGTTTAACATTTTTTCACAAAACCCACTACCTTGGCATCTGTTGCTTGCAACCTGAAAGTTTTGTGAAAAAATGGCATTACGACTAGGCTGTGCATGAGAACAAAAAACTTGTGTTAACCAATGAGGGCAAATCTTCATTTTTGCAAAAATCAGCGTCCCTGATTTCAGAAAACCGCAAAAGATATCGACACAAAATTTCTCATATCTTCAGATGCTGCAGCTCTGATTGTAAATACAAATTATTAGGCTATTCTGTCAAATAGCACCAACGTTATTAAGGTGCAAAGTTAAGGGTTTAACATTAAAAACACCCTAATCAACCCTAACTATAAGGGCACTACTGTGCCCCATTATACATAAATAAATATATATTACTAGTGCAGTAGTGCCAGAATGTCAGGGTTCAGTTAAGGTTTGTGTCAGAACACCTATTTTTTTCTCAGCGCAGAACTCAGCTGTTTTAGAAACTAGGGAATTTGTGAACTAGTATGACCCTCCTGTCCTAGACAGTAAAAGCATGCCAATTTTCAAAACAGTAGGTTTAGTAGCTTAGGCACTGTGAACTGCCAAAAATAGCAAAAAGCACCCAAACTAAGACTTTTTTATCCCAATTTAAAACCTGAAACTTTCAGGTTTATTAGATAGTAGCCCAGATTAGGAACGTGTGTTCATTTTACGTTTTTCTTCCAAAAGCAGGATGCACAAATGAAGAGTACTGAAAAAAAAAAAAAAGGAAGAAAGGAAAAAATACATAAAAAACACAAACTTTTGTTGGTTTGTGATTTTATTTTATATTTATTTAAAATCTGATGAATGGGGTAAGCACATTGAGCTGGAGCTTGTTTCCAGGTGCTACCTGGGCAAGGAGAAAAAGCAGGGAGTGAAACAGGAGTAACAAATATATCGACAACGGGTACATCTAAAAAAATAAACAGGATAAGAACCACAGTAGGAGGCTGTAGTCAGTGTATGGCCAGATATATGTAACAGAAGCATGTTGGCATGAAATTCAAATTACAGAGTATAACAAATTTTAGGCTGTACAACAGCGTTTAAGAGACAGAATGGGTAAATAGTAGAGGGGTGACTAGGGCATGGGTTGTACTGCAGAGAGAAGAAGAAAAAGATGGCTAACTGCAGCTGCATGCTTTTGAGAAGTGTGCCAGTAGGGGTCATTTGAGGGAGTGCCTACAGGATGAGAGGTGGATTGGAGGGGGTGCTGTTGAGCCAGAGCGAAATGGTTGCTTCGAAATAGAGCTCCATAATTGAATCTAATAATATTGCTTAAAAGCACTAGTTCATGGCTTCGAAGTCTGATTATAAAGTAATCTACATGGAGCTAAACTGTTGCAGGAAAAGATGGGTAATCCTCAAAAGGAAAAATCTACAACTGGGGGAGCTAGACCAAAAACTCCCTCCGGAGTGCCGTCTACGTGGTCTAATCAAGGCTGCAACACTGACCAAGCGGATACAATGCAGGAAGAGACCCTGCAAACCCTAGGACTAAAATTTAATAGACTGATAGCATCAGTCTATGGACTGTCAGATGAATTTAACGCTCTCACCAACCATGTGGCAGGGATCGAAGCAACAGTGGAGTTGATCCAGGGCACATTGGCTAAGGCCATGAAATGAGTCGATGCAGTGATGGGTGCTGTAACAGTTGTAATACAGGAGAATACCATCTCAAATCCCATCTGGAAACCCTGGAAAACCAGGCTAGAGCCGCCCATATTCGTATTTTGGGACTGCCGGAGGGATGTGAAGGTGACCCACCTGCTTCTCTTTATTCAAGAGTGGCTAGTGCAACATCTTGGAGAGGAGGTCTCTCCTCAGGCCCAGCACATACAAAAAGCTTATCAAATGACTCCCAGGGGCCAACCCAATAATCCAGAGTTGCCCGAGCAGTGGTTGTGATAATGGATGGGATGGGCTCGAGAGACTACATGCTGGCACTGGCAAGGCAGAAGAGGATGCTTCTGCAAGACGGAGAACAGGTTCAGCTCTTCCCCGATATCAGGTACATGACCCGCCAAAGACAAAAGAAATTTGATGAAACTAGAGCCATGCTGCAGGAAGCAAACATTTCCCACAACCTTATTTTCTCGGCCAGACTCCAGATTGCATTTCAGGGCATGATTTTCTTGTTCTCCAACCCCAATGAGGCACTGAAGTGGGCTCAGAGACATGCAGCAGTCAGACCAAGGGAAGGAGACCAGGAGGAAGATGAAGATGAAGCTCCGTGATGAAGTTTTTGTGGCAGAACATCCCCGGTGAGGTTTCTTGGGGTACTGGCTGCCTCAAGGTACATTGCTATTTGGAACAATGAGATACTCCTCTTACAGGACGTAAGACTTGGAGTAGTCTAGGTTTGCCTTAATGAATCTTTCAGTAGAAGTTACCAAGCTGTACTATATCTTAAAATATGGCATTGGCTTGGTTTCAGCCCCATTAAAGGGAGCTATTCATTGTTGTTCCTTATTCTAACATAATTACAACAACCGGCCCAGTGGCATTGAGGGTTGAGGCGCTGGATGCCACATCTCACGTGATACCGGCAACCCAGGTTCAGGAGCAAGCTAGGGGGTCGGCAGGGGCAGGTTGAGGACTGAGTACCTGGCAGGGTGCTCTCCTCCCCCGGGGGGAGGGTTGGTGATTGCCCGGCGTGCCAGTGGCTCCCGGTGGAGACCAGGGGGCACTGTAACATGTAAGGCAGCACGAAATCAGCATGGCTGACGCAAAGCAGGGTTGCCAAGCGCCGCTGCGTCAGGGCGTGCACCACGCATGGGGGGGGTGAGCACCAGAACAGGGTAAACTCGGTCCACGGAGTAGGTGACGGCACCTGCCCCCATGTCCACAACCGGGTCCACCCTGCCTGGCCTTCCAGATTCCTCCACCCGGGCTCTTACCCACATGTTGGAATCTGTCTGTAAAAGTGCGCCCAAAGAGGAGGGGTGGCCCCACCCCAGAGGGGTTAAGCTGGGGGTGCTGACTGTGGGATGAGAGGGAGGAGAGAGGAGACTCAGACAGGAGGACTTCAGGTGGGACAGGAACAGGCAGGATGCCCAAGTGAGGCCCCGTGGACCGTGACCAGGAGGGAAAAACAGTTGGAAAAAAAAAAAAAACATAAGTACAACAGCTTGGTAATATAGTGGTTTTCCTTTTTTTTTTTTTGACTGACACTTAAAGTTAACATTGTTTGTTCTTTGAAATAATTAATCAGCACTGATATACTCTTAAAATGTTTGATATGGAGTGATACTTCGAAGTTGTTTCTACAAACCTAATTTGCACATTAAATGCATCTACCATTAGATTAAGAGTGGTGGATACTTCCAACACTGGTGGAGGAGGAGGAGGACTGTTGGAACTGTGCTATAAGACATTTTATGGGCAAAAAGACACGTAGCTCGTGGACTCTTTTTGCAGCTTACTTATGAACATTAAATACAAGTGCTATAATGAACTATTTTCTCCCTCTCAATAATGTATCTCAAAGCATTTGACAAGTTTACTGCTTGTATTAAGAGGAGTGACGCCCTCATGGCACATACATTATGCTGAACCGCAGTTCAATGCTCATGTTCTAACTGTATGTTTGTTTTTAATAATAAACCTAAAGTTTAAAAAAGAAAAGGATGAGAGATGGATGAGGAGAGGGAGGGAGGTAGTTCCACAGTACTGGAAGGTGGGAAGAAAAAGCATATAGGCCGGCTATAGATTTACAAGGGGCATGAAAGGAACAGGTAGTGGATGATCAGAGGTGTAGGAGGACAGGATGGCAAAATTAAGGACCGAGGCAAAGTGGGAATAGAGGCAAGTCAGTATGTGGCCAGGAAAGAGGCACAGTGTGCGAGACACCAAACCTCTGGGAGGGCAGAAAGATATGCACCGAGTTAGGTGATGGGTAAGAGATGGAGCACTGAGGGTGAAGCAGCAGAAGGAAAGAAAAAGGGGAACATCCTAGCAAGTGTAAACTATGGGGTAGCCCTTTTGCACTCAGCGGCAGTCAGTGTCACCAGCAAGCATATCACTTGCGATGATGCGCCACGAACCCATACGGGCTGCTAAAGTAGCATTCAACTCAATGTAGTTTTAGTGATATCAGAGTTGTGGTGTAAGACGCAATGGGGCACGTCTGCATAGTCAAACACCTGCAAGATCATCTTGAGGAAGATCTCTGGCAGACTGGGAGAGGTAGGCAGGATTTGTTGTGGAGCAGCACACCAAGATTAGCTTGCAGTTTCTCATGCATGGCATCAGTTTGGGTGGAGAAGATGAGGTTCTGGACCAGCCACACCCCTAAGAACTCGTACTAAGATTTAACCCCAACTTCGAAACTGTCTTGTCAAACAAAGTAAACTATTGACACAATAATGTTTGTATACAGGGTGACAAAGTTAGGGTAACATCAAAGTTGCATGACATGACTGCGTGAAACCCAAGGAACAGCACACCACAGATTCACCAGTGCTTGAGGGAATTTTCCCCAGAATGGTTTATGTCCCTACTTTTTATGTTTTGTGTTTCAACCCTAACAGATACAGTAACAAGTTTTTTGCAATACATTATAGGGGCACAGTCATGCCCCTATATTAGGGTTCAATGGCCAGTTCTATGTTAAACTGAAAAGTTTGGACTTTAATAACGTCCCAACCATTCAACCAATTCGTAAGAAATTTTGCTTGTGTTATCAGGGACCAAAGATCTCTTGATGTGGTAAGTTCCGTTCCGGTCGGATGTGCAGGTGTGGAGAAACGGAGTGTCAAACAGTTTGAAAATTATGATGTTTTGTCAAATTCTTTGTTATGCCGCTGCACAGAAACGGTGTGAAATTGTGGTCTGCAATTTTCAGGGTAAACAGGTCTTGGGTCACAGATGTGCCTTTTGAAGATTTGGTGAAAAAATATTAATACATTCAAAAGTTATCAAATTTTAAAGTCTCCCATTATTTCCTACGGGACCAGTTAGATGTCCCGCTCG
Source organism: Neoceratodus forsteri (assembly GCA_016271365.2). Lineage (NCBI taxonomy): Eukaryota > Metazoa > Chordata > Ceratodontiformes > Ceratodontidae > Neoceratodus > Neoceratodus forsteri. The sequence goes on from CM057449.1 coordinate 1,733,313,981, forward strand.
AAAAAGGATTCTTTAGCGTAAACGTGGAATCCTTTATCGCAAATGCAGGATCTTTTGTTGCAAATGTGGAATCCTTTTTCGTGCTGCCACCATTTTGTTTTCAGTTAGTGGTGGCAACAAAAGTAAATAACTTAAAAAATAGAGGGACTTAGTAGACAACAACAGTTGTCTTTTCCGAATCGGGCCCCATAAAATGCGATTCTGTGGTAATTTTTTTTCATAACTTACATAGAAATGTGCCTTTTAAACATGTGGAAAATCCTTTTTGCAAACTGCAGAAAAAAGATCAATGAAACAGGATCCTTTTTCGCAATTTGTGAAAAAGGATTTTCTTTTTCCGCAAACTGTGAAAAAGGAATTGCGGAAAAGGATTCTTGTTTGAAATCTGCAAAAAAAGAATTTTTATATAGCTGTTTCTTTGTCATTTCATAGCAAACAAATGATTTTCAATTTGCAGCTGAAATTTTCAAGGTACAAAGGGCTTGTCCCCACTGATGTGCCTTTTGCTGGTTTGGTGAAAATAAATTACTTTGCTCTGGAGTTCTGTGGGTTTAAATTTTGCATCATGTTTCATAGGATAACATTGTAATGGGAGGTATAGACTGTTTCTTTGTCCCTGCACTGTGAAGAAACAGAGTCTGCAATGTTGGGAAATTTATAGGGTAGAAAGGGCATGCCTCACTGATTTGCCTTTCTTATGGTTTCATGAAAATATGTTAATTTGGTGTGGACTTACACAGGTTTGACATTTTCCTGTGTTTTGTATAGGATAACACAGAAATATGAGGTGTTTCTTGGAGTGCTACACTATCCCAAAAATTATGCATGGATGGGAGTGCAGGGCCCAGAGGGCCCAGCTCTCCCATATGCAAATATGGATACCAATAAGGATGGATGGGAGCACAGGGCCCAGAGGGCCCTGCGCTCCCACAGGAAAATAGGGATACCATTTCAATATCTCAACAATTATGTAGGGATGGCACTGTGCACTCCCACATGGAAATATCAATACCATTATAGAGTGACGGGACTGCAGGCCTTATGCATAGTTGAAAAAAATCCACACAATGCACTCTCAAGTTAAAATAAAAGATGTCAACATGCTGTAGTGAAGCAACCATCTTTATTACTAAAGACACTTTCAGATCATCATTCAATTCACTGCATGGATACAACCCAAGCACGTTGCCTCTTTGTGAGGCTTCCAAGGAGGTCATGATGGGACTGCAGCCCTTATGCATAGCTGGCAGTGCAGGGCCCAGAGGGCCCTTTGCTCCTACATGCAAATACATGGAGGATTACGGAGTGATGGGCGCGTAGGACTGTCCCACAGAGAAATAACAATACAATTACAGTCTCTCTGAAATTATGAATGGTTGCCCTGCGCTCCCACAAGCAAATAAGGTTACAATTATACTTTATCTCTGATAGTCAGCCTGTGTTTTCTTTATATGGTCTTAAGTTGACTTTTAAATGTAATTTTTAGGTCAGTGAAATCCTTAATAACCTTTTTTTTCTCTTTTTAATATATGAGCTGGTCTTTAATAGGATGTATTATTCCAAAACATAGCCACCACCTCCAGGACCACTAGACTGTCCTCCACTCTCTCTTTCACTGTTCCTTTCTGCCGGACCACTCAAGACCAGAAAACACTCTCCTTTATGGGACCCAAGCTCTTCAACTCTCTCCTTCTGGAATTAAAACTATCTCTCCACAGATGCCTTCAAACACAATATCATGAAGCATTTCTCCCTCACCTACTCCTGCACCTCCTTGCAGCCCTAATCTGGCTTCCCTTCTGCACTCCTTCCCCTCACCCTCTGGTTATCCACCTCTGGCACGTACCCTCTTTTTCTAGCGCTTGTAGTATTGCTACTCCACCTAGGCTAGTTTTTAGATTGCACTTACATTTTTTGTTTCCCATTCTTATAGTATATTATTGTTAAACCCGTACCGAATGCTTAATGTTACCTTTGTATTTGTTAATTCTCCCAGGCTAGTTTATGGTTTGCCCTTTAGTCTACATTGTCCTAATTTTTTTAAATACCATTGTGTTAACCCCCGCTATAAGTTAAATGTTTCACCCTATGTCATGTCTCATGGTCGTTGTTATATGTAACTGGACGCTTGTGTAAATGGGCAGCAATGCTCTAATGCCTTTCCAGTATAACCAATAAAATGAATGATGAAAACAACTATAATTAGCTTCTGATGAAGGACCTGTTTTCTTTTGTAACATCTACAGTATGTTGGTTCAATAAAAAGTATCAAACCATCTTTTTTTCTTGATGAAAAAGTAAGGAAGTTCACTGCAAAAAAGTTTGTTAATGCACTATTTGGGTTCCAGAATCAACATTAAGGAAATGCCATCTTAGGGTTCCCAACCGTAAGACACCACCCCCACCATGCATGCAGGAACAGGCATGAGGGGTGTGCCCTGGGGATGCAAACCCTAATGCTCACCCCATTCTCTTAAAATGTACCCATCTTAGCTTACTTACTAATAGAATGGGGTTAGCATTAGGGATTGCATCCCCAAGGCACACCCCTCACGCCTGTTACTGCATGCAGGGTGGGGGTGGGGTCTTAGGGTTGGGAACTCTATGATGGTATTTACCTACTTTTGATGTTGGAACCCTAATGGTGCATTAACAAAGTTTTATTTGTAGAAAATATATCTATACAGTATCCATCTCTCTCACTCTGTGTGTGTGTGTGTGCTCATAGAAACAGATTTTGACAGCAGAGAAGGACCTTTAGGCCCATCCAGTCTGCCCTTATCCTGCCTATTCTGTTATCAATGACCCTAGCTGGTCATAGGTGTCACTCCCTCTCCAGTTCATCTGCCAAATACTGTATTTCCCAGTGCCTATCCCATGCATACTTGAAACTGTCTTTGCCCCCACTACCTCCTCTGGCAGGCTGTTCCAGTCATCCACCACCCTTTTCATAAATATTTCCACATCTCTCCTAAATTTCCTCCCTTTAGCTTCATTGCATACCCCTTGTTCTAGTGCCTTCCTTTTTCTGAAACAGACCCTCCACTTGCACCTTGTTCACTCCTGTGAGGTACTTGTAGGTGTCAATCATGTCCCCTCTCGCTTTCCTCTCTTCCAGGGAGTACATGCTGAGTTCCTGCAGCCTTTCCTCGTATGGCTTCTTGCACAACTCCCTCACTATTTTGGTTGCCCTCCTCTCTACTGCCTCCACTCTTTCAATGTCCATGCAGAGGTGCGGCCTCTATAACTGGACACAGTACTCCATGCGATGACTCACCTGCGAGTGACAGAATGGCAGCACCACCTCCTTCCTCCTGTTAGAAATCCCTCTCCCCATGTACCCCAACATCCTGCTTTAAATAATAACAATCACGCTGCAATCATTTAAGGGTTTGCTTTTCCCTTTTTTTTTTATCCCTACTGCGGTCCTAGTGTTCTTCCACAGTGTAGGGTTCCCATACATAAGGGACATGTCTCCACGGTCCATTCTTTAGTTTATTCATTGCGTTGTGGTGTGCAGCTAGCATATGCAGTCTGGAACAGCATCTTCAGTTGGAAGCCGTGTCTGCAGTCAGGAGTAGTGTGTGGTCATCGATAGCTTTTGGACTGTGCCACTGAGAGTGGTGTGTCTTCAGAGCCGCTGGATTGTGAGTTCAGGAGCAGCTAGGAGGAGCACCGAGGGACTGGCATCGATGAACATGTCACCTGCAGCATAGAAGTCCTGGCATCTAAGGGGACAGCTATTCTGGCAGGAGCATGGAGGGCCTGGTGTCTGAGGAGAGAGCTTGAGCATTTAGGGACATGGCTGTTTCATTAGAGAAATTGGGGGGGGGATCTGTGGCTGCAGTAGTAATTTTTTTATGATAGAAATTTTTTAATATACAGTAGGGTGTTTTTGTGAGGCTACAGAAAGTGTGGTTTTGGCTGTTTATATACTATGGTATTTGGCGTGGGAATTTCCTAGTTGATTTGATAGGTTTGTTAACTGTTAATTGGTCATTAAATGTGTTAATTAGATTTTAATTGGTTGGTAATTGTTTAATTGGTGTATGTTTACATATTCTTCCTGTGTTTACTGTTTTGTAACTGTGTTTTTCCCACGGTACACAGCTTTAACTGCGGAAGTATAGAAGAAATTTTATCAAACTTACAGAATTTCTTTTTCTGTTAGCCCCAACATTGTCAATGGAAATTACTTACACAGTGGGTAATATACATCCCAAACAGGGGGTTACAGGTACAGCTATAGCTTTAAGAGCAGACACTAGCTGCACGAAATGCAGGGATATAAGTGTTCCAATGACTCAGCTCAGGCAGTCCACAGATATTGCTCCACAGTCAAACACAGCACTCAAGAACACCTTTAAAACCCAACGTAATGAGATTAAAAAAAAAAAATCTAAAATTGACGTATTAAATGATGAAAAAGGACTTTCACAATACCTTACTTTAAGACCTCAGTAGGAGCCCTTGTCTTCTTGCCATAAGAAAAAGTTTGTCCTAATAATAGTAGCCTACTGTACAACCATCAGGTGTAGAAACCTTCTGCTGACTGCCCTGATGCAAGGTTTGGGACTGCAACATTGACAGTCTTGTCCACCTGGGAAAGGAACCAAGATATTCCCTGGTGACAAGAAGTCTCTGTAATAAAGTTTAAATTCAACCATTTAATATATTGAGAGCCAACACTGTGAAATACAAGTGCCAGAATAATGAAAGCATCTATTGGTTCAGTATTCACAAAAGAAGAGGGGGAGGTATCTAAACCAAACAATGGAAGCACTCTGGACAGGGGAGTTGATACCAGTCCATTCATAGAAGAAAGGGTCCTGAAAGAACTCCTAAAACTCAAGGTGGACAAAGCAATGGGGCCTGACTGGATTCGCCCAAGAATTCTAAAAGAACTAAGGGGAGAACTAGTGGCACCACTGACTGCCCTATTTAACAAATCATGGGAAGACGGTGTGGTACCTGAGGACTGGAAGAAGGCGAATGTGATTCCTCTTCACAAAAGTGGGAGCAAGGCAGAGGCAGAAAACCACAGACATGTTCTTTTGACCTCAGTGGTAGGGAAAATGATGGAATCACTTCTGAAAGAAAGAACTGCTGAGTACCTAGAGGTCAGCGGGGCACAGGACCCAAGGCAGCATGGATTCACAGCAGCAAGGTCATGTCAGACAAATCTAATAGATTGCTTTGACTGGGTGACCAAAGTAGTAGACCAGGGAGGGGCTGTGAATATTGCCTACCTAGACTGTAGCAAGGCATCTGACACAGTCCCACACAAAAGATTAATAAACAAGTTAGCCAACCTGGGAGTGGGTCCCAGGGTGGTAAGCTGGGTAACAAATTGGCTGGACAACAGGATGCAGCGGGTAATAGTAAATGGAGTACACTCTGAAGAAAGGGTGGTTACTGGTGGGGTAACGCAGGGTTCAGTACTGGGACCAGTCCTCATTAATGTCTTTATAGGACACATTGCATAGGGGCTGGAAGGAAAAGTATGCCACTCTGCAGACAACACAAAGATTTGCAACAGGGCTGATACACTGGGGGGGGGGTGGAAAGGATTAGAAAGGACTTGACAAGGTTGGAGGCATGGTTAAAAATATGGCAGCTTAGATTCAATGCAAAAAAGTGCAAAGTAATGCACCTGGCAAACAAAAACACAGGGGAAGAGTAAACAATGGGGTATTAACAACAACAAAAATGGAAAGGGATCTGGGGGTAGTCATATCAGATGACTTTAAGGTAGGCAAGCAATGTGAGAAATCAGTAAGGAGGGCTGGGGGGGATACTGTGCTGCATAGGGAGAGGTATCACCAGTAGAAAACAGGAATTTGTTATCCCTCTGTAAAAACAGTTGGTGAGACCCCATCTGGAGTACTGTGTGCAGTTCTAGAGACCCCATCAAGGACAGAGACAGGATGTAGGCAGTCCAGAGAAGGGAAAATGAAATGGTGCAGGGTCTGCAACATAAGCCATATGAAGAGAAAGACTTAAAGAGCTTAGTATATATACCCTTGAGGAAGGGGGGGGGGGGACATGATAGAAACTTTCAAGTACCTCAAGGGAATCAACAAAGTCCAAGAAGAGAGCATCTTTCAGAAAAACAGATGTGCAAGAAATGGAAATTACATACCTACAATTATTCTTGATCTTCTCGGACGAAGTCTCCACCACTCATTCACACTAATGGGAGTACGCCGGAGGTGCTAGGACCCAGCAGGAGCCAAACTTTTCAGGAGGGCCAGCGCCAAGATGGAGCCGCAAGGGAGTGGCACCACAAGCCAGGCTTGCATGGTATAGACTATCTTGGCGTCAACCCTCCAACCGCCTCAGTACCCTTTTTTCCAAGGAGGTGCAGCATAACTAACCTAGAAAGGACAAACCTAAAAATCGGACATAAGATAGTCAGAATGACCCGTGTAAGAAGGGTCAAATAACCAAGTCTTCACAGCCCAAAGACTGAAGGAGTGAAGACCATAAACAGAGAAGTGAGCTCGGGAGATGGCAGGCAGGCATGTGAATGAGTGGTGGAGACTTCATCCAAGAAGATCAAGCATTACGGTAGGTATGTAATTTCCATATCTTCCTGAACAAAAAAGTCTCCCCCACTCATTCACACTAATGGGTGAGTACCAAGCTAAAATAACATCCAGAGACGGGCGGCCGGAGACAGGAGCTTACTTTTTAGGATAGAAGTCCATTAAGAATTGTTCTGCCAAAGGACTGATGCCGTCTGGCATGGATGTCCAAGGAGTAGTGCTTAACAAGTGTGCACAGAGCTCCAGGTAGCCGCAGTGCAAATGTCTGCAATGGGGACATTATGAATCTCTGCCAGAGATGCTGCAACTGCTCTGGTAGAGTGAGCGTACACTCTGCCTTCCAGATTGACCTGTTCCATGGAGCAACAGTGGCGATGGCATGCCACCAACCACACTGAAATGCACCTGACAGCAACAGGCTGACCCAGCCGGGTCGTGCTGAAGGAGACCAACAGTTGCTGAGCCTTGTGAATTTCTTTTGTTCTGTCCAAATAGAATCGCAAAGCTCTCTTTACATCCAGTGAATGAAGGGTATGCTTGCTCTCTCTCATTCTGAAAGTTAGTAAAGTAGGTAGGAAGGACTAAAGGTTGATTCAGATGAAATTCTGAGACAACTTTAGGAAGGAACTTTATGGGAGGCAGTATAGCACAGTGGTTTAAGGCTCTGAGCTGCAAATCTGGAGACCTGGGTTTGAATCCCACAGCCCCCACTTACATACTGTGTGACCCTGAGCAAGTCATTTAACTTCCCTGTGCTCCCAGGTTGCACCTGTAAACAAGCTTTGAGCTTAGTGTGTCTCACCTGGTTAAACAATTGGAAAAAAAAAATTATAGGAGGTCTGGTATGCAGAATGCCTTTAAGAAACCTCTTAACTACCGGTAACTGAGCCAGAGACATGGAAAGTACTGGTTCATAATATGCAGAAATTGCACAAAGATGAACTTTGACTGTAGAGTATTGCAGACCTGTGTTCGAGAGGTCTATGAGATACTCCAAGACTTTAGTCGGTGGGCAGGAAAAGGATTCCAAGAGGATTTTGCACACCAGATAGAGAAACACTTCCATTTAGCTGTGTAGGTTTTTCTAGTAGCTGGCTTGCGTGCAGCTAAAAGAATATCTAAAACTGTACGAGAAACATTAAACCTGTTCACCTCTATCTCCTCAGGAGCCAAGTGTGGAGGTGAAGAGACCTCAGGTTGGGATGAACTCCCGGGCCCTGGGTCAGAAGGTTCGTCTGAAGGGGAAGCAGTTTTGGAGAGGTCTCTGATAGCCTGTTGATTAGAGGAAAAAAAACCTGATGAGGCCAGAACGGGGCAATGAGAATCATTCGGCCCCCCCATGCCCCCAATTTGAGTAGTACTCTTTGAACTAGGGGAAGAGGAGGAAATGCATAAAGAGAGCGTTTTGTCCGCTGCAGCCTGAATGAATCCCAACAAAAACGCCAGGTCCTGGATTTCTAGAGCAGAAGAGAAGCAGTTTTGCATTGTGTGGGAACGCAAAAAGGTCCAGGTCCAGAGTTCCCCACTCTTCGAAGAGTGACTGAATGACGTTAAGTCGAAAGACCACTAGTGAGGATCTGCCTCTGTTCTGCTGAGATGGTCTGCCAGTCTGTTTTGAACTCCTGGCAGGTAAACCACCTGAATCAGAGCATTGTGCTCCAGGCACCATTCCCACATTCTCATTGTTTCCCTGCAGAATGGGTAAGAGTGTGCACCACCCTGTTTGTTGTTGTAAAACATCACTGCCTTGTTGTCCGTTTGAAGGAGAATGATCTTGTGACAGAGTATGTACTTCAAAGCCTGGACTGCATAGAGGACCGCCCTCATTTCCAAAAAGTTTATGTGGAGTTGAGACTCGTCCACGTGCCCTGAATGTGGAGATCTTGGCAGTGGGCCCCCCAACTCATCAGGGATGCATCCGTGGCAATGGAGATCTAATGATCCAGAGGGGCAAAGGGATATCCTTCCAGAAGGTTGTCCTCCTGAGACCACCAGGTAAGGGACCTCTTCAGAGGTTCTGTCACCTTGATGAGAAAGGACTGAGGGTGGGTTGTTGGGAACCACTGAATACTGAGCATCCACTGAGTGGTTCTCATGTGGAGACAAGCCAAAGGCCCAGTGAACACCAAGGATGCCATGAGACCCAGCATCCGCTGCATCGAGAGAGCTCAAACTGAGCTATGTTCTTTGATGGAGCAGGCCATCTGTAGGATATCGCTCCTTCTGTCCTCCGGAAGAAATGCTTTTGCGCAGGAAGTATCCAGAAGGGTTCCCTATGAAGAGGAGCTTCTGGGAGGGCTGCAACTGCGACTTTTTGAGGTTCAGCAGGACTCCCAAGGAGGTAAGGAAGTCTTCGGCTGTGTCCACGGCCTCCAGAGTCTCTTTTCTGGAGGGGCTTACTAGAAGCCAGTCATCCAGATATGGGAATACTTGAATTCTGATTTTCCTTAAATGCACCGTGAGAACTGCACAGCACTTTGTAAAAACTCAAGGCGCCGAAGATAGCCCAAAGGGCAGGACTCTGAGTTGATAGTGTTGACCCAACGCCACAAACCTTAGGTACCTGTGATGCTTTGGGTTTATGAGAATGTGTTAGGTGTCCTGCATGTCCAAGGAGGCTAGCTAATCGTGTTGAATCAAAGGTAGCAGGGTACCGAGTGATATCATCTAGAACTTTCCCTTGTAGAGGAATTTGTTTAACTTTCTGAGATCGAGAATAGGGCGCATGCCACCAGTTTTCTTTGGAACCAGAAAGTAATGGGAGTAGAAACCTGTGTTTCGTTGATCCAGCAAAACTACTTCTACTGCCCTGTTGTTCAGAAGGCATCACTCATGGTGCCGCTCCATCTCAGCACCGGCCCTCCTGAAAAAGTTTAGCTCCCGCTGGGTCCTAGCGCCTCTGACATACTCCCATTAGTGTGAATGAGTGGTGGAGACTATGTCCAGGAAGATCAAGGGGGGACAATTTAAAGACAGAGGGGGCGACAGCTCAGGGACAACATCAGGAAGTATTTTTTAACAAAGAAGGAGGTGGACACATGGAACCACCTTCCTGAAGAGGTCATGGGGTCAAAAACAGTAGGGGAATTCAAGAATGCATGGGACGTAAGGCAATTATAGTAGGCTGTTTGGTTAACTAGAATCTGCAACTTATCCAATAGGTACAGAAGTGGGCACACTAGGTGGGCCAAGCAGTCCTTATCTGCTGTTCAAAGTCTGTTTCTATGTCTATGTAATATTTTCCATGAGAGTATCAAACTACTCACGGGTGTGGTCCCATTGCCAATGTTGGAGCTCACAGAAGAGGAAATTGTGATGAGTCATATAAAATTTCTTCTTCCTGTAGTGGCACATGTGGTCAACAGGAATTATTTACACAATGGGTTCTAATAAGCAGTACCCATATGGAATCAGCTGGGGAAGAATACTGGCCCTTCTAAGTCCCTGGATGGAATACCTGTTTGAGCTTTAGGAGCTCCAAACAGTTCAAATGTAAATCAGTCAGCAACTGTTGAACAGTGTATGTCAGGCCTAAAACCCTTACAGATGTTTTAGGAATATGGCTATATAGGCATTCTGCACTGATCTGAGTTAGATGTTTTAATCTTCTCCGGCCATTAGGCCAGTATAGCCCTGGTTACCACGTTCCAATCCATACAGGCAGCTTTATGATGCCATTATGTAAGACCTAGCCAAATGGAATTGTTCGTGCTTTGACAAGTGTGCCTGGAACTTTAGAATCTTTCACTGCCTAAAAAGGCATAAAAGAATTGTGTGACCAACTGAAGTCTGCAGATTTCTTCAAACAGGTTTTGACTTTTGCTGTGAGATTCAGTTTAAGGAAACTCTACCTCTTTGGAGATGTACACTTTTGACTAAATGACAAAAGAAAGAACCCCTTTTGAGTCATATGAGAAAAGAAGCAGCAGTAAGGCTCTGCAAGAAAGAACAGGAAAAACAAATGTTCGAGATGTCATCTGTCCTAAAGCATGTTGAGAAAACGGGTTTGTCTTTTTACAGGAAGAAAAAAGGGGGAGAAACATCCAGCCTCCAGACCATTCAATAGAAAGCCTATCAAAAAAGACAAACTGTAGGAGTGAAAATATATCTCCATAGAGTGGGGAGCAAGAAGAAACCATGGATACTGATATGGCACTGACATCACCGCATTCAGACCTCTCCAGAAGTGGAGGATGAACATAATGTTCTATACAGCTAATAGTTCATAAGGAAAATAAAACAAGACAAAAGACACCTCTAGCAACCAGACACAGCTCCCTTGTTGAAGGGTGTCCATACAAAGATCAGAAGCAGTGAATCTCAAGGTGGAGGTGGTTCACACACCAGGGGGAACAGGTTGTGCATCCCTCTGAATGAACAGCTGAGCACCATGGCCTGCAACACCACAGGCAACCCTACCATAGCATGGTATGCCAAGATGGCGGACAACTGGAGTACTGCGTGCAATTCTGGAGACCCCATCTCCACAAAGCCATAGACAGAGTGGAGGCTGTTCAGAGGAGGGCAACCAAAATGGTGCAAGGTCTGCACCAGAAGACATACGAGGAGAGACTAAAGCAGCTTAATATGTATACCCTTGAGGAAAGGGGGGGGGGAGACAGGATAGAAACTTTCAAGTATCTCAAGGGAATTAACAAAGTACAAGAGGGTAGTATCTTTCAGGAGAAGAGATGTGCAAGAACAAGGGGGCACAATTTGAAGATAGAGGGGGGACGGCTCAGAGGTAATGTCAGAAAGTATTTTTTCACAGAGAAGGTTGTGAATGCATGGAACAGCCTTCCTGAGGAGGTTGTGGAGTCAGGAACAGTGGGAGAATTCAAGAATGCATGAGACAGGCATAAGGCAATTCTAGTGTGGGGTAGGAGGAAGTAAGCTGTTGATTAACTAGAATCTGCAGCTTATCCATCAGGTAGGAAAATAGGCAGACTAGGCGGGCCAAGCGGTCCTTATCTGCTGTCAAATTCTATGTTTCTATGTTTCTACAACTGTACCTTTAGAGAGTAGCCTACAGTGCAGATTGAGACAGGCACCATAGATAATCTAAAATGCTGGCAATGGGACAGGTGAGGGATCCAGTGAATGCCCGAGGCACCAACAGGAAAATCTTGTCCACTTGCAGGTGTATGTTTGGCAAGTCAACTCCTCCTAAGACACCTCCAAAACTTGCAGGACACCTTCAGAATGCCCCCGAGCATGGAATTCTAGCCACTCGGGTACAAGGCATAAGGTGCAGGGACTGCAGGCCCAGATGCCTGATCGCCCCATCTGAGCTTCTCAGAAGGTTCGGTCTGAATGGAAGCTGCCACAGACATCTGCTGCTAACGCCCAGAAGACCCTGATAGCAGAGCTGGCATGATCAGTCCGAGGTTATCAGGATCAATGAGGGCCTGTCTCTCTACACTTTGAGGACTACTTTGTGAATCAAGGGAAATGGAGGAAAGGCATACAGTAGGTCCTGGGTCTACAAAACCCATCACCATCAGAGTACCCCGGAGGGGGGGGTGTCAGGAACAAAACAGTCTCAGCTTCTTGTTTTCCCAGGTGGCAAACAAGTCAACTTGATGGTGTTCCCTATTGGGCGAACACCACCTCCTGGTGTAGCGATCACTTGCGGGACACCTCTCCTACATCACTCAGAGTGTCCACCAACTAGTTACTGGCTCCTGCAACATGGACTGCCACCAGATCTACTTGCAGGGTCTAAATCATGGACTATATATCCGAACACCTAACGAGAAAGAGAGTGGATGCTACTCTGTTGGTTCAGGTAAACATTGTTTTTGTATTGTCTGTGTTCACCTGTACAACCTGGCACCAAATCAATGGGGCAGACTCAATTAGAGTGCAACAAACTGCACAAAGCTCCAGCAGGTTCACGTGGAGCAGTCTTGACAACCAAAACCAATGTACACCGCGTTCCAGCAGATGTGTGCCCCAATCCAGCAAGGACCCATCAACAGTCAGTGTGTGGGCTCCACCTCGACAAATGGGAAACCCTCTGAGAGGTTTGGGGAAAGCAGCCATCACATGATGGCATCTGACATCAGCTGGATCACATAAACCAAGCTGTTGAAGGCTGCACGTGACTGGGAGCACTTCTGCCCCAACTACCACTAAATCTGAAGCATGCGCTAGAGTCTCCATTGGCCCACAGCCATTATAGACGCCATGAAACCCAGAAGCTAGAGAAAATTCTGTGTCAGGCACAATTGCCCAACCTGAAATGAGCTGGCAAAGGATGACAGACCCTCCACCTCTGTCTCAGCGTAAACGGCCCATTGCCTGCAAATAGTCTAACTCAGCTCCTCTGCACAGGATTAGCTGCTTTGAAACCAGCTCAGACCTAGCCGGACTGAGTATCGGGCCCACGCCATGTAATGTCTGGACAGCCAGATCCCTGGACCATTCCATGGCCCATAAGAAGCTGCCTGTGATGAGCCAGTTCTTTAGATACAGGAACATTTTGGCCCCTCTGCATCTAAGGAAAGCCACGATGACTGACAGGCAGTTGGTGGTAGTTCAAAGGGCATTAGCGGGAACTGACAGAGGGTTCTGTCCACAGGGAAATAGAGGAACTGACAATGAGATGGATGAACTGGGATATGGAATGATATGCCCTGAAGGTCCATAGAATAGAACCAAATCCCTGGCTTCTGGGACGTGATGATCTAGTAGTTAACATAAAAATCTCCCAGCTGTGAATGAACTTGTTTAGTGCTTGCAGATCGAGAATGGGGTGCCAGTCTGTCATCTGTTTTGGTAGCCAGAAGTTTCAAGATATGAACCCCTGTAGGGCATAAGTGTTTATAACAAGTTTGACTGCACACTGCTCTAGGTGCTGAATGACATTGTTCCAAAGTGCCACAAGAGTGTCTGTGGAAACCAAGTTCTCCAAAACGTTTGAGGCCAATAAGGAGGCAATGCCTTGAATTCCAGAAACAGCCTTGAGTCCACCTCTTCCAAAACCCACTTTTCTGAAGTAATCACGGACCACTGAGACAGGAAGTGAATGAGTCAGCCACCGACCTGAAGCTGCAGTAGGATTCATGATGACGAGGAAATGAGACCCACTGATGCCTCACTTCTTGCCTTCAGAGATGGCCTTAGAGGACTGACCACCAGCAGTATCACTGCCACCATTCTTGCATTGGCCTTGCCCTCTGGACTTGTCAGAAGGTTTGGCAGGTTGATACTACCAGAACTGCTGCTACTGAGGTTGCTGCTGCTTATGCATGGGCACATTCCAAAAGGAGCCCTGAAAAGAGCCCTGTGGCCTGGATTTGGACTGTTGCCTGGACTGGGTGACAGAATTCACAGACCCCAGGGTCACATTCTATTTCTCAATACATGACAGATGATGGCCTATCCCTGGCTCAAATAGATCAGTGCCTGTAAAGGTTCAGCTGGCCATCCCATGTTGGATCTCAGGGATGAATGGCAAAACCTGCAGCCATGCACGTTAGCAGATCGACACTACTGCAGCTACAGCTGAGTCCAGTGTCGCTTGCAACCTCTATTGGCCAAGAAAAGCCCGGATTGCAAAATCCCTGGAACTTAACCCTCTGGCACTGCGCCACATAGGAGACTAATTACGAAACTGAGCAGCCTAGGGGTGGGATCCGAAGTGGTGAGTTGTGTTAGAAACCAGTTAACAGAAAGGTAACAGAGGGTGGTGGCTAATGGCACCCACTCTAATGATGACAAAGTGACCAGCAGGGTGCCGCAGGGCTAAATTCTGGGACTGGTCCTGTTCGATGTCTTCATAAGTGGCACTACCGATGAACTGGAAGGGAAAGTAAGCCTTTTTGTGGATTACATCAAAATCTGTAATAGGGTGGACAAATAAGGAAGGAGTGAAAATAATGCAGAGATCTTGGAAAACTTGAGGAGTGGTCAAGAGCACAGCAGTTGGGGTTCTGTGCCAAAAAGTGCAGAATCATGCACCTGGGCAATAGGAACCCAAGAAATGAGCACAGGATGGGGGAGGTACTGTCAGTCATTAAGCAGGAAAGAGACTTTGGGGTTATCAAGTCTGATTATCTCAAAGTGGCAGGGCTGTGTGACAAAGCAGTGGGTAGGGCCAGTGGGTTGCTGAGATGCATAAGGAGAGGTATCTCAAGCAGGAAGAGGGAGGTGGTGTTGCCACTATATCACTTGCTAGTGAGACCCCAACTGGATACTTGTGTCCAGTTCTGGATGCCGCACCTCTGCAAGGACACAGAGAGGGTGGAGGCAGTCCAGAGGAGGACAACTACAACGGTACTAGGGTTCCACCGAAAGCCCTATAAGTAGACCTGAGGCTTTTGGGAGGCAATCTCCACCATCTGCAGTTGGTGCAGAACGTGGTGGCCAGGCTACTGATGGGCACACCAAGCTATGATCATATTATACCGGTTCTCCGAGGGCTGCACTGGCTGCCGATAAGGTGGGGGATTGCCTTCCAGGTCAGATTACTGACCTACAAAGCCCTACAAGGCCGGGGACCGGGCTATCTGCAAGACCTCCTGGTACTTCTTTGCCAGACTCGTGTTCTCCGTTCCTCCAAGGGAGGCCTCATGGTGGTCCCCAGGGATAGGTTACTTCTCTCGGGAGATCATGCTTTCTCCATGGCCACCCAGCCCTGTGGAATACGCTTCCGGGATATCTGAGAGAGGCCCCCTCAGTGAAAACCTTTAAGAGGGGGCTCAAGACATTCCTGTTTAACCAAGCATTTGAGTTGACATAATAAGATGCCTGAGGTGTGTGTTTTGCTGGCTGTCATGGTATGTTATTTATATATGTTGCGATTTTAATTAAGTATAAGCTCTATGTGTTGTTATTGAATGTTTTATTGTTATATTTGTTTTATATATTGCACAGTGCTCTGAGCCTCCGGGGAGGGGCGCTTTATAAATAAAGTATCTATCTATCTAAAGAATCGTGGTTATGCAAATCCGTGTGAGTTTGTGTGTGCGTGGGGTGACTAGGAAATATTTCAACTGAAACTACATTCTGTTTGACATGTCACTACTCAGACCTCACTACAGCTTACTGACACACACTAAACGTATAACAAAATCTGCACAAAAAAAGAAGGTAGATATGTTCCAGTTTGTGTG
Organism: Neoceratodus forsteri; assembly: GCA_016271365.2. Taxonomy (NCBI): domain Eukaryota; kingdom Metazoa; phylum Chordata; order Ceratodontiformes; family Ceratodontidae; genus Neoceratodus; species Neoceratodus forsteri. Next base: position 1,733,329,648 of record CM057449.1, read on the forward strand.
ATTTCTGTAAACACATACTATCAAAAGCATCATGGGTATGCAAATTCATAGGGGGAGGTGGCAGCTAAGCTCACCAGGAAATGCCTGAACTTTTTCCTACTAAAATCCACAAAAACAGGGTGTAGAGTGCCTGGGTGAAGAACAAGATGTAGCATTCTGCACCAGCTGCAGGTGTCTGATCTGGAGGAATGCACTACACAACTTGAAACAAGATAGGGCTGCTATACTGTCTTCACATCTTCAGTATCATGAGGGGTGAACAGGATGTTACAGGTCAGTCTGTGAACTGGTGGTCATTTTGGTTACTAGCTTTAAATTCTGGTAGCCAAATCAATATCTCAGTAGACATCCTGTTTAAGGGCTCCAAAATCCAAATGTGGGCAGGTAGCCAGTAGCCCAGTAACTTTCAAAATCTAGTAGTCAAACTAATTTTTTTAGTGGCCACTGCCCACCTGGCTACCCAATTTATCCCACCCTGGGAGTGAAATTTGGCAATGGTAAAAGGCAAACCCTTACTATAACCAAAATCTGGGATTCCAGAGTCTGTTTAAGATGAATCCCATCAGTGCGGGCAGATACTGTTGTGTCGGCTTCCCGACAGTAGATTCTTTTAAAGTCCTTTAACTGTCGTAGCGAGTGGGAAGAGGGAAAATAATTTAAATGCTTATAAGAAAGGAGAACAATACAAACAATACAAGGCAAACACTTTCCAATTTGTGTAGTTTCTGCAAACAGAGATACAACCAAAATCTTCCAACCCAGCCTGAAACATCATGGGCATGCAAATCCACACGTGTATCTGGGGTAAGATGACTAGATAATGTTTCAACTGGTACTACATTCTGCTTGCCATCTCACTACTCAAACCTCACCACAGTCGGCTCACACAGAATAAACATAATATTAATCTTTAAAATCTGCACCAAAGAGTATGCATGACCGCATGAGGTGATGCAAGCATAGCTTGCTGCCTAAAAATATACCTACCATTAATACCGCAGTATACCAATTAAACATTACAACGCAACTATTTACCATAAGTTAACCTAATCCTACAGGGGTCATGAGGTTCTACCCTAGGGTTAGATCAACATCAGTAACCCCAGCTCTGGAATGCCTTAATACCATTCTTAAAACTAGAATTTTTTTGCTGAGTTTTTTTTTTTTTTATGAATGTCTTTTTAATCTAAATTCAGAACAGTTTTATTGAACATGACTGTTTCCAGCCATTAACATAATCCTTTAGAAAGCATGTCAGCCAATCAAAATGCTCTTTTCCGGACACTGTTTGCATGTTAATATGTCCTCCGAGACTGCCCTCATGGTTGTAAAAATGGTCTTATGTGCATCCTAAGAGTGCGAAATGTGAACCGAACAGAAGCAGATCCGATACCCTAAACATTAAGTGAGTTGGTCTGCCTCAGCGGCCCAGTGGCAGCATGCTGTTCTGCCAGGCGGGTGTCCCAGGTTAGGGAGCAGATTCAGGTCACCGCATTTGGGATCAGGCAAGGATGAGGTAACTGCCACTTGACAATGCGACTCCATCATGGAAGGCTGGCTGCAAGTTTCAGCACCATAGTGCCCCTTGCAGCTGCACCAAGGAGCTTCCCTCTCACCACAGGGAGGCTGTGATGTCCAAGGCCAAAGTAGGAGCCACTCACACCATGTGGGGGGGAGGGACTGTGAGGAGAAAATGAGGAGAAATGCAGTGCACAGAGCCATATATATGATTGTAGTCAGTGCCCTCGGGCCCTGCTATGTGCAGATCCCCATGGGCTGTGACAGTGGGGGAGTGGCTGACAGGGCTGAGGGATCAGCGACTGTGCACAGAAATACTTAACAGGGCCGGCCCGGTGGTGCTGAGGGTTGAGACGCTGGATGCCACACCTCGTGCTATGCTGACAACCCAGGTTCGGGTGCCGGCACGGGGGGGGGGATAGGATCGAGCATTGGCTCTCCTCTCCCGGGTAAGAGGTGGGGTCGCCCATCTGTAGTACCGCCGTCACCGAATGGAGATTTGGTGCCAGTGCAGGCAGTTAACTGTGCAACTGGAAGGGAAGGGCATCCCGAACAGAGTGCACGGCGCATGCCTCCACACGCACGTGATACATCGTGAACGTGTGGGTGTAGAGGCTTGAAGAAAACCTGCAGAACCCCAGAAATTAAATATTAAAAATAAAAAGAAATACCTTACAGGAGTAGTAAGGTGATGGCTCAGGGGCCAAAAGCGTGATTGAAAAAAACATGCAAGACCTCTCTTAAAACTGTGAGTGGTCTCAGGGATGCATTAATATATTACAGCTCAAAAATAATCAATAATATATAAAACATTTAAAAAAATTCATCTCCAGGGATGGGGCGCGCTGTTGAATCAGCATTAATGGTGGACATGTGGTAAGATGGCTCCCACACCAGTTATCGTCTAATCTTACTGTATATAATTTAAACTACTAGAAAATACTACTGAAGAGACCAGAGTGCTAGCTTGGGATGACGGGTAAAGCCACTGCAAGTCAGAAGCAAACAAAGCTGACTTTCTCAGCAGGAGGAACCAATCAGGAAAATAGGCTTGTGAGAGGGACTAAGGTTGCAGCTATATGATGAATTTGATTTTCTTTTTTTTTTTTTTTTATTTTGATCGGGTTGTAATACTTCTTAATCAACTGGACAGGACCTCATACAGCTTTTGCCATTTAGCCAGGAGTTTACTTTCAGAGCTAGGGAGCGGATGAAGTACTCTGTCTTCAGGACGGCCACAGCCTGGCCCCTTGGTTATACTGCCCTGATGGGGTTTGCTGAGCTTTGAACACTTTACCTCTGGCAAATCTGCCAGTCGTGTCCAATGTTTCATTTGCATTACATATTACAGCACGTTAGGTGTCTCCCCTAAAGCATGTAAACATGGGGGTGCCCCATCCTTTTGCAACATCCTCCATTCTTTAAAGTGCAGCCCTGGTCACCAATATTGTTACAATTATAGCATCTGAGGAACTCACAAAGGAAAATAAGGTAGAGAGAAAATAAAAAACAAATATGTTGCAGGTGATACGTTTTATTGGACTAACACAATTATTTCTGAGACTAGCTTTCGAGAGATAAAACCCTCTTCCTCAGGTCAAAGTGGAAACAGCTGAACAGCATGACAGGTATAGAGGTTGGATGTGGATTCAAAACATGGACTAGCAGTTTACACATCAAAGCATTACAGCCAATTCACACTCCTTACAAACAGGGAGACTAACTGTCATTGAAGTGTGTCTATTGAAGAGCTCAACATGTAAGGTCAAAGGGCAGCTTCATTATAGTCCAGCTATAAAAAGCTGTCTAGGAATAAAAATTAAAATACACCAGTAGGGGAACATTTCTCAAGACCAGACTACTCCATCAGTGATTGTACTATTAGAGTGTTAAAAGGTAATTTCAAAAACAGTCAGGAATGGCAAATATTTGAAATAAAAATGATAAAATATTTTGACACTATAGAAAAGGGACTTAATAAAGATTTTTTTAGCACATTACCAGTGATTATGCTTAAAACAGTGCTTCAGAGTTTCTTTTTAAACCCGCCGACTCTTTTAAAAGGTACCTTCTAAAGAAAATGGTATGTATTTTTTTTCCTGTCTTTTGATTTTTTACAAATGTTGATTGATGGTCCAGAGCCAGACTATAATGAAGCTGCCCTTTGACCTTACAAGTTGAGCTCTTCAACAGACACACTCCAATGACAATCAGAGTCTTCCTGTTTGTAAGGAGTGTGAATTGACTGTAATGCTTTGATGTGTAAACTGCTAGTCTATGACTTGAATCCACATCCTACCTGTATATCTTCGCTGATTTAAAACTCTTCGGAGGAATCACCTCCAGACCACCAATGGTTGCGACTGCTCTTAGCCTCTCCGACTCACTGGTACCTCCCCTCTCCTCTCCTCCCTTCCTTTCCCTCAACTAACCCGGTTACACCCATCCCATCCCCACCTAGTCTCAGCAATCTTCCTGACGCAGCCTGGCCTTTTACCAAGGTTAAGAGCCAGTTAGCTTTAGCCGTCACTACATCTTGTCATGTAATTGCACTGTATATACTGTATTTTGTTTTAAGTGTATGTACCTAATGTTATTTTGTTTGAAGTGTATGTACCCAATGTTATTTCTGTTCTCATCCTGTAATTGTCATATGACGTGGAGCCTTTGCAAATGAGTACCTGACTCAAAGGTTAAAATTCCGAAATGTTCAATAAATAATTATCTGTCATGCTGTTCGGCTGTTTCCACTTTAACCTGAGGAAGAGGGTTTTATCTCTCGAAAGCTAGTCTTAGAAATAATTCTGTTAGTCCAATAAAAGGCATCACCTGCAACATATTTGTTTTTTTACTCAACATTGTTGACTGGACTGACACGGCTACCTCATTTCTTTTTTTCAAACAGAGGAAAACAGAAATGGAAAGGTGATCTAGACCTGCAAGGAAACCTGTGGAAAGAAAAAGTAAAGTAGAAAGGCATGGGGATGAAAGTCAAAGATCAGAGATGAGGATCGTATGATTCATGCTTGTATTGCTTGGCAAAGGCCCCCCTTCCTTTCAAATTTCTCTGTGAGAAGCCCTTCTGTTAGGGGGACTATGTGCCTGCTCTTCCTACATCCCTTTTACGAGATCCGGCATCCCTCAAGGTTGTCGTTCATAAAACAATTCAAAGGGAAAGAAACCTGTGGATGATTGTGGCATCTCCCTAACTGCAAACATTAAACAGGGTAAAAATTCATCCCAGTTTTTGCCTCAGCTGAAACAAATTTATAGACACTATGCACTTTAAGGATTTGTTAAATCTTCTGACTAAGCCACTGGTGTGAGGGTGGCACACTAATGGACTTAACCTTCAGTAAAACACACACTTCCCTCATAAGCTTTGACATAAAGTTGATGCTCTGGTAAGCTAAGATTTCCTCTGGCAGTCCAAAACAGGAAAATGCCTTTAGTAATTCTTTGGCTACTGACTGGGCTGTCGTGGAGTGCATGTGAATAAGCCTAGGGGTATCTGGTGGCATAATCTATTATCACCATAGGTTCTATGTGATAATGGTGATCGTGGAAAGGCAATCACTGTTAGAGTGAGTGCACATTGGCGAAAACCGATTTCACCAGTGTACACTCGCGGCGCACACCAAAAGGGCGCTAAGAACAGGTTTTTTATGTGGTGGAGCTGTGTCACACATGCCCCTCCCCAAAGGATTCTCAACTCCGGGTGGGGGTGAAACAAAAACAACAAAAATCCTGGACAGGTGCAAAAATATCGACGCGCCCAGCATTGAACCCGGCACCCTCCCAACCCTAGCCTGCCACGAACCCACCACACCACATTGCCAGCTTGGCCCAACGCTACGCTACACCTCACAAACCCTCTGTGACACTTGGACAGCTGGTCCTGATTGTTCTATGATTTTGTAATATAAAAATGTGTTATTGAGTGTCTCTCATGAGACATCCTGTGCTCCTGGAATGACCCCCCCCCCAGGTTTCAGTTCAAAGGACAGGATATGTTAAACAGCAAATCTCTGTATGTGATTAACTTCCAAGAACTCGCATTTTATAGATTTTATAGCCTTGTTTAGGATCTGTGTTGCTTGAAGCCAGGAACTAAAATATCCATTTTATGACGTCCTCAGGAAGGGCAGTTAATTTCGACTGGTGCTGAAAAACTATGTTGCAGCTAGGTGAGAAAACTGCAGAGTTGTAAAACGTTCTGTGATGTCTTTGAAAAAGCAGAAAAACACACTAGATCAAAGGAAAGACTCAAGATCAAAGGGTCATATGGGGAAACGAGTTTTTGCTGATGCCACCTTATTTAATATACCCCCTGAGAGATGGTACATCCTGTGTGTATTAATTTTTATATTTTACAGGGAGGAGCTAGGTGACATCATGGAAGGGGCAGGTTTAGAGACAGTTTAACTGTATTCTGTATTTCCACTTAGAGACATTCCTGTTTGGACTCTCTTGAAAGAACAGCTAACTAAAGCACTGTAAGAAGGTATACATTAGATAGACAAGTCTAAGTGTATTGTGGTAGGAGTTTATGTTTGTATTTTGACCTTGTTCTTTTAAGTGATTGTATGTTTTGTGATATATTGTTCTGTGGTTATATTTTACATATTTTATTCATTTTAAGGAAAGTCTCTTATTTTAAAGAGACTGCCTGTGTCTTCGAAATTCTTTTGCCTGTGAAGTACAGATTGTTAAAGTTGACACTGTTCATAAGCTTACTGGTATACCAAACTGGGAAAAGGTAAGAATTTATCTAAGGTATTTCATAGAGTTTTTAAGGTTCATTTTGTATACCTCGTTAGGTGCCCGTAGGTGAAAGATATCTGGCATTCTCCGAAGAGCAGAATTATCTGAGCCTGTATATTTGGGTACCCTAGCAAGAGGTTCACAGTTTGAATCCCTCCAGAACTTGAGACCAAAGGTGATTTGGACCCACAAAACCCGCAGGAGGGTTACCCTGTTCACAATACTGCGCTCAGAGGTTGGCACTGTGAGAGCAGAGGGCCTGACCTGCTGAGTGGGCTTGTGACACCCTCCCTCCCCTTCTGCCCATCGCACGGCATGCTCACTCCCCCCCCGCATGTGTACATATAGTAACAGGATGTCGCTATAACCGTATTTTCCCCCCCATCCAGTAGCCCTGTAAAGAGGAGCCGCTATTGAGTCACCTTTTTTATAAGCGCTCAATAGCGGATGCCCTCATCACAGGATACCATCACAATAATATACGGATACCCTGCTGAACTTTTTACCAGGTGTCCCACCATTGCAACCTCAAATCTTTCAAAAAGAGTATCTATTATGGGAATAGGGATCAATGGGGCCTGCTTTATACTTCTGGGGGCAACCAACTAACACTCTGGGCAGGAAGAAAAAAATTACTCACCTTAGTAATGTTGTTTCTTCTAATGGAGTCTTGCTGTATTCTGACCAACTGCAGTTAGCCCCAGCACTTGAACTGCCCCGGAGATGAAAGGGTTAAAGTGTATGCCAGGCATAGAACGTTCATCTCTAGCTCAGTTTTCAAACCTCTGTCCCAGGTACTCTGAAGCGTAACCGTCAGATTCTTACGAGCACTAAATTAACTGGCTAACAGCCCAGAAATTGCTTTAAAAGGCTTGCCAAAAGGCCATACATATATAAAATTAGGGTATGAAGACTCAAGTCGAGACCCCCAAAAAGAATTCAAGTAGGTAGACAACTAAATGATGAGAATAATAATAATAATAAAAAACACGAAAACAACCAGTACACCCCTGGGGTACAGCACTACACCTACCCACCCATGTCGCAAAACAACTAGGTTCTAGGAGGGGAGGCAGGGAGGGAGGTCAGAATACAGCAAGACTCCATTAGAAGAAACAACATTACTAAGGTGAGTAATTTTTTCTTCAAACATCATGAAGTCTTGCTGTATGCTGACTAACTGCAGACTACCAAGGAGTACCCCCTAGGAGGAGGGAACTACAGAACCTATTTTGGGAACAGGCTCTGCAGTACTGCTGTGCCAAACCTAGCATCACTTCTTGACTGAATGTCAAGGGAATAATGCTTGGTAAATGTGTGAACAGTCTTCCAGGTGGCTGCTTTGCAGATTTCCACTAAGGGTATATCCCTGGCAGCTGTACCTCTGGTGGAGTGAGCCCTCAGGCCTGATGGAGGCTCCTTCCCCAATTCTGAATAACAGAACTGTATACAGGAGACAATCCATCAAGCAATGGTTCTCTTAGTGGCAGGTTTACCCCTACCCACCACTCCAAAAGTAAGGAACAACTGGGAACAGTCCTTTCTGTGAGGTTTAGTGGATTCTATATAGTAATTTAGAACCCTTTTAACATCAAGAGGAGGAATGGCCAGTAAGGAATGCAGGCAAATTTATAGATTGGTTCAGATGAAAATTTGATACCACTTTGGGAAGGAACTTCCTATTTATGCAAAGGTCCACCTTATCCCTGTGAAGTGAAATGAAATTAAGTCAGGTTCCATTGATAAGGCCTGTAATTCACAGATTCTCCTGGCAGACGTGATAGCCACCAGGAATACAGCTTTCCAAGTCAGGTACTTTAGTTCAGCTGAAGAAAGGGACTCAAAGGGAGGCTGCATCAGCTGTGCAGTGCAAATATTCAGATCCCACAGAGGAGTGGGGTCCTTGAAAGGAGGGTTGATATGAATCAGCCCTTTGAAAAATCTTTTAAAAACTGGATGAGAGGCTAAGGAAGAGACTTGTCCTGCTGAAATGAAAGCAGAAACAGCTGCCAAATGCATCTTGAGGGTGGCAAGCCGAAGGCCCAAACTATTAAGATGCACCATATAATCCAGAACAATGGCAATATCAGCTGAATGTGGTTGGATGTGCCTCTGAGCATACCAAAACCCAAACCTCTTCCATTTGGAGTTGTAAGTCTTTCTGGTGGAAGGCTTTCTACTAGCCTTAAGGATATCTAGAGCTGACTGGGAAAGATTGAGACCTGCATACTCTAGCTCTTCAAGAGCCAGGCTTTGAGCCTGAGAAAGTGAAGGTTGGAGTACAGGATCCTCCCCTGAGAGGAGGTGAGGAGATTGAACCGTCTGGGAAGGCACAGCGGTATTGTCACTGACAGTGACAACAGAAGAGGATACTAAGATTGCCTGGCCCAATCCGGGTCTACCAGAATCACTGTGCAAGGTTGGGACCTAATCTTGACCAGCACTCTGAATATCAGAGGAAAGGGGGGAAAAGCATAGAGAAACTTGTTGGTCCAATCTAACAGGAGAGCATCCACAGGAACAGACCCCAGAAGAGGAGATCTGCAGTAGAATAAGGGGAGCTGATGGTTGTCCGGGGCTGCAAAGAGATCTATCTCTGGAGTCTCCCATCTCTTGAAAATTACTTGAAGAATGAGAGGATCCAGGGACCACTCGTGGTGACCCTGAGAAATCCTGCTGAGAGCATCTGCAAGTACACTGTCCTTACCTGGAAGATGCACAGCAATCAGGAAAGCTTGCAGGGAAAAAGCCAGAGACCAGATTTTCATGGCTTCGGAGCACAGGGCTGAAGACCGAGTGCTCCCCTGCTTGTTGATGTACCACATGGTTGTGGTATTGTCTGTCCTGATCTGCACCACTTTCCTCTGGATCATTTTTGAAAAAGTCTGAACTGCTAGAAAGACAGCCCTGAGTTCAAGCAGATTTATATGCAGAAGGGACTCCTGAGGGGAACCAAGACCCTTGAGCTGTGTGCTGATCCAGATGAGCTCCCCACCCCAGTAGGGAAGCATCTGTGGTGAGTATTACAGAGGGCACCTGACTGAGGAAGGGAACCCCTTGCCTCAAATTGTCCTCCTCCAACCACCACTGGAGGGCTTGAACCAGAGTCAGGGACACTGGAACCAACTTGGAGAGAGAGTCTTTTCTTTGAGACCAAAAGGCTCTGACATGAAACTGAATATCTTTCCTCTGAAATCTTGCACCCTGCACTGCTGCAGTGCATGCTGCCACATGGCTCAACAGCTGTAAGAAGTGCCTGGCTGGCCGAGACACAAGTGGACGAAAAGAAGAGGCCAGACTGATGAGAGACTGGACCCTTGGGGAAGGAAGAAAGGCCTTGGCCTGTACAGTGTCCAGCTCCATGCCTATGAATGTGAGGAGCTGGGAAGGCTCCAGAACTGACTTTTCCAAATTCAGGATGAATCCTAAAGATTCCAGAAGGTCTTGAGTAACCTTTAGATGTGACCTGACTTGGTCTGGGGACTGGCCTACTATAAGCCAGTCGTCCAGATAAGGGAACAGCAGGATGCCTTGCTTTCTCAGGAAGGCCACAACGGCTGCCAGACACTTGATGAATACCCTTGGAGCAGATGTCAGACTGAAAGACATTGCTCTGAACTGGTAATGGCCTGAGGGCAGTTCGAATCTGAGGTACTTTCTGTGGGACTGCCTGATAGGGATGTGAAAATAGGCATCTTTGAGATACAGAGATGCTAGCCAGTCTCCTGGTCTCAGAGAGGGAAGAATTAGTCCCAGAGTCACCATCTTGAACTTTGGCTTTAAGATGTGTTTGTTCAGTGTTCAGGTATCGTAGATCTAGGATGGGTCACCACTCCCCTGTCATTTTTTGGGTAAGGAAGTACCTGGAGTACAATCATTTTCCCCTGTGAATGAGAGGGACCTTTTCCACTGTCTGCAGGAGCAGCAGAGATGAGAACTCTGTCTCCAAAGCCTGTGCTTCCTCTGAAGAGGAAGGGGGGGGACCTTTGGCCTCAGCCTTGGGAACCTGGTGAAGCTGAGAGCAAGGCCCTGGCTCACCACTTCCAGAACCCATCTGTCTGAAGTGATAGACTTCCAGGCCTGGAAGAAGTGAGCCAGCCTGTCCCCTACAGGGATTGGGGAGGTGACCCTGACTGCCCCATCAGGGTGTCTGCTTGGCAGGGGGCTTAGACTGAGAGGAGGATGCAGCCCTTGTCATCCCCCTTCTGCCTCTTCCCCTAAAGAACCCCCTCTGCTGAAAAGAACAGGAGGCCTGGGCCTGGTAAAAAGGCCTTTGAAAAGGCCTGCCCTGCCAGACCTAGATTGTTGCCTTGAGGAGTGGTCTGCTTCCTTTTGGCTGCAGCACTCCTGTATGTGGTCCTGTACTCGTCATCTTTTCATGTAAGCCTCTGTTTGTTCCCCAAACAGAGAGTTACCAGAGACAGGAAAATCCATGGCCTTGGTCTGGGTATCCTGAGACAAGTTGGTACACCTAAGCCAGGCAAATCTCCCCATGGAAACAAATGTAGCCATAACCCGAGAATGGACATCATTCGAGTCTACAGCAGCATGGCACTGTACCTTGGAAGCTTTGATGCCATCTGCAGCCACCTGCTCCAGTTCACTGGCTAGCTGGGGAGGGGCATTCTTAGCCAGTGCCAGAATCGTATCCCACCTAGGCTTCTGGTATCTGGCTGTATGTGCCATGTAATTGGACTGCCTGAGTCCCAAAGAGGATGCCAGGTACTGTTTTGTTGCCATGGCATCCATTTTCCTGGAATCCTTATCTGGGGGGTGAGATGCCAGAGGAATGTTAGCCTTGTCACAGGCTGCAGCTTGCACTACCCCAACATGGCTGCAATGAGTAGTAAGGAATTCTGTCCCAGAGCCTGACAAAGCATACCTCCTGTCCATCTTTTTATCCACAGGGGGTATGGATGTTGGCATTTGCAAGATCTTTTGGGTCTGTTTCCCCAGGGACATATGCACCCTTTTGGACTCTGGGACATCCATCATTTCAACATAGTCAGGCTCCTCCTGATCCTGTTCAGTTTCTTCCATAGGGAGCTGAAGAGTATCAGCCACCTTCCTGTAAAACAGGTAGTGGGAGGGGGACTCAGAAAGCCTGGGAGGAGAGACACTGGAAGGCCTGTCTGGGGAGATGTCCGGTTCACTAGGCACATCCAGGTTCTCATAATCTTCATCTTCATTTTCTTCTTCTTCTCCTCCCTCCGATTTGCCCTCATAAAAAGCTTCAGGGTCATAAACAGAAGCTTGGACATCCGACCGAACCGACCGTCCTCGAGATGGTGCTGGTTCAGTAGGAACCGGGAGAAGCGACTGCACTAAGGCAATCACTTTGGCAATTTCATCGGCAGTCGGAACATGAGAACCGGGATCCGAACTGGCCGACTTACGTTTCTTCTTTGTAGGAACCGATTCGCAGAATCGGCTCTCCTTTTGCCCGAGGGGGTATCGCCCAGGTCAGTAGGCGCCCCCTCAGGTTCGGCCGAAACCAAACCGGGCTGGCCATCTCGGTCAGCGGACTTCTCGGCCTCCCTTTCCTTAAGCCTACTTAAATGTTTTTCAGCAGCAGACTTAGGGAAATTCTTGCAAATCTGGCAGTCTTCCTTGAGGTGGTCAAACCCCAGACAATAAATACAGACGAGATGGGGATCGGCCTTAGCAAAGGCCTCCCCACACTCGGTGCAGTGCTGAAACCCAGTGGGTCTGGTTTTCTTTTTGGGTTTCTCAGACATGCCTTCAGACAAACAGTCACCCTTACCAGCGTTCAAGCCAGGCAACTACAAAAACCTAATCGGTTCTGACTGTGTTACGGGTCAGTTGAAAAAAAACCCAAATAAAACCTTTTTTTAGGAACCGATAGGTACCGATACACAAACTCTCTCTTTTTTTTTTTTTCCACTTTGGTTCCTGACTGGACCGACCGGTGGGGAACCGCAAAAATAAAACAATTTCTTTCAGCAATAAACAATACTATCTACCGACAATACACTTACTGTGCCGGGACAGAGATGTGAACACCAAAAAATAAAGAAACGGTTGATAAAACCGACCAATATTACTACTACCGAACCGAAGTGTAGGAGAGGATCTCCGGAGCGACTTCTCAGTTAAGCGAAGTAAAAAATCTGATGGTTACGCTTCAGAGTACCTGGGACACAGGTTTGAAAACCGAGCTCGAGATGAACGTTCTATGCCTGGCATAGACTTTAACCCTTTCATCTCCGGGGCAGATCAAGTGCTGGGACTAACTGCACTTGGTCAGAATACAGCAAGACTTCATGTTGTTTGAAGCACAAAATTCTACCGCTTCTTTCCATATACCTGGCCAGAAAAAAAAGGGCAAATATATGCTTCTCAGTTTTCCCTCGGCCCCAGTGATCCGCAATAGGTATGATATGAGTAAATCTTAATACCTCCCCTCTTGCAGACTTGGGGGGGGGGGTGCAAAAAGTTGATAGCATACAGTTCCTGTTTGTTTTTCCTGTTCCACCCTGTTAAGACCTTGGAAATATTTGTGTTTTTTATCAACCACATTACATTTAGCACACCTAGGTTTTCTGATAAGCATTCACTTCTTTGTTCAGAACGATATTGACTGGATTTTGAAACGTCTGGCCTGACCTCTAGAAGTGCCTCATCACCTCCTGCTGATGTGGATGCCATTTCCGCATCAGAGTTGCTTATGACTGTCCTTGAACCTATGTCCTTGCAGACTCCAACCACTACAATCTTGGACCAAGGGGTCCCTCGTTTTTTTCCCTCTCTGTCCCTGGGACGTCTTGGTCTTCCCTTCTGGGCCAAACAGTACAGTATCAGTGAAGGGAACTATTTGTTCAAATCCCTCCAGGTTTTCCTCCTCCCATGCGCACACACTTTCACAATTATTTTGTAGAAGAGCATGAAAACCTTCCAAATCTCATCCCAGGACTACTGGCCAAGACAGAGTTTTTGAAATTCCCACTTTTATTATTCCCACCCAACTGACGACTTTTAACCACACTGGGGCTATAGGATATGTGAGGGTATCCCCATGTACAAAAGCAATTTTTATAGATTCTTCCCAGTGGTCTAAACTGGAACCTACCACAGACTCTTTAACCAATGTCTTCCCACAACCCAAATCCACTGGAGCTAAAACTGTTTGGTCCTCACACTTGTGCCAGGACCGTATACAGATGGTTGGAATAGGGTCCATTGCTGTGGTCTGTAGCTACACAGTCCACAAAGTCACAGTTTATATTGTCACAAAATGTACAGATATGCCCCACTTTACCACATCAAAAACATATCATGGTACTATCAGTTCCTCGACCTGTGCTCCCCCGACACACACATTTGTGTGACTGGGGACCAGGGTTTTAGGACTGGGAGAACTATACTAGATCCTGAGGTTATACCTTTTGGGCATGGAGAAGTAACCATTATTTCACCACTTGACCACTTACTCATATCAGTACTCTATTCCCCTCCACCTACCCCATCCTGCCTCCCCTCTGAACCTGAACGACGTGACCTTGAATCAGCACAGCAAATTCTGTCAGAGTTAGATGCCCTACACAGAGCTCCAGCAGGTTGATGTGGTGTCAGAACTCCCTGGTGCCCAGAACACACAGGCTCTGTCGTCTCGGAAGTGTACTTCCCACCCTACCACAGACACATCTGTCATAGGCGGGACAGGTAGCTCTGGGTGGACAAACAGGATTCCCTCCAGATTCTGTGGGGTCGTCCACCACCAGACAGCATCACACATCGGCTGGATCCCCACAACTGGCTGGTCCAGGCGGCCTAGTGTTGGGACCACTACCAGTCCAACTGCCACTGTAGAGGGCACATCCTCCAGTGAGCCCAATGAATCATAATAGTAGGTCCAGGCAGGGTGTGAGCACCCAACCTGAAATGATGCATTCTAGCCCTCCATGGCAAGGAGGGGGACTGAACATGTGCTGGCATTTATCTGTCAGGGTACTCATGGCCAGAGGAACAGATCTAGAGGTTTCTGCACAGGTCCTTTTCATATGGTCCCTCCTACAGTAAGGGCAGCATCCATCCCCCACCTGTTGAATATTACCATGGCTATTGTCAGCGTCCTGCCCCACCACCTATGTAGCTCTGCAGAATGACTGGTATTGGGGAAGCACTACTGAACACCATTGGGGCCTTCCTGGGTCCCCATTCAAGCTGCAGCTAAACATATAAAGCACAGTGGAGAGGTTTAAACGTGCCTGGGACAAGCATACGGAAACCCTGGGGTGGGAAGGGAGTGATGAAAAGCCATTGACCATTTAGGGTGAGTGGATGCATACATGTATAAGGCCTATGGGCAACTGGATGGGCCCAGCGGTCCTTATCTACCGACAACTTCTATGCTTCTATGACACGGTGCACAGGCTCAGTGAACTGAGCCCAATGACTTCAGGTATGGACAAGTAGCATTAGCAGAAGAATTCTAAGGGACAAAGATCCTGTTTCATACAGATGCTCCAGGTAAAAGAGAATAGAGACAATACAAGAAAAATAATCTGATGCTGCCTAAATAAGTTTTTTCAAAAAGTTCTTCCTCCAGGCATCAGTAATTTCTGAAATTGAAATTTGTGAACCTGGAGACTGAGGTTTGAATCCCATCACTGTCACATACAGTATACATATTGTGCGACCCTGAGTAAGTCATTTAAAGGACTTATTTTGCTTACCCTCTCAGCAATCTGTCTCAATAGCCTAGTGCTTTGCTTTTTTAATCTCCACATGTGCCTATTGGCAACAAAGGTTTCTCTCCTCACTCCTGAATTTTGAAAGTTCTTTGGCACATACTATTACAGACACTACTGTATATAAAAAATAAATAAATAAAATAATATATTTCCTTCTTTCCCTAATAAGTATCAGCAAAATCACCACAGTGCATGGGATACCGCTGTTTCATATGGAAATCAGTGGAATCTCAGTGTTGTTGTACCATCGATGTGACATTAAGAGATTGTTGTACCTTTTTTTTTTTTTTTTTTTTTTTTTAATTTTCCTTTTTCTGGCAGGACCACCGCAGCCATCCGCCCTGGTCACAGCCCCCAGAGACCTCTACCGCCAATTGCTGCTGAGACCCTCGGTCACCCCGGAGGGTTAGCCGCGGGCCACCTTCGACCCTGAACTGTGACTGGTCGTCCCGCAGCGACGGGCGGCAATGTGAGGCTCTCCAGGGAGGGCTTCATTAATCCGTGGTCCTGCCCGCCATCTTTTCCACCTGCATTTTTCTCCCGGAGGAGGCGGGATGTGCAATGACGCCAGCGCCCTCCCAGCCTTTCCCCCACGCCGAGCCGCCGGTTGCGTGGAACTCCCGGTCTCCACCAGGGGTCCCCAGCGCACCGATTGCTGCCCGCGCCTCCCCGGAGTAGGAGAGCTGTCCATCGGACGCTCGATCCTACTCCCCCCGGCCGGCCCTCCGACGACCCGGATCCGTTCTCAACCCGGGTCGCAAGCGAAATCCCACCGCCATACCGCGACGGGCGCTTGTTGTACCCTCTTGAGTACGTCACGTTGATGGTACAACAAGAGTGAATGCTGGCGCACGCTGCTGCTGTTGTCCCCAATCTGAGTGCCAGTGTTCAAAAGTCCTGTATGTGGCTTCTGATCATCGCTGACCCTGTCTTGTGGGCATAGTACCAGGAAAGCTGTGGCAACGAAGATGTGAAGAGACAATCCACACTCCCAAAGAAAACAGTACGTTCATTTCAATTTCTTTACTGTAATTAAAAAACATATTGCATCTGTATGTGGTGGGGGGGGGGGCGGAGTGGGGCTTGCTCAAGGTGCTTTGGGGAAACATTCAAATTGCCGCACAATGCAAGAAAATGCTCCGCTATTGTTTTACTGTTGCCCGTGCACTATAAAAGACAATGGATGGGCAACAGTAAATAACAATGCTGTGTCCACTTCTCACGGTTTCATGACAACGGTAAACCTCTTGAGCTTCGCTCTCGAGGTTTACTTGGTTGTCATGACAACCTCTTGAAGTGAACACAGCATTATTGTTCACTGTTGCCCATCCACTATCCTCTATATGTCAGAAAAAAGACTCAAACCTATTTCATTGCTTGTTACTGCTTAGTGAAGCAGAGTGAATGATGATCTACAGCAAGGAGAGACCATGAGTATAAAAAGGCTTTATCAGTAATACTAGATCACATGGAAGAGTATCACACTTTCCACAATTATGTAAAATATGAGGATCAGAAGCATGGTCCGATGCATTTTCTCCATGTTTTATCATTTTCTGCCTTCTTTTACAGCAACAATCAATATTCCTTCTGAAAAATGTACAGAGGTTGTTTCTTTATGCTTTCATACTTGCTAATTAAAGCAAGATCCAAGTTCAGCTTTCTTGGTTCCAGATTTTTGGCAGTGGCTAGTTTGGAAAAAAAAAAAAAAAAAAGGAAATCAAACCCAAAGGTCTGCATAGTCTGCAGACTTTGCACTCAATGCATCCAGCAAAAAAAAAAGGAAAAAAAAAACGCACAACCAGTGGAAACAATATATATTTTAACTTACTCAAAAGTTAACAGCTCACATGGCTAAACATGCACAGCATACTGCCTTCAAATCTGAAGCAAGCGCAAAATGCTTATCTTGTTTTTCCTTCTCCAGCATTTATCAATGGCGCCAAAATATGGCATTTTGGCAGCATTTAAGGAATTTTTGTACGAACTGCATACATCACAGATTTTCACAGACTACACTCACTACCATAATTCCCAACAATGCTCATAAACTCTCTATGTGTAGGCCACTTGACACTAATGGTATTGTGCTTTCAAGAGACAGGAATCGAAGGCTTACAATTGGGCAAACACCCTACATTCCCGGGGCTATATATCTTACAGCATCTGAGAGAACTGTGTCTTTCAAAAACAAAGGATGAGGAGAAGAAAGCATTTGCTGAGTAAACAAAACTCCAATTCCTTTTCTTTTCCTCCTGTTGCTATCAAAAATGTGTTCACAATATTCTGTACATTCTGATTTGTATTGTTCCGGCATTAACTCCTAGTGTGACTGGAAATCTGTGGAAAGTCTGGGACACTCTTCACACGTTTCCATGAGTCCAGCCACAATTCTCAAAGGTTCTGTTCTTAAGTAGTACAATTTCTTGACATGTCTCACTCTCACCAGATCCAGTATTTACAACTGGGCATTTTTTAATTCAGTTTCTACCTCCTACACACAAGTGCATATTTCAGAAACAAGATGCTCTGCTCCACCCAGATCATTAGAAGTTACATTAACACTCTCTATCACTCTGGTATGGATGGAGAGATAGACAGACAGACAGATATGAATTGTTTGTAGATATAAACCAGTGAGGTGTTGAGCGGCTGGAAAGTAGAGGCGGCACTGTGGCAGTGACAGCAGCATGGAGGGCTTGCCTGTGGAAGACAGAGCTGCAGCATTGAGGGACATGGCTGTTTTGTGAGTAAGGATGGAGGAAGGTATTACGTCAGTGATAGGATTTAAGGCTAGGACAGCTTTAGTAGGTAGAGTTTGAGGATCTCTGCAGCTTTTAAGGGGCTATATTTGTGAGAAATTGTGAGGTGTTTATGGCAGTTTTTACATGTGTTAATAAGGTTACATACAACATGTGTGTGCTGATAAATGAGATATAAAGTGTTATCTTGACCCAACTTAGCAAGACATTATTTTGTAAAGATGGGCTTGTCACAGTGCACACTGAACCAATCAGAGAGCAGCTTTCACAATGCTGATGACATCACGACAGCCATCTGAAGCACTGATGGCAGCAGTTGGAATCAAAGAGAAAGAACAGTTACATAAGAACTTACCGTAACAGTAGATCTTCGAGGGGATCTCAGTCATCAGGTTACACCGTAGGAACTTCACCGCTGGTGAAGCCGGATCCACACGGAAGACTTTTCCAACAGTACAACTGGGCCCCGCTCCCTCATCAGTACTTTCCTTCGGAGACTAAAGAAGCAAAAATCTGGCCGAGGGGGACCGAGGAGAGAGAGAGGGAGAGAGAGGTGTCCAGGCCTAAATAAAAGGCTGGATAACCCATATATCTAGTCTGAGCAGAGGCCCCCTAGAAGGGGGATTGTGGGAGGGAAGGCAGATCTGATTACTGAGATCCCCTTGAAGATCTACTGTTACGGCAAGTTCTTATGTAACTGTTCTATCTTCTTTGGGGGTATCTCAATCATCAGGTCACACTGTAGGAACAAGTCCCAAGCAGTTACAGGTGCAGCAGAACAGTCTGGGAGGAAGGCAAACTGAGGCCTAGGACAGGAGGCCCTGCAGAACAGCCTGGCCGAAGCCCACTTGGGCTCTAGAAGCAATGTCCAGATTGTAATGCTTGGTGAAAGTGTGGATGGTACTCCAGATGGCAGCAGCGCAAATGTCAGCCACTGAGACCCCCTTGAAACAAGTCACAGAGGTAGCCATACCACTTGTGGAGTGGGCTTTCACTGCCCCTGGCAACTACTTGCCATGTTTGTTATAGCAAAACAGAATACGATTGACCAACCTTTTGGACAAGCATCACTTAGCACCCTCACTTCCTTGGGCAAAAAAAAACAAACAAAAAGCTGCTTTGATTTCCTGCAGTCTTTAGTTCGCAGCAGATGATATTTCCCAATTCTGCAAACATCTAACGTGTGGGGGAGTGCTTCCCTTGTATTAGCACGATTCGGAAAATAAACTGGTAGATGGATAGACTGGTTCACAGTAAACTCGGACACCACCTTAGGGAGAAACTTAGGATTCATGCACAAAGACACCTTGTCTTTGGGAAAATCAAATAGGCTCTTCATGCCAGAGACTGAAGCTTGGAAATCCTTTGAGTAGAAGTAACAGCAACCAAAAATAACGCTTTCCATGAGAGAAAGCGTAGCTCGCAAGTTGCGGCTGGCTCAAAAGAAGACAGGGCTAATTTCTCCAGAACAAAATTTAAATCCCAAGCCAGGATAGGGGAATGGACTGGAGGCTTCAGGTGCAGGATGCCCCTAAGAAAGGTATGGGACATATCCAGCTGAACCACGGTATGACCGTCCACTGGCTCACGGAAGGCTGAAATAGCCAAAAGATGCACCTTGAGGGAGGAGTAATTGAGTCCCAATAGTGATATCAGGTAATTCAGAATCTGGCCCACTGGACAGGTGAAAGGGTCCAGATGATGACTGGCAGCCCAGATGGAAAACCTCTTCCACTTCATGGCATATGTGGCCCTAGTGAAGGGCTTCCGAGCTGCCACAAGGACGCCCGCTACTTTCTGAGAGGCACCACTCCGGGCAATGGCTATGTCCTCAGAAGCCAGGTATGCAGACAAAGGGACTTGAGGTTTGGATGGACCAAGGTCCTCTGAGCCTGCGTGAGCAGGTCCTGCACACGGGCAGGGGGGCCAGAAGTTCCTCAGTTAACTGCTGCAGTAATGGAAACCATATCTGCTGTGTGGCCAATAGGGTGCGACCAGAATCATGCTGGCCCCCTCCAACTGCAGCTTGATTAGCACCCTCTGAATTAGAGGACAGGGCGGGAAGGAACCTCCCGCTCAATGAGAGGGACAATGCATATTGACAAAAAACTCCACACCCTGGATCTAGTAAGCAGAAATTTGGCAGTTTTGCATTTGGTGGGGATGCAAAAAGGTCCAACTCTGGATGACCCCATCTGTCAAACAGATCATCTGTGGTGGATGAGAGAAGCTCCCATTCATGCATCCTAGACTGAGTCCAGCTGAGGCTGTCCACCAGGGTGTTCAGCATGCATGGGATGTGAACTACCCAGCATTCCAGGCCGTGATCCAGTACCCAGTACCAGACCCTCACTGCTTCCCTGCAATGGGGATACAAATGCATCCCCCCTGCTTGTTTTTTTTTTTGTAGACTTTCTTTATTCCTCCTTCGCTGGTCCCATAGGTCTCTCTCCAGCTCTGCCCCAATCCTGATCCATTGTCCCGCTCTGTCCGAGACCCCCTTATCGACCTTACCTCCGACCTGGCACATCCTTCAGTTCCTCTTCCAGCTGACTGACTACCTGATTCTGAGCCCCCCTCCCTGAGTAAGGGCCGCCAACGCCTCCGGTGCTCTGTCTAAGTGCCTAGTGGCCGCCGGAGGAAATGGAGGAGCCGGAGTTCAGACGGGGCAGGCCCGACATTGAGCGTGAATGGGGCAGGCATTCGCCTACCCGGGTGCTAGGGTTTTTCTTGTTTCCTTGGTTCCCGGGGACTCGGACATGCAATGGTGTCCAGCATGAGATGGGCGCGTTCCCGCACCCGCCAACAGGATGTCCACCATAGCCCTAATGTCCCATTGTTGTCATCTCCACAATGCATGACCCCCATCCACTGCCAGAGGTCGCCCAAGCTGCGGAAGACTGTACCACCCACCCCCCCACCTCCCAGGAGAGGAGAGCAACCCTATGGACGCTCAATCCTCTCATGCCCCTGCCAACCCGACGACTCAAGATCGTTCCTGAACCTGGGTCGCCGGCCTGGTGCAAGGTGTGGCGTACAGCACCTCAACCCTCAGCACCACCAGACCAGCCCACCCCTGCTTGTTAATATACTAGACCACACTGAGATTGTACTGTAGTCCCCCTTTTTGTCCAGTTCCTTTTTGATTTCTTTTTGTGCTCACTCTGTGTGCCATACAATCATTTGCATTCACTTGACTGAAGCATCATGGGCTATTTCCCTCCAGGGATCGATAAACTCCTTAACATCCACGTCATAGGCTGGGTCCTTGATCACCCTCAGTCCCCTTGGTACCCTACTAACAGCTAGGTACACTTCTATTGATTTCCGTTGCCAATGTAACCTCCGTGTTTTAACTGCGGTTTTCTCATAACTGAGGAACACTCCTCTTCTGTTGCTTTCCTCCTGATGCGCTTCCGGCTACTCCCTCTGGCTAGTGTTTGCTCCAATGTTCACATAAATGCCAAACGGGTCTGTCTGTGTTAAACTGGAGAATAAGCTGTCCGTACAACTCACTGTCCCAGCTCTGCTTGCCTGGCTCCCTTGATTGTTGCTGGTGTCTGTACCCGCTGGTGCCACATTCATTCTTTTTCACAAGCGGTGCTCCCACAATCACTGCCTCTGTCTTTCCAAACGTGGAGGCCCCTTACAAGCCCCGGACCCTACCCCTTGTCTGCTCTCCTCCAGATATAAGCGTATCCTTGGTCTCCCACTGACAGGAACGGTAGGTACTTGTATAGATCTCTGGGCAAAAAAGTAAAAAATGAAAATGATAACAGAAGGAGTACTTAGATTACAGTATGTCTGTTACATAGGTATTAAAATCCCACTGTATAAGTGAATAAGCAGCCCTGCATAGGGCATGAAAATAAAGTCATGGGGGATACAATATACCTAGTAATGTAACTTTTAAATAGGGTTGTGCCTATCCATCAGATGGTATGTTTTGAATTTGCATAAGGCTGAAATGAAATGCCTGTCACTTTAAATCCAATTAATTTAGTAATGTCACATGTTTTTTTTCTGGCTATAAATTGGGATTTACCATAGGGGGCACTATCTTTGATAATTCCTATTCAGGTGAAACATCATATCCTTTTCTGTTCCTCTGCTGTGGCCACCTGCCTTTGAATAAAGAGAAAGTCTTGTTTTGGAACACTATTGGGACTCCTGCTTGTATTTTACTGAGAGCTGAGAGTGCTGTGACTGTCCGTTTGCTTGATACTGTTGTTGTCACAGAGCACCCGGGTCCCTTTGAGTGGCTCTGTCCTTACGAAAGATGCATAGGCCCTCTTACCTCAAAGGTCAATCCTTCTGGATTCCCTGTCAGGAGGAAGGGAACCAAGATGTTTGGACACCCTGGACCGGTCATGAGTTGCTTTCATGACCACAGAGTCAGTCTCAGGCTGGGCAGCATAATAGGGCAGGCCCTAGGGGGGCATAGTAGAGTTCGTCAGTCCTCCGGGGCATGGCAGGAACCATATCAGGGCAGTGCAAAACTGCAGCGGTGGCATTCCTCAAAGCTGACAGAATGAGAGGAATGACCATAGGGGGAGATTCTGGGATCTCCAAAAAGTCCACCAACTCTCTCCTGGTGGCATCCTCTTCCTCAGTCTTGAAGCCCATGGCTGTGGACAGCTGCTTCATAGCACTGAAAAAGGAAGGGTCTTCAGAAGGAGATCTGGGGGTATGCTTAACTGAGTCCTCGCTCACTGAAGAAGCAGCGGACCTGTCTGAGGACAGGGGTTCCTCCTCATCCTCATCCTCCTCTTCCTCAGGAAGAGACAAGTCAGGATGGAACTCCTCTTTGATGTCGACCCTTTCCAATTCAGTGTCCGACGAACGAGGAACCGATGGCCCCCTGAGGGGAGCAGGCCGATAAGGCCGAACTGGCACTGATGTTGATGGAGCGATCGATAGTGCCAGAGACATAGGCCAGTGTGCTATGGTCAGCTGGGTTAAAACACTGTTCAGCTTGACGGCAGGCAAGGGCTGCGTCAACAGCAGCGGAGACTTTGGGACAGGGCGTGACGAACCATCCAACAGGTCTTGAGAGCAAAAAGACCCCAGCATCTAGAGCCTGGGGAAGCATCAGGACTCAACAGAGGGGCCACAGTCAATGACCTGACGGTCGACAATCGAGGGGTCAGTGGCTTGAAGGTCAACAGCCACCTCTCTGAGAGGCGGGAGTGGGTGCTGTCAGTAGGAGCCCAACAGGAACAGAGGCCAGGACAGTGTAAGGCATCAAGGAGACCGCCGCTGGAGTACCCTCAGAGAATGAAGAAGAAGCCACTGGGGAACAGGAATGCTGCCAGGGGAAGCAGTCCCAATCTCCATCTTTTTTTGTGACTTCCCCCCAGAGGACTTATCTTGGGCCTTAGTGGCCAGGGAGCTTGACGAACCCACCAGCGAAAGGGAAGGAGGGACCCCAGAGGACCCCTGCCCAGAAATGGTTACTTGCTGTTCCATGAGAAATTTCTTCAAAGCCTTTTTGCATCGCGTAAGGAGAGTTAAATTAAACTTCTGGCAGAGCTCACAGTCTGAGACGTCGTGGTCAGGCCCAAGACAGTAGACACAGAGGTTGTGTTCATAGGAGGAAGCAATCTTCTTTCCGCAGCAGCAATGATGGAAGAGAGAAGTGAAAGGATTGACTCTTGACATAATCAAGGTAAAAGAATCTCTTGTAAAAAAGAGATTCTAAAAAGCCAAAGAAAAGTGTAGGCAAAAATGGCGCGAACTGCGACGATGCTTCCGTGGAGACCCATGCAAGTGGAGTTGACAGCAGGATGAACTGAGGAGGGAGTGGGGGGGTTGTGCTGCTGGAAAAGTCTTCCGTGTGGATCCTGCTTCATCAATGATGGAGTTCCTACAGTGTGACCTGATGACTGAGATATCCCTGAAGATCAGTAAAATCTTTATACGAATTTTTTTCTTTAGACTTCTTTAACCCCTTCTTATTTGGCTTCAGATTGTGGAAAACCAATCAAAAAAAAAGAGAAATGGCACTGCTAACTGTAAAAGTTGTGACGCAGTAGAAAAAGGCGAAGGCACTGCTGTTGCTCCCATGGCATTGCCTTGATGTCAAGAAGACCAGAACTAAGGTGCAAAGGCAGCTGGTGACAGTTACTGGCTAGCGTGCATGACACCACGTGAGGTGCACAGGCACCATCTGTAACCATCAGCTCCCTCCCTGCAAAAAGTACAGTTACATAAGAACTTACCGTAACAGTAGATCTTCGAGAGAGGTTCCTTCAGTAGGTCATAACTTGTAGGACTAGCGCCATCTGGCATCAGGACCCAACGGGGGACCGCCCACCCGACATCACGTGACGACGTCAGCATGAGCCTATATAATGGGCGGTCCCCAGGCCTACCCTCCAGTTCTCCCGCCGGAGCCCAGAAGGAGAAGAAGCTGGTCTGGAGACCCAAAAGTAAAATTTGGGGGGAAGGAGGATGGGAAAAACATGACCTACTGAAGGAACCTCTCTCGAAGATCTACTGTTATGGTAAATTCTTACGTAACTGTACTATCTTACTTCAAGAGGGTTCCTTCAGTAGGTCATAACTTGTAGGACAGATTCCCAAGCAGTTCTTCAAAAGAGAGACCGAGAGAAACATGGGAGGAGGAACAACTGAAAGACAGAAAGGAGCGTGCCTAGGACAGAAGGCCCTGCAAGACACCAAGGCCGAAACTGGCCCTTTGCCTAGAAGCAATGTCCAGACTGTAATGCTTGGTGAAGGTATGGACAGAACTCCAGGTTGCTGCTGCACAAATCTCCACCGCAGAAACGTTATGGAGAAAGGCTGCAGAAGCAGCCATACCCCTAGTGGAATGAGCCTTGACCGAGGACAGTGAAGATGAAGAAGTAGAAGCCGAATCCCAAATCTTCTCCATCTGTTTTTTGAGAGAAGCTAAGCGGGTCTTTAACAGGTGGGCCTCCAGAGCCTGCTGCCTCCATTTACGGGTGGCCTGATTAAATGGGAGGCAATCTGAGCAGGTGGCCACCAGATGGTCTGGGCCTAGACAGATCACACACCGTCAATGGCCGTCTTTATGCGGGATCTGAGTGCCACAGGATTCACACTTCTTTGGTGGTGAAGACATAGAGCAATAATAGAAAACTCGGAAAAAATGAACGCTTTTTAAAAGCACAAACGCAAAGAACTACCGGCGATCGCTGAAGTGAGTCTACCAGAGGGAGCTGCACAAGACGTCAGCAGGAAAGAACTGGAGGGTGGGCCTGGGGACCACCCACTATATAGGCTCACGCTGATGTCGTCACAGTGATGTCGAGTGGGCGGTTCCCCGTTGGTTATTGCTGGAAAAGTCTGCCATTGGGTCCTGATGCCAGATAGCACTAGTCCTTCAAGTTATGACCTACTGAAGGAACCCTCTTGAAGTAATATCATTTGCTTCTCTGGGGTCCTAGTTCCTCTGGCCCCAGACCCATTGGTGGCAATCAATGGAGAAGACTGATTCCTGGAAAATTTAGTAAACTGATGTTGTATAAACCCAATATGCAATGGTCCAACTCAAAACATATTATCATCATTTCTGACGTGGCAGGACCTTCATAACTTATTTGAGGTTTTGCCACTCATGAGTTATGGTCATTCTCTCTCACACGAGAAGATAAAACTGCATATTCGGAGTTAGCCTACTGCCTATACAACATCTATCTCTCTCACTATATATAAATACTGACGCTGTAGTGTTAGGAGAGTTATGGTTGAGTGGAGTGCTGAATGTTTTTTGTTTTTTTTGTGGATTTTGTTTACTCTCCTACCTCACTAGCACCCGGACTCTCTCCGGTGTAGTTGCACAATGGCGTTTTCTCCCGCCCACCTGAAGGTCTCCACAGCTGCTCCAGTGGCTTGAATTTGCCCTCACCCATTCTGCCCGACCCCCAGGCTCTGAGTCTCCTAGGGTGGGACCACCTTCACTCCCTGGCACTCTATCTTCACAATCTAGTGGGGCGTTCAGGCTTATGGCAGAAACCAGAGGCAGTGTAGAGAACCCGGCACTAGGCCTGGGTGCGTTATCACCGGACCCACCCTCGCCTACTGGGGCTAGGGCATTTTTTCCTTGTTTTCTGGATCCCCGAGCACAGATGTGCAATGACGCCCTGCATGCGATGGATGCACTCCTGCACCCGTGTGTAAGGCGTCTGCCGCTGCTCTGCTCACAGTAATCATGCCACAGGTTGTGGCATCCCCCAGCCACCGCTTGAACTGTGGCAAGTGAACCCACTCTTCCCCAGGAAAGGAAAAGCAGTCCTCCGGACGCTCCATCCTTTCCTGTCCCCGACGACATGAGTCCGTTTCTGAACCTGGGTCGCCGGTGTGACGTTCAGCGCCTCAACCCTCAGCGCCACCAGGCCACTTGAGTGCTAAATGTTAAACCCAATTTTTGCACCTTACTAACCTTGGCAGTGTCTGACGGAACAGCCTATGCATTTGCATCCACAGTCAGGGTGGCAAAGTCTCAAGATGTGAAAAGTTTCGGCCTAGTACCTTTTGCACTTTCCAAGATCTGAAACGCCGATTTTTAGAAAAGTGAAGATGTTTTTTTCCTAGAGTTAACAGGGTTTTTTTTTTTCTCTCTCCTCTCAGGCACAGTCTAGACAAAACAGATTTTTTTAATGAAACTTTCAGTATAGAACCGGCCTGAGCTGAGGTAGTGCCTATTGAAGGTTTTGCGTAAAAAATATTAAAAGATTCAAGAGTTATAAGGATTTAAAATAGGTTTGTTAGATAACACTCTGATACGAACATTAACAACAAAAAAAAACACTCATTGACCTTGATAACCTTTTTTTTCCAAGATTTACTTGTAGTGAGAAAGAAAAAAACGACCATGTTGGCTGCCATCATGTTTTTTTTGTTGTTTTTAACTAAAAAACATTGCAAATTCATAAAAATGATGCATTTTTGAAAAACAAACACGTTGCCTGTTTAGCTAGATTCTGGTGTTTGTTTTTTAAAAACTGCCCTGGAAATAATGTTTATGTGCACCAGGCTTAGCAAAAAAAGGCGTTTATCTGTGTTCTAAGAACAGCGGGACTTTCTTGAATTGTGAAGCTACAGCTGGAGTTGTGCTACCTGCTTCAATTGGAGCAGTCAGTCTGTGATCCCCTGATCTCTGTCTCTCCCTTTATCTGGCTAGCCAGCTAACCCGTCTATTAATATTGGGAATTTAATATACTTAAATGCTGATCCTGCAGACTAAAAGACAGTACAGTGTGTGCTTTGTTTTTAGGAGTTTGTCCCATCTACACCATCTGGTTATTAGGGTGTATGGTACCCTTTCCATTTTAAAGCTCCTGTGCTAGACAGAGTAAGTCAAAAGGGAGAGACAGAAATGGAAAAGTGGTCTAAAAATGGACCAGTGGGATGCCAAAATCCATGGGGTATAGGTATCTCATTTTAAACTTAGGTGTTTGCCCCATCTACCCAGTCTGGTTATTGGCGTGTAGTGTGCCCTTTTGCATTTTAAAGCTGCCATGACAGACTGATTAAAAATGGCAGCGAGCGAAACCAAAAAACAATAATAAAAAAAATGACTGACTGGACGCCAAATACCTGTGGTGGCACTCTGTATAAGCTGTAAGCTATATACCTCGCTTATCCAGGAAAACATTAAAGTAAGTAGTAAGGAGGGAGGTTTTTGGTGATACATTCAGTCCCCCTTTTGAGCCCTGCACTCTGCTCTTGTCAGCATGTTCACTCAGCTGGATGGGGTATACTGTATTACTGATTGACACCCTAACTGATGGAGTGCGAAAATACTTTTCAGCAAATATGTTCAGGAGGCTGTGACCAAATGTAATGGACATAAAAAAGTTCCTATCCTACAGTATAATCCTCCATTTCATATTCCCTTCCTCTCCCAGCTCAGCCTGCCCTCACACATATTTCCCCAAAGGGTTTATTTAGAAAAGGAGACTGGGGTTTCCACCCCCAGTACCATTTGCCAACCCCCTCCCCCCAGGTCGCCCTCCTCAATGAATAGGTGGTGACACCGGGGTGCCCACCCCTGGTGTCACCATGAATAGCGGGCATTGGGGTATCAATCCCCAGTGTCGCATCTAATACTGATTTTAGTAAAATCTGGAGGGAAAAAAATGCCCCCAATGCCTTCATTTATTTTTTTCACCCTGTGAAAAAAAACAGTTCATCACCGATGTGATCCCCACACCACCCCATCCCACCACAAACCCCCACTCAGCACACATCACCCCACACACACACACACACACCCTCTTTCACCTGAACATGTCCCACAACATAGATCCACTCTCCAATCAAAGACACATCTTGCTGCTGGAATTGGTAACTGTGATATGAGAAAATAAGATGTTTGGTTTAATGTATTTCAGTGGGGTTTAATTTTGACTTATAACTGTCATTTGTTAACATTTTACACCAAATTTCAGCATGGTTTTTAGACACCACCTCTTGAACAAGGGTGGTGGAATTTTTCAAATCTGGCCCAAAAGGTGATTTTGCGGTCACTGTGCAAAATCACCTTTTGGGCCAGATTTGAAATTTTTCACCTACCAAGTTCATGAGGTGGAGTCAGAGTCATAAGAAGGCTATGTTGAAAATCTGATGTACAGGTAAAAATATCTTAAAATTACCAAGTTTTGAGTGAACATTGAAATATTTCAATGTTCAATTGCAGCTTTTGCTAATTGTTAACATTTTTCCATTAAACTTTCAGAACGGCCTTTTTGGGATCCCACTTCATGAATAAGACAGGTGCTATTTTTCAAACTCATCCCAAAAGGTGATTTTGCAGTTTCTTCTGCAAAATCACATTTCGGGCGGGATCTGAAAATTTTTACATACCGGATTCATAAGGTGGGGTCATAAGAAGACTTTGTTGAAAAGCAAGTGTAAAAATATGGTAAAATAACATGAATGAACATTGAAATATTTAAATGTTCACTCATAACCTTGCTAATTTTCAATATTTTTACTTGAAACT
This sequence comes from Neoceratodus forsteri, assembly GCA_016271365.2. Lineage (NCBI taxonomy): Eukaryota > Metazoa > Chordata > Ceratodontiformes > Ceratodontidae > Neoceratodus > Neoceratodus forsteri. Next base: position 1,733,358,396 of record CM057449.1, read on the forward strand.
TTCAACATAACCCATTTTTTTCACACCACTTCATAAACATGACAGGTGTCATTTTTTAAATCCTGGACGAGACGTGTTTTCACACTTGTGGTACAAAATGACCTTTCGACCAGTTTTCTATAAATATCACATCATGGTTATGGGGGGGGGGTCATAAAATGACTATCTTGAAATTTGGAGGCAAAATTTAAATAAATAAATAAATAAATATTAAGAAATGTGTGCAGTACCAGCCTTTACCCCAGGTGGCAGTGTGCGCTGTGATCCCATGATGGTAAACTGAGTTTGTGGGGCAAGTTTAGTAATCCAGCTGGATGGACCAAGGTGTAACACCACCCCCCCATCCTGGGAAGGGTAGGTTCAGGGTTTCCTGCATGGGCCCAATTACCATTTAGTAAAAATAATTCCTCTCTTGGCATACAGCCCTGCACCTCTGCACCCGTGGGTGCCAGAGGACCCAATGCTTCAGCTGAGAGATGGTTTATTTTCCCTGTGCATCTGTGTCTGTGGCCATATGGAAGTGCAGGACCCAGAGGGTTCTGCACTTCTGCAGTCCAACAGACACCCCCAAGAATTCTTGACATCCATTGCTGCAGTTCTGCAGGTAGACGGAATCTTCCCTTGGAGCAGCATCTGTTCATGTGCATGAATGAGGATATGATTCTACTATTTCAAACAGAAAGGAAATTCTCTGCAAAAAAAAAACTATGTTAATGCACTAGTTAGGATTCAAGTTAATGCCACAAAAGTAGGGAAATGTGGTGTTAAGGTTTCTAACCTTAACTCCCCTTCCCGATCCCCCAAGCAGTAAAAGGAAAAAATACTAGGGTTTTGGGCTTCCAGAGTCTTGGCAAATCAGTGATGAAGTTTTCCTTGGGCTTATCAATCTCAATGCTCATCCTCTCCCCTGAAAAAACATGGTCAGACGTGATGTGATCTCTTTTCTTCACGCAGTCTGTGTGAAGAAAGCTACAACACATTCTGTTGGCAACATGTGGTTAGACAGTATGGCAGTATAGCCCAGAGGTTAGAGTAATGAGCTGTGAATGAGCTTGGTACATCCAGCAGACCTGGGTTTGATTCCCACAACCTCCACATGCATTCTGTGTGACTATGAGCAAGTCACTTTTACCAGCCCAAAGCTCCCGGGTCACCCCTGAAAACAGGCAGTTGTGCCTACTGAACCATACCTAGTTAACAAAAGAATAAATAAAAAGATCAAAAAAGACATACTTCTCTACCTTTGAAGAGTGGACTGCTATGAAGCATTGGCTTGGAGCTGTACCTTGTGCTTGAGACAGGAGACAGAAGGCTAAAGGCTAGTGGGGTAGGGTGAGCAATAGACTTGACAACCCCAATGAAGACCGTAACACCGATTCGCCAAGATTCCGAAGACCCAAAATCCTATTTTATTCTTTCCTTTTGCTGCTTCGGGGGGTGGGGTGGAGAGTTAGGGTTGGAAACCATAATGCCACATTTCCCTAATTTTGTGGCATTAACTTGAACTCTAACAGGGGCATTAACACAGTTTTTTGCAAAGTGTATATAGATATCAATATATAGACACAGACACACACACACACACATCGTGACTCCAAACTACCATTTTCTTGCAAGTTGCCAGTGGTGGAGGGGGAATGGGTGGGACTGAAGCGGGGGCAGGTCACTCTGTAGACATGGAGGGAACTTGCACGCCGTAAGGCCTCTATCTGCTGGTATATTCATATGTTCATAGTTTCACTTCACAAAAATAGCCCTCACACTTCCTTACAGTACGCTGCCGATGGTTGGAACCCATTCCCACCACCAGCACCACAACCGCAAGTTTCTCCAGTGGTCGGGAGCCCTTTCCTGCCACTGCAACCCCTGCTCACCAGATCTGTGATAAAACTGAAAGTGGGTGCCACCCTTACTGCATCCCATTTGTCCCATTTTTAAGAAAACCACCAGCAGGTGCCCAACCTCATCGCCAGTACCACCTGCCCTATCTTTAAGAAACTGGCAGTGGCTGCCCAACCCCATTATCAGTACCTACCTGCCCAATGGTTAAGAAAAACAGCGTCTGTTGCCCAACCCTGCCACCGGTATTCTCCTCCTTCCCACCAAATCTTTAGGAAAATTGGGAAGGGGTGACCAACCCCATTGCCAGTATCACCTCCTGCCCTGAATAATTTAAAAAAAAAATCCCACTGGAGGGGTGGGTTGGGCCCAACCCTGCCGCTAGTGTCCCCCCTGACCCTAGCAACTCCGTAAACCTTCCCCTGAACCACTAGACAATGTTCCCTCCTCTTACCCCCACCCACCTCACAAGCTGAAGAAAAGAAAACACCCTCACTCACCCTCTACCACCCACAACACCCTCCTTCCCCCTCCATATGCTGCCCACACTCCAGTCCAATGTATGTTTTCTTCCATATCCCTCATTACAAAGCCTCAGTGTCCCTGTATGTGCTCCTCTACCTGCAGGTTAACAACAAAAAAAAAATCAAAAAACGTTCAGTCCAGAAACCAGGAGTTACAGTAAATTTTTTTTTTGGGGCGCATGTTAGTCCAAACAAACTTAGGGACAATCTGGCAAAATTCAGACTGGGTGTTCATGGAGGGGAGTTAAGAACCCCATCCTCAAATTTGTTTAAAAAAAATATTAAACATGTATGGGCCTTACTGGAACAAAAATAAAACCTAGGTCCTATGAAACGTGCACTGTGCATGGTCAAGGACTTTTTTTTTTTAATCAAAGTTTATTTTTCTATCACCAATAATGTTCTTACTTTTTAATATTTTTACACCAAATCTGACAGATGCAATACTTAGTATCCCTCCTCATGTACACACAATTGGCAAGTTTCACACCTGCCCGACGAGTATACCGCTTCTAAGAAAACTACAGGTCCAGACCCCCAGTTGATGGGACTGCTGTTTAGCATATGGTCTGCAGGGACCAACATGAAGCAAGCTGCAGGTGTGGTGCAGTAAACATCATTATACACCAGTAAGGTACAGGTCTGGTGCAGTTCACATCACTATTTAGCTGCTTTGTGATTGGCATACAGGGCCCAACATGAAGCAAGCTACAGGTCTGGTGCAGTGAGCGTCACTGTGCAGCAGTAAGTGGTGGAGACAGTGCCGATTTAATTGTGGGGTACAAAACCACACAGTGAAAATAGCAGATGTGAAAACAGCAACAGGGAACATATAGCACGGACATAGCGCTACCCCTGTGAATGTTTTCACCTATCACATGTTTGCTTGCAAGCATGTTATCCCCGTGGCTCGGCAGATACTGCAACAGGCTGTGGATGGTGGCAGTGTCGACGAGTGTCCCAGGTTTGGGTCTCATATCGACGCACTTCTCCCCCCCCCTCAGCTGCTGTGTGGCCGCCCTTGCCTTCTCAGATGCACGAGTGGTACTATATCCCCTTTCCCCAAGCTGTTCCACACCAACTTACCCCCGTCCTCTCCCCACCCAAGTGGATTGCATTGCAGAATTCCTCCAGTGTCTGCCCATCCACCTGGATCATGCCCATTCCCCCACATGTCACTCCTTGGAGGTGATTATATTATAGTGGGGGTGTGGGAAGCAAAGTCCCTTAGCAAAGGGGGGTGCCAGGGGCAAAGCATCCTGCATAAAATTACTGTTTTCCAGGAGATGTGGTCAGTGCTATTTTGTGCGCACAATTTTGTGCCCTACTATTTCATCCACACGGTTATCACAGTAAACTCAACTTACAGGTCTAGTGCAGTTCATGTCACTATGTAGCTGCTTTGTGAGTGGCCTACAGGGCCCACAGGGCCACATATGAAGCAAGCTGCAGGTGTGGTGCAGTAAACATTATGCAGCAGTAAGTTACAGGTCTGGTGCAGATCACGTCACTATGCAGCTGCTTTGTGAAGTGGCCTACGGGACCCACAGGTCCCAATGTGAAGCAAGCTGCAAGTCTGGTGCAGTGAGTGTCATTATGCAGCAGTAAATTACAGGTCTGGTGCAGTTCACATCACTATTCAGCTGCTTTATGAGTGGCCTATAGGGCCCACAGGGCCAAATGTGAAGCAAGCTGCAGGTGTGCACTAAACATCATTATGCTGCAGTAAGTTACAAGTCTGGTGCAGTTTACATCACTATGAAGCTGCTCTGTGAGTGGTCTACAGGGCCCAACGTGAAGCAAACTGCAGGTCAGGTGCAGTGAGCATCATTATGCAGCATTAAATTATAGGTCTAGTGCAGTTCACATCACTATGTAGCTGCCTTCTGAGTGGCCTACAGGGCCAACATGGCCACATGTGAGGTAAGCTGCAGGTATGGGGCAGTGAGCATCATTATGCAGCAGTAAGTTACAGGCTGTTGCAGTTCACATCAGTATGCAGCTGCTTTTGAGTGGAATACAGGGCCCACAGGGCCCAATGTGAAGCAAGCTGCAAGTCTGGTGCAGTGAGTGTCATTATGCAGCAGTAAGTTACAGGCTGGTGCAGTTCACATCATTATGTAGCTGCTTTGTGGGTGGAATACAGGGCCCACAGGACCACATGTGAGGCAAGCTGCAGGTGTGGTGCAGTGAGGATCATTATGCAGCAGTAATTTATTTGTCTGGCGCAGTGCATGTCACTGTGCAGCTGCTTTGTGAGTGACTTACAGGGCCCAACATGAAGCAAAGTCTAGTGCAATGAGCATCATTGTGCAGCAGTAAGTTACAGGCTGGTGCAGTTCACATCATTATGTGGCTGCTTCATGAGTGGCCTGTAAAGATACAGGTGTTGCACAGTGAGCATCACTATGAAAAGGCTTTTAGACAGCTTTTTCAAAAACTAAGGAAAATAACTGCAAAAAACACTATGTTACTACATCAACTAGAGTTGAAACAAAGCGCACAAAGTAAGGAAATGAAAAATTAGGCTTGCAAGGACCCTTGTCAAACTGGTGGTGTGGTGTTCCCCAGGGTTTGAATGATCATGCAACACAGAGTTGGCATTTCTCTGGCATACAGAGCACCATTATTAGGGATAACAAATAGCCTACACCTGTGCCTTAAAATATATAATTTTTACAGCTTGCCATTTGCACAAAATATAGCATGTATATATTTTTTTTAATCACATCTCTGTTTTTTCTCCCCTGCGGAGTGGATCTTCGCAATCCCCTGGCAGCCACACACCCAGTCTGGCACCCTCTCAGAGCCAGTCATTAATCGCTCACGTCGCTCTGAATGCAGGATCTTCTCTGGTACCGGGGAGCACCGGGTGCAGCCATCAGCCACTGAGGTCACGCCTCGCCATTTTCTGCCTGGTTTTTCCTTAAGCCAGATGTGCAATGGTATGCAAGCACATACATGCTGACGCCCGTCGCGCTCTTCCCCTGCTCTACTGCTCGCTACTATAATGCTACTGGCCTCTGTGAGTCGCCGCTACAGTGCCCCAACCCTCCCCAGAGAAACAGCAGTTGTGGGACGCTTGATCCTTCCTCTCCCCTGCCAACCCCCGGCGGCCCGAGTCCATTCCTGAACCCGGTCACCAGTGTGATGCGAGGTGTGGCATCCAGCGCCTCAACCCTCAGTGCCACCAGGCCGGCCTTGCATATACATTTGGTCAGCTTTCTCAGCACTACAATCTCTTCAGCATTTCACAGAATATCTTTAATTGAACTTTCTTAATATAATCTGTGCTTAAAAATACCCAAAGACTTTCAAGCAAACTCTGCAGATTCCCAAAGTTTGTAGTACAATGGATATTAGTCCAAATGTTCTCCACTTTTGATAAGGGTACAATTTAGTACGTTTATTAAATGCTCTGCTATTTCTGTGGGATGTGTGTCCCTTCAGGTTTGGATAATTCATGTCTTTAGGGTCTAGTGACTGAATACCTAATGAAATTCCCTTATGCCATTTCTGTAACAAAGTTTACAGAAGAATTGTTGATTTTCTTTTCTGTCTCCTGTTGATGTCTCAACATATAGTTTCTTATCTAGAAATATCTACACCTGCCTCTCCACTCTAAATTATCAGCATCCCTCGGTCTCGTCACTCTAAATCATCAGCGTTTACAGGACAGCCCCAGTGTTCTATTTCCCTACCTTCACCAGCTAAGAAAAGGAAGAAACACATTGACTGTATCACTTTAGGAAGAAAAGCCAATTTTGTTGGGTCCAAAAGCTGGATCCTTAACTATATATTGGCGTCAAACTGTTTTATCTCCCACTTAAAAACAATTCTTCACTTTCGTTCATGTAGCAGTTCATGTTAGCCAGTAATTGGTACTATTTTTAAACACCCACTGCTCCCTAAATTTATGGGGCAATGGGTATTGGGCAGACTAGATGGGCCAGTGGGATTTTTTCTGCTGTCACGTTCGAAGTATTCCACAACAGCTGAGACTGCTGATGAAAATCCAGGGATAGACATATTAACCAGGGGACATCTCGGCAGACTGGACAGGCCAAGCAGTCCTTTTCTGCCGAAAAAATGCTTGGTTTCTGTTTCTCTCTATCAAAGCAAATTGGTCTCTCTGAGGAAAATAACTGTGCAAATACTTTGGGAATTTAAAAATAACATTTGAGCTCTGAGGAGCACTGTATATTTTTCATTTTCAATAATCAACTTTTTCAGTTACCTGGAGTAGCAGATAACTTTGTTTCTCAACATCAGAATTCTGGGGCTTGCCCACTGGTGCAGTGGTAGAGTTACCGCTTGCAACGCCGGCGATCCAGGTTCGCGCCCTGAACCTGGGTTGTCAGAAGGTCGGCTGGGTAGAGGAGGACCGAGTGTCTGATGGACTACCCATCTCAGCTGGGGTGGAGTGGGAGTGGTGCCCGATGTTAGCCTGTCTTCTAGCGGCAGCTGGGGTACAAACCTCTGGTACCGCAAAACAGGGTGTGGAAACGCGGCACACATCTGGCATGCACAGCTCCACCACTGACATCACTACACACACACACCAGGTCCTCTGCACAAATGGGGGAAGGGAGGAAAACAGAAAATCCCCCTGACTGGCAGGATGATTCTCTGACCCTTCACAGGCCCCGCACTGGCGATCTGGCAAGACTCCAACCAGATTTTATCCAGTGGGTAGAGCTCATCTCTCCACCACCTAGCCACTGGGGGTAAGCCATGAGGAAATCTGAAGTTGGTAAATCCAGGGGATGGCAGATGACAGAGCTGGGGAAGTTTGGAGGGGAGAGAAGCCAGCCTTGGCAGAGGTGGAGAGACATGAATAACAAAAAAAAAAAAAAAAAAGGCAGAATTCTCCTAATTATCACTATATAGAGATGTTACTGCTATACAACAGTCACAACATATTATGATCAGTATTGCTTGATAATACAATCCAAGCCCATAAGAAGGATTACCACATATCTTACACCAGCCTGTGCTGGCGCAGGTCAATGCTTCAGTTCACAACTTTTTCAAAGAAAATCGCACTTAGGAACAAGTTACATTCCAAGCTTGAATGTATTGCTACATGTAAACAGTCAACATTAACAAAGTGAGTATTAACAAAGGCTCATCGAACATTTGGCACAACATTTATGCTTCCTCAAGCAGTACTTTGTCCCAAATTGTTTCTTTCTTTAAGGAATTTGTGTGCTTTATTATACAAGTCTGCGGTTTCTTGCATAAAGAGAAAATATTTTCTAACATACAGCTGCTAATCTCTTTGGGCTACACTGTGTAAGTAGCTTCTGTTAGTGGCTTAAACTTCAACAATTCAAACTGTTTCATCTGCAATAGTTATAAACTGTTCTCTTCCTTTTTATCATTACTAAGGTATTCAATTTTACCCTCCAGTTCTATTTATGTTGCTTACCAAGGGCTCTCCATTTGGCCGCCTGCATGCATCAGTACCTTGCCCACTAAAAGATTAGCATGTGGCCAAAAACCACTCATACTTGTTTGGTGAGGCCCCCACTACTGCACCTACAGGGAGTGCTACCCAAAATCTGTCATGTTGGAAGAGATGGGCGGGGTCCTAGGAATCTGAGCTACAAAACTTGAGGAACAGTGACACAGCGGCATCATCCACCACTTGCCACACCCCATTTTACCTAATTTTCCCAAAAATCCATCTGTTTGACCTTGAAGACAGGATTGAAAGGGTAGCACAAAACAGGATACCTAGCTTTGCCCGCGCTACATTTGCCATTGGTCATCAGGAGGCAGCGCTGCAGTGAGCAAGCCACCTTTCCTCCCTGTAAGACAGTGTCCAGTGGGATGCTCCGATCCTCCTCCTGCTGGCCAGCAGTGTCATCCACACCTGGGTCATCAGCAAGAGAAGTTGCTGATCAGCCCTGCAGTACTGGGCTGGTTTAAAAGCTACTTTCTCACAGTCACTATGTTATAATATTAAACAAGCAGTAATTCTGGCCCATCAGCACTGCTTCTTGCCACATTACTGCCACCTGGTGGAGACCCGGTGGTAGCACAGATGTGAGCAGCAGGGGTTGCGCTGTCAGTGAACACCGGCACACAGGCTTGCCAACGTGCGTGCATGCATGTGTGTCACTGCACGCTGACACCCTGGGGAGGAAACATCAGGGGAAAATGCCACAGCCGATCTGATGACCCCTGCAGGCACTGCACGACTGACAAGGCAGGCCACCCACCCACATGTGTAGTCCAGGGCACGTTATGGACACCTGGTAAGTCCAAGAGAAGGTCGGTGATAAGGCTTGGGGGGGTGCCACAGGGGCCAAGGGACGTAAGGAGAGAAACAAAGGATGGGAGGGAAGCAGTAATTCTTTTCAAAACATTATTTATTCTACCATAATAAAACATTTACACCTTCTTACTTCTGTTTGTGTAATCCCTCAACAATGGATGTTTACTAACGGTTTTGCACTACCAGTGCCACTGTCTGGACTGCCGTTTGGGGATCAGCTGAGTACCAGAATCCCCCTAACAAAGCTTGGGACTATCTCTTAAAGAACTCTTCAAGTTGGCCGTTGCATGTGAGACCCAGTACTAAAGCCTGTTTGGAATGTTCCCAGGAAAACTCCATGAGTGTGCACCCAGACCGTGGAGGGTGAGTTCCCTGGACTATGAAAAAAGTTCTTGCTCCAGCCAGCCCAGTGGCACTGAGGGTTGAGGCGCTGAACGCCACACCTCGCACCATGCCAGTGACCCAGGTTCGGTGTCGGCAGGGGAGGGAGAGGATCAAGTATCTGACAGACTGCTTTCCTCTCCCGGGGAGGGAGGGAGGGAGGACTGGCTGTCCCACTCCTTGGCTGCCTCCAGGTGGAGGTCGGATGTCAGCCTTAGGAGTCAGAGAGGCACAAGAATGTGGCAATGTGGCGCGCATGCACCTCCATGCTCACGGCCACAAAGGGGAGGGACAGAAAAATGGAGAAAAAAAAAGGCGTCCGCAGGCTCCGTGTGCCCTGCCTGCCAACCAGCATCCCACTCTGTTGCCAGACCACCAGGGGCCCTGAACTGGACTGGATGTCCTGCGTGGAGGGAGGACAGCCCTCTCCTTCCCAGCCTCATCACAGAGGGAATTCCATGGAGGTACTAGGGGCTTGGTGGTGCCGAGGCAGCGGTGGACAGACTTAGGTGGTAAAGCAGGGGGAGACAGTTGCCTGCAGATGCCAGGTGGGAGGAAAAAAGAATGTGAAAATAAAAAAGTAATTGCTCATGTTGTTCACTGCTTTATGGGTGCTTCCGTCAGAAGCCAGAGTTCCATCCACCATCACAATCTACCCTGCAACTCTGATCATCCCTGCCACGCAGTAAAGGCATCTCGACCGTTTCTTCATTTAGTCAACAGCGTATGAGTAATTCAGAGTTCAGGCTCTGATGGGTCTTTCTCGCAGTAAGGTACCCACTGCACTGTGAGAAAAGCTCCCCATAAGGCATTGGAGGGTAAATTTGGGTGTACCTGCTTAGGCAGAAACAGAGACTACTGGGGGGCCCTGCGGGCTGGTTGTTCTATAGTAGTTTACATAAGGTTTAAGTCACTCTTTCCAATTTTAACTTTTTTTCCCCTTTGACCTTTCCACCCCTCCCTTGATAATAAAGCTGTTGGTTGTCTGTTATACCACTGTGTTTTGTCAGTTACTGTAGATAATAAGAACTGTGGGGTGGAAAATATGTGGGATGTGGGCAACATAAAATACATATTGTTTCTTGGAAAGTGTCGGTCTGTGTATCCCAGGTCCTCCTATCACTACCCCAGGTGGAGGCACAGTATCAATTTACAGTCAAACATACCCTAGGCTGCTTGCAGCCCAAACCCAGGATGGGCCCTCAGACGACAACAACAGGGAAGGAAAGGAAGCTCCCCATGGGCCCTGGGTCATAAAACAGCCTGCAACATCTGGAGGCCCATCACAATTGGAAACTTCATGGTTCCAAATTATTTATAAATGAGTATGGAGTGCATGTTAAATGAATATTTACACACAAAGGATATGAACTCCAAAGTCTCCTACAATACCACCACCATTTCCCAACAAAACTTCCCGGGGGTGGTGGGTTTCTTTTTTTTTTTTTTTTTCACACCCCCTTTCTCTCTGCAGTCCTCCTCTCCTCCAGAACTCCTGTGGCTGGAGCCAACTTAAGCCCCAGACTCGGTATTCGGCCCCCATCATGCCGCAGATCACCACCCAGGTGGGGAAGCGGTAGGTCCAGTTGCCCCACTTACTCCACATGTGTCGGGCCTCTGATTGAGCCAGGACCGTGCCACACCCCCACCAGGACCCATCGCCAGCAGGAAGTGCAGGGCTGTTTTCCGTTTTATCCCCGGTATCCCCAAGGACATCGGCGACCAAGGAGGTCCATGGAGGCATGCGCATGCTGAGATGTGACGCCGCTCTGGACCCCAGCTGACATCCTCCCCTCACACATGGTGCTCTCTGCTGCATCCCCATCTAGGTGCACGCAGGTGGTGGCATTGCAGCAGGAGTGGCATCCCTCCCTTCCCGGAAGTGAGCACCCCTCAGGTGCTCAATCCTCCTCCCCCAGATGACCCTCTAGCTCCCCAGGCTTGCTCCCGAACCCAGATCACCAGCGTTACAAGCAGTAGCACTACCGCTGCACTGGCAAGCTGGCCAAACCCTTGTTTCTTATGTAGACCCCAAACAAAATAAAGTACTCTCTTATTAAGGTCCGTCCTCTAAATTAATGTTATAAGGAGCATACTATACAAATCACAAAATGGCCACAAAATCACCCAAATTTCAAATGTTTTGGTTTAACGGCATGTCCCATCTCACTCCATTTAACACTAAATTATTTCTGACAATATAATTCTCTTTTTAAAGAACGTGCATGACTACAAATCTGAACGGGATATGGCACAACTTATTTCAACTGAGAGAGAGAGAGAGAGAGACTGCAGAGGCCCTTGGATAAATGATATCTGAATGAGCTGTAAGATCCTGCGAGCAGAATATATGTCACAAGCAAAGAAAAGGCACGATCAACTCTTACGTAATAAGACACATAATCTTTATTTAATGTCCCCCCACAGGTGTTGACGTTTCATAGCTAGTAAGCTACTGTGTCAGAACAAAGGTATCACTGTTGCTACTGCAGAGCTCAGATAGCTCCTCTTGTTCTTTAGTCACTGTCTCATATTAGGTAAACCTTCGCCTGGCCATCGCCTTCCCCTTGATCAATTCTGGACCATGTCAATTGGTTAGTTTTGAAAGTTTTCACTAGTCTGGTAAAACACTGGACGTGCCAGGCCGACCTGGGGACTCAGGTTTGGGAACAAGCCTGGCTCGTTGGGAGCCAACCGGGGAGAGAGGAGGATCAAGCATCCTAGAAGACACTCTCTTCTAGGGAGGGAGGGCAGCTGGCTCTGCTGTGATACTGCCAGCTGGGTGACCACAGGAGGCAGTGCAGGCAGAAGGGAGCTGCTAATGGCAGGAAGGTCACCAGCTGGTGCTGCACTGTGCATGCCTGGGACTGGAACAGGGGAAAAACCCCGGTCTGGCAGGATGACAGCAACTTCACACAGGCCAGGCACCTCTTCTCATCAGATTCCTTTTTTTGTGTTGTCGTTACTTTATCTGTCTCTGACACCGACCGCCCCTGCCAGCCCCGTCACCCCAGCATCCACTGGAACTTACCTCTGGCGTTGAGGTGCCAGCTAGCCAGGGGTGGCACCTGCAGGGGACTGGCATCATCCTGCTGGTCAGTGGAATTTTCTCCTCCATTTCACCCCTTCCCGAGTGCGGAGCCATGGCAGGCAATGATGCCAATGGCAGAGTCAAGCACACTCCTGCAAGCAGCATACCAGGCATCTGCTTGATCTCTGTCCCCCTGGCTTGGAGCCAGTGTGCCAGACTCCAGCCACCGCCAGCGGCCAGGCGTGCACTGGTCTCCGATCCCACCCCTCCCCGGGAGAGGAGAGCTGTCCTCAGGATGCTTGATCCTCTCCCTCCCTTGGCCAACCCCGGTGACCCACTCGCACCACGAACACGGGTCATCGGCATGGCAGGAGGTAAGGCAGTGATGCCTTAGCCCTCCATGCCACTAGGCTGGCTTTCTCATCAGATTCTGACCACAGCCAGAGTTGGGAGAGACACTCCACCCCTGCCAAGAGGGAGGGGGGTGGGCAAGCCATGAAGAATTGGAAATCAAAGGGTAAGTCCAGCAGACGCCGGGTAACGGGCTGTGGAGGTCGGCAGAAGGGGGCATAGCTGGAGAGATAAAGAAAAAGAGAATAATGACAAAAAGAATTAGACATGCCACAGATTATTGCGATAATCAATAGATTATTGCGATAATCAATACATTGTGATATTTTTTAACTCAAATATCGTGATACCCAAAACTGAAATTGTGACATCCCTATGTGAGACTGGCTAAGTATACTTAGCATGCTTGTTTGGGTGGCAGTACAAGAGAGCGGGACCAATGTGCCCATTTTGTGCAACCCGCAATAGAATCAGGCCCACAATTTTTGTACCACTGACCAAAAAAAAGGCAAGTTTGAATTTGTGCCTGATGTTTGCACTCCGTATCCTCTTGATTTTAATTTCAGTTGCTTTTAATGCACTGTGATGCCTGTCCACTTGTCTTTATCTTGCGGATTACAGTTTAACACTTCATTGGCTCCAAGTGACAGCAGTTGCAATAAAATGTGTGTTTTGGGTTTCTTTGTTTTTAAGTAAAATTAGTAAAAAAAAATTCATATGATCTTAGGCAACACAGTCATTAAATAAATACATGGATAGATAAATGTTTTAAATTTTCACAGATAAACCTTTTTAAACCACATTCCAGAATAAGACAGTGAATCTTCAACTATCCAAAGAAAGACTGCTAAAACAAACATGAGACGGCTTTACAGAGCCTACCAGCGCTGGCCCCAGTAATTAATGGAGCATACAAAATAGAATTACTACATGTACTGTACTGACTCTAAAAGGGACAGTGTAGACATTTGAATGTGTCTCTAAGTGGCAAATCCTGTCCCATAAGAAAATTCATTATTATATGAACAGCTGCAGCTTGTTGGCTGATTCCCCCTTTGGGCGAGCTGTTAGAGCTGATCAAATTCCACTGTAGTCAATTTTAATAAAACTGCCAAGTACTAATCACTCCTCTAGAATGGGTCTTTCTTGCTTGAAACATGTAAATTGCAATACAAGTTTTTTGGTTTTCACCTTAAAACACCAGTGAAGTACAGTTACGCAGCAACTTACCGGAAGAGTAGATCTTCCAGAAGACCTCCTACAGCAGGCTACACAATATGGACTATGCCGCCAGGCACTAGGACTCCACGGAAAACTTCTAGCCAGCAGTACCCAGCTGGGGTCCGCCCACCAACTTCACCCACTGTATAAAAGGGGCGGTCCCCAGCCCCATCTCAGCTCACCCACCAGAGACACAAAGGTTACTTAGCAGGAGAGATCTGAGGCAGGTGCTGAACTAAATCCCAAAGAGAGAAATATATTAGGGGAATGGAGGGAAGGAATAGTGCCTGCTGCAGGAGCTCTTCTCAAAGATCTACTGTTATGGTAAGTTCCTACATAACTGTCTTACTTCGAGTATGAGCTCCTGCAGCAGGCTACACCGTAAGGACTGAGTCCCAAGCAGTGTCCCCAAATGGAAGAAAAAGGAAGGCAGGGGTATAAACTCCTGAATTATTCAATTTAATTAGTTAGGAAATTAGGCCTTGAAGCATAGCGAGGCAGAATCCTGCTCTCTTTCTTGAACCAATATCCAGGGTGTAATGCTTAACAAAAGTATGCACAGAATTCCAGGTTGTGGCAGTGCATATGTCTGCTGTTGAAACATTTTTCATGGCTGCAAAAGACGCAGCCATCCCCCTTGTTGAATGTCCCTTCACCGGTCCCGATAAGACTTTTTCATACTTGTTGTAGATGAAAGTAATGCAATTGGTTAACCATTTGGACATGGTTTGCCTTGAAACTGGTTTCCCCAGAACTCTGGGGGCAAAGGATACAAACAACTGATCCAATTGCCGGGCTGATTTTGTACGGTTCAAACAGTACCGAAGGAGCCTATGTACGTCTAGGGTGTGAAGGAGGGCCTACCCCAATTTGAATACTCGGGATAGTAAACTGGAAGAGAGAGATGTCTTGATTCAAGGTTAACTCAGACACCACCTTTGGAAGAAACTTAGGATTAGTGCACAGAGACACTCCGTCCCTGTGAAAAATTAAATAGGGTTCTTTACACATCAAGACTTGCAGCTCAGAAACCCTCCAAGCTGAAGTGATGGCAACTAGAATAACGTTTTCCAAGAGAGAAAACATGGGTCGCAATCCGCGGCCGGTTCGAAGGGAGGTAATGTCAATTTCTCTAGAACAAAAAGAAGGTCCCATGGGGGAACAGAATCCCTAATGGAAGGCTTCATATGAAGCATGCCCCAAAGGAATGTACGGGCAAAGTCCAGTTGGGCAATATTTCTACCCTCCATTGGTGCATGATAAGAAGAAATGGTGCAGAGATACACCTTTATGGAAAAGTATTTGAGCTCCGCATCTGAAAGAGATAGGAGATATTCCATGACTGATTTCGCTGAGCAAGACAGTGGGTCCAGGGAATGTGCAGCTACCCAGATACAGAAACGTTTCCATTTCATGGCATATGTTGCCCTTGTAGGTTTTCTCGCTTCTGCTAGGATTTCTGCCACCCTTTGTGAGACTCCATGCTTGGAAATGTCTAAGTCTGCAGGAGCCATGCATGAAGGTGTAGGGACCGAAGGTCCGGGTGGACTAATGTTCCCATGTCTTGAGATAGCAAGCTTGGTAAAATTGATAGCTGAAAAGGAGCTTCCACTGCTAATTGCTGCAAAAGAGGGAACCATATCTGACGGGGCCAGAAGGGAGCTACCAGGATCACTGTGGCACGATCCATTTGTAGTTTGAGTAACACCCTATGTAGAAGTGGAAAGACGTACAGGAACCTCCCTGACCAGCAAAGGGACAATGCGTCTCACCAGAAAACACCATGCCCTGGATCTAGCAAGCAGAAATTGGGCACTTCTGCATTGCACGGGGACGCGAAGAGATCCTGCTCTGGATGATCCCTTCTTTCAAAGAGGTCATCCACCACTTCTTGAAGCAGCTCCCACTTGTGGTTTCTGGATAGCAAGCAGTTGAGCTCATCTGCCAAGACGTTTTGGACTCCTGGAACATGAACCGCTGATAAAGTGAGTCTGTGTTCTAGGGCCCAGTACCACACTCTCATGGCTTTTCTACACAGAGGGTAGGAGTGCGTCCCTCTCTGACTGTTGATATAAAAGACCACCGACATATTGTCGGTCTGGAGATGCAGGGGACCCTGCGAAAGGTGAGTCTGAAAGGCCTGCATGGCATACAGAATCGCCCTCATCTCTAAGATGTTGATGTGCAGGGACACTTCCATGTCTGACCATGTGCCCGGAGTACAGTGATTCTGAAAATGAGCTCCCCATCCTAGACCCGATGCATCCATGGTGAGGATTTGGCTCGGTAAGTCTGTTTGGAACAGAACTCCTGAATCCAGTTTGCGTGAAGTCAGCCACCATGACAGCATTTGCTGAACAGCCCTTGATATCCTTATCAGGTGTTCAAGATTGTTGGATGTCTGGTCCCATTTCACCCTTAAATTCTGTTGAGGAACTCTCACATGCAAGCATGCTAATGGTACCATGGGTATGGCCGCAGCCATATGTCCTAGTAGCTGTAACATGGTTCTTCCTGTAACTGTACCGGCTGCAGCTACTCTGGAGGCCTGGTCTCTCAGTCAAGTGGTCCTGTCAGGTGGGATACAGGCTCTTCCCTGTTGGGTATCTAGGATGGTCCCTATGTACTGTAAGCGGCAGGGCCAAGGACAGGATTTCGGGAGACTGATTGTTATCCCCAGCTGTTGAAGCACATGAAAAGTGTCCGAGAGGGTGTGGATTAGCTGCGACCTGGTGGGAGCAGTTAGGAGCTAATTGTCTAGGTAAGGGTAGACAAAATGACAGCGTCTGCGAAGAGCAGCTGCCACTACTGCTAAGCATTTGGTGAACACCCTCGGAGCCGAGGAGAGGCTGAAAGGCAAAGCCTGGAACTGGTAATGATTCCCTTGAAAGGCAAACCGAACATGCCTCTTGTGGGTTGAAAACACCAGTATGTGCAAGTATGCATCTTGCATGTCCAGAGAGCATAGCCAGTCCCCTTAACGCAGCATAGGTGTCAGGCCTGGTAAGGTTTCCATTCTGAACCTTTTGCATTCGATGTACTGGTTCAGATAACTCAGGTCCAGTATGGGTCCTAAGTTCCCCGTCTTCTTGTGGACTAAGAAGAAATGGGACTAATACTCGGTTCCCAGTTGGGAGGGGGGAACAGGTTCAATCGCTCTTTTTGAGAGCAAGGTCTGTATTTCTTCTCTGATGAGGTCTATGTAGGTGGGAGGGTATAGAGAAGGGGCTGGAGGTTTGTCCGGTGGAAATTTGTTAAACTCCAGCGTATAACCCTTCTCGATAATGTCCTTCACCCATACATCTGTTGAGATTCTGGTCTACCTGTCTAGGTAGAGGGAGAACTGACACCCTACTGCTTCCCCCATCGACTCTGCCAGAGGAGGGGGGGCTGGCATGGAGTCATGCATGAGTGCCTGGGGTGGGCAGGGAAGGCTGGGAGGATTTTGGATTGCTAGGACCGCTGTTCCTTGCTGGTTGTGAGGGAGCCTTTCTCATGAAAGGGCCTCGGGGCCGTTGGTTTTTCTGCCGTTGGCACCTTGGCGCCAAAAGGGTCTGCGCTTAGGTTGCTGAGAGTCCAACTGGTACATGTGGTGAAAGGACTGGACTGCTCTGCCTGAGTCTTGCAGTTCTGTTATTATCTTTTGTACCACCTCTCCGAAAAGGACAGACTCATGAAAAGGGGTATTAAGGATAGAATCCTGGAGGTCCTGCCAAAAGCCAGATACTCTCAGCCAGGAATGGCGACAGAGACACACTCCAATGGCTGCTGCTCTGGCTGCTGTGTCCGCTGAGTCATACGACGCCCTTAATATGTGTTTTCCTACGTTCAGGCTAGACTGAAGTACGTCCAAAAGTTCAGTGCGTGAAGGATTATCTGGTTGCTTTTGGGCCAATTCGATGGCTTTCTTCCTTAAAGATTTTTGATATTGCACCATATGGGCCAAAACGTTTAGTGACCAACTGGAGCAAGCGGAAGATGCATAGATTCTCCTACCGAACTAGTCTAATTTCTTAGATTCCTTGTCGGGGGGGGGGGGCTCATATGTTTAGGTTGTTTTGTCCTGCCATGAGCTGCAGTCAGGACCATGGAGTCTGCCCTCTGATTTTCTCCCAAAAAGGACTCTGCCTTGGTAGGTTTATAGAGTCTGTCTGCTTTCTTAGGGATGGCTGAAAAGGAGGAAGGGTGGTCCCATGCTAGCCTTGTTAAATCCTGAAACAGAGGGACCAGAGGGGGAATGACAGGAGGTCTCGGGCCACTCATTCCTGAGAAGGTATGAAGCCTTTTCCTCTCTGGGTCCAATTCCTTGGTGTCCCATTGATTTAGGAATTGGATGTGATGCATCACGTCCATAAATATTGGGTCATCTGGCGGGGGGGGGGGGACCTTGCTGAATTGTGGGGGCCTTCTGGCTCCAGAGAGTAACCTCTGGAAGAGGAGTCTGAGGAGTGAGGGTGGCTTCTGGAAGAGTGAGATAAGGCTGACCATGAGCATTTATGCCCACACTGGCGTCTGCTCCTGTCATCCGAGGAAGAAGACCTGGAGGAGGAGCAGTGATGTCTGCCCCTACACCTGGTATGCTTAGAGTCTGATCTTCTTGAAGTTGGGCTCCTGGGTGTGTGCGGAGACGGTGGTGGGGAGTCTGGGACTGGTACCTTGTCCGGGACCAGTGTAGGAGGGAGGTCATCCTTTTTTAATAAATCTCCCTTTTCAGTGTTCCACCACAAAGTAAAGAGTTTTCCCACGTCCGCCAGGGGAACCATTGACACCTGGGGTGGTGACGTACCACTGGGATCCGCTGGAGTAACAATAGTGTGGCTTGGCCCTGGAGTCTCCCCCTGGGGTACATGAGGACTAGGTGGAGTAGCACGGTCTGTCATCTGGTCGCCTGTCACTGGGTCTCCTGATGTCAGGTTGTCGGGTACCGAGGGGGTTTTATCTGGCAACTTGTCAACAGGTGGCCTGTCGTCAGGCTGTCCAACAGTCGAAGCTGGTGTGGACTTCTGAAGTGGCTGCTCCACAGGTGTCCGACTGGTAGTGGTCGTAGCGGCTGTCTTGGTGCTTGATGCCTTACCCTGTGGTGTCTGCCACTGGTCCTTCCATTTGTTGGAAAACTGTTCATCAAGGACATGTGTTGGAGTCTTACGGTTATCAGTCGATGACTTGTCCCTGGGGGATCATTCCCTAGAGCGGAAATGTTCCCGGTGTCCATGTCTGTTGTCCAAAGCCAATGATGGGCTGAAGGATGAAGACGCATGAACCTTATCAGTTAAAGTCCCTGTCTTAGGCCCCGAGGATTGCCGGATGGGCCTAAAGCTGAAGGATACCGAAAGTCCTTGTCCTGAAGAGCTGCTGCCTGCTGAGAGGATAAGGGCAGGAGCCTTCGTCAACCGCAGCTCTGAGGAAGATAGGCCTGATGGAGGGGCTGAGTTCGCTCTCTCTCCAGAGCGCAAAGTAGAGTGCTTCTCCTTATGAGGAGACCTGGATCTGGACTCTGACCTACTGTGCTCCTTGTCCCATTGGTGGTGCTTCCCTCCTGAGTGCTTCTCCTTGTGGGAAGTCAGCGATTGGGAGGACTGAGGAGACGGCCTTCGACGGGCGTTGAAGGGCGGCGAGCTGCTGCTCCATGATGAAGGCCTGGAGAGTCTTGTGGCGGCGGGTCCAGGTCCGTTGGTTGAACTGGCCGCAGTCCAGGCAGGCTTTGACATCGTAAGTAGGCCCCAAACAGAAGAGGCACTGAGAATGACCATCTTTGGCAGGAATCTGCCGCCCGCGTGGACACTTAGATTTCTGTCATGATGCTGAAGAAGACGGAGATGATATAAACTAACGATATCTCAATACTTTCATGGAAAACACTTTGAAGGAAAAAACGGGTAATTTCGACAGAAGAAAAATGGTGGTCGGCAGATGCAACAAGGCGTCCAAGGAGACACAGCACACGGGCCAATGGCGGGAAAAGAACTGAGGTGGGACTGGGGACAGCCCCCTTTATACAGCAAGTGACATCAGTGGACAGACCGACATAAGGGGTGGGCCTCAGCTGGGTACTGCTGGCTAGAAGTTTTCTGTGGAGTCCTAGTGCCTGGCGGCATAGTCCTTACAGAGTAGCCTGCAGCAGGAGCTCATATTCGAAGTAAGATCAATAGCTACTATCTACATAAATGAGGTATTTGGTACTAGAGATACATTTGCATTAAAAGAAGTACAGATTTAAATGCTTTTGTAAACATTTTCATTTTAAAATAGTTACCCCCAATAGTCTTCATCAAAAATAAAATGTAGAACAAGACTGAGGTATCCTCAAACATATCATGGCCTAAAACAAACAACCTGTACCCTGCCAGCTAGCACAGGCATGAATGGGCCGCCAGTGGTGCCTTAGAGGCAGGCCCGTCTCCACAGCAGTCCACAAAGCTGCTGCCTCTCATTCTAACTGGTCAATACCCAGAAAGGCATCTCCTGCCTCCAAGGCAGGTTTTGCCCTCTATCATCAGGCTCTACCTCTGAGGCAGGCATTCCACCCACTCAGACATGTTCTGCTTCTGAGAGAGGTGCTGCCCCTACATATAGGCAGCCTCAGCCTCCAAGACACTGCCCCTACTAGAGTAGTCCCTGCTGCCATGGCAGGCACTGCCTTTAAAGAGAAACAGTCCCCTGCCTCCGAGGTAGGTGTTGCACATTTAATGAGACAGCCCCTGCCTCTAAGGCAGCTGCTGTCCCTAGCAGGTAGACCCAGCCTCTGAGGCAGGTATCCCCTTCCCCACACAGGCTCTGCCTTGGAGGCAGGTGTTAGCCTTAGACAGAGACCACTCTTGCCCCCAGGGCGGGCACTACCCCTGCTCAGGCAGGCCCTGGCTATACCCACCTGTGGATCAATCTTACTGCATAGGCTCTAAAACTATGGCACTGTAATTCTACAGTACTTCAATTCGTCATCCATCTTTTGGTCTACTGGATGGACCCTCTACATAATAATGTATCTGATGAGGCAGATTCCCCCCCCATCATTCTTTGGGACCAGAAGGACCTGAGTAGAGTTAAAGTCAACTATAGTTGAGGGAAAAAAAGCTTCTGATGGTCTTTTTTCTTCTAGGAGATTGTCAATCCTCTGAATATGGTTAGGTCTACTGGCCACGAAAACTCCTCTTCCTCAACCTGATCTTCTTCCTTTGAGGCTTGGGTGTTTAGATCGTCTGTAAGCATGCTAATTTCCTTATCCTGTACCCTACATCTTCTAAGAGGAAAACAGCCCTTTCCTGCATGTTCTAAAGGTAAATTACAGTAAAATAATGACAGTAATACCTATCCTTCAGACAGTGTGGATCTGGATCTCCCCTTCTCGTGATCAGGTTGTCTTTCTTATTTTATCATGGGGTCTAACAGGGGCCAAATGCTGGTCTTCCCCTCATAGTTCTGGTCTAAGGGGTCTGGGTTTGTCCCACTCATGGGTCATCTTGTACCTTACCTTCAGCCTACTAGTCTTGGGGAAGTACGTGAAATGCCTCCAGCCAAAAAGAATTTTGCCAAGATTTTTTTATATTTAACTATGAACAACACTGTTCCAGTAGCTAAACTGCTACTGCTGTTCCATAGGCTATAGATCCAAATGCAGTGATGTGTTTTAGGTAACTAAGAAGTTTGTTATTTGACTAAAAGTTCAGCTGACAACTGGCCAAAACACTATCAGGATTTACATATCCAGCTGAAACACTACTGGGGGCTTATTCTCCCTTTTCCTACTGTATAGAAGGGACTGGGATCTGTTCTGGACCATATTATCCTGCTTCTGCTTTTTAACCTACCAGGTCTGGAGGACTGATCTGCGTTTATGTTTTCTGGTCTTCATCTGAAT
Organism: Neoceratodus forsteri; assembly: GCA_016271365.2. NCBI lineage: Eukaryota > Metazoa > Chordata > Ceratodontiformes > Ceratodontidae > Neoceratodus > Neoceratodus forsteri. Next base: position 1,733,379,881 of record CM057449.1, read on the forward strand.
TTCTGCAAGCAGTGTTCTCAAGCAGGTCCACCTCGAAAATTAGTTATGCTCAACGGTTATCGCCTGGTTAAATAAAGATTTTGACTGACTGACTGGTTCTCAAGAAAACACTTTGTCTCTATGGCCTGATTTGGCCTTGTCTATCCAGTGGGGCTGTGATGCACTAGGGGTATTTTCACTCTCATCTAAAATGTCCTGAGGCTTTATTTGAATGCCCTAATAATGAAATTAATGATCTCTGAGAGTTGGGGAGAGATGGATGGTGTCTATTCATCTTATAGTGCTGACCATACAGGTCCCAGACTGGTCTGATCTGAGTGTACCAGACTTCTCTACTCTGTTGCTTTTTCCTCTAGAATCCTCTTCACTTTCTTCAAAAACTGGAGAGTTTTCTGATATGTGACCCTCAATGTGGAAGGGAGAACATCTCAAATACTCAGTGGCTACCCTGCATCTCCAAGAGAAGGATACACAGTAGTTATGTATATCTCCAATTTGACCTCAGTCTAAATGTCTGCAGTTTCATGTTTCCCCAAGAGTTTCTGATGAAAATACAGCAAAGAGTATACACAGATTATTTCCAGCACAAAAACTCATTATGCTGTCAAGGCAACGCAACTAAGTATTGAAAAATGAAATGACAAAGCTGATATAATAACAATAACAAAAAAGATTTAGGACAGGAGAGGGAATCTTTTCCCACTGCAGCGGAGGAGGAGGCTGAGGCTGTGTCACCCTGCTAAAATCTCACATGCAACTGTGCATTTCTCTATCTCACTTATCATCCAACAGAACAAAACAATAACAACAAAAAGAAATTAAGGAAAAAAATTATCCTGCTCTTTTCTACCTATTCTAATCCATATATCTGTTTTATACTTTTAGACTGGGAGCAGTGTGTCTGGGAACCGTAGGTATGTGAGCTGGCAGGACTATAAGAGTGGTGGGGACTGCAGTTTTAGCTGATTTTAACTTTATATAATTTAGTGGTGGGAACTTGCCAGAGCAACTAAATGGGAGGAGCTGCCAGAGCTGTTTTAGATTTAGTATGGAGAGGTGCATAGTAAAAGGCAGAATCGCGCCAATAGTGTGATATAAGATTGAGCGCCAGAGGGCAAAGGTCAGCAAGACCTTTAAATCCCACATCCATATGAGCGGTTGGTGAGCACGGAGTGGAGAAGCCGAGAAGACGGACGAGGGAATCCTAGGGTTGAGACTCAGATTTTCATTAGCACAGCAATGGAGACTATTTTATTTACTGACAATGTAGCAGGGCAGATCAAATGTCAGATAAGTAATATGTTTGGGACCACACAAGAAATAAATGGAGACAACTGTGTGAAGTGCAAATAATATAAAACTGTTAGAATCAGAGGTTGGAGATTTTAATGAAAGCCTGGAGTGTAATCTTAAAATAAAAGAAATGGAGGACTTTATTAACAAATCAAGACAGATCCTTCGAGTAGATAGGATGCAAAATGAGGGAGAGTCAACTAAAGAAAGACATAGCACTTTTGTAACAGTAAGGGGTAAAAGGAAAAAGCAAAAGAGTAATGCAACAGTGTCGTTGAGGTGCAGGTCAAGAAGCATAGGAAAACCAAGAGCCGTTATAAAATTTGCAAGTAACATTTTATTATTATCAATGACAGTAACAATAAAATACAAAAAATGCACAGAATGGTTTTTTAACATAGGTAGTTCAAACAAAGCAGAGTCCTTCCTCGGAAGGTGTCTCTAAGTTTTAATCCCTCTCCCTCTCTCTCTTTTTCGCTCTCTAGCAGAAACACTGCTGCTCTTTTTATAAAAAGTCTTTGCCCGACAATTTCTACATCCTGAGCTCGTTAAGAGACATCCTGTTTTCACACAAAATGTATCAAGAGTTCTTGTCACTCTCTTTCCTGCAGGTGAACAAAATAGAATATGGTGTTGCAAAACTAATCTGTTAACAACTCTGCAAACGAGCTTGTGCTGCATCTCAAAGTTAACCTCTAGTTCTACATAACTTTTTGTAGTCATTTCAACAACATACATTTTCAAATGAAGGGATCCCAGTTTCTCACACAGATTCACATATATTTTTACAACCAAAGATAAGCAAGGAGGAAGAAAAGGCAGAAACAGCAAGTGAAGGCAGGGAGATAGCAAGGGGGAAAATCGTGAGACTATCAGAGTGATCAGTTCCTAGGTCTCAAAAGAAAATCTGATTACGCAATCAGACAGACAAGAGACAGAAAAGGAGAGGACAGAACACATCCTTGCTTTGAACCCTTTCTACATAACAAATGGAACAGGGTCTTATTCAACCCTGTCACAGAGAGATACGGGTAGCAGACAGGGCAAAAATGGGAAGAAATCATAGCAGAATGAGAGGTGAGATGCCAGTATGTACATCTAACATGTTTGCACACCTGTTGGAATTAGAAAATCACAAAAATGAATACTGCAACTTAGTAGAAACAGGTGCTGGCAGAAAAGCAGGATGTCTGGTGTTGGAGGGGGAAATCACAGAGAAGAAATGGAAAGTTGTTGCACTAGCACCAAAGAAATGAATACAGAAACCAGAACAAATCAGAAGAAAAGGATAAATGGGTCAAATAATGAAAGGTAAACTGGAGAGAGGACAATAGCTCATAAAAAAATACTAGTAATCGGATACTCTTATCTGGTGCTCTGCAGACAGGCAAATTTGCAGGAGCTGCAAAGAAAATGCGATAGCAAATCGTTTGCCAGGAGCAAGAATTAAGGATATCAGACTAAATATGCTGAGGAAGTAGTAAGAGGAAAGGAGGGGCCTGTAGTCGTGCTACAAGTGGGAAGTAATGACGAGGGAAGGACATTACAGGAACATACAGAGAAGCATTTAAGGAAACAGGAAATATGCTGAAAAGTAAAAATACGTAAAGTGGTGATTTTGGAAATCTTACCCATTCTCAGCGGTAGGGTAGCAAGAAATAATGCAATTAAATTTACAAATGGGTGGTTGCAAAGATGGTGCAAGCAGGAAGATTTTTATTTCTAACAAAACTGGGATAAATATGTATTATGACATCACACTATATGCAAAGGATGGTCTGCACCTGAATCAAAAGGGAGCAAGAATTCTTAGAGAAAGAATCAACTGCAGCATAAAACGAACTTCAAACTAATAGTCAAGTTGGAGGAGGGTGGTCGTGATGTACCTTCACATAGTGTAACTGAGTGGCTGAAAAACAAAATGGGATAAATATGACCAAGAAATTTAATGACTGGACCGGTTTTGTGATACATGCTATAAGTCTTGGAAACTAAAGGGAAGAGCTGGAAGCGGTGCTAACAAGGGACAACATTGATTTAGTGTAGGATGGAACATTATTATGAGCTAAATTTGGTGGAAAACCAACCTTGTTGTACCATCCTGAGTACATCACATCGATGGTACAAAAGCATAGAACGTGCTTGCGCATGTGAATAAGTAATACACTGCACTTTGGGAAAGGGATGTGGCAGTAAGACATGGATCTGAAAGTGACCAGTGACGAGGGAAGTAAGGGCATATTCTTGATGAACCTTTCCCTATGAAACAGCAGGCATGTGTAAATTTATTCATAAGAAACAAAATTTAGTCTGTGTGTGAAATCGGGGAACCAAGGATGGAGTGTGACTCGTTCTTTGGTTTTTGGGGGAGCAAGACTTGCAAGCACGTCTCAACGCACAAGAAGTGGTCAGGAAATGATTTGCTGTTGCCCATGCACTATAAATGACAATGGATGGGCAACAGTAAACAGCAACACTGAGTTCACTTCTCGAGGTTGTCTGACAACCGAAAACCTCTCGAGCTTCACTCTCGAGGTTTACTTGGTTGTCATGACAACCTCTTGAAGTGAACAGAGCGTTCTTGTTCACTGTTGCCCATCCCTTATCCTCTATATCTGTGCTGTAACAGATATATGGTGGTGGTGGTGGTGGTGGGTTCATGACGCATGGGGAAAAACAAATGATGGATATGACCTGTTAAATCACACCAAAGGGAACCAAGCAGATATTTGCAGAAGTTGTCTACAGGCCCCCCTAATATGACCAAAGAAACAATGGAAGTATTATACAGTATCTTAATAACCTTTAAAACTGATGACCAACTCTACTTAGTATGAAACTTCAATATGCCAGAGATTGACTGGAAAGTGGAAAACCATGGCAAGGTCATCGGCACATGAGACACAATTTGTTAGACTGGTTGCAGAGCGTCATAGGACCAGTATGTGAAACAATGCACTAACAATACTAACATATTAGACCTTGTACTTTGCAATGCTGAGAGGGGAGTGAAGGACTGTAGAATACTGGAACCACTCTTAAACAGCAGTCATAACACGGTCACATTCAAAAACAAGCATTTGTCAATGCCGAATGTTTGCTTGCTGGCATTGGCATTGGTAGTGTAGAGAAGTTAGAGAGATGCATAATAGGAATGGCAGTGAAATACTGAACTGAAGCCAACCTCACCACCACCCTGCAGAGACTGACAGGCACTGGGGTGTGCTGTTGGGTCGTCAGGCATAATGGCCATGCCATTTCACCACATTCTACCCTGCAGACTTCGACAAGTGTCACGGTGTGCCTTGGGGTCTTTGGGCCTTATGCTTACACCATTCCATAAGGAAATACGGTGAGATAGGTACAGTATAGGAGAATGGGTTGAAGATTGGGGCCCGAAGAGTCCAAGGCACACCTCAATGCCTGTCACTGGCTGCAGGATGTGGGTGGGGGTGGAATGGCATGAGCATTACAGGTGGCAATTCCAAGTCACACCCCTGATGCCTGTCAGTCTCTACAGGGTGGGGCGTCATGGTCAGAAACTCTAATGCCCCAGGCGTTCGTTGGTATTTTCTCTCCACATTTTCAACATGGGTTTTTGGTGACCCTCACCTCATGAACAGTGGCAATATCAGTTTGTTAGCCGAAAGCTGATTTTGCACAGTGACTACGCCATTTGGCATCACAGGTGCAAAAACACATTTCAAACAAGATGCGAAAAATGACAGCTGTACTGTTCATGGGGAGGTGTAAAAAATGGCAATGCTGAAAATCTGGAGTGAAAATATAAAAAACTGAAGTCCGCAATGTAGAAACTACTATACACCCATAATGTAATTACTTTGGGGATATTTTACAGCAGATTGTCAATGCAGGTATTTTGGGACCTCCACTCATGAACAGTGTCACTGTGATTTTCTTAATCTGTCCCAAACACTGATTTCCCACAGTGACCACGCATTTCTGTGCCGGAAGTGCGAAAACACATTTCGGTCAGGGTGTGAAAAATGACAGCTGTACTGTTCATAAGGAGGTGTGGAACAATGCCAGTGTTGAAAATCTGGACTGAAAATAGTACAAATTGTGAACTTACGAGGGTGCGTGGAAACTGCGCAATGCACACTCGTAACACAGTCATTTTATGGACTTCTGTCACCAAATTTTCAACATAGCCATTTTAAGACCTCTGCTCATGAACAGTGTCACTGTGATTTTCTTTTTCTTCTTAATTGTTTTATTAATTTTAGAACAACAAAGAGAAACATACATGTAACATATTTACAGAACTAGGAATATAAAGCAGAAACATACAGCAACATATATGCAGTCTATAGTATTAGTATCAACATACCAGCAGCAGCCGGAATACAAACTGTACCACTGGGTCCCTGACTACATACATTGCATCAGGATCTTAAAACTAAACATTGCATGTCATTTCTGCAGTTAAGGGGAAGTAAGATTTGCTGGACCTACCTTCAATAAAGGGCACTGTGTGACCAACAGGAGGTACCGCCACTGATTGACAAGGCCTAGAAATCATAGAGCTGCACCATCCAAAGGCCCCACAGGGGAAATATCTCGATATTCCGAAGACGTTATGGTCTGGACCAAAAGGAGGTACCATTGCTGAGGACAGGCAGGGCATCAGTATTCAGGAGATGATACCTTCCATTGGTCAGTAAGATCCCATACTATAAGCTGGGGGAGAAAGAGAAGGATCTGGACTGAAGATAATGAGGATACTCAACTACAGTATATCTAAAATCAAATCAGCTATCAACTAAAATGTCCTAGTGACAACTATTTACAACTGCTGTAAGCACATTTTGCAGAAATATCTATTAATAATTGCTATATCCAAAGCAAATGAGATTACAAGCCTGCTAGTCAAAGAGAGGTCAATGAAACATTGCTAGAAGTTTAACAGGGGGAATCAAAAGGATCTAATTATGAGCTTCACCCTGTTCCTGCTCTGGGGTCTACATATGCCACGAATGGGGCCCAACATAAGTGCAACTTGTCCCTTTGTCCTAAGGATATATGGGAACGTCTGTCTAATTCATATAAGGATGAAAGGGAGGATACGATTTCTGCCAGTGAAGGTATGGTTGGGCTTCTCCAGTTACGCAAGATGGAACGCTTCACCTGCATACATATTAGCATCAGCCATCTAAATTTGGGGGGGGGAAGAGTGGTGGTAAGCTGTATCCCCAGCAGCATCAGAGAAGCTGCCAGTACAACATGTTGTTTTAGGATTTTACTTGCTAACTGTGCTATAGCTGTCCAGAAGGGTGTTACCAAAGGGCATTCCCACAGTATATGAACGAGATCACCTCCTGGCTGTAGGCATCTCCCGCATTTGTCATGTGGGAGGAGTTTGTCCTTGTAAAGTATTGTGTAAGTTCTATACCAAAAGTGCATGATTTTATTCTGAATCAATCTACTACGAGTATCCCTATATGCCGTATGGGCGGTAGTCCAGCACTTTTTCCACTGGTTGTCAGAGATCTGAAAATGCAGGGCTTCCTCCCATCTAGCTTTAAGTAGGGGTGTTGGGTTAGGTAAGGTATTTCTTAATGAAGTATAAATGGTGCCTACTCCTCCTGATTGTAGAAGCCATTTCCGAGTGGGAGAGTCTTGATGAGTTGAAGTTTACCCCACATTAGAATTTGTTAGGCTGCATTCCTTAACTGCAGGTAGCAGAGAAGTCTGAGGTGGGAGATCCCAAAGGTCCTGTAGGTACTGAAAGGTCGCAGTTGTCCCTGTGTTAGGGGACAAAAGATCACTGATGAAATGTATGCCCCTATCATACCAGGACTGCCAGAATACTGTGCGGCCTTCTATTTGTATATGAGAGTTATGCCATAGAGGGGTGTAAGACAGAGGGTATGGGTGGCTTTTAAGTTTCCTGTGGGCTACTAGCCAATAGTGGATAGAGGGGCCTATAGTAGGATGCTTCGAAAAGGTGGGTTTTTTTGGAGTGCCATAGTAAAGAGGCTAGTATGACTGTATGACTGATCTGCTGTTCTATGATTAGCCATTGAGGGGAATTAGTAGATATGGGTTGGAACCATTTCAGAGTTTGGGAACATTGGTATGCCATTTTATAGCCTTCCATCCATGGGAGCCCCCCAGCCCCTGATTCCAATGTGCCCTGAGAGCATTTGGCTATAAGGAGGGCTGGGAGGAGCCCCAAAGAAAGGAGCCTACCATCTTATCTAGTTTTTTGATACCAGTGACTGGGAAGAAAGAGAGGGATCTGGGAAAGAACATAGAAGATTTTTGGCGCCATGGACATTTTAAAAGCTGTGATTTTCCCAGCCATAGTGAGACGTAGGCGGGTCCAACGTTCCAGATCTCTCCTGCAATCAGCTAACAAAGGGTTCAGATTGTGATCCCACCACTTATCAATGTTGGCCCCAATCTTGATCCCTAGGTATGTGTTAGTGGTTGGGGACCACTTAAGGCCTGTGTGAGGGATAATGCCCTCATGACATACTGAGTTAAGGAGAAGAATTTTGTTTTTTGTTTGATTGACTTTTAGGCCAGAAATATGTGTAAATCGATCTAAAAGGGACAGTGGCGGGGGGGGGGAGATAGATACGGTGACATCTGCCACAGTCACTGACATATTATCCGCATACATCAAGGTTGTGCAATGGGAGTTTCCCAGCTGGATCCCTGAGATATTTTTAGCTTGCCGAATGGCAGATGCCAAGGGCTCGACTGCTAGAACAAAAAGTAAAGGCAAGAGAGGACAACCTTGTCTGGTGCCTCTATGAAGCGAAAAGGGATCGGACAGGGAAGAGTTGGTTCCGACCCTGGCTTGTGGGAGTGTATATAAAGCCTGAATATTTGCCAAAAACTGTGGCCAAAAAAATGGCCCAGTACAATATGCAGGTAATCCCATTCTACTGAATTGAATGCCTTTTCGAAATCAATTGCCAAAGCAGGTGATGGGGTACTAAGTTGTTTGGCTATATGAATGAGATTCAGAAGAGTTTGGGTGTGGTCAGTACTGGGATGAAACCTACTTGACAGGGATGGATCAGAGGCAGGAGAAGAGGGCTTAGTCTGTTGGCTAAAACTTTGGCAAAAAGCTTACTGTCTGAATTTATTAAGGAAATAGGGTGATAGCTAGAGGGGACAGTGGGATCTTTACTTTTCTTAGGTAGAACCGTTATGTTGGCTTCTCTAAGGGATGGGGGCAGCATTCATTTGTCCTCAGATTCGGCAAACATCTGTCCCAGGATGGGAATTATACTGGGGGTGATGGCTTGAAAGAATTCCACTGGGAATCCATCCCCTCCAGGTGCCTTCCTGGATTTCAAAGCCATTAGAGCTGTTGTTATTTCCTGGGCAGTGAAGGGGGCATCTAGTTTATTTCTTTGGTCCTGGGATAAAGTAGGGAGGATTAAGTTGCCTAAAAAAGCTTGAGTGTCAGAGTGGGTGGCTGGGCGGGACAAGGTATAGAGATGAGCATAAAAATTAGTCATGATCTTATTCACCTCCGGTGCCTTGGTTGCTAATTGTTCCTGATGTCCGATCTTTTAAGCTAGCAATAAACCTAGTGGCCTGCTGTTGCCTAATCTGATAGGTCAGGATTTTCCTGCTCTTATCCCCACCCTCCCAACATGTATGCCAGACTCTTAACATGGCTAGATCAGCCTTCTGGGATATTAGCTCGTTTAGCCTGATTCTGAGGGATAGTACCTGTCTACCTACCTGAGACTGTAATGTAGAGTATAGAAACATAGAAACATAGAATTTGATGGCAGATAAGGACCGCTTGGCCCCACCCAGTGTTTGCAATATAAAATTTCCCTCCATAGTGTGTGATAGCGACTGGGGACTGCCGACAGCTGGGGTTAATTCCAACTTAAAAGCCCGTGCCGCCCGAAGGTTTAAATTGCAGTTCTGAGGTGCTGCGAACATTGGAGCCAGTCTGCAGGTGAGAGCTGCACAAGTTTCAGTCATCAGAACTTTAAACAGACTGCAAACCTTTTGTGTGTGTGATTGCTGTTACTCTTGGGCAGCTTACTTGACCGGGACAGTGTTTGCAATATAAAATTTCCCTGCGTAGCGTGTGATAGTGATTGGGGACTGCCGACAGCTGGGGCTAATTCCAACTTAAAAGCCCGTGCCGCCCACGGGCGCGAGCGCCGTGGCGCGAGCGTTGTGAGTGGCGCGAGCGCCACTCGGTGAGGGAAAAACTGATAGCAATTTATTTTGAGTCTGAGTAGATTAGTTTTTGGGGACTGTAACTTTGAACAATGCATTTATTTAGTATTGTAGGGGGTTGGGTATTAATGGGACTGTGGTTAATTAGCCCACATTCGTCAGATGTAAACTGTAATAACATATGTAAAGGATCAGTATTTATGATCATGGGGGGGGCATGTTCAAGATCATCAATACTTATTTAGGAGGTGAAACTCATTTACAAACTCTCAAAAATTACGTTTAAGATTATTAAAGTTTAAAAAAGGACTTTTTAACATGGTGGAAAATAAAACTATGAGTTTGTTTTGTTCTGTCCTCCTAATACAGTGTGGTGATGTTGAAGTAAATCCTGGACCTAAAAAACAATTTGGGATAACAATCATACATGAAAATGTTAGAAGTCTTGTTTGTAAAATGGATGAATATAGGGTTTGGGTATCTGAATCATCTTGTGACATTTTTAGCTATCTCTGAGACGTGGTTGCATTCTGGTATTATTTTTTTTTTTTTTTTTGAAATTACTATTTATTCCTCCTCCCCAGCCTGCCACCTCCGACCCTTCAGAGGGGACAACTGGACATCCCACTGCCCGGAACCCTACCAAGCAGACCCCTAGGCCCCATGGAGCCTGGATTACCCCGTGCGAGGGGCAGGCGAGGCTCAGACCCAGTTACTTATATTTCGTCGGTCTGAGGTCTGCTGGTGAGCGCACAGGCAAATCGTGAGCCACGGCCATGGTCCTCCCATCTTCCAGCTGAGGCAGGCTTGTTTCCGCATTTCTCCTTCCCGAGCAGCAAGTAACCTCCCCCGACGTCATGACGTGCAACGATATCCATGCTGCTCAATGGCCGCCCCATCCCAAATGGAGCTTGCAGTTCTCGAGCCTCCGCTTCGGGGTCGCCAGTGTTAGGCATCGGCGAATCCTCCCGGAGAAAGCGAGCTGTCGTTGGACGCTCCAGCCTATCTCCCCGACGACCCTGTGACCGAGTCCCGCTCCCGAACCGGAATTGCCGGCGTGGTGCGAGGTGTGGCGTCCAGCGCCTCAACCCTCAGCGCCACCGGGCCAGCAGGTATTATTAATAAGGAAGTGGAATTAGCAGGATATAATTTGATAAGGCAGGATAGGGGTAAAAGGTGGGGGGAGTATTGCTTTACTTAAGGAATTTTTTGGGCCCATACCAAACATTATTTGGGAAAAATGTGGAAGGGATTGATTGGTTGTAAGGTTGTTGAAATTAAAGTTGACAGTGGGAGTTTTCTATGTACCTCCTAAAACCAAAGAAAGTAAATTTGATACTCTAGCTGACACCCTTCTGGAGATATTGAAAGATCAAAGTGTGGTGTTAACTGGAGATTTTAATGCAACCTGGGGACAAACAAGAGGTAAAAAACTTAAATCTAGCTTTGAAATACTGGGTTTACAACAATTGATACATTATCCAACAAGAAGTTTAAATAATAGAACAACTGGAACTATATTAGATTTGTTTTTTGTTTCAGATGATTTGAAGGTTGAGGGCTGTAAAGTGTTACCATTGAATTTGGGGGATCATAACCCTATTCAATGTCACTTGTTAATCCAAAAAATTAGGAGCATTGGAGATTGTGAGTTTTGGGTACGCGAGCTAAGGCATTTTAATGAATCATCATTTAGGGATTGTCTTAGAAATTTTGATTGGTCAAGGTTAATTTTTGATTCCGGATTTAAATTTGGCTATTCAAGAATTTACGGATTCTTTTTTGCACATAATTCAAATTCATGCCCCTAAAATAAAAAAGAGTAATAATATTAAAAGCCCATTATGGCTTAATGAAAAATTGAAAACCCATTTGCGTATTAAAAATAGAATATCGAAAAAAGCTAAAAAATCTAAATTGGAGGGGGATTGGGATCTTTTTAAAAGATGGCGAAATAAATGTAAACAAAAGGTAAAATTGGCAAAGAAAGAATACTTCCAGAGTTCTTTTGGTAATACACATGACCCAAATAAATTCTGGAAGGTTATTTCTAATTTAAAAAGTCCAGTGAAAACTCAAACTTTTATTAATTTAGTAGTGGGAGAAAATTTGATAGATAATCCTTTAGAAGTAGCTAATTTGTTGAATCACTACTTTAAAGATTTACCAGATATAGAGATACCTAATCTTGGGACCGTTGCCCAGGAACACATACACCCCGTTGCCTCTGTTATAAATAGTGGGGGGTTTAATTTGAAAAATATAAGGGTCCAGGATGTAGTTAAAGAATTAAAAAATTAAAAAATATCAAAACGTGCTGGAATAGATGGTATCGATCCCAAATTCTTGAAATTGGGGTCTGATATCATAGCTCCTATAATCACTTATTTTTATAATTGGAGCATACAATCTTCAATTGTCCCTGATTATTGGAAAATGGGTGAAAGTATTCCTATTTACAAAGGTGGTGATCTTACAGCCCCTTCTAATTATAGACCAATTACTTTGCTCTCAATTTTGTCAAAGGTATTGGAAAAGCTGATAATCAGCTTGGGCAATACCTTGACCATTTGGGGTTATTAACAAATTGTCAGCATGGATTCAGAGAGGGTAGGTCCACAAATACTGCCCTACTTGATTTTAGTAACCTGGTGGCAACATCTTTGAACCAGGGTAATCAAACTGGGGCAGTGTTTGTGAACCTCAGTAAAGCTTTTGATTTAGTTCATCACAAAACACTTTTGTTTAGATTACAGAATATAGGGATACATAATAATTCTCTGCAGTGGTTTAGATCTTATCTAACGAATCGTAAACAAAGGGTGGTCTGTGGTGCCGCTGTCTCAGATCTCCTGGACTTATGTCGAGGTATACCTCAGGGATCAATTTTGGGCCCTATGTTATTTAACATCTATATTAATAGTCTTCCTGATTATGTAGCCAATACTGATGTCAGACTTTATGCAGATGACATAGTGTTGGTTGCATCTGCTAATAGTCCGGGAGACCTGAGACAGCGACTCCAGACAGATGTTTCTAATATTGAAACTTGGATAAGACATTCTGGACTCTTAATAAGTACTGGGAAGACTCAGAGTATGATTTTTTCTGTGGGACCTTATACAAAAAAAGCTTTTACTGACTTGAAGAGTAGTTTTTTGGATGGGACAAAGGTACAAAGGGTTAACACTTATAAATACTTGGGAGTTTTGGTTGATTATCGTTTTTCTTTTTCTGAACATATTTTGTTACAAACAAAAAAAGTGAACCAAAGACTGGGAGCATTAAGAAGGGTGTCAGGATGTTTGACTAGGGACATAAAGACTAAATTGGTAAAACAATTGTTATTACCTGTTCTAGATTATGGTCGTCCATTATACAAGCATTCTTATAAAAAATTCTTACATAAATTGGATCAGACTTACTATAGATTGGGGAATTATATTTTGAATAATAAATCCCGAGTCCATCATTGTTTAGTTTATCAGGAACTTGGTTGGTTACATCCGACAGCTCGAAGAGAATATTTATGGCTAATGATATGTCATGGTTTGATACATTCAAAAATGCATTCTTTAAGACACTTGATATGTTTGAACTCAGACTCAAAATATTTAGATACGTTTAGGAGGACAACTAGAAAACTGCCTACGATTCAAATTATAAATCGTATGGGGGATATGGTTTTACAGAATAGTTTAGCAAGGACATGGAATGAATTATCTTGCCAAATGATTGAAATGCTTGATCTGCATATTTTTAAACTTGAATTGTATAACTAATTAAATGTTTGTTGTAGTTGTTTTTAAGTTATTGTGATCTTGTATTGTGTGTATTTTTTCTTATGTCTTGTTTTTTTGTAAAATACCATAGGTATTTGTTGTAAATGGGGATTTACTCCCCAACAGATTAACCTGTATAAAAATAAATTTTAAACAAACAAACAAACAAACCCAGTCTGCCCTTTTCCCTACCTAGTGGATAAGCTGCAGATCCTAGTTAACCAGCAGCCTACTTCTGCCTACCCCCAACCCCTAGAATTGCCTTATGATTGTCCCAAGCATGCTTGAATTCCACCACTGTTTTTGACTCCACAACCTCCTCCGAGGCCGCTCCATGCATCCACAACCCTCTCTGTGAAAAAACACTTCCGTAGAATTACCTCGGAGCCCCCATCTTCAAATTGTGCCCCTTGTTCTTGCACACCTCTTTTTTTGAAAGATGCTACCCTCTTGGACTTTTGTTGATTCCCTTGAGGTACTTGAAAGTTTCTATCATGTCCCCCTCCCTCCCTCCTTTCCTCGAGGTCGAGGCTGTACATATTAAGCTCATTAAGTCTCTCTTCATATGTCTTCTGGTGCAGACCCTGCACCATTTTAGTTGCCCTCCTCTGGACAGCTTCCATCCTGTCTATGTCTTTGCGGAGACTGGGTCTCCAGAACTGCACTCAGTACTCCAGATGGGGTCTCACCAGAGGGATAATAACTTCCTGTTTTCTACTGGTGATGCCTCTCCCTATGCATCCCAGTATCCCCCCAGCCCTCCTTGCTGCCCTCTCACATTGCTTGCCCACCTTTAGGTCATCTGCTATGACTACCTCAGGTGCCTTTCCATTTTTATTGTTGTTAGTATCTCACCCCCCATTGTGTACTCTTCCCCTGGGTTTTTGTTTCCCAGGTGCATTACCTTGCACTTGTTAGCATTGAATCTAAGCTGCCATACATTTGACCATTCCTCTAACCTTGCCAAGTCCCTTCTCATCCTTTCCACCCCACCTTGTGCATCAACTCTGTTGCAGATCTTTGTGTCATCTGCAAAGAGACATACTTTTCCTTCCAGTCCCTCTGCAATGTAAACATAAAGACATTGAAGAGGACCAGATCTAATACTGAACCCTGCGGTTCCCCACTAGTAACCCCCCTTTCTTCAGAGTGGGCACCATTTACTATTACTCTCTGTGTCCTATTCTCCAGCCAATTCTTTACCAGGCTGTCATCTTGGGACCCACTCCCAGGCTGGCTAACTTGTATATTAATCTTTTGTGTGGGACTGTGTCAAATGCCTTGCTAAAGTCTAGGTAGGCCATGTCCACAGCCCTCCTGATCTACTACTTTGGTCACCCAGTCAAAGAAATCTATCAGATTTGTCTGGCATGACCTTCCGCTGTGAATCCATGCTGCTTGGGTTCTGTGCCCCTCTGGCCTCTAGATACTCAACAATTCTTTTCCTTCAGAAGTGATTCCATCATTTTCCTTACCACTGAGGTTAAACTAACAGGTCTGTAGTTTCCTGCTTCTGCCTTGCTCCCACTTTTGTGAAGGAAATCACATCTGCCCTCCTCCAGTCCTCGGGTACCACCCATCCTCCCATGATTTGTTAAAGAGGGTAGTCAGTGGTGTCACTAGTTCTACCCTTAGTTCTTTTAGAATTCTGGGATGAATCCCATCAGGCCCCATTGCTTTGTCCACCTTGGTTTTAAGAGTTCTTTCAGAACCCTTTCTTCTGTAAATGGGCTGGTATCAATTTCTGTATCAGAGTGTTTCTACTGTTTGTTTTAGGTACCTCCCCTCTTCCTTTGTAAATACTGAGCAAAATATTTATTTAGTATCTCTGCCTTTTCACAGTCACCTCTGCCCACCCTCCCTCCCTTTATTAAGCCTCACTATCCCTCCCTTGGTCTTCCTTCGCTCCCTGATGTACCTATAAAAGGTTTATCCCCCTTCTTAACTGAGTTGGCTATCTTTTCCTCACTTTGGGCCTTTGCTTTTCTGACTGCCTTCCCAGCTTCCTTTTGCTTTAACTGATACAGTTCTCTGTCCTGCTCCTTCTGTGATTCCTTGTACTTCCTGAATGCTTTCTTTTTCTCTTGAACCTTCACTGCCACTTACTTTGAGATCCATAGTGGTTTCTTACATCGTTTTGTTTATTTGCTTCACACAAATCTCTGTGATGGCAGTTTTTATTATTCCCCATTGTTCTTCCACCCCTCCTTCCTGCCCATTTGCTAGTGCAATCCTTAGGCACTCACCCATTTTGGCAAAGTCAGCCCTCCTAAAGTCCAGTACTTTTGCCTTTGAATGGCTTGACTCTATTGCTGTATTTATTGTGAACCATACTGTTCGATGGTCGCTAGTTCCCAGATGGCTACCCACTTCTACATCTGTGATCCTCTCTTCATCTCCATTTGAGAGTACCAGGTCTAAGATTGCTCCCTCTCGAGTGGGCTCCAATACTAGTTGTCTAAGGCATGCCCCTGTAGGGCATCTAGAATAACCCCACTCTTCGGAGTGGCTGCTGCAACTGCACTCCAGTTAACATCTGGCATATTCAGATCACCCATCAGCAATATCTCCCCTTTTTCTGCCATTCTGGGCCTGCTTTTAAGGCCTGTTCGGCCCAGACCAGCTCTCCTTCTAGCTCGGTCTGTTCTTTGTCCCTGTCCCTCCTTCTGTTGAGAGCATACCCTATAATTTTCCCCCCATTGCAGCTTTATAAGTCTCCCACGTGTTTTGTGCTGAAGTATCCGAAATGGGGTTCACAAGCAAAAAACATTCGGTTTCGGATTTAGCCCAACTCAAGAAACTTGAATCTTGCATAAGCAGGGGGTCAAGCTTCCAGGAGGAGAATCTAGGAGCCGGTTCACCCCATGCTATAATCAATTGGACCGGGGCATGATCCGAAATGATCATCGGGAGAATATCTGAGGTAGTAACTGAGTGTGTTAAGGTTTGTGAAATCAACCAAAAATCTAATCTACTAAAGGAGCCATGAACTCCAGAATGGAATGTATAATCCTGCTCTTTGGGGGTATAAGACGCCAGATATCCACTACTTGGTATTCTGAGCAGAGATTGTGAATAGCTTGGGACCCTTTAGTATGAGTTTCCTTACTTAGGTCACTCCTGTCCAGGATTGGAATTAAAGTAAGGTTAAAGTCTCCACCCGCTATAATAGGGGTATCTGGATCAATAATATTTCCTATCTTTGTAGTGAGGTCAACAAAAAAAAGGGGGGTTATCCTCGTTTGGGGCATATATGTTCATCAGAAGGATATTCCCAGTTGGAGTGGCAACTAGGCCCATGACCCATCGACCCTGGGGGTCAGCCATTCTCTGGATTATGTTCCATTGCAAGGCTTTATGAAACAGAATGGTTACACCTCTCTTTCTAATAGGGGCACCTGCATGAATCTCCTGCCCCACCCAGTCTCTCACCAGCTGTGCGTGGTCATGCTTGGTGAGATTTGTCTCCTGCAGGAATGTGACTTGAGCCTTCAGTCTCTTCAAGTGTGTCAGCATTTTTTTCCATTTCACCAGGGTATTAAGACCCCTAACATTCCATGTTATGAAGAATATATCAGCCATAATCATGAGGTCCATAAAAAATATTGAAACTAGTGTTCGAGACACTTGAAGGGCTCCACAGGTCATAGTCACCAAACAGGAGCTGATAAAAAACCCCGATGACCACAGCTATTAGTATTTTAAGTGTTTTTTCCCAGCAGGTTACAGCATAACTAAGTAAAGTTAATGAAGAAGTTACAGCATATTGTACATGAAAAGACAGTAACTCTAAAATAAAACCTATAACATAGACACTATATACATACATTGCACTAACATGTGCATTGGTAGCAGTCGGTTTAGGGAACGAGGAGTAATATTCCTCCAAAGGTTCCAGCCGGCTGTCCATGGGGGGGAGGATAAGAGAATCCTACGGTAACAACTGTAGGATAATTCCAAAATCAATCATGGTGCCAACACTGTACAGGGTTGGTTAGCCCTGGGGATAGGGTGTACAGTAAAAAAGCGTATTAGGATGCACCTATACTGCTGCCTGGGTCAATTTGTTAACCTATCATTGAGTTTGTAGGCCGAAACAACAGGTCAGTAAGACAGCTGCAAAGTAATGATGGCCCTATGAAAGTATTGTCTCCCTTAGACAGTGCAGTTACCCCTTAAATAGTATTGACAAATTATGGGAAAGGGAGAGGTTTTCCATTCTAGTAGTCCCTCTATAACCGGAGTATATAAGGGGTTGGATAGGGGTAGCTGCTAGGAAGATAGGGTTATGGGGTACATCTTTCAGTGTACAGTTATTTCCATCAGCAGCTTCTACTGAAAAGAAAACATTATATTCAGCGTCCCAGATATTTTCTCCAGGCGACAAAGTAGGGGGTATCAGGACACAGAAAAACAGAGGCAAACACTACCATAAATCTTCTCGTTTAACAACGGGAGCATTCCCTGAAGTCCAGCCCCTATCCTGCCCTCAGAAAAGAACAAAACGGACACTTATTTGTCTCCGCCCGTGAAAGGTTCCGTATGGAGAGGTGGAGGGTGCAGCGCTGGGATGGGTGCTAAGTCATCTGTGCTAGCATCAGAATGTCTACATAACGCTTCTGGAACTGAGGAGGAGGAGATGGGTGCATTATTAAGCTTCTTTGCAGCTGCATCAGAGTATGCCATTTCGGACACTGTAGCCTCTTGCACCATTTCTGCCTCAGGGTATATGGGGAATTCAGCTGTCTTGACCTGTTCTTCCAGTATTAGAGCTGCGTACCGATTCGGTGAGGCAAATTTCTGGAGGCTGGAAATTTCTGTTTACGGTCCTTGGTATGCAGGCTCCATTGTGCGATCATGCAGGTGGCTCCTTCTGGCATGTTTCCCGGATTGTTGGCACTTCCGAGATCTAGCTGGTAGTCCTTGAAACTCATAGCTAGGAATTGTGCATGATTTAAAAGTGCTGGGTTCCACATTATCAGACTGCTCCTCATGTAGATTGCCATTTCTGCTTGGGGTAGTGATGCAGGGCGGTGCATTGCCAAGGTATTCCATGAGGGCTTTAGGGGTAGCGAACAACATAGGTACCCCATTAATCTCCAGCTGCATTGTAGCGGGGTACCGTAGTGTGAATTGGATGCCTTTGGCATGCATCAGTCATCGGCATTCTGTGTATGCTTTCCATTTGGCAGCCAGATCTTTGGAAGAGTCCTGAAATATAAGGACTTTGTGGCCCTGCCATGACAATGCCCCAAGCTCTCGTGCTCTAGAGGAAACCCACTCCTTGTCTGCGAAGTTGAGAATATGTGCCATAAGGGGCCTAGGCTGCTCGCCAGGCCTCGGCTTAGGATTAAGCGTTCTATGGGCCCTTTCTATTGTAAAGCCCGGTGGGAGGTCATGCTTAAGGATCTCAGGCAGTACATCGCGTAAAAAAATCTATCGGTCACTTCCTTTCAACCCCTTCAGGTATGCCCAGGATGCGTAGATTGTTCCGGCAACTTCTATTTTCGATGTCATCCATTTTTGTTTGCAGGCGGTGGATAGTATGTTCCTGTTCCCGTACTAGCGCTGTAAGCGAGTCAAGCCTGTCTGAGTTCTGGTTCACTTGGGTTTCAGTTTTGGACATTGTGGCGTCCATTTGTTGTATAGCCAAGATGGTGTTATTTGAGGCTATTGTCACCTCAGTCATCTGTTGCATCAGTGCTGCAAACATCCCCGTGATTTGTTGCATAGAGAGACTTCAAGACGACACAGGCCTGTCACCCTGCGACATAGTGAGGCACCATTGACTGTTAGCAACATGCAGTGGGGTCAGGAAAATCATCCAGGAGAGAAATTTTCTTGCCGGGTATCGACCGGAAGGATAACTGGTGGTATATTTGTATAGAGCTGTTAGATTTAGTCCGTCTAGAGGTGCATCTCCTGTGAATCGTTCCCCAGGTCTACAGAGCTCCACTGTCAGGCGGCCATCACGACTGAAGCGAAGCCACACCCCCGACTGTGATTTTCTTAATCTGTCCCTAACATTGATTTCGCACACCGACCGCGCCATTGGGCGCTACATGCGTAAAAACATGTTCTGGGCAAGACATGAAAAATGCCACCTGGACATAAGGATGTGTGGTAAGATGGCAATGTTGGAAATCTGGAGTGAAAATATTAAAAATTTGCGAAGTTACGAGCATGCGTAGGAACTGCGCAACACACACTCGTAAAACAGTAATTTTTGGGAATTTTTTCACCAAATTTTCAACATAGGGTTTTGGGGGACGTACCTCATGAATTGTGACACTGTCGTTTTGTTATTTGGTCCCGAAGGTAGTTCCGATGCAGATAACATAAAATCACCTTCGGGACGAATAACAACATGACAATGACTGAATCTATGAGGTGGGGCCTCAAAACCCCATGTTGAAAAAAACATTTATGCCATTATACAGCTTACCAGCATTTCTTCAGTTTGCGGTCAGCTTTGAAGAGTGCAGATGTGTTCCCAGGCCACCAAAGATCGTCGTGTAGGACTCGGAGGTAAGTAGGGGTGGGGGCGGTGGATTCGCATGAAGGTGGGCGTGGGTTGGGGGAGGGGGGCAAGACTATCAACGAGGGACCATTTTTTGTTTTCAGGTGTTTGTTTTTGTTTTAGGAAGACAACACAGGACTTGTGCCATGCTGGGGTGCGCTCCCAGCATGGCAGCTGGGAAGATTTTTTTTTGGGGGTCAGTGGAGCCGGCAGAGGACTGGGCACCCCCATCAGTCATGGATGTTTGCCACTCTGGGTGGGCTCCCAGTGTGGCAACTGGAAGTCTGTTTCTTTTGGGGGGTTCAATGGGGCGGATGGTGGATTGGGCACCCGTCATCATTCTGACTTTTGCCACGCTGGGATGGGCTCCAGCGTTACAGCTAGAAGTCTGGGGGTGCAGAGCCGACAGGGATTGGCACTCTCCATCCAGCCATACGGTGTAAGGCGGGGCGGGCGGATGAGCTACTTGAGTGTTTGTGGAGGGGGGAGAGTAGACACAAACGAAGCTGTCTATCACAGCTGTTCAGGATGCACTGCTGAGTGTAGGCACTTTGCATACTGCTGACGGCAGTATGTAAATTACCTGCCAACACCAGTATGCAAATTGCCTACATGTTACAACTGCAGATTGCAGCGTTTTTTCACTTTCAACTGTATGCCACTGTATCTGAATGGCTGTCATAGACAGCTCGGACATTCATTGACGCAGTGCGGCTGCGCCTGCAAAAGGGAGCAGGGCACTGAAAGTGGGGGAGGCACACCTATGAAAACTCGTATGGTGGCACTATGTTTCTTGCACATGAGTGCAAGTAAACATAATGAAAACCTTTTACAAAGGGTGATGGCAAAACCACTGTGAAATGCTTGTCAAGGGTCAATACTGATAGTATGAGAAGCGAATTCAGAAAATAGGGAGTGGGAAAAGGCCTTGCATGGTAAGGAAAACAAGGTTATTTGGAAAAGGATAACGAAACAAAATTAAAGAAGTGGAAATGAAATGTATATCAGCCAGAGACAAATATAGCAATAAAGGTAAAATTCCACAGTGGCTGAAGAAAACCATCCAAAAACTATTAAGAACCAAAAGAAAAGCGTATAGTAAGGCGAAGACAAAAAACACAATTGCTCATTGGGAGGTACACAAAAGATTGGTCAGGAAATGCAAGGTTGAACTTAGAGCAAAATTAAGGAGGAATTCTGGGGTGGCGGTAGCACCTATTACAAGATCTCCTACAGGTATATTAACAAACTGAAGGCAGGAAACCATAGTATGTTCCATTAATTACAGAGGAGGAAGTGATATCCATAACAGAAGATATGGTAAATAGATTTAATGAATACTTCTGCTCCATATACCATAATAGCAGTGACGGGGCTAACAGTATCAAAGCCACAAATGCTGCAACTAAAATATTGTACTAAGCCTGAAGGTTAACAGGGCTCAGGGACCAGATAAATTGCACCCTAAGAATTTGCACAAGGGCTCAGTGACCCACTTAAAGAGCTAGTGTACTGCCTGGAAACTGCCTGCAATTAATTCTAACTTTTGGATGTAGTCAGCTATCATTTCTTATATCTCAAGTATTTTTTCTTTTCTGCTTGCTAATTAGAAGATTTTCCACCTGGCAGTACTGTGGTGATGTGTGGAGCAGCACTCTGTCTGGAGGGGGAAAAAAGTCAGTTCTGTTCCTCCCACTACATTGACACTGAGACCACACTGACAATGACATTATTAGTAACCAATGAGTAATTTTTCACAGAGAGGGTTGTGGATGCATGGAACAGCCTCCCTGAGGAGGTCGTGGAGTCAAGAACAGTGGGGGAATTCAGGAATGCATGGGACAGGCATAAGGCAGTCCTAGTGGGGGGTAGGAAGAAGTAAGCTGTTGGTTAACTAGGATCTGCAGCTTATCTGTTAAGTAGGAAAATGGGCAGACTAGGTCGGCCAAGCGGTCCTTATCTGCCGTCAAATTCTATGTTTCTATGTTAACCATTTCTCCTTGCCAGGTTTCACTTTCACATGAAGCAGCAGGGACTGTCTCTAGCAGGTTACTAATTATGTCACTATTTCCTGCATTTTGATTGGTAGCTTGTGAGAGTCACTGCTCAGGCTGCAAGGATTGTGGTGCATCAAGGTGTTTGGTCTCATTTATGATGATGTAGTGGGAGAAACAGAACTGACTTTTTTTTTCCCCTCCAGACAGAGTGCTACTCCAGACATCACCCCAGTACTGCCAGGTGGAAAATCTTCTAATTAACAAACAGGAAAGAAAAAAACACTTGAGATATAAGAAGCGATAGCTGACTGCATCTGAGAATTACTATTAATCTCAAGCTGTACACTAGCTCTTTAAATATCTATATGAAAAATTATTAAATGAGGAAACGGTTGTACAGTTATGGAGGGAGGCCAATGTGGTACCCATTCATGAAAAAGGTTCTAAGAGTGACCACCAGAATTATAGACCTGTAAGCCTGACCTCCATTTAAGGCAAGGTGCTGGAAACCATTGTGAAGGAGGAAATCAAAACATACATGAAAATGCATAACATCTGGGACGACACCTAAGATGGTTTTTGTGAAGGGAGGTTATGTTAGACAAACCAAAATGGATTCTTTGAACCTGTGAGTAGGGCAGTGCATAGAGGTTTACCTGTCAATCTGGTATATCTAGGCTACAGTAAAGCCTTTGACATGGTATCACACAAATAACTAGTGGAGGAAACAGCAAAAACAGGAATAGGTAATAATATGGTGAAATGAATAATATCATGCCGATCGACAGGACTCAGAGAGTAACAATTCATTAGCACTGTTCGTACTGGGGTCAGATGACGAGTGGGGAGCCACAGGGTTTGGTGCTGGGACCCATCTTATTCAATCTGTATGTGTCAGCTATGTAGTGCGCCGAGGGAGCTTGGATGAAAAAGTTTGCAGATGACACTAAAATTGGGGTAACAGTGGATAGTGAACAAGGTTTCATGACAACGAGACAGAGCCTGGAAAGACAGGAGGAATGGGCAACATGGACCATATTACATTTCAGCACCAATAAATGCACCATCATGCGTTTGGGTAGCACAGACCCTTTAGCTTCATGTAAAGTACATGGCCACAAACTAAGATGGGGAGGGACTTGGGTGTCATGACAACTAACAACCTCAGATTCGCTAGGAAAGGGTACAGAATCCTGGGATGCATTAGTAGAAGCATTGGTAGCACAAATAGAGCAGTGATTCTGCCTCTGTAGGGTTCAATTATGAGACCCCATACAGAATGCTGCAGCCAGTTCTAGGCACCACAATTTTCAAATGACATCAAACTACTAGAGGGAGTCCAGGGAAGGGTGGTAAAAATGGTGGGAGGAATGAAGGGCAAAGACTATGATGCAAGACTAAAGGTGTTGAATGTGTACAGCCTGGGGAAGAGAAGATTATGGGGGAACACGTACCTTGTATATAAAGCTCTCCATAACCATGATTTGTGGAGATGCTTAGGTCTACAGGTCAAGGAATACAGTTATGAAGGCAGACAAAATAGCAGACAACTCAAAGGGGCACGATACAGCACAACTAAAAGGCCAACACTGTGTACAGAAAGAGTGGTGAGCACCTGGAATTCACTTCCAGAATCAGCAGTACTATGTGCAACAATGGATAGTTTCAAGACCCACCTTGACAAGTACCTAGAACTGAAGGGTATACACAGTTACAACCATTGGTAAAATGGCGAAGCAGTACAAGGCTCTTGCAGCTTATCTTGCTTGTACTATGATTCCTATGAAGTGCATCCCTTTGATAGCAGCACACTGTCCTTTTGAGAGGAGCACACTGACCCTTCTTGCTTAGTCCTGCACCTGTGCTGCAGTAAGGAAACAGAGAAGCGTAATTGTAGAACACTGATGTAGAATGCACTGGAGCTCTGTCTCACTGAATCATTCTGTTCTACAGTGAAAGTTTATATAGGAAAAAATAGCCTTTGCAACATCTGTCACTTGGAACACCACCGTGCTACTAGTATTGATCTCAAATTCTGCAACATGCTGTAGTGTGTGATAACATGTTCCATGCTTGTCTAGAAGCCCCTGACTCCAGGTTTTAGTAGAACTAAGTATTTTATTTACTGAATTTCACGTTTGGGTTCAACCATAAATTGAACCCTCCATGCCTCCCTTTCTGTAAAGCATTAAAATCATGTGTACTGTGTTCATTACAAATTAAGATAGGATATCCACCACTGACACCACATTTCAACAAACTGTAAACCATGATCTTTATAGCAAAGGAGACACATTTTTCTGATCATGTTTAAAATTTAACATTCCATCGGGACCATCAGGTTACTCATAATTTATGTAACTTAAGACACAGCTGGGCCTGTTTTTGTTATTTTAACAGAAACTTTTAACAATAAATGAGCCTGGCCCAGTGGTGAGAAGGGCTGATGTGCCGTGCACCTCACCTGCTCACCACGCTAGCGACCCGGGTTCGGGAATGGATGTGGGTTTCTCAGGGCCAGCCAGGGATGTGAGGATTGAGCATCCATGTGACTGCTTTCCTCCTTTGGGGAGGGGGACTGATGTGGCTCACCACTTGATTGCCACCTGAAGGTATCCAGGTGGCATTGTAAGACCACACATGCAGGGCGCTGGGGGGGCATCTCCGCAGAGGCAGAGCTTGTACATCGTGCCCACTGCACATGCTGTGAGCCCGGATTGAAAATCGATGAGAACCACCCCCCCAGACCACAGGATGATGACCAACCCCCTCAAAGGCCCCACACCAACGACTAGGCACCCCTCCATCCACACTCCTGTGGCACAGGATGACAAAATGAAGGTAAGTCCCAGAGAAGCACAGTGACAGGTCTTGGGGTCTGTCAGAATGGGGTGGTCAGAGTAGAGAAGGTGAATAAAATGTATATGGGGAAAAAAAAGAAAAAGAGCCCATGACAGAAATGCCTCAATATTGTAAACAAAAAAAAAATCTCCATTTCTCACCAGATTAACAGTGATCTGTTAACCAGTTTTTTTTTTTTTAACTTCAATCAATCTAAGCAGTGACTAAATTTATTTTAACATCAATCTATGCAGTGACTAAATTTAATTAAGTGGACACAGGCTATAAAATGATATCTAAGACTACCTTGTCAGGGTGGCGCCTGGCTGCACTGAATAAATAACAGAGAATGC
This sequence comes from Neoceratodus forsteri, assembly GCA_016271365.2. Classification (NCBI taxonomy): domain Eukaryota; kingdom Metazoa; phylum Chordata; order Ceratodontiformes; family Ceratodontidae; genus Neoceratodus; species Neoceratodus forsteri. Next base: position 1,733,404,851 of record CM057449.1, read on the forward strand.
AATTCAAACTGCCCAAACAAGAATGGCATTTCAAATATCCAGGAGAATTCAAGCCATTCCATTCCAAGGGTGGAGTTTTCGCAGAGGAAAGAATGCCTTTTTTCTCTCTGGTTCAGAGAAAGGCAGTAAATAAGTCTTAGAGTGGCTAACATCTGACCCATGAAATCAAATATGAAAGGTTGACCTACAAAATGTCAATTTCCACCCCTCCTCCCCTCCAAAAAAAAAATAAATGGGAAGGTTCTAAAGATAGATGGCTCATGTCTAAAACGAAACATTGTACAAGAGTTGTTTTGTTTTCCTCAGTTCTGCTCTGATTGCATTGTTTTGATACTTGGTGCAACATACAGTACTTGAGCAGAGAGGACCAACTGATGAGAGCCAGTTGCCACATCAAACAAGACTGCAACTTGTGGAAACACACAACAGGTCCCATTGCAATTATCTGCCCTACTGCAGGACCATTCCTGTAATCCTATCCCCTTGCTTGCTTTAGTCGATTACCGGCTAAGTGTTAATCTGAGTTATAAAATGGGTTGGACATTTCACACTTCCTGACTGGCTAAGTAACTTCCAAGACCTGTATGTTAATTCCCCAGACGTGCACAGGCTGGAACAAGTTGAATTGGAACTGGGGTCAATCACATACAGAAATCATGATTCACTTCACTCATCTCTGACCGCCATTACAAACACAGTTACCACCTTTACTCACTGAAAACCTTCAGCAAGGCCCTAAAAAGAAAAACTCCCATACCCTCCTTACATAGAGAAACAAACTTTAGAAACAAAAGTACTACTCGCAACTATAATGCCTGGCCACATGTATTTGCAGTTTCTAACAGTGAAACCACGTGATCATCTAGTTTTACTATTAGCGGCAACAAACGTGAGGAATTTTATTTATCAGAAGGTAGATGGCTGTAGAGGAGCATAGGCTGTGCCGGTCGTCTTTCACCACTCAAACTGGGTGCTGAGGGGAGCAGGGTGCTGCTATGGTGGGGGTTGGGAGGAACATTAGTAATTTTCTTTTTAAGCGCTACAGCACTTCTGGAATGTATAAAGACGGCAGTCAGATTTGGAGGTGAGCAGGTTGTGCCATTCGCCATTGTAGGATTTCCTTTACAGTTCAATAAATTTAAACAGATTTGGGGTGCTACGGAGAACTTGGGCTACTGACAGAGGGTAGAGGATAGTGCGTTTTTACTGAGTTCTGGGCTGGGTAGAAGGGTGGGGGCTGTTTTTTTTTTTTTTTAATCTGACACGAACACAAAATACCTGAATATTTGGCTAATAAAGAATATTTGGAATAAGGTATTCCCACATCCCTACTTGCAAACAGTAATTCATCCTTGCAGTAAGGGAACAGGCTCTGCTGCTCACTGGATCTGAAGGATGCTTACTTCCACATTCCAACAAGAGCAAACTACAGAAAACATCTGCACTTTAAAGGAAAATGTTCATAATCTAAGCAGACCCACAGCCGAAAGCTTTAACCCCCGATTAAGCTTTTTGGCCATGAAAGAAGTTTTTTTATTATTTTTACTTACAGAAATATAATTTTTAAAAGTCCGTGCTTCCTAAACATGGTGGATGGTGCGCGGCTCCATTTCATCCGAAGTTGCGGTGCCACACCGCTAGCCCCAATACATCTGTATTAGGGCTAATGGTGCGGTGCCACAACTTCAGATGAAACGGAACCACGCACCATCCATCATGTTTAGGAAGCGTGGACTTTTAAAAATTATATTTCTGTAAGTAGAAATAATAAACAAAACTGCTTTCATGGTCAAAAAGCTTAATCGGGGGCTAAAGCTTTCAGGGGTGGGTCTGTTTAGATTATGAGAGTTTTCCTTTAAAATAGATCTAAGCCAGCATCAGCACAGGGCAGTTCCTTTCCGCCTGCCCTCTGCTCTAACAGTTTTCACAAAGTGCATGTCTGCAGTAACAGCAGCACTTTGAAGGAATGGAGTGACAGTCTATCCATACATAGATGACTTGACTGATTAGTGGAAAAACCGGGAAGCCCTGTCATCAATGAGACAGATCAGGCTCATGATGGAAAAACTGTTTTTTTTTTTTTCCTAAATTCAGAAAAAAACAAAGCTGGAACACACAAAGAGCCTGTACTTCACTGGAGCAGAAATGGAGTCTATCCAGGCAAGGCCCTTTTTCCCCACAGAAAAGGGCCCAAACACTGATTCAGTACATAGCCTCCTTCCACTTGGGGAATAAGGGGGACTGCAGAGGATTTGCTCAGACCATTAAGCCTCATGTCAGCCACAAGCTCTGTGGTACCATGGGCAAGGCAGTACATGAGCACAGTTCAATGGTCCCTAAAAGAATGCTGATGTCAACTCGGACATCCTCTGACTGCAATGATACCAGTGCAGAAAGAGCTGTTGGGCTCCCTTCAGTGGTGGCACAGGTGCAGCACCTAAGAAAAGGGGTTCCCTTTCTTCCAGTTCTGCACAGTGTACTCCTAACCACAGATGCCTCCCACCTAGGATGGGGAGGAAACATTTTATACCACACAGTAAAGGGAGCAGAATGACAGAACACAGCAATCTGCTGGAGCCCAGAGCAATGTTTCTCTCCCTGAAGTCCTTCTCAGCATTGGTCAGGACCAAAGTCTGCAGATAAGGAGAGACAACATAAATACTCTGTATTACAATGACAAACAAGGCCGTGCAAGATCCTCAACGCTGTGCAAGCAGTCGAAGGAATCGAAACATTCCGGACCTGGCTCATACTCTCGGAGTACACGATTCTACAGTCCACGTGGCTGGAATGGACACTGTCCTGGCAGATTCGTTAAGCAAGAGGTGTCAGTCACACACACGTAATCCCTGAAAGAAGCTGTGCTATAGCCAGTGTGCAGGAAATAAGGTATTCCAGAAGTGAATCTGTTTGCCTCATGGAAAAGAACAAGCTACCACTACTGTGCTGCAGAGACCCATCTCCGGGCACAGTCCCAGATGTGCTCAGCAGGCACTGGGAAAACAGATTTCTACATGCTTTCCCATCTTTTCTCCTAATACAGAGAGTAATTCTGAAAACAAGGGTGGAAAGGGTAACCATGATCCTGGCAGCTCCGAACTGGTCCACAAGGACATCCAGCCTCTAAACAGTCCCTATCACAGCGGACAGTATTCACAATACATGTCTGTTATATCAAGGCAGGGAAAGTGCCCACAGATGGAATCACACTCAACTAGGATTACAGCAGCATCAGGGGGCTGCAAGAAAAAATGTGCTGCTAACAGAAATTGGTAACGCTGCTACATGGTCCACAGTACATAATTTCACATCCCACTATTGCCTGGATACAAAGGCAATCTAGTATCCTCTATTGTCTGTGTATCCTCTATTGCGTGGCTACACAGGCAACAGACAATGCTCAATCTGGGTTTTTCTGTACTTCAGTACCTATTTCCAGTAATCCTAAAGCCCTCCAACCCAGGGTAAAGCTTCTAGTCTGCACCAGTTTTACTTAGCTGTTCTAATTCATGCAGTATAAGGAAAAGCCACTCGCCATAGTAACAGCTTTTCTTATAGTGGATTAAAACAGCTAGCAAAACTACCCTTATCTGCTTACCCTCTTTGTAATATGGTAATTAGGTTGTTCTTAATCAGTTATTGTTATGTATAGCTTCAGCCTTTAAAAACTGCTGCAGCGGGGGGGGGGGCAGCAGCTGAAGGGAACAGATGGCTTTTGGGGAGCGCCTGCCATCACTGACACGTCTTCTTGTTTCTGTATTTCAGTCGCAACTAAGGCACTAATACTTACCAGCCACTACTTCAGCTTGAGTCAGAGAGCACTTTGATACCTTTTTTGCCCTGTTTACATCACAGGAAACCCCAGGAAAGAGACCCAAAAAGACGGCGGCGGCGGAGCATCGGCTTCCATCCATGCAGCAGAGGGGGCTGCCGAACCAACAAATGCTGCCCCTTTACAGGTCATTAAAGAACCTGACAGAAAATTAGTGAATTTAACAAACTGTTTTGCCACCACTGACACAAAAGTTACTAAAGTCACAGCGATGGCTGATTCTGCAGCTGAAACGGCGAATACCACCACCACTTTTGTAACTGGCATGTTGGCTGAAAATAAAATAGTTTGACTGCATATGGAACAAATTGAAAATTAAATCCGTGCCGTGAATTTGCAAATCCTGGGCATTCCAAAACAGTCCGAGGTCAGGACATTTTGACATACCAAGAATCTTTATTCAAAACGGTTTGAGACTCTGATATTTCTGGACAGACAGTGAAAGCTTACCAGATCACGCCTTGGTGACGCCCGGCCATAGAAGATCAGCCTCGCACAGTGCTTGCCATAACTAGTGGCTCATATATTCGGGATACAGTACCGACTGCAGCTAAATGAAAGAGTCCTGCCACTCTCTGAAGAATGGGACATGGATTCACTGTTTCCCAGATCTAAGCTGTACCATCCGTCAAAGAGGAAAAGCATTTGACACTGGCAGGTCTGGACTCCGGGCCTTGGCAGTCACGCATGCACTCCAGCTCCTGGCCCAGCTCAAAATCTTCTATGCAGGTAAAATCTTCTTGTATTCGGACACTGCCGAAGCTGGGAAGAGACACGTTGCTATTTAGCAGGACTTTGCTTAGCAGCTGACGAGTATCAAACCAGCTGAGGAGGATTAACATTTTGGACTTTCAAATGTAATTACCATGTTATTATCCCCCATGTGGCTGGCTCATAGTTAACTACACTAACTGTGTCACTGAGTTTTGGGGGACTGCTGAGCTTAAGGGGTATTTTATTACTATTAGTCCGTTTAATTGGGGGTCATTTGCCTTAAATTCTTTTTTTTATACAAGTATTTATCTCTCCCAGCTGGCCTATGGCTTGTGTCAGCCATCCATACCAGGCACTCACAGTCTTTCGAGGCCATCACCTCAGCAGAACCAACGGAGCTAGCCTGGGAACATCATCCAGCCACAACCCTCACTTTTTCCGCTTGTTCTCCCCTTAACCCCTGGTGCCCCAGACAAGGTCAGGCACACGCATGGAGGTGCGCATGCATGCCTTGGTCCGGCCAACTCCGCTCTGCCCACTACTGGCCCAGCGCCCGACCTCCTCTCCATGCCTGCACCAACACCACGCTACCACATGGTGGTGGTCTTATGCAGAGAGAGAGAGAGACAGACGACCTTCCAAATCTGGAGAGGAGAGCTGCCAAGTGGCTGCTCTGTCCTCAACCAGCCCTCTTCCCCCAGCCAACCTCCGACAACCCGTGCTTGTCCCCGAACACGGGTCACCAGCATGGCGAGAGGTACGGCACCTAATGCCTCAGCCCTCAGTGCCACTGGGTCGGCCATTGCCTTAAATTCTTAATAAAGTTTTTAACTGGTGTGCTTTGGGATGGCTGGTATGGGATAGCTGAGGAGTCGAGGATCTCAGACTTGCAGTTACCTGCGGACAGCAAGCTACATGCTTGTATGGCGGTAAACCCTCACGTAGTGGCTGCTCAGCAGACCCATTTGTTTGTTCTCTGCTGCATCTGAGTCCTTCCTTCTATTACCTGTTCTTGTGATGCTCATACAAGTCTGTATAGTTCCCGAGTCTACTGTTTGTTGCTGTGAATGTTTTGTGACCAATTTATATTATACACAGGTTGCCTTATTTAGAGGTATTTTGGGACCTGCGTAGTCTATGGGCCCATGCAGATTTATCTGGAGTCGATGGGGGGATGAATTTCCCTAAGAGTACCTGCAGGCATTTTTTGGCATCTTATTTAAAAAAATGTTTGCGTTGCATGGACCATAATGCTGCTTTCAGCAGTGGTTTTATGCACAGTATAATGCACTGGTACTCTATTTTTGGACTGCTTTATTTCAAAATATGTTCATGTTTCTTGCTGCATGGTAATTTTGTAAAACCTATTGCCATTGTCTCATATCAGGGATGTACTGCCATTCCTTTTGCTTGTAACAATGGATGAAAAGTGTGTAATCCAAGTTATACAATTACTATGTCTGCTTTACCCTGGTAGTCAGAACCAAGTCTGAGATTTCATTGTATGTGTTTTACTATGAAAAGCAATAAAAAAACATTAAACAAAAAAAACCTGCTGAAGCTTGTTTTGTGTTATTAAAAATTGTTTTCTTCTGCCAGTTAGTCAGCACAGCGGTAGCGCTACTACTTGCGATGCCAGCAACCCAAGTTCATTCAGGAACAAGCCTGGGTCGATAAAAGGGAAACATAGGGAGGTTAGGCATCTGATACGATTTTTCTAATAACAGTCATTTTCTTATTTCTTTATGAATTGTAATGACTTAAATGTCAACTAATTAAGAACTTGAATGCAGGGTAAAAGGTCAGTGGTCACTGTGCGTGGCTCTGAGGAGGGCAGGTGCTGACTTGTGTCACGCCAGTATGCTTGCATAAACCCAATGTGTACCTCTAGATGCCAACGTCCTGTGTAAGTGGGGAAGAAGAAAGCCAGAAAACCCTAACCGCTACAGGATAACCAACGATCTCCCTCAGGCCTTGCACCGTCAACCTGGCTCCCCCCTCTACCAAACTTCAGTCTCCCCAAGGACTGGGGCCACTCCAGCATCCCAAACATGGAGGGCAACCCCTGGAAGAATGGAGGCATGGGAAAGTCCAGGAGATGGCAAGTGAAAGGGCTGGGGGGGAGGTCAGATGGGGGCCATTCAGAGAAGAAGGGGGCAAAAACAGTAAATAAAAAAAGGTTTGCTTTTTAATCTACAGTTTGTTTTTTCTGAATATGCCACCTTCTCTCCAGTGCCCTCCTTGGGCACTCAGGTCCACCAGCTAACCCCTGAGCCTCCCCCAGCCTTGGCCGCTCACCTCCATGAAGCTTTGGCTATGCCCTCCCAGGTGGGGTCAAGGAGGCTCCCTAGCTCCTGAGTACTGCATAGTTCATCTGGCTGTGCCAAGCCAGGGAGGCGGAGACCCAAGAACTGTCACGGTCTTCATCGAGGAGGTGCTAGGGTCTTGGTATTTCCTGGTTTTCTCTTCATCCCCTGGAGACATGGCATGTGTGGATGCCAAGGCAGACCCGTCCGCACTGTGCATGTATCCGACTGCCGGCGTTAGATACATCCCCACCCTCTCTCAGCCCTAACAAATGCAGTACCACCTGTGGTTACCCAGGTGGCAGTACTGCGGTGGAGGATGGCACCCTCCCTCCCTGGAGGAGAAGAGTGCCCGCTAGGAATCCCCCTTCTCCCAGCCTGCCTTAGATGACCCGAGCTTGTTCCCAAACTCAGATCGCCGGTGTCAGGATCAGTAGAACTACCACTGCACTGACAGGCCGGCTATCTACATTTTTTATGTTGTCTTGCATGCACGCACAAGCAATATCTTGCAGTAGTAGCACATTCAGAGGTGTGTCACTATAATGGCGAATGCAGGGAACACTTTAGTAAGTGCGTCCCTCAGCCACCAATTAGTGAACATGCTGGCGATGACAGCAGTCTCAGAGAGAGCCACTGAGTTGAAAGAAATCTGCTGGTCCAATGAGGTAAAATTTAGAAAATACAACAGTCTGGCAACCCAGCAATTAGCGAGGACAAAAAAACTACCTTTAAGATAGGTCACGATAAAAGCAGAGTTTATTTAAACAAACAAACAGTGCACAACGCCCAACTAGCATCCCAGACGTACGTTTCACATCGTCAGATGCTTAGTCAATGCATGTTTGCTTAAATAAACTATGCTTTTATCGTGGCCTAGCTTCAAAGTGTTTTTTATGTCCTCGTTAATTGCTGGGTTGCCAGACTGTTGTATTTTCTAAATTTTACTTTTTGTCGGGGCACCCATCTTCCCACGAGTTACCACCTCCCTCCACCTTTTGCTCCGATGATGTACAGTTTCCTCACTGGAGCATCAGATGACAAGACTCCATTACGTGCCTTTCCTGGTGAAACATTTCAATAAATATGGCGGCTCCTGCTGACCACCACACAATCCCCACAAATCCAACACTGGAGATGCCCAATCCCCGTGTCGGCATGTCTCTCCCTCCCACCCCCAACATACACACACTTTCTTTGCCAACGAGACTGCACAGTCCGTCGGCATCATGTCCCCAAACCAAAGTGGCACACTGGGAGCCCACCCCAGTGTGCCCAAAACTTTTTGTTTTACCTGTAAATAAAGAAAAATAGTCCAAAGTCCAGTTTTTTTTTACTCCAGGAAAAAGTCCCTCGCCATCCCACGCCCCTCCCAAACCCGTACTCCACCCTCTACACACCACCCCCACCCCATACTTACCTCTAGAGGGCCATCACTGTGATCTTCTGTGGAGTGGGAACATGTCTTTACTCTTCAAAAACCAACCAGGAATTGAACAAAATGCGGTAAGCTTTATAATGGCAGGCAATGGGGGGTTTCAACTTAGGTGGATAATTCAGCCATTTTTGGGAATTTCGGTACCAGATTTTCAACACGGAGTTCTTGGGACCTCACCTCACGAACACATGCACTGCCATCTTGTTACTCGGTCCCAAAAGGTGATTTAGCGGTCACTGCCCGGAACCACCTTTCGGTACCGAGTAACGAAACGACAGTGCCACTGTTCATGAGGTGGGGTCCCAAAAAGCCCATGTTGCAAATTTGGTGAAAAATTTCCAAAACATGACTGGCAAGCATGAAGCGCATTGCACAGTTTCCATGCACACTGTGAACGTCAACACTTTTTATATTTTCACCGAGATTTTCAACATTGCCATTTTTCATACCTCTTATGAACAGTACAACTGTCATTTTTCACATTCTGCCCAAAATGTGTTTTCACACCTGTGGCGCACAATGGCACGATCGTTGTGGGAAATCAACTTTTGAGATAGATTAACAAAATCACAGTGCCACTGTTCGTGAGGGGAGGTTCCAAAATGCCTATGTTGAAAATGTCGTTAAAAAAATCCCCAAAATAATTGATTACTGGCGTGCGTTGCGCAGTTTCTACACATGCTCATGACTTCGCCAATTTTTCATAGTTTCACTCCAGATTTTCAACACTGCCATTTTTTACACTTCCTCATGAATAGTACAGTTGTCATTTTTCACATCCTGCCCAAAATGTGTTGTTGTACCTGTGGCGCTAAATGGCACAGTCGCTGTGCAAAATCCACCTTTCGGCTAACAAACTGATAGTGCCACTCTTCATGAGGTAGGGTCACAAAAGCCTATGTTGAAAATTTGGAGTGAAATAACCAACAAACGCCCACGGCATTAGGGTTTCCAACTGTAACGCCCCAACCCATAGAGACTGACAGGTGTCAGGGGTGTGACTTGAGATCGTCATCTGTAATGCTCATGCCATTCCACCCCCACCCCGCAGCCAATGACAGGCATTGAGGTGTGCCTTGGAGTCTTCAGCCCCAAAGTTTACCCCATTCTCCTATACTGCACCCAACTCAGTGTATTTCCTAATGGAATGGGATGAGCGTAAGGCCCGAAGATCCCAAGGCACACCATGACACTTGTCAGTGTCTGCAAGGTACGGCGAGGTAAAATGGCATGAGCATTATGGCTGATGACCCAAAGGCACACCCCAATGCCTGTCCATCTTTGCAGGGTGGAGTTGGCGTCAGTTCAGTACTTCACTGCCATTCCTGTTATGCATCTTTCTAACTCCTGCACTACCAATGCCAGCAAGGCAACATTTGACATTGACAAATGCTTATTTTATGACAGTACTATATCATTGGAAATATTTTTCAGATTAGGCCTTTGGACTCCACAATAGAATGTTGGGAGGCTTGAGACCAGCAGAGTGGGAGAGTGCATCTTTGACAAAGATTCTAAATTCTGAGGCACCATTCCTCACATGGAGATGCTGCACACATTTTACTCAATGCTGTAATCCATCAGAGGAAAAGCTGTTACTACAATGAGTCACTTTTCCATCTCTTTTTTCCTCGCTTGGCCTCAAGTTATAATGGAACGTTGGTGGCTTGCCCAGCAATTCTAGAAACTAGGTCTCCGGAGTAGCTGAGAGAAAACTGTGTGCTAGAGAGAGAGAGAGAGAGAGAGAGAGAGAGAGAGAGAGAGTGAGTAGTGGAGTGAGTGAGTGAGTGAGTGAGTGAGTGAGTGAGTGTGTGTGTGTGTGTGTGTGTGTGTGTGTGTGCGTCTCTCTCTCTGTGAGGTATGCTCCACTGGTAGCTAATGTAGCACAGTGACTGTTCAGCACTGATGCCAGGATCCTGCTGGAAGACATACTCTGCATACTGGGCCTAATGAACTGCTCTTCGGAGGCAACTGAAGCGAAAAACCCTTATTATACTAACAAGAGATGCTTTAATTACATGCAAATAATAAAATGAGGCTTGCCACTTCCAATGTTCATAATAAATTAAAAAGTATTTCTTGTTGCAAAAAAAGAGGGAATGGGCATTACATACTTCTGGAGGACCTCTGTTTCGACTCTTGCTGTAGTGTTTCCATGACTACTAAAGAGGTCAGGCGTCATTACTGTTTGAGACAAACAGCAGCAAATCCATTCATTAAGTAAATACACTGGGCTCTTCCGAGCATTAGCCTAGTAGGAGAGAAGTTACCTGTAAATGCTGTTCTTTAGCTTCATTTTTCTCTACAGACTGCATGAGTCACCACACTGTGTACTATGCACAGACCATGGATCAACTCCAGGTGCATGTATCATACCAGTATTTTGTGTAACCAAGAGCTGAAAGACAAACTAGAGGCATTGCACCTGAGAAGAAAGTACTATATACAGTCACAGACCAAAAGTATCTCTAGCTTTGTGTAAGGAGGAAAGGTGACAGAGTGATAATGTGGAGGAGACCAAGTGTGTGAACACTAGTTGCAGATAAGTACTGTAACTTCTTTTCTGCTTCATAAGCTGAGTGCTGTGAATTTTAAATTTACCAGCTTAGTTGAGGTGAAGTTGGGAACGTCCCACTAGGTGCAGCAGGGTGAAGTTCCCAATTCACCCTCAACTATGCTATAAAATTTTACTTTGTTTTTTTTCCTCCTCCTCGCCTCCCTGGCCGCTACTCTTTGGGTCACCTAGACCCCTGCCGCAGTATGCCATTCTAACAGTGACACTTTTACAGTAACAGCAACTGGCCAACACCCGCAGTGTCGACCGGGTTGCTGGAGTGATGACATAGTCGCCGACTCCAGAGTTTAGTCGCTCTCCCCCCAGATCTGCCCCCCCCCCCCACAAAGTTGGGATCCTTAAGTTCGTGGGGGTGGGGGGGTGGAGCCCCCCGCAAGAACACTGATCAGGTGTCGGTGCATTTTCCAATCGGGGTCCAGAGTTGGCGGCGTCAGGGATGTTGGCGACCATGTGTCACTGTAGGGGAGGTCGCTGATATTCCTGTCACCACAGCATGGTGGAACCCCCACCAGCACTCCACCCCGGCTGCCAACCACCACCCCACATGACAGCCCCTTGGGTAACCAGACATTTCCCTTCATCGGATGAGGTTCCCCCCTCCGAAGGGAAAGGCACCGGTGGGGCCAGCCAGCGCTACTTACTTGGCCCTGGGGTGGTCCAGGCTATCCAGGGCTTCATGGCGGCGGGGGATCAGCAACCATCATCTGGTTGGCCAGGGAGCCATTTTCTGATTTTCCTTGGGAGCGCGACGTCCAGGACGTCAAGGCAAGTGCTGATGTCCGTCGCGCTCCCCAAGCAGCAGGACCCGATGTGCTGTCATGCCTCCAGCTTCAGCCACAGGTTGGCAAACACCGGGCTGTTCACCCCCTTTCCCCCCTGGGAGATGGCAAGCCATTGTGGGGTGCTTGAGCCATTCCCCCCAGCCAGCCCTCTGACACCTGGTCCGTTCCTGAACTCAGGCTGTTGACGGCACAAGCGGAAATCCAACCATTGCACCGGTGGGCCGGCAATCTACTTGTTTTTTTATTGCCTTTGTATTACCAAAAAAAAAACCACCCAAACCTTGTGAAACATAAAACCATCCCCCTCCCACCCCACCAGTTTAAATCAAAATTTAAGTACCTGTAAATTCTCTTTCTCTGATTGCTGGTTTCAGGACTCTAGGATCACAAAGTCCAATGACCAAACCAGACAATCCACCTATAATGAAAACTAGAAACATAATAGAGAGCAGTCCAGATCAAACTGAAGGCTAAAATGCCAACTATGCACATTTGTGGGAGGGAATCAGCCCTGTGAACAGCAGTTGAAGAAAGAGAATTTACAGGCACTTACATTTTGATTTCTCCCTCCTTGTGCCAGTCGCAAGGTTCTATGACCACTGGGATATATAACAGCAGTAGGACAAGTGTACCCCAGGGTGGGAAGAATGTAGACCTAATATTGCGTGTCCACAGTGGCCCGTAGCACCCTACAGCTGAAAGAAGCTGTCGCAGATGCTAGCAGGGGATGCATCCCTGTGTTCTGAAAATCAAGTAGCCATGGATCAAGTGGAGTGAGCTTTCACCAGATCCAGTAGTGGAACACTAGCTTGTCTGTAGGACAGGATGATGGCTGATTGGATCCATCTAGCAATAGTCTATTTAGAAGGCTTTTTGTCTAGACATTGGTCCACTGTGAGGGCCAGAGGGCTTGAAGTTTTGTGCAGCAGCTCAATTCATTTGAGGTACTTCTCTAAGGCACACCTAGGATCCAGAGTATGCAATTCTCTTTCATTGTCATTCCCAAGTTGAGGTCAGAAAGAAGGTAGGACCAGTTCTTGATTACAATGGAAGGCAGAGGTTACCTTTGGTAAGAAGCTTGGTTCTGTTCATAGTGCTACTGAATCCTGATGAAAGACTGTATACGCTTACTTGGAAGAGAGTACTCCAATCTCGTTGATTCTTTTGGCTGAGGTGACAGAAATGAGGAAATTGACCTTCATTTTGAGATGGAGAAGGGACGCCTCTCGCTGAGGTTCAAAGGGTGTGTTGGTAAAAGATTTGAGGACTAGACAGACACCATGGAAGTACAACAGACTTTACTGGAGAATCTCTCAGGGTAGCTGCTCACAAGAAGCGTTTGATCTGAGGGTGTGATCTCACCGACTCTCCGGATTCCACCAGGAGCAGTGCTCTCAAGGCGGAGACTTGTACCCATAAAGTTGCCAGCTGTAGGCCCATGCTGAAACTTTCCTTAAGGGACTGAAAGAGGATTGGTAAGGAAACTATATGATCATTCTGCAGTTTGGACTGGAGCCAGAATAAAAACTTTTGTCGAGTTCTGTAGTACACCTCTGAGGAAGACACACGCCTGGAGTGTATCATCATTTCAGTTACTTCTGTGGAATAGCCCAGGTCTTTGGGAGTTTTCCACTAAGTCTCCAAGCAAAGAGGGACAGATGGTGGAGATCTGGATGTGTTATGGGCCCTTGGCGAAGAAGATCTGGACTGATTTTAAATCTGAGTGGTGGATCCCTTGCGATGTGGATTAGATGGGGGAACTACGATCAACAGGGCCAGCATGGGCAGAACAAGATCAGCTCCTCTTTGTTTTGTGTTGCTTTGTGTAATACTCTGGACAGAATGGGAATGGAGGGAACTTGTACAGAAGTTTATATTACCCCAGTGGAGGGAAAAGGAATCTCATGCCACTCCTTGCTTGCCCCTTGTAAAGGAACAGAACTGTGGAACCTTGGCATTTGGTGTGGAGGCAAAGAGATCCACCTGAGGGGGTTCCCCACCACCAGGTGAGCAGTAGAAAGGCAATGTCCTTCAGTTGACATTCCACTGGCAGAATGTCCTTGTGGCTGATGAGCCAGTCTGCTGTGATGTTGTCCTTGGCCTGTCCTGGGATGTAAAGTAGCGGCAAGCCTGAAGAGATGAAGTTCTGCCCAGTGAAGTAAAATCAGAGTTTCTTTCAGCATCTAGGTTCTTCTCGTATCCCCTTGATAGCTGATGTTACGCTATTGTGGCCTGGCTGTCCATGAGGATCAGGACATCTTGGTTGTGAATGGTGCTGTTGAACCTTAGAGCCAGGTACCGCTCGCATTTCTAACACACTGGTGCTAAGCCGGTACTCCAGTAATGTCCACTTGCCTTGAACTGAGAGATGATTCAGGTGGGCACCTATCTTCTGAGGCTGGCATCTGTGGTGATCTGTACCTGTTGTGGATTGCCCACCTTGCAGCTCTTCATTATGTTCAAACTCACTGTCCACCAAAGGAGGCTGTCCATCTGTTGTGAGACTGCCTCTTTGTGGTTCCTGCTGTCTCTCTGAGGGGACTGTTGTTTGAGAAGGGTCGCTTGTTTTGGACGCATGTGAATCAAGGCACAGGGAGCTCTATCTGCTAAAGAAAAGTACAGTTGCATAAGAACTTACCGTAACAGTAGATCTTTGAGAGAGGCTCTTGCAGTAGGTACTAACAGGTAGGACTAAGCTGCAAGGCGCTAGGACATGGAAAACTTTAGCTAGCAGTATCTGGCGGGGGACCGCTACCGACGTCATGTGACAGACGTCAGCGTGCCGCTATATAGGGAGCAGTCCCCACGCCTGCCTTCCAGTTCTCCCACCGGAAACCTAGTAATGTGCGACAGGAGAAGAAGTGGGCTCCTGGAACTAAAGAGCTATGACAGGAGAATGAGCAGAAGAAAACCTAGTGGAAAGCTGGGAAGGAAAGCAGTACCTACTGCAAGAGCCGCTCTCGAAGATCTACTGTTATGGTAAGTTCTTACATAACTGTACTATCTTACTTTGAGAGGGCTCTTGCAGTAGGTACTAACAGACAGGACTGAGTCCCAAGCAGTCAAAGTCAGATAAGTCTGAGAAATGGGAGGTAGGAACAAGTCAGCAGTAAACAGGGATCTTAAGACAAGAGTCCCTGTAGAGCAGCTAGGCCGAAGCCTGCCCTGCGCCTAGAAGCAATGTCCAAACTATAGTGCCTAGTGAAGGTGTGGACAGAACTCTAAGTGGCAGCCGCACAGATATCTGTGGCGGAGACGTTTCTGAAACAAAGAGTAGAAGCAGCCATGCCTCTGGTTGAATGCCGTTTAACCTCCCCCGGAAGGGTTTTGTTATATTTCTGATAATAGATGGCGATACAATTTGCCAACCATTTGGACAAACACATTTTTTAAACCGCAGCATCCTCTCTTCTGGGTGTAAAGGAAACAAACAATTGATCAGTTCTATGGACTGGCTTTATCCTGTTCGTGTAATAACAAAGAATTCTATGTACATCCAGAGTGTGCAGAATTGCTTCACCTCGATAAGAATGCTCAGGGTAATACACTGGCGACTGAAGAGACTGATCTAAGGTGGATTCTGAAACCACCTTAGGCAGGAACTTAAGATTTGTATGTAAAGCTTCCCGGTCTCTGTGAAAAATCAAAGTATGGCTCCTTACACATCAGGGCCTGAAGCTCAGAAATCCTTCTAGTTGAGGTAATGGCAACCAGAAAGGGTGCTTTCCATGAAATGTGGTGCATGTCATGACTCGCCACTGGTTCGAATGGGGACGGCGTCAGTTTCTCCAAAATGACATTCAGATCCCAGGGAGGAGAAGGGCTCCTAACTGGGGGTTTCAAATGAAGGATCCCCTTCAAGAAAATCTTGGATACTCCCAGCTAAGCCAAAGTTTTGCCAGCCATAGGGATGTGGTAGGCAGAAATGGCAGACAAATGGACCTTCAGTGTCAAATAACTAAGTCCCAGGTCATAGCGGTACAGGAGGTAGTCTAGGACTTGAGACACCGTGCAGGAAAATGTTCCAACTCCTTAGACATGGCCCATATTGAAACTCTCTTCCATTTCATGGCATATGTGGCAATAGTGGATGGCTTTCTGTCCTCCACTAGGATCTGTGTTACCCTAAGGGAGACCCCAAAGCGGGCTGCAGCTATGTCAGTAGGTGCCATGCATGAAGGTGAAGGGACAGCAGGCCTGGATGGACCAGGGTTCCCTGTTCCTGTGTCAATTGATCTTGGCAGATTGATAGTGAAACTGGAAGGTCCACTGACAGTTGTTGAAGTACAGAGAACTAAATTTGCCTGGGTCAGAAGGGAGCGATCAAAATCACTCATGCCCCTTCTGCCTGAAGTTTCAGAAGAACTATCTGCATCAGTGATAGTGGAGGGAAGGCGTACACGAACCATCCCCTTCCAACATAGAAACAGGGCGTCTTGCCAGAAAACACAATGCCCTGGAGCGAGCGAGCAGAAAGCTGGTAGTTTTGCACCAGATGGGGACGTGAATATATCTAGGTCAGGTCTTCCCCATCTTTCGAAGATGTTGTCTACCACTGACTGTCTCAGTTCCCACTTGTGGGCTCTGGCTTGGGTGCGACTAAGCATGTCTGCCTGGACGTTCTGAACACCCAGGACATGAACTGCTGTCAGAAGGCGGCTGTCACCTACTGCCCAATACCATACTCTCATCGCTTCACAACAGAGGGGATATGAGCGCATTCCTGTTTGTTTGTGTACCAGACAACGCATATATTGTCTGTCTGGATCATAAGCTGCCCCAGCTGTATTAAATGCTGGAAAGCTTGTAAAGCATTCAGTACCGCCCTCATCTCCAACACATTGATGTGGAGAGGGAGTTCACTGTCAGACCAAGAGCCCTGAGTCCTGTGAGCACCCAGGTAGGGTCCCTATCCCGATTCTGAGGCATCTGTCATTAGGATCTGGGAGGGAGGGTCTGTATGGAACACCCTGAAGGAGGTTGTCTGGGTCCTGCCACCACAACAGATCCTGAGCCATCGGGTCTGAGACCAGGATCTCATGGTTCAGATCATCGGATCTCTGGTCCCATTGCACCCTGAAAGTTCACTGCGTGACTCTCGTATTAAGTCTGGCTAGAGGAAACGTAGGGACAGCCGCAGCCATGAGACCCAAGAAGGCAAAGAATCACCCTAGCAGAAATCAGTCTCTGTGAGGCCACAAAGTGCACCTGTTTTTGCAGGGTTTCCATCCTGTCTAGTGGCAGAAAGGCTGTGCCCTGGAACGTATCCAACACCGCCTCAAAAAATAGGAGTTGTTGTGTGGGAAAAAGGTGGGATTTGGAATGGCTGATAGTAATGCCCACCTTCTGGAAAAGGTCCAGAGTAATGGCCAAGGAACTGGCCAAACAGTCCCTTGATGGGGCCAAAAGAAGCCAATCATCGCGGTATGGAAAAATCTGTACTCCTTGTCTGCACAAGGCCGCTGCTATCACTGCTAGACATTTCGTAAACACTCTGGGTGTTGACAAAAGGCCAAAGGGAAGAGCTTTGAACTGAAGATGCTCTCCCAGAAAACAGAATCTGAGGAACCTGCGATGCGGCAGAAAAACTGGGATGTGCAGGTAGGCATCCTGCATGTCCAGTGCACACAGCCAACAGTCCTTCTGTAAGAGAGGAATCAAGCTGGGCAGAGGCAACATTTGGAACCTCTTGTATTCCACGTAGAGGTTCAGGGAACTCAGGTCCAGAATGGGTCTGAGATCGCCCGTCTTCTTGGGCACCAGGAAGAAGTGCGAATAGAACCCTTTCCCTTGTTGCTTGTGGGAACCGGCTCTATTGCTGCATTTGCTAGCAGGGAGCTTATTTCCTTTCTTACTAAAGAAATGTGGCTTTGCGGGTAAGATGAGCAACGTGGAGGATTTTCTGGAGGTTCCTCTGTGAACTCTATCGTGTGGCCTTGAGCCACCAGCAGGAGTACCCACATGTCCGTAGTTATTGTCTTCCATCCCGGTAGGTGTCTTGCAAATCTTCCTCCTACTGGTTCCTCTGTGACTCGTTCCAGAGAAGGGAGGAGGTCCAGAGAGTTAGGAGGCAGTGGAGAAGGTGGAGGCGGCAGCTCCTGAGGCCCTATGGGATTTTGCCAGGGGTGCCATGCCTGCCGAAGTGGCCCAACATTTGTTCTGACGTTGGTCCTGGGGCTGACTTTGCTGGGGATGCTGCTGCCACCGAAATGGCTGCTTAGATTTCTGAGGGGGTTTATACATGAACTGGACAAAGCGCAAGGCCCTGCCCCTGTTCTGCAAGTCTGTAATGATGTCTGACATCCCCTCCGAAAAAGACTGGACCTCGGAAAGGTGCGTCTTGAATGGCTATCTGGACTTCTGGTGCCAGGCCTGAAATCCTGAGCCATGCATGTCTCTGCAGGCTCATGGCAGTGGCTGTGCCTCTAGCTGATGTGTCCACGGCATCGTAGGTGGCCTTCAGGGTGTGTCTGCTAGCCGACTTAACCATGCCTTCCATCTCCTCTTTCAACTGGAAGTCCTAGAGAGAGTCGATCTTAAGACTCCAGTTGTCCCAAAATGGATTTCTGGTAGACTACCATATGAGCCACATAATTCAGGGCTCTGATAGCCAAAGTGAAGAAGAATAAATCTTCTTTCTGTTCTGGCCAATGACCTTAGATTCCTTATCCGGTGTTTTGGTTTGGCTAACCTATCATGGACTGCACTAATGAGCACTGAGTCGGCCTTGGGGTGAACGCTCAGGTGGTCCTTTCCCTCAGGTGCCTAATATATTCTGTCTGCCTTTCTGGCCGCAGGTGCCCATGAGGTGGGCTGCTTCCAAACTGTGGTAGCCAGGTCCTCATGCAGTCCTATCCAGGGCGGGAAGAAGGTAGGTGATAGATCAGATAGTTCTAGATGCTCTGCCAGCCTCTGGCGTTGGAGATCCTAGGCCTCAGTGTGCCAGTCATAAACAGACTGGATCTTTCTAACAAGTTTCGTAAAGGAAGGATCCTGCAGTGGAGACTTGGGCAACTCCTTGGGCTTTGGAGCCTCCAGTGTGGGTGACTCATAGTCAGTACTGGAGTGAGCCTAGTTGCTTTCTGAACCTGACGTCGGGTTCTCATCAGGTGAGCTAAGTCTCAGGAGTGGGATCTCTACTGACCTGGAAAGGTCCCTAGGCCTTGTGAATTCAGTGCAAGGCAGTGTAGGTGGGAAATGTTCCATCATCCTACTCAACGTTGAAGGCCAGGGGGCCCGATGGCAGGATTTCTTTAGGCGATGGAGGCCTGGGTGGTGTCGGGGCTGACGGAAGCTGCCTCTTCTCAAGCTCTGATGTGAGCTGCGATTTTGCCTCATTCCACCAAGTTCGCTGCATCGCCTGAAGGTCCACCTGAAGCTGAGGTGGGGGAGCAGAGGCGGAGGTAGGTAGGTAGGGGTGTGCAAATCCCGGGTAACTCATACAATAGAAATAGTTAAAACCCGGCAATGGATACCCCGGCATCGGGAACCCTGGAAAAGGGTACCCCGGTGTTGGATATTGTGGCGCCGGATACCTCGGCATGAGGTAATGCAGCGTGGGATAGCCCGGCGTCGAGTAACCTGGAGGGTTGCCCAAAGGACCCAGCATCGGCCCAGACAGAGAAACATATGGCTTGGGTGTCGGGCTGGATGACGGGGCGGGCTCGACTTACCGGTCCTACTGTTGCCCCTAGGCCTCTTAATCTTGAGAGGCTTAGTGGGAGTGTGCGCCTCCATTCCCCCGTCGACTCCTGTTGGGCCAGAGTCCAAGCCTGACAGGGAGGCCGATGACTGCTCCATAGCCACAGAGGCAGCCTTGGATGAAGGTTTCTTCCCTGGAGTGGAAGTTATCTCCTAGGCCACAGCACCCGACGGGGCCCATGGCTTGGAAGGGGACTCTTCCCAGTCCTGATGTCTCTCCTTGTCCTTCTTCTTCTTGTGATGGCCTTCTGGGGAAGAAGAAGAGCTCCTGAGTTTCTTCAGCTCCTTCTTCATGGAAGCAATTTTTAGTTTTAAAAGGTGGGCTTCGAGCCAGCCTGGTGGCACTGAGGATTGAGGTGCTGGACGCCATACCTCACGCCACGCCCGGTGAACGGGTTCAGAAAGCAAGCTCGGTGCTGGGCTTGGCAGGGAGGGAGAGATTGGCGTCCGATGAACTGCTCTCCTCTCCGGGAGAGGGTAATGGGCTGTCCAGTGCCCCAGCAACCCTGATGGAGAAGCAGGGGTGCTGCAGGATGGAGGTCAAAATGAGTGGAGGCGTGGTAGACGCAGACAAGGTTGCCGTGAGCCTTGGTGTCACTGCACGTCACGCTCGGGGGGAGCTCACCAGGAACTAAACCGAAAACCCCTTTGGCCCAGATAGGCAACAACCCCAAAATGCCTAGCCACCACACACCCCATGCAGGACCTCCTCCTCTGCTCCCTTTGATCTCCTCATGGACCTTGGGCCAGGGAGGATCCCGCGGGGAGAAAGCAACGTGCTTGAGGAGGTGGAAGTCACAGTGGGCAATAGAGTGGTAGGTGAGTTGGAAGTCTGAGATAGTGCCAAAGGAGATATACAAATACGTTAAAAAAATAAATAAATAAAAAAAGGTGGGCTTCCAGAAACTGCGGACGGCATTTTTGTGTGGCCTGGTTAAACCCCTGGCAAATCTCATACTCCTTGGTCTTGTGGTCTGGGCCCAGACAGAAAAGGCAGAGGGAATGGCCGTCCTTGTGGGGGAGCAGAGTCCCGCAGGAGTAGCACTTGTTTTTATGCGATTCGGATCATGTTGGAGACGACATGCACATATGTATACTAACACTATCTACAATGAAAAAAGTCATATTTTAAGTTTAAATTCAAGTAATTTAAGCATGAGATACTCATCCAAGATGGCGTCAATAAAAGCAACATTCTCCATCAGGTCCGCATGTGCAGGTCGACGGCAGAAAACTGGAGGCCAGGCGTGGGGAACGCTCCCTATATAGCGGCACGCTGACGCCGGTCATGTGACACCGGGAGAGGTCCCCTGCCAGACACTGCTAGCTAAAACTTTTCTGTGTGGTCCTAGCACCTGGTGGCTTAGTCCTACCTCTTAGTAACGACTGCAAGAGCCCTCTCAAAGTAAGATCCATTGTTCCTATGAGCTGCATGAACTCCTGAGCTGGAAATCAAGTGGTGTGCTAAAATTTCTCAGAGTTTGTAAGTCCTGGAATTTTGCTGAAATTGGGAAGATTCTGCCCTGACAAGTTCTGAAGTCTGCCCAGAGATGGTTCAGTGTCTGAGCTAAAAATAGGGAACTCTTTTGATGGTTGAAGACAAAACCATGGGCAGAAAGGCAGTGAATAACTTCTGCAACTGCTTGTTGGGCTGACTCGCATTGAGGAGTTCAGATCAGGATGTCGTCCAAATAGGGGAACAGTTGGATCCCCTGGCTGTGCATGTGTGCAATTACTGCCACTAGAACCCTGAAGAAGACTCTTGGGGCAGTGGAAAGCCCGAATGGAAGGGTATGAACTGGAAATGGCTGTCCTGGACCTTGAACCTCAGATATTGCCAGTAAGTGTCTCGGATGAGGATGTGCAAATAGGCATCCTGTAAGCTGATGAAGGCTAGGAAGTCTCCTTGGTAAACTTTCCTGATGATGGACAACAGAGTGTCCATCTTGAAAGAGCAGCTACATACAAAGAGATTCAGGAACTTGAGGTCCAACACTGGTCTGAAATCCCTTGTGCATTTTGGAACAATGAAGAAGAGGGAGTGTACGCCTCTATTAACTTCTGGCAGGGGTACTGGTTCTATGGCCCCTTTCTGCAGAAGGTCTGTTAAGCCTGAAGCATCATAAGTCTCTTGGTGGAGCTGGCAGATATTGAAGACGGCATCATACGAGGAAAAGGAGGCTTTGTGTCAAATTCTATGAGGTATCCCTTGTTTACAATGATCAGGACCCATCTATCTGCTGTCATATGGACCCATTCCCCCAAGAAAGAGGAAAGTGCGCCTCCGATTCGGGGATGGGCTTAGACTGTCTCACCGTGGAAACTTTTTGTTTGAATTTCCAGAGTCACGGTCACCATTTCCTCTGCCTTTGCTGTTGTGCCAATTATGGGAAGCAAACCAGGTTGTTCTGGTTTCCTGATCTATTGTAGAATGATTGGCCATGAAAAGGTCACTGGGAATGGCCAAACCAACGTTTGTCTCTCACTTTTGACTGTGAGATGTGGACCTTACCAGTTTCCCCAGACTCCTTCACTGAGTCCTTAAGTGTTATGCAAAAAGGAGACCTCCTTTGTATGGGGCATTTACAAAGTGGACTTTTGAAGAAGTGTCTGCCTGTCAGGCCTTCAACCAGAGGTTTCTTGCCGTTGATGTTTGTTAAAATATTGTTCCAGCGGCACAGCTTACAGCATCCTCCGAGACATCCGCTGAGTAGGATGAGGCAAGGCCCATGAAATGCAATTGCTGGATCAGGGTTTTGTTCCTCTCAGAATCCTCCGTGAGCTTAAATATCTGCTCTGTATCCCAGGAGAGAGCAGCCCTGTCTGAGAACAGATTAGTTGTTGCAACCTTCAGGAAGCTGCAGAGGCCTGAAATGCCTTTTTTAAAGATGGTATCACCTTGTGTTTTTTTGTCAGGGATGATATCATGGGGTCAGTCTTAGAAAGATTCAACCATGTGTCAGATCATTTTTATCGAACTTCAACAGTTTGTTGATCCTGCATGGGACAGGATAAGTTTTCTCTGGGCCTTGACACTCCTCCTTAAGTACTTCATCGATTGCTGGTGGAATAGCAATGCTGTTGACAGTTTAGCTGATCTGGATAATCTAAAGGTTGGCTTGTTCTCTTTGGAAGGTCTTCCATATCGAAGTGCCGTTTGGAATCCAGCACTGCATCTGAGGAACTGCTATGGATTTCTCCCTCTTCAGTGGAAGACAAACCCAACTCTGAAGAGGATGGAAATCTGACATGCTACTTTTTTTTTTTTGTGATGACGGGAGTGGTAGTCTGCCTCGTCCCTGTAGTGTGGAGAGCTGGCCCATTCCTCCTCCTCCTTCTTGATGCAGCGATGTTCCTGATGGTGATCCTCATCTGCAGGGGGGAGATGGAGTTCTTTTTCCAGATGCCTTCTTGTGGGTATGACTCTGCAGGGATGCATGGGGCTGAAGATCAAAGGACGTCAGGTCTAACGCAAAGGCTCTGTTCAGTTTAGCTATGAGGTCTGGAGTCAGCTGCAGCAGGAGCTGCTCTGTCTCTTCCTGGCAACGAGACAATGTAGTAGTATCCTCCTTTGTGTAAGTAGTGGCCAAAGTGGCTGTGGTTTCGCATTTGAGACACAGGGACCCAAAAATATAGGTTACTCACCTGTAACAAGAGTTCTAGGAATGGTATATGTTGTTCATTCACACTGTCTGGCAGGTTCCTTGCCGCTTTAAATCTTGCTGGAAGGTCTTCAAGCTGGCTCCTCCCACCCACCCAGATGGCAAAACTCTCGGCTCTGCCCCATGACACCAGATCTAGCCCGCTGGAAGCCAGGTTGTGCGTCGAAGCCGGGGAGGTCGGTGGGTCGTATGGATGAACAATATATACCATTCCTAGAACTCCTGTTACAGGTGAGTAACTTGTATTTCTAGGGACATGGATATGTTGCTCATCCACACTGTCTGGCAGACTCCTAGCAGTTCTCTGGGAGGAAGGAGGCAAGGCGCACACCTCCTACTTGGGAAATAGAGACTGGAGAACTGAGGCCCCAAAACCAGCATCCCAGCGTGACTCAAGGTCGATGTAGTAGTGGGTGATGAAGGTGTGTGCTGATTTCCAGGTAGCAGCCCTGCAGATTTCCTGGATAGGGACATCCCTGGAAGCAGCCACCGATGCAGCGGTATGGCGGGTAGAATGAGCTCTTATCCCTCTGGGAGGCTCCATGCCCGCCAACCTATAGCAGAGATCTATGCAGGAGGTGACCCACCTGCCTATTGTCACGTGGCTGCAGGTCTGCCAGGTGCGGCTTCAGCGTAGGTGACAAACAGCTGGCGAACCTCTCCCCAAACTTCAGCCGTCCGCTCCTTATAATAAGCAGCTCTTCTAGGGTCCAAAGTATAGAGCCTATATTCGGCCTCCGAGGTGTGATTGGGGTAGAACACCGGCAGAGTCAACACCTGGTTAAGGTGAAACTCCGACACCACCTTCGGAAGGAATTTCGGGTGAGGGCGCAGGACAACCTTGTCCCTGTGGAAGACCAGATAAGGAGACTCGATGGAAAGTGCCTGGAGCTCTCCCATCCTTCTGGCTCACGTGATAGCCACCAAGAAGGCGGTCTTCCACGACAGGTGAGAGATGTCACACCTGTGCATCGGTTCGAATGGCTTGCCCATGAGCTTAGCCAATACCAGCAGTAGATCCCACGGAGGTGGAGGTTCTTGCACTGGAGGGGATATGTGATCAAGGCCTTTGAAAAAGCGCCCGACCACCTTCTCCTGCACCACCGACTGCTTCCCGGCCTGCGCCCGGTAAGCAGAGATGGCTGCCAGGTGCACCTTAAGGGTCGTCGACCGAAGCCCTAGCTGAGAAAGGGACCACAGGTAGTCCAGTAAGCTTGCCAAGGAACAGGAGGAAGGGTCCAGGCCCTTGCCCTGACACCAAATGGAGAATCTCTTTCATTTGAAGGCATAGCATTTTCTGGTCGACTCCTTACGGGATGCCTCAACGATGTTGAGGACCTCGTCAGAAAGACCCAAGGCCTGGAACTCTAGCCGCTCAGGAACTAGGCCGTCAGGTGCAGGGATTGAAGGTCCAGATGGAATACCTTCCCCTGACTGACTGAGATCAGGTCCGGGCGGGCTGGAAGCCGCCTCAGGAGCCTGGAGCTGAGACTGAGGAGATCTGGATACCAGAACTGGCAGGGGCCAGTTTGGGCCAGAATCACCTGCGCTGTCCCTCCTCACCTTGGAAGCACCTTGTGGATCAAGGGAAATGGTGGAAAAGGGTGTAGAGAGGCCTGGGGTCCATGGCCTCGAGAAGGCATCCCCCTGCAGCGTGCCCTGCTGGGGGCGGGGGCATGAAACAGTCTTAGCTTCGCATTCTCCCTGGAGGCAAACAGGTCCGCCTCAGGCGTGCCCCAGTGGGAGAAGAGATCTTGTACTACCTCTGACAGGAGAGACCACTCGTGAGACACAGCCCCTATCCGGCTTAGGGCATCGGCCAGGGTGTTGGAGGCTCCTGCCACGTGAATGGTGAGAAGATCCAACTCCAGGCTGCGCATGAGAAACCAAATGCGGAGAGCTTCCCTGCATAAAGGCATGGAGCGCGTCCCGCCCTGGCAGCTTAGGTAGTACATGGTCGTGGTACTGTCCATCTGAACCTGAACCACTTGACCCTGTAGAAACTGAGCAAAGGTGGTGAGGGCTAGACGAACCACTCGAAGCTCCAGCAGGTTGATGTGGCATCAGGACTCCCGAGGGGACCAGAGGCCGTGTGCTCTGTGCTCCCCCAGATGGGCACCCCAACCCATCAGAGAGGCATCAGTCGATAGAGAGACCGTCGGCTCGGGGCAGACAAACAGGATGCCCTCCTACAGATGTGCCGGAACAGTCCACCACTGGAGAACGTTCCACATCCCCTGGGTCACCGTCACTAGCTGATCCAACGGATCGAAGTGCTGTGACCATTGGCTGGCCAGTCCCATTGAGGACACATGTACCATGGGCCCAATGGACCACGCTGATACAGGCGCCATGAGGCCAGGAGGTGCAGAAAGTCCCGGGCAGGTGCGGTGCCCAACCTGAAATGATTGGGCAAGGAGGAAAGAACCTCGGCCCTGTCCATGGGAGCTGTGCTCTGGCTCAAAGAGTCGAGCTCTACCCCGATGAAATGTTATCACCTGCTTTGGCACGAGTTCTGACTTGGCCTCGTTGATGAGGAGGCCAGTCTGAGAGCAAACCTGGAGGGCCAGATCTCTGGACCGCTCCACTTCCGCTCTGGAGGGAGTTGCAATCAGCCAGTCGTCCAGGTAGGGGTACACATGGACCCTTCGGCACTGCAGGAATGCCGTCACCACTGCCATGCATTTGATGAAGACCCTGGGAGCTAGGGAGAGGCCGAAGGGCACGGCCTGGAACTCATAAAAAAGGGATCCCTCCGCTCTGAAGCAGAGGAATCTCTGATGGGACGGACGGATTGGGACGTGAAAGAACGCATCCTGAAGGTCCAAGGAACAGAACCACACACCTCATTCCAAGGATGGGATTATCTGAGCCAGAGTGACCATCCTGAAGGTCTGAGACCTTAGGAACCTGTTCAGGTCGTGCAGGTCGAGAATGGGGCACCAGCCCCCCCCTCCATTTTGGGACCAGGAAATACCTGGACACAAACCCCGGGTCTGGAGGAGGATCTGCCACCTTCCTGATCACCTCTTTTTGAGGAGCAGGGCAATATCGGCTCGGCGGGCCGACAGCGAGGCTGCGGACCCCGTGGCCCCCCGAGGGGCGACAGCTCGGAAGGGTGGGACCTGCTCGAATTCAGAGGCAGGCCCTTTCCTACCATCTCCAACACCCAGCGGTCCGTGGTGATAGCGGACCAGGCGGAAAGAAGTGGTGAGCCGTCCCCACAGGGGATCCCGGGGAGTGGAGGCTGGGGGTGACACCCTCAACCCGTCACTGGGCAGGCTTGAGGAGGGACCCGGGCCGATGGACCTCCTGAGCCTTCCTCCCTGCTTCCTGTTACAGGAAGCCACAGGCTTGGGTTTGGGATGCCAAGCGCGAGCCTGTTGGCCCTGGTGCTGGTGCTGTTGGGCCGGACGTGCCGCAGCGCAGAAGGACGAAAGGGCTTGTGCTGCTGTCGGTGGCCTTTGTCCTTCTGGGCAGAGATGACAGAGTCCAGAGTGGCATTGGACTTCTCGATCCGCTGGAGGTGACCTTCCACTCCAGGGCGAAGAGGTCGGTCCCCAAGAAGGGGACGTCCGCCAATTTGTGCTGGGTATCCGCCGTGAAGGTGGATATCCTCAGCCATGCTCTGTGGCGCATGGCCACCGCGGCCGCAACCGATCTGGTACAGGAGTCCCCTATGTCCAGAGCTGTTTGGAGCTGCTGCTTCGCCACCACCCTACCTTGGTCCTGAACCTGCCGGACCGTGGTCTGCAGGTCAGCCGGGAGATGAGGGATCACCTCATCCAGGAAGCCCATGAGGGCGTGGGAGAAGTGTGCCATCAGCACGGCCGAGCTGGCCTGGCGGAGGCCAAGGGAGGACACAGCGTACACCTTGTGCCTGGCGTAGTCCAGCTTTTTGGACTCCTTGTCGGGGCTTGTCCATGTCCCTAAGCGTTCCCAGGCGCGGAAGCATGTCGGTGACCAACCCCTCGGCAGAAGGTGTTCTGAAAACCAGGAAAAAAGGCAGTGGGGACCACATACTTCCTGGCCATCCTGGCCGAGGTGAGGACAGAAGCCAGCCACCACCAAAGCTCCAGGCTGGGCTACAATGGCCTCAGCCACCGGAAAACCTCGTGGGTGATCCTTGGTGAAATATCTCAGTCAGGGGATCTTGGCCAGCGTTGGATATGGGCTCGAGCTGCATCCGGTGGACTCTGAGATGAGCCGAAGCAAACCCATGAAGGACGATGGGCTTTCGTCCAGTGACTGGCCCCCACAAGACTCCAGGTCAATCAGCCTGGAGAACAGGGAGGAGTCGTCGTCGGACTCCGAGGAGTCTGCGAAGAGCTGCCTAGGGCCTGAGCCACCCTCCACCTGCCGAGGACGGTCGGGAGTGAGGGTGACCAACAACCTGTGGGGCAGGCCTTGACCCGACCGAGGTCATGGTGGCGCCCCATTCGGTTGTGGGCGGAGGTTCCACCACAATCAGTGGGGCAGCAGGTTCGACCCGAACAACCGCCCAGGCTTGGGCATCTCGACTGCAGCGAGGGGTTGTTTCGGCCGCTCGGGAGACAGCCACTTGATGGCCGGGGAAGGTGTTGGCATCGACTTGCTCCCAGACAAAAGTAACTGCTGCCACATCAGGTCCTTGTAGCGTCGACGCAGTTTGCGCTGAAGTCTCTCCTCTTCGAGGGAGGAGGAGCAAGAGACGGCGGCAGCGCCGCTACCTCGGTGCCAAGACGAGACCGCCGATGTCGGCGGATCGGCTGGACCGAGAAGAAGTCAAAGACCGAGACCGAGATCCTTGGTGTTTCCGAGGACGGGCCTGGGAAGGCGGGGACACCCGCTTCCTCCTCGGACACCTTAACGAGGACTGCTGCACCGGGGCACAGGCAGATCCTCGGTCTCCACGGAGGAACGGCGAAGAAGGGTTGTCGGCTTCACCAGTCGACAGCCCGTCCGGCAGTCGAGAAAAATCTCGACCGCATCGGCGGGAGTCTCGGCCGGCTGGCGGCCAGGGCGCTGCGAAGCCAGCGGCCTTAGCCTAAACCTCGACCCGAAGTAGACAGTCGGCTGTCCGGAAGGGACCTCTCCCGCTCCATGAGCGCCCGACGATGGGACTTACCGCCAGAATCCTTCTTTTTGGACCGAGAGGAATGTCCGATGGCCCCTCTCCCTTCGTGGAAAGGGATTGGCAAAGCTCCTGGAACGAAGCTGAATACAAGGTACCCAAAGAGAGCAGGATAAATGCCGTGACCGAGGAGGAGAAAGATGTGGCCTCCTCCTCGAGGGCGATCATCTGCTCGAGCTGCTCAGCCGAGCCAGCCGCCGCGGTAACCGCCCAATGGGCCTCCTTCGACTTTACTGGCGGGTAGCGCTTCTCGGGGCGCCCTAGCTTTCACCAGGCAGCGCGGTCCTCCAGGATGTTGGCCAAGAATGAACAGCATGACTCGCAGGCCTGCGGGTTGTGTTCTAGGCCTAGGCAGTAGACGCACGTGGAGTGCGGGTCCGTCCTGGACATCTTCTGCCCACAAGGGCACCGCCGAAAACTGGGAGTTGATTTGTCCATCGCAGCCGCGAGGAAAAAAGATGACTGAAGTCTTGAAATTTTTAAAATGAGTTTCAGGCAAACTGAAGAATTAGGATCCAGTCTATCACGAAAAGCGTTAAGAAGAGAACCTGAGCTTCCAAGCGGTAAGGAAGATCTGGTGTCATGGGGCTGAGCTGAGAGTTTTACCACCCGGGTGGGTGGGAAGAGCCAGCTTGAAGACCTTCCGGCAAGATTTAAAGCGGCAAGGAACCTGCCAGTCAGTGTGGATGAAGAACATATCCATGTCCCTAGAAAAGGTGGCTAGCTGGGTGACTTACATTTGGAGTATTTTCTCCTCCTAGACGCTTCGTCCACAGACTTGCTGGAAGAGTTATCTGATGATATTTCTCTCCCAATGAAGCCCAAGTTCAGAGAAAGCAACCTGTAGCTGGGTAGTGTGGAAATCAACAGACAGTCTGAACGGGGCACCCTGTGATGAACTCAGGCAGCCAAAACAGGACTCCCTGCAAGTAATACGGCACTGTCAAGTATCAGCTGAAAAGCGCTGCCGCAGCCATGCTGAATGGCAGAGAGTTCCAATGGACTAGAAAGGACAAACAATTTTTAGGGTTCCAGTGAAAAAAACCCACACCATCCTGCTTAAATAAAAACACATTGACCTGCTGTGGTTCTTGTGGCTCCTACACTGCCTCAGAACAACAGTGCTGTCTACTAAATGCCTGTGTTCAGACAAAGCCAACCCTCAGCAAGGGAGGGAGTCGGTTGTTCAAAAAGCCCCAGTTAGTGCCAGGAAATCCCCAGAAGTACCTCGACTCCACTGCACAAGTGCTTGGTTGAGCGGGAGAGGAAGCATGGCAAAAGCTAGCATACGTGCTACTCAAAATGGCCACCAGCATGGTCTTCCCACGTGTTGCACTGTCCTTAACACTACAGCACTCAAAGGCTTCCCGATCCTCAACAACCAGAAAAAAAGAAGTCCGCACTCACTGTGGCTCTCCGATGCTTGTCGAGAGCTGCCCACCCACCTGAAGACACCTCCTCTGAAATAATGCCTCAGCAAGTCTGCTACAGCACTGTGCAGCTCCATGGGTGGTCCACATGTCAGGCAAGACTTCTGTGTTGTGACATGATGAGCAGAGCTTGCTAGAAGCACTGTAACGCCTCTTCCCAGAGTCTGCAGTCCGACAATGCAGATGACAATCCAACTCCTCTACAGGATCAGACTTTTCTGTCATCTTTGGGGATGGCCTCTGAGCTATCCGGGGCGAGGGGAGCACCAGACTGAGCAGCAAGGCCCCATCCAGGAGGCCACAGCTGGAGGGAACCCATTGAACACATGCAGGGTAGAGCCAAACAAGGCGAGATCTCCCTCAGAAAAAGGTCCCAAGAAATCCAATACTGATGTCCAAAGGAAAAAAACAACAAAAATATTTCTAGAATGCAAGGTAAATCTCTGCCTCGGTCACCTAGTGACAGAGCAATGCTGCAAACCTGCCTGCTTACTCAGCGGCAGGAAAAAGACTGGCACAATCCACAGTGGGAGTTACTGGTGTCCCCAGTGCTGCTGTCTGATTCCTGCTTATTGGACAGCAAGAGAGGGAGGGAGATCCCAGTGGTCCTAGAGCCCTGCAGCCAGCATAAGGAGGGAGAAAAACATGTTACCCCCAGCTCCTCCAACCCTCACAGCACCAATTCCTCTCCCAGCTTCCCAGTGAAGTTTCTGTATGATCTTTATCTTATCTTATTAGTGTAACCTCTCTACAAATTGGGGTTTACTATGATGTCTTCCTGGGCTCTCTAATGCCCACTGTCAGGATGGTGTCCTGTCTGCAGTAGTTCAGTTTGTCTGCATAGGAGCACCTTAGTAAGCCTCCATGCTCAAGGCCACTGATTTACGGTGATTAAAACAATTAAATTCCATTTTCAAGACTTAAGATTCCGGAATTTTACCGGTGATTGTTACTCTAACTTCTGGATTTTACCGGGATTCTGCTATCATTCTTTTAGTATGTGCATAAATAATCAGAATCAAAGAAGGCTTAATAATCAGAGCATTAAATAAAGCAAACTGAAAATAGTACAGGAAGGAATTAAAAGAAAAACACACTTTTTTATAGATTTATTGACCTGATAGAAAATGCCAGATTCCATGGAATCTTCATTTTTACCGGTCTTCAGGCAGCCCCAATTCCGGAATTTTACCAGATTTTCCGGTAAAAAACGAAAAACAGTGGCCTTGTCCATGCCTGTCTCTTTAAGAGAACACCTATGCTTTGTTAGAAATCAGTCTGGGCTTGGTCCGAGTAATTTAAGGTTTGTGACCAGCCAGACAGTCCATTGTTCTGCTCCATTCTGCAGTCGCTACTTGTGCAGAGGGAGCTCTGTTAGGGGAAAGTGATTATTTACTGTTTATCTGTTATAATAATAATGATAGAGGAGTTTGTCTAACCTGCTTTTATTTGCAGTTTGAGTTTTTGAATAAGAGCCACCATTTTGTTTCTGGACTTACAGCGTTGGACCAATCGAACCTCAGGGGACCTAAAATGGAGACTGTAACCAGAGGTCTTGTGGGAAGGAAATTCTGTAGTATTTGTAGTTTTAAAGGTGTAGCGCCTAAATGGACCTGGAGGGGAGCCCTTGCTGTGACAGACAGTTCCCTCAGCCAGCTGAACCCTTTGGATCTCAGAGGAAATTCCAGAACTGCCTGAAGCAGAGGCAGTCGAAAGTTGGAGGTGGAAGAGTGAACAGCTCGAGCTGTTGAGCAACTGCTCCTAGGAAGAGTACAGGAGAATCGGCGGGAAGGCTCTGCTGGCCCTGCCTGCCACGCTCTCCAGTCTGAGATATTGCCTTGCGTAAAAGTCGGACCTTTCCGATTGTAGGTGGAGACTGCAGCAGAGGAGAGAAAAGTGTGTCACTGTCTTTTGCAAGTGGGACCGAAGACTTGCTCCAGAAGCGATCGGCCTGCCTGAATGAGAGAAAATAGTCTTGGATTGAAAGGTTTGTGCAGAGACCCTGTACTTTGCGACCAGACTTTATCCGAACTGTTACTCAGTGAAGTTATTGATTTAAATGTGCTGAATGTATTTCGTGGGTCACAATTTGGTTCCCCATGGCGAAATCTGTTGTGCCAGCTGGAGGCTTCTCCAGCAAACGATCACAGACTCTTTCAGAACTGTTCATCCTGCCTGGGCCGCTGTCCTTGATTTGGAGATCATCTCGGTGAAAGACCCACTTGGGGATTCAACCCACTGCTGAACACCATCGAACAGGTAGCGACCACTAGGAGGTGAGTCGTGTAGGCCCTGCTTCCCCTGGTCATCCAGATCAGCACCACAAGGTTTTCATCTTGCCAGTCCTGCATCCTGGTTTGGATAGCGTTAGTAACTTCAGGGTAGCTCCCTGCAATAACAGCAACAAATCATTGTGTACCATCTAACTGTATATTCTGGGTTATTGCAAAGAACTGAGCCATCCGGCTCAGGATTACAATTACTTTGGTTGTGTGCATGTTAACTGTTTTCCTTCCTAAGGGCCCCAACGACAGCTGCAATGCCGGCCTACCCCAAGCAATGCTTCAGGCTAGCCTGAGTAACACACTGGGTATCCAGGGTTGTGGGACTGTTAAAAAGGGATTTACAGTGCATGCTGAAGCAATCTGGATTTGATCAGAAGAGCCAATCATTTGCTAGCTTCATGCTCCACCCTTGTTCATTTCCCCTGAATAAACCAGATTGCGGGTTTTCGTGTTCAACCTGGCTAGTGTAAACATTACTGATTGGGTTACAGTATTACCATTGCATTGCTGCATCACTGATCTTATTTTCCAGGGGGTCCCCAGGGCAGCTGCAGAAGATCCAGCTCTGCTGGTGAGTGCTAGGGGTGTGAGCCTACTATTGTTGTTATTTGGTGCAGGTGAATGTTATATTGCTTTACTGATTAGGCCACAAGGTGGGTTGATGGGTGGTTATAGTATCCCAGAGAGCTATACCGCAGCAGCTATGCTACCCCAGTACCATTCTTCCAGGTGGAGGCACCCGTTCACAGAACTCAGGCCCCTCAACCTGTGCACAGTCACGCAGGCAGGGGTAGTAGCCCATAGGATAACGCCACCTAGGGGTTACATTGGTAAAACAACCCTTCCCCCACCACAGTACATAATAATGCCAATTTAAATTCCCACTGCCATCTACCCTGGTCCACTGTAATGTGAAGCACAGCCCTACTCCACCACCCACTGCCACCCAGCATCCTCCCCAATCATCTTCAACAGAAAGGATAACCACAGGTCAGAATACCTGTAGCAAAAAAAAAATTCCCATGAGTGGTGAGCAGCCATCATCACGGATTCATTTACAATGAAAGAATTGGTGATTCGAACATACAACAGTTGCCAGCAGCAAAAGGCCATCCTGGTCTATCTAGGCTGCTCGAAATTGCAGCTAGCGCCCTATTCAGCAGCTGCCCCAATCCCTCCCCTTCCCTCCCTTTACCCTCTCCTTTGCCCTGTCCCACTGCTTTTTGAAGCAATCCACTGTGTTACATGCCACCACCTCAGCCGGTAGTGCGTTCCACTTTACCACCACCCTCTCCGTAAAGAAATGCCTCCTCATCTCCCTTCTGAATCTACCCCCACCAATCTCATGTCATGGACCCTAGTCTCTCTCCCCAACCTCCTCCTGAATAGACCCTCTGTGTCTGTTTTGATTATCTCCTTCATGTATTTGAAGGTCTCAATCATGTCCCCACGTCCCTCCTTTCCTTCAGTGTGCAATATTTAACTCTCTCAGTCTGACCTCATATGGAAATTCCCCCAGGCCCTGAATCATTTTTGTTGCCCTATGCTACACCCCCTCCAACAGCCTAATGTCCCTTTGTCAGTGATGATGTGATAGTACACCCGACTGGCTGACCACACTGACCAATCAGCTGCTACTACTAGCACTCACGGGGAGTCTAGCCATTTAGTCATTCTGGACAGTGAGTGATGACAGCAACAATCAGGGTCCCTCCACCTGCAGAAGGGTTGGTTAGGGAGCAGAACAGACGGGATTGCAATGAGAGTGGAAGGGGGTTATGGGGGTTATGTTTTCAACTCAGTATGTACTCCCTGGTTAAACCTTTAAATAAATAAATGGGAATACAGGTGGAAAAGTGAAGAACTGTAAAGATAAAACAAGTTAAGAAATCCTATTACCGTCTTTGGTGACATTCTATAGAAACAGGAATGAGGGGAGAGCACTGGATAACAGCCAGGTAGAAATATGAGTCTAGAAATGACTTCCTAGTGACTTCCTGTGTTTGAGATACAATTAGATAAAAAAATCTACTGTGTTTACTTTACAAGTAGGGTTCATTGCCATACTGAATTCTACAGTTCCATCTGGCAACTACCATGAACACTAGATTATGTACCTCATCACCATTATTGTCATTTTTGTTTCGAGACCAAAAATAATGTCGAACATCTCTAAGTGCTGTTCGCAATAAAACAGTAATCATACTCATTCACTACAAACCGCAGCTTATAGATACCGTACGATAAATATAAAATCCCAAAGAAAACAAACAATACAATAATGACACAGCAGTAGAACAACCAGAAGGAGCCATAAGATTGTCAACAGAAACTGATGCCTAAGATGAATTGATGTTTGTTTGTTTGTTATCTGGCTAAGTACTCTCAAGCCGAAACTCCTTTTACAGGCACAACCTGAGATCAGAGATTGCATTACAACAGTAATTCAATAAAAGCCATATATACGCAATGTACCAAAATACAAACAACAGATCCTTGACACCAGTTCGACAACAATGTTGTCGACCAACATTACAGCAATGGATTTATGCTGGCCGCCAAGTTCGGTCAGCATAAATCCATCAATATACTGTCTTTTTCTGGGGCTTTGCCCCAACCCACCATGTGGGATCTGCCCCCATATACCCCATCCTTTAGGATTACCAACTCTGAGTCAGAGTTGATGTGGGGTGCAATACCCAGTTAAAGTAGTGCCGAGGTCCCACGGGTACATTACAGTGGCAACAGCGAATTGCCGCTGTAATGTCATTTGCTGTGCAATTGTTGCTGTCCAGATGGCAGACGCAAAGAACATGACAATTACAGAGATTCTATAAAGTCGAAATTTATGGACGCCCCATGGCCCAGAGAGTAGCTATACACTGGGTGAACCAGGGTTGGCATGATTGCGTAGCAATGCATCTAACTCAGAGAGAAAGGACATCCTATTACGCTGCTCGGGAGGCTCCTTGTGATGGGCCAGGGAACTTTCCTTGCAAGGAGCCTGCAGGATGTCCAGAGACGTGGAAGGGGAAAACCCTGCAGTATGGGATTAATGCTTCTCTGGCATCGTAGGCCTGCAATATCCAAGGGGCTTGGCTCGGGGGAAACTGGATGCATTACCAGGAGTTGGGGAGGATGGCCCTGCCTTCTTAGCACTGCCATAAAGGGGTATTTTATAGAGAACTGAAGTCTAACCAGGTAAGACCTGAGGAAGGTGAGTGATGGGGCAAAGTGCCAGCAGAGAGCCAAAGGAGAGAAAAAAACACAGGTTACTCACCTATAGCAGTAGTTCTAGGAGTGTATATGATGTTCATCCACACTTTCTGGCAGTTGCCTTTTCCTTTAAGACTAGCCAGAAACGTCTTCAAGCTGGCTCCTCCCACCCACCCGGGTGGTAACTCCCTTGGTTCCACCCCGTGGTGCCAGATCTTGCCCGCTGGAAGCAGAGTGTGTGCGCGCCGAAGCTGGGGAGGTCGGGTGGGTTCGTGTGGATGAACATCATATACCACTCCTAGAACTACTGTTACAGGTGAGTAACCTGTGTTTCTAGGGATTTGGACATGATGTTCTAGCCACACTTTCTGGCAGACTCCTAGAAGTTCTCCAGGAGGAGGGAGGCAAGGCGCAAACCCCCTACTTAGGGAACAGAGACTGGAGAACTGACGCCCCAAAACCAGCAACTCAGCATGACTCTAAGTCAATGTGGTAATGGTAAATAAAGGGGGGGGTGTGCTGACTTTCAGGGAGCAGCCCTGCAAATTTCCTGGATAGGGATGTCCCTAGATGCAGCCACCATCGCAGCGGTATGGCAGGTGGAATGAGCCTTTAGCCCTTCGGGAGGCTCCCTACCCGCCAACCTATAGCAGAGATCAATGCAGGATGTATGCTTGGTTGCAGGTCTACCAGGTGTGGCTTCAGCGTAGGTGACAAACAGCTGGTGAAACTATCCCCGAACTCCAGCCATGCGCTCTCTGTAACAAGCGAGCGCGTGCCTCAGGTCCAGAGTATGGAGCCTGTGTTCGGCCTCCAAGGTGTGATTGGTGAAGAATACCGAAGAGTCATTAACTGGTTCAGGTAGCACTCCGACACAACCTTCAGGAGGAACTTCGGGTTGGGGCGCAGGGCTGCTTGTCCCTGTGGAAGGCCAGGTAAGGAGACTCCACCAAGAGTGCCTGGAGCTCACTGATCCTTCTGCCTGACATGATAGCCACCAGGAAGGCGGTCTTCCATGACAGGTGAGACATCTCACACCTGTGCATCGGTTTGAATGGCTTGCCCATGAGCTTTGCCAAAACCAGCAACAAGTCCCACGGTGGTGGTGGTGGTGGTTCATGCAATGGAGGGGAAATGTGGCCAAAGCCTTTGAAAAAGTGCCACATCGCCTTCACCTGTGCCACCGACTGCTGACCAGCACGCGCCCGTAAGCAAAGATAACTGCCACATGCATCTTAAGAGTTGTCAACCGAAATCTCCCTTGGGAGAGAGACCACAGATAGTCCAAAATGCTATCCACCAGACAGGATGAAGGGTCCAACCCCTTGCCCTGACACCAACTGGAGAATCTTTTCCATTTGAAGGCACAGCATTATCTGGCCGATTCCTTTCTAGATGCCTCCACGACAGTAAGGATATCTTCGGGGAGACCCAAAGCCTGGAATTCTAGCCACTCACAAACCAGGCTGACAGGTGCAGGTACTGAAAGACTGGGTGGAGAACCTTCCCCTGATTAATTGACAGCAGGTCCGGGCGTATGGGAAGATGCCACGGAAGCCTGCTGCTGAGGATGAAGAGATCGGGGTACCAAAACTGGTGGGGGCCAGTCCAGAGCCAACAGTATTACCTGTGCCTTGTCCCTCCTGACCTTGATTAACACCTTGTGGATCAAGGGAAGTGGAAGAAAGGCATAAAAGAGGCCTGGGGTCAGGGCCTCGAGAAGGCATCCCCCTGCAGCATTCCCTGTTGGTGGGGGGTGGATGGGCACAAAAGAGCCTCAGCTTTGCGTTCTCCCTGGAGGCGAACAGGTCCACCTGAGGGGTGCCTCACTGGGAGAACAGACTGTGAACTACCTCCAGATGGAGGAACCACTCATGAGACACTTCGCCCACCCAGCTGAAGGCGCCCGCCGGCTGATTGGAGGCTCCTGCCACATGGATGGCTAGGAGATTCACCTCCAGGCTGCACATGAGAGTCCAAATGCAGAGGGCTTCCTTGCACAGGAGCAGGGAGTGCGTTCCGCTTTGTTTGTTGATGTAGTACATGGTCATGGTGTTGTCCGTCTGGACTTGGACCACCTGACCCTGAACAAATGGAGCGAAGGCAGTCAGTGCCAACCGGACTGCTCAGAGCTCCAGCAGGCTGATGTGGCATATGGGACTCCTGAAGGGTCCAGAGCCCATGGACTCTGTGTTCCCTCAGATGGGCACCCCAGCCCGTGAGAGAGGCGTCAGTCATCAGGAACATCGGCATGGGGCGGACAAACGGGATCCCTTCCCACAGATGCTCTGGGACAAGCCACCACTGGAGGGCGTCCCACATCCTTTGGGTCACAGTGACCAAGTGGTCAAAGTGACCTTTGCGCTGAGACCACTGGCTGGCCAGCTCCCACTGCAGGGAGTGCATATGCCAACAGGACCATCAGACCACGCTGGTGCAGGCCGCCATGTAACCCAGAAGGCACAAGAGGTCCTGAGCAGGGAGCAAGTGCTCAACCAGAAATTACGGGGCAAAGGAGGAGAGAACCTCCACCCTGTCTGCCGGGAGACGAGCTCTGACTCGGGACAAGTCGAGCTCTGCCCCAGTGAAGTGATCGCCAGTGAGGGCACAAGTTTTGACTTGGCCTCACTGACCAGGAAGCCATGGTCGATGCAGGTCTGGAGGGCCAGGTCCCTGGACCATTCCACCTCCTGCCTGGAGGGATCGGCTATCAGCCAGTCATCCAGGTAGAGGTACACCTGCACCCTCAGCGCTCCAGGTAATCTGTCACCACTGCTATGCATTTGGTAAAGACCCTGGATGCCAAGGAGAGACCGAAAGGCATGGCTTGGAACTCATAAAAGGCTCCCTCTGCTCAGAAGTGGAGGAACCTTCGGTGGGACCGACGAATCGGGATGTGAAAGAATGCGTCCTGAAGATCCAGAGAGCAAAACCACATGTGGAGGATGGAAGCTGTCCAGAGGAGGGCAACTAAAATGGTGTACAGTCTGCACCAGAAGACATACAAAAATAGACTAAACAGCTTAATATGTATATCCTTGAGGGAGGGAGGGGGGACATGATAGAAATTTTCAAGT
Organism: Neoceratodus forsteri; assembly: GCA_016271365.2. Classification (NCBI taxonomy): domain Eukaryota; kingdom Metazoa; phylum Chordata; order Ceratodontiformes; family Ceratodontidae; genus Neoceratodus; species Neoceratodus forsteri. Next base: position 1,733,442,982 of record CM057449.1, read on the forward strand.
ACCTCAAGGGAATCAACAAGTCCAAGAGGGTAGCATCTTTCAGAAAAAGAGATGTGCAAGAACAAGGGGGCACAATTTGAAGATAGAGGGGGGACGGCTCAGAGGTAATGTGAGGAATTATTTTTTCACGGAGAGGGTTGTGGATACATGGAACGGCCTTCCTAAGGAGGCGGTGGGGTCAAAAACAGTGGGGGAATTCAAGAATGCATGGGACAGACATAAGGCAATTCTAGTGGGGGCTAGGAGAAAGTATGTGTTGGTTAACTAGGATCTTCAGCTTCTCCATTAAGTAGGGAAATGGGCAGACTAGGTGGGCTAAGAGGTCCCTATCTGCCACCAAATTCTATGTTTCTATGTTTTGCTCCAGAGATGGTATGATATGGGACAGAGTTACCATCCTGAAGGTGTGGGACCTGAGAAATTTGTTCAGGTCGTGCAGATCTAGAATGAGGCACCAGCCCCCAGTCCACTTTGGCACCAGGAAGTACCTGGAGACAAACCCTGAATGTTCCGAGGATCCACAACTCTGACCACGATCTCCTTGTGGAGGAGCTGGGCTATGTCATCTTGAGGAGCTGACTGAGTGTCTGCGGATACCAAGTCCTCCAATAGGATGCGGGCTCGGCTTGGCGGGTACTGCTCAAATTCCAGAGGTAGACCCTGACTGACCACTTCCAGAACTCACCTGTCCGTGGTAACAGCAGACCAGGTGGAAAGGAAGTTGTGGCGGGCATGAGGGTGGCAACCTCATCCCATCACTGAGCCGGCTTGGAGGAGGAGGAGGATCTGGCTGAGGAGCCACCTGATCCCTTCCCTCTGGGCTTTCAGACCACCAAGGCCACAAGGACTGAGCCTGCTGGTCAGACTGATGCTGGGATGGTTTTGCTGCAGCAGTAGAGGACCGAAAAGGCTTGCATTTCTGCTGCTTAGAGCCCTTGGAGTCCTTTTGGGTGGATGTCACAGAGTTCAGGGGGGCACTGTACTTTTCAATGCGCTGAAGGTGACCCCTCCACACCGGGCCTAAAGAGGTTGGTGCCTAATAATAATAATACATCCTCCAGCTTGTGCTGAGTGTCTGCCATGAAGGTCGAGATCTGCAACCAAGCCCTATGGCGCATGGCAACCACAGCTGCCGCCAAGCAAGCACAGGAATCTCAATGTCTAGGGCTGTCTGACGTTACTGTTTGGCCACAGCACAGCCTTGGTCCTGGACCTGCTTGACTGTAGTCTGGAGGTCCACAGGAAGATGAGGACTCACCTCATCCAGAGAACCCAGAAGAGCATGTTGAGAAGTGTGCCATCAAGATGGCTGAGCTCGCCTGGGGAAGACCGAGCGAGGAGGCAGCATACACCTTTTTTAGCCGAGTGATCCAATTTCTTGGGACTCCTTATTCAGTGGTCTAGCAATGTCCCTGGTATTGCCCGAGTGCCTAAACACAGAGTCAGCCACCAACCCCTCAGCCGAGGGATGCTCTGTGAACCTTGAAAGGGAACCAGTGGGCACCACATATTTGCGGGCCATCTGGGCTGAGGGTGTAGGACAAGAAGTAGGGCGCTGCCAGAGCCCCAGGGCAGGGCCGATGATGGCCTCGGCCACTGGGAAAGCCTCCATCTAAGAATCCCCCTTATCCAGAATTTCTGTAAGGGGGTAGCAAGCCCATTTTTGAACAGGCTCTAGTTTCATCCCCATGGACTCGGAGATGAGGCAGAGAATGCCCATGAACAAAGTGGGGCCTTCATCCGTCGACAAATCCTCCATCGACTCCGTATAGAGTGGACAGGATTGCACATAGGAATCCTCAGACTCTAAGGAGTCCACATAAAGCGGGCGACCACCCGGGTCACTCTCGACCCACCGTGGGCGGTCAGGCATGAGAGTGACCGACAGCCGATGGGGAAGCCCCTTAGCCAACTGAGACTTCTTGGTCAGAGCACCAGTTGATGGCTGCTTGGGTGGTGGCTCCACCGCGATCAGTGGAGAAGCCAGCTTCGGCCGAGCCAAAACGGTCTGGACAGGCTCCGCAGAGGGAGGAACAGTGTCGACTGGCCCCAGCGGGGACGTCTGCGTCAGCCTTTCAGGCGTCAGCCAGGTGATGGCCAGGGTGGTAGCCGGTGTCAGCTTTAGCCCAGTCAACACTAACTGTTGCCACATCAGGTCTTTGTAGCATCGAAGCAATTTACGGTGAAGCCTCTCCTCACTCGAGGAGGACGAAGACGAGTAGCTGCCGCGTCGCTTCCCATTGTGCCAAGAGCAAGACCACCGATATCGGCGGGACCCGCTCGACCCAGAAGAGGAAGATGACTGAGGCCTCAACCTCGCCCATTGGTGGTGCCGACCGGGGGCCTCAGAGGGAGACGGGGAGGTCTGTGGCTCCTCCTGGTCTAGGTCGGTGATCGGAGGGGCCAGCTCAGCTGGCTGGCCATCCCTTCAGTGGTCACTGGCAGGACCAGAGTCCTGAAAAGAGAGCTGTCAGCCTCTTCAGGTGACAACTGGTTGACAGGGTCGAGAAAAATCTCGGCCGTATCATCAGCTGAAATATCAGCCGACTGGCCTGACGGGCTTTCCGTGAAGCCAGCGGCCATGGCTGCGGTTTCGACCGTAATCAAAACCAAAGATTCCTGTGCGCAGGAATGCTACTGGTCTCAGGATCCTCGACAATCAGTCTTCTCTTTATCCTTCTTAGACTCCTTCTTGCGTGAGCAGGAACTGTGCGACTCGGAAGGGCTCTGCCCCTTAACTGGGAGGAACTGGCACAGCTCCTTGAAGGAGGCTGAATAAGAGAAGCCCAACTGGAGTGGAACAAAGGCTGAGGCAGAAGTGGATTGAGTGGCGGCCTCAGCCGCCTCCTCCTCGAAGGCCTTGAGTTGCTCTAACTGCCTGGCAGACCCCCCAGCCACGGAGAACACCCAATGGGCATCTTTTGATTTGACTGGCGGATAACGTTTCTCCAGACGACTCAACTTCAGGTGGGCAGCGCGGTCCTCCAGGACATTCAGGTGGAATGACTGACAAATGTCACAGGCCTGCGGATCGTGATCGTGGCCCAGACTGTAGACGCACAAGGCGTTAGGGTCTGTATGCGACATCTTCTGCCTGCATCAAAATCCAGGTGAGGATTTATCTTCCATCGCGGTCATGATCGAAGATCAAGCTGAAGACGAAACTTGAATGAGTTTTAATTTAAGTTTTGGAAGTAAATCCGAAGATTTAAGTGACAGGGCCTACTTAACACGGGAGCGGTAAGGAGGGAACCTGCTTCTTTCAGTGGAAAGGAAGATCTGGCATCATGTGGTGGAGCAAAGGGAGATACCACCCGGTGGGTGGGAGGAACCAGCTTGAAGACGTTTCCAGCTACTCTTAAAGGGAAAGGCAACTGCCGGAAAGTGTGGCTAGAACACCATATCCACGTCCCTAGAACCTTTATATATTAAAAAAAAAAAAGACAAAACTTACACAGAATTAATACTACAAACAAAATATTGAAAGTTGTAAGATCTAAGCACAGTCAGGCAGATAGAATACTTGATACTTAGGGCACAGCATTCCATAGTCTGGGTCCTGGAACACAAGCATCACTGATCAACCAAATGTTTTTAACCTTATTAGTAAAAATTTAAGAATATTGGTGTCTGTCGGCCTGGTGGCGCTGAGGGCAGAGGTGCAGGATAACACCTCATGCTATGCTGGCAACCGGGGTTTGGGAACAACCTTGGGTCGTCAGGAGCTGGCGTGGGGGAGGCGAGATTGAGCAGCACTAGGAAGCTCTCCCATCCCAGGTGGTTGCCCCCCGTTGTTCCTTCCATCGGGTGGAGGTCGGTGGGAAGCATAGACAGTAGTGGGCGGCGGCAACAGCCAGGGTGGGGAGGAAGGGGCTGAGCAGAGTAAGCAGCGTGCGCGTACCTCACGCACTTACGTGCCAGGGCTCTAGGTGAAGATGAGGAGACAAAACAACTGAAAAAGTACTAAAAAAAAAAAAAAAAAAGAATATTGGGGTCTATGCACTAATGTCTGGACTGCCTAGGCGGTGCACATTCGGGGCGCATAGGCAACCCAAAGTCAGAATGCCACACAGTGGGGGTCCAGCGAACCCCCGGCCACATTCATGGAAGTGGTGGGTGCCCTTTACACACAAGAGCCCCAGTCAATCGTGCAGCTACATACTGCAGGCGGTCCAGAGGCATGTCTGAGGGTATGCCCACACTCCATGCCATTCACTAAGGCAAAGAGTGCCAGGCAACAGGGGCACAGGACACAGCAGTGAGGATCCAGCCATATCTTTTACACATATCTCCTGGACACCCACTGGATCTTGCAGGACAGGAACTTCCTCCATCATGCTGCCCCAGCCCACTGGGCTGAGAGGGAGGGCTGGGTGCAACAATTCGGGCACTCGCCCATACTTTAAAGAGACGGTGGTCCCACATCTTCCCAGAATCCCTGCTCATGCTCACCCATACTTCAAAGACACAGAAGTCCCATGCCTCCCAGAATCCCCTGCTTGCACGGGGCAGGGGATCCACTTCTGGATCCAGGGCGGGCATAAGGTTGGATGCCTGCCTGTGTCCCCTGAACCCCCTCCCATGCAGCTGCGCAACAGAACGGTGGACAGCACCCTGTAGGTACGTGTGGTTGTGCATACTGTACACTCTGTGCCTGTCCCCAGGTGCATACTAAGCGTACCCAGCCGCACCTTAGTGCACAGGTCCCTTTATGAATAAAGTGAAGACTGATTATAGCAACAGTAGCAGAAACATGTCAGCACCCAATCACAAGGTGCTTTTTAAACATAATCCTCTGTTTGAACTGGAAGCCAACACAGGGACAATAAAATCAGAGTAATAAGATTATGAATTTTGGTTCAAGTTAAAACTTGAACAGTAGCAGCACTCTGAATTTTCCAGTGCCTTGAGAATTATGATATCCTCTTTAAACTCCAGAAATGGCTAATGGCAAGAGCAGCCTAATGACCATTTGCTTAATTCCAAGAATATCCTCAAAGTAGTCTGAATTGTATCACATGATGAAGAACTTTTTATTGCCTTGTGCAAGTCTCATTTTATCTATGGGGCTGCTGTCACGCCACATCTTTCACCGATCTTGTGAGTCTGTGGGCCATTTGGCCCCCCAAAAGATAACGTTATGGATCCCCAAACAGGATGGCAAGAGCCTGGAGGTAAAACAACAGCAATAATCTTGAATTTTCCCCTACGGCTTCCACTGCACTCCATTCTGTCCCCCTCTCTCTCTCTCTCTCTCTCTCTCTCTCACGCTCCACTCAAAAACACCCCTGTAAATAATCCACTCTGCTCTCACATTCTCACTCTCAGTTCAATCATTCCATATACTCACACAATTGGTTCACTCACCCTATATACTCCCAAACTTCATTCAATTACCCTCGTACATTCTCATACTCAGTTCAACTTCCCAGGCATTCTCACAATCAATTCCATCATCCCCATACACTTTCTTGAAGACACTGCAAGCAATCATCAACCATATAGATCAAATAACAAGATTTAACTCTATTTTTGTCCCATGGGCTGTAAAGCAATTTCACTGAAGTACAAGGATAAATTATATGATGCAGTGAAAATTTCACCTGGTAGAGTACAGCAGTTGATTACTCACTTTACATTGAGCCCCATATTCAAATGCTTAGCATAGAACAAACAGGATTGACGCCGTGCTAAATAGATATAAAGCAGCTGACAGCCTGTCAGTGCAGCCGCTGCTATATTCAGAGAGCCATGTAGTGTGTTTAGCATGATCGCCCTTAATAATCATTGCGCTCATGCAAATGAGGGAAGCCTCTTGAATACAGGGTGCAGTGGTACTGTATATGGAAGGAATGTTGGAAGCACTAAAAGGCTGCTGTTTAACACTTCCAAAACCCAGGTTGGCCCGGTGGCACTGAGGGTTGGGGCGCTGGATGCCACACCTCGCGCCACGCCAGCAACACGGGTTTGGGAACACACTCAGGGCGCCGGAGGTCAGCAGGAGAGGAGAGAATCGAGCATCTGGAGGACTGTTCTCCTCTCCTGGGGTGGGTGGTTATTGCTTCTCGCTCCTTTAGCAGCTCCCGGCAGAGGCTGGGAGACTGCAGCATGACGTGGAGTATGCACCAAGGGTAAGGGAGCGATGGCGGACATCCTGCAAGCGGGTGCTCGAGCGTGCCTGCATTGCACTGGACGTCACTGTACACCCGTGCTCCCAGGGGCACCAAGAGATAAAAAAAAAACCTTCCATTGGTAGACGAAGGTGGGTCTAGAGGCTACAGCCCCAAGTCCACTGCCTGGCACCAGGACGACCTCTCCAGTCCCTCCTCCTGTGGGCAGCCCTTCCAGTACTATAGATAGAGTGCCAGTAAGGAGTGTGGCGGTCCTTCCTCGGGGGATTCAGACCCAAGGGGTCAGGGTGGCCGTACATGGAGAGACAGGATGTCTGGGCTTCAGGCTGGACGGGTAGAGTTGGTACGCCACATGACCACGCTGGAAAGAGTCCAATGGTATGGGTAAATAAAGAGAGGTCACGGAAAAAAAAAAACACTTCCAAAACCCCACTTTTAACAATGTGCACAGTGCCCCCCCCCCAGCAAACAATATGTCACCCTCCCACCCAATCCCAGTTAGCATGTACAGTCATATTCAATGGTGTTCAGTGGTATCCTGATGAACCAGTAGTATCTCCCACCCTCACCCAGTTCCCGTTGGCATGATGTGCAATCATATCCCTCGATGCCCACTGGTACCTCCCCTCTTCCAGTAGCCTCCTGCCCCTCTGCTGCCACCTCCCCCCCCAAAGGCAAGAGGAAAAGCAATAAAGAGTGCAGCACAGCATCCTCTAAAATTAAGTGAAATTTATTGGTACCGGAAACACGTAGGAATAACCAGTCAGTGACACCCCACTGACGAAGCCACACATCCATGGTGATACATAAGGGCAACTGACCGGCTATTTCCATGTGTTTTTGGCATCAATAAATCTCACTTAATTTTAGAAGCGTTATCGTTGCACTATTTACTTCCATCTTGGTTTTATTTTGACAGCAGCTTCCTTCGAGGGTCAAGTGCTCTTCTTCAGTTGTTGTCCCCAAAAAAGGCAGCAGCCAACATTTATCCTCTGCTCATCTTCCTGGCCAGATGCCATCTGCCCTGCACAAGTCCTGTATTAATATACAAGGTTGTACAAAGATATAGGACTTGGAGTCTGACAACAAACTAAGTACACACAAGTGGTACCATGCATGTGTGCGGACTTGCCTTAATTGTGACAATATTTTTCTTTTACTCCTAACTTGGACAAATTCCAAGCTTTTTCACTTAACTTGGGTGACAGCTTACGGAGCCCGGCCCCTCATGCCCACATTAATGGTGATGCATAACTTCCACCAAAATGGATGTCCAAAACTTCCACCCAACATGGGCATGTCCTGTTTTTAAAGAGATAGTTCCAGTTCTAGACACATCCCATTTCTCTGATAATACTTTAAAAATTAGTACAACTTCTATAAGTAGAAGAAGACACTTAAGGGGGTAGTTACATAGAAACACAGAGTCTGTTGGCAGATAAGGACCATACGGTCCACCTAGTCTGCCCATTTCCCTACTCACTGCTGCAGCCCCAGATCCTATTTGATCTGCGGCTCTGTATCTTTGTACAACTTTGTACATCAATACAGGACTTGTGCAGGGCAGATGGCGTCTGGCTAGGGAGGTGAGCAGAGGATAAATGCTGGCTGCTGCCTTTGAGGGAGACAACTGAAGAAGAGCACTCCTGACCCTCAACAGAGCTGCTGTTCAAATAGTCAACATCCATTGTGGTGGTTGACGTCTCTCATCAGGATGTTACCAGGGTATAAACTACATTCTCACATATATTATTCATAATGCACACTTTGTCCTGCATTATTCCTTAAAGCAGCAGTGCATGTTACAGTAACAATTTTGAACCTATATATTTGTACTCTATTTTAAATTACCCTTTTTATCTAATCTTTTAAATTGCCCCTTTGTCCTCCTTTTAAGTATGCTTTACCATTTCTTAAAGATTTGAAATGGTTAAAAGAGGTGCCCCTTTTAATGACTATTCCCATGTTTTCATCTGTTTTCTCAGCTATTTTTGAACACCCAGAGTTTACCAGCACTTTTCTCGTTCCTAAAGTGAAAAAACATGCAAAAGACAGCACACTCTCACCTTGTGGGACAATAGGTGTTTAAAAGAAATCTGATAATACTGCTGAAAACGGAATCACAGAGCAAACCACAAACCAAACCAAAAACCACACACACACACACATATCACAGCTAGCATACAGACAGCAGTGTGTGTACAGACTCCGCCACGCCTGCACACCAATCTCGCCATACATGCACAGATCTCACCATGAAAGTACACAGGTACAGCACAGCCCTCACAGAATCTGATAGAAACATAGAATCTGATGGCAGATAAGGACTGCTTGGCCCACCTAGTCTGCCCATTTCCCTACATAATGAATAAGCTGCAAATCCTAGTTAACCAACAGCCTACTTCCTCCTACCCCCAACCCCTAGAATTGCTTTATGTCTGTCCCATGCATTCTTGAATTCCCCCACTGTTTTTTCACTCTACGACCTCCTCAGGAAGGCTGTTCCATGTATCCACAACACACAAATCCCATTACTCTACCATTTGGATTCTATTACTCACCCACACAGACCCCCCTGTGCCAACAGACAGACTTGCACGCTGACTGCACTGGGACCAGCAAGGGGATCACATGGGGGCTGAGGTTTTTATTTTTTAAATAAAGGACCTGGTGGCCCAACAGTCTTCTTCCCTCATCATCAGGAACCAGGACTGACTAGGGGATCACATGTTTTTTCTTTCCTTTTTTTTATCCTCTTGTAGCACTCTATCACCCCCCCCAACCCCAACTAGCTTCCATCAAGAAATCCCTTATCCCCATCCACTCAGCAGCACTCAATCCAACCCTGATGCTGACCCAGCTATCACAAAATCAACAACAGAACAGCACCCCCCCCCTCCCCTGTGGCCGGCCCGCTGGCACAACGGTTGGATTTCCGCTTGTGATGCCAGTGACCCGGGTTCGGGAACAAGCCCAGGGAGCTGGAGGGCCGGCCGGGGCAGAAGGCTTGAACATCCCCAGGACAGCTCGCCTTCTCCAGGGAGGGAGGAGGGATAAGGTCCCGGTGCAAGACTGACCCCAGGCGGAGGTCTGGGGCACAGCATGCGCTGAGACAAGAGAGGGGAGGACATCGTGGACGTCAGCGCTATGCGCCTTGACGTCAGGGGTTCACGCCACGTCCACAGAACACCAGAAAAATAAGCGCCGGAACGCCGAGGGGAAGGAGCGCCACTGCAGAACCTAATGGCTCCCTCCTGCCTGGACTGACAGGGACCCGACGAAACTAGAAGCATCAGGGTGTTCAGGCTCCACCTCGTATCCACCTGGGAGGTAGAACCACGGCTCCATGGGGGACTGCCGCAGAACCAGGTAAGAAGGCAAAGCAGGGTGGCATCTGAGCATCTCCCGACTGAGTGGGGTTCCGGTGCAGCGGAGGAGGCAAAAAAAGAAAGTAAAAAAATAATACAAAAAAAAAGAACAGCACCCCCCAACCTACTCAGCAGCACTCAGTCCAGCCCTGCTGCTGCCCTAGCTATGACAAAATCAACAACAGAACAGCCCCCCCACAACCTGCTCAGCAGCAATCAGTCCAGCCCTCTTGCTGACCCAGCTATCACAAAATCAACAACAAAGCAGCACCCCCCGCTCAGCAGCACTCAAAGCCCTCTCCTCCCTCCCCATAGTCCAGTGGGATAAAAGAAAAAACACTCCCACCGTTCCCACCACTCACTCAGCACCCAGCCCATCACAAAGCACCCACAGGGCTCCCATATCTACAGGAATTCCTGTATTTCACAGGAACTTGGTGTCATTTACAGGAAAATTGTTCCCATAGACTTGCATTGGTTATACGGAAAAACACAATTTGGCTTCCACAGAAAATGTAATCTACAGGAATACACAGGGAACTTGCTACGGAGTTACAGGGAAAATGCCAAACCAGTCTGGGAGCATTGCACCCAACAAAAGGATACTTTAATCTGGGGCAGTAGGAAGGCAACCTGTACAGAACTTCCTGTCACCACCTCAGCCAGACGTCATCTGAGTGAATATGATTGCAATCATAAATAGAGCTGATTTGCAATTACATGCTCATTCACTCAGACAGCAGCCCAGTGAGGTGGTGAGAGGAGAGTCTGTACTGGTCACCGTACCACTGCTGTAGACTGACATATTCAGTATCCTCCTTTTATGGTGTCATGGGATGGGCTGAGTGTTGAGCAGGTGGAGAGAAGCAGTACCCCCCCCAGCCTGTGGGGAGGAGGGGTAACTAGGTAATGCTGAGTGGGTGGGAGGAGGGGTAACTGGATACTACAGAGTGGGTGGGAGAGAGGGCTGCTTTTGTCAATTTCAGGGGATTTAAAAAAATAAATAAATGATCCAGTGGCCAAACTGTCTTCTCGCCTTGCCAGCAGGAGCCAGAACTGACAAGTGATCACATGGGGACGAGGGGTGTTTCGTAACTCAAGGGCCCAGTGGCTTCACAGTCTACTTCCACTCGCCAGCAGGACCTTGGACTAGCAAAGAGACCACAGGGGCAAGCTAGGGTGGACAGTGAAAAAAACAAAACAAAACGGAAAAAAAAAAAAACAGAACCCTTCAGAGTTCAGACATGGTGTAGCAGACACTGGGGAAAAAAGAACTGAGGAATAAAAAAATACTGAGGGCGAAAAGCAGCACAACGATCCAATGCATACTAATGATGTGATCCAAGTCCACTGTGGATGTTAAAAGTAGTATGCGTTGCTTCCGCTTCCAACTTCCCATTTTTTGTCCTGAACAGATTTAAATCTGATAAAATGATTTACACAGTTAATCTACCAAGCATCCCGCTCTCATTCTCTCACACACACACACCACCTTTGAGGGCTAGAAGCGTACAAGTGCCCCAGATGCACAACGTGTACGGGTGCAAGTGCAAAACAATGCTTTACACACCTTTGGGGTCCAACTTGTCGTTTAGATCAGGTCAGAAATGTGATCAGAGATTTGATATTTTAAATGCAGTGACACAATAAAAGTTACTTGAAATTATGTGTTATTTTTTTAAATACGTGGGAGGAGACAACCTGGGAGTCTGTACACAGTCATGAAATGTACAGTCTGTTGGTCATTCCTCTCTTCCAGCCATAGCTGCAATGATCAGAATAAGTAAACTTCAAAAGCTTGAGATATAACTATCATCTGTTGCAAGTTTAAAAAAAAATGTCCGGAAACTGCCTAATGTTTAAAACATTTCTAGTGCATTACTTATCTGGGGAGGTTTGCTTTGCAGCGATTCCTTCGGGTAGTATACTACACATGGTGGTTTGAGAATACTGTTTAGTGTGCTGTGCAGTTCCCTGGTTCTGCACAACTTTCCAAGAGCTCTGGCTGTCAAACGTGAAAGATGCCGGTGTTTTAATGTACCATAAACAAAATCGATATGTACTAATGAATGATTAGTATGACTGTGGGTTCTACCATGGCAGTAATGAAAAGGCTAAGTGCTATCTTATTTTAATAAAGCGCATGGTAACATTAAAATTGCCTCCATCAATACTGGTAGACTGCTGCCTAAGTTCCCCAGTTTCAAGTCAGAGTGGTGCAGCATAACCCGGACATTATCTCTATTATGGAATCATGGTTATCTCCTCAGATAACGGATTCTTCGGTATCCCTTGAAGTCTACACTATTTTTGGCCTAGACAGACTGTCCAAGCGTGGGGGTGGCCGTTTGGTTTACCTACATGATGGACTGAAAGGGAAAGTGATGCCTAACAGTCTCTCAACTAAACAAGCTCAAATCCTAGCCATTAAACTCACAATCGGTCAGCAGAGAAAGAGCCTTCTATTCTCGACAGTCTATCTACCCCCTGGTGGGCAAAGAATAGGGGTTATGCAGTTTATTATCTTCTTTAAACAATCAAAACAGAACTGGGAACATATTATTGTGGGAGACTAATACAAATTGGCTGGCTCAGGACACCGTGTCTATAAGAGACCATATTACTAGCCTTTACCTGACTCAGCTGGTGCCTGAAGCAACCAGGCATAACTACTGTACTGGCACCTCCACCCTAATTGACTGGCTACTTACCACATGTCCTGAGCACGTAGCCGACATATCTGCACTCCCAGATTCCCTAAGTGACCATTTGCCAGTGTGTTTCGCGTGGTCTAACAAATATTAGAAAAGCCACCCATAGTGCCCTAGATACAGGTCTCTTAAAAAAGGTCAGTTAAATCATTTTAAGCAATTTCTAAAAATGGCGGATTAGACTCCCCTAGAGAATATGGAGGGCGCTAATCAGGCTCTCGTTTATTTTACCTCTGTCTTTAATAACACCTACAACATCTTTGTGCCCCACAAGTCCTCAAAAGTGAAGGAGTCGCTAACCCATGGCTATCGGAAACTATGATTGAGCAGCTGAAACACAGGGACAACCTATGGCAAAAGGCTCGGGCCACAGGAAAGATGATAGACTATATGGCCTATAAAGGGGTAAGGATAGATGCACGAAACCGATAAGAAATGCAAAGGCAAATTATTATAAAGAAGAGCTGGGTAGGACCTGGGGAAATGGTAAACTCTTCTGGAACAACCTAAAAGACTTGACTGGTAAGGAATCAAAATGCACATCCTCAACCGATTAATACTGAATCAGGCACACTACAGGACCCAAAGGCCATTGCTAATCTGTTCAACATGGCGTTCACAGACCTTAGCTCGGTTCTACCTCAGGACTACCTTACTCACCAACCCCTTAACAAGTTCAATAGTGGTGACTCGCATCCAGCCCGTAACCCCAGAAAACCTTTATTTTATTTTAAACAAATCTCGAAGACGGAAGCCCTAAAACACATTAGATGGGTCCTTGGCAAAACTAGGATCGCAAGTGAAATGATGGACTTGAAACTAATTGCACTCGTCCTTCGATGAAACTGCCACTCCCCCTCACCAAAATATTCAATTTATCACTGAGAACAGGAGTCTTCCCTGATAAATGGAAGACAGCACATGTCACCCCGGTATAAAAAAGTGGGGACAGGACATGCCTGGGTAACTATAGACCGATTTCAATACTCCCTTCTCTCTCAAAGGCACTTGAAAGAATAGTAGCTGATCAGGTTGTGGAGTACCTTAACAAATATGATCTGTTTACATGACACCATGGTTTCAGAAAAAAACATAGCACCATCACTGCTTTGGTAGAATATACCAGTCACCTGTATGATACCCTAGACAGTGACAAGTCTGTAGGGTCTATATTTACAGACCTTACTAAAGCCTTCGACACTGTGAACCATCAGGTACTTCTTGGAAACCTAGTGTCACTAGGCCTGTCTTACGATACAGTAAACTGGTTTGGCAGTTATCTGTCCCACAGGACACGGTGCGTAACAATTGCTGGAGTAACATCTGACCCTAGGGCTGTAACCCTGGGGGTGCCACACGGATCTATACTTGGTCCGTTGCTTTTCAGTCTTTTTATAAATTCTCTGCCCTCTGCTTGCTCGACCAGCATGGTGCTGTACGCAGATGATGCCATAATTTCTGTACCTGGAGCCCAAGTAAACAAAATCTCAGCTTCCCTGCAGGATAGCTTTGGAAAACTAGAGTCATGGTTTGCCCAGAATAAGTTACTTCTAAACTATGAAAAAACAAAAGTGATGCACTTCACTTTATCACACAACAGGGAGAAAGCTGGCCCCCTGCTTGTCATAAGCAATAAAGGAAATATGCTTGAGCAAGTCCACATGTTCAAATACCTGGGCATTCACCTTGATGACACGCTCTCCTTCGCTGGCCACATCGACCATGTCATCAGAGCAGCCAGCGTCAAACTGGGGATTCTCTACAGGCACTATGACCCCTGAGGCACCGATTCTGGCAACCAGGTATTCAATACTTGCCACAGTAGATTATGGACTTGCTTACAGTGCGGCAACGGACTTGGCATTAAAAAGAATTAAGACACTCTTGAACAAAGTCTGAAGGCTAGTTTTGGGGGCTGATCAGTTTACCTATACCTGTCATCTTTATAGTGAGACAGGCTGGCTTCCCCTGCAGCAAAGGGCCAAGTACCAAGCCTGCCTACTCAGGAAGACAGTTGGGACTAACACCTGCCTCAATGGCCCAGATCTCTCAACGTGCTAAATCCTCTAAAACAACCAGGAGTTCAATTAAGGGTGTGCTCCATGTACCCTTTAGGCACACTACCTTTGCCCAGTGTGCTCTGTCCGTAAGGGGACCTCAATGGTTCAATGACCTGCCAATCTCCCTAGCTGATTGTGGAAAAATTGGCCCCTTCAAAAAAGAATTACGTCTGCTGCTGGCACAAGTGAATCCATGTGACTGCCTCCCTTGATCTGTGCTCCCATGTGGATTTCCTGGCTGTTCCTCTACCCTACACTGCTCGCTATCTCCCCCTCCTTCTCTCTGCCCCCTTTTTCAATTTCTGACTCCCCTCCACCCTTGCCTAGCCCTCCCTTATCCTTACCTCTCCTCCCTAGCTAGTCAACTTGCAGACAAGGCCTAGCCGGCTGCTATATAGAATCATGACAGCACTTCTGACATACCCTTGGCAAATTCTTTCCTCAGTGCTTGACCTTTACCTTCCCCTCCATTGGTTTCTCTCCACTGATGTGCTATTGCCATGGTTACACACAGTCCCAACCCTCTACCTTTCCCTTCTTTCAACTTTTCAAAAAACTGCTTGTCTCCCACTTCAGACCTTCCTTTTCCTCCATACCCTCCCCCCTTTTTTTTGTTACCCCTAACAATTCCCTGATGAGGCGGCTAATTCTATCTGCTGGTTGCAATTAGAAATAAACTGACACTATCACTTAGTCAACAAGCACTTTTCTCATTACTAGATGATGATGATTCATTTTCAGCATGCACCTCTGTAACTACTGCATGTTCTTACTTAGCCACAGTAATTTTTGCAGTAACTATGTTTGTGTTCATCTCACCTGTTACACCATTTCTAGTAATTTGACTTGTTTTTGTACTGAATTGTCTTTGTAACACCTCAACTTGGAGCCTTTGTAAAAGAGCTCCTGTGCTCAATGGTATTAATCCGAAATGTGAAATAAAATAAAAATAGAAAAGGATTTTTTTTTGTTTTGTTTTTAAATTCAGCTTTTTACCCCAGTCACATCCTCCTTGTTTCTGTCAGGCCCTTATGGATTATCTCACAGCTCTGTCATTTGCCCCCCCCAGCCCCACCCACCCCTGCTGTGAGCCAGCAGGGATCTACAAGGAGTCGGGTAAAAGAGTGCCAGCAGCCATTATTCTGCCAGTCCACGGCTTAGGCCCCTCCTGGCCCCCACCCCGATTTTCTCCCAGTCCCACTATCTGAGATTCTCCCAGTCCTGCCATCTGAGATTCAGTTTTGTGACTCCCCTTATTAGGCCTGCCCCAAAGGAAATGGCTCAGTACCGTCCTTGAGGCGTTATCTCAGAGGGCCTAATGGCGGTGCTGGACTTTTCGGGAGCGGTGACCCAGGCTCCCTTGTTCTTGCCTATAATAACGGTAGTAGAAGGGGCCCTGGATATCATTGCTCTGGTTCATGTTCATCCCCTGACCCCTCGCCCTGGGGTCCCATGGTATGATGGGTCCCTGAGGGAGCTGAAGAGGCAGGGATGAAGGCTGGAGAGACACAGGCGGAAAACTCACCTGGAGGAGTACAGGCTTAGATTGCTAGATCATTAAAGAATCTACCAATCAGCAATCTCCAATAAGAAGGCAGAGTTCCTGTCTAAGGAGATTGCTGCAGCCAAAAACAGGCCAGCTCAGCTCTTCTGCACTGTAGACAGACTGTGCAATCCAGTCTGCCTGCAATCTGGTCGAGCCTTGTCACAAGGAAAGTGTGATGAGTCTGCACAGTTTTTTCCTGATAAGGTGTCCTCCATCAGGAGCAAGATCACCCAGTGCCTCCCCATTGGTCCTTAATTTGATCAACCAAGTGGTACAGTTACCCAGGTGACCTGGTTTATCTTCCGCCTACTGGCAGTCACTGATATTGTGAGGATCATCCCGACTCTGCGACTAACTTGCTGTAGTTTGGACCCGGGCCCAATTCACCGTCTTGTAGGGTGTGCTGAGGTCATTGGCCCAGTCCTGACCAGAATAGTGAGGAGTTCGATGGAGAGAGGGATCCTTCCAGATCCCTTAAAAGAGGCCGCGGTTCGACCCCTCCTGAAAAAAAACCTCCTTAGACCCTGACTCCTTGGCTAACTACAGACCAGTCTCTAACTTGCCTTTTATGGGTAAAGTTATTGAGAAGGTGGTCACCCTGCAGCTGGAGGATCATTTAACAAGCCACGATATCTATGATCCTCTCCAGATGGGTTTCAGGAAAAGGCATAGCCCTGAGACAGCCCTGGTTAGGGTACTAAATGATCTACTGATGGCCAGAGATTGGAGATACCATACCATCCTGGTTCTCCTGGATCTCTCGGCAGCATCTGGTACCGTGAACCATGGGGTACTCCTCGAGTACCTGTGGTTCTTCTGTGGACTGAGGGGGGTAGTCCTCAGTTGTTTTTGATTGTTCCTCGAGGGCAGATCTCAGAGGGTGGTGTTGGGGATTTATTCCTCGCCCTCCCCATGAGCTACCCTGTGGGTTGCTGCAGGGCTCGGTGTTGTCCCCCATGTTGTTCGCAGTATACATGCTACCATTGGGAGACATCATAAGACGGTATGGTCTGAGCTTTCACTGCTATGCAGATGATTCTCAGTTGTACATGTCTTTTGCACCCAGCCAGGAGAAAACTACTGTATCAGTGTTTAACAGCTGTCTATCTGAGATTCAGGACTGGATGAGTACCAGCTGGCTGAGGCTAAACCCGAAAAAGGTATTGGTCGTGGACCCAGATCATAGGTCGACTGGGACGTTGGTGGGACAGCACTCTGGTTTAGAGCTGGAAGGGGTACCACTAACTGTCTCAGACCAGTGCGTAACCTTGGTGTGATTTTTGATGAGGGCCTGACCTTGAAGGCTGAGGTGTCGGCCGTAGTCAGATCTTCCTTTTACCATCTTAGGAATATAGCTAGGGTGAAACACCTAGTTCCGACTGAAGATTTTCCCACTTTGGTCCACGCCTTTGTTACCACTCATCTTGATTACTGTAACACCCTCTACCTAGGGCTACCGGGGGTTGATATCCATCACTTGCAACTAGTGCAGAACGCGATGGCCAGGCTATTCACTGCAGCCCCTAGATCCAGGCACATAACACCTGTGATGTGTGAACTGCACTGGCTGCCAGTACAGTGGCGGATAACCTTCAAGGTCGCATTGCTGACCTACAAAGCCCTACACAACCAGGGACCACAGTACCTACAAGAACTCCTGTCCCCTTACTGCCCCTTCCCCCCACTCCGATCCTCCGACAAAGGATTGCTAGAGATTGCCAGGGTCCGTTTGAAGACATCTGGAGGAAGAGCATTTGCTTTTATGGCTCTGACCCTGTGGAATTCTCTACCTCGTCGGATACGAGATAGCCTGAACACAGAGGGTTTTAAAACATCTTTAAAAACCCACTTATTTAACCAGGCCTTTCTGGTCTATGATATTAAAGGCTTTATTTGGTAGCTGTATGTAAGAATTGTACATAATGAATTTTATGAATATTTTAAGTATGTATAAAGATGTGAAGATATGTATATGTTACTCTATTTTTTTAATTGTAAGGGCACCCTGAGCTCTGGAAGGGAGCTTTTTGATGATGATGATGATGATGATCTGCCCGATGTCAGTGCAGCCTCTGCTAGGCCTTGCCAATCCAGTGCAACATGCATACATGACACCCCTCATGAAGGAGCAGGTTCATCGGCCTACCATGAGAGTTTGCAGCACTTGTGGATGCCGATATCGCCCTCCCTCAGACTGACTGTGCTACTCTCAGAAGGAAGCCCTCACAGCACTGGCCATACCCAATCTCAGTTCCTGATTCCAGTCCTGAACCCAGATCGCTGGCAAGGAAGCACGCCAGGCCACTGAGCAGCACTAAGGAAGTTTTTCTTTTTTAACTTAAACTAAATGAAGAGCCACCCAATGTCCCAGTATTGGAGCTATGGTGCCGGCGACCCATGTTTAGGTATGAACTCAAGGAGCTGGAGTCAGGTGGCTGAGGACTGGGGAAGGACTGTTACAGCCTCTGTGTCAAGAGTCAGGGTGGGTGGCACCACGGTCTGCCACCACAGTTGCCCCTGCAGTAGATCAAGGAGCTTGCTTTCCCATGGTGCTTGTGATGCTGCAACGCAGGAGAGCAGTTTCAGTGGGGTGCTAGAAGGAAAGGGAACAGGACACACCACACAAGATGAAAAACAGGCTGGTGCCAGGATGAAGGCAATAGTTTTTTTGAACCCAATACTCCTGCAAGATCCCAAGTTCCTCCTAGGTGAAGGTGACTGGGATGTCAGGACTGTAACAGGGTCCTCTTTGGTGATTGGGATGTTAGGACTGAAACAGGGTCCTCGTAGGTGAAGGTGAGTGAGATGTCAGTACTGGAACAGGGTCCTCCGACACAAGGATGAGTGGAGCACATCGCTTCCTGCTTCCTCCTCCTTGTAGTAGAATTCAGCACCTCCTACTGCAGCAATGAGTAGGGAAATGGGCAGACTAGGTGGGCTGTATGGTCCTTATCTGCCGACAGATTCTCTGTTTCTATGTTTCCTCCTCCACAGGCACTGGAATTGGCACTGAATTATTGGGGGTGGGGGGGGAGTCAGGCATATTCATGAAATTCCGCCATAGCCTGGAAAGCCTGGTAAAACTGCCATGCCTTCTGTCATGTCCTATAACAAGGGCATTTTATTTTTGTCTACTGGCAACTTCCTTCCTTCTTCAGGAGGAGGTAGAGTGACATGTTCTTCCTTTCGTGCAGGCACCAACTTCGGTATCTGCTCAGAGGCCCTTTTATTTTTGCTGAATTCAGTTTTCCCCCATTCAGGCACCCAGATTTCTGAACTATCTCTTGCTGGACCCTCATCACAGCCTTTAAGTGACAAGGAGGCAGACTGAGAAACAATAATGTTTTCCAATTTTTTTAGGCCTTTTCTTTTGTGTTTTAGAGCAAAACTTGACATTAAGATCACAACTGACGAAACTGTCATCTGGACCCAGTCACCTTGTCAAACACAGCTTGTGGCAGTCTGCCCTGTCATGAGTTGAAAACAATTTGTACAAATTTTTGAAGCCTGTGGGTCCCGTCTTCTTCTTGGGTCAGTCATGCCAAACACTGACCATCCTGGTAAGACTTTTTTTTTCTCAAAGTTAGCATACAAAGATGTTGCCCTGTTCCTTTATAAACAGAATTGTTTTTTTAATTTTCTTTTTATTAATTTAATAATGATCATGCAATCAATAAATCGGATGCAGTACATGAGGGTGCATTGAAAAAAAACAGATGATGGCGCTACTCCTCTTAATACAAGCCATTTAAATCTGACCATACCACATCAATAAGATGCATCCTTAGGGGTACATCCATATTTTATCAAACATACGCAGTTAGTAAAGATATGCTGCGTTTAAGAGCCCATGAACTGCAAGAAATTTATAAACTATGAAGTTAAACTATTTAATATACCTATTTCTACTTTATTTATTTAGTTTTTGTTTACCAGGTAGGCGCACTAGCCAATGTATGACTATTTTCAGGCACAACCTGGGAGAGTACAGGACATAATGAACAAGTGCAAGAACATTTCAATAAGGTACAGAGTAAAACATACACTTTTCATGGTAGTGAGCTTTGCACAGTGATGCAAAAACAGTAAATGAGGAAATAGAAACATAACAAAAAAAGCAGGGCAACATTACAATTCCCTATTAGTGAAACAATTTACAAATGGTAAAAATTTAAGTACCTGGACCATAACAGTAAACAAGCAAGCAAAACAAGTGGCAGATGTTGAAAGGATTAGACACAGGATAATGCAAGTAAAATACAGTTACAGAAGAAACAATAGTTGGCAGATCTAACTCTGCAAAAAATTTATTTATTTTATTTATTTAGCTTTTGTTAACCGGGTAGGTACACTAGACAAGACATTTGCCTATTTTCAGGTACGACCTGGGAGAGTACAGGAAATACAAGTTTGAATACATTAGACAACACAGATACAATCAGTATACAGAGTCAGAGCACATATTACATGATCAAATAGTTACTCACAGTAGAACTTATGCTTAGATATACGAACAGTGCAGTTCATAACATTAGAGGTACAATAAGTACTATTATATATACAAAAATGACTTCCTAGATAGGAAATGATAGTTCATGTTTTACCTTATTTAGTACCATAAAAGGTATCAACTTTATGGGCTCAATGCTGTACAACATCAAAACTGAAACAGGGTGCCTCGCAGGAATTTTATTACAAATCATTCGAGTGTACTTGTAAGCAGAAAAAAAAAAAGAAGCAGAGTGAAAGAAATCAACATCCCCTACCCCATATTATGCAGAACAGCAAGGAATAAACTTTAACACTGTGACCTACTTAGTAGTAGTCTGTCATCTCTTCCCACTAGTTTCATAACTGGCTACTTTCAGAATAGTCATATGTGGGTTAAGGCAACACAGACTAAATTGTAAGTCAAACCTGAACCCGAAGCTCCATTCTCCATTTCAGGTGGTTCCATCTTCCTCTCCTTCTAATTCAGATTGGGAACCGTTGTCCCTGCAGTGTTGCGGTGTAACTGAGCGTTGGGCCTATTTCAAGGCCTCCACTGGGTCTGAGAAAATGAAAACTTTCCCCTCATGGACAATCCTCAAATGAGCTGGAAACAGCATTCCATGTACAATCTCATCTTCCTGAATCATGGCCCTAATGCCATTAAACCTTTTTTTTTTTCTTTTTCAGTTGGGTCGCATACTGTAACTGAGATCAGGGTACAGTGAGACCCAGTATCAGTTAAGCAACAAAGTCTTTTTATGTTGTGCCAAGGCTAAAATAAAGTATCTGGTGCCCACTACATCCAAGACCACTACTATGGCTCTAGAAGCCTCAGGATTCTCTGGTTGTCCCCTCTGAGCCACTCTGTATGCTTTTTGCAGGATGATGTGGTGATCTATCAATGGTTGTCCGAGCTGCTGCTCAAGCCATTCAATATGGAAGAGCCCCAGATGATAACCCTCACTTCGTTCCGGCATGC
The DNA here is from genome assembly GCA_016271365.2 of Neoceratodus forsteri. Taxonomy (NCBI): domain Eukaryota; kingdom Metazoa; phylum Chordata; order Ceratodontiformes; family Ceratodontidae; genus Neoceratodus; species Neoceratodus forsteri. The sequence continues at coordinate 1,733,464,268 of CM057449.1, forward strand.
ATACTTGTCGCAGGTTAGCCACTCTAGCCTGATGTTGAAGTGTCTTTAGATGAGAATTTAGATGTGTGTTCTCCTTGATAAGTGTAGCAGTAGCACCCAGAGCCGCTTCAGATCTCTTGCAGGTCTCAACCGATTCAACTTTCATTGACGATAGATCGGTTTCCAAAATAGTGACTCTGTGAGAGTCTCGAATTTCTCTGCCAGCCCGGTCACTGATGTGATGAGGCGGTTGATCTTTTGCCCGAGTCTCAGCAGAGTTTCCTCCTCCTCCTTGGCAGTGGCTTTGGAAAAGTTGCGGCCTTGAGCAGACCACGTGGTCGGAGGGACCGGAGCATTTTTGCTTTTAGCTCCATCGGGTGGTGTTTTATCTTTCTTTGGATTGCCCATAATGTTTCCTCAGGTTCTCCAGTTTTAGAATATTGCAATTTCTCCTACCTATGCTCCCAAAACACCCAAGTTTTAGTTAAATCAAGTAGTCTGATGAGCAGAGCACTAAATCCCAGCCACCATCTTGTTCGGGCTCCACAGCACCCCCCCTTCCAAAAACAGAACTGAAACAAAAAACAGAACACCAAGCGGGCCCAGTGGCACTGAGGGTTGAGACACTGGACACAACACTTCGTGCCACGCCAGTGACCCGGGTTTGGGAATGGACTTGGACCGCCGTTGGTTGGCAGGGAGGAAGGGATCGAGCGTCTGAAGGACTGCTCTCCTTCCCGGCAGGGATTTGGGGACAGCGCCGCTCTTGTGCAGCTCCTGGTGGTGGCCGGGGGCAGCACCAGAACATGCGGCGCTAGTGGATGCTGGGGACGGAGTGACAGCGGGCGTTGGCGCCATGGATGCCATTGCACAGCTGCACTCCAAAAGGGAAAAACTACACTCAGAAAAAACACAGAGGTCCTGGAAGGTGACAAGGGCCCCAGGGGGTCAAGCCCCACATCCTCAATACTGGACCCTTCCTCATGGTCCCAGGTGCCACCTGCAGAATGGACCCTCTAATTCACAGATAAAGCCACCAGGTAGGTGAGGCGGGCCCTCCCACTGGGGAGGTGATCCTGGGGGCTGGGAAGTCCTGTGGTGGGGACCTAGAGGAGGGTCTTGGTGGGGAGCAAAGGGCAAGACTGAGTGGGCACTTCCGAGAGATGCCTCAGTCCAATGAAGATAAATAAAGTCTACAAAAAAAAAAAAATTGAACACCAAATGGTGTCAAAATTGAATTTAGATACCAACTTTCATCTCAGTTCCCCCCAAAAGAGGAACTGAGAATAAAACAGTGAAAAAATCGTGAAGTGGTACAATTTAAACCACAGAATAAGTTTTTGTAAATGAAATTTGAAGCGGTTTCCAATAACAAGAACCGCGCCACAGAACAGCCTTCTTTGGTTCCTGGGAACTATGGAACTAAAGAAAAACACCAGAAAAGACAAAGAAACCTTAACTATCGCAGAGAATCAATAAAGTAACTAAACAAGTTAAATTCTGTAAAAACTATAAAACAATAAACTGTGATCGGTTCAGAAGTGAAGAGAAGACTTTGAGGCAACTCTTTTCTTCAGGCTGAGAAATAAATCTGCCAGCAGAATGCAGGGATGAGCGTGACCACACAGTAGAGTTTTGAATTTCATTCTACGATTCTCTAATTAGCATAAAATTCTAGGCTCCAGGGCAGCAGGTGAATGACTGCAGTTGCTATGCAAGCATAAGTGAGGGATTTCTGGAGTTTGAATAAAGTTATCTGTTTAGGCTGATGACATACAGTATTACTGCATATACGAGACCCCCACAAATCTACCCCCAAAGTACTCTCCATTATATCCCGGCTCAGTGACTTCTCAGCCTAAAAGTTAAATGTCAGTAAAACGAGTATGAGCTCCCTTAATGTGCAGGCAGATAAGCAAGCTATTCTAAGGTTAGGGCTGATGTGGAAGCCCACACAATTGACATATTTGGGGATACAGCTACCGATGCGGAGACGAAGGGGTCTTAATTTGGAAAATATCCTCATTACTATAGTACACAACCTAGAAAGGTGGACCTCTCTACTCCTGTCAGCTTTGCTCAGTTGGTAGCACATCCGCCTCTGGACCAGAAGGTCGTGGGTTCTCATCCCACACTGGGACTGGACTTGTACCTAAAAAGCTGGCACCTGAATGCAGCATTAGGGGGGTGCTGTACTGTTGGGGTGTGCTGTCCTTTGGATGAGACGTTAAACTGAAGTCCCTTCTACCCATCTTGGTGCTGTCCTGGTGGGTGTCCAAGTGGAAGTAAAAGAACCCAGGGCACTCCGCAAAGAGTAGGGGACATTCCCAGTATCCTGGCCAACATTCCCCTTCCCATAAAACCGGTTCATGCAATTGTCCAGGCTATGTGTGGGTGCTTATGTGCGATATGGCTGCCTCTAAACATTCAGTCACTTCACTACCAGTCTAGCATTGCTTGTAAAAGTGCTTTGGGATACACTGTGTATGAAAAGCGCTATATATAAATGCTGATTTTTCTTCTTCTTCCTCTTCTTGTGGGGGATAATTAGTACAGTTAAAATGAACCTCTTCCATAGGATACTTTATCCGAGGGGTATAAATATTCCGCTGCCCATTTCCTGGTTCAAACCTCCCAATCCATGTTAACTACTTTCCTGTGGCAGGGTAAAGTAGCCAAAGGAGCATACCAAAAGCTGACAGGTCCTAAGAAAGTTGGAGGACTACAGTTACCCAACTTTTTGTTATATGACTTTGCTTTACAGGGAAGTAAATACCTCTGATGGGGATGCCCCAAGCCAACTGAACCCACTGATTACAAGCTGCAATGACTACATACTGAAGAGGAACTCTGCAGTCAGGCACATATTAAGCCACAAGCTTTGTTATTCTCGTCTCCGGCACAAATACCCAAGGAGTTTCAAAATACATTTGTCTTGTGGTCCCTGAAAGCACATCGACAGATGTATCAAATAATGAAGCTTAGTGTAGATACTGATGTGGCACAACCGACTGATCTCTGGCAACCCTCGACTCAAAACAGGCAACAGATAAATAGGCTACCAGTTTCGGCCTGGTCTGAACTTGCCCTCAATCCAGCACTTGTAACAGGCAGAGATTTACCCTTCAGATCCTTTCAGATACAGAACCAAGTTCCAGATTGCTTAATCTTTAAATATATGCAGCTGAAGCATTGTGTCCTGATATTCCTGGGTCCCCCACCTTTGGCTAAAGAAGGTGGGTTGGTGTTAGCAAAGTTAATTTCCGTGTCCCAGTTGCCCCATCCAATCTCCCACCTATACTCAACTTTCATGAGCTTGACCCCAGGAGACTGAATGATGAATGTAAATATTGGTCAGATGTTCTTCAGTTACAGTTGCCAGAGGAAGAGTGGAAAGGAATATGGAGGGACTTGTACAAATACTTGAAACAGGACATATTGCATCTACAACAATTCAAGTTCTTGCAAAACATCTGTTTTATCCCCAGTAAGTTATTCAAAATGCGTAAACATGAAACGTGAATATGCACCAGACGTGGTGTGGCTGAGGGCACCTTGTTGCATATCCTGTGGGAGTGTGATAAAGTGAAGCCCTTCTGGAGGGATATCAAAGAGCATTTGTACCGGATCCTGGGCCTGCAAGATGCTTTAATGCCTAAAGTTTGCGTCTTGGTTATTTACTGGGATAGGATTTTTGGTCCCAGGAAGGGGCACACAGTTTTGATCTCTGCTATCACCAAAGTAGTAATTCTGAGGCACTGGCAAGATGAGAATATCCCCACGAGAGTGGCATGGCATAGAGAAATTCTCTTTGCATTGAATGCAGAGAAAACCACTGCAAATACTAAACAGCAGTATGAGGTGTATAAGAGAGGATGGGAAACTTCGCATACCTTACTGCTTATTATGCAAGAGGCTGGTATGACGAACCTTTCTCAGTGGGGAGACAGGAATATAGTCAGCTAATGGACTAAGGGACAGTGGGAACGCAATAAGGATAGTTTATTGAAGGGTAACTGAAAATGACACGTAACTGCGCTGTGAGTTTGCCTCTGTACTTGCAGTTTAATCAAGTGGGCATATGCTCTGTGTGGGGTTGGGGTAGAAGGATTATGAGTTGGGATGGCTGTAGTCTGTTGTGTTTGTTTTTGTAATGCCACGCTTGTACAGATAAAATTAATAAAGTACATTAAATTAAAAAAAAGGAACCCTGGATATGATGAGCAGTGTAGCTATATGAAGATCTACTGTTAATGAAGCATCTTAAGATTACTGAAAGTTTCTCTTTGCAGTTTTAATCATGCAATATAGGATGACTCTCATCATAGAGTGAGGAGTCCTGGGGATTAGAAAGCACCTCCCAATCCAATAAGAGCAAGCTAGGAAGAATGGGATTCAAGAAGGCCAGGATGGGAAGCAGGGAAATCGGGCGGTAATTATCGGGTGTCAAGGGGTCACCACCTTTTGGCAGCGGGATGACTGTAGTGTGTTTCCACTCAGTGGGGGCAGCGGCAAGAGAGAATGAGAGGTTGTAGAGAGCTGCTAGGGGGGCAGCAATGGCTGGGGTCAACAAGTAGAGTAGTCTGGAGTCAAGGCCAGTAGGACATTTGTCCTTGTCAGGGTTTAGGGTAAGTAGAGCTTTGTAAACTTCAGCAGGGGTAGTCTGACGGAACACAAATGGGTTGCCTGCTGGGGGAGCTTTATGGGGTAGGATGGCAGAGAGGTTAGGGTGGCTTGAGGGTTGGGGTGCCCAAGAAAGATGAGGTACAGTCCATAAAGGAGGAGTTGAAATGAGAGGCCTCATCCAGGGACTCAGTAATTGTGTGACCGCCAGTGTTGAGGGTTGGGGTAGGGGGTTGTGAGTTGGGGGCAAAGAGATATTTAACCGCCTTCCAAAATTTGGAGGGTTGGTCCAGGTTAGCTTTGAAGGTGTCGCTTAAATAATTTGCCTTTGCACTGCGGATCTGCCTAGTGCAGGCATTTTGAAGGGCACAATATTTTTGTTGGTGCACCTGAGAGCCGGAGACCTTGAAAGCCTTGAAAATGGGTCTGATATTTCAGCAGTACAACCCCCTGGGATGCTGTACCAACCCACCTCCCCATACAGTCACCCCACACATGGATTAACACAAGCCAAAACCCCTACTTTCAACAACTTGTAATTATTTTTTTTTTATTTATATTTTATGCCCCCTTCCTCTCCACTGCCTTACCTGATTCTTGGGATCCCATGGTGTGGCTGGTCACCAGCAGTCTTTGACCCCCATCTTGCTGCGGAACTTCCCCCTGGGAGGGGGAGCAACTCCCCCAATCACTAATTGTGTCGGGCCTCCTGCCACCAGTCTTGATCACCACAGGGTCCCATCATCAGGCTTGACGATGGGGTACTTTTTCCATTTTTTAAGGTCTCCTCCCGAGAGCATCGGCCGCTAAGGGGGTCCATGGAGATGAGCACACGCTGAGACATGACACCTTTCCAGACCCCAGCTGACACCCTCTTCTCCCACTTAGCACTCCATGCTGCACCTCCACCCATGTGCACCCAGGTGGCATTGTTGCAGTGGGAGCGGCAATGCTCCCTCCCTGGAGGAGGAGAGTGTCCCTTGGACACTCAATCCTCCTCCTCTTCCCAGGAGACCCACCAGCAATCTGGGCTCACTCCTGAACCCCGGTCGCCGACACTACAAGCGGTAATCCTACCGCTGTGCCAGCGGGCTGGCAACTTGTAATTATTGACTTAAGCTAATAATATAGTCACATGGGATACAAATAATATGCTCACGAAACATTTTGTAAAAAGGTTAACCAAACAATGTATTTACAAAGTGTAGGGCTAGGAGCAGGGAAATTGGAGGTAGAGGTGAGACATTTGCATTTGGCATTTATTAAGAGGCAACATCAAACAATCATTTCATGTTTAAATTCAAAAAACATTTTCCAATGCTTGCCAGCCAACAACCTTCTGATGGATTCAGGTTAAGGCTTTCTACTTATCTATCTGCTTATGCTTAGTAATCACAAGCCCCCAAACTGATACCAGTCTCCAGTCTTTTGATCAGTACAGGGCCGGTTCCCGGATGTACTGGGCCCTGGTGCAAGAGTTTGTAGTGGGCCCCCCGTCCACGAGGCAGACCCCCCCAAGTGCCCCCCCGCCCCAGGCGGGCCCTCCCATGCCACCACCACCAAAAGAATATTGCTGCTGTTATTCCATTTTGTGAAGTTAAAGGTGACTCCTACATATGATCAGTACTAGGCTGGCCATAGGCACAGCAGAGCCAGAGAATATCTTGTTATTTTAATGCCAAACAATGACTCCTACACAGTCAGTACTAGGCTGGCTACAATGCTTGCTGCTGGCGACTCTGAAGAAGACTAGGCAGGCCTAGAGGCTACAGCAGCAGAGCCAGAGAATATTGTTATTTTAATGCCAATACAGTAACTCACTCAGAAGAAATTGAAAACTTAGATCTTATATTCTTGGTCAGACAGTACAGACCAGACTGAGTGACTAACTTACTTGTTGTTCATTTACACTAACTTCACTCACGACTCACTGACTCAATCAATCACTACTCTTTACACTGATCATTCAGTTGATCCTCCTGTAATTCTTGTTAACGTCACAAATAAAACAAATTCAAGACTGCAGCAGCATTATGCATAATTGAATAATATCTTTTTTATTTGAATTCTTCTCTCAAGTTCTCCCTGACTAGTGACTCCCTGCCTAACCTGCCTGCCTAAAGTTCTTCATCATGTCTGAGGGAGAGGAGGGAGGAGTAGTCATCACACAGTCACAACAACACAGTAGAGTAGTAACCCCAGCCCCTAGCCCCCCAGCAGTGTCAGTGACACAGTGTCACAACAACTCTGTTTATATATTATGAATGTTTTTTTATTTATTTAATATTCTTAAGTTCTTCTAGAGACAAGACTTCACTCACTTGATTGACCTGGGCCTGGGCCCACCGCTGGCTGCCGCCACCTGGGCAGTTTAGGTTAGGCAGCAGCCACAGTACTCACCCTTCCTGTGGCTGTTGCTGCAGCGCCAGCCAAAGCTAGCTATTTTTTCCTGAGTTTTTAATTCTTAATTCATCAGCCCCCCATCAAGTATATGTGTGTGTCTAGTTTACAACAATAAACAGTAGTTCAACAAGGGGCTGCTCTGCTTGCTACAGTGCAGTGCTGCAAAATTCTGCCCGATCCGATGCCAGCCGCATCCGCTGGTTTATCTGCTTGCCCATCAACTGTCACAAACTGTGTGGCTGTGAGACAACGACAAGGATTCTCGCGAGATGCTCCGTCTCCTCCTCTGCAACCCTGCCCCCCCACAACAGAATATTTTAATATATAATTTTGAATGTCTGACTGACCAACCTGTGAGAGTTGCAGCACAGCAGCCTTTTGAGTGAGCACCTGCCGCCCCAGCCCAGGCAGCAAATCAGACATCAGAGAAGAGAAGAGAACATTAGAGTACTAGTCAGAGGCTAGGACAGACACAGGGACTGGGAGAGGCAGGTCAGAGCAGGGGCGGGAGGAATGAAGTCCCAGTGAGTGAGCTGAGCGCCAGGAAGCGAGTAGCCGGGAGGGACGACGGAATAGCATTGCCACTTGCTACTGCCAGCATGGAGGAGGAGGAGCCACTGAGGACACATCAAGCGTGATGGTTGGTGGGATCATCGAGAAGGCGGAGCAGCTGCGGCTGCCTCACAGGTATGTCCGAGGAGGATCAGGATGCGAGCCTACAGTGCAGGGAGCAGGGGATTTAAATTTAAAAATGTCACGTCTCACCGACCGCCAACCCGACTCCAGACCTCAGTCCCGGCAGCACACGCAGCCAATTCTCAGCCTCCGGGGGGGGGCGCTGATCTTCTCCGGCGTGAGCACAGGTGAAAAAAAAAAAAAAAGGATTACTCAGAGTGACTTTTCAGACTTAGGGGGCAATTGGCCCCACCGGTGCTCTGGGCCCTGGTGCAGTCACATCCCTTGCACCCCCCCCCGACGCTGGCCCTGGATCAGTAAGGGGGTAGAATCCCTTATCAGTCACTATCATAAAAGATCCTACTGTACCAAGTGCACGTAATTCTGATCACACAGCAGGTGTATAGCTTCAGATCAGGGTGTGTGGTACCCTATCCCAGCTACCATCTGACTGGCTAAGACCAATTACAGACTTGGGTAGTACAGCAGCACCCAGTAAAACGGTGTGGTATACAGTATCTGGATACTATATAACAAACACAGTGTCAATTACGCCCATTTGATTTCAATGGAATTTCCCATACATATTTCTAGATATGCAGTGATCCATGTGCAGCTCACACTGTTGGAAATAAATCGCAACCCCACAATTCTATGTCCAGGTCACTGCCCAGATTTTATAACAGTGGCCAATGCTCAGGTTTGTCAAAATTACTCATGTTCTAAGTTTTTGCGCTGTACAGCCACAGTACTGAATTCTGTTCTTCCTACAAAGAAGCCTAATTTGGAGTGACTAGCAGTTTCATCATCAGAGCATTTACACATGGGCCATGGTTTAATATATTTTAATGCACTCAACAAATGAAAGCAGACAAGTTAGACAGATGTAATTTAAATAGATGAGACGAGGATCACAACTAGAGGCAACAACGTATGGAGGTAGTGGGAATACAGCAGTATTGAATTCCCATAGTAACACTTTGTTCTTCAACTGGGTTAGTAAATTAAAAGACAGAATAAACATGCAGATGTTTTATTACTGTTGGGAGACAGAAAACAAACTCTTTAAAGATATTTGGCAGGAGGCAATTAACTGTATAGTATCTTAACAGTCTTTAATCTACCATCATTTAGAAAATTCTTCTGCATAAGAAGGAAATATTTTGGCTGGAATTGATATGTTATCTTCTGAGATGTGTATCTTTATTGCTGCACATTCGACAGCACCTACAGAATATACCAGTACCCATCAGATAGAGCAGAATATGTTTTTGTATCTCTGTATATGCAGGTTTCTTTTTACCGTATCTTGATATACAAAATTAAAACGTTTTCATAAAGCAATCCCATGCTAAATGTAACAAAGGATCCTTTGAAAGAACTCGCAGGGTGTGAGTGAAATGTGTCAGGACAAGTGGCAGCTGCTCTACACTTCATCAAGCCACATGCTGCTGCTGCACTCTGAACAAACTCTAGTCAGAGCCACAATGGCTGCTACTGCATTGGGGGCTTAAAGGGACACTATCAGCTGTTAACTCGTTTTCCTTTTTTAACCCCTCTTAAAAACAATACCTGCAGCAGTCATAAAAATGCAGAATATCTTTTTCCTTTGCAAACGTCTTTGTTTGCCTTCACTAGTCCAAGTGAGAGCCCTCTTTCTGAGAGCACGTTTCCCCAAGATTCCGCAGCCTCTCCCAGTTTTGCTCCTAAGTTGCGTTACCGAATTCAGCGGGATATAGGAGAGCATACTGTACCCTGACCAGGTACTCTGGAAGGATTTAAAAATTGCTCTCATGCACTGGGATTAATGCAACATGCAGAGCAAGACAACATCCTGTTCAGCTGCTCCTCACATGAGCAGTTATGAAACATATATATATTATATATATATATATGTGCTTTCCAATTGTTCTGGTTCAGCTAGCTTTTCTTTAACTTTGTTGTGCAGGTCTAACAAGGGTTTTATATGCACAGCTCCCGCTCTAGTTTACTGAAAGGGATACACTAAACCTACCGGGGAAGGGGACTGCGCTCATATTACTGTCAGCAGCACTTCCAGCGGCAAGCCAACTGGTTTCACTTGTACACACAGAAATCCAAATCAGTCCATCATGTAAAAAGTACATATGAACATACATACGAAGAAGCCAGCAGAAGAAGGCCATTTGGTCTATCAAGTCTGCTCGTATTGCAGGGTCCACAGCTTGAGCTAGTGTCCCTGCCCTCCTTCCCCATTGCTCCCATCCTCCCTACCCATGATCCTTACTTTCCCCCTATGCCTATCCTAGTGTCTCTTAAAGCTGCCCACTGTTTTCAACGAGATGACCTTTTCCAGCAGTGCATTCCAGGTGTCCTCCACCCTCTCTGTGATGAAGTGCTTCCTGACCTCCCTCCCTCCTTAACCTCCCACACTCCAGCTTAAGACTGTGCCCCCAGTGTTATGGTTGCCACTCAGCTTAAAGAGACCCTCCCTATCAAACTTATTTATCCCTTTCAAGTACTTGAAGATCCCAGTCATGTCCCCTCTCTCTCTCCCCTGTCATCCAGGGAGTACATGTTCAGTGCTGTCATCCTTTCCTCGTAGGCCTTACCCTGCTAACCCACTACCATCTTTGTAGCCCTCCTATGGACCTTCTCCAGTAGGTTAATGTCCTTTTGAGGTGTGGGCACCAGTACTGAACTCCATACTCTAGATGCGGCCTTACCAGTGACCTTTACAAGGGCAGTATAACCTCCTCTCTCCTACTACTGATCCCCCTAGATATCTGTCCCAGCATCTTGTTTGCCTTTGCTGCTGCTTTCCTTCACTGTGTGAAGTGCTTCAGGTCACTAGTGATCATCTCTCCCAGGTCCTTCTCCTCCTCTGATGCAGATACTCGGACTCCACCCAGGTAGTACTCTGTCCTGGGATTCCTGGCTTCAATATGCATAACTTTAAAGTAACTGAATATATCAGCTTTACTGAACAATTCTCAATGTATCACATATCAACAATGAAGAACTAAGGAGCTGCTGGCCACTCACCCCAGCACTTCGACTCAGAGACTTTGTCGGGGGGTAAACAAGAGAAGCTACACACTCCTGAATATTCATTGCTATGTTACCCATACAAAACAGTGATAAAAACCCATTAACAGAAAAGGACAATCAGTTGACTTAATACATCAATGACTGTCAATGTAAATAAAGGAGCACAGAAGTAAGCTGCATTCACATACATATCTAAGCAGCAATGGTAAAACTGCGGATGTAATACATTCCAAAAATGACTATTAAAAATACTTTGCAAGCTTGTCAAGTCATGGTTGGTGCCCAGGGATTGAACCCCACTTTTAACTACTACTTTTGTTTACGTGAAGCTTAAAGAAATGGCTACACTCCCTTGTCCCAGTGCTGACAAAATCAGCGCGGAACAGTTAAACTAAGGAGTGCTGTATCAAGATGTTTAAAGAGAAACTGACGCCTTCAGGAGAACTTTAGCAAAACATAATATTTAGACACTGTCCAGCTTATGTTTCACATTTATTCTGTATTTCTTCTCTCCATTATTTATTACTGAGGTAATTTGCATGAAAACAGTATGCTTGCTCCTGAAGAGTTTATCTATTTCTGCTGCTTTCTCCCTACCTGAGGTCATAATGCACTGTTTGTGACATCACATTTACTCCCATGGAAAATGGGACAGTCATACGAACTGGGGTTGTCTGCAGGCCCCCAGACCAGGGGGAGGACATAGACACATTACTGAAAGAAGATGTACAAAATATGATGGCTAAAGGGGAGGTTCTGATAATGGGAGACTTCAATATGCCAGATACAGATAGGCCAATATCAGCAGGAACATCCACCAGAACTAGACACATAGTGGATTCCCTGCAGGGGGAGGGGCCTCAAACAACTGGTACAACAACCCAGAAGAGACAGGGCTATCCTAGATCTAGTACTGACAAACGGGGAAAGGATCACAGATCTCCAGGTAGAAGGTCACCTGGGGGCCAGTGACTATCACATGGTATGGTTCAATTTGGCCACTAGAACTAAATCATCCCATTCCAAGGCAAAAATATGGGACTTCAGAGGGGCTGACTTTGATAACATGGCCAACAAAGTTAGGCTATCCCTGACAAGAAGAAATACAGGTGAGGGGGTACAGGCAAAATGGGCAAGCATTAAGAATACAATACTTGAAGCAACATCCCATTGTGTTATAGAGAAAGGCAAGAGCAAAAGAAGGAGGAAACCACTTTGGTTCTCAAAAACAGTAGTAGAACAGGTCAGAGCCAAAAGGCTGGCCATCAGGAAATATAAGGGAACGCAGCGGGACGAAGATAGAGAGGTATACCAAACTTCCCTAAGGGAAGCAGGGAAGGCAGTAAGGCAGGCAAAGGCCCAAATCGAGGAAACACTAGCATGAACAGTAAAAGAAGGGGACAAGACTTTCTATAGATACATTAGTGAAAGGAGAAAGTCCAGAGGGGGTTATTGCTAAGATCAAAGGAAGGGGATAAGAGGGAGTGTGTGGAGGAGGACCACGGAAAAGCATCTATCCTAAATAGATACTTCTGCTCAGTATTTACTGAGGAGAAGGTAGGGCAGAGCCCACAGCTCAGCACCATGTACACAGGAGGGAGGGAGGTGTGCACTAGTCCCTTCACAAAAGAAAGGGTCCTACAAGAGCTCACAAAGCTCAGGGTGGACAAGGCAATGGGACCCGATGGCATACATCCCAGGGTACTAAAGGAGCTAAGGGTGGAACTAGCACAGCCATTATCAGAACTGTTTAGTGAGTCTCTGAGCACAGGAGAGGTCCCAGAAGACTGGAGAAGGGCTCATGTGACTCCACTCCACAAGTGTAGTAGCAGGGAGAAGGCAGGGAACTACAGACCAGTCAGTCTTACATCAGTAGTGGGCAAGATTATGGAGGCACTCCTTAAGGAAAGGATAGTGCAACACCTGGAATCCATAGGAGCACAGGATCAAAGACAGCATGGGTTTACAACAGGAAGGTCCTGTCAAACTAATCTCATAGATTTCTTTGACTGGGTAACCAGAGTGGTGGACCAAGGGGCAGCTGATGTTGCCTACCTTGACTTCAACCAAAGCTTTTCGATACTGTTCCACATAAAAGATTGATTAATAAGCTGGGTAAAGTGGGTGGGTCAGAAGTTGGTCAACTGGGTGGCAAACTGGTTGGGGCAGAAAACAGAGAGTGGTGGTAAATGGTATATAGTCAGAAGAGATGCAAGTCACAAGTGGGGTACCTCAGGGATCAGTCCTGGGGCCAGTCCTCTTCAATATCTTCATCAGTGACATTGCAGATGGACTGGAGGGTAAGGTTTGTCTGTTTGCAGATGACACCAAGATCTGCAACAGAGTAAATGATCCAGATGGGGTGGGCAGAATGAGAAGAGATCTGGATAAACTGGCAAAATGGTCGAAAGAGTGGCAAATGGGGTTTAACACAAAGAAGTGCAAGATCATGTACATAGGGAAGAGAAACCCGGAAGCCACCTATAGGTTGGGAGGGGAATTGCTGGCAATCACAAGGGAAGAAAGAGACTTGGGCATCATCATCACAGATGACCTGAAATCATCCAAACAGACCACTAAAGCAGTAGTAAGGCTAGAGGGATGTTAGGGTGTATTAGTAGGGGTATTGCAAGTCGTAAGAGGGAGGTAATAATCCCTCTTTACAAGACACTGGTTAGGCCCCATCTAGAGTACTGCATGCAGTACTGGAGGTCGCACCTGCACCAGGACATTAACAAAATGGAGGCAGTCCAGAGAAGGGCAACCAAAATGGTGCAGGGACTGCTTTAGAAAAATACGAGGACAGATTAATGGAGCTCAATAAGTAAACCCTAGAGCAAAGGAGGGAGAGAGGTGATATGATTGAAACATATTAAGGGCATTAACAAATAAACTTGACATGTATCTATTCTCAGGAACAGGGCGCTAAGACCCCTTGTCAAAGGGGAGTCAGACATAATAGGCTCAATAAAGATTTCAGTCTGTTTTTTAGACTGCGTATAAGGTGAAAGAGTCTAACATGTTTCAATATAAGAAAAATAGCAGGACAAGAGGACACAGCACGAGATTAGTGGGAGGCCGATTAAGGGGTAATGTGAGGAAGTTATTTTTCACAGAAAGGGTGGTGGATGCATGGAACGGCCTACCTCAGGAAGTGGTGGATATGAATACAGTGCAGGGCTTCAAACAGGCATGGGAAAGGCATAAGAGAGCAATTCAGAGGAGTATGAATAGATAGGCCATTGACAGAGTACAGCCCTATGGCACATTCATAAGGTAGAAATGATGGGCAGACTAAATGGGCCTTGCGGTCCTTATCTGCCATCAACTTCTATGTTTCTATGGCAACAGGTTGTGCTGTCACAACACAGGATTATGATTTTGAAGTAGGGAGTAAGCTATAGAGGCAGATGAACTCTAAGAGATAAAGATCATGTACTCGTGAAAATTTCCTCAGTAAGAAATAATCAGAAGGAGAAATCTATAGAATAAATACAGAATGTGATCTGAATTGTGCTTAATAATTATATTTTTCAAAGTTTTCTTTGAGGCATCAGCAACTCTTTAATAAATGTTAGAGCGTAAGAAAAACTATTTTGCAAACAACAGAAATTCTATTGCCCAACGGTGACACTAAATATTTTGATAGTACAGTATTCTATTGCTGCAAACCAACATGTAATTAAGAAACAGTCCCAACAAAAGTTAGCAAACTTCACACACAATGAGAGATTAAATCCCACCTTTAACTTCTAGTTTTGTTTATATGGAGCTTAAAGAGGGACTCCGGCCAAAAGTGCTACTTTGCAGAATTGGAATAAGCATACCCCCAATAAAGCACATACCAAAAAATAGGTTTCTGTGTTACTTCATTTTAAAGTAGTGATTTCACTACCTGTTCAAAAAAACAGGTTACTCACCTGTAACAGTCGTTCTAGGAGTGGTATATGTTGTTTATCCACACTGTTTGGCATGTCCTTTCCCCTTTAAGAATCTTGCCGGAAGGTCTTTAAGCTGGCTCCTCCCACCCACCTGGGTGGTATAACCCTTGGCTCCGCCCCATGATGCCAGATCTTGCCTGCTGGAAGCTTAAGTTGTGTGTCGAAGCCGGGGAGGTCGGGTGGGTTTGTGTGGATGAATAACATATACCACTCCTAGAACTACTGTTACAGGTGAGTAACCTGTTTTTCTAGGATTGTGGATATGTTGTTCTATCCGCACTGTTTGGCAGGCTCAATGCAGTTCTCTGGGAGGAGGGAGGCAAGGCGCACACCTCCTCTATACTTACTTGGGGAACAGAGATTGGAGAACTGAGGCCCCAAAACCATCATCCCGGCGTGACTCTAGGTCGATGTGGTAGTGGGTAATGAAGGTGTTTGCTGTCTTCCAGGTAGCAGCCCTGCAGATTTCCTTGATAGGGATGTCCTTGGAAGCAGCCACCAATGCAGCAGTATGGCGGGTGGAGTGAGCTCTTATCCCTATGGGAGGCTCCTTGCCCACTAACCTGTAGCAGAGATCAATGCAGGATGTAATCCACGTGTCAATCATTTGCTTTGCTGCAGGTCTGCCAAGTGTGGCTTCAGCGTAGGTGACAAACAGCTGGCGAACCTCTCCCCGAACTTCTGCCGTCCGCTCTTTATAAGAAGACAGCACTCATCTCAGGTCCAGAGTATGGAGCCTGTACTCGGCCTCCGAGGTGTAGTTCGGATAGAACACAGGCAGAGTTAACACCTGGTTAAGGTGGAACTCCGACACCATCTTCGGGAGAAACTTCAGATGGGGGCGCAGGACAACCTTGCCCCTGTGGAAGACCAGGTAAGGAGACTCCACCGACAGCGCCTGAAGCTCCCCAGTCCTTCTGGCTGACGTGATAGCCACTAGGAAGGTGGTCTCCCATGACAGATGTGACATCTCACACCTGTGCATCAGTTTGAATGGCTTGCCCATGAGTTTTGCCAGTACCAGCAGTAGATCCCACGGAGGTGGAGGTTCACGCACCGGAGGGGATATGTGGTCAAGGCCTTGAAAGAAATGCCAGACCACCATCTCCTGTGCCACCGTCTGCTGACCGGCCTGCGCCTGTTAAGCAGAGCTGGCTGCCAGGTGCACCTTAAGGGTCATGGACCAAAGACTGCTTTTGGACAAGGACCTAAGGCAGTCGAGGATACTTTTATATTTTTATTTATTTAGTTATTTGGAAAACAACTTTGAGCACAAGCTCTTTTACAAAGGTTTCACGTCATAGATTGCAAAACAAAATACAGTAGGAGAAAGCGAAGGTACATTACAATGAATGATACAGCTGGGATTCAGAACTTACAGAATAACTCAAAACATCGGTACAAGTTAAATAACAGGAAAAAACACTTTATGAGGGTGGGAGGGGGGAATAAGCAGTCACAAAGTGCCTTGTCAGTAGTTCAGAGGGACGGGGATAGCTGGCAGAGGGGTGAAGAAGGGAGGTATGAGAGAGAGAGAGAGAGAGAGAGAGAGGTAAGTACTGCAGTGGAGGTGAGAGGGTGGAGGAATAAGGTATAGGGAGAAATAGTGGGGTGAGGGGAGGCTGAGCGGAGAGGACATGCTAGAGTAAAATGGTGGGGTGTGAAGGGGCATGGTCAGGCAGCCAGCATTAGTAGTTGACTGTTAGGAAAATTCACGGGACTGTGAGTTGGGGGAAGGGGAGGAGGTGGCAGGTGCTGAAGGAGCATGACACAAACCGATTGCTGGGGCAAGTCATGAGATGGGACAGAGGGAGGGGGTACCTGAGGCCTGCCTAGTGCTTACTAGCCACAGGACAGGACAAAGGGTCCAAGCCCTTGCCCTGACACCAAATGGAAAACCTTTTCCATTTGAAGGCATAGCACCTCCTGGTCGACTTCTTCCTGGATGCTTCCACTACTGTGAGTACATCCTCAGAGAGACCCAGAGCCTGGAACTCTAGCCACTCAGGAACCAGGCTGTCAGGTGCATGGATTGAAGGTCCAGATGGAATACCTTCCCCTGATTGACTGATAACAGGTCCGGGTGTACTGGAAGATGCCTCGGAGGCCTGGAGCTGAGGCTGAGGAGACCTGGATACCAGAACTGGCGGGCCAGTCTGGGGCTACCAAGATCACCTGTGCCTTGTCCCCTCCTGACCTTGAGGATCACCTTGTGAACCAAGGGAAGTGGAGGGAAGGCAAGAAGAGGCCTGGGATCCACGTCCTCGAGAAGGCATCCCCCTGGAGCGAGCCCTGTTGAGGGGGGTGGGCATGAAACAGCCTCAGCTTCGCGTTCTACCTGGAGGTGAACAGATCCACCTGAGGTTTGCCCCAGTGGGAGAACAGACTGTGTACTACCTCTGGATGGTGAGACCACTTGTGGGACATCTTGCCCACATGGCTGAAAGTGTCCACCAGTTGGTTTGAGGCTCCTGCCACATGGATGGCTAGGAGATCTGCCTCCAGTTGGCTCACAAGGGTCCAGATGCACAGCGCTTCCCTGCACAGTAGCCGGGAGTGCGTGTCGCCCTGTTTGTTGAGATAGTACATGGTTGTGGTATTGTCCGTCTGGACTTGCACCACTTGACCCCAAAGGAGTGAAGTGAATGCTGACAGTGCCAGTCTGACTGCTCTGAGCTCCAGCAGGTTGATATGATAATCGGGATTCCTCGAGGGTCCAGAACTCATGGGCTCCGTGATTCCCCATGTGGGCACCCCGGCCTGTGAGAGAGGCATCGGTCATGAGAATGACCGTCAGCTCTGGATGGACAAAACGGGATCCCGTCCTGCAGGTGTTTTAGGATGGTCCACCTCTAGGACAGTCCACCATTAGACAGCGTCCCACATTTTCTGGGTCACAGTAACCAGCTGGTCAAAGTAACTGTGACACTGGGTCCATTGGCTGGCCAGCTCCCACTGGAGGGGGCGCATATGCCACTGGGCCCATTGGACCACGATGGTGCAAGCCACCATGTACCCAGAAGGTGCAGAAAGTCCCGGGATGGGTGCAAGTGCCCAACCAGAAATAATTGGGCAAAGGAGGAGAGAACCTCCTCCCTGTCCATCGGGAGCCTGGCTCTGGCTTGGCAAGAGTCGAGCTCTGCCCCGATGAAGCACATCACCTGAGAAGGTACAAGCTCCGACTTGGTCTCATTGACCAGGAGACCAAGGGCAGTGCAGGTCTGGAGGGCCAGGTCCCTGAACCTCTCCACCTCTTGTTTGGAGGAACCCGCTAAGAGCCAGTCATCAAGATATGGGTAAACTCTAACCGCTTGACGCTGTAGACGGGCCGCCACCACTGCAATGCATTTGTTGAAGACCCATGAGGCCGATGACAGGCCGAACGGCATGGCTCGGAACTCGAATAGTGCTCCTTCTGCTCAGAAGCAAAGGAACCTTTGGTGAGACAGATGGATCGAGACATGAAAGAATGCATCCTGGAGATCCAGAAAGCAAAACCATATGTCCTGCTCGAGAGGTGGTATGATCTGGTACAGAGTTACCATCCTGAATGTGCGTGACCTGAGGAATTGGTTCAGGTCATGCAGATCTAGAATGGGGTGCCAGCCCCCTGTCCGCTTTGGGACCAGGAAGTACCTGGAAATGAACCCTGTGTTGACAGGGAAGCCGTGACTCTGGCCACCACCTCCTTGTGGAGGAGTTGGGCAATGTCATCTCGAAGAGCCGAATGAGTGTGTATGGACACCATTTCCTCCCATGGGGCGCAGGCTCAGCTTGGAGGGTACTGCTCGAATTCCAGAGGCAGACCCTGGCCAACCACTTCTAGAACCCACCTGTGCATGGAAACAGCGGACCAGGCGGAAAGAAAGTGGTGGAGCCGGACCCCCACGGGAGGACCCATAGCTTGCATGACAGGTATGGGGGGTGGCCACCCCATACCATCACTGAGCAGGCTTGGAGGAAGAGGATCAAGACTGGGGACTGCCTGAGCCCCATCCTGCAGGTTTTCGGGCCATCAGGGGCCTGGACTTGGGCTGAGGGCGCCACGGTTGTGCCTGCTGTTGCTGCCCCGATTGGAAATGGGGTTGCTTGGCTGCAGGGGCAGAACGCTGAAATGGCTTCTTCTTCTGCTTTTTGGAACTCTGGGATTCCTTCTGCGCAGAAGTCACAGAGTCCAAGGTGGCATTGGACTTCTTGATGCGTTGGAGGTGACGACCACACCTGGACTGAAAAGGTCAGTACCCAGGAAAGGGATGCCCATTAGCTTGAGTTGGATGTCCGTCGTGAAGGTGAAGACCCTTAACCATGCCCTGCGGCGCATGGCAACCGCGGCCGCCAGTGAGCAGGGGCAAGAGTCCCTGAGATCCAGAGCTGTCTGGAGTTGCTGCTTTGCAACAGCCCGACCCCGGTCACGGACCTGCTTGACTGTGGTCTGGGAAGTCTGTGAGGAGGTGAGGTAGAACCTCATCAAGAGACCCCAGGAGGGCATAAGATAAGTGCACCATGATGATGGCTGAGCTTGCCTGATGAAGGCCCAGTGAAGAGGCGGCATAGAATTTTCGGGCAGAATGGTCCAGTTTTTTGGACTCTTTGTCTGGGGGTCTATCGGTGTCTCCCAAATTACCTGAGCACCTGAACACAGATTCAGTCACTAAACCCTCTGCAGAGGGTTGCTGTGACAATCCCAAAAGGGATCCGAAGAGCACCGCATATCTGAGGGCCATATGGGCAGACGGCACAGGGCAGGAGGTAGAGTGCTGCCACAGCTCCAAGGCCGGACCAACAATGGCCTCAGCCACTGGGAAGGCCTCCGTCAGTGAATCCTCTCGTTTGAGAATATCAGTTAGGGAAAATTCGGGCCCATTTCTGGATGGGTTCAAGAGGCATCCCCATGGATTCGGAGATGAGACGGAGGATGCCCATAAAGGAAGTGGGACCTTCCTCCGTCGAGAGACTACCGACCAATTCCTGGTCCAGGGGACGGGAATGAAGGTCAGAGTCCTTGGACTCTGAGGAGTCCGGATTAATTTGTCTGGCCACTGGAGTCTCCCTCACCCCCCCCCAGGGCAGTCGGGAGTGAGGGTGATAGAAAGCCTATACGGGAGGCCCGGAACAGGCTGAGACACTTTGGTAGGAGCCCCCGAATGGGGGATGTTTGGGTGGCAGCTCCACCAGGATCAGTGGAGAGGAAGATTTTAGTCAAACTAGAATGGTCTTGACCGGCTCCAAAGGAGGAGGAACAGTGTGGGCCGGCTCCAGAGGAGTCGGCTTCGGCCTAGGAGGCGACAGCCAAGTAATGGCTGGGGTAGAAGCCGGGATCGACTTTTAGCCGGACATAATCAGTTGCTGCCACATTAAGTCTCTGTAGCGTCGACAGAGTTTCTGTCAAAGCCTCTCCTCATCTGAGGAGGACAAAGAAGAATGGTGGCGGTACCGCTTCTTTGAGCGCTTGTGTGCCTTCTTCGGCCTATCGGTCGAAGGGGTCCGAGACCTAGATCATCAGGGGGACCGACCGGGTCTATCAGAAGGTACTGGGGAGTACCGCGGCTCCTCCAGATCAGGGACCGGGTCTCTGATGGGATTCCCAGCAGGTTGGGTCTCCTCCTTGGGGACAGGCAGGACCGGAGTCCTGAATAAGGAGTTGTCAGCCTCATCGAGCAACAATGGGTTGACTGGGTCGAGAATTATCTCAACTGGATTATCGTCCAGCATCTGAGCCAGCTGGCCTGATGGGGGAACCGTGAAGCCAGTGGCTGAGGCTGCAACCTCGACTGAAGTCGAGACAGGTGATTCCTGGGATCGAGATCTCTCACGATCCCAGTAACGTCGTCAGCGAGACGAAGATTCTCTCGGTTCCTTGTCCTTTTTACGGGACCAAGAAATATGTGCGCCCGAGGGCCCCTCGCCCTTGGTGGGAAGGGATTGGCACATCTCTTGAAAGGATCCAGAGAAAGTGGAGTCCAAGTTGAGAGAGGTGGCTCAGTGCATGAAAATAGGGTACCAATGGTGGTGGCAATGTTCCACCAACCAGAAAGGCAGGAAAAAATTTTCCTGGTCAATAAATTGCATGGGATTATTCAGCTTGCTATATGACCAGATAAATAACTTAAAATGAATGTCATGCGACACTCATGTGCCTGCAAACGTCACTATTTGTAACAAAATTAAAGGAAAAATGAGGGATGATTTGTGACATGGCTACCCATGTCTGAAACATGGTCCACAAAGATCCTATTTTATGTATTTTTTTCAAATAAAACAGTTTTCTCCTTAAGCTTGTGTCCTTGTTTTAATTTCTCAGTTAAATTGTAGTCACAGAAATATTAAATTTAGCATGTTAGACACATTTTAAAAATGGGTCTTTGACGTAAACAGGAATGTCCCCTTCCCTCCCTATGCATTCAGTGGTCCAAAAAGTCGGATTTTATTTCAATTCGTTGCATTTTTTGCTTGGATACTGTGAGACAATGTCTTGCTGAGTTAGCAGTGCTTTGGGATGTCTTTTTAACTTTCCCCATTTCGTGCTGTGTTGCTTTAATGCCCCCATGACCTTTCCTGTCCCAGGTCCCGGATGTTCACGCTGAGCCCTCGCGCGACCAGTGAGTACTTCATTTGGACCGGTGACGCACAACATTAGTGGGGCGGTCCATAGGGAGGTTTAAAAGTTGGGGCCTTGCAATGTTCACCCGCTTTCCAGTCTTGCCAGCAACGATCGAAGTACTCGTGTCCCCTCTGCCTCCCGATCATTACGTGACAAGTTTACTGAAGCAGGTAAGGCTGCTGTTACATCTGAGGGCAAACGACTGAGGGAAATTAGGGAGCAATGTATACCTAGGACATTAGGGTGCAATTACTATGGTGCTAAAAACTGTAAAAGCGCGTCTGTTGTAAATTTTGGTGCCTAATTTTTAAAATATGGCATACTAGCTCCTTTCCTGTATTTGTAGGACCAGGAATTATACACGTCCCTGTTCGTGACGAGCATAGCCTGGGTACGGTTTTCAGATTTTAGTTGTTATGAACTGTGGGGTTGAAGGGAGGGACCTGGTCAGCATGTAAGGCTTAAATCCTGTGGAAAAAAAAATGTGTGGATGGGATGGACAAAAGCATTACCTGTAAATCGTGGTCTGCACAGTGATGGTGGCTGGGAATCATCCTTTGTTCTTTCCACCATTTTGAGACTGTGTGTGTGTGTGTGTGTGTGTGTGTGTGTGTGTGTGTGTGTGTCAGGGGAGGGGTACATGCAACATATTATCTTGCTTTGTGGTTTTTTTATGAGTTGGATTGTAAATGCTGCACTGTGTTTGGGGGGTTGGGAGACTATCATGCCGCATAGTGTGGGCCTGTGTTTGGAAGCCTGCTGGTTTCCAAATGGTCCAATCGAGGCCTACACACCTTGGCAGCTTTCAAACACAGGCCCACATCATGCGCACGATGGTTTTGTTTTCGGGGTGCGGGGGACTCTCCAGCTGCAATGTGTTTTACTGTGTTAATTATGCTTTGTGGTTTTTATCAGAGTTGGATTGTAAATGCTACACTGTGTTTTGGGGAGACTATTATCGCATGGTGTGGGCCTGTGTTTGGAAGCCTGCTGTGGCATGTAGGCCTCGATCGGACCATTTGGAACCCAAAAGTAATTTTTTGGTTTCAAATGGTCGATCGGCATACTACAACAGGTTTCAAACAGAGGCCCTCACCTATATATTCGAACTTTGTTTTCGAGTAGGGAATGACTCTCCAGCTGCAATGTGTTTTACTGTGTTACATGCTTTGTGGTTTTTATCAGAGTTGGATTGTAAATGCTGCACTGTGTTTGGGGGACTATAATGCGCATGGTGTGGGCCTGTGTTTGGAAGCCTGCTGTGGCATCTAGGCCTCGATCGGACCATTCGGAACCCAAAAGTAACTTTTTTGGTTTCCAAATGGCCTGATCGAGGCCTACACACCACAGCAGGCTTTCAAACACAGGCTCAGACCATGCGGCATGTTAGTCCCAACCCCAAACACCCTGAATCATTAAATCATCAGCGACAGGCTAAGTTGTACTGCATCTTTTGCTTATTATGGGAGAGCATCTGTTGTAATTGTTTACCTGCAAAATAATGCCCATTTACAAATCCAAGTCCTTTCTGTTTTGTACCATATTGTGATGTGTGTGCCTGTGTTTCCTTGTTTGCAGGCAGACTAATGTGTGCCTCCATTTGGTTTACAGGCAGGTGGATGCAGGCTTCCATTTTATTTGCAGGCGGATGGATGCAGGCTTCCATTTTGTTTGCAGGTGGGTGGATGCAGGCTTCCATTTTGTTTGCAGACGGGTGGATGCAGGCTTCCACTTTGTTTGCAGGCGGGAGGGCGCAGGCTTCCATTTTGTTTGCAGACAGGTAGAAGCAGGCTTCCATTTTATTTGCAGGAGGGTTGACGCAGGCTTCCATTTGGTTTGCAGGCAGGTGGATGCAGGCTTCCGTTTAGTTTGCAGGCGGGTGGATGCAGGCTTCCGTTTGGTTTGCGGGTGGATGCAGGCTTCCGTTTAGTTTGTGGGTGGATGCAGGCTTCCGTTTGGTTTGTGGGTGGATGCAGGCTTCCATTTTGTTTGTAGGCGGGTGGATGCAGGCTTCCATTTGGATTGCGGGTGGATGCAGGCTTCCGTTTGGTTTGTGGGTGGATGCAGGCTTCCGTTTGGTTTGCAGGCGGGTGGACGCAGGCTTCCGTTTGGTTTGCAGGCGGGTGGATTCAGGCTTCCGTTTAGTTTGCAGGTGGGTGGATGCAGGCTTCCATTTGGTTTGCGGGTAGATGCAGGCTTCCGTTTGGTTTGCGGGTGGATGCAGGCTTCCGTTTGGTTTGTGGGTGGATGCAGGTTTCCATTTTGTTTGCAGGCGGGTGGATGCAGGCTTCCATTTTGTTTGCAGGCGGGTGGATGCAGGCTTCCATTAGCTTTGCAGGCGGGTGGATGCAGGCTTCCATTTGGTTTGCAGGCGGGTGGGTGCAGGCTTCCATTTGGTTTGCAGGCGGGTGGGTGCAGGCTTTCATTAGGTTTGCAGGTGGATGGATGTAGGTTTCCATTTGGTTTGCAGGCAGGTGGACGCAGGTTTCCATTTGGTTTGCAGGCGGGTGGATGCGCATTATGCGCGTTTGTTTTGGGAATTCTCTTCACTTGCATCGAATGTGTGACTAATCTCTTGCCGTGACTATTGAATAATCTTGTCTTGCGTTTCATCGGTTTTGTGAAGCATCTCTTCTTGTGTCAGATGTTTATTGTGACTTATCACTTGCGATGACTACTGAATAATCTTTTTCTTGCATTTCATCGGTTTTGTGAAGCATCTCTTATTGTGACGAATGTTTGTGGCTAATCTCTTCTTGCATCATTCTTCTCCTGTGTGAGTTACCACTAACTCAATCACAGAATTGTCATTTTCTTGGGATGGCATGTTTCATTCTATCAGCTGTCACTTCACTCTGATTTGGTAGCATGCTCTTGCCTTAATCGTTTGTACCTACCAAAACTGTGTTTCAGGAAAAGGTAATAAATCGTCATTTTTTAAATTGACTTGTGTTTCGACAGTTGACTTTTGGAATAATGGAATCCAGAAGAAGACCATGTGTGTCTGCAGCAGCCATTCTTGGTGAAGCTCAGCAGAATTTGGCCACCCCTCAATCTGCAAAGGAAAAAAGTAAGTGTTATAAAGTAAACGTTGAGAATGACACAGAACGTTACCAGCATTATTTGGAGAGATATGCAACACACTCACGTGCATACCGCAGCAACATGAATGTTGAACAGCGTGAACACTACAACCAGAAGGCTAAAGAGAGGATGCAAAGATACAGAGAAGCTTAGAAGGAGAAGAGACGAGTTCAGGTTGACACAAGTACTGCACCCACTGAAAGAGAAACAAGGGCCGACGAGCAAAAGCAAAAAGCAAAAAGACAAGTTTGGGGGGAGAAAAACAGCAACAGCGTGCTAAAATGACAAGAAACGGAGACGAATCAATGAAAAGCAATGCCAGAAATATGCTGAAAGAAAGGAGCTAAACAAGCAAGCACAAGATGCTGCCACCAATGCCGCCTGCAACACCACCACACCAGTACCAGTACCAGCCACAATTCCAGAGAGAGAGAGCAGTGTGAGACACCAGAGAACCGAAGATATGGTAGTGCCTTTAGAAAGGCTGTGCAGAGAGCCAGAAAAGGTCTACCAAAATCTCCCAATCGATTCGCCTGTGTAATGCAGAAGATCCTGTCTGCTTGTTCACTAGCCAAACAAGCTGCAATGGTTCGACGAAAAGTGTTTCCCAGTCCAACATACCTACAGAACAAACTAATGTCTGCTGTCATGGATAAGATGTCGCACCTCAAAAGTAACAAAAAGTCTGACCAGCGCCTTAACAGAGAGTTCATAAGCACTATTCTTGTGTTAAAAAAATACAGGTTGTTCAGAACAGCAAGTGCAACACTGGGAATAAGCTGGAAAAGGCTTATGAAGACATCCCGAGGAGAAAAGAAATGCACCACACGGCACAAGTCTGCACTGCCCAAGTCAACAACACAGAAAGTGGCAACCTTTTTTAAGACACTGCAACCCCACTGCCTCACAAAAAAAGCTTTTTTGAAAAAAAGCGGAACATTCTGTTCATATCTTGACAAACCCATTCATGCTCTTTATACAGAATTCACCCAACAGAACCTGGACACTCCAGTGGGATCAAGGAAATTTGGAAGTCTACAGCCCAAGCATATTAAGCTTGCAAAAGAACGAAAACTGGACAAATGTCTCTGCCAATACTGCGTGAATACTGGTCTTAAACTGAAGGCACTGAACTGTACTGCCGATCTTTACCACCTGACATCATGCAAAGTCCTGAATGTATATCGTGCAGTAGAGCTAACAATGTGTCAACGAGCTCCTTTGCAAAAGTTCTACAGGTTGGACTGTGTTGAGAAAATATGTGAACAACGCAGCACGGCTAATTTTGGAAGAGCCGTGGAAGATCTAATTAAGGCCCATGGTCAAGACAGTATAACATGGCAGCAGTGGGAGAATATAACGGTCATGCGAGATGTCAATGGCATACAGGTGCAGCAAACAAGGAAAGTTTTGAAAAATTAAAAATCAACATTGAGACAGGTGGTGCAAGTCATAGAAGAGGAACTTTTATTTTTGGGTCGGCACTTACATGTGGCAGCATGGCAGCACCATCAGTTTGCTCATATCAAAAAATTCCTACCCAAGGGATGGGTGGTGATGGTTCTGGACTTTGCCGAGAACTATGCCTGTAAATTACAGGATGAAGTGCAGGCAGCCCACTGGCATCATGAACAAGCCATGGTTCACCCGGTAGTATCCTACTACCCATGTGACCACTGTGACTCCACAGCGAAAGAGTCATTAGTATTCATCTCAAGTGATTTAAAACACAACCACCATGCCATGCACCACTTTGTGGAGATCGGAAAATGCACATCTAAGAAAAGAACACTCCGTAAACATAAGCAAAGAAGTACATTTCACAGATGGCTGTGGCAGGCAGTATAAATCAAAATGGGCTTTCTTTGACATTCCAGTGTCATCAACTCAATAAGGATTCCCCATCGAGAGGGCTTTTTTCGGTTCACGACACAGAAAGGGTCCTTCAGATGGTGAGAGTGGCATTGTAAAATCAGCAGCAAGCAGAGCTGTGCAATCACGGCAGGCCATAAGAAGAAAAGCAAAGGAACTGTACAAATTTTGCAAGACTGAACTGACCATAGAGCCAGCCACAGAAGGGTGCAGTGATTATTTCAGGAGGACATTCTTCTGGGTGGGTGAAAACCAAATAAAAAGACCTACCAGACCAAATATAAAAATGGTACCTGGGACATGCAAGATGCACAGTGTTAAATGTTTGGCAAATGGTGTGGTGGCAGCAAGAAACCTAACTTGTTTTCGCACACATTGTATTACTGAAGATGGGCCCTGTGACAATGTGAGTCATGTTAAGCATGGAAGATGAAAAAACTAACCGCTTCCACCACACATAGGATGGCTTCAAAAGAGACAAACAATACCATGCCCAGTGACCACCCCCGGTCCAGCAAACAAAACAGCACTCCACATTTCAGCCTCCCATGTTGACTCTAGTCCTGACTTGGCAGATGAAAATGCTGATCATGCCGGGGATCACAATACACCCTCCAGTCAAGTTCCAACCAAGGCCACACCAGTAGCAAATGCAAACAGTGATTGTGCACGCGGCAGTGCATAAGATGACGCTGAAGTGCATGCCTCCTCAGTGGAGTGCACTACGCTCACCAGCAACATTTCTGCTACATTATCCATAAATAACCAAGTTCCAAAAAAGATGAGACCATGTGTTGCCCAAGATATGATACAAATCAATCAGTACTATGCTGTATACTACGCTAAGGAATTTTATGTTGGGCAACTAACCGCTGCGGATCCAGAGCCTGTGGGACAATGGTACTCCTTCAAGTTTATGAAGCAGCGTGGAAATGCTTTTATATGGCCAAGGCATCAGGACACTGACCGTGTGCGAAGAAAACAAATTTTTCATGGGCCAAAACAGTTCCAGAATGGAGGTGGCATCTTTGAAATCCACAGTGACGAAATACAAACAATTTCTATGAAGTTCAGCAAGATACAGGAAAAATGGGTTTAAATGGACTTGCTCCACTTTTCAGTGCACTGTGCTGAACCCTAACAAATAGATTTTTCCATTTTTCATACGATTTGGCATAATGCGTTTTTGATTAGCCTGTAGTGATAGATTAGCTTGTAGTGGATACAGTAGATTAGCCTGTAGCGATTTGCCTGTCATCCTAGATTAGCCTGTATTTGAACTGTAGACAATGATTTCTCTGTTTTTCATAAATAAAAAGACATATAAATGATTATTCTGATAGTAGTATAGTCTGTGGTCTCATGTGATTTATTTAGTCTGGTAGTAGTGTGGTCTGTAGTTTCGTGCCGCACAGTTAGCTGGAGCATTACATAGCACTGAGTTTTGCTGTAAATATTGAATATGTTTTTCAGGTTTGATTGCATGACACATATTTATTACCCTTTTATCTTCAATGATAAAGTCTTTGAAACCTTAAAAGCTATTTCCAGTCTCTTATTACATGCAATCATATGTTTATATCCCGTTACACGGGCAGCCCTAATTTTACATTCCTTGTTACACATGCAGCCCTGCTTTTCGTGTCTCCCGTTACACCTGCAGCCCTGCTTTTCATGTCCCCCGTTACACCTGCAGCCCTGCTCTTCATGTCCCCCGTTACACCTGCAGCTCTGCTGTTCCTGTCCCCCGTTACACCTGCAGCTCTGCTGTTCATGGCCCGTTACATGTGCAGCCCTGCTTTTCATGTCCCCTGTTACACATGCAACTTTGTGGGGGCTTTATTTCAAGATCCGAAATGGGATTTATCCTGCGCCATACTACCTTTTTATAAGATGAGTGACAGTATAACAAATTGCTTATAATCTGCACTACATTATCAATTTTAAAAACTGACACCAATGTCACACTTTGGTAGCCCATTTTCATGCACTGAGCCATGAATAAAGAAGGACATCGAGGACCGAACTGTGGCGCGAGCCACCTCTTCCTCGAAAGTCTTCATTTGTTCAAGCTGCTCAGCGGACCCCGCAGACACGGAGACCGCCCATCAGGCTTCCTTAGATTTTATTTATTTTCATTTATTTATTTAAGAGTCTTACCTGGAAGACGTACTGAGCAGGGTACTGCTCAATTCCAGACGCATCCTGGGGGAAGGGGGCATGGAGCAATACAAACAGTTGTCACAAGTGAGATATACATGGTATGCAGATACAGATATAATACAAAATAGTAGGCAGATATAATATACAGATAGTGAACAGGCAATATGAAAATACAGTCAATATATACAAATGCAGGAAAAACAGTCGGGCATAGGAGGGTGCAACAGAACAGGAGCAATTATATGGTCATTTGCATGGCTATGTGTGGAGGAGATTACAATACATTGTAGAAAAGGAAATTAAAAATACAGAGGCAAAAATGAGGAGAACCAAAATTTCCACAGTCCGGAGTGGAGACTGCATGTGACACCCCTAATACTGATAAGCTTAGAAGTAATTGCTAGCCATGGGCAGAGTGCTGTGAGCACTACACAAGCACCATAGGGTGCAGCATAGTTAAGAGGCCCTAAAAATAAAAGAAAGGTGGCTGGGGCACCAACCCATCAGTGGCCCTATGTGCAACCGCATGTTGGGGAGAAATTTGCCTTGAGGAGGTGATTTAGATGGGACATGTTGGCAAACTCCCGAATGCCTGTAGGTAGTGCATTCCAAAGCACTAGCATAAGGTATTTGAAGGCTTCTTGGCCCTTGGCATAGACATGCGTGGAACATGGAGAAGCCGGGAGTTTCCACTCCTGCGGGAGTAAGTGGGCTGTGACAGGGCTGAGAGGGCAGATCTGAGGTAGGGTGGAAGAGACTTTGCCCAGAATTTTGCTGTGGTCCTAATGCAGTGGGTGTGTCTGCAGTTCTGGAGCGACGTTAGATCAAGGGACTTGTAGAGGTCGCAGTGATGAGTCATAGGGGGACAGTCAAGGGCAAAGCGACAGAAGGAGTGGAAAAGTGGATCAAGGCTGGATAGGGCAGACTTGGGTGCAGCACTGTAGACTATATCTCCATAGTCAAGTATAGGGAGGATCATCTTCTGAACAATTTCTTTACGGGTAGCCAGAAGAATGCTGTCCTTGTTCCAATATAAGGCTCCTAGTTTTGGGTGCAGTTTCTTGTGAATCGAGTCAATATGAGTGGAAAAGTCGAGATGCTGGTCAAGCCAGACCCCGAGGTATTTGAAGGAGGTGCAAGTCTCTAGAGGAGACCCCTCGATGGTGAGGAAAGTAGGGGTAGAATGGAGCCGGGAGATCCTTTGTCTCATTCCAAAAGTTAGGGAGATTGTTTTCTTGGAGTTAAGGAAGAGCTGGTTGGAGCAAAACCAGTGCTGTACTGCATTGAAATCATTCTGAAGTATAGAGGCCATGAAGGTGGGGCCTGATGCATATACAGTACGGTGTCATCAGCATACAAATGAATGGATGTGTGAGGGCAGACCAAGGGAAGGTCATTTAAGAAAACAGAGAAGAGTAACGGGCCAAGGACCGAGCCTTGGGGGAACCCAGTAGTGACGGGGAGGGGTGTGGGGTCCAGTTCTTACTGATTGAGATCTACCAACCAGATAAGAATGAAACTTTCTAGTGGTAGCACCCGAGAGAACGGTACTAGAGAGCTTGGAGAGTAGGAGTGAGTGGGAGACAGTGTCGAAAGCTTTTGCAAGGTCAATAAAGATGGCTGAGGTGGTGTGCCCTTTATCCATGCCAGTGAGGATGGCGTTGGTGAGCTTTAGCAGGGAGGTAATGGTGGAGTGTGATTTCCTGAACCCTGACTGGTAAGGCGTGAAGAAAGAGGAGGAGGAGTCAAGGAAGGAGGAGAGTTGTTCTAAGACAAGATGCTCCTGTAATTTGGCTAGGATGGGGAGTAGAAAGATGGGGTGGTAGTTACCTGGTGAGGAGGGATCATCCCCTTTCGGAAGGGGGATGATAGTGGTGTGCTTCCAGTTGGAAGGTATGCTGGCAAGTGAAAATGAGAGACTGAACAGAGAGGCCGAGCGGATTCCGTTTCTCCGGTCTGCCCAGCTGAAACCGTGCGAAACGATCATCTAAGAAGTTCAGATGTTTAGTGTCAGTGGCTCAGCAGGTACCACACTCACCTCTGAGGCCGGGAGATCATAAGGCTGTGGGTTCTATCCCCCACACCAGGCACTTGGGTTAATATCCCAATACTGACACTGCAGTGCAGCATGAGGGGGATGCTGCACTCCTGAGGTGCTGTCTTTAGGATGAGACATTAAACCAAGATCCCATCTGCCTGTTCTGGTGGTAGTTCAGGTGGATGCTAAAGATCCCATGGCACTTTTCGAAAAAAGAGTAGGGGAATTTCCCACAGTGTCCTGGCCAAATTTCCCCCATTCACTAAAAATACCACCAACAGCTTAATCTGGTTCAGTTTCAGTTGGATACCATCTGTATCCCCCCCTCCCCCGGTCACCCCTGAAAAAAGGACTTCTAGTCTCAGTGTGCCTAGCGGGTCAACAAAATTCAATAAATAAATAAATGCGCGGCACATTTCACAGGCCTGAGTGTCATGACCGACATCTAAGCAGTACACGCACGTTGCATGCAGATTGGTGCAAGACATCTTTTGCCCGCACAGGCAGCGGAAGAAACCGGGTGAGGATTTATCCTCCATAGCAGTCGATATCACGAAGAGATTTGCTGCAACTCTAATGAGTTTAAGTTTAAGTAAATCCATGGATTTGAAAACCAGGGCCTACAAAACGCGAGGGTGGTAAGGAAGGAACCTATATTTTCCAGTGGAAAGGAAGATCTGGCGTCATGTGGCAGAGCTGAGGGTTATACCACCCGGGTGGGTGGGAAGAGCCAGTTTAAAGACCTTCCAGCAAGGATTCTTAAAGGGAAAGGACATGCCATACATTGTGAATAGAACAACATATCCACAATCCTAGAAAAGCCAGTTTCAGTGAAGAGCTGATGATGATGTCATCTCCAGAACTCACAGTCTAGTCTTCCCTGTCAGCAAGCTTACAGGACCTGTTTCTCCAAAGTTTAAAAATCATGTGCAATTGTTTTTACAAGTAAAAGAGGCAGCAACATTCAAAAAACATTTCTATAAAAACTATGGGTGTTTCAGGTTTTAGAACAAAGTTGACAAATTCATATTTTATAATTCCTTTTTGATGTGGTCCATTTCTCCAGGGTTGCTGAATGCTGAGTCAGCATACCTCCAGGCTGCTGATACCATTTGGGGTACTAATCTACTGTAGCTGTTAGGAAGTTGTATTGCTACTAGCATTGCATAATGTTGGTAACTTCAGAGCTGTTTGTCAGTGTCTGCTTTATAAAAAGTTTTAAAGAGCACCTTTCCCAGTCCTTTTGACTTTCATGCATAAATTACCCCCTCTTGCATTGATTCTGGAATTGTATTTCATTACTGTCCTCTGCAGTTAGTTTTTGCATTCTGCAAAATGAATGAAATGCAATTCCAGAATCAGTGCAAGAAGAGGTACTATATACATGAAAGCCAAAAGGACTGGGAAAGGTGCTCTAAATCTCAATCTCTCTCAACAAAATATTGCTCTGTTTTATAAGATGTCTTTTCCTAGCAGTTGAAACTCAGCCTCTTGTTCTTGCAAGTTTCATTTCCTGTCTTTCACAAAATGGGGTAATTTTACATGAAAGTCAAAAGGACTGGGAAAGATGCTGACAGCAACTCTATCTTCTCTCAATCCCCATGCTTTGATACTAAAGCAAAACAAAGTCAATTTAAAAAAAAAATACAAGGCATTTGGATTTTGGCATAATGCATTGCTAACAGGATATACTGGGGAAGGGGGTACATAGTATGTACATTGAGTACTGCTAGTTCTCCCTTGCAAAACTGCTGTGACTGCACTGTACTACACAGTGCGAGTCACTCCTCTGCCCTACGCTGATGCCATGGGGAGCCAGCGGCTCAGCAGCTGAACAGCAAAGGCAAGTGTAGCAGGGCTAAAGCAGGGCTCAGAAACAAATCCAAATTATAGAAGGCAGAGTAAACCTTGGTCAAAAATAACAAATGCACACACCCTTTCAGGTCTAGTACTGCAGTGCAGACCATCATGAAAGGTGCTCTTTAACAGGGGCCTAATATGTGTTAATTCTTGCTAGTGATGGAAGTGTTAGCCCTGGTAAAATTATAATTTTAATGTGGAATACAACATAGATGAGTCTGAATGCTGGTTCAGTGACAGCCTGTCAGGAAGAAAATACTAGGATCTAGATATTCAAAACTTTGTGCCTGGTGCAAATTGATTGTGCCACGATTACGCCACATTTGCGCCATAGTGCTATGTTCAAAAGGTCAAACAGTGCCGGCGCAACATGATAGCGCAACACTATGAGATAATGTATGTGTGGCGCAAAGTGAGGGGAGGGGACACACATACAGGTGCAATGGTATATTTAAAAGTATAGCGCCGTGCAACGTACGTTAGCGCAACATGTAGCGTGGCGCAAATTATGGCCCATGAAAAGGTGGTCTTAATGCCAAGCAAACCCAGGATGGGGGGGCGTGGACACAGCAGCAACAGGGAACAAGGCTGTATGCATCCAATGAGGAGGCAGTGTGGGCAGACAGTCACCCTGGGCCACTCCATATGCACAGGCACACATACTGTGGAATGCAATGCCCCAGCAGTGCTGTGAAGTGAACATTCATGTAAATGTTACAACTGAGCTAGAACACCACTTGCAGCAACAAACTATCTGCACGGTACTGTAATGTGTACCTAATGCGATATTTGTGTATTGTTGTGCACTGAATGTCTTTATTGTACACTGTTGCATCTCAGCCACACAGTTAGTGTCTCTGGGTCATTCCTGACACTGGGCCTTGGCCCAGTGTGCTTACCTGGTGAACAAGGTGATAAAAAAACAATGAACAGAACACATACATGGCAGAGACATGCTGCAAAGAGACGGCACCGTCCATGTCGCCATCATCTGGCATTGGTCCTAACACTGTCAGTCACTAGTGGGTGCCCCAGCACCCAGTGGAACCCATAGCAGTGTGTCCATGCAGCACACACCTCCAGTTCCCCCATTGTGGTACACCAGTACAGTCCAGCAGACACATGCTGCACTGGGGGAATGGAGGGTGTTGAGGGGAGGGTGTACAGGTGGCCAGGCTGCACCACACAGTAGGTACTGCCACACGGCTGAGGCCATTCACACAGTGCACATGTTCCACTGATGGGACTGCTCCTGACAGCAGTGTGCCAGTATGGTGGTATGTGTGCCCCCCCCCCGAGGCACATACCCTACATCTGTCTGGGATCCCCACACACACAGACAGCCATGTGTATGGTAGTATTGGGATCCCATGCCACTGGTGCAGCACATGAGGGTCACAGGACAGTATGACTGTGGAGTCCACTGTCAGACCACACCTTCCAGCTGTGCTTGTCACTGTGTGGATAGCACCAGTCACTGTTGCCTGACACACTGTAGGCATTGCTGTGTACCTCACAGTATTGCCTACTATAGTACTGTACCATCTGATAAACACTGTGGCAGGAACAACGATTTGCCTCTGGCATATAGCACGACCACCCATTCCTGTAGTGCTACTCCCCTGGGCCACATTAGTATTTGCATCTGTGTCCAACCAAGACTGCAGCTACTGTTCTGTGAGCTGTGAGCACACAATGAATGTGGCAAGCAACCTGTAATACCAGTCGGACCTACAGGTGGAGCTGTGAGCACAGAAAGAAATGTGGCTACCGACCTGCAATTCCAGTCGGACCTGCAGGTGGAGCTGTGTGTACCATGTTATAGTGCTGGGCAACAACATGCAAAGCAGGTTGTAATTTGATGCTAATGTGGTTGTTTGCCCATGGATTGCCTGAGTAGGCTCATTTGTATTGCAGTTTTGAATATAGCAAACTTTAGCGCTGGGCAAACAGGATTGTCCCCGGCAAACGTGTCAGTGCCGCGAAAACGTGTTAGCACAGCGCAATACTGTAATGTTCCATTACATGGTTCTGCAGAATTTGGCCTGCACTGTTGTTTGCTGCTGTTGTGCTCCATTGCTTTGCTAGTACACATGTTGCTCACATTGTTCAGCCTTAACTTACTCCACCTCTGTGTGCACTGGGCTGCTGTTGCAGTTTGCACTGCTCTCAGTTGCTATATTCAGTGCCATCTTATTTGCTGGACTGTTATTGCATTGCACTCTCAACCCTGTTTGCATGCCTTCATTTGCATGCTATATTCAACTCATTTAGCCCCGGGGCTATTCCTTTGAATATGGCGTGCAAATGGTTCCAGGCTAATTTTGCTCTGGGGCAAAGTTTTGAATATCTGGCCCTAGGTTGGCTACTGCATAGAAACTCACAGTAAGGTTTCAAAACAGCATTATCTCTCCCACCCCAATTTACAGGGAGGTAGAATAATTGTTTTAAAGTGCCATCCTGAGAAATCACATCAATTGAATGACAGGTGTGAATGGTCACAGACTTCCACCACATCAGAAAATTATTCAATCTGCGAACTTCACCAGTGAAAACAGGACATTTTGCTCACATGCCTTTCCAGTATAAAAAATAAACTGAAACTAAACCTCACTGCAGTGTGCCATGATTCAGCATTCAGCAACCCTGGAGAAAAGGACCACAACATAAAGGCACCAAAATAAATAAATACAAAAGAATACACATTTGTCAACTTTTTTACAAAACCTGAAACACAACAGTTTTTATAGCAATGTTTTTTGAATGTTGCTGCCTGTTTTACTTGTGAAAACTATTACACATGAACTCCAACCTTTGAAGAAACAGGTTCTATAAGCCTGCTGATAGGGAAGACAAGACTCTGAGCTCTGGAGATGACACTATCAGCAGCTCTTCACTGAAACTAGTTTTTACAACTGTGGGTGGAGCCTACATGTACAAAAGGAGTGATGTCATGTTTTCTGTCCGTGGAACTGACTGAAGGTGTAAATAGTCTCCTCCGCCTTACTCTCCTCCAAGAAATGTTTTCCACCCTCAAATAAATACGCTTTCATATTAGTCAATGGTTGTAGGTTACTATTTTCTTTCTTAAATGTGAGGTACAAGAACTGAAACTTGAATAGTGGGAGGCAGCACTGTTTTTTTTTGGGGAAGTAAGGTCCACCCCACCTCCACCCAAGAAGCTCCAAAAAGTAAATCCCACCTTTTTTTTTTATTCATGTGGGAGGGGCATGAGGTGGATCTATCATCCTGAAAGAAGACTCACATGTTTGGGATGTGGACCAAGGAAAAGAACAAGTCTGTGGAGTCCCTGCATTTTGTTAAGGACTAGAACAGAGGATACTTAAAATGCCTTCAAACTGACTTAAAAACCCTTGGAACAAATTATTATCAGAGTCACCTGGTGTCTCAAAAGGAAAGACTAAGAAGTGTCTAAAACCTAAGGAAAATAGACAGCTTTCAGGTATTTCTTAAACATTTATATACTAAAATCAAAGTTTAGCTTTTGGGATTAACAATATTTGTTTACCATATTCTATCTATCTATATATATAGGTTGTTTTTTTTAGTAGTTTCAAAATCTTTAAAGCATTAGTGTTACTAATGTATTTAGAAATACATTTTTTTAATTGTCTTTACAGATAAATCATGCATGTTCATGTGAGGGCACATTTTTTGGGGGATGGGGTTCACATTATTTTAATCATGGGCACAGTACTTGGTAAACACAGTCTGTGATGAAGTGTATTTTTCTTTTTAAGTTTGAGAAGTGGAGTTGACTTGCACAAATGGATAGTACAGACACCACAGAAAGCTATTAGAAGTAGAATGGGTTAAACACTTCCTGGAACTTTCTGCATAACAAGTTCTCCATGGCAGCATTTAACACCACCATCCTAAGAGCAGTTAGTGTGTTACTTTACAGAACATTGCATAGCAAGAGACCTAGCCTTCCCTTTTTCCAAATAATATACCAACTTCATTCTCAGGCAGGCAGTTCTGGGCTACTGTTTATATTCTACTGAATCTTCTTAAAGGAAAACTGCATGTAAAAATCAGGAATATATGTATCACTACCAGTTTTGAGTTCTCGCTTCAATCCAGTGTTTTGTTTCTGCCTAGGCTGTTAGAGGAGTTTTTCTAATTCTCCCTAGGTGTTTTATGATGTTTGGGGACTGTCATTCAAGTTTGTTTTATTGCATCTTCTCCAAGTTAGTCTTCACAGCATACCCTTTGGTTTGATGTCTAATAGCCCCTACAGCAGGCCAGTGTCTTGTTATAGTGTCTTGCTTAGCCACAACAGAGAAAAAAACACTGTAGCCAGGATTCACAGTGCTATACTATATACTATAGAAAGTTACATGTTTAAACACACACACATACACACACACACACACATACCCCAAGCAGAACACAGCTGGATAAGGTACCAGTATTTAGGAAACTTGTCATACTTACCCAGAGTCTAGCAATGGCTGTGACTATAGGTGTTTACAACTGAATGATAATAACCACATTTGCTTCACTTGCAAATAGGTAGGCATTTGTGTCTAATTTCTGTTTGACTTACTGCAGGTTACACATAGAATCTGAAAAATTCATAACATGCTGTATTGTGATTCAATGAACTGATAAATGGGGATTTTGGTTTCTTTTACAAATTCATTTTTCCTGACTATGGATATACTAAAACAAAAATGTCTCAACAAAATGTTTTTAAATAAACAGTTCAACTCACAGCAGCAGAAGAAGCATGTTGGTATTAAAAGCTTAGTGGCGTGGATGTAGAGGCACCAGTATTTAAGCATGACTTTGGTAGAGGATTAATTGTGACTGGGGGGAGAGGGAAGGAGGAAGTGAGTCTTGATATTTGTAGCATAATGGTTTTCTGAAACTTCAACCTTCAATGGGTTAGACTCTGCAGCTATCTGTACAGTATATCACTAAGCCATATGCAG
Source organism: Neoceratodus forsteri (assembly GCA_016271365.2). NCBI lineage: Eukaryota > Metazoa > Chordata > Ceratodontiformes > Ceratodontidae > Neoceratodus > Neoceratodus forsteri. Next base: position 1,733,501,495 of record CM057449.1, read on the forward strand.
TGTGGTATGGGTAAAACCCAGATCACCAGACCAGGACCAGTGCTGTAAAATCTGCACTGGGCACAGCCTGTGCAAATATTGCTGATCCAGTGGATCAAATAAATATGTGCAAATAAATAAATAAATTAGTCGGCTTCGTCTCATGCTTCAACCCATCCCAGGAGTGACGTTATTACATGATAACACATACCATGTCACGCCTTATTGCTTAAATATGCCCTTTCTCAATGTACTATACTTTGATTCAGTTAGTGTATGCAACAGCCTTCATGTGAACACTCTGGGCTTCTCTTTGACTCCTGATGTCTATTTGCTTTAGCTATTGTATATTGTTTGAACTGCTTTGGTCTGCTTGATGCGGTGCCTGTGTGCCTAAACTATGTAATATGTTTATCTACTGCTACCCATGTATCTCCAGTGAATGACTGTTATAACTGTCTGCTCTCCAAGCCATTGTTTTTGGATTTAACTGTGCTGTCTTTGTATTAGTTTCAACGAGGTGCCTTTGTAAATGAGTCTCTGGCTCAAAGGTTTGTAAATCTGACATTTTTTAAATAAATGTTTATGTTTAAGCCCGCGAAACACCCTTATCTAGTTAATGCATTCACAGTCGTAGTGGCTCTGCCAGAACTTGTTTGAACAGGCAGTTAATTTAGGGTTGTAAAATGACTTGTAACTTTTAAACAAAGTAACTTAGAGATCTCATTTTTGGCATGAGGGTGATTTGGGTTATGCTAATCCAAATTCTGAAATTTATTGATGCCAGAAATTTTGACTCTCTCTTTAGAAACGGCTATGCTCCGTTGTCACAGTGCTGACAAAATCAGCATGAAATTGTTACACTGAAGAGCACGGTATCTTTATGTTTAAAAGTTAAATGTTAGAGTGCAAGAAACTATTTTGCAAACATAAGCAAAATCCCATTGCCCAATAGTAGCACTAAATATTTTGAAACCGTACTCTAATGTTGTAAACCAACGTGTAATTAGGAAACAGCAATAGCAGCCCCAGCAAAAGTTAGCAAGCTTCACACACAATGAGAGATTGAATCCCACCTTTATTACTTTTGTTTACGTGAAGCTTAAAGAAATGGCTATGCTGTTGTCCCAGTGCTGAAAAATGGTTACATTGAAGAGTGACGATTTGATGTTTAAAAGCTAAATGTTACAGTGCAAGAAACTACTTAGCACATAAGAGAAATCAGTTCCTAAGAGTAGCTGCAAATATGAAACAGTACAATGTCATAAAACCAACGATAATTAAAAATAGCAGACTAGTCCCAGCAAAAATCAGCGAGCTTCATACACAATAACAGACTGGCCAAGATTCAAGCACCAAGTAAATGTAATATTTAAAAAAAATGTATTAAAACGGGGGAACCAGTATAAATAAGTTGTAAAAGTGACGTGGCAGAGCTGATCTAAGGAAATGCAGGCAACAGAATTAGGTGTACATGTATGGCTGAGAATGAAGCAAATTGGTGGCAGCAAGAAAATAGTGTAGGGGGAAGGGGCAGACTGAATGGAGACAGCGGAGTGCTTCAAGTAGCAGAGTGAGTGTGCTTCAAAATGTGGTGCTTTGTTCGAAATCCAGTAAGCTCTCTTTTCTCTGTGTAACAGCAAGACATCATGCATAGCGTCACTATGCAGCCATAATAAAGGAACTACCGAAAGGAATTGGTGAGTGCATTTTTTTCTACAGTACCTCAGCAGAGGAGAGAGCAGTTAGATGAGTGTTTGTTTCTTTGCTGATTTCATGTGACCCCTACAGAAGGCAGAAGTGTTGTGGATGCAGTCTTGCTCTCAAGGCTTGTCAGTATTTTCCACACCAAACTCTCCCATATTCTTTAACTTTCATGTCCCCTTTCAATCACAGATAAAGCATTTGAAATCTGGCAGAATAAAGAGCTAAAAACCAGTGACAGTGATTGACAGGGCAAAAAGGGAAAAAGCTGCAGCCTGCCCAGAAATAACTCACTGTCCACATATCTGTGGGTCCACAGCAGTGCACCCAGTCTGTAACAATAGCCAAATGATGGAAATATTTTTCTTCTTGACAAGTTTTAGCTTCTGTACTGGTGAAATCTGTACTTTCAATTAGGTTTTCACCCAACTGCTTCTTATTTTGGCCCACATTTGTTACATTAGTGGGTCTCTATCTGGCATTTAAACTGGTGTTACTGCCAGTCTCTGCCTACTCCCATTGCCCTCTGCTTTATTGTGCTACACTCAGAAACTTAAGTAGTGAGTGTCAGACACAGTGATTTGCTAAGTACCCCCCCCAAAAAAAATCTGTAACCATTCTGCTGCCTTCTGACTTTGAAATCAGCTGTTGCACATGCTGATCTGTTGCTCGTCTCTATCTGGCATTTAATGTTGCTGGTGTTCCTGCTGGTCTATGCCCACTCCCTCCGCCCTCTGCTTTATTGTGCTGCTTTCAGCAACTTAAGTAGTCACTGCTGGACACAGGGATTTGCTGAGTAATTCCTCCAAATCATTTCCCTCGACTCCTCAAATCATGGATCTCTTACTCCCCTTTCTCCTCTTAATTGCCTCCCCCCGTCATTCCCCCCACCTATCCTCAATCTCCTTCTCCTGACACTGTCAACTCTCATCCCCCTGAGCTTGTCTACCCCAAATCAGCCATCATTTCACCCCCCCTACACCTACCCCATCACCCATGCATCTCTTTTCCTCCCTCGCTACACCTCCCTCACTCTTCACCCTGACTTACTTCCTTCCCTCTTCCTTAACTTTGAGCTCTTTCCCAGGCTTCACCTCTCCCCTCCCTCTCCTCTCAGACCTAAACCTCTTTGCCACCTGCGCAAGTGCAAGACTATCCGCTGCCTCCTTTACCCTCTACTCTTCCTCCTCCTCCTATCTGGTGATGTTCAACCCAACCCTGGCCCCAACTCCCCCCCCATCCCCTACCCAAAGACCTCAGGCTATGCCACCTAAATGCCATCAATCTGCTTCCTAAACTCGACACCCTTAAAGTGTGGGTCTCCCTTTACTCCCTGGATATACTCTGTATTTCTGAAACCTGGCTCTCCCCCAGAATCCCTGACACCCAATTCTCCCTCCCTGATTTCAAACTATTTTATCAAGATCGTGGAAAACAAGGCAGCAGCGTAGGTATTTTATGCCTGCCATAACCTAACCTGCTCAGTCTCTCATGGTGAATCTGTCTCTTCCTCACACAAGATCCTTCTCATTAACCTCAAATTCCTCTCCATCCTTCCCATCTTCATAGCAGTTCTATATGCCTCTCCTAAACTCCCCCCCTTGTGGACACAGTCTCTTCTCAAGTAACCGTCTCCTCCTCGGGTGAGCTAATTATACTTGGGGCTTTAAATCTTAACTGGTTCTCTTCCACTGTGAAGCCCTCCACTGAAAAGACAGAGTCCCTGAACCTCCAACAACTAATACATGAACCCGCCAGGCCCAAACCACTCTCTCTCAACCAATCTCTCCTGGACTAGGTGCTTTCCTCCCACCCCCATCGCATCTTGACTACTGGCACACTTCCAGACTACTTTAGTGATCACCACATGACTTACTGCTTACGTAAACTACATATGCCCCACTCCCCTCCCAGCTACCAATGGATTAGGTCCTACAGGTCACTGAACACTGAAGCCCTTCTTTGAGACCTCTACTCATATGACTAGTCTCTAGTTTACTCAGCCCTGGATAATGACTCCACCCTTGCCCTTTTTTTATGCCACTATCAAAACAAAGCATGGAACACCCACGCCCCTCCCAGAAGGTACAGTCTCAAATGATCCCATCACCCCTGGATCTTGGCTGATATACAATTATGTAAATACCACGATCAGGCCTAGGTGCATCACAAAGCCCCCGATCTGCAGCATTATCGTTCGTATCCGAATTATTAATGCTGATTACTGGATTTTATTGAATATTTTATATACAGCTGTTTTACCTTTTTGTTTTAACTTATTGTAATGCGCCTTGACAATTTTGAAAGGCGCACAACAAATAAAGATTATTGAAATGCCTGCAAGAAGGCCTTAAGGGCAGCGAAAGTGCAGTACCACAAGGCGACCCTGCAGCAAAATCTTGACTCCCCTTCTAAATTTTGGCAGGCCCTTCACTCTCTTTTCAACCCCCCTCCCAAGACCTCCTATCGCTCCCTGCTAATTGACAGCAAGCCTGTCTCAGATCCCTCCTCTGTTGCCTCTATTCTTATCTCTTTTTTACAACCTGTGCCCTCCCATCCAGCCCGTTAATTCCCCCACCTGCTCCCCAAACCCCACTTCCTCCTCGGGTGGTTTCCATTTCTCCCATGTCTTTGCACAGGAGGTTCTCCATGCCCTCTTCTCCCTAAACCCTCACAAATCTAGCCCTAATGGCCTTGATCCCCACATTCTCCAGATTTCCGCTCCCGCTATAGCCCTTCCGCTCTCTCACCTATTAAATCTCTCCATCACGCTCTGTACTGTTCCCCATAACTGGTTAGTTGCCAAAGTTTACCTCTGCACAAAGGAGGTGATCCCTCCGCTCCTGGAAATTACCGACCCATATCCTTTCTCTGGCCAAGCTTCAGGAATCCCTTGTCTTCTCAAGGCTATCTGATTTCCTTTCCTCCTCTGATTTCCTGTCACCATTCCAACTGGGTTTCAGGAAAAAACACTACATCATGACCTCCCTACTTCATGTGACCAATGTCTTTCTCTCAGGCATGAACCACGTCCACACATCACTGCTGCCACCTTTTCTGACCTTGCTAAAGCCTTCGACTCTGTCTCTCATACCCTTCTCCTTACCAAGCTTTACTCTGCTGGACTTTCTACTCCTGCCATGGAGTGTTTCCGGTCATATCTTAGGGAATGAACTCAACGTGTCCAGGCTGGCGACTCCCCCCACACACACACACACTCAAGCGGGCATTCTTCAAAGATCTGTCTTTGGCCCCATCCTCTTCTCTATCTTCTTAAATGATCTACCATCTATCTGTGTCTCCTCTCAGATTCATCTCTACACAGACAACACCATCCTCTACACCACTGGTCCCCCATCCCTGGAGGATGAATTCAAGCTACAGAGTAACTTCACCTGAGTATTACACCGGTTCCACGATAACTAGCTGAAGGTTAACTCTAAGAAAACCACCTCCATGCTCTTTGGCACCTCACTGAAAGTAACCAAAATCTCCCACCCCCCCTTCCTTTTATACCCTTGACAGTTTCACTTTAGAATCAGTCCCCGCCTATAAGTACCTGGGTGTTTGGCTGGATAGTTGACTTAACTTCTCAACCCACGTAGTCTTTATTCACTCTAGACTCCGTCCAAATATCAGAGCCGTGGACAAGAATAATGTGGTTCGCTGGGAATTACTAACTAAAATAATCCTGCCAGTATTTGATTACACTGATGCAGTCCTTGGCTTCACCCCTGCCTTCTCCCTCGCAAGGCTAGACATCCTTTTTAACGACTTCTGACACTTTGCTTATTGAGCCCCTCCACATACTAACAACTGTACTCTCCACTCCTCCCTATCTGTCCCCCCTCTCTCCAAATGGGCCGCCAGCTCCCCACCTCCACCCTTATTTCCAAATTCTAGTTTGGCTCTCTCCTCATATCTCTCAGCTCTCCTCTCCCCCTCATCTCCCTCCTCTTATCAGCTCTGCTCCAGAGACCCTTGCACCATCGCTCTTCCCTGCCCTCACTCCGGTTCTGGGCAGGCTGCCTTCTCTTACTGTCTCCCCTCCCTCTGGAACTTTCTTCCAAGCTCTTCTCGGCTATCTCCATCTCTGTACTCTCTTAAACACACGCTCTCCCAATCTCTTTCCTCTGCATGCTTCTGTCATTCCTCCTGCTGACGTTGCTGTCCCTTTGCAACTCCTGTACCCTACATCCCCACCCTTAAATCACCTCTTGCTCACTGGATTCTTTCTTTCACTCCTCACAAACCCCTTCTCCCCACTCCCAGCCCAAAATCTATGCAAACCTCCCAAAAATGTTACTGGTTTTCTAATCCAGTAGTGAACATATCTCTTTCTGTACCAACTTTTGTAAATATTCTATTATTACTTCCTTAGTGTTATGTAAGCAGCCGTGCGGTAATATATGTTCAACACATACCCCAGAATGTCTTATTGTGCTTATAAAATGGAGAAATTTAATTGTAATTGAAAAAAAACATGAGAAAATATTGTATTTGCATTAAAATATTGGTTTATTTGAATAGTGTTCCTACGCAAGGAAAAATAGTCCCTTTAAACTGAGACTTTTTAATGCCAACAAAATGACAGTTTCGTTGTTTAAGTAAGGAGTGAATAATGTAACAACATTATACTGTACTAAAACTAACAATGAACGTGAGATAAATGAGAACGAGAACGTGAATTTTTTTTTTCACTGAAACGGCTGTTACCAAAAACTACAGGTTATTCTTTCATGTTTATGAAATTTACAGTGCCATTGAAAGTGACTGGACCACTGAAGTTGAATCCTGTGCTCGGGAAATTTATAGGTGACTGCAGGGCTGAGTGAGGTAAAGGATATGCACCCCAAAGGGCTACTTCCGACTTGACAGGTGACTGCAGCTCATTGTGGTAAGGATATGAACCCAAGCGCTTCTCTCCCGACTTGACAGTTTCTTGCCACAAACTTGATTGAGGAGATGAATGACTTGATGTCAGGGTGATTCTTCTGAATTAGCTGCATGAGAAGCATGATCATTTGGCTTTCGGTTTTCTTTTTTTTGGGTCAGCAGTACTTGGTTCGCCGGCTTTACAGTTTCTAGCCACGGACTTGAATGAGGAGCTGGATGACTTGACGTCACAGGTGATTGATTGGGATTTTGGTTTTCTTCGTTTTTGGGGAGCAGTATTTGGTTACTTTTTTTTGCTGGATGGAGTGGTATTTCATCCTGTCCCAAAATGCAGCTCCATTTTCTGCGATCGGAGGAATTAGCAGACCAATACGATCTGAGACTGGCTTCGTTTCTGTGGCCAGTGACCGGCATAATTTCTCGGTCCTCACAGCCAGCATCAGATAAAAGATGGACAGCTGTGGCACAGACTGAGTGGTTGGTGTGTACATTTGTGACAAGCGCTGCCTCTTTGCTTAGGCAGAGTCATCATGGTCGAGAAGGAGTTGGGACCCATAGCTACGACTATACCATGTTTCTTGAGTGTCCAGGAATTTTTGGGGCAATTTACGAGGGTGGCAGTATAGGGATTTGGCATCAACAAGTAATTTTGAAGATATTTCTTCAGACTTTGTACTGGGCAAGATAGGGATCCAGGATTGGCATAAATAAAGCCGACATAGGATTCTTTGTTTAGTTCTCTCTCGGTCGCTATGGTTTTTGTTTGTTCATTGAAAGTTAAGGTCGCAAATTCATTGCCGTCTTCATCTGGTGGAGATTGAAAGCTGTTGGGCTTTAACAGATGGAGCCCTTCACGTCCCGCCTTGCCATGTACAGCTGTATGTCCAGCCACACTTTGCGTAACAAGGCCAGGGCTGTGTTGGGTGACAGTGCAGAAGAGGTCGGAATTTGTGAAGATCGATATTGGTTATAGGTGGATGATGCTTTAACAGTCTTTTGCTCTCTTCTGTATTTTTTCATGACAGCAACAATACGTTGTTGCTTGATGAAGGTCTTGTCTGATAATGTTCATTTCCACCGATTGCTGTACAGTTTAGATGTCTATTTAAAGCAGCCCTCAGGCTACAGAAACTGCTGAGGCATATTCTTTTCCATCTGTGTTGCGGACTTCCGTGACAGAACTTAGTGAATGCCTCATTTAACAGTTCGGGTGAAGCCGCTTTTAAAATCTGATTTTATGTGCCTTGATGAAGCCCAATCATCGAAAAACTTTAACTCCCCATATTGTTGAGCGTTGTGTTAAGCTCATTACGAGAGTCTTCGATTTTGTTTAGTTCGCTTTCTTTCACTATTTCGTGCCTGCTTTTTCCCGCCACTGGTTTGAAAAATGACAGCTCTGACTCGGTACTCACTGCGGCTCTCGGAGCTGTGTTGCTGATGTTTGTAGGTACCGTTTCATTACTGCTACTTTCCGGTTCATTTTTTAAGTTTTTAAATATTTCGTCAAGCTCGTCTTCTGCTATGCTAATGTTGAAATTTACTAAGCTGTCGCCCGCCATGGTTTGGTATCTGTGCCACATGAGGAAAAAGATGGCTAACTTGGGCTTTATCAACATTCTATTTTATTTGTCAAGATTCTATTTTGAGCATTGATTTGTTTGCCTGCTCCTTTTTTTACCTATGTGTAATACATATATGGCTCTGCTTTTTGGACCAATCAGTGATGTTTATTTGGAAATGCCATTTTATAAAGACTCTTACTACTCTTACCAGTTTGCTCATTTCTATCCCTTAATTGGTACCATATTCCAGTGTTACTGCATTTAATTACCTGTTACTTGTGAAATGCAATATTTAAATCATATACTTTCAGCATGTCCTACATTATTTGTAACATAGCTTTTCTCCACCCCACCCCACCCCCAACCGGTCACACCTGGAAACAAGCCTCGGCTCAGTGTGTGCCTCTTCTGGTTACCAATAATCTAAACAAATAAATAATTTGTTCCAAGTTTTAAAAACCCTAGCACTGTCACTGCTAACAACAATAGAACAATTATTCTGTGACAACCAGCTACTTGCATTTGAGCAACTCCAGAAACAATATAATCTACCAAATAAACACCATTGTGACACCACCAAATAAGACCCTTTATCACTAAATCACTGGGTTCCCCAGAACTTACCCAACAAATATTCTGGAAGAAATATTAAGTACCTATGCAACAAACCTAAACTCATCTCACGATTTTATATGACCATCAATTCATCTCTTAAAGACCTCTCAGCATTAAAAATCACAAGAGAACAGGCTCTGCGAATCAAAATCTCTTCAGCAGAATGGAACAGAACAACTACACTGCCCGTATAAATCTGTTAAATCCATCTGACGCCAACAAATGCAATTTACCATGCTTCACAGGGCCTATTACACTCTGGCTAGGCCTAACAAACTGAAAATCATCTATTATGAATACATGTCCTAGAAGCCACACTGCATAGGGCACCCTTTTCCATATGACTTATTTCTGTCTGGAAATCTCAAACTGTTGGACACAGATTTTAAAAACCCTATCTAGAACTACACAATTACGCCTTCCATTCAATCCTGCCTTAACACTACCAGGGTTACTGGGGAAAAAGGCTCAGGTGCCACGTCACATCATTAACCTGCTATGCATAGGCCTAACAGTAGCAGAGAAATGTATCCTGTTTAAATGACAGATCTTGCCCCGTTTAACTATCATGTCTCGGCAGATCATATGATTTATATCACAAAAACTGAAAAAGTACAACACTGCCACACTATAACTAAAACTTATTTAAAAATATGTTGGTGGCCATTAATAAGAGACCATTAACAAGAGAACAGCAATATAACCTAATGTAGTTAGGGGGAAAAATGCCTTACCAAGATACACTGCAAAATAAATGGAAAGCTTTTTTTTTTGATATACCACAACCCAGACAAAAAACATACCAGCAGAAGATTTAAAAAGGACAGTAATACATTAAAGCTGCAACTGAAATTCCCTCAAAGCTACAATATAGTACAGTTATGTAAGAACTTACCGTAACAGTAGATCTTCGAGAGAAGCTCTTGCAGCAAGTAACACCGTTAGGACTAAGCCGCCAGACACCAGGACCCCACGGAAAAATTCTAGCTAGCAGTCTACAGCAGGGGACCACCCCTGATGTCGGTCCACCCCCATAGTGTAAAAGGGGCAGTCCCCCAGCCCATTCTCCGTTCTCCCGCCGGAGAACCCAGCACAGATAGGGAATATAGGGAACTGAGGAAGTTCCTCCTAAAAGAGGAAAGGTATCCATGAAGGAAAGGAAGCTACCAGGGAGAAGGTGGGAGGGAATAGATTCCTGTTGCTAGAGCTTCTCTCGAAGATCTACTGTTACGGTAAGTTCTTACGTAACGGTCCTATCTTACTTCGAGGGGAAACTCTAGCAGCAGGTAACACCATTAGGACTAAGTCCCAAGCAGTCTAGGAGAGACCCTGATTAGTTGGGTGGAGGTAACAGAAAAACTCCTTGAGAGCCATAAGAGAGGAGGCCCTGAATAACAGAAAGTCCGAAGCCTGCTCTGCCTGTTGAGGCAATGTCCAGACTGAAGTGCTTGACGAAGGGTGTGAACAGAGCCCCAAATGGCAGCTGCACAAAATTCAGCAGCAGAAGCATTCCTCAAAGAGGTACAGGAGGCAGCCATGCCCCTGGTACAGTGGCCTTTACCTGAGTCTGGTAAAAAGCTTGACATACATGTTATAACAGAAAAAAACAATGTAGGTATCCAACCATTGGGTAAATCCTGCTTAGAAACAGAAGCCCCTGCCATTCTGAGGACGAAAGACACAAACAACTGGTCAAACTTTTTTTTGTAGCTTGGGTGCACGCCAAGTAATAATAAAGCACCCTAAGGACATCCAGAGTATGAAGTAGTACATCCCTTGGGTTCGAATACTCTGGGTAGAAGACAGGAAGGTGGACATCAAGAGCCTGAGTAAACCCTGACACCACCTTTAGCAGAAACTTAGGATTAGTCCTCAAGGATACCATGTCCTTGTGGAGAACAAAATAAGGGTCTTTACACCAGGATGGAGACCCAGGGAAGGGGGGGGCAGGTGACCCCAGAGGAGGGGGAAGCTTCTCCTAGTGGGGGACTCCACTGTCCGGGGAGTGGAGTTAGGGACACCTAGCAGGGGGGAGAGGGAGGCAAAGTGCCACCCAGGAAGTGCTGCATGGAGGGATGGGTAGCAGATCGATAGGATCACTAGGGCAATAGCTAGGAGGGAGGAGCTGGATGTCATTGTTCACCTGGGGACCAATGACCTGGCACGAGAAGGGTGGAGTTAGCTAGGGTCCAGGAGGACTTTAGGAAGCTGGGGGAAGCCTGAAACGGCTAGAACGCTCCATCACATTCTTGGAGGTGCTACCTGCCCAGGGAATAGGGAAGGCTAAGGTACGCCACATCCAGACCGTCAGCTCATGGTCGAAGGATTGGTGTGGGAGGGAGGGTTTTGGCTTCATGTGGGACTGGGGCCCAACCAGGGCAGATACGGCCTTATATAAAGAGGATGGTCTGCATCTGTCCAAGAAGGGGATCTCGGTCCTTGCTGAGAAGCTTAAATGCTTTTGCAGCAAGCATTTAAACTGGCCAAGGGGGGAGAGCCAGGAGGATCAGGAGGCTTAGAAACACCTCCCCTCCAAAGGGAATAGGCAGGAACATAAGTGAACAACAGAAACAGCTGAATCAGGCAGACAGAGGCAGGCAGGAGAAGAGTGTATAAGGGCAGGTACAGGGGGAGCGAAAGCCCATAAGAGGGGGAAACCGGAGTTGGGGGGAAGAGGCAAGAGAGCGAAAACAGGAACAGAGGGAGGGCAGACTGTAAACATTGGAAGGTCATGTTAACAAATGCCTGTAGCCTGGGAAATAAGGTTTCAGATCAGGAGGCCTTGTTGGCTGATTCAGACCTTGATATAGCAGCAATAACAGAGACATGGTACTCTGCTAATCCTGGCTAGGACATCAATGTACCAGGTTATACACTGTTCAGGAGGGACAGAGCAGGTAGAAAGGGTTGTAGGGGGGGTTGCCCTGTACATCAGAGATGGTATAAAGGCTACAGATGTTCAGGGAAGAAAGGGGGAACCAGAGGCAATGTGGATCACCCTTGAGTCAGGTAATGGCACAGCAATACGAACAGGAGTGATCTACAGACCTCCAGCACAGAGGGAGGAGGCAGACAGGCAACTAGTGGAGGGCATACATGACATGGCAGCTAAAGGTGAAATCCTGCTACTAAGGGATTTCAATATGCTGGATGTCGAATGGACCACCCAGGCAGCTGCTTCAGCCAGAAGCACAACCATTTTAAAATCCCTGCAGGGGGTTGGTCTCAGGCAGCTGGTGCATGAGCCAACCAGGAATTCTGGACCTGGTATGGACCAATGGAAACAGAGCCAAATGAGTACAGGTGGAAGGGCAGCCGGGCTCCAGTGACCACCACAGTGTGTGGTTTAGCATGGAGACAGGGACTCAATTAAGCCACACAAGGGCAAAAGTTTTAGATTTTAGGAGGACGGATTTCACGGAAATGAGTAGATGTATATGAGCAATCCTGGGGAAGGGAAGGGCAATAGTGGGGGTGGAAGAACAATGGGGTAAACTGAAGAAAGCCATGGCGGAGGTAACAAACCAATGCACTAGGATAGTGGCCAAAGGAAAAATAAGGAAACCACTATGGTCCTCTAGAAAGGTGGGGGACAAAATAAGAGCTAAAAGACTGAGTTTCAGAAAATATAAGGGGACCCAAAGGGAGGAGGACAGGGAAGAGTACCTTGAATGTCTAAGGGAATCAGGCAGGGAAAGCTGTAAGGAGAGCTAAGGCATAGGCAGAGAAGGGTTTAGCACAGACTGTGAAAAAAAGGGACGACATTCTATAGGTACATCAGCGACAGAAGAAAAAGCAGGGGGGACAGTGAGGCTCAAAGGGGAGGAGGGAAGAGTGTAAGGAAGGGGATCTAGACAAGGCACAAATATGTCTGCTCGGTATTCACTAAGGAGGGAGAGAGTAAAGGGCCACAGTTGGTTGGCAGAGGCAATGGAGGGGGAAGACGTGGACATCAGTCCATTCATAGTGGAGAGAATCCTGGAAGAACTCACAAAGCTGAAGGTGGATAAAGCCATGGAGCCAGACGGGATACACCTGAGGATATTAAGGGAGCCTGGAAGTGAACTTGTAGCACCTCTGGCAGCCTTGTTCACAGAGTCACTCAACACGGGCATGGTTCTAGAGGACTGGAGCGGGCACATGTAGTACCACTGCACAACAGTGGCAGTAGGGAGGAGGTGGGGAACTACAGGCCAGTCAGCCTCACCTCAGTGGTGGGGAAGAGTATGGAGACACTGCTGAAAGAAAGGATAGTGGCACACCTGAAATCCAGCGAAGCCCCGGATCTGCGGCAACATGGTTTCACAGCAGGAAGGTTGTGTCAAACAAATCTGATAGATTTTTTTTGATTGGGTGACTAGGGAAGTTAATCAGGGAGGAGCAGTAGATGTCACCTACCTAGATTTCAGCAAAGCCTTCACACCGTCCTGCATAAAAGGCTGGTTAACAAGATGGAAAGTTTAGACATGGGACAAAATGAGATACACTGGGTTAAAAGTTGGCTGACAGACAGGAGGCAGAGGGTGGTGGTAAATGGGTTCCAATTTGGGGAGAGAGGGGTGATCAGCGGAGTAACACAGGGTTCAGTACTGGGACCAGTCCTGTTCAATGTCTTCATTAGTGACACTACAGAGGGGCTGGAAGGAAAGGTCTGCCTATTTGTAGATGACACCAAGATTTGCAATAGGGTAGATACTCCTGAAGAGGTGCAGAGAATGAGGAGGGATAAGACTGAAGAAACTTGAAGGATGGTCAGAGATGTGGCAACTGAAGTTCAGTGCAAAGACGTGCAAAATAATGCACCTGGGTAGAGGGAACCCTGTTGAGACCTACAGGATGGGGGGGGGGTGCTGAATGTCACCAAAGAGGAAAGGGACCTAGGGGTTATCAGCTCTGATGACCTTAAGGCATTAAAGCAATGCACAAAGGCTGCGGGGAAGGGGGGCAGTGGCAAGCTGGGGTGTATAGGCAGGGGTATCACCAGCAGGAGATGGGAGGTGGTGATGCCACTGTATAAAACATTGGTAGGGCCACACCTGGAGTACTGCGTGCAGTTCTGGAGACCACACCTGCGCAAGGACTTCGACATGGTGGGGGCTATCCAGAGGAGGGCAACTAAGATGGTGCAGGGCTTGCACCACAAAACATATGAGGAGAGACTAGGGGACCTCAATATGTACTCACTGGAAGTAAGAAGAGAGTGCAGTGACATGATAGAAACTTTCAAGTACCTCGAGGGCATAAACAGGGTGCAGATAGGGGACCTTTTCTAAGGGAGAAAAAGAACTAGAACAAGGGGACATGATACGAAATTGGAGTAGGGTAGATAAGGGGTAATGTGAGGAAGTTTTTCTACACAGAGAGGGTAGTTGATGCTTGGAATAGTCTGCCACAAGAGGTGGTGGGGCATTGCAAGCACAGTGGAGGGGTTTAAACATGCCTAGGACAGGCACAAGGGCACACTGAGAGGGGAGGGAGTGATGAAAAGCCATTGATCACATAGGGTCAGTGGCCACACACAATGTATAGGGCTTACGGGCAGACTGGATGGGCCTAGTGGTCCTTATCTGCCATCAATTTCTATGTTTCAATGTTTCTACACATCAGAGCCCAAAGCTCAGAAAAATTTCAAGCACAGGTAATGGCAATTAAAAATAACGCTTTCCATGACAGACAGTGTAGCTCGCAACTTGTGGAAGGTTTAAAGGGAGAACAGAGTGAGTATTTCTAACTCAAATGACAGATCCCATGGCTGGACTGGGTCCCTAATCGGAGGTTTTAGATGCAAAATGCCCCACAAGAACGTGCAGGGAAGGTCAGTTCAGGCACCAGTTTTTGCCCCTTATAGGTGCACCTTTAAAGAGGAGTAGCTCAGACCTGAGTCTGACAGGGCGAGAAGGTATTCCATTATGGAGCTCACTAGACAGGTGAAAGGATCCAAATTCCTAGCAGTGGCCCAGAAGCAGAACCGCTTTCATTTCATAGCATAAGTGGCTCTAGTGGAAAGTTTCTTAGCGGCCACCAAAAACATCCACTACCCCGAATGGGGGGACATCTAGGCCTGCCGGAGCCATGCATGGAGATGCCGAGATTGGTGGTCTGGGTGGACCAGGGTGTCCTGCTCCTGGAAGAGCAAGAGGGACTGCCGTGGGCAGAGAAATCAAAGGTTCCACTGCTCAATGGAAAAGAAGTGGAAACCAAATCTGGTGGGACCAGTAGAGCGCCACTAAAATCATCACTGCTCCTACCAGATGCAGTGAGAGGAGAACTTTCTGCTGTAGGGGAGAGGAAGGCAAGAGATAAAGAAGCCTCCTTCTCAAGGAGAGGCACAACGCGTCTCGCTAGAAAACATCAGGCTACTGGTAACGAGCAAAAAACTGGAAAGTGTTGCGTTGGACGGGGAGGCAAAGAGATGCAATATGGGGCATCCCCATCTGAGGAAGGGACCATCGACCACTGAGGGAAGAAGTTCCCACTCATGAGCCTTGGGTCGAGACTGACATAGGCTGTCACAGTATTTTGAACACCTGGAATTGGCTGAAGTGAGGTGCAGGCAAAGATCCATGGTCCATGCATGGGCAGACTCTTATGGTCTCTGTGAAGAGGGGGAAAGAGTAAGTCTCCCTCCTGCCTGTTTTTGCAGAAGAACATGGACATATTGTCCATCTGAATCAATAGATAGACGGATATCGAAACTGACTGAAAGGCCTGAAGAATGTATACAATCACCCATATCTCCAGGGCACTTATGTAGAGATTGATCTCTTTGTTGAGGCCAGGAACCCAGCATCTGACGGACACCCAAATGGGTTCCCCAGCCTTGGCCTAACATGTCTATGGTCAGAATCTGAAGAGGGAGATTCCTTCCAAAAGTAATCTCCCTTGGAAAAGGTTGGTGGGTTCCAGTCACCATGCTAAAGCTTGTCTGATAGGGTTTGACACCCAGACAAGCTGTTCTAGCACTTCTGATCCTTGGCCCCACTGGACTCTCAGGATCCAATTAACCGCCGTCATATAAAGCCAAGCCGGGGGACTGTGGCAATGGTCTCTGCCATGTGTCCCAGGAGTCTGAAAACCAACCTGGCCTTAACCTGGTGAGAGAAGGAGACTTATTAAGTGTGCATTGTGAAGTGCTCTGCTCTGTCTGGAGACAGGAAGGCTTTGCCCTAAGCCCTGTCTGGAAAAGCCCAAAGGAACCACAGTCTCTGGCTTGGCCAAGGAGAGAACCTGATGAAGGTGGAGAAAGGTCCCTAGGCCCTGGAACAGGCTACAGGTGACCTGTAATGTCTGAAACAGCCAGTCCCAGGTGGGAGCGGTCAACAGCCAATTTCCCTCTTGGTAATGGAAGGCTTAATCGCCTTGTCTCCATAAGGCTGCAGCCATGACTGCGAGGCAATTTGTAAATGCCCTGGGGCTTACGGCAAGGAGAAGGGCAAGGTCCAGGACTGGAAGTGGTTAATTTGGAAGCAAAAGCGTAGGCTCCTCCAATGTGACTAGGAAATTAGTAAGTGGAGATATGCGTCCTACATTTCCAGTAAGCATAACCAATCCCCATTGTCAGAGGGGAGGCAGGAGGCCTAGTGGAGTGACCAGTCTGAACCTTTGGTACATCATGTACTTGCCCAAGAGGCTAAGGACAAAGATACAATATAGACCCCAGGTTTCTTCTCCATTATAAAGGAGGGAGAATGAAACCCTTTTCCCTATTGCTCCAGAGGAACTGGCTCTATGGTTTGAACCCACAAAAGAGCGTCAGCATCCCCTTGGATGAAGGCGATGTGAGCCTGAGAAAAAAGGGAGGGAGTAAGGGGATTGCCTGGGGCAGTGCCGTAACCTGTGGCAGTAAAACTTGAGAGGTCCTTCTCTTATCGTGGACTATATGTCCAGCACGTAGCTGGACTCCTCAAGTCGGGGGTACTGGCGGATATACACTGCCGGGGCAGTAGCCCTGCCGGCTGAGTCCATTGAGTCACAGGAAGATCGGAAGACGTGCCTACTGACATCTAGACCTGAGGACAGGGTGGCCAGAAGTCCTGCCCAGCTTGGGAACTCTGGCATGACCTGAGCCACGCTCAAAGCATTTTCCCACCTGACTTTCTAATGTAGGCCAGGTGGGCAAGGAGACTGAGCCTTAACATCCATGTGGCACAGAAAAAAGTCTTTTTAGCCAGCTGATCAACTTGTTGGACAATGTCTGTCAGGTGGCTGAGTACTCCAGTGCCTGGGGCGCTGAGAGCAACCATGGGCAGCGTAAATGGCCATGGAATCTGCCTCTGGCTGTTCTCCATAAAGGAATCATCCCTGAGAGAACTATAGAGGTGGTCTGCCATCTGAAGGATTGTAAGCTAAGAAGGGGCCAGTAAATGGAGGGATCAGCATGGGGAAAGTGTTCATCTACTTAAGGAAGACAGCTGACCGCCGTCGGTCTGGTTCCAGCTCCCCCATATCCTAGCTGGCTGGCAGAGGAGCGGTTCTTGAAAGGGGTCTGCCTGACCTCAAAACACACCTTTTGAGGAATAGGTGGCAGGCCTGGGGGAACAGACGTTGCGGGGGGGGGGGTTAGCTTAGGAAAACCCTGGCATCAGGCTGGCTGGTCAAGGTAACCCCGGAGTCAGAGGGTTGCACCAGGGTACCTGGGAATTATTAGGGGGATAGAACTGGGAGGAGCAGGGAAAACTGAAGTAAGGTGCCTGCCTGGTGCCATGGCTTGGAGAGACAGGAAGCGCATCCTCAGGATCACGAGAACAGCTGCACGGGAGTCTGAGTTGGACGTCATTGTCCACCTAGGGACAAATGACTTGGCTCATCATGAGATTAGAGCAGTGCAGAAGGATTTCGTAGAATTGGGGAGGGGCCTAAGACAAGTAGCACACACAATATCCTTCTCTGAGGTGCTGCCTGTCAATGGCATGAGTGAGGTGAGGGTACTTTGCACCATGCAGTTTAATGAATGGTTGAAAAAATGGTGTGGAGCACAGGGGTTTGGCTTCAATGGGGACTGGGGTTCCACCTGGAGGGACACCAGCCTATACTGGCAGGATGGTCTGCATCTGTCCAGGAAGGGAACAAGTCTTTTGAGCAATCGGTTTAAATGCTTCATTGGCAAGCTTTTAAACTAGTCAAGGGGGGAGGCACTGATAAGCAGCAGGAAAATCCCAGCCTCCCTACAAAACAGGGTACTAAATGAGAAAAATACCGAGGTAGAAAGGTCAGTGGGGGATGCTGCAAAGAAGGTAAAGCCATCAAAAAATGGAGAGCAATGAGTACCAATGCCCGTAGTCTGAGTAACAAGCTTCCTGAATTAGCGGCCTTGATGGAGGAGGAACATCTGGATATCGTGGCAGTCACAGAAACATGGTACACACAAAACCATGACTGGGACGTAAACATACCAGGATACACTATCTACAGGAGGGACAGGGAGGGTAAAAGAGGAGGAGGAGTAGCTCGTTACATAAGGGAAGGAATCAAAGCAACAGAACAAAAGGGAAAACAGGGAGGAGAAGAAGCACTGTGGGTAAATTTGAGACCGCAATGGCACCAACAATCCGCACAGGGTTGTATACAGATCTCTTCTGCGGGGAGGAAATAGACAAGGAAATGATAGAAAGAATACTTAGAATGCAGAAAAAGGGGAGATATTGCTGATGGTGATCTGAATATGCCAGATGTTAACTGGAGTGCAGTTGCAGCAGCCACTTCAAAGAGTGGGGTTATTCTAGATGCCCTACAGCGGGCATGCCTTAGACAACTAGTATTGGAGCCCACTCGGGAGGGAGCAATCTTAAACCTGGTTCTCTCAAATGGAGATGAAGAGAGGATCACAGATGTAGAAGTGGGTAGCCATCTGGGAACTAGCGACCATCGAACAGTATGGTTCACAATAAACACCGCAATAGAGTCAAGCCATACAAAGGCAAAAGTACTGGACTTTAGGAGGGCTGACTTTGCCAAAATGGGTGAGTGCCTAAGGAATGCACTAGCAAATGTGCAGGAAGGAGGGGTGGAAGAACAATGAGAATAATAAAAACTGCCATCACAGAGGTAACAAGCCTTGTGTGAAGCAAATAAGCAAAACTAAACGATGTAAGAAACCACTATGGTTCCTCAAAGGAAGTGGCAGGAAGGTTCAAGAGAAAAGAAAGCATTCAGGAAGTACAAGGAATCACAGAAGGAGCAGGACAGAGAACTGTATCAGTTAAAGCAAAAGGAAGCTGGGAAGGCAGTCAGAACAGCAAAGGCCCAAACCGAGGAAAAGATAGCCAACCCAGTTAAGAAGGGGATAAAACCTTTATAGGTACATCAGGAGCCAAGGAAGACCAAGGAGGGTTAGTGAGGCTTAATAAAGGGAGGGAGCGGGCAGAGGGTGACTGTGAAAAGGCAGAGATACTAAATAAATATTTTTGCTCAGTATTTACAAAGGAAGAGGGGAGGTACCAAAACAAACAGTAGAAACACTGGATATAGAAGTTGATACCAGCCCATTTACAGAAGAAAGGGTTCTGAAAGAACTCTTAAAACTGAAGTGGACAAAGCAATGGGGCCTGATGGAATTCATCCCAGAATTCTAAAAGAACTAAGGGTAGAACTAGTGACACCACTGACTACCCTCTTTAACAAATCATGGGAGGATGGGGTGGTACCCGAGGACTGGAGGAGGGCAGATGTGATTCCCCTTCACAAAAGTGGGAGCAAGGTAGAAGCAGGAAACTACAGACCTGTTAGTTTAACCTCAGTGGTAGGGAAAATGATGGAATCACTTCTGAAGGAAAGAATTGTTGAGTATCTAGAGGCCAGAGGGGCACAGGACCCAAGGCAGCATGGATTCACAGCGGGAAGGCCATGCCAGCCAAATCTGATAGATTTCTTTGACTGGGTGACCAAAGTAGTAGATCAGGGAGGGGCTGTGGACATGGCCTACCTAGACTTTAGCAAGACATTTGACACAGTCCCACACAAAAGATTAATATACAAGTTAGCCAGCCTGGGAGTGGGTCCCAAGATGACAGCCTGGGTAAAGAATTGGCTGGAGAATAGGACACAGAGAGTAATAGTAAATGGAGTCCACTCTGAAGAAAGGGTGGTTACTAGGGTACCGCAGGGTTCAGTATCAGATTGTCCTCTTCAATGTCTTTATAAGCACTGAGAGGAACTGAAGGAAAAGTATGTCTCTTTGCAGATGACACAAAGATCTGCAACAGAGTTGATGCACAAGGTGGGTGGAAAGGATGAGAAGGGACTTGGCAAGGTTAGAGGAATGGTCAAATGTATGGCAGCTTAGATTCAATGCTAAGAAGTGCAAGGTAATGCACCTGGAAACAAAACCCAGGGAAGAGTACACAATGGGGGTGAGATACTAACAACAACAAAAATGGAAAGGGACCTGGGGGTAGTCATATCAGATGACCTAAAGGTGGGCAAGCAATGAGAGGGCAGCAAGGAGGGCTGGGGGATACTGGGATGCATAGGGAGGCATCACCAGTAGAAAACAGGAAGTTATTATCCCTCTGTACAGACAGTTGGTGAGACCCCATCTGGAGTATGCGTGCAGTTCTGAGACCCAGTCTCCACAAAGACATAGACAGGATGGAAGCTGTCCAGAGGAGGGCAACTAAAATGGTGCAGGGTGTGCACCGAAGACATATGAAGAGAGACTTAAGGAGCTTAATATGTATAGCCTCAGGAAAGGAGGAGAGGGAGACATGATAGAAACTTTCAAGTACCTCAGGGAATCAACAAAGTCCAAGAGGGAGCATCTTTCAAAAAAGAGGTGTGCAAGAACAAGGGGCACATTTTGAAGATGGGGGCGGCTCAGAGGTAATTTAAAGTATTTTTTCACAGAGAGGGTTGTGAATGCATGGAACGGCCTTCCGAAGGAGGTTGTGGAGTCAAAAATGGTGGAATTCAAGCATGCATGGGACAGTCATAAGGCAATTCTAGGGGGTTGGGTAGGAAGAAGTAGGCTGCTGGTTAACTAGGATCTGCAGCTTATCCATTAGGTAGGGAAATGGGCAGACTGGGTGGGCCAAGCGGTCCTTATCTGCCATCAAAATCTATGTTTCTATGGGGATGTCCGACGTCTGAGCAGAGAAAAGCACTGGACAATCAGGCATCTGCTGGGGATGGGCGTCAGTCCCAGCGACTTAGGGGGTAGAGTGGCTTAAGTCCTGCCTTCTCCTTGGCCATGCCTGGGTTTGGACTACGAAGCTCCGGTGGCCGGTCATCAAGGTGAGGCAACCCAGAGTCAGTAGGTTGGATCAGGGTACTTGGCGTCGGTCCCTGAGGGACGGAGTCATCCGGCATCTGAACTGATGTGGGTGTCAGACCGTCGTGCATCAACTGAGAGTGGTCGTCAGTCCCAGTCAGTGACTACGGAGGGTAGAGTGCTGTCAGGCATGACAACTCCCTGGCTGTTGCCGGGATATGGCTTTTAAAAGTCACGGCAGCCAGGTATCTGGCCGAGGTAACCCGGAGTCAGTGGGTTGGATCGGGGTACCTGGCATCGGACCCTAAGTGGCGGAGTCATATGGTGTCTGAACTGATGTGGGCATTGGACCCTTGTGCATTGGCTGAGGGTAGGCGTCAAGCCTAGCCAGTGACACAGATGGGTAGGGTGGCATAAGGCACGCCGGCTCCAAGGACAACACCAGCAAAACTGGCATCAAAGGCTCAAGCATAGGTTAGCGCCAGACTGGTGACTCAGCTGGCATCCATCCAGGATGGAGAGGCCTGTGGGGAGCTGACTCCCAAGGGGGCAGGGATGCCACTCTCATGGAGGAGGTGGGCATATGCCCCAGGCGTTTCCTAAAGTAGTCGCCCCTTGACGTCAGGGGGAGGGAAGGGGGAACTCAGTAGAAGTCCCGGCTGGGAGGACATGGGCCGAGGCCCGCAGCCCAAAGGTACACCAACCGTGCCACCTGGCTTAGGGCCCCGAGGAGAAAAACTTAAGCTCCAGGGGTGGGAGACAGGAGACAAAGTCCTGAGCCTCCATGAACCTCCTCCCGGGATGCCCGGAGGCAGGGAAGGGAGCAGAAATGGTTGCCGGGATCACCAGGGACTAGGCACGTGAAGACACCCATGGTTTCTCCAAAATCTTCTCCCAGTGCTTCGGATTCTCTGGTGCAGCTCCTTCTCCATCTTGGTTAGTGATGAGCAGGAAAGTTTGGAGAGTCTTCTGGTGATGGGGCCGTGGTACGCTGGGGAGATCTAGGTGACGCTGGCAGGCCTCTAAGTGGTAGAGTGGGCGTAGGTCAGGCTGGCTGGCCTAACGGTCATCCCTCAGAGCTTATATCAGAAACCACAATCTTGGAAGAGAAGGATGGAGAAGACCTTCCTGCAAGAATCACTGAAAGAAAAGGATTTTATTAACTTTGTAATAAATAAAATAAGAAAATGCAAAAAAAGAACGGTCGACTGAAGAAGAAGGCATCTGTGGAGTCGATGTGTGCAGGTCGACAGCGGGAAAAGAACTGAGGATGGGATGGGGGACCACACCTTTTATACCATATGTGATATAGACTGCTAGCCAGAATTTATCCGTGGGGTCCTGTCACCTGGCGGCCTAGTCTAATATGGGTGTTACCTGTTGAGAGCTTCCCTGAAGTAAAGATCTTTGGTGATCGTCTAATTTTTTCAGCAATAATGTCAGGCGGGAGGAGCTGCGCTTCCCTACGGGGGAGGGGGGGGAGACTCTAGTAGCATCTCCTGGTGGTGGTTCACGAAGGCATACTTGGTGGTGTGGGTGACCATATGTTGACATATGTCCCAGCCCCCAGGATGCCGCCGCAGCCACCCACATTGTGGGTGGGTGCACCAGAATACGTAAAATGGCAAACCCATTTTGCCAGATGACGGCCCTCCCGTAGGACTCCTCCTGCCGCCAACTACCAGCGCACTGCGCTAATTAGTCACCAACCGACATCCCGGTGTAATGCTCGCTTACTCCCCCGGGGGGGGGCAGCAGGGATAAGTTCGACCACCATGGGAATTGTCGGCACAGCCCCAGGGGAGCCCGAGATAGGTGCGGCAGTGAGGGTTTGGTCCGCAGTGCAGAGGGGGGTGCGAGCCTGAGAGCCTCAAGGAGAGGGGCTGCAGGGGCCAGGTAGGAGTACGCAAAAAAGGTTTGCCTAGCAAAAATATTTAGATATCCCATTTTCTTTTCGTTTTCTTTCATTCCTGAACCAAGATCCACGATTCTGAAGTTTTTAAAAGTTCCCACTCCTGTGCCATGCCCACCATGAAAAAAAACTAAATATCTTGGTACAATGTTGTGCTGTTTACCATCAGAAATGTGTGGTAGCCCCATCCTAATTCATTCACATTATGAATCTAGCATGTACATTCAACAATTACAGTATCCTCAATGGAAGACATTTTTAACAACTGCAAGTGGCAGCCATCTTTAATGATGTAAGTCAGTAATTACAAAATTAGTTGTAAAAGCTGGCTTAATATCTTAGAAACTAAAAATTAGCTAACCATAAATCTAAGGATGTCAGAAATACTTTAAAAAACAAAACAAAAAAAAACACATGACATTTTTTGCCAACTAACAAATACTGTTGCTTTAAATGAAACTGCATCATTATATGTAATGAAAAATGTTTTATATCAAATGTCGGAAAGTTGCATTAATGAATCCAGTGTAATGCCATTGCTATTGTTCTACAATAAAAACTTAAAAATAATTTAAAAAGATTTTTTTCTGAGAACAAACAGAATTTCTCTGCTTTGAATTACTAAAGGGAAGAAAAACAAAACAACAAAAGTTGCACAGATCAAGATGAAGAGCCTCAGGGTCCTGCGACTTGTCCTTTCCACTGACACAGTTCAATATGACTAGCATCTGCCCAGTGGAATGTTGATACGTGCTGGGTTCTGTGATGATATAACATATCTGTAACTGTGTCAGTGTCCCTAGTCGGATTAGATAATTACCCAGCAGTTCTGAAAAACCAAGTGACAATGTGGAATGGCAAAGAAAATTTTGTTTTCAAGTAGGGCATGGTTTGCAACGAACACCATCAGATGCTCTCCAGAGCCACTCTAGTACAGTTCTACTTTATTTCGATATTTTTACTGCTTTATTGCCAATATTTGCTGAAAATAACAGCGCTATAAAACTCATCACACCCAATTACCCCAAGAGTAGATTATTTTGTCAGATTGCTGTGCAGTTTAAATTACTTGTAGAAAGATCTAGTAAGTAGGGGGAGTGGCTTAGCTAGAAGGAAACTAGATTTAAACACTGCCTTAGAAAGATTCTGTCAGAGGCTTGGCAGAGGACACCAGAAGGAAGGAGTGCTGTGTGACTGGACTTCTCTACTGGGACTAAAGAAGTTGAACTCTTCTACTCTCTACAGTCTTCTAAAAAAACTATATTGTCCACCTTCCCTCCCAGCCAAAGCTAGTTCTACTTTTATAGGCACAGGATTTGACTGACAACAGGAACTTCTGTTTGGGAGCAGGAAATGCATGATCACAGAGCCACCAAAGACGCACCATCCTAGAAGGGCAAGAGTAGTTCTCCAGCCCCCTCTAGCTGCTGGAGGTCTGCCTCTAAGCAAGTAAGGGGTCTACTGAGAAATATAGGATCTTCTTGTCTCAGAACAGGACGATCAGGAGCTTAAAGGGCACAGAGGCAGTAAGTAAGTAGAGAGAGAAGGAAAAAAAACAAACAGAGGAAAGAGTAAAGATTCCAAACAATAGTGAAGGGGCCAGAAATAAGACATGATGGAAGTGGCTGTGGAGCAGCAGTCATCCGGGAGATGTTCTGGAGGATGCGGTGTTGTCCCATCTGCAGGCACCTCTCTGGGCTGAGGGGGGAGGTTGCTCATCTCCAGGCTGAGTTGGCCAGGATTTATGGGACCTCCTCTTCCATCCAGGGACCACCAGGGCCACTGCTGTTGCCTCAGAAGTTGCCAAGAAAAAGGAGCGGTTGGACCACAGTGGGCTCAGGGAAGGTGAGGGTGGTGGAACAGAGGTGCATCCCTCCAGTTGTACCTCTCCACAATTCCTATGCCATTCTGGCAAAGTGTGGTTCCTCTATGGAGGCACCCACAGTGGAGACCAAGAAGGATGCTAGGAACCTCCACAAAGGAGACCCATAGGAGGGTGGCATGGGACCCCACAGGGGAAGGAAACAACTCCTGGTGGGGGACTCCATTGTTAGGAAGGTAGAACTGGGGGAGGAAGGGGAGAGGGAGTTAAGGTGCCTGCCTGGTGCCATGGCTTGGAGGGACAGGGAGCGAATCCTCAGGATTGCCGAGAGCAGCTGCACAGGGGAAGGAGCTGGATGTCATTGTCCACCTAGGGACAAGTGACCTGGCTAAGAAAGGGATCAGAGCAGTGCAGGAAGAGTTTGTGGAATTGGGGAGGGGCCTTAGACAAGTAGCACGACAGTGACCTTCTCGGAGGTGCTGCCTGTCTATGGCGACGAGAGATAGGATGCTCCACACCATGGATTCAATCAGTGGTTGAAAAACTGGTGCAGAGCTCAGAGATTTGGCTTCATTGGGGACTGGGGTCCACCTGGAGTGATGCAAGCCTATACTGGCATGATGGGCTGCATCTGTCCAGGAGGGGAACCAGGATTCTAGGTGATAGGTTTAAATGCTTTATTGGCAAGTATTTAAACTAGCCAAGGGGGGAGGCACTGGAAAGGAGCAGGGAAATCCTAGCCCCCCCCAAAAAGTCACGGTAGTAAGTGCAGTAAACACTAACATAGAGATGTTTATAAGGAGAAGGGCTGGGGTAAATGGAGAAAGTGACAAATGCAAGAAGGACAGGGATGGGGCAAAAAGGAGTAAGGCCATCAGGAAATGGAGGATAATGAGTACCAATGCCCGTAGCCTGGGCAACAAGCTCCCTGAACTGGTGGCCTTGATGGAAGAGGGATGCCTGGATATCATAGCAGTCACAGAAACATGGTACACAGAGAACCATGACTGGGATGTTAACATACCAGGGTACATAACCTACAGGAGAGACAGGGAAGGGAGAAAAGGGGGAGGAGTAGCTCTCTATGTAAAGGAAGGGATAAAAGCAACTGAGTAAATAGGGAGGAGAGGAGGCACTGTTGCTCACCTTGGAGACCAGAAGTGGCACCACAATCCGCACAGCGGTTGTATGCAGACCCCCAGGACAGGGGGAGGGAATGGACAAGGATATGATAGAAGGCATTCTTAGGATGGCAGAGAAAGGGGAGATACTGTTGATGGGAGACCTGAATATGCCAGATGTTAACTGGAACACACTTGCTGCAGCCACATCCAAGAGCAGGGCCATTCTCGATGCCCTACAGGTGGCATGCCTCAGACAGCTAGTTTCGGAACCCACTTGTGAGGGAGCAATATTAGACCTCGTACTCTCAAATGGGAACAGTAAGAGGATCTCAGATCTAGAAGTGGGTTGCCATCTGGGAACAAGTGAGCATCAAACAGTGTGGTTCACGTTAAACTCAGCTACAGAGTCAAGCCATACAAAAGTGAGGGTACTGGACTTCAGAAGGGCTGACTTTGGCAAAATGGGAGAGTGCCTCAGAAAAGCACTAGCAAACAGGCTAGAAGGAGGGGTGGAGCAACAATGGGAAATCATCAAAACTGCCATCACAGAGGCAACAAGCCTTTGTGTGAAGCAAATAAAACAAATCAAAACGAAAGAAAAAGCCACTATGGTTCTCAAAAGAGGTGGCGGGGAAAGTCAGGGAGAAAAAGATAGCATTTAGAAAGTATAAGGAAACACAGAAGGAGCAGGACAGACAGCTAAACCAGTTAAGGCAGAAGGAAGCAGGGAGGAAAGTCAGAATAGCAAAGGCCCAAGCTGAGGAAAGGATAGCCAACTCGGTTAAGAAGGGGGATAAAACCTTTTATAGGTACATCAGGGAGTGTAGAAAGACAAAGGAAGGGATAGTGAGGCTGAATAGAATGAACGGTGGGTGGGCAGAGGGGGATAGGGAAAAGCAGGATACTGAACGAATATTTCTGCTCAGTATTCACAAAAGAGGAGGGGAGATGCCTAATCCAATTAACAGAAGCACTCTGGATTGGGGGTCGATCCCAGTCCTTTCACAGAAGAAAGGTTCTGAAAGAACTCCTAAAACTGAAGTGGGGTCTGATGGAATTCACCCCAGAATTCTAAAGAATAAGGGGAGAACTAGTGAAACCACTGACTACCCTTTTTAACAAATCATGGGAGGATGGTGTGGTACCTGAGGACTGGAGGAAGGCAGATGTGATTCCCCTTCACAAAAGTGGGACCAAGACAGAGGCAGAAAACTGCAGACCTGTCAGTTTGACCTCTGTGGTAGGGAAAGTGATGGAATCACTTCTGAAGGAAAGAACTGTTGAGTACCTAGAGGCCAGTGGGGCACAGGACCCAAGGCAGCATGGGTTCACAGCGGGAAGGTCATATCAGACGAATCTAACTGATTTCTTTGACCGGGTGACCAAAGTAGTAGACCAGGGAGGGGCTGTGGACATGGCCTACCTAGACTTTAGCAAGGCATTTGACACAGTCCCACACAAAAGATTAATAGTCAAATTAACCAGCCTGGGAGTGGGTCCTAGGGTGGTAGCCTGGGTAAAACATTGGCTGGACAACAGGACAGAGAAGATAATTGTAAATGGAGTCCACTCTGAAGGAGGAGAGGTTACTAGTGGGGTACCGCAGGGTTCAGTACTGGGTCCAGTCCTTTTTAATGTCTTTATAAATGACATTGCAGAGGGACTGGAAGGAAAAGTATGCCTCTTTGCAGATGACACAAAGATCTGCAACAGGGTTGATACACAAGGAGGTGTGGAAAGGATGAGAAGGGACTTGGCAAGGTTGGAGTAATAGTCGGAACTATGGCAGCTAGGATTCAATGCAAAGAAGTGCAAAATAATGCACCTAAGAAACAAAAACCCAGGGAAGATTACACAATTGGGGTAGTAACAAAACAAAAAGGAAAGGGACCTGGGGTAATCATATCAGATGACCTCAAGGTTAGTAAGCAATGTGAGAAGGCGTAGGAAGAGCTGGGGTATACTGGGATGCATAGGAGAGGCATCACCAGCAGAAAACAGGAATTTGTTATCCCTCTGTACAGACAGTTGGTGAGACCCCATCTGGAGTACTACATCCAGTTCTGGAGACCCCATCACTGCAAGGACATAGACAGGATAGAGGCAGTCCAGAGGAGGGCAACTAGAATGGTGCAGGGTCTGCAAAAGAAGCCATACGAGGAGAGACTAAAACAGCTTACTATGTATACCCGTGAGGAAAGGGGGGGGGAGACATGATAGAAACGTTTAAGTACCTCAGTGGAATCAACAAAGTCCAAGAGGGTAGCATCTTTCAGAAAAAGAGACATGCAAGAACAAGGGGATACAATTTAAAGATGGAGGGGGTTCAGGGGCAATGTGAGGAAGTATTTTTTCACAGAGAGGGTAGTGGATGCATGGAACAGCCTTCCTGAGGAGGTTGCAGGGTCCAAAACTGTGGGAGAATTCAAGATACATGGGACAGACATAAGGCAATTTGTGGGGTAGGAATTAACCCCTAGATGGCACTATCCCAGGCTACTACCCCTGCCTGATTTGCCACCAACAGGTTGAGGGGCCTGGATCCAATGGCGGTGCCTCCACCCAGAGGTCAGGGTTTGCAATAGTTAAACTAACTTGGTCACAGCCCTCTGGGACACTGCAACCCCCTTTCTCCACTAGTGGCCCACACAATATATCAGAATTACCTTCACAGTATACACTTACCCCAGGTCTGGTTCCGCACTGGGACCTCCTGTGAAATGAGATACAGTGCAACAATCACAGTACAGTACTTTAACATAGACAAATACCTCAGGCAGTATAACTTTGCTGAAACAAGCAGTTCTGATTTATTTAGGGAGATATAACAAGGACAGGGGAAATCAGGTTAATTAGCTTATCACTCTAATAATTCCTTTTATGGCTCTGTGCACAGGCCTATCCCTATCAGTTACTGTCCCTGGGTACCCAAGCCCAGTGGCTAGTCCAAACCGTGGCAGCTGGTAGGGCCCTTTCACACAGAGAAAAGGAGAATTAAACAGTCAGCAGTACAGTAATTCCATTTGGATTTAATGTGGCAATTCAACAGGGAGCGACCTGAATTAGTACTCACGACCTCCAAATAAGATAGGGTCCTTCAATGTCAGCAGGGCTCACTTGAGGTACACAAACCTCTTCACACATCCATATAAAAGAAAGCACTATACCAGGCAGGCTGCATCTGTATCCCGATCGCAATTACTGCACAATACCCGAGAACACACAGCAGATTCAGTTCCTGACAGACCGAATGCAATTTTCAGCAATTCCTCCAGTCTTCTACAGGGTGAGCCTGGTTTCTACTCTTCAGAGATCCTTTGATTCTTTTCACAGGACGGATTCAGTCCTACAAGTTGTTACACAAGCTGCAGACCGGAACTCTGGGCCTTACACACGCTTTTTGACTAAAACTGCACACTGAAAAGCACAGGGCTCCTTCCTTCTTCACTGCCAAAACTCAACTGAAACTCCAACCGACAAAACCGGGCACTTCCTTTGAGTTCCTCCCAGTTCTTGACTGGATTGGCTGTCACCACAATAGACTGCTGCTGTTGGTCCAAAAGGCACTGAAGTCTAAACTACATCTCCCAGAGTCACTGCCCATACAATCCTCTTGTGGCTGGCTCAGATTAGAGTCCAAGTTCTGATTCGTCCAAGGCACCATTTTAGAGCTAGCTTACCCCACACTGATTGGTCCAGTTCAGCAGTTCAAAACTAGAATGGGGAACTAGCAGACACAGTTCTGACTGCAAAGAAAGCAGGTTAGACAAACTGTAATTTCATTATTACCTAAATAATTTCTGGTAAACAGTTACATCTTTCAGATAGGTTCCCTTTGCACTCTAGTGACTGCAAAAATTAAGTGAATTGGCAGCAGCTCGAGTGGTACTCAGAGAAGCACACAGTCCCCATACAACTAATTATGTCTGCAAGCAGACAGCTCTTAAAGAGACAGTACCAGAGGTTCTAAAAACACTCACTGATAAATGGCTTAAATGCCAAACACCATTCAGGCTTGGAGCATTCAAGCAAGCTCCTGGAAGTATTTTATGAACCCCCATTTGCAGGGGGGTTACAGGAAGAAATAGGCTGTTGGTTAACTAGGATCTGCGGCTTATCCTGTGGTTAGGGAAATGGGCAGACTAGGTGGGCCAAGCGGTCCTTATCTGCCGTCAAAGTCTATGTTTCTATGTTTCAGAAAATAAGATATGGGGAAACCACGTCAAATGCAAACTCAAGACCAAGGAAAAGGGTGGCCTCCTCATTCAGAGGGAGAACCTTTGAATACTGAAGTTTTGAAAGCAGTCAAGAACTTAGAATTATTTATTAAAGAACTCAATAAAAAGGTAGCTACAGTAATTTCAACACACAAGTAGCAACTGTGGAAACAAAGTTAGACTCTAAACAAAGTCTATGCTTGAGAAAGCTGTTACAGCTGCTGCAGGAGCAGTCTAGGAGAATCGGATTCTCAGGCTCCATCTTGAGCACTTAGAAAATGGTGCTCATATGGCCAATATTAGAATACTTGGAGTGCTGGAGGGAAGAAAGGAACAAGACCCCCTTTCTTACGTGGACCTCACCTTCCACAGACTTCTGAGCTTCTCTCAAGATGGCCTCTATTAAAAACCTACCGCATTAATCCCTGGAGAAGGCCAGCCCAAGGGAGGATGCCTCAAGCTATACTGGTGGTAACGGTGGGATCTCATATCAAAGAATACATTTTACAAGCTGCAAAGGACGTTGGACAGTTACAGCTTTCTATGGGATCTGCATATTCTGTTTCCCAAACCTTTCGTACACCACCACACAGTGCAGAAAATCCTTTGGCTCAGTCCACTTAGAACTGAAACAGCTGAAACATTTAGGTATCTCTCTTGCACTGTAATATCTTTCCAAACTGAGGATATCTTACTGCTGTTAAGATTTAACTTTTTAACAACCCTGCTAAGGTGGGGAAGCACTAAAAATCAAAACAGACTTTGCCAGTAGGTAGGCAGAATACCATTCTTAAGCACAGGACTGATGGGCTACTTGTGATATTCACTGACTGTTAACTGTATCCCTGCTTTTTCCCATCTCTACCCAGCTGTGACTTAGACTGATGTGCCTTGTTTATGTTTTACATGCACATGGGGGGGGACGCTTGCCATGAATTCAAGAAGATAACGCAGCCTTAATAAGTAATATGCGGGCTCAGAAGTGGATTTTTTTCCCCTTTAAATACTCAATAGGGTTTTTGTCACTAGGACCTATCTTGAGGCCTCCAGTGGAGACAGGTAGTCTCAAGATGGCCACTATCGAGTGGTTGCTTGTGACGTAGCACTGAATGTGCCATCACTTCTTCATGCCTGCACAAAGCTGATTCCACCGTGGCCCGTCAAAAACTGCACAAAGCCCCAGGGAGTATTACAACAATGAAAACAGCAAGGAAGCAAGTTGCATTTCTGCTATGAATATAATAAAAATCTGTTGTTTAAAAAAATGTTGTTCAGATGCATCCTTTCCCTGCGCTACTTTTGTGGGGGGGATGTACTCGGGGGCTCTCAAGTTGAATGCAGGTTGGCAGTTAAAGTTAACATATGATCCACTTATATATGCAACAAAAACCTGGGCTGGAGGAACATGCTGGAGAATGTTTCTATGTATTTGCAGGAAATACCAAATACGTGGACTTTTTGGTAGGTCTCAAATAGATCAAATCAAAATGTGCTTTTAATCAGGGACTTACTGGCACGCTTATTAGAGGAATCAAGTCCATGGTCTTAGTGCATGAAGTCATTGTGAACAATTTTTGGACATTAATGTATTGACAGATATATCAGAATGTTAGAGATACCCCTCACACGTGTAACAGAGGGTGATAAGTATTGATTGCAATTACTAAGCCTTGAAACTGCATACTGTATGCATTCTTTATTACATAATCACTAAACAAAAGAAATTACAGAAAAAAATACAATTGTGTTTTTTTCAGTTTCCCATGATGCCAGAGGCTCTTTAAAAAAAACTGTTATAATTTTTTTAAGTGTTGTAATTGGTGCAAAGGCAATTCCTAACACTGCAGAAGAACATGCTTGGCTTTCTGCAGTGGATAGCACATTGCTAGTCTTCTTGTGGGAATGGAAGAGTACTAAGCAGTCAGACAGACTCTGGCAGCATGCTGTGTAATTACTCCTACCTAACAGAAACAGTGTCACATCCATTTAGCAATCAGGAATTCACTCTCTTCTGTTTGGGTAAGTCAGTAAAAGGAAGTCAAAGTTTAACTACCCTATCAGCTCATAGGGTGATCACTTTTCTACCTGTTTTTATTACGTAGCCTGTTATACTACGCTACCAGGAAAAAGCTTGACGCTTTCCTTACTTTCAAATTTAGACAAGGTCAAAGAATTGATTGCCACTTGGCTCAGAATGTTAGAAGCTTTTTTTTCTATTTTCTACAAGACTGTAATAGCCAACCATAGTTAATATGTCTAACAGACTAAGTGTCCCATTCTCAAAAGAAAGCCAATGGAACAGAGAAGGCACTCTATCTCTCCTGGCTCCCTCACAGAGCATTCTCAATTGTGAACTTTCCATTACTATCAGCTGCTTACAAGCAGAGGGTACTGCTGGTATAATTTCTCAACACCACAGGACCCCATTAGGGCAAAATCTCACATCTAGATGGTACTGCTCATAGACTGCTTTGCACATATACCTCATGAATACCTCCTGTATTATATATTTTTTTCTTTGTTGTTCTACATTTTATATCTCCTGTCTATGTAATTGCGAACTGTATGTGTATGTGCCTCAGGACCTCCTTGTGAATGAGCTTGCCCAACGGAGTCTTTCCTGCAATAAACTTGAACTTGAACATATACAACACACAGAAACACAGAATCTGTCATCAGAGAGACCAATGGTCCATCAAGTCTGCCCATATTATGCTACTTCACACACACCCATACCTAGTGTCCTATGGGTTATTCCTCACCTCCCCTTCCCTCCAACAATAAGTCCCCTTGTTTTCTCCCAGCCATTTATGAATCCATTTATAGTACCTGCCCCCACTACTTCCACCAGCAATCTGTTCCATGGCTCCACCACACTCTCAGTGAAGTAGGACTTTTCATATCCCTCCTACATTTACCCCCCCAACCTCATCATGGCCTCTTGTGACCGTGTCCCTTTTTTCTAGTAAACAGATCTTTATTTTCACCCTGTTTATACCCCTCAGAACCTCAGATGCCTCTGTTATGCTCCCCCTCCCAATCTGGCCTCCAGCGAGTATATGTTCAGGGCCACCAGCTGTTCCTCAGAAGATCTGCCTTGCTGGCTCTGGAACATTCTGATGACCCGTCTCTGTACTGACTACAGCCTACGTCATTTCTTAGGCAAGGACTCTAGAACTGGGCACAGGATTCCAGGTAAGGCTTCGCCACCAATCTGTACAGGGACAGTATTACTTCACTTCTCCTGCTATCAAAACCCCTCCTGATACACCCCACCATCCTCGACGTCTTACTGTATGCCTTCTTGTACTGGCTGGTTTGCTTGAGAAGTCACTGACAATGACCCCCAGATCCCTCTCCTTGTACTAATAGCCAGCATAACTCCTTTCATCATATATTTCGTGTGTGGGTTCCTCTTCCCTGAGTACATCACCTTGCATTCTGGCCGTTAAATCTTGACTGTCAGACCTTTGACCACTTTTTCAGCTTCTCCAGGTCATTCTGAAACTCCTTCGCCACATTTTTGCTGTCCACCACGCTACACAGCGTTGTGCTATCAGCAAAGAGACATATCTTTCCCTGGATACCCTCCCCTATGACGTTAATGAACATACAGAATAGGACAGGTCCCAGGACAGATCTCTGCAGCACCTTGTTGGCTACTCATCTGGGACCTGATTTGGCCCAGTTTACTAGTAACCTCTGTTGCCTCCTCCCTAGCTAGTTCCCCACCCACCTAACTAAACCCTTCTCTACTCCCAAGCCTTCTAGCTTTTTTCAGCAGCCTCCTGTGTGGCACCAAATCAAAGGCTTTGTGGATATGTCAAAGTAAAGAAAATCTACTGCCTGCCCTCCATCTATTGCCCTCGTGACCCAATCTGGCATGGCCTCCCCTGACACAGACCCATGGTGTTTGCTGTCCTAAAGCCCTCTGACTTCAAAGCACACCAGCTTAAATAGCTGGGTCAAGAGTTTCACCAGCTCTGAGGTCAGTTCTCCAAGACCCTCGGGTGCAGGACATTCGGGCCAGGCGCTTTATCCACTCTTAGGGCCTCCAGCCCTTTTTTTACTCGCTCAGCCAT
This sequence comes from Neoceratodus forsteri, assembly GCA_016271365.2. Lineage (NCBI taxonomy): Eukaryota > Metazoa > Chordata > Ceratodontiformes > Ceratodontidae > Neoceratodus > Neoceratodus forsteri. The sequence continues at coordinate 1,733,535,613 of CM057449.1, forward strand.
GATAACCACCCTCCATTTCCTGCATTGCCCTCCGTGGCTGCCTTGATCCTGCTCTTTGGTGGAGGTCCAACATCCTCAACCATGAATGCATGGAGTTTTAACTATTGTCTTCCCAAATACAGATGAACCCTCTGGCAGAGAAGTGTGGGAAAGACTGCACTGTGGTGACCCTTGCTGTATCTGGCACAGTGATAAAAGGAGGAATACAGTCTCTAATTGATGTCAGTCTGGCACTTTTCACAAGCACTAAAACTCCACGTGAAAATTCCAAACTAAAAAGATTACTTTGATTTTTCCAGAGGCACATAACCATGACCCCTGCCTTTCAAAAGATGCAACAATTATAACCCCATACCTATGTGACCTGCCGGGCTCTATTTGCCTGGGTGGATTTGGGTTGTTTTTTTCTTTTGTAACCTAGTAAGGTCCACTAGGTACAAGTGCCCAATTTCAGGGGCGACACTGGAGCACTGGGGAGGTTAAGTGGCTTGCACAGAGTCACACAGTATGCAAGCAGAGGATGTGGGAATCAAACCCATGTCTGCTTGATGTACCAGTTTCATTCACAGCTTGTTACTCTAACCTCTAGGCTATTATGCCAGCCCAAAAGGGACTGCCGTAAACTATGTGAAAGGACCCTTGAGTAGGCTGAAACAGTCGCTACTGGCTGGCCCATGGGAGCAGCAATACTGCATCACTACATGGCGGGACCTCTAGTGCCTGTTTTCAGCATCAGTCCTTCTGCTAGAGTGCTGAATGTGACGGGAGCACCTCCTACTTCTCAACACTCTAACTTGCCCTGGGGGTGGGCAGGATAGTCTGTTTCTGAGTGGTAGTGTACAAAATGACCTTGAATCAGTGGATCTGGGGATTTGGATACAGTATTTCTTCAACAAATCAGATGGGGCTTTGTCATACATTGCCAACTGTACTCAGCTGTTAAGAAACAGTTTTTTCCAAACACATCTGCATTCAATTTCTCCTCAAAGCTACAGCATATATTATGGTCTCACTCGGCCTATAAACTTCTACTTTGACAAGCATGGAACAGCACTGGCTGCAGTTTTCAAGCTGGTTTATCCACTTCCATGTCTACAGCAACAATATTTTGAGAACAGTCCCCATATGTCTGGAATACCTTATACACTGTTACGAGTCAGTGTTGTGGTTAGCAAATCATTCTAGCTAAGCAAGAGCCGACTTCAGTTTAAGTTCAGAAATATGTTTAAATAGGTATGGAAAAACAGAGGTCAACATTAACAAATGTGTTATGTTTAGCACAGTTTGGTAGTTCACCAAGGATTATACTAGGTTCATTCCTCTTTTCTTGTCAATTCCTGCTTTATAACAAAAGATAAGTGACCTTACTATTTTTATTGTTTTGTATAGTTTTAAGGACTTAAACACATGTCCTCCCCCAAGTCATTCCTGGTTTTTAATACATTTTACACTCTCACTTTGAGACTCTAGTGAGACTGTAGCACCGCCACACATCTCTATTAAACCTGCCTGCACCTGAACAAGTCAATGCGACAATCAGAGTGAGATGCCATGTGGTAAGCATGTACCTCGTGGCTACTATGTTTTTTCAGTGGTTTCTAAAACTTGTTATTTTTACATAGAGCTGTTTGTTCCCTGCTGCCGCCTCCTCATTCTGTAGGGCTCTGACCCAGCAACCTACAAGCTATTGAAGACCTCCTCTAGGGTGCGTGATCTGGGTGTTATTCTCGACAGTGGACTGATGCTTGAGTCTCAGATGTCATCCGTTGTTCGTACCAGTTTTTATCATCTGACGAATATCGCCAGGATAAAGCCCCTAGTTCCGTCCCTGGACCTCCCCACCTTGGGTCACACCTTTGTGACATCTAGGCTTGACGACTGGAATGCACTCTATCTCAGAGTCTCTGGAGGTACCCACCGCCGGCTGCAGCTGGTGCAGAACGCAGCTGCCAGGTTGCTGACGGGGCAGTCTAAGTATTATCACATCACCCCAGTGCTGCATGAACTGCACTGGCTGCCAGTCAGGTGGAGGGTCCTTTTTAAATTGGGCTTGCTCACCTTTAAGGCCCTACACAGCCTGGGCCCTGGTTACCTGAAGGACCTTCTTATGCCTACTGTCTCGGTCCGCTCCCCCTCTAGGGGCCTCCTTGCGATTCTCAGGATGAGGTTAAAAACGGCAGGTGACAAGAGCGTTTAGTGTTGCCGCCCCTGTTCTGTGGAATTTGCTATCTCCATCTGTAAGAGAGGCCCCTTCTGCTGAGGTTTTCAAAGCCCGCCTCAAGGCCTTTCTGTATAATCTTAGGCCCCCCTACAAATGGGGGTTCCCAAAAGACTTCCAGGAGCTTGCCTGAATGCTCCAAGCCTGAATGGTGTTTGGCGTTTAAGCCATTTATCAGTGAGTGTTTTTAGAGCCTCTGGTACTGTCTCTTTAAGAGCTGTCTGCTTGCAGACATAATTAGTTTGTATGGGGGGGACTGTGTGCTTCTCTGTTTGAGTACCACTCGAGCTGCTGCCAATTCACTCCATTTTGCAGTCACTGGAGTGCAAAGGGAACCCATCTGAAAGATGTAACTGTTTGCCAGAAATCATTTACAGTAATAATGAAATTACAGTTTGTCTAACCTGCTTTCTTTTGCAGTCAGAACTGTGTCTGCCTAGTTCCCCATTCTGGTTTTGAACTGCTGAACTGGACCAATCAGTGTGGGGAAGCTTGCTCTAAATGGTGCCTTGGACGAATCAGAACTTGGACTCATAATCTGAGCCAGCCACAAGAGGATTGTATGGGCAGTGACTCTGGGAGATGTAGTTTAGACTTCGGCGCCTTTTTGGACCAACAGCAGCAGTCTATTGTGAGTGACAGCCAATCCAGTCAAGAACTGGGAGGAACTCAAAGGAAGTGCTCGGTTTTGTCTGTTGGAGTTTCAGTTTAGATCTGGCAGTGAAGGGGAAAGAAACCCTGTGCTCCTTCAGTGCACAGTTTCAGTCAAAATACGTGTGTAAGGCCCAGAGTTCCGGTCTGCAGCTTGTGTAACTGCTTGTTAGGACTGAATCCGTCCTGTGAAAAGAATCAAAGGATCTCTGAAGAGTAGAAACCAGGCTCACCCTGTAGAAGACTGGAGAAATTGTTGAATTGCACTCGGTCTGTCAGGAACTGAATCTGCTGTGTGTTCTCCCGGGTATTGTGCAGTAATTGCGATCGGGATAGAGAAGCAGCCTGCCTGGTATAGTACTTTCTTTTTACCATATAAATGTGTGAAGAGTCTCGTGGAGCTCAAGAGTAGCCCTGCTGACGCTGAAGGACCCTATCTTGTTTGGAGGTCGTGAGTACTAATTCAGGGTCGCTCCCTGTTGAATTGCCACATTAAATCCAAATGGAATCACTGTACTGCTGACTGTTTAAACTAATTTTTCTTTCACTGTGTGAAAGGCCCCTCACCAGCTGCCACGGTTTGGACTAGCCACTAGGGCTTGGGTACCCAGGGACAGTAACTGGTAGGGATAGGCCTGCACAGAGCCATAGGTAGATAGTAAAGTGATAAGCTAATTAACCTGATTTCCCCTGTCCTTGTTATATCCCCTAAATAAATCAGAGCTGCTTGTTTCAGCAAAGTTATACTGCCTGAGGTATTTGTCTATGTTAAAGTACTGTACTGTGATTGTTGCACTGTATCTTATTTCACAGGAGGTCCCAGTGCCGGAACTAGTCCTGGGGTAAGTGTATACTGTGAAGGTAATTCTGATATATTGTGTGGGCCACTAGTGGGAAGAAAGGGGTTGCAGTGTCCCAGAGGGCTGTGACCAAGTAAGTTTAACTATTGCAAACCCTGACCTCTGGGTGAGGCACCCCATTGGATCCAGGCCCTCAACCTGTTAGTGGCAAATCAGGCAGGGGTAGTAGCCCCTTGGATAGCGCCATCTAGGGGTTACATATATATTTAGGTTTTTGTATTTATTGCTGATCACATTATATATACATTTTATCATAATGAATTACAGTGTAGAAATGTATTAGATTTTATATTGTGGCATTATTTTGTAAATATAATTATACTGTTGGTGTTATCTATATGCGATTCTAACTTGTTCGGTGCCCAGAGCCTCCGGGATGGGTGTCTTTTTAAATAAAATTTGCCTTGCCTTGCCATATGTGCCATGCCCCCACCATCAAGGCTGATAGGAATCCCCACAGTGTGAGGCCTGAGAGTATCAGTGGCAGTCATGCATGGCCACAGGGAGGCATAAGTTTTTATCCCCCGTTTCTCCCTCTCCCCAATGTCCAGCACAGGTGTAGCACCCCCTCGGACCCACATAGCGACGTCCTGCGCGAGACAAGCAACCTCTAGCCATGCAGGAGTCACTATGGTGCCATAACCTGAGTGCCTCCCTTCCCCAGGTGGAAGGGTTGCTGCGTGGTAGCACCATGCTGGCCCCTGGCCACCCGACCTGGCTCCCTGAATCTACTCCTGAACCTGGTCACCAGCACAGAAAACCATAGCACTTCTGCTGGACCATCCGGCAGCCCTATTGAAGTTGTTCTTCAAATATGTAAAACATTAAGAAGAACTGTTACAGAGCATTAAGTATGACTTTGAATGTTCAGAGCGAGCTCAGCTATGACCATTAGCAGCATGCAGTCAGAAGTAAAGTGACTCACACAGTTGTTCTGTACTTTCATTTCTTATTGTGCTGGTCCTCCTAATGCTAATCTACAGACGTTAAGTAAGTGCAGGAAACAAGGGGGTGCTAGAGGAAGCAGGGGAAGGTAACAGAAAGGACAGGAACGGGGGAGGTGTGGGCCATGACAAACCAACAAGCAGAAGGAACAATATTACTTCTTTAAAATGGTTATTATAATTTTTTAATCTTCTATTTATGTACCCTACCCCCAGAACTCTCTCAGGCTACTTCTGCTCGCTCTACTGCCCACCTGGTCCCTTGTCTCCGCTGCCCCCCACCATCCTCCTGCCAACGGACAACTCAGCTCTGAACCCCTTGGTGTAGGGCTGCCTCCACTCCAGCGCTCTATCTAGAATCGAGTGTGCCAGCCAAGGTGGTGGAGGGGCAGGATGGGGAACAGAGACAAGGCCTGGTGTTGGGCATGTGGCGCGAGGCTCAGAGGAGAGCTGTCGCCTATCCGGTATCAGGGGATTTTCAAGCTTTGTGTGTTTCCCTCTAGGAGCGTGGGCATGCAATGACACCCACACGGCCATGCCATAAGCATCTGCCATGCTCCTCTCCTAACTGCTTCGAGTGCTGGCTGTGCCCCTGGTCTACACCGAAGTCCACTATTGCACTGGAGGCACCCTGGATCCCTCCCCACGGAGAGGAGAGCAGTCCATCGTATGCTCAGTCTTACTCCCTCTCCTGCCAACCCCTGGCACCCAAGCTCGTTCCCAAACTCGGGTCGCCGGCGTGGTGTGAGGTGTGGCGTCTAGCGCCTCAACCCTCAGCACCATGGGGCCAGCTGGTTATTATAATTTTGATGTGCTTTTTTTTTTCCTGTTGAATAATTAGAGTGCACTGCATGGAGGGTCTCCAGGAGTAACACAAAGCAGGCCTAAACAGGGCCTTGACATAAAAGCCATAAGGCACACTGGCCAATCGGCACAGTGGTAGTGCTACTGCTCGCGATGACGATGAGCCAAGTTCGGGAATGAGCCCGAGTCATCAGGGACTGGCAGGGGGAGGGTGGCTGAGCATCTCAGAGGATGCACTCCTTTCCCAGAAGGGAGGCTCTCGTCTGCCCCTGCCAAACCACCCCTGGATGCAGCGGAAGGTAGGACTTGGCATGACCAGGGGTGGGAGGAGTCATGCTGACTGCATGTGATGTCATGTAGTGATGTGTACACTTACAGCCCTCAACCTCATGGCTCCTGAAGGGGGTGAGCAAGAAACCAGAGGAAAAGGTAAGAACCCTGGGCTCAGTGATGAAGATTCCCTGGCTACACCCGATCTCCCTACTTGGACCACCAGAGTATGACTTCAGTTTAAGTTCAGAAATATGTTTAAATAGGTAGCACAGTTGTTGTATACAGACCCCCCTCTCAGGGGGAAGAAATGGACAAGGAAATGATAGAAAGTATACTTAGAATGGCAGAAAAAGGGGAGATATTGCTGATGGGTGATCTGAATATGCCAGATGTTAACTGGAGTGCAGTTGCAGCAGCCACTTCGAAGAGTGGGGTTATTCTAGATGCCCTACAGGGGGCATGCCTTCGACAACTAGTATTGGAACCCACTCAAGAGGGAGCAATCTTAGACCTGGTTCTCTCAAATGGAGATGGAGAGAGGATCACAGATGTAGAAGTGGGTAGCCATCTGGGAACTAGCGACCATCAACAGTATAGTTCACAATAAACACAGCAATAGAGTCAAGCCATACAAAGGCAAAAGTACTGGACTTTAGGAGGGCTGACTTTGCAAAATGGGTGAGTGCTAAGGAATGCACCAGCAAATGGGCAGGAAGGAGGGGTGGAAGAACAATGGGGAATAATAAAAACTGCCATCACAGAGGTAACAAGCCTTTGTGTGAAGCAAATAAACAAAACAAAACGATGTAAGAAACCACGATGGTTTTCAAAGGAAGAGGCAGTGAAGGTTCAAGAGAAAAAGAAAGCATTCAGGAAGTACAAGGAATCACAGAAGGAGCAGGACAGAGAACTGTATCAGTTAAAGCAAAAGGAAGCTGGGAAGGCAGTCAGAACAGCAAAGGCCCAAACTGAGGAAAAGATAGCCAACTCAGTTAAGAAGGGGATAAAACCTTTATAGGTACATCAGGAGCCGAAGGAAGACCAAGGAGGGATAGTGAGGCTTAATAAAGGGAGAGGGGTGGGCAGAGGGTGACTGTGAAAGGCAGAGATACTAAACAAATATTTTTGCTCAGTATTTACAAATGAAGAGGGAGGTACCTAAAACAAATAATAGAAACACTCTGGATACAGAAGTTGATACCAGCCCATTTACAGAAGAAAGGGTTCTGAAAGAACTCTTAAAACTGAAGGTGGACAAAGCAATGGGGCCTGATGGTTCATCCCAGAATTCTAAAAGAACAAGGGTAGAACTAGTGACACCACTGACTACCCTCTTTAACAAATCATGGGAGGATAGGTGGTACCCGAGGACTGGAAGAGGGCAGATGTGATTCCCCTTCACAAAAGTGGGAGCAAGGCAGAAGCAGGAAACTACAGGCCTGTTAGTTTAACCTCAGTGATAGGGAAAATGATGGAATCACTTCTGAAGGAAAGAATTGTCGAGTATCTAGAGGCCAGAGGGGCACAGGACCCAAGGCAGCATGGATTCACAGCGGGAAGGTCATGCCAGATGAATCTGATAGATTTCTTTGACTGGGTGACCAAAGTAGTAGATCAGGGAGGGCTGTGGAAATGGCCTACCTAGACTTTAGCAAGGCATTTGACACAGTCCCACACAAAGATTAATATACAAGTTAGCCAGCTTGGGAGTGGGTCCCAAGATGACAGCCTGGGTAAAGAATTGGCTGGAGAATAGGACACAGAGTAATAGTAAATGGAGTCCACTCTGAAGAAGGGGGTTACTAGTGGGGTACCACAGGGTTCAGTATTAGGACGGTCCTCTTCAATGTCTTTCAGCGACATTGCACAGGGACTGGAAGGAAAAGTATGTCTCTTTGCAGATTACACAAAGATATGCAACAGAGTTGATGCACAAGGTGGGGTGGAAAGGATGAGAAGGGACTTGGCAAGGTTAGAGGAATGGTCAAATGTATGGCAGCTTAGATTCAATGCTAAGAAGTGCAAGGTAATGCACCTGGGAAACAAAAACCCAGGGGAAGAGTACACAATGGGGGGTGAGATACTAACAACAACAAAACTGGAAAGGGACCTGGGGGTAGTCATATCAGATGACCTAAAGGTGGGCAAGCAATGTGAGAGGGCAGCAAGGAGGGCTGGGGGGATACTGGGATGCATAGGGAGAGGCATCACCAGTAGAAAACAGGAAGTTATTATCCCTCTGTATAGACAGCTGGTGAGACCCCATCTGGAGTACTGCGTGCAGTTCTGGAGACCCAATCTCCGCAAAGACACAGACAGGAGGGAAGCTGTCCAGAGGAGGACAACTAAAATGGTGCAGGGTCTGCACCGGAAGACATATGAAGAGAGACTAAAGGAGCTTAATATGTATAGCTTCGAGGAAAGGAGGGAAAGGGAGGACATGATAGAAACTTTCAAGTACCTCAATGGAATCAACAAAGTCCAAGAGGGTAGCATCTTTCAAAATAAGAGGTGTGCAAGAACAAGGGGGCAAATTTGAAGATGCGGAGGTCGACTCAGAGGTAATTTATGGAAGTATTTTTCACAGAGAGGGTGTGGATGCATGGAACAGTCTTCCGGAGGAGGATGTGGAGTCAAAAACAGTGGTGGAATTCAAGCATGCATGGGACCGTCATAAGGCAATTCTGAGGGGGGGGGGTAGGAAGAAGTAGGCTGCTGGTTAACTAGGATCTGCAGCTTATCCATTAGGTAGGGAAATGGGCAGACTGGGTGGGCCAAAAGGTCCTTATCTGCCGTCAAATTCTATGTTTCTATGCCGTCTGACGAAATCAGAAGCTCGAGGGACCGGGTTCTCCCCATATCCCTGCCTGGGGAGTAAACAATGGCTCCATGGAGGAAGGCACTTTGAATCAGTCAGGTAAGGGGGATGGTGATAGCCTTGAGGGTATCGGAAGGAGATCAGACCCAGAGTGAAGAGAGGGCATAAAAAGAAGTTAGAAAAAAAGCCACAAGCAGCAGGATGCAGGAGACAGAACTGGTGCCTCGGTAGTGAGATTTTCTAGAAGCCACGTACCAAGAATAATTAGTGTGGTTAGAAGAGGTAATGGGTGGAGTACAAGGAAAATTACAAAACGGGGGTGCTGTTGATATGAGTGTGTATGTGAATTGCATTATAGTATTATTTTTGTTAACCAGCAGGTTTAAGGAAAAATGGCTGTCAGTTGGAAAAAAGTGCTAACCAGTTTGTTGTGCTGGCATTAAAACATAGATCTTGGCACCCCACTGTCAATCACACTGCTCAGTATTCCAAACCCTATAACAAATCATACATCACCTGGTAGAAAGACAAATGCAGTGCTGGTACTTCAGTACTATCATGTGGACCCACATCAGTTGCGTTACTGTTAGGAATCCCCAGACCTTCATGTTTCTTTTTTTTTTTTCCTTTTTTTTAATCTATTAACTCTTTATCCTCTGGAGCCCTGGTAGGTGGCTTCGGACCTTCTGATGGAGGGACTCTCTGTCACACCATTTCTGTACTTGCAATCCCCAGAAGTTCCTACACGGATTGCCCCCTGCAGCGGGGCCAGGAGGAGGTTGCCGGCTTCTCCCCCCTCCCAGAGACCCAATCCAGAATCCAGGGACGGCCCCTGGGAGCAGCAAACCATCATCGAGCCTGCCAGGCTTATTTTCCTCCATTTCTGCCCCTCCCTTTCGACATGAGGATGTTGAATCAAGCCTCCTGACTCGTACTGCCCTCCAGCCACCGTCAGAGGGCAGTCAACGAGCGGGATGACTAGTCTCCCTCCCCCCAAGAGAGGAGAGGAAAGCAGTCTTCCGGACGCTCAATCTTTTCTCCCCCTGCCAACCCCCGGTCACCACCACGGCGTGAGGTGTAGCAACCAGTGCCTCAACCTCCAGTGCCACCGGGCCAGCTTCAGACCTTGATGTTTCACCACACATATCCGGGACAGACTTTCTAAAAGGGACAGTGTATAAGCAGTGTGCTCCCCCAGGACCAACCCCAGTGTGCTGCCACTGCAAACTGGGGGATGACTGGGTGATGAAGGTGAGGTGCACAACTCCCCATAGAGGATGCAGGCTGACCAGTGTTTCCACACTTCCTGTCATCTAATCATGGAGTGGCAAACTGCTCTCATATCCTCTTGGCTGGAAGGGTGCACTGTAGCTGTGGCATCCGCAAATGATGTAGGGGGCATATGAAAACTACGAAGAAAAAAGTGGCATGCCTGTACATTCTCAAAGAAGATTAGGTAGGTTAAAAACATAAAACTACGCATTTGGCACATTGCCCCACTCTGAAATGAATCCTGCTCACAATGATGCCTTTTGTGAACTTTATGAAAATGTTTCATGGCAAGGACACTGGTGGCCCAGAAGATGCAAGTCACACCTCATGCAGGCAGCCCAGTCCCCAGAGAGGACTTGAGCATCTACAGTCAGTAATCCAGACTGGGAGCTGCACTGTCACTCCACAACAGGTCACAGCTGGTGTGGGTTAGCACCGTCACATGCTGCAGCAGAGACCCCTCATGCCGAGACAGGAAGAATCCTCCCTCGCAAGGAGGGGCACAAGTGATACGACTCTGCTGCTTGTGCAGCCTCAAGAGGCACTGCATAGTGCCAGGGAGCAGTGACAGACACATACTGCAGCATGAACAAAAACACGCACAGCAATACAACTAGTGGGAGGGACTACCCCTCCCTGCAGTATGAGGATGACAGTGACACTGACACTAGTAAGCCCACCTCAGCACCTTCTGTGCACTAGATGAGGACATCCAGGGGAGTGAAGAATGTCTGCAATCCAAGGACTCACCACAGGAGGCAAACCATGAAGGGGGAAAACCATTGGTTGTTGACTGAGATGGAGCTGGAAGGCCGTCAGTGGCAGCCTGAGAGATGGACAAGAGGGGGACATAACGAAAAAAAATATTTCATGGCAACATCATTTTTACCTAAATGTATTGTTAACATGTGTTCTTCAAAAACAGCATATATATTAAAAGAGGTGGCTACAATGTAAAACTGCTTTTACCATATCGTGTACTAGATATTAACTTTATTTCTAAGTTACATCGAACTAAAAACAAAAACACCAATGAGTCCTAGTTTCCAAGATAAACATGATATTTTAAACATTCAAGTTGTATGTGTTTTTGAACTGTGGTGACTTTTTTAATCTAGTTTGTAACATGTATAAGAAAAATCTGATGCAGGGATTGGCTGAAACAGAAGTACAGCCATATAGTTATGTGCCCATAATTACTTGCCTGCACTTCTTACAAGGTGTTATTCTCTTTACAGTATTAATCCTCACGCAAATGCTGCTCGAAACGAAATCACTGCTCCAGCACGTCTTTGTTATGCAGACGGCAGCAGCAGAGTTGACTTTTAAACTAAAAATACATTTCTACACACTGCACCTGCTCCTGCCATAAGCAATGAGAGTTTTGGGTTCTGGAACAACATCCTTATATGCAGTTCTGGGCAGCGCAGACTCTTCATGGTCCGTCAGCAGCACTCCGTCCTTCTGTTTTTCTGGAGTGTGCTTTTAACGGGACGCATGTTTGTATCTGAACAGTCGGGGACAGGAAGGAACTTTTTTGTAGTTTTACACAGATTCTTACATTATTTTACCTTTATGACATGTATGAAAAAACTCAGACATAGGTAGGAAGGAAATTGGCACACTCAAGACATGTCAAAAATATAAAAGTGTTCATCACATGATGCAATGAGTCTTCATCAGGGGGTGGGGTCAGCCTATGACATCACCATTAAATACCCTAAGCAATTACAAAATTAGATTCTTACATCAATTTTGAATAGCATGTCACAATATATAAAAGTAATAAATCATAAAAAGTATTTTCGTGTGACCATGATCAGTTAAACTGTGCCACCTGTTAATGTACCTAAACAATTTACTGTGAGTTATTAAAAACACTGAGAGCAACAGAAAACACTTTTAATGATTTATTAAGTACGTTTACATTTATATGGTGTGACATACTATTCAAAATTGCTGCAAACTTACACTGATGTCACTGTGGTTTACTAATGGTGTTGCACTCCTATGCGACATCTATCATTTTCTAAATACTTACAGCTGTCTTCCCTAATTATATAATTGCTTAGGGTATTTACTGGTGATGTGTTACCGGCTGACTCCAACCCCTGAGAAACAGTCACTGCCAAAGTCAATAAGTAGGGGTGTTAGCCCAGCTGTCTGTTGTGTAAGGAACAGTTTTCTATTTTTTGAAACGCTGGTGTGTGCCGAGATCCTTCCTGCCTACATCTAGCTGTTTAGTTAACTGGAGCACCTTTAAAGACTTTTGGTGTGCGTTCCTTCCTTTTGTATTCTGCTCTGTAAAAAAAAAAACATCAGTTGCTGTGATTTGTCTTACACATTATAAGTGCAATAAAACACTGTAGGGATGTGTCATTATGGCCAAAAATCTCTCTCTCTCTGTCCCTCTCCCCCCCCCCTCGTGTTTAATAACACCCTTGAGAGGTGTTTTGATTATAGACCCATAGTCACACATCCTGTCATGCTTGACTGCTTACATATTTCTACTGGATTATATAGTGATAATGTACTATATCGTGATATGTAAGCATTAAGCCACGACGAAGGTGGCATCTAATCAATCAATTTTTTATTTATATAAAAAGGCGCCTTTCCAAAACCAGGGCGCCTGTACAATAAAATAAAACAAATAAAGTAAAATTACGTGCATTATATAAAACACTTCAATTACCAAAAGCCAGATCAAAAAGATACGTTTTTAATGCAGTTTTAAAACTCTGGACGGTTAGGCAATCTTGTACCCGATGAGGTAGAGTGTTCCACAGGGACGGAGCAGCAAAGCTGAATGCCCTTGCTCCCGATGTCTGCAAACGTACCCTGGGAACCTCTAGTAATCCCTCATTGGTGGATCGGAGAGGACGCGGAGGGATAAATACGGACAAAGGAGGAGACTTTCAGGTGGCATCTAATGGGAATTAATGATGGTTGGGAGGGTTGTGGCTCAAGGCCGAAAGTGCTCACAACTGCCCAACCATGCATTAATTCCCCATTAGATGTCACCTTTGTAGTGGCTTAATGATCTTGTAACATGGCTTTTAGGAGAATATGCTTACTATGACTGTTATTTTCATACTGTGAATAAAACAATACAGACACATTTTTCACTGTTTGCATTTGTTTACTGCACTTTCCGAACATTGCAGAGACTGCGGTTTATATTGTGATGCTGTCAAAACAATAGGACACATAAGTATCAAGAAACTATGGCTCAATATTTCTTTGTGAAACTTTGGCACATCCGCGCGGCTAGTATTTTGATAGTCGCCGTAGGAGGTCCATCATACGGTCATTTGTCCATTACGCTATCTGCGACTTAATCTATTTTGCATATTCTCTGACCTCGTCTGTGTGTCTAGCACGTCCCTCCGATGTTGTTCCGTCCCGTTTCAGGCGTCCCGTTCCTTTGCATGTTATTTCATTTCCTGACTGATTTGGATGTTTTAAGGGCGTCCTGGCTCGGTTTCACACTCCAACATTTGATATTGACCATGCCATGTACTTCAAATGGCTGAAAACTGCATGGAGATCACATTTCGGGTTGTGGTCTGTGTGAGAGTGTGTTTTGCTATGCAAGTCCCTTGCCGGTTGCTCCACTCTGGTGCTTGCGCACACTGGTGCTTCCACCTGTAGATTCCTCCAGATTACTGGTGAGTGTTGCGAGAGAGTGTCATGGGCATTTGGGTGGGTGGGTGGGACAGACAAGCACCGCTTGCATCGGATACTATTACTTTTTCTACTGCACTGCTTTCTGAGGTGTGTGGATCACTATGGCACTTCACTTTGAGGACGGCATTATTGCTAAATTAATGCCGTCTCCAAAGTATACCATGTGATGCTTTTTGACCAATTAGTAGTCTTTATTTACTGTTCCTCATCTTTGCCATGTTACAAATCGTATTTGAGTATGTACTGCCGGGCGAATCCTGTAAATGCAGCCTGAACTATTCTGGTTAGCAAAAACAATGAATAATAAAACAAAGATAGCTAAGATTACTACTGCACGACTGTCCTGAGACCATCCTTGATTTATGCATTAGAAGGATGTTGAAGTGTAATACTATTTGTCATACAACACCAATGACTATTTTTGAATCAAATTACATGGGGCATGTTTTCCCTCAGGGTTCAGATGCAGAAGTAATGAAACTGAGAGATTTGTTTGAGTGAGTGTCCTCTCCTAATCTGAAAGTGCCTTGACTTGCAATAAATAGTTATTAAGGAAACAGCCCGAATGGAGTATGGTCCCAAATAACATGGCTGAAAGTATCCAAATCAGCGACGAAGTAATTGAAAATAAGAGTGAGATATTTAGACATGGAGGCAGGTGGCACAACTTCTACATACTGTATGACCCTAAGCAAGCCACTTAACCTCCCTGTGCTTAACCTCTCTGCAATAACTCCATAATCAAATCTTCTCCAGTCGAGCTCTGTGCTCTTTGAATCAACCTATGCTCTGAAAATGGCAGCAGCTTTTTTTTCCCTCTTTCTCCTGGATTGGAAAGCCCTCTGAGATACAGTTTGCATGAAAAACTCCATTAAAAACAAAAAGTTCCTGTCCTCTCTTTCCTTTTTTTTTAACTTTCTATTTTTGCCCCATTTCTGCTTGCCAGCTGCCTGGTCTTTCTTCCACCTGCCCAAGCTCTTCTGCTCACCATAAGAGGTGCTCTGTTATTCCAACCCATCACCAGCTTCTGCTCAACATTCTCTCTGGACATACTGCCCATAACCCACAGCTTATCCCCTGTGGGTGGGACCTCCCCAGTTCCTCAAAGCGGGAGGAGGATACTTTCATTCGATGGTTGAGGCACAGGAGGAGGAGCTGGCAAGGCACAGTAGGAGTCAGAGGGATCCTACTGTGACATGGGGGGGGCAGGGCGGCTTCATCTGCCTGGTGCTTCTGGGATATTTTTCCCCTGCTATGCCCTCCCTTATCCCTTCTCAGGGAGTGGTCCTGAAAAATGACCCAGCAAAGTGCCTATCAGGGCTATCAGGGTGGATGAGCCCCGCACCAGCTCTGAAACTCCCCTGCCGGCCCCACTCTGGGTGTGTGACGCCTCCTTGTCACTTGCCAAGTGAGCAGGTGTGTGCCGAACTAAAGTAATTTCAGAGGGACCACTTGCTTTCCCACACGACATGCCCTCTCCTTGGGCCACCAGGGGGCAGTCGTGCAGTGGAAGGATGCGCCCTTCCTCCCCAAGGCAGGAGGCATCCAAATAGACACCATAACATCACCTCACCAGTCAACCCCATACCTCTCCTTCCTTTCTTGATAGGTTTTGTTCACAGACTCTCCTGTTGGCCCAGCAGCAGCACGCTGTGCAGGCGACCTGAGATCGGGTGTGAACTCACAAACCACACTGGGAGGCAAGCCAAAGTGCACTGTGGTCTGGTAGGGATGGCATTAGGCTTTAGTGCCACAGCGACCCCTGCGGTGGGCTAAGGAGATCTGCCCCCACCGAAGGACATCCCTGCGTGAAGTCATGACTGTTTCATGGGTTATGCTCATACCAGAGGAGGAGGAGGCAGAAACAAGGGGAAATGCTGAGAGAAAAACCCATGACCATCTATATGACTGTCTGGACTCTCAAGACTTCCCCTGAGTCATATTACCCACTGATGCCAGATTCTAGTCGCCACAATAAACTGCCTCAAGAGTGGGTTCAGACCTCTCCCTGGAGCCCCTGCCATGGAGAGTAAACCTTGAGGTATGTCCAGTGAGGAGGACCAGCGGGGACAGAGTTAACGGGATGGAGCAGGGTATATCCCTGACCTGGCCACAGAGAAAAAGCTCTATGGACAAAGTACATTCTGTTCAAACGTGTTAGGAATTGTAGTCCTTTTAAGACTAGTATTGCCTAAATGTAAAGGAATGGGGAATCTCCTATACCTGTTGACTCTCTATCACATAAGGAGCTCAATTTCCCTAGGGCCTTAGCATGCAATAAAGCCCATATATGCATGAGCACGCCTGCGTGTCAGCGTCTGCCGACAGCCCAGCCCCGTGTAACTGCTCTCACTGCTTCTAACACCTGGCTTCTGCCTAGTCCTGAGAGACAGGATCCACCCACCCTGAGGAAGGACAGCTATCCTTGGGATGCTCAATCCTCCACCCCCCACCCCCATGTCCACCAGTGATCGATGCTCGTTCCTGAACACTGGCTGCTGGTGTCACAACCAGTAGCGCTATTGCTGTGCTGACAGGACAGCTCACTGACATCATGTTTAACAACGGGGCAAAATCCTTTTCCATTTTGCTAAAAAGGTCATTTAGCAATTATACAAAATCATATAGTGTTAGACTTCCAGTAACAGGATAGCCAAAACATTCGCAAATGCATTTTGGCTGCTCATACAAATGTTAAAATGCAGTTCAGGTCGGAATAGTCCCTGCCCAGAATTTCAAGGCACATTGCCAAAATTTGCAACAGTCATAAATTCTAACGATGTCCTTAAAAGTTCTTAGTAGACATTTTTTTCTCAACAGAAAGTTTATTCCAATTTGCAGTAACATAAAAATGATGTTCACATTTTATGAATATCTGGTTTCAGCATTTTAACGTGCACTGCGTCACTGGTTCTCCCATGAAGCCTCACTTCAGGTTACAACAAACCTCTCCAGCGACAATACTGCATATAACTGTCCGAGCTGCACGCCTGTAGAAGAAATCCTCCACTGAACACTAGTTATTATATTTACAACAAAGCTATAGCTGGAAAACTGCTTCTAGTAATAAATACCGCCTCAAAGCAAAAAAATGCCCCCAAACTGACATTCACTATTTATTGCTTAGTCATCTCCCAGGTTTGCTGCTGTCATTCCCAACCTCACAAAAAAAAATCTACATTTTTTAGGGGCTGGGTATAGTGCAATCAATCTTTTTTTTTTTTTTGCGCCACCCGTACCCACCAGCAGGCACCCCTCTCCTTCAGGCCACCGCTGCCACCACCCTCTCTATCCGACAGACTCACCCTCACATCTCCAGCATTCCACCAAACTCCTCCTACAGCCTTCCATCCCCTAAGACTGGTTAGGGGGCCACCCTCCATCTGTCATGGAGGGGAAAAAGACACCTAGAGCCTTCCTCCAATTCGCCAGCTTGTCCTTGCTGGGAGCCTCCCTGCCGACTAGAGGAGGAACGAATGAGCTTGGTCGGAGGCTGAGGGGCGATATGTTGCTGGTATGCTGGGTGTCTCCCGGCTGAGATGGACCACAAGGCTGTCATCCAGAGTGTCTGGTGTGACAATTTCATCCATTTTCATCCTGCCCACCACCCGCAAGGACTCGTGCGCTGCGGCTGACCTCAAGAGGGAGTGCTTAACGGGATGTCTAACGGCGTGAGTTCAAGTGAGCCATCACTGGCACCACCACATGTCTCCAGCAGGAGCTACTGCAGAGTGATGCAGTGTCCCCCCCCCCCCAACCCGGGAGGTGCTCTGGATTCTCCCTGCCAGCTTTCGCTCCTGGGGTCCCATGCTCAAAGCACAAACCTGGGGCTCTGGCATGCCAGAGTGATCCTCCTATCACTCAGCACCACGGAGCCATGCAATCAATCTCGAGTACTGTGCAAAGTAGTGGAGTCCATACCTGAGGGCAGACTACGACAACATGTATGCAATACAGCACAGGGCAACTAAGATGGTGCAGGGACTAGGGGGCAAGACATATGAGGAGAAGCTTCAGAACTTGAACATGTAAACCCTTGAGAAGCAGAGGTAAAGGGGTGACATGACAAAAACATACAAGTATCTGCATGGGATAAACAAGGCAGATGAAAAGAAACTATTCTTCCCGAACTCAAACACAGGGATAAAGGGAACTCACTTAAAACCTCAGGGTGGGGGACTCAAGAAGGATGTCTGCAAGCACTCTGCCATACAAATAGTGGTGGACAAGTGGAATAAGCTGCCAGAGGCAGTGGCACAGCCCAAATTAGTGAACAGTTTTAAGCAGGGATGGGACACACATATGGGATTAGTTATAAAAGGGGTGGCAGAAATAAAGGGGTGGGATGGCGACTGGGACCAGTAAAGAGTAGCTAGATAGGGTGGACAGACTCGATGGGCCTTGTTCTGTGTATCCATGTCTTGAAGACTGGGCACATCATAATGGCGTAGTTAAGCAATCAAAGAGCAGCTTTCATAATGCTGATGACAACAATAGCCCTGTGCTACACTGAGGCAAGTAGTTGAACAGAAACAGGTACATTTTCACATGAAGAGCTAATATAACATTATACATTTGAAAATTATTTTAAATCCAATATGCAATGGCTGACTCAAAATTTGCCATACATCATCGTTTGTGAGGGGGCAGGCATGGCTTCCCACTCAAGAGTTAAGGTCCAGAGGCTGCAAGTGCAGGATCCAACTAGATGACTGCTGAATCACATGTTATTTTAACTCATTGGTCCAGTAGATGCCATATGGCGTCGGAACCATCCATTACAGAACCTGACCCAAAATGGCCACCAGAACTCAATGAGTTGATACAGGGTGCAGAATGGTCACCTTTTTTGGTGGGGGTAGGAAGAGTGGTCTGTTGGGTTGTCAATCACAGGTACAAGCAGCCCAATAGAGTTGCATTCCACTAGATGCATCTACGGTTAGAACAGTGGTGGATCTATGAGGTGCTGAAGGGTGCAGCCACACACCCTACTGCAAGGCATAAATTAAGCGGGTTCACACTGCAATTTGCAACTCCAAAAAACACATATCATGAGTCAACTGTGTGCTTGATTAGCAGTCATTGCTAATCATTGTTAATTCTGGTGTACTTGAAATGAAAGTCAATTTTTTTATTGCTTTGGCAGTTTGGCAGTACTTTTCCCTACTCCTCTGACCTTGCATGAGTCCATCTATCTCCCCTTCCTCTTATGACTTCCTGATTTTCCCTGTACAAAGCAGAAAAGCACCCAAGAGTGACGTGCTGTGGGATTTGAGCTAGCGCGGGTTAAGCAGCGCATGGTGCGAGTGTTAGTGTGAACAAAACACGAGAATTCTGCACCTCGAAGTAAGGGTTAAAGGCAGTGGTGACTGACACTGGAAATGTTAGATTTGTGAGTGATTTTCTGTTTCTTCTCTGCTCATTTTAGTGATTTATTTTATAATTCCCCCAAGACAGTACAGTGCACTTTTGCTGCAGGTTGTGAGCCATGTGGCAATACCGCTGATGTGGGCAACAGCACTGGACAATCATGGAGGGAATGAGTGGAGGCTCCGTTTTGGCAGGAATGGCAGGTCGGGAGGCGCGAAGCTCAACTGCATAGGGGAGCAAAGCTGGAGGTCCAAGAAGTGGAGAGAGAAGAACAGCACCACGCTCAGTGCAATGACTTTTCTGTACTTGTACTCATTTGGTTTTCGTATAAATTGTTTTTTTTTTTTGCTAGAGCAGTCCTCGGGAAGTGGCTGTTGAACCACGTAGCTGAGAGGGAGAAGGGTTGCTGGCAACAAGATGTGTCCTGGTGCAGCTCTTTAGTTATGTGGAGGAACAGAGCAGCACTTTGTTATGGAGATGCGCTCTGGAGCAGTGTCCTTGCAAGAGACAGGGCTGAGGTGTAGAAAATTATTGTTGGCGTTGTCTTAGCTGCAATCCCCCCAGGAGAGGTACTGTGATGATAGCTACAACAGGGAGTTGTAGGGGAAGCTTGCTTGGCAGGGCAGACTGGGTGGAAATTGGCAAGGAAATTCAGACTGGTCCTGCCATGAGGTGACAGCTGCTGGACGCTATGTGTACAATACACAGGTTACTCACCTGTAACAGTAGTTCTAGGAGTGGTATATGTTGTTCATCCACACAGCTTGGCAGTTGCCTTTCCCTTTAAGATCAGCCAGAAGTTTTTAAGCTGGCTCCTCCCACCCACCCGGGTGGTATATCCCTCGGCTCCGCCACTAGACGCCAGATCTTGCCGACTAGAAGCAGTGATTGTGCATCGAAGCTGGGGAGGTCAGGTGGGTCCGTGTGGATGAACAACATATACCACTCCTAGAACTTCTGTTACAGGTGAGTAACCTGTGTTTCTAGGGATGTGGATATGTTGTTTTTATCCACACATCTTGGCAGACTCCTAGCACTTCTCCAGGAGGAGGGAGACAAGGTGCACACCCCCTACTTAGGAAAAATAGCTTGGAGAACTGAGGCCCTAAAACCAGCATCCCGGCGTGACTCTAGGTTGATGTGGTAGTGGGAAATGAAAGCGTTTGCTGACTTACAGGTAGCAGCCCTGCAGATTTCCTGGATAGGGATGGCCCTAGAAGCTGCCACTGAAGCAGTGGTGTGGCGGGTGAAATGAGCCCTTAGCCCTCCGGGAGGCTCCACACCCACCAACCTATAGCAGAGATCAATGCATGATGTAATCAATCTGCCAATCATCCACTTGGCTGCAGATCTGCCAGGTGCGGCTTCAGCGTAGGTGACAAACAGCTGGCAAACCTCTTCCCAAACTTTAGCCATGCGTTCCTTATATGCAAGCGCATGCCTCATGTCCAAAGTATGGAGCCTGTATTCAGCATCTGAGGAATGACTGGGGTAGAACACCGGTAGAGTCATCACCTGGTTCAGATGGCACTCCAACACAACCTTCGGAAGGAACTTCAAGTTGGAGCGCAGGACAACCTTGTCCCTGTGGAAGACCAGATAAGGAGACTCAACAGAGAGTGCCTGGAGCTCCCCAATCCTTCTGGCTGATGTGATAGCCACCAGGAAGGTGATCTTCTATGACAGGTGTGACATCTCACACTTGTGCACCAGTTCGAATGGCTTGTCCATGAGCTTTGCCAGTACCAGCAGTAGATCTCACGGTGGTGGTGGCAGTTCACGCACCGGAGGGGAAATGTGATCGAGGCCTTAGGTTCATAGTGACCATCCTGATGGTGCACGACCTCAGAAACTTGTTCAGGTCGTGCAGATCTAAGATGGGGTGCCAGCCCCCTGTTCATTTCGGAACCAGAAAGTATCTGGAGACAAACCCTGGACTGGCTGGTGGGTTCACGACACAAAGGACAGACACCACATCCTCCCAAGGGGTGCAGGCTCAGCTTGGTGGGAGAGCCTTGAACTCCAGAGGCAAGCCCTGGCCGACCACTTCTAGCACCCACCTGTCCGTGGTAACACTGGACCAGCAGAAAGAAAATGGTAGAGCCTGCCCCCCCATGGGAGGACCCAGAGGAGACAGGACAGGCAGGGGAGGGAGCATCCCCAACCCATCACTGGGCAGGCTTGGAGGCAGAGGCAGGGGTAGTGGAGGATGTGGCTGGGCTTTGACCACCAGGCTTCCAGACCACGGAAGCGACATACTTAGGTCTGGGATGTCAGGCCTGCTGGTGCTCAGCAAGTGACTGGAACTGCTTGGCCTCAGAGGCAGAGTAGGGCTGAAAGGACTTCTTCTGGGGTTTTGGGCCCTTAATGTCCTTTTGGGTAGAGGTGACGGAGTCCAGGGTGGCACTCTCAATCCTGGGGAGATGACCATACACCCCTGGCCTGAACAAGTCGGTACCCAAGAAGGGGACATCCGCCAGTTTGTGCTGGGTATTTGCTGTGAATGTTGAGATCCTCAGCCAAGCTCTGCAGTGCACAGCCATGGCTGCGGCCATGGACCTGGCACAGGAGTCGCCAGTGTCCATGGTCATCTGGAGCTGCTGTTTAGCCACAACATGGTCTTGATCCTGGACTTGCTTGAACATCATCTTAAGGTCAGCTAGGAGCCGAGGGAGTACCTGGTCAAGGATACCCAACAACACATGGGCAAAGTGGGCCATCATTAAGGTCAAACTAGCCAGCCTAAGGACGAGAGATAAAGCCGCATATACTTTCTTGGCCGCAAGATCCAATTTCTTGGACTCTTTGACGGGGGGCTTGTCCACATCCCCAATGTTGCCCGTCCGCCTGAACACCGAATCGGCAACCAATCCTTCGGCCGAAGGGTGTTCGGTAAACCCAGAGAGGGAACCCATAGGAACCTCGTAATTGCAGGTCATATGGGCTGACAGCATAAGACAGGAGGCTGAGCTTTGCCACAGTTCCAATGCAGGCCCAAGAATGGCTTTAGCAACTGGAAAGGTGACCCCAGGGAGTCATCCCGATCGAGAATTTCAGTAAGGGGATACTTAGCCCATTTCTGAACTGGCTCCAGCTGGATCCCTGTAGCCTCTGAAATAAGTGGAGCATAGCCCTGATTCCGAAGGAGGTAGGACCACGGTCTGTCAAAAAATCCTCCCCCCGACTCTAGGTCAGTAGGGTGGGAATGCATGGAAGAGGCCTCCGATTCCATTGATTTGTCTAAGATCAGCTGCCATCCCTCCAAGTTCCCACTAACTCCGAGGGGCTCATCAGCCTGGGTGATCATAACCGACAGCCACCAAGGAAGCTTGGGGGCAGTACAGGCATCCTTAGGAGGGGGAACCTCCTTCAGCCGAGGTGGCGGGGGTTCCACCAGAATGGGCGGAAAGACCGAGAGTGGCCAAGCAGGAACAGGTTTGGGCCAAGGTGGCAGCAGCCATGGGACTGTCGGGGTAGCAGCCAGTACTGGCTTAGGCAAAGCACACAAAAGGAGCTGCAGCCATATGAGCT
This sequence comes from Neoceratodus forsteri, assembly GCA_016271365.2. Lineage (NCBI taxonomy): Eukaryota > Metazoa > Chordata > Ceratodontiformes > Ceratodontidae > Neoceratodus > Neoceratodus forsteri. The sequence goes on from CM057449.1 coordinate 1,733,558,044, forward strand.
CCTCACAACACCATCGCAACGTGTGGTGGAGCTGGTCTCCACAGGAGAGGAGGAATAGTGGCAGTGCCACTTTCCCGAGTCTCAACAGCGAGACCAACGATCCCGGTGAGAGGTGCTCAACCTTGAGCTACGGGCCTTTGACCTCAACGAATTGGACAGTGAGAGGAGGTGGGAACTGATGAGGGAAGCTTAGGGTCCTTCGTAAGCTCTGGGTACCGAGGGTTAGGGACCAGCTCAGGAAGCTGATCCGACCCACCCTAGGACTGGAGAGGGAGGACCAGAGTACTGGAGAAGGAAGTATTCCCCTTATCCTGTGACAACGGGTCGACCAGATCTAGGAACATCTCGACAGACTGGTCGGCCCGCGTCTCAGTTGACAGGCCCGATGCGGACACCATGGGGCCAGCAGCCTGGACCAAAGCGTCAGCCGTAGCTGACTCGTCAATGAAGGTTGGCGAACCAGAAGCACAGGAATCTGAGGACCGAGAGGACACGCGATCCCATGACCTGCAACAGGACTTCTTAGCTTTCACCTTGGAGTCCTTCTTTGAAGATATGGACGCACGGGAAGGGCCCTCCCTGAGAGGAGGAAGGGACTGGCATTAAGTCCTGGAACACCCCAGTGAAAGAGGCACCAGAGCCCAGTGGGACCAGCATGGACACCTATGAAGCGCCTGCCATGGCCTGGGCTGCAGCTTCCTCAAAAGCTGCTAACTGTTCAGCAGACCCCACAGCCGCGGAGACATGGGCATCCTTAGACCGAACAGGGAGAATCCCGCTTGTCTGGATGTCCAAGCAAAAGTCATGCCTACTGGTCCTCCAAAGTGGTGTAGTGTAAAGTGCAGCACAAGCTGCAAGCCTTCGAGTTGTGTTCCTGGTCCAGGCAGTATACGCATGTGGCATGAGGGTCCGTACGCGACATTTTCTGCCCGCATGGACAACGTTTGAAACCAGGTGCCGATTTGGAATCAGCCAAGTCCATCATGCTACAGTGGTGAAAACCGTGAAGCAACTTGAAGATCAAAGAATTTTAACTAAAGAACAGAAGGGCCTACAAAAATGCAGAGCGCCACAGAGGGAACTCTTCTTCCAGCAGAAAAGAAGATCTGACATTGTGGGACAGTGCCAAAGAGAATACCACCCGGATGGGTGGGAGGAGCCAGCTTGAAGATCTCCTGGCAAGTCTTAAAGGGGAAAGGAATTCTGCCAGAAGTGTGGATAGTACACCATATCCACGCCCCTATTATGTTTCATTGCTGAAAATCTGAGGTGAGAGTGGAGGAAATGGGGAAGGTGGTAGTTCCTTTCTAGCTTCCCCTCCCAAACTGTCAGCAATTCCACTTCATTCCCCAGTTAGTTACTGATTACCACCCATAATCAAAACTTTTCGCAGCAGGGGTTTAGCAACTCTCCAAGCCAACCACCAGCATCAGTGTCATTTTTCCATCCCTATCTGACCAGCTGGCATTATTTCACTGCCACCCACCTTCCCTGCACCCTCCCTTTTCATGCCTTTGATTATTTATGAAACAAACCATCAATATCCTCAATTAGCTACAATGAGCTTTTGTCAGATCTAAATTAGCATCACGGACATCAAGCCACCTCCCCACAATTGCCACCCGCTGAATAATTCCATCCCATCAGTTAAACAAAAAACATTGTCTTCATTGCTTACATATATGCAACACAGACAGTCATAACAGAAATCACACACTTTGGGAGGAAGAGCACAGATCAAGAAACAGAATCAGATTCATTTGCTGTGCTCTTCCTCAGAAGCACGACAGCATGGAAATAACCTAATAAATGTGAGTAGAAAAAGGAAGGCAACTAACAGACTTCCCAAAGTACAAACACAGACAAAGGTGCAGAACCTGAAAGCTTAACTGTAAATCACAATCAAATACTTGCCATTTCCGAACCTTCCTCTCCTCCCAAACCACTCAAATGCATTAGTTTTGTGTGACTACAAAAGTACAATCCCTTTTAAAACCTAACTCAACTACCATCATTTAAACAAAGTACAGTAAGTAATAAATAAAGGCAGGCTATGAATTTCAATCAAAAATAGTATAGCAACTACTGAAAAATTACCAGATCTCTACAGAGGGAAAGTCACTCGCAGATAAAGCTAGTGTTTGTACGCAGGACATGCAACTATGACTTCGGTGATTTTATGTCCATAAAAGCACTTACAAATACAGTACGTCTGTGATGTCATGTCAATGTAGCCTGGTAGCTGTATTTTTTATTGAACACAGTGGTTCTCACACCAAGACACAGACTGTCGAGTAAATTTAACAAAAAAACTAATTACGGGAACTGCAGTACAGAAACACGGTTCTTGTAACGTGTAAGTTTCAGAAATTTGAGCAGTAGTAATTGAATGATTAGTTAACCAAGCCGGCTGTAAAACTATCACAGTCTGAAGGCAGAAATTCTGTTAAACAATTAACTTTTGCAGGCAGATGTACTGTTAAAAGGCAGCAAAATACTGAGACACACCACGGCAAAATTAACAGAGAAGAATAGCAAGACAGACAGTAAATTACAGAGACTTCTTGCTCATGAAGGGGGGTACACATTTGTGCATGAGCAGCAGTAAATTACACAGATCTCGCATGCTGACAGCAACAAAAAAATATTTGTTTCTTTTAAACTTGAGTCTCACTGTCACTGGAATTAAGGCTCACTCTGCTGTAGTTTTGGGTTGTAATTACTGGTCTGGTCTAACAACAACCTGAAAACAGTACTCGATAATTCCGGTAATTCATGGTTGCGATACTGTATCACAACTGTGTATTACGGAAGAAAAAATTACTCACCATAGTAATGTTGTTTCTTCTAATGGAGTCTTGCTGTATTCAGACATAATGCGGTTAGCCCCAGCACTTGAACTGCCCCTGAGAGGAAAGAAGTTAACTCTATGCAGAAGCATAGAACGTTGAGCTCAAGCTCGGTTTTCAAACCTCTGTCTGTGCTACTTCCCAGTGTAACAGTCAGATTCTTATGAGCTAACTAACTAATATACTAAAGTATGGAAATTGTTCAAAATATAGTCAAAGGGCAAAATATTTCTTTTTGGGCCCCAAAGGACTTAAGTCGAGAACCCAAGAAGGAAAGGTAGTGACAATATTTAAGTAAAACACCAGAAAAAATAATAATAACATCTACCCCACCCAAGAGGGAGGGTACAAGGTACACCCCTGAGGTGCAACACTGTACCTGCCAGCCCACTTCCCAAAACCAGGTTCTGAGAGGGGAGGCAGTGGGGGAGGTCTGAATACAGCAAGACTCCATTAGAAGAAACATTACTATGGTGAGTAATTTTTTCTTCAAACAACATGAAGTCTTGCTGTATTCAGACATAATGCAGACTACCAAGCAGTTCCCTATGGAGGAGGAAATGCAGAACCTACTTTGGGAAGAGGCTTTGCAGTACTGTTGTACCAAACCTAGCATCACACCTAGCCTGGATGTTCAGGGAGTAATGCTTGGTGAAAGTATGTACTGTTTTCCAGGTGGCTACTTTACAGATCTCTAACAAAGGTATATCTCTGGCCACAGCTAGAGTAGCAGCTGTACCCCTGGTCGAGTGAGCCCTCAGGCCTGAAGTGGGCGTCCTACACAACTCGTCATAACAAAACTGTATACAAGAAACAATCCACCTGGCAATAGTTCTCTTAGTGGCAGGCCTACCTTTCCCCACTTCACCATAAGTGAGAAACAATTGAAGACAGTCATTTCTATGTGCCTTAGTATGCTCAATATAGTAGCTAAGGGCCCTCTTACATAATAATAATAATAATAAAACTTTCTTTTGCGCCTTTCAAAAACCAAGGTGCATTACAAAATAACATCACAAACACATCATAAAACAGGTTAAAAAACAAGCTACAATATACAACATTAATTAAAATCTGTATCATCACCAAATGCCTTTGACCATAAAAAGGATTTTAGGCCTTTTTCTAAAACCCTCCACCGTCGTGCACTCTCTAATCCCACGAGGTAGAGAATTCCAGAGAGTCGGCGCCACAAAACTAAAAGCGCGGGTGCCAGAAGATTTTAAAACTACTCTCGGAATCTCCAGCAACCCCTCGTTGGCTGAGTGGAGTAGTCGCATTGGAAGGTAAGGCACCAGAAGATCTTTCAGGTAATCAGTGCCCAAACGTCCACACTGTGTAACCTTCTTTCACCTGAAGAAGAATGGTCAGTGAAAAACACAGGGAGAGATACAGACTGGTTCAGATGAAAATCTGAAACCACTTTGGGCAAGAACCTCCTATTGGTTCTGAGGACCACTTTGTCCCTATGAAAGGAGATGAAGTCAGGTTCCACTGACAGAGCCTGTAACTCACTAATCTGCCTGGCAGAAGTAGTAGCTACCAGGAACACAGTTTTCCAGGTCAAGTACTTCAATTCGGCCAAAGCCAGAGGTTCAAAGGGTGGCTGCACTAGCTGAGCTATGCAGACATTAAGATCCCAAGGCGGAGTGGGCTCCCTAAAGGGAGGGTTAATTTGAATCAGACCTTTGGAAAACTTTCTGAAAACAGGATGAGATGCCAGGGAAGAGCCCTTCCCTGCTGAGAGGAATGCAGAGACAGCTGCTAGATGAACCTTCAGAGTAGCAGGCCTAAGGCCTAAACCATTGAGATGAACTAGACAGTCTAAGGTTGTGGAAATGTCTGCAGAATCAGGCAGGATGCCTTTCTGAGAGCATCAAATACTGAACCTTTTTCATTTGGAGTTGTAAGTTTTTCTAGTGGAAGGTTTCCTAGAGACCTTCAGAATATCCAGAACTCCCTGAGAAAGATGTAGAGCTACATATTCTAACTCTTCAAGAGCCAGGCCTTGAGATGGAGAGACTGGAGATTGGGGTACAAGATCCGCCCCTGGGAGGAGGACAGGAGATTGTATGTCCTGGGCAGAGACAGGGGACGTGACACTGACAAGGACAGCAGTAGAGGATACCAAGGCTGTCTGGCCCAATCTGGAGCCACCAGTATCACTGTGCAGGGTTGAGTCCTGATCATGATCAGAACTCTGAACAGCAGAGGGAAGAGAGGGAAGGCAAAGAGAAACCTGCCCTTCCAGTCCAAAAAGAGAGCATCCTGAGGAACTGTCCCCAGAACTGGAGGTCTGCAACAAAACAAAGGAAGTTGATGATTGTCCGGTGCTGCAAAGAGATCCATCTATGGAGTGCCCCACCTGGAGAAGATGACCTTCAGAATGTGAAGATCCAGGGACCATTCGTGGTGTCCCTGTGAAATTCTGCTCAGAGCATCTGCTAGTACGTTGTCCTTCCCTGGAAGGTGGACTGCTACCAGAGAAATCTGAAGAGAATAGGCCAGAGACCACAGCTTCATGGCTTCTGTGCACAAGGCCAAGGACCGAGTGCCTCCATGCTTGCTGATGTACCACATTGTGGTGGTGTTGTCCGTTCTGACTTGGACCACCTTGCCCTTGACCGAATCCGAGAAGCTCTGTAGGGCTAGGAAAACTGCCCTGAGTTCCAGGAGATTGATATGAAGGAGAGACTCCTGTGGAGACCAGTGCCCTTGAGCTGTCAGGGCTCCCAGGTGGGCTCCCCACCCTAGGAGAGAAGCATCCATAGTTAGAACTACTGATGGGACTTGAGGGAGAAATGGAACCCCCTGTCTGAGGTTGTCCTGGTCCAGCCACCACTGGAGAGCTTCGACCAGAGTCTGAGTCACTGGAAACAGTTTGGTAAGTGAATCCTTCTTTTGAGACCAAAAAGACCTCAGATGAAACTGAATGTCCCTCATCTGGAACCTTGTTCCCTGCACTACTGCCGTGGAAGCTGCCATGTGGCCCAGGAGCTGGAGGAACTGTCTTGCTGGGCAGGAGACCAGAGGTCGAAAGGAAGAAGTGAGATCCACTGGGGCCTTTACCCTTACCAGGGGAAGGAAGGCTTTTGCTTGTACAGTGTCCAACTCTATGCCTATAAAGGTGAAAAGTTGAACTGGTTCGAGTACAGACTTTGGAAGACTGAGAAGAAACCTCAGGGAGCTGAGTAGGTCCTGGGTAGTTTGAAGAGCTGACTTGACCTGTAAAGGTGACTGACCCACTAAAAGCTAGTCGTCCAGATACGGGAAGATAGTGATACCCTGTCTTCTGAGGTAAGCTGCCACTACTGCAAGGCACTTTGTGAACACCCTTGGAGCTGATGTTAGACCGAATGGCATGGCTCTGAATTGATAATGGCCTGAAGGCAACTCGAACCTGAGGCATTTTCTGTGGGAGCACCTGATAGGAATATGGAAGTAGGCATCCTTGAGGTCTAGAGATGCTAGCCAATCCCCTGGCCTTACAGAGGGAAGGATTATTCCCAGAGCTACCATTTTGAATTTGGGCTTTGAAATGTGTTTGTTCAGATACCTTAGGTCTAGGATGGGTTGCCACTCCCCTGTTTTCTTTGGGGTAACGAAGTACCTGGAATACAGTCCTTTTCCCTTGTGCTGAGTAGGAACTGTCTCTATAGCTCTGAGGAAACCTGTGCCTCTAGGGCAAGGGTTTCAGAGACTGATGCAGGTGGAAAAGACTTGGCCCTTCTTTTTGGAATTTTGTTGAAGCTGAGGGCCAGTCCCTGGCTTACTACTTCCAGGATCCACTTGTCTGAGGTCACAAACCTCCAGGCCTGGAAGCTGTAAGCCAGCCTGATTCCTACTGGAAATGGGGAGTCGACCCGGACTGACACATCAGGGTGTCTGCTTGGCAGGAGCCTTAGACTGAGAGGAGGAGGAAGCAGCCCTGCTCATCCCCCTTCTACCCCTCCCTCCCTCTGAAGAACCCCCTCTGTGGGAAGGGAGAGAAGGCTTGGGCTTGGTAAAAAGGCCTTTAAAAGGGCCTGCCCCTGCCCCTAGACTGCTGCTTGTGCGAAGTGGCCTGCCTTTCCCTGGCCTGTGCACTCCTGTATGTATTCCTGTATTCATCCATTTTCTTCATGTAAGCCTCTGTCTGCTCCTCAAACAGAAAGTTACCTACTACAGGAAAATCCATGGCCTTAGTCTGGGTATCCTGTGAAAGGCTAGTGCATCTGAGCCAAGCATGTCTTCTGAGAGACACAGATGTAGCCATGACTCTAGATGTCACATCACTGGAGTCCACAGCAGCATGAAACTGCATTTTGGATGCCTCAATTCCATCAGCAGCCACCACCTCCAGCTCTTTGGCTAGCTGAGGAGAGGCCTGCTTAGACAGGTCCAGAACCGTATCCCATCTGGATTTCTGGTACCTGGCTGTGTAGGCCACATAAGTAGCCTGCCTGAGTCCCAAAGAGGATGCCAAATACTGTTTTTTGGCCATGGCATCCACTTTCCTGGAGTCCTTATCCGGGGGGGGGTGAAGCCAAACGAATGTTAGCCCTGTTACAGGCTGCAGCCTGCACTGCCCCAACATGGCTGCAATGACTATAAAGGAACTCCGCAGCTGAGCCTGATAACGAATACCTCCTGTCCATTCTCTTATCCACAGGAGGTACTGAATTAGGGGTTTGTAAAATGTTGTGCGTCTGTTTCCCCACGGATTTATTAAGAGGGATAGACAGCTTTTTGGACTCTGGGACATCCATCATTTCCACAAAATCAGGCTCTTCATCCTCCTCTGCAGCTTCAACCAAGGGAAACTGCAGTGTTTGTGCCACCTTTTTGTAGAACAAAAAGTGTGAAGGGGACTCAAAGAGCCTGGGAGGAGAGACACATGAGGGCCTGTCTGGGGAGATGTCCGGTTCAATGGGCACACCCAGACCCCCTTCATCGTCATCATCATCACCATCATCACCGGGATAGTCTTCGTCTCTCTCCCACTCCTCATAATAAGCATCTGGGTCATAATCCAGAGGACAAGGATCTGACCAAACCGACCGCCAAACCGGCGGTATCGGTTTGGACGGAACCGGTCTAAGCGATTGACAATATTAACGCTGGCTATTTCTGCCCACGGTTGGAGAGTGATACAGGACCTGACCGCAGACTGCTATGCTTTGATCGGAACTGACCGGGGTTGGCTTTCCTTGCCCGAGGAGGTATCCCTAGGGGTCAGTAGGCACCTCCTCAGGTTCGGCCGCAACCGAACTGGGCTGGCCATTCGGATCTACGGACTTCTCGGCCTCCCTTTCCTTCAGCCTACTAAGTCTTTTATCTAGAGTGGATTTAGGAAAGTTTTTACAGATTTGGCAGTCTGACTTGAGGTGGTCAAACCCCAGACAACAAACACAGATAAGGTGGGGGTCGGCCTTAGCAAAGGTCTCCCCACACTCAGTACAGTGTTGAAACCCAGTGGGACCGGTTTTCTTCTTGGGTTTCTCAGACATGGCTAACTTAACAAATTACCCTATTGCAGCTTTCAAGCCAGGTAATAAAATAACCGATCGGTTACAAACCGTGTCACTGGCTTTTTCAAAGAACCAGCAAAAAGTCCGGTTCTTTTGAAACCGATCGGTACCGGAACACCACACTAATCCCAGAAAAATTTTAATTAAACAAAGTTGGTTCCAAACCGGACCGACCAGGAAGAAACCGAAGAAAAAACAATTTCCACTTTTTTTTACCAAAATAAAACAGTCACTACCTATCTACATACTACCTGTACCGTAGACAGAGGCTGGAAATCCAAAAATAACAAAAAATATGCGGTTTAAACCGAACACTTTTTCTTTTACCAAACCGAGCAGAGGAAATCTCCGGAGCAACTTCACTGTTGGGCGGAGTAAAGAATCTGACGGTTACACTGGGAAGTACCACAGAAAGAGGTTTGAAAACCGAGCTCGAGCTCAACATGCTATGCTTCTGCACAGAGTTAACTCTTTCCTCTCCAGGGCAGTTCAAGTGCTGGGGCTAACTGCATTATGTCTGAATACAGCAAGACTTCATGTTGTTTGAATTTTTACACCTTTGTTTTCAAACTCACTGATGTGGACTTGCATCATACTTTATTTCAGCATGGTTGAGTCAGCGTCTGAAACCAGATATTATAAAAAGTAAAATATGGGCAGCATTACTTTTTTTTTACCGCACATCCTTCATGTGTGGTGCCAGTACAAACCTAATGTGGTTTATGTGGTTTGTGGGAAAGAAAAAAAACAAGATCATAACACACTGCTGCCCATACATTATTCTACATACAATGATTAGCTTATTTGTCTCAATCAGTGACTGTGCTAACAAGCACCAAAAGGGAAAAAATGTGTAAAGTAAGTGATAATACCTGACAGGGTGGGCAGTATTTGGGCTATACTGTACTGACCAGGGGGTGTAATGAGGCCTCCTGCCATAGGTGGAGGGCCTTAAAGTCCCTGGAAGAATCGGTATAGCACATTCCATCCACCTGGGAGGTATTACTGTGCATAGAAAATGAGCATTTGTTGCCTTTGTAGTAAAATACGAAAAAAAAAAAAAAAAAAAAATGTTAATATCAGGAAAAAAGAGAAAAAAACTTTATTGTAAAGTAGTCTCTCTACTGGTACACTTGCCAGTAGTGGAAGCTGCTGTTTTTCGTGGTTATCTTGTTTATCTGGTTAGGGCTCCCCGACCGCCAACTCCACTGCTATCTACTTGTTCAAGGCTCTCATGACCCCCTCTTCCTGCCAGTGAACATTTTAGTGTAGAGAACTACCTGGATTTTCAGTTTTTTTAGGTGTTGTCAGTACCTGTCCATTCTGACCTACTATGGTCAGGATTGGGACCGGAAGGAAGAAAACAGAGGTCGAGGATGGCTGTACATGCTGAATAAGGTACAAAAAACTAGTAAAAACAAGAAAGAAATCATTGCTTTGTGTACCAAGATCTGAAAGACTGAACTGTAAACTGTTTATGTCAATAGCCGTCCGTTCTGACCTACTGCAGTCGGGATAAGGACTGGAAGTAAGAAAATGGAGGTTGAGGACAGCTGTACATGCTGAACAAGGTACACACACAAGTAAAAACAAGTTTAACAAAAAAAACAAAGAACTTACATGATCTGAAAGATTAAACTGTAAACTGTTTATGAGGCATTTGTGTAGTGGCAGGGGGGGCTTGTTCACTTGCTAAGCAAGCAGAAAAGTGTCTGCTAGGTTTAATGAACTATAGGTGCGGCAGAGTGATTCCAGTTAGTATAATGTAGCAGAGCCGTCTGGCACTTTTTTTTTTTACAAGGCATTGCTAAGAAATAAATGTAGGGGTACAAAAGGCTCTCAGCCAATCAGAGCTGAGGATTTTTGAAGCCCATTTTCTAATCTGTATTTAGGAATGCTCCATTAAGACCATACATTCAAATGGACTCACATTCAGAGCAGCCTGCCTGCGTTCTATGCGGTGTCAACTGCATGCATGCTGTGCATGCTTCCATTAAGCAAGCCTCCTATGTCACCACATATCTAAATGTTTTTTTAAAGTTCCTTTCAGTTTGGAGTACAGCAACCAAGCCACACAAGTACTGTAATCGATGTTGGTGGAGGATGAAGGAGGAAGAGAGGATTTGATTCAGAGGACTGATTGGTGCAGTCTGATTACACCATGCCTGGCACATCCAATCTCTGTTCCTGGACTCTAGCCTTAGCCTGCCTTCCTCAGCAGTATTGCTCCTCTCCCCACAAGACAGCCTCTAGTCTGGCCCAGTGGCACTGAGGGTTGAGGCATCTGCCTTACCTCACGCCATGCCGGCGATCCAAGTTCGGGAGCAAGCTCGGGGCATCAGGGGTCGGACGGGGGAGGAGAGGATCAAGCGTCTGGAGGACAGCTCTCCTCTTCTGGGGGAAAGGGGGACTTCGACCTGTAGTGTAAGTGGCTCCTAGTGGAGACTGGGAGCACAGCACTTACTGGTCCTATAGAATGGGGTCAGCATCATCAGCGGACGTCATTGCATATCCGCGCCTTGGGGGGGGCAAGGAAAAGTGGAACTACCCCAGCACCCAGAAGGATGATGGCAGTCCCCAAGGATTGGCCCACATGCCCAACAACAGACCCAACCCGACCAGCTCTCCTGGATCCTCTCTCCTTTGTCTCAGGGACACGGTGGGAGAGGGATCCTGTCCCTGATTTCCTGGTCGGGGGGGGTATCTCAGGCAGAGCAGTAGGTGCCAGTCAAGTGGGTCTCGCTGTTGGGAGATCCTGGCTGCCGGCGCCCGGAGGGAATAAAGTTGGGAAAAAAAGACAGCCTCTAGTGGTGGTTTGGATGTGAACACCTTCTCACCATCTTTAATGAAGCCAGCACCAAGGAGGATGATGGCCAGCCAAAGCAAGCTCAACAAACACAACAGAGAATGACGATCAACACGCTAATACAGAAGGTAGGCTGGAAATTATAAGATCTGTGATGAGTGACAGGCATAACTGGTACAGATTTGCAGGATTTCTTTTAGTCACTTGCACTACCTGCCTGTCCTGCATAGTTTGTTCATGTTGTTTGCCCCAACCAACTTGGTCCCAACTATCAGCACAAATTCACAAAGATGGCGTGAGATGAGAGTGAGTATTTATTTGATACTTTGAGTAGCTAAGCTGCAGTAGGAGTAGGAGTAGGTAGGAGCCGCATCCCCTGGTGATATTTCCCTTTCCCACTCGGTACTGTTTCAGGCCTGCTTTACACAATATCCTTCCCCATTCTCACCTTAGTTCTCATCCTCCATGGCTATCATTCATTCCCTTGTATACTCTGTACATATTATCTACCAGGTTTCTGCTTTCTTCATTCCACCTTTATATTGCATATACTCCATGGTAATCCCCTTTGGACATTGCTCCAGTGTAAACTGTTCTGAGCATATTCTACCCTGGGACCTGAAAATATTACTATATGTATAACTTACTCTGTGTGCCGAACAGTTATACTGTTTGCATAACCTACTCTGTGTTTGAACATATTTACTGTGTGTATAAATTATTCTGCATACTGAACATGTATACTGGTATATATCTTACTTTGTTTAAGGAACTTGTATGTTGTGTATATAACTGTCCTTGTGTACTGTACATATCTGCTGTTTGTGTATTTTGCTCTGTGTACTGTACATATCTGCGGTTTGTGTATTTTGCTCTGTGTACTGTACATATCTGCTGTTTGTGTATTTTGCTCTGTGTACTGTATATGTCTGCTGTTTGTGTATTTTGCTCTGTGTACTGTACATGTCTGCTGTTTGTGTATTTTGCTCTGTGTACTGTACATATCTGCTGTTTGTGTATTTTGCTCTGTGTACTGTACATATCTGCTGTTTGTGTGTTTTGCTCTGTGTACTGTATATGACTATTGTCCAGGTCCATCTTGAAAATGAGCTTCTACTCAACAATGTCTCCGCCCGGTTAAATAAAGATTCTGATTGACTGATTGGTGAGCATGAGCTGTGCCATACATTCATACCCCGTGGTCCATACAGGGTGATATTACAAGAAGACAGTCTTTAGGCAATAGAAAGGAAATACAGAATTCAGGCTGCTGAGCTCTGGCATAACATAATTGTTGCTATTAAATCAGAAAGCATATCTCTCAACCTTTTGTCACTGAAATGAGGCACATGGACATTTTTGGACACTCAAACTGAGGGACACTGAGAGAAATGGACCCTCAGAATGAGGGACACCTCCTCAAACATGGAGATACAAGCTCAAAACACTGTGGAAAACCATTGTGCTTCTTGTACAAAGTTTAGTTTTGATTTAGCATCTTACAACAGTATGCATTTCTGCTTTAAAGTCTGAATTTACAGCGCATTCTGTGTGTGGGCAGCACCTTTTTCATGAGGGACAGATGAGGGAAAGAGCAATTTTAAGGGATAAAATGAGTGAAGTTCCTCGTTACCAGGGACAGCTGAGAGGAATATCAGAAAGCAACTTATTTCAATTAAAAAATAGCTTAAAAGGGACAGGAAATGTGTGCTAATTGGCAGCAGAAAATGTAGCAACCTGGGAAAACTTGGAATGGTCGAGAGTATGGCAGCTGGGGTTCAGTGTTGAAGGGTGCAAGGTCATGCATGTAGGGCACAGAAACCCAGCGGTGGTGTATAAAATATGGGAGATGTAGTGATGGTCACAAAGCAGGAAAGAGACACGGAGGTCATTATATCTGATGACCTCAAGGTGGTGGAGCAGTGCAACAAGGTAGTGGGCAAGGCCAACAGGATGCTGGGGTACATAGGGAGGGGAATCACCAGCAGATGGAGAGAGGTAGTGCTGCAGCTGTATTGACTGTTGGTGAGACCCCACCTGAAGTATAGTTTGTTTATTATTTATTTATTTCAAAAGTTTTACCAAGATAATCATACTGAATCAGCTCATTTTCTGATGCATCCCGGGGGGAAGGGAAAAGAGAACAGATACAAAGCACAATGTACAAAAAATAATACAGCAATATGGAAATAAGTATAAGAAAATACAGTATACAATTTACAAGAAAATGATTCATGAATAAAATTGCCATACATTTAATTGCCATACAGTAAAATTTGAAAACAGACAAAAGAACTATTAAAGAGATTCACCAGCTTAAATTTTTTCCTTATTTTACCCGATATAGGTGCCTTACCCCTGGTGACCTTTGCTGACATGTTGGTAATATTTTCGTAGTGTTGTTTAAAATGTCAGATTTAGTAACTGCTCCAGAGAGCTCTCGGGTCTGAAGAGCCTCCCAAGGTCCGCCCAGCACCTGTAGCAACATTATGACGTGATGCTAGGAGGGAGTGAGCCCATTATAGTGAGCGAAGCTCGAGGAGTTTATATATCGAATAGTGAACATGGGCACTGGTCGACTAACAAGGGCCTTGTTAGTCAACCAGTGCCCACGCTTCACCACACAAACTGACCATTATATATATAAATCCACTCGGAAAGCTGCTGCCCGCTCACTATAATGGCACACGCCTCCGCGTTGAGCTTCAGACCGAAGTCCTCCGACCCGGTTTACTCAAATTACAAGCCGCTTTTAAACAACACTACTGAAATATTTAACAACATGTGGAGCTACACAAATTCACCAGGAGGTAAGGCACCCGTATATCGGGTACACTAATGTAAACTGGTGAATCTCTTTAAACAGTAAGCAGCAAAACAATAATATGAGAAGCATGGAGTAGTGACGGATGAACCTGGAGAGAGGGGCTAAGCTAGTGCCAGGATAACATGAAAGTTAGGTGACAGAAATCCTCACCAATCCAGGCTGCCGGGGAAGTGGTAGGTCTATCACTCTCAGCGCCAGCGACCTCAGTTCAGGAACAAGCCTGGGCCATCAGAGGGTTGGCAAGGGGAAGGAGGCATAAGTGTCCCACAGGACGCTCTCCCCCTTCTGGGAGGGAGGGTGTTACATCCCACTGCATTACCACCACCTGGGTACCCAAGTGGTGGTGCAGGATTACTCCAGGGGAACCCCTGATTGAGTTTAGGTTGGTTGTGCCAGGCTTGCCGCAGTCAGTCACAGTGTACCTTAGAGGGTGGGCGGGACATAAAAACGGGGAAGCTGAAGTGCAGGACTGGGAGGATGAAGCCTCTGTCTGCCACCACGTCCACCACTGGGTCCGAGCCACCTTCCATCGGGGACACTGCCAGTCTTCACCTCCACCGTGGGTGGCCAGATGTATGCCGGCAAGAAATGCCAAAGGAGCTGGAGGTGTAACTGGCCCTGGAGGTAAGCCAGGGGAGCAGCACAGCAGTGTGTCATGGGTTGGCTGGCAGTCCCGAATGGACAGAAGGCAGGATCTCATTAGGACAAGATAAGGACGCCTGGCCAAAGGTGGAAAGAGGTATCTGCCTGGCCCAGAACAGATGATAAAATATGTTAAAAAAACAGAAAACAATCTGTGTTTTCAATTGTTTTCTTTTGATAGACAACATTCTGCACAGTTCTCTTCATAGAATCAATAATTTGGAGTTTTTACTATGCCATGGTTTGTGTTCAGAATGCCAAGCATGAACTAATTTCCTATCAGAACCGTGCTCAGAGTTCTGAGCTCAAACCATGACACAGTTAGAACTCCAGATCACAGTTATTAGGAGGAGAAGTGCAACAGAATGCAGCCTATAAAAACAAAGCAATGCAAAATAAATTTTTTCCCATTACTTTGAGTTCGGGTACAGTGGCATATGGATCATTCAGACTTACTGTACTGATATAAATTTTGTAAATGAGATTATAAATAGCTGCCAATTAGAAATAATTTCCTGTCCTTTAATTTTGAAATGTTTTGACCCTGACTCCCTCATCAGTGACATGAACATCAATTGGGGGACAGAGTGAAAAAATGTGGGGAACAAAAATCAGGGACAGCTAGAACATCAGGAGCTATACCTCATATTTTATATATCTATTTGTCTGTTGTTTTTTTTTTGCTCCTTCCCAGGCCCCCGGTCAGCCACTTCTTTGGGCCGCCAAGGCCCATCGCCATCCGCTGCTCCGTCTGCACCGTGAACCTGGGTAACCTGACGTTATCTTTTTTCGGGTGGGCACCTCCCCTGTGGACCCACAACCAGAAGAGCAGAAATGCCCGCAGGCATCTATTACATATCTCGGGCATGGCAGGGGTCAGCACATACGTGGCGGCAGGGACCGGCAGCCGTCATCTGGTCAACTGAGGGTGGATTTTCCACTTTTCTCTGGACCGACCCACCCACACCCTCCTACAATGGTCCGTCCACAGCGACATCCTGGGGATGGTGATGTATGGGCAGTGTGTCGAGGCAACACGCCACCAAGAACGCCACCCGAACCACCCCAGGGGCCGAAAAACAGTGGTCCAAGGCCACCCACCCCACCTCCCTGGGAAGGAAATGTCCAAAGAGTGCTCTAAATCCCCTCCTTGCGGAGCTCTGATCCTGACATCAGCTCCAGGGGCACAAACCCGAGTCTGCCTTTTGACGAACACCCATCGTTCAGTGCCATGGAGCCGACTTGTCTGTTTGTTTGTTAATTGGGTGGGTACACTGATCTCAGGGGCCATCTTCAGGTACGACCCGGGCGATAAAGATGGCACACACAAGGTATAAAGAAAACAGATACAAAAGTACAGTAAGTAGTTTCAATACACATTAAGTGATACAAAAGGTACAGAATTGGGCAAATTGGGTATAAAGTGACCCTAGTGTGAGCAATTATAGTGCACAAAGTCTACGAGGCAGTGCAGTGCCAACATACCACATTACAACAATAACCGTTTCCAGAGTCAGATATCATAGTAATAATCCTACACTTGGAACCTCTCTGTTTCACTGAGGCTTATTACATTTTGGACCCCAAAAATTGAATGTTGACCCACACTTTTAAACACTGGCAGGTTCAACTAGACCCACATTTCTGGGAATACCAGTGAAACCAACACAGCGACATCAACCTGTTCAACATCCACAGTGTTGAGCGGGTTGTTAGAGCGCTGTACTGATACAGCAACTCTTGGTGTAACCCCCAAGAGATGATTATATATATAAGTCCGGGAAGCCAGGGCCCCCCACAAACAGTCTAAATTTGTCTGATGCCATGGCGGTCGGTCAATACATTTGCCAGGCGATGCGCTTGCTGTTGGAAAATTTGTGTCACTGTACTGTCCATCAACAACAAGACATAGTAGAACCCATTTTTGAACCCCTACCACTGTCACAATAACTCAATTAAAACATAACATTTAAAGGGGCACTGTCATCTTTACCCCTCCATTTTTGTGCAGTGTGCCTTTTGGCACACACCCAAGTAATTTGCAATGCAGAATAACCCCAAAGATGTAGAAGTTCAGCAAAAATACCTGCTTTATAAATATATATCAAAGTTCGTCTTTTCCTCGGGCCGTCCATAACTCCACCAACACCAGAAGCATAATCACATTGAGGACCCGTTCCAGGACTGAGCGCAGTCACGAAGTGGCATTTTACACCACACCTGGTTTAATAACATGCTGCCCAAATAAAGTACAGTTACGTAGGAACTTACCGTAATAGTAGATCTTCGAGAGAGATTCCTTCAGTAGGTAATCACATATAGGACTGGCGCTACCTGGCGTCGGGCCGCACGGCAGACTTTTCTAGCAACACCTGATGGGGGACCGCCCACCCAGCGTCACGTGACAGACGTCAGCGTGACTGTATATAGTGGGCGGTCCCCACGCCCGCCCTCCAGTTCTCCTGCCGGAGCCAGGAAGAGGCCATACAGCAGGAGCGAACAGGAATTGGGAGTCCCTGTAAAACATAAATGAGGGGAAGGAGGGAAATATGACCTACTGAAGGAACCTCTCTCCGAAGATCTACATGTCATGCGCCACGTAACTGTACTATCTTACTCGAGAGGGTTCCTTCAGTAGGTCATCACATATAGGACAGAGTCCCAAGCAATCCCTCCAGAGAGAGACAGAGAGAAACTAGGGAGGTGGAAACTAGCTCCAGCAGAAACAACAGAAGTCCAGCATGGACCCAGCTTAGGACAAAAGGCCTTGCAGGACGGCTAATCCAAAACTGGCCCTCCGCCTAGAAGCAATGTCTAAACTGTAGTGTTTGGTAAAAGTGCGGACAGAACTCTAAGTAGCGGTAGCATAAATGTCCGCTGCAGAAACATTCCAAAGGAAGGCCGCTGAGGCAGCCATGCCCCTAGTAGAATGACCTCTTATGGAACCCGGAAGAGGTTTGTCATACTTTTGATAACAGTACCGAATGCAGTTTCCTAACCATTTGGAAAGGCCCTGCTTAGAAACTGGTTTGCCCCTAAACCTAGGGCCAAAGGAGATGAATAGCTGATCACAAGAGTGGAGCTCTTTAGTCCAATGAGTATAGCACCGGAGGATCCGATGGACATCCATTGTGTGAAGGAGTGCCTCACCCTTGGAAGGGGATGGGTAGTAAACCGGAAGCTCTACTGATTGATTCAGTGTGGATTCCGACACCACCTTGGGAAGGAACCTCGGGTGCGTCCTAAGGACTGCCCGGTCCTTATGGAAAATCAAGTAGGGCTCCTTACAGACTAGAGCGTGAAGCTCCGAAATCCTTCGGGCTGAGGTGATAGCCACCAGAAAAAGCACCTTCCAGGAAAGGAAGCGCAGATCATAGTTCATAGCTGGTTCAAAAGGAGGGAGGGTAAGCTTTTCCAGGATGAAGTTCAAGTCCCAAGGTGGGGTTGGGCTGCGGATAGGGGGTTTCAGATGGAGGATGCCTTTCAGAAAGGACTTTGAGACCTCCAACTGAGCCACGGGTTTACCATCCACTAGCTCGTGGTACGTGGAAATGGCCGAGATATGGACCTTCAAGGAAGAACAGGACAGACCAGAGTCTGATAAATGAAGGAGGTATTCCATGACTTTGGGGGCTAAGCAGGAGAAAGGGTCCCAACTCTGAGTAGACACCCAGATCGAAAACCGCTTCCACTTCATAGCATAAGTGGAACAGGTGGATGGTTTCCTGGCCTCGATGAGGACCTGAGCCACTCTAGAGGAGACCCCAAAGCAAGAAATCGCTATGTCTGAAGGAGCCACGCATGAAGATGCAGGATCCTGAGCCCCGGATGAACCAGCCTGCCCTGATCTTGGGTCAGGAGGTCGGGGGGCAGTGGAAGTGGAACCGGTGGTTCCCTTGAAAGCTGTTGTAACAGCGGGAACCAAATTTGTCTTGGCCAGAGGGGAGTAATTTGCCACTTCCTGAGGTAATTCCCATTCGTGGGCGAGGGTTCGAGTTCTGCTGAGACTGTCCACCAGGACATTTAGAACACCTGGAACGTGCACGGCCACCAGGACCAGAAGGTGCTGGACTGCCCAGTTCCACATCCAAGTCGCTTCCCTGCAAAGGGGGTACGAACGGGTCCCTCCTTGATTGTTGATGTACCAAACTACTGACATGTTGTCCGTTTGAATTAGCAGAGTTCCCTTGGTTAGCAGGGTCTGAAACGCCAGGAGTACATAAAGGACTGATCTGAGCTCCAGGACGTTGATGTGGCGAGAAGCCTCCAAGTCTGTCCAGAGGCCTTGGGCTTGATGATCCCCTAGATGGGCTCCCCACCCCATGTTCGAGGCATCTGTGGTGAGGGTAGTTGTCGGTGCAGGGTTTCTGAATGGAAGTCCCAGGGAAATATTGTGGGGATTCTCCCACCACTGTAAATCCCACTGAACCACTGAAGAGACCAAGACCAGATGGTCCAGGTCATCTAGGAGCTGATCCCACTGCACCCTTAATGACCACTGCGTGATTCGCATGTGCAGTCTTGCTAGGGGAATGGTCATGATGGAAGCTGCCATCAGCCCTAAAAGTCGAAGGACCTCCTGGGCAGGAATGGTCTTGAGAGGCTACTTTGTGAACCTGACTGATTAAGGTCTCCACCCTGTCCGGAGGAAGAAAGGCTCTGCACTGGACTGTATCCAGAACTGCTCAAATAAACTGCAGTCTCTGGGACGGTACTAGAGACAACTTGGGGACGTTGACCATTATCCCCAGTCGAGTGAAAAGGTCCAGTGTAAAAGTCAGAGATTCCAATAACAGATCCCTGGACAGGGCTGAGATCAGCCAGTCATCCAGGTAAGGGAACACCACAATACCCCTGTAGCATAGAAACGCCGCCACCACCGCCAGGCACTTGGTAAAAACCCGAGGTGCCGAACACAGACCAAAAGGGAGCGCACGGAACTGGAAATGCTCCCCTTGGAAACAAAACCACAAGAAACGGCGGTGGCTGGGGAAGTTGGGACGTACAGGTAGGCATCCTGCATATCCAGGGCACAGAGCCAATGATTCTCCAACAGGAGAGGAAGTAGACTCTGGAGCGTCAGCATGCGGAACTTCATGTACTCTACATACTGATTGAGTTGACTCAAATTGAGAATGGGTCTGCAGTCCCTGGTCTATTTTGGAACCAGGAAGAAATGGGAGTAAAACCCTTTTCCCCTTTGCCCGAAGGGGACTGGCTCGATTGCTTCTTTGAGCAACAGCGTACTGACCACCTCGCGAATGAGGAGGGCCTAGTCCTGGGAGTAAGAGGATCTCTGCGGAGGAGTATCTGGGGGGATTTCCAGAAACTCGATGGTGCATCCTACGGACACAAGTTGCAGGACCCACTCAACTGAAGTGATCGTCCTCCACTCCTGCGCATGGCGGGCAAATCTCCCCCACCACCTGCTCCCCATCATGAGACTGAGGGTGCAGTGGGGCAGGAGAGTCAAGAAGTGGCGATACGCTCGGGAGGAGGTCCCCCCGAATGTTGCTCATTCTTGGGAGCAGGGGGGCAACAGAACCCGTGGCCTTACGCTTAGCTTGGCGTCTCTGCTGAGCGTTCTTCTGCTGCCCCCCAGTCCTTTTCCGAAAAGGCTGCTGTTGCTGTTGCGTGCCCGATCGGTACATGGACCTAACAGATTTAAAGGCCATGCCCTTGTCCTGTAAATCCGTTATAATGTCCTTGGTATCCTCCAAAAAGGACTGAGCCCCGGAAGGGGGCATCCTGAATCGCCGACTGGAATTCATTGGTGAGTCCAGAGAGGCGAAGCCAGGAGTGCCGTCGAAGGGCAACGGCAGCTGCTGACGTGCGGGCCACTGAATCGACGGAGTTGTAGGTGGCTCGAAGAGCACGCCTATAGGAGAGGCGCAGATCCTTAGCAAGTTCCTCCTTAAGGGGTGACGGGTCCATGGGCTGGACCCTCGCCTCCAACCTGGCCATAGTTTGTTTCTGGTGAGATACCATATGGGCCACGTAGCTAAGGGAGCGAAGAGCGCACGTGGCTGATGAGTAAACTTTCTTCCCGAACTGGTCCATCAGCCTTGACTCTTTGTCCGGAGGTGTTGTGCTCATGTGCTTGGGAGCTGTAGAGTGGTCGTGAGCAGCCGAGATGACAACAGAGTCTGCCTTAGGATAAGCCTTTAAAAAGGGCGTGTCCTTAGGTACCCGGTAGAGCCTGTCCACCCTCTTGGGGACAGCCGGGATCGAGTGAGGCATCTGCCAGATGGTGGTGGGGAGGTCTTGGTGAGGACCCATCCATGGGGGACCGGAATAGATGGCAGAGACTCTAAATCAAGATGCTCCACGAGTCTTTGCCGCATGGGATCCTGGTCCTCCGACTCCCAGTGGAAATGGTCTCATAAGGTCCTCAGGAGGTCCGAAAAGGAAGGATCCTCTGGAGGGAATTTAGGTGAGGTCCTTCCCTTCATATCCTAAGGGTCCTCCGTGGGTTCCTCCTTGGAGGAGTCCTCCCTCCCTCCCTCCCGTCGGAACTGTCTGTCGTCTCCTCAACAGGGCGACGATGAAAATCCCGTGGGGTGACATCCTGTTGAGTCTTCTCTGAGACGTGGATGGTGGAAATAGAACTGCTCAGGGAAGGAGATCAGGAAGCTGCAGCTGCAGGAGTCTGGCTTCCAGATCCGTGACCAGCTCTGACCTGGCCCCTGCCACCAAGACTGAATTATGGTCTTGAAATCCAGGACCACCGGGGGGGACAGGTCGCGCTGGTTGAGGCTTGGGGGAGGAGGAGGGGCTACCGGAGGGGGATAATACCCCTGGAAACCCATATAAGGGGAATATGGGTTGTAACCATGGTGGAACTGCCCAAAATGGCTCCAATCAGGAGTGGGACCCCCCGGGTAGCGATCCCCAAGATACTCAAAGGGGTAGTGGGGGACAGTTCGGGGCCTGGAATAGATTCCTGATGACGGATCAGGTGTCAGGGGAATCCACGTCATACCCGCCATTGTGTAAACAGGAGGAGGGTCTGGCGTCGGGAAAGCCCACGTCGAAGGAACCAACGTTAGTACTGGCGCAACCCGATCTGGCACTGGAAGAGGGGCCAGCGTCAGGACCGGACGAGGGCGCTCCGGCGTCGGGGTCGGGTTTGGCATCAGGGTCAGAGGTAAAGGCCTGTCAGCTGGTCCCGGCAAAGGGACTGTCGTCGGGATCACCGGTGTATGAGGAGGCGTCGGTGTCCCACCAGAAGGCAGAGGGGCCTCCACAGGAAGGCCTCCACAGAAAGGGCGGACAGCCGTGAACAAGCATCCTGGTCCAGGGCCCCCACGGGGGAATGTGGTGAAGTATCCCTCAAATCGAGAGGCTCAATGGGGTCTCCAAAACTGTCACCAGATGCGTCCAAGGAAGACTGTGAGGACGCAGGCGCAGTAACAAGAGGGAGAGGGGCTTTCTCCCACTGGTCCCGCTGGACGTCGGGTGGGTCGCTGTTAGGCCCCGACGGGGGAACCAGGCCCATGCAGTCAACGGAGACGGTCGTCTTAGTGGGCAAGGTCAGGCAGTCAGGGGAGGAGCCCTTGGCCGACTTACCGACCGTGGCCGGGTGACTGCCCCCAGCCGCGGGAGTCGACTTAGTGGCCGCCGCATGGTTTCCGGAGGAGCCGGGGCCGACTTACCGGTAGGAGCGGTGCGGTTGCCAGAGGAGCAGACAGCCAACTTAGCCGCTGGAGCTTTGTCCGACTTACCGTCTGTCTTCGGCGGTAACGGGGCCTTGCTTGTGGACGGCCTGGCGTCATCCGCGGAGAGAGCCTGCTCCGTAGTCTTCTCTTTATGCTTTTTTGAAGAGGAAGACTTTTCAGACGAATCCCAAAGGTGCTCCATCCTTTTCTCCAGGGAGGCCAGACGCGATTTAAGATGGTGGGCCTCCAATGCCTGTTGCCTCCGCTTTTTAGTGGCCTGGTTGAAAGACTGGCAGTCAGGGCATGAGGAGATAGGACGGTTAGGGCCTAGGCAAAGAACGCACTTCTGATGACCATCTTTGTGTGGGATCTGCGTTCCACAAGCAGAGCACTTTTTTTTCAGAGAAGACATCAAAACAGTAAAATTAGAGAGAATTGCGAGGGAAAAAAACCGACGCGAATGAACTTTCTCGACGATCGCTACTGGAAGTCTGCGATGCGACTGACACAAGGCAATGGCAGGAAAGAACTGGAGGGCGGGCGTGGGGACCGCCCACTATATACAGTCACGCTGACGTCTGTCACATGACGCCGGGTGGGTGGTCCCCCGTCAGGTATTGCTAGAAAATTCTGCCGTGCGGCCCAACGCCAGGTGGCGCCAGTCCTATATGTGATGGCCTACTGAAGGAACCCCCTCGAAGTAAAATACTCCTAAATCGTGAACTACCCCTGGTAATTTAGAATTAAAACCGAGCCCTGTGTGGCGCGCAATTTACTTTTAAAACTGGTGCGTAAACCTAACGTAAATGAGAATAAAAGATGTAATGTGCATGCGGGATTTCAGCATTGATTTAAAGATAAATTAGAAACCTACACAGCATAATTAATTCTAAATTACCAGGAGCAGTTCGCATGATTTAGGAGTTTATATGAGCAGCATGTTACTAAAGCAGGCTTGACGTAAAATGGCACTTTGTGACTGCGATTGGTCCTGGCACGCGTCCTCAATGGGGTTATGCTTCCGGTGTTGGTGGATTTATGGACGCCCAAGGGAAAGATGAATTTTGCTAAATAAAACGGGTATCTTTGCTGAACTTCTACATCTATAGGGTTATTCTGCATTGCAAATTACTTAGGTGTGTGCCAAAAGGCACACTGCACAGATATTAACAAAACCAGAGGTGTAAAGCTGACAGTGCCACTTTAAAAATGAAATGGTGCTTCCATTTCCTTGTAAACACCTTCCATTTACACCTCTCTGGGAGGATTTGTCAAGGAAACATAAGCTACTCACCTGCAGTAGTATTCAGTTCACATCCACACTCTTGCAGTTCTGCTGGAGACATCCGAGTCATTGAAACATCTTCAAGCTAAACTCCTCCCACCACCCGGGTGAAATATCCTTCAGTTCTACCCTGTGACTCTAGATATCTGCACGCTGGAAGCAGGGACCCAGGTGCCATTTGTCAAGGGACGTAGTGTGGATGTGAACAAAATACCACTATTAGGACTACGGTTACAGGACAGTAACCTATATTTCTCAAAATTGGGATTCAGTTCACTATCCCCACTCTGCCAGACTCCTGCCAGTCCTCTTGGGGGAGGGGGGGCAAGGCACGCACCCCTATTTGGCAAAAAGCGACTGAAGAACTGTGCCCCCAAAAGCAGCATTCCTATGAATTATGACATCAGTGCTGTAATGCCAGATGAATGTGTGCACATTTGTCGGATTACAGCCCTGCATACCTCAATGGGGATCTCCTTGGAAGCAGCCACCAAGGCAGAGGTATGTCTGGTGGAATGAACCTTAAGCCCCATGGAGGACTCCCTACCAGCCAACCAACTAAAGAGGTTGATGCAGGTTGTGATCCACGTGGCAATCGTCTGCTTAGCTGCTGGTCTGCCAGGTGCAGCTTCAGCGTATTTGACAAACAGCTGGTGAGCCTCGCCACAAACTCCTGCCGTGCATTCCTTATAATAGGAGAGTGCCCTCTACAGGTCCAATGTACAGTGCCTGCAACTGCACCCAAGGTAGGACTGGTGAAGTACACCGGGAAGGTAATCACTTGGTTAAAGTGAAACCCAAACGTGACCTTCATGAGGAATTTTGCATTGTGGCTAAGTATGACATTGTTCCTGGGGAAGACAAGGTATTCAGGCTCCACTGAGAGTGCCTGGAGCTCACTCACCCTTCTGACTGACGTGATGGCCACCAAGAAGGCCGTCTTCCACGACAAATGTGACATTTCACATTTGTGCACTGGTTCGAATGGCTTACCCATGAGCACTGCCAGAACCAGCAGTACGTCCCCTGGAGGTAAGGGTTCGCACAACAGAGGGGACAGGTGATCCAGGCCTTTGAAAAAGCATCCGACCACCTTCTCCTCCACCAACTCCAAATAAGAGTACAACTGGTTGTGTACCATTCACTCCAGTAGTTTTGAAAGCATTGACAGCAGAGCAATGTGTCTATCATTAGTCCACTTTTGTTGCTCTCCACCTTTAAAGATGGGGGGAAAAGATAGGGGCAGTCTTTGGCATTTCCAAAAATTTTGGGAAATAATTTTTATTTAAGCTCAAACTGAATTACTATAGAAGGTATCTCACCTACTGATTCTTTTAAAAATGTGTTTTCCATATTGTCAAGTCTAGGGGATTTACTAGAGTTCAATTTTCTTATCGCTGCATGAACGTTCTTACCTTTTAAGGTTTTAAACCTAAATTTAGGAATTTTACTTGCCTCACTTGTGCTGTTGCCAGTCCTTCCAGTCCCTGGTTTCAGTGTTAATTCAGTAAGTTACCCATTGGAAACAGCACTACAGTATCTGCTTATTGGTTTGTGAAGCATCTTGAGACACAGTGTGCATGAAATGAAAGGTCCTTTATAAAACCAAATTGTATTCTAGTGAAAGTAATGCAGACTATGGAAAATAACAGCATTTTATTTGATGACATACTGCACAGTTGCTCATACTGAATTTGCAGGCCTGTCATCTCAAAGCTATTCTTCCTAAACAGTGAAGACAACACTCACAAGGAATCAAAATCTCTACCTCTTGCAGCCCACTCTCTTCTCAAGTCAGGAGACAGCGGGCTCTCAACCATAAACAGAAACAGCAAAACTGTAAGTGCGTGTTTCTCCTTTGTTATAATCCCCACTTCCATTATGCTCTGCACTTAGCTGCATCCATTCTTACTGGCTCTGGCCAGAAGGAAGAGAGGGGAAGCAGATACTAATGCAAACAGTCACATGCCAATGCTGGTCCCTTGGTTTGGCTGGCAGCTGATTATCGAACAAAGTAAGCAAATACTAACATACTAATTGCCAGCAGATTAGGCCTTACGGTCTATCAAGTCTGCTCGAACCTCAGATCCCTAGTTGAGTGCCGAGGCCCTCCCCCCCCCCTTGTGTTCCAGAAACCCCTATCATCCATCCCCACCCCCCTGGGCCAGGCCATCATCTGATACATCCACTTTCTGTGTCTGTCCCACCCTCTCTTGAAGCCCTCCACTGTGGATCTCTGAACCAGCTCGCCAGGCAGTGCATTCCAATGGTCCACCACCCTCTCAGTGAAAAACCTCCTCCTCTTTTCTTCCCCCCTCACCCTTCCACCTTCCAACTTCAAACCATGCCCTCTGGTGATACCTCCCTGCTTTAGTCTAAAGATCCCCTCCATGTTTACCCTATTTATTCCCTTGAGGTACTTGAAGACCTCAATCATGTCCCCTCTCTCCTCTCCTCCAATGAAAACAGGCAGAGCTCCTCAAGTCTGTCCTCATACGTCAAATCCCCTAGTCCTCGTATCATCTTAGTTGCCCTCCTCTGTACCCTCTCCAGGAGCTGTATGTCCCTCTTTCAAGTGTGGTCTCCAGTACTGTACACAGTACTCAAGGTGTGGTCTAACCAGTCCATTTGTACAGCAGAATCACTTCCCTGCTCCTAGAGGTGATCCCCCTTACGATGCATCCCAACATCCTGTTTGCCTTGCTAGCCGCTCTCCTGCACTGCTCAGAGTTATTCATACATGCATCCACCATGACCCCTAGGTCTTTTTCCCCTATTGAGGCCTCCAGTGCCTCCCCTCCCAGGGTGTACCTGTGTTTAGGGTTTCCCCACCCAAGATGTAACACCCTGCACTTGGTAATACTGAAATTTAGTTTCCATTTGTGAGCCCTGCTTTCCAGGGTGCCCAGGTCCCCTTGCAAGGCCAACTTCCCCTCTTCTCCCTCAACTACTGCTCCCATCTTGGAGTCATCAGCGAAGAGACTCATTTCACACCCTATACCCTCCCTGATGTCCGATATGTATGCATTAAACAGGATCGGACCCAGGACCGAGCCCTGCGGTACCCCACTACTGAACTCTCTAGGTTCAAGAGCTCCCACCGACCACTACTCTCTGGGTGCATCCAGCTAGCCAGTTTTCAATCCATCAGACCATCAAAGGGCCTACTCCCAACCCCATCAGTTTCTCCACCAGACCATTGTGGGGGACAGAGTCAAACGCCTTGCTGAAGTCCAAGAATAATATATCCACAGGCTTTCCCCTGTCCAGTTCTGATGTTACCCATTCGTAGAACTCCACAAGATTGGTTTGAATTGATCTACCTGGCACAAACCCATGTTGCCGACTATCCAGACCTCCCACCTCCTCCAAGTACATCCCCAATTGTTCCTTTAGTATACTCTCCATTAATTTTCCCACCACTGAGGTCAAACTGATGGGTCTATAGTTACCTGGTACTTCCCTCGAGCCCCCTTTATAGATTGGCACCACATGTGCTTCTCACCAATCCCTAGGTACCCTCCCTGTCTCAAGCGACCTGTTGAAGAGCTCGACCAGGGGTGCAGCCAGTATGTCCACCAATTCCCATAGTACTCTCGGATGAATGCCATCCGGCCCAGGAGATTTGTCTTTCTTTAGGGCCTTGAGGGCTAACCACACCCTTTCGGTGGAGATAGCATCATCCATCCCTCCACCTTACTGGCCTTTTATCCTTATCCTGATGTGACACCGGCTGGGGTACCTCTTCCTCCCTCTTGCTCCATTTCTGTTGCTCCCCTGATCCCACTCCTGCCGCTTCTATCCCCCACGTGCCTTGCTTTGTAGATATCCATCCCCCTCCCTAGTGAACATAGGCAGTACTCGTTTAATACCTCTGCCTGGTCCCTCGCCTCTTCCACCCACCCTCCTTCTGATCTCAATCTGCTGAGATGGCCTTGTTTTCTCTGCTCCCCAATGTGCCGGAAGAACCCATTTTCCCTCCATGTATCCCTGTGCCAGCCGCTGCTTTACTGGATTTTGCCCCTCACCATCCGGGTGACTTTTCTAGATGCAAGATGGTACATTTCCTTATCCTTATCCCCTCTTGTTGTTTTATATTTTTGTAGGCGCCTTCTTTTCTCTGCCGCTACCTGAACCTCACTGGACCACCAGCATGGTTTATGTGACCTTGCTCCCTTCGTTTCACCTTAGCGCAGGTCCTGACTGCCTCATGAAGTCCCATTTATGACCTCCATCTCTTTTCCACATTTGTCATTGATGTAATCCCTTCAAGTGATCCTGAGAATATTTCCCATGCCCACAAAGTCTGCCCCCTGAAGTCCACTGCCAGTGTCCTAGATCCCCCTCCCCCCATGCTTATTTGAAACCAGACAGTATTGTGGTCGCTCCCAGTCAGGGGATCCTCTACAACCAGGTCCCTTACCAGATCCCCATCTGCCAGAACCACGTCCAGGACATGCCCCTCCCTTGTGGGCTCCATCACATGCTGTGTTAAGAACACATCCTGGAAGCCGTCCGGCAGCCTCTGCTCCTTGGCCACCTTAGAGGACATGGTTCCCCAGTTTGTACCTGGCATATTAAGGTCCCCCATCAACACCACTCTTTCCCCTTTTGGTCCACACTGGGCAATAATGTTGTCCAGCAAACCATCCTTCAGAATATCACCCATACCGGGGGGCCTATATACTACACCCAGCTTGACCTTATCTCCTGCTAGGGTTCGTAAGGTGACCCATAAGGACTCCACGTTTCCCTCTGCCTCTTCTACCCTAGCAATTTCTATGTCATCTCTAATGAACATAGCCACTCCACCCCCTCTGCCCTCCTTTCTGTTCTTCCTAAGCATAGTGTACCCCTGCACGTTTAGGTCCCAGTCATGGTTTTTGTTGACCCGTCTCCATGACCGCCACATCCACCCCCGCCTCGAACAGCATGGCCTGGAATTCTGGCAACTTGTTTCCCATGCTCCTGGCATTTACTAACACGACCACCCCACCCTTATCCCTTTGTCGAACCCATCCAGGTTCCTTATACTTCCATCCTCCCTCTGCTCCTCCTGAAACCTCCACCCCCAGTCTGTTTCCCCCTTCCCCTTGGGTTTGAAGGCTACTCCCCTCATCTGGAGAGAGGGCTTCTGGTCAGCCTCCCTTATCCCCCCAATTGTTATGTGTGCCTTTCTGGGATTCCAATCAAGGGTTGCCTCGGCATCATACATGAACCAACACTAGCACATGCACATTGCCAAAGTGCTCTACATAAAAAAAAAAAAAAAAAAAAGATGCACAAATCAGCTAAATGCTTGCACAAGAGAAACATTTTTAAATTTCTTCCTAAATGTAACCAAAAGACTAGATCACAGAAACACAGAAAACAATGGTAGATAAAAGCCAAGAGGCCCACCCTGCCTGCCCAAAACTTTCATTTTGGAACTGTGCACCTGCTACTCGCTTATGGCTGAATGCAAGATCTTTCACTTGGTAATTCAACTTCAATATCAGCATAAACCGCTAGCACAGGCCACCATTTTGTTGTACTCAGTAGGGCTATTTTACGTCCCATTATCCACTAGCCACATAGCTAAAACCCAATCGATTTCCTAAGTGGCTAAAAACATTAATCAACTGTCGCACAGAAACACAGAATCTGTAAGCCGAAAAGGCCCATTCACTGTGTCTTTGTGTCTTCCCATTCCCAATTAATCTCTTTTTCACCCTCCTACGGTCTACCTCCCCAGTCCCATGGACCTGTCCAGCCCCCCGTGGAGGCCCGCCTCACCTACCTGGCGGTCTTTCTGAAATTAGAAGGATGGTCCTGGGCCCAGGTGCGGGGAGTGGGAGATCCGGTGAAGGTTGGTCCGCGGTGGGATGTGAGCATTGGTCCTCGCGATCTCCTTCACCTCCTCTGGTCCACGAGGTTTTTCTTAGCATTACTCCCTTGGGCGTGGGCGTGCAATGACATCTGGAGCATCAACGTGCCACCGCGAAATGCCCCTAGCAATAGCAGTGCTGGTGCGGGTTCCCGATCTCCGCCGGGGGGCCGCACAGGTGGCGATGCAGGCCTAATGCCCACCCAGGATGGGAGAGGCAGTCCTCCAGACATTCAATCCCCTCCCTCCCCTGCCAACCCTTGACGATCCGCGTCCGTCTCCGAACCCGGGTTGCCAGCGTGGAGCGAGGTGTGGCGTCCACTGCCTCAACCCTCAGCACCACATGACCGGCCATTCCCAACTAATCTTGAATGAGAATGCCCGCGAGACTCTTCACTCTCCCCTTCACCTCCTTCTGGTATGATCGTTACCAAGCCGTTGTATCTGTCCTACCCTCATTTGAATGCCCCCACTAATTTTGCATAGACTACCTCCTCTGGTAGATCATTCTACCACCCTCTCTATGAAAAAGTACTTTCTGGTAAGTACCTTAACCTTCCCCCCACCAACTTCATGGAGCCACCCCAGGTGTTTGTGTTCCCTCTCATTCTGAACAATTCCCTGCTAGCCACTTTATTTACCACGTGGAGGTATTTATTTGTTTCAATCGTGCCCCACATGTTCAGGTCTGCCAACCTCTTCTTGTATGTCCTTTCCTGCTGTCCCTGGAGCATCTTTGTTATCCTCCGCTGTACTGTCTCCGCTCTGACCCTGTCTTTCCTTAGATGTGAACTTTAACACTGCACAATACTGCAAAGAGCAGGTGAACCAGTGACCTATACAGTGGTAGCAGCACCTCCTTCCTGTTGCTGGTGATCGCCCTCACAATGCACCACAAGATCCTATCTGCCCTACCCACTGGCCTGTTGCATTGTGCTGATACCATTAAACTAGCCTGTCTGATATTTTTACTTCCACGTCCTTTTGTCTGCAGTGCTTTCCACTGCTACCTCCCTCTGTTACATTCAGTGTTAGGACTGTTTCCCCCTTTGTGCAATGCATCACTTTGCACTTCTTGTCATCATTTTTAATTAGCTGCCATACTTGTGACCTTTGCCTTGTCCTGGTGCTCCTCCTCATTTGAAAGAGACTTTCTCCCCCTGGTGTTTGTGTTTATCATGTCAGTGACTACCACTGTAAAGCTGTCCCCACACTATCAGTGGTAACATTCTGTAGGTCCTGCCATGTGTCATTCATGTGCCTATTTACTCTAGATTTGAATATGTTTATATTGTTGCTATTAATGACATCAAATAGTAATGAATTCTAAATTCCAACTCCTCTTTAACTGAAGAATAATTTATGCAATGCCTGTGAGGATAAATTCTGGCAAATATTTGTAATATTCCTAGGGTGGTCAGACCTAAAGCAAGTTTATCCTCACTCCAGGTCCCCATGCCATAATGCATCCACACAGTAATTAGAGACCGGACAGAGCCAGCAGTGCGAGCAGTACACTTTCACTTTCTCTGGCACCAGCCGACTTGTGCAGTGGCTCCAACTCTGCACCTCTCAGTGTGAAGCCGTCACTTACACTTAGAGCTTCACTTTCTCGCTCTTTTTTTTTTAAAATAATCTGCCCCAAAACACTACTGAACACATACTATTCCCTTCAAAATGTAATTTCAAACACCTCGATCATATATGTTGCAACCCTTCTATTCCTCCCTCCCTCTGTGGCCCTGACCATAACTCGCCCTACCTCTGACTGGCTCTCAGTGCCTCTACTGGCCACCAAAGAGTTGTCCCATTGGACTGAATGCAACATAATCATCCACTCTCCACTCAAAGAGCTACTGACGCCTCAAAGAAAACTAAAAAAAAAAATAAATAAATAATAATTAGTTACAATTCTGCTTGCATTCCATTTACAGTCTATATATTTATCCTCCCTATTATTTATTACTGATGAAATTTACATGAATAAATTATCTTTGACGTTCATCTGCTCCATAGCTTATTTCCTACTTTAAGTCATAATCCTCTGTTGTGACTGTAACCCCCTACAAATAGGGGTTCCCGAAAAGTCTTCCTCGAGCTTGCCTAAATGCTCACTGCCAGGCTGGTGTCCTGCATTTTAGCAGTTTAAATGTGACTGCCAGAGACTGCCTGTATATTCTCTGTGTACTGCCTCTTTAAGAGTTGCCTGGATTGCAGTCACAAGTAATCTGAAAGATGTAACTATTTGTTGAAAATCATTTACAGTGATAATGATAATGTAGTTTGTCTAACCTGCCTTCTTTGCAGCAAGGACTGTCTTGTTTATCTCCACTATATTGGTCCTGGACTGCCAATTGGACCCATCAGTACTGGTGGGACCGAAAATGGAGCCGGACTACATGAGCTCTCTGGAGTCAAAATCAGTAGGAATTATAGTTTGGGGCTTTTTGCGCCTTTTTGCACCTGAAGGGGGAGCCTTCGATGTGACTGACAGGAGGATCAGCCAACCAAACCTTTTGGATCTTGGGAAATTTCCCAGGCTGCTGCAGCTAGTTTCAGTTTTGAGCTGACAAGTGAAGAAGCAACAGCTCAAGTGATTTTGCATGGGAGAACTGTGAAAGGGCTGAGTTTTGGCCTGCATGTTTGCCTGCTGTCCCTGAGAGGGAAAAGAGAGTTTATTCAGACTGAATCCGAGTTGTGAGGACTATTTAAGCCACTGGACTGTGACCAGGCTTTAACCTGAAGAAGACCGAAGATTTGTTGAATGCGATCGGCCAGTCAGGATTTCCAGCTGCTTCTGAATCCCCGGTTTGTGCAGAGACTTTGTGATCGTGACCGGGGAGCGGTTTGCCTGGTACAGAAGAATTTCCTTACATGTAAATGTGCTGTGTATTGAAAGAGGGTCGTGATTTGGTTCTCCACTGTGTGAACTATATTCTGCTTGCTGGTACCGTAGAATCCTTTACATGTAAATGTGCTGTGTATTGAAAGTGGGTCGTGATTTGGTTCCTCACTGTGTGAACTGTGTTCTGCTTGCTGGAAGCTTTATCCAGCCTAATCGGACTGAATCTGCGTTCATCTCCATTCGGCCTGGGCCATACCACGCTGGCCCTGCCAGACTACCCCACTGCACGGAGAAAGCCACCGACGAGAGACCTGCCTGGGGATCAGTCCCCTGCTCCACGCTTGAACAGGAACCACGCCTCGGCGAATCGTGTGGACCCTGCTTCTCCTGGCACTCCAGATTAAGCATCTGCTGTCTTGATTTTCATCCAGCCTGTGTCCAGTCTTTGGTATCGTGAGTAATCATTAGGGTAGCTCCCTGCAACAACAGCCTAATCTAAAAGTGTGTCATCTGATTGTCTTGTTGTTTTCTTTTCACAAACTGAGCCCTCTGGTTCCGGATTACAAATAGTGTGTGTTGTGCATGTTATTTTCTTCCATCACAGGGCCCCAACCAGCTGCAACAATCCTGGCTAGCCCACCATTCTCCATCTGGGTACCCAGAGTGTGTGACTGTTTATGGACCCTGAAGTGCATGTATAATTGTTTGACTGATACAGCCTTTAAGCAAATTAACCTGATTACGCCCCTCCCTTGTTCAAACCCCTTAAATAAATTTAGATCTAACTCTTTTTTGCATTTACCCTGACTGTGGTTCCAGTTTGTGCAAGAGTACTGTACTGCTGTTATTTGCTGTGTATAACGTTGTTTTACAGGGGGTCCCCAGGGCCGGGCCAGAGGAAAGCCCTGGTGGTAAGTGCAAACAGTGTGGGTGCTGTGGTGTATCAGAGTATTGTGAAAGTGATTATTGTGTATTGTTCCAGCCACTAGTAAGGAAAGGGGGGTTACAGTGTCGGAGAATGTGCCCAGGTTAGCTTGACCACTACCAGCCCTGACTCCGGTTGGAAGCACCGTTTCAGAACTCAGGCCCCTTAACCTGCTACTAGCCAAGCAGGCGGGGTAGTAGCCCTTATGTTAGTGCTACCTAGGGGTTATATGACATCACAGTTTGTTGCCATGGGAATAACTGTGATGTCACAAGCAGTGCTTTATAACCTCATGTACAGAAAAAGCAATAGGAACAGATGAACTCTTCAGAAGCAAAGATCCTGTTTTCATGCAAATGACCACAGTAATAAATGATGGGGAGGAGAAGTACAGAACTAATGAGAAATACAAGCTGAAACATGTCTTAAAATTATGTTTTGTTAATGTTCTCCTGAAGGTGTCAGCTGCTCTTTAAGCTGCATTGCTCACCACTCACTCCCTTGCACTTCACACTGAAAATTTTTTTTTATTTTTATTTAGTTTTTGTTGACCGGGTAAGTGCACTAGACAAATCCTGCCTATTTTCAGGCACGACCCGGGGGAGGGGGATACAGATGAATACCAACTGACCTTGAACCAGATTAAGCTGTTGGTGGTATTTTTAGTGAATGAGGGAAATCTGGCCAGGACACAGGGAAATTACCCTACTCTGTAGGCAGGTGGCGTGTCCATCGGCTTACGGAGATGGCGGGGCTCAGTTCGGAGCTGGTGCTTGAGGAAGCTGGACGTGATTGCGGGGAGGATGCTGGTTTGGTGTTGGGAGATGACCAGCAACATGCTTCCCCAGCGAAGGACGCTTCGGAGGAAACCAAAGTGGAACTATCAAGATTATCCAGTACACCAATCTTAATTGCAGATACTGAGGTGACATTATGCACCAATACAGCTTTAGAAGAGAAACGGATTTACCTGCAGCAGCAGCTTCTCCTCTTGGAGGAAGAATTACAACGAGAACAACTCAGTCAGGATGTTGAAAAACAAAAAGAAAACGCAGGCTGGAGAATATTTCCTCTCATTTACTGAAAGTTTTCTGACAGAACAGCGTCACAGGAAGATGCACAGCGGAACCCCTTAATCACGAGGGATTACAGGAGTTCAGGATGGTCCCCTGACCGTGCACACTACGAGCGGGATGGCACCAACACCCAACCGGTGACTGGAGTGCTGACCCATACCGGACGAGGAGTCTGTTTTGGAAGTTGTTTTGTCCTCGGTATTACGATCGACCTCCCCAGTTGATATTATTTTGCCGGATTTACAAATCATGACAGGATTACAGGACAGGCCTTTACCGGTGCAGCAAGGTTCTACTACTACAGGTAATTTAAATTTTGAGTCTTCACACACTGAACTTCCAAATGCCATCTTGAGGACTGCAGAGAATTTAGAACAGTCGGTTAAGACTTCGGAAACTGGGCCTGAAGCCTCTGACTCTCAAGAGCTCAGACAGTCGTAGAGGCCGGAGAATATTCAATGCCCTTCTTATGCAGACTTATTTCGTAAGCCTATAGAGCTGGCTAAATGCCGAAATGCGATAAGACTGAGATATTTGGGAGGCATGGATATTGTCCCGGACAGGTATTTTGTGGGGTGAATTTTGCTAAAACAACCACTAGGTTTTACACCTTCAGAAGTCTATGCCCTGATTCATGCCCCCGGGGAACATACTTTTGACGTCAGTTTTAGGTCCCCTGAAATTTTGGAACGTTTCTGGATTAAACATATGACAGTCAAAACTAATCCCTTATGGACACCTTTTCAGGTGATCCCTTTGACAAAGCAACCTTTTCAAGTTATAACTGTGTTATTTGGGAATGAAGGAGTTAATATCTCAAATATTCTTTATTGGTTGGAAAAGCATTGTGAACTGCAAGGAACCTCTGACCCTATTTTAGATGCAGAGGTGTTTTGGAATGGGGGGTGGAAATTAAAAGTTAAACTGACCTAAACCGCGGATGGTTTAGAACATCTACCAAATTGCTTTTATACTGGCAGAGATAAGGGTTTTATTTTTTACCCAGGTCAGTCGAAAAGATATTTTAAATGTGAATCCCCATACACATCTTAGTTCTGCTTGTACTGTACAACACTGTACTTTTTGTGGAGACACCAGACATTCTAGTGTTCACTGTATTAACAACCCAAAATGTAATCTTTGTGATGAAGGTGGTCATAATTTTATTGAGTGCCCATGGGCTGCACATAATACAGGCGAAGCGGATTATGGTATCCAAGATTTTTTGTACATAGGGCTACAAAAACAACTTCTGCTTCGGCTCAACCTCCATTCCCATCAGACCCACAACCCCAGAGAAAGCAACAAAACAAAGATAGGCATTCTAGCAGTGTGGATCCTGATATCTCTTCCTCTTCACAAAGCTTAATTATGACCCTTGTGTCCCCTGACCCACCTTGGCACTCACGGAGTGAACAAGATAGTAGGGTGTCTATGCCACCCCCCCAGCCTCCTGTGACCATGGCTCCCCCTGATCCTAGTAATGAGGACACTCCTTGTACATGCACTACACTCATGTCTGGTTTACCAGTAACGTTGGGTGTTCCTGTCATTGAAAATAGATTCTCAGTTTTACCGGTGGATGCAGACAAGGAAGATTTTGATTCTGATACAGACTCTGTGACCTCCTCCCAAATGGAGATTGCTTCTGACCCAGATACCAATGTCTGCACTATTGGTAAAGTTAAGAAAAAATGTGGTTCCCACCTTAGAGCAGGTACCAGAAAAAGCACTAGATTATCTGCAACTGGTACCTAAATCACTGCTTCATCAGAAACCTCTGTCAGCTATGATTTAAATATAGCTAGCTTGAACACTAACAGCATACGTTCAGAAGTAAGAATGTTGGCTATTTTTGAACTATTTTCCTCTCTACAATATGACATAGTGTTTTTTCAAGACACTAGATTGTATTTATTACAGGATTTTACTACCGCTTCTGAGGCCTGGATATGGGGGCCAAGATTTTGGTCAGGGGAAGAAGACCGCTGTTCAGGTCTAGGGATTTGTTTTACCACCCCAACTATAAAAGTTACCCATATGGTAGATATTTTTCCAGGCCGAGCCTTTTTATTGGATGTCACCATAGCTACTACTGATTTTTGGTTAATTAATATTTATGGCCCACAAACAAAAACTGGAAGAATTTCCTTATTGAAACAAATACGTCCATATCTTTTTACCAGTAAAAATGTTTTGTTTGGGGGAGATTTTAATATTAATTGTACAAATCAGGACAGACATTTTTCCACTGCAAAACTATATTATGATACAAATTTTTTGAACTCTTTGCTTAAACAGTCTGATTTACTGGACGTTTTTTCTTCTCACACTAAGGTCCCACATACTTTTTTTCAGGGAAAAAAATCTTCCTGTATTGACTATTGGTTCTTATCTTCCTCTTTGCAGACTAGAGATCCCAAGGTATTATTAGTTGCACCGTCTGATCATGTTCTTTTGAGTGTCACTTTATCAAATTGTCAGGCAACTTCTAGGGGGTCGGGATACTGGAAATTAAATTTATCCTTATTAGATATACCAGAAGATAGGGAAGGGTTTCAAGCCATTATTACAGCCAGAAAGTCAGTTTTGTGTTTATATGATGACAGGCAAGCTTGGTGGGAGGACACAAAACAAGAATTTTGGATTTATTTTCAGTCAATAGGGAGATTAATGGGTAGATACAGATCTCAGGAATATTCTGCTCCCAGACGGTGTTTATTTTCTTTTCAGGAGCGTATACTGAAAGGCTTAGAATATGATAATCAGGAATTTGTGTGTTTAAAATCTAAACTTACCAAACTCCAATAAGATTGTATGTCCTCATAACGGCAGGAACAAAGGTTTGGAGTTACTGGTACTAGAGCACATATGAATCCATTTGATTTTTGTAATGCTTCAAGACAACGAAAATATATAAAGTCACTTAAATTACATACAGGAGAAGTAATACATAATAAGGAGGATATACTGGCAGAAGTTGCCAGGTACTTTGAGAGTTTATTTTCTGCAGACCCACTACTTTCCAGTTCTAATAAAGAGGGATGGTTAAATTCTTGTCCTCTTCAAACAGTTCCAGACTATCTTTTACCAACTTTGACACAACCAATCTCAGGGCGAGAAGCTGAAGATGTCATTTCTTGTTTACCAGTAGGGAAGGCCCCAGGTTCTGATGGGCTCCCAAATGAATTATACAAGTTACTATTACCATTTTTGGCGGATTAAATGACTAATCTTTTCACGTATAGTTTACAATCCAGGACTCTGCCTACCAGTACGTCTTTAGGATTGGTAATTTTACTTTATAAAAATGGTGACAGAGATGCTATTGGGAACTGGAGGCCAATCACTCTCCTAAATAGTGATTACAAAATCCTTACAAATGTAACCCCTAGATGGCGCTATCCCAGGGGCTACTACCCCTGTCTGATTTGCCACTAACAGGTTGAGGGGCCTGGATCCAATGGCGGGTGCCTCCACCCAGAGGTCAGGGTTTGCAATAGTTAAACTAACTTGGTCACAGCCCTCTGGGACACTGCAACCCCCCTTTCTTCCCACTAGTGGCCCACAC
Source organism: Neoceratodus forsteri (assembly GCA_016271365.2). NCBI lineage: Eukaryota > Metazoa > Chordata > Ceratodontiformes > Ceratodontidae > Neoceratodus > Neoceratodus forsteri. The sequence continues at coordinate 1,733,595,904 of CM057449.1, forward strand.
AATATATCAGAATTACCTTCACAGTATACACTTACCCCCAGGTCTGGTTCCGGCACTGGGACCTCCTGTGAAATGAGATACAGTGCAACAATCACAGTACAGTACTTTAACATAGACAAATACCTCAGGCAGTATAACTTTGCTGAAACAAGCAGCTCTGATTTATTTAGGGGGATATAACAAGGACAGGGGGAAATCAGGTTAATTATCTTATCACTCTAATAATCTAACTATGGCTCTGTGCACAGGCCTATCCCTATCAGTTACTGTCCCTGGGTACCCAAGCCTAGTGGCTAGTCAAACCGTGGCAGCTGGTAGGGGCCTTTCACACAGAAAAGGAGAATTAAACAGTCAGCAGTACAGTAATTCCATTTTGGATTTAATGTAGCAATTCAACAGGGAGCGACCCTGAATTAGTACTCACGACCTCCAAATAAGATAGGGTCCTTCAATGTCAGCAGGGCTCACTTGAGGTACACAAGCCTCTTCCACACATCCATATAAAGAAAGCACTATACCAGGCAGGCTGCATCTGTATCCCGATCGCAATTACTGCACAATACCGGGAGAACACACAGCAGATTCAGTTCCTGACAGACCGATTACAATTTTCAGCAATTCCTCCAGTCTTCTACAGGGTGAGCCTGGTTTCTACTCTTCAGAGATCCTTTGATTCTTTTCACAGGGAAGATTCAGTCCTAACAAGCTGTTACACAAGCTGCAGACCGAACTCTGGGCCTTACACGTTTTGACTAAAACTGCACACTGAAAAGCACAGGGCTCCTTCCTTCTTCACTGCCAAAGCTCAACTGGGACTCCAACCCGACAAAACGGGCACTTCCTTTAGTTCCTCCCAATTCTTGACTGGATTGGCTGTCACTCTAAAAGACTGCTGCTGTTGGTCCAAAAGGCACTAAGTCTAAACTACATCTCCCAGAGTCACTGCCCATACAATCCTCTTGTGGCTGGCTCAGATTATGAGTCAAGTTCTGATTCGTCAAGGCACCATTTTAGAGCTAGCTTACCCACACTGATTGGTCCAGTTCAGCAGTTCAAAACTAGAATGGGGAACTAGCAGACACAGTTCTGGCTGCAAAGAAAGCAGGTTAGACAAACTGTAATTTCATTATTACTCTAAATAATTTCTGGCAAACAGTTACATCTTTCAGATAGGTTCCCTTTGCACTCTAGTGACTGCAAAATGAAGTGAATTGGCAGCAGCAGTGGTACTCAGAGAAGCACACAGTCCCCCATACAAACTAATTATATCTGCAAGCAGACAGCTCTAAAGAGACAGTACCAGAGGCTCTAAAAGCACTCACTGATAAATGGCTTAAATACCCAAACACCATTCAGGCTTGGAGCATTCAAGCAAGCTCCTGGAAGTCTTTTGGGAACCCCCATTTGCAGGGGTTACACCCTTCCTGGCCTGGGAAAGCTTGGCGTCAGCGTCAAGCAAGTACCCCATAAGTTTCAACTGCAACCATATGCATTTGCATTAGGCTGCACATGTAATCATCAGTCAATATATCATTTTACCAAGAACACATTTCTGAAACATTGCAGTCGTCCTCTTTACACAGTATTACATACATTGTACCATAACTCAAGTTATTACCTCTTGTACATGAAACCTGAAGAGAGGGCCCTTCCCTATCAGTTACCTTGGGGCTGGATGGGCAAGGACTCATATGAAGACGCAACACAAGTAACTTGGAGTTAGCACTGACGCTCAGTTTGGGCAATGAGCCGGGGACACATACACTCCTTTATGGACAACATTGAGAGGCAAGTCCACAGGCCTCCCAAGTGAATCATAACTGAGGTGCACCACAGGCTTTCAGCTCGACCAGTCTTTCTAGGGGAACTGTTATAGTCTCTGCACTCTGAGCCTCATTTTCAGCATTGTCCTCACTTGTCAGGGGAGTCTCCATGGGGTAGGGAGGCTAGAACTTGGGGCACTTTCAGCTCAGGAGTTACAGTTTCTGAGTCACAACATTTGGCTCGCATGGAAGCTTTCGGACACTGGCAGTGGACTGTCAGGGCACTCAAAATACTCTTCTTCTTAAGTGTGTCTTGAGTCTGCCCCAATCTATCATTTTCCTCCCTGAAAGCTCAAACAGTTCAACCATGCACAATGATTCCATTTCATCTGATCTGATGCTTTGCACTTCACTTTCTGGGAGCATTGGCTCCAGGGATGAAGCTGGGGCTTAGACAGTCCAGAAGGCCCAGCTTTGTCTCCAGTATTGACTAGGGATTGCCCGAAACAATTGACTCAGTTCATAAGAAGGATAGTATTCAAGTCACTCTCACTTTCTTCCGATATGGACTGACAGTCATGCCTCAACTGGGACTTGTGGAGGGGAACACTTTAACTTTGCTTCTGTAGGTGCAGACTTTCTTGATCTTCTCTTAGCAGCAGCTCTAGTCACTGGTCCAGAGGGCATCTTCTGGGGCTCAGACTCAATTAAGATTTGTCCAATGGGCAGTAAATGATTTCTATGCATTGTTTTACATCTTTTGAATTATTCTCAGGCCTTACTTTTGTACACTGGCAGATCATCTAGTTTGCCCACTACAATGTGAGGGAGATGGTGCCATCTGTCAGCAATCTTGTGCTTGCCATGCAGTCCCAGATTTCTTAGCAATACCCGATCTCCCTCCTGGAGTTCCTGTGCTTTCACCTTTTATCATACCTTTCTTTGTTGGAGATTTCTTTTGGCAGCCATGGTTTGAGCCAGTTAGTACGCATAGTTAGCTGGGCCTTTAACTTTTGCACATACTGTAAATAGTTGTCAGCTTGAACCCCATCAGGAGAGACCCCAAAACACACATCTACTGGTAGTCAGCTTCTCTTCCAAACATCAGGCAGTAGGAGAATCCAGATGGCATCACTTTGGTGCAGTTATAAGCATGTACCAGGATGCTAATTGTTGGCTCCATCTGAAGGCTTGTCCTTTGGGTGCAGGGTGCCCTAGCATATCTAGCAAAGTGCGGTTGAACGTTCAGGCTGTGGGTCCCCCTGGGGTGGTAAAGAGTGGTTCTGGACTTCACTCCCCACAGAAAGCATCTCTTTGATCAGACGACTCTCAAAGTCTCTCCCTTGATCAGAATGGATTCTTTGTGGAGCCCCATAGTGAACAAAAAAGTTTTCTACAAGTACTTTGGCCACAGTGGATGCTTTCTGGTCTTTGGTGGTGAAAGCTTGGGCATATCTCGTGAAATGGTCAGTGACCACCAGCACATTACTGATATTTCTTTGATCTGACTCCAAACTCAGAAAATCAATACAGACCAGCTCCATGGGTGCACTGGTGGTGATGTTAACAAGGGGCAGCCCTCTGAGACAAAGCTTTCCTCTGTAATAGCGACTACTAAGATTCGAATGTGTTGCTCCCATCAGCCTCATCTTAGGCCAATAGAATCTGGATCTCACCAAGTCAAGTGTTCTGTCTATACCAAGGTGCCCATGTGGTTGTGCAAGGACCTCAGTACTGAGTCTCGAAGGCAGTGGGCAGCACTAGTTGTTGTTTGTTTACTTGTCCCCTCTGTCTACTGTTTCTCTGTATAACAGTTTATTGATCAGTTTCAACTTAGGACCTTCTTTGTATAACAGTGCAGTTCTCAAATCAGTGGACTAATTTGGACACATCTTTTCCTGCATAGGGCTTCTAAAGCTGCTTTGATCATGGGATCGGGATTGAGCCGCTTGAATACTAGTCATTGTCAGCTGAGGCAGTGCACCAATGTCTATTGCAGAAAAGTGGCAATAAGCAGCAGGTATGACAATTCTCAGAGGCTCCCAAGCAATCCACCATGCAGTCCACTCGTCCGTGGACATTTGTTCCTCCTGTCAAACTTCGGCAGAGTGCCCGAATGTCAGGTTCTGCCAATCGGACCCAATCATTCTGGAGAACAGGCCTCGGGAGAGAGCATCAGCATCTATGTGGTTCAGACCTGCTCGGTATTCGAGAGCATAGTCATATGTAGATAATGCAGAAAGCCACCTATGGCCAGTGGCATCCAACATTAGCTGAGGTCTGCACATAGGTCAAAGGATTTTGTCAGTTTTACTAGTATTTTAGCCCCATACAAGTACTCATGGAATTGGTCAACAATAGCCCACTTCAAAGCTAGGAACTCTAACTTATGTACAGGATAGTTCTTTTCAGATGGGGTCAGGCTTCTACTGGCAAAGGCCACTGGTCTCAGGCCATTCTCGTGCTCTTGGTACAACACAGCCCCCAACCCTTGCAAGCTAGCATCAGTGTGCAGGGCGTAAGGTTTTCTTGGATCGGCATAGGCCAGCACTGGAGCATGGGTAGTTGATATATGATCTCATGAAAGCAGTCTCACAATCAGGGGTCCAGCGGACCCCAAATACTTCACTTTCGGATGAAAATACACTCTTTCAGTCTTGAGGCGCTGACTTTTGGTATTTTTGTGGGTTGGGGATACCCTTGAGTAAGGTTAAGTAAAGGCGGATCACTCTTGAATAGTCCTTGATGAAGCGCCGATAATAACCACAGAATCCCAGGAATCTTTGCAGTTCTTTTAGATTTTGGGCTGTGGCCAGGTGGTCAAGGCCTCAACTTTACTTCGGTCGGTCTCTATTCCTCGGTGGATACTATGTCCCCATACTTTACTGATGTTTGAAAGAATTACACTTATCAATGGACAGTTTAAGGCCAAAGTCCTCCAGTCGGTCCAATACCTTAAATAATCTGCTCTCATGTTCCTCCAGTGAGCTGCCAAACACAATAACATCATCTAGGTATACCAGGCACTCTAGTAAGTTCATGTCCCCACTGCACGCTCCATCAATCGTTGAAAAGTGGCTGGGGCACCTGAAATCCTTGAGGCATCCTCATGAATTCACATAAAGCCAAGTGGACAGATAAAGGCCGTCTTCTCCACGGTCCTCTGGGGCCATCGGGATCTGTAGTAGTACCCTGCGGAGATCCACACAGAGAACCACTTGCTCCCGTTTAGGCAGTCCAAAGCATCCTGAATCACGGGCATTGTGTACTGATCAGGGATAGTCCGCCGGTTTAAGGTGCGGTAATCCACACACATCCTTACTGTTCCATTCTTTTTCCTCACTACCACAATGGGGGAAGCATAAGGGCTTCTGGATTCTTGTATTACGCCAGCAGCTAACATCTCTTGCAGATGCCGTCTCACATCATCTATGTCAGCAGGTGCCAGGCGTCGAGACCTTTCACGAAATGGTCTTTCGTCATGCAGCCGGATATTGTGCTCAGCTCCTTGCCGATCCTACATCCCATTCCTTTAAAGAAACACCTGGTCTCTCCTGGGCAAGCTTCTCACTGATCCTCACTTTCCATTCAGCTGGCAGCGGGGAGTCTCCGAAATCAAACAAGTCAGGCGTTACTCTGTCATTCTTCCTTGAACTCTTGCTGCTGGGTAGCACTGCAGTGTCTGCACAATGCACATTAGCCAGGATGCAACCTCTGTTTACTCGAATGTCTCTTTCAGACACATTATGAACTTGGACCATTACCCTTCTGGCATAAGCATGGGCTCTAGCGGGCAAAATACTAGGCTTGACCAGCAGTCCCTCTGGCAATTTTCCATCGCCTGGTGCATCCAACATTAATATTTTATTCTTAACATCCTTTCTGATCCGGACCTCTCCTGCAAGGTACACTGGGCATTTGGCGCCAGGATCAGAGACTCAGGATCCTTCTTCCATACAATTCCGAACCGGTTCCTCTGGTTCTGTTTTCAGCATCTCTCTGTGCCTCATAGGCCTTCTTAATTAAAGCGGAACTCTAAAAGCTCTACTAGTCTTTGACCCCTGTTTTCATAACACAACTGTGCCAGCCTTCCGAACATATGAGCATTTGTTCCAATCAACAAAGGACACCATCATACAGTCCAGTGGGGGACACACTAAGGCTAGGGTCTCTACTTGTTCGGCCACTCCAGCCACGGAGGTGGGGAAAGACACCAAATCGGATATACCCGGAATAGGGGTAGGCCTTCTCCTTAACCCCCATACATACAGTCCTTCTAATGGTTGTAAAGTGCGTCCTGACAAATGCTTCTGATACCAATCCTGGAACATAATTGTCACTTGAGAGCCACTGTCTAATACAGCTCTTGTAGACACTCCATTCACCTTTACAGTGGTCTCCATGGAGGGACCCACTATTTCTGGACCAGTCTGGAGGCGGTGAGTGGGGGCCTGGGCAACAACCTTGCCACAAGGGCGTGAATTAGCATTTTGGTGCCCTCACTGGGATCATGTCGTACCTCTTAACCACTGATTTCTTCTCCGAAGCTCTCCTTGTAGCCTATATGCAACTTTGTCAGTGTCTTTTGGGGACTGGCATTTCCCTTTCATGTGCCCATCTTTCCACAATTATAGCAAAACATTTCTGGAGTTTGAGCTGGCCAGGCGCCACACTGGGAGCCAGGGCCGAAGTGTTACTAACTGGAAACCTGGGTGCCATCTCTGTCCTGCGGCGTGATAAGCATTTGGAGACATCTCGTCAGTTTCTCCACTCCATGGTCAAGGAATTGAGTTTGGAGCTGTTATCAGCAGGAGATACATGGGTGAGTACCCCCACCCCATAGCAGATACCCAGTCGGATATAGGTCAGGAGCCCGTACTTGCAGGCGTGGCCTTCATAAAGGACTTTTTTTGAATTCCGGATCTCTCTCAACAGTTCGCTCCATTGTGGCATATCTTTTCCTTGTCAGAGCACTCATTGACTGTCAACCTCTGCCCTGAACTTCACTTGATGGGTCACCCTCAGTCCTCGAGTCGTAGCCACAGCTGTTGGTGCAGGTACCTCCGAGGTCGCCTTTTCTCAACTCCTCAATTTCTCATTAACTCATCATAGGAGGGTGGGATTCAGTCGATTTGCCAGGCGTAACTGAAGCAACAGCAGTTCTGAGAAGGGCAGACTTAAGGATTCTGTCCAGTCTGGTTCGTCCAGTTCAATCGCTGGCAAACTACCCTTTCTGAGGCATTCTTGCAACAATTTTTCCAGCCGAGGACATACACAGACAACAACTCCCTTGGTACTGTTGTGCATTTCTTACTCTCCACCATAGGTCCTCATCAGAATCTGGGCTCCCATCACATTCTCCAAGGCCTCAAGATAGGCCTGTGCAGTCGCTTCAGGTTACTGGCCCGTTTGCTTACGGATGGTAGCCAGGGCAGGACCTCGGAGGCTCTCACTAACCCTCTTTCGCTTTTAGCCTTCCAGAGCATTGCCATTCTAGCACTTGGGGCAACATAGTCTATCCAGGTCTCCAGTCATCCTCCTTGGGGGGTGGGAGGTGCAGAGAAGATCCTCAACCTTGGTAAGAGTCGTGACTAATGGCAGGTGCAGAAATAGGAGTCTGCATTGGTTCAGCCACCATTACAGGCACTGGAGCAGGAGAGGTGTTGGGGAGGAACACCCCAGGTGGCGAGAATAGTTTCTTCAAGTCCTCCACAGTTTTCCCTCTCCCAGCAACCATTCAGCAAATTTCTCCTCAAAGTTTCAGATAGTGGTGGGGCTGATTCCCCGGTCTTTACTGTCCTTAGTTATCACTCTCCAAGCAGTGAGGGCTCCCTCTGGGGTAATGGTCTGTGGCACTTTGGAGCTATCTATGGGATCCTTAAACTCTACTAGGGCCAGGAAGTGTGGGTGAGCAGATTAGCATGCGACCCACCACCACAGGGTTTTGTAAACCTTCCACCTTGGAAAGTACTCCCTGCACAGTGTCAGTATTGATACCCAGGGGATGTCAGGATAAGCATAGCATTTGGGGGTGATCTCCTCCCAATTGCCTCCACCAGCGGTGCACAGCCACTTCTGTGGGTGCCATTTTTTTCTTAACAGTGGTTAGTAAATATGGCCACAGGACACACAATCAGCGGTAAGCCTCCAAGATGTAACCCTAGATGGCGTATCCCAGGGGCTACTACCCTGTCTGATTTGCCACTAACAGGTTGAGGGCCTGGATCCAATGGCGGGTGCCTCCACCCAGAGGTCAGGGTTGCAATAGTTAAACTAACTTGGTCACAGCCCTCTGGGACACTGCAACCCCTTTCTTCCCACTAGTGGCCCACACAATATATCAGAATTACCTTCACAGTATACACTTACCCCAGGTCTGGTTCCCGCACTGGGACCTCCTGTGAAATGAGATACAGTGCAACAATCACAGTACAGTACTTTAACATAGACAAATACCTCAGGCAGTATAACTTTGCTGAAACAAGCAGCTCTGATTTATTAGGGGATATAACAAGGACAGGGGAAATCAGGTTAATTATCTTATCACTCTAATAATCTAACTATGGCTCTGTGCACAGGCCTATCCCTATCAGTTACTGTCCCTGGGTACCCAAGCCCTAGTGGCTAGTCCAAACCGTGGTAGCTGGTAGGGCCCTTTCACACAGAGAAAAGGAGAATTAAACAGTCAGCAGTACAGTAATTCCATTTGGATTTAATGTGGCAATTCAACAGGAGGCGACCCTGAATTAGTACTCACGACCTCCAAATAAGATAGGGTCCTTCAATGTCAGCAGGGCTCACTTGAGGTGCACACAAGCCCTACATCCATATAAAAGAAAGCACTATACCAGGCAGGCTGCATCTGTATCCCGATCGCAATTACTGCACAATACCGGAGAACACACAGCAGATTCAGTTCCTGACAGACCGATTGCAATTTTCAGCAATTCCTCCAGTCTTCTACAGGGTGAGCCTGGTTTCTACTCTTCAGAGATCCTTTGATTCTTTCACAGGACGGATTCAGTCCTAACAAGCTGTTACAATGCTGCAGACCGGAACTCTGGGCCTTATACACGCTTTTGACTAAAACTGCACACTGAAAAAGCACAGGGCTCCTTCCTTCTTCACTGCCAAAGCTCAACTGGGACTCCAACCGACAAAACGGGCACTTCCTTTGAGTTCCTCCCAGTTCTTGACTGGATTGGCTGTCACTCACAAAGACTGCTGCTGTTGGTCCAAAAAGGCACTGAAGTCTAAACTACATCTCCCAGAGTCACTGCCCATACAATCCTCTTGTGGCTGGCTCAGATTATGAGTCCAAGTTCTGATTCGTCAAGGCACCATTTTAGAGCTAGCTTACCCCACACTGATTGGTCCAGTTCAGCAGTTCAAAACTAGAATGGGAACTAGCAGACACAGTTCTGGCTGCAAAGAAAGCAGGTTAGACAAACTGTAATTTCATTATTACTCTAAATAATTTCTGGCAAACAGTTACATCTTTCAGATAGGTTCCTTTGCACTCCTAGTGACTGCAAAATGAAGTGAATTGGCAGCAGCTCGAGTGGTACTCAGAGAAGCACACAGTCCCCCCCATACAAACTAATTATATCTGCAAGCAGACAGCTCTTAAAGAGACAGTACCAGAGGCTCTAAAAACACTCACTGATAAATGGCTTAAATGCCAAACACCATTCAGGCTTGGAGCATTCAAGCAAGCTCCTGGAAGTCTTTTGGGAACCCCCATTTGCAGGGGGGTTACACAAAAATTTTATGCAATCGTCTATCTGTTTGGAGTCTTTGATCCATTCAACACAGTTTTGTTCTGTGCCAAATCGTACCATTACAGATGGTCTTATTTTGTTGACAGAAATATTCTCTAGAGACCTTTCAGGAGAACTTATGGATGTTATCCTTAGTCTGGATCAAAGGCAAGCATTTGATAGAGTCTCACATGATTATATGTGGGCATGTCTTACAAAAATGAAGTTCCCATTAGAGTTTATTGCTTGGCTAAAAACCTGTTATAAGGCTGCATTAGCAACCCCATTAGTGAATGGTTGGGTGGGTAAATCTGTACCAGTTACTACAGGAGTACGACAAGGGTGCCCTTTAAGCCCCCTACTTTATATTCTGACATTAGAACCTCTTCTTGCTAGACTTAATACAACAGACGATATTAGAGGGCTATCCATAAATAGTTCTTGTACAGAAGTTAAGACACTAGCTTATGCTGATGACCTTTGCTTTATTTTGGCAGATCTCCCATCGTGCCATACTATTGCGGCCTTGCTGATGGCATATGAGAAGGGTTCAGGATCAAAGTTGAATCTAAACAAAAGTAAGTATTTTCCTCTTAATACAGAACTGTTAAATCTTACTGACTTCTCAGACATCCCAGTAAGTACTGAAGCATGTAAAATTTTAGGGATTTATTGGGGTGTGGATAACCCAGCAGGATATAACTGGGATCTCCTTTTGAAGGAAGCGAATTCTAAGGTTCAAATATGGAATAAATGGAGAATGTCCAAGAAAAAAAGGGTATATATGGTAAAGACATTTTTATTAAGCAAATTTTTACATTTGGGTGCGGTTCTTCCCCCTCCGATGTTAATGGATACTGTTATGTATGGTATATTTGTTTCAGCAATTTGGGGTAGTAGGCTGAACCCAATAAGAGAGGAATATTATATCAAGACTTTAGACTAGGAGGGATTAGAATGGTGAACCCGATAATATTTTTTTTCTCTCTATTTGTCACAAAAAAAATTTCTCCTTTATTAAACAAAGTTGGGAAGATTTGGGAGGGTTGGTTGTGGGATACCATTTCTCCCTGGATTATTCCATGGGAATCTTCTAAGAGTATACAAAAACAGAAATCTTTGGAGGGACTTCCAGATTATTTTAGATCCTGTTTTTCAAAAATAAAAGTATGGGGTGTCTTAAGGATACACCTGGAAAAGTATCACAGAAAAACTTTGTATAATATTATGGAAATGTTTTTCTTAATTCTCCCAGGCTTTGCTGATCGTCCAGCTCCCAACTTGCACAGATTGCTCATATATTGACTTCAAAAAGAATACCTACACATATGTGGGATGTGACGTGGCTTAGTGCACATCAAAAGTTGAATGTCAAGGGGAACCTAAAACATAAAGGTATTTTGGTTAGAGGTTGTCCGAGGCAAAATATGTGCATGGCATCTACTGAAACTATGCAGCATTTATTTTTTGATTGTACTTATGTGGTTGAATTTTGGTCTTATGCAGTTACACAATGGAAAGGTATGCCTTTAAAACACCTTACTCAAGAGATTTTGTTACTGGGAATTTTACCCCAATCCTGGAGCCATTATTTTCTGGACACAATCCAAGTAATTTTATTGTGTATTAAATACCACATTTGGCAGACCCGATGTGCCTGGTCTTTACAGTGACAATATTTGACCCCAATACAACTATTTGGGAAAATATAAGCCTCCATAATAAAAATTAGAAACTTTGAAAGATTCATGTTCCTCAGCCACAATTCAAAACATACTGGAAACATTTGTACTGGCTTGATACAGGGTGATTAGAGTATTAGGTTTTTTTTCCTATATGTATTTATTTTTTGGGAGTATAGATGTTTCTCTGTGACACTGAGTAAAGACTATAGTGGGAGAATTTGGTCCAAATAGACATTTTAGCCTTCCACAAACTTGGTATATAATTATTATTTTTTTAATCATTTGGCATGTTTTCAGTATAAAATGTGCTTCCTCAGTGCACATGATAGGAAGGGGGTTAAGGATGGTATTTGGCTTCTTTGTTTACTGCTCTAGGGGGTTACAATTTATATCTCAGTATGCTCAGATTTTTATATTAACATAAAATTTATTCTAAATCCTGGTAGAAGAGGCTTTCTTGACCTCTTTATAATTATTTTTTTTCTTATTTGAAAGATGTATTGTTCTGGGATTTCCTTTTTATATTAGTAATACTATTCTGTTGAATATTTGTTAAGGAGGCTTGTTTTTTAATATCCTTCTTTTCTATAGATAGGGAGTGGGGGGTTCTTTTCTTAGGTTTATTTCTTTTGGAATGTTTATTATGCATTAATGTATTTTGATATATATGACAGTATTACTCTTTACTTTAGTTATGTTTTGTATTTTATTCAGTATGATGCAATACTGTTTTTGTTATAATTTTGATATAATTGTTACAATAAAAAATTCCCCTACTCTTATAGTGGGGAGGGGGAAGAGGTGGGTTATAACACTTTACTTTTATGTTCAAGATTATCATATGGATTACTACGTGTTCATGTTTTTTGCGTTCTTTTCCCTTTTGGTTATGTATAATGTAATACTGATTTGGTAAGTATATTGTCATGATTTTGTTATGATTTCAATAAAAAATTCCCTACTCTTTTCGATAAGTGACATGGGATCTTTAACATCCTCCTGAACTACCACCAATCCAGGCAGATGGGACCTCGGTTTAATGACTCATCCGAAAGACGGCACCTCAGAAGTGCAGCACCCCTCTCATGCTGCACTACACTGTCAGTACTGGGATATTAACCCAAGTGCCAGATGTGGGAACTGAACCCAAAGCCCTCTGCTCTCCCGGCCTCAGAGGTGAGTGTGCTACCTACTGAGCCACTGACAACGCTCTGCTCTGATGTCATGACGTCATGATGTTGGCATAAGTGAGCAATCGAATCAATCGCTCACTTTCCACTCAGTCACCCTGAATTAAGCTATAAAATGCAAACCTACAATAAGAAAAAACTAACAAAAGAAACACTTAAAAAGAAAGAATTTTTGCAATTATTCTACCAGTACCAATCATGCTGAGGTAGTGGGATCAGTACCAGTACAATAAGCATGTTCATGCGCCCTGTAACATTAGTATCTAGTTAATAGAGGTGCTGGCACATAAACGTCCTCCGCAGCATAATCCATCAGTCACGTCATCAGATGCAGGGGACTTTGGGATAAATAGTACAGAGCCATAGCAGGTGGGGTGGAGGGGTGGAATCAACCAGATAAATTAAACTGCAACTAAGTAATGGCCTTAAAAATGTTTTAACATTGCAAATTGGTAAATTGGGACCGTAAGGTCCTTCAGTATTTCTCCTGAGGAGCTGAGTATTCACCTTTAAGCAAATACTTTGAAAAACTGACATTATGCTTCTTCATGCCTGATGTTATCATCAGTATTTATTTACTGAATTTTTTTGACCCGGTAGGCCCACTGAGACTAGAAGTCCCTTTTTCAGGGGTGACTGGGGGAAGGGGATACAGATGGTAACCAACTGAAATTGAACCAGATCAAGCTGTTGGTGGTATTTTTGGCTCTTCCATGTGCTAAATTCTACCAATCTAACAGTCCTTGCGAGTAGCTGTATCAGCATCAGAAGCCACTGACTGACTGACTGCAACCAATGACGTAACTGGCTGGAGGTGGAGCACCTAGAAATAACAAAATATGGGGCTTTATACTGAGCTGTTTTTAAAGACCAGGCAAACAGAAAACAGAAAAGGAAAGATGTGGCAGAAAGAGAACCAGAGGTACACAAATATGAATGGGAACACTGTGATGCTTCTCATCCACCCTAAAAAGCACCAGCTATGCTCAGCTGAATTAATGATACCATAAGGCACAAACAGCTTATATGTTATATCCATATGAGAAATTCTAGGTACTGTGAACATTTTTTCATTGCAGCAGTTTTGTAAGGGTAGAGACTTGGTTTGCTCCACAGAGCAGGCAACCCAATTCCTTGACAGTGGTTCCATTCCTATTTCGTAAATAGATCTCAGGTTGTTAGCATAAATGGAATTAGTTCCAAACCATTGCACAGTATCTGAGGGATACCACAAGGATCAATATTAGGTCCCTTTTATTTATTTCCTATATAGATAACTTACCCAACTGTTCAAAAAATACCTCTGTCCGTTTATATGTGGACGACACAGTATTAATTGAGATGGGAATCATCAAAAGGAAGTAGAGGAATGACTACAAAAGGACTTTTTGGTTATGCAGGAATTCTTTTCTGATTTAGGGTTGGTAATAAACAACAAAAAAACTCAAACAATGTTGTTTTCCCTTAAACTAAATAAAGAAAATTTGAATTCTAAGACAGAGGTTAAAACCAGGGAAGGAAACATCTTGAGCAAACTGAGGTATATAAATATCTGGGAGTTTTTATAGATCAACATTCAAATTTCAAATATCACATAAACGAATTGGGAAAAAAAGTAAATATAAAACTAGGGGCAGCAAAACGGCTGTCACATTGTACAACTATGAAAGTACGTCAAACTGTGGCAAATCAATTAATATTGCCTATTATGAACGACGAAAGTCATATTTACTGTCATGCAAATAAACAGCAATTGGTAAAATTAGATTTGGTTCTAAGCAAGTTGGCAAGATAGGTACTGAAGTGTGAGTTTAATACCCACCATTGTACTATGCCTGGCTCCCTTGGTCGGAGCTCACTGGAGATCAGAAGGAAGCGGGCATGGGCTATACAAGTCCATGGGATTTTAAAAAATAAAATGTATAAACTAGCAGAGAGGTTAGAAAAACCAAAACATGGTCATAATTTAAGAAACAAAGCAGCCAGAGTTAACAGTGCCTAAATTTAAAAATAAATTTACTGCTATGACATTTCAGTATAAGGCAGCCACTTGTTGGAACCAACTTCATTTGTATCTTAAAGATTTATATATGAAATCAAATGCTTTTAAAATTGTGGTTCATAGGGAAATGGAGTATCACTGCATTTGTAATGGATAGCCTAAATTAGAGGAAAAGTATATATGTTGATTGATAGGTGTAGTGTCTTTGTTGAATGGATCAAGCAGTGTAATGTAATGTCTGTTGTATTCTCCTTGCAGTGCATAATATTCCTTTATTGTATGTAATTTGTCTGCTTGGGATATGTACTGTTCGTTGTACTCATGTACATGTATTTTATGTTACTGAAACTTGACACTTTAAGCAGGTGCACCTTGAGAAAAGGGCATATATAGCCCTAATGGTGTTATCACTGTATACATAAATTTTATCTACTACTATTACTACTTCCACCTCTCAGTTCAGAGCCCCACCCCTGCGTGCCAACATTTCATGACATAATACAGTAGTCTGGAGAATGCTGCAGCTGCCTCCACTAAAGCGAATGGGTCATTCTGTAATATTTTCTTATACATTAAAATGTTGTTTGCTCGAATTAAAGCAACCACTCAACTAACTAGAACCTTGTTAGATGAACAGTGGCTTTGATCTGTAGCAAACACACATGCTAATGAATAAAAATAAAAGTATATTAAAAAATGTCCAAACCTGTCCAGCACAACACGCTGGCATGTTGGGGTGTAATCCTGAATCTTTTGCTTTAGTTAAGGCAAGGCAGAATGGCTGCTCTTTCACCTAATACTACTTGAAGTATAAATGCTCTGCAAGTAGGAAAGAACAGTTACATACTTAGGTAACAGTGGATTTTCGAGATAATCTCTTTCATCAGGCCACACCTACAGAACTATAGCCACCAGGCACTAGGACCACACGGAAACCTTTTTTGCAAGCAGTCCGCTAGGGGCCACCCACAACGATTTCCTACTTCGGCACTTCCCCTATAAACATGGACTCCCTCCTCAGTTCCCCGCTGGAGATCACGCTCACAGGACCTCCCTATAGGGAACCAGGAGAGAAACTATGGTTCTACCTACCAGGCGAGACAGGAAACAGCAGGTAAACCGTCCTGGAGAAAGACAGGAGTTATAGAGCTCTAAATCTTAGGGGGACAGAGGGTGGGACAGCATGGCCCGATGAAAGATCCTCTCAAAGATCTATTATTATGGTAAGTACTTAACTTCTATATCTTCTTAGAGGATATCTCTTTCATCAGGCCACATCTATGGAACGAGTACCATGCTGTACTTACAGTGAACAGTTTGAGTAGCTGGAGTCCATAGGCCTAAGAAAGAAAGCCCTGAAGCACAGCAAGGCCAAAACCTGCCCTTTTTCAGGAGGCAATGTACAGACTGCAGTATTTATTTATTTATTTATTTTTATTTATGAGCACAGTCAGAATTACAATCCTTTGAGTCAAAGACTCGTTTCCAAAGGCTCTTCATCAGATAGGACAGATAGACAGAGAGGAACATGGATCAACAGGAAAAAAACACATAGTTACAGAGTCATATGAGTTTCCTCGTACATGGTTTCATGGTTACATGGATTTCAGAGTACAGACAGGTAGACATTTACAAGGTTTACATAAATGCATTGTAGAATGGTGATTTACAATAGACAGGTTCAGTCTTGCATTTTATTGCATAGATTACGACCAAGGCTGGAGCCCGAGCTTTATGCCTGCAAACCAGTTTTACAGCATTTATTAAATGCGGAAATGGATAACATTGGCCTGTACAATGAGGTAGCTAGACTGAGTCGTGCAACCTGAGAGTATTGGTAGATATGGGGTTACATTGTGGCCCTAGGGGCGTTGTCAAGAAGATTGTGATCAGTGACAGGCCAAATAATAGGGGCACATGTGCGAAAAGTCGCACAGGAATAGTTATGCACAGGTGCAGTGCTGCGCTGTGAGCAGGTGGTTCCTGAGGGTGAGTTTGAAGGCACCTATTTTGGGGAGGTTTTAGATGGAATCAGGGGAGGGAGTTGAACCAGGATGGGGCCCTGTAGTGAAAGAATCTCTGGGCTAGTGATGTCCTGACTCTGGGTATCTGGAAGTTGGTCTTACAGGATCTGCGTGTGGAGATGGTAGTGGATGTGCATTGGAGGGAGGAGGTCAACCCAGAGGGGGAGAGTCCTAAGATTATTTTCTTAGTCAAGAGAACTGTCTGATAGCGAGTTCTCTCCTCGAGGTTGAGCACGTTGGCGGAGTAATAGAGTGTGCAGGTATGGGTACACCTGTCTGCACCTGTCAGGAGCCTGTAGGCTTTGTTAATAGATAGGTGGATTTTGTTCAGAGCAGTTTTGTCTGCTCCTGCATATATCGGGAGTCCATAGTCAACTAGGGACAGGACTGAGGAGATGATAGCAAGCTGCAGTGCATCGGGGTGGGGGGGAGGCAATCCTTGTGCTGGTAAAGTAAACCTAATCGAGAGTTCATGGCACAGCAGAGGGTGTTGATGTGGGAGTGAAAGCTGAGGGTGGAGTCAAAGGTGATGCCCAGATATTTGAAGGAAGCTACTTGCTCCAGGGTGTGTAGCATACTTGGCAGAATCTGAAGTGCGGAGTCTCTGAGTTTGCTCTGATGGTGGGCAAAGAGCATGGCTTTTGTTTTTTTTAGGCTGATAATTAACCTGTGATCACAGAACCACTGCTCTATTTGGGTGAAGGAGAACTGGAGCGTGGCTTGCAGGGTCGCTGAGTTTTAATGCGATGCCAGGATGACTGCATCATCTGCATAGAGCAGTACCTTTCCAGCACAGGCATTGGGAAGTGCATTTAGGTAGAAACTGAATATGAGAGGGCCCAGGATGGAGCCCTGGGGGACTCCAGATCGAACAGGCAGGGTGTTGGGCAGAGTGCTATGGATTTTCACACACTGGGACCTGGAGGACAGGTAGCTGTGAAACCAGGCCAGGGGGAGAAGCCTAGCTGGTTGAGGAAGTCAAGCAAGAGAGGATGGGAGACCGTATCAAAGGCCTTGGAGAGGTCAATGTACACAGCTCCAGCGAGGCTGCTGAAGTCCAAGGCCAAGTGGATGAAATTGGAGAACTCCAATAGGGCAGTGGTGGTGCTATGCCCAGTTCGGAACCCATGCTACTCTTTGCACATTATGTCATGTTTGTCTAGATATTCCGTGAACTGCACTGCTACTATTTTTTCCAGTGCTTTGACTGGGGAGAGATGGAGTATGGAGACAAGCCTGTAGTTACTTAGGAGGAGCAGTCACCACCTTTGAGTATGGGAGTGATGACTGCTGTTTTCCAGGCAAGAGGAAATTGGCCCAAGCATAGTGAGCGATTCAGAAGATCAGTGAGTGGGAGAAGGACCATGTCAAGTACCAGCCGAAGGAGTCTGGTGTCCAGCTGGTTACTGCACGGGCTGCTGCCATTGATGGCCTTAGCTAGGAATGGTCTGGCTTCACGCAGGGATATCATATGCAGGTAGAAGGGGGGCCTATGGAGGGTGGGAAGGTGGGACCAGGTCAAAGAAACCATCGGGGAGGACTGCACTGAGGACGGAGAACGTGATGTTCAGGCAGTCCACGTTACTTTGGGGGTCGTCGGAGACAGTACCATTGATAGTGAGTAGGGAGGGAGGATCAGGACTTGCCATTAAGCTCTTTGATGTTATCACAAAATTTCCGGGCGGTCCCCCAGGAGGAGGTGAGTGAGGTGCGGTAGTGTATGGCTTTGGTCATGCAGATAGCCCATGTGCATTTATTGCGCTCGACGTTGTACGCTTGTCTGTCAGCCTTCTTGTTGGACTAGACAGCTCTGTGCCACAGGTTGTCCCTGTGCTTCAGTTGTTGGATAACAGCTGGGGTGACCCAGGGTGCATTTTGCTTCCTAGAATGGGTTTTGGGGGCATAGAGATCACAGGCCTTATTAAAGGAGCTGGTGAAGAAGTCGAGTGCAGTGTCAATGTTTGCAGCTAGGGAGATGGGTGACCAGTCTATTTGGGCAAGATACCGCTTGAGCTTCTCGAGGTTGCCGGGGCAGTGGCATCGATAGAAGGTGGTCCTAGGCCTGGGTTTGTGGGTGCGGGCGGACCATGTGAACAGGACCGGGGAGTGGTCACTGAGAGAGTGAAGGAGAACTTTTATGTCCAGGACTTTCTGTGGGCAATTTGTAACGTTGACGTCCAGGAGGGTACTGGTACCACTACAGGGGTTGTGCCTGGTTGGTAGGGTAACGAGCTGGGACATGTCTCGGGCAGTGAAGGAATCCCTGGTTTGGGAGGTTATATTGGATAACCAGTTGATGTTTGAGTCCCCAAGCAGGATCTGCTCTGTGTTTCGTGGCAGGCTAGCGAGGTAGTCGGTGAGCGAGAGAATGGCTGGGGTTTGGTTACGAGGAGGGACATAGGCAACAGTAAGGAACATTGGGGCCCTGGAAGGGTCTGGGGTGATCTTGAGTGAGAGGGCTTGGGCTCCGTGCTCTAGCTTGGGCACGGGAGAGCATGGCCCATCAGGGTGTCGTGCATATAGAACGCACACCCACCTCCGCGCTTGCCTGTTCGGTCCTCCCTGAAGAGTGTGCGGCCAGGGAGGGTAATGAAGGAGTCTGGAGTTGATTTAGAGAGCCAGCATTGGAGAGGTACCAATTTTTTCAGCAGGCTGCAAATGTTCACAGACCCTATACGTAAACTGGTTGCAGTTGGTAGCTGGGTGGGATTTGGTGGCCCAGGTTTGGGTGTATGTTTCCAGATAGGAGTAGTAGTAGCGAGAGTACCCTTAGTAGAGCCAGATGCTGTTTGGAGCTAGTACTGAAGTGAGAGGGAGTGGGGCCTGGTGAGGGTAACTCATGGAATGGGCAGAGAGCGCAGCATGGGCAAGGTGAGGAAGATGGGGATGTGGGTGGGGGTAGTGTAGTGTGGTGGGTAAGTTAGGTCCTGAGGGGGTGCTCAAGATGGTGGGTGGCCAGTGCCAGTAGTGTTATAGTGACCAGGCTATGAGAGTATGCTAGGATCCCCATGGGGAGGGGAGGCTGTGGCACGGTACAAGAGGAGTAACTAGCCTTCCAGTTGTGAGACTGCCACGTTAGTACAGGGGCAGGGCTGCGGATTTTGGTGCGGAGGGTGGCCGGTTCAAATCCCCAGTAGGGGAGGGCGGCTTAATTCCTTGTCAGAGAGCATGTGGGGCTGCTGGGCATGGGTCCAGAGCTGAAAAAAGGGTGTGCAACAGTGACTCCTAGTGGTCAGTGGTGGTGGGGCAGTCGAGTGTGGTGGGAGGGGGGAAGCAGAGAGCTTGGAGTGAGGGGGTGCTGGGCAGTAGTTAGAGAGCAAGAGGAGTGGAGTGTCAGGCCAGAGTAGAGAGGCCGAGGGAGGAGCAGAAACTTGGGAGGGAGGATAGAGGGGCTAGGATAGGGGAACAGTGGACAGTAAGTTCCCTCTAGTTTTCAGTTATGATAAACTTCAAATGGAAAAGTGGGAACTTAGTTCTCAGGCAGGCAGGAAGTCACATGACAGGGGGTGGTCCATAAATTGAGGGTCGGGCATGGGTGGCTGGGACGGGCCAACACCCAGCTGAAAGATGTAGGAGAGGTGCTCTTTACCTCTTAAACCCCTCGGTGCTGCTTTCTCTCTGTACTGCTGTCCCCAATGCTTGGCTGGTACTGCAAGTGTGGGGATCCTGGGAGGCCTATATGGGAGCAGAGGACAAAGGAAATTAGTATGCAGCGGGAGACCCTTTGCCTGCTGGGCCCTACTGCGTATGCGCAAACTGTTCTCCCTGCTATCGGGATACAGTCCTTAGTGCGCATGCGCGACCAAGATGGAGCCTGCACAGAAACACTACCACAGTGGGCAAG
Source organism: Neoceratodus forsteri (assembly GCA_016271365.2). NCBI lineage: Eukaryota > Metazoa > Chordata > Ceratodontiformes > Ceratodontidae > Neoceratodus > Neoceratodus forsteri. The sequence goes on from CM057449.1 coordinate 1,733,616,172, forward strand.
GCCTCTCACAAGACTCCTGGCACTCTAAAACAGGTACAGTCATCACAGCGATGCATAGAGTAAAACAGCTAGTATGATTAAAACAGGTAAAGCATACAAAAATATGAGCAATTGCAATCCTGGTACAGTGTTCAGTAGTCAAGCCCCTGAGACAGCTCACAAACACCGGCTAGTCCAGATGGGCAAACAGCGATTGAAAAACAATCAGTCCATGTGTGGGGACAAAAAATCCCTTTAAATGCTGTCCAGACACCCAGTTGAAAGATGTAGGAGAGGTGCTGCTTTCCCCCTGTACTGCTGTCCCTAATGCTGCCTGGCTGGTATTTAGTGAAGGTGTGGACAGTACTCCAGATGGCAGCTGCACAGATCTCTGCAACCAACACATTTTTGAAACAGGCAACAGAAGCGGCCAAGCCTCTGGTGGAATGACCATGAACACCAGGAAGTTCCTTATCATACTGCCTATAACAAAAAGTAATACAGTTTGCCAACCATTTGGACAGCCACTGTTTAGAAACCGGTACGCCCTCTTTCCCAAGGGTGAAGGAAACCAAAAGCTGTGAGGACTTCCTGCAGCCCTTTGTGTGGTGTATATAATAACCGAGTATTCTATGTACATCTAAAGTATGGAGCAATGCTTCCTTCCCCTGGATAAACTGGCAAGTGGACGGTTTGATTTAAAGTAAACTCAGACACCACCTTCAGAAGAAGCTTAGGATTAGTACGTAAAGACACCCTGCCTTTGTAAAAAAATCAAATAAGGAGGCTCGCACATTAGAGTCTGAAGCTCTGAAATTCTTCAAGCAGAAGTAATGGCAACTAACAATAACGCTTTCTAAGAAAGGAAGCGTGGGCCACAAGTCGTGGCTGGCTCAAATGGTGCTAAAGTAAGCTTCTCCAAAGCAACATTCAAGTCCCAGTCTGGGACTGGTTTGCATATAGGGGGTTTCAAGTACAGAATATCTCTCAAAAACGTACAGGCTACCTCCAGCTGAGCAACCATATGACCATCAACAGGCACATGGAAAGCTGAAGTGGCAGCAAGGTGCACTTTGACAGAAGAGTATTGCAGGCCTGCATCTGACAAGGACAATAAATATTCCAGAACCTGATTTCCTGGACAGATAATGGGTCTAGATGATGAGCAGCGGCCCCCACAAAGCGAACCACTTCCACTTCATGTAATAAATGGCCCTAGTAGAGGGTTTTCTGGCAGCCAACAGGACATCCGCCACCTTTTGTGACACTCCAAAACAAGCAATGACTATGTCTTCAGGAGCAATGCATGAAGGCGGAGTGACTTTAGGTCCATCCAGTTCCCTGTTCCTCCGACAAAAGGCCCCGGCATAATGGCAGAGGTACTGGTAGTTCCACTGCCAACTGCTGCAGTCAGGGGTAGTAGATTTGACGAGATCAAAGAGGATCAATGAGTATCAGAGTTGTCCCCTCAATTTGGAGCTTGATTAGCACCCTCTGAATTAGAGGGAGGGACGGTGTACAAGAACCTCCCCTTCCAAGAGAGGCACAACACATCTTGCCAGAAAACTCCAGGCCCTGGAACGTGTGAGTAGCGGTAGTTTTGCGTTGTGTGGGGACGCAAAAAGGTCCAACTCTGGATGACCCCATCTGTCGAACAGATCTTCTGTCACTAAGGTCAGCAGCTCCCACAAGCATCCTGAAATGTGACCTGCTTAGCCTGCCTGCCAAGATGTTTTGGGCACCTGGAGCATATACTGCCGATAGTTCTAGATCCTGTTCTAGAGCCCAATACCAAACCCTCATCTCCTCTCTGCATAGGGGGTAGGAATATGTTCTCCCCTGCTTGTTGATGTAGTGCATCACGCTGATATTGTCTGTTTGCACTAAGAGAGGTCCCAGGGATAGATGGGTCTGGAAGCCTTGTAGACCTTACAGAACAGCCATCATTTCTAGGATGTTTATGTGGAGGGTGCTCTCCACTTTGGTCCATGTCCTCTGTGTTTGATGGGGCTCCAAATGTGCTCGCTAGCCCATCTCCAAGGTATCTGTATTGAGAATCTGATGAGGGGAGGGGATCAGGAAACGAACCCCCTTCAATAAATGGTTTGGTTCCATCCACCACTGAAGCACCTTTCCGACATGAAAAGTTACTAGAACCTTCTATTCTAGGTTGTCTGTGCATTGGTCCCATTAGACTTTTTTTTTTTATTGTAAATTTTATTAGATTTTTTCAATTATAAAAAAATACAACATTTGAAGGCTTCAGTTTACATTCAGTAGAGGTTGGTTAATACATAACAATGTTATATACCTTAGTTGTAATACATTCGAGATAATATACTGTTCTTGAGTAATATCTTACAGGTTATAATAAAAAATAATAAAGAGAGATTGTTGATCGATCCACTAATTGTCTGATGATGATGATGATAACGTTTTTTATTTTTATCCAGGAACAAAATTTAGGGAAAAAAAATCCCTGTTTACAAATAATGCCCTGTACAATAACTGTTATATACCATCTCACAATAACAACATATAATTACATCCATTTCAAAGTGCATAAGATATTTGATTCAAGTATACTACTTAAAAACATAAAAAAAACATGGGGGTACGTTGCAAAATTACATAGGAGAATAATATACATACTTTACCTATAAGTCTCACCAACATTAGGAATCAAACATTTACCTGGGGGCATAACATGTACAGTACATCCTTTACCTTTAGACTTCACCAGCTCCACTTCAACTGCTCTTACTGTTTTCTCTAGTTTTATAGATACTGGTATCGCATTCCAGGTACGTCCTAAAGTAAGGGCCAATGCAATATCACCAAATCTATTGTTCACTCTGGGCCAGTCAATTTTAAGGGAAGCTTCTCTCAACCATAACTAATTTCTCTATTACCATCAGTAATCTGAGACTTCAGGGGGTGCATTTGATCCCCATTCATTAACTTAAAACACCATTTAGCCCACTGTATATCCTTTTTAACATCTGGGTCCAACCAATTTAAACTGTCATATACTTGAGAGTGCTGCGTACCATATTTACTGCCACTGGTGAATCCTGCAAGTCTATGATATTCTTGGTTTACTATTTTAAGAACAAATTTTGGGGCATTTCTATACACTAGTGCACCATAATTCAAAACAGGAAGTAAGAGCTGATTTACTAGTTTAATCCTGGTTGGTTTCCCAAGGGGGGCAGATATCCGCCGTAGGGCACCTAATTTCTGATTACACTTTTTTACCGTTAAATTCACATGTTCTTCATAAGTTAACCTCTTATCTATCCACACTCCTAAGTATTTATAAACTTTAGCCCTGGGTACCTGCTGTTTATTAACATAAACAGTTCAAACTCCTCACCAGTCTGCTTTCTGTTCTTCCTCTCAAATGTCATGCACTGTGTTTTCTTAAGATTCATCAGTAAACCTTCCCCTCTAAACCAATTTTCCATTGATGTCATATCTTCCTGTAATTTGGCCTCCAGGATGCAATGCCTGTGTGTGGATGCATACAGCCATACACCCCTATTTCTTACAACATCAGGAAGACCATTTACATAAATATTGAATAAGAGGGGACCCAGGATCGATCCCTGGGGAACCCCCCTCCTCACTTCCCTTAATGGTGACAGGCTCTCACCAACCACTACACATTGCATTCTCTGTGCTAAGTATGATCTAAACCAGGACAGGGAACTTTCATGCAGTCAGATATCCTGCAACTTTTTTAAAACATTACCATGGTCTACCAGGTTGAAGGCTTTACTGAGGTCCACGAACACGGCATCTGTGCTGTAATTCTGATTCATAGATACAGCAATGAGATTACTGAAATCATTAAGGGCCGTGTCCGTGGACCTCCCTGACCTGAATCTATGCTGGCAATTTGTAATCAAATCATACTGATCCAGGTGCTCAGAGAGCTGCCTATAAACACATCTCTCAAGTACCTTAGATAACACAGAGAGCAGGGCAATGGGTCTATAGTTTTGTCATAGATGTGGTGTCCCCTCCTTTATTTATCAAAGCTATTTTCCCTAATTTCCATTGCTCAGGGAAAACAGCAGAATCCAGGCTCCAGTTAAACAAGTAGGTAACTACAGGGGCCAAAATATCCACTCCTATCTTTAGGAACTCCAAAACTAATATTGTCCAGACCTCCTGCTTTAACAATCTTTAACCTATTTACTTCTTTTTCCACTTCATATACATTTAGTGGCCGAAACCTGAATCTGGGTTGTGTGTCCCCCCACAAATTTCTTTCCTGATCCTGTTGAAACCTCTCCTGTCGCCCCTCCACCAGCCCCTGTTTCACCAAACTTACCCCCGATCCTGCCAGGCCCCGTCCTTTGACTCCAAATCAGGGGCCACCATTTCCAAATCTGGGGCCGCGAGGTCCAGGTCAGAAAGCTCTATATAATAGTCATTCAGCATTACAGCCACCTCACTATCATTGTCCACTAGCAGGTGATTATCTATTAATTGTATGTATCTTTTGGGATTTACAGGAGATTAACTTTTTTACATATTGATAACATTTCACAGGATCAGTAGCTTGTTCTCAACTGGATTTGTAATGCTGAATTTTAGCCTTTTGTACCATATTAGAATATTTACTTCGCCATCTTTTAAAGATGACCCAATCTTCTGGTGATTTAGTTTTTTTGGATTTTTTCCATAATCAGTTTTTTTATTCTAAGGTATTTTTTTTATTCTTTCATTAACCCATGGCATTTATTTCTTTCCTATAACCTTTCTAATCTTAGGAGCATGCTTATTTATAATTTTAACCATCATGTTAGAAAAATCCTCAACTGCAAGATTTATATCTGGTATAAGTGTGATTTGGTTCCAATTTTCTTGGCTCAGACTATTCCTGAAAGTCTGCTCTAAAAACCTTCCAATTTGTAACCCATATTTCTTCCGAACGCTCTTGCACCGGATTTACCCACTCAATTATACATTTTGTTGGACAATGATCACTCATATTTAGTGGCATTATATCTACTGCAGTTACTGTTAGATGTTTAGATAGGAACATTAAATCTAGCAAGGACCCTTGTTCTGAATTGCCTGTACTTCTGGTAGTTCCATGTATTACCTGTTTTAGTCCTAATCCACCAAAGCTTTCTTCTAGTCTTTTACCCCTGCCCTTATTCCAATCAGTGTTAAAATCCCCTATTAATATTAAATCTGTTCCCTTTACTACCTCTAAAAGTATAGCTGCTAACTCATCAAAAGAGGTCAGCTTTGTCTTAGGGGGTGCATAGACTATACCTAATATAAGCTTACTTGATATGAGTTCTACTACCAAACAGTCCCTACCATTTATATATATATATATATTTTTTATTTTATTTAGTTGTCTAACCAGGTGTAGCACACTAAGCTGAAAGCTTTTTTACAGGAGCGACCTGGGAGCACAGGGAAGTTAAGTGACTTGCTCAGGGTCACACAGTATGCAAGTGGAAGCTGTGGGATTCAAACCCAGGTCTGGTCTGCTGGACGTCACCAGATTTGCAGCTCAGAGCCTTAAACCACTGCGCTATACTGCCTTCCTATTATATTTATATTTTCTGCATATTTGGTCCTATATGGTCCCAGATTATTTTTTATGTAAAGTACAACCCCTCCTTCACATTTACCTCTATCGTGTCTAGTTACTCCATACCCCTCAACCATAACCTCTCTATCAAGGGTATTCTTCTGAAGTCAAGACTCAGAAAAGCCCATGATATCTGGGCAAATACTTTCGGCCCATAATCTTACTAAATGTACTTCTTAATCAAACTCCATGCATTCTCGTGTGTTACTCATAACCCCCGATTGTTGTGGCCCAGGATTTGTCTCTATGTCTCCACTTGCAGCCAAAAGCAATAAACAATAGTCTACATATTGGAATCCATTTTTTGGCAGAGTTGGTCTCCAAGAAATATACCCTACTTTGTAAAAATTCCACTCAAAGGAGAAGAAATTTCTTCTCCTTACCAGCAAGCGGTTACTTGTGTTCCTGTGTTGTCCCATCTGGTACCATTTGGCCAATAAAATCACTGTGTGCTTCCCTCTATATTTCCTTTTATAACTTCCTTTACTTGTAATGAGTTTACATAAGATGCACCGTAATTCGCAGTCTGTTTAATCAAAAGCAGAAGTAGAACACAGCTGATTGTTATTGTAGCCTTCATTTTTATCCTTTTCCAAATTCCCAATGTAGGTAAACTATTATCCTGTTCTTATGCCCCTTTGTTGGAAAAAAATGTTTTTTTAAACGTACCCCTAACAAAACCTTTAACTACCTTATAAATATCATAAAAAAACCTTAGGGCTATATATTTCACCAGTTTACTTTCCCCAATACAATCATACTCTCATTCAGTTACCAAACCCCAAAGATCTTACTTAAGCTTCTAAGGGGAATTTTTTATTATAAAGCTCTTCTCAAGCCAGATACATTTCCCATCCCAATTCCCCCCCAGTGACAATCTCATTAAAGGCAATACAGCTTAAACATACATCAAATGTTACCTCTCCTCTCTGAGGTTATTCTACTTTCCTGTTCAGTCTCCAAGTCCGTTTCTTGGTGGAGTGGCACTCGCGCCACTCACTACTGCTCTTGCTAGCGAGTAGCACGAGGATTTAAATGGTAACAATCCCTGCCTATTTTGTGACATCAGTAGCTGGCTCCCTCGAGCCCCCTGCTCACTGACCGTGCAATTTTAGCAAAAACAGTGCAAACAGTTTGGTCTGTTTATTTTTCTGCTTTCTTATTTTCCACCAGGGAGGCCTAAGAAGGGTCCTCCCAATCACTGACCAATTAGTCCTGGGGTGAGTTCATTGATTTTTTTTTGATTAATTAATTAGAGTGCTCATATTAGGGGGTGGAGAGGGGTCAAAAATAAAGAAAAAGAGGAAAAAGGGGATTGGGCAGAGATCTCCATCTCTATTAGCCAGAGTTTTTAGTAAATATGTTCAGTTCACCTAGTATTTTTCCTAGCATGGTACAAAGTCAGGATAGTGTTCCAACTGATAGTTCACCCACCGACGCTACTTAGTATCAAAACTCTTTATGTGGGAATCCAGTTTAGCTGTTAAACGCTCCAGGTTACACATTTCATATGTTATTTTCCGCCACCCCTCTTTATTAGCAATGGTGGTAATGTACCATCATTTAGTAATAGTTTTCTTTGCAGTTAGTATAAGAATTGCTGTTTGTTTGTAGGGTTTTAGTAATCTTAACCCCCCCGCCGGTGGTGTCGCTGTAAGGATATAAGTCTGGGTGAGAAGCTCCGGGATCTCATATATTTCATTAATTTCAGCTATAACCTCTTGCCAGAACCGTTTAAGTAGCGGACATGACCAGGTTATATGCACTATGTTTGCTTGTGGATGGTGGCAGCCTCTCCAACACGTGCCCTGATCTGGCCCCATGAACTTGACTGTGAGGTTTGGGGTTCGGAAGAACCTGATCCTTGATTTCCAGGCATATTCTTTCCAGTAAAGGGAACTGGAGATTTTCTGTGCTGGTAGGGCACTTATCTCCCATAATTTCTTATCAATTTCTTCTCCCAACTCTTTAGACCACCACTGTTTTAAGTAATCGAGATTATCTGAAGAGTATCCCTTAAGGGCTTTATATAGTATACTAATAAGATGGTCCAGTTCAATAACTTTTATACAGGACATCACCAAGATAGGCAGACCAGTAGGATTTTCTGCCACTTCAGTTAGGGCCTGTTCATGCACCTTGAGGTGTCTTTTGAGTTGGGTATAATGTGTAAGAGCCGAGTTCGGGAGTTTGTAATTGACTTTCAGACTTCCAAAGGATGAGATGCCTAAACGGGTTATGAATTGCCATACATAGCGAAGGCTGTATCGGGTCCAGCCCTGGATATTCTCAAGGAGCTGTTGAGGGAGAGGTCTCTAATATACAGATTTTCCACATTTGAGAGTAGTTTTTGTTGCGTTTGGATCCAGTGTCTATAAGGTTCAGCTATACATTGAGAATACTGAGTTAATGGTAGGCAGGTCAGAGGATTTCCCAAAAAGAGGAGGATACGTCCGAGGTTTGCATCAAATTTTGCTCCAAGGATTTCCAATGTGCTTGGTAGCTTTTATTGAAGCAATTTAGTAAGGTTTGTATTTGAGCTGCTTGTGCATATAAAGTCATATTAAGAAGGTTAAGTCCTCCCTTTTCCCGAGACAGTTGCAGGGTGGTATATCTTATTCTTGGTGGTTTACCGCTCCAAATAAAACGCAATATTAATTTATCCCATGATTGACAGTATACTTTCAAAGCGGTAATTGGGAGTGTCTGGATGGAAAAAAGTAATCTAGGGAGTATATTTTGTTGCATCATTTCCATATCATTTAAAAAGCTTAGGGGTTGCAGTGTCCATTGGCTAGGTCGGCAGTCAGCTGTTGTGTAATCGGTTCATAGTTTATTACATCTAAATGTAGACAATTATAAGGTATTTTGATTCCCATGTATCTCATCACCACCCTGTTCCATTTGAAAAAGTAGATTTAATTTAAGGCTGAGGAGGGTGCATATCTGAATTTCAGGATCTCCATCTTGGAGTAGTTTAATTTATAGCCTGCCAATTGTCCAAATAACTGTATATGTTGCTGGACCGCAGGAATGGAGGTCTCAAGAGTAGTCAATGTTCATAAAATGTCATCTGCGAAAAGATTTATCTTATGAGGGTGTTCCCCTGCTAACATGTGTTTTGAATCGCTATTGTTAATGGTTCTAGATACATTGCAAATAATAAAGGGGACAAGGGTCATCCCTGTCGGGTACCCGGGAAAGGGGAAAGGTTCAGAGAGGGAACCATCTATCTTTAGGTAAGCTTGAAGTGATGTGTACATATTTTTTATTTGAGTAATAAATTTCTCCAGGAAGCCAAAGTGTTGCATTGTGGCATTCTCAGCATCAAGTCCGAGAAGGGCCATTGGACCCCCCCCCCCCCGAGTTGCATATTCCAGGAGTAGAAAGACTCTGCGGACTGCGTCGTGAGCTTGTTTCTATTTTTAATGAACCCCACCTGGTCCATATTCATTATTTGTGGTAGTAAGACATCTAATCTATGGGAAATGATAAACATACAGAGTTTGTAGTCACGGTTTAATTTAGAGATGGGTCGATAGGAAGCTGGTTGTTAGGAATCTTTATAAGATTTGGGAACTGCACTTATCTCACCGTATCTCCAGGTTGGCGGGGGTGGTGTTCCTTGTTGTATTTCTGTAAGAGCCGGGAGTAGAAGAGGCAGGAATAGCTTACAAAATTTCTTATAAAATTCAACTGGATAGCCGTCTGGGCCTGGGGCCTTCAGTGGTTTTGCCTGTTTAAGTACCGACAGAACATCTTCTTTAGTGATGGGGCTAAGAGTGTTTGGGTTTCTTGGACTTGTAACTTTTGGGATAGGGAGGTTAGATAGGTATGTGTCTATGAGCTGAGGGGAAGAGTGAATATCTTCAGTATATAATGTTTTGTAATATGTTGCCAGTGCTTGTCTAATTGCTTTGGGTGACGGAGGAGACATTTAGTTATAGGGTCAACTAAGTGGGAGACATGGGTTTGTACTTGAGCCCCTCATAATCTTTTAGCCAGGTTCCTTGCGCCCCGAGCTCCACCCTCATAATACTTCAATTTTTTTTTTTCCAAGTATAGTCTTTATTGAAGATTTTATCATTTTTTACAGTCATAATTTACAATATTGTAATTAATTACTTGGACAAGGTTACCATTCATACATCATTACAGTATTATTCATCAATTATGCGACTCAGTTTCACTTGGATTCATAATCTTATGTCATGAAAGTGCCCTATCTTTCACTTCTCTGTATCATTACTTCTTTTCCCTGAGGCTTTATTCTCCATACCTTCCTCTCATTCCCCACTCTGATTCTATTCCCTCTGGTGTTTACCCTTCAGTGTACTCCCCGCACCCAGCTGGAGTGGGGTGTGTGTTCTGCTAAGATGCTCCCCTAATTTCTTGGGTGTTAGTAACCCACTTTGGTGTAATGAATCTTGAGCAGTTAATAGGTGGTCAGGAGTGCTAGGGAACAAAGTGTGGATCCTTGGTCATGATATACAGTATCCATCTTCTCCACTTGATGGAGCAGATATCTACTTTATCATTCAGGTTGTATGTAATTTTCTCAGATCTATATATGTGATTAACTATCTCTCTCCAATCTGAGATTGTAGGAATCACTGAAGTGAACCAGCGTTTAGTAATAGCCTTTTTCGCTGCAAGCAGAAAGATTCCCAACAAATATTGATAATGGGGGTTTCGTAGGTCGTGTGGGAGGACATGTAGGATAAAGAACTCCCCAGTTAAGGAGAGCCTAAGCCCAAATAGCCCCTCAAATTCTTCCCATAGCCCCTGAAGAAATGGTTGTAATCTTAGACATGACCACAAGACATGAGAATGGTGGAGATTACTCTCCCCACATTGGTGGCAGCATACTGCTGCACCAGAGTTATTATAGTGTGCAGTTATTACTGGAGTCCGGAAGAATCTTACCAGTATCTGTCAAGAGAACAATCTCCATGTATGGGAGCAGGTAGTTCTTGCTGAAAAATGGCATATTATGCCCCACTGTTGTGGTGTTATTTGGGAACCCAGCTCCTCATTCCATTTCTCCCTTATCACATCTGTGTTTCCACCTATTGTTTCCATCAGGGATTTATATAGAGTAGAAATGGGATGGGCCAACATCTTGGAGTGTAATGTTTGCTGGAGCATTTGGATCATATTTGGGTGCTCCTCAGGGGTACGAACAACCCGAGGGAGAGCCTCGTAGTAGTGTCGTAGTTGTAGGTATCGGAAAAAATCTGATTGGCGTAGAAGGAACTCCCGCTGAAGTGCCCCAAATTCCTTAAAAAAGGGCCCCTCCAAAAGCTGAAGGAAACTTGAGAGGCGAGAATGCCTCCATGTACAAAATGTATGGTCATGTAGGGCCGGGAGGAAGTTTTCTAAAAGTTCTATTGGACAGATCAGCACTAGAAAGGGGGTAAGCTTAAGGGATCTACATGTCGAGTGCCAGGCTTTGATTTGATGTATTATCCAGGGGTTCTGGGTCAGTTGCCCTAGTGAAGGAGGGTTTTTATAGATAACAAGCCTTTGGTAATCATGTTGTGAGAGGACACTCTCCTCAATCTCACTCCGGCGGGTCTGGGACACTCCGGCCAGTCGTTGAATTATAAAGGTCAGATGTGAAGCCCAGTAGTATTGTTTAAGATTTGGGAGTGCAAGACCTCCTTGTGATCTGGGGAGAAAGAGAGTTTCCAGTTTAATCCTGGGACGTCTGCCTACCCAGACAAACCTGGATATAGCCTTGTTCCAGACACAGAATAATTTATTCGGTAGATTAAGTGGGACATTCTGAAATAGATAGAGGGCCCTCAGGAGGATCACCATCCTCACCATGTCAGCTCTCTGAATCATATTCAGTGGGAGGACGTTTCCTCTTCCAAGATCCTGCTTCATCTGTGCAGCGAAGGGCTGAAAATTATTATTCAGGGCATCTTCTGTTCTGTGGGAGAGGTAAATGCCCAAATATTTCAACTTGGAGAGCCCCCAACGGAATGGATATCGCTCCTTGAGAGTCTCAGGTGGTGTATAATGAAAAGTGAGGGCATCAGTCTTACTGGTGTTAAGCCGGTAGCCTGAATGTGCTCTGAATTCCTCCAGGATTTGGAAAACCATAGGTATGGATTGTGTGGGCTCAGTAAGGAATAATAGGACGTCATCCGCATAGAGGGCTATGCGGTGTTCTGTTTCATCTATTCGCACGCCCGAAATCCCAGTTGATAATCTGACTGCCTGGGTTAGGGGCTCAATAAAGATGGCAAACAAGACAGGGGACACATGCCTGAGGAGAGGAGAGGAGTATACTGCCCTGAGTATAGCCACAAAGGAGGCCAGGAACCCCACTGTAGTAAGAGTGGAGAAAAGAAAGGGCCACAACACCCGGTCAAAGGCCTTCTCAGGATCAAGGCTAAGAAGGACTACTGGATGTTCGCGGGATTGCATCTCATGTACTAGGTGCAAGGCTCTTCGGGTATTGTCTGAGGTGGCTCTAGAACTTACAAAGCCTGTCTCATCCAGGTTTATCAGTGTCGGAAGAATCGCATCCACCCTTCGGGCCAAGATGGACAGAAAATATTTATAGTCCATGTTGAGCACTGAGACTGGCCTATATGAGCCACATTGTAAAGGGTCCTTGCCTGGTTTGGGTATAAGTGAAATTGTTGCATATGACCAGCTAGGCGGTGGGCCATCTCCTAGGAGGACCTCATTAAAGGCGCTTAACATTAGCTGACAAATTGACTGTGCTGTGCCCTTGTAAAACTCCGCCCATATCCGTCTGGGCCCGGAGCCTTCTGTGTTTTAGATCTTGAAATGGCCAGCATCAGTTCCTCAGAGCTAATCGGCATTATCAGGCTACTCTGCTGATCAAGGCTCAACTTGGGTAATTCTAGGGCTAACAGGAAAACTTTGGTGAATGTTGGGTCAGACATGTGATCTGTGGTGTAAAGAGCTCTGTAATATTGACAGAAGGCTTGGGTTATGTTTTTGAGTTTAGTATGATGCGCTCCAGTATTTGTGTCTTTTATTGCGGTGATGTTGGATATTTTGCGCTGTTGACGCAGACGATATGCCAGAAGGCGGGAGGCTCGGGGACCTATCTCGCCATATCTTTGCCGTAGATATGCCAGGGCTACCTCCATCTGTTGGGTACATATATTATCCAGGTCTTTTTTAGTCTGTTTGATCTGGGACCAGGACTGAGTGATCTCCTTGCTGGTGGGCTAGTTGTAGGAATTGCAGTGTCTGCTCTAGTTGCGCTTGTCTTACTTTACGTTCTTTAGCCAAGGTAGCTGTGTGTTTTATCAGGTGGCCCCTCAGGACTGCCTTCAAGGTATCCCATTGGATTGCTAGAAGGAGTTTCCTGGGTGGCATTGTCTTGGATAATTTCCGTGATTTTCTCTTTGAGAAAATCTTTAAATTGAGCACTCTTCATGTGAGTGGGATTAAATCTCCACCTGGTGTTACGCCTCTCTAGGCCCAATTTCCATGTGGTTATTAGTGGTGCATGGTCTGAGTGTGCTATTGGGCCCATTGTAGCACTGACTAATGAGTCAAGATTTTCCCTCTGCGTGTAACGGTGGTCTATTCTTGTATAGGTCCCATAAACCGCTGAGTAATAGGAGTATCCCCTGTCCCTGGGGTGTAGGGATCGCCACACATCCAGCCAACCAACCTCTCCAATGAATTGTTTGAAAATTTTGTGTGGGGCCAGCTGTCTGACACCTGTGATCCTGGTGGTGTCCAGGGCTGGGTTTGGGGCTATGTTCAAGTCCCCGGCGAGTATCAGGGTCCCTCTGGTCAGCTCAATTACTTTGTCAAGCAGGAGCCGAATTGTTGGTATGTTTGAGGCAGGAGGGAGGTAGATGTTGGCTAAGGTCACCTCCTGCTCCTGGAGGGTCCCCTGGACTATTACTAAACAACCCTCTGGGTCTGCCCATTCTTCTACCATCTGAAAGGGAGTGTGGCCCGAGATTAATATGGCGACCCCTCTTTTCTACCATACGCCACTGCTGAAGAGAAGACCTGTGTGAAACCCCTTCCCTTAAGTTTCCTGTGCTCCGCAGCTGTCTTGTGGGTTTCCTGCATGTAAACGATTTCAGCTGTGGATTTCTTCACTAGTGATATAATTCTAGACCTCTTTATCGGGCTACTCAGACCATTCACATTTAATGAGTATACTTTCAAGTGTTTACCTGTCATTTATAATGTAAAAACATATATATTAGTGTAAACTTTCTGTCACATGACAACTGAGTTGTAACCTCTGCCAAATATAATGAGCCCATGTGACTGTTAACTAACTTAGGTTCCTTTTGAAGGGAGCCAATAAAAATTCTAAGAAACCTGGTACACCTAACTAGTGACCTTGAGGGAGAAAAAATAACTTTCAACCACTTTCGGGGCCTTTCGAGGCCTAGAACTAATAACCTTAGGCTGGGGTAGCCAACCTTCCCAATAACTTGTGTATAACACACTAAGTAACAAACATTTGAACCAGAAGAGGGGGAAACCCCTAAACAATGCTGACTACAAGCGGGTCCTAGGGTCAAGAGAGCTACTAGGACTAGCCTGATCCAAACAAGAAACATGGGTACCTCCATCGAGGTGGTCATTGCTCATGACCTAAGGAGGACCTAAGCCTCCTTAAAGTATCCCGGAAGTAAGCCAGGTTATCTAGACACTGCTGTGTCTATAGGAAAAGGGGGGTAGGAAGGTGGGGTGACTGGTAGGGTTTGGGACGTCTTCCTCGCAGACACATACCCCCTTTATTCTTTGATGTGGTTTAGAGAGGTGACTGGATGCAGAAACCCTACTGCGAGTATTCGTTTCACATCTGGAGTCACTCCGATTGGGGGGGAAGGGACTTTTAAACAATTTTGGGTTGTCCGTACTACTCAGGCCAGAATAAGCTGAGATCAGGGATGCTCTCCCCTTCACCTCCATGTGCTTTATTGTTTAGTTAGTGTTATTAAGGCATCCCAGTCTTAAAGAATAGGTATCAGTGTCCCTGGCCAAAGGGGAAGAGCGCCATCTACTGACAACTCCCATGACACAGGAATCTCAGAAAGAGACAGTTTGCCTATCTTTGGGGGGAAGGGTACACCACAGACGAGGCTGGAAAGGAGCGTTAGTCATGTTAACACTTTGGGGGTTTAAAACAACAAGTATTACGTTCCCTATTGATTAATCTGACAGTGGTTAGCTCAAGTAAAAGAAATGGAAACAATCATTAGTAAACAGAGACTAGGACTTATCTGAAAGCAGTCTGGTAGAGATTTTCTTTTCCCAGTGATGGTCAGCAGTCCGAGGGGGGCAGTTCCCAGAGGTTGATCATGAGGCCAAGTTGGACCCCATCCTGAATTTTGCTGTCCAAGTTGGAGGGAGCGCCATCTGTCAGAGTTCACGAGGGGCCCTATAACTGGATCACTGTCTTCACTCGGTGCAGTCCTCAGCATAGGTTTCCAGAGCCGGCTGCCCTCTGGGTGGATTTGTTCGTTGATTCCTTCTGTGCTCCATTTCGTAGGGTAGTTGCAATTTGTAGGATGAACTCCTTCCCTTGTCATCTGCATCTCTCCCACTGCCCCTTGCTCCATATTTGTTGTGCTAACTTAAGACACTGTTGTGGCTTTCTTTTCATTTTGCCCCAGGTTAACTTCAATTTTACGTTTCCTCAGTTCCAGGATGGCCTCGTCTGCTGATTCAAAGGTCTGGGCTCCCTGCTCGAAGTGGATCATCAGCTTTGCTGGGTAGGGGGTTCTGAAGCGTAGGCCCGCCACCTTCAAGGCCCTTAACACTGGAATGTATTGCTTGCGGCGTTGCATGATTTCCGGGGCATAATCGTTCTCAAAGAAAAGCCTGTTGGAGCCATGCATTACAGTCCCTTGTTTCCACGCCGAGTGGAGTATTGTCTCCTTCTCTTGGAACTTAAGGACGCAGACCAAAATTGTTCAGGGGCGAGCTCCAGGGCCTGGTTTTGGGGCCAACGTGCGATTCGCCCTCTCAATATCCAGGGAGAGTGGCTCAGGAAGATGAATTACATCTATGAGGAGTTGCCTTACAAAGCGGAGCATATCATTCCCTTCAGCACCCTCTGTAACACCTGAGATGCGTATATTATTACGCCTATTCCGGTTTTCTGCGTCTTCAGCTCGTGCATGCAAGCCCTGGACGTCCTGATGGAGATGCAGTAGAGCACGTTCCGTATCCTCCACGCGGCGATCCACCTCCATAGTATGTAGCTCAAGATCCTCCTGCTGTTTTTCCAGTTTGGTTAAGTCGGTGCGGAATGCTGAGACTGTGGACCGCATATCTTTCCTGAAGTCCCGTAGTTCGTTCAGAACCAGGGACATCTGTCATTGGATCATGCTCAGGGGAGGTTACTTAGATCTGGATCTACCCCCACGTGAAGAAACCGAGGGCTCCACCCGAGTCCACCTCAGACAATTCGCCCGGATCTCCGTCTGCTTCTGGGGCCGCTTTGGGATGGTCACCTCTCTTCGCCATTCTCTATATCCTCCACTATTAAAAGAATTGAGTTCTCGTTAGAAAGCTGCGATTTGCTCTGGGAAATGTGGAGCCGATCGAACTAAGTGGCTATTAAGGTCGTGACGTCACCAGAAGTCCATAATACTTCAATTTTAAATACATTAATTGTTGTTCAATTTTTTGATCCAGTATTTTCTGTACATTTTGTTTCATTATTTGGAGTTGTGTCCGTACAGCCACCTCTCCTTGATGTAAACTTTGTTGGAGGCTTGTTAACTGATTCTGGAGCTCTAACATATGTTTTTCTCATTGTCTTTTTTTATAAGCCGAATATTTTGTAATTTCCCCTCTTAAAACTGTTTTCAGGATGTCCCATTTTATTGCATTAGTAACTGTGCTATCATTATTTTCTGCTACTATTTTTGGGATGGATTTTTTGACTAGCTCCAGGAACTCGGGAATCCTGAAAGTGGGCTAGATTTAGACACCAGAAAGACTGACTTTGTTGCTTCCCCAGAGTCAGTTTGGCATATACTGGATAATGATCAGAAAGAATAGCAGCTCCATGATAAACATCTTGTGCCAAGTCTAGATGCTCTACCGTGGTGAAAATATAGTCTAGTCTAGAGAGGTTATGTGTTTTTTTGGGAAAGGTTTGTAAAAACCCTAGTGGTCGGGTGAAAGTGCCTCCATAGATCAATAATACCCATTTCAGGCAGCGTCTTCTGCAAAAATTTCTGGAGGGGTGTACTTATATGTTTGGCGGGCGGGTTGGAGTCTAAGGCTGGGTCTAAAATCATGTTAAGGTCCCCTTCCATAATCAGCTGCCCTTGTTGGAGCGAGAGAAGGTCACCAAGAAACTTCCTAGCTATTTTACGAGGTGTGCCTGGGGGTAGATAAACTGAAGCCAGAGTCACCTGGGTGGAAAATAGTTTCCCTGTTGCTATAATGTATCTGCCCTCTACATCCACTAGGTGGTGTTGAATTGAAAACATGACTCCTCGCAGGATTAATATAGCCATTCCCCTACATCTTCCAGAACTGTGAAAGGAAGCGAGCACTTTTTGATATCCCAGGGACTCAAATTTTACATGCTAGGCCTGTGATAGGTGTATTTCTTGAAGAAATATCAAGTCAGGTTTTTCAGTTTTCAAATATTTCAATAACCTGGAGCGTTTTATGTTTTATTGTGAATCCCATTAATATTTAGGGAGAGAATCAGCAAATTATGAGCCATGATTTATAAGACACATTTGGGATTGGTTATAAGTAGCTCCTCCCCCCCATCCTGGTAAAGGTGATATAAACTGTGGGGACTAGCAGTTGAATATTGCTCAGGGACAGAAACACTACACTCCTGACCCTGTTAGTGTTTTGTAAAATAAGCTTAAGTGCTATACAGGTGAAAACTTTAAGAGTGTATAAAGTATATATAGGACAAACCAGTGTTATCAATCTGCATGGGCATTTTCTATCTCTACTTAGGAATACTGCTCAAGGTTTGTACCTCTTTGAAGCACAGTCTTGTATATGTGCTTTGGTTTTCACTGAAGAAGCCTGGTTTGATAAGAAATATTCTAGTTTCCAGCAACAAACATTTGTCGGCCAACTGGGCCATGAAATCCTGTAAACTGCATAACAACAAGAAATTACGGTAATACCAATGTACAAAGAGTACCCGGACAAAGTTTCTAACCAATACCCTGCCCTGGGTTTCATTAGTAAAGAGCATAATGGTGACTTCCAAGGCAGAGGAAAGCATAAATGCCTTCCCTAAAGTACCCGTTGGAATATGCTGAGGAGCATATATCCAATCAAGTGAGAGGGGTGTATGTGGAGCTACGTTCACTCCAGGCCCCCCATGGGTTAAAACAGCCCAAAAGAAAATAGGCAAAAAAGGGGAGCAGCCAAATAAAGGGGGCAAGGTCATGCAAAACAGGCAGTGGCAACCTCATATTTACTGCAAATGGTAGAATGCCGTTCACTCCTCTCCCTCCGGAAAAGTCAGTTGCAGGTTTATAAGGTAACTTGCACTATTGCTTTTTCTTAAAGTCAGGCGAGTGTGGTACAGCTTATTATTCCTTAGGCTAAGCAAATATATAGGCCCTTCTGAGTTGTTACGGAAATGGAGCATGCTATATACAAAACAGAATAGAAGGGAAGCTGTTCATCATATACCAAAGGATATTAAAATAAAGCTTCCCTTATCTCCTTAGCCTCCCCCCCTCCATTTAGGGTCAGTTCCTCTTTAGAGTTCACTGAAAATCGTTCATGCCATTATAATTGGAATATAGCAGGCAGGAAGACATGTTCTCAGTCTCTAAATGTCTTTATAACCCATTAGGTTGAAACAGGACAAGTCTCTGTCTATTGTGCTCTTTCAGGCAGAGCCATTTTTAAATCGTACACACTAGCCGAGGGCTTAATTTTACTACTCAGGTAGTGGGGAAAGCAGTTGTCCACCTGGGAGGCCTTCATTAAGCATTTACGACGGCTTGTTTAAGCATGTAGGCCCAGTGCGACCTTTGTAATTAAGATCTCAGCAGGCCTTGTAGGTTCGAGGGGTGTAACATGATATGGGGGAGAGACTGGCACCTATATGCCCTCCAACAAGTGGTCCTGATGTGCCCAGTTGTAGAGGGCCCTCAAACGGGATCTAGAGTCGGGAGAGCAGCACCAGTCGAGGAAGTGGTGTTAAACCTTCCCTACCCCCCCTTACCAAACACTGTTCCTACCTGGAACCCACAACAAAATGTGCCAAAGGGAGCTGGGTTGCTGTTCAAGTGGTCTGCGCTTATGCTGCCAGGCGCTGCTTCAGGTCCTGGGAGGCAGTCTCTACTTCGATCGGTTCTGTGGGTTTTGCTTGGAGTTTGCCATCCTGGGATTTATGTCAGTCGTATTAAGTCTGTTGTTTCTGTCTGGGAACTCAATCCCTTGTCTGAAGAGGTCCTCTTGACTTCTTGGGCCATGGCATCTCCCAGAGCACAACTACCAACTTTGATGGGTAGAGGTCATAAATGTAATGCCCTTAGCTTTTAAAGTGGGAGGCATGCTCACTGTAGTTTCACTGCTTTTAGGTGCATAGTCATGATCTATGTAGAAGCACCTCTGCCCATAGAAAATGTTCTGCTTATGCCAGGCCTCGGTGAGCAGTTGCTATTTGAAGCACAGCTTTGAAAGCATACTATGATCAGCCAAGGAGGGCATCAGAGGTAGGCTTTTAAAAGTGAGCGCCGTGTACTCTGCTCCAGGTCTAGCTCTGTGGGGAGTTCCAAGGCTGTACGCAATAGCACAGTAACAAAGTCCTTAATGTCTGCGCCCTCGGAGCCCTCTGGTATACAATATAGCCGAATGTTTTTTTGGCGCGCCCTATTTTTGGCATCTTCCTGGCGGGCCTCCATCAAGTTCTTGTTGGGCTTGTAGTTGCTGGACCATGGACTCCAGGTCAGCTACCCAGTTCTCCATGGCCATAATCTGTCATTCAGTCTCATCTGCTCGCTGTTCTAATTGTACAGTGTCCTTTCTCATTTCACTTCAGCTCTAAAAGGGCAAAGTTTGTTATAAATTGTGTCCAGCTTGATCTTTTTGCTTTTATTTTTTAGGCTTGCGGCCTATAGTGAGGGAGCCTTTGCCCAGCGGTGTGGTGTTCTGTGATATTCTAGTTTCTGTGTCAGAAGCCTCGGACATTGATCCTTCCACATCGTCTGCCATTTCTGTTACTTCTTTAGTCAGTGCCTGTTCAGTTGTTTTGTTACCCCTCGGCATTACCAGTAAAAGTATGATTTTTGTGGCTTCAGCTGTCTGTGAGGAGTTTTAATCCGGAGGGTTCACAGAGCTTAGCAGTTAGGCTGCCATTACCTCGTAGGCGGAACCAGAGGTCCGGTCCCATTAGACTCTTAATGTCCACTTTGAGATTCTCATATGCAGTTTGGCCAGTGGTACTGTGACAATGGCTGCTGCCATCGGGCCTAAGAGTCTCAGGAGTGTCCTGGCTGTAACATACCTGTTGTTGTATACCATCTGGGCCTGTGCATTCAGACATTCGGCCCTATCCAGGGGCAGGAAGGCTAAGCCCTGGGTGGGTGTCCAGGACTGCCCCTATGTACTGTAGATGCTGGCAAGGGGTCAAGACCAACTTCAGCACATTGACAGTAATCTCTAAAGCATCAAACAGTTACCTGGTGCATGCTAGAGTACGACAAAGCTGCTCCTTGGAGTGAACTTTGAGCTGCCAATCGTCCAGGTAGGGGAAGATGCAAGAAGTCTAACTAATAAAATGGAGGAATTAAAAACCTCTTCAATACACATATGTGCCATTACAGAGACCTGGTGGAATCCAAACAACACCTGGGGCAGGGAAATAAATGGTTATACACTGTATTCCAAGGATAGAAAAACATCCAGAGGTGGCGGAGTAGCTATATATGTTTCAGATAGTATTACATCTGCTAATGTTGAAACTGACAGCTGGGGTAATTTAGAATTACTATGGATCAAATTAACACCACCCAATGATACTGCTATTAATTTGGGAGTAGTGTACAGACCACCATCCATTGTTTACACTGATGATGTTATTTTGCTAGATTTCATTAAACAGTTGTCTGAAACAAAAAATGTTATATTAATGGGAGACTTTAACTTACCAGGAATCAAATGGGATACATCAGAAGTTTCATCACTTGTGGAAACCAGTTACCTTGACATTTTTACATTAGCTGGACTAGAGCAATATGTAACTGATAGCACCAGGGGGCATAACACACTGGATTTGATGTTAAGCAATGTAACCAATAAAATTTATAACTGCATAACACTACCCCCACTGGGCTCTAGTGACCATGCTATGGTTAGTTTTGAGTATTTGGGTGACTTGGGTAAATGCACAGGGAGTACAATAATACAAATGTATAATAAGGCACACTTTGGCTTAATGAGAAACGAGCTGGCAGCCTGGAATTGGCAACAAGAATTCACTAACATATCAGCATCAGAGATGTGGAATAAGCTGAGTACTAGGATCAATGCATTGGTGCACAAGTATGTACCATCAAAACGGAAATATAATGGTAGTAAAAACCTCTTCCCTTATGGATGACCCCCTCAATTAGGAAATTAATAAAACAAAAAAATAAAGCATATTTAAGGGCCAAATCAAGTAAAAATAAGTTAGGTTCGGAGAGTTACAAAAAGTACTTAAGAAGTACTAAATCAGCAATGAACCTCGCAAAAAAAACATATGAACATAAATTAGCAGATAAGGTTCAGGATAATTATAAATCCTTTTACTCGTATATTAGATCAAAAAAAGTACAAACAGTGGTATTTCTTCCTTGAAGGATTCAAATGGATATGTAATATCAGATAATCAAGAAATGGCTGAAAAGTGTAATCTATACGTTTCATCGGTCTTTAATAAAGGTTTGCCTATTCAAACAACACATCAAAAATTGACTCAGGCTTCCACCATCACATTAAAGACTTCTGACGTATTAAAAAGTCTTAAAGAAATTGACCCTAATAAAGCACAGGGTCCAGATGGGTTACACCCAAGAGTCATCAGGGAACTGGCATATGAACTAGCATTGCCTGTAACCCATATCTTCCAAAAATCCCTAGATACATCCATTGTGCCCGACGATTGGAGACAGGCTCTTGTTATACCTATTTTTAAGAAGGGATCTCACCAACTAGTTGAAAACTACCGCCCAGTTAGCCTGACTTCAGTCTTGGGGAAAATCTTGGAATCCCTTGTCAAGGAATATATCCTTGATTATTTAAGCAAAAATGGCTATTTAGACAAAACACAGCATGGGTTTACTCGGGGCAGATCATGCCAGACAAACCTTTTGGAGTTTTATGGTAGGGTTAACAGGGCTATGGATCTGGGTAGTTTGGTAGACGTTGTTTACCTTGACTTTGCGAAGGCATTTGATAAGGTGCCTCATGTAGAACTGATTGGTGCTCTTAGAGAATCTGGAGTCCATGAAAAACTTTCTACTTGGGTGGAATCATGGCTGGCTAATAGAAGGCAGAGAGTTTGTGTGAGGGGGGCTTGTTCTGGTTGGGCTGAGGTGGCCAGTGGAGTGCCGCAGGGGTCGGTGTTGGGACCGTGCCTGTTTAATATATACATATCTAATATGAGAGTAAATAATGAAGTATGGCTATCAAAATTTGCGGATGATACACGGCTGGGGTTCCCCGTTAATAACATATACGAAGCCACTAAATTACAGACAGCACTCCTTGAACTTGAGGAATGGGCAAATGATAAGGGATCAACTTTCAATGTAGATAAATGTGTGGTTATGCATTTCGGTAGAAAAAATAAGTGTTTTGAATATAAACTTGCCAACAAGGTATTGAGGACTGTACAGGAGGAAATGGATTTGGGAGTGGTGGTAGATAATGAACTAAAATTTGGACAGCAATACATCCATATGATAAGGAAGGCAAGTGGTATTCAAAACTGCATATGTAGACATATTGTAAGTCGTGAAAGTGCGGCGCTGTTGCCCCTTTACGCGTCACTGGTTCACCCTCATCTCGAGTACTGCGCCCAGTTTTGGGCTCCAGGTTTTAGGAAAGATGTGGCAGCACTCGAGAGGGTGCAGAGAAGGGCAACTAAAGGTATGAAGGAGGTTTGGATTATGACCAAAGATTAGAAAGACTTGGTTTGTTTACATTGGAGTATCGTAGACTACGTGGGGACATGTGTCAAACATATAGGGCACTCAGTGACGGTAAGTTACGGGAACAATTGGGTATCAATATTAGGCAACAAATTTACGATACTAGAACACATTCTCTTCAGCTGATTAAAGATAAGTTTAATACCAAAAAACAGGGGGAACTGGTTCAGCATAAGAATAACAGCTATCTGGAATACACTACCGAGCAAAGTAGTATCCAGCCCTACTATGAATATCTTTAAGAAGAGGTTGGACACTTACATGATTGATAAGGATATTCGAGGGTACTGTTATTAATCAAGCAAGCTGTATGGACATATGTCTCCTATGCTCTGTAAAAACCTATGAACCTAAGATGTATAGTACTCCAAACTTCAAGGCGGCTCACAGAGCTATCCACCTGAGCCTCCTCGTAACCACAGACATATTCAAACTAAAAGAAGGGCTTCACAGTAACGTGGGAGTGTTAAGAATACACTCACTATTTATTTAATGAATAAAAAATATGTATTACAAACAGCAGCAAATTTTCCTGATATGCACGCCAACGTTTTACGTGTTACTCCACACTTTTTCAAGGCCAGATCTGGCACTTGGGTTAATATCCCAGTACTGACACTGTAGTGCAACATGAGAGGGGTGCTGCACTTCTGAGGTGCCGTCTTTCGGATGAGACGTTAAACCGAGGTCCCATCTGCCTGGACTGGTGGTAGTTCAGGTGGATGTTAAAGATCCCATGGCACTTATCGAAAAGAGTACGGGAAATTCCCCAATGTCCTGGCCAAATTTCCCTCATTCATTAAAAATACCACCAACAGCTTAATCTGGTTCAAGGTCAGTTGTCATTCATCTGTATCCCCCTCCCCCGGGTCGTGCCTGAAAATAGGCAGGATTTGTCTAGTGCACTTACCCGGTCAACAAAAACTAAATAAATAAATAAAAAGACATGTGGCACAGATGATAAGCCAAAGGCAATACCCAGAACTGGTAGTGTTCCCCCTGAAACAGAAACTGGAGATATTTCCTGTAACGGGGCAAATCCTGACATGCAAGTAAGCATCCTGCATGTCCAGGGAACAAATCCAGTCCCCTACTTGCAGTAGTGGGAGTAGGCATTGCAGAGTTACCATTCTGAACTTTCTCGTGTTGGATATGAAAGTTCAGATCTCTGCGATCTAGAATGGGCTTTAGATCTCCTATGCACTCTGGGACTAGGAAGTACCGAGAATAGAACCCCATGTCCCCCCCCCCCCAAATGAACAGGTTCTATGGCCCTTTACTGGTTCAATGTGTGGATCTCCTCTAGCAGCAATGGTATTTGCTCTGGAGAAAAGAAGGAAGGCACTGGTGGATGGTCTGGAGGTGATTTCAGAAACTCTAGAGTGTGGCCTTGTTCTATTATCTGCAGGACCCAAGCATCTGGTGTTACCATCATCCACTGGTCCAGGTGGAGGTAGAGGTGACCCCCTAAAACCACACCTGGAGGTACTGGTGGCTGGGGGTCAAAGAAGGAGTCATGCAGAGCCAGATCCTGCTGCTGCAGCCACACACCCACCTCTAGCGGCTTTTGAGTGGGCACCTGAGGTGGCTCCCGGGGCAAGCAAAGCTGATGCTCCTCTACTCTTACCCTGCGGTCTGGCCATTGAATGATATCTGTTGCTGGTCAGATGAAAAGGCACCCTCTGTCTGCTCCTTGGTTGAGTACATGGTAGAGGGCATGCACTGACTTCAGGGTTCTGCCCGAGGCCTGAAGGTTGGAGAGGACATCTTGTACATCTGCACCAAACAATTTATATCCTTTAAAGGAGGCACTGAGAATGGATTGTTGAACATAATTCGCAAAGCCCACGACCCTTAACCAGGAATATCTCCTAAGGCATACCCCATAAGCTGCAGCCCTGATACGGGAAGGTATCAAGTAGGGTCTGTGGCTTTTGCAGTAGGTAGGAAAAATGGGCAGACTGGATGGGCCTAGCAGTCCTTATCTGCTGTCAATTTCTATGTTTCTATGTAAGTATCAACATCATAGGTAGAATGTAGGAGATTAGTACATATGTCTGCTCTTGCTTGTAGAGCTTTTAAGAGCTTCTGCTTAGGACTACCCTCTGGGAGGGCTTGGGCTGCTGCCTTGGACTTCCTCCAGAGGGTATTTTGGTATTTAACCATATGGGCCTGATAATTTGCAATTCTCAGGCCCAAAGTGGCAGAAGCAAGAGTTCTCTTTCCCAAGACATCTAGCCTCCTGGACTCCTTGTCAGGAGGGAAGGAACTATACCTTAGATCGGTCATGGGTAGCATTTATAACCACCAAATCCGCTTCAGGTTGGCCTGCAAAACAAGGCTTGCCTGAGGGGGCCTGATACATTTTATAGGGCTCAAAAACAAAATACCAGTGCACAAACCCCCACCCCCCAAAGTCATGGCACATATTAGTATTTAAACAATTTAATAGCCTATTGGCGTTACTTACTTTAAACTCCATGTAAAAAAGGGGGTCCTCTTAGTTTTCAGACTGGAATTCCAAAGTGAGCAAGCTATATCACCGCTTCACGGTGGGACCCTTTTCCCTACACAAGCTTCTTATCTCTGAAGTGCCTGGGGTGGCTACTCATAAATACAGAGTGCTGCCTGGACTGGCCCAAAATACATTGCCTCCTTTTAGCATGTTCCCTGTCATCACTTGTGTAAATTCCTGGGTGGAATCCTCTTATTAAAGGGAGCCAATTAGGCAATGCATTTTAAGCCAATTTAGGCAGCACTCTATATTTATGAGTAGCCACTACAGGCCTTTCAGAGCTAAGAAGCTAGTTTAGGGACTATACCGAAAGGGTCCCACCGTGGAGGGGATGGTTTAGCTTGCTTACCTTGGAATTCCAATCTGAAAACTAAGAGGACCCCATTTTTCATGGACTTTAAAGTAAGAAAAGCCATTAGGCAGTTAAATTGTTTAATTCTGAATATGTACCATGTTTTTTTTTTTGGGGCACTGGATGCCACACACCCGTAGCACCCTTCGCCAGAAATGTGAATTGCATTTTGAGCAATGCAAAGGTTTTGAGCGTGCTTTTTGGTTGTCTTTACATTTTATAGGGGCCTGATACATTTTATCTACCTTCCTGGGTATGGCAGGTATCGTGTCTGGCCTGTGCCAGGCAACAAGGGTGGCATCTTCTAAGGCAAGTAGTAAACGAGGAATAATGATGGGTGGGGAATCAGGCAATTCCAGGAACTCCACCAAATTTCTCTTGCTGATGTCTTCTTGTTCTGATTCAAATCCCATTGCTGTCTGGATTTGCTGCATTAAGGAGATGAACGATGGGTCTATAGGCAGGGACCTTGGTGTATCACTACAGAGTCCCTGCTTTCTGTAGATAAAGTAGAACTGGTCCTCTCAAAGGAGCTTTCCACATACTCTTCTTCCTGCATAAGGAGGTCAGTGTTGTACTCCTGGTCCTCATAAATGCATTCAGTAGGTCTCAAGAGGGGAGCAGGTGAAGCCCGAGATGGGAACTGGCGCATTGGCCTGACAGGCGTCAGCACTGGGGCTTGCGAAGCTGCCCTGTTGATACTTCTCCTGTTACAGGAGGAGGGTGTAGTAGGCATTTTAACATGTCCACAAAGGATGAAAGTACTGTCTGAACATCGGCGCCTGTGTGATCGGCAGGAACACTAGACGATGTCAACGGGGGAGTTACTGCCCCTCACATCGACGGCAATACACCAGCCATACTACGCCTGGTAGTGCTAGCAGCCTGTCCCAACCTGGAAAGGTCAACGGTCTGGGTTGCTGGCAGCATCGTCACTGGGGTGGTCACTGGCGCAGAAGTGGTTATGTAGAGTGAAGGGACAACCGTGAGCCAATTGGGGAGGTTTTCTCCTTACTGTGTTTCCTCTCCCGGTTTGTGCTGTCCCTAAATCTTCTGCCGGGACTTTGAAAAGTGGGAGCCTGAGAAGCGGGCCAGTATGCGGTAGAGCTCTTTTCCTGGAGCTCCTTCTTCATTCTGGCCACCTGCTGTTTAAGTAGATGGGTCTCCAAGGCATGCTTTTGGCATCACCAGGTAGCAATACTGAAGTTACAGCAAATCTGGCAATCCTTCACGTTATGGGCCGCGCCGAGGCAGCACACACAGACATTGTGTGAGTTGCCCGGATATATCTTCTCACCACATTCACAGTATCTGAAGAGCTTCTATGAATTTTTAGTTGACGTACATGATGTCGGGTATCACTTATAAAAAGTGATGATGAACTAGGGAGAGAACTATCTATAAGAGCAGATGACTATAGCGGTGGGATTTCCATACAGGGTCTGGCAATTATGGTCAATGGTGGGAAAAGAACTGAGGAGGGAAGGAGCCGCCCACATTTATATGGGAAGTGCCGACATAGGATGTCATCGTGGGCGACCCCTAGCAGACTGCTTGCAAAAAAAAGTTACCGTGTGTTCCTAGTGCCTGATGGCTATAGTTCCATAGGTGTGGCCTGATGAAAGAGATATCCTCCAAGAAGATTTCAACTAATCTCTGAACTTTTAAATCAACATTTTTAACTACAAAACAAAAATATGTAACTGTTTCCACTAATGTTTTAAGATCCCCTTCCCTGAGACAAATAATGTATATTGACTTGCATTTTTTATGACTACAGTATAAACAAACGTATATGCACTGTGTTCTAGGGTACCCTCATAAATTCGACATATTGAGTATTTTCGTATACAAAAAAATTTTTATTTTTGATTTTTTTATATACTTTCTGTTTATCTCCTCCTGTCTACCCTCAGTGCCCACTCCTTTGGGCCGCTCATCACCATCTCTGCCCCCTACTTCCGGATCTGTCCCTAGAGTGCCTCACCTCTTACTTCCTCCTGCACAGCGGGGTCTGTCCAGAATTGGTGGTCTTGGATGGCCCACAGCGGTCGTCATCTAGGACTACTGAGGGGTATTTTCCCCGTTTTTCTGTGCTTTCCCCTGTCCCAGCCCCCTGAGACACCGGCGCAAGGATGCAAGCGTCCAGAGAAGAGACGTGCTGACATACGTCCCTCTCAAGCGCCTACAGACATCCCCCCCTTCCCGACTCTGTTAGACGGAGCTGCCAACCCCTCGAGAGCCTGGTTTCCACGGGCGCTTTCTCAGGGTGTCGAGTGCGTACTGCACCCCTGGTATCCCACCCCAGAGGGAAGAGAGCATCCATTGGGACGCTCAATCCTCCCTCCCCTGCCGACCCCCGCTGACCCGAGCTCGTTCCCGAACCCGGGTCGCCAGCATAGCGCGAGGTACAAAAGAATGTTTAAATTGATTGCCTGACCGACTGACTGATACATAGCCCCTTTAAGAATAATAAGCCTTGGATTAATGTACTACTGAAACAATTCTTTTCTATAGGCACTCGACCAAAGCTAATAGGTCCCACTAAAAATATCCACCACATTTTTTTATATTAATATTACTTCTTTTAGAAGGCTAGATTTCTAATGTAAAAATCATTTACAGAATGAGAAAAAAAATCACAGCTGACCACTAACTCCATGCAGAGAGGTTTACAGGGGCCTGGCTCCCTTTCATGAACCTGATTGAGGAAATGTAGGACAAATCAGTTTTGGCCCAAAAAGCAGAGGTATACTAGTAATACAGAACAGGGAGGCTCACCACATGCCTGGATAAATATGTACTGAATGCACTTAGGATCCAATGTCATTCTACTTGTTTTAACCTTAGATGTTCAACTGTTTTTCCTTTCTGTTTAATACTTGTTGCATACTGTAGCTGATGTTACCTTGTTAGATGACTATTTACAACTTACAATGACCGAACATGGACTTCTACGGTATCAAACAGGAGACAACGCATTAGTACTGGATGTATTTTTATTCACATTCTGCATATCTGGAGTTCCTGACAGGCTGTAATTGTTCAGGATATAACACAGAGGTTGGCAAATTCCAAGTTCCGGTACAATAACTTGCTGTATTATTTAGCCAGTTATACCTATACTGCAGGTTCTCTCATATACACTTATCAATGTACTTATGTACTGTCCATCTTCTAGATACCAAAGTTTAAAAATATATTACTTATTTTTGTATGCAAATTCAGTGCTCTCAGAACATCAACCCTCTAAGTTAACTTTTAAGTCACTATACACTTTATGTTTCCTCTCAAAATGGTCTGGCTTGTGGCCTTGATAAAAGTAGACCCAGTTCTCCAAGAATCATAACTTCTCCCTAACAAGGACATGTAAGGAAGGCATAGAGCTCAAACTAAATGTGAGTTTGTGTGCTTGTCTTCCTGTTTTTGTGTGTGTTTTTTATATGTTGACTGTGCAAGCCTGTTGGTTATTGTCAGCCAACTGTTGTTCAATGCTGTAATACACTGTTGTAATCCCCCTGTTCCCTGGGGTTACTAGAATCCCATCAGTGTTAGTGTTAGGTAGGGAAGGCAGCTAGTGATTATCTAGTTAAAGAGATTCACCAACATAAACATTAATACTCCTGCACCTGAAATCTAGATGCCTTACCCCCGTAGGAGTCGAGAATTGTGAATATTTCCAATTGTAATCCAGTATGAGAAAAACTGCATCACTCGTAAAAGTCTTGAAACAGGGTCCCACGGACTTCTCTGTTGTAAGTGCCGCCCTCGCTCTATCCCTGCGCTCACTAACGTTATGACGAGATGCCAGTGAGAGCGTGGGGGCATGCTCGATTCTAATCAATAGGCGGCATCTTTTCCAGCAATTTTATGTATTATCATAGCCGGTTGGTAATGAAACATCGGCGCGATGACTAACAAGCCCCTTGTTGGTCGTAGGTGCCATTCATTACCAGCTGGCAATGATAATACATGGAAATACTGCACCCGATGATTAGAATGGAAGCGCACCCTACCTCTCACTGGCATCTCAAAGCTCATTAGCACGGTAGTGGCGCGGAGCACTGAAGAGCTAGGTAATTCAAGGCTTTACAGTGTTGAATTTCTCATACTGAATTACAACTGAAATATTCACAATTAAACTCTATGGAAATAAAACATCTAGATTTCAGAATTATGAAGTCTGACTGGTGAATCTCTTTAAATGGATTTTCACTCTGTCCCTCTCTGCTGAGAGCCAGAGAGGTGATGTCATTTAGAACTCTTGCAACGACATAAGCCACACAGCTGTTGTTGTGAGTGGGGGAGTTTTAGAATTCTGAAGTCAGTCTTGTTCCAGAGTTAGTTCGAGCTGGTAGGAGTTCCAGCAGCAGCAGCTCAGAGATAGAGCTGCAGTGTGTGAAGTGTCTGTTTTTCCTCACCCTAGTGGAGGACATCCTTTCCTGACTTGAGAAGTGGTGGAAACCGTCTTCAGGTGTTCCTGTGCCGTTATCCCATGTGGAATGAAGGGGACTGCTATGGATTTTAGGGGCAATCCCCTGATCCAACCCAGAACTTTGGTGAAGCTGCCTGTGTGTACAACTGTGAGTAGATTACTGTCTGAGAGTTACCCAGGATATGCACCTGCCTTTTTCTGTGGGGTGACTCTCTGCTAAAGGGACAATTTCACCCATTTCAATGAGGATTCCCTCAAGAAGTTTGTGTTTTAAAGATCTCTGACAATAGTGAACGTCCCAGATGTGGCTTGCCCTTTGTTCAGGACTTTAACTTTACACCCTAGTGGTGTTTCTGATGTTAAAGGTGATAAACATTTCTAGACAGCATCAATTTCTATAGTTTCAGTATTTGTGAGGTGTAACTCTGAAAGAATGGCTGGGGTAAGGACATGGAAGCAAAAGGTGGGAGACCCCCCATCTGGAGTGACCAGTTCAGCACTTCAGGTTCTGTAAGGGCGCCTGTTTTCTGTCAGAGCACATGGCCAATGCCTGAAGAAGTTATACCCCTCGTATGTGGGTTTTCTCCAGTTCACCCCTTGTATGTGGGTTCTGCAAGTTTGAGCCTTGAGTGCTCCGTCATGGCCCATGTGCCACATTCCTATCCTGTGTCATATGGGGAAATGTACCGAGTACTGGCCTAGTGCTATGTCGAAGAGAAATTGTGTGTGTTCACAGCGGCTAGTTCCACAACTTTCCAGATGTTAAATCCTATGTCATATGGGAAATGTACTAAGTACTGGCCTAGTGTCATGTCGAAGAGAAATTGTGTGTGTTCACCGTGGCTAGTTCCACATTCCAGATTTTAATCCTATGCTATATGGGAGGTTCAAGTACTGTTCCTAGAGATATGTTCTGCATTGCCTTGTGCCAGTGTAAACCCTTGGGGGTCCATCTTTGCTTTTGTGTTTCCAACTTTGTTTTGGAATAAAGCCACACTCTAGAATCCCAACCTGGTATGGACAATCTAGTTAATGCGTCCTGTGTGGATTTACTGGGTACCCCATCCAGAAGTGCAAACCTAGCATAGCCCTTAGCAAACGTTCTCTCTTCAGGACCTGGATTTTGGTATAGGTCTGGTTGTGCCTACTATGTACACACCTTTTTGTGTTTTTCTACTACATCTGCAAAATGCATTTAATTGCTTTGTACCCCCACCCCGCTCTTTTCCCCTAGGCTATGGGAGGTGTACCTACTGGTTAAATAAGGGGCCAGTGGGGGGTTACACCGTTAATTCAGAATCTTTAGCCATTTAAAGCAAAGCAGTTTAACCTAATATGTGAACACGTTTCTTCTGGTCTCCCTTTTATTTTTTTTCCATTGCTTACCTTGAACTACTGTAATCATTTCCACACCTCATCCACAAAGTGATTGATGAACTTGCATGCTGAAGAAGAGCTGTACAACTCCCACCATACGATACGTAGGGGGGCCCAACAGCAGATTTGTTACTGCCAATAACAGCAGTTATAAACAAGGGTTTATCTCTTCTTCACACATTTAAAAAAATATTGGTCTACGTTGAATGCTTATTTAGGTTCATACAGAATTCTGATACAAGATGACCACATTATTTAATATCCAGTGACAGTCCTTACATTTTGCACAGTACAGGACACAGGTCTGTGCAGAGCCCTACAATACAATATAAAGGATCACAGCTTTATTCTCTGATACGAAACCTTATAGCATGTATAGAACAATTCTAGTGATTTGATTGGCCAGCAGCAGCTCAGAATTACTGACCTACGATTACATGTCTGAAGAACTACTTACAGCCATTCAAACCACATCAAATAAAGATAGGAATATCACTGCACTGACACGTTTACTCTGTAAGAGGATTTCATTAGAAAAATGACTAACAGAATGTACAGGGACCGGGTCCTGAGGAGATACCTGATGATACTCCCACACACTGTCCTGATCGTTCTCAAAATTGAATCCCAGGCCCAGTGCATCAATGCCACATCAGGCAACCAAAGACTATAGCCACCCCACAGCATCCCCAGAATGACAGACAACCCATGTCTGCACCTTGGCAGTGAAGCTTACACCGGACACCAGACTTCAACTAAGTAAACAGCAGATGCTGCAAAAGAGCCAAAAATACAAAACTCCACTCGGCTACTCAACCAGCTGCCCTAAGACGACCTGACTGGATTTAAAATAAAAAAAAGATAGGAAAAAATGGCTTAACACAATCAGTTCATGTAACCTGCAAGACAAGCATTTGTCAATGCTGAACGTTTGCTTGCAGGTATGTGCTGTGCAGGTGTTTGGTACTGATAGGCACTACACACAAAGGTTGTTAAACAATTTTTTTTTTAATTTTGACCCCAACTTTTGAAGATACTTGTTTTAGGATTAGCCTTATAAACACAAGTACGATTTATAGTATATTGGCCGAAATGACATTTCACACCAGAGGTGCAAAAACACATTTCATCAAGGATTTTAAAAATGACACATCATGTTTATGAGGTGGTGTGGAAAAATGGCTATGTTTAAAGTTTGGAGTCAAAATATTGAAAATTAGCAAAGTTATGCGTGAATATTGAAACAGTGTACCATTCAGTCATAACCTGGGCATTTTACCGTATTTGTACACCACATTTTGAGCATAACCTTCTTATTACCCCATCTCATGAACCCAGTAGGTGAAAACTTTCAAATCTCTGCCAAAACATCATTCCACACCACCAGTATGAAAACACATTTTGGCCAGGATTTGAAAATTGGCAGTTGTCATGTTCATGAGGTGGTGTGAAAAAATGTCGAAAATTTGGGTTCAAAATATTTAAAATTACCAAAGTTACAAACGTATATGCATAACTTTGCCATTTTTACATATTTTGACCCCAAATTTTCAACGTGGCCTTCTTATGATCTCATGTCAAGAACAAGAGCGATGAAAATATTCAAATCCCATTGGAAAGGTGATTTTGTGACACACCGCAAAATCACCTTTCGGGCCTGATTTGCACAATTCCACAACCACTGGTCATTAGGTGGGGTCCCAAAAAGGCCATGTTGAAAATCTGGGGCAACAATATGCAAAAATGACAAAGTTATGCATCAGCATTCAAAACCCCATTGAAATACGTTAAAACTGCCCTTACCTTAGTTTCTGTCATATTGCAGTCGGTGGTTCCAGCAGCAAAACGTGCCTGTGATCGGAGAGTGGATCTTCACCCTGGGACCTGTTCGGGTGAGTCAGGGGGTGTGATGGTAATGGCTGCTGAGTGGGAGGTCATGGTGGGGTGGGTGGCAGATCAGCAAGGGATGGTTTTCTGTTTTACAGGTTACCAAAAAAAAAAAAAACATCGAGGGATGGTTTTCTTTATTTCAGGGACACTGGGATTGGGTACCCAGTGCTGGGCTCAATGGGAAATGGGGGAAGGTGACCTGGATGGGAGGTGGGGGTCAAGAGAAGTGGTACCAAGGGTAGGCAAAAATATTTATAAAGATGGGAAGGGTGGGCAGGCAAGCGACCTGGAGGGGAGGGGGAAAAAAAGTGGTAGTGGGGGTGAGCACCATGCTCCACTTAATAGAGAGACAGACAGACAGACAAACAGAAAGACAGATAGGTAGGTAGAAATATTGCCTAATCACTTAGGCTCCTGATGTTGAAAGCTGATCAGCTGCTCGCTGACCAGCTTCATGCAAATGAAAGGACCGAAGCCCCCTCTGATTGGAGCAGCTTTGGTCCTTTCAACTACATGAAGTTACTGTCCTGCAAGCAGTGAGTGGCGTCGTGACCACAGTGCGTGGTCATTGGTCTGGACTGCTTAGCCCCTTCCAGTATGAGCTGCAATGGGCTCAGCAGTGACACACCTCTGAAATTCCCTTAAGTGTAACAAAACATTTCTTGTGCATGCACAAGCAAACGTAATAAAATAATGGACTACTTTATGTCCCACTGTTGAAAAGTGATACGTTTAAAAGTTAGAGCAAGTTACTAGCTGTCTCGGTGTCCTAGTTTTAAAATAAATAATTTTTCTGCACATTATAAGTGCAATAATACACTCGAGGGATGTGTGATTATGGTCAATAATCACAATTCTGTCCCAGATGTTTAAAGGCATTCGACGCAAGGGCTTCATGCCTAACCTTACCCTCGAGAGACATGTGATTACTGACTCGTAATCACACACCCTGTCATGCTTTGTTGCTTACTTGTATCAGTGTGACCCCTTCTGTTTCATGAAAAGGGCTCAGCACTCTCTGTCCGTCTGGACCTTTTAACACTGGTGCAGAGGTAACATTATTTGCAATAACTAAGGAATTAGTGTTGCTATGTACACTATGTTGTGACGGTGCTAGTCTAAGCTCCTTCACAGAAAAGGGTCCCGAATAGTTCTAATCCAGTTATGAAGCACAGAGGACACTGCTGCACTAATGGTGAGGCAATCCGGGAAATTCCTATTATTAAAGAGTACAAAAAGAGGCAAACATTGACAAGCCCCATTTATGCTGTAGAACAGAGTGGCAGTTTGAAATGTGGGGCCTCAAGGGACAAATAAAGTGCCGCTCAACAAAAAGGAAGCGACAGTAATGCAAATGGAACTGCAGCATAGGGCAGCACCACAGAGAGTGACACACAGCTACAAAACCAGAGGGAACATCATTTGACAGTGGCGTTTCCTGTCTTTCACTTTCCTAAGGTCAGTGGTGTGAAGTAACTTGCGAAATGGAACTGGGAGCTCCAGAAATACCATGTGATGTCCCCTCTAGTGTTATTTATATTTGACGTCTATGGGCGATACTTGAAGACGACAACAGCCTGCAGTGGTACTTGAAAAGTGTGATCACAGCGGCATAAAGCAACAGTCCGAACGGCAGCCTCAGGCAAAAACACAGAATAGCATGCAGTATCAACTAAAGAAAAAAAAATTGATAAAATAGATAAATCAATATAAAGTTGTAATTCAAATACAAAACAGTTTCTCATGTTTAAATATTTTAACTTATTGATTTTATGCAAAACACATAAAATAGATTTCACGAACCTGATATCATACACTGACACAGATCAATAAAATGACATTACAACCATACAGTTTGACACCTGCACTTGGCCCTCACTAGGAGGGAGAGAACTGATATATGAAAAATACATGAATAAGCATACGCTATCATGGAAAATGTGGCTGTGTATATGAAATATATACCAACATCAACAAGAAATAAAAAAAAAACACTATAGGGATTGGCCACATTATTACCAATGGCAGATAGTAAATTATGCTAAGTACGGTAGGATGCAGTGGTATTTTATGGTTTTAACTTTTGCAAGGGAGTCCCCAACTACAGGCCTCCTATAGACTGCTTACATGTAAACTGCATTCAAATTACATTTAAACACAGCTTTTGCAATATTTAAGAAAAGGCTTCTGCTAGTATTCAGCAGCTATGCATCACCACTGGTAATGAATACTAAAAATTAAACTGATAACAGCTGCTGAGTGGTTTAGTCTGTGAAATCCAATGGTAATAATACATATATCACCTAACTTACTAGAACAAAACTGTAGAACTGTTTGCTTCATGAGCTTTGCCTCCAGAGTGCTTTCAATCCATGAAGAAAGACTAAAGTAGTGCCAAAATGAAATGTGCCGTCTTGAAGAACAATTCACATAAGCCCAGTATAACAAAGTTCTGCTGCTAACACTAAAATCTGCCCGCTCTACACTCCCTCTATTAGAGAATCAAATGTACAGACATGGAGAATGCTATTGTATAGTTTTAACCATTGCACAGTACATGCTTCCCTAAAGTCCGGTAACACCACAGGCAGGGTGTACTATAAGTCATGGCTCCATACCGTCATTCAACTTGTCATCAGAAAGCTACTCTTTTTCACATTAAACAGAACAGAAAAAGAAATAAGCACCTTTGCTGGGACTCGACCCATACTGCCCAAAATACCTTTCCATTGCACTACCAGCTAGCTGGTGGGCCACCAAGGCAACTGGAAAAGCGGGACTGCCAGAAGCACCTTACTCTTTCCTTAATGCACTGCCTGGTGCTGCACAGATAATTACACTTTCATACACAAGGGTGTGCTGAGCATGCATACAGTATGGAACCCAAACAAACAGAAGAAAGAAGGAAATAAGTGCCTTAGCTTGGACTTGAACCCAGCACACCCAGAATACTGTTCTGTTGCGCTGCTACCTGCAGTATCAAACCAACTGGAAACCTGAGACTCCCTGATCCAACTCTTTCTCTAATGCACAGCCTAGTGCTGCTTGAGAACACTTTTCCTCACAAGAGCACTGTGTGCATATATATGTCACCCAAACAAACAGCAGAGAGAAAGAAACAAGTGCCTTAGCTGGGATCTGAACCCAGACAACACAGAATACCATTCTATGTGGTTCATAGCTCAGTGCTTGTGCTACGTACAGTAGAGCTGAATGATGTAGGTTGTGCTTGGATACATAGGTCAGACCAGTAAGTAGGACAATGCTTGCAAGATATGTGAGTTATATGAAATGGTTAGTGCTTAGATACTTCAGCATAGGTATGAACAAGTCAGTGATTGTAGTACATGTGAACTGGACTGGATATGCATAGTGCTTAGGTGCTTGAACCGATGAATAACAACTTGTTAGGACTTGATGTTTTGGCCTTTCTCTGTATTCCACCTTTGGAAGGATGCTTAGTTGAGTAGGATTGAGACCCCCAAGAGAAAGAATTGTAATCACAGGTAGGATTACCTCCTCCAACTCCAGAGAGTGTGGCCAGTAGCACGCAGGAGAGGAAAACCCCCCTTGGGGGGAAACCTCTGAGGACCCATGGCTACTGACCTGCCCATCCTTCTGGGCATATTAAAGGAGTGTAATCCTAAATGAACAAATACTAAGTTGTCAGCTAGTCCGAAACCTAGTCGATGAAGATCTTAAGGTCGATGAAGAACAAATGGAATCCAGTACTGATGTTGAATGTCCAGTGAGAAGATGGTAGCATATCCTTAACAAATTCCCAGTCCGAAACGTCAATTAATTTTGAATCCAGTTGAAAGCATAGCTGATCTTGAAGTGGTGGTCCCCATTCCGATATACAAGTTTATGGAAAGCATACAGTCTTTGAAGGCGAGTAAGCTGGATGCAAGTTGTGAAGCTGAAGAAGGTGGAGCAAATGAACCCCCGGTCCTGAGTGAGTGAAGCAGTAATTAGACGTTAGGCTAGAAAGCCTGGAAAACCTCCAACCCATCCAGCAAAGCAAGTAAGGTAAGGAACAGAACCTCCATGCGCTGAGCTAGGCGGGCAGGTCACAGGTGCTATGAGAGCCTCCATGCCCCGAACCGGGTGAGGCAGCTGTAGAGTAGAAACAGTCGAACCTCCAGGCCCCGATGCTGGGCGACGCAGGTGTAGGGTAGAAACAGTCAAACCTCCAGGCCCCGATACTGGGTGAGGCAGGTGTAGAGTAGAAATATTCAAACCTCCAGGCCCCGATGC
Organism: Neoceratodus forsteri; assembly: GCA_016271365.2. Lineage (NCBI taxonomy): Eukaryota > Metazoa > Chordata > Ceratodontiformes > Ceratodontidae > Neoceratodus > Neoceratodus forsteri. The sequence goes on from CM057449.1 coordinate 1,733,653,771, forward strand.
TGGGCGAGGCAGATGTAGAGCAGAAATATTCGAACCTCCAGGCCCCGATGCTGGGTGAGGCAGGTGTAGAGTAGAAATATTCAAACCTCCAGGCCCAGATGCTGGGTGAGGCAGGTACTGAGTATAAATAGTTGAACCTCCATGAACCGAATTGGGCAAGGCAGTAGGTTAATGACTGAGGCCTAAGCCATGAGATAGGAATGGCACTATGGATAGAGCTCAGCTGAGAGTCCTGGCAGGAAATGGTAGTGGTAGTAAATCCAAACGAACTGAAGCAGCAAAGCAAGAAGCATCCAAGGGAATTGATCGCGACTATCCTGAGATGTAGCCCAGATGTAAGTCCACAGTGGGACGAAGCAGGATATCCTTGACGACTGGAAGTAGGTGCAAGCAGGCAAGGTGAGGGCTGCAGCGTCCAGAACTCGAGTAGTGTGACTGAAGACAAGACATCACTGGCAGTGCGTCCAATCCTGATGGAATAGTTGGAAATGAGTAAATGACAGGGAATGAAGGCTTCTGGCAGATGGGATCCGATGAAATGCCCAAAATGGAGGAAACAAATCTGAAATAGGCAGGCAAGGAAACAGCAGGAGAAGACCGGGTCCAGTCCTGGGAGAAGAAGACATCGCAGAGGCACCGGGAAAAGGTAGGCAGATGAAGGAAGGTCCAGAAACAGGTGAAATCCAGAGAGCAGACAAACAGCAGGGAGACAGGACTGAAGCAGATGGTCCACAGAAGGAGATCCAACAAGCTGCAAGGACAGGAAGGAATGAACCCAGCTGATCTGGGTTGGAGAAAACTGCAGGAGAGGGAAGCTTGCATGGAGCCGAATTCCAGTGCTCAGAGAAAGCACAAGGCAAGAGAAACGATCATCCAGAGCCAGGAACGGAGAATCACAGGAATGTCTCGGCAGAGCCCAACACTGGAGGGACACTGGAAAGCAGGAATGAAGGATACAGTAGATAAGCTCAGATGACAGAAAGGAAGGATCTGGAGCAGGGCGCTAAATGCCATGATAGAGAGCATGACTGGAGCGCATGGTAGGAGTCCAAATGACGGAGACAAAGTAACCAGCTAGTACCCTATGTGGGGTAGGATGTGTGACTGGACCTCTACATAGGTCAGCCGGAGGAAGAAGTAGAGAGCGGCAGCTAGGCCCCATGAAGGCTAGCAGAACCGCAAAACCCTCACGCAGGGCTGCAAAGGAGCAGTGAAGCTTGCCAGGCTAGGCCCCCGCATGGCCAGCGGTAATGGCTGGACCCCACGTAGGCCAGGCAGGAAGGGGAGAGAGGGAGTCAAGCTAGACCTCCAGGAAGGCTAGGCAGGATGGGAACGCTGCCAAGGAGGGCTGCCTAGTGCAGCAGACATCCCAGAAGCTGAAGCAGAGGGGATGGCGCAGGCAGGAGGCAAAGACTACACAGCACTAGTCGGACTGGCAAACAGAGCAGCAATGAAGTAATGGTTCCAGCAGATGTCCAATAGGGATGAGCAGAACTGAAGTGAAGCAGGACTCAGGCAGTACACGCCAGCAATGGAGCACAGCCCGACAGACAGCAGGCAGAGCGCATGCCAGGAATAAGCCATCCAGGAGGTAAAATGAAATACCAGGGAGCAGCTGGAACAGCATACCTCTCAAGCGGCTGGAGGGAACGAGGGACATCCTTCAGAGTGGCTCGTGATACACCACGATACAAGGAGAGGAAAGCAATGAATCACAGGAGACATCCACACAGAGCTGGAAGCAAGGACCTACTTTGGGGGGGGCGGGGGAGATATCCCCTTCAGAACAACTCAGCACTACCTGCAAATACTACGGTCCCAGCACAGTTGTCAAATGTATTCGGTTATGTACAACAGAGGTGCTAACTCTTCATTTAATGGAGATTGGTAACTGGGCAGGCTCACTGAGACAACAGTCCTCATTGTAGAGATTAAGAACCGAGACCACAAGCGTAGAAATCTGAGTGCGAAAGACAGACCGCCAGTTTGTGATAGTCCCATTGACGGGTTAAAAGCTCCGGAGCCGGAATCAATGATAATACAGTAAATTAGAATCTCTCGCACCCCTGAACAGGCGCAATACATATGGCGGTACCCTTCAGAGTGGAGCCAAATCCATAACTGCAATAAACAAAACAGTAACAGGCCCAGGAGAATGCCATAAAGGCCCCCAGCTTTGTAGTTTCATGTGAAAAATCGATAGGCGAATACAAGCAGCACTTGAGCAGTGTTGAACATAGGTCCGACACATCACGGAGGCAAGAAGCAAATTTGGATCCTGCCGCAAGCCATCCATGGAGTCCATGGTGACAGAAGAGCTGAGGTGCAGGAAGGGAAGGAAGGAAGGAGCACTGGAGAGGCATTGATCCGAACACCGAACAGATATCCGAACAGCATGGAGGCAGAGCGGAGCAGGCAATCCAACAACCAGGCAGCAATCTGGCAGTGCGAGCCGGTCTGGAGGTGAGCGAGGGATGGACTGATGAGACTATGCCGAAGGCAGGAGCGCGGCTGCTTCAAAAGAAAAATAAAAGGGGAGGGGAAGCTGCGAGCTGGAGCTAGCAAGGAGCAGCATGGAGAATCAGGTGCAGCAGCAGAAGGCCACGAGCCGCAGCGACAGTGCAGCAGGCAGGGAAGGAGCCCCAAGAGAAAGAAACAGAAGGCAGGGAAGAAACGAAGGGGGCTGGGGGCAGCGACACAGCAGGAGGGCAAAACAAGCTAATGACAGGAGACAGAAAATACATGGGGGGGGGAACAAGAGCAGCCGCGACCAGCAACAGCACAATAGCAAGTGCGACTCGCTCTAAGCAGATCTGTGATAGCCTGATGGGTTAAGTAGGAGATGGGGAAGAGTCATTCCCCCAGAACTACAGGCATACGCCTTTCAATTACTGTATATTGCACTACCAGCTGTGCCACAAGGGCAACTAGAAACTAGGGTCTCCCAGAACCACCTTACTCTTTCTCTAATGCACAAGCTGGTGCCGCAAAGATAGTTACATTTTTATTCACAAGGATGAGGTGTGCATTTATATGGAACCCAATCAAACAGAAGAGAGCAAGTAGTAAGTGCCTTAACTGGGATTTCAACCCAGACCACCCAGCATACCATTCTGTTGTGAATGGATACCAGCTGTGCTACCGGGCAACTGGAAACCCGGGACTCTCAGAAGTACCACACCCTAGTGAATAGAAACACAGACAAACTGTTGGCAGAAAAAGATCAACGGTCCACCCAGTCTGCCCATGATCCCTACCTTATCCCACTCAACCTATCATCCTAGAGGAATAACTTTCATTTGATGCCTTTATCTCCCTTACAACATTCACTCCCACACAACCGTTAACTGCTCCCACCCTCTATGAACCTCCTTTGGCATTACTAGTCTCCCCCCCCCCCCGTATCTGTTCCAAACACTCAAAGTCTTTTTTACAGTAGCCACATCCAGTACTTCAGCAGTTAATTTGTTCCACAGTTCTACCACCCTCTCTGTGAAGAAGAGCTTCCTTACATCCCATCTGATTCTCCCACCAAGTCTTCACTCATGCCCTTTTGTCAGTGTAATTCCACTCCTGCTAAATAGGTGTTCATTGCCTCCTTTTTTTTTTTATCCCTTTCATGAACTTGAATGTTTCTATCATGTCTCCTCTTTCCCTTATTCTCTACAACGTATGTATAGTCAGATGAGTCGACCGTTCCTCATATTATTTACCCTGCTGGCCCCGCATCATCTCAGTTAGTCTGCTGTAACAGTCTTACCTCTTCCTGTCCTTCCTCATATATAGCTCTAGAACACTGCACAATACTCTAGGTGGGACCTTACCAGGAACTTATATGGGGCAAGATCACCTTTCTCCTACTATCAAAACCTCTCTCTTGCTTCTTACAGTATATACATAACTTTGCATTTCTGGGCATTGAACTTCAACTACCAAACCCTGGACCACCTCTCCAGATTTTTCCAAATCCCATTTCGATTTTCTCACTCCTTCCTCACCATCTACCTTGCCAGAGTTTTGTGTCATCTGCAAAGAGACACATTTGTCTTGCATTCCTTCCCCTATACCATAAATGAATACATTAAACAGGCCCCGCCCCATCGGCACAGCAGTAGAGCTACCACTTACAGCGCCGGCGACACAAGTTCAGTAGTGAGCTCAGGGCATTGGGGGAGGAGGATCAAGCTTCCAGATTACTGCTCTCCTCCTCCTCCTCCGGAAGGGAGAGCTTGCAGAGCCCGGTGTTCGCCTGGCCCCTAGTGGTATGTGAGGGAAGCCCCTGGAACTGTCTAGACAAGGCAGAAGGGGAGGGGCAGATGCCAAAGTCTGGCTCACGGGAGAACATGCCACATACTATGGTATCAGTGCATGCCACATTGCTCAGGGGAGAAAAGAAAAAAATTACCCACCATAGTAATGTTTCTTCTAAAGGAGTCTTGCTGTATTCTGACCATATGCAGTTAGCCCCAGCACTTGAACTGCTCCGGAGAGGAAAGAGTTAACTCTATGCAAAAGCATAGAACGTTGAGCTTGAGCTCGGTTTTCGAACCTCTGTCTCTGGTACTCTGTAGTGTAACCGTCAGATTCTTACGAGCACTAAAATAACTAACTCAATAGGTAGAAATTATTTCTAAAATTTTTGTGCCAAATGGCAATAACAGATTTTTAGGGTCAAAAGACTCAAGTCGAGAACCCAAAAAATATAAGCAGGTAGTGAAACAAGCAAAAACATTCACCATAAAAACCTTTAATAAGATAAAGGAATGCCAAGTACACCTCTGGGGTGCAGCACTGTGCCTGCCAACCACATCCCAAAACTACTAGGTTCCAGGAGGGGAGGCAGGGAGGGAGGTCAGAATACAGCAAGACTATATTAGAAGAAACAACATTACTATGGTAATTTTGTCTTCAAACAACATGAAGTCTTGCTGTATTCTGACTATATGCAGACTACTAAGCAGTACCCCATTGAAGGAGGGAGTCACAGAACCTATTTTGGGAACAAGCTCTGCAACACAGCCGTGCCAAACCTAGCATCACTTTGTGACTGAATGTCCGGAGAGTAATGCTTGGTAAATGTGTGAACAGATTTCCAGGTGGCTGCTTTACAGATGTCCACTAAAGGTATATCTCTAGCTGCTGCGACCGAAGCAGCTGTACCTCTGGTAGAATGAGCCCTCAGGCCTGAGGGAGGCTCTTTCCCAAGTTTTGGAGTAGAAGAACTGGATACAGGAGACAATCCACCTGGCAATTGTTCTCTTGGTAGCAGGTTTTCCCGTCCCCACTTCTCCATAAGTGAGAAACGACTGAGAACAGTCAATCCTATGGGCCTTAGTATGTTCCACATAGTAACTAAGAGCCCTCTTTACATCAAGACTGTGTAGTCTTCTCTCCCCAGAAGAAGAATGATTAGTAAAAAAATACAGGCAATGACACAGACCGATTCAAGTGAAAGTCTGATACCACCTTAGGAAGAAACTTTCTGTTGGTGCGAAGGACCACCTTATCCCTATGAAATGAAATGAAATTAGGTTCCACTGATAAAGCCTGTAATTCACTGATTCTCCAGGCAGAGGTAATGGCTACCAGGAATACAGTTTTCCAAGTTGAGTATCTCAGCTTAGCTGTAGATAAAGGCTAAAAAGGGGGCTGCATAAGCTGTGCTATACAGATATTCAGATTCCAAGAAGGGGTAGGCTCCCTTAAGGGAGGATTAACATGTACTAAACCCTTGAAAAATGTCTTGAAAACTGGATGAGAACCTAGGGAAGCGCCCTTACCAGCAGAAAGGAAGGCAGACACAGCTGCCAAATGTACCTTGAGAGTAGCAGGCCGGAGGCCTAAACTATTAAGATGCACCAGATAGTCCAGTACAATGGCAATATCAGCCAACACTGGCTGAACATGTTTCTGGGAACACCAAAACCCAAATCTTTTCCATTTGGAGTTGTAAGTCTTTCTGGTAGCAGGTTTCCTGCTAACCTTTAAAATGTCCAAGACTGATTGAGAAAGGTGTAGGCTTGCATATTCTAACTCTTCAAGAGCCAGGCCTTGAGCCTGAGAGTCTGAAGAGTGGGATAAAGGATCCTCCCCTGTGAGGAGGTAAGACGATTGAACTGTCTGGGAAGACACAGAGGCATTGTTACTGACAGTGACAAGAGAAGAGAGTACCAAGGCTGTCTGGCCCGGTCAGGAGCCACTAGAATCACCCTGCAGGGATGAGACCTGATCTTGATCAGGATCCTGAATATCAGAGGAAAAGGAGGGAATGCATACAGAAACCTGTTTGTCCAATTCAACAATAGAGCATCCTGATGGACAGAGCCCAGAAGAGGCGATTTGTATCAAAACAGAGGAAGTTGGTGATTGTCCAGGGCTGCAAAGAGATCTATCTCCGGAGTGCCCCACCTCGTGACCTGAAGAATTAGAGGATTCAGGGTCCATTCGTGAGGACCCTGAGAAATCCTGCTGAGAGCATCTGCTAAAATGTTGTCCTTCCCTGGGAGATGCACAGCCATCAGAGAAGCCTGAAGGGAATAAGTCAGAGACCATAGCTTCATGGTCTCTGTGCACAAGGCCGAGGACCGAGTGCCTCCCCGCCTGTTGATGTACCACATGGTTGTGGTATTGTCTGTCCTGATCTGCACCACTTTCCCTTGAACAACAGCTGAGAATGTACGAAGTGCTAGAAAGACAGCTCTCAATTCAAGAAGGTTTATGTGTAGAAGGGACTCCTGGTGCGACCAGGTTCCTTGAGCTGTAAGCTGATCTAGGTGAGCCCCCCAACCTAGTAGGGAGGCATCTGTGTTGAGAGTCACTGAAGGAGCCTGACTGATAAATGGGACACCTTGTCAAAGACTGTCCTCCTCCAGCCACCACTGGAGGGCCTGAACTAGAGTTTGAGACACTGGAACCAATTTGGAGAGAATGTCTCTTTTCTGAGACCAATAAGATCTGAGATGAAACTGACTATCTCTCATCTGAAACCTTGCTCCCTGGACCACAGCTGTGGATGCTGCCATGTGGCCCAGCAACTGTAGAAAGTGTCTGGTTGGACGAGAAACTAGAGGACAAAAAGAGGAAGGCAGAGTGACCAGGGACTGAACCCTTGAGAGAGGGAGAAATGCTCTTGCCTGAATAGTGTCTATTTCCACCCCCATGAAGGTGAGAAGTTGGGCTGGTTCCAGAACAGACTTTTCTAGGTTCAGAATAAAGCCCAAGGATTCTACAAGTCTTTGAGTGACCTCTAAGGCTGACTTGACTTGGTCTGAGGACTGCCCCACTGGGAACCAGTCGTCCAGGTATGGGAACAGAAGGATACCCGGTCTCCTGAGGAATGCCACCACTACTGCAAGACATTTGGTGAACACCCCTGGAGCAGATGTTAGACCGAAAGGCATAGCTCTGAATTGGTAATGGCCTGAGGGAAACTCGAACCTGAGGTACCTTCTGTGGGAATGTCTCATAGGTATGTGGAAGTAGGCATCCTTGAGATCCAGAGAGGCTAGCCAGTCTCCAGGTCTCAGAGAGGGAAGAATTACTCCCAGAGTCACCATCTTGAATTTTGGTTTTGTTAAATGTTTGTTTAGGTACCTTAAATCTAGGATGGGTCGCCACTCCCCTGTCTTTTTTGGGGCAAGGAAGTATCTGGAATACAGTCCTTTTCCCCTGTGACAAAGAGGTACCTTCTCTATTGCTTGCAGAAGAGAGGAAACTTCCGCCTCTAAGGCCTTTGTCTCCAAGGGAAAGGGAGGACTGAAGGACCTTGCTCTCATTTTTGGGAACCTTTTGAAATTGAGAACAAGTCCCTGGCTTACTACTTCCAGGACCCATTTGTCTGAAGTAATAGACTCCCAGGCCTGGGAGTAGTGAGCCAACCTGCCCCCTACTGGAACTTGGGAGGTGACCCTGACCGACAACTCAGGGTATCTGTTTGGCAGGGGGCTTAGACTGCGTGGATGATGCGGTCCTGGTCATTCCACGCCTGCTTCTTCCCCTAAAGAACCCCCTCTGCTGGAAAGAAGAGGAGGAGGCCTGAGCTTGGTAGAAAGGCTTTTGAAAAGGCCTGCCCCTGCCAGCCCTAAATTGCTGCCTCTGAGGAGCAGTCTGCTTTTCCTTGGCTGCAACACTCCTATAGGTGGTCCTATACTCATCCATCTTCTTCATGTAGTTCTCTGTTTGCTCCCCAAACAGAGAATTACCAGCAACAGGAAATCCACGGCCTTAGTCTGGGTATCCTGCAAAAGGCTGGTACATCTAAGCCAAGCAAACCTTCTCACAGAGACAGATGTAGCCATGATTCTAGAATGGACATTATTCAAGTCCACAGCAGCAGCATGAAATTGCACTTTGGATGCCTGTATACCATTCACAGCCACCTGCTCCAGTTCCTTGGCCAGCTGCGGAGGGGCATTCTTAGACAGCTCCAGAACTGTATCCCAAATAGATTACTGGTATCTGGCTGTATATGCCATGTAATTAGATTGCCTGAGCCCAAAAGAGGATGCCAAGTACTGTTTCTTGGCCATGGCATCCACTTTCCTGGAATCCTTATCTGGGGATGAGATGCCAGGGGAATATTCGCCTTGTCACAGGCTGCAGCTTGCACTACCCCAGCATGGCTGCTATGCACTGAAAGGAATTCCGTGCCAGGACCTGATAAGGCATACATCTTGTCCATTCTTTTATCCGCAGGAGGTATGAATGTGGGAAATTGCAAAAGTTTCTGTGCTTGTTTCCCCAGGGATTTATGCAGAGGGATAGACACTCTCTTTTACTCTGGAACATCTATCATCTCCACATAATCAGGTTCCTCCTGATCCTGATCAGCCTCTTCCATAGTAAGCTGAAGAGTCTCAGCCACCTTCTTGTAAAACAAGAAGTGGAAGGGGGACTCAGAAAGCCTGGGCGGAGAAACACTGGAAGGCCTGTCTGGGGAGATGTCAGGCTCTACTGGCTCATCTAGGCCTTCACATTGCTCTTCTTCATAATCTTCCTCCTCTTCCCAGTCGCCCTCATAGTATGCCTCTGGGTCAATATCTGAGGCAACCATTTCCGACAGAACCGATCGCATTTGAACCGATGTCGGTTCGGTTGGAACCGGGCGAAGCAACTGCACTATAGAAATCACTTTCGCTATCTCCTCAGCGGTCGGAACATGGGAAGTCGGATCCAAACTGGCTGATTTTCTCTTTCTCTTAGCTGGAACTGATTCCGCAGAATCGGCTCTCCGTTTGCCCGTGAAGGTATCACCCAGGTCAGTGGGCACCTCCTCAGGTTCGGTCGCAACCAAACCGGGCTGGCCATCCGGGTCAGCAGACTTCTCGGCCTCCCTCTCCCTCAGCCTACTCAAACGTTTTTCCAGAGTGGCTTTGGGAAAGTTCTTACAGATTTGGCAGTCTTCTTTGAGGTGGTCAAACCCCAGACAGTACACACAGACGAGGTGAGGTAAAAACAATTTCCAACAAAATCAACACAATTAACACTACCTACTACTACCACTCACTGTTACTGAGACAGAGGTAAGAATACCGAAAAAGTAAAGAGTTGCGGTTGAAAAAAAAACGACCGATTCGAACTTTTACCGAACCGAGACGCAGGAGGGATCTCCTGAGCGACTTCACAGTTAGGCGGAGTAAGAAATCTGACGGTTACACTACAGAGTACCAGAGACAGAGGTTTGAAAACCGAGCTCGAGCTCAACGTTCTATGCTTCTGCATAGAGTTAACTCTTTCCTCTCTGGAGCAGTTCAAGTACTGGGGCTAACTGTATATAGTCAGAAAACAGCAAGACTTCATGTTTCTTTGAAGAAGGAAACAATCACCGGCGGCAGGAATGGTGCTGAGACCCTCGCAGTACCCGCACCCAACTAGCTGGGCTTGCCAGTCCAAATACTGCATCCATTTTATGATGGGGATTGGGGGACACCATCGAGCCCACCAGGGAGGACAATCCCTGGGAGTTCTGACTGGCAGATAAGTCCTGGTGGACTTCAGGGGGCAGGGCTAGCAGGTCCAAGCTGAAGAGGGACAGCCGGAGAAGGGGAAAAAACAGTAAAACAGAACCAGACCCCTGTGGCACCTTACTTGTGACCTCACACTCTGCTAATTTAACCCTATTTATTACCTCCCTCCGTTTCCTTCCTCCCAGTCAGTTTTCTATCCACCGTATGAGTCCCCGCTACACTCCCAGTTCCTCCAGCTTTTTCAATAGTCTCTTACATGGTACCAAAATAAATGCCTTACTAAAAATGGAAATAAAGTAAGTGTACCACTTGACCCTTATCAACTGCCTTTCCAACCCAATCGAAAACTATCATCAAATTTGTTTGGCAGAACCTACCTGCCATGAACCCATGATAGTTTGCTGTCTTCTAGACAACTGGCTTCTGAGTACTTCACTATTCTTTTTTTTTAACCAGGGTCTCAGTCAGTCTACCCATAATGAAGTTAAGACTAGCAGGCCAGTAGTTACCTGGATCTTTCTTACTCCCCTCCCTTATGTAGCAGTACCAAATTTGAGGGTTTTTCAAAATTTGGAATTTCAGCACTGAAGACCCAAAATCCAAATCCCAAAAAAAAGATGCGGAATCAGAATACAATTCCAAATCCTACTGCAATGCAATATGAATAAAGAAAGCCAACAGTCCTCTCAAGTTCCCTCCTCCCCAGTCTTTCCCTAGCCCACTACCTTGTCTAATGTATCTGGGACCAGTTTCAGGCTTAGTTCTTCATGAGGGGTCACCCCCACTCCACTCATGGACTGGAGACCCACCCTCCCAAACCTGCCACTGTCTCCAGGGAGTCATCCTCACCCCTTGTGACCACTTTGTCATCTGGGCCATCTGTTGGGCTAATCAGCCCCTGAAAAGAGAGAAGGCCCACAGAGCCCCCCCCCCCATGATTGACCAATGGCCCTGGTCAACCAAAACCAAGAAAGAAATCCTGGGCAAGGACTTGAGGGCACTGTACTGGAGTCTGAACAAGCAGCACCCCGCCCAAACCAACAGTCTGCAGTGAATTTAGGTTGACCTATCCTATCAGTACCAAACCCTGGGTATATACCAGGCAAGTGTCTGTGATAGCTAAAACCACAGGGATTGGTGCTGGTAGTCCTAACCAGGCCACAATCAGCTGCCTTGTGTTGGACAGATGTCCAACTGCATGATCGCTGGACCAGCTGGCTGGGTTGCCTTGCCCTGCCTTTATGAACCATCTTGTTTGGACTCGAGGAATTGAAGGCATTAATGGGCTGATCGGGTCCAGGAAGGATAATTGCCATGTGGCTGCAGTGGCATGCAGGGGCGGTTAGCAGCCCAGTGACCTCCCTGCTACAGTAGCACTACCCAGCCACTCTACCCAGTCAGCGACTGACTCCAGTCCAGCCATACAGTTCTCAGGGTTGGGGAGTCATGGAGACTGTTAAAAAAAGATTTTTCTGGAGGGCCCACCCTACAGTAGAGCTTCTAGAAGGATACAGTGACTTGATCACTGGACCGGACCAGGTCCACAGCCGATTCACAGAGGTAAAGGAGTTAAGAACCCCAGCTGAATTAAGGTATAAAGAGCGGGGAAGGGACACAAGGGTGGAGGAAGTGGAAGGAGATCAGACAGGCTGAGGGATAGTGACATGTTTGTGCACCAGGTGGTTTTGTATGTCTTAGGATGTGGCATCGGAAACTCTGATTCTGTGTCCAACTCCATTCCGATTCCTTAATCAGAAACAGATTAGAATCTGACTCGGAATTTCAGAACTTCTGCCTGGTACAAATGGGATAGAGTCCAAAGAATCTAAGCACCCCTACCACAATCCCAGACCTCCAGTCCTAAACACGCCACCTATTTCCACGATGCATCTAAAAAGATTAGCAAGTGGCTTTGCCAGCTGTGATCCCAGTTCCTTGAGAACCCCGGGTGCAAACCATCTGGTCCCGGTGCCTTGACTACTGTAAGATCTACCAGTCCTTTTCTGACTGTCAACTGTAAGCTCAATTTGCTCCTTTTCTATTGTCCCCCTCTTTGATGCTTTTACACCACTTTCTGTCAGCAGACCCGTTCCCCACAGTAAATACAGAGCAAAAAAAATGTTTAAATATACTGGCTTTCTGCTCATCATTCTCCACAACCCCTCCTTTGTTCCAATAACTTAACAATCCTCGGGAGCACGTCAATTCGCGCCCTGAAAGTACGCTCCCGACAATTCGCTCCTGTTCTTTACGCTCCGGTTACATTTCACTCCTGACAATTCGCTCCCCCATCACAACAATTTCATTTAGAATATCACTCATAACAGCAGCATTTCACTCCCTGTCACAAACAAGAATCAATTTGTGGAAGCTTTCATTTAGAAGCAATTCCAAATATCCCTCACAGCAGCAGCATAACCATGTTACAATCCCCCCCTTCATTACAAGACGCAGTATGCAATATCACTCATAGCAGCAGCAGAACAGAGCACAGCAGAACAGCGCAGAACTTCATTTAGAAACATGTTACAATCTCTTCTCTTACCTTAAAGTCTTCAGTCTGCATTTTAGAAGCAATACAGTGTTTGTTTTAGCTTGCTTTTCTTTTACTGTATCACAATGGTTCCAGAGTGTTACTGGAAACTGTGGTTGTCTGCGCCCATTGCCTCTTCTATTCCTCCTGCCGACCCAGGTGTCTTTGAAATAATCTATAATTGGCTCCAACTCAGAAGGGAAAATGTTGAGGGATTCATCTGTATTTCCTCAAACCGAGCCACAACCTGGTCGAGAGGATGGAATGCAAGTGCTGGCAGAAAACGACACTTTAGGCTGAATTTGCTATCAAGTGCATACCTTTGCCCTAGCCCTTCAGCCTGAATCTTTCTGTAGATGCACTGGGCAAAATGAAAGAAGCATCCTACTTGTCTGGCATTTGGGAACACTGATTTAAAGGCCTGCAATGTCGTCTTTTCAAAGTCTGTCATAATGACAGAGGGGTCCAATTGTGGGTTTAGATCTTTAAGACTGGAAAGCAGTCTTTCATAAATTTAATTTTGTTTCCCAGGGAGTAGGACGACAATTGCAGGCTGCATACATCCAAGTTGTTCGCTGATAATTACATTTGAGTGAATAATGGTGGTGCCACACCGAATGTACCATCGGCATACCAATGCTTACATTGTTCAAGGAATGTTAAATTGCTTTCTGTGCCGAACACAAGAATTCGGTCGCTGCCAGGACCGCTGTCAAAGTAAAAAGTTAACTTCTGTGCCAGAACTACCTCTCAATGTCTGATAATACTCTGGTATTATGATGTCTGACACTTCTCGGGGATTTGGTGGGGCACCATGTACATGAATGCACTGTATAGTGCGCTTTACATTTCTGTCTACCATTGTTCCTTGTGCTGCTAAAGACATGTTGTCCTTACAATGTAACAGAACCTGTGCAGTCATATCCTGACTGCTTGCAGCACGCTCTTTCGCTCGGTTTATGGCTTCATCTCTCTCAACTGCGGTCGAATCAGGAGCGTGTGAGTGCTCACTAAATGTTGCGATTATAGTTGGGTCATCGTAACTGGCAGTGTGAACCCAGGCATTGCAGGTTTGTTTTTTCACAGCTCTTTCACACTGCCAAATAGACTTTCCATTATGCCCCCGTTTGTGACGTGTATATATAAAGTTGTTATGGTCCACTATTTTTTTTTTCTTTCTCTCAGACAAAATAAACTTTGCTTCCATTCTGCAGACTGAGAACAAGCACTGTAGAAACAGGATTGATTTCCCCAGGGTAGCTTTATAACTTGCCATATTAACTGGCTGAACTAATTGCAAGCGGTAATTGAATGACTGATTGACAGCCAATAGTAAACTGTGGTGTGGGAGCAGGTTGACAAGGAGCGAATTTTGCAGGATCCAATTGACAAGGGAGCGGGTCGTCGGGAGTGAGTTGACAGGGCACGAATTCTCTAAAGCGAACCGACGTAGATCCACAATCCTCCCTTTTTTTCCCCTCTTACATACCTCAAAAAATGTGTGTTCCTCATCTTTACTCCCACTGCTATGTACAGGCAATTTCCTTTGCTTTCCTATCTTCTTTGCCTCTTTTAATTTCCCTTGATAATCATTCCACTCCTACCCCCCACCCCAATTATTTGTATTTCTTGAAGGCCTTCTTCTTGTCCCTTACTGCTTCCTCCATTTCTTTTGAAAACCAGATTGGTTTCCTGTATTTATTCTTTTTAGTAACTTTCCTCACACACAAGTCTGTGACCTCTAATACTGCTTTTTTTTTTTTTGTGCACTTGCCTGCTTCCACGACATTCAGAGGAGGCCTCGTACTCCCTCCTCCTACTCCATCCCGCCTACATCCCTCTAGGCATCCCGCTCTGGTTTCATCTTGCGTGAGCCGGGTGTACATTTTCCCTTTTTCTCCCCTTTAAGCCGCTGAGGACCCTGGCATGAAGGACGTCGTCCAGGCAGGCGGCGTGCTGGTGCCGCATTGCCAAGCACCAGCGTCCTCCCTCCCCAACTGTAAAGAGCCATTGCCTCGAAAAGCCCAAGCCCAATCTGCCCCAGAAGCGTTGGTGCTCAAGGCACCCCTGGTAATCCATTCTAGGAGGAGGAGAGCATCCATTGGGATGCTCAATCCTCCATCTCCCTGCCAACCCCCAGCAACCCAAGTCCATTCCCGAACCCGGGTCGACGGCTTAGCGCAAGGTGTGGCATCCAGCACCTCAACCCTCAGTGCCACCGGGCCCAATACTGTTGTTTTTTTTGTTTTTTTTTAATACTATCCCATTTTTCCTCAACTCCTGTAACTTCTTCCACGCCTGTCAGCTTGTTCTGGATCAGTTCCATCTTCCTCTCACAGCTAGCCCTTCTAAGGTCAAGAATCACTATATTCAATGTAGACTAACAACTTTTCATGGTGAAATTACTGGACAGTCGGATAAGTGAGGAGGGCTCCAAGACTTCATAAATTGGATAAAGTTTCCTAGCTTGACTGATTTAGAGAAAAACATGACAGATATCCCGGTTACATCAGAAGAAACAGAGAGGGTCATCACTGATATGCATACATGGAAATCTCCTGGCCCAGATGGATTTAATACAGAATTCTATCAAACATTTCGGCACCAGTTAGTACCCGTGCTAATAAGAGTTTTTAATGCAGGTGTGGGCCCAGAGGATATGCCCAGCTCATGGTAAACAGCTTTCATTGCAGTAACTGACAGACCTGGTAAACAACCTGATCAATGCGAATCCCATCAGCCTATCTCATTACTAAATGTCAGTTCCAAAATATTCGCAAAGGTTTTAGCTAGTAGGGTACACAGGGTTTTTCAGAAATTAATACATCCAGACCAGTCTGATTTCATACCTGACCGATACTTGGCAAATAATGTAAGGTGCTGCCTCAATATTTTGCAGGAAGGAAAAAGACTAAAGACCAACAAATTGCCATTACAATCAATGCCGAAAAGGCCTTTGATCGGCTCTGTTGGGATTTTCTTTTTGCCACCCTGATAAAATATGGATTTGGGGACTGTTTCTGTCGTTGGCTCAGGGGCTTGTATTGGGCACGTATGGCTAGAGTTAAGGTTAATGGCACCATGCTGGATCCCCTCTCGATCACTCAGGGGTGCCCTTTATCACCCTTGATGTTCGCACTCAGTATAGAACCCCTAGCAGTGCTGGTGAGGTCCCATCCTGACTTAAAGAGTATTACTATAGGGGGAGAGGAAAATAGGATATTGTTATATGTGGAAGATACCATGCTTTATCTGAGAAATCCTGTTCACACCTTCCCGATACTATACGACATACTACAAACTAATGGTAGGGTGTCGGGATTCAACATTAATGAAGGCAAAATGGAAGTTGTTCTTGTTAGTGGCACCTCCTCACCCACACTGGAGCAATTAATTCCATTTAAATGGCTAACCTCCCAAATTAGTTACCTGGGGATACATAATCCCAGCCAACCTGAATGGCCTCTACCAGGCAAACTATGGTAAACTTCTCAATGATGTCCCAACAGACCTCAAGCAATGGGAGTTACTCCCTTTATCTATGTTAGGAAAGGCAGACTCCATTTGCATGAATGTTTTACCCAGGTTCCTATTCCTTTTTCAGACACTCCCCCTAACTGTCCCCCAAACTGAGTGGAATAAACTAAATAAAGCACTGCATCACTTTATGCTGGGTTAGAACAAAGCTAGGACCCACTGGCGGACTTGCAGAGATTCAGAGATCAAGGAGGGGTGCGGCCCCCGAACTTTAAAGTTTATTATTAGATGGTTCGACTCCTCCCATGGATAGCTTATAAGAAAAATGCCCCGGACAATGTTTGGGCATCACAGGAATTTAGTAATCTGGGTCGACACTACTTAGAGCTCTTTGGTGCCCTGGTGGAGAGACTGACCTCATCAGCAGCAACAAATCCATGGGTACAACAGCTTTATCGAACTTAGGGAGCAGTCCAGAGGGAGCTTATGATCTAGAGTTCTCTGATCTCTTTTACCCATATAGCCAGATGTCTTGAACCCCCCCCCCCCAAGAACAGATAGTACATCTTCTAGGTGGCAGAGACTAGGATTTGTCCGCTTCTCCCAGTTTGTGTGGGAAGGAGTACCCAAGACATCTGTACAAATGCAAGCAGAGTTAACACTACATATAACGGACCTCTTCCATTACCTCCAGGTAGTGTCATTCCTTAGGAAGAGGACTAGACTGCTGGATGTTCAGACAGATCCATATCCATTAAACCACATTTTGGAACAGGCAGCAGATGGATGATTTTGAAAGAAACAAATTTCCCTACTCGTTCAGACATTTACCCATCATACGGAGCAGCGGACACCTCCATTTCAATTAGCATGGGAAAAGGAACCGGGTTTAAGTTTCCACCCTCAGGACTGGAAGTCTATTTGGGAGGGGGTATACGGTCCCTCAGCCTCCAATAACTGAAAGGAGTTCAGGAGGAAGACCGTGAGTCATTATTTAGTCACTCCATTTAGAACAACGCATTATACGAGAGGGGGACGCAGCTCTGACCGATGTTGGAGGGAATGTGGTATGGAGGGAATTGCCTATCACATCATTTGGGACTGTCCTCAGATTCATACCTTTTGGACAGAGGTAAGGTAGAAATACAGTCCAAAGGCAGGTATCCCTGGCACTATTTAGCAAGAATGGTGGGTCAAAAACAAGAGGACATGAATGGAAGCTGGTTTGGGGGGCTAAGGAGGGATGTTTTACTTTACAAAGAGTAGCTGAGCCATGGAACACTGAGCAGGCAGAAGGGGTGGATGCAAAAATCATTAATGGGTTCCAGCATGGCTGGGATAGAGAAAAGGGTTTAATAGTTAATCAGGGGGGTAGGCAGCAGTAAGGGAGTATGGGTGAAAAAAAAGTCTAGACAATAAATCACAGGACAGACCAGAAAACAATTGGGCAGACTGGATAGGCCAATGGTCCTTTTCCACCGACACTCTCCATCTGCCTCCAATGAAATTGCATCCCATACTTTTATTTGCTAGAATCCCCCCAGTCAGATGTTTATTTAGGTTTTTATGTGTTTTAACCTGGCAAATGTGTTGGTAATAAGACTGCTACAAAAGTGTTATTATGAAGCTTGTCAGAAAATTGAATTGGAAATTTTTTGTGAAGGGATAGGGAGGAAAAAGGTTATTACAAAAGTGTGATTATGAAGCTAGTTGGAAAAGTGAATTGGTAATATTTTATGAAGGGATAGGGAGAAAAAAAAGCCAAATATTATTTAATTATAAAGCAAAAGGGGGGTTAGGAAGCAGTAAGAGAGTGGAGGGAGAACTCGTCAAATAGTTAAACATTGTATTATTGAGCAGGATAAGAACAGTAGAGACAGGTAAACATGTGGAGTGGCCAGGAAGATCAAGGGTTGGGGGCGCAGTATCATGGTAGGAGGTGGTGGCCAGGAAAAGGGGGACATCAGGGTGAGGACCAGTGGCAGAGGACAGGGGATGTACACCAGAGGCAGGAGGAAAGCAGAAGGCCTAGAGGAGGAAGGATAGTAGGTTGTAACAGATGTGGTGCGGCGGTATTTATGAGCACACTATGGAGGTTGGAAGAGTGCCCAGTAGGTAGGCTAGTAACTGAGCTGGGATGGCTAAAAAGGGAGATGAAGAGGAGGGCAGGAGAAGGCTGTGGGGAAGGTGACACGAGGCAAGAAGGCAGGAAGGATGGGAGGTTGGAAAACTCTGGAAAGGAGAAAACCAGAATATGGGAGGGGGAGGGGCGAGGACAAGGACAGGGAGAGAGGCAAAACACAGGGGTACACAGCCAGATTACAGGTGTAACCCCCCTGCAAATGGGGGTTCCCAAAAGACTTCCAGGAGCTTGCTTGAATGCTCCAAGCCTGAATGGTGTTTGCCTTTTAAGCCATTTATCAGTGAGTGTTTTTAGAGCCTCTGGTACTGTCTCTTTAAGAGCTGTCTGCTTGCAGACATAATTAGTTTGTATGGGGGGGACTGTGTGCTTCTCTGCTTGAGTACCACTCGAGCTGCTGCCAATTCACTCCATTTTGCAGTCACTAGGAGTGCAAAGGAACCTATCTGAAAGATGTAACTGTTTGCCAGAAATCATTTAGAGTAATAATGAAAATACAGTTTGTCTAACCTGCTTTCTTTGCAGTCAGAACTGTGTTTGCCTAGTTCCCCATTCTAGTTTTGAACTGCTGAACTGGACAAATCAGTGTGGGTTAAGGTAGCTCTAAAATGGTGCCTTGGACGAATCAGAACTTGACTGTAATCTGAGCCAGCCACAAGAGGATTGTATAGGCAGTGACTCTGGGAGATGTAGTTTGACTTCGGCGCCTTTTTGGACCAACAGGGGCAGTCTATTGTGAGTGACAGCCAATCCAGCCAAGAACTGGGAAGAACTCAAAGGAAGTGCCCGGTTTTGTCTGCTGGAGTTTCAGTTGAGCTCTGGCAGTGAAGAGGGAAGGAGCCCTGTGCTTTTTTCGTGTGCAGTTTTAGTCGGGAAACATGTGTAAGACCCAGAGTTCCGGTCTGCAGCTTGTGTAACTGCTTGTTAGGACTGAATCCGTCCTGTGAAGAGAATCAAAGGATATCTGAAGAGTAGAAACCAGGCTCACCCTGTAGAAGACTGGAGAAATTGCTGAATTGCACTCGGTCTGTCAGGAACTAAATCTGCTGTGTGTTCTCCCGGGTATTGTTCAGTAATTGCGATCGGGACAGAGAAGCAGCCTGCCTGGTATAGTACTTTCTGTTTACCATATAAATGTGTGAAGAGGCTTGTGTACCTCAAGTGAATCCTGCTGCCATTAAAGGACTTTTGCCTGTGACTGTTTACCATATAAATGTGTGAGGAGGCTTGTGTAGCTCAAGTGAATCCTGCTGCCATTAAAAGATCTTTGCCTGTTGCAGTTTGGCTATATAAATGTGTGAGGAGTCTCTGGAGCTCAAGAGTAGCCCTGCTGACATTGAAGGACCCTATCTTGTTTGGAGGTCGTGAGTACTAATTCAGGGTCGCCCTGTTGAATTGCCACATTCAATCCAAATGGAATTACTGTACTGCTGACTGTTTAACTAATTTTCTTTTCTCTGTGTGAAAGGGCCCCTACCAGCTGCCATGGTTTGGTCTAGCCACTAGGGCTTGGGTACCCAGGGACAGTAACTGGTAGCGATAGGCCTGTGCACAGAGCCACAGGTAGATGAGTAAAGTGATAAGCTAATTAACCTGATTTCCCCCGTCCTTGTTATATTCCCCCTAAATAAATCAGAGCTGCTTGTTTCAGCAAGTTATACTGCCTGAGTGTATTGTCTATGTTAAAGTATTGTACTGTGATTGTTGCACTGTATCTTATTTTAAAGGAGGTCCCAGTGCCTGAACCAGTCCTGGGGTAAGTGTATACTGTGAAGGTAATTTGATATATTGTGTGGGCCACTAGTGGGAAGAAAGGGGGGTTGCAGTGTCCCAGAGGGCTGTGACCAAGTTAGTTTAACTACTGCAAACCCTGACCTCTGGGTGGAGGCACCAGCCATCGGATCCAGGCCCCTCAACCTGTTAGTGGCAAATCAGGCAGGGGTAGTAGCCCCTGGGATAGCGCCATCTAGGGGTTACACAGGAACAAGAGGAGGCAGAGGAGGAAGGGGCAAAATAAAGCATGGAGCTGAAACACAGAAGACATGGAGATACAAATGTAAAGGAAATGCCCACAGCACGGAATCAAGAGAGGAGAGACAAGAGTGGCACAGCAGTAGAGTTGGAAGGCAAAAAGAGGGGAGGGGAGAGGCAGCCGAGGACAAGCGGGGGAAAGGGAGCAGGGTAAAGGAGGAAGATGCAGAGGGAGGTGGAAGACAGGAGAAGAGGAAAAGCACTGGGGACAGAGATAGTAAGGGAAACACAGATAGGAAGGAAAGGGGAAATGATAGCAGCAAGGAGGGGAGGCGAGATGGAGGGGAGATGAGACAGGGCAGGGAGAAACAGAGATGGTGACTGCAAGGGTGAAAGAACAGGGGGACCAGGATAGATGTGCAAGAAAATGGAACCAAGGTAACGATACTGGGGCATCCTCAGAGATAGAAAATCCAGAATCAGTAATGGTTTATGGAGACTCAATCATAAAAGGGATCCACTGGATGAGGAAGGGGGGTAGCATATCAGGGGAAGGCATTTTTCAGTGACCCAGGGATGGAGGCAAGCAGGGCACTGCCAAGAATCAAAGAACACATCAGGTTGCTCGGATGTAAACCACACCTAGTCCTGCACCTCGGAATAAATGACCTGGCAGGGGAGGATGTGGAAGAGGTACAAAGGAGATTCAGGGAGTTAGCCAAGGGATGTAAGGGGATAGTCAGTTCTCTGGCATTTTCAGAAGTCCTGCTGATACACTGTGCAGCCAGGCAGCCAAGAAGAAAAAATTACTCACCACAGTAATCTTGTTTCTTCTAAGGGAATCTTACTTTATTCTGACTTATGCAGTATGGTCTCACCATAGGACTGCCCCGGAGCCGAAATTGTTAATAGAACCTATGCTAATGATGGAATGTTAGGCTCGAGCTTGGTTTTCAAATCACTGACTCTGGTAAACAACTCTAAACCGTCAGATTCTTACAAAGCATGCACTAAGCAGTTTCCAACTAATATAATGATGATAATGATAATAATGATAATAATAGTAATAATAAAAAAAACAACCCTCCTCAATAAAACAATAAGATATAAACTAGGGATTAACCACTTCTTTGAAAACTTCTAAAGTGGCATCACCAAGACTCAAGTCACAGATGCCCAAAAAAACAGAACATAATATATTCCCAGGTTTGCAATATCTCTGCCACAGCTGTAGTGCAGTGACCACAGGTTTCAAGTAGGGGAGGAAGGGAGGGAGTTCAGAATACAGTAAGACTCCCTTAGAAGAAACAAGATTACCATGGTGAGTAATTTTTTCTTCAAACCCCAGGAAATCTTACTGTATTCTGACTTATGCAGATTACCAATCAGTGACTCTGGAGGTGGGCCTACAACCTATTTAGGAAACAGGCTCTGCAGGACTGCAGTGCCAAACCTGGCATCACCTCTGGCCTGGACATCCAAATAATAATGCTTGGTGAATGTGTGGACGGCTTTCCAAGCTGCAGCTTTGCAAATGTCCACTAGGGTGATATCTCTAGCAGCTGCTAGAGAAGCTGCAGTACCAAATCAGGGAGAGGAGGTGGATAGGGAGATGGCTAGGGAAATACAAAAGATGACCGCCAAAGGAGAAATTCTGGTGGTACAGGATCTTAATCTCCCCAGTGTGAACCGGGGGATTCCAACAGCAACATCAGAAAGGAGTATGGAACTGTTGAGTCCATGCAGGAGGCACTTCTTCAACAGCTGGTGAGGTAACCAACTAGAGGAGAAGCCATACTGGACCTGGTAATGACAAACGGGGATAGTGTTGAGGAGGCTGAGGTTAGGGAGAATCTGGGGGATAGCGAACTCAGAATGGTCAAGTTTAACCTTCCGACAGGGTCAGAAAAGAACAAGACCACTACTAAGGTAATGGACTTCTGGAAAGCAGATTCTAAGAAAATTAAAGAAATTGTCAAAGGGGAACTAGACAGGAAAGAGAACCTAGAGGGCGCTGAAGAGATATGGGGAGAAATAAAGAGGGGAATCCTGCTGGTCACAGAACAGTGCATCAGGAGGCTGAGCAAACACAAATGAGGGAGGAAACCACTCTGGTTTACAAAAGAGGTGGCAAGAGCAGTCAGGGGAACAAAAGAAAGCATTCAGGACCTACAAATCTTCACAGAGGGATGGTGGAAAGGGAAGCTTACAAGGAGAAGCTACAGGATGCCAGGAAAATAGTCAAGAGGGTTAAGGCTGCTATGGAGGATAAAACAGCAAACAAGGCCAAAAAGGGGGACAAAAGTTTTTCTGGTATATAACTACAAGAAGGAAAAGCAGGCAGGGGATTATGAGACTCAGAAGGGAGGGGGGAGCTCTGATGGAGGGGGATGAGGAAAAGGCTAATCTGCTGAACGAATACTTTACCTCAGTCTTCACGGTTGAGGAAGAAGGGAAGGAGCCAGAGCTAAGAAGCAGGGAGGGTGGGGCAGGAGATGGACACAAGCCCTTTACACAGGGTAGGGTTTTAGAGGAATTAGGAAAATTGCAGACAGACAAGGCAGTGGGCCCCAATGTAATACATCCCAGGGTGCCCAAGGAGTTGAGGGAGAAACTTGCAGCACCACTCACCAAGTTATTTAATCTGTCCCTAGACAAGGGGGAGGGTCCCGGAGGATTGGAAAAGGGCTGATGTGGTGCCAATGCACAAAGGGGGAGGGAAGGAAGAGCCTGGCAACTATCGCCTGGTCAGTCTTACCTCTGTGGTGGGTAAGATGATGGAAGCACCTTTTTTTTTTAACTTTGTTTTTATTCATTTTTCCACTGTGTAATACACACAATAAAAAGTACATTCAAGTAATAGCAAGCTCCAAGATGCTAACATTAGCAATGCAATTACAGGATTCGAGTACTATCACTTGAGTTACATCATATGGTAGGGTCTCTATGTACTAAATAAAAACATATTCTCAATTAAAATTCAAGAAGAGACCATTGCAGCATGCACATGGACTAGAAAACTGAAAATGTTAGTCTAATAATTACCTAGGTGCAAAACACCCCATAACACATCTAGTGCTTTATGAGTCCGTGTAATACCCAATAATATTATAATTATAAAAAGTATAGGACTATACTTATACAGGATTAACTCCTATGAGCCCTTAAGAGCTAAAGAAAAGTAGTTACATAAAAACAGCGCTTCCCCAGATTATTTAGGTATAAACTTCTTATCGCATGTGAGCAACTAGGGTACCTAAAAGGAGCATTAGTCACGTTGGCAGTAAAACAATCAGCAACTGTACAAAATACAGAATTAACTTCCCAAATCCAAATTGAAATAATTGATTAATTACTGTGTAAATATTTTAACCAACATGTAGCAACTGGTGAAGGCAGTTGTGAAACTTAGGTGTGCTAGACTCTTGGTTGTAGGAGGACAGAGCCCCCTTACAGTAAACAAAATATTTATTAAACTTTTATATATTATTCAAACGTCCAATTGCAGCACTACCCCTAGAAGCAGTAGTTTCATTTAACCATCAGAGTTATACAAAGTCCTCAGTCTCCATCCTCTTCGTCGTCCGAGTCCCTAGGTCGGTGGACAAAGTCCTGTTTTATTACTTCAAGCTTTTTTCCCGCTTCGGTAGGGTTGGTAAAAATATACAGGTTACTCACCTGTAACAGGAGTTCTAGGAATGGTATATGTTGTTCATCCACACTCATTGGCAGTATCCTTGCCGCTTTAAATCTTGCCGGAAGGTCTTCAAGCTTGCTCCTCCCACCCACCCGGGTGGTATAACTCGGCTCCGCCCCATGACGCCAGATCTGGCCCGCTGGAAGCTCAGGTTGTGCGTCGAGCTGGGAGGTCGTGGGTCGTAGGGATGAACAACATATACCATTCCTAGAACTCCTGTTACAGGTGAGTAACCTGTATTTCTAGGGACATGGATATGTTGTTCATCCACACTCATTGGCAGACTCCTAGCAGTTCTCCGGGAGGAGGGAGGCAAGACACACCCCATATACTTACTTGGGAAAGAGAGACTGGAGAACCGAGGCCCAAAACCAGCATCCCGCGTGACTCAAGGTCGATGTGGTAGTGGGTAATGAAGGTGTTGCTGACTTCCAGGTAGCAGCCCTGCAGATTTCCTGGATAGGGCGTCCCTGGAAGCAGCCACCGTTACAGCAGTATGGCGGGTAGAATGAGCTCTTATCCTCTGGGAGGCTCCATGCCCGCCAACTTATAGCAGAGATCTATGCAGGAGGTTACCCACCTGCTTATCGTCCACTAGCTGCAGGTCTGCAGATCACGGCTTCAGCGTAGGTGACAAACAGCTGGTGAACCTCTCCCCAATTTCAGCCGCATACCTTATAATAAGCGAGCTACCTTCTAGGATCCAGAGTATGGAGCTATATTCCTCCGAGGTGTGATTGGGGTAGAACACCGCAGGTCAACACCTGGTTAAGGTGAAACTCCGACACCACCTTCTCGAAGGAATTTCGGGTGGGGGATGAGGACAACCTTGTCCCTGTGGAAGACCAGGTAAGGAGACTCGATGGAAAGCGCTGGAGCTCTCCCATCCTTCTGGCTGACGGATAGCCACCAAGAAGGCGGTCTTCCACGACAGGTGAGAGAGAGCACACCGTGCATAGGTTCAATGGCTTGCCCATGAGCTTTGCCAGTACCAGCAGTAGATCCCAGGAGGTGGGGGTTCCCGCACTGGAGGGAAATGTGATCAAGGCCTTTGAAAAGCGCCAGACCACCTTCTCTCTGCGCCACCGACTGCTCTCGCCCGCCTGCAAGCAGAGATGGCTGCCAGGTGCACCCTTAGGGTCGCCGACCTAAGCCCTTGACTAGAAAGGGACCATAAATAGTCCAAGATGCTTGCCAAGGAACAGGAGGAAGGGTCCAAGCCCTTGTTCTGACACCAAATGGAAAACCTTTTCCATTTGAAGGCATAGCATTTTCTGGTCGACTCTTACGGGACGCCTAACTACATTGAGGACCTCGTCGAAAGACCCAAAGCCTGGAACTCTAGCCGCCAGGAACCAGGCCGTCAGGTGCAGGGATTGAAGGTCCGGATGGAACACCTTCCCTGATTGACTGAGAGCAGGTCCGGGCGAGCTGGAAGCTGCCGCTGAGTCCTGGAGCTGAGACTGAGGAGATCTGGGTACCAGAACTGGCGAGGCCAGTCTGGGGCTATCAGAATCACCTCGCCTTGTCCCTCCTCGCCTTGAGAAGCACCTTGTGGATCAAGGGAAATGGGGAAAGGCGTAAGAGGCCCGGGGTCCATTGCCTCGAGAAGGCATCCCCTGCAGGAGCCCTGCTGAGGGGGCGGGCATGGAACAGACTCAGCTTCGCGTTCTCCATGGAGGCAAACAGGTCCACCTGAGGTGTGCCCCAAAGGGAGAACAGATGCTGTACTACCTCCGGCAGGAGAGACCACTCGTGGGATGCAGCCCCTATCCGGCTCAGGGCATCGGCCAGGGTGTTGGAGCTCCTGCCACGTGAATGGCTAGAGATCCGCCTCAGGCTGCGACGAGTGACCAAATGCGGAGAGCTTCCTTGCAGAAGCATGGAGCGGCGCCCCGCCCTGGCGGTTTAGATAGTACATGGTCGTGGTATTGTCCGCTCCGACTCGGACCACTTGACCCCGGAGGAACGGAGCAAAGGCGTGAGAGCTAGGCGGACCGCCGGAGCTCCAGCAGGCTGATGTGGCATCGGGACTCCCGGGGACCAGAGGCCATGAGCCCGGTGTTCCCCAGATGGGCACCCCAACCCATCAGAGAGGCATCGGTCGACAGAGACAGCGTCGGCTCGGGGCGACACGGGATGCCCTCCTGCAAATGATCTGGAACGGTCCACCACTGGAGAGCATTCCACATCCCCTGTGTCACCGACACAAGCTGGTCCAAGGGATCGCAGCGTTGTGACCACTGGCTGGCCAGTCCCCACTGAAGGGGACGCATGTTCCAGCGGGCCCAACGGACCACGCTGGCACAGGCCGCCATGAGACCCAGGAGGCGCAGGAAGTCCCGGGCAGGGCGTAATTGCCCAACCAGAAATGATCGGGCAAAGGAGGAAAGAACCTCGGCCCTGTCCGCTGGAGCCGCGCCTGGCTCGAAGAGAGTCGAGCGCGCCCGATGAATAAAATCACCTGCTTCGCGCTCGAGTTCGACTGGCCTCGCTTGATAAGGAGGCCCAGTTGAGAGCAGACCTGGAGGCCAGATCTCTGGACCACTCCGCCTCCTTCCTGGAGGGAGCTGCTATCAGCCAGTCGTCCAGGTAAGGGTACACCGGACCCTCGGCGCCACAGGAATGCTGTCACCACTGCCATGCATTTGGTGAAGACCCTGGGAGCTGGAGACAAGCCGAAGGGCATGGCTTGGAACTCGAAGAGAGATCCTTCCGCTCGGAAGCGAAGGAATCTCTGGTGAGACGGACGGATAGGGACGTGAAAAAACGCGTCCTGCAAGTCCAGAGAGCAGAACCACACGCGCGTTCCAAGGATGGTATTATCTGAGCCAGTGACCATCCTGAAGGTTCGAGACCTTAGGAACTTGTTTAGGTCGTGTAGGTCGAGAATGGGGCGCCAGCCCCCCGTCCGTTTCGGAACCAGGAAGTACCTGGACACAAACCCTGGGTCTGAAGGAGGGTCCACCACCTCTCTTACCACCTCCTTCTGGAGGAGGAGAGTGATGTCGGCTCGACGAGCCGCCAGTGAGGCTGGGGATCCCGAAGCCCCCCGAGGGGCGACGGCTCTGAAGGGTGGTGCCTGCTCGAATTCCAGAGGCAGGCCTCTTCCCACCACCTCCAAGACCCACCTGTCCGTGGTAACAGCGGACCAGGCGAACGGAAGTGCGGGCGTCCCCTCGGGGACCCAGGGAAATGAGTGACGGGGATGGGGGCGACACCCTCAGCCCGTCACTGGGCAGGCTTGGAGGAGGGACGGCCGAGGGACCTCCTGGGCCCTTCCTCCTGCCTCCTGTTAGAGGAAGCCGCGCGCTTGGGTTTGGGATGCCAAGGCCGAGCCTGCTGGCCCTGACGTTGCTGGGCCGGGCGCGCCGGGGCAGAAGGAGTGAAGGCTGAGCTGTGGTTTGCGGCCTTTGTCCTTCTGAGCGGAAGAGACCGAGTCCAAGGTGGCATTGGACTTCTCGATCCTCTGCAGGTGACCTTCCACCCCAGGGCGAAGAGGTCAGTCCCCAAAAGGGAACATCCGCCAACTTGTGCTGGTATCCAGTAAGGTGGATATCCTCAGCCAAGCCCTTGTGTAGCCCTCGGCCGCCACCCGATCTGGCACATGAGTCCCCTACATCCAAAGCAGTCTGGAGCTGCTGTTTGGCCACTGCCCTGCCCTGGTCCCACCTGCTTAACCGTAGTCTGCAGATCGGCGCGGGAAGATGAGGATGACCTCATCCAGGGGCCCAACAGGGCATGAGAAAAATGTGCCATGAGGACGAAGGCCGAGACCAGCTGTGAAGAGCCGAGAAGGGCGCAGCGTGAACTTTTAGCCCGACATAGTCCAATTCTTGGACTCCTTGTCAGGAGGTTTGTCCACATCCCTGGCGTTGCCGGTAGCGAACGCTGTCGGTAACAACCCCTCAGCAGAGGGTGTTCAAAACGGACAAGGAACGGTAGGGACCGCATACTTCTGGCCATCCTGGCTGAAGGCGCAGGGCAGGAAGCAGGCGCTGCCAAAGTTCCAGTGCCGGACCCAATATGGCCTCGGCCACGGAAAGCCTCCGTCCGGAGAATCCCTCGGTCCAGAATCTCCGTGAGGATACCTGGCCCGTTTGAAGCGGGTTCGAGCTCCATCCGGTAGACTCGAGATGAGCCGAAGCAGTCCTAGGAAGGACGGCGGGCTATGCGTCCATTGACTGACCTCCTGAGACTCCAAGTCCAGTCGCTTGGAGAAGAAGGAGGAATCATCTTCGGACTCGGAAGAGTCCTCGAAAAGCTGCCTCTGGCCTGAGCCACCCTTCACCTGCCGAGGTCGGTCGGGAGTGAGGGTAACTGACAACCGATGGGGTAAACACCTTAGTCGGCAGAGTCCTTGGTGGAGCCCCAGTGGTGGCTGTGGAGGCGGAGGTTCCACACGATCGTTGGAGCAACTGGTTTTGGCGAACAACCCGGCCTGGGTATAGGCTCCTCGGACAAGTCGGGGGTTGTGTCGGCCGTTCCGGTGACAACCACTTAATGGCGGGGAAGGCGCGGATGGCTTATTCCCGACAGGAGGAGCTGTTGCAACATAGGTCCTGCATTACCGTCGGCGTAATTCAGCACGAAGCCTCCTCATCCGAGGAGGAGGGGCGAGGGGCGGCAGCGACGCTGCTTGTGGTGCGAGACCCGAGACCGCCTATGGCGGTGGGAGCAGCTGGACCCGCGAAGAGGTCGAACCGAGACCGAGAGTCCCGAATTTCCGGGGTCGGTGCGAGGGTGTCGGCGGAACCGGCACTCTCGCTCGGCTCGGAAGGTCCATCCGAGGGCTCGGAACCGGAGGCACAGGCGAGCCCAGGATCCTCAACTCCTCCGGGGAACCGGGAGAGGAATCTCGGCTGCTAAAGGCGACAGCCAGTCCAATGGGTCGAGAAAAATCTCGACTTCATCAGTGGGAGTCTCGGTCAACTGACCTGACGGGGACACCGTGAGGCCAGTGGCCGAAGCCGAGCGGTCGACGGCCGACGGACGACGGCCCGGAGAGGACCTTTCCCGCTCCCAAAGGCGTCAGCGGAGGACTTCCCTGTCCCTCTTTTGGACCGAAAAAAGGTCCAGCAAGCGCAACCCTTCTCCCTTTAGTGGAAAGACGAACCGCTCCTTAAAAGAAGCCGTGTAGGAAGAACCCAGAGAGCGGGATAAATGCGCGGCCGAGGAAGATCTGACCCGCGCGCCTCCTCTTGAGGGACGACCATCCGCTCGAGCTGATCCATGACCGCGCCCGCGGACACCGCCAACCGGGCCTCCTTGGACTTCACGGAGAAAGCGCTTCAGGGACGGCCCAGTTGCAATCGGGCAGCACGGTCTCGAGGACGAGGCCGAGAAAGATGAGCACAGGTCGCAGCTCGCGGGTCGTGGCTCAAGGCCAGGCAGTAGACACACGTGGAGTGTGGATCCGTCCGACATCTTCTGCCCGCATGGGCATCTCCGAAATCCGGAGTCGGGTTGTCCGCCGCGGCGCGGGGATGAAGACAGGAGTCTTTGCAAATTTTTATTTTTAAATCCTAAGCGGAGAAATAGGAACCAGTCATAAGCAGAAGCGTTAAGGAGGGAACCTGAGCTTCCAAGCGGTAAGGAAGATCTGGCGTCATGGGGCGGAGCCGAGAGTTATACCACCCGGGTGGGTGGGAGGAGCAAGCTTGAAGACCTTCCGGCAAGATTTAAAGCGGCAAGGATACTGCCAATGAGTGTGGATGAACAACATATCCATGTCCCTAGAAATAAGTCTTACCCGCATAGTGGACTCTCAATCGGGCTGGTAGTTGCAGTGAGTGGTTAATATCCAGGGCTCGGAGACCAGCTCGAACGGCATCGAAACTTTTACGCCGTTGCCACGTGGCGTAGATCAAACCTGGAGAGAAATAAATTTGGGCTCCCGCCGTCACGATCATGATGGTACGCGGCATGTCTGCCGCCGGTTTCCTCCGTGGGTTAAGGCAGTAAGTCTTAATTTGCCCCTGTAGATCCAAGTTGAGTTGTTTACACATTAAGGACTGAATACATTTCGGCAAATCTTCACCCTCTTGTGTTTCCGGGACCCCCAATAGCCATAGATTACTGGCCCGCATATTATTCTCCAGTGATTCCAACCGGAGTTGCGTGGTCTTATTTTCGGCCAGGATCCCAGCCACAGCTGCCGCTGAAGTATTCACCGAGTCTACCACTGTTGTAGCCTCCGAGGCTACTGCATCCAAACGGGACTCCATAACAGTAAAGCAAGTGCCCAGGCCAACCACTTTTCTGTCTAAATCTAGCATAGCTTGAAGAACCATTGTGATAGAAGGTTCTGAGTTTTTGTTCACCTCTGCTACTAGGCTATTGCCATGTGGTATTTCTTGGTGGGTTCTCAGCTTGTTGGAATCATGCTGAGTCGTCTGGCGTGTTTTTCCCATTTTAGCTGACCAAATCGACTTCCGGAATGTTCTGCAGACACCAGATTCCAACTTTTACTGTAAAATTATAAGTTTTTCTGTTTGACAGTGCCTTTTGTTATTAAGATAGGCAGGAGCTCCTGTATAGTGCGTCTGCTCTGTCTGGCTGCTGGCCATGCCCCTCAGTTGCAATCGATGGAGGCACTTTTAAAGGAAAAGCTGGTACAATATCTGGAGGAGGTGGGCTCACAGATGACAACCAGCATGGGTTCACAGGTGAACGATCATGTCAGACCAACCTGACTGAATTATCTGATGGGGTAACAGAAATAAGCGATCAGGAAGGGGTGGTGGATGTGGCCTATCTGGACTTCAGAAGGCCTTCGACATCGTCCCTCACAGGAGACTGGTAAGCAAGTTAGGCAGCTTAGGGGTAGGGAGCAAACTAGCAAACTAGGTGGAGAATTGGCTGGTAGATAGAACTCAGAGGGTGGTGGTTAATGGGGTGCACTCCAGGGAAGGGGTGGTGATGAGTGGGGTTCCCCAGGGGTCTGTGTTGGGTCCCATACTGTTTAACATATACACTGGGGACATTTTAGAGGGCCTGCATGGGAAGATGTGTATATTTGCAGGCGATATAATGATCTGTAGCAGGGTGGACACATCAGGAGGGGTGGAAAGAATGAGGGAGGATCCATCCAAGCTGGAGGAGTGTTCAGGGAAGTGGCAAATGCATTTAAATGCAAAATTATGCAAATAGGGCGAAAGAACCCAAGGGAAAAATACTGGCTGGGAGGGGAGGAACTTGAGGCAACAGAGCAGGAAAGGGACCTGGGATCACCATTTCAGATAGCCTGAAGGTTGGGAACCAATGCAACAAGGCAGTGGGGAGGGCAAACAGAATGTTGGCATGCATAGGGAGGGGCATTACAAGAAGGAAGAAGGAGGTGATCATGCCACTCTACACATCTGGAATATGGGGTTCAGTTCTTAGAGGGTGACAAAGACAGGATGGAGAGGGTCCAGAGAAGGGCAACCAAAATGGTTCAGGGACTACACAGGAGGTCATACAAGGAACGACTGGAGGAACTAAACTTGTATGCACTGGAGACAAGTGGGGGGATATGGTAGAAACTTTAAAATATCAGAAGGGAATAAACAAGGTGAGAAGAAGGAAGCATATTTAAGATGACTGAAAACAAATCAACTAGGGAACATGCACTCAATGGGGGGGGCAGATTTAGAGGAAATGTGAGGAGGCAGTTCTTCACTGAGAGAGTGGTTGGTCCTTGGAATAGGCTGCCAGAATGGGTGGTGGGGGTAGACTGGGTGAGCAAATTCAAGCGGGCATAAGATAACTACATGGGGCTAAACAAAAGAAACTATGGCATGGCAAAAAGGGAGTAACAGAGGGGGTAATGGGCAGACTGGATGGGCCAAGAGGTCCTTTTCTGATGGCAAATTTCTATGTTTCTATGGGTAACCCCCCCTTCCAATTTGGGGTTTGCTTAACGTCTTCCTGGGCTTCTTAATGCCCACTGTCAAGCTGGTGTCCTGTTATTGTGTGATCTTGTCTATTTACATGTGCGAGTGCCCTATTGAGCCTCCACGCCTGTTCCTTTAAGAGACTAGCTAATCTGTGTTAAGTAAACGGTCTGAGCTGGGTCCAAGCGATTTAGGGCTTGCGACTGGCCAGACATTGCTCTGTTTTGCTCCATTCGGCAGTCGCTACTTGCGCAGAGGAAGCCTACATGGAAACAGTGCTTATTTACTGTTTGCGCATTGTTATATTTAAAATAGAGACGTTTATCTAACCTGCTTTATTTGCAGCTCGCTCATCTGGATGGAAACTACCATGCTGGGTCTGGGACTTATGGCAACTGGACCAATAGAACCTCTGGACACTTAAAATGGATCCAAACCCCAGTATCCTGTAAGAAGGAAATTCTGTAATTTTGTAGTTTTTCAGTTGGCACCAATTTGGCCCAGAGGGGGAGCCCTAACTGTAACGGACAGCTCCTTCAGCCTACTGCGAGCCTGGATTTACAAGGGAAATCCCCAGATGGACAAGAGACAGTGGATCAGTTAGAGCTGGAGGTTGAAGTGTGAACAGCTTCGAGCTTGCAAACAGCTGCTCCCAGGAGGAGTGTAGGGGAATCGGTGGGAAGAAGCCCAACTTGCCTCCCTGCCACCTTTCTCCTGCATCAAGACTGCCTATAGCAGAAGTCGGACTTGTCCAATTCCAGCCTGGAACTGCAGCAGAAGAAAAGAAAAAGTTTGTTAAGTGCTACTTGCGATTTGGACCGAAGACTTGCTCTTGAAGCAATTGGCCCAGTTTGTGTGCGAGACATACATGCAGGGCTCCAGATAAGGGGAGTACCGGCCTATTTTACTCACCTTATTTTAGGAAATACTCTTCAGAAATTTTTTTAATGAGTACCAGTACTCACCCAGCATTTGCAAATACTCCACATGCCAAAGAACAGTGCTTCATAACGTAACTGGTGATTCAAAAGGAGCATTCTTTCCAGATTTACAGCACTCATACCCATCCCAATTTTGTTTTACTCATAATATTTTAAAACTGGTGAGTAAATTACTTCTACCTGCCAACATTATCAGTAGAACTGTTGGCACCTGATCAATTCTTATCTCGAAAAACTACATTGCTTTTAAAAATGTACTCCTCATTCCACTCCATCCAAACATTAGTACTCATCTGAATTTGCTTTTACTCATCTCACTTTCAAAATGAGGAGTACAGTACTCATCCCCAAAAATCTTATCTGAAGCCCTGCATACACGGATCGAAAGGTTTGCTCAGTAAAGCTGCTGAAGTGCAACCGGACTATATCCGAACTGTACCCTTAGGTAGCTGTTTATTTTGCATGTGCCGAATGTGTTACGTGGGTCGAGACCTGCTTACTCACAGGCAAACCTGTTAAGCCAGCTGGAGGCTTCACCAGCAAAAGATCACAAACTTTACCAGACTGCTCATCCTGCCTGGGCCTTGCCTAGTCGGCCTAGGCCGCTACTCCTGCACCAGAGACTGTTTCAGCGAGAGACCGGCTCAGGATCCAGCCCCTGTGAAGCAACAACACACAGGTTGCGGCCACCTGGAGGAAAGGTCGTGAAGAGGCGGTATGTCGTGTCGGCCCTGCTTCCCCATGCCCATCGGTCATCACTATGAGGTCTCAATATCGCCTGCCTTGCAGCAGATTCCTGGTAGCGTGAGTATAATCAGGGTAGCTCCCTGCAACGAGTGTTTAAATCACCTGTGGTACCATCTAATTGTTCCAATTTCTTGGGTTTACAAAGGACTAAGCCAACCAGCTCAGATTAATAATCTGGTTGTTTTGCATGTTAACTGCTTTTCTTTCCATCAAGGGACCCACCATCAGCTGCAACGCCGGCCACCCCTGGGCAACGCTTCTGGCTAGCCAGACTTACCATCATGGGTACCCAGTGTTGTGTGATAGTCACGTTGGGACTAGAAATGCATGCCAAACCTGAATCTAATCAGATTGCTAATCATTTAACTAAATTCATGCCCCTTTCAGGGTTTTATTTAACTCTAAAAATTGATTAGCGTTTTGCTCATAAAAGTTCTAAAACATTGTGAAAATGCACAGCACTTGCCTCACTGTGTTTAACAAACATAACACTTTGATAAAACCTATATAAATGCTTTCTTGCACAGTTAGTATTGCCCCAAGAAAAAAACTGCTAATCAATTATTTAAAACCCTGCCTTTCTTGTTTACTGTCCCTAAATAAACCTGTCTTTCTTCATGTTTAACCTGGCTAGTGTGCATATTATTAGTTGGGTTACAGTGTTAAGAGTGTGCTATTGTATCGCTAACCTTACTTTACAGTGTAGGGAAACTGCTGCAAATCTAAACCTGGTGGTATGTGTGAAGGGTGTGTGCATATTATTACTGTTCCATACTGTCTGTGAATTTACTACTGCATCAAGTACTAGGCCACTAGGAGAGATGGGGGGGGGGGTTATAGCTTCCCAGGGGGCTATACCAGAGCAGACAAGCATCCCCAATACCACTACTCTGGGTGGAGGCATCTTATTAGAGAACCCAAGCCCCTCAATCTGTGCATAGCCATACAGGTAGGGGTAGTAGCCCTTAGAATAGAGCCACCTAGGGGTTACATATGTAGGGGAATTTCCCTGGTGTCCTGGCCAAATTTCCCTCATTCACTAAAAAAAAATACCACCAACAGCTTAATCTGGTTCAAAGTCAGTTGGCATTCATCTCTGTCCCCCGTGTCATGCCTGAAAATAGGCAGGATTTGTCTAGTGTACTTACCCGGTCAACAAAAACTAAATAAATAAATAAAATAAATGTGATAAAAAGCCAAGTCCGTGTAAAGCTTTCCTATTTCCCACAGACTTCTGTGAAATCTAAATGGAATTTTCCGTACCGTTTAAGCAGTTCATGTATCTAATAATCAAGTTACTGTCAGATTTTTTCCTAGTTCCTAGCAGCTTCATTCATGTGAAAATATGAACTATCTGCATACCTGCTAATCGTGAAGGGACAAACAACATGCCTAGGTATGTAGTTAGTCTTCACAAAAAAGAAGGTGAAACTGATCCAGTACAATTGACACATAAGAGTAAGGTGCAACCACAACAAAGCTGTCTATTGTGCTTTTGAGAGCTTTGCTTGTTTTCCTACATTAGAAGGAACTAATTGTCTCTTTTGTGTGTGGAATACTGACACGCCATGAGTAAACAAACTTTCATCTGCTATAACATTACTTCAGGTTCTCTACTGTGACCCTGGATCAAATAACATTAATCATGTAAGCTTCTAAGTCTGCTAATGACCACACCATAAAGAGCTTTGGGAGCATAAACACAGCCACCAGAGGGGGAGGGGGGATGAGTGCAGAAACACATATACTCCCATGTAAGTCATGGCTTAAAGGACTATGCCCCCATGTAAGCCAAGGCTGAAAGGACTATGCCCCCATGTAAGCCATACCTGAAAGGACTATGCCCCCATGTAAGCCATACCTGAAAGGACTATGCACCCATGTAAACCATGGCTTAAAGGACCATGCCCCCATGTAAGCCATACCTGAAAGGACTATGCCCCCGTCTAAGCCATGGCTGAAAAGACTACTGTACCCTCATATCTTGTAGACGTCATTTATTTCCTTGTCAACAGATAACACTTTTCGTGTAGCTGTTGGGGATATATGTG
Source organism: Neoceratodus forsteri (assembly GCA_016271365.2). Lineage (NCBI taxonomy): Eukaryota > Metazoa > Chordata > Ceratodontiformes > Ceratodontidae > Neoceratodus > Neoceratodus forsteri. Next base: position 1,733,689,170 of record CM057449.1, read on the forward strand.
TTTGCTTTTGCTTATTTTCACTTTTCACACCAGTCCCCTGTGACTAGCCTGGGGGTCTCCATTTTCTGGTTGTTGAAATCTCACTGTCCCTGAGAGCTGCATTAGCATATGAGAACATTATGCCACAGCACCCATTTACACCATGTACCTCTTTGCTGAACATACGAACGTACATAAATTGCCAGTAACAAACGGCCATCCTGGTCTATCTAGGCTGCTCGAGATTGCAGCTAGCTCCCTATTCAGCAGCTGCACCAACCCCCCTCCCTTTACCCTCCCCTTTTGCCCTGTCCCACCCCGTCTTGAAGCATTCCACTGTGGTACATGCCACCACCTCCACTGGTAGTGCATTCCACTTTGCCACCACCCTCTCCGTAAAGAAATGCCTCCTCGGCTCCCTCCTGAATCTACCCCCCTCCAATCTCATATCATGGCCCCTAGTATCTCTCACCACCTTCCTCCTGAACAGACCCTCTGTGTCTGTTCTGATTATTTCTTTCACGTATTTGAAGGTCTCAATCATGTAACCCCATCCCTCCTCTCCTCCAGTGTGTACATGTTTAGCTCTCTTAGTCTGACCTCATATGGCAAGTTCCCCAGGCCCTGAATCATCTTTGTTGCCCTGTGCTGCACCCCCTCCTGCAATCTAATGTCCTTTTGCAGGTATGGGTGCCAGTACTGCACGCGGTATTCCAGGTGAGGTCTAACCAATGATCTGTATAATGGTAGAATAACCTCCCTTCTTTTCGAGATAATCCCCCTTGCAATGTAGCCCAGCATTTTGTTAGCCACTGCTGCTGCCTTTCTGCATTGTGCGGAATTGTTCATTGCTCCTGTGACGAGAACCCCCAGATCCTTCTCCTCTTCTGTTACCTCCAGCTGCACACTCCCCCAGATGGTAGCTTCTCCTCAGATTTTTTTGTTCCAAAGTGTAGCACCTTGCATTTTTTTTTTTTTTGCATTGAACCCCAGTTGCCATCTGTCAGACCATGCCTCCAGCCTTGTCAGATCCTCCTGTAGCCGGTCATCTACCACTGCTCCCATCTTGGTGTCATCCAAAAATAGGCTGATTTTGCTGCTGATGCCATCTGAGATGTCTGCAATAAATATGCCAAACAGCACTAGGCCTCAGCACCGACCCCTGTGGAACACCACTTGTCACAGGCTTAGGGGCTGAGTATTCCCTATCTACCACCTCCCTCTGCTGCCTATCTTTTAGCCAGTTCTCTACCCACCCCACCAGATTTGCTCATACCCCTGTACCCTGTAGCTTGCTTCCAAGTCTTCCATGCGGTACTGAATCAAAGGCCTTACTGAAGTCTAGGTACAGAACATCCACCGCATGGCCCCCATCAATCTGCCTAGTCACCCAGTCATAGTATTCCACCAGGTTGGTCTGGCATGACCTGCCCTTGATGAAGCTATGCTGCCTCCTGTCCTGCACCCCCTTCACCTCCAGTAGTGCCACTAGCCTCTCCTTTAGGATGGTCTCCATCAGCTTCCCCACTATGGACGTTAGACTTACTGGCCTATAGTTCCCTGGTTCGTCCTTGGGTCCACTCTTGTGGAGGGGAACGATGTGAGCCAGTCTCCAGTCCTGCGGTATGCATCCTGTGTCTAGAGATGAATTAAATAAGTCTGCCAAAGGTCCTACCAGGACCTCTGCCAGCTCCTTCAGCACTCTTGGTTGTACTCTATCCGGTCCTGGTGCCTTGTCTACCCTCAATGCCCGTAACCCCTCCAGCACCCTCCTCACTGTGACTGCTCCATCCGTCACCTCTCCCCCATCTGTTTCTATCCTTCCTCCTACTATGGGTAGCACCCCCTCCTTTTCTTTCATAAAGACTAAACAGAAGTAGACACTGAGCACTTCGGCCTTTTCACCCCCCTCTTCCACCCATCCCATCTTCTTAATTCATATAATTTGGTCCTTACAGCTTCTTTTCTCCCTGATGTACCTAAAGAAGTCTTTCTCCCCTTTTCCTATGCCCTGTGACAGCCTGTGTTTCTTTGCTGCCATGTCTGTCCTTACCCCCCTGGTCACTTCCTTGCTTCTTTCAGATATTCTTCCCTATCCTCCTTCCTCCCTGATTTTTTGCATCTCCTAGAAGCTGCCCTTTTCTTCCTCACCCTGTCTAGTACCCCTTTACTTATCCAGCTGGGTTTCTTTCCCCTAGCCTTCTTAGTCTGGGCCCTACAGCAAGTTTCTGTTGCCCCCACTATCCCCTGTCTTATCAGTTCCCACCTTTGTTGTGTGTCCATACTCGGTTGAATTTTGCACAGGAAGCCCTGTACCACTTCCCCTCATCATCTTAAAGTTGGTGTTCCTGAAATCCAGCACTATTGTGCCAGATGCCCGCCTCTCTTTAGCCATCTGTAACTGGAAACATACTGTCTGGTGGTCACCCCTCCCAAGTGGTTCCTCCACCCTCACATCCCTCACCCACTCCCTGTTCGTCAGTACAAAGTCAAGGGTATTCCTTTCCCTAATTGGTTCCTTGACCAACTGTACTAGAAAGTACATATAACCTGAAAAAACTGTCTAGAAACACACAGACTGAATACGACTTAAAAGAAAAAAAACTGCATTACATCTAAGACAGTTTGCAAAGCTAAGTGAAGATAAATATGGTATTTCACACCTTGCTACAACTTGTTTTGTTAAATTGTAAGTAAGCACACAGGCATACTGTGGAGTGTAAAGGGTGCTGACACATCATGTTCTCATATGCTAATACAGGTCTCAGGCACAATGAGATTTCAAAAACCAGAAAATGGAGAGCTCCAGGATAGTTACAGAGACTGGCATGAACAATGAAAATAAACTATGGCTAACACACACATCCCGAACAGCTACACGAAAAGAGTTGTCTGCTGACAAGGAAGCAAATAACATTTACAAGACATGCCTGTGTAGTACTCCTGGGCCTTGGCCATCGGTTTTAGTTTCTCACAGAAAAAAAAGTGACTGGTCAACCAGTAACTGAGCAACCAAGCACCCTGCCTGTCAATCAACCAAGTCACAACCAATCAGAGGGGCTGTACCCAAACAAATCAGAGTAACTGCACCTGATCAATTTGCAGTGCACATTGCAAGCACAAACGAACAGTGTAGCACCTGAATTTGAAACATAAAACAAAAAACAGAGTGGATGACATTTTATAAGTGGAACACAGCATTTCAGAAGGGGAATTATGGATGTTCATGCGCTCACAATGGCTGACGTCTCTCACCCATCCCTCACTTGGTATATTAATTTCATTTATTTTAATTTTATTTTATTTTAACAGCAGGTAGGTACACTGAAATATACATGCCTTTTTCAAGTACGACTTGATGTGGTGGCATAAATTCAATACAAAAATGTACACAGTAGAGATAAAGAACAGCTTATTACAAACAGTCAATAACAGGAACAGGAGTGAAGACCATGAAGCAAGAGCGGGAGCATATCAAACTACAAAGGTATTCAAACAGATAGAAACACCTGATTTCATTACTTTAAATACCAAACAGGAGAAAGATAATGTGTAGTTATTCTGAACAGACAGCTAATTAAAATTCTCCAAGATATACTAATAAATGAGTGTGATTTGGTGCCAGCAAAGCAAATTTACCAATCTTTGAAGCATTCTTTCCTTCTTAGCCAAAGTACAGGCCAGCGCCGTATCAATAACAATGGAAGCATAATTCAACACAGATAAAACATTTTGTTGTGCAGCATAATCTCACTTCTCATGCTTTATTCCTTATGTATAAAACTGGGGGTACAAAAGAGGTTCCATAGAGAGACCTAGGTACACAACACAGCTACATCACATGAAGGAGATCTATTATAATGACCATAGACAAGCCAAGATTCAAACACAGATGAATGGGTCTGTCTGCTGGTGCAGCAGCTGCAGACTGTTACAGGCATCATCTCTGAAGGAGTCAAGTTGCCCACACTCCCTTCCGAAGGCAACATTTTTAGACATTTTTGACCCAGACTTAGGTCATAGCTTAGTTAGGACCCCCTTCGTGACCACATAGCTGGTCAATCCTAAACCCCCCCAATGTGTTTTCGAGGGGTGACCCAAAATCCCCTTTCGGGGGGAAGGGTTAAAACAGATCACTTATTATGTGGCTGCTGGGGGGACGGGGGGGAGGTTGTCCTAACTCACACATGACTCGTGTGGGCCAAAATGTCTTAAAATGGTAAAGTTATGAGTGTCAAAATATTTTGCTGAGAAAAGATAAACAAGTCCACATATATGTGCAATTACTTGGACTTAGTTTAAAAAAAAAAAAAAAGTCCAAGAAACTGCACACTTGGCATGAACATAAAAAAGTTAAACAGCAAACTTTTTCAGCAGCCATGACTGCACATTTTAAGACATTCTGGGCAAAAACTTGGGGCACAGCTTAGTTAGGCCCCCCTCCCTCACAACCATGTAAGTGGTCAAACTGAAATCCTCCTGAAATCAGTTTGCAAGGAACACTCAAGTCCCCCGTTTGCGTGACTGCTATGTCACGCAAATGATAGCTGCCCACAAGCAAGAGACACTTTTCTTAAACCAAAGTTGCCTCTGAGGCAGACCTCACTTGCCCTGCCTCGGAGGCAGGGTTGCCTCTGAGATAAATCTGTCTCTGAAGCAGACATTATAGATAAGGTTGCCTCCCAGGAAGACCTTTAATCTCTAGAGCTAAAGAGCTAATCTGCATTGCTGTGCCAGTTTCGTGGTGTAGCGGAAAGGTCTACAGCCAGATAAACAAAAGGTTGAGAGTTTAAATCCACACATGGTCCTTTTGCTTCTCTTGTGTTAGAATTTCACTTGTGTGGTGATCCATGGCGGCGTGGTGTTAGAACAGTAAATACAGAAGAGAAGGAACCTAGGGCCAGATATTCAAAACTTTGTGCCAGGCAAAAACCGCTTGCGCAGGTTTAGCGCGGGATTAGCGTGGGTCTGCTATATTCAAAAGGCCAAATAGCGCGGGCAAACTGCATTAGCGCCAGGCAAAATCATAATGTATGCAAGGGGCAAACTGACATGAATACAAGCGCAATGCTATATTCAGAGACTAGCGCTAGCTAAGTGGTTTTGCGCAACTCAGTGCAACACTCAGCGTGGTGCGCATTACCGCCCAGGAAAAGTTTGTCTTAACCCTGGGCAATCAGCTTTGCGTGGTGTTGGTGTGGCTTTTGCGCGACCCCAACAAATAAATATGGCACACAGACAAAGCCAAACATAGAGGAAACATGCTGCTAACTGATGGCATCACAATGATGCCATCATCTGCCACCAGTCCCAGCCATGCCAGGCAGTTAGTGGTGACCCTGTTGCCAGTGGACAGCATGGCAGTGTGGCCATACAGCACACACCTGCGGACCACTCTTCTGTGGACACCAACAGATAGCCAGCACACACATGCAGCACTGTGGGCATGGAGGATGTTGAAGGGAGAGTGTATGGGTGTCCAGGCTGTGCCACAGACCAGGTGTGGCTACAAGGTCGGGACACATCATGCAGTGCACATGGGCCAGTATTGGGAACACCCCAACACCAGTGTGCCTTTCGGATGATATATGCCCCCCCGGCCACATACCGCACAGCTGTACAACTGCCACAGCACACAAAGTCGGACATGTATATGTCACTGTGAGCATCCCATGCCAGAGGTGCAGCATCTGTGGGTCACACAACAGCATAACAGTAATGTCCACTGTCAGTAAACACCTGCAGGTTGGGCCTCTCACTGTTTATAGTGCAGTCATCATCACTGCCCTACACATCATAGGCATTGCTGTGCCCACACACTACTAGCCCCCTTACTACTGTAGAGTCTGCTGTGCACTGTAGCATGACCTACAGTGTGACATTTGCATGCAGCACCACCGCCTGTGCCTATGCTGTGTTGTCCCAGTACAGCTGCAGGCAGCAGCGCATGTGGAAGTAGTGTTCAAAACTGTATAATATTCCCCAAACTGTTTGCGCAGCGCTGACACGTTTGCGCGGGTTTAACGCAGGGCTAAACCGTTAGCCTGGTGCAAACTACATATAATGAGATGCTAATTTGGATGTTTGCCCAGAGATTACCCAAGTAGGCTCATTTGCATGTCAATTTTGAATATGGCAAAGTTTAGCACCGGTCATACGTGTTTGCAGACTACTAACGGTTAACCCTTTATGCTAAACCCGCCGCAAACAGTTTGGGGAATATTTTGCCAGTTTTGCACTGTACTTTCGCATACGCTGCTGCCTGCAGCTGTACTGGGCCCACGCATTTGCTGGCACTACCTTCACATCGCTGTGCACTGTGTTGCTGTTGTGGTTTGCACTTCCTGGTTGCCATATTCAGAGCTGTCTTATTCCAGGGCTAAGTTTGCCCTTCACTCCCAGCCCAGTTTGCCCGGCCTCATTTCCATGCAATATTCAGAAGCTGTGTGCCCTGGGCTATTCCTTTTGAATATGGCTTGCTTTGTGCTCCGGGCTAAGTTTGCCTGCCGGGCAGTGCTAATTTAGCCCTGGGGCAAAGTTTTGAATATCTGGCCCTTAGTGTGAGACAGAGTATGTGCAAAATACTAAGTTTTGCATTGCAGAGAGGTCTGCCTCCGAGGCAACTTTGGTTTAAGAAAACTGTCTCTTGCTTGCTGCAAAATGGATGTAACCTGTTTGCAGAAAAATCACCTTATGAATTTTGTTAAAAATGTGAGGTGATTTTTCTCCAAGCAAGTTACACTGGTTTCCTGTTAATTACCATTTGTGCGACATAACAGTCATGCAAATGGTGAACTTGAATCACCTTATTAATTCTGTTAAAAATAGGGGAAATGGATGGCTCAGTGGATTGGTAGCGGGTTACGGAGCCTTCCACCTCTAGGTCACTGGCTCAAATCCAGCATAGGTTGGTAGTGACCAAAAGCCATGATCACCTGAAGGCTGTTCAGTGGCTTATGTGAAATGAGTAGTGGTGGTCCAAGTCCAGTTCCCAGTGGGCAGGTGTCCACATCACAAAACCACTAACACAACAGGCAGTAACTGGCACCTTGTTGGCAGCCTAACATGAGACACCAAGGACTGAATGGGCAGGACGTTTGAACTACTCTCTCACCTACTGTACGTGGTGGTCCCTCTGTGGCAGGGTTGTGGTACTGGGGGGAAGACTGCACTGTGATTGCCCGTGCTGTACCTGTCATGTGGATGAGCAGAGGACTTCAGGTTCCACTGCTGTCAATCCACCCTTCCCAAGCAGTAAAAAACACTTAAAAAAAAAAAAAAAAAAAAAGGAATTTTGTTAAAAACAAACTGCGCATGCACAAACAGCAAAATCTTTTTTAGTTAACTGTCTGAAATCTAAAAATTATTCATGAAAGAAAACAGCAACGTGACACCGTTGGCCTATATCTAACAAACCTGAAAGCTTCAAGTTTCAACTCTTACACACGTTTATGCTATCGGTGAGCAAAAAGATATTAAAAAAATGTATTTTGACACATTTTTAACCTTCTAGAACTTTAAAACTACCCAACCGACCATTATAAAATTTACAGGATCCAGACATCTTGGCAACCAATATGTGCATGACAAATTCAGGTTATTCTATCCAGTGACAGCTGCAGGGTGCAGAAGGTGCAGAAATGGGGGGAAGGGTAACATAGAACAGCATTTGTAAACCTAAATACAGTGGCACAGTACCAAATGCATAGTATTATTTTATTTCTAATTCTATTTTTACCACCATGGCCACCCAACAGGACCTCCTTTTGCTGCCACCTGTGCCATCTAACCATCCTTGGCACCCCCTGGGATTTTCTGGGACCCCAGCCCACCCACCACACACCGTGATAGGTCCCCTCGGTTTGCCTCCCCAAGGTGGGGTCCTGTTTTTTGCTCCACAGCAGTGACCCCCCTACCCATTTATCCAGTCGCCACATGGAGGTCATCCAGAGGATGCTGGCCCAGTGTGGTCATGAGGGTGGCTGGGATTTTCTTTGCCGAACAGGCACAGATTTTTTCCCCTTTTCCCCTTCCCACTGGAACAGTGCAATGTCAGCAGGTGCCAGAATGCCTGACACACCAACCTGCATGCTTTCCGCATTGTCACCTGAAGTCACCCAGGTGGCGGTACTGCAGTGGGTTGCATGTCACTTCTGAACCTGGATCAGCAGCAGCTGGACAATCCTTTATCCAGGCATGATAAATACGTTATCCAGGGCAGAAGGGAAAAAAAAAAACAACAACCCAGTAGGGACTCATTAGCTGTGCCCAAAGCACAGGAAAAAATTATCCCTGTCCTCTTAAGGATACCAAACAGGATAACTTCACAAGGTTTTCACTTGAAAACGTATAACATAATAGGAAAAAATTACAAATCTGTGCTGGGAAAAATGCATCAGGCTAAAGTGCGTCTGACTCCCCCCACCCCCTTTACTGGGGACGGAAGCAGAGTGAGTGTGGCAAGATGCAGTAAAAGATCAAGAGTTACAGTAAGTAACTTTCCTGTCTTTCTAAAGCCTATCTTTCCCACAGAGCCATACTCTTTGGTTGAGTACTAAGCAATTCTGGCCCATCTGGGAGGCACTTACTGAAAAGATGCACCCACTCATGCCAGTCAGAGTGGTAGCAAATAATTCAGTCCCTCACAGGAAGACACTTTTAACTAGGCCTCCGGGGCTTTGGGGAAAGGGGAACTTCCTCAGACTTGCGTTTACGGTGCCCCTGAGGAGTGTGCCTGTTGAGTGGAATGGAAGAAAAAGGGGAGGGTGGGCAGGTCCTCAAAGAGGCCAACAGTCCCACCACACTAGGCTGAGAAGCCTATTATGTCCAAAGGATGCACTGAGATATTTTCTCCTCGCCAAGTGTCCTAGACCTGCTAGATGAAGCCATGCATACAGACTGCCGTGGCTGCTGAACAAGTTGTGGCCTCAGAGGCATCATAAGCCGAGCGCACACGGTGCCTGACAGCAGTGGTGCCAGCTCTTCTGGCAACAGGCACCAGGTCCTGTTGCACCTCACCTGGAGGCAATGCAATTAACCTTGCATTTGTAAACTCCTAAAAATGAAGACAATAGTTAGCAACGTGGTTTTGTAAGCCATGTTCCACAAGATACAGTAGCTGTGGCACCAGCAAAGATTTTCTGCCAGAGGTGTTGATGTGCCTGGATTCTAGCGTGGGCAACATAGCTTTAGAGGCAGGGACCATAATGACTCCTGGGAATGGGATGCATTGAAAGGATCTGTAGCCAGTGTGATATATCTGAAATACACTCCAGAAAGCACTGCCAGAGAAGCAGATGGGTGCTTCCAGACTGTCAATGTTGCCTCTGATAATATATGAGGTGGAGGAGGCACTGACATGGTCTCCGAGTAAGATAGACTTAAAACTGAAAATGAGACCATATGGGGTTAACTACAACTGCATTTTCATTCAAAGCCGTGGACCTGTACCTTACAATGAAAGAGGAGGTGATGGGGTCAAGGAACTGTCTAAGACAGAAATGGATTTTACACCTGAAGTCCCTTCATCCAAATGGTCTGAAAACAGAGTTAGACTTTAAACCTTAAGTACCATTCTCTAATACTGGATGTACTGTAATTTTGAATTTAGGTTGAAAATATGAATACAAGAATGTTTTACCTTTTTTATCACTGTTGGAGTGCAACAATAATGTTTTTTTTCTAGCTGTGATTGAGATCTGACCACCGTGTCAGACTAGGATTCAAAAAAGTCAAATAAATGGAAGTCTCCTGTGGATCTTACCATGACTTAGTTGCTCGCCACCATTTTGAATAGTATGAATTCATAAAAAAAAAAAAAAATTTACTTTGGTGGTTTAAGATTTACAAACTTTTGGTATTGGAACCGTGGGACTAGTCATGGAATTGATGTTGGTGGGTCTGGTCTTGGGCACAGCACGGGTTGTGGATTCTTTGTTAATATATATATACATATATACACATAATATTCAAAAATGTTTCTGTGTCCATGGACCAGCTAAGCAAGACGGCTACATGGGGATAATAAATGGTGAAGGTTGAAGGAGCTGCATTGAATTATTTTAACATTTTTTGCTATATTTAATTGCATAGTCCTAGTAAGTCACCGGCTAGCAAGATTTGTTCACGAATGTAATTTTTTTAGTATATTAACTGTCATTGGACACTGGCACTTTAAAATACATGAGCTTCTCTGACACTGTTAACTGCTGAATAGGTGGCTTTAATTGTAATTAGCCTGTGAGTATAAATTACTGCAGTTGACATGCAAGCACCACTCCTTGAAGAAGCTTCTGCAGGAAGACGCTACGTAGGGGTGTTTGGCATCCTTAGCACATTTTTCATTTAATAAAATAAGTGGGTATTGAGTCAGTGTGTGCCCCCTTTTCTTTTGTAGCCTGTTGACTGTAAACTCTGTCTGCCACTGGAGAGCTTCATGCATGTCACCCACAAAGCGTTAGAACGAGATATCCTCTACTACAAAAGAGGGGATATAGTGCCACACTTTGCTCTCTTAAGGAAAAGGGAAGAACAAGAGGTGGTAGGCCTGGAAATGTCCAAAACAGTCAGGTGCCGATGTACAGGGTCAGTGTTTCTAAACCTGAATTCCTTACCTTGAATGCCAGACCAATAGTTGTTGGTCAGTAAGGGACTTAGGCAGGCGCAAATGCAAACCATACTCAAAAGGATGAGACTGAAATGGAGGTTCAGGAGGCAGATACTGGACCCTGATATCCCAGCATCAAAGAAACAGAATGTGGGCTGGCTGGTAGTCCAAAAGAACTGCATGATTGCGTGGTGTAAATATGGTCTGCACTAATGAAGATGGGATCAAAGTGCACAGAACCAAAGTAAAAACACCCAAGAGAAAATGGTGCTAACACATACAGCACTGGTACATGGTGCTGATACGGTGCCGTCGGAGAATGGTATACATGGTACAAGTACCGAGCAGCGGTGCTGATACACACGCTGGCCGCGAGAAGGCGCCAGTATATTATGGTACAGTACCAGAGCAGCGGTGCCGATACACAACGTGCCGCCGGAGAAGGCGCCCAGTATACATGGTACAGTACCGAGAGCAGCGGTGCCGATACACCACGGTGCCGCCGGAGAAGGCGCGTATACATGGTACAGTACCGAGAGCAGCGAATGCCGATACACCGCGATTGCTGTCGGAGGCGTAGTATACATGGTACAGTACCGAGAGCAGCGATTGCCCGATACACCGCGGTGCCGTCGGAGAAGGCGCCAGTATACATGGTACAGTACCGAGAGCAGCGGTGCCGATACACACGGTGCCGTCGGAGAAGGCGCCAGTATACATGGTACAGTACCGAGAGCAGCGGTGCTGATACACACGGTGCCGGAGAAGGCACCAGTATACATGGTACAGTACCGAGAGCAGCGGTGCTGATACACACGGTGCCGTCGGAGAAGGCGCCAGTATACATGGTACAGTACCGAGAGCAGCCGTGCTGATACACATGGTGCCGTCGGAGAAAGCACCAGTATGCATGGTACAGTACCGAGAGCAGCCGTGCTGATAAACATGGTGCTGACAAATGCAGCACCAAATATGGCATCTCTCTATACTGTCTTGACAAATGGGGAGGCAGAGGAGCCGATACAAAAACAGGTGGCTAAGGGTATCAATGTCTGGAGCCAAAAGCAAAAACACGTGAATTCTAGAAAAGCTAATTGGCTCACAAACACTGGTGCTGCAATCAAAGACCACAGCGTGATCGAAGGATTATGTGCAAAAGTAATGGAAGAGTGATCAGTGGGGTGCTGCAGGGCTCAGTACTGGGACTGGTCCTCTTCAATGTCTTCATAAGCAATACTACAGAAGAACTAGAAGGGAAGATAGACCTTTTTGCAGCTGACACCCAAACCTGTAATCGGATAGACACTCAGGAGGGGGTGGAGAAAATGTGTAGGGATCCTGGGAATCTCGAGGAGTGGTCAAGAGCATGACAGCTGAGGCTCAATGCCAAAAAAAAGTGTGAAACTATGCACCTAGAGAGGAAAATTACGTACCTACCGTAATTCTTGATCTTCTTGGACGAGTCTCCACCACTCATTCACACTAGTGGGATTAGGGCCGGAGGCACTAGGACCCATCGAGAACAAACTTTTTGCTGGAGGGTGTTGAGAGATGGCGCGCGAGACCTGGCTTGTGACTGCTGACTCGGCGAAATCCTTCTTCTGGCGCCGACCCTCCAACGCCTCAGTACCTTTTTTACCAAGGAGGTGCAGCGCAACTAACGTAAAGAGAACTGTAACATTAAAAACACGGACATAAGATAGTCCGTCACGACCCGTGTAAGAAGGGTCAGTAAAAGTCCCTCACAGCCTAAAGATTTGAGGAGTGAAGACCAACACAGCGGTGAGCTCGGGGGATGGAGGTGGGCGTGTGAATGAGTGGTGGAGACTCGTCAAGAAGATCAAAAATTACGGTAGAGTACGTAATTTTCCTATCTTCCTGGACCTAAGTCTCACCACTCATTCCACATCAGAGGAAGTACCAAGCTGATAATCCCCAAAAGAGGCGGCAGGAGGCCAGAGCTCACATGTCTAAGGTAGAAGCCCATTAAGGATGGTTCTGCGAATGCGGAGGAATAATAAGCCTGGCATGAACATCAGTACATAGTGTACTTGAAGGTATGCGCATGAGCTCAGGTAAGCGGCGTGCAGATATCTGCAATTGGAACATTAATTTCCCCAGGGATGCGCGACCGCCCTAGTAGAGTGGCGCACTCTACCTTCTAATTTAACCTGAGCCATGGGTAGCAGCGTCGAAGGCATGCTACTAACCATGAGGAGATGCATCTGATAGCGACAGGTTGACCCAGCCGAGTGTCGCTGAAAGAAACAAAGAGTTGTTGAGTCTGCGAACATCCTGGGTTCTGTCCAAATAGAACCGCAAGCTCTCTTAACATCAAGGAATGAAGAGCTCGTTCCCCTTCATTTGGAAATTAGCGATAGCGGGGAAGTACCAGAGGTTGGTTTAGATGGAATTCTGACACAACCTTGGGAAGAAATTTTGGATGAGTGGGAGAACTACTTTGTCTTTATGGAAGACAGTATCACGGAGGGTCTGTAACCAGGGCATGTATCTCAGAGACTCTGCGGGCTGAGGTAATGGCCCCCAGGAAGGCAGTCTTCCAGGTAAGAAATTTTAGCTCACAAAGTAGCTAGGGGTTGAAAGGCTTCCAGTGAGCATGTCCAGCACAGGTTAATGTCCCAGGCTGCAACTGGACGGCAACAGGGGTCTGGTATGAAGAATCCCTTAAGAAATCTCTTCACCATAGGTAACTGAGGCCAGAGTCAGGGATGAAACCAGCTCATGGGCAGCTGAGATGGCCCTAAGGTGAACTTTAACTGTGGAGTACTGAAGACCTGAGTTAGATAGGTCCAAAGATACTCCAGAACCTTATCAGGAGGACAGGAAAAGGGGTTTCAAGAGGACTTTGCACACCAGAGAAAAGCCTTCCATTTGGATGCGTATGTTTTTCATATAGCTGGCTCGAGCAGCCAGAAGGATGCTCGAGACTCACGGAGGCGGTGAACCGATTCCTTCTATCTCTTCAGGAGCCAAGCATGAAGGTGAAGTGATTTCAGGTTAGGATGGACCAACGAACCCTGGGTCAAAGATTGACTTGCAAGGAAGTGGACTTGTGCTCAAAGCTCACTCCCATACCCTCATTGCTTCTCTGCAAAGGGGATAGAGTGAGCACCGCCTTGCTTGTTGATGTAATACATCACAGCTTTGCTGTCCGTTTGAAGGAGAATGTTCTTGTGACAAGGACATCCTTCAGAGCTTGGATCGCATAGAGGACGCTCTCACCTCCAAGACATTTATGTGGAGATGAGATTCGAGCGAGTCCATACACCTTGAGTGTGGAGGGAGAGACAGTGAGCTCCCCATCCATTAGCGTCTGCGGTGGTGATGGAGATCTGATGGTCCGGAAGAGCAAAGGGAACCCTTTGAGAGTTGCTCTCTTGAGACCACCAGGTGAGAGACCTGAAGGGTTGCGTCACCTTGATGGGATAAGACTAGGGGTGAGAGGTGGAGACCACTGAGTGGAAGCATCCATTGGGTGGTTCTCATGTGCAACGGGCCAGGGGTACAGTGAACACCGAGGGCATATGAGACCCAACATCGTTACTCGAGAGAGCTGTAACCGATTGGTTCTCCCGATGTAACGGGCCATCCGAAGGATGTCGGGTCTTCTGTCCTCTGGAAGAAGCCCTAGCGGAAGAGGTGACTAAAGCGTCCCTAAGAAAGGAGCCTCTGGGAGGGCTGCAGTTGGGATTTTTTAGATTCAGCAGAGCTCCCATGGGCCTTGAGAAAGGCAGTGGTTTGCACAGCTTCCAAAGTCCCTTGGCTGGGCGGGCTTGCTAGAAGCCAATCGTCCAGGTAGGAAAAGACTTCTGAGTCCGCCTTTCCTGAGATGCCTTGAACTGCACAACACTTTGTAAAACTGCGGGCGCGAGGATAGCCAAAAGGCAGGACTCTGAACTGATAATGCTGACCCAAAGCTACAAACCTGAGGAACTTGCGGTGGGTCGGGTGGGCCGAGGATATGCTGATGCGCATCCTGCATATCCAGAGAGGCAACCAGTGCGTCCTGATGCAGCAAGGGTAACAGAAGTGCGTGGGAAATCATTTGAATTTCTCCTGGGGAGGAATTTGTTCAGCTTTCTGAGGTCTAGAATGGGGCGCATCCCCCCAGTTTTCTTTGAAACCAGAAAGAAATGGGAGTAGAACCCTGTGTTCCGCAAATGCGGGGGCACCAGTTCTATTGCCCTGTTGCTCAGAAGGCCCTCGATCTCGGTGGTGAGGAGGTCTGACTGAGAAGCCGACAATCTGGGTTGTCGTCTGGGAGGACAATTTGGAGGGGTGAGAGAGTAACCTACATGAATTATCTATGAAGGACCCATTTGTCTAGAAGTTATGGACTTCACTCGTTGCTTAAGTACATCAGGCGACCTCCACGGAGGAGAAAGTTCCATCTCGGGCAGTGTGGATGGAACTTGGGCCCAACAACTCATAAGGTGGCGCTGGGGGCTTTAGGCCTCGCGCTCTGCTCGTCTTCTTCTGAGGTTGGGCAGGTTGGCTTTAGAGCTTCCCTGCTTCTGCCTCGAAAGGACTGACGACTAAGAAACTGGCGTCTGTTCGCATGCCGCGAGGGGCAGGCGGAGGAGTTCTGGCCAATTTAATGGCCGATCTAGTCTTTGGGAGGCTTCTAAGGCTTGCTCACCTGAGGGCGAAAAAGATAGGTGCCATCAAAGGCAGCGCCATTACCTGCTGCTGAGCATCGCCTCGTGAAGCCGAAGGGCATGCCAGGAATGGCGTCGAGTACAAATCCTGCAGCAGCTGAGCGAGAAGCAGTGTCGAAAGCATCCATGGCGGCTTTGACTTGTTGGTTATTGGATTCAATACCTCTAATAGGCGGTCAATAGAAGCTCTGACTTGGAGTCCGAATCTGGAAGAGCTTCAGCCATTCTTTTCATAGAGTGCCACAGGATATACTCATACTGAGAAAATAGCCTTGATAACTGGCAATCGCGATACTTAGAGTGGAGGCAGCAAAGACTCTCTTACCTAATGTATCAATCTACGAGACTCTTTGTTAATAGGTCGAGCTGAAGTAGTTTGAGGAAAACGACCTTGTCATTCTCTGCCAGGACTACAATAGGATCCATAAATGCTTGGGATGCCAAAAATAGGGCGATCCTTGGGAGCTGAATACTTCTTATCAATGGTTAGCCACTGAAGGATTAAGAGCAGGATTATTCCATACCATTCGAGACAGCGTCTAGAAGGAAAACTGAATCGGAGGTCAAATCCGTAGGGATCTCCGAGCATGAAGTACTGGAGTCTTAATATCTTCCAGGATCGATGTCTGTAGTCTGGAGAGAAAGAGTGGATCTCAGGTTCTTCAACAGAGACTTAAGGACAGGTCCCGACCACAGGCTCTGTAGCAAAGAAAGATCCTGTTTCCTCACTTCATCACCCAACCAAGGTCTGGGTCCAGGCTCAACATCATCTCTGATGGTCCAGAAAGGACTGTTTGGACAGGAAGGAATGAAAATTGGGAGAGGAGGAAATATCAGAAAAACAAGGAGGTCCCGAGGACCCGGCCGAGATGGCAAGCCTGAGCTGACGGCACCAAGGAGGCACCACGGCGCCAAGAAGACCTGTGACCCCTTAGCGGCACCGCATAAAACCCCAGGCGGCGCCGCATGCAGGCCGCTAAAGCCGCCGGCGCCACCAAGCCTTGACGCCACCGCAGCAGCGCCACACCAAAGCCGGTAGCGCCCGCCAAGCGGCGGCGCTGCACCAGTGCCCGCCCGACCCAGCGGGCGCCGTCGCCCGGCGCCGCCAGATCCATACGCGCAAGGCGGCCCCAGAGACCCACCGGCACCAAAAGCGGCTCCGACAAGCCAGCAGACCCGCAGAAGGCGCCGGAAAAGCCCCAGGAACCTGGAAAGCAAGAGGAGGAAACAAAACCAGGAGATAAGGGCATCGGTGTGGCCCCCTGCGCCGCAGCCATGAGGGGAAACACCTAAGCACGGAGTCGCAGGCACCGAAGAAGGCGCCGGGGGACTAGGAAGGTCCAACCGCCCTACCTGATCGCCGGAGGGGCCCGAGGGCTCCGAGGCAACCGAGCCAGGCAGAAGAACCAACCTCCGAGCCCATCGCTCCATAAGAGCGGCCCACTGATGAAACTGCTCATCTGGAGCCCTACCTATAGGCGGGGAGGGGCTCCGATGTCGAGGACGACGATTACCAGAAGTTGGCGACTCCGAAGAAGGAGACCGGCAACTAGCAATGATAACCGACCGTCGACGCGCAGACATACCAGAGGGCGACCTCGAGAGATGCCTTCTCTTTTTTGACCTGTGGGCCGAAGAAGAGCTCGAGGCCGAACGGTGCCGTGAAAGCGACCGTTTATTTTTATGCCTGACGGGGGGACCGCCCATCCCCCCGGGCATCGGACTGACCGTTGTCGGAACCCCGCTGAGTTTCTTGAGAAGGAGGTTGACCGGACCCAGCCCGGCTGACTGAACAGCTTTCATACGAAGTCTCCCTACCGGCACCTGACCTGCTCATGGTTGACTCCGGCCCAGTAGGCCGAGACTTTTCAAGTAAGTTAAATTTAAGATATTAGAAAAAATTTTGAAATAGAATAAAATTAGCGTATACTACTATCGTGATAATGTTACAAAAAACAAACTGAAAACTAAGCGCTAGTTTGAAGTTTGACTCCCGACAGACGACGCGATGTCGTATACTGAAAAGCGCTTTCGGCGGCGGGAAAAAAAGACTGAAGGCGGTTGGAGGGTCGGCGCCGAGAAGGTTGTTACCGCTCGAGCCGCAGCTCGCGGCGCCGTGTCTCGCGGCGCCATCTCTCGCGCCGACCCTCCAGCAAAAAAGTTTGCTCCCGATGGGTCCTAGTGCCTCCGGCCCTAATCCCACTAGTGTGAATGAGTGGTGGAGACTTAGGTCCAGGAAGATCATAGGAACCCAAGAGCTGAGTACTACATGGAGGGAGGTACTGACAGCCACTAAGCAGGAAAAGGACCTGGGTAATCATATCTGATGACTTCACAGTGGCAGGACAGTGTGACAAAGCAGTGGACAGATCCAGTGGGATGCTGGGATGTATAGGGAAAGGTATCTACAGCAGGAGGAGTGAGGTGGTGTTGCTACCATATTGCTCACTAGTGAGACCCCACCTGGAGTACAGCGTCCAGTTCTGGAGGCCACACCTCAGAAAGGACATAGGCAAGTTAGAGACAGTCCAGAGGAGGGCAACTAAAATGATGCCGGGGTTGCACCAAAAGCCCTATGAGTAGGGACTGAGAGATTTCAATTTGTACACCCTGGAAGAAAGAAGAGCGAGAGGGGACATGACAGAGGCCTACAAGTACCTCACAGGGGTAAACAGAGTGCAGGAAGGGAGTCTCTTTCAAATGAGAAAGAGCACCAGTACCAGAGGGTATGCAATGAAGCTGGCGGCGGGGGGGGGGGGTGAAGAGGGATGTAAGGAAGTACCACTTCACTGAAAGAACTGTATACACCTTGAACAGACTAGCAGTAGTGGAGGTGAAAACAGTATGGGGCTTCAGGTATGCATGAGCTAGACAGGGGAATATTAGTAAACAGGCAAGGAGGAGAGAGGGTCATCAGAGACCAGTTAGGGACCACCTGGACTGACTGGGTGGGCCAAGCAGTCCTTTTCTGCCGACAGATTCTATGTTTCTATGTAACATCGGATATCCAG
Source organism: Neoceratodus forsteri (assembly GCA_016271365.2). Classification (NCBI taxonomy): domain Eukaryota; kingdom Metazoa; phylum Chordata; order Ceratodontiformes; family Ceratodontidae; genus Neoceratodus; species Neoceratodus forsteri. The sequence goes on from CM057449.1 coordinate 1,733,707,445, forward strand.
AATCCTGGCTACTGTGTTTTAAACCAGTAGTGTTTGACTGTTGAGCAATCGGAGTCCTTTGAATGGGTAGCCATTTTGTCCGTGACCAGTTTTACATGCATGACCATCCTTCTGTTCTGCCCACACCACCATATGGTCTAACATGAGTTCATGCAGTAGTTTTCAGTTTGGCTATAGCACTGGAATCTCCCTCTTTTGTTGCTGGGGGTTTTTCAATCCCGGTGTCAGCTAATCCTCCAACAATTTTGCTAACAAGTTCCTCCAGATACCGCCGTATCTCCCTTCTCCCCATCCTAGCCAAAATCCAGGAGCGCATTGTTCTCTCCCAGCTCTCCTCCTTCTTAGACTCCTCTTCCTTTTTCACTGCTTACTAGGCTGGGTTCAGAAAATCCCACTCTACCATCACCTCCCTACTAAGACTCACTGACACCATCCTCACAGGAATGGATATCGGATACATAACTTCAGCTATCTGTCGACCTTGCAAAGGCATTTGACACCATCTCCCAGGCCTTGCTACTATCCAAGCTCTCCCTTGCAGGACTGTTGGGAGCCGCCACCAGCTGGTTCCACTACTACCTGGCAGACAGATCACAATCAGTTAGAACTGAGTCCTCTACGTCTGCCACCCTCCCTGTCACCACAGGGGTCCCCGAAGGCTCGGTCCTTGGCCCAATACTATTTTCCATCTTTCTAAAAGACCTGCCCTCACACTTCCATTCATTTGTATGCAGATGATACAGTACTGTATGCCTCAGGTCCATCCTCCCTGAAGTTGCTACCAGATTGCAGCAGGACTTCAATAATGTTCAACTCTGGTTTCGCTCAAATCAGCTTTTTCTAAACCCAAAGAAAACCGTCTCCCTGACTTTTGGCACGAGGCAGAAACTCTCCCACCTTCCCTCCACCCCCACTTTCCACACCACCGACAGGACCCCCCTTGAGGCTTGCACATCCTATAGATACCTTGGGGTCTGGCTAGACCAGCACCTCGACTTCTCTGCGCACAAGGACGCAAGCCACAAGAAAATGCACCCCATGCTGGGTGCTTTACACCGCAACAGCAGTTGCATCCCCTTGGTAACATGCACGGCAATCTTACAAAAAATGATCCTCCCTATATTGGACTATGGGGACGTAGTCTATAGTGCTGTCCCAAGTCCTTCCTAGCCAGGCTCAATCCACTCTTTCACTCTTTCTGTCGTTTCACCCTGGACTGCCCTCCTACAACCCATCACTACGACCTATACAGGTCCTTAGACCTCCCCTCACTCCAGGATCAGAGACTGATCCACTACGCCAGAACAACAGCAAAATTCTGGGCGCAGTCACTCCCCCCATAACTCGTGGCAACCCTAGCAGCTCTACCACCTCCTGTATAATCACTCAGGAACACTGACTCATGACTTCTCTTTGTCCCACTTATGTCCACTACTACAGGCCAGGCTGCCTTCAACTACCGTATGCCTAAAATATGGAACTCCCTGCCAGCTGACATTAGGCACGCCACAAACACACAGCATCTCAACTCCCTCCTTAAGTCTCATTTCTCTTCCACCTGCACCCGCTTCTAGCACCACAGAGGCCAGTCTCTCCCCCATCTCCAATTTGGGCCATCTTATTGAGATGCACTACGGCTCATGATTTGCTTCCTTAGACCTCTACCCATGCTGTTATACAGTTATTCTGTAAATAATCTGTATATGATTTGTGTCTATACATAACCGTCCTCAGCTTTGAGGGTCACAATAATGGGGCCTGCGTCCTCTGTGACAAATTACTTGTCTATTCATTTGTCATGTCTTTGTATGGCTTGTTTGTTGTATATTCCTCTGTATATCTACTGTATATTCCATTGCATATTCTAGTGTTTGGCATGTAACCTGTATATCGCCTCTGTATTGCTACTTTACATTCTCCTCTCCCCCTCACCCCCAGGTCGCATCTGGAATCGAGCGTTACCCTGCTCAGTATGCCTGTCTGGTAAATCTCTTAAATAAATAAATAGACTACCGAATCTCTGGGTCTCAAACAGGCTATTGCTTCGGCAATGAATAAATAAGGTCACACACTGGATCTTGTGTTTACTGCAGGGCTAGAGGCAGGGGACATGACCTCATTGGATCCAGTAATTTCATACAGACCACTGCAGTGGAAAATTCAGCCATGGGACTCCCACTGTGCCCCCTCTGACTACAAAAGTGATCTAGTTTCATTCTAAGCAAGGCCTGGATTCAAAGGTATCTGACTCTTCTGAATACCTCAGTTCTAGCAGATGTAACCACCGGGGGGAGGGTCCATCACTGCTACTAAGGATAACCCAGCCCTAGCAGCAGTGACAGACATCTAGCACCAGTTCTTGAGAAAACCATGACTTCTGATTGAAGCACTCCACGGTTTTCTGATGACTGAACGTTCAGGGACATAAACAAGAATGCAAGTGGAGCCGGCCCATTGGGCGCAGCGGTGGGATTTCAGCTGCGACGCGGCAACCGGGTTCGGGAGCGGATCCGGTGCGCCGGAGAGTCGGCTGGGGTAGGATTGAGCGCCCGATGGGCAGCTCTCCTACTCCGGGAGGGTGCGGGCAGATCGTGTGCATTGGGGACCCTGGTGGAGACCGGGAGTGCCACGCAGCCGACGGACATGGGGGAGAGGAGGCGGGGCGGACGCTGGCGTCATGCACGTCCCGCCTCCTCTGGGAAAACCGGGAAAAGGGAGGCATGCTCTGCCGCATGATGGCCGGCTCGCCCGCGGCAGTGCCCCAGGCCAAGCCCCAGCCTAATCCCAGTGCCTGCGGCATAAGGGCCAGTGCCGTGGAGGCCTACCGTGGGGGCAAGCCACGGGGTATCGGTGGGCTGTGGCCGATTTGGGGGGCAGAAGCCGGCGGCCCGTGACCGGGCTGAAGACTAGGCGGTAGGCGGTTCGGGAGTAAAAAGGAAAATTAAAAAAAAAAAAAAGAATGCAAGTGGAGGACATCTGGGATAAACCCAAAGGCTATGAGATCCAAGAGAACAAAATTTGATTCAGGTCTTATAAAATGGAGAACAGACCGTCCACATTTATTTGGACTGAAGAGGGACAAAGCATTTATTTATTTATTTACTGAAGTCCCGTAATTACAACCCTTTGAGGAAGGGGCTCGTTTACAAAGGCTCCACGTCATAGAATGAGGTAAACAAGCAAACAATATGCGTTGTACAATAGACAGGGTGACCAGGTACAGAATTCAGAGTGCAAATAGAAAAAAGATAAAATATAAAAGTAAGTGCTACCATGTTGCAGTGAGTACAAGGCTTCAGAATTACATGATACAAGTTCTGATTGGTTACAAATGATCATTAGGAATACCAACAGTTGACATACGGCAAGGAGCGGTCAGAGCACAATCTTGCCAAGGGCTTCAGGAGGCAAGGCCAAGAACTGGCAAGTAGGGAATGTGGGGAAACCAGATGGAGGGTGAAAAGTTAAGCAGCCCAAGTTAGGCTTTGCACTATTGGGGGGGGGGGGGTTAAAGTCTAAAGACCCCTGAGCTAAGTGTAGGGGTGAGGAGTGGAGACAGCAGGGTAGGAGAGAGACATAGGAACTGGAAGGGGTTAGCCGAGAGAAGGGAACAGATAGAACAAGGGGAAGTGACTAAAGGTGGCGGAAAGAGACTAAGGGAGGAGAGGGGTGTGTGCAGAAATGCAGGGGCAGGGGAAGTCAAGAGGGGGTAAGGGGGGACAAGGGGGAGAGAGAGCAGCACTAGGGCAGTAGTCTTGGGTAGAGGTAGCGGGCTTGAGAATGGGAGCAAGGCTAGGGGTGGGAAGGAGGATTGGGGAGAGGGAGGGGGTAGGGAGAGAGGGAAAAGGAGACAGGTATTGGTAAGGAGGGAGAGAGCAAGGTAGTTAGGTGGGGTAATCGCAACTGTTAAGTTTCAAGGAATGAGTTTTAAGTTTAGATTTGAAGGGCCCAAGCCTGGAGACAGCTAGGAGGTCTGGTGGGAGGTTGTTAAGCTAGCTGGGTGCCCTATACATGAATGTTCTTTGGGCCTGGGCAGTATGGCAGAAAGGGACAAGGTAGGTGGGGTTGGAAGTACTTCTGGTACTGTGTAAGCTGTTCCTTAGGAGAAGCCGCAGGGAGTGGGGGGGGGGGGCTAGACCAAGACTAACCTGTTTTTGCAAAAAAGCAAGTTTGGTAGAAGACTCTGCCTTGCAAATTCATCCAGTTTGCTGCAGTATAAAGGTTGCAGGTGTGTGTAGTGGTGGGTACCCATGATGAGGTGGCACACCTTGTTAAGGGCAACATTTAGTCTCCTAAATGAAGTGTTAGTGGCAGCACCATAGATAAATGAGCCCAAAGTCAAAGATAGAAAGGATGGAGCTAGTGATGGCAAGGCGGAGTGCATCTTGGGTCATGCTGTGCCTGTATCTATAAAGAAGCCCTAGCCTGATGCAGACAGTTCTTGATATTGTGTTGATTTGTTCCGGATAGGATACGTGACTATCGAGGGTAATGCCAAGACACTTAAAGTTGTAGACTTGTTCTAGGGGTGAGCCGAGATTGTTTACAATAAGGAGCTTGGCACTTTTGTGCCTGTTGTGTGGGCTAGCGAAGAGCATAGCTTTGGTTTTCTTATAATTCAGGACAGCATCCTTGGAGAATTATGAAAGTTAAATCTGTCCTTCAAAACCAAGACTGCTGGTATCCAGGTGACTCTGAAACTCATATCCAGAACTACAGAGGGTAGGAGGCAAGGAATATGGATATTGCAGTGACTTGGACTAATTTCAACCCAGTGGATGTGGTGAATGTTATCCACGTGATCACTCCTATATTTTGTTAAACAGGGCAGACTGAATGGCCCAACAGTCTTTTTCTGCTAACAGTGTCTGGCTGTGTGTTTCTACCACCTCCAGATTGGGTCCATCTCCAAATCAGCTTGTTAAGGTAGGAGTGGAAGAACTGGCACTGGCCATAGTGAGGATCTTAAATGCCTCTCCGAAGAAGATATCCTATCTGGCCACCTTAAAAAAAAGAGATCATAAAATACCTAATCAATAAGAAATCAATGCCAGCTGATGACCCCAATATAAGCCAAGCTCCAACCTGCCCTTTGTGACCAAGGTTGTTGAGAAGATGGGGACAGTGCAGTTGTGTGAACACTTGGACAAGTTTATATCTAGAAGCCCTTCCAGTATAACTTCTGCCACAGCCATAGCACAGGCGTGGCTCTGACCAGGGTGTGCAATGATCTCCTTCAGATGAAAGGCAACGTGTCGGTAGTAAACATCCTCGATCTTTCATCTGCTTCTGACATGGTGGGTGGTGAGGTGTTAGTGTGGAGACTCAAGGAATACCTCAGTTGGCAGGACTGTGCTCACACTGTTCTGGTTATTCCTGAAAGATCAGGGGAAGTCAGTGGCCATGGCTCCCTTTCTATCTCTCTGTGACCAGTTACCCTCAACTGTGATGTTCCTCAGGGGTCAGTCCTCTACACTGTGCTTTCACCATGTACATGAGGCCACTGTGCAAAATCATTAGGAAGTAGTGTAATGTATCATTGCTATGCAGATGATACCCAGCTGTATATCTCCTCCTCATCGATCAGGATCCGTGAGATCATTCTGTGCAATTCAGGTCATGCCTGGAAAGAGGCAGGACTGTTGCTTAGTGCACTTACCCGGTTACCAAAAGCTAATAAATAAATAAATGACTGTATTAAGACAGTGCTGGGAGGCACTGAAGGACTGGATAGCCTCCAACTGGCTGGCCCCTTATGCAAAGCAAAATCGAGTTGTTACTAGTAGGATCTAATGCAAAGTAGCAGGGCATGGAAAAATGCAAGAAGGTATATCTTTTTTTTTTTTTTTGTCATATTTTAAGTTTTCATTTTCTGTTTATACTGTACATTATAAAATAACAAACAGATGCATGCCACTGAATCCCTACCTTACCGCTACTGTAACGGGGTGCCTGTAAATGGGGTTCATGGTGTCATACCAGGGCTCTGGAGGGATATGTCCCTTTATACTGAGGGGGATGGCCTGGGTTCTTTTGGTTCCTAAGGAACTAGGAAAGCATAATGATGACATAGTGCCTCAACCTGAGGAAAATCAGAGTATGCATCAGGACAAGAAAGCACATGATAGCCTTGATGGGATGAATACCTTGGGAAGTGGTACAGTTCGAGAAGAACAGCAGCATTGTCTTAATTCAAACACATCTGGGCACCTTCGTGTAGCAGGGTGACTGGCACAACTTTATTATGAACTGTTGTTTCCACTGTCAAATTTACTTCATCTCAAATGAAAGTAAGGCACACAATCAGTGTCCCCAGCATTTCATTTTAAGGAAACAGGGGGCTCAGACTTAAAACACTGACTCAAACAAACTCATTTATTTACCAAGACTGTGTACATGCGTAAAAGTTAGCTCTCACTGTTAACACCATTTCACTCACATTGACCCATGGTCACTGGCAATCTGATGCTGCACAGCAACTATTGTCATGTTCAGAAAATAGTCAAAATTAGCTGTTCAGAATGACAATGCACCTGCAGCCGCAGTGTGGTACACAAAACATTCTGGAGGGCATCAAGACCTCAGTAGGGTTTCTGTAAATACACGTACATACATTTTCTTCTGTTCTAGATAATCCCACGCTAGTGGACTAATAAAACAGCACCTGGTTAGGAAACTAATCCCGGTATATCTATTTGCAAAGCTACAGGGGAATGCAGGATACAAATGCAAAACTGGTCAGTCAAGATTTGAGTGCCCATAAGTAAAATCCCTAACGCCCAAGTCACTATACCAACACACCCGATGGAAAACATACTGTACAGAAATTAGGAATATCTCGGGATACCTTAGAAACATCAAAAAAGACCACTTGGCCCATTATGTCTGCACATTACTATCTAATGTGGAATGAAAGAGTCCTAGTACTTTACCCGCTCCAGGACTAGAGGGATGGTACAAAATAAATCTTGTACTCTGGACAAAGAGCGCACTTTGCTCCTTCAGTTCTGCTTCTCAGGCCACCTACTCTGACATGAATGGGATCTATGGATGGACACTATCGGGTCTGACCGCTTGAGGGTGAACCACCAACAGGCCCCCATTGTTTTGGGACCAGGAAGTACCTGGACATGTACCCATGACTTGCCAGGATGTCTGGGACATGGGCTATGGTTCCTTTCATAAGGAGCTGAGTGACGTCCTCCTTTAGGGTGGACAGCATGTCCTGTGACACTGAGGTCTTCTGCGGATCATGGGGTCTGCAAGGCAGGAGAGCCTCAAAATCTAGAGGAAACCCTCTGCCTACCACAGTAGAGTTATGTAAGAACTTACCATAACAGTAGCTCTTTGAGAAGAGCTCCTGCAGCAGGTAATAACCATTAGGACTATGACACCAGGCACTAGGACCCCATGGAAAAATTCTAGCTAGCAGTCCAAGGCAGGGGACCACCTGCCTGACGTCGGCCCCGCACCCGACGTCACCAATGGTATAAAGGGGGTGGTCCCCCGGCATCACCTCAGTTCGCCAGCCAGAGACCCAGCTAGCATAAAGGATGGGGAACCAAGGAGCTTCTAACATCCCCCAGAGAGAAGAAAATTTATATAACCACAGGGAAGGTGGGAGGGAAAGCACACCTGCTGCAAGAGCCTTTCTCGAAGATCTACTGTTACGGTAAGTTCTTATGTAACTGTACTATCTCACTTCGAGATAGAACTCTTGCAGCAGGTAATAACCATTAGGACTGAGTCCCAAGCAGTACAAGGATACACTCCAGGTCAGATGTGCAGTGGTTATAGAGAAAAAAAACACCAGCACTCTTAAGAGAGCAATCCCTGGAGGATGGCAAGGCCAAAGCCGGCCTTCCTTCTGGAAGCAATGTCCAAACTGCAGTGTTTAATGAAAGTAAGGACGGAACTCCAAGTGGCAGCTGCACAGAGGTCAGCTGCCGAGACGTTTCACAGGGATGCAAACGAAGTGGCAACACCCCTAGTGGAGTGACCTTTAACCAGTCCCGGTAAAGGTTTGCCGTACTTTTGGTAGCAGAAAACTATACAATTGACCAACCATTTGGACAATGTCTGCTTAGTCACTGGTGACCCTAACATTCTCTGTGCGAAAGACACAAACAACTGATCTGACTTCCTAGAAGACCGAGTATGGTCTACGTAAAAATGAAGAATTCTGTGAACATCCAGAGTATGCAACAAGTCTTCCCCTTTATTTGAGTACTCTGGGTAATAAACTGGGAGATGAATGTCCTGGTTAAGAGTGAACTCGGACATCACCTTCAGGAGGAACTTGCGATTAGTACATAGAAACATAGATTTTGATGGCAGATAAGCACCGCTTGGCCTACCTAGTCTGCCTATTTCCCTACCTAAAGGATAAGCTGCAGATCCTAGTTACCCAACAGCCTACTTCCTCCTACTCCCCACTAGAATTGCCTTATGTCTGTCCCTTGCATTCTTGAATTCCCCCACTGTTTTTGACTCTATGACCTCCTCAGGAAGGCTGTTCCATGCATCTACAACCCTATCTGTGAAGAAATACTTCCTCACATTACCTCTGAGCTGTCCTCCCTCTATCTTCAAATTGTGCCCCCTTGTTCTTGCACATCTCTTTTTTTGAAAGATGCTACCCTCTTGGACTTTGTTAATTCCCTTGAACTATTTGAAAGTTTCTATCATGTCCCCCCTCTCCCTCCTTTCCTCGAGGCTATACATCTTCAGCTCCTTTAGTCTTTCTCCATATGTCTTCTGGTGCAGACCCTGCACTATTTTGGTTGCCCTCCTCTGGACAGCCTCCACCCTGTCTATGTCTTTGCGGAGATGGGATCTTCAGAAAACAGATGTGGTCCCACCAACTGTCTGTACAGAGGGACAACAACATCCTGTTTTCTACTGGTGATGCCTCTCCCTATGCATCCCAGTATCCCCCCAGCCCTCCTTACTGCCTTCTCACATTGCTGGCCCACCTTTAGATCATCTGATCTACCCCCAGGTCCCTTTCCATTTCTGTTGTTGTCAGTATCTCACCCCCACTGTGTACTCTTGCCCTGGGTTTTTGTTTCCCAGGTGCATTAATTTGCACACCTTTGCATTGAATCTAAGCTGCCATTCATTTGACCATTCCTCCAACCTTGCCAAGTCCCTTTTCATCCTTTTCATCCAACCTTGAATATCAACCCTGTTGCAGATCTTTGTGTCATCTACAAAGAGACATACCTTCCCCTCCAGTCCCGCCGCAATGTCACTTATAAAGACATTAAAAAGCACTGGCCCCAGTACTGAACCCTGCGGTACCCCACTAATTACCCTCCTTTCTTCACTGTGGACTCCATTTACTATTATCCGCTGTGTCCTGTTGTCCAGCCAGTGTTTTACACAGGCTACCCTGCTACCAGGCTAGTATGCAGGGATACTCTCTCCCTGCAAAAATTCAAACAAGGCTCTTTACACATCAGTGCCTGAAGCTCGGAAATTCTCTGAGCTGAAGCAATGGCAACTAAAAACAATGCTTTCCAAGACAGGAAGCGTAGCTTGAAACCTGTGTCTGGCTCAAAAGGAGGCAGCGTAAGTTTTTCTAACATGAATAACAGATCCCATGGGGGAATAGGATCCCACCTGGGTGGCTTAATGTGCATTATATCACACAAAAAGGTGCAGGACAGGTCCATTTGTGCTAGGGTCCTGTCATCCACTGGTACATGATAAGCTGACAGTGCAGAAAGGTGTATCTATACAGACAAATAGCTGGGTCCTGTATCACACAAGAAAAGGAGATACTCCAGGACTGAATTCACCGGACAGATGAACGGATCCAAGCGATGGGACGAAGCCCACAGGCAGAAGCGCTTCCATTTTATGGTGTATGTGGCCCTGGTCAAGGGTTTCCTCGCAGCCACTAGGACCTTCATTACCCTTGTGGATACCCCATACCTGTCCCTGACTAAGTCTGCAGGAACCATGCATGCAGGTGCAGAAAGTGGAGATTCGGTTGTACCAAAGTACCTGGATCCTGGGAGAGCAAGCGAGGAGATAAGGGTAGAGGAACTGAAGGTTTTATTGGGAATTGCTGGAGCAACAGGAACCAAATCTGTCAAGGCCAGAATGGCGCTATGAGAATTATGATGGCTTGTTCCGCTTGTAGCTTGAGCAGTAATCTCTGAAGTAGTGGGAAGGCATACAGGAATCTCCCTGTCCAAGAGAGGGACAACGGGTCTCAATGAAAAACACCAGGCCCTGGATCTAGCGAGCAGAAATTGGGCAGTTTGGCATTGAGTGGAGACACAAAGAGGTCCAGTTCATGGTTCATCTTTCGAAAAGGCAGTCTACTACATCCTGTAGTAACTCCCACTCGTGAGCCTGAGACCAAGAGTAGCTGAGGCTGTCAGCTAGGGTATTTTGTACTCCTGGAACATGAACCACTTTGAGTTCCTGGTTGTGCTCCACTGCCCAGTACTGGACTCTCATGGCTTCTCTGCAAAGAGGATAAGAATGTGTGCCCCCATGCTTGTTGATGTAGAAGACCACCGGCATGTTGTCTGTCTGGATCAGTAGGGAGCCTGGAAGAAGGACCATCTGGAATGCCTGTAAGGCGTACAGAACTGCTCTCATCTCCAGCACATTGATGTGGCAGTTGCGTTCCAAAGGAGCCCATGTCCCTCTTGTCTGATGGTCTTTGAAATGTGCACCCCATCGTAGTCCCAAGGCATCCATTGTCAGGATCTGCGGAGGACTGGGATATTGAAAGGGAGTTCTGGACTCTAACCGGGAGAGGGTGAGCCACCACTACAAGGTCTGATGCACTGCCTTGGAGATTCAGACTGGCTGCTCGAGATCGTCCAAACACTGGTCCCTTTGTAGCCTGAGGTTCCACTGGAGAACCCTCATGTGTAGACAAGCTAAGGGTACTGTCACAATGGCGGCTACCATATGGCCTAGCAGTTGTAGGACCATTCTGGCTTAAGTATGGTTTGTAGAAATGACCTTCCAAGCCAGTGCTCTTAGTCAATCTGCCCTGTCTGAGGGGAGAGAGGCTCTCCCCTGGACGGTGTCCAAGATGGCCCCTATGTACTGTAATCTTTGACTGGGCCGGGAGATGACTTGGCAAGATTCAAGGTAACCCACAGGTCTTGGAACAGCTGGAAAGTACTTTCCAGTGTGTGACAGAGCTGTTCCCTTGTGGGAGCTGTCAGAAGCCAGTCGTCGAGGTAGGGGTAAATATAACGTCCCTGCCTCCTGAGAGCTGCTGCCACCACTGCCAGGCACCTGGTGAACACCCGAGGTGTGGAGGAAAGACTGAATGGCAGCACTCAGAACTGGTACTGCTCTCCCTGGAAGGTAAAGCGAAGGCATTTTCTGTGGGATGGCAGGATTTTGATATGCATATATGCGTCCTGCATGTCCAGAGAGCAGAGCCAGTCCCCTTGGCGAAGCATGGGCAGCAATCCCGGCAGTGTCACCATTCTGAAGCTTTTGTATTCGATGAAATCATTCCGCTGACTGAGATCCAGGATGGGAAGAAGGTTCTATGTCTTTTCTGGGACTAGGAAGAAGTGAGAGTAATATCCCCTTCCTCTTTGACTTGGTGGCACTACTAGGATCACTTTCTTGCTCAGGAGGGCTTGGATTTCTGCCCAGATGAGGCCTGCATGGGATAGGGAGCAGTGGGTGGGAATAGGTGGGTCGTCTGGAGGAATCTGGGTGAATTCCAGTGCGTAACTCCTTTCTACTATCTGGAGTACCCACTGATAATCGGTGATACTGGACCAACCTCTGAGGTAGAGGGAGAATCACCCTCCTACTGCCTCTCCCTGTTGCTCCGCCGGAGGAGGGAGAGTGGGCAGACAGTCATGCAGAGGTTGCTGGAGTAGGCAAGGGAACTCTAGTGTTTTTGGCATTCTTAGGTTCCTGTGCCCCTCAGGACAGAGGGGTTCCTTTCCTCTTGTAACCCCCTTTTTGTCTTGCCTTGCTGTTGTCATCTACCCTGCTTGGCCTTGTTGCCAGGAACGAAATGACACCTGGATGGGGTTGACTCAGACTTTTACATTTTGTGGACCTCAGAAACTGCTTTTCCTGAGTCCTGCAGGCCAGTGATCATCTTTTCAGCCTCCTGGCTGAAAAGAACTGGTCCTTGGAAAGGGGCGTCCACGATAGCATCCTGCAAGTTCTGGAAGAAGCCTGAGACCCTCAACAGTAGCAGCGCTGTAGGCATATCCCTGTGGCAGCTGCTCTAGTGGCAGGGTCTGCAGAGTTGTATGAGCACCGGAGGACGTGCTTGCCAACGTCAGCGCCAGATTGGAGAACAGCGAAGAGTTCTGTCTTGTTAGCAGAGTCAGGTTGTGACCGAGCCAGAACCACGGCCTTATTCCAGAGGGATTTCTGATACATCTCCATGTGTGCCAGAAAATTTAATGACCGGCCCATGCAAGTGGCCGAAGAGTACACCTTCTGGCCAAAATGGTCCATCTTCCTGGACTCCTTATCCGGTGGCTGAGAGCTCATATGTTTCAGCTGTCGAGTCCTCCCATGAGTGGCCGTGAGACTCATCGAATCTGCTTTGGGTTGTTCACTCAAATGTGGATCCTCCCTAGGGGTCCTATACAAGCAGTCAGCCATCTTAGGAACTGCCAAGGTTGTGGAATGGTGTCTCCAGGTTATTTTCATAACATCCAGGAAGAGCTCCACTAATGGTGGAATGACTAATGGTTTCGGATCAGTAGCCCCTAAGGAATTTTGCCAGGTTGCATCTCTCAAGGTCTAAATCCTCAGTCTCCCACTGGTTAAGGAACTGAACATGTCTCATCACATCTAGGAAGGCGGGATCGTCCAGAGGAGATCTTGGGGAATCCCTCCTTGGGTCCTGGGATGGGAGAGACAAGTCGTCTTCTGACGAATCGTAGGAGAAGGAACCTCTAGTGGATTCCTCTGACGATGCAAACCATTGTCTCCTAGAACTACTCCAGCATCTAGAGGAGGATCTGGATGATGGTTGAAGACCGTGCCATCGTCGTTCGGGAGACTCCTGTCCATTGTCCCCTGGAGCCGGGCAGGTTGGCATCCGGGGTGGCGAAGGCAATTTGTGTGGAGGAGTCTGATACCTAGGCGGAGCCAGGACAGGGGTCTCCACAGGGGTGGGTTGTGGCTCTGGCAGTCTAGGCAAAAGGTCCCCTTTGATAGTGTTCTACCAGCTGGTGAAAAGAGCACCAACCTCAGCCAAAGGGATGATGCGGCCTGGCTGCAGTTCTGGCTTTGGAGTAGGGGAGCCCAAGGGGCCTAGCGTCGAACCTTGCGGTATAGTCCACCCTGTCATTAGGTCCAACAGTTCCACTGTATCGGACGTCAGGTTCAATGGTATACCATCCCCTGGTGTCAGGTGCCCTGGTGTCTGGTTGTCGGGGAAGAAATGGTGGAGGGGGTGACGCCTGGTCTGTGGTTCCCTCAGTGGCAGGCGTCAGGTCCCCGGATGTCAGGGCTAAACTCAGATCCTTTTCAGAACCCTGTAGATCAGACGTCAACTTGAAGGGTGTCGTCTGGTCCAGCTCCTTAGTGGAGTCCAAGAGCACTGAGGACTGACATCAGTCTGGAGCCCTGGCTGATGACAGTTTGGCAGGTGAGCACGGTTTCTTGTGGCGCTTATGTTCCTGATGCTCTTGGTGTCATCGGACTCTTTCGTCCTGTACAATGACCCAGAGGCCACAGCATTGCGGATGGCAGGCTCTGACCGGTCGCCCGACGAAGAATGGGCCGATCCTGCTGGCTGAGACCCTAGTGTAAGCTTGTGGAGCCTGATGGCCAGGGAAACGGGGGCCTGGGAAGGTCCTAGCCTGGAAGATTCCCTGCCGGACATCTAAGTGAAGGTGGGGGCTTCCATAACGGCGAAACTGGAGAGGCTGACTGTGATCTCACGCCTGAGGCAGAACTTTTGGAAGCCTTATGTGGAGACCTGGGATGGGATTCTGACCTGGACCTGTCCTTGTCCTGATGATGGTGCTTCCCGCTCAATTTTTTCTCTCTGGGGGAGGAATCCTTGGTGGAGGAGGAAGATGAGCTGTGCCCCGAGTGGGTCTTCTGCATAGCAGCCACTTGCTGTTCAAGAAGGTATGCTTTTAATGTCTTAAGGTGGCGGATGAGAGTCCTCCTGTTGAAGCTGAGGCAATGCAGGCAGGTGTCCGGCTTATGGTCAGAGCCTAGGCACAGAAGGCAGGTTGAATGTCTGTCTTTTGCCGGGATTTGCTTGCTGCATGCGTACTTCGATTTCTGCTGCTCTGTGGAAGAAGTTGGTTGGGTAGACATACACAACGAATTCAGTACTTCGATGAAAAAAACCGATAACTGCGTAAAGCGTGAAAATGGCGGTCGACTGGAAGCAGGTTGCGTCCATGGTGCCGAGATGAACAGGTCGATGGGGGAAAAAAACTGAGGTGGTAATGGGGGACCGCCCCCTTTATACCACTGGTGATGTTGGGGCCAATGTCAGAAGGGCAGTCCCCCACCTTGGACTGCTTCCAAGAATTTTTCCGTGGGGTCATAGTGCCTGGTGACATAGTCCTAATGGTTATTACCTGCTGTAAGAGCTCTATCTCGAAGTGAGATCTACAGTATCCACATGTCCATGGTATTGACAGACCAATGTGGCCAGAAGTGGCAGAGCTGACCCCCATGGGGAGCTGGGTCAAGGACTGGACAGCTAGGAGGATGACACCCCCTGACCCATCACTGGACAGCTTTGGAGGGGGCTCCAGCAGCAGGGTTCGGAATGGCACCTCTTCCCCTACCTCTGCCTCCTTTTGGCGCCTAGCCAGATAACTTGGCACTGAGATGCCAGGGTTGGTTTGGCCCTGTTGGGGCTCCTGCCGAGGCTGCTGGGGCTCAAAGGACCTATACTGAAAGGTCTTTTTCTTAGGCTTCTGTGCCTTAGGGTCCTTTTGAGACAATACCACAGAGTCCAGGCTGACACTGGACTTCTCAGTCCTGGTGAGGTGTCCTTCCACCCCAGGCCAACGAGGTCAGTGCCTAAGAAAGTGACATCAGCTACCTTCTGCTGAGTGCCCATCGTGAAGGTGGATAACCTCGGCCTGGCCCTGTAGAGCATCGTGACAGCGCTGCCATAGCACAGGCTCAGTAGTCACTTATGTCCAGGCCACCTGGAGCTTGCGTTTAAGCCAGTACTTCACCTTGGTCCTTGACCGATGACGAACTTTACTGGCACATGACTGTCAGCAGGGAGGTGAGGGAGGATTTCATCTAGCATTCCCAACAGGGAGTGATCAAAGCTGGCCATCAGAACAGCATAGCTGACCCAAGGAGGAGGTGGTGTAGACCTTCTTAGCTGTATGGTCAAGATTTTTCAACTCGTCGCAGGGCTTGTCCATGTCCACCTGGCCTCCAAACTAGTGGAAGGTAGAGTCCAAGATCAGCTCCTTAGCTGAGGAGTGGTCTGAGAACCCAGAAAAGGATCAAACAGTGACCATGTACTAGCAGGCCATATAGGCAGATAGTGCCAGGCAGGACGCTGGATGATGCCAGAGCTCCAAGGCCAGTCCCAAAATGGCCTCAGTCATGGGAAAGACCGCTCCAGGGGAGTAGTCCTTGTCCAAAATGTCTGTGATGGGGGTTTTAGCCCTCTTCTGGACTGGCTCCAAGGACACATTCATGGACTCCATGTCCAAAATGTCTGTGATGGGGTATTTAGCCCTCTTTTGGACTGGCTCCAAGGACACTTTCATGGACTCCAAGAACAGGTACAGGAGAACCCCAAATGACACTAGCCCACGGTTGGTGGTCAGTTCCTCAACCGAGGCCTGGTCAGAAGTGTGCGTCCTCAACAGCAACATGAATGACCCATCTGAGTCGTCCAAGGACTCTTCAAAAAGGCCTTTGGCCATTTGCTTGGGGCTCCCAGCCAAGACTGCAGTGGAAGCGACTCCATCCACAGAGGTGGAGAGGAAGATGCTGGTGACATCTATCGAGAGTGGACTGGCGTGGGTGTCACTGGCACATTCCGGTTGACAGTGGGTCCAGGCAGCAGGGACAAACCTGACTTCCAACTGGGTGATTTCCACCAGCTGCCAATCTAGCAAGCCAGCTGCAGCACAGAAATCCTTGGTTTGGGCTCCCACCAAAGGCTGCAGTGGAGGTGGCTCCATCCATAGACGTGCAGACAAAGACACTGGTGATATCTATTGAGAGTGGATCTACGTGGGTATCACTGGCGCCTGCCAGCTGACAGTAGATCCAAGCAACAGAGACCTACCGCATCCTGCAATCGTTCACTGCTGCCACAGCAGTTCTTTATAGTACCGCTGCATCCTGCAGCAGTGCCCCCCTCACCCAAGGAGGTCAAGGAACATCGATGGCAGTGCCCCCCAGTCGAGTGGTATGAAGAGTGCATAACGGCACCTCAACCTGAGGGTCAATGTCGAGAAGAAGCCACTGGAGGGTTGGTGTAGACCACATGCCAAGCCACATTTACCAGCATCGGCTTCGGTGACAAGATCACCAGTGGAGGCTAGTCCCGAGTGCTGAGAAAGGACCGGGAGAACTGGGTTCCTGGAGAACAAATCCTCATCTATCTCCTCCGACAACTGCTCAACAGGGTCAAGAAAAATCTCGACAGCATACTTGACTGGTGTCAAGGTCAACAAACCCCAATGGGGATACTGTGGAGCTAGCGATAAACCCCTCGACTGAGGATAGCTCCACCAGAGTCAAGCACTTGACATGAGTCAAGCTGTCAGGAGAACTGAGAGAGTGAGAGGACCGTGATCTGTACCAATCCCACTATCAGCAACAGCAGCACTTGTACTTCTTCCCATGGAGGAGCGGGCTCTACTCAAAGGCCTGGAAGGTCCAACACATATCTCAAAACCCATTCAAGAAGGACCCCCGTTGCTGGTCCTAGCTGGGAGTAGTGCCGAGGCCAGCGAGGCACCCACAGTAGCAGCCACCGACACTTCTTCCAGGGCTGCAGGCTGAGCAGTCAACCCTGCCACAGCCAAGGCCTTCATGCAACCCTCAGGTTGGATCTCTGGGTCCCTATCGGTTGGCCAACCAAGAAGAAGCTGGGTCACGTGATTGTCCAGTGAAGATGGAAGCATCATTAAAAAACCAAAAAGTCAGTGCACACAAAGCTGCAAAACTGTGATTTATTAAATCACATCTACAGGCTGGTTTGACTGCCTTGACACCAGAGCTTCAAGATGTTCTGCCTCTTCATCCCCCTGATGAAGAAGCAGAGAACCTCGAAGCGCTGGAATCAAGGCAGTCACACCAGTCTGTGGGTGTGATTTAATAAACTGTATTTTTACAGTCTTGTGTGCACTGACTTTTTTGTCCTTTACTTATGTTCAGCCTGTAGTTCTTGGCGGCACCATACACCACTGAGCACACATTTGTGTTGTAAGGAAGATGGAAGCATCACCTGACATAGGCCACAGCTAGAAACATTGTGGGTTGTCTGTAGGCAGTAGAGGCAAGACACATGCAGTTCCGTGATCGACACCTTCTGCCGACACTTGATACGAAACTTGAAGCCAGGGGCTGGTTTGGCTTCCTCGGATTCTATCTTCCGTTAAGGAAGGCAGAACCAGATCGAAGAAGCGGAGGAGCAGACAAGGAATAAAGTTGTTTGAAGAAGAAAATCAAATAAATCACCAAATGCACAATGATAGCCTTCAATGCTGCAAAGGAGAAGACCTGCCCCTTCCAGTGGAAAAGACAGGGTGGAGCCAAAGGATATACCACCCAGGTGTTGGGAGGAGCTTAGCTTAAAGATGTCCACGAACTAGCACTTCCAGTGGAACTGTCAGAGTGTGGATAATGAACTGTATCTATGACCCCAAAAATGCTGTTGTGCATGTCCTATAATCAATGCAGTTGTGCCCAGCTTGCGCAGACTCCTGCCCACTTTCTCCCACGGCACTCTAGCGTTTCACTTGAAACAGAAAGTAAAAGTAATGGCACCTGTGGTATGTTTAAAAAACATAAAAAATTACAAATTTCACTCATTCAGAACCATACCCTATAAAAAAACAACAACAAAAAAAACAAGCTATGAGCAACCCAAACAACTCGCCCTGTATTTCAATCTTAGGGCTGTAACAACAGTATGAACCTCTAGAGCTTTGCTCTCGAGATCCGTATGCTGCTATCGTAACTTCTCAACAGAGACAGAGGCTTGCCGTGTATGGTTGCGCATACATTATTCATTATGTTGTGTAGTAATATTAAACTCAGAAAAATTGTCAAAATTGTTTATTAAAATATTTTTTAAAACCGTCAAGTAATTTTATGTATCGATATAAAAAATAGTATTGATGCAGTCTATCATCACAAAAAAATAGTACCGGCTGTGAGAAAACTAAAAAACATGTATTGATAGTACACTAAAAAAGCAGGGTCAAATAGCATCAATAAACATATGATGGTATTGACACATAACAACAGAATCATCATTTCTATAATTAACAGTTCAAATGTTACAGCCAGTAAAATATAATTTCAGGCATTATAAAATATCATAAGAGATTATTTTTTTGGAAATGGTCAGAAGATAACTAGTGGTTGTTCTGTCTAAGAATAAACACATTCTTCTCCAGTTTCTGCAAGTTAATTCACCAAGTAGTGTGCTTGGTTTGCATGTTTCTCAGTATGTACTGGTTATGATATACTGCACAACTGTCTTACATGACACCCATGCTTTTGACAACTGCCCTTGCATAACAGCTGTGCTTTCCTTACCTCTATTTCACAGGTATGTTCCATACCATCTAGAAGAAGCACCTTACACTGCACAGTCTTCATCTTCTTGGGAGCCTTCTGGGGAGACTTCTCCATTCTACTTTGAACTGTCTGCACTTCTTTGGTCTCCCTCTTAGTTTCTTCTGGTTCTACAATTTCTTCCTTTAGATCTGTGTCTTTCTCAGGGAAGTCCTCTTTCCTGTCCTCTTTAGCAGGCTGCAAACAAAGAAATGCCCAATCAAAACCACAAATCACTGTACTGAGCTGTAAATGGAATGAGAGCATTTCAAAGGATTTGCATGCATGTGACTAACATCTATTTCACTTATATATTCATGTTTTTAATTTTGTTGTAATTTTTTTTACCACAAAAGGCACACTGAACAATGACAACTCAGTTCCAAGAGCAACCTGAGGGGTGGATTACCTGGTCTTGTTTCGTTGACAGGAGGAAGGTTAGCCACGAAAATCCGCAACTCTTTCTATAAAGCATAATGGGATTTTCCACTGCCACTGGGATTGTCACCACAGATGGGCAGAACGGATCTCTGTTTAACGTCTCATCTGAAGGATCGCTTTTCAACAGTGCAGCAGTCACCCCCGCCCACCTCCCCGGGGCTGCACTACAGTGCGAGTACTGGGTATTACCCAAAGTTCCTGGGGTAGGACTACAGTCTCCATCCTTCTGACTAGTGGGCATCAAAGACATGTTTGCAACATATTAGGCAAGTGATGCCTGACAAAATTAAATTTATATTATCTGATGTACTGTAAACTACATTAATATCAACATCAGTATTTGTGCCAAATGACCTAGAAATATTGATTGCTCAAATCCCACACTCAAAGCACTACTCATAGAATCATAGAATTTTGCTGGTAGAAAAAGACCATACGGCCTATCCAGTCTGTCCAATATAAACCCCGCTCCTCCCTTTTAGCCATTACTGTGGCACTGAAAGGCGTAGTGCCATGTTAATAAGATGTAGCGCGGCTGCTGCTATATTCAAAGTTAAACTTAGCACACCACTAAGTGGTTAGCACGGTAAGTACACCACTGTGCCCTTGCAAATGAGGTGAACCTCTTGCATACAGGGCACAGTGGTATACTGAAAGGATTTTGGAAATGCAAATGATAGCAGTGAACACTTCCAAAATCCTACTCTTATCAACCCAGTGCCTCCCCCCCCCCCCGCCAGCACTGCTGCAAAGCACAGACACACAAAACATGCTCCCACCCTCACCTGATCTCCATGTAAAGCAATAACTCATCCCTTGTGCTACTGGTCCCCCGCCAGAGTCCCATGTGAACTATCAAAGCCTCCCTAATACTAGTTGTTACACCCCTCATCTCAGTTTCCAATAACACAACATTTCTGGTATCAGGTTCACCTCAACCTGCACCAGACCCCATCAGACTTACTGTAGCACCACATCCTTGGGGCTAGAGGTACCCCATGTCCAGCAAATCAAAACAAACCTCCATCCCACCCACCCACAAAGCACCCACCACCCTCCATCTCATAAGGCATCCGACCCGTCTAAATAAACCATGCAGCAAGCTGAGTGGTGGAGGGCAACCAGCAAGACCCTCCTCTAACCATCCTGGCTGCCTGCATAAATGGGACTGAGCATGAGCGTACTGAAGAAAAAACTCACGAGCACTCAGTCCCATTCATTCAGACTGTGGCCAGCTGAAGTTGTAATAGGAGCTTCACTGCTCAGCCTGCCACCCCCAGGATTGTTCAGGTGGGTCGCATACCAGACAGGTAGGTGTGTGTGTGTGTGTGTGTGTATGTACCGAGCAGAGAGGGAGGGGGTATGTCTTTGTCTTGCGGGACCAAGGGGGGGGCACCACTAGTAACAGGCATGCAGTGCTAACTCAAACAGGGGTTGGGGGGGTACCACTAGCACCAGGGATTCAATGCTAATTCAAACAGGGGTCAGGCAAGAAGGGAGTACCACTAGTACCAAGGAAACAGTGCTAATTCAAATGGGGTCAGGCAGGATGGAGTACCACTGGTACTAGGGATACAGTGCTAATTCAAATAGGGATCAGGGAGGAGGAGGAGGTACCACTACTACCAGGGATACAGTGCTAATTCAAACAGGGATCAGGCAGGAGGAGGTACCACTACTACCACGGATGCAGAGCTACTTCAAACAGGGGTCGGGCAGGAGGGGTTACCACCAGTACCAGGGATGCATTGCTGATTCAAACAGGGGTCAGGCAGGAGAGTGTATCACTAGTACCAGGGATGCGGTGCTAATTCAAACAGGGGTCAGGCAGGTGGGGTACCACTGATACCAGGGATACAGTGCTAATTCAAATAGGGGTCAGGCAGGAGGGGATAACACCAGTACCACGAATACAGTGCTAATTCAGACAGGAGTAAGGCAGGATGGGGTACCACTAGTACCAGGGATGAAGTGCTAATTCAAACAGTGATCAGCCAGCAGGGAGTACCACTTGTACTAGGGATACAGTGCTAATTCAAACAGGGGTCAGGCAGGAGGGGGTACCATTAGTACCAAGGAAACAGTGCTAATTCAAATGGGGTCAGGCAGGATGGAGTACCACTGGTACTAGGGATACAGTGCTAATTCAAATAGGGATCAGGGAGGAGGAGGTACCACTACTACCAGGGATTCAGTGCTACTTCAAACAGGGGTCAGGCAGGAGGGGGTGCCACTAGAACCAGGGATACAGAGCTACTTCAAACAGGGGTCAGGCAAGAAGGGAGTAGCACTAGTACCAAGGAAACAGTGCTAATTCAAAATGGGGTCAGGCAGGATGGAGTACCACTGGTACTAGGGATGCAGTGCTAATTCAAACAGGGGTCAGGCAGGAGGGGGTAACACTAGTACCAGGGATGCAGTCTTAATTCAAACAGGGATCAGGCAGGAGGAGGTACCATTACTACCAGGGATACAGAGCTACTTCAAACAGAGGTCGGGCAAGATGGGGTACCACTAGTACCAGGGATGCACTACTACTTCAAACAGGGTCAGGCAGGAGAGCATACCACTAGTACCAGGGATGCGGTGCTAATTCAAACAGGGGTCAGGCAGGTGGGGTACCACTGATACCAGGGATACAGTGCTAATTCAAACAGGGGTCAGGCAGGAGGGGGTACCACTTGTACCAGAGATGCAGTGCTAATTCAAACAGGAGTCAGGCAGGAGGGGGTACCACTAGTACCATGGATGCAGTGCTAATTCAAACAGGGGTCAGGCAGAAGGGGGTGCCACTGGTACAAGGGATACAGTGCTAATTCAAACAGGGGTCAGGTAGTAAGGGGTACCACTAGTATCAGGGATACAGTGATAACTTAATCTGGGATCAGGGCACCCCAGTACACGGGATACTGTATTACTTCAAACAGGGATTGCAGCAGGACAGAGCAATGACCGCCGTGCAACACAATTCCTCTGTAGACAGAATGGCGTGGAGACACTGCATAGAGCTGCTAATGGACACATAATAGAATGCAGATGGCCTCTTAGCACCTTGCATGCCTTGTGTTATCATTAGCATGCTGTTGTTAGAGTATCGCACCCAGGACCAACGGTGCTATCCCATTTGGGATGTGCTACTCCCGTTTTGCTTCTGTGTGTTCCGGCTGGGGACTGTAGTGTGCTACACATCTGCACTTTGTGCAGCGTTACCACAGCCCAATATTCACATATGTAGCACATGCCAGACACGATGCACTGCATGTACGAATGCTGCACCTTCCAGGCAGTGTACCAATTAGTGTGCTGCGCTGTCTGCTGCACAGCACTATCATCCATCTTTGAATATGGGGCCCCAAATCAATTTACATTTATATGCTGTTTGTATTATATTGATAATAAATCTATCACTCTTGAAATGCAAGGTCCACAATTAACTTTAGTACTTACTAGCCACCACAGCTAGTGGTTAGGTAAAATTAACTGGTCCCACAGATATTTCAGTGACCCAACTGTACTTATTGAAATGGAATTTATGAGTAGTCACTTTTCCCGTAGGGAAACACCGACAGCCACAAGTCATTACACCACTGATCTGAAATTAAAGTCATAATACCATCACTCTGATGTCAAATTGACGGTATTACAGGTTAGAATGTCTTAAATACAGAAGTTATGAAAAGCTAATGAAGCATGTTTCTTTTTTCTTACTTGCATGCCATTGTGTACCCCCACTCCATCCACCCCAGTTTTCTCTTGGATGTACATTTTGTTTGCCAGCCGTATAAATTCAGATCTTCCACCCAAGCACCCAGCTGAAATATGCACTGTACTTATTTCAAAAAGTATCTAAATCCATCTTCATGTGACTTTCAAATCTGAAAAGTGTCTGAATCACATTCTAAATAGTGATCTTTTAAAGGGACACCGTCAACCCCCTTAAAGAGCTTGTGTACTGCCTAAAACTAATATTAGATTTTAAAAGCAGCCAACCACTACCTTTTATATCTGAGGTACTTTTTCTTTTCCCTTTG
The DNA here is from genome assembly GCA_016271365.2 of Neoceratodus forsteri. Lineage (NCBI taxonomy): Eukaryota > Metazoa > Chordata > Ceratodontiformes > Ceratodontidae > Neoceratodus > Neoceratodus forsteri. The sequence goes on from CM057449.1 coordinate 1,733,730,679, forward strand.
TTTAATGAGAAGATTGTCTACCTGATGTTAGTAGGTGTGATGTGTGGAAAAGCACTCTGGCTGGCAGCTGACATACAGTATCTTGCTCTTCTGCCCCCCACTACATCACCAGCACTGTGACCTCACTGCCTGTGACATCACTGCTGCTTAGGAACAGCCATTCTCAGTAGGTGTAAGGTCATTCACCTGTGATGTCACTGTCAGTGCGATCACAATGCTGATGGATGTGGTAGGGGGCAGCAGAGCTAAATATGTCAGCTGCCAGGCTAAGAGCTGTTCCACACATCCAGCTCAATATTATCACATAGAAGACTTTCTGAACAGCAAAAGGAAAAAGAAAAATATGTAAGCAATAAGACATGACAGGGTGCGCATAGAACAGATATTACCACACACCCGGGGCACTGTAAGGCATGGGGCCACATGCTGAGTGCCTTCAGCCCCTGGAAGTGTGGTAATATCTGTTCTACGCACACCCCAGAGTGAATTATTGTACTTATAAAATGTCCTCTCAAACAAAAAAAAGCAAGAAAAACACTGACAACTATTCTGCAGTTTGAATAATTTAATCAGTTTATTCTTCCACAGCAAATTGTCAACATCAATAAAATAGTCCCAATAAACATATGAGGGAGGGATAAAAACAAATACTGGGGATGGTTAAAATGAAAACAAATAGAACACAGCCTACCCCATGTTGCACCGTTCAGAGAAGGAAAAAAAAATCACTTGCCAGTTATTAAAAATATCTTCTGCTTCTTGTGTCATTAAGATATGAAAATTTATTCCTGAGAGATTTGCCATGTCAAGTGACAGCTGGTTTCACTTCATTGGGCAAAATAAAAATGGCTACCTGCTATAAAGCCAACATTCCAGATGGGCATGGATTCTAGTTCTGCCACTTCATTGACAGGTCAGCACTTTTTTCCATGCCATGCGTGGAACATTTTTGATACATGGCAACTGACCAATCAGGAAGCAGAACCATCCATGCCCATTTTAAAATTCAGAAATTAAAAGTTACAACTGAGTACTGCTTAAAATTTGTATTATGTTCCTGTCTGCCTGTTTTGGTTCCACTAGCTCTTTAAACCTAAAAGTGTCTCTAGTCTAAAAAAGCACATCTTAAGACAGGTCACATTCTGTAGAGACTGCTGATGTAGCTGGTAGTTTGTTTCTGATTATTTTTTTTTCCTTTTAAAAGTGAAAATCAGACTGCCTACCATACTGGTGTTGCCACACAAAAACATGTTTGTTTACATTCCTTGATAAACTTCACCGTGTCTTTCTCGGACTTGGGAACACCCCCAACACAGTCTGGCCACTCATGATGCAATGGGAGGAGAGGAAACTATTGCATCATGAGTGACTGCATTGTTTGGGGGTGTTCCTAATGTTCAGGAGTTATACAATAAGAGCAAATCAAGGATTTGAAACAGAACAAGGTTGGGTATAAATAGACCATTAGCATTCATTTCAGTTCTGCTAAAAAAGGTAGCAGATAAATTAGCAATATCAATGATTGTTTAGAGAAAGTGAGCAATCAGAAAATGTGTGTTTTCAACTAGAAATACTGTGATGCAAAAAAGAGTAGACAGTGTCCCTTTAGAAACCACAATTGTCGATTTTATGGTTTGAAGGTCACTACTAAAGACGTGATTCAGACGCTTCTCAGACATGAAGCTGACATGGAGAAAGATTTAGGTACATTTTAAAGTAAGTTCATACAGTGCTTCAGGAGGGGTGGGAAATTTGGTTTTATTCAACTGGGAGAAACTTTTCATACTAGGGGAGAATCAGGGGAAGTGGCAAGTAACAGAACTTGTTTGATTTTTAAAGGTTGCATATGTTACAAAAAAGAAATACCTTTCAAACTGGTACAGGACAGTGTAATTCAAGCTCAGATTTCGGGCGACTTCGTAAATGTCTTGAGTTTTGCTCTCAAGGTTTATGAAGTCACCAGAGTTCCATGACGGGACCATCAAACTGTAACAGATAGAAAGCTGTCTGTTTCTCTATTTCTGCCTCCTGCAATAGACAGCAGGGCTAAAGGAAATTTGTAGTTGCCCAATATAAAATCTACTAGCATCTGGGTGGTGGACCATTGTCAGTTTTGGACCCAGTAACTTAAGAATTGTGCAACTGTGGTTGCATGGTATAGTACCAGCATTCAAACCAGGTATCTCTGTTAGTTTCCCAATTCACATTAAAGTTACATCAAATGAAACTACATTAGTAATCAATATTAAAGCAGTGTTTTTTTAAGCAAACATGTTGTCACATATTTTGAGAGACTGCATTGCTTTCGCCACATACTCCACAGCAAACCCTAAGGGGGGAGGAGAAGAGAGAGGTCTCTTCTGTATCTTTTAGAAACACAGAAGTTGCAGAAAATTCAGGTTTCAAGTTTATTTAGGGATATGTCACTGAGCCAGTGCTCATTTGAAATAACACCCCTACAGACATGCATGCATGCATACATACATATATACCACTGTTAGATAATATAATTGCAAAAAACTTAAGTTGGGGTTTCTTTTGTTCCACTCTTTTTCACTCTGGTCGTGACACTCAGGGACTTCCCTCAGACATTGCCTGGTATGAGATCCACCCACCATGAATCCCCACCCCCGGTACCCCGAGCACTCCACACCTTACTTGCAATCAGCCCCCTGGCTTGCACTCCCAGGGCAGGGCCACCTCCACTACATGGTGCTCCTTGAATCTAGTTGAACAGCAGGCAGGGTGAGGGTCAGAGGATATCGGGGACTCAGGCAGGTAGGATCCAATGGTGCATGTGGGGCTGTGGCGCGACTTCATCCTCGTTGAGCATGTTTCCTTATTTCATGACATGAACGTGACCCCCCAGAGGCGCGGTCGTGCAATGATGTCCAGCGCGAGACGAGCACGCTCCCACACCCATCCCGCGGACGTCTGCTGTCATCTCCACCCCTGCCCGACATGACCCTGGGCTGTAGAACCCCCAGCCTCCATTGAGAGTCACTGATGCTGGGAAGCCACAAGCCCACCCTCCCTAGGAGAGGAGAGCAGTCCTCCAAACACTCAATCCTGTCTTCCTCAGTCGACCCCCGGCAGCCCGAGCTCACTCCCGAGCCCAGGTCACTAGTGTGGTGTGAGGTGTGGCGTCCGGTACCTCAACCTTCAGCGCTACCGGGTCAGCAACTTAAGTTAGGGTTAAGCGACAAAGGAGGGAAACCTGGTGTAAGGTTTTCCAACCCTAACATCCCAACCCCATCCTGCAGGCAGCAATAGGAAAAACCATTACAGTTTCACTTCTCCTGCGTCTTTGCAGATCAGGTATGGGGTGTACCTTGGGGTTGTTAACCTTCACGCTCACCCCATTCCATGAGTAAATAAGCTAAGGTGTGTAGAGTATACGAGAATGAGTGAGCGTTAGGGTTGACAACCTCAATGTACACCCCACACCCGATTTGCGAAGACTCAGGAGAGTTGAAACCGTAGTGGTTTTTCCTGTTGCTGCCTGCAGCATGGGGAGTGAGGTGTTAGGGCTGGGAACTCTAACACCACATTTCCCTACTTTTGTCACTTTAGCCCTAACTGGTACATTAAGGAAGTTTCTGAGACAGTATATTCCTACCCTCATTCGGGACCTTCGTGAACACATCCATTTGCCTGTGGATGCACAGAGCCAGCTTCCATCCCACCATAGGTGCATACATCCATGTTATTGTGGGCGCGGGGCCCGCTTCCACTTCTGCCCAAAAGCAATTTATTTGCTTGGTTGTGCGGCTTGTTAAATTTCCAATGTTATCCTATGAGAATTTCAATGTTTTTTTTTTTTTTTTTTATATGCCCCCTAAATTGTTAGGGGGGGTATTATGTGTCTTTCTTGTAGTAGTCATTAAGAACGTTGTTTTAATATATAGAGTGTCCCTTAACTGCAAATATTGAGGGAGTTATGGCTTGCTGAAGTTGAAATGTGGGGAAAAAAGAAGTCCAAATAATTTTTTTGTATGAAGGGATCCTTTATCTTATGAATGAAAAAGCCATATGTAAAAGGATTCCTTCACACAAAAAAAGAATCCAGAAAAAAACTAAGTTAAAAATCTTTTTTCATATGAGGGCATCCTTTTTCGTATGAGACGAAAATCCCATACAACGGATCCTTCATACGAAAGAATCAGAAAATAAAGCAAGTCCCAAAAATGTCTTGATGCAATTAGTTTTCATGTGAGCGAAAAAAAAAAACATACAAAAAAGGATACCTTCATAAGAAAAAAGAATCTGAAACAAAAAAAAAAAACAAAGTCCAAAATCCTTTTTCGAATGAGGGCATCCTTTTTCATATGAACAAAAAAAAAAAATGAAACATGTACCTTTTTCATATGTTTTTTTTTTTTTGCTGTTCATACAAAAAAAGATCCCCTCATATAAAAAAAGAATCAGAAAAAAACTAAGTCCATGGGATACCTTAAAAGCGGTCCTCAGAGGGGAAACAATAGCTTTTACAGTGAGAAAGAAACAGAAACTGGATGCCTCCTATAACTATCTACTCGAACAATTACATTCTTATCAATTACTCTATAGGGAGGGTGACAGAACACGCCAAAGTAAAATCAGATTAATTAAAAACAGGACATACAAAAAATAATGGATCTTAGGATCCTGCAAACTTTAACTTTCTTAAAGTTATCGAACTTCGAGGGGGGCACTAGGGGTACAAGAATGTTAGCTTATAAACTTAGAGCACGTAAGCGAGCTGCAACTGTTCTTAAAATAAAACACCTGATTACAAAACATCTCTCACACGGCGATGAGCATATATGATCATCTTTCTTGCGCTACTACCAATCTCTATACGCGTCCCCCGACTCCTCTCAGGTTAATGATAGAGTTAGGCCTTCCTCTCACAACTATCTCTCCGTACATTAACAGAAACCCAACGTTCTCAGCTAAAGGCGTCAATCAGACCAGATGAAATCCTTAGCCATATTAAGGCCCTTAAACCAGCTAAATGCCCTGGACCAGATGGCTACCCGGCTGAATGGTACAAGATGATGTCTGATTCCCTTCTTCCCACGCTTTTAAATACATATAGAGCTGTAGCGGAAGGCAACCCCCCCCCCCTTCTTGGGCTTATGCAATATTGACCCCCATCCCTAAACTTAACAAGGATGCAACCGATACTTCTTCATATCGCTCAATCTCAGTTCTAAACATGGACTATAAAATCTTCATGGCAATCTGGGCCTCGAGAATGGAAAAACTCTTGCCAACCCTTGTTCATCCCGACCAATCTGGGTTGATTAAAAACCGTAGCACTACGGATAATATTAGACGCACTATGCTTCTTTTGGAGCATATTCATACCAGGAAAATCCCTCTAGCATTATTCAGTCTTGATGCGGAGAAGGCTTTTGATAGGGTTTTGTGGGGTTTCCTCTGGGAAACTTTAAGGACTTTTTCTTTCCCAGATTCATTTCTCACATGGCTACGGAATCTTTATGCAAGCCCTAAGGCCTACATCCGCATCAATGGAAACTTTTCTTCTCCGTTTTCCCTTTATCATGGCACCAGACAGGGTTGCCCTCTCTCTCCAGCTTTATTCGCTCTATATATTGAACCTTTAGCGGCTGCCCTTCGTTTAGACCCAAGGATAGAGGGGGTCTCCTTGGGACAAAAAACTTATAAAATCTCCCTATTTGCGGATGATATTTTATTAACCCTCCTTTCCCCAGAATGCTCTATCCCTGCAGCATGGGAAATCCTTAACAAATATGAGCGTTTAGCAAACTTTCAATTAAACTTATCAAAAACAGAAGCACTAATGTTTTATTATTCCCCATCCACCACTCTCAGGAGTCTTCTCCCTTTGAGATGGCGACGCACTAAAATTAAATACCTGGGTACACATATTCCTCTCAATTTGATTAATCTAGAAATGGTAAACTATGAACCTATTTCCATGCAGATTCAGGAGGACTTGAACAGATGGGGTCGCCTGAAACTACACTTTTTTCAACGTATAGAAACTAGACGTATGAATATACTTCCAAGGCTTTTATATTTGTTTCAAAACATTCCAATTTTCCCTTCAGATTTCTATTTCAGGTCCTGGAATAAAACCATATCCTCCTTTATTTGAGAGGGTCAGAAACCCCGGATTAGATATACAATTTTGACATTACCTCTGGACTGGGAAGGTGTTAATCTCCCTAACTGAAAACATTATGCACTGGCTGCTTTCTTAAAAATATTCTTCATTTGGCTCTCCCCATCTTCCCATCTGCTCTGGAAAGATATTGAATTCCTCCTCAATAACTTATATGATATAGAAAAAATAGTATTTGCTTCTTGGGTACAAACTCCTCCTCTCCGCAATTTTTCTCAATTCACTGCCCAAGTCTTAAAGACTTGGCAAACAATAAAGCAGGTCAAGCCCCTACAACAAACAATATTTTCATTCACTTTAATTTCTGCTGATGAATTATTTTTACCAGCTACACTTGATTCTACATTCAAGGAATGGAGAAGGCTGGACCTGAATTTTTTCTGGCAGTTTCTTAACACTAAAGGAGTGATTCCCTTCAATGATTTACTAACACAATACACTATCCCCCAAAGAGACTTATTTTGTTATGTCCAAGTGAAGAATTATATTCTTAGACAAAAAGAAATGCTGGCTTATTCACCTTCCCCCATTCCAACTTTATGGAAATTAATAGGAGACACTTTGAGAAGTAACCTATGGGATAAACTAATCAGCCGCCTCTACAGCATAATAAGGGAAGCGGTAAGGGACTCTTCTTTATCAATACTTGAGGCCTGGAACAGAGACTTACAACTGGAAATCCCTTTCGAGATTTGGACTAATTCCACTTTAAAAGCAATTAAAATCACTGCCTCAAACACGTGGCGGGAATTTGCATGGAAATCCCACTCCTGATTTTTCCGATCCCCAGCCATTCTAGTAAAATACCTTCCGCCTTCCTTTGGATTCTGCTGGAGAGGTTGCAATTGCAGCCTGGCAGATTTGGGACATATTTTTTGGTTCTGTCCCAGGTTGACACCTTTCTGATGTGCCCTACAGGGAAAATTATCAGGGTACCTTGTAGAAAATATTGAATTAACAGCAGAAATAGCACTCCTCTCTATTTATCCCCATCACAGACCACGTTGGGACAAAACGTTACTCCCTCTTTTTATTTTAGCAGCTAGAAAAAACATCACTCGTCGATGGATGACCTCTACGTTACCTTCAACCGAAGACTGGTATAAAATAGTGAAAGAAATATACTACTCCGAACATCTAGTAGCTAAACTACATGATAGGCTCCCACAATTTGAATTAAAATGGCGCAGGTGGGTATTCCTTGCCTCAGAATCTGACCCAGAATTTGTCCCATGATTGGAATGGCTATAATATATTTAGACTGAAATAATAAAGAACAATTCTTGACTCCCCCATACCCCTTTTTTCTTTTCTTTTCTTCCCTTTTCTTTTCCGTTCAATATCAGGGAAATTGGCTGCCTGCCTCTAGAAGGGTACTGGTGCCTGGGATGGATGGAGAGGAGGGGGAAGGAGGAAAATTAAAAAGTAGAATGAATATGCTGTACGTAATCATTATCAGTAATGCTCATTACCTGTTCAAAATGTATTTTGTAATCATGCTAATGAATGTCATATGTAACAGACAATCCTAACTCATGAATCTGTGTCTTGTGCAACAATAAAAATGTTTTTAAAAAAAAAAAAAAAAAAACTAAGTCCAAATTTTGTTTTCGTATGAAGGGACCCTTTCTTGCATGGCCGAATTTGTATGGTCATACAGAAAAGGAAATCGAGTCACAGAAAAGGATGTTGAAATGTATAAAAACACATTTCTCTGTCATTTTTCAAAAAGCAAGTGCAGAATCCACCTAACGCGGTCCCAATCAGCAAGATACATGTGCTGGTGGCCATACAAAAAAAAGATTTCTTTCCTCACAAAAAAGGATTACCCCATATGAAAAAGGATCCTTTTTCGTATGGACCAAATTCTTCTTTCGTTCCAAGCAGCTATCCAAAAGATTGTACTGAGCATACTCAGAACCAAAATTTCAAAATTTCATTTACTTTGGAATGGATTAATATTTTTTTTACTAAACCAGCGAAATGCACCACTGTGGGCCTAGCCCTTTCTACCCTGAAAATTTCAGACCAAACTTCCAAACTATCTGGGCACTAGACGATGACAAAGAAAAAAATGGCGGGGGGGAAAGATTCTTTTCACTTTTTTGCTATCTGGATCTTAGAATACATATATCCGACTGGAACGAGACTTAACAAGTCAATAGATCTATCCCCCAAGACCACACATGCACAATTTTGTTCAAATCCAGTGAATGGCTGCAAAGCTATTAAAGTGTAAACTTTGAGGTTTAACATAGAAACTCCTGCTTAGCCCCCAATTACAGTGGTGCATAATAAAAACATTTAAGTACAATGCAAAAATCACATAACAAACGTAACAAACCTTAGTATACAGTATAAATATATATAACCATCCAGTCAATCCATCATATTCAATTGTTCAGACATATTAGGCTGAACTTCAATGTAAATACAGGGTATTGGAATTACATTATACCTTACCTACATTTAGCACACATCTGGGGTAAGTTCTAGGAATGGTATATGATGTACATACACAGTTCTGGAAGTGTTCCTTTCCCTTTAATTCCTACTGGAATGTCTCCAAGCTGGCTCCTCCCACCCACCGGGGGGGGGGAGTAACTCCCTCAGCACCGCCCTGTGATGTCAGATGTTACCTGCTGGAAGCAATAATCAATGTGCCACTTGCCAGGGGAGGTCGAGTGTGTCAGTGTGGATGTACATCATATACCATGTCTAGAACTTCTTCTACAGGTGAGTAACCTGTTTTTCTAGGGACGTGGATATGATGTACAAATCCACACTTTTGGCAGACTCCTAGCAGTTTTCCAGGGAGGCAAGGGCAAGGGAATAGAGATTGGAGAACTGAGGCCCCAAAACAAGCAGCCCAGCATGACTCAAGGTTGATGTGGTAGTGACAAATGAAAGTGTGTGCTGACTTCCAGGTAGCAGCCCTGCAGATTTCCTGGATAGGGATATCACTGGAAGCAGCCACTGAGGCAGCGGTATGATGGCTGGAATGAGCCCTAAGCTCTACGGGAAGCAGGACACAATCCACCTGCCAACTGTCCACTTAGCTGCTGGTCTGCCAGGCGCGGCTTCGGCATAAGTGACAGAGCTGGGGAACCTCTCCCCAAACTCCAGCCTTGTGCTCTTTATAATAGGCAAGCGCTCACCTCAGGTCCAAAGTATGGAGCCTGTGCTCGTCCTCTGAGGTGTGACTGGTGAAGAACACTGGGAGATGCAACACCTGGTTAAGGTAAAACTCAGACACACTCTTTGGTAGGAACTTCAGGCTGGGGCAAAAGACAACCTTGTCCTTGTGGAAGACTAAGTAAGGAGACTCCACTGAGAGCGCCTGGAGCTCACTGATCCTTCTGGAAGACGTGATAGCCACCAAGAAGATGATCTTCCATGACAAGTGTAACATTTCACACCTGTCGTGTATTGGTTTGAATGGCTTGCTCATGAGCTTTGCCAACACCAGCAACAAGTCCCACGGTGGTGGTGATGCTGGTGGTTCATACACCGGAGGGGAAATGTGGTCAAAGCTTTTGAAAAAGCTCCACACCACCTTCTCCTGCACCACTGATAGCATACCAACTTGCACCCGGTATGCAGAGATGGCTGCCAGATGCACCTTAAGGGTTATCAACCGATAGCCCAACTGAAAGAGAGACCAAAGATAATCAAGAATGCTAACCACCGGGCAAGATAAGGGACCAAGTCCCTTGCCCTAGCACCAAATGGAGATCCTCTTCCATTTGAAGGCATAGCATTTTCGGGTCAACACCTTCCAAAAAGCCTTGACCCCAATGATGATATCTTTGGAGAGACCCAAAGCCTGGAACTCTAGCCGCTCAGGAATCAGGCTGTCAGGTGCATGGATTAAATGTCCGGATGGAATTCCTTCCCCTGATTGCAAGACAGCAGGTCCAGGCGTAGAGGAAGATGCCACAGGAGCCTGCAGCTGAGGATGAGGAGATCAGGGTTCCAGAACTGGTGGAGCCAGTCTGGAGCCACCTGTGCCTTGTCCCTCCTGGCAGCAGCTTGTGTATCAGCGGAAATGGAGGGAAGGCATACATGAGGCGAAGGCATGCTCCTGCAGTGTCCCCTGCTGAGGTGGGCAGGCACAATACAGCATCAACTCTGCATTCTCCCTGGAGGTGAACAGGTCCAATAGAGGGGGGTGCCCCACCAGGAGAATGGACTATGCACTACCTCCTGATGGACAGACCACTAGTGAGACGCCTTGCTCACTCGGCTGAAGGCATCTGCCAGCTGGTTGGATACGCCCACCACATGGCTGGCCAGAAGATCGGCATTTAGGCTGAGCACGAGGGTCCAGATGAGGAGAGCTTCCATGCACAGAGGAAGGGAGTGCGTCCCGCCCGGTTTATTGAGGTAGTACATGTTCGTGGTGTTGTCTGTCTGGATCTGAACGACCTGACCCTGAATATGTGGAGCAAAGGCTGTCAGCACCAGCCGTACTGCCCAAAGCTCCAGCAGGTTGATATGGCATCAGGACTCCTTGGGGGTCCAGAGTCCATGGACTCTGTGCTCCCCCAGCTGGGCACCCCAGCCCATCAGGGAGGCATCACTAGGGATGATAACCATCGGCTCCAGGTGAACAAATGGGATTCCTTCCTGCAGATGTTCCAGGACTAACCACCACTGGAGGGTGTCCCACATCGGCTGTGCCACAGTGATCAGCTGGTTGAAGTGGCCCTTGCACTGAGACTATTGATGGGGTGAGCTCCCACTGCAGAGAGTGCATTCTTCACCGTGCACACCGAACCACGCTAGTGCATGCCGCCATGAATCCCAGAAGGTGCAGGAAATCCCGATCAGGGTGCAACTGCCCAACCTGAAATGATCAGGCAAAGGAGGAGAGAACTTCCACCCGGTCTGCTGGGAGTTAAGCTCTGGCTCTGCAAGAGTCAAGTTCTGCCCCGATGAAAAGTATCACCTGCAAGGGTACAAGCTCTGACTTGGCCTCACTGACCAGGAGGCCAAGGGATAAGCAGGTCTGGAGGGCCAGATCCCTGGACCACTCCACCTCCTCCCAGGAAGGATCTACTATTAGCCAATCATCCAGGCAGGGAAACACCTAAACCCCTTGGCATCTCAGGTAAGCTACCACCACTGCAATGCACTTGGTAAAGCCCCTGGGAGCCGAGGAGAGGCTGAAGAGCATGGCCAGGAACTCATAGAGATTCCCCTCCACACGGAACTGAAGGAACCAAGAGAGGGACAAACGGATGGGAATGCGGAAGAATGTGTCTTGAAGATCCAGCAAGCAGAAGAAAAAATTACTCACCTTAGTAATTGTGTTTTTTCTAATGGAGTCTTGCTGTATTCTGACATTATGCAGTTAGCCCCAGCACTTGAACTGCTCCGGAGAGGAAAGAGTTAACTCTATGCCAGAGCATAAAACGCTGGGCTCGAGCTCGGTTCAAACCTCTGTCTGCTGCACTTCAAAGTGTAACCGTCAGATTCTTATGAGCTAATACTAACTAACTACACCTGCTAGGTGGAAATTGTAAATTAACTAGCCAAAAGGCAACCAAATGTTTTGCATCCCAAAAGACTCAAGTCGAGAACCCCAAAACAAAAACTAGGTAGTGAACAAACATAACTATAAAAAACAACATAAACATAACCCACTTCCCCTTCCTACACAGGGGGAGTGTTAAGTGCACCCCTGAGATGCAGCACTGTACCTGCCAGCCCACTTCCCAAAACCAGGTTCTGAGAGGGGAGGCAGGGAGGGAGGTCAGAATACAGCAAGACTCTATTAGAAGAAACACAATTACTAAGGTGAGTAATTTTTTCTTCAAACAACAGAAGTCTTGCTGTATTCTGACATTATGCAGACTACCAAGCAGTACCTCCATGGAGGAGGGACCGAACCTATTTTGGGAATAGGCACTGTAGTACTGCTGTACCAACCTAGCATCACTCCTAGCCTGGATATCCAGAGAGTAATGCTTGGTGACTGTATGGACCGTTTTCCAGGTGGCTGTTTTGCATATCTCTAGTAATGGTATATCTCTGCAGCAGCCAGAGAAGCAGCTGTACCTCTAGTTGAATGAGCCCTCAGGCCTGAAGAGGGTATTTTGACTAGCTTTTCATAGCAGAAGTGTATACAAGAGACAATCCACCTGGCAATAGTCCTCTTAGTAGCAGGTTTGCCCTTTCCCACTTCACCATAAGTGAGAAACAACTGAGGACAGTCAAACCTAAATGCCTTAGTGCGCTCAATGTAGTAGCTAAGCGCCCTCTTAACATCCAGACTGCGCAATCTTCTCTCTCCTGAAGAAGAATGATCAGTGAAGAACACAGGGAGAGACAGGGACTGGTCCAGATAAAAATCTGAAATCACTTTGGGTAAGAACCTCCCGCTATTTCTAAGGACCACCTTATCTCTATGGAATGAGATAAAATCAGGCTCCACTGAGAGAGCTTGTAATTCACTGATATGCCTGACAGAGGCAATAGCTACCAAGAACACAGTTTTCCAAGTCAAGTACTTAAGTTCTGCTGAGGCCAAAGGCTCGAAAGGGGGTTGCATAAGCTAAGCAATGCAAACATTAAGATCCCAAGCAGGGGTAGGGTCCTCAAAGGGAGGGTTGGTATGGAGCAACCCTTTAAAGAATTTACAGAAAACAGGATGAGATGCCAGGGAGGAAGCCTTCCCCACTGACAGAAATGCATAAACAGCTGCCAAGTGTACTTTCAGAGTAGCTGGCCTGAGGCCTAAGCCATTAAGATGAACCATATAATCCAGAACTGTAGCCAAATCAGCAGTATCTGGAGACATCTGCCTATTGGAACACCAAATGCTGAATCGTTTCCATTTGGAATTATAAGTTTTTCTGGTGGCAGGTTTTTGAGAGGCTTTGAGAATATCCAGAACCCCAAGACAGATGCAGACTTGCATATTCTAACTCTTTAAGAGCCACGCCTTGAGGCTGAGAGACCGAAGGTTGGGGTACCAAATCCTCCCCTGAGAGGAGGGTAACAGATTGTGGTTCTTGGGAAGAGATAGGGGAAGATGGACTGCTAGGGACAGCAATAGAGGATACCAAGGCTGCCTGGCCCAGTCTGCTGCAATTAGGATCACTTTGCAAGATTGTGACCTTATTTTGACCAGAACCTTGAACAACAGAGGAAAGGGGGGGAAAGGCATACAGAAATTTCCCCTCCCGATCCAGAAGTAGAACATTCAGGGGGACTGAGCCCAAGACTGGGGGTCTGCAACAGAAGAGAGAAAATTGGTGACTGTCTGAGGCTGCAAAGAGATCGATCTCTGGAGTGCCCCATCTTGAAAAAATCACTTTTAACACTAGAGGATCCAGGGACCATTTGTGATGGCCCTGAGATATCCTGCTCAGAGCATCTGCTAGCACATTGTCCTTCCCTGGGAGGTGGACTGCTACCAGAGATGTCTGCAGGGATAAGCCAGAGACCATAATGTCATGGCTTCTGTGCACAAGGCCATAGACCGAGTGCCTCCCCGCTTGTTGATGTACCACATGGTGGTGGTGGTGTCGGTCCTGACCTGCACCACCTTCTTCTATACGGAGTTCAAGAAAGCTTGTAGAGCCAGGTACACTGCCCTGAGCTCTAGAAGATTGATATGAAGTAGAGACTCCTGAGGAGACCATACTCCCTGTGCTGTGAGAACTCCCAAGTGAGCTCCCCACCTCAGGAGAGAAGCATCTGTGGTTAATACCACAGAATGAGTCTGGGTGATGAACGGGACTCCTTGTCTGAGGTTGTCCTGATCCAACTACCAATGGAGAGCCTGGATCAGAGTCTGAGTCACTGGAATCAGTTTGGTTAGAGGATCTTTTTTCTGAGACCAAAAAGCCCTCAGGTGGAACTGGATGTCCCTCATCTGAAATCTGGCCCCTTGCACCACTGCAGTGGAAGCTGCCATGTGGCCCAGGAGTTGAAGAAAATGCCTTGCTGGTCGAGACACCAGAGGGCAAAAAGAAGAAGCCAGGTTTATAAGGGCCTTTACCCTTGCCAGAGTAAGAAAAGCTCTTACTTGTACAGTGTCCAACTCTACCCCTATGAAGGTCAGGAGTTGCACTGGTTCAAGAACTGACTTTGGAAGATTGAGGAAGAATCACAGAGAAGTCAGCAATTGCTGGGTCACTTGCAGGTTTCACATGACTTGGTCTGGAGACTACCCCACAATGAGCCAGTCGTCCAGGTATGGAAATATGGAAATGTTTTGTCTCCTTAGAAAGGCCACTACTACTACCAGGCATTTTGTGAACACCCTTGGTGCTGATGTTAGTCCGGAGGGCATTGCTCTGAACTGATAATGGCCTGAAGGCAGTTCGAACCTGAGGTACTTTCTGTGGGAGCACCTGATGGGAATGAGAAAATAGGCATCCTTGAGGTCCAGGGAGGCTAACCAATCCCCTGGCCTCAGTGAGGGAAGAATCATTCCCAGAGTCACCATTTTGAATTTTGGCTTGACTAGGTGCTTGTTTAAGTATCTTGGGTCTAGGATGGGCCACCACTCCCCTGTCTTTTTTGGGGTAAGGAAGTATCTTGAATACAGACCCTTGCCCCTGTGTGGAGTAGGAACTCTCTCTACGGCTCTGAGAGCCAGCAGAGAGGAAACCTCTGCCTCTAGGGCAATGGTTTCAGAGATGTTTGCAGGTGGAAAAGACCTGACCCTCAGCTTTGGAAACTTTTTGAAGCTGAGAGCCACTCCTTGGCTTACTACCTCCAGGACCCACCTGTCTGAGGCAACAGACTTCCAGGCCTGGAAGTAGTAAGCCAGCCTGCCTCCTACTAGAAAGGGGGAGTCGACCAGGGCTGACACATCAGGGTGTCTGCTTGGCAGGAGCCTTGGACTGAGAGGAAGATGCAGCCCTGCTCATCCCCCTTCTGCCTCTCCTTCTGAAGAACTCCCTCTGAGGAAAAGAAGAGGAGGCCTGTGCCTGGTAGAAAGGCATGTGAAAAGGCCTGCCCCTGCCCCTAGATTGCTGCTTCTTAGGAGTTGCCTGCCTTTCCTTGGCCTGTGCACTCCTGTAGGTGGTCCTATACTCGTCCATCTTTTTCATGCAATTCTCTGTCTGCTCCCCCAAACAAAGAATTACCCATCACAGGGAAATCCATGGCCTTAGCCTGGGTGTCCTGTGAGAAGCCAGTACATCTGAGCCAAGCAAATCTCCTAAGAGACACAGATGTAGCCAAGACTCGTGATGAAACATCATTAGAGTCCACAGCAGCATGAAACTGGACTTTGGATGCCTCAATCCCATCAGCAGCCAGCTCTTTGGCTAGTTGGGAGGAAGCCTGTTTAGCCAGCTCCAGAACAGTATCCCACCTGGACTTCTGGTATCTGGCTGTGTAGGCCATATAGTGTGCCTGCCCGAGTCCCAAGGAGGATGCCAAGTACTGTGTCTTGGCCATAGCATCCATCTTCCTAGAGTCTTTATCTGGGGGGTGTGAAGCCAAAGGTGTATTAGCCTTGTCACAGGCCGCAGCCTGTACGACCCCAACATGACTGCATTGTTGGAACAAGTACTCTGTACCTGAGCCTGACAGCATATATCTCCTGTCCATTCTCTTGTCCATAGGAGGTAATGAATTTGGTGTCTGAAGAATTTTTTGTGTCTATTTCCCGAAAGATTTATGGAGGGGAATAGACAGCCTCTTGGACTCTGGGATGCCCATCATTTCTACATAGTCAGGCTCCTCTTGTTCCTCAACAGCTTCAACCAGAGGGAGCTGGAGGGTCTCTGCCACTTTTTTGTAAAACAAATAGTGGGAAGGGGACTCAGAAAGCCTAGGAGAGGAAACATTGGAATGCCTGTCTGGGGAGATGTCCGGTTCAACGAGCTCATCCAGGCCTTCCACACCATCATCATCGTCGTACCCTTCTTCCCCTTCCAAATCTAGTTCATAGTAATCATTTGGACAACATTCCGGAACCAGAGGAACCGACCGCCTACCAGGAGGCACCGGATTGGTCGGAACTGAATGGACCGATTCTACAATGCTAATTGTCCTGGCAATCTCTTTGGCGGTTGGACGTGACGGTTCTGGATCCGAACCGACCAATTTATTTTTTATTTTTGATGGAACCAACCCCTCAGGATAGGCTCTCATTTTGCCCGAGGAAGTATCGCCCAGGTCAGTGGGCACTCCCTCAGGTTCAGTCGGAACCGAACCGGGCTGGCCATCCGGATCAGCGGACTTCTCGTACTCCTTTTCCCTAAGCCTACCCAATCTCTTGGCCAGGGCAGCCTTCGGGAAATTTTTACGTATTTAGCAGTCTGAATCAAGGTGGTCAAACCCCATACAATACACATAGGCGGTGTGAGGATCTGCCTTAGCAAAGGCATCACCACACTCACTACAGTGCTGAAACCCAGTGGGCCCGGTTTTTCTTTTGGGTTTCTCAGACGTAGCCATCCTAACCACTTACCCTTTAGCAGCTTTAAAGCCAGGCAAGACCCCCCTTCCGCTTACCAACCGTGTTACGGGCTTTGGAAAAAAACATCTAAAAATAAGGGTTTTTTTTAAACCGATAGGGACAGGTACCTCACACTAATAAAAATAAAACAAAAGACTTACAGAATAAAGAATGAAAACAATCGGTTCCAAATCGGACCGATTGAGAAGTTTTACAATTTCCACACACAGAAAATAAACTAATGTCCACTACCTACAACACTTACTGTACTGCAGACGGGGGACTGAACCGAAAAAACAATACAATTTGCGGTTTAAAACCGATGTTTTACTGACACCGAACCAACAAGCGAAGGAGATTTCTCCAGAGCGACTGTGCAGTTAGGCGGAGTAAAGAATCTGACGGTTACACTTTGAAGTGCAGCAGACAGAGGTCTGAGCTGAGCTCGAGCCCAACGTTCTATGCTCTGGCACAGAGTTAACTCTTTCCTCTCCGGAGCAGTTCAAGTGCTGGGGTTAACTGCATAATGTCAGAATATAGCAAGACTTCATGTTGTTTGAACCACATGTTCTGTTCTAGGGAAGGAATGATCTGAGACAGAGTGACCATCCTGAAGGTGCATAACCGAAGGAACTTGTTTCAGGCTGTGCAGATCTAAGATGGGGCGCCAGCCCCCAATCCACTCTAGAACCAGGAAATACCTGGAGACAAACAGTACAGTTACGTAAGAACTTACCATAACAGTAGATCTTCGACAGAGGCTCTTGCAGGAGGTAATTACTTGTAGGACTGCGCCCCCTGGCATTAGGACCAAACGGAAACTTGTGCTAGCAGTGTCTGACGGGGGACCACCCACCTGATGTCATGTGATGGACATCAGCGTGACACTATATAGTGGGCGGTCCCCACATCCGCCCTCCAGTTCTCCCACCGGAGACCTCCAAGAGTCATGACAGGAGAATGGGAAGAGGCTCCTGAATCCAAGAAAAGGTTCCTGGAAAAAGAGCTACTAAAGAGGGGGAAGGAGGATGGGAAAAAGATTACCTACCGCAACAGCCTTTCTCGAAGATCTACTGTTACAGTAAGTTCTTACATAACTGTACTATCTTACTTTGAGAGGGCTCTTGCAGTAGGTAATTACTTGTAGGACTGAGTCCCAAGCAATCAGAGTCCAAGGGACAGGAAAACATGGGAGGCTGGAACAGAAAGCTAGCAGGTAGCCAAAAACACAGGACAGGAGTCCCTGGAGGACTGCCAGTCCAAAACCAGCCCTACGCCTAGAGGCAATGTCCAAACTGTAGTGCTTTGTGAAAGTGTGGATGGAACTCTAAGTAGCAGCTGAGCAGATTTCTGTGGCAGATACATTTCTGAAACAGGCTGTAGAGGCAGCCATTCCCCTGGTAGAATGTCCTTTCCCCTGCCCCAGAAGGACTTTATCAAAAGGAGGCGTGTCAGACAAGGCTTTGTTTTTATGGGAGTGCAAATTTGGGGTGTTATAACGTTTTAACCAGAGGGAAGCGCATAGAATTTTTAATGCCCCTCAACAGTAGAGCAGCTCTACTATTGTATATGTTTGAGGGGAGGTGGGTGTCTGACAGTAGGTACCTGCGCTTTAATTGTTACACTGTCTGTTGCACCCAAGAAAACTAAAGGTTGATCTATTTAACCCAAGAGAACACGCATGGATCTGCTGAACACATGCTCCTTGAGAGATAGATTTCTTTTTCCCTTGATGTTCTGTATGCCATTTGCTGCTCCACTTGGAGGCAGCTGTTAAAGGATTAAGTCTTAGGCTTTTACTACAGGTGTCCTGCTTTAGGTGTCTAGGTACACCGCTCAGTTTGTGTACTTGATTAAACATCTTATGTGCTCCCCTGAACCCCAGGGCAGGTTGCAATGCTTTGCATTAAACTGTGGGGCCACGAAATAACTTAATTGAGACCAGGTCTTCTTCACTATCTCCCTTCTGTAGTAATTAGCTAGTTTACCCCCCACTCTTTTATTTTTCTCAGTTCTGCATGGGACCGGATAAGCTGGTTTGTTTTACTGTTGTAATTTTAGTGGTGAGAGTGTAACTGCCATACAGTATACTCAGATCAGACTTTACTCCTACGATCTACCTTAGGGCAGCCTGCCCCACTGCTTGGATTCATGGACTTCCTACTAAATCCTTACATATGTCATATTTCTGTACAACCAGCTGGGTGGTCTGCGTACCCCAATCCTTTGACATTTGTGTATTACAGTGTCTACTGTATGATCATAAAATCTATAAATAAAAAGTTAAAAAAAAAAAGGACATTAACCTGCTGGAGAAGGCCCAGAGGAGAGCTACAAAGATGATGGCCAGGCAGCAGGGTAAGGCATATGAGGAGAGGTTGAAGGCACTGAACATGTACTCCCTGGAAGACAGGGGAGAGAGAGAGAGAGAGAGAGAGAGAGAGAGAGGAGAGGAGACAGGATTGGGACCTTCAAGCACTTGAAAGGGATAAATAAGGTTGATAAGGAGAGTCTCTTTAAGCTGAGTGGCAACCAAAACACAAGGGGGCACAGTCTTAAGCTGCAGAGTGGGAGGTTCAGGAGGGAGGTCAGGAAGAGAAAGTTACTTACCACAGTAACCTTGCTTCTCCCAGGGGATACTCTAATATTCATAACTCTTCTGCAGTATACCTTTAAGGTCAGATCCGCCTGGAGACAGAATGCTATGCTAATGATGAAATCATTGGCATGAGTCACTCTTCAAATGCTGCCACCTAGCAACTGCCTACATTCTAACCCTTGGATTTCGTGGACGCCTAGAAAGACAGGGCCCAAAATTTAAAATATATAAAATTTAACTGCAAAATTCCCCACCCAAACCTCCAACTGGAGGAAATATAAACTTATCATACAAATTACTCTTAAACAAATCTAAGACAAAGGTGATGGTTTTTGATACCCCACCTAGACTGAGATCTGAGGTTGGTACTTTGGAAGTTAAATCTCTTGATGGATTACTGTTTGACTATGTTGATACATTTCAATATCTTGGGGTATTACTAGATTCTCATCCAAGTTATGAATCTCATTTTTTGAAGGTTACCTCAAGAATACATTGTAGATTAGGTTCTTTGTACAGAATCCGTTCATTTCTTATTCCTGAGTCTAGGCTGGTTATTTCAAATTGCTGCTTACTTCCTATTGTGAACTATGCAGCTATGATTACTGACACTGCTTCTGCGACAGTGATTTCAAAGAAATCCACTTTACTTCACTTGATAGCTAAGTTTGCTTTAAATTGTTCTAAGTCATCTCATCATTGTGTGATTTTGAAAGAAATGGACTGGTTACCGGTTTCATTAAATTTCCAATACTGTGTGGCCAAGTTCATATATAAAGTTATGGACTCTGGAATTCCACATAGTATTTCAAAGTTTTGAGACCATATATTGATGGTCATTATTCTAGACATAGGTCAGACAGTAGGTTTCTGAGATTCCTTTTATGAAATCTAAAAGTGGACAAAGATCTTTGCTTATATTGCTCCATTTATTTGGAATGAAATTCCTCAAGATATTAAGTGGTTGTGTTCTGTCAAAAAGTTTGCCGATGCATTAAGGATGTATTTCGAATCTCAATTTAATTGTAATTGTTTTTTATGAATTTTTTTTATGAATTTTACATGTAACAAAGACATTTTTGTCTGCAATTTGCTGCATTGTATATGTATGTTTGATTATGTATTGTCTGTATGCAATATATGTGGGTCGCACCTGTAAAAGGAACTTGTTTCCAGTGTGCTTACCCGTTAAGCGAATAAACAAACAAACAAACAAACAATAAACAATCCCACAAGCTCCTTCGTCAGAATCGCCTGAAAAGGAGAAAATGAAAGAACAAGTTCCAATAAAAGTAGAATATGGCATGCAAACACTAAGGTACAGCATGGAATACAGAGGCCACTGGTTCTTAAACAGGGAGGCAGGGTGGAAGAGTTATGAATATTGGAGTATCCCCCGGGGAGAAACAAGGTTATTATGGTAAGTAACTTTTTCTTCTCACCCCAGGAATACTCCAATATTCCTAACTCTTCTGCAGACTAAAAAGCAGTATCTTAGGAGGTAGGAAGAACCTATTTTGGAAACAGGCTCTGCAGGTCAGCTGTATCAAACCTGGCATCAGCCCTAGCCTGCATATCCAAGCTGTAATGCTCGACAAATGTGTGTACTGTTTGCCAGGTTGCTGCTTTACAGATATCCATCAAGGTAACATCCCTTGCAGCTGCCAGTGTTGCAGCTGTACTCCTTGTGGAGTGGGCTCTAAGCCCTGCTGAAGCTTCCTTGCCCACATCTGAATAGCAGAATTGGATACACTGGATGATCCAATGAGAAGTGGACCTTTTAGATGCTGGATTTCCCTTTCCCACATTCCCATAAGTGAGGAAAAGTTGTGTCCTGTTCTGCCTATGGGGCTTAGTGGCTGTCATGTAGTGCTCAAAGCTGTTTTGACATCCAGGCTATGCAGCCTACGTTCACCAGAAGAAGAATGGTCAGTAAAGAACACTGGCAAAGTGACAGATTGGTTCAAGTGGAAGTCTGAAACCACTTTGGGAAGGAATTTCCTATTTGTCCGTAGGACTACTTTATCCCTGTGGAAGGAAATGTAGTCCTTTTCAATGCATAAAAAGCTTGGAGCTCACTAATCCTTTTAGCTGAAGTAATGGCCACTAGAAACACTGTTTTCCATGTGACATACTTCAAAGGTGCTGAAAACATAGGCTCAAAGGGAGGGACCATGAGTTGGGCA
Organism: Neoceratodus forsteri; assembly: GCA_016271365.2. NCBI lineage: Eukaryota > Metazoa > Chordata > Ceratodontiformes > Ceratodontidae > Neoceratodus > Neoceratodus forsteri. The sequence continues at coordinate 1,733,752,047 of CM057449.1, forward strand.
ATGCAGATATTAAGGTCCCAAGATGGCATCAGTTCTCTCACCGGTGGAAACATATGAGAATGGCCCTTGAAGAACCTTTTAAATATGGGGTTTGATGCCAAAGAAACAGACTTGCCTGCAGATGCATAAGCCGAGACTGAAGCCAAATGAATTTTTAGTGCAGAAGGCTGTAAGCCTGTGGAATGTAAGTAGACCAGGTAGTCCAGCACCAACGGCACTCCTGCCTGGGTTGGCACTAAACTCCTACTAGAGCACCAAATAGAAAACCTCTTCCACTTTGCAGCATGGGTTTTCTAAGTAGAGGATTTCCTGTATCCTCGTAAAACATCCATAACTGTTTCAGAAAGATGTAAACCAGCATACTCTAGGTCCTAAAAAGCCAAGCTTTGAGCCAGAGTAACCCGAGGTTCGGATACAGAAGCCTCCCCTGGTTGGAGATCAGAAGATTGTGCCTCCTGGGAAGGTGTATTGGTTTGTCCACTGACATCGACAGCAATAGGGAGTACCATGGCTGCAGGTCCCAGTCTGGGGCTATCAGAATCATTGTTGCTGGCTGAGACCTGAGTTTCAACAGCACCCTGTATACCAGAGGAAATGGAAGGAATGCATACAGGAATTTCCCAGACCAATCCAGAGTAAGGGCATCCAGAGGAACCGTGCCCACTACTGGAGGCCTGCAAGAGAACTGTGGCAAGTGATAACTCTGATGAGAGGCAAAGAAGTCTATTTCTGGAGTGCCTCACCTCCTGAACAAGGTCTGCACCACTTGCCTGTTCAGGGACCATTCATGATGGTCCTGGCTGATTCGGCTCAGGGCATCTGCCAGAACATTGTCTTTGACTGGCAGATGAATGGCCTGTAGTGAGGAGCTCAGTGAGTAAGCTAGGCTCCAAATTATCATAGCCTCCATGCAAAGGAGGCTTGACCTTGTTCCCCCTTGCTTGTTTATGTAGTGCATGGTGACAGAGTTGTCTGTGCTGACTTGCACTACCTTTCCCTGTATCAGTGGTTTGAAAGCTTGCATTGCCATAAACACTGCCCTGAGCTCTAACAAGTTTATGTGTAAAAGAGTCTCTGCACTTGACCAAGTGCCCTGGGTAGTGTGCTATGTTAGATGAGCCCCCACCCCACCCCGCCCAAGAGGGATGCATCTGTTGTGAGAATTATTGATGGAAGTTCTTTTTGGAAAGGAACCCCTTCTCTGAGGTTGGTTTCCTCTTTCCACCACTGAAGAGCCTGGATAAATGTTTTTGTTACAGGAACGAGCTTTGACAGGAAATCCTTTCTTTGGCACCAATGAGCTCTTAAGTGAAATTGGATGTCCCTCATCTGAAACCTGGAGCCTAGCACTGTGCCTGTTGCAGCTGCCATGTGGCCCAGAGGTTGAAGAAAATGCCTTGCAGGCCTTGGGACATTGAGTCTGAAAGAACCTGCCAACTGCAGGATGCTTTTTACCCTGTCTCTGGGTAGAAAGGCTCTGCCCACTATGGTATTCAATTCTGCTCCTATTAACTGCAGAATTTAAGAAGGAAGAAAGACAGATTTTTCTAGATTTAAAAAGAAGCCCAGAGATTGCAGAAGCTACTGAGTGAGCTGTAGGTGTTCTGCTAACTGTTGTGGGGAATTTCTCACCACCAGCCAGTCATCTAGATAGGGGAATACTGTGACACCTTGTCTGCGCAGGTGAGCCACTACCACAGCCAGACATTTTGTGAAAACCCTTGGTGCTGAAGTGAGACCGAAAGGTAGAGCTGAGAACTGATAATGACCTGACAGGAGTCTGAACCTGGGATACTTTCTGTGAGACTCCCTTATGGGGATGTGGAAACAGGCATCTTTTAGGTCCAATGATGCCGGCCAATCTCTTTTTTCGGAGTGCTGGTAGAATCAGAGACACAGTTACCATTTTGAACTTTGGTTTTGCTAGGAACCTGTTGAGGACCCTGAGATCCAAGATAGGCCGCAGCTCTCCATTTTTCTTTGGTGTGAGAAAATACCTTGAGTAAAGTCATTTTCCCCTTTGATGCAGAGGCACTGCTTTTAGTGAAAGAAGCTGTTTCACCTCTTTTTCCAGCCTTTTGCTTTCCAGGAGGGGAAGTTGGTTTGAAAACTGATTTTTTGAACAGGGGATGACTTATTTATTTATTTATTAGTTTTTGGTAACCGGGTAAGTGCACTAGGCAACAGTCCTGCCTATTTTCAGGCACGACCTGGGAGAGTACAACAAATTAATACAGTGATGACATCGGCAACAACACAGTAAAGATAATACAGTCACAACAGTATGGGAGGAACACATAAGACATAAGCAGCTACATAGTACACAATATGCTATAACAACTAGATGAAATAAGATATAAATATCTAAACCAGGGGTTCTCAAATGGTGAGGCCAGCCTCCCTGGGGAGGCCCCAACCTGTTCCAGGGGAGACTCAAGCAAGTCTGAAAAAGTACTGTATTTAAATTTTGAGTTTTATATATTTTGTGTGAAGAGATGAAGTAAACTGAAAGAGGATAATAGTAGGTGAATTTTATGTATTTATTTACTAATAGGTGACAAGGGAAGGTGAATGAGCCAAGGCTCATTTCAGGTGTACCCGAGGAAGGGTAGGGAATGAATACATTTCAAAAGGTAACTGCAAAACAATCAATAAATACACAGTGAACAATAGTGCAAACAAATATGAACAATAAACTAATAATGAGTGGTGGTAATCGATCAATTTGTAGACTGATGGTAGAATAGCCCAAATACAAGGGTTGAACATAGAAGTACCAAGAGCAGTAGCAGGAAGGAGCAAAGTAATCCCAGAGAAGTTGCTTAGGAGCAGGGACGGAGGTGGAGAGGCAAAGTATGTAGGAAGGTTATTTCATATAGAAAGAAAGCAGTCTGACCCATGAAGGTACTGCAACAAGAGGTAACAATGGTTCAAGAATGAAAATAGTGGAGCACGTAGGCTGACCTGTGGGGGGAGGGGGGGTTTACAATAAGCTGAATAATAATATTTGTTTATTTTATATATTTGTTATTCAAATAACACCTTTGGGCACAGGAGCTCTTTTTCAAAGGTTCCATGAAATTCATGGTGTACTGGGGTACTGCAGGGTTCATTGCATGGGTCCAGTCCTTTTAATGTCTTTATGAGTGACATTGCAGAGGGACTGAAGGAAAGTATGCCTCTTTGTAGATGACACAAAAGAACTGCAACAGGGTTGATACACATGGAGGCATGGAAAGGATAAGAAGGGACTTGGCAAGGTTGGAGGAATGGTCAGAAGTATGGCAGCTTGGATTCAATGCAAAGAAGTGCAAAATAATGCACCTGGCAAACAAAAACCCAGGGGAAGATTACACAATTGGGGGGAGGTAGTAACAACAACAAAAATGGAAAGGGACTTGGGAGTAATCATATCAGATGACCTTAAGGTTGGCAAGCAATGTGAGAAGGCGGTAGGGAGGGCTGGGGGGATACTGGGATGTATAGGGAGAGGTATCACCTGCAGAAAACAGGAAGTTGTTATCCCCCTGTACAGACAGTTGGTGAGACCCCATCTGGAGTACTGCGTCCAGTTCTGGAGACCCTATCTCCGCAAGGACAGAGATAGGATGGAGGCATTTCAGAGGAGGGCAACTAAAATGGTGCAGGGTCTGCAAGAGAAGCCATATGAGAAGAGACTAAAGGAGCTTAATATGTATACCTTTGAGGAAGGGGGGGGGCATGATAGAAACATTTAAGTACCTCAGTGGAATCAACAAAGTCCAAGAGGGTAGCATCTTTCAGAAAAAGTGATGTGCAAGAACAAGGGGACACAATTTGAAGACAGAGGGGGAACGGCTCAAGGGCAATGTGAGGAAGCATTTTTTCACAGAGTGGGTGGTGTATGCATGGAACAGCCTTCCTGAGGAGGTTGTGGGGTCTAAAACTGTGGGAGAATTCAAGAATGCATGGGACAGGCATAAGGCAATTTTTGTGGGGGGGGGTAGGAAGAAATAGGCTGTTAGTTAAATAGGATCTGCAGCTTATCTTCTAGGTAGGGAAATGGGCAGACTAGGTGGGCCAAGCGGTCCTTATCTGCCGTCAAAGTCTATGTTTCTATGTTACTGCGCAAAGTACAGTATGTTATTTTTCTTTGGTACGGCCCAAGATTATTTCAGTTTTTGGGGGAGGCTCAAAATCTCTTCCATGGATTTGGGGAGGCTCACTGTGACAAAGTCTAAGAACTATTGATCTAAACAGTACACAATATGTTATAACAAACAAAAGCTAGATACAACAAGCTAGGTAACGCCTGGCCGTCCTCAAAACAGAAGAATTAGGGAGGAGACACACAGTTAGTTACAGTTACAGATTCCAAGTGGGGCTGAGACTGGGCACCATGCCTGGCACCTTTTCTGCTCCTACCCCTGAAATACCCTTGCTGCGGGTATTGGGGTGCCTGAAAAAGTACCATGGCCTGATAAAAAGGCCTGGAATGGAACTGCCTGCCACTGCCTCCCCTACTGAAAGGTCTATAGGAGAATTGCTAAGGAAGGTGGCTTTATACTCATCCACCTACTTCATATAGGCCTCTGTATGGCTGCCAAATAGGGAAGTGCCCTCCATAGGAAAATCCAGAGTCTTATTCTGGGTATCCTGCGTGAGGTTTGTGGCTCTCAACCAAGTAAACCTTCTCTGTGCGATGGTATTTGCCATCCACCTTGCAGCAGTCTCATTACTGTCTGCTGCCATCTGGAACTGGTATTTAGCAGCTTCCAAGCCAAACCTAGCAGTTTCAGCTAGGTCTGCCGAAAGAGGAGAAGGTGCTTTCTCAGCCATGTCCAGGACAGACTGCCAGAGAGCCTTCTGGTACTGGTCTGCATAGGCCTGATAGCTTGCCTAATGGCCAGAGAGGCTGACAGGTAACCTTTCTTAGCCATACTTTCAATTTTTCGAGAGTCCTTCTCTGGAGGGTGGGAAGCCAGAGGGATGTTTGCCTTCTCACAAGCTGCAGCTTGCGTCACCCCCTGGTGGTCAGGGTGTGAAAATAAGGATTCAGCCCCTGTTCTGTCAAGCTGATACTTTTTATCCAGCTATTTGTCCAAAAGAGGGACAGACCCAGGAGCTTGGAGGAGTTTTAAAATATCTTCTTTAAAAAACTTATTTATGGGGATTGAAAGCTTTTTAGTAGGAGTCAGCCCCATCACATTTCCAGATATTCAGCTTCCTCTTCATCCTCTACAGCTTCAGAGGTAGGGATGTCCAAGTCATCAGCAATTTTTCTGATAAAGGAAAAATGAGAAGAATAATCTTCTATAGTCCTGGGAGGGGAGCCACAAACTCCTGTTCAGGGGGGAGACCTCAGGTTCTATAGGCTCACCTTCTTCTTCCTCCTCCTCACCATGCTCCTCAGGAAATTATGGTGGGTTGGAGGGTGCAGGGGTCTGCACTGGAGACTGTGAAACCACAGGCAGCAGACCCTGCAAAGTTTTCATTATTTTTACTGCCTGTGCAATCTCTGAAAGAGAAAGCACAGTGGCAGGCATCACAGAAGTCCCCTTTTCCACAGGGGGTTCAGTGTGCTTTGTTTTCTTTACTTTTTCCCTGGACCCGGAGAGCTAGCCGGTTCAGAGGGTCTCTTTTTACCCATGTCAGGCATCGAAACAGTAGAAGTTGTGGTGTCACCCACAGACCCCGAAGGTTTCGGCTGGTCAGAGCCAGAGAGACTCTTCAATTTCTTATTTAATCTCTCCACACATTTTTCCAGCGTTGTTTCAGGAAAAGATTTGCAAATTTCACAATTAGTTTTTAAATGGCCAAAACCAAAGCAGAAAACACAAATGGAGTGCTTATCTGCCTTGGCAAAAACTTCACCACACTCAGAACAGTTTTTAAAACCAGGTTCTCCGGTTCTCTTTTTAGGTTTTTCTGACACACTGAAGAAAAACCACAACCACATAACACTAAAGGTTTTTAAATTCAAAAAACAACAAATTAGAGATGTCAAGGGGTTTATAGTAGGGAGGAGGGATGAGGGGAGGATGGGAGTTTTTTTTTTTTTTTTTTTGGGAAAGAATAAAGCAGCCAAAAGTTGATGGAAAGTGAAATGATGGGGGTGGGATGGGGCATATGGAATGAATATGGACTAACGTATATGGAACATATGTAGTTGTACCTGGATGTATAATGGAAAATCTAATAAACATATTATGCAAAAAAAAAAATTTATCAGTTGCAGTCGGATCAGGAACCGATCAGGGAAACTGAGCGGAACCGGGAACCGATAGAAATAGAACCGGGATTAGCATTCGGAATCAAAGGTATCGATTCTAAAAAACAAAGATTTTAACACATAAAACTAACAGAAACTAGTAAATAAATGGGGGGAAAAAAAATGAAACTAACTAAAAGTACCTCGGTTCCTTAGCGGTTATCCCGAACCGTGAGAAACCGAGAAAACAACACAAAACTAGCTAAATAAACTAACAGTTATTAAAATAACACTGATAAAAGGCAGCAAATGAAAATACTTAAGTATTTGTTATTAATAAAGGCTTCTCTGACTAGATGATGATGAGGAAATCTCCAGGTGTCTGGTCTTGACATGTGGAGAGAAAAATCTGAGGGTTAGAATGTAGGCAGTTGATAGGTAGCAACATTTGAAAAGTGGCTCATGCCAATGATTCCATCATTAGCATAGCATTCTATCTCCAGGCAGATCTGACCTTAAAGGTACACTGCAGAAGAGTTAGGAATATTGGAGTATTCCTGGAGTGAGAAGCACTCCTTCACAGAGAGGGTGGCGGACACTTGGAATGCACCGCCAGATGAGGTAATCTCGTTGGACAGTGGGAAGCTTTAAGAGAGGCTGGGATAGGCATAGGGGGAGGGTAAGGGTCATGCATAGGGAAGATCGGAGGAGTGGGGAGGGAAGGCCGGGACATTAGCTCAAGCTATGGACCCTGCAATATGAGCAGACTTGATGGACCAAATGGCCTCCTTTTACTGGCTTCTTCATATGTTCGCATATCTAGAGAGCAGAGCCAGTTTCCCTGGTGTAGGAGGGGGACCATCCTGAACCTCTTGTATTCGATGTACTACTACTTTTTTTTTTTTCCCCCAATTCCTTTTCCCTCCGGTCACGGCCCAGAGGTCCTCACTCAGGCAGCCCATCCGTTGTCCTGCCCGCCTGTGTGTCCCGAACTGTGCCTCCTCTCTCCTCGACGATGCCAGTACCCCCCCGGCTAACCCTATCTGGGGAGGGTTGCCCCCTGCCTACTTGGGGTGCTCTTACAAGTCAGACTCTGGCATCGGATGAGGGCCTGGGTAGAGGAAATCGAAAGCCAGTCGAGGAAACTCGGCGTTGGGCATGGGGAAAGGTGTCATCGCCTGATCCTCGGCTGGGTTTTCCTGTGTTCTATTCTGCCCTCCCATAGGTGCACCCCCGATGCTGTAAGGATCACGCAACCCTGCCTTCCATCGGGCATGCCATTACGCAGCTGACGCTACTGCGGCACCCCCGATCTCCACCAGGGGCAGCCGGAGCCCCAAGCTCCCCAATGCCCTCCCCCCGGGACTGGACAGCAGCCTTGCAGGGCTCAACCCAGTTCCTCCCCTACTGACCCCCAGCTCCCGAGCTTGCTCCCGAACTCGGGTCACTGGTATGGCACGAGGTGTGGCATCCAGCTCTTCAACCCTCAGCGCCACCGGTCCCTTGATGTACTTGTTGAGGGAGCTGAGATCCAGGATGGGATGAAGGTCCCCGGTCTTTTCGGGAATGAGGAAAAAAGTGGAAATAAAATCCCTTTCTCCAATGGTCCGGAGGACCTGGCTCTATTGCTCATTTTTGCAGTAAGGCCTGGATTTCCCCTTCAATGAGTGAGACGTGAGAAGGAGGGTAATGGGAGGATCCCAGAGGGTTTTCTCGTGGTCTCCCCAGGAACTCCAGGATATGTCCGCTATTAGTTGGAGAACCCACAGGTCTTTTTTTTTTTTTTTTTTTTATTTGTTTTTATTAGATGTTTTATGTCTAGTTACACAATGGACAGATCCAAGTTACATATCAGTCATTCTGAAAAAGTTACAGTGGTTAGCTTTTATGAAATACTTTATCGCTTCTAACACATATAGAAAAATAACACTTGTTAAATTATGTAAATGAAGCCATGGGTCGAGAGTCGGAGGGGGAAAACATGACCGTGGTGTTTCTTTTCATCACCCTTTTAACTAGATTACCCGATCAAACTCACAAAGCGAAATCCAAGCTTTGCAAGGTTACATATTGGATCCATTGATTCCACTTCCGCGTTCGTGAAGCTGATCCTCCCCGCAGTTCTACATTAAAGGTCTCCTTTTTATAGATTTCGTACATTATTTGTCTTCAACCTTGGATCTTAGGAATCTGGGGCTTCATCCAACACCTTGTGATTGCCTTTTTCGCTGCCACAAAGGTTATCAGAAGAAGAGATTTTTCCCAGGGGGGAGCGTGGTCCGGATAAACCCCTTAAAGAAAGTGTTTCGTAGTAAGCTCTACTGAGTCAGAAAAAAGGGTAGTTAGTTCGTTTTGGAAGGTTACCCAAAAAGGCATTAAAAGGGGACAGGACCAAAAGACGTGTCCGAGGGTAGCCTGACGACAACCACAGTTCCTCCAGCACCTTCCATATATGTCCGGGAGATATTTCATCAGTACTAAATGAGCTCTAAAGTATCTGGAGCGACATTTCCATGCAAACTCTCTCCAGTAAGGAGAGGAAGTAGACTTTAACTCAACTAAGGATGTTCTAGACCACGATTCTGGAGAGACTTGCAGTTGTAGGTCTTTATTCCAGGAAGTTAAAATTATTAATGTGGTAGTGGGGAAGCCCAAATGTAGCTCCGCGTGGATCAGGCCAATTAGATGGGTTCCCAGTTTACCCTCTATCGCATCAATAAACAATTTTAGCAGGACAGGAATAGGGGAGGGAATTCTGGGGAGTATTGTTGTATTGCGAAGGATGTAGTTACGAACCTGAAAGTATCTAAAACAGTCAGAGGGGCCAAGGTCAAATGAAGATTGGAGTCTGTCAAAGGGAATGATCCCTTCAGGGGATAAAAACTGATATACATGCGATAAGCTGAATCTTCGCCATCTAGAGAAGGCTTGGTCCATATAGTTGGGGATGAATTTTTCATCTTGGGATATTAGTTTACAGTATTCATAAGTTTTTTGGGTGGGTCCTGCTTTTCTGAGAACCCACAGGTCTGTCGTAATCTTACTCCATCCCTTGAGGTAGAAGGAGATGTGATCCCCTACCGATTCCCCTACAGACTCCACTGGAGGAGGGGGGTTGGGCAAGAAGTCACTGTGAGGCTCCAGGAGTGGGCAGAGGTGCCTGGGAGGATGTTGGGGCTCTAGAAGTGGAACTTCCAGGGGGCTGGAATGTTGCCTTCCACTTGAAGCCACCCCTCTGCTGAGGCTGGTTTCTGGGCTACTGACCTGAGGACTTCCGAAAATGCAGTTTCTTAAGTGGCCTCTGGTTCAGTTTATACATTTTCTGCAAGGACCAGATGGTCTTACCCAAGTCCTGGAGATGAGTGATCAACTCTTCCACCTCGTCTCCGAAAAGGACTGAACCCTTGTAGGGGGAGGTCCATTATGCCAGTCTATAGTTCTTGGGTGAACCCAGAGACCCTGAGTCATGTGTGGCACTGGAGGCATACACCAGTGGTGGCTGTGTCATATAAGGCATGCAAGACATGGGTGCCCACATCTGACCCAGACTTTAGAAGGTCTATGAGCTCAGTCTGGGAGGGCCTGAGCAATCTCTAGTCCATTCTCCCACAGGGCATTCTGATACTGAACCATGTGGGTAAGGAAATTAAGGGATCTAATGGAGCAAGTTGAAGAAGAAGAATACACTTTCTTGCCCAGCTGATCAATGGTTCTGGACTCCTGATCAGGGGGTTGATTACTTAAGTGCTTCGGCATCTTTGATCTATCATAGGCTGCAATGATTACCATCGAAACAGCTTTAGGGTGCTCGGCCAGAAATGAATCATCTCTGGGGGCGCCTTGTAGAGCTGGTCAGATTTTTTAGAGATGGCCTAGGAGGAGGATGGGTGCTTCCAGGTGAGCCTCGTCAAATCCTGGAATATTATTCACCAAAGGAGGAACCACAAGAGGCTTAGGTTCCTTCTGCCTCAGGTATTTTGCTAGTCTCTGCCTTTCCGGATCCTGGTCCTCTGTCTCCCATCCATTCAACCTAGGGGTGTCCTTGGTCTCTGGGGAGGAAGGACTGCCTATAGGCTCTGAATGATCTGACCCAAAGGGAGATAACCGGTAAGAGTCCACTGAACTGCTGGAGGAAGAGGAAGAACTAGGCCGGAGTCCGCTATGGGACCGACGTCAGTGTCGGCCTGACGAACAGGAGGAGGAACGTTGGGGTCGCCGTCCCTGGTGTTCAGACCTTCCTCTGTGACCATGATCAGGGCTCTGGGAAGGGCTCCCTGGCTTTGGATTCGGCAATCTTGGCTCTGGGTCTGGCTCCAGTTCTGGTTCTGGCTCGATGACCACCAGTTCCACAGGCTTCGGAGAGAGGAGGTCCCCCTTGATTTCATTCCGCCAAAAATGGAACAAATCTTTCACTTCACTTCACTGAGGGGGATCTGGAGGCCCAAAGGACTGGTGGGTGCCTGAGGTGTTGACGTGTCTGGCATCACCTTATCTAGCACTGGGTTACCTGGCATCGGTGTGACCATCATTGGAGAAGCTGGCGTTGGAGGGGCCAGAGTGGGTCAACTAGGCACCTCAACAAGCTATGAACCATTCAGTGGAGAACCTCCCCTTGAAGACATATCCATGCAGGTGGGCAATGTAAAATGGGCAGACGATGGAACTGGTGTCGTGGGGTTCGACATCAGAGTAGCGGACATCTGGGTAGGTGTCGTCGCCAGTTTAGCCAAAGCTCGTGGTGTAGTCACCAGACATCAAAGGGGAGGTGTTACCAGGCCCTGGGAGGAGGACGCCTGCCCCGATGATGGTGTGCCATGTCTGAAGACTTGGCAATGACTATCGTTGGGACCATGCGGGCAGAAGCAGATATCTCACTGCCAGACTTGGAGCCAGTCCCAGCCCCTGAGGTGGAAGCAGATGCATGAGGTCCGGCCTTCACCTCCAGGGGTGTCAGGGCCGAAGACCTGGACCCTGACTTACCTCTGCCTGATGTCAGGACCAAGGCAGGACGTTTTACCATCGGGTGCCTGGAGGAAGTAAGGGCAGACCAGGATGAGTGGTCTGACCCGCCGTGGGAGGAGGAACCCGAGGAACTCTTCCTATGATGGGGAGACCTGGAGCGGGAGCGAGTTCAGGCCTTCTCCCTATCTTAGTCCTGGAACTAATGCTTTCCGGAGTCCTTCTCCTCCTTATGGGACTTGGAAGAAGAGGCAACTAAAGAAGATGAAGAGGAACCTTTCCCCTGAGATTATTTCTGTATTGCAGCAAGCTGCTGTTCTAGAAGGTAAGCCTTTAGGGCCTTCTGGTGGTGGATGCGAGTCCAGTGAACTTCTTGCAGTGTTCACAGACTGCAGTGTCATGGCTCGGGCCTAGGCAGAGAAGTCAGGCCTCGTGGTCATCTTTCGATGGTATCTGCTTGCCGCATGCACACATCGATCTTCATTGTTCGACTGAAGAAATGGATAATGACAGAAAAGACAACATGCAGGAAGGAAAAAAATATTTTTTGAAAGAAAAGAAAAAACACTGGAAGTGTGATGGCGGTTGAACTGTAGCAAAAAAGCATCTAATGAGGCCGATGCAAATGGATCAATGGCAGGAAAAGAACTGAGGTGGGGCTGGGGACCGCCCCTTTTATACCACTGGCTAATGTCTGGGTGGGCTAAAGTTGGGGGCACTCCCCCGCTGGAGACTGCTAGCTAGAAGGTTTCCGTGGGGTCCTGGCGCCTTCTGGCTTAGTCCTTAAGGTTATTGCCTGCTGCAAGAGCTCTAACTCGAAGTAAGACCTCACCGTTACAATTTGAGGGGAAACAAATATGGATCTTTCCTGACCTTAGCTACATGACCATGATGTGGAGGAAGCAATTCGATGGTGTCTGACAAAAGCTCCAGCATTTGACGTGGTCCACTCATTTCTTCTCCCAGCCAGGATCCAAATTCAGTATGGCGGCAAAGTATTTCAATATACAGATCCAAATACAGTTGGCAAGTGGGCAGAGAAGACGTAGAAGGAGTTCGGCTAGAGACTAGATACAGGTGCAGAAGATGGGGACCAACATTTGAACTGTGCTCAGTGCAGATTTGTGTCTGAGCTTGCGACCCTACTGTTTGTCCAATGTATAAGATATTGGTGAGAGAAGGGTGTTTGAGGGACAGGGGACATTTATTTACTGGTGACCTCCTACACAATTTTCATTTGCTGCACTTCGGACTGCTCCGTATTAACTTTTGGATACTTGTTAGGAACGTCTCCCAAGATGGCGTATTGTTTCTATATCACATATATCATCCCTGAGGTTCTTCCTTGGCACACCCAGTATCTCCTGCCACTGACTCTAGGAACATGCGCAATTGCACAGTCTCCAAGTGCTCAGCATAGTAGGGCGTCTGTTTATATTATACTGCTTACTCCTCAATCTGTCTACCGCACCTAGAGTGTTTTACTGTTTAAATACTGTAATTCAGTAGTTTCACCTGGCTTATAAAAATATAAAACCCTCTCATAATGTGGGTGAGAGGTAGTAACCTAATTGCCAAATAATGTGGCGGATGAAGGGGGCTATGCCTGGATCTTTTTATACTCCTCTGGTATCTTATATATACTTAAGGGATATTACCACCTCCCACAGGTGGATAGCTCATCGGAATACTATAGTTCACATTTCTAAATCTGTATCCCTTATTTGGTGGCTTGCAGGCTATTTCCGTAAAATTGTTATTGACTATTTACTGACCTTTCTTTATTCTCCCACATGTGGTAACACCAGATAAGTGGCTAATGTAATTTGTATGGCTAACATATGCTGTATGTGTTTTACAGATTGACTCTTTGAGTTAATGCTTGTATTTGTATTATTTTATTTTAAAATAATAAAATACAAATTTAAAGACTTAAGTATCTGGTTATTTGTGACTCCCAACTCTGAGGTAAAGTTACAGTACTTGGATAAGGGTGCATAGTACAGGGTCTTTGACGGAGTAGATTGTGTCCTACCCAGAGCAAGACCCTCACTACAGGGAGGCTAAAGTGTAGAAGGTGGCAGAAGAGAGTTACCAGAGCACAGGGTCTGCAGTCTTGCCAAAGAGGTGACCTTGTAGATTGTGATGCTGGTCCAAACAGTCTCAGTGGCAAAGGCCTGAGAGAGAGAGAGGCCCACTGGGGCTTGCTGGGTGCTGTGACTGTCACAGTAAGAAACTGACCATTCCAGTGCCATTGTAACTGGGACTGTAAAGAGGTCTGTGGCCACACAAAATTGTACTGGTGGCCACATGTGGCCACGGAGGCCTTATTTGAAAAGAACTGTTATACTATAGGTAAGTAAGTATAGGTCAAACTTTTCACTGCTAACATGCACTGCTGCTTTAAAATTCCTACACGCAGCCATTCCAACAGAATTCCCTGCATTTGTAAAAAGTGGCAATCCTGAATATAATGTATAATTTTAAAATTTCAAAAACAGTATAAGTACAAACTCCCCGTTGCACTTTTTTCTTTATTTTAAACTTATCTTTATTTCAGTAAAAAATACAAGTTGTCACAAGTTAAACATCTCATAGGCACACTTCTGCTTTCAGTCTAACGATATACATCAGCAAATTTATCTTAAGATTTTCTGTATCTAGGTTCACTGCTGTGGCGCATGCGCTGTACCTGTGTCAACAGTTCATGTGTTCTTCCACAACTAGTGTATGATTTCCTTTGAGGTTACTTTAAATTATAAGATCATTAACAGAGCAAACCAATAACCAAAAAGAAATGCCAACAGCGGCAAAACACAATTTGACACTGCTACCGTCTATTTACCTTCATGATAGATATTGCAGGTGTGGTGATGGGCAGTGGGCCAAGTAGCTATACTGCCTACAAGTGATCCAGGTACTCAGGGACAAGATCTAACCGGCCCTCAGGGCTCCATGCTTCTGGACTCCCACCTTGTCCAAAGTTCAGAATGTTTATCTAAGGTAAGCCTTCACTTGGCCATTAGCTCTTCCATCCATTTGATACTGTCCACCCCTCTTAACCCAGGATTCAAAGGAGGGTAGCTTCTTTGTAACCAGTTAATGGTTATTTCTTCAAGGGCCGCCAAACAGAGGATTCAGAAGAGTTTCTGTTGTTTATGGTTTCCAATTTCCTTAGCTCTGACCCCCCCCCCCCCGGACTAGGGTTTTAAAGTCTTTCGGAAGGATGTTGTCCCAGAGTTTATCCAGCATGGTGTAGATCTGTGACCAAAAGTCTGTTATCTTCGGACAGGCCAAGAAGATGTGGCAATGGGACCTGGTCTGTCGACAACCCCTCCAGCATATGTCTGAGTTCTCTGTGTTAAAGTGTCGAGTTATGGGGATACACACTTCCAGATGAATTCTCTCCAACCGGGTAAAGCTGTTACCCTCCAGCCTTTGTCTCACGACATCTTCCACTCCTCCTGGACGGTAATAAGCACTTTTCTCTCCCAGTACATTCTCAAGTTATTAAACTCAGGGTGCTCATCTCCCTTCAGGGCCACGTAAGCACTGGTTACTGAACCTTTGTGGCCTCTTAGCATGGTGGTCCCGTATATACATTTTTCCAGAAGTGATAAATCTCTGTCCACATGAGAGACCAGATCATGTGTCAGGAGGTAGTGTCATACCTAGAAGTATCTTTGGAAATCACTCTGTGCAAGGCCAAATCTCTCTTTTCGGCTCCCCAAAAAGTAGGATAGTTTTGTTGCAGATCAATGACTGGTACCTAGTGAAAAACAGTTTATTCCACCTTAAAAACTAGGGTCAGTATGAGGTGGTGCGAATTTAGGGTTGTCAATGATGCTGGTAAGGGGGCCTATCTCATTCGGGGTGATTGACTTGGCCCTAGACAGGATCTTGAGAGTGTGTCTCTTCCACGGATTTGAGACTTCCTGCCACAGCTGTGGAGAAAGTGGAGCATGAGGAAGAGTGAAAAGCGGGGAGCAACCACAGGCGTATCCACTGACACCCAGTCAACTGCCAGTCTCTACCTGGTCTCGGTATAGCACTGGGGCATGAAATTTGGAAACCGAAGCTGTTAATAGCTCCATTTACACAGGAGGTCTACGTCTGCTTCTGCGACTGCTCCCCATGTCATACATCATCCTGGGACAGCCACGGGAGGTTGTGGATGTGCCAAACCGTTCAAAATGCCAGCAGGAGGGAGGCAGGATCAACCATATATATATATTTTTCAGTAACTGTAAGTGGAAAAATGTATTACACGGTTACACGGCTAATCAGGCCATGCCTTACACCTAGGCATGGCCTGATTACATGTGGACATTTCCCTTTTTGGGATTCTGACTTCTCGAAACTGATTCTGTATCCTGAAATTTCTCTGTACAGTCTTAACCCATCTAGGAGTGCTAGTCTTCAGGTGAGTGGAGAAGTGAGGAAAAATAGGGAGTCTTCTGCACAGAGGGAGATTTTAGGATTTCTGTCTCCCACAATAATCTCTTTGATGTTCTGATTGTTTCTAACTGCTATCGTGAGTGGTTCTATGCAGAGTGCAAAGAGCAGGGGGGGGAGAGAGGGCAGCCCTGGCAGGTACCACAAAGCAGATGAAACCTATCTATCAAAACCCCATTCACTCGAATTGTGGCTTGTGGGGAGGCACAGAGAGATTTAATAATATCACAAAATTTTTGGCCCATCCTCATCTCCTCCAAGATTCCGTGTAGGAACTCCCAATCCACCCAGTCAAATGCCTTCTTGGCATCCATGAAAATGGCCAGCGCTGGGTCTTCCGATTTTCACTGCAGTGAAATGAGATGAAGAAGTCTTCTGATGTTGTCATGTATTAATCTTCCATTTATAAACCTCATTTGGTCCAGGTGCACAAGAGTCCCCACACAGCTCTGCAATTTATTCACCAGTATGGAAGTGTAGATTTTTAAATCTACATTTAGGAGGGAGATAGGCCTGTATGATCTGCACCAGGTGAGGTCTTTAACCTGGTTTTGGACCGACTGAAATCTGGGTGTACTGCCAGGATGGGGGTGTCCTCTCCCTCTCCTGCACTGCACTGAAGTCCCTGTGAAGGTGGGGAAAAAGGTGTTCATTAAAGCAAATGTAAAATTCAGGCACCAGCCCATCTAGGCTAGGGGCCTTCCCCACCTTAAGCCCCGTAAGAACAGTTTACAATTCTCTTGTATTATTGGAACATCTAGGACTTCCATAGCTTCCTGCATAAATTTTCGAACCCTATCCCTCCTAAAAAAGCATCTATTGTCACTGTGTGGTTTGGGCCCCTCTCGTGAGTAGAGGGTTTTATATAACTCCACAAATTTCTGCATTGTTTTCTGGGGTTGGGTTATGTACTGGGCGGAATTAGCCCCTTTCCTAACACCAAGTATCAGCCTGCTAGCGGCCTCCTTCTAGAGTTGCCAGGCTAGTATCTTACCTGCTGGTTGCCTGCTTTGTAATACCTTTGGTGCAAGTATCTTAACAAGGCCCCCCTTTATCCTGCTATCCAATAAATTATTCAGTCTTTCTCTGCACTCCACAAGCTTCTTCCTCACCTCCCCATTTAAGATAATTTTGTGTTCCGCTTCTAGGTCATATACAGTAGCTGGGTCTCCACCTCCATCTGTTTTTTTTTATCTACGTTTTTTCATCTGAGAGGCAAAACTGACTGTCCTCCCAGTGACTATGGTCTTAAAACTATGCCACCAGAGATCAGCTTCGTATTCCTGTGGTGGGTTGGTCACTATATACTCCCTTAGACAATCCTCCACTAACTCCTTATAGTCTGTGTTGTTGACTTAGACCAGTGCTGAAATCGCCTCCTAGAATGATAAAGTTCCCTGGATTGGGGGCTACTCTCAGGATCACTGTCTTCAGGAATTTTACTTCTCTCTGGTGTTTTGATCAAGACTTTAAAGACAACATTAGGCGATCTTGGGGCTTCCTAGCCCCAGGTTAAAAGTCTGAATGGATAGTCGCAAAAAAACAACATGCACAATTTAGCTAAAATGTTCTTTTTTTGGACATCATAGATCTGGGCAGTTGTTTGCAATTCAGTATGAAAGTATAGTTTTACTGTTTTTGATTTTTTTTTTTTGAATAAGTGCCAATCAAACTTAAAGGACAATAAACATCAGGCTGCTGACGTCACACAGATGATAACACCAGTAAAAATTCATTTACATAGTGAAAGGTCATTTGCTCGCTAGCCACTGGAGAACATATACTGTAACCTACATGTAAAAGCTTTCAGAACACTACACAAGGGAACGACCAAAGACATATATATAATTAATAAGGTAATTAAAAATTCTGCAAGCAGCATATTCAAAGCATGAGCAAAGCTTCATGAAACATTCTCTACCTGTCTGCAAATTAGCCCAACGTGCTCAGGGTGGTATATTCAAACATGTGCAAAGTTTTCCTGTGCAACTAATGTTTGACTATACCCACTTGTGAGCACAGTATAAGACAGTGCAAACTGCAGGCAAAGTCCCCTGCAGGCCTATCAAGGGGATATGGCTTGGGAAACTGAATAGGTATTCCACATATTCACAGGAGCAAACAATCTATTTACAAGTCACAAAAGTGTTTGCTCCCGAGACCCACATCACTATACTGAAATGCTACCACGCAAGTGACCTCTTTGCCCATAAAGAGCACAAACAGGTTATGCGTATACCATTACGGCTTCATTACCTAGGGGCTCCATGGATTCCATGGAAGGCTGTCCCTTCATTGTTGTGTAGCCTCCTCACCATGACTCCCAGTGCCAGATACGTTAAAATAAAAGTGTATTCCTGATGTCTACTGTCCCCCCACCCTGATTCCCAGTTCCAGATATGCTGAAATACAAATATATTCCTGACGTCTAGTGCCTCCCCCCATCCCAAATCCTAGTGCCAGGTATGGTAATATACATTTACACCTTTGACATCCAGTAGTACCCCATCCTCTGAAGTGCCCACCAAGGGTCAGTGGCCAGCACTACCCTCTACTCACCTCAGCAGCCGGCTGCCATCTGCTCCACAAGTCACTTACTGACAGATTGCCAAACAGATACAGTAAGTAAAGTCTATTGAAACAGGACTTTCACACACGTTCTGTGTTGGTAGACTGTGCTTATGCCTTTGGCAGTCTATCGATAACAGACTTGAGAGGGTTCCACCAACTGCCAATCTGGGGTGGGGGTACCTCTAGACACCCGGGATATAGAATATTACCATACCTAGTACTGGGAAACATAGGGGGGGACCACTAGTACCAGGGATACATCTGTATTTCAACATATCTGGCACGGGGGGGGTGGCAACCTCTAGACACAAGGGATACATCTGTATTTCAACATATCTGGCACGGGGGGGCGGCAACCTCTAGACACAAGGGATACATCTGTATTTCAACATATCTGGCACTGGGGGGCCGCAACCTCTAGACACAAGGGACACATCTGTATTTCAACATATTTGGCAGCAGGAATCAAGGAAGATCACTAGACACCAGGGATCCACAGAGTTGGGAGTGGGGTTACGGGGTAGAAAGCACCCACCCCTTCACCAGATTTGGTTAGATCAGGTGAGGATGGAGAGTGCTATCTGCAGCATTAAAAGGTGTTTTTGCCCACATTAAAAATCTGTCATAGTCATTTTTTGTATGTTTTTGTTTCTGCCCACCCTCCGGTTTTCTATGTACGGCCACAACCCCAGGATGATACTCATGCAAGGGAACTGTCAATGTTTTTACATACAGCAACAAGGAATTCTGGGTAAACTATAAAGCTGACTTAAATGTTCATTACTCAGAGGTACAGTCCCTTATTATGGTAGCGGGGACTGCAGACTAGCACCTATTAGGTAGATATATAACCTAGTTCTAGAGAAGTTTGAAGAAGCTAAGTATGTGCGCACATGGGCAGACTAGATGGGCCATAGGCCCTTATCTGCTGTCAACATTTATGTATATATATGTAGCAAAGCATTGTGGGTACATTACATAGCTGATTTTTCTGTTTCCCTTATTAAAGTGCAGTCTTCTATGTCAGTAGCAGAGCTCCAGATAAGATTTTTCAGGATGAGTACTGTACTCCTCATTTTGAAAATGAGGCGAGTAAAACCAAATTCAGATGCGTACAAAGGGAGTGGAGTACATTTTTTTTTTATTTTTATTTTTTTCTAGATAGGGTTGCCACCTTTGGATGAGGCAAAAACCTTATCCTAAGCTCCGCCCCTAGCCCCACCCCTTTTCATGACTCATCGTGCACTGTTCCTCCAATAAAAGACAACACTTAACGCAGCAGTTAAATAAAAATGTTAAGATGCTGTACTGTGCCTGTTAAAGTTACTTTCCCAGGTTCTTCCTAATTATTTACTTACAAATTTATTTATTTATTGACATAGGTTAACGAGATAAACATACAGAGATAAAAGAAATCTCATTTACAGATATGATCTGGGGGAGACAAGGGAAATACTGTAAATAGCACGTAGCAGCATACCTACTTTATATATTTTTCTGCCTCCATTTCCTGTTCTTGTCCACGGTACTATTTCAAAGCCTAAGAAGTGACCATACTTTTTTCTTGTGGGGAAAAAATAATTTACAACATTTAAAAATGCCTAAATTCTGTTAGAGATGAAAATGTTTACCAGCAAATGAAAGTGGAGGACAACTGACTCGGTTACAGTTACAAAAGGTGGGGCAGCTTTGCTGCTATGCCACTTTAAGGTGCATTGTAAAGATTAGGTTAAATAAGTGCTAATGGTGTTAATGGCCATACTTTACACCTCCCAGGGTGACTGCATTCACAAACAAAAGGCTACACTGACAACATAACTTGTTTGCAACCTGGACATGTAGCTGAAACAATGTGTGATATGACAAAATGTGTTTCAAAAGTATGTAAGCACTTAAAATGGCTCAAAAAACCTGACCAGCACAGAGCAATACTGGATTACCTGATAGGAACCCTGAAAACCTGATCACCAGATAAAAAACCTGACAGGTGGCAACCCTATTTCTAGATAAGAATTGATCAGGTGCCAACAATACTCCAGATTACGTTGGCAGGTAGGAGTACTTTACTCACCAGTTTTAAAATACAGTGAGTAAAAAAAATTGGGATGGGTATGAGTGCTGTAAATGTAGAAAAAATGCTCTTCTTGAATCACCAGTTATGTTATGAAGCACTATTCTTTGTCGTGTGGAGTATTTACAAAAGCTGGGTGAGTATTGGTACTCATTAAAAAAAATTTCTGAAGAGTATTTCCTAAAATGAGGTGGGTAAAATAGGTTGGTACTCCCCTTATCTGGAGCCCTGGTTGGTAGTGTTTACAGCAGTACAGTCTGTAGAAAAGTTTCTGTCAAACTGTTTTTGTGATGCAAACAGGCCAAAAAGATCAGTTGCCAGTCTGTGTAGATGTTGTTTGACTTTTTCTGCCTACTGGTGAAGTGACAGGTCTGAAGTGGCAGCTCCTGTCAGAATGTGGGAGCGTGATGATACTTTTCTATGTTTATGTTATAAGGCATGAATGAGTATAAGTAGTTCAGGAGTGTAATTATGGGTCAGACTACTTTTCTTTTTTCTTTGATGTCCAGCTTCTGCTAGGAGTCCAAAATTGTGAAAGGAAAAGGATGTCTGCAATACCAAGACTGACCAACAGAAGGTCTCTGTTTCAACACAGTGCTTAACAGAAATTTCCGATCTGAGAGGGCTACTCACATATTGTGGTAGTTGCCCTCAGCGACAGTTATTGTAGCCAGGTTTTAATTGATAATAGTACCTCATGTATTTGCAGTACTGCTCGTAATTTTGTCTGTAGCTGGGCTCTCCGAATATTTTCAAGAGTTGCAGTCCCGCCGCCATGCCCCTGCGCTCAAGCACGTAATGGCGTGTGACCAGGGAGAGAGTCGCCGCCGGTATAAGTGAATGGGGCTTCTTTAGCGTTTTATGCTTCAGGATGGCCAGTTGGACCGGTAAAGGAGAACACCACTTGACTAACAAGGTCCTTGTTAGTCAGCGGTGTCCTCCTTTACTGTCCAATAACCCTGGCTTATGCTTTCCGATCAAAGCCCCATTCCTTCGGTGACGCCCGCCTCCTCACTGATCTGCGTCGTACGTCTTGTACTGGTATATTGACAATATTCCAGAGAAACAGGCTGAGATATTGTGGCGTGTTGATTTCCAGCTGGATGGAAAGCACTTTAAAAACTTTGTTTCCCTTGCATGATGTCGCAGCTGAGGGTTGCAGCACTGAGAAAAAAAGGGTCCGTGTTATGCAAATGAAGCAGAGCACAGAAATAAAGGCATTTATTTCATGGAAAACAGCACTTTTTGGAAGTTTGAATGGTAGGAGACTGATTCACAGATCCTACAGGTTACTACTCCCATTTGTTATGGCAAACATGACAAAACCATTTTAATTAGCATTGCATAGTCAGGCTATTAGGCAATTAGCATGTCCAAAAAAGTACCCATTGGGTCGACCCAGTGGCGCTGAGGGTTGAGGCGCTGGACGCCACACCTCGCGCTATGCCGGCGACCCGAGTTCAGGAATGAGCCCAGGCCGCCCGGGGGTCAGCAGGGGAGAGAGAGGATCGAGCATCTGAAGGACTGGTCTCCTCTCTCGAGGTGGGATCCAGGGGAAGCCCTGTGTGGCAGCGGCCCCCGGTGGAGACTGGCGGCACTGCTATGCACAGGGGCTCGCTAGCAAACTAGGGTAGACGTCAGGCAGCTGCCTTCCGGACGTGGGTGGGAGCACCCACGTCGCGGGCTGGGTGGCATTGCATGTCCCACGTCGGGGGTGTAAACACTATGAAAATACCCCTGAAGACCTGGATAGGTGACGGCTCCTGCCAGTGCCACTGCCACACTCCCAATGCTGGTTCCCCCCGTGGTCTCTCTGGGGTGACCTGCCTGACCTGGGGAACCGCAACAAACTTGAAGATGGTCAGGGAACACAGTGGGAGGTAGAGCAAGCTGGTGAGTGCAGGGGGCCTGAGACAGTTTCAGGCTGAGGGCTCTAAACATAATTGGGAAAAAAAAAAAAAGTACCCATTATTCCAGTGCATATATATTCATGATATTGTCTTTCAGTTACATCTGCACCTGGGGTGCCTTTGCACTCATGTGCAAACATGTTTACCCTAACACAGTGAGGGGGAGGAGGATCGAGCATCCCACAGGACGACTGCCACCATGGGTACTGGTGCAGGCAAGAATGCACACAGAGAGGGAAAAGATGCTGACTGGCTGGAGTGGGCACTAATGCACAACATACTGATGCCTGCTATCAGCCGGCATCTCTGTGGGAGGGAAGTAAACTGAAAAAGGAACCCTTGGCTGAGCAAGATGATGGCCCGCATCGCCCACAGATACTGCATTCACAGACCTGGTCTCTCCCCTAGTGATGCTACCTGAAGTTCCCCAGAGACTTCACCCAGCCTAGGGCCCCACTGTAGGTGACAAGCTATGAGAGGAATGAGGAGGATAGCTAAGACTCAGGTGATTGGGCTGGGGTAATACAGATTCCTGAAGGAGGAGCCAGAAACCAGTGGAGAGAGGTGGTATGAAACACAGTGGTAGCCATCCTACTCTTCTACTTCACCACAGAAAAGCTATATGGATTTTTTACTGACAACAGCTTACTACAAGATTAATTTGTATTTATCAAATATATGAAGCAGCTTATGTTCTGTGGTGACAAGTGTAACATGTACAAACCGACAATAAAGTATAAAAAAAAAGAAAGAAAAGCTTACCACATTAAGTTAATGCAACACAGCACATCCCTCTTACGGCAGTTATCTTTTAAGGTACAACATAAGCTGAAGCATTATCTTGTGCCTAGTCAGCACAAGGTAACACTGATGTCCATGATATTCTTGGAATAATACAATACCATAACGACGAAATGCTGAACTGCAGTACCTTAATGTGAAACTTTTTCGTGGTAAAGTAGAAGATTAGGCTGGCTGCCACGGTATAGTTCTAAATATATAGAGATAAATATATACACACACACACAGATATATATATATATATATAAATACACACACAAGAGATATGCAGTGGAAACAAGTGGAATAAATGATTTATCTGCACAAGAGCGGTTTGACCTTGGGTAACCTTACGAGTGAGGCGTCCGAGGTCAAATTGCTCGAGTGCAGATAAATCATTTATTCCACGAGTCTTACACTTTATATTCCATTTATGCAATAGGAAGGGAGTGCAAGGAAATAAACAGGTTTTATTTTTTTCTTTAATTTGTGTGTTTTTTTTTTTTAATAAGATTAGTCAAATTATTTTGTTCTACGGTATCCTTGCAACAGTTACAGGTGGCTACTAGGATGGCAACGTTCTTGCTAGAAAAGCCACATCAATCATTTAGATCTCCTGGTCCAACTGGCTGCTTCATGTGGGCGGGCTGGACTGTTTAAAAAATATGGCATCTGTGTTTATGGTTTACTGAGTGAGCAAGGCTTACCTGTGTTTAAATAAAACGGAAATAATATTTTCTTTCGTTTCTGGCATCAGTACGATGATTGAAGAGATAAATGCACTGGCATGTGAAGTTTTTTTTTTTGCTTTTTTTTTTAATAAAGGGACAGTATGTTACAGTTGCAGGCGGCTGGCATGTGAGCAGGAGAGTGAAAGGGGAGTTTGCAGAGGTTGCTGTAAAAAGATAAAAATGAGAACTGAAAACAGAAGCTGCAGGTAAAATAAAGATTTGTTTCTGTACTGAGTAATGGAGGCTCTCAAATGCCACTGTTGCTGGCAGATGGCTGGACAGTGTGTGAGCAATAAGACTGCAGGGTATGTAGGGAACAGGGAACTGAGGTGACTGCAAATAGTTGTGTTAATGCAGTATCACTCTGACTTATGTGAGAGTTGTTTGCTTGTGTGTGGTCTCATGTAAGGTTAAATGGGAAATTACAGAATGCACTCGGAGAATGTAGTAAGTGCCGGATGGCGGGGGTGGGGGAATGATGACGCCTACTGTTTAGATAAACGGTGATGGTGTGTCTACTATGTGGATAAATAAAATGTATTCAACGGGTGTGGAGATAAATGGATTTATTCAATGGTTCCTGTGTCCACACCTATTGCATAGATGTATATATGGGAAATGAAGCGCACACTTCCACGAAAAATGAAATGTACATACTGTACTTACGATAACTGCTGATCTACCTAAATATCGTCTCAATAGATTATCACTAATTAGTCTGAGCCAGAGGCAAAAAGGACCCCGCAAAAGTCTGAACTCTTCTGGTTGGAGCTGATGGCGCAAGTCAACCCCACACATGCATCACTGCACACGCCCACTGGTATACAGCAACACCAGCTCCTCACTCCCTCAGCACCATTTTTACCAAGGAGAGGAGCAGCGTGAACCTAAGGAGTATCCTATACACTATCTAAGGGAATAAGGTAGCCCTGGTGGCTGTGAAAGAAGGGCCACAAATTCTAGTAACACAGTGTCTTCCTAGCCCGAACCAACAGCAAAGTGGTGAAGACCATTATACAATAATACTGGAGGAAGTCCATGGGATGGTGGGCAGGCATGGTAATCTATGGAGAAGATATTCAGGAAGATCAACAGTTGTGATAAATACTTAACTTTCATATCTTCAAAAATCAGTCTATTTCCACAGATTCCCACAAATGGGTCTGAGTACCAATCTCAGAGAAAGTCCCCCAGACTAATAGGGAGGCTGGAGCATTGGTGCCAGAAGAGTCTGAAAAGTGGTAGGGCCAAGGATGTACATTGTTCTGTAGTAATAAATTAACATGACTGCAAAAATTGATAGGGCCATTTATGAAAGTGGTAGTAGGGCCATGGCCATAGTGCCCCCCGTTCTGGCACATATGGGCTGGAGCTCAGGTACTAAAGACAATAATCCATTTTGAATGGTCCTGCCAAAGGTGGCACATTGCGTGGCATTGACATCCAGGGCACAGTGATTGGGAAGAGTGTGCATTGTGCTCCAAATTGCAGCCCTGCAGATCTCTGCAGTTGGCACCAAGCATAACTCTGTCAAAGAAGTGGCTATCACTCTGGTGAGTCATCGAGGCACAGGTCGGGAAGCACAGGAAAACCAGCAGCAGTTATAAAATTTGCAAGTAGAGTTTTAATTTTATCAGTAACTGTAAAATAAAAAAAAATTAAATTGTTCAGTGTAACTATATGCAAAGGCAATACAGTCAAAACAAGTCCTTTGTCAGAAGGTATCTCTAATTCTAAGTTTCAGTTTCTCCCTCTAACAAAAGATGCTACTCTTTTTATAATACGTTTTTGCCTGGCAAATTAACTTCTGCAACCTCATCTCATCTCATTAAGAATCATCCTATTTCTCAGAAAATTTATCAGAAGTTTGTCAATTTCCTTGCAGGTGCAACAAAATAGAAGATGGTGTCCCAGAACTAATCTCCTGTTGACAACTCTGCAAAAGAGATTGTGGCAGTCAAACTGCATCTCAACATTAACCCCATGAGTTCCAAAAGCTTTTAGCAATCATTTCAACGATGTAACTATGTACATTGCCAAACAAAGGGATCCCAGCTTCACATATATTTTTTACAACCACAGATACGCAAGGGGGAAGAAAAGACAGAAATAGAAAGAGAAGGCAGAGAGCTAGTGGGAGGCAGAGAATCGTGGGATCATCAGAGATTTCAGTTCCTAGGTCTCGCGAGAAAATTTGATTGCGTGATCAGACTGACAAGAGACAGAAAAGGACAGGATAAAACAGATCCTTGCATTTAACTCTTTATGTATAACACATGGGACAGGGTCTTATTCAACCCTGTCACATGGTGGAATGGGAATGCACGTTAACCTCCAGCTTTATCCTTGCCATGGTACAGCAGTGGAGAAGGCAGTACACAATCTAACAGGAAATGCATTTGATTGGGACATGTAGTCCTTTCGACTGGGGTGAAAAGAGACAAAGACCTGCTTTGTCTTTCTGTAGTCCTTGGTCCTTCCAGGTAAGCCTGAGGACCCTTTTCACATCCAAAGAGTGGAGAGTTCCTTCTCATACATTACAGAAATTGGCAAAGTAGGTATGCAGAATCAGGGCCCAATTTAAGTGAAACTCCAACACCACCTTAGGTAGAAATTTGGGGTGTGTATGGAGCACTGCCTTGCCTTTATGGAAACCAGTATAGAGAGGATCTGTGACCAAAGCACGGATTTCAGACGCTCTGTGTGCAGAGGTGATGGCCACTAAAAATGCTGTTTTCCAAGTCATATACTTCATGTCACAACTCGCAACATGTTTAAAGCGCTTGCAAGTGAGCATATCCAGCACAAGTCTGAGGTGCAAGGAGCCACTTGCTTCCTAATGGGGAGCCTTGTGTGCAAGATACCCTTGAGGAACCTCTTAAACAGTGGCAACTGTGCTAGAGAAAAAGGACCTAAAGGTTTGTACTACGCTGATATAGTGGATGGCTGGACCTTGGAATACTGCAGTCCTGCATCAGAAAGGTCCAGTAGGTCTTCAAAACCTTTTCAAGTGGATACTTAAAAGGGTCCATGGGGTTTTGGACACCAGATGGAAAAGCATTTCCATTTAGCTGTGTATGTTTTCCTGGTGGAAGGTTTACAAGCAGCCAACAGTATCTCAGAGACTCTCTGAGATACCTTAAACCTGTTAACTTCTATTTCTTCAGAAGCCAACCCTGGAGATGAAGGGAGCACAGGTGGGATGGAGTAACTGGCACTGAGCTTGGAACACAAATACATCCAGAGTGCCAGAACCTTCCGTTCACTGACTGAAAGTTGATTCAACAGAGGAAACTACATCTGCTGAGGTCAGAAGGGGGTCACTAGAATCATCTTGCCCTGTGTGCCTCCAGTTTGAACAGAACTCTTTGGATGAGAGGACTTGGAGGGAATGCATACAGAAACAGATTGTGCCACTGCAGTCTGAATGCATCATGACAAAAAATATCAGGCATGGATTTCTGTGGCAGTCAAGGCAGTATGACATTGAGAAAGGGGACGCATAAAAAGGTCCATGTCTAGGGTTCCCCAGTCACCAAACAGCAATTTCACAATGTCTGGAGCTAGTGACCATTCATGAGGGTCTGTTGTTCAACTTACCTGGTCTGTCAATATTCTGAACCCCTAGCAGGTAGATGGCCTGGAGCAGGGCAGGGCCCCCTGCTCCAGGCACCATTCCCACATTCTAACTACCTCCCTGCAGAGAAGGTAAAAGTGTGCTCCTCTTAACACAGTACATGGCAGTTTTGTTGTCCATCTGGAGGAGGACTGTCTTTTGGCTGACCAAGTCAGCTAGGACTTGCAGACCATAAAGAACTGCACATATCTCCAGCACATTTATGTGGACATGCTTTTCTTAGGAGTCCCAGATGCTGTGTGTGTGGAGAAGCTGGCAGTGGGCTCCCCACCCTGGTAAGGGGGCATCAGTAGTGAGAGTCAACTCTGGCTTCGGTGGGAAGAATGCGAACCCCTGAAGGAGGTTTTCCTCCTCAGATCACCACAGCAGGGATCTCACTACAGGTTTGGTGACCTGAATGTGGTAGTTCTGAGACTATCATATCTGTGATCACTGGGCACTGAGCATCCACTGTGTCATTCTTATGTGCAGCCTTGCTAAGGGGACGGTGAACACCAAGGATGCTATGAGTCCCAACATTCACAGAATGAGCTGGCACGGTCTTGTGCTTCATAAGACAGGATGCCATCAGCAAGACTGCTTGCACTCTGCTGTCTGGGAGGAAGGCCCAAGCCCAGGTTGTGTCCAGAATGAACAGTTACATAAGAACTTACCATAACAGTAGATCTTTGAGAGAATCTCTTGTAGCAGGTCATACCTTAGGAATTAGCCATCAAGCTACAGGACCACATTTTTGTAAGCAGTCTTACTGGGGCCGCCCACGGCGACATACCCATGTTGACATCCTCCTATATAGCCGTAGGCAGCCCCATAACCTCCTCAGTTCCCCGCCGGAGATCATCCAGCAAGGATGCACCGCCAAGGGAACTGAGAAAGAGCCCCATCAGAAGAAGCATGAGGAGCTGAAGGGTCACCATCCTAGAAAGGACAAACAGGAAAGGAGAACTCACAGGAAATGGGGGAAGGAGGGAGGGGCAGAATGACCTGCTGCAAGAGATTTCTCTTGAAGATCTACTGTTATAGGAAGTTCTTACGTAACTGTTCTATCTACTTTGTGGATATCTCTTGCAGTACGTCACACCTTTGTAATGAGTCCCAACCAGTACCACAGAGGAGACTAGTATGGGAGGCTGGAAAGTGGCAAGCTAGGAGAGAAGGCCCTGCAACACTGCCAGGCTGAAAATGGCATGTCTTCTAGAGGTGCTGTCCAGACTGTAGTGCTTTGTGAAAGTGTGGACAGTACTCCAAGTGGCAGCAGTACAAATCTCTGCTACCGAGACACCCCTGAAACAGGCAACAGAGGTGGCCATGCCTCTGGTAGAGTGGCCCTTAACAGACCCAAGAAATCCCTTATCGTACTTCCTGTAACAAAAAGCGATACAGTTAGGCAACCATTTGGACAAGCACTGGTTTGAAACTGGCACGCCCTCTTTCCCAGAGGTGAATGAAGTAAACAGCTGCGAGGACTTCCTATGGTCCTTCATACGTAAATGTAGTAACACAAACTCATATGGACATCTAAAGTGTGCAGCAATGCTTCCCCTGGACTAGCATGCTCTGGATACTAAACAGGTAGGTGGATGGTTTGATTCAAGGTAAACTCAGACACTACCTTAGGAAGAACTTTTGTATGCAAAAACACCCTGTCTTTGTGGAAAGCCAAACAGGGCTGCTCACACATGAGCATCTGGAGCTCGGAAATCCTTTGAGCAGAAGTAATAGCAACCAAAAATAACACTTTCCATGACAGAAAACGTAGCTTGCAAGTCACAGCAGGCGCAAAAGGAGTCAAAGTAAGTTTATCCAAAACAAAATTCAGGTCCCAGGCTGGGACAGGATTATGGACCGGAGGCTTTACATGTATAATGCCTATCAGAAAAGTAAGGGCCACATCCAAGCCACCATATGCCCCTCAATAGGCATATGGAAGGCTGATGTAGAAGACAAGTGCACTCTGAGCAAAGAATACTTAAGGTCAGCATCAGACAGGGATAGCAGGTACTCTAAAATCTGGTTCACTGGACAGGTGAAAGGGAACAGATGATGGGAAGCTGTCCACAAAGTAAAGCATTTCCACTTTATGGAATAAGCTGCCCTGGTGGAAGGTTTCCTAATGGCCACTAAGACATCAGCCACTTTAGGAGAGACTCCAAATCTGGCAATGGCTACATCTTTAGAAGCCAGTCATTCAGATGAAGGGACAGGAGGTTTTAATGGAGAAGGGTCCCCTGTTCTTACGACAGCAGGCTCCAACACTGAGAAAGAGGTACCAGAGGCTCCACTGCCAACTACTGCAACAGTGGAAACCAAATCTGCCGAGGCCAGAAGGGGGCCACTAAGATTAGTGTGGTGCCCTCCATCTGGACCTTGATCAGTACTCTGGATCAGAAGAAAGGGACGGTATGTATAAAGGAACCTCCCTTTCCAAGACAGGGACAATGCGAGAAAAAAGAGGCAGTTTTGTGTTGTGTAGGGATGCAAAAAGGTCAAACTCTGGACAACCCCACCAGTTGAAGAGGTCTTCCACCACCGAGGTGAGCAGTTCCCTTTTGTGCATTCTGGACTGTGACTGGCTTAAGTGGTCTGCCAGGACATTTTGGGTGCCTGGAACATGGACAGCTGACAGCCCCAGGCCGTGGTCCAGAGCCCAGTACCAAATCCTCATTGCCTCGCTGAACAGGGGGTAAGAGTGGGTGACCCCCTGCTTGTTGATATAGTGCATCACACCGATATTGTCCATCTGCACCTGCAAAGGTCCCGGGGACAGATAGGACTGGAAGGCCTGCAGGCCATATATGACCGCTCTCATCTCAAGGACACCAATGTGCAGTAAGGCCTCAAGTAATGACCATGTCCCTTGAGTCTGAAAAGGACTCAGATGGGCACCCCAGCCCATTCCCGAAGCATCCGAGGTGAGGATTTGGTGAGGAGGGGGAATGAGGAAAGGAACCCCTGCTAGTAGTTGGCTGGGTTCCAATCACTATTAGAGAACCTTCTTGATGGGGGAGGAGACCAGGAACATCTGCTCCAGGTCATCCATCCACTGGTCCCACTGCACCCTCAAGGTAAGGCAAGGCAAATTTTATTTTTCCAGGCGCCCAATCTTGTAGGCTCTGGGCACCGTACACATTAAACCTTAGACTGCTGACAGAATTAGAACGTATTGGAGTTAATACACAACTACTAATAAAATAAGAACAAATAAATTACAGCAGTAATAAATTAAACAGGCTATGTAAAATAAACAGGACCTAAGCTAAAAACAGTAACTAATAAGATTTAATAGACAGTGTCTGGCAAGGCCTGACTGAACAGGTGGGTCTTGAACCAGGCCTTGAATACCTCAACTGAAGGGGCCTCCCATACAGATGGTAGAAGCAAATTCCACAGGTCGGGGCTGGCAACACTAAACGCCCTGTTGCCGGCAGTTTTTAACCCCGTCCTGGGAATCGCAAGGAGGCCCCTGGAGGAGGAGGAGCAGAGGGAGCGGACCGAGGCAGTAGGTGTAAGAATGTCAAACAAGTATCCAGGGCCCAGCCCATGTAGGGCCTTAAAGGTGAGCAAGCCCACCTTGAAGACGATCATCCACCTGACTGGCAGCCAGTGCAGTTCACACAGCACTGGGGTGACGTGTCAATATTTCTACTGCCCAGTCAACAACCTGGCAGCTGTGTTTTGTACTAGCTGCAGCCAGCGGAGGGTACCTTCTGAGACCCCAAGGTAGAGCGCATTACAGTAGTCAAGCCTTGACATCACAAAGGCATGCACCAAGGTGGGGAGGTCCAGGGGTGGAACTAGGCGCTTGATTCTGGTGATACTCCTAAGATGATAAAAGCTGATCCGGACAATGGATGACACCTGAGCATCAAATGTCAATTGCTGCCAAAGGTCACACCAAGATCACACACCCTAGAGGAGGCCTTCAATGGCACAGACCCCAGGAACAACCCTGTTGCTGCGCCACAGGCCATCCTATCATGCCCTCTGTTCAACTCCACCACCAGTACCTCTCTTACCAGGGTTCAGTCGCAAACCAGCTGGAG
This sequence comes from Neoceratodus forsteri, assembly GCA_016271365.2. Lineage (NCBI taxonomy): Eukaryota > Metazoa > Chordata > Ceratodontiformes > Ceratodontidae > Neoceratodus > Neoceratodus forsteri. Next base: position 1,733,783,394 of record CM057449.1, read on the forward strand.
GTCATCCAGTCACTGATCTTGCCAAGGCATTCATTTAGCACTCCCACCGCACTAGATGTCCCAGGGGCAAAGGAAAGATACAGTTGGGTATCATCCGCATAGAAATGAAAACCCAAACTGTATTTCCTAATGAGCTTTCCCGGGACAGCATATACACGGCAAACAACACTGGTGACAAGATCAAACCCTGAGGTACTCCAAACGACAGGAGGCTAGGGGAGGAGAAGGAATTCTCCATCACTATCTGTTGCCTTTTATTCGTGAGATGGGACTCAAACCAGGAGATGACAGTGCCGGCGTGTCCACAAAATTCCCTCAGGCGGTCAAACAACACACAATGGTCTATCATGTCAAAAGCTGAAGAGAGGTCAAGGAGAACGAGAACTGTCCCCTCTCCTCAATCTCTAGCCCTGAGGAAGTCATTGTGCACCAGAACTAATGCAGTTTCCATGCTATGCCTTGCATGAAACCCCAGCTGGAGAGGTTCATAAAGATCAAGGGCCACGAGGTGCTCCTCAAGCTGCTGCACCACAACTTTCTCAACAATCTTCCCTAAGGATGGGAGGTTGGAGATTGGATGGTTATTCAACTTGACGTCAGGGTCTAAAGATGGTTTCTTCAGAAGTGGTCTGACCAGCGCCTCCTTCAAGGCATCTGGGAAGACCCCTCTGAGAGAGAGCACCGGACAATCGAGGCAAACACCGGGCCAACGGTGTCAACACATCCCATCAAGAAATGCGTCTGCACCGGGTCCAGTTCACAACATGTGTGCTTCAGCCCGAGAGCAACCCCAGTGACCTCAGCTACCTCCACTGGTTTAAACTCCTCTCAACTAGGCAGAGTGCTCTCTGGACGCCAAAGATGACCACTGTTGGCCACACTGTGGCTCACTGGTGGTATGCCCCGTCAGATGGTGGACACCCTGTCTGAGAAGAAGTGAACAAACTCTTAGCATAAAGAATCGGAAAAGGCTTTTTTTCGGCTGTAGACAGGCTGGGTTTAACAGCCTGTCCACAGTCTGAAAGAGCACTGTGGTTGATTCTTCCTGGCAGCAATCTCCCTGGACAGGAACTCTGCCTTCTTATGGATGATTGCCCAATGATACCCACCATAATGGGAGCACAGGGCCAGTCTGTCCACCTCCAACCCGGACCTCCGCCAGCGGCACTCCAATCTCCGACCCAAAATCTTCAATGCCTTGAGCTCCCTGTCAAACCACGGGGGCCTCAAGTGAGAGGATTTGGGTAGTACACGGACCGGTGCAAGACAGTTGATCGCTGCCGATATCGTCCTGTTACAGGCAGCGACAGCCTCGCCCGTACCCCGTAAGCATGCACTACCCACACTGGATAGATCAGCCACTGCCAGAAATCCCTCCAGGGTCAAACCCCTCAAAAGGCAGTAGTTTACCATCTCTGCGGGGGGAGGGCTCTCGGGGGGGGGGGCCCCCAAACGAGAACTCCACTATGCAATGATCAGACCACATGACCCGATCAGTCTTGAGGTTACTAACCTCAAGCCCCAGTGAGAAAACCAGGTCCAACACGTGACCGCCCTGGTGGGTCACGGAAGAAACTTCTTGCAACAGGCCCAGAGATGACATTGTCTGGAGGAAGTTTATAACTCAGCCTGGAGGATTCATCATCGGCCCAAACATTGGAGCCCCCGGAATTAAACATCTGGGGGGCTCCAACGTTTCACCAGCAATGAAGTCGGCTACCTCCTGCAGGGATTCACCTGCCACCCCAGGGGGACAATAAATCAGAAGAATCCTGTAGCCTGCACTCGGACTCCAACATACGGCCATACATTCAAAGGATCCCAGTTTTCCCACTGGGTGCATAGTGAAGTCAAGTTCGGATCTAAAGCAGATTGGCCATTCCCCCGTCCCTGCACTCCACTCTGGGGCAGTACACTACCGAGTACCCATGGGGGACAGTGGCCTCTAGAACCGGGTCAGCATCATCACCCACCCAGGTCTCAGTAATGCACACCAGATCGACTGAGGAACTCAAGTCTGCTATAATTGTGGCCTTATTCCTGATTGCTTGAGGGATGTAGATATGCAGTCTTGCTAGGGGAACAGTGGTGATGGCTGTGGCCATCAGATACAGCAGCCTGAGATATGTCAGAGCCATGACATACCGGCTGTGAATGATTTGCTGGGCCTGTGCAATTAAGAGCTCCGGACGATACGGAGACAGGAAAGCTGAGCCCAGGGCAGTATCCAGAATGGTTCCAATGTACTGAAAATGCTGGCCAAGGGTCAACACTGACTTGGCCAAGTTGACTGTAACCCCCAGCTGACTGAACAACTGCAGGGTACACACCAGGGTCAAGGACAACTGCTCTTGGGACTGGACCTTGAGCAGCCAGTCATCCACATAAGGAAAAACATAAATTCCCTCCCTCCTGAGGGCTGCCACCACCACAGTGAGGCACTTGGTGAAGATCTGAAACACCAACGACAAGCCAAGAGGGAGTACTCTGAACTGGTAGTGCACCCCCTTGGAACAGGAACCTGAGGTATTTCCTGTGGGAAAGACAAACCCTGATATGCAGATAAGTGTCTTGTATATCCATGAAGCACATCCAGCCCCCTCCTGGAGCAAGGGTAACAGACCAGGGAGGATGACCATCCTGAACTTTTTGTATTTGATGTATTAATTTAGGTTGCGCATATCCAGGATGGTCCTCAAGTCCCCTGTGGATTTGGGGATGAGGAAGTAGTTGGAGTAGAACAAAGTGTTTCGCTGGTCCTTGGGAACGGGTTCTATAGCCTTTTTTAGTAGCAGCAACTGGATCTCAACCCACAGTACGGGAACATGCATGGGGAGGGGGGTAAATGGAGGGCCTCAGGGAACGTTCTGGATGCATCTTCACGAATTCTAAAGCATGACCCTGTTGCATAAGCTGCAGTACCCAGGTGTCAGATGTGATCTCCTGCCACCCGTCTAGATGGAGGGAGAAGCGATCCCCTACTACCACATCATGGAGAACCAGATGGGGGGGGGTCGAGCAAGGAGTCAGGCCATGGCAGAGCCCGTGGCTGGGCCCGCTCCGCCTCCTCTGGAGAACTTGCCAGTGGTGGAGTAGGGGATAGGCAGGGCGGTGGCCACTTTGCATTTGGCAGGCTGCTTCAAGGTGGCCATGGGCCACTGAGTGGCATGCCAAAAGGGCACCCTCTGACCACTGTTCTGGTGGGTGTGGTAGAGGGAGTGGACCAAGTGCAGGGTTCTACTCAAAGCCTGCAGGTCATTAAGAATGTCTTGCACATCTCCACCAAAGAGCTTTAGTCCCCTGAAGGGGGCATTCAAGATGGACAGATGGACATCTGTCGCAAATCCTGACACTCTGAGCCAGGAGTAGCACCAGATGCAAATGCCTACTGCTGAAGCTCTGGCTGAAGCATTCACAGCATCATAGGTAGCTCTCAGCAAATGTCTACCCACGTCAGCAGCAGACTGGAGGACCTTAAGCATCTCCTGCTTTTGGGAACCATCAGGAAGAGACTGGGCAGTCAATCTAGCTGCATCCCAGAGGTCATCCTGGTACTTTAGCATGTGCCCCACATAACTGAGGACCCTTATAGCTATGGTAGAAGAGACAAATACCCTTTTATCCATCAGGTCCAACTTTCTGGACTCCTTATCAGGAGGAAGAGAGCCGAGATGTTGGGGTCTTTTTGACCAGTCATGGGCTGCATTTATGACTACAGAATATGCCTGGGGTGGGGGGGTCTAGAGAAAAAGGTCTTCCCCGAGGGGGGCCTGGCACAGTTTGTCAGCCGTCCTGGGAAGAGTGGGGACCAGGTGAAGCCTATGCCAGGCAGCTAGAATAGCATACTCATACGTGTCAATGATAGAAGGTTTATAAAATGGGCAACGTAAATCAGCCAATCAAAGAAGCAGCTCACCATGCATGAAATCTGTTCCATGTATGGGTTAAAAAAAAGAGCTGGCAGTAAAAGGCTAAGATTCTGGTGGCAAAGAACGTTGGCATTTTTACTGCCAGACATCTTTTTTTTCACTCAATGCGAGAGAAAAACAGCTAGATTACCTGCTCCTGCCACTCTGTTTATCCCAAATGAAAACAGCACCTAAATGCTACAAACGCGGACTCCCTGCAAGATAATAACAGCCAGTGTAACAAGAAATGAACACAGATGACAAAAATATATGAAAAAACACGTATAAAACCGACCAGTTTAAACGACCAGACTAGGTGCTTGTAACGGATCCCCGGGAGTAAACTACAGTCTCACGAATCTGCATTTACATAGGCCGATGCAGACTGTGGCTGTCGGCTCTCTGCTACCTTCTATAACAGCACCTCCCTCTATAATGTAATACACCCCATACCTTGCCCAGCAGCTGTCCCTTGCAGTAGCACCTCCCGCTATTCGGGTCCCGTACCTTGCCCAGCAGTCATCCCTTGCAGTAGCGGCTCCCGTATAATTCGTGCTGATGGGTCCGACGGGTACAACCAGTATGCGGTCGTTTTATCTCAGCAGCTGCATCTTTCCATCTTCAGTTAACTTTTAGTTTGATGTGTCCCGTAACTTGCCCAGCAGCCTTTACTTGCAGCAGCACCTCCAGCATAATTCGTGCTGATGGGTCCGATGGGTACAACCAGCACAAGCTCATTTTATCTCAGCAGCTGCATCTTTCCATCTTCAGTTAACATTTAGTTTGATCATTTAGGAATGGCAATAATAGCAAGAAAGAATGCCTCATTTAGGGATGGCAATAATAGCAAAGTAGAAGTACACTGCTATATGCAAATGGACTACTGAATATTAACACAAAATTCAGGCGGAAGGACCATTTTATCATAAATTTGCAGAACAAAATGTTTTTTCTCCATATCATTATTTTTCTAACTGTGAAAAGTAAAATAAAAATAGTAGACCATTTTATAAGCGCAATAAGACATTCCACGGTGTGCATGGAACATATTTTACCGCACGCATGGGGCTAAAGGCACTTGGCCAAGGCCTCGTGCCTTATTACGCCCCTGGCTGTGCGGTAAAAAATGTTCCATGCACACCCTGTCATGTCTTATTGCTTACATAATAAAGGGAGGGGACAAAGGCATACATACTGTAGGTATTGTGCCAAGTTCCTCCGAGATGCATCCTGTTCTGCACAGTCAAAATACATGGCAACCTGCAGTTGCTGCATTAAGTCAGCGAAGGATGGGTCATCAGAGGGGGTGGGGAAGGGACATAGTTGGAGTCCTCCCTCACCGATGAGACTGTGGAGGTGCTAGAGGGGGTTCTAGCCCATGCATCCTCATGGTCTTCATCCTTGTGCTCCTCCGGTTCGGAGGAAGTCAGGACGATAGTCGTCATCATCCCCCAGTTCAGAGGGAGGCACCAAAGGCAATCATGAGTGCGAGGGGGTGGGCCTCGATGTCCAGCACAAGAGTGCCGCAGCTGGCCGAGAAGGTCCCCCCCGACGATGGGGTCTGGGCTGGAATCACTCATTGTGCAAGGTCCAGGACTGAGGAGAACAGAGCCTAGACTTCAACGGTTACAGGTATCAAAGGAACGCACTGAGACAGAGGCGGGGGGACTGAGACCTCAGTGCAGAGAGCGATGTGGAAGGAGTGGTGGGATGGGGGTAGGCTGGGGCACCAACTGGGAGGCCCGCAACTCCACTGCCGCCGGGCTGGTAAGAGACATCGACAAGACAAGACGACCGCCCGAAAAGTAGTGATGGTCATTGGCTGCAAAGAGACCAGCACCACTCTCTTACTGCGGCCCCTGAGGAGGTGGGGAGGTGTTCAGCAGGGGTGGGTGAGTTGGTGGGGGCAATGGAGGAAGCCCCAGCAAAGAAGGCCCAGCATCGAAGGAGCCAATGGGCCGCACTGCCAGCATCTCTCCTGTGGCAGACAGGGTGAGGGAGGCAGTGGGGATCATTGGTGGGAGGTTGGGAGAGCCCACTGATGAGGAACTATCACTGGACTGGGAGGCTCCAGCGGTGATGACTGCCAGAACCTGCCCTGTAACCAGAAAGGTGGGGAGGCAGCGGGGGTCATCGCTGGTCTGGTCGAAGACCCCAAGGTGGTCGACGCTGAGAGTGGTGACTGGGAACACTCCTGGAAGGGTTTATGATTCTTCTCCCAGTGGTGGGACTTCCCTGACAATGACTTGTTCCAGGCCTTACCAGAATGTGAGCCCGAAGACGGGGCTGGGGAAGGAGAGAAGCCCCTGGCCTGCAGCTCCTTTTCTAAGATGGAAACCTGCTGCTCCATAAGGAATGCCTTGAGCTCCTTCAAGCGACGTCGTCAGGTGGCTTGATTGAAGCCGCTACAGATCTCGCAGGCCTGGATGTTGTGACCAGCACTGAGGCAATGGACAGAGTCGTGGTGTAAGTCTTTATCAAAAACTTTCTGCCCACAGCTGCAGCGACAGATCAATGAGTCCAAGCTGGATATAAATGAAGGAAAAAGGGGGATCACTTTTTAGGGAAACAGTGACACAGGCACTAGAGTGAGGTAAAAATAAATTGGGAATTTGAGGTTTCAAAAATGGCGGTCGACTGAAGTGATGGTGCTCCAGAGTCCAATGCAATTTTCAATGGCGGGAAAAGAACTGAGGAGGGCGTGGGGCCGCCTATGGCTATATATGGGGATGTCAATGTGGCGACATCGCCGTGGGCAGCCCCAGTAAGACTGCTTGCAAAAATGCTTTCATGCAGTTCTGGCACCTGCCGGCTTAGGTTCCTAAGGTGTGACCTGCTGCAGGAGATATCCTCAAAGAAGATCAGCCCCTACGAACAGAAGTACCTAGGAGGGCTCTAGCTAAGACTTGAAGGGTTCAGCATAACTCCAATGAGTGACAGAAACCTCCTGACGAAGACATGTTCCTAGCCTCGCAGTATTGGGGTACTTTGTTTCTGATTCAAAACTCACAGTATTGTTGTACTCTGAAGCTTGCAGTAATGCTGACACTTAGTTCCAACAGGAATTCATCAAGACACATCCATCAATAAATCAATCAGTTTTATTTGTCAAAGTTGACAAAAGTTATCACACATGAGGAAGCTCCAGAGAGCGAAACGCTGGAGTAACTGCCCCTCATAGAGCAGCCTGGTTTTCTGCTGTATCCGTGTAATAACTTTTGTCAACCACGACAAATACAACTGTTTGATTTGACAGATGTGTTTTGGCGAATTCCTGTTGGAACTAAGTGTCAGCATCTACTGCAAGCTTCAGAGTGTAACAATACTATGAGTCTTGAATGTTAATGTTTGGGGTTGCCTACCCCTTGTCTGCACCACCTCCCTATCAGTGCGCAGTGTTCTTGGACAGTTTTTTTTTTTTTTTTAACTTTGTTCCTGATTGCCTGTTGCATTACCGCCTGTCTACAATTCAAATTATAAGACCTAATGAATTAAAAATGATCTGTGAGACTACTCCAGTGTGCAAGTGTTCCCCTTTTCTGTTTCTTAGTTGTGCTGGACGTTTTTTCTGACATCCTTCATCTTTGTCCCAGACATTAGAAACTGCAAGGCAAGATGGACTGCAGGTGCAGCGGTAGTGTTTTTGCTTGTGACACTGACGCCGCGGGTTCAGGAATGGATCCAAGGAGTGGGAGGGTCAACCAGCAGGAGGAGGATTCGGCGTTCCAAGGACTGCTCTCTTTCTCTGGGCAGGGGGAAGCATTTGACCCAAGATCGACCCCTGGCAGAGGCCAGGGAGAGCCGCTGTTGAAGTTTATATGTAGGGGAGGTGTGCTGGACATCAGCGTTTCAGCACACTACGTCACTGCACACCACACCTCCTGGGGACCTAAGCATCTAAAATGCTGGCCCCATTGATGACACCCTGCTCCTTTGGTCCCGCTAAGCCCACCCGCGACACTCAGCTGGTGACAGTGTTCAGTCCTCTGTTGGGAACGGCATGACCCCACAGCCCTGCCATGGGAGGTAAGCCAGGGAGGAATCCTAGCAGTTGGAGGATCTGCCAGGAAGCTAGTTCTGTCTCCATGGGTGGAGCACCTACTCGGCGGCCCCATCCAGGGGGGCAAGCCTGGGAGGACCACCACCGAGGTAAGTCCCAGGAGGGTGGAGGTCCAGGAGGAGCGGGGACTAAGCCACCAGGGACTAGGCACCGAAAAGCATATTAAAAAAAAACTGCAAGGCAATGGCCATTGCCTGTTATGTCTCCTGCCTGGATGAACCTATCAGGAGCTAGTCGCTCAGGTACAGGAACACCTATGGTCCTAGCTTTCTGAGGTGGGATGCAAGTACTGCAAAGCACTTCATAAAGCTTCACAGTGCCAAGGAAAGCCCAAAAGGTAGGACTCTAAATTGGTAATGTTGCCCCTCCACACAGAACCACAGGTACCTGTGGTAGTTGGGGTGCAGCAGTATATGCTGATGTGCATCCTGCATATCCAGAGATGCTAGCCAATCCTGTGTCTTAAGATAGGGTAGCAAGAAACCCAGCAAAATTATCTTAAACTTTTCACGATCCATGTACCGGTTCGGTTTTCTGACATCCAGAATGGGGCACATGTCCCCTCATTTCTTGCATACTACGTAGTAGTAGAATTAGAACCCTGTGTTCTGTTCTGACTGGCACTATTTCCACTGACCTGTTTCTCAGTAGGCCTATAAGCTCTTGTGTTAGCAGCTCTAACATGTGACATGACAAGGGGGTAATTGCCTCTTGGGCATAGTGTCCAGTAAGGTTTCCAACAACTCCAGCGAATAACCCTCTCAGATGATCCTTAGAACCTAGTTGTCCGTCGAAATGGATTCCCACTTACGGTAAAACTGAGTGATCCCCCCCAACACAACCACCACCACTGGGAAGAAGTGGTCCACCTCAGACAGCTGAAGCAGACCCAGGGCGGCAGCTTCAGATGGCGGCACTGAGTGCTTTTGACTCCTGTGTTTTCGGCTGCACTTCCTTGTTGGCTAGAAGTGGCTGGAATCTGTTATGGGAGTCTCTTCTGCCCTTGGCATAAAAGGACCGCTTATTATGGAAGGAGCTGCATCCCCTACCCCTTTGTGGTTTGTACGAACTCGGGTTGAAGTCTTAAGTGTAGTTCTGGTTTCGTTAGACTCCTTCATTGACTGTTCCACCTGCTGTCCAAACAGATAAGTGCCATTGAAGGGCACATTCATGATTTGTTGCTGGATATCCAGGGTGAGGCCAGTAGTCCACAACAAGAAAATCCTCCTGATGCAGGCTGCCGCAATGTGGGGTGCTGCATCAAAGGAATCCACAGAGGCCTTCAGCTGGTGACTATTAGAAAAAATACCTTGTTTAACAGTTACCAGTACTTCCTGCTTAGCCTCTGTGTCTGGCAGGGCCTCTGCCAGTGACTTCCGCTTGCACCAGAGGATGTACTCATATTCGGAAAAAAGGCCTTGGTAGCTAGCTAGCCTCATGCCTCGCATAGCCAAGGCATAGGCCCACTTGCTCATGGTGTACACCCTGCTCGACTCCTTGTTAGTGTGGCACGCTGTGACGTCCTTAGATACTATGGCTTTGTCATTCTCTGCAAAAATGACTACAGTATCAGCTACTGGCTCAGTGAAATACATGGGTTTAGACTTCAAGCCACATATTTTCTGTCTGCCTGTTTGCAGACAACTGCCACAGAAGCAGGCCTCCTTCAAGTTGACTCTGACAGGGTCTTTGGGGCTGTCTGGATGGGAGGGGTAATAGAGACCCTTAAGCTCATTTGAAAACTCTAGTTGAAGGCATCAAGCATGGTCTATGGCTGCTGTCTCAAAATTTAGAGTGTAATGCATGTTTTTGAGCAGAACCTGAAAGGAGAGATCCTCCTAAGACAAAGTAACCGTAACTGGATCAGGGTTCTCTGAGCTGTAGACGTCATCACCCTTGTCCCCGTCAGTCCCAAATACGACTCATCTCTTTCACCCAAAGGGTAGAAGGGGAACCTAATGGGCGACAACACTGGCGGTGGCCTCGTCAACACTGATACTAGTCCCAGCACTACGTAGGGTCTCAAGAACAACACCATAGGTGGCACTGAGGTCTGGCCTGGGGCCATCCCCAAAGAGATCAACTTCAGCACTGAAGGCAACACCGGTGTCGACTCCAAGGCAGGCCCTTAAGAACCTGACCCCAGCACTGGACACGGCAACAACAATGGTGTTGAGGGTCCTGCCAGCCCCAGAGGACTCAGCAGAGACACTGTGGCTGTCCTTGTCCTAGAAAGGGCTGGAAACAGCACCACAAGAGGAGTCTATACTAGTGGGAACAATGGCGGTCCCAGGGCTGGAGTCAAAGTCAGCACATTTAAGCCCGAAGGGCCAAGAGCCAGCACCATCAACAATGTCACTGCACTTACATGCTGGAACCACTACTCCGCAAGAGCTGCCCAATAGCCACACTGCTCACCCGAGGCCCTCCACTGGACAGAGGGAGGCTACAGGACGAATACACTGTCGTTGTATAGACAGTGAAGCTCTGGACCAGACCAGGAGAGCGAAGGAGACACTGTGCACTCAATGACAGGAAAAAAGGAACTGAAGCTGTTGGGGGCTGCTGCTACTGTACACCAGTGGGCTCAAACGGTGATGCATGTGGGGCCTACTTGTGCCACCAGCCCACACCAGATAAGTTTTGCGTCCCCAGGATCCTACCTCATCCAGCTGAAACTTATTATTATGAATCTATGGAGATGACTGATTCTTGAAAGATGTCACTTTGTGGGGGCAAACCCTGTTTTTGCACAGCAAAAGCTTCTAATATGCGGCCCTAGGTTGGTTTTGCATGGTATAAAGGCTTGTGACAGGGTTGGGTAAGAACCTTTATGCAGAGAGAGTTAAAAACAAGGATCAGTTTTGTCCTCTCATATTCTACCACTTTTATGTCTCTTGCCTGTCTAATTGTGCAATCAAATTTTTCTTGTGTCACCTAGGAATTGGCCACTCCAACGGTCCCACAATTCCCCTAATTATCTCACTTCCTTCACTTGCTGTTTCTAGTCTTTCTTTCTCCCCTTGCTTCTCTGTGGTTAAATATATACATACATACACATGAGTCTTTATGTGAAACTGGAATCCCTTAGTTTGCAAATGTATATAATTATATTGCTGAAGTGACTGCACAAAGCTATTTGGGTATATTAGAAACGATAACAATCTTGAACACAGGGGGTTGACCTTGAGATGTATTTTGACCTCTACTAGCTTGTTTGCAGAACTGTCAACAGGAAACCAGCTCTGGGACAAAATGCATTATTATTCTGTTGGACCTTTTAAGACTAGATTTACTCTTTAGGCTGGCCTCAGAAAGGAAACTAACAAAGGTTGGATACATTTTGTGAAAAACAGGAGATGTGACTCACAACAGCAGGATGCAGAGTTTGAACTGCCAGGCAAAAACATCCTATATACACAGAGCAATGTTTTGAGCAATATTTTTCCAGAGACACACTATGCTTCCTGACCTATGCCACTATGACAGTTGATATTAAAAGTGGTATTTACGCCCTGCATACTCTATGCCAGGAGTTTTGTGCGTCAGTACCAAACCTGGTACCAGGGAAACATAGAAGAGAGGTATGGATCCTGCAACAGCAAGCCCAGGAGTGATTACTATAAGAATAGCAGCCAAAACAGAAGCAGAAACAAAAGATCAAACTGAGACTGTACAGCCGGCACCAGTGATGAAAGAAGAAGAACAGGCAGGGACAGAACCTGAAAGCATGTCTGCCTTCTTCAAACGGTGGGCTATACAAGAGAGAGAGACTAACAAACAGAGCAAAGAAGAGATGTGGCAACAGGAGCCGTGATGGCTGGATGCCTTACAAGCAATCAAAGCTGAAGACTCTGGTACGGCCCAGCAGCTCAACGAAACAAAAACAACTTAAACACTTAACTTACAAAGCTGTGTCCCTTGGATAATATCAAAGAATACCTGACAACTTTTGAAAGAGTCGCTGGAGCCTGCCAAGGGCCAAAACAACAAAAGGCAATCAGGCTGATATCTTATCTGACAGGTAAAGCCCAACTTGCATACAGCAATATGGACACTGCACAGTCAGAAAGCTATGTCCTTGTGAAAAAGAAATCCTTAAACGTTATGACATCTCAAGAGAGACCTACAGGCAGAGATTCCAGGACCTGTAGTATAACTCAGTTGACAATCCTTGAAAAGCCTTAACCCAACTGAGAGAACTCCTCATAACATGGCTCCAACCAGATGGCAAAGAGAGTCCCACAGATCACTGACATATCTGCAATACAGCAATTCATCAATATCCTTCCTTCAGACATGTAGCTTTGGGTAAAAGAATACCAACCAGAAAGTGGGGAAAAGGCTGTTTCTTTGGCTGAGGACTATCAGCTGGTCAAACAGAAACTGCAGCAGCAAAGTAACAGCCAAGGAACAGCAAGACCCTCTTTTTCCGTTTTAACTCCAGATCGGACAAGATCTCTGATGAGGGTAACAAATCTGCACCCAAAGACTTTATTTGCTATAATTGTAATAAGCCAGGTCATACTGCAAGAAATTGACATAAAAATAAGGAGGGTAACACTGCAGCAAATTTGACCTGCAAATTGAGGCAAGTATTTAACAGATGTCAAGGTGGGAGTTAAGACTGTGAAGGGACTTAATAGATTCGGGAAGCAGACAAACCCTGGTGCATACTGAAGTCCTGGGAAAAAGACTGCAAAAGTACCAGATACTGGGGTCATCTGCATTCACGGTGACACTTGATACTATCCCACCACTCAAGTGACTCTAACATTAATGGGATGTCGCACCAAATGAAAGTGGAGGTAGTACCAAACTTACCTGTACCTGTGATTATTGGAAATGACGTTCCAAAATTTGCTAAGTTAATTACAAAAGGAATAAACCCTGCTGTTTCAGCAGTTGTGATAACAAGAGCATAGACAAAACAAATCTCAGATGTTGGGGACTCTCTTCCTTTTGGTGACTCTGATTTGGACTTGTTTTTGAGCCCAGTTCCAAGATCCAGAAATCCAGGAAAGAAAGAAGATGCCTGAAAAAAATACTGGCAACAAGAATGAGGGACATAAGGGTTTGATACGTGAAAATGCTGAAACTAAACTGATAGCGATTGTGATTTTGTTTATGGGCAAACTGATGTTTCTCTCAAAGTCAGTAGCTGGGGGGTGAAACAAAAACATTGTGAACCAATGTAAAAAATTTAATGAGCTACTGTATAGAATTTGGGTTAATCTCCAGGTGCAGGAACAGACAGAACAATTGGTCGAACCAAAGAAGTATAGAACCACAAGCCACAAAAGTATAGATCTGAGTTGTTACAAATAGCACATGATAATGATAGTCCTACGGCTGGTCACTCGAAGGGACCATACCCTTGGCAGATTGTTATATATATTTTACTGACCTGGGATTCATGAGGACATGGCTACCTATTGCAGTTCTTGTGCTGAATGTCAGAAAGTAGCCCCAGTAACTTAAAAAGAAAAGATGCCCCTGGTGCCCCTACCCTTGATAGATGTGCCTTTTGACAGAATTACAGTGGATGTGGTTGACCCCTTAGACAAAAGTAAAAAGGATAATCAATTAATTTTGATGGTATGTGACTATGTTACTCGATACCCAGAGGCAATTCCAATGCGTACTGTCGCAGCCCCAAAAGTAGCAGCAGATCTTGCAAAAATTTTCGTTAGGGTGGGCATACCTAAAGAGATCATTACTGATCAGGGTGGTAATTTTGGCACTACACTGCTGAAGGAGCTGTATCAACTATTAAGTATCACTGCCATAAGAACCTCCCCTTAGCACCCTCAGATAGACGGTCTTGTTGATAGTTTAAATCAAACCCTAAAACACATGTTAAAAAAGTTTGTGAAAGGAGAAGGGAAAAGACTGGGACTAATACTTTACCTGCTTTTCGCTCACAGGGAAGTGCTACAAACATCAACAGTTTTTTTTTCCCCTTTGACATGTATGGTAGACAAGCTACAGGGCCACTAGAGGTAATAAAAGAAACATGAGGAGATAACCCCGCTCAGAAAGAATCTATTATATCTTACATGTGTGCACTGTTAAGGTTTTTCTGTAATCTCTGTTGGTCCAATAAAAGGTATCAAATCACCTAGTTTGTGCATCTTGTTGTGCAAGGACCAACACGACAACTAACATTTTTTTGACATGTGCACTGAGAAAGAAACTGTCTGGCCAAATATGTTGACATTGTCCACAGTAATCAGAAAGAAGCTCAAAAACAGCAGAAGCTGCGTTATGACTGTGGGGCAAAAGAAAATGTTTTTGACCCAGGTGAAAAGGTCTTGTTACTGTTACCTACTACATAAAACAAACTGTTAATGAAGTGGCAAGGGCTTTATAAAGTGGTTAGATGTACTGGTAGTTAACTGTGAGACTGAGACCCCTGATAGGAACAATCCCACCAAGATATATTCTGCTAACCTCCTGAAGAAATGGGCTGAAAAAACAGCAAAGGTTGCTTTGTTAGTCTTACCAGAAACTGCTGAAGAAAATGTTGATATAGCATATGACAGACTGGAACAAACTGTAACTTCTGATGCTGTAAAGGAGAGTTTCTCCTTACCCACAGAACAAATCACGGAAGTTTGTTAACTTGATAAAGACATTTCAAAGTACTTTTACCACAATGCCAGGCCCAGCAAAAGGGGCCAAGCATGTAACAGTGACAGAGAATGCTCGCCCTATCAGATAAAACACATACAAATTACCAGAGTGGTTAAGAGCAGATGTGGTTAATACACAAAATGAAAGAGTAGGGTATCACTGAAGAATTAAGAAGTGTTTGGTCATCACCAATAGTGATTGTAAATAAAAAAAGAAGGGGTCAGGGTTCATTTTTGTGTGGGGGACTGGGACAATACGAACATACGAAATTTGCCAGCACATAAATGCCTAGCGGTCTATCAAGTCTGCTCGAATGTGTCGCTAGCACCCATTATTCTGTAGCTGCCCCTCCCTTCCACCCTTCCCCTTCATTAACCCTCCTCCTTGTCCTGTCCCATCCCCTTTTGAAGCAGTCCACTGTTCTACTGGATACCACTTCTGCAGGTAACGCATTCCACCCAGCCACCACCCTCTCTGTAAAAAAGTGTCTCCTCATCTCCCTCCTGAACCTTCCTCCCTCCAGTCTCATATCATGGCCCCTGGTGTCCCTCCTCTCCCTTGCTTTGAACAGCCCCTCTGTACCTGTCTTGTTTATTCCTTGCATGTATTTAAAGGTTTCAATCATGTCCCCATGTCCTCCAGTGAGTACATGTTCAACTCCCTCAACCTCCTCTCGTATGATAAGTTCCCCAGCCCTTGATCATCTTTGTGGCCCTGTGCCTGCCCCTTCCAGTAACAATGTCCCTCTTCAGATACGGGCGCCAGTACTGCACGCAGTACTCCAGGTGCGGTCTAACTAATGACCTATACAGTGGCAGAATCACCTCCTCTCTCCTCGAGGATATACCCCTTGCCAATTGGCATAAAGTTTTCAATTCTGACCCATCTTTCTTCTATCTTGGGGACAACCTGCTTACTGTTATAAAGGTTTTAAACTTTTTTATGAATCTGGGCTCAGATGAACAATATGACCCATTATTTTTTTCATTTGACCCTTACTTTTTATACCCAGTGGGTCACTGCACCACATAGATAAATATCTGAAATGAACCCTGAGGGGTATAAGAATCTGCCTTGATTTTAGGAAACTCAATCAAGTGTCCATATTTGACAGCTATCCTATGCCCAGATGATTTGGTGGACACATTAGGAAATGTCAAGTACATTAGTACCCTCAATTTCACCAAGGGCTACTGGCAAAGTCCCCTAGTTAAAGAATCCAGAGACAAAACTGAATTTTCCACTCCCAGCTGGATTCTATCAGTTTACCACTATGCTGCTTGGGCTACATGTTGTACCTGCTATATTCCAGCGGTACATGGATGTAATTCTAGCCCCTCACACTGGTTATTGTGCTGCGTACCTGGATGATGTTGTGGTGTACAGTCCAGACTGGAAAACGCCACCTGGAACACCTACAATTAGTTATCCAACAGTTATCCAATCTATCAAAAATTTAGGTCTGGCCATTAATCTCACCAAGTGCACATCAGGCATGCAGGAATCCAGATATTTGGGTTATATTTTGGGAAATGGAGAAGTCAGAGATTTCCAAGACAGAAGCTGTAACTAACAGTACTGTCCCTAAATCAAAGAAACATATCAGATCATTTTTAGGTCTCGCTGGCTACTACAAGAGATTTGTTCCCAACATTGCCAGCTAGCTACTCCTCTTACTGAACTCAAAAAAAATGTTACTCAAACAATACAAAATGGTCCCCAGTGTATGAAGAGGCTTTTCGGGCCACCAAGGCTGCATTATGCTCAGCCACTGTTTTAAGAAGTCCACACTTTGAGAAACTATTTCTGTTACAGACAGATGCATCAGAGGTAGGCCTAGGTGCACTCCAGAGTCAGAATACAGATGGGAAGGAAAAACCCATTCTGTATATTAGTAGAAAACTGCATAACAGAGAGAAAGTACTTAACCATTGATAAAGAATGTCTTGCTATGAAATGGGTAATGGAGTCCCTTAACTTCTATCTGCTAGAAACTGACTTTGTACATACAATAGATCACAATCATCTCTGTTAGCTTAATCAAATGCAGTATAAAAAACCCAGAATCACAAGGTGGAATACCTGGCACTATTTAAATTCAAAGTGATGTACAAATCCGGAAAACAGAATGTTAATGCTGCTTTCTTCTGTCACGGTATGGTTCAGGAAATGAGAATTCAGAATGTTAAAAAAAAATGTGTGTGCTTAACTGAAATGTTTGCTGTAAAGGATGTTATATAAAAGGGATACTGCACATGCAAAGATCTATAAATATTATAAGGTAATGTTATTTGCAAGCCCAGTGGCAGAGAGGGCTGAGGCACTGTGCTTACCTTGCATCATGCTGGCGACCCAGGTTCAGGAACGACCTCGAGTCATTGGGGAACAAGCGCAGGGGGTGAACAGGATCAAGTAGCCTAATGGTAGCTCTCCTCTCCCAGGAAGGCTGTTGTCCTCCCGTAGTTCCGCTGCCACCAGGTGGAGGTCCAGTGGCAGCATTGGTGGGAAGGGGGAGGTGAGTTGGGTGAGTGTCTCGGAATGTGGCATGCACGTGCCTCCACACGCGTGCACCCGAGGAAGGGGAAGGGCGAAAACCAGGGAAAAAAACACACACGAAATATAAATAAAATAAAAAAATGTTATATGGTAATGTTGAAAGAGAAATAAAAGGAGGTTTTGAAAACTATTTTTTTTTTTTAAAGAAAAAAAAAAGCAGGTTCCCTCTTAATGAGGGGTGTGTGTAACAGGGTTGGTTAAGACCTTGTCCCACTTGTTATACAGAGAGTTCAAAGCAAGGATCTAGTTTGTCCTCTCCTATCCTGCCACTTGTCTGTCTCTTGCCTGTCTAATTGCACAATCAATCAAATTTTTCTTGTGGCACCTAGGAATTAGCCACTCTGCTGGTCCCATAATTTCCCCCCGACAGCGCCCTTCCTTCACTTGCTTCTTCTATTCTTTATTTCTCCCCTTGCTTCTCTGTGGCTAAAAAATATATGTGAATCATTATATGAAACTGGGATCCATTGGTTTGCAAATATATACAATGATATTGCTGAAATGACTGCAGAAAGCTATTTGGGTTTATTAGAAAAGATAAAAGTCTGGAACAGAGTGGGTTGAACTTGAGATACATTTTTGACCTCCACAAGCTTGTTTCAGAACTATCAACAGGAAACCAGATCTGGGACAAAATGTATTTTACTGCAATTGTTAAAACTAGATATACTCTTCAGGCTGGCCTCAGTAAAGAAACTGACACGTTTTGATACATTTTGTGAAAAAACAGGTGATGTAACTTACACCAACAGAATGCAGAGTTTGAACTGTTAGGCAAAAAATACAGGTTACTCACCTGTAACAGGAGTTCTAGAAGTGGTATATGTTGTTCATCCACACTGTCTGGCAGGTTCCTTGCCACTTTAAATCTTGCCAGAAGGTCGTCAAGCTGGCTCCTCCCAACCACCCGGGTGGTAAAACCCTCGGCTCTGCCCCATGATGCCAGATCTAGCCCGCTGGAAGCCAGGCTGCATGTGGAAACCGGGGAGGTCGGGTTGGTCGTGTGGATGAACAACGTATACCACTCCTAGAACTCCTGTTACAGGTGAGTAACCTGTATTTCTAGGGATGTGGATATGTTGTTTAATCCACACTGTCTGGCAGACTCCTAGCAGTTCTCTGGGAGGAGGGAGGCAAGGCGCACAACCCCTATTTAGGGACTAAGGACTGGAGAACCGAGGTCCCAAAACCAGCATCCCGGCGTGACTCAAGGTCAATGCGGTAACGGGAAATGAACGTGTGTGCTGACTTCCAGGTAGCAACCCTGCAGATTTCCTGGATAGGGACGTCCCTAGAAGCAGCCACTGAAGCCGTGGTATGGCAGGTAGAATGAGCTCTTATCCCTTTAGGAGGCTCCATGCCCGCCAACCTATAACAGAGATCTATGCAGGAGGTGACCCACCTGCTTATCGTCCACTTGGCTGCAGGTCTGCCAGGTGTTGCTTCACCGTAGGTGACAAACAGCTGGCGAACCTCTCCTCGAACTTCAGCTGTTCGCTCCTTATAATAAGAGAGCGCTCTTCTAGGGTCCAAAGTATGGAGCCTATATTCGGCCTCCGAGGTGTGACTGGAGTAGAACACCGGCGGAGTCAACACCTGATTCAGGTGAAACTCCAACACCACCTTCGGAAGGAATTTCAGGTGGGGGCGAAGGACAACCTTGTGCCTGTGGAAGACTAGATAAGGAGACTCAATGGAAAGTGCCTGGAGCTCTCCCATCCTTCTGGCTGACGTAACAGCCACCAATAAGGCGGTCTTCCACAACAGGTGGGAGATATCACATCTGTGCATCGGTTTGAATGGCTTACCCATGAGCTTAGCCAATACCAGCAGTAGATCCCACGGAGGTGGAGGTTCTCGCACCAGATGGGATATGTGATCAAGGCCTTTGAAAAAGTGCCCGACCACCTTCTCCTGTACCACCGACTGCTTGCCGGCCCACTCCTGGTAAGCAGAGGTGGCTGCCAGGTGCACCTTGAGGATCATCGACCGAAACCCTAGCTGAGAAAGGGACCACAGGTAGTCCAAAATACTAGCCAAGATACAGGAAGAGGGGTCCAACCCCTTGTCCTGACACCAAACGGAGAATCTCTTCCATTTGAAGGCGTAGCATTTTCTGGTCGACTCCTTACGGGATGCCTCAACGACGTTGAGGACCTCATCGGAAAGACCCAAGGCCTGGAACTCTAGCTGCCCAGGAGCCAGGCCGTCAGGTGCAGGGACTGAAGGTCCGGATGGAGAACCTTCCCCTTGTCGACTGAGATCAGGTCCGGGCGGGCTGGAAGTCGCCTCGGGAGCCTTGAGCTGAGGCTAAGGAGATCTCGGTACCAGAACTGGTGGGGCCAATCTGGGGCTACCAGAATCACCTGCGCCTTATCCCTCTTCACCTTGAGGAGCACCTTGTGGATCAAGGGAAATGGATGGAAGGCGTAGAAGAGGCCCAGGGTCCACGGCCTCAAAGAAGGCATCCCTCTGCAGCGAACCCTGCTGAGGGGGGCGGGCATGAAACAGTCTCAGCTTCGCATTCTCCCTGGAGGCAAACAGGTCCACCTGAGGGGTGCCCCAATGGGCGAACAGATCTTGTACTACCTCCGGCAGGAGAGACCACTCGTGAGATGCAGCGCCTATCTGGCTGAGGGCATCAGCCAGACTGTTGGAGGCTCCTGCCACATGGATGGCTAGGAGATCCGCCTCCAGGCTGATCACGGGAGACCAAGTGCGGAGAGCTTCCTTACGTAGAGGCAAGGAGTGCGTCCCGCCCTGACAGTTGAGATAGTACACGGTCGTGGTGTTGTCTGTCTGGACCTGAACCACCTGACCCCGTACAAATGGAGCGAAGGCAGTGAAGGCTAGTCGCACCGCTCGAAGCTCCAGCAGGTTAATTGGCATCGAGACTCCTGAGAGGCCCAGAGGCTGTGGGCTCTGAGCTCCCCCAGATGGGCACCCCAACCCATCAGAGAGGTGTCAGTCATTAAAGTGACCGTCGGCTCGGGGCAGACAAACAGGATACCCTCCTGCAGATGAGCCAGGACGAGCCACTACTGCAGGCCATCCCACATGTCCTGGGTCACCGTCACCGGCTGGTCCAGAGGACTGCAGCGCTGTGACCATTGGCTGGCCAGTACCCACTGCAGGGGACGCATATGCCAGCGGGCCCAATGGACCATGCTGGTGCAGGCCGCCATGAGGCCCAGAAGGGGCAGGAAGTCCCAGGCAGGGCGCAACTGCCCAACCAGAAATGATTGGGCAAAGGAGGAAAGGACCTTGGCCCTGTCCACCGGGAGCCAGGCTCTGGTTCGAAGACAGTCAAGCTCTGCCCCGATGAATTGAATCACCTGCGATGGCACGAGTTCTGACTTGGCCTCATTGATGAGGAGGCCAATCTGAGAGCAGACCTGGAGGGCCAGATCCCTGGACCGCTCCACCTCCAACCTGTAGGAGGCTGCAATCAGCCAGTTGTCCAGGTAAGGGTATACCCGGACCCCTCGGCACTGCAGGAATGCTGTCACCACTGCCATGCATTTGTTGAAGACCCTGGGAGCTAGAGAGAGGCCGAAGGGCATGGCCCGGAACTCATAAAGAGATCCCTCTGCTCTGAAGCGGAGGAATCGCTGATGAGACAGATGGATTGGGACATGAAAGAACGTGTCCTGAAGGTCCAGAGAACAGAACCATATGCCTAGTTCCAAGGATGGAATGATCTGAGCCAGAGTGACCATCCTGAAGGTGCGTAGCCTTAGGAACGTGTTCTGGTCATGCAGGTCGAGAATGGGGCTCCACCCCCTGTCCGTTTTGGGACCAGGAGTACCTGGACACAAACCCTGGGTCTGGAGGAGGGTCCGCCACCTCACTGATCACCTCCTTCTGGAGCAGCAAGGCAATGTCGGCTCGACAAGCTGACAGAAAGACTGCGGAACCCGTTGCCTCCCATTGGGTGACAGCTCGATAGGGAGGGAACTGTGTGAATTTCAGAGGCAGACCCCTGCTGACCACTTGTAGCACCCAGCGGTCCATGATGATAGTGGACCATGTGGAAAAGAAGTGGCAGAGCCGTCCCCCCACGGGGGCACCCGGGGAGGAGTGACAAGGTTGGAGGTGACACCCCTCAACCTGTCACTGGGCAGGCTTGGAGGAAGGGCCTGCTAAGGGACCTTCTGGACCCTTCCCTCCAGGCCTCCTAGTAGAGGAAGTGGCAGACTTGGCCTTAGGGTGCCAAGTGTGAGCCTGCTGGCCCTGATGCTGGTGCTGCTGGGTCGGACGTGCCGTAGGAGAGGAAGGGCGAAAGGGCTTACGCTGCTGCTGGCGGCCTTTGTCCTTCTGGGAAGATGTGACTGAGTCCAAGGTGGCATTGGACTTCTCGATCCTCTGGAGATGGCCTTCCACTCCAGGCCCGAACAAGTCGGTGCCCAGGAAGGAAACCTCTGTGCCAGCTTATGCTGGGTGTCCGTCGTGAAGGTGGAGATCCTCAGCCAAGCTCTGCGGCGCATGGCCACTGCAGCCGCTACTGACCAGACACAAGAGTTACCAATGTCCAATGAAGTTTGGAACTGTTGTTTAGCCACCACCCTTCCCTGACCCCGCACCTGCTTGACCATCATCTGAAGGTCAGCTGGGAGATGAGGAATCACCTCATCCGGGAACCCATAAGGGCGCGTGAAAAATGTGCCATCAGTACGGCCGAGCGAGCCTGTCGAAGGCCTAGGGAGGAAGCAACATAAACCTTCCGCCCTGAGTAATCCAACTTTTTGGATTCCTTATCAGGTGGTTTGTCCATGTCCCTAGCATTCCCGGAACGCCGGAAAATGCTATCGGTCACTAACCCCTCCACAGAGGGGTGCGCTGAGAAACCAGAGAGTGAACTGGTGGGGACCGTGTACTTGCGAGCCATCTTGGCCGAAGGCGCAGGACAAGATGCTGGTTGCTGCCGTAACTCCAGGGCTGGGCCCACAATGGTTTCGGCCACCGGAAAGGCCTCCGTAGGGGAATCTCCTCGGTCCAGTATCTCCATAAGGGGATACTTGACCCATTTTTGAATGGGTTCGAGCTGCATCCCAGTAGACTCTGAGATGAGTCGAAGCATACCCAAAAACGAGGATGGGCTCTCATCTGCCGAATGGCCCCCTGCAGACTCAAGGTCAAGCGGCCTTGAGAACAGGGAGGAGTCGTTGTCAGACTCTGAGGAATCTACAAACAGCTGCCATGTGCCTGAGCCACCCTCCACCTGCCGAGGTCGATCGGGAGTGAGGGTGACCGACAACCTGTGGGGCAAGCCCTGACCCAACCGAGAATCCTTGGTCGGAGCCCCAGTCTTCGGTTGTGGAGGTGGAGGTTCCACCACAATGGGTGGAGCAGCCAGTTTTGGCCAAACAACTGACGCGCCGGGGTCGGCTCCTCGTCTACGAGGGTTGTTTCGACCACTCTGGTGAAGACCACAATGGCCAGAGAAGGCGACGGAGTCAGCTTGTTACCGGTCAACAAAAGTTGCTGTCACATCAAGTCCTCGTAGCGCCGACATAACTTATGCCAGAGCCTATCCTCAGAAGAGGATGAGCGGCGAAGCTGCTTTCCATGGTGCAGAGACAGAGACTGCCAACATCGGCGGAACTGGCTGGACCTGGAAGAGGACAGAGACCTTCAGGGTCACCGAGGGTGGGTCAGAGAGGGGACGGGGAAAACCCGCCCCTCCCTCGGTTCAGGGACCTTAACCGGGGACTTCGGCACAGGAGAGTCCTAGGTAACCACCGGGGGAACCAGTGAAGAAGGGTTGTCAGCTTCTCCAGTCGACACACCGTCCGATGGGTCGAGAAAAATCTCGAATGTGTCAACGGGTGTCTCGGCCAGCTGATCTGACGGGGACACTGTGAAGCCAGCAGCCGCAGCCACAACCTCGACCGAAGTCGAGAGTCGACGGTCCGATGAAGGGGATCTCTCCCGCTCCCACGAACGTCGACGGTGGGACTTATCTCTTGGATCTTTCTTCTTGGACCGACTGGTATGTCCCGATGGCCCTTCTCCCTTAGTGGAGAGGGACTGACAAAGCTCCTTAAAAGAAGCAGTGTAGGAGGAGCCCAAGGAGAGCGGGATAAATGCCGTGGCCGAGGAGGAGGAAGAAGATGCGGCCTGGGTCGTCTCCTTCTCGAGAGCGATCAACTGCTCTAGCTGCTCCGTGGACACTGTCCAACAGGCCTCCTTAGACTTCACTGGCGGGTACAGTTTTTCGGGGCGCCCAAGTTGTAATCTGGCAGCTGTCCTCTAATATCAAGTTTAAAAGACCCTGCACAAGTTGCAGGCTCATGCACTGTGGCCAAGCCCCAGGCGGTAAAACGCACGTGAAGTGCGGATCGGTTGGGGACATTTTCTGCCACAAGGGCACCGATGGAATCCAGGAATCTATTTGTCCATCGCAGCCACGAGGAAAGATGAAGACCTCAGTCTTGCAAATTTTAAAATTAGTTTTGGAAAACCCAAAGAGTTTGGATCCAGGACTAAAACGCAGAGTGCTAAGGAGGGAACCTGAGCTTCCAAGCAGTAAGGAAGATCTGGCGTCATGGGGCGGAGCCGAGGGTTTTACCACCCAGGTGGGTGGGTGGGAGGAGCCAGCTTGAAGACCTTCCGGCAAGATTTAAAGTGGCAAGAAACCTGCCAGACAGTGTGGATGAACAACATATCCACGTCCCTAGAACAATGTTTTTCCAGAGGGAGACTCAGGTGGATGATTTTTTTTAGTTTGTACTGGGTTTTTAAGGATTTTAACTCTAAATTGCAGCTCTGTTTTGGATTAATTTAAGAAACTGGAGTTTTGTGTTTTCCCCATTGTTCTTTGCAATTAGTTAGTGGAATGTGCTTCCTTGTCTCCCCCCCCCCCCGTCCTGTGCTATTCGGCCTCCGCCCTCCGTCCGTTCTTCCCTTCCCACCTGTTCATATCTATCAGCGCTGTCGAGCGCTGGGGATTGCTCCATGGAGAGGGTGACAGAGGTAGGTGGGGGGCACAGACAGAGGAGTTCGAATGAGTGGCGCTCTCCCATCGGGGTGGTTAGGACCAGAGGAGGCCCTGGGGCGAAATGGTGCCTGGAACATGGTGATTCTGTTCTGGTCCCCATACCCAAGGGCTCCTCTTCTATGAGAGGGCAAGTAGTTGGGACGGCTGGCCAACATCGTCCAACTCTGGCGCTGTTAGGCAACGCCAGATCTATTCGGAACAAAACTGCTCTTATCGCAGATTTTGTTGGAACAGCAGACCTGGTTTGCATTACCGAAACCTGGTTAGATGGGAATGCTGCCCCTATTTTGGAGGCAGCAATCCCCTCCGGGTACCTGGTTATACATCGCCTGAGACTGGACTGCGGTGGGGGGAGGGTTGCGGTCTGTTTCAAGACTGAATTGAGCCTAACTGGGGTACCAGTTGAGGAGGCCACATCATTTGAGTCTACTGTGGTAACTGATGTGGGGTGCAGGATAGCACTCATCTATCGTCCACCACGTGATGAGAAGCTGTTCCTGCAGGAAGTAGCAGACTTCACCGCTGACATGGCATTGGAGTCGCCCAGACCGATGGTTCTGAGCGACTTCAATGCCTGGGTCAATGACGAATCCGCGCTTTTTGGACAACACTTCCTCCAGGTGATGACGTCACTGGGCTTCACACAGGCTGTTTCCTCAGTTACTCACAATGGCAGTCACTTTCTTGATTTGATCTTCCTCCTGGGGATCGAGGCCTCCGACTTGGTGGTGGAACCTGTCGTTTGGTCCTATCACTACACCGTTGGGGTCAATTTTTCTGCCCCTCTGGGTAGGTCGGCCCCTGTGGAGATGGTCAGTTACTGCCATTTGCGGGATGTGGTCCCTGAAGACTTGGCAGCGGTGACTGACCTCTCGATGGTTTGTGAAACCAGCACAGACCCTGAGCTTCTAGTCACGGCCTATAACAGGACCATTTTTTCAGCTCTCGATCTGACTGCTGCTGTTCGAGTTCGCCCCCTTCTGCTTTGCCCCAGGGCCCCATGGTTTGATGGGACTCTGAAGGAGTAGCAGAGGTTGGGGTGTAGGTTACAGCGTCGCTTGCAGAGGTCTGCCTTGGATGCCGACCACCTTATTTTGTTAGAGCACTATAAACTCTATCAAACAGAAATTTCCCATAAGAAGGCAGAATTCCTGTCCAGGGAAATTGCTGTTGCACGGAACCGACCAGCTCAACTCTTCTGAACTGTGGACAGGCTGTGCAGCCCAGCCTGTCTGCAGCACCGTCGAGCTTTTTCACAAATTGAGTGTGATTAGATCGCTCATTTCTTTGCGAATAAGGTGGCTGACATCAGGCAGGAGTGCCATCAGCTTCACTCTATGGGGGATACTGCTGGTTGGTGCTTGGCCACAGAGCCTGGAGTTTGCTGGGGTACCTTTGCTCTGCTGGAGTTCGTTGACATTATGAGGTTCATCCAGGGGATGTGTCCCACATACTGTTTAGATCCGTGCCCTACTTCCCTGATTTTGGGTTGTAGTGATATCATCGACCCGGTCTTAGCTCGGATTATCCGGTGCTCTTTGGAATCAGGTGAGCTCCCCAGCTCCCTGAAGGAGGCAGCGGTGACACCCCTCCTGAAGAAAGCTTCTTTGGACCCGGAGAACCTAGTGAACTACAGACCTATCTCTAACCTTCCTTTTGTGGGAAAGGTTATCGAGAAAGTTGTGGCAGCTCAACTAGAGAACCATTTAACCATCCTTAATTTATACAAACCTCTCCAATCGGGTTTTCGTAAGAGGCATAGTACTGACACTGCTCTGGTTCGGGTGCTCAATGATCTCCTGATGGCGAGAGATTGGAGAAACCGCTCCATCTTGGTACTCCTTGATTTGTCATCAGTTTTTGACACTGTGGCTCATATGGTTCTGCTCGAGCGCCTGAGGTTCATCTGTGGGCTGTCGGGGACAGTTCTCAGATGGTTTACATCTTTCCTCGTTGGTAAAACTCAGAGAGTTGTCTCGGGAATATTTTCTTACGAGTCATTGTCTCTGCCTTGTGGGGTACCTCAGGGCTCGGTGCTGTCTTCCATGTTATTTGTAGTGTATATGCTGCCCCTCGGAGACACTGCAAGATGGTATGGGCTGAGGTTTCACTGCTATGCTGATGATACCCAGCTCTACCTATGTTTTGCCCCCGACAAGGTTAGTGCTATCTCAGTACTGAACAGATACCTTATAGAAATCCAAGACTGGATGAGTTCTAGTGGTTTAAAGTTGAACGCAGGAAAGACTGAAGTTTTGGTGGTGGACCTGGGTCGTAGGACAGAGGGGTTGAGGACTGATCTCCCCTCTGGTTTAGTCCTGGGGGGGCTCAGATTCTTACCTCTGAGCAGGAGCGGGACCTGGGAGTGGTGCTTGACGATGGGCTGACCCTTCGACATCAGGTGTCGGCAGTCATCAAGCTGGCCTTTTACCATCTTAGGCACATTGCTAGGATCAAGCACCTCGTTCCGTCCAGCGACCTGCCTGTTCTGGTCCATGCCTTTGTGACATTGCGCCTTGACTACTGTTACTTCCTTTACCTAGGGCTTCCTGGGGTTGATATCCGCCACTTGCAGCTAGTGCAGAATGCTGCGGCACGTTTATTGACTGGGGTATCTAGGAGAACTCATATTACCCCAGTGCTGCGTGATCTGCACTGGCTTCCAGTTCAGTGGCGGATCACCTTTAAGGTAGGTTTATTAACTTACAAAACCCTACATGGACAGGGTCCTGACTACATGAAAGAGCTTCTGGTTCCCTCCACCCCCTTCTGACAGCTCCGCTTGGACGACGAGGGGTTGCTGGAGATTCCGAGGGTTAGCCTAAAGTCATCTGGTGCTCGTGCCTTTGGGTTTGTTGCCCCTACCCTCTGGACTTCTCTGCCCTGTCAGCTACAGGAGTGCAGGACAGTGGGGTGCTTTAAGCAGGCACTGAAGACCTTTTTGTGGGGTAAAGCCTACCCCGAATTTCTTTGATTTTATTGACATTTACTGTATTTTCTGATTTTATATAATTGTGCAGCGCTTTGATTTCTGAAAGGTGCTATAGTAAATAAAATTTACTATTATTATTATTTATGAAGAGCTATCCTATACAATTTTATTTATAATAAAATGCTACTTGAAAATGTTATAACTTCTCCTGCTCTGCCTAAGCTTCCTGACCCATGCCACCACAACAAGGCTAAGCTTTGGTACCATGTTAAACATTCTGTAGAGGACAAATGTGCCACCAAAAAAATATCAGAACGCGAAGGATATTAAGACTTTTCCCTCACAATTACTTCAGCAGATTTCTATGTCTTTTGGAATTCTGAGTCTACTGTGGCCAGAGCAAGAGAGAAATAGTCCTGATATTCAAAGCTAAATAACGAGTTTTATTCAAGCACATTTCTTTTTTTTTTTTTTTTTATACAAGATGCATTTTTCCACCTGCCTACCAGCTCCCCACTCCACTTCCCCGGACTTACCAGAGCAGGGCTGCGGCACCATACCAACCCATCTAGGACAGGAGAAAGTGTCAGCGGGGAGCACCTTCCAACAGTACCTCCCTTGGCTTTCCCCCCATGGCAGGGTTTGAGGCCAGCTGGGACGCAAATGCCAAAACAGGTTGACGGGGAAGAGCCGGAGGAGCAATCAGAACTGGGAGCCAGGAGCAGACATCATGCGGCAGACTGCTATTTTGGATGCTTTTTCCCCACAGGGGCAGGGACGTGTAATGAAGTCCAGTGTCTGCCCCACCCTGCAGAAGTGATGTCACCGACTCAGTGGTACCCCAAGCCTCCACCAGGAGTCCGTATTGTGTTGGACACTCTACCCTCCTCCCCTCTGGAGAAGGAAAGCAGTCGCTGACGCTCCATCCTTCCCACGGCTGCTCAACGCCCCGGTCCATTTCGAATTCCGGTCATCAGCATCGCAGATGGACACCCTGCCGCTGTGTTGGCAGGCTGGCTGTTATTCAAGTACATTTCTGATAAATGTGCATTTTCTTCATAATCAATAGCCCTTGCAAGGGTCACAGTGCATGTTTGGCTTCACCCTTGCTACAAACCCAGAAAAAAAGAGGACTGTCATTTGTCCTCCTATAATACTTAATGCTAGTCAAACTGGTATATTTTTTTTAAACTCCGCTTTATTAATGAATAGCAAGACAGGTCCACATTACACACATTAAAGTTATGAACCGGGTATACAAGGCAATAAAAGAGTAGCATACCATAATAACTGGACAGAATACACATAATGATATGGAGTATACCGATGCTAAAGTTTCCAGTACAAACAGAGTTCAAATATTCAGAACAAGTATAAACTGAGCCTCCGCTCAGCTCCCATTCCTCTAGATGTTGTGTAACAGTGACCATGTAAGTATAGACCACCTTTATAAACTCTGAATTTATCTTACAAGAACCATATTCAATAATAAAGCAAGAAGACATGTAAGAGTAACAATCAACCATGAAAATAAACTTGGTGCCATGATGGTCAGTCAGTACAAAGTTGCTTACTCTGCTACGCTGTATGTTTCCTAGCGGAAGGAGGGTGGGGTCCTGTGGGAGGGGCCAGTCAAGCCCTCTCAGGGCCCTCTTAGCCCCTAGGAGGTTGTGTGGAGGACCCTCCCTAAAAGGCATGTAGGCCCACTAAGTATACCATCTGGTCATGGAAGTCTGGTCAGCCAGGAGTCCAAGTCTCCCAATATACCTCCCAGGGAGCCCAAAGGGCAGTGAATTTCTCCACTGTCAGTCACAACTCAGCTGTGATGCACTCCATCCTTTGAACCTCTAGTGCCTGCGATCTCTATTCCCCACAGAACCACCGGGGAGAGCCAATGTACAGTAACACATTTACAAGCAACCAGACACAATAATATGTAAAGTTGTTTCCTCTTATGAGGACCCACATCCTTGAAGTGGGATTCCCAAAATCATTAATTGGAACGCGCGCTGAAGCTGCTTGCCTCATATAGAGTTCAGTTCCGTTTGGATGTGTGACCAAAACTCTGCTATCCTCGGGCAGCTCTAGAATATGTGGGAATGGGTACCAGTGTGCCTGCAATTCCTCCAGCAGTCTGGGGTGGCCCCACTACTAAAGTGCCAGATGACCACAGGCACATGAAAGAAAATGAATTCCCACTTTCCATCGAAACTATCTCCAGGTTAATGAAGCAGAGAGGCAAGGCAAAGCAAATTTTAATTTTGGGGCGCCCAATCCCAGACGCTCTGGGCGACATACAATCAGACATAAAAAAATTAAATACAAGAAAAATAAACATTCAATAAATACTTAAAATAACATAACAACATGAGAGTCTAATGTCAACAAAATTTAAAAATAGCCCCCATATAAATATCTAAAATAGCTAAAATTTTCGACTACCAGACCGTGTCCAGGAATGCCTGGCTACATAAGAAGGTTTTAAGGCAGGTTTTGAACACCTCAACTGAAGGGACCTCCCTTTCAGATGGAGGAAGCGAATTCCACAGGACAGGGCCGGTGACACTGGAAGCCCTGTCACCGGCAGTTTTTAACCTCGTCCTGGGAATCACAAGGAGGCCCCTAGAGTAGGATCGAAGGGAGAGGACCGGAACAGGAG
This sequence comes from Neoceratodus forsteri, assembly GCA_016271365.2. Taxonomy (NCBI): domain Eukaryota; kingdom Metazoa; phylum Chordata; order Ceratodontiformes; family Ceratodontidae; genus Neoceratodus; species Neoceratodus forsteri. The sequence goes on from CM057449.1 coordinate 1,733,813,145, forward strand.
GTGTTAGAAGGTCCAACAGGTAGCCAGGGCCCAGTCCATGTAGGGCCTTAAAGGTGAGCAAGCCCACCTTAAAGAGCACCCTCCATCGAACAGGCTGCCAGTGCAGTTCACGCAGCACCAGGGTGGCGTGACAGTATTTTGACTGTCTCCTCAACAACCTGGCGGCTGCATTCTGCACTAGCTGCAGTTGACGGAGGGTCACCCCAGAGACCCCGAGGTACAGCGCATTACAGTAGTCAAGTCTAGATGTCACGAATGCGTGTACCAAGGTGGGGAGGTCCGGGGGTGGAACCAGATGTTTGATCCCAGCAATATTCCTAAGACGGAAGAAGCTGGACCAGATAATGGATGACACCTGACATTCGAATGTCAATTCACTGTCCAGGAGAACGCTGAGATCGAGCACCCTGGAGGAGGCCTTCAATGGCACAGACCCCAGAACTAATCCAGTATCTGCTCCAGAGGCCACCCTATCACGCCTCCTGTTCAACTCCACCACCAGTAACTCTGTCTTCTCAGGGTTCAGTAGCAACCAGCTAAAGGCCATCCAGTCAATAATCTCGGCCAGGCAGTTGTTCAATACTTCCGCCGCATTGGATGTCCCAGGAGCAAAGGATAAATACAGCTGGGTATCATTGGCATAACAACGAAACGCCAAACTATACCTCCTAATGATCCCACCCAAGGGTAGCATATACACGGCAAACAACATTGGTGACAAGATCGAACCCTGAGGTACTCCACAAGACAGAAGGCTAGAGGAGGAGGAGAAATTCCCCATCACCACCCTTTGCCTCCAGTTTGTGAGAAAGGACTCAAACCAGCAGATGATAGTGCCGGTGAGTCCACAAAATCCCCTCAGGTGGTCAAGTGACACACAATGGTCCACCATGTCAAAAGCTGAGGAGAGATCAAGGAGATTGAGAATTGTCCCCTCTCCTCGGTCTCCTGCCCTGAGGAGATCATTGTGCACCCGAACTAATGTGGTTTCCGTATAAAGTCCGCCACAAAATCCAGACTGGAGTGGCTCATAGATATCAAATGCCACGAGGTGTTGTGCCACAATCTTCTCAACAACCTTTCCAAAAAATGGCAGGTTGGAGACAGGTCAGTAATTCGCCTTGACGTCCGGGTCTAATGATGGTTCCTTCAGAAGGAGTCTCACCAGTGCCTTCTTCAAGGCATCTGGGAAGACCCCCTCTGACAAAGAGCACCGGACAACCAAGGCGAACACTGGGCCAACAGTGTCAACACATCCCATTAAGAAACGTGTTGGCACTGGGTCCAGCTCACAATATGTGTGCTTCAGCCTTGAGGCCACCTCAATGACATCGGCCACCTCCACTGGTTTAAACTCCCCCCAGCCACGCAGAGTGCATTGTAGACCATCCAGGCAACCATTGTCAGCCATGGTATGGCTCACTGGTGGAATTCCCTGCCTGATGGCGGACACTCTGTCCGAGAAGAACCAAGCAAACTCACTGCACAAAGCCTCAGAAAACACTTTTTTCAGCTGTAGACAGGCAGGATGTAACAGCCTGTCCACAGTCTGAAAAAACAAAGCTGGTCGGTTCTTCCTGGCAGCAATCTCCTTGGACAGGAGTACTACCTTCTTATGGTTGATTGCCCCCAGGTACACGTCATAGTGTGTATGTAGGGCCAGTTTGTCGCCTCCAGTCCGGTCCTCTGCCTGCAGCGTTCCAACCTTTGATCTTCATCGCCTTGAGCTCCCTATCAAACCATGGGGATCTCAGGTGAGAGGATATGGGTCGTACACGGACTGGTGCAAGGGAGTAGAGCACAGCAGCCAACGTCCTACTATAGGTGGCAACTGTTTCACCCACACATCCCCTGCATGCACTGCCCACATTAGACAGGTCCACTGCCGCAAAAAAAACCTCCAGGGTCAAACCCCTCAAAGGGCAGTAGCTTACCATCTCTGCAGGGGAAGGGATCTCAGAGGGGGCCCTGAGCAAGAACTCCACCATGCAATGATCGGACCAAACAACCCGATCAGTCTTGAGGTTATCAATCTCAAGCCCCAGCGAGAAGACCAAGCCCAACATGTAACCACCCTGGTGAGTCGTGGTAGTAACCACTTGCGACAGGCCCAGAGGTGTCATCGTCTGGAGGAAGTGACAAACCCAATCTAGATGATTTGTCGTCAGCCAACACACTGAAGTCCCCCAGGACCAAACATCTGGGGGCCGTCAGTGTTTCACCGACGACAAAATCAGCTACTTCCTGCAGGAACTCTCCTGCCTCCTAGGTGGGCAGTAAATCAGGAGAATCCTGCAGCCTGCGCCTGGACCACCACGGATGGCCACACATTCATAAGAACTCTGTGTTCCCACTGGGTGCACGGTGAAGTCTAGCTCAGATCTAAAACAGATGTCCACAACCTCCGCCCCTGCATTCCACTCTGGGGCAGAGAGCTTCCATCTCTTGGGCCATATTTTACCCCATGCTTCCAGGGAAACAGGAGACCCCAGCTTAAACTGTTTTAAGTTTTAAATGGCGAAAACCTGGTAGGTTTTATTAAATTTACTTCCGGTAGTGCGCAGGCTCCAGTACAGGCTCTTCTTTCCAACTCATTAGACAGGCCCCTACTATAGGGATGAGCACCACAGCTGACAGAAGTGTGACATGGCAACTCAAACTCTAGGAATCGCAGTTTAGTGTGGTCAAGTTTACCATTCTTTCATCCTGCACATCTATTTTTTCCCCCATTATACCACCAGCCCTCAATCTACCTGAGCAAGTCACTATACCATGCCCTCTCCCGGACCAAGGGAGCAGACAGAAGTGCACCTCTGCTCTGACGTTGATCTTTACAATAAAGAAGAAAGGTCTCAGTTTCATGACATCTCTACTGGAGGAATCACAAAGACTATGTCTTACATACATATATGTATACACAAAATGGGAAAGACACTGGAGAGAAAAAAGTACAGGCCATGTTTCTCAACCACATAAGCAGCACCATGTGTAAAAGACCAAGCACTTAGCAGGCCCCTCAGCACAGCAGCAGCATTACTGCTTGTGACGCCGGTGACCCTGAGGATGCTCTTCTCCAAGGAGGGAGGAAGGGCAGCCTGCTCCGATGTTTCACTGCCACCTGGGCGATCACAAGTAACTGAGCACTCTGGAGCTGCTCAAGTGGAAGAGGAGACGCTGGCGGATGACACACACACACTTGCATCACATCCCCAGGTTGGCATTTCAGTGGAATGGGAGAAGGGAGAAAAAGTGCAGGCTGGGGGCAGCATGAAGGACCGACAGTCCACAGGCCATGCACCAATGACATGACTGCCAGCCCCAGAACTGGATCCGGTGTATGGCAGCGGGGGGACCTGCCACCCCCACCACAGGAGGAAAGCTGTGGGGGGCAGAGAGGGGTGGATGACAGTAAGTCCACGAGATGTTGGGTGATGGGATTGAGACATTTGGAACGGATAAGGAGCACTGGCCTTCAAGGAAAGGAAAAAACATTAACCAAAAAAAGACCTAGCACCGTTTTTGACATTTTTGAAGGACTTAATAATTATGGTTTTTTTTCCATCCAATCCAATCATCTTTATTTATAAAGCGTCATTCCCTGAGGTCTCAGGGCACCGTTCACAAATATTAAATGCAATTGGGTAGAATACTGCATAAGATAAACAATAACAAACATCAAATACATTATATGCACATTCAGAATTAAAAATTGTAAATGAAAAACACAGAAACGTAGAAAAGTAGAATCTAACGACAGATAAGGCCCACCAGGCCCACCCAGTCTGCCCATTTTTCCTTACCTACATTCTCACCACAAACCCTACTTGATCTACTGCTCTTTCTCCCTGCCCCTCCCCTTTCTCATACAATTCCCCTGTGCCTGTCCCATGCATTCTTGAACTTCAGTACTCCACCACTGTTTTCACCCCCACCACCTCTGCTGAGAAGCTGTTTCAGAAATCTACCACTCTTTCTGTGAAGAAGTACTGCGGCTGCCTCACATCTCTCCTGAATCTAACCCCTTCCAACTTCATAACATGACCCCTGGTTCTTGAACACCTTTTTAAAAAAAAAAAAATACTTCCCTCCTGTACCTTATTTACCCCTGTGAGGTATTTAAATGTCTTTATCATATCCCTACCCCCAATTCCTCTCTTCCAGGGTGTACATGGTGAGGTCCTTCAGTCTCTCCTCATAGGGCTTTTTCTTTTTGTATTATCTATTTTTCCGCCCCAGTGCTTCACTGGTCCTCCACTCCTTCAGGCTCTGACAAGTTCTCCCTGACCTCTTCGGTCCATGCCCGGCCCTCCTCTAGTCCCCAGATCGCAGCCGACCCCCGGGATATCCCGGTGTATCCCTTCACCGGGCGGGTCCCTCTCCTCCGAGGGGGAAGGCACCGGGGGGAGGGTAGCCCCAGCACATCCTTCTAGGGCCTGGGGGTGCTGCTGGGGAACAGGAGGCACCGGGAAGGCACTGGAGGCCTTTAGGAACAGACAGTCATCATCCGGAGGGCCAGCGGGCGATTTTCCTTGCTTTCTGTTGGGGGTAGCGTAGTGACATCATGGCATACGCCGACGTCTGCTCCTCCCCCAGTTAATATTGGGCCGTGCGTCCTGTGATATTCCCAGCCTCCGCTAGGAGTCAACAGGCACCGGACCAGGCCCCTGCCCTCTCCCCGGAGAAGGAGAGCTGTCCCTGGGATGCTCAATCCTCCACCCCCGGCCGACCCTCCAGTGACCCGGGGCTGCGTTCGAGCCGGGTGGCTGGCGTCATAGCCAATCCAACTGCTGCAGGCTAGCCACTTTCATGGGGCTTTTGATGCAGACCCTGCACCATTTTAGTTGCCCTCCGCTGGACTGCCTCCACTCTGTCTATGTCCTTCCAGAGATTTGGTCTCCAGAACTAGACACAGTACTCAAGGTAGGGTCTTACCAGCAATCTATACAGAGGCAACACCACCTCCCTCTTTCTGCTGGTGATGCCCCTTCCTACACACCCCAGCATCCCGCTCACCCTCCTGACTGCCTTGTCACATTGCCTGGCCATCTTTAGGTCATCAGATATGATTACCCTTAGGTCTCTTTTCTGCTTGGTTGTTGTCAGTACCACTCTACCCATTGTGTACTCTGCCCCCAGATTTCTGTGCCCAAGTGCATTATCTTGCATTTTTTTTTGCACTGAAGCCCAGCTGCCATACCTTTGACCTCTCCTCAGGTTCTCTCAGGTCTCTACACATCCTTTCTACCCACCCTGGAGTGTTCACCCTGTTGCAGATCTTGGTATCATGTGCCAAGAGGCAGACCTTCCCTTCCAGATCCTTTGCAATGTCGCTCACAAAGACAATAAAGAGGACAAGTCCCAGCACCAATCCCCGAGGTTCCCCAGTCACCCTCCCTTCCTTGGAGCGAAATCTGTTTATCACCCTATCGTATATCTCCAATCCAATTTCTTACCCAGCTTACCACCTTTTTACCTACCCCTAAGCTACACAGCTTGCTCACTAGTCTCCTACGTGGAATGATGTCAAATGTCTTACTGAAATCCAGGTAGGCCACGTCTACCGCTTCTCCATGATCTAATTCCTTGGTCAACCAGTCAAAGAAATCTATCAGATTTGTCTGACACGACCTCCCCCATGAATCCATGCAATATTCCAAAATCCTTTCCTTCAGTAGTGTTTTCATCAACTACCACCATCGACGTCGGCTGACTGGCCTATAATTTCCAGCCTCTTCCCTGCTACCACTTTTGTGAAGCAGGACAAAATTTGCCCTCTTCCAGTCCTCTGGAACCACTCAGTTTCCAGTGATTTGTTATGTTAAATAGGACTGTCAGAGGTGCAGTCAGTACCTCTCTGAGCTCCCTCAACACCCATGGGTGCACTCCCATCTGGCCCCATTGCTTTGTCCACCTTCAGATTAGCAAGTGCTTTCAGGACTCTCCCCTCTGAAAAAGGACTAGTGTCCACCTCTCCCCTTCTAGGCTTCCAATCTTTTGTCCTGCTGTCATCCCACCCACTGTCTCAGCCCTGATCTCTAGTATACCTAGCTGTATCTGTAATCTCTCTCTCTCTCCCTCTCTTTCCAGATTCTGTGCCCTGAGCAGGCTCTCCATCTATGACTGTGAGTACGGCTCTCTGCACAGCCAGCCATAGTCACCATTTCCAGCCTATCTGCCCAAAGATCTCAACAAGGTAGGCTCCTGCCCGACTGAAAGGCTCCAAAGCCACTGCTCCCACTGGCGCGTTCCGGCTGCTTTCGAACGCTAATCGGTCATTTTTTTTTACACTGGGAGTAGCTCTTCATTGGACTACACGGACTCTGTGCTTAGCTGTCACTCATTTCTAAATTGGACTTGTCCTCTTACTTGATTTTTTTGGCCCATTCATCCACTAAATCCTGTCCCATCTACCTGCTTCCACCCATTGGCTTCTTTGTGTTAGTAAACCCCCCAATCTCATACGGTCCTCAAACCTTCCTTTGAGCCACAGCTATCGCTAGCTCTTCAGATTCCCATAGCTTGCTAACTGTTGCTGTTACCTCATTTTATAATGTACCAATTAACCTTAGACCTCCTTTCCTTCTTGGCATTGCAAGCCAGAAATCATAGTGATCAGTACAACCCTTCTAGCATCAGATTTTCAAATTCCGTTCTTTAACGAGAATCCCCACCCAATTTGGAACAAGGCAACTTATACCCTATCACTTTCACTGGTCTCTAGCGTTCCCACTAAATTCAAGGCTATTCTTCTTCTACCAGCAACACTGAACTATCATTCAGTCCTTCAGTGGAATTGGGCTCCCACTTTAAGTAATAAATATGCTCCTACTCATGTAAGACACTCTCTCATTTCTAGATTCTGGTTACTTTGAGTTCTCCTGTTGTTCCTCCTGTGCTATGGAAATGTGGAGCCAAATCCAGGTCCAGCACCACTGTCAATAACCCCCATGGATTTCGCTACAACAAAAGCACTAAAATTCATGAAGACTGGGGGGAGGCGCTGTGGAGCCCGAGCAGCGTGTTGCAACTCTCTGTGAGCTCTCCGAGAGAAAACATCTTCTCAGCCCTAATCATTATTTTAGAGGCTTTAACTCTGATTTTCAACCAGATTTTTGAATAGAGTGACCTCTATTTACTCAGAATGGGTAACCCCAAAAAAGAAAGACAGTTTGGAGAGGGCGGAAAAGGAACTACCGAGGGCCTGCACTCAGTGACACCACGCAGCCTGTTGAGGCATCGGGATCAGGAGAGACTATCGACACTTTGGGTCACAAATTGCAAATGCTGATTCAGTCTGTCACATCCTTAAGTGCTAAGATGGATGACTTTAATGGATGAGTTGTGATCCTTGAAATGGTTTGAGGGGAGACGTCTTGGAGATTAAAAAACAAGCTGACACCTCTACAGGGGCTACTACACTGATGGTGAAGGAAAACCAACACATTCGAGCCAGACTCGAGATGCTCGAGAATCAATCTAGGGCAGCAAACATCCGGATCATTGGCTTACCCAAAGGATCAGAGGGTGATAACCCTTTAATGTACATCAGAGAATGACTTTCGGAAAAACTGCTACCTGAAGGTGCCAAGGAGACTTGGGATATCCAGAAAGTCTACCGGGTTAATCCTCATGGTCGGGCTGTGAACTCTGAAGATCCCTGCATGCTTATGCTTGTTACAGCGGGTGTGGGGGAACAAGATAAAATCATAAAATACTCAAGGAAAGCAGCTCCTTTATATCAGGACAATGTGCACAAGTGTTTCCCTGACATAAGCTACGCCACTCGTCAACGTAGAAAGCGCTTTGATGGTGTCCGTCAGCAGCTTTGTGGACTGGAGATCCCTCATACCATGATATTTCCTGCTAGACTTAGACTTGTCTGCCAAAGTAAAGTCTTTATTTTCTCGGATCCGGTGGAAGCGGGCAAATGGATCGACCGTAAGGCCATGGAGCTCCGTTCTCGAGTGGATGACTTAGGATACGAAGATGAGTCCTTAAACCCTACTTGACTTTTTCTGAGACTATTGAGACTAGAATTAATAACCAAATATGGGTAATCTCCTTTGAACAATTTTATTTTTTGTCTTTGCTTCCCGATGGGTGGTAGCCTAGTTTGCAGGGGGATAGTATTTAGTCACTTACCATAGCAATTGTGATAAGTAAGTACCCTGCCTTCAGTCTCTCTCGTTTTTTTGGTTTTAACACTCATTCTTAATATATGGGGTCTCAGAACGCCTCATATTATGGTCTTATATTTTCAAAGGAGCAGGGGTGAGGAGAGATCAGTTTAAAGTTACTGTTAAAAGTTGTTAGTTTACATTGCTGCATTTTTTATCTGGGTCTTGCATTTAGCACTAGACATTGCACCATTATATCCCTCATGGGGGGGTTGGATTATCAGGAATGGAACTGCTGGACAATCCTTTATCATCAGTTTTATTGCCATGTGGCTCATGGACTTCCAATAACAGCACCCAGGGCTCGAAATAACCGGCTGTCCACCCGTCCCGGACAGCCAGTTTTCAATTGGGACACCTGTTTTTTGAAGTTTACCTGTCCCTTGGACAGGCGGCATTTGTGCACACTTTCCCCGTTTAAAGTACTTACTCGGGCACTAGGACCCATCGGAAACCATGCCAGCAGCCAAGGATGTCATGAGTAGCTCTGCCTGCCCGAGTAGCTCCACCCGCCTGAAACTGCAGCTCCGCCTGTTCTGCCCGTCACTGCCACAGTGGGTCTTGTGACTGCTGGTGCTATATACCTTTGCAGGATTCTGAAGTGGCAGCCAGTGGGAAAAGTCACAGTTGACAGGTACAATACGTCAACCGCGCATGCTCAGATCGTTAGTGAAGCGTGGTTGCCGTCTCATAACTCGCGCTCCACATTTGCCGACACTTGCCACGTGAGGACATCTGAGAGCGAGTTCCTCATCGGCAGCTTTGCACTGTTTCTTGCGTTCCTGTGGGGAAAAAAAATAATTCACCCTTTCATACAGCAGCCCTTTTCAGGGCTCTGATTTTGCATATTTGGGGAAAATTTATCTAAATAGGACTGGCCTGAGGGGAATTAAGGGCTGCAGTCTTGGACCTAAATGAGGAGGACAGTGGGGAGAGGAACGGGATGATAGTCTTGAGACTGGACCTCATCACAGAAATGTATTCAGAACTGAAGCCATCATTTATCTAAATACAAGAAAATAAAAAGAACACTTTTCTGGGGTTCTGTTTAAAAAAAAAAATAGGCAGCAAGCACAGCATGTGGCTCTGTGGTGTTTGCAGGATCTGCACATAGCTGGGAGAGAAGGCAGTCACTGTGTTTAAAATACCAAAAGAAACATCCCTCTCCACTGTCTCTGTGTGTGCAGATTAGAAAACAGAAAGCCTCTCCCTGGAAAATATTGGAAGCCTATTTTAAAAGGCTGTTTGGGGACAATAAAAATGAAGTAAATTAAATATAAACAAGGACTGACTGTGGCAGGCTACTCTCGGGGCTCTTTAATGTGGAGAAAAATAAAGGTTAAGGAAGGGTTGCCCTAGGCTTGAGTGCTACTTGTGAAGGTGGTTTGCATGGGAAGGGAGAGACTACTAAATAAAAAAAAAAATAGACAAAGGAAAGCAGACACTTTTAAGGAAAGAGGAGGGAAAGTGAATACATTTAAAGGTTTCCTCTGTGTAGCAGTCACAGACCCTCTCCATAGTTTTTTGGGGGCAGAAAGCCTTAGCATACCCAATCCATTCTAAATCCTAGACAGATATATATGTAACTGCCTCACAGGTCTGCAAGTGGAAGGGGACTGAATAAAAAAGTAACCTTGCAAGAAACTGAACCCTGAAAGGGAGAGGAGGGGAACGGAATCTCTAAGCTCAGACTGTACAAAGCCCTCTGCCTGGAATTGTTGAATGCATTTGCAGATAGCCTTGGCAAGCTTGTATTAAAACAAACAGCTGCTCTGTACAGGATTGTGTGTTGTGCACTTGTGTTTTGTATATATGTGGAATGTGGAGTGTGGAGAGGAGTGGGGGACAGATTCAGAATAAGAAAAAAAAGTGACAAAACTGACAAAAGGCCAGTGGGCTGTTCAAAACAGTAAGTACTATGAGACAAGATGGTTAAGATATTTGAAAAATAACCCCAAAAGCAACATTTTTTTCCTCTTTCCAGTCCATGTTCAGTTACATATTCTCAAAATTCACCTCACAACAGTGTGGACAGGTAAAACTTTTGTCGGACAGGCAAAAATTACACACCACCTGTCCCTCAGACAGGCATCCCAGAAAATTATTTCTAGCCCTGACAGCACCTATTAGGACTTCATGTAGTAGTACAAGTTGTTTCCCCCGAATGTTGTACCTCTATATGGCACATGCATGTTAATCCTGTATCTCAGAGAATAATTATCTCAGTGGTGTAACTCTCTGTTGGACTGTGTGTTATATGTAATATGATCTATTGTCATAGATTACGATAAAAAATAAAAATAAAGTTTAAAAAAAAAATTCATGCTGATCAACATATGCAGCATTCAGAAAATGTCACTGAGCTGTAAGCCTTGGTCTCCCATACGATAGTAAGGGTTCATACTAAGGTTCGGAAAAAGAGCTAGTAGGCCGAAGCCCATAATGCTCTTATACTAGGTCAAAGAGTAATATGATAAGTCATACCCAGACATAATTAACATGTCGAGGCGATGTTTGAAAATCTCTTTAGTGTTACTAGTAACCACTGCAGATGGAAGTCTATTCCAGGGTCCAATTGTTCTCACAGTAAAGAAAAAAGTTCAGTTACGTAAGAACTTACCGTAACAGTAGATCTTCGAGAGAGGCTCTTGCAGTAGATAATTACATATAGGACTGACGTCAGCAGGCAGCAGGACCCTACAGAAAATTTCTTAGCTCGTGAGTCCTGGCGAGGGACCGCCTCACGGGCTAGGTGACCAAGGCCAGAGACATCGGGTATAAAGGGCTGTCCCAGACGCCCGCCTTCCAGTTCTTCCCGCCACAGGCCGAAAGAGGCCGGACAAAGAGAGGAGTGGATATTTCCTCAATGGAAAAGGAGCTGAAAAAGCCTAGGGGGATGGAGGGCGGGAGGTATTATTTACCGGTAAGAGCCTCTCTCTCAAGATCTACTGTTACATAAGTTCTTATGTAACTGAACTATCTTACTTTGAGAGGGCTCTTGCAGTAGGTAATTACATACAGGACTGAATACCAAGCAGTCTGGAACAAAGAAAGGCACCGGGAGGAGGAAAACTACTCCAAGAAGCAGTTCTAGCCGTGCAAGTCTCAAGATAGGAGGCCTTGCAAAACAGCCAGTCCGAAGCCTGCTCTACGGGCGAGAGGCAACATCCAAACTGTACTGTTTTCAGAAGGTATGGACAGAAGTCCAGGTGGCGGCAGCGCAGATATCTGCCGTAGACACATTCTTGAAACAAGCCACAGAGGCAGCTACTCCTCTTGTGGAGTGGCTTCTGACTTGACCCGGAAGGGTCTTGTGTATTTGTTGTAATAGAAAGTGATGCAATCAGCCAACCACTTAGACAGGCATTGCTTGGAAACAGCATTGCCTTCCCTTTTGTGAGCAAAAGAGACGAATAACTGATCAGTCTTTCTGAGATCCTTCGTCCTGTTGGTGTAGTATCTCAGAATCCGGTGAACATCCATAGTATGGAGTAAATACTCCCCTTGATTAGAGTACTGCGTCAAAAAGGTAGGTAACTCTATGGACTGATTTAAGGTAGATTCTGCTACTACTTTAGGTAGAAACTTAGGATTCGTGTGAAAAGCAACTTGTTCCTTGTGAAAAATCAAGTAGGGGATTTTACACATCAGGGCCTGGAGCTCGGAGATTCTTCGAGCCGAAGAAATGGCCACCAAGAAGAGCGTCTTCCACGAAAGGAACTTCAAATCCGCAGAAGCTGCAGTTCGAAGGGAGGAAGAGTAAGTTTCTCGAGAACAAAGTTCAAGTCCAAAGGGGGAGAGGGAGTACGGATGGGGGCCTCAGATGGAGGACCCTGAAAAGGTCTTGGAGACATCCAGTTGAGCAAAGTTTGTCCCAAGGGAACATGATAGGCCAAAATGGCCACCATGTGTACCTTCAGAGAGGAATGGCTGAGACCCAGGTAAAACAGATGACGTAGATACTCCAGCAGAAGCCCCGCTGAACAGGAGAAAGGTTCCACGTTCTTGGAAGCGGCCCAAATAGTGAATCTTTTCCACTTCATGGCATAAGTGGATCTGGTGGAGGGTTTTCTGGCCTCCACTAAAATCTCCGCCACTTTGGGAGACACTCCAAAACGGGATTGGGCTAGGTCTGCAGGAGCCATGCATGCAGTTGAAGGGATTTGAGGCCTGGATGGACCAGGGTCCCCTGATCCTGGGTCAACAAACCTCGAGATAGAGGAAGAGGAAAAGGAGGATCCTCTGAAAATTGTTGTAGAAGAGAGAACCAGACTTGCCTGGGCCAGAAAGGAGCGATCAGAATCATTTGCACTCCTTCTGAAGCTAGTTTCTGCAAGACTCGTGGGATAAGTGGAATTGGGGGAAAGGCATAGACGAATCTGTCCTTTCAGTCTAGAGATAGAGCGTCGCTCCAAAAAGCGCCTTGCTCTGGAACGAGCGAGCAGAAGACTGGAAGTTTTTTGTTTAGGGGGGATGCGAACAGGTCGACCTGTGGTGTTCCCCAAAGATGGAAGATATTGTCTAGGACCCCTTGGTCCAGTTCCCACTCGTGAGTCAGAGCAGAAGAGCGACTTAGCTTGTCTGCCAGGGTGTTGTCGACTCCCGGAACGTGAATCGCCGTGATGTGAAGGTCGTGTTGTGTCGCCCAATCGAAAACCCTCATTGCCTCCCTGCATAGAGGTTAGGACCGAGTCCCTCCCTGCTTGTTGATATACCACACCATGCACATGTTGTCCGTCTGGACGGCTAGGTGGCCAGGAAGGATGTATTGGTGAAGGGCTTGGACAGCGTACAACACTGCCCGAAGCTTGAGCACATTGATGTGGAGAGCTTGTTATAGCTTGGACCAGGAGCCCTGGGTCTGATGAGGGCCTAGATGGGCTCCCCAACCTTCGCCTGAGGCGTCTGTGGTTAGAGTCTGGGAGGGGGGAGGATGAAAGAAAGGAACTCCCCGAAACAGGTTCTCTCGAAACATCCACCATTGCAAGTCTCGCATCATAGGCGAGGAGATCAGAACTGAGTGATCTAGGTCATCCATTAGCTGATCCCACTGAGAGCGTAGAGTCCACTGAGAGATCCTCATGTGGAGTCGAGCGCAAGGTACCGTCGGGATAGCAGCCGCCATGAGCCCGAGAAGGTGAAGGACCGACCTTGCAGAGACCATCCTGCGGTCGGACAACAGACTTATTTGGGTCTGAAGGGTGGCCGCCCTGTCCAGAGGCAGGAAGGCTTTGCCCATGGTCGTAACGAGGATCACCCCAATAAACTGTAGCCTCTGGAATGGGTCCAGATGAGACTTGGAATGGTTGATGGTAATACCCAGGCAGGCAAAAACCTGCTGGGTAAGGGAGAGGAAACGCAGGAGTTCCTCCCTAGACGAGGCCACCAGGAGCCAGTCGTCCAGGTAAGGGAAAACCTGTACTCCCTTGGTACGCAGGTGGGCAGCCACCACTGCCAGGCATTTGGTCAATACTGGGGCCGAGATAGACCAAACGGAGCGCCTTTGAACTGGTAGTGGTCTCTGAACGCAAAACAAAGGTATTTATGGCGAGAGGGGCTAATGGGAATGTGCAGATAAGCATCCTGCATATCTAGAGCACAAAGCCATTGACCCGGACGGAGGAGGGGCAGAAGGCTCTGCAAAGAGAGCATCCTGAACCTTTTGTACTCTACGTAAAGATCCAGGGAACTGAGATCTAAAATTGGTCTGAGATCTCCTGTCTTCTTTGGGACCGGGAAGAAATGGGAATAGTAACCCGTCCCCTGAAGATGAAGGGGGACAGGCTCTATCGTTTGCTTCAGCAGAAGAGCCGAGATTTCCTCCTGGACCAAAGGAAGATGGTCCCATGAATATGAGGACTTCAGAGGGGGGTGGAGGGGTGGTTTCTGAAGAAACTCTAAGGAGTGTCCTTCTGCTATGAGCTGGAGCACCCAAGAATCCGTGGTTATCCTCTCCCATCCCAGAAGGTGGAGGGAAAACCTCCATCCTACCAGTTCCTCCGGGGAGTCCAGAGGCAGTGGGAGAGGAAGGGAGTCAGGTGGTGTGGGGCAGCGCCACAGCTGAAGCACCTGCTGCTTTTTTGGGCGGGGGCTTGGCAGCTGCGGGGCCCGGCGTCTTCTGGCCCGCCTTCCCTGGGGTTTCGCCTTTGGCCAATTCCGTCTGTGAAAGGGACGGCGCTGCTGCTGATGGGGACGGTACATGGAATCAACTGACTTCAGAGCTGTCCCCTTCTCCTGTAAATCAGTAATGATGTCCTTGACATCACCCCCGAAAGGGTGCTTCCTGGATAGCAGATTGCACCTCCGGGACCAAACCTAACATGCAAAGCAAAGCATGATGCCGTAGGCCTACAGCGAAAGCTGAGCTCCGCCCAGCAGTGTCCACTGCGTCGTATGTCGCATGTAGCATGTGTCGACTGGCCGAACGAGCACAGCGGATGAGATCAAACAACTCCTGCTTGACTTGGGAGTCAGGCAAGGAGTCCAGTTTGGCTTCCGCCTGAGTAAGGATGGCCTTCTGGTAGTCCCCCATGTGGTCGACATAGTTCAGGGCCCTGATCCCCAGTGTGGAGGAAGTGTAAATCTTTCTCCCATACTGGTCCAGAAGGCGAGATTCCTTATCAGGAGGTGACGAGCTAAGGTGTTTTGGGTTCGCCGACCGGCCGTGAGCGGCGTTAATCATGACCGAGTCAGCACGAGGGTGAGAATCCAGGAAAGCAACACCTTCTGGAGCCTGATATAGCTGGTTCTACTTCCTGGGAAGTGGGGCTAAGTCCGACGGCTGTTTCCATATTGTGGTAACAAGGTCGGCGTGAGGCTCTATCCAGGGTGGCACCAAGGTAGGAGCTGTCACAGGCAGATCCAGATGTTCAACGAGTTTCAGACGATGAGGATCTGGTTCCAGGGAGTGCCACTGATGAACCTCCTGGATTTTCCTAAGCAACTCCGTAAAAGAAGGATCCTCCGGAGGAGACTTCGGAGGAGTCCTTGGCCGGGGCTTCGATGGACAGCGAGGCTCGTCATCTCTCTCGGAGCAGCCGTCGGAAGAGTCCGAGAGCGAAGAGGAGGAGGATGAAGAAGAGAAAGACTCCCTTTCTGGACCTGGGGGAGGAACGAACCCCTGGAAAGTCCCCGGGGAAGCGTGTCCTGCCCCTCTCTGGATCCAGACAAAAGAACCCTGGAGTCCGGAGGTGGTGAGGGAGTGTGCGCCTCGGGCATACGGGAACCTGGGACAGCACTGTCGCCGGAAGGCGGCTCTTGACCTCTTTGGTGAGCTGAGCCTTGGCCTCAGCCCACCAGGAGGCCAGAGTCTCCTCCAGGTCCACCGGCGGCCACGAGGGCGGTGGAGGAGGAGGAGGAGGTGGGGGGATAAGGATACGGGTTATAACCGTATGGAGCGTATCCAAAACCCCGCTGTGGGTAGCCCGGTGTCGGGTATTGCGCGTTGAGTACTGCGCGCCGGAAGCCCGGCTGGTACTGTGGCGCCGGATACCGCGCTCCCGGTACACCGCATCGAATAAGACGGAGGATACCCGGAGCCGGGGGTTGCCGGAGCAGAGTCACGCTGGGAACCCACGGCGGGTCTCAGAGGGAGAGCCTGAGGCCCGATGAGCAGAATATTTCCCGGAGTCGGTAAGGCTGACATCAGGGTCGATGGCGGAGGCCCTGGCACCGGAGGTACCGACATCGGAGGGGCCAGCGTTCGAGCCGGAGTCCGGGGAGCTGACGTTAGGTCCGGCGCTCCAGGTGGAGGAAGGACTGACAGAGGCTACAGATCCCCAGCTTCGCCCGGGGACGGAGGGGAAAAATCCCCGGGATCAGGTTGGGGAGACGCTGGATCCTCAGACGGCAGCGGGCTGTGGGGAACCAGGAACAACGGAGCGCCAGTCCGCCGTCGTTCCTTCATCGCCAGACGCCGGACGAGCCAACGGGAGGCTTAGTGGCAAGCTCTCGGCGGCGCCGGAGGAGCCGACATCTGACTTATGAGAGCTGCCACCAGAGACAGGCCGGTAGAGTGATCGGCCTGGTCCAGTGGAGAGGAGGCCGCCGTCACCCCGGGAGGGTCGGACGCCTTACTGGCCCTCTCCGGGCGGACGCTGGGAGCCGACGCCTGCTTACCGGAGTCGCCGACAGTGGTAGGCCGCAAGCCTGCGCCAACCAGGGGCGGAGGCCTCAACTGGCCCTAAGGCACCCGCAAGGCCCGAGCGCAAGCCAGATGGGGGGGTGACGCCATCTCAGAAACCTCCGAGAGGCGGCTGCCAGGAGCGATCCCCTTGAGGGGATGTTACCTGCGTCCCAGTGATTCCCAAGGGAGACGCGGTGGAGGAGCCTTTGTCCCGGTGCCTCTCCTTCTCGTTCTTCTTCCGATGGCCTTCGGGGGAAGTAGACGCCTGCCTCAGTTTTTTGAGCTCCTTCTCCATAGAACTCATTTTCTTCTTTAGAAGATGGGCTTCCAGAGATTGCTGCCTCCTTTTTTGGGTAGCCGCATTAAAACTGAGGCAGTGCTGGCACACTTCGACCCGGTGTCGAGGCCTAGGCAGAACAGGCACGAAATTGGCGCGTCGCTTTTGTCGCGGTAGTTAAGGCGCCCATGAATCGCACTTATTCCTTGTGCCTGAGGGTGTAGGGATGCACGATAACCGATGCTAGTACTGACATTATGTCGAAAATAAAGAGTTTTTCGGTAAAACGACGAAGGAAGGGCTGATTTAAGCACAAACTTTTCCGCAAGGCACTGTAACGAGCTAACGGGGCGGAAAGAATTGGAAGGTGGGCGTCCGGACCGCCCTTTATATTGATCGCCTCTGACGCAGTCACCTGACGTGGGGCGGTCCTCGCCAGGGACTGCTAGCTAGAAATATTTCGGTCCTGCCGCCTACCGGCATCAGTCCTATATGTAATTACCTACTGCAAGAGCCCTCTCGAAGTAAGATCTTTTGATTATTATTTATTTATTTAGCTTTTGTTGACCGGGTAAGTGCACTAGACAAATCCTGCCTATTTTCAGGCATGACCCGGGGGAAGGGGAATACAGATGAATGCCAACTGACCTTGAACCAGATTAAGCTGTTGATGGTATTTTTAGTGAATTATGTTTAAAGGATTTACCAGTTAACTGGAGGAAATGACCTCTAGTATTATGTATCGATGCCTTAAAAGAAAATCCTAACTCAGCCATGACATATGGGTCGTGAACAATGTTGTATAGGAGAAGAAGGTCGCCTCTAAGGCATCTAGTGGTAACAGGCATAAGTTTTAATCTGTCTAACCTAGATTCATAGGAAGTGGATTCAAGACCAGATATTTTTTTAGTAAACTTTCTCTGTACCTTTTCAAGAATATAATTATCCGATTTTTTAAATGGACACCATAACTGTGATGCATATTCAAGATGAGGACGAACATAGGACCTAAACAGAGGCAACAACACCTCCTGGTCTTGAGATCTAATATTGTGTAGAATGGACCAAACAACTTTGTTAGAAGTACTGATCACTGAATGCAAATGTTTAGAGTATGTTAAGTCGTCTGAAATAGTAATTCCCAAGTCCCTCTCATCTGTAGTGGCACACAATGTTGAACCATCCAAAATGTATTGGAAGTTTAAGTTATTGGATCCCAGATGCATGACTTTACACTTTGTAGTGTTCAATTTCATACCCCATTTGTTAATCCAAGTGGAAACAATGTCACTATGCCAGATGTTCTGGTCCTGACAGAAACATGGTTAAGTTAACATGGTTAAAATGCCTTGTTATAGATCAGGCTGTTTTGTTTACATCATAGTCTCTCTTCCATGCAGATAGGCTTACTAGATGTGGAGGGGTGGCCATCTACATCAATGATTAATACTCTGTCTCTGTCATTAACTCCTGCCCCAAGCCTAAACAATTTAAATGTTTAGCTGTTAAAATGAATATATCAGCCTCAGAATCACTAAACATTATTGGTTGCTATAGACCTCCTTCTGCAGGCTTTGATATTTTATCACATTTTTTGTCAATTCCTAGATGTCAGCACTAACGAGACACTGATTCTAGGTGACCTAAACATGGACTGGTTTAATAACAAATCATCACCACTCAAGCATGTCTGTGATGAATTTGACTCTCACAGCTACTCTCAGAAGCCACTAGGCCAGGCCACACAAATCACTCAGTTGGATCCCTAATTGATGTCATTCTGATAAATAGACCCCATAAAATCACACATGAAGCAGTCTTGCACAACCCCATGAGTGACCATAATATTGTAGTATGAATCAGGAATCTTCCTAAATTGCTAAATCCAAGTAAGATGATAGCTAAAAGATCATTCAGACACTTCAACCCAGCAGACTTCCTAGCTGATCTGCGCAACACTGATTGGCAACAATTCTACCTTGCCCCATCAGTTACTGAAGCACTGGCCTGATTTAATGCCATACTTACAGGTATCATAGACTCCCATGCATCTGTCAGAACATACAGAGTGAAATAATAATCTTCCTGCCCCTAGTTCAATGCTGATATTAAGTCTATGCTAACAAAAAGAGATGAGCTTTGGGCAGCTGCCAGACACACAAAAACACCCCCAAACTGGACAGCATTTAGGATATGTCGAAATGCCTGCACTAAATTGATTAGGCATACTAAAGAAAACTATTACCTAAGCACCCTAGAGTCGGCCAGTGGTAACCCATCCAAGATTTGGCGCAACTTTAAACTAGGTGAGGGGAGCAAACTCCACCATCTCTCCTCACCACTGTTACCTATCAGCGCACCTCAATTACAGATAAATTTGCCACACTTGACAAACTAAATGAGCATTTTGCCACAGCGGGTCTTGCATTCGATTCTTCTCCATCAACCAGCCTCAGAACCTCTCTCCTTCACCCACCTGCACCACCCAACACCCTCACTCTTCTCTTTCCTGTCTATCATCTTTAAACAGGTCCTGGTTAGATGTTAAAAAGAATGAAGGGAGCGGCCACGTCCAGTAGCAGCAGTGGGATTTCAGCAATGACCTTGGCGGCCGGAGTGAAACGGACCAGTCGTCGGAGGGCTGGGCTGGGGAGAGGATCGGCATCCTATGGACTGCCTCCTTCTCCAGGGGAGGGTCGGGCAGCATCCGGAGCATTGGGGACCCCTGGCGGAGGCTGGGGGCTCTCGCGCTGCCGCACTTACATCAGGGGGGGAGGAGGCGGGGCAGACGCTGGCGTCACTGCACGTCCCCACCTCCGGGAGGGAGAAACTAAGGAGGAAAAAGAAGGAGGGGGAGGTCCTCCATCTAGGTGAAGCCTCCCCAAGGGCTTCAATTCACCCTTGCCGCCGCACTCCCAACTAGGTACTGGTTCCATGGCACTGGAGCTAGGGGGTACCAGTGCTCATGGCCCCTCTCGGGAAAGCCGGGGGTGACCGGGAGAGGCGGCAAATGGGCAGGTGGTGGGAGCTCCGGGGGGCCGTGACTAGGCTGAAGGAAGACGGAGGACCTCCAAAAAAAAAAAGAATGAAGGTGCGGACAACACTGACCCTTTCTTTTTGAAACTAGGCTATTATTTCTTAACTGCCCCATCACTCATTTATTTAATCTCTCACTATCTGAAAGTATCGTGCCCCAAGATTGGAAAGTTGCACACCTCACACCCTTTGAAATCTGATGACCCCAGTGATGTTAACAACTACTGGCCTATCTCTATCTCGCCTTTCCTCTCAAAAAATCTGGAGGAACTGGTCAGTATCCAACTCATATCCTTTCTCGAAAATTCTCAGTTGCTAACTCCGCAACAATCAGGTTTCAGACCCCGTCATAGTACTGTCTCAGCCTTGTCCAACGTTACTAACGACTGGTTGGTGGCCATGGACAGCAAACATGTCACCAGTGTGGTATTTTTGGATCTTAGTGAGGCCTTCGATACTGTGGATCACCCCCTGCTGCTTGACAACTTGAAGTCCCATGACTTGTCGGATGCTACGGTATCCTGGTTTGCCAGTTACCTAGGAAACAGACATCAATGCATTAAGATAAACAGAACCTCCTTGTCACTCTTGCCAGTCGCAAGACGGGTCCTACAAGGATTCATCCTGGGTCCACTGTTGTTCCTAATCTATGTAAATAATCTGGGTTCGGGCATCACAGACTCCAATGTTCACTTATTTGTGGATGATTTGGTCCTTTACATATTGAAACTCACAGTTAGTCAAGTCAAGTATGTTCTGTTCTCCAGTCTGATTTTGTCGAACTTCAGCATAACTTGATAACAACCAAACTGCTCCTAAATGCAAAAAAACCCAAAGGTTATGATCTTCTGTCCCCCTAATGTCCCCTCAGTAGGCCCTATGACAGACCACTATGCTCCCATCACCACCCTATTGGGAGACTCACTCGAAGTGGTGAATCACTTTAATTACTTAGGCTTCACACTCTACTCACACCTATCCTTTTCATCACACGTTGAAGCTCTCACAAAAAAATGAAATTTAGGCTTGGATTCTTTTTCAGGAACAAATCGTTGTTCTCCCGAGACTCCAGAACTAGACTGGTACAGGCCACCTTCATGCCTCTTCTTCATTACGCTGATATTCTCTATAACAATTGCGCACCCATCTACCTTCGTAAGTTAGACACTCTCTATCACCAGGCCATCCGTTTGATTACCAATGCCCCAACCAGAACCCATCATTGTACCTTGCATGAGGCGATGAAGTGGACCTCCTTATCCACCAGGAGAACGATGCACATTTATACTTGGACATATAAAGCGCTCAATAGTTACCCCCTTATATATTAGCCTTCTTCTCATGCTCAACTAGCACCTACGCCCTCAGAAAATGTGCATATATTACCCTGAATGTGCCAAATTATCGGACACGGTTGGTAGGGCATCTATAAGCTTTTCTCTTCCCTGCATTTGGAATAAGCTTCAAGCTATCCTAAAACTCCATACCCTTATCCCAGTTAGGGCATTCATTGGTAGTGTACACGAGATCACTGCTGAGACCTGCAACTGCACTTAGCTTCCTTCGCAGGTCTACCTTCTCCCCATCCCTCTCCTATTGTCTTTGTAGATTCCTGTGTACACTGGCAGGCTCCTTCCTTCCTTAGTCATTATCTCCCATATTTATTAGGTGTGGTAAACTTATTGTTAAGTGATGCTTCTAATTTACCTCTATGTATTGCTATAACCAACCTACTCTACGTATCATGATATCCCAGCTGTTTTTCTATGATGTACTGCTTGTATTGTCTGTGATGATTTTTATTAGGTGGTGGTAAACTGTCATGTGATGCTTTTGCCTCTACGTATTTGTTACAACCAGTCTACTCTATGTAACATGATACACCTGCTGTGTTACTATGATGTATCCTTGTACTGATTTGTCTGTGATGTTTATTACTTTGTATCAGGGACATCCTTGTGAATGAACGTGCTCAATGGAAGCTATCCCTACACAATAAACTGAACTAGGCTCCTGTTACTGTTTTACGGTCCCTCCCCTTCCTCTGTAAATCCAGAGCAGAAGTATTTATTCAAATGTCTGCCTTTTCTTGGTCCCCTTCTGTACAGCCTCCCCCTTTCCCTTTTTAACTTTACAATCCCTTCCTTCGTCTTCCTCTTCTCACTTACAGTACATACCTAAAAAATGTCTTGTCCCCTTTATATACCTTTTGAGCTATTCTCTCTGTTTGTGCCTTTGTGCTGCTTACTGCATTCTCTGCTTCCCTCTGTTTCCCCTGATACAGTACACCTCCCTATCCTCCTCCCTCTGCATCTTCTTGTACCTTCTGAATGCAACCCTTTTATCACTTACTTTTTCTGCTACCTCTTTCGAGAACTACAGCAGTCTCCTCTTCCTCTTACTTTTGCTTATTTGCTTGATGTAGAGATTTGTTGACTTCACTATGCCCCCTTTTAGCTTGGCCCACAGTTTCTCCACCCCTCCCACAACCCCCCAAAGGTCATTCCTGAAGAATTCACCCATCTTTTTAAAATCTGCCCTTCTGAAGTCCAGGACCCTCGCCTGTCTATAACAAGGCATTTTAACCACAATGTATGATGATCACTGGTCCTGAGGTGGCCTCCCATCCTGATGTCTTCAACAATGTCCCTGTTAGTGAGCGCCAGGTCCAGTACTGCCCCATCACGAGTGGGCTCACTGACTAGATGCCTTAGGATTGCCTCCTGCAGGAATTCTAAGATGTCCCTGCTTCTAGCTGAAGCCATACCTGGAAGGCTCCAATCTACATCCGTCAGACTGAAGTCCCCACCAGCAGCACCACCCCCTTTTCTGTCATCTTACCAATAGCTTCCAACAATACATTATCCAACTCCTTCCCCTGTGCTAGAGGTCTGTAGATCACATCAGTGAGAACAGTAGCTTTGTTCCTCGACTTCAGAGTGACCTACAGTACCTCTGCACCCCCTGAATTCCCTGCATATTCATTGCTTTTATGCTTTCCTTCATGTAAAGCACCACACCCCCTCCTTTCCTTCCCACCCTGTCCTTTCTGAACAGAGTGTAGCCTGGAATGGCCATTTTCTAATCATGGTTTTCAGGGCACCATGACTCGGTAATCGCCACCATATCCAGGTCAGCCTCTGTCATGATAGCCTCTAGGTCTGGAATCTTATTTCCTAGACTTCTAGCATTCGCACATAAGGCCTATTTTGTTTGCACTCTGCTCGTTACTCCCCCTTTTCCACTGTGCCTTCCTCCTTTCTTCTTCTCTTTTTAATGTTTCTGCCCCCCCCTTACTATCACCCTGCTTGCTTTATTACTTTGTACCCTGGGTGGTTCCTCTCCCCTCTGGATCTCCCTACTTTCTATTTTAGCATGCTGGGGGAAGCAGTTTCTGTCTCCTCGATTTCTTCCACCACCGCCCTCGGCTAGTTTAAATGTTAATCAAAATAACATTTAAAACAGCCCACTAAGGACTGCGGTTCTCCTCCCAGAAGGATGCAGGCCATCACCCCAATGTAGGCCCTCATCCTGCCAGATGGTCCCCGGTCCCCAATGTAGCCAAACACCTCCTCCTTCTGCACCATTCCTCCAACCATGAGCTGAAGGTTCTGGTGTGGAAAACCTTCTCCTCTCCCTGTCGTAGACAGGCAGCATATCAGCGAAAGCTACTGAATGTAACACCTGTCTAAGACTACTCCCCAGTTCCTTAAACCCCCCTGCACTATCCCAGCCCCATCCCTAGCCAGGTCATTTGACCCCAGGTAGACAATGACATCCCGCTCCCCCTTGCTAACTGCTGCCCTAGCAATCCCTAGGACGTGGTGCCACATAGGCACCTGACCTTCCTCTCTGCCCCCTTCCAATTCCCAAATCTAGCCCCCAGACAACTGAGTCCCCTACCATAAGTTGTCTCCTCCTCCTTTGGGGTCTCCACTACGGAAGGCCCCCACATCCTTCCTGGCCACTGCAATGGGGGCCGCCTCATGTCAGTCCTGCCCCGACAGAGCGACGTAGGAATTTTGTTGTGGTACCAGAGAGGCGCATGCAGATGGGCAGCACCGCAGTCTCCAGAAGGTCTCTCTGAATAATGCTGCCCCACAGCCACTGTATTGCACCACTCCCAGCATTCCCAATTCCTACTCTCTCTGTTACTTGGTGATCTCTTCCCCTTCTGTTGTCTGTTATATCTCTTTGTACACATATCCTAGATACACTGTTGCACTTATTCCTAGTTTTTGCCTATCCCTTCTCTTTCACTCGTTCCCTTTACCCTGAAAGAGTCTTATTTGTTTTACCCCTTTTCATTGTTCTTATTCTCCCTGTACACTTACCCCTAGGTAAGGTGTTACTCCTAGTCCCAGTTTAGTACTGTTTAGTTTTTCATCATAAAGCAATCCAAGTAACATACTATTCACTGGGACAAACTAATTGGGTATCCAGTGCCATGGAGAACATGTAGGTTTTAAGTGGGGATTTGAATGCAACTGAAATAATCTGTAGCAGAGTGACAGGTATTGAATTCCAGAGCTTTGGTGCCCTAAATGTAGATCTGCACTGATGAACCCTTAACAGACCAGTATTCTGGGATCTAGGGGCACAAAGAGGAGTTTATTTCACTAAAAGATGAGTGATATACTTAGGTGCTAGTCAATGCAAGCACATAAAGGTCAAAAGTAGTCCCGTAAAGGTGCACTGGTAAGCAATAGGTGGTCAGTGCAAATGCTAATGAATTAGAGTAATGTACGCAGGAAAAAGTGTACAAGTACAGTTTATTCTTCAGTGCAGCGCTGCTCTTGTTTCTTTATCTTGCTATACTCACCAGGCATGAACTCTCCTGACTGAACCTCAGCACTGACATGACACCACCCACCCACCTGACATATTCACGTTATACTGCCAGGGTGGATCTAGAATTTTTGCAAAGGTGCAGTAATTTTGTCAAGGCAGTAACACATTTCCTGAAAAATGTAAAATGCGTAGTTTTAAGCTCAAATTAGGCTAAAGCAGATATTGTTAGCTGGTCTAAATGGGTGGCGGGTGCTACTTTGCTATGTAGCCGCTAGAGTATACTGCATCAATTCTTAGCATCCCCCATACCCTCTTCTTTATTTCGTTTTTCCCCTAGTTTTGCTCTATCCTTCAACCCAGTAATTGTGTTGCCATGGTGCAACCTTCCTCTCGGACTAAGAATCTCAAGTTTCTGATTTTAATATCTGCTGTACAGAATTATTAAATGAGTACATAGAAATGTTTTTTAAATCAGTTGAACAGCCTTTAAGAAAATGCTGGAAATATAAATTTATAAAATAGTCAAGAAAAATCCAGTGCTCTGACTGGTCAATAGCTGTTCAGACCTGTGCAGTAATTGACCAATAACTGCATGGATATGGAAAGTGCCTTGCAAGCTTTGGAACTACACTGCTTCGGAATTCTCAGTAACTGTGACAGTTAGGAAAGACAAAAAAAAAAAAAAGGTTCAGCTAACAACACAACTAACTAGCCAGTCAGCCAGCCAATTTGACCTCTCTATCGAGGAAAACCCAGCTGTTTGGTATGGGACCTGATTTACCAGTTATGAAGATTTACTTACTCGTCAAGATTTATTTAGTCTTGCCTTTTTTTATTATTGAGGTGCCACTCATTAAGTGCAATACCATATTTCAGGGCTTGCAGTCATTGAGTAATTACTGCACTGCCCTTCATCCATAGTTAAATGGCACTAAACTTACCCCTCGTGTCTCCAACCCACAGAGGTTGGGGGTGGGTACTACCCAATAACTGCATGCCCTGTCATGCGTTATTGCTTACTTGTACCGCAACCAGTTCTACTCAAGGACACATGGAGTATAGATCGACTGACATTATATTACAACTAACCATACGAGTGAGATATGTAAACAAAACATTTTAACACAGTCTGACCAGACCCTCCCAGAGTAAGCTGCATACGAACCAACTTCAGCTAAAGAGTTGCAAGACAGATGGGAGGGCATTAAGAAAACATAAAACACATATGGGAAGAAACATTCTTAATTCAGCCACCATAGCTACATCAGCAAATTAAATGTATTTCAAAAACACCCTGCCTCCTCTGTTAAGACATCTTCACAACATGCAAAGAGTGCCAAATGGAACTAAAATGCACCCTCACAAGGGCCACGGAATTTGCATTAAAGGGAACATAAACAATGTTGTTTACATAATGTAATATAATTTTAAATTTGGGCATGTGTGAAGTCTGTTTAATCACCCCTGTGTATTACTTGTGCGTCTGTTTAAACAGTCTTCGTTTTCCATTATATAGGGCCCCATATTAATGCAGTCTTTTCCCCATCCAGTATTTATATTTTAATTACTTAGTAGTTCTGGACCCCAGTGACATCAACTGAGCCAAAGAATGCAATGAATTGGATGGAGCCCAGTGACATAAACTTAGCTGAACTTACTGGATTCCTCTTAACTGTAGTCATTAGCACAAACGACGTCACTTGGTTCTGGAACTGCTAAGTAATTAAAAAAATGGGTGTAAAAACCATGGTTTATGCTTCCTTTCAGTTGAATGCTGCTGTCCCTCATGTTTTGTGATACAACAGCCTCAGTTGCAGGTGGCCTGGGAACAAGGCTTGGAATGCAGGGTAAAGCAGCGATAGAAGAGCTGAAACAGGAAGTCCTGACTGCTTCCTACCACTCCTTTTCTCTGTGTTCAAGCCAAGCCTTGTTTCAAGTAACAGACTTTGAAACATAGACTTTGACGGCAGATAAGGACCGCTTGGCCCACTTAGTCTGCCCATTTCCCTACCTAGAGGATAAGCTGTAGATCCTATTTAACCAACAGCCTATTTCTTTCTACCCCCAACAAAAATTGCTTTATGTCTGTCCCATGCACTCTTGAATCCTCCTGCAGTTTTAGACCCCACAACCTCCTCAGGAAGGCTGTTCCATGCATCCACCACCCTCTCTGTGAAAAAATACTTCCTCACATTGCCCCTGAGCCATCCCCCTCTATCTTCAGATTGTGTCCCCTTGTTCTTGCACATCTCTTTTTCTGAAAGATGCTACCCTCTTGGACTTTGTTGATTCCACTGAGGTACTTAAACGTTTCTATCATGTCCCCCCTTCCCTTCCTTTCCTCAAGGGTATACATATTAAGCTCCTTTAGTCTCTTCTCATATGACTTTTCTTGCAGACCCTACACCATTTTAGTTGCCCTCCTCTGGATTGCCTCCATCCTGTCTATGTCCTTGTGGAGACGGGGTCTCCAGAACTGGACGCAGTACTCCAAATGTGGTTTCAGCACGGATCTAGAGAGGGGGAGTATCACCTCCTTCCTTCTACTGTCAGTACCCCCTCCCTATACATCCCAGCATCCTGTTAGCCTTACTGCAAGCCCTGTCACATTGCTAGCCTGCTTAAGGGTGTCACTAATAAGGACTCTGATATCACGTTCTTCTGCTGTAGTACTTCGCTGTACCCCACCCATCCAGTATTCTGTCCTGGGGTTCTTTTTCCCTAGGTGCATTACCTTGAACTTTTTGACATTGAAATTCAACTGCCAGGCCTTCAACCATCTCTCTAGCCTCTGCAGGACCTCTTGTAGCACTCTGGTTGCTTTAGCGCTATCCACTCTTCTGCAGAGCATTGTGTCATCTGCAAAGAGACCTAGCCTACCCTGGATCCCTTCTCCAATGTCACTGACGAACACGTTGAAATGGACCAGACCCAGGACAGTTCCCTGCAGCACCCCACTTGTGACCTCCCTCTCTTCCGGTTTAATACCGTTTACCACTACCTGCTGCCATCTCTCTTTTGCCCAGTTCTCCGCCCATCTGACTATATCCCTTGCCACCCAAAGGTCCCCCAGCTTCTTCAGCAGGCATCTGTGAGGCACAGAGTCAAAAGCCTTGCTGATGTCAAAATATAGCAAATTCATGGCCATGCCTTTATCCAACTCCTTAGCAATCCAATCAAAAAAGACTATTTACAAAACCATGCTGTTTACTACCCTGGAGACCATTATCCTGCAGATAGTCTGCAATGTCTACTTTGATTAGCAACTCCATCAGCTTTCCAGCAGAGGCGAGACTGATGGGTCTGAAGTTGTCTGCTTGTTCCCTGTCCCCCCCTTATGAAGTGGAACCACGTCCACCACCCTCCAGTCCCCAGGAAAAATCCCTGTTTGAAGTGAGCTATTGAAAAGGCGTGTCAGAGGTTCAGCAAATTCATTTGCCAGCTCTGAGAGTACCCTCAGATGGATCTCATCCGGCCCCGGGGCCTTGTTTGTCTTGAGGGGTGCTAGCCCCTTTAATGCTCTATCCCCAGTACATGTTGACCTACTCATCTCCTGGATCCCTTTTGCAGCTGCTTTAATGCCACTCTTAGGTAGGTGACTGCTAGCCTCCCTGGTGAAGACGGAGCAAAACTAGTCATTTAGGACTTTAGCCTTTTGCTCATCATCTTCTATCACATGGTCCCTATCCCTCAGTCTAACTACTCCCCCACCCCTCCTTTTTTCACTTATATAGCAGAACAAATGCTTTTCTCCACATTTGAACCACTCAGTCACAGTTCTGTGTCTGCCTTTGCCTTCTGTGTCACCTTCTTTGCCTCCCTGGTCTTCTGGGGGTATTCTTCCCTTTCTGCATCCCCCTGCCTCTTTTTGGATTTGTGGAAGGCCACCCTTTTGGCATTTACTACGTCCCTGACCCTCGCTGAAAACCAAAGTGGTTTCTTGAATTTATTTTTTTTGGTTACTTTCCTCAGGCAAAGCTGGGAAGCTTCATGAATGGCTTCTTTAATTACCCTCAATCTCTCCTCAACCCCTGCCCCATTGTTCTCCCCCTTTCGTTTATTTTGAACCATCTTCTGAGTTTGTCAAAGTCTTCCCCTCTAAAATCCCGGCCACTGTAGAGTGCATTTCTCAGGCTCGAGGGCAACTTCAAAACAAACTGAATTATGGCCGCTGTTTGCGAGTGACTCCCCAACTACTACTGGTTCAAGTGAATCTGTGTTAGTGAGCACCACATCTAGGACAGCGTCCTGTCTTGTGGGTTCCCTTGCTTTAGTAGACAGTCTTGAAAGACATCAAGCAAAGCTCAACTTCTTTAGCTTCTGGCCACCAGAATGTCCCAGTCTACGTCAGGAAAGTTAACATCCCCCACTATCACATCTCCCTTTGCTGTTCCCCTTCTAATTTCTTCAGTGAGCTATCTGTCCTCTACCTCTCCTTGGCCTGGAGATCTACAGCACACCCACAGACATAGCCTTTTCACAGATGACGCTGTAAATTGAACTCACAGAGACTCCGTCTTCCCTGAGCTGCACCTCATATTGCCGTCCTCCGATACCCCAGTACCCTCTCTGACAGAGGGCTATGCCTCTCTCCCTCCCTACTCCCTGGTCCCTTCTCAGTAGTATGTATCCAGGCACAGTTAGGTCCCAGCCATTCTTCTTTTTTTTATATTTACTATGCTTTTTGTCCCAGCCAGCATCGGGACAGCTGCCCTGGTCATGGCCCCTGCCACCTCCTGCTTCCCAAATGAGCCGTGCTTCCCCCATGCCCCCGGCTTAGCCCACAGGGCGGGGTCATGGCACTGGCCAAGGTGTCACGGATGTCGGGTCGGGGAGCCGGCCTGGAAGCACAAGGAGAGGTTGCGAGGAGGGCCTCATAGAGGCACTGACTGGGGATTTTTAAGTCCCTGAAAGGACGTTCTTCCTCAGGGGTGGGGACGTGCAGTGACGTCCCGCATCCGCCCCACCCCCCTGGATGTCCAGATGCCGGTTGCAGCGGATCCCCCGGCCTCCGCCAGAGGTCCATAGTGCACTGGATGTTCGTCCCCCCTCCCCCCGGAGAAGGAGAGCAGTCCAAAGGACACTCCATCCATCTCCCCCCGGCCGGCCCTCCGGCAACCCAGGTCCGTTCCCGAACCCAGGTTGCTGGCGTCGCATGCAGAAATCCAACCGCTGCACTGACGGGCCGGCGCAGGTCCCAGTCATTCTTATCTGTAGCCCAAGTTTCTGTGATAGCCATGATATCTAGCTTGGATTCTGCCATCATCGCCTGCAGGTCACCAGTTTTATTGTCTAGACTTCTGATGTTAATACGGGCCCCTTTCCAGCTACCTAAAGAGCCTATCTTGCTCTTCAGCTGAACTTCTCTCTTATTCTTTCCTAGGTGTATTTGGTTCCCAGCACCCTTAGCATGCGTACCTACTGTCAGTCTATCAGTCTGAGTACTGTTAGTCCTCCGGCAAGGGGGGGACTAGCTAGGATCCCTCTCCCTGCATCAGTTAGTATGCAACCTCCAGTGCTAGTCTCCCCCGCAGTTAAACGTCTGAGAAAGACACTGAACTTTTGCCCCAGTGCACTGGTCCCCTACCTTGTCAAAAGGAATCCATCTCACCTAAAAAGCCTCATATCCCAAAAGTCCCCCCAGTCCACTAAAAAAATGATACTTCTCCTGACACCATTCCTTAAGCCATATATTAAACTCCTCAATCTCCTGTCATCTTATCCTGTCTTACCTCCCCCTTGCCCCAAACAGGGAGGACATTGGAGAAAGCCAGAGTGCACTGCGAATCTGTCCCCTAGCCCCCGGAAACTCCGCTTCACATTCTCTACTGACTAGTTGGCCAGGTCACTGGTGCCAAGATGCAGCAGTACACTCACCCCCTCCCGCTTCCTCTCCATCGTACTCCCTATATGGATTAAATCCCTGCTGGCTGAGGCACCTAGAAAGCACTTAACCATGTCCCATCTAGATGACCTTTCCCCCACTATCTCCTCCCCTCCCAGGATCATAGAATCCTCAACAAACAGGAATTTCCTGACTTGTTGACACTTTGGAGCCACTGAGTTGTCCTGCCTTACCCAACTTATCGACTGCAAGTCTTCCCCAGTGTAGTTGGGTTACTTGTCCCCTCCTAGGGGAGCACAGCGGTTTGCAATCGGTATATGTTTGACTAGGGAGCGCTTTATTGACTGGCCCTGTTCCCCAGAGCCCTCTCCTCCCCACCACTCTCCAGTCCCCTGTGCCAGTAGGCTTCTGCAGAAGTGGGGGGGGGGATGAGCTCCAGTTGAGCTGGGGACGCAGCTTGCATATCTCCATCCTTGCTGCCTCCTGAGCTCTGATACCAACCTGCAAATGGGTCAGTTCCTCTCCTCCAGGGCACCATTCTGGAGATGAGTGCCCCACTTCCGCTGTAGCTAACAATATCCACAATGTCTAGTAAGCAGTGGCTACGTTCACAGTACTATAAGAAAATACCAGAGACAGCAATTAATGTCTCCCCTAGCTGGGTCTGCTCTATACAGAGAGTTGGCTAGGATGCTTTGCCAGTAGCTAGGGTGTATGGAAAAAAGTAATCTGATGATTACGATATTGTCTTACCCAATCAAGATCCTTTCAGAATGAATGCCTTTTATATCTGTGCTATTATATCACATACCAGCAATCCCATTAGAGCTGCCTTTTATATCTGTGCTGTTCTACAATCTACCACTGATCCCCTGTTAGACCTGCCTTTTATACTGTATCTGTGCTGTTACACCCCCTGTTAGAGCTGCCTTTTATATCTGTGCTGTTCCACAACCTACGGCAGACTTGTGAACATACTGTGTTTTGTGGACCCTTAACTCTCTCTAGATAATGTTCTGAAGGTTACCTGTGTCTCGGCACTGCTAATGGAATGTTTCTCCTCTTTATCATCTGCCTTGGCGTCCTCCTTTGGCTCCTCTCTTTTTAATATCTCCCCCTCAGCTTGTGCATCCCTTTCTTCAGATTTCTCCTCTTTTTCTGCTACGGATTCCTCTTGTTTGACTGGAGCTGGTTCTTCTTTCTCAGCTTCCTCCTCTGATGTCTGGCTCTGAGATCTTTGTTTCTTGAGCCACGGAGGTAGGAACCTTGTGATGCCCTTGCCTCCAGATGGGTTCTTTTCTTTCTTCTCGCTGCTTGGACTGCCTTTGCTGCTTGGAGGTGTACCTGAGGGAGCTATTTCTGGTCCTTCTGGCTGAGGCTGAGGCTGTTCCTGTGTGGCTGCCTGTTGGTCTGCTGAACTCTCTGCTTCGGTTTCCTGCTTCTCAGGGCTCGAAGACACAGGTTGCTGAGGCTGCTGCTGCTCAGGGGCTAGAGGCTGCTCCTCAGTCTTCTCTGTCTCCTTCTTTACTTCAGCATCTGGGCCACCTTCAGTCGTCATGGTTACAGTTCAAGCTACAAAAGACAGAAAGAAATGCTAACTTTTAGAAGATAGCTGCAAATCAAGCAATCTTGTCTCTTATATGACAATTACATTTAAAGTAGATAATTTATTATTCACAAAGCCTAGACCTACAGGGTGTACTATTTCCCATTTTAAAGCCACAAGGTTAAATACTCCTCTACACGGGCACTATGAGTCTTCTGTATAACAAGAAAAAAAAACATTTTACGAAGTAGCAGAACTCTGCCTTATGTGTCATGTCAGGTGGCTATTTTGGCAACCATTACAAAAGCTTTACCAGCCCAAGTATTATCTCAGATGGCCAAAATAATATCTGGATCTGGTTAGTGCAGCAATCAAAGCCCCATAACTGCAAGGAAAATTTTCTGCACATTTATTTATTAATTTAAACATTTTTACCAGAAGCACATACTGAGCTGCAAGCAGTTAATTTCCAGATGTGCCCTGGGGAAAGCGGACAAGGTAGCAACATACAGAAAACAGGATGCCATTTTGGGCAAAACAGGACAACAGGGTTGGTTAAAATACAAATAAAAACTATATAGAGGATGAATGGTGCAACAAGAGTACATGTGAAAAAACAACTGTCCGCAGCGGTGCAAAATATGGTCTCAAACCAGATGCATTCTGTGGGAAGGGGATACGGGAGTGAAATAAAGAAAGAAAACAAAATGCAGTTTAGTGCAACACTGAAACACAGTGCAGGTAAAAATACAATACAAACTACTGTCTATTCAGGAAGACTGGGAGAATTGGGGACACAGCCGTAGTCTAAAAATCGCAGAAAGGTTGTTCATTTTAGTCACCATGTAGAGCACTGGAACAAACAACTTATATAAAATGCAGTATGTTAGAACTTGGATAAATGATAATATAACGCATGGTGCTGAGTTGTTTAGCATGGATTTCCATGCCCTGTCCATAGTCATTCAGCTGCACTAGTGATGTTCGTACTACAGTAAAATTACTTTTCATTCTGCTGAAGTAGGAACATCATACAACAATGTGTCCAATTAGCTGTTTGTTACTCAGGTTACCGCTGCTCATGCTCTAATGAGGCGCACAGTCAGTAGTGCCTTTAAAAAAAAAACAAAAAAAAACTCTGAAACTAGTACCGTCAGCAAAAATCAGATTAGATTGATTAACAAATCAGAAATGCAAGTCAGAATGCCAGCCCAGTGGCGCGGAGGGCTGAGGCAGCAATGCCTTAACTCCTGCCACACCGGCGACCCGTGTTCGCGGTGCGAGCGGGGCATTGGGGGCCAGCCAGGGTGGGAGAGGATTGAGCATCTGGAGGATAGCCTCCTCTCCCGGGGAGGGTGGGGAACAGAGACCAGCGATTGCCCGACACCTAGCGGAGGCTGGGGTGTTGGCATGCCCAGCACTGTACAATGGGGAGTACGGTAGCAGAGCAGCGGCGGGTGTGCTGCGTGTGAACGCGTGCGTGGCATGCCCACTGCTGGCTTCACACGCTCAGCCTCTGGAGAAAATGAAAATGGCAGCACCGGGTGAGTGGCTTGATGGCCGTCTGTCAAGAGCTCACCACTTCCGAGGGCATCACCGAAGCTGGATCCAATCCTAGTGGGGAGTTGGGGGCTCCCCACCACGGGGGGCAAGCCATGGGGGTGAATGGTGATGGCTTTATGTAGAGAATGGGTGTGGGCCGGCTGGCAGACGGAGGTGCCTTGCTAGGAACAGCCGACCGGGGGCCTGGAGGGAAAAATTTAAAGCAAAAAAAATGCAAGTCAGGTAGTGGAGAGATTGTGTGGTCGTGTGTGTTGGGGGGGGGGTGGAGGAGCTCGGGGAAAGTGTTCTAGGAATCGTGATCAGTACAGTAATGCCATCAATGTTTAAAGGAAGTAACAGCTTTTTTGTTTGTTTTCTATATTGCAGGCTAACCCCAGAAGACTGAAAAAGGGAAATACAAAGTGAAGTTTCTATCACTGGAATGTTTCAGTATATGTTTTAAAGCATTTTAGTAAAGACTGCTAAAGTTGACAGGATGGTTAGTGTCTCCAGTTCACTATACACTGTA
Organism: Neoceratodus forsteri; assembly: GCA_016271365.2. Classification (NCBI taxonomy): domain Eukaryota; kingdom Metazoa; phylum Chordata; order Ceratodontiformes; family Ceratodontidae; genus Neoceratodus; species Neoceratodus forsteri. The sequence continues at coordinate 1,733,847,013 of CM057449.1, forward strand.
CGAAATAATGTAATGGGGCCCCCAAAAACAACAAGGCTGCTTTTCCAACCTTGTAGTTACCATGACGACAGGGACCTCTTGAGCTTTGCTTTCGAGGTCATTCTGTCATCATGGTAACCCCTCAGTGGAAAAACAGCCTTATTGTCTATGGGCCTCCCATAGTCTTAAAATAGAAACACAGTAACTGAAGGTGAGAAGGGACTCCAGGTCCATCAGGCTCCATCCCTCCACCCCACGCGCTTCATAAGCAGCTTATGAAACAAGTGGGGTTAGGGGAAGGGAGCAGGGATGAATCAGTATGCTCTCTCGTCTATTATGACCAGGTCCTCTTCCTGATCCACTGTAGCAAGAGAAGTGAGCAGGCGATACTCACGCTGACTGCAGTGTGCACTGCTGCCGCTGCCCGAACCCCGGCCAGCCTATAAAGCCAAAAGAGAGGCATGCAGCTGCTGTTTCAAACAAGAACTTGAAACTGGCACCATTTTAGCCAACATTTCAGTGGCTCCGTGCTTCTTCCCATCTGATTAGCTGTCTGACCCTCTACTATCTCTGTTGCCTACTTCTTTCTACATGCCTGTTAATCCAGATCAAACTGCTAATTTTTTGTTTTTATTGTGCTTAGCATAACGCAATAGAATTTTGCTGTTTACAGTTTAAGTGTACTGCCAGTAAAAATCCTGCTCCGAACTAGCTCTCTCACCCTGCTTTCTACTTCAATCTAACTTCTACCCTGTTTAATTTTTTTTCCTGCTCTGATTTGCTAATTCCTGCTTCTCTCCCTCACCCTCTCACTTCAAATCCCTCCCCCCTCATCTCCAAATTAAATATATTCTGTATCCCTCCTCTCCCCTTTAGGACCTGCCTTGAGCGGGCGATCCTCACGCTGACTGTGGTGTGCACTGCTGCCATTACTCGAACCCTGGCCAGCCTGTAAAGCCAAAGCAAAGACTCGCCAGTGCTGCACGCCGGCTCCCCACCCACCCCCCTCCTGCCCATGCTGGGCACTTTCCCTTATAGTCCTTTCTCATCACCTGACCGTGGCGCTCAGATTACTAAGTATCGAGTTTTTCCACTACTTCCTTATACCCGCAGACCACAAGGGGAGCTCTTTCTATTATTCTTGTAAGAATAAACAACTCTTCTCCTGCTGCCTATTTTTTATGGCAACTGCTTCTGCAAAATTCCTTCACTCTGTCTCGAAAATGTTCTTATTTACTCCCTATCTACTCCTGCTATTTCTCCTTATACTCACCATCCCTAGCCCCAACGACTCTAACCTTTTTGGCCCTACCAAACCCTACTCCCTCCCCCCCCAACCCCAATGTACACTTACTTATCTACCCCCTTCCTCTGCTCTCACCATTGGTCACACTTTTCTTCACTCACCTGCACCTCATTGCTATCTACATCTAACCTTGCTGCCACTCTTCACCAACTCATGCTCTCTCTCTTTTTTTTATCATTTAACAATTTGTTCTCCTCCTCCTCCTGTGCGGAGCGGGCCACAACGACTGCCGCACCCCCGGACCAGGTCTGGCGTACGCTCAGACACACACACAGGGACCTGGTGAAGTTAACAGGACACCCCCCCCCCAGGGGGGCCCGTGACCAGGAACCAGACTGCCACGCCCTCTCGTGTCCAGGGGCGCAGCCATGAGCCGCCACGGTCGCCTCCCCCATTTTCCGCCATTACGTGCACTGATGTCAATTGCACCTGCATGCAGACATTTGCCGCGCTGCCTCCCCTTAGTATGCTCACCACTGACAGTGCACCCAGCCTCCATTAGGCACCGCTACTGCGAGACACATGCCCCAAGCCCACCCCAGAGGAAGAAGAGCAGTCGTGGGATGCTCAATCCTTCCTCTCCCCTGCCAGCCCCCAGCAGCCCAAGTCTGTTCCTGAACCCGGGTTGCCGGCGTGGCACAATGTGTGGTGTCCAGCACTTCTACCCTCAGTGCCACCGGGCCGGCTCATGCTCTCTCTTATTCCCTCTCCTCTCCCCTCACATGCTTCCTTCCCTGCAGCCTCACTACCCTGGTACAAAAATCAAAAACTCCACTGCCTAATAATATCACTATTACTCCTTACCTCAGGCGATATAAACCCCAACCCAAGCCCACCCTACCCAGATGTCTCCACTTCACACCCCTCCCCAAATCTCCCAGTGATTAACCCTTTGTGCCTCCCAAATGGTCTCAAAATAATACACCCAAATACTCGGAGCCTTCCACCTAAACTTATCCTACTCCAACCTCTAGAAATGTCTCCGGCCCCAGACGTTATAATTATCTCAGAAACTTGACAACTCTAAAATCACAGATCAAACCATTTCCATACCTGGCTATTCTATTGTTCGTCAAGACTGGGTAGGCAGGGAAGGAGGCATCGCAATGTATATAGCCACCTTTCTTCAATTCTCTACCACACTATCAAATTCCATACCCTCAGCCTATGAGGCACTCATTATAAGAATCACCCTTCCTTTCGCTAGTCCCATCTTTGTTGCTGGCGTCTACTGCTGCCCCGGCCTTCCCTCTACTATTGCTACGGATCTCCTAACTAGCATAGTCTCCCACACCCACTCGGGCGAACTGTTCATCATGGGCAACTTCCATCTTAATTGGCTGTCCCCTTCATTAACCAAAGTTCACAATGTTGTCACCACCCATAATTTAACACAATTAATCCTTGAGCACATACGACTTAACCATAAATCCAATAACCACTCCCTCACTGATTAGGCACTAACCTCCCACCCTCGCAGAATCGTAAAATCTGGGCTCCTCCCCAGTGCCCTCACTGATCATCATATCATCTTCCTAGTCCCTAAAATCCACAGGCCCAAGTACCCCATAAAATATTACTACTTCAGTCCTATAGATCCATGGACCTGGCTCCTCTCCTCAACGATCTAACTCACACCGATTAGACCCAGATAAGTACAGCTAACTCCATCAACTCTGCTTTGGAGTACTTCAGAGGCAAATTCCTGTCCATCTGGAACCGACATTTCCCCTTAAAAAAGACCAGAGTTTGCAGTAACCATCTCCCGTGGGTAACCTCAAAATTACTAGCCTGTCAAAGGGCCCGAGACTTAGATTGGAAAAAATATAAGGCCACCTGTCTACCAGGTGACCTCATAAGCTATTGTTCTCTGTGTAATTCCTGTACAAAGGCCATTAGGCTAGCTAAGGTCGAACAGTTCCACACAAATTTTAGCACTAATATAAATAACCCTTCCAAATTCTGGAAAGTGGTAAATTCCCTCTTCTCCACCCCCCCCCCCCAAATCCACCAACCCCTATTTTAAATATTGATGTCTCTCTCACTGCTGACCATGCGTCCGTTGCTAGGATATTTAACTCCTATTCTACATCCTGTGCTGCAGTTCTCCTGTCCTCTCTCCACCCACTTTCGTCCACTCTCTCTGTAAAAATACAACAACAAATAACCCTCAGCCTGATACTTCCCTATTTACCTTCGCTAACATTTCCCAAACTGCTACCCTAAATGCCCTCCTGTCCCTTTACCCCTCTATAGGTTCCTCCCCTGACGGCCTTGACCCTAAACTGCTCTATCTCTCTGCTCCAGCAATTGCACATCCACTGTCTGTACTCCTAAACCTTTCCTTCTCTTCAGCCACTGTACCAACCGCCTGGAAGCATGCCATTGCTTTACCCCTTCCAAGGGGAGGCGATCCCCCCTCCCCGGGAAATTATCATCCTATCTCCCTTCTGCCCATTCTTGCTAAACTTCAAGAACACTTGGTTCTCTCCCAACTCTCCTCCTCCTTCCTCCATGACAACTCTTTCTTCACTCCATTCCAATCTGGTTTTCGGAAGAATCACTCCACCACCTCCTCCCTTCTCAGACTCACTGACTCCATCCTCTCAGGGATGGACAGGGGTCAAGTTACTTCTGCCATCCTTGTCCACCTTGCCAAGGCTTTTGACATGGTCTCCCACTCCCTTCTCCTTGACAACCTTACTTCAGCTAGCCTTTCTACCTCGGCCACTAACTGGTTCAGGGCCTACCTCACAGGAAGGACACAATCAGTACCTACTGCTGACTCCATCTCCCCCCCCTTATCTGTCAACAAAGGAGTCCCACAGGGCTCAGTGCTTGGCCCTCTGCTCTTCTCCATCTTCCTAAATCATCCACTGGCTGTCTGCACCTCATCTTCCATCCATATGCAGACAGTACTGTTCTTTTCACTTCCAGCCAATCCTCATCTGATAAGACTACAGCTCGACTTCAATAAGCTTCAGCAGTGGTTCAGCTCACATCTTCTATTCCTAAATATCAAGAAGACTGTCTCCATGACTTTCGGCACAAGACAGAGACTCTCAAGGCTACCAGCCACGCCCTCTTTTCACACCATCGATGGGGCAATCCTTGAGGACACCTCCTCTTTCAGATATCTTGGGGTCTGGCTTGACCAACACCTCAGCTTCTCTGGGCATGTTGAAGCCATCCTAAAAAAATTGTGCCCCAAGCTTGGTGCTCTTTAAAGGAACCATAGCTGCATTCTGCTACTGGCAAGGCGTGAACTCATCCAGAAGATGATCCTGTCCGTTTTCGACTACTGTGATGTGGTCTACAGTGCCCTTCCCATCTCCTCCCTAACCAGACTGGACACCCTCTTTAACTCTTTCTGTTGCTTTGCCCTTGATGCCCCTCTTCTTACACATCACTGTGCCTTATATCACTCACTGTCCTTCCTTCTCTTGCTAATAGGCGCCTCTCACACTGTGCCAAGTTAATCTCCAAATTCTGGTTTGATACCCTCCCACCCTACCTATCCTCCTCTCTAGCTATCCTTCCTCCTCCCTCTCACTCCCTTAGATCCACTGACACTCATACTCTAGCAATCCCCCACTGTCTCGTTAATGCAGGGCAAAATGCATTCTCACATAGATTCCCAAAGCTCTGGCGCTCTCTCTCCCCCATGCCAAATTCACTCCTCCTCCTCCTCCCCAGCCTCCCTATCTGCTGCCCTTAACAACTTCTTAATGACTACTGCACCTGCACCTAATCCTTGCCGCCATCCCCAATCTGCTCTACCCTACCCCTCCCTCCCTCCCTTTTGGTCCCTACAATGTCCTCTGCTTTGCTCTCTCCTCTTTCTTAGCACTTAATCCTTGCGCTACCCTGATGGGCTGCCTCGTACATTTTGGCTCTTCAACAACTGACCGTATGACTGTTGTATGTCTGTCTGCCCTTGTTAAGTCGTTCCATGCTTGCAATCCCATGTAATCTCTCTAAACACTGTATTCACTGTAAATCCAACCATGTAACAACTGTTTTCAATCTGCTGCCTCCTGCCATGTATTTCATCCATTTTTAACCATAATGTAATGTCTTCATGTACCTCTGTTATGCAGATGAAAAATGTATTTGTGTATTGCTTCTCCTCCCTCCCCCCCTTCCAGGACGCACCATGAGACGAGCATCTTTTATGCTCAGTGTGCCCTTCCTGGTGAAACTTTTCAATAAATAAATAAATAAATAAATCCCCACAGTGATGGTATACAATAGACACTTTAAAATGAGAGAAAAAAAAAGATTCTGCAGTGTGGTTTAATCCTTATTTAATGAACTTGAAAAGAGATAAAATAAACACTAGGAAACGGCTTGGAAGTCAGGCAAGTCTGTAGACTGGCATACACATAAAATAAATCCTTCTCGCTTCTCAAAGGAACTCGTAAGTAAACTGAAAGAAATAGATTTGTAAATGAGATTAGGTCTCCAAAAGAAAATTATTTTAAGAATAAGACCAATGGAAGCATTGCTTCCTCTGCTTGTCAACCTAGATTAGGTCAGTTTTGTACGGCAGTGCCTGGCTCAGGACGGTGCCCGACGTACTCTGTTACTCTTCAATTGCGTTTGACAAGAGTGGCCTGGCCATTTTTAAGGGCCATCCTGGGATGCTTTGGGCTCCCTGTGGAATTTATTACATCATATATGACTCAACCCAAGCCTGCGTCAGAATAGATGGTCCTCTTTCTGAACCGTTTCAACTAATGAGGAACACCCGACACAGCTGCTCTTTATCCCCGCTTTTCTTTGCGTTATATTTGGAACCACTAGTGGCAAAAATTCGACCCCACCCTTCAATTGAAGGCATGCCAACAGGAGGAAGGCAACATATAATTTTACTTTTTGCGAATGATGTTTTACTTACCATGACAACCCAAGAGATTTCTGTCCCGACACTTTGGGACTTAATCCAGGAGTATGAAACTCTGGTGGGCTACAAACTGTACAACCAAAAGACGGAGATGCTACTTTATCATTACACCCCTATGTGGGCCATTAAAACCTGTTTTCATGTGCCAGCCCAGTGGTGCTGAGGTTTGAGGTGCTGGACGCCACACCTCACGCCATACTGGTGACCCGGGTTCGGGAACGAGCCTGGGCCGCCACGGGATCGGCAGGGGGGAGAGAGAGGATAGAGCATCCAGAGGAAAGCTCTCCTCTCTCTGGCGTGGGATCCATGCTTGCCGGTACTGCAGCAGCCCCTGGTGGAGACTGGAGGTACTGCACATGCTAGGGAAACACGTGGTGGGACAAGAGCAGCGGCAGGTGTCTCCTGATGCCATTGCATGTCCGAGCTTTTGGGGGGCGAAATTGTCGAGGGCATAAAGCGAAAAAAAACAACAAAAAAAAACAGCCTACGGGTGAGGCGACCTCCAGGGGTGGATGTTCCACACGCCCAAGGTTGGCCACAAATTCCAACTCTACCCCCTTGGGATCTTCGGCCTGCTCCTCTGGGGCAGGGAGATAAGGTGGAGATCCTAATACAGATGCGTGTGTTGGAAGGATGGGTTCAGGCAGACAGTTAGGGGTGGACAGCTGAGCAAGCGAGCCTGAAAGATACCCCAGGACAGCTGGCGAGAAAAAAAAAAAAAAAGGGTTCCAAAACCCCCCCAAAAAAAGTTTTCATTTTAAATGGCACAAAACAGCTATCTGATATCTCGGCATTAAAATTCCCAAACCTTTAATCCACCTAGAACTCTTAAATTATGAACCTCTGATTCAGCAAATAGCTGACAACCTATCTCATGGTCTCAACTGCCGTTTGGGTTCTTGCACAGAGTTGAGAAGATATAACAGAATATATTGCCCTGGGTACTATTTTACCTTCAGACTCTCCCAATTATGCCCAGTAGAAGGTATTTCTAAGCCTGGGATAAACTGATATCCCACTTCCTGTGGCAAGGAAAGCCCCCTAGAGTTTGGCTCTCCCTTCTCCACATACCCAAAGATAAGGGAGAGTTAAACCTTCCAAACCTTTGTTATTATGCCCAGGCAGCCCAACTGAGAATTATTCTCAACTGGATAACGCCCACATTCCAGATGCCCTGGAAGACCATAGAAACCAGACTAAGTGATATACATGATCTTACCCAGTATCTTTTTGGTAATCCCCCTAACCGTACCGCTTGTACAAAGTTTCATCAATATATGGCAGAGCCTTTCCGTCAATGGTTACTGGCACAGCAACACTATTTCACCTCAGCAGAACACCTATTCCTCCAGGCATTAGCTTATGAAACAGCATACCCATGTAATAAACTAGATGCAGCTCTCTAAAAATGGAAACATATGGAATAAAACATACATTTTAACTGGCAGATCCCACAGGTCTTTTACCATTCGTGACATTGCGGGCGTCATACCAACTGCCCCAGATAGAATTTCATAGGTATATGCAAATCTGCTCCTACCTATAGCCACGGGAGGAGGCCTTAGCCCATATAGTGGAGAGGCCCTCTCCCCTGGTACAAATAGCATAGACATATCTTCGTGGATCTCTGAAGGACCATCATATTAGCACACTTTATAAGGCACTCAGGAAAGCTCAGCAGAGTCAACGGAGGATATCTGTGTCAGATGGAACTTTGAAATCAGCTCATATATCGCCTTACAGGCCTGGAATAAATATGCACTTCCAACCTATAAAATTTCAACCATAACATACTGGAAAAAATATTCATGGAAGTGCAGAAGCCGATATTTCCACACATCTGCGGTTCTGACCAAATATCTTGGCCCACAGTAGGGACAGTGCTGCCGTGGCTGCGGTCATCAGATGGCTGACCACTCCCATGTCGTGTGATCCTGTCCCCGAATTAGATCTTATTGGCAGGAAGTGTTGGCAGACCTGCAAAACATGTTTGAGTGCTCAGATCTATTGATCCTTGTTTATATTCTTACTGCAATACCACCAAGCCATACAAAAGTAAATATGAGTACTCATAAATAGCTTACTTTGCTTCTGTTTGTCGCCAAGAAAGCCATTACTAAGTTATGGCAGATAGCTAGTGTGCCCTCACAAGAAACGTGACGTGTGCTCACCTTGGATCTATATCATTTAGAAAGAATCTCAGCAAAGTTGAGAAATTGTACTTCCACCCTTAAGCTTAGGTGGCGCAGGTGGGTCCTACATCAATTAGATAATTTCCTGGACTTTGTGCCTTAGGGAAACATATTTTGCTTGCAGTAATAGACAGTAGCATTCATTTGACTATCCAACCAAGTGACAGATCCAGTTCCTCTATTTCCCTTTCAGGTGCTTATACTTACTCTTTTTGCCTATTCTCTATAATCCTAATACTTCTAAAACTCTTTTCTTGGGAGAAGAGTCAATGCTTAGATATAGATTGCAAGCTTCAGGATAGGATGAGTTTTTTTAATCTGTTTTAGCCACAGCAGGGAAGCTGATGGATATAGCAAGCTGCTCAGGAGCTTGGTGACTTCAGATAATTTTTGCACCCCAATCACTAGAAACACATAATCTTGAGCATACAAGGGCGATGGACACTCCTATTTCACTTATGTAATAATAATGTCTTAGTCTACCTTCATGAGTGTCCCTATGTAAAACACATCCTGCTTTGTGACGATGCTAGCTGAATAATTTAGGTATGATAATATTATGAAGGTGACCCTGTAATCAACGTTTTCTTTTAAAAATGCAATAAAACTTGGAATAAAAAAAAAAAAAAAAGAATAAGACCAATGAGCTGGCAGGTGACCCTAAAAGATTTTGGGAAACCATAAAACTATTAAATGGAAAGGAAAAAAAAGTAGGGAGGATATATTAATCTCAGAGGATAGTATGGTGTTCCTTGGAGAGGCTGAGTTACCAGATGAATACTTTTTTTTGTGGACATGGAGAAATGTGGAGATGAGCAAAATCAATCGGAAAGAAGGGAATTAAAGAAACACTTTCGAAAGACCAGGAAATAATCTGTATTTCAAGAGATTACTGCATAAGAGGTTCGAAGCCAACTTCTTAAGCTAAAAATGGACAAAAGCTGTGGGCTAGATAATTTAATGCTAAAATTTTTGAGGCTTTCAGAGCATTTGGCTTGTATGTTCAACTGGTACTTAAGGGAGGGTGAGATATCTCGTGGGTGGAAAAAAGGCCAGGGTTGTCCCCATTTTTCAAGGGGACAACCCTGACCTGATGACTGACTACCGGCCGATCTCCCTTCTTTCCATGGTAGCTAAGAAAAAAATTATTCACCTTAGTAATTGTGTTTCTTCTAATGGAGTCTTGCTGTATTCTGACATATGCAGTTAGCCCCAGCACTTGAACTGCCCCGGGGAGGAAAGAGTTAATTTCTATGCCCGGCATAGAATGTTGAGCTCGAGCTAGGTTTTCAAATCTCTGTCTGTGGTGCCTCAGAGTGTAACCACCAGATTCTTATGGGCAAACTACTGTAACTAACTACACTTTCAGTGTGGAAATTGTAAGACATATAAGCCAACAGGCAATAACTTGGATCCAAAAGACTCAAGTCGAGAACCCAAGAGAAAAAACAGGTAGTGAACAAAATATATAAATCTAAGTTAAAACAATACAACCACCACCACCACCCCACCCTGAAGAGGAGGAGTGCAAGTACACTCCTGAAGTGCAACACTGTACCTGCCAGATCACATCCCAAAACTAGGTTCTAAGAGGGGAGGCCAGAATACAGCAAGACTCCATTAGAAGAAACACAATTACTAAGGTGAGTAATTTTTTCTTCAAACAACATGAGGTCTTGCTGTATTCTGACATTATGCAGACTACCAAGCAGTACCTCCATGGAGGAGGGTACCGAACCTATTTTGGGAATAGGCTCTGCAGTACTGCTGTACCAAATCTAGCATCACTCCAAGCCTGGATATCCAGAGAGTAATGCTTTGTAACAGTATGGACTGTTTTCCAGGTGGCTGCTTTGCAGATCTCTAACAAGCATATATCTCTGGCAGCAGCCAGACAAGCAGCTGTAACCCTAGTCGAGTGAGCCCTCAGGCCTAAGGGAGGTGTTTTACCTAGCTTGGCATAGCAGAATTGTATACAAGAGACAATGCACTTGGCATTAGTTCTCTTAGTAGCAGGCCTACCTTTTCCCACTTCACCATAAGTGAGAAACAATTGAAGACAGTCATTCCTGTGTGCCTTAGTATGCTCAATGTAGTAGTAAAGTGCCATTTTCACATCCAAACTGTGTAATCTTCTTTCTCCTGAAGAAGAATGATCAGTGAAAAACACAGGAAGAGACATGGACTGGTTCCGATGAAAATCTGAGACCACTTTGAGTAAGAACCTCCTATTGGTTCTGAGGACCACTTACCTCTATGGAATGAGATAAAATCAGGTTAAACTGGCAGGGCCTGTAATTCACTAATTCGCCTGGCAGAAGTGATATGTAACCCCTAGGTGGCACTATCCCAAGGGCTACTACCCCTGCCTGCCTGGCTAGTAACAGGTTAAGGGGCATTGGTACTGAAACGGGTGCCTCCACCCGGAGATCAGGGTTGTTAGTGGTCAAGCTAACCTGGGCACAGCCCTCCAGGACACTGTAACCCCCCCCCTTCCCTTCTAGTGGCCTGAACAATACACAATAATCACTTTCACAATGACCCTTTTTCACCATGCAATTACCTCACTGTTTGCACTTACCACCAGGGCAGGTTCCTCTAGCTCGACCCTGGGGACCCCCTGTAAAACAAGGTTATTCACAGCAAATAGCAACAGTACAGTACTTTTGGCACAAACTGGAACCACAGTCAGGTTAAACGCAAAAAGGGTTAGATCTGATTTATTCAGGGGACTTGAACAAGAGAGGGGCGTAATCAGGTTGATTTGCTTAAAGGCTATATCAATCAGACAGTTATGCATGCACTTTAGAGTCCCTACACAGTCAAACACTCTGAGTACCCAGGTAGGAAGACGGTGGTCTAGCCAGGAACGTTGCCTGGGGTAGGCTGGCATCACAGCTGGTTGGAGCCCTGTGATGGAAGAAAGCAACATGCACAACACACACTATTTGTAATCCGGAGCTGGAGGGCTCAGTTCATGACAAAAAAAGACAACAAAGCAATCAGATGACTTCACTTTAGATTTAGCTGCTGTTGCAGGGAGCTACCTTGATGTTTACTCACGATACCCAATACTGTACATAGGCAGGACAAAATCGAGACTGCAGGTTGTTGAGTTAGAATGCCAGGAGAAGCAGGGCCCACACGAATCACCAAGGCATTATTCCTGTTCAAGGTGTTAAGCAGGGGGCTGATGTAGGCAGGTCTCTTGTCGATGACTTTCTCTGCGTAGCGGGTATTCTGGCTGGGCCAGTGTGGCAAAGCCCATGCCAAAAAGAGATGAATATGGATTTGGAACCATATCACGATCCACTATCAGCACACAGCACATTCACATGTAATGAAATTCCACTGTACCCGGCAAATGGCTGTCCGGTCGCAATTACAGAGTCTCTGCACAATCCGGGAGTTCAGAGGTGGCTGGAAGTCCTGACACAAGCCGAATGCATTCAGCAAATCGTTGGTCTTCTTCAGGTAGAAGCCTGGCCACAATTCAGTGGCTTAACTCGCTCTCCAAATTTGGATTCAGTCCGAAAAAAGGCACAGGTTCTCTCTCAGGGACAGCAGGCAGGCATGCAGGCCAAACTCAGGCCTTTCCACAGTGCTCCCGCGCGAATCCACACAGGATTGCTGCTTGATTATCTCGAGCTGTTATTCCTTCACTTCCCAACTCAGATCTCAACTGAAACTGCAAGCAGTCTGGGACTTTCCCCAGAATCCAAAAGGTTCGGTTGGCTGATTCCTCAGTCAGTTACAACAAGGGCTCCCCCTCCAGGTTCATTTAGGCGCCAAAAGCCCAAAACTACAATTCCTACAGAATTTTGCTCCCACAAAGGCCCTGGGGACAGACTCCATTTTAGAGTCCCCAAAGGTACTGACTGGCCCATCTCAGCAGTCCAGGACCAAGATGGTGGAGATAAACAGAAATGTCCATGCTGTAAAGAAGGCAGGTTAGACAAACTGCAATACTATTACTATTCTAATAAATGATCAGCAAACAAGTACATCTTCTAACAGAGCTCCCTCTGCGCTAATAGCGATGGCAGAATGGAGCAATTATTTGGCAGCCTGGACGGGACTAGAGCATAGAAACACTCAGCCCCCTCCCAGATTAATAACAACTGTAATCTAGGCAGCTGTTAAAGAGACGGTACACAAAGGCTATACAGGCATTCTCTGGTAATACATTTAAACTGCTAAAACGCAGGACACCAGCCTGGCAGTGAGCATTTAGGCAAGCTCAAGGAAGACTTTTCCGGAACCCCCATTTGTAGGGGGGTTACAGATAGCTACCAGAAACACAGGTTTCCAGGTCAGGTACTTTAGCTTGGCTGAAGCCAGAGGTCCAAAGGGTGGATGCATAAGCTGAGCAATGCAGATATTGAGACCACAAGCTGGAGTAGGCTCTCTAAAAGGAGGGATGATATGAATCAGACCTTTAAAGAACTTACCAAAGACAGGGTGAGACGCCAGGGAAGAGCCCTTCCCTGCTGAGAGGAATGCAGACACTGCTGCTAAATGAACCTTTAAAGTGGCTGGCCTAAGGACTAAGCCATTAAGGTGAACCAGGTAATCCAAAAGTGTAGCAATGCCAGCAGCATCTGGTAGAATGTCCTTATGGGAACACCAAATGCTGAATCTTTTCCATTTGGAATTATACGTTTTCCTGGTAGAGGGTTTCTGAGAAACCTTAAGGATCTCCAAAACTCCCTGAGAAAGATGCAGGCCTGCATATTCTAACTCTTCAAGAGCCAGGCCTTGAGATTGAGAGACTGGAGACTGGGGTACCAGATCCTCCCCTGAGAGGAGGTCAGGAGATTGTGTCTTTTTGGGAAGAGACAGATGGAGTGAGACTGCTAGGGACAACAACAGAGGAAACCAAGGCTGTCTGGCCCAGTCTGAAGCCAGTAGAATCACTGTACAGGTTTGTGACCTGATCTTGACTAGAACCCTGAACAACAGGGGAAAGGGAGGAAAGACATAAAGGAACTTGCCTTCCCAGTTCAATATCTGGGCATCCAGGGGAACAGTCCCTAGGACTGGGGGTCTGAAGCAGAAGAGGGGAAGTTGGTGATTGTCTGGGGCTGCGAAGAGATCGATCTCTGGAGTGCCCCACCTGGTGAAGATTACTTTTGGTATGAGAGGATACAAGATCCATTCGTGATGACCCTGGGAGATTCTGCTCAGAGCATCTGCTAGCACATTTTCCTTCCCTGGGAGGTGGACTGCTATTACGGAAGTTTGCAGGGAGTAGGCCAGAGACCATACTTTCATGGACTCCGTGCACAAGGCTGTAGACCGAGTGACCCTTGCTTGTTGATGTACCACATGGCAGTGATGTTGTCTGTCCTGACCTGAACCACCTTGTCCCTTACCAAGTCCGAGAAAGCTTGAAGGGCTAGGAATACCGCCCTGAGTTCCAGAAGATTGATATGAAGGAGAGACACTCTTGTGGAGAGCAAACTCCCTGTGCTGTGAGGGCTCCTAGGTGGGCTCCCGGGCCCAGGAGAGAAGCAGCTGTGGTTAGTACCACTGAATGAGACTGACTGAAGAATGGGACACCTTGTCTGAGATTGTCCTGATCCTGACACCACTGGAGAGCTTGGACCAGAGTCTGAGTCACTAGAACCAATCTGGTGAGAGAATCTTTTTTCTGAGACCAAAAAGACCTTAGGTGAAACTGAATGTCCCTCATTTGGAACCTGGCTCGTTGTACCACTGCAGTGGAAGCTGCCATGTGGCCTAGGAGCTGAAGAAAATATCTTGCTGGACAAGAAACCAGAGGATGAAATGAGGAAGCAAGATCTGTAAGGGCCTTTACCCTTGCTAGTGAGAGGAAGGCCTTTGCTTGAACAGTATCTAACTCTGTCCCTATGAAACTGAGGAGTTGTACTGGTTCGATAACCGACTTTGGCAGACTGAGAAGGAATCCCAGAGAACCGAACAAATCTTGAGTGACTTGAAGAGCTGACCTGACCTGGTCGGGAGACTGTCCTACAATGAGCCAGTTGTCCAGGTATAGGAATAGAGAAATCCCCTGCCTTCTGAGGAAGCCACAACTACTGCAAGACACTTTGTAAACACTCTTAGAGCCGATGTTAGGCCAAAAGGCATGGCTCTGAACTGATAATGGCCTGAAGGCAGCTCAAACCTGAGGTACTTTCTGTGGGAGCTCCTCACAGGAATGTGGAAATAGGCATCCTTGAGGTCCAGGGATGCTAACCAATCTCCTGGCCTCAAAAAGGGAAGAATTACTCCCAGAGTCACCATTTTGAACCTTGGTTTTAAGGTGTGTTTGTTCAAATACCTTAAGTCTAGGATGGGTTGCCACTCACCTGTCTTTTTTGGGGTAAGGAACTATCTGGAGTACAGACCCTTGCCCCTGTGTAGAGTAGGAACTCTCTCCACAGCTGAGAGCCAGCAGAGAGGAAACCTATGCTTCTAGAGCAATGGTTTCAGAGATGTTTGCAGGTGGAAAAGACCTGACCCTCATTTTTGGAAACTTCTTGAAACTGAGGACCAGTCCCTGGCTTACTACCTTCAGGACCCACTTGGCTGAAGTAACAGACTTCCAGGCCTGGAAGTAGTAAGCCAGCCTGCTTCCTCCTGGAACTGGGGCATCGACCCAGGCTGACACATCAGGGTGTCTGCTTGGCAGGAGCCTTTGACTGGGAAGAGGATGCAGCCCTGCTCATACCCCTCCTGCCTCTCCCTCGAAAGAACCCCTTCTGTGGGAAGGCAGAGGAGGCCTGGGCTTGGTAGAAAGGCCTGTGAAAGGGCCTGCCCCACCCATAGACTGCTGCTTTTGAGGAGTGGCTTGCCGTTCTTTGGCCTGTATACTCCTGTAGGTAGTCCTGTACTCATCCATTTTCTTCATGTAAGCATCTGTTTGCTCCCCAAACAGAGAGTTACTCACCACAGGGAAATCCACAGCCTTAGCCTGGGTGTCCTGAGAAAGGGTAGTGCATCTTAGCCAATTAAATCTCCTGAGAGAAACAGATGTAGCCATGACTCTCAATGCCACATTGCTAGAGTCTACAGCAGCATGGAATTGCACTTTGGATGCCTCAATCCCATCAGCAGCCACCTCCTCCAGCTCTTTGAACAGCTGGGGGAAGCCTGTTTAGCCAGTTCCAGAACTGTACCCCACCTGGACTTCTGGTATCTGGCTGTGTAGGCCATATAATTAGCCTGCCTGAGTCCCAAGGAGGGTGCCAGGTATTGTTTCTTGGCCATGGTATCCACCTTCCTGGAGTCTTTATTTGGGGGGTGTGAAGCCAAAGGTATATTAGCCCTGTCACAGGCTGCAGCCTGCACTACCCCAACATGGCTGCAATGATTGAACAAAAACTCCGTACCTGAGCCTGATAGCATATACCTCCTGACCATTCTCTTATCCACAGGAGGTAAAGAATTTGGTGTCTGTAAAATCTTTTGTGTCTGTTTCCCCAGGGAGTTATGGATGGGAATAGAAAACCTCGGACTCTGGAATGTCGATCATCTCAACAAAATCAGGCTCTTCTTCCTCCTCAACAGCTTCAACCATAGGGAGCTGGAGGGTTTCAGCCACCTTTTTGTAAAACAAAAAGTGAGATGGGGACTCAGAAAGCCTTGGAGGGGAGACATTGGAGGGTCTATCTGGGGAGATGTCCAGTTCAATGGGCACATCCAGACCTTCTTCTTCATCATCATCATCATCATCCGGTAACTCTTCGTCCCCCTCCCACTCCAATTCGTATTAAGCATCCGGATCATAATCCAATGAGTTGGAGCCAACTGAACCGAGTGCCTAACCGACGGTGCCGGTTGAGATGGAACCGGATGAAGAGATTGCACCATACTGACTGCTTTGGCTGTTTCTTCAGCAGTTGGAGTAAGGGATGCTGGATCCGAACCGGCTGAGGTTTTTCGTCTTTTTGACGGAACCGACCCTTCAGGGTTGGCTCTCCTTTTGCCCGAGAACATCTCATCCAGGTCAGTGGGCACCTCCTCAGGTTCAGTCAGAACCGAACCGGGCTGGCCACCTGGGTCAGCAGACTTCTCCTTTTTCTTTAGCCTACCCAATATTTTTCTCCAGAGTGGCATTAGGAAACATTTTGCAGATCTGGCAGTCTGTCTGGAGGTGGTCAAACCCCAGACAATAAACACAGATGAGGTGGGGGTCGGCCTTAGCAAAGGCCTCCCCACACTCTGTACAGTGTGACCATTTTTTTCCTTGGGTTTCTCAGACATGGCTAGACTAGAAAAAATTACCCTTTACAGCTTGTAGCCAGGTAATACACCCCTATCGGTTACCAACCATGTTACAGGCAGTGTAAAGAAACCGAAAAATTTTTTTTTTTTTTTTTTTTTAAACTGATAGGAACCGACACGCCACAACTAAAATCCCAGAAAATAAATTTAAATACAGAAGGTCGGTTCCCAACCGGACCAACCGAGAAGGAACTGAAATTTACAATTTCCACAGAAGAAAACACAAAATTACAGTTCACTACCTATCTACACTACTTACTGTACCATAGACAGAGGCTCGAAACCGAAAATAAACAAATTGGTTAAAAAACCAACACGTTTTAAAACTTTACAAACCAAAGCAAAGTTAGGCGGAGTAAAGAATCTGACGGTTACACTCTGAGGCACCACAGACAGTGGGCAGCACTTTAATACTGGGAAGTCCCTGGGACCCAGTTTTTCTACTTTTACAAGTCGTAGCACTTTTTAACGAATGGATTATTTGGGGCAATGTCAACATGAGAAGCAATCTGCTGAGGTAAGGCACCTATATATCAGGTGCAGGGGCTTGTCCAGTTTACCTTGGTGGGTCTCTTTAAATTCAACCAAAATAAATGTCATGCTGTCTGGAACAGCTAGTAAGTTAAGTACTCCTGGTAATAACCAGTTGGTTACATACATCAGATGGAGACGGAATACAGCAGGTAAAAAGGTATATATATATCTGGGATTCTGGATGGACCCTACAGGATTGGATAACTTACATGTAAACAATTTGATAAATGAAGTTGGGAAATGCTAGGTGTATTGTAAGGCACAGGGGTGTTTAAACCCTTAAGCATGATTTAAATTATTCGGACACAAATGTTACCAATTTTAGATTATCAATCAAGTTTATTGTTAGACAATTCTACGTCATTACAAAATACAGAAACATACAAATATAGACAAAATTACAATGACAAAAATTATAATACATACATAGAATTATTAAAAGTACATAATAAAAAATTCATATCTTGTGATAAGATGTAATATTTTTTTACAACCAATTTAAAATAAATATGCTATGTTTCACAGCAATAATATCCTATACAGAGACCACAAAGAATAGCATTTCTGATCACTGAATTTTACATATATCTATGGAAAATGAATAATCAAATGCATACACCGCAGGGTTTTAAATGATTGATTAGCAGTTTTTTTCTTGGGACAATGCTAACTGTACAGAATGTATTTCTATAGGTTTTCTAGAAGTGTTATTTTTGTTAAACATAGTGAGGCAAGTGCTATGCATTTTCACAATGTTTTAGCACTTTTATGAGCAAAACGCTAATCAATTTTTGGAGTTAAATAAATCTCTGCACTGGACTAGGTCGAAGAAAAGACTGTTACAGCTTGGACCCTAACAAACTCTACAGTTCAAAAATGAACCAGTAAAGTGTAAACAGTTTGGTTCAGGGTTCAGGTCTGGTTACCTGCATGCCCAGAAATACCATCATCTCAAATCTCTGATTTATGAGAAAAAAAGAGACAAAGGGTCAATTAAGGCTCACAGCTCCTTTACTTGATGCCGTCATTTTATTCCTAATGTTCTTCGCTGCAACCAAACATTTTGCCAAATCCAGAAAAATGTGTTTATTCCCTGAGTTAAACAATAAATCCAGAATATAAAAGATCGGTATAATGTAAGAAGCTATTTGTTTGGCCAAGAATTTATTTCTTATTGTTTCATACCGAGGACATCTCATAACAACGTGATGTAAATTCTCAGATTCCTTTAAGTAGCAGCAAAGGTTCATCATATCTTGCATTTTATTATATTTGGCCAATAATACATTGGTAGGAAAAAGTTTGAACCTGTAATTTTAGATTATGTATACATCATATATTATCACTGCACACAGGACAAGCTGTCTAAGCTTACTGTCCTATATAATAGGATAACAAGATTTATTCATAACAGCACCTACGATACACATAGGTGTCAGATATACAGTCAACTGGGATGGACATCTTTGTATAAGAGACAAATGTTACATAAAATCAAATTCGTCCTAAAGAGCATTCAGGGACAAATCCCAGATTATTTGTTTATGCATGTTACACTGAGAGAAAGACAAATGTATCTAAGGAAAGCAGACCTTGTCAAATTAGTGACATCCGGGTGTCATCAAGGCATAGGTCAGGAAGCATAGGAAGGCCAGGAGCCATTGTAATATTACAAGTAATGTTTTATTATCAATAACAGTAAAATAAAAAAAAATAAAATTGTTCAGTATCACTATCTACAAAGGCAATACAAACAAAACAAAGTCCTTTGTCTGAGGGTATCTCTAATTTCAAGTTTCAGTCTCTCTCTTTCTCTCCCTCTCTATCAAAAGTATTGCTGCTCTTTTTATGTCTTTGCCTGGGAACTAGTTATGAGAACATTCCATTTCTCAGTAAATATTCTTGTCAGTTTCTTTGCAAATAGAACAGGGTCCCAAGCTGGCCTCCTGCTGGCAGATCTGCAAAAGAGTTTGCAAACAATCCTGAGAGGGGCTCAAACTGCATCTCAGGTTATCCCCCTAAATTCCAAATAGCTTTTTGCAATCATTTCAACAATATACCTATATACATTTTCAAACCAAGGGATCCCAGTATCCTTTACTGTTTCACATATATTTTTATAACCACAGATATACAAGAGGGAAGAAAGGGCAGAAACAGCTGAAGAAGGTAGAAAGATAGCGAGAGGTGGATAATTGTGAGACCGTCTGAGTGATCAGTTCCTAGGTCTCACAAGAACATTTGGTTGAGCAACCAGACAGACAAGAGACAGAAAAGGAGACGATAGAACAAATCCTTGCGTTAAATTCTTTCTGCATAACAAATGGGACAGGGCCTTATTCAACCCTGTCACACCAGGATACACACTTTAAGGACTTCCCATTATTACAGTAGCATGATACCACAGGAGTGGAACTCCCTATCTGTTAGTTTCTGTTCAAAGAGTAAAAAACCTCCAACTTACAGGTCTATCAAAAAAATGTTTTTTGTCAACCCCACAATCTTGTGACAAATGTAGAGTTAACCTGAAAGGGATAACACAAACCTAGAACATACTTATGCTAAGTTTTTTTATGACTAACGCTCTCTTACTAATGCATCTAAAAGACTGCTTGGATTTAAGTGTTGTATAGATATGTATTTATGATTACTTCTTTTAGCTGAACTGCTATGTAACATTATGACCTGTAACATGTTATCTTTTTCTAAATGAAATGAAGGGTGTCACTGTACAGTAAATGAGCTATGCTCAATGACTTTACCCAAATAAACAAACTTGAAACTTGTGTCAGAGCCGGATTAACCACAGGGCAGAAGGGGCAATTGCCCTGGGCCCCCTAGTTTGAAGGGTCACTGAGTTCCTGTTTTTTTTCTTTTCTTCCCTGACCACTGTACTTTGCCACTGTGTCAGTAAACCTTGGGGGGGGCAGTTGTCCAAGGTTGCCGGTGCCGCCAACCATTTGCTCCACTGCCTACCTCAACTGTCCAAATAGCTCATGCACTTTTGTTTCTCCACGGACTTCTCTCTGGCTCTGGGCCAATCCTAGCCAATGAATTGCTCCAAATGAGGTCTGTTGATGATTTGCACCCCTTCCCACATGCAGACCAGACATCCTCTGTCCCCCTGCCCTCAGGTGGTCTGAGCATCATGCACCATCTGTGCAACACTGCATGGTGGTACCATCTCATCCTACTCACTTGAAGTCCCGCCCAGATAATACAAAACAGCTCCATGCGCCACCACAGACTCATTCCCTCAGACAGCCATGAAACCATCCTGCTGTCATCGGTGATAGAAAGGGTGTGTGCCTGCAACCTGTCACTAGGTCCACTGTCTGGCCTGGCTGTGACTGTCGCGTCGACTCAGTCCAGTCTGGTGGTGACTCTGGTCTCAAAGTCCTGTGAAAAACATTTAATGTAATAACCCCCCCCAAAAAAAAATAGACATCAGCGACAACAGCACAGCAGCTGAATTATCATCAGTCAGGCTCAAGGTAGTGCAGAACAAAGAAAACGTGCCCGCCGCCTACTCATGTGTGAGAGACAGACACTGAGAGAGGCAGTCTCCGAGTACTAGTAGGAGCCACCGGCGAGTGGAGAGCAAGCAGTATTTCCCTAGTTCTTCTATTAGGTAAAAAAAAAATAATAATATTGCTCACGATGAACAAATCTGACTGCAAGTGATTAAGGGAATGTGACAATTTCTGTTTGTGTTAGCAACACAAGCATGCTAGTTACTTAAAAAAAATCTAAATAAAATGATGTGAGATTAAGAGGATCATACTGTATGACAGAGTATCCTCTTTTCAACTGTATATGATTCTCTTCACACTTCATTTTATTTAGAATACTAATAGTAAAAGGAAGAGAGGGGTCTCTCCTTGCACCAGCCAGCTTCTCTCACTTCTTCCCCCAGAGCTTTATTTGCAATCATGCCACCAGTCAATGAAGTTTTGTAAGGCAGGCAGCCTATGTTACTCTGGTCTGTTGCTGCGGTCACTGGTCAGTTGTGTGACCCCAGCAAAGATTCACAGTAGCTGCAGCAGGTTTGTATCTGGGTTACATTCCTTGTCCCTCACAGCACCCACCACTATCTGCTGCCTGACACAACATCAGGTACATCAGCCCACTGATCCAAGGATGGCTAAAACATTTAAATGGCATTGGCTGTCTGTCCAGAGTGGGCAAGAGGGAGAGCAGTAGGGGCTTTTTCAGTAACACGTGGTTTTGCTTGGGTGCTGACACTCAGAGTGAATGTACTCCAGTCGTCCAACATCAAACAATAACCTTCTATTTCCACCCCAAAAATAGCATTCAGAGTAGCTGGAAACCCCTTCAAATGCATTTTTAGGCATAACAAATCACCCTGCTTTCAGGTGCCTAGGTGGCCCCTGAATGCCCAGCCTATTGGTTAAGTCACAGGGGGCCCCACAATTCGAAACTGCCCAGGGCACCACAACTTGTTAATCCAGTCCTGACCTGTATGTAGGTCCACATCTGGTTTTCCCTCACAACGGGTAGCACCATATGTTTGGCTACATTTACAGCTTTTGCAATTGCTTTGGAAAATTTTAGACTTTTTAATGAATCAAATGAAACTCTTAGTAGGGCATTTAGTCCTTAAGTCTCTGTGACCTTTGGACTTATGGAGTATGTAATTACTCAAATCTTTCATTAACCCCCATAACAAGTAGGGTAGGGCATACCTTGCAGATTCTGCTTCTTTGAAATTTTGCAAAATACTGCCTACTGCGGAATCTGCAGTATTTCATGAAATATTGTCTTTTGCCAAGGCAAAATTGCCTTATCCACAGAATTCCAGTTCATCCACTGGAAAAAGTCTGTGGATTACATAGCACATGCCCTAAAGCTGTGGAAAAAACCTTATCAAGCCACTCACACCAGCAAAAAATTATTATGCAGTTTACTTAATAAAAATACCCATAATTTACAGTACTTGCTGCCCATATTTCATGGAATTTTGCAAACAATTCCGCAACCAAACCCAGAAACATTAAATCTGCTGGTAGAATTTAATCTTCAGACATAAAATATTTTATAGAATTGTATTCCGTATATCTTGAATGGAACCTTTGAAAATCTGAGCAGGGGCTAGGGGGGTTGATCCAGACTCTTCACAGAGGATTGTGTAGGAGTAATCATACACAGCCCGGCTGTTCTTCAGTCGAGAGGTTTCCATGGTAAAAGGAGACCTCGAGAGCACAGTTCGAGAGGTCTCGTTACCATGGAAACCTCAAGATTAAAAAAACAGCCTTGCTGTATATGATTGCTCAAACACAGTCTTTTATAGTGTATGGGCAATCACACATTCATAAATGTGTCCTTACTTTTGCGCTTTTGTTCAACGGTGCTGTCTTCCAGGGCCAGCTCTCACCGCTGTGGCCTTTTCTTGAAGAGCGGAGGTTTGAGGAACATGCATGCGCAAAGATGTTCAATCGTAGTGATGTAATCGAGAGGGTGCAACAACCTCTTGATGTCACAACGATGGTACAACACTGGGATTTTGCTGATTTTCATACGAAACAGCGGTCTCCCATACGCTGTAAATAAATTGTCTACCAGTTGCACTGCCTTACTAAAGCATGCTACATCCCGCCTCCACCAAAAAGAAACAACTGAGAAATGAACATTCCGCACAATGATGGGAATATCAGTTGGCCTCTTCAGATGAACTGCTAATATGGGGGAATAAGCCAAAGGAAAGGGGGTCCTCCTGCTTCTACCCAATTTTGCATCTGAGAGGGACCAAAATACAGAGAGGTCACCTGGTGAGGAAGAGACACTGATTAGCTCTGACCCTGAACCTCCTATTTCACAGGTTTGTGCTAATAACTGTATTGCATCACTTTGCCTTCCTTTAGAAAGGGTTGCCAGGCCATGCATGCTCCTGCAGACAGCATGACGAGTGTCTGTCCCACCTCGGCTTCCCCTTTTAGAATAGTCCCTGTTGTACTGACAATGGAGAAAAATCAGGGCCAGCAAGCAGGATGACACTGATCTCCCACAGGCCCCACAACCAGCTATTGGGCACATCTGGATCCTGCCTTGGTGGGGCTACGGGGGCCTGCCAACCCCGCCAGAGGCACAAACCCTGGAGCAAAGAGCTAGACAGGTAGGTCCTGGAGGATGCCAAGGTGATGAGGCTGGGGAGATCAAGGGAAGGAGGCTGGCCGGCTAAAAAACAAACAAAAAAAAAAAGTAAACAAAAACAGGGTTGCCACACTTCTGATGGTCTCCCTACTGTGAAACACTGACTACACTTATCACTGTGACAGCTTATACCCAACCAACCTCTTCAGGAACATTATCCTCACCACCACTGTTACTCATTGTTTCCACTGCTGATTTACATGCTAGCCGACAGTATTCAGAATTGAACTGTAGGGTATCAATACAGTAGGCTCCCAAGCTAGCCTCTGGCAGCTTACTGAAGAAACAAGTCTTACACATTTCCGCTCACTTAGTCTCCCTCTTGTACCCAACTTTGATGATCTGGATAGCCACAGTTGCACCTTTCTTACAGACAGCTGCCTTGAGATCGTCATTGCTGCTCTCCTTGATTGACCAACAAGGAGTACAGGAAAACCAGATGGGGCAAAGCCTCCCTTCTCTGTAATTGAACAATTCAGCTCCCCAATGTGTTTAGGCCCCCAGGTCGTAGGGTTCCGTAGGTATCCCAAGCTGCTGCCAAATCACTGTGCCACCAAATGCATTATTTTGACTTTCTTTTTCATGTTGTATACAGAAACGTCCGCGATTGAAAAGTGCCATAATGCCAGCCCGCCGGCGCAGCGGTTGGATTTCCGCTTGCGGCGTAGCGACCCGGGTTCGGGAACGAGCCCGGGAAGCTGGAGGGCTGGCCGAGGGGAGAGGGCTTGAGCGTCCCAAGGACTGCTCGTCCTCTCCGGGGGGGGAAGGGGGTACCAGAGCTCAGCTCTTGTCTGACCCCGGGTGGAGACCCGAGGTGTAACAAGACCGAAGACTGACAAGGGGAGGCGACGTGCCAGACGTCGGCGCTAAGCGCCTTGACGTCAGGGGACACGGCACGTCGCAAGAGGAACACCGGAAAAAGCACCTTGCGGCCTCCGGTGAGGCGGAGCACTAGGCCCCGACCCTCAATGCCCTGCCTGCCCAGAGACAGCATCCCGGACGAAGCACAGTGTGTCTCGGGGTGAATGGGCCCCACCCGTACCCCACCTGGGGATAACCAAGACTCCATGGGGGATGGACTGCTCTGGTCCACAGGCAGGTGGCGAGGCTGAAAAGGCCGTTGGGTGTCTCCCGAAGAGAGGGGGGCCGCAGGGGAGGGGGAGTTAAAAAAAAAAAAAAAAAAAGAAAAGTGCCATAATGAGGCTACAGAGGCTAGGGTCCGAGCACTGACAGCACTAGGTGCATTAAAACATGAGTCAGCGCTGGCTCCAGGATGTGGAAAGGCTGGGGACTGCTCTGGCATGCTAGTGACAAGAATATGCACCCCTAGCTTGGGATGCCAGGAGCAGAAGCCTCCAAGGAGGACTCAGAGCATCAACATGGATGCTCTCCTCCTGGACAGGAAGAAGGATGTGGCACTGCTTTTGTAGCGCCTCCCAATGGTGGAGCCATGGAGATGCTATTGTTGTAGATGCCCACGTGCTGCCAGGCAGCCTCCTAGGCCAGCCACTGTGCCCATAATGTGGGTGGGTGAAAGGGGAGAAAAGTGGTGGAAAATGGCTCATTGGGGAATGCTTTGAATGACTGCCTCTGAGGACTCTGTCCTACAGGCCATAAGGCCCTCATCGGTGATGCACATGCTACACAGCCTCTAGTCCCAAGATTAAGGTGCAACTCCCTCTCCTTCAATGGCCAGATTGGTGGGGGCCCAGAGGAATACAACTAAGCTAAGGACCAGAGGATACCACTGGGAGACAGGAAGCAGCAAGAATTCAGCAAGCAGAGAAGCAGAGCATTGATATAGAAACAGAATTTGTTGGCAAAAAAGAACCACTTGTCCAACCCAGTCTGCTCAGATGGTCCCTGCCTAGCCTCTCTCTGCAGACCCTAAATGGTCACCAGTGACTCTCCCTCCTCCCTGCCATTCAGCAATCTTCCCCAATGTTTATCTCACACATGCTTGAAGCCCCCTACTGTTTTAGCGACCTCCACTTCTGCTGGCAGTCTGTTCTAGGTGTCTAGCACTCTTTCAGTTAAGTAGTACTTCCTCACATCCCCTCCCCCCGCTTCATCGCATGCTCTCTAGTCCTTGTGCCCTTTCTCATTTGGGAAAGATTTCACCCATGCACCATGTTCAGCCCCTGTGAGGTACCTGCAGGTGTCTACCATGTTCCCTCTCGCTCTCCTGTCTTCCAGGGTGCACATAATGGATTCTTTGACTAGCAGCCTGACAAAAGCCCCTTACAGAAGTCAAGGATGGCCCTGCCCCTTCCCGAAGCTGGAGGGCTCCATTCCATGTTTGGCAGATTTTTTTTTTTGTAGACTTTCTTTATTCTCCCCTCTCTGGCCACTCTGACTCTCTCCAGAGGGACACCCGGGTCAACCTTGTCCCACCAACCTGAAGACCCCAGACTTACCTTGCTGGTGGTGGTGGTGGGGAGACTCAGCTCGCTCACACTGATTCCGCCCCGTGGGACACTTAGGCTCCTCCTGGCAACCTTTCTGAAATCTAGCTGGTTGACCAGGTAGCGCAGGGAGCGCTGAAGGATCCGACACTGGGTGTGGAGGTCTGCCACTTGACCCACCTTCGCCTACTGAGGGCCAGGGCATTTTCCTTTTTCTGTTCCTCCCTCCCCATAGACTCGCATGTGCGATGCATCCAGCACGTACGTGGGCATTCCCACACACACATGCAAGATTGCCACCACAGCCAATCCCCCCAACAGAGGATCCACAGACTGCTGTACCCCCCAGTCACTACCGGGAGTCACCAAAGCCTGGGATCTGGAATCCCCCTCCCTCTCAGGACAGGAGAGCAGTCCTCTGGATCCTGTCCTGCCCCACTGACCTGAGTTCGTTCCGGAAGCCGGGTCACCGGTGTGGCGTCTAGCGCCTCAACCCTCAGCGCCACCAGGCCGGCTTATGTTTGACAGACTGAAGTCATCAACTAGCAGCACCGCCACCTTACTGTTCTGATAATGGCTTCTCCAAGTGCCTTATCCAACGTCTCTCCCTGTGCTGGAAATCTGTACACTACACCAGTATGAATAGCAGCCCCAGAGCCAGTCTCCAGGATGACACACGGCACCTACTTTTCCTCTACATTCCCCTGCACCCCCGTGGCTTTGTTTCCCCTCCCTCACATAAAATACAACCCCTCCTCCTTTCCCAGTCTCTCAACAGAGAGTAGCCCGGTATGGGTATGTCCCAGTTTTGGTGCTCAGTGCATCACAATTCCATTATGGCAACTAAATCCAGGTTAGCCTCCAACATGATGGTTTCCCAGGTCTGGAATTTTGTTTACAAAACTAGTGTACATGGCTCTCCACCTCTTCCTTCCCCCGCCTGTCTTGCTCCCCTTGTCCTGCCGGTGTTGTTTCCTGAAGCCCCTCCGATTTACATCTTCCCTGTTTACGTTCCCCTTTCCTTGTCTCCTTCAATCCTACAATCTTGCTTAGCTGAGTATTCCCCTTTTCTTCTATTTTGTTCCCATCCCTGACTGTCCGTGCCCCTGTTCTATGGGAGTTTTCTCCCTTTGGGCCCTTTCTCCCTGTCACTCCATAATATGGTGGGGGGGGGGAGACAATTAATGCCTCCTCCAACCACGGACTGCAGTTCCCTTCCTAGAAGGATGCAGGTCATCTCCTTTGCAGAGGCCCATATTCTCCCGGGTTGGCGCCCAGTCCCTGCTGCAGCCAAAGCCTTACTCCATGTACTATACCTTCAATCAGCCATGAAATGCCCTAGTGCAGAGTACCCTTGACACTCCCTGGCCTGACAAAGGTAACACCTTGCTCAAGTACACCACCTCCCTATCCTTCCCCTCCTGCTCCCAAGTCTATCCCCCTCACAACAGAGTCCTCCAGCAGCAGCTGCCTCCTCTTGAGCTATGAGCCTCTCCCTCCCTCCCTGTGTGGGGCCTCCACTTCTGAGGACCCCCCCAACCTCCCTTCCCACTGCGATGGGTGCCTCCTTTTGGCTGCCCCATTCCACCAGTATGAGGAAGGAGTTCTGCAGTGGTATAGGTGGAGGAGCATGCATCCTTCCTGCCACACCCATCTGGCTGTAGCCCACCAAAGTCCATCGGCTCTGCTTCTGCCTAGTTATTCTCTAGGGGAAGGGAGACAGACCTGACACACCTGGTGACCCCTGGGTGGGGCAGAAGGTCCTCTGTACCCTTGCCAATTCAGCCTAGAGTCCAGCAACCTGTGCCCACAACCCAGACAAGTGGGGCAGCACCTCAGTCTCCAGAAGATTTCCTAAAGGCCTGCAGCACCACGAGCACTGCACTGCACTGCACCTTTTCCATGATCTCTCCTTCCTTTGCTTAGGGTCTGTTCAAGATGCACTGTACCCTTCTACCTCTATACAGCAGTGCCATAAAGAGTGAGTAGTCTGGGAGCCTTGGGCTGGAGGTAAAAACAAAATAAGTAAAACAATATGGCTCACAACAGTAACTAACTGGCTCAAAAAGGAATCAAAAGTACACATTTCTACAGTACAGTAGCTAAAAAGTGTCAGAAGGTATTTTTTACAGTTTACTAGGGATGTCACAGTACCACGGTTTTATGGTATACCACAGTATCAGAAGTCACAGTACTGATACTGTGGGTAATTTCTGATACTGCAATAACCATGGTTCACTGTATTCAGATTTTTCAGCTAACTTTTTTGTAGTTTCAGGGACAACTGCCCCTTGCATGCCAACTCTCCCTGAAGAATGAGTTTGAGGAGGTTTCTTTTTGTACAAAAATGTGTTCTTCTGTAATGCCACAGTATAATGGCAACCACAGTATTACATGTGACAGTCATCACAGCGAAATAATTTCATACCGTGACATCACTACAGCTCACGTCTCCTTCCAGTGAATCGTGTCACAGAACAGGTGCATTACTGTGAACCCACTGACAAGGAACAGAGTTATTTCTTGGCAGGTCACAGCTTATTCTACTTTGCTGCATAATCCCTTTGTCTAGGGTTATTTCCACTGACAAGTAAGAAGTTCTGTTGGACCACTATTAGCGACATTCTGTGACTGAACCTGTTCTAGCCTGGAATACAAATGAGAATCTGGATGAAAGCCAGAACAGAATTTTTGCCATCCTAGTACTCAGACAGAAAGGCAGTAATGCCTAGAGGTTAGAGCACTCAGCTGTGAACCTGGAGGCGCAGCAAACCTGGGTCTTAATCCCACAACTGTCGCACGCATACTTCGTGACAATGAACAAGTCACTTGATCTCCCTGTGCCCCTGGGTCAGACCTGGAAATGAGCTTCAGCTCAGTTTGTCTTGACTTGCCAAAAATTCAAACTAAATAAATAAATAAATTACAAACTTCAACATCCTGCCTCATGATTCCACTTTTAGTGTTCTTCTGATCACAGCGATACCGGGTTCTCAAGTATTAAACAGAAGTATAAAGAGCAAGTAACATTCTTTGGCAGGGAATTCATACACCTCAGAACAGTCTGTCAATATACTGTATAATGATGTTTCAAACTGCACAGAAGCATAAAAGATGAATACATCAAAAATATTTATCAAATATAAATATATTCTTTGCAAAACACATCGTTAACGCATCAGTTAGGGTAACAATGCCATAAAAGTAGGGAAATGTGGCAACTGGGTTTCCAACCCTAACTCTCCACCCCCACCCCCAAAGCAGCAAAAGGAAAAACATTAGGATTTGGGGCCTTCGGAGTCTTGGGGAATCAGTCGTGGGATCTTCCTTGGGATTGTCAACCCTAATACTCACTTCCCCCAGCCTGTAGCCTCCAGTCCGAAGCACAAGGTACAGCTCCAAGCCAGTGCCTCATAGTGATACACTCTTCAAAGGTAGAGAAGTTTATCTCAGCACATGTTGCCAACACAATTTGTTGTGGCTTTCTTCATGCAGGGCCCTACGCCTGCATGAAGAAATGAGATCATGTGAAACGTTTGCTCAGGGAATGGGGAAGCATTAGGGTTGACAACCCCAAGGAAGACCCCACCACTGATTTGCCAACATTCCAGAGACCCAAAACCCTAATGTTTTTTCCTTTTGCTATTTGGGAGGCGGGGCTGGGGAATTAGGGTTGGAAGCCCTAATACCACATTTCCCTACTTTTGTGGCATTAAGTTACCCTAACTGGTGCATTAACAAAGTTTTTTGCAAAGCATTTCCTTTCTTTTTGAGATAGTGGAATCGCAGCCTCATTCGTGCAGTTGCAAATGTGCAGTACCCTTTGGGCCCTGTGCCATAGGAAGATGCCATCCGCCTACAGAAGTGCAGGGCCTCTTTACACATTCACTCGTGTTTTTAATTACATTTGGCCTCAGATTTTCAAGATAGTCATTTTATGTCTGCCCTTATAAACGTGACATCTAGCATTTATAGTATATTGGCAGAAACTGCCAGGTGGGTGACCTGGAGGGGACAGGGGAGAATGAAGTAGTACCAGGGGTTGGTACCCCAGTCCACTTAAAGAACTGCTTTGATTTCATGGGATTTATGTGCTTACAGCCGAGAAGAATAGCATCAGTGGCTACTAATAACAGTACCGCAAGTTTTAACCCCCCCCTTTTTTTTTTTTAGTTTAGAACCATGGATAACATGTGCTACAATGATCATCTCAGTGTCACACCATGTATGTAATGACATACATCTTGACCTGCTGTGAAATATAGTAATTAAAAAGTGTAGTAAGCTATTAATCCTGACCCATTTGTAATTTTCAATGCGTGAAACACAATTTTTTTTTTTTATTTATGTGAATGTCTGGGTGTTTTTCATACAAGTACAATCTCTTATTCTGAGTTACAAGCAGCGCACTAAGCACTGTAATGAAGTAAACATTAAACTGTAAGTTACTGTCCTCATTTCTCCGAACTGTGATCAGTCACAGTAATGTTATATTTTATACTTATACTAGGGGAGCCAAGGCAGGGATGGAGCAAAATCTGGCTCGGGATATCCGGAGTTGGGGGAAAGGATTCTATAGATATATAAGAGAGAAGTGAAAAGAGAGGACGCAGATCAATAGGATTAAAATTATGGGGGGATGGGCTCAGGAAGCTGGGGAACAGACAGAGATGCTAAATGAGTACTTTGCCTCAATCTCTGCGGATGGGGACTGGGGATCCCCACAGGCTGATGGGAGGGAAGAGCATTCAGCTAAGGTGAGAAGTACGTCTGAGACCAGAAGACGGAATGAGGCTAGGGTACAGATAGGACCAGACCCAGAAGGGGTGGGGAAATTGAGGGGGAGGAATGGGGTGAAGAAATCACAGTGGATAGGGTGAGGGATGCCCTTCGAAAGCTGAAGACTGATAAGGCGCAGGGGCAAGATGGGATACACCCCAGGGTTGTGAAGGAATTGGCAGAGGAGCTGGCAGCTCCACTGGCTGCACTCTTTAATTCCTCTTTGCAGACAGGATGGGTGCCCCAAGACTGGAGGGTGGCTTATGTAGTGCCTATTCATAAAGGGGGGTCTAGAGAAGAGATGGGGAATTATAGGCCTGTCAGCCTAATGTCTGTGGTAGGTAAAGTAATGGAGGGCTTTATCAAGGAGAGGATTGGGAGGCAGCTGGAATGGTTAGAGCACCAGGATGATAAATGGTATGGATTCATTCTGGGGAGATTGTGTCAGTCCAACTTCGTAGAGTTTTATGACTGGGTGACGGGGGCCTTGGACAGACACAGGCTGGTGGACGTCCTATACCTAGATTTCAGCAAGGCGTTTGATTCAGTACCAAATTATGGGCTGATAAATAAGCTGGGGGAGATGGGGGTGGGAGGACAGGAGCTCAATTCGGTTGAAAATTGGCTCTCTGGGTGTTTACAGAGGGTAATGGTGGGTGGGATACTCTCCTCTCCCAGGAAGGTAATCAGTGGGGTCCCTCAGGGTTTGGTATTGGGGTCACTCTTGTTCAATGCCTATGTCTCGGATATAGGGAGGGGGGTTAGGAATAGGTTGAGTCTCTTTGCAGATGATTCAAAACTGGGAGCACTGGTGGATTGTGAAGAAGTGAGGGAGGCAGTCCAGGGGCATCTGGATACCCTAGAGGGGTGGTCAAGGAGGTGGGGACTGAAATTTAATGCCGGGAAATGTAAGGTACTACATTTGGGGGTAATAAAAAAACCGGGCCATGAATACGCCCTGCGGGGAGTTACACTGCAAGCCACATTGGGAGAAAGGAATTTAGGGGTGATGATAGATATCAAAATTAATAACTCTGAAAATTGTAAAAGAACTGCAGCCAAAGCAAACAGGATACTGGGCTGCACAGCCAGAGGAATTATATCCAAAAGGAGGGAGGTAATCCTCCCTCTGTACAATGCCTTGGTCAGGCCGCAGCTCTAGTACTGTGTGCAGTCCTGGAGACCTCATCTGAAGAAGGACATAGCGCTGCTGGACAGGGTCCAGAGGAGAGCGACCAGGATGATTCAGGGCATGGAGGGGAAGCCTTATGAGGAGAGACTGGAAGAGCTTGGGCTTTACTCACTGGAGGAGAGGAGGCGACAAGGGAGATGTGATGAAGGTTTTCAAGTATGTAAAAGGAATAACCAGGAGTGGAACCAAGGAGCTTTTTAGGCTAAAGAAAGGGGGGGGGGAACAACCAGGGGCCATGAGTGGAAGCTGAAGGGGGGGAAACTGCAGGGGGAGCGTAGGAGTCATTTTTTCACTGAGAGGGTGGCGGAGTCATGGAATGCGCTGCCTGGGAGGCTGGTGGAGGAGGGCATACTGGAGGGATTCAAGAATGGGTGGGACAGGTACAAGGAGAAACTGAAACTAAAGAAGACCCTCTTGGGGGCTGGGGGGGTGGTAAGGCGAGCAACCTTTAGGTTGCTGGCTTTCGAGCAGACAAGACAGACCATTTGGCCTATTCTGCTGGCTTTTTAGTATGTTAGTATTTCAGTCAATGTTTCTATTTTCATTCATAGCATATGATGCTGGTTCATCAGTTTCAATTTTTGCTGACAGTCAGGGTGGTTACGCAATTGAGATTCATATAATCAGCTCACAAAGCGTGTTCTACTTCAGATGAATACTGCCAAAATGCAGCACGTTTTTTTTGTTCCCATTTTTTGTGGGCATACTCTCATTTCACTTTGTACGGTCTTCTGCAATAATGTTCGCTTTATGGCTTGTTCATCATTATATACAGTATATATATGTATATGTATATAACTTTACCATTTGAGATGAGTGCTGATGTGCGACACAATTTGTGTGTATATGTGGGGGGGGTGCAATTTCTTGTTACTGTATTATGATTGTGAGTGCAGCTGTTACATAGATTGTGCATACTTAAGCAATAAGGCATGACACTGGGACGTGTTATGGTGGGATAATGGCCCGCCTTAGGTGGGTTGAAGCACGAGGTGAAGTCAAATGATTCCACCACCTGACAAGGGCTGTTAGCCCACAGTAATGCACCCCTGGAGTGCCTTATTGCAATTAAGAATTGGGTCCTTTTTAGCAAATATGAAGCATTTTTTTGTTGAGCTACTTTCAGCTAGGTTGTTGTGCTGGGGTAACGGCCTGGCTAAAAGCACCTCTTGGCCCATCAGAAGACAGCATTCTTTCTACACATTTCATAATCGATATCTGCAGCCTGTTATGATATGCCTAACATATTGAGCTAATCAGCAAAATGAAGATTTTTAAGTGTCCTTATACCAGTAGCCACTGACTACCTTCCGGAATAATTTTGGTTAAATTTAATTGAATTAATTTAATTAAATTTCAGTTTTAAACATGCTCAGTGGGAGTACTTTAAAATCTCAGCAATTGAAATCCTGAGTGTCAGGAGCCTGAGACAAACTTCCCGACACTCACAATTTGTTTGCAGTGGAGTTGAGAATCCTAAATAAGGGGGTGCAGGGGGCCGGGGGCCTTTTTGTTGAGGGCAGATTCCGAGTGTCAGGAAGTTCGTCTCAGGCTCCTGACACTCAGGCTTTCACACGTCGGGATTCCATAGTGAATCCTGTTCGGTAGGGTATTAAACACCTATCAAAAAAGACCCCACTGAACGTGCTCAGAATCAAAATTTCAAATCTGTGTAAGTTGGAAACAGATTAATATCTGCTCACCAAACCAATGAAAAGCACCATTCTGGGGAAAGCCCTTTCTGCCCTGAAAATTTCAGAACAAAATTCAAAACCATCAGGTCTGTAGATAACGGCAAAAAAAAATAAAAATAAAAAAAAAAAGCCAGATTTTCCTAAAAATGCACTATCTGGATCTTGGAATCCCCACATCTGACTGGAATGAAACTTTGAAAGTCAAGACACCTTGCCTTCCAGATTGCACAAGCAAAATTTTGAGTAATTCCATTGAACGGGGCAAAGCTATTAAAGTGCAGAGTCAGGAGTTTAACATTAAACAGCCCAGTCAACCCTAACTATAGAGATGCTACCGCGCCACTACAATCTATATTTGTAACAGGCTAGAGGCTGTCCAGAGGCGGGCCACAAGATTAATACTGGGGCTGGAGGGAAAATGGTTACAAATAGAGATCATACATTCTGGACACGTACTCGCTGGAGGCCAGGAGGAAGAGGGAGAGATACGACAAACTTTCAAATTCATGAAAGGCATCAACAAGGTGGACATCAGTGAACTGACCATACTTCATGAGATTAGGAGTACCAGTGGAAATGCTATCAAACTGGCAGGGGGCATGTTTACTTCACGAAATGAGTGGTAGAGCTGTGGTTCTCAAATGGTGAGGCCAGCCTCCCAAGGGAGGCCACAATCTGTTCCAGGGGAGGCCCAGTCAAGTCTGAGGATGTACAGTACTTAAATTTTAAGTTGTGGATGTTTTGTGTGAAGGGATAAAGCAAACTAAATATATAAAATGGCAAGTGAATATCTTTACTTATGCACAAATCTGTGACCAGGAAAGGCACTGAGTCAAACCGTGTTTATAGGTGTATCTAACATATAAATTGGTGACTAAGGAGGCACACTGAGTCAAGACTTGTTTCTGCAGTTGGCGTTTATATGCAAATTGGTGACTGGGAAAGACACACTGAGCCAGTCTTTGTTTCAGGTATGACCTGGGGTAAAGGTACAGGAAGTTGCTTAACAACAGGGTGAGGGGGAGAGATTAAGTGGCTAGGTTAGTTGTTCCAGATAGAGAAGAAACAGAGTAACAAGGGACCAAGAGTCAGAAAAGTGGAGTGACAAGGATAACCTGGAGTGTGGAGTTGGGGGTGGAGAACAATAAGTTGAATAAAAAGAGAATATACTCAGTCAGCTTTATTAGTCTCAATTGATTCCTGGTGTACTGTGCAAAATATGATCATCTTTTTTCTATGGAGAGGCCCAACATATTTTCCAAATTTGAGGGAGGCTCGAAATCTTTTCCATGGCTTGGGAGAGGCTCACTATCACAAAGCATAAGAACTAACGTGGTAGAGGGATGGAACTTCTCATCAGAGGACGTAGTGAATGAAGAATGTGGAGAGCTTCACAAGGGGTTAAGAAAATACAAAAGATTAATACAGTGAGGGAGGGAGTGGAGAGGGAAGCACAGCTTGTAAAGGACAAACATCCCCACATTGGGCAGACTAGGTAGACTTTAAAGCCTTCTTCTGCTGGCTAGTTTATATGCTTCTTTCACTGGGGGCTAATCAAACAATTTAAGAACACATCTCTGCCATGTTTTTTTTTTTAACTTTCTATTTTTTCCGCCTTCCCCTGCCCCCCGCTTCTTCGGGAGCGCCTGGCATCTGCCTCGGTTCCTTCTGTACCTGGAGCCCTGTGGCGGTCCCCCCATGTAGCCTTGGATTTCCCCCCAGGTGGGGACGAGATGAGGCCCTTGCACCCCGAACTAATGGCACTTCTTCGGGGCCGCTGTGTGGGACAGGCAGGGAACCACTGAGGTCTGTGCTGGCACTCCGTCTACCCGGAGAGCAGGAGATGATTTTTCCCTGTTTCCTGGGCGTGCCATGCGCCCTGATGTCAAGGCGGAGCTCCGCCGACATCTGGCACGCCCGACCCTCCTGGAAATGGCCAAGCACTTGCTGTACCCCAGGCCGCCGCCTGGGGTCAGTCAAGCCCCGAACCTTGTACCCCCTTCCTCCCTGGAGAAGGCGGCAGTCCACGGACGCTCAGCCTTCTCCCCCCGGCCGGCCCTCCAGCTCCACAGGCTTGTTCCCAAACCTGGATCATCAGCACCGTGAGCGGTAGCGCTACTGCTGCGCCGGCGGGCTGGCCATCTCTGCCATATTTTTTAACGCTAAAGAAAATGTTGTTTATTTCAGAGCACTGCTGATGAGCCTAAAATTAGTGTTTTGGATTGCTATTCATGGGCCAAAGAACATCATCTAAATGCAGAATGCCACCTGGCTGGCACCAAGCCCTTCGATGGTAAGATTTGGTTAGAAGCAGGCCCAGTGGCACTGAGGGTTGAGGTGCTGGATGCCACCCCTTGCGGTACGCTGGCGACCCAGGTTCGGGAATGAGCAGGGGTCAGCTGGGGGGGAGGGTGAGTTAGAATGAGCAGCTGCAAGGCAGCTCTCCTCTCGCGGAAAGGGATCTCGCCACTCCTGCTGTACAGCTGCCCCTAGGTGGAGTCCTGAGGGTAGCAGAGGTTGGGAGCGACACAAGAAAGGGTGGGTGCTGCGGGACTGCAGCGCGCATGCCTCCAGATGCACGCATGTGGCCACAGCAGGGACGGAGAGAAAAAACAGAGCTGGCAGGCTCTATGACAATCTGGCGGATGGATAGAACCAGATGTGACCCCCCGGAATGGGGGATGGAGCTGCCTGCCAGTCCCCCCCCCCCCAAAAAAAAGTGTTGGTTAGTATGGTGACTTAGCTCAACAAACAGGATGGCCCAGAGAAACAACCTATTGAAAACAGCAGTGAGGTTGAATGAGGTCACTCAATGGGCCCAAGTTAGTTCAGCCTACGGCAGGCTGCTGATGCCTTAAAAACGAGAAAGTATTGCCACATCACATCCCTGGAGGATGTTTGGTTTGTTACAATATGAACTGCATTTAACTCTGCTGTGTCTACAGCAAAGCAGAATTTAAAAAAATGGCATAACTATGATCTACACCATGAAGCATAAGATGTTAGCAATAAAGAGAAGCTGCCTTTGATCTCTGAAATCATTCCATACCACAGGAATGCTGACAGTCAACTCACATCTCCCTGCTGTATGGAGGCAATTTTGATCTCGGTCCACTCCAATGAAATATGACCCAGAGTGACTGTGGCACAGAGTACTAAAAAAAGGTCAGCTGTTCATGTCACTACATCTAAAGAGGTTGATATTTGCTGGGAAGCGGTACAGACCAATTTTCTAGAAGCCAAAACTACATTTCTTCGGCTAGGATTCAAAACCTGCCCAGGATAAGCCCACCTCAACTTCCAATTAAAACATATTGGGACTCCCTATCTAAAGTTCATGACCTGTGGTCAGAAGAAGCGCAACTGGAGTTTAATGCAAAGAAGTGCAAGATCATGCACATAGGGAAGTGAAACCCTGAAGCCACCTACAGGCTGGGAGGGGAGTTGCTGGCAGTCACAAGGGAAGAAAGAGACTTGGGCATCATCATCACCGATGACCTGAAATCATCCAAGCAGACCACTACAGCAGTAGGTAAGGCTAGGGGGGGATGTTGGGGTGTATTAGTAGGGTATCACAAGTCGTAAGAGGGAGGTAATAATCCCGCTTTACAAGACACTGGGTAGGCCCCATCTGGAGTACTGCGTGCAGTACTGGAGGCCACACCTTCACAAGGATATTAACCAAATTGAGGCAGTCCAGAGAAGGGCAACCAAAATGGTGCAGGGACTGCATCAGAAAACATATGAGGACAGATTAACAGAGCTCAATATGTATATCCTAAAGCAAAGGAGGGAGAGAGGTGATATGATCGAAACATTTAAACACCTTAAGGGCATTAATAAGGTGAAAGAGTCTAACATGTTTCAATATAAGAAAAATAGCAGGACAAGAGGATACAGCATGAGATTAGAGGGAGGCCGATTAAGGGGTAATGTGAGGAAGTTCTTCTTTACAGAAAGGGCGGTGGCTGCATGGAACGGCCTACTTCAGCAAGTAGTGGATATGAATACAGTGCAGGGCTTCAAATAGACATGGGATAGGCATAAGGGAGCAATACAGATGAGTATGAATAGATAGGCCATTGACAGAGTAAAGGCCAATGGCACATTCATAAGGTAGAAAAAGAAATGGGCAGACTGGATGAGCCTTGCGGTCTTTATCTGCCGTCAACTTCTATGTTTCTATGTATCAAAGCCGACCTCTCAGTTTTAGTCAAGAGATAGAGTCCCCTCAAATTAAAACATTTTAAATGTGAGTATTCACACTACTTGTGTGGGAGACACAGCAAAACCAGCAGTTCATGTTAGAAATTAATTTTTTTATCCTACATTCCTGTTGCAGCTCTGCTCGAACTCTTGCTAGGTCAGCCATCTTAACTTTTCTCCAGTGGAGGCAGGACAGTATAACGAAGTCTGCAGCCTGTGAATCTATCTACTGTTGACCCTTTCTCCCCTTTGTGATCTACTTTTTCTCTTGACCCTCTCTTCTGGAATGGGCAGTTGGTCAGAGAGAAGTTAGTCTGGGAGGGGAAAATAATATCATTGTAGGTGACCGCAGTACCTAGAGGGGAGATGCCCCTGTAAGGATGCCACAATACCATGATATGTTAATGTAATACATGATTTGACTTCCTCCCTATACAGACGCTTTCAAGATCATCATACCATTGCCCTGATGTCAGGTCAATGGTATTACGACTTCCAGTCCTTGTTTCTGTAGCACCTGTGCTCTTACCCAAACCACTGTTTTCTCTATTTTAGCAGTTTACTATTTTCAATGTTGTTTTGCTTTCTTGTGATTTCTTTTTCTGATTCTCTGTACTGTGGAAATACTGTACCCACCTGCAACTGCCTTAGTGCTCTGTATCTCTGTACTGTAGGGGTACTCTAAAGCAGTGTTTACACGGCAGCAGTGCTGCAAATACAAAACCGCAACAGCGCAGTCCCGACCACTTGCTACCCCCAGTCTGTCTGTGTACTCGGCCCCTCTCTGCACTGCTGCAATCTGTGCTGGTGAGGGCCCGTGCATCGCGGGGGAGCCGGACATCTGTTGGCCGATAGACAGTTGCTGCAGCGCAGGCAGGCCACACTGCCACTTAAGCCATACAATCAAGCCATACAAAAGCAAGAGTACTAGACTTTAGGAGGGCTGACTTTGGGAAAATGAGAGAGTGCCTCAGAAAAGCACTAGCAAACAGGCAAGAGGGAGGGGTGGAGGAACAATGGGGACTGATCAAAACAGCCATCACAGAGGCAATAAGCCTTTGTGTAAAGCAAATCAATAAAACACAACAAAGGAAAAAAACGCTATGGTTCACAAAAGAGGTAGCAGAGAAGGTTAAGGAGAAAAGGACAGCATTCAGGAAATATAAAGAAACACAGAAGGAGCAGGACAGAGAACTTTATCAGTTAAAGCAGAAAGAGGCTGGGAAGGCAGTCAGAATAGCAAAGGCCCAAACTGAGGAAAGGATAGCCAATTCTGTTAAGAAGGGGGATAAGACCTTTTATAGGTACATTAGGGAGCGAAGAAAGACCAAAGGAGGGATACTGAAGCTTAATAAAGGGGAGGGAATGTGGGTAGAGGGTGACAGTGAAAAAGCAGGGATACTGAATGAATATTTCTGCTCAGTATTCACAAAGGAAGAGGAGGGGGAGTTACCTAAACCAAACAAGAGAAACACTCTGAAGACAGGGGTAGATACCAGTCCATTTACAGAAGAAAGGGTTCTGAAAGAACTAATAAAATTGAAGGTGGACAAAGCAATGGGGCCTGATGGGATTCACCCAAGAATTCTAAAAGAACTAAGGGTAGAACTAGTGACATCGCTGACTATTCTCTAACAAATCATGGGAGGATGGGGTGGTACCAGAGGACTGGAGGAGGGCAGATGTGAATCCTGTTCACAAAAGTGGGAGCAGGACAGAGGCAGGAAACTACAGACCAGTTAGTTTGACCTGTGGTAGGGAAAATGATGGAATCACTTCTGAAGGAAAGAACTGTTGAGTACCTAGAGGCCAGTGGGGCACAGGACCCAAGGCAGCATGGATTCACGATGGGAAGGTCGTGTCAGACGAATCTAATAGATTTCTTTGACTGGGTGACCAAAGTAGTAGACCAGGGAGGGCTGTGGACATGGCCTACCTAGATTTTAGCAAGGCATTTGATACAGTCCCACACAAAGATTAATACACAAGATAGCCAGCCTTGGAATGGGTCCCAAGGTGGTAGCCTGGATAAAAATTGGCTAGACAACAGGACAAAGGGTAGTAGTAAATGGAGTACACAGTGAAGAAAGGAGAGTTACTAGCGGGGTACCGCAGGGTTCAGTACTGGGACTGGTGCTTTTTAATGTCTTTATAAGTGACATTGCAGAGGAACTGGAAGGAAAAATATGTCTCTTTGCAGATGGCACAAAGATCTGCAACAGGGTTGATACACAAGATGGAGTGGAAAGGATGAGAAGGGACTTGGCAAGGTTGGAGGAATGGTCAAATGTATGGCAGCTCAGATTCAATGCAAAGAAGTGCAAGGTAATGCACATGGGAAACAAAAACCCAAGGGAAGCGTACACAGTGGGGGGTGAGATACTGACAACAGTAAAAATAGAAAGGGACCTCGGGTAATTATATCAGATGACCTAAAGGTGGGCAAGCAATGTGAGAAGGCAGTAAGGGAGGCTGGGGGGATACTGGGATGCATAGAAGAGGCATCAATAGTAGAAAACAGGAAGTTGTTATTCCTCTGTACAGACAGTTGGTGAGACCCCATCTGGAGTACTGTGCAGTTCTGAGACCCCATCTCCTCAAAGACATAGACAGAGTGGAGGCTGTCCAAGGAGGCAGCAAAATGGTGCAGAGTCTGCACCAGAAGACATCTGAAAGAAAGACTAAAGGAGCTTAATATGTATACTCTTGAGGAAAGAAGGGAGGGGACATGATAGAAACTTTCAAGTACCTCAAGGGAATTAACAAAGTCCAAGAGGGTAGCATCTTCCAAAAAAAGAGATGTGCAAGAACAAGGGGGAACAATTTGAAGATAGAGGGGGGACGGCTCAGGGGTAATGTGAGGAAGTATTTTTTCACTGAGAGGGTTGTGGATGCATGGAGCAGCCTCCCTGAAGAGGTCGTGGAGTCAAGAACAGTGGGGGACTTCAAGAATGCATGGGACAGGCATAAGGCAGTCCTAGAGGCGGGTAAGAGGAAGTAAGCTGTTGGTTAACTAGGATCTGCAGCTTATCTGTTAGGTAGGAAAATGGGCAGACTAGGTTGGCCAAGCGGTCCTTATCTGCCGTCAAATTCTATGTTTCTATGTTTAAGCCACTGTAAGCTGCTGTCTCCTCTTGGCATCCCCAGCTTGCCAGAGAATCTGGGAATGTCTTAGCGAGCAGCTTACCTCGATCAGGTACGTGTCTACACAGACACATTTGCACTGAAGCAACCTGAGCACATGGGTTACTCCAGTGCAAATGTGACCGTGTAAACAGGGTTTAACTGTGTGTGATTACCTCAGTGCCTTCTGAAACTGACAGGGAAACTGGCAGAGGCTGGTAAACGCTGTAGCCACGGTGAAGCTGGGAGGAGGAGGAGGGGATGCTGTTCAGTGAAACAGGGTGAGATCTAAGTAAATTGAATGCCATGTGGTGGAGGGGGGCTGAAACTGACATTCAGTAAATTAACATGAACTGCAGCTTTAAGTGTATAGTTGTGCCTGTGAGCACTGGCTTTTTAATATTGAAGTTCTTTGTTATGATTCTATGACTTAACGTGCACAATCAAAATGTAAAATGTTTCAATTAGCTGCATAAGTTACATTGTATTTATGGATGCATACTACTTATTAAGTTCTCTAGTATTTATGTCATCTTCTTATATGACAAAGAACCTCAGTGAACAAGCACTGAGGTAATGGCTATGCCAAAGAGCATTGGCTAGGAAGCCAAATTTCAAAGAAATACAAAATCACACATATCCACATAATGCAAAGCATAATGGGCTATACATGCAAATTACCACAGCATATTATGCTGGTTCAACTTTAAGCAGAAATGCATGATACTGAAAGGCCTCTCACACAGTCTGCAAAGGGTGCCAACAGAAAACACATACAAGTGCTTCATCCTACCAGGACTCATCAGTTTGCCTTATCTGTATGACACCCCAGTGGAATGAACTAGCTACCCGAAGATGGTCTATCTGGGTTATGTTGCGGTGAACCCAATAAAAACAAAAAACAAGCTAAAAGACAAATAACCTCAGTGAAGAAGCACTGAGGCAATTGTTACCCCAAAGGGCATTGGCCAGGAAACCAAGTTTCAAATAAATACAAAATCACACATACCCCAATAATGCAAAGCATCATGGGCTGTATATGCAAATCACCACAGAATGTTATGCTAATTCAACCATAAGCAAAAATGCATGGTGCCGAAAGGCCTCTCAAACAGTCTGCAAAGGGTGCCAAACCTTATGTCAGTCATGGCTGAAATGGATATTTTTTTCCAACCCATCTAAAAAATAACAAAACAAAATCATACAAACAAAATAAGTAAGAATTCTGTTGCAGTGGTGTTTTTTTTTACTTGACACTCAATTTGAAGTACAATTTATGGCACCTAACCAGTTCTAGATAACAGTATTCAATGTAAAACCCGGTGGTTAAATTCACTGTCTATCCCAGGATACGTTTAGATTACAAAGAAACTAAGGGTTTAAGCAAAGACAAATTACCAACAGTCAAACTTCATAAGGATTTTATATCTAGTTTTAGACACAGAGCACCACAGAATCTGCTGGCAGAAAATGACCATCACTCCAACGTGTCTGTCCACTCCTACCTAACTAGAGTGCAATGAGAGTGCCTCAGAAGCTCTGCACTCTCCTCTCCACCCCCCCCCCCCCTTCTGGTATGGTCTTTACTAAACCCTTGTATCTGTCTCATCCTAAACTGAATCCCCTCACTGCTTTGCACAGCCCACATTCTCCGGCAACATATTCCACCCATCTACCATCTGGTCCCTGAAAAAGTACTTTCTGGTAAGTACCTTAACCTTCCCCCCACCAGCTTCATGGAGCTGCCCCTGGTGTTTGTGTTCCTTCTCATTCTGAACGATTCCCTGCTAGCCACTTTATTTACCACGTGGAGGTATTTATTTGTTTCAGTTGTGTCCCCTCTCTCCCTTCTCACCTCAAACGTCTACTTGTTCAGGTCTGCAAGTCTCTTCTCGGATGTCCGTTTCCTGCTGTTCCTGGAGCATCGTGGTTATCCCTCCTCTGTATTGCCTTCACTCTGTCCCTTTCCTTCTTTAGATACCGAATCCAAAACTGCACAGAGTACTCCAACTGAGGATGAACCAGTGACATACAGTGGTAGCAGTGCCTCCTAGCGGTTTACATCATACTCTGGTAGTTCCACTGGAACGCTGGTATTGACTTGAACATCTTTAAGCTAAGTTCCTCCCACCACCCAGGTGGTATATCCCTGACTCCACCCTGTGACATCAGATCTCACCCACTGGAAGCAGGACCAATCGCCATTTGCCTGGAGAGGCCGGGTGGGCTGTGCAGATGTGAAACATGTACTA
This sequence comes from Neoceratodus forsteri, assembly GCA_016271365.2. Classification (NCBI taxonomy): domain Eukaryota; kingdom Metazoa; phylum Chordata; order Ceratodontiformes; family Ceratodontidae; genus Neoceratodus; species Neoceratodus forsteri. The sequence continues at coordinate 1,733,890,005 of CM057449.1, forward strand.
CTCCTAGAAGTACGGTTAAAGATGAGTAAACTTTTTTTCTAAGGGTGTAGATATGGTTCACTTATCCACACTCCGACAGACTCCTAGCAGTTCTTTAGGAGAAGTGGGCAAGGGACACATCACTATTTGGTGAACAGAGATTGGAGAACAGAAGTCCAAAACCAGTATCCCGGTGTGACTCAGTCAGTGCAGCATTAGAAAATGAAGGTGTGTGCAGACTTCCAGGTAGCAGCCCTACACATCTCCGTATGAAGGTGTCCCGGGAAGCACCCACAGAGGCAGCAGTATATCTGGTGGAATAAACCCTAATCCCAACAGGAGTCTTCCGATCAGCCAGACTATAGTAGAGATCAATACAAGAGGTAATCCACCTTGCAATTATCTGCTTTGCTGCCGGTCTGCCAGAAGGAGCTTCAGCGTAGCTGACAAAAAAAACTGGACGGTCTGCCCCCAAACACCAGCTATGCGCTCTACATAGTATGTGAGTGCCCTCTGCAGGACCAGGGTATGGATCCTGCAGTCAGCCTCTGAAGATGGGCTGGTAAAATATACCAGCAGGTTAATCACCTGATTAAGGTTAAATTCTGATACCACCTTCATGAGGAGTTTTGGGTTGGGGCAAAGGATAACCCTATACATGTAGAAGACCAAATAGGGAGAGTCCACTGAGAACGCCTGGCGTGCCCCAATCCTGGCTGATGTAATGGCCACCAGGAAGGCTGTCTTCCATGACAGGTGTGACATCCCACACCTATGAATTGGCTCGAAATGCTTGCCCATACGCATAGCCAAGAGTAGCAGTAACTCCCACTAAGGAGGTGGTTCACACATCAGAGGGGAAAAGTGGTACAGGCCCTTGAAAAAGCCCCTGACTACCTTCTCCTAGGCAGTCGGTTTACCATCCCACGCCAAGTAAGCTGAGATGGCTGTCAGGTACATCTTAAGAGTTGTCACTTGCAGTCCCAGTTGGGAAAGGGAACAGAGGTAGTCCAACATGCTAGCTACGAGACAAGTAAGGTGATCAAGCCCCATGCCTTGACACCATATAGAGACTCTCTTCCATTTAAATGCATAGCATCTACAAGTCAACCCTTTCCTGGAGGCTTCCACAATGTGGAGGACATCCTCAGAGACACCCAAGGCCTTGAACTCATGTCACTCAGGAACCAGGCTGTGAGGTGCAGGTAGCAAAGGTCCGGATAAAGGACCATCCTCTTAAGTCTGGTCAGCAAGTCTGGACAGAGAGGAAGTCGACGTGGAGACCTGCTGCTGAGGCTGAGGAAATACAGATACCAGAACTGCCGAGGCCAGTCTGGAGCTAACAGGATCACCTGTACCTTGTCATTCCTGACCTTGACTAGTACCTTGTGGATCAGGGGGAAGGGTGGAAGAGTGTACATGAGGCCTTGGGTCCAGGGCCTTGCGAGATCATCCCCCAGCAGCATCCTGGACTCTGTGTGTGTGTGTGTGTGTGTGTGTGTGTGTGTGTGTGTGTGTGTGTGTGGGAGGGGGGGGGCTGACAGCAAACAGCCTCAGTTTCTCATTCTCTCTGGAAGCTAACAGGTCCATCAAGAGTGAGCCCTACAGGAAGAACATTGTCATTCTCCCAGGGGCTAACAGGTCCACCAAGGGTGAGCACTACAGGAAGAACAGGTGGTTCACCACTTCCTGATTTAGAGATCACTCATGCAATATCTCTCCTACCCGGCTGAGAGCGTTTGCCAGCTAATTGTTCTCTCCCGTGACATGGATCACCAAGAGATCTGTGCCTAGGCTGTGCATGAGGTTCCAGCTGTAGAACGTATCCTGACACAGGGTAAAAGACTGTGTACTGCTCTGTCTGTTCAGTTAAAACATGGTTGTGGTATTGTCCAACAGAACCTGAACAACCTGATCCCTGACTAGTGAAGCAAACTCCATCAGAGCCCAGTGCACTGCAAGGAGCTCCAGCAGGCTGATGTGGTGATGGGACTCCCTGGGGGACCAGAAACCATGGGTCACGCTGTCTCCCAGGTATGCTCCCCACCCCACCCCACCTGAGACACATGTTGTTAGCACAACAGTTGGTTCTCAGCAGACAAACAGTATTCTGTTCTCCAGATCTTCCAGAACAAGCCACCACTGAATGGCATCCCATGTCAGCTGGGTCACTGTGACTGGCTGGTCTAAGTAGCCTAGGCGCTGGGACCACTGATGGCCCAGCTCCCATTGAAAGTGGCATGTCTCCTGGTGGGCCCAACAGACCATGCTGATGCAGGATGCCATGTACCCCCAGCAGCCACAGGAAATCCTGGGCAGGGTGCCAGAGCACAACCTGAAATGCTCAATCTAAGGAGGCAAGATCCAGTGCCCAGTCCGCTGGGAGGTGTGCTTTGGCCTGCAGGGAACCGAGTTCTACCCTGATGAATTTGCTTACCTGCTTTGATACCAGTCTGGATTTGTCCAGGTTGACAAAAAGGCCCAAGTTGTGGCAGGTCCTGAGAGCCAGCTCTGTGGATCTCTCCATGGCCTCTCTGGATGGACCAGCTCTAAGCCAGTCATCCAGGTAGGAGTAAGCTCTGACTCCTAGATACCGCAGATGGGCTGCCACCATTACCATGCATTTGGTGAAAACTGTGAGAGCAGAGGAGAGGCCAAATGGCATGACCTGGAACAAGTACAGGACCCCTTCCACTCTGAAATGAAGGTACTGGTGTGGGACCCATGGACAGAAACGTGGAAGAATTCATCCTTGAGGTTCAGGGAACTAAACCACATGTTATACTCCAAGGATGGTATAATTTGGCTCAGAGTGACCATCCATTGCGTTTCTGCATGGACTGGTGGAGATCATACAGATTCAGTATGCAGCATCAGCCCTGTCTGTTTTTGGATCAGGAAGTACCTGGACACATAACTATGACTGACCAGTGTGTCCAGGATGTGGGGTATTGCCCCTTTCGCAAGAAGCTGAGCGATGTCATCCCTGAGGAGGGACAGCATGTCCTGTGACACTGCGGACCCTCGAGGCAAGTGGAAGTGGTAGAGCGGGGGAGCCTCGAAGTTTAGAGACAATCCCTCCCCTGCCCACTACATCCAACACCCACTTGTCCATTGTGATAGTGGACTACCGTGGCAAAAAATTATGTAGCCGGCCTCCAACCAGGGTAGCAGTCAGGGACAGGACAGGAGGAGGGATGACAGCCCCCAACCTGTCACTGGGCAGATTTTGTGGGAGCATCTGCAGCTGCTGTTGAAGGGGCACCACTACACCAGCCCCCCCAACCCTGAGCCACCAACTTTGGCTTGGGGTGCCAGGCCTGGAACTGAGCCTGCTGTGGCTGCTACTTGGGAGACTGTGACTGAAAGGACCGGTACTAAAAAGCCAATTTTTTTTTTTTGGGGTGAAGTCACAGTGTCAAGGGTGGCACTGGACTTCCCAATCCGGGTGAGATGACCTTCCACCCCTGGACTGAAGAGGTCAGTGCCCAGGAAAGGGATATCAGGCAGCTTATGTAAGGTGTCCACCATGAAGGTGGACAAATGAAGCCATGCCCTACAAGTCATGGAGACAGCCGCTGCCACAACACGTGCACAAGTATCACCCATGGGCAAGGCTGTCTGAAGCTGTTTAGTCAGTAATTGATCCTGGTCTCTGATGAGCTCCACCGCCATCTGTTGTTCAGGATTGGGGGGGGGGGTTAGCATCAAAGATTCCCATCAAGGAATGATCACCATTAGCTTGCCGGAGACCTACAGTAGCCATGGCGTACACTTATTAGCTGTGTGGTTAATGTTATGGCACTCATTGTCCAGAGGCTTGTCCACTTTTCCCTTGGAGTCCAGATTTATGGAATACCGAATCCATGACCAGACCTTTCAGTGAAGGATGGTCCAAAAAAACCTGAAAGGGGGCCTGTGGGGACCACATACTTGTGGACCATACACGCTAAGGGTGCCGGGCAGGATACTGGATGCTGCCAAAACTCTAGGACAGGTCCCAAAATGGCCTCAGCCACAGGGAAGGTGATTCCCGGGGGTTCATCCCAGTTCAAAAATGTCTGTGAAAGGGTACTTACCCTCTTCTGGACTGGATGAAGCAGGCTTGACATGAACTCTGAGATCAGTTGCAACAGCCCACCGAAGGACACCAGGCTATGCTCAGTGGAAGCCTCCTCGGCCAAGCTACAGTTGAAGAGCTAAGTCGGCCATGGACTCTTGATCTGAGTCATCCAATGATTCCTCGGAAACAGCCCTTGGCCACTGCTCGCCACAAACCTCACAGGGAATCCTATGCTTACTAATTACTAATTGCTTCTTCTCAAACTCTCCCCCTCCCCATTTCTGCCCCCGTATTTACTGCCGGTGTTTACTGCTGCTCTGGCCTGTCCCCATCTTCAGTAACAGAGTTACTCACCTCCAGCTCCTCCCAGGCCTCTTCTAGTGAGTTATTCATTTTAGGTGATTTCAGTTTAAATTGGCTCTCCCCCTCTTCATAAAATTTGCATTAATATGAAGTCTCTCCTTTTAATTCAGCTAATTTCTGTCCCTGCTCTCTTTAATTTCAAAGCTCGGAATTACTCCCTCTTGGATTAGGTCCTGTCCTCCTATCCCTATCAAACTGTGGATGCTGGCACCCTCCGTGATGCACTCAGTGATCACCATATGGTCTATTGTGTGTACAAGACTCACCATCCCAAAGCTCCCCCTAAATTCATCCTGAACTGGTAATTTTGTTTGCTGAATTTTGTCCTGCTTTCATGTGGATCTAGTAACAACCGACTGGTCCCCTATTTCTACAACTGAGTAACATGAACAATGCCCTCAGATTCTTCACCTCTAAATTTATGTCTGTCTGGGATCATCCCCCCCCTTAGAAGAACAAGGTTCCAAGGTACACACTTTCCATGGATCTTAGCTGAACTGCTGGCTTGTCACCATACATGGGTTCTTGCCTGGAAGACCTTCAAATCCTCTGGCTCCACTTCTGACCATATTAACTATCAGACTCTTCGTAATGCCTGTACTAAAGTTACTAGACCTGTAAACACTTTGCATCCACTCTCCAGAACAACCTTAACCACCCCTCTGTGTTATGGAAGGTAATTCATTCACTTTTCAGCCCTCTGACCCAGTCCTCTCTGCCTGTTCTCAAGATGGGTGATACTATTATCTCTGACCCTTCTGCAGTCAACCTTACTTTTCATTTCATTTTTCACTTCCTGTACTCATTCACATCTCTCTTTCTCCTTCTCTCCCACTCTCTCTCCTTCACCTGTCTTACTGCCCTTCCCTTCCCTTTTTCTTTTTCACCCATTACCCCTGCTGATGCTCTTAAGACCCTCTTGACTCAAAATCCTCACAATAATGGAAGCCCTTATGGTCTTGAGCCTAGACTCCTATTGCTCTCTGCTCCTCCCACTTTCCTCCTTATAACATACCTCCTCAACCTCTCCTTATCTTTATCCTGTGTCCCTAACTCTTGGAAGTTGGCTACTGTCATTCCCCTTCCTAAAGGGGTGACCTCTCTTCCCCTAGTAATTTTCATACTACCTCTCTCTTCCCACTGTGGCTACAGGAACATCCTGTTCTCTCCCAGCTCTCCCCTTTGCTCGACTCAACTTCCCTCCTTTCCAGTCTGACTTTAGAAAGTCACACTCCACTTCCACCTCCCTCCTCTGGCTCACTGATACTATCCACTTTGGCACAGATCAGGGCATTGACACCTCTACCATTTTTTGTTGACTTAGCCAAAGCTTTCAAGACTGTAGCCCATCCCATTCTTCTGGACAAGCTTAAGGCTGCTGGACTCAGTTTCCTCGGTTGAGTGATTTCGCTCCTACCTTGATGGCAGGTCACAAGCTGTCTGTACTGGAGACTCCCTCCCCCCTCCCACTCCCAATCAGCTCAGGCGTCCCCCAGTGATCTGTCTATGGCCCAGTTCTTTTCTCCATTTTTCTAAATGACCTCCCCAAGGTCTGCTCCTCTGTCCATTCGTATGTATGCAGATGATACAGTACTTGTTTCCTCTGGCTCCTCTGTCCCTGACCTCAAGAACCAGCTCCAACTGGAGTTTAACAGTATCCAGCTCTGGTTCTATGAAAATCAGTTATCCCACAATGCTAAGAAAACAGTCTCTATGACTTGTGGCACCAGGCAGCGACTTGCTACAGTCGCTTCACTTCCCTCCTTTCATACTCTTGTTGATGCACCTACTGAAGATGTCTCATCCTTCAAGTACCTCAAGGTCTAGCTGGATCACCACCTAGATTTTTCTGTTCGTGTGGATGCTATACACCAAGAAGCTCCACCCCAAGCTTGGGGTGCTATACAGAAATAAGAGAAGCATTCCACTTCCTGCTCGTAGATAAATCCTCACTAAGGCAATTCTACCTATTTTCAGTTACAGAGACATTGTTTACAGTGCTGCTCCAAAGTCCACTTTAGCTAGACTGGACCCTCTCTTTCACTCTTTCTGTCACTTTGCCCTGGACAAACTCCTCCATACACACCACTGTACTCTATACTCTCCATTCCCTCTCTTGATGCCAGGTGCCTTACCCACTGCGCTTCCTTTATCTCCAAATATTGGTTTGGCTCTCTTCCCTCACATCTTCCTTCTCTCCTCTCTTTCCCCCTTTGTCCGCTTACTCCCTTCATAATGCTTGCTCTCACTCTTTTGCTCTCTCTCAAATGGAATCTACTGTTGGCCAAGCTGCCTTCACATTTTGTTTCCCTAAACTTTGGGGTTCTCTTCCTCCTTTTGTTCACTCTGCTCCTTCCTTTTTTGCTGTTAAATCTCTCCTCCATGAGTTCTCTGTTCACTCTTTCAGTTGCTTCTGATATTGGAGTGGACTTCTATTCCCCTGCAACACATCAATTATGACACTAGCACTGCCCCGCTCCCTTAGTATTAGTCATTTCTCCCTGTTTCTTATTCTGTTGTGCTGCTTACTGTTTTTGTTCTTTTGCATATTTCACAGTTTACTGTATGATAATTTACTGTGTGACAATTTATTGTTCTTGAATTGTATTTTCTATATATTGTACTTTGTATCTATTCTATTCTCCCCCCATGCATCTGGAAACCAGCTGATACCAGTTCAGTATGACTTTCCTGGTAAAACTTTTTAAATTGAGTAAAATAACTAAATCGTCACCTGAGGTGATCCTCACAGACAACAGGTGTGGCAATCTGGTGACTGAACGGCCAGCCTCCTTGGTCGGAGAGCTGAATGGCGAGTCGTGATGGCGGCTCTATTTAATCAGTGGAGAGGCAGGTGTGGGGAGCAGCTGCAGAATATGGACCGTCAGGGTAACCATTGGCGGCTGCCAGAGGACCGGAGGTCCTTGGGGATGGAGCCCGACCCTGCCCCACTGCTGCTAGAGGAATTCCTCATAACACTGACATATATTGCATCAGTGCTTCTCCTCATCTGCTGAGGAGGAGGTAGAAGAATGCCAACAGCAACATTCAGAAAAAGAGATGTGCAAGAACAAGGGGCCACAATTTGAAGATGGGTGGGGGGGGGCGGTTCAGGGGCAATGTAAGGAAGTATTGTTTCACAGAGAGGGTGGTGGACGCATGGAACAGCCTTCCTGAGGAGGCTGTGGGGTCTAAAACTGTAGGAGAATTCAAGAATGCATGGGACAGACATAAGGCAATTTTTGTGGGGGGGTAGGAAGAAACAGGCTGTTGGTTAACTAGGATCTGCGGCCTATTCTGTATGTAGGGAAATGGGCAGACTAGGTGGGCCAAGCGGTCCTTATCTGCCATCAAAGTCTATGTTTCTATGTTTCCCAGTCAAGTGGGATCAAGTGCGCGAGCATCTCGACTGTTAATCCGCAGGCCGACAGCGAGGTGGGTTTTCCAGCAGTTGGCTGTAAATAAATCCCTACCGATACTGAGCAACATAGGTGCTGAAGAGCTGACCCAAGCATAGGCTGGTCATGTAGTGGATTGGCTAAAGCCACTGACCGGTCCATGTCTTTCTGAGTGAGGACCAGAAGCAACAAGGCCTGCGAGACTACACCTCAGCTTCGTCCGACAACTGCTTGATAGGCTCAAGAAGGATTTCCATAGCCTGCTTGACCGGAGTCAAAAGTCAACTGGCTCAACAGCGCAGCCAAAGAGCACTCGAACTGCCTGAGCACTCGAACTGCCTGACTGGTCCCTCAGCCGAGGGGGCACACGACAGCCATCAAGCAACCAGGCGAGTCGAGGGACTGGGAGGACTTCGACTGCTCCCAGTCCCAGGACCGGTGCCACTTGGATTTTGAAGCACAGAGGGCAGTGCTCTCCCCCAGGGTCTGTAGGGACACACATATATCACAGAACTGGCCTGTGAAAGTCTGATACTGGTCCAAGGCATCAGCACTGAGACCGAGGAGGTGCCTGCTGCAGTAGCCGCCGCTTCTGCCCCAAGGGCTGCAAGTTACTCAGTTGACCCAGCCACAACCAAAGCCTTCTTGTGCCCCCTAGGGCGGTCCTTCAGATCTTCTCCAAAAGCCAACCCAGCAAGAGCCAGACCTTCCTGTCCTCAAGGGACTCAGGAAGTATGGCTAAACAAAGACTGCACCCGGCCACATCATGTTGCCCACCCAAGCAGTACACACACGGTTCGTGTGGATCAGTGACCAACATTTTCTGCCGGCACTCAACGCAGAATTTGAATCCTGGTTTCTTGTGTTCTATCACTGGTCCAGAGACAGAGTCAAAATAACTGTGGAACTAGAAGCAAGAATTCAAAAACTTTCGAAGATAGGAGGTTCGCCTATGGCCCAGAAAATCCTAAGCGGAAGCACAAAGAAGGCAACCTGTTTTTCCAGCAGAAAGAAACATTTCATGTCACAGGGCGGAGTCGGGGGGATATACCACCCAGATGGTGGGAGGAGTTTAACTTAAAGGCATTCCGGCCAATAACACTGTTCCAGTGGAACCACCAGAGTGGGGATAAGTGAACCATATCTACACCCCTAGAATAAATTTCTTCAAAATGACTGTCTAAAATACCTAACTAATTAGAAAAATTTATTTTTTAAGGTATGTTTGACAGAAATAATTACACACCAAGAGGCAAGAGAATCGTAAATTAATACCGTGCATGTGCAGTAATCCTAGACTGTCATCAAACTTGTAGATAAATGGGGAGCTGCTGTTGTCTGGCACAGGGATTCATTCCTAACGGAACCATCTTCATACTCTCCTCTCCTATTTCACAGAACTCAACTGTCAGCTATCGGACACACTGGGTCACTGATGCCATAACCATAGCAGATAACAAAAAACTTTGAGGGCCCAACTCTCAGTCACAAGGGACTGGCAGTAAATGTTGTGAAACAGTAAACTGCCAGTGCCTTGCTTGCAATCCCCATGAGTTATGCTCAAGAGAGGCACAAAGGCATTTCTGCACCAATGTACTGTACATCAAAGTGCCCTGATGTGCAGAAAAGGGTGGAGTTGGCATGTAAATGGCAAGCAGTACACACATTGATACTGATACACTCTTCCAAGGAGACATAGTAAGGAAAAAACAGGAAGGAGACTATTGAAGAAACACCCGGACACCAATGAGAGTGGGGATAAACTAGATTTATTATTACAATAAGGAAAATGGACTCATTCAATCGGAGTATAACGTGTGAAGCAACAATACATACATGTGAGTCCTCTATAATACTACAAAATGACATTGCTGAACAACCATGTATTACCTTTGAAGTGTCACTAAAATATAAGTAAAAAAAATAAATAAATAAATGGTAAGCAGTATCATTCACAGTGCCAACTACTGCTGGCCCACCCACTGCGGCACTTTTGCAATGACCCCCAAATACCAGTAGGAAAAAAACGACAGCAGGGTGCATCAAAATGCTGTTCCAGGTGCGCAACAACATAGCACGACGCAGATCTGTGAAGGACTGCATCATCTTGGGACGTGTATGGGGTGCTGGGGGGAGGCTCAGGAGGGGGCTTAACTAGACTACCAAGCATAAGAGTTGTACAAGGACAGTTTCAGACACTGCAGTACTTCTACAGAGATCGCTGGGGACTTCATCAGCCAACTAGTCACGCAGCAGGCCAGTAGCAGCACTTAGGTCCGGGGGGGGGGATCAAATATTTGTTACAGGACCACCACATGTATGTATGTGTATGGAACTGTCGCACGTGTATGGAAGTGACTGTATTTGGTGCTGTTATTGTGAACAAATGTCTGCCTACAGCAACATATGGGCATTTTTATTTAAATATTAACATCTGCACCGGGGTGTGGTTCCTGGCCCACAGCAATGCAATCTTGTCTTCTCAGTACAGCACTTTAATGTGTCGGCACAGAAGGGTGCTGAAAGTGAGTGAAAATCATCCCTGACTCCCACACAAGCCTTACTATGGGCCTCATCTCAACACCCTCACCCCCGCCGACACACCTCTTCATAGAGTAGCTGGGCCAGTGTGGTGGAATCTGAACAGGGGGATTGTGGGCTTGAGGCAAGATAGCAGCTGGCAGGACCGAAAAAGTAGGAGAGAAGTGGAGATGAGGTGGAGCTGGATGGGAATAAACAAAATAATACAGATACATTGGCTTGTTCTTTATAAAATGTGTGATGAAATCTCCATGATGACAAGACATGAACTAGACAGATTATGCTGGCGTGAGATGAACTAGACACACTGCACAGGTTATCCTATTTTTTTGGTTTCTTTGTTTCTAAGGGAATGATTAATGCAGTATTTATTAGTTGCCATGCATATTTCTTAACAATAATGTTTTTCTGACAAAAACAATCAGTATACGCATTTTTCTTTTTGTTTCCTTTCGTTCCTGAACCAAGATATGAGATTTTTACCTTTTTAAAATTTCCTACGCCATCTCCGTGCCATGCCCGCCATGAAAAAAATGGAATATCCTGGTAGCACTACGCTGTTCAGAAACACATGCAAGTGCTAACCTTATACATCCACTCAGTATGAATCTAGTAAGCACATTCAACAGGGAACATTGACAGAAGTGATATTTAACAAAATGTGAATGGTGCCATCTTTAAATGATGCGAGTCACTAATTACAAAATAAGCTACAACAGCTGTTTTAAAAATACCTAAGAAAACTAAAAATACATCAGGGATGAATCTAAGGATGTCAGAAATAAATTTTGGCAAAAAAAACTATTATGATATTTTTTGCTGACTGACAGATACTGCTGCTTTCGATATTTCAAAGCTAGCATGACATAACTTTGCTATCAGATAAGATCTGTGTCCAAATACCAAGCAAGAAAGATGCTTTTCCACATTCATGCTTTGTAAAACTTTATGCACTTCTTCTAAGACGCTGGACATGTCTACATGGACTAACTGACAGACACTATACCCCCTCACAGGAGATGTGGGCTTCTGAAAAGAGGCATCTGGAAATGAGTCGCTTGAGACTCATTGTGCCACCCTGGCCAAAAAAAGAAAAGGTAAATAATAAAATTAGTATTTCACAGTGCAAGAGTGAGCCAGCACTACTACACATAGACACCCAGTTACGTACATCAAACAAACAAGGCTGCCACAGATTCCTAAACCCCAGAAATCAAAGTACTGAATCCACAGTCATTCTGAACATAACTTGTGGTAGGAACTCAGCTATTAGCAAGTAATTTAAAACCACTTCTCTAATACTTGCTAAATTAAGATAACACTGCACCCCCAGCTTGCTTCATACTTTCATGCAGTGGACCAGATGAATGCACACAGCTACAGTATACAGTGTTTACAGCAATCCCGTAAAGAGATCATTTGATTGTTTTCCAAGTTACCACATGGTATGCTTCAACAGCAGCACCACATGACACATGCCTCGGTATGCATTCGGCTATGCAGACAGATTCTAGTCAGCATACTGTATGGTCAGCAATAGCAGGATAAAAGTTTCAACTTTGCCTTCTTCCTCAACAGCACAATCCACTTAATTATTTTTTTAACTTTATTTTTGCTCCTCCATCCAACAGGGTAGTAGATGTACAGTACTATCCATCCAGCGAGGCAGATGTACTGACCAGCCAGTGGGGCAGATGTACTGTCCAGCCAGTCTGGTGGATGTACTGTCCATCCAGTGGGGCAGATGTACTCTCTATCCAGTGAGGCAGATGTACTGTACATCCAGGGGAGCAGAGGTACTGTCCATCCGCGTGGTAGATGTACTGACCTCCCAGCGTGGTAGATGTATTGTCCATCCAGCAGGGTAGATGTACTGTCCATCCAGCGAGGCAGATGTACTGTTCATTCAGTGGGGCACATGTACTGTCCATCCAGCAGGGCACATGTACTGTCCATCCAGCAGGGCACATGTACTGTTCATCCAGTGGGGCAGTTGTACTGTCCAACCAGTGGGGCATATATACTGTCCATCCAGCGGGGCATATACACTGTCCATCCAGTGGGGCAGATGTACTGTCCATCCAGTGAGGCATATATACTGTCCATCCAGCGGGGCATATATACTGTCCATTCAGCAGGGCAGATGTACTGTTCATCCAGCGAAGCAGATGTACTGTCCATTCAGTAGGGCAGATGTACTGTTCATCCAGCAAAGCAGATGTACTGTCCATCCAGTGAGGTAGATGTACTGTCCACTCAGCGGGTTAGATGTACTGTCCATCCAGTGGGGCAGATGTACTGTTAATCTAGCAGGCCCAATGTACTGTCCATCCACCGGAGATGTACTGTTTATCTAATTGAGCAGATATATTGTCCATCCAGCAGAGTAGAGGTACTGTCCATCTAGTGGGGCAGATGTACTATCCATCCAGTGGGGCAGATGTACTGTCCATCCAGTGAGGTAGATGTACTGTTTTTTGTCCATATTTGCCACCTTGGAGCCAGATGGGGGGGCTTTACCTTTAGTTTCTCCCCTCTGCTATTCCTGCCTGTTGGGACATCGACAACAGCTCCACAACACCCCAAAACCACCACCTGCTGCACCACCATATGTACTCCTATGGTGATAGTGAAAGATAAAGAGGATGCAGCCCTCCTTTCCCGGAGGAAAGCATCCACTGGGACACCCAGTACTCTGTCCCCATGCAGTCGCCGATGTAAAGTCCACTTCTCAAACCAAAACACTTTTCAGACTGCTGCTTACTCCTAACAAAATAATCAACAAGACAACAGCACTCTCAGACCAATTTGGCATTTTCCCTGTAACTATAGGCAATTTGCCCATGGCTTTTCATTTTGGCCAGCTTACAATGGCTACTACTATATTATGCAACATTTTACTTGCCCCATCTCGCAAGGATGCAAAAGTTTCAATGATCACTCAGCAATTTCCCCTAAGGGTTGCAAAATGAGGCAATTTTACTAACAGTTACTGGCAATACCTACTTTATGACTAGTGAATAATTTAGCACACTAACCAGTGCCAAGTAGCAGAGTTTTTTTTTTTTTTTTTTGAAGAGCTACAGATGCTTCAGGGAAAATGTCTGAAACACGTAACAAGTAGACACTAGTTGACTTACACATCTTCTATTTTCTATGATTATGCCATGCCACTGGGGATAAACTGACCCATATAAACAGCAGCATTCAGAGAAACTGTGTGGGTAATATAGTATCCTTGTATGGTGGTATATTATTCATGTTATGGGTGTAACAGATCATTGCCGACATTCCCTCTCCATACACTTTACAGATGTATGATACACAAGTCTGCTGGAGAACACATTTATTGAAGTACACAAGTGTACCACTTCCAGAATTTATTCATGGCTTTATAACTCGTAAGTTTGCTACTGAAATTCTGCTCCCCAGAATAAGCCCCTTAAGCTACAGTATCTCATTCTCAAGGGGTCCCAGGGAGTGTCGCAGCATCTGTTACAGATATTAAAACAAGGTATACTTGGGGACTTTTTATCTCTTAGTCCTTTTTCTCCTTCCTGGCTGTCTTCCCTCCTTTCCCACCCTCCCAGTCCAGTCACCTGGCATGTTCCGGACTTACCAGCTCCAGCTTCCCTCACGGCCTATGTTCCCTCCCATGGGGGGGGGGGGCGAAGTGGCAAGCTTAACCCACCAGAAAGGATCAGCTGAAGCCACGTCTAGGTCTCTGGTGTGGGGACTACGAGGGGTTGGAGACTTGTGCCATCAGCCAGGGTGATTTTACCCTTTTTCCTCCTTTCACCGTGGTGTGGAGGAGCTGGCGTGCTATGGTGTCAATGGCCGAGTTGAGCACACTTCTCATATGCAGCATGCCAGACATCTGCCACATCTCCAGCCCCTGTGTGTGGCCCTAGCAGTCTGACCCCAGCAGCCACTTGCGGCAAGACAAACACTGGGCACCACTCCCACCCCACCGCGGAGGAGGAGAGTAGCCCATCGGACGCTCGATCCTCCTTCCCCTGACCAACCCGTAGCAACTGTGCCTGTTCCTCAACACAGGCCAATGAGATGTGGCAAGAGGTGAGGCATTCAATGCCTCAGCCCCCCACACCACCAGGCTGACATATAGGAGACAATGCAGCGACTTGCACAAGAGCCTGCAATGCACTAGGGAAGAAATAGCATGCATGTCGGTGTGTCACATATGCTGGCAACTGAGGACGACAGCACTCTCTCGGGGGTGGGGAGGAACATAAGAGAAAAACTGGATGCTGGCTGGAAAGACGACGCCCTACCTGTTCCTCACACCCTCTTTGGGCTCCTTCCTGCCCAGGAATGGTCCCATGGGACCGCCATCGTGGGTGATTGGATGCCATGGGAAGCTGCCAAAGGAGCTGAAAGGCATAATCCCGTCTTGAGGGAAACTGGGGGGCGTAGCTATGTACCACTGCTGCCCAGGGTACAGGTCACAAGGAGCTACGATGATGGGCAGAAGGGGGTTCTTGTTGATAAGCTCAGGAGGTAAAAAACAACTGAAAGTATAATGAGTGAATAACGCAGCTGTTGGTTTTTGTAAAGGGCTAGTATGTAGGTGCATTATCAAGTGCTATATAATATACAGGTACAGTGGATCTCAAAATTTCAGGACAGCTTTACATTGTTCTTCAAGATTCCCAGGGTTTTTGAGAGATTTCTGTTTGTGATTAAGCTGGTGTAGTTTTGTGGTGTTCTATTAACAAATACATGCCTTTTTAATTTGTTAGTTGTGCTACAGTATTCTGTTACAGTTCTTAGATATGAAGCCAAAGATAAAAATTACTGACATAAAGAAGCTTGTCAGATTGGAAGGGTGCAGTGTTATTTAAACATTTCAGCAACAGACAGATAATTGTGAGTGCATTTTATATTCAAGATACTCAATTTTCCCAAATATGAGTATTCAGAAGATGCATTCTGGATACTGCATCGACATGAACAGGTACATGTTTGCTGAGAGAATACAGACTGCTTACATGTAGGTTTAGCAGCAGCTGGATTACCAATCAGAATTTGTAATGCAGGTACTGTGAATGCATGTGTGCTTCCATCAGACTCTCTACTGTCATTCTAGTCTGGTGCACTGATTGGAAGGATGTGTTCTAAGGGAGTACTAAGATAAACCTGCAGTTTGGTTAAGCAGCGTGTGACTGACTCTCATGTAGACAGTGTCCCCACAGTCCAGTATGGCACAATTAGTTGTAGGACTATTGTTTTTGTCCTAATTCCCTAGGCTAGGCTAGCAATCAATTTTAAGAGAACCCCTAATCTGTCATTACTTTTCTGTTAGTACTTCTCTATATATTTATCATACAGTATGTAAAGCCATGGCTTCCTGTGTGTGTGTGTGTGGGGAGGAGTCATCCAAGGAAGCGTTTCCAAAATAATAAACCTGTCTTAACTTTGGCCTTTGTGCCCAACAGCTTTAAATTAGTCTTACTACCAGCAAGTGCTAAGTGGTTCTGCAGCAGCCAATGTCTGGAGGTTGTCAAAATCATATTGCAAGTCTCTGATGATGCCATCTAGGTTGTTCAAGGATTTGTACATTACCCTGTCATCAGCATACAGATGCACACCTGATTTACCACAGACGCAGGGGAGATTGCTGACAAAAACAGAAAAGCAATGAGGTCCTAATATTGATCCCCTTGGGGACTCCCACATTGACTTACTGCCTAGCAGATTTACTGCCAACAAAGTTTATCAGCTGATGTCTGTCACAAAGATATCCACATAGAGATTTAAGCGTGGAGCTAAGAATATTCAGCTCTGTTAGCAGCAGGCAGTGAGAAACCTGCTCAAATGCTTTGCTGAGAATAAAGATAGCCACTGTAAAGTAGCCTCTGTCCACAGCTGTGTTCATGTCAGTTGCTAGATCTACTATGGTTGCTGTAGGCGAATGGTTAGGTCTAAATCCAGATGGAAATGACGTGTGTAGATTACAACCATTAATTCAGCCACTTATTTGATCATGCACTAGTTTTTGAAGATTGCCACGGTTTCCTTATTGACCCATTATTATTGTTCCATCCAAGGCAGTCTGAACAGAATGGGTTAATACCTCTGTCTTGACAACTTGGAAGCACTCCCACATACAAATAACTGACAACTCCTACTCCCTTGTATAGGCTTATTGTTCCTGCCAATACTTGAGTTGTTTTGTGGGAACCACAGACACACTGATAGGACTCACAACTCCTATAGTGTATGGGAGAAGTCTGTTATCTATAAAAATTGATGGAAACATAATGCTGTTGTACCATCGATGTGATGTCAACATGCTGTTCTACCATCTTAAGTACATCACATCGATGGTACAACAGCATCGATCGTCATTGCGCATGTGCAGATCTTGTTGCGCTGGACTCCGGGAAACGTCCATTGCCAAGAGTGCTGGCACCAAAGAAGAACCACACAGAGTAAATCTGTTGCAGTAAGGGTAGCAGCCACTTTTTATTTAAAAAAATGTTTTATGTGAGAGCAAGGGGTCATGTTTTATAAATAAAAATGTTTATGCGAGAGCGAGGGGGGAGACCAAGATGGAGTGGGGCTTGGTCCCGCATTGGGGGGTGACAGTCAGAAAATGCTAAGTGAGCAGCTGTTGATTTTACTGTTATCCCATACACTATACAAGATAATGGATGGGCAACAGTAAACGACAACAGTTGTTCACTTCTTGAGGTTGTTATGACAACTGAAAACCTTTCGAGCTTCGCTCTTGAGGTTTACATGGTTGTCATAACAACCTCTCGAAGTGAACAACACTGCTGTTGTTCAGTGTTGTCCATCCATTATCCACTATGTCTAGTGAGACAGAGAGAGATAGAGTGATCAGCCTTTTTTGTGTTTGAGGTTTAGCCAAGTGCTATTTAGCTTTAATCTGTTTTTCTTGCATGTTAGTTTGAGCAGGGATCCCCTGCAGCATATTGGGGGGGCTCTGACAATCTCCCTCCACCCACCACCTGAGCAGTCTACTCTGAGGCACCGCTGTGAATCATTCTCAAGCTGATTCTCCTTCCTGGAGCCCACAGGATGGCATCAGTGACAGCAGTTTAATCCAACTAGACCTCCGCATCTCTAGGCACCCGGACGGACAAACCAAGGGACAGAAAAAGCCCTGCCTACTCAGCAGCTATACAGACATCCAGAACTGTGTCTTCTGCTACATCTGTTACAACATGCAAACCTTCAGCTTACTCCTCCTTCTAGCAGGTGAAGACAGAGGATCTGGAGCTTTAAGATGGGAGGAGTTACCCATCCTGGCCCAGTCTTCATCTGTCTCTATGAAGCAATGGAGAAGTCATTCGGCTCTCCATGTTTTCAGGAATCTTAGATGCCAAACTGTATTTTTTATTCTGTTTTCCCTCATTGCTGTTTGTCTTTCAAATGGAACTGCACTACCTCAGAGATTAGCTGCTGGCCACCGTGAAAGACAGTAAGGCAGGGATGGGCTACAGGCTTGTGTGAAGAGCAGCTATTTCTGGCAGCTGGTTTTAGCCTCTGCAGTTACAGCAATGCTCGGGTTCCAGCTACCCCAATGGTAGTGGAACCCCAAGGGTGATGAGTGGTAAGGGGACTTTACAGGAGTCAGACAAAAAAGCCCTTGAGCCATGCAAGGAGCTGCTTCACGTATTGACTGCAGGTGCATTCTAAAATGTGATTGCACTCTCTTTGTTCCAGCCAACAGCAGCACTAACCAAAGTGTCTTGCCTCAGCCAGGCCCTCTCTGGAAGCCTCCCGACCCAGGATGAGGGACTGCAGGGGACCCACGCTGCCTCCAGGGATGATGCAGGTCCTACCTCATGGACAGAGTGCAAAGGGTGGCGATGGGGTTATCCTCATCCAACCCTATGCTCCTGCGCTGTGGAGTTCTGCAAGGTTCAGTCCTCTCGCCTCTTTTGTTCACGGTGTATATGCTGCCATTGGGAGACGTTATCAGGCGGTATGGCCAGGGTTTCCATTGCTATGCCGATGATATCCAGCCATACCTGTCCTGTGTGCCTGGGAGCCAGATGGCAATCTCTGTTCAACACCTGCCTGGTGGAGATCCAGGACTGGATGACTCAAAACTGGTTACGACTCAACCCAGACAAGTCGGAGGTATTGGTGGTGAAGCTGGGTCATCTGCGAGGTACAGGGGTGCTAGGGTGACCTGGGTTTCAGACTGGGTAGCTCATTACTGACCCCCTCCGCATGGGTTAGGGATCTGGGTGTGGTATTGACGACAGCCTGACACTTGATTCTCAGGTGTTGACCATTGTCCAGAGTGGTTTTTACCATCCAAGAAACATTGCCCGGATCCATTCCCTGACACCACCTGATGACCTACCTTGCCACCCTGATACATGCCTTTGTCACATCTAGGTTGGACTACTGCAATGCTTTGTACCTGGGGCTTTCAGGAAGCAATCTCCGCTGTCTGCAACTGGTGCAGAACGCTGTGGCCAGGCTACTGACGGGTGTATCAAGATCTGAAAATATTACGGCGGTTCTCCGCGGGCTGCACTGGCTGCCAATAAGGTGGAGGATTGCCTTCACGGTCAGTTACTGACCTATACAATCCTACATGGTTGGGGACCTGACTATTCGCAAGACCTCCTGGTTCCACACTGTCTGGCTTGGCCTCTTCGTTCCTCCGAGGGTGGCCTTCTGATGATTCCCAGGACAAGGCTACAGCTTTCAGGAGATCGTGCTTTCTCAGTGGCCATGCCTGCCCTGTGGAACTCGTTCCCAAGGTACCTTAGAGAGGCTCCTTCGGTGGAAGCCTTTAAGAGGGGGCTCAAGACATTTTTATTTGAACAAGCATTTAATCTGTTATAGCATGAAATATGCCTGCATTATAGACTGCCATTTTATTTATTTATTAATATTGTGGTTTTAATATGACTTATGTTTATGCTCTATAATGTGCTGATTTTATATATGTTAAGATGAATGTTTTTCTTCGAATGAGATTTTATGTATTGTACAGCACTCCGAGCCCCAGGGAAGGAGCGCTTTATTTTTTAATTTTTTATATTATTCCTGTTTATTCACCTGCTGCAGCGACTACCAGCGGGGGCATCCAGCCGGGAGAGCACCAGGGTCACTCACATGATGGGGGATCTGGTATGGCCATCGCCGGTCCACTGGAGGGTCTCCCCATACCCTGTCCAGCCAGACCGGCCCCAGACCCCCCCCCCAGTGCGATTCCACGCAAGTCCTCCCAGCGATGCAGGGCGTGGCCATAAAGCTGCACGGTCATGCCCAGCCATTTTCCACCTGATTTGACCCCACTGGAGCACGGACGTGCAATGACGTCCGGGCACTGCGTGCGTATGTCCGCCGTGCACCTCCTACATATCCACCGGCCTGTAGTGCTACCAGGCAACCCCAGGGGCCACTACAGCGCGGTGGATTACCCCAACCCTCCCCAGGATCAGGAGAACAGTTTACGGACACTCAATCCTGATCCACCCCAGCCGACCCACCGACAACCCGAGTCTGTTCCTGAACCCAGGTCGCCGGTGTGGCGTCCAACGCCTCAAACCTCAGCGCCACCTGGCCAGCGGTAGGAGCGCTTTATAAATAAAGTCCGTCTATCTATCTATCCAGATATTTCTGCAGAACACTTAGAACTCTTGAAAATAATCAAATCTTCAGCATACAAACTAGTTTCACAATCTGAACATACCTCCGGAACTAAGTTTATGAGCAAACAGAACAATGGGGGTCCTAAAATGGACCCCTGAGGCGCCCGCCCCCCCAAAGTAACTGTTGTTTGAGATGACATTTTAGGCCCTACAGGAACTAACTAAGCATGGTTGGATACAAATAATCCTGAGTCCAAGAAACATTATTTGAGATACCCATGAATTCCAGTTTATTACAAAGCAATTTATGATCCATCAGATCATATGCCCTGGTCAGGTCCAGGAACACGGCACCCGTTAGAAATCTTTTTTCTATATCGTGAAGAAGATATCATGAAGAATTGTGTCCCTGAACCTGACCAAGGCAGTATTAGTACCCTTCCTCTTCCTAAATCCATGTTGCTCCATACAGAGCAAATTCAGTTTATCCAAATACTCATTAGTTTGCCTAGAAACAACCTTATTAATATTTTACTCAATGGTTCAGAATGTAAATAGGCCTAAAATCATTCAAATCGGTGGCATTATCTTTTTTAGGTACTGGGACAATAACAGCCAATTTCCAACAAGAAGGGAATTCCTGCAATACAAGAGAAAACTTCAAAATACTACACTAAGGGGCTACAATCCGAGGCGCTACAACATAATAAAATGAGAATCCAGCTCAATACCATTTTCCCAGCTTTCATTTGGAAAGCTATTTCGACATTTCACAGAGTCTTGAACAGTTATCTTTTTGAAATACATTTTCAGGAGACTCACTGGAAAACAAATTAAATGAATTATCAGAAAGATTTTTAACAGACTGAATAGGATCCTGAACATTATATGCCGAAAGATAAGTACATTCAGTGTTTAACAGATTTGCAATCACACAAGGGTCCTTAATTTCATGACCGTCAACTACCAGCTTATTTAAAGTCCCTTTATGTTGGGGGCTAGTCAAAACAGAAATATTATTCCAAAACTTCCTGGGATCTTTCTGATTTTCATCTAGCTGATTTCTGACATATTTAGCTTTAGAGAAACAAATCAAATATTTACATTTATTTCTAACGTGACGATATTAAATTTAAGAAAGCATATGAAGAAGATTTGCATACCTTTTCCAAATCCAGTCACACTGCTCTATTAAACATTTGATTTACTTGAAAACCATATAAAATTAAATTTAACCTTGTAAGAGAAGAGAGAACTTCCGACTCAGTTGAAATTTTTGGACAAGGGACTTGAAGTGATTTTCCTTATCCATTAACCAATTAAGAGTCACATCTCCAACTATAACTAAATCATGATTTTTAACAACTAGCTCCAAGTTTTCCAAACAGTCAGCTAACCCTGTCAGCACAATTCATGGGGGTTATGAAGACTGCGTACATAAATAAGTAAAGATTAAGCCAAGAGAAAGGATGGGTCTACTGTGGAATTAATCCATGGTGGTGGTGGGGGGTTGGCGGCCGAGTGGGTCCACCAGCAACAACCATGGATTAATTCCACTTAACCATCTTCAGTAATAATCCCGCTGTATTTATATGGCTAGGAATTTAGGAGGTTACTGTTTATTATTATTACTAGACAACAACAGTATCACTAAGAAAGTGCACTCAAAATATCACTTTTCTGTGTCTCACTACTCTGTGTCTAAGGTTGTATGCAGTTCAAAACGTGCACGTTGCAGATTTCTCATCTATTAATATGCTGATGTGCTTTTCTGTACCTATACATGAACTGGCTATAATGTGCAGCACCCACAGACAGACTGTTCACTGTACGCGATTTGCTTTCTCTATTTTTCCCTGCGTTTCAGATCCGTTCTCCAATACTTCTCCTGATCTTTGCTGTTGCAGTCTGGGTGTTTGTCCCCATTTCCATAGTGCTCTACACACCGCGCTACTGCTACGACTTACAGGCACTTCTCTTGCCCGTCATACTATCTCTTCCATTGCATCGCCGTCATAGTGCGCGACTTTACATTGCTCCTGTGATTCCCTGGTATTGCAACGGGTGTTCTACTACCCGTGATTGCTGTCTTTGCGGTCGCCACTGGTGACATTCTTTTCTTTAACCCACGGTCCTGTATTGCTGTCTAAAGGTTTCTGTTATTATTCTTGTTTGCTACCCTAGGTGTGCGAGTCACTGAGCTCTCTTACGTGGGTTGGTGTGTTGCGAGTAGGACACGAGGCATGTAAGCCATTGTGATGCTGCTCCCTGGTCACCAACGCTGTGCGCCACCACCAACATTGCAACCATGGTCTAATACTTTTTGCGCATGCCCACTCACTACCCTTATCTACTATGGTATTAGACTATGGTTGCTGATGTACCACATGGTGTCTTTCCACCTATCTTGCTCCTTCATTTTCTTTCCGTTTTTTTGCCATGTTACAAATTATTTTATTTCCTCCTAGAACCAGTTTAACAAGAACCTATTCATTTTCAGTCAAATTGTGTACTGTTACAAATCAAAGGTATGTCAAAATACCCTTCAAAATAAATAACACCACCACCTCCTTTCCTTTTTCCTTACCTATCTAACTAAATAGCACCTTACCCAAGTAAGGCATATAAGGTTTTAGGAATATGAGGCTTCAACCAAGTTTCTGTCACTCCAGTTGTATCAGGAAAAAACTGATTGATCAAAACCTCTAACTCAGCCACCTTAGGAACTAGAGTCCATAGCATTAAAATGAATTACTGTTGAACTGTTGATATGTGCATTTGTTCAACATCTCTGAGCTCATCCTGACCGCTGCTTACACTTCAATCAGCCTGTAATCAGCTCTGGTGAGGGGGCAGCATTACCAAATGTGTCTGTGTTCTGACAGGGAGCTGACAGTTCAGTAGTGACACAAGCCAAGCAGCTGTGGTACAGCACATAACTACATTTCAATTACAGGTACAGGTTCAACTGTACTTAATCACCCCTTCACAAACTGTTAGGTTCGGTTTGTCCTTGGTTTGTCCTGTAAAGATGTCCCTGTACTCATGGCTGCAGTATCCCAAACCAGTGAATTGAGACAATTCTGTCCTTAGTGAGGTCACTCCAGATGGACTCAGTGAGTGTGCCGGGCTCTCTATGAAGATGGCTGAAAATGTTGTCAGGGAGTTACAGACTGCAACTCAACCTGCCAAACGCAGGAGAACAGAGTACACCACCTATACCACTAAGGTCTGGTTTGAAGTCAGGTGGTATGCAGCAGTGCACGGTGTCATGAAAGCTGTTTAATATTACATAGCCAAGTACAGCCAGCTCATTAACCAGAGTACCATAAAAAAAGATTACCTGGACGAACAGAGGGCAATGCACATTATGGACTTGTTTTATGGCACATACTATGAAACCAGTCCTTGACAAACTTGAGCAGTGTAACATCAGCCCGATCTTTATTCCTCCTGCACAGATCAAGTGCAGCCCCTGGCTCTCACTATCAACAAGCTGTACAAGGGCAAACTTAAGGCTTTGTTCACTGAGTGATATGTGGCTCTGAGCACTGATCGATCACATGGACCACAGAATGAGCACCATAAAATTGAAACATTCACAGTGGCTTGTAAATGCCTTTCAAAGAGATCAGGACAGAAAGGAGGACTGCATTTGTGGTTTCGATCTGGCAAAGATATCAGAGGCATATGCAGAGTCACTAATTATGGTGTGGATAATATTGTCATGACCAGAAAGAACAATTCTATGTATGTAAATTCTAATGTTTTTTTTTTTTTTTTTACAGCCTTACCAGTTACTGCCACAGACCCTCTGAAGACTAAAGGATGACTCACTAACTCACATGGCAACCAGAAGTGTCTGACCAGCTCTTCAAGCTATAGCCGTGAAGAACATTTTTTTTTTTTAAACGTTTCAATAAAGGTTGAGTACATTATTGTGTCAAATGAAAGCGTAAACAGAGTAAACATTTGCTTGCATTAATAATACCATGTTCTACAGTATCTTAAGCCTATGAGATTGGTACAAAACCAAATCAGGTTCGGCTACACCAACAACTGGCCAAGGACTGTTCTCAAGATCACTGGCCAACAATGGCAAGAGTTAAGCTTAGATCTGTAACTGTTCAAACTTGAAAACAGGGAATCTTAGCCTAAGACCATTTTAATAGAATAATTTAAATTCTACAACTCTTAGATCACCTTTCTTAGCATATTTACATAAATAGGATATTCCTGATTCAGGATATGCTTGCAAGACTAACACTTGAGACACAGAGTAATCACTCATACTAAACCGACCCCTTCATTAGTAGCTAGTAACACATTCGCTGCTCCCTCAAAAAAAAAAACATAAAATAACCATTCTTAAAAAAAATCCTAAAATTAGCCAAAACCTGAGTCTACCACCCTTCCCTGAGTTCAGGGATTCTATGCACCCAGAATCACAGAACTGGAGCAACAGTCTCCTCAATCCTCTCTGCCACCACTGGAGGGAAAGAGAGTAGCAACTTCAGTCAACCTAAACAAATGAATAAAATAAAATACAGGGAATTAGAGCAACAATCTCCCCCTTCAGCTCCTATTCTCTCCTTAATACCCTGATTCAGAAATCTGCCATACTGTTCACTGGCACATTGCCCATTTGGCAAAGTCAAGCGGTGCTAACATTGGCTTTCTGTCGGTGAATCTAGATCTCACTGTGGTTCCACCCTTAAAGTGGAGCAGCCTGCACCAAACTGTAACTAGTACGTAAAGAAAGATATAATACTCACTCGTAAGCTGTGACTCCCATACTCCTTTCAAAACCTATGCTGGGCAAGCCTCCTTTTCCAACAGACTGCCTTATCTCTACAATAACCTCCCTCCCCCATTCACTGTTCTTCTCCTTTCTCTCTGAAAGCCCTACTCTGCAAATTCAGGATTCATTCCTACTCATGTACCTAACTTGCTTGTCCCAAGCCTGTTAGGTTTCTTCTTATTGATTCACAAAGAGACAGAAGAAAGAAAGAAATAAGTGCCTTAGCAGGGATTTAAACCTAAGCCACCTGGAATACTGTTGCGCTGCGCTACAAGGTGCATCACAGACACCACTGGAACCCTGGGACTCCCAGAAGCACCTTAGTCTTTCTCAAATGCACAACCTGGTGCTGCACAACTTAATTACATTTTTTTTATTTACCAGGGTTCAGTGAGCACATATCTGCGTAGTGCCCGACTTTTCAGTACCTTGGCAGAAGCAGTCCCTATATTGGGCCAGCAGCTGTGGAGACAGAGAAGTTCAAGAAATGGCTGGAGACCGGGGGGTTGCGATAACCATGGGGACAGGCACTGCATAATCTTTCAACCAGTGGTCACCCTTTTACCACTTTTTTCTGCCCTCCACGGAGAACACGCGACTTTAAGGAGCATGTAGGTGCCTGCATGCCTAATGCACCTGTGTCTGTACGTTCACCCATCCCACAAATGCCACCTGATATGTATACTGCACTGCCACCTGTAGTCACCAAGATGGTAGCAAAGCAGTGGGACTGAGACACTGCCTTCTCTTCCCATAGGAGCGCAACCTAGGGGGCGCTCAAGGCTTCTCTTGCTGGCCCTTCAGCATGCCTAGGCCTGGCTGTCACCAATTCCAATTCTTGGTTTGACGATGGGGAGATGAGTGACACATGGTGCCATCTCTGTGAAACGCCACAGCCACCCATGTACAGCAAAGAGAAACCACAATGGTTGCTGAAATAGAAAGCAGTTTATCTCTACTACGGCTAAACAGATGGAAGAGGTTTAAGACTGTCTCCTTGTGCATTTATAACTAATTCATTATATATTTATTTTTTTAAATTATGTTTAGAGGCAAAGCCAGCAGCTGTTCAAGAGGATGTGTTCTCACTCAGGCCTACCTCAAGGAGGTCTAAACTTCTTTTTGTTAGTAGTTTAACATGTTCAATTTGGTTTATCTAAGGCTGGACATTGGCAGAAGGTAGCTGGGAGTACCCATATGGAGTTCTGGCCACTTTCACTATGGGATCACCGAAAAACAGAGTGAAGAAGGTGGTGGAAAACAAAGGCAACAGGCTGGTAGGCCGAGTGACACAGCAAAAGCCACATCCTCTGGAGACACGAGCAATCCAGAACCTACACTGAAAGACATAATGCTGGCAATATCAGGACTGGAAACCTAGGCGCCTGCTCTAAATAATAAAGTGCAGGACTTCAGTACCAGACTTTATGTGTGTACAACTCAGTCGATAACAGGTCCAATGACTTTCCGTTTTCAATGGAAAACACTGGAAATAACTGAATTTGTCATTTTTAAACCAACACTTGAAGTCAATTTTTTTATGAAAAAACTATTTGCACCACTTTATTATGCAAAAGAACCCCACTTTGCACCAGATTTTAGGGCAAACCTCTCCGTTTCGAGACATATTTTTGTTAAACACATACAGGGCTTGATTCTCAAAGGTTGATGTAAGGCTTACGTCAAGTCTGCGTCAACCCCGGTGCTGCACCGAACACTTCGATGCACCTTGCACCCAATTCTCATAGATCACATGCTTTTGTGACACTAATACCCCTTTAACAGTGGCTTGCGCCAAATATGTGGCGCAAACTCTGTAAAAAGGTCACCCGACTGACACAAAGTTAGACCATCAAAAGCTGGTCTAACTCTTAGTATGGGGCACACGGGATCCAGAATCCCGACTGCCAGCCAGGGAATGCCGCAATCCCCATGCACCATCTATTCGGCGCACCAGGGGCCTGCAGCATTCCAAAACGTTGGAGAATTGAGCCCACTGATTTTCCCTCAGTTTGGGGAAAAAATAGAAAAAGGGATTTTAAAGTTTCGCCAAACGAAATAGGCCAGTTTTGAAAATGGAAAATCATTGACTCAACTGATGATTATCACGGAAGCGAAGGAGGCGGAGGGATCAGCTTTGAGCGTCACCACCACTTCAGCTGGACACATAAAAGAAAATAAAGCACTGAGGGTTCATTTGGAAGCCCTCGAGAACTTAACAAGGGATTCTAATATCCCTGTGCTTGGACTGATGGAATCTGAGCAAGGCAAAGATCTAGAGGGGTTTGCAGAACAATGCCTGGAAGACACCTCTGCACCTAAATCCAACCCCTACTGTGCACAGAGTTTACAGAATCACCCCATTAAAGCAGAGGAACGGGAATTCTTTCAAGGAGTTTACTGATAATCTTGGCCAGGCCCCACGAACCAGATAAGATCTGTCTTGGATGCGGCTCACAGGCAGAGTCCTGCAACGCTGGATGATGATACCAAAATTTCAATGTTCCCTAACCTCAGTTTCACAACCAGGGACCATAGAAAGGCTTCTGATGGTCTGAGCTCTACCTTACAGTACCTGGGAGTGTCTCATGCTTTGCAGTACCTGGCTCAGCTCAAGGATGACTGCTCCGATAAGCATTACCAGTTCACAGTGATCCCAAACAAGCTGGAAACCTAGTCAGCCATATAAAGCTGGACTCTGGAACCCAAACAGAACTTCAGATAATGACTCCTGACAACTTCTTGTTTCCTTTACTTACTCATGAGTAAGGGGTGTGTGGGTTTGTCGGGAGTACAGGCATTAGGTGAGTAGTGGTGCCCCAATTAGGCGTGCTACAAGCATATGCAGGGCACATCCTCTTATGGCACAACTGTATAAAGATCCTGAACATGTGTTTTTGTTGGTTTATTAGAGTTAGAACGAGAGAGCATTCCTCTATCCTACATGTTGACCATCTGGCAGCACTTTGTGGCCCCCCTCCTTCCTCCCCCAACTCCCGTCTAGCCATCTAAGACTACGTGTTTATGTGACACAGTGACAGAACAGTCTTCACTACTATATGGGTTTCCTATAATTCTCAGTTCATTACGTTTACCTGTACTTAAATCTGGAAGTTTCATTGGACTTCTTTGTAACATAGCCGAAATTCATATTCTTAATATTTTTGAACATATAGGTTTTTTTTTTAGCTCCACCCAGTGTTAGGATGGGCATCGCAGGTTATTTTTTTTTTTTTGGGGGGGGGTGTCATGGTAACATTTAAAACTACGTCGTCCTATGTTTATTCCCTAGCTTGTTTTCAGAACCAGATGGCTATGTACAGTCAGCCTGTGACTCTTTGCTAGATAAGCCATACAGTTAAAGGGTCCACTTCTGCAGTGGCAAGACAGGCTTATAATGAAGATATATATTTGTTTTGTATTATTTATTTATCTAGCTGTATCGGATTCTCTCTGGAGGGGGTTCTCTCGGCAGGTCTCTGCTGCCCGCCTGAAGCTCCTAATCGTGCCCTCTGGCTCCAACCTGAACCCTCCTCCTCCAACCGCACGACCCCTCCCCCCCCGACTCTGAGTCCCCCGGGGTGGAACCACCAACTCCTCCAGCGTGCTATCTAACAATCTAGTGGAGCGACCAGAAGGGAGAGGGCAACCAGGAGCACGATCTGGTAGACCTGGCACTGGGGACCCACCACTGGGGCCCACCATCGCCTACTGAGACAGTAGGGTTTTTTTCTTGTGTTTTTTCCTCCCCATATGGCGCGGCGTGCAATGGCATCCTGTGCGGTGCCTCCGCTGCTGGTACCTGCCATTGTCCCACCTCATTGGTTCTGCAGCCAGACATCTGCGCTACACCCCAGCCTCCACCAGAGGCCGGTACTGTGACGGGCACCCCCAGAAACCCACCCTGGGAGAGGAGAGGCATCGGGCACTCGATCCTCTCCCTCTCCTGCCAATCCCCGACAGCCAAGGCTCATTCCCGAACCCACGTCACCGGTGTGATGCGAGGTGTGGCATCCACTGCCTCAGCACCACGGGTCGGCTTTATAATGCAGATACTTTAACGTTCTCATAATAATATATGTTGCATTCCCCCTGTAAGATGATATACACTGGGCAGTATTGTGTCATCTCCTACTGTAGGTATCTGTTAATGAGATTTCTGTCTATTTACTTGTTGTAGATGTTCTATAAGATTTTCTTACAAAACAAGAAATTAAAAAGTTATGTTTCAATATTACATAGGAATGTCTATATTCAACTGAGTTTAATTCAGATTTTTTTTTTTATAGCACTTTGCCAACATTACTGGATACACCTTTCCATGGGGTGATTGTGTAAATAAGAGATTTCAATCTTGAAAACCAAGGTTGTATTGCAAACATATCCAAGAGGGCCCCTGTCCCCCATAACGATCTTGAGTACTTTTAGCGTACATTAGCTGACAATTTGGGAATCGGGTAAGAGGTGGGAAAGTGGATGTAATGCAATGAAATATTCAGATAACCCAGTGCAGCAAAAAATAAGAGAGGACACAGCCCCAGTTTATTTAGTTTACACAGAACCAAAAGGTCAATGTTCCGCAACAGTTCTATGTGCAAGTGAAACTTGACATCTCTGAGTACTGTAAATTCATTTTCAGTCACTTTTAATTAGTCACCACTCACTTTACACTGTATATAAGGGATACGCAGCAGAGACCTGTGCAATACACAATGTATTTTCCTGAGTGCTGTCTGACCTTGGGTAACCTCACGAGTGGCGTAAGCTACGAAATATGTGCCCAAGGTCAAACAGCATGAGTGAAAATAAATCATGCATCCACAAGGTCCCTGTTGTGTACTTCATTTATGCAATAGGCAGGGACCTTGTGTTTATGCTTTGTTTTTAAATAAGTGTTAGGTGTTATTTTTTGCTAAAATAATGCTCCTCCACCTTCAAGGAGCACTGTTGCTATGCACGCTGCATGATGATGCTGGCGTTGACGTAGCTATGTTCCCACTGACTGGTTGGAGAGCGGCTTGGTTAAAAATTACAGTAAAACATGGCCACTCTACTTAGCGAGCAAATCGGGTTACTGAGAGATGGCCGCAATTCTCAGTCTGTTTGAAATGAAAGAGAAAAAAAAGATTTCAGTGTGTTTTTGTTTTGATGTCTGTGGCGGAGGATCATATATGCGGAACATGCTTGCTGTTAGCCTGGTGCCAAAGCGAGCTGAGCCTGGCTATTTTTGGGAGTGTGGTGTATGTGAGCATGCTGAGCGTGGATGTGATGTCCGGTAAGAACATTTTTGGGGGGTGAAGACAGTACACATTTTTTTTTAATTTATTAAAAAACAAAGTTACCTCCAATAGCTCCATGTGAAGTCCGAGCTATCCATTGTTTACCTGACACAAAATGGCCACCCATGAGGTAATAAGTTTAAAATGTATTAAACAATGATATGGGAATGTGTAGAGTTCTGGAAATGAACCAACAGCAGTGAGAGTAGCCTGGAGACGACAACTGTAGGAGCAGAGTGGTAGTAGCCTGGTGCTCCAATGGGGTACATTTTCAATATTAGAGCATTAGGGCTCATTTTCGATTAACTGCTAAAAAAGATGTTTTTACTCCGGAATATTGGCGCTACTGGACAAACTAGTAACGTGTCCAGATACAGTGAGAGATGCTGCAGCATGGAACTGAAAGTAGCACCAGCCAGTGTGGGGGGGGGGGATGTGTCTACTGTATGTATAAATGCCTGATGACGTGTCTACTATGCATATAAATGTGAGATTCCACATTTATACACATAGTAGACACATCATCAGCCATTTATCACATGGATAGCAGGATTTATCAGTGGAGATTTATCTCCACACCTATTACATAAATAACATATAACAACTGGGGAGCATTTTTTTTTTTTTTTAATTCTTTGTTAAGGCCCACTAGGCACAACTGCCTGTTTTCACGGGTGACCCGGGAGCTTTAGGCTGGTTAAGTGACTTGCTCAGAGTCACACAGTATGCAAGTGGAGGCTGAGGGAATCAAACCCTGGTCTGCTGAACCAAGCTCATTCACAGCTTGTTACTCTAACCTCTAGGCTGTAATGCCATAAGAAACCTGGGTTATAATTCGCCATTATAACCTGCGGGTTATAACGGTGAACACGTGCCGGGTTTCCAATGCTCCACGCTTGCACCTGCGTCCACTCTCTCCTCTCTACTTACGGGGTGCTGGACACACTTCACCGCAGGACATCACCAGTATCATTTGGCGGTAAGTTAAGGGGGAAAAAAAAAAAGAAAACTGTCTTTCATCTGGTCACTTTGCTCCTTCAGCTCACTTAAAAAAAAAAAAAGAAAAGAAAAAAGGTTTTGTCAGCGTTCGGCCACACACAGAGCGCGGACTGCCACTTCATCCACACCAGACCACGGCTCTTTTATTTTATACAATTGCTGTGCTGAGAAAACACTCCCCAGCAATTATATAAAATAAAACATGGGGGGGTGATTAACTTGAGATTTTACACACATCCCTCAGTGTTGGACGCTTCGTTTAGCTCTTGGGGTTTATGTAGCATCCAACACGGGGTGTAAAATCTCATTAAACACACCACCCCATGCATTATTCTATAGTCCATAATGGCATTGTTGTCCCATAACTGGTTCAACAAAGATAAAACGAACTGTACCGCAAAAGGAGCTCTTTGTGCTGCATGACCAAAAAAAACTTATTTTCTGACTGATCTGCCCCAAGTCACAAAGCAGTCAAAGAAAACAAGTTTTTAAGTACAGCAACATTTCAAAAGTATTCCTTTCAGGGTTTTAAATAATTGATTAGCAGTTTTTTCTTGGGCCAATACTAACTGTACAGCAAGCATTTATATAGGTGTAACCCCTAGATGGCGCTATCCCAGGGGCTACTACCCCTGCCTGATTTGCCACTAACAGGTTGAGGGGCCTGGATCCAATGGCGGGTGCCTCCACCCAGAGGTCAGGGTTTGCAATAGTTAAACTAACTTGGTCACAGCCCTCTGGGACACTGCAACCCCCCTTTCTTCCCACTAGTGGCCCACACAATATATCAGAATTACCTTCATAGTATACACTTACCCCCAGGTCTGGTTCCGGCACTGGGACCTCCTGTGAAATGAGATACAGTGCAACAATCACAGTACAGTACTTTAACATAGACAAATACCTCAGGCAGTATAACTTTGCTGAAACAAGCAGCTCTGATTTATTTAGGGGGATATAACAAGGACAGGGGAAATCAGGTTAATTAGCTTATCACTCTAATAATCTACCTATGGCTCTGTGCACAGGCCTATCCCTATCAGTTACTGTCCCTGGGTACCCAAGCCCTAGTGGCTAGTCCAAACCGTGGCAGCTGGTAGGGGCCCTTTCACACAGAGAAAAGGAGAATTAAACAGTCACAGTACAGTAATTCCATTTAGATTTAATGTGGCAATTCAACAGAGCGACCCTGAATTAGTACTCACGACCTCCAAATAAGATAGGGTCCTTCAATGTCAGCAGGGCTCACTTGAGGTACACAAACCTCTTCACACATCTATATAAAAGCAAAACTACCAGGCAGGCTGCATCTGTATCGATCGCAATTACTGCACAATACCCAGGAGAACACAGCAGATTCAGTTCTGACAGACCGAGTGCAATTTTCAGCAATTCCTCCAGTCTTCTACAGGGTGAGCCTGGTTTCTACTCTTCAGAGATCCTTTGATTCTTTTCTACAGGACAGATTCAGTCCTAACAAGCTGTTACACAAGCTGCAGACCGAACTCTGGGCCTTACACACGTTTTGACTAAAACTGCACACTGAAAAGCACAGGGCTCCTTCCTTCTTCACTGCCAAAGCTCAACTGAAACTCCAACCGACAAAACGGCACTTCCTTTGAGTTCCTCCCAGTTCTTGACTGGATTGGCTGTCACTCACAATAGACTGCTGCTGTTGGTCCAAAAGGTGCTGAAGTCTAAACTACATCTCCCAGAGTCACTGCTCATACAATCCTCTTGTGGCTGGCTCAGATTATGAGTCCAAGTTCTGATTCGTCAAGGCACCATTTTAGAGCTACCTTACCCACACTGATTGGTCCAGTTCAGCAGTTCAAAACTAGAATGGGAACTAGCAGACACAGTTCTGACTGCAAAGAAAGCAGGTTAGACAAACTGTAATTTCATTATTACTCTAAATAATTTCTGGCAAACAGTTACATCTTTCAGATAGGTTCCTTAGCACTCCTAGTGACTGCAAAATGGAGTGAATTGGCAGCAGTTCGAGTGGTACTCAAACAGAGAAACACACAGTCCCCCATATAAACTAATTATGTCTGCAAGCAGACAGCTCTTAAAGAGACAGTACCAGAGGCTCTAAAACACTCACTGATAAATGGCTTAAATGCCAAACACCATTCAGGCTTGGAGCATTCAAGCAAGCTCCTGGAAGTCTTTTGGGAACCCCATTTGCAGAGGGTTACACCTTCCTGGCCTGGGAAAGCTTGACGTCGCGTCAAGCAAGTACCCCATAAGTTTCAACTGCAACCATACATTTGCATTAGGCTCGCACATGTAATCATCAGTCAATATATCATTTACCAAGAACACATTTCTGAAACATTGCAGTCGTCACTCTTTACACAGTATTACATACATTGTACCATAACTCAAGTTATTACCTCTTGTACACGAAACCTGAAGAGAGGGGGCCCTTCCCTATCAGTTACCTTGGGGCTGGATGGGGCAAGGGCACCATACGTAGAGGGCAACACAAGTAACTTGGAGTTAGCACTGACACTCAGTTTGGGCAATGAGCTCGGGGACTCATACACTCCTTTATGGACAACATTGAGAGGCAAATCCACAGGCCTCCCAAGGGAATCATAACTGAGGTGCACCACAGGCTTTACAGCTCGACCAGTCTTTCTAGGGGGGAACTGTTATAGTCTCTGCACTCTGAGCCTCATTTTCAGCATTGTCCTCACTTGTCAGGGGAGTCTCCATGGGGGTAGAGAGGCTAGAACTTGGGGCACTTTCAGCTCCAGGAGTTACAGTTTCTGAGTCCACAACATTTGGCTCGCATGGAGAGCTTTCGGACACTGGCAGTGGACTGTCAGGGCACTCAAAATACTCTTCTTGTTCGGGTGTATCACCAGTCCGCCCCAATCTATCATTTTCCTCCCCTGAAAGCTCAAACAGTTCAACCATGCACAATGATTCCATTTCATCTGATCTGATGCTTTGCACTTTACTTTCTGGGAGCATTGGCTCCAGGGATGAAGCTGGGGGCTTAGACAGTCTAGAAGACCCAGCTTCATCTCCAGTATTGACTAGGGGATTGCCCCGGAAACAATTGACTCAGTTCGTAAGAAGGATAGTATTCAAAGTCACTCTCACTTTCTTCCGATATGGACTGACAGTCATGCTCAACTGGGACTTGTGGAGGGGAACACTTTAACTTTGCTTCTGTAGGTGCAGACTTTCTTGATCTTTTCTTAGCAGCAGCTCTAGTCACTGGTCCAGAGGGGGCATCTTCTAGGGGCTCAGACTCAATTAAGATTTGTCCAATGGACAGTAAATGATTTCTATGCATTGTTTTTACATCTTTTGAATTATTCTCAGGCCTTACTTTGTACACTGGCAGATCATCTAGTTTGCCCACTACAATGTGAGGGAGATGGTGCCATCTGTCAGCAATCTTGTGCTTGCCATGCAGTCCCAGATTTCTTAGCAATACCGATCTCCCTCCTGGAGTTCCTGTGCTTCACCTTTTTATCATACCTTTCTTTGTTGGCCAGATTTCTTTTGGCAGCCATGGTTTGAGCCAGTTGAGTACGATGAGTTAGCTGGGCCTTTAACTTTTGCACATACTGTAAATAGTTGTCAGCTTGAACCCCATCAGGAGAGACCCCAAAACACACATCTACTGGTAGTCGAGCTTCTCTTCCAAACATCAGGCGGTAGGGGGAGAATCCAGTGGCATCACTTTTGGTGCAGTTATAAGCATGTACCAGGGTGCTAATTTGTTGGCTCCATCTAGGCTTGTCCTTTGGGTGCAGGGTGCCTAGCATATCTAGCAAAGTGCGGTTGAAACGTTCAGGCTGTGGGTCCCCCTGGGGGTGGCAAGGAGTGGTTCTGGACTTTCGCACTCCCCACAGAGAAAGCATCTCTTTGATCAGACGACTCTCAAAGTCTCTCCCTTGATCAGAATGGATTCTTTGTGGAGCCCCATAGTGAACAAAAAAGTTTTCTACAAGTACTTTGGCCACAGTGGATGCTTTCTGGTCTTTGGTGGGGAAAGCTTGCGCATATCTCGTGAAATGGTCAGTGACCACCAGCACATTACTGATATTTCTTTGATCTGACTCCAAACTCAGAAAATCAATACAGACCAGCTCCATGGGTGCACTGGTGGTGATGTTAACAAAGGGGCAGCCCTCTGGAACAAAACTTTCCTCTGTAAGCAGCGACTACAAGTTCGAATGTGTTGCTCCACATCAGCCCCCATCTTAGGCCAATAGAATCTGGATCTCACCAAGTCAAGTGTTCTGTCTATACCAAGGTGCCCCATGTGGTTGTGCAAGGACCTCAGTACTGAGTCTCGAAGGCAGTGGGAAGCACTAGTTGTTGTTTGTCTACTTGTCCCCTCTGTCTACTGTTTCTCTGTATAACAGTTTATTGATCAGTTTCAACTTAGGACCTTCTTTGTATAACAGTGCAGTTCTCAAATCAGTGGGCGTAATTTGGACACATCTTTTCCTGCATGAGGGCTTCTAAAGCTGCTTTGATCATGGGATCGCGGGATTGAGCCCGCCGAATACTGTCACTGTCCAGCTGAGGCAGTGCACCAATGTCTATTGCAGAAAAGTGGCAATAAGCAGCAGGTATGCAATTCTCAGAGGCTCCCAAGCAATCCACCATGCAGCCCACTGCGTCCGTGGACATTTGTTCCTCCCTGTCAAACTTCCGGCAGAGTGCCCGAATGTCAGGTTCTGCCAATCGGACCCAATCATTCTGGGGAACAGGCCTCCAGGAGAGAGCATCAGCATCTATGTGGTTCAGACCTGCTCGGTATTCGAGCATAGTCATATGTAGATAATGCAGAAAGCCACCTATGGCCAGTGGCATCCAACTAGCTGAGGTCTGCACATAGGTCAAAGGATTATGTCAGTTTTACTAGTATTTTAGCCCCATAAAGTACTCATGGAATTGGTCAACAATAGCCCACTTCAAAGCTAGGAACTCTAACTTATGTACAGGATAGTTCTTTCGGATGGGGTCAGGCTTCTACTGGCAAAGGCCACTGGTCTCAGGCCATTCTCGTGCTCTTGGTACAACACAGCCCCAAACCCTTGTAAGCTAGCATCAGTGTGCAGGGCGTAAGGTTTTCTTGGATCGGCATAGGCCAGCACTGGAGCATGGGTAGGTGATATATGATCTCATGAAAAGCAGTCTCTCACAATCAGGAGTCCAGCGGCCCCAAATACTTCACCGGATGAAAATACACTCTTTCAGTCTTGAGGGACGCTGACTTTGGTATTTTTGTGGGTTGGGGATACCCTGAGTAAGGTTAAGTAAAGGGCGGATCACTCTTGAATAGTCCTTGATGAAGCGCCATATAACCACAGAATCCCAGGAATCTTTGCAGTTCTTTTAGATTTTTGGGCTGTGGCCAGGTGGTCAAGGCCTCAACTTTACTTGGGTCGGTCTCTATTCCTCGTGGATACTATGTGTCCCACATACTTTACTGATGTTTGAAAGAATTGACACTTATCAATGTGGACAGTTTAAGGCCAAAGTCCTCCAGTCGGTCCAATACCTTAAATAATCTGCTCTCATGTTCCTCCAGTGAGCTGCCAAACACAATAACATCATCTAGGTTACCAGGCACTCTAGTAAGTTCATGTCCCCACTGCCGCTCCATCAATCGTTGAAAAGTGGCTGGGGCACCTGAAATCCCTTGAGGCATCCTCATGAATTCATAAAGCCAAGCGGACAGATAAAGGCCGTCTTCTCACGGTCCTCTGGGGCCATCGGGATCTGGTAGTACCCACTGCGGAGATCCAGCACAGAGAACCACTTGCTCCCGTTTAGGCAGTCCAAAGCATCCTGAATGCGGGGCATTGTGTACTGATCAGGGATAGTCCGCCGATTTAAGGTGCGATAATCCACACACATCCTTACTGTTCCATTCTTTTTCCTCACTACCACAATGGGGGAAGCATAAGGGCTTCTGGATTCTTGTATTACACCAGCAGCTAACATCTCTTGCAGATGCCGTCTCACATCACCTATGTCAGCAGGTGCCAGGCGTCGAGACCTCTCACGAAATGGTCTTTCGTCATGCAGCCGGATATTATGCTCAGCTCCTTGCACGCATCCTACATCCCATTCCTTTAAAGAAAACACCTGGTCTCTCTGGGCAAGCTTCTCACTGATCCTCACTTTCCATTCAGCTGGCAGCGGGGAGTCGCCGAAATCAAACAAGTCAGGCGTTACTCTGTCATTCTTCCTTGAACTCTTGCTGCTGGGTAGCACTGCAGTGTCTGCACAATGCACATTAGCCAGGATGCAACCTCTGTTTTCCGAATGTCTCTTTCAGACACATTATGAACTTGGACCATTACCCTTCTGGCATAAGCATGGGCTCTAGCGGGCAAAATACTAGGCTTGACCAGCAGTCCCTCTGGCAATTTTCCATCGCCTGGTGCATCCAACATTAATATTTTATTCTTAACATCCTTTCTGATACGGACCTCTCC
Source organism: Neoceratodus forsteri (assembly GCA_016271365.2). Taxonomy (NCBI): domain Eukaryota; kingdom Metazoa; phylum Chordata; order Ceratodontiformes; family Ceratodontidae; genus Neoceratodus; species Neoceratodus forsteri. The sequence goes on from CM057449.1 coordinate 1,733,927,515, forward strand.
CTGTAAGGTACACTGGGCATTTGGCGCCAGGATCAGAGACTCAGGATCCTTCTTCCATACAATTCCGACCGGTTCCTCTGGTTCTGTTTTTTCAGCATCTCTGTGCCTCATAGGCCTTCTTAATTAAAGCCGAACTCTTAAAGCTCTACTAGTCTTTGACCCTGTTTTCTATAACACAACTGTGCCAGCCTTCCGAACATATGAGCATTTGTTCCAATCAACAAAGGGACACCATCATACAGTCCAGTGGGACACACTAAGGCTAGGGTCTCTACTTGTTCGGCCACTCCAGCCACGGAGGTGGGGAAAGACAGCCAAATCGGATATACCGGAATAGGGGTAGGCCTTCTCACTTAACCCCATACATGCAGTCCTTCTAATGGTTGTAAGTACGTCTGACAAATGCTTCTGATACCAATCCTGGAACATAATTGTCACTTGGGAGCCACTGTCTAATACAGCTCTTGTAGACACTCCATTCACCTTACAGTGGTCTCCATGGAGGACCCACTATTCTGGACCAGTCTGGAGAGGCGGTAGTGGGGGCCTGGGCAACTGACCTTGCCACAAAAGGAGTGAATTAGCATTTTGGTGCCCTCACTGGGATCATGTCGTGCACCTCTTAACCACTGATTTCTTCTCCAAGCTCTCCTTGTAGCCTATATGCAACTTTGTCAGTGTCTTTTGGGACTGGCATTCCCTTTTCATGTGCCCATCTTTCCCACAATTATAGCAAAACATACTTTCTGGAGTTTGAGCTGGCCGAGGCGCCACACTGGGAGCCAGGGCGGGGTATTACTAACTGGAAACCTGGGTGCCATCTCTGTCTGCGCGTGATAAGCATTTGGAGACATCTCGTCAGTTTCTCCACTTCCATGGTCAAGGAATTGAGTTTGGAGCTGTTATCAGCAGAGATACATGGGTGGTACCCCCACCCTCATAACAGTGCAGTCAGATATAGGTCAGGGCCCGTACTTGCAGGCGTGGCCTTCATAAAGGGACTGTTTTTGAATTCCGGATCTCTCTCAACAGTTAGCCCCATTGTGGCATATCTTTTCCTTGTCAGAGCACTCATTGACTGTCAACCTCTGCCCCTGAACTTCACTTGATGGGTCACCCTCAGTCACTGGGTCGTAGCCACAGCTGTTGGTGCAGGTACCTCCCGAGGTCACCTTTTCTCAACTCCTCGAATTTCTCTCATTAACTCATCATAGGAGGGTGGGGATTCCAGTCGATTTGCCAGGCGTAACTGAAGCAACAGCAGTTCTGAGAAGGGGGCAGACTTAAGGATTCTGTCCAGTCTGGTTCGGTCCAGTTCAATCGCTGGCAAACTACCCTTTCTGAGGCATTCTTGCAACAATTTTTCCAGCCGAGAGACATACACAGACAACAACTCCCCTTGGTACTGTTGTGCATTTCTTACTCTCCACCATAGGTCCTCATCAGAATCTGGGCTCCCATACACATTCTCCAAGGCCTCAAGATAGGCCTGTGCAGTCGCTTCAGGGTTACTGGCCCGTTTAGCACGGATGGTAGCCAGGGCAGGACCTCGGAGGCTCTCACTAACCCTCTTTCGCTTTTCACCTTCCGAGCATTGCCATTCTAGCACTTGGGGGGCAACATAGTCTATCCAGGTCTCCCAGTCATCCTCCCCTTGGGGGGTGGGGAGGGTGCCAGAGAAGATCCTCAACCTTCGGTAAGAGTCGTGACTAATGGCAGGTGCAGAAATAGGAGTCTGCATTGGTTCAGCCACCATTACGGGCACTGGAGCAGGAGAGGGTGTTGGGGAAGAACACCCCAGGTGGCAAGAATAGTTTCTTCAAGTCCTCCACAGTTTCCCCTCTCCAGCAACCATTCAGCAAATTTCTCCTCAAAAGTTTCAGATAGTGGTGGGGCTGATTCCCCAGGTCTTTACTGTCCTTAGTTATCACTCTCCAAGCAGTGAGGGCTCCCTCTGGGGTAATGGTCTGTGGCACTTTGGAGCTATCTATGGGATCCTTAAACTCTACTAGGGCCAGGAAAGTGTGGGTGAGCAGATTAGCATGCCGACCCACCACCACAGGGTTTTGTAAACCTTCCACCTTGGAAGTACTCCCTGCACAGTGTCCGTAGTTGATACAGGGGATGTCCAGGATAAGCATAGCATTTGGGAAGTCGATCTCCTCCCCAGTACACCACTCCACCAGCGGTGCACAGCCACTTGTCGGGTACCCATTTTTTCTTAACAGTGGTTCGTAAATATGGCCACTAGAGGACACACAATCCCAGCGGTGCCTCCAAGATGTAACCCCTAGATGGCGCTATCCCAGGGGCTACTACCCTGCCTGATTTGCCACTAACAGGTTGAGGGCCTGGATCCAATGGCGGGTGCCTCCACCCAGAGGTCAGGGTTTGCAATAGTTAAACTAACTTGGTCACAGCCCTCTGGGACACTGCAACCCCCCTTTCTTCCCACTAGTGGCCCACACAATATATCAGAATTACCTTCACAGTATACACTTACCCCAGGTCTGGTTCCGGCACTGGGACCTCCTGTGAAATGAGATACAGTGCAACAATCACAGTACAGTACTTTAACATAGACAAATACCTCAGGCAGTATAACTTTGCTGAAACAAGCAGCTCTGATTTATTTAGGGGATATAACAAGGACAGGGGAAATCAGGTTAATTAGCTTATCACTCTAATAATCTACCTATGGCTCTGTGCACAGGCCTATCCCTATCAGTTACTGTCCTGGGTACCCAAGCCCTAGTGGCTAGTCCAAACCGTGGCAGCTGGTAGGGGCCCTTTCACACAGAGAAAAGGAGAATTAAACAGTCAGCAGTACAGTAATTCCATTTGGATTTAATGTGGCAATTCAACAGGAAGCGACCCTGAATTAGTACTCACGACCTCCAAATAAGATAGGGTCCTTCAATGTCAGCAGGGCTCACTTGAGGTACACAAACCTCTTCACACATCCATATAAAAGAAAGCACTATACCAGGCAGGCTGCATCTGTATCCGATCGCAATTACTGCACAATACCGGAGAACACACAGCAGATTCAGTTCCTGACAGACCGAGTGCAATTTTCAGCAATTCCTCCAGTCTTCTACAGGGTGAGCCTGGTTTCTACTCTTCAGAGATCCTTTGATTCTTTTCACAGGACGGTTCAGTCCTAACAAGCTGTTACACAAGCTGCTGACGAACTCTGGGCCTTACACACGCTTTTTTGACTAAAACTGCACACTGAAAAGCACAGGGCTCCTTCCTTCTTCACTGCCAAAGCTCAACTGAAACTCCAACCGACAAAACGGGCACTTCCTTTGAGTTCCTCCCAGTTCTTGACTGGATTGGCTGTCACTCACAATAGACTGCTGCTGTTGGTCCAAAAGGTGCTGAAGTCTAAACTACATCTCCCAGAGTCACTGCTCATACAATCCTCTTGTGGCTGGCTCAGATTATGAGTCCAAGTTCTGATTCAGTCCAAGGCACCATTTTAGAGCTAGCTTACCCCACACTGATTGGTCCAGTTCAGCAGTTCAAAACTAGAATGGGAACTAGCAGACACAGTTCTGACTGCAAAGAAAGCAGGTTAGACAAACTGTAATTTCATTATTACTCTAAATAATTTCTGGCAAACAGTTACATCTTTCAGATAGGTTCCCTTTGCACTCTAGTGACTGCAAAAATGGAGTGAATTGGCAGCAGTTCAGTGGTACTCAAACAGAGAAACACACAGTCCCCCCATATAAACTAATTATGTCTGCAAGCAGACAGCTCTTAAAGAGACAGTACCAGAGGCTCTAAAAACACTCACTGATAAATGGCTTAAATGCCAAACACCATTCAGGCTTGGAGCATTCAAGCAAGCTCCTGGAAGTCTTTTGGGAACCCCCATTTGCAGAGGGGTTACATAGGTTTTCTATAAGTGTTATGTTTGTTAAACACAGTGAGGCAAGTGCTGTGCATTTTCACAATGTTTTAGCACTTTTATGAGCAAAACGCTAATCAATTTTTAGGGTTAAATAAAACCCTGCCTTTATAGAAGTTAATTTACATTGTTATCGGGCCAAGTCCTTCTTTACACTTCATCCACCTCCTGCTCACTTTCAGTGCAAAAGGTGACTTGTTTCCATGAAATTTAACGACCACTGAATGCAATAAGCACTCTGGGTCACATCTGGAAACAAGCCTCGGCTCAGTGTACCTCTCCCAGCTACCAATTTTCAATAAATATACATAAATAAATACATAAGCCCTGCAGTAGTTGGCTTCATCATGCGGTAAAGCCCGTAAGAAAAGCTAAGGGGCCAAGCTGCAGCAAAAGGCACTCCGCTTTTCCCAGAGGGCTGTTTCTGATCACCAGGCCTGTCACTAAAAGATTTATTAAAATTATAAACCAGCCACAACCGACTGGAGCTGGAGGACAGCGCAGCAAAAAAGTAGATGTAATTACATATAAAAAAGTTATGTAACATTTCAAAGGGCCGTTACCTACCACTATGAAAGTCCCTGGGCTCTGTGCTGCAATCGATTTTCAGTGAGTATCTGAAGCCGGATTAAACCTCTACTTATGCTTTAAAATATTGCAGGTTTTATAAATATTCCTGTAGTGTTCCTAAGCTACAGTGGCAAGTGGAGACCTGGTTGCTCCACTGACCAAAAGAAACAGAATTCTAACACTAGCAGATCATCAAGATAAGCAAACCAGTGTCCTGTGGCAGACTATCTCCTCCTCCCTGCGAGAGGCTGAAGTGATGATGAGTTATATCAATTTTTTCTACTTACACTCTTCTACCTCCCATCAGATGCCTACCTTGGTAATTCACCACTAATCATGTAGGACCCCTTAAGGAAAAAACTCCCTCCTTTCTGGCTTAATCCCCACAAATTGGTTCCATCACCTCCCCTGAACATCCAGAGCAGAGGCAGGATCCCATAGGGTACAACTGACCCCCACTTGTTATTGGAGCTCCTGGCTACAGCACCTTTCGGAGAGAGGGCAGGGTGTGGAGTGATACTTCACTATGTCCAACACTTCTTCTAGCCCACCACAAAAGGCGCTGCTGCTGAGAGGCAACTGCAACCCTCCTTGTGGAGTCCAAAAGTATTAAGTATTGCTTCTGCATCGTTCCTTAGAGAACATTTGCTCCTGAGAATTCCTTAACTGAGGTAATAACAATCCAGTGTTAATGCAGACTGAAGGTGAATGAAGGGAACAGTGTATATGTATATGTGTGTGTGTGTGTGTGTGCGCACACATGCATGGATGTGTTCCAATAAGTATGTGACTACAAAAATGTGAGTCACTGAGTACAATGTGTGAGACCAGGTCCATGTCAGTGAGTAAAAGTCTAAGTATAGCAACACGAGAGACTGAACATGAAGGAGTTAAAGAATGACAGTGCGAGTGAATAAGTCAAGTGTGGCAGCATATGTCAGCAAGTGAATGACTCAAGGTGGTAGTTTAAGTGACTATGCAATCAAGAAGAATGAGTGTGGCATTGTCTGAGAATGAGTACTATATCAGCGAGTGTGGTGCCACCCGGCATGCATGAGTGAGGTCAAGTGACTGAATGAGTGTGACAGGGTACATCAGGCTGAATGAGTGTGACAGGGTACATCAGGCTGAATGAGTGTGGCAGGGTAAATCAGGGTGAATGAGTGTGGCAGGGTACATCAGGCTGAATGAGTGTGGCAGGGTAAATCAGGCTGAATGAGTGTGACAGGGTACATCAGGGTGAATGAGTGTGGCAGGGTACATCAGGGTGAATGAGTGTGACAGGGTACATCAGGGTGAATGAGTGTGGCAGGGTACATCAGGGTGAGTGAGTGTGGCAGGGTACATCAGGGTGAATGAGTGTGACAGGGTACATCAGGGTGAATGAGTGTGTCAGGGTACATCAGGGTGAATGAGTGTGATAGGGTACATCAGGGTGAATGAGTGTGACAGCGCCATAATCTGAATGAGTGACAGTTATTTGGTCATTTGCACTCTAGACTCCTACATGTATAGCAACTGTTAACACTGCTCCTCTCCAACACGTTTCTGAAATGCTGCATGACCTGAACACTTGAAACAATTCCTGGGTAGGCTCACAGGCCTAATAGTTAGCATGCAGGGGAACTGATTTATCATCCCGTACCCAAGATCCACACTTAGCCAGCAGGAGGCACACCACATTCCTTCTGAATAAGCAATGCCTATGGGGAGGACTGGCATGTGAGTTGCTACATGGCTGTTTCCTGGTGTCCCAAAAAAGCAAAGTAGAGGACAGCCATCCTAGTAGAGATCTCTTTAGGGTAGCTCCAACCAACATACAGCACATTGGGAGTATACACACAAGGGCACACTTGCCACCGACGGGTTTCATGCAACTACCTCAAGAATCATTTCTACTGCTCATTCAAGGGAGTCACACCCTGGTGGGAGGGTGGGTCACAGAGGAGGTTTTCCATGAAAAGGTAACTGGAAGATCAACTATAGGCATAGCAGCAGGCCGGACCCCCTACAGAGGAGCAACCAAGGAAAGAGAGGAGAACAGCTAGGGAGAAAAATGAGAGAAGGGCAGAATATTTAAAAACTCCTGTTATAATATAAACAAAAACAAATAGGAAATAAGCTGATGTGGGTCTCATAAGTTATCAAACCCAAGATGCACAATCTGCTTCATTTTACCGTTCACATCACCAAAGTGTTCTCAAACTTTTGCAGTGGAAACCATTACTACAATCATGGCATTTTTTTTTATATTTTAAATTGATACTGTCAGCAGATGAAGGCAGAAGAGGCACACACAGAGGCATGCATGCATGCACATTCGTCCAGCCTCCTTTTAAAAGGTTAACACATTAATCTACTGTGCTACCTTGGCTCTGAGCTACAATCACCCTAACATACTTGTGTTTACAGGCATCTTTTTAATAACATGTGTGGCGGGGTTGTGGGATAACAGATGGACCAAACACCAAACTTCAGGTTCAACACACAATCTCTGTGTGATGTCTATTCAAAATACAAGAAATAAGCTTCTGCAATGCCATATTCCTTCTTCACTAAATCAGTTAGTAGCAACAGACTATGTATGTCTTTTCTCTGCACTTACCCAGCACCTACTGCTCTCTGATCTTACCACTGTTCAGTGAAAACCCTTCATCCCTATGTGGGCCCTGTTTGCTTGGGTAGTGGGGGCTCAAAAAGAGAAAAACAAAACAAGCTAAAAACAAAGAACCTCAGTGCAAAAACACTGAAACATTGGTTACCCCAAAGGACATTGGCAACAAATCAAGTTTCAAAGAAATACATCATACATACTTCCATAATGCAAAGTATTGTGGGATATATGCAGATCACCATGAAATTTCAGACTTGTTCAGTTTACAGCAATTCACATGCATTTTAAATAGCACAACTAACTTAATTTCTATAATAGTCACCTAGTACTTTTTACCATTATTAAAAACACCTAGTGCCATGGTATATTCAACATTTACAGGTTTCATAAACATAAGGTATATTATGACATAGTGCTATTACATGCTAAATCCAACAACGATAAACACAACCTGTTTTACATACGCTTGGAGGTCACCACAATAACCTCTCTGTACGAGGACCTGAGAGGGACAAGGAAAATTAAAGAGGACACTATAGCACAGACAAGAAAGGGAGGGGGTTTCCCATAGGTGGCCAACCTTATGGACTACAAATTGTAAAGGACAGAATAGACCAAGAAATAGAAGAACTGTTGCAAAAGATTTAAGAAAAGGTCAGCCCTCAAGAGTGGCAGGAGCTCCCTGTCACAACACGTACAAACGGTACAGCACGAAACTGTATGACCAGAAAGGGGCTGTGCTATATTAAGGCTAGGGAGATGAAAGAGAGAGAGAGAGAAAGTGTGGAGTTTATTTAAAAGGAGATGCTTCATGGGTTCCAGTGGACCACTGAACCGATCTGGAAGGACTGAAAACTCACATGTGAGTTCTGAAGCTGTCATCCTTCCCAGGTAATGGCATCATTAGTTCAATCATAAATACCAGGATCTGTTACTGTGTGTTGCTTATGCCACACGTACTCTCATCTTACTTCAGAGGCAACTGATGCTTCCTGGGAAACATTGATACAATATTTAGACACAAGTCAGTTGATGTTTTATACTGCACATTTTATTTCTCATACTCTGTTGCTTTATCGTCGAGAATAGTTGCATAAACCAGGATATTTGCCCTTTGAACTCCGATATATCTGGGGTTTCCTTTTGCCCTGCATGATGTCATCCTCTGTTTATGATATCACCATCTGTTGCATTTGCCAGATTTTGAATTCACAAGCAGAGGACTGTGATTGTATTTATAGACAAGCAGTGACTGTAGATGACATCAATGTCACAAAGATTTTTTTTTCAGGCAAAAGTCCTTTGAAATTATAAGAATAAAGAGAAGAAATACATATTTTAAATTAAATACAAGCAGCACTATGCCTAAACACAAACGTTTGTTTCCTGAGGCATCAGTACCTCTTTAAAGCAGCAGTTAATGATAGTTGAAAACAAAACTGTCCTGAACAGCTGCCCCCCCACACACACACACATATCAGTCCAGCTCTCTGGCTGCCAACAAGCCTCCCAGCCCCATCCCAGCAAACCTTCTATCAGTGTCCTTTACAATTTGCCTCCGTGATGGGGTCCTTGAGTTGGAGAAGTTCCCTCTCCCTCAGTCCACATCTTGTGAGGAGGAGACAGCTGAGCACAGTCCACAACTGCAAGTACCGCCGTCATCCTAACAGCATAGGGAGGTCTTTTCTCCCTTTTGATTAGTCTCTTGGTGACATGTGAATGTACTCATACTGTACGTAAGTTTCCACAGAAGCTCACCCACCTCCTAAATGTCATGAAATGCCTTCTACTGTAGTGTCACATCATCTAATGCAATGTGCTGCACTCTCACAAGAAAGCAGAAACCGCTGTCCACCACTAAAGGTTCCTGTGGTGGCAAGCAACGGTGTTCTTTCTCACTTAGCTAAGACAGGATGCACTCACAGCATTACTCCCAGTCCTGCTTGCCTGGACGCTGGTTCCCATATCTACACCCTCACTAGGGTCACCTGCATGGTAGCCCTACTGTTGGACCAACAGGTGACGCAGTATTTTTAAGACAACTCTGAAGACGTTTGTATTTCCCTTTGATAATAGGTAAGCACAGATCGAAAATACAAGTCTTATGGGTCTCTTGACCAACCCTGCCTATGCTACAGTACATCAGTTACAATGAAGTTTTTCAGATGTCTATTGACATTTCTGCAGTGTTAGTGGGGTGGGGCTTTGGACCAAAAAGACTACGATTTTCCATTGATGCAAGTTTTTCTTCCTGACCATGTCTCTCTTGTCTTGGATACACCCTGATCCCAGGGATATACCTTGTTTTACCCCCATAGCTTGCCCTCAGTTCTAGGGGTTTCACGGGAGGGGTCATCCCCCCCCCCCAAGACAATCCACTATGTGAACTAGGACCAGGGGAATACAGGAGCCCAGACTGTCCCTTTGACAGATATATATTTTTTTTCCTTTTCTTGGTCCCTCCCACCTCCCAGATACAAGTGCAGCCTGCAGGTGGTCTGAACGCAGGCAGCATAACCCCTGTGGCAGGAGAAAGCTCCCTGGGCCAGCCACATGAATTGATGCGGCACCAGAGCTTGCTGTTGACCCTCCCCATTAGAGGCACACTACCAGGCAGCAGCTACTTCAACCTGGCCTGCCGCCAGATGCAAAGACTCAAGCTGGGTTGTCACACAGCAGTGCAATGCGCTTCCTCCGAGTCATTCGGCAGCATATAAAATTCGTCTAGCACCCATGAAGAATGGTGCTCTGATGCACTAACAGGAGAAGTTCACATACAACAAATGGACAGCACCTATTGCAAAGGACTTAAACCAGGACACAATATTCATATAAATAGAGTCCTTTTTATTGTAGACAGAGGTGCAAAAATATAGCAGCAGCAAAAAAGATATAGGTCTAGCAGTAGAACTAACATACTAAAATGCCAGCAGAATAGGCCTAATGGTCTTTAGTGTCGGCTCGTTTGGTCAGCCCCCACCCTGGGAGCTGACCTTGCTGCCCCCCTCTCCCTCTCTGGCTTCTCCCTTCCCAGTCCCGGATATTCTCACTGCACTGGTTTTTGCTAAACTGGAACTGCTAAATAAACGGACTGATGTTTCTCCCGGCCCCTGCCGGGCTTCCTCAGAGTGATCTATAGTAAAGTGCAAGTGCTCCTAATTTATACTGTAAGTGGGCGTATAAAAAATACAAACCAACCAATCACTGTGGTGCATATAGGTTCAGAATTACATCATCATTTAAAAGCACAGTAACATATAACATACAAAATACATAAGCCATGGGTATTATTCTTTTTAAAAGCACAAATATGTATACTAATATCCAACATGGACCAAACAGCAAATGGACAGTCCAATATATATTCACAGTGTATAAGGAAAAAAGGCTCAAAAACAAGAGCCAAAAATCAAGTGGTTCTATACCGATACAGTGGCGGGACTAGAACAAGTGCTAGGTCCAGGCACACAAACTTAGATCAAGAATCAAAACAAGCCAGGATGAGAAAAAAACAAAGGTTTGGCTACATATTTTAGAACCATCATTTTACATTGTATGTTACATGTAAGTTTATTAGCTACATAAATCTATTTAATGATTATTTATTTACTTAATTTCAGCATCTAAATTTCCTGAAGAATTCAGCCAGGTCTGTGTTTTCACTTAACCCAGTAAGTAGACTTACGAGTTCCTAATTCAAAAAATCCCAAAACTCCCCCCTGTCCAATAAGCTTTTTTATATCACCACCTCTAGAGCCTAAGGTAACATGTTTAATACCAGTGAACTTAACATGATGTAGGATACGTGGATTTTTCTTTACATGTATAACAATGATGTAGGTTTCATAGCCTCTCTGTAAGGTCCGGATGTGTTCCCCTACTCTCACTTTCAGAGAGCGAGTAGTACGGCCTACATACAGTAAAAAGATCCACAGCTGCAGTTAAGGAGATAGACAACAGCTCTGGTCTCACATGTTATATATTGTTTAATTTCAAGCTGTTTCCCTGTGCCTGGAAGTGTAAAAGATTTTCCAGTACATATATAACTACAGTACCGGCATCTACTACACTTGTGAGTGCCCATCGGGGGTGGGGGGGTAAGACGGATGGTCTAACAGGTTCAGGGACCTGGGGTGATATTTGTTACCACCATATCCTTAATATTCTTACACCTCCTAAAAACAGCCCTGGACCCCACCTCTATTATTTCCTGTAGCTTTGGTTCTAGCTGAAGTATTGACCAGTTACTAATGATAATCTCTCTCACTTGGTTGGCACGCTTGGAGTATGTGGTTACAAAAGAGCAGGCAAACTGTCTTTCAGTCCTATTTCTACTCTGCTCCAATACTGTTCACCTATCTATATTCTCTACCTTTTGTAGGGCTGTTGCTGTACTATGATTGCTATAACCCCTATCTACAAATCTTTTAACGTGGGCATTTCTCTTAAGTTCAAATTGCTCTGTCCTGAATAGTTCCTGAGTGTATGGACAAATTGTCCTTTGGGATGTTAAACTTAGTATTGGAGGGGGGCAGCTCTCATACCTTAATAGGCTGTTCCTGTCGGTCTGTTTTGAAACAGGTTAGTGCATAATCCTCCCTCCACATTTCTATAGATTTTGAGATCAAAAAAATGTGATTTCATCCGGATGGATGGTGTATTTATATGTAAGACAACTACTGGTACTTTCCATCCAAGTCACAAACTCATTAACAGTCACCTTCCAGATAACTAAGAAATAATCAATACAACGCTGCCACCAATCCACCCTATGCAGGAATGGATTTGTGGTGGCATTGTAGAGGTGCTTCACCTCCCATCTGCCCACATAAAGATCTGCAAAGCTGGAGACCATGGTGGCCCCCATAGCTATACCCCATATTTGTAGGTAGGTGTTATTCAAGAACATGAATGCATTTTTGGTTAACACTTCTCCAGCTAGTTGGAGCAAGTATGTAGTTGGTACTGCAACCTTATCTTTCTCCTCTCTCTCTCTCACTGTTCGAGGAAAAAGCTCATTATCTCTAACCTTTCTTCTTGGAGAATCACTGTATAAAGGGAATTAACATCTAAGGTGGCTAAATACTACCCCTGCTGCATATCCAGATTTTCCACTGTATTTATTATTTCAGTGGAATCTCTAATGTATGACCGTAAACTTTTAACCAAAGGCAGTAGATGCTGATCCATGAACAGTGAGAGAGGTTCAGAAATCCAACCTTTTCCAGAAATAATTTGTCTGCCCGATGGTCTGTCTAAACTTTCATGAATTTTTGGTAGGATGTAAATAACAGATACTGTATAACTGGAAATGCTACAGTCATGGTACGAAATATACCCCATAATAAATCCCCTGCTCAACACTGCATCCACTTGTTCTTTATAACCAGAAATGAGGGGTTTTGAGATCTCAATATTAAAATGTTTATCAGATAACTGGCATTCTATTTCAGCCTTGTAATCACAAGTATTCATTATAACAATTGCCTCACACTTGTCCGCAGGCTTTATTAGCAATTCTTTATTATTACCCAAATCTCTTAAGGGTCTGCATCTCCTGCTGACTACAGTTGTGGGGAATACTTCTGTCTGGTGCATTTTTAAGAAGCAGCTGGTTCGTGTACCTACTAGGCTAAAGAACACTTTAGATCTGATATTGTCGAATGGGGAGACAGTAAGGGAAATAAAGGCGGAGGACCCACTAGCTGACAGCGATCACCAAATGGTGTGGTTTAATATCACGATGTGTGGGGAGCCAGAGAAATCAGTTACTCAGATGGTAAACTTCAGGGGGGCGGACTTTGGAAGGATGCAGGAAGTACTGAAAGGGAAATTGGAAGGCATAAGGCAGGAGACAGATGGACACGGAGCAGAAATGGGATATCATTAAATGGGGATTACAGAGGCAACAGAAGCCTGCACCAAGACACAGAGTAATAAGAGGAGCAGAGCAAGAAAACCATGCTGGTTGAACAGCAAGGTAGTGGAAGTGGTGAGGGCAAAACGAGAGGTGCACCAGAGATATAGGAGGATGGGGAAGGAAGAGGACGGGAAGGAGTATGCGAGATTGTCCAGGGAGGTGACCAGAAAAGTGAGAGAAGCCAAGGCTGGGGGGAGCTGAGATTAGCGAGGGAATTTGGGGGGACGTTTTCAGATGCATCAGGGAGAAAACGCAGTGCAGGGAGACAATAGTGAGGATAAAAGGGGTGGGGAGTGGACGGAAAAGGGGGAGAAGCAGGCGGAAGCACTGGATGAATACTTTTGCTCAGTGTTCATGGAAGAAAAGGGGGGACCACTACCACCATGGGCTGGGAGGGTGAGGAAGTGACAGATGGAGAAGTTGAGGCAAGTAGGGTCCTAGAGGGACTGAGGGCACTGAAGGTAGACAAAGCACCAGGGCCGGATGGTATCCATCCCAGGGTGCTGAGGGAGATGGCAGAGGTGTTGGTGGAGCTGCTGGCAGATCTGTACAGTACCTCACTGGAGTTGGGATGTGTGCCACTGGACTAGAGGATGGCACATGTAGTACCATTACACAAGAGCGGACCAAGGGAAGAACTGGGTAATTATCGTCCGGCAAGTCTCACCTCCATAGTGTGCAAACTCAAGAAAACGATAATAAAGGAAAGACTGATGTCATACCTGGAGGATAATGGCCTCCAGGATATGAGACAGTAGGGTTCATTTCAGGGAAATCTTGTCAAACCAGCCTGATACAATATTAAGACTGGGTGACAGGTGAGCTGGATAAGGGTCATGCGGTGGATGTTCTTTACTTGGACTTCAGCAAGGCCTTCGATTCGGTGCCTCATGGGCAGCTTGGGGGGGAAGCTAACTGGTGTAGAGGAAGGGGCCAAAATGACAAACTGGATTACAAGCTGGCTGCAATGGGTGGTGGTGAGAGGGGAGCTCTTGAACTCCAGGGCCGGTGACGAGTGGGGTGCCACAGGGCTCTGTGCTGGGGCCAGTATTATTTGGGCTCTTCATATCAGACATTGGACACGGGGTGGTGAGCAAGGTAAGTCTGTTCACTGACGACACTAAAATCGGAGCAGTGATGGATGGAGAGGAGGGATGGAAGCAGCTGCAGTGGGACCTAAGCAAGCTAGAGGAGTGGTCAGAGAGGTGGCAGCTGGGGTTCAATGCAAAGAAGTGTAAAGTTATGCACTTCAGGGCGAAGAACCCAAGGAGAGAATACTGGCTGGGGGGGGGGGTTCAGCTGGGGATCACTGAGGAGGAGAAGGACCTAGGGGTAATGATAACAGGGACCATGAACAACACTGCCCATTGCAGGAGAGCAGCTTCAAAAGCAAACAAAATGCTGGGGTGCATAGCAAGGGGATTTTCGTTCAGGCAAAGAGAGGTCATCTTGCCCCTCTACAGGTCGCTGGTAAGGCCGCACTTACCGTGTGGAGTTTTGGAGGCGATACCTAAAGCATACCTATCAGGCTACTAGAGGGGGTGCAGAAGAGGGCAACAAAGATGATATGTGGAATGGAGGGGAGAGACTATGACAGCAGGCTGGGAGACCTGAATATGTACACCCTGGAGGATAGAAGGGACAGGGGGGACACGATAGAGACATTCAAGTATCTGAGGGGGACCAATAAGGATGGGGCAGATAGGGTCTTTAAGCTAAGAAGGGGGAAGGACACCAGGGGGCATGGGCTAAGAATAGAGGGGGGAAGATTTAGGAGGGAAATGAGGAGACACTATTTCACAGAGAGGGTGACAGCAAAATGGAACGTACTACCAGAATGAGTGGTATCATGTAAATCTGTGAACAGCTTTGAAAGGGCATAGGACAGGGAACAGGGGAGAGTGAGGGTGGGGTGGCAGTGGGATGACAAAGGGAGGGTGGGGCAGCTGCAAACTGAGGGTGCTAGCTGCACCTCGGGCGAACTCAGAGATGGGCTTGGTCTGTTTCTGCTGGCACATTCGTATGTCTGTATAATCCCCTTGTGCTAGCCGAAATTGCCAGCTTCCAAGTGCATAGTTCAGAGGAACAATGTGTGTGCGTACCAAGAGGGTCTTCTATTCCATCCACAGGGGAATGGCAGCCACGCGGGGAGACCATGTGGTCAGCACAATCTTGTGATGGTGGCATGGGTATGCTAACAACATTCAAATAATGCACCATACATCTATAAATGGTTAGTAATAGGAAATTAAGAAAAATACAAACATTGCAAGCATACTACTCGCCAAATATGATGGCAGTGAGCCCCATCTCCCACTGCTCTCCAAATCAGACTAGATGTACTCACAGTTCAATTATCAAAATTCAAGGCTCACAGTCCGAGTCATGCATGACCTCTTGATCAGAGTTCCCAAAGTCTTTTTTAATTCTCGTAACCAATTTAACAGCCTCCTGTGGGTCACTGAGGAGACACACCTTCCCCGAGTAGACTATAATCTAGCTGGACACTGCAATGCTTTCACCTTTCCGAAAATCCTCAAGGTTGCTCGCAGGGCATCAAACGATTTCTTATGTCTGTGGGTGGCATAACTTAAGCCAGGTTAGATAGATACCCTCGATCCATCCTCCTGGGTAATGGAGTCCAACCGATGTGCTGCATTCAGGAACTTGTCTTGTTCTTGCACCCCTTCCAGTACATTAAGTACAGCCACTGATTTCCTGTCTCAGCATTAGCTCACCTACTGTGGGGGGATTCTGTATGCTCTGCAGATCACTAGGTCCTAATTTAGTTGAGTGTCTTTCAGCCATTTGTAGGAAAAGTCTGTTGAGTTATCCTCTTCTAGGGCTTCCAGGAGTCCAAGTACTTTCAATTTAGGGGACCTTGTCCAGTGTTTGAAGACCTGGAAGTGGTATGTTAGTGTTTGGTTCTCTCATCAAGCCTTTAGTTGCAGTTGCGGTGCACAGCGCAGCTTCCACAACTTCTGCTGAAGTGACTGCTTCTTGTGTTTCATATGCTGCTGTGCGAGTTTAGAAGTCCATAATTTTTCAATTCAGGGTGGCTACCCAAACAGCCAAAGTTTTTATGGCTTATAGTATGTCCTTCTGTGTGGTTTCTGACTCATCGTCCTCTGCTGTGTCTGCCTCCTTGGAGTTGCTTCAGGACGCAGCCTGCTGTCCCTTCTTACTACCGCCATCCCTGGCTCCTGCCTTGGGATTTTCCATATTACGGTCTTCGAAAATTGTCCAGTAAAGTTGCCTGCAAGCTTCTAATGGTTTATCAATGTTTCAGTGTAAAAACTGGGTTTTATTCCAAATTAAGGTATTTGTCAGGAGTTTCTGCAGGAACTTGAGAGACACGCATCCTGCCTGGTTGGCTGCACCCCCCCACCCTTGTACTTAATGAATTATATTAGCCACAAACCCTGATGAAGTGGTGTATAGCCACGAAACGTGGGTGACTAAAGAGATGCCAGCACTTGAATGAAAGAGACAACTGGGCACAAGAAATATTCTTGGTTTATTTCATACTGGTAAGATGGTGAGTCTGATCTATTCTTCCGAGTGCATTTTTGTGGTCCCATAGGAGAGACTCCTCCCTGTCATTTCTAACTGCAGGTCCTAGACTCCAGATTCTTCCTTTGGTCTTTTAAGACAACTGCGGCAACGTAAGCCTCTTTAAAAGAATTGGCACATTCCCGATTTCTGTGTTATTACTGCAGTTGATCTAAGTTATCTTTCTACTGTTTAAACTGGCTCTTCATGGGCATATTTAAAATAATTTGAAACTACGTGTTTATAAAATGGGTTGGAAATTTCCTACTTCTGGATTGGCTAAATAAGTTCAGAGATCCAGAAATGCACAGGTTGGCACAAGTTCAGGCAGGAGGAACTGGAATTTGGGTCAAGTCACATACAGCATTCATGAGCCACTTCACTCAGCCCTGACTGCCATTACAAACATGGCTACCACCTTTACTCACTGAAAACCTTCAACAGGGCCCTAAAAAGTAAAGCTCCCTTAAATTTTTATATAACCAATAAATATCTGAACATTCCTTCCTCACATGATACCTCTTTACGCATATAAACAAACTTAAAAAATGAAGTACAGTGCTACTCAGTTTTAATTTCTAGTGTTTCTTTGGTGACCATGAGAAACCCTGTTCATCCTTTCCAGCTTGTTAGGGCAATCCCGGCTGCTTACACAGCTTCAAAAACAATTGAGACCTCGTCTTCATGTAAGGCCTTCTGTTGAGCGTGAGGGGTGAACACTCTGACAGAGGAACTCTGCAGCAGTATTAATTCCTATGTTCTATAATAAACAAACATTCCAACTACTTAATGTGGGGAAAGAAATGATTGACAGGCAGGGAGGGACTCCTTTTAACTAGTTACATTTAACAAAAGAAAATATCCGTTTAGATTTGTTAAAATGGCATTTTTTGGTTTTAAATTTTTTCCGTTTACCCATTCTGTAAGAAAAATAAGACACTCCAGGTCATTAATTGGGTTTAATGCACTTCCAGATGCTAAAGGCGCTCGGCGGCGGAGCAAGTGTTTCATTTCACACCTGAGCATGCATTAATCTCTGACAAGCAATGTCCTGTCATGCCTTACTGCTTGCGCACACACACACACACACACACACACACACACACACACACACACAAAATAGGCATGGACACTGCAGCTATGTAGAAAGGTTTTTCTCTCAGCTCCTGAGACAACTTTCTCTCTCTCTTTTTTCTTAATTTATTATTATTAAGGTGTTTCTTCCTCTTGCAGCTGCCTCCACCCCCACCCCGGAACTTACCTGGAGTCAAATTTCCTACAAATATTCCCTGTGGCAGAGTTGGGGAGGAAGTGCTGTCTTCTCCTCTCCCAAGCACAATCTGGATAGTCCCCCGGGGCCCTGTAGGTGGTGTGGGGGCTGTGGTAACCAAGGGATCACCCTGCAGCTACTATTTTTCTTCCTTTCTCCCCTGGCCAGATGTCACGCAAGGACAGTCATGCGTGTGCATGGAGGTGCATACGAACTATGTGCCTGCCACCGGCCAACACTTTGAGTCGCAGCCCCTGTCCTGGCACCGTGCCTCCATGGGGTGGCAGTACTGTACTAGAGTGGCATAGCATACCACTCTCCCTGGGAGAGGACAGCTGTCAGACACTTAATCTTCTTCCACCCCAGCTGACCCCCAGTGACCCAAACTCGTTCCCGAACTTGGTTTGCTGGTGTTACAGCATGTGTATCATCTGGTGCCTCAACCTTCCATGCAAATGGGCTGACTTAATTTCTGACTTTCTCAATTCCTCCTCCTTCCTCTCTCCCTTCCAGTCTAGTATTCAGAAGCCCACTCAACAGTCTCCTCCCTCCCTCCTTCGTGTCACTGATTCCATCCTAAAAGGGATGGATAAGGGTCATGTATCGGCCGCCATCTTTATTAACCTGGCTAAGGCATTTGATTATGTTACCCATCCTCTCCTCACTGATGCTGGGTGTGCTGAGCTCTCCGGAACCTCTATGCCCCACTTGAAACATTCCCTATAGCATGACTTTAAATAATGTCCTACGCTGGTTCTGCACCAACCAGCTCTTGATTTTTTTTTTTGTCTAAAGGTAAAATCATTTTATTCAAGAAAGATAATAACACCCAACTGAAACATATCAGTTACAGATAGGCAAAACACTTACATTAGGACACTGGATACATCAGTTACATTTGATCATCATAAAGGGGGAATGAACCAAATTATACTACTAGCAATGAAGCTCTTAAGAATCAACATAGCACTGCTGGTTGCCACTAAGGGGTAGGCCTAACCAAAATCATATATCAGCAGCCCTTATCAGGCTTTGACATCCAGTTTTGAGGTCCCAGTTAAAACAGAATCACATCCAATAAAACATTTTATGGACTTGTACATTCCCCACCCTCCCCACGGAACAAACTATCGTTTGAAATAACAACCTCATTAAAGCTAACTTGAAAGTACAGTTGAATCCCTGACTAGGAAACATGCTTAAAAGAATCAATAAAAACATTTTTTTTAATTGAGTAATAAACATTGCACTTTAACTCTCAATAGGACTGCGATGTTCTGTTATGTGCCTGGCTAGTATCAGAGATCCTGAAGTACATACACTTTCTCATTGGCCCCTGAATACAGTCCTGCATTACCCACTCAAGCTGAAACAAGCTGAGCTAACTCCAACATTTAATGGATCAAATAGTCAGGTACCAGTAAAAGGGGACAGTCATGGGGGGGAGAAGCACAATCATCAGATCCCGCCATGTGGTCGGCAACATCTTGGATACATCAAGCACACATACAGCAGTGGTGTTTCAACATAATAACATTGCTGCAGCCAGCCCAGTGGCATGGAGGGCTGAGGCATCCGTGCCTTACCTCCTGCCATGCCAGCGACCCGTGTTCACGGTGTGAGCGGGCTGCCAGGGGTCAGCCGGGGAGGGAGAGGATCGAGTGCCTGAAGGATAGCTCTCCTCTCCTCTCCTGGAGAGGAGTGGGGGTGGAGTCCCCTGCGTGCCTGGCTCTTAGTGGTGGCTGGGGGATGGCGCAATGGACCCACAGACGAAGGGGTGGATGCAGAGCAGACGCCCAGCATGCCATGCATGGAAGCGTGCATGGCTCAGCCACTGGCATCATTGCATGCCACCGCACTCAGGGGACAGGAAGAAAAGCAGAAACAATCCCGATTGGTGAGATGATACCAGCCTCATGAGCACACGCACCCGGCACCTCAAAGCCAGGCGGAGTCAGTGGGCCGCCAGGGTCGAGGTGTGGGGGCCAGTGGAAGGGGGCCGATCAGGAGGGTGATAAAGACAGTAGCAAAAAAAAAAGTAACAATAATACCTCTGTTAACATGAAACAGAAAAATCCACAAGGCATGCAATGCCGTATCAGCTGCCACCTGTGAGCATCCGATTCCCCCTGTCCCCGTTCTCCCCAAACCAGAGCCCCTACCTACAAACAAGAGCTGGAAGCCAGGTAAAAAAAACAAACAAAAAAAACAGTCCATTCTCCTCTGCTGCTTCACGGGTATCCTGAGTCACGAAATCCAGCTTGATGAAACTTGGGACTTGACCAAACTCCTTGTATCTTTCAGGTCCATGAAAATATATTGCTGCCCTGCATAAACAAAACAAAGTTTTGCAGGGTACTGCATAGAGTGCTTAATACCCAGGACCTTTAAACTGTCTCGTACTCCATCAAAAGGATTTTCTGTGGGCCCTAGTCTTGAAACTGAGGTCCAGGAAAATTAACGACTATCTGAAGTCTCCAAGGGGCCAATTCTCCAAGCTGCTTCCACCACTCGATTATACTCCTGGATACCCCCAGGACTGTCATGACTGTGCGAGGAGTGGTGGTTGTAACCTGACAATGCTGTGGAGTGATTTGGTATACTTGCACAACCACTGAAGGAAGCTCCAGAGTCATCTATCCCCAGCCAGTTCCTATTTTACTTTTTTTTTTTTTTTTTTAATTCACTGTTTAAGCCCCCTTCTATGCCACAGTCAGACCTATCCCTCAGGGTCCCCCCAAGCTGCCTAGCTTAGCTGAGATCCAGCCCCTAAAGATTTCCTGTCTCCAAGCTGCCTGGGAATCAGACCCCCTGGGTGAGGAAGGAAGGAGATGCTCCAACCTAGGACACATCTTTGTCAGGCTGGCATCTGAGGGTTCTGGAATGGTCCATCTTCGGTCCACTGGAGGCTGTCGTCAGGCTGGTTGTGAGGTCAGTTTCCTGTTTTCTCCCCTCCCCGAGGATGCAGGCACAGATGGACATCAAAGGGGCATATGCACGCATTAGCGTGCTGCCACACCGGATCTCAGCCTGCATCCTCCCCTCCCACAATGCTCTTGACTGCTCTGCCACATGTGGTTACCTAGGTGGCAGTACAGCAGTGAGGGTAGCAACCCTCTCTCCACAGGAGATGGCGTCCACTGGGATGCTCAATGCTCCTCCCCTCACCTCGGATACACCAAGGCACTCTACACCACAGCCGAGCTCCAAACTCCTCCAGATGTCCTGCCTTCACATAGCCTCGGAATCAGAGGCCCACAGATGCAGAAGGAGGGAGAACCCCCCCCTACTTGCACACATCTTCGTCAGGTGGCATCTGATGGTTCTGGATTGATCTGTCTTCGGTCCACCAGAAGCCATCAACAGGCTGGCTGTGGGATCAGTTTTCCATTTTCTCTTCTCCCCAAGGATGCAGAAATTCATGGAGATCAAAGGGGCATGTGCACGCATGGCGTGCTGCTGCACCGGTTCTCAGCCATTGTCCTAATCTCCCACAATGCCCTCGACTGCACTTCTACCTGTGGTCACTCAGGTGGCAGTATATGACCCTTCCTCACCAGAGAACAGCGTCCCCTGGGATGCTCAATCCTCCCCTTAGCCGGCCCTTGATGATTGAAGCTCATTCTGGAGCACCAACATCACGAGCAACAGCGCTACTGCTGTGCAGATGGGACTGCAACCCATAAAAGCTTTTTGATTGTCACCCTTAATACATTCAGGAATTCTCAAGATTCTAAGATTGCTGGAACATACTTGGTTTCCCATGACTTCTAGACAGTACTTAGAATTCTGTTTTCTTTGACTAGGCCAGACACTGCCACAGTGGCTTTCAAGGTTGCACCAGCAGCATCCTTTGTCTCCATACCTGCAGCCGAAGCCAGAGTCTCACACACTGAGAGCAGAGTACCCAAATCAGCCACTTTTTGATCCAGCGAGATCACTTGCTTTCAAGAGCCTGGATGGCTTGCAGGACATCAGCAAGCATAACCTCCTCTCCTCCCCTTCAGTCAGTACTGCACTGAAGGCCTTGTCTCGTGCTCCACACACCGAGACATGTTACTGCTTTTTGTAGCTTCCACCAGTGGACAATTTCTTAGAAGGGCCCACAGTCCATTCCGAATGCACTGAAACTTTGCAAGAGATCAGCATGCAGCAGATGTATCGAAAATAATCAAAAAGCAAGCATTGTTAACTGTAAAAGAAATAGTTTAAAAGTGTTCTGTGTGACAGAGTACAGGGAAAGCACATCTATCGCCAGTGGCAGTAGGCTCTGCCCCCAAACCAGCTTTTGTTGAATGCCAGCAACAACAACAAAAAACCTGTCTCCATGCTGTCTTGTTCACACCATCAGCTTAGTCGATCTGGCCAGACCGTTCTCTACCCTTGAAAGCATCCCCCTTGAGTCAGTCTCATGTTTCAAGTACCTTGGGGTGTGCTTTGATACGCATCTCAACTTTTCAGTCCACAATGATGCCATCCTCAAGAAATTAGGCCCTAAACTAGGTGCCCTTTACAGGATCAAATACTGCCTTCCATTCCCAGTTCAGCGCGAGACTTTTTCTTAAAATGATTCTTCCACTGTTTGACTATGCAAATGTGGTCTATGCTAGCACCTCCAAACCCACCCTAGTGAAAGATTGGATCCTATTTTTCACCCTTTCTGTCAGTTTGCTTCTGGCTCTCCCCTCTTACTCACAACTATTCCCTGTATCAGTTCCTTGCACCTCCCTCCCTATCTTCCCGGCACCTATCCCACTGCTCTTCTAAGTACTGGTTTGCACCCCCCCCCTTCCCTCCGACTTCTCTGACCTTCTTTCTCCCTCTGCTCCTTCCTGTTATTCCCTCTGCTCCACTCTTCTAATACTCATTCCATTAATATCCTTCATTGCTCTTCCTCAACTGGCCAGTCCACTTTTTCGATATGGCTGCCTACTCTCTTGAACTTAGTCTCCTCCTCCTCCTTTACGTTTGTTCAGTCTTATCTTGCCCTTAAGCCCCTGCTGAGGTCCCATATCTCTTATTCATGCTCCTATCCTCACCCCTCAGGCACCTGATCCAGCCTCACCTCTGGTTTCGTCTCCCCCAGTGCTTCTCCAAGATTGTCTGGTGCACTTTTTAACTTTCAGATTTACTGCAAATACCTGTTTTAGATTTTGCTTTATTTTTATTTTTTTTATCTTCTTTGCCCACTCTGTTAAGAGGTCAAGTTTTGTTGTAACTTATTGTGCTGTTTGGGTAGTTGCCCTACTACTATCAGTGGTAAGCCTTAACTATTACGTGTGACTGACAGGAGTTACCATGTTGCTTCCATGTTAATTCCTGCATTTCTGTTCTCCCTGGTCTCCCCTGTCACGGCAGAAAACGAGCCTCAGCTCAGTACACTTTCCCCGTCAACAATTTTCAAATAAATAAATCTGTTTATCAGCATTTCTGTGTGTATAAATGTATTCCCTTACATTTTTACACATAGCAGACATGTCATCATCCATTTGTGCATGTGGTAGAGAGGTCACAACCTCTACCCCCCCACCACTGCTTCTTACAGCTTTTATTTTCACATTCACCTTCATTTTACGTAAGTCATTGACTCAGTTTCAAAACTGTGACCGTTTCAGTTCTAACCACCAGATCTTGCAGCCACTTCAGAACCCATGCAGCCATTAAATGAACGACAGTTGCCCAAGAATGGCAAACTGACTGCGCAACTGAATCCCAGTGACAGCATGTTTTTTTTTTTTATTTCAAGCCATCACTCTCTAACCAATCAGAAACAAAGATCCACTGTCCACACAGCAATGTTCTATCATCCTTCTAGCACCAACTGTTGCTCCAAACTTGTTTCATGAGAGACCACGCTGGCGCTTCCTAATACTCGGCACCAGTTCTACCTCAGTATGTGCTCAATAACACATAGCGACATCTTGCTATCCCAATTTTCATCTTCACACTTACAGTACTCCACAAATCAGCTGCTACAGATAACAGATAGCTCCTAATGGCATGTCCATGGGAACAGAGGGGAAAAGCACTAACAAAAAGAAACAACGCAGAAACGTATGACAAGTTTTATAAAAACTAAAAACAACCACAAATAAATAGACTAAGCTACAAGGTCTTAACCTAATGCATACACAGAATATGCAATGGGAACCTTGTCAGATGCATTTTTTATTCACATTCCAGCAGTTTTGACCTCGGAAACATCACTTGTGGTTTATGTCACTCATGAGGTTACTGGAGGTCAAACTCCTCTTGTGTAGATAAAAATGTATACATTTTTATGGTATGGGCCTAGTAAAAATATGCTTGATATTTTTTACAAGTTGTCTGTGACCCCAGGGAACAGCATTCACAATGCTGACGACATCACAACTGCCTAGCGTAGCACTGAAGCGAGCAGCTGAACTCGGAGAAACAGTTCAAATTCAAACATTAGCTTTACAAGTTATAACTAGTAAACTGATGTTGGATAAACAGAATAACAGACAGGAAACCAGCAGTAACAAGGCTGTGGTTGCATCTCGAGATTCTGGTGACATCATAAACCACAAGAACAACGCTGGAGTGGCTTATGATGCCACCAGAATCCAGAGATGGAATCACAGCCTTGTCACTGCTGGTTTCCAATCTGTTATTTTTTTGTAAAACAGAACACTCCAAACATTCCATCTCATAATTCCACTGATTTAATGTCAGAACGACAGTATTATGACTTTCTGATGTCGGATCTACAGTATTATGAGTTTTTGATGTCACGGATTCCCTATGGGAGAAAATGGAATTGACTACGCAATGATTTGACTCAAAATATACAATGTATCATCACTTATGAGGGGGCAGGCCTTTCATACCTCACGTGTGTCTCTGCCACTTGTGAGTTATGGTACTGCCCATCATACTTGAAGATAAATTGCATATTCTGAGTGAATGATCTGACTCAAAATGTGCATTTACCGCCAAGTAGGAGGGGGCAAGATTATAACTCACGAGAGGCAAGTCAAGCCACTGAGAATCTGATTTATACATAGTAAAATGAATTATGTGGAAAAACATTAAAAGAATTTAAGATACTGCCCCAAAAGCCTAGTTAAAACTCTTTTTCCATTCCTGATGGGTTAAGAGATGACCGAGCCACTGAATCCTTGCCAGATAAACTTAATGGGCTGAGCTGCCAATCAGAAAAGCTTGTGTCATCTTTGGCACAAAAACAATACCTCCGACCAATTAAGCTGCTTCTATGGGCTAACAGTGCGTGCTGCAGACCTTGCGATTTTTTTTAAATCATACAACAACAAAAACCTGTCATAATCAATCAGCTTCTCAGCTTACAACTGACCTGCTGGGTCCAGCAGCTGAGCAGATCGCTTTGCTTTCAAATCCTCTTTTCTGCAAGCTCAGAAGCTAACTTGTGGGGCAGAAACACCTTCAACACACTGCTGGTAATCCACCTCGACCACAACAAGAACTGAAATCTTGTGTTGTAACACATTCTTAAAGCTCTTTTGCTATTCTTGACTTACAGTGCCTGATAGGGCTGTCTGTAAGTGTGGTTGTGGACATATTTCCTACGAGACTCTGTGTAATCTTGCCTTAAGCCTGTTGTTTTCTACCAGACTAGTAGCACAGCTTGAAACCTGGGTTCAGATGTGGCCATGGATCCTGGCTCCTCAGACGAGTAGATAACGAGAACTTAGACTAGATATTTGGGAGAGGGGGTCAGGAAAGAAAACTACTGTTGTCCCAAAGGTACTGATAAACACTGTACTTCAAAGTAAAACCAAGAAAAACACAGCTAAGAATCAGTAAGTCTCAAGGCTCATTAATTCATTCTGTCATGCTAAACATCAGTTTTTGTTGTTTTTCTTAAGCTATTGTTTTACCTTTTCTTATGCAGCATACAGGCAGATGCTAAAAATATTCTTCATTGCTAACTGATCCAGGATCATCTAGAAGGAGTTCCCGGTCCTGGAATGCATTCGCAGGAACGTTGGGCTGAAGGAAAAAATATGGCACAAGTGGGTTGCCACTTGCGGAATTGCAGTTTCTCCTGCAGTTATGGTATTCTCAAAAGTGGAGCCAGTTGTATGGCAGCTTATTGGTGGTGTTGCTATACAAATCCCCGCAGCTGCAGAAAAATGTTACGGCCGATGCGACCAGCTGTAACATCTTCCACAGCTGCTGTGGATGAGAATAGCCATCTCCGCTGCTGTGGAGATTTCGGTCTACAACTGGAGTATTGGAGTTGTGGTGTGAGACTTAGTCCCAAGAACGTTTTGAGGCTCTGTGAGACAGATTCAGACCAGTGGTCAGATACCCCAACTTAGGCAATTAGATACTCTTAAAAGAAGACCGTGCTTAATATAGAAACTGCTGCAGCTGCTGCAGAAATACCAGAATAGGGCTTTTAGCAATGAATTACATTTGTTTAATTATCTTTTACATCTGTAACCCCTGCCCAAAAAAAAGGTGGAGCTTACTTTAAGTTATCTCTTCAGGCACCCTTTTGCCCTCCGGCTGGCCTTGATCTGTCCCTGGTGTTTTGCCCTCTTGAACCTGGGCTAATATCCAGTTTGAGGTCTGAATCCGTGTCAAATAACTGTGCATGCATAGATCCTGCGTGGCTGTGCAAAACTGGCGTATTGTGCTATAGCTTTAAGAGCTCTGTATCTGTATAGAAAGGCAATAGCTTGTGCTGGTCCCAGTGCTGCAGCGCTTGCGACCAGCCACGGAACGCTCTTTTGTACTCCACTCTTGCACTTGATAATAGTGCAGAGGGATCCCTATGGAATGTTGCCAATGTTTAATTCTAAAACTGGACTGAATGTTTATAAAGTTGGAGTTTAAAGCTGGACATTTAGCTGTCTGCCCTTTGGCAGCCATCTTGTTACTCTGACCTTTTGTTTTAGCCATTCGGAACTCAAGGGGTCCACAGGGATCCTTAGCTATGGCTGCTGGAAAGAACAGAGGACTATGTGTTTGGAAGCTTCCAAATGGCCAATCAGAAAGCAAGAATGGTGAGTGACAGCCTCAATGACCAATCAGATTACAATAATGTGTTTCTTCAGTTAGAGAAGGAACGTTTAACTGAGCAGTTGCCAGATGCTCTCAAGAAGAGAGAGAGAACTTCTCTGTGGGTCTCTCAGCTCACAGCCTGGGACCTACAGGCTAAGCCAAATAGGCCCTTCAGCCTGAACTGCACAGAGATTGACTCTGCAAGCCAGAGCCTTTATTCATCAGAGCTGGTACCCTGCGTTAGCTGCCAGAGAGATCGTGGAACGAATGTGCCAAAGCCAGTTTTCCAGAGTCAAAGGTGCCAGAGACTGTATCCTGAGTCTGGAGAAAAAAGTTCAGAGACGGTATCCTGAGTCAAAGCTGCATCTGCATTCTGACCAGATTAGGGAGTCGGTCACTAGTGCAGCAGTTCATGCTAGTTTGCAGTCACCTCGGGGGTTTGTGCCTGGACGTGGGGTTGAGTTGCGCTGGCCCTGGTCCCTTTATACTAGTCCCTGCTTCAGAAGCCAGAATCCAGGACTCCGGAGGTTCAAGCCTGCCCAAGGAAGCCAAACCCTACTGTCTCCATTTCAGAGACTGACATGCTACAGAACTGTGAGTAACTTCAGGGCTAGCCCTGCAACAGTGTTTTCCAAGTTGCCTTTGAAATGTACTGTTGGCCATCGGGCCGGGATTACAAATACCAGTTTGCCTAAGATTTCAGCCACTAAATTCATAAATGTTCAGCCATAACTGCATGGCTAAAGAGATAAATCGAATCATTTGTTTATGTGCACCAACGCTGGCCAACCAGCTGCAACATGCACCAAGCCTGCAACAGTTCAAGTCTGTGTACCCAGTGAAGCTAACTGGGAGTGCCTCTCTGGACTGTTAATTTGGGAATTGTGTCTAAATTATGCCATGCTGATGGGAGGCAGGATTTCAGTTGTTAATGTGTTTCAAAACCAAGAGTAACTTGCATAACCAAGCCTTTAATTTGCACTTCCTTATTCCCCCAAGTACCTCCAAAATGAAAAGGTCTTATTGCTATTGCAACACTGTCCATGAGCATATTATTACTGGGTACAATTTTTTTGTGTCTACCCTTAAAGGGTATTGCTGTTGCTTGCTATTCTCCAACAGACAACTGGAGGCCTCACTCTCTGAAGAGGCCTTTCTGGCGAAACCGATAGGAGGTGTTGGCTGTTCTCCTGGCTTGCGGTGAAAGGTTTTTGTTTACACCCTATTCGCTATATTTGCACTTTATTTGGGCTGAAATGATTTTGTATGGTTGGTGGTGCTGGAGTTTTGATGTTTTTCCCGGCCTCCACAATAGCCAGAATCCATTTGGTAAGTGCAGCCAGTGTGAGCATATTATTAGCTATAGCCATTAATTGTATGACTTTAGCCAATTTGAACTACTGTGTGTTTATCCATGTGTGGGACCACTGGGCGGGGACGTGGGTAGGTACAGCATCCCAGTGGATTGTATTAGCTTGTCATCGGACTCACTTATCCTTTTACTCTAGGTGAAGGCATCGCGCTAGTTATCTATTTTCTGGAAACAAACCCCCTTTCTTCCACTTGGAACAGAGCCAAGGCTCCTCAACCTGTATCAAGGTCATCAGGCAGGGGTAGCAGCCCGCTGGTGCACAGTGCATGGGTTACACATTATCATCCTATCAGAAGACTCATCTGCAGACACATCGCGCACTCCCGTCGGCCTCCTACATGTGGGTTATGCTAGTAAGTGCTACCAACTCTGCAATTAGTTGGTAGCACTCATTAGCATAACCTGCATACAGGATGCTGACAATTCCAAACCACACTAAATCTGAAATGTTCTATTGCCAGTCTTTGTATACTTAGTTATTTGTACTTAATTAGGTGGTTATAGAAATATTTGCTTCTAATTCTGTAAAATGTGTGATCTTGTTTTATATGTTGTTCAGTAACTAATTTATTATCAGGACAACTCTGAAAATAGGCCCTGTGCCCTGACAGTCTCATCCTATGTAACAATAAGAATACGTTCCTCACCTGTAACTGTAGTTCTAGGAGTGGTACATGGTTCACAACCACACCCTGGCACTTCCACTGGAATAATGTTTTTGGCCGGAACATCTTTAAAGTGATTTATGAAGGTTCCCCAAATGCCTTGTTCACATAGTATGCCATTGCCAGCCATGCTTCAGATGCTGAAGCTGCAATTTGTTTTGTAAATATAATCTGTCATAGTCATTTTTAGTTTATGTTTTATCAGCACTTTGTTTCTGGCTACTCTCCAGTTTTTCTGTGTGGCCACACCCCCAGAATGATGTCATACAAGGGAGCTGTCAATGTTTTACATACAGCAACAAGGAATTCTGGGTAATTTATAACGTTGCCTTAAATGTTCTTACTCAGAAGTGCAGTCTCTTATGTTGATAGTGGTGACTGCAGTACAGCACCTAATATGTAGATGTCCATAGCAAGGCATTGTGGATACAATAAGAAGTTGTTTTCCAATTTCCTTACCGTGAGGTGCAATCTCCTATTTCAGTAGTGGCTTCAACAATATAAACTCTTGTATGCTTATTTTCAAAACAAGGCATTGTGCATACAGTATCTAGCTACATGACTTCTTTACTGAGAGATATAGTCTCCTATTTCTGTAGTGACCAAAGAAATATAATAGCCTGTATACTAATTTACATAGTGAGGCACTGTGGGTACAGTAAATAGCTGATTTTTCTGTCTCCCTAATCAAAGTGCAGTCTCCTATTTCAGTAGTGTTTACAGCAGTACAATCTGTAGAAAAGCTTCTGGAAAAATGTTTTTGTGATCAGGTAGGCCAAAAAGCTCATTTGTCATTCTGTGTAGATGTTGTTTCACTTTTACTGCCTGCTGGTGAAGTGACAGGTCTGAAGTGACAGCTCCTTTCAGAATGTGGGTGTATGATGATACATTTCTATTTTATGTTATAGGGTTAGAATGGCTGTAAGTAGTTTGGGAGGGTAATAATGAGTCAATGATTACATGGCTATGAGCGGCTTTCCGCCAATCAAATCACTGGACATTTTCTACACGTGTTATAATGCTAGATATAACTACTTGAAAACAATGTAAAGAGTCAGCTAAAAACTGACAGTGTCCCTTTAAAAACGTTGTTTCCCTTGTATGAAGTCATGGTTGGGGGCTGCAGCACAGAGGGAAAAAAGGGACAGGGTTATGTAATTGAAGCACCACACATAAATAAAAGGATTTATTTCATGGAAAACAGCACTATTTGGCATTTTGAATGGTAGGAGACTGATTCACAACTCCTACAGGTTACTACTCCCATTTGCTATGGCAAACTTGATAAATCACTTTAAGAGGCACTGTCATGAAAAATTAATCAACTACAGTTTACATTTTAGCCAACAGAATATGACCCCCCCTCTGTGGAGTAAGAGGAGTGTTCAGACTGTAATGTCCCATATGAATCGACATACTAAGCCCAGCAAGACCTTGGGAAGAAAAAGATGTGTCGTGCAGTATATGCAATACAACCCCGACAGTTCTTGTTTCCCACTACATTATGTAAAATGATTAACTCGTTTGAGATCTCACAATTCAGCCTCCCAGAACAAACATTTCAAGTTTAGCAGAAGTTATAGTAACTGAAATAAATGAGAACAGAATGCTAAGAAACCAGTCACTGCATAAACTGGGTACCAAAGTAGTTATAGTAATACACTGCTTCAAGACAGCATATGATGAGCTTTTGCTGATAACTCGCATGTTGATTAATTGATGTGTTGCCAATTTAGTTTTTAATATGTTTTAATATGTTTTATTCTGCATTTTATTGTAATGCGCTTTGATTTTGAGAAAGGCGCAGATAAATAAAGTTATTATTATTATTATTATTATCATTATAAGAGATGCTGAAAACTTCCCAGAGTTCATCAGAACTCTTCGATAGTCTAGGCCATCCACCTCCCAGCATTGTGGGGATCAGTGCACTGAAAGCATCTACCCCCATAAAATCTGAAGGTTAACAGCAGCCAGAAGGAAATGTACAATACCTAATCCCCTCAGTTGCTAGTGATCGGCAGAAAATTGCTTTCTCCTATTCCTCATCACAAATGACCAGTCAGGGGAGTTTCCTGATCTCCTGGCCCTCCAAGTGAATTCCCTGTTGGTTTCTCACTGCTGTCAAAATCAAGTCCCAAGACTTTGTTCCAGAGGTCACAATCAGCACAACTCTAAGTGTAGAGGTACTTGTTGATTGGGACTGCAGGTTCACCCTGTATGCCCTCCTGGTCTTGGTGCCATCCACATCTCCCTACCATCCACATTTCCCTTAATCCACAACTCTTTCAGAAGCTAGATTCACACAAATGTAATGATACTGCCTCCTTCAGTTCCCTCCAGAAGGCCAACCATCTGCACGTTCCTGGTCCAACATCCATTTTCAAGGGCTTCAGCATAGCTGTGGAGAAGTGCGTTTTTTTCTTAGTAAGCTGCAAACAGTAAGGCCAGCCAAGTGGCATAGAGGCTAAGGCGCTGGTGCTAACACTTATTACGCCCGGCCGACCTGGGTTTGAGAGCGAGCCAGGTGTCGGAGGTTGGCACGGGGGGGAGGGCGGAGCTGGACTTGATCTGCTGACAGGCAAGCTCTCCTTTCCGGGGAGGAAGCGTGGCGTCCCTCGGCTGATGGGCGAACCCCAGGGGAGGCTGAAGGAAGTTTGGGCCGGAGGGAGCCTAGGTAGTAGGCTAAGGGGTTGGGGAAGGAGGCCGTGGCCAGGGCTGTTCGGTGCATGCACGCCTCCACGCACATGCACGCTGACTCCTGGGGCCTCTGGGATAAAAAACGGTGGCAAATGCTGGTCTGCAGGGTGAAGACCGACCTCCCCGGAGGTGCCGCTCCTGGGCTGGGCAGGTAAGAGCCGGTAATTCCGGGGGACGGGGCTGGAGGGGGGTCAGTCGGATGGGAGCCGACTGGCTGGGGAGCAAAAATCGTGACATGATAAAAAAAATAAGCTGCACAACAGTAGCCTGGGCCTTGAGAGACTAATCCTCAAACTCTATAGCAACAGAGGTGGTGATTTCAGTTTTAGAGTCCTAAGCCTCTTTTCATTTCAGGATCTTTTCATTTTTCTGTTCTTTTCCCAGACCACCAAAAAGACTGTCTCCCAAGGTGGTGCCATTCCTACCGCACCTGCTGCCTCTGAGTTTCTAACTCCAGCACTCCCTGGGCCTAGCTGGGCCTGTTGCTGTTGCTGCTGCCTCAGCCTGGCGCCTCCATTTCTTTTGGGACACCCCATTACAGAAAACATTATTGTCAAGTTCTTCACATAAAGACCCAACAGAAGCCATCAACGAAGTTACTGCAATTTACAGCAGCTTAATTCTTTTAAAACTGCACTTTGAAAATTGTTGTATGGAGCCGACATGACTTGCCACTAGTCATGTGCTCGGCTCTTTAGTGCCTGTCACAAACACACTCTGCAGGTCAGGCCTTCTGCTCCCAGGGTGCCAACCTCAGAGTACAATAGTGTGCACAGGTAACAGACAGGGTAACCCTCCTGTCTGTTTTGGGTTTGAATCACCTGTAGTTTCAAGTTCTGGGAGGATTCAAACTGCAAACCTTATGCTAGCACACCCAATTAACAGGCTCGGATGTGTACTCTCTTCGGGAAATGCAATACAATCCTTCGCCCAAGGGCACCTAACCAGGTATCCAAAATGAACCCTTAAAACTCTATAAGAGACCTTTTTGAGCTTAGTAACACCATCAAACCTTTTTAAACCATTGTCAGACTTAAAAATACAGGCACCACACCACAAAAAGAAAACTGGGAAGACACAGGCAGTATCTTAAGAAAAGGTGGTTTACTAAAAACTGTAAAATAAGTAAGATAAAATACAGAACAGATATCAAGAGCCTACAATTGCAAAAGAAAATTGGAAAGTTACAAAACAAAACTCCTACCACAATACATTTAGATCTTTGCTATCTAATGTATTACCTCTGTAAGTGCATTTTAAGTTAGAGAGTTCTTTATTTCTTTACAGCCCAAGAAGATATATCCCAATTCACATACACTAATACATTTTCAACTCTATTTCCACACCCACTTGATAAGTCATCTAGCTCCTCCTTTTAGAATTTATTCCTCCAAACATAATTTCCTACCAGGAGGTATTTTAAAACAATGGTAACATCAGAAGAAAAAAACATTTCCTATACATAACTCCTTAATTATACATTTTTCCTTTGAACTTAGCAATCCCACACTGGCACCAAGGTGTTAAAAAGCCAACAGGAATCAGCCCAATGACGTTCTTTCCCTGATGTCATAAAACTCATATTTTTTTTCCAACATCAAAGCAGCAGCAGCAGCAGCAGACAATAAACTGTTTTCTGGAGGACGTTCCAATTAACTGTTTCCTTCTGGTCTGTTTTATTACATTCTGTGGTTTCAGCGGCTGACCTTGTAATTTAAAGGCCAAATCTCTCCTACTGAAATGGTCATACACAGACCATGCATTTATAATACCAATATCATACAATGATCACAAGCAAGAGCAGAGCGGCCCACCCCTTCCCACCTAGACTGAATCTGGGGGCTCTATCCCCTGCATGGGATGAGCTCCCTAAATCAGTTCTCTCCTCATATAGAAGCAACAAGCCATCTGCGTTCTGATTGGTTATTCCAGCCCTATGCAAGATCATCATGTCATACCCTTGCAAGGCAAGACTCCATCTTAATAGTCTACCATTCGTTTTTCCCATTTGTGTCAGCCAAGCCAGGGGGTTTTGGTCAGTTTGTACCTCAAAATGCTACCCGTATAAGTATGGCTCTAACTTCTTTAGGGCCCACACCATGGTAAGACGCTCTTTTTCCACAGTAGAGTATGCCTGTTCCCTGGGAAGTAACTTTTTACTTAGGTACACAATGGGGTGATCTTTCCCTTGGTTGGATGCCGTGACTTAGTACTTCCCCAATACCCACATCGGAGGTGTCAGTCTGGACTATAAAGGGTCTGCTATAGTCAGGACTTGTCAATACAGGAGCACTGCACAGTGCCTCCTTCAGTCTGGTAAAGGCTTTTTCACAGGCTGGTTCCAGGTAATTTTCTTAGGCATCCTTTTCTTTACCAGGTCAGATAGGGGAGCAGCCAGGGCACTGTAATTGGGTACAAATTTCCTATAGTACCCTGCTGTCCCGAGAAAACTCCTGACCTGCTTCTGCATTTCGAGTCTGGGCCATGCTTTGATCGCCTCTATTTTTACTTGGCTAGGACGGAGCCAACCCCGGCCTACAACATGCCCGAGGTATGCAACTTCAGCCATGGCCACATGACACTTCTCAGCTTTGACAGTGAGCCCAGCCCTCCGTATCCTGCCCAGCACTTTCCTAAGGTGGGACAGTTGTTCCTGCCAGATGGCACTGAAGATGACAATGTCATCTAGGTATGCCACGGCGTACTCCTCAGCACCATTTAACACCTGGTTCACCAACCTCTGGAAAGTGGCCAGGGCATTCTTCATTCCAAAAGGCATTACTTTAAATTTAAATAATCTTATCTGAGTGATGAAGGCCGACCTCTCCCTAGCTCTGGTAGTTAACTCAACCTGCCAATACCCCTTTGTCAGGTCAATAGTCGTAAGGTAGGTCGCCCCTCCCAACTTGTCCAGGAGTTCGTCCGTCCATCCGGGGCATCGGGTGGGCATCTGACTTCGTGACTGCATTCAGTCCATGATAGTCCACACAGAAACGAGTAGAGCCATCTGGCTTGGGCACAAGGCCTATGGGTGAGGCCCAGGGGCTGTGGTATCTCTGGATTACCCCCAAATCCAGCATTTCCTCCACCTCCCTCCTAATGTCCTTTTCGACAGCCTCTGACACCCAATATGCTGTTCACCGTATGGGCACCTGTGTCCCTGCCTCCACATTGTGCATCGCTAAGGGGGTTAGTCCAGGCTTAGCGCTGGACAGTGGGGCAAAGTCTGCTAAAACTTCCCTTACTTCCTGGATCTTGTCCAGGGCCAGCTGGGGTGACAATTTAACTGCCCACAGAGGACTCCCACTTGCTTTCTTCCAGCAAGTCCAGAACGGGGTCTCCTTCATCCGTCCCCTCCCTAAGGCAACACACTGCAAACACCATATCAGCCCTATTAGCATATGGTTTCATCATGTTGACTTGGTATATTCTTTCTGTATGTTTTCTGTCAGGTAACTGTATGATATAGTTCACGTCATTTACCTTTCTGACTACTTTGTATAGTCCTGCCCACTCAGCCTGCAGCTTGTCCTTCCAGACTGGGATGAGGACCATGACTTCCTGACCCACCGTGTATGAGTGAGCTCTGGCTCTGCGGTTATACCACACTTTTTGTTTTTGTTGGGCAGCTGCCAGGTTGCTCTGGGTTGTCCCCATAAGCTCCTTCAGCCTTTCCCTAAACCTAATGACATAATCCACTATGGGAGTTCCCTGGGTGGCGTGCTTCCCTTCCCAGTCCTCCCGGATCAAGTCTAGGGGCCCACGTACCTGGCGTCCATATAAAGAGCTCAAAGGGGGAAAACCCTGTTGACTCTTGGGGCGCCTCCCTGTATGCAAACAACAGGTGGGGAAGGTATTTCTCCCAGTCCCTCCCATGCTGTTCAGCAAACACTTGGAGCATTGACTTCAGTGTACCATTAAATCTTTTCACAAGCCCACTGGCTTGTGAGTGACAAGGTGTTGTGCATCTCTGCACCACCCCAAACTTCTCCCACAAACATTTCATCAGGTCTGACATGAAGGAATCTCCTCGATCGGTGATAAACTAGTGCAGAAACCCAACACAGGAGAAAATCCCTTGTAAGGCATCTGCCACTTTGTCTATGCTCAGTGAGGATAGAGTGACTGCCTCTGGGTATCAGGTGGCATAATCCACCACAGTCAGGATGAACCTCTTCCCAGAGGAGTTGGGGGTATTTAAAGGGCCCACAATATCCATTCCCACCCTCTGGAATGGCTCCTCCACTACGGGCAATGGAATTAGGGTGGCTTGGGTTTTCTTACCCACCTTCCCTATTTCTTGGCACCGGTGACAAGACCTGCAATTCTCCTTCAACTGCTGGGTGAAGTTGGCCCAATAGAAATTCTGGGCCAACTGCTGCATAGTGCATGTGATTCCCAGATGACCAGACAAGGGAATATCATGTGCAATCTTGAGCAACTGCTCACAGTACCCCGGGGAACGACAAACTGCCTGCCTATCACCCCCTCCCTCTGTCTTAGCATTCCGCGTATACATCAGTCCATTGTCCCAATAAACGTTATGTTTTCCGTCACCTCCCTGTGCTCCATCAGAGTCTGCCCAAGCCCTCAGCTTCTCTAGACTAGGGTCATTTTTCTGAGCAGCTGCAAACTCCTTACACATTCCCAAGGCATGAGACAGGTCCCCTTTAGTCTCTAAACTAGGGTCCTTAGCTCTAGCATCAGGGCACTCAGGATCATTGCCATCCCTAACCCTCTGACAATGGGTCACCCTTCCTTCCTCAGAGTAACCCTCCGCAGCTGTTTGGTTAGCTGCTACCAAAGAAATTTCTACCCCCCTTTCATTAGTTTCCATATCAGGAGACACAGGCTGGGGAACCAGCCTCCCAGTGGTTTCCACAGTGGCTTCTATGGGATCCAGGGAACTACAATTTTCCCTTACTGCTTGGCTATGGGTAACTGCACACACATCCCCTGTTTGAGACTGTTGCCAAGGATGACATCAACTGCTAAAGTTTTGGCTATAGCCACCTGTTGCACAGTTCCCTCAGTTTCACCCCAGTCTAGGAGAACACTAGCGAGTGGCAATGTTGTCTCCTCCCCAGCGAACCCTTGTACAGTTACAAGTTTATTGGGTATAAGCTGACCAGGCTCTACCAGATCCCCTTTTACCACTGTCAGGGATGCCCCTGTGTCTCTTATCCCTTGTGTCTGTACACCATTCACAGTGACTGGGTGCATGTGTTCCCTTATGTTCACATGCATGCTTCCAGGGACACACAAACAACCCACTTCTTTCCTAGCACCAGCTTGCGTATTGCTCATCCTTTTGGGACACTGTCTGGCAATATGCCCAGTTTCTTCGCAAACCCAACATTTGTTTCTTTCTCAGAGAAATCTTTTCTGAAACCTGAGACTAACTGGTTTGGTGGAGGCAGTGAGGGTTTTAGCTGCCCTGAAGGCGCACTTTTCCCTTTCTGCGCTGCCACGCCCATCCCATTCGCTCTTAGAGCAGGTCTGCTCTTGGCATAGCGGTCCGAGAGTTCAGCAGCCTCTTGAACTGTTTTGGGATCTCAGTCCTCCAGCCAGGTTTTCAGCTCTGCTGGGCATATCCCCAAAAATTACTCTGACAATATAGCATTTTCAATTTTATCTACAGAGTTTGCTTCAATTCCCTCCCACCAATGTTTTAAACATCGACTTTGTTTCGTGGCTAGCTCCTTGTAGCTCATGTCAGGACTTCTCCTGAGTTTACGGAATTTAGCTCTGTATGCTTCTGCAGTTAAAGCAAACTTTTTTAAAAGTACAGCTTTAAGTTTGCTGTAATCATTACTGTCCTCCTTGTCCATTTGACTCAATGCATCCTGAGCTTTCCTGGTAAGTAGCGGGGATAGCAGGAAGCTCCAGGTCCCTCTAGGAGTATTTGCCTGAATACAAACTTTCTCAAAGGAATTTAAAAAGACATCCCTATCCTCCCCCACTTTAAATTCAGCTATCAACTTGGAATTTAATTTATAACCCAGTCCTGTAGTTCCAGTTAAACCCAAGCCACTTACCTGCTCTGGTGCTGGTGATTGGAGTTGTAGCTTCTACAGTTCATGTTGCCTCTGGCAGTCAAGCTCTTCTTGGTCAGCCTCTCACTGTTCTCGCTCCCTCTTCTCCTCTGTGGCTCGCTGGCGCTCACGCTCTTCATGGTCAGCTTATCACTGCTCTCGCTCCCTCTTCTCCTGTGTGGCTCACTGTTCTCGCTCCTTCTTCTCCTCTGCAGCTTGCTGTTCTCACTCCCTCTTCCCCTCTGCAGCTTGCTGCTCTTGCTCCTCTTCTCTCTGAAACTCCAGCTCCATCCTGCGCAACTCAATCTGCAGCCTGATTGTTTCTGGCTCCAGAATACTGGTGACCTTCCCCTGCTGCTGTGGCCCTTGGCTGGCACTGGCCTTGCTGTCCTCCTCACTGGATCCAGACACTGCAATGGATACTGGCCCCTCCATGCCCAAGGTTTGGTCCTTTACAGTCACAGACTGTGACTCGACGCTCTGGGCAACTGCTGCCATCAGGGCATCTATGAGGTTCTGTTTGTTGGCTTTCCCCTCATACTGGACTCCTCTACCTGGCACAACTGCCTCAAGTAGTCTGCAGTGTACCCACTGTAGTTGTAAGCTCTCTTCTTCCCTAACTGCAGCTACTCTAACTTGCACTTTAGAAACAAAATATAGGAGGTAGAAACTTTGACTGTAAGCAAAATGATATAGTTCTCTTTTCTTTTTAAAAGTAAATCACTGCATTTTTTTGCAAGTGAGCTGTACAGTATTAAGCGGACACACTGAACTGTTAAAGCTTGTGTTACCAATTACTTTTTATCGCACCGCTGCCAATCAAATCTGTCACAAACGCACTCCACAGGTCAGGCCCTCTACTTCCACAGTGCAATAGTGTGCACAGGTAACAGACACAGTAACCCTCCTATCTGTTTGGGTCTGAATCACCTGTAGTCTCAAGTTCTGGGGGATTCAAACTGAGAACCTTATGCTAGCATACCCAATTAATAGGCTCGGATACATACTCTCTTTGGAGAATGCAGTACAATCCTTCGCCCAGTGGCACCTAACCAGGTATCCAAAATGAACCCTTAAAACTCTATAAGAGACCTTAGGTATTTCTTACCTTTTCCGAGCTTAGTGACACCATCAAGCCTTTTTAAATTGTTGTCAGACTTAAAAATACAGGCACTCCACATGCAAAAAGAAAATTGGGAAGACACAGGCAGTATCTTAAGAAAAGGTGGTTTACTAAAAATTGTAAAATAAGTAAGATAAAGTACAGAACAAATATCAAGAGCTTACAATATCAAAAGAAAATTGGAAAGTTACAGAACAAAACTCCTACCACAATATATTTAGATCTTTGCTATCTAATGTATCATCTTTGTAAGTGCGTTTTAAGTTAGAGAGATCTTTATTTCTTTACAGCCCAAGATGATATATCACATTTCAGATACACTAATACATTTTCAACTCTATTTCCACACCCACTTGATGAGTCATCTAGCTCCTCCTTTTAGAATCTATTCCTCCAAACATAATTTCCTACCAGGAGGCATTTTAAAATTAATGGTAACATCAGAAGAAAAAACATTTCCTATATATAAATCCTTAATTACACATTTTTCCTTTGAAATTAACAATCCCACACTGGCACCAAGGTGTTAAAAAGCCAACAGGAGTCAGCCCAATGACGTTCTTTCCCTGATGTCATAAAACTCTTATTTAGTTTCCAACATCAAAGCAGCAGCAGCAGACAAACTGTTTTCTGGAGGATGTTCCAATTAACTGTTTCCTTCTGGTCTGTTTTATTACATCCTGTGGTTTCAGCTGCTGACCTTGTAATTTAAAGGCCAAAATCTCTCCTACTGAAATGTCATACACAGACCATGCATTTATAATACCAATATCATACAATAATCATAAGCAAGTGGCAGAGCGTCACAGCGCCCTTCCCCAGAAAAAAGTTTCTGATGCACCATTTGATGTCCCCCAACCCCTCATTCCATGCTGTCTGGCTTTGTATAATAGCTTAGCTTCGCATGAAGTACTATATGAAAGGCCTTGTTAAAGTCAAAATATATCATATTCACCGCCTTCCCTTTGTCTAGCTCCTTGGTTATCCTTTCAAAAAACTCCTACAAAAGTTCTAAGTGCTGTGATCTTTTAATTGAAGTAAACTTTTCTAAGCACTGTACTAGTCTTTCCTTGATTATTGCCTTAGGCATCTAAGATTGAAGTCAGTCTCACAGGCCTGTAGTTTCCTAGGTCTCCCCCACTCATTTCTTAAACAATAGACTGCAAGAGTGTAGGCAGAAATTTCATTTTTGTACATACACTCTCTAACTGCTACCCCAGCCATGAGCCTGGTATGTGTTTGGCACGTCACTGTAAATGGATTTTTAATCCATCTCAAATCAGACTGTATACTTATATCCATATCCCAAATAAAGCATTAAACAGAACCATGACCAAAATCAAACATCGCAATTTATATATTCTCTTTCAATCCAGATTACAATGATATGGGCTAGAAAAAGACATATGGTTTGGGGCAGGTATTCATAAAATGTACATAAATGTGTACAGTGAATATGCCTGCCTGCAGCCTTGATAGACTAGCACTGGCCTTACACTGGTCTTCCGGCACCTTCCCCTATGTCACACATGCAGTTCATGAAAACTGTGTCATTTTTGTGCTACACTATGCCAGGTAAAATATTTAGCAGCTGATCACACACAGACCCATGCTAACACCCCTTCAGCAAAGAATTACAACCCATGCTGAGCGAAGATGAAATATTTAAAGGCAGATTCCCCAAGACAGTTGCCATTTTGGCTAGCCCTATAACTTTTCTAATATATCAGTATTATGAAATGAATGGTCAAAATCCTCAAATCTGATTGGCCAAGGCCACTTTCAGACAGAAAGATATCTCAGTACATAATCCTGTTCTGAAAGTAGGTCATGCCATCAGTCAACAAAATCAAAATGGATCCATTTCATAATTACAATAATGCAGTCCAGTGTGTGTGCAATATCATGGGCCATCATCCCTTCTCGGATGGCCGAGATCACTCAGCCTGTCGCCTCATGCCTTACAAAACAACTGAAATGGGACAATACACCTTGTTGTGTATTATTGCTTAACTAGGAGATCAAAATAACT
This sequence comes from Neoceratodus forsteri, assembly GCA_016271365.2. Lineage (NCBI taxonomy): Eukaryota > Metazoa > Chordata > Ceratodontiformes > Ceratodontidae > Neoceratodus > Neoceratodus forsteri. Next base: position 1,733,968,299 of record CM057449.1, read on the forward strand.
ATGAAATCAGAGGTACAACACCGTGTACAATACAAGATGCAAAACCTACACCTATGTACTGTATGTACCCAGACCACCATTTAAACAGGACAGAATAGCACAATAAAAATAAACAGGTCCTAAACCTGTAAATCAAGCAATGTGGTTTACCAACGTCAGCGCAAAAACTGCCCAAATGGATGCTGTGTGGGGAATACAAAGGAACCACTGCAAACCAAGATGAACTTTCACTGGTACACAATATTAAACCAAGTAAGCAGCACACCAATAGGACAGCATGTTTCCCAACCAAATTATTCTATCTCTGAACTTTCTATCCTAACACTAAGAGAAGGACATGGGAACTGAAATACATCAAACAACTTAATTCTAAACACAACTGGCTCAGTCGGGACATTGAATTTATGACACACTATGGAGAGCGCTAACACCTCTATTACTAAATAGGACATAATACAGTTATACTTATTTCTTATGCACCCTTCTCATTTGCAGGTTTTTTTTTTTCTTTCCACTCCACCTCCCCTGTATTATGTGTATTTCAGTCACAAGCCACTACCCATTTCCTGTGTTCCTGTCATGAAATTCACATGTTTTTCCTTTAAAAATTCAACGCATTTAAAGGAGTACAACAATCCAAATTTGCAAAACATATGTTGTGCAGAGTGTTTTGATTTGTGTGTGTAGTCCTGGTGTTTTCTTCCCTTTGTTTGTTACTGGAAGTTTTTTCTAAATTCTTCCTATTAGTTTTATGGCCTCTGAGGATGTCCACGTTAGCATTCTTTATTGCTCTTTTTCCTACAATGCATCCTGTCTTATGTGACAGTGATGCGTCCAGGACCCCTGATTCAGGGAGGGAAAGGTGCTGCTGCAGCAGCAATCTGCTGTTAGGAGCCTTATGTTCCGACCTCAACTAAATAACTCTTAATTCAATATTTTTGTTTTCTAGGTATGTGTCAAGGACAGGTCTACTCAGCAAGCATAAATGTTTTGTTTTTAAAGCTTTTCATTTCATCAAACTATACTCACATAAATCACGCTGGGTCATCAGTGCCATAATTAGTAGACTCTAGCTGTTTTCTTATAGAATAACCCAGTCAATTATCCCTTAGGTGTTTGCTAACAATATAGCCTTTATTAGTACTCACTGGATAAGGAAAGTGTGACAGAATTAAGACCCTGTCCCATCTGTTATTCAGAGAGGGTTAAAAGTAAGGATCTATTCTGTCCTCTCCCATTCTGCCACTTATCTGACTCTTGCCTGTTTGATTGCGCAATCACATTTTTCTTGTAGCACACAGGAATTGCTCACTATAATGGTCCCACAATTTCCCCCGTTATCACCCTTCCTTTGCTTGCTGTTTCTATTCTTTGCTTCTCTCCTTGCTTCTCTGTCATTAAAACAATTATTGTGAATCAATATGTGAAACTGGGATCCCTTTGTTTGCAAATGTATATAATTATATTGTTAATATGATTGCAGAAAGCTGTTTGGGCTTATTAGAAAAATAACAAACTGGAACACAGAGGGACTGACCATGAGTAGGGATGTAAATTTGTCATGGCAGTCGTACACATCATGGATTCCATGACGTTTGGACTTTATTCAGGACTTCCATGACTTTCACTATTGTCATCAAAATGTAGCAATGATGACAGTGCCACAAAGTTTACTAATGATTTCATGAACAACCAATGAGTTATTAAATCCTCATCCATGACAAATTTACATTCTTAACCATGAGATATACAGTATTTTGACCTCCTCAAGCTTGTTTACAAAACTGTCAACAGGAAACCAGCTCTGGGACAAAATGTATTATTTTATTGCACCTTTTAAGTGTAGATGTGCTCTTCTGGCTGGCCTCAGGAAGGAAAAATGACAAAGTTTGGATACATTTTTGTGGAAAACAGATGTAACTTGCAACAACAGGATGCAGAGTTTGAATTGCCAGGCCAAAGCATCTTATATAATTAAAGCAGTGTTTTTCCAGTGAGACTCAGATGTAGAATTTCTTTGTTTGCACTGCCTGTATGAACAGCTATCCTGTATAATCTTATTTTATTGTTATTAAAGATATGGTTTTGTATTTACATTGTGTGGGGCTTCAATTAGAGGGCAGCTTAAATTGGAGGGTGGCTTCTATTCAAATGGTTCTACCAGCAGATCAAGAAACACCAGTTTTTCTCCAGTAACAAATGGGTAATTACTGCAGCATCAAAGCTTCTCCTTGTCATTTCAAGGCTTTTATTTTAAGCTTTTATTATATTTAGCATACAAGCTTTTTTTTCCAATGTATGCTTTATGCCCCCCTACTCTCCAGCTCTTCACTCCTGACGGATCTGAAGGCACCTCCCGATCCCCTTCTACCCTCCAGCTATGGCCACTTACCTCCATGGAGCCATGACTTCACCCCCAGGTAGGGTCGGAGTGAGGGCTACCCCAGACATCAAGTGGTGTCAGGCAGTGGCACGCCCACTGGTAAGGTAGGGGAACCTGGATACCAGGGCTGACTTTGTCACTGAGGCTCTGGGGTCGGTATATTTTTCCCTATTGCTGCCCCTGGGACATCATGTACAGTGATGCCAAGGCTGGGAGGAGCACACTATGTGTACATCTTCCTGCTGGCGTCTATGACGTCCCCCTTCCATGTTTCTATCCCTTCTTGCACTGCCACCTGTGGTCCCTGCCACAGGAAGTGGAACCCTCTCTCCTCGGAGGAGGAAAGCGTCTCATGAGACGCTCATTACTCCTTCTCTTCTCAGTAGGCTCCCAGCGACCCAAGCTCGCTCTCGAACTCGGGTCACCAATACCATAAGCGGTAGAGTTACAACTGCACCAATAGGCAGACAGCATAGTTAGCGCTTGAGCGGAGCATAGTCAGGTGAAGAAAGAGAGACAGAGCTGAGTGGGTCTGGCAGAAAGCGAGTAAGAGTAGGATTTAAATCAGTAACTGGAAAAAAGCAATGCCTGACATGAACAAAATGTTTTTTTGAACTCTGCTACCCTCCATCCTTAGTTTCCCTGCTGTGGTGGTGTGCAAACAGAATCCTGGGTATCAGCAGTGATTAGATGGGAGAGACTGAGAGCTGAATGCTGACAGCAGGTGGGGGAGACAGAGACCAGGTGTGACCTCATGTCTGTATGTGGAGTGTAAGCAGGGCATGACCAGCTGAGCACAGCCAAGCATTACGAGCACTACAAGTTTTTGTTTGTGTTTCTTGAGTACAGTAAGTTTTCTTTCTTTTATGGATATTGGTATTCCCCTCTGATTGCTTCAGTAACCAATGGAGAACAGATGCAGGATGTGGGAGTGTGCGCAGTGTTGGCTGAGGGACGGACAGCCCACGAGGTCAACAGACAAGAGACTGTCTGAGTTTTAACCTGTACCTGTAAATAACCTTATTATAAACTTGCTTTTTTTTTTTTTTTTTAAACTTACTATGCTTTATAGATATCTGGTGCACTGCTTCCCTCAGCCTCCCGCTCTGCAAGTGAGCCCCAGTGTTGTTCTCCACCCCAGTGCCCCTTGGATTACCCCCAGGGCACAGCCCCCCGGCACTTACTCCAGGGGTGCCAAGTAACTGATGTGGTAAGGATCCAGGGCCGTCATGGGCGGGGGCATCACTCACGCGCCAGAGGATTTTTTCTTGTTGTTGGAGGGCGGGTCTAGTGGATGCCATGACGCACCACGTCATGCAACTGTCCCCCCCACCCCATGACACCAGTCACTGCTGCAGTGTGTCCCATGGTCACCCGAGACTACCGAAACCAGAGTCACACTACCTCTCTTGGGGGTGGAGAGCATGCTACGGCCGCTCAAGCTACCCATGCCCTGGCCAGCCCTTGAGCGTCCCAAGTCCATTCCAGAACCCGGGGTACCCACATTGCAGTGGTAAATATTTCCATTGTGCTGATGGGTTGGCCAATAAACTTCCTTTTCATAGTATGCACTGACAGGGAGCAAGAGCAAGGGATACCGAGAACGCCAGACTATGCGGCTAGCATAAAATCGCCCTGCAATATAAGCCACAGTCTACTGCAGGGGCGGTTTGTATTACAAACAACAAGCCATAAATGCAGCTTCTAACAGAGAGCGGCTTCAATTACATTAAACCCCTCCCTCACCTGCCCCACACTGTAACTGTCGTAGCTGGCCTTAGCAGTGGGCAGAGTTTCCTTACCTGCCCTCCACACTAACTGCCCCTGCAATTAGGTGGGCCTGGCTTGGATCTTTCCTCTACAGGCATGCACTCTGCTCTGATTTAGCACTTACTGTCCTACTGGAGGACATTCCTGGTACTAGTTGACTCCTACCACCCCCTCCTTACAGCCATCTCCCTCCCCCCCAAGTCGGCTTTTTTCAGTCCCCATCCCTCTTACCAGGACAAAGCCTGTACTATGGGCTGCTGGGGTCCTTGTCTCTGTGTTCCTTTGTAAGCTCAGTCATACTCTGTGGTCCCTGTCTCTGTGTTCCCTTGTAAGCTCAGTCGTACTCTGTTTAAGGTTTTTGGCAGTAGCTGGTTACTTGTTATGCTGTACTTACATTCCGCATTATGTCTCTCTGTTTGCATTACCATTGCACTGTTTGTTTAAATGTTCCCTGAGTTGTTCTTATTGTGTACACTCCTTCCCATGAAGTGTGAACTGCAGAGGGGACAATTTCCCTTCTGTTGTGTTGTATATGCCATGTACTTGATGAGGAACCTTTGCAAAAGAGCTTTCACTCAAAGTTTTTTTCTGAACAATGAAATAAAATAAATAAATACATTAGAAGATATACAGCATTTGCTGGATCTACTATATGGTCCTAGATGCATCACTGTCACCTGAGACAAGAGGCCTTATAGAAAAAAATTAAAATAAAACATGTGAACATACAGATGCCCACAGGCCATAAAACTAGCAGGCAAATTTAGAAAAAAAAAATCATGAAAGCACACAAACAGAAGGATATACTAGGAATACACACAAACTTGCACACACACATCAAAACACTCTGCATAACATATGTTTTTGCAAATTCTGACTGTAGTACTTTAAAGCCTTACCTATCCTGCCTCTCTCATACGAATATCTTAGCACTTCATTCAAAGGCATTCTCTCACTGCTGAGGACTTGTTTCCTCTCTATTGTTTATGCACCCGCCACCCCAAACTAACATTTCTCACCTTTCCTAAACTATTCTGTCATAAATTATTTTGAAACAATGTGGGCAGGATTCTCAAAAGGGATGTGCCCAGAGCATCCCCGACTTGCGCTGTAGTGCGGTTCTGGAAGGGGGCCAGCAGCATCACAGCTGGTCATGCACACTGCCCTGTAATGACATATGGCAAGATCTGGGTGGGCTGTAAGGGGCATGCTCATGCATGGGCGGAGCGCAGCCCCATTCACAACTCTGAACTTGGAGGCGATCCCTGGGGCAAGTCTGGAGATGCGCCTCCCAAAGATAAATCTATCAGTAGATTCAAGTGGGTGGTCACGCACAGGCAGGCTGCCAGATTGCAGACAGCAGCACAACAGCCTGCCCACCCTGGCAGTCCAGCCCCCCGCCTGTAGAACTGATCCCTGGTATATTCCACTGTTATGTTACCTGGTGGTATAGTGTCCCTCCTCCGCCAGTAGCACTGATCCCCTGATAAATCCCAATCGCTATGTTCCTGGTGGTATAGTGGTCCCTCCTCCTTCCCATAGCACTGATCCCTAATAAATCCCACCATTATGTTCCCTGGTGGTATAGTGGTTCCCCTCCCACCCCCACCCCGACCGCACTGCAATACATGATGTCTGGAATAACCCTGGTGGTCCAGTGGTCCTCCCCCCCAACCACTCAGGCACCCCACCCCAGCCTGCTCCCCCGGTCACAGCATGGGTAGAGGGCTGGCGGGCAGCACAACCCACCTGCACACCGACACGGCTGCCCACCAACTATGTTGTCTGTGAATGACAGCGTACTGTATGACTGGAAGCGCATTGGTATACCTTGTCAATCACTGGGCTTGCAGCCTGTACTCATACAGGGGGACCACTATACCACCAGGGAACATAGCAGTGGGATTTATCAGGGGATCGGTGCTATGGGCAGGAAGGAGGAACCACTATGCCACCAGGGAACATAACGGTGGTTGTTTTCAAGGGCTCTGTGACGCAGGCGGGCATTAAGCTACCAGGGGTGTTGGGTTGTGGCTGTACTGATGGACCTGCAGGGCGTCCCGTGCATTCTGCCAGGCACATCCCCGCAGTACTCATGCAAATGGGGCCATAATGACATGCAAATGGCCCCACTGCATCTTGCATGCTTAATGGCCCCATCTGCGTGTTGGTAGCTGTGAATGGCAGCTTTCGGCACAGCGCATTGGGAGATATGCTGCTCCATTGTATTCCCAGCCCAACCAGGGGGTTGTGCCGGTGCATCCAGGGCTGGGCGCAACAGTGGTATTCACAGTGGGGATGCACCGGGGGCATTCCCCAGCGCATCTTCTGTGAATACCACAAATGGCGTTCGGCGCATCTCATTTGCGCCAGGGCATCCGAGAAGCACCGAGCACAAGTGCTCTGAGAATCCTGCCCAGTAACTTTAAGTATGAACTCGGCTTCTTCTGTTCAGAATGCTATTGCACCCGATGAAGGGACCTGTGTTTTGCCCTGAAAGCTTGTGTACTATACCATCTTTGAACTAGACATATATTGGTCCAATAAAAGGTATACCTATCCAGAGACTCCAGTAGTCAGAGACGTAATTCATCCTCTACTGTACCCGCGTCACCTCATCTATTTGAGGCATGCTCCCTGCCTTCTCTCCGATGAATACCGAAATGAAGTACTCATTCAGCCTTTCTACAAAACACTATCCTCGGCAGGAATATCCCCACTGGTCCCCATGCTCAGTGGCACTACTTTGCCCCTCAGTGTCCTCTTGTTTTTTACCTGAAAATCCCCCATTGTTATCCTTTATATCCCTTGCTATGATAACACTCCTACTCAGTCCTCTTTATACTTGTCTTACACTTCTTCTGCACCCCCTTTGTAGCCTACCTTTCTTTCCACAATACTGTAACTAAAATGACCTCCTATTTCATTACAGCTGTAGTCATCCACGCTGGGTACTGTATGGCTGTACTTCACTTAAGTCCATTGCCTCCTAAATGACTTCCTCAGAGAGCTCCACAAGTACTCTACCCTACTCTCTCATTTGCCTTGCCCAGTTCACTCCTGGTCCTAACCCTCATATTCTCAAAGTTAATCCTACTAAAGTTCAAAGTTCTGATTCTAATTCCCTTCCTTCCTCCCTCCCTCCGTTCATCTCAGATCTGACTTATGTTGTGATCACTAGATCACGAACTGCTCTCCCACCTCCTCCTCTGTCACCTGTGTATGTCATTTTTATTGCTAACTTAGCACTAGGTCTGATATAACCCGCTCCTGTGTCCTCCTTGATGTGCTGTATTAAAGACTATTCATATGACAATGCCAAGAAGTTATGCCGTCCCTTCTCTTTAGCATTTTTCTTTTCTCAGTCTATTTTTGTGTGCAAGTCGAGTTCCCCATCTGTACTGCTTTGCCACTTGCTGCTGTCTTCCTGTCCCCAAGTCTTGATGGTGCACCCTCCCCAGCCCTCCATACAATGTCTTACTTTTCTGTAGCCTGAGTAAAGATTCAAACCCAAGTCTCTACTGCGGACAAACTAGTGCATGATTCACTAGGTCATTTAGAACCTTATATTATTACTATCTCTTTATGCTTATGGCAAGGAGGCAAAACAGGGTTAAGTATGCTGGCTGTGTTACTGCTAGTAATCCCCAGATGTCTGAAAATAGAATACCTTACCTGCCCCCAGGTACTGACTGGCAGAGCATGTGGGTGTCTCATGGCTACAAACAAGCTGGCCCACATATTATTTTCACTCTCAGTTGTGACCAAGATGCCAATGATTGCTTACTCCAAGTTCAAACCGCTATGTTGCTCTCCTATTCATGGTGGTGCCAACTAGACCAAGCCCTCAGGGTTTGTGACGTGAGGTTTTCTTTTTTGCAAACCTTTACTAGAGTTTTTAATGGCAACTAACAAGGTCTGCTCTTCCAGAGAGCTGCTTTTATTGTATTTTCCACCTTTCAGTGCAGGGCTGTGAAATCAGGGGAAGCTGGGCTCTAATTAGTTCATGCAGGGCAAACTGTAGAAAAGGCAGAGACAGAACTAGCCTTAGGCAACAGCAGTCCCAGTGGTTGCAGGGGCCCCCTGACTAGACTGGGGTGGACCAGTCACAGCTCATACAAGATATCCATTTTTTAAATGTCATTTTTAAGTTATTTATTTCACTCATTATGGAAAAAAAAACGGTCTCTGTTAAAACAGCACGTAACGGGTGTTGCTAGGCCAGGCACAGAATTCTAGTGCGACACACTAATGTCACCAAATTAATCTAGAGACAGAATGGCTAGAAGAGCCCCATATAAACTGACCATGTTGCGGGGGTGGGGGAGGAGGGCTGCTTTAAGGGTACGTTTGTGAAAAACAGGATTTTGGTGAGTCTTTATACTCTCCTGTTCCCTTTGAACTACTGCTCCTATTTGCCATTAAGTACCTAAGTCTGATAATCCCTTGCATATCTCAGTATTAAATGTTTATGTTAGAGATGCATAATGCTGGAAAAATAATGTGCAAAGACTTCCCTGTGATTTTTTTTTTTTAAATAGTCTGAATACGGATGATGATATAGTGGGAATTTAATCTGGTTAGACTCGCATTGTATGTATGCGTATCTCAATAAAACTGTTACTGACTGACTGACTTACTATAAAGGCCGTCACTGAGCAGAGGAGCTTGTTTGCAATTTGGCTCCTGGGCTAGTCTGAATAACTCATGATGACAAAAAAGCTACCCAGTACCTAGGAGTTACCTGTGATCCTGACACATAAAGTATGTTACTCACCTGTAAAGTTCTAGGAGTGGTATATGGTTCACAGCTACACTCCGGCAGTTCCACTGGAACAGTCTGATTTGCTGGACGTCTTTAAGCTAAGATCCTTCCACCACCTGGGTGGTGTGTATGTATGTGTATGTATGTATATATATGTATATATGTATATGTATACACCCAGACTCTTCCCCAGTGGCATCAGATCTTGCATGCTAGAAGCAGGGATCTGTGTGCCACTTCCCAGGGGAGGCAAGATGGGTGGAGTGAATGTGAACCATATTCCACTCTTAGAACTACGGTCACAAGTCAGTAACCTATTTTTCTAGGGGTGTAGATATGGTTCACTGTTCATACTCTGGCGGACTCCTAGAAGTTCTCCAGGAGGAGGGGGCAAGGGCTACACCCCAATTTGGCGAACAGAGACTGTAGAACTGAGGTTCCAAAACCAGCATCACGGTGCGACTTAAGGTAGATGCAATAGTGGGAAATGAAGGCGTGTGCTGACTTCCAGGTAGCAGCCCTGCAGATTTCCTGGATAGGGACATCCCTGGAAGCAGTCACTGAGGCAGCAGTATATCTGGTGGAATAAGCCCTAAGCCCTGTGGGAAGCTCCCAACCAGCCAACCTATACCAGAGGTTATGCAGGATGTGATCCACCTGTCAGTCGTCTGCTTTGCTCATAGTCTGCTAGGTGTGGCTTCAGCACAAGTCACAGACAGCCAGCGAGCCTCTCACCCGAACTCTAGCCATGTGCCCTACATAACAAGAGAGTGTGTTCCACAGGTCTAAGGTATGGAATCTGCGGTCAACCTCTGAAGATGGGTCAGTAAAGTACATCAGGTAAGTTAATCACCTGATTAAGGTAAAACTCCAATACAGCCTTTGGGAGGAACTTCGGGTTGGGGTGAAGGGCGACTCTGTCCCTGTGGAAGACCACATAGGGAGACTCCACTGTGAGTGCCTGGAGCTCCCCGAGCCTTCTAGCTGATGCGATGGTCACCAGGAAAGCCATCATACACCTCTGCACTGACTCTAAAGGCTTGCCCATGAGTACAGCCTACAGCAACAGTAGGTCCCATGGTGGAGATGCTACACGCACCAGAGGGGACAGGTGATCGAGGCCCTTGAAAAAGCTCCTAACCACCTTCTCCTGAGCTATCATCGACTCATCAGCTCAGGCCCAGTAGGAAGATATGGCTGACAGGTGCACTTTGAGGGTCACTGCCCGCAGTCCCAACTGAAAGAAGGACCAGATGCAGTCCAGGATGCTAGCTGCAGGGTAGGAAAGGAGATCAAGCCCCCCTGCCCTGACACAAAGTGGAAAATATCTTCAATTTAAGAGCATAGCATCTGCGAGTTGATTCTTTTTTGGAGGTCTCCACAGAGTGGAGCACATCATCCGAGAGACCCAAGGCCTGGAACTTTAGCTGCTCAAGAGGCGCAGGAACTGCAGCTCTGAGTGTTAGACAGTCCCCTGAAGTCTGGTCAGCAGATCCAGGAAGAGAGGCACTCACCACAGAGGTCTGCTGCTGAGGCTCAGGCAATCCGAATACCAGAACTGCCTTAGCCAGTCTGAAGTTATCAGGATCATCCGCACCTTGACTACTACCTTGTGGATCAAGGGGAAGGGAGGGAAGGCATATATGAGGCCTGGTTCTCAGGGTCTTGCAAAGGCATCCCTCCAACAGTGTCCCAGTCTGTGGGAGGGACAACCGAACAGCCTAAGTTTTGCATTCTCCCAGGAGGCAAACAGGTTCACCGAAAGAGTGCCCCACTGGGAGAACAGGTGGTTCACCACCTCCAGATTCAAGGACCACTCATGCAACATCTCTCCTACCCGGATGAGAGCGTCCGCCAGCTGATTGTTCTCTCCTGCGACATGAATCATAAGGAGATCTGCACCGAGGCTATACATGAGGGTCCGGGTGCAGAGGGCCTCCAGACACAAGGGAAGGGAGTGAATTCTACCCTGCCTGTTCAAATACAACATGGTCATGGTGTTGTCCGTTTTGGACCTGCACAGCCTGACTCCTTACTAAAGGAGTGAATGCTATTAGTGCTAGATGCACTGCACAAAGCTCCAGCAGGTTTTTGTGGTGATGGAACTCCTAAGATGACCAGAACCCATGGGCTCTGTGGGCTCCCAGGTGCACTCCCCACCCCATCAGAGATGCGTCCATCTTAAGACTGACAGTCAGTTCTGGGCAGACAAATGGGATTCCTAGCTCCAGGTGTTCTAGGATCAGCCACCACTGGATGGCATCCCACATCAGCTAATTCACTATGACTGGCTGGTTCAAGTAACCTAGGTGCTGGGACCACTGACAGCACAATTCCCAAAAGAGGTGGTACATCTGCCAGCGGGCTGAAAGGACCATGCTGGTGAAGGACACCATGTACCCCAGAAGCCTCAGGAAATCCCAGGCAGGGCACGAGAGTCCAACCTGAAATGATTGGGCAAGAAGGTAAGATCCAGTGCCCCGGTCCACAGGGAGTTCAGTTCTGCCCCGAATAACTTGATCACCTATGTGGGTACCAGTTTGGACTTGTCAAGGTTGATCAGCAGGCCTGAGTCTTGGCAAGTCTGGAGAGCCAGATCTCTGGACCTCTCTATGGCCTCTCTAGATGCACCAAGCTAACTCATCCAGATAGGGGTACACCCTGACCCCTATACGCTGCAGATAGGCTGCCACCACTGTTAGTCACTTAGTGAAGACCCTGAGCATGGAGAAGAGGCCAAAGGGCATGACCTGGAACTAGTACAGGACCACTTCTGCTCAGAACTGGAGGTACCAGCAGTGGGACTGACAGACTGGAATGTGGAAAACATATCCTGGAAATATCCTTGCAGACTGAGCACTGGATCTTACCTCCTTTGTCCAATCATTTCAGGTTGGGCTCTTGCACCCTGCCCGGGAGTTCCTGAGGCTGCTGAGGTACATGGTGTCCTGCATCCTCCTGTTCCTGTCAAGCCTCCTCTAGACTTCTCGTCCTCTTTCTGCTGACCCTCCCCCTCCCCCGCTCGGACCCCCTTTAATCAAGGTTATTTGTGCCTCAATCTGAGGTCTGTTTTTGGACCCCTCTAGCAATGTCACCTATCCCTACAGACATTGAGCATTTTACTGTATTCTCCCACGACTTTCCACTTATCATTACACTTATCAATGCTGTTAATAAATTTGGTCACCACATTGCTACTACATCTGTAATGTTGCTTGTGTAACCACATTATGTTTTGTAATTTTGTTTCTTCTGTATGCCCCTCCCCCAAGTCGCACCTGGAAACGAGCCTTGGTTTAATGTGCCTTTCCCAATTACCAATTTATAAATAAACAGGGAGCAGAACCACATGTTCTGCTCCAGCAACAGAATAATCTGATTCAGGGTGACCATCTGGAACTTGCGTTTCCACATGAACTGGTTCAGATTGTGCAGATCCAGTATTGGGAGACAGCCACCTGTCTGTTTTGGCGCAGAAAGTATGTGGACACGTAACCCAGACTGGCCAGGGTGTCAAGGCCACGGGCTATTGCCCCTTTTGCAAGAACCTGAGCAATGTCCTCCCAAAGGGCAGAGAGTGTGCCCTGCGACACCCTGGGTTCCAGAGGCACAAGAAGACAGTAAGGCAGGAGAGCCTTGAAGTCCAGAGGCAATCCTCTGCCCACTATGTCCAACACACACTTGCCTGTTGTGACAGGTGACCAAAATGGCAAGAAGTAACATAGCCAACCTCTGACAAGGAGCAGAGACAGGGACAGGGTGGGTGGAGGGATGCCACTCCCCCACCCATCACAGTGAAGCTCTTGTGGGGGCACTGGTGGCTGCGGCTGGAGGGGCACCACCACCACTGCAACTCTTTCTTAGGACACTGGTCCCTGGACTTGGATTTGGAGCACCATGCCTGGTACTGCCCTTGTGGAGGCTGCTGTCGAGGAGGATATGGCTGAAAGGACCAGTACTGGAAAGACGTTTATTAGGCTACTTTTTTGGGTCCTTCTGGAACGATCAAAAAATAAAAAAGAATGGGTAAACTCCACTGTGTAAATCTTGATATATTTCTTTTATTTTCTTCACACAGTTCGATATTTGGGCAACAGATTCGTGGTATATTCCACTTACTCTGGCCCCTCTGTGTTGCTAGTATAAAACAACAAGAGATACATATAAATATTATATTCACACAATTATTAACTATTTTATAAGATGTTAGTAGTATATGCACACACTTTTGAAGAACTGGACATTAATGTCCCCTATGTTATATTACAACAGCTTTCCACATGTTAAAAAATGGTCAGAATTAACATACTCTACATATTTTATTATAACTGAATGAAGATTTAAACTCTACCTTTCAATATATCTTTAGCTACTTTCAAACTTATCGCCACATTGTAGCTTCACGTGAAATTTCCAGACAAAACATAAAATATTTGTTGTTAACAATGTGCACGGATAAACAAGATCTGCAACAAGCCAATGTTAAATCCCAAATACCTGATTAGTCTGTGGCTTAAAAACGCCAATTATTCTCCTGCCAAATAATGAAGGGAGTGATTTCAGTTATCTCTCTGTGTAAATAAAGGGAAAAAACAGATCTTCATATTTCAATACTAGGTAGCTTAAACGGGAACACCTATAATTTCTAAGTATTCTTGTACTTCAAACTTCAAAAAGTAATAAAAAACAATTCCTTCAGCTTAAACTTCGCTGAAAATAAAAATCAGCTTACTTTTTGTTTACTTTGCTTATATTATAGCAGGCAAGTGCTGCTTATCCTCACTTCTATGAGGTGCACTCACTTATTTTTCTGCACGCAGGTAACTTGTAAGAGAAAAAAGGAATGTTAAAAATTGCCAGTAATGAAAAAGGAAACTATGTATATCAGAAGTAAAAAAGCAGTGAACCGAACTTCAGTATAGCGTGTTGCCTCCTCCTCACTTCATGGGGGAGGGTTACATGCTAACTTCCGAGGTGGTGGGGGGAGATTCATGACGTCAACTCTGACTTCAGAGCACAGACTCCTTTCATTTTCCTGTGCAGACTGGCATGTTCTAAACAAGGATGTGGATCGAAAAGTACCTGTGGCGTGGCTGGGATGTACCTGGCAAATGGATCTTAGCCGTGCTCTCGATCCACGTCACCAGGGGTTTCTCCTCACCTTGGAATTTAAATTCAAATGAAATACTATGTTGGTGAAACCCCTTACAAATGGGGGGGTTCCTAGAGGTCTCTGGGAGCTCGCTGGACGCTCCAAGTCTGGATGGTGTCTGGCGTTTAAGCCGTATAAATGGCACTGCAGTGAGTGCTTTTACAGCCTCTGCGTACTGTAACTTTAAGAGCTGCCTGCTTGCAGGTTCCAGTGGCTGTGTGAGAGGGACTGTGTTTCCCTGCTCGAATCCCGCCTGAGTTGCGGTGACATCACTCCAATGTTAGTGTCCTTGTAAGCGTAAGGGGAGCCCTCCTGATAGATGTAACTGCCTGGTTGTAATTGCTTAGAGTATTAGTGAAATTATAGTTTGGCTAACCTGCTTCCATTGCAGCTGGGCTTTGTGTGCTTGGCCCCTCCATTTTGGACCTGGACTGTGTGTAGGGGTCCAATAGGAGCCAAGGGAGTACGTAAAATGGAGTAAGTAGCAGCCAACCAGAATTAGGACTCTAAAGGGAGCTGGCTGACCAATGAGACACAGCCAGTAATTCTGGGAAGTGAAGTCTGGATTCTGGCGCCTTGTTTGCACCAATAGGGGCAGTATCAAGTGACTGGCATCTGCAGCCCACCTATGGGATCGGGTGGCGCCCGAATTGTGAGACTTGCCCTAGCTGCCCAGGGGCAGAGACGCTGTGGCTGTGAGCGAGGAAGGAGCTCTGGGCTCCTGCGCTGTTGAGTGTTCGCGCGGGAAGCATGTGTGGAAGGCCAGAAGTTGGCGGTTTCAAATGCCAGCAAATGTCGGACAAAATCCGCTAGGCAGCGGTCAGAGGAGGTTGTGCAAAAGTGCGGCTATCTACCAGGCTCACCCTGTAGAGGACTGCAGAATCTGCTTCAATCGCACTCGGTCTGTCAGGAAAAGTGAAGCTGCGTCTCTTTGGCCCAGTTTATGCAGTGAAAAGCAATCGGGAAGTATACAGCAGCTGCCTGGTATGGTACCCCTCTGCCTTTCATATAAATGTGCGGAGAAGTGTATGAGTTCCAGGTTCGATCCTGCGAGTGGTGTGAGAGCGCTCCTTTGCTACTGGAGTCGCGAGTACTAAACCAGGGTAGCTCCCTGTCAAATGCTCTTAGTGAGGGCAAGATCTTCTGGTTTCTTTACTGGCTACAATAACTGAGCCTGCTGGCTCTGCCTAAGTGTCGCAGGAATCAACTGCTCGTTTCTGTGTCAGGGCCCCAAACAGCTGCAGCGAGGGACTAGTTTGCCCGGGTACCCAGAGACAGTGACTTATAGGTTAGGCCTGTGCACAGTGCCCTAGACAGCGACTTATATATACATATATATTACAGTGGTAAGCTAATTAATCTGATTTCCCCCAGACCTTGTTATTCCCCCTATAATAAATCAGATTGATTGTTTTTGCAAAGGTACACTGGCTAACTTGTGTGTTTAGGGTGAATTACTGTACAGTGATTATTGTGTAACAGCATCTCACTTTTCAGGGGGTCCCCGGAGGCTGCTGATTGGTTCAAGCCTGGGGGTCAGTGTATACAGTGAAGATACTGTGACTGATGTGTGTGGGCCACTAGTGGGAAGAAAGGGGGGTTGCAGTGACCCAGAGGGCTGCGACCAAGTCATACCAGACTGTCCCAACCCCGACCTCTGGGTGGAGGCACCCGCCAACGGATCCAGGCCCCTCAACCTGTTCGTAGCAATTCAGGCAGGGGTAGTAGCCTTGGGATAGCGCCCCCTAGGGGTTACATTAAGTTTTATTAGTATCATTTTATTTTCTAATAAAAAAACTGAAACATCTTAAAACTTGAACTCATGCTGACATATACTGTGCTTCTTGCAAAACATAGTCTCCATGTGTACTTTGTTTACTCACAACAGTATGGGTTCTAGTCCCACATATCAATCCTACTAGCAAATGTATTGTGGGTTCTAGTCCCACCAGTCCATTTTATTTTTACTGAAACATGAGCTTTTTAAAACTTAAACACATGCTGACACAAATTATGCTCCATGTCTATTTTGCTTACTCATAACAGTGTGGGTTCTAATCCCACCGCTCCTATTTTCAAGTTTTTTGTGGGTTCTAATTCCTTCTGGAATGATGACACAGAATCTAGGGTGGCACTGTACTTCTCAATATAGGCTAGATGTCCTTCCATGACAGGCCAAATAGGTAGGTACCCAAGAAAGGGATATCGGCCAGCTTGAGCTGGGTGTCCACTATGAAAGCAGAAAGACGCAGTCAGGCCCTGTGATGCATAGAGACAGCTGCCACCACAGCAAGGGCACATGAGTCACCCATGTCCAAGGCCATCTGTGCCGGTGTTTAGTCAACAACTGACCCTGGTCTCTGATGACCATCATACGAACATACGAAATTTGCCAGCAGATAAAGGCCTAGAGGTCTATCAAGTCTGCTCGAATGTGCAGCTAGCACCCCTTATTCTGCAGCTGCCCCTCCCTTCCACCCTTCCCCTTCATTAACCCTCCCCCTTGTCCTGTCCCATCCTCGTTTGAAGCAGTCCACTGTTCTACTGCATACCACTTCAGCAGGTGCACATTCCACCCAACCACCACCCTCTCTGTAAAAGTTCTCTCATCTCCCTCCTGAACCTTCCTCGCTCCAGTTCTCATATCATGCCCCTGGTGGCCCTCCCTCCTTACTTTGAACAACCCTCTGTACCAGTCTTGTTTATTCCTTTCATGTATTTAAAGGTTTCAATCATGTCACCCCTGTCTCTCCTCTCCTCCAGTGAGTACATGTTCAACTCCTTCAACCTCCTCTCGTATGATAAGTCCCCCAGCCCCTTGATCATCTTTGTCGCTCTGCGCTGCACCCCCTCCAGTAACTTAATGTCCCTCTTCAGATACGGATGCCAGTACTGCATGCAGTACTCCAGGTGTGGTCTAACTAATGACCTATACAGTGGCAGAATCACCTCCTCCCTCCTCGAGGATATACCCCTTGCAATACAACCCAGCATTTTGTTGGCCTTTGCAGCTGCCTTCCTACATTGTGCCGAGTTGTTCATTGACCCTGTAATGAGAACACCCAGATCCTTCTCCTCCTGTGTCTGGGCTAGCTGCACTTCCTAGCTGGTAACTCCTCCTTGAGTTCTTCATCCCAAAATGCAGCACTTGCACTTTTGGCATTAAGCCTAGGTTGCCAGGTGTCTGACCAGGTTTCAAGCTTTGCCAGATCATCCTCCAACCCCTGCCATCCCCCTAGGTCATCCACCACCACGCCTACCTTGGTATCATCAGCAAACAGACTGATCTTGCTCTTGATGTCCCATGATATGTCTGCAATGAATATCCCAAACAACACTGGTCCCAACACCGAGCCCTGTGGAACACCGCTAGTCACTGCCCTTGGGTGTGAGAGCTCCCCACCCTCAGTGCCTTCAAACCATCTCGAACTCTGCTCTCCATGATTTCCCCATCTGTCACCACTTCCCACCCTGCTTTTGCCATTTCTCCCACCTTGGGTGTCACCCCCCTCTTCTCTTTAGTAAATAATGAGCAGAAGTAGTCACTTAGTGCTTCCGCCTTCTTGCACCCTGCTTCCACCCAACCCCCCTCCTTCCTATTCCTTACTATGTGGTCCTTACAGCTCCTTTTCTCCTGATGTACTTAAAGAAGTCCTTCTCCCTTCTTAATGCCTTGTGCCAGCCTGAGTTCCGTAGATGCTTGGCTCCCTTACTGCCCTTGTCACCTCCTTCATTCTGTCAAGTACTCCTACCTGTCCTCCCCTCCTTGTTTTCTTGTACTTCCTAAAGGCAGCTCTTTCCTCCTTACCTTTTCCATGACCTCCTTGCTTAACCAGATCGGTTTCTTAGCCCTAGCCTTCTTGCTCTGGGCTTTGCAGCAGAGTTTTGTTGCCTCCACTATCCCCAGCTTTATGAGCTCCCACCTCTGGTTAGTGTCCATACTAGATTGAATTCTGGCCAGGTACCCTTTTACCACTTCCCCATCCTCCCAAGTCGGCCCTCCTGAAGTCCAGCACTATTGTGCCAGATTCCACTCCTTCCTTGCCCATATCCAATGTGAGCCATACTGAGTGGTGGTCACTCCCTGACAGTGGTTCCTCCACTGTAAGTTCTCTCACAAAGTCCCCATTTGCCAGCACAAAGTCAAGGGATTCCCTAACCTGGTTGGTTCACTGACCATTTGCAGCAGGAAGCTGTGTCCTGGAAGGCATCCAGCAGTACCTGCTCCCTTCTGTTCCTGGTTGTTGGGGTGCTCCAGTCCACTCCTGGCATGTTGATCCCACAATCACCACACTACCCTTCTCGCGGGTCCTCTGATCTGCCCGCTAGTTCCCTGTCTAACTCCTCCGCCTGAGATGGTGGCCTGTACACCACTCCCATTCTAAAATCCTATTCTTGGGAATCCTGGATTTGCATCCAAAGTGACTCAGTACACCTCCTTCCCTTCCTCCCTCACACATTTCAGTCCTTCCTTCATATAGTGCCACCCCTCCTTTCCCAATCACCCTGTCCCTACGAAATAACCTGTACCCTGGTACAGACAGGTCCCAGTCATTGTATTGGGTGGCCCATGCTTCCTGATGGCTGCAATGTCCACCTCCCTCTGCCATGAGAACCTGTAACTCTGCAGTTTTCCTCCCAAGGCTCCTAGCATTAAGGGTAACCACTTCCACCCTTCCCCCTCCCATCCTGCCCTCCTTTCCTAGCATCACCAACAGTACTGCCATTTGTCCTTTGTCACTGTTATGGAAGTAGCTCATATGGTTTCCCAACCTGTGGTCTCTGCATATCTCTTCCCCAACTGCCACCCCACTCCTAGTTTAAATTCCCAACTTCTCTATGTCTCCTCCATCCTCTGTTTCAACATTTCTTTCCTCCTCACATAGTGTAGTCTGTCCTTGGCATAGAGACTACTGTCCTCAAGGTCCCTCCCCACCCCAACAGCCCATACCCTTTAGCACAACAGGTTCTTAGCCATCCATTAAATTCCTCTATTCTCAGCTTTCTTGTTGTGCTTGCTTTTGCACCAGAAGTATCTCTGAAAAAGTTACTGATCTTCCTGCCCCTCACATAATTGTGCTAGTTCCTCAAACCTCCTCTGACTGTATCTACTGTCTTGTCAGCCAGGTCGCTTGTCCCAAGATGTATAATTAAATGAAGGCTTGTCCTACCCTTCTAGCATATTTCAGAACAGACTGTCCCACCTTTCCGCTGTCATTCCTGGCATGGCCTCCACCAAATGTGACCATGTCTCTCCCCTTGCTACCCCACCTAACTCCTCTTAGTATTGAGTCCCCAGCACTAAGATTCCACCCTCTTACTCCTGCTTGCTTCCATTCATCTCCTCTATCATTTCCAGCTCTTCTTCCTCCTGCACTATTTTCCCTTTACTCCTGTTGCAATTCTCCCAGCAGAACTTCCCCGCGCCCAGTTTGGTCCAGGCATTTATCAATTACCTCTAATTTCATCATTTCCTCCTCCACCTTCTTCCTCTAGCAGTACAATTATTTTCTGAAGGCCCTTCACAAATGCCCGCCCTCTCTCTTCATAGTAACCTGTCTCTCCTTTCCACTCCATGACTTTTGCCACTTCTTCGCCTCCTCACAAGTCCCTATCTCCTCCTTCCATTTGTCTTTTGTCTCCTGACCCTGGTTTCCTGGCACTTGTTCTTCCTGGCCTGGCCCCTTTGTCTCTGCTTCCCTTCTTCTGACCCTCTCTCACCACTGTTGGCTTAAATCGCCTCCCTCATCTCCCTTCTTCCTCCTCCAGTATTGAGCTAAACCCACCCCCAATCTGCCTTGCCTGTCCTAGTTCCTCCTGCAGACCCTCAATCTCCTTTCTAAGTTTTTCTATGTGGTTGCACACTAAACATCCTCCCACACTCCAGGCAATTTTTAGAAAGAATGGTGCACCACAGTTGTTGCAGCCTACCACCCTACCCATTGCTGTCGTTGCCCACCAGTGACCCCCCACCCTTCCAGATGCAGGATACCAAACACTCCCCCAAGTCTCCCTTCTCCCTCCTCTATCAGTGCAAAACATTTCTTTATTTCCCTTACCTCCTTTGTTGCACACGTTTAGATATATTGAGCAACTGCTTTTATATTCCTATCCTTCCTATCAACTCAAAACAGACTTTAAGTAGCCATTGCACAACCTTTCTTCAAACTCCTACTCCTCCTTTCCCCAATGCAATATCAATGCGAAGAAGTAATAATGAAAGCTCCTAGATTTGCATTTACTTCCCTTCCACTGAGAGGCAGTCACCTCTTCACTTGCTGCTGTTCCTTTCCTGGTATGCCCTCTACTCCCACACCCCATACTATGCGCAGTGTTTAGCTCTGTCAAGCAGATTTAACAGGGCATATAATCAAGAGTTGAGTTCTACAGCAACCAAAGGAAGCAAAGAAACACCACCACGTGTTAAATCCTCAACAGCCCAAAACAATTCTAAGTAAAGACAACAAAGAAAGTACAGTGTCACCAAAAGCCCACAATCAAAGTCTAAAAGAAAACAGCAATTACCAGTTACTGTAAAGCACTGAATTGAATAGCTTCCTTCCCTTCTGGCTTCTATACATTCAAAAATACATACATTTCTATCTCAGCTCTTTACCCTTACCATCAAAAGGTAACTACAGTCACAATAATCTACCTTCTACTAATACAGATTCTATCACAGAACCAGAGCACAATGCAAAAACATCTGCAGCTTAGCAACAACAAACAGGTGACAACATACCAAGTTGATGTAGCTTTTTTTTGATTTATTTACAATATTTGTAAATCAATTGCTGATGAGCAGGGCAATGAGGAAAGATTGTATTGAAGAATCCCATCAGGGAGTGACTGAAGTTGACCATCACTATGGCGTAACAAGCCTGACGGAGACCCAAGGACACTGCAGTGTACACCTTCTTAGCCATCTCGTCACTCTTATAGGACTCCTTGTCCGGAGGCTTGTCCACATCCCCCTGGTGTACAGACTTACGGAACCCCGAATCCATAACCAGCCTCTCCTCAGAGGGGTGGTCCAAGAACCCAGAAAGGGACCCCATAGGGAACGCATACTTGTGGACCATATGGGCAGAGTGTGCCAGGCAGGATGCTGGATGCTGCCAAAACTCCAGGGCCGGTCCCAAAATGACTTCAGCGATGGTAAAGGCAACTGCTGGGGAATGGTCCTGACCCAAAATGTCCGTAAAAGGGTACTTAGCCCTTTTTTTGGACTGGTTCTAGTGGGACCGACATGGGCTCCAAGATTAGGAGGAGAAGTACCCTGAAGGACACCAGGCCATGTTTGTTGGCCAGCTCCTTGACTAATCCCGGGTTGAAGTGGTGAGTCCCAGAGGAGGCCATGGACTTGTGGTCTGACTCATCAAGGACTCCTTGAAAATGACTCTCAACTGTTGCTCACCATGGACCAGCCAGGTATCCTCCCCAGGGGTGATCTGCACTGACAACTGGCCTGGCAAGCCAGTGGCTGAACAGGTGTCCTTGGTCGGAGCACCCTTCTTCAGCTGCGATGGTAGCAGCTCCACTGAACTGATGGAAAAGCAGTTGAGGGAAGCACATGTATAGTGTTGACCACTGTGAGCACCACTGGTGGCTGCCAGAGGACCAGAGGTCCAAGGAGTGCAGACTACCCTGTTCTGTGATGGGCCACTGCTGCCAAAGGAGCTCCTCATAGTGCCGGCATAGTCTGCGATGGTGCCTCTCCCCACCCAAGGACAAGAAGGTCGAGGAGCACTGACGGCGATGCCTGCCGGTCAAACGGGATCAAAAGTGGGAATGTCTCCACGTTGATCTTTTTTGTTTTTTTTCCTCAACTCTTTTTCGCTCTGGTCACTGGCTGCCAGAAACTCCCTCAGGCAAGACCCCCTCGAGCGACTCCTCCTGCCCTGCCCGAATCCCTCTGACCAAGAAATCATGGACAGAATCCTCTCCCACCGCGGCACCAGAGGAGAGGATACGGGAGAGCTGGTTGGGTGGGGACCACCAGTGGGCATGTGTGTCATTCCCCCAGGGTCCACCATCATCCTCCTGGCCGCCAGGGTTTTTCCACTTGTTCCTAATGGTGCCCCAAGGAGCGGGGCGTGCAATGACACCCGATGCCAAGTCATGTACTCCCACAGGACCCCCATGGGCCTCTGCCCCTCCTGTATCCTGCTCGAATGGTCCCAGCTGCAGAGACTTCCAGTCACCAAGGAGCCATGGAAACCCTCCCCAGGAGAGGAGAGGAGAGCTTGCCAGCGGCTTTTCGATCCTGATCCTCCCTCCCCCCTCCAGCCAACCTCCAACGAGCTGTGCTCGCTCCCGAACCCTGGGTCGCCAACGTAGCACAAGGTGTGGCATCCAGCACCTTAATCCTCAGTGCCATCAGGCCAATCTCAACTGAGATCTTGACCACAATCTTGATTGTCGACCAGAAAATCAATGGTGAGGGGAACCTTCCAACTGGTTGTTGTATACCACATGCCTGCTCACGTTAAGAACCATGGGATGGAAGGCTCAACTGTCGGTGGAGGCTGCTCCTGCCAAGGGCAAGATGGGGGCACCAACCAAGCCACATCCTCTTGAGTGAGGACTGGGAGCACCGTGGTCTGCAAGATCGAGTCCTGGATTGCATCCGACAACTGGTTGACAGGCTCAAGGAAAATTTCCATAGGCTATTCAACCAGAGTCAAAGTTAAGTGGCTTGATGGGGGAACTGAAGAGCCTTTGACCTGCCCAATCTATTCCTCGACCGAGAGGAGCTCAACCACTGTCGAGTAATCAGGCGAGTCGAGAGACCAGGAGGACTGAAATCTCTCCAGTCCCATGACAGGCAGCACTTGTGCTTAGTGCCACAGTGGGCAGGGCTCTCCCCCAGGGTCTGGAGGGCCAAACACATGTCCCGTAAGTCTCCGGTGAATGACCTTCTGATGCTGGTCCCAGCCAGGAGCAGTGCTGAGACTGAGGAGGTGCCCACCATGGCAACTGCCACTTCCACCTCAAGTGCCACAAGCTGCTGGGCAGACCCAGCCACAGCCGGCCCTAGGACAGTCCTTTGGATCCCATTCTGAAGGCTGACCCAGCAAAAGCCGAAGCTTTCTGACCTCAAGGAACTCAGGAAGCATTGTTAGACAAAGGCCGAACTCAGCCACGTCCTGTTGCCTGCCCAAACAGTACATGCACATGTCTTGCGGGTCAGTAACTGACATCTTCTGCCGATACTGACTGAACACAAAACTTGAACCCCTGCTTCTGCTGCTCTATTGATGGTCGACGAGGGAAGTCGAAGGAACCAAGGAAAGAATTCAAAGCAGTTTTGAAAACTCAAAAGTTTGCATGTGGTGCACTAAATCCTAAATGGGAGCCGCAAAAGAGGTGACCTG
Organism: Neoceratodus forsteri; assembly: GCA_016271365.2. Classification (NCBI taxonomy): domain Eukaryota; kingdom Metazoa; phylum Chordata; order Ceratodontiformes; family Ceratodontidae; genus Neoceratodus; species Neoceratodus forsteri. The sequence goes on from CM057449.1 coordinate 1,733,991,746, forward strand.
TTTTTCCAGTGGACAGAAGATCTGACATCACAGGACAAATTCGGGGGATATGCCACCTGGGTAGTGGGAGGAGACTAGCTCAAAGATGTCCAGCAAATCAGACTGTGCCAGTGGAACTGCCAGACTGTAAACGGTGAACCATATTCACATCCCTAGAAATCCATTATTTAATTCCACTCCCTGAAATGCGCACCCTGAACTCTAAGCATAAAATCCTAATTTGAAGTGCACAGGTTGCTATGCTGATTTAGAATAAAACTAACACAGTATTCTATGCACTCCACTGCCTGGCTCTAAAGCCAATAAAACATAGGACAATCAGCATGGGAAGGACACTCCCCTTGTTAACAGTTTCAGGCAGAAACCACTGCCTGCATGGGAAGATTAATATTATCACCATACTAAGCAGATGCCCAACACTATATATTTACACAGCTTGAATACCCCTTACCCAGTTGGCTGCTGGACAGGAGCATTTTTTACTGTAAACGTCCATTAACTGCTCCTGGGTAGCATCAATAAAATGAGACTTTCTGTTTTGCTCTTTATTTTAAAATCAACCATGAGAATCAAAGAACTGCACTCTGTCTCACCAAGAGTTGCAGCCCAACTGGGCTTCTAGCATGAACTGTACAAGCATCTATCAATCTGACTGTCAGTGAGCAAGTGGCAGAAAATCAAGGATATCAGTACACTGTAAGGTTAATGCGTCAAGTACCCTTCTGCTCCTCGTGGCTCCACCTGGTCTTGTCAAAAAGCAACAACCTCACTAAATGGATCTCCTGGCACCATGAAGTTCATTCAGCCTACAAATCTCACCCAGAGTACTACCCTTCTCACAGGAACTCCAGTCGAAAGCAATTTGTGAAGATCACACACACACACACACACACACACACACTCTCTGGCTTGATTAAAAAGTTCACTGAGAACCCTGCCTTAGAGACAATGGCACAACCACCTACCTCAGCTGGAGTTCTCTGAAAATGACCGTCTCACAATGCACTTCGCTGCCCCTCAAGCCACTTCAGAACTGCTCACTCTCATTATCCAGAGAATGTGGGAAGCCGATGAAATCCAGCAAGTCTTTTTCAGAAGCTTAGTGAATAAGACAGACCCCACCCAAGCTCTGACACTGCTAGAAGGGGGCATGTTCAGTGGGAGAGACGGAGCATTTTTTTGTACAGTATGACTGTGTGTGTATCTGTTTCACACTGAAAATGAAGGGCATCAGGGTCTCAAGAGATACTGCAGACTCTTGTTGTCTGACAGGAGGAGACAGGCAGTTCAGTCTCTCAGAAGAACTGAAACTGACACACGAAGAGGAGTAACAGAGTCCCTACAGTGAAGAGTCACAAGATTTTTAGTAAAAGAAAACCCGTACACAAAGAGGAAAGAGACGTTAGGTTTGGAATCATTACAGAAGTGAAGAGAGGCTATTTGCTTAAGATTCCTTTTTCAGTACATTTAAAAGTCAAATAAAAGCTATACAACTAGATCTGGGTAAAACCACAGGACACGTATCACAACAGAAACACAAGGGTGTGGAACACGTACCGGGAAAACAAAAATGTTCTGCTATAGATTTATCCCTTTGGACAGTGGCATAATTTGGGTAATGCCAGGTGTTTTTAGTCTGAAAGTGGGATCTGTGCAATTTACTACTGTGTTTGTGCAATTCAGTATGTGTAATACTGTTGACATCCTCTTGTTACCTGTATGATACTGTAACCCCCCTACAAATGGGGGTTCCTGAAAAGTCTTCCTTGAGCTTGCCTAAATGCTCACTGCCAGGCTGGTGTTTTGCATTTTAGCAGTTTATATGTATTGCCAGAGAGTGCCTGAATAGCCTCTGTGTACTGTCTCTTTAAGAGTTGCCTGGATTGCAGTCATAATCAATCAGAGAGGGAGCTCTGTTAGAAGATGTAATTGTTTGCTGATCATTTGTTAGAGTAGTAATAATATTGCAGTTTGTTCTAACCTGCCTTCTTTGCAGCACGGACAGTTCTGTTTGTTTCCATCATGGGCCAATCAGTGCATTTGGGACTCTAAAATGGAGCCTGCCTACAAGGGCTTGGTGGGGCCAAAACTTGTAGGAATTGTAGTTTTGGGCTTTTGGCGCCTAAAATAACCTGGAGGGGGAGCCCTTGTTGTGACTGACAGACAAATCAGCCAACCGAACCTTTTGGATCTTGGGGAAAGTCCCACACTGCTGGCAGTTTCAGTTAGATCTGAGTTGGGAAGTGAAGAAGTAACAGTACGGGATAGTTCGAGCAGTAATCCATAGTGGATTCACGTGGGAGAACTTTGGAAAGGCCCGAGTTTGGCCTGCATGCCTGCCTACTGTCCCTGAGAGGAAACTTGTGCCTTTTTCGGTCTGAATCCGAATTTGGAGAGCGAATTAAGCCACTGAATCGTGACCAGGCTTTAACCTGAAGATGACCGAAGATTTGCTGAATGTGATCGGTCTGCTATGACTTCCAGCTACCTCTGAACTCCTGGATTGTGCACAGACTTTCTAATTGCGACCGGAGAGCCATTTGCCTGGTACAGTGGAATTTCCTTACATGTGAATGTGCTGTGTGCTTGTAGTGGGTCATGATTTGGTTCCCCACTGCGTGTCTGAACTGTGTTTTGATTGCTGCAGGCTGTATCCAGCTCCACGGACTGAATCAGCATCTATTTTCGTTTGCCTGGGCCCTGCTACACTGGTCCAGCCAGAATACCTGCTACACAGAGAAAGTCATCGACGAGAGACCAGTCTGGGGATCAACCCCCTGCTCAACGCCTTGAACAGGAACGACGCCTCTGTGATTCGTGTGGGCCCTGCTTCTCCGGGCACTTCGGCTCAACAGCCTGCAGTCTCGATTTCGTCCTGCGTGTGTCCAGTAGTGGGTATCGTGAGTAAACATCAGGGTAGCTCCCTGTAACAACAGCTAAATCTAAAAGTGTTGTCATCTGATTGTCTTGTTGCATTTTCTTTCACGAACTGAGTCCTCCGGCTCCGGATTACAAATAGTGTGTGTTGTGCATGTTGCTTTCTTCCATCACAGAGCCCCAATCAGTTGCAACGTTCTTGGCTAGCCCACCATTTTCCTACCTGGGTACCCAGAGTGTGTGACTGTGTAGGGACTCTGAACTGCATGCACAACTCTCTGATTAATATAGCTTTTAAGCAAATCAACCTGATTACGCCCCTCACTTGTTCAAGTCCCCTGAATAAATCAGATTTAACTTTGTTTGCATTTAACCTGACTGTGGTTCCAGTTTGTGCCAAAAGTATTGTACTGTTGCCATTTGCTGTGCTTAATCTTGTTTTATAGGAGGTCCCCAGGGTCACGCTAAAGGAACCAGTCCTAGTGGTAAGTGCAAACAGTGTAGGTAATTGCCTGGTGAATAAGGGTAATTGTGAAAGTAATTACTGTATATTGTTCAGGCCACTAGAAGGGAAAGAGGGGAGTTACAGTGTCCCGGAGGGCTGTGCCCAGGTTAGCTTGACCACTAACAACCCTGACCTCCGGGTGGAGGCACCCGTTTCATTACCCAGGCCCCTTAACCTGCTACTAGCCAAGCAGGCAGGGGTAGTAGCCCTTGGGACAGTGCCACCTAGGGGTTACAATAGGTTTTGTTTGTGCCTTGAGAGATTGTAAATTTACCTACATGTATTGCTATTACATTAATTCAGCTTTTTAAGCTGCAATAAAGTGCTACCACTACTACTACTACTAGAACCCATCTCCTGGGGAACTAAACTGCATCCTCAGCAAACTCCTCAGAAGCAGAAAAAGGCATGCTTTCTTCATTCTTTTTTAAACGGGTTTCAATTCAATAATGACAGGCTGCTGCCAACTGGTTGTCTGTAACTAGTGTTTAATGGTTTAGTCTACGATCTGTGCAGTGGACTGTAATTCCAGTACTGTACTTAAATAAATACAATCAAGGGTCTCATCTCAGAAATACAATGAGCTGCAAAATCCCAGAAAAAAGCTGCTTGCTTGTGCTTTTACATCCAATCTTCCGATCACAATAATGAGCAGAGGTCCAAGGTTGGATTTTCAAAAGTCTTGATTACTGATTTTAGGCTATGCCTTATTCGAAAAAAATGCACTAAACTGTTTTATTGCTGTGTTCAAACATCACAGCACATTTACGACTGCTCACCTGCTTTACGACAAAAACGTACACAACCGTCATTATTTTGACACGTCACTGTCTGAGCACAACTTGTGGCACTTGCGTCAAGGTCTAAATTTTTTAAAACAACTAGTGCAATTCATTCAAATCGTGACCCATGTTGTCCCGCGCATTCACAGACTTTCTGTAAATCCTGCCCCTAAACTTTTACTTAGCACTGCGAAGTGTTTGTGGTTGGTAGTTCTTCTGCTTGCCCTGCCCCTTCCAAACCATGGCCCACATATTCAAAGGAGATGCACGGCACAAAACGGAGATGCGCGGCGCATCCTGGAAAATGTGCAGAAGCGCGGTATTCGAAAGGGAGAAATGCATCCTGCATGTTGGAATGGGCGATCAAGCAGTTATAATGTATGCGGTGCAGAATAAGGGGGCCGGCACCTGAATACACTGCGCATGTGTCTATTCAGCCAAAATGAGCAGCGCATGTGCCGCACATCCCATGTTTGTGCCGCGCAATGTTAGGCAAGCAAAGGGCTGCCCTACATCAGCCAACCACCCACAGGCAGGCTGCAGAACTGCAGACAGACGATCCCGATACAGTCCTTGGAAGTGCACCAGGATGTGCTCCAGGCACCCACACACAGCAGTCATGCCAGGACGGTAGTAACCAAAACCACAGCTGCTGTGACACCACCGGCACCACCCAGACAGTCACTCCCCTCACCACACCCAGGTCACAGACGCCCAGCTGCCACATGCTAGTGTGGTCGGGTACCCTCCTAGCACACCAGCACAGCAGACATCCACAATGCAGCATATGTACGAGGAGCTACCTGCACCCATCTGGCCATCACAGCGCCACTCGGTGGTGGCATGCACCCATGATGACATCTGGGACAACAGTGCTCAGGATGCATGGTGAAAACGGTGGCAGCATGGCATGGGTCAGGGTCTGACCAGTGGCACACACCCATGGCAGTATACCATAGGTGCACACAGCACGTGCGTGCCAGCCCACACCACCAGAAGCCACATACATGTCATCAGTGTCATCCACACATTGTGGCAATGCCACAGGCGCTTTGCAGTGGGTCGATGTGGTGTTCTGGTGGTGGACATTGCATAACTGTGGGCAGAGCGGGGCAGGTGAGGCAGCACGGGAATATGTCACAGACACCAGACTCTTCCAGTGTTGTGCGTGCAGCCATCATGGGCATGTACATGTTCATGGGAAATAGCACTGCATACCTCTCAACTGTCACACATTACTAGGCACATCGTTCATTTTATCCCGCAGACACCCCTGTCCCACACTGCAAAAGTGACATTCCACACTGACCACTGAGACTTGTAAGCAGAAATATATAATAATATAGAATGCTAGGTTATCAGCGGATATTCTGAACATTAGTGCACTTATTTCCGCAGTATTCTGAGCTTGCAAGGTCATGTTTGCCGATGTGTCACACATTTTGTCCAGCAGTCACAAATCTTGCCATACATTTGGGTGACAAAAGGTTGAGAGGTGTGTAGCACTGTACTCAGGCCAATGCAGTCCACCCACACACAAACATGCCTTCTCACCTGCCTGCCTGCTAGGATGCAGTACCTCCTGATCACCTCCGTGGAGTGGTGGTGCTGCCCTGCACTGCTGGAACTGCGCATGCCAATGGTATGCAAATGACCTGCATACATTCCAGTAATGAGATACAAATGTGCTGTTTGGGCGCTGACTGTGCAACGAGGCCATTTGCATATCCTGGCTGAATATTGCAACTCATGTGGCTTCACATCACGCAATTCCATATGCTCCACACTGGTCTCAGGTCACCTGCCGCGCATCTCCCACTATGCGATCACACAAGTTTGGGATATTCAGCCGAACATGTGCGATCACATGTCTCGACGGATCTTCTAAATATCCCATTGTTTTGTGCCGGCGCAGTTCAGATGCGTGGAGCAGTCACTTGCACGATGCAGCCTGCCACTTTTGAATATGGGGCCCCATGTGTATTTCGGAGGTTGGGCAGTGCGTCTGGGGAAGTCACTCAGTGTAACAATCTAGCCACTCACACTGAGAAACCCATATTTAGAGGCAGTGTGGCCTAGTGCTTAGAGCGCGGAGCAATAAATGAGGCAATCCCAGGTTCCAATGCACAATGATCACTGGCTCACTGACAATGAAAAGATGCAGTTAGGAAAAAGTTAGCAGTTCAAGAACCTGACGTTGTTCTATGGAGTTGGAGTTTCCATCAAAAGCAATACCTTTCTAACATTTATTATTGTGAGGAGAGTCTTCCAAATCAGTTTGGTAGTGCAGTATGGGACTCTGTCAATCCAACCTTTCAGAAAATGTATTTAAATACATGGAAAAAACTTCCTCAAATGAACAAGTTACTCTGGCTGCCTACTCAGCTGCTAAAGATGAGGTGCTGCTCACCAGCAGCAACAACCAAGGAGGAAAAAGGGAGGTACGACTGAGGTCAGCATCTATCTGATTTCGGAGTGCACACTATGAGAATTCACTTCCAAAAATAAGGGGTCTGCGAACAGACTCTACACACATCAGGTTTAATACATACAAATCTAAATTCATAGTTCATTCTGCCAACAGTATTACCAGCCGTTTGTTTGTGCTCTATTCTTATGCAAAGCAAATGAAAAATTATAGCTATTATATCATGCTGTTTGAAAATAAATAATAGATATTACACTTAGTTCATCAAGAATCATTGCACACCCAGCATTTTCTACTTAGACTGACATTATTAGCTCCGGTTTCTTTTGAATTACAAATTGCATTTGTTCCATATTGCACCAAGAGCAATACATTCAGAAGGGGCATTACCTAGTGCGCAAAGTGCTGTGTGTTTGCACTAATTAATTGGAAACCTCATGCAAACAGGCTGGGTCGCACAAAGGGGTTTTTAATATACCTTCTGTCAGCACAATTAATAGGAAAGCCCTAACCAGGTCCCGAACACATAAGTAAACTTAGAAAAGCCACGCTACGCACATCACAAAAGGCAGTGTGTGTAACACAAACACCGTAATGCTCACGTGGTAGTCTGCAATAGTGATACCTAAAATGCAAAGGACCACACTCAACATGCAGGATACTCAGAGCCACTCACCGTCTAATTATGGGCATATGAATCCTCATTAACATTGTCATCTGTGCTGCACAGCTGCCTCCATCTATGGGCTGTTCTGCAACTCTGTTAGTCTTGGTTGGGAAGGGGTGCTACATTACACCTCTCCTCGGCCTGCCAGCATTACCCTGGCATCTAGTGACCCCCCCCCAACCTTTTACTTGATTCCCCTGGCAAAACATCACTGGCTCTAGTGGCATCCCCTCCTTCTCCTGGTGCCGGTTATGCATAATCCTTGGAGTCTGGCTGTCAGTGGCGCTGTTAGGGCTGGGCCTCCGGGGTACAAGCCCCAAATGTTTTGTCTGGAGTCCCGAACCTTGTCCTGCACAACCCTGCTTTTAAACTGCCATTTCTTCCGGATCCCAACTGTTCTGCATTCCCCTGGCTTGATTCCCCTCATCATGCACTGCAGTCTCAAGATTGAGAAAAATCCCCCTTCCCCAAGGCAAATGAGAATGTTGGCTGTCAGCTGACACATACGAGTGGATTTACGGCCAAACAGTTCAAAACAGGCAGCAAGACAGATCAAGTTCCGATTTATTTTTTTTAAGATAATGAATTCAGTTGCCCGCTGGGGCACTCTGGGCAGTTACAGGGACAGACAAGTGCTGGCTGGCATGCTCATATGCACTGTGGCATGGAAATGCTGGGCTTCGTGCTGGTCACCACTCTGAGATCGCACCTGACGACCAACCAAAGTTAAATTAAAAAGTGTTGTGCCCACCTCAGATTGTACCATGCTCACAGCTGATCGGTCTCCAGTCCGTTGGAGTGAATCTCAACCATACCTGGGTGCCGAAATTCAGTGGAAGTCCAAAAGGTAGGTAAATATTTGAGGACGTGGCTTCAGTGGCTTTTCCTGTTACACTGACCACCAATGACACAGTTTCAGTTGCATTTGTGGTTAATCACTTTTTTCTTTTTTGGATGTGGCTCTGAGGTGGCTTATTTTTTCACTATGTGGTGTGGCTCGAAACAAGTAAAAACAAGGATGGCTCTTTTCTTTCCGGTTGCTACACTGACCACCAAAGATGCAGTCTGAGTATATTATTTACGGTTCTTTTGCTGTGGCTCATCTACTGGCACTGGTACATGCTTACTTTTTTTCACCAATATTGCTCAAGATTGAATCCGTTTGTCAATCAATCATCAAGTACGGATATTTATTTTCTTGGACCCAGCCAATGCTCTGCAATGGGCCAAAAAATTTGCAATATCGACTAGAAGAAGATGGGAATCTTCTCGGTCCAGTTCTGAGGACGAGGAAGAAGATTCGGACACTTAAAAGGACTCCCTTTTTGTTTTCTTTTTATAGATAATCTCAGGTCTGTAAAATAACAAATTCCTGAATAGTAGAGTCAGTCTTATCTTCAGACAGACATATAAATAATTAAAGAACAGCTTGAATCGACAAGTTATTTACTTTATAGCCCTGTCATGAGACAACTAAAGTTACTGGAGAAGTGAGAGGGGAGTTACTTTCCACCTCTCTATGTTAAGAGTTTTAAAAATTTTAAAATATTGAGTGATTGAGTGGGTATACTGTCTCAAATGCCAGTTTATTATGGTGAGAATATTCTGAGGGAGCTTCATATGTAATCCTTACTATATTGTGCCATTCTGGTACATCTTTCTCGATTAATGCATGCTGCTTTAACAGTCTCTTTTAAAGGGACAAGTATCTCGAATTATAATGTGTAGAAGTCTAATTTTCTTTTTAAGCATACTGCTCATGGGCTCAAAATACATAGCCTACATCATGTTATTGTTTAAATAATAAGACCATATAGTCTAATACTGTACCCCCATGAAGTATCTTATAGATGTAAGACGGATTCATTTAAATGCGTGTATTAAGAGGGGTGGCGCCCTGAAGAGGAAAGTTAAATATACCCTAATGTATTACATCAGGAACTGTAACTGTATGTTTTCTAAGATATACAATAAACAAAAAATACCAAAAAAAAAAAAAATCAAGTACAGAGCTGGCACAAATCTGCATTGTGTTGGTAGTGGGAATACAGCCCTGATGATATGCAGGTGTGGTGGTACAGTATATGCAGCACCAACAGCCAGGGTAGGATTGAGGTACAGGGGGCTCACCTGAAAAGTTGATGCAGTGGCCCACCTGGAAAATTAACAAGGGAGACACATTCTTATCAGTATTCCACTTACATTTAATGCATTAGCTCTATGTTTGCATCTTAAATTTACCTGCAATGCTCAAACAACCCCAATTAATTAGAAAATAGATTACATATGCAAAATTCGGAAGGTGGTCAAGTACCCAAACGGGGGTGGGGTGAGGTCTGCCTGAACATTTCCCGGTATCTGGGTGGGCCAGTCCTGCTCTGTGTACCGAAGAATCTCTAAAAATGGTTGTGGTGCTGTGTGTGCTGGGGGAAGGAATGAGGACAGCAGCTACTCTGTGGGATTATACGGTTACAGAGGTGGGGGAAAAAAAAAGGAAAATGTGCCAGAAATGTGTTATTTTGCAACAGACAAACACAAAATTTCAACAGCTTCTGGGGGCTCAGGTAGCCCCCCGGCCTACTGTATTGGGGCCGGGTCCTGAACAGTATCTCATGCTAGCAACGCCTCTGCCAGCTGTACCCCCACACTCCCAGTGCCTACTAAGCATAATCCTTGGTTCTCCAGGGTGTCCTTCCCAGTGGCCATTATGCATAATCCCTGGTGTCTGGTGCTAACCCTTTCCAGCTCTCAGTGCCCATAGTTAAGCTCCCTTATGTCCAGTGGCCACTCCCCCACACAAGCCCTCAAACCCCCACCTTGGTGATAGTGGCCAGAACACACCTTCCACTCATTCCAAAGACTGGCTGTCATCAACTGCACACAAGTACACTATAAACGCTGGTATATTGATAGAGTACTTTCACACCATCTTTGCAAAGTCACAGCAGTAATTTTTAAAACGTGTTCTGCAAGTACTGCATTGATATACCTGCACTCTGCTCTGGAATGTTTCCTGGTGCTTAAATAGTGGACAAAGAAGAATCAGCATTTCTCTCTCCTAAAGCTGGTCTCCGGGCTCATCACTTCTGGGAGGTCCTTCCTGGAACCATGTGAAAGGCAGGAGGTATACAGACTTCTGCAGGAAGAGGGTATCCTCCCACACATTTCCTCCAGACGTCAGTTTACTTCCTGCCTGTCTGGTGGCAGGAGCTCTGCAGGACCTGTATCACAAGAGTGACAGACCCAGAGAACAGTGAGTTATTACTCTTATTACTCTTTTTTTTTTTTTTTTCCACACCAAGGACTACTTATTAGCGCTCCGGAGTGCTACTGCAGGGACCTCAGTCTCAGTCTTGCAAGCTGGACAGATGGGCTCCCTGTGCTCTCTCACTACGTGGCAGCCTCTTCCCGTGCTAAAGACCCCCCACCCCCAGTGCAGCATTGCGAAAGCAACTGCGGCGTGCCTGGGACTTCGAAGCAGAATTGAGTCCCCAGGCATCACCAGAAGCAGCAGCCGCTGTGTCAATAAGCTAAAGGAAGGATTCGGATTGTCGACGGGTGCCCGGAGCTTCCCTCTTGTTGACGGCCACAGGACACTCAGGCCATCGATGTGACTGCTAGGCAGAGAGCCGCATTACCTCCTTAGGCTCTCCGACGCAGGAAATTAGCGCAGGAACAGTAGTGCTACAGTGCCAGTCCGCTTTGAGGGGCAAAGGGGAGCAGACAAGTCTCCTTCTCGTCGGTGAGCATTCTGGCTCAGCTCGTCAAAGGATCTTGAATTTTGGGGGGCACCAAGGCTCAAAGCAGCCCAACAAGCACCAAGGCCTTAAAGGGGACTACACCAAGCACAGTCCCTCACAGCCATTTCAAAAGAGACTGCACCAAACACAACAATATCCAAGGCCATAAAGGGGGCAGGCTAGCACTAAGCCCACTTTGCCAGGTGATATTAAATTGTCCCTTCAATTTCTTTATATCAAAGGGTCATGGCCTCCACTAAGGACAGACCCCTCCCCCGGGCAGAAAGTGTCAAGTGCAGAACACCCATGCTGGTCACATTCGTACGGTCTGTGTGTGTGAAATGCAACAGTGCAACCTCGGCAGCTCGGGATGAAGCAGACGAGGCATCCGCCTCAGAATCTCAGGATCTGAAAGACCAGCTCAGGGGTCAGGGACAGTCCCCAACCATAGACGGACATCGACACTCGGCTGGGGCCCTAGCCCCAGATCTGATAGAGAAACTGAACAGAGCCTTCACCATCAAACCCTCATGTTTCAACATCTTTCAGCAGTCTTGGGAGCCCAGGACCCATAGGAAAGCCACACACAAGCACACCCCCTTCCCATCCTCGGATGAGGACTGCCCCCATGCCTCACTGCACAATAGGAGGAGAAAGAGTCCCAGACCCAGACCCAGACGTTCGTCCAGACCCAGGGGCGCAGCCCATGGGAAGCACAGGCGAGATAGGTCCCCCACAGGGACCGACTATACATCCTTAGAAGAGGGGGAACTCCCAAACTCAGAATCTGATTCAAACTCCTCACCAGCCAGAAACGTAGATTTGGAAGATCTAGATTTTTTCATTAAAAAAGGTGTCAGAGGAGATCCACTTGAGCTCTCCCGCTCCTCCAGAGCCCAAGCGAGCAAAGCCAGCATTCCGGGTAGTGTCAGCTTTGAAGCCAGTGACAGACAGCCTTTCCCCTCTTGAAGGAAGAATGGCAGGGACCCAAGTGTTCCTTCTCCGTCCCTTGCCGCCTAAGCAAACTCCTGAAATTCGACAAGAAGCCTGCGGAGAAATGGCTCGACTTCCCTAGGATAGACCCTCTTATCTCAAACCTCACGAAAAAGGATGGTGATCCCAGCTGAAGGTGGAGCCTCCCTGCTGGACCCAGTGGATAGGAAAGTGGACACTTCTCTAAAGAACCCTTCCAGTCCACTGCAACCTCCCTCGAGGCAGCTACAGCTAACCTCTACTCAGCTAGGGCTGCACTCTCCTGGGCCACTGTTCTGGTATTCCAGCTTGCTGATGAGCCAGAGAAGAACCAACCCATTTTGCAGCAGTTACAGCTCATGGGACTAGCTTCAGCCTATTCTGCGGATGTATCGGAGGAGGCATTCAGGTGTGCAGCAAGGTCTATGTTTTACCAGACCTCAGCTCGACGCAACTTATGGCTGCAAGCTTGGCAGGCAGATGCCTCCTCGAAGATACATTTGGTCAACGTCCCTTATGAAGGAGGCCTTCTCTTCGGATCAGCTCTAAAAGAGGCAGTCATGGAATCTGGAGAAATGGGGAAGGTGCGAATGCCGCAAGCCCAGGGAAGGAACAAGTCCAAATGTATCTTCAGTCTCCCATAGCGTTTCAAGCAAGCCCAGACCTACTACATCAGGGACCAGTGCTGTACCCAAGTCCCCACGATCTGTCCCTCTCAGCGTGGAGATTGAGCGGGAAACTCTCAGGGAGTTAGGTTTCTCTGCATCTGTCATAGAAAGGATGATTCAATCTAGGCGGTCCTCCTCCGCAAGGGTTTATTATAGGATTTGGAGAAAATTCCTGTTCTGGTTATGAGACACCTCTTTACCGGATGACTCTGTGTCTCTCCCTACCATACTTCAGTTCCTTCAGGAGGGTTTCAACAAGGGCCTCCAACTGGCTACCTTAAGAGTCCAGGTGTCTGTTTTGGGGGTGCTTCTGTTAGCACACTCAGGCGAATCCTTAGGAACGCTTCCTCATATTCGATGATGTCTGAGGGCAGAAACCTTGAAGTGTCCTCCAATAAAACTGGCAGTACCTCTCTGGAGGCTCAACCTAGTACTCAAAGCACTTACCAAACCTCCTTTTGGGCCCTTAAAAGAGGCATCCTTTCTTCATCTCACTATGAAGGCAGTTTTTCTCACTGCAGTCACCTCAGCTCGATGCATCAGTTAGATAGGAGCCCTGTCATCCAAAGAACCTTACACCATATTTCATCAAGAGTCTGCAGTCATGCGGACAGATCTGGCCTTCTTACCCAAGGTGATGTCTCATTTTCACTGCAACCAAGTCTCGAACATTCCCTCATTCTGTCCTCACCCCAAGAATGAGAGACAGAATTTCACATGCTTGATCCACGGAGAACACTCAAAATTTACATCAAGGGATCTGACTCAGTCCGTAAGACTTCAAGCCTATTCATCCTTACCTCAGGCCCGAATATGGATAAGAAGGCATCAAAGGACTCTATTGCTAGGTGGATTCGTTCCATCATCATCATAGCCTACCAGAAGGCCAGGATTGACCTGCCGGGACCAGTGCGAGCACACTCAACCCAAGCGATAGCTACGTCCTGGGCAGACTTCAGAGAAGCTTCCCCAGCAGACTTATGCAGAGCGGCCACGTGGTCATCCATCCATACATTCGCAAAATTCTACCAGTTGGATGTCGCCGCCTCGGCAGAGGTGTCCTTTGGCTGCAGGGTCCTCCAGGCAGTGGTGGACCCATAAGGGACTATGAATGTTCTTCCCACCCTGTGGAGGGATGTACTGCTTTAGTATATCCCAGAAGTGATGAGCCCGGAGACCAGCTTTAGGAGAGAGAAATAGAAATTTAAATACCTTTAAATTTTCTTTCTCCAACTGCTGGTCTCTGGGCTCTGTCCCTCCCACAATGCTGAAAGTCGGCCTCCGACCGCAAGTTACACTAACCTCTCTTTTGTTTGTTCCAAGTTATGCGTTTTTGCAGAAGACAAAGGCTATAGAAGTACTGCTGTCTGCAGGAAATGTGTGAGAGGATACCCTCTTCCTGCATAAGTCTGTATACCTCCTGCTTGTCAAGTAGTTCCAATAAGGACCTCCCAGAAGTGATGAGCCCAGAGACCAGCAGTTGGAGAAAGAAAATTTACAGGTATTTAAATTTCTATTTCTATAGTGCTTTTCATGTACAATGTATCCCAAAGCGATTTACAAACAATGCTAGACTAGTAGTGAAATGACGGAATGTGCAGTGGCAGCCATTTTGCACATCAGCAACCACACACACAGCCTTGGACAACTGTATGAACCGATTTTATGGGAAGGGGAATATTGTCCAGGACACCAGGGAAAGTCACCTTCTCTCTGGAAAAAATGCCTTTTTTTTTTTTTACTTCTGCCTGGGCACTCACCAGGACAACACCAGGATGGGTAGAAGGGACCTCGGTTTAACATCTCATCCGAAGGGAGACACACATCAACAGCTCTGCACCCCCTAATACTGCACTCGAATGCCAGCGCTTAGGTATGAGTCCAATCCCAGTGTGGGATAAGAACCCACGACCTTCTGGCCCAGAGGAGGATGTGCTACCAACTGAGCCACGCTGACACCTAATAATGGTGGTGCACTTGGCAGTGTGGATAACAAAATACCACCGAGCAACCTTCAAGATGCTGCAGTGTGCAGAAACTAGTAAGGCAGGATGGTATGCTATGAAAAACGGGGACAAATTCTCACCCCTGTAGGGAAAAAGACCCTCCACTGGGAATGCATGCTTGAGGAGACAGTGATGGGGGAAGCTAACAGCAGATATCATGCACTGCCACACCCGCTTTGTCCCCATTTTGTTGTAGCCTGACATCCATCCTTAGCTGTTCCATCATCCTTCTTTCTGGATTTTGCTCCTGCCATCATAGGCATGAGGAATGAATCTGGGTCTACTGAGGAGCACCCCTGTGGGCTTCTTTTCTGATTGAGCAGGTAATATTTTCTACCCAACTAGATTTTATTTTGAAAAAAAGAAAACAGAAGTCAATTTTTTTTTTTTATTAATCGCACAATTGCAATTACATACATATAAAAGGTGCAATTTGTTACTGAATAAAGTTTCTTTTTCTTTTGAGAAAAAAAAAAAAGACCCACCTAAAGGCAAAGGATAAAGGTACCCACCTGTCACTCCGGGGACCATGGCTCTACACCCCAAGCCCACAATCCCAATCAGCGGCCGAGGTGGAGGCACTGTCACAGGGACCGTTACTCTGCTTCAGGAAGGGTAAGTGTGATCCCCACAGAACAGCTGCTATGGAGGCATCACTACCAGGCCCTGTCACGGATGTCCACGCATTCACGACTGGGACAGAGCATGCACCATGACAGCAATGGCACTGTCTCTTGTCCCTTCAGCTGTACAGGAGTAGCATCCTCTCTCCTCCATGCTCCAATGCCACTCAACCAGACCACAGCAAAAGCACTACAGCAAGTAGATTCAGGTAACAAGGCGCAGATCTTAGCCATCAGGATACTACTTGGCAAACATAATAAATCACTTACCATACTTACAGTTTACATAGTACCCCCCAGAGAACAACTCCGCAGTTTTAACATGGTAATTGACTACATAAAAGATCAGTACTGCAACTGGGAGGTTATAATCCTCGGTGATTTTAATATTAATTGGCTATCTCAAGAGGCAGCCCCCTATAAGGATACCCTGGCCAGCCTAGGCATCTCACAATTGGTGGATGGTCCCACGTGGATCAACTACCATACTGGAACAAATACCCTGATTGACTGGATCCTTATGAACCAACGAGAGGATCACTGGTGTCTGTGTCCACCCCGACGTGCTTAGTGACCACTCCTCACTCACCTACCACTGGTCCAATAAAACCACAAAATCCACCCCTAACCTAACTGCAAGCCGGGTCCTGAGAAAGGGGACAGCTAAGCTCGTTCAAGTCCCACCTCAATCAGCTTGAGTGGTCCCTCCTCAACACTCTCCTGGATGTTAACCAGGCCCTGGACCACTTTATTTTCACCTTCAATGCAGTCTGTGGCATCTATGCACCCGTTAAAAAATGAAAATTGAAGGGTCCCAACAATAGCTGGATCATCCAAACACTCCTTGACCACATGGGAGCTACGGATCACCTATGGCACATAGTTAAAGCTACTGGCAAACATGCAGACTTCCAAAGGTATAGAGCTGCAAGGAATACCTGTACCCAGGAGATCAGGCTAGCTAAAGCACAATATTACAAAGATTGCCTCAGAAAAGCCTGGGGGATGGGAACAAATTCTGGAACAACATAAAAGAACTAACAGGTAAAGACGCAAGTCCTCCCCTACCATGCTCCTTGTACGCCGGAAGATTACACAAGCTCCAAAAACAATAGTGGACACCTTCAACTCCGCCTTCACTGACCCGAGTACTATTCTCCCCACGAACTTCTTGGACAATGAAGCAGATGACATGAATGATGTCCTGTCTGACAACAGTCTGCCCCCAGAAAACCTTCCTCTTTCTATTTCAAACAAATCACCCAACCTGAAGCAAAAAAATACCTTCAACGATCCCTAGGAAAAACATAGAACAGTAATGACACCCTAGACCTAAAAATGATTGTGTCCTCTCTTGATGAAGCTGTACCTTCACTCATAAAAATACTTAACTTATCGCTCACACAATCTCAATTTCCCAAGAGGTAGAAATCTGCAGTGGTGACACCAGTACGTAAGAGTGGTGATCATGCAGTCCACTCTAACTACAGACCCATATCAATTTTGCCCCACTGTCCAAGCATATTGTCTTGGATTAATCAGTTGACTATCTAAACAAATACAACCTCCAGTGCTCTCAACAACATGGCTTTCGGAAGGCCCATGGTACCACCACAGTGCTTCTAGAATACTCAGGCTACATTCACGAGGCACTAGATACCGGCCAATTAATGGGGTCGATTTATATAGACCTCACAAAAACATTCAACACCATTAACCATAACATACTGCTAAAAAGTTCCTTGCTATGGGGCTATCTCCAGATACCACTGGGTGGTTTCAGACCTATCTTGCTCAAAGAATGCAGCAAGTAAAAATAAATAACACCCTCTCTGACAGCAGGAAAGTGTCCACTCGCATTCCACAAGGTTCCATCCTGGGACCTCTTTTATTTAGCCTGTTCCTAAATTCTCTCCCTGGTGCTTGCTCGGCCAACGTTCTCCTGTATGCAGATGATGTGGCCATTGTTGCTAGTAGCCTCCAGCTAAACCTGCTCAATAATAATCTCCAAGAAAGCTTCACCATAATTGAGGATTGGTTTCAATATAAACTCCTACTACACTACAAAAAAACGAAAGTAATGCTTTTCTCCAACCCGCATAGCAAAAATAAATCCTGCCAACTTACAATCCTTAACTGAGTATGATCCCCTAGACTAGGTAAACACATTCAAATACCTAGGATTACCCTGGACAGCTCCCATACACCCACCACATAGATCATGAGGTTAAAACAGTAAATACAAGAATCAGCCTATTTTACAGGTATAGGCACTACATGACAGCAGAAGCCTTATTTCTGGCAGTTAACAGCTTAGTTCTCTCTGTCATTGATTATGGGTGACCTAATTGTGTATAGCACAGCCACTGACACTGCTCTGAAAAGGGTCAGAACAGCCTTAAACAAGATCTTCAGGCTACTCCTAGGCACTAGCAAACTAACACACACCTGTGACCTGTATGCCCAGACCAAATGACTTAATCTCCTGGGGAGGATAAAGTATCAGCTCTGTCTCTTTCTTTAAAAAACCCTGCTAGGCCTAACCCCGCCAGCCACTCAGAAGTACCTCAAACCTGCGTTAAACCCGCACCAGACTAGAGGACAGGTAAGAAGTTCCTACATTCCCTTTCATACAAACAACACTAGCAATAATCATGACATATAAGGCCCTCTTTGGATCAGTGAACTTCCCTGAAATAGCAATTGCACCAAAACTTGGACCTTTTAAAAAAAAGAACTGCTGCGACACCCGACTTCTCTATGTGTATTTGAGTGTGTGAGCTAAATTCCACCCACCTTCTCCCTACTCCGCGTCTTGCTGCCTCTCTACACCCCTAGCTCACCACCTTGCCCCCTCCCCAATCCCCCCACTACTCCCTCTTTTGCCCATCATCACCACCTACCCCCCACCCTAGTTCATCCCCCTTCCACCTCCTTACCCTCCTGACAACCGCTCCCTTTCTGTCTTTCCCACCTCCCTCTGCTCTTCTCTCTTCCCCGCCCAACTTACCCATACTCTCTTATCATTCATTCACCTCCTCCCCACCACCTCTGACAAAGCTAACTCCTGGCAGCTCCCCTCTCTTTTCCCCTTTGCATAGTTGACACTCACCTGTATCTGACAGCTAGCAAATCCTCACACTTTTGTAAAATGAACTGTATATATTTTTTGTATTCTATGTGGTTTTGTAACCTTACTCTTTAGGTTTTATTGCCCATGTCTACGTTACACCTGTAATTGTATTTGTTTCCTGATGTGGAACCTTTGTAAATGGGCTCTTAGCTCAAAGGTTGCAATTCCTAGACAATTAATAAAATAAAATAAACTTGTGTGTATTCAATGGCACTGCACTGCTGTGACCTGTCGGGGAACTGACCCTAGTGAAGGCTGTGACAGCATGGACAGCACCCAGAACTGGAGGGCTCCCCATCCTTGGTGGGATCCATGTTGTGGCAGGAGGGAGACAGGGGCAGGTTGGGGTGACAAAGGGGAGAACATTCAAATGCCTCACAAATAAGAGTGATAAAATAAAAGAGGGAACTAAATCTACAATTTATCACTGAAATAGTTTAGGCTCCTTTGTAGTTAAGATTTTCAGACACTGCAATTCTAAAATTCTATTGAATTATTTTTACTACCAGGCTGAAAAAAATAAATAAAAGGGAAAACTCACTAGTTTCACTGCATAAACAATGCAATGATTGTAAAAGTGGAAAGTCTTTTACTTAAGACATGAAAATACAATTAATAAAATAACCAACTGCCTATTTAAAAGAAAGAACACAAGAACAGTTTGTCCAACTGTGACATCACTTTTTGTCTCATTTTGCTTGATATGGTGTATGTCTTGTTTAAATATATGACTAATTTAGACGTGAATCTCTCCAGACTGCTGACACAAACAGTTAAGCTCAATACCTCTTTTTAATGAGATCTCCATGGGTTTTCAGA
The DNA here is from genome assembly GCA_016271365.2 of Neoceratodus forsteri. Lineage (NCBI taxonomy): Eukaryota > Metazoa > Chordata > Ceratodontiformes > Ceratodontidae > Neoceratodus > Neoceratodus forsteri. Next base: position 1,734,010,966 of record CM057449.1, read on the forward strand.
CTTTATGAGTTCCTAAAACTTTTACTTCCCCTGAAATATTTTTTTGCTGGTTCGAACATTACCAAAACAAGGTGCTAGCCATTTCCTGACTAGCGCGTGTGTGTGTGGTCCCTCACTCAGCTCATAAAAAGCAGCAATCCATATATTTATATGATTTTTGGGGGCAGTAGTGCAGAACCTGCCTCTCTGGAAATGCAAGGCAAGATTTCCTTCCGAGGATTCAAAACCCACACCCCACAACCACTCATGAGAATAGGGTGACTTCATCCTGAACCCCACCCGCCCACCCAAATATTCAGAGTTAGCAGCATTCATTACCAACCGAAAAAGAATCCATGGGAGGAAATCTGGTCCGCCATTTCTGGAGCTGTGGCATTTTGATGACGTTGACTGCAGTGCAAATCTCAGAGAAGCACGTTCTGCACTAAGCCTGATTTTTTTTTTCAGTGTAGTCACTTATCCATTTAACCCAATATGAACGATTCATCCATTAAGAATTCCTGGTCTCACAGTTGAATTAATCTGGAAAACTTTTTCTGTTTTTTATTGAATTCTCAGATTACAACCTTTGAGCTACAAGCTCATTTACAAAATGTTCCACGTTGGGAATAATGTGAATGTACAAACAGGAGCACACAGAGTTGCTGGTACATCAAACAAGTGACAACAGTAGTGAATGACAAACTACATGGTATTGGTTCGTGACTCAGCATGCAGGCTAAGTTGGTGCATCACTAGTATCCAGAAAAAGAGAAGGAGCAGGAGGAAGCACAACAGTTCTTGGTAGTTGGGCAGGCGGTAGAGGTGGTAGCTTGTGGTAACCTCCCAGCTTAAGGTCACCTTGTCAGAAGGGTTGGAGGAGTGGTAGGACAAAGGGTTTGGGAATTGGTGGGGGTAGGTTGAGGACCCTGGGGGAATAGAGAGGGGTGCGACTGGGGTGTGGGGGGGTTGGGTGGAGTGGGGAGGAGGGGGGGGACGTAGCAGGTTGGGCAGTGCATAAGTGCGAGGTAGGTGGGTAGCCAATAGATTTGCTCCTGGAGGAGTTGTTCAGGTGTAACAGGTGCATATCACTTGGCTGGACAGGTGGGATCTAAGTGCGGATTTGAATGAGCCAATTTTGCTGATAGTGGCTAGATCAGGCGGAAGCGAGGTGAGCCATAGCGGGGCACGGTATTCAAAGAATCGCTGACCTTGGGTGGTGCGACAGTAGGGGATCTTGATGGAGATGTTATTGGATGCCCTTGTGGTCCTTGTTGGTGCTGCCTGGTGTAGGAGGGAACTTGGTCCCAGCGGCAGTAGGCCCAGTGTTGCTTTTTTGGCAAGAAGACAGGTTTGATAGCGGGCCCGGTCATTCAGATTTAGCCAAGTGGTTTGCTGGTAGAGATGGCAGGTATGGGTTAGACGCGGGGCGCCTAGTGCAAGTCTGCAAGCTTTATTAAGTGTAGTGGCGAGCTGCCTGAGGGTGCTATCTGGGGCTGCGCTGTAAATGGCAAGGCCATTATCAATAGTTGAGAAGACCAAGCTGGTGACGGCGAGCTAGAGGGTTTTATCAGTGAGACAGCTTTGGTGTTTATAGAGCAGGCTGAGCTTCCTGTTAGCTGTTGTGGCTACATGACTGACATGTGTGGCAAATGAGAGGGAGCTGTCTAGGGTGAGCCCCAGGTACTTGAACTTGGAGACCATTTCAATGGCATCATTTTGTTTATTCTGAATATTCAAAGTTGAAGTCCTGTAGCGGCTATGAGCTGGGGCAGAGAGCGCGGACTTTGTCTTTTTATGGCTGACTAGTAGTTTAGCTTTGCTAAACCAGTCTTCCACACTGTTAAAGTCCTCTTGGAGTCGCTGCTCCAGGGTGGTAGGGTCAGAGTGACTGGAGTAGATCACCCCATCATCAGCACAGACAAGGATTTTTTGTTGACTGGCTAGTGGTAGGTTGTTTAGAAAGAGGTTAAACAGAAGATGGCCCAGGATGGATCCTTGGGGGATACCTGTGAACACTTGCTGGGGGTCCGAGAGTACAGTACTTATTTTTCTCACTGTACATGTCCTAAGAGGTAGCTCCGGAACCAGCAAAGCACAGTGAGTCGGAGGATAGCCCAGTTGCCTCTAATTGTGCCAGGAGGTGGTCATGGTTGACTGTGTCAAAGGCCTTGGTGAGATAAATAAAGGTGCCTGCGGTCGAAGGCATTGTGAATGTAACCCGTGAACTCAAGTGCTGTTGTAGTACTGTGGAGTTTACGGAAGCCATGTTGCTGCTGCACTGTAGTTGGTATTTGTCAAGGTGTTCAACCAGCTGATCATAGACTTTCTGCTCAAGGGCTTTTGAGATCAGGGGGAGAACAGAGATTGGGCGGTAGTTGGCATGGTCAGTCTTACTGCCTGCTTTGTGGATGAGGTTACGACTGCGGCTTTCCAGAGTTTTGGGAAAGTACCTGTGGTAAGGAAAACGTTTACGATACTGGCCAGTGGTGTTAGGTCGTCATCTTTATACAAATTGTGTCATGCTTCTGAATATATACAGTACCAGGAGTACTGAACATAAAAACATTACCCTGAAGAAGCCTTAACAGTGAAAAAGTGGATAAGTGATTAAATTGAAAAAAATAATATAAATATATGGGCTAGTGCTCTTTAGTTAGTTATTAGGCCCACTGGAACAAACATTCCCTTTTTCAGGGGTGACCCATACACTATTCATTACATAGAATACACATAATAAGGATTATACAGAGTCTGAATATGCACAAATATAACTTAAATATACTAGGCAAAATACATTTAAGATGTGGATACAGAAAAACAATAGCCGGGAAATGAGAGGTATCACCACTGGTTTCGGAATGAACCACAGAGGGGCAGCGGTGACCACTGCAACAGAGGTGGAACAACCAGGAAACTGTTCAATTAAGAACAGAAGGCACAGCAGCCAAATGTAATTGTACTAATTTGTTATACCTGAAATGATAGACAGAATGGAATTTAGAATGTGGATGGAGGAGGATTTCTCTGAGCCATGAAATGTAAAGTGCTCTTACCATAATCGATCTGAAATACTTAAATGCACTACTGTTATGTAAAAAGCCTCAATAAAAGTTTTAATTAAAAAAAAATTTGGATACAGTATTCACAGGCGTACAGGAGATTGGTACACAAGCATAACCAAATTACAGGTCAAGGCATGAGCACAAGTAATACATTCAACACGGGGACGGATGGGGTTCACCCAAAAGTGCTGAGGGAGGTGTTAGCGGCCCACTTAACCACTCTGTTCAACGGGTCCTTACACTCGGTGGGAAATCTCAAAGGACTGGAAGTGCACGGATGTACTGCCCCTGAATAAGGGAGGGGGAGGCAAGACATGAGCACAATTACAGGCCAATAAGTCTGACATCTGTGGTCAGCAAGCTCATGGAAAAACTGCTCAAGGAGAGAATCACCAGCTACCTGGAGGCAAGCTGCCTCCGTGACCCAAGACAGCACGGCTTTTCCAAAGGCAGAGCTCGTCAAACAAATTTGGTCGGGTTTTTTGACTGGGTCACTAGGATAGTGGATCAGAGTGGGTCAGTGGATGTAGCTTACCTGGAGTTCAGGAAGGCTTTTGATACATTACCGCACAGACAGCTATCGTACAAAATGGAGTGTCTGGGGGGGGGGTTATAAGGTGGGTGTAAACCTGGTTGGAGAGCAGAATACAGAGGGTGTTAGTCAATGGGGTTCCCTCGGGAGTGTCAGGGGTCACTAGCGGTGTTCCCCAGGGGTCAGTGCTGGGACCCTTGCTGTTCAATATCTTTATAGGAGACATAGCGGTGGGGTTGGAGGGAAGAGTAAGCGGATGATGTAAAGATCTGCAATACAGTGGACATGCAGGATGGAGCCGAGAGGATGCAGAGGGACCATGGGAAACTAGAGGAGTGGGCCAGGAAGTGGAAGTGGAACAGAAGAGGGAGAGAGGGGACATGATAGAGACTTTTAAGTACCTAAAAGGGATCAACAAAGTGCCTACAGAGAACCTATTCCAATTGAAGGGGTCTCCCAGGAAAAGGGGTCATGACCTCCAACTTGAGGGGGGTAAGTTTAGGGGTAACATCAGGAAATACGTCTTTATCGTGAGGGTGGTGGACACCTGGAATGGGCTGCCTAAAGAAGTGGTGGGCGAGAATACAGTTTGGGGGGGGGTTCAAGAGAACTTGGAACAGACACAGAGGGCTGTTGACAGGAGGGGGAAGGAAATCAGAGCAAGCCTAGAGGATGCAAGGCAAATGGGCAGACTAGGTGGGGCTGGCTTTCTCCTGTCACTTTCCTATGTTCCTATGGGTACCACAATGGCAAGTTGTGGGTCAAGATACAGACAGTGCAGTACAATAAGGAGGCATGAGGTGAGTGAGCCCCTCCCACCCGATTTCACAGTAGATGAATTTGGTCATTCTTGGGGTTGGCTCACACATTTTCTTTTTTTTTTTTTTTTTTTTTAACACTTTATATTTTTAATCATTATATTGAAAACTGACATAGAGAGGTGTTTGGTTCCAAGGCACAGAACTTGATATAGCTACAGGTACATAACAAATCAGGATTGGTTTCTTATCTCCCAGTGTTACATCCCAGAAGGGGAAGTACTACTGATTATTCAGACTGAATAAAAAAAAGATTGACAAAGGCCACTTACAGCCATGATCATGGACTATAAACCAAACAAATGAAAAGTCCAATAAGTCCCAGGGTACAAGATCCTATAAATCAACAAGCGACTCATGTAAAGACCATGTATAAACAAACAACACGATAGTAATGTTAAAGTGAGGCAAACCTTCGAGTCTTCACTCCACCTGAAAAAAACAAACATTCCATTGCTTTAAAAGAGCATATTCGAGGAACTTTAAAGCAAATGTAAGCAAGAACTATAGTACATTATTAGCAACTCTAGCAAAGTCAAGGAAACTAAGGTGCTGTATTATTTAACAGGCAGAACCGAGGTAAACTACTGCCCAACTTGTTTCAGTCCTCGTCAGTCTCTCCAGGGGCTGCGGCACCCTGCAAAAATCTTCTTTGATTTTAAGCAGTCTTTTGCTCACTTCAGTAGGGTCAGTGATGATAAAAGTTTTACCTGCGTAAGAGATCTTAAGTTTCACAGGTATCAGAAGTGAATGGCTGACCCCCAATGATTTTAGTTTGCTATGCACAGCGTCAAAGGCCTTCCAACACTGGTGGGTAGAGTAACTGAGATCTGGGAAGAAGAAAATACAAGTGGCAACAGGTAGTTGGAGTGGGCCTTTATTTTTCGATGCCTGGAGGATCCAATCCCTGATATGCTGTCCCGCTGTGACAAGCAGAGCGGTACGTGGTAGTCCTGATCAAAGGTTTTTTTTCCTAGGTGTAATACAGTAAACTCTGAAAAGACACTCCACAAGGGAAAGATCTAACATGCTGTATGAACGTCTGTGGACACATTGCAGCAAATCATCCCCTCTGGAGCCCTCAGGGATACCAGGAAAACGGACATGGGATAGACAGGCTCCATTCTCTAAAAGCTTGAGTCGGAGTCTGAGAAGTTTATTTTCAGATACCAGCCCTGCAGTCACTGCCGAGGTCTTATCCAGTGACTCCTTTGCCAAGCGTACTTCCATGGAGACGGTTTCCACCCTGTTCTCTAAAGTGGTAACTGTTACTGTAAAGATCCATTTTGGCATCCAAGGCTTGAACTGATTTGTCGAGAGATTGGACAGCCTGTAATACAGTGCTGTTAGACGTTGGAGGTGGCTCAAGCCACAAGGCTGCAGTGATCAGCGCCATCAAGCCATTTGCCTCACTTCCCCCGGACCAGAATCTGCCTGCTCAGCTTTGCGAGGATTCCCCATAACATCGGGTGTTGAAATTCAGATATCAGGCTCCTATTATCTGATTGTCAATAATTCTGCCGTTAGATAACGTTTCAGCGCCAAAAAAAAAAGAGAGAGTTTAATGCTTATTTAAAGTGAACGTGTAGGAGCTCTCAGGAGTGCGACTGATGCAGTTGGCTGTTAGTCACACTCCCCCAGCTCCCACATTATCTTATACAGACTTCAGCTATTCCCTGCAACTATTCCTAGCTCTTGTACAAACTAAAGAGAGGACATGACTATAGAGTTCAAAGGGACAGGCCATGAAGGGCTGTTTCATGCTCAGCTGTCCCCAAAATATCTTCTCTTTCTAATCACTAAGGGACCAGGAGCGTAACAGACTCAGCATTAAATTCTCTAACAGAGCTCTGTGGTGCGAAGTGGTGGAACATCTGTTCGGCACGCTGATGACCCTGGCTGGCACCCTGAGCCCTGGATGTTGGCAGCAGAGGCAACATGGAGTAGGGCAGAGCACTGTGAGAACGCTCTCCTTCTGGGGGAGGGTGGAACAGCACTCTGCTCGGAGATCAACCACTGTTGGTGTACTGGTGCCTTAAACTGGTTTGGGTGACTACATGCCACTTGGCAGTGCACTGCCCCAGTATGTCAGCATGGTGCATGTGGTGGGAGGGACACAGAACTGGGAAAAATGCTGCCTTGGTTCACAGGATAACGATAACCAGCGCCCCCAGCCCATCACCCCAACCAGCCTTCTTGTCAAAGAAATGCTTTCTCTCCTTTTGGTGAGAATGGAGGGGAAGGAGGCAGAGAAAGGTTACTCCAGTCCCCAGCCAATGAAGGATCTAGTTAGCAGACAACCACAGTCGACAGCGAGGGGTTAGTTTGTCGGCAACCTAGGGCTGTGATGAGTACTGATGAGTAGGGGGCCAGGGAGTGAGGAAGGAGCACAAAAATTATTTTTAGCAAACTGAACAAAAAAAAACTAGTGGGGGGGGGGGTCAGCTGGATAGTTGGACCCTCCTGGGATGTGCAATGAGCTGTGCATAACAGCAAGGTTGGTTAGAGAAAGGAGGGTCACATACCTCTTGTGAGTCATATACCTTTCAGCAGTCACCCACTGGTAAAACTTCCCTCATTTTACCTCTCAGAACCCCTGTGTCTGACACTGAGAAGGTGACAGCCAACATTTGATTTTGAGATTTAAAAACAAAAGTTTATATTAATTTGTGATGAAACAGCAGGCTTCAGAAATACGTATTGGTCGTATTTTTATGTGCATATATCGTTTAGTGTTTCAGAATGACTGATGAAGCACCCTTGAAATTTAGTTCTTTTAGTTCAGTATGCTCACCTGGAAAACACTCACTCCAAGAACAACCAGGGACGTTCACAGGTGCAGTTGGTGCACGCAGTAAAACCGGTACTCACAAAGAACAAAAAAAATGAGTACAAAGGCAACCAAGCTAGAGAGAAAAGTCTTACGCTGACTTAATGTTGTGCAAATACAATATTTTAATTGCTGTAGCAAACAATTGCACAATAAAAATAGCCATTACAGATAACAGAACAGGGCACAAAATCCTAACGTTTCACGCAGTCATGCACTTTTTCAAAGCCCACATGCGTGCATGCACCAGTCAACGGTCTCCTCAACTTCGGTGGGCAGGGCAGAAAAACTGGAAAAAAACACCAACCACTGTAGCATGCTGTCCTGCCCCTCTCCCTCAGGTCATGCACCACCAAACAGGTCCCAGCGCTGGAATGGAGCTTCAACTCCAGCAGAGGAATCGGGATCCCCTCTAGCACCCTGCCCTGAGGGGTAAGCCAGGAAGGAACAAGGTGCATAGGTAAGTCCCAGGATAGGTGGGTAAAGGGGCTGGGGAGGAGGCAGGACTAATGATAAGGTCAGTCAAAGATGGGGTTAAAAGTACACTAAAATAAAATAAAAAAAAAAAAAAAAGAACTGAAAGCAGACACCATGTTCTAAGCTTGTACTGCAAAGACGTCACTGTGTGTCTCACTTTTTGTCTGTAATTGCCACATGTCAGGCACCAGAGTACCGTACAAGGGTGAGGACAGAAGCAGTAGAATTGTGTGCTTCCCATAAAAGCTAAGCCAGCCAATAAAGCATGTATATTCAGAACTGCATCCTGAAAATACACTACGGTGTGCAGCTCATTTTCTATTTCTAGTATGAATTACAATGAAGCTGCTGAGCAAAGGGACCCCTTCCATCATCTGGAAGAAATGCTGCCATCCCCCACAGCAAAAAAAGCAGCTTCCCTAACACCCTTTTTTCCTCTAACCATTTCTAAGTTTGCTATGGTAAACAAATCAAAACTGTCTTTCCTACACTTAAGAAGGTTACAAGAAAACTCTTTTGGAAACAACATAATGAATGTGATCTGAATTTGTTACAAATGCTGCCACAAAACTCTCAATATGCAGACAATTTGTTTTTAGCTCAGTACAAGATCTGATGAAAGACGTACCACCAACAATCAGCAAAAAGACTCAAGTGCAATCTCTCTGAAATAAATCTTGACAGCTGTGTCTGCTGTGCTTTTGATGCGTTACTATAGCAACAAGTTCCTGCTGGCAAACGAAGAGAGCAGTCAACATCAGAACCAGAGCGCACATCAGCCAGCATCAAGTTGTCCTGCTACTGAACTCTTCCATTTTAATACCGGAGGGGTGGGAAATAGGAAACAGGATTAACAGCAACTACTGCCCAGTTCTGCATCACTGTTCTCTACACTGTTCATTTATGTTGGTGTTTTGCTCTCCTCTGAAAATAAAATTAAAAGTTACTCACTTGTACCCATAGTTCTATTTTCTATAGATCCATTCACAGTTCTAGCATTCAGTTCACATTCACTCTTGGACATCCTCTAAGCCCACTCAGTCAGTGGAACAATCTTTGAGCTTGACACCTCCTACCACCAAACCATGTATTCCTATGTCAGGTGGGTAGTGTGGTATAAATGAAGACTAGTATTAGAACTATGGCTACAAGTAAGTAACCTCTGTTTTTAACTGCCCTGATTTATTTCACTATCCACACTTAAGACTCCTAGCAGTCCTCAGGAAGAGGGGGCAAGGTACACACCTCAAATTAGGCAAACAGAGACTGGAGGGATGAGAACCCAAGAGTTGCATCATGATGACTGAGTAAGCCAATACTCCAATGGGAAATGAAAGTGTGAGTATTTTGGTCAGGTAGCTGGCAGGATGCAATGCAATACTGCAGCAGAGTTACTGCAGAAAACAGGGCAATATCAATGGCAGTTAATACCATTTGTCATTCAGTAACCCAACATAGTCCGTTAATTGCCAACAGAATATTTCCAGCCGGAATGCTGGCGGAATAATATTCTTACATTCTTGTCGACTTTGTTTTAACAGGTGTGGGGTGATGTTGCTGATCTCGGTGCCCGTTCTTGCCACCAGGGTGCGACCCAGAGTTGAAAGATTTAAATAAATGGGGTGCAGGCACGGCCACCCCCAAATTCCTGTCGCCTAACTCTCCAGACTGCAGATGGTCAGAGTGTTGTGCCAGGTGTCAAACCAAGTGCTGGCACCATCATTTAAGCCGGCAACTTGGTTGTCACTGCGGCATAGGTGAACTGTAACCCAAGACACTGCGTTTCAGCCTGGCAGGCTCCACTGTATTTCAGAAATGGGAATCTGGGGATACGTAGTGCCTGGAAGCAGCAACAGAGGCAGACGGATTTGGGGATATGCAGTGCCTGGCTGGCAGCAGCAACAGAGGCACACGTGTGTCTTTTAGAGAAAACTTTAACCCCACGAGTGGTTCCTCCCAAGCCAATCTGTAACACAGAGCAATACAGGAGGTGATCCAGAGGTCAATCATTCATTGGGTTGCTGGTCTGCCTGGAACGGCTTCAGCATATGTAGGAACAGCTGGCAAGCTTCAGTGTGAAATTCTGCCATATACTCTCAGTAGACTTCCCCAGTGGGCTTCAAGCATGCCTGGGATAGACATAGAGGAATATTAGTAAATAGGCAGAGAAGAGGGAGGGTCTGCGGAGACCAGTTGGGGTCTGTGGAGACAGACTAAGCAGGGACCATTGGGGGCAGACTGGGTGGGCCAAGCGGTCCTCTTCTGATGACAAATTCTAGATTTCTGTGTTTCTGGAAGAGTTAGGCCATGCAAACATTGAGTATGTGGAGTGTTTGTTCAGCCTCTGAAGTGTAAGTTTTTGAAAAGAAAGCTGGTTGAATGAGGGCCTCATTTAGGTAAAACTCAGAAACTAACTTGGGTCTGAAACTAACTTAGGCAGGGATTCTGTACGGTGCATAGGAAAAGCTTGTCCTTGTGGAAAACCAGATGTGGAGACTCTACAGATAGTGCAGGCAGCTCACTCATCTGGTCGAGGTGATGGCAACCAAAAATGCAGCTTTCCAAGATAAGCGTGAGAGATCACACTTATCCATAGGTTCAAATGGTGTACCCATTACCTGGGAGAACACCAGCACTGAGTCTCAAGGTGGAGGTTGTTCACATACCTACTGTAAGGGGACACATGGGCCAGTGCTTTAAAGAAATAGCTGACCACTTTGTCCTGTGCCACTGTCAGTATTCCTGCTTTGGCATGGTATGCCGAAATGGCATCCAAGTGCATATTCAGCGATATGGCTCACAACCTTGCAAGAGAGAGGAACCAGAAGTAGTTGAGATGTGCAGAACGAAGCAAGAGAGGTGCAACAATACTCACTCCTCACACCAACACAAGAAACTCGTCCACTTACAAATGTAAGTCTTTCCACTGACTCTTTTAAGAGTTACCTACAGTATGGCCCATCTGCACAGCGGTTGGATTTCTGCTTGCGATGCCGGCAACTGGGTTCAGGAATGGATCTAGGTCATTGGAGGGGCCATCGAGGAGAAGGCTCGAGCATCCCATGGACTGCTCTCCTTCTCCGGGAGGGTGGTGTGACCGGTGCTCAAGGGGCCCCTGGCAGAGGTCGGGAGCACCACAGCGAATGGCACCAACAAGGATCTGAGGGGCGGGACGGATGCTGGTGTCACTGCACATTCCTGCCCTCGCTCACAGAGGAGAAAAAGCCTGCCACCCACCACCTTGATGATGCCCACCGTCCGGCTGCAATTGGCTCCCAGGCCAACTCCTGCCCTATCCCATTGATCACAGCACCTTTCAGAGAGGTCGGGTGCCACGACTCCACCCTGGAGGGTAAGCCAAGGGATACTGGGAGGGCAGTTAATATGGGAAAGCTACAGCAGAGGCGTCCGTGACCAGGCAGATGGTGCCGGCGGTGGAAGGCACCAAAAAGTAGTAAATAAAAAAAAAAAAAAAAGAGTTACCTACAGCACATGGAGAGAATCCCATGGGCCTGGAGCTCTGGCCACTCAGGAACTAAGCTGTCAGGTTCAGAGACTGCAGGACTAGGTGCCTGACTGTCCCCTCGGACTTTGTCAACAGTCCAGTAGGAGTAGAAACAGTTATGGTGGTTTGCTGTTGTGACTGAGGAGACTGTGATACTAGAACTGATGGGGCCAGTACCTTGAGGACCACCTTCTGGACAACGGGAAAGACATACCTGTGTGTCCAGGACTGAGAGAATCTCCCCAACAGAGTGTCAGGGTGGGGAGCGTTACAGAACAATCTCGCAGCATGTTTTTTCCAAGGAAGTGAACAGATCCACTGCGTTTCCCCATGCTGAGAGCACCTTGCAAACCATCTGCAGGTATAGTGACCACTCATGGAATACCTCTCCCACACAACTCAGAGCCTCCACCAGCTGGCTGCTTGCTCCCATGACACTGACAGCAACCAGGTCCATATGCAGGAAGTGTGCCAGAGAGAGGTCTGCAGCACTTCTTCATTCAGGGGACCAGAATGCATTCTGCCCCGTTTGTTCAGGTAGAACATGGTGGTTGTGTTGTCTGTGTTGACCTGGACCACGCAACCCTGGACCTCTGCCAATACTAGACAAAAGGAGCTGAATCCCAGCAGGCTGATGTGTGTCTACACCACTAGCAACATGTCCACTATCAAAATGACCAAAAGTTCCACCCAGACAGCACTCAGGACCACTGACCCTCAGTTCTGACTGAATGGGTCACATCCGCCGGTGGCCCTAATGTACCAGGGCCATGGTAGAGACGTGAAGCCCAGAAGATCAAAGGAAATTCTGAGCAGGCCAAGCTTGCCCAACCTGAAATTATCGGGCAACAAAGGACAATTCCTCCACCCTGTGTAGGGCAGACAAGCTCTTATTTGGAGGTCATATAACTCCACTACAAAAAACAGGATCGTCTGCTTCAGAATTACCTCAGACTTGGCTAGGCAGACCATTAGACCAAGGTCCTGGAACAGCTGAATGGTAATGAGCTCCCAGTGATGAACCAGTCATGGAGTCACAAAAAGACTTTGACACTTCTGTGCCTGAGAAAGGCTGCCACAACCAACAGGTACTTGGTGAACCCCCCAGGTGCCAAGGACAGGCCAAACGACATAGCTCTGAACTGAAGGTTCCATCCACCTGAAAGCAGAAGAACAGTCTGTGTGATGGACGTATGTGGACATGGAAGCACACATCCTGGAGGTTCAGTGAGCAAAATCAAGCCCCCAGGTCCAGAGACAGAATGATGTGGTGCAAGGTCACCATGTGAAATGCCCAACTGGGAATAAACGTGTTCAGGCTTCACAGGTAGAGTCGAGAATGAGGCACCAGGCTCTCAGTCAGTTTGGGTACCAGAAAGTACCCTGACATTAACACCTTCTGAGCTCAGTTTTCTGAGACAGGCTGTTATCGCATGCCACTCAAGGAGATGATGAACCTTGCTTTGTAATGCAAGGCAAGACTCCAGCAAAAGCATGTCCTCCAGTGGTGCTTGGGAACAATAAGGAGGTAAGGTCTTGACTTTCAGAGACAATCCTGATCCCACCACTTCCAGGACCCACTGGTCAGAAGCAATAGCGGACCACTGTGATAGGAAGTGAGAAAGTTTGCCCCAACTGGGAGCTGTAGCAGGGTCATGGATGGAGCCCCTTATCCGATCATTTTGTTGCTCTTGGATGCGACCCCCCCCCCCCGAGGACTGGCCTCAAAAGGAACATCACCCTCTGTCCTTGACCTCACAACTTATGGAATGGCTTGGCAGGGCAGTGCTGCTGAAACTGCTGCCTCTGTTGCTGCTATGGTGGCTGTTGCTGACCTTGCATGCCCCGGAAGAGGCCATGAAAGGAACCTAAATGTTGTGGCCTGGGCTAGGGCCACTGGTTGGGACTGGTGACCTAAGTCACTGAATCCAGAGTCACACTGGATGTAACGGATCAATACATGTGAAATGATCTTCCACCCCCAGCACAGGATTTCCTCAGTGAATGGAGAAATCCACAACAAGGCACGGTGGTAGATAAATACCACCAGGTACTCTGCTCACTGCTAGTCAAGAGCAACCTGCAACTGGTGCTTAGTCACCATTCACCCCAGATCACAGATCTTGCTGTATCTCTTCAGGCAGCAGGTCAGAAAGACTATCAAAGAGCTCATGGCAATATCGAACCATCTACGCGTACAGTTCTCCTGCCGGATGCCCAGGGTTGCACCTGTACAGACCTTTTTTCATTGTTAATCTTTTTTTTCTTTTTTTTTTTAACTTTCAATTTTTGCCCCATTTCTCCTTGTCAACTGACAGGTCCTCCTTCCACCTGCCTAAGCCCATCTTCCCACCGTAAAAGTCTTCTGATATTCCAACCCGCCACGAGCCTCTGCTCGACATCCTCTCCAGAACCCCGACAATAACCCACAGCTTGTGCCCTGTGGGTGGGACTCCCTGTTTCCCCAAGCTAGGAAGAAGATACTTTACTCAACTATCAAGACCCGAAAGCAGTAGCCAGCGAGGCACAGGAGAAGACAGAAAGACCCTACTATGGCACTGGGAGGTAGGGTGGCTTCATCTGCCTGGTGCTGCTGGAGTATTTTCCCCCCAAGCCCTACTTTATCTTAACAGGGTGCCTATCAGGGCTGTCAGAAAGGTGGGTGGGCCCCAACCTACCTTCGGAACGCCCCTGCTGGACCCACTCTGGGCATGTGATCGCTCAGCATCACTTGCCAGATGAGTAGATGTGTCCGGACATTAGGCCGCTCCAGAGGGACCACTTGGTCCTTCCCACATGACACGCCCTCCCCCGAGCCACCAGGGGCAGTCATGCAGAAAAAGGAGGTGTGTTCCTTCCTTCTCTCCCCAAGGCAAAAGACATCAGACAGATGCCAGAACCCCACCTCAATTGGCATCAGACGTCATGGACTTGGGGCGTGAACCTGAGTCATCTGGATGGCAAGCAGTAGGTCTACGTCCGTGCTAGCCAGCCAACCTTGTTGTAAATCATTTTTATTGAAACTTTAAAACATCACAACAAAGGGCAAGGTGGTCCTGCCTCTTGGGCTCCTTGTCTGGCAAACTGTCCAGCTTGCCCTGCACCGTTGCCTTGTGCACCACTGCATCTTTCACGAAGTTCTCTGGCATCAAATGCTCCTAAAAGCTGTACAGTCTGCCCAGGAAGACCATATGCTTAAAGACCATACAGTGCAGAGAGGCCTGGCAGGAAGCCAAGTGTTACCAAATGCTGAGAACCGTGCCCAGAACAGCAGGGGCAAAAGGGAAGGCTCGACTGGTGAGGAGTCTCATTCAAGAATGTCCAACACCGGGTAGGTCTCCTTCTTTTGGACTGCCTGAAATATCCAGAACTATGCACATCTATTCTGTGAGGGTGGGCATGGAGGACTGGTCCCTCATCAGAGGCTTGTCTGTTGAATGGCCACTATTCCGCCAATGTATAGTTGATGGAACAGACGACAGATCCGAATCCTGAGCTGGAATAAAGGAGCGTCGACAACTCACAGGGAGTGTGAATGGCCCTCTCCTTTGGGGTAACCATCACCAGCAGGAGATGAGGAAGTCTGGACCCTGGCTCAGAGTCTTGGTCAGAGCACTCTCCCAAAGTTGTGGAGGTGGGGACTCCATCTGTACTGGTTGCTGTGGCAAAGTCAGCAAAGCCTAGGGTGGTGCTGTAGGATGCAAGACTGGAGTTGGTACAAGGAGGGACAACCTTGGTTGGGACAAGTCTAGAAACAGCGTCAGTCAACCTCAACACTGGGCTAAAGCTCCGAAAGACCAGTAATTCCAGGCTGTCTTCCCCTACCTGCAAAGGGCTAGCCATCAGTGTCAGGAGCAAGACAAAGATGAGAAAGAATTTGACATCTACTGCTATTGGTGATATTGGCATCAATGTTGAGAATGGGACTGAGAGTGTGACTGTGATCTCAAACAGGCACTCAAGGATTGATGAGGTATCAGTTCCTCCTGGTCCGGGTACCTTAATGGACAGATCCTGTGTATCGGCCAAGCAGATGGCTGCATCAGGCTTCGGACAGCTGGCAGTTGCTGAACCAGCACGGGGTAGACTGGGAGCTCAGTGGGGCCTGACCACTTTGCTTGAAATGGGCCATAGTCAGCACTGGAGTCCAAGAGTGTAAAGAATCCTCTCCCTCGATGGAATCCTCCTCAGCAGGGTCAAGTTTAAAGTTTATTTGGGAAATAGTCACTGAGCAAAGCTCATTTATGATGACAACCCAAGTACACAATATCATCTCAGTAGTTACAAAATACAAAATTACATATCTATTAAATATAGTACATTAAAATAGTACGTCTGTACATGTAGTGATTACCATTTATACAAAAGAATAGATAGATTGGAATTGGCATACTGTAGTCTGCCACCCAGATAGGAGTTCTGTGGGCAGATGGCTCTATGGGCAGTTTGACCTCCCTTGAGGGTGACAGATCATAGAGAAGCTCTGAGCAGGGACAGCACAAATGGCCCCTCAGTCTACAGTGATCTCAAGACCAGCATCAACTGTGCTTCTTGTACTCACAGCACCAAGACAAAGGCTCATCATCGAAGGAGTGGAGAGAGACAGAAGAAAATTCACGAGGAGTCGGGAGATCCAAAGCATACTGCTCCTCCACCAATAAAAGATCCAGGACCCGAGCATCCATGCTATCCCCATCTACCTCCTGGGCCTGCAACTGCGCCATCGATCATGCAGCCATGAAACACACAAGCATTTTCGGTGGCTTGCCCTGGAGCACCCGCAGCCAGTGCTCGTCAAGTGCCTACAGATGCAATGTTCCACACCATGGGCACTGCCCAAGCAGTTCATGGCAGGCATTGTGTCCATTGGTTGCAAAAACTGGGTACTTGCACACCACAAACTTCTTAAACCTTAGCTTATTTCTGTTCCATAGTGAAGGGGGGCGATGGAGCAGGACGCTGACGGTGAAGACACAGGAGTAAGTCAAAAGCTGAAGTAAAACTTAGCAAACAATCTTTAAATACCTGAAAACTAGCAAAATCCTAATTCCCTAGCAGGAGCTGTGAAGGAGGATACCTGTTCCTTCCAAAAGGAAAGATCAGACTGAATTGGGACAGAGCCAGGGGACCACATGGTTGGGTAGCAGGAGTCAACCTTGAAGATGGCTTAGTAAAACACTAAGTGTGGATAGTGAACTGAATCTAGGTAGCTAGAAGTATCTTTCATGATTTTCTTACAAACAAGCTTCACCTTTATCAAAGCAAGGCTAAACAACAGTTCTGAAAAAACAGCAAACACAAACTGCACCCTTAGAGTTAATAAGGCAACCTGATGGTCCAACAAAAGTATGTTGTGCTTCCATGCTGGTGACCCAGGTTTTGGAGTGAACCCAGAGCTGGTGCTCGGGCAGCAAGCTGGAGAAAGCAAGTGTATACCGGAACTGACGTGCTCCAGTGCCACAGCAGCTCCTGCAGGTGGTCCAAGGAGCTTGCTCTCCTGGCAGTGAGCTTGCTGCACGCATATGAGGTGCACCCCCCCCACCACATACACACACACACACACACACACACACACACACACACACACACACACACAACTGTGTGTGTGTACAACCTGTTGCGGAGAAAACAGGAAACTCTGGAAGCCTGGCCTCAGAATGACAGCCCAGCCCACTGCAGACTCCGAACCACCAACCATGGCTCCCATCTCATCCCATGATTCTGATCCTGGAAGAAAGGAGGACAAGAGCCCCTGCCAGAAGGGGCTAGCACAAGAGGAGATGGGCAAGTCCTGAAGAAGGCAAGTATCGGGGTTGGGGGAAGCTGGGCTGAAGGGAGCAGGCCAAGCTAGGAGCTAAAAATCTCTATAATAAAAAAAAAGAGTAACTTACAAAGCAGAACTTCATTGCAAAATTAGTATGTGCAGGAGGAAATGACAGATTTCTTGGTCCCAGGTTCCCAGAGGCATCTGCCACTGGTGGTTTCCCACACCACAGTGCCAATGTCCATACCATTTACTGGTAGCACTTCCCGCTTAACTATGGCTACATATGCTTCAAATGATAATGAATACCACAGCTGCCTGAATGGCAGGAGACAAACATTAAGGACCTCTGGTCTTTTTTCACACAGTATTTTCTATGTTCTTACATAACATTTACTGTTGTAACATGGCACTAAAGTGAAAGTCGAAATGGGGATGAGTGAGTGACTGAAATGGATCACGTGGGGGAAATCGGAGCGGGGATTAATCCAGCACAACTGCCGTCCCCAACATGAAGTACCAGAGTAAGCCACAGAGCTGCAAAAGCAGCGCATAACAGAAGAGCACTGTGTCCGAGGTGAGAGGTACTTGTCTGTGCTAGCCACCCACGCTAATGCCCATGGGTCTCATTGCGCATGACTAGGGGGTAATAGATAGAAATGTAGACCGGGAAATGTCAGGGAGACGAAGTAAGAGAGAGGAGCAACGAGGGAGGCAGTTCAGCAGTGAACGCGCAGTGAGAGCAACCGCAAGTTTAATTGTGATCTGCGGTAAACCTGGAAACATTCTCGGTGTGTGTGTGACGGGGAATATAAAGTAATCATTATGAAAAGGGACGGATGAGACCTATGGCAGCTGTAAGTCACTGAGAAAAGCTAGAAAACTTTAACAGAATGGCAGAGATGAAATAGGACAGGTAGTGAGATCGGAGCAACGCGGTGAGTACAGAGACAGGATAAGGAAATATGCAAATCAGAATGACGGCGATATACAGGAAGGCAGCAATTACCGTGTGATGGACCTCCTACGGCGTGCACACCAACAGTAGCCGCTCACATCGGCTAAAGTATCAGAAAAACACGTTGAGACATACTGTGTTAACAGTTATGTCAATTATGTTTTTGACAACATTAATATATAAAAACAAGTCTCGAAAATGTTCCAAAAGTACATAGAAAAAACGTACGGACAGCAAACAGCATTTCTATTGTACCATGCACACTATGAAAATAAAAGTCACAGGAACTATAGCCTCGTAGAAGCCATGTTATAAGTGCATTAAGCCAACCCGAAGGTGGCATCTAATGCTATTAATGCATGGTTGGGCCGTTGTACGCCCTCCCAACCATGCATTAATCCAGCATTAGATGCCACCTTCGGAGTGGCTTAATGCTTACTTAGTTCAGCATGTTGTCCACACTTAATTATCATAACACCACAAGCTGCAAACTAGCGAATGTTACTTTGTTGTCAAATTGCTGAGGTGTGTGTACATTCTGCGCTCCTCACATGGTCACCACACTAAACTGACTCTCTGTTCTTCAGGGACAAGACAAACTGAGCTCAGGCTGAGAGAAAAAGGCCTTGCAAAATACAGACAATGATAACATACTATGCTTACAAGGAATTGTAAAGAATCTTAAGGCCCTTACCCTATTAACCTCGGGTGTTAAAAAAACGAGAGCATTAAAAAAAAAAATACTCTGGCATCCTTCAACATTTCACTGAACTATAAAGTGAGTTTATAAAATGTGTAAGAAAAATCCTGCTATCTGATTTGCTGAGAAGCACTAGAACCCATGTAATTATTAGCCTATAATTAGACGGGATATAGTACCATCCAAGAAGCCAGCAATCTCACATCAGTGGCTCCCTACAATATTCATATAACTCGGCCAGAAATTATCCAAATCTGCACCGATTTCTTACAAGTAAAAATAAATAATAGGGTAAGTCTATCACTTGCTGACAGTGAAAGAAAAAAAAAAAATAAAGTGAAGCTCACAGTGAGACCCGCTCGACTGCACTAAAACCGAGCAGAAAAAACACTAAGTTCCAATCACGTAATGCTCACTGCAACAGTTCCTGAGGCAACGGCTCAGAAACTGGAGACTTTTTGCAGGTCATCCTGTTTTTGTGACAGTCTTAAGAGGCACAGCTCCAACTTCAGCTCTGCAGTGCGAAACTGGTAACTTATTTTGGTTGGTCCCACTCAAACTTGGAAGTCGCCTGCAAGGCAAGAGGACTATTCTTTTTTATAACTTAAAACAATATACAAAAAGAAGTTTTTTATTTGAAATTGCAGCCTATTTTCTTTGTTTTTTTAAAGGACACATTTTATAAGTGCAATGAAACACTTCAGGGATGTGTGATTATGATCACTAATCACACTTCTCTCTCAGTTGTTTAAAGGCACTCCATGCAAGCGCCTCATGCCTAACAACACCCTTAAGAGGTATATGATTATTAAGCCATATTCATACACCCTCTCCGCATTACTGCATACATACTTGAGCTTTCAGATTGCTGTGGAAGTGTGCAGCATGTCCCGCTGTTAATTCAGTGCCTAGGACAACGTCACCCAGCACCCATCAGGTTAGGTGTTATGGTAACAGATTTAGAGAGAGATCAGAGGTGGAAAGGATTTAATGGTTAAAACATGAAAACTATACAATACTCACAGTCACTTCCTAGAATGCTGCTAGCCCCACACTCAGAAAAGTAAGTCAAACTGGAAAACTCAGAAGAGACAAACTGGGGGGGGGGGGTGGACCTTGGCACTCATCAATTTAAGGAGAACAATTCTCTTTATCTGCTGCTTTGAGTCTTCATCAAGAACATGCTGCAGCACTAATACTGCATAATGAAGCAAAGCCTATCCCATGTCCCAACGCCCTGTCTGCCCTTACAGCCCCTCCATGTTGGATCAGTGCGAAGGAAGAAGTGCCCCACTACAGGGTGGGGGGGGGGAGCGCAAGGGCATCAGCACAGCAGCAAATTACTGGACCAGCTGACTATCAGCCCCCTTTTCTGTTGTTCTTGTTCGGGCTGTCTACAAAAAATCTGGAGCAGCTCTATTTAAAACAGAATATATGTCTAGAGGGTGAACGGATGAACTTTTCACGATACTGACCTAGTGGAAAAGGATACATCCTCCTGACTCTTACATACATCTGTCCATGTGCCAGCCCATAGCTGCTGGCAAAAACAGCTAAACCCATATGGTGCATCTGCATTCTGCAAATACCTATCTTATCCATCTGCACAAATGGCAGTGGCTCACGTGATCAGGGTCGAAAATCAGTTTAACAGCATACATCCTCTGAAGCTACAGAAGTCATAAGGACATGCAGGATGCTTTATGTACAAACAGTGTGTATTTATTTTACCAGATAAGCCTACAGAGACACAAACAGTTTTGTTTACAGTTGTGCCCTAGGAGAAATTGGCAGAAGATTGGGAATGTGGAAGCAAACTGAAAAGGGTAGGGAAAATACCGTTATAAGCAGAGGTTCAGTTAATATTTTGCGGGAGGAAGTCAAAATATTCTATCGGACCAAATCTGAAAGTCAGTCCAGTTTTTCTGAAAGTCAAAATAGTTCCTAGGTCATGAATGTCTGATTTTGAAAGTCAGTACTGTATAAAAGGCCAGTTTTGAAACGTAAACACTTGTGAAACATCTTACTAGGTTCAATTCTAGTTAGTGTAAGGCAAGAAGAAGGCTGAAGCCCATTATGCAAGCCTCCCGCGTTGGCGGGACGTTACCCTGCATTAAGTTGGAGGTGTCTATCTAGTCTCTCTTTAAACAACTTGAAACTATCTTCTCTTTCACAAACATTTTGACTTCTGTGCCTGTGAAATCGTAAGTCCTTTTTGGAAGTCAGATACTTCCTTTACCATTACTTTGTAAATTTTAGCCAGATTTCTGGATGGCAATTAATTCCAAAATGGGGTCAACTCTAGCCCTGGTCATGAGAATAATAATCCAGTCCAGTGGTGCGAGCGAAGCACACTGCACTCTATGTGGGTAAACCATGTTCTGTGTGTGATTCCACCCACTGCAGGCCAGTGGTGCTATGGAGGCAGTTCTCTTAAGCAATGGAAAGGGAAGGAGACTAGGCCTGCTACATATGCGTCTACTGTGTGGTCAGTAGGGCAGCTTTGACTTTGTAGATAACTATACAACGTCACCCCTGCACACAAGTCAGGTGTGCATGGGATATCATGCAGTTGCATAGGGGATGTTGTGGGGAGAAAGTGAGGAACAGAAAATGCCTTCTTGCACCACCACCAATGGCAGCCAGATCCTGCCCCACATCACAGTCTTGGATACTGCCTACACCTCCCCTCGGACTCAGTAATACAAAGTGGACTAATGTTCAGGCGGACATCGTACACCTACAGACCCTTCTTACCTTGTTATTATAACCAAACACTAGGCACTCACCACCACTGGTGGTGAAAACTAAGCAAAAATAATCATCAAGGATGGCAGTCTTTCACTTGTCCTCTTCTATCATCCTACCCCCCATCTGATAGCCTAACAATTCCCCCTTCTTTCTTTTTCCCCCCAATATATTGGAATAAATGTTCTTTTCTACCCTTGACTCCTTCCGCAATACCCTGCTCTGTGTCTGCTTTTGCTTCCCTAAGCATCCTCCTTGCCTCCTTATTTCTCAGTAAATATTCTCCCCATTCTTCCTACCCCTGCTTGTCTTTGTACTTGTAGAAGGCCTTTTTCTTAGCCCTAACCGATTCACTGACATTTGGCAAGAACTGAGAACCATAATGATCTCTTAAACTTATTCCTTTTTGTTACTATTCTCACTTAGATGCCTCGAGAATGACCACCTTTATTCCCTCCCCCCCTTCCACCCCATCTAAACTGTCTACCCCCACTAACTTTTCCTCGAATGGTTCCCTCAGCCTGCTGAAGTCCACCCTCCAAAAATCAAGGTCTTCAGTTTCCAGTTGGGGCTTTCCAGTCTCCAGGGCCAGTTTGAACCAAATGGTCACTGTTCCCTGGTGGCTCCCGTACTCTCACCGATCCTACCAACTCCAAGTTGGTCAGCACCAAACTGAGAAAGGCAGTCTGCCTGGTGGGTTCCCTAAGTAGCTGTACCAGGAGACAGTCCTGGAGTTCATCTAACAAGACTTGACTTCTGATGCTCCTGGCCACTGGAACATCTCAGTCAATGTGTGACAGGTTCAAATCACCCTCCACCACTACTTCCTCCTTTGCTATCCCCCATTCAAGTTTCTTCCCTAGCTCTCTGTCCCTCTCTTGCCCTTGCCCTGGAGGGCTAGACTGCAACCCCAAGCGCAGTTTTTTGCCCAAGGCTGCCGTGAGTTGCCCCCACATTTAACTCTGACTCCTCATTATTACCCCGATGCACCCATCCTCCAAAACCTCAGTGCAATTCCTGACACAGAGGGCTACTCCTCCCCCTTTTCCTTTGCCCCTCCTAAACAATGAATATCAAGGAACCGTCAGGTCCCAGTTGTTACTTTCTGTAGCCCACATCTCCATGATGGCCACAAGGTCTACCCAAGTGTCTGCCATTAGTGCTCGCTGATTTTATTACCCAGGCTCCTGGCATCAAGGCATACTCCCTTCCGGCTGACCCTGACCCCACTCTGCTATTCTTTTGTCTATGACCCTTGTGTTTCTCATGTTCTCTTAACCTGGTTTTCTTGGTGTTTGCACACTTTGTGTTCCCCCTCTCTAATGTCCCCAGACTGCACCTCATCCATCTTTATATCCACAGAGCTGCTACTAGCCCCCAGATGTGGGGACATACTAGCTGGGATCCCTTTCTTTTCACCTGTCACTGTGGTTCCCCTACCCCCCGTCTCCCCTGCAGTATATACATCAAACTTCTGCCCCAGCACGCAGGCCCCTTTTCTTGTCAGGTAGAGTCCATCACCCTTGAAGAGCCTCCTGTCCCAGCAGTCCTCCCAGTCCCCCAAAAATTGGTATCACTTCTCCTGTCACCATTCCTTAAGCCATTCATAAAACTCCTCTGTCTCATCCCTCCTAATTCTAGCCTTCTTCCCCTCCCTGCCCACTACAGGGAGGACAGCAGAAAAGGCCAAAGAGGCTGAGTGTGCTGCCAATCTGTCCCACAGTCTTTGAAAGTTCTGCTTCATCGTCTCCACAGACTGGTTCGCCAGATCACTGGTATCCAGGTGTACCAGCACCCCCCAGATCCCCCTGCTCCCTCTCTGCCATCTTTCCTATCCTGTCTATATCCCAGATGGCTGATGTATTTGGAAGGCACATAACCATCCCCCTCTATCCAATCCCCCTCCGACCACCCTCTCCACGCCCCTAATTATTGAGTCCCCAACTAACAGGACTCTCCTGGCAGACTTGCTTCTGCTTGTCCCCTTGGGTGTTGTCATGCTGACATACTCCACACCACTGAGTGACTCAGAATTCATCTGCCTCACCTTCTGCTTTGCTCTGGGGTGTTTGCTGTGGACTGGTCACCTGCTGCTGGTTGGGCTCCTGCCTTTCCTTCCTGTTTTTCCAACAGCAGCTGTGGCCATGCTATACTCGTGTTTTCTGGGCCGCCAATCAGCTGCCTCCACCTACCCACCCACCAGACTGCCCAGGCACTTATCTGTTACTCTCCTTGGGCCTCAGCTCTAATCCTTACCAACTTACTATCATGCCAATCATTCCTGATTTACCTATTACTGTTGTGAACACACCCCAATGACTATAGGGTACACGTCCCAATGACAATCAGGCACACACCACCAACAGTCAGGCACACATTCCAACAACTGCCCCTCAAGGGCTCAGTATGCTTTCACCCTCTATGGTTTAATACTGCAATGAACCAAGCCCCTCAAGGTGTCTTCTTTTTGCCATGAGCCTCGTTCTTCACTGGAGACTACTAGGACTGCCAAGCCTAAAGAGGCTGTTACAGGTATTCTCCTTTTCTTTGGGGGTTTTCCATAACCTCATTATTCTTTTAACATGCAGACTTAATCCATGTGCACCTCAGAAGGGTCGCATCTCTTCATTCAAGGACCACTTTGGTTGCAAGACCACCTCCTGTAATACCTTCATAGAGATGGAAGTCTCTGCAGACAGAAGGAGAAGCTAACTTATTCATCAGCTTCGCAGAGGAGTGTCCCAGGTTCAACTTTGTGCTTGGGGCTTATCATTTTACGCGTGGAGAGATAACAACCTAAAGCACTGGATTCTCAGAGGTTTTCCTTCACAAGGATATTTTTCTCTTCCTCCATGTAGAAGATCATAAAAGTAGTTAGATTTCAATATATAGTTCCATTTCGGCTGGTGGGTTAGGATTAGGGCTCTGTCCCCTTCCATACAAGATGTTCAGTGCTGTGGCCTTCCTGCTCTCTAGCAGAAGACTGTGTTCCAAGAGTTCTGTTTATACCAACGGCCAGTGCTCCAGTAACAGTATGTACGCACCAATTTTGACATTAGGTGAATAAAATATCATTTTAATAAGTACGCTTTTTTAAACTTGGGAAAAACAGCTCTTTTTGAAGTATATATGGAGCATTTCCAAGAGCTGGAATGAGCATTGGTACTAAGAGTATTTCTAAAAAACTGGTGAATAAACAGGCCAGTACTCACCTTATCTGGAATACTGCCTACGGCTCTGACTTTTGGGGCGTTTTCCCTAAAGTACATTTAGCCAGGGACACACTGTCCTGCAGCACCTCTAGGGGTGAACCCCTCGTCAAGAGTGTTCTTGTGCCACATTCCACTGAAAAGGGTGACAGTCTGCAAGGCTACAGATATACAACACATCCTGCTGACTATCAGTCAGTCTTACAAATTGATTTGCACAAGCACTGTTCTACAGTTGCAGCCAAAGATATGGCCAAATATTTCCTGACATTTTAGTAATATTTCTAGAGAAATTCCCTGCCTTCCTTCTCTCATGCCAGTATTATTACATCTGAATCAGAGTCTTTTATGTGTTTACACATGTGTACCAAAAATAAATAATAACTTGGTGTATTAAGAGTTCTGTTTGCACATTCGGCCAAAATTAGAACATACAAAAAAGGCTTATTATATAAATTCAGACCCTGTAAAATGGAGCATGTCCTCTTGTTTCAACTTCTCTTCCTTTAACATCACCTGAAAATGGACTACAGTATCTTGTTTTGTATCAGGCACATATTATCAATTATTAATAATCATCATAGTGCCATCAGTTGTAGTTTCTGGAGTGTATATATAGTTTTATGTGCCACTAGCCCCCTTCCCCTGTTCTGCAACTGATGTACGATCTATAATGCCTTTTGTGCAGGTTATGCACACAATATAATATGTATTATAAGCCGTTAATGCAAGAGTTGTTATTCTGAGTGTAAAACAGATAACTCAGATTATAGCACTGCAAGCAGCTGCAAAAAAACATGAAGCTAACTGAGATAGTCATGTTAAATTGCTTTAAGTCCCTAGCCAAGAAAGCATTTGAAGTGATCTGCTGCTGCTCTTCATGCTTAGCTAATATATGAATCCTCACCATCCCTTCTCCTTGTCACCCTATCCCTGTCTCCCCAACAACCACCCAGCCAAACCTCTCACCCATGTGCCCCACCCACCCCTTATTCCTATCCCAACTCCCCTTTACCCATTCTGCCTCCTAGCACTTCTTCCCTTCCTCCACCTCCATCTCCCTACCTCCCTCCTCCCTACCCCAACACCACTTTACCCATTCTGCCTCCTAGCACTTCTTCCTTCCTCCAGCTCCATCTCCCTACCTCCCTCCTCCCTACCCCAACACCACTTTACCCATTCTGCCTCCTAGCACTTCTTCCCTTCCTCCACCTCCATCTCCCTACCTCCTCCTCCCTACCCCAACACCACTTTACCCATTCTGCCTCCTAGCACTTCTTCCCTTCCTCCACCTCCATCTCCCTACCTCCCTCCTCCCCTACCCCAACACCACTTTACCCATTCTGCCTCCTAGCACTTCTTCCCTTCCTCCACCTCCATCTCCCTACCTCCCTCCTCCCCTACCCCAACACCACTTTACCCATTCTGCCTCCTAGCACTTCTTCCCTTCCTCCACCTCCATCTCCCTACCTCCCTCCTCCCCTACCCCAACACCACTTTACCCATTCTGCCTCCTAGCACTTCTTCCCTTCCTCCACCTCCATCTCCCTACCTCCCTCCTCCCCTACCCCAACACCACTTTACCCATTCTGCCTCCTAGCACTTCTTCCGTTCCTCCACCTTCCTGTCTCCCTACCCCTCCTCCCCTACCCAACTCACCTCCCTTCCCTAGACCCCCCTTCCTGTACCCCCATCTCTGTGCACAATACTCCTGTCCTGCTGAACCTACCACACCCCTTCCCCACCTCCGTCTCCCTACCCTCTCCTACCCCTACCCCAGTCACCACCCTACCCTAGACCCCCCTTCCCTGTACCCCATCTCAGTGCACAATATTCCAGTCCCTCTGAATCCATCACCTTCCTCTGCAATGTCATATACAGCCCCATGTTTTCACTTTTTTCTTTTTTTCCCTTTCTTTCTGCCCCCAGTGAAGTCTTGTCTCACTCTATGTGTATCATCTACATGCACATTAGTGCAGTTAGTTTTTTGTATGTAATGTATCAGTTATTTGCAACAATCCAAGTTGTACGTTATCATTGCCATTGCTGTTTACCTGTGCTATCCAAATCTGTTTTGTATCAGATCATGTACATCATTGTACTGATTGAAATCTCCAGGACCTCCTTGTGAATGAGCTTGCTCAATGGAGTAATTCCTGCAATAATAATAAACCTGAACTTGAAACTTGAAGCAGTAACCACTGGAAACGGGAGCCTCTGGTTCATATAATAGAGCACAAAACTGTGACTGTACGTCCCCTCCCCCAGCCCTGCAGCCCCTCGTTTATGAAAGACTTTGACATATAAACTCAATGACAGTTCAGCAAATACAAAACACACAACCTGCACCCTGTCCTCACATTATTTTTCATGTCATGACATTTTTCAATACATGTTGAACACACCAATGTCTGTGTTTTCAATGTCACAATAAAATACCAAACCACAGGTTACGCATTTCATTTTTTTTTTTTTAATTAAACTTAGCCGGCCCAGTGGTGCTGAGGGCTGAGGCACTGGACGCCTTGCCTCACGCCACGCTGACTCCACTCCATATTCGGAACGAGCACGGTTGCCGGGTTTGACAGGAAGAGAAGGATCGAGCGCCCGAGGGACTGCTCTCCTTCTCCAGGGAGGGGGGTTGCCAGTAATAGGCTCAGTAATGGCCCCTGGTGTCGGCTGGGCGGCAGTGCGCCAATACTGTAGATAAGGGGGCAGAAGCCTGGAGGAGCATGTATGGATGTGTGCGCGCTCCCCTCGCTGGCGTCCTGCACACCTCCTCTCTGCAAGGGGAGAAAAATTAGGGGGAAAAGGCCTTGGTTATGTGGCTTGATGGCTGTTCGTTGATTGCGCACCTCATAGAACATCGCCACAATACTGGATCCAGTCCTGGCAGGGAAGATGAGGGGCTTCCTGCCACCTCGTCATGGGGGGTAAGCAGCAATGGTCCGAAATGTGAAGGGACGAACGGCAGCCGGAGCAAAGAATGCCTGGAAAAAGAATTAGCCAACCAGAGGTCAAAAGAGAAACAAGATTAACTAAAAACTTGAACTTAACTAAGTTCAAACTATTGCCAATTATCCTGAAAATGAACACAGGCACAGACAGTGGCTCATCTGCGTCCATCTTTAAGAAAACTATGAATAAGATGTTTTTTTCAATTCAATTCAATTTTATTTATAGAGCGCCTTTCAAAACCAAGGTGCTGTACAAACATTAAAATTTATAAAATCCAAAAATTTAAAATCAACCAGAGCTAAGAACACAAGGAGAATCATTAGATCTACATTAAGCAAGATGTTACACATCACTTATAAAACGTTAATTCAATTTGAAAATGCTAACTCAAAAAGATATGTTTTTAAGGCGACCTTAAAGTTATCGATGGTTGGGCATTCTCTTAACCAACGAGGTAGAGAATTCCACAGGGTTGGTGCCGCAAAGGCAAAGGCACGAGATCCTGATGACTTCAAATGAACCCTGGGAATCTCCAGCAATCCCTCGTTGGCGGAACGGAGAGGACGGAGGGGGCAGTAGGGAATCAGGAGATCTTTCAGGTAACCGGGTCCCTGATCATGTAGAGCTTTAAAGGTTAGTAAACCAACCTTAAAGGTGATCCGCCACCAAACAGGCAGCCAGTGCAGTTCACGGAGCACAGGCGTGGCATATGACTGGTTCTAGAAGTCCCAGTCAAAGCCTGGCTGCCGCGTTCTGCCACTAGCTGAAGGCGGTGGATATCAACCCCAGGTAGCCCTAGGTAGAGGGAATTGCAATAGTCCAGACGAGTAGTGACAAAGGTGTGGACCAATGTTGGAAGGTCACCCAGGGGAATCAGATGTTTCACCCGGGCGATATTCCTCAGATGGTAAAAAGAGGATTTGACAACAGCTGACACCTGAGATTTCAGAGTCAGACCATCATCAAAAATAACGCCCAGATTTCGCACCTGTTCAGAGGCAGGGAGCGGTACACCACCAAGTAATAAACCTGATGGTTGACCAGCTCCCACACCCATCCCCGGACGACCTGGATCCACCACCAATACTTCAGTCTTGTCCGGATTGAGTCTTAACCAGCTCGAACTCATCCAAAGTCTGATCTCATCAAGGCAGTTGTTAAGTACAGAGAGTGCATCACCCTGACCGGGGAGAAAGGACAGATACAGCTGATACAGATTCATTTAACTATGCGTTTGTTTAAACGCAACCAAGTGATGCAAATATTTTATTATTCAATATTTCCTTTTCTTTCCATAAAAAATAATTTTGGTTTCAATGTTCTTCTGTCAGACTTTATAAAACCCACATTCATATGCAATCACAAAACTGCAGAAACCATCCTATTTTGTCACTTATATACTCCCAAGTAACTGAAGACCTTGCTGAAATGTCCAGTACAATTTAGTTTCATTGCACTTTTTTTTAACTTGCAGTTCTGCCATTTTAAGGCCAGCAATGCCTATGAGGTTGACATTGTTGGACCTATACCATTTTATTCTATTTGGACTGCCCTTCATCTCCTGTCCTATGTACCCTTACCCTTCATTCGGAGTCTGCTTTAGCATTGTTTTTATATGTCAAGGTGCCTTGTAATATTGCAATCCCCACGGCCTCTTCAGTATTCTCAACTGTTTCTAAACACAGCTGTCCTACGGAGCAGTGTCTGTTGCATGCTAATTCATCTTAGTCTCAAACAAAGTGATGCTAATCAGTGGGTGTCCTAAAACAGCTGAGAACAGTGAGGAAAACCTGCGCATAGCTGTATTTAAATGAGCGCCCAGTCAATTATTTCCAATATTAGAAAAAATGCTTAAGTAGACTGAAAACAGGACGCTACTGGGCAAGAGAAAACAAGCAATCGAAATGGAATAAAAGGTATAGTATTCCCCAAAAGCTCTGCATCTCGCACCACCAAATATTGCAAAAAAATATAATTTTACAAACTTTTAACAGCAGAAGGGCTAGAGAACTAGACAGCCTACAGCCCAAGGAACAAGAAAATACCAAAATTGTCATGGGCAGAACAAAGGGAGCAGTTAAAGGATTGACTCAAAAGTCCACACCTTTACCAGCCTTGAGTCAACCAGATGGGCCGGAACAAGCAGCGGGCCACAGTGGTGGGAAAGACACTCCTCCTTGGAAAACTGTACTGAACACAGTAAGGCCCTGTCCACACTACACTACTAAAACCCTGTAATGGTTTCAAACCGTTACAGATGGTAAACATTACAGTGTGTCCACACTGCCAGTGAACTGTCATGATAACGGTTCAGAACCATTACAGCCGGTCCACATTGTGGGTGACGGGTGACCGTTACGGTCGGCACCCTCTCCCACAATGCAGTTCGTGCTGCACTGAGGACAGTGCTGGGGCTACACGCTCATGTGTCCACACTACAGCTGGTAACATTACAGAGGCAGAACCGTTTTCATAACTGTTGTTGAAACCACCTCATAAGTGGTTTCAACAACGGTCACGAAAATGCCTCCTGTAACGTTACAGGTGTAAACGCAAACCACTGCGGTAACGGTTTGGACCCTCTGTAACATTACAGAGGGGAGTTTTCAGTGTAGTGTGGACAGGGCCTAAGAGAGATGAGCAAAAAGCTAGAACGCATCCTAGATCACCTCAGTGCACAGGACGCAAACATTGACTTGCCAACCAAAACGGCACAAGACGCAGAAGCCCTATCACAACGGACCAAGGCAGTATTAGTTAAATAAACGTCAGAAATAAACCATCTGCATGACCCCATGGAGATGATAGAAAACTCCGAGAGGGCAATGAATATAAGGTGGGAGTCTTAGGAGGTACAGAAGGGGCCGATTTGCTGGCATACTTGAAGAACTATTGTAGTTGGTGGCTTTCCTACCTTCAAATTTACAGATCGAGAGAGATTCTTTAAGGCAAGCATTTCGTATTAACTTCAGGAGGGCCCAACTAGACCGAGAGGCTCCATGTACAATCCTGCTGATTACGGATATCCCAGCTACCAGAGATAAAATCCTACAATTGGGCAAGGGCAAATTATCCAGTCAGAATGGAGGGACAAGAAATAAAGATATTTCTGGATTGGTCCTTTGCAACCCAGACCAGAAAAAAAAATGTTCGATCCACTCAGGAAGCAACTGAAGAGTTTAGGGGTGGCCCATTCTATGTTGGCCCAGCTCGACTATGTCTGACTTATGGAGAGAAATCTTATCAGTTCAATTATCCGGAGGAGGCAAAAAAAAAGGCTGGAAGCAACTGCCAGTGAATTCAGAAAAAGAGACCACCGGAGAACCTAGGACTGCCACTAGAGTCTAATGAGGAAGAGGACTAACCCTAGTCAGTAACTTGACGTTTTTTTTTTTTTTTTGTCTGCTCACTTTTGTTTCTTGCAAGTTGGCCATGAGGTCAACTGGTGTTGAGACCACGAACTCAATTTAAAGCAGCAGTACTACCAAATCAGGAAGTGATCTATCAAAATTCTGCTTTTTGGCTATACGCATACGGCCAAAGTTCCAATTTCCATACCTGTAAATATTTTTTTTCAGTCTTTAGTTTTTAGATATTTGCAATTTATTTGACCAGGCCACGGACCCTTCAGTTTCTGGAACCTAAACAGTTTTTCAGAAATCCTCTGTACTGCAAGGTACTAGCCCTGACTTTTGGATTTGGTACCAGTGGAAGCTGATTTTCAAGTGGCCCACACTATCTCCTGCTGAACACACCTCTCACTACTGTATCTCCCTCTGTGTCTCTAGTTGAATTTATGTGCTAGGGTTTAATAATTTGTTTAATCCTTACAGTCATTTTAAGTTCTGAGTTGATATTAGAAGTGAATTTAGAGCTTTTTTTTTTTTTTCACTTTTCCATTAGCAGATTATATCCTCTCACCACTAGAGGGCTATATCTCTATCTCTTTATCTAGTACGTAAGCCATGTGGGCTCTCTCTGTCTTTCTCTCGCCTCTCCTCCTCCTCTGCCCTGGCCCCCTCTTCTCTCTCCCTGGTCCTAGCCACCCCACCCCCACCCCACCCCGCCATCCTCTCTCTCTGGTTTCCTACTACTCCAAGGGAACTCTCCACTTCCACTCGAGACTTGTGCTTGGCGCACCGTTTGGATATTCTGGTTACTTAACCCGACCACTACTCTCAACAAGTGTGGCCACCTCTCTCACTGTACCACCTTGCAGTCGATATGGGACACGTCTGAACCTTGCAACTTCTACTCCAGGAAACAACAATCAAACTATCTCTCAAAGAGCTGCGACTCTGCTCCTTAAAACCCTACTACTCCTCCTCCTTCTTCTCATCTCAGGCAGCGTCCATCCCAATCCTGGCCCTAGAAGCTCAGGCCACACACAAACTCCAGGTGCCCTTATCCTTGCAACCATTAATATCTGCAGCCTACTACCAAAGCTGGATGCACTCCAAGCCTTCATATGCCAACACAACCCTGACATCCTTGCAGTAGTGGAAACTTGGCTGACACCTAAAGTTCCTGACTCAGCAGTAACAATACAGGGCTACAATGTCCACAGGCTGGACCGGATATCCAAAAAAGGCGGTGGTTGCGCAATCTATATCAAAGACTCCCTGTCTTGGCACCCTGTAGCAACTCCATCACTTTCTGCCTCAGCCCAGATTCTGCCAATAAAAATCGTCCTAGGTCCCAACCATAAAGCTCTGACTATTGTCTCCGTATACATCCCGCCCAGGGACCCTAAACATGGATTCAACGATGTCCTAAACTTTATCAACTCTCACCCTCCCGAAGCTGAACTTATTCTACTAGGGGATTTCAACATAAACTGGTTAGCATCGAGTGCCAGTGCCTATAAAAGACTCCATCTCAGCTGTTAACCTCACGCAAATGGTAAACTCCCCTACTAGGATTAACTACAAGACTGGCACCAGTACCCTCTTGGACTGGGTCCTCACCACTCACCCCACAAGAATTTCTCGTACGACCATTCTCCCAGACTCACTCAGTGACCACTCCCCAGTCATGTGTGCATGGTCTAACAAATTCCTTAAGCCCCCTCCCAAAATTATCGCTAGCAGAGTCCTTCCTCGTGGAAAACTTCCACATCTCAAACACCACCTGCTTCTACAAGACTGGCTACCCATCTATGAAGCAACAGATGTTAACTTGGCTCTTGATCACTTCATCTCAATTTTCAACAAAGCCTGCAACCTCTTTGCCCCTGCTAAAAGGCCAAAACAAAATCTCTCTCTAACCCATGGGTCACCGCGGCTCTTCTCTCACAGCTAAAACTAAGGGATCACCTCTGGGCAGTTGCCAGGGCCACTGGCAAACAACTGGACATCCAAAATTACAAACAAGCACGAAATGCCTGCACAAAAGCCATACGGCTAATGAAATCCACCTATTATAAAGACGCTCTCACCAATACATGGGGAAATGGTCGTGCTTTCTGGGACAATATCAAGGATGTCACAGGGAAGCAGCCAAAAACCTCTCCGCCATGTTAATGGTTGATGGATCCTCAACCCTTGACCCCAAGGTGATCGCAAACATCTTTAACACGGCTTTTTCAGACCTTAGTGCTGTTCTACCCCATGACTTTTTGAAAACAGGGCCTACTCCCCAAATACCTCAGCCCCTCAGTCTAACCATCCCCTCTTCTACTTCAGGAAGGTAAGGCTGAATGAAGCTCGCTGCTATATTACTGCAGCTATCTCTAAATCTAGATCTAGTAGTGACACCTTGGACCTTAAGCTTCTGTTGCTCACCCTCGATGAGGTAATTCATCCATTAACAAAAATCCTAAACCTCTCTCTCAGCTGTGGAAAATTCCCGGACCTACGGAAAACAGCCACCGTGACACCTGTCCATAAAAGTCGGGACAAAACGATTCACTCAAATTATCGCCCTATCTCCATACTGCCCCCACTCTCTAAGGCACTTGAGCACATCGTGGCTGATCAACTTACCGACCACTTGGATAAATACAATATACCTTGTCCACAACAACACGGCTTCTGGAAAGGTCACAGCACCACCACAGCCCTTCTTGAGTTCACTGTAGCTTTGCACAAATCCCTTGACAATGGCCTTCTCACAGGGGCCGTTTTCGTTGACCTCTCCAAGGCCTTCAATACAGTACACCATGGACTACTAATACACCAACTACTGAATGCCGGGCTATCACCTGACTCTTCTCTCTGGATTAAAAGCTACTTAGAAAACCGGTCACAGAGAGTAAAAATTGCGGACGCTCTTTCTAACACCCTGCCTGTTGCTCGGGTGTCCCACAGGAGATCCATACTGGGACCCCTCCTTTAGCCTTTTCTTAAACTCCTCCTTACTCACTGCTCTGAGCAGATCATACTATATGCTGATGATGCTGTTGTATTCTCCACTCACAAAGATCCTGCAACTCTTCAACACAACCTTCAACTTGGTTTCAGTTCTGTAGAGACATGGTTTCTTAATCATAAACTGGTCCTCAATGACAAGAAGACCAAATCTATGCTCTTCTGCAGCTCTCATAACCCACACAAGCTACACCACTTGGCTATCTCCACTACCCAGGGAACACTCTAGATCAGGTGGGATCCTTCAAATACTTAGGGATACAGCTTGACCCTGATCTCTCCTATGGACTTCATGTAGATAATGTAGCTAGAGCTGCTAATACACGGCTTGGTCTCCTCTACAAACACAGACCACACCTCACGCCAGAAGCTTTGAAGGTTGCAGTCCTGAGCTCTGTGATCTCTGTAATAGATTATGGTCTCGTCATTTATGGCTTGGCCACAACCACAACCCTTAGACGCCTCTCAACTGCCTTAAATAAGGCATGTCGGCTCATCACTGGTGCTCACCGTCTCATCTACACATGTGACCTGTACACTCAGACTGGCTGGCTCCAACTATCAAACAGCATAAAGTTTCTCACCTGCTCCATGGTGAAAATAATCTACCTTGGCATTGCACCTTCTGGGTTTTCAACTCTGTTACAACACAGAATTAACAAATGGTGCCCTGAGAAGGGGGAGCATTGGACTGGGCGGATGTTTTTCCAAAGTGTTACGTTTGGTCTCTCAAAACTCTTTCTTTTTAATAAGTAGCTGGGAACAAAATCAGCTCATTTTATAAAAAACACGATCGGAACTGACGGTGAATAAAATGAGCCCGAAAAAGCACCATCAGAACGTTTCATCAGGGCTGGAGACTTACTTCAATTCTCCGGGGACCAGCGCTTCTGGCAAATCGGGAGGCCCAACTTCTTCCTCGTCATCAACAGAGCTAGTGCAGATTCTCCCCCTCCTAACAAAGTTACAGGAGACGGGAGATTAGACTAATAGGCGATTGGCAGCGATGGAGCAGAAATTTGTGGATGTGCAGAGTAAAATTGACAAAAATACCTTGGCGATCACTGACCTGAATGCAACTTTGGAACGGCAATCTGAGATCAGCGCGGGCCTCATCCGAGACGTCAACTTCCTGAGGGCAAAAGTGGAGATGCTGGAAAACGGTCTGAGGCAAAAGAATTTTAGGATTGTAGGTTTACCACCAAGGTATGCCAGTCGGGCGGAATTGCTACCGGCACTTGATCGCTTGATCTTCGAGGACTTGGAATTATTAAAAAAGTACATGGGTGTCACCATTCTGCAAGCCTTTACTATCCCTCTGCGCCCTGGCTCAAAAGGAGGTGCTACTGCACGACCATTAACGGCAATCGTTACCTTATCTTCCCCAGAGGCTAGGATTCCTTTGTTGCAAGCAGCCAGGAAGAAAGGGGATATTGTTTGGGAAGGGAGTCGTCTGGGCTTCTTCCCGGACTTAGCCTCCCAGACACAAGAACGTAAGAAAAAACTGCAACCTATTAAGAAATACTTACTAGCCAAGGGTGTGCAAGCTCAGATGCTCTACCCTGCACGACTGCAGATTATTCATCAGAAAAAGACACACACTTTCACAGACCCGGAGGCAGCTTTAAGTTTTACAGAAAAATTACTTTCCCAAATGGAACCAGTGGCTTCTGATTCAGATGCTGAAGGGGAACCTGTATGAATGTAATATGTCTATAGCTGTCTCAAATGTTACTCAGTGTAACTTAGTCAGGCCCTAAGACACACTTATGAGGTCCTCCCAGGAAATGCTTCACAATATATAATGATTGTAGGTTAGCTGTGAAATTATTTTAGAGATCACGAAGAGCCCTACGTTAAATAACCTACTGGCAATTGTTTATTTGCAACTGGATAGGAATTTATTTGTGTACTTCAGTGCACAGCTCTGTTTGCAGACTTTAAATCTATCCTGGAAAATACTCCTTCCCCTGCATGGTCTTCCTTTGAGACCATGGGTATGTAGGGGGCTAACTTAGCTTAACCGAGCCCAGACAGTCTACTGGTCTGTATAGTGTCCAGTTAGCATAGGGTCCTTCCCCCCAGTGTTTTAAGTCTGTGAGTGGGAGGAAAGCTTGACAAATAGAAGGGGATTTATTTTTTCTCTGTTTAGATCTGAAGTGAGAGTCCGATTTATCTACAAGCTTATTCTCTCTGTACATTTACTCCTTCTGATATTATAGTGGAGAATCTTGTCTAGAATCACATAATCCCGACAATGCTTATTGTTAAACTTACTGAATAGTCAATGTATGCTATCCACTGTCTACTGGAATATGTACGATCCGTACAGCTCTTTGTAACTCGAAAATTCATAAATAAAGAATATAAAAAAAACAAAAAAAAACAAATGGTGCCTTAGGAGATCCACGCTACAGCTACTGAAAGTCCCCCACTGTCACACTTCACAGGGACAACGCTCTTTTGCTTATCGAGCACCACTCTGGTTCAATGGCCTCAGCCCAATCATCTCCTCTGCCCCAACTATTGGTATGTTTAAAACTAGGCTCCGGGACTATCTCACTACCAACAGCTCCTGTGACTGCCCAACTTAACCTTGTTTCTCCACTTCCCTTTCTGCTCTAGTTGTCCCCCTCCCTCCTCACTGGATTCTACCCTCACATTTTGTATACCCAATGCTGCACTTTTCACCTTCCTCGCCACCCTTCCCACATTCTTCTTCCCCTACCCTCTTCCCTCTCCCTATGACTCTGGCACTTCTTATCTGTTGTCTATTTTCTCTGACAAATGCCGCTGGCTGCCTTGTTACAATGCTACCCTTGAACTGTATTAATCTGTACTCTGTTTGCAATGTCCACATTGTTGTAATGCCTGTCTTGATGTTCCCCATAATTTGTATCTCTCTGACGTGGAACCTTTGTAAAAGAGCCATGGCTCAAAGGTATTTGTAATCCTAGACTTGATAAATAAATAAATAAAAATTTGAATTGTTGTGGTGCCACAATAAATATGACGGCTGACTAATTTTTAGTTGCGCTTTTCCTTCAGGTCACATCACGTCTTTTGACTACGGCAGACCCTCTGCTGACCATTCCCGATGTCCCTGCAAGTCACACACATGTGCAGTTGGCAGCAGAGGGGGTTCCAGTGCAACATGCTTGGTGGTAGAAATGTAAAAAAAAGCAGAGGATAACTGAGCAAATTACTCAGTGATAGTACAATGCCGGCGGGAAAGAGTACCGGGTATATGATCAACAGAGCACAGGGAATAAACTGTCAAAAAAGTGCACTTTTTTTTTTTTTCGTAGTACTGCTGCTTTAAGACTCTAGTCTATATCGCTTTGTTGTTCAATATGTGTCCTCCCATTAGGGAGACAGTTCCTTAATATGACTGAGTTTGAGTCTCGAACCTGGGCTTAGACCAGATAATAGATATAAGTGCTGGCTATGTTTGTAGGAGGGATGTTTTTTAGCGCAGCCCACGAGGCGCGAGTTAGGCTGAGGCCTATGAATAAAAGATAACAAAATGATCCATGTTGCATAAAGTTATGCCAGTATGGCAGAGCAATGCTCTGCTAAACTATGGAAAGGGAGTGAAGGCTGGTTATTTCTGATGAAATGTTCAGAGTGTTATACCTTTCCATGTTACAATTACAGTTAGTTGGTGTTTGGGGGGGTGGGGAGTCGCATGAGTGGAAGGGGAATATAGCATCCCTTAAACAGATGTTTAACTAAGTGGGGGATAGTGGCTATGGGCCATGGTATGTATCCCTTAAGTTTTCTACCTAAATTCGTCTTTACCCCACAAGTTTAATGCGGCTTAGCCATCCTAAATGCTAGAATATTTATTTAAAGACTATCAGGAGTGTAGTAGTGTACATATCTGTAATACGTTAAGTACTGGAGCTTATGTAACCTTGCTCTGCTGTCTGTAACACTTTCTATGAAATCACTGAAAAATGAATAAGGCCTGCCCGGTGGCGTAGAGGGTTGCAGCGCGGGCGCCTTACCTGGACCCACACTGGCAACCCAGGTTCAGGAACGGATTTGGGTCGCCGGGTTGGTAGGGGCGGGAGAGGATTGAGCCGCCTGGACCGCTCTTCTCTCGGGGTGGGTTGGGGAGTCTTCGGTCGGCAGCGGCCTCTGGTGGAGACCAGGAGCACTGCGCGACGGCAAAGGAGGGACGTACATAGAAAAGCATGAAAAACGCTCCATGTCACGCTGGATGATGGCTGCCTGGCTCTCCGAGCCCGTCAATGCCTCTGCAGCGTCTCCCTGGGCCAAGATGATGTGCTGGTCTGCATCCCCCTGGCTGGTGCTTTTCCCCTCGGAGGAGGGGAACCTCTCTGGCGAAAGGGATACGCCGGGTTACCAGGGGAGATGGCTGTCACGTGAGAGCGGAGGATCGGGTGACAAGATGGGTCGATAGAAGCCTTGGCTCGCTGGAAGGAGAGGCTGGCATGGATGCAAGTAGGGGAGAAAAGAAATAATACAAAAAAAAAGAAAAATGAATAAAAGAAAGTTTAAAAAAAGGAAAAAGGTATAGATGTTACATTTTCAGGTAACGTGTTGCTTCGTTATGTAGCTCCAAAATTTGGTTATGAACTCGGAATGTTCTCTCACTCACAAGAAGAAATACATAAAATGCTAATGCGAGTTTGGCACATAAAAAAAAAACTTTGAAAACATAAATATATGAAGGATGCAAGAAGATAACTGAGGTACAGGGGACCCAGTTCAACCATTTAACATATGTATCTCTCTAAGCAGCTTCCTATCCCAAAATTCTCAGTGTAATCACTCCCAAACTTGACCGTTTTGTTGTAGGGTCGTAAGTATTACACATCAATTTAAATGATTTCCACTGCCTTTTGATGCTGCTCCAGAGCTAGCCTTAGACTTTGCAGGGCCCAGGGCAGAAGTAAAATACTGGGCCCCCATAACCAGCAATTGGCAGTTGGGCTGGGGATTTTGATGCTCCCCATGCCAGACATACAGTCCTCTCAATCCAAGCCCCCACCCCCAAGCCACACCAACAGGTCCTTCGCTCCCCAAGCCACATCATAAGGACCTTCATCCCCTGTCACCCCAAGACGGACCAGGAGGCACATCGCTTCAAATCCCCCCATCCCCCCAAAAGCACACCAACAGGCTGGATCCCCAAGGCAGAGCAAGCTCTCGAATAAAGGGGCCTTTTGGGCTGGGGATTTGGATGCTCACCAAGCCAGACATACAGTCCTGTCGATCCAATCCCCACCCCCCACCACCACACCAGCAAGTCCTTCACTGCAAAGCTCCCCCTTGAGGCCCTTGTCTCCAGTCCCATCAATCACACACACAAATAAAACTTATTTAAAGCTGTGCTCTCAACCTTCCCTCCGACCACACCACATATGGAAGATTATTTTTAAAAACCCACCTCCAAACAAGCAGCATTTCAATTCAGCCCCCCTCCTGGCTCCCCAGACAAATAGTAAAAGCGCCCCCGAGCCACACCAGTAGGCCCTTCACTGCAAAGGCCATAGCTCCAGTCCCCCTTATCAATCACAAAAAAAAAGAAAATCAGTTGCTGCATTCACGACTATCCTTTCAATATTCACCTAGACCACACCACAAATGGTAGATCATTTTTTTAAACTCCCACCCCCAAACAAGCAGCATTTCAATTCAAACCCCATCCCGGCTCCCCTAGTCAAATAGTATGAGAGCCCCCCACCAAAACCAGCCGGCCCTTTACTGCAAAGCTCCCCTTGAGGCCCACGGCTGCAGTCCCCCAATCACTCACACAACAAAAAGCAGAAGCTACATTTAAAGCTGTCCTCCCAACCTTCACCCAGTCCACATCACACATGGAAGATCATTTTTAACTCCCACCCCCAAACAAGCAGCAGCCGCACTTCAATTCAACCCCCCTCACGGCTCTCCCAGACAAATAATATGAATACCCCTTCTTACCAGTGTCAGGAGAGGTCGGCTGGTTGGAAAAAATGGTCCGGCAGCCTAAGTCAGCGTGGAGATGCGGCTGGTGTGATTTTAGTCTGTGGCAGCCCAGGTCACAAGTTTGTAGGCAGTCCAGGATAGGTGGTAATCCTGTCGTGAGGCAGGCTGAAGAGCTCCGGCTGATTCAGCAGGTCCGGCATGGTGGGTTCAGCAGGTCTGGCGTGGCATTCAGCAGGTCTGTTCAGGCGAGCAAATGCAAAATGTGGCCACAGAAAAGGGGAAAAAATCCACACATCCTCAGTCTTCCTTTAAACTTCCTTCCTGATGATGGCACCACTGCTGATTCCAAGCTGATTGGGTGAGCAAGCCGTTCTTCACTGACTGGTTGCTGAATTCCGCCCACCTATTGGCTGAAAACACCTCCTCTCATTGGTGAAGCCCTCTCTCCTCCCAACTGGTTACTTATTACACACTTGCTGCTGTTTGATTGGCCATCTCTGTATCCTACTGCCTAACTTCTGAGCTCTGGAAATGTATGCTGTGGTCCTGGGAGGAGGTAGTCAGCAGTGTGCGTC
Source organism: Neoceratodus forsteri (assembly GCA_016271365.2). Lineage (NCBI taxonomy): Eukaryota > Metazoa > Chordata > Ceratodontiformes > Ceratodontidae > Neoceratodus > Neoceratodus forsteri. The sequence continues at coordinate 1,734,051,392 of CM057449.1, forward strand.
ATCTGCAATTGGGGGGGGGCTGTCCCACACGGGGCTGGGTGTTGCTGTGCCAATATGTATACTGCAAACAACAGGGTTTGCAATCTGAGGCTCCGTGATTTAGTCGGCGGCTCAGTCTACAATGATTGGGGGGGGTTGCACTCAGCAGTGCATGGGGAGGTGTTATGTAAGAGGATGTTAGGGGGCAAGAACAAATTGGAACAAATTGAGAAAGTCAAGGGGGTGGACTGAGAACAGAGCAGGCACTGTTGCTGCTTGCTGTACATTCTGTCGATGTAAGCTATTTATTGGTGCAAGCTTCAGAATCACAGTCTGCAGACTTAGTAATCATAAAAGTGAAAGACAAGTGTGGGGCTCCTCACAAGTGCAGGGCACAGGGCAGCCGCCCCTACTGCACCCCCCAGCCGGCCCTGTACTGCTTGTCAAGGCCCTAACACACACACACACACACACACACACACACACACACACATATATATATATATATATATATATATATTTTTTTACTATAAAAATTGCATAAAAGAAAAAACAATGTTTTATTGTGAACTGCAAGATGTATCACATTTTTAGGCCAACCCTCTTTAATTTATTTCTTGTTCTACTACTTTCCAGTTGCTTGATGTGGTTTACACCTAAATAGATTTCACTCTAAAACGTGTGATCCTCACCAGATATAAATTTACAAGGGAATTACGCACATACATATTAGCCTGTTTTGTAAAGTAGAAATGCAATTCATTGACAGAGGTTCATAATATCCATATAGCGAGATACACATGTTCCGCCCTAACTACTAACAGAACATTATCAGAGCCAGCTCCATGGTGCCAAGCGAAGGGGTTCGCTCAGCATGCTGGTGACCTGGGTTCACGCCCCTGAGCCAAGTACCAAGCGAGGCGTCCAGCAGGAATTGAGAGCCTCCATTGGACACTTCCCTCCCGGGGAGGGGGGTGAGCAGAGCCTTGGCACCTGCGGGTGGATTGGGTGATGTGCTGGGAGGGACGTGAAACCTCGACAACCCCTCCCACATGACCCCACCCAAGGCTGCCGTACGCCCGCAGGTCAATTGGGGCAGGAAAGAAAAAAAGGAAACAGTGACCCCCCCCATCATTCTGATGATGACCGCCGGCCCCTTGCCATCACAAAGCCCCGGAGCAAGCCTGGTCTGACTCCACAGTACCTGGGATACGCAGGCTCACCAACAGGTGCCTCCCCCACAGAAGAGAGGGACCCTCCCGACGAAGGGATATGCTGGGTTACCAGGGGGGGGGCTGCGACTGGGGTCAGAGGATGGCGGCAGGGGACCTAGGCAGTCCGAAGGAGTTTGCCAGCCGTGGGTGCCAGATGGAGGAGCATAAATAAATTATACAAAAAAAAAAAAAAGAACATTATCAGAACTAGCTATACAGCCCAAAATAAATTGAATTCCCCTTGGTGGGACAGAATTGCTAGCCCATGGTATCCCATCCTTCCTGAGTCGCACTCCCCAACTGTACTCCTGCACTTCCATTTTTGAAAAATGAATAATACGTTGACTGAAGAAAGACTTGTCCAGTTCAGCCGCACCTCAAAATAAAATTTAAAGGAATTATTTGTATCTTTGGGGAGAGGACAAATAAACCAATAATAAGCTGACGCTGAAGTACAGAAAAGATATTGGTTATGAATTGTCCCACTCACCCTTAAATAAATGATTTATCAACTGTTTGTTCTATATAAATTATTTATTCAAAGGTACTTAAAATTACTCCTAGTCCATATAATTATCGACGTTTCGGGTAAACCCTTTTTCAAGAAAGACTGGTTTTTCTATAATAGGTAAATAACATCAAAACTGTGAAAATAACATCCTCATTTATCTTATTTATTTATTCATTTTATTTATTTAGATTTTCGTGACCGGGTAAACCCACTGAGACCAAAGGTCCCTTTTTCAGGGGCGAGCCGGGGTTGGGTACATAACAGCAATTTTACATACAGTAAACAGAAGTACAAGGTTAGAGTATCGACTGGAGAGACAGTGATTACAGGTAGAGAATCCAGTGCGTGCAGTTCTAACCTTACAGAGATTATAGGGGTCACAATTCGACATATTCATCAGCTGGGCTTGAGAGGTCACAATTTGTCTGGTAGGGAAAAAGGAGGGCTAGCGAGTGCAGCCACACAGGCTAAGTTCCAGCAGGTATGCTTTAAGGCCAGCCTTGAATCCTTGGAGAGAAGGCCTATCGACCAGAGTAGCTGGGAGTGTATTCCACAAGTGCAGGGCAGCGTATGAGAAGGCGCGCTTACCCGGGTTGGTACATATGTGGGGGATGACTAGGGGCCGGCTGGCTGAGGACCTCATACCTCTGCGTTGTACTCTGGGGTTAAGCAGTCCATGCAGGTGAGGAGGAGGGCTAACGGTGGTGAATTTATGAGTCAGGCAGAAGGTGGAGTAGGCCAGTTTATGGCGATGGTGGGCCAGTGGAGGTCTGCAAGGACCTCACAGTGGTGCCTCCTGGGGGGGAGTTAGTGGCAAAGCATGCCACTCTATGGTAGAGCACCATGAGTTTTTTGAGTTGCCCTTCTCGTAGGAACTGTAGCAGGGGGGCCCCGTAAAGGAGGTGGGGGAGGAGGGTGCAGCTGGAGATAGCACACCGCGCCTCGTCAGTAAGGGAGTATCCCAACCGATAGAAGAGTCCAAGTCTCTGGTGGATAGACTTGGTTAATGAGTCGATGTGGGGTTTGTAGGACAGTTCCTGGTCAAGGAGTATCCCAAGGTATTTGATCCTGTCCAGGACCTCAACCCATTTCCCCTGGTCCAGTTTGAGCTGGAGAAGGTCACTCCTATCTGATCCAAGGCATTGTTATTATGTTATAAAAGAATGATTCTGATGTAAGTACTACATTAAAAGAGATGCCATATATCCTTACTTTATTTTATCAATCGTTCTGTTCCCTGCTGTGTTATATGTAAACATTCATTGTTTGACTCCCACCAGAGGACACTGAGAAAACCAAAAACACATAGATATAAAGCGCTTATACGACTTTCATTATGTCTTAAATTAACTACTACACCTTTCCCCTCTTATAATTTAAACTACTTTCAAAGCTCTAACCTTAACTTCTTACTTAATTTTCTTATTCTATAACTCAGACGCTTTTGAGCCAATTCAGCAATGACTTGAAACAGTCTATTCTTTTTTCTGTAATAGAAAGGTACATCATAAATTCATCACAATCAAAAAAATACTCTCAAGATTTACCCCATCTTTACGTTATTTAAAGTATACTTTTCTTTTTTGGTTTTCAGTTTACTACTGAAGTTCTGATTCAATCTCAAAAATCGCCTGCAATTTCAAACTTAGCACTATCCCTACAGCTCATCTTTCCAAACGCTCCATACAAATGTAAGCAATAAAAACCATCATGGTAATTCGCTGCATGCTAACCTTATAATCCATTTTAATGCTATTTCTAAGCCGTCAGAAGCGCTCATGGGTTTAATTCCTACGTAAAAGGAAAAATACTTAATCTTAAATACTGTTCAGATGTATTGCATCACGGGCAACCTTCTAAAAATATTTAAATCCTTCCTTTACTTACATTCAGTGTTTTCTTGTGTCCTGCTTAGGTAGAAGTGGCGCGGGGCGAAAAAGCATCTCTTTTAAGCCACTATTAAACCCCACCTCCAAATCTGGCAGCCAACGCAGTAGCGCAACGCGAGCAGACCCTGCTTGTCTGGGAGCCAGACCCACCTATTAGCGGCACCAACTACCTAAAGTCTTGATGTTAGAGGCGCTCCAGAATTTTTTATACAACGTATTTATTGTTAGATCAAAGATCTTGCCTTTTTTTAGTTATTTTATATCCCTAATAAAATCTCTTTCCAGTATATTTAAAAGACTCTATTTTTGGAAAAGCTTATTGTTGCTATCGAACTTCCTATCCAATGTCCTTACACTAATCCTCTCTCACAAAATTGGTTGCCATTCTATAATTTCATTCAAGCCATAACGTGGGTTAGTAGTTTGAAATAAATTAATATTTTAATATTTAAATTAATATTGACTGCTAACATGTTTTTCCCTCTGCAGTTTCTGAGAACTCAGCTCTGCACCCTGTCATGTTAGACTGATCCATACTGATACTGACGCTTGGCAACCCAAACAGAACAACTCCCCGCGATGCAGGGGCAGTTATTACCAGCAAACCCACACATTTGGTGTCATTCTTTGGACTGTAAAGTTTGTTCAACAGTATACAGGTGGATAGATTCGGCTCTGAATCCACTTCCTTTTTGATCTTGTTCCAAACTGGATTTTTGGGGGAATTTCTTTTTACATTCACCTTTTATCTTTCAAGATTATATCAATTAGTTGCACAACAAAGAAAATGAATTCACTTGGAAAGCACCACACCACAGGTGTAATATTCACTGGGATCACTGACATTTTTTTCTGATAGATATTAATTTGCATAGAAAGACATAATGGTGGGGGTCTTGGCCTACTGTGTGTGTTGGTAGGCAGGGGTAGTAAGTTTGATTCTTACTCACTGATAGACATATCAGCAAAGTGCAGCACATGCTGACTACTGCTGCACCTCAAATTACACCCACTTAAATATCTGGAAATCAAAATGTGGTACTACTTATACTCACTGGCACAGAATTAGTGTGTAGCAAACACACGGATAGCCCTTGTATCTCAAAATAACAACTGACACAGCGATATAGCGAAGTGCCAGCATCAAAAACGGTTACGTGATCCAGCCATGCTGGTGGTCTACACCTGAATGTGCTCTATCCTTGCTATTTACCAATAAGTGTCTTCTCTCTGTAACCCACTGCTTGCATGCTGAAGAGAACATACAGTATAACTTTATAAATCTATTCATTTTTCATACTTTACTGAGGAATGATCATCTTTTTGGTTTTTAAATTCACATCTTTTCCAGGTTGCCTGAGGTTATGCAGAACCATCTTTCTCCTTATCCACGTATACAGCTGTCATACAGGTTTTCTGACTTCACTTTGCGCTAGTTATAATAGTTCTAACAGACTGCGATGTCAGCAATTGTAAGATTAGTTGGAGACAATTAGAGCCATTTCTCTATGCACAGGCACACTACAGAGAGGTTCACTCATCGGCGACGGCACTTCCAGGTTGTGACAGTGGGTCAAAGGTCATGGTAGCAATAAAATGGAGGAGGAAGACGAACAGACACAAAATAAAGAATAAAAATAAGTATTTGCTTTTTTTAAGAATGTTTCTTTGCTGATCATCTATGGGGACACAGGTGAAGCACACTTTCACGCCAGATAATGCTGAGAGTTCCCCTTCAAGTGAATTCAGAGAGTAAAGCATTTAGGGAAAAGAGAGAGGAGAAGGGTTCAAGGAGGGGGAGGTTGAACCATAGATGGTGAAGCCTGTAGGAGAATATGACCAGAGAAGGAAAGGTTTTAGGGTAGATGAGGCAGACGGAGCGGGAGTTTGACTTATGAAGATAGTAAATAGAGGGAAGAGAACTGGTAAGGAGAATAAAGGTAGGTGAGAAGACAGTTAAACCAGATTTTAGCAGCGTGGGATATACAATGAGAGAGGCATCTACCCCCAACTGAGGGATGAAAGAAGGCAGCGTAAACAGAACAGTGGTGGGCATGGGGAGAGCAGTAAAGGGCAATGGGCATACAGCATTTCATACCATGCCTTCCCTACCTTTTAGACCCCGTAATTCTATTAACGATGGCATAGGATAAAAACAGTAGCTGGAAATGGAACATTCCGATTGGCTGGCATTCTAAAGGGGTTATAACAGCTGAAAACCATCATGCACAACAGAACTATTAGAATTTTAACTATAAAAAAAATTCATTAAAAAAATGTTTTTCAAAAATTGTTGAATAGCATTATGGCACTCCAGGAGTTGGATTACCTTTGTTAATCCAGTCCTAAGAGCATAAGGTACTAGGCCATGCCTTATACCTCATGATTCTCTAGGGTTAGATTACTCACAAAACTGACAATACCCCAACTCAAGGATGAATCCAGGGGAGGGGTCGATGGAGAGGGTTAAGAAGGACGGGATAAGGGGTAAGGAAGGAAGGGGATCAACTTGGAGGGTTGTCCCCTTGAATGCTAGAAGCCTAGGAAACAACACTGCAGAACTTCAGGCTCTATTGGCAGGGGGGGTGGTGGACATAGCGGCCATCACCAAAACATGGGCCAACCAATACCAGGACTGGGACCTAATGATCCCAGGATATGGGATCTACAGGAAGGATAGGCACACGGGGAAAGGGGGTGGCAATTTACATCAAGGAGGGGGTAAAGTGTGCAAGGGAAGAGGGGGAGAAGGGTAGAACCGAGGCCTTGTGGGTGCAGTTCCAGGACACGAGAAATAGGACTCTCAGGATGGTGGTTGTGTATAGGCCACTGGCTCATGAGGAGGACTTGGATAGGAAACTGCAGAGCAAATTAAGAAGGTGTGCAGAAAGGGTAACACAGTGATCGTGGCGGACTTTAATCTGCCAGGTGTGGATTGAGGCATCCCAGCCACATCGAGTGCTAGGGAACAGATACTCCTGGAAGCATTCCAGGACTGCTTCCAAGCACAGTTGGTGACCGAGCCGACTAGATTGGGTAATACGCTGGATCTAGTTCTATCCAATGGAGAGGATATGAGGGAGGTGGGGGTGGCGGACCCACTGACAGGGAGTGACCACCAATCCGTGTGGTTCACGCTCAACATGGACAGGAAGGTGGTGGGTACAGGGACCAAGGTGGCTGACTTCAGACGGGCTGATTTCAGGCAAATGGGTGAGATCTTAGGGGGTACCTGTAAGGAATTCAACCACACTGGGATGAGAACCAGAAATGGGAAAAAATTGAAATGGGGCTTGTGGGACATCCGGTGACGTCGTGCCCTCGGAAACATCCTGAGCTTTTAGGTCTGTCTTCTACCAGGCTAAAAAGTACTCCTTTTCAACTACTACTGACCTGAATAGTGGACAAGACTAATACAGCTGATCGCTACGATGCCCAGACAAAAACCCGACCGGTCAAAAATGTCTCTGAACCAGCAGGATCCTGATGGATTGCATTCCGACTCCGACAGTTCGCAGATCTCAGGCCGCAGCGAGCCATCAAATAGCAACCTCCCTGATGCTCCTAATATTGCCAGGCAGATGGACATCGTCCTATAGGAACTGCTGGATTTCAGAAAGGAGACCTGCTCGACTTTCGCAGCCCTCCGCATGAATGTCGGGAAGATCGAGTGGCGGCTCGACTCCCTGTAAGAACAAGCTACACACTCTGATGCCCGCATGGACAGTGCTGAGCACGCGATAGTCCAACTACATCAAACTTTCCAGGAGTTTCAGGAGAAGGCCGAGGATTTGGAGGCCCAGAGCCACAGAAACAACCTCTGGGTCTCGGGCTTTCCAGAGGGCTGCAAGGGTAGCAGCTCAATCCAGTTTCTGCAGTAGTTCTTCAAAACAAAATTGGACTTACCAGAAAGCTGCACCCTTGAGATGGATAGGGTGCACCGAGCACTGGGCCCGCAGGCTCCAAATCGCCCACGCTCGATGGTCATGCAATTCCTGCACTTTCAGGAGAAAGAGATGATTCTGCATAAAGCCTGGCAGCAGGGGGACTTAACCTCCCAAGAGCGCCGTATCTATGTGGACAACGACTATCCTTCTTCAATTGCCACTCGACGTAGAGCCTACACCCCCATCCTGAAGGTGCTGAAGGAGGCAAAAATCAAATTCAGGACCCCATACCCTTCAAAACTTACCGTGCAGTTTGAGGAAGGCCCAGAAACCTATGGGAGTGCCGAGGAGGCCGCCTGGGAGCTGTCCCGTCGAGGAATGGAGGTCGCGCTGGCCCAGAAACAAACCAGCACATCACTGGCAGCAAAACTAGCCCGTAAGGTGTGGAACAGAATCCTGCAGAAGGACCAGCGTCGTAATGAGGGTGCAGCAGCAATCCAGCAGATTGTTGCAGGACTGAAAAAACAGGCAGCTGAATCCTCCTCAAGGGAGTCGGCCCCTCAGGCAGTAAAATGACTGGACTCCATGAACTCTACTAACACTCCTTTCTTTTTCAGGTGAGCCGGTCCCCCCCCTTCTGCTCAGCTGGGCTATATCTTGGCGGTCCTAGGTCCCGTGTCCTCCCTGCTTGCCCCTCTTGTCAGCGCCATGCGTGTGCGTGCAGGCCTCAGTCCTCCAGTGGGCCTACTGGAGCTGGCTGACGCTACGTTGGTGGCGTGGTTTGCTGCCACCCACGTGGGCTCCTCTGGAGATATCGACACTCACTACGAAGCATTGAGGCCCTTTAGCTGGAGGAGGTTAGATAGGGACTGGGAGACTGTGGGGGGGGGGGGACTGGCTCAACTCGGCCTTCCTGTTGCCGTGAATGGAGGCCTGTGACAGGTCAGTGGCACCTACTGCGAATAAAAAATATTTTTTTTCTCACATTATTTCCAGGTCTGTGGTCTAGACTGGCCTCAGTTCAGACGTTTTCTATGGTATGGAGGGACAGCTGCTCTTGGGAGTGTAGGGGGGGCGAGTGCAGGGGCCTCAGGCCATGCTTCAGACACCCCCCTTCCCTGACTTTCCCCAGATGTCTGAGGGAATAACTGGGATACTGCATTCCTGTATCCGCTTGAATGTGGGGAGCGCAGCTGGTATTCCCCCTCACACTCCGAGTGGCCCCAATGCTGTCCCAGGGGGGCTGTAGGGGCTGGGGGGGGGGAATTTGGTTTCACCCTCCTCATGCCTTATTCTGAACTGAACTTCCCCCCACCAAGGGTCAACCACGGTTGATGTGCACTGCAGTCACTTAACAACTGCTAAGATTTTACTAATAGTTGATTTAAACGATGGATTTACTGGATTTTCCTGCCGCCTGGGAGGAGCCAAGGCATGACCACTTCACCTTCCCTTACCCGTAGACGTATACGTCAAGTACCCTCTGTTGGGCCTAGCCAAGATTGGCACACTCTGAGAGACAGCTGCTCGCCAGAATTCGACTCCATGGAAGCCACCCATAGTTTGGCAGGTACTGCCCAGCTGGTGGGATTCTACCTAGGTTTACCCTTTTTTTGTATTCCCATTGTTAGCTTTATTCCCCCACTGTTTGATGTTGGAGGGGGTTGTTATTCCTCTCATATTTCCCCAGGCAGTCACCACCTCACACCATATGACTCAATTCCACGGTCAAGGTCAGACCCGGGGTCAAATACTCAGAGTTTGCAGAGCCTCACCACTTCACACACTATTTTAAATGGCTAGCAAAACCATTAAAATATACTCTGAATGTGAATGGACTGGGCAGTTCTATAAAAAGGTCGAGAATTACATCCTTACTTAAGAAGAGTCAGTCTGATATTGCTTATATACAAGAAACCCATATGTCTGTCTTAGAGCACAAACAATTGGTTGGTAGGGGTTACACTCAGGTTTTTTTATCATCTTATGCTAGGGGGGAGGTGGAAGGGTGCAGCCATACTAATCCCTGACCATACTCCCTTTCGGGCTACCTAATAGTGGGCAGATCCACAGAGCCGCCTAGTTGCTGTTCAGGGCCTCCTACAAGAGAAAGAGACACCCTGGCCAATATTTACATTCCCCAGGGTCAAATGTACCGACAATCCAGCATCTCCTAAACAAAATTTTGGAACAGACCATGGGGATCCTAATTCCAGCAGATGCTTTTTAATATTGCCCCGAGCCCCAATTTGGACTCCTTGAATATATCCAGGGGTAAACAGCCCACACCATATAAAATTTTTTAAGTGTTTTGTCCGAGAGGTGGGATGGCTGGACGTGTGGCGAACCCTTCACCCTAGAGACAGAAGATACACTTTTTACTCAGCTGTACATGATACATACTCTAGAATTGACCACTGTTATACTCAAAAGGAGTGTTTTGGGACTCTTGAGGATGCTGCTGTGGGAGATATTGCTCATTCTGATCGTGCCCCCCTGATCACCTCCTGGGAACTGGGACTTGAGAGGCACAACACCAGTTGGGAGATTTAATCCAGCGCATCTCCGGAGTAAACCCTTCCGGGAGTTCCTCAGGAATAAGATGCAGGAGATCTTGGAGGACAATCAGGACCCTGATATCTCTCCGTCTATTAGATGGGACACTTTAAAAGCGGTCCTGAGGGGCTACCTAATTCAATACTCTGCTGCCCTCACAAGGCAGCGGAAAGAGAGACAAATACATCTTGAACAAACTCTACACTTCTTACAGACCACCCACCAACAAGGAGCTACTTCGGTCTCCACACAACTCAGACAGGTCAAAAGGGACCTGGACTCTCTCTGCAACCAGCAGACCGAGATAGCATTAACTTTCTTGAGACAGACGTATGGTGAGATTGGCCCCTGGGCCTCACGCCTCTTAGCCTTTCAGCTACGTAAACAAGGTAGACTCTCTACTCTGACAGCCATAAGAGACCCCAGCTCAGGTACCCTTCACTCGAAACTGGGGCACATTGCCCAGTCTTTCTGTGACTACTACAAGACCCTATATACTACTGATCATGCCTCAGACCCCACTGCTATTACAGCCTTCTTGTCCCAACTGGGTATGCCCAAGCTTAGCCAGGACCAGCAGGCCGATCTGATTTCCCCCATAACCCTGGGGAGGTATTGTCAGCCATCTCCAAATCTAAAGCTATGAAAGCCCCCAGCCCTGATGGATACGGGGTGGAGTTTTATAAATGCACCTCTCAGACGGTCAGCCCATTACTTCTCCAGGTCTACAACGATTTCCTATAAGGTCTGTCTGAACCCCCGCCCCCCGAGCTGGTCCTCCGCAACTATCTCTCTTATGCCTACCGACCAATCTCGGTCCTAAATGTGGACTATAAGTACCTTATGTCCATTTTGGCCAGAAGATTAGACACTGTCCTGCCCTCCATAATCAATCTGCATCAGACTGGTTTTGTAAGCTCCAGGTCCACCTCAGACAACACCAGCAGAGCACTCCACCTGGTCCAGAAAATGCAGTCAAACAAAGACTCATCTGTCCTTCTCAGCCTTGATGCTGAGAAGGCATTTGATAGGGGCTCTTGGTCCTTCATTTTTGCTACTATGTCCCAGATGGGATTTCCCATACTGCTCATCTCCATGATAACAATGTTATACCATTCCCTTCAGGTTTGTGTCAAGGTATCTGGACATCACTCAGCCTATTTCTCCTGTTAAGAGGCACTCGTCAGGGTTGTCCTCTGTCGCCTGGACTCTGTCATCTATATAGAGCCCCTTGCTCAGGCTGTTAGACTCTCTAGCCAGACTCAGGGGGTTTGATTGGATGGGAGGGAACACCACATAGCTCTGTATGCAGATGATGTTTTACTTTTTATATCAAACCCCCCCAGAGTCCATTCCGTCAGTCTTCACAATCCTAGAGGACTTTGGGTCCTGTTCAGGGTACAGACTTAACACATCCAAAACGGATGCTCTTGCCTTTCATTACACCCCCCCCCCCCTCAGTTAGTCAAGGAGGCCTACCCATTTCACTGACACCGTGAGAGATTGAAATACTTAGGTATTTATCTTTTCCAGTCTGCCAAGAAAGCTATGCAAAACAATTATGACCCTTTTTACTCTCAACGTCAACTTGACCTGGCTAGATGGGCTGTCCTCTCTCTGAATTTACTCCAGAGGGTGGAAGTGATCCGATTGGTGATCTTGCCTCGAGCCCTCTACCTCTTTCAGAATGTACCACTACATATACCAGCAAAAATATTCCACAAATGGAACAAGGCCATCCTGCAGTTCATCTAGGCTGGAAGACGCCCAAGGGTGAAGTTTTCTGTCCTCTCCTTTCCTGGGAGGAAAGGGGGGGGCTGGCCCTCCCCAACCTCAGGCTATACAATTGGGCCTCCCACCTCTCCTTCATTACTGCCTGGTACATGACGACTAACCCTGCCATTTGGAGAGTTATAGAGGAGGGCCTCCTCTCATATGAAGAGCTGGTCAGGACAACAGTATATCAAACCCACCCCCCACCCCTGGACAAGGCTGCCACAAGTCCATGGATTTCTCACCAAATTAAAACATGGAATGAGATTCACAGGCACTTCTCCCTCTCCCCATACATCCGGCTCCTCTGCCTAGTTGCTCTCCTGGAGAATTTTCTCCCTGCCAAGGTTGATCACACCTTCCGCACATGGGATCACCTTCAACTAACTACTCTCCCACAATTCCTGAATGGTCATGACTTTAAATCCTTTAAAGAACTCCTACAAACCTATGGGCTAAGACAGATAGACTTTTTTAGATATCTCCAATTGAGACACTTTTATTACTCCTATCCACCCAGTATACGAAACACAGAGGGTTGTCCCCCCCTTATAACAACTCTTCAGAAGCTCATACTTTCGGCTGAGATGCCACATGCAATTTCTGTTTTTTACCAGGCACTCAGAGAAACAATAGGAGCAAACTCTGAAGGGGCACTTGAAAAATGGAATACAGAACTGGGCACGGACATTAGCCCACTGCAGTGGGATAACAGTTGCCATCTGTCTTCCAAACTCACTTTCTCCCAGAACTGGCGATTATTCACATGACAACTATTACTAAGATATTTCTGCACACCAGTCATAACATCCTACTACCTACCAACAAGGGTGGCGACTACTGGCACCAATGTGGGAACCCAAGGGCACACCACACACACATTTTCTGGCTATGTCCTAAAACTCAACCATTCCTGACATCCCTGAAACAGGAATTGGAGGTCATATTTGGTCATCCAATCCCCTTCACTGCTGACCTCTTCATATTCCACATTTTTCCCCCAGAAAACAGGGACTCTCACTCTCGCTATCTCTTGGGGATAACCCTTATGGTGGCAAAGAAAGCCCTGACCAAACGCTGGCTTACAACTATGGTCCCCACTACACTGGAGTGGAGAGAAACAGTGAACCGAATTTACAGAACAGAGAGGATCTCTTTCCATTTGAATGATTATTCTGAACTATGTCCAGTGAAGTGGAACAGATGGATTTTATATATTATGTCTAAAGACCCTACCTCTGTTCCTTAAGCTTACTAACTTCCTCAGGAAGAGTAGCTGGAGACGGTCTTGGTTGGTGAAGGGTGGGGGCCATATAGTATTAAGGAAGTTTAGGGGGTGCGGGTCATCAAGAGGGAGATGCTTGTATAAAGTAAAGTGTGGATCTGCCTGTATTCAAGTATACAAATTTAGAGACTGAATCTCACTGACCTTGCTGAGACCTTATGAGCTGTTGCCATGTATAGCAAAGCATAATTGTAAACAGTGAACTTGTGACTGCCGATACCATGTAAATAATGGAAATACGTTAATAAAAATGTTATTTACCAAAAGAAATGAGGCTTGTGGAGGCTACTGGTACCTGTACCAGATTACAGAGCAAGAAGGGAAAGGCTAAGAAGCCAAGCTGGTTGAGAAAGAATGTTTTAGACAAGGTGAGGGCAAAATAGCAGCATTCATTAGATATAAGAAATCAGGGAAAGGGGAGGATAGGGAAGAGTACGTGAAGAAGTCCAAATAATTTACCAAGAGTGTTAGGGCAACCAAGGCCTCCAGGAAACTGAGGCTGGCTCAGAGAATTAAGGAAGGGGAAAAGGACTTCTTCTGATACAGAAGGGACAGAAGGAGCTGCAAGGACCAGAAAGTGAGGATTAGGAAGGATGGGGGGTGGGCAGAGAAAGGAGTAGGAGCAGAACAGGCAGAAGCACTAAATGAGTACCTCTGTTCCGTACAAAAGAACAGCAGTCATGGCACACCCCACATACAGTATACAAAAAAGACTAGGTAGTCAAGGGATTGCTTCAAACGACTTAATCCAATCCATTATCTTTTTTAAACTTTATTGAGTTTTTCAGTAAAAACAAGCCATACAGCCATTTTCGTCTGTAAATATAACAAATCGTACGGTATAAACGATTACACATGTTAGCATCAGGATAGCAGTTGATTCACAAAGTTACAGTAATACAACATTTGGGGGTATGCAGAATTTTTATATGTTAAAAAATACAGGTTACTCACCTGTAACAGGAGTTCTAGGAATGGTATATGTTGTTCATCCACACTCATTGTCAGGTATCCTTGCCGCTTTAAATCTTGCCGGAAGGTCTTCAAGCTTGCTCCTCCCACCCACCCGGGTGGTATAACTCTCGGCTCCGCCCCATGACGCCAGATCTGGCCCGCTGGAAGCTCAGGTTGTGCGTCGAAGCCGGGGAGGTCGGGTGGGTCATGTGGATGAACAACATATACCATTCCTAGAACTCCTGTTACAGGTGAGTAACCTGTATTCTAGGGACATGGATATGTTGTTCATCCACACTCATTGGCAGACTCCTAGCAGTTCTCCGGGAGGAGGGAGGCAAGCACACACCCCAATACTTACTTGGGAAAGAGACTGGAGAACCGAGGCCCCAAACCAGCATCCGGCGTGACTCAAGGTCGATGTGGTAATGGGTAATGAAGGTTTGCTGACTTCCAGGTAGCAGCCCTGCAGATTTCCTGGATAGGGACGCCCTGGAAGCAGCCACAGTTGCAGCAGTATGGGCGGGTGAGAATGAGCTCTTATCCTCTGGGAGGCTCCATGCCCGCCAACTTATAGCAGAGATCTATGCAGGAGGTTACCCACCTGCTTATCGTCCGCTTGGCTGCAGGTCTGCCAGATCGGCTTCAGCGAAGGTGACAAACAGCTGGCGAACCTCTCCCCGAATTTCAACCGTGCGCTCCTTATAATAAGCAAGCGCCCTTCTAGGGTCCAGAGTATGGAGCCTATATTAGCCTCAGAGGTGTGATGGGGTAGAACACCGCAGAGTCAACACCTGGTTAAGGTGAAACTCGACACCACCTTCTCGAAGGAATTTTGGGTGGGGGCTTAGGACAACCTTGTCCCTGTGGAAGACCAGGTAAGGAGACTCGATGGAAGGCCTGGAGCTCTCCCATCCTTCTGGCTGACGTGATAGCCACCAAGAAGGCGGTCTTCCACGACAGGTGAGAGAATCACACCTGTGCATTGGTTCGAATGGCTTGCCCATGAGCTTTGCCAGTACCAGCAGTAGATCCCACGGAGGTGGGGGTTCCCGCACTGGAGGGGAAATGTGATCAAGGCCTTTGAAAAAGCGCCAGACCACCTTCTCCTGCGCCACCAACTGCTTCCCGGCCCACGCCCGGTAAGCAGAGATGGCTGCCAGGTGCACCTTAAGGGTCATCGACCTAAGCCCTTGACTAGAAAGGGACCATAAATAGTCCAAGATGCTTGCCAAGGAACAGGAGGAAGGGTCCAAGCCCTTGCCCTGACACCAAATGGAAAACCTTTTCCATTTGAAGGCATAGCATTTTCTGGTCGACTCCTTACGGACGCCTCAACTACATTGAGGACCTCGCGGAAAGACCCAAGGCCTGGAACTCTAGCCAGCCAGGAACCAGGCCGTCAGGTGCAGGGATTGAAGGTCGGATGGAACACCTTCCCTGATTGACTGAGAGCAGGTCCGGGCGAGCTGGAAGCTGCAGCGAGTCCTGGAGCTGAGACTGAGGAGATCTGGGTACCAGAACTGAGAGAGCCAGTCTGGGGCTATCAGAATCACCTGAGCCTTGTCCCTCCTCGCCTTGAGAAGCACCTTGTGGATCAAGGAAATGGAAAAGGCGTAAAGAGGCCGGGGTCCACTGCCTCGAGAAGGCATCCCCTGCAGCGAGCCCTGCTGAGGGGGTGGGCATGGAACAGACTCAGCTTCGCGTTCTCCCTGGAGGCAAACAGGTCCACCTGAGATGTGCCCCAATGGGAGAACAGATGCTGTACTACCTCCGGCAGGAGAGACCACTCGTGGGATGCAGCCCCCATCCGGCTCAGGGCATCGGCCAGGGTGTTGGAGGCTCCTGCCACGTGAATGGCTAGGAGATCCGCCTCCAGGCTGCGCACGAGTGACCAAATGCGGAGAGCTTCCTTGCATAAAAGCATGGAGCGCGTCCCGCCCTGGCAGTTTAGATAGTACATGGTCGTGGTATTGTCCGTCTGGACTCGGACCACTTGACCCCGGAGGAACGGAGCAAAGGCGGTGAGAGCTAGGCGGACCGCTCGGAGCTCCAGCAGGTTGATGTGGCATCGGGACTCCTCTGGGGACCAGAGGCCATGAGCCCAGTGTTCCCCAGATGGGCACCCCAACCCATCAGAGAGCCGATCGAGATGAGAGACCGTCGGCTCGGGCGAGACACGGGATGCCCTCCTGCAAATGATCTGGAATGGTCCACCACTGGAGGCGTTCCACATCCCTGTGTCACTGACACAAGCTGGTCCAAAGGATCCAGAGCTTGTGACCACTGGCTGGCCAGTCCCCACTGAGGGGACCGATGTTCCAGCGGGCCCAGCGGACCGCGCTGGTGCAGGCCGCCATGAGACCCAGGAGGCGCAGGAAGTCCCGGGCAGGGCGCAATTGCCCAACCAGAAATGATCGGGCAAAGGAGGAAAGAACCTCGGCCCTGTCCGCCGGGAGCCGCGCTCTGGCTCGAAGAGAGTCGAGCTGCGCCCCGATGAATCAGATCACCTGCTTCGGCTCGAGTTCCGACTTGGCCTCGTTGATAAGGAGGCCCAGTTGAGAGCAGACCTGGAGGGCCAGATCTCTGGACCACTCCGCCTCCTTCCTGGAGGGAGCTGCTATCAGCCAGTCGTCCAGGTGAGGGTACACCGGACCCCTCGGCGCGCGAGAATGCTGTCACCACTGCCATGCATTTGGTGAAGACCCTGGGAGCTGGAGACAAGCGAAGGGCATGGCTTGGAACTCGAAGAGGATCCTTCCGCTCGGGCGAAGAATCTCTGGTGGGAGCGGACGGATGGGGCGTGAAAGCGCGTCCTGCAAGTCCAGAGAGCAGAACCACACGCCCGCGTTCCAAGGATGGTATTATCTGAGCCAGAGTGACCATCCTGAAGGTTCGAGACCTTAGGAACTTGTTTAGGTCGTGTAGGTCGAGAATGGGCGCTCAACCCCGTCCGCTGGAACCAGGAAGTACCTGGACACAAACCCTGGGTCTGAAGGAGGGTCCCACCCTCTCTTATCACCTCCTTCTGGAGGAGGAGAGCGATGTCGGCTCGACGAGCCGCCAGTGAGGCTGGGGATCCCGAAGCCCCCCGAGGGGCGACGGCTCTGAAGGGTGGTGCCTGCTCGAATTCCAGAGGCAGGCCTCTTCCCACCACCTCCAAGACCCACCTGTCCATGGAAACAGCGGACCAGGCGGAACGGAAGTGCCGGAGCCGTCCCCCCACGGGGGGACCCAGGGGTAAGGTGACGGGAATGGGGGCGACACCCCTCAGCCCGTCACTGGGCAGGCTTGGAGGAGGGACCGGCCGAGGGACCTCCTGGGCCTTTCCTCCCTGCCTCCTGTTAGGGAAGCGGCGGCTTGGGTTTGGGATGCCAAGGCCGGGCCTGCTGGCCCTAGCGTTGCTGGGCTGGGCGCGCCGGAGGCACAGAAGGACGAAAGGGCTTAGGCTGTGGCTGCGGCCTTTGTCCTTCTGAGCGGAAGAGACCGAGTCCAAGGTAGCATTGGACTTCTCGATCCTCTGCAGGTGACCTTCCACCCCAGGGCCGAAGAGGTCAGTCCCCAAAAAGGGAACATCCGCCAACTTGTGCTGGGTATCCGAAGTAAAGGTGGATATCCTCAGCCAAGCCCGACGACGCATAGCCACTGCGCCGCCACCGATCTGGCACATGAGTCCCCTATATCCAAAGCAGTCTGGAGCTGCTGTTTGGCCACTGCCCTGCCTGGTCCCGCACCTGCTTAACCGTAGTCTGCAGATCGGCGGGAAGATGAGGATGACCTCATCCAGGGGGCCCAACAGGGCATGAGGAAAATGTGCCCATGAGGGGCAGACTACAGCCTGGCCGAAGGCCGAGAGAGGACGCAGCGTAGACTTTTCGTCCGACATAGTCCAATTTCTTGGACTCCTTGTCAGGAGGTTTGTCCACATCCCTGGCGTTGCCGGCGCGCCGGAAAACGCTGTCGGTAACCAACCCCTCAGCAGAGGGGTGTTCCGAAAAACCGGACAAGGAACCGGTAGGGACCGCATACTTCCTGGCCATCCTGGCCGAAGGCGCAGGGCAGGAAGCAGGGCGCTGCCAAAGCTCCAGTGCCGGACCCACTATGGCCTCGGCCACCGGAAAGGCCTCCGTCGGAGAATCCCCTCGGTCCAGAATCTCCGTGAGGGGATACCTGGCCCGTTTGGAAACGGGTTCGAGCTCCATCCCGGTGGACTCCGAGATGAGCCGAAGCAGTCCTAGGAAGGACGACGGGCTATCGTCCATTGACTGACCTCCTGAAGACTCCAAGTCCAGTCGCTTGGAGAAAAAGGAGGAATCATCTTCGGACTCGGAAGAGTCCTCGAAAACTGCCTCTGGCCTGAGCCACCTTCACCTGCGGTCGGGTCGGGAGTGAGGGTAACTGACATCGATGGGTAGACCCTTAGCCGACCGAGAATCCTTGGTGGAGCCCCAATAGGTGGCTGTGGGCGGAGGTTCCACGAGATCGGTGGAGCAGCTGGTTTGGCCGAACAACGGCCTGGGTATAGGCTCCCTCGGATAAGTCGAGGGTTGTCGGCCGCTCGGTGACAGCCACTTAATGGCGGGGGAAGGCGGCGGGCCTGGCTACTCCCGGCCAGGAGGAGCTGTTGCAACATGAGGTCCTCGTAGCCTGTCCGACGTAATTTAGCGAAGCCTCCCTCGTCCGAGGAGGAGGGCGAGGGACGGCGGCGACTGCCGCTTACCAGCAGGTGCCGAGACCGAGACCGCCTATGACGGTGGGATCGGCTGGACCGCGATGAGGTCCGACCGAGACCGAGAGTCCCAGAATTTCCGAGGTCGGTGCGGGGAGGTGTCGGCGGAACCGGCCTCCCGGCTCGGATGGTCCATCCGAGGGCTCCGAGAACGGAGGCACAGGCGAGCCACGGATCCCCAACTCTCCGGGGAACGAGAGAGGGGAATCTCGGCTGCTAAAGGCGACAGCCATCCAACGAGTCGAGAAAATCTCGACTTAACGGTGAGTCTCGGTCAACTGACCTGGCGGGGACACCGTGAGGCCAGTGCGAAGCGAGCGATCGACCCGAGCCCGACGGTCGGCGACTCGGGAGAGGGACCTTTCCGCTCCCAGAGCGTCGGCGGAGGGACTTACCTGTCCTTCTTTTGGACCGAGAATAAGGTCCAGCAGACGTGAGCCCTTCTCCCTTAGTGGAGAGGGACAGACAAAGCTCCTTAAAAGAAGCCGTGTAGGAAGAACCCAGAGGCGGGATAAATGCAGGGCCGAGAAAATCATGTGCCCGCCTCCTCTTGACGACCATCCGCTCGAGCTGATCCATGAGCTCCCGCCGCCCGTGACACCGCCAACCGGGCCTCCTTGGACTTCACCGAGGGAACGCTTCGGGACGGCCCAGCTGCAATCGGGCAGCACGGTCTTCGAGGACGTAGGCCGAGAAAGATGAGCACAGGTCGCAAGCCTGCGGGTCGTGCTCAAGGCCTAAGCAGTAGACACACGTGGAGTGTGGATCCGTCCGAGACATCTTCTGCCCGCATGGGCATCTCCGAAATCCGGGAGTCGATTTGTCCATCGCAGCCGCGAGGGATCGAAGACTGAAGTCTTTTTCGCAAAATTTATTTTTAAATCCGCAAAACGGAGAAATAGGAACCAGTCTCAAACGCAGAGCGTTAAGGAGGGAACCTGAGCTTCCAAGCGGTAAGGAAGATCTGGCGTCATGGGGCGGAGCCGAGAGTTATACCACCCGGGTGGGTGGGAGGAGCAAGCTTGAAGACCTTCCGGCAAGATTTAAAGCGGCAAGGATACCTGCCAATGAGTGTGGATGAACAACATATCCATGTCCCTAGAACCTAACATTTTATACTCATGACCTGAACCTCTCAAGAGATGTGGGACAATTACCACATCAGGATAAAGGGAATAGCTTGAAGTAACCTAGTGAGTTACTATGCCCACATTCTAATAAGACACTTTTCCAAGGATCAGTTAGGCTTCATTCATATAACCTCCCATCTCACAGCTTCTATCCACTAAGGATGAAAAGATAAAGTACAGTTACGTAAGAACTTACCGTAACAGTAGATCTTCGAGAGAGGCTCTTGCAGTACGTAATTACATATTGGACTGACGTTGGCAGGTGGCAGGACCCCACGGAAGAATTTCTAGCTAGCAGTCCCTGGCGAGGGGCCGCCCCCACGTCAGATGACCGGCGTTAGGAGATGTCGGTATAAAGGGGCAGTCCCCGATGCCCGCCTTCCAGTTCTTTCCCGCCACAGGCCAAAAGAGGCCAGACGAGAGAGAGAGGAGCAGATATTTCCATCACTGGAAAAGGAGCTGAAAAAGCCTAGGGGGATGGAGGGCAGGAAGGTATTACCTACTGCAAGAGCCTCTCTCGAAGATCTACTGTTACGATAAGTTTTTACGTAACTGTACTATCATACTTCGAGAGGGCTCTTGCAGTACGTAATTTCGTACAGGACTGAATCCCAAGCAGTCTGGAACAAAGAGAGGCACCGGGAGGAGGATAACTACTCCAAGAAGCAGTTCTAGCTGTGCAAGCTTCAAGAAAACAGGCCTTGCAGAACAGCCAGCGCTGCACAAGCTAACGGCAGGAAAGAACTGGAAGGCGGGCATCAGGGACCGCCCCTTTATACCGACGTCTCCTGACGCCGGTCACCTGATGTGGGGGTGGTCCCTCGCCAGGGACTGCTAGCTAGAAATTTTTCCGTGGGGTCCTGCCGCCTGCCAACGTCAGTCCAATATGTAATTACCTACTGCAAGAGCCCTTTCAAAGTAAGATCTATTACTGCAAACACCAAGATTATAACTCATTAATATCTAGGGACCACCCTCAGACAGAATCAAAACCTCTCCATCCCCAATTTTGTTAACATCATGAATATAATTACTGCTTATTCCTATCGAGATTTTGAAGCATTAGTGTAAACACAGCCCTGCCGCCATTTAACTAAGGCACGTATGAGGAATTTAACTTTAATTGCTCTGATTATCAGATTTCTCAAACATAGACACAGGATAGTACACTCGATTTAAAGTAAACCCCTACCTGAGTAGTAATCACAGGTTAGTTTGTCAAATCTAGGTACGAGTGAAAGCAGGGTTAAGCAAAGTCCCTGACCCACAATCACTCTGTTTGATCATCAGAGTCCTCATGGTTGAGTTTCTCAGATGCAATCCGAAATTCAGTGGCAATTTTTTTTGTCCATTTTCCCAAATCATTGGCATCACTAAATTGGTAGCCCCCCGTACTGCACCCGGAGACGTGCTGGAGCTAGTAATGAATGCACAATCTCCACACTGCGCAACTGTTGTCGGAGTCCATCAAACTGTTTTCCCCTGTTGCGAGTTGCATAGGCTCAGTCTGGAAACAGGCGGATATCTTGACCCTCACGCTAAAGGGGATGATGTATATGGGCTGTGGCAAGAATAATATCACAGATCTCGGGGCAAGAGGTAACCAACATTACTATCCGAGGTTGAGCCGGGCTGGTCTGTGGAGATCGATGGTTCAGACGATAAGCCCGCCGTAAGTTAGAATCCTCCCAGGCATCCTGTAGTTGTAGTATCTCTCTGAGCTGGGTATTTAGAAAGCGAAGAATATTATCCCACTCTTTTCCTTCTGGGAGACCAACTAAACGCACATTCACTGCCTGGGCCCCGTTCTCCAATGATTCTAGATGGGCCTGTAAATGTGTGTTCTATCCAGTCCATTTAATGCTCACTACATAAGTGTACAGCCAAGGCTCAGAGATTGGCAACAGATGCTTCTACTGTTTCAACAAAACACTGTCTTTATCAAAGAGTTCTTTTTGTATATGTGGGATGTGCTGGGACTGCTGTTCTTTTGTTACTGTATTTTGTCACTGAGCACCTGTACCCAGTGCGGCTCTGTTTCCTGCTTCCATTACTTCTGTTCTGTATTCACGAGGGAGAAGGGTGGGCAGCTACCATGGGGGGTTGGGGGGTGGAAAAGGGGGAAGGGATGACAGACAGGGTAATCGCTGAGTGCAAGGTATCGGAGGGTCTGAAGAGTTTTGAGGGTGGATAAGGCACCGGGACCAGATGGCGTACATCCCAGGGTGCTGAGGAAACTGGCTGAGGTGCTGGCTGGGCCACTGGTGGACCTATTCAATACTTCCCTGGACACAGGATGTGTGCCACAGGACTGGAGGATGGCCAATGTGGTGCCCCTCCATAAAAGTGGACCTAAGGATGAGCCGGGCAATTACAGACCTGTAAGCCTAACATCCATCATGGGGAAGCTGATGGAGACAATCCTGAAGGAGAGGCTGCTGACATTTCTGGAGGATTATGAATCCAGGATGGCCATCGACATGGGTTTGTCTCAGGAAGGAGGTCCAGTCAGACTAATCTAATTGAGTACTATGACTCAGTAATGAGGGAGCTGGACAAAGTTCATGCAGTGGATGTCATATTTTTGGACTTCAGCAAGGCCTTTGATTCTGTGCCACAAAGGAGGTTGGGGGGGAGGAATTGAGATACATGGGGGTGGGGACTAAGATGGTTAACTGGATTGAGAACTGGCTACAGGAAAGACAGCAGAGGTTAGTGGTGGGGGGAGCTTTTGTCTTAAAAGGGCAGTGTTGAGCGGGGTGCCACGGGGGATCAGTTCTGGGGCTGATGTTGTTTGGGATATTCATTGCAGACATCTCGCATGGCATCAGGAATAAGATCAGCCTCTTCGCTGAAGATACCAAATTTGGGGAGGTGGTGAACGACACAGAAGGATGGCAGGGACTGCAGAACGACCTGACTAAACTGGAGGAGTAGTCGGAAGCATGGCAGCTGGGATTCAATGTGAAAAAGTAAAAGGTACTGCACTTTGGAGCAAAGAACCCAGGGAGGAGTTACCAGCTGGGTGGAGTACAGCTAGGTACCACCGAGGAGGAAAAGGATCTTGGGATGGTTGTAATGGGGAAGAAGAACAACTCTGAGCAATGTAGGAAGGCAGCAGCAAAGGCCAACAGGATGCTGGGTGTATTGCGGGAGGAATCTCCTCCAGGAAGAGAGAGGTGATCCTGCCTCCCTACAGGTCACTGGTCAGGCCACACCTGGAGTACTGTGTGCAGTACTGGCATCCATATCTAAAGAAGGATATCAGATTACTGGAAGGGGTACAGCGCAGAGCAACTAAGATGATCCAGGGACTGGGGAACAGGCCGTACCAGGAGAGATTGAGGAGTTGAATATGTACTCCCTGGAGAAGAAGGAGGCGGGGGATCGACTGAGATGTAAGAACAAGGGGCACAGTTTAAAGTTAGAGAGGGACGGCTCAGGGGTAATCGAGAAATTCTTTTCACGGAGAGAGTGGTGGGCGCATGGAACCGCCTTCCTGGAGAGGTTGTGGGGTCTAAAACAGTGGGAAATTCACACATTCATGGGACAGACATAAGGTAATTATAGTGGGGGGGTTGCAGGAAGTAGGCTGTTGGTTAACTAGAATCTGCAGCTTATCCAATAGGTAGGGAAATGGGCAGACTGAGTGGGCCAAATGGTCCTTATCTGCCGTCAAAGTCTATGTTTCTATGTTTCTATGAGACCTTTAAGTACTTAAAGGGGATTAACAAGACAGGAACGGAAGGGATTTTTAAGGTAAGGAGGGAAGGGACATGAGAGGTCATGGTCTGAGATTGGGGGGGGAAGATATAGGAGGGAAATGAGACACTTTTTCATGCAGAGGGTGGTGGCAGACTGGAACACTTTGCCAGAGGAGGTGGTGTCCTGTAAGACAGTGGGGGGATTTAAAAGGGGATGGGACAGGGTGGGGGGGTTATTGCGAATGTGGAGAGGCAGCTGCGAGGCAAGGGTGCCAGATGTACATTCGAGCAGACTTGATAGACCATGTGGCCTGTTTCTGCTAGCTGATTTGTATGTAACCCCTGGTTGTGCCTTCATGCTTAACTATCCTGTTTGTAGTGGTCATTATGACCTAATTAAAGCTTCTGAGTGGCTATATCTACTATACACACCACCCTGGTGCATCTTGTTCAAACCGCACCACCTTATCATGTAGGAAAGGGTAATAACTGGATACTGCTAATAATGTCACTGACAAGCAGCAACAAGACTGTAAAGCAAGCAAGTTCACTTCTACCAAAATAAAAAACAATATTTTAAGATTAAGAAACTGCAGGAGTGCGACTGCTTGATATCTTGTTTGTTCCTTCTTTCAATACCTCAGTTTTATTTAATAAACAATACTGGTATCAGGCTATGTGTTCACTTTGTGTTTCATGTGCTGGTGATATCAACAAAAGCAGTGAAAACGAAACACATTAATAAGTGCTAATCTCATGCTCTGACATGTCCTAGCAAGCATGCCTCAATACACTGTACCAGTAGATGATCAAAACAGTTTGTTTAGCACTTTTTAAAATCGTCCCAGCTGAAACCAAATGCAGGTCACCAGTTACAGTCTGCTGACTGGCCTCAAAACTTGCCAATCAGGAGGAGACTGCTATGGGCCGGAGTTGAGGCTACAGGGCAGCACAAGAGTGCTCTGTGTTAATGTCATCACATGGTTACCAGCACTGTCATCAAATGACCCATCTGTACTGTAACTTCACTGAAATGTCATGTCAATAAATCCCCCCCCCCCCCCCATATAAATATGCGTCTGTTCAACATTCTAGGCAGCATCAGTCACAACCAGAGAATGCAGCGGGAATTGTCCACATATTTTCCAAACCACAAAAGGTCAAAAGTAGACCCAATGCAGACCATGTATGCAACACACAAGGGTTTTTCTCCCTTCTTTTAACAAAGAAGACAATGTTTCAGCCTACAATTTTTCACAGAAACATAGAAATGTGTCAGCAGAAAAGGATCACCAGGCCCAGCCAGTCTGCCCAGTGTGCCTAACTAGCTGCTAGGACTTTGCAATTTCCTACTGTCTCCCCCTAGAACCAAAAGAATCTTGTGTCTATCCCACACTCCCTTGAATTACCCCACAGTTCTTGCCCCACCACCTCCTCTGGGAGTATGTTCCAGTTATCCACCACCCTCTCCATGAAATAGAATTTTCTAATGTTTCCTCTGAACATCCCCCTACTATCTGCATGTCATGCTCCCTCATTTTCTATTGCCTCTTTAGCTGGAAGATGTCCCCTACTGGCACCCTGTTAATACCCTTGATATATTTGAAAGTCTCAATCATCTCCCTCCTCTGTTCTATGGAGTACATGTTTAGCCCCTTCAGCCGTTCTTCGTATGACAATTGACTGAGGCCTGTCACCATTTTTGTCACCCTCCTCTGGACACGCTCCACTCTATCCACATACTTCTTGGGGTATGGCCTCCAGAACTGGACTCCATATTCAAGATGTGGCCTGACCAGTTGTCCATACAAAGGCATTATGACCTCCCTCCTCCTGCTAGTGATGCACCTACCGATACAACCTAGCATCCTACTGGCCCTTGCCACTGCCTTCTCGCACTGCTTTGTCACCTTCAGGTCCCACGAAATGATTATACCAAGGTATCTTTCCAGCTCAATTACCTCCAGGGCATGCCCCCCAATCTGGTATACTGCTCCCTGGTTTTTCCTGCCTAAGTCCATAATCTTACACTTTTTTGTATTGAAGGACAATTGCCACTCCTTGGACCATTCCTCCAGTTTCTTCAGATCCCTGCGCATACTCTCAGCCACCTCAGGCATATCCACTCTACTGCAGACCTTTGTGTCGTCCGTGAATAGACATACTCTCCCCTCTAGCCTTTCTGCTATGTCCCCTATAAATATATTACATAGGAGTGGCCCCAGTACGACCCCTGAGGAACACCACTGGTGACCATTCCCTCCTTTGAAGGTACCCCATTAACAACTACCCTCTGTCTTCGGCCCCCCCAGCCACTTCTGCAGCGACCTAACTACTACCGGCCCCAGCCCAAGACATCTCATTTTGCGAAGTAGTCTCCTGTGCGGCATGGAGTCAAACGCCTTCTTAAAGTCGAGGTACGCAACATCTACAGACCCCCCCGATCCACTACCCTGGTGACCCAGTCAAAGAACTCAGTCAAGTTTGTTTGACACAACCTTTCTTCAGCTAACCCATGTTGCCATTGGTCCTGTAGGCCATTGGCTTCTAGGTAGGTAGCTAGTGATTCTTTTCTTTAGCAGTTTCTCCATGAACTTGCCCACCACTGATGTCAAGCTCACTGGTCTATAATTGCCTGCCTCCTCCTTGTCCCCCCCTCCCATGAAAAGGACCACATTCGCCCTTCTCCATTCAACAGGGACCTCCCCCTAAATCCAAGGATTTGTTGAAGAGGCTGGTCAGAGGTACTACTAGTACTTTATTAAGCTCCCTCAGTACACTGGGGTGCACCCCATCTGGCCCCATCGCCTTGTTGTCTACCTTCAACCCCCCCAGCTCCCTCAGGACCTCCTCCACCTGGAACAGACTGCAGTCACCCCCCCACCACCTCATTTTCCCTGATGTTTCTAACCTCCCCATCCTTCTCTACCATGAACACTGAGCAGAAATAGTCGTTAAGTACTTCCATCTTCTCCCAGTCATCTTCCACCAACCCCCCCTTATTTATTTTTCAGTCTGACTATCCCTTCCTTTGACTTTCTCCTCTCGCTCAGATACCGGAAGAAGGTTTTATCCCCTTCCTTGACAGAATTGGCTATTCTCTCATCTGTTCTTGCCTTCGCTCTCCTGACTTCCAAACCTGCTTCCTTCTGCTTCTCCTGGTATACAGCCCTATCCTCCCCCCTCTGTGTCTTTTTATACCTCCTAAATGCCTTTCTCTTAGCCTTGACCTTCTCCGCCACTTCTCTATTAAACCAAAGTGGCTTTCTACTCTTCCTATTTTTATTTACTCTCCTGACGCAGAGGCTAGTGGCCTCCACTATGGCCCTTTTTATTGTATCCCACATGTCCTCCAGCCCCCTAAGTTCCCCCACCCCTGACAATGCTTGTTTTTTTTTTTTTTTTGTCAACTTTCATTCTTACTCTGACTACCGGACTCTTCCCAGCGAGGACTCTCGATGCGGCCTTTTCTTGCCTTGCCTGAAGCTACCAGCTCCCATGCTCCGGCCAGCCCATCTCCTTCTCCACCTCACCCGGCTACGTGACCTCCCGGCTCTGAGACCACTGGGTCAGGACCGCCATACTCCTCTGGCGCTCTTTCTGTAATCAAGTGGAGCAACCAGGGATTTGGAGAGGAGAACCGGAAGCAGGAGCTAGAAAGCCTGGCATTGGGCATGGGGGCCGATCCCTGGTCCCGCCTTTGCCTAATGGCGTCACAGATTTTCTTCTTGTTTCCACCCCTTGGTGCAGTCATGCAATGGCGACAGCACATGGAAGGTGCGCTCCTGCCCCCTCCCGCAGTCGCCCGTTGCACCAGTCCCCATTGGCTGTCTCTAGTCTGGTGTGTGATGCCCCTAGTGAACGCTAGGAATTGCTACCAGACAGGGGATCCCCCCAGGTACCCACCCCAGGAGAAGACAGCAGTCCTCCAGGTGCTCAATCCTCTCCTCCCCTGCCAACCCCTGGTGACCCAAGTCCATTCTTGAACCTGTGTCGCCAGCGTGGTGCAAGGTGTGGCATCTAGCACCTCAATCCTCAGCGCCACCAGGCCGGGCTCTGCCAATGCTTGTTTAATGCATTTCCCCATTTTCTTAAAGTCTGCATGCCTGAAATCTAGCACTTCCACTTTGGTCCGATGAACATTAACAGTAATTTTTACAGTGAATCAAACGGTGCTGTAGTCAATCGCGCCAAAGTTCTCCCCTACAGATACCTCTCCCACCTGTTCCCCATTTGTAAGAATCAAGACTAGGATCGCCCCCTCATTGGTCAGTTCAACTGACCTTTTCACTGAAATACACCACAAGTGATTCTTCTATTTTGTGCCTATGGAAGAAATTTAAGAAGAGTGCCTCACGAGTCAGAATATGAGAACAAATAAGGGAAATCACTCAGGACCAGATTTTAACCCCACCCCCACATCCCCAAGGCAACTGGAACCTCTCCAACTAAATCTCTTCCTCCAGCTGAGAGGTCAGGCAAGTGGCAGCCTTTAGAAACAAACCCAATTACACTCCTTGGCTGCCCAAAAGAGGGAGCATGAATTGCAGGTGACCATCATCCTACCTGAGAGCACAGCACCTTAGTTCCACACCATATGCCACCCTGGTTGACTCCAGTATGGGAATGCTGGCCTTCTAGGTGCCAACTGCTGTGAGCAGAGATTTGTATGTTTTGCTGAGGATGAGCAAGATCAATGCATTACTGTGAATCTGTACCACAGGTTTAGACAGTAAAGCAGGGATAGAAATTACATTTTTATGTTTGCTTGCAAGCATGCGAAAGCGAACATATTGATACTGTAGTGTAGTGTACGGCTATGTATGTACTATATAAGCCAATGGATGTAGATATGCAGGAGGTTTGCCTCTCAAAAGCCAATGCTGGGAAGGCTGACGATATGTTTGACTGCGCGCATGTGCAAAGCGCACATACTGTTACGGCAGAGTATGGGGTTGTGTAGGTGTGTACTGTATAAGCTAATCGATGTAGAAATGCAGGAGGCTTGCCTCTCAAAGCCAGTGCTGAGAAGGTTGACAATGACAGTGTTCATCTGGCTGATGGGTGTCAACTTCTTGTAGTGCAAAGGAGAAAAACCCCACCAATCACGCTGGTTTTCTGCCCATTAGCCAGCTAGCAGACATCATCAGACTTTGAAGGTAAGCATCAAGCGTGTGTGTGTGTGTGTGTGTGTGTTTCTCCCTAGTTACAGACAAGAAGCACCTATTTGAAAGCACAGCAGAGTTGGGAACAGCATGCAGAATGCAAATGTAATAGCTTCAACTATATTGTAGAAACATAGAATTTGGTGGCAGATAAGGACCACCTGGCCCACCTACTCTGCCCATTTTTCCTACCTACCTACTGTAACACCGCAGACTCTACTTGATCTCCGTCTTTACCCCCCCTTTCCTTACCACTAAGGTTTCCTTATGCCTATCCCGTGCATTCTTGAATCCAGTTACCGTTTTTTCCCCCACCATCTCCACTGGGAGGCTGTTCCAGGAATCTACCATTCTTTCTGTGAAGAAGTACTTCCTCACATCTCCCCCGAGTCTACCCCCTCCAGCTTTATAGCATGTCCCCTTGTTCTGGAGCATCTTTTTTCTGAAAAATGCTTCCCTTTTGAACCTTATTTATACCCTTAAGGTAACTGAAAGTCTATCATATCCCCCCTCTCCCTCCTTTCCTCCAGGGTGCACACATATTGAGGTCCACAGTCTCTCCTCATAGGGCCTTTGATGCAGACCCTGAACCATTTTAGTTGCCCTCCCCTGCACCACCTCTGTGCTGCATATGTCCTTCCAGGGATGTGGTCTCCAAAACTGAACAGAGTACTCTAGGTGGGGTCTCATCAATGATCTGTACAGTGAAATCACCACCTCTCTCTTTCTGCTGGTGATACCCCTCCCCATGCACCCTAGCATCCCCCTATTTCTCTCCACTGTTTTGTCAAACTGTCTGGCCACCTTTAGTTCATCAGATATGATTACCCTCAGGTCTTTTTCCTGTTTGGTGGTTGTTAATCCTGCACCCGCCATTTTGTACTCCAACCGTGAGTTTCTGTGCACCAAGTGCATGATTTTGCACTTCTTCACATAGAAACTTAGCTGTCACACCCTTGACCACTCCTCTAGCTTTCTTAAATCTTTATTAATTTTATCCACACTCCCCTAGGGGTGCCTACCCTATTGCAGATTTTAGTGTCATCCACAAAAGGCACAACTTCCCTTCTAGCCCCCCCCCTGCAATGTCGCTAATAAAGACATTGAAGAGGACCGGTCTCAGTACTGATCCCTGTGACACCCAGCTGGTCACCGTCCCTTCCTCGGAGTGAACTCTGTTTACCACCACCCTCTGTCTCCTTTCCTCTGTCCAATTATTTACCCAGTTTACCACCCTTGGACCCACCCCTAGGCTGTCCAGCTTGTTTACAAGTCTCCTATGTGGAATGGTGTCAAACACCTTACTGAAATCTAGGTAGGCCACATCCACTGCGACACCCTGATCTAATTCCCTGGTCACCCAAGCAAAGAAATCTATCAGATTTGTTTGAAATGACCTCCCCCCAGTGAATCCATGCTGCCACAGATCTTGTAAGTCACTGGATTCAAGACATTCCACAATCCTTTCCTTCAGGAGTGATTCCATTAATTTCCCCGCCAACAAAGTCAGGCTGACTAGCCTGTAACTGCCAGCCTCCTCCCTGCTTCCACTTCTGTGAAGTGGGACTACATCTGCCCTCCTCCAGTCTTCTGAAACCACTCCCGCCCCCCGTTAGTGGTTGAACAGGGCTGTCAGAGGTGCAGCCAGCACCTCTCTAAACTCACTCAATACCCCTGGATGCACCCCATCTGGCACCACTGCCTTGTCCACTTTCAGATGTGAGAGTTCCTTCTGGACTCTCTCCTCTCTAAATGGGCTTGTGTCCGCCTCCCTTCCTTCAATGCTCCTGGCACTTATCTATGGTCCCTCACCTTCCCCTTTCTCTGTGAACACTAAACAAAAGTATTTTGTTCCGCATGTCTGCTTTTTCCTGGTCCACCACCACACACTCCCCCCACACTTTCCTTCCTAAGCCTTACAATCCCTCCCCTGATCTTTCTCTTTTCGCTTACATACCTGAAAAATGTCTTGTCCCCTTTCTTTACTGCCCGGGCTATTTTCTCCTCTGTTTACGCTCCTAATTGCTTTCCCTGCCTTCTTCTGTTGTTCCTGATACACCTCCATATCCTCCTCCTTTTGTGTTCCCTTATACCTTCTGAATGCAATTTTTTTTGCCCTTACCTTCCTGGCCACCTCTTTGGAGAACCACAGCAGTCTCTTTGTCCTCTTGCTTTTGCTTACTTGCCTGACACAGAGGTTTACTGCCTTCACTATCCCCTCTTTTACTTTTACCTACAGTTCCTCCAGTCCACCCAAGTCCCCCACTCCCAGCCAAGGCCTCCCTCAGGCATTCCCCCATCTTTTTAAAATTAGCCCTCCTGAAGTGCAGGACCCTCACCTTTATATGGCTCGATTCTGCCTAACTGCATATGCTGAATCACTTTGTACGGTGATTACTGGTCCCCAAGTGGCCACCCACTGTGACGTCTGCAACACTGTCCCCACTGGTGAATACGAGGTCTAGTACTACCCCCTCACGAGTGGGCACTTTTACTAGTTGCCTGAGTAAAGTCCCCCTGCAGGGAGTCCAGGATGTCCCTGTTCCTAGCTGAAGCTGTGGCTGGGATGCTCCAGTCTGCATCCGTCAGACTGAAGTCCCCTACTAGCAGCACCTCCCCCTTATTTGCCATCCTCTGGATGGCTTCCATCAGAACCATATCCAACATCCACGCCCGTGCTGGAGGTCTGTACTGTATTAGCCCAGCATATCAATACTTAACACAAAACACCAGCAATAGTTGATTTAAATTATATATTGCTTATGTTCCCTTTAAAAAGCCCCTAATATCAGCCCCAAAAAGGAGGCAATCCGTCGATGGTTGCTAAATCCTCCTTCCCCCTGCCAGCTCCCCGGGCAACCTTGGTCTATTTCCAAACCAAAGGGGGGCTAAATCTCCATCCCACCGTTTACAGTTCTGTACTTTTACCTTCTGTAATATTCAGCCAGAATGATGTTTGTGCTGGTCTTTCCCCTTTTTCTTTATTACTGAGGGAAGTGAGATAAAAACAAGATTACTGTTCCTTGGACTGTATTAGCTTTGGCTGCTTGTCTATAGATGACATCATAACGCCCTGTTTATGACATCATAATTATCTCCACAGCAACACACTGGGATGTTATAAACAGAATTGTGACTGCAGAAGTGAACAAGCAGAGCAAATAGGGCAGAGATTCTGTTGCCATGCAATGTTCTCAGTAATAAGTAAGGGCAACAATTAAAAAAACGATAAAATATAAGCTAAACCATCTCTAGAGATATGTTTTTGTGAGGACACAGGAATTGCAAGCATGCATTGAGACACCCCCTTCCCCCACCCTCTAGTCATCTTAGCCCAGCCAGCAGGGCCATGAGGAACTCTGCAGCATCAGCAGTGGAGCTGTCATCAGCAGCAGCAGCAGCAATGGAGCTACTATCAGCAGCCATCAGCAGCAGCAGCAGCAGTGGAGCAGCCATCATCATCAGCAGCAGCAGTGGAGCAGCCATCATCAGCAGCAGCAGCAGCAGGAGCAGTGGAGCAGCCATCAGCAGCAGCAGCAGCAGCAGCAGTGGAGCAGCCATCATCATCAGCAGCAGTGGAGCAGCCATCATCATCAGCAGCAGCAGTGGAGCAGCCATCAGCAGCAGCAACAGTAGAGCAGCCATCAGCAGCAGCAGCACTGGAGCAGCCATCAGCAGCAGCAGCAACAGTGGAGCAGCCATCATCATCAGCAGCAGCAGCAGCAGCAGCAACAGTGGAGCAGCCATCATCATCATCAGCAGCAGCAACAGTGGAGCTGCCATCTGCAGCTCTTCTATTATTGGGGGGAGAGCAACACAGGCGGTTGGACTTTTGCTCCCTTCTTCACCAGCATAACACACAGTGCTAGTGGGGCAGCTGGAGTAGAAGTCAACAAGGGAGTCATCAGGGAACATCAGAGCATCAGGGGATGGAGACCCTGCCTCTAACTCCAGTGTTCCCACACGTAAGTACTCTAACCAACTGACTCAGTGCCTTTGTCGGCCTCTGCAGGCATGCAGACCATTGCTCAACAGTAACCTTACATGCATGGCAACGGCACGCAGTACATTCTTACTGTGTAGCAATAATTACCCCCTACCTAATTTAATTATGAGTTCCAATATTTACCATTGTATGGGCTATATTCTTTGAACTGTGCTTGATACCCTGCCTGCCTATATTTTTGTGCTATCCCAATGTTATGTGATTTGGAGCACTATTAGTAATTCACCACTGTTGTTTACAGACTGCTTATACCTTAGTGATACTGCTACTTTAGGGGTCCTGAGTATGCAGCTTATATCACCTACAAGATTAACATTTACCTACTACCTGCTTATAATTCTGAAGTGCTGGAATTGCTGACAGAGTGGAGGGTAGTCACCCAGCTTAAACCTAGAGGTATATATATTCTTTCTATAAAAAAAAACAAAAACAAAAAAACGTTATTAATGCACCAGTTAGGGTAACTTAACATCACAAAAATAGGGAAATGTGGCATTAAGGTTTCCAACTCCTACTCCACCCACCTCCCCCAAAGCAGAAAAAGGAAAACACATTAGGGTTTGGGGTATTCAGAGTATTGGCAAATCAATAGTGGAGTCTTCCTTTTGGGGTTTTGTACCCTAATGCTCACCCCCAAGACTGTAGTCTCCAATCCAAAGCACAAGGTACAGCTCCAAGCCAGTACCTCACAGTAATACACTCTTCAAAGGTGAAGAAGTACATTTTGCCACATGTTGTCAACATAATTTATCGTAGCTTTCTTCATGGAGATCATGTGTTACATTGTTTGCTCAGGGAAAGGGGTGAGCATTAGGGTTGACAACCCCAAGGAAGACCCCATTACTGATTCGACAAGACTCCGGCGACCAAAAACCCTAATGTTTTTTTACTTTTGCTGCTTAGGGGTGTGTGTGTGAGTGCAACGAAAGAACAGGTTACTCACCTGTAACAGTAGTTCTAGGAGTGGTATATGTTGTTCAGCCACACTTCTTGCCATGTCCCTTTCCCTTTTAAATCTTGCCGGAAAGTCTCCAAGCTGGCTCCTCCCACCCAACCGGATGGTAAATACCTCGGCTCCACCCCATGATGCCAGATTTTAGCCCGCTGGAAGCAAGGTTGTGTGCCTAAAGCCGGGGAGGTCAAGAGGGTGCGTGTGGATGAACAACATATACCACTCCTAGAACTACTGTTACAGGTGAGTAACCTATTCTTCTAGGAGCGTGGATATGTTGTTCATCCACACTTCTTGGCAGACTACAAGCAGTTCTCCGGGAGGAAGGAGGCAAGGTGCACACCCCCTACTTAGGAAAGAGAGATTGGAGAACCGAGGCCCCAAAACCAGCATCCCGGCGTGACTCAAGGTCGATGTGGTAGTGGGTAATGAAGGTGTTTGCTGACTTCCAGGTAGCAGCCTGACAGATTTCCTGGATAGGGATGTCCCTGGAAGCAGCGACCGATGCAGCAGTATGGTGGGTAGAATGAGCTTTTATCCCTCTGGGAGGCTCCTTGCCCTCCAACTCATAACACATATCTATGCATGATGTAATCCACCTTGCAATGGTCCATTTGGCTGCAGGTCTGCTAGAAGCGGCTTCAGCGTAGGTGACAAACAGCTGGCAAACCTCTCCACGAATTTCCGCCATTCTCTCCTTATAACAGGAGAGAGCATGTCTCGGGTCCAGAGTATGGAGCCTGTACTCGGCGTCTGAGGTGTAGTTAGGGTAGTATACCGGCAGAGTCAGCATCTGGTTAAGGTGAAACTTTGATATCATCTTCGGAAGGAATTTCAGGTGGGGGTGCAGGACAACTTTGTCCCTGTGAAAGACCAGATAAGGGGAGTCCACTGAAAGCGCCTGGAGCACCCCTATCTTTCTGGATGACGTGACAGCCACCAGGAAGGCCGTCTTCTATGACAAATGTGAGAGCTCACACTTGTGCATGGGTTCAAATGGCTTGCCCATGAGCTTTGCCAAAACCAGCAACAGATTCCATGAAGGTGGAGGTTCATGCACTGGAGGGGATATGTGATCCAGGCCTTTGAAGCAGCGCCTGACCACTGTCTCCTGCTCCAATGATGGCTGACCGGCCCGCGACCAGTAAGCAGAAATGGCTACCAGGTGCACCCTAAGGGTCGATGACCGTAGACCCCCTTTGGAGAGAGACTAAAGATAGTCCAGAATGTTAGCCACGGAGCAGGATAAGGAGTCCAGACCCTTACCCTGGCACCAAACGGAAAACCTTTTCCATTTGAAGGCATAACATTTCCTGATCGGTTCCTTACGAGATGCCTCCACCATGGTGTAGACATCCTCGGAAAGACCCAGAGCCTGGAATTCTATCCACTCAGGTACCAGGCTGTAAGGTGCAGGGATTGAAAGTCCGGATGGAATACCTTCCCCTGGTTCAATGATATTAGGTCCGGGCATGTACAAAGCTGCTCTGGGGGCCCGCAGCTGAGGCTGAGAAGATCTGGGTACCAGAAATGGTGCGGCCAATCTGGGTCTACCAGCATCACCTTCGCCTTGTCCCTCCTCACCTTGAGTACCACCTTGTGGATCAAGGGAAATGGAGGTAAGACGTATAGGAGGCCTGGGGTCCATGGCCTCTAGAAGGCATCCCCCTACAGTGGGCCCTGCTGAGGGGAGTGGGCATGGTACAGCCTCAGCTTGGTGTTTTCCCTGGAGGCAAACAGGATCACCAACGGTTTGCCCCAATGGGAGAACAGACTGTAAGCCACCTCTGGATGGAGAGACCACACGTGGGATGTCTGGCCTAGACGGCTGAGAGCATCCGCCAACTGGTTTGAGACTCCTGCCACATGAAAGGCTAGGAGATCCGCCTCCAACCGGCTTACGAGGGTCCAGATGTGGAGCGCCTCCTTGCACAGCAGACGGGAGTGCGTGCTGCCCTGTTTGTTGAGGTAGTACATGGTCAAGGTATTGTCCGTCTGGACTTGAACCACTTGACCCCGGAGCTGAGGAGTGAAAGCTGACAGTGCCAGTCTGACTGCTCTGAGCTCCAACAGGTTGATGTGGCATCGGGATTCCTCAGAGGTCCTGAACTCGTGGGCCCTGTTGTCCCCCATGTGGGCTCCCCAGCCCATGAGAGAATCATCAGTTGTAAGAACAACCGTCGGCTTGGGGCGGACAAATGGGATCCCTTCCTGCAAGATCCTACATCTTCTGGGTTACAGTGATCAGCTGGTCGAAATGACTGTGATGCTGAGTCCACTGGGCAGCCAGCTCCCATTGGAGGGGGCGAATGTGCCATCTGGCCCAATGGACCACTGAGGTGAACGCCGACATAGAAACATAGAATGTGACGGCAGATGAGGACTGCTTGGCCCACCTAGTCTGCCCATTTTTCTACCTAACAGATAAGCTGCAGATCCTAATTAACCAACAGCTTACTTCCTCCTACCCCCCCACTAGGACTGCCTTATGTCTGTCCCATGAATTCTTGAATTCCCCCACTGTTTTTGACTCCACGACCTCCTCAGGGAGGCTGTTCCATGCATCCACAACCCTCTCTGTGAAAAAATACTTCCTCACATTACCTCTGAGCCGTCCCCCTCTATCTTCAAATTGTGCCCCCTTGTTCTTGCACATCTCTTTTTCTGAAAGATGCCACCCTCTTGGACTTTGTTGATTCCCTTGAGGTACTTGAAAGTTTCTATCATGTCCCTTCTCTCCCTCCTTTCCTCAAGGGTATACATATTAAGCTCCTTTAGTCTTTCTTCAGTTATGTCTTCTGGTGCAGACCCTGCACCATTTTGGTTGCCCTCCTCTGGACAGCCTCCACTCTGTCTATGTCTTTGCGGAGACAGGGTCTCCAGAACTGCACACAGTACTCCAGATGGGGTCTCACCAACTGTCTGTACAGAGGGATAACAACTTCCTGTTTCCTACTATTGATGCCTCTCCCTATGCATCCCAGTATCCTCCAAGACTTCCTTACTGCCTTCTCACATTGCTTGCCCACCTTAAGGTCATCTGATATAATTACCCCCAGGTCCCTTTCTATTTTTACTGTTGTCAGTATCTCACCCCCATTGTGTACTCTTGCCCTGGGTTTTTGTTTCCCAGGTGCATTACCTTGCACTTCTTTGCACTGAATCTGAGCTGCCATACATTTGACCATTCCTCCAACCTTGCCAAGTCCCTTCTCATCCTTTCCACTCCATCTGGTGTATCAACCCTGTTGCAGCTCTTTGTGTCATCTGCAAAGAGACATACTTTTCCTTCCAGTTCCTCTGCAATGTCACTTATAAAGACATTAAAAAGGACCGGTCCCAGTATTGAACCCTGCGGTACCCCGCTAGTAACCCTCTTTCTTCACTGTGGACTCCATCTACTACTACCCTTTCAGCCCTGTTGTCTAGCCAATTTTTATCCAGGCTACCACCTTGGGACCCACTCCAAGGCTGGCTAACTTGTGTATTAATCTTTTGTGTGGGATTGTATCAAATGCCTTGCTAAAATCTAGGTAAGCCATGTCCACAGCCCCTCCCTGGTCTACTACGTTGGTCACCAGGTCAAAGAAATCTATTAGATTAGTCTGACATGACCTTCCCATCATGAATCCATGCTGCCTTGGGTCCTGTGCCCCACTGGCCTCTAGGTACTCAACAATTCTTTCCTTCAGAAGTGATTCCATCATTTTACCTACCACTGAGGTCAAACTAACTGGTCTGTAGTTTCCTACCTCTGTCCTGCTCCCACTTTTGTGAAGAGGAATCACATCCGCCCTCCTCCAGTCCTCAGGTACCACCCCATCCTCCCACGATTTGTTAAAGAGAGTAGTCAAGCGGTGTCATTAGTTCTACCCTTAGTTCTTTTAGAATTCTTGGTGAATCCCATCAGGCCCCATTGCTTTGTCCACCTTCAATTTTATTAGTTCTTTCAGAACCCTTTCTTCTGTAAATCGACTGGTATCGACCCCCGTCTTCACAGTGTTTCTCTTGTTTGGTTTAGGTACCTCCCCCTCCTCTTCCTTTGTGAATACTGAGCAGAAATATTCATTCAGTATCCCTGCTTTTTCATTGTCACCCTCTACCCACATTCCCTTACCTTTATTAAGCCTCAGTATCCCTCCTTTGGTCTTTCTTCGCTCCCTAATGTACCTATAAAAGGTCTTATCCCCCTTCTTAACAGAGTTGGCTATCCTTTCCTCGGTTTGGGCCTTTGCTATTCTGATTGCCTTCCCAGCCTCTTTCTGCTTTAACTGATAACGTTCTCTGTCCTTCTCCTTCTGTGTTTCCTTATATTTGCTGAATGCTGTCCTTTTCTCCTTAACCTTCCCTGTCACCTCTTTTGAGAACCAGTGTGTTTTTTTTCCTTCATTGTGTTTTGTTGATTTGCTTTACAAAAAGGCTCGTTGCCTCTGTGATGGCTGTTTTGATTACTCCCTATTGTTCCGCCACCCCTCCTTCTTGCCTGTTTGCTAGTGCTTTTCTGAAGCACTCTCTCATTTTCCCAAAGTCAGCCCTCCTAAAGTCCAATACTCTTGCTTTTGTATGGCTTGATTGTATGGCTGTGTTTATCGTGAACCACACTGTTTGGTGGTCGCCTGTAACCATGTAACCCAGAAGGCGCAGAATGTCCCGGGCAGGGCGCAAGTGCCCAACCAGAAATGATCGGGCAAAGGAGGAAAGAACCTCCGCCCTGTCTGCCGGGAGCCGAGCTCTGGCTTGACAAGAGTTGAGCTCTGCCCCGATGAAGCCCATCATCTGAGAGGGCATGAGTTCCGACATGGCGTCGCTGATCAGGAGGCCGAGTTGGGAGCAGGTTCGGAGGGCCAGATCCCTGGACCTCTCCATCTCCTGAAGGGAGGAACCTGCTGAGAGCCAGTCATTGAGATAAGGGTAACTTCGTACTCATCAATGCCGAAGATGGACTGCCACCACTGCAATGCACTTGGTGAAGACCCGTGGGGCTGATGACAGGCCGAATGGCATGGCTCGGAACTTGTACAGAGTCCCCTTCACCCTGAAGCGGAGGAACCGCTGATAGGGCGGATGGACTGGGACGTGAAAGAACGCGTCCTGCAGATCCAGTGAACAGAACCACATGTTTCGCTCCAGGGATG
Source organism: Neoceratodus forsteri (assembly GCA_016271365.2). Classification (NCBI taxonomy): domain Eukaryota; kingdom Metazoa; phylum Chordata; order Ceratodontiformes; family Ceratodontidae; genus Neoceratodus; species Neoceratodus forsteri. The sequence continues at coordinate 1,734,090,261 of CM057449.1, forward strand.
GTATGATCTGGTTTAGAGTTACCATCCAGAAGGTGTGAGACCTGAGATATTGATTCAGGTCATGGAGATCTAGGATGGGGCACCAACCCCCCCATCCGTTTGGGCACCAGGAAGTAACTGGACACGAAGCCCGAGTCTGTTGGAGGATCTGGCACTGGAGCTACCACCTCCTTGCAGAGGAGCTGAGCTATGTTGTCTCGGAGAGCCGACTGGGTGCAAGCTGAGATCCTTTCCTCCCGAGGGACATGGGCTCGGCTGGGAGGGTACTGCTCGAACTCTAGAGGCAGTCCCTGACTGACCACTTCGAGAATCCACCTGTCCAAAGTGATATTGAACCAGGCGGAAAGAAAGCGATGGAGCCAGCCCCCCAAGGGAGAACCCAGAGCTGGAGTGACGGGTGTAGGGGTGGCAACCCCCAACCCATCACTTAGCAGCCTTAGAGGAGTAGGAGGCTCCTGGACTTGCGCCTCGACCTCCTTTATGGGGCTATTGTGGACCCTGCTTGGGCCTTGGGTACCAAGCTTGAGCCTGCTGCTGCTGCTGGCCTCCTTGATAGTAGGGTTGTCTGAATGCAGGGGAAGAGTGCTGAAAAGGCTTCTTCTTACGCTTCTGCTGGTTCTTGCCCAAAGAACCTTTCACAGAAGTAGCATTCAAGGGGGCACTGGACTGCTCTATGCACTGAAGGTGACACGGCCACTCCTGGACCGAACAGGTCGGTGCCAAGGAAGGGCACATCAGCTAACTTGTGCTGAGTATCCGAAGGGAAGGAGGAAAACCTCAGCTAAGCCCTGTGGCGAGTAGCCACTGCGGCTGCTAAAGAGCAGGCACAAGAATCCCCGATGTCATGGGCCGTCTGGAGCTGCTGTTTTGCAACAACACAGCCCTGATCATGGACTTGCTTCACTGTAGTCTGCATGTCTGCCGGGAGATGAGGGAGGACTTCGTCTAATGACCCTAGGAGGGCATGAGAGAAGTGTGCCATTATAACAGCCAAGCTGGCCTGACAAAGGCCTAAGGAAGAGGCCGCATAGACCTTACAGGCGGAATGGTCCATATTTTTGGACTCCTTGTGCGGAGGTCGGTCAGTGTCGTCTGAGCTACCAGTACGCCTGAACACAGAAGCGGTCACCAGGCTCTCGGCCGAAGGACGTTCTGTGAACCCCGCCAGGAACCCATAAGCACCGCGTACTTGCGGGCCATGCGGGCAGATGGTGCTGGGCAGAAAGCTGGGCGCTGCCAAAGCTCAAGGGCCGGGCCAACAATGGCTTTGGCCACTGGAAAGGCCTCCGTTGGGGTATCCCCCCTTTTGAGGATATCTGTAAGTGGGTACTCCGCTTTCTTCTGGATGGCCTCCAGGGGCATTCCAGTGGATTCGGAGATCAGGCGGAGAATGCCCTGAAAAGAGGAAGGGCCTTCCTCCAAAACCACCACGGATGACTCATCATCCCTAGGATGGTAGTGCAATCCAGTGGCGTCCGAGTTCGAAGAGTTGGGATGCAACGGCCTCCCGCCTAGGTCTCCATCGATACACCAAGGGCGATCGAAGACGACCGTAATCAACAGACGTCAGGGAATCCCAGTGTCTGTTCAGTCCCCTTTCGAGGGAGCCCCTCCCTGAGGCTGCTTAGGCAGTGGTTCCACCAAAATTGGTGGAGAGACCGAGGCAGGCCGAACCAGGATACAGGATGGCCCCACGGGTGGGGAAACTGAAGACTTTGGTTCCGGAGGGGTCGACGTCAACCTAGGAGGCAGAAGCCAAGTGATGGCTGGGGTGGCCGGCGGGACCGGCTTCTGCCTGGACAGAAACAGCTGTTGCCACATGAGATCTTCACAGCGTCGACAGAGTTTCCGACGAAGCCTCTCCTCGTCCGAAGAGGATGAAGATCTATGGTAATGCCTCTTCTTAGAGTGTTTATGACTCTTTCTCGGCCGTAGGGGTTCTGGACCTCGATCGAGACCGAGGGAGTCGGCCCGATTAATCGGGAGACACCAGTCGGTGAAAACTGAGGATCCAGAACAGTTTCCTTGATGAGGACACCAGCGGGCTGGGTCTCCTCATCCAGAAAAACAAGGACCAGAGTCCTTTCCAAGGAGTCGTCGACCGGGGTTGGCGACAGAGGGTCGACTGGGTCAAGAGTAATCTCAGCCTCATCGGCCATTTCCTCGGTCCCCTGGCCAGACGGGATATCTAAAAAGCCGGTGGCCAAGGATGCAATCTAGACCGAGGCCAAGACCACGTGTTCTTGGGACTCAGATCTTTCTCGGTCCCAAGTACATCTTCGCTTAGATGAAGACTTCGGATCCTTACCCCTCTTGCAAGGGCGGAAGGAGTGCGAGCCCGAGGGCATCTCACCCCTGGTGGAGAGAGACTGGCACAACTCCTTGAAGGAGCCCATAAAGGTAGAGCCAAGGTTGAACTGCTTCCTCCTCGAATGCCTCCATTTGCTCCAGCTGCTCGGCAGATCCCATGGCTGCGGAAACCGCCCACCTCGCCTCCTTCGATTTCACCGGCGAGTTCCTTTTCTCCGGTCTCCCCAGTTTTAGGCACGCCTTGCAGTCGTCCAGGACACCGGGATGGAAGGCCAGGCAGAAAGTGCAAGACGAGGTGTCATGTCCGACACCTAGGCAATAAACGCACGTTAGGTGGGGATCGGAGCGGGACATCTTCTGGCCGCAGGTACACCGGCGAAATCCGGGGGACGATTTATCCTCCATGTCCGATGCACTACAATCAGAATTGCTAACTCGAACAAATTTTAAGGTTAGTTTCAGTAAAAAATGAAGCTTTGAATCCAGGGCCTACGAAATGCTGTGAGAGCATGAGGGAACCTGCATCTTCCAGCGGAAAGGAAGATCTGGCATCATGGGGTGGAGCCGAGGTATTTACCACCCGGGTGGGTGGGAAGAGCCAGCTTGAAGACTTTCCGGCAAGATTTAAAGGGGAAAGGGACATGCCAAGAAGTGTGGATGAACAACATATCCACACTCCTAGAACTTGTTTTTCCAAAAAAGCTAGTTTCAGCTACAGTTAAGACACATATTAGCACACTTGTCATATGTACTTGTCTAGGTATCTCCTATGCTGTGGACCATGAGTCTTTTTTTTTTTTTTTTTTTTTAATCCTAACCCTTGCCAGGTCTACAATGCTATTTCTATGCAAAATATGGTGGCCATCTTTTTTCTTGAGACAAAACAATTAACATCTTTATAAAATACTCATATTTTGGTGAAATTAGAAAATTGTACCACCATATAAAACTGGAAGATGCTTGGAATCTTTTGTAGTGAAAAAAGAGTAGGGTCAAATTTTTGCCCAATGTCATTGCACTGGTGCTTTAACACTACATTTCCCTACTTCTGTGGCATTAAATTACCCTAACTGGTGCATCAACAATGTTTTTTGCAAATAATTTCCTTTCTTTTTGAGACAGTGGAATCATATCCTCATTCATGCAGGTCCCAACAGATGCAGATGCCCTGCGTTAAGGGAAGACTCCATCCACCTACAGAAGTGCAGCAATGAATGTGAACAGTTTATGGGACTGTCTGGTGGGATGCAAAGTGCAGGGCCCTGTGGTGCCTGTGCTTCCATGCGGCTGCAGATACAGATGCACAGGGCAAAGAGTGCATCTATCAGCCAATGCATAGGGCCCTCTGCCATTCGCAGTGCAGAGGTACGGGGCCCTACAGCAAGAGGACAGCCGTCTTCATTATATGGTACCTGGGCCTGTACGGACAATAATGCACCTTTCATTCCCTGGCTGGGAGGTGTTGTATAAATATAGTCATCCCTCCCACCCGCCCTCACTCCATCCAACTGGGTCACTGAGCTCACTGGCACAGGATCACAAAGCATATTCGCTAGGGTCAAGACTGGCAACACACACAAAGTCTGTTCATTTTATATAGTATACATTTGTTTTATTTTGATCCCAAATTTTCAAGATACTGGTTTTATGATTCACCTTATAAATGTAACCCCTGTTACCCGGGGTTACTAGAATCCCAGTAAGACCTAGTGGTAGGCAGGGAAGGCAGCTTGTGAAACTCCAGTTAAATGGATTTCACACTCTCACTCTGTTCTCAGTCTCAGCTGAGACTGAGGGATGACATCACCATAGAACTCTCGCAGCTGCATGAGCCACACTGGAATCTGCAGAAGGGAGTTAGGTTAGAATGTTGGGAATTTTTGAACAGTGAGCAAAGCAGTTGTGTGTGAGCAGTCTTGAAGACAGGAGCACAGCAGTCTGTGCACAGGCTCTTGGAGCTTAAGCTCTGATATAGATCTACTTTTAGGGAAAGGTGTGTGTTTCCACCTAAAGAGGAACACAGTAAGCTGTTCTTGAAGTAGTGGAGACCGCTGATACTAGTCTCTGTGCCCCATCCCTGAGGGGATGGGGGTGGAAGGTTTGCCTGTTATTCCAGGGGCAACCCCCTGGTTTCGGCTAGAGAAAAAGCTGCCTTATTTTTCTGAAATGTGTTGTGGCACCAGAAGCTGTCAAGATTTGCCTGTGGGGCACCTGCACCCAAAGGGTGAGTTCTGCTCTTGTCAAAGGGCCTATGTTTCACCTGAACTGTGTTAAAGTGGGGACTGGACTGCTGAATTAGTGGGAGGCCTAGAGGAAAGGTTTAGCCAAAGTAAAAAGTATGTTCACGTCTAGCACAAGGGGAAAGCCAAGACATGTAGAGGAGATGTGCTATACATTTACCCTTTAATCTACATTGCCAAGCTTTCAAAAAGAGTTGTTTAATGTCCAGAGAAATGGCCGGGTATGGATTGTGGAAGCTGGAGGTGGGAGACCCCCCATCTTTAGTAACCAGGTTCACCTCTACGGATTTGCTCTGTGGCCCTTTTACTTTGCCTCAGGCACTTGGCCAGTGCTAAGGGAAGTACCCAGACGTGGGACTGAAAGGAAATTTCCCTTAAGGAGTCGAAGGCTCTACAGTGGTTTGGGGAACCACCAACAGAAAATGCGGTCCACTGCCATACGGACCGGGATCGAGTGACCGGCAGGGGAGCCGGGCCAGAAAAACCCCAAATAGTGTACAAGTCGGGCTGTGTACTCAAAGCAGCGTGCAAGTCCGGGCTGTGTGCCTGGTGGGTTCAGAGCCTGAGGGCTGAAGTGTTGAAGAAGTGTTCTGTTACTCTTATCTGCATTACCAGGAATGTACCCCCATGGGGGTCCGTCTATGCTTTGTTTGTTCAGTTTGGATGTGAATAAAAGCCACACTTTAGAATCCCAATCCTGGTATTGGACATTACAGTTATTGCTTCCTGTGTTTGGATTTACTTGGGTGCCCCTGTGCAGAGTAGCCAAACCTAAGCCCTTGTGTCGAGTAACCTAGTCTTCCCCGAACCCAGTCCCCACCTGGTACTGCTGTCGGCTTCAACAGCATACCACCTGTCGTTTGCAAAAAAGGCAGGGGTGAGGGGTTACATAAACATGACATGTACCATTTACAGTATACTGACTGAAATGTCATTTTGCACCAGAAGTGCGAAAATATGTCTCACTCAGGATTTAAAAAATGACACGCCATGTTTATGAGGTAGTGTGGAAAAATGGCTATGTTGAAAGTCTAGAGTCAAAGTACTGAAAATTAGCGGAGTTATGAGTGAATGTTGAAATACGTTCAAGTTTATTGTGAAGAGATAGATTCATGAAGCAAGCTCATTTTCAAGGAGGACCCTTTTTTTTAACAATAACAAACCATACATACAGTCGATATGGGGATACAAAATTAATTAACAGGCATTGTTTAACAAAATGTACAATATGAGCTATACAAGGCAGGGGTGAACAGCCAATGCTGGGAAACATATAATCAGTACACGAGGATAGTGTATATATATATATATATATATATATATATATATATATATACACACACATACAATATAAATAAGGGATGTACAATGGAGAGCTGTCAGATAAATGATTTATCTACACAAGTGCTGTTTGACCTCGGGTAACCTCACGAGTGAGATGTCCGAGGTCAAAACAGGACGAGTGTAGATAAATAAATTATCTGACAGCTCACCACTGTATATTTCATTTATACAATAGGGATGCTTTCTGTCAGTGTAGGGACATTTGCTTTTGATTGCTCATCTTTTTTTGCATACGTTTGTCAAAAAAGTGAACAAAAAATTTCATTTTCTGCTCTTTTTTGCTAATTATAAAAAAATCTATAAGGTATCTATAAATGAAACACCACTCATTTTGTAGATAATTTTGTGCTGAACAACTGTCATGCTCATAGTACCATGCTATCTTTTTTTCATTTTAAAGTTATTCGCATTTGAATATGGGTAGTACTGCTACTGAGGCCGAACATTCTAAATGAGTTCCGGAGTGATTGTGACATAGCTACTATATGGATAAATTACGCAATAATGCATGACAGGGTGTGGGTTGTGCTGGAATAACCTCACGCCTGGGTGGTTGGGCATGAGGCCGCAGGTCGAGTGTGTCCAATGTCCCAGAAGTGAGGTTACCCCTACACAACCCACACCCTGGAGTGCAGTATTGCTATTATACAGTGGTTTGTTTTTATACAAAATAAAAAAAATTGAAAAAAATGTTTTTTAGTAGATTTTTAGTGTGGCAATAGATCTTTGTTTCTTAAGAAAAGTGCAAACACTACAGAAGCTAATCAGTACAATAAGGCTGTGCTCAGATAACCTCACTGTTGCCAAGGACAGACAGCCAATCAGGTTCCAGGATTTTTTCTTGCCATTGTATAATTTTATTTATTCAATGGTTGTGAAGATAAATGGATTTATTCAATGAGTTTTGAGCCCACTCTTATTGCATAAGTAGGAATAATTACAGTGGTACTACAAGGTAAACATAGAGCGATGTGGAACAAAACCAATCAAACTTTATTTAACCAGGCATAACACCTTTGCGCAAGCTCACTTTCAAGATGGACCTGGACATAATAAAATAAATCAAGGCAGGTACAAGGCAGGAAAATAAACACTATACATATGAAGAGCTAAGACAGGCCTATACAGTGAGGACTAACACAGTTAAGAGCTAGTTATAGCACACTAAACAAACAAGCACAGTAAATCTAAGGTTAGGACGGTTTGATCCCGGGCACTTGCCAGGATATATAGCCCAGTGGTAATTCTAGTATGAGACTTGGGAGGAGGAGGGGTATAGAGGTTGGAGATATAGGAAACAAGGGGTAGGTAGGGTGATGTTGGCCGGGGGGGGGTTGAGAAAAGAGGTTGCAAAAACGCTGGGGCTCCACTAATAGGGAAGGTGGGAGCTGCGTGTTTCTTGAGTGTCACGGATTCTTGGGGTCACCAAGAGCATAAGGACACACTGGTCACCTATAAACAGTTACAGGTTTCCTTCAGGTACTCTGTAATCAGTGCTTTGAAGGTGAAGGGACCGGGGAGGGTTGAGAGCTTTAGAGATCTTTGCATAGTATTCCAAATGGAGGGACGAGAGTAACTAATTGCTGCCGAGCCATGAAATGATCTTACTCTAGGTGTATGAAAGCAGATTAAAGAGAAGCGTCTCAAGCTGTACGACCCCTTGTCACGCTTAAATAAGCTCGAGATGTAGGCTGGTAGCTTATCAGACATATATATATATATATATACATCTCCAGAGGAAGGCGTTTCTTTTCCTCCTTGTAGTAAGCGAGGTCCATTCCATCTCTTGGTACAACCTGCAGTGATGGGTGCGAAAAGGCAGATTAAGAATGAACCTCAAGGCCCGGTGATAAAGAGTGTCAAGTTTACAGAGCACTGAAGAAAAAATTACTCACCTTAGTAATGTTGTTTCTTCTAATGGAGTCTTGCTATATTATGACATATGCAGCGAGTCCCAACCTTCGAACTGCTCCGGAGGTGAAAGAGTTAACTTTCCATGCCAGGCATGGAACCTTGAGCGTGAGCTCAGTTGAAAACTCTGTCTGTTGTTGCTCAAACTCAAACTGTCAGATCTTTACGAGCAAAACTCACTAAGGTTCTGTGTGGAAGCCGTAAACCTACACTAGCCCACTGGCTACTAACTACAAGAACACATTTTTTTCCTTGATCCCAAAACAAAGACTCAAGTTAGGGGAATCAAGAAAGAAAAATTAAAACATAACACCCAAGCACCCTAAAAGAAAGTGTGAAAAATAAAGTGAGCATCTACGAAGTGCCAACATTGCACTGCCCACCCACATCCCAAAAGTAGAGGTTCTGAGAGGGGCAGGCGGGGGGTCATAATATATGAGACTCCATTAGAAGAAACAACATTACTAAGGTAAGTCATTTTTTCTTCAAACAACATGAAGTCTTGCTATATTATGACATATGCAGATTACACAGCAGTACCTCCATGGAGGAGGGACAGAACCTACTTAGGAAATAGGCTCTGAAGCACAGCTGTGCCAAATCGAGCATCACTGCTGGCCTGGATGTCCAAGGAGTAATGCTTAGTAAAAGTGTGAACTGTTTTCCAGGTAGCTGCTTGACATATCTCTAGAATAGGATGTCCCTGGCAGCAGCCAGAGACGCAGCTGTACCTCTGGTAGAGTGAGCCCTCAGGCCTGAGGGAGGAACCTTACCCAGTTTTTCATAGCAAAATTGGATACAAGAGACAATCCACCTGGCAATGGATCTTTTAGTGGCAGGTTTTCCTTTACCAACCTCACCATAAGTGAGGAACAATTGGAGGGAGTCAAACCTGTGACCCTTGGTACGTTCTATGTAGTAACTAAGGGCTCTTTTGACATCTAAACTGTGCAATCTCCTCTCGCCAGAGGAGGAATGGTCAGTGAAGTACACAGGAAGGGACATGGACTGATTAAGGTGGAAGTCTGAAACCACCTTAGGCAAAAACTTTCTGTTAGTCCTGAGGACCACCTTATCTCTGTGAAAGGAGATAAAATCAGGCTCCACTGACAATGCTTGCAATTCACTTATGCGCCTGGCAGAAGTGATGGCTACCAAAAACACAGTTTTCCAAGTCAAGTACTTAAGCTCTGCTGAAGACAAAGGCTCAAAAGGGGGTTGCATAAGCTGGGCAATGCAAATATTAAGATCCCAAGCAAGGGCAGGTCCCTGAATGGAGGTTGGTGTGAAGCAACCCCTTGAAAAACTTGGAGAATACAGGGTGAGCTGAAAAGAAGAAGGTTTACCTGCTGATAAGAAAACAGACACGGCTGCCAGGTGCACTTTAGGGTAGCTGGTCTCAGCCCCAAAGAATTCAAAATGCACCAAATAATCCAGGATTGGGCAAGTCACAGATTCTGGGAGAATATGTTGCCAGAGCACCATATGGAAAATCTCTTCCATTTGGAATTATAAGTAGCCCTGGTGGAGAGGCTTCCTAGAGGCCTTCAAGATATCCAATACACCTTGGGAGAGGTGTAGGTCAGCAAACTCTAACTCTTCAAGAGCCAGGCCTTCAGATTGAGAGATTTGAGGTTCGATACCAAACTCTCCCCTGGGCACAGGTTAACAGGTTGTGATTCCTGGGAAGACACAGGGAAGGTGGACTGCTAAGGACATGAGGAGTGGTACCAGGACTGTCTGGCCCTAATCTGGAGCAATCAGGATCATCTTGCAGGGCTGAGATCTGATTTTGACTAGCACCTTGAACAGAAGAGGGAAGGGGAAAAGCATAAAACTTCCTTCCCAACTGAGAAGGAAGGCATCCAGAGGGACTGAGCCCAACACTGGGGCCTGCAGCAAAAAAGGGAAGTTGGTGATTGTCTGGGGCTGCAAAGAACTATCTGGGGGTGCCCCATCTGGCAAATACTACCTCTAGTACTAGGGATCCAGTGCCCATTGTGATGGCCCCGGGAAATCCTGCTGAGAGCATCTGCTAGGACATTGTCCTTGCCCGGGAGGTGAACTGCCGTAAGGGAGGCGTTCAGGGAATAAGCCAGAGACCATAACTTCATTGCTTCAGTGCACAAGGCCGTAGACAGAGTGCCCCCTTGCTTGTTGATGTACCACATTGTAGTGGTGTTGTCTGTTCTGACCTGAACAACCTCGTTCTGAACAGATGTGGAAAAAACTTGAAGTGCTAGAAAAACTGCTCTGAGTTCCAACAGATTGATGTGGAGCAGAGATTCCTGTGGGGACCACAATCCCTGGGTAGTGAGGTCGCCCATGTGAGCTCCCCACCCCAAGAGGGATGCATCTGTAGTAAGGATTAAGGAGTGAGACTGGGGGGTGAAGGGCACCCCTGTCTCAGATTGCTCTGGTCCTGCCACCACTGAAGGGCCTGGATCAGGGTTCGAGTCACTGGGATCAATTTGGTTAGAGGGTCTCTCCTTTGAGACCAAAAGGCTCTCAAATGGAACTGGACATCCCTCATCTGAAATCTTGCTCCCTGCACTACTGCTGTAGAAGCAGCCATGTGCCCCAGGAGCTGTAGAAAATGCCTTGCAGGTCGAGAGACCTGCAGGGTGAAAGAGGAGGCCAGAGAGACCAGGGTCCTTGCTCTTTCCAGAGGAAGGAAGGCTCTGGCCTCTTTTGTGTTCAGTTCTGCGCCTATGAAGGTGAGAAGCTGGACAGGCTCTAGAACTGACTTTGGAAGACTGAGGAGGAAACCTAGAGATGTGAGCAGTTGCTGAGTCACCTGAAGGTGAAGTCTGACCTGGTCTGGAGACTGGCCTACTATGAGCCAGTCGTCCAGATAAGGAAAGATGGCAATCTTTTGCCTTCTTAAGTGGGCAACTACTACTGCCAGGCATTTTGTGAATACCCTCGGGGCCGAGGTGAGGCGAAGGCATTGCTCTGAACTGGTAATGGCCTGAGGGCAGTTCAGATCTGAGGTACTTTGATGGGAGCTTCTGATAAGAACATGGAAGTAGGCATCCTTGAGGTCCAGGGAGGCTAGCCAGTCCCCTGGCCTTAGAGAGGGTAAAATAATTCCCAGAGTCACCATTTTGAATTTTGGTTTTAAAAGGTGCTTGTTTAGATATCTGAGATCCAGGATGGGCTGCCATTCTCCTGTCTTTTTTGGGGTAAGGAAGTACCTGGAGTACAACCCTTTGCCCTGGTGTAGGGGTGGAACCCTTTCCATAGCTCTGAGAGCCAGGAGGGTAGAAACTTCTGTTTCTAGGGCAAGTGCCTCTGATGGATTTGCAGGTGGAAAGGACCTGGCTCTCATCTTTGGAAATTTTTTGAAGCTGAGAACCAGTCCCTGACTTACTACTTCCAGGACCCACTTGTCTGATGTTAAAGACTTCCAGTCCTGGACAAAGTAAGCTAGCCTGCCCCCTACTGGTAGTGGAGAATCGGCCCTGGCCACCCCATCAGGGAGCCTGCTTGGCAGGGGCTTTGGGCTGAGGGGTAGAAGCAGGCTTACTTGTACCCCGACTGCCTCTTCCTCTAAAGAACCCCCTCTGGGCATAAGCAGAAGAGGAGGCCTGGGCTTGGTAAAAAGGCCTATGAAAAGGCCTGCCCCTGCCCCTGACATGCTGCCTTTGAGGAGTGGCTTGCCTTTCTTTGGCCTGTGCACTCCTATAGGTGGTCCTATATTCATCCATTTTCTTCATATAATTCTCTGTCTGCTCCCCAAACAGAGAATTGCCCACAACAGGAAAATCCATAGCCTTAGACTGGGTATCCTGTGACAGGGTAGTACATCTGAGCCAGGCCATTCTGCATAGATCCACAGATGTAGCCATGATTCTTGATGATACATCATTAGAGTCTACTGCAGCATGAAATTGCACCTTGGATGCCTCAATACCACCTGCAGCCACCTGCTCCAGCTCCCTGGCAAGCTGGTCAGGGGCCTGTTTTGCTAGGGCCAGCACAGTATCCCATCTGGATTTCTGGTACCTAGCAGCATAAGCCACATAATTTGCCTGTCTGAGTCCTAAAGATGCTGCCATGTACTGTTTCTTTGCCATGGCATCCATCCTCCTGGAATCCTTTTCAGGAGGGTGAGGCTAGAGGAATATTTGCCTTGTCACAGGCTACAGCCTGCACTACCCCCACATGGCTGCATTGCTGAAAGAGGAACTCCGTATCAGAGCCTGATAATGTATACCTCTTGTCCATCCTTTTATCAACAGGAAAGATAGAGTGAGGAGTTTTTAGAATTTTTACTGTCTGTTTCCTAAAGGATTTGTGCAAGGGAATAGACAGTCTCCTAGACTCTGGAATATCCATCATTTCTACATAATCAGGCTCTTCTTGGTCATCAACAGCTTCCTCAACAGGGACTTGGAGAGTTTCAGCGACTTTCTTATAGAACATAAAATGAGAAGGGGACTCAGATAGCCTGGGGGACTCCTGGGTCTGTCTGGAAGATGTCGGTTCAATGGGCACATCCAGACCTTCAAAATCACATTCACTCTCCTCGTACTCCTCCTCCCTTCCTCTGGTTCATAAAATCCTCAAAATCATAATCTTGAACCGGTGGAACCGGCCGAACCGAGTGCTTCCCTGATGGTGTCGGTTCGGACGGAACCGGGGAAAGAGACTGGACAATTTGAATTGCTTTAGCTATTTCCTCAGCAGTTGGAGAAAAAACTTTTGGCTCCACACTACCTGACTTTCTAGTCCTTTTAGTTGGAACCACCTCCACAGATCTGGCTCTTCGTTTGCCTGAGGAAGTATCGCCCTGGTCAGAGGGCACTCCCTCTGGTTCAGTTGGACCCAAACCGGGCTGGCCATCCAGGTCAGCGGACTTTTTGGCCTCCCTTTCCCTGAGCCTACCAACTCTCTTTTCCACGGTGGCAGCAGGAAAATTCTTACAAATCTGGCAGTCTGCATTGAGGTGGTCAAACCCCAGACAATATACACAGGTGGTGTGTGGATCAGCCTTAGCAAAGGCTTCCCCACAGAGACCACAGTGCTGAAACCCAGTGGGCCCGGTTTTTCTTTTAGGTTTCTCAGACATAGTGCCAGCCTAACCAAACTTGCCCGTTAGTGGCAATCCGCCAAGCAATACTTTCTTATCGGTTCCCAACCGTGTCACGGGTCGTGGAAAAAAACGTAATGAAATCCGTTTTTTTTAGAACCGATAAGAACCGGGAACCGCACTCTAAAGGACTAGAAAGTGTTTTTAAAACAACCTGATCTGTTCAAACCGAACCGAAAAAGACGTTTACAAGTTCCACACAGAAGAAAAATAAATGTAAGCCTATCTGTTACTTACAGTACCACAGACAGAGCTTGAGCCGACCGATTGCGGTTTAATTTCGGTCAAGAAACAAATAAAAATAAGACTTTTTAACCGACAAACGAACCGAGCAGAAGGAGAAATCTCCGGAGCGACTGTTCAGTGAGGCGAAGTAAAGAATCTAACAGTTTGAGTTTGAGCAACAACAGACAGAGTTTTCAACCGAGCTCGCGCTCAAGGTTCCGTGCCTGGCATGGGAAGTTAACTCTTTCACCTCCGGAGCAGTTCGAAGGATGGGACTCACTGCATATATCATAATATAGCAAGACTTCATGTTGTTTGAAGAAGGGCTTTTGCTGTAAAGGAAGTCAGCGTAGTCCAGTAAGGGCAGGAATGTAGATTGCACTAGTCTCTTTCTGGCTTCCTTGGTGAGTAGATGTTTAATGCGGTAGAGTATACCTAAGCGTTGTCTAAAGTTTTTCGAGAGCTCGTTCAGGTGGCACAGGAAATTAAGCTTATTGTCCAGCCAAAATCCCAGGTATTTAAAGGTATCAACAGTTTCCAGGGGTTCACCTAATAAAGTTGGCATCTTAAGGCTGCAGGTTAGTCCTGGGGTGGCATTTGGTGAGAGGATCATGGCCTTGGTCTTTTTGGCGTTAAGCAGAAGCTTATGCTTCATAAGATTAAATTGGAGAGAGATAAAATCTCACTGTAACTCCTCATGGGCCATGTCCAGAGAAGAGTTAGCAGTGTAGAGGACTGTATCATCTGTAAATAAGTGCACATTAGCTGTGTGCAGGTGTGACTCAAGGTTATTGATGTAGATTACAAATGAGATTGGGCCCAAAATAGAGCCTTGAAGGGCACCTTGTGGTAATGTTTTTAGTGGGGACAGTTCTCCCAGAGCTTTGACTCATTGTAGTCTGTTAGTAAGGTAGCTGGTGAACCATTTAATGGCAGAACTATCGAGACCGATGTTACTCAATGCATTAAGCATAATGTTGTGATCCACAGTATCTAAGGCCTTACTAAGGTCAAGGAAGAGTGCAAACACATGCTTCTTAGAGTTCAAGGCAATCTGCCAGTCGATGGTTACTTTAGCAAGGGCAAACACTGTGCTATGTCTGGCTCTGAAGCCCAACTGAGCAGTGTTTAGCAGTTTCTATGAATCCAGGTGCTCCCCGATTTGGTTGTAAATGATTTTTTCCAATAGTTTTGAAAGGGAGGATAGTATAGAAATAGGCCGATAGTTGTTCAGGTCGCTAAGAATCCCAGTGCTTGTGTAACCCCTAGATGGCGCTATCCCAGGGGCTACTACCCCTGCCTGATTTGCCACTAACAGGTTGAGGGGCCTGGATCCAATGGCGGGTGCCTCCACCCAGAGGTCAGGGTTTGCAATAGTTAAACTAACTTGGTCACAGCCCTCTGGGACACTGCAACCCCCCTTTCTTCCCACTAGTGGCCCACACAATATATCAGAATTACCTTCACAGTATACACTTACCCCAGGTCTGGTTCCGGCACTGGGACCTCCTGTGAAATGAGATACAGTGCAACAATCACAGTACAGTACTGTTAAAGACAAATACCTCAGGCAGTATAACTTTGCTGAAACAAGCAGCTCTGATTTATTTAGGGGATATAACAAGGACAGGAGAAATCAGGTTAATTAGCTTATCACTCTAATAATCTACCTATGGCTCTGTGCAGGCCTATCCCTATCAGTTACTGTCCCTGGGTACCCAAGCCCTAGTGGCTAGTCCAAACCGTGGCAGCTGGTAGGGCCCTTTCACAGAGAAAAGGAGAATTAAACAGTCAGCAGTACAGTAATTCCATTTGGATTTAATGTGGCAATTCAACAGGGAGCAACCCTGAATTAGTACTCACGACCTCCAAATAAGATAGGGTCCTTCAATGTCAGCAGGGCTCACTTGAGGTACACAAACCTCTTCACACATCCATATAAAAGAAAGTACTATACCAGGCAGGCTGCATCTGTATCGATCGCAATTACTGCACAATACCGGGAGAACACACAGCAGATTCAGTTCCTGACAGACCGAGTGCAATTTTCAGCAATTCTTCCAGTCTTCTACAGGGTGAGCCTGGTTTCTACTCTTCAGAGATCCTTTGATTCTTTTCACAGGACGGATTCAGTCCTAACAAGCTGTTACACAAGCTGCAGACCGGAACTCTGGGCCTTACACGTTTTTGACTAAAACTGCACACTGAAAAAGCACAGGGCTCCTTCCTTCTTCACTGCCAAAGCTCAACTGAACTCCAACTGACAAACGGGCACTTCCTTTGAGTTCCTCCCAGTTCTTGACTGGATTGGCTGTCACTCACAATAGACTGCTGCTGTTGGTCCAAAAGGCACTGAAGTCTAAACTACATCTCCCAGAGTCACTGCCCATACAATCCTCTTGTGGCTGGCTCAGATTATGAGTCCAAGTTCTGATTCGTCCAAGGCACCATTTTAGAGCTAGCTTACCCCACACTGATTGGTCCAGTTCAGCAGTTCAAAACTAGAATGGGAACTAGCAGACACAGTTCTGACTGCAAAGAAAGCAGGTTAGACAAACTGTAATTTCATTATTACTCTAAATAATTTCTGGCAAACAGTTACATCTTTCAGATAGGTTCCTTTGCACTCCTAGTGACTGCAAAATGAAGTGAATTGGCAGCAGCTTGAGTGGTACTCAGAGAAGCACACAGTCCCCCATACAACTCTAATTATGTCTGCAAGCAGACAGCTCTTAAAGAGACAGTACCAGAGGCTCTAAAACACTCACTGATAAATGGCTTAAATGCCAAACACCATTCAGGCTTGGAGCATTCAAGCAAGCTCCTGGAAGTCTTTTGGGAACCCCCATTTGCAGGGGTTACACCCTTCCTGGCCTGGGAAAGCTTGGCGTCGCGTCAAGCAAGTACCCATAAGTTTCAACTGCAACCATATACATTTGCATTAGGCTCGCACATGTAATCATCAGTCAATATATCATTTTACCAAGAACACATTTCTGAAACATTGCAGTCGTCACTCTTTACACAGTATTACATACATTGTACCATAACTCAAGTTATTACCTCTTGTACATGAAACCTGAAGAGGGGCCTTCCTATCAGTTACCTTGGGGCTGGATGGGGCAAGGGCACCATACTAAAGGGCAACACAAGTAACTTGGAGTTAGCACTGATGCTCAGTTTGGGCAATGAGCTCGGGGACACATACACTCCTTTATGGACAACATTGAGAGGCAAGTCCACAGGCCTCCCAAGTGAATCATAACTGAGGTGCACCACAGGCTTTACAGCTCGACCAGTCTTTCTAGGGGAACTGTTATAGTCTCTGCACTCTGAGCCTCATTTTCAGCATTGTCCTCACTTGTCAGGGGAGTCTCCATGGGGGAGAGGCTAGAACCTGGGGCACTTTCAGCTCCAGGAGTTACAGTTTCTGAGTCCACAACATTTGGCTCGCATGGAGAGCTTTTGGACACTGGCAGTGGACTGTCAGGGCACTCAAAATACTCTTCTTGTTCGGTGTATCACCAGTCTGCCCCAATCTATCATTTTCCTCCCTGAAGCTCAAACAGTTCAACCATGCACAATGATTCCATTTCATCTGATCTGATGCTTTGCACTTCACTTTCTGGGAGCATTGGCTCCAGGGATGAAGCTGGGGGCTTAGACAGTCCAGAAGGCCCAGCTTTGTCTCCAGTATTGACTAGGGGATTGCCCGAAACAATTGACTCAGTTCGTAAGAAGGATAGTATTCAAAGTCACTCTCACTTTCTTCCGATATGGACTGACAGTCATGCTCAACTGGGACTTGTGGAGGGGAACACTTTAACTTTGCTTCTGTAGGTGCAGACTTTCTTGATCTTTTCTTAGCAGCAGCTCTAGTCACTGGTCCAGAGGGGCATCTTCTAGGGCTCAGACTCAATTAAGATTTGTCCAATGGGCAGTAAATGATTTCTATGCATTGTTTTTACATCTTTTGAATTATTCTCAGGCCTTACTTTGTACACTGGCAGATCATCTAGTTTGCCCACTACAATGTGAGGAGATGGTGCCATCTGTCAGCAATCTTGTGCTTGCCATGCAGTCCCAGATTTCTTAGCAATACCCGATCTCCCTCCTGGAGTTCCTGTGCTTTCACCTTTTTATCATACCTTTCTTTGTTGGCCAGATTTCTTTTGGCAGCCATGGTTTGAGCCAGTTGGTACGCATGAGTTAGCTGGGCCTTTAACTTTTGCACATACTGTAAATAGTTGTCAGCTTGAACCCCATCAGGAGAGACCCCAAAACACACATCTACTGGTAGTCGAGCTTCTCTTCCAAACATCAGGCGGTAGGGGGAGAATCCAGTGGCATCACTTTTGGTGCAGTTATAAGCATGTACCAGGGTGCTAATTTGTTGGCTCCATCTAGGCTTGTCCTTTGGGTGCAGGGTGCCTAGCATATCTAGCAAAGTGCGGTTGAAACGTTCAGGCTGTGGGTCCCCCTGGGGGTAGTAGGAGTGGTTCTGGACTTTCGCACTCCCACAGAGAAAGCATCTCTTTGATCAGGACGACTCTCAAAGTCTCTCCTTGATCAGAATGGATTCTTTGTGGAGCCCATAGTGAACAAAAAGTTTTCTACAAGTACTT
Source organism: Neoceratodus forsteri (assembly GCA_016271365.2). NCBI lineage: Eukaryota > Metazoa > Chordata > Ceratodontiformes > Ceratodontidae > Neoceratodus > Neoceratodus forsteri. The sequence continues at coordinate 1,734,108,011 of CM057449.1, forward strand.
TGGCTACAGTGGATGCTTTCTGGTCTTTGGTGGGAAAGCTTGGGCATATCTCGTGAAATGGTCAGTGACCACCAGCACATTACTGATATTTCTTTGATCTGACTCCAAACTCAGAAAATCAATACAGACCAGCTCCATGGGTGCACTGGTGGTTATGTTAACAAGGGGCAGCCCTCTGAACAAAGCTTTCCTCTGTAAGCAGCGACTACAAGTTCGAATGTGTTGCTCCACATCAGCCCCCATCTTAGGCCAATAGAATCTGGATCTCACCAAGTCAAGTGTTCTGTCTATACCAAGGTGCCCCATGTGGTTGTGCAAGGACCTCAGTACTGAGTCTCGAAAGGCAGTGGGCAGCACTAGTTGTTGTTTGTCTACTTGTCCCCTCTGTCTACTGTTTCTCTGTATAACAGTTTATTGATCAGTTTCAACTTAGGACCTTCTTTGTATAACAGTGCAGTTCTCAAATCAGTGGGCGTAATTTGGACACATCTTTTCCTGCATAGAGGGCTTCTAAAGCTGCTTTGATCATGGGATCGCGAGTTGAGCCCGCCGAATACTGTCATTGTCCAGCTGAGGCAGTGCACCAATGTCTATTGCAGAAAAGTGGCAATAAGCAGCAGGTATGCAATTCTCAGAGGCTCCAAGCAATCCACCATGCAGTCCCTGCGTCCGTGGACATTTGTTCCTCCCTGTCAAACTTCCGGCAGAGTGCCCGAATGTCAGGTTCTGCCAATCGGACCCAATCATTCTGGGGAACAGGCCTCCGGGAGAGAGCATCAGCATCTATGTGGTTCAGACCTGCTCGGTATTCGAGAGCATAGTCATATGTAGATAATGCAGAAAGCCACCTATGGCCAGTGGCATCCAACTTAGCTGAGGTCTGCACATAGGTCAAAGGATTATTGTCAGTTTTTACTAGTATTTTAGCCCCATACAAGTACTCATGGAATTGGTCAACAATAGCCCACTTCAAAGCTAGGAACTCTAACTTATGTACAGGATAGTTCTTTTCGGATGGGGTCAGGCTTCTACTGGCAAAGGCCACTGGTCTCAGGCCATTCTCGTGCTCTTGGTACAACACAGCCCCCAACCCTTGCAAGCTAGCATCAGTGTGCAGGACGAAGGTTTTCTTGGATCGGCATAGGCCAGCACTGGAGCATGGGTAAGTTGATATATGATCTCATGAAAAGCAGTCTCACAATCAGGAGTCCAGCGGGCCCCAAATACTTCACTGGATGAAAATACACTCTTTCAGTCTTGAGGGATGCTGACTTTGGTATTTTTGTGGGTTGGGGATACCCTTGAGTAAGGTTAAGTAAAGGCGGATCACTCTTGAATAGTCCTTGATGAGCGCCGATAATAACCACAGAATCCCAGGAATCTTTGCAGTTCTTTTAGATTTTTGGGCTGTGGCCAGGTGGTCAAGGCCTCAACTTTACTTGGGTCGGTCTCTATTCCTCGGTGGATACTATGTGTCCCATACTTTACTGATGTTTGAAAAATTGACACTTATCAATGGACAGTTTAAGGCCAAAAGTCCTCCAGTCGGTCCAATACCTTAAATAATCTGCTCTCATGTTCCTCCAGTGAGCTGCCAAACACAATAACATCATCTAGGTATACCAGGCACTCTAGTAAGTTCATGTCCCCACTGCACGCTCCATCAATCGTTGAAAAGTGGCTGGGGCACCTGAAATCCTTGAGGCATCCTCATGAATTCATAGAAGCCAAGCGGACAGATAAAGGCTGTCTTTTCACGGTCCTCTGGGGCCATCGGGATCTGGTAGTACCCACTGCGGAGATCCAGCACAGAGAACCACTTGCTCCCGTTTAGGCAGTCCAAAGCATCCTGAATGCGGGGCATTGTGTACTGATCAGGGATAGTCCACCGGTTTAAGGTGCGATAATCCACACACATCCTTACTGTTCCATTCTTTTTCCTCACTACCACAATGGGGGAAGCATAAGGGCTTCTGGATTCTTGTATTACACCAGCAGCTAACATCTCTTGCAGATGCCGTCTCACATCATCTATGTCAGCAGGTGCCAGGCGTCGAGACCTCTCACTAAATGGTCTTTCATCATGCAGCCGGATATTGTGCTCAGCTCCTTGCACGCATCCTACATCCCATTCCTTTAAAGAAAACACCTGGTCTCTCTGGGCAAGCTTCACACTGATCTTCACTTTCCATTCAGCTGGCAGGGAGTCGCCGAAATCAAACAAGTCAGGCGTTACTCTGTCATTCTTCCTTGAACTCTTGCTGCTGGTAGCACTGCAGTGTCTGCACAATGCACATTAGCCAGGATGCAACCTCTGTTTACTCGAATGTCTCTTTCAGACACATTATGAACTTGGACCATTACCCTTCTGGCATAAGCATGGGCTCTAGCGGGCAAAATACTAGGCTTGACCAGCAGTCCCTCTGGCAATTTTCCATCGCCTGGTGCATCCAACATTAATATTTTATTTTAACATCCTTTCTGATACGGACCTCTCCTGTAAGGTACACTGGGCATTTGGCGCCAGGATCAGAGACTCAGGATCCTTCTTCCATACATCCGACCGTTCCTCTGGTTCTGTTTTTCAGCATCTCTCTGTGCCTCATAGGCCTTCTTAATTAAAGCGGAACTCTTAAGCTCTACTAGTCTTTGACCCTGTTTTCATAACACAACTGTGCCAGCCTTCCGAACATATGAGCATTTGTTCCAATCAACAAAGGACACCATCATACAGTCCAGTGGGGGACACACTAAGGCTAGGGTCTCTACTTGTTCGCCACTCCAGCCACGGAGGTGGGAAAGACAGCCAAATTCGGATATACCGGAATAGGGTAGGCCTTCTCACTTAACCCCATACATGCAGTCCTTCTAATGGTTGTAAGGGTATGTCTGACAAATGCTTCTGATACCAATCTTGGAACATAATTGTCACTTGGGAGCCACTGTCTAATATAGCTCTTGTAGACACTCCGTTCACCTTTACAGTGGTCTCCATGGAGGGACCCACTATTCTGGACCAGTCTGGAGGCGGTAGTGGGGGCCTGGGCAACTGACCTTGCCACAAAAGGACGTGAATTAGCATTTTTGGTGCCCTCACTGGGATCATGTCGTGCACCTCTTAACCACTGATTTCTTCTCCGAAGCTCTCCTTGTAGCCTATATGCAACTTTGTCAGTGTCTTTTGGGGACTGGCATTCCCTTTTCATGTGCCCATCTTTCCCACAATTATAGCAAAACATACTTTCTGGAGTTTGAGCTGGCCGAGGCGCCACACTGGGAGCCAGGGCGGGGTATTACTAACTGGAAACCTTGGTGCCATCTCTGTCTGCGGCGTGATAAGCATTTGGAGACATCCGTCAGTTTCTCCACTTCCATGGTCAAGGAATCGAGTTCGGAGCTGTTATCAGCAGGAGATACATGGTGGGTACCCCACCCCATAGCAGATGCAGTCGGATATAGGTCAGGGCCTGTACTTGCAGGCGTGGCCTTCATAAAGGGACTGTTTTGAATTCGGATCTCTCTCAACAGTTCGCCCCATTGTGACATATCTTTTCCTTGTCAGAGCACTCATTGACTGCCAACCTCTGCCCCTGAACTTCACTTGATGGGTCACCCTCAGTCACCGGTCGTAGCCGCAGCTATTGGTGCAGGTCCCTCCCGAGGTCGTCTTTTCTCAACTCCTCAATTTCTCTCATTAACTCATCATAGGAGGGTGGGATTCCAGTCGATCTGCCAGGTGTAACTGAAGCAACAGCAGTTCTGAGAAGGGGCAGACTTAAGGATCCTGTCCAGCCTGGTTCGGTCCAGTTCAGTCGCTGGCAAACTACCTTTCTGAGGCATTCTTGCAACAATTTTCCAGCCGAGATACATACACAGACAACAACTCCCTTGGTACTGTTGTGCATCTCTTACTCTCCACCATAGGTCCTCATCAGAATCTGGGCTCCCATACACATTCTCAAGGCCTCAAGATAGGCTGTGCAGTCGCTTCAGGGTTACTGGCCCGTTTGCTACGGATGGTAGCCAGGGCAGGACCTCGGAGGCTCTCACTAACCCTCTTCGCTTTCACCTTCCGAGCATTGCCATTCTAGCACTTGGGGGCAACATAGTCTATCCAGGTCTCCCAGTCATCCTCCCTTGGGGGTGGGAGGTGCCAGAGAAGATCCTCAACCTTCGGTAAGAGTCGTGACTAATGGCAGGTGCAGAAATAGGAGTCTGCATTGGTTCAGCCACCATTACGGGCACTGGAGCAGGAGAGGGTGTTGGGGGAGGAACACCCCCAGGTGGAAAGAATAGTTTCTTCAAGTCCTCCACAGTTTTCCCCTCTCCCAGCAACCATTCAGCAAATTTCTCCTCAAAAGTTTCAGATAGTGGTGGGGGCTGATTCCCCCCCGGGTCTTTACTGTCCTTAGTTATCACTCTCCAAGCAGTGAGGGCTCCCTCTGGGGTAATGGTCTGTGGCACTTTGGAGCTATCTATGGGATCCTTAAACTCTACTAGGGCCAGGAAAGTGTGGGTGAGCAGATTAGCATGCCGACCCACCACCACAGGGTTTTGTAAACCTTCCACCTTGGAAAGTACTCCTGCACAGTGTCGTATTGATACCCAGGGGATGTCCAGGATAAGCATAGCATTTTGGGGTCGATCTCCTCCCAGTACACCACTCCACCAACCGGTGCACAGCCACTTCTGTCGGGTACCCATTTTTTCTTAACAGTGGTTCGTAAATATGGCCACTAGAGGACACACAATCCCAGCGGTGAGCTCAAGATGTAACCCTAGATGGCGCTATCCCAGGGGCTACTACCCCTGCCTGATTTGCCACTAACAGGTTGAGGGCCTGGATCCAATGGCGGTGCCTCCACCCAGAGGTCAGGGTTTGCAATAGTTAAACTAACTTGGTCACAGCCCTCTGGGACACTGCACCCCCTTCTTCCCACTAGTGGCCCACACAATATATCAGAATTACCTTCACAGTATACACTTACCCCAGGTCTGGTTCCGCACTGGGACCTCCTGTGAAATGAGATACAGTGCAACAATCACAGTACAGTACTTTAACATAGACAAATACCTCAGGCAGTATAACTTTGCTGAAACAAGCAGCTCTGATTTATTTAGGGGATATAACAAGGACAGGGGAAATCAGGTTAATTAGCTTATCACTCTAATAATCTACCTATGGCTCTGTGCAGGCCTATCCCTATCAGTTACTGTCCCTGGGTACCCAAGCCCTAGTGGCTAGTCCAAACCGTGGCAGCTGGTAGGGCCCTTTCACACAGAGAAAGGAGAATTAAACAGTCAGCAGTACAGTAATTCCATTTGGATTTAATGTGGCAATTCAACAGGGAGCAACCCTGAATTAGTACTCACGACCTCCAAATAAGATAGGGTCCTTCAATGTCAGCAGGGCTCACTTGAGGTACACAAACCTCTTCACACATCCATATAAAAGAAAGTACTATACCAGGCAGGCTGCATCTGTATCCCGATCGCAATTACTGCACAATACCCGGAGAACACACAGCAGATTCAGTTCCTGACAGACCGAAGTGCAATTTTCAGCAATTCTTCCAGTCTTCTACAGGGTGAGCCTGGTTTCTACTCTTCAGAGATCCTTTGATTCTTTCACAGGACGGATTCAGTCCTAACAAGCTGTTACACAAGCTGCAGACCGAACTCTGGGCCTTACACACGTTTTTGACTAAAACTGCACACTGAAAAAGCACAGGGCTCCTTCCTTCTTCACTGCCAAAGCTCAACTGAACTCCAACTGACGAAACCGGGCACTTCCTGAGTTCCTCCCAGTTCTTGACTGGATTGGCTGTCACTCACAATAGACTGCTGCTGTTGGTCCAAAAAGGCACTGAAGTCTAAACTACATCTCCCAGAGTCACTGCCCATACAATCCTCTTGTGGCTGGCTCAGATTATGAGTCCAAGTTCTGATTCGTCCAAGGCATCATTTTAGAGCTAGCTTACCCCACATGATTGGTCCAGTTCAGCAGTTCAAAACTAGAATGGGGAACTAGCAGACACAGTTCTGACTGCAAAGAAAGCAGGTTAGACAAACTGTAATTTCATTATTACTCTAAATAATTTCTGGCAAACAGTTACATCTTTCAGATAGGTTCCTTTGCACTCTAGTGACTGCAAAAATGAAGTGAATTGGCAGCAGCTCGAGTGGTACTCAGAGAAGCACACAGTCCCCCCATACAACTAATTATGTCTGCAAGCAGACAGCTCTTAAAGAGACAGTACCAGAGGCTCTAAAAACACTCACTGATAAATGGCTTAAATGCCAAACACCATTCAGGCTTGGAGCATTCAAGCAAGCTCCTGGAAGTCTTTTGGGAACCCCCATTTGCAGGGGGGTTACACTTGAACAAGGGGATGATGTGCGCAGTTTTCCACAGCATGGGTAACTCACCCTGAGTTAGGGATATGTTGAATAAAAGGGCAATGGGGGTGGTCAGGTAATAATTGCCTAATTTTAGGAAGAAAGGTTCGATGAGGTTGGCACCAGCACTCTTTTTAGTATCTAATGACAGTAGGAGGTTCTCCACTTGCTTGAAGGATACAGGGTGGAAGATGAAGGGGGAGGAGTAACTCAGGTTGGTGTCAATGTTGGAGCTTGTGGCATCAGTGGCATCCCCGTGTGAGCTGATCTTACTGATTGGAGAGGTGTTGAAGGCCAGCCCCGCAGTGGCGAAGTGTTCATTGAATTGTTCAAGTATATCCATTCTATCTGTGAAAGTGGTGTCCCCGGACACTATTTTGGCTGGAAGGGGAGGCATCAGTGGTATGACCCTCAACTTCTTTGAGGATACTCCAGAATTTGACAGCATTGTTTTTGTTGTCTTCCAGTGCTGGTTGGAAGTATCTAGCTTTTTCAGTCCTAATTAGTTTGGTACAGGCATTTCTAGAGAATCGAAAAGCAAGCCAATCAGCATCAGAGTGCATCTTCCTAGCTCTTTTCCACCAAAGGTCTCTATCTTTGAGGGCTTTCTTTAAGATGGGGAGAACCAGTCAGGAGATCTTTTCTTGGACTTGATCAGCCTTAGGGTGGCATGTTTGTCTAACAGACCCACTAGGAGGCTATGAAAGATGTTAAATGTCTCATTAAGGGAAGGGGCTAGATAGAAGTCTTGCCATCTGATGTTGCTCAGTTCATTTAGGAAGGCATGCTGGCAGAACTTTTTCAAGCACCTTTTTAGCTTATATTTGGGGGCTGATTTTAATTGGGGAGAATGTCTGATGCAGGCAATGGCACAATGATCACTTAGGTAATTGGAAAATACCCTTGCATGCAAAATGGTGTAAGGTTTGTTAACTAACATTAGATCCAGAAGGGTGCTTCGCTCTGGGTTTTTTCTGTTGGGTCTGGTGACTGCAAAGTCATCTGAGCCAAGACACACATATCATAAAGGTCCTTAAGCTTCTTGGAGCTCTCATCATTCCAATTTAGGTTGAAGTCTCCCATTAGAATGCACTCAGAATTAGCCGTGTCAATTAGACTTTGAAGATGAGGTAAGAGGGTCATGATGCCAGAAGGTGGTCAATAACATGCAGCAATGAGGAATGCCTTTTCATTGGAAAGTGACAGTTTTAGGGCAAGACACTCAAATTCTTTAGCCTTGGAGGTACAATCATTGACTGTGACAGCGAATTTGTTCTTAACATAGATTACAACCCCCTCCCCCACAGATGGTCCATCACACCAGTAGGTAATGTACCGCAGTATGTTGATAGTTTTGTCTGGGGTCAGGGGCGTAAAGCCAGAATTCCCAGATCATAAGGAAGTCAGGGGATGCATGTAATGTCTATGTCTGAATCAGATCAAGCTTCTTAAGTAAACTACAGACATTCATATGAAGGAAGCTGATGCCCTTGTATTGGGGGAGGTCTGCAGGGGCGTTTAAAGAAGCAGGTGGGCCTGGAGTTAGTTCAATATTTCCAGAGCAGACTAAGAGAAGCAAAAGTAGTTTCCTAAGGCAGCACTTATTAACATACTGAATAAGCGCTTATTATGTCGCTTGGCATGGAGAGGTTTTGAGGAGGCTGGGTTATGGCCACTAGAGTGGTTGGTTAAAAACAAAGCATATATGACTGTTTTAACCAGCAGGTTCAAAGGCTATCTATCATATTCTCTAGTCAAAGCCTGATGAAAAGGTATGCAGGGTGTGGAGGAAGTCGTCCTCGAAGTATGAAGCTATGTCCTGTTAAGAAAGTACAGAACTGGGTATCCATCTAAAAGGGAGCACTGGTCTTGGTGTGATTGAGCAGCTGGTGTTCGATATGCAAAAACAGTAAATCTATACATATATACAATGCAACAGGAGAAGAATCATCATTAGGTATACTGTAGTACTAATGAGAGTTTGGTATAACAGTTAAATGGCAGACAGGAGAAAACAGACTAGCACCTAAGACAAGTATACAAGAGTAATGGTTTAGAGGTAAGCTAAGGAGGTAGGTGAGCTCTACTGGATTAATTGCAGTGGCAAGCATAGTTAATTAGATTGGCTCTTCGAGTTTTGAAAGCCCTTAGAGGAATAATGCTGCTCAATTTAAGGGATGATTTAAGCTTGTTCCAAGCAGTAGGGAGGGCGTAACTAATGGCCAGTTGACCAAAGTGGGTACGGGCTTTGGGCACATGTAAAGAAATGTAAGCGGTATTTCTAAGAGCATAAGGAAGGAGTTTGGGGGTGAGAAATAAGACTAGTGACATAAGCCAGGAGTTTGTTCAAGAGAGATTTATATGCCAATAGATAAGCATGTAAGAGTCTCCTGGTAGTTAGAGAGGTCCACCCCACCGCCGCATATAGGGTGCAATGGTGTGTTTGCAGGGGCATTAATGACAAAATGGATAGCTCTTTGATAAAGGGTATCAAGTTTTTGCAAATGGGTGGCTGCACAATTACTGTAAATGTTAATGAAATACTGCAACGTTCACTCATAACCCAGGCACATTACCATATCTGTAAACCAAATTGTCAGCATAGCCTCTTATGATCCCACCTCATGAACCCAGTAGGTGAAAATTTTCAAATACCCACCGAAACATCATTCCAAACCACCGAAACTTAAGCTGCGTCACAGGTGCGGAAACACATTTTGGCCAGGATTCGAGAAAAATGACAGCTGTCATGTTTGTGAGGTGGTGTAAAAATATGGCTGTTGAAAATTTGGGGTTAAAATATTTAAAATTACCAAAGTTGTGAGTGAGAGTAGTAAGATTTCAACATATGTGCAAAATACTTTTCCATTTTTACATATTTTGACCCCAAACTTTAAACACAGCCTTCTTATGACCCCACTTCATGAATAAGGGCAGTGAAAATGTTCAAATCCTGCCCAAAAGGTGATTTTACCAAGCGACCATGAAATCGCCTTTCAACCCTGATTTGCATCACAAGGAAGATGAGGAGGGACAGGAGGATAAATTGAGTACATAAAATGTAATTTTAAATCAGCTATTGCTGGTGTCTTCTGTTCATTATTGACATGCTGTTAGCCTATTTGAAGCTATTTTATTTGCATTCTGCATGCTGCTTTTCCCAACTCTGATAAGTGTTTTCAAATAAGTGCTTCCTGTCTGTAACTATGGGGAATCACACACACACACACACACACACACACACACACACACCTCTGAGGTTTGATGTTTATCTTCAAAACCAGATAATGTCTGCTACCTGGCTAATGGGCAGAAAACCAGTGTGACTGGTGGGGCTTTATGCTTTGAACTACAATAAGTACATGCCTTCTCAGCATTGGCTTTTGAGAGGTAAACCTCCTGCATTTCTACATCCACTGACTTATACTTTCGGGTTGCATCTGAAAATGAGCTCCTGCTCATGGTGCCTTTCCCAGTTATTAAATTTTAAATAAATAAATAAACTATACAGTACACACCTACACAGCTGTACCAATAAGTTCACTTTGTGCATGCATGCAAGCAAACATAAAAAGTACCTGTGCTCACCTGACTGTCCTCCAAAGATTGATTTCGGTGATCACATGATCACCTGCTGCAAATCACATGTGTTTTACTTATTTTCTGCATATGTGAATGCACTCTAGCAATCAGTTGCTAGTAACACACACATTGCCTGTGGTTCCAGTCACACTGACAGCCCAGAGATCTTGACTCCATCAGTCAGTGTGAAGTAAGTGACGGACAGTAAGCACTCCAAATAAATCTGACTCCTTCTCCCCTACCCCACTGCTATGACTGGACATGGCAACGTTTCCTCTCTCTGCTCCACTCCCCAGCACACTGAGTTACTCATAAACGCAGCATGAGTGGACTTAAAAAAAAAAAAAAGAAAATCACCCCTTGCTCCCAGCTTGGCCACTGTGGCCCCTCATCAGATGCCATCTTCAACTTATAGCACGGCTGCATGCTGCAGTCTGTGTGATTTACAAAAAAAAAAAAAAAACACTGCTTGCCCTTGCCTCCTCCCAGGTAATGCAGTGACTACCGGCAGGATGCCCCAAGTCTCAGACACCAGGCTCAGTGTTACATGAACTGTGGTACATACAAGGTACAACAATGCATATAACACAGAGCCAGGTGAACTGCAGTCCCTTGTCTGCACCACAGTTCGTGTAACACTGAGCCTGGTGAACTGTGGTGTATACAAGAGGCAACACCACATACATTAGCCTGTTCCCACTTCCACAGGGAATTGGCTTTGTATGTTAAGTTGGACAGGTGCAATAAAGCCACAAATTCTCCCTGAAATACCAGAATTTCAGAATGGGGTAAATAGGAGAAAGCCTGCTGATATGGACAGCAACCCCCTTTATATGTTCCTGACACCACTGGGGAAACTTTGAAATATTTAGACACAATTCAGCTTGAATTTCATATCTGTTCTGTAATCGTCGTCCTTAGTTCTTTATTACTATGATCATTTGCATGAAAACAGGATCTTTGCCCTGGTGACTCCACCTACTCTGGCTGCTGTCTACACCTGTCATCACAATTCTCTGTTGATTACATCAGTCTGTTGCTATGGATACGATTATGGTATTATAAAGAGAGGCTGAGAATAGACAAGCAACAGGTGCAAATTATCTCTAGGAAGCAGTAATCCTATTTTTATGCAGTTATCCTGAGTAATAAAGAAAAAAGTGGAAATAATTTTTAAAACTATGAAATATTTAATAAAACTGTGTCTAAATCTTATATTTTTCAGTTTTCCAAATACTATCAAGGACTCATTAACTGAATTACTCTTTAACTAGCGAAATTCGAGCAGTCAAGTTCAGTAAAGATGACAAGGCCATAAGGATCCAAGTCTAAGGAACAGAAAACATTATGCCTGATCTGTCAGTCAGGTACCAGTACTTAGTGGTCCCATTCTCCTAGCTTTTATTTTTTGTTACTTTATAAAAAGTGTCACCAGGAAACATATACTGAGCTAAGAACAGCTTGTTTCCAGATATGTCCTAAAAATGGGAATTACACTAATAATTAATGTACAAACACAGAAAAAAAATTACTGGCACAAACATGATCAGGTAAAAGGCAGTACCAATACAATCAAAAATAACATGTAAGATATCTACTGCATTTGTCTTGTTTATTTTTATTCTTTTTTCTACTGTGTCTACTGGAAAAAAGTAACATCTGACTAGGCCGTTCTCTTGTTTTTAAAACATTACAGAACTACAGTCTTCCCATCATCCCCTCCTTAATTTGCAGTGACCCTTCCCTGCAATCAGCTGCAAATATACCCGGGCAGAAGCCCAACCATGGCCAACTTAGTTCATTGTGCCTAGGGCAGCTGTAATTAGCATAGCCTGTTCACTGGTGTAGGAGCTGGAATGTGCACTACCATCAGCAGGGGGAGGGATGAAGGAAACAATCTGATGTGGGACGCGGAATACCAAAAAACAAACTTTGGTATTCTGTCTCAACATCTGGTATTCCACCTATCCAAAAGAGCTGTTCTACAGATTTTTTTTTTTTTAATTGAATTTTGTTGATGGGGTTGGCTCACAAAGTCTTGCGTCCCTTTTTCAGGAGCGAGCTGGGTAAGTTACATACAGGAAATGAACTCTTTTCACACTGGTACAGATAACAACATTGAAGATACAGAGACAGTGGTAGTTACATCATTAAACAGCAAACTGGGGCATGGATAAGTGGATTTCAGTCAGAATACCCGCATGATAAAAATGGTGCTCCGCCTTGAAAACTGGTATGCAAAAAAAAAAAGGGCAGAATACCATTCATTTCCAGCCCTGATTAAGAATACCAAGGTATAGAAGATGCCAGGTTGGTGGAGGACGGGTACATCAACACAGTAAATAGCTCAGTGTACAGGGGGAAGGCAGCAGCATTCTGGAACATGAACACATCCCATAAAGCAGAAGCCACACTTATTTTAGCGGTCTGGATCGGACTTATAAATCTCCTAGATGGACTAGGCCCACACAGCTTCTGCTAAAGAGTTGCCTTGAAACTTCCAGTACCCTGGCCTTGCCGATTTTCAGGGGTCTCACTAGTTTTCTGGAGACCCACTCAAGGAAAACATACGGCAGCAGTGCACAGGAATGCTATCCATAGCGGAGATGAAAATAATGGAGTAACTGTGGACCCTCTACTCGCCTGGTCAAAGTCTCACGCATTGTAGTACCTCTCAGCCGTCCCCGATTCTGCCTCTGAAATTGCCTATGCTCCCCCTCCTTTCTAAATTTCGCATTTCTGTCACTGAAGAATAGGAATCAGAAGCAAAAAATGTTCCCAGACATTAACACTACAGTCTAGTTCTCCTTCAGAAAATCCATTTCACACTAAGCCACACAATACAGCATGCTTCTTGAGCTGATATCATTTTGTAAGAAGTGTTCCCAATTTTGGTCATTCACTCCTGATTTTTTAAGCCTTGTCCCTGATTTGCAAGGGAGGAGGTCGAGAGGTATGTTCAAGTGAAAAGCCGGGGTCCTCCAGAGACATATACCATGCTGCCAGCAGAAGTGCTGAGCCCAGCTACGTTTCTGACCTCTTGTTTACATACAGCGTGCTCCTCTCTGCCCCCTTAGAGCTCTCTGGCACTGAGGGGCTATTAGTTGTCCCTTTCACAAACCTGAAAACAGCTGGGAGAAAGGCACTCCCTGCGGTAGCCCAGAGTGTGTGGAACTCCAGGACAAAACTGTTCGGAATGCCCCAGTTTAGCCTAATTTAAGGCACACATCAAGACCTTTTTACCGACACTTTTTAATTTAATTTATTCTTGTATTCCAAAGCTGTTTTTTGGACTTTTTTTGTCTTCGCTGACATCTGTATGTATTTTACTGCAAAAGACTCCGAGTGCCAGAAAAGTGCACTGTATATTAAAGGTATTATTATGAAAAACAGGAAAATGTGTGTACTCAGTGCAAACTACTTCACAGCCAACCCACCAGCAACAAACAGCACTGGGATCTTAACAGTCCAGCAGTCTGAGGTGCTCCTGCCGCTCTAATCCTGAGCCTGTCCCTGTCGCCCCCCCAAGTCATGGGACCATGTATGTCACAACCCTTGGGGCAGTGGCAGGAGCTGCCAGTCAAATAACTTTTCCACAGAGGTGGTTGTTTAAGGAGGAGAGGCAAATTCCTCCTTAGGCTCCTGCCACTAGGTGGTCCCCCAAGTGTAGCGGTCTCCCAGCATAAGGACCTCCCCTTGGGAGTCAGCAGTCTACAGCAGATGCTCCCCCTACCCCCTTTACTGGGCGATTGCTACAGCTGGGTTTTAATCCTCAAAGAGGTAGCCAGGCTAAAAGTGCTACATTGCAGAATTAGAATCAGCATACCCCCCCAATAAATCTCAAACCACAAATTAGGTTTCTACATTACTTTGTTTTAATGTTATGGGCTATTTTGTAACCCTGATTTCACTACCTGTTCAAAAAAGCCAGTTTCAGTGAAGAGCCACTGATGTTATAACCAGAACTCACAACCTAGTCCTCCCTTTCAGCAACCTTATAGGATCGATTGCTACAAAGTTTAAGAAATTGTAGCTGAAGTAATCATTAAAAAACTACAAAACTGACACAGGACTGGCTGCAATGCTCACATTTCCAGAATATTCCAGTGCATGGTACTGTACTACAGAACATGTTCGAAGGTGGTTTTGGAATGGAGCTCTGAACCAAGATATAGAATGGCAGGTGCAGCACAATTTTAAAAAGTTGGGGGGTACATGCAACCTTGGAATGTGCCAGGGATGTGCCATCTCAAACTGAGGTGGGACACTATCATGGAACACGACAGGCACACACATTGAGGAATTTGGCAAGGACTGGCAATTTTGAATACAGTGGGGATGCATATGGTTGAAATGTGATAGGACACACCATTTTATCCTGAAATTGCTTGTTCTTGCCACATTCCTGAATTGTATGCACCCATCACATTTCAAACTTGTGCATCACATCCCCACCACATTCTGACACTATGACCTAGCCACATTTAAAAACTGCACATCCTCGCCACATTGTGAAGTTATGTTTCAATGCCACATTCTGAAACTGTGTCACCGCCACATTCCTAAATTGTGCATCACTGCCACATTCTGAAACTGTGCATCACAATCACATTCCAAAACTGTGCGTCACTGTCACATTCTGAAATTGTGCATCACTGCCACATTCCAAAACTGTGCGTCACCACCACATTCTAAACCTGTGCATCACTGTCACATTCCGGAATTGCGCATCATCACCGCATTCCGAAATTGTGCGTCACTGCCCCATTCCAAAACTGTGCATCACTATCACATTTCGAAACTGTACAGTACTACCCCATTCCAAAACTGTATCACCGTCACATTCCAAAACTGTGTGTCGGCGTCACATTATGAAATTGAGTCACAGCCACATGCTGAAACGGTGTCACTGCCACATTCTGAATTTGTGTGCCATGACCACATTCCAAAATCCTGCATCACCGTCACATTCCAAAACTTAATGTCTCCACCACATTGTAAAATTGTACCTTCCTACCACATTCCGAAACTCTGTGAACTGCCACATTACAAAATCGCCTGTCATTATCACATTCTGAAAATGTGTATGTATCCCCACCATTATCCAAAACGACATGTCCCTGTCACATTCTGAAAACGAGTGTCATTGCCACATTCCGAAATTGCATGTCCAAGCCACATTCTAAAATTACACATCCCTGCCTCATTCTGAAATTGTATAACTACCACATTCTGAAACTGCATCAGTGACACATTCTGAGATTCTGCATCCATGCCATATCATGAAATTGCATGTTGCCACCACAATCTGAAATCAAGCATCCCAACCACATTTTGAAATTGTGCATCACCACCACATGCAAAATGTATGCACCCATGACACATTGCAAAATTACATATCCCTGCCACCTTCTGCAACTATGCATCTCCCACATTTCAAAACTGTGTACCTCTGCCGCATTCAAAAAATATATGACACCACCACATTACGAATTTTAGTGTCCAGCACATTCTAAAATTGTGTGTCCAGTGTCATTGCTGCATTCCACAACTGCAAGCTGGCGGCATTCTGAAATCTCATCGCCAGGGCTCCAGATAAGGTGTGTACCGGCATATTTTACTCACCTCACTTTAGGAAATACTCTTCAGAAATTTTTTTTAATGAGTACCAGTACTCACCCAACATTTGTAAATACTCCACATGCCAAAGAATAGTGCTTCATAACATAACTGGTGATTCAAAAGGAACAGTTTTTTGCCAGATTTACAGCACCTGTATGCATCCCACTTCCGTTTTACTCGCTGTTTTAAAACTGGTGAGTAAATTCCTACCTGCAAACATTATTTGGAGCACTGTTGGTACCTGAAATTCCTACCTAGAAAAAAAAAAAACTACATTTTTTTAACAAATGTTCTCCTCAGTCCACTCTAGCAAGACATTTGTACACATCTGAATTTTGTTTTACTCACTTCACTTTCAAAATGAGGAGTAGAGGTACTCATCCCAAAAAATCTTATCTAGAGCCCTGCTCATCGCTACAGTATTCTAAAAATTGCACACAACTTTGGCATTCTCAAGTCATGTTTGCCACTGTATTCCAAACCCCCCCCCCCCTTGCATCTGCACATTACGGAGATGCCTGCACCATACCCACCCAGTGTCAGCTTTCCTTTATCAAATGTTTACTACAACTGCAGCTTTACATAACATGGGAGACATAAATCCCATAAGGTAGCTTGCATGGAGAACTAGGCTGCGAGCTCTGGTTATGACATCATCATCAAGTAGCTCTTCCCTAAAACTGGCTTTTTTTGAACCAGCAATGAATTTAGGGTTACAAAATTACTTGTAACTTTCATTTATTTATTTTATTTTTGATAACCGGGTAGGTGTACTAGACATATAAATGCCTACTTTCAGGCATGGCCCAGGAGGGTACAAGTCAGATGAAATACATCAACAGTGGACAGTAAATACAGAGTTGTAATAGTACAAGAAAAATACAAATATCAATGCATTTGCGCATAAGAGCATTAGTCACAGGCTATTAAAACAGCATTCCACACTTAAATGGAGAAATACTTTTTTTTATTTATTTTTGTTTTTGTGCCTGTTTTCTCCCCTTGTCCAAGGCCCCAGCACACAGGAGACATACATGCGTGGAGGCACATGCATGCCCATGACACTGGCTCAGTCCCTTCTGCCTCTCCTTGTGGCTAATGCCGGAGCTCCCTAGGTCGGCGCCACCATCCATCCTTCACCTGGTGGCAGCCAGTGAACGGGGAGCCTCCAATCCCTCCCAGAAGGCAAGAGCTGTCTTGTGGTGGCTCGATCTCGCTCTTTACCCTCCCCTCCAGGCCAACCCCCAACAATCTGGGCTTGCTCCCGCGCTCAGGTCGCCAGCACAGCGCAAGGTGTGGCGTCCAGTGCCTCAACCCTCAGCACCACCGGGACGGCTGGATATGGAGAAATACTTTTAAGCAAAGTAACTCAGAAATCTTATTTTTGGCATGAGGCTGAATAGGAATATGCTGATCCAAATTCTGAATTTACTGATACCACAAATTTTGGCCAGACTCCATCTTTAAATTTGTTACAGGTAGTGTGTGGAACCTAGCTCAGGAAATTAATCTTAGGCAAGAGTAGATTAAAAAAGCCCTGTGACTCAGGTGTGTAATTGGAGGGTGGAGCTGCCAGAAGCTTACTTCCTACTAATAAGGCACTATAAAAGACTTCCTTGCCCAGCGTTGGAGAGAGACATCTATCTTAGATGTCCGCAGATAATTCACAGGAGACTCTGCAGAAGGAACACCAGTCGAAGGTAGGAGACAGCACCCTACTGTGTTCTGGTACACTGACCAGTCAGCTTCAGGGTAGGTAGATACAGATAGTGTGTCAGCATCTAGTGGGTAGTCAGTAGCAGGCACCAGGATAAGGTAGATATGGGTAGTAGATATGGGTAGGAGGGTCAAAAAGGGAAATCAGGAGACACCGTATTTAGCGAGGGTAATGAATGAGGTTCAGGCAAGGGACTAAGAAGTAGTAGACACCCAGAGCAAGTTAGGCACGGGTATGTGGGTTAAAAAAGGGGAAACAAGGGATATCACAGCTAGGGTAAGGAACCAAACAGATTTCACACATGCAAAGGAAGAGGTAGGAATTCAATGGGCCCAGAAAGTAGGCAGTGAGGTCCAGGGAGGGTTTTAACAGGCACGAAGGTAAAAGAAGGAAAGAGCATGGGAGTGGTGCAGTACAACGGGTATGGAGTCACAGTCTTTTGGGATACTTTCTAGCTACTGAGGTACTGCCCCATTTGTACTCACCTCTCTGGGTTAACAGCAGAGGTTGCTGGACTCTGGCACGAACTGGCAAGGTACAGAAAACATGCCTTGCACACTGGCCACCAAGTCTGCAGCTTTCCCCCAGAGGATGCCTAGGCAGAGGCAGAGCAGTTGGACCTTGGTGGCCTTTGGAAGGGTGGGGGTGGCAGGAAGGGTACCCACTCCTCCAGTCGTAACAGTGCAGAATTCCTGGTGGGATGGGGCAACCACTAAGAGGCACCCATAGCAGTCCAACAGGAGGATGTGGGACTCCTCAGAATAGGTGGCCCCAAGGAGGGAGGGAGGGGCCCCCAGCCGAGAAGGAAGCAGCTGCTGGGGCAGACTCTATAGTTTGATGGAAGAGACTTGGGAGTGGAGGGAGGAAGGCATGCTTTGACTCTGAGGGATGGAGAGTGGATCCAGAGGATCGCCAGGGCAGCAGGAGAAGGGAGGAACTGGAGGTCAACCTGGGAAGATATGGGCCTCTACAGGGGAATCGGCCTGCATTCTTTCAGGAAAGAGACCACAGTCCTTAGTGGGAGGGCTAAATGCTACTTGAATATGCATTTAAACTAGTCGGGGGGCTGCAGAACTACAGGAGGCAATAACTGCCCCCCCAAGATGATAAAAGTAGCATGGAGGGAGGGCCCGAGAGGAGTAAACTTACCCAGTGCAGGGGTGCAAGAAGACCGAGGTGGGGACAAGGCAGAGGACGGGGGTATAAATCACAGAAGCAAGAAGGAAGGGGTAAAGAAGACAGCAGAGAAGATAACAAGGGAAGAGGTGAGTCAGGGAACAGCACAGGCAGGAGGAAAGCAAAGCAGGAAAGAAGGGAGAAATGCATGGAGTGCCACAGTTTGCATGAGTGCAAGGAGTTTGTGAAATAAAATTCCAGATCTGGAGGTCATCATGGCAGAGGCTAGCCTGGATCTGATGACCATAACAGAGCCATGGTGCAGCGAGAGCCACGACTGGGACACGGCCATACTGGGCTACTCTCAGTTGTACTATATATAAGGGAGGGAATCAAGGCAATGCAAGTGCAGGGGCGCCAGGAGGAAAAGGAAGGGATAGAGGTGCTGTAGGTCATCCTGGAGACTGGCTGCTGACTGGCTGACATGGCTGCTATTCATACAGAGGTGGTATACAGACCTCCAGTACAGGGAGAGGAGTTGGACAAGGCACTTGGGGAAGCCATCATAAGGATGGCAAGTAAGGGGGAGGTGCTGCTAGTTGGGGACTGCAATCTGCCAGCTGGGGACTGGAGTCTTCCAACCCTGGTTTCAGCAAGGAGTAGGGCCTTCCTTGACTCCCTAATAAGGGGCTTTTCTCAGGCAGCTTAGTCAATGAACCCACTATGCTGGGAACAGGGCAGTGCTGGACCTGGTGCTTACAAACACAGGGAAAGTACTGCAGATGTTAGAGTGGGCAGTCCCCTAGCTATACCAGTGATCACCATACAGAGCGGTTTAACATTAAGATGGTAACAGAGGCAAACCATGCAAAGATGAGGGTACTAGACTTCAGGGAGGTGGATTTTAAAGAAATAGGAGACTGCCTCAGAAACTGCCTTGCGGGGGGAGGGGGTACAAATTGCCAGGAAGGACTAGGGGTACAGTGGGACAAAAAATAAGGGAGGACACAATTAAGGTAACCAGCCTCTGCATGAAGGAAGGGAGTAAAACCAGGAAAAAAAAGAGACTGTTATGGTTCTGCAGGAACGTGGCCAAGGCGGTGAAGAAAAAAAGAATGGCATCCAGGAGGTATAAGGAAACACAGGAGGAGGAAGACAGGGGGGTATACCAAGTAAAACAGAGGGAAGCAGGAAAGGCAGCGAGGGGAGCAAAGGTGCAGACAGAAGAAAGCCAAGGGGGTAGGAAAAGGGGATAAGACTTTCTTTAGGGACATAAGTAAGAAGTGGAAGGCAAATGGAGGGATAGTCAGGATAAGGAGGGTGGCGGCCGGGGAGGAATGTGCTGAAGAGTGCCAAGAAGAAGCAGACATCCTGAACAAGTACTTTTGGTCAGTCTTCACAGTGGAGAGAGAGCGGGATGAACCACCAGGGAGTAGTACAAACATAGGGTGAGGGGAGGTGGACACCAGTCCATTTTCAAAGAAAACAGTGCTTAAGGGACTTGCGGCTCTCAAAGTGAACAAGATACACCCAAAGGCATTCAGGGAACTCAGGGATGTGCTAGCTGCCCCACCAATGGCCTTGTACAACAGCTCTCTGGGAACAGGCATGGTTCCAGAGGACTGGAGGAGAGCAGATGTGGTCTCTCTACATAAGAAAGGCAACAGGGAGGAGGCTATCAACTACAGGCCAGCCAGTCTCATGGATAGGCAGTGTGAGTAAGCAGTGGGTAAGGCCTGTGGGATGCTGGGATGCATAAGGAGAGGTATATATGGCAGGAGGATAGAGGTGGTGTTGCCACAATTATCGCTTGCTGTGCGTCCCCACCTGGAGTATTATGTCCAGTTCTGGAGGCCAAACCTCAGAAAGGACACAGGGTGAAGGCAGTCCAGAGGAATGCAACTAAAATGGTGCAAGCAGAGGTTGCACCAAAACCCTTATGAGGAAAAACTGCAGGATCTCAACATGTTCAACCTGGAAGAGAGGAGAGCAAGAGAGGAAATGATAGTGACCTAGAAGTACTTTACAGGTATAAACAGGGTGCAAGAGGAGAGTCTCTTATAAATGACAAAGACCATCAGGATCAGAGGGCATGTGATGAAGCTGAAGGGGATACGTTTAAGAGGGATGTGAGGCAGCACCACTTCACTGAAAGAGTTGTAGACGGGTGGAACAGACTGCCACTGGAAGTGGTGGATGCGAAAACATTATGGGGCTTCAAGCATGTGCAGGATAGACATAGGGGAATATTAGTGAACAAGCAGGGAGGAGAAAACGTAGCCAAAGACTAGTTAAGGTCTGTGGAGACAGACTAGGCAGGGACCATCCGATCAGACTTGGGGGGGGGGGGGTAAAGCCTATTCAGTTCTTTGTTTCTGTGGTAATTACTGCAACTGCACACGGGTTCAGGTTCACCGGAGTACAAAACAAAAGACATTATTTACTATCTACTTTTTTACCTATTTACTGCTGTAACCCCTAGATGGCGCTATCCCAGGGGCTACTACCCCTGCCTGATTTGCCACTAACAGGTTGAGGGGCCTGGATCCAATGGCGGGTGCCTCCACCCAGAGGTCAGGGTTTGCAATAGTTAAACTAACTTGGTCACAGCCCTCTGGGACACTGCAACCCCCCTTTCTTCCCACTAGTGGCCCACACAATATATCAAATTACCTTCACAGTATACACTTACCCCAGGTCTGGTTCGGCACTGGGACCTCCTGTGAAATGAGATACAGTGCAACAATCACAGTACAGTACTTAACATAGACAAATACCTCAGGCAGTATAACTTTGCTGAAACAAGCAGCTCTGATTTATTTGGGGGATATAACAAGGACAGGGGAAATCAGGTTAATTAGCTTATCACTCTAATAATCTACCTATGGCTCTGTGCACAGGCCTATCCCTATCAGTTACTGTCCCTGGGTACCCAAGCCCTAGTGGCTAGTCCAAACCGCAGTAGCTGGTAGGGCCCTTTCACACAGAGAAAAGGAGAATTAAACAGTCAGCAGTACAGTAATTCCATTTGGATTTAATGTGGCAATTCAACAGGAAGCGACCCTGAATTAGTACTCACGACCTCCAAATAAGATAGGGTCCTTCAATGTCAGCAGGGCTCACTTGAGGTACACAAACCTCTTCACACATCCATATAAAAAAGCACTATACCAGGCAGGCTGCATCTGTATCCCGATCGCAATTACTGCACAATACCGGGAGAACACACAGCAGATTCAGTTCCTGACAGAACCGAGTGCAATTTTCAGCAATTTCTCCAGTCTTCTACAGGGTGAGCCTGGTTTCTACTCTTCAGAGATCCTTTGATTCTTTTCACAGGACGGATTCAGTCCTAACAAGCTGTTACACAAGCTGCAGACCGGAACTCTGGGCCTTACACACGTTTTTGACTAAAACTGCACACTGAAAAAGCACAGGGCTCCTTCCTTCTTCACTGCCAAAGCTCAACTCAAACTCCAACCCGACAAAACCGGGCACTTCCTTTGAGTTCCTCCCAGTTCTTGACTGGATTGGCTGTCACTCACAATAGACTGCTGCTGTTGGTCCAAAAAGGTGCTGAAGTCTAAACTACATCTCCCAGAGTCACTGTTCATACAATCCTCTTGTGGCTGGCTCAGATTATGAGTCCAAGTTCTGATTCGTCCAAGGGACCATTTTAGAGCTAGCTTACCCCACACTGATTGGTCCAGTTCAGCAGTTCAAAACTAGAATGGGGAACTAGCAGACAGTTCTGACTGCAAAGAAAGCAGGTTAGACAAACTGTAATTTCATTATTACTCTAAATAATTTCTGGCAAATAGTTACATCTTTCAGATAGGTTCCCTTTGCACCCTAGTGACTGCAAAATGAAGTGAATTGGCAGCAGCTCAGTGGTACTCAGAAGCACACAGTCCCCCATACAAACTAATTATGTCTGCAAGCAGACAGCTCTTAAAGAGACAGTACCAGAGGCTCTAAAAACACTCACTGATAAATGGCTTAAATGCCAAACACCATTCAGGCTTGGAGCATTCAAGCAAGCTCCTGGAAGTCTTTTGGGAACCCCCATTTGCAGGGGGGTTACACTGCAACTGCATTTTTGTCCCTGATCTTACTGTTGCTTATGTTTATGTGATTACTAGCTTAACATTTTTACTGTCTGTTTATACATTCTGCATTACTGCTACTTTTAGTTCTCAGTCCACCATTGATATTAATTTCAGGCCAAAATATTTGCCTTTATAAAATGGGCTTTGGAATTCCCTGGAATCCTAGTAACTTCACTGATTGGACCACATCAACTGATCATTTATTTAATCACAATAAAGGCACAATTTGTCACCAATCTAACATTATAAACCTAGCAACAGCCTAACTACACAAAAATAAAACCTCTTCCTAGTTTATAAGCACAATAGCCTACTTTAGGACATATATTTCTTGATAATTAACACAGCACTCAGTGGCTGGTCTCGTGCTTTCTGATTCACCCAGAGTGTGCACTAATTCTCTAGAAATGCATGTGTGTATGTGGGTTACTACTTAAATGGCTTGCACTTCCGTAGTACCATAACTGTCATGCTCCCTCCTTTGCTCTTTGTCTCTTTCACTGCCTACTCCCTTCTAGCGCCTCCTCTTTTCCTCTTCCACTTCACCTAGTACTCTGTTCCACTCTTCCCCCACTCACCCCCTTTCCTTCCACCCCCCCCCGCCACAGCCTTCTAACTACTGACACATCAGAAATGACCTTCTCCCCACATTCTGTCTCCATCCTGAGGCACTTTGGCGGCATCTCCTACCTCATCCCCATCTGTTTCTTCTTTCTCACATCCTCCCTCCAAAAAAAGCAGACCCCCCTTTGGTACATCATCTCCCTTCTGCTCTTGCTTTTGGGAGATGTTAAGTTGAACCCTGGTCCTCTTTTCAACCCTCCTCCCCCCAGGGCCTGAGTATCATATACTTGAATGGGAACAGCTTCTTTCCTGAAACTGACCATTTCAGACTGTGGATGCAGCAAGTCAAGCTAGATGTCTCTCATACAAACAGAGGTGAGAAAGAATAAGTGCCTCGGCTTGGACTTATTCTTTCTCACTTCTGTTTGTATGAGTTCCATAAAATATGCACACCACACTCCTGTGTGATTGTTTTAAGCTAGATGTCATTGTCATCTCAGAAACTTGGTTCTACCCTCAGATGTGTAGTGTCAACATCTCCATCTCTGGCTTTACAGTCCAAAGACAGGACCACGGCAAAAAAAGACGATAGAGCTGCCATGGTCGTTGCTTTCAACTTCAGGTTCAAGTTAGTCCTTAGCTCCTCAGTACACGCCTTACATGAGTGCCTTGTTTATTTATCTATTTATTGACATCTCGGATTAACACCTTTGAGCTACAAGCTCATTTACAAAGGTTCCACGTCATGAAAGTACAGCAGACATTAAGGTACAATGGACTGTAAGTTACAAAAGACAGTAACATACATAACATGCAGGGCACAAGTATTTACAATAGTTCACAGTGCAACATTCAATAGTTCATGTTTGAGTATTACAAAGAGCACTACGGATGGTGGTGGTGCAGAAGAGTAAAGAGATGGAGAAGGGGGAAAGGTAAGGTAGTAGACTTGGGGAAGGCAATAGGCACAAGGCAGGGTAAATTAGGAGAATCAAAGGGAGAGTAGTCGGTACAAAAACAGAGCAGCCAAGGCCTTGTCGGGACAGGATGGGAGGAGTTCGGGGGAGCAGGGGGAAGGGGGAAGTAGCGGGCAAGGGGAGCTAGACAGAGTTTCAGTGGTTCTGGGGAAATAGAGTAGTTAGTGCTATAGGTTGCAATCACAGTTGCTAAGGGCTGCAAGGTGTGGGCAAAACGTGCGCTTAAAAGGGGCAAGCTTAGCCTCAGATGAGATTCCACAGGGAAGTTAATTTAGCCAGTGGGGGCATAGTAGTCGAAAGTCCTTCGTCCCTTTGTTGTTAGACGGAATGGGATCTGGTAGGGCTGAAGGGACATGCTTCTGGTCCTATGAGGGTTTGTTATAGGGGTGAGGAGTGGCTGTACGGATGGGGGGGTCAGCTCCTTCTCCTACCCCCACCCCACCTTCATCAGTGGGGTTTATTGCTATCCTGGTGCTAAACCTGATATTCTTGACATCCTCGCCTCCTTTTCCCATTGCTTCTCTTTTGGCAAACTCCTAGTCCTGAATGTCTCTAATATCAACTGATCTTAATGACATAATGTGACGTGTAGTTCATGCAGCTGGCTTGGACTAGTATTTCCTGACACACTGCCCATCTTACTTTGAGTTTGTTTTTTAAGACAGCACAAATGGCCTCCATCTTCCTGACAGAAAATGGCAAATAGGCTGCATAACAAAATACAGGTACTGTTTAGAAACAAACAAAAAAAACAGCGTTACACCGTAACAGTGCTAGAACTTGTTGCCATGAAATGAAAAAAATATAGCTAAGCAGTACACCCATGATCAACAGCATCAAATAAATATTGTAGCAGTTTACTTACTATGTCTCCCTCAATTGTAATACATCCTGCCTCCCCTGGAGCCAAGCATTTCATCTCCGCGATACGCTCAGCCCCGAACCGGCACCAGAATGGGATTCCAGGGCGTACATTTCTACTGCCGCCATGTCATTGAGCCATTCCCGTAAGCTGGAAAAGTAACTGGAGCAACTTGAGGGATCATTTATGCTGCTGCTAGAGTTGTGCACTGCTAAGCAACTCATTTATTTAAAGGTTTGCTCCTCAAGACAGAGCCCCTCAATATACAACATCTCAACACCAAGGAGGTCCTGGGGGAGAAGAGCGATAGTTCGTATTGTACTGCTGTCACGGAAACCATGATTTATTTTCCATTTTTAAGAAAATTTCATGATTATTCTCATTTTCAATTACAACACCATGAATGTTGGCATTTTTGACAACACCTTGCTGTCAATGAAACATAGTTTTTGGTCTTTGCCTTGACAGACCAATGATTTTGTGTTTCACATCCATAATGTGATAAGTCCCCAGTCAGCCCCCGTGTGCGATTCTGGGGCTTTCACATGAAACTCAGTCTTCCAGATGGGCATGGTAGCACAATGTGCTGCTGCCTGCCAGTGAACCAGCCCTGAAATGGGATGCTCTTCAACGCATTTAAATCTTTGCTGATGTGCTTGTAAAAAATGCATCAAAAATGGAGGTCATTTGGTTACCACAAACAGAATCATTACCTTTTCATTACATTTACTAGGATTTCTATTATATCTATCATTTTGACATTGACAATTCCGTGATTTTCTCCTCGATTTATTGTAAGTACCGCCCTAGTGATAGTATACACAGACAACACAGACACATATTGCATTATACACATATGCATACATTACATTATGAGCATCTTAAACCTCTTCAAATAGACAAGAAGAGACAGAAAACAGTGAACGGATACAAGGGGACAGTGCAAAGAGCTTTTGCTATCGCTTCCATACTGACCATTATAAAGTACGGTATCTGACAGGTCACGGAAACAGCTGTATTGAGTAAAGAGCCTTTTTTTTTTTCCATGAGAGCTGTGAAGTTACTTAGCGAGTTCACTAAACTGTGCAGTGTCAGTGCCTCAGTAGGTAGCATGCTCGTCTCTGGGGCCGGAAGATCAGATGGTCATGGGTTCTAGCCCTATACCAGGTACTTGGAGTAATACCCATAACGTACACTGTGGTAAAGTACAAGGGGGTTGCAACACTGCTGAGGTACCATTCTTCAGATGAGACATTAAGCTGAGGTTCCTTCTACCAAGCTGTGGCCATTTTCCAGATGGAAATTAAAGATCCCATAGCACCTACTGGTAAAGAGTAGGGGAGTTTTCCTGGCTTCATACACAATATTCCACCATCAATAAAACAAATCCATGCAACCCACCCCCTAGGACACATCTGGAAACAAGCTATCCAACCTTAGTGTGCCTTCCCTGGTAAAAAAAAAAAATAAAACTGCTACTAAATAAGCTGGTATAAGGAGAGTCAGGCTATTCTAGTGCCGAGCTGTTGTAGTGCATATGCAAAAATGCCTTCACTATTATCAAATCTAATTTCAGGTGAACTTCTAAGGGAAGTTTTGGTATTAAATTTTGATGGTATGATAACCGTGACACGTAATTCTTTAGAGTATGCATAAGGTTTGGACAGCTGCACACAAAAAAAAACAAACAAAAAAAAACAATGTGGATATTTCTTATCTCTGAGCATCCTTTCACGGATCCTGTCACTCTTCCTGCAAACTGCCTCTCCAGTATGCTCAGTGTTCTAAACATCTGCTACCTCTGAGTTCTGACTTGGTACCTGGTGGAGACAATGGCTGTAGCAAACTGAGAAGTCACAAGCAAAAACAACACGAGCCTGTACTTTGTCATTCTCAAGTTATACTGAATCAGATATGTAAGCCTGTTTCAAAGGTAGCGCCTGTGCTGGTGAAGCCTCCACAGCCTGACATACACAGGGATTTGCATACCCATGATGCATCACACTGGGAATGAGGCTTTAGAATATGTTCATGGATTGCAAAGATGCACAAAAAAACAATGTAATACAGCATTTACTGTGTTGTAATACTGCAGTATTGCAGAAGTTGTCCTTTTGTGTACAAAAAGTAACTCCCCTCATAATCTTGCTTAGTAGTAAGTTGGTGTAGAAGGGACAGTCATCCCTAAAAACACAAAACTAAATCAGTTGAAAGACCTGAAAACTGCAGCATACTATAATTCAGAATTATCAAGATACTGTATCAGAAAATGCCCATGGTTCACGCTAGCGATCCAGGTTCAGGAACGAGCCCAGGGTCGTCAGAGAGCCAGCACAGGGGGAGGGAAAGAGCAGGATTGAGCAGCCAAAAGGCAGCTCTCCTCTCCCGGGGTGGTGTCCTGTCACCCACCGTAGTTCCACTGCCCCTGGATGGAGGTCTGAAGGCAGTGCAGGCAGGTGAGCAGCAAAAGTAGTGGGAGGGCATTCTGGTATCGCAGTGTGCGCGTGCCTCCACACACATGTGGCTGGCCGAGACAAGAGGATGGGAGAAAAACGGGGCCGAAAATGGGGGGTTAAAAAGAAAATGACCATGGTATCAATAGTGTGAGTTCTGAGACCCTGACATCCCATTCCAAGTAAAGTGACAAGCAGATTTTATGCTGTAGTAATTTACTGTAGGCTTGAAGTGGGTGTATAGTCAGTGTCTGTTCCCACCCCCCACCTCCCCCTGGAAATGTTAAAGTGTTGGTGGGATACAAGTCCAGTGCTGAAGGCCTGAGTTATGTTTTCTCCTTGCCTTTTCAAGTCATTATGTTTCTAGTTTCTTTCTAAATAAAATATTACTTTCTGTCTCTCTTTCACTCATTCTCCTTCCCCCTCCTGTGAATATAGCAGTATTAGGGACCAGGACTCGACTGCTAACAGTCAACGTAGTGACTTTGAAACAACATGGGGCTCCCTTATGCAAAAAGATTTAGGAAAAACATTGCGTCTATAAGCAAAATTACTGCTGGACAAAAACGTAAAATATTTTTTGTCACTTGCAATCTATGTCACGTGATCTTCCCTAAAGAAACAGGGATCCAGATGGGGCCTAGGGCAACACCCAGTGACCTTTGAAACTGTTTTATTTTTTGGATACTTCTCTTTCTGTGGTAACAAATGCTATATTCACCCTTGGTCTTGCAGCGTCCAGTTGCTAAAGTGAGAAGTATCTTCCTCCACAGCAGTCACACGAGACTCTCAGCAGTATTGTGTTAGGTGCTGATCAATCAACTTTCTAGACTGTGGTTTTACATACGGTACCATGCAGCCAGCCAACCAGTTCAAGTTGCCAGTTTCTTCCCCAATTTTTCAGCTCGACACCTCCCACCAAGCATCTGTTTCTTGCACTAACAGCCTACTTCTTCCCGTCAAAGCTGTCAGCTGCCAAACATGAGCTAGCAAGCAAATATACCACATGTGGTGCCGACTTCGGCTGACACTTTCTATGCAGGATTTCTGGCTATTTGTTTATTCCAGTTCTGCTCAACTCCAGCATTACTGCAAAGTCCAACAACACTAGGGGAAGGCAGCTGTGGTCTAACAAGAGAAGTCAATGCCCAGGGCCTAATGAAGTTAACTTGTCCAGTTAAATCTGCAAGCAGTACATTACCACTTTCAAGTGTTCTGGAAAGCCAGATTTAAACATACAGTATTCCAATTTTCATTCTGTAATATATCAAACACTACATTTCCTGGAGAGAAAATAAGGAAAAAACACATCCGTGAAGCTTTGTTGATATTCAACACCAGAAATGTTTCCTTCAGTGCAAATTAGCACATTTTTAAGATTCTGGCAGGCGGGCTAGTGAAGTAAAATCAGTCCATTGCTTCAGTATGTTTCTTACATTTCTAAGTATTTAGAGACAGGAAATACTAATAAGGTTCCTATGAATGACCAATAATGCAGTTACAAAAACAAGTTACTCACCTGTAACTGTAGTTCTAGGAGTGGTATATGGTATACATCC
Organism: Neoceratodus forsteri; assembly: GCA_016271365.2. Lineage (NCBI taxonomy): Eukaryota > Metazoa > Chordata > Ceratodontiformes > Ceratodontidae > Neoceratodus > Neoceratodus forsteri. Next base: position 1,734,136,971 of record CM057449.1, read on the forward strand.
ACACTTCTGGCAGAATTCCTTTCCCCTTTAAATCTGGCCGAAAGGTCTTTAAAGAGCAGGTTCCTGCTTTCAGCATGCTACTGTCCCCTAGCCCGTTCAATTCCTTACCTGACTGAAATCAAGTTACTGATGTTTGGCAAAAAAAGTCCATCAGTTTGCAAAGTTATATCCCTCATAATTTCAGAAATCGTAATGGTGCCGGAAAAAGACCGACTTCCCAGTTAGAAAAACACACCCCCACATCGGACCAAGTTGCACTATTTTGTGATGTCACAAAACGAAGGCTGCGGGAGCACGACCCATTCAGTTCTATGGGGCTGGTATTTTCTGATATATTTAAACCCGTTAGTGTTGGGATTTTTTTATATCAAAGCGATCGATCAACTAATAGGGTCCCTATTAGTCAATCGATCGCTTTGATATAAAAAAATCCCAACACTAACGGGTTTCAATATATTAGAAAATATCAGCCCCATTGAACTGAATGGGGCGCGTTCCCGCAGCCTTCATTTTGTGACATCACAAAACAGTGCAGCGTGAGCCGACGTGGGGGCGTGTTTTTCTAACCATGAAGTCGGTCTTTCTTTTTTTCAGCACCATTACGATGTCTAAAATTACGAGGGATATAACTTTGCAGACTGATGGACGTTTTATGCCAAACATCAGCAGCTCGATTCCAGTCAGGTAAGGAATCGAACGGGCTGGGGCAGGCAGCTACTAGCAAGCTGCTTTTTAAGCTGGCTCCTCCCACCCACTCGGGTAGCATCCTCCTCGGCACCACCCTGTGACGTCAGATTTTACCTGCTGGAAGCAAGATCTAGTGTGCCACTTGCCAGGGGAGGTTGTGTGGATGTACACCATGTGCCACTCCTACAGTTACAGGTTAATAACTTGTTGTTCTAGGGGCATGGATACGGTGTACTGTCCACACTTCTGGCAAACTGCTAGCAATTCTCTGGGAGGAGGGAGCAAGGCGCACACACCTTACTTAGGGAACAGAGATTGGAGAACCCAGGCCCCAAAACCAGTATCCCAGCATGACTCAAGGTTGATGTGGTAGCGGGAGATAAAGGTGTGTGCCAACTTCCAGGTAGCAGGCCTGCAGATCTTCTGGATAGGGACATCCCTGGAAGCAGCCACCGAAGCAGCGGTATGACTAGTGGAATGAGCCCTAAGTCCACAGGAGAATCCCTACCAGTCAGCCTGTAGCACAGGTCGATGCAGGAGACTATCCACCTGCCAATCATCCACTTAGCTGCTGGTCCGACAGATGCGGCTTCAACGTAGGTGACAAACAGCTGGCACACCTCTCCCCGAACTCCAGCCATGTGCTCCTTATAGTAGGCAAGTGCTCGCCACAGGTCCAACATGTGAAGCCTGTGCTCAGCCTCCGGTGCTGGCTTGGTAAAGTAAACCAGGAGACTAATCACCTGGTTAAGGTGAAACTCTGAAACAACCTGTAGGAAGAACTTCGGGTTTGCATAGCACCATCGAGTTGACTGCTTCTGAGAGGCCTCAACCACGAGGACCTCGTTGAAGAGACCCAAAGCAGGGAACTCTTGCTGCTCAGGAACTAGGCTGTCAGTTGCAGGGACTGAAGGTCTGAGTGGAGGATCTTCCCCTGACAGCACGAGAGCAGATCCAGGTGAATATGCAGATACCACAGAGGCCTGTGCTGAGGCTGAGGAGATCGGGGTACCGGAATTGGTGTGGCCAGTCCGAAGCCACCAGGATCATCTGCATCTTGTCCCTCCGAGCTTTGAACAATACTTTATAAATCAGAGGAAAGGGAGGGAAGGTGTACAGGAGGTCTGGGGTCCAGGGCCTCATGAAGGCATCCTCCAGCAGCGTTCTCCACTGAGGGGGGCAGGCATAAACCAGCCTCAGCTTCATGTTCTCCCGGGAGGCAAACATCAAATAAAATTTATTGGAAAGCAAATTAAGAGCAAGTTCTTTTTTACAGTCGCATCCAGTACAAAAAACAGACATTGTCAGTACAAAAGGTCAATACAATAAATAAACATAAGATTGATGTGCAGAATATAAATGAATAAGTAAAATTAAACTAGAAAAGAGACAGTATTTAGATATGAGGGGGAGGTACAAGAGACAATACAAGAGATAATACAATTCAATCGGAAGTAACAATTTAAGAACAAGTACAGTCATGTGTCATACATTCAGACAAGATATGTTTAAAACAAGATATTGATATTAGTGAGCTCAGTTTAAGCTCATTTTGTGCAGCTGCCCATGAGGAAGAAATAGCAACAGCCAGTCTATAGCTACCTGGCTTGTTTCTAAATCTAGCTAGAGGGAACCGCGGTAAAACAGCAGAGCGTAGACTAAACTTAGTCTGCGACTTAACAGGGACCACGTCAGTTAAATATGAAGGAAATTTCGGCAAAACAAATTTGTAAACAAATATCCACCAGTGAATCTTTCTTCTCATATATATACTAAAGAAGACCCTCTTGGGGGCTGGGGGTGGGGTGGTAAGGCGAGCAGCCACTAGGTTGCTGGCTTTCGAGCAGACAAGACAGACCATTTGGCCTATTCTGCTGGCTTTTAGCATGTTAGTGTAAGGACTGCAACCCAGACTGAACATACAGAATACAGTGATGAGTATCCCAAGGTAGAACCGTGATGAACCTAAGAGCATTGTGAAAAAGTGGATCCAATGATTTTAAAATAGTTTCAGTAGTTCTCACATAAATGCAGGCTCTATAGTCAATCAGAGACAAAAAACAAAGAATGAACAAACTTACATCCCTCAAAAGACGGCTACTTGAGAAGAATCAGAGCTACGGAGTCGTCGAACCACTTTGCACAGAGTACGGCTACCCGGTAACAGACCACTGAACTTGGTCTTATATTTAAAAAACAAATAATTTCTTCAAAAATAAGAACACACAACAGCAGCACCCCAGACATCAAACGTTTCCACTTCGGTCGACGCTTTCTCATCGCTTTCTCAAGACAATGAACAAGCTGCTTACAAATACCAAGACTAAAGCGTAACTTATTACATGTCCCCCTGGGAGGGTGCACCACTGGGAGAACAGGCTGGCTACTACCTCCTAGTGAAAAGACCGCTCATGAGATGCCTACCTCACTCAGCTGAGAGCATTCCCTAGCTGGTTGGACACATCGGCCACATGAATGGCCAGAAGGTTAGTGCCCAGGCTGCAAACGAGGGTCCAGATGCGGAGAGCTTCCCGGTACTACAGGAGGGAATGCATCCTGCTCTGCTTGTTGAGGTAGTACATGATCATCGGGTTTTCTGTCTGGACTTTCACAACCTGATCCCAAGGATGCAGAGTGAACACCATCAGTGAAAAGGCGCACTGCCTGGATATCCAACAGCTTGATATGCAATTGGGATTCCTCAGTGGTCCAGAGCCTGTGGACTCTGTGGTCACCCAGGTGGGAACACCAGTCCATCAGACAGGTGTCAGCTGTGATAGTGACCGTCGGCTCCAGATAGACAAATGGGACCCCTTCCTGGAGATGGTCCAGGACCAAACAACAATGGATGGCGTCCCACATCTATTGAGTCACTGAGACCAGATAGTCGAGGTGATCATGGTATTTTTGTTTTTTTTCGAATTTCTTTCTCTCCAGTCACCACCAACAAAGGCCCCTTCGGTTGATTTACCTTATCCTCGCCTGTCTGAGGTCCTCCCATCTGTGTCTGGATATCCAACTTGCTCGCGATGCACCCAGTGGAGCTTTTCCCCCCCGAATGCACCCCCCCCGGGTGGGGCTACCTTCTGCTCCATGGCGTTTTCATCCGGCACTCCATGGGCGGAGGCTATGTTGGGCCCAGGACACAGTGGGCAGGATACGGCAGTGGAGATGGGGATAGGCGACGTCTACCCCCCCCTCCGGTCAGTGGGTGTTTTTCACGTGTTCTTGAGCTCCCCCTAGGAGCCTGGACATACAATGCCATACAATGCTGATGGGTGCGCTCCTGCACACAGCTCGTGGACGGCTGCTAAGGCTCCTCCCCTGCACCTAGCATGCTCCCCGGACTGCGGCACTCCCAGCCTCCACTAGGAGCTGCTCACGCCAGGGAGTCATCCACTCACCCTCCCCAGGAGAGGAGAGCTGTCCTCCAGATGCTCAATCCTCTCCGTCTCCTGCCAACCCCCGACGATCCAGGCTCACTCCCGAACCCGGGTCGCCGGCATGGCACGAAGTGTGGCTTCCAGTGCCTCAACCTTTAGCACCACTGGGCAAGCCCCCCGTGATCATGGTGTTGAGACCACTGATAGGCGAGCCCCCACTGCAAGAACTGCATTCTAGCCCCCACTGCAAGAACTGCATTCTCTAACAGGCCCAACAGACCATGCTGGTGCAGGCCGCCATGTACCCCGGGAGACACAGGAAGTCCTGGGCAGGGCGCAACTGCCCAACCTGAAATGATCAGGCAAAGGAGGAAAGATCCTCAGCCCTGTCCACCAGGAGCCGGAATCGAGCTCCGCCCTGATGAAGTGAATCACATGTGAAGGGACATGTTCCAACTTGGCCTCGCTGACTAAGAGGCCAAGGGCAGAGCAGGTTTGGAGGGTCAAGTCACTGGACTGCTCCACCTCCATCCTGGAGGAGCCTGCAATCAGCCAGTCATCCAGGTACAGGTACAGCTGGACTCTTCTGTGCCGTGGGAAGGCTGCCACCACTACAGTGTTATTTGGGGAAGACCCGGGAAGCAGAGGGGAGGCTGAACGGTATGGCCCAGAACTTGCACAGAATCCCCTCCAAGCAGAATCACGGGAACTGCTAGTGGGATAGATGGATGGGGACATGGAAGAAAGCATCCTGAAGGTCCAGAGAGTAAAACCACATGTCCTGCTCCAGGGATGGGAAGACCTGATTCACAGTAACCATCCTGAAGGAGTGTGACTGCAGAAATTTGTTAAGGTCATGCAGATCCAGTAAGGGGCGCCAACCCCCCATCCACTTTGGAACCAGAAAGTATCTAGAGACAAACCACAGATCAACTTGGGGGGGGGGGGCAATGTCCTCCCAAAGGGTGGACAACATGTTTGCGGACACCATGTCCTCTCAAAGGGCGAGGGCTCGACTACGTGGGAGAGCCTCAAACTCTAGAGGCAGACCCCAGCCGATCACTTTGAGCACCCACTGATCTGTGGTAATATCGGAACAGGTGGAAGCGAAGTGGTGGAGCCTGCCTCCCATGGGGGTCCCAGGGCTGTGGGCATGGAGGGGGCACCCCCAACCTGTCACTGGCAGGCTTGGAGGTGTGGTGGGGCAAGCTGAGGAAGCAGCTGTCCCTTGCCCACCATGTTTCCTGACGACGGAAGCCTAAGACTTCGGTCGAGAACACCAAACCTGCTGTTGCCCGGCATGGGGCCGAGGCGGTTTGGCCACAGGGGCAGAACGGGGCTGAAACTGAAAGGATTTTTTCTTAGACTTCAAGCCCTTGACGTCTTTCTGTGTGGAGGTGATGGAGTCCAGGGTGGCACTGGACTTCTCCAGATGGGTGGGATGGCCATCCACATCCACCCTGACCCAAACAAATCAGTAATAAAAAAGGGAACATCCCCCAGCTTGTGCTGGGTATTGTCCATAAAGGCCGAAATCCATAGCCACGTCCTGCAGTGCAAAGCCACTGCCATGACCACAGACCTGGTACACAAGTTGCCAATGCCCATGGCCATCTGAAGCTGCTGTTTTGCAACATGGCCTTGATCCTGGACCAGCCTGACTAGCAACTGCAGGTCAGCGAGGAGTCGAGGGAGCACCTGATCGAGAGCGCCCAGCAAGCTATGGGCAAAGTGGGCCATCATGAGGGACAAACTAGCCTGCCGAAGGCAGACAGAGGAAGCCATGTAAACTTTATTGGCCGCGTGATCCAATTTTTTTGACTCCTTGTCAGGAGGCTTATCGAGATCCTCGACATGGCCAGTATGCCAAATAATGGAGTCAGCAACCAGCCCTTCAGCCAAAGGCTGGTCTGTAAATCCTGAGAGAGCCTATGGGGGCTGCATACTTGAGGGCTATGCGAGCCGATGGCATGGAGCAGGACACTGCCACAGTTCCAATGCGGGTCCAAGAATAGCCTCTGCAACAGAGAATGTGACCCTAGGAGAGCCGTCCCTGTCGAGGAGCTCAGTAAGGGGGTATTTAGCCCACTTCTGAACAGGTTCCAACAGGATCCCCATGGACACCAAGATCAAGCGATGCATGGTCCCGAAGGAAGAATGACCATGGTCCGCTGACAGATCCTCACCTGACTTGCTGTCAAAGCTAGGAGTGAGGTGATAATACAAGGACAAGCCCTCAGAGTCTGTGGACCCGTTGAAGAACAGCCTAGCCCCTGTATCCCCCCTCTGACTCTGCAGTGCTCATCAGTGTGAGTCACCATCACCAACAGCCGACAAGGAAGCCTGGGGCTTTGCATGGGTGTCCTTAGGAGGGGAACCTTCCTCAGGCTGTAGAGGTGAGGATTCCACTCAAATGGGTGGAGAAGCCAGGATCAGCTAAGCTGGAGGAGTCGGCTTGAGCAGAAGGGGCAGCAGCCAAGGGAGTGCCAGGGTGGGAGCCAGCACTGGCCAAGGCCCAGCACCCAGAAGGAGCTGCTGGCACATGAGCTCCTCAAAGTGACACTGCAGCTTGTAGCAGAGCCGATCCTCCCCAGAGCAGGAGGAAGAGGAGGAGTAGCAGCGGCACTGCTTGCCCCAGTGTTGACGGCGGGGCCGTCGACCTCGTCAGAGCTGCTCGACCATGAGTCTGAAGATCTCGACTGAGATCTCAACCACCAGAGAACCAGACAGAAAAAAGAAGCAGAAACTGGTGATGGAAGCCTGGGGTTCCCTGAAGGATCGAGCTCCTGAGGGGAAGGATCCAGTTCAACTTGCTGACCCGATCTGCCCTGGGAGAGGAGAGGCAGGACAAGAATCCTGGTGATGGAGGTATCTCCTTCAACCAGCTGGTTGACCAGCATCTTGGACGACAAGCCCTACGAGGACACCATGGAGGCCGCCAAGCCCAATGGGGACTCCCTACTCCATCAAGGGGCCACTCTCCTGAGGGCCTTGATCCCAAGTTGCTCTACCTCTCTGCACCTGCCATTTAGCTCCCACTCTCTGATCTCCTAAACCTGTCTTTCCACACTGCAACAATCCTGTCAGCCTGGAAACATGATATGGTTCTCCCCCTGCTTAAGTGAGGAGATCTTTCCTCTCCCAGGAACTACTGTCCCATCTCGCTCCTTCCCACCCTGGTTAAATTTCAGGAACACCTTGCTCTCTCCCAGCTTTCCTCCTTTCTTGATAACTCCTCCTTCTTCACAACCTTCCAATCTGGTTTTCGGAAGAATCACTCCACTACCACTTCCCTACTCAGACTGACTGACTCTATCCATACTGCCACGGATAGAGGTCACATCCCCTCCGCCATCTTTGTCGACCTTGCAAAGGTTTTCGACACGGTCTCCCACTCTCACCTACTAGAAACCCTCTCCTCCACTGGCTTATCTCAAATCGGCCTGCAACTGGTTCAGAGCCTATCTGGCAGGTCGTACCCCAATCAATTAAAATAGCTGATTCTACATCCTCCCCCCCTCTACCCACCTCTACTGGTGTGCCTCAAGGTTCCATTTTTGGCCCACTCCTATTCTTAATCTTTCTGAATGACCTACTGTCAGCATGCTCCTCATCCTCTATCCACATGTATGCTGGCGACATGGTCTTGTTCACCTCTGGCCACTCTCCCTTCGATGTGATTTCCAGACTACAGCTTGACTTCAGTAATGTTCAGCGCTGGCTAATCTCTCATCAGCTTTTCCTCAATGCCAAGAAGACAGTTTCCATGACCCTTGGCACTAGGCAGAGACTCTCTAGGCTTCCCTCACTCCCCTCCTTCCACATCCTTGACGGAACTACTCTAGAGGATACCTCCTCCTTTAAATACCTGGGTGTATGGCTTGACCAACACTTTAACTTTTCAGTACATATCGATGCTATCCTGAAGAAACTGCGCCCCAAGTTTGCCGCCCTTTACAGAAACCGCAGTTCCCTCCCACTACCGGTTCGGAGTGATCTTGTTCAGAAAATGATACTCCCTATAATCGACTATTGTGATATAGTCTACAGTGTTGCTCCCAAGTCTTTCCTCACCAGACTGGATACTCTTTTTAATGCTTTCTGTCGATTTTCTCTTGATGCCCCCTCCAGCACTTACCATTGCTCCTTGTACCATTTTCTTGTTTTCCCCTCTCTGGAGTGCAGGTGTCTCTCCCACTGCACCAAGTTCATATCTAAATACTGGCTTGGTACTCTCCCCTCTTACCTCACCGACTCCATCTCTGCATCACCCCCCCCCCCCCACTCGCCTTCTCAGATCCTCAGACGCGCTCACCCTAGCAATCCCTCATCGCTCTACCTCCACTGGTCAGGAAGCCTTCTCCTACTGCTTCCCTAAGCTTTGGAACTCCTTGCCATCTCCTATCATTTCTCCTCATCCTCATCCTCTATCTCCCTAGCCCAACATAATTTCTATTCCCCAAACTGCACCTGTCTCTAGCCCTCCCCCTCCCCTGCCTTCCAAATGCCCATCATCCTCTGTATTACTTAACTTCTCTCCCCTGCTATACCTCTCCCCAATTTCCCTATGCACCTCCTAGACCCCTAGCCTTAACCCTCTCAGCTCCTGCCCCCTCCATCCCTGACACTTCGGCCCATGTCTGGTCTCCCCTTGCAGGGTTCTCAACATCCTGAAGGGGTGCAGTTCCTCCCTCCTCTCTCCTCCCCCCCCTTCCTCTCTCTAATTCACGTTCCTCTTGCAGGGTTCACTGCATCCTGAAAGGGTTTAGATTCGGCTAGCTAGTTGCCTCTCTCCACCATCCCTCTCCCTACCCCCCCACCACTTTCAATCCTCTGCATGCCCCTCCCTCCTCTTTTCCCTTCCTCCTTCCTTCCCTTGCCCCTTACCTCCCCAACCTCCTCCCTCCTTTCTCCACTACCTGGTCCTAATTTCCCATGCAGGGCTCCTCAGCATCCTGAAGGGGTCTTGGCTCTACGTTGCCCCCCCTTTTCCTCTTCCCTGCCCCATCCTCATACCTTGTCCACCCCATTTTTCCACTGTGCCCAATCCTGCCCCATGGGCCTACTTAAGCACTTCTCATTAATGCTGTCTACTCCCACTGCACTTAATCTGTGTCCACTTCCTCTAATCCTACCCTGTTTGGACTAATTCCTGTTCCTTTCCACACAAGTTTGTTCACCTGCAGGATAGCCTGGGTCATTCTTTTCCCCATGGTATGACTCTGTTATGGTGTGTTTTTGTATACTTGCACTGTAATGTATTGCTCTGTATTTTCTATGTGCTTGTTTTTTGTTCTCCCAACATTGTACCCCCTTCCCCCACCGACGCTTCTGGAAACAGGGTGTTTACAGCTCACGATGCCTTTCCTGATGAAACATTTTCAAAATAAATAAATCGGCCTGGACAAAGGCTTCAGTCGACAACCATCAAGCTAGCAGAGAGATGGGAACCTGAGGCCCAAGAGCACTCGTGGTCCAACAACCTGCACAAGACTTTTTCAATTTGCCTTTGCAGTGCCACTTAAACAATCTTGACCCACAGGAAGGGCCCTCCCTGAGGGTCGGAAGGGACTGACACAAGTCCCGAAACACCTCAGTAAACGAGGCACCAAAGCCCAAAGGAACCAAGGCGGACACCAAAGAAGAGCCCACCACAGACTGGGCTGCTGCCTCCTCGACGGTAGCCCTTTGTTCGGTGGAGTCTGTGTGGAAACTTCCCAACTTGAAAGATTTATATTTTGGCCTTTATATGTGAGAAAAGGTTAGTAGTGGCTCTGCCATGTAGACGGTCTGCATGTGTTTGCTCCCTCTGTTTGCTGCAAAAAAAGCTGGCTAAACGTGATTTTGTCTGCAAGTGGGACTCTAAAGACAGTGAGCATGGTATAACTGAGGACATTTCAAGCATGAGATCTGTGACAAAAAATGTCTGGGCTGAAATGCCATTGCAGATTTGCCAGACATAGGACCCCAGGTACAAATCTGAAAAAGCAAACTACTGCCTGTTACAATTTCAGCTGCAAGCTGATCTTTTACTGGGCACAATGACTTCAAACTCTTGTACTCCAAACCATCACTGACACTATATGGTAAGACTTAAAAATAAATATGGAGTTTTCTGAACATTTTCTTGGAGCAGCAAGCAAATCTTGCTTGTCTTTTTATTTCTAACCACGGGGTTTTATTTCTTAATTATAATGACAAAAATGTAATACATCCAGAAACAATGAGAGAATGTCGTGATCATAAACACAGTTGGCATGTCACAAAAATTGAACTGATAAATACTCACGCACAACACATTTAAAGTAAGCAAAACAAAAAAGAACAAGAGGTGAATCTCAAGATCAATTTTTTTTGTTGTTCACGACCCTGTCTAGCAGTCAGTCCATCTGGTAGCTTTTCTGAATGCTAACGTTTCCGTAAAACAAGCCTTAAATAGTTGCCAAATATGTGCTCCAAGCCCTGCTGCACAGGCTCACGTGGGACTCACGAGAAAATTACAGGAATAACTTACACATACTTCCATGTACTTTGGTTGACTAATTCCCTTTCCTTAACCCTCCCCACATATGCACCCGCTCCCCAGTTTGTTTAATCATGACACTGTGAGGGGGAAAGCAAATATCCGAAACTACACCTCTGCAGCACTGGGCACATTATGACACAAAACAAAGTCATCACGCTAAAAAAGACTATCGTGTACTTTAGATGGATGGGCATGGTGGACTCCTGCATAGCCATGGAATGGAGGACATCAGCCCAGTGGCAGTGGAGCAATACCAAAAAGGGAGTGAGGGGCCAGCCCGGTGGCGCAGAGGGCTGGGGCGCTGCCGCCTTACCTCACACCATGCCGGTGACCTAGATTCGGTAATGGACTCGGGGTGCCAGGGGCTGGCAGGGGAAGGAGAGGATTGAGTGTCTGGAGGACTGCTCTCTTCTCCTGGGGTGGGTTGGGTGGGCAGCCCGCTCTGTCAGTGACTCCCGGTGCAGATCGGTAGGTTACTACAAGCAGCGGTGCACAAGAGGACCAGAAAAGCGTGAAAATGCATGCATGCCATCCGGATGATGGCGTCTCGCCTCCTTGCGTCTCCCAGCCAAGGATATCTCCAGGCTGCATTTAAGTGTCCCGGTAAAGCTGCAAGGGAGCGCTGCGTGCACTCCGGTCTCTCCTCCGAGGGCCCTGGCAGGATATGGGAGAGCCCCGCAAAGGGATACGTCCGGGACAACCAGGGCATCAGAGCAGCTGGATGGTGGATTGGCAGAGGAGGCAACGGCAGGACTAGGCCACCCGAGGGAGAGGATGACACCGGGCACGTCGGAGGAGGTAAAGAAATAATGCAAACAAAAAAAAGGGAATGAGGGTCTGATTTGCCCAGGCCAAGAAGCAAAGCTATGCAACACCACCGCTGGGAAAACAGTTGATATACAGTGCAAAACCAATCAACAGTAAAACAAAATGTAATGTAAAGTTTTTTGTATGTTTTTTTAAAATCATACAATCTGTTGCCTAGATTCTCTCAGCATATTAAGTTCAAAAAGTTTAAAATCAGCCTTCCTGCTGTCCTCAGAATTGAAAGCAGACTCATGAGCTGACTGAAGTGTGTGTGTGGGGAGTCAAAAGCATTGGCAGACTCCCAACTAAAAAGTGAGGAAACTATTGCCCCTCCAGACTCCTGATGCCTGTGCATCAGTCCCTGTTGCTCAGACAACGGTGCATTTCTATACAGTAACACAAATGTGTTTTTTGGGGTTTTTTTTTTTTTTTACTTGGGTCTAAAGCCCCATTTTCTTTAGACCACACCCCAACTACTCCAGTGGCAGACCTTGGTGACAAATCTTTTTTTTTTTTTATTTGTGTTTATTAAAAGCATACATGTTTACATACAGTGGTGCATTCGCTATAAATGACATTACATGTACATTTCTGTTTATAATTGGATTACTTCCATCAGTCTTATTATATACAGAATAAAGTATGGGGTGCTGTGTGTAAAGAGAAGTTTACACATACCCAAGGGGTTAGATGCTATATAAACCCCGAGAGCGAAGCTCAAAGGCTTTGTGCAAGCATCTAATCCCAAGGGTGTGTGTAAACTTAAGAGTTTACACACAGACCCATGTTTTATTTTATATAATTGCTGGGTTTCCCTTTTTTGCCTCAACAACTATATAAAATAAAACCTAGTTGCTGTGCGACTGCAGTCCGCTTAGGTTACAGCGTGTGGTTGCTGTCGCCTTTTTCATTTATTTTAATTTTTTTGTTTGTTTCTTTTGGGCTGCTAGGTTAAGTTAGGAAGAGGCACACACATTTTAAGTACTTACTGCCAACTCCCAGTGGCGGATCTATATCCATTAAGGCAGTTCGGCGAGAAAGCAAAAGTGGAGCAGTCGGGAGGTGAGGAACTCAGTCAGGCGCATGCGCACGTTGAGGGAAACCATACACATGTTTGCCGTGATGAACACTCCTTCATTACAGCAAATTATGCCATGGTTTCCCTACGGGGAAAAAAGGAAAACCAGTTATTATATTTACAGCTATAACTATCTATGTTTCTTTTTGTGTCACATACAAAATTAAATTTCCTCTTTTTTTTCTGTTTACCGATCCATGATGTCCTACAGAATAAAACATTCATCCCATCTGCATAACATACATCACCGTAGCATGCCATTTCTGTCTTTTGGCACCAAATCTTGACCACTAGAGCACAGGCAGTGAGCTGGCCCAGTGGTGCTGAGGGTTGAGGCGCTGGACGCCACACCTTGTGAACAAGCCCTGATCACTGGGGTCGGCTGGGGGGGTGGGAGAGTCGAGCATCCGTAGGACTGCTCTCTCTTCCCGGGTGGGCTTTGGAGGACAATTGCTCTTAGGGCAGTCTCTGGTGGTGGTCAGAGGAGCCCGATGTAGCAACGCTGCGCAAGCAAGAGGACGGAGCTGTGGCACAATGATGCCTTGACAGCCGAGCTCCGCAAAGGGAAGGAAAACCCGCAAGGTAAAAATCCTTCACATCTGGGGATTGGCGAAAACGCCCTCGGTCCCAGGACCATACTCCCATCGCCGGGCTCCTTCATCTCCATGGCCACCCCATGCAGTCCTGGCACTCTACACTGTAAACGGAGTGCCCTGGGTGGGTAGGGCAGCCCTTCTTCCAGGGGGCACAAATCCAGAGGTTTTGTCGGGGCTGTGCGGAGGGAGAGGACAAGGGAGTCTCAGGCCGGAGGTAGAGACCTGGCCACAGAGGGTTGCTGAAGAGTTCCCCAGGGGTGGGAGTAAAAAGAGTTACAAAAAAACAAAACAAAAAAAAACCAAGAGCACAGGCAGTGGTCTCCTCAGCTTTCGTGTTGAGGCAAACTTTTGACTTGACCAATATGAGCCTGGGTCACCTGCATGGTAGTGGAAGGCACTGCCCCCAGCTCCACTGGGCCAGCCGCTGATTCACGGCTTGTAATAATCACTAAACAGAAAGGAGTTCACATCTTCAGATAAAAATGGTATCTAGCAACACAAAAAATATGAGTGAAGGGAAAAATCTAATAGACCAACAGTCTTCCTCCCTGCCTAAATATACAGGTACATACTGTATGTGGCTCCCCCACTAGCGGACCTAGTTATGCAGCCAAACAGCAAACTTTTGGATGTGCTCCAGCCTCCCCCCCTTAAAAAACTGCTACTCAATCTATCTTGTAAATGGTTAATATAATAATAAGGAATTTATTTAATATAGCGCCTTTCACAAATCAAGATGCTGCACAGTCACATAAAAACAAAAACACAATAAATACAGATAAAATCACAGAAGTTCGGGGTAAGCTGTACCCCAATAATAGGTCTTCAGTGCCTGCTTAAAGCACCGCACTGTCCTGCACTCACGTTGCTGACAGGGCAGAGAATTACAGAGGATAGGAGCAACAAACCCAAAGGCACAAGCACCAGATGACTTTAAACAAACCCTCAGAATCTCCAGCAACCCCTCGTCAGCCGAGCAGTGCTGTCGCAAAGGGGTGTAAGGAACCAGGAGCTCTTTTAGGTAATCAGGACCCTGTATGTTGGTTGCCATTTGTTAACTGTGTCAGCACTTCGAAGCCTTACATTTTCAAATTGAAGCTGACCTCGAGTTTCTTTCACCTTTTTTGTCAAGTGCATTTCATGTACTTCTGAATCAAGATCTCATCCTAGTTACTTAATGTTCGGAATACCTGCAGCTGTACTTTTCCTCCAAGACTCTCCTAAAAACTTGGCACATCACCTAAATGTTCATACCCTAGTGTGCAGAAATTTTCAATAAACTGTGACCACACTTGCCAGTTGGATGAAGAGTTCCTTTGGGTTGGGGGGTGGATATATACTTACCTCCTCCTTCAGTTATAGCCATCCCTGCTAAAACAGAAAGAAGCTTGGGAGAAAGACCGTTCATGGAGCAAACTATTGCAGCAATCACATAGTGGTTTCAGAGATACAAGGTTATCAACTCGTATAAAAGAAAATACTGGCCGGTCCGGTGGCGCAGAGGGTTGAGGCGCTGGATGCCTTACCACGTGCTACGCTAGCAACCCGGGTTCAGGAATGACTTTGGGTCGTTAGGGTGCCACGTGGGGGGAGGACAGAGCAGGACTGAGCATGCCAGCAAGCAGCTCTCCTCTCCAGAGGGTGGTGAGGGTAGGTTACCCCCCCCCCCGCAGTTCTGCTCCCACGGGGTGGAGGTACAGTGCGTAGCTTAGGCAGAGGGAGGGGGTGGCAAAAGTATCGGGAGGAGGAAGGGGCCGAGTTGGCGCCACGAGGTGAGATGCCTGCCTCCATACGCTCACACGGTCATGTGCTGGGGAGGTTGGGGAGAAAATCTGTAAAATGCATATGTGTCCCCATCGCCAGGAGGAGGCACCGGGGACCAAACAGCTAGATTAAGGGAAAAAAAAATAAGATACTGATGGTATAGAACCCCTGCCATACTACAAAACATGGGCCTCCTTAACTCTAACTTATGCTGCAGATGTCAACAAGCGGAGGGTGCACCTCTCAACCCTTCGAATATGCATTGATGTCTCCTTGATATGTAACAACTGACAACACCCTGATGTCTGGGATACACGCATGCCTTGCCATTGCTTTGTTTTTTATTATGGTTTTTGTAAGACTAGTATGGTTACCTATGTTTACAGATAGGGAATTTTTGCTGCCATTTGAAATATGTTAAGAACTTTTTGGTTTGTTATAAATATTATATATATATATACTGTATATATACACACACACACAGTAAATATATATATATATATATATATATATTTACACATGAGATCAGCATGTTTTGCAATGTTGTGTGATACACTGTTCTATGTTTCCTTTTTATTGTATGTGTTATGCAAAATGTTTTATTAAAAATAAATAAACCATGACCAAAACTGTAGGCATCTAACAGCACGGGGCAGCTAGAAGTTCAATAGGCTGGAAGCCAGCTCACTAAAAAAACCTGGACCCATCCAGCAGTTCTCCAATTAGGATTTAGAAACAGAGAAAAGTGATGGATAGAAAAGACCTGAACAATCCACTGAGTTTGTCTGAAGCCTCGCTATTTGAACACCCCCTAGTACCTGTCCTTCCTCCAACTCACCCTCTCACTGCCTCCACAACCTTGTCGGGAAGATTGCATCACATATCCACCACTGTTTCCACGAAGTGATGCTACCAATCGTCCTTCTGAACCTTCCCATTTCCAGCTGGAATACATGGCTCCTGGCAGTGTCATGAACCTGGAAGTCTCTATCATGTCCCCCTCCCTTCTGTTTCTACGTTCCAGGATTTCTCACTTGCCCCATGCCCCATTTATTTTCTATGCAGAAAGCAGAGCATATGGTATTGTTGAGGATAAGGCCCATAATGTCAGGATTTTGTAAAATATGAGGTAAGTAGGAAACCAATTTTACTCAACTACTGCAGGTGCCAGACTGGGAATTCCAGCTGTGTTCCCAGCTCAGCCGCTCAACCAGTTCTGGCTGTATTTTCTGCCTTGCACATTGCCCTTCTTATCTGCATGCTTTCCACTGTGATTGCTCTAGTCTGAATCCCTTGGTTTTTCTTCATCCACCCTGAAAAAAATGAGTGTTGCAACCTCCGATATTTTAATCACTGTCAGTTATAACTGGCCATTGTCTGCAAATAACACTCCTGTATTCACTTCCATGTTAGTGCGCTCATGCATGGCTGGCAACATCACATGGCATGGCCACGAGAAATACCAATCACACAGGTGCTGCAAGCTTTCACTCGCAAACAAGCTGCTTTTCTCAGGGTAGGTTACTGGATGACAAGACTCTGGGAGCTTTATAACCTTATGTCAACTCCCAGGAATTAAAAAAAATAAGTAAATAAAACAAGACAATGTCAGGTTATCAAGTATTACTGTATCTCAAATGTCTTCATCAAGGAAAACGAAACATGTTATTTTCGACATCTGGAAATGTATTACAAATGCGGAAACATTCTGTTTTAATGTGACAGTTACCCCAAAAGTATACAATGTTTGATGAAAGGTTAACAACTTCCCCAAAAAAAACAGACACACAGGAGCCATACAAGCAGTTGATTTTCCATAGATCTTGCAGAATAAAGCTGCTGCACGTTACACAAAAAATAAGTACTTTTGCATCCCAACCCCCAAAGTCTTGTAATAACTGCACCATTCATAGTCAAACTATCTCCCCATATTTCCTTTCAAAATCAAACTCTATAGCAGCTGCTTTTGTAGAGTAAAATAAAAACTAGACATAAGCATCACACAAAAGCTTTCAGCAAGTTCGACATGTCTCATCCCTCTCACCAACAGAACCATTTTTTTCACATCCCATCTGTTAAAGTGAGTTTAAGAAAAATGTCTCAAGTGGGAAAGGGAGGGAAATGGCCCCTGTCGCACATTCCATGGCTTCCCATGGACATTCAGCTATTTCCTTTTCTTCTTCTTTTGATTCAGCAGGATCCACTAGAAATTTGCTTGGAAAATTGCAGGGTTGTGGCTGTTCTTTTCCAGAGTGTCTGCGAACTGTCGCAAGACTTTTCTGGACCTTTCCTGGCCCCTCTGCCATAACTGTCCCTACTCCATTTTCTCCACACTGTACTGTAACCCATTTGATGGTAATAGGAAGTCTACTTTCTTAATCCAAAACTGTCCAGTCGAGTCAGTCAACTCAGTAAGGATTTTATCAGCCCCACAGAACAAGCTTTAAGATGTAAAACCCTGGATCTGTGCCTACACAACTGTTAGGACACTAGAAAGGAATATTTAAAGCAGCTGTTCAAAAAACAGGACATCGGAGAGAGGCCCCCCCCTCCGACTCGTCGCTTTGTGCTCCGAGCCTGGGGTGAAGGCTGGCAGAGAGGTTTCAGAGCATCAAAAGGATGCTCTGCCCCTCGCTGCACCATGATCTGGTAACTTACGGTGGTGGGAGTGCCTTCAAGGGCGTGTGTGACCATGCACCAGACCCCCCTCCCCCCACCCAGCAGCAGCATGTGCACAAGATGGTGACGAAAAAAGGGTGGAAATGCTGCACCAGTATGTAGCCAAGTGTGGGTGATGGATAACGCAGACAACAGCAGATCGTGCAGCACACCGCAGTGTGGCTTTATTTTCTTTCAAAGTCAGGATAAAATAATTAACTCCTAAATATATAAAACACAATTCTTTACATAACTGCCATTAATTCACTTTCTAGTGACCACAGGGGATAACCTTAAGCAATGGTATATCCCTTCTTCAGTACATCAGTTTGCAGCAACAGACTATGCAAGTCCTTCCTGTGTACCTAGTCAGTGCCAACTGACCCACTGATCTACCTCTTTGGTGAAAATTCATTCGTTCCCTATGTTGGTCTTGTGTGTTTGATGATGGGGAGCTCAAAAAGGAACAGTCGATAACAAGCTAAAGACAAGGAACCTCCATGCAAAAGCACTGAAGCAAGGGTTGCCCCAAAGAGTATCGGCAATAAAGCAAAGTTTCAAAGAAATACAAAATCACACATACCTCCATAATACAAAGCATCATGGGATGTATATGCAAATCTCCATTAAAGTTTAGGCTGGTTCAGCTTCAAGCAAGAATGCATGGTGCCAATAATTTCTTTTAGGCATGCTACACTTTATTTCTGACTGCACTTAACAATAGTTTGAACAACAGTAGTTTCTTTTTATCTAGCACTCTAATTATATCAAACCCCTTCCCTTGCTGGATTTGTAGGGCACTGTTTTCAAACAACATGAAGTTTCGTTTTATAAAGCACCTTGCACTTCATAGATGTACTGCCAGCACTTTATGTCTAAAAGTATCAGAAACACTATCTTTTTTCATATAAAACACATGTAGTTTTTTATTAAACAGTCAGCAAGCACACCTGGCATTTTATGAAGGTATACATAATTATTCAGATTCCATCCTTCTTCCTATATGCAGTCTGCTACTGTATTTGCTCATAGTCATATCTGTTATTTCCTTAGAAAGGCATATGTCTTCTGGTGAGGGACGGAATGGTGAATAAGATGCAAAGAAAGGAAGAAAAGAAATTTAGGGAGGATACTAAATGACTGCCGTAGGTGGCCAACCTACTACAGTGTTAGAAAAGAACAGGATAGTTTTCTAGAGGTACTTTTGCAACAGACTGTACAGTAGGAAGAGGAGAAGATAGAAAAATGTTCCTAACTGCTACAACAATTTCCTGGCTAGAGCACAGCTCAGCCACACAGTACAATAGATGACAGCCTTGCGCAACCCTCGCCCACACACGCACAGACATACGCACACCAGCAGGCCCTGTGTACACCAGCACAGGACCCTTCAGCCAGCATTACCAGTGCTCTCTCCTCCTCCAGGTTGTGGGGAGGCCCGATCAAGGACAAGCCGGCCATGGGAACAGGAAATGGAGTTCAGGAATCTCTCCTCCATGACGACTTAAAGGGGCCCCCAGCAGGGACATGCCAGCCCCAGGGCATGTGCCTGCAGATCTGGATTGGTCTCCCTAGAGGGCAGAGAGGGGTAAGTCTGGTGGAGAATGGGGGTGGTGTTCAGAGGTCTGACAGTGGGGTGCCGGTGCACACTGAAGGCAAATAAACACATCAGGCCAAACAATATGCATATTTTGAGTGGGCAGCCCGATGGCCCAACATGTTGTTGTACTGATGATCCAGGTTCGGAAGCAGACTAGAAAGCCAGCTGCGCAAGTCGGAGAGGGGCTGCTGCACCGCAGCACTCCCAGCTGGGGAGGGATAGCATCCAGTTCTAGTACCACTGCAGCAACCCCTGAGGAGGGCCAGGGAGTTGGCTTTGTAACAGGGTGCATCTGCGTGCATGCTAAGCTATCAGCCAGTTCCGTGAGGTGCCACAGAGAGGAGAGGTGGGAAAACTGCAAGTAAGCCCTTCTCCACAACAGTGCATCAGGATAACAGGCAGTGGATTTTTGCAGCCCTGTGCTGCGGATCCTGCAGGGGTGATCAGTGAGGTCAGCTGTGGACAGGGCTGGAAGCTCCACCATAGAGGAATGTGCCCTGGCCCAAGGATTGGATGGATGACAACAGAGAAGTATTTACCAAAACAATTTTTTTTGTGTGTGAATACTATCATATACATACTGTTAGTGCAGTACAGGTCCTTGTTTCACAGCTGTTTAATCTTAAATCAAGTAAAGATGAAACAGTAGTACAGATATGTCATGGCAGACACCATATAAAATGTACTGTTTTGCACTAAGACATGAAAATACACAATTTAACTACAATCAGTAATTAAAACCTGATGGTGAACTGCACACTAGATTACTCTGAATTTCTCCAAATGCTTTGTGAAGCAAATGCAACTAAGGGACATGGGACTGAAAACTCAGTTCTGAACAGAGAGGAATATATCCCCCAACTCTGAAAAATGGACTGGATAACGGTTACTTGGAAACACGGAAACGGTTGTCAGGAAAACAGCTGGAATGCTATGTGCAGCAGATGGAAAGAGAGACTACTCCTTTCCATCTTCCTTTTGAAGGGGATCCATTTCTATATGGCACCAATACAGCCTTCACTTTAAAAAGGCACAAGAAGCCTAAACTCCCACTGCAGCAGCCAGACTAATGAAATCATTTCAGGAGGGCACTTTATGAAGGGAAGGGATCGTATTTTGGCTCCATGGAGCCAGCAGCCTGCTCTCTTCTACTTCCTTCTTTCATTTCCTTAGCCAGCTTTACCAAGGGAATCACCAGGTACCCTGTACAGTAGAGTAGCTAGGGATCATTACAAATTAGTGTGCATTTACCATCCTGGAGCAATCGGTTTAAATGCTTCATTGGCAAGCTTTTAAACTAGTCAAGGAGGGAGGCACTGATAAGCAGCAGGAAAATCCCAGCCTCTCCCTACAAAACAGGGTACTAAATGAGAAAAAGACCGAGGTAGAAGGGTCAGTGGGGGATGCTGCAACAGAAGGTAAAGCCATCAAAAAATGGTGAGCAATGAGTACCAATGCCCGTAGTCTGGGTAACAAGCTTCCTGAATTAGTGGCCTTGATGGAGGAGGAACATCTGGATATCGTGGCAGTCACAGAAACATGGTACACACAAAACCATGACTGGGACGTAAACATACCAGGATACACTATCTACAGGAGGGACAGGGAGGGTAAAAGAGGAGGAGGAGTAGCTCTTTACATAAGGGAAGGAATCAAAGCAACAGAACAAAAGGGAAAACAGGGAGGAGAAGAAGCACTGTGGGTGAATTTGGAGACCGGCAATGGAACCACAATCCGCACAGGGGTTGTATACAGACCCCCTTCTCAGGGGGAGGAAATGGACAAGGAAATGATAGAAAGTATACTTAGAATGGCAGAAAAAGGGGAGATATTGCCGATGGGTGATCTGAATATGCCAGATGTTAACTGGAGTACAGTTGCAGCAGCCACTTCAAAGAGTGGGGTTATTCTAGATGCCCTACAGGGGGCATGCCCTAGACAACTAGTATTGGAGCCCACTCGAGAGGGAGCAATCTTAGACCTGGTTCTCTCAAATGGAGATGAAGAGAGGATCACAGATGTAAAGTGGGTAGCCATCTGGGAACTAAGCGGCCATCGAACAGTATGGTTCACAATAAACACAGCAATAAAGTCAAGTCATACAAAGGCAAAAGTACTGGATTTTAGGAGGGCTGACTTTGCCAAAATGGGTGAGTGCCTAAGGAATGCACTAGCAAATGGGCAGGAAGGAAGGGTGGAAGAACAATGGGGAATAATAAAAACTGCCATCACAAAGGTAACAAGCCTTTATGTGAAGCAAATAAACAAAACAAAACGATGTAAGAAACCACTATGGTTCTCAAAGGAAGTGGCAGTGAAGGTTCAAGAGAAAAAGAAACAATTCAGGAAGTACAAGGAATCACAAAAGAAGCAGGACAGAGAACTGTATCAGTTAAAGCAAAAGGAAGCTGGGAAGGCAGTCAGAACAGCAAAGGCCCAAACCGAGGAAAAGATAGCCAACTCGGTTAAAAAGGGGGATAAAACCTTTTATAGGCACATCAGAGAGCAAAGGCAGACCAAGGGAGGGATAGTGAGGCTTAATAAAGGGGAGGGACGGTGGGCAGATGGTGACTGTGAAAAGGCAGAGATACTAAACAAATATTTTTGCTCAGTATTTACAAAGGAAGAGGGGGAGGACCTAAAACAAACAGTAGAAACACTCTGGATACAGAAGTTGATACCACCCATTTACAGAAGAAAGGGTTCTGAAAGAACTCTTAAAACTGAAGGTGGACAAAGCAATGGGGCCTGATGGGATTCAACCCAGAATTCTAAAAGAACTAAGGGTAGAACTAGTGACACCACTGACTACCCTCTTTTTTTTTTTATATTTTCATTTTTATTAGTTTATCTGTACGAGATATACAATACATAACCTTCATAGGTAGGATTTTAAAGAATAATATTATGAGCATACTGCATGACAACATTGTTACAGTAAGAAATTGGTTGAGCCCCTATAATCTTGGTACATCACAGGGGGGAGTATCATTATATTTAGATCTTTTAAAACGGTTCACAACAGGTCAACTCAGCCATGAGTCGGGATTGCCATCAAACGTTTCTAAATTAACGATCACCCTTATTAACGGGTAAAACATCCCTCATCTATATACTTCATTAAACAATAAGGCAATTCTGTAGTTTCCCCGTTATAAGCAAAAACTGAATAGGCTTCCCGCTTAGCACTTCGATCTAAGAAACAATGGACTATAAATTCCAATTCTGTAAAAACAGACAAATATCAAATGGACGTACTTATTTCGAGCCGTTGAATTTTAAAACGGATGTACCATACATATTAGGTAATCTGGCGGTACCCTCGGCCCACGTAGGCTCCAGTAAAAAAAGAGGAAGGTCTTCTAACCTCATTTCCACCGCCCTTTCACTTCCAACTTTTTCCCCCTTCCCAGCCATTCCCTGAAATCAACGCTATATATATCAATAAAAAACAGCAATCTCAGTTAGAAAGGGCATTATACATAAATCATTATTTCTTTAGTGCTCGGGTATAATCAAGTGCAATTGCTTAATAGCAAGCGTTCAGTCATTGTCCCCTGAGTCACTGTCTATATTGTCCTCTTTTGCCTGGAATTCGCGCTCAATACGACTCAGCATTTTGCTTGCTGCTTTTGCTTCAGCAAATTGATAGTGTTTTCCCCCATATATAATCCGCAGACTAGCCGGCATTAGGAGCACATGGTGGATTCCGAGTTGTCTCAGGTGGGTTCTAATGACATCGAAGCTTTTCTGTCGCTGTCTGGTGGCAAAGCTCAGATCAGGGAAAATGTGCACTTTAGCATTGTCCCATTTCAAAGTTCCTTGCTGTTTAGCTTTATTAATAATTTGGTCTCTCTCCCTTACTGAACCTAGAACCACGAGGAGAGTTCGGGGCAGCAGTTGGTTCGTGGCCGCACGGCTTCTTCCACCTTGTGGAGTAATCTTATAAAACTTTTGAATAGCGATTGGCTCCTGAACTTGTAGGGTCTCCTCAAAGAAAGTCTGCAAAAAAGAAACGGGATCTTCTCCTTCGGAATCCTCTGGTAAGCCTATGATTCTGATGTGAGAGGCTCGAGATGCATTCTCTAAATTTTCCAGTAGTCGCCTAAGTGCTTCATTTTCTCTTATGAGGCCCGTAGAAACTGTCATGGCCTTTGCGGCTGCCGCTGATGCTGCCTTCGACTCTTCCTCTAGCATGCCAACCTTAGTATCCAGACTTTTAAACTGAGAAGTAAAATCTTCCAGTTTTTGATCTAGCCTCTGTATCACCTTTAGGAGTGCCGCATTAGTGGGTTGCGTTACACTATCGGAAGCCTCCGATCTCAATTCAGCGCTAGTGCCTGGTTTCGGATCTTTAGCTCGGGTGCCTTCTCCACCGGTAGCTGCTTTATTAGTTCTCCCCATAACTTCCACATGCAGGTGAGTAGAGAAGCAAAAAGGGTATTGTTCAATACTGCAAATTGTCCTCTCCAGATGAGTCCATTCACCATCGAAAAACTAGCGGTTTTGCATTATAAAAAACTTGAATTAATTTGCTTTTAACGGAGCTCTACTAGAATGCGACCGCAAGCTCGGCTGTTGGCCACGCCCCCGACTACCCTCTTTAACAAATCATGGGAGGATGGGGTGGTACCCGAGGACTGGAGGAGGGCAGATGTGATTCCCTTCACAAAAGTGGGAGCAAGGTAGAAGCAGGAAACTACAGACCTGTTAGTTTAACCTCAGTGGTAGGAAAATGATGGAATCACTTCTGAAGGAAAGAACTGTCGATTATCTAGAGGCCAGAGGGCACAGGACCCAAGGCAGCATGGATTCACAGGCGGAAGGTCATGCCAGGCAATCTGATAGATTTCTTTGACTGGGTGACCAAAGTAGTAAATCAGGAGGGCTGTGGACATGGCCTACCTAGACTTTAGTAAGGCATTTGACACAGTCCCACACAAAAGATTAATATACAAGTTAGCCAGCCTGGAGTGGGTCCCAAGATGACAGTCTGGGTAAAAATTGGCTGGAGAATAGGACACAGAGAGTAATAGTAAATGGAGTCCACTCTGAAGAAAGGGGGGTTACTAGTGGGGTACCGCGGGGTTCAGTATTAGGACCGGTCCTCTTCAATGTCTTTATAAGCGACACTGCAGAGGGACTGGAAAGAAAAGTATGTCTCTTTGCAGATGACACAAAGATCTGCAACAGAGTTGATGCACAAGGTGGGGTGGAAAGGATGAGAAGGGACTTGGCAAGGTTAGAGGAATGGTCAAATGTATGGCAGCTTAGATTCAATGCTAAGAAGTGTAAGGTAATGCACCTGGGAAACAAAAACCCAGGGGAAGAGTACACAATGGGGGGTGAGATACTAACAACAACAAAAATGGAAAGGGACCTGGGGTAGTCATATCAGATGACCTAAAGGTGGGCAAGCAATGTGAGAGGGCAGCAAGGAGGGCTGGGGGGATACTGGGATGCATAGGGAGAGGCATCACCAGTAGAAAACAGGAAGTTATTATCCCTCTGTACAGACAGCTGGTGAGACCCCATCTGGAGTACTGTGTGTAGTTCTGGAGACCCAATCTCCACAAAGACATAGACAGGATGGAAGCTGTCCAGAGGAGGGCAACTAAAATGGTGCAGGGTCTGCACCGGAAGACATATGAAGAGAGACTTAAGGAGCTTAATATGTATAGCCTCGAGGAAAGGAGGGAGAGGGGGGACATGATAGAAACTTTCAAGTACCTCAAGGGAATCAACAAAGTCCAAGAGGGTAACATCTTTCAAAAAAAGAGGTGTGCAAGAACAAGGGGGCACAATTTGAAGATGGGGGTGGCTCAGAGGTAATTTAAGGAAGTATTTTTTCACAGAGAGGGTTGTGGATGCATGGAACAGCCTTCCGGAGGAGGTTGTGGAGTCAAAAACAGTGGTGGAATTCAAGCATGCATGGGACAGTCATAAGGCAATTCTAGGGGCTGGGGGCAGGAAGAAGTAGGCTGCTGGTTAACTAGGATCTGCAGCTTATCCATTAGGTAGGGAAATGAGCAGACTGGGTGGGCCAAGCGGTCCTTATCTGCCGTCAAATTCTATGTTTCTATGGAAAACAAAAATTGATTTACCTGGCTAATGTGGTTGAAGGTATGGTTACTTGTGCCTTTTTGAGGGATTTTTTATTTTGTTTTGATATGTTTGTCTCTCTGCTCTCCAGTCAGCCCCCATCTGTTCGTCAATCCCCAGCTCTGTCACCGTGGCTTTCCCAGGACTTATCTTTGCCTCCTTCGTTCCCCCGGAGTTCTCCACCCTGGCGGAGCTACCCAGCTCCTGCCGCAGAATAGATCTGGTTCAGGGGGGCAGTGACTGGGTAGCCAGGTGCGGGACCTGCAAGTGGCCAGCATCATCTAGCTACTTGGAGTATACTATAAAATAGGTTGAGAAATGAGAGGCAAATTCATGAATTCTACTGGCTGAGGACAGTCACATGAACGTTTATTAATGGTCTAGTTAGCCACATGGTTGGTAACCCACTTCTCTAATTTGACCTAGAAACAGCAGTACCAGACTACCACAAATCAATGCACCACTGTAGTCTTTGGAGAAACAGGAGTAGCCAATGGCAGCGCAGCAGCACTAATGGCTCCCACAGTCCTCCTTCCCTTTTTTTTTTGCCCTATCTGGCCCTCGTTCCCTCCGATCCTCCCAGCCCCTCTCCCTCGGCATCCCCCAGGACTTACCTTCTTTCCCAATCCCCCCCAAGGCTTCTCGCCATGGCTGGGATGTATGGTAGGGGAGGAACCTAGGTTGACAGGAGCAGGGCCTGTGAAGGATGTCGATCATCCCGCCAGCCAGGGTGTTTTCCTCTGGTTTCCTGTCTTCCCTTTGTTGCTGCTCTATCTCTCCCCTTAGGGACATCGGTGTTGGGACTATGTCCCCTGCGTGAGTCTGTATGTTCACACAGTACGCAATGTGCACATCTCTCTCTCCCCATGTCTCACCTGCCCTACCACCCACACTTCTGTAGGTGGCAGTGCTGCAGCAAGACGCAGCACTCTTCCTCCCCGGGAGAGGAGAGCATCCTGGGGGACGCTCAATCCTCTCCCTCCCTGGACAACCCCTAACGGCTCAGGTACGCTACCGAACATAGGTCGTCAACGTGGCAGGTAAGGCGCCCAGTACCTCAGCCCTGCAAGTCACTGGGCTGGCCCCACAGTTCTCCTTCCTAACCAGTAAAACTCACCTGCAAATTGGGAGCAACAGTCAGCTAGGCAGGTCAGTGAGGAAGTGTACGAAGCATGAGGGTGCTGGACAGTCAGTTTACTTATAAGTGTAAAAAAGCATACTGGGGGTGTGTGGGGGGGGGACTTGCAGTGCAAAAAGTGTGGGCTCACAGTGCAACATGATGCACTGAAACATCTAGACAAGGCTCCAGAGGAGGAGAGGACAAAGTAAGGCACACCATTTCTCAAGTCTTACAATGTATTTCATTAAAAATAAAGTTCAAAAGTCTGTTTACAACCTTATTTCTGCCATTTCTGTTATCAAAGAAATAACATATTCATCTATTGTTGCAGAATATTTTTCAAAGTGACAAGACACACATAAATTTCTCCTATTTAACCCCCCAAAAAGCCCTTTATCTTATTTTTAAAACAAGTAATCCATTGCAATAACCTACTCCAGGCCATGGGTGTATGGAGGCATTAATGCATTTCCTGCAGTGCCCCTGGGGCATACATTAATATCCCCCATACACCCATGGCCTGTCGTGAGTTATAGCTTATTTCTGCTCTCTCCTATTACCCCTAGGCTGCGGCAGGATAGGTGCACAAGCAGGCACACAAGTGTGTGTGTGGTGCAGCACCAACCAACGTCCCCCTCCCACTAGCCACTCTAGCTGCATTGTCACCTGTGGTAACCCAGGTGGCAGTATATGTGGGCCAGCTCCATCCCTCCGAAAGGGCGTCTTCCCAGATGCTCAATCCTCCCCACCCCCGCCAGCACCTGACAACTGGAGCTACGCTCCCAAACTCAATCGCAGGCATCGCGAATGACAGTGCTACTGCTGTGCTGACAGGTCACCTGTTGAGGAATTTTTTTTGGTTTTCTAAGGGCTAGCACTAGCACCTAAAAATAGGTTGAAAATGTCATTGAAGTTTTTTTTTCTGTGTGCTCCTTACATTGTTTTTTTCTGACAGTATTGGGTGTGATGTGAAAAACTGTGCTTTTACCTTCAAGCTGCAGACATATCCAGTTCTGTCCCTCCCACTACATCATTAGCATGTGACCTCAATCACTGTCACATCAGAATCCCTGCCGCCTGACTGGCGAAGTGCTGCAAGTTACCAATCAAGCAACAGCAGTCTGGCTCTTCTTGATGACTAGTGATGTCAGTCAGTGAAGTCACAATGCTGAAGATGTACAGCGAGGATGAGAACTGTCAGCCTCCAGGTAGACTGCTGTTCCACACATTACCCCTAGTACTGCCAGGCAGAAAATCTGATTCGTGAAACAGAAAAGAAACAATACTCCAGAAGTAAGAAATGATAATGGACTAGCCCCAGCTGAGGCACTTACTTCTTTCTC
This sequence comes from Neoceratodus forsteri, assembly GCA_016271365.2. Taxonomy (NCBI): domain Eukaryota; kingdom Metazoa; phylum Chordata; order Ceratodontiformes; family Ceratodontidae; genus Neoceratodus; species Neoceratodus forsteri. The sequence continues at coordinate 1,734,164,635 of CM057449.1, forward strand.
TCCTCTGTTCGTATGTGTTCCACAAACATATGCACACCACACTCATGTGATTGAAAATGAAATAATTTTTTGTGCAGCACCATGTTGTGCATTAGAGAAAGAGTTATGTGTGCTTCGGAACAGCCCAGGTTCCAGCGGTCTTGGTGGCACAGCTAGTTAGCGCAAATGGAACGGTATTCCGGGCGGCCTGGGTTTAAGTCCCAGCTGAGGCACTTACTTCTGTCACTCCTCTGTTTATATATGATAGTGGACTACTTTCGAAAGTTAATATTAATTCCACGCAGTACTACGGCTCTTTAAAGTTGATCACAATTGGTGCTTTTTTATCAAATATATTTTTTGCTCCTTCTGGTCATGGGTTAGGATCTCCTTTAGCTGCCTCCTAAGCAATCTGCCCTTCCTATCGAGACCATGCTGCTGCTGCCTTTCCATGTTCCCACACTCACCCATGACACACCCCTGTACTGCCCCCCCACCCCAGTTTACCCTCTGGGGACAGGTCTGCCATCAGCTACTGTGGTGTTACCTCTGCACAGTCATCTAGCCAGCCAAGGTGGAGGTGAAGGTGTGGATCCATCTTGGAGTGCCCGCTGACAGGGTCCAATGTGGGAGTGGGTCACTGCAGGAGCGTCTCCCAAACAGCCTGTGCACGCTGTTTCCTTGTTCTACCCTGTCCCCCACCCCACCACCAACAGCATGCATCAGGATTGGCTGCTGGCTAGAAAGACGCAGAGCCAACCTGTGGGCACATTCCAATGGCCCCACCTGTCGTTCACAGATCCCCTGCACTGTCACCTGTGGTCACCTAGGTGGCAGTAGGACAGCGGGACATGAGTCGTCCCCCCCACTGAGGAGGAGCGCGTCCTGTGGGCTGCTCAATTAGCCTGCCCCCGGCCAGCCCTATGGCAGTCTTGGCTCATTCCTTGAACCCGGATCGTCAGCATCGGATGCAGTAGCTCCCACTGTGCCTGCAGGATGGACAACTGGTGCTCTTTAAACATAGAAGAATTCCTCCTACTTCCTGAAATTTAAACCCTGGGATTAACAAATATATTTATCTCACCTGCACTTGAAACTTCAACATCAAACGCTAATGTCACTCTGAAAACATAAGTCAAATCAACATTTTGATCACAGGATATTCTGGATTGATCTATGTAGAAAATCTAGATTGATCCGTGTAGAAAACGCAGACAGTTCTACTTGTTTATTTCTTTAGACTCAAGCAAATGCTAGCTCTGACTTCTTCTACGCTTATAAGATTAGAGCAGCAGTAATCACTCTGCACTACAGTAAGGCTCTGTTGAGGTTACAAAGCAAAACCATTGCTCATTCCTAGATCACATGAGAAACTACACTATTTAGGAAGCTTACATTTCCTGTAACTTTCCTAATCTCTATGAAATGTTCGTGGCCCACTAGTGCAGCAGTTGGATTTCTGCTTGCGACATGAACCCGTGTTTTAGAAGCTGTCTGGGGGAGAGTGTCCTGACTAGCTCGCCATCTCCCGCGGGTGCACGGCCCCGTGTTTGATGACCTCTGGAGGAGGCCAGAGGCATGACAACACTTCAGGTCCTGCTGCATGGGGAGTGTGATGGACGTTAACTCTCACCTTGATGTCTTGGACGTCGCGCTCCCAAGGAAATTCAGAAAATGGTTCCCTGGCTGACCAGACAATGGCTTCCGGTCTCCCCTGCCATGAAGCCCCAGACAGCCCAGACCGCCCCAGCAGCACGAGGGCCAAGTAAGTAGCACTGGCTAGCCCCACCGGCACCTTCCCCCTGGGATGGGAAACCGTCTGACGAAGAGAAATGTTGGGTTACCTGGGGGGGGGGGCGCTGTCATGTGGGGTGGTGGTTGCCAGCAGGGGTGGAGTCCCAGGTGATCAGAAGGAGTAGCTCGGCCAGGAAGCAAGGGCAAAAAAAAAAAAAATTTTTTGTAAAGAACTGGAATTGCAACCCACCCCCAACTGAGAAATGCACCCCCCCCAAACACAAACACACACACTCACTGTAAAGCTAGTGTCTTAGACTTCAGAAATGTACTCAAGCTCTTGCTAATAGAAAAAACAATTACTGCAGGTGTTTCCGTACAGGGTCCAGTAAGTATGGTTGACGAAGGGAAAGGGCCACCCACGTTTATATGGGAAGTGCTAATGTAGGATGTCGTCGTGGGCAGCCCCTAGCGGACTGCTTGCAAAATGTTTCCGTGTGGTTCTGGTGCCTGGCAGCTGTAGTTCCATAGATGTGGCCTGATGAAAGATAGCCTTGAGGAAGATCTTTCAGTTCTCTGATGTAGGCATTAGGCTGTCCCACCTGTGTCATCTTTATTCCTAAGTGTTATTTCCTTGGACCTGATCAGTCCTTCCAACACACAAGTTTTGTGACACCATAAGAGAACTAAAAGTTACCCAAATTAAATTCGATAGTGAAAACTTAGATATTTGATAAACACCACTGTGGGCCCTGATGAAGTGACCCTAGGGCCATGAAACAATGGCTTTGGCTTAGAGATGGCAACTGTATTGTAATTTATTTAACTTAATTTTATTGATCATATCAACTGAAATGCAATTTGTTCTTAAGAAGGTACTTACGACAGCACATAATGATAGGATATTTGATAGTCCCCCATTACCTGATGTTGTTACCATAAAAAACCTAAGGCTAAAATGTAGCCAAAAACAGGAGCTTTCACCTGCTGAAATATGTATCAACATACGCTTGCGGCTGCCGCAGGGGTAGCACTACTGCTTGTTACACCAATGACCTGTGTACGGGAATGAGCCTGAGCATCCCATGGACACATGCCTCCTCTAGGAAGGCAGAGTGTATGGTCTCTGCTACCATACTACCACCTGGATGTTCCTCCACATTTCTCCCCGATGCCATGGCACAGTAAGTACATGTGCATGGAGGTGTGCATGCGCTATGTGTCCGCAGCCCCTACTTGCTTCTTGGTTTTCGGTGCTACAACCCGACCTCTACCAGGTGGCAGCCAAGGAGTGAGACAGCCGATCCCCCCTCCCCAAGAGAGGAAAGCAGTCCATCGAATGCTCAATCCTCTCCCTCCCCCTACTAAGCCCCAGCAATCTGTGCTCGATCCCAAACATGGATCGCCGGCATGGTGTGAGGTGTGGCATCCAGCACCTCAACTCTCAGCAGAACCGGGCTGGCTAGTTAAGCAATCTTCTAATTAACCAAAGGGAAAAGAAAACATACCTCAGATATAAAAGGTAATGGTTGACTTAAAAAAAAAAATACATATATATATATATATATAAATATATATATATATATATATATATATATATAAAATATATATATATATATATATATATATATATATATATATATATATATATATATATTAATTTTAGGCAGTACACTAGCTCTTTAAACACTGCTACGTTATTAGCACCACTTCTTTCCAGAGTGTCTAAGAGATGAGCAAAACAGGGTGCCCATGCACAGTCAGTTGGTAGTGGCACAATTTTTGTGTGCAAGAGGCTCCCTGTTACACCACCACCAAAAACTGCCGTACATAAAATGAAATACTATTCGCTGGTGGAGAAATGTCCCTGGTGACATAGCTGCAATGCAAATGAAGGTCACCAGATGTTGGTGGATGCAAAAGGGTTTTCCTACCACTAAAACCTAGCATGACGACCACTGAGGGTTGTGCATGGTACAGCGTCATTTATATTACATTATAAAATGGGTTGGAAATTTCCTGCTTCCTGTAAAGTGCAAGTTTGTGACCCTGTACTCTGACTCAAATTCCCTCCAAGCCCACATGGCTAACTTCAGTCCCTCTTACCTCTCTCTTTGGTGTCACCCTTCACAGTGCCGTGGTTTGAGCCCCCCGTACGGAGTCAGGGTGGAGGGGGTTTACCCGTGAACTATTCTAGTTTTATCATGAGACATCCATGGTGAGGAAAGGGACATTGTGGTGCTGGAACCCTTTGTGTAGCTAAACAACTTCTGAGACCCATATCTTAATTCTCCACAACTGCACAGGTTTGAACAAGTTCAGATTTGGAATTTGGGAAATTCACATACAGAATTCATGAGCCACTTCACTCATTTTGATTTCCATCACAAACATGGCTGCCACATTTATTCATACATAAAAACCTTCCTTTAAGCCCTAAAAATAAAAAAGTCCATTAAACAAAATAAGTCAATAATGTGAATGTTCTTACTCATGAGCACCTCCTTACACACATAAATTAACAAAAAAAAAATGAAAAAATCAAGTACTACTCAGAGTTTCCACTGCTAGTGTTTTTAATGACCATGAAAAAAAAAACTATCCTCAACAGTTTGCCAAAGAACTCCCTGCTCCATACCTCGTAACTGATGAAATTGAGGTTCTGGCTCAGCATGAAGCGTGTGTGTGTGTGTGTGTGTCCGTATGTGTGTGTATGCCAGTGGAATTCTTCAGAATTCTGAATTCATGTATTTCATGTTACCCCTCCATGAGTGTGAGTGTGGGGGGGGGGCATTCTACTACTGGAATACTGCAGTTTTGAATTCTTGTACTCCAAAGTAAACAAGCATACTATGTACTGAATGTGTAGATGTATGCAACAAGGCATGACAGGATGTGTGATTATTGGTCAATAATCACACACCTGTCAAGGGTGTTAGGCATGAGATGCTTGCGCCGAGTGCGTTTAAACACCTGAGAGAAGTGTGATTATTGACCATAATCACACATCGCTGAAGTGCCTTATTGCACTTATAACATGTATGAGAAAAACATTTTTACTGAAACAATATAATGAATGAAAAACAGAAATGCCAGCTTGTTATTATGAGCAGCTAATTACATAGCTGTAGTGCTATTTTAGTCAAACGCTTGTTTTTTCACACAAACGCTATAAATACAGATAACTGACAGGTGAAAAACATCTCTGGAGGGACTATTTTACATTTTTTGGAATCATATTTTTTGTGGCTTTTAAAATGTTTAGTGTTCATTTTTTACAAGTTACCTATGAACCCATTTTATAAGCGCAATAAGACACGTTGGGATATTGCCTGTGCTGGTTTTACCACATTTCCGGGGGCTGAAGACAGTTGGCCTGCAGTCTAGTGCCTTACTACACCCCAGTGTGTAGTAAAATCAACACAATTAATGCACAATTAATGCCCTGTCATGTCTTATTGCCTACCTATGCTACGCACTGTGTCCCTTGGAGCTCCCTCATCCACACCCGCCCCTTACCTTTACTCCTGCTTCTGGGCCTGGGAAATTTCGAATATTCTCTACCTCCTGCAGTCATCTACGGTGGTCCAGTGTCCCCTTCTTGCTCCCCACCCCAGATGTAATCCCATAGATAAAATGGATCCCTCCCAATCTAGTTCACGCACGCTGGCCATAAATATAATGGTCCCTCACTGATCTACATCCCCTGCCAGATAGCCTGTGTTTTGTTTTTATGTCTCGTCTCCAGCTGCATGCCCGTGCCTCCATTAGGACTGCTTGCAGTAGTTCTAAGTCCTGGGTGGGGCTGTGGCGTGTGGCCAGAGTATCCGGGGACTGATGTGCATTTATGCAAGGCACGACACACAACTTGGGTGCCAGCCCCCACATCTTTCCCTGTGCATTAGCAATGCTCATAGTTCTACACAGGGAAATGCCACAGCCCAACAGTGGTATGTCAATTGTATATGGGGCCCAGATGTTTTCTGGATACCAAATGTTAGGCAAAATTTTGGAAAACTGACTTTGGGTTATTCATCAGTCCAGACTGGAGTTCCTTCTCTACCCGGTTATGTAATATTGGGTCTTTTCGTATGTTTAAAGAACAGTTAGTCATGCACAGCCGAGTTAACAGACAGGGACCTAGACAGTCCATTAATCAGTTTCGGCTCCCTCAGCAAAAAAATGCTTCTTTATTTTACATTAGTAGAGATTATTACATAAGGCAAATAGTCAGATGGTCCCCGCGGCTGAGTCAGTCTTGCACGTCCTCGGATGCTCGGCAGCCAGGCACGTTGGCTCTTTTGGTCAGCAGCAATGGTGGGCGGCAGTTGGCATGATCAGCACCCCCCAAAAACAATTTCTGCAAAAGTAAGCAGTTAAAAAAATATTTTACAATAAGAAAAACTTAGACCTTTAGGTTCCTGTCTTGTTTTGCCTGCACGTGACTGTGCCCCTTTAAGAAAAAGTGCCATTATAGGATAGCATTTACTGATTTTTTACTCACATAATTTTTTAATAAAATCAAGTCAGTTTTAATTATTTTACTACGTTCTGTATTGCCACCTCAATTCTACCTACACAGTTATATATTATCAGCCACATCTAAAGTTAGATTATTTTTATATTATTTTCTAAAAATTATCTCCCCCACCCCCATACAACATTAGACAGCATGTTCTTAATGTTCCTGGAGTGCAGGATGAGCACGAAAACTCTCTGGCTCAGGAGCATGAATCTGTCAACTGTAGAACTGTAAAGTAGTTCTGACTGCCTATTCAATGGTCAATCCTCCACACCCAGTTTCAAAGAAAGAGTTGTGCTCACAGAACACAAAATCCTGAGCGCAAACACGAGTGGAGGTGCTGCTTGTAATGGCAGTGGCACATCAAATGCACACAAACAGTGCATACTGTTTACCAGGGTACAGGCAACGAGACAGCTGAGGTACACTGGTGCTTCTGTTTTAAGTAGACTACCATTATCACCAAAGGCTCAGAGGCTTACGTACTGTCCCAATAGGACACACAAGATGCAGTCAGCCATATTCTATAAACAGAAGCTGCGCTCTACTACTCACCCGCTCCAGCACTGCCATAATCAATGACATCTTTGATTAAAATACACATACTAAGATGGAGCCATGGAAGGTGGCGAGATGTGGTGTGGGTGGCAATAATTCAGTGCTATCGTTCTGTGTTTCAGTTATTTATTTTACTTATTTGTTTATTAAACAAACATCGGTACTGGGTCGCCACAGATGACAGTACACTTTCCCCCACCTTATGGGCACAAATAAGTCATGGGGCCTGGGTTGATAACTCCAGTGAGGGTTCTTTACCCAAACATACTGTAGTAAAGTTTAGATACAAATTGAATAGTGCCTCCACCCAGGGAAAATTAAGTAGGCTAGGTTATAAGCTAGTACTGCCCCTCGAAAAATATAAATTATGTACTCACCGTAATTCTTGATCTTCTAGGAATATCTTCACCACTAATTCACACCAATGGGTTCTGAGACGGAGGTGCTGGGACCCTGCGGGAGCCAGAACTTTTCAGGAGGGCTGGTGCTGAGGTGCGTGTGCGCATGTGCAGCACCGCGAGACTAGCTTGCGCTGCATGGCTTACCACAGCACTGGCCCTCAACCGCCTTAGTACCTTTTTTACCGAGGAGGTGCAGCGTAACCTAAATAGCAAAAACAAACCTAACTAAAGGGCATGAGATAGCTCTTGCGACCCATGTAATAAGGGTCAACAACAAAGAAAGCAGTGTCTTCACAGTCCAAACCAAAAACAAGGGTTGAAGACCGCTGAACAGAGAGAGTGAACCCGGGGGATGGCGGGTCAGTGTGTGAATCAATGGTGAAGATGTTCCTAGAAGATCAAGAATTACGGTAAGTATGCAATTTCACTATCTTCCTGGAATCAATCTTCACCGTTGATTCACGCCAATGGGCTATAGTACCAAACTGAGACGAAAGTCCCCCAGGCAGGGCGATGGGAGTCAGAGCTCACTCAGGACTGAAGTCCATTAAGGATTGTCCTGCCAAAAGAGGCATGCTGCCTGGCATGGACACCCAGGACATGGCACTTGATGAAGGTGTGCACTGTGCTCCAGGTGGCAGCTCTGCAGATATATGCAATAGGAAAAGAGCGAACCTCTGCCAGGGATGTAGCGACCACTCTTGTAGAGTGGGCACCAACCTGGCCTTCCAGTTTCACCTGTGCCATCACACAGCAGTGATGGAGGCAACTGACACTCCAAGCAGAAATGCATTTGATTGTAACCCGCTGACCCAGCCAATTAAGGTGAAAGAAAACAAAGAGCTCCTTCGACTGTCGGAAGTCCTTAGTTCTATCAATGTAAACGTAAGGGCTCTTTTTTTTTTTTTTTGAAGGGTGCTCTCCCCTTCATTCTGGAAGTTGGGAAAGTATGTAGGCAGCACCAAAGGCTGGTTTAAGTGAAACTCTGACACCACCTTAGGTAAAAACTTGGGATGTATGCAGAGAACCATCTTGTCTCTATAGAAAACAATATATAGAGAATCTGTCGCCACTGCATGTATCTCAGAGACTCTGTGGACAGAGGTGATGGTGACTAGAAATGCAGTCTTTCGAGCTAGGAATTTTAGGTCACATGTAGCCAGGGGTTCAAAGGGCTTACAGGTGAGCATGTCCGATGCAAGGTTCAGGTCCCAAGCAGCAACGGGTTTCCTGACTGGGGGTTGAGTTCGCAAAAATGCTTTTCGGTAACCTCTTGAACAGAGGCAGCCAAGCTAGAGAGAGGTTCCGACCAAGCTCATGATACGCTGACACAGTGCAAAAGTGGACCTTAACTGTAGAGTATTGCAAGCCCGCGTCAGAGAGGTCCAGCAGGTAGTCCAAAACCCTTTCTGGCGGGCATTGGAATGGGTCTACATGGTATTTGGAGCATCACTCAGAGAAGGGTTTCCATTTGGCTGTGTAAGTCTTCCTGGTGGAAGGCTTACCAGCCTACATCAATCTCTTCAGGAGCCAGGCGTGGAGATGCAGGGAGCACAGGCTGGGATGAACCAGGGATCCTTGTGTCAGAAGATATGTCTGGAGGCCAGCCCGGAGGCATTGGAGATTCAGAGGCACTGGAAGCCACATTTTGCGACACGCCGGCGGTCCGGGTTCAGGAGCAAGCCTGGGCTGCTGGGGGTCAGCAGGGGCGAGAGAGGATCAAGCATCCGGAGGACTGCTGTCCTCTCTCGGGAAGGGAAGGGAAGGATTGTCATCCTGCCTGCTGATCACCTTCTGCTGGGGGCTGGAGGGTGCTACAGGTCAGAAGGCATGTAGCCGGTGGGCGTGACATGAGGGTGCCCCCACACGCGTGCGATTGCGCCACACACTGGAAGGGAGGGGGTGAAGGGGAGAAAAATAGAAAATTGGAGCTGGCAGGCTCCATGATGGCCCGGCGGCCCCCTGGAGTCTAGATCAATGTTGGTCTCCGGGGGAGGGGAGTTGATGCCTTCGCCTGGCCCTGCCACAGGGGGTGGGGGTGGGGAAACCCCGTGGAGGACTTTCCAGGAGGGTTGCCCATGGGGGACTTTCCAGGAGGGTTGCACGCGGGAGGAGTCGGGGCTGGAGAACAAGCTTCTCCGAGGAGAGGGGCTGGAGTCATCTACCAGCTCCACTGGGGATAAAAACCTTGATAAAAAAAATAAATAAAAAAGAAGATCTGTCAGGAGAGGGAGGGGTCTTGGAGGGTCGTCTGAAGATTTGTTGAGTAGGGGAAACGAATATCTGTTGAGGCCAGCAAGGGGTGATTAGAATCATTTTGCCCGCGTGTGCCTCCAGCTTGAGCAGTAGCCTCTGAACTATAGGAATAGGAGGAAATGCGTACAGAAAGCAATTTGTCCACTGCAGCCTGAATGCATCCTGACAGAAAATGCCACATTCTGGATTGTTTTTGTTTTTAAATCAAGCTTTTCTCCCTCGGATCCGCTGGCGGGTGGTTTCGGCTCTCTCCTGGAGAGCTTAATCCATCGAACGATGGGCTCTTTCCGATCCGCCCAGTCCCCAGCAAGTCCCCCATAGATTTACCCCTGTGGTGGGGCCAAGGAGGAGAGGGCCTCCCCCCAAATGATACAAATCCAGATGCCAGGGTAGCTGTGGGTCGGGAGCGTGGTCGGGACTTTATGTTGCCTGTCAGCCTCCCCAGTTTCTAGTTCTCTCCCTTCTCCGTTGCTGGGGTGTGCATGTCAGTGCGATCATGTGGAGGTGTGAGCACGCTGCGGAGTCCTGTAGCGCCTCCCTTCATTGGCATCCCCGACCCATTCTGTCCTCAGGCCTCCACCTGGGGGCAGTCATTCGAAGGGACTGCCAAGGTACCAGCCCCAGTAGAAAAGAGCTGTCCTCCAAGTGCTCCATCCCTCCCAGCAAGCTGTGTTTGCCACCAAACATGGGTCACTGGTGTCGCAGTAGGTAAGGCGCAATGCCTCATCTCTCCATGTCACTGTGCTGGCTCATGTTCTGGATTTTTGGAGCAGAATTGAGGCAGTTTGGCGTTGAGTGGGGACCCAAAAAGGTCCACCTCTGAGGTTACCCACTCATCAAAGAGAGACTGCGTGACACTGCAAGGGGGAGTGCAGGCATAGGTGGCGTGATCCCTGGCAGGGACCCAGCGACTGTTGCTGGAGCCAAACACTCTACCTGGCTAGAATGACCCAAATGCAGCTCCAACACCCCCAGCCCCACGGGGACTAGAGCCGGCTCAGTGAGATGGGACAAGTGAGTCAGATGCTGTACCCACTGCTCCATAACAGCTGCCCAGTGACGAAACTGCCTACCGAAGTCCCCACATGAGGACAGGGAGGGGTTTCTGGCCCGAGACCTCGAGCACTCATGAGCAGAAACCATCGGCGATACTGACTGTGCCAGGGAGGGCCTCCTGCTCCTGGACACCGAAGACCTCTCGGCAGACCTACCAGAGGGTGACCTCAAGCAGTATCGCTTCTTTTCCTTCCGACGGGAAGAGGAAGAACTCGAGGTCAAGCGACAATGTGTCCCCGACCAGGATTGAGGACGGGCCCTAATCTGCCCTAGGAGATATTTTAGCCACATTTTGGCTTTTCATCTACTTGTAAAAAGGTTATTAGCTCTGTAAAGCCCGGCTTGTACCTTCCATATACAAGCCCAGAGGCCACCAAGTGCTGCAGCCCCACCCCTAAAAACAGCATAATTAAGACATGAAGTAAGGAACGAGGCTGCAGATGCTCTATGTAGAATGTAATAGGATCCGGAGGGGGCCACCTAAATGTACTTAGATTATCTTTGGTGGCAGGAATACATGTGTGGGGCTAATGTACAGCATATATTATAGCCCCACACATGAATACCTGCCAGCAAAGATAATCTAAGTACTTTTAGGCAGCCCCCCAACTTCGATCTTATTACATTCTCCATATGGCGCCTGCAGCCCTGTTCCCTACTTCATGTCATAATTGTGCTATTTTTAAGGGTATGGCTGCAGCACTCGGCTGCTTGGTTGGCTCGTACACAGAAGTTATGGGTTGGGCTTTACAGAGCAAATAACTTTTTTTTTTTATAAATTGTAAAAAAACAAAATCAAATTATAGCTAAAATAGCTCCTAGAGGAGGCAACTCCATGCTATGGGTTGTCTGCCTAGAGCCAAACATGGTGTTAACTGCTCTTTCACATTTTCCGTGTTTCCAATCACATAACAGGTACTTATAGAACAAATGAACCAGCTACTAACATGATACATTGAACTGAACCCTGCCATTTCGCTAGCAATTGAAGTATTCTGCCCTATAATGAGGCCTACTGATGAAGGTTTGTGGCTGGCAGGCCTCCCTCTGTTGCTGCAGTCCTGTCTAAATGTGCCCGTTCTGTTCTGCAGTCCGATGTCGAACCACCAATAACTCCCTCAGCTCTTCTCTGTCAGCTACTCTCTCTGGCACCTCACACAAGTTTGGCTGGGGCTCTCACTACAATCTCTGGGAGTGTCCTGAGGATCACCGCCCTCCACAGCTCAGCTAGTGATGTACCAAGGCAATCCCCTTTGCTGCTGTCCTTTAGCTGTGGAGATCAGTGGGGTGGTGTTTGGCCCCAACTGGTTCTGAAGTTGTTCAGATACCATAGGTCTGATAAGGAAAGGTCTATCAGGCTGTGCATTAAGGCTCAGCTGCTGGGCGGTATTCCCTTGAAGACTGAATCCCTCAGCTGCAGCTTCAGTCTCTCTCTCTCTGTCTGTCTCTCTCTCTCTCTCTCTAGCAGTTTCCTTGTCAGTGACTCTAACGCCCTGTTTACACTGCCGGCTTTGCGGCGCATCAACCCATGCACACCAGTTGATACGCTGCAAATTTGGCAGTGTAAACCCTGTCGGGAGAACCCTATGTGCCAATCGGATCATTTTTTTGATCCGACTCAGTTGTGGGATCAGTAGCTGAGCGAGCACATTAAATGGTGATGTGAATGCTTTGCTGTGCTCGTTCCAGTACAAAGGCCATTTTATTCATAAAAACTGGTGACTTCACAGCCCCTCTTCAGAGTAACCTGCAGCGCTACTGAGAGAGCAGACTGTGTGAATGAGAGCAGAGCCGGCGCATTGGGAAGAGAACGGAAAGGAGCGGCGCACATGAGACAGCGCTGCCACCATGTAAACATGGCTAAAAAGTGCACTTTTCCTGCCACAGCAATGATGAATGGCTACAACTTTTGAGTAACCAAATGGAACTCGAAAAATAGTCCATCTAGCCAGCTCTGCACGAGATCATATCCAACCATATTCGGATTTCATGCCCTGGGGGAATGGTAGGATCCAAAGTCATACAGTGAAATCGGAGGTTTGACATCTGTCTCGGACTCCCTGGATTCCAGGCAGTCATATCAGATAGCTGTTATCCGACTGGATCCTAGGTGACAGGATCCAATGATTGGGATGCCAACAGTATCCGATGGCTTTCAGAATCCCAAACGGCGTCAGTGGCATTCACGGATATCTAATTCCATATGCTATCTAAAGTTACATACATTATATACATTAAGTGAGGACAGAGTAAAGAAAGAACTTAGAAAATTAAAGGTAGATAAGTCAATGGGGCGTGATGGTTTGCATCCAAGAGTTCTTAGAGAGTTGAGGGATGAGCTGGAATCACATCTGACAAAGTTATTTAATTTATCCCTGGATACGGTGGGGGGGTCCGAGTGACTGGAGGACGGTGAACGTAGTCCCAATTTATAAGGGGAGCTGCAGGGAGGAGTCAGGGAATTACTGCCCTGTTAGCCTCACATCAGTGGTGGGTAAGGTGATGGAGGTGTTAATAAAGGAAAGAGTGATAAACTACTTAATGGACACTAAACTATTAGAGGAAAAGCAACATGGCTTTACTATTGAAAATCTTGCCAGACCAATCTGATCGAACCTTTTGATGGGGTAACAAAGGTTATTAATCATGGGGGGTAGTTGATGTGGCCTACCTCGACTTCAGTAAGGCTTTTGCCTCTGTTCCTCACTGTAGGCTAGTAAATAAGACACAGAGCCTGAGGGTGGGATAGAAAATAACTAGATGGGTGGAAAACTGGCTGAAGGATAGAAGTCAGAGGGTGGTGGTAAATGGTGTACATTCTAGGATAATGAGGGCGACGGGTGGTGTTCCTCAGGGGACAGTACTGGGACCAATCTTTTTTTAACATATATATCAGTTAAATATCAGTGGGACTTGCAGGGGAAGTGTGTCTTTCTGTGGATGATGCAAAGTTATATAATGGGGTTGACGCAGCAGGAGGGGTTGAGGCCATGAGGAGAGATCTGAGCACCCTAGAGAAGTGGTCATATATTTGGCAGCTGAAGTTCAATGCTAAGAAGTGTGCAGTGATGCATGTGGGGTGTAAAAATCCACTGGCTGAGTATTCACCAGGGGTAGAACTGATAAAGCAAACAGAACAGGAAAGGGACCTGGGGATTATAATCTCAAACAACCTTAAGGTAGGAGACCAATGTGTTAAGGCAGTAGGTAAAGCTAATAGAATGATGGCGTGCATAGGAAGGGGTATAACAAGTAGGAAGAGAGAGGTGTTGATGCCTTTGCATAAGACCATGGTCAGACTGCACCTAGAGTACGGGGTACAGTTCTGGAGGCCTCATTTAAGAATGGATATAGATGGGTTGGAGAGGGTTCAAGAAGGGCAACAAAGATGGTGCAAGGCATGCAAGAGAAGCCATATGAGACTAGATGGAGAGAATTAAATCTGTACCTGCTGGAGGTTACAAGAGATAGAGATGACATGATAGAGACTTTTAAGTATAGGAAGGGAATAAATAAAGTGAATGAAGGTAGATTAGTCAAAAGGAAAGTAGGAGTTAAAACAAGGAGTCATAATTGAAGATTGGAAGGGGGGAGATTTAAGACCAATGTAAAGAGATGTTATTTCACTGAGAGGGTGGTGGAACCCTGGAAGGGAGATGCTATTTCACTGGGAGGGTAGCACAACCCTGGAACATATTACCTAATGAGGTGGTGTGTGCAGAAACAGTGGAGGAATTCAACAGGACATGGGACAGACACAAGGGGCTGGCTGGTGGGCAGAGGAAAATATCCCTGGGAAGTGGAGACAAGTAGGGAAGGGTGGGAAATGGGCAGACTAGATGGACCAGGATGGTCCTTTTCTGCTGACAAATTACTATGATCTAAGCAACACTACTCCACAGTGTCTGGACAGTTTAAGCTTGCACTCCCTTCTTTCCAACAGTATGCTTTTCTCCCACTGACTCCACTAGCAGACAGTACATTTGCTTCTCTACAAACTCAACAACAGAATAAGAGCACCTGGACAATCCATCAGTCACAAAACAGCAGACAGCCTCTGGGTTGGCCAAATCCCCGTCAGTTACATGAGAGGAGCTGTCTAACTTGCTACACTACAGCCAATTGTCTGTTAAATTACCAGGTGAATTAGTGAGTCCTTCACTGTCCCAAGGGTCCTCTTGCAGTTTTGGAGCAAGATCCTGCAACCTGACAGGCTGCTGCATGTCTTCTAACCCCATTACGATGGTAATGGGGGTCAGAGGGGAATGAGATGTCTATTTAAACTTCTCCATGGTATGCCTGGATCATTGTTCAGCTCATCAGCAAGCTCCTGCCCCAACACCACTGGAGCAACACAGTTAACACCCAGCCCCTTTGTTCAAACCCTGCTCCCCCATGCTCCCCAGATATACCACTCCATGTGGGGTTGACTGCCATGAAGGAGGCATCTGGATATCTCTAGAATGAGGAAGCAGGATCGGGTAAATTCCACAATGACTGCCATCCCATTGGCACAGTGGTAGTACTACCACTCGCAATGCTGGTGACCTGGGTTCAGAAGCGAGCCAGAGTCCTTGGGGGCCAGGCAGAGGGAAGGAGGCTCGAGCATCTCAGACAATGCTCTCCTCCTCCTCCGGAGTGGGTGGGCAGCAAGTTCCACTGCAACATTGCCACCTACGTGACCACAGATGGCTGCGTGTGTGCAGAGCAGCTTAAAGGGTGAGAGGATGCTTCCAGCGGAAGACGTGTGCACGCTGTGCATACAGCCTCATGCCATCTGCTCCATGGAGCATCCGGACAGGGAGAAAAGGAAAATCCCACCAGCTGGCAAGATGAAGCAGATGGCCCTCCGCAGACCCCACACTGACTACTGGGCTCAGTGTGGGCTCAACCTAGTGAGGCTTCTGGATGGGAAACTGGGGTATCCTCCTCCAGCCCCACCACAGGGGAAAGCTGTGGAGATGACAGCCAGGCCAGAGGTTAAGTCCCGGAGACAAGCACTGATTGGGGGGCATGAGCAGATTAACTGGCCAGCTGGTGTGCACAGGAGAAAAAGAAAATTAAAAAAAAAGTCCTTGCCGGCCCGGTGGCGCTGAGGTTGAGGCACTGGATGCCACACCTCACCTTAGCCACGCTGGCACACCTGGTCGGAAGGACTCGGGTCGCCAGGGGTTGGTGGGGAGTTATGGGCTGAGCATTACAGCTCTCCTTCCTCGGTGGGGGTCTGTGCTGCGGATAGCACAGTCAAGAGATTCGCCCACGCTCAGGGTGCTTGGCTGCCTCCGTGGAGGTGGAGACGTCTGCTGCACCCATTGCACGGTGCGCGGATGGAAAAGGGAGTGCAAAAATAGAAGAATCCCTGGCGGCAGGATGATCTCCGACTCCCCGCAGGCACCCTCCCAGGCCGGGCATAAGGTAAGCCCCAGTAATTCCGTGAGATGGAGCGGGGGGGGCAGAAGGAGGCCGTTGGGGGAAGGAGAAATATCAGTTGCGATAAAAAAAAAGAAAGTCCTTAAATGAGTGTGGAAGAGTGTGGCAATGTCATCTGCTCAAGAATCCCAACCCCCATTTTCTGTCCTGTCACTCCTCCCTCCTTCCAACATAGTGTGGCCTGCTACTTTGCCCCAGGCTCAGCAACCTGCCATGGGACATCTGCAGGTTAGGCTAAGCTGCTGTAGCCAGCACAGTGATGTGGGAAATCGCCTGACTCTGGGCACTGAGCTGGGGGAGTCTAGGCTCTAAGGCGTGTTGTGAAGGCAAAATTCAATGGGGGCACCTGTCTTGCTGCTTGGGCTCCAACTTTGGTGGCATGCTGAGTGCCATTACGTTGTGAGTGATCAAACATCTGCACTCCACCACCAACTTCCCCTTTTCTTGCTCCCTCATCATGGATCAGTTGACCAATCAGCTGGTTCAGGCATTTTGTTATCCATTTATTTATTTATGACTTTGATAACAGGGTAAGTGCACTGATCCGAGGGACCATTTTCAGGCATGACCCGGGCCAAGACAATGGTGCAAGAGCACACAGTACAACAACAGAC
This sequence comes from Neoceratodus forsteri, assembly GCA_016271365.2. Taxonomy (NCBI): domain Eukaryota; kingdom Metazoa; phylum Chordata; order Ceratodontiformes; family Ceratodontidae; genus Neoceratodus; species Neoceratodus forsteri. The sequence continues at coordinate 1,734,181,185 of CM057449.1, forward strand.
AACAAGTGAAAGCAGTGACACGTGAAACTGTACAACAAAATTACAAATACAGTTACAGAAAAGGAAAAGCGAGCATAATACGGTACAGCAGATGGTAGATCAATTACCAACAGCGGATTAACAGATCCTCCCTGAACAGTAAGGCAGTACTCTACTGGTACAGGCTGTGATAAGAGCAACATGTAGGAGCTAACAGAAGTACACTCGCTGGTAGTTGGGGCAGGGGAGGATAGAAATTCCAGGAGGAGCTACCCAGGTGAGCAGTGGCAATTAGATTCAGCCAGGAGCCAGGTTCTGAAGTGGGATTTGAAAATGGGGTGTGTGTCAGATGCATGGAGAGGGGCAGGAATACCATTCCACAGTGAAGGGGCAGTGACTGATAGTGCTTTCCTACCCATGTTGGTAGAGACACGGTGGACCTCAAGGGGAGGGACAGCGGAGGAGCAGAGTCTCTCGGGTATAGTTCTGACCTTAAGGAGGGATGAGACAGGGTACTCCTTCCCCGCCCTTATGGTGTTGTCCACAATGCAACTAAGGGAAAAACCAAAGCGGCCTTGTAGGGGAAGTCATCCGAGTGATTGATAGAGGACACAGTGGTGCGTAGAGAACGGGGCCAGGAGGGCATAGTGGCAGGCACTGTTATAGACTGAGGTAAATCTAGTTCGGAGGGCAGAAGACACACGTGAATAAATAGGGGAACAGTAAGTGATGGGGAGCAGATTGCCTTGTACTTAAAATAGGTGCACTTCGGGGGTGAGGTAATGTTTTAGGCAATAGGTAGCCCCTAGTTTCTGACTTACCCTAAGAACTATAAGGTTGACGTGTTCAGAGAAGGAGAGGGAGAGGTCGAGCATGACACCCAGGTATTTAAAGGTGGTGACGTTTTCAAGGGATGGGTTGTCAGGAGAGTAAATACGCAGGGAAGAGTGTGATGTGTTGCTTTTGGCAAGGTAAGGCTTGGACCCAAACAACATAGTCTTGTTGTTTGTTTTTTTTTCGTTGACCAAAAGCAAGTTGGGTGAGAACCAGCTGTGGGCAGAGCCATAATTTTGGGTGAGGACAGAGGATATACAAGAGAGGGACTTGTCACTATGAAATAGGACAAGATCATCTGCATATAGAAGGGAGGTGCAGCTAAGGCTGTCATAGAGGGGAGAGAGTTGATAAAAACAGAAAACAGTATGGGGGGCCCAGGATGGAACCCTGGGGTAACGCCAGTTGAGACAGGCAGGGCAGGGGAGACAGCCGATCCAATACAAACGGATTAGGAGCGGCCACAGAGGTAGCTTCTGAACCAGTTGGAAGTCTCAGACGAGCAACCAAGGAGATATAGTTTGGAGTGAAGGAGGGCATGGCTTGACCATGTCAAAGGCCTTGGTCAGATCCACAAAGACAGCGCCAGTGGGGCACCCACGGTCCATGTTTGTGAGGATATGGTCCATAAATAGAGCCAGGGCCGAGGTGGTACTATGGTTTTTGCGAAAACCATGTTGCTGACTGCACATGAAGTTATGCTTCTCGAGGTGTTCAGATAGTTGGTGATGGACAATTTTCTCTAGGAGCTTGTTTAGGTGGGGGAGGACAGAAACCAGTCAGTAACTGTCGGAGGAATGGGGGTCACCAGCTTTAAAGATAGGGTTCACCTTAGCAGTTTTTCAGGGGTTTGGCATGGAGGAGGTGACAGGGCAAGTCTAAAAATAAAAGTGAAGGGTTTGGCTACAGTAGGGGAGATGAGCTTGAGCAGGACAGGGGGAGAGGTAATCGGAACCGGTGAAACCCCAGTTAGGGAGACTTTTTAGGAGTTTGGAGGTATCTTTAATGGAGATGGCCCTGAAATCCGGTCCAAAAAACAGAACGCACCCTGGGTTAGCCCGGCCCTCCTACAACTACTTAGAAACCGGGATAACCTCTGGCACCTTGCCACTGAAACAGGTCGTCTGTCTGATAGGCAAGCCTACAATGCAGCCCGGAATAAGTGCTCATGGGCCATCAGGAAAGCCAAGGCAGACCATTACCAGGCCTCCCTTACCTCCTCCTGGGGCTCAGCCCAGACCTTCTGGGATAATATTAAGCAACTAATGGTAAAGCCTGCTCCCTGCCCCATCCCAGCTCACTAGAAATGGCACCACCTCCACCGAGCCTGCCACCATAGCTAACTGGTTCAACACCACTTTCACTGACCTTAGCTCAGTCCTCCTAGTAATTTCTTTGACCCTCCCCCCAGCCAACCTCCCCCTGTCCTCCAGCACCCCAGCTTCCACCTGTGAAAGATTTCCACCCGGGAAGCCAGACCCATCCTAATCAAAGCTCTCAATGGCAACAATCCCAGCAGTGACTCACTGGACCCCAGCATCCTCAGGCTGGTGCTAGATGAAGTCCTTGCCCCACTCACCAGCCTAATTAACCAGTCACTCTGCCTGGGACAATTCCCCACAGCTTGGAAAACAGCCATTATCACACCTATTCAAGAGGGCGACAGTCAGGTCCACAACAACTACCGCCAATCTCCATCCTCCCTCCCTCTCTAAAGCCCTGAGAAAGTGGTGGCCATTCAAATCACTGATTATCTGGCTAAGCATAACATTTTATGCCCAGAGCAACATGGCTTCCGTAGGGTCACAGTACCAGCACTGCCCTTATTGAATTCTCCAACTTTCTACACTCCTCCTTGGATACCAGCTCCAGCTAGTGCAGTGTTCATCGACCTCTCAAAGGCTTTCTCACACCGTCTCCCATCCACTTCTGCTGAATGCACTCTGCCACACTGGTCTCTCAGCTGGCCCCTGGCATGGTGCTGGCTATCTTGACACTCTATCTCAGTGTGTAAAAATTAATAGCACACTCTCCAATACCCGTCCCATTCTCTCTGGGGTCCCCCAAGGCTCCATCCTGGGCCCCCTTCTCTTCTCGCTCTATCTGAACACCCTGCCCAGTGCATGCCCTGGCAAAATTCTACTGTATGCAGATGACGCTGTCCTTTTTGCCACCCACCGCAATCCCATCTCCCTACAGGACTCCCTACAGCAGTCTTTCAACAGTACTGAGGCTTGGTTTAAGGAGCGCAGACTCGTCATCAATCTTAATAAAACCAAAGCTATGTTCTTTTCCCACCCCCAAAACAAAGCTAGCAACCACCCACTCTTTATCCTTCCAAGTACCAATCAGCCACTGGAACAAGTCTGCTCCTACAAATACCTTGGGGTTACCTTGACTCAGCCCTCACATTTCACAACCACATGACCTAACATCCGCCACTAACACACGGCTTGGCATCCTATTCCGCCATAGAACCTGCTTCTCTCCCCAAATGCTCTCCGCTAGCTGTTACATCATCCGTTTCTGTCCTTGTAGACTATGGTCTACCAGTTATATGGTGCTGCCGACACCACTGCACTCAACAAAATTCACCTAACCCTGAATAAAGCCTGCAGATTGATTACTGGTGCCCCAGGCTCACACACACACCTGTCAGCTGTATGTCGAGGCTAACCTGCTTACCCTGGATGAAAGGCTCCAATACCAAACCTGTCTCCTCACAAAAACCCTACTCGGCTCTCCCTGGGGTAACGGCTTTCCATCCACCAGAGCCCTCCCACTATTGCAACACGGTCTTCCTACAAGACCACTCTAAAGGTCCCCAGATCAAGAACCAGCTGTTGCCAGAGGTCCTTCTGCTATAGAGCCCCAACCTGGTTTAACTCTCTCCCTGCCCCCATCACCAGTGCCACCACCATCTCCAAGTTCAAAACCACCCTTCGGAACCACATCTTCAGCACTGGGAATGCTCCTGTCTCTGAACATAGCCTCCACCTCTGCTTCTCTTGACAATGCCCCCCGGGCAGCTCTCCACCTAACCATCCCTCCACCACCTCCCTGTACACCATGCCTATGTTTAACCTGGCCAGTGCCAGCTGTCTCAGTGTTTACCAACCAGATTGCTCACTTGATACCAACTTGTGTAACACCTGTTATCAATTACATGTACCCTGTACCCAACTGTATTTGTCTGACCACAGTGTGACGTGGCGCCTCTGTTGAACGCCTATTGTTTTGCAAATCTTTGCTATGTAACCAAAAACACAATGTATGTCTTTATGTGACGAAGTACCTTTGGAAACGAGCCTCTGGCTCAAAGGTTGTAAACTGATTCTTAGAAATAAATAAATAAATAAATAAACAAATAAATAGAAGGGGGGGGGAGAGATGCACTGAGAGTGGAGGAAGCGGGCTTAGGGTTAGTGCAGGTACCCGGGTTAGAACTGAAGCTGTCCAGAAGCTTGCTGAGGTAAGCTCTGAGATCAGTAAACTTCGTACTGAAGGCCTGTGCTACCGCCCATGGCTCAGTCAGAGAGCAAGCAGGGGCATTCAGCTGCAGAATAGCACTGCCAGTGCGAGGACTGAGAAGGGAGCCTATAGATCTCCAGAACTTCTTGGGATTACCAAAGCTTTCCCTCTGGAGGTTGGTGTAATAGCTCCACTTCAGTGATCTGGCCACGTGCTTGCACTGATTTTTCAGGTGCCTGTAATCATTCCACAGTGCAGGGGAGGAGGAGGATTTGTGGGCTGCCCACTTCCGGTCCCTAGCTTTCATGAGTGACATGAGTTCTTTAGTGATCCAGCGTGTACACCCACCTCTCACTCTCCTAGTAGTGATAGGGAAGTGGCGGACTCGGATTGTCAGCAGGACCTTTGTAAAAGGTTTACAGCCAATGTCACGTCAGTTTGGGTACAGAGTTTCGACCTGTTCATTGACCTAACGTCCTCCCTGAGGAGAGTGGCATTAGGGCCATTGAAATTAAAAAACGATAGGTACTTTGGGGGGGGGTATGCCTGGTCTTGGGAGGACATATGATGTATGTGGGAGAGTGATCACTAAAAGAGTCAGCCAGTGCCCCCGCCTGGAGTACTCGGTCTTCTCTATTGGTGACTATCCAACCCAACAGAGTATGGGTCGCGGTAAGTGGGTTGTGTCCGATAGGATCAGTGATGGTCTGCACCAGATTAGGCTGTTTTAGTAGACTGGCATAATCTGGTTCATGGGCGCTTAACCAGTTGAGGTTATAATTGCCAAGGAGGATGGTATCCCTAGGGAGGAAGAGGGTTCTGAAACCAGCCAGGAAGTTTTGCAGACCTTCAGTGCTCCCTGCTGGAGGGTTGTAAAAACACCCAAGGAAGAGTTTTTAGTGGAGCCCAGGGTCACCTCGGAGATGAGCCACTCACTGGGGGAAGCAGGATCAGAACAGAGGGTGATAGTTGCAGAGAGGGAATCTCTGAGGAATAGGGTGACACCTCCACTCTTTTTTTGCCAGGCCTATCACTGCAAAGCAGGGAGTAGTCAGCCAGTTGATGCATAGCATCAGGGAGGTGCAGCTTTAACCAGGTTTCGGAGAGAACTAGTACATGGGTTTGTGGATGGATGCCCATGCTTCAAGATCAGGGTATTTGGAAGGGAGTCTGCAGATATTCAAATGGGCAATCTTTAAACCAGGGGGGCTGGCCCAAATGCTACTGGACATACCTCTCAACTGTGCCTGATTTTCTGGGACATCCACGATTTTGCCTCAAATTTTCCTCTGTCCCTCGTAAAATTTGTATTTTTGTGACAGAACACTGGGGATAGTAAGCATAAAATAATGTTAAATATTAAAGTTACAGATTTCTTCCTATTCAGAAAATGCATCTTATACAAATCCCCTAATTCTATCAGCCTTCTGAGTGAATAGTACCAATTTTTAAGATGTGTCCCTGATTTGGGGTCCTTGTCCCTGATATTTTTAAGCCTTGTCCCTGATTTATGAGACAAGAGGTTGAGAGGTATGCTTCTGGATGAGGTGATGGGGGTATTAACAGGGCCAGGGTTGCTCTCTATGTCTCCTGCCAGTAGTAACGGGGAGAGTAATAGGGTAAAGGGGCATTGAGGCCAGGAGGATGACAGAGAGAAGGAGTACAGGAAGTAGCCTAACAGTCAGTGCTCAAGGTTGGAGAGAAAAGTGAGGGTAATGGGGTCAAGCGGGGAGTGTTCCCACCTGCTACAGTAGCTGGGGGAGGTAAAGTGGATGACTGATAGCAGAGAAAAAGTATAGAGCTTCTTGATCTCGTGCTATCACTATGGCACAGGAGTCCGCAAACAGTAGGGTGCATAGCAGCAAGGCAGCCAGTAGGGGAGAAGTGACATATTCATTGTGCATGTCAAAGCAGCTGAATATGCACTAAAGGTCAGTAAGCTGCAGTAGCCTAGTGGATTGGGCCTCCGGCTAGGGAGACAAGCAGGTGCCTGCAGAGGGTTCGAATCCCAGAGGACCTCAAATCTAGTTAGAGCCACAGTGTTGAAAAAAGGCAAACTGAGTGACAGGGGGTGGAGAGTGGCAGACAGGAAAGGAAGATTAATCAACAAATCTGTTTAGAGCTTGGAAGGGGTCGGAGTTAATTGCTGCTTGGGGGGGGGGGACTAAACCAAGGTGAGTGGGGACAGGGGTGAGAAACCTGGCTAATAGGTTCTGGCGGACTATAAAAAGAGAACCAGGGAAAGATGATTGGGCGAGTTGGGTAGGTAGATCCTAACAGTGCCACGGCAGCACGGCACTGTTCCACAGTGCTAAGGTAGCTAGCTACAGAAGGAGTGCAGGAGTTGGAGAGTCCCAGGTCGTGGGCTGCCCCAAGAGCCCTAGTGCAGGGCGGACTGGCACTGCTCCGGCTGGGCTGGAAGGGTTGGGAGCTGGGGAGAAAGCAGAGAAAACAATGGGTTATATACAGGTAGCTGGGGGTGAAAGAGAGAAACCTGAGCTTGGGGTTGGAGTGATGTAGGCAGGCAGATGCTTGGCCCCACCAACCCCCAAGCAGCAGGAGACAGAAGCAACAACTAGCCCTTAGGGAGGAACACAGCACAAATTATCCCCTTAACCTGAGCCAAGTGTTGCAGGTGCGTAGCACACCCCGTTATCTGGCTGGGACGACTGACCGATCTAAGAAATGGCACTGAGCAGTCTGGCCGCTCACAGCTCGTCCCAACAGTAGTTTATTCTTGCAACTCAGCAGCCTATCCCGTTATTTCTTTTTCTTTTTAAATCTGTTTATCCCAGAGGGGTATGCTCTTCACCTTTGCAGTACCAATCCATCTCCAATACCAGCACCACTGGTCCAACTCCAGTCTTCCTTCAGTCTCTTCGAACAATCTACACCGCACTACCCATGTGGATTCCTCCTCCTCTCTGTAGCAGGGCCTTCCCTCCTGATCAGGATGGGACATGTGGGTTTCACACTGCTCAGCAGGACACTCGTGTGCTGTCAGGTAGCAGACACTATTCTGCCTTGCTCACTACTAGACCTATCACCCCCCCACCACCCCCACAAATAACACCTGCCTTCTACAGTGTGTGGCTGAGAGCAGAGTACACACAGTGCTGCTGTGATTATTTCATGGAGCTGTGTTCAAGGCAGCTGCAGCCTTATACAGCAGTTTAGAAAACAATGTTTTTACATTCTGACTTGATTTTTTTTTCCTATTTGGGCACATGTGGAATTTTAGGGGGCATATGCACCCAACTTCTTTACCTGCATAAAGTACAGATTACTGTCTCCCCCAGCTTCAACCTCACCCAGAACCCTCCCCAGCCCAGCAAATGTTTAGTTTTTTTTTTTCCATCTTCACTTCAATGAGCTGCTCTTATTCCACCAATACCAGAACCTCAGTTGATAACTATGTGCTCCCTATAATCCATGCTGCTTTGCTGCATGTATATGACTGACATGAAGCACCTGGAAGACTGGAAGTGTTGACAATCTCATTTGATGTTTTATCTCCCTTTGGCACTAGGTGGGGCCATAGGGTCCCTTGCTACACACTCTAAGAAAGGCTCTCTAATAATACGTGCCAGGCCGGCAATTACATTATATTGCGAAATAGAGACGATACACTTTAGGACAGCACACTGTGGCAACACAACCTGGAATACTAGCAGATACTATTAGGATACCTCCAGTACCTTTTCTTTGACCACTGTTGTGAGGCTTTGGAAAGAGTTGCAGATGCTTTCAAGCAATACCAGCAAACACCCCAGATGTAGATTAAGACTGAGCATGTGAACAAAGTTCCCTATTGAAAGTCTGATGTCTGAATTAGCCGATTATGTTTTTGACATGTTGTGCATTAAGAGTATAAGTTTTTCTTATAAACCAATTAAGAAGAAAAATAAACCAATTAAAAAAAAAGAAAGAAAGAAAAGAAAAGCCTATATTGTTGTCTGAAATGCGCAAGCGAGAACGTAAATCAGAGGCAGTCATCCACTCCTCACAAGGGACCAAACTCCAAGGCATTGTGAGCCCTTTGTCCTCCAAGCCTTCACACAAAATCAGCACCCCCCCCCCCCCACAACCACCCCAGCATTACACCCAGTAGCATTTATCCTCCACAGCTATGTGGCAAATGAATGTTTTTAAATTACTTTTTGATTTTTTATTACGCTTTCATTAAGTCCTGGAGATCAACGGCTTCCCATCCTGTGTCTCTGCTACTGAGCCGCTGCCCATTCTAGGACAGGCACTGCCATACAAGTGCACCATACAACTGTGGCTTGCTGCTCACAGGGACATGTCTGTCGTCTGCCTGGCCAGGGTGTAACCAAAAGTGGAGAACGGATTACACTGTTGAAAACTCAGCAATGGGGGAGAGGTCAACCATTGCATGTCCAAAATCTGTGGGCAGTCATAGGCCACTCCCATCCATCACACTCCAGTCAATAAAGGGAGTTTTCCACTTTTTTCATATTCTCTCCCACCATCCATAGCGAACATGATCGCAATGACCTGGAGGGGCCAGATGGTGCAGGGTCACCCTCACTGCCAGCAGTAGCACTACCAGGTTCTCCTATTTGTTGTTGCAAGATGGGTTATCAAGCTGCCACCCAAACCAGGCAAACAGTGTAATCCCCCCTGCTGGCCTCCATTCTTGCCATCCTGGGCACAGGGTATGAAACTGGGCCACCAACATGCCAGACGGTCCCAGCTTCCAGGGGTAGATGCATTTTTATACTGGGACACAGAGAGGAGTGAAGAAGTGATGTTCTTACTGCTCTGCCCCAAGCCACATGAAATGTCCCACTGACTCGATACTGATGTCTGTTTATATGTAGACGATTAATAAAAAGCTGCAAAGCAGAAGAGCTGGTTGGGGGATAGAAACATAGAAAGTGACGGCAGAAGGGGACCGCAAGGTCCATCTACTCTGCCCAAGGGATCTGGGGAATCAGCTCACGGCTAACATGATCTCTTTTTGCTTGAGAAACTCTTACCAATAATTAGTACACTTGAAATGTTTCTCTCCTGGTTATGTCTCCAAATCGGGCATTTGTGCAAATAGTCTTGATATGTTCTGATTGTGCACTGTCTGCCCCATCTACTGCCCGGCAGATAATTCACCTATCCAAGATTTCACAGAGTAGTTACCAAGTAATAAGCTGTTTACTCTAACAGAGCCAATGCCCACTATCTATTTAGATTATCTTTAATACCTCAGGCTGCAGAAAAAGAAGCTACAACGTACTATTATTGTACAGCACCCCCCCCTGCAAAGAATGTTGACATTCCCTCCATCCTCCCAAAGTCTATAAAAACATAATCTCATGGCTTATGCATTAAGCAGGTTAGCAAGAGGAAAAGGAAGAGGAGACCATTATGGTTTTCCAAAGAGGTAGCAAAGAAAGTGAAAGCCAAAAAGATAGCATTCAGGCAATACAAAAAGACACAGGCAGAAGGGGATAGGGAGAAGTACCAGGAGAAACAAAGGGAGGCAGGGAAGTCAGTAAGGGAAGCCAGAGCTCAGACAGAACACATTGCAAAATCAGTGGTTAAAGGGGACAAAACCTTTTACAGGTACATAAGTGAAAAAAGAAAGACAAAGGGAGGGATAGTGAGACTGAAGGGGGAGGATGGGAGTCGCGTGGAGGATGACAACAGTAAAGCTGACATATTGAACAGGTATTTCTGCTCAGTCTTTACTGAGGAAGAGGGGTAATGGGTCTGAAGGGAGTACAAGGGTGAGAATGGTGCAGAAATGGACACAAGTCCCTTTACACGAAAGGGTCCTGAAGGAACTGGAAGTACCAGATGGACAAAGCAATGGGGCCAGATGGGTGCACCCCAGGGTCCTTAAAGAACTAAGAGAGGTGGTGGCTGAACTCTGGCTATCCTGTTTAGCCAATCACTGGAAACAGGGAGGTACCCAAAGACTGGAGGACAGCAGATGTAGTCCCCTTATACAAAAGCGGGAACAAAGAGGAAGCAGGGAACTACAGACCAGTCAGCCTCACCTCAGTAGTGGCAAAGATCATGGAAGCACTTCTGAAGGAGAGATTGGTGGAACATCTGGTTGTCAATGGACTACAGGACCCAAGGCAGCATGGTTTCACCAGGGGGAGGTCATGTCAGACCAATCTCATTGAATTTTTTGACTGGGTGACTAGGGAGGTGGATCAGGGGAGGGCAGTGGACATGGCCTATCTGGACTTCAGCAAGGCTTTTGACACTGTGCCACATAGAAGACTATTACACAAACTGGGGAATATGGGTGTGGGCAGGACAGTAGTGTGGTGGGTAGGTAACTGGCTGGGTGGCAGGACACAGAGGGTGGTGGTAAATGGCTGTCACTCCACAGAGGGAAGAGTGACCAGTGGGGTACCACAGGGATCAGTGCTGGGACCAGTCCTATTCAACATCTTCATCAGTGACATTGTGCAGGATCTAGAAGGCAGAGTTTCACTGTTTGCTGATGACACAAAGCTCTGTAACAGAGTAGACACACCAGAGGGTGTAGACAGAATGAGAAGGGACCTGCAGAAACTTGAAGAATGGTCAAGGGTTTGGCAGTTGAAATTCAATGCAAAGAAGTGCAAGATAATGCATATGGGGCACAAAAACCCTGGCACAATATATCAGTTGGGGGTGAGGATATAGCATGCACCAGCAGGAAAGGATCTTGGGGTTGTCATCTCTGATGACCTCAAGGTGAGGAAACAGTGTGACAAGGCATCAGGTAAAGCAAATAGGATGCTGGGATGTATAGGCAGGGGCATCACCAGCAGGAAAAGGAGGTCATAATTCCGCTATACAAGACACTAGTGAGGCCCCACCTGGAGTACAGTGTACAGTCTGGAGACCATACCTACGTAAGGACACAGACAGGGTAGAGAAGGTCGAGGAGGGCAACAAGATGGTGCATGGATTGCATCACAAGTCCTATGAAGACAGGTTGAAGGAACTGAACATGTACTCCCTGGAGGAGAGGAGGGAGAGAGGAGATATGATAGAGACACACAAGTATCTTACAGGGAGAAACAGAGTGCAGGAAAACACTATTTTTAAGCGAAAAAGATGTTCCAGGACTAGAGGGCATGGGATGAAGTTGGAGGGAGGACGATTCAGAGGAAACATGAGAAAGAATTTCTTCACAGAACGGGTGGTGGACAAGTGGAACACCCTGCCAGAGGAAGTGGTGGGGGCTGAAACAATCACGGGATTTAGGAATGCATGGGATAGACAAAGGAATTCTAGAGGTCAGGAGTAAGGGGAAACAGACTTCTAGGAAAACAAACTGAACTTACAAGCTCAAATGGGCAGACTGGGTGGGCCATAGGCCCTTATCTGCCGACACTGTCTATGTATCTATGTTCACTCCCCCACCCCAGATCATTTGATTGGCTGCCAGTTCACTAAACTTCACATAATAAATTTATAAATTGAATATGCAAAATTTGGTGAACTGACAGCCGACTGAGTGATTGTCAGAGCAACTCACTGGGCAATGAGAGCAGAAGGTAGACAGGGCATGATCACTGAACATTTTGTGGGTCAGGGGATGGATTCAGGTCATGCCACAATATGATTCTGTGTAAGTCTGGATAATATCCTGTTAATTTAACTCTTGAGTCTCGAGTTCAAGAAATGTTCGCTCTCCTTTACTCATCTCGATTCACCCATGTTTTGCAAGACGGACAGAGGCTGGAAGTGGAGTCAACTTGGGACAGCAGCAGCTAGTATAAACTCAGAGGTAAGATGAGATGACTATCAGCAGTGTTTCTGTACGTGCATAGTTGCATTTGTGTCTGTGTGATGTGAAATAATTATTTAATACGCCAGGCTGTGCAATGCTTGAACAGTCTGTTCTCAGTTCTGTTGGGCACAGAGTTTATTCAGGTTTGGGGATGGGGACAGTGAAAAACACTCACCCAGCGATAATAAATAAAGCCAAGTAGCCTACCATTGTGATTTATTTTGAATGTGGTGTGAGGAGGACAGCTAGGGGAATTAATTCAGTAGACTGGTTTCATATCAGAGGTTTTATACTCTTAATAGCGCACAACACAAAATGTGGGCTTCTTTGGGTCACTTTGTTTACTGTAAAAGTTACACTCAAAAAAATTTAATCGAGATGATAGAAGCTGACTGACTCTTGAGTCATCTGCCAAACAGCATGGTAGGCAGGACAGGGACAGAAACAATCTTTCAAGTTTTTATTTTTTATTTTATTCACCTACGATTTATAGTCAGAATTGGGATAGAAAAGATAGTATAGTATGCCTGTGTCCCTGTTAGTCAAGCAGTCATTTTGATTTTTAAAAATTGCAACATTAAATAGTAATAAAATGTAAAGAAAATTCGGCCCTATTAAAGTCAATGGGGAGCGCACACGTAGCCTTCGTTTTATGACATCACAAAACGGGTCTGCATGTGCTGACGTGGGGGTGTGTCTGCCGATTTGGGAAGTGGGTCTGCTTTTTGGCAAGTGCTTCGGGAATAAAGTTACCAGTGGAATATCTTTTTTAAATTGAAGAACTGGGACAGAAGATTAGTATCCCGCAACTCAACTCAGCTACCTTATATGTTTATGGGTCCGGCTGTTAGCTTACCATGAACCTGCTCTTTAAAGAGCCAAAACATTTTAGGCCAGTAAGTTTGATAGATGCAACAGTAAAACATTCCTCAGAATTTTATTAAATTAATTGCAAAAATGGACTGACAGTAAGGAAATGTTAATCCCTATGCAAGCTGGATCTAGAAAGGGCCTTTTTCACTATAGACCATGTCTACACCTTTGCTCATGTAACTGAAAAATACAGCACATACACAGAAAGAAGATGAAACTTTACGTGGCATATATTGATGTTACATGTGCATCTGATTCCAGAGACAGAGGTATCCTTTGGGAAAAACTGGTGGCATAGGACATTCCCCTCAATCTTCTGTTACCAACAATTCAGTTACACTCAGATAAGAGAACTTGCAGATGTGATATGCAGGGTGATATCACAGATCAGTTTGACACGAACAGAGGCATAAAATAGGGTTGCCTCCTAGCCCCAATGTTATTTAATAGTTACATAAAATGAAATATTACAAAAAACTGAACAGATTTTCATTCACCTGACTTTTTTTTTTTTTTTTTTAAATATAGTTTTTATTCACTTTTTTGTATGAGACACATCGCAGCACACAGGTACAAAATAATCATCTGCGGTACATTTGTACTGGTATAGCATGTACAGGTTTACAAGAACACTGACAGCTGTCATTCAGCATCTCCATTCGTAAACAGTATCATATGCAAATTATAGACACTCTCACAGAAGGTAGTTTCATTCTGGACATTCTTCCCTGTATGACCTTCTTAGCCCTCCTATTCCCTCCATGAATCACAGGAAGCCCCTCAGGTGACAAAGTCAGAATCTATCTGGGCCATGTACCACACCCATTTTCTACATTTTAAATTAAAGACATCCAACTTTTCATGGAGGCCAGACGTTAATTTCTCTAATCGGTAGATACCCATAACAGTGGCCCTCCAATCTGCCTGTGAAGGAATGACTGGGGTCATCCACCTCCAGGGAATAGCTTTTTTGGCTGCCACCAAATATACTGGCAGTAGAGTTTGGTACCAAGAGGGCTATGTTGAGGCATAATAGATAGCAATACCAGCTCGGCCGTTAATTCGACTACTTCCCCCAGGCATTCCTGCAGTTCTTCCTGTAAAGTACACCAGAATGGAGTCAATAGGGGGCATAGCCAGAATATATGCCCCAGGTCCGCTATCTGGCATTTGCATCCTTGCCAACACACTCCAAAAGATGGTGGCATATATTTAATGAGGACAGTAGGAGATCTAAAATACCTATAATGGCATTTCCAAGCATATTCCCTCCAAGTACAGGAGAGAGTAATTTTAACTGCTTGTAGGGCAAATTTTGACCAATCTTCATGAGTTATAGTAAGACTGAGATCTTTAGTCCATCTGATAACGCTGAGTTCCCCAATGTGTCTCTAGGAATTCTGTATAGTTGCCCTATGAGATGCCCACCAACATTACCAGATAAGCTATCAATCAGTAAAGCTAAAAGAGGTGGCTTTGGGTTGGGTAACCGTATCCTATCCCATCGCTGGTGCTGTAAATACGTCCGCAATTGGAGGAATCTATAATGGTCTCTATGAGCCAGCCTATATTCCCCCTGCAAGATTTCGAAGGAAGTTATTCCTGTAGGGGTTAGGACCTGATAAATATATTATAGTCTCATTCGACACTAACCTTGAAAGGTGAGGTTGGCCTGGGATGGTCTAAAATTGTCATCAGCTGATGTCAGCTGTATATAGTAAAAGACTTCCGCAAACTTCAGATGATATTTCATTTGATTCCATATTTTCAAGACACCGGAGGTTAATTTAGTAAATGGTGCAACAAAGGAGTCCTTCTTCTAGTTGCAAACAGAATAGGTGCAGGGTCACAGAGGTCATTTATAGTGACTTTTAAATCCTTCCAAGGGGGCTCGATATGTAGGCATTAACCAAATAATTAGCACCTTTTGCATACCATTCAAGATTAGTTAGGTTAACTCCCCCTGAAGCTAATCGTAATTAAAGGACAGAGAGATGGACTCTGGGACATCCCCCCTCCCATATAAAGTTTAATATTAATCTGTTCCATGAGCTAAAATATGAATGTGCTGGAAAAATTGGGATAATCTGAAACTGATATACCAGATGAGGCAAGATGTTCATTCGTATAATCTCCACTTTTTTGAAAGAAACATAAGGTTAATTGAACCATTTAGTTGGATCATTTTGTATCATTATTGTTAAAGGTTCATAATTTATGAGGTCTATATTATTTACATCCTTTGTAATACTGATGCCTAAGTATTTTATCTTCATACACAACCTACGTAGAGGAAACCTACCCCTTAGACCAGCAGATGGGGCAAAATTAGAAGTCAAAACATCAGTTTTAGATATATTTAACTTAAAATGTGCTACTTTTTCATATTTACTTAGGATTTCCCATACCTTGGGCGACGACTCCCAAGGTGACAAGATAGAGAGTAGTACACCATCTGCAAACAAGGAGACCTTGTACTGTGTTTGTCCCAAAGGGATCCCCTCTATACCCTCCTCCCTGCGGAGGGCTGAGGCCAAAGGCTCTATGTACAAAGCAAATAAAAGTGGGGAGAGAGGGCACCACTGTCTCGTACCATGCTGCAAAGAGATTGGTGGGGGTTGGGGGGTCAGAGCACCATTCACCTAACCTTTAAGGCACACTCTGCACTGCTCTCGCATACACTGATGATACAGTCCTGTTCTCACTTTCAAAAATACACCTGCAGCAAAAACTGAACAATTTCTATCAAATGTGCTCTAATTTTAAATTAATAATAAATTAAACAAAATCTAAAATTATGATATCTGGGGGAAGGCAGCATAGTGATAAATAAGATACAGATCAAAAAAGTGAAACAAAGCTTACAGGCTATTAAAAAATGTAACCATATATATGGGGGCATGACTGTTATTTTGGCTTTGAGGGAAGCTGAGGCAAAGATGAACGCCATACTCCTGTATGGATCTGAGGTTTGAGGTTACTCCTTGCCTCACTCTATGGAAATGCCACTGTCTCTGTTCTATCATAATAGTGTCAGTGGCTCAGTAGGTAGCACTCTCGCCTCTGAGGCCGGGATCAGAGGGCTGTGGGTTCAGTCCCACATCTGGCACTTGGGTTACTATCCCAGTACTGACACTGTAGTGCAGCATGAGAGGGGTGCTGCACTTCTGAGGTGCCGTCTTTCGTGGGAGACGTTAAACTGAGGTCCCATCTGCCTGGACTGGTGGTAGTTCAGGTGGATGTTAAAGATCCCATGGCACTTATCGAAAAGAGTAGGGGAATTCCCTCGGTGTCCTGGCCAAATTTCCCTCATTCACTAAAAATACCACCAACAGCTTAATCTGGTTCAAGGTCAGTTGTTTACCATCTGTACCCCCTTCCCTGGTCACCCCTAAAAAATGGACTTCTAGGCCCAGTGTGCTTACCGGGTCAACAAATCTCAACAAACATAATATCCAAGGAACTAGCGAATCTTGCCAAGAGCAAATGGTAAGAGCAAAACTTGGAAGGGTTCCAATAAACACTCTAGCAAGGTTGACAAGGGTGTGTTACTGGCTGCACAAATATTTTTTTGCACGTTCTATTTACGGCCCCTTCCTTCCAACCCAGCTGCCCACTCCTTCGGGCAGCCAAGTCCTCACCTCCCCACTGCTCCCCCATTCTGCCCTCCATCTACCCCGCCACCCGACTCTCCCGACGTATACCTTCGTCTAGAGGGGGGCCCTACCCGTGGGGAGGCATCCAGGAGGGGAGATTGAGTTACCCTTCGGCACCCCCTTGCATCTTGGTTGGGCGACGTGGCTTGACTCGGGGACTTCCTGGCTTTGCAGTACTGTCATCCAGCCAACACGGGTAACCATTTTCCTTGTTCTGTTTCCCCACCCACTTAGGAACCACAATGTAGTCACCCACACCGCAAAGTGCAAGGCCGAATCCGGCCACAAGGAGCCGCTGAAGGGCGGTGCCTCCATGACCCTCCCCCCGGGAGGAGAGAGTCCAAGGGACACTCTTCAGCTCTCCCTGTGAGCCTCCACTCCTGATGCTATGGGCTCGGGTGTGAAACTGGGTCGTCAGCATGCCAGGCAATCCCCCATTGCCTGGCGCTATGGAGCCGGCTTGGCTGTACATTTTAAATGCTTCTAATAAATCCCAGCTTAAATTGTGCTTAGAAAAAAAAAGTTGGGCACAAACACATAATCTTTATGGCTGTCAAGCAAAATGAATCTGTGGCACCTGTGGCAGATTCGTTTAAAAGTAAATTAATTTTGAACACATATAAAAACTTAATGAAAATCAAATTAATCGAAGTTGCTCAGAATACATATATGATTAAGATGGCTAATTTAAAAACACCACATTAGTATCTTAATTATAGATATCTTCATGGCTGTGAATTTTATTTAACTCTGACTCTAGAGAGAGAAGAGCATAGCATTATAACAATGTGCAGGTTTAACATGGTGCTGTTCAAAAAGCTGGAAGTAAGGTATAAGAAACTAAACAAAACTGCTACATAATGTTTTTGCAAAAATGGTCAGGAGGAAGATTTATTTCATGTAAATATTCAGTTGCCCCCTGTATCTGAAATGGTGATTAAAATATTTTTTTTTCCATACTATTTTTAACCCTCCTTGCCGAACCCAGCCACCCACTCTTTCGGATGGCCAGCCTTTTACCCACCACCGCCTCTCCTGTTCTGCCTTTCCGCTGCTCCCCACCACCCGGCTGACCCGGATGTATCCCTTTGTTGGCGGGGCCCCCTGCCTGCCTGAGGCCATTGGGAGGGGAGACCAGAGTGCTCATAGGCACGCCCTTGTTTCTACGCCGGGCAGGAGTATGCAGCTTCGGGAGCTTCGCGGCGTGGGGAGGCGAGGCTGCCATCATCCAGCCGGCATGGGCAGCCACATTTTCTCCCCATCTACAGTGCCACTCCTTGTAGTGCCCCCGATCTCCCCTGGGGGCCGCTACAGAGCAAGGCAACCCCTACAACCCACTCCAGGAGAGGAGAGCAGTCCTCCAGACGCTCAATATTCTCCTTCCCCTGCCGACCCCCGGCATCCCGAGTCCATTCCCGAACCCGGAGAGATTAAAATATTTGGATAATTTTATAAAGCCGTACAAGTCAGTTCTGCAAGACTGTTTAAATGTGTTACTGAAGCCTACCAAGGTAAAGGATACAAGAATGTTAGTCAAATTATGGAAGCTGTGCTAAGGCATAGAAACAAAATTGCCACTATTCACCGAGATATTTAAGCAATAAGGCACGACAGGGTGTGTGTTACTGTGTAATAACATCACTCCTTGGGTGGTTGAAGCATGAGGCCTCAGGGCGAATGCGTTCAGTGCCCAACGAGTGACATTATTACACAATAACACACATCCCTGGAGTGCCTTACTGCTATTATACAATGGCTCGTTAATACAGAGTAAAACTATTAAAAAAATGTTTAAAATCATTTTTTATTTGACTTTTCAGTGTGGAATTATACAAGTAAAGAAAAAAGTTCCTGTTTTCACTTTGTCCACTAGATGGTGATGTTGTGCATCTGCAGTCTCCTTCTCCGCCCTTCTTTGTAATAATTTCCATGGCTGTGTCCTGCACTCCCCACCCCACCCCCGCGGTTTCTATGTACCGTAGTTCTCCCAGTATACTTTTTGTTTGTTTGTTTGGGAAACACTGAAGCACGTTAATGCAAAATGTTTGCAGTGATCAGGAACTGCACAGAGGATTTTGTTTTGACTGAGGGACGCTGGAGCAGTCGTGGCTTCTCCACAGTTGTGGCAAACTCATTTGGTAAGTCTTTAAGCAACTCGCAGTACCAATATAAAAACTGTATTTCTGTGGTTTGGGATCGGGGAAAATGGGAGTAAAGGACACTTGCAGTGGGGCTGTGCACTGTGAAATGAGCAGTCAGTTGGAGAAGCGGGTCCTGCCCGCACTTTGAACAAAAGAAAAAAAGAAAAAAGTTGTTTGCTGTTAGCTGGCTGGTTTAAATGAATGGTGTACAGTGTTTGGTCACAATCTGGATTTTATTTATTTATTTTGTGGTTTGCTTTTCTTGGTTAGCTGTCCAAATGCGGCCGCCCCCCCCAAAGAAGCTGCGCAGGGTGAGGTGTGAGCATAGCAATTTTTTTCTCCGCACAAGCTCACATGATCTCGGTAGCAACTGGGAGAAGGGAGAGTCATTTGTTACTGTTGCTGTATTTCAATTTAAAATTACATTTTAAAGTTCAAAATGATTTTCGGCAAATTGGCAGCCTTGCGCAAGCGTCTCTGAAGTGTGCTAGAGATATGAAAGACAGAGCCGCATGGAGCAGCAGCTGCAGGTATAACTTGATGTTTTACACAGCTGCAGCCAGTCTGTTAAAACAAAGAAAGAAACAAAAAAAATAACAAGTTTTCTTTTGGGACAGTGTGTGATGTGGTAGGGTTTGTGTTAATAAAGGTACGTGGCCGGGGTAAAGTCCTTTACAGCAGCAACTCGAACTGGTGGTGACTTCAGGAGGGAAGGCAAGATTTCACAGCCTGTCATGCGGCAGTGTATGTGCCTGAACTTCATACAGTGATGTTATTGTGTAATAACATCACTGTTCCATGCACATACTGACCAATCAGAAGACAGAAACTTTCTTTGCCATTGTATAATGTATTTTAAGCTATCTGTATTTTTCTGTTTATATTTGATATTTTTCTTTTTTATTACTGTAAGTAATGTTTTTAATTGACTTTGTGATGACCAATAGTTGAGTGAATAAAAATCATGAATACTGAATACTGCTGTTTTTGATGTAATGTATTCCCTTTCCCTTGGGTCGCACCTGGTGGAAACAAGCCCTTGCTCAGTGTGCCTTTCCTGGTTACCAATTTTCAAACAAACAGGCTGTAAGTATTGTTATACTATCATGAACCTCTTCATAGTAACATAGTAATTTAAGGTTGGAATGGACTCTAGGTTCATCACATTTATCCCCGGCTTCAAATGCAGGTATGAATAACTATGCCGTATTGTTTCTAGACTGTCTGCATCTATTCCTGTGTATACCTTATATTTTTGGGGCAAGCAGGCTATTAGAGGATATTCTTGGGGAGGTTAATAAGGTCTGATTTGGTAAGGACGAAATGTGTTACAAGTTATTAACCAGGTGGCATGTGTTAGCCCAGCTCATTTTTTTTTTATTTTTTTCCCCATATAGATTTTTATTTGCCATTTTGTAGTTTTACCCCTTTCCCTTCCGAGGCCCCGGCACACAGCTGTGCGTGTATGTGGAGGCATGCATGCACGCACACTGTGGCGCCAGCTCAGCCCCTTCTACCCACCTGCGCTGCCACCCTCTACCACCTACGCAATCCACCGGACCTCCACCCGGTGGATGTAGGACTACCGTGGGGTGACAACCCACCCCAGTGACCACCAGGAGAGGAGAGCAGCCTGTCAGCTTGCTCGATCCTGCTCCTCCCCCCCATCCGGCACCCCAACGACCCAAGATCGTTCCCAAACCCGGGTCGCCGGCGTAGCATGAGGTAAGGCGTCCAGTGCCTCAACCCTCAGCGCCACCGGGCCAGTTGCCCAGCTGGTTTTTATAGTAAGCCAAGTATGAGTGCAAAGATGTTATTACTTTCAGCCAAGTGCTAGGTTCACAACTGAAGTATTAGTATAACACACCACATGAGGGTGTTTTTTTTTTTTTTTCTATGCTGGCACCTTGTGGGTGGTGGTATGTAACCTGTTTTTTTTTT
The DNA here is from genome assembly GCA_016271365.2 of Neoceratodus forsteri. Taxonomy (NCBI): domain Eukaryota; kingdom Metazoa; phylum Chordata; order Ceratodontiformes; family Ceratodontidae; genus Neoceratodus; species Neoceratodus forsteri. The sequence goes on from CM057449.1 coordinate 1,734,201,839, forward strand.
TTATCTGTTTTAATACTTTGGCAACTTTAACAGCCCAGTGTGCGCCATATCTTCATGCGTTGTTAGACACTTGTCATGGCGCAGGATCTGGAGTTCTCAAGTTAGGACCTTCTTTCGCACTACATTAATTCTCCTAAGGGGCTACATGTTTCTGTCTTGGTGGTAACTGAGGGTTTCTGAGTACTCAGCAGCACATGTGAATCTCATTGTAGCTTAAGTGCACACAGCCTTTTCTCTCTTCTCTGTGTGAGAGTTCATGGACATTATAATTTTTCACAAACTTACTTATTTCCCAATAAATGTAACATAGCTAACAAAAATATGTTTGACATTAAAAGCTATACCAGAACATACCGTATGCTTTAATTTTAATATAAAACTCCCCTGTGAAGCCGGCCCATCGGCGCAGCGGTCAGATTTCCGCTTGCGACGCCAGCGACCCGGGTTCAGAAGCCAACTCGGGATGCTGGAGGGCCGGCCGGGGGAGAACAGCTTGAGCATCCCATGACAACTCGCTGTCTCCGGGTGGGGTGGGAGGGCCGATGCCCACCACAATTGTGTGACTCCGGGCGGAGGCTCGGAGACTGCAAGCCCCAACTGGAAGGGGACGGGCGTCCCAGACGTGCAGTGGACGTCGACATGTAGCGCTTTGACATCAGGGGCTTACACTGCGTCGGGGAGAAAACAGAAAAACACCTGCCAGCTCTGGGATGACGGGCTTCCTGAGGCATGCCTTTGATTTGCCCCTGCTCACCGGCCACATCCAGGCCTGACGAAATGAAGGACTACAGGGTTCTGACCCCACCTCGTCCCCGCTCAGGAGGTAAGCCGAAGCTACATGGGGAACGGGGAGGTAGGTACTGGTGAGCAGGCAGCAGGAGGATGACCCCTTGGATGCCCTGAAGGGTCAGGTTCGGCAGGCAGTAGGGGGAATAAAGCATAATTAAAAAAAAAAAAAACTCCCCCCCCAATGCATGTCTGCTGGGACACTTTACCTAGCACAAATGGTACTATCCCTGCAGATGGTGGGACACTTGCCTTCACACCACAGGAACTAGTGTACCAGCAGATGCTGGCAGAGTTCTGTTACTCCAGGCACTACTGTCCCAGCAGATGATCTGCTGAGATACTTTACACTTTATCTAGTACAGACACTACTGTCCCAACACATGCTGAGACGCATCTTTTTACCATAATCACTACTGTTCCAGCACATGCACATTACACCCCCCTCCCCCCCCCCGTTCTAATATGCCTTGCCGATGCTGGGACACTCCCAGACTTGTGACTGTGGTTCCCTGGTAAATAAATAACCAATAAAAACAAGCATTTATCAATGCCGAATGAATGTTTGCTTGCTGGCATTGGTAGTGTAGGAGTTAGAGAGCTGCATAATAGGAATGGCAGTGAAGTATTGAACTGAAGCAATCCCACCACCACCCTGCAGAGAGTGACAGGCATTGGGGTGTGCCTTTGGGTTGTCAGGCATAACAGCCATGCCATTTCACCACACCCTACTCTGCAGACACTGACAAGTGTCACGGTGTGCCTTGGGGTCTTTGGCCCTTATGCTCACCCCATTCCATCAGGAAATATGGTGAGATGGGTCCTGTATAAGAGAGTGGGGTGAACTTTGGGGCTGAAGAGTCCAAGGCACACCTTGATGCCTCTCACTGGCTGCAGAGTGTGGAATGGTATTAGCATTACAGGCGAGAATCCCAAGTCACACCCCCTGATGCCTCTCAATCTCTACAGGCTGGGGCCAGTGGCGGAGGAAGAGAAAGATGGGCCCCAGTGCATTTTATAATTTTGGGCCCCCTCCCCCTGATGGCACCCCATGCCCCAGCCCCACAGCACCCTCCCCCCACCACCACCATCATCGATTTTGTTGGCCTGACTGGGTGGGTCAAAAACAACTTAGAGAAAGAATCCATTCATTTCAGTGGCGGGTACTGCTGTGCTGCTGTCTGCTGATTGATTCTGAAGGCTCCTCACTAACTGAGCATGTGCACTGGCAGCGGCAGCAACAAGTGAAGAGTTATTGAACTTGTTTTAAATAAATTAATAAATTCAATAATTTTTATGCAGTGGGCCAGTGGCAGTGAGTGTGGCCAGGGCCCAGGCTGGCCGTTAGTTAGATCAGTAGTGACCCACTCTTCTGACCTGTCCTGACCTCAGACTAATCTATGTCACGCTGTTGCTACTACAAATTCAATGAACAGTAGTGTAGAAAAGTGTTATATTTGTGCACCCTAGAGCAAAATTTAGGAGGATCAGGAGGAGTTAGGAGTACAAGGAGTAGGCAATAATGCAAGGTCTAAAGGTCAGAAAAGAAAGTGAAGTTGAGGTGAGCCATGAACATGGAGTTGAATCAATTCCCACCATCTCGCTCTGCTCTCTCTCTCTCTCTCTTTCTCTCACAACTATGGTTATGGCTGTAACACTCGCTCACTTATACTCCCCGCCCTCAGCTCTGCCTACCAACCACAGAGTAACTGACGTGTGACTGACTGATTGACGCTGTCCAATCAGGTGTCAACCAGCCAAGTCATGTGGTGCAGCAGCTCTGTGAAGAAGAAGAAGTAGGACCCAATGGCTGCCCTTCTGTGTCTGCAAAAGAAAAAAACATGGGTGCCACATCACAGCCAGACCACCACCGCCCACGCCCACTCTGTCGTCACCAGCCCAGCGTAGGTCAGCAGCTGCTGATCCCTCCCACCCAGACCCATTCCCTCACCATCTCTAAGGCTTGCCCTCCTCACTCACAGAAGCATTGCACAACAGTACTGGGGGAGGGACCGTCACCACCCTGAGAGACTGAGATCTCACCCTGCCCGTGCTGCCACACAAGACCAATAAACACAGATTCAGACGGTATGGCACCAGCGAGTCTCAGGAGGTTGGAGGAATGGGGAGGAATCTGGATTTACTGCAAACTGCACTCTGCTGCCACCTGCAGACAGATCAGTAGTGGCACACTGCAGAAATGTGGGGAAATAGGGAAATAAAAAAAAAGAAAAGCACGTTTCAGTGGGCCCCCTAAGTGTGCTGACCCCTGTGCCACTGCACCGGCTATTCCTCCGCCCATGGCTGGGGCGTTATGGTCAGAAACCCTAACGCCTCGGGCGTTCGTTGCCATTTTCACTCCAAATTTTCAACATGTTTTTTTTGTGACCCCCACCTTATGAACAGTGGCAATATCAGTTTGTTAGCCGGAAGCTGATTTCGCACAGCGACTACGCCATTTGGCACCACAGATGTGAAAACACATTTCAAACAGGATGTGAAAAATGACAGCTGTACTGTTCATGGGGAGGAGCCAAAAATGGCAATGTTGAAATTCTGCAGTGAAAATATTTTAAAAAACTGGTGAAGTCACGAGCGTGCGTAGAAAATGCGCAACGCACACCCGTAATGCAATTAGTTTGGGGATTTTTTACAGCAGATTGTCAACACAGGGATTTTGTAACCTCCGCTCATGAACAGTGTCACTGTGATTTTCTTAATCTGTCCCGAACAGTGATTTCCCATAGCGACCACGCATTTCTGCGCTGGAAGAGCGAAAACACATTTCGGCCATGGTGTGAAAAATGACAGCTGTACTGTTCATAAGGAAGTGTGGAAAAATGCCAGTGGTGAAAATCTGGACTGAAAATATTAGAAATCCATGAAGTTACGAGGGTGTGTGGAAACTGCACAATGGTCGCTCGTAACACAGTCATTTTATGGACGTATTTCACCAAATTTTTAACATAGCCATTTTAACACCTCTGCTCATGAACAGTGTCACTGCGATTTTCTTAATCTGTCCCGAACATTGATTTCGCACACCGAGTGCGCCATTGTACTCTACATGGGCAGAAACACATTTTGGGTCAGATGTAAGAAATGACAGCTGTACTGCTCATAAGGAGGTGTGGTAAAATGGCAATGTTGAAAATCTGGAGTGAACATATTGAAAAGTCACGAACTTACGAGCGTGCGTAGGAACAGCGCAACGCATGCTCGTAAAAGTCATTTTGGGGAATTTATTCACCAAATTTTCAACATAGGGTTTTTGGGGGCCTACCTCATTAACTGTGATACTGTCGTTTCGTAAACTGGTCCCGAAAAGTGATTCCACGCAGTGACTGCGAAATCACCTTTCGGGGCCGATTAACACCATAACAGTGACAGAATTCATGAGGTCAGGTCCCAAAAACCCCATGTTGAAAATTTGGTGAAAAAATTCCCCAAAAATGCCCGAGATAGAAACACAGAAGTTGACGGCAGATAAGGACCGCAAGGCCCATCCAGTCTGCCCATTTCTTTTTCTACCTTATAAATGTGCCATCGGCCTTTGCTCTGTCAGTGACCTATCTATTCATAGTCATTTGTATTGTTCCTTATGCCTATCCCATGCCTGTTTGAAGCCCTGCACTGTATTCATAGCCACCACTTCTTGTGGTAAGCCATTCCATGCATCTACCACCCTTTCTGTGAAAAGAAATTCCTCACATTCCCCTTAATGGCCTCCCTCTAATCTCATGCTGTGTCCTCTTGTCCTGCTATTTTCTTATATTTAAACATGCTAGACTCTTTCACCTTGTTTATGCCCTTAAGGTGTTTAAATGTCTCGATCATATCACTCTCTCCCTCCTTTGCTCAAGGGTATACATATTGAGCTCCGTTAATCTGTCCTCATATGTCTTCTGATGCAGTCCCTGCACCATTTTGGTTGCCCTTCTCTGGACTGCCTCAATTTGGTTAATGTCCTTGTGAAGGTGTGGCCTCCAATACTGCGCGGTACTCCAGATGGGACCTAACCAATGTCTTGTACAGAGGATTATTACCTCCTCTTACGACTTGTGATACCCCTACTAATACACCTAACACCCCCTAGCCTTACCTACTGCTTTAGAGGTCTGCTTGGATGATTTTAGGTCATCAGTGATGATGATGCCCAAGTCTCTTTCTTCCTTTGTGACTGCTAGCAACTCCTCCAGCCTATAAGTGGCTTCAGGGTTTCTCTTCCCTATGTGCATGATTTTGCACTTCTTTGCATTAAATCCCAGTTGCCACTCTTCTGACCATTCTGCTAGTTTATCCAGATCTCTTCTCATTCTGCCCCACCCATCTGGATCATCTACTCTGTTGCAGATCTTGGTGTCATCTGCAAACAGACAAGCTTTACCCTCTAGTCCATCTGCGCAGGTCACTAATGAAGATGTTGAATAGGACTGCCCCAGGACTGATCCCTGAGGTACCCACTTGTGACTTGCATCTCTTCTGACTGTATACCATTTACCACCACTCTCTGTTTTCTGCCAGTCAACCAGTTTGCCACCCAGTTGACCAACTTCTGACCCACCCCGAGCCTACCTAGCTTATTTATCAATCTTCTATGTGGACCAGTGTCAAAAGCTTTGCTGAAGTCAAGGTAGGCGACATCAACTGCTCCCCCTTGGTCCACCACTCTGGTTACCCAGTCAAAGAAATCTATGAGATTAGTTTGACAGGACCTTCCTTTTGTAAACCCATGCTGTCTTGGATCCTGTGCCCCTATGGATTCCAGGTGTTGCACTATCCTTTCCTTAAGGAGTGCCTCCATAATCTTGCCCACTACTGAGGTAAGACTGACTGGTCTGTAGTTCCCTGCCTCCTCCCTGCTACCACTCCTGTGGAGTGGGATCACATGAGCCCTTCTCCAGTCTTCTGGGACCTCTCCTGTGCTCAGAGACTCACTAAACAATTCTGCTAATGGCTCTGCTAGTTCCTCCTTTAGCTCCTTAAGTACCCTGGGATGTATGCCAGCAGGTCCCATTGCCTTATCCACCCTGAGCTTAGCAGCTCTTGTAGGACCCTTTCTTTTGTGAGGGAGTAGTGCTCACCTCCTCCCCCTGTGTCCATGATGCTGAGCTGTGGGCCCCTACCTTCTCTTCAGTAAATACTGAGCAAAAGTATCTATTTAGGTTAGATGCCTTTACAGGGTCCTCCTCCTCACATGCTCCCTTTTCTCCATTAAGCTTAGCAATACCCCCTCTGGACTTTCTCTTTCACTAATGTATCTATAAAAGTCTTGTCACCTTCTTTACTGTTCATGCTAGTGTTTCCTCAGTTTGGGACTTTGCCTGCCTTACTGCCTTACCTGCTTCCCTTAGGGCAGTTTGGTATGCCTCCCTATCTTCATCCCGCTGTGTTCCCTTATATTTTCTGAAGGCCAGCCTTTTGGCTCTGACCTTTTCTGCTACTGTATTTGAGAACCAAAGTGGTTTCCTTCTTCTTTTGCACTTCCTTTTCTGTCTAACACAATAGGATGTTGCTTCAAGTATTGTATCCTTAATGCTTGCCCACTTTGCCTGTATCTCCTCACCTGTGTTTCTTTTTGCCAGGGCTAGCTTAACTCTGTTGGCCATCTTATCAAAGTCAGCTCCTCTGAAGTCCCATATTTTTGCCTTGGAATGGGATGATTTAGATGTAGTAGCCAAATTGAACCATACCATGTGATGGTCACTGGCCCCCAGGTGACCTTCTACCTGGAGATCTGTGATCCCTTCTTTGTTAGTCAGTACTAGATCTAGGATAGCCCTGTCTCTTGTGGGTTGCTGTACCAGTTGTTTGAGGCCCTCCTGCAGGGAATCCACTATGAGTCTAGTTCTGGCAGATGTTCCTGCTGGTATTGACCAATCTGTATCTGGCATGTTGAAGTCTCCCATTATATGCACTAAAGTTCAAAAACCCTATTTATTACATTATACAGCTTAGCGGCATTTCCTCAGTTCGCAGTCGGCTTTGAAGAGTGCAGACGTGTTCCTGGTCCACCGAAAATCATCGCTCCAAGCTCCTGAGGTAAGTATGGGGTGAGGAGGGGGTGTGGGGAGGCAGAATGCGCAGAGGGCGGACGCGGGCGGGGGAGATTGGGTCAGGACAGTCAGCGAGGGAAGGTCTTTTTCTTTCAGGTTTCTTTTTTTTTTTTTACACTTAGACGACACGGGACTTGTGCCACACTGGGGTGGGCTCCCAGCATGGCAGCTGGAAGGCTGTTTTGGGGGGGGGGCGTGGAGCCGACTGAGGACTGGGCACCCCCGGCCATACGATCTGTTGCCACGCTGGGATGGGCTCCCAGCGTGGCATCTGGAACTCTATTGGGGGGGAGGGGCGCAGCACACCATCGGCTATACAGTGTGTGCGTGGGGGGAGAAGCACAAGCACGCAGTATGCATGTATGTGTGTGTGAGGGGGAACGCGCATGAGCACACGATATCTTATCGCTGCTCACTGCAGCGTAGCTCTCCCTTTCAACTGTACGGACACTGCATTTTCAACTGCTGTCATAGACAGCTGCAGCTTTCATTGGAGAACTGCGGCCATGCCTGCAAACCACACTGACTGAATTGGAAGACGGGTGCCACACCTCCGAAAACTCGGATGATGGCACTATGTTTCTTGCACATGCGTGCAAGCAAACATAAAAACTGTAAGGATTGACGTTAATATAGCAGCCAATCAGAGACTACTGCTTTTCTAGCCTTCCAGGTAGTTAAAAGTATAGAGAGGATGTGGTAGCAATGGAGAAAGGAGTGTGAGTTCCCCCTCATGCTAATTTCCAGTATCTGTTTGAAAAATATAACAAACATTTGTCAATGCCGAATGTTGCTTGCTTGTATGTGCTGTTTAGGTATTTGGAAGTGACAGTTTCATGCCTTCCTTCCAAGACATCCACTGTGTCTTTCCGTTCAGTATTAGGTGTGGCAAAATGGCAATGTTGAAAATCTGGAGTGAAAATATTGAAAATTCGCGACCTTACGAGCGCGCGTAGGAACTGCGCAACGCACGCTTGTAAAACAGTCATTTTTAGGAATTTTTTCACCAAATTTCAACATAGCCATTTTAAGACCTCTGCTCATGAACAGTGTCACTGTGATTTTCTTAATTTGTCCCGTACATTGATTTCGCACACCGACTGCGCCATTCTGCGCTACATGGGCGGAAACACATTTTGGGTGAGATGTGAAAAATGACAGCTGTACTGATCATAAGAAGGTGTGGTAAAATGGCAATGTTGAAAATCTGGAGTGAAAATATTGAAATTTCGCGAACTTACGAGCCTGCGTAGGAACTACGCAATGCACCCTCGTAAAACAGTCATTTTCAACTTTATTGCATATCTCGGGCATTTTTTGGAATTTTGGCACCAAATTTTCAACATGGGGTTGAGTCACTGCGCAGTCACTGCATGAAATCACCCTTCGGGCCCGAATAACGCCATGACAGTGACATAATTCATGAGAAGGGGTCCCAAAAACCCCATGTTGAAAATTTGGTGCAAAAATTCCCAAAAATGCCCGAGATATGCAATAAAGTTGAAACCCCTAATGTAACCCATTATACAGCTTACGGCATTTCCTCAGTTCATGGTCGGCTTTGGAAGAGTGCAGACGGTTCCCGGTCCACTGAAGATCATCGCTGGAGTCCGGAGGTAAGTATGGGGTGAGGGGGTGGGGAGCAGGGTGCGCAGTGGGTGGGCGCGGGTTGTGGGAGGGCATTGGGAGATGCGCTTGTGGGACAGTTTTTATTTACAGGTTTAAAAAAAAAAGTTCGCGGGACGCTTGCCATGCTGGGGTGGGCTCCCGCATGGCACAAGGACTGGGGCATTCAGCCGACGGGATTGGGCACCCCACCGCCAAAGGACTACAGTGCTTGCCACGCTGGGGTGGGCTCCCAGCGTGGCACACCTCTAACTGGGGGCACGGCTCAGCAACTGGGGGACGCAGCTCAGCCAAGGGGGTTGGGCACCCGTCAGCTATACAGCACAGGGCGCGCACGTCTGTCTGGGTGGGGGAGCTGCGCGTGAGCAGCCAATATCTTATCGGTGCTCACTCAAGCGTAGCTCCCCCTTTCAACTGTATGCCACTGCATTTTGGAGCGTGTCATAGACAGCTCCAAAATGCATTGGCTTACAGGGGCCCCGCCTGCCAGCCCACTGACTGAATTGGAGGAGGAGGTGACACACCTCCGAAATCTCCGATGAAGGCACTATGTTTCTTGCACATGCGTGCAAGCAACATAAAAATGAAAACTTTTCTGTCTGAAGAGGGGACAAATCAACTTCCTCTAGTAGTCAAGAAAAAAAAACCTGAAAGTAACACAAATCTGTAGTGACAAAATTCCAACTGTGCATGCTTAATCTATATTCCCCATTGTGTACCTCAACCTTGCAGAAATGGTGTCAGTCAGTTTACAAGATAAGTAGAATATTTGTTCAAGTGGGCTTCAAGGTTAGGGCGAGTCAAATTATCACAGAGGTCCTGGACTTCAGGCAGACAGATTTTCCCAGACTGAGGGAGATATTCAGGAATGAAATGGAGGGGAAAGAAAAGATGGGGGTGGTTAAGGACCTATGGAACGAGATCAAGGGGAGGAATACTGAAAGCCACAGAGAGCTGTATAAAGGAGGTGAGAAAGAGCAGAAGACAGAGGAGGCCGCTTTGGGTTCAGCAGGGAAGTGAGGGTGGCAATAGGGGAGAAAAAAAAAAAGGTGTTCAGAGAATATAAGAGGACACAGAGGAAGGAGGACAGGGAAATGTACAGGGAGAAGCTGAGGGAGGCAGGGCGGAAGATCAGGAAGAAGAAACCAGAAATGGAGGAGAAAATTGCTGGACAGGCCAAAAGGGGTGATAAAAACCTTTTTCAGTACATAGGGGAGAAGAGGAAAGCAAGGCAGGGGATAGTAAGGGTAAAGGGGAGTCTATGTGGAAGGGGACTTCAAGAAGGCAGAGGTGCTGAATAATTGCTTCGACTTGGTCTTCACAATACAGAGATAAGGAAGGGGACCTGTGTTGGGGGTAAGGGAAGGGAGGATGGAGGGTGGATCCTAGTCCAATCAGTGAGGACAGGGTTAGGGAGGAGTTGAGTAAATTGAGGGTAGACAAGGCTATGGGGACAGATGCCCTGCATCCTAGGGTGCTCCAGGAGCCAAGGGAGGACCTGGCGGCACCACTAGTGAGGTTATTTAACCTGTCCTTAGATACAGGGTGGGTGCCAGAGGACTGGAAAAGGGCAGACGTGGTGCCACTTCACAAAAGTGGCAGCAGGGAAGAGGTGGGCAATTATCGCCCGGTCAGCCTCACATCGGTGGTAGGTAAGGCGATGGATGTGATATTGAAAGAAAGGGTAATTAGCTACTTGGAGGATAGTGGGCTACAGGACATCTGTAAACATGGGTTGACATGGGGGAGATCATGCCAGACGAACCTGATAGAGTTCTTCGATTGGGTGACGAGGGTGGTTGATCGGGGGCAGTGGATCTAGCCTATTTGGACTTCGGGAAAGCCTTAGACACTGTGCTCCACAGAAGATTGATAAATAAACTGGAGCGTTTGGGGGTGGGACAGAAAATAACAAGGTGGGTGTAGAACTGGCTGACGGGTAGATGGTAAAGGATGGTGGTAAGTGGGGTGCATTCCAGGAGGTAGGGGTAACGAGTGGGATCCCCCAGGGGTCAGTGCTACAGCCTATCCTATTTAACATCTACGTCAGTGACATAGTGGAGGGGTTACAGGGGAGGGTCTGCCTTTTTGCAGATGATACAAAGATCAGCAGCAGGGTGGACAACCCAGAGGGGGGTGGAGGCTATGAGGGAAGATTTAAAGGTTGCTGGAGAGGTGGTCGGAAACATGGCAGCTAAAATGTAATGCCAAAAAATGCACAGTGATACACATGGGGCAGAATAATCCTCAAGCCAAGTATACACTTTGGGGGAATGAAAGCAAGTGAGCAGGAGAAGGATCTAGGAATCATAATCACAAACAACCTCAAGGTTGGGACACAATATAACTGGCGTGCGTTGGGAGAGGGATAACTAGTAGAAAGCGAGAGATGCTGATACCACTCTACAACTCCATGTTGAGGCCCCACCTGAAGTAGAGGGTTCAGTTCTGGAGGTCTCACCTATGAAAAGATATAGATGGCATGGAAAGAGTAGAGAGAAAGGGCCACCAAGATGGTGCATGGGCTAAGTGGGAAGCCATACAAAGAGAAGTTGAGGGTGTTGGATTTGTACCTGCTGGAGACCAGGAGAGCGAGGGGGGACATGATAGAGACATTCACGTATGTGAAGGGGATTAAAGTATGGGGAGCTTATTCTCAGGGAAGGTAGGCGCTAGAACTAGAGGGTGGAGAGCGGTAGGTTTAAGGGGAACGTGAGGGGGCGTTTCTTCACTGAGAGGGTCGTGTTGCCCTGGAATAGTCTGCCAGAGGAAGTGGTGGGTGTCAGAACTGTGGAAGGATTCAAGAGGGCATGGGACAAACACAAGGGGTTGATTAGTGAGCAGAGAGTGGAATTTATGGGAGAGGGAGGCAAGTAAAGGGGGGGGATGAGCTGACTCGATGGGCCAAGTAGGTCCTTTTCTGCCGACACATATCTATGAATCTATAAATGCTGTGCCTTGTTCTAACAGTTACTTTTTGTGTGTTCCAAATAGCCTAATTTTTAAATTAAACATATTACACGTGACTATGCTAATTACTGGTTTATTTACAGCTCACTCCTAAAAGAAGACATATTGATCAAAACTTGTATTTCAATTTTATTTTCAATTCTCAAAATGTAATTAATTTTTGTTTTTCATGGCAGTGCAACACACATATGCAGCACACTGTTTTACTGCCTACGGAGCTGTTTTTTTAACAAAACTGTTGCTAACAGCAGCAATATATTCTACAGTAGAATATATTGCTCATGTTAGCAACAGTTTTCTACACCTTAAGTTTATTATCCTGGTATTGTTTTTCCATTGAGTTACCTGCAATAAATACAATTATTAGACAATTTTTAATGTTCTGAATGGCAGAGGTACAGAATCAGATTATAGCACTGTAGACAGATTTCTAGTTTAATTTCGTATTAAAATCTTCAAGCACAAAGTCCATAAATGCTGTTGAAACTATCACTTGGAAACACATATCAAATGAAACACAGAAACACAGAATTTGACAGCAGATATGGACTGCTTGGCCCACCTAGTCTGCCCAGTTCCCTACCTACTGTGTAAACTCCAGATCCTACTTGATCTACAGTCTACCTTCTCCTTCCTGCCCCTAGTGTTGCCTTCTCCCTGTCCCATGCATTCTTGAATTTGCCTACCGTTGTTGCCCCCTCAACCTAATTAGGGAGGCTGCTCCATGGATCCACCACCCTTTCTGTGAAAAAATACTTCCTCATGTTGTCCCTGAGTCTCCCCCAGCCTCGTACTGTTGAAATGCAACAGAAATCACACAAATCACGTGCGTGCCCCAAGCACATGCACACTCCCCCCTTCGCTCTGAACAAGCAGATGCCAGGAACTGCAAAAAGCAAATGAGAAGTGTGCACAGAATGTTATAGTTCTCTAGTAGAACCTAAAAAAAGAGGAGCAGCAGTAGGCAGGAGGGAGGAGAAAGCACATAGTAAGGCAAAGGGGATAGGGAACATGTTAACTTTGCTAGAAAAACATGGAAAAGAGGATGCAGGAGGTGACTGCACAAGGGATAGCACTCACAAAGAAGATGGTGTGAGGGGCATTACTAGTGGAGAGATTGAGCATGGTGCGACAGGGGAAGGGATAATACCCGGAGAGGTAAGAAGGGAGATGGAGGTTGGCAGTCAAACAGGTGGAGAGGGAGGGAGGGGTCTTAATTGTGAGGTACAGGGGGAAGGCACTGGGGCACATGGTAAAAACACGGTCTTGAGTGGCTCCAAAAATGAGAACCCTAACGGGGGTCAGCGACGGGCACAAGGAAAGAGAAGGGGTCTCCATACTCAACGGGATCAGACGGGGTGGCAAGGGAGAGAGGGACACTCTGATATGGGTGGAATCCATACCAGGATTAAAGGCAGACATGGCAATTCAGGCAATCCTAAAGTGTGTAAAGACGGGTAGAAGTAAACCACACATTATGGTACATGTGGGGACAAATGACCTAGCAAGGGAAACGGTGGAGGTAACAAGGGAGAGGACTGAGGAAGTGGGAAGGTTGTGTGAGGAGACTGGGGAGTCTGTGGCCTTCTCCGAAGTGCTCCCAGTACCCTGTGCAAGCACAGTGAGAAAGGAGAGGATCAGAGAGTTGAACACATGGTTGGTAGAATGGTGTCGAACTAAGGGGTATGGGGTTGTGGGCAGCTGGGGAAGTACCTGGGATGATAATCTGTTTGCAAGGGATAGGCTGCACTTGAGTGGGATGGAGAAGGAGGTATTAAAGCAAAGACTGGAGAGGTATACTGCAACAAGAGTGGATTTAAACTAGATGGGGGGATGGCAAGTGGACAGCAGGTAGGCAGGGATCCAATAGAGTGGAGTCACAACCTACCCCCCAGGCTAGCAGGGAAGAACTCAGGGAGGCCAAAAAAGGAGGGAGTAGAAGGGACAAGATGGAGGCTAGTGAAGGGAAGGGGGCATTATGGAGGGTGGTCTCACTGAATGCAAGAAGCCTAGGAAACAAATCTGCTGAGTTACAGGCACTCTTGGCAGTGTGAAGGGTGGATATTGCAGCTGTCACAGAAAGATGGGAAACTGAGCACCAGGACTGGGATCTGGCAATCCCAGGATACAAATTATGCAGGAACGACTGTAAGGAGGGGAAGGGAGGGAAGGGTGGGTGGGGTGGCAGTCTGTGTGAGGGATGGGATCAAATGCACAAGGGCTGAGGGAGAAGAAAGGAGAACAGAGGCAATCTGGCTGCAGTTCCTAGACTCAGGGGGTAGGAAACTAAGGTTTTGGGTGATATACAGGCCGCTGTCCCAGTCTGAGGAGCTTGACAAGGAGCTAGCTGGACAAATCAAAAAGGTATGTAGAAAAGGAAAGGTGGTCATCGTGGGGGATTTCAACTTGCCGGGGGTTGACTGGAGCACTCCAGTCACCTCCAGTGCTAGGGAGCAAGTGCTCCTGGATGCGATCCAGGATGGTCTCCTGACACAGTTGGTTACTGTACCTACTAGGCTAAAGAACACTTTAGATCTGGTATTGTCAAATGGGGAGGCAGTGAGGAAATAAAGGTAGAGGACCCACTGTCCGACAGCAATCACTAAATAGTGTGGTTTAATATCACGATGTGTGGGGAGCAAGACAAATCGGTTACTTGGGTGGTAGACTTCAGGGGGATGGTCTTTGGGAGGATGCAGGAGATACTGAAAGGAAAACTGGAAGGCATAAGGCAAGAGACAGACGTGGAGTTGAAATGGGAAATTATTAAACGAGGGGTTACAGAAGCAACAGAAGCCTGCACCAAGGTACAGAGTAAAAGAAGCAGAGCAAGAAAACCATGCTGGTTGAACAGTGAAGTTGTGGAGGTGGTGAGGGAAAAATGAGTGGCTCACCAGAGATTTAGGAGGACAGGGAATAAACTGGACAGGGAGGAATATGCAAGATGGTCCAGGGAGGTGACCAGAAAAGTGAGAGAAGCCAAGGCCCAGAGGGAGCTGAGATTAACACAGGGAATTAATGGGGGGGAAGGACTTCTTCAGATACATCAGGGAGAAAAGAAAGTGCAAGGAGACAATAGTGAGGATAAAAAGGGGTGGGGAGTGGACGGAAAAGTGGGAGGAGCAGGCAGAAGCACTGAATAAATCCTTTTGTTCCACGTTCACAGAAGAAAAGGGGGGGACCGCTACCAGCATGGGCTGGGAGGGTGGGGACAGGAGGAGAGGAGGTGACAGATGGAAGAACTGAGGCAAGTAGAGTCCTAGAGGGACTGAGGGCACTGAAGGTAGACAAGGCACCAGGGCCAGATGGTATCGCCCAGGGAGCTGAGGAGATGGCGGAGTGCAATGAGCCACTGAAGATCATACAGCATCTCCTGGAGTGGGATGTGTGCCAATGGACTGGAGGATGGCACATGTAGTGCCATTACACAAGAGCGGGCCAAGGGATGAACCAGGTAATTATCATCCAGTAAGTCTGACATCCATAGTGTACAAACTCATGGAAACGATACTAAAGGAAAGACTGGTGTCATACCTGGAGGACAATGGCCTCCAGGATGTGAGGCAGCATGGGTTTGTTTCAGGGAAGTCTTGTCAAACCAACCTGATACAACATTATGACTGGGTGACAGGTGAACTAGATAAGAGTTGTGCGGTGGATGTTCTTTACTTGGACTTCAGCAAGGCCTTCGATTCAGTGCCTCATGGGCAGCTTGGGGGGAAGCTAACTGGTGTAGGAGTAGGGGCAAAAATGACAAACTGGATTACAAGCTGGCTGAGTGGGAGGCTGCAACAGGTGGTGGTGAGATGGGAACTCTCAACTCCAAGGCCAGTAACAAGTGGGGTGCCACAGGGCTCTGTGTTGGGGCCAGTATTGTTTGGGCTCTTCATATCAGACATGGGGTGGAGAGCAAGGTAAGTCTGTTCGCTGACAACACCAAAATCGGAGCAGTGGTGGATGGAGAGGAGGGGTGGAAGTAGCTGCAGGGGGACCTAAGTAAGCTAGAGGAGTGGTCAGAGAGGTGGCAGCTGGGGTTCAATGCAAAGAAGTGTAAGGTTATGCACTTTGGGGTGAAGAACCCAAGGAGAGAATACTGGCTGGGGGGGGGGTTAAGCTGGGGCTCACAGAGGAGGAGAAGGACCTTGGGGTAATGATAACGGGGACCATGAACAACACTGCCCAGTGTACGAGAGCAGCTGCAAAAGCGAACAAAATGCTGGGGTGCATAGCAAGGGGGTATTCATCCAGGTGAAGTGAGGTGATCTTGCCCTTCTACAGATCACTGGTGAGGCCGCACTTAAGAGTATTGTGTGCAGTTTTGGAGGCCATACCTAAAGCATGATCTCAGGCTGCTGCAGGGGGTGCAGAGGAGGGCAATAAAGATGATATGTGGAATGGAGGGGAGAAACTATGACGGCAGGCTGGGAGACCTCAATATCTATTGGCGGTACTGGACCTATCGGGTGTTTCGGATGAGAGCATGGGTCCAGGGGACCTTGTTAGTGCCTATAACAAGGCAGTGAGCAGGGCCCTGGACCAAATTGCTCCTGTTCGCGTTCGCCCACTCACTCAGCGCCCAAAGACTCCATGGTTTGATGAGTCTTTGAAGGAGCTGAGGAGAGTGGGGCCAAGGCTAGAGAGGGCCTGGCGGAAATCTTGCCTGGATGCTGACAAACTTAGATTGATGGATCATTATGTTATCTATCAATCGGCAATAACCCGTAAGAAGGCAGAATTCCTGTCCAGGGAGACTGCTGCTGTGAAACCAACCGGCTCAACTCTTTTGGACTGTTGACAGATTGTGCAATCACTCTGTCTACAGTCTGGAAAAGATTTTCTAAATAAAGTGTGGTGATGAGCTTGCTCGATTTTTCGCTAATAAGATTGCCAGCATTAGGTCGGATATCAGCCAGGCTCACTCTTCAGGGGTTTGCACTGATCGGGAGAAACAAACACCTGTGTCACCTGGTTTGACTTTGGTAGGCCAGAATTCATGGACATTGTGAGGATTGTCCAGACTGTACGCCCAACTAGTTGTAGTTTGGATCCGGGCCCCATGCCTCTATTATTGGGTTGCGTACATATTATCTGTCCGACCATTGCTGAAATTGTCTGGAAATCTTTGGAGCAGGGGATCTTTCCTGAACCCTTAAAGGAGGCGGTCGTTCGACCACTCCTAAAAAAACCTTCATTGAATCCGGACTGTCCAGCTAACTACAGACCTGTCTCTAACCTGCCCTTTTTGGGCAAGGTTATTGAAAAGGTGGTTGCACTGCAACTGGATGACCATCTTACAAATCACAATGTCTATGATACTCTTCAATCAGGATTTAGGAAAAGACATAGTACTGAGACTGCTCTTGTCCGGGTTCTAAATGATCTCCTGATAGCGAGAGATCGAAGGCTGTACTATTCTAGTCCTTCTTGATCTCTCTGCAGCATTTGACACTGTGGACCATGGTGTGCTTTTGGGCATGCCGGTTTTATTGTGGACTGTCAGGTATGGTTCTGCAATGGTTTCAATCTTTTCTCACAGAAGGAGACAGAGGTTATCACTGGAATTTATTCCTCTGGCCTGTCTCTTTGCCTTGTGGGTTCCTGAGGGTTCCATTTTGGCACCATGTTGTTAGCTGTCTATATGCTGCCATTGGGAGACATTATTAGGCAATATGGCTTGGGTTTCACTGCTATGCAGATGATACCCAGCTATATTTGTCCTTTAGTCCGGACAGGAAGATACAGTCTCTATACTTAACAACTGTCTATCCGAGATCAGTGATTGGATGAGTGCCAGCTGGTTAAGGTTAAACCGGATAAGACTGAGGTGTTGGTGGTGGACCAGGTCGCCTTGAGGCGGGTTGTAGGGCTGGTCTCCTTCAGGCGTATGGATCGATGGTGCCCAGCTCTCGACCTCAGACCGGGTGCGTAACCTGGGCGTTATTACTGACGACAGTTTGACCCTGAAATTTCAGGTGTCTTCTGCTGTCAAATCTTCCTTTACCATCTTAGGAATATTGCTCGGGTGAAACACCTTGTTCCTCCGGCCGATCTTCCGACATTGGTCCATGCCTTTGTTACTTCTCGACTTGATTACTGCAATGCCCTGTACCTAGGGCTACCGGGGGTTGATATCCGCCGCTTGCAGCTAGTGCAGAACGCAGCAGCCAGGCTTTTGACTGGGATGTCTATGCGAGAGTCACATTACGCCTGTGCTGCCGAACTCGCACTGGCTGGCCGGTTCAGTGGCGGATCACCTTTAAGGTCGGGTTACTGACCTATAAAGCCCTACACGAACAGGGACCGCGGTATCTTCAAGATCTGCTTGTTCCCTACTGTCCCTCTCGCTCGCTCCGCCGGCGAGGGATTGCTAGAGGTTCCCAAGGTTCGTTTAAAACATCAGAACACGGGCATTTTCTTATGCTGCCCTACCCTGTGAATTCTCTACCTCATCGGATAAGTTGCCTGACCGTTGAGAGCTTTAAGTCAGAATTAAAAACTTATTTATTTCAAATGGCATATGGGGAGTGATTCACTGTATTTTATTGTAATTACATTGTTATTGTTGCTGTTTGTGTTATATGTATGTATTTTAATTGTTTTATTTGTACAGCGCTTTGGTATTGAAAAGCGCTTAAAAATTAATTTTACTTACTTACTTACATGTACACCCTGGAGGATAGAAGGGACGGAGGGACATGATAGAGACATTCAAGTATCTGAGGGGAATCAAACGATGGGGCAGATGGGGTCTTTAAGTTAAGGAGGGAGGGTCACCAGGGGCATGAGCTAAGAATGGGGAGATTTAGGAAGTAAATGAGGAGACACTATTTCACAGAGAGGGTGGCAGCAAAATGGAACGCCCTACCAGAATGGGTGGTATCATGTAAATCTGCTAACAGCTTCAAAAGGGCATGGGACAGGGAATAGGGGAACAAAAGGGAAGGGGGTTGGGGCAGCTGCAAACTAGGGTGTTGGCTGCACACTCAAGCAGACTTAGATAGACTGGGTGGTCCGTTTCTGCTGGCACAGTCGTATGTTTGTGCGTTTGTATGATGTACTGAGCTCAAAGCTGTAGCTCTGCATAAGTCAGAGCACTGTGTGCAGAGAGTAACTCAGGGAAATGAGACTTGTGGCAGTTGGAAGGCAAAGAGAGGGATGTTAGAGCCATGTACGCACTCCAATGACATGCATACATTCCCCTCACTGACGTTTATGGCAAGGCATGTGAACCGCTTCAGGGACTGAGAGGAACAAGCGGACTCTCGCAAGGCAAAAGGGCATGCAGCGTCACACTAATAACAGCAGACCTGCGATCCATGGAAAACAGTGCAGCAGCATAAGGAAGGGCCTGCAGTCCAAGTAAAGAAAAACCAACCCCTCACAATTATAACCCAACACAAATAGGTCTGGGTCAAAGGCGTAAGAATCGCTGTAACGGCTGAGAGGAGGCTACAGAAAGGCTCCCAAGAGTCAAACAAAATGGCGCGAAGCACTGCGCTATGCACAATGACTCTAAAGTCCAGTCAAAATTCCAGCACACCATAAGTTCCCAGACACATGGGGACCACAACCAAGGATTCCCCCACTGAACAGTGATACCTAAACTAAATGCAACACACAACTCCCCAGTGCAGGGAAAAACAGGGAAACTAGCTACATTTCTGAGAGACATAAAACACACTGTGTGGAGGAACACTCGCTAATATCAGGAATACAAGTAACCTTAGGTATACAAGCAGCAGAGAGGGCAAGAGCCTCGCTAATGGATGGTGGCGGTGGGGAGGAGGAGGAACAGCAACAAGGAAACAAGCGTTTGTCAATGCCAAATGTTCGTCGTGCATACAAATAAGGAACTGTGTGACAGTGTAGTAGTGCAGGAAGAGTTTTATTGATAATAAGCAATAGAACGTTATATGACAGTTGTACCATTCATGAGGTGGCATGATAAAAAGGCTATGCTGAAAATTTGGAGTGAAAATATTGAAAATGACCAAAGCTACACGCGTGCGTAGCAAATTGTAAATGACTGGCTGTAACTTGGCCATTTTTTGGAGTTGTGTCATCATATTTTCAACATGGCCTTTTTGGTACCTCACATCATGAAGAGTGCCACTGTTATTTTGTTCACTCATGCCAAAAGGTGATTTTGAAGAGCGACCGCGCCATTCTGGGCTACAGGTGCGAAAACAAATTTTAGGCAGGAAGTAAAAAAATTACAGCTGTACTGTTCATAAGGAAGTGTGAAAAAATGGCAATGTTGAAAATCTGGAGTGAAAATATTAAAAATTGGCAAAGATACAAGCATGCGTAGAAACTGCGCAACACACGCTCATAACGCAGGCATTTTGTGCAATGTTTTCACCAAATTTTAAACATGTCCTTTTTGGGATCTCCCCTCATGAATAGGAGCACTGTGATTTTGTTAATCCATCCCGAAAGTTGATTTTGCACATCGACTGCACCATTCTGGGCCAGAGGTGTGAAAACACATTTTGGGTAGGATGTGAAAAATGACAGCTGTACTGTCTATAAGGAGATGTGAAAAAAAATCGCAATGTTAAAAATCTGATGTGAAAATATAAAAAATTAGCGAAGTTATGAGCAGGCATTTTTTGGAATTTTTTCAGCAAATTTAAAACACGGGCTTTTTGGGACCCCACCTCATAAACAGTGGCACTGTCGTTTCGGTACTCAGTCCTGAAAAGTAATTCCGCACAGTGACCACGAAATCATCTTTCGGGATCGAAAAATGAAATGACACTGACATGTTCATGAGGTGGGGTCCCAAGAACTCCATGTTGAAAATTTGAGGCCAAAATTCCAAAAAATGGCTGCAATATCAACCTAAGTTGAAACCCCCCTCATTGAGTCCCATTATACAGACTTACCCAATTCCTCAACTCCCAGTTCAGCTTTTAAGAGTACAGACGTATCCTGGGCCAGTGAGATCGCAGCTCTGACCTCCGGAGGAAGTATGGGTGAAGGGAGGGCAGGAGGGTGCCAGAGGGAGGGTTGGAGTGGGGGACTGGGAGATGACGCTGGAAGGTTTTCCTTTTACAGGCAAAATATAAAAAAGACATTGGGGACAGTTTTCTATTTTACAGGATTAAAAAAAAAAACATTTAGGCACACTAGGGTGGGCTCCCAGTGTGCCACAATAGTGTGTGTGTGTGTGGGGGGTGGAGGGCATGCCATTGCCGACATGGGGATTGGGCACCCCGTTGTTGGCTAACAATATAGACAAGTGTGGGGTGGGTGCATCCGACACTGGGAGTGGGCATCCCGATGTTGGAAAGGGGAAATTGTTTAACTAGGAAAGAAACAGTAAGGGGGGGAATACTGACATGGGATTAGGCACCCCGATGTCGGCAAGGGGTACAGACAGGTTGGCGGCCGGATCCAACACCGGGAGTGGGTATCCGGTGTGGGAAAGGGGAAATTGTTTAACCAGGAAAGACACACTGAGCTGCAGCTGAATGGCTCGCATTTCAAAGGACAGAGCAGTGCGCAGCGTCCGCTCTGTCTTTTGAAATGTTTGCCAAGACCAGCCCCCTCAGCAAACCAGTGTCATCAGGACACTTCCTGCTGATTTTCCAGCCACAGATCAGCCCCTGCAGCACCGCTGGTCATTGGGCTGGCACCCCTCACACCCCTGTTTAGCAACTCTCATATAAACAAGTTTGTTCGCGCTTGCGCGCTCAACGAACTTAAAAAGACATATAGGATAGTGTATGGGAGCCCATACACAACCACATAATTCTCATACTGAGTAGTTTCCGTGACAACGAGGACCTCGAGAGCAAAGCTCGAGAGGTCCCATTGATCATGGAAACCACGAGGTATAGAGAATTACGTGGTTGCATATGGGGGCTTCCATACACTGTTCTTTATAGTGTATAGTTCCCAAAAATAAAAATAAAAAAACGCTTACATTTTAAATTACTTGCCGCCGGGGTCCTGCGCTTCCAGTACTTCCGCTGACCGGCCAGCGCACGTCCACCAGGAGTCAACCGCCCCCTGGTCCCATCAACAGCACTGTTGGGGGGCGGCTGCATTGTGATGCACCTACAAACGCAGAACGAAAGTCATTCTGCATTAGTAGGCACATCACTAGTGCAGCAGAACAACTTTATCGAGCGTATGGATTTTCATACACAATAACGTTCCACTATACACTATAAGAATAGAGATATTTACATCACTCCTGACTAAATGGCTAAGCCCTCTACAAAAACGTGAACAAAATCCACTTACTTACCTGAGGTACCACACCAGGAACATTTGCCGCAGACCTTTAATTTGAAAACATCCTGTTAAAGGCCAGTGATTCTCATGCTGGCACTGTAGGCTCTGATGAGATTTCTGCAAACAGGTTAGGCAATCCGAAAGCCTCCATAGCTTAACAGGCACGGGTTTCTAAATTTAGGGGTGCCACCTGTCACCAGGGAGACCCAACCTGCCTGTCACACAAGTTTTACGGAAAAAAAAAACAACAAACAGGAGTAGAACCTCAAAATCTTTCAGAGGGCTCTATCTACGCAACTACCCCTTGCACTGGTACAGCAAAGACCGAGTAGCTACTGGCACCAGAATTCTCATGTGCCCAGGGCTCTATGCTGATTGACAGCTTTGGGCTGTACAACTACCCATACATATTAACTCCCCATTAACAACATGAAGCAATGCAGAAAATAAAGCAGCATGTTCTATAAATAAAGACTGTTAGCTTGAGGTTTAAAAGAGGACAGCCTCCTGTTATCTGTACTCTCAGGTGGAAGCACAGAATATGGTGGAAAAAAACTGGGTGCATTATTTTCCCCAATTCTGTTTTTCCTCCTGTGCCGGTGGATGGGATCTCCTTCAACTGTCTCCCAGCGCCTGATCCCACTCCACCGAGATCCTCCCTGGCCTGTGACCCCAGTCCCCCAGCCCACCCGCGACCGACCTGCTTGGTAACCCCTCAGCTTGCTCCCCTCCAGGCAAGGCCACCTTCAGATTCTTGGCACTCCCGTACAAGCATTCAATTCCCCAGCACATGGCAGTGAAGGCTAGAAGAATGGCGGGGTCCAGGAAGGCAGGATCCAGTTGTGGGTGTGGTGACAGGAAGCAGCATCGCCTGCTCAGCCAGCAGGGTTATCCGCTTTACATGGTTTCCCCTAATGAGAGCAGATGTGCAATGATGTCTTGGAACATCATGCATGCTCCCGTGTGTGACGTGCCAACGTCCACCATGTCCCACTAATCCCAGCACTCGTTGAGAGCTCCAGGCTCAGTACCTCAAGCTGCCTCAGGAGGCACACTGTTGCCAGAGTCCTGCACGAACCCTGGAGGTAAGCTCTCAGTCAACATCTGAGCTTCCCAGCTGACCCTCTGACGCTCTGTGCTCACTACCGAACCCGAGTCATCGATGTTATATGCAGTATGCCGGCTAGTAAATGGGTGCATGCTGAGCAGACAAAGCCCACCACAACCACTGCAGGCTTGCATCCTCTTGAACCTCCAGGAAGGATCTGAAAAGGTCTCCGACATGGAAACCAGATATGGAGATCAGCTATCATTGCTGGGGAGCAGAAGGCAGGACATATGTTGTGCAGCAAACAGGAGGACTATCACGGAATGTCAGGGGTAGCCTTAAGTCCCAGACGGTTCTGAAGATTTTCAGCTAGAAGACATCAGCAGGCGACCACGGGAACAAAGAGAGTTAAAATACACACACACACACAGAAAAGAAAAAAAAAAAAACATGCTGGGACAGTAGTCTCTCTGCTACAGAAACTACAACTGAATCTGCTGGGACAGTAATGCTTGTGGGAATGGAATTCTGCCAGCACCTGCTTGGATGCTAGTGCCTGTGGTAAAGGGAAGTGTTCCAACATGTGCTGGGATAGTAGTGTTTGTGTTAGGTGACTGTATCCCTGCAGATGCTAATCTGCTTGTACAGGAGTGCCTGCAGGAACAGAACTCTGCCAGCATCTGCTGGAACAGTAGTGTCTATTCTACATAAACTATAACTGCAGCTTCGGGGACACTAGTGCCTTGTGGTGAAGAAGGTTTCCCAGCACCTGCTGTGACAGCAGTGTCTACACTAGGTAAAGTATCCCATCAGATGTAAATCTGGTGGGACAGTAGTGCCTGCAGCAGCAGAACTCTACCAGCATCTGCTGGGGCACTATTAAGTCATTTATTTATTTCGTTTTTGCTTACCAGGTAGCTGCGTGAGACAATACAAAGCCTATTTTCACGCACAACCCAGGAGAAGTAGAAGTACAACAGTAAATAAAAGTAGCAGTGGCACAAGGGTATAAGACAATTTTTTTTATTCTTTGGTAACCGGGTAAACACAAGAGCCTGTTTTCAGGGGCTATCCAAGAACACTGAGGTGGTTAAGCGACTTGTCACACAGTATGCAAATGGATGTTGTGGGAATCAAACCCAGGTCTGCTGGATGTACCAAGCTCATTCACAGCTCATTACTCAAACCTCTAGGCTATACTGCCAGCCACATCTTACATATATCAACAGTAGAAGTCAAACAATACTGCAGTCCAAAGTGTGAGTAATAAATGAAGTGTCCCAGCATCTACAGGGACAATAGTATCTGTACCCCAGAAACAACAATAGAATCTGTTGGGGTAGTAGTCACAGCCTTTTAAATTGTATAATGTCGTTCTGGTCTCTTTCATTCACAGATTTCTACAGCAGAACACTGATACACTGTTGTAACAATGTAAGAGCTTAACAGAGTACATCATACAGTTCTAAAATGGTCCATGCCACCACAGTGTAAATCAGAAACATGCAATGAGCTGATTAAAAGGCCAGTAAAAAATGGAACAGCAATTGAATATGAACCACTCCAGGATTTGAAAAACAGCTTCTGTAGAAATCATCTGCTTGCTGGCTAAACACAACTCTCTTTTAGCGTACCCCATTAGCTTAGCCATTCAGGTGTTCGCATAGGCGAAATGACATACATCTGGAATGGAAACAGCTAGGAATTTTTCTGTCGAATGCTATGGACTCAGATTATTTTTCATTGTGCAGGAATGCACTACGTCCTGTATCTGGCAGCACTCACTCCTGATGAGCAGGTGTCCACACCTTACAGCACTGCAGTAGCTCCAGAGGACTAGCTTCACAAAACCTCATGCTACTACCGATGCTTTTGGAAGTGTTCCTAACATATTAAAAACAAAGTGGTGGAAATTTGAAAAGGCAACATGATCCAGAGGTTACAGCAAAGGCCTGGGAAGACTGCAGGTCCACGCCCCTTTATAGCCCAATACTCAATGTGTGACCTTGGGAAAGTCACTTATCACCCACCCCACTGCTCCAGTCCATCCAGCTCAAGATCCCACTGGAAATGAGATGTTACATCTCAGGTGGACTATCCTAGGTATATAAAACAGTTAAAATATTATCTGTGGAGGAATACCTCCATGAAAATGTTTTCTCATGAGGTACTGACAAGAGTACAGCTATCCTGAGGTTAACATCATAGTTTCCATCTCACCCGTCATTTCATCAAATACAGAGACTCTTTGCCCTCTGAAAGTGTGAAAAGTATGTCAGAGAGACACATATGAAATATCTTGCAATGCTGAATTACTGTAAACAGTGGTGTGAACCGAAGGATACAGCTTGCCTCCATTCTGGATCTGCAGAGTTGTACAGCTTCCATTAATAATGTGGACCTGAAGCTACATTTACATTATCTGTTAGTAGTGTCATGCTGAGGGGGAAACAACATATTCTTTATTTTGTGACTGCGCACTTATATGGGCCAGTAATAAGCGGTCCTTCTGTTTACTTGACAGATTAATGTAAGTATTTTATGTTGTGCCTCTGTGGTAAACCGTTTGGGTGATGTAATCCATGACCACTCCTCGGTAATCCTAATTTGACTGAATGGCAGGACAGCCTTCTTTCTTCACTGCGATTCTGCTGGATTATTTATTCCTGTGCTTCAGAAACATACAGCAACCTGTCTAACCTTTAAAAGTGCGCACTGTGCCACTGACCAAGCATGGAGGCCAAATGGCAGTGTGATAAAACTATATACACATGATATATGGTTATCTCATTGTATCAATGGCTTAAAAGCTTGTACTTCTCACAGTAAATCATGAAGTATGAGATTTTGGAACTAATTTTGTCAGTCACTTCACTTAAACTGAGAGGTATGACATTCCACCCTTCACCTGCCAATCAATGCACTAATCAAAGCATGGCGAGCTCACAATTATTCGAAAACGCAATTGAAATCTGTTACCTCACAGCATCTTCTTAATAAGTTAGTGGAACCCTCAATCTTTTTCCCTTTTTACAATATACAACATAAAATCATTTTTATCTTTGCTGTCAAGTTCAACATGACACCAAACCCACTCTGTGTTGAGAATCAGCCTGTTCTTAACACCTTAGGGTTAATTATGCTGCTATCTGCAGTTCTCTGGCCACAACAATCTACCAAAATAAACAAAACAGTTCCCTACTGTTAAATGAGTGTTGTTTTAATAAAGCCACCATACACTCAGGGACTGCAGACTTGATCTGTTAGTATAAAGCAGTGGTGCACAGGAATAGTAGACAGGAGACTATCACGGGGTGCATAGCTCCTACAGCAATCTGCACCGGTACCATTTCAGATTTATTCACCATGGTCAGCCCAGCTATGGCGCCACATCTTGGTGTCAGTGCAGAAATGCTTTTACTCAAGCAAAGCCTACAGCTGGCAGGGCTGATGTGCAAGATGGCCAAGCAAGCTGCCCAATGACATACTCTCACTACGCAAGTACTAAAACTTAATAACTAGGAATTAAACTGGGATCTCCCAGTCTGCAGTCCTGTGCTCTAACAATTGGATCAAAAATGCAACCCCCCCCAATGTGTGCGCGTATACACACGCACGCACACATCACACACTACACATATCACACATCACACACTACATACAGAATCACCCCACGTACACATTTTCCAGTTAACTACTGACTTGCATTATTAAGCACAGAATTTGAAGTGATGTAGAAGATGGTATCTAACAAAGCCAGTGACTTTTTGCCTTTGACACACTTATAACTGGGCAGACCTGAAATTTTCTTACTTTAGTTCTTTCCCTTGTCTTACCCAGTGGGTCACGTTCTTCTTCATCCTGTTCACAACCTTTGATTCCACTATGCCAAACAGGTCACCACTGGCCCCAGATAACAACCGTCTTTCCTTGATCTACTATCCCAAACTTACCCTTCAAAGCAAAACAGGCCAGCTAAACTAGGAGAGACAGAGAACCTAAAGGTTCAGGTGCCACGAATGAGAAGGGTAAGCAAGCCAGTGAGACAACTGACTGGCTGACACCAATGTTCCCACCGGTTTTTCATTTCCACCATGCCCTACCCCCACCCCACTGGGTTGTGGCTAGAGATGGAACATCTCTCTGCCAAGTCAGAGATTGGTTGGGAGCAGGCCTACCCACTTACACACTCTTGGTGACACTCACTGGCACTTACAATGCCACTGCATCTTGTGTGTTTGAAAGTGGCAGGGCGGCTAGCAAGATTGGTGAAGTCGGGGGCAATTTAAACTGTTCTGGAGCTCTGGGGCACATCCACGATCCGAAGCAGTTTGGGCACCAACTTTCAAAATCCCCCAGCCCAGCGCCTAATTGGTCCCCTTCTGTGCTGTGATGCCATTGCCCAGGCTGCTTAATAGGCAGCTCACCGAGCCATGTGGCTCATAACTCCATTTTTGGGACTGATCTAGAGGGGAGGCAAGGGCTACCCCTCTGCGCGCATGATGTCTTCCTATCTATGGTAGGGTTGAGGTGCCAGCTTCATAGTTTGAGGCCAGGCGGACCTCCCTTGCAATTCTTGGACTTGTGGCCGATTTTGTTTTTGGACTTAAGACAATTTCCCTTGCACTCATGCAGGAGTTTGCCCGCTACCTCGCGGGTCTGGGATTTTTGTGTGGTGACTTGTAAACTGGAAGTTGCCTACCTGCTGGAGTGCTTATCCTGGTGGGGTGCCAAGCAGGACTCGACATTTTACCTTCCTGCCTGTGTGTTTGAAAGTGGCAGGGTGGTTAGCAGGAATGGTGAAGTCGGAGGTAAATTCTTCTGCCCACCACCCTTCCCTCCTCCCTTTAATACTCATGGGCCACTCCCCTTAGCCCTTGCCATCCTTGTCAGCCAATCCTACTACCTCTTATTTGCACCTGCCCTGCATAGCCTTATTTATACTCGGAATCTACTGAAGGGAATAGGGTGATCCTGTTCTTGTGTACAACTGTGATAGGGAAATGTGTTTTCTACTGAAGGGATTAAGTTGAACCTGTACTTGTGTATAAATGTGGTTGTCTTGCGCTATCCTGATCTGAAGTGTGAGTTGGAGGTCTCCTGTATTTCTTGTGGGGGAGCAGTGTGGATATAGTTACTCTGGCCTGTGACCCTGGCTCTTTTACCCTGTGCCCGGCCAAGGAGCATTGTGGGGTAAACTGTGTCAACACTTGCACAGCCTCAGTGGACCCCATTGTGCCAGCAACCCTCAGTCCTCCTGTCCGGGGCCCCTGTTGTCTGGCCTGCTCTGTCCCACACCCAGTCCCCCCATTTTGTTTCTTTGGCTGGACACTGTCACATGACATGGGGGATACTAAGTTCCTTATGAGGGGGGCCATGCCCCCGCCCCTCAATATTACCATTGCCCTCGGACTGCTCACCATGCTATGCTTCCCTCTGTTATTTCCTGACTATGCTTCTCCCATGGAGAGCCCCTGGGTTATGCTGGGACAGTATGATATGTCTGACTTCACCTTCTCGAACCTAATAGCTTGTGACAGGCAGTCCCCCCGGTCCATCTACTGTCTTAATCTTAGGAGTTTTTGGTATCCTGTTATAATGGGCAGGAGCTCTGGCCACAAGTCATGTGGCAGGTGTGGCCTCCCCCCCACTGAGGCATCTCCTATGGCTTTTACTTGTGACTCTAGCCCTCTCGGGGGAAACTGAGCTCAGTCCTGGCCCCCATCAACCCTCCTCCCCATCTGCAGGCTGGTCGAAAGGCAAAGGGTTGAAAATAGCCCACCTCAATATCCATAGCCTCCTGCCCAACCTGGCTGACCTCCTTGCGTGGGTCACTCTCCATAAGCCAGACATCCTGGGAATTACGGAAACCTGGCTTAAGCCATCAACTCCTGACTCGAATTGTGTGCTTCCTGGCTTTGACCTTGTTAGGCAGGACCATCCGGGGAAAGGCAGGGAGGTGGTATCCTGGTCTATTACAGGAGCCACCTAAATCTAACAGTCTTGCCTGGACAACAGTCTCCACAGTCGCCCTGTGAATTGCTGCACATAGTTCTGTTACTCAGGAATACA
Source organism: Neoceratodus forsteri (assembly GCA_016271365.2). Classification (NCBI taxonomy): domain Eukaryota; kingdom Metazoa; phylum Chordata; order Ceratodontiformes; family Ceratodontidae; genus Neoceratodus; species Neoceratodus forsteri. Next base: position 1,734,230,642 of record CM057449.1, read on the forward strand.
AAAAAGCTCCACATTGCCTGTCCTATAACCCCCCTCGAGGGCATATCGGGGCTGTCCACCTACCCTGACACGGTCGGGTCACTGGCTGGGAACAACGAGCTGATGATTCTGGGCGATCTTAACCTGAATTGGCTCTCTGGTAATGGCAAGCTGTACGAGCCCCTGCTGGCTGGACTCTCACTGTCCCAACTCATTGAGGAACCCACTAGGTGGTCCTCCATTGGTGGCTTGGGCTCTTTCCTAGACTGGGTCCTGTCCAATAGGCTAGAGAGGATTCTCTCTTTCTGGAACACTCCCCTGATTCAATCTCCGACCACTCCCCTATGTTCTGCATTTGAAAGGTTCCCTCCTTGAAAATTTCACACAAAGTCATCCGAATCTGGGACTTCGCCCTCTTTGACCTGGGGTCTTTTCATGATGATCTCAGGCTTACTGACTGGTCCAGGGTTGGAATGCCTAGGATCCAGCCTCTGCAGTCAGTCACTTTCTCAGGGCCTTCAGGGTGCTGCAGGATAGGCAGGTCCCTCTCATTAGGCGGAGGGTAAGGGGGTCAGCTACCAAGTGGCTGCACAGGAGCCTTCTTACCCTCATGAGGGCTAGGGATAAGTGCTGGGCCAATTTCAAGGTTACACTGGACCAGGCCATATTTCAACAGTATAGGAGGCTCCGGAATGAGTGTAAGAAAGCGATCAGGGCTGCAAAAAGTGAATTCAGCAAAGTGGCTCTGCTGAATTCGGCAAAAGACCCAGGACTTTCTGAAGAAACATAAAAAACATAGCTAGTGATTCCTCCAGTGGTGAGGCCACTGATATGGTCATCGATGGTATTAGTTGTAACAATCCACTCACCATCACCAACGCATTTAACACTCACTTCTCAGACCTGTTTGGATTCACCTCCCTCTTCTTCTCCAGTGGAGGTGATAGCTGTGACCAGGGCCCCGCTTCACAACTGGCGACCACCTCCCGACTGTTATTCTATTTCCAGTCTGTGACGGCACAAGAGATGCAGAGATTGCTCTCTGGTCTCTCCCCCTTTTCCAGTGCTGGCCATGATGGCATGGAACCTAAGCTTCTCGGTCTTGGGGCCTCTTAAATTGCCTCCCCGGTGGCCCATATCTTCAACTTATTCCTAGCCTCTAGGGTCATACCTGACATGTGGAAGGTGGCTAGGGTTGTCCCCATACTAGGGCAACCCTAAGATTCTGGACAACTACCGTCCGATAGCCATTCTGTCTGCAATCAGTAAACTCCTAGAGAAAGTTGTGGCTGGGCAACTCATGGAGTACATCCAGTTCTCATGGCCTTCTGTCTCCTGAGCATAGAAACATAGAATTTGACGGCAGATACGGACTGCTTGGCCCACCCAGTCTGCCCATTTCCCTACCTACTGGATAAGCTGCAGATCCTAGTTAACCAGCAGCCTACTTCTTCCTACCCCCAACCCCTAGAATTGCCTTATGACTGTCCCATGCATGCTTGAATTCCACCACTGATTTTGACTCCACAACCTCCTCCGGAAGGCCGTTCCATGCATCCACAACCCTCTCTGTGAAAAAATACTTCCTTAAATAACCTCTGAGCCGCCCCCTCTCTATCTTCAAATTGTGCCCTCTTGTTCTTGCACACCTCTTTTTTTGAAAGATGCTACCCTCTTGGACTTTGTTGATTCCCTTGAGGTACTTGAACGTTTCTATCATGTCCCCCCTCTCCCTCCTTTCCTCAAGGCTATACATATTAAGCTCCTTTTGTCTCTCTTCCTATGTCTTCCGGTGCAGACCCTGCACCATTTTAGTTGCCCTCCTCTGGACAGCTTCCATCCTGTCTATGTCTTTGTGGAGACTGGGTCACACAGTACTCCAGATGGAGTTCGTTACCTATGCCCAGTCCTCTATGGGTGAATGGGAGTGCTTGGGTACAGTCTCCAAAGTAGGAGATACTGTAATTAGGGATGGTAATTTGTTATATTTGATCAGCTGGTGTCGGCCCTGTAAGTAGCAGCATGGTTTTCGTAAAGGGCACAGCACATCCTCGGCCCTTGTCATTGTCGCATCTGGGATCAGAACCGCTATGGACCAGGGTAAACTCTTGGGTGCAATTTTCATCAATCTCTCAAAAGCCTTCGATCTAGTTGACCATGCCCTGCTCTGTGCTCTGCTTGGGTCGTTTAGCTTGTCACCCCCTGTACTCTGCTGATTCTCCAACTACTTACAGGGCCGACACCAGCTGATCAAATATAACAAATTACCATCCCTAGTTACAGTATCTCCTACTTTGGAGACTGTACCCAAGCACTCCCATTCACCCATAGAGGACTGGGCATTGGTAACAAACTCCAAAGCAAGTCGAAGAGGGGGTCAGATTCATTATCCTTTTCAACTTCCCCTCCAAAATAGTTTCAATGTGCTATCTGACGTTGAACCTCAAGAAATGTCTTTTGTTTCAGGCACCCCAGTTCACTGCCCCCGTACAAAGTGCTTTTAAAGCACCCAAATCTATCCCAAAACAAACCAGGTATCCAGTGCCTTCTAAAACTATTTCTCCTAGCTCACATTCAGGATCAGGCAGCAAACTGAATGCTGCGTCCCACAAAATGCCTGTAAATATAGACACTCAAGTCCATTGTTCTGCCCCTACTGCCTTAAAACCACCCAAATCTGCTAAAGAGAAGACCACCACAAAGGATTCAGTGCCTCCTATAGCATCTCCCCCCATCTCAAATTTAGGACCAGGAACCCAAATGATATTCGTACTGGGTGATTCTATAACAAAACACATAGACAGGATTATTTGCAACCCTGATAAATCACATCGTCCCTGTTCCAGTTTTAGGGGGACAAAGGTATCAGACATTATGGCAATGATCCCAAATATTTTACACAACTCTGGCACAAAGCCTCTTGTCATCACACATGCCGGGACGAATGATATATTACAAACTAGTCATAACCAATTGAAACAAGACTTTGTTGCACCCGTGGTCACCCAGGTGGCGGTAGAGCTGCGGGACAAGCGTCCCCTCCCTCCCCAGAGGAGGAGAGCAGCCGTTGGGCGCTCAATCCTCCTCCCCCAGCCAGCCCTCCAGCTACCCGAGTCCGTTCCCGAACCCGGGTCGCTGGTGTCGCAAGCGGAAATCCAACCGCTGCGCCGGCAGGCCGGCTCAACAACTTGCTTGTTGATAAGGGTTGCACAGTCTACTTCTCAGAGATCCTACCTGTTCCTAGAGCCACTACATCAATTGCTAATAAAATCAAACAAATAAATGACTGATTACGTAAATGGTGTATTAAGCAAAACATCCCCTGCATAACACACTGTTAAAACTTTGTTGATAAATCCCCCTTATTCAGTTGGGATGGTCTGCATCTTAGTAGACGAGGTAACTCCTTGTTGGGAAAATCTCTATTAAAGGTCATCAATACCCATTTAAACTAAATAAAAAGGGGGAGAATAGGAATATTCCCACGTCCCTTACATCACCCAGTACTCAGAAATATGTAAAATACTGTCATTAAAAGCTCGATCTTTAAATCTCTCCAAATTGTTGGAGTTGGAGGCCAAAACTAAACAGCTAAATCTAGGAATCATAGCAATAACAGAAACATGGTGGGATTCAAATTCCTTATGGACTCAGCTACTGATGGGTTACAAACTTTACCACAAAAATAGAGTTGATATATATAGGCAACCCCCCCCCCACACACCTTTTTAAGGCCCCGTCCACACTACACCGCTCAGACCCCGTAACGGACAGAAACCGTTACAGCCAGGGAGCAGTACAGTGTGTCCACACTGCAGCGGTGACGGTACGAGACCGGTACCGCCAGCCACACCTCGGGAACCGGGCGACCGTTACCGTAGCACCCAATCCCACAATGCAGTTCGTGCTGCCCTACAGGCCCTGCAGGGGACCAATACTGCCCGTCCACATTACCACCAGTAACGTTACTGAGGCAGGACCAGTTTCATAACCATTGTTGAAACCACCTCATATGTAGTTTCAACAATGAATTCTAATACCTTCTGTAACGTTACAGGTGTAGCAAACCGTTGCAGTAACGGTTTGGGCACTCTGTAACGTTACAGAGCCGTAGTGTGGACAGGGCCTAAGAGAGGACATTCCTTCCTTTGAAATTCCATCTTTAAATAATACTGAAATTATTTGGGTATCAATACAATTAAAGGGACTCTCACAAATTATTATAGGAAATTGTTAAAACCCCCCCAATGTCTGAGGCAACTTATAAAGCAGATTTGTTGACGGATATTGCACATATTACAAATCAGAAAGATGTGATAATCCTGGGTGATTTCAATATGCCACATATAGACTGGCCCACACTTTCAAGTAGTAGCAAATTTGACTCTTGAATTTATAGACATTTTAGCAGATAAAGGCTTATTGCAACTTATTACCTCACCAACTAGAGGCAGTAATATTTTAGACCTTCTTATTACAAATATGAGCCACAAACTTAATAACATTCAGATTCTGGACCCTCTTGGGAACAGTGATCACTACTCAACTTTGTTTCAACTAATATGTGACCACCATAGCTTACTAAAATCGACAAAATACAGGAATTATGACAGTGCTGACTTTACAAACATTACTAATAAATTAAATAGCATTCATTGGGAAAAAGTACTTTATCCACTATCAACAGAAGAGGCATGGAATAAATTAAAATCTATAATTCTTGAACTTGAGGAAATTCATGTACGCAAAAGAAATAAATATAGTAAAAAGGGCAGGATACGAAAATGGTTAAACAAATCTATTAGATCTCAAATAAAACGGAAAAAGAGACTTTTTATAAAACTTAAATATAATTAGTCTATAGATCAAGCTTCCACTTACATAAATTATAAAATAGCCTTACAAAAACAAAAACATATGATTAAACAAGCTAAAATGAAGATAGAGCTTAAATTAGCATATACTGTACTAAGGATGGATACAAAGCATTGTTAATAAAAAAGGAAATATAGGCCGGCCCGCCAGCCCAGTGGTTGGATTTCCGCTTGCGACGCCAGCGACCCGGGTTCAGGAACGAGCCCGGGAGCTGGAGGGCCGTCCAGGAGGGGAGGACTTGAGCGTCCCACGGACCGCTTATCCTCTCCGGGGGGTACCAGAGCCCGCTCTTGTCTGGCCCCGCTAGAGACCCAAAGTACAGCAAGCCTGATGCTCTAACAGAGGGGGCGATGTGCCAGACGTCGGCACTTCAGCGCCTTGACGTCCGGGGACCTGGCACGTCGAGAACATCAGGAAAAAAACTTTGCAGCCTCCCAGTAGAAGAAGCACCAGGCCCTGACCTTCAACGCCCCTACCTGCCCGGAGACAGCGTGCCGACGAAACACAGAGAAGCATCAGGGTGTAAGGGCTCTCACCCCGTACCTGCCTGGGGGTACAACCACGGCTCCATGGGGCACAGACTGCACCCGTCACCAGGTAGGTGAGTGAGGGCTGATAAGGCCGTAGGTGTCTCCCAAAGATGGGGAGAACTGCGAGGAGGGGGAGAATAAAGAGAAAGTTAAAAAAAAAAAAAAAAATACTAGAAAAATCGGCCCAGTCATACAAAATGGCAACATTATCCAGTCTGACACAGAAGCAGTAAATTTATTTAACTCTTACTTTTGCTAATTTTTTTCACAAAAAGACTCTCACCCCCCCAAGTTGATCTAAGTATTAACCCTACATTTAATAATAATTTTATTTATAAAGTGCCTTTCCATTGCCTAGGCGTTTAACAATTTAAAAACAATTAATATAAAATCCTGGAGGCAGTATAGCGCAGTGGTTTAAGGCTCTGAGCTGCAAATCTGAAGATCTGGGTTCGAATCCCACAGCCTCCACCTGCATACTGTGCGACTCTGAGCAAGTCACTTAACTTCCCTGTGCTCCCAGGTTGCACCTGTAAACAAGCTTTCAGCTTAGCGTGTCTCACCTGGTTAAACAATTGGAAAAAAAAAAATCCAATAACAAGACAATACAACTGAGAATCATAAACAAACAGTAATAAATACTTCAATTATCCAAAAAAGCTTTTTGCCACAGAAAGGTTTTTAAGCCCTTCTTAAATTCCTCCACAGCTGTGCACTCCTGTAACCGACAGGGTAGAGAATTCCAAAGGGTGGGAGCTGCATAGGCAAAAGATCTTGAACCTGATGACTTCAAATTCACCCTTGGAATCTCTAACAACCACTCATCGGCCGAGCGGAGTGATCAACCAGGGCAGTAAGGAACCAGAAGCTCTTTCAGATAATCTGGGCCCTATCCATGTAGGGCTTAAAAGTGTAAACCGACTTTAAAGGTAATCCGCCACCATATTGGCAGCCAGTGCAGTTAGCGCAGCACCAGGGTAATATGGCATGATCGAGTAGAACCCGTCAAAAGCCGGGCTGCTGTGTTCTGCACCAGCTGCAGGCATGGGTGTCGGCAGGCACACGCACTGTACGCAGCAGAGTACAGTAAAAAAAAAAAAATTCGGCAGGGCAACAAAAAGAGGAAAGCAAGAACATTGTGAGTCACATTGTGTCTCTGTCATGCTGAGCCCTTTTGCCTTTGTTGTTTGCAATGGAGCACTGATGTCACCAGCCAAATACACAAATAAGAACTTACCAGGCAGGCAGAAAAACAAAGGAAGGAGGATTACGGAGGAAACTGATTACTTGAACTCACATGGCAAGCGGAGGAGCAATGGTGTGACGCGACTGGCGCATATTTTGGTTGTTTACATAACCCGGGGGCAACAGTGCATCAGTTTGAGTACAACTTTCAAATTCTGACTACACCCCTGGCTGCAGGCGATTTCAACCCAAGCCATAGATAAAGGGGTTACGCAGTAATTAGCGCAGGACACAAAGGCGTGGACCAAGGTAGGAAGGTTGTCAGACGGAACCAGATGCCTAACCCTGGCGATATTCCTAAGATGATAAAAGGACGTTTTGACGACGGCCGACACCTGCGAATGTAGGGTCAGTCCGTCATCAATAACTACCCCCAGGTTACGCACCGTTCAGAGGTCGGGAGAGAAACGCCGCCAAGAACAATTCCGGAGGGCGCACCAACACCCGACCCCCCTATCTGGCGACCCGCGTCCACAACCTGTACCTCAGTCTTTTCTGGGTTCAACTTCAGCCAGCTAGAATCCATCCACTCCTGGATTTCTTTCAGACAGTTGTTAAAGACAGAGAGAACTCCATCCTGGTCAGGTGCAAGACAGAGGTAGAGCTGGGTATCATCTGCATAACAGTGAAACCTCAGCCCATACCTTCTTACAATGTGTCCGAGGGGTAGCATATACACCGCAAACAGCATGGGTGACAACACACAAGACAAAGCAGTTGGGCCTGAAGAAAAAACCCCAGACACAACTCTTTGTGTTCTACCCGTGAGAAACTGTGTAAACCATCTGAGGACTGTCCTTGACATTACACAGATATGCCTCAGGCGTCCTATCAACACCATGTGGTCCACGGTGTCAAAAGCTGAAGAAAGATCCAGAAGAACCAAGATGGAATGGCTCTTCCAATCTCTCGCCATCAGGGGATCATTGAGCACCTGAACCAGCGCCATCTCAGTACTATGTCTCTTACGAAAACCGGACTGGAGGGGTTCACAGATGTCATGTATGGTCAAACGGTCTTCCAGTTGTGCTGCCACTACTTTCTCAATCACCTTCTCAACAAATGGAAGGTTAGAGATAGGTCTGTAGTTTGCCAAACAGTCTGGGTCCAGGGTAGCTTTCTTCAAGAGTGGTGTCACCACCGCCTCTTTCAGGGAGCTAGGAAACTCTCCCGATTCCAAGAAGCACCAGACTATCCACACAAGGACTGGACCAATGATGTCACTACAACCCAAAATTAGGGAGGTCGGTCCAGGATCCAAACAGTCTGTACAGCATGTAGGGTGCACGCACTGGATAATCCTCTTGACATCCATGAACTCCAGTCGACTAAAGGTACTCCAGGAAAACTGAAGTACAGTGACCCTGTACTGATCGACAACAACCACCCTAGGGTGTGCTGGCTGCAGTACCACCCTGACGTCTGCCACCTTATTTGCAAAGAATCGAGCAAGCTCGTTGCACTCTAATTGCAAAAAAGCTGTCTGAACATGCAGGCAGGCTGGGCTGCACAATCTGTCCACAGTTCAAAATAGCTGAGTTGGTCAATTCTGAGCAGCCGCAATCTCCCCGGACAGGAATTCTGCCTTCTTACAGGTGATTGCAGATTGATAGACTAAATAATAGTCCATCAATCTAAGGCTGTCGGCATCAAGGGTGGACTTTCGCCAGCAACGCTCTAACCTTAGCCCCTGTCTCCCTCAAGGTCCCATCAAACCAAGGGGACCTGGGGCGAAGGGAGAGAAGGTGAACACAGACTGAAGCAATGGAATCCAGAGCCACCATAACGACTGTATTATAAGTCGACACGAGGGTCTCTGGATCATTGCTTGCCAACGCGGAGGACGAGAGGTCAAGGACCGCTGCAAGGCCTTGGGAACTTATATCCTTTAAAGGGCAGTACCTAACCATCTCTACAGGAGTAGGCCTTTGAGGGGGGTGCTAAAACTAAACCCCACAGTGTAGTGATCGGACTACCCAACTGGTTCCACCCCCACGTCAGATGTTTCGATCCCTAGAAGGAGGATTAAGTCCAAAGAGTGTCCCTGTTTATGAGTAGCAGTGGAAACCATCTATGTAAGGCCCAGAGATGTCATTAACTGGAGGAAGTGTTGACCAAATTGCAAGAGCTCATCGTCGACCCAGGCATTGAAGTCGCCAAGAACCATCAATCTGGGTAACTCAAATGCCATGTCGACAACGAAGTCCGCCACTTCCTGAAGGAATCACTTCTCATCACCAGGTGGACGGTAGACAGAGATTCGATAACCTATACCCTGCTACTACTGTACACTCAAAGGACACGCAATCTACACGCATATATAACATTACTTCTCCTGAAATTACCCCACTTCTCAAGGCACTAAAAAAAAAAACAAAAAAAAAACACCAGCCCAGGGCCAGATCAAATTAGTGCAAGATTCCCAATTGAAACAGCAGAAGAAATCATAGGAATCATAGGTAATACAGAGCTAGCAGACCTTAATCAATGATGCTCGCAAAATATCAATTATATCACCTTATACAGTTTTGTCCTAAGTAGATATCCAAGTGTATTTTAAAGGTGTCCATATTTTCACATGCTACTACTTCCAGTGGCAAATTATTCCACATTTTGCGCACTCATATTGAGAACCAAGTACTTCTTTTTTTAGTTTTAAATTGTTCAACTATAAGTTGAAGTGGATGTGCCCTGGTATTGTAAACAGATTACCTAAGTCTCAAGCCCAGCAGCTCCCATAATTGATCATCATGTAGTGCTTTAAATACCAAACAGAGATCACCCCTCATTCTGCGATATTCCAGTGTGTATAGTCCAAGTCTCTTCAGTCTAGCATTATAATCTAAACCCTTAACTTCAATGACATTTCTAGTGGCCCTCTTCTGGATTTTTTCAAGTGCGATTACAGAGCCCTTATCACCTGGTGTCCAAAACTAGGCGCAATACTCCAAATGCGGCCTCACTAGCGCTGAATACAAAGGAAGCAAAACTTCACTGCTTTTACTACTAATGTGTTTATTTATACAGTGTAGTATGTCTGCTGCCTTCTTGATAACCGTATGACAATGAAGTTTAGGACTAACTAAATAACTAAACCACTGCAAATAATATTTAATAAATCCTGTCCACAAAGCTGAAATTCCTATTGACTGGTTAACTGCATCAGTTATTCCTATATATAAGAAAGGAAGTCGATCCAAGGTCCAGAATTACCGTCCCATAAGTCTTACAACTATCATCTGTAAAATTATGGAAAAAATAATTAAGACTTTATTTGAAAAAGAACTGAGGGCACTAAATATCATGGATAATATGCAGCATGGGTTTACAAAAGAACATTCTTGCACTACAAATTTATTAGCTTTTTATAACAATATTAGTCAGGGCCTGGATAATAAGCACCGAATGGATGTTATTTTACTTGATTATAGTAAGGCCTTTGATAAGGTTCCTCACAGAAACCTTATTAACAAATTGAAATCGTTGGGCTTTTCCAGTTATCTAGTCAACTGGGTTGATGCATGGCTGACAAACGTCTCTCAGAGAGCTGTTGTAAACAACAGCTTTTCCAGCTGTGGCTTAGTTACAAGCGGGGTTCCTCAGGGCTCTGTGCTTGGACCAATGTTATTTAACATTTACATTAGTGACATGCAAATAAGTAGCCAAAACTGGCTATCTAAACTTGCAGATGATTCCAAACTTGGGGATTAGTGGGAAATAAACACAGTCTCGACTCACTTATATCAGACTTACACAACATTGAATTATGGGCATTAGAAACATAGAATTTGACGGCAGATAAGGACCGCTTGGCCCACCTAGTCTGCCCATTTTCCTAGCTAACAGATAAGCTGCAGATCCTAATTAACCAACAGCTTACTTCCTCCTACCCCCCACTAGGATTGCCTTATGTCTGTCCCATGCATTCTTGAATTCCCCCACTGTTCTTGACTCCACGACCTCCTCAGGGAGGCTATTCCATGCATCCACAACCCTCTCTGTGAAAAATACTTCTCACATTACCTCTGAGTGGTCCCTCTATCTCCAAATTGTGCCCCTTGTTCTTGCACATCTCTTTTTCTGAAAGATGCCACCTCTCGACTTTGTTGATTCCTAGAGGTACTTGAAAGTTTCTATCATGTCCCTCTCTCCCTCCTTTCCTCAAGGGTATACATATTAAGCTCCTTTAGTCTTTCTTCAGATGTCTTCTGGTGCAGACCCTGCACCATTTTGTTGCCTCCTCTGGACAGCCTCCACTCTGTCTATGTCTCTCGGAGATGGGGTCTCCAGAACTGCACACAGTACTCCAGATGGGGTCTCACCAACTGTCTGTACAGAGGGATAACAACTTCCTGTTTTCTACTACTGATGCCTCTCCCTATGCATCCCAGTATCCCTGCAGCCTTCCTTACTGCCTTCTCACATTGCTTGCCCACCTTTAGGTCATCTGATATAATTACCCCCAGGTTCCCTTCCATTTTTACTGTTGTCAGTATCTCACCCCCCACTGTGTACTCTTGCCCTGGGTTTTTGTTTCCCAGGTGCATTACCTTGCACTTCTTTGCATTGAATCTGAGCTGCCATACATTTGACCATTCCTCCAACCTTGCCAAGTCCCTTCTCATCCTTTCCACTCCATCTGGTGTATCAACCCTGTTGCAGATCTTTGTGTCATCTGCAAAGATACATACTTTTCCTTCCAGTTCCTCTGCAATGTCACTTATAAAGACATTAAAAAGGACCGGTCCCAGTACTGAACCCTGCGGTACCCCCCTAGTAACCCTCCTTTCTTCACTGTGGACTCCATTTACTACTACCCTTTGTGTCCTGTTGTCTAGCCATTTTTTTATCCAGGCTACCACCTTGGGACCCACTCCAAGGCTGGCTAACTTGTGTATTAATCTTTTGTGTGGGACTGTATCAAATGCCTTGCTAAAATCTAGGTAAGTCACATCCACAGCCCCTCCCTGGTCTACTACTTTGGTCACCCAGTCAAATAAATCTATTAGATTCGTCTGACATGACCTTCCCATCGTGAATCCATGCTGCCTTGGGTCCTGTGCCTCACTGGCCTCCAGGTACTCAACAATTCTTTCCTTCAGAAGTGATTTCATCATTTTACCTACCACTGAGGTCAAACTAACTGGTTTATAGTTTCCTGCCTCTGTCCTGCTCCCACTTTTGTGAAGAGGAATCACATCTGCCCTCCTCCAGTCCTCAGGTACCACCCCATCCTCCCATGATTTGTTAAAGAGAGTAGTCAGCAGTGTCATTAGTTCTACCCTTAGTTCTTTTAGAATATAATTCTTGGGTGAATCCCATCAGGCCCCATTGCTTTGTCCACCTTCAATTTTATTAGTTCTTTCAGAACCCTTTCTTCTGTAAATGGACTGGTATCGACCCTAGTCTTCAGAGTGTTTCTCTTGTTTGGTTTAGGTACCTCCCCCTCCTCTTCCTTTGTGAATACTGAGCAGAAATATTCGTTCAGTATCCCTGCTTTTTCATTGTCACCCTCTACCCACATTCCCTCCCCTTTATTAAGCCTCAGTATCCCTCCTTTGGTCTTTCTTCGCTCCCTAATGTACCTATAAAAGGTCTTATCCCCCTTCTTAACAGAGTTGGCTATCCTTTCCTCGGTTTGGGCCTTTGCTATTCTGACTAGAAAATAAAATGGAATTTAACACAGATAAATGTGTAGTCTTACACTCTGGAATACATAACCCTAAAAACATTTGCTACATTAATAATATCCCCCTTAAAGCTACTAGTAAAGAAAGGGATCTGCGGATACTGGTTAATTCTAAACTCACTTCAACGGATCACTGTTTGAAGGTGGCAAATACAACCAATGGACTACTAAGGCAGATACAACGTTCTTTTGTCTCTAAATCTAAACACTGTCTGATTCCAATACATCGGGCATGCGTCAGATGATTTCTTGACTATGGGTCTCCATTTTGGAACCCTCACCTTAGAGGTGACATTGATAGATTGGAAAAATTCCAGAGACGTGCAACTAGGATGGTCCCTAGATTATCAACATGCACTTATCAATCGAGATTACTAAAAACTGGCTTAAATTCTCTGCAAAATAGAAGACTTAGAGGGGATCTTTTACAACTTTACAAGCTAGTGCAATCCCCAGATCTTATGACAAAATGTGGACTAGCTTTTACTACAAGTCGAATTATTCCTAGGCGACATACTAAACAACTTATAGTCCCTAGAGCTAGGTCTATTCTTAGACAAAACTTTTTCACAGTAAGGGCACCCAGGCTTTGGAACAAAATGCCACAGGAAGTGGTTGATTGTGGTAATATTGATACAGTTAAAAAAGGTCTTGATAGCTGGTTGCATTACAGTTCAACCACATAAATTGCCCACACGATTGTGGGGGAAAATCTAGATGGGCCTCAGCCTTCTATTTTCCTATATAAAACCTAGTAAACAAGGTGCTCTCAGACACCACTGTTGTGTCCTCAGGTGTTCCCCAGGGCTCAGTCCTGGGGCCCATACTCTTTTCCATCTCTGTGAACAACTTACCTGCTACCATTTCCCACTCCAGGTTCATTCTGTATGCAGATGACTTGGTCATCCTAACCCACTCCCGGGACATTGGGGTCATTAACCACCAGCTGAGCAAGGACTTTAGGAGTGTCCAGTCTTGGATAACGTCCCACAAGCTGGTCCTCAACCTCAAAAAAAAAAAACATGCCATTCTCTTCGGGTCCCTGGCCAAGTTTAAGGCCTCCCCTGCACCCTTGTATATCACTGGTCTTGATGGAGCCCCGGCCCTTATCACCGACTCCATCAAATACCTTGGAGTTACACTTCACCCTCAGCTTGACCTTGGATTCCACATCCTTAGTGTCTGCAGAACCGTTAACTGCAAACTGGGTCTAGCCCATCGTGCCAAGAGCAATCTTACACCCACAGCCCACCTTGCACTGGCTAGAGGTGTGTCCCTACCCACTCTCTGCTATGGGCTTCTCCTGTTTGCTGTACATCCAAAACCCACCTTGCCAGGTAGGCGGTTGCCTATAACAATATCTGCCGCTTTGCGCTTGCTGCCCCTCAACTCACCCACCACTGTGACCTGTACAGTAAGCTTAACTGGCTCCCCCCGTCCAATCACATAAATTTTGTCCTATGCTGCTTCATGGACAAGGTCCTCGGGACTGGCACCCCACCTGGTTTGGCAGAGCTCCTTGTGCCGGCGCCCCCCACCCATACTCCCTCAGATCCCTTGGCCCTGCTCTAAGGATTCCTGCCACACACACTCAAATGGGGGACAGGGATTTTGCATCATGTGCCCCCAGGCTATGGAACTCCTTTCCAGACCAGGTTCGCACCTCCCCTCAAGGCTTGCCTCTGAACCTCCCTGTGGAGACATTTGAAGCCCTCTTCAGTGTGTGGCTGTCCCAAGCCTCCGTAATCTCACTTGGACCCCTGCTGAACATCCCTCCTAATGCAGTGACTGTCTGCATGGATTCTGTACTGAGCTCAATTTAATTCATAGGGTGCGAGGTACTGCTCTGTCGGTGCCCCCCTTCTAGGGACTTGTACTGTATATAATTCTGTATATAAGTGGACTCATACTGTGTAATGACTTGTACATAATGCGCTACTTACAGTCTTGGTGTTCCGATGTATTTGTTATGACCATTGTACCTGCGGACTATGTCATGCTTTCTGTTGCTGACTATGTTATGCTTTCTGTTTTCTCAGACTCTGTAACTGCCTTAAGTGTATCTTGTTGTACCATGTCGTATTTCCTGTACTTTCCCAGGTTGTACCTGATAATAGGCAAATGTCTTGTCTAGTGTACCTATCTGGTTAACAAAAGCTAAATAAATAAATAAATTCACCAGCATCCTGCATCATGCAGGTAGCAGGAGTTCACACCGACCACCAGAGGCAGTAGTGCTACAGAAGGAACCACCCACTTTCCGGAAAGAGGAGGAGCACTGCCTCTGACAGTGCTGCCTGACATGCGACAACCTAGTGCAGGCTCAGCACTTGACCCCAATCAGCAGCATGCTAAGCCACTGGGCAGTCAAGGGGATTCTCTTAGTGCATGTCTAATGGGGAAAGCTATTCAATAAAATCACGTGTATAGCTTCTGCTAACCCCATAGCAAGGCTTCCAGGACCCCTGACGTTTGATTGAGACTTTTCATAAGAACAATGGGGGTCCAAAGATGTACCTACTTTTAACCCAACCTTTTACATTGACTCTTACTGCCATCAATCTAATACAAAAAAAGTATTTTTTTCAGAATGTGAACTCCCTACAGTTAGTAAACTCTGTAATGGGGGCCCAACATTTCTCAAAAATATTTTATATCAGAAGCTCTGGTGTCCTGTTTTCAAAAGCCTGCAGCCTTACCACCTTGGAATCTGATCCCATCAGATATCAGAAACTAACCAGGGTTGCACCTGGTCAGTAGTATGATGGGAGACCTCCAGTGAACACATGCTGCTGTAGGATGTGGTGTTGGTAGCGATGCATAAAGTAACCATAGCCTTACCAGTGCCACAGCATGGTGTTCAGGGGACACTGCACTGTCGAAGGTGACATCTTTTAGGTGAGATTTTCAATCTAAGATCCCGGCCGTCCCGGAGGGTTGAGGAGCTAGACGCCACGCCAGCGACTCAGGTTTGGGAGCGAGCTCGGGTCATCGTTGGCTGACAGGGGAGGGACAGGATCGAGTGTCTGGAGGACGGCTCTCCTGTCCCACATGGGAAGAAGACGTCAATCCCGGGCTCTAGGGACTCCCGGCAGAGGCTAGGGGTATGACTAGCCCAAGATCCGGAACTATTGGGGATTGACTGTGACAGCGATCCTGTAGACACGCTGAGCGTCGCGTGCCGACTGGAGGCATACATTGCGTCCCGAGCCAATAGGGAGGACCAACAAAGAAAATACCCTTCTACCCGTGATAGGCCAAGGCCTCCTCCAAACCACACTCCTAAAGTCGGACGCCTTTCCGCTTCCGGGAGCTCAGCACTATAGATAAAGCGCCCTGGGCGAATAGGGTGGCCCTTCCTCGGAGGGTTCAGACCAGGGTTGTACCAATTAATACATGCTATTAATGCATTAAATGAATTCAGCAACTAGGTCAATTAAATTAATAATTAATCATTTTTAGCCCATTAATGAATTAAATTAGTGCTACCTCAATTAATAATTAAATTAACAATAGCTATTTTTCCATATATCTTACTACACATTGTATATTATATTGTTTACAACATATAATTGTATATTTATATACATTTATATATGTATACTAATATAATTTGCTCAATATTTTAATACTTATACACAGAATTTAATAAATTACACACTGTCTTTCAGTAATTGAGGTATTTAAAAAAAAAAAAAAAAACCACCAAGTCTTTGGGTAACTGCTATCAACAAATGTATTTTGCAAAAGAGACATATTTAATTTTTATTCATCTCACCAAGAACCACACATCAACCACACAGCCATTCTATTGAATTGGCTTTTTTTAGCAACAGTAGGCTTTGTTGCATTTCACAAATATGAGGCGTTCAAATGTCTCATCTAGCATTCTGTTTCGCTCTGGTGACAAAATGTTACCTCCAACACTGAAAACTCGTTCAGCCAGAGCTGAGGAAGTGGCCAGGCAAAGTACGTTCATTGCTATGTTAGACAGCAAAAGGGATGTGCGTGTTTGCCCCTTCCAGAAACTTAATGGGGCACAGGTTTCTGGAGTGATACCATCACTTGGGTATCAGTCAAGCTCCATGCAGATGTTGGAAAAGCTCCATGCAGATGTTGGAAAAGTTATCAAGTGGAGGCGTTCATTCTTTATTTGCTGCTGTGCCACTTCTCATGAAAGAAAAGAGTTTGGATTCTTTTGTTGGAGGCTGTAACACTTCAGTGGATGTGGCATCCTCCTGAGAAGCCGCAGTTTCCTCTGCCAAAGTGCCACTTACCTGAATACAGTATTGACAAATGAATTTAACACAATTTTTTTTTAGCTGATTCCATCTCATTGCTGACCCAGTTCAACTTAAACCGTGAGTCAAGTATTAAACATGCAAAACAAATCTCACTTGTCTCATATTTAATCAAATGCTTTTCCAGTTACTGTTTTAGTCCATTTAACAACCGAGAACAGTAATGTGAAGTATAGTACTGGAAACGGTGCT
The DNA here is from genome assembly GCA_016271365.2 of Neoceratodus forsteri. Taxonomy (NCBI): domain Eukaryota; kingdom Metazoa; phylum Chordata; order Ceratodontiformes; family Ceratodontidae; genus Neoceratodus; species Neoceratodus forsteri. Next base: position 1,734,247,453 of record CM057449.1, read on the forward strand.
GTAATCCTCTGATGCATGGTATTACATACACAGCTGCTGGAATGTTTTGCCCTTGTGTCATGTCAGTACCATCTTCACATGGTTCTAGTATTTCTATCATTTCCTTGAGCATAGCTGTTTTGTATGATGACAGCTTAACATTTGATACACTGTCCAGCTGATCTCCACTGAGTGCTAAAATGGAACGAATCATCTTGACCTGAGAGTTCCAGCGTGTGGCATTTGAGCACACTAATGTTTGTTTTCATTTCACAAAGAGCATCTGACTTGATTGTTATATATCTTACACTGCTCACAAGAGTAAACTTTGGCCAGAGTATTATTTAGCAAGGTTGCCTGTGTAAGGCCATCCTTTATTACAAGCTGATGGGTGTGAGCAAAACAGGGTAGTCACATAGGCAGCAGTCCAATAAGGTTGTCTAAGTCATCACCTGAGACTGCAGTAACATTAGAATCAGCAACTTCATCATCAGTTTCAAGCTCCTCATTCAGAATGCCTAATGCAGAATTGTCTCCCGAAGCTATTCAAAATTCAGGTAGTGAGACTTCAAAAGCTTCGACCATATTGACTGCATTTTCAGTAACCACATGTGTCACATTACCGGAAAGACCAAAAACTTCGACAGCTTCGTCAAAGTGGTGTGCTATGTTGTCAGCTGTATGCCTCCCCGTAGCTGTTTGCAGGCAAGTAAAAAGGATTTCAAGTCCCACTCATGTATGAAGCAATCATCTCCACAATGTTGTCAGGTATAAAGATGAATACAGGGTGTTATTTACAATTAGAAAATGTATACTTGGACACTTGTTATGTTAGTCTGGTAGCATTTTGAATTACTATATTGAGATATTAAGTGGTTTTACTTAATTTGAGAAAAGGCACAAACCTGGGGATCGGGTTGTAGAACACTCGTTTGCTTGGCTGTAATCTGCTGTGGCTCCATTTAGTAACATAACTGTGGTACGATGCCATTCCTTCTCTAATCGAACTATGCTGAAACCACTATTACCCCTCCCTGAACCTTGCTACGGAGAACCACGATCATGCCTCCCGATAGTAATCCTCCTGGCAGCCATAAATATAACACATACTAACATACCAAAAGCCAACAGAATAGGTCTAATGGTCTGTCATGTCTGCTCGGTAGCCGGCCACCTAGTGGTTGCTCACTATTCTGCCCCCCTAGCCCCCAAGAGGGTCTCCATTTGATTTGGAATCCCCTTGTACATGTCCCACCCCTTTTTGAAGCCCTCCACTGTGCCTTCCTCCACCAGCCTCTTGGGCAGCACATTCCACAGCACCACCACCCTCTCAGTGAAATAATGCCTCCTACGCCCCCCATAATTCCCCCCTCAAGTTTCCACTCATGCCCACTCATTGTTCACCCTTTTAGCCTAAACAGCTCCTTGTTTCCACTATCAGCTATTCCCTTTACATACCTGAAGACTCCTATCATGTCTCCTCCCCTGTCCCTTCTCTTCTCCAGTGTGTACATCCCAAGCTTCTTCAATCTCTCCTCATAGGTCCTCCCCTCCATTCCCTGAATCATCCTGGTCGCTCTCCTCTGAACTCTCTCCAACAGTGCTATGTCTTTCTTGAGATGAGGTCTCCAGAACTGAACACAGTACTCAAGCTGCAGCCTGACCAAGGCATTTTACAGAGGGAGGATCACCTCCCTCTTCCTAGATGTAATTCTCCTGGCTACGCAGCCCAGTATCCTGTTTGCTTTGGCTGCGGTTCTTCTACTATTTTCAGAGTTATTCATTTTGATGTCTACCACCACCCCTAAATCTCGCTCACCCATTGTGGCTTCCACTGTGAACCCCCCCCCCCCGGGTGTAAACATGGCCCGGATTACACGTTAGTATAAATGGACAGCCGTCCCATGGGAAGTGAACAGGAGTAGTGAGCCATTCCTTTCTCTTGTGGGTTAGCGTTTGCAGATTGCAGGTTGTGGAACACTGGTTTAGTAGGGTGACATATTAGAAAAACAATTATGGGAGAGAGCTCATCCACATGCTATGCTGTATCCAAGCACCGTCATGTCTATGCAACGTGTTTACAATACAGAATAGAGAGTGGGAGAAACTAGAGAATACAGAGTGTAGTCAATATGAAAAAACAACTTATATTAATTCAATTTTTAATGCATTAATCCACAAAAAAACTCAATTAATAGGGGTCCAATTAATAATTAACTCACAATTAATGGAGGTCATTAATTAATTAAATTTACATTAATGGAAAAATAGCTAAATTAAATGAATGATTGAAATAATAATTAACCAACCCTGATTCAGACCTGAGGGGTGTGTCGGGCTAGGGGGTGCGGAGCAGATAGGTTTCACAACAGGAGGTAGAGACCAGGGTACTTGGAGGTCGCTGGAGAGAGTTCACCAGGTGGAGGTGAATAAAAAGAGTTTGGAGGGAAAAAAAACAACTGAGATCCTGGCTGCTTGTTCTGGTGGTTATTCAGGTGGACACTAAAGATCCCATGGCACTTCTCGAAGAGAGTAGGTTAAGTTCCCCAGTGTCACGGCTGAAGTTCCCCCCCTTCACTAAAAAACACCAACACGTTATTCTTGTCAGCCAAGTTACGACTGTATCCCCCTCCTCAAGGAAGAAGTACTGTATATACTAGCTCTCCTTTTGCAGGCAACAAATAAAATAACTAAATCAATACATGAGTTTTTCCCATTCTTTATCTATGGCAAGTATCTTTTAATTATAGGACGGGACAGAAACAGACAAAGAAACACAGATGTTGTTAGCAGAAAAGAGTCTGCCACTCCCTATCTATCTAATGGTGGTTCTGTGAGGGCCCCAGTGGCACATCAGTTCACTACCTCATTCCCTCCCGTTGTCACTGTCTTCACCAGCCCTACATGCCTATCCTGCCCATATATGAACCCTCCCACACCACCACCAATTTCGCACAATCTTCCTCTCTTGGCAGACTATTCCACCCCTCCTTCACTCCTTCCGTGATGAACAGTTTTCTGACACCCTTCGGAACCCCCCCCCCATCATTTTCATTGAGTTTGGACTGGTGTTGTTATTCCCACTCAGCATAATCAGCTTTCCACTGTCAGTTAATCCTGTTTTTGTTTTTTTTGTTTACTTTTTGTTAACCTTTATTCTGCAGCGGTGCAGGCTAGCCCTCCTCCGACCCCCCCCCAGCCCGTCACCCGGCATCCTAGAGACTTGCCTCTTCTCGGTGCTTCCCACACAGTTTACCCCCAGTGGCGGGGGTCGACGATCCAGTTCCAGGAGAGGACCCTATAACCAGTGTGGAGCCTGCAAGGGGTCATTGTCATCCCATGATACACTCGACCATTTTTCCTTATTCTGTGCCAGAGAGACAGATGTGCAATGCTGTCCAGACACACCACGCATATTACCATGCATGGGACATCAACTCCTGCCATCTCTCCATGCCCCACTGTGTCAGTACTGACTACCTATCTCCAAGCATCCACTAGGGGCCAGACGAGTGCCAGAACCCGCAACCCTCCCACATCAGAGGAGGAGAGCCATCCTCCGGATGCTCAGTCCTCCTCTCCCCGGCCAAGCCCTGGCAAACCAAGTCCATCACTGAACTTGGGTTGCTGGCAGGTGAGGCATGAGTGCCTCTGCCCTCTACGCCACCAGGCTGGTAATACAATTAATCCTCTATTAATAATTTATGATGTTTCATTAATGGGCACAGTTACTGTACAGAGCTAGAAATGTTCAAGTTGCAAACACATTTTCATTGGTACAGTCCCAAATCCGGGAACAAATCCTGAAATATTCCATTTGTATGACTGCAATTTGTAGCTGTAGGAATTACTTCTCCCCTTCTGCGTAGACTGATGAAGATAGGATGGGGGCGGTCCCAAGCTGAACTATTCACTCTTCTCTCTTTCTCCAGAACAACAGGAAAAACAACTACACACCACAGCATAGTGCTAAATGTAACTGCATAATGTAATTAGCAGCCAAGTTAAAAAAAAAAAAAAACGCCACTCACCGAGGATGCAAACTTCCCCATGCGTATTTAACGTCACAGCACATCTTTACATTATGCACCTACATTTGGCCCTTTACTGCATTTATTTTAAGATTTGCTCAAGTGGGCTTAGTTCTTTTTCCTGTTGTTTCTGGAATTTATTTAGAGCAAACACCTCTAGGGACAGTTGTGCTGGGGATTTTTTGTGAGCTGTTCCCTCTCTGTCTCCGCCTGCTGAGGTGAGGTGTGTCAGCCCTGCAGTCTGGATTGCATCAGACTCAACAGATGGCTTCAGAGTTACCGTGGGGAACGTCTGAAAATACAAAATGAATTGCCAGCAATCAGCAATAAAGACAGGGTATTAGGAAGGTAGAAATATGAACAGAATTAAAACCGGGAAAGGAAGAAGAAAAGGTTAGATCTCAAAAGCAAGGGAGCAAAGGTATGTTTTAGTAGGGATTTCAGTGTTTTAAGCTGCCACACACAAAATACCATTTTACTGTAACTTTCTGTGGATAAAGTAGCTACAAATACCATTGTTCAAGTAGCCAAATTGCATGGAGCTGGCTTGACCTCACCTGTACCCTCAATTACTCGATAACAGGGGTGTGGTTCCCTTTCAATACCTGTAAAATACCTCCCACTTTCTTCCTCATACGAGTCATTACTGTTGCCTCCAGCTTCATGCTTACTAGAAATAACAGGGTCCAGAGAGCGCTGTGCTGCCAAGACAGCCAACCCTTCCCTATAGAATGCTGACTGGAACTCAAAAGGGAGACGTTTGACAGTACCTGACAGGGCAACTGTTTAAAACATTGACAGAACTATCCCCAGAATCCATGGAACGAGGAGATGGAGACAGATACTCCTCGAAATATGTCTTAGTTTATGCTCCTGGCACTAAGTCATTTTTGCTCTCTATCTATGGGAATCTACATGGATGTCTAGGATCCATGTTTTCTGTACCCCCGCTATTCAGGCCAAATATTTGGGCTAAGGGGATCCTGATGGAAGTTTTGTGGTGACGCTGAGGCGGACCAGGTGCACATTTTTTGGAAGTACTCCGCATACGCCCATACTGGAGGGATGTTCAGGGGGACACTGAAGCTATGCTAGGGATAAACAATCTGACTACAATGTCACAAGTTTTACTTAGTATGCCACCAGAAACATGTAAATTACAGACTAAACTACTGACAATTTTATTGTCATCAATCACAGCAAAAAAAAAATAATATACATGATGGCTGCCCACCACCATACCCACGCTTACCATCTGGAGAAAAATGAATGTCTGTTTTTTACTGTTTGAAATGATTAACATCCAAAACGAATACTAATACTGCTCAGTTTGAGGAATACTGGAGGCAGACGGTTATTTATCACTTGGACACCAATCCTGAGTTTGTGCTTTAAGAACTCAGCTGATGTCTCATCACTGTATCTTATACCCCTTGCCTCCCATTCCTTACTCATCACAGAAGATGATCAGATGTGGCTGGCCTGTTAGTGCAGCAGTAGAGCTTGCCATCCAGATGACCCAGGTTCATACCCCGAGTCCGGGATGTCTGGTGCCAACCAGTGAGGTGGTGTTCTGGCGTCTATCTGGACACTTCCTGCCTCGGGGAGAGAGGGCGCCTCCTTCCCCTGCATGACTGTCCCCTGGTGGCCCAGGGGAGGGTCTGCCATGTGGGATGGAATAAGTGGTCCCTCTGGAGTAGCCTTACATCAACATACACCAGCTCACCTGGCAAGTGACACATGGGCACCACGTGCCCAGAATGAGGCTGGCAGGGGAGTTCCAGAGGTAAGACAGGGATCACCTGCCCTTCTGATGGCCCTGACAGGTGCTCTGCTGGGTCACTTCTCCACATCATGCTCTAGGGAGGGATAAGGGAGGGCTTAGCACTGGAAAAATACCACAGCAGCACAGGCAGATGAAGCTGCTCCACCCCCACACCACAGTAGGTCCTTCCGACTCCTCCTTCCCATGCCTCACTGGCACCTCCTCCCAGGCTTCGAACATAGAGTGAAATATCCCTATGTGTTATAGTTGGGGTGCCCAGAAAGGATGTCGAGCAGAACCTGATGGCAGGTTGGAATATCGGAGGACTCCTGTGACAGGCAGAAGGGTTTGGGCAGGTGGAAGGAGGACCTGGCAGGAGATGAGGAGAAATGGGAGCAAAAACAGAAAACAAAACAACAAATAAATAAAAAGATGCTAAGATGTTGTACCATACCATGCCTGGGAAAATTAAGAACATGTATTACTGTGAGTAAACACTGTATCACCATGTCTTTGTTTCTTAATTATACTGTCAGAAAAGAATAATGAAAACTAAATTACAAAATAAAAAAATGGGTACACAAATTACTACCACGGTTTCTCAGGCTGCAGATTAAAATGAAAGATTTGGCTAAGTTTTGTCATTTGGATAAAATGTTCTGGTGGCAATTAACCATAATGCTACAGGGTTTTAGTCTCCCAGCTTTAACTCTGGCATTTAAATAGCATGGCATTCAAAACAGTGACTGAAAATCAAGTAGGTAAATCGACAGCTCTTTCAGAGTACAGGTGTAGCGACAGGCTTGTTTACATGACCACATCTGCACCGCTGCACCCGAGCACTCAGGCTGCTGCAGTGCAAACGTGGCCATGTGGACACTGATGCGATCATGGTAAGTCAGTTCCCTCCCGGAGCCACTGCAGAGCTGGGGACATGAGCAGTGTCAGTAGCCATGTGGACAGGCTGCACTGCTCGCTCCGATGCTCCCAGCTGGTACCGCCACACAACAGACCATGCCCACTGCACTCATGGCCCCTCTCCGGCACAACTTCCATCAGTGCCGAGAGGGGCCATCTAAACATAACATGATCAGCACAGGAAGTCTCAGAGGTACTGTAGCAAACTGGTGCTTGTGTCCGGAGGTGGCTCTGTAAACAAGCCTAAAGGCAAAGACTACCACCAACAGTGGATAACTTTAGAGGAGATTTTGTAAGAAGATGGGCATCTGAGGAATGCAGATATCAAGTCAGAACGTACAGATAAATCAGTTCAACAGGGTAGCTTGTACATTGACATGAAGAATTTTCAATACTTAACATGCAAGTCTGAAGTGAATTCTGAGGTGAATGGGTAAAAAAAGTAAATATTTTGTCTTTGGGCTGGCTGTATAACCTAGAGATTAGTGTAACGAGCTGTGAATGAGCTTGGTACATCCAGCAGACCAGGGTTTGATTCCCACAACCTCTACTTGCATACTGTGTGACTTCTGAGCAAATCACTTAACCTCCCCAGTGCTCCAAGGTCACCTCTGAAAACTGACAATGTTCCTAATGGGCCTTACCCGGTCACTGAACAATTAAAATAGACAAAAGTAGGAGTGATTTGTTTCAGACTTTCTAGTGCAAGTGAGGAGATGAGCAGCAGTCGCACCACTGGATACAGTCATAGACAGTTAGCAGTGGAAAACAATCCACACCTTGGCAATGCTTGTCATAACTAGCTGCAGTACCAAACAAAACTCACACAGCGTTACCACGTGTAATAGGTTGATTTACCTTAAACAATTTGGGATTACTGCATAAAGATTTGATGATAGCCACAGAGTGCAGTGAAGCCAGTCGTACAAATAATCCTTTGTTTGTGTACACAGCAGCAAAGATAAGAACCACAAACACAAAGCCCTCTGTTGCAGCAAGGACTGGCTTATGTAATCTCACAAACAAACAGCCTCGCTTATTCCTGTGAGCCAGTTGTCAGACAACATCACATCAAGTAGGCCATTACAATATTGGAATAGAGAGTTAAAAAACCATGCCTGACAAGGCCTGACTACTTAGTCATCCCCAAAGGCTATCCGACAATGGCACCACAATCTGCACAGGGGTTGTATACAGACCCCCTTCTCAGGGTGAGGAAATGGACAAGGAAATGATAGAAAGAATACTTAGAATGGCAGAAAAAGGGGAGATATTGCTGATGGGTGATCTGAATATGCCAGATGTTAACTGGAGTGCAGTTGCTGCAGCCACTTCAAAGAGTGGGGTTATTCTAGATGCCCTACAGGGGGCAGGCCTTAGACAACTAGTATTGGAGCCCACTCGAGAGGGAGTAATCTTAGACCTGGTTCTCTCAAATGGAGATGAAGAGAGGATCACAGATGTAGAAGTGGGTAACCATCTGGGAACTAGCGACCATCGAACAGTATGGTTCACAATAAACACAGCGATAGAGTCAAGCCAGACAAAGGCAAAAGTACTGGACTTTAGGAGGGCTGACTTTGCCAAAATGGGTGAATGCCTAAGGAATGCACTAGCAAATGGGCAGGAAGGAGGGGTGAAGAACAATGGGGAAAAATAAAAACTGCCATCACAGAGGTAACAAGCCTTTGTGTGAAGCAAATAAACAAAACGAAACGATGTAAGAAACCACTATGGTTCTCAAAGGAAGTGGCAGTGAAGGTTCACGAGAAAAATAAAGCATTCAGGAAGTACAAGGAATCACAGAAGGAGCAGGACAGAGAACTGTATCAGTTAAAGCAAAAGGAAGCTGGGAAGGCAGTCAGAACAGCAAAGGCCCAAACCGAGGAAAGATAGCCAACTCAGTTAAGAAGGGATAAAACCTTTATAGGTACATCAGGAGCGAAGGAAGACCAAGGAGGGTTAGTGAGGCTTAATAAAGAGGAGGAGGGTGGGCAGAGGGTGACTGTGAAAAGGCAGAGATACTAAACAAATATTTTTGCTCAGTATTTACAAAGGAAGATGGGGAGGTACCTAAAACAAACAGTAGAAATACTCTGGATACAGAAGTTGATACCAGCCCATTTACAGAAGAAAAGGGTTCTGAAAGAACTCTTAAAACTGAAGGTGGACAAAGCAATGGGGCCTGATGGGATTCATCCCAGAATTCTAAAAGAACTAAGGGTAGAACTAGTGACACCACTGACTACCCTCTTTAACAAATCATAGGAGGATGGGGTGGTACCGAGGACTGGAGAAGGGCAGATGTGATTCCCTCACAAAAGTGGGAGCAAGCAGAAGCAGAAAACTACAGACCTATTAGTTTAACCTCAGTGGTAGGAAAATGATGGAATCACTTGAAGGAAAGAATTGTTGAGTATCTAGAGGCCAGAGGGGCTCAGGACCCAAGGCAGCATGGATTCACAGCGGGAAGGTCATGCCAGACAAATCTGATAGATTTATTTGACTGGGTGACCAAAGTAGTAGATCAGGAGGGGCTGTGACATGGCCTACCTAGACTTTAGCAGGCATTTGACACAGTCCCACACAAAGATTAATATACAAGTTAGCCAGCCTGGGAGTGGGTCCCAAGATGACAGCCTGGGTAAAGAATTGGCTGGAGAATAGGACACAGAGAGTAATAGTAAATGGAGTCCACTCTGAAGAAAGGGAGGTTACTAGTGGGAAACCGCAGGGTTCAGTATTAGGACCGGTCCTCTTCAATGTCTTTATAAGCGACATTGCAGAGGGACTGGAAGGAAAAGTATGTCTCTTTGCAGATGACACAAACATCTGCGACAGAGTTGATGCACAAGGTGGGGTGGAAAGGATGAGAAGGGACTTGGCAAGGTTAGAAGAATGGTCAAATGTATGGCAGCTTAGATTCAATGCTAAGTAGTGCAGGTAATGCACCTGGGAAACAAAAACCCAGGGAAGAGTACACAATGGGGGTGAGATACTAACAACAACAAAAATGGAAAGGGACCTGGGGGTAGTCATATCAGATGACCTAAAGGTGGGCAAGCAATGTGAGAGGGCAGCAAGGAGGGCTGGGGGGATACTGGGATGCACAGGGAGAGGCATCACCAGTAGAAAACAGGAAGTTATTATCCCTCTGTACAGACAGCTGGTGAGACCCCATCTGGAGTACTGCGTGCAGTTCTGGAGACCCAGTCTCCGCAAAGACATAGACAGGATGGAGGCTGTCCAGAGGAGGGCAACTAAAATGGTGCAGGGTCTGCACCAGAAGACATATGAAGAGAGACGTAAGGAGCTGAATATGTATAGCCTCGAGGAAAGGAGGGAGAGGGGGACATGATAGAAACTTTCAAGTACCTCAAGGGAATCAACAAAGTCCAAGAGGGTAGCATCTTTCAAAAAAAGAGATGTGCAAGAACAAGGGGGCACAATTTGAAGATAGAAGGGGCGGCTCAGAGGTAATTTAAGGAAGTATTTTTTCACAGAGAGGGTTGTGGATGCATGGAACGGCCTTGCGGAGGAGGTTGTGGAGTCAAAAACAGTGGTGGAATTCAAGCATGTGTAACCCCTAGATGGCGCTATCCCAGGGGCTACTACCCCTGCCTGATTTGCCACTAACAGGTTGAGGGGCCTGGATCCAATGGCGGGTGCCTCCACCCAGAGGTCATCAGGGTTTGCAATAGTTAAACTAACTTGGTCACAGCCCTCTGGGACACTGCAACCCCTTTCTTCCACTAGTGGCCCACACAATATATCAGAATTACCTTCACAGTATACACTTACCCCCAGGTCTGGTTCCGCACTGGGACCTCCTGTGAAATGAGATACAGTGCAACAATCACAGTACAGTACTTAACATAGACAAATACTTCAGGCAGTATAACTTTGCTGAAACAAGCAGCTCTGATTTATTTAGGGGATATAACAAGGACAGGGGAAATCAGGTTAATTAGCTTATCACTCTAATAATCTATTTATGGCTCGTGCACAGGCTATCCCTATCAGTTACTGTCCCTGGGTACCCAAGCCCTAGTGGCTAGTCCAAACCGTGGCAGCTGGTAGGGCCCTTTACACAGAGAAAAGGAGAATTAAACAGTCAACAGTACAGTAATTCCATTTGGATTTAATGTGGCAATTCAACAGGGAGCAACCCTGAATTAGTACTCACGACCTCCAAATAAGATAGGGTCCTTCAATGTCAGCAGGGCTCACTTGAGGTACACAAACCTCTTCACACATCCATATAAAAGAAAGTACTATACCAGGCAGGCTGCATCTGTATCCCGATCGCAATTACTGCACAATACCGGAGAACACACAGCAGATTCAGTTCCTGACAGACCGAGTGCAATTTTCAGCAATTCTTCCAGTCTTCTAAGGTGAGCCTGGTTTCTACTCTTCAGAGATCCTTTGATTCTTTTCACAGGACAGATTCAGTCCAACAAGCTGCAGACCGGAACTCTGGGCCTTACACACGTTTTTTGACTAAAACTGCACACTGAAAAGCACAGGGCTCCTTCCTTCTTCACTGCAAAGCTCAACTGAACTCCAACCGACTAAAACCGGGCACTTCCTTGAGTTACTCCCAGTTCTTGACTGGATTGGCTGTCACTCACAATAGACTGCTGCTGTTGGTCCAAAAGGCACTGAAGTCTAAACTACATCTCCCAGAGTCACTGCCCATACAATCCTCTTGTGGCTGGCTCAGACTATGAGTCCAAGTTCTGATTCGCTCCAAGGCACCATTTTAGAGCTAGCTTACCCACACTGATTGGTCCAGTTCAGCAGTTCAAAACTAGAATGGGGAACTAGCAGACACAGTTCTGACTGCAAAGAAAGCAGGTTAGACAAACTGTAATTTCATTATTACTCTAAATAATTTCTGCAAACAGTTACATCTTTCAGATAGGTTCCCTTTGCACTCCTAGTGACTGCAAAATGAAGTGAATTGGCAGCAGCTTGGTGGTACTCAATCAAAGAAACACACGAGTCCCCCTTAGGAACTAATTATGTCTGCAAACAGACAGCTCTTAAAGAGACAGTACCAGAGGTTCTACAAAACACTCACTGATAAATGGCTTAAATGCCAAACACCATTCAGGCTTGGAGCATTCAAGCAAGCTCCTGGAAGTCTTTTGGGAACCCCCATTTGCAGGGGGTTACACCCTTCCTGGCTTGGGAAAGCTTGCGTCGCGTCAAAGCAAGTACCTAAAGTTTCAACTGCAACCATATACATTTGCATTAGGCCTTTACATGTAATCATCAGTCAATATATCATTTTACCAAGAACACATTTCTGAAACATTGCAGTACGTCACTCTTACACAGTATTACATACACATTGTACCATAACTCAAGTTATTACCTATTGTACATGAAACCTGAAGAGAGGGGCCCTTCCTATCAGTTACCTTGGGGCTGGATGGGGCAAGGGCACCATACTTAGAGGGCAACACAAGTAACTTGGAGTTAGCACTGATGCTCAGTTTGGGCAATGAGCTCGGGGACACATACACTCCTTTATGGACAACATTGAGAGGCAAGTCCACAGGCCTCCCAAGTGAATCATAACTGAGGTGCACCACAGGTTTTACAGCTCGACCAGTCTTTCTAGGGGGAACTGTTATAGTCTCTGCACTCTGAGCCTCATTTTCAGCATTGTCCTCACTTGTCAGGGGAGTCTCCATGGGGGTAGAGAGGCTAGAACTTGGGGCACTTTCAGCTCCAGGAGTTACAGTTTCTGAGTCCACAACATTTGGCTCGCATGGAGAGCTTTCGGACACTGGCAGTGGACTGTCAGGGCACTCAAAATACTCTTCTTGTTCGGGTGTATCACCAGTCTGCCCCAATCTATCATTTTCCTCCCCTGAAAGCTCAAACAGTTCAACCATGCACAATGATTCCATTTCATCTGATCTGATGCTTTGCACTTCACTTTCTGGGAGCATTGGCTCCAGGGATGAAGCTGAGGGCTTAGACAGTCCAGAAGGCCCAGCTTTGTCTCCAGTATTGACTAGGGATTGCCCGAAACAATTGACTCAGTTCGTAAGAAGGATAGTATTCAAAGTCACTCTCACTTTCTTCCGATATGGACTGACAGTCATGCTCAACTGGGACTTGTGGAGGGAACACTTTAACTTTGCTTCTGTAGGTGCAGACTTTCTTGATCTTTTCTTAGCAGCAGCTCTAGTCACTGGTCCAGAGGGGCATCTTCAGGGCTCAGACTCAATTAAGATTTGTCCAATGGGCAGTAAATGATTTCTATGCATTGTTTTACATCTTTTGAATTATTCTCAGGCCTTACTTTGTACACTGGCAGATCATCTAGTTTGCCCACTACAATGTGAGGAAGATGGTGCCATCTGTCAGCAATCTTGTGCTTGCCATGCAGTCCCAGATTTCTTAGCAATACCCGATCTCCTCCTGGAGTTCCTGTGCTTTCACCTTTTTATCATACCTTTCTTTGTTGGCCAGATTTCTTTTGGCAGCCATGGTTTGAGCCAGTTAGTACGCATGAGTTAGCTGGGCCTTTAACTTTTGCACATACTGTAAATAGTTGTCAGCTTGAACCCCATCAGAGAGACCCCAAAACACATCTACTGGTGGTCGAGCTTCTCTTCCAAACATCAGGCGGTGGGGAGAATCCAGTGGCATCACTTTGGTGCAGTTATAAGCATGTACCAGGGTGCTAATTTGTTGGCTCCATCTAGGCTTGTCCTTTGGGTGCAGGGTGCCTAGCATATCTAGCAAAGTGCGGTTGAAACGTTCAGGCTGTGGGTCCCCTGGGGGTGGTAAGGAGTGGTTCTGACTTTCAGTCCCCACAGAAAAGCATCTCTTTGATCGAGACTCTCAAAGTCTCTCCCTTGATCAGAATGGATTCTTTGTGAGGCCCCATAGTGAACAAAAGTTTTCTACAAGTACTTTGGCTACAGTGGATGCTTTCTGGTCTTTGGTGGGGAAAGCTTGGGCATATCTTGTGAAATGGTCAGTGACCACCAGCACATTACTGATATTTCTTTGATCTGACTCCAAACTTAGAAAATCAATACAGACCAGCTCCATGGGTGCACTGGTGGTTATGTTAACAAGGGGGGCAGCCCTCTGGGGCAAAGCTTTCCTCTGTAAGCAGCGACTACAAGTTCGAATGTGTTGCTCACATCAGCCCCATCTTAGGCCAATAGAATCTGGATCTCACCAAGTCAAGTGTTCTGTCTATACCAAGGTGCCCCATGTGGTTGTGCAAGGACCTCAATACTGAGTCTCGAAGGCAGTGGGCAGCACTAGTTGTTGTTTGTCTACTTGTCCCCTCTGTCTACTGTTTCTCTGTATAACAGTTTATTGATCAGTTTCAACTTAGGACCTTCTTTGTATAACAGTGCAGTTCTCAAATCAGTGGAGCGTAATTTGGACACATCTTTTCCTGCATAGAGGCTTCTAAAGCTGCTTTGATCATGGGATGCAGGATTGAGCCCGCCGAATACTGTCATTGTCCAGCTGAGGCAGTGCACAATGTCTATTGCAGAAAAGTGGCAATAAGCAGCAGGTATGCAATTCTCAGAGGCTCCCAAGCAATCCACCATGCAGTCCACTCAGTCCGTGGACATTTGTTCCTCCCTGTCAAACTTCGCAGAGTGCCCGAATGTCAGGTTCTGCCAGTCGGACCCAATCATTCTGGGGAACAGGCCTCCGGGAGAGAGCATCAGCATCTATGTGGTTCAGACCTGCTCGGTATTCGAGAGCATAGTCATATGTAGATAATGCAGAAAGCCACCTATGGCCAGTGGCATCCAACAGCTGAGGTCTGCACATAGGTCAAAGGATTATTGTCAGTTTTACTAGTATTTTAGCCCCATACAAGTACTCATGGAATTGGTCAACAATAGCCCACTTCAAAACTAGGAACTCTAACTTATGTACAGGATAGTCTTTTCGGATGGGGTCAGGCTTCTACTGGCAAAGGCCACTGGTCTCAGGCCATTCTCGTGCTCTTGGTACAACACAGCCCCCAACCCTTGCAAGCTAGCATCAGTGTGCAGGACGTAAGGTTTCTTGGATCGGCATAGGCCAGCACTGGAGCATGGGTAGTTGATATATGATCTCATGAAAAGCAGTCTCACAATCAGGAGTCCAGCGGGCCCCAAATACTTCACTCGGATGAAAATACACTCTTTCAGTCTTGAGGGATGCTGACTTTTGTATTTTTGTGGGTTGGGGGATACCCTGAGTAAGGTTAAGTAAAGGCGGATCACTCTTGAATAGTCCTTGATGAAGCGCCGATAATAACCACAGAATCCCAGGAATCTTTGCAGTTCTTTTAGATTTTTGGGCTGTGGCCAGGTGGTCAAGGCCTCAACTTTACTTGGGTCGGTCTCTATTCCTCGGTGGATACTATGTGTCCCACATACTTTACTGATGTTTGAAAAATTGACACTTATCAATGGACAGTTTAAGGCCAAAGTCCTCCAGTCGGTCCAATACCTTAAATAATCTGCTCTCATGTTCCTCCAGTGAGCTGCCAAACACAATAACATCATCTAGGTATACCAGGCACTCTAGTAAGTTCATGTCCCCACTGCACGCTCCATCAATCGTTGAAAAGTGGCTGGGGCACCTGAAATCCTTGAGGCATCCTCATGAATTCATAGAAGCCAGCGGACAGATAAAGGCTGTCTTTCACGGTCCTCTGGGGCCATCGGGATCTGATAGTACCCACTGCGGAGATCCAGCACAGAGAACCACTTGCTCCCGTTTAGGCAGTCCAAAGCATCCTGAATGCGGGGCATTGTGTACTGATCAGGATAGTCCGCGGTTTAGGTGCGATAATCACACACATCCTTACTGTTCCATTCTTTTCCTCACTACCACAATGGGGAAGCATAAGGGCTTCTGGATTCTTGTATTACACCAGCAGCTAACATCTCTTGCAGATGCCGTCTCACATCATCTATGTCAGCAGGTGCCAGGCGTCGAGACCTCTCCGGAAATGGTCTTTCGTCATGCAGCGGATATTGTGCTCAGCTCCTTGCACGCATCCTACATCCCATTCCTTTAAAGAAAACACCTGGTCTCTCTGGGCAAGCTTCTCACTGATCTTCACTTTCCATTCAGCTGGCAGCGGAGTCGCGAAATCAAACAAGTAGGCGTTACTCTGTCATTCTTCCTGAACTCTTGCTGCTGGGTAGCACTGCAGTGTCTGCACAATGCACATTAGCCAGGATGCAACCTCTGTTTACTCGAATGTCTCTTTCAGACACATTATGAACTTGGACCATTACCCTTCTGGCATAAGCATGGGCTCTAGCGGGCAAAATACTGAAGCTTGACCAGCAGTCCCTCTGGCAATTTTCCATCGCCTGGTGCATCCAACATTAATATTTTATTCTTAACATCCTTTCTGATCACGGACCTCTCCTGTAAGGTACACTGGGCATTTGGCGCCAGGATCAGAGACTCAGGATCCTTCTTCCATACAATTCCGACCGGTTCCTCTGGTTCTGTTTTTCAGCATCTCTGTGCCTCATAGGCCTTCTTAATTAAAGCGGAACTCTTAAGCTCTACTAGTCTTTGACCCCTGTTTTTCATAACACAACTGTGCCAGCCTTCCGAACATATGAGCATTTGTTCCAATCAACAAAGGGACACCATCATACAGTCCAGTGGGGGACACACTAAGGCTAGGGTCTCTACTTGTTCGTCCTCCCAGCCACGGAGGTGGGGAAAGACAGCCAAATTGGATATACCGGAATAGGGTAGGCCTTCTCACTTAACCCCCATACATGCAGTCCTTCTAATGGTTGTAAGGGCACGTCTGACAAATGCTTCTGATACCAATCTTGGAACATAATTGTCACTTGGGAGCCACTGTCTAATATAGCTCTTGTAGACACTCCGTTCACCTTTACAGTGGTCTCCATGGAGGACCCACTATTCTGGACCAGTCTGGGAGGCGGTAGTGGGGGCCTGGGCAACTGACCTTGCCACAAAGGGCGTGAATTAGCATTTTGGTGCCCTCACTGGGATCATGTCGTGCACCTCTTAACCACTGATTTCTTCTCCAGCTCTCCTTGTAGCCTATATGCAACTTTGTCAGTGTCTTTTGGGGACTGGCATTCCCTTTTCATGTGCCCATCTTTCCCTGTATAGCAAAACATACTTCCTGGAGTTTGAGCTGGCGGCGCCACACTGGGAGCCAGGGCGGGGTATTACTAACTGGAAACCTTGGTGCCATCTCTGTCTGCGGCGTGATAAGCATTTGAGACATCTCCGTCAGTTTCTCCACTTCCATGGTCAAGGAATCGAGTTCGGAGCTGTTATCAGCAGGAGGATACATGGGTGGGTACCCCACCCCATAGCAGATACTGCAGTCGGATATAGGTCAGGGCCCGTACTTGCAGGCGTGGCCTTCATAAAGGACTGTTTTTGAATTCCGGATCTCTCTCAACAGTTCAGCCCCATTGTGACATATCTTTTCCTTGTCAGAGCACTCATTGACTGCCAGCCTCTGCCCTGAACTTCACTTGATGGGTCACCCTCAGTCACTCGGGTGGCTTCGCAGCTATTGGTGCAGGTCCTCCCGAGGTCGCTCTTTTCTCAGCTCCTCAATTTCTCTCATTAACTCATCATAGGAGGGTGGGGATTCCAGTCGATCTGCCAGGTGTAACTGAAGCAACAGCAGTTCTGAGAAGGGGCAGACTTAAGGATCCTGTCCAGCCTGGTTGGTCCAGTTCAATCGCTGGCAAACTACCTTTTCTGAGGCATTCTTGCAACAATTTTCCAGCCGAGATACATACACAGACAACAACTCCCCTTGGTACTGTTGTGCATCTTACTCTCCACCATAGGTCCTCATCAGAATCTGGGCTCCTACACATTCTCCAAGGCCTCAAGATGAGCCTGTGCAGTCGCTTCAGGGTTACTGGCCCGTTTAGCACGGATGGTAGCCAGGGCAGGACCTCGGAGGCTCTCACTAACCTCTTCGCTTTCACCTTCCGAGCATTGCCATTCTAGCACTTGGGGGCAACATAGTCTATCCAGGTCTCCCAGTCATCCTCCCTTGGGGGTGGGAGGGTGCCAGAGAAGATCCTCAACCTTGGTGAGAGTCGTGACTAATGGCAGGTGCAGAAATAGGAGTCTGCATTGGTTCAGCCACCATTACGGGCACTGGAGCAGGAGAGGGTGTTGGGGGAGGAACACCCCCAGGTGGAAAGAATAGTTTCTTCAAGTCCTCCACAGTTTTCCCCTCTCCCAGCAACCATTCAGCAAATTTCTCCTCAAAAGTTTCAGATAGTGGTGGGGGCTGATTCCCCCCCGGGTCTTTACTGTCCTTAGTTATCACTCTCCAAGCAGTGAGGGCTCCCTCTGGGGTAATGGTCTGTGGCACTTTGGAGCTATCTATGGGATCCTTAAACTCTACTAGGGCCAGGAAAGTGTGGGTGAGCAGATTAGCATGCCGACCCACCACCACAGGGTTTTGTAAACCTTCCACCTTGGAAAGTACTCCTGCACAGTGTCCGTGATTGATACCCAGGGGATGTCCAGGATAAGCATAGCATTTTGGGGTCGATCTCCTCCCCAGTACACCACTCCACCAGCGGTGCACAGCCACTTCTGTCGGGTACCCATTTTTTCTTAACAGTGGTTCAGAATATGGCCACTAGAGGACACACAATCCCAGCGGTGAGCCTCCAAGATGTAACCCCTAGATGGCGCTATCCCAGGGCTACTACCCCTGCCTGATTTGCCACTAACAGGTTGAGGGGCCTGGATCCAATGGCGGGTGCCTCCACCCAGAGGTCAGGGTTTGCAATGGTTAAACTAACTTGGTCACAGCCCTCTGGGACACTGCAACCCCCTTCTTCCCACTAGTGGCCCACACAATATATCAGAATTACCTTCACAGTATACACTTACCCCCAGGTCTGGTTCCGCACTGGGACCTCCTGTGAAATGAGATACAGTGCAACAATCACAGTACAGTACTTAACATAGACAAATACCTCAGGCAGTATAACTTTGCTGAAACAAGCAGCTCTGATTTATTTAGGGGATATAACAAGGACAGGGGAAATCAGGTTAATTAGCTTATCACTCTAATAATCTATTTATGGCTCTGTGCACAGGCCTATCCCTATCAGTTACTGTCCCTGGGTACCCAAGCCCTAGTGGCTAGTCAAACCGTGGCAGCTGGTAGGGGCCCTTCACACAGAGAAAAGGAGAATTAAACAGTCAACAGTACAGTAATTCCATTTGGATTTAATGTGGCAATTCAACAGGAGCAACCTGAATTAGTACTCACGACCTCCAAATAAGATAGGGTCCTTCAATGTCAGCAGGGCTCACTTGAGGTACACAAACCTCTTCACACATCCATATAAAAGAAAGTACTATACCAGGCAGGCTGCATCTGTATCCCGATCGCAATTACTGCACAATACCGGGAGAACACACAGCAGATTCAGTTCCTGACAGACCAGTGCAATTTTCAGCAATTCTTCCAGTCTTCTACAGGGTGAGCCTGGTTTCTACTCTTCAGAGATCCTTTGATTCTTTTCACAGGACGGATTCAGTCCTAACAAGCTGCAGACCGGAACTCTGGGCCTTACACACGTTTTTTGACTAAAACTGCACACTGAAAAAGCACAGGGCTCCTTCCTTCTTCACTGCCAAAGCTCAACTGAACTCCAACCGACAAAAACCGGGCACTTCCTTTGAGTTACTCCCAGTTCTTGACTGGATTGGCTGTCACTCACAATAGACTGCTGCTGTTGGTCCAAAAAGGCACTGAAGTCTAAACTACATCTCCCAGAGTCACTGCCCATACAATCCTCTTGTGGCTGGCTCAGACTATGAGTCCAAGTTCTGATTACGTCAAGGCACCATTTTAGAGCTAGCTTACCCCACACTGATTGGTCCAGTTCAGCAGTTCAAAACTAGAATGGGGAACTAGCAGACACAGTTCTGACTGCAAAGAAAGCAGGTTAGACAAACTGTAATTTCATTATTACTCTAAATAATTTCTGGCAAACAGTTACATCTTTCAGATAGGTTCCCTTTGCACTCCTAGTGACTGCAAAAATGAAGTGAATTGGCAGCAGCTTGAGTGGTACTCAATCAAAGAAACACACAGTCCCCCATACAAACTAATTATGTCTGCAAGCAGACAGCTCTTAAAGAGACAGTACCAGAGGTTCTAAAAACACTCACTGATAAATGGCTTAAATGCCAAACACCATTCAGGCTTGGAGCATTCAAGCAAGCTCCTGGAAGTCTTTTGGGAACCCCCATTTGCAGGGGGGGTTACACCTGCATGGGACAGTCATAAGGTAATTCTAGGGGGTTGGGGTAGGAAGAAGTAGGCTGCTGGTTAACTAGGATCTGCAGCTTATCCATTAGGTAGGGAAATGGGCAGACTGGGTGGGCCAAACGGTCCTTATCTGCCATCAAAATCTATGTTTCTATGTAACTCCTTGCTGCATACACTCTTCTACCATTTTATGTAGGGGTCCTTACAGTCAAAGCCAGATTCTCTCCCTCTGTACAGTGGCTTGTTCAAGGTCCAGGTTTTTGATCCATTACTGTGCTTCTATTGTCTCCAATGTACAGTACGCCCTGAGCAGCATACTGGAAACTAGTGCAAACCACGATACAAAGGTCAGTTTGTGAGCACAAATGTGTGAGCAAGACCAGCAGCATGTATGGTGGAAGAGGCGCATTGTAAGGGTTGACGGCACCAATCGGGGGTCCAATAAACCCCTTGTGGGAGCAGTGGAAAGCACAAACTGGAGTACAAGCACAAAAGACATTTGTGACCATGTGCACAAACCACCTGACAGGACTCATACTGTGAGCAACTTGAACTGTTTGAGAGACACTAATCCTTCAGCATGGCTGCACAAAAATGCTACTGTATACTGCGGAAAAATGTTAATGCCGCTACTCTGCATGTAAGGCACTAACTCTAACTTGACATCTCATTCAATGCAACATGTGTCTCAGCACACAGATACAATTTCCATCATGCTGACTGCTGGCCCACTCCAGGAGCAGCAATACTGTGAGCATCCAGGATGCTGCCCACACAGTGGACAAGGAAAGGAGGCAGCTACTTGGAACAGCGGGACAACAGGTTCAAACTCCACCGCAGGTTGCATACTTACTGTGTGACCTTGTGCAAATCTCTTAACCTCTGGTGTTCTACTCCATCCAGCTACAAACCTAGGTTGATGCTGGGCCCACCTCAAAAATGAGATGTTGTGCAACATCTGTGGCTATCCTGCTATAAACAGCTGTTGCAATAATAGTGCCATAACAATGAAACAGCAACACAGTTGTGTTCTCAAATACATATTTGCTTTGTCACAAGCTGCCTTGCCACTGCTTTCCCATGCACTGATATTACTCCAGTTATAGGCAGTATTTACAGTGCTTGCTGAGGACTACAGCTGCTTGTGTTTTTTAAAAGCATCCTTTAAACTCATAGCTGAAAGTGCAGGCGACAGTTTTGTGCGTTTACTAGGGGTTTCAATGTACCAGCTGGACTTGTGGCTTCGCCTTTCTTTAGCATGTGCTCCAGGCCTATTGGTCTGCATCTCACCAACTGCTGCAAACAATATTCCTCTTGCTTCACAAACTGCCAGCTCAGAACCTCCTGACCCAGTTTGTGAAGCGGCTCCTTACTCAGTTTGCGCCATCCAAAACATTCAAATAAGCTACCCTCTGTGTTTTGTCTTGCTTCTAACATCCCATCGTTGTTACAGAGCTCTAACAATGTTATTAAGAGCTACTTCTCTCTGATGCTTTAAGTCCATGTGGCTTCCTCCCACTACAGTCAAGGTATAAAAACACGCATGTCTTTTTCAGTTGTTTGGTCATGGGGTTCCAATGTTTCCTGTGCTTCATCCTCCCACTGTATGATCTAAATCCACTTTGCCTTTGACACACTGCCCTTGAGTAAAAGCCTGTTAACTTCCATTCAAAATTTTGCTAATATACCAATCCACACTGAAAATACCATTATTTTTTAAAAGTAAAAAGCTTGTACCATTGATCTGAAGTTAATTTTATTTCTGCCTTTGTTGATTACACGACTTTTCTACCCAACAGCATTTAGGTGTAATCTTTGGAAAAGTACTCCACCTGGAGGCTAGCATATATATGTTTACCCCATAATGCCACATAAAAACTGCAATCTCGCCGACTGTGACATCATCATCACAAGTGAGCGAGAAGCATCGTTAGCCCTCAGCCAAACCGATCAATCTGAGGAATGACGTCACCACACTAATGAGCTATTAAGGCACAGCTACAGATACTGTATAACAACCTCCAAGTACAGTGCTGTTCTACACCACAGTACATCTAATACAGTGCTGACAGGTGAAAAAAAAAGCTTCTGTCAAAAGGAAAAACAAAAAAAAAACAACTGTAGATTATTTCACAATTAAAAAAAAAATCTACTTTTAGCAGTACTTGCTTTTTTTTATTATTATTATTATTATTATTTATCCGCATGCTGTGGCAACTACCGGCGGGGGCATCCAGCCGCCGGCCCTGCCCACCGGGAGAGCACCAGGCTCACTCACATGATGGGGGATCCGGCATGACCGTCGCTGATCCTCTGGAGGTCTCCCCATACCCTATCCAGCCAGACCAGCTCCAGATCCCCCCCCAGTGCAATTCCACACTAGTCCTCCTGGCGATGCAGGGCGCGGTCATCAGGCTGCACGGGCGCGGTCATCAGGCTGCACGGTCGCGCCCAGCCATTTCCACTTTTTCTCCCATTGGGAGCGCAGATGTGCAATGATGTCTGCGCACATGCGTGCCGACGTCTGCCACGCTCCTCCCGTCACACCAGCACAAGCGGTATCCCTGGGCATCCCCAGGGGTCGCCGCAGTGCAGTGTGGATTCCCCAGCTCTCCCCAGGACTAGGAGAGCTGTCTCCCGACGCTCAATCCTAGTCCTCTCCTGACGACCCGGCTCGTTCCCGAACCCGGGACGCCGGCGTAGCGCGAAGTGTGGCGTCCAGCGCCTCAACCCTCAGCGCCACTGGGCCGGCAGCAGTACTTGCTTTTAAAAGTTATTTGCATACTCCTCACACTCAGCAAGGCTGCATCATCAGCACACTCCAAATCTTCCAGCACCGCCGTACTATCTACTCTACAGCACTTCACTACAGTACCCTTGCCTAGCAAGGCAAGGCAAGGCAAAATTTATTTAAAAGACGCCCAATCCCAGAGGCTGTGGGCGCCGTACAAAGCATTTAAACAGACATTTTAACATAATAAATATATAAATTTACATATAAATACAAATTGTTACAAAAACTAAGCCTAACTATAAATCCTTATCTAGAAAGCCTTTAACTGGGCCTTAAAAACATCCACCGATGAAGCCTCTCTGACCATAGTTGGTAAGGAATTCCACAGAACGGGGGCTGCGGCACTGAATGCTCTATCGCCGGGTGTTTTCAGCCTAGTTCTGGGAATGGTCAGGAGGCATTCATTGGAGGAACGAAGAGGGCGCATGAGAAGGCAGGTGACAGAAGGTCTAACAGGTAACCAGGGCCCTGTCCGTGTAGGGCCTTATAGGTGAGAAGACCCACCTTGAAGAGGACTCTCCACCTGACTGGCAGCCAGTGCAATCACGCAAAACTGGTGTGATATGACAGAACTTTGCTGCCGGTCAACAATCGGGCAGCTGCGTTCCAGCTGCAATCTCGTGAGATCCTCCCGTGACCCCAGATAGAGCCATTACAGTAATCAAGCCCAGATGTGACTAAGGCATGTATCAAAGTAGGGAGGTCCAGAGACGGAACAAGGGGTTTAATTCTGGCAATGTTTCTGAGATGGTAAAAACAGGTACGAACCACAGAGGATATTTGAGCCTCCATGGTTAGATCTCTGTCCAGAATCATGCCAAGATTTCGCACCCAAGAGGAGGCCTTCAATGGCACAGACCCTAGGACAAGCCCAGTTGCTGTGTCAGAGGCCATCCTATCACGAACTCTGTTCGACTCCACTACTAATACCTCCGTCTTATCGGGGTTCAGCCGCAACCAGCTGGAGGCCATCCAGTCGTTAATCTCGGCCAGACAGATATTAAGCACATCCACTGCACTGGATGTTCCTGGGGCGAAGGAAAAATATAGCTGAGTATCATCGGCATAGCAATGAAAACTCAAGCCATACTTCCTAATGATCCCACCCAGAGGCAGCATATACACTGCGAACAACATTGGAGCCAATACTGATCCCTGAGGAACTCCACAAAGAAGCAGACTGGGTGTAGATGAGAAATTTCCCATCATAACCCACTGCCTCCTGTTAGTTAGAAAGGACTCAAACCATTTGATGACATTACCGTGAGTCCACATAGGTCCCCATGCGAGCAAGCAGCACACAATGGTCCACAGTGTCAAATGCTGATGAGAGATCGAGGAGAACAAGAATTGTCTTGTCTCCCCGATCTCTAGCCCTGAGTAAGTCATTCTGCACCCGAACAAGTGCAGTTTCGGTGCTGTGTCTGGCACAAAAAGCCGACTGGAAGGGTTCATACAACTCGTGGGATATGAGGTGCTCTTCCAATTGCAGCGCTACCACTTTCTCAATAACCTTTACTAAAAATGGAAGGTTAGAGATTGGACAGTAATTTGCCCTGATCTCCGGGTCCAAAGATGGCTTCTTTAAGAGGGGTCTCACCAGAGCCTCCTTCAAGGCATCCTCGGAAAGGGAACACCGTACAATCATGGCAAACACCAGGCCAACGCATCTCATTAAGAAACGCGTTGGCACCGGGTCCAGTTCACAAAAGGTGTGCCTCACATTGGTTGCTACCTCAATAACCTCACTATCCTCCACTGGTATAAACTCTCCCCAACCAGACGGAGTGCACTCAGAACACATCAGACGATCACTGCCAGCTGTAACATTACTGGCTGAAGGAGCCACCCGCCGGATCGCAGACACCCTGTCCGAAAAGAACCGAGCAAAATCCTCACAGTCCATGTTAGAAAAAACCCTCCCGAGCCGTAGACAAACAGGATGTAAAAGTCTATCAATGGTCCGGAAGAGTGAGGCCGGTCGGTTCTTTCTGGCAGCAATCTCCCCAGACAAAAACACTGTCTTCTTACGGTTGATTGCCTCCTGGTAGCCAACATAATGGGCACGCAGGGCCAGTTTGTCCGCATCCAGATGGGATCTCCTCCAGCAGCGCTCCAATCTCCGACCCAGTTTTTCATCTCCTGAGCTCACCATCAAACCATGGTGACCTCAGGTAAGAAGTCCTGGGTCAGACATCGACAGGTGCGAGAGAGTTTGTGGTGTCGGACAGCACCTCACCAGGCGCCAACCCGAACACAACACCTCCCGCGCATGCATCACCCACTCTAGACAAATTCGCTGCCGCCAGAAAACCCTCAGGGGTCAAACCCCGTAAAGGGCGACAGCGAATCATCTCAACAGGGGAACGGCTTAGGGCGGGAGCCCCAAGCGTGAACTGGACCGTGCAATGATCAGACCAGAGAACTGGATTGATCTTAAGATCGCTAATATCTCAAGTCCCAGTGAGAACACCAGATCCAACATGTGGCCATCCCGATGAGTTGGTAAAGTAACTGCCTGCGTCAGACCAAGGGAGGACATGATCTGGGAAAGTTCATAGCCATGTCCATGATTCACATCGTCGAACCAAACATTGAAATCCCCCAGAAAAACACATCTGGGAATTCCAATGATGCAACGGCAATGAAATCTGTGACCTCCTGCAGGAACTCTCCCATCGACCCAGGAGGGCGATAAATGAGAAAGATCCTGCAGTCCGCATCAGGTCCTCCCCGGATGGCCACACATTCAAAAGAACCCGGAGCTCTAACCGGGTGCACGGTGAAGGTCAGGCTGGATCTAAAACAGATGGCTACACCGCCACCCCTGCGCTCCACTCTGGGGCAGTGCACCGCGGTATACCCAGGGGGGACTGCAGCCTCAAAAATTGGGCCCGCATCGTCTCCCACCCAGGTTTCCATGATAAAAGCCAGATCGACCGACAAAATCAAGGCAGCAATAATTGCTGTCTTATTTCTGATCGATCTGGCATTACAAAGCACTGCCATCAGGGGATTTGGGGGTGATGCAGCCCCACAGGTTACCTGGCCATTTGATCTAATAGGCTCCCTGGGGATGGACACCAAACACGACTGGCCTCTCCCATGTGCCCAACACAACCCAGGGCGCCTCCTGGACCTGACAACTTCAATCCTCCCATAACCCAAACTGGGATTTCTTGATAGTGCGCGACCAGCACTATCCCTACCAATCCCCACCTCCCAACAACGTCTGATAGTAACATCAGAAACAGGACGGGGGATGAAAGGGCACAGGTCGCGCAACATCAAGTTGTCATAAACAATTCTAGCCCCTCTCGATCCTCCCATATCTATTTAGACACAGCAAATACAAAACTATCTAGATAAAAATAGTTAACTAAGTAAAAAATAACCCACCAAGCCTAACTTCTAAAATATAACAAACCTACAAATAGCCGTGCCCTCAGAGTGACTGATTTTCCAAACTACACATAGTAAGGCTATGTAATTAAAATATTTCAATTTCAGATACACATGTTAAAACATAGCCTAACCCTCCTACATCACTAAAACATTTCTCGCTACGCTGGCCACGTAAAAGTAGATGTTATCCACCCGCCTCAGGACACACGTGGTCCTAGCTCCCCCAGTTCACTCTCAGCAAGGCTCCCAAACAACACGTAACACCTGCTTGCAGTCTCTCACACTGCGCAGGTATAACAGTCCCAGAGACTTTTTGCAGGATCGCCAGAAAAACAGACCAGTTTCCTGCCCTTCAAGACCTCCCAGCTACCAATTACAGTAGCAGAGGTCTCTGTTCAGCACACGCTCCGAGAGAAATAAACGAACACAAGTGGTGCATTTGATCAAAGTTGAGAAAATGCAGTCAGGTATCGTACTGAACATGTAACTGAGCAAGATGCAACCTTACCTATCTCAGGATGCCAGTCTTCAGTTCAAACTCTGATGATCTCACTCCTGAATCTTGCAAATACATGTGTTCTTTTGTACAACGTTTAAACATCCATATAATCATATTCGTTATTCCACAGCTCCACTCGATGCATGCTAATTAGCCTCGAATTCCACCAAGTGCCATGTCACTGGCCCACCCCGGTATATTTCTAAAAGGGATCTTGAATGACCATGCTGTACAGCCCTGTATCTCTCACTGAGTCAGTATGAAACTCTTGTGACAACTGGTAAGTGGACTGTTACAGGTTTTCTGGAGAGCTCATTCTTCGGGCCTATGTGCACTGTTTTAATTATCACATGTAGAAAGGAAGCCGAATATTATGGAAAAAAGAATTCTACATTACGAAAGACTGTACACACATGCATCACATCATTTTTTTTGTTTCATTTCAACACAAAAGAACCTCCGAGAGAAATAAACGAACACAAGTGGTGCATTAGCATGTCTTTTCAGAACTGGGAACGAAAAATGAATATTTATTTCCTAACGGGAAAGTGCAACACAAGCAAGGATGTTCTGATACCTCTCAAACACCTACACCCTTTTATAACCTGGAACACGAATTTAATGTTTAGTTGTTTTCGGTTTGCGAACCTCAAGGGAAATATCCATCCTGTTTTGGCGGTCACAGCTTCGTCTTAATGCTTCTTGTCTGACAGCATTGTCAGGCTATGAATTTCACTGACCATGTTGGATGTTTAAGATGGGAGTCTAAAATCCAATAGCATTCTGGGCAGTTACTACCAGAAATGTTTAGCCAAATGACAAAACTCTTAGCCAGTCCTGAAAAAAATTAAATATTGATCTGCAGCCCTGGAAACTACATTTGCAGTTTGGCTACTTAATGTTATTTATAGCTAAATGCAGAGTATGGGTAGCCAGATAATGTTTGGCTACTGGCAGAATAAGCATACAGCAAGTTTAATTTAAAAAGTATCTGCCAACCACATAATAAGGGTCTCCGGAACCTTTTTTCTTTTCTTGTTAATTTTTATTGGATGAGCAAGGGATCCAGCTTTCTGAATCTTTTTTTATCTTAACCATCTCGATTACATATTTGTACATTATGTTATCAGTTGAAGGCAGTGTGGTGACGTGGTTAGAGAAAAGAAATGTAAGCCAGGGGACCCAAGTTGAAATCCCATCACCACTGATTGCTAAGGGAATTCTTCGCTGAACTGTTCTGGAGGCCAGAAGGGAGAAATGACAGAGGCCTTCAAGTTCCTGAAAGGAATGAAATGAACAGACTAAACTGCAACAAACTATTCAACAGGAAGAGTGACTTGAGAACACAGAGACATGAGTGGAAGCTGGTGGGAGGGAAATTCAGGAGGGACGCGAGCATGTTCTTTTTTATGGAAAGAGTGGTTAAGCCATGGAATGGCCTGCCAGTTGAGGTGGTGGGTGCCGCCATCACCACCGTATCCATCACTGCTCCTTTTATTCCAGCCTCTCTCTGCCCCTCACTCGCAGGTACACATCTCTCCTAACATTTACTTACATATCAGCTTCTGTCAGCCAACTAAGGAGCAGCACTGATGTCGGCTGTGAAGGCAGCTGCTCACTCAGCCAGAGGAGTGGTGCAGCCATGGCGACCCTGATCACTGGGATGACAGACAGGGGAGAAGTAGGGGAAAATGGAGGGGGGGTTCCCATAGTGCAGCAGCGATGCTACCACTCACTATGCTGGTGACCTGGGTATGGGGGGGGGGGGAGGTGTTCAGGGGCTGGCCAGGGAGGAAGGACTGAGCATCTCAAGGACAGCTCTTCTCCCTCACCGAGTGGGGAAGCTACATCCCACGTCTTACTTCCACCTGGTGTAGACACAGCGGGAGCATCTAGAAAGGGTGATGTATAGCCACTAAATGCTAAGCACATTTGCTAAAACCATAAGCTGGAGGAAAAAGCCCTGGTCTGCTGTCACCCTCCCCGAAGGTCGAAGCACGACTGACACAGCAGGCCCCCCGCCACTTTGTGGTCCTAACTAAGCAGAGGATAACCAGTAAGTCCATAAGAAGGTCGGTGACAGGGCTGGAGGGTGCCATTAAGGTGAGCTGGTGGGGGAAGACCAGAAAAAGCCTGAATAAAAAAATGGAAGGGGAGATTTAAAAAAAAAAAATGCTTCCTGTGGGGAGGCCACATACTGCCATCATCTGCCTCATTTTTCAAAAAGTCCCTTACTCTGACAGAATTTCTGTCCAACTAAATAAAAGGCCTACACTATAATTGTAATCCTTTTTAACTACTGATGGCAAAAGTCCATATCCTAGGGGCACATACTGTATGTCTGGAACTGATCTAATTAACTAACTTCAAAGTCATTTTTAAAGCTGACACGTCATTCATATGTTGCATCTGCTGCTTCTCCTGCAAGTCAAACACTCTTGTACCATCTGGCATCTCAGCCCAGTGGTGGCGTTACTACTTGAAATGCCATCGACCTGGGTTCAGGAACCAGCTCAGGTCAATGGGAGCCGGGGGGGGGGGGCCGAATATAGCATCCCAGGGGACACTCCTTCTCCAGGGTGAGTGGGCTGCAATCTTTGCTTCAATAATGCCACTTGGGGAACAGCAGGTGGCAGTGCAGCCAAGGACACTCGGGGTGAGACGTAGACGGAGGTCTGGACCGGCTGCATGCACATGCTCCTTGGACATCCCATGCATGCCTGTGTCTCAGGGAAGAGGAAAACGCAAGGAAACCCCCCACTGTGGTAAGTATCAGTGTCAGTGGCTCAGTAGGTAGCATACCTCACCTCTGAGGCCGGGAGATCAGAGGGCTATGGGTTCAGTTCCCACATCTGGTACTTGGGTTAATATCCCAGTACTGACACTGTAGTGCAGCATGAGAGGGGTGCTGCACGTCTGAGGTGCCGTCTTTCGGATGAGACGTTAAACCGAGGTCCCATCTGCCTGGATTGGTGGTAGTTCAGGTGGATGTTAAAGATCCCATGGCATTTATCGAAAAGAGTAGGGGAATTTCCTCCGGTGTCCTGGCCAAATTTCCCTCATTCACTAAAAATACCACCAACAGCTTAATCTGGTTCAAGGTCAGTTGGCATTCATCTGTATCCCCCACCCCCCGGGGCGTGCCTGAAAATAGGGAAGATTTGTCTCGTGCACTTACCCGGGCAACAAAAACGAAATAAATAAAAGTCACATGATGCGTCGGAGGTAGCAGCAGCAGCCCTTCTGAATGGCTCTGACCGTTTTCATTTTTTTTATTATTATTATAATATCATAGCGATCCTGTCCTATTTCTTTTGTACAAGAGCCTGCCTGGTTATTTACTCGGAAAACTCCACTGCTGAAGTGGACAAGGGCCCAGGTGGACGAACATAGACGGCGCCTGGAACCCACAGTGTCTGCCTGATGAGGACAACTTTCATGTAGGATGTGGCCCTACCACTCCTTCCCCACCAGGGGGGGAGAGGGATCTAATTCCAGACAGCATGGAGGCTAGACACTGAAAGAGGCTAGGTACAGGTAGAGCCAGGCACCTTGGGAACCCTAATGGGGTACGGAGGCTGTGGCGTAGAGGAGTTATAAACACAGAACAAAAAAAAAAAAAAAAAGTCTTGCACCATAGTGCTATATTTAGTTTGTGTTACCTTCCCATTTCCCTTGCTGAAAAGACTAATTCTTAACACACATCATTCACACAAAAAAAAAAAAAAAAAAGATTTTTCTTTTGTTGGTACTGGAGAACCTAGGCGAAATCTTTACCGGGGGAATTTTCAAATGAGTCGGACACAGATGCATCTGTGTCTGACCTACGGCATCTTAGGAACCCTGCTGCATTTTCAAAAAGATGCATCTCTTTGGGATAAAAAGTCGTGATTTATGGACAGAAATTGATACAAACGCGATCTGTATCAATTGTTGCCACAGCTGAGTCTTTTTATTGGACATGAAATTCAGACCCAGTCAGATCAGCTAACACATGGTCTTAAGAGTTTGGACAGATGTTTGTTTTGAAAACAGCAGCTAGTAGATCCTCGACAGCTCTTTTTGAGAAAAAATCACTACGCCGGTGGCCACCCTGATAACCCAGTGGCACAGTATCACTTGTTCAGGAGCAGAGCTGAGTCACCACATCAGAGGACAGACCTGGCTGAGGCAGCTGCTGCTTGGCAGTGTGCCTCAGTTGAGGAGGGATGACAGTAAGTTCTAGTGCCTAAGCCAGTCCACTGGTGAAGCACTAGAGCTTCTGTCTGTGATGCTAACATCCCTGGTTCAGAAACAGACTCGGGAGTTGGAGGGCTGGCTGGATAGAGAAGGTTGAGAGTCCTGGAGACAGCTCTCCTTCTCTTGGGGGGGGGGACCAAGTGCCCAGTGCACTGCTGACCAGTGGTGGGGGCCGGGGGATTAGCATCAACTGGCGCCTGCATTGATGGGAGGTGGGACAGATGTCGGCACTCAAGCCATGGACGTTACTGCACGCCCCGCCTCTCGGGGAATAAACTTAGAAAATAAGGGGTCCGCAGACAAGATGACATCCACTACCATGGATCGGACCTAGTACCATGGCCCGCGATCCCTTACCCACACTGGTGCCATATCTTGTATCATCGGGGAACCAGTGGCCCTGCCCTGGAGGGACAGCCAGGGTGGTACCATACTTTGTTCCGTTGGGGAACTGGCAGAGGCAGGGTGCTTGGGAAGGGAGATGTAGTGCCACAAGGACCCCTGTTGCTAGGTCTGGCAGCTTGCATTTCACCATGGGGATGCTGCGACATCAAGACCAAAAGAGGCACTGCTCACATCACAGGAGTGGGAGGAGGAAGGAATCGGGAGAAAAACTGTGGTGAAAAAAAACCCACCCTGCCATCTCAATGATGGCTCATGGAGCCTGAACAGGGTATATAGATACATATGTTTCTTATACTCTTTGGTAACCGAGTAAGACCCACTGGGCACAGGGCCCGTTTACAGGGGCAACCTGGGAACACTGGGGAGGTTAAGTGGCTTGCTCAAAGTTGCACACAATATGCAAGTGGAGGTAGTGGGAATCAAATCCAGGTTTGCTGGATATACAGTACCAAGCTCATTCACAGCTCGTTACGCTACCCTCTAGGCTATACTGCTGGCCCCCGATTACAGGGTACATCCCTGATAAGATGACAGGGAGGGAGAAAAACACTAGATTGAAAGAATAAATGCCCCACCCCCACTATATCTCTGGAAAAGCAGTCAACTAGCTCAGATGAGCAAACAATTAAAACAAGTCAAATGATACAGTGCACAACTCAGTTCTCCTGAGACACACCTAGAAATGAGTTTCGGCACAGTGGGCATTTTCTGGTATCCAAATTCTAAAAACATTATTAACCCTTGCTGTGCTGCAGACTGATTCATCTGTCCAGAATTCCTATACGTTCTAATTCTGTTATCAGTGTAAGGGTTAATATAGTCTACTGGTGTTTTCCCTAACTGAACATTTTGCTCCCAACTTAAAGTTTGTTTTACAGGCTTTGGTCTTGTGACATCCTTTTAGCTTTGCACTTGTAAGTCCCAGCTTACACCATGTTAGACAGGATAGGGGAAAGGCAAAGCGGATAGCCCTGTATGTCAGAGACAGCATAGAGACTGAGAAGGACAGACACATTAGGGGAAGCAAATGGGAAACTAAGTCGCTATGTATTCACATAACAGCGCCCTCAGGCAAGAAAACAGGGCACTGGATCATAATGTCGCAAGACATTATGCTGTAACAATATACCACGCTGCCAATACAGTGCAATATATTGCCAGTGGCATATGTCTTTATTTTGTGGGGCGCTCTGCATCCCCGCACCCCTTCAACTAAAATAACTAACTCCGGTGGTAGGGGGGGTTAACAGTAATTATCGCACAAAGTGTGAAAAAAAAATCCCATGCGTCTGAGACCAGGAGTTGAAACCCGGTTCCAAATACACTGCCTGCCTCCCTTGCTGCCAGTGGCTCATCCCATCAAGCCACGACAGCTGCTCGGTGGAACCTCATCCCAGCAGGATTCTTATCCTGTACTGGGAAGAGTAAGAGGGTGCACTACCATGCATACATCCATTCACAATTTTGAACCCTCTCACTCTTCCCTACCATGCTGTTCCTGCTACGCGGTCATGTCGTGCACTGTACGGCTTATGACATATTGACCCGGTAGGAGAAAATACAGGTGGGGGTGCTCTACAGACCACCTAGACAAGGAGAAGAGAGAGAGAGAGAGAGAGAGATGGAGCTCGGGGAAAAGCTGGCAAGGGGAATGAACAAAGGGGCAAATGGTGGTGGTGGCTGATCTAAACCTATCAGATACTGACTGGGACATTCCAGTGGCCATGTGCACCGGAAGTCAAGTCCTGTTGGATACACTGCAGGACAGTCTGCTGGTGCAGCTTGTTAAGGAACCCACTAAACAGGTAGCCATTTCCAGTTTGGGGCTTACAAACTCAGATATGGTGGGTGGAGTGAGGGTAGGGGAGCCACTGGGGCCTGCAAACATAAAGTACAGTTACGTAAGAACTTACCGAAACAGTAGATCTTCGAGGGAGGCTCCTGCAGTAGGTAATTATTTGTAGGACTGCGCCCACTGGCATCAGGACCACATGAAAACTCTTGCTAGCAGTGTCTGATGGGGGACCGCCCACCCGAAGTCACATGACGGACGTCAGCGTGTCACAATATAGTGAGTGGTCCCCACTTTCACCCTCCAGTTCTCCTGCTGGAGACCTCCAAGAGTCATGACAGAAGAATGGGAAGTGGCTCCTGAATCCAAGAAAAGGCTCCTGGAAAAAGAGTTACAGACTAAAGAGGGAGAAGGAGGGTGGGGAGAAAGGTTACCTATTGCAAGAGCCTCTCTCGAAGATCTACTGTTACAGTAAGTTCTTATGTAACTACTATCTTACTTTGAGAGAGCTCTTGCAGTAGGTAATTACTTGTAGGACTGAGTACCAAGCAGTAAGAGTCCAAGAAAGGGACAGGAAAACATGGGAGGCTGGAACTGGAAGCTAATAGGTAGCCAGATACTTAGGACAGGAGTCCCTGGAGGACTGCCAGTCCAAAACCAGCCCTCTGCCTAGAGGCAATAACCAAATTGTAGTGTTTTGTGAAAGTGTGGATGGAACTCCAAGTACCAGCGGTGCAGATTTCTGTTGCAGATACACTTCTAAAACAGGCTATATGTAGAGGCAGCCATTCCCCTGTTGGAATGCCCTTTCACCTGCCCTGGAAAGACTTTACCATACTTCTGGTAACAAAAACCAATGCAGTTTGCCAACCATTTGGAAAGGCATTGTTTGAAAACTGCCACACCTTCTCTCTTTGGCGTGAAAGAAACAAAAAGCTGATCCGTCTTTTGGACATCTTTTGTCCTGTTGGTGTAATAACGTAAAATTCTGTGAACGTCTAACGTGTGCAGAATGGCCTCCCCCTGATTAGAATGCTCAGGGTAATACACTGGCAGCTGAAGAGACTGATTCACTGTATTTATTTATTTAATTTATTTAGTAAACTCTAGGATTACAAGTGCCTTTGAGCAGGGCTGCTCATTTACAAAGGTTCCATGTCAAAAAGGTAGGATTAGTGCCAGAGCCACCCAGTCTGTGTGAAAAATCAAATAAGGCTACTTGCACATCAGGGCCTGAAACTCAGAAATTCTTCGAGTAGAAGTGACTGCAACTAAAAAGAGCACTTTCCAGGACAAAAAGTGCATGCCACATGTACTTGCCGGTTCAAAAGGAGGCAAGGTAAATTTTTCTAAAAGAAAATGAAGGTTCGGGTGGAGCAGGGTTACGCACGGGGGGTTTCAGATGCAGAATACCTTTTAGGAAGGTTTTTGAGACCTCTAACTGAGCCAGAGTTTTGCCCCTGCTAAAACATGGTAGGCAGAAATGGCCACTTGATGCACCTTCAGTGACTAGTAGCTCAAGCCCAGGTCGGATAGATGAAGAAGATACTCCATGACCTGGGAAGTGGGGTACGAAAAGGGTCCCAATTCTTCGAGGTGGCCCAGATGGATAAACATTTCCACTTCATGGCACAGGTAGTTCTGGTAGAAGGCTTTCTGACCTCTACCAAACGCT
The DNA here is from genome assembly GCA_016271365.2 of Neoceratodus forsteri. Classification (NCBI taxonomy): domain Eukaryota; kingdom Metazoa; phylum Chordata; order Ceratodontiformes; family Ceratodontidae; genus Neoceratodus; species Neoceratodus forsteri. The sequence continues at coordinate 1,734,282,276 of CM057449.1, forward strand.
GAGCTACCCTATGGAAACCCCAAATTTGGAAGCGACTATGTCTTGAGGAGCCATGCATGAAGATATAAGGACTTAAGACCCGGATGTACCAGAGTGCCCCTCTCCTGGGTTAGGAGATTGTAGGAAAGTTGTAGAGGAACTGGAGGTTCCGCTGCCAGCTGCTGAAGCAGCAGGAACCAAATTTGTTGAGGCCAAAATGGAGCTAGCAGAATTATTTGTGCTCCTTCTGTTTGGAGCTTGATCAGCACTCTCTGTAAAACTGGGAAGGGAAGGAATGCATACAGATATCTTCCTGTTCAACAAAGAGACAGTGCGTCTTGCCAAAAAGCACCATGCACAGGATTGAGGGAGCAAAACTTGGGAAATTTTGCGTTTGATGGGGCTGCAAACAGATCCACTTCCGGACGACCCCAGAGGTCGAAAATGTGGTCTGTGACCTCTTGCTTTAGCTCCCACTCATGCGCTCTCACCCGGGTGCAGCGGAGACTGTCTGCAAGAACCTTCTGCATGCCTGAGATGTGGGCTACCAGGAGGCGAACCTTGTGCAGAACCGCCCAATTCCAGACCCGCATCGCTTCCCTGCAAAGAGGATACGAGCGGGTGCCTCCCGTTTGCTGATGTTCCACACTATGTACATGTTGTCCAATTGTACCAACAGTGTATCTTGCTAAAGCATGTGTTGAAAAACCTGAAGAGCATATAGAACTGCTCTCATTTCTTGCCATTTATGTGCAAGTGTAGTTCTACAGGTGATCACAGGCCCCGGTCCTATGACGTCCGAGATGGGCATCCCATCCCATTCCCAACACATCTGTGGTCAGGATTTGGGATTAAGGAGGGGCCTAGAAGGGAACTCCTTGAGTCAGGTTGTCGGAGTTCTGCCACCACTGCAGAGCTTTCTGCATTAGACCGGACACTAGGACACAGCTGTCCAAGTCATCCATCCTCAGATCCCACTGAGACCTGAGAGTCCACTGCAAGATACACATGTGGAGTCTGGCCACTGGAACCATTGGGATAGCCGCTGCCATGAGGCCAAGGAGGTGAAGGACATCCCTGACTGAAATGCGTCGGTTGGAGGATACCAGCTTGGCCTATCTCTCCAGTCTCTACTCTGTCCAGGGGGAGAAAGGCCATACCCAGTACTGTGTCCAGAACCGCCCCAATAAATTGCAGGCACTGGGAAGGAGCGAGCTTGGATCTGGGATAATTGACAGTAATACCCAGTTGCTCAAAGAGATGTTGGGTAGCTGACAAGGAAGCCTCCAACCCCTCCCTTGATGGTGCTGTAAGAAGCCACTCATCGAGGTAAGGGAAGACGCAATGCCCCTGACTCCTCAAGGCTCTTGCCACGACCGCTAGGCACTTGGTAAAAACCCGTGGAGTGGAAGACAGGCCAAAGGGGAGAGCTTTGAACTGGTAATGCTCTCCTTGGAAAGAAAACCTGAGGAATCTGTGGTGTGGATGGAATATTGGGATGTACAGGTACGCATCCTGCATGTCCAGGGCACAAAGCCATTGTCCTTTGGAAATGAGAGGCAGCACACTTTGTAGCTTCACCATCCCAAACCTCTTGTATTCTGTGAAGAAGTTTAGGATACAGAGGTCTAGTATCGGGCACAGATTCCCCATCTTTTTGGGGACCAGAAAGAAGTGGCAGTAGAATCCCTTCCCAATCTGGTTTGCCGGCACTTTCTCTATTGTTTCTTTTTGAAGAAGAGGCGTGATATCCTCCCTTAATTGGGGAATGTGTACCCTTGGGTAGTGGTAAAAACCCAGAGGATTGTTTGGGGGGTTTTCTCGAAACTCGAGAGTGTGATCAAGCCTTAACTGAAGTACCGAGGCGTCGGTCATGATGGACTCCCAGATGCCTTGTGAACCTTCCGCCCACCTGTTCCTCCAATGGACATGGAGGAGCGAGGGCAGTCAGTGAGTCAGGAATAGGAAGGGGAGTTAAGAAGGACCACTCCTGCAGTTCTCCAAGTGTTGGCTGGAGGGGCAGCAACCGCACTGGGAGCCCTACATTTGAATTGGCGCCTAGGTGCCTGTTATGTTTTCATCTGGCATCTGTTTGCTGATGTAAGGGACGTTTTGGCTGAGGTTTCAGGCGATACATAGTGTATACTGAATAAAGTGCAGCACCTTTATCCTGCAGGCTTGTAATACTGTCCTAGGCATCTCCGATGAACAGGACAGAGCCTCTTAAGGGGGAATCCTGGATAGCCAACTGGACATGAGGGGCTAGACCTGATACTCTTAGCCAAGAGAATCTACAAAGTTTTACTGCTGTGGCCGTGCCTGTAGCGGAGGAGTCCACCGCATTGTAGGTGGCCCGTAGTGAATGGCATCCCACCACCTTGTCAGATCTGAGTGTATTTGCCAAGGTGTTTTTTGCTTCAGAGTCCGGAAGGGCCTCGACTTTGGGCTCGAGCTGGCGGAACAGAGATTTCTGGCACACTAGCATATGCGCCACATAATTAAGAGCACAAATAGCTAGTGAAGAAGAGGAATAAAACTTCCTCCCGAACTGGTCCAGCTGTCTGGATTCCTTGTCAGGAGGGAAGGTACTTAGGTGCTTGGGCTTAGTGGATCTATCATGGGCCACAGTTATGACCACCGAATCAGTCTTTGGGTGTACGCTGAGGTGGTCCTTGTCTACTAGAGTCCTGTAAACTCGGTTGGCTTTCTTAGCTATAGCCAGGATAGAGGAGGATCTCTGCCAGATGGTCAAGGATAAATCCTCATGAGGTTCCAGCCATGAGGGTGTGAGCGCCATGTGCCGAGAAGCTTGGAGTAGCACAATGGTGAGGACAGCCTGGTAACTGATAAAGAGAAGAATGATAACCAGGATAACCTGGGTAGTAATAACCTGGTGAAAAGGGATCCAGTGTCGGGCCTGATGGAGGATAGCCTGACGGGGGAAAACCTGATGGTGCCCCAGATGGAGGGAAGCCAGATGGCAGCCCTGACGGAGGGTAACCTGACGGTGGCCCTGACAGAGGGTAGCCTGACAGAGGGTATCCTGATGGCAGCCCTGGCAAGAGGGTATCCTGACGGAGGCCCTGATGGTGGGTAACCAGACAGCAGCCCTGAAGGTTGGTAGCCTGAAGGAAGTCATGCCAGCGGCCCTGACTGGGGGAACCCCCATGAAGGGCCTGAAGGCGGAAGTCCCAAAGGAGGCCCAGAAGGTGGAAAACGTGATGGGGCCCGGACGGAGGATGACCTGCTGGTGTCCCTGATGGTAGGAGTAAAGGGCCTAGTGGACACTGTGGAGGAGCAGGGTATGGTACGCCTGCCGGGGCAGTGGAGCTACTGTTAGATGGAGGAGACGATGGGGGTTCTCCATGAATGGAATCCCATGGAGACCCTTGCCCTCCAGTTGGGATGGAGCGGATGTCCAGCTGCGCGTCATCAGAACCTGACAGATGCAAAATGGTCATGCGATTGTCGGAGGGTCTGACAATCTACTTATTGACCAGGGTCATGCAGGAGTCAGAGACACCCGCCCCTGATTTACCAACACCAGCCGGGTGCTGGCTGGAGGGTCAGACGAGTGGCTTATCGGCTGCGCCTGCCGACTTAGAGCCTGAGGTTGTGTTGGGCCCAAGTGTGGCGGCAGCCTCAGATGAATCTGAGGTATCCGCCATCACTGTAACCAGTGGCAGCAGGGTGGCCAAAGCCTGTTCTTTTGGCGAGAGCACAAGCTGGGCCGGTGCACTCATCTTCCCGGAGGAAGAGGGCCAATCCTCCACCAAAGAGCCCGTGGGCAGCTTCGGAGGCGGGGGACTGCTCCCCATCCCGATGTTTTTCCTTGATCCTCTTCTTCTTCTTGTGGGGGTCAGTTGGAGAGGAGGAGGTGCTTTTTAGCTTCTTTAGCTACTTTTCCATTTAAGCCATTTTTAGTTTCAGGAGATGGGCTTCAAATGACTGTTGGCACTTTTTGCGTGTGGCCTGATTGAACTGGGCACAGGCTTCACACTCCTCGATGTTGTGATTCGGTCCCAAGCAGAAGAGGCAGAGGATATGCTGGTCCTTATGCGGTAGCTGGACGCTGCAAGAATCGCACTTGTTTTTATGCAATTCTGTAGGTGAAGTGGACGACATACACAAATAGTAGGAAAATGTTTAGTAAAGAGAAAAAAAACACATACTCATCCAAATTAGGCATTTGAACTGCTGCGATGAGCTTCAGTAGGTTTGATGTGCACAGGTCGACGTCGGGAAAGAACTGGAGGGGCGGACACAAGGACCGCCCACTATATAGTGTCACGCTGACATCCGTCATGTGACGGTGGGTGGGCAGACCCCCATCAGACACTGCTAGCAAACGTTTCCATGTGGTCCTGACGCCAAGGGGTGCAGTCCTACAAGTAACCGCCTACTGAAAGAGCCCTCTCGAAGTAAGATCTCCATTTGGTTCAAGGTGGCCCTCGGGACCAGAATGCCCCTATCATAATCTGAAGTCCTAGATTTCAGAAGAGCAGATTTCAACCAGATGAGGAAGCTGGTCTGAGACAAATCGACCAGGGAGGACAGCATTGGCGGTACTGAGAAAAGATGGGGGGGGGGGGCAATCAAGGGCACAACCTCTGAGGCAACAAAGTCGTGCATGAGAATTGTTATAAAATGAAACAGGTAAAAGAGAAAAAATAGGGTTCTTGGAAAGGGTGAGGGAAGCAGTGAGGGCCAAGGAAAAGGCTTTCACCAAGTACAAGGAAAAGCAGGGGGGAGGAGGAATTGGGAGAGTACCTAATGAGAACTAGGAATACTAAGAGGATGGGTCAGGGAGGCAAAGGCAGACACTGAGCTGCATACTCTAGAGGTGGTCAAGGGTGGAGAAAAACAACTCTTCAGATATACTGTGGAAGAAAGGAAGAAGGGATGAGGTAGTGTTAGGCTACAAGAAGGGGGAGAGTTATAGAGAAAGATAAACAAAAAGCAGCCGCTTTAACAATTACTTCTGCTCTGTCTTCATAAGGGAAGACAGCGGGCATCTACCCGAAAGTGGCATAAACGTGGCTGTCAGGGCCATTACTGAAATGAGGCGGTCAGTCTTTATCAAAGAAACAGTCCAGAAAGGGCTAGAAGCCCTAAAGGTACATACGGGCCATGGCCAGATGGGATACACCCAAGGATGCTCAAGGAACTGGCAGCAGAAAGTACAGTTAAATAAGAACTTACTGTAACAATAGATCTCTGAGAGGAGCTCTTGCAGCATGTTACACCATAAGGACTGAAGCCGGCAGGGGCCAGGACCCCACGGAAAACTTCTAGCTAGCAGTCTACAGTGGTAGCCTGCCCCCTAATGTCGGCCCGCCTCAGACGTCCCTTGTGGTATAAAAGGGGCGGTTCCCCAACACCATCTCAGGTCTCCCGCCGGAGACCCCTGCAAGCACAGAAAATGGAGAACTAAGGCGTTCCACTGAAACTGAGGAAAAAAGATGGAGAAGTAGTCACCAGGGCGACAGAGGGAAGGAAAGCAGCACCTGCTGCAAGAGCTCCTCTCAAAGATCTACTGTTACACTTACATAACTGTACTAGCTCACTTCGAGGGAGCTCTTGCAGCAGGTTACACCATAAGGACGGAGTCCCAAGCAGTGAGAGGACTGACCCCAGTCAACAAGGAGGAAGAAGAGGTCAGAATAAGGATCTCAAGGCCGGCCTGGTGGGGCCGAGGGTTGAGGCGCTGGATCTCACACCACGCCCCGCGCTGGCGACCCGGGTTCGGATGCGAGCCCGGGCCGTCAAGGGTCAGCGGCGGGGAGGGAGATAGGATGCAGCGCCTGGTGGACTGCCCTCCTATCCCCGGGGAGGGAGCCACTGCTCTGCAGTGGCCCCCGGTGATGATCAGGGGCACTGCTAGAGTTAGGCATAGAAGGATGGAGTGCGTCAGACGTCAGCATGTCAGTGCCCAGACGTCATTGCATGCTTGCACTCCCAGGGGTAGAAAAAGTGGAAAATGGTGCAGCACAGGCCGCGGCAGTTTGATGGCCATGTTCCGCCAGCCGAATGATGCCCAATGTGCGTGCCGGTAAAGGTTCCTCATCTGGCCCGGGGGCAATGGGGGTGCCCTTCTTGAAGGCAGAGCTACATATGCTAGCTGGGCGTGCTACGTTGGAGGTGGAGCCAAGTGGTGGCAGGATTCAGGCAGGTCAGTGGCTGCAAGGAGTAAAAAAAAAAAAAAGGATCTCAAGAGTGCAGGCCCTGAAGAACAGCCAGTCTAAGACCTGCCATACGCCTAGAGGCAATATCTAGAGTGTAATGCCAGATGAAGGTGTGGACAGAACTGACGACGAAGGGATACAGTGGGTCAGTTGGGTGGCGGGGGCAGCAGATGGGGAAACTGGGAGAGCGGTGGATGGAATGAACTTCCGAAGGAGTGGGCAGCTGGGTGGTAGGAGGATAAAAAGAGTATGCGAAAAAAAAAGAAACCAGGCCCTGTATCTAGCAAGCAGAAATTGGGCAGTTTTGCATTGGATAGGGACACGAATAGATCCAGCTCTGGGCGGCCCCATCTGTCGAAGAGAGCTTTGGCCACTGCTGGAAGAAGATCCCATTCATGAACCTTGGACCGAGACCAGCTTAGACTGTCGGCCAAGGTGTTCTGAACACCTGGACTGTGCACAGCCATCAGGCTCAGGTGATGCTCTATGGCCCACCACACTCCGTGGGCTTCTCTGCGGGGTAAGAATGTGCCCCTCCCCGCTTGTTTATGTAAAAAGACCACTGACATGTTGTCTGTCTAGACTAAGAGGTGACCCAGAAGCAGAGGCTTGGAGGGCATACAGAATTGCTTGCATCTCCAAAACATTAAAGATTTTATTTATTTATCAAGTCTAGGATTACAAATACCTTTGAGCCTTGGCTCTTTTACAAAGGTTCCACGTCAGAGAAATACAAATTATGGGGAACATCAAGACAGACATTACAACAATGTGGACATTGCAAACAGAGTACAGATTAATACAATTCAAGGGTAGCATTGTAACAAGGCAGCCAGCGGCATTTGTCAGAGAAAACAGACAACAAATAAGAAGTGCCAGAGTCATTGGTGGGGGGGAGAAAGAATGTAGGAAGGGTGGGGAGAGGGTGAAAAGTGCAGCACTGGGTATACCAAGATGTGAGGGTAGAATCCAGTGAGGAGGGGAAGGGGGGACCACTAGAGCAGGAAGGGATGTGGAGATGCTGCTCCAATGGGGACCAGGTCTCGAGTCTGACGATGTTCAAATGACAAGGCAGTGCTCACAGCAGACTAGGTGCTGGAAAAATAGAAAGCACATAGGATAAGTAAGGAACCAGTGCTCCAGGCATCGGTGATAATGTTAAATATTTTACTGTGCATAAAGTACTTACAAAAATTTAAATCACAGCACATATAACAATGGATAATTATGGGCTGGCCTGGTGGTGCTGTGGGTTAAGGAGCTGGATGCCACACCCTGCGCCACGTCGATGACCAGAGTTCAGGAATGAGCCGGGGCCGCCGGGGGTTGGCAGGGGAGGGAACAGACTGAGCGTCTGGATGGACTGCTCTATCTTCCCAGGGGAGGGTTTGGGGTGCGCTCGCTCTAGGAGTGATCTCTGGCAGTGGCTGAAGGATTGCCGATTGCAGCAACGCGGCGTATGCCTGGGGGCAGAGCCACGGCACTCTGTTGCCTTGCTGGCTGGGCTCCGCAGGGAGGGCGAACCAAAAAAAAGCACAAAAAACCCTGGCTCGACAAGGAGATGATGAGGGCTCCAGGGATCTCCCTCTCATCCCCAATGCCGGGCCAAGCCGCACCGGGGATCCATAGCCAACCTCCCAGAGGGATGGACCCTCTAATATCAGATAGAGCTGCCGAGGGAGGGCGGGTCCTGTTCCGGAGGGTGATCTGGAGCGCTGGGAAGTTCCTCGGGGCCGGGGGTGGGGATTCAGTGTGGATGGCCACGGCAGGGAGGAGAGAACCGGCGCATAAATAGAATTAAAAAAAAAAATAAACAGTGAATAATTTTCACTAAGGCTCTTCACTACGTAACCAGCCTCTGCGCTTCAAGGTGCAATACCCCTTCGTTAGGAGGTGTGGCCAAACATAATCCAGTGAACATTTAAATATGCTTTGTGACAAGTGCAAACAATTAATTCATTTGCTTCACAAGCAAACTAGCAGTTAATTATAATTATGGATGGTCATTTTCCGATCAGCTCTTTTTTAAATAGGAGGTTTTTAATTTTTTGCCTCCATATTCAGGATAATTTCCTTATAAAATAGCCAATGGAAAAATGTCCCTACAATTAATTATAGTGACCAAAGTGCATGTGTACAAATGGTGCATATATTCAAGCACCATTACTTAAAGTGCAATTCACAAAATTATTACATTTAAAAACATCAACTTTCAAGCAGCTGGACAATCTCTAATGTTGATACATTCCAATTAATGCAGGCTTCTTTTTATCATTATTTTATGTTTTAAACAAAAATAATAATTAAAAAGCATTACTCAGTTTCACATCAGTGCAATTAATTACACCTATAATCTCTTGGTTCCTAGAACTGCTAAGACAAGTAACAGCAAAGTCAGTGGAGGAACGGTTCCCCATCCATTATTTCATTAAATCCTGAGGGCTTCTAGGATTTTAATTTAAAAATCCAACCAGATCCTTTACATTCTAATGCTATAGCTCTATCCCCTTCCCACATTCTAAAGGGGACTGAGTCTATTGCCATATAGCTCAATTTATATTCACCGACATCACTTACCAAGGTGAGATGTTTTGCAATGGGATGAGTCAAATCTAAACATCTGATTCTCCAACAATTCTAGCATACGTCCCTGTTCCACTAACTGTAGGTCCCACTGGTCTGAGGTTATCCTGCCCCAACCTTCCCTGTAAAGAGAGACGTGACCCCCCCCCCACCGTCTTCCCCCAAGGATTCTGCTGGAGGAGGAGGAGTGTCGGGCAGGGACTCGGGCAGAGGAACTGGGAACAGGCAATGCGGCCTGTGAGGTTCTGGAAGCTCTGGGCGCGGAACCTCCAGTGGCTTGGGAAGTTGTCTTTCTCTTAAAGGCACCCATTGGCTGCTGACCTCTAGGCTGCTGCTTGGAGTTGCGACAAAAAGGCTGCCGTTGGGAAGAGGTATGCTGATACCGATATAGGGTATGAACTGATTGGATAGCCTTACCTGATTCTTGGAGGCAAGTAATAATGTTTGGGGAATCCTTGTCAAACAAGATGGTGCCTCAGAAGATGGCGTCCAGGCAAACCCTGAGACCCTAAGCCACGAGTGGCGGCGCAGGCCAACTCCTGTAGCTGCAGCTCTTCCTGCGGAGTCTGCAGAATCATAGGCGGCTCAGAGGACGTGGTCTTCACGTAAGAGCCCGTCTTGAGAAGCTGCAGTACCTCAGCTTTCCTGGGGAGATCCGGCTGAGCTTGAGCTACCTCAAAGGCCTTCTCCCGCAGGGCATTCTGACACTGAACCATGTGGGCCAGGAAGTTTAGGGAACGGATGGCACAGGTGGCCAAGGAGTAGACCTTATTGCCAAAATAGTTTATCTGCCTAGAGTCCTTATCGGAAGGCTGAGTATGGGAGTGTCGGGGTTGTTTTGAATGGTCATGAGTCGCATTAATAATGACCAAATCAGCCTCCGAGTGCTCCTCGTAGAACAGGGGTGTAGCCAGAAATGTGAAACTTGTACTCAGGAGTTGACGGAACTGTTTCCCCTGTCCACACAAACCAAAAGATCTGCTGCTCCACCACACAAACATTGCCTCTCCCACATTTCAGTCAACAATCTGTAGTAAGCCAGTGATCCAGGTAGATTCACATCATTTTATTATTTAACACACACTACCAATTAGGCACATGTTGGCTGACTTTTAATTACGGTGTTTAGGATACACTGTGATAAACCTCTGTACCACATCAAGGTAGCCAGCCTTACAGGTGTCCATTCACACCAACACTCATGCATACATACTTCATCAGGACAGTCATACAATCATGGCTTCCAAATTAAGCACACACACATCTTCCAAAGATCATTCACAAACTCAAACTAAAGCACACAAGAAGGGGGAAGAACAGTTCTTCAGGTACAACAAGCTCTATTTGTGTTTGTTTCCCTTACCTGAGGCTCATGTTGCCCATGGGTTTTCCAGATGTTAGTGTACTCAGCAGAGTACACTGAGTATGCCTTCCAACACCCATGTCACAGAAGGGTTCATCCCTTGGGGCGTTATACAAGCGATCCCCCTTTTTGGACATCGCTGGTGTAGAGGATGGGCATTTCCAAGCCACCCTGTTGACATCCTTGAACGAGTCTATGAGAGGGGGAACCACTAGAGGGAAAGTCTCTTTTTTTTACGAAGGAAAGTGGCTAAACAACATTGCTTGGGGTCCATGTCCTCAGTCTCCAAGCCCACGAGAGCCTGGATGTGCCTCATCACATCCATGAACGTTGGTCTGTCTGGGGGAGACTGTAGGTGTCCTTGGGCCCCTTTGACTTTGAAGGAATATCTGAAACTCCAGAGTCATCATGCGAGGAGGAGGAAGAGCATCCCCCTCACTCACCCGGATCTGGTAAGGGAGAGAGTGACTTCTGAGGCTTACGATGCCTAGAATGACCAGTATCTGGCTGTGGCACAGGCTTCCTAGGAGTTGGCATCGGAGCTTTCTTAGGAGGAGCTTGAATAGTTGGAGGCTCCTTCAGGGCTTCCTTGTCTTTGAAATATGGCTACCAAGTCACAAAAAGTGCTTTAATCTCTGCAGGTGGGAACTGCGGTGAAGTCGGTGTAACCGGCGACTGTGGAGTAGGCTTAGAAAGCCCCAGCATCAGGTTGTGGTAACCCTGGTGTCAGCTCCACTGGCACTTGGTTAACTGGTGTCTGGACCCAAGATAAAGAACCCCCTGAAGTCGGTGTGACCGGGGTTGAAATGTTGGGCATCAGTCCCACTGGCGTTGGCTGGGTGAGATCAGTTGACGATGGCGGCGGTGTTGACAGGACAGGTGTCAGCTGACGCTGGTCTGGAGACGCAGCCAGCGTCAGCCTGGAGGGAGAAGCTCAAACAGGGGAACTGGCTCCCAAGAGGGGCAGAGGAATCACCCTCCCGGGGAGATGACTGCATGCCCCGGGTGTCGCAAGGTTATGTCTGTCCCTGACTTCAGGATCAACTCCGCAGATGCCTTCACCTGGCGGGTGACAGGCAAGGACCTGCCACCCAGAGTAGAAGACTTGGTCAAGCCATATGGTTGAGTACCTGTGTTCAGGATGGGCCTGAGCTTCAGGGACTGAGAGACTGAGGTCAAAGACTTGAGTCGCAAGGAACCACTGCCCGAGACAGAAACCAGAGCATTTTTTTTTTTTTACCTGCAAACATTAGCAACAAGGGATTGTGCAAGTGATTGGGGTTTGTGGCAGTTCACGGGATTGCCGGTAAGTGTTTGGTGTCTTGTGTCGGTTCATATGATGGCCATGATTTGTTTCTGGCAAACTTTCAAAGGTGGCGGGGCAAAACTTTATTGTACAACTTAAAATCACTTTATTTTAAAAAGGTGACAAGAGCAAATCTTTAATGAAATAATTAAAATCTTTTTTTTTCACTCTGGGTTCAGTAATCAAATGTGTGTGGTCATCCTCACCTTTGGTATGTACTCATACGTTACACCCCTTAGGTTTCCTCACCACCCATTCACATTGCCAAATAGCTTTGCCATCCTGACCCCTCTTGTGTGGCATGTATATGTAGTTGGACTCTTCCATCAGCTTCCTTCTGTTTCTCACAGACATAATGAAAAGGCAGGCCATTTTAGGCAGATGTACAGCAGAGATTACTGCATATGGGCAGTGCATGATTTTACTGACCTCTACTTTTGTATGCAGCTTTTTTTTCACGTTCAATGTTTGCTTGTGTTCTGGTAAAGGGGTTTGTAATCTGCATAGACAGTAGATGTTTTACTATTATAGTAAACAAGAAAACAAACATGTTAAAAAATGTTTAAATTTGACACTGTTAATGTTTGCGATCAGGCAGGAGTGAAGTGAATGTGCATGGGGGCAAAATTGTGCAGGAGTGAATGTGGCGGGAGCGAAATTATGGGAGTGAAATGCCGTAGACTCCTTACAGTGAGGGAGGGTGACAGCAGGCATCACATTAGCACTGGTTATACAAGGAGGGGGTGGAAACTATAAATTTCTGTATGTGCAAGACTGGTGGAGACCAAGGTAGGGACCAGACAAATTCGATGGACCAAAGTTTTTTTTCTGCCTGTAAAATTCTATGTTTCTATAAAGAAAATTCATTTAAAAAAATGAAAACACTTTAATATTAGCATTAAGGCACTCCAGTGATTGAATTACCTTTGTCATCTAACCCTTGGGGAATAAGACCCTCAGCTGCACTTCATGCCTGATTATCCCCTACGGCTGATGGTAACCTATCTTTGGCTACTATGCCTTCATGCTTCAGTAGATAGGTGGATGTTTTTATCAGGCAATCCTGTAAAAACTCAAGTGTCTAACAGCAACATTTATATAATAATATACAAGCAATACGATGGCACTCGTCACTCCTGTGCTAATAAGTGAGGACTGATCCATCATATCCAACTACAGGCCGATCTTAATCCTCTCCCCCCTCTCTAAGGCACTTGACAGGATTGTGGCCAACCAGCTATCTGAGTACCTCTTGAAGTACGGTCTCCAGTGCCCACAGCAGCACGGTTTCAGTAAGTGCCATAACACTGCGACAGCCCTAGTCGAGTTTGTGAATTTCGTCCACAAGGCCTTGGATGGTGGTAATTTAGTGGGATCCATTCTCATAGATCTCACTAAAGCCTTTGATAATGTCAACCACCCCATCTTGCTGGATCAGCTTCTTGATATGGGTCTTGCCCTCGAAGCTGTCCTCTGGTTTAAGGACTATCTATTAAGCAGAGTCCAGCGCCTAAAAATTGGGAGAGCAATTTCCTCTTCTACGGAAATTAAGCTCGGGGTCCCACAAGGGTCCATACTGGGCCCTCTCCTTTTCAGTCTGTTTATTAACCATCTCCCTGAAGCTTGCAATAGCAAAGTGATCCTTTACGCCAATGATGCAGTTATGCTTAGTAGAAGCACCTGGTTGCATCTTCTGCAGGACGAGCTACAGTGTTCCTTTCATCGCCTGGAGGACTGGTTCAGCTCCCAGAAACTGTTAATTATAAAAAGATGAAGACGATGCTGTTATCCAGTCATCAGCTAAAGAAATCAATCCCGGCCTTGACTATCTCCAATAAAATGGGTGACACGCTAGAGCAGGTTCAGTCGTACCTTGGAGTCACCATTGATGACACCCTCTCCTTTGTGCAGCATAGTGACCTGGTCATAAAGGTGGTTCACAATATGCTGGGAGTCCTCCATAGGCATAGGCATTATCTCACATCTGCTGCCCTACGAGACTCTGCTTCCTCCTCCATCCTGTCAGTTATAGACTACGGTCTTGTAGCGTACAGAGCAGCCTCAGACACGGCGCTCAAACGTGTAGTCACAGCCCTCAATAAGCCCTTAGGCTGACTCTTGGCGCTGACCAACTCACCCACTCCTGCTCCCTTTACAAGCAAACCAACTGGCTCATGTTCGCCAATAGGATTATTTATTTATTAGTTTTTGATGACTGGATAAGTACATTCGGCAATAACCCTGCCTATTTTCAAGCATGACAATTAAATTGCAGGCATGCCTGTTAGGCAAGAAACCACTAATCAGCAAAGCTCCTCCATGTCTCAGTGAATTGCTCCACACCTGTTCTTCAAGATGTCAGACCAGGGCCAGACTCAGGGCTCGCTGGCTGTCCCATTTAAGAAAATGCCTCTTGGGACAGCGGTCCTTTGCCTACAGGGCTCCCTTGTGGCTAAATGAGATCCCTGCTCACCTATTATTTACTGACAGCTTCCACACATTTAAGTCAGAGTTGAAACAGCACCTTAATGCATCCGGGGCCTGTTGTTGCAGATAGATGGTGTACTACCAGTCCCTCTCTACCCACCCCCTAATATGTGTGAGTGTTGATATCCCGGCCCCCTCCCTCACCTGCCCATCATAACTATCGTAGCTGGCCTTAGCAGTGGGCAGAGTTTCCTCACCTGCCCTCCACACTAACTGCCCCTGCAATTAGGTGGGCCTGGCTTGGATCTCTCCTCTACAGGCATGCACGCTGCTCTAATTTAGCACTTACTGTTCTACTGGAGAACATGCCTGGCACTATCTGCCTCCCCACCCCCCTTTACAGCCATCTTCCTCCCCCCATCCCTGTTACCAGGACAAAGCCTGTACTATGGGCTGCTGAGGTCCTTGTCTCTGTGTTCCCCCATCAGCTCATAGCTGTACTCTGTTTAAGGTTTTTGACAGTAGCTGGTTACTTGTTATTCTGTACTTATATTCCGCATTATGTCTCTCTGTTTGCATTACCACTGCACTGTTTGTTTAAATGTTCTCCGAGTTGTTCTTATTGTGTACACTACTTCCCATGAAGTGTGAACCACAGAGGGGGCAATTCCCCTTCTGCTGTACTGTATATGCCATGTACTTGATGTGGAACCTTTGTAAAAGAGCTTTCGCTCAAAGGTTTTTTTCTGAACAATGAAATAAATAAATTTAAATAAATAGCATAAAATAAAATAGATCAGCAAACACAGTGGATAAAAGGCACATAAGCAGCTGAATGAACACTATATCAGGCCTGGGAAAACAGCATTGAAAGTCACTTCATTACGTTCATTCTGAAGTGGCTCAATCCAGTGCTGTTCCTGATGCAGGCGGAGAGGGCGTTTCAGAGTACAAGTAGCCACTCCAAATGTACTGTCCCCTGCTTATTTTAAATGTGAACGGTGGAATCTTTATAGCCCCATTCTCTGGAGCGAAGAGTTCTGCCAAGGAGTCAGCAGATCAAAGAGGGACCTGGCAAAATCGGTCATAGCTTTGCAGCCTCATCTGCTCTTACAACTATTATGGACAGGCAGTACAGGTGATGCAGCTCTGTAACCAGCATCAGAGGACCCAGAAGGGGACTCGAAGGAAGGGACAATAATGCAGAGTAACAGCTCTAGGAAGGGGGTTCCACGGAACACCAGAGACTAGAGGGGGACCAGGGTCCATGTGGGAGGAACCACTAGACCACCAGGGGAAGATACTGCACAACTGGAGCAGTAGAATTTACTTCAGCCCACAAACAGAACCAAAGGTTAGGGGCAGACTGATGGGTCAGGGGGCACGCCTGTTAGCAGGAACTCACTGTGACCTCACGAAGACAGAGCGATGACTACAGCAATGTCTACAGGATTTACTGATATGCCCCATCGCAAGTCATTTCTAATCACTGCAGTCCTTTGATGTTGATGGAGCACCTCGCTGACATCAGCTGTAGGGGCTGTGGCAATACCTTTGGTATCACGACAGCAGGGGGTGTCACAAAGGCAACCAGATTAAACAATTTTCATTGGTATAGTTGCCCACCCACTTGCATGGAACAGTAAATAAATAATTAACTGGGTGAATTACTAATCAGGACCTCCCAATTTTACTACTGTACGTTTACTTGGGGTACATGAGCACTCCCTTTTAATGAAGCTATGGATACACAGCAAAATCTTGACTAATAACATTTGTATGGGCAATGTCTTAGGAAATGTTTATTATTGTTTACTAGAACTGGTGAGGGGCATTTAGCAGTCCTCTTTCTGTGGCTTTGTGGTACAGTATCATGAAATATTTAGCTTCTTCTTTTCCTGTTATGTAAACATGGAACAGGCAAAAGAAGTACGGATAACGCTGCTCATTCTCCAGTGTCTAGGGACATGGTTTATGAGGGGGAATGTGTCTGAAAGTACAATGCGGCCCCGTGCCAGCACCATCCCTGCAATGCTTGGTGCTTGCAGGTACTATAAATCATTATTAAATAGTGCTTGTGCATTGCTGGAACCAGTGACATTTGGCAGCATTTCCATCCGATGACATCAGTACACAGTGTGGAAAACAATAGGAAGTGGTGATTCAGCGGGAGTAATTTTCCTTTGGGGTTTACACCACCACTTGGACGTGTCAACTGTTCCTTGACATTCTGCCTGCTGTACTGTACTCCTCTTTGGAGTACAGTAATGTTCCTGTGCTACTCAAAGAAGGTTAACAGTTATCCACAGTGCACAAAACCTGTAGTTCCTAGGTTGGCCCTTGTAGTGCCTGAGGATGAGAAAAGCATCAGTATACTGGAGTTATTTTTTAACACACGATTACTCTGTTTTGCCAGTAGTTTCAAAAAGTTGTTCTTAACAGCTAACTGCTCATTTCACACGTGAACAACAAAAGTATCTGATGGCCTCTAATGTATGCAACTGTGCCTAATTTATTTACTTTACTTCCCTTTGGAACATAATTTTGTAATTGGTGTAGATTATTTATGTTGCATTACCCTGTATTATTTTCCTCTGCTACCCGATTATTGTGTATGCTTACTGTTTTGGTATGTTTGTGCTCCTCTGTATTATGTTGTATGATATGTAATATTCTCTTATGTCTTACTGCATTGTTATACTGTGTACTGTGTTTTGACTTGTACTCTCCTGGGTCCTGCCTGAAAACATGAGGTTAATATCAAGTGTACTTACCTTGTTAAGAAAAAAATAAACTGAATAGGGCCGGCCCGGTGGCACAGAGGGCTGAGGCGCTGGCGCATTACCTCACACCACGCCGACGACCTAAGTTCGGGAACAGACTCGGGGCGCCGGAGGCTAGCAGGTGAAGGAGAGGAGTGAGCATCCGGAGGACTGCTCTCTTCTCCTGGGGTGGGTTGGATGGGCAGCCCCGCTCTGTCAGTGATCCCCGGTGGAGACCAGGGGGTACTACAAGCAACGGCACACAAGAGAGACCAAAAAAGCATGAAAAAATGCATGCATGTTGTCTGGATGACAGCGGCCTGCCTCTCTGTGTCTCCCTGCTGAGATACCTCCAGGCTGCATTTCCGTGCTTCAAGGGAGTGCTACGTGCGCTCCGGTCTCTCCTCCCAAGGGCCCCGGCAGGATATGGGAGAGCCCCCCGGCGAAGGGATACGTCCAGGACAACCAGGGCATCTGGACGGTGGATCAGCAGAGGAGGCAACAGCAGGACTTGGCCACCCGAAGGAGAGGATGACAGCAGGTGCGTCGAAGGAGGTAAAAGAAATAATGGAAAATAAATAAATAAATTGAATAAACAATTGCTTTTTTGAATGCATCTGTCAATCAGCTGAATCAAAAAGTTAACAGCAACATTCTTCTATTAAAACTGCCAATCAAACACTGCAATTACAGTGCAAGTACACACAGCTGTTATTTTATTATTTTTTTTTTGGTTTTAATTCTCCTTTATCTTGGCCGGGCCACCGACTATTTCCGCCCTAGTCACAGCCCGAGACCTCACACCGCCTATAGCTGCAGGGACCATCGGTCACCCCAGGCTTGGAGGCAGAGGCCGTGGCCACCTTAGTGGCCCCAGAACTGTAACTAGTCGGGGGTCCCTACTGGCCGGCGGTGAAGTGAGGTCCTCCAGGGAGGCTTCAATCTTGATGGTCCTGCCCGCCTTCCATTTTCCTGTTTTCTCCCAGAGGAGGCGGGGACGTGCAATGGCGCTAGCGTCTGCCCCGCCTCCCCGCTGAGCGTCGGCAGCGAGATCTCCGGCCTCTGCCAGAGTCCTCAGTGCTCGAATGTTGCCCACCCTCCCGGAGAAGGACAGCCGTCCATTGGGCGCTCAGCCTTCTCCCCAGCTAACCCTCCGGCGATCGGGTCCGTTCCCGAACCCGGTTGCTGGCGTCATGAGCGGAAATCCCACCGCTGCGCCGACGGGCCGGATCACAGATGTTATTTTAAACTACAACGGAAACTATTTTTATCTCAGCTGCTTTTTCAGAGTGGATTCCAAAATACATTTCTATAAAAAGAAGTAACCCTCGTATTATACAAAATACGTGGATTCTGTGACATACACTCATGCTCGTGCTCACATGATGACACAGAATCTACTCAGTGGTAAGAATGTAGAGGTTAGTTGTTCTATACATGCTCCATCATTCAAAACTCTTATTTCAGTCCCTGATATATACTGAAAAATGACTAACTACATTTTATTAAAATATGTAACTCTTTAATTGTTTTTTCCCCTAAATTCTGTAATACAAAATAGTAATTTTAATACATATAAATTGTCTTTCCAAATGAGCATACAGCAGCTGAGTCTGGTGCCAGTGAGCATCTCCTCAGGTTAGGCAGGATGTAGCTTCAAAGAGCTGCGAGGCGGTGTGTGCTGCTGCTGAGCAGCCTAATAGGAAGCAGCACTGATTTCAAGCTCCGAGGAGAAAATTACGTTTCTAAATTAAAAGACTGCTTTTTTGCATCCAGATTCGGAAGTGGAAAGCTCTGAGGATAGAGGAACTTTGCCTCTTTGAGAAAGCATCAAGATGGGGAAGAATAAGGGAACAGAGACTGCAGCAGGTGACTGTTTTACTCCCAAACAACAGAATCATGATGAGAGGCCTGGGCAACGTGGCGCTACCTCGGACTCCGCTCCTGAGCCAACAGAGGCGGCATGGCATCTCTCACCACAATTCAGTCCGCCTTACACCAGCTGGTGAGAACAGTACAGGACTTGGACAAAAAATTTGATAATTTAAATCCCAGAGTGACTGCATTGGAGACGAGGATGGAGCAGTGTGAAACCATGGTACAAAGAACGGACACCTCAGAGCTTAAATCGGTGGACACTACTGCAAAGTTGGTCAAAGAGAACTCATTCCTCCGCCAATGTTTAGAAATGGTTGAAAATCAGGTCAGAGAGCGAAACTTGAGAATACTTGGCCTGTCGGAAGGAGCCGAGGGAGATGACCCTGGGGTTTTTGCAAGATCCCTGCTCCCCGCTATTCTTTTTTTTTTTTTTTTTTTAAATTTAAGTTTATTGGTATTCATCGGGTACAATTAAAATGAACCAATCAGACAAAATCAGTTCCGTTTACAAATATACAGACCATTTAGAGATGCAGCCAGTGGGAAATACAGTAGAAAGGAGTGACCCACATCAATCTATTTCAAGTGGCAAGATAACATCCTCAGGTCATTAGGGGCAAGCCCGACAAGCTCTCACTAGCAGAAGTGGCTGCCGTCCCAGGCGCTGTCCCACACTGAGATTGTTTTAGGAGGTGCTTCCATTTAACCTTAACCTTGACCGGTAATGATCCTTGGGCAAAGCCTCAAGAAGACCGGACTGGGAGAACTCTCCCCTCCAACCCCCGCCAGATCTCCCATCTCGCCCATCTCCGAACATAGACCGGTAACCTATAATTTATCTTATAGATTATTTCCTCCATATCTGCCACCTCCTGCACCACCTCAATCCAATCACCCAGGCTGGGAGGGTCTTTTTTCAACCACAGCCTAGTGATTGATTTATGGGCCGCCGCCAAGAGGAGGGACCAGAGATATAACGGCGTCAGCTCCAGCCAGGTTCTGGGGGATCATCAGAAATGAGATTTGTCCAGTCCGGGGGTCCAGGCAAACAACTCCGCAAGTGCCTGAGCCACTCACCTCCCAGAAGGGCCCAAGCCGACAGGACCACAAGACATGCAGATAGTTTGCCCGTGTCTCCCCAACATTCTCCAGCAGCTCGGATCCCGATCAGGGATCTTTACTCAGGGAAAGGGAGAAAAGTAGCGTATCCTCACCTTCCAACTGAATTCCTGCCAGAAGGGTGAACAAGTAGTTCTGGAGGCCAGTTTAAATACTGGCTCCCAGTTAATCCCCTGTGGGCCCACCTGCCCTTCCTCTAGCCATCTCCTTTGACTTTATTCAGAGGATCCTTTCTTAATCCGTCAGGAGCTTGTAAAGCATAGAAATGAGACCTGATGATTTCTGTGAAGTTAGTATTATATGGAGACTCTCTATGAAGGGAGCCACCTTTTCCCCTAAGAGATCCCTTCTTCGTCAGTAGAGGATATAATCCCTCACCTGCAGGTATCTGAAATGGTCAGTATTACACAATCCATGTTCTCTGCTTAGGGTTCTAAAGTCCACCACCTCTCCTCCTACCATAAATTGCCTAGTATAGATTAAGCCCCTCTTCTCCCAGGTCCTAAAGGTATGGTCAAGGAGGGATGGTGTAAAGTCAACGTCCCATGATAGCCTATGCAATGGCCATAGGGAAGTTTTTAGTTTGTACTTCTGCCAAGCCCTATGGGTGGCTTTCAAAGTGTCCCTGACAGTCATTAGTGGGGGAGATGAGCTCTGTCCGTACTCAACTCCATGGCACGAGATCCTAACATTGGGCCCCATTCCTCCTCCTCTAGTGTTTCCATCTCCTTCCAGTTGGCTGCATATGTAGGAACAGACCACTGTAATGCCCTCTTAACCTGTGTGGCAAGGTAGTAATCTTCAAGGTCTGGTAAGGATTTACCCCCTTTTATCTTAGCCAGTTGGAGGATCTGGGTGTTTATTCTAGGTTTTTTATTGTTCCAAATAAACTTTGTGATCATTCTGTGCCAGTCACAAAAATGGATTCTGGGTATAAAGGTCGGGAGGCATTGAAACAGGTATAGAAATTTGGGCAGGATATTCATGGTAATGGAGTGGATTCTCGAGTAAAAGGGGAGGTTCAGCAGGGACCATCTGTCCAGGTCTCTCTGCACTTGGCTAGAGAGTGGGGCATAGTTTAGCTTAAAAAGATGGGAGTTATGTTTAGTCAGGATAGCCCCTAGGTATTTCATTTTGTCCGCCTGCCAGTTAAGTGGCAGGAATTCCCTTAGTCTATGAGAGGGGGAGTAATAAAAACAGAGCACTTCAGTTTTGGTTTTATTAAGGACATACCCCGAATATTCGCCAAACTCTGATAAAATTGACCATACCTGTGGGACTACCGTCTCTGGATGCGACATGCAGAGTAGAACATCATCTGCATACAATGATATTCTCCGCTGTTGTCCCCCCACCTCAATTCCTGTACTCAGGGAAGTACGAATGGCCTCAGCTAGAGGCTCTATGTATAGGGCGAACAGCAATGGGGACAGAGGACAGCCCTGTCGGGTACCCCTGCTAAGTGTAAATCTATCCGAGAGACCCCCGTTTACCCTGACACATGCTTGTGGGCCAGTGTATAGGGACTTTAGGCTATTAATAAAGGATTGTGGGAATCCCATCCATTCCAGAACCGCAAATAGAAAAGACCAGGAGACCTTATCGAAGGCCTTTTCCGCGTCTAAACTCATGAGACATGCAGGGAGGCGTGTGCGGTGGATGGTATCAATTATATTGATCGCTGACCTAACCCCATCTGGGGCCTGTCGGAACGGAAAACCTGCGCAGGACATTCCTCAACTGAGGGCCTGTGCAAAAGTGATGGCAAGGCGAGTGAGTTCTTTAGCACTCTCTTGCTCATGCTAGAAGAAATTGGTGGTGTACTTCCAAGGGAGGGCTGGCAGTAGGTCCCCAGCCGTAGGGCAATTGCGCAGCCAATATTCCGAAGGGGACTCCAATCTAGGAGGATTTCACCCTTCCTTCCCGGGGGGAGAACCCCTATGCGGGACACCCTACAGTCAGCGACCTGCAGGCTTCGTAGGCTCCCTCCTCGGTCTGGGATCTAAACAGATCAACATTATAACATTTATCATCACTCTATATAATTCCTAAGTGACCGGCCAGAGTGATGCAAAGTATACAGCTGCAAGGTTGACCAGCCGTGAAGGGAGAGAGGAAGAAAAAAAAAAACAACACCCCCCCCCCCCCATGTCCATAATGTGCCATGAGAAAGTTATGGATTAATCATCCAAAGTCTCGAGGTGTTCAGGACAGCTATCGGCTCTACTCGAGTTACCCATGAGATAGCTCCTAGTGGAGGACCTCTATCTTTTAAACCATGTCCAAACCTGAACAATTAGGGCGGGTACAACTAACGAATCAGCGGGGTGATACGGGCGCGAGTCAGGAGTGAGGCCTGTTAGCTGATTTACAGTACCTTGGTAATTGCTCGGTCTCCTCCTCTCCCGTCCCTTGACTAGGCGTGGCATTCTCAGTTCGCCCTCCTGCTTAGGAGGGTTCTCAGCTAGGTCCCGGGCAGGATTCCTTAGCCCTCATAATGGAATTTCTGACCAAATGCCAGGAAACAGAAGCAACGTCTCACCTTGAGCAGGCATGCAGCATAGAGCTCAGAAGCCAGGAAAAGCCAGGGCGTCTCTAAATTACAAGAAAAAAATCCCTATGAGAAACCAGAAGAGAAAGCCAGAAAAATAGAGAGGGGGGGTTCCGTATTCACTAAGTGGACTCCGAGCATGTAGTTGACAGAGGCGGCTCAAAAGGAAGGTCACGCACGGGCCAGTTAAGGATGCAGTAGAATTGATGCCTCTCAGTCCAATGATCCGCATTCAGGTCTCCGCGCTTTGTTCCAGGACGTTATTTTGGAATGATCCCTCACCCGCCTCATGTAGATGTGGGGCCTTCTTATCCAGCTTAGTAGGATCTCCGAACTGTTTCACCAGCGCTGAGATGTCTGCCCGGAGAGTCGTCTGCTGGTTTCCCCGGACAGAACCACCTCGGGGAGCCCCCTTCTGAGCGATGCTCCAAGTCGATGTAAGTAAATCCTTTTCCAGCTTCTCCTTCAGCAGGGGTGGGACAGCAATTCCCAGCAACTCCAGGAAGGCTGAGGCAGCAAGGAGGTCTTGGAAAGTTTTTGAGCCTTTATCCGTGGTGACTTTGAGGCGAGCTGGGTACAAGATCTGTGTTTTGATGTTCCGGGCCCTCCGTTGCTTCACCACCGGCCAAAGGGTTTTCCTAGCCTCCTGGACTCGTGTCGTGTGGTCATTATCGATATTCACTCGATGGCCCTTATAAAAAAGCGCTCCCTGCTTCCAGGCCACTCGAATAATCTCCTCTTTTGCCTGATAGCTGGTCAGCCTTGCCACAATGGAGCAAGGTCTCGCCTCTGGAGTTTTAGGCCACGGGACCAGAGATCTATGTGCCCGGTCCATAGTTAGGGCCAAGTCTTGTGGCAGCGGGAGTATTTGTTTGAGGGTTGCTTGAAGAAAAATCATGACATTTTGGCAGTTGTCTTCCGATCCTTCCGGGATGCCATAGATTCTTATGTTGTGCCTTCGGCTTCTACTTTCCAGGTCGTCCAGCTTATGTGTGAGTTCTCGGTCCCTGGCCATGTGGTACAGTAAGAGTCTGTCGTGGCGATCCGTTTGTTCCACAGTTCGGTCATGCACAGTTCAAGTTGCTTGGTTTTATGATCTATTTTGTAGATCCGACTTGAGGTCGTTCAGGTTTGGTCTATTTTGGCAGCTGTATGTGCGTTGTATTATTATTTCTTTCAGGGTCGCTGGAGGTTCGTCCAGTGGTCTCCGATTGTTGTAGGCCCTCCAGTACCTCCTCCCCCTGGATGCCACATCTAATTTCCTCCTGTATCATCTCTCGCAATTTCTGCATCGGAGTCAAAGGGGGTTTACCCGCTTTGTTTCTTTTGGGTTTTGCCGGTGAAGATGTTTTCCACGAGTGATGGAGTTTGATTTTGTTCGAGGAGGGGACGGAGCCACTGCTCTATGCTGCCATTAGGTCGCTGACGTCACCGGAAGCCTGCTCCCCGCTATTCTGAATATGGAGGAATCTGATCCCCCACTGTCTATTAAAAAGGCCTACCGGATTACTCCATGGCATGCCGAGGTCGACCCCACATTTCCAAGGATATTCCTGATCATCTGTACAGGTATAGGGGATCAGGACAGAGCTTTGTCGATTGCCAGACATCGTAGAGCCCTCAAGTATGGAGAGAACTCTCTCATGATGTTTCCGCACTTGTCCTACAGTACCCGCCAAAGACGTAAAGCCTTCGATGGTCTACGAGAGCTGCTGCAGCTGTTAAAAATATCCCACCAGTTCTTGTTGCCGGCCAAGCTCCGGATTAATTGGAATGGTCAGCAATATTTGTTCAATGAAGCCCAGGAGGCAGAGAAGCTGATCTTACGGATGGAGTCTGAATTGGCTGCGGGCAACAATGGTTCCTCCTCAGATGAAGAGTAGAGTGGCTGGCAGTGGCTGGTAATGTACTGTGAAGTACCGATGAACTTAAGAGGACACTGATGTTTTCTCTTTCTATTGCCTATCTGAGAGACATATGCCTTTTCTGGACATAATGTTATATATATATATATATATATATATACATATACAGAACAAACACAGCTTTCACAGACAGTCCATCTGCGGGCTTCCCAAGCTGCTCCTGTGGCCCTGGCTCTCTTCGAGAAGGCCACAGCTAACAGACCACCCGACTGACCCCGGGACAGATTCAGACAGCCCATCTGCGGGCTTCCCAAGCTGCTCCTGTGGCCCTGGCTCTCTCCGAGCAGGCCACAGCTAACAGACCACCCGACTGACCCCCAGACAGATTCAGGTACGCACCGGACCTCCGAAACTCGTGGTTTTGAATGCTACTGTTTTGACTGGAAGCCCAGTAGAGGAGCCAGGCACTGACTGGCAGCTTTAACTTTATAATGCTGTAACCGAAATGTCTATCCTCTTGTGTATAATTGTGATGTAAGTTTTTGTTCACAAAAATCAATAAATAAATTTAAACAAAAAACAAAAAAAGAGCCGCAAGGCCAGGAATGCCCAATTCCTTCCTGAACTCCAGCATGTGCAAAAGCTAAATTAGTCCAGAGCATCTAGTGAAGCTGAACAAGAAAAAAAAAAAATCACTTTACTAGAGAGGAGCCTGGACTGGTGGATGCTCACTTGAAGATAAGACCAGTGGGTTAGCAACTATATGAATGAAAAATTATGCAATACCTGCCTGTAAAACTCTGCAGACAAAACAAGCAGCAACAACCTTTTTACATATATATATATATATATATATATATATATATGTTTCTGTTTTTTCTCCTCCTGTGGAGCAGATCCTTCGGCTGCTGACACCCAGAACTCCCCCCAGGCCCGTTCTGGCACCCCCATAGAGCCGGCCTTTAATTGCTCATGCACGCTGCCTGCAGGATCCTCATGGGTACTGGGGGGGGCCAGGAGCAGCCATCAGCTGCTAAGATCGCGCTCTGCCATTTTCCACCTGTTTTTTGTCCCCAAGAGCCGGACATGCAATAGCATCCAGGCACCATGCCGACGACCGCCGTGCTCGCCCCCATTCTGTACTCGCTGCTGTGCTGCTGGCCTCTGCCAGGCGCCACTACAGTGTGCTACAGTGCCCTAACCCTCCCCAGAGAAAGGAGAGCAGTCATGAGATGCTCAATCCTTCCTTTCCCCTGCCAACTACCAGCAGCCCGAGTCTGTTCTCGAACCCGGGTAGCCAGTGTGGCTCGAGGTGTGGTGTCCAGCGCCTCAACCCGCAGCACCACCGGGACAGCTAGCAACAACCATTTTTAACATTTTCTGAAGTGTACAAAGGAGCCAAGGCGGGATATTCAAGGGTTGCATACCATTGCTTCGGTGGGATACTGAAAAGGCTGCCAGGCGCGGCGCAAATCCCAATGCAGGCGCAATGTAATTCTGTCTGAGTGCAGATGAAGGGCGTGCCCATGCATAGCCAGCACATCCAGATATTCAGGCCTGGGATGTCGCTGCATGTCTACGCATATAACCCTATATGCGCACACTGGTGCTCAAAGTTGAGGCGTAAAATGCAGGCTCAAGTGCTGGCCACCCACAGGGCGGCTGTATTGTAAGGCGCAACACAACAGCCACCAGCCGTGGCGCCTAGCGGGAGCACCGTCCACTAGCACCTGGACCCACCTGGTAGTCTAGTGGACCCCTCCCCATATGCCCGATCGCAGGCTTCTGTATTAAAATAAACATTTCCTGGTGGTCTAGCGGCCCCCCCCCCCCACTTCCTGATCATGGGCTGTTGTAATGGTAGAATGTAGCCTGGTGGTCCAGTGGTAACACCCCACACCTCCCACAAGGACCTCACGCTACCTGGCACCCCCTCGTCATCGGCGGCACCCACCCGCATACTGCCTGGCACCCGCCAAATGACAGCGTACAGTATGATCTGTACACCTGTTGGTCCACAGTGTGGACCAATGAAGCTAGGTACAGATCGATTCGTACGCTGTCATTCGGGGTGGCCGGCAGGCGCGGGCGGTGCTGCCACCACTGATGATGGGGAGGTGCTAGGGGGTCCTTCGTGGGAGGGTGGGTACCAGTGCACCACCACGCCACGTTTCTGCATTACAACAGCCTACGACCGGGCAGGGGGACACAGACCACCAGGACATGTTTTTTTATCATACAGATGCCCGCCGATCGGGCAGCGGGAGACTGCTAGAACACCAGGAATTTTTTTTTTTTTTTTTTTAAATACAGATGCCCACGATCAGGCAGCGGAGGGAACCGATAGACCACCAGGTTTCATTATATTTGTACTACTGCCTGTGATCGGGCATGCGGGAGGGGGGAGCTGCACTAGCCCACCAGGGAACCAACCCCTTAGACAGCAGCCTGGCAGGGCGCCAGGTGCATTTTGCCGGTACGCCCAGCGCAACCATGCAAATCACCATAATGACATGCAAATGGCCCCATTTGCATGGCCCCAGCTGAATATCGCAGGAAATGCGCCTAGCACAACTGCACTTGCGCAGTGCCACTGCACCATACACAGTATGTGCGACGACCGTGCCATATTCAATGATGCTCGGCCATGGCGCATCACTGTTGAATATCGCCTGGTCCTGGCCCTGGCGCAGCCCAGTTGCGCTGTGCCTTGGTTTGCGCTACTGCCCGGCGCAGTCTGAATATCTTGCCCCAAGTACCTAGCCAACATATGTCTGCTGTAGAAGTGCCTTTGAGTTCTGCTCAAGTGGCCATTATTGCCTTTACTAAATGATCTCTCGCTACCTCTGGTGGCTGGGCAAAGGAATGTTCACCAACCTTCTAAATGCAGGAACAAATCTATCCAGCAATATTGCCCATGTAAACCTTTTTGCTCGTTTCTGACCCGCAGAAGAATGAAAGAGGGCAGAGTGCTTTATCGATTCTGTACACTGGAGATAGTATTTCTCAGCTTTTTAAACATCTAACGGGTGAAGTACACATTCTTTATCTTTCGCCATCCTAAAGACAGTGAAGTACACATTCTTTATCTTTGGTCAACCTAAAGAGAGTGAAGTATACATTCTTTGTCTTTGGCCATCCTAAAGAGAGTGAAGTACACCTTCTTTATCATTGGCTGTCCTAAATAGAGGGAAGTACACATTCTTTACCTTTAGCCATCCTAAAGAGAGTGAAGTACACATTCTTTATCTTTGGCTGTCCTAAAGAGAGTGAAGTACACATTCTTTATCTTTGGCTGTCCTAAAGAGAAATAATTCTCTGCTGAAAAGCAGAGCTGCAGTTCTGGTCTGTATCCTGTCAGGAGGCAGGAAGAAGACTGCAGTCCTGGTAGGAAGTGAGCATTCCTAATCCTGCAGCTGCCATTTAAGCTTCACCTTTCCTGACTAAAGGAAAGAGACACTTTTTACACCCATCGCGTGGGTGGTATAACCCTCGGCTCCACCCCATGATGTCAGATCTTGCACATCAGAAGCTGGAATCAGTGTGCCACTTTTCAGGGGAGGCCAGGTGGATGTTGTGAATGTAAACCACATACCACTTCTAGAACTATGGTTACAGGTGAGTAAATACAGGTTACTCACCTGTAACAGGGCTTCCAGGAGTGGTATATGTTGTTCATCCACACTGTCTGGCAGGTTCCTTGCCGCTTTAAGATGAGCTGGAAAGTCTTCAAGCTGGCTCCTCCCACCCACCCGGGTGGTAAAACTCTTGGCTCCACCCCATGATGTCAGATTGAGCCCGCTGGAAGCCAGGTTGCGCGTCGAAGCCGGGAGGTCGTGTGGGTCGTGTGGATGAACAACATATACCACTCCCAGAACTCCTGTTACAGGTGAGTAACCTGTATTTCTAGGGACGTGGATATGTTGTTCAATCCACACTGTCTGGCAGACTCCTAGCAGTTCTCCAGGAGGAGGGAGGCAAGGCGTGCACCCCCTACTTGGGAAATAAGGACTGGAGAACCAAGGTCCCAAAACCAGCATCCCGGCGTGACTCTAGGTCAATGTGGTAATGGGAAATAAATGTGTGTGCTGACTTCCAGGTAGCAGCCCTGCAGATTTCTGGGATAGGGAACGTCCCTAGAAGCCGTCACTGAAGCAGCGGTATGGTGGGTAGAATGAGCTGTTATCCCTTTGGGAGGCTCCATGCCCACCAACCTATAGCAGAGATCTATGCAGGAAGTGACCCACCTGCTTATTGTCAGCTTGGCTGCAGGTCTGCCAGGTGCGGCTTCAGCATAGGTGACAAACAGCTGGCGAACCTCTCCCCAAACTTCAGCCATCCGCTCCTTATAATAAGCGATCGCTCTTCTAGGGTCCAAAGTATGGATCCTATATTCTATCTCTGAGGTGTGATTGGGGTAGAACACCAGCAGAGACAACACCTGGTTAAGGTGAAACTTCGACACCACCTTCGGAAGGAACTTCAGGTGGGGGTGAAGGACAACCTTGTCCCTGTAGAAGGCCAGATAAGGAGACTCGATGGAAAGCGCCTGGAGCTCTCCCATCCTGGCTGACGTAATAGCCACCAAGAAGGCAGTCTTCCACGACAGGTGGGAGATGTCACACCTGTGCATTGGTTTGAATGACTTGCCCATGAGCTTAGCCAATACCAGCAGTAGATCCCACGGAGGTGGAGGTTCTCGCATCGGAGGGGATATGTGGTCTAGGCCTTTGAAAAAGCACCCGACCACCTTCTCCTGTGCCACCAACTGCTTGCCAGCCCGTGCCCGGTAAGCAGAGATGGATGCCAGGTGCACCTTAAGAGTCGTCGACCGAAGCCCTAGCTGAGAAAGGGACCACAGGTAGTCCAAAATACTAGCCAATAGACAGGAAGAGGGGTCCAACCCCTTGTCCTGACACCAAACGGAGAATCTCTTCATTTGAAGGCAAAGCACTTTCTGGTCGACTCCTTATGGGACGCCCAATGACGTTGAGGACCTCGTTGGAAAGACCCAAGGCCTGGAACTGTAGGCGCTTAGGAACCAGGCCATCAGGTGCAGAGATTAAAAGTCCGGATGGAGAACCTTCCCCTTGTCAACTAAGATCCGGTCCGGATGGGCTGGAAGCCGTCTCGGGAGCCTGGAGCTGAGGCTGAGGAGATCTGGGTACCAGAACTGGCGAGGCCAGTCTGAGGCTACCAGAATCACCTGCGCCTTGTCCCTCTGCGCCTTGAGAAGCACCTTGCGGATCAAGGGGAAATGGAGGGAAGGCGGAGAAGAGGCCCAGGGTCCATGGCCTCAAGAAGGCATCCCCCTGCAGCGAGCCCTGCTAAGGGGGGGCGGGCATGAAACAGCCTCAGCTTCGCATTCTCTCTGGAGTTAAAAAGTTTCACCTGAAGGGTGCCCCAATGGGAGAACAAGTCTTAAACTATCTCCGGCAGGAGAGACCACTCATAAGATGCAGCGCCTATCTGGCTGAGGGCATCGGCCACACTGTTCGAGGTTCCTGCCACATGGATGGCTAGGAGATCTGCCTCCAGGCTGACCACAAGAGACCAAATGCAGAGGGCTTCCTTGCACAAAGGCAAGGAATTTGTTCCGCCCTGTCGGTCGAGACAGTACATGGTCGTGGTGTTGTCTGTCTGGACCTGAACCACCTGACCCTGTACAAACAGAGCGAAGGCAGTGAGGGCTAGTTGAACCTCTCGAAGCTCCAGCAGGTTGATGTGGCTTCGAGACTCCTGAGGGGTCCAGAGGCCGTGGGCCCAGAGCTCCCCCAGATAGGCACCCCACCCTATCAAAGAGGCATCGGTCATAAGGATGACTGTCAGCCTGGGGCAGACAAACGGGATACCCTCCTGCAGATGAGCTGGGATGAGCTACCACTGCAGGCTGTCTCACATCTTCTGGGTCACTGTTACTGGCTGGTCCAACGGACTGGAGTGCTGTGACCACTGGCAGGCCCAGCCCCCATTGCAGGGGATACATATGTCAGCAGGCTTAATGGATCATGCTGGTGCAGGCCACCATGAGGCCCAGAAAGCACAGGAAGTCCCAGGCAGGGCGCAACTGCCCAACCAGAAATGACTGGGCAAAGGAGGAAAGGACGTCGGCCCTGTCCGCCAGGAGCCGTACTCTGGCTCGAAGAGAGTCAAGCTCTGCCCCGATGAACTGAATCACCTGCAATGCCACGAGTTCTGATTTGGCCTCGTTGATCAGGAGGCCAATCTGAGAGCAGACCTGGAGGGCCAGATCTCTGGACTGCTCCACCTCCAACCTGGAGGGGGCTGCTATACGACAGTCGTCCAGGTAAGGGTACACCCGGTCCCCTCGGCACCGCAGGAATGCTGTCACCACTACCATACATTTGGTGAAGACCCTGGGAGCTGGAGAAAGGCTGAAGGACATGACCTGGAACTGATTAAGTGATCCCTCTGCTCTGAAGCAGAGGAATCACTGATGAGACGGACGGATTGGGACATGAAAAAACGCATCCTGAAGATCCAGAGACCAGAACCACATGCCTAGTTCCAAGGATGGAATGATCTGAGCCAGAGTGACCATCCTGAAGGTGCACAGCATTAGGAACTTGTTCAGGTCATGCAGATTGAGAATGGGGCGCCAGCCCCCCATCCACTTTAGGACCAGGAAGTACCTGGACACAAACCCTGGGTTTGGAGGAGGATCTGCCACCTTGCTTATCACCTCCTTTTGGAGGGGCAGAGCTATGTCGGCTTAATGAGCCGACAGAGAGGCTGCAGAGCCGGTAGCCCCCCAAGGGGCGATGGCTCGATAGAGAGGGGTCCACTCAAATTCCAGAGGCAGACCCCTGCCCACCACTTCCAGCACCCAACAGTCCGTGGTGATAGCGGACCATGGAAAGGAAGGTGAGGGAGCCGTTTCTCACGGGGACCTAGGAAGGAAAGATGAGGTTGAAGGCACTTTAACCAGTCACTGGGCAGGCTTAGTTGAGCAGTGACTTTCTTTTCTCAAAACCGGCACATGTAAGTGTTTATTTATTTATTTATTTATTTATTTATACATCAGTTTACAACCTTTGAGCCAGAGGCTCGTTTCCAAAGGTACCTCGTCACAAAGAGGACAATACAAAGCACAACATTTCATTACATCGTTGTAGGTAACATTTTTTTTTTTTTTTTTTTACATCTTAGCAGGCAACAGTATGGCAGATATATACTGTAAATGACTTTGTTTACAGTAACAGTGTAACAGGTTAGGTATTGACAGGTATAACAGTTATTCGGATAAGAATGAGAGGAAAGCAAGCTTTGGTTGAGCAGACAAATTAGTCTTGAGCTGGGACTGCTAGGTTAGTAAGAACAGGTGGCTTTGGGACAGGGCAGGTGATAGATTGGGGGGGGCAAGCCACTCTAGGAGTTTTGTCAGTTGTTGATTGAGAATCTAAAAACTAATCTAAAATGAGTTTAAAAACGAATGCCAAAATCAGCTCCATTATAGCCTATGAGGCATGTCCCGACGCTATTCCTGGACTTACATCACATAACGTGTGAGCATGGGCGTGCCCTAGTTAGAATGAAGGCGATGCTGGCCGCTGGTCTCTGTCCTGTTTTTTATGAGGGATGAAACTAGAAATGGATTATACAAATACATGCTGCACCTACAAGGATCTTTAAACCGGAGGGTAAGCTACAGTATACGGGATGGGGAGAGGTATTTGTTTGAAGTGAAACCTGCTCTTTAAAACCCCTACCACTGTCACTGTGCCATGGTTACTTTGTCCACACAATGGCAGACTTCCAGCAGTTCTTCAGGAACAGGGGGCAAGGTGAGCACCCCTGCTTGGCAAACAGAGACTGGAGAACTGAGTACCCAAATAAAGCATCCCGGCAAGACTCTAGGTTGATGCTGTAATGGAAGAAGAAGCAGCTGTGTGCTGACTTCCAGATGGTAGTCCTGCAGACCTCTAGAATAGGGATGTCCCTGAAAGCAGCCCCCGAGGCAGCAGTATGTCTGTTGGAATAAGCCCCAAGCCCTACGGGAAGCTCCCTACCTGCCAGCCTATAACAGAGGTTGATGCAGGAAGCACTCCACCTGCCAGCCTGTCCAGCTGCTTATACTGTAACTCGGCCGTGTTCCAAACTAAGGTTCAATTCCCGGTAGGTCACATCATTTCTTTGTCACTACAACTTGTGATTTAGTTGCTAAGCAGTGGTTAATAATACTGCATCAAAAACATCTGACATCTCAACTGTTCCTAGTTGCAGGATTTGCAATACCACAGAAAGGAAGTGTGTCCAGGAACCGCAGGTCCAACCATGTGAGCCTGCAGGTCAGTTGCTATAGCACCGGACGGTATTCTGGGGGCCCAGGTTTCAATTCCAAGTAGGTAACATTACTTCTTTCTCACTACAGTTTGTGATTTAATTGCTAAGCAGTGACTAATAGTGCACCAAAAACATCCAATTGTCATCTCGATTGTTCCTAGCTGCAGGATTTGCAATACCAGAGAAAAGAACCATGTCCAGGAACCCCCAGGTCCAACCATGTGAGTCTGCAGCTCAGTGGTTAGCACACCAGGACAGTATACTGGGGGGCCTGGGTTCACTTCCCAGTAAGTCACCATTATTTCTTTCTCATTACAGTTTGTAAGCTAGGGCCTAAAATTCTTCGGAGGCAGTGCAGCATAGGTGTTAAGAACACAGAGCTGCAAATCTGGGGGAACTGGGTTTGAATTCCACAATCACCACTTGCATACTGTGTGACCATGATGCACCCGGAAACAAGCCTCAGCTTAATGTATCTTTCCCGGCCAAAAACTGTAATAAAAACAAAAAAAACAACCAAAACCATTTTGGAGTCTGATCCTATCAGATCTCAGGAGCTCAGCAGGGTTGGGCCTGTTCAGTAGTAGGATGGGAGGGAACACCAGGTACTGCAGGAAGTGGTGTTGATAGCTCTGCAGGCGGCACTCTTCCCCTTGGTTGTGAGTAACCATACTGGTACCCCAACATGGTGTTTGGGGGACAATGTGCTTTGTTTCGGAGGTGTCGTCTGACAGATGAGACGTAAAACTGAGGTCCCCGTCTGCCTGTTCCGGTGGATGTTAAAGATCCCGTAGCACTTCTTCACAAGATTAGGGGAATTTTTATGAAGATAAATGTAAGAAAACATAACAAAACTTGGGACAAAATGAAAACAAAAAACAGTCTGTCAAACAAAACAAAAGATCTTTAAAGCAGATACAAGATCAAAATAAAGCAGAAATCTATAATGGGCGAGACAGGACATGGAGCTCTTCATCAAACAATAATTAGGAATGGAGAGTAGTAGGGACATTTTTTATTACATGAAAATATGAAATAATCAAAATGTATCATATCAGACACAAGAAAAAACAAGGAAAAAGGTATCAAAGAAAATTACAGCAGTTTACATACAATCAAAAAAAGGAATGAAAATGAGTGTAATGCGTGACCCTCCAAAACTCAAAAACCCTTACATGTGAAATTACTAAAAAGAAAATGGATGCTGAGTAACACGGAAATGGAAATGATCTTGTCTGTTACCTTGTAGTTTATAATGTACGAATCGGTGCAGAAATGACACCGCAGGGAAAAAAAACAGTTATTCAATCACAATGTTTCCATAATTTCCAAGACTGGCAGTTTTGTAAAATGGTGTGCTCTATGTAAGAAATTCTTCTTAAGCAAGCAGAAAAATGATTTTACTACTTCACTGTGTTCGTGGTAGGGCTGTCTTTTGAATAGTGTAGGAACACTTAGCTTGCCATAGATAATATAAACAAACAAATAATAAGGTGAAGTGTGCGTTCATCTATTATAAAGAAAACACAAACTGCACATACTTCAATAATGCAACGCATCATGGGAAACATATGCAAATCGCCATGAGGGACTGCATATGTTTCCCATGATGCTCTGCATTATTGGTGTATGTACAATTGTTTTCTTTAAAATTTGGCTGTATGGCCAGTATCCTCCGAGATAACCCATGCCTCAGGGTATTTGCTCTGGGGTTCTTTTGTAGTTCATCTATTATGTTCAATGGAATTGAAAAGAAACTTAGAGAGTCTTACAAGCCTCAGCCTTTGCACCTGCTGGATCGGTGCCTTACCTCTTCCATATGATACTAATGCAGAGATTATGAAAAATAATTGAAAGGTAAAAAATAAGTAGCCCTCATAAAATTAGCCCCACTGGGTCACTAGGACTTTCCGGTTTCTGAAGCCGTCCATGCTCCGCCCCTGTGCTCAGCAAAGTTATGACAGGATCCTAGGGAGAGCACGGGGACGCGCTCCATTATAGTCTATGGGGGGCAGCCTTTAAATCGTTTTTATACATTGTACTGGTTGGTCATTTGGTGATGAATCAGGGGCACCGGTCGACTAACAAGGGCCTTTGCTGGTTTCACAAATCTTATTGATCTTGCTGTTTTCTTTCCTTTTGCTAAGTTTTAAACACAGCAAATAAACCATGTTTGTCTCGAACACTTGGCAGAAACTGAATGAGGCAGAGTTCTCGACTGTTGAAAATGTAACAAAAATGAAAGAAAACGGCAGGATCAGCTAGATAAGTTTAAAAAATATTTTCTTGTTGAGTTTGCGAGAAAGGACATTAGTCTGTAAGTGTGTGCAGGTCTTACTCTCATCATTATACACAGAAAACCACCATTGTCATTGTAGAAAGTGTCATTGTTTAGGCCACACCTGAAATACTGTGTCCAGTTTTGGAGCCCAAACATGAATCAGTTCAAAGATGCGTGACCAAAACAATACGTGGTTAGAAGAGAAGGTCCAGACTCTTACAAGGACAGACAGGATGACTTAGATTCTTTGGAAGACTAGAAGAGAGAGGGGTGATATCATTGAGACCTACAAATACCTGAAATGTAGCAACAGGATGGACTGTTTATGTTTAATGACAGCAACGTCATGGGGGGGGCACAGCGTGAAGCTGGTGGGAAGTAGTGGACAGATGGAACCATTTATCACTGGAGCATGATAACATTCAGACAGTTAATGCATTTAAGCATAGCTGGGACAGTTTCATGGGATCCGGGAGGGACTCTGAAGAGGAGGTGTATTAGAGGAAACATGAGCACAGTATAAGTAAATTACAGTATCGCCAGTTGTCAACTGGTGCCATGAACAAGGTAGGGACTGGACAGACTGGATGGACCAATGGTCTTTATCCGCCCATAAAATTCTATGTATTATAGGGATCAACCTCTAATTATTAATAGTTAAGTGTTTTAGGGCCAGTAGCAGTGAAGCATATATTGCAAGGTACTGTAGCTTTAAAAAAAGGTTGCTCAGACTTTCTTCCTGATCACTAGGAAGACAGGACAGACCGATGAGTCTTCATCCGTCATCATAATCTATGTATATTTACTGGCTAGTGCCAATAATCAACTGCTGGCACAACCCCACAAACTCCATTATTCCCACGTGTGAATAATGGAGTTCCATAAACCACCTTTCTAAAAATAGTGTTCAGTGTACCTGAACACCTGCATGAGAGACTGTCCTCACGCTGGCCGTTCGCTCGCGCTCGCCACAGAAAACTGCCTGCGTGAATGACAGCCTTCTTGGGTGTTCACTACAAGGAAAGCCAGGCACAGTTAAACAGTAAAGCTCTACTAGAAATACATTAAAAAAATGCTAAGTTGCTCGCGGTTCCTGCTGCCGAATGAAGTTCTAATTCAATCACTCACTACCACAGTACTGAAAAACGTAATTTTCTCTCTCTCTCTCTCTCTCTCTCTCTCCATTAGGAATCACAACTCTACAACTTGGATGCAGAATAACTGCTGCCACACAAAGAAAACAAGCACAAAAGAGACTGTTGCCTATAAGTTTCATTCTAAAAACTGCTAAATTTTACTTGAAACTGTTACTCTTGCAGCTCCATTAACTACAACTTACCATTTTTTGGACAAACGGGTCAGGAGGCAGGGCTAACGTAACCTCAAAAATGCTAAAAATTTTATTAAATGTTATAAGTATTATAAAAAAATTTCAATTAAAACAGTTGATCATATTGAGTTATTCCGTTTTATTAGCTGCATTCTGTTCCTGCTCAATAAAGACTATTGAGCACATTTCAGCATCTCTCATTTTTTTTTCTTTGGTGGCACTAACCAGTAAATATTTTTTTTTTTTTTTTTTTATTTTATATTTGACCTTTATCCTGGCAGGACCACCAGGCCATCCGCCCTGGTCACGGCTCCCGGAAACCTCAACCGCCGTCTATTGCTGCTGGGGACCCACAGTCACCCCCGGCTTGCCCCCCGGAGGGTGGGGCCGCGAGCCACCTTCGTGGCCCCGGAACTGTAACTAGTCGGGGTCCCGCAGCGACGGCGGCTAAGTGAGGCTCTCCAGGAAGGGCTTCATTTACGGTGGTCCTGCCCGCCTTCCTTTTTCCGCCTTTTTACACCCCTGGGAAGGAGGCGGGGACGTGCAATGACGCCAGCGTCCGCCCGGCCTCCTCCCTCCCCACGTCAGGCGTCGGTTGCGTGGGAACTCCTGATCTCCACCAGGGGTCCCCAACGCACCGATAGCGACCCACACCCTCCCGGAGTAGGAGAGCTGCCCATCGGACGCTCAATCCCTACTCCCCCAGGCTTCATCCGACGACCGGATCCGTTCCCGAACCGGGTCGCCGCCGCCGAAGCGGAAATCATCAGCGCTACCGACGGCCGGTTCTAACTAGTAAATATAAAATAGAAACACGGGAAGTCTGAAAACTCAGATTTTATGCACACCCTCGGTCTGTGATTCCCAGATAAACCCCTCGGGCTTCGTCCTCTTGGTTTATGGGGCGTCGCACACCTCAGGTGTGCATAAAATCCTCATTATACACACTTCCCTATGCATTATTCTATATAACTATATGTGTATCTATGTATCACATAACAGTGCACATTGAGTTCGTCCTGGAGTGAGATATCCTCCTGCAGTTTGTAAACAGAGAGAGGACAGTTGTGTTGCTTTCATGTATGTTAAGCATTTAATTCAGTACTTTTACCATTAAAAGGTTTACTCTGTAGGAGATAAGGTTTGTTTGACTTGCTTCCATGAATTTATTAAAAGTTTTAGTTGTGAGTGTTTCCGTGTTGCTCATTTTAAGGCATGTTAGTTCCTTTTGTGTGTTTGAAATGGATGGTTGCCATGTTTATGTAAGGCATTTGTTTCTTTTTCTAGCTGCAATTTTGTGCCGTGTGTTGAGGTCAGCAATATTTGATAATTCAAGTGATATGTACCACAACCCACTGTGCGATAAGAGAGCTTATCACACACCCTGCGTGAGTGCATTCGACCACATGGGAAGTGAAGTACTATAAATTCTGTCTCACAGCAGAGCCCAAAGTGTTTTTCTGATTCTTATAAAATGACTTGTTAAGTTAGAAAAATGACTGAACCTATCAATTTATGTATTAAATACAGACTCTGTTACATGGGCCACGGAAGCACCAAGTTAGGTAGACAGTAAAACTGCCGACCTCCCGCACAGCAATGGCACAATATCGACGCAGGTATTGTGCCACCCAATCCCCAGTGTTTTATGGAGGGCTGTGCTTCCACTTCTATGGCTGGGTTTGCCCTGCACCCCCCAGACTTTAGGATTCTCAACTTCAGGTCGAAGTTGGTCTGGGGAGGGGGCAGAACACTGGGAGAAAGCATAACACGGAAACAGACCATTACAGCGACTGTCACCGTAGTGGTCTTTTTCCATGTTTCATCGTCGGGGTGTCGGGCTTAAGGGGGCCCACCCTGGGCCACAGCTTTATGATGACAAAGAAGGAAACAAAGAGGAAGAAACAGAGAGAGTGGTGATCAGTGATGGTCAGTATTCATGGAAGAGCGAAATTCTAGTAGTATCTGTCTACAGATCCAGGGCTGGATTTTCGAAAGGATGGCTACAGATGTCAAGTTGCGTCAGATTCTGTTTCTGCACCACTATGCTTGACAACCACCCAGACGTATAGTGGCTATTTTCAAAGAATCCACGTTTGCTAGTTTTGACCCAATTTATAGTATGTGTCTAAATTAAAAAGCAAATTTTATTTGCTTCAAATTTTAGAAGGAAATTCCTTCCATCAGGCATAAGTGTGTTAGACCATACAGCACACTCTACCACAGTACAATGAGGTTAATTCAGCACTTCAATCTGATTTCAAAACAATCGCCTACTGGTTCATAAGCAACCCACTGAAGTACTGATCATTTCAAGTATCTTTAAGAAGCCCCACATCGGTAGCTTATCTATACCACAGTTATAAAAGCCAGTTTGCAGAATTTTGCTGTTAACACATTTTAAAGGGGAAGGGATCACAAATCCTCGCTTCTAGGTGCTGGCACTGGCAGCCCGATCCCTTCCCTATCTGGTCTCGATAGGGAAAATCTATGCTACCGTGACACCCTCACACTCCGACATTTTATGGTGTAGGGGTTTGCGGAATGCAGGGGCATGCTCCAGTGCTTTAAATAGGAACACAGTTTAAAATAAATGTTTTTATATTTTAGAGGGACACTGGCATCTCTCCTTAGTGGATCAGTGACTCCGATATGACCCCAGTGTTCATCTAAAATATAAAACCATATATTTTAAATTACACCTACACTCACAGCAATTGATCACATCCCCCATGCTCTACAAACCTGTACATCAACCGGCCCAGTGGCGCTGAGGGTTGAGGCGCCGGATGCCACACCTCATACCACACCAGTGACCCGGGTTCGGGAGCAGACTCGGGTCGACGGGGGTCGTCAGGGAGGGAGAAGGATTGAGCAACCAATGGCTGCTCTCCTTCTGAAGTGTACTCTCCACTGCGTTACCGCCACCTGTTGGGGGAACCTCAGGGTGGTCGGTGCAGCTGGGAAGACGCTCTATGCATGGGTAGACGTTGGCAGAGGACCGGCTTCAACGTACTTCTCTACGCACGCCAATAATCCGGGCCATCAAGTGCCCCGACGGCAGTGTGGCACTCTAGGGGCAGACCCAGTTGGTCAGTAAGGGTTGGAGAGTGTCACTCCTTGAGGACGGAAGGAGTGGTGGTTGGAAGCAACAGTAGAAGTGGAAAAATAATAAGTAAAAAAAAAAACTGTATGTCACAGGGATGGTGTTAAGGATTTAACATGGTGTGCTCCTTCAAAACAGAGGAGCACAAAAACTACCCTAAAATATGTGCTCCTTAAGACCTTGGCTGTGCTCCTACCTACCTACCTTCTTTTAAATGTACTAGTTGATGAGCAATTTCTTGCTTGTAGTAAAGGTTCTGCGTAATCAATGTGTAGTAATGATGTTGCTGCCTGTTTCTTAGGTGTTACTGAGATCTGAGCATGACAGTGCGGCACTTTAGTGCGTGTTACTGATGCCATCAACTGTTGAAAGGACATGCACCCAATCACTACTGCACACTGAATCCCCGAACACTGTGGCCACCTGCAGACAGTTAGACAAACAGAGAGACACACACACAGACACACACAGCGCTGATTTCTTATCAACCTCTGGTTCATAGTCCACAGCCACTTATCCAGACCACACCACTCAGGCTCCCATTATTTCCCTCCCTGTAACTGTGGGATGACTTTTCCTGAATTGCTGTTGTTCACCAAAAATCATTCCCTGAAATGCATTTTAAATGGCAAAATAATAAACATGAATTAGACCCTGATTTTGTAGGTAATGAGTTTTTTTTGCTTTGGTGATGAGATCCGGCACCTGACCGTGCATGGCTAGCTTTCTAATGTACAGTCACGTAATATCTCTCAGCCAAAAAGGTTTCAGGATTTTCCCTTACTATTTTATAATCTCTTTTTAATTGGTGTAGTTGACTACTTATTTTTGTTGTTTACCACTATTCCACAATTAATTTTCCCTGTAATTACAAAAGGGTTAGAGATGCTTATGCATGAAAAATGATACACAGAACACAGAAGTCAACTGCACTGTATAACCAAGTACAGTATGCAAGTTATTGTCACAAGAAATCCACAGGCTGCTAAAAGAACTGAAGAGACATTCTTGGAAGCGAGACAGTCTTCCAGAAGTTGGCAGTAAAAGGGAGAAGTGCTGGAAGTCTTGTTAGGCCTGACACTGGATACTCTGACCATTTGTCAAGGGAAAGTGATGGAGGTTAGTCCAGGTTGTGGTGGCTTAAAGAATGTAAGAAAAATGGGAGGAATGATCAAGAAAACTATGGCCTAACCGTTGCATAGAATGGACAAGACCTAGAAAACTGCAATGCTAGCAAGAAGCTCTGGAACAGTAAATAGAACATCTGTAGGAGTGGGTACATCGGGCCCAGTAGAAACAGAACCCCGAGACAGCGGGCAGCACTGAACGACATATGTAAATATTTTAATGTTTTATTCTTTCTCGCCGTTTTATACAAACATGTGATATAGCAGAACTTTTCTCTCCACTATTTGTAGGAAGGACGGATTATGCTGTTATACAGTAAATGTGCTACCAAGTGTTAACTGACACACTGTGTCCAAGCAAGAAACAGTTTTAAAAGTTATAAAAAAAACACAGCCTAAGTGGTTTACCAGTAAAGCTTCTAAGTTTAAAAGATCTACTCCTAAATACAAGTGGTGGGGGACAGGAAAGGGGAGGACGGATTGGGGTTTTGGGGTCCAGGAGATGCCCTGGGGCGAAATGGGGTCAAGACAGAGGTTATTCTTGTCTTGTACCCATACCCAAGGGCTCCAAAATAATTGGACAGGTGCCGAGGTCTTCCCCGACAGCTCATCCCGCCTTGGCGGTGTTATGCAATGCCAGATCAATTAAGAACAAGACAGCTATTACTGCTGATCTTGTTGGATCATCTGATCTGACTTGCATCACCGAGACCTGGCTGGATGAAAATCCAGGCCCTGTTTTGGCCTTGGCAACTCCAGCCGTGTTCTCAGTGATACACCGTCCAAGGTTGGATCGTAGGGGCGGGGGTGTGGCCATTATGTTTAAATCTGAGCTGGGCCTTGTGGATGTGCCATGTGGAAATACCAGTTCCTTTGACTATATCCTGGGAGAGGGTGCAGGCTGCGGGATTCTCCTCGTCTACCGTCCACCAGGTGACGGTGGAGTATTCCTGCAGGAGATTGCAGACTTCATCATCGACCTGGTGCTGAAGTTTCCCAGACTTATACTTCTGGGTGACTTCAATGCCTGGGTCGATGATGAACTCTCTCATTTTGGTCAAAATCTCCTCCAGCTGATGAATATGCTGGGCCTGACACAGGTTGTTACCTCCTCTACCCATATAGGGGGTCATTCACTGGATCTGATTTTTCTCATGGGTATGGAGATCTCTGATTTGGGGGTGGAACCAGTCAGTTGGTCTGACCATTACACCATAAAGTTCTGCTTCAGGGCCCCCAATGGGTCTGCCCCTAGGAGATGGTTCAATACCGCCCTTTAAGGGGTGTGTTGCCCAATGACCTAACGGCGGTGTTGGCTCTATCGAGCTTGTCGAGAATGCATGAGTCAGATGATCTTGTACTGGCCTATAATAAGGCCGTGGGAGATGCTCTGGACAAAATTGCTCCTATTAAGTAATTAGGCCTCTCACCCTTCGTCCTAGGAGCCCGTGGTTTGATGGCTCCTTGAAGGAATTAAGGCGAGCTGGCCGAAGGCTGGAGAGAGTCTGGCGGAGATCGGGCCTTGATGCCGACAGGCTTAGACTGATGGAACATTATGATCGCTATCAATCAGAAATCACTCGTAAGAAGGCAGAATTCCTGTCCAGAGAGATTTCTGCTGCACAAAATCGACCGGCTCAGCTTTTCGGACTGTGGACAGACTGTGCAATCCAGTCTGTCTTCAACCCAGAGAAGCTTTTTCTCAGCTAAGATGCGAGGAGTTTGCTTGTTTTTGTGGATAAGGTTGTCGACCTCAGGTCCGGCATCGGCCCGACCTCTCCTATGGGGGATTGCGATGGTCGACTTGAGGTGGCTCGTTCTCGGTCCGTCTGGCTAGACTTTCACCGGCCCGAATTTGTTGACATTGTGAAGATCATCCAAACTATGCGACCAACTACTTGTAGTTTGGATCCGGGTCCTACACCGCTGTTAGTAAGTTGTGTAGAAGCCATCTACCCAATCCTTGCAGACATTGTCTGGAAATCTTTGGAGAGGGGGTTTTCCTGACCCCTCAAGGAGGCGGTAGTTCGACCACTCCTTAAAAAATCCTCCTTAGATCCTGACTGTCTAGCTAACTACCGGCCTATCTCTAACCTGCCATTTGTTGGTAAGGTTATTGAAAAGGCAGTTGCGTTGCAATTGGATGATCACCTTATATCTCACAATGTCTATGATACTCTCCAGTCTGGCTTCAGGAAAAGGCACAGTACAGAGACTGCCCTTGTCCGGGTATTGAGTGACCTCCTTATGGCCAGAGATCGAAAGGCACGTACCATTCTGGTCCTTCTTGATCTATTGGCTGCATTTGATACTGTAGACCATGGAGTGCTATTGGAATGCCTGCGGGTCTTTTGTGGACTGTCTGGTACAGTCCTCGAATGGTTTCGTTCTTACCTCACAGGCAGATCTCAGAGAGTCGTCACTGGAATTTATTCCTCTGACGCTCACTCTCTGCCTTGTGGGGTACCACAGAGCTCCATTTAGCCCCCATGTTGTTTGCAGTCTACATGCTGCCATTGGGAGAAATCATCAGGCGATACAGTTTGGGTTTTCACTGCTATGCAGATGATACTCAGCTGTATCTGTCCTTTCTCCCCAGTCAGGGTGACACACCTCTATACTTAACAACTGCCTCGAAGAGATCAGACTTTGGATGAGTTCCAGTTGGTTGAGACTCAATCCGGACAAGACTGAGGTATTGGTGGTGGATCCAGGTCATCCGGGGATTGGTGTGGGAGTTGGACAGCCATCAGGTTTATTACTTGGTGGTGTACCGCTCTCTACCTCTGATTGGGTGCGAAATCTGGGCGTTATTTTTGATGATGGTCCGACTCTGAACTCTCAGGTGTCAGCTGTTGTCAAATCCTCTTTTTTACCAACTGAGGAATATCGCCCGGGTGAAACATCTGATCCCCCCGGGTGACCTTTCAACATTGATCCATGCCATTGTCACTACTCGTCTTGACTATTGCAATTCCCTTTACCTAGGGCTACCTGGGGTTGATATCCGCCACCTCCAGCTAGTGCAGAACGTGGCAGCCAGGCTTTTGACTGGTACTTCGAGGACCAGTCATATTACACCCGTGCTCCGTGAACTGCACTGGCTGCCGATAAGGTGGCGGATCACCTTTAAGGTTGGTTTACTAACCTTTAAAGCTCTACACGATCAGGGACCCAGTTAATTGAAAGATCTCCTGATTTGCCCCCTCCATCCTCTCCGTTCCGCCAACGAGGGATTGCTAGAGATTCCCAGGGTACGATTGAAATCATCAGGATCTCGTGCGTTTGCTTTTTCGGCACCAACCCTGTGGAATTCTCTACCTCGTTGGTTGAGAGAATGCCCAACCGTTGCTAATTTTAAGATTGCCTTAAAAACATATTTATTCGAATTAGCATACTCCTGTTAGTTCTTGGTTAATTTTTAAATGTTTTTAAGATTTGGATTTTATTGATTTAATGTTTGTACAGCGCTTTGAATTTGAAAAGCGCTTTATAAATAAAATTGAATTGAACTGAAGTGGGGAACAGATGCAAGGCCCCATATTCTAATAACACTCTGCTAACACGCTTTGCGCTGTGCTGACTGTGCTCTGTACACTGTTATTGTGGCCGGTGCCATATCTGGAGGCACGGTAAGCATGGCCCAAAGCTGCCAGCATATGAGCACTAACTTACACAAAGCGCACATGCAAATGATTGCTGCAGCAATGCATAAAGGGTACACTGCATACTGGAATTGTTCTGGAAACACTAACTGCCTGCCTGTGCAGTGCAAGCTGACACTTCCAAAACCTTAATTTCTTTCATCTGAGTAGCCACTTACACTTCCTTTCTGGTCTCCTCCCAGGCAATCCCTCCTCCCACCAGCTACTCACCCACCACTGAAGTAAGTGGGGATCCAAGCATAG
This sequence comes from Neoceratodus forsteri, assembly GCA_016271365.2. Classification (NCBI taxonomy): domain Eukaryota; kingdom Metazoa; phylum Chordata; order Ceratodontiformes; family Ceratodontidae; genus Neoceratodus; species Neoceratodus forsteri. The sequence continues at coordinate 1,734,326,350 of CM057449.1, forward strand.
CAATGCCAAAGGGTGCCAGAGAACATCCTTTCAAAGGCTCAGGGCACATATTTTTCAGACTTTTTCCCTGCTCCTCTGCTGCTTCTTCCCACCTCCCCTGGTGTATCTGGTGGTCTAGAACACTGCAGCGCACTATCTGCATGTGTCACTCCTCACAAGGGAGCAGGCTCCCCGGCTCACTGCAAAGGGCTGTTGCAACACTGAAACCCAGACATCTCCTTCCCTAGGGTGACTTGCACTGTGTTCGGCAGCACTCCCAGCCCCAGTCATTCCAATCTTGGCTCCCCATGTCTGCTCCCAACTCCAGGCTAGTGGCAGGGGAGTGTATCAGTAATCAGTGGCCTCCCCAAGCTCTACTTTTAACAATACACACAATGAACTCTAACCACTCGCTCCCAATCCCACAATCAGGCATCCCTGGAGTCCAGTACCACCCCTCTCCCTTACCCAATCCAAGTATTCCAGTCCTAGTATTTGTATTAAAAGCACTCCCTGTCTGTAGTGGTACCTCAACCTGATCCCAGTATTTGTATTACAAGAAATCCCTGACTCTAGTGTCACCCCCTTCCTCAGTCAATCTAGATCCCAGTACTTGTAGTAAAAGAAATCTTTGAGCCAAAGCACTGGCACAACAGTAATGCTACCACTTGTAATGCTGTCAACTCAGATTTGGAACCAGGTCCTGGATACTGTGGGCCAGGTGAGGGAGAAGGATTGTACTCCCTCTACTACACTGCCACCTAGGTGACCACAGGTGGCAGCAGTGTGGTGAGCAATGTAGGGGAGGGAGGAGGGATACTGCCTGGCTCTGGTGCGTGGTCTCACACTAAGTGAGCACACGTACCTTGGAGCCCTGAGTTGGCAGCATTCTGCGGGATAACTAGGAAGCAGGGAAACCCTGGAGCGAGCACGATGACAGCCCAACGCTCTCGAGCCCTGACCTCGCAACTGGCTGCTCTGCACTCCCACACTTGATTAGTCAAAAGGGGACAGCTGAGTGTGATATCCCCAGTAATGATTTCCTGGTGTCCGGTGGCACCCCCTCCTGGTCTTGGTGCCAGTATCGCCAGTGTCTGATTAGTACTTCTACTTACTGACTGCTTGCTAAAAACAACTAAGATCGGAACCATCAATTTACAGTGATGCACACCAGCACCATCAGACCTCGGTCTCCAGCTGTAATAACAGAAACAGGATGTGTGACCTCCAGGAGGAAACAGTTACATGTGATAATAAATCATTCGTAAGTTGGGAGTATTCATTTGTGCTTTTGTTCTCTAGCTTAATGTGTTTTCTACTGTTTAATTATACTGTATTTATCTGTAAGTTATTGTAAATTTTATGCTGCTGCTAGCCTTTCATTAGAAATGAGCAATGTTCAAACTGGTTGTGAGATTGTAATTTAAAACACAAAATTACATGAATACCTTCAAAGTAATAATTATCAAAACTTTACCTTAGTGTTTTTTTTTTTTAAATATAGTTTTTATTGACTGAAACACAACAGAAGTCATATATTCAGTATCAAAATAAAACAGAAATGTCACTGTATATCTTGATGGTTACTGATATATATATCTTGTAAAAGATGAGGTCAATATTTCCGTAGCAAAACACTGACAAACTTGAGACACTTCCACAGAACAGATTAACTTTTGGCAAGGTTAACCAAAGCAGAAAAAAGAAACAGGGAGAGGGAGAGGGAGAGGGAGCCCCCCTCCCTCCCCCGGTAAGAAGAACTGTAAGAAACTAAATCCGAATCTATCTGGGCCATACACCATATCCATTTTTGTCATTTTGTATTGAAAACCCTCATCTTGTCATAAAGGTTAGCAGTCAATTTTTCTAGTAAATAAATATCCATCACTATCCGTCTCCCATCCATTATTGACGGAATAATAGGGGACATCCAACGCCGGGTACTAGCCTTCTTGGAAGCCAAAATACATAAAAGTAATCAGGTTTTACACCAAGAGGGTCGATTCTGTGGCATAATCATAAACACCACCATTTCAGCTGACAATTCCACTGAATCCCACAAACATTCCCGTAATTCCTCCTGCAGAGTGCACAAAGAGAGTCAGTAATGGACACAACTAAAAAAAATATGTCCCAGACCTGCCACTTGACATTTACATCCCCTCCAGCAAACTTCATAACTTGGTGGCATATATTTTATAAGAACTGCAGGTGACCAGAAATATCAATATCTGTACTTCCAGGCATATTCCCGCCATACTGAGGAAAGAGTAATTTTCACTGCTGGACGTGCTGATTTCAACAAAGATTCCAGTGGCACCTCAAGTACCAAATCCCTATTACAACTACCCAAAACCGACTGGGCTGAATCCCCCAAGGCTTCCCTAAGGACTCTATATAGTTGACCTATTAAGTGCCCCCAAATACTGCCATTAATACAGTCTATTAATATAGTCAATAGAAGTGGCTTTGGATTAGACAGTTGCACATGGTCAGGGCGCTGCTGATGAAAGTAATTTTGCAATTCTAAATATCTATAATGGTCTCTGTTTGTAATTCCAGAATTCCTTTGTGAGACCCCGAAAGGGTTTATACCCGTTGGTGTTAGGAATTGATATATAAAGTGTAACCCAAACTGGCGCCACTTATGAAATGTAAGAGCTGTCTGAGAAGGCTTGCTTAATGTATTTCTCTGCTGACACTAGCTGACAATAATAAAAAAAATATGTTTAACCTTTGGGTGGAACTTCATCTGGTACCATACTTTCAAGACACTGTTGGTAAATTTAGTAAAAAGGCGTAACAGGGGAGAGTTGCCCTTAGTGGCGAACAAGATGGGGAAGAGGTTATGAAGGTCATTAATAGTGAACTCCGTTTCCTTCCATGGAGCCACATACGTGGGGGCCAGCCAAAGAAAATCTTAGGTTTTTTGGGGGTTTTTTAAGTATAAACGAATATGCCTTTGCCACCCCCACCAAGTTTTAAGTGTCAGCATGACTCAGTTAACAGCACACTCTCACTCATGCCCTGCAGAGAAGGTTGTGGGTATAGAAACTGATGACAGATAAGGACCGCTGCACATTTTCCCTGCCTACCATAAAAGCCGCAGACCCTACTTGATCTCCAGCTGTACCTCCTCGTTCCTATTGCTAGGGTTCCCCTATGCCTGTTCCATACATGCCTGAATTCCCCCACTGTGTTTGCCCCCACCACCTCTGCTGGGAGTCTATTCTATGCATCCACCACCCTTTCTGTGAAGAAATACTTCCTCACACTACCCCTTAGTCTACCCCCTTCCAACTTCATGTCATGCCCCCTTGTTCCTGGACATCTCCTTTTCTGAAAGATGCTACCCTCCAGCACCCTATTTATGCCTTTTAGATATTTGTAGGTTTCTATCATATCTCCCCTGTCTCTCCTCTCCTCCAACGTATACATACTGAGGTCTCCTAGTCTCTTCTCATATGACTTTTGGTGCAGGCCCTGCACCATCTTTGTTGCCCTTCTCTGAACTGCCTCCACTCTGTCTACGTCCTTCCGGAGATGCGGCTTCCAGAACTGGACACTGTATTCCAAATCAGGCCTCATCAATGATCTGTACAGTGACATCACCACCTCCTTCTTTCTGTTGGTGATACCTCTCCCTATGCACCCCAGCATCCCACTGGCTCACACCACAGCCTTGGCACATTGTTTGGCCACCTTTAGGTCATCAGATATGATGACCCCCAAAATCCCTTTCCTGGCTCCTGCACTGACACTACAATGCAGTACAATACAGGGGGAGGAGGGAGGGGTGAACTGCTGGAGATGCTGTGTTTCAGACAAGATACTGAATCGAGGAGGTACCTTCTGCTCATTTCTAAAGGTTATTCCTATAGCTAACAGTTATCCAGGTTCAACGGTTAAGATCCCATGGAACTTTTTTGGGAAAGAACAGGGGACAGACCTGGCCAGCATTTCTTTTTTTCAAAAAAACTCTACAAACTCCAAAGCCATTGTCCATGACTGTATGCAGGAGGCTTCTGAAAGCATCACGGCTGCTCCTTTTGCCTCCCTACATATAGTCACTCCACTGTCAGAACCAAATGCTTTGCAAAGGACTTATTTTACTTTTTCTTCATTTATAATAGCCCAACAGAGGTGCAGCATCTTGTTTTCAGTAGGGTTCTGCTTCGACTCAGTTTTGTAGCAGGGAGGGTTAAGCTCAAGGTCACATGACTTGCTTTAAGGCCCCACAAGAGTCAGTGGTTGGAGTAAGACCTGAACCAGTGATCTCCTGTTTCACAATGTAGTATCCAGACGGTGCACATGAAAAGTATTATAAAAATGATGCATACTGGCTCACTGACCCATATGGTAGTGCCTCTGCTTCCCATGCGGGACACCCAGGTTTGTACCCTTAGCATGCGTCTTTCAACTTGGGCCAATAGGGATATTACAGCATCTCAGCAGGACGCCTCCAGTCTCAGAGAGGGTGGGCGGCTCTCAGCAGTGCATGGCTGGCCCACTGATAACTTTGTGGAAGGGATTATATGGAGAGGGGCACATGGTTCAGCAATCACCCTGCTGCTAACGTGGAGTTTTGTGCTGCCGTAGTGACAGTTGGCCCATTACTTCTAGCCCTGCATCGGTTCCGAGCTCTGGGGGGGGGGGGGTTGCAAAAAAAACAGGTAGAGTATAAACAGATCATGCCACCACACTCTCTCCCACACAAATTTGTGGCACCATGATCTCTGGCTCTCTCTTCCCTCTTCAGCTACCAAGCACCAGAGACCCTTCCAGTTTCCTTGCCTGTCAAGCAGCTCCTACTTTTGATGGAGAAACAAGAAAAGCTTGATATGGGGCAAACTGCAGAGCTCTGGAAGGTGCTGGGACTGGAGTCTGTGGATAAGCTGAATGAGTGCCTCTCTCCACAGATCAAGTTGAAAACAGGAAGAAAAAAATGTTTCCATTTTATTATGCTGAGTACTAAACAGCTATAAAATATTTAACATCTGAAACCCTTGTGTTGCTTTACATGCCATATGGTACTTGTCATCGAAAGACAAAACTGCCTTGTTATACCACCAAGGTAAGCGAAAACAGGAAAACGTGTTTCTTCTGAAGAAATTTCAGATAGGAGGCTTAGTTAACAGACCACTCAAATCAGAGCCCAAAATCTTGCAGATTTTGTGTGGCTCCTAGCATTCAGAGAGGCTAATGTGTATTGTCAGCACCAGCTCCCTGTGACTCCCAGTAATACTAATTGCATGCACTCACACTCATACAAAATACAGCTTCGTGTCTGATCCCCTCGCACAACACGGTAGCTTCATCTTCCACTGCCTGCCCACTGGCACGCTCACACGCTCATTAAGGCAGCTAAATATGCTAGCCAGTCAATTAGCACCAAGGCTGGAATTCAATTAACCAATTTAGGGTATTTAAGCGGAATACAGATCGCAGTTCATCAACCCTATGATTAATATAAAATCCAATCACATAAAGAGACTCTTAACAAGTCCAGTGTAGCAGTCACGTTTCTCTTTTTCTAATGCCAGTAACAATCTTCTTACAATACTTGTAACACTTCATGAGTCTATCTGGTGAAGTGCTTGTTCTATCTGTTGTTACAAAGTGACAACCCCACCCACTCCCAGCAGATGTACTTCGGACTCATTCTAGAAGGTGCTGCATGGACTCTCACTGTAACAATCACTGCTCTCTCTCCTCAGTGACTTTCTTATTTTGATAGCCACCATTTATGGCCAGACTTGTCAAAATACTTGGTTTGTCCTGCCAGCCCTGTTAAGCTGCAAGTCCAAAATGTTATGGTAAATTGTGAAGCTGCAAACCCTGACTGCACTGTCGCAGCTGTCTCCAATGATTGCCCACCATCGGCTGGCACAGACAACTGTCACTGCTGGTCTGCTAATTCATGTCAACATGGAGTCTGGAAGCAACCAGAGCCATATGATTTATCACACTTAAAAGGAGTACTGCAGTGAACCTGGGAGTCCGCTGTTTTCTGTAGAAGCTACTTTTCAAGTGCAGGTTCCAGTATAGATAATGTTTAATCTGCACTGTTGTTAGTAAACTCAGTGCATGTTTCTGGCTTACACACTGGTCCCAAGAACCATTTTAGAGCTCTTATAATTTATGTTGATTTCAACCACAAAGTTCTACAGTAGAACACAAAGGTATTGTGCCACCAATGCAGAAGGTTAAAGAGCTGCTGACACGCACTTTTCTTGGGGCAGGCAACTCATGGCAAGGAGCTGCTTGCCTTGGAACCTAACTGAGCCCTTAAAATTATTTATTTAGACAGTCATTACTGTTATATTTACCTAAGAAGAGCCTCAATCCCCCTTCTGTATTCAAAGCCAGCCGCCTAGTACCCCGCAGGCCCCCGCAAACTGCATTTGATGGCGCAAAGTTGGGAAACGGCTGAAGGGCTATAAATAGCATTATAATGTTATCTGGGGCAGCAGTGGCCTTTATGTCTACGTTTTACTTATTACAGGCACTTATACATGTTAAGGGGGGGTAGTATTACATAAACTACTCCCCCCCCTGTAATAAGTAAAAGTCACACATAAAGGTGCCACTACCCCCAATAGCATTATAATGCTACCTATAACCCTGGAGCTCCTTCCCCACTTTGCATCATAAAACATGTTTTTCTGGGTGAGGCTTCAGGGGGTGCTCAGTGGCTGGCTTTGAACACAGCAAGGAGATCACAGTTCTTCTAAGGTAAATATAACATTATACAATGTGGTAAATCCGATATGCCAAATCCTGCATCCTGATTGGTTGGCTGGCACAATGACCACCGTGATAAATCCTCCAGTGTACCCACTGGAAGAAGTGCCAGCCAACCTTATACCGTGCTAATCCGGTCACTTTCACTTAAAAAGAAACTGCCGCGGTTTGTCCCATCGCCGCTTCTTTCGCCGCTTACCTCCTCTTTCGAAGTGTAGGGACCTCAGTCAGTTATAACATAGTTAAAAAACATTAAAAAACAACATTCGGCATTGTATAATAAAAATTTATCCCTCCAGGGTGTGGGTACACTGGAAGATTTAACACTACTGGTGTGATTCGATCACTCGGCTGCGCCTCGTGACCGAATCACACCAGCCGTGGTAAATCCTCCAGTGTACCCACACCCTGGAGGGATAAACTGCTTAAATAATGACTGGTTAAAGAAATTGGGGTGGGGGAGGTTCAGGTAGGTCCTGGGGCAGGCAGATCCTTGCCGCGAGATGCCTGCCCCTAAGGTGTCAGCTGCTCCTTAACAAGGACATAAATAACATCATACAGTTATAACATGGTCTTTACCCTCAAAGTTTAAGTCAGAAACATTTGCTAAATTCACTAAAAGGCCAATAAAGATGGAACTATTGCAGACTATGAACTGAAATTTATTAGAAAATGGGCATGAAAAATCCTGGTCTCTGACTGGCTGAGCAGACCATCTAAGGATGCATTTATGTACCAACAGAGACTGGGAAAAAACAAGTCCTATGTCAACCTGCCTCTGTGCCAACCTGTATCACTGCCCTACAAAATTGTGAGAAACAAATAGCAGCCATCTTGTTTCCTCGCTTAGCGAGTGGCTGATCCACCCCCACACTCGCTTAATTTAGTGCCAAAGTAACATTTTTCTATTAGTTCCTTCTCAATGCTATGCACAAAAAAAAATCCCAAAACAGGTTATTTGTTTAAATCTTTGCTTGTAGCGGTAGCACTGTGCGTGCTTACCTGAGCAGACTGCACCGACTCTGCCATTCCTCACATTTGCCTGGACCATGCTGACTGCATCATCCTGCTAACTATTTAGCCACACCACAGTTTCTGTTTTTTTATGTATCTTGGCAACAGCAGGGAGATGGGGAGACGGAGAAGATATCACTAGCACACCGCACCATGTTGCCGTCCTGCTCAAGCTTGCACCACGCTGCATTCCTACTAGCTCCACAGTACAAAAAGAGTAGCACTCTGCACTCTTTTCACTGCCATACCGACACACGCCCAAGGCACAACAGTGCAAAATGGGAAACGGGATCTTGTTCACAATTTACAGCAACTTTGGGGGGGGGGGTTACAAACATGAATCTCACTCACAAGTACATTTCTAAAAAAAAAATGGCAGTGACTTCTGCTAGTAACTGTGCCAGTGGAGGAACTACTTTACATACAAATATTTTTATATTTATTTTTAACGGATTTCTTTTATTTTATATTTTATTACATCTAAGCAAAATCTAAACAAATACCCATTTTCTAACAGCAATAATACCCTCCAGGGTGGACGCTAATCCATGATATGGACTATACTGGACCTTCCTGAGGCTGTAAGGCCCTCCGTCGCTCATTATGCCCCAGGGCAGTCCAGTATAGTCTAATATCACCTGCCCTGTCAGGTATTATTGCTAGCAAAACAGGTTTCTTCATGTACCATATGCTTAAAGAACTGCTGACACATTCTGAAGTGTGGGGTAGGCAACGCATATCCAGTAGCTGCCTGCCCCGGACCCAAAGTGGTCATAGTTTAAATTGTTTTGTGCACACAGTAATTATATTTTTAACTTACTAGAAGCACAATCACACTTCCCGATTCCCCTGAAGCTGCCTAGTGCCCACTGCAGCCCCGCCCTGAAAACTGCATTTTGATGACACGAGGTAGGGAAAAGGGCTGCAGGGCTATAGATAGCATTATAATGCTATCCGCGGCAGTGGCGGCCATTAGGTGTAACTTTTGCTAAAGACAGGCACTTGCACATGTTAAGGGGTGGGTAGTACATGTGATTCACCACCCCCATAACATGTACAAGTGTCTGTCTTTAGCAAAAGTTACACCCAAAGGCCGCTATTTGCTAATAGCATTATATAAAGGCTATCTAGCAACTTATACAGCCCTTCCCTACCTCATGGTATCAAAATACTATTTTCTGGGCAGGGCTGCTGATGCATGCCATTGCAGCTTCAGAGGAATCCAGAAGTGCAACTGCGCTTCTAGTAAGTTACAAATATAAGTATTGTGCGCACAAAAAAAACATTAAAACTATGGCTACTTGGGGCACTGTGGAGTCCAAGTTTTCCCTTAGAGCTCTGCAAACTACGTTAAACAAATCTGATAAAAAGTGCTAATTGTGGGCATATGTCTAGAGATATTACAGTAAAAACCTGCAGATTATAAACTACCAGTTGAAATGGGCAATCCTCGTAAGGATAAGCATTTGGGTGAGGGAGCACGATCAAAAACTCCGGCCACTCAGCATGTAATGCAGTCTCACCAAGGCGGCCAGGTCCAACTGTGGATCAAGGTGATACACCCGTAGAGGAGACACTTCAGACCCTCGGAGTCAAACTAAACAAAATTATGGCATCGATCGGAGGTCTTTCCAACAAATTTGATGCCCTGAATAATCAACTGGCAGCCATTGAGGCAACAATGAATTCTGTCCAGGGAACATCCGCTGAAGCTGTTAAATGGGCCCGATGGGAGCAGTATCATCTATCATCAAAGAGTATACCCACCTCAGATCATGCCTGGAGACATTGGAGAACCAGGCAATGGCCTCCAACATTCAAATTCTAGGTCTCCCAGAAGGCTGTGAAGGCGATCATCTACTTCTTTTCATTCGGGACTGGATGGTGCAACAAATGGGTGAAGGGGTCTTTGAATGCGCCCAGCGACTCCCGAAGGCCTACCACGTGACTCCAAGAGGCAGGCCGGACAACCCAGAAGCTCCACGAGCGGTGGTGGCTGTCACCGATGGCATCGTTTCCCGGGATTATTTACTGGTGATCGCTAGGCAGAAGAAGTGTTTGCTACAGGATGGAGAGCAGGTTAGGGTGTTTCCCGATATTGGGTACGTGATCCGCCAGCGCAGGAAGAAGTTCGATGGAACTCGGGCCATGCTACGAGAATCTGGTATCCAGCATGGACTAATGTTCTCGGCTCGGCTCAGAATCATGCACCGGGGTAAGGTGTTCTTATTTACTGAGCCTAGTGAGTCACTGAAGTGGGCGCAGCGTCATGCACTTCCCCGATCCAGACCAGTAGAGAGAGATGACTCATCTGAAGAAGAAGGTGAAACCTGAGCATTTCTGTATATTAGCAGGACCCTTCGTGAAGCTAGTTGGGGAAATAGGCCATTTCAGGGCATAATGGGACTAGAGACTCTGAACTGACTTTTGAGTATGAGCACTTGGAAACTGAAGCCCTGGCTTAGTGTGACTTTTCTGGCCAAAAATTGTAAAAATAGAAAAAAAATAATAATATTGGAAAAACAGAAGTAATTTGTGATACTACACTGAGATATCGCCACAGATCAAAGACCACTTCAGTGAGCATTTCTCCTATCCATGTTATCCCACTCAACTATAACCAACCACCAACTATAGCTCTCTGCCCCCCATCTACGTCTGTCCAATTTGTTGCTTTGGTTGTTTGACCCACTCTGTTGTCCCACCTCAGCCATCCATGTCATTCCAGACTAACAACCCATGCCAACATTTTTATACAAGGGCTGCTTCATTAACAAACACAGGCCAACATTCTGACTGAAGCACTGCCATAGTCCAGTGCCACTTCTGTACATGGTGCCCCCAACAAACAGGAAAATGTTTGCAAAGAAGCTCTCAGGGCTGTTACTGAGACGGCACTGAAGTCTGGTAATGTGTAGGTGGCAGAAGGAAGAAGGAGCCAAGAGGATTTACTTAGTCATATAATGGCAGCCACATACAGCAATGTTGTGTGTTTTTTATGGGCAGCAGGTGGGAGAGAGAGAGGACAGCCACCAAGGAAAAGTAAAACAGAGCGTTGTTTTACTTTACAATATTATGCAGTCAAAAGGGGGAGTTAAGGTGGCAACACTGTGGGGTATATTTGTTTTAGGGCTTAAGACAGTTGTTAAAAAGAGAAGAAAAAATGTTGGAGTGATGCCAGGGCAGCCATGTTGATTGTGGGCTATGTGCAGACGGGTGCACTGATTTCTGAGAAAATCCTGTGGGCAAGGATGACTGTGTCCCCCTGTTACTATGTGCTGTGTAGTATACCCAAAACAAAAACTAACGCTCTGCCAATGAGGTTTCTCCAACTTTTTTTTCAGAATTTTTGAATAACTGAATGTTTATAAAGGTTCCCTTCAAAACATTCCACACTTTTGCTGACAGGACTCTAATAAAACAAAATCAACATTTTAATCAGTTTTCTAAAATGTGTTTCTGTATTCATAATTGTATTCAGCACGTAGTCACATGAGATGCAGTCTCTCATTTTCACGAGGGTCCTGGCTGGGGGCAGGGACAACAGTACAGCCTTAGAGATGTATCTTGCTTTGTTTAGTTTATCTATTTGTTCTCCTCTGGTATGGCTGGCCCCACTCTCATCACAACCCCCAGCCCCTTCACCCAGCTTCTCCCTGAGCTTACATGGCCCAATCCCCGCAACAGCATGCCCCCCATGGAGGGGTGGCAAGGAGCCTTCCTCGACCCACTAGTCAAGGAGACAGTTTCTGGAAGTGCCTGGATCACCAGTGTGGGGTCTACTAGGGTGACGCTACGCACATTTTTACATGCTGCATACACAACGTCCGATACTGTTCTGCCCTTGAACCACACCTTGCCACTAGGGGCCAGGCAAACCCCAAACACCATGCCACCCCCTTCCCAGAGGAGAAGAGCAGTCCCCTGCATGTTCAATATCCCCCCTGCTGACTCACCAATGCTCTTAGTTCAGTTCCGAACTTGGGTCAGCAGTGCCACAAGCAATACAGCTACCACTGTGCCGGCGGACTGGCCCTTGACAGACCACCTTATGGAATAAGAGTGCCAACTTGTGCAATTTGGGTGAGAGGATCGCAAAGTAAAGCTTAGCTGTTCTGTCTGCCCAAACCGAGAGAGACTGCAATCCTGTACCATTAAGTGATCTATCAAAGTACATATAAACTTAACGTATATCATGTAATGTATATCACTTGAGTTAGCTGGGGTGATTCATAATGTTTTAAGTTTCATTTGTTATTTCAAAAAAAAAAAATCTAACTCCCCTCTCTCAACTTTAAAGCAGAATACTCCACTTTACCGCTGCTGCACAGGATGACAAGTGTGCGCAGGATAAGAGGTCCTGCAGTTCTCAATTCTGATGGACTGACATTGCATAATTTAAGGCATGTTTACAAGCCTACAACAGGATAATTAGTTTTGAAGACAGAAAGCCTTGTTTACAGAACTACAGAACTGGAACGTACAAACGGGTAATCCAGACAGCTGGAAGCCTTTACAGACGCTGCCTCATACAGAAAACGCAAATATAAAATTAATGAAGACTCGAAGGAGCTTATGAGATTTATGGAAAGGAGTTTTCCAAGAACGAGACAGGCTTAAATGAATATTGAGCCCAATGAAAGGGAGCTAGTAGTCGGCAGACCTAGGTGTATTGTGTTACTTTATTGGGTAGGAAGGTAACAGCTGGTAAATCAAATTATTTATTAGCTTTTATTGACCAGGTAAGTACAATGGATACAACTGCACCTATTTTCAGGTAAGACCTAGGAAGTTACAAGAGAGACAATACAATAGTGAGAAGCAGGATACAATACAGCAATTACAATACATATGGACCAATACAGCAACTTAAACACAACAAGCATGTTGTGGAGTAAAAAGATAAAAACACAAATATAAGATACAAAAAAATATTGAAAAAATGAATGGGCTGGCCAGAAGAGCTAGTAAGCTACATGCTGACTTGAATGTAGAGACAAGAAATACAGGAACTCACCTGTAACAGGAGTTCTAGGAATGGTATATGTTGTTCATCCACACTGTCTGGCAGGTATCCTTGCCGCTTTAAATCTTGCCGGAAGGACTTCAAGCTGGCTCCTCCCACCCACCCGGGTGGTAAAACTCTTGGCTCCGCCCCATGACGCCAGATCTGGCCGGCTAGAAGCTCAGGTTGTGCGTCGAAGCCGGGGAGGTCGGGTGGGTCGTGTGGATGAACAACATATATCATTCCTAGAACTCCTGTTACAGGTGAGTAACCTGTATTTCTAGGGACAGGGATATGTTGTTTATCCACACTGTCTGGCAGACTCCTAGCAGTTCTCCGGGAGGAGGGAGGCAAGGCACACACCCCCTACTTAGGGAATAGAGACTGGAGAACCGAGGCCCCAAAACCAGCATCCCGGCGTGACTCAAGGTCGATGTGGTAATGGGTGATGAAGGTGTGTGCTGACTTCCAGGTAGCAGCCCTGCAGGTTTCCTGGATAGGGACGTCCCTGGAAGCAGCCACCAATGCAGTAGTATGGTGGGTAGAATGAGCTCTTATCCCTCTGGGACGCTCCATGCCCGCCAACTTATAGGAGAGATCTATGCAGGAGGTGACCCACCTGCCTATTGTCCGCTTGGCTGCAGGTCTGCCAGGTGCGGCTTCAGCGTAGGTGACAAACAGCTGGTGAACCTCTCCCGAATTTCAGCCGATGCGCTCCTTATATGTGGCGCCCTTCCCCAAGGGTCAGAGTATGGAGCCTATATTCGACCTCCGAGTGTGACTGGGGTAGAACACCGGCAGAGTCAACACCTGGTTAAGGTGAAACTCCGACACCACCTTCGGAAGGAATTTCGGGTGGGGGCGCAGGACAACCTTGTCCCTGTGGAAGACCAGGTAAGAAGACTCGATGCAGGCGCCTGGAGCTCTCCCATCCTTCTGGCTGACGTGATAGCCACCAAGAAGGCGGTCTTCCACGACAGGTGAGAGAGTTCACACCTGTGCATTGGTTCGAATGGCTTGCCCATGAGCTTTGCCAGTACCAGCAGTAGATCCCACGGAGGTGGAGGTTCTCGCACCGGAGGGGAAATGTGATCAAGGCCTTTGAAAAAGCGCCAGACCACCTTCTCCTGCGCCACCGACTGCTTCCCGGCCCATGCCCAGTAAGCAGAGATGGCTGCCAGGAGCACCTTAAGGGTCGTCGACTTAAGCCCTTGCTGAGAAAGGGACCAAAGGTAGTCCAATATGGTAGCCAAGGAACAGGAGGAAGGGTCCAGGCCCTTGCCCTGGCACCAAATGGAAAATCTCTTCCATTTGAAGGCGTAGCATTTTCTGGTCGACTCCTTACGGGACGCCTCAACTACGTTGAGGACCTCGTCGGAAAGACCCAAGGCCTGGAACTCTAGCCGCTCAGGAACCAGGCCGTCAGGTACAGGGATTGAAGGTCCTGATGGAATACCTTCCCCTGAATGACTGAGAGCAGGTCCAGTCGAGCTGGAAGCTGCCTCGGGAGCCTGGAGCTGAGGCTGAGGAGATCTGGGTACCAGTACTGGCGGGGCCAGTCTGGGGCTATCAGAATCACCTGCGCCTTGTCCCTCCTTGCTTTGAGAAGCACCTTGTGCATCAAGGGGAACAGGGGAAAGGCATAGAACAGGCCCGGGGTCCACGGCCTCAAGAAGGCATCCCCCTGCAGTGATCCCTGCTGAGGGGGGCGGGCATGGAACAGCCTCAGCTTCGCATTCTCCCTGGAGGCAAACAGGTCCACCTGAGGTGTGCCCCAATGGGAGAATAGATCTTGTACTACCTCCGGCAGGAGAGACCACTCGTGGGACGCAGCCCCTATCCGGCTTAGGGCATCGGCCAGGGTGTTGGAGGCTCCTGCCACATGAATGGCTAGGAGATCCGCCTCCAGGCTGCGCACGAGTGACCAGATGTGGAGAGCTTCCTTGCATAGAAGCATGGAGCGCGTCCCGCCCTGGCGGTTTAGATAGTACATGGTCGTGGTGTTGTCCATCTGGACCCGGACCACTTGACCCCAAAGAAACGGAGCAAAGGCGGTGAGAGCTAGGCGGACCGCCCGGAGCTCCAGCAGGTTGATGTGGCATCGGGACTCCCGTGGGGACCAGAGGCCGTGCACTCGGTGTTCCCCCAGATGGGCACCCCAACCCATCAGAGAGGCATCGGTCGATAGAGAGACCGTTGGCTCGGGCGAGCCAAACGGGATGCCCTCCTGCAGATGAACTGGAACGGTCCACCACTGAAGAGTGTTCCACATCCCCATGGTCACCGTCACTAGCTGGTCCAATGGATCGCAGCGTTGGGACCACTGGCTGGCCAGCACCCACTGAAGGGGGCGCATGTTCCAGCGGGCCCAACGGACCACGCTGGTACAGGCCGCCATGAGACCCAGGAGGCGCAGGAAGTCCCAGGCAGGGCGCAATTGCCCAACCAGAAATGATTGGGCAAAGGAGGAAAGAACCTCGACCCTGTCCGCCGGGAGCCATGCTCTGGCTCGAAGAGAGTCGAGCTCTGCCCGATGAAAAGAATCACCTGCCCGGCTCGAGGTTCCGACTTGGCCTCATTGATGAGGAGGCCGACCTGAGAGCAAACCTGGAGGGCCAGATCTCTGGACCGCTCCACCTCCTGTCTGGAGGGGGCTGCTATCAGCCAATCATCCAGGTAAGGGTAAACCCGGACCCCTCAGCGCCGCAGGAATACTGTCATCACTGCCATGCATTTGATGAAGACTCTGGGAGCTGGAGATAAGCCGAAGGGCATGGCTTGGAACTCGAAAAGGGATCCCTCCGCTCGAAAGCGAAGGAACCTCTGATGTGACGGATGGATAGGGACGTGAAAGAACGCATCCTGTAGGTCCAGAGAGCAGAACCACACGCCGTGTTCCAAGGATGGTATTATCTGAGCCAGAGTGACCATCCTGAAGGTTCGAGACCTTAGGAACTTGTTTAGGTCGTGTGGAGTGGGAATGGGCGCCAGCCCGTCCGTTCGGAACCAGGAAGTACCTGGACACGAACCCGGGTTTGAGGGAGGGTCCGCCACCTCTTATCACCTCCTTCTCGAGGAGGACAGCGATGTCAGCTTGGTGAGCTGACAGCGAGGCTTCAGACCCCGAGGCCCCAAGAGGTGCGACGGCTCTGAAGGGTGGGGCCTGCTCGAACTCCAGAGGCAGGCCCTTTCCCACCACCTCCAACACCCACCGGTCTGTGGTGATAATGGACCAGGCGGAAAGAAAGAGGCGGAGCCGCCCCCCCACAGGGGGCACCTGGGGTGAGGCGACGGGGTTGGGGGCGACACCCCTCAACCTGTCACTGGGCAGGCTTGGAGGAAGGACCGGCCGAGGGACCTCCAGGGCCTTTACCTCCCTGCTTCCTGGAGGAGGAAGCCGCGGGCTTGGGTTTGGGACACCAAGCGCGAGCCTGCTGGCCCTGATGCTGCTGGGCCGGATGTGCCGCGGGCGCAGATGGACGAAAGGGCTTGGGTTGCGGTTCTTGTCCCTCTGAGCGGATGAGACCGAGTCCAAAGTGGCATTGGACTTTTCGATCCTCTGGAGGTGGCCTTCCACTCCAGGGCCGAAGAGGTCAGTCCCCAGGAAGGGGACATCTGCCAATTTGTGCTGGGTATCCGCTGTGAAGGTGGATATCCTCAGCCATGCCCGACGGCGCATAGCCACTACAGCCGCCACTGACCTGGCGCATGAGTCTCCAATGTCCAGAGCAGTCTGAAGTTGCTGCTTGGCCACTGCCCTGCCCTGGTCCCGCACCTGCCTAACCGTGGTCTACAGGTCAGCCGGGAGATGAGGGACTACCTCGTCCAGGGAGCTCAACAGGGCATGGGAGAAATGTGCCATAACTGCGGCCGAGCTGGCCTGGCGAAGGCCAAGGGAGGATGCAGCGTGAGACTTTAAGCCTGGCATGGTCCAATTTCTTGGACTCGCCCAGCCGGGAGTTTGTCCACGTCCCTAAGCGTTTCGGCCACGCGGAAGCGCTGTCGATAACAACCTCGGCTGAGGGATGTTCGGAGACGGACACGGAACCGGTAGGGACCGCAGACACTTCCTGGCCATCCTGGCCAAGGCGCAGGGCAGGAAGCAGGCGCTGCCAGAGCTCCAAGGCCGGGCCCACAATGGCCTCGGCCACAGGAAAGGCCTCCGTAGGGGAATCCCCTCGGTCCAATATCTCCGTGAGGGGCTACTTGGCCCGCTTGGATACGGGCTCGAGCTGCATCCCAGTGGACTCCGAGATGAGCCTAAGCAAACCCAGGAAGGACGAAGGGCTGTCGTCCAGCGACTGACCTCCAGAGGACTCCAAGTCTACTCGCCTGGAGAAAAGGGAGGAATCGCCATCGGACTCTGAAGAGTCCGCAAAGAGCTGCCTCGGGCCTGAGCCACCCTCCACCTGCCGAGGTCGATCGGGAGTGAGGGTAACAGACAGCCTATGGGGCAGTCCCTGAGCCGACCGAGAGTTCTTGGTCGGAGCCCCAAATAACGGCTGTGGAGGTGGAGGTTCCACCAGAATCAGTGGAGCAGCTGGTTTTGGCTGAACAACCGGCCTGGGAACAGGCTCCTCGGGTAAGACGAGGGGTTGTTTCGGCCGCTCGGTGTTTCAACCACTTAATGGCGGGGAAAGGCGGCCAGGCGTCGGCTTGTTCCAGTCAGAAGAAACTGTTGCCACAGAGATCTCGTATCGTCCGAGCGAATTTACGTCGAGCTTCCCCTAAATCCGGTGAGGCGGACGAATGGCGGCGCCGGCCATGCACAAGTGCACGTGGTGCAGAGACTGAGACCGCCTATGGGCGGGATCGGCTGGACAGCGAAGAAGTCGAGACCGAGAACCTCGGCCTTTCCGAGGGCGGTGCGGGAGGGCAGGTGGAACCGGCTCCCCTCGGCTCGGAGGTTCACCGAGGCTCCGGAACCGGAGGCACTGGCAAGCCCACGGGATCTCAACTCCCACCGGGGGAACCGGTGAGAGTGGATTTTCGGCTTCGCCGGTCGACAACCCGTCCAACGGGTCAAAAAAGATCTTGACTGCGTCGACGGGAGTCTCCATCAACTGAACTGACGGGGACACCATGAGACCAGTGGTCGAAGCCGAACGATCGACCGAAGTCGATGGCCAACAACTCGGGGAGAGGGACCTTTCCCGCTCCCAAGAGCGTCGACGGAGGGACTTACCCTTGTCTTTCTTCTTGGACCGAGAAGAAGGTCCAGCAGACGTTGGTCCCTCTCTTCTAGTGGAGAGGGACAGACAAAGCTCCTTTTTTTTTTTTTTTTTTTTAAACTTTCTTTATTTATGTATATTTTCTTTTTTTCCATACCCCATCCCATGGAGACCACACTTACAAACAAAAGTATAAGAGTGACAAATTTTCCAGGTACATGATGGTTCTGAGAGGATACCGTGTGGCATTAATTATACATTCATCATCAATCTGTGTCAGGGTATATTTCTTCCTAATACATACTTTTCTCTCTCCTTTTCAATCTGACATATCTTTAATTTGCATATTCCTTTGTCTGCGCTCTGTCATAGTTTAAACTGTAGCCCAGGACCTCAGCTTCCCCAAGGGTACAATCAAATCCTCAGATGTTAAATATTTTAGATTTTAAGGAATAAAATTCCAGGGTCCATTTACCATATAAAGCACCCATCTTCTCCAAATCAACTCAAATTTGGTGAGCTTCTTATTAAGTAAGGCTGTGAGTGCCTCTAATCTATATAGTTTGATCATTATGTCATGCCACCCTGGATGTTAATCTCCTTCTGAGAAAGCCAATTTTTGTAATTATTTTTTGTGCTGCTAGGCATGCCATTTTAGAATTTACCTGTGTTAGGATCCTGCATCCCTAGGATAATCCATAAAGAAAAAAAAGGAAGGGTGAGTTGTAATTCGGATCAATTATACTTTATGAGGTCTGCTGTAGGTCCTTTAGAAAACTTTGGACTTTTGGGCAACTCCAGAATATATGACCCATCGTTGCTGGGAATATCCGCCTTCCTCCAACACCTTGAAGCTTCCTCCCTTGATATTTCCCTTGAATCGCATGGGGGTCTTAAAAATCTCACTAACATTTTCCAACAAACTCTTCAACTGACACGAAGTCCCCACTGTGTTCTTTGTAGTGCCCATTTCCATTGCTCTTCTTGTATCCTAATACCCAAATCCCTCTCCCAGGTCTCTTTGGTACTCTGAATAGTATCTCCTTTCCAATTGATAAGAGCTGTGTATATAATTGAAATTATATGCTCCTTAGGCAGTTTGCCCTCTATAGCTGATTTTAATATTTTCGCAATCTGAGGGAGGACCTAATCCGGGGGCAACTGTGCCTGCAGCGATCTAATATATCTCTTATCTGGAAGTATCTGAATCTATCTTCCCATGATATATCATATCTGACAACTAAAGTCTGAAAGTCCAAAATCTCATCCCCTCAAGAAATGCCATATAAGTGCAATTTTTTCTCTTCCCATTTTTTGAAACCCTTGTCCCACTTGACTGGGGTGAAGGATGTCAGGTAGGGCACCGACAGCATTAGGTACCTCCATCCTTTGGCCTTTGAGTATAAGAGGATGTTATACCAACTATTTAGGGTGGCTTCCGTATGCGGGTTTCTCTCCTCCCCTAGGTCTCTAGCCCTCTTTTGTGAGAGCAGGGCCAGGTTGAGATCCTCCAGGCCCCCCCTCCCCAGCTCTATATCCTTCCATCTAGCCTCATATGTTTGATCCAACCAATACATGACAGTTCTAAGTTGGGCTGCTTGGTGGTATAGTTTCAAATTAGGAAGGGCAAGGCCTCCCCCCTCCTTCGGAGTCTGGAGTACCGAGAGGCGAACTCTTGGCTTCTGCTGGCCCCACAAAAAGCGAGAAATTCTCCCATGCAATGCCATAAAGAAGGAGTCTGGGACAGTAATGGGTAGTGTTTGGGTTAAATATAAGAATCTGGGAAGCAATACCATTTTAACTGCCTCCACTCTTTGCACTAAGGGGATGGGGGTCGGAGCCCATCTCTCCAACTCTGACCTAAGCTTGTCTAAGGTTGGGTTAAAATTAAGTGCATACAAATGTCCTACCTCAGAACTAAGAAGGACCCCCAAGTACCTAATGTATGTGCGGTCCCATTTAAATGGGAATGACTCCATCAAATTCACTGAGGGTGTATAATGGACCTTCAATACTTCAGTTTTAGTAGTATTTAGCTTATACCCTGCTAATTCACTAAATTCTGTTAGGCAATTCCACAGCGGTCCCATTGAGCTTCGGGATCTGACAAATAGATGAGTAGGTCATCCGCATATAGCATAAGCTTATGTGTTTCATCCCTTGTCTCCCAACCCCTCACCTCTCTCTCTGGCGTATTCTCTGGGCCAGTGGTTCCAAGTAGAGGCGAACAGAGAGGGCGAGAGGGACAACCCTGCCTCGTGCCTCTATGCAGCTGGAAGGGGAGGATACCTGCCCGTTTATTTTAACATAGGCCTTAGGTTTTGTATATATGTTTTCAATAGCTTTAATCATTGAGTCCGAAACCAAATCTAGCAAGGGTCAGACTTAGGAACCTCCATTCTACCCGATCAAACGCCTTCTGCATCTAAGCTCATCAGCAGGAGCAGGAGCCTGACCTAGTAGCATGATGCAGTATGTGCAAAGGTTCTTTTAATATTATCTTGTGTCTGTCTCCCTAGTATGAATCAGTTTGATCCAGCTACCAGTTCAGGCATTACTTTTTCCATCGCCTAGCTAGTATGGCTGTATATACTTATAGTCAATGTTCAGCACCGATATAGGCCTAACGATTTACATTGTGTGATGTCTTTTCCTGGTTTTGGAATACTTGAAATGACGGCAAAATTCCAACTGTCTGGAAGAGGTTCCCCGACTGTATCTCTCATGTCTCCAATAACTGAGGGCTAATCTCTTCTCTGAAAAATTTAAAGAATTCTGGGGTGTATCCATCTGGACCTGGTGATTTTTTAGATTTAAGTTTCTTGATTGCATTATCTATCTCTGCCAACTCAATGGGCCTTTCCAATACCTCTCTCACTTCCTGTGTTAAGCTTGGCAGGTTAAGCCTCCTTAAATAATCTTGGATCTCTAACTCACTTGGGCTTCTATCTGATGTATATAACGACTGGTAAAACCTGTTAAAACAGTTTAATACCTTTTCCGGACCTCTCATCATTTTCCCTGAGACAGGATCTCTAATCTGGGTAATAGTATTTTGTGCGGTCTGTTGTCTCAGCCTATGGGCCAAGAGGCGTGTGGCTCTTGGGCCTACCTAGTAGTATTTCTGGCGAACCCGTTGTAGCGCCTGTTCAGTTCTGATGTCCATCAGCTTCTGAATTTTTTGTTTAATTTCTTTTATGTTTGTGTAGACTGTCTCATCACCGGCTGCGTGCTGTCTTTGCAATTCTAGCAATTGTGTTTGCAGCTTCTCCATCTGCTGAGTTTGCTGTCTCTTAAAGTACGCCGCATATTTGATACAATCCCCTCTAAAAACTGTTTTTATTGTGTCCCAGAGAATACCTTTTGAGACTTCAGGTGTTTCATTCTCTCTAACTATTTGTTCCAATCTGGATTTAGCCATGTCCGTGAATTCCTTCAAATTCAACATATAGTTGTTAAATTTCCACAGGTCTGACCTCTTTTCCTATTCCATTCCATTTCCATCAGGATCATAGAATGGTCCGAGGTGTAGAAGGGATGTGCCTACAGCTAGTCACTAAGTTTTGGTGTTCTCCGATATTAAAATATAGTCTATTAGGTGTGTATGACCCATGCGGGTAAGAAAAATGTGTGTATTCTCTTCTCCCTGGGTTCTCTCCTCTCCAGGTGTCTACCCAAAAGGCCTTTCTCAGATGGGCCTTTATCTCTTTACTAGTGGGATTCTGCCTAAAATTGCCCTTCCTAGAGGTGTCTATTTGTGTCCAGATTTGATTTAGGTCCCCTCCTATGATTAGCCTTCCCTTCTGCAAATCCACTATTTTCTGCAGTAGGACCCTGGTGACCTCCCTCGTTGTCCCCGGTGGAAGATAGAGAGACACCAGTGTAACATCTCTCCCCTCAAATTCCCCCACCAATATCACCAAACGTCCCTCCGGGTCTGCATAGGTGGAAGTCGACCGAAACTGGATATTTTTGGGTACCAGGATGGCTACCCCTCTCCTTTTTTTCCCCTTATATGCCGCCGCCGCTATCTGACTAAAGCCCAGCTTCTGCAGTTTCTGGTGCTCCTCCCTACTTAAATGTGTTTCTTGGAGAAGTACAAAGGAGGGCCTCAGCCTCTTCATGTCTGTCAGAACCTTATACCTCTTAATCGGGTTATTCAAACCATTAACATTCTGAGAAAGTACCCTTAACATAGTTTTATCAATCATTTTGGTATATATATATATATATATATATATATATATATATATATATATATATATATATATATATATATATACTTGCCTTATACTGAAGCCCCCTGTTGCATCATGACATTTTACCCCCTAATAAGCTTTCTCAACTAAAAAAACATTTGTCTCTCACTTAATCTTACACAGAAAAAGAAGGTATACATGGCACCTCCATCCCTCAGACAAAATTGTGTGTGTGTCTCAACCTTATTAAACAATGCCCTTCATTGGCCCCTGTACAGAGCCTTAGAAACAACCCTTCAGCCACCCTCCCCCAAACTATGTACAAAGTGACCTCCAAGGTAGGGGACAATTTCTAGTGTCCCCTACTGACTCGGGAAGCTAATACCGAAGTTAGAGGAAGGGAGATCAAGACCCTATCTCGTTCCTCTTGGACCTTAAAATCAGGTCCTGGCCTGCTGTTTTGGCCTGTCCGCATCAAAAGTTCCCCAGCGCCTCCAAGATTGGTCATGATATTAGCCATCGGCCCCACATTCAAGGAGGCTGCCCATATCATCCAGCTCAGAAAAAAGAACATCCGAGCGGGAGGTCTAATCATGAATCCCTCGAAAGAGGCGCCCCCCTTTCACCCACCAGCTTCATAAAACAGATGCATTACTTTGAGTCGAAGCAAATCCTTTGTTTCCCATATCCTCTCCCCATGTTTGCTCCGCACCTGAGCCACTCGCCTGACAAACTGTGAGAGGAAGAAAAAAAAAAAAAACCACCAAGCCCCCACCCCTCCCTTTATTTTACCCTTTTTGCCTCCTCCTTCCCCCCTTCTTTTAAAAGAGAGAAGAGAAAAAAAAATCACATAACAGAAGAATTATGTCCATATAGAGTCCCAGTAGAATGAAATAAAAAGGCCCTACGACTTAGTGGGCTACTAGTCCTGATTTCAAGCGTCCCAAAGTTTATATCGTAGTAGATTGTCCAAAGTGTCCCAAGACCTTAATATTCCTTCATATGTGGATCTGGCTGATAGTCCCATCTAAGAAAAGGCTAATGTTAGTTATAGTACCCCCATATGGGGGGGGGTTCATGATTTCCTGTTCTTCACCCCACCTCCTGCCGTCCTCCATTCTCTTCTCTCTCCTCCGGTTGTTTCTCTGTGCTCCTCGTGTGTGTTAAATTATGAAGCAGCCTTTTAATCTCATTCATAGTGTGCGATGATGACGTCTCTCCCAGCGGTCTATTGTCCTTCTTTGTAGATAATTTCCACTGAGCCTGGCATGAGGCCTGAGTGTCCTTTTGGTTTCTCATCAGTTGCACTTCATGCCCCTTATTTTTCATTGCTTGATATGCTTCCTCCAATGTTTGATACAGTTCAGTACCCGACTCCCAGAACACCCTGAGGCGGGAGGGGTAGGGGGTCTGAAAACAAACTCCCAACTGTCTCAATTTCCGTAATATTGGCGCGTAGGCCGTCTCTGTTGTTGTATGGAGGGTGGGTAATCCTGATCAAAAAATAACCTTGCCCTTTATATTCCACTGTATGTTGTCTCCATGCCATTCTCAAAATATGCTCCTTGTCCCTGTAACTGGAGAATTTTGCAATAATAGATCTAGGCCTCGCCTTCTCCAAGGTGGGCTTAGGCACTAGGGCCCTGTGTGCTCTCTCGATTCTGAAATTAAAGGCTTGTGGCAGATCTAATACATTTCTCAGCACTTCTTCTATAAACTCACACATGTTTCGACAAAGCTCCTTAAAGGAAGCTGTGTAAGAGGAACCCAGGGAGAGCGGGATAAATGCCGCGGCCGAGGAAGATGCGGCCCGCGCCGCCTCCTCTTCGAGGGCGATCATCTGCTCTAGCTGATCTGCCGAGCCCGCCGCCGCGGAAACCGCCGACTGGGCCTCTTTTGACTTCACCAGAGGAAAACGTTTCTCAAGGCGCCCCAGTTGTAAACGGGCAGCACGGTCTTCGAGGACGTAGGCTGAGAAGGAAGAGCACAGGTCGCAAGCCTGCGGGTCGTGCGCAAGGCCTAAACAGTAGACACACGTGGAGTGCGGATCCGTCTGAGACATCTTCTGCCCACAAGTGCATCTCCGAAAACCGGGGGTCAATTTGTCCATCGCAGCTGCGAGGGATAGAAGACCGAAGTCTAAAGCTGAAAAACTTTTAAATTCGGAAAACCGAAGAATTAGGAACCAGTCTTATACGCAGAGCGTTAAGGAGGGAAGCTGAGCTTCCAAGCGGTAAGGAAGATCTGGCGTCGTCGGGCGGAGCTGAGAGTTTTACCACCCGGGTGGGTGGAAGGAGCCAGCTTGAAGACCTTCCGGCAAGATTTAAAGCGGCAAGGATACCTGCCAGACAGTGTGGATGAACAACATATCCATGTCCCTAGAACTGAGAATTCTCCCAGTTATGCTTACTGTTTCTGCCAGGAACCTCAGCTTTATTCTACCTTAGCAGGAAAAAAGTACAACAGCACTAAATATCCATAAACAAAAAACACAGCAACAACCTCCTCTCTATGACCAATCAACACAACCTGTGCCTCAAATTGGAGGCTTGACAGAAACCAGTTGGGTAAGAAACTGGATGGAAGAATAGTCATCTCTGAGAACCACAAATTCCAAGGTAAGGAATTCCCCACTGAGGCCATATCCTTCCATCAAAAAAAAGCTGTTGTCCTGCTTGCTAAACCTCCAAAGGCAACAGCTCTCTTGCGACTAACCACAGCTCCTCAAGGTGGGTCCACATGTAATAATCTCAACATTACGGACTCTGATATACGATCTTTGAATAACAGGGAATACCAGGCAGAGCTATTATTCTAGTGATGTCCCACTTTCTGCAGCTCTTTTCCCCAAAAGCTGCATTAGCTCATGCTGGCACATCCACATTACATTGCTCTGTGAGTGTACGAATCGAGGACCAAGTGACTGCTTCACAAACATCTGAAGGTGACACCATCACTTCTACCCATCAAGCTGGCACTGCCATTGTGGAATGACATCTAAAGCCTTGGGGGAACTTCCTTCTCAGAGTCCTCGTATGCCTGTACAATCGCTTCCTTAATCCAGTGTGAAACCATGGATGAGGAAACTTTATTGCCCTTGAACTTGCCTGCCATAAAATAAACAAGTCCTAGGATTTACGAATCATTCCAACGTTAACAAATAATACTTCAGTGCTCAATGTACATCCAGGTTACAGAACATGCATTCCTTATCTTTCTGTGGATTAGCACAAAAAGAAGGAACCACCACCTCCTGACTATTGTGGAAAACTGAGTTCACCTTTAGAATATGACCCATGGATGTCCTTAGAACCACTTTGTCTGCAAAAAAGAAAGGTGACGTTCCTTACATGACAGAGCTGCTATCTCCCTCATACTACAAGGAGATGGCCAGGGAATCTTTTACCTAGTAATATAACATAGCAAAACACTACACAATTTTCATTAACTGCTACACACAATTGTCTGTGTACAGCAGTCACTTGCTACACAGTTTTTTTACTTTGTTTTTATTGTATTATAAACTGTACATGCCAGTAATCCATACAATTAATGAAAATAGACATGGTAACACCATTACATAATAGTAGTGACAAATACATGTTAGCATCAGGATTCTAAAGATCATTAAAGGGAATCTGTATGTTTCATTATGAAATTATTGTAAAGGTTACTATGAGGACCCAGTATGCAAACTGCTGGGTTATATTTAGAAAATGTTTTCAATAAGACAGAAAAATGCTTTTTAAATAGGGATGTGGAGGCATCCATTTTGTGGACAGGAAGGGTGTTGTGATGATGCCACTACCTCACCAGTGTTGACAGTGTGCATTGCAGCAGGTAAGAACAGTTTGACTGTGCTGTCAGGGATTCTATTATATTCTGAGGAACACCCAGGATTTTATGTTAGGCAGAGTGCAAGAAAAGAAACCAGTGCTTCTCGCCATGATAGAACAGGATCCCTGTCTGTAGGAGCAGTTTGTTTTAACCTGCTTAATAGCATACTGTTAGAGCTGGTGAGGCAGTGACAGCATCATAGAACCCTTCATGTCCACAAAATGGATGCCTCCACATCACAATTTTAAATGTGTTTTTCTGTCTTACTGAAAACATCTTCTAAATATAACCTAGTGATTTACATACTGGATCCTCATAATAATCTTTACAATAATTTCATAAGGAAACGTATGGATTCCCTTTAAACTGAGATAAACCACACGGGGTACCACCAGTATAACTTCACCAGTTTCCAAGAATGTCTAAAATGGTTAGGAAACTTAGCCAGATCATGACTGTGGAATACCTTAATTCAGGACAAATATTAAACTGTTTAAACATGACTTTTAACAAGTCATTAGTTCCACAATACCTATAACATTTTAAGAGGAAGTTTTAATAGTGTATGAATCACCCCCACTGCACAACTCAGACCAAACTTTAACATTAGGACAGATTACAAGAATGGTACATCGTTTCTTCTATCAGAAAATAGCTTAGACACTTTTATTAGCAGACAACCAACCTAGGTATGAACAAAGAGATGCCCCTCCCTAGTAATTTCGGAATATTTAAACACATTTGATAAAGATTAAACATTTGTAATGTTAGAGGGGACAAACTTTGGTAGTCACTATTAATAGGAAAAGAAAACGAGTACCATCTTGGTGGATACACCTCTCCACGTGCTCAGCGCCATGCACAGTACATGGCATTACATTACAAAATACAGAAAGTGTGCTTGAGGATACCAAAAACTATTTCTACCCATTGTCCAGAACGCTGTGTAAAAATTAACTTTTAAACCTCTTCTTCTGTGCTGTCTAGTCCCATTTCACTACGAGCCTTATCTCGGCAGAACTCTTGCACTATCTTGTCTACCCTTTTCCTTGCTTCCACCAGGTCATTAAACCAAAAAGTTTTATTACCAAAAGTTATTCTTAGGTGTGCTGGTGCAACCCCAATTCCCCCGAGTTGCTGGTGGATAGGATCAAACATCTTCTGTCGGGATCGGGTAGCATAGGACCAGTCGAAGAATAGTGTCACTGCCTGCTGTTCTATGTTAATCGGAAAATGTGCTCAGGCCCAGGCAAAGATAGAGTCTCGGATTTCAGGGCCTGAGATGAAATCAGCAAAGTGTGTCCAATGAACCTTCAGCTCAGCGAAAGTTGACCCTATAAACCTCGCAGATATCATCTGGGTCAAAGGACAAATGCTCCGGTATAACAGAAGCAAGCCAGGATCGGATAAACAGCCGCAGGTCTTTAGACCTATATTATGTGATCTGGTTACCTTCTGCTGCTCTTTCTTTTCCAAACCTATGCATTCCCAGACATCCATATTATTATGAGCTTTATACAGGTATATTAGGCACACATCGCCTCTCAATCTCCTGTACTCCAGCGAATATATATTCAGATCCTTCAAATGCTCCTTGTAAGTCAAAGGACTTATATTAGCTACCAGTCTTGTTGCTCTCCTCTGCACTCTCTCCATCCCCATCACCTCTCCCTTTTGTAAGGTACCCACAACTGCACACAACATTCCATGTGTGGCCTCACCAACACAGAATACAAAGGCACTACAACTTCCCTCTGCCTACTTCATATGTGTCTAGCTATACAACCCAGGGCCCTATTGGCTTTGCCAACTGTAATTTTGATCTGATCCTCGAATGATAGTCTATTTGACACAAGTACACCTAAATATTTCTCTAATTCTGTTAAATTCCTTCCCTGCATAACGTAGGTTGCTTTGATATTCCTTTTACCAAAATGCATTCATTTGCATTTATCGAAGTTGAAATAATGTTTTTTTCTCTCTGCCCATTTGGTTATACTGTCTACTTCTGATTTAAATCTGACAGCATCTTCCTTATTACTGCTGATCGCGCCCAGCTTAACATCAGCAGCAAATCTGCATAACCACGCGTGGTCTTGATGGTTTCATGGATGACACCAAGATATTAAATAACACCGGCCCCAGGATCAATCCCTGCAGTACACCGCAAGTCACAACACTCCACTTGGAGTAATGTCCTCTGATGCTCATCCTTTGTTTTCTCTCTTCTAACCAGGATCTAACCCAAAACTACTAGATTTGAGTTAATGCCCAGTTCCTTCATTGATTTAATAACCTCTTGATGTGCTACTGTGTCGAATACCTTGGAAAAATATAAAAATAAGACATTCACCGGCAAATCATTGTCCATTGCCTTGTTAATTGGTTCAAAGAAACTCAACAGATTTGTCAGACAACCTTCTTTGGTAAATCCGTATTGATCCATGAAATCTAGTAGTTTTGGGTTAGATCCTGGTTAGAAGAGAGAAAACAAAGGATGAGCATCAGAGGACATTACTCCAAGTGGAGTGTTGTGACTTGCGGTGTACTGCAGGGATTGATCCTGGGGCCGGTGTTATTTAATATCTTGGTGTCATCCATGAAACCAGATTGCATTCAGGCAATACAAAAAGACACAGGCAGAAGGGGATAGGGAGAAGTACCAGGAGAAACAAAGGGAGGCAGGGAAGTCAGTAAGGGAAGCCAAAGCTCAGACAGAAGAACACATTGCAAAATCAGTGGTTAAAGGGGACAAAACCTTTTACAGGTACATAAGTGAAAAAAGAAAGACAAAGGGAGGGATAGTGAGACTGAAGGGGGAGGATGGGAGTCGGCGTGGAGGATGACAACAGTAAAGATGACATACTGAACAGGTATTTCTGCTCAGTCTTTACTGAGGAAGAGGAGGGTAATGGGTCTGAAAGGAGTACAAGGGGTGAGAATGGTGCAGAAATGGACACAAGTCCCTTTAACGAGAAAGGGTCCTGAAGGAACTGGAAGTAATAAGAGTTGATAAAGCAATGGGGCCAGATGGGGTGCACCCCAGGGTCCTTAAAGAACTAAGAGAGGTGGTGGCTGAACCTCTGGCTATCCTGTTCAGCCAATCACTGGAAACAGGGGAGGTACCCAAAGACTGGAGGACAGCAGATGTAGTCCCCTTATACAAAAGTGGGAACAAAGAGGAAGCAGGGAACTACAGACCAGTCAGCCTCACCTCGGTAGTGGGAAAGATCATGGAAGCACTACTGAAGGAGAGATTGGTGGAACATCTGGTTGTCAATGGACTACAGGACCCAAGGCAGCATGGTTTCACCAGGGGGAGGTCATGTCAGACCAACCTCATTGAATTTTTTGACTGGGTGACTAGGGAGGTGGATCAGGGGAGGGCAGTGGACATGGCCTATCTGGACTTCAGCAAGGCCTTTGACACTGTGCCACATAGAGACTATTACACAAACTGGGGAATATGGGTGTGGGCAGGACAGTAGTGTGGTGGGTAGGTAACTGGCTGGGTGGCAGGACACAGAGGGTGGTGGTAAATGGCTGTCACTCCACAGAGGAAGAGTGACCAGTGGGGTACCACAGGGATCAGTGCTGGGACCAGTCCTATTCAACATCTTCATCAGTGACATTGCACAGGATCTAGAAGGCAGAATTTCACTGTTCGCTGATGACACAAAGCTCTGTAACAGAGTAGACACACCAGAGGTGTAGACAGAATGAGAAGGGACCTGCAGAAACTTGAAGAATGGTCAAGGGTTTGGCAGTTGAAATTCAATGCAAAGAAGTGCAAGATAATGCATATGGGGCACAAAACCCTGGCACAATATATCAGTTGGGGGTGAGGATATAGCATGCACCAAGCAGGAAAGGGATCTTGGGGTTGTCATCTCTGATGACCTCAAGGTAGGGAAACAGTGTGACAAGGCATCAGGTAAAGCAAATAGGATGCTGGGATGTATAGGCAGAGGCATCACCAGCAGGAAAGGGAGGTCATAATTCTGCTATACAAGACACTAGTGAGGCCCCACCTGGAGTACAGTGTACAGTTCTGGAGACCATACCTACGTAAGGACATAGACAGGGTAGAGAAGGTTCAGAGGAGGGCAACAAAGATGGTGCATGGGTTGCATCACAAGTCCTATGAAGACAGGTTGAAGGAACTGAACATGTACTCCCTGGAGGAGAGGAGGGAGAGAGGGGATATGATAGAGACATACAAGTATCTTACAGAGAGGAACAGGGTGCAGGAAAACACTATTTTTAAGTGAAAAAGATGTTTCAGGACTAGAGGGCATGGGATGAAGTTGGAGGGAGGAACGATTCAGAGGAAACATGAGAAAGAATTTCTTCACAGAACGGGTGGTGGACAAGTGGAACACCCTGCCAGAGGAAGTGGTGGGGACTGAAACAATCACAGGATTTAAGAATGCATGGGATAGACATAAAGGAATTCTAGAGGTCAGGGGTAAGGGGAAATAGACTTCTAGGAAAACAAACTTAACTTACAAGCTCAAATGGGCAGACTAGGTGGGCCATAGGCCCTTATCTGCCGACACTGTCTATGTATCTATGTAAGTGGGTATCCTAAACCTTTATTCAAAATGTGTAGTTCTATTTTATCCTTAATTACTCTTTCTAGGACTTTCCCTATCGATGATGTGAGGCTTATAGGCCTATAATTTCTGACATCTGCCTTGTCTCCCTTTTTAAATATGGGAACCACATTGGCCTCCCTCCAGTCATCTACCACCCTACCCTCGTCGACTGATTTTTGATAAACCATAGCTAGAGGTTCTGCCAAAATATTTGCTGTTTCCTTAAGGAATCTGGGGTGTATCCCATCAAGTCCTGGTGATTTATTTATATCAAGACACTGACGTTTGATTCTGACATCCTCTTCATCTATAATTATACTCATGTTTTTTTGTATCAATCACAACCGGTGTTGTCTCCTCTTTAGGTTAAAAGACACTACTGAAAAATGCCTGGAACTCCTCAGCCATATCTTGACAATTTGTAATATTTACATTGTCAACCTTCACTGTTCCAATCTGTGGTTTTGAGTTCTTAAGACTATTAGTATATGTGTAACAGGCTTTTTTTGTTATCCTTTATATTTTTTTATAAGTTCATTCTCATTGTCTCTTTTTGCGTTGTCTATCAGACCCTTACATATTTTCAATTTATCCTATGCATCCTGGGTTCCCAGGCGCTTAGCTGTCATATATTCTCTTTTCTTTTGTTTGTTTTATTTATCCATCTATTAAACCACCTGGGCACCGTACCTCTACTGTTATAATATTTGTTCTTTAGTGGAACAAACGTTGTTATGCATGTTTGAATTATGGTTGTGAATTTTTTCCACGTACTAGTTACATCTAGGTTCTTAAGTTCTTCTTCCCATTTCCAACTATCTAAGTAACCTATTATTTCATTATAATTAGCTTTTCCAAAACACAGCACCTCGGGTTATACCCATGATGGTGGTTCTTTTGACTTGTATAGCAAATTGAACCATATGATGGTCACTATTACCAAGTGGTTCTCTAACTTCACAATTCATTACACTTTCATTCATATTGCTAAGGACTAAGTCTAGTTTGTTGTTCCCCTCTTGTATTTTCATTTCCATAATTGGTCATACTCAACTCATTGACTAGCTCCGTAAGTTATTCATCCAGTGTTGTCGTACTTGTTTTTTCCTGCCAGTCAATTCCAGGGCAGTTAAAATCACCAACCACTATTAGGTTACTTTCA
Source organism: Neoceratodus forsteri (assembly GCA_016271365.2). Lineage (NCBI taxonomy): Eukaryota > Metazoa > Chordata > Ceratodontiformes > Ceratodontidae > Neoceratodus > Neoceratodus forsteri. Next base: position 1,734,358,059 of record CM057449.1, read on the forward strand.
ATGTCTAGGTTTCTTAATGTCCATAAAAAGTCTATGTTTTGTTTAGCAGATAGTGAAGGAGGTCTATAACAAACTCCTAAGAGTATCGTTTTGTTGTTTTTAGGAAGTAAGTTGATCCAAACCTGCTCCACTCCCTCTGCTACATATCTCGTCAAATGCAACTGTTTGAATCCCATTTCTCACATATACTGTCACACCTCCTTCCATATTGTGTTTTCGATTTCTGTAAAAAGATTGGTATCCTTCAATACTGAGCCTCCAATCTTCTTCCTGACCCCATGTTTCGGTGACTGCACAAATCATTATATTTTCATTATTAAGAATGTACTGAAGTTCATTAATTTTATTTTTCATACTTCTAGCAACAAAACCTTCCATTTATCAATCTCACCATCTAGTTTATATCTTTCATTTCATATATTGTCAGGTGCTAATGAATGCTTAGTAACAGACTGTAGATATTTTGTCTCCCCCCCCCCACCCCAAGTAACTAGTTTAAATTCATTATTATTTTTTTTTTTTTGGGTGTTGTTTCTGGGAGCCCTCGCCTTCCAACCCTCTGGCGTCCCCCTCCCACGCCGACCGGGTATCAGACCCCTCCTTCAGCCCCACTTACCCTCGTGGTGGGTGTGGGGAGGCACTCACCACCAGTTCGGATCCAGTTCGAGGAGGTGCCTTCCCGGCAGCGCCTGTGGGGGACCATCGTCATCCATGGCTAGGCTCCATTTTCTCTATTTTCTCCCTGCAGAGAGAGGCGCAAGGGACATCACGGAGAGAGCACATACGCATCCACACACGCACTGCCCAGACATCAGACCCATCTCTGGCCCATAGTATTTACAGCATCGGCGCACTGCCCCCCAGCCGCTGCTAGGAGCCAGTCAACACCGATCACTGGCAAACCCCCCACCCTGGAGAGGAAAAGCAGTCCCTCGAATGCTCAATCCCTCTCCAACCCTGCCAACCCCGACGACCCGTGCTTGCTCCCGAACATGGGTTGCCAGTGTAGCGCGAGGTAAGGCAACCAGCGCCTCAGCCCTCAGTGCCACCGGGCTGGCTAAATTCATAATTGTTAGTGCAGATGTCATGCTTTTAGCTAGTATTTCCATACCTTATTCAAAGATGCAAACCATCTTTTGAGAACTACTGTTTGTTAGCCCAGAAAATGCCCCAGAAATGTATGAATAGAAGCCCATCTTCCCTGCAACTGTTAGATAGACTAGCATTAATTCTCATTATTGTACGATTCTTTTCATGCCTTGCCTTAGGGACTGGTAAGACACTTGAAATCACAATTTTACATCCTTTTTCTCTTAACCTCTTGCCCAGAGTCAAGCGCTTGTGGCAGATTTCTTTCTCATGTGTATTGTCTGCGTTGTTTGTACCCACATGTAATATAACCACATCATCCTTATGAACCAATTTATTTATTCTCTCACTGACATCCGAACTTTTGGCTCCTGGCAAGCAAGTCACTGAAGTGTGTAATCTCTCTGCTGTTGGAATGTGCTGATCTACAAATCTCACAACAGTATCCCCTATAATTAGTGTTTTCTTTGTTACTGGGTTTAATTTATTAATGTCCTTGTTATACAATTGTTCCCTAGATGTCGTTTTGAGTTTTATGTGACGACATTCTCATCCCACTATCAGAATTAAATGCTCCAGAATTTATGCTTGAGCCTTTTATTGGGATAGGTGTTATATGGGAGATAACTTGCAAAGGTATTTTTTTTTTTTTGTGAAGTCATTTTGATTTGGTACATCCATTATAGAATCCTGAGACTCAAATATTGTACCCAATTCTACATTACCATTTATAACTTCTGAATAAGCTAGTTGACCTAGCTCTCTGTTGAGCTGTAAAAATCAACCTCAGGGTTTTAGGGATCCAAAAAAAATGTCTAAGACTGCAGTGTGTTTGTAATGCTCTTCACCCACACTTCCCCTTCATGAGGGTTCTCCTGCAGCATCACAGTAATGCTCTTTGCCTGCATGTTCCTAACATGACTGATGATCAAAAATGCATGTGAAAAAGGGAAAAGAAGTTTTTTTGTTTTATTGTAATTAGTCTTTATGCTCCTCCAGCTGGGGCCTCATTCTGCTATGGCTGCAGTTTCTCCCCATACGCTGTCCCTCCGTGAGCTGCTGGGATAAGCACGCAACAGGCCCCCTTGCGTAGCCCCTCCAACTGCCGTCCCTGACTAATCTGCACCACCGCACCCAAGCATCCCTAGGTGACACTACTGCAGTGGGAATTGGATGGCTTCCCATCCAAAGAGGGAGATCGTCCTCAGAGACACTCAATCCTCCCCACCAGACAGGCCCCTGATAACCCAAGCTTGTTCCTGAACTCTGGTGCCCAGCATCACAAGCACTAACTTTAGCACTACTCCAAGAGGCCAGTCCATAAACATCTGGGTTTCATATAAGAAATCAGGCTGGGCAAGCAGGGGGAGAGGTAGTTCAAGGTGGGTGCACGGCCCCATGGGATTAGTGCATGAGAGAGGGCAAGTAACAGAGATTACTGTGCTTCTCCTCTGGTAGGCAGATCACATGTTTCGTAGTACAATCCCAATCCCCTCCCAACTACAACACACAAGCAGGTATAAAATGAACTGCAGCCGTTAGCAAGTCCACTAGAAAACAACACTGCAGTTAACAAGAAATGGTTCATGTCTTGCACTGCAATATCAGGTAAACTGTTCACTGGTTCAGATAAACTCTATGATGCCCTGTCATACGCAGGTCCTGTAAGAGTGATACGCAGGTCCTGTAAGAAGGTAAGGGCTGTCTCTGACTGCGGCCTTTAAAGTCCCCTTGGAGCGAGCAGGAGGCCCACCGGCAGTCCCAAGCACACATCCTCTGTCCGAATGCAAAAATCTCACTAAACTACCAAAGCAACAACAAATTCAGACTAACAGCACAATCACTAGAGCCTAGCTGCACACTTAGGAAAATAAACACTCTTCTGAGGCAACCAAACCAACCTTCCTTCCCTTCCCTTTCGATTTAGTTACTTATCTAATCCGTCATTGTTAACCAGGAAAGATATACTGTGGTGGGGTTACATCATGGACTGGTTTTGTTGCATCACCCATGTTGTAACTCTCCCGTGTCGTACCTGAAAACAGGCAGTTTCTGCCTAGTGTAGCTACCTGGTTAACAAAAAATAAATAAATAAATGAGTATAGTTTTTGATCAGATGATGGAGTATTTACATAAATATTCGGTACTGACTTCAGCACAAAATGGATTTCGTCCTGGCCACAGTACTTCAACTGCCTTGGTGGGGTTCACGCATTCCCTGCATGAGGCCCTTGATAGGGGACATTATGCAGCAGCTGTTTTTGTGGACCTCACCAAGGTATTCGACTTGGTTAATTACAGATTGTTGTTAACAGCCCTTTGCAAGCTGGGCTTTTCACAGGATGTTATTTGCTGGTGCCTGAACTATCTCCGTAATCATACTCCATCCAGTAAAATAAAAAATCATATTTCTTCTTCAGCTGTGGTGTCACTCGGTGTCCCTCAGGGTTCTGTTCCGGGTCCCCTTTTATTTAGTTTATTTTTGAACACTTTACCTCTTGTTTGCATGAACACTCATATATTTCTTTATGCAGATAATGCGGTGATCCTCACAAGCGGCCCCAACTTCCAGGGTTATGGAAAATTTGACTTCTGATTTTGTTAAAGTACAAGGTTGGCTTTTGTTAAATAAAATGGTTTTGAATGAAAAAAAATCAAAATTTAAATACCTGTAAATTTTCTTTCTCTGATGACTGGTTTCTGGGCTTCCATACACATGGGCTGTACCTCCTGATGCAGATAGGAAGGCAGGAACTAAAACTCTGCAGCTGGGGATATCCAGCCCTCCACTTCCTGTTTCTATCAGTTCTTCTGAAGGCAGTCCAAATGTGGCAATACTACATGAACTTGGAAACAAAAAACAAGAAAATGAAGGTATACACGGCCAAATGGCCAACTTTGTACATTCTGGGAGGGAAGCAGAAGCCCCGAGACCAGCCTTCGGAGAAAGAAAATTTACAGGTATTTAAATTTCGATTTTTTTTCTCCTAAGCTGGTCTCTGGGCTTCCCATACACATGGGATATACCAAAGTTGTATATCCTCAGATATCCCGGGTGGGAAGAATGTTAAGTGCCCTTAAGGGTCTACCACCGCTTGAAGAACTCGGCATCCAAAGGATGCCTCCGACGAGGTCGTCGCATCAAGTTTGTAAAATTTTGTAAACGTGTGAATGGATGACCATGTGGCCACCCAGCATAGGTCTGCTGGAGATGCTTCTCTGAAGTCCGCCCATGAAGTGGCCATAACTCTGGTGGAATGGGCTCTCACTGGGCCAGGCAAAGTTACTCCAGCCTGATCATAAGCCATGATGATGACAGAATGGATCCATCTGATTATTGAGTCTTTTGAAGCTTTTTTACCCATATTTTGACCAGTAGTTAGAATGAACAAACAATGTTTTTTGAATAGAATCCATTCTTTTAATATACACTTTCACCGCTCTTCTTGGATCCAGTGTGTGAAATTCCCTTTCCTTTTCATTTTTTGGGTGTGGGTAGAAGGAAGGCAGAATCAACTGCTGGTTGCAATGGAATGGAGACATAACTTCTGGCAAAAAAAAAATGGATCTGTTCAGAGCACCACAGAGTCCTGATGAAAAACAGTATACGGCTCTTTGGTGGACAAGGCTCCTAGCTCGCTGATTCTCCTGGCTGAAATAATAGCTATGAGAAAGGTGACCTTCATTGTGAGATGCATGAGGGATGTCTCCTTGAGAGGCACAAAAGGAGCCTTGGTCAAAGCTTTGAGAACCAGATTAAGTCTCCAAGGTGGTACCGCTGGTTTAACTGGAGGGTGTTTCAATGTTGCTGCCCTTAGAAACTGCCTGACATGGGGATGTGAACCCAACGACTCCCCTGAATCCACCAACAAGAGCACCCCCAGTGCGAAAACCTGAACTCGTAAGGTGGCTAGTTGCAGTCCTTTGTCACATCCATCTTGAAGAAACGGCAATAGTACAGGCAATGATACTGAATGGTTTCCTCCAGATTCTGTAATACACTTTAGAGAAAGTGAGTTCACCATCATTTCAGTAACAGAAGCGGTGCAGCCTAGCTCTTTGAAAGTTTCCCGCTCAATCTCCAGGCCAAGAGGGACAGGTTGTTCAGGCTGGGATGCAGAATCAGACCCTGATGGAGAGGGTCCAGGCTGATCTGGAAGGTTGGAGGTGGTCACCTTGATAGATGAATGAGAAGCGGGAACCATGCGTAACAAGACCATCGGGGACAGACTAAAATCAGTTCTGCCCAGTCCAGAGCCACTTTATGGAGGACTATGGATAGAAGCTGGTATTGGAGGAAAGGCATACAGGAGACCGAAACTGACCCCAGTCTAGGGAAAAGGCGTCCTAAGCCACCACTAGTTCGTCCTTGGCCAGGGAGCAGAACTGCTGTACCTTGGAGTTTCGCGGCAGGCGAAAAGATCTATCTGAGGATTGCCCCACTGTTCTGTTAGGATGTAGAAGGCACTGTCCTTCAGCTCCCATTCCCCTGGTAGAACATCCTTGCGACTGAGCCAGTCTGCTGTGACATTTTCCTGTTCTGGAATATACACTGCTCTTATACTTGCCAGGTGGTGATCGGTCCACTGAAAGAGAGGAAAGGACTCTCGTAACATTTTTAAGCTTCTTGTGCCACCCCGATGGTTGATGTATGCCACTGTTGTCCGATTGTCTGTTAGAATCAGTACTTCCTGATTGAGGACTTGCTGTTCGAAGTGCATCAGGGCAAGGCGTACTGCTCTCATCTCGAGGACATTTATGCTGTACCTTGTTTCTAACAGTGACCACTTGCCCTGAGCTGACAGCTGATGCAGGTGAGCCCCCTAGTCCCTGAGAATTGCATCAGTCGTGATTCGGATTTGGTGTGGTTGGACCAACTTTTTTTTTTTTTTTTTTTACTCTATTTATTCACCCCATAGGACAGGGCATCCTTCCGGGGTGCTTACTCCCTGCTTGAACTTCCACATCCGAGTCTCCCCACCCGCACTGCCCAGACCAGACCCCAACCTACCGGTATGGCTGGGATCTGCGCAGCCTACAGGTTGGTGCCCGGGGAGATCTCGGCAAGCTGGGCCAGTGGTGGGATGTGGGCTGTGCCATGGAGGCCCCCATCATCTTCACTATCCTCTGGAAAGGTTTTTTCCTTCCTTAGTTGTCCCTCCCCCCGAGCGCGAAGTGCAGTGACGTCATGGCACATGGCAACCCTGCCAACATAATTGCGCTCGCCCCATATTACGAGCTGGTTGTCTTGCAGTACCCCTGATCTCCATCAGGGGCCACTGGGACACCAGACAACCCTATGCCTTCCCCCCAGGAGAGGAGAGCAGTCCATCAGACGCTCCATCCTCTCCTTCCCCTTCCGACCCCCGGCAAGCAGAGTCCACTACCGAACCCGGGTCGCCAGTGTGGTGCGAGGTGTGGCGTCCAGCACCTCAACCCTCAGCACTACCGGGACAGCTTGGATGGCTCAACTTACGATCCATCATGACATTTGTCCTCCAGGTCCACCACTGGAGGAAAGTTTTTATCAGTTGAGAAATTGGGATCAGTTGGTGCTGGCTGTTTCTGGACTGGGACCACAGTCTGAGCAAACGTGCTTGAATAGACCACATGTGGGTTACAGCCCAAGGGACTGAATCCGTCAGCGATACTAGAGTCCTAATTAGCAGCACGAAGGATTGAGCAGGCAGCTGATGAGCTGTGTGAAACTTTTTGATGAGCTTCAGCAGGTCCCTGTATTTCGTTTCTGGGGGAAAGACCTTGTTGGCTTGTGTCATGAAGTCTGCCCCTAGGTGGTTCAAGGTCTGGCTTGGAGTTAGGGAACTTTTTCTCCAGTTTATGACAAATCCATGTGCCAACAGGCACCAGACTACCTCTGCCAGTGTTTGTACTGCTTGGTCGAGCTGCAGGGCCTTGATGAGAATACCGTCCAAGTAAGGGAAAAGTTGTATCCCTTGGTTCTGAAGGGCGAGCTATGACCACTACTAGCACCTTGGAGAATGTCCTTGGGGCTCAAGAAAGCCCGAATGGCAGTGTTTTGAATTGGAAGCGCTGCTCCCCCACCTTGAACCCGAGATATTGCCTGTGTAGTCCCTGGATGGGAATATGCAAATAGGCATCCTGCAGATCAATGGATGCCAGAAAAATCGAAATTTGGGTACCTGTAAATTTTCTTTCTCAGACAGCTGGTCTCCGGGCTTCATTACGCCTGGGCTCCACCTCCTGATGACATCTGTAGGCAGGACTAATGTTGTGCAGCGGGGTGGGATAAGGAGCCCTCCATATCCGGTCATTGCCAGTCATTCTTCACACAGTCCTCCTGAGGCAGTACTACAAGAACTTGGAAACAAAAAACACAACATTTACGGCATAATTGGCCCAGAGGCCAAAAACACAACAGTTATGGTCTAAGTGGCCCTGAGGCCTGCCAACTATATACATTCTGGGAGGGAATCTGAAGCCCGGAGACCAGCCGTCAGAAAAAGAAAATTTACAGGTACCCAAATTTCGATTTCTCTCTCCTAAGCTGGTCTCCGGGCTTCATTACGCCTGGGATATCCAAAAGTAGTGCATCCCTAGAGTGCCGGGTGGGAAGAATGTCAAGTGTTCTTAGGGGTCCACCACCACCTGGAGCACTCGGCCGCCAAAGGAAGCGTCCGAGGACATCACATCCAGTTTGTAGAACTTTGTAAATGTGTGAATGGATGACCAGGTGGCCGCTCTGCATATGTCTGCTGGGGATGCTTCTCTGAAGTTCACCCATGAAGTGGCCATAGCCCTGGTGGAATGAGCTCTCACTGGACCAGGCAGGACTATTCCCGCCTGATCATATGCAATAGTGATTACTGATCTAATCCATCTGGCTATAGAGTCTTTTGAAGCTTTTTTACCCACATTTTGGCCTGCAGTTAAAATGAACAAGCTTGATGTTTTGCGAATAGCATCCATTCTCTTAATATATAATTTGATTGCTCTCCTCGGATCTAGAGTATGAAACTCTCTTTCCTTTTCGTTTTTCGGGTGAGGACAGAAGGAAGGAAGAATTAGCTCCTCGTTACAGTGGAAGAGACATAACCTTTGGTAAAAACCCTGGAGCCGTCCGGAGTACCACAGAGTCCTGATGAAAAATAATGTGGGGCTCTTTGGTTGAGAGCGCTCCCAGTTCGCTGATTCTCCTGGCTGACATAATACCTATCAGCAAGACCACCTTCATTGTGAGATGCATGAGAGAAGCCTCTTTCAGAGGCTCAAAGGGTGCTTTTGTTAGGGTCTTGAGAACCAGATTAAGTCTCCAAGGTGGTACGGTCGGCTTAATTGGGGGGGTGTTTTAACGTTGCTGCTCTTAGAAACTTCCTGACATGAGGGTGAGATCCCAGAGCATCTCCCAAATTTGCCAACAAGAGCACCCCTAATGCAGAAACTTGAACTCTTAAGGTGGCCAGCTGCAGACCTTTGTCAAAACCCTCCTGAAGAAACTGTAAAAGGACCGGGAGGGATATTGGATGATCCTGTATAGCTTTAGATTGGAGCCAGAACAAGAATTTTCCCCAGATTCTATAATATACTTTATAGAAGGATGGGCGCCTGGAGTTTACCATCATTTCAATGACTGGAGCGGTGTAGCCTAACTCTTTGAAAGTTTCCTGCTCAGTCTCCAAGCCGAGAGGGACAGATTGCTCAGATTGTGGTGCACCACCGGACCCTGATGAAGGAGGTCTGAGCTGAGCTGGAAAATAAAGGGTGATTCCTCTGACAGCTGAATGAGGAGTGGGAACCAAGGGTGGCAAGGCCACCTGGGCAGACTAGAATCATCTCCGCCCCGTCCCTGGCCACCTTGTGTAGGACCCTGGATAACAGCGGAATTGGGGGAAAAGCATACAGGAGGCCGAGGCAACCCCAGTTTAGGGAGAAGGCGTCCTGAGCTAGTGCTAGATTGTCTCTTGCCAGGGAGCAAAACTGCTGCATCTTGGCGTTTTGTCGACGTGCAAACCGATCTACCTTTGGTTTGTCCCACCTCTCTATTAGAAGCTGGAATGCAGTATCCTTCAAGCTCCCATTCTCCCGGGAGGATGTCTTGGTGGCTTAACCAGTCTGCTGTGACATTTTCCTGTCCCAGTATGTACACGGCCCTTATACTCGCCAGGTGTTTTTCTGCCTAATGGAAGAGAAGATGAGACTCCCAGAGCATTTTTGAACTTTTTGTGCTGCCCCAATGGTTGATGTAGGCCATAGCTGTTCGACTGTCTGTCAGAATCAACATATCCCAGTTGAGCACATGTTAACGGAAGTGTATCAGGGCTAGCCGAACTGCCCTCATCTCTAGGATATTTATGCTGTTCCTTAATTCCGTCAGGGACCACTTGCCCTGGGCCGACATTCGGTCTAGGTGAGCCCCCAACCCCCTGAGGCTTGCATCTGTTGTGATTCTTGTTTGGAGCGGATGGCCTAGCTTTCGGCCCCTCATCACATCTTTCCTCCGAGACCACTATGCGAGAGAGGTTTTTATCTGCTGAGGAACTGAAATGAGCTGGTGCTGACTGTGCCTGGACTGGGACCACAGATTGAGCAGATGAGCTTGAATTGGATGCATGTGCACTAGAGCCCATGGTACTAAGTCTGCCAGTGACATCAACGTCCCGATCAGCTGCATAAAGGACTGTGCCAGCAGATGAGCGGAGCTTTTGAATTTGTTGATAAGCTCCATCAGGTCCCTGAAATTCGACTCTGGGGGAAACACCTTGTTGTCCCGTGTGCTGAATACTGCTCCCAAGTGGTTCAAGCTCTGGCTCGCGATTAGGGAACTCTTCGTCCAGTTGATGACAAAACCATGTGCCGTGAGACACTGGATCACGTCCGTCATTGCCTTGGTTGAGCTGCGGCGCTTTGATGAGGATATCGCCCAGTTAAGGGAACAGCTGGATCCCTCAGTTCCGAAGGTGGGCTACCATTGCTACTAGCACCTTTGAGAAGGTTCTTGGGGCTGATGAAAGGCCGAAAGGAAGAGTCTTGAATTGGAAGTGATGGTCCCCTACTTTGAATCTCAGATATTGCCTGTGCAGGTTGTGAATAGGAATATGGAGGTAGGCTTCCTGCAAGTCAATGGATGCCAGAAAACCTCATTGCAGCACTTCCTTGACAACTGATGACAGAGATTCCATTTTGAATGGTCTGCTGCATACAAAACAATTTAGGAATTTGAGGTCTAAGACAGGTCTGTGACCTCCTGTATGTTTGGGTACAAGGAAAAATAGGGAGTATCCCCCCCCCCATTGGCCTCTTGGTGGGGTACCCGTTCGATAGCCCTTTCTAGCAGAAGGTCCGCGATAGCCTGCCATGTCGCTTGTCTTTTGAACGAGTTGTTTGAGATGGGAGAGGGCACCACATGAGGTAATGGAGGCTTGGACTCGAACTCTATCAGGTAACCTTTGCGGATAATGTCTAGCACCCATCTGTCCGACGTGGTCTGGGCCCATTCCTCGAAAAGTTCTGAAAGCCTGCCCCCTACTCGAGGATGGGCCCGCATGGCCTCATTGTGATTTTTGTGGTGTTATTCCTGTTGTCTCTGGAACCTCCACCTCTGCCGGAACCGCCTCCTCTGAAATTCTGCTGGTTCTGGGAGAACCATGTTCTTTTCCCTGAAAAGCTGGAGCTCTGCCCCTTGTTATAACCTCTGTCACGAAAACTGCACCTTGGACCTGAAGACCACGCTTTGGCCCAACCCCTGGACTGGGGCATATGCACCTCCGCGGTTTCCCTGGCTTCCTTCACTGCCTCCTTCAGTGCCGACCCGAACAGGAGGTTACCTTCGTAGGGTGCATTCACCAAATGGCTCTTTGAGGATGCATCTGCTTGCCATGCCCGAAGCCAAAGGTTGCAGTGAGCCGAGGTTTGATAAAACATGGTCCGCGCAGCAACACCGACCACCTCCTCTGACACATCCGCTGCATAGGCTGAGGCCAACCCCATTAATTGCAGCTGATGGATAATGGGGGAGTTCTTTTCTGGGTCTTCCGCGAACTGAAAGGCTAAATCCGATGCCCAGGATAAGGTGGCTCTGGCAGAGAATAGGTTCACGGTGGCTGCCTTGAGGGAAGTTGCCGAGGCTTGAAAGGCTTTTTTGAGGGAGGAGTCCACCTTTCTGTCTACTGGGTCTCTTAGAGAAGCCCCTCCTTCAGCTGGCATGACAGTTTTCTTGGTGAGGTTAGAAATTAAGGGGTAGATTCTGGGGCAGTCTAACCACTTTTCGGACTGTTTATTGTCAAACTTCATAAGTTTGGAGATCCGTCGGGGAACCGGATAAGCATGTTCTGGACTTAGCCATTCTTCTTTGAGCAGATTCTCAATGGCGGGAGGTATAGGGAAGGCTGTCGCTGTCTGGAGGCAGATGTCAAGCGAAAAGCCTGTTTCGATTGAGAGGTGACAGGAGGAAAAGAGTCGCAGTGAATCTCGGAAATTACTTTTTTGATGAAAAAGTCGAGGTCCTCCATGTCAAAATTTCGGGCTGGGGAGTCGTCGGAGTCTGATGATGAGTCCACTATCTTCCCTTCCTCGGTGGAGGAACTGGTGACCGAGGATTCTGGGGAATAACCCCTGTGGCGTTTGCCCTTATGAATGCCCATAGGTCCACTTCATGAATGAGACCTTTTCTTCCTCCTGCGAGAGTAATGGTGACCGTCCTCATCTGACGATCTGCCCCCTTCTCTGGATTTCTTTTTCTTGTGCAAGCAATGACAGAATAGCCCCCCCTCATCACAAGAGGATTGGTAGGGGCTCCTTTTTCTTTTAGCCTTTTTGTTGGGTCTCCTGTCCGGTGATCCTGGAGGCTGCCATTCAAAGGAAGAAGGGTCCATAGCAAAGGCCCTATTCAGCCTATCAGTTCGGGGTCTAGGGTGGGGGTATCTCTGGATGTTGCTGTTCCCCTAGAGGCAGCCAGTCGTTCAGATCTTTCTGGAACATTTGACTGTGCTTACTCCGACCTGGAAGTAGCTGTCCGGTCAGACCTCTCTTGGGTATTTGCCTGTGATGAGAGAGAGGTTGCGTCCACTGAGCCCTCCCCACTAGTGGCCACTGCCTTTTCACATGTAAGGCAGAGAGAGCCAGCAGAAGTGATTAATAGTGGGGACTTACAGCGCTGACATTCCCCCCCCCCACTTGATTTTTCTGAGGCCATTGCCTTGCTTCTGTAGGCAATATGATATCCCCCTCCCCAGTCAGAGAGTGCTAACCCCTTAGCACTGGTTATCTTGATCCTCGTGAAGCACTGCTTCCTGGCCACCAACAGAAACCTGGCAGAGAGAACTGCCCTTTGACTCTAAGCCTCCTTGGCTTACGATGTGGGTTGGGGTGAGCCAGCCCAGCACTGCCACTGTAGAGGAAAAGCCCCTCTTGCCTTTTCAACGAGGTACAATGAGGCGAGGAGCAGACTAGCGTGCTGAGGTGTCGCCTGTGCCTTCCTGCATGGAGAATCGCGCTGCTCAGGGAAGCTGTGACGAGCGGTCTAAAGCTTTCCGAATGACCGCTCATCAGCACAGAAAGAAAAGCACTTTAAGTGACCATCGGAAAAGCTCCAGTTCCCTCTGGCCAGTCGCTATATGTAGCCGCTAGCTGTAGCCCTGAAGCTCCAAATCCCTCTGGTCAGTCGCTATATGTAACCACTAGATGTAGCCCTTGAAAGTGGGGCCTCATGCGTGGGAAAAAGGCTGCGAGGTGCTTCTGCGAGGTGGGGCCAGTCTGTGTAGCTTGCAAGGCTGAGACTGAATCCCACCACTGAAGATTACAATCAGAACCACCGATCCCCAAGGATAATGTCTCAAGAAAAACTTACGGTCTCTTCAGCCCTGCCACGAGTGACAGGGCTTCTGCTGCACATTGCTTGCTTCAGTGAAGGCAGGAAATAAACTGGCAATGTCCGGATGTGGAGGGCTCCTTATCCCCCCTTGCTGCACAATGTTAGTCCTGCCTACAAATGTCATCAGAAAGTGCAGCCCAGACTTAATGAAGCCCGGAGACCAGCTTAGGAGAGAGAGAGAGAATCCCCTTGTTGCAACTCCCTGATGACTGACGACAAGGTTTCCATCTTGAAGGGTCTGCTGTGGACAAAACGATTCAGGAATTTGAGGACTAGAACTGGCTTGAATCCCCCTGTGCGTTTTGGCACAATGAAGAATAGAGAGTAGAGTCCCCGACTGATCTCTATGGGGGGGAACCTGCTCAATAGCCCCTGCTTGAAGAAGGTCTGTAATGGCCTATAATATTGCCTGTCTTTTGGACAGGTTGCCCGATATAGGGGAGGGCACCACATGAGGTAGTGGGGGCTTAGATTCTAATTCTATTAGGTAACCCTTGCTGATGATGTCTAGGACCCATCTGTCCAATGTGGTTTGGACCAATTCCTCGAGAAAATTTGAAAGTTTGCCCCCTACTCAAGGATGGGCCCAGATAGCTTCATTGTGACTTCTTGTTAACAGGGATGTTTACTAGCTCCCCTATTATTCAATATCTATATAGATACCTTATTAGATTATGACTTAAATGATCAGTGGGATTCTCCAAAAATAAAAAGATCAATACATACACAACCTAGCATACGCAGATGATCTAATTCTACTATCACTGACCCCTAAAGGACTAGAATTAAAATTTAAATCTCTTGTGAATAAATGTAAAGAATTGGAATTGAGAATAAACCTAGACAAAACAAAAATAATGATCTTTGGAAATCGGTCATCAAAACCAAGGATTTTTTGTACAATGATGCCCCTATTGAAATAGTGACATCTTATAAATACCTTGGTATAACATTACACTCTAGAAACTTCTGGGCACATCATATTAAGGAACAGATTAATAAGGCAAAGTATGCAGCAAAAGCACTGCAAAGATTTAACCTTAAATATGGAGGTTTTACGGTAATACCCCTGCTATTAAAGCAGGAGGCAAAAATACCCCACTACTATTATGTGGAGCGGAAATCTGGGGATATAATCATTATCCACAACTGAAACCCTCTTTATATTATCATAAATATATTTTACAAGTTCCACTTCAATGGCTGGATCAATAGTTAGAACAGAATTAGGTAGATTACCTTTGATTTCCCTTATTAACCTAAGGATAGTCACATATTGGTTGAGATCAATAAATAATATAAATAATGTTGTGCCATTGAACTGTATAATGGAAAAGGAATCCTGGCATAAAGATGGTTTTACCTCTCTATGGTTAAAATCCCTTTTTCAAATATTACACAGTATAGAGTCAACTCACCTATGGAATGATTGGCAAGCGGAAATAAAAATACACGAAAGCTATAAGGTTAATTTAAAAACAAAAAACTTTTACAAAAGCCACACAAATTCAGATGAATCAAGTAAGGAGCCAAAGACAAGCCCTGTGGTTTGCTCAAAACAAAATTGATTCCAACATGGAAGAATATTTGCGACTTCCTTTATCACCATACATACGTAAAGCAATAACCTGGGTGAGATTTAAACTTATTACATCAAAATACATTTACTTTAATAAATTAAAATTAAATGAATCAACTCAGGATAAATGTCCTTGCAATAGAGGATTCACTGAATCGTTAAAGCATGTATTAATTCAATGCCCTTTATTTAATTATATTCATTTTAAATATTTGGGGAAAATTCTTAGTAAATATGTAAATTTAACATATGATGTGATATTCATATTGATGCACCCAATGACTGTTCAAGATGCAATACTGGTAGGGAATTTTATAATGTCTGTAATAAGTGTTAAGAAAAAAAGCATACCGAAAGTGGCTCAGAGATAAATGAATTGTTTTTTATACAATCTGAAGAATTTTAACCAGCATACTTTCTTATGAGAGTTATTCTAATGAGATAAGGAGTCTGTTTAACCATATTTTTAATTTATTTCACATTTTGTATTTTTAAATTTAAAAATTGTAATGTCCAGAAATTTTTCTAATTTATTGGAAGAACAATAAACTTGACTTGACTTCTTGTTGCTGTTCTCAGTTGTCTCTGGTGCCACCACCACTGGATCCACCTCCTCGGAAGTTACGCTGGTTATGCGAGGAGAACCATGTTCTTTTTCCCGAGAAATCAAGAGTTTTGACCCTTGTTGTAACCTCGGTCACGAAAATTGCATCTGGGGCCTGAGGACCATAATTTGCCCCTGCCTCTTGACTGGGGCATGTGCACCTTTAGCCGTCTCCCCAGATTTCTTCACCACTTCCTTCAGGGCTGAACTAAACAGGAGATTACCTTCATAGGGTGCGTTTACCAAATGGCTCTTCGAAGAGGCGTCCACTTGACAGGCCCGAAGCCAGAGGTTGCGGCGAGCCGAAGTTTGATAAAACATGGTTCGAGCAGCGCACCTGACTGCCTCTTCTGACACGTCTGCTGCATAAGCTGAAGCCAAACCCATTAATTGCAGCTGATGAATAATAGCCTTGTTCTTCTCTGGGTCCTCAGTGAATTGAA
This sequence comes from Neoceratodus forsteri, assembly GCA_016271365.2. Classification (NCBI taxonomy): domain Eukaryota; kingdom Metazoa; phylum Chordata; order Ceratodontiformes; family Ceratodontidae; genus Neoceratodus; species Neoceratodus forsteri. The sequence goes on from CM057449.1 coordinate 1,734,373,622, forward strand.
AGGCTAAATCCAAGGACCAGGACAGAATGTCTCTGATCGAAAAAAGAGTGGCAGTTGCCACCTTGAGAGATGCTGCTGATGCTTGGAAGGCCTTCTTGAGCAAGGCATCCACTTTCCTGTCCACTGGGTCCCTAAGCGATGCCCCTCCCTCAGGTGGGATGACCACATTCTTGGTTCGGTTTGAAATCAGAGGGTCAATTCTGGGGCAGTCTAGCCACTTTTCCCCGACTGTTTCTTGTCGGACTTGAGGAGCTTAGAGATCCGCCAGGGCACTGGGTAGGTGTGTTCTGGACCATACCATTCCTCCTTTAGCAAGCCCTCAATGCTGGAGGAATAGGGAAAGCCGTGGCTGGTTTGGCGGCAGATGCCAGGCAAAAAGCCTGTTTCAGCTGTGTTGGAGCCGTTGGGGAAGATCTGAGGTGAATCTTGGCTAGGACCTTTTTTTATGAAAAAGTCAAGGTCCTCCAGGTCAAAGTTTCTGGACGGGGAGTCCTCCAAGTCCAATGATGAGCCCACTAGCTCCCCCTCTTCGGGAGAAGAGGAACTGGAGTCTGGGGAAAGCTCCCTGCAATGCTTCCCCTTATGGGTGCCCCTAGATCTACTCCAAGAACGAGATCTTTTCTTTCTCTTGTGGTGTGAGAAATGCTGATCCTCCTTGTCCGAGGATCTGTTCCTGTACTGGGATTTTTTTCTTCTTATCATAGTGATGTGGAGACAACTGCCCCTTTTCGGATGAGGACAGGGACAGGGTCCTCTTTCTTTTTGCCTTCTTATGAGGGCTCACATCTGGTGACCCGGGGGTTGCCAGTCAAAGCATGCAGGGTCCAGAGCGAAGGCACTGTTTAGCTTGTCTATGAGGTCTGGGGCCAGAGAGGAAGCTGCGGACTGCTGGGTCTTCATGGTGGCCGCTGCTCTCTCAGACCTGGTGGCTGCTGCTTGCTCAGACCTGTCTGTCTGTTGGCTATCAGTCTGAGCTGAGGAAAAGGAGCCCTCCGTCGTGTCCTCCCCATTCGCAAATGCTGCCTTCTCACATTTTAGGCAAAGCGAACCAGCGAAAATGATTAGTAATGGGGACTTGCAGCGCTAGCGTTTTCTGCCCCTAGAAAGTCTGTCTGAGGCCATGACACAAAATGTCCCTACTTCCCTTTAATTCACTATACCCACTCCCCCAGAGGTTTCCTGATGCTATGCTGGGAGGCTGTTGAAGCTTCAACGAATTCCTGATGCTGGCCCTTTAAGGGCAAAATACTGAGCTGCTCCCTTTTGCCTTTGCTGTATTCTGTAAAGTCTATCTTGTCCCTTATGAGTTTGTCTTGTCCCTTATGTTGCTGGGGGGATGGGGACCTGCACAACACTTAGAAAAAGCTCAGTTGGACCTGAATAGCGCTCCCCTTGAACTGCAGCACTCGTCGATGAGAGTACACTGAACATCGATGAATGGCTGTAATAGCACTGCAGGCCCACTGTCGATGAGCAGCTAAAGAATTCAGAATGCCAGCCGTCGATAGGAGAAACACAGAGCTGCCATCGGCGTGGAGATGGATCCTCTTTAAGCACTCAGGTGCTGTTTCTATTCCCCTGATCGCCAAAAAACGGCACTAGAAGAGTAAATCCAGAGTAGGAGCTGGGCTGATCCCAAAATCGCGGGAAAAAAACTCATCAGTGAAATGGGGCTAATCTGTGCAGCTTGCAAGGAACTGGCTGAGACTGGAACTCACACAGGAGCGCTGGGTCAAAGCTACGTTTCCTCAGAAATCCAGTGAAAAGTAATTTTTTGACTTACAGTCTGCTGTCTTCAGCCCTGCCATGTGGTGACAGAGCTCTGCTTGCAGAGAGTACCTGCCGGCTGGAAGGCAGGAAGTAAACTGATGGAAACAGAAAGTGGAGGGATGGATGTTCCCAGCTGCAGAGTTTTAGTTCCTACCGTCCTATCTGCATCAGGAAGTACAGTCCATGTGTATGGAAGCCCTGAGACCAGCTTAGGAGAGAGAGAGAGAGAGAGAAAAATGTTTTTTTTATGACCATACAAAGTCTCTGAAGACAGAACCCCCTCTGTTTAGAACGCTAAAGGAAACTGCAACTGAACAAGTCAAGATATTTAAATATCTTGGTTTTACTTTGGATAATTCTCTAAGGTATGACCAACATATTACTAGTATGTTTAAATTAGTCCATCAAAGTCTTGGAGCTTTACAGTATACAGATTAACAACATTGTTTACTCCAGCAACTCGGATGTTCCTGTCCCAGAGATTCCTTCTCCCAGTTATTGACCACGGTTTAAGGTTTTATTGTTCTGCAGGAGAGGGGCTGCTACTTAAGGTTAGAACGTTGTTAAATCAGATCAAGATTTGCCACTCAGTTACCTCATCGTACACATCATTGTGATTTATATAAACAAACTATGTGGCTACCGCTTGAGCAAAGGTTACCATCTCAAATACTGTAGGAACGCTTGCAAAAAAGGTGTTATTAGATTTAGTTCCAAATTCCGTCCATGTTATCATTAAAGAACGTTCCAGTATAGTGGCTAACAAGTCATCCTTAAATTTTTAGTTTTCAATGCCTAGAATGAAAACCACGACAGGTCAGAAAACAATGTTTTATAAACTGCAAACTTCTTTTAACTCTATCTCCACACTAATACCTTAGTCTGGGAATTTGTTATATAATTTTAAGCACGTCCTTATAAACTATTTATTGTCTAACAGTCAATGCAAATGTTTTACTGATTAGTATTACTTTTGATTATTCTTGATGTTTTATATTGTAGGAACAGTTTTCTTATTGTTTTGTGTTGCAATGTTTTTCTTTAATATTGTACTTAATTAGTTGTATTGTTTATTTGTTCTGGTTGCCCATGAAAACAGGCCTTTTGGCTCATGGACTTTTCCAGAGTATAAATAAACAAACCAAATCAAATGGGTGTGAAATGTGGGTCAGAACAACAAGGAAAATCTCTACTCTTACAATGGAGTCGCACTGCCTTTTTGAGAAGGGATGCTTTTGACTGTTATATTAAAAACAGTGTAAGGAATTAAAAAAAAAACAGAATGTGGTACTGGTTAAACAGGGCAATAGGAAACTTTTGTATAAGCATTTGATTGCATAAGCATGTGACTGTATGGTCCCGTTCCCAGAATAAGTGTACTCCACAGAGCATGTTGACCATTCTGTCTCACTTGAATAATGTGGGATTACCAGCTCAAATGAGAATGACATTGTGGCTGTGTTATCATGGCAGGTGAAATGTGAAAGGGAACTTAAAACAGAAGAAGTAAGAAGACTTGTAACATGGCAAAGATCAGCAGTACCAAATGAAGGGAAGTAATTGGTCAAAAAGGATCACATGGCATACCGTGGAGACGGCATTAATTTAGCAATAATGCCATCCTCAAAGTGAAGTACCACAGCAATCCACACAGCTAAAAAAACAGTGCAGGGCAAAGAGTTCAACGGTGCCACACGAGCGAGACTGGTCTTTCCCACCCACCCATATGCCTCTCACTGTCCTAGAGAAACGAAAACGACAGGAACAGCAGAAAAATTAGTAGTGCACTAGTGAGAAAGTGGTTGCATGAGTAGTATAATGCACACAAATATTAGTACCTCCAAATCTAAAGCTGAAAGCACCAGGCACGGAGAACAGGAGAGCGGACGAACCGGGCAGGAAGTTCTGGAGCAAAAGGCAGAGTGACACGGAGTAGGAGTCCAAATGTCGTCGGCATGGAATTTTCACTTGTTCACAGTACATGGGACCGTGAATGTTAATTGTTGTTGTAAACGGAGCGAGGACACATCAAAGACCTCTAAGTGACTAGCAAAGCAAAGCTAGGTGGAAAGCAACGGGATGCATCAACTACCACATGGAAGAACATTGGACCCAGGTGCCACACACAGGCAAGATCATACAGTATGCAATTTCAATCACGGGCACATAGTGAAACGGAGAAATAACGGCATGGTAGACCTCCTACGGCGGCTGTGGAAATAATAGCCACACAGATGACGGACAGTTTGACAAAGAACTGTTCACACATACTTTCTTGATAGTTACTGTTGTTGTTTTCACTGCATAACCATATAAATGGCAGTGTCTGAAATGTTGAAAAAGTACAGGATGGAAATAGAAACAGTAAAAAAGGTCTCACTGTTATGTTATTTCCACTATCAAAATAACAGTCCTAGGAACCTTACTGCCCTCAAATCCATGTTACAAGCGCATTAAGCCACTCCGAAGGTGGCATGTAATGGGGAATTAATGCATGGTTGGGCAGTTGTAAGCACACGGCCTTTGGCCTCGGGCCACAATCCTCCCAACCATGCATTAATTCCCTATAAGATGCCACCTTCAGAGTGGCTTAATGCTTACAAGTTTCACCCTGGAATGTGATGAGGTGAAAGAAACAATGCATCATCTTTTTCTTCACTATCTTTACATCAAAGCATTCTGGGAAAATGTGGCAATTTGGTGGATAGAACCTACTTTTTAAAGGAAAACTGTCCTTTGCAGAAGCTCCACCTAAGAGTTACCCTCAGTTTAGCTTTTGTAAAAAGCGTCTTTCTCGTGCCATAAAGTACTTTATTTTAATTATCAAAGTCTACTACCGGAAGTATGGCGGGATGCTGGGTCAGCTCCATTAAATGTAAAAGTGTGACACCGCACTGTATGCTACAATTAATTTGTACTGAGATGCACCGTGGCAGTGCCATACCTTTACAGTTAATGGAGCTGACCCAGCATCCACCATATTTCCAGGTAGTGGACTTTTGTTAATTAAAGTACTTTGCGGCATGAGGAAAAAGCCGCATTTTTAAAAAAAGCTAAACCGGAGGGTAACTTTTGCAGGGGCGGAAGCCCCTACAAAGGACAGTTTTCCTTTAAGTTCTAACATATCCTGAAGTAGTACAGGATTTTAAATAAACTGCAAAAACAGATTAGCAATTTTGCACATGAAAGTGCTAATCAATTGCGAAAATGCATGGCACTTGCTTCAATTTGATTAGGGAAATTTAAAAAAGTACAAAAACGTATATACATACAATTTAAAAAAAAAAATGTTTTAACCTGAATAAAATCCTTATTAAAATTAGCTCTCTCTTTGCTTCATCTGTTTCAGTACCCCCAACATACACACAGACAGACTTGTTGTCTATATGTTAATTGTCATAGGCATTAAAGGGGGAGTTCGGCCAAAAGTGCTACACTGCAGAATTAGAATGTGCATACCCCTAATAAATCTCATACCAAAAATTAGATTTCTGCATTACTTCATATTAAAGTTATGAGCCATGTTGTAACCTGGATTTCATTACCTATTCAAAAAAGCCAGTTTCAGTGAAGAGCCACTGATGATGTCATAACCTGAACTCACAGTCTAGTCCTCCCTATCCACTGATGATGTCATAACCTGAACTCACAGTCTAGTCCTCCCTATCAGCAATCTTATAGGACCCATTTCTCCAAAGTTATAGAAACTGTAGCTATAGTAATCTTTTACAGAAAACTGGCATATAGTTAGCTGCAGTACTTGCATTTCCAGAATGTTCAGATGCATGGTACTGCACTTTAGAACACATCAGGGGGAGGGTTTGGAATACAGCGATGAATCAAGGTATAGAATGTCAAGGTGGTGCACAATTTTAAAATGTTGGGGGGGGGCATGCAGTCTCGGAATGTGGCAGAGATGTGCCATCTCAAAATGTGGTGAGACACTCAATCTTGGAATATGACAGGGACATACATCAGGGAATTTGGTGGGGACTGGTAATTTTGGGCTACAGTAGGTAAGCATGCTGTCAGACTGTGACAAGACACACCAGATTTTTCTGAAACTGCTTCTCCCTACCACACTACAGAATTGTACACACCCACCATATTTCAAAATTGTGCATCACATCCCCACCACATTCCAACATTGTGCGTCTCAGCCACATTCTGAAACTGCGCATCCCTGCCACATTCCCAAGCTGCGCATCTCTGCCAAATTCCAAAACTGCATATCTCCACCACATTTTAAAGTTGTGTTTCAATGCCACATTCCAAAACTGTCACTGCCGGGGGGGTGGGGTGCTGCTGAGCACTCTACTGAGTGGACACATTTCTCTAAAGCTCTGACAAATACACATAAAAGAGCTTGTTTTTGGAAAAATTAAAAAACTTTGGATATACTGCAATAACAGAACTAGATATATCACATCGACCAGATTGATTTGATACCAAATGCAAGTATGGGAAAGACACAGAAAAATCTATCTGGCAGCTCAAAATCTCAGCCTCCTGGTGTGCAACAGGCCTCGGGCCCAGCACCTTCTGAATCAAGTGCTGAACCTCAGTGGAAGGCGCTACAAACATCTATGATGGCTATAGACCTGAAAGTAGAAACACTATTACAGTGTTTTGGGGAACAAGATGCAAAAATTGAGAATGCAATAAAGACGGCATCTACGGCTAAATCTAATGCCACTCAGGCCCTGAATACCTCAGAGAAATTGGTCCAGGAAAATACCCAACTTCGCTATTGTCTTGAGGCACTCAAGAATGCAAATAGGGCTCCCAATATCCAACTTATTGGCCTCCTGGAGGGTGCTGAAACTCCTGATCTGCTCTCTTTTCTGAGAACCTGGCTACCGACAATGCTACAATTAGATATGGGGCTGGGAGAAAGATTCTTAAGGGCATATAGAATTTCCCCAAGATCGGCAGAAGCGCAAAATAACTTACCCCATACCGTGCTTATTATGAAGGCAGCAAGATCCACCGATCATCTACATTTCGAGGGGGGCAGACTTTACATATTTTTCCGGATCTGGCTTATGCGACAAGGGCTCACCGTAAGAAATTTGACGGCATTCGAGCTTGTTTGAGATCGCAGGGTGTTGCGCACTCGCTGTTAATGCCGGCCCAACTTCAAATTTTTTATGGAGGCCATACACGCTGCAATTCACAGACCCACTGGAAGCCGGAAAGAGAGTGGAAAAGATTCAGGCAGAATTCGAGGCCTCTCGGGCTAGGTTGCCGCCAGAAGCAGAAACGGATGATGACTCAGATATTTGAAGAGACATTTATTCCTGGGGTTTTATTTCCTCTTTAAATATCGTAGTGGACTGGGGCTTTGGTAAATCTTAAGGGGGCTCTCGGATTCTGATTTGGATTTATAAGTTCTATTGCTGTTTTTGCAAAGCACTGCTTTTTCAAGTACTATTAAGGTACTGCTAATTAAAGGGATTTAAAAGCATATAAAAATGTAATCAGTTAAGCTAGATGTTATCTAAGGCTCAGAGCTGTTAACTGTTTAAACTTTAATGTGTTTGCCACCTTTTTTGGAGGGATGTTATACATTTTAGGATTGACTCTGATCGGAGAGATGGTCTCATCAACACTGGATGTTGAGTTCTTATACTCAAACTTTTTTTTTTTGAGCTTGGACAGACCGCAGCTCTTGTGGAGTGCAGCTATCCTGTATATTACTTGTCGAGACATTCTATTAACCATGGACTACCTCCATTATCCATAAACTATATACAGTATCTAGGCTATTAATCCTTGTATCATTTGATGATCTCTCTTTACGCTGTTACGAAGTCTGATATTTGGATCTGTAACTGTATGTTTATTTTAAACTGAATAAACAGAAAGTACAAAATTGTCACTGCCACATTCCGAAACTGTGCGTCACTGCCGCATTCTGAAACTGTGCATCACCGCCAAACTCTGAAACTGTGCGCCAAGGCCACATTCCGAACCTGTGTGCCACCGCTACATTCTGAACCTGTGCATCACCTCCACATTCCAAACTTGTGCGTCACCGCCACATTCCAAAATTATGCATCACTACCACATTCTGAAATTGTGCTTCACCACCACAGTCCAAAATTGTGCTTCACCGCCACAGTACAAAACTGTACTTCACCGCCACGGTCCAAAATTGTGCATAACCGCCACATTCTGTAATTGTTCATCATCAACACATTCCAAAACTGTGTATCACCACCACATTCTAAAACTTTACCTTCCTGCCACATTCTGAAATTGAGTGTAAATGTCCACATTCCAAAACTGCCTGTCATTGTCACATTCTGAAAATGTAAATCCCCACCATATTAAAAGAATGTACGTCCCCATCACATTCTGAAAATGAGTTTCACTGCAACATTCTGATACTGCATGTCCAGTCACGTTTCCAAAATTACACATCCCTGCTTCATTCTGTAGTTGCATGTAACTACCACATTGTGAAACAGTGCCACCGCAACATTCTGAGATTGTGTCCACGCCACATTGTGAAAGTGCATGTTGCCACCACAATCTGAAATCAAGCATCCCAACCATATTTTGAAATTATGTGTCACCATCACATGCCACGTGCCAAATGTATGCACCCATAACACATTACAAAATGACACATCCCTGCCACCTTCCACAACTATGTGTCCCCTGCATTTCAAAATTGTGTATTTCTGCCACATTTTAAAAATATATGACACCACCACATTATGAATTTTAGTGTCCTTGCCACATTCCAAAATTATGTGTCCCAGCTACTTTCTTGAGATTGTGTCATTGCTGCATTCTTCAACTGCAACCTGGTGACATTTCAAAATCTCATACCCGCAGTATTCTAAAAACTGCATATAACTTTGTCATTCTAAAGCCATGTTTGCCATTCCATTTCAACACCCCCCTCATATTCTGAAGTACTGTACCTTGCATCTGCACATTACGGAAATGCATGGGCTGATCCATGCAGTGTCAGTTTTCCTTTTTAAGATGTTTACTACAACTGTAGTTTTACCTAATATAGGAGAAATAAATCATATAAGGTAGCCTGCAGGGAGGACTAGGCTGATATTTCAGGTTATGATATCATCAGTAGGTCCTCTCCGAAACTGGCTTTTTTGAACAGGCAGTGAATTAAGTGTTACAAAATGACATGTTACTTTTAAACAAAGTAACTCAGACATCTGATTTTTGGCATGAGGCTAATTGAGGATATGCTGAACCAAATTCTGAATTTATAGATGCCAGAAATTTTGGCCGGAGTCCCCTCTTTAAGGGATTCCTCTTCAATCTGAACTGCTTTGACAGGCTACTGCAATCCTGGAACAGACCTGAAAATGGGACTAGTCATGCACAACAGACACGGGAACTCCACTTCACAGGTTTGTAAATGTAGGATTGACTTACAGTAGTTTTCCAGCATCCATGACAACTTTTTAAACTATGCTATTCAGGCCTGGCTCAGTAGCGCTAGCAGAGCACGTTACAGTACCACACAAGAGACCTGGGTCTGTAACACTACTCGACTCCCCACCTTGAGTTGGTCGAGCTCTCAGTACACTCACTCTCCAGTACAAGAGAGTGTTTCTACATAGTGTAGTAGCACCTCCTTGGGGTGGGGGTGCCCTGATGTCATGAGTGGTCTCTTAACATCAGACCCTCCTCCTCCTCCTTGGGCTAACACACAGCAGGAGGACAGATGTCACTGAATCACTGGAATTAGGAGGGTGAAAATGGGGAAAATAACCCCTCTGGTCTCACAATCCTATGATGTTTGGGGCAGATCAGTCAGGTGACTAGGGACATCTGACCCCAAACATCCAGCATGGACTACACTAGATGCAAGGGAGGTCTGTGCATGGAGTTGTAAAGGCCAAGTAGTTGTTTCTCTCTAGTTAGATCTCCCTCAGGGGAGTCAGACATTTTTGCATTACTAGTCATTGGATTTTAACCCTTTCACCGTAAAAGCTGTGACTTGCATACATAAAAAGGATATTTTGTTAGTTGCACGCTAGTTTTGTAAATTACACAAAACATATCAGCTACATACAGTACTAACTATCAAAAAAGCTACGGCTGTCTCCAATAACTACGCATGTAGTGATGTATGTTTTCAAGTGGGACAAACAGATCTATGTATAATAAAGATAAACTTACACAAAGCATCACAGGCTGGTTCTGCTTTAAGCAGGAATGCAATGCAATGCATGGTGCCAAGGGTGAGAACAGAAGACACAGACACGTGTTTTACAGGACTGATAAGTGTGCCTCTTCTGTATCTCACCCCAAGGGAAAACCAGACGGACTTAATGTGGTCTTACGTTTGGGTCATGGTGGGCCCAAAATAAGAAAGCAAGCTAAAAAGACAAAGAACCTCAGCACAAAAGCACTGAGGTAAGGGTTAATCAACATGGGCACTGGTAACAAAGCCAGGCGTCCAAGAAATACAAAAGCAGAACCTGCCTAAATTTCTACATTTTCATGGTGATTTGCATATATAGATATAGATATCGATATACACAAACACACATATACACACACACACATATCCTGTGATGCTTTGTATTATGGGAGTATGTGTGATTTTTGGATTTCTTGGAAACCTGGCTTCCTTGCCAATGCCCATGTTGGGTAACCCTTGCCTCAGTGCTTTTCTGCTGAGGTTCTTTGTCTTTATAAATAATATATTGCATTTTTGTTTAAAAACATAACTGGCACTGAAATGGTAAACACTCTAGGCAGCAAAACGGTTAACAGAAATTGAATTCAGTCCTGGACAGTGGAAACTCACTCTACACACTTATTTCTGGTGAAACACTCCTCAAATAATATACAAGGCCAGTGTTAAGCCAACCTGTTTAGTACTATTAACACAATGAACAGGAACGTGACTGTCTCCAGGCGCAGCACGGTTACCTTGTTCATTCCCAGAGGCATGCTGCCTTTGCAAGGTTCCTATGGCAGCACTTCTCAGATGCATATTAACTAACAATATTACGTAATGCCTTAATGAGCAGCCAACGCCTTCAAGGTAACTTGAACAAAACATTATTTTATGTTAATTCTGTACTTTTCCTCCTAACTATTTATTACGGAGGTGATTTGCATGAAAACAGGATCTTTGCACTCTGGATCTTACAGTGTTTTTCTAAATGTGAGCTACTAGCTTGTGGTCTTGGCACTTTTTAGCCATTTGTTACTATCTGAATTTTAGGATATCTATTAATGTATAGGTACCACCCTGCTATGAGGTTACGTTGGAATACAGGAATAATAATCCTTCGTATATAAATGTTATCACTCTTTTCATTGCTATACCTTGTAACCAAGGAATGTACTCTGTATATCTTCTGGAGAAATCCAATAAAAAAGAAAAAAGAAAAAAAAAACAGGATATTTTGCTACTGAAGAGTTTCTCTGTTCCTGTTGCCGGTTCCCTACCTGAGGTTATAATGCACTGCTTTGTGACGTCACAGTTACTCCCATGGCAACAGACTATGATGTCACAACAGAGAATTATGACTTGAAGTATGGATTAAATTATAGAGGCAAATGAGTTCTAACAAAGATCCTGTGTAATGCAAAGCTCCTCAGTAATAAATAATGCAGAGGAGAAATCCACAGAATATATGGAATGCAAGCTAAATTGTACCTAAATAATTATGTTTTTCAAACTTTTCCTTGAGGCATCAGCAGCTCTTTTAAGGATATAAAGGAGTGCCTTCAAAGCTTGCATATGTCTTGTGATTAAAACAAAGTTCCATTTACTTTTCCCATAAGAAGGCAGTGCTCCTGTCCAGGGAGATTGCTGCAGGGAGGAACAAACCAGCTCTGCTGTTTTGGACAATAGACTGGCTTCTTCATCCTGCCCGTCTGCAGCTGCAAAGAGCAACTTCAGTTGCTCCGTACGAGGACCTTGCTCAGTTCTTCTCTGACAGGGTGTATATCAATAGGACTGGGATCTCCCCAGTGCAGCGGGAGCAGCCTCGCAGTGTTGGGCTGCATGCTATCAGAGGCTCTCCTATTGATTGGGGTGAGTTTAGGCCGGCGGGGGTGGCAGAGGTCGTGAAGTAATCTCAAAGATGTGGCCCACATTTTGTGAACTGGACCCAGGCCAGACATGCCTCTTAATGGGATGTGTTGAGTCAGTTGGTCCAGTGTTCATCGAGATTGTCCGGTGCTTGCTCTTGGAGGGATCTTTTCCAGATGCCTTAAAAAAAGACACTGGTGAAGCCCCTTCTGAAGAAACCATCACTCGACCCCAACGTCTTGGTGAATTATGGACCCATCTCCAACCTCCATTTCTGGGTAAGGTTGTCAAGAAAGTGGTAGCTCTGCAGCTCGAGGCACGCCTGTAGCCTACGACATCTACAAGCCATTCCACTCTGGATTTCGGTCTAGGCATAGCACTGAAATGGCATTAGTCAGGGTGCAAAATGATCTCTTCAGGGTGACAGAGAGAGTCCACCCGTTCAATGTTCATCCTCCTTGATCTCTCCTTAGCTTTTAACACTGTGGATCACACAGTCCTGCTGAATTGCTTCGGGAACTCTGTGGACTCACTAGTATTGTCATCAACTGGCTTGAGTCCTTTTCTCATGGGCAGAATGAAGAGGGTAGTAATGGGGAAATCCTCCCCCTGCCATGTGGAGTTCCCCAGAGGTCGACTGTGTTGCCTATGTTGTTCGCAGTGTACATTCTTCCCCTGGGTGAGATCATTAGACCAATAGTTCTCAGACTTTGTCACAGTGAGCCTCCCCAAATCAATGGAAAATATTTTGAGCCTCCCCTAAAAATTGAAATAATCTTGGGCCTCCCCCAAAGAAAATTAACATACTGTACTTTGCACAGTACACCATTAATAAATTGAAACCCCTTTAAGTACTTGGCTCACATTCAGTTCTTTGTCTTATTCTGACGTGGAACCTTTGAAAAAGAGCTCCTGTGCTCAAAGGTGTTATCTGAATGACAAATAAATAAAATAAACAAATATTATTATTCAGCTTATTGTAATGCCCCCCACACACACACACAGGCCAACCTACATACTCTGCTATTTTCATTCTTGAACCATTGTTACCCTTGTTGCATTACCTTCATGGGTCAGACTCGTTGTCTGTTTCCTCTCTATATGAAATACCTTCCTACATACTTTGCCTCTCCCCATCCTTCCCTGCTCCTAAGCAACTTCTCAGGGATTACTTTGCTCCTTCCTGCTATTGCACTTAGCATGTCTATGCTCAACCCTTGTGTTTGGGCTGTTTTGCCATCAGTCTACAAACTGATCAATTACCACCACTCATTAGTTTATTGCTCATATTTGTTTGCACTATTGTTCATTGTGTATTTCCTGATTGTTTTGCAGTTACCTTTTGAAATGTGTTCACTCCCTGCCCTTTCCCGAGTACACCTGAAATGAGCCTTGGCTCATTCACCTTCCCTTGTCACCTATTAGTAAATAAATACATAAAATTCACCTACTATTATCCTCTTTCAGTTTGTATCATCTCTTCACACAAAATATATAAAACTCAATTTAAATACAGTACTTTTTCAGACTTGCTTGAGCCTCCCCTGGAACAGGTTGGGGCCTCCCCAAGGAGGCTGGCCTCACCATTTGAGAACCCTTGCATTAGACGATACAGTCTGGATTTTCACTGTTACGCAGATGACGCCCAGCTGTATGTGTTGTTTGCTCCCAGGACATGTGACACTGTGGAAGTGGTAAATAAATATCTGGCCGAGATCCAAGACTGGATGTCCTCTAACTGGCTCAGACTCAACCCTGACAAGACAAAGGTACTGGTGGTACAGCCTGGTCACCAGCGTGATATGGATGCTGATGGGATGGCAACAGGTCTTTTCCTGGGCTGTAACCCATTGGCAGCTTCCACTAGAGTGAAAAATCTGGGAGTCATCCTTGACGACAGATTGACACTTGAGGCTCAGGTGTTGTCCATCGTCCAGAGTGGTTTCTACCACTTGAGGAATGTCACTCGGATTAAAGCCTTAATTCCACCTGGCAACCTGCCCTCACTAATACATGCTTTTGTTACGTCGAGACTCAATTACTGTAACACTCTATACTTCAGGGTCACTGGAGGAGTTCTCCGCTGCCTGCAGCTGGTGCAGAACGCAGCAGACAGGTTGCTGACAGGCATCCCAAGGTCCTGTTATGTGACCCTGGTCCTGCGTGATCTGCAGTGGCTGCCAATGACGTGGAGAATCACCTTCAAGGTGGGCTTGCTCACCTATGACCCTATATGGTTTGGGCCTTGGCTATCTGAGTGACCTCTTGTCTCCTGTCTGCCCTGTATGTTCATGCTGCTCCTCCAGAGGGTCTCCTAGGGGTTCCAAGGGCCATGCTGAAAACCTGGAGTGATTGTGCATTTGAGGTGGCTGGCCAGCCCTTTGGAACTCACTCCCAAAATCACTTGAGGGAGGCTCCGTCAGTGGAGGCATTCAAGTGGGGTCTGAAGGCACATCTTTTCATTAAAGCCTTTGGAACTCAGCTATAGTTTTATTTTACTGCTGAATTGTTTTATTATGATTTATTTATTTATTCAGTTCATTCATAGAATACTGTTTGACGTCAGAGAAAAACACAGGGCTCCACTCAGTGGGGTCAGGGTCAGCACCACAAAATCAACAGACCAAAGATCTAGGTTGCAAACAGTAGAGAAAACTTTTATTTCATGTACACAGGTATATTTGAAAGAATTGGCTTACCCACACATGGTGAGACTGAGAAAAGCATAGGCAAGGAAATCCAAAAGACAAAAGCATCTCTATAAGCATTAACAAGCGTTGCATCAAGGAAAACACATGCAAGGATGACGGTACCAACACTCACAGGAGTCACGTCCTCATCTCCGCTCGCACATCTGACTGTGCTCTGGTGAGGCAGTTGGGACGCCTGTCTCTTCAAAGGCCCCATGATGGGGGTAAGACATGGAGGACCCAGGAGCAGAAGTGGGTTGTGACGGTGTTGGGCAGTCACCAGAGGTGGCTTGACTAAGGGCATCCAGTCAAGAAAATAAAATGTATATGAAAAAAAACCAAAACAGGATACCTTTTACCCCTTTCTGAATACAAACGAGACACTCATCGTGAACATCTATTGTCCCATTTTAACGCTTTGTTACAGTACAACTAATACCCTTTAGCTCTTCTCCCACCCCCCCAAACAAAATCCTCTTTGAGTCCTTACTGTATTTAAAATTGATTAGCAGTATTCTAGAATAAACTGCACCACCAGAACATTTCTATGACTATGAACATGACAGCCTACTGACAAGACTTACAGGAGGAAATGAATAATGCGCATGAAATACTCGAACAGTGTAACAATATAAGTCATCTACTTGCATCATTTATATTGCAAGTCATCTAATGTAACAATGCAATACTATTATAATTCCACAGTACTCCCAAAGGAAAAAAACTGTTTGGTTTCCAAATAAAGAAATCTGCACCAACCCCATGACACCAACTGGTAGTGGATTGCTCAGCACCCTAACCGTTTGGATTTACAAATCCAGCCCAGAACATCAAGAGAAGCCAGCAGGGATGGACTAAGTGTCTGATCAGGAGAGAGGAATTTCTTGCCCTGCTACTTGTCTGCCTTCTAGTGCAAGTCAGGAGGCAACACCGGAGGAATGATCTAGCCACAGCAAAACAGGGTTGTAACACGGGGTACATCAGCCTCATACTAGTGCACCGACAACCCTCCAGGTCCTGGGGAAGAGGTTGTAAAATGGAAAAAATGGATGCCCTCTCAACAGATGATGGCTGCTTTTGTCCTGCCCATGCCATTGAGGTCCATGTTCACTTGGGCCATCCTCTTAATGTCTCCGACCTCCTACTGTTACACAGCTTGCTCATCTCCTCTCCTCTGATAGACCTAAGGATGTCGGAGCCCCCAAGGTGGGACAGAAGCAAACAGCAAGAGGACAAAGCAGACCTCTTGGGGTTAGAGCAGGCAAGCCCGAGATGCAGTACACCCAGTAGCAGTCAGGGACAGACGGGGTTAAAGGGGTGACATGGAAAAGGTAAGGTAGATCAAAAAAAACCAAAAAAAACACTCTGCTCCAGGCTGAACTGGTCTGCAACAGACAAGATTTACAAAATCAAAGGATAAAAACATTTCTGCTGTCACCAGAATTTATGGATCCTGCTTTATTCTATTCCGAAGAGAATAATGCATACATTCTAGTCATAAAATGCAGCAAATAGCTTAAAGGGTTTTGTTGGCATAACAAACCACTGGTTTATCAATGTTTGCCGAAACCCAGTTATTTGCAGCCTTTTAATTTATGGTTGGAAGAGACTCTAGGTCCATCATGTCCCTCCCCCACTTTGTAAGCAAGGATGAAAAAAGTACGATGTGCAAGCACGTACCAATTTATAGAGAATTCCCTACCCACACTACTAGACCAGGTGCCTAGTCAATCCTCTGGTAAGAAGAAATGTGTCTGCATTTACTTTAAAGACCTGTACTGCCTTCTTATCTACTGTATCTGCTGGTAGGCTGTTCTGTATGTTCACCACCCTCTGGGAGAAAAAGTGCATCCCAATGTTACCCGTGAATTTACCATCCCCTGCACTTTAGGACATGTCTCCAGGTCCTGCTGCAGGACACCAGATCAAACATCTCTAACTGTTGGATTTTGTCAACACCCTTGAGTATGCAAAAGACTGAGACTGTGTCCCCTCTCTGTCTTGTTTTCTCCCGAGTGAACATGTTAAGGGCCTCCAGGCTCTTCCCATAGCCTCTGTCACCCCCTCCCCAATGCTAATCATTTTGGTGGCCTTGTGTTGCATGCTCTCAGTGTCTCAAAGTCCTTTCTGCAATCGAGGAGACCAAAAATACACTAAGTACAAAGGTGTAGCCTGACCAGAGCATTGTAAAATGGTAGGATTGCTTCCCAAACACTGCTGGTCCCCGCCTGCTTGATGCACTCAGCATTCTGACAGCCTTCTTGACAGTAGCCACCCAGTGCTTGTCTTGCTTTACACCCTTGTCTATTATGACCCCCATGTCCTGTTCCTCCTCCACTGTAGCAAAAGGAGCCCCACAAGATGTGTAGTATTTACCTCTGTTGCTCCCTCCCAAGTGCAGTACCTTGTATTTGGCTGCACTGTATCTGATGCTCCAGGAATCAGACTAACTACCTACCTTGTTCAGGTCCTCCTAACGTTTGTCCCCATCCTCAAGACACCACCCTGGCCAGCTTAGTGTCAACCACCAACTTAAACAGCCTGCTGGAGACCCTGTCCTCCAGAACACTGATGAAGATGTTGAAGAGCAGTGTCCCTAGCACCAATCTCTAAGGAACGTCATGTAGTACTCCTCTCCACCTGAAGTAGTGCCCATCAATCACCACTTTCTGCTTCCTGCCCCCAAGCCAGTTAACAGTTCATCTTGTGTATGCCTCATGTGTGCTGCACTGGTTTACTGTGCCCAACAGCTCGTCACGCACCACAGTATCAAAAGTCATGATGAAGTGCAGACAGACTGTGTCCATGTGGCTGGCCCTGTCCACCTCCCTGGTCATTCCTTCAAAGGTGAGCAGATTGGTTTGGCATGATCTGCCACAAATAAAGCCATGTGGAAGGGGGCAAAGGACTTTACCCTTAACTTGGTGCTCCCCTATTCTGTTCTTGATAATGGCCTCCAGGGCATTGTCCTGCACTGATGTCACGTTGAATCATGCTGGAAGACCTTAAAAGGATGTTTTGGTCTTTTTTTCCCTCCTCTGAACCCTCCCGGGCATCCTTCAGGAGTGCCCTCTCTGATGTGCCTCTACTCTCAGACTGAACCCCCGCATTCCCCCGGTCCCCGGACACTGGCAAGTCCAACCCCTGGATCATCTCCGGGGCTGGGTCTGCCCTCCCTTGGCGGCTCTTTGTAGCCAAGTGTGAAGGACCTACCTTCATTGCCAGGTTGGCTCTTGGAGAGATCTGGGTGCGCTGGGCCGGCGTGGGGATGTGGGCGCTCCAGTGGCGTCCAGCGCCTCAACCCTCAGCGCCACCGGGCTGCCTAAAAGGATGATTTTGACAAGGAATGGATATATGGGTGGCAATCATCACCCCAGTGTGATTCATTTTGTTCCTTGAGGAAACACCATGGACTGCAGAAAATTTGAAGGAAACATTTCAGAAAAACTGGAAGAAACATGTGTATAAAGTTAAAATAAGACCTCATGAATGGGGTGATATTTTTCTTCTGATATGGGCATATAAGAAATGTAAACTGATATCCAATGAACCGCATTTGGAAGCATTTGCAAAGTCAGTTTTGTGCTCACAAGACAGTGAGTGGGTGTGGAAAAAGGCATATTCGAACCATCACAATGCAGTCTGCAAGCACAAACAGAGGTAGGAGGCTGGGAGGGTGGTGAATATACCCCATTAGAAGAGTAGCAATTACAGCCCAAACATTAGTTCAGTTGCGAAACACACCATGTGATCACACTTACAAATCCCTAACAAGGGCCCCTACTGTAAGCAAGCTGGTCACACCAAAGTCCTTTGCAAGCACAAAACAACTTTGTGAATCATAAACTTGTTTGAGCCTGGGGACAGATATTCAAAAATGGACAAAGGGGAACACAAAGGTTTGTGCTGCATTTGCCCACTGCCCAGGACTCAAATGATGCCATATTCAGTCGCATAGCGCACCGGCGCTATCTGACTGAATATAAGGGCATGTCAGCGCAGTACTAAGCTGAATAATGCTACCCAGACATCAGTCCTGGCAGTGCAGAGAACAGCACCACCAGACCCGATAGCGCCAATAACTCTCAGTGCGATATTCAGACAGCCCCATGCAAATGAACCCATTGGGCATGCAAGGCACTATGGGGCCATTTTCATGCCCATTATGAGCATATCTGCATGGGAAGTGGTGGCAGGATTGTGCCCCCTGCAACTGGCTCTGCCCCACCTTGATTGC
Organism: Neoceratodus forsteri; assembly: GCA_016271365.2. Lineage (NCBI taxonomy): Eukaryota > Metazoa > Chordata > Ceratodontiformes > Ceratodontidae > Neoceratodus > Neoceratodus forsteri. The sequence goes on from CM057449.1 coordinate 1,734,392,358, forward strand.
CCAGTCCCATAAAATGAAGATATTCCCTGATGTCCAGTGCCCCCCACACACATTCCAATCACTGTCCCCATTAAATGAAAAAAAAAAGTCCTGGATATCTACTGCTTTCCCCAACCCTCCAATCGGCCCCAGTATTGTAAAGAAAAGTCCCTGGTGCCTAGTGGTCCCCCACCCTTCAATCACCAGTCAGATATACACAAATAACTACCTGGTACCTAGCTGTCCCTCCTCCCCAATCGCTGGCCCCAGTATAAAAAGTACTCCCTGGCTTCTAGTAGCACCCCCCCCACCCAATCCCTTACCCCACCAATGTACTCTTTCCCTGGTGTCTAGCAGCCCCTCCCCGGCATCATGAGCACCAACTACCCACCCTGCCAACCCCCTATCTGAAGGACCAATGCCACAGGAGCCCATACAGTGACCAACACAGCTCTCCTCTCACCACCTCAGCCAGCCACTGTATGCGATGACAGGGCGTGCACATCCCTACCATGCACTCCCTTTACAGTTCAGAGGACGGGAGCTCCCTGCCATTGCATACGGCAGCCAGCTAAGGTGGTGAAAGGAGGGCTGGGCCAGTTGCTGTATGGGCTCCCATGGCACTGGCACTTCAGGTAAGGAGGGCTGGCAGGGTGGGTTAGTCGGAGATTGTGGTGGGGCTAGATGCCAGGGAAAGAGTACACTGGTACGGGGACAGGGATTGGTGGGTGGGAGGGTGCCACTAGAAGCCAGAGAGAGTTCTGTTTTTATACCAGGGCCAGCGATTGGAGGGTGTGGGGACCACTAGGCACTAAGGAGTTATTTGTGTATATGTGGGCTGGCGATCGGAGGGTGGGGAGGACCACTAGGCACCAGTGATTTTTCTTACTATTATAGGGCTGGCAACTGGAGGGTGGGGGGGGGGTACTAGGCACCACAAAGGTATCTGTGTATACCAGGGCTGGCGATCGTAAGGCGGGGAGGGCCACTGGGCATCAGAGACTTACTGTATTTTAACGGGGCGAGGGTTCAAAGGGTTTGGGTGCCACTAGCCAAAAGGAAGCAGGTGTTCTCCCCCACTGCCAATGTGGCCGTTGGCTGCAGCTGCTCCTCCAGCCTCTAGGGATGCCCTGAGTAAGTCGGGCTTCTTCTCAGCGGTATATGCATTGTGCACAGTGGCCTGCACTTGCCCTACTCTACAATGCAAATGCACCGAATACTGTGCTACGCCTGTATTCAGGTCCCTGCCCCTCCCTCTGCCCACCACATACACTATTTCTTTTTGCATGCGCTAATCCCTTTAAGTGCATGCCACAGCCTCCTTTGAATACTGCACTAGGGCACCAACTCTGGAAAAACAGGGCACAATCACTTTGCCCACCAGGCAAAGATTTGAATATCTGGCCCCAGAAGTTCAAATTGGAAATTTTTATGCAGATGAACTCACTCCGCATTCAAGTCTCAAAACCAACATTATCATTTCGCTGACTGTAATTTGCATCTAATTATAAGGGCACCATCCCTTTCACAGGGAACAAAGGCTGTATGCTTAGCTGCTTAGCAAAAACAGACAGAATAACCCAGAGATGGAAAGCACCAGCACTGCAGGCATGTGGAAATGTGTCTTGTGGTGCTCCTGCACAACCCCTGTACTCACAAGACAGAGAGCCAGTTCACCAATGGTCGTCTTTCATAGTGTCACTGTTAAAGTGCCACAGTCATTCAAAGTTAAAAAGCCTAGAGAATCTCCACAAAAATTGAGTAGATTAAATTATGTAACAAAAAAGGGGGGGATTAGATTTGTATCATGCCAGTCAGTACGCAAAAAAGGACTCCAAACAGCTAATTAAACTGTGCCGTGCTTCAAAGGGCTTTTCAGGCTTCAAAAGATTAAAGCAATGAAAGCCAAACGAAATCTCCAACCTATGGAAAATCTGCTCTTGCTGAGCACCATTACAGAATCACTGTGAATTTACTGCAGGTCACAAAAATGAATACAAGACATTACATCTTTCTTTCTAAATTAATTGCACACAACTACAAGAAAACTAAATAGGATTACACTGGGTGTTGAGGAACCGCTTCCTGCTTTAAGATTGCAGGATGGAATAAAGTGTGCATGTATAAATTCATATCAAAACCCTTTACCAGTGCATTTCAAATTAATATGCTCCACCATAGCCCAGGAAACTAAGTAACAGAGAACTGCCTCAGGCAGTCAGCTATGACACCAAGTAGAAGGATACAGTGGTGCTGGAATAAAATAATCACATCACGTCAAATAAATGACAGAATCAATAAATATCAGTAAGATTAATTATTCCATATCTTAAAAATATATTCAAAATAATGCATCTTAGCTCCCTAAATATATTGCACGGGAGTGCATATAAACTTTAAAAGGCTGTGCTGAGTATTGCCATGACCGCTTCCTGCTCTGAAACAGCAGAAGGGAATAATACAGCAGTTACGAGGGTAAAGTCATATTAAAAGCCTCCTCTATAGTCTTCTCAGTGTCCTCTGCCAAAGCCAAGACATTTTAAACACGGAGGATTACCAGTGGTCGACTGCCGCACCAAGCACACTATGTCACTGGCAGAAACAGGTGATGCTCCACACCCAGTGAGTGGCATTTGATTTTACTCAGTGGTGATTGTGACGTGGGATGTGATTATTTGATGATAACTCCCCACCCCACATGCCTCGTCACTCAATTCTGAAAGACAGGAGTCCCTAACATCGCATTATTTACTCCAGTTATATTCTGGACATTTGCCAGTGGTGATGTTCCGCACAGCTGTTACTTCCTCAAATGCCTAACAGAGCTGAGCTCAGCGCAATGCAAAGTATTCACAAAAATACCAAAGGAAGCAGCAAGGGTGCAGAGGTCTAAAACCAGAAACAATTTAGAGTAAAATTGGAATGAAAGACAGTATTCTGTCTTTGGAAAGAGCACCGGAGGGACTTGGAAAATAGAATGAATTTCAAAATCATGATACTTGAGTAAAAATCAAGCCTTCCTGTGCTCACGCATGGTTTCCATTAGCATTATGCACTGGCCCGTTTGTACACAACATTCACCAGTACACTGCATCCCGACGACGAGCTACCAGCACTACGGGATGCACAAGCTGCGGCCTGGTGCACTGTTGCAAGACGTGGCAAACAACAAAAAAGAACTCTGCTGACACCCAGAATTCCGGTCTGGGATCCCCGATTTCTTTATTTTGAGAGTCCCGAATCCCTGGGGAACAGAGAGGTGCAAACCCATTTATATATTTTTCCTTGCCTTAACTGCTTATTAAAATATTTGTATTTCAACCCCAGCTTTTTGTCCCACCCCAACTCATCTGCTTCTACTAGATGAAGTAGCATCATAATCTTGCATCAGTGACACCATAGTCTGTTGGCAAGGAAAGTCTTGTAACGCTACAAATGCAGAGTCCCATCAACTGCAAATCATTCACAACTCAGATCCCAGACTTCCTCTCAGCACAAGCAATCGTTCATGCCTCGGTTTTGTCACTCACTGTATCAACTACTGCAACTCCCTGCTCCCTTATTATTATCAGCAATTACAAAATGCTGCAGCTTGTCTCACTGCAAGGAAATGTTAATGGGATCAGAGAGCCCCCATTCTCCAGACCTACACTGGCTTCCTGCCCCAAGATGCATTCAGTTCAAGGTTGCTCTTCTCTTTTAAAGCCCACTGTGATCAGAATCATGAACTGGCATTCAGTTGGTGAGGGGCTCTCCTACTGAGGATATAGTTTCATTTGAATATAATGGGGCACACCCCCACGCTCTCACTGGCATCTCGTGATCATGCCAGTGAGTGTGGGGGCGGAGCTGGCAGCACACAAAAAAAGTGAAGTCTGTTGGACCGCGTTTAAACAATTTTACGAAGGTGGCGGTAAGTCACAGTTTACGCAGTTGCCAGCACTAATCGTAGTGAATCTCTTTAAACTTCACATCTTTTCTTCACTTCTTTGTCTGGAGGTGGGACAGTGCATGTTACAGGACGATGACCCCACCATAAAGGTACACCAGGGGAATGTTGCACCAGTGGGCTGCAAGCACCCCGTGGTATCAAGGGTTGGAGTGTGAAACTGCAGCTGTGTGGAAAGAATTATATGGGTTATTCTGTTCATAGAAACGAGGCAATTCCTCTCTGTCTAGCAGAGCCATGCAGAAAAGATTCACCTAAACAGAGTTAAATGAATTAGTATGCTACCAAGCCACCCCACTACAAAAAGCTAGCAAAATCATCTACTCATTGAAAGAAGAGAGACAAACTCCTAGACGCGGGCAGTTTTGTGAATACAGAGCTGCTGTATTACTGCACCACAGTTGGCAGACTCAAAGCAGGTCAGTTGAGAGTATTCCCACTAAGCTTTAACACATACACATTCTTTTATACGTTAACACTCTGTAAACGTACACTGTAAATCGGTTTCTAGAGTAGTCATTTTTAATTTCAATTACATCTCCTTCCTGCTCCCAACAACCCAATTCTAAAGTCTACAAATCCATCTTCTTGGTGGCATGCAGCTGCAGACTCCACAGGACACCGCTAAAGAAGTGCTTTTGGATAGCCACCTCCACTGGAGTTTCCACTCTGTGAAATGAAAACAGATCAAATATGTGCCGTTCTAGCCACTCGGCCTTTTACTGGCCACGTTAAGCTAACAAAATCTGAACGGACCAAAGGTAGTCGCAGCTGCTATTCAAGACAGCAACCCAGGATAATGAACTGCACTTGATCTACTCTGCCCGTTGTGGAACTGAAACACCAGCACTAGACCAGGCATTTCCTTTGCCACAGTTCAGCAGAGCACTGCAGTTAGAGAGCCTGAAAACAAAAACTACAGCATTAGCCAAAGTTCCTAAATGTCACCATTAAGCAAAATGACGGAAGGAACAGACTCGTTTATTTGCTTTGTAGTTTGTATACTAGGCTGCTTTTTTCTTCTTAATCCTTTTCCACTCTTTCTGATCCACAGCAATCCAGTTCTGGATGTAACAGTGCTCAACACTGACCCCCACCACTCCAGGTCCTTGAGAGATTCCATCCTTTATCCGTGGTCCTGCTTCAGTCAAGCAAGATTGGGGGGGAGGGGAGACATGTCTCCCCAGACAGGGTGATGGGAGGGGAAAGATAGCCAGCAATCATCCAGCAGCAGGAGTAGACCACTGAGTATTCCGCCGCCAGCCATAGAATCAGACATTGAGAATGGCTTCAGAGCTACGGAAGGTGGCAGGGTTTAAAACAGAGGAGAAAGGCACTGTTATAGCCTTGATCCCTCTCGAGATTAGCTACATGTGAAGGGCACCTGTAAAGGTGTCAGCTCCGTGCTGGGCGTCTCCAATAAAGTTGCTTGCAATCTGGCCCCCCCAAGCTCGTATGGCTATTGCCGGAGCAATGCTCCTTCTCAAACTTCTCTATGGCACTCATGTCTTTACTACGGCCTCAAAAGAAACTCTCCTTAGGCGGGATGTTGCTTATAATAATATATGCTGCTTTGCATGGCATGCCATAGACTTACACATCACTGTTCTCTATACAACAAACTCGGCTGGCTTTTTCCGTGACAGTCTCATGAACTCTCCTTCGGGGTTTCATCTATGGTATTTTACATAACCGAATAACACTATTCCTTGCCACCCTCCTAAATCCAGTGCATAATGCTTACCCACTAAGGTCCGATGCTAACATCCCACTGATTATTTCCAAACCTAAAACCAGGTCTGCGGACTCCTCCTTTGCTGCCCCTACATTATGGAACTCCATTTAGCCTAATATTAGACAATGTCCCAGAGCTGCCTCATTCTGTAGCAGGCTCCATGAACATCTACTTAAAGTACTAAAGTGCCCCCATCAATGAATCTGTACTACGTGTTCATGTGCTGTAACCTATTATGGTATAGAGTTATTGTGCATTTATGTAAAGTTCAGTGTATCACCCTATGTAACGAGGATTTACTGCCATATTTTGTATAATTTCTACTATGTACTTCATCCTACTCTTGTCCACTCATGCTTTAATATGTGCCGTCATGTTTTTACCTAAATTATGTTATGCTGCATGTATTTATTTTATTGTATATTTTTATTTATACCACGAGGGTGACAACTTTCTCAGTAGAATATTCTATGTTATTTCCACTGTAGTGAGAATAAATCCTGAAGACATTTATCCATACTCTGCTGATGTCACCAGAGTGAGGATAACTGCACTGCAGCTTGCATTCTAAAGCAAACTGCTTCAGTAAACAGTTTATCTTTCTCACTGAAGCTGCAACTTACTCAATTAGTTTTGCAAAAGACTCTCACCTGTGTCCCATTGTGTTTCTAACATTCCTATCCCATTACTGTGCTGATCTCAGCTTCAAAACCACCTCAATTCTAAATGAAACTCTTCTACAAAGCAGGTTCTGTTTCTCAGTGCTACCTGCAGCAGTTTGTCTTTCTCACTGAGCCTCTGACTAACGCAATTAGCTTTGCAAAATACACTCACCTGTGTTTCTGACTCCCAGTCCACTCAGAACACACACACACACACACTGACAGCGCACACAGAATGAGCAGGAAATACATAGAATCAAAAAAAAATGTTCTTGCAGCTCTCCCCTCTGTGGTATAAATCGCACACATGATGGGCAGATCATGGGACAAGGAAAATATTCTCACTCCTGCAGAGTGAGCTGTGCATTCTGCTCACTCTGCAGGAGTGAGAATATTTTCCATATCCCACTCCTGCCCATCATGTATCCCCTATATGCAATCTCCTGGGTCATACCTGAAAATATGTATTTCTTTGCCTAGTGCACCTACCTTGTCAACAAGAAAGATGGAGGGAAGGGAAGGAGGGAAGGAGGCAGTGCTTGGCATAGCAACATTATATGAGGCCTGACCACTTTCCAACCGCCTGTTGGGAAATGTGGGGGGAAGGGAGGTGACAGCCGCACAGGCATCAGGGGACTGGTAGCTAGAATAGTAGCAGAGTTGTGGTACTGGATGTGGCTGGCAGTGCTGGGATGGGATATCAAAGTTCTGTCACTGGTAAGCGTCTTTATTAAAAGAATAAAATAAATAAATAAAAAATAATACAATTAACACTATGTATGTATGTGTGTGTGTGTATATATATATATATATATATATATATATATATATACACATTGTTGTGTGTGTATGTAAGGGATATGCCATGGACCCAGGAGAAATATTGGCAATATTTTTCACAAGTGCTGTTTGACCTTATGACATCACAAGTGATTATTTCTCCTAGGGTCATAGCATATTCCATTTATCAAACGCTTCAGTTAGTTGAAGACTTTAAACTGCTTTAGTTTTTTTTTTTTCTTACAGTTTTATTTTTTTTTTCTGTGTTCAATTTGCTGTTTTGGATGGCCAAGTGGTGCTTTTGCACGCATCACTGTGTCAGCGTGTCATCAGTGCATTGGGACTGTTGAGTGCTAGAGCTATTCTATATCATGTAACTGGTGCATAAAGAGAGCAGGTGCAGCTTTCTGAACAACTGCGAAGAGAAGCAAGCACATTGGTGTAATAATGAGGGATGTCTCAGTCAGGAGTGTAGAGCGGGTGGGAGAGGTAGTTGGTGGTGGCTGGAGGTAAAAGAAGCTGCTGACTGCAGCTGCTATGGTGGGTGAAAGGACAGAGCATGAATAGTTTGGGGCATGATCATGGGCAAGTTAATTTCTTTGGGTTACTATTTTTTGATTTTTATATCAAAAGAAAAAAGTACTAGAGAGGCGACAAAACAAAAACAGTGCTGTGAAGAAGTTCTTGCAGAAGTGAAACTAGTTGGTGAAAGCCGGCACACAAGTGAACTTTTCAGTTCTAAAATTACAACTGTGCTGCTCATGGGCTGCTGGCTTTGAGCAATCAGGACCTATAGTGAGAATATTTTTGCTCCTGGGGACCTAGACTGAGAATACACAGGTTACTCACCTGTAACAGTAGTTCTAGGAGTGGTATATGTTGTTCATACACATGTTCTGGCATTGTCTTTTCCCCTTTAAATCTTACTGGAAAGACTTCAAGCTGGCTCCTCCCACCCACCCAGGTGGTATAGCCCTTGGCTCCGCCCCTGATGCCAGATCTTGCCCGCTGGAAGCAGTGTTGTGCACCTGAGCCAGGGGACGTGGGGCAGGTCCCTGTGGATGAACAACATATAGCACTCCTAGAACTTATCATCACAAACTCCTGCAGGAAGCCACTGGAGCAGGTCTGCATGTTCAGGTATTTGGGGATAACTCTGAATGAAACCCTCACATTTGCCCAACATATCGACTCACTGGTCCAGACAGTTGACACCAAGATTGGTGTCCTTTATAGGCATAAGAAACACCTATCCCCTGAGGCCCTCTGCCTTGCAGTACACAGCTCCATATTATCACATACTGACTATGGATTAGTGATATATGGGGCGGCAACGGAAACCGCATTGAAACGGGTACAGGTGGCCATAAGCAAGGCCTGCAGACTAGCCCTAGTCGCGGCTGGCTCAAATGGAGACAGGGTCAATTTCTCCAAGACAAAATTTAAATCCCAAGCCGGAACAGGGGAATGGGATGGAGGTTTCAGGTGCAGGATGCCCCTGAGAAAAGTATGGGACACATCTAACTGAGCATTGGTTCAACTGTCCACATGTTTGTGAAAGGCCTAAATAGCCGACAGGTGCACCTTGAGGAAGGAGTACTGGAGGCCTGAGTCAGACAGGCAGATCACGTAGTCTAGGATCTGGCTCACCGGACAGAAAAAAGGGTCCAGATGATGTTTGGCAGCCCAAATAGCAAAACTCTTCCCCTTCATGGTATATGTAGCTCTAGTGGAGGGCTTCTGCGCTGCCATGAGGACTCCCGCTACCCTCTGAGATACTCCAAACTGGTCAATGGCTACATTCTCAGGAGCCAGGCATGCAGACGAAGGGACTTGAGAATGGGATGGGCCAGGGTCCCCTGAGCCAGTGTTAGCAGATCCCTGCAAAGGGGCAGAGGAACTGGAGGCTCCTCCGCTAACTGTTGCAGCAATGGAAACCATATCTGCCATGGCCAGAATAGTGCGACCAGGATCATGCTGGCCCCCTTCCATCTGCAGCTTGATTAGCACCCTCTGAATCAGAGGAAATGGAGGGAAGGCATAAAGGAACTTCCCACTCCAGGAGAGGGACAACACATCTCACCAGAAAACTCCAGGCCCTGGATCTAGCAAGCAGAAACTGGGCAGTTTTGCACTGAGTGGGGACGCAAAAACGTCAATCTCTGGAAGACCCCATCTGGCGAACAGATCTTCTGTGACGGACAAGAGAAACTCCTATTCATGCATTCTGGACTGAGTCTGGCTGAGGCCGTCTGCCAGGGTGTTTTGCATGCCTGGGACATGGACAGCTGAGAGAACCAGACTGTGGTCCAGTGGTCATCTCCTGTCCTCCCTGCACAGGGGGTACGAATGCGTTCCCCCCCCTTGCTTGTTGATGTAGTAGACAACACTGAGATTGACGAACTGGATCAACATGTGGCCCGGACAGAGATGGTTCTGAAAGGCCTGCATATAGCATACAGGACTGCCCGTATCTCCAGAACATTGATATACAGGGACACCTTGGTCTGAAACCATGACCCTTGAGTCTGAAAGGTGCGCACCCCAACCTGAACCAGAGGCATCTGTGAAGAGGATCTGTTGGGGAGAAGAGACCTGGAAATGAGTAGCACTAGTTGTTCTAAGTCATCCGTGTGTTGGTCTCACTGCACCCTGAGTGTCCACTGGAGCACCCGCATGTGCAGTCTGGCCAAGGGGACGATGGCAATGGCCATGGCCATAAGACCCAGCAGCCTCAGGTACACCCTTGCAGGAACATAATGGATCTGAGCAACCTCCTGATCCTAAGCAATGAGACACTGCACTCTGTCGAGGGGCAGGAAGGCGCCGCCCTGCCCCGAGTCCAAGACCGCCCCTATATACTGCAGCCTCTGGGACGGGATCAAGGTGGACTTGGGCAGACTGAACATAATGCTCATGGAGAGGAACAGCTGGAGGGTCCTTTCCAGGGTCCAGAGGAGCTGGTCTCTGGACGGAGCTCTGAGGAGCCAGTCATCCATCCAGGTAGGGGAAATGGGGCCGATGGCATACACCCAAGGATATTACGGGGAGCTGAGAAGGGAACGAGCAGCGCCTCTGGCAGCCATGTTCATAGAGTCACTCATCAAAGGTGTGGTTCCAGAGGACTGGAGAAGGGCACATGTAGTCCCTCTACACAAAAGTGGTAGCAGGGAAGAGGCGGGGAACTATAGGCCAGTCAGCCTCACCTCAGTAGTAGATAAGATCATACAAGCACTGCTTAAAGAGAGAATAGTGGCATACTTGGAATCAAACGGTGCCCAGAATCCAAGGCAACATGGATTCATAGCAGGAAGGTTGTGTCAGGTGTATCTGGTTGATTTTGTTTGACTGGGTGACGAAGGAAGTCAACGGGGGGGGGCAGTGGACGTAGTATACCTTGACTTCAGCAAGGCATTTAACACTGTCCCACATAAAAGGCTGGTTAACAAGATGGGTAGTCTGGGAATGTTGCAAAAGGTGGTAAACTGGGTTAGAAACTGGTTAACAGACAAGAGGCAGAAGGTTGTGATAGATGGGATCCAATCCGGGGAGAGGGGGGTAACCAGCAGGGTACCTCAGGGATCAGTCCATGGGCCAGTCCTGTACAATGTCTTCATTAGTGACACTGTGGAAGGGCTAGAGGGAAAAGTCTGCCTGTTTGCGGATGACACCAAGATCTGCAACATGCTGCATACTCCAGACGGAGTGGAGAGAATGAGAAGGGACGTGGGGAAGCTTGAAAAATGGTTGGAGGTGTGGCAACTGAGTTTTAATTCACACAAGTGCAAAATCATGCACCTGGCACATAGGAACTCTGGGGAAAGCTACAGAATGGGGGGGGGGGGGGAGTGTTACTAACAATTACCAAGGAGTAAAGAGACCTGGTGGGGTTATTATTTCAGATGATGTCAAAGCAGAGTACAAAGGCTACAGGGAGGGCCACTGGCAGAGGTATCACTAGCAGAAGGCGGGAGGTGGTGATGCCATTGTATAAAACACAAATTAGGCCTCACCTAAAGTACTGTATGCAATTCTGGAGGCCACACCTTCGCAAGGACATAGGCAGGGTGGAGGCAGTCCAGAGAAGGGCAACTACGAAGGTGCAGGGCTTGCAGCAAAAAACATATGAGGAGAGATTAAGGGACCTCAATATGTACTCACTGGAGGATAGGCGGGATCGGGGAACATGACAGAATCATTCAAGTACCTAAGGGGCACAAATAAGGTATGGGGGGGGCATCTTCCAATATAGAAGGAGTACAAGAATGAGGGGGCACAATATGAACTTGGAGGGGGGCAGGTTGAGGGGAAATGCGAGAATGTTTTTCTTGATGGAGAGGGTGGTGGACACATGGAATAGCCTGCCACAAGAGGTGGTGGGAGCAAGCACAGTGAAGGGATTTAAAACATACCTGGGACAGGCATAAGGGAACCCTAGGTGGGAAGGAGGGGTGACAAGCCACTGGCCAGACCGAGTCTGAGGCTGCAAACAAGGATAGGGCTTACGGATAGACTGGTTGAGCCTAGCAGTCCTTATCTGCTGACAATTTCTATGTTTCAGTCCTTCTCTATGGAGGGCTGCGGCTACTGATGCTAAGTACTTTTTAAAGACCCGCGGCACAGAGGATAAGCCAAAGGGCAATACCTTGAATTGGTAATGCTCACCCTGCAAAAGAAACCAGAGAAATCTCGTGTGCGGTGGGCACACTGAGATTTGTAGGTAAGCATCCTGCATATCCATGGAGCACAGCCAATCACCCTGCTTGAGTAGGGGCAGCAAACCTGGTAGAGTGACCATGCAGAATTTCTTATACTGGATATAAAGGTTGAGGTCCTTGAGATCCAGAATAGGCTACAAATCTCTGGTTCTTTTGGGGACCAGGAAGAACCTGGCATAGAAGCCCCTATTCCTCTGGCGCCCGGGCACTGGCTCGATGGCCTTTTTCTGCAGAAGGGACTGTATCTCCTCCCAGAGAACAGTTAAGATGGGCCGGGGGCAGGTGGAAGGTAGCGGAGGAATCTCTGGAGCCATCCCTATAAGTTCAGGACAGTGACCCCTCACTATAAACGGAAGAATCCAGGCATCTGAAGTAATGGTTCTCCACTAATTGAGAACGGAGGGAGAACTGACCTCCAACCACCACCTCTTGGTTGGGGACTGAAAGGGGGCTGGCAAGGAGTTAAGCAGAGGTGGCTGCAGCTGCTGGGGCTGATCCATCACCTCTGCGGCACTTTGCAGCAGTGCCTGAGGAAGAGGAGGTAGGCAAAGCAGAGAAGGCCTTTCTCTTGCCCTGAGGATGGGAGACTGCTCTGGACTTGTGGGACACCTTGCAAAAGGGAGGGCGCTGTCTGTTCCTATGCTGTGTATGATAGAGCAAGTGGACAGACTTGATAGCCCTGCCAGATGCCTGTAGGTCATTAATGATGTCCTGGACGTCTAGCTCAAATAACTCTGAGCTACTGAAGGGGACACTCAGCATCTTCTGCTGGACATCTGCTGCAAAACTGGAAACCTTCAGCCAGGAGTGCCTATGAAGGCAGATGCCTGTGGTAGCAGCCCTGGCACCAGTGTCAGAAATATCATACAAGGCCCTGAGGAGATGTTTACCAATATCCTCAGTGGTCTGTAAGCATTTAAGAACCTCCTGCTTCTGAGAGCGCCCTGGAAGGGCCTGGGTAGCTGCCTTGCCCTTTTTCCTAATGGTACTTTGGTATTTAACCATATTGAAAAGGTAGTTAGCAATCTGAAGCCCAATGGTAGAGGAGGCATAGACCCTCTTGCCCCAAAGATCAATCCGTCTGGATTCCCCGGTGTGGGGAGAAAGCTAAGGTGCTTGGGCATCTTGGACCTGTTATGAGCTGCTTTAATGACCACAGAATTGGTCTTGGACTGGGCAGCATAGTAAAGCAGGCCCTGAGGGGCATGATACAGCTTATCTGCCCAGTGGGGCATGGCAGGGACCATATCAGGACTATGTCAGGCCACAATAGTGGCATTCCTCAGTGCTGAGAGGATGGGAGGAATGACCTTAAGAGGAGACTCTGGGATCGCCAGAAAATCTATCAGCTCCCTCCTGGTGGCATCTTCTTCCTCAGTTTGGAAGTCCATGGCTGAGGACAGCTGCTTTATAACATTAAAGCAGGAAGGGTCTTCAGGAGGGGAACTGGGAGTATGCTTGATAGAGTCCTTGTTCACTGAAGAAGCCCTGGACCTATCAGAGGAAAGAGGTTCCTCCTCCTCAGGGAAAATGAGGTTAGGATGGTACTCCTCCTTGGCATCAACCTGTTCTATCTTGAGGTCCAATGAATGAGGGACTGACGATGGCCCGCAGGGGACACAGCCCGAGGAGGACAAAGTGGCATCAACGATCACAGGGCCGTTGATGGTGCACGGGACCCAGGTCTGTATAAGCCCAATTGTTGAACCAGGGCTGTACTAATCTGGGCCAAGATATCATTAAGGTTGATAGCAGGAGACTGGTGCATCGATGGTGGAGGGAGTCATCAGCACAAGGCACGTCGAACCGTCCATCAGGGCCAGGAAGCCCATACAGCCTGTTGGCTGTGGGCCTGAGGAAGCATCAGACTGCAATGGAGGGGCTGTCAACGATCCAAGTATTGACAAACCGGGGGCTGATGACCCAAGCGTCGATGGCCAGCCTCCCTGAGAAGTGGGAGGCGTTGTTGTCAGTATGGGCCTGGGAGGAGCAGAGGTCTGGATAGTAGTAGATGTTGGTGCAGCCGCAACCAACAGTGTACCTCCAGAAGAAGATAAAGAGACCATCAAGGATCAGGACTACCACTGGGGGTAGCGGTCCCATTTAAGGTCCTTTCTGTTACTTTTTCCCTGAGGACTTCTCTCGGGCCTTTGAGGCCAGGGAGCTTGACGAACCCACCAGCGACTGGGAAGGAGGGACCTCAGTGGACCTCTGCACAGAACTAGCTACCTGTTATTCCACCAGGAATCTTTTTTTGAAAGCCTTTTTGCATCGCCTCAGGGTGGTTTAATTAAATTTCTGGCAGAGCTCACAGTCAGAGGTGTCGTGGTCAGGTCCAAGATAGCAGACACAAAGGTTATGGTCACCTGAAGAAGCAATCTTCTTTCTGCAGCAGCAGTGACGGAAGAGAGAAGTGGAGGGAGTAACTCTCAACACAAACAAGTTAAATGAATCTCTTATTTAAAAGAGATTCCAAAACACTAAGCAAACGAAAAATCATAGGCGAAAATGACGCAAAACTGTGTTGGAGCTTCCATGGAGACCCATGCAAACAGAGTTGGTGGGAAAGATTTGAGGATTGAGCAGAGTCGCTCATGCCTTTATAGGGTTGGTGACATCAACAGGTGACGTCGGCGTGAGCGGCCCCAGTTTGCTGCTGAAAATCCTCCATGTGGATCCTGCTTCACCGACAGTGAAGTTCCTACGGTGTGACCTGATGAATGAGATACCCCAAAGAATACAAAAACCCTGGCACAATATATCAGTTGGGGAGTGAGGATATAGCATGCACCAAGCAGGAAAGGGATCTTGGGGTTATCATCTTTGATGACCTCAAGGTAGGGAAACAGTGTGACAAGGCAGCAGGTAAAGCAAATAGGATGCTGGGATGTATAGGCAGGGGCATCACCAGCATGAAAAGGGAGGTCATAATTCCACTATACAAGACACTAGTGAGGCCCCACCTGGAGTACAGTGTACAGTTCTGGAGACCATACCTACATAAGGACATAGGGTAGAGAAGGTTCAGAGGAGGGCAACAAAGATGGTGCATGGATTGCATCACAAGTCCTATGAAGACAGGTTGAAGGAACTGAACATGTACTCCCTGGAGGAGAGGAGGGAGAGAGGGGATATGATAGAGACATACAAGTATCTTACAGGGAGGAACAAGTTGCAGGAATACACTATTTTTAAGCGAAAAAGATGTTCCAGGACTAGAGGGCATGGGATGAAGTTGGAGGGAGGACGATTCAGAGGAAACGTGAGGAGGAATTTCTTCACAGAACGGGTGGTGGACAAGTGGAACACCCTGCCAGAGGAAGTGGTGGGGGCTGAAACAATCACGGGATTTAAGAATGCATGGGATAGACATAAAGGAATTCTGGAGGTCAGGGGTAAGGGGCAACAGACTTCTAGGGAAACATAAAGTGAACTTACAAGCTCAAATGGGCAGACTGGGTGGGCCATAGGCCCTTATCTGCCGACACTGTCTATGTATCTATGTAAGGTCATCATCTGCCAGTGTCATCAGTCTTTCTCCTTGGGCTGGTTGCAGGGCTGTAGAATCACTGTAATCTTCCCTTTTAGGCTTCAGTAGAGTGAGGAAATAACACTTGTGACACATGCACAGGCTTGCCTCTATGTAGACTGTGCCAATCTTCTTCCTGCTTCCATGCCAAAAGGTAACTTAGGACACAGCAGGCTGTCACTAGCTGAAAACCCCAAAGGCTCAATTAGAAGATGGGATTTTATAGTTTGCTATGTTTTTCGTCTAAATCAGATCTGTCAGTCTTTCTGACTGAGTTGTAGCCATCACAGGGCAGCAGCAAAGACTGAAAGTAGTGTTGAAGCTCCTCCGCTTGTGACCTACACTACGCTACAGTCAGTGACCATCTCAACCATATGGTCCTGGGTTACATGCCCACTTCTACCCCCGACTACTTGGGCCAAAATTCTCACCCTCCTGACCATGTGTGTGAAAAATATCATTAAAGTGCTTTTCCATCCTAAGATACCACTTTCAGGATATGATACCTTAGGTCCACAAGTGTCTGACCATTTCTGTAATTTTTAAAATTTTATTCTCAGCCTGTATTTACATGGAAGGGATCGCAGTTTGACCCCAGCAAGGTGTTCAGCTGATCCCTTCCGCCTCCCGATTGATGTACACGCCCCTGTGTTCAGGCACATTATGACGTGCAGCAAGGGAGAGTGCGGGGGCATGCCCCATTGAAATGAATGGGACTCAACTTTCATTCCTATAATATGCCTGAGCACGGGGGCATGTACATCAATTAGAAGGTGGAAGGGACTGGCTGGCCACCTTGCCCGAGCCAAACTATGATCCCTTCCACATAAATATAGGCTAAGAATAAAACTTTATCGCCAACATGACCTACCAAAAATATTAAGTCCTGCTTTAGCGCTAAACGATCACAAAATCCCTTTAAAGTAAGAAGAGAGTTTGTTTTCCTGAGACATCAAGAGGGTATCTGCTGGCTGCGCAAGCCCAACCAAGATTGTGTTTGGCTGGTGCCTTCCCTTTTGATCTACCCATTCTATTCATGCCAGTGCCCCATTTTGTTGTAACCATTCTATAGACACTGGAACTTGGTAATAGTGAGTACACGGATTCCCAGTTTTAGGCCAGAATTCCGTAGCAATGCAATGCCATGGAACAATGGATAATTTATTTCTCTGGAAATTCTATTGTCTAGAGCCACCCCATATCCTTCCATGTCAGCAACTGTTACAGTAGGGTTTGCCAACCAACCATGAGATCAGAGGCATGCCTGCAAAAAACTGAATAACAGGAAGGTGGAGTTTCTGCCTGGACATCCACTGCTGTTCCTGACGAAAACTTTAGATGTCTTATGCCAAACAGGAAAAGCATATCCAACATCCCTGATCCACCAAGAAAAAAAAAAACTTTGGAACAGTCACTCTGTTACAGACCACCCCGACCAAAACTACCCCAGTCTAATATCCTGAAAAACACATTCTAATGCGTCCTTCGGATGAGACGTTAAACCGAGGTCCCATCTGGCTGGACTGGTGGTAGTTCAGGTGGATGTTAAAGACCCCATGGCACTTATCAAAAAGAGTAGTGGAATTTCCCCGGTGTCCTGGACAAATTTCCCTCATTTACTAAAAATACTATCAACAGCTTAATCTGGTTCAATCTCAGTTGCTTACCATCTGTATCCACCCAGTCGCCCCTGAAAAAAGGGACTTCTAGGCCCAGTGGGCTTACCGGGTCAACAAAATCTAAACAAACTTACTTACTGAGGGAATGGTACGGAAGCAGAGGTCGAAATTAACATACAAAACCCGTTCCCTGTGCAAGAGGGAAAAGGCTGGTGCATGCAGTTTTGTCCCTTGCATGCACCACAGTGCATGTAACATTAAGCTTGGTGTCCAAGACTTGTGTGGTACCAGTGGGAGTCACTGCTTTGCCTGGGAGAATGCAGGACAGGAGTAGGAAAAAGCACTTTTTTTTTTGTGTTGCTGCCACACTAATTTGCAGTCAGTGCCTGTGGAGGTGGTGTTGTGGCCAAGTCAGGAACGAGAGTGAGCTGTGTTTTTTTTTTTTTTTTATGACTATTTACACGGCTTGTGTAAGATACTCAGTGCAGCTAGCGGGGGAAAAGAAGTGAGATAGAGGTGGAATTGCAGTGTGCCTGGTCCAATCATGGCAATGAAGTGCAGAGAGGATTCAGACGACAAGTGCCTGCTATCAATCACTTACCTCACACTAACATACAGCGCTGTCTCTGGGTCATCACTGCAACTGGCACTGCTGGGTAAAGAGTGTGTGAGGAGAGAGAGGCTGTCTAGCAACCAATCATGACAGCATCGTCACTATCACTGAAAATAAGTAAACTTGTGTGACTGCTGAAAGGTCAGTCTTGGGTGGCTAATCATAAGAGTAGTTTTTTTCCTGTAAAGAGCACCGATCGATTAGGATGGCTGCTCCTCAGCAGCAATCAGAGCCCAGAATTGAGAATGGGGCGAAGTCTTGATAAGAGACATGTAAGAGCACAGATCACTGGTGCAGTTCATGTATAGCTCTCGTGGAGAAGAAAAGTGTCTGAAGAAGGCTGGGTAATCTGTCTGGCGTGGATGTTCTGCAGGTAACCTGCCTCTGATGCATGTAACTTTTTGGCCCAGTACGGAAGAATCTGGATTGCTACGGGAAACAGAATTTCCACGGTAAGAAATGTTCCATTCCGTCTCAACCATATCATTCTATCCCAGCAGCTCATACAGCAGGGATCTAACAAGCAGACTATTACTATATTCTGTCTGAAACAGCTCCAGGGAAGGTAGCACTAAGTCTGAACAACAGACATAGAACTACTAACTGAAAACTTCTAGATTGTTCTCTAGGTAGCTTCAACTGCATGCCGCATAAAGTAGTTCTCCCATACACTGCATCTGCATATGACCGCATGTCCAATCTGTAAACCACACAAAGGTGTAGACCGAGGACCATGTGGTCGCTTGAAAGATATCCACAGGTGTAGCCAATGCTGTTTCTGCCCAGGAAGCAGCCACTGCTCTAGTAGAATGGGCTCTCAGTCCAGGGCTAGAAATAATGAGGCTGTAGTCTGGAAATTTGAAACTGCCCATTTATATTTCCAGTGACTCTCCTGCATTTCCACATTTGTATAAAGGGGGCAGATAAAGTAATAGTTGGAGAAGAGTATTTTTACTTTATCCCTTGTCCTGAATGTCTTCCATTTTTTTCTGCTGGCTTTAAGTCACGTTCTGTTTTTCTTGAATGTTCCTCACTTTTATCTCCCTCGTTTTCCTTGCCTTAAATGGGCTCCCATCAACACTTCTGTCACAGTCTTATTTTACAAAATCCCACTCCCAAAAAATATCACTTCAGCCTTCTTACCTTTAATCACTTTGTATTCAGTCATGCCAGATCCTTATTACTGTACTTCTTGAGGCTTCCACTTTCTGCCTTCTGCTGCTCTACTGATTCTCTGGGTTCACTGCCTTTACTACCACCCCCAACACACACACACATACACACCAAGGCATAGAATAAGCGGGTTCACATCGCAATTATGCATCAAGATCTGTAAAAGTGAGTCAAATCTGGCAATGATTAGCAGTCATTGCTAATCATTGCCAATTGGTCCTGGGTCCTGTGAAAGTGCCTTATTGGGCACTGTCACTTTAATTTTTTTTCTGTCCTGGTATCCATTTTTTGCCCTCCTCTTCCTCCACACCCTACCCCATCAACCCCGAGCTGTTCCCTGATTGGTCCAGTGATGTTCCTGCTCCCCCCACCCCAACCCGGTATCCACACAGGAGAAATGTGACTGAGTCCTTTTGCAGCGCAACCTGAAGTGGAAGCGGGCGTTGGGAGGCTGAGCAGGAGTCCAAATGTGAGTTTTCTGTATTTTATTTCACTTTTTTTTTTCCTTATAATCGTTGTTGCGCTGTCATCTGGTTAACTAATTGTCTTTATGTTTTGCAGGCGGGCAGAGACAAGCAGTAGCCAGGAGGAATGGTGGCCGCACCGAGGAGGAGCTGGAGGGAGAAGGCCTGGTCGAGACCGTGAGAGGGCACAGGGGCGACCTGGACGGAGTGGAGGAGAGCAGGCGGCTGCATCACGGGGCGAGGCACAATCGGATGGGCAGATTCAGAGGAGAGCAGGAGCGCAGCAGAATTGGGGAGCTTAGCAGCAAAACAAGTAAAACCTTTTCATTTGGTCGGGGAGCTGGAGGAGGAGGGAAGAGGGACACACGGACTTCAGGGCACAGATGGGGGGACGGCATAATGACAACGAACAGGCAAGGTCTAGAGCTGGACTGTGGGTGGTGGGAGAACAAGGGCATGAAAGGGTCACCCTGCCCTGAACTTTAGGTTTGTGCCCTGCTTGCAGTAAATTTGGGAACAATCAGTGAACAATTGCAGTGAGAAAAAACAGAATAAAGACTAAGTTCCCTGCTTTGCAGAGATTATGGGGGAACCAGAACTACTTAATGTGTCCTGCTACTATGTTGTGTGCCCTGCATCTTTGCAGTGAACATTTGGGAACAGATAAGACTAAGTAAGCAGCCCTGCCTGCTTTGAGATCTCAGTAACAAGAAGTAATAATGTGCCCTACTAGTAAAGTTTTGTGCCCTGCTCTTGTTTTGCAGTGAATTTGGGAACACAAAAAGAGACTAAGTTGCCCTGCTTTGCAGAGATTGGGGGAACCAGAACTTATTTAATGTTCCCTGCTTCGTCTGCAGTGAACATTTGGGAACAGTATAAGACTAAGTTAATGTGCCCTGCTTTTTGCAGAAGTCAGTGTGCCATGCTCTGTTGTGCCACATGCTGTGAACATTTGGGAACAGAACTTTGCAGAGATGATCAGTACTCTGCCCGATATTTATTGTGCTCTGTTAAGTTGTGTGCCCTGCATCTGCAGTGAACATTTAAGAGACTCCGGGAGTTACGGTCCCAGTTTTCATGCTGGGGCAGGGGTTCATTATTTAATTTGTCACGACTTACGATGGATCACGCTCACGAATTCACAGTCACAAATTCACGGTCTGCTTTGGCAGACATCCTATCTCAGCTCCTGAATGTATGTGTGCTGCTGCACAATTGCTGTATTTCTTTGGAAATGGCTAAACAAAACAGTATCAGTCTCAGACACTTGTGTAAATGTGTATTTTATCAATACAGAGCAAAATAAGTACATTTTATGGGGTATTGAGCAAAAATATGAATTTTTGGCAATTGCTAATCACCTTCAGCCAATTGCTAATCATTTTTTACTTTGATTAGTGAAGGCCGCTAATCAAGCCTCTGACACTAATTTATGCCTTGCACACACACCTCACCATCAGGTACTGCGGCATGTCCATACCACAACTGCCCCTTATTACAAGGTACCCTCATTTTACCCCTCAGAATTTTTCAAAGTAACTAAGGACCACATACTCACCCCACTCCTCTAGACATTTAACGAGGTTCTAGAAGGCTGACATCCCCCAGCTGGGCGTATGCCCGCCATCTCAGTAATCCCAAAAACAGGATAAAAACCCTCATCTCTGTAGTTCGTATAGACCAATATTAGTTCTCAATACAGATTATAAATATTTCATGTCCATTCTGGTGCAAAGAATGGATTTGATTCTCCTCACCTTGACTGGCCTTAACCAGACTGGGTTTGGTCATTCTCGAACTACTAATAATACTACACGAACCCTAGATCTTATCCATGAAATGCTACAAACTATGAAGGCAAAGGGGTGACTTGCTCCTCTTTTATGACATAATGAATTATCCTGTTTTGATGACAGAATTATACATCGAATACGAATCTGATGACATAACCACTAGGGGTCACCCACTGCAAGTGAGACTAAATCACTACAAAACAAAAAAGGAAAATACTTTTTTACACAACGAACAGCAAATCTATGGAATAGATTACCTGAATACATAGTAACAAGTACAAACAGAAATAGTTTTAAAAACAATTTGGAAAAATACATATCCTTGGGAGGTAAACTGGATTATTACATCATGTCATAAACAAGCTGCTTTTGGGCCCGGCCTTTTTAGCTCCTCGTATTTTAAGTGATCTTAAGTGAAATGCATTGGAGGCAGGCCTCCTCAGTCCTTCTCAGCCTAGATGGACAGAAGGCATCTTATCGGATCTCTTGGTCCTTACTTTATGCTTGTTCTTGGAAAGTTCAGCTTCCCGAACCCTTTAATTCAGTTACTACAGACTATCTCCACAGCACCGAGGGCCTGTGTTAAGGTTTTGGACCATCATTCCAAATATTTCCCCCTCTTCAGAGGAACGAAGCAGGGTTGTCCCCTCTCGCAACTTTTATCTGCCCTTTATACTGAATCTCTGGCCCAAGCCATTCGCGAATCCCTTCATATCAAGGGGATACCTTTGGAATGGGAGGACCACTGGATCGCCTTATACGCAGATGACATGCTTCTCTATTTGAATGATCCAGAGAGTTCATTTCCAGCAGTGTTTCAAATCCCAGATAATCATGGGATGGTCTCTGGCTATAGGCTTAACTCCACAAAAATGAAATCCCTGATCTTTCAGTATTGTTCCTCATCGGGACCAGGCAACAATCCCAGTTTCACTGCCACTGGGACATGGAGAAATTAAAATACCTAGGGGTCTATCTCTCAGAACCCCATAACAGGCCTATTACAATAATTTTGCCCTATTTTTCACACATCTGTCGTTGCCCTTGAGCCTCTCCAGAAGAACTGAGGTGGTCCGGATGGTGGTAGTACCTCAAGTGCTCTACCTGTTTCAGAATAGCCCACTTAAATTGCCCGACAGTGTTCAGACAATGGAACAAAGACATCATAAGATTCCTCTGGGCAGGTCAGCATTCTTGAGTCATACGAACACACATTTGAACATATGAAGAAGCCAACAGAAGAAGGCAATTTGGTCTATCAAGTCTGCTCGTATTGCTGGGTCCACAGCTTGAGCTAATGTCCCTGCCCTCCTTCCCCACTAGTCCCATCCTACCAACCCATGATCCTTACCATCCTCCTATGCCTATCCGAGCCTCTCTTAAAGCCGCCCATTGTTTTCAATGAGATGACCTCTTCTGGCAGCACATTCCAAGTGTCCACCACCTTCTGTGTGAAGAACTACTTCCTGACCTCCCTCCTAAACCTCCCACCCTCCAGCTTAAGACTGTGCCCCCACGTGTTATGGTTGCCACTTAGCTTAAATAAACTCTCCTCATCAACGTTATTTATCCCTTTCAAGTACTTGAAGGTCCCAATCATGTCCTCTCTCTCTCCTGTCTTCCAGGGAGTACATGTTCAGTGCCCTCAACCTCTCCTCATATGCCTTACCCTGCTGAACTGCTATCATTTGTGTAGCCTTACTCTGGACCTTCTCCAGCAGGATAATATCCTTTTTGAGGTGTGGGCACCAGTACTGAACTCCATACTCTAGATGCAGCCTTACCAGTGACCTGTACAAAGGCAGTATAACCTCCTCTCTCCTACTACTGATCCTCCTAGATATGCATCCCAGCATCTTGTTTGCCTTTGCTGCTGCTTTCTTGCACTGCGTGGTGTGCTTCAGGTCACTAATGATCATCACTCCCAGGTCCTTCTCCTCCTCTAATGCAGATACTCTGACTCCGCCTAGACAGTACTCTGTCTTGGGGTTCTTAGCTCCAATATGTATAGCTAGGCATTAAAGCCAAGCTGCCAGATCCTGGACCACCTCCCCAGCTGTTCCAGATCTTCCTGTAGGTTCTGTATCCCTTCAGCTGTGTCCACTCTCCTGCAGGGCTTGGCGTCATCCATGAATAGACACATTTTGCCCTTAATGCCATCACTGATGAAGACATTGAAAAACATCAGCCCCAGCACTGAGCCCTGCAGGACCCCACTGGTTACCTCTCTGGTGCCAGATAACTTCCCCCACAACCATCCTCTGGGTTCTGTCCCTCAGCCAGTTTTCCACCCAGCTGGCCATCTTTTCCCCAACCCCGAGATCCACCAAATTCCTGATCATTCTTTTGTGGGGCACAGAGTCAAAGGGCTTGCTGAAATCAAGATAGAGGATGACCACCGCTTGGCCCGTCTACTGTCTTAATGACACTGTCAAAGAAGTCAATCAGATTCGTCTGACACGATCCCCCCTTCCCCCATGAACCCATGCTGCCTCGCATCCTGGAGACCATGCTCCTCTAGATACCCCACCAACCTTTCCTTTAGTATGGTTTCCATGAGCTTGCCCACAATGGAGGTCACACTGACTGGTCTGTAATTCCCTGGGTCATCCTTGGGACCGCTTTTGTGGAGGGGCACCATATGTGCTGTTCTCCAGTTTAGCGGTGCCATGCCTGACTCTAGTGAACTATTAAATAGGTCTGCCAGTGGTCCTACCAGGTCCTCAGCCACTTCCTTTTGTACCCTTGGATATACTCTGTCTGGGCCTGGTGATTTGTTCACATCAATGCCAGTAGCCCCTCATTCACTCTATCATCCTCTATCACTACATCTGTCAAACTCCAAACTCTGTTTTTGCTCAAGGAGAGGGGGCCAACTAGTCCTTCCAAACCTTAAACTTTATTACTAGGCCTCCCACCTCTGCTATGTGGCACTTTGCCATCTTAGCCCCCCCTCATGCCCTGTGGCAGCAGCTGGAAGCAGTGACATTCCCAAACTCAGAGTTTATTAGGATGGTGTACCATACGGATACACAGCTGCGATTTCTAGCAGATTTTAATCCCTGGCTTAAATATCAGGTCTCAACGTGGCTAGGACTCCGCAACGCACTACACCTGGTGCCCTTCCTTAGCCTGCTCTGTCCTATTACACTAACAGAATGTTACTATCCAGCCCAAATAGACCATGCCTTCTGCAGATGAGAACGCCTCCCTTTACAATAGCTCAACCAATTACTTACTAGGAATACCTTTAGATTCTTTTCTGATGCCCAGCAGGGGTTTGGTCTATGGCAGGTGGATTTCTATAGATTTTTACAAGTCCGACATTACTATGATAACCTCCCTATAGGATTATGTAACCCTGAATCCCAACCTGCAATCATTAATTCCCTCATTACTATGATGCAAATCAGATAAACTGATCATATGATCTCCTTTTTATATAATGCTGTAACTGACACAGCAGGGGACAACATGGTGTATATGCTTCTGAGATGGCAGAAGGAACTAGGCATCCTATCATCACCACACAATGGCACAGGACATGCCAGGTTACATTGAAAGTTACCTCATCTCATCAATGGCACGAGTATGCTTGGAAGCATCTTGTGCACTTTTTTCAAACCCCTGCAATAACGGCACACTACCACACCACACGAGATGCCACATGTTGAAGAAATTCTGGCAAGACACTGGCGCATCATACACATATTACGTGCACACAGCTTTGCACCCCTTCCTTCAAGCTCTACAAGATGAGTTGGAACAGCTCTTTGGTAAAACTGTTCCTCTTAATGCAGAGCTCTTCCTACCACTACAGCTCCCTCAAGGCATGTGTGACCCCCTCTTCTGATACTTGGTGAGTATTCTCCTTATTGCAGCAAAGAAAACCCTCACAAGAGCTCGGCTCACTACTCAAGTTCCGACAATTACAGCCTGGCGCATGACAGTAAATCAAATCTACAGGACGGAAAAAATAACCTATGTATTGAATGACTGAGTGGAACTATGGAACTATGTTCCTTTAGATGGAATGGGTGGCTCCCGCATATAATGACTAAGGATAGAGAGTTTGTCCCATGACTCCATTCAGGATACCTGGGTTCCCTTCCTCCTCCATCCCCATTTATTCATTACTAAAATTGAGTCCAATATAAATATAAAATGTTCTTCCCAGAAATAAGGATAGAGAGTTTGTCCCATGACTCCGTTTGGGTAACCTGGATTCCTTCCCCCCACCTCCCATTTATTCATTACTAAAACTGAGCCCCATATAAATATATTATTCCCAGAGATGAGGAATACCTGGTACAGACGTACTCCATTATTAGACTGGTCTAGTTACCCTCCCCTTCCCTCGTGGGCTTGGGGCTTATCATCCCAGCCCATCCTCCCGTCCGCTTACTGCAGAATCATTTTAGATATCCTGCCCATCGAGTTCCTTGCTAAGGCTTGGAGGTGTATTTCTTAGACATAAAAACTGGACCACTGTCCCTACCATGCTGGAACTTAGGGAGCGATGGGAACAGTTTATTTTGCTTTCTCGCCTATCTAGTACATAAGCAACAGGATATGATGGGGTGTGCATTAGATAGTCCTAGAACGCACCAGCCAGGGCTGCTAGAAGCACTTAAACCACAGGGCTTGAAAAGCGCTCTAGTCCCTAGCTGTGCACAAGAACCAACGCATATCCCCAGAGTGACTTACTGCGCTCATAAAATGTGTCTGTGTATTCTACATGGGGTTGCTAGTTTTAGCCGTGCATTAGATACTTCTAATGCCTGGCTAACAATAAGATTACTTTAAATCCTTTGCTCATTTTGGTAGCAGTAAATGACCAAGTCAAGACTTTGCACTAAACTATGTTTCACTGTTTATCGGATACCAATATGGACATGTAGACATTGAAAAGTTAAAGTGAATTTCTGATGTGGTGCTATAAGATATTGGGCTTCATAGCCCAGTACCTTATAGCAGTGTGAGCTCACTGCTACAAAGATTTTAATTTTAAGCCGTAGTTTTACTAGGGGAAGTGATCACTGGCACTGACCTATGAATAAATGACCCTTCCAACTTCCTGATGAGCCTAGTTGCTTCTAATTGCTTTCAATTTTCCTCCAGGAGTGTTTAAAATACTAAAATCTGGTATTTAAAACAGCCTGCAGACTTGTACGGGGCTCGCCCCCGCTCTCCCCCTAGCCACACGTCACAAATTCTGAGAGCACGGGGGCAGAGTTGTGGTGGAGCGGGCTCATCAGGAAGTTGGAAGGGATCAGCTGGCCGTGGGTTCGGCGCCAGTTACGATCCCTTCCCCTACTAAAACTACTGACTTAAAAATCTAAATTTAAATACCTGTAAATTTTCTTTCTCCGACGGCTGGTCTCCGGGCTTCCTTACTCCTGGGCTGTACCTCCTGATGCTGATAGGTAGGCAGGAATCTAACCTCTGCAGCAGGGCCCACAGCTCAGCATCATGGACACAGGGGGGAGGGAGGTGAGCACTACTCCCTTCACAAAAGAAAGGGTCCTACAAGAGCTTGCTAAGCTCAGGGTGGATAAGGCAATGAGACCTGATGGCATACATCCCAGGGTACTTAAGGAGCTAAAGGAGGAACTAGCAGAGCCATTAGCAGAATTGTTTAGTGAGTCTCTGAGCACAGGAGAGGTCCCAGAAGACTGGAGAAGGGCTCATGTGATCCCACTCCACAAGAGTGGTAGCAGGGAGGAGGGGAACTACAGACCGGCCAGTCTTACCTCAGTAGTGGGCAAGATTATGGAGGCACTCTTAAGGAAAGGATAGTGCAACACCTGGAATCCATAGGGCACAGGATCCAAGACAGCATGGGTTTACAAAGGAAGGTCCTGTCAAACTAATCTCATAGATTTCTTTGACTGGGTAACCAGAGTGGTGGACCAAGGGGAGCAGTTGATGTCGCCTACCTTGACTTCAGCAAAGCTTTTGACACTGTTCCACATAGAAGATTGATAAATAAGCTAGGTAGGTCTGGGTGGGTCAGAAGTTGGTCAACTGGGTGGCAAACTGTTGACTGGCAGAAAACAGAGAGTGGTGGTAAATGGTATACAGTCAGAAGAGATGCAAGTCACAAGTGGGGTACCTCAGGGATCAGTCCTGGGGCCAGTCCTATTCAACATCTTCATTAGTGACCTCGCAGATGGACTAGAGGGTAAGGCTTGTCTGTTTGCAGATGACACCAAGACCTGCAACAGAGTAGATGATCCAGATGGGGTGGGCAGAATGAGAAGAGATCTGGATAAACTAGCAGAATGGTCAGAAGAGTGGCAACTGGGATTTAATGCAAAGAAGTGCAAAATCATGCACATAGGGAAGAGAAACCCTGAAGCCACTTATAGGCTGGGAGGGGAGTTGCTAGCAGTCACAAAGGAAGAAAGAGACTTGGGCATCATCATCACTGATGACCTAAAATCATCCAAGCAGACCTCTAAAGCAGTAGGTAAGGCTAGGGGGTGTTAGGGTGTATTAGTAGGGGTATCAAGGTCGAAGAGGGAGGTAATAATCCTCTGTACAAGACATTGGTTAGGGCCCCATCTGGAGTACTGGGCAGTATTGGAGGCCACACCTTCACAAGGACATTAACTCAAATTGAGGCAGTCCAGAGAAGGCAACTAAAATGGTGCAGGGACTGCATCAGAAGACATATGAGGACAGATTAACGAGCTCAATATGTATACCCTTGAGCAAAAGGAGGAGAGAGGTGATGTGATCGAGACATTTAAACACCTTAAGGGCATAAACAAGGTGAAAGAGTCTAACATGTTTAAATATAAGAAAAATAGCAGGACAAGAGGACACAGCATGAGATTAGAGGAGGCCAATTAAGGGGAATGTGAGGAAATTCTTTTTCACAGAAAGGGTGGTAGATGCATGGAATGGCTTACCACAAGAAGTGGTGGCTATGAATACAGTGCAGGGCTTCAAACAGGCATGGGATAGGCATAAGGGAGCAATACAAATGACTATGAATAGATAGGTCACTGACAGAGCAAAGGCCGATGGCACATTTATAAGGTAGAAAAAGAAATGGGCAGACTGGATGGGTCTTGAGGTCCTCATCTGCCGTCAACTTCTATGTTTCTATCCTACTCTCCACTTCCTGTCTTCCTAAAGCAGTCCAATGTGGCAATACTATGAGAACTTGGGATCAAAAACAAGAATTTTAAGGCATATATGGCCGTGAGGCCAGCCAATTATATACATTCTGGTAGGGAATCTGAAGCCCGGAGACCAGCCGTCAGAGAAAGAAAATTTACAGGTATTTAAATTTTGATTTCTCTCACCTAAGCTGGTCTCTGGGCTTCCTTACTCCTGGAATATGCAAAAGTAGTACGTCCCCAGATGTCCCGGGTTGGAAGAATGTCAAGATTCCATAAGGGTTCACCACCGCTTAAAGCACTCTGAGGCCAAGAATGCCTCCACCGAGGACATCACCTCCAGAGAAAAACACTTTTTTTTTTTTTTTTTTTTAATGTGTGAATGGATGATCAAATGGCCGCTCAGCATAAAAGTGCTGCCGATACTTCTGTGAATTACGCCTAAGACGAGGCCAGGAGCTCTCACTGGGCCAGGCAAGTTATTCCGGCCTGATCATAAGCCGTGGTGGTGATGGATCGAATCTGTCTGGTTATAGAGCCTATTGAATCCTTGCTACCCCAAATTTTTGCCCATAGCTGGCATGAACAAACTTGAACATTTGCGAATAGCTTTCTCTCTCTCAATGTACACTTTCTTCACTCTTCCCAAGTCTACTGTATGAAATTTTTCTTCCTTATTGCTTTTAGAGAGTGGGCAGAAGGAAGGAAGAATGAACCCTTGATTGTAATGGAGGGGAGACATATCTCTTGGTAAACAAAAACTGAAACTGTTCTGGCCTGATGAGCAAGTGTACAGCTCTTGGGTAAGCAATGCTTTTCGTTTGCTGACACTCCTGGCTGAAGTAATAGCCTTGAGAAAAAAGGGCGACCTTTATTTTGAGGTGCATGATGGATGCCTTGAGACACTCTAAAGGGTGCCTTGGTCACAGCCTTGACAGCCCCATTAAGACTCCAAGGTGGTAGCTTTGATGGAATGGAAGACATTTTAATGTTGCTGCCAGAACAGCCACTGGACATGGGGATACGAGTCCAACAATTCCCGGGAGTCTGTCAAGAGTGCCCCCCTGCTGAAACTCGAACTTGTAAGGAGGCTGGTTGCAGTCCTTTGTCCATCAATCTTAAAGGAACTGCAGTAGTACAGGGGATTATATTGGGTTGTTCTATATATGTGTGGAATGAAGCCAGAGCCAAAATTCCCTCCTGATTCTACAAAGCACTTTGGAGGAAGAAGAGAGACATGAGTTCCCCATAATGTCAATAACAGAAGCTGTGTAGCAGAGCTCCTTGAAAGTTTTTCCACTCTGTCTCCAGGCCTAGAGAGACAAGTTGTTGAAATGGGATGCAGAACTGGACCTTGATGGATAATGTCCGGGCTGAACCTGAATGTTAGAGGTGGTCGCCTTGACCAATGAGTGATAAACAACTAAGTGCACAAAGGCCATAAGGGACAGACTAGAATCATGACTGTCCTGTCCCATGCCACTTTGTGAAGGACTCTTGATATAGGCGGTATGGAGGAAAGGCATACAGGAGATCGAACAGATCCCAGTTTGGGGGAAAAGGTGTCCCGAGCTACCGATGTATCGTCCTTGGCCAGAGAACAGAACTGCTTTACCTTGGAATTCTGCCATCAGGTGAGAAGATCTGTCTGAGTAATGCCCCACTGATCTGTCTGGATGTGGGAGGCACTGTCCTTCAGCTGCTATACCCTTGTTCGACCAACCTTGCAACCGAGTCCTTCTGCTGTGACATTTTCCTGTCCTGGTATATACATCGTTCCGTGGTGCTCAACCCACTGAAAGAGAAGGGATTCCTATAGCATCTTTGAGCTTCTTGTGTCACCCTGATGGTCGGTGTATGTCAGCGTTGACAGACTGACAGTTGGAATCAGGCTATCCTGATTGAGGCATGGGTTACTGTTCACATCTCAGGAACGTTTATGCTGTACCTTATATCTAACAGCGATCCCCTGCCTGGTGCCAACCACTGGTGCAGGAGAGCACTCCCCAGCTCCTGAGGCTTGCATCGGTCATGATTCAGACTTACTGTGGATGGCCTAACTTGCGACCCTTCAAGACCTCTGACCTCTGTAACCGTCACTAGCGGGAGGGTTCAATCTGTCTCAATGAGCTGTGTGAAACAATAAGCAGGCAGCTGAGGAGCTTGGGAAACTCCTTGATAAGCTTTGCAGATCCCAAAATTTGGTTTTCAGGGGGAGAAACCTTGTATCATGATGTGTGCCCCCCCCCCCAGAGGATGAAGGTGTGGTTTGGAATTAAGGAACTCTTTCCCCAGTTGATGAGAAAACCATGTGCCGTCGGGCATCCGACTACCTCTGCCATTGCTTGTAATGCTTGGTTGAGCTGTGAGGCCTTTAAGCGGACTATGACCGCTACTAGCACCTTAAATACTGTCCGTGGGTCTGTGGAAGACCACAGTGGCAGAGTCTGAATTGGAAGTGCTGCTCTCCCACTCTGAACCTGGGATAGTGCATGTGCCATTGCTGAGTGGGAATATGCACACAGGCATCTTGCAGATTTATGGGTGCCACAAAATCCCTTTTTTTATGATTCCCTGATGACACGGATAACACCTTGATGGGCTTACTGCAAACAAAATTATTCGAGAATTTGAGATCTAGGACTGACCCAAGTCCCCCTGTGCATTTTGCAAAAGGGGGCTTGTGTTAGGTAACCCATGCTGGTAATTTATGATTTGGGCCCCTAAAGCCTTGTGGGCCTGGGTGCCACTGCACCCCTTGCACCCTTGTAGCTACACCCCTGGGCCCAAGCCAGAAGCTGCAGCGAGCCGATGTTAAAGAAACATGGTGCGTAATCATGACATGACCGCCTCTTATACATCTACTGCATGCTCGAGGTCTAAACCAAGAACTGTAGTTAGAAAAACAGGCCTGTTCCTCTCTGCATTTATATGAAATGAAAAGGCTAAAACTGGGGCCCCGAAAAGAGCAGCTTAGGCAGAGAGGACTGACGGATGCCACCTTGAGACATTGTTGATGCTGAGTGAGGCATCTGCTTTTCTATGCTCTGGGTCCCTGAGAGAAGCCCCTCCTTCAGCAGGGATGATCAACTTCTTGGTTAGGTTTAAATTTTTCTTTTTTTTTTTTTAATGTCCCGAAGGTCCTCCTTCAGCCATTTAAAATTGGACCGATTCTGGGGCAGACTGACCACTTTTCCGATTGCTTCTTGCCAAAAACTTAGAAAACCTGGAGAGCCACTGGGTGTGACCTGGGCCTTGCCATTCCTCATTTAGAAGTTCCCTGTGGCTGAAGGAATAAAGCAGGTTGGTGCCAGCCTGGTGGCAGCTGCCAGGTAAAAAACCTGTACCGTTAGAGCGGAAGCCTCTGGGCCAGGTCCGAGGTGAATCTTGACTATGACCTCGTTTAAGAAAGAGACTAGGCCCCCCAGGTCCGGGAGTCTGGACAGCGAGTCTACAAGGTATCAGATTAATGTGAGGATAACTGCTCCCCTGTGGATGAGGACGGGGCTGAGGTCCTCCTTCTTTGTGTTCGCGAGAGGTCCTCCATCTGGTTTCCCCGGAGGAGCCTGTGAAGCATGCAGGGTCCAGAGCAATGGCCTTATTCTATCTGTCAAAGAAGCCTGAAGAACAGATAGGGGCTGCGGACTGTTGGGTCTCCCAGTGGCCGCTGCTCTGACACACCGGGAGGTTGCCACTTGCTCAGGCCTGTCTGTCTGTGGTCATCGTTCTGCCTGTGGCTATCATTCTTAGTCGAGGAAGGGGCTGCCTCTCTGCTCTGACACACCTGGAGGTTGCCGCTTGTTCAGGCCTGTCTGCCTGTGGCTATCGTTCTGAGTTGAGGAAGGGGCTGCCTCTCTCAAGGCCTCGACATTCACCGACACTGCCTTCTAACATAGTAGGCAAACGACCCAGCTAAAGATATTAGGAGCGGAGTCCTCTCACATTTTAGGCCAAGCGGCATTTTAGGCCAAGAGGACCATAGAGGTGATTGGTAGTGGGGGTAAGCAGACCCGGCGTTGTAAAAAGGGGCCTACTCCTCTTTGACCCCCAGGGAGGATTCCTAATTCTATGCTGCGGACGCTGTGATGAATTGAGCTGGTCCTCTCAGGGCAGAATACTGAACTTTGTGCTGTAGCAGCCATAAACTGTGCTGGCCCTTTAAGGGTAAATATTGAACTTTGCGCTGTTAAGGCAGTGCTGGCCCTTTAAAGGCAAACTACTGAGCCTTCCAAAATATTGAGCTTCCTTGCTGGGTAGGGGGGAAGGGACTGCTCAGCACTGATCAAAAGCTTTGGACGCTCGTTGAATCCCCCTGTGTACCATGGCGCTCGTCGACGAGAATTTCCTGAGCATCGAACGAGCCGCCAACCTAGCGCTGCAGTACCACCATCGAGGAGTAGAAGAGACCTAGAATTAGCGCTCCTTGCGCCCCATAGCAGCTCTGCAGTACCACCGTCGGAAGGTGGCAGGGGCTGAGTGAGATAACCCCTCATCGTGCTCCTCGTGCCCCACAGCAGTCGTCGACGAGCACTCCCTCAATGAGGTGCTATAAAAATGCTGCAGGCCCATCGTTGACGAGCGGCTGTAACCATCGGGATGCTGCTCATCGGCAGGAAATAAACGGGGCTGTCGTCCGAGGGGGAGAAAATCCTCACTAAGCATTCCAGTGCTGTTTCCATCCCCCAATCGACAGGAAATAAACGGGGCTGTCGTCTGAGGGGAGGAAAAATTCCTCACCATCCCCCCAATCGGATAAACAGGTAGACTCCTAGGTTTGCTGGGCCAAGCCCAAAATCACGGGAAAAAACTCTGCATCTAAGTGGGGCCAGTCTGTGCAGCATGCAAGGCTTAGGGTGGAACCCTTACAAGAGCACTGAAAAAAACAGCTGCAATTCCTCAGAAGTCCAAAGAAAAGAAGAAATTAACCGACTTACAGACTGCTGTCTTCAGCTCTGCCACATGGTGACAGAGCTCTACTTGCAGGGTACCTGCCAGTCTGAAGGCAGGAAGTAAACTGAGGAAGACAGGAAGTGGAGGGCTGGATGTCCCCTGCTGGCTGCTGCAGAGGTTAGATTCCTGCCTACCTATCAGCATCAGGAGGTACAGTCCAGGAGTAAGGAAGCCCGGAGACCAACTTAGGAGAGAGAAATTAAAATTTCTGTAGCAGTGAGGTCACAACAATATAAGGTATTGGGCTATGAAGCCCAATACCTTATATCGGAAATTTCCTTCAAATACGTTTGGATGGCACTATACACAGTAAAAATACAGCTCCTTGCTCCCAAGGGCAGGGTTGTGCAAATCAAAACTTTTAGAACTTGCCCAGCCATGACTGTAGCTGAAATTTCACCTGCCCCTATTCATTACAATGAAATTAGTTCTCTTTTTGTACTTGCCCTTTAAGGAAATGTACCTGCCCCTGACAAGGGGCAACAGGATTTGCACATCCCTTACCAAGGGAATCAATTTCCAGAGCAAAATGCCTATGTACAACTGGTTTAACCCATTGGAATAATTACAGTAATCACCTAGCCTTAAACAGTGCTTTCTTGCAAATTTAGAAGTCTGTCACAACTAGAAACTTGGTAAAAGAGCTGCAGAAAAAAACAGAACTGCCTATCATGTCTACTAATCATGTGTCGAAATTAGCAACACTGCTGAAGCTCGGGGCTCCCAGAATTTCCTTCAGGCTCTTAAAAACAGAACACAAGAAGCCCCAAGTGACTCCTTGTATTTGGCAGCAGGCAAAAGCAATACTGTACCACAAATTGTAACCCCCTTAATTTGGGCATGGGCACCTGAAAACGCAAGGGTTAGCAGTCTGTCAGTCTTCCACCAAAATATTCCTAATTTCTAATGTAATGCCATCCTCCTTCCACTGGTGGGGAAAGGATATTTCTGATACCCAGGGGAATTTATATAGTTTGTGGAGCAGAGTAGACAGTAAGGGGTTACTAGCACTAGATTAGGGTTCCTCAGGGGAGGAGCTAAGGAGTATAAGTAAAGAGGACCAGTCTTTTTATTTGGCTGGTCCCAGGGGGCTTCTGGATAGGAAGTTTCCTCAGGGATCCAGCAGAAACCATGTCAGGGCTCATTCTTACAGGAGGCCCAGGATGCAACAGGTGAGTGATGCCACTGAGAAATTCTCCATGAGACAGACCTAGTTCCGAATAAGACGCCCATGCAGACTGAACTGGAGAAGGCACTCCCCTGAACAGATATACCAAGCAGTAGAGTTTAGAGCGCCTCTAAACCAAAACAAACTGGAATGGCTTCAAGGTTTTAGAACCAAAGAAGACAACTGACAGTATAATGTTGGGTCTTTAGGTTCCAAAGGAGAATCGTGCGTTGCATGCACCATATGTAATGTTTTCTGGACAAGAAATAATTAAGAAGCATTGATGCACTCAGCTTCATATTTCTGGCCTAGTCATTACAAAAGATTGTTCAACTGTTGCCTGCAGCTAACCAAATTACTCAAACTTGACTGGTCCCTAATTTTCTTGAGTAATGTTAATTCTGCTCTGAGCCTTTCTCAAGTCTGTATAACTAAGGTCCAAGATAAGTTTGTATCTCAAAGATACTGCCACCCGTTGGCTGCACAGCGACGTCTCTCCCTGTTTAGGGTCAGAGACAAGTGATGGCGGGCATTTAAAGTCTCATCCAATATAGCTGGCAGAAATACATACAAGAACCAGTGCAAATGTGCTGCCCGTAATTCTAAAAGTGTCTTCTGCTGGGACAAGAGTAATTAATTGCCTCAGCTGGGAATCCCAGGCACTTCAGGGGACACATTAACGGTCTTATGTGTTGTCCTTCAAAGAAGGTTAACAATGATATGCTACTTGAGGGGGTCTAATGCAACAATCCCTCATAATCACCAATGCCTTTAACTTTCACTTCTCTGACCTTCCTGCCTATACCACTGCTACCCCCACCTCTCTTGAACTGTCCACCTTCTCTTCCTCTCTTAACCACCCTCACATTCTCCTAAAGGATGTGATCCCAGGGGAAGTTTTTAAATTACTAAGGTCCTGTCCTCTAGGCGGCAGTCCAGGCACAAATGGGATCAAATCCAGACTTCTGTAACTTGGTGACTCTCATATCCTTCCTTGCTTCCCATATTTTCAATTCATCCCTCACCTCTGGGGTGGTACCCAACACCTGGAAAATTGTGAAAAACAGTCCCAGTTCACACACAGGGGGACCACTAACTACTTAATAACTACTGGCCAGCTGCATTACTACCTGTCCTAAGTAAGCTTTCAGAAAAGGTGCTGGCCTCCCAACTGTTTTCTTTCAGAACTACAATCATCATGCCCCAATCAACATGACTTTCTCAAGGAACACGGCACTGCCATTATTCAGCAAATATATAATAATATTAAATCCTCCATGGACAGAGGCTCACTCCCTGGCCCTGTATGTACTGATCTCTCAAAAGCCTTCAATTTGTCTGACCATACTCTTCTTCACTCCACATTTTAATTGGTCTCTCCATTCATGCAGCCACAGGATTGTGAATCACCAGAGAAATAGGAAGCAAGTTATAAAATTCAGTGATGCTGCTTCTTCTTTGGCCCCTATCAAACTGTTGTCCCCCATGCTTCTATACTTGACCCTCTACTCTCTTACATCTTCATCAATGACCTTCCCTCTTATCCCTTCCCCTGCTCCACAGTCTTGTATGCTGATGACATCACAGCTCTTCTTTCACTACCTACATCAACTCCAAGCCAAACGTCTCAAAAACCAAGGTCATGCTTTTTTTATATAATATTTTTATTGAGTTTATCATGCAAAAATTACATATAATACAGACAGTACAATATGAAGGCATTCAAACTTAGATTACATACAGGATTCTGAAACGAAAAGACATTGTGACATACATACTAACATACTGAATGCCAGCAGAATAAGCCTCATGGTCTGTCGTGTGTCTGCTCGGTAGCAGCACCCTACTGAGTGCCTGATTTGCTGCCCACCCCTTCCCCAGAGAACAACTTCCCTGGCTTCAGTTTTCCCCTGTATCTGTCCCACCCCCTCTTGAAACCCTCCACTGTGTCCTCATTTACCAGGCTCCTGGGCAGCGCATTCCATGGGTCCACCACCCTTTCAGTGAAGTAGTGCCTCCTTCGCTCCCCCTCCCCCCGTAACTCCCCCCTCCAGCCTCCACTCGTGCCCCCTGGCTGTTCCTTCCTTCTTAAACCTGAACACCTCCTCAGCTCCCCCTTTGTTGATCCGTTTTACATACTTAAAGACCTCTATCATGACTTAAGAAAGAAAGAAGGGGTTTATTTATTTAGCGAACTCAGAGTAGGACTGGGCTTACCGGTCACCCATTTATTTCGGTACTTCCAAGCCAGAAAATACATTCAGGATATAGAGAGACAGAAGGACCCGAACTCCCAAATACAGGGCCTTGAAAGCTTGCTACATCAGGCTAAGCAGGAGCCCAAAGGTGTAATAAGAAGAGCTACACTCCTTCTGCATGCTCAGTTACCAGACATGACAGTCAGAACTAAGTGTCTGTGGAAGAGAGATTTAGGAGTGGCTTTAACAGGGGAGCAATGGGCACTGATGAGAGATGTACACCGAGGGCTCCTGTTGTGCAATAAATATAAGGAAGCAGAATATAAATTTGTGCACAGGCTTTACAGCCCACCAGTGGCAGTTAATAGATCTAACACAGCTGTCTCAGCCATATGCCAAAGATGTGGCACTGCCTTGGGTACATATATTCACTCATTCTGGTCATGCCAGATACTCCAGTCATTTTGGGAGGAAGTGGCAAAAGAGCTGGCGACCATGAAGGGGTGCTGCATAAAAGTGGGGCCACTTCTAATGTTGTTCGGCCTGGACAATACGGACCAAGATGAGTGGTCCCCTGCTGAGAGATGGATTAGAATTCTTTTGGCGCTGGCACGACAGTGTATCCTAAATACATGGGTATCTGGGAACAGACCCACCCTTAGACAATGAAGGAACCTGGTTTGGGAAGCTCTGAAGCTTGAAAACATGACTTATAAGGCTAGGGAGCGGGAAGAATTGTTCATGAATACGTGGGCTCTATTCTGACACACTATGGATCCTGCAGAAAGGGAAATGAAAAACTGAATCCCAGGACCAGGGGGGTAAAGAGATAGGGACTGTATTCCCCCGTTGTTATAAGATAGAATGGGTAGGCCTAAGCCACTAAGCATTCCTTACTATCCAGGACTAGTTATGACAGAAATGTAATATAAGGCTGAAAGACATGTCAGTGTATAGCATATACTAAAGATGAAACTCTTAATATTTGTATTAGATAGACTGAACCTTTGATTAAATGTTCTTTTTTTGGGGAGGGGGGCCTTTATTTTATTTTTTTTTCTTTTTCTCTCTGTTTTGTGTGTATACGTAGATAGTTGTTTTATGCAGAAATATATGAAATGGATGGAGAATTATAGTAAGTATAATTGGAAAGGATTTGAAAAATTTTGAAAGGAACACCCATGTATTTACTGGAATGCTAAATGTTGTTCTTGTGCTAATAAGATAAACTAATAAAAAGTTTATGCAGATAAAGACCCCTATCTCGCCTCTCCGCCAGTGTGTACAGATTGAGCTCCTCAAGCCTCTCCTCATAGGGTCTACTCCCCATGCCTCAGATCATCCGGGTCATCCTCCTCTGTACCCTCTCCAATAGAGCAATGTCTCTCTTTAGGTGTAGTCTCCAGAACTGCACACAGTATTCAAGGTGCGGCCTGACCAGGGCATTATACAGAGGGAGGATCACCTCCCTCTTCCTGGAGGAAATTCACCTGGTTATGCAGCCCAGCATCCTGTTCACTTTTGCTGCTGCTCTGCAACAAGTCTCAGTGTTATTCATTTTGACATCCACCACCACCCCAAGGTTCCTCTCGCCCGATGAGACCTGCAGTGTGTCTCCTCCCAGGGTATATGCATGGCCCGGGTTTCCGGCCCCCAGGTGCAACACCCTGCACTTCCCTGCATTAAACCTTAGCCCCCACCTCCTTGACCATCTGTCAAGGGCATCCAGGTCCCCCTGTAGTGCCACTCTCCCCTCCTCCTCCTCATCTGCCAATGCTCCCAATTTTGAATCATCCGCGAAGAGACTCAGTTTACTCCTAATACCTCTCCCTATGTCCGAGACATAGGCACTGAACAGGAGTGGCCCCAGGACCAATCCCTGGGGGAACCCCCTAATGACACTTCTCGGGGAGGAGACTATCCCGCCAACCACCACTCTCTGTACTCACCCAGACAGCCAGTTTTCTATCCACCTGAGCAACTGTCCCCCCAACCCCATCTCCCCCAGCTTGGTCATCAGGCCATTGTGGGGGACCGAATCAAACGCTTTGATAAAGTCCAGATAGATGACGTCCACCAGCCTATTCCTGTCCAGGGCACTCATCACCCAATCAT
The DNA here is from genome assembly GCA_016271365.2 of Neoceratodus forsteri. Taxonomy (NCBI): domain Eukaryota; kingdom Metazoa; phylum Chordata; order Ceratodontiformes; family Ceratodontidae; genus Neoceratodus; species Neoceratodus forsteri. Next base: position 1,734,430,933 of record CM057449.1, read on the forward strand.
AGAATTCAACAAGGTTGGTCTGGCACAATCTCCCTGGGACAAAGCCATACTGCCTATCGTCCAGGTGCCCCATCCATTCCAGCTCTCCCCCAAGCCTCTCCTTGATAACACTCTCCATCACCTTGCCTACCACGGACTTTAGGCTAACAGGCCTGTAGTTCCCCATCTCCTCTCTAGACCCCCCCCCTTTGTGGATAGACACAACATGGGCCACCCTCCAATCCTGAGGCACCCACCCTGTCTGCAGGGAGATGTTGAAGAATGCAGCTAGTGGAGGTGCCAGCACATCCGCCAGCTCCCTCAGCACCCTTGGATGAAGCTCGTCCAGCCCTGGTGCCTTCTCAGTCTTTAGCGAGCGGGGGGCTGCCCTCACCCTGTCCACCATGATTATGCTCTCCCCATTTGCCTGTCCTTCCTGTCGCCCCCCTCTAGTTTCAACTCATCCTCCATCCGGGCCTCTTCCGGTTCACCAAACTCCAAGTGACCTACCTTATTTGCCGTCTCATCATCCCTCCCATCGGGAAGTGTGGATCCCCGCCTCCCCCAGTAAAGACTGAGGCAAAGCACTCATTTAATATCTCAGCTTGCTCCCCCGCTTCCTGAGCCCAGTCCTAATCCTGCTGATCTGTGCCCTCATTTTCCTTTTCTCCCCTATGTACCAAAAGAACCCCTTCCACCCCCCTTCCGGATACCCATGGCCAGGTTTTGCTCCATCTTTGCCTTGGTCACTCTGACCACTCTGGTGACCCTCCTGGACATCAACTCATACTCTCCCTGTTCCTTTTCTCCCCTTGAGCGATTGAAGCACGCATAGGCAGCCTGTTTCTCACTCACTGCCTCCTGAACCTCCCGGGTCCACCAACATGGCTTTCTGGCCCTACAGTACTTGCGCCTTACTCTTGCGCAGGTCCTGGTAGCCTCCTGCACCCCCCTTTTTAATGGCCTCCCACCTGGTCCCAACGTCCATATCCAGCCTGCACATGCACAGACTAAACAAAAGATACCTAGCCAACAAGTCAAATTAAGATGAAGGTTAAGATAGATAGATACATAAAGGATCACAGAGCCAAATTACATACCTTCCATTCTATGCTTTACAATTAAAAGTGTTATTTGTCTACAAACCATTGTCTGTTGTTTTATGTATACGCAATTTTGTACAATACTGTGAGTTTATCACACCATTTCTTCTTGTAAGAATAAAGCCTCTGCAGCTGGCAATGAGTTAATGAACTTGTCCCAGCTTCTAAGGAAGAGTTCCTCACACCCACTAAGCACAAAAGTCAGCCTTTCTAGGGCCAAGGCTTGTAGGGCCAGAGTCCTCCATCATGTCACTGTGTACTCTGAACACACTGTCCAGCTAGTGCTAACAAGTCTTACCCATCTGGGGTGAGGCTCCTAGCCCTCATCCTCCCCAATGTCCTCCATGCCAAATAACATGGACACCAGTGTACAAGGAACTGGCCTACCCAGCATCCCAGCCAGCTCCAGTGATATCGCTGCCCAATATGGCTATAACTGGGCACAGTCCCAGCAATAGTCCATGTACGTTCTCGAAAGTACATGGCACCTCCCACACACAGGTGAGATGGTGAGATTAAACTTGTGGACAACACTTGGTGGCCAATAGAGACGTTGCAGGAAGTTATTTATTTAAAAATTAGTGACCAGGTAAGGCACACTGAGCCATGGCTCATTTCCAGGTGCAACCCGGAGGAGGGGAAAACACAGACAGGATAACTTACTGGCCAGACTGGACACCCTCTTCAATTCCTTCTGCCGCTTTGCCCTGGATGCCCCCTCTCGCACCCACCACTGAAATCTTTATTGTGTCCTATCCTTCCCCTCTCTTACAAATAGGTAACTCTCCCACTGCGCTAAATTCACCTCCAAGCACTGGTTGGGTGAATTCCCTTCCTACCTCACCTCCTCCTTTGTAACAACCCCCCATCCTCCCATTCCTTAGATCAACCAACTCTCACAGCTTGGTAGTCCCCCCCACAGATCCACCCTAATCGGCCAATCCGGTTACTCTCACCACCTCCCAAAAATCTGGAATTCCCTCCCACCTCAAATCCGGCACTTATCCTCCGCCTACTCCATCAGCTCTGCCCTCAATAATTACCTTGCACCTAGCTGCTCCTGCCATGTCCCTCCCAAATTCCCTCCTCTGAGCCCTGGATAAACCCTACCCCTCTACCGTCACCTTCATTTTACCCTGTGCACCCACATACCCCAAATTTCTAGCTCTCCTCCCCGTCCTCTCTCCCCCTTAAGGGTTCAATTCTCACTTTCTCCCACGCCTATCACTTTTTTAATCCATATCTACTGACGTTCCCCAACCCCCTGACTTGTGTAACCCGCATCCTGAAGGGTCCCCTCTTGGGTTAGGTCCTAGTTCCCCTCCTAGCATTTAAGTCACACCTCTTCCTTCTCTTTCTCCTCCCTCTTTAATCCGTACAGCCTTATCCCCCTTTCTGTCTAGCCCCATAGCCCCCTTGCAGGGTTCCCCACATCCTGAAGGAGTCTCTGTGGGACACTGCCTATCCCCTTCTCTCAGGTCCCCTCAGTCCCCTTGCAGGGTTCCTCACATCCTGAAGGTGTCTCCAGGGACACGACTCTTCTCCCTCCCCATCCAGCCATTTCCTTTCCTTCCCCCTTCTCTTTCACGTAAGCACTTGTTTACTTATTAATCCGGCACTTATTATTGTCCACTCTTTCTACATATTATGCACAACACTGTTTTAACACTGTTTGTAACACGTGCCTTACAACTGTATGTTAATGTTGATCTTGTAACTTGAATGTAACTTGAACTTGACTCTTCCCCCCCCTTTTCTTTCACGTAAGCACTTGTTTACTTATTAACCCGGAACATATTATTGTTCACTCTTCTAACTATTATGAGCAACACTGCTTGGGGAGGATGCTAGAGAGCCAAGCCAGAAACAGGACGCACCTTCATTAAGCTCCTGCTATACTCGTCTTAAACAGCATATTTTACCTCTAAATAGTCTAAATCTTAAGAATTTAACTGCACCAGCAGATAGATCCAGTGCTCTGGAACATTTTGATCCTAAATTTGAACATGGGGAGAACAAAAGGAGCAACAGGAGGCCAGGGCCAAAAACAGCAGCCACAATCACAAACCGCCCAGAAACCATCCACAGACCTCGTGGATGCATCTAGCTCGCAAAGGGGTAGGTGAAGTCCCGCCTTGGGAAACGGTTTTACAAGCTGTTTGATCAATGGATCAAAAAATTGAAAAAATTCTTGATCGAATGGGTGCCCAGGATGCCAAGATTACTGAAGCTGTAACAGTGGCAAAAGAAGCTGAGGATCGTTCCCTACGCACCCAGGCAGCATTCGGGAAGATGACCGGTGAAACAGCACATCTTAGAGCCCGCCTTGAGTATTTGGAAAATGCTCAGCGGGCCATGAACATTCGTTTGACTGAACTCCCCGAGGGCTCAGAAAGAAACTGTGCACTTACCTACATCCGTTCATGGCTGGCAGCTACCTTAATGGAGAATTTCTCGTTGGATCCTACGGACATCAAAAATGTATATCAAGTTAACTCTCGCCGAGCACAAAGTGTGAAGAATGTTCCTTGGTCTCTTATGATTGTCACTGCAGGATCGGAGATATGAGATCAGATTCTAACCTGGGCATGGGCTCATTTTCCGGTCAGTGTGGACGAATGCGAGGTGAGACTGTTTCCCCGACTGGTCGTATGCCACATGCTCTTGTCGCAAGCTGTTCGATCCTCTGCGTGGCTGAGAGGCCTTGGAGCTGCACATACCCTCCTAGCTCCAGCCTGACTTAGAATTATGTATGGCAACAAAACTTATCAGTTTAATGATTCCCAGTGAGGCGAAGAAAAGGGTGCACAAGATTGTTCAAGAATTCCGTAGAGATGAGGCAACTAAGGAAGACAGATTCAGGGACTCTGATGAAGAGGTCTGAATAAGTTTTAAAAGATGCTGACTTTAACCCTCTTATTTTATAAAGATTTTCCAGTTGTGACTCTCTTCTCTATAAACTTTCTGGAAAATTACTGCTGATCATAGTGCCGACCACACGGCTGGGAGATCAATGAGACAGTCTAAGTTAGAGGCCTTCCCGAATGGAGCTTCAGTTTAAAAGTACTGTTTGATGTGCTGTTAACAGGAGATCGGCTCCACGTTTATTTTTAGAATTGCCCCATGTATGGTTTCTGCAGAGGGGAACAGCTGTTTAATGTTTAAAGTTAATTTAGACATTTAGATATTGGATTAAACGAGTTACTGTAGTATAAATGGTTTAGGGTGCAATTATTTTTACTGCTTAAAAATATGGTATTATGAGCATAACGACAATCGTAAGTCATATTTATAAATGATGTTTGATATACATTCTTTTCCCTAAATAATTCATAGTTGTAGCTTGGCCAAGCTTCTACTACCTATATGGAAGTTTCTTGTGGAACTCTACACATTCTGGTGATACCCCACATGATGTATAAATAATTTATGACTTTTCTTTATCCTGAAGCTAACACAAGTGTAACACCCCCTAATTGTAGGAGGATATATGTGATATTATGAATGTCATTAATTGTAATGCTTTACTGGCTGGTTCAGCTTCTAAAATAATAAAAATAAAGTAAAAAAAAACAAAAAAAAAAAACACTGCTTGTAACTCCTGCCTTACAACTGTATGTTAATGTTGATCTTGTAACTTGAACGTTTAATGTCTCACTCCTACTGTACCCCCCGGTCACACTGGGAGATGAGCGACTTGTCGCTCAGTGTGCCTTCCTGGTGAAACTTTTCAATAAATAAATAAAACATACAAAATCTGAGAATTGTAACTGGATAACATAAAAGTATTTCAGAATACAAAAACAAATGGAAGTAACAATAGGCATTTTTACAGAGGAATGAAGCACATGGAATACTATGTGTGAAAGCAGCAACAAATGTGTTACGCAATTATAATGGACACTTGTTAGAGAGTCAAGAAAAGTGCTCAGTGCCTGTTGGGGTAGGTGACAGTGCAATCAGTAAGGGAAGACTGACCATCGGGAAGTCAAAGGTCATAGCACAGGGTTGGACTAAACAGGAGGGGGTGGCAAAAGAATCAAGGATTGAGTTGGGACTCTGTATCTGTTACAGAGGAGGAAACCCCTGTGCAGTTTCAAGGTATCCCTCCAGCTCTTCTCCAAGATGGCCCTGCCCAGTCCATTTCCCATAACTCTTTAACTCTAGAACAGAGATCTGGGAGTTTGGTTCTGTCCTGTCGAGCCAGTTTGGCAATAACCCTCTTAGACGAGAATCTAGACTGGAGTGTGAGCTGTTCCAGGGTTTAGAGGGCCGACGCCTCAACTGGTTCCTGTTCCAGTCTTCTACTAGAAGCCCATACCTGTGCATACTTACAATGGTGCGAGGCTGGTATATCCAATTTCTCCCTTAATTCTGTGAATGTCCTAATACCGTCCCTTGTGTGTAGGTTTCCTATACACTTAATACCCTTGTCCTCCCACTCCTGAAATCCTCTGTCTTCTAAACTAGGAAGAAAGTCTAAGTTTCCTGTTATAGGAATCAGGAGGGTATTACCCATATTTCCTCTTCATCTGCACTGGACCTCCCCCATGCTTCCAGGGTGCATCTGATCACTGTGTTATTCCCTTCATTAGCCCCATATGCCCGTTTCCCTTCATGCACCAAATATACTTTTAGCCTTTGCAGGGACTCCCGCTCCTCCAAGTCCAGCCAGCTGGTTGGCTGCTTCCCCTTTATTAACCCAGTCCTGGACATATCACTGTCAAATGGCCATGAGTGCCTCTATGTCAGGGAACCCCAGCCCTCCCTGTTCCATCCCACTTTTCAGCTACTGCGAGCTCATTCTTGGCCTCCTACCTCATCAAATAAAGGCAGAAAATCCTCTCCTGGCCTCCTGATCTCAAAGCTTAGCAGGGCCCATAGGCAGCACATTTGCATCACATCAAGAAGCCTGAGGACAGCACTCATTTTTAGCAAGTTTATGCGCCCTATCCATGAAATAGGCAACGTCCTCCACCGTTCGGGTCCCAGTTCTGTCTGTATAGTGTTATCTGGTTGGTTAAACTTCCAACAACGATTACAGTTCCACACCTGCATCCTTGCAAAAAAAATACACCTTCACCTAGCCCCCGTCGGACTTTTCCCCCTAATCAGTTCTGCACCCCACACGTGCAATACAAGACTTGCCGCAAGCTCCCCCTTCCTTGTACCTCAATGTAGAACTTCCCTTGGACAAAGATCCTTCAGATACCGGGCCCTCTCTGGCTCAATGCGCTATCACGCCCTCTCACAGACCCACAGCATCTTTCAACTTAAAACAGGCCTCAAAGCTCACCTCCTTGAGAGAGCCATATGTGGCTGCGGCTAACTCTGCTCACCCCGGTTAATCTGCCCCCCACTCTCGACTCAGGGCCACACAGGCCCCACGTATCTCACCAATAATCCCGCCTGGGTATCCCAAGATTGCTGCCTAACTTCCTCAACAGTCACTAAGTTTGACTGGACTGCTCCTTTGATTTTTTTTTTTTTATGTATATTCTGCCTGTTACATGTATGTTCTCTACTGTATTTGTCTACCCTCCACCCTTGTAACTGACGTGGAGCCTTTGCAAAAGAGTCTGTGACTCCAAGGGTTGTAATTCTGATTGTTTCCAAATAAACAAATAAACAAATAAACAAAATATGGACCGATAATTTAATGAGTAAAGGCTCCTGATATTCCTTCCCAACTAAATTCCCAAATAGATAAGAGAGGAGGCTACTACCTTAATACTCCAGATTTCTTGTACCCACCCCCAGAACTGTTTCAAGTGTCATTAGTTCTTATTCATGTAAGTTTAATTAGTACCCTAAGAATTCCACAAACTGGGCAATCACCTGTAAGAGGGCCGCATTGAGTTCTGTGGGTCTGTGATGAACAGTAAAAGATCATCAGCATATAAGGCCATGCTTTTCAAATCCAAGGCCCAACTTATATCCTGTGCAGACCCTTGTCCACCCAATGTTCGGATGGCTCCCATCTCTCCCGACTCAGTTCTGGATTTCTCTAGCCATATCTTCTCGGCTAGTAAAGTCGTGAATTCCAAACTCGGTCTTCCATACCAGATACATCAAACTTTCATCCCTAAGGCTAGACTAGCCAGTGCTCATGGTGTCCTCCTTGCCCAACTCCAGTATGGACAACTGGTTCTCACATCCCCGTAAATCTGTCATTCACAAGTGGGAGGTAGCCTATAAAAACAATTGTCACTTCTCTCTGTCATCCCCTCACCTAACACACCACTGCTCTCTCTACTCTGTTCTAGGCTGGCTCTCCCCCTCTGCTGTCTGCTCCTACTTTACTGGCCGTTTCCTTGCCAAAATTCTAAGATCCTCTTCCCCACCCCCCTCAATATATGCTCCCCGTCAACCTTACTCACTGAGATCCTCTACATCATCTCTTCTTCTTGTCAACAAATGCTCCTCTAAGATGAGAGAATACGCCTTTTCCACCTCTGTCCCGACTCTTTGGAACTCTCGTCCCCTCCACATACTCAGCTCACCCTCCCATGGGTCTTTCAAGGGAGCTCTTACCAAATGTCTAATGGACTCTGCTGTTTGCTTTTGCACAAGATTGTACTTATTTATATGCTTACGTATTTGTGCACCTAGTTTAGCCTCCCTGATCTAATCCCTGCCAGGGTTGTATTTTGGCATACATTTGCTTCTCTAGCAATCAGTTCTTCTCCCCTTCCCTTGGACTGGATCATTACTGTATGCTACTGTATTTTACTTTATATTGTATTCACTATGTGTAGCCTGTTTTGGTACTGTTTCTGTGTTTCATTAATTTTCTACCACACTATTGTACTGTAAATTTATTCATACTGCCTGCATAGTCCTCCAGGTTCCTCCTGTTACATGACTTGTTTCTCCTCTTGTTACATGCATTTTGCACTCTCCAGGGTAGTATCTGTAAACAGGCATTTATGTGACTAGTATATCCTACCCGGTAAACAAATAAATAAATACTCCACAGGGTGGGACTATGTCCTGAATCTGTCAGCTAACTATTGAATGTGGGTGGCCTGCAGCAAGGCCTGTGGAGGAAGGCTGGTGCCAAAGAGGTTGAAGAAGAATGAGAGAAGACAGACATGGCTGCAGCACAGCACCCGATGAGTCCCCCCACTTCCAGACCCATAATGTTTCGGAAATATAAATGTTCGAGGTGTGCACCCCTCACTCACAGCCATGCACTACCCCCAGAAATCCTATATACCAGGGAGGGAAGCTTACACTAACACCGCTAATACTTCATTATTTCTGATAAAACAGAAGTATCTGTAAAAAATATATTTACTGTTATGAAGGTTTAAAAAAGAAACCTTTCAGTTCTACGAATTCTCCAACTTTTTTGTAAAACTTTAATTTCAGTGTAGCAGAAGAACTTCAAAAATGGGATTATTTCTCTGCAAGATTAATGAATCATCCCATTTACTTATTTATGTTGAAGAATGGTAGAAGATGCACATGGCTTTTGTTTGAGGGACTCAGCCTACTGCCTTTGTACTCAGAAATGAAGGGCAACAGCTACCCTCTTCAATAATGGGCTGTGTGCACTGAATTGATCTGTGTGCACCAGCTACCCTCCCCCCGCCCTATCTGGACAGCGCAATTTATAACTGCTGATAGTCACATGACAACCAAGTGTCCACTCTGCCATTAGCTCGTAATACTACTTGACCACTAGGGGCATCATTATCATTTCCCTGGATTTCAAAACGCTTTCCACTCAGTCTAAACATTGCTAGTAACTAGCTTCTTCTATTGGTAGTCTCTCAGATAATTTGTTTTACATTATTTTTACCTCCTTCCAAACCTTTGTCTAGTGCTCAGATTTAACCTACACTGTAACATGGCAATAAATAACTCTCGAAATAACAGTTATCTACTGGCCAAAACGTAACATGTGAAACTAAACTAGCGGGTATCAATTCCCTAGTAATGCCCACAAGTGTAGTATCCATGAAGTCCTGCAAAACATTAGGAGCGTATAGTACTGCCCACTATTGTAATACTACTGAAAACCACATTAATTTGGCCATCGCACAACTGAACTCCACAATAGCATCGGGAGCAGTCAGTAGTGCCCGCCATTGTAGTACCACAAGAATCCACATGAAATTCACCATAGCACAGTATATAAAGCAAACACGATGTGTTTCCCACATACCCACCTGCAAACTGTGACATTATCTATGCATATCTTGCTGTCTTAGAAACTAAGAAGGCAGTGCCAAAAACCAGAGAAATGTGAGTAGGGAAACAAAGCAGTCTGTCGACATACCAGGAGCTCCCAATGCACAAAATCATTCTCAGACAATACAGAAAGAAAACTCCGACACACAGGGAGTATATGCACAGTACCCTATTGTATATGAGAGGAAACACAAAAAACAGCAAAAGTTGTGTGGCCAGAACAAGTATTTTTGTTGCGCATCACGTAGTTATTAAAAATCTGCAACATTTAGTTAAAAGCGTTCCAATTTCAAATGTTTGATGCTGTGGAGTGTTTGACACACAGCACAGTTGATAAAATGCAAGTTCTATAACAAAAAAGTTTGTAGTTTGAATACTGCACACATCAGAAAAGTGTGCAAATTAGGTAGTGTGGCATCCCACAATTCATGAGAAATGGTCAACAGGCAAATTTTTTGAGTCAATTAAAAAAATATTGCATATCTGTTTTTCTTAGTAAAAAATCGTAGTGCACTAATCGTTCACTTGCCTTTCAATCAACCATTTGTTAATGTTTTAAAAAATAAACACCACCATATTAATAAATGTGGTTGTAATGAAATCTGACTATTTCTTTATTTCCATAAGATGCATATATTGTCAAAAATAGCTATATCTTTACATATAAATGTTTCCACTATATACCCCCACACTTGTTACCTCCACACTTGCCATGTTACAAGAGCATTAATCCACTCCAAAGTCAGACTCCACTAGGGAATTAATGCCTGGCTGGTGTTTGGATGCACTCAGCCTGCGGCCTCGTGCCCCAACCCCTTCCAACCCAGCAATAATTCCCTAGTAGAGCCCTCCTTTGTTGTGGATTAATGCTTACTTCCCCTTCTCAAGGCACCTACCAGTTAATCCTCATACCAATCTTCCTGACTCTATTCTGCTAATACACAATCTTTGTGTAACCCCCCTGCAAATGGGGGTTCCCAAAGGACTTCCAGGAGCTTGCTTGAATGCTCCAAGCCTGAATTGTGTTTGGCGTTTAAGCCATTTATCTGTGAGTGTTTTTAGAGCCTCTGGTACTGTCTCTAAGAGCTGTCTGCTTGCAGACATAATTCGTTTGTATGGTGGGACTGTGTGTTTCTTTGCTTGAGTACCACTCGAGCTGCTGCCAATTCACTCCATTTTTGCAGTCACTAGGAGTGCAAAGGGAACCTATCTGAAAGATGTGTAACTGTTTGCCAGAAATCATTTAGAGTAATAATGAAAATACAGTTTGTCTAACCTGCTTTCCTTGCAGCCAGAACTGTGTTTGCCTAGTTCCCATTCTAGTTTTGAACTGCTGAACTGGACCAATCAGTGTGGGTTAAGGTAGCTCTAAAATGGTGCCTTGGATGAATCAGAACTTGACTCGTGAATCTGAGCCAGCCACAAGAGGATTGTATGGGCAGGTGACTTGGAGATGTAGTTTGACTTCGGCGCCTTTTTGGACCAACAGGGCAGTCTATTGTGAGTGACAGCCAATCCAGCCAAGAACTGGGAGGAACTCAAAGGAAGTGCCCGGTTTTGTCTGCTGGAGTTTCAGTTGAGCTCTGGCAGTGAAGAGGGAAGGAGCCCTGTGCTTTTTCGGTGTGCAGTTTTAGTTGGGAAACGTGTAGGCCCAGAGTTCCGGTCTGCAGCTTGTGTAACTGCTTGTTAGGACTGAATCATCCCTGTGAAGAGAATCAAAGGATATCTGAAGAGTAGAAACCAGGGTCACCCTGTAGAAGACTGGAGAAATTGCTGAATTGCACTGTCTGTCAGGAACTGAATCTGCTGTGTGTTCTCCCGGTATTGTGCAGTAATTCATGATCGATAGAGAAGCAGCCTGCCTGGTATAGTACTTCTTTTACCATATAAATGTGTGAGGAGGCTGTGTAGTCGAGTGAATCCTGCTGCCATTAAAGGACTTTTGCCTGTTACTGTTCACCATATAAATGTGGAGGAGCTTGTAGCTCAGTGAATCCTGCTGCCATTAAAGGACTTTTGCCTGTTGCAGTTTGTCATATAAATGTGTGAGGAGTCCGTGGAGCTCAAGAGTAGCCCTGCTGACGCTGAAGGACCCTATCTTGTTTGGAGGTCGTGAGTACTAATTCAGGGTCGCCCCTGTTGAATTGCCACATTAAATCCAAATGGAATTACTGTACTGCTGACTGTTTAACTAATTTTTCTTTTCTGTGTGAAAGGGCCCTACCAGCTGCCACGGTTTGGACTAGCCACTAGGGCTTGGGTACCCAGGGACAGTAACTGGTAGGGATAGGCCTGCACAGAGCCATAGGTAGATGAGTAAAGTGATAAGCTAATTAACCCGATTCCCCTGTCCTTGTTATATCCCCTAAATAAATCAGAGCTGCTTGTTTCAGCAAAGTTATACTGCCTGAGGTATTTGTCTATGTTAAAGTATTGTACTATGATTGTTGCACTGTATCTTATTTTACAGGAGGTCCCAGTGCCTGAACCAGTCCTGGGGGTAAGTGTATACCGTGAAGGTAATTCTGATATATTGTGTGGGCCACTAGTGGGAAGAAAAGGGGGTTGCAGTGTCCCAGAGGGCTGTGACCAAGTTAGTTTAACTATTGCAAACCCTGACCTCTGGGTGGAGGCACCCGCCATCGGATCCAGGCCCCTCAACCTGTTAGTGGCAAATCAGGCAGGGGTAGTAGCCCCTGGGACAGCGCCATCTAGGGGTTACATTTGCTTTCACACTTTTCTATCATACTTGTAAGCTCATCTTGCCTGCTCCTAAACCTCCTCCCCATCCTCTCCCTCCCCCCTACCTCTACTCAATTCCCCCCATTTCCTTTAGGCATGTTGTAACCCCCACTCCTTACCACCAGCCCTGGTCCCACTTGCCTTTCCTACCTGGTCCATCTCTGTTATCTGTGCCAATTTCATGTGCTGTTATACGGCTATTAAAATTAAAATTAACCCCACATCCCCAACTGTCATTTTCTCGCCATCGCAAATCCTCAACATGGAATATCTGCTCCAAAATGCTCCATCTCACCATAACATTACTACTTCTTTCATCTGGGGACATAATCCCCAACCCTGGTTCCTTCCCTTCAAACTCCCCTAACCTCCCTCGTGGGCTCAAAATCCTACATCTCAAAGAAGCCTGCTTCCAAAAATTGACTTACTACAACCTCTAACTGTATTGCTCTTCCATGATATACTACCCTTACTGAATCTTGGCTCAATACTAAAATACCATGCCATTCAATCTCTATTTATTCCTGGCTTCGCTCGCTCACGTCAAGACCGTGCAGGAAGAGGAGGAGGAGTGGTGATGTACAATATTTAAGCAATAATGCACAGCAGGGTGTGGCATATAATGGGATATCGACATGCCTCAGGTGGTTGGGCATGAGGCCACAGGCCAAGTGCGTCCAACAGCCGAGAAGTGATGATATCCCAGGATATACCACACCCTGGAGTGCATTATTGCTATTATGAACTGGATCCCATATATGTTTCATTAAAATATATAAAAACATTTCTAAAATGTTTTAAAAACACATTCTGATTGGTAAGGATACATTGTTAGACAATAGTCCATTTCATTGTTGCTGTGGGCAGTAGACGTTGTTTCAATGCTTTCTTAGTATAATGAGGATCCAACAGGCAATGTGTACTTGAATGGCTTTATTTTCCTTTTTCTTAATTTGTTGTTGCTTGCTTGGAGGGGGTGAAAAGGTTTTGCATTCCCGAGTAGGAATGGGGCTGGCGATGCAATGCAGTTCAGCATACTGCAAAATTACTTTTTTTTAATGGCTATTATCTGAACATAAAAAAATGTTTCTGAGTTCACCCTGCTTACGAAAAACTATTGCTTGAAACAAGGCTTAGTTTCACTGTAATCCGCTTTTGAAAAACTAAAGCCCTGATTACGAGCATCCGCATCAGCGTCCGCCACAAATATGCATGCTTGGAGTCACGGCTTTTAGATTTTGAAAAGCGGTTTCTAGGTTAAAAAAAAAAAAAACCCTCTTTCAAGCAATAAAGTATTTTTTTTTAATATCAACGTGAACTCAGAAACTGATCTGTATGTTCAGATTATTGCTGATAAAAAAGTCATTTTTTTAACACGAATGCACTGTCAGAGGCAAACAGGAGAGGCTGATCGCAAGGGAAAGTTAGGAGCACATACAAAGTGTGTGTCAAGGCATAAAATAAGCAGGTTCGCATCACAATTTGCAACCCAAGATCGGTAAAAAGCGAGTCAAATCTGGTAATGATTAGCAGTCATTGCTAATCATTGCCAACTGGTCCTGGGTCCTGTAAAAGTGCCTTATTGGGCACTGTCACTTTAAAAATTTCTTTTTTTTTTGGTCCTGGTATCCATTTTTTGCCCTCCTCCTCCGCCCCCCCACCCCATGAACCTCGAGCTGTTCCCTGACTGGTCCAGTGATGCTCCTGCTCCTCCCCCCCACACCCAGTCTCCGTGCGGGAGAAACATGCAGAGTTCTTTTGCAGTGCACCCAGAAGAGGAAGTAGGCATTTGGAGGTCGAGTAGGAGTTCAAAGGTGAGTTTGGGAGGAGTTGTGGCTGCACTGAGGAGGAGCGGGAGGGAGAAGGCCTGGCCAAGACCATGACAGGGCATGGGAGCAATCTGGACACAGCTGAGAGCAGGTGGCTGCATCGCTGGGCGAGGCATGGTCAGATGGGTAGATTCGGCGACCGCAGAGGAAAGCAGGAGCACAGCAGAATTGGGGAGCAGCAAAAAAACAAGTAAAACATTTTCATTTGGTTGGGGAGCCTGGAGTAAGGAAGAGGGGCACACGGACTTCAGGGCACATATCGGGGGGGTAGAGATGGCATAACGCCAATGAACGGGCAAGGCCTAGAACTGGACTGTGGGTGGTGGGAGAACAAGGGCATAAGTCACTGGGCAAGCAGAGGGTGCCCTGCTTGAACTTTAAGTTTGTGGCCTGCTTGCAGTGAATTTGGGAACAAACACTGAACGTAACTGCAATGAACATTTGGGAACAGGATAAAGACTATGTGCCCTGCTTTGCAGAGATTATGGGAGAACCAGAACTTAAATGTGCTCTGCTACTATGCTGTGTGCCCTGCGTTTTTGCAGTGAACATTTGGGAACAGAAAAAGACTAAGTAAGCAGCCCTGCAGCCTGCTTTGTCGCGATCTGAGGATAACCAAGAAGTAATGTGCCCTGCTAGTTGTATGCCCTGCTCTTTGCAGAACAATTTGGGAACAGAAAAAGAGACTAAGTAATGTGCCTTGCTTTGACAGAGATTATGGGGGAAGGAACCAGAACTTATTTAATGTGCCCTGCTTATGTTGTGTGCCCTGCATCTGCAGTGAACAATTTGGGAACAGATAAAGACTGTAATGTGCCCTGATTTGCAGAGACGAGGCGGAACCAGGCACTAAAGAATTACGTGCCCAGCTGCTTATGTTGTCAATGTGTGCCCTGCTCTTGCAGTAAACTATCTGGGAATAAGACTAAGTTGTGTGCCCTGCTAATAGCAGCAATCCATGAGGGGAACCAAAAAGACTTAATGTGCCCTGATAAGTGTTGTGCCCTGCTCTTTGTTTGCAGTGAACTTGGGAACTCAGAATAAGACTATGTGCCCTGCTTGTTTGGAGAGATTCATGAGGGGAACTTAAAAGACTTGTGCACTGCTTTGGCAGTGTTAGAAAAAAAAATATATGTCTATCTACCCTTTTTTTGGGCTGAAAATGAAAAAGTGTTGTCATGTGCCCTGCAACTGCAGAGATTTTAACTTGACCTCACTGTGTTGCCCCTGCTTTTTATAGGAAGGAACTAACTGTGCCCTTGCACTTTGATTTGGACACACTACTTGTCTTATTGTGGCAGCAAGCCCACAAAAACTTTAGTAATGTGCACTGCTATGCAGTGACTTCACTGCCTGCAGCACAGTCACAATGAGAGGGATTGCCCTGCTTAGGCAGGAACAGGGTAGTCTGAGAAATGCCAGCTACTAGGCCGGGGGTCACACATCTGCTGCCAAATTTCTTTTTTTCAGGAAAAGCCTCATGTGTTAATTTAAGTAGTTGCACACCCTGACATCTTGTTTTGCTAACTTCAAACTTTTTAATAATTACAGTCCGACACAGCTGGAGTTAAATTAGCAACTGCAGAGGGATGGCGCCAAAAATATGATCCAGAAGAAAAACTGGCTATAGCAGTGAGGGAGATTATGCAGTGCATGTTAGTTGCAAATTGTGCTGAGAGTACAGAGATGAGCTACGTGGGTTTGAGGAACTTCAGTAAGGCATTAATTGCAGGGACTACAGACCCCCAGCTAAAAGTTGACACCATCCGGAAACATCTTCTGACAGAACAGCACAACAAAGCTGTTAACATTTTGAGATTTGGTAGAACAAGGTCATCCCTTGATATATATCACCATACCACAATTGGTAAATTTAAAATAGTGGGGTGGGGGGGGACAGTTAGGGGTTTGGACCCACACTTAAAACATTTTCTTTATTTGCAGGGAGAGCTTTCAGTGATGCAGAGGAATAGCATAGAACGACTCTAGGCAGGCTGATGGAAATCCTGTATATGGTGGCCAAAGAGGAAATCCCAATTAAAATGTTTGAAGCAATAGCAGAACAAGAGAAGTGCCATGGAGTTCATTTGGGCAATAAATACATTAACGCTGTTAGTGGGAAAGAACTCACAATGTGTATTGGCAAGAACCTAGAAGAAAACTTGCTGGCAACTGTCAAAAATGTTAATTATTTTTTAGTGCTTATGGACGGTAGTACTGACGGTGTAATTGAAAAGGAACTGGTTTACATAATTTATGTAAATCCCATCAGTGGTCATGTGAAGACGTTTTTACAAATAAAAACTGTATCAGATGGTACAAGTCAGGGATTGAAAAATCTCCTTTTATTTTTTTTTTTTTTTTTTTTTACAGAGTGTGTGTAATATAAACACATGGTTGGGTTTGGAGCTGATGAGGCATCTGTCAACATGGGTGTAAGATGGGGTCTTGCTGCTCTTTTAAGAAATACAAACATACCACTTCTCTCAGTGCAGTTTAGCCCCTGTAAGGCATATTTTAAATCAAGGATGGAAATGAGAAAGGAAAAGTGTGGCCCACTGGGAACTGAACCTCAGAACCCTTGTATGCCGTTCCAGCGTTCTAACCATTAAGCTAGAGGCTCACATGGTCAGGGTGCCTGAGGAACTTCCTTAAATCCACTCATTCCTTTCTCAAGTGTGTTGTGTAATCCTGGAAGACATACAGTGGTTAGTTGGTATTCATTGTTTCTCACACAGATTAGAACTGGCCATAAAAGATGCTTTGGATAACACCTATTTCAATAATGTTTCTAACTTTCTGATCCAACTGTTTTATCTCCATCAGAAAAGTCCTAAGAGACTCAGAGAGTTATGGTCCCTTGCCCAGGCCATGGAGATGTCAGTTGAAAAGCCCAAGAAGGCCCATGGCACTCGTTGGGTGCAACATAAACTTCTTGCCACCCGTGCTGTTACCAAATCATTCCCTGTAAACTGTGCCCATTTAGAATCTATGGCCGCAGACCCACCTCATGACCAGGCCAAAGCCAAGGTAGTGTTGCAAATTATGACTAAATTCCAAATGGCGGCATACCTTTTGTATTTTGAACAGCTGCTTCAGCCACTTGCTAGGTTCTCACTAGCACTTCAAAAAGAAGTAGTTGAAATGCCAGAGCTACTTAGCTCTGTTGAAACCTTGAGAAAAACACTCTTGACCATGCTAAGCAGAGTGGTCCCACAGCCTGTGGCAGCGAACTTGACATTCTCTTAAAATATGGGTCTGATGTTCTTTCAGGAGCATGTGCTCAAGTCACGCACAAGGGTGTGAAATTAACACATTTTTAGTGGCCAAGCTGTTAAAACTTTTAAAAGCAAACTAAGAAATGCATTACAAACATTGAGAACTGTTGTGAACAAAGGTTCGGTTTGACTGATGAAAGTAATATCTATAACTGTGCAAAAGTGTTAAGATACCAGACTTTGGCCAGCAGACAGAAAGGAACTGGAGCTGTATGGTAACAGTGACATTACTGCAGTAGCTGACCACTTTTCAGCACTTTTTGCAGCCTGACTGTGACTGCACTCTGCTACTTGCAGAATGGCAAGAGTTTAAGATTTTTGCTCAAACCAATTTCATCAATCTTTCTGCCTCTGCTATCTGGTCAAAGCTGGCATGTGATTTCCAAAATCCTTATCCAAATCTGTTGCAGCTTGTCAATGTGTTGAGAGCATTTCCTGTGTCTAATGCAATTATAGAAAGGTGTTTTTCAAGTATGAACAAGGTAAAAACTGACTGGAGAGCAAGGCTGGCAGAGGATACTGATTTGCATTAAAAAGCAGCCGCCCCCCAGCTGAATTCAACCCAGGCAGGGCTGTAGACATATTTTTTAGTGCTAAACCAAGATGTCCTGGTGATTTGGCAGCTGCGGATGGTGGACCACCCCCAGGTCTCTCCCCCACCAAAACAGGCCAGAATTACTGACTACATGCCTGGTGGAGAAGAGCAGCAACCCAGTCCTTGTTGAAGTTTATGGTCAATCACTGTCCCAGGTAGAATAGTTTTATATGGCGTGGCGTGGGGCGTGGGGGGTTCATTTTAAATTTATATTTGTCACAACTCACGATCACGACTTCACAAATTCACGGTCTGCTTTGGCAGACATCCTTTACGGCTCTTAAAATGTATTTGTGCTTCTGCACAACTGCTGTATTCTCTGAATGGCTAAACAAAACAGTATCAGTCTCAGAAACTTGTGTACAATGTGTATTTTATCAATATAGAGCAAGTTAAGTAGATTTCATCGGGTTTTGAGCAAAAATATAAATTTTTGGTAATTGCTAATCAATTTCAGTCAACTGCTAATCATTTTTGTTTGCTTGCACGCATGTGTAAGAAACATAGTGCCATCATCCGAGTTTTTGGAGGTGCACTGGCAGCCCTCTTCCAATTCAGGCAGTGTGTTTGCAGGCGTGGCCGCAGTTCTCCAATGCCTGCTCGAGCCGTCTATGACAGCTCCAAAATGCAGTGGAGTACAGCTGAAAGGGGGAGCTACGCTTCAGTGAGCAGCGATAAGATATCGCCTGCTCATGCGCGCTCCCCCTACATACACACACACGCGAGCGCGCACAGTGCGTGCTCCCCCCCACGCACACACTGTATAGCCGACGGGGGTGCCCAATCTTCCGCCAGCTTGCTCGCCCCCAAAAGTTTTCTCTACATGCCACGCTGGTGCTCACCCAGCGTGGCTACACATGTATAGCCTGATGGGGTGCCCAACCTCACGACTCCACTGTCTCTCCCTCCCAGAGTACAGGATGCCACGCTGGGAGCCCACCCCAGCGTGACAACAGATGCTGTCGCTGACAGGGGTGCCCAATCCTCCGCCGGCTTCACTGTCTCTCCCTCCCCCAAGCATCCAGGTACCACACTGGGAGCCCACCCAGCGTGACAAAATGTGTTAGTGACGGGGTGCCCAACTCTCTGTCGGCTCCAGACCCCCAAAACAGTTTCAGCTGCCACGCTGGGAGCCCACCCCAGCGTGGCAAACGCCCCTCATCGCCTCAGTAAAAAATAAACCTGCAAATAAAACTGTCCCTCGGAGCTTCTCCTGCCCCTCCCACAACCCGCACTCCACCCACTGTGCACCCTGCCTCCCACACCCCCCCCATACTTACCTCCCAGACCTCGGCGCGATGATCTTCGTGGACCGAACACGCCTGCACTTTTCAAAGCCGACCGCAACTGAGGAAATGCCAGTAAGCTATATAATGGGATAGATAGGTTTTTTCAACTTTGCTGCATATCTCAGGCATTTTTTGGAATTTTTGCACCAGATTTTCAACATGGGGTTTTTGGGACCCCTTCTCATGAATGCTCTCACTGTCATGGCGTTAATCAGGCCTGAAGGATGATTTCGCAGTCACTGCGCAAAATCACCTTTCGGGACCAAGTAACGAAATGACACTGCCACTGTTCATTAGGTGGGCTCTCAAAAAGCCTATGTTGAAAATTTGGTGGAAAAACTCCTAAAAATTACTGTTTTACGGGCGTCTGTTGCGCAGTTCCTATGCACGCTCGTAAGTTCGCGAATTTCAATATTTTCACTCCAGATTTTCAACATTGCCATTTACCACACCTCCTTATGAGCAGTACAGCTGTCATTTTTCACATCTTGCCTCAAACGTGTTTCACCATGTAGCATATATGGCGCAGTCGGTAAAGTGAAATCAATGTATGGGACACATTAAGAAAATCACAGTGACACTGTTCATGAGCAGAGGTCTTAAATGGCTATGTTGAAATTTGGTGACAAAATTCCTAAAAATGACTGTTTTACGAGTGTGCGTTGCGCAGTTCCTACGCACTCTCGTAAGTTCATGAATTTGTAATATTTTCAGTCCAGATTTTCACCAGTGGCATTTTACCACACTTCCTTATGAACAGTACAGCTGTCATTTTTCACAACATGGCCGAAATGTGTTTTCACACTTTCAGCGCAGAGATGCGTGGTTGCTGTGGTAAATCATTGTTTGGGACAGATAAAATCACAGTGACACTGTTCATGATCGGAGGTCCCAAAATGCCTGTGTGGACAATCTGCTGTAAAAATCCCCAAACTAATTACATTACGGTGCGTTGTACAGTTTATATGCACGCCGTGACTTCACTGAGTTTTTAATATTTTTACTGCAGATTTGCAACATTGCCATTTTTTACACCTCCCCATGAACAGTACAGCTGTCATTTTTTACATCCTGTTCGGAATGTTTTTGCACCTGTGGTGCTAAATGCCTTAGTCGCTGTGCATAAGCAGCTTTTGGCTAACAAACTGATATTGCCACTGTTCATGAGGTGGGGTCACAAAAAAACCATGTTGAAAATTTGGAGTGAAAATACCAACGAATGCCTGAGGTATTAGGGTTTCCAACCATAAAGCCACACCCTGTAGAGAATGACAGGCATCAGGTGTGTGACTTGGGATTCTTGCCTGTAATGCTCATACCATTCCCCACCCTGCAGCCAGCGAGAGGCATCGAGGTATGCCTTGGACTCTTCGGCCCCAAAGTTCACCCCATTCTCCTATACCGCACCCATCTCACCATATTTCCTGATGGAATGGGGTGCGCATAAGGGCCAAAGACCCCAAGGCACACCGTGACACTTGTCAGTGTCTGCAGGGTGGGATGTGGTGAAATGGCGTGGCCGTTATGCCTGACAACCCAAAGGCACACCCCAATGCCTGTCACTCTCTGCAGGGTAGTGGTGGGGTTGGCTTCAGTTCAATACTTCACTGCCATTCCTATTACGCAGCTCTGTAACTTCTCCACTGCCAATGCCAGCAAGCAAACATTCGGCATTGACAAATGCTTGTTTACTTTGATTAGCGAAGGCCGCTAATCAAGTCTCCGACACTAATTTATGCCTTATGTAAGAGTGTGTGTGTGTGTGTGTGTGTGTAGGGGGGGTTATGTGCTTTGTCTTTAGTTTGCTTTTCTTTTATGGAGAAATAAAAAAGATTCGCTGGTTGTTGGCGAATTTTAAGGGCTGCTGCCAAGGGCTGCTGTTAAAACAGTGAGTTGGAGCGAGTATGAGCTACTCGTAGTCACCACGATTTTACTAGGTTTCCTGGCTCCCGTTTGCCTCAGATTAGTTTATTGTGGGTGAGGAGGCTGGTGGCCAGAAGCTTTTTGAAGCCGTGAGTATGTACATGGATATCATCACGGCTTCAAAGACTTCTCGGCCAATCAGCTTTTTCCATTTTTCGGCATCCAGTTCACAAATGACAATTTTATCCGCTTCCCTCCCACCAGCATGAGGCACACATCATCAAGCTTTCCCCTTCCATTTTCAATCCCCATCTTCGTGATAGGGGTTTACTGCTTCCCCCCCCCCCCGGCCTTCCTATAACTCCACTGTCTCCGAGCTCATAACTACCACTGTTTCTCACACTGCCTCAGGAGAACTAAATCTAATGGGGGATCTCAACCAGAACTGGTGGTCCCCCGTCCTTAATAAAGCCTGAAATATTATAGCTTCCCTTAACCTTTCGCAGTTGATTCAGGAACCCACCAGGCTAAATTTTAAAATGCAAAATCATTCACTCATTGACTGGGCACTCACTTCCCATCTGCACCGAGTCATCCAATCTGGCAATATTCCCCGATGCTTTAAGTGATCATAACATTATCTACTTGGTTCAGAAATACACAAGCCCAAGGCACCCTACAAAATCATATAAACAAGGTCTTATAAATCTCTGGATCTAGCCCTCTGCTGCATGAACTGGCAAACACAGACGGTTCCCCTATTTCATCAGCAAATTCAGTAGACGAAGCTCTTGACTACTTCCAAGGTAAATTTATGAACACTTGGAACCAACATGTCCCAATTAGGTGCAGCAGGGTGCGTGGTAATCATCATCCCTGGGTTACACCTGAATTACTGGCATGTCAACATGCAAAGGATCTGGCATGGAAGGCCCATAAAGTCTCTCAGCTACCAACTGATTTCCAAACTTACCACACACTTCGCAACTCATGCACTAAGTCAATCAGATTGGCTAAGGATGAGTACTTCCGCTCTACCTTTCAAACAAACATAAAATAATACCTCAAAATTCTATAAAGTAGTATATGCTTTGTTCTCCCCCCAACAACACAGCCAACACCTACCCTCAAGTCAAACAATTCCTTAATATCCGACCCCCTGTTACCATTGAACTTAACTCTTTATTTTACCTCCTGTGACTCTGTCCTTCCTGCCTCCTTCCCTCCCTCCCACCCTCCTTAAAAATAATGCAAGTGTATCCCCCAATCCTGACCTCTTCTCATTCTCAAACGTCTCCCCTGCTGACACCTTGGAAGATCTCCTTGCACTTAACCCCTCTGAATGCCTTGATCCCAAGCTCCTATACTTATCTGCACCGGTTATTGCCTCACCTCTAGCTTCAATTCTTAATCTCTCTTTCTCTCCTGCTTCAGTCCAAACTGCCTGGAAGCACGCTATTGTACTCCCTCTCCCCAAGGGTGGTGACATCTCTGCACCAGGGAATTATCATCCAATTTCACTACTCCCTATCCTTGCTAAACTACAGGAGCATATGGTGCTCTCTCAACTCCCCCCTATTTATCTGACTCCTGTTTCTTCTCTTCATTCCAGGCCAGCTTCCGGAAAGATCACTCCACCACCACTTCCCTACTTAGGCTCACAGACTCCATCCTCTCAAGTATGGACTGTGGCCAAGTCACATCTGCCATTTTTGTCGACCTCACTAAGGCTTTCAACACAGTCTCCCACCACCTCCTTCTACACAACCTTTCATCAGCTGACCTATCTGACTCTGCCACAAACTGGTTCAGAGCCGACCTTACAGGTAGGACACAATCAGTTAGAACTGCTGACTCAATATCCCCTCCTCTACCTATCTTTACTGGTGTCTCAAAGGGCTCAGTGTTGGGTCCCCTCTTATTCTCAATTTTCTTAAATGACCTCCCATCAGTCTGTACCTCCTCCTCCATCCACATGTACGTTGATGACACTGTCCTGTATACTGCTGGCCTCTCCCCCTCTGACGTAGCAACCAGACTCCAGCATGACTTCGACAAAGTTCAGCACTGACTTGGCCCACACCAACTTTTTGTAAATGCCAAGAAGACTGTCTCCATCACCTCCGGCACTAGGCAGAGACTCTCTAGGCTCCCCAACCTGCCCTCCTTCCACACCCTTGGTGGGACTACCCTGGAGGACACCTCCTCCTTTAGATACCTTGGGGTCTGGCTTGACCAGAACCTCAACTTTTCTGGACATGTGGACGCTATCCTGAAACAACTGCACCCCAAGTTAGGTGCCGCAGTTGCCTTCCTCCTTCTGCCAGGCAGGAACTTGTCCAGAAAATGATTCTCCCGATCTTTATACTGTGATGTAAGCTATAGTGCGGCTCCCAAAATGTCCCTTGCCAGACTCGACACTCTGTTCAATACCTTCTGTCACTTCGGTCTGGACTCTCCTCTCCTCTCACCCATCACTGTGATCTCTACCACTCCCTTGCTCTACCTTCTCTTGACAAAAGGCGCCTCTCACATTGTGCTAAATCTATCCCCAAATTATGGTTCAGGACTCTCCTACCCTACCGCTCTCCTCCTTCTCCTCTCTATAAATCCCCCTCCTCCCTCCCACTCCCTTAGATTGCATGATTCACGCATAATGCTAGTCCTGCGCCGCTCAACCTCAGTAGGGTAATCTGCATTCTCGCATCGCTTCCCCAAACTATGGAACTCTCCATCCCATCAGATTAGGTTTTCCTCATCCTGCCCTTCCATCCGTTCAGCTCTACACAACTTCTTCTCTCCCAACTGCACCTGCTTTTGTTTTGGCCCCTCGCTTCCCTCTCCCCTCCTTTTCTCCATTCTATTGTTTTGGCCCCTCTCATCCTTCTCCCCCTCCTCTCCTTTCTACTGAATATGGAACTCTTCCCTGCCCTCCTCTCCCACTGCCCACTCTCCTCAGTGCTTTCTCCGTATTGCTGCAATAATTGGAACCATGGCTGAAGCACTGCATTTGGAAAATCATAATATTGTATGCAATGTCTGTTTCATTCTCGTACTCAAGTGTGATAATCTGGTATGGTACTTGGTCCCACTACTCCCTTAAATTGCTTGCTAATCTAGATTTAATTGTAACATTTAAGCTTTTTAGCACTTATATGTATTTTAATCCCCATTGTGTTCTTCTTAAATACGTAATGTCAAAATATGTGCATTTTCTGTTCCTGATACTGTAGCCAACATGTATGCTGCTCCTCCCAGCCCTTCTCCTGCAGGACGCACTGGGAGACGAGCAACTCGATTGTTCAGTGTACCTTTCCTGGTAAAACTTTTCAACAAATAAATAAATAAAAGTGATATCAACTTAACTCCTTTCCTGCTTACTTTGTAAGTGAATTCTTCTCCCCCATCCCCCCACAATCATTTCGGCATCAGAAAATAAACAGCTTAAGAATCATTGTGATTTAATGTTCATGCAGCTAAAAGGAAGTGGTCTGTTTTACAGGAAACAAGAACAACGACTTACCAATTAAACTTTGGTTAACTTTACTCCTGTTAGAGCACACTTGGTCCACACCAATATCAGCTGAAGGCCAAAGGTTGGACTGCAAACCCTATGGCTTCCTGCTCTGCATCGCACAGTATTATGCTGTAATGCAGAAACCTGTACATTCTGAATGACACACTTCGCCATTATATGACTTTTGTTTCACAACTTCCGTTCTATGTGGTTTCAAGATTGGATATTTGCTAGGAGTATCACTATTCGCACTTATACTGGCACATAGCTTTTTTTTTTGCAATTACCCACTGTGATGCTGCCTCATTTTAGAAGTATATCCCTATTCTGCAATAAGGTACTGCACTGGCAGTTTCTCAGTGTTTGTCACTTTTTTTTTTTTTTTTTGCTAATTTGGCTTGCAATATATCATGCTTTTTTCCAAGCTTGATACCACAAGTGTGTCCTCTGTTTTGTAACTTCTGCTATATGGACTGGACAACAACAGGTGAAGCACAGAGCCGAGTCAATGCTGGTTTCCATCCTCCTCAATTTGTTCTTGCATAAAGGTAAGGCTGTGCACAGGCACAAAACTTCACAGATGCTTATTAGACACTCCAGTAGGCACAAAGGCTGTTTACTGAAAATAAAGCTCTATCGCTTGTCAAAATACAGCCATCTGGGTATGAAGTGCTGTCAGCCGTTGAACGCAGAAGAAACTGCATCCTTTTCAGTTCAGTTGAAATGAAATAAAATGCTTCAAACTACTCACTCAATTCAAGAGCCATACCATAAAAAAAATGTATTTACCGAGTCATTCTCCTGGAACAGCTACTGTTGCATGCATTTCCATGAGGTGAGGAAACAGCCATGACTGTGGCACTGGACCAAATCCATAGTCAACAGCTGTTCCGAGGGTGGCATACACTTCTGACTTTTATATTTTTCTCATCCACTTTAATAAGGCACGTCACATCTGGCCCTTAAAATCATTAACACAGTTTCTGACAAACAACTCTCAAACTCTAGTCTTAATGGCCCTATGCATTAAGGGGCGGGTTGCCTGTGCAACACATATCTGCGGCTCACAGGCAACCCTACATTTGAATGCTGCAAACTGGGGGTCCCATGGACCCCGGTGCCATTCACGGAAGGGATGTGTGACCCTTCCGCACTGGATTCCCCAGCTGACTGTGTAGCTATGTGCACAGCCAGTCTGGCGGCTTGTCAGTGGGCATGTCTACACTCCATGCCAGTCACATAGATGTGAATGCCGGGTGATGGGAACACAGGATATGGCAGCAAGAAGCCTGCCATATTTGTTGTGCGCCCCCCCACAGGCTGCAGGACATCAATCTCCTACACCCCCACTGTGCTGCCCCAGCCTTTTGGTTAAAAAAAAGGAAGACTCGGGTCAGCCATTTGGGCATTCACCCATCTTTGCTCTCCCATGATTTCTCAGAATCCCCTGCTTGCACAGAGCAGGGAATCCACTTCGGGACCCAGGACGGGTATCCGACTGAATGTCTACCTGTGTCCTCAGAACTGCCCCCACACAACAGCGCACCGGGGGCAGGGACACAGACACGCACCAGGGGTGGCACACGATGTGCATGCCTGCCATTGCGTGCAGCTCTCTGTGGGTGTGGAGTTGCCGCTATGATATGTGCCCCTTGCACATATCCTGCGACACTTGGTGCATAGGCACCAATATACTTTAGCTCTGCTCACAAGGGACACCCGGTTGCCAGTTTGGGAACAGGTATGTTAGAGAGGACAAACCTTCTTGTCAACTTAAAGACGATATCAGGAATTCATACCTTGATTGTTGGTTTGTATACCTCATCTCCACGACAGTCCAAACGCAGTTATTTTCAATTTGCTCCAAGTTATTTTTCAATAAAATTCTAATTTAATTTCAGCAAAGCAGAAAGTAACCACACTGTGCGTCAATCAGGTCAGTAACTGCGTATGACGTATGCTTCTGATCCTGTTTCAGAAGGCAAAATGAGCAGCATGAGCAAGTCTGAGCTGTCACTGACTGAAAGTGACAGCACTGATGAAAATAGCGATTTATTAGTGACCCCATGGTCACTGATGACCCTTATTATCTGAATCCTGTTTTCAGCGAGCATGAATCATCTGATGATGACTGGAGCGCTAACTAAAATCGTGAAAACAGGTGTCTTTTAGACACCACTGGTGAGTCCACACTGCAGCCTGTCTTATTCCACTAATGTGTTATTGGTAGCAGTCTTATACACATAAGTTATGTTTTAAAATAAAACACTTTCATTTGTTCCGGTACTCACAATCCCCCCAACAACTTTGGAAACACTTATTTTTTTATATAAATATTCCCACCATTCACAGCATCATGTGCACTGCTGGCCACAGCTACTGCCACCACAGCCACTGCCCATTTCCACATAAAACACTTCAATTTCTTCCATTACACACACACACACACACACACACATTTTTAGAACACTAATTTTTTTTTTTTTTAATACATTCCAAGGATACGTGCTTACTGCAGCCATTATCCATTTATCAACTTCTTCTCCCAACTGAATACCCTTCCTGTAGATGTGCAACCCTCCCAAGTCTTGCATAAACTTCCGAGCATCTTCCCTGCCTAAAGATCAGACATTTCAGTCCCATAATCAGCCACTGCCTACCACAACCCTCGACACAGCCACTGCCAGTTTACACATACAAACTTTAGTTTCCCCATGACTCATGCCCTCCCAACGTTTGGAACACTGTCATTTTTATACACATTACTGTCATTCCTAGCATACTATTCACTTCTTACCACAGTCATTGCCTATTTAAACCATGTCATTTATTCCATTACTCCCCACCCCCCAACTCTGTGAAGACTGCCAGTTTGTTACATACGTTGCGAGCATTCCCAGCATAGCGTACTCCGTTTACCACAGCTACTGTCCATTTATCAACTTCTCATCCCAATTGAAAACCCTCACTGTAGATGTAGCGCCCTCCCCAACCCTGTATTAACCTCCGACTAACACATACAGTCCTCGGAAACCATCATCTCCATTACAAATCCTCACCCTCCATACACAGTAACAACCTCAGGATCACCCCCGCGCCACCCGTCCCGCAGAAATGACCACCTTCCATGATGATGATGAAGGACCACATTTCCAGTGTCCATGGTCACCCTCAGACATCCATGCATGCACTGACATGAATTTAATAAAAAGGCATCACATTAGTAATGCACAAAGAATGTGCAAAACAGATAAAAAAAAAGTGTTTAGAGATAGCAACGTGAGACAGAATGCAACATGCACAGAGTACCTATTCTGCCACAAACAGGTGCCGATAAGCAGTTCTGGAATCACTACATAAAACAACAAAATGGTAGAACAGACAGTAAGGACACACTTGTTTTTCCTTAGAATAGTTACAACAAACCAAGATGTTATATATAGCTAAGAAACCAGAACAAAGTCACAATAAAGCATACCACACTCGAATTCCCACTAATGATAGCTCAGGAGCAGCATAGAGCTGTCAGTGGGGGATTCAGGATGCTACGTCACATCCAGTTGGACGGCTAACACAAAGTGGTTGTAGCAGTCCAGAATAACACGATTCAAGAAACAGAAAATAAAATAACACCAGCAACATGGAAAAATGAAATTTTATTGGGACTCACCTAATAAGGACCCATGTGTGTGGAAAGTGAGTCAATTTCCCAATTACTAAACCACCGGAGACCCTCTTTAAGTACTCAATAACACAACAGGGTGTACACTAAGCTAATATGATAATTAGTGCCCCCCTTAAACAACCTGATTTTGAGAGTCTTTAAATGTCATAATAACTGGGTGTAATGTCACAGCCAGTAATTACGTCTTCACTCGTGCTTTACTGCTGTTGTGCAACAACACAGATGGCGTGACAGTTTTCAAACTGGCAGCATGTCAGTGAAACTGCCACAGAAAGATCATTCTAACATTACGATCAGGAGAAGGAGTAACGTAAATTCTCTTGCCGACCTGTACACTCCATACTGAAACACCGACAGAAATGGCACACAGCTAGGGGTCCTTCGTAAGCAGCACAGGCTGAGGAAAGCAGAAAAAGGAGCACACATCATAGCCCACAAAGGTGCTCCAGCCATGGGACACCTACATTTGAAAAACAAAAAAGCTGTGCACACACCAGGCATGTACTATTACCAATTTTATTACAAGCCAAACAGCATAGTAACAGCCGGGCTAACACTCCCCCTGGTATAGCCACAAAGACTTCTCCAGGGGGGCAGAGTTAGCAGTCACTGACACTTCTTTTATACCTCACGTAATTACATTCTCACCTCTGATTGGGCAATCCATGAAACAAATGTGCATTGTTAAATAGTGCATACCAGTCACCAAAACCAAAACAATTATTAATGAATTACTGCAAAACAAGTACAAACTTGTTTGCAATGTTGTCTCCATTCAGGCATATTTTACATTTAAAAATATTCCATATAATCATAATTACCCCTGATGTCAGTCCTAAAAACGAAGATCTCCAGGCAACCTGATATCCATAATTTATATAAAAATGAAACCTGCAATGCTTCTTTTTTTGTCTTTTTTTTTTGGACAATCAATAAGAAAAATTACTCACCACAGTAATCTTCTTTCTTCCAAGGGGTGCTTTAGCATCAGTAACTTTTTTGCACTTAGCTGGCTAGGTGCAACTGCCCTGGAGGTGTGCCTTTAAGACAGATTTAAATAAGCGTAGGGACAAGCCAATCAAAAGACAGGAGGGGTGTGAGCTGAGTGAAAGCTGTTGAATGCTTCAGAATTTTTTTTAAGGAAAAACGAGGGCAAATGCCCCGAAAAAGAATCAACAGGATTCAAAAAACATGCAAATGTCCACAAAAGTGGAAATAGAAACAACAGCAAAACGAGCTAAAAACTCATCAGTAAGAAACTCCAAATTTGGTAAAAGGTGATGTAAGAGCCCTTCTCCAACAGGTGAACCGGGGAGGAAGGGTGGGAGCTTACTGAAGCTAAAGGACCCCTTGGAAGAAAGAAGATTACTGCAGTGAGTAATTTTTTCTTCTTACCCCTGGAGTCCTTTAGCATCAGTAACTTTTTTGCAGACTACTCAGCAGTACCAAGTGGGAGGCGGGCAGAGAACCTACTAAGGAAACAGGCTCTGCAAAACCGCCCTGCCAAATCTGGCATCAGATCTGGTCTGCACATCCAAACTGTAGTGTTTCACAAAGGTGTGCACAGATTTCCAGGTAGCTGCTTTGCAGACATCCAGTAGGGGGAATGTCCATTGCTTCTGCAAGCGAGGCTGCAGTGCCCCGGTTGGAATGGGCCCGGAGCCCCACTGGAGGTTGTTGACCAGCTTTCTCATAGCAGAATCTAATACAAGAGACCAACCAACAAGAAATAGTTATCTTGGTAGCTGGTCTTCCTCTGCCTACACCTCCGTAAGTGAGGAACAACTGAGTGGAAGAGCCTCTGCATTGTCTAGTATGCTCTAGGTAGTGAAAAATGACTCTTTTGACATCCAAGCAGTGGAGCATTTGCTCACCAGGCGTGGACGGCTCAGTAAAGAAGACAGGCAGAGCAATGGACTGGTTCAAGTGAAACTCTGAAACCACCTTTGGCAGAAATTTCCTATTTGTTCGGAGCTCAACTTTATCGTTGTGAGGGATGATGTAATTTGGCTCAAAGCACAGGGCCTGTAGCCTCTGAAATCCTCCTGGCAGACATAATGGCTACCAGGAGGAAGGTCATCCCAAGTTACAAACTTGATGTGGGCTGTGGACATAGGCTCAAAAGGTGGATTCATGAGCCCATCAATGCAAAGGTTCAGTCTCCAAGGAGGAACAGGCTCCCTGGTTGGAGGCTGGATGTGCAAGAGGCCTTTGATAAATTGTTTAAAAATGTTGTGGGAAAAAAATTATTTCTTCTTTCCCACTGAAAGGTAGGCTAAAATTGCCACCAAGTGTAGCTTGAGTGAAGATGGTTTCAAGCCTGACGCCTGTATGTGTACCAGATAGTCTAGCAGCTGAGGGTCTGAAGCTGATAGGGGTTCGACCTTTTCACTCTTGCACCACAGGGGAAAACCTTTTCCATTGGGCTACATAAGTCTTCTTAGTGTTCGTCTTTTTAGCCATCCTCAGTATCTTAAGGACCTGTACAAAGTATTGCACGGATGGAAACTCGTAACTCCTCAAGAACCAGGCTCTGAGGTGAAGAGAGTGTATGTCTGGGTACTGCACTCGCGTCTGAGGAAGGGTCAGCAGGGAGCGAGTCGGAGGCAGGCGAATGGGCCTGTTGCAGGACACAGAGAAGGAGAGGGTACCAGGCTTGCCTGGGCCAGTCCAGAGCCACTAGCATCATCGATGCAGGCTGCTGTCTGAGTTTCAGCAAAACCCTGAATATCAGGTGAAGGGAGGAAATGCGTATAGGAACCTCCCTGACCAGTCGAGGATCAGGGCATCCAGAGGAAGTGTTCCCGGAACTGGGGGCCTGCAACAGTACTGAGGAAGCTGAAAATTGAGAGGAGAGGCAAACAGATCCACGTCTGGTGTGCCCCACCGCCTGAACGCTGTGGTTAGTACTTGCTTGTTCAGTGTCCATTCGCTCTGACCTTGACTGATGCGGCTTAGAGCATCCGCCAGAATATTGAGTTTGCCTGGGAGGTGAATAGCTGAGAGGCTGACTCCCAGGGAGAATGCTAGATACCAGAGCTTCAGAGCTTCCAAACAGTATTCCTGATCTGGTACCACCCTACTTGTTTATGTAGAACATTGCAGTGGTGTTGTCCATTCAAATTTGAACCGCCTGCCCTTCTATGCTGGGAGCAAAAGCTTTGAGAGCTAGTAAGACTGCTCAGAGTTCTAAAAGATTTATGTGCAACTGTGACTCTTCGGAAGTCCAGTTGCCGCTTAATGAGGCACTGTCTAAATGAGCTCTCCAGCCCAAAAGGGAGGCATCTGTGGTGATCACCTCTGTGGAAAGAGGGGCTTGAAACAGAACCCCTGCCTGCAAATTTGCAGGGTTCTTCCACCACAGCAAGTTTTGGAGGAACTGCTCCAACACAGGTATCAACTTTTAAAATTTGTTGCTTCTCTGAGACCAGCGAGCTCTGAGGAAGGCTTGCAGGAGTCTCATCCTGTACTTGACCCCTGGTACTACTGCAGTCATAGAGGCCATATGTCCCAGAAGTTTGAGGAAATGTCTGGCTGATCTTGGCTGCCCCAGGTGAAATAATCTGCCACTGAAAGAAAACTCTGAATTCTTTCTTGCGGAAGAAAAGCATATCCCTTCTGTCCAGCTGGGCCCCTATGAAGGTGAGCAACTGGGTGGGTTCCGGGTGAGATTTCTTTAGATTTACCACGAAGCCCAGAGATTCCAGAGTGCGTTCTGTGAGGGAAAGAGATTCCTTGACCTGGCAAGGAGACTTTGCTACTATGAGCCAGTCATCCAGATAGGGGTAGAGAGTGACACCCAGTTTCCTGAGATGTGCTGCTACCACTGCAAGACACTAGGTAAAGACTCTTGGGGCCAAGGACAGACCGAAGGGCAGAGATCTCCTTATGATTATGTGGAAGTAGGCGTCCTTTAAAGTCGAGGGAGGCTAGCCAGTCTCCCTGCTGTAAGGACTGTATGACCAGTGACAGAGTGACCATTTTGAATTTTTTTTTTTTTCAGATGTTTGTTTAAATATCTGAGATCTAAGATAGGTCACCACTCCCCAGTTCTCTTTTGTGTCAGAAAATACCTGCAGTAGAGGCCCTTGCCCTTCTCGTGGGTGGGGACCCTCTCCACTACTCATAAAGCCAGAAGGTTTTGTACCTCCATTTCCAACAGCGGTATCTGTGTTGGGGACAGAGATCTTGACACCTGGGTATGCTTGAGGTCTGGCAGCTGCTTGAACGGTAATGACAGACCCTTCTCCACTATCTCCAGCACCCACTTGTCCAACGTAATGAGGGACCAGTGCTGAAGACAGTGGGAGAGTCTGCCTCCAACCAGAAGCGGGGAGGCGACCTGGACACTCACATCAGGACTTAGAATGAGAGGCAGATGGCTGGGTAGAGGTGGCTCTTCTTTGGCCCCTTCTGCCCCTGCCTCTGAAAGACTCCCTGTACTGGTTAAAGTCAGATTGGCGATAGGGATTGTAAGGCCTGGGCACATAACATCTGCCCCTACCGCCTCTGGGACGGGATCTCTGAGGGATGGCAGGTTTAGACTTGGATGAGTGGCTCTGCAAGGAGGCCTTGTACTTATAAACTTTTTTCATGTAGTCAGTGCTTCTGTAATCAAAACAACATATTTTGATAACAGAGAAAATCCATGGCCTTGTTCTGAGTGTCTGTGGTCAGACTGGTTGTTCTAAGCCAGGCGAAGCATCTCAGAGAGACAACATGGGTCACCGCCCTAGAGGCTACGTCATTGTTGTCATCTGCTATGTGGAACTGGTACATAGTAGCTTCCAAGGCAGTTTTTGACGTATCCACCAGCTCCTGCACCACAGAATCTGAGCCGTTGCGGGCGATAGCCTGGACAGATTTCCAAAGGGCTTTCCGATATTTGGCTGTGAATGCCATGTAAGAAGAAAGCCTGAGAAGCAGGAAAGCTGTGGCATACATTTTCTTTGCTATAAAGTCAAATTTCTTGGAATCCTTGTCAGGGGTAGAGGGCGACAAGGAGACTCCAGCTTTCTCACTAGCTGCCTGCTGCACTATACTTCCGTGGTTAGGGTGTGCAGACAGGAACTCGGTACCATTTTTAGACTATTTATATTTTCTCTCAAGCCGCTTATCAACCCCTGATACTGAAGTGGGGTGCTGAAGCACCTTCATGGTATTTTTTCTAAATGCTTATAGATACAGACAACCGGGGTCTTTGAGAATGAAAGACCCTTCATCTCCCTTTTAATCTCGTCTTCATCGACATCCTGGTTGGGCTCCTGCATAGGGTGGTCCAGGGTATCCAGCATATTTTGTATAAATGTAAACACAGAGGAAGGATCCTCATGGTTACCCGGGGGATCCCCAAGGTGAG
Organism: Neoceratodus forsteri; assembly: GCA_016271365.2. Taxonomy (NCBI): domain Eukaryota; kingdom Metazoa; phylum Chordata; order Ceratodontiformes; family Ceratodontidae; genus Neoceratodus; species Neoceratodus forsteri. Next base: position 1,734,464,371 of record CM057449.1, read on the forward strand.
GGTCCAGGGACTCCTGGGTCTCAAGGCCCTCACAATCCATGTCAGGGGCATCATAAAATTGATCATCATCTGCATCACCCTCACAGTCTACACAAGAGAGAACTGTGGAAGAGTGCTTGCCAGCCCCAGTAAATCGTGGACCCACCTTTTGAAGGGTCTGAAACAGTTGCCATGCTTTTTCCATATCTTGCACTGACGGAAGAACCTGCGCAGTTTGTAAGTATTTTGTTTTTTCTGTATGCTTTAAGCTGCCTGTTGTCTCGCTATTGGCTTTCCCAGGAGCAACGGGAGCATATCTGTCTTGACAGAGTTTCTTTTTAGCCACTTCATCAGAGGCTTGATCAAGCTTCCTTTTTTCATCACTCTTATTATTTTTCAATTTACAAGGAACTTCATCTTTGGAAGCTTTATTTTTTGACTGGGATCTGGAGGGTTCCTCAGCACCTCTGCTTTTGGTATTAGTACTTTTGAATGGCCCCTCGTCGGAAGCCTTTGATTTATCCTCAGCCATAATAATCAAAGGTTTGTCTGCTATGTTTGCCAATTTAAGCAAAGCAAACCAGTTCTGGACCTACGAACTGAGTGCAGGTTTCTGTGAAAATGCCACTGGCCAGTCCTGCCCAGTTAATAAACTCTGTCTATTACCAGTGCCTTTTTTTTTTGGTTGTAAAACTGGGATCTATACCAGTGCCAATCTTAACAGAAACCCAGTAATACTCAACTGCACACAGGTGGCTGCTGGACCTTTATTGGCAGTCCTGACACAGGTGATACCAAGGTTCAGTAATATAACAAAAAAGGTTTCCTCGTAATTGTCAATCTAGAGAGAAAACCCCCAGGCACTGTTTAAATTTGAAATCTACTGCAGGTACTTCACAGCAAACCCCGCAAGGTCTGAGGTAAAAAACAAGACAACTGTCCCTAATTCGACGGTTCCCACATGAATTTGTCCCAAAAATGAAGGAAACCGTTGAAAATAAGCACCCATGATAAAATTAGACTTTATATGAAATAGTCACGGTAAAAATAAAGTCAAAATAGCGCCATTGCGCTAAAAATAAACAATATGCGCAGCACTATTGAAAAAGTAAAACTTTCACTCAGCACACTAAAAAAAATAATTTAAGGAAAACTTTACCGGATAAGCACTAGGAGGCTGTCAACAAGGAAAGTTGGGAGACACCTCAGAGGCAATAATGCTCAGTCCAGCGGAGAAAAAATTCTGAATATTCAACTGCTCTCACTCAGCTCACACCCCCTCCTGTCTTTTGATTGGCTTGTCCCTACGCTCATTTAAATATCTCTTAAAGGCACACCTCCAAGGCAGTTGCACCTAGCCAGCTAAGTGCAAAAAAGTTACTGATGCTAAAGGACTCCTGGGGTAAAAATAACAGAGCTTCATAAAGTCCCCCTTATCACTTTATTTTTACTGACTGCTCAAAAAAAAAAAAAAAAGGGAAGGGCTGAAACTTTAAAGAGCAGCTGACGCCTTCTGGACAAATTTAGCAAAACATAACATTTAGACACACTCCAGCTTGTATTTCACATTAGTTCTGTATTCCTCCTCCCCTTTATTTGTTACTGAGGTCATCTGCATGAAAACAAGATCTTTGTTCCTGAAGAGTTCATCCATTCCTGTTGCTGTAGCCCTACCTGAGGTCATAATGCACTGCTTGTGACATCACAGTTACTCCCATGGCAACAGACTGTGATGTCACAATAGAGGATTATAAACTGAAGTAGGAATCTGCTATAGAGGCAGATGAACCGTGAGGGATAAAGATCATGTATTCATGCAAATGTTCTTAGTAATAAATACTGGAAAGGAAAAATCTTTAGATTATATATGGAATGGAAGGTGAATTGTACCTAATTATTATGTTGTTCAAAAATATTTTAAGGTGTCAGCAGCTCTTTAATGTTTTTATATGAATTATGGATATCAAGTTGCCTAGAGATCTGTGTTTTTTAGGACTGACAGCAGGGGTAATTATAATAAGGAATATTTTAAAATGTAAAATACACCTGAATGGAGACAACACTTCGAATAAGTTTGTACTTGTTTTGCAGTAATTCATTTATAATAGTTTTGGTTTTGATGACTGGTATGCACTATTTAACGATGCACACTTGTTTCCTGAATTGTCCAATCAGAGGTGAGAATGTAATTATGTAGGGTATAAAAGAAGTGTCAGTGGCTGCTAACTCCGTCCCCCTGAAGAAGCCTTTGTGGCTATACCAGGAGGGGTGTTAGCCTGGCTCTGACTATGCTGTTTGGCTTATAATAAAACTTGAAACAGTACCTGACTGGTGTGTGCGCTGCTTTTTTGTCTTTCAAATGTGAGTAGCCAAGATGCCTGCTCACATTCATGCTTAAATTTAGGAAGTTTGTGGTGCCTAGCCAGGAGTTCACTCACAAGTCTAGCGACAAAAAATATTAAAAAATTCCCTGCATGTAGGCATCTAGGATAAAAGTTTATTTACAATTATGCAAGTTCCCTGAACCAAGGGAAACAGCATTGGGTGGTCAGGGAAGGAAACAAAACTATCTTTTTTTAAACTCCTAACACCAGTTAAAAACATGTGTAACTGTGTGGCTATTTTTTGTTTTTCTTAATGCTTGTATTTTTGGCCCTAGGACGTTGCTGGGGGGAAGGGATCCACCCCATGTATCGGCTATGTCCTGGCACATGCCAGGATCTTGGCATCATGGGGCTCGCACCGAGGGGGTTTTCCCTTGTGCACCCTCCTCCCCACCTGTATGAGGCAGGATCAGTCGTGCAATAACCTCCACGCATGATCAGGTGCACTCCTGCACCCAATGTGCAGAAGTCCGCCAGTCCCCGCCCCGACAGGCTCCCAAGCATGGTCCTGGACTTCCTCACCCCCTGCCAATGCTAGGGATCGGTAGGCACTGGGTACCAAGTCCCGAGAAGGCAAGCAGTCCCTAGGATGCTCAGCCCCCGCCGATTCTCCGATGTCCGGCTCTGAACCGCGGTCGCCGGTGCCACAGATGAAGCACTGCAGTGCCGGCGGACCAGCAGTGGGTATTATTTTTTTATACACCCTTGGTGCATTATGACTGCATAAACCTCCTGAGCTTTGCTTTCAAGGTTTCTGGGTCATCACACACCCAGACCGTGTAAAAAAAAAAAACCACCTCAAACACACAGTTACCTATGCATTATTCTCTATTTTTCACATGATCATATGACAGGATTACTCCCATCACAGTACAGAATTTATCTTAGACAGTTTTATATTTAAACAACAATACACATCAAGATGCGTTATGCCATAAGATATTGTCATGTCTTGAGTGCGCTCTGAGACAAAAGGCAGCGCAGAGTGCCTTTAGCCACCTAAGAAATAACAATATCCCATGATGTATCACACATCTTGGAGAGTATTACTGCAATTGCAAAATGGCCCCAAACTGCAAGGAAATGGCTGACCTCAGTAACCAGTTTTTATCCGCAATGATGTACAGAGATATCGTCACAGGTCAAAAGCTCTGTTTACATGGCCGCTCTTCTCTGCACCGTGGTCCATGCTGGTGCTCCTGAGCCAGCTGCTGCTCAGTTTACATGGCCCCTCTCCACGATGATGCAAGATGTGCTGGAAAGGCCCCCCAAGTCCAAGGAGAAGGGTCCTTGGAGGCAAAGGGATGCTGGAAGGTCACTTGTGCATCGTAGTGAGCAGTGCAGCCTGTTCACACGGCTGCTTACGCCTGTTACATGCGGTCCCTGCACCCTTACTGGTACCACCCGAGGTACACTATAGACAGCTAGTGCTTAGGCATATGTTATACTAACATATAGGGCTAAGGGCATTTGCCGTACAAGATGTCAGGATATGTATGCATATTATTGTAACACTTTGCTTGCTAATACATGCATAATTTTTCTATGCATTTTCCGTGTATTCTTTTTACTTACAGGCTGTTAAGACTTCTGTGTCCTTGTAATAATTATGATATATAAGTCGGCACTGCCACCTTTTGGTGATTTGTACTACTACACTGATTTATGTGAGAGACTGTAAGAACTGTACTCTTTTGTTTCACAACGTGATGACTACTACAAAATTGTATAATGTTATCTTGGACCCTGGAGCCTCCTCTAATTTAGCCAATAGGGATTATCTCTGTAACCAGAAATGTTTCTATCTTACAGTAACCATAGTAATTATCATAGGTATATAATGTGAGACACTGAGTCTTATACCTCGAAGACTCCAAGAGACACGAAGAAACCCCGAGGTATAGGGAACACTTGGCATTGGCTCCCAGTTCGTATTGGTAAGAACTGCTTAGGGCAACTGTGATTTATCTTTTTGGTAGTAATAAACAAGTTTACTACTCTTATGCAACGCGTCTGTGATTCATTGCATTCCCAATATTGCCAAGAACCTGAGAGTGAGGTTTACACCTCCTGACAATTGGCGACCGCGTGCAGGCAATATCTGGCGTTTGTAAGCTTTCACTTGTTGCTTAAAACTTTTCCCTTCCCAACGGGGACTGTAGGTGTGCATTTCCGCATCACCTGTCCAGTTTTCAGACTACTCTGTAGTCACTTGCAAAGTCTGACTGCTTTCCTTGGGTGTGGTCGATGCCGACTCTACCCACTCTGCGGCACCTTTGAATTGCAAGCCTACGATGTATACAGTAGCCTGACTGTGTGTAAAGTGTTCCTGTTGTGGATCGATATACAGCACAGCGCCTTTTTCACAGTATGATTTTCCGTTCCCTCCCACACTATGGCCACTGTATCAGATATCTGCGCAGAACTGAGACTTGATGTCTCAAACTTCCTTGCCTCCCATGGAGGATGGGCTGACTTTGCGCAGGACGCAAGTCAATCCGAAAACCCTATACTGGGGATTTCAGCCCAGTACTGTGAGACGAGACAAACAGCCAATAAGTGTCATGCCAAAGGGCTGTTGGTCATGGCTCTCTATGCTGCTCTGGAAGCCTCCGAAGTGAGGTTTCGAACCCTTGATCTGCAGATCTTGTCTCTTAAACAAGAGATGGGTTTGCAGGAAACAGAATGTATTAGACTGCAGCAGAATCTGGAGTCTGAACTTCAAACCCTGCGCCATGAAAAGGATTCACTTTTGCATCATTCTGCACAGGCTGGAAAGCAAGAAATTTGTATGCTGAAGCAGGAGTGTGAAAGTTTGAGACAGGATAAGAGGCAGGCTTTGAATATGAATGACTTGTTAAGTAGAGTGAATGAACAGTTGAGTGAGGATATGGGAAAGCTACAGGACGAGATAAACCAAGTACGTAATGACTTAGAAGTGGCTTCTAGGGACAATCGTGAATTGAGCGCCGCGTATAGAGTGTTGCAGAAACAAATGCAAGATAGAGTTGATATGAATGTTGCAAATGTGAGTCATGCAGAATGTGAATCCAAGATGGCAAAACTGCGCCATCAGCGAGAGGTTTTGGCTGGACATGTTAAGGCAGTGGGAGGCATTGCCCATCCCTTACACGTCATCTGAAAGGGAGGTCTCAGATGACGACATCTCTCAATACAATGCCCAGTCACACCCCTACTATGGCCCAGAAACCCCACCCAGCCATCCACAACATGGCGGGTCCCCACTCCACCCATACCTTGTCATACGTCATCAACGTCGTGATGCACATCATGGGTGACGCCAACATGGCAGCCCCCATGATGGGGGGGGGGGGGAAGCAGGCCCAGGCCTGGTCTCGATGGCAACACCAGTGGCCGTTATTAATGTGGAAGACAAGCAGGAGATAGAAACAATGATTGAAAATGCAATAGGTAACGTGTCCATCTCTGAGAGAAATAAGCGGGTTCTCAAAGACCAAATTAGGAAGCTTCTGCAAGAGGCTGGTACTCAGGAAGGCATGGTTCGTACCGCAGCAGAGGCCGCAGCCCGGGCAGCCCTGGATGGCACCCAAGGCAACTTACCCCAGCCTGATCGGCTCAATAATCCCCTACAAATGGCTTACTCTGTTCAGCAAATAGCTGACAGCATTGGTCGGATGAGCCCGTCTGACAACCTCAGCTGCCACTTGGAAAAGGTGCGTGTTCCAAATGTGAAATGCTTAGTCTCGCTGCAGACTTTCAGGTCCAAATACTACGCCAAACCATCGAGCCTGGATTATGGGCCAAACTCCCAGATGCCATCCGCCAAGCCAGCAATGCCACCTTTGATGAAGTTGCAGCTGAACTCATTTCTGCACACAGTCCAGGTGTAGTAGGAGTGATGCTTGCATACCCTGTGAAACAGAATGCAAAAGAAAGTCCAGCGACTTACCACCAGAGACTCTGGATGGCCTACCAAGCAGGAGAGCACCTTGCACAAGAAGCTGCAGATGTGGATCTTATTGAATACAAGATCCTGTTCCTTAGGAACATGATCCCTGCAGTGAGAGAGAAGGTAGAGCCAACCACCTATCCCACCACGGAAAGGTTTGTCAACATCCTTCGGAAAACTGAGAGAGTTTATCAACTCCTACATCCGTGATCTGGGCTCCGGTTCCAAGAAAGTAGCCACCATAGAGCCTGCTCAAGAGGCCGCGATGTATTACATGGTGGGAGGGCAGGCCCAACACAAACAGCCTCTCCCCACGGATAACCAACACCCCCAGCAGGCCCAACAACAACCGCAACAGCAGCAATCGGGTGGGAACCAGAACTATCACAAAAAGAATAAGAATCATAAGGGTAAACAACAGCAAAGGCCAGGCCCTTCATACAGGGAGATAGCTGAAGAGAATCAGAAATTTAGAGAACTTCTGGGGCAAGTGCGCTCTGTGGCGGATGCTGTTCCTGCTCAGTCCCTTGCAACCATACAACCGGGAACCCAGCGCCAATGGGCCATGGCGATACCAGAAGTACAGGCCCTCACACCCACACAGGCCTGAACCCAGAAGCACCTCCCTATATAGCATCAGTGCAGCATGGGGAAGTGGTTCAAAGGTGCCAGGTCTAACCTCTCCATGCTTCCTCCAGCACAGATTGACAATTATAGGCCCCAGTCTGGACTGTAAACAAGCTGGTCTTGGATACAAATGGAAGGCCCTGCATTGAGGCCGAGGTCGGGGGCCGTCTACTTACAGTATTACTGGATACAGGCGCGGCTGAGTCTGTATTACATGATGACCACCCGGACACATCTCCTTGGTCCACCGGATGGAGGACCAACATGTCAGGAGTAGATGGTACTAGGTCACCTGCATACCACTCTCTACCTCTATCTGTAGAGTTGGGTCACCTGAAGGCTTCACACACCTTCCAACTGATGGTACTACATGATCATCCTAGTATCATTGGAATCGACTTTCTTGCCCCACACGGCTGTGTGGTGGATCTAGCTAACATGCTATGGATACAGATTCAGGGCCAATATCACACCATGTTGATCCCTGATTCACACGTTGAGGCAACAATATCTGCCAACAATAAAGAGTATGACATCACAGATTTGTTCAAGAACCATGAGCTTTTTCCAAAGCTCCTTCCCCATTTTGAAAAGGCATTTGGAAGCATTTGCTATCAACAAGCATGACTGTGGCAGAATGCACACTGTCATCGAAGTGCCAGGCCCAGCACATGAGGCAAAGGCAATATCCTTTCCCATCCGAGGCCTTGCCTTCTCTTAGGGAAACAATAAAATCACTTCTCAACCAAGGGGTATTCAGGACATGTGTTTCTACTGCCAACTCCCCAGTGTGGCCTGTGCAGAAACCTGCAGGCACCTGGAGACTTACTACTGACTACAGAAAACTGAGCCAGGTCACTCCCAGTTGTGCTCCAACTGTGGCATCCGCACCTGATGTGCTGTGACTCCTGACCCCTAACCTAAAATGGTTCAGTGCCCTGGATATTTCCAATGGCTTCTGGTCACTGCCATTGGCCCCCAAAATTCAATATAAGTTTGCCTTCACCTTTGAAGGTAGACAGTACACGTGGACCTGCTTACCATAGGGATTCCATAACAGCCCGTCCCTGTTCCATCTGCACATGATGGACGCACTTGAGGGTTCCTGTATTCCCCAGTGTCTCTTGTAGTATGTGGACAACCTGCTGTTGGCAACAGCCACACAGGAACAACACTTGGATCTCTTGGATGAAGTACTGACTCTCATCCAGAGAGTAGGCCTTAAATGTAACCCAGCAAAAGCACAACTATGTCAGAAAGAGGTACTCTTTCTGGGCCTGAGAATAACTGACCAAGGCTGCAGCCCTACCTTGAAGAAGATACAAGAACTGCAAGACTTACCATTGCCCACTAACGTGGCAACTCTTAGAAGGTTTCTAGGTATGGTAAACTATTCTAGAGATTTCATCTGTGATTTTGCTCAGAAGGCTGCTCCTCTGTATGAGCTATTGAAAAAAATACATTCCCTGGACTTGGGGTCCCATACACGCCCAGGCTGTGACGTCACTGAAGCAGGCCTTGGCCTCGGCACCAGCTCTGGTCAACCCTAGTCCAACACTACCATTCCATCTGGAGTGTGCCACCTCTGACATTGCTATGTCAGCAGTGCTGGCCCAGAAGGTTCATGGTGTTCTGAGACCCACTGCATATGCATCACAGCTCTTGACTCCAGTGGAACAGAAGTACAGCCTTTGTGAAAGGAACCTTCTGGCCACCTACTGGGCTGTCAAGCACTTTCTGTATATCATTGGGTACTCTCCACTAATCATTAACACAAACCATACCCCAACTACCTTTCTGCTATCAGACAGAGTGAAGGATGGGTCAGTCTCTAACACCGGACTGACACACTGGTCACTTCTTCTCCAGGATAGAGACATACAAGTACACCCAACCAAAATTCCATCCATGCTGGCACATGGACTCCTTTTCCAAGGAGAACCCCATGACTGTACACTGCAACCACCTGATCTTCCAGATTCCTCAATGCCACGCCACAAATACTTGAGAGCACCTCTTTGTGTCATATTTTCACAGATGGTTCAGCTTCCTACTATCAGGGAGAACAAACTGAAAGGATGGGTATATTAGTAGTTTACCCTTATGGTAATACAGTTAAAATCTCTTAAGCGTTGCAGTGTAGCATCATCACAGTATGCAGAGATGGCAGCAGTGGCCTGTGCCCTCGAGTTCATCCAGCATGGAACCGAGGATACCATCATTTTTACAGACTCTAACTGGGTTTGTTGTTCTCTTACAGAATTTCTTCTTTTCTGGCAGAAGAACTCCTTCCTCTCTTCTGATGGCAGCCCAGTGAAGTACAAAGAACCGGTAATATACATACACTCACTGGCACAAAGGTTTGCACACAAACTCCATGTACACAAAGTCAAAGCTCATTCTCCATACGACCTCTACCATGCCTTCAACGACACGGCAGACATCCTTGCCAAGGAAGGGGCCCGAGGGGGGGGGACACCTGGATGATGGATCATCCAGAGGCCAATGCGGCCATACACACTGCGGCAGTCAGGAAGAAACCTGAACCCTTTTCCTTCTTGGACCTCTCAGCAGCCCAACATGTTGATACTGAGCTCAAAGAGGTGTTCAGATTCCTTGACAAGGGTACCGAAGAAAAACGTCCCACGCACAACCCCTACCAGAGGCTTGAAGGTAAGTTACACTTGTCACCAGATAACAAGCTCATCTGGTACTAACCAGATGATTCCACCACCAAGTTGTGGCAGGTCTCCAGACACCTTAGATCTGAATTCTTGCACCAAGTTCATGATACACCCACTGGTGGACACCAGGGAGTGGAAAACACCCTCCAGAGGCTCAAGACCACTGCCTGGTGGCATGGTGTCACCAAAGATGTTAAACAGTACACAGATAACTGCCTTGTTTGTGGGCAAAACAATCCCATTCCCACCAAACAAAATGCCAAACTCCTACCACAAAGACACTCTGGCCCCTTGACATGCCATACAAATTGATTTTATTTGCCCCCAACCAATAATAGCAGAAACAACAAGTATGCTCTTGTGGTAACTGATCTCTTCTCCAAGTGGGTTGAAGCTTTCCCCACTAAAACACGTACTGCTAAAACCACTGCCAAAATCCTGGTGGAGCAAATTTTCTCCAGGTGGGGCCTACCTCTTAAGGTAGACTCTGACAAAGGAAGCAGTTTTACAGGTGAGTTGATGAAAGAATCCCTTGAGCTCCTTGGAGTTCAATAGAAGTTCCACATACCTTACCACCCCCAATCTTCAGGTCAAGTAGAGAGAGCCAACCGATGGATTAAGCAAATGCTTTCCAAATTCACTGAGGATAATCCTAAAACCTGTGATTCCCTATTGCCGTTACTCCTTATGGCAATCAGGGGAACACCCTCAGCCACCACCCAGTTTACACGATTTTAGGTGATGACTAGTAGACAGATGAGATTACCTTAACACCTGTTTGACCTGCACACTGCAAATGCAGATCGTGTGTCTATAGACCAATATGTGGAAAAACTCAGAAAAGACCTCATACACACACATGTGTATGCTGCCAATTGCATGGGCAAGGCCCAGCAACACTCCAAGTACAGTCTGACAAGCACGCACAAGAAGTGGATTGGCAGGTTGGAGATCAAGTAATGGTCCTCCGATTTGCACATCTCATACATTCCTTCTCCAATAAGTGGGAAGGCCCTTACCCTACTGTCAACAAGCTCAGTCTGGCAGGCTATCAAGTTAGACTCCTACACAATAATAAACTAACTGATAAATGGTTACATGCAAACCAACTGAAACTGTTTGAAGGAGCATAATTACTTTTCCTCACCCCATTGGGTGGAACAGTACTAACCTACTAATGTCTGATTTTGCTTTTCAGATATACTGACAAGATGGCTATCTTGTTCCATTTTCTCCTCATCTCAGGAGTTATCCCCTGTATCCAAGGCACAGTACCGAACCTCCTACCTCACCTTGATCATCCAGCATCTGCTTCAGATGGAGTATCCATCAAAATACCTGATAGTTTGATTACCGTCCAGGAAGGTTCTGATGCTTACCTCACTGCCTCAGTTGTTGCTCCTGATAAATCTACCCTACAAATTGAGTGGCAAACTACATCGCAAGGACAAATTATCCCTGTGGCCAAACTCTCCAAGGGAACTTTTCAGGGTTGGCCTAATGCTAAATTATCCACAAATGGTTCTTTGTTCTTGCTACAAACTGCTCTTAGACATTCTGGTTTATACAATATTACTGCTTTAATTGATCCCTCATATTGTAATTCTTTGTTTAAGGATTCTGCTCGAAAATGTTGTGCTGTACACAACAAGGCCTCTGCTGCCATGTACCTATCTGTGTTACCAATCACTGATAAACAGTTTTTGGAATGTCCAAACCACACCCCTGGTCCCCGCAGTGGTCTAACAGCCACTGCCCTACCTGGTACACTGATTAACAATTTACAATTTATGCATATACCCGTGTTGTTTAATTTAACTTACTGGAATATGAAAAAATTTGGTATGTGTCACAATACTAACACTTTAGCATTTTACTGCACGTTATTGCTTGACAGTTTAGTGGCATTTCAGATTCGTACTCAAGACCCTATTGCCGGGGTACATACCACCGAGCATAGAGGCAACTTCAGGAGAAGACTGAATCCTGATGATCAAAGTTATAAATGTAATACACGTGAAGTTGACAGTTCTGATGTCACTGGTGCAACAGGCACTGTCACAGGTCTATTTGGTATAGCTATGTCCATCTGGAACAAAGCAGACATTGCTGCTATCAAATCTCATTCTGCCAAATTTTAGACTGGTTTGGTGAATAATATATTACCCCCATTATTGCATGGTGTGGATGGCCTTAGTCAAGAAGAAAGATACACTGTCTACAATATGCACGACATTGCTAAGGCATTTACTGATTCTCAAGAAAAGACTAATGCACTCATTGCACAAAACAACAAAGAAGCAGATAAGCAATATATTGCCCGTGAGATTTTATGCTCAGCCTATGTCTCCTACATTATCCCTACCATCAATAATCTCTTCTGTGATCTAGAATCTGGAAGAATCCCTGATATAATACATGACAGGCGTATTTCCAAATGGTACTGTCCACGATGTAAAACCCATGGCTGTATTGCTATGTGTATGCAGCAGTCTCTAACCATTTCTCTTTCTACAGCTAGAAATTTGGGTTTTGTGACCAGACACCCTAATATTGGTCCCTGTTTTACTTCTAAGAAATGTTCTATCAAAGATACAATGTTTTCGGCCGGCCTGGTGGTGCTGAGGGCTGAGGCGCTGGACACTTTACTTCGCACCACGCTGGCGACCCATTTTCGGGAACGAACACGGGCTGCTGGGGGTCAGCCAGGGAGGAGAAGGATTGAGTGCCTAACGGCCACTCTCCTTCTATGGGGGGGGGGTTACTTGCACACTCCTGCCGCAATACCGACACCTAGGGGAGCCCGGGTGAAGGTGCAGTAAGAGGGAGTACCAGCATCGGGATAGGGCAGATGTCGGCAGAGGGGCGGAGCAGGAGGCACGTCTCAGCGTGCCTTTGGGCTCCTTAGCCCTCATTGCACGCCAACATCGGGGAACGAACAGGGAAAAACACTCCCCCCCCCCAGGTGACGGCTCCTCGCTGTGTGTGTGGATCCTCAGGCTCGTTGGCAGACTCTGCTGTACAAGCAGTCCATGTCACAGAGTGTAAAAAGGTTCAGGGGGGGTAAAAGTGGGGTATGCTTCCTCACCCTACCTGGGGTTATCCGGGCACCTAGGTTAGTGGACTGTGTACTTTAGGGGCAGACTCTGATGAGGAGAGGGATCACACACACACACACACACACACACACACACAGGTGAGGTAGTCTGAAAGACTGGAGAAAGGGGGCAGTTAGGTGAAGTAGAAATGCACAAGTTTAAAAAAAAAAAAAAAAAAAGAATACAATGTTTGTTTCTTTTACTGTCTCTTTACCCTGCTTTGATCCCACTACAGCTTTATTCGACAAGCTGGCTTCCGTTCACTCCGTTGGGCACCTTGATGACGACATCTACAGAGAACGCTTGGACTTGCCTCCTCTACTAGTCTTCCATCCTTTCCTGGATGCCTGGGTCGCTCCGCACACAGACTGCTGTGTGAAGAAACAGTATATCTACTTGTGTCGATGTGATGTATTTGATGTTATTAAACCTGTACGTGGTTATTCTCCCGACAGTATCAACTGGTCCTTTTCCATGGACAATGACATCAGCACTAATAACACAGATTTCTCGGACTCAACATTGGCTCCAGATAAACTTTACCAGTCTTATCAAGAGAAGGTTCATCATCTGTCAACATGGATTTCCAAGACAACCTACTCTTGCCCAGTACAGTTACAAAAATGATGATTACCTACTGTTAAAATGCAGTACAATTCAGATGGTGAATACTGCGTTGTTACTAATTACAAGTCATATACGTATGGAACAGAAACATGTGTTATTGATAACCCTAACTTTTGCTTTGTCCCTCACCAAAAGGCTGTCATTGAACATACTGTTGTTACCCCCATCCCCCTTATGGATGCAGACATCACTGATGGTGATCCCGATTACCTGCTCACCCTTTCACAATATTTACCTTATTTTAATGTACACATAGATCCACTGTCACTTACATTAAAATCACTTTTAGAGAGAAAAAACACACACACCTCATCCATATCAGCAATAATATTACTAAGGCTAATGAAGCTATTCTTTCGTTGATCAATGATGGTGATATGAATGATGCATTGACTAACACATGGTTACAGATTACTTTTAAAAGGTTTTGTTATTATACAAGCGTTTTTGATATTTTTCTTGGTTATTATGCTATGCTGCCTACGGCACACACTGTGCCAACACAGTGAGCAGCTGGAGTTTCTTTACAAAGCTTGCGCGTCGAGTTTGTAAACAACACCTGCTCTCTGACCTTTCCCTAGATTTGCCTGTGTTGCCCTTGGAGGCAACAAGGGGGTGAATGTTACACGAGGTCCCTGCACCCTTATTGGTACCCCAGAGGTACACAGTAGACAGCTACTGCTTAGGCATATGTTATACTAACATATAGGGCTAAGGGCATCTACCGTACAAGAGTAGCTGTCAGGATATGTATGCACATTATTGAAATACAATTTGCTTGCTAATGCATATATATTTTTTCTATGTTTTTTCCATGTAATCTTTTTACTTACAAGCTGTTAAGACTTCTGTGTCCTTGTAATAATTACGATATGTAAGTCGGCACTGCCACCTTTTGGTGATTTGTACTACTACACTGATTTATGTGAGACTCTGTAAGAACTGTACTCTTTTGTTTCACAAAGTGATGACTACTACAAAACTGTATAATGTTATCTCGAACCGTGGAGCCACCTCTAATTTAGCCAATAGGCCTCATCTCTGTAACTAGAAATGTTTCTATTTTACAGTAACCATAGTAATTATCACAGGTATATAATGTGAGACACTGAGTCTTATACCTCGGAGACCCCAAGAGACACAAAGAAACCTCAAGGTATAGGGAACACTTAGCACTGGCTCCCAGTTTGTATTGGTAAGAACTGCTTAGGGCAACTGTGACTTATCCTTCTGGTAGTAATAAAAGAGTTTATTACTCTTATGTAATGTGTCTGTGATTTCTTGCATTCCCAATATTGCCAAGAACCTGAGAGTGAAGTTTAGACTTCCCAACACACCGCTCTCTCCGGAACACATCCCCAGGTTTGTTGTCGCTCAGGAAGGGGGCCCAGGACTGACTTACTGCGATCGGGTAAGTGTTCACACAGCCGCATTTGCACAGCAACAATCCAAGCACTCAGGCTGTTGTAGTGTGAATGCGGCTGTGTAAACTGACCTTTTATTTTATGATCCCCAGCACTACACCACATTCCAATATACAAAGCAATGTGGTACAAAAGAGCACAGGGATCCACAGTTCATTTTTAATGCAAACACCCCAAAAAGTACAAAGCAAAGCTAACTAGCAAATAAAATACTATGGAGGTAGAATTAGTGAGATTAAATAAAAAGGTAATTATTTAGAAAAATGCATAAGTCAGCTCTGTTTGAAAGCCTAAAATAGAAATATGCCACACTGCTCAGCTCTTCCGGCAATGCATTTTGGTTTCCCAATTTCACCTCTAGCCTACAGTATCAAGCTAAGAAAACAACATGCAAAAAATATGAAAACATAGAAACATAGAAGTTGACGGCAGATAAGGACCGCAAGGCCCATCCGGTCTGCCCATTTCTTTCTCTACTTTATGATAGTGCCATCGGCCTTTGCTCTGTCAGTGACCTATTTATTCATACTCATCTGTATTGCTCCCTTATGCCTATCCCATGCCTGTTTGGAGCCCTGCACTGTATTTATATCCACCACTTTCTGAGGTAGGCCATTCCATGCATCCACCACCCTTTCTGTGAAAAAGAACTTCCTCACTGCCCTTAATCAGCCTCCTCTAATCTCATGCTGTGTCCTCTTGTCCTGCTGTTTTCTTATACTGAAACATGTTAGACTCTTTCACCTTGTTAATGCCCTTAAGGTGTTTGAATGTTTCGATCATATCACCTCTCTCCCTCCTTTGCTCTAGGGTATACATACTGAGCTCCGTTAATCTGTCCTCATATGTTTTCTGATGCAGTCCCTGCACCATTTTGGTTGCCCTTCTCTGGACTGCCTCAATTTGGTTAATGTCCTTGTGAAGGTGTGGCCTACAGTACTGCACACAGTACTCATGATGAGGCCTAACCAGTGGCTTGTAAAGAGGGATTATTGCCTCCCTCTTACAACTTGTGATACCCTATTAATACACCCCAACATCCTCCTAGCCTTACCTACTGCTTTAGTGGTCTGCTTAGATGATTTCAGGCAGTGGTATCATCAGGCTGTTTTGGGGGGGGGGGGGCTATAGCTCCCCCAAATAAAGTTAAAGCCCCCCCAATCATTTCCCCCATCAACAAATGAAAATCACAGCTTCCCTGCAGCAGAAAGAAAAAGAAGCTGTGACTTTCCTTAAAGGTATCAAGTTCACAGTGCCGCTGCATGGAGCGCACTTTTGTTTTTCTCCATTGGACTTTGTGAGCCGATAATCAGGCGCCTACGAAGTACAATGGAGAAAAACTAAATTTTCAGTCTTGTGGGTGCGCGGGTCATATCATGGCTTCTGTCGGTTTGGGAGCCAGCCAATGGAGAGGAGATCCAGAGTTGTCTCGGAGGAATGCCATGGGAGAGCGCAAAGTTTGGGGTGGCAATTTATTTGTCACTGACGTGACCTGGCAGCCGGTAAGATTTATTTGACATACAGCAACAGCAAGCACCGGGGGGCAATTTTACGCTTCTTTCTCAGTTTGGTGTGAGGGGTCAGGGTGGGTGCAGGTGGGCCTTGCCTTGTGGGACCTGTGAGGACAGCGCACGGATCAGCTGCCACTGCGCCAGGGATGAGAGAGACACAGGCCACATCGAGGCAGAACAGGGGAAGGGGCAAAATGATATGGGGGGGTAACAGTGCTGCACATTATGCCTTGGACTGGGAAGGGAACCAGAATGGAGCAGGAGTGGGCACATGTGGAAGGGAGAGAGTGATGGATTCCAGAAGGAAGGCATGGGAGCAGAGGAAGGATGGGAAAGGGAAACTCTCCTGAGGGACTGTGATATGAGGAGAAGGAAAAGAGTAAAGTCTGAATTGTACTTGTCCCGGGCGGATGAATGAATTGAGGAGGGAGTCAAAGAGTGCTTCAATGCTGCTGCCTGCTTGGCCTGTAGACAGAGCTGAGAGACAGAGAGAAAGGTATGACCACAGTAATTTAAAAAAATCAAACTATATGTAGATGGGTGAATGAGCAGTGTGTGGTGAGGTGATGGAGGACTTGAAAGGCAGGGGAATTTTGATTTTTTGTTAAACTACACTGTGTGTCTGCTCCTGCTTAATGTGTTTAAAGTAGCAGTAACTGTTGCTTTGTTTAAACACAATAAGGAGCAGTAGCCTGCCACACAATGATGCTTGCAAACACAATTAAAATTATGGAGGAGCAGCTGCACTGTGATGTATTTTATTGCTCCTTTAAATGCAGTAATGTTAAGGAGCAGCCACGCTATTTTTTTTTTTTTTTTTTTTTTTTAACAACAAAAAAAGATAAGATACCCCCAGGGCTCCACCTTTCCAAGCCCCCATGCCACCACACACTGTTCATCCACTCATCTACTGTACTTACTGTAGTTTGTTTAAAAAAATGTCTCAGTTAAGTTTACTTACACAGGTAAAACACATGTACCTCCTTGGCAAGGAGATGCATTTTACCTCATTAAGTTTTTGCTGTGTGAATAAACTTAATTAAGGTACATGTGCTGTTTTCTTCATTCTCACACAAAAACTTCAGCCTGCAAGAGAAATGTGAGTCTTCCTCACTCACAGAGGTATCTGTCATTGTTTTTCTTTCTACTGCCAGGCCTTTATTCAAGGCATCTTAAACAACGCAACCACTGGCCCGGGAAATGTAGGACAGTGATCAGACATGGAGATACTAGCTCAAAACACTGGTAACTAGTGCCTTTATTTTGAACAAAGTATAATATAATTGCTCAGCAAACGAAATCAGCATCAGAGTATTCTGAATTTCGACAGAACTTTTTTCATATGTTACGTATATGGAAAGGAGCAGTTCTGAGAGGTGAAATGTAGCATGTACCTTTTAATGTTGGGCAGCTCAGAGGTATTTGTGTGTGGAGCTTTTCAGAAAAAATGTTTCATTTTATTGTCAGCTTTGTTGGCTAGAGTAACTCCTGATAGCTGTAAAATGCCAATAAAAATGCAGGAAAAGTCACCATTTTATGCTTAAAATCTCAAAAGTTTCCGGGGAAGCATGCCCCCGGACCCCCCTAGGTTAGTTAAGATTTTAACCATGGGGCATTAGCCCCACCAATTATACAACTCTGGTGACGCCCCTGATTTCAGGTAATCTGTGATGATGATGCTCAAGTCACTTTCTTCCCTTGTGACTGTCAGCAACTTCCCTCCCAGCCTATAGGTGGCTTCAGGGTTTCTCTTCCCTATGTGCATGATCTTGCACTTCTTTGCATTAAACCCCATTTGCCACTCTTCCAACCATTTTGCCAGTTTATCCAGATCTCTTCTCATTCTGCCCACTCCATCTGGATCATCTAATCTGTTGCAGATCTTGGTGTCGTCTGCTAACAGACAAACCTTACCCTCCAGTCCATCTGCAAAGTCAATGATGCAGATATTGACGAGGACTGGCCCCAGGACTGATCCCTGAGGTACCCCACTTGTGACTTGCATCTCTTCTGACTGTATATCATTTACCACCACTCTCTGTTGTGCATTCGGTTTTTTGTTCCTCTGATGATCCTTAGCATTCTTCTATCTGTGTCTGTAACAAGGTTTCTGTTTTTTTAACTTTTTTCAAGTTTTATGGCTCCTGGGGGTAGCCGTTCACGCTTCTTTTACTGCCTTTGATCTGTTGGAATTTTCCCAGAACGCCTCTGGGAAAGATGCCAACAAGATCTTGCATTACAACTAACAGCACATGATCCAAGTTATAATCTAGCCACACCTTCTACCAGCAACTGCTTATGAAAGTTAACAGCTTTGAAAAACCGTCTGCCTTCCCTCCCCAGACGAAGTCAGATTTTTTCTAATTTCCAACTGTTGTTATTTAGGATGTGTGGCAATTTTCTTTGTAAAGTGCTGCCACTGGGTGATAATATCTAGAATAAAGTATGGGGTGGTGTGTTTAACAAGAAGTTTACACACACCCGAGGGGTCAGATGCTACATAAACGCTCTCAGGGTTTATGAAAAGCAACTAACCCCAAGGGTGTGTGTAAACTTCGAGTCCAAGTGGTGGTTCCCATGCGGTTCGGTGTGTTGCTTAGTCAGTCAGCAAGGAGACAGCAGTCGGGAAGCGAGGTAGGCGCAGTGTGTGGGAAACCGTGCATGTGTTTGCCGCAATAAATGCTCCTTTGTTACAGCAAATTACGCCATGGTTTCCATATGGGAAAAAAGGGAGATCATTAATCATATATATATAGATATATATATATATAGACTAAAACATCGGGTGGTGTGTTTAATGAGATTTTACACACCTGAGGTGCTGGATGCTATATAAACCCTGAGAGCAAAGTTTGAGGGGTTTATTTAAGCATCCAACACTGAGGGTATAAATCTCAAGTTAAACGCAACACCCCATGTTTTATTTTATATAATTGCTAGGGAGCATTTTCTCACCAAAGCAATTATAAAATAAACAGCCACG
Organism: Neoceratodus forsteri; assembly: GCA_016271365.2. Taxonomy (NCBI): domain Eukaryota; kingdom Metazoa; phylum Chordata; order Ceratodontiformes; family Ceratodontidae; genus Neoceratodus; species Neoceratodus forsteri. Next base: position 1,734,483,619 of record CM057449.1, read on the forward strand.
GTCCCGTTGTGATGAAGTGCAGTTGGTCCCCGAGCACCTGCTGAAACCTTTTTGTTTTTTTAAACACTTAACCAAGGATTACACGTTTAATCAAAGACACAAAAACTGAAGAGGGGAGAGTTTTTTTTTTTTAGTTTACTTACCACCGAGAGATAGTGGCGGTCAAATGTCCAGCACTGAGTAAGGGAAGAGTGGCAGCAGGCGCGTGTGTGGAACAAGGGAAACCTCCCCCGCAGGTTAAAACGGCAAATTATAACTGGGTTCCCCTATGGGAGAAAACGCTCCATAGTTACTATAAAGCCAATACAAATTTAAAGGATTTAGCTCTAATTCACATCATTCCCAGAAGCATTCTTGGAAAATTCCCAACAAATCAGGGGCCAATTTCAGCAGCCCTCCCCACAGACACCGTAGCCAGCTGGCCAGAAGAAGAGGTCGTGAGGGGCTCCATTAGCTGCCCTCCCTCACGGAAGAAAGCCGGTTGCCCGAGGTCGCGAGGGGCCGATTTCAGCAGCCCTCCCCACAGACACCGTAGCCAGGTACGCTCGGGACTCATTTCGTCTCACTCTCATCCAGGTGCCACCAATTTCTGTGCCGCTGTGAGCTTGCTGAGCTGGAAACAGTTCAAACAGTTAAAGTGCAGTTTGGTCTCCCCCCCGCCCCAATCAGCCCACTTTGCCATCTGCAGCTTATACTGCAGCACCACCAGAGGGCTCCCTCTCTTTCCTTGCAATACAAAGTCTTATATCTCGACAACATGAACACCATCTCTTGTCTCCTAACCCTTAAAATTTTAATTTTGTTATTTTCTCACCCCCTTCCAACCCCTTGGGTGCATCAACCTTCCTGGGACCCCCACGTTTGCCCTACTGTCTATCACCCTGGAAACACACCTGGGCCAAAACTCTTACAACCTCTCTCCTTAGCTTCTCAGAGTAGCAACTGCACCCCTAGCCTTAGCTGCACCACAAATGGTATCTGGCTTGCACAAATACCCACCCCCTCCTGCAAACTCCCACCTTCTTACCCATACCACCCATTATCCCCAGCTATCTTAACCCAGCTGGTATCCTCCATCCCCATACCTACAAGTCCCACTAATTCACCCACTTATCAAGGTCCCCGCCACAATACAACCAGGTTGATGCGGAAAGTCGCTCTCCGGCAAGCTCTCCTTCTCCTCCTACTCATATCAGGGAACGTTCATCCCAACCCAGGTCCTCCCCTGCCCAGTGTCACCAAGAAGGGCAGACATAGTGGCCTATTTCTGGCCTCCCTCAACATCTGCAGTTTGCCTAAAAAACTAACACTGCTGCAGGGTTGGCTTGCCCAACACTCCACAGACATTCTTACCTTGTCAGAAACATGGCTCTCAAAAAATATCCCCGATGCCTCGGTCTCCCTCAGAAACTATACCATTTTCATAGCTGATAGGACAGGCAAGAGGGGTGGGGGTTGTGCCATATACGCTAGATCATCCTTCCAGCCTCTATTAGTCCCCCTTCCCATACCTGAACATGGTGCACAGGCCATTACTATCAAAGTTGCCCTTGGTACCCCTGGTAAACCTCTTTATATTATGGCAGTTTACATCCCCCATCAAACCAGAAGCTTGCATTTGATTCTATCTTGTCTGGAATCACATATCTTCCCCCTAAGAGCGAACTGATTATTATGGGTGATTTTAATGTGAACTGGCTATCCCCTACATCGGCTTCCTACAAAGACGCAGCTCATGCCTATGACCTCACCCAAGTAGTACTGTCGCCCACTAGGCTGGACCCTCGAACAGGCTCCTCCATGCTTACAGACCTTATCTTTACAAACCTCCCAAACCACCTCTCCAAAGTCAGAGTGCTTCCCGATGTACTTAGTGACCACTCCCCCATCTCCTGCTGGTGGACAAATAGAACTACTCCTAGCAGACCAAAAACTTCCACCCAAAGGCGCCTCAAAAAAGGTGCCCTCTCTCGTCTCAAAGTGGATCTCTCCACCTGTAACTGGGAACCAGTCCATACTGCTCAATCTATTGACACTGCGCTCACTGCATTTATTACCATCTTCAACACTGCCTGTGACATATTTGCCGCTTTCACAAAACAGGTAATAAAAACCTGGGACACCCCTTGGATTACCCAGGACCTTCTTCAACTGATGCATCACAGGGATAACCTCTGGCATAGGGCCCTAAACTCACAGCTACCCCATGATAGACAGCTCTACAGAGAAGCAAGAAATAAATGCACGCGGGCTATCCGGCAAGCCAAGGCAACCTATCATCACCAAGCCTTCACCACCACTTGGAACTCTGGGAAATCTTTCTGGAACAATATCAAGGAACTCTGTGGGAAAGCCACCACCACAGACCCAACCCAGCTCCTAGTTCAGGGTACCCTCTCTCAGGATCCCACCGCCATATCCAATACCCTTAACACCGCCTTCTCTGACCTTAGTCACGTCCTCCCTATAAACTTCTTTGACTCCATTACCAACTCCCCCACTGTTACACCTTCTTCCCCTACCCCCCCTCCTTTCAGGCTGCGTATAGTCTCCTGTAATGAGGCTAAATGCTACCTCTCTAAAGTCCTGCATAACGCGTGATACAGCAGTGACTCCCTTGATCTAAAAATTCTTCGACTCACCCTTGATGAGACGCTACCTCATCTCACCAAACTCCTCAACTTCTCACTATGCCTTGGCCAAATCCCTACTATATGGAAGAGGGAAATTATCACTCCCATCCTAAAGAAGGGTGATCCAACAACCCCAGGTAACTATAGGCCCATTACTATCCTTCCCCCCCTCTCACAACCACTAGAAAAAATTGTGTCGGACCAACTCACCGAATACCTGGACAAATATAGTCTCCTCTGCCATGAGCAACATGGTTTCAGAAAAGGGAACAGTACTACCTCGGCCCTACTTGAATTTACATCATACATTCATGAAGCTCTTGAACAGGGGTCAACAGTAGGGGCAATCTATGTTGACTTGACCAAAGCATTTGACACCGTCAATCATGAGCTACTTCTCCACTCCCTTGCATCCCTCCATGTTGCCCCTGAAACTATCTCTTGGTTCAAAAACTATCTTACTGACAGAACACAGCAAGTAAAAATTAGCAACACACTCTCCTCCAAGCAATCAGTTCTAGCTGGTGTCCCTCAAGGGTCAATACTTGGCCCACTGCTTTTCACTCTCTTTCTGAACTCACTCCCCCAAGCCTGCAGTGGAAAGCTTTTGCTATATGCAGACGATGCCGTGCTATATTGGAAACACACCAACTTCATCCATCTCCAAAATACCCTTCAAGGCTGTTTCCGAGAGCTTGAATATTGGTTCACCGACCACCGACTAATACTTAACTACAACAAAACAAAATCTATGATATTTGCACACCGCCAAAATCCCCTCAGTAACTCCCAACTTACAATCTCAAACTTGCAGAGTACCCACACTGAACAGGTCACACATTTCAAATATCTAGGTATCACTCTAGACACATCCCTCACCTACCACCACCATATTAAACTCCTCTCCTCTTCAGTTAACACCCGACTTGGCATTCTTTACAGACACAAACACTGCCTTACCCACAGGCTCTCGGCTGGCTGTTACATGCTCAGTCCTTTCATTGGTCGATTACGGAATAACTATTTATGGTGCCGCTGACCAATCAGCCCTAAGCAGCATCAATATAGCGCTCAACAAAGCCTGCCGCATGGTCACAAGCAGTAATAGACAAACCCATACTTGTCTGCTCTATAATCAAGCGGCCCGGTTAACCCTCGAAGGGAGGCTTAAATACCAAACCTGCCTCCAAGCCAAAAAGATCCTTATGAAACTCACACCTAATTGTCTACACCGCCTCATCCAACCAGCCCCCCATAGGGGTACCCCCAGATGGCTGGCTGGGACCTCCTATACAGTCCCCCACTGCAGGACCTCTCTAGGGCAAAGGTCCTTCCGTTATTGTGCTCCCCTCTGGCTTAACAATCTACCATCTTCCATCTTACTTGTCCCTAATCTAGGCCAATTTAAAACCGGGATCAAGAGGCTTCTTCTTAACTCTGAGACCTGTAGCTGTTTCCATCATTCCCCTAGGTTGTCGGTCACCTGTGCCACCACACCGTTATGACCATTTCAACCCTCAGATGTTATCCGAGCTCTCTCAATACCTTATACTGTGAACGTTGAACACTTGTAATGTCCTGTTTGGAAATCTCTGTACAAATCTGTTCTTTATGTAATGTTCTATTGCAACTGACGGGTAGCATTTGCTAACGCTATGATTTTTAACATTTTGTCAAAACGTAATGTTTCTGTCTTGAAAACTTTTGTACAATCTGTCTTGTTGTAATGTTCTGTCGTGACTGACGTGGAGCCTTTGCAAAGGAGTCCTTGACTCAAAGGTTGTAATTCTGAAATTTTCAATAAATAAAATAAAACAAAGAAGGCTGAATGACTATCCCCTGGGGCCATAAAACTGGCAGGGAAAAGTGATTAAAAAAAAAAAAAAAACACCTCGTCACAAGCACATGGAACAGAACGCCAGGGACCACCTGTAAAACAAAAACACAGTGCACAACATATGTTCTTAGCAATTTTGCATGTAGTTTTCCCTTAAGAAGTGTTGCCCACAACAGTGGTAAGAAGATGCCTGCTGGAAGACCAGACTAGACAAAACCTAAGAAGATTCACTAACTTATACAGCAGCACCACCCCATAAAGCCTGTCTGCATTACTTTTGGTGTGACTGCCCCACAGACCGCATACCATACTGAGTGAATATAATGCGCATGTACCACAAGCCGAACGATTAATTTCAGCAAGTGAATTGATAGGGTACCTCTTCTAACCAAACTAAATCTGTAACAAACAGGAACCAAACTGGACCAATTCTGAAAAAAAAAAAAAAGTAAACGCTGGGTTACTAATATTTGTATGCTTTACTCCAACTAGCTAATAACCAGTCCTGCTAAGAGATGCTGCAGCTTGCAATTTTTTTTTGTTTACTTGTATACACTTTACGCCGGACTCCTCTCTCTTGCTGCACGAGGGCTGCAGCTTGTCGCACCAGAAAACCAGATACTGGATGCTGCCTGCATTGCGATATTGTGTGACAGATGCAGAATGAGGACGGAAGTTGAGCTGCATCTGCAAAGGGACCACGAGAGCAGACGCAGCAGCAACCTGCACGCACAGTATAGTGGTGCCTCCACTCCGGCAAGCGAGCACTGTCACGCTAAGCGTGCAGTTCCTAGAACCCGGCCAGCAGCGCAGCTGGCTGCATTAGAAAACTCCGCGCCGCGCGCGCACTGTCCTGCGAGCGGCGAGGACGGGACCGCACAGCTGGCACTATCGGGAAAGGTCGCAGCATGTGCACGTGCACTGCAGTGCAGAGGGATAGGGCAGCCCAAGCAAAGTCAGCGAACGTTGCAACACCTGAAGTGTAGTGCATACAGATCGGGCAGCACAGCTGGCAACATCACAAAAAAGTTGAAACCCACCAGCGGTATGCTGCATACGATCAGGATGGGGTAGCACAGAGTCCCCTTGGCAAAAATGTAACGGATACAGTGTAGTGGATACAGATGGGGCAGCATAACTGACACGGTCAGAACAAGTTGCAACAAGTATAGTGTACTGTAATCAGATCAGGACAGCCCAGATGGTACCGTCAGAAAAAGTAGCAACGCGTGACGTGTATGTAGGCAGGGCAGCACAGGCACCGTCAGAAAAAGTTGCACCGCGTGCAGTGCATAGGAATCACGGATCAAGGCAGCACAGCTGGCACTCGGAAAAAGTTGCAAACGGATCTTTCCGATGCAACACAGCCTAGTGGCAGCGCTAGAAAAAGTTACTGACCGTATAGTGCATATGGCACAATGATCGAGCAGCACCCTAGCATAACCCGAGTTGGCGCCTACAGGTACAGGGCAGCACAGCTAACTACCTTCAGAAAACTCGCCAGTACGTGGTATAGCCAGTCAATGACGGATTAGTCGGCCAGCTAGTCCATGAATCAAATGCAAAACCAGGTCCAAATAAATCCCTGGTACGATAGGTGCAGCCTTCTCCAGCGCTGGCAGCCGTTAGACTAGTAAAGTGGGCACCACTTGACTGACTACGGGATCGCCAATACCGAGGTATTAACGCAGTGCCAGTGGCCACGCTAGTAATCGGAAGCCCCTTTTTTGGGTTACTGGACTTGGAACAGCTGCCACTAAAATGGCGCCGCGAACCTCCAGTGGTTGTCTCATCTCCTGCTCCAGAACCCGGACCTTGCACACATATGGGGATTGGGGACGCTGTCAGCCCTCAGGCAAAGGGTTACACAGCAGCTCGGGAAACAGTGTCCACCACGACAGCAGACAGCTGTATGTTTGGGGAGGGGGAGCATCCATCACATAAGTAAGGCAGGACTCGCCAGGCCTTCTCTCACACCGGCCGGACAAGGACTGATGGAGGACAGGACGATGGAAAAAGGAACCCTTCCCCGTCCTGAACCCAGTTAAGGTAAACGGCACTGAAATGACGTGAAGAAATCACATACATGCCCTCTACAAATGGAAAACCCTGTCACAGCTCCCACTGTAGTCAGTGACATAATTTAACAGGAGAGGTCAGATATTATAATACAGCACACTTACTGTAAATTATAACACACAACAGAAGGGGCGTGCAACCATTCGCTTCTTTTACTACAGCTACAGCATTTGCGCTTGTATTTATAATGCTGAACTGTTTCGTTCCCGTGTTCAAGTGCTCCACCCCCACACACCCCACCCGTCCTTTAATAACGTGTTTCTGCACGATGTCACCCACAAAGCATCCCAAAAACTCCCTCAACAGCTACAGCACGAGCAACAACAAGAAGCGAGTCAGCGCTCGCAGAGTACGGTTATACAGCGCTGATGGTGACTTTTCATCCCCAGAGTCTGCCCGGCACTTAACCACACACCAATAAACAAACAGCGGCACCAACCCCCAACACACACCGTTTTCGGCGTTGTTTACCTGTCTCTCTCTCCTCTTTCTGGATTGATGACAGCTGTTGCTATAAACGGGATCCCGACAGAACTACCGCAACCGATAGCTGCCGCCGTCTACAGCTGCTCCCACTGCCGATAATTATCCACCTCGATCTGTTTTCTCTCCGCTCCAGCCGCCCGCCGTCTGACAGTCTCACATTAAAATTCCCAGAGCCAGGATGGCGAGGGAAGCCCTGACAACCGAGCCCAGCAGCCCCGCCAGCCCCATTCTCACACCCCCACCGCTTCGGCCCCTCCCCCGCCCTCTAGCGCCATTGGTCAGCGGCGAGGTTCGTAAATCCCTCCTCTTTTCGGATTGAACATGGCCACCCGCCCATCAGGGGGTTGGGGATTCCCGCCCCTCCCCCTGGGGCGGTGCTTAGTGCTCTAGTGTAGAGCTCATCATGGGCTGAGTGAGTAATGGGGTCGCTTCGAGGCTCGCCAGCACCAACTGTAGACCAACAGAGCGCAAGAAAAACTATGACATTAAATAAATCTGTAACGCTGGCGCCGCATAATAATAATATGCATCGATAATAGTCCTACTGCCAGAGAAAAACAGGCACTCATGCAAAAGAAAGAGACCTAAGACTGCAAACTGGCTCCCGACGATTTTTACCTACAAGATTCTTTCTGCACGTTCTTTTTTTTAAGTAAGCAGAGGTACATGCATAGGTATATCAGATACTACCTTCGGTTAAAGCTTAATTGCCATACAGTTTAAAACGAATAAAATGAAAGACTACATTTCATATTGTATCACGTCCTAAAATTGGTCTGAAACAGCCGGCATGCTGTTGTGTTGATTGCATTGCATTTTCTCTATTTCACAAGGTAAATATCAAAACCATCTTTGTGATTGCATTGTGTATTATGACAGCAATAACAATTGACTTAAACAATTAAAACATCAGGGGCGTGGCTAACACTCATGGAGTGAACAGCAGATGTTTAACAGCTCTCTCTCTACCTGCTGCTGCTCATCCTCCACAATCCTTCATATCCGAAAAGCCTGTTGTTTCATTTAATGCATATCTCCTTAGGGGACATCATACTGTACAAGATATTGCTTCAAGTTGTAGAAAAAATATAAGACCAAGACTTGCATTTACACTACAAAGCTGAGAAGAGTGCCCGACTCGAGCCTCGTGGCATCATTTCACCATGGTGCCCTCAATTACAATCGATCAGGTGGAAGCAATGTTCACTCAAGTGCTGTCGAAGCTACAAGATGTGAAAACACAGAACGGAAAATGAAGACAAAATGATGGCCCTTCAGGAGAGGTGTGATGTTGCCAAGAAAGCTGAAGCTAACACCCAGGCCTGTCAGGACAATACAAGCAGACTTCCATAACAAGATATCCTGATACACTCACTGATAGACAAAATAGATGACCTTGAGAATAGAGGGTGGAGGAATAACCTCAGGTTCATTGGGTTCCCTGAAGAAGCAGAGCTGGGAGGATGTGCCACCTTCCTGTCCCATGTTCTTCTTCAAGTCCTGAAACTACCTGGTGATCCCCGTTTGACATCAAAAGGGCTCACTGGTCTTTGGCTCCTTTACCAAAATCAGGTGAGCACCCTAGACGTATCTTGGCTAAGTTCCTATGCTTACCAGTAAAAGAAAATATTCTAAAAAGAGCAAGAGAACTAAAGCAGCTGAATTGGCAAGGGCACCCAATCATGATATTTCCGAACTACTCGAGGGACCTAAACAATCAAAGAGAATTTACCCCTGTACAACACGCTTTACACAACTTGGGGGTTCCCTTCTCCCTCCGTTATTCAGCCCAGCTAAAGATCACAGTGAAGGGAAAAGCAATGATTCTCAACACTCCTGCATCGACTATGGACTTTATAAAACAAAACTGGGACTGCTCACCTAAAAGATCCAAATCCAGAATCCATCCTGGAGAAGGGGACGAATCCCCCACTACCAGTATTCAGGCAAGGAGCCTTCTGTACCCCAAACACCGATCGGAGACCCCTGGGACCTCTTTCTGAAAAGCAGAGGAAAAGAAACTTTTTTTGACAAATATGACAACAACTCCGTAGAGTCTGCAGAACAAGCGAAGAACCAAAACATCGACCCTAACTCTGAACCAGAAATGGAAACTGAGGAAGAATCTGAGGTCATGGAAATTACCAAGAAATTCCCAGTAAACAACAGGTATGCAGTCCTCTTGGATGTAACATAGACTTTGATGGCAGATAAGGACCGCTTGGCCCACCTAGTAGACCCATCTATTATCGTCCCGACAGCATGTGAAGCCCCTCCAAACCCTAAGCAAGGGACAGCAAATCCTCCATCAGCACAGCCGAAATCAACGAGCACTCTGGAGCAGGCCATGACACTGAAACTGACAAAATACTATCTTCCAGTCACGCTCCGTCACCGCTTGAGCCCGGGGCTCCCGAGAGGCCTACTTCTACTTCTTCACAGTCAGGCAAGGACAAGGATCACCAAGACTCTGGGAATACTGAAGAAACATGAACAGTGACACTACATACTTCATCTTTGTGCCGCTTTTTTGAAATGAGGCAAGGTAACTAACTACCTTTTGGGGGTACTCGGGTCATAACAGGAGTCGCAGAGTACTCAAGATTACCAGAATTTTACCAGCTCCTCTATGCCGGGGGTAAATCTTTGAATTGCACCTCTGTCCTAGTACCTCCAAGGATCTAGTAAGCCCAATGACCACTATTGATTGCTGGATATGGGATGCACCAACAAATAAATATTTCAGAGGGTGCCACGTATGCATGTTTCCCGCCCTTCCCCCTCAAATTCATCCATGCGTGTGACGGTGCAGCACAATATGATTTAACGCCATTCAGTCCTAGGAGCAAAGTAATTTTACCTACTTCAAGGGCAAGCGTGTTAGGCAAGAAAAGTGCAGAGAAGTTTCAGAAGAATTACAGGACTCATTTCATGTTTGCTTGCCTCTTGATAGTGGTATGTTTGGTGGGAGAGGGAAGGTAGTTTATTGCTGCCACTGCTCGACATCTCGAGATGGCTTGTTCATGTCACACACTGAGCTAATCCTGACGGCGCAGGCTGTTAGGAGATGTCTCATTTCATCTCCTGATCTCATACTGTTAATGTTTAAGTGTTTAGCTCGTTCAGTTATATACAACCAGATCAAGTTCAAGTGAAAGGGGGGTCTGGGGCAGCTCACAGTGTTTATAAGGGGTGGACCCCCATTTGCCTAAAATAAAAGTACGTCCATAGTTACTTGATTGTTAATGAGCTCATTAGTGCTAGACGAGAGGCTCACTGACTATGAAATTTACAGCATTCAGTTCATAGGATGCACGTATGATGCAGGATGATAACTGCAGAACTCTACAGATCATTTTCACCGCTCTGACTTCAATTATTGCATCATCAGAGATATATATAATCTTACCTCATTAAATCTTGTTAAATACTTTTTAAGGGAAGCATACACGCTATTCACATATCTTTCAGCCTATCAGTCTGACAAGGAAGCTAAAAGTCAAGTACAAGATGGAGGGGAGTGAGGTGGGTGATGTTATGATACCCCATGTTTTAAAAGGGCTCTACCATGCCGGTTCGACATACTTTATGTCGACAGGAATCATGTCAACCAGAAGTTGTAGTCAACATGATTCCTGTGTGTCTCCTGGTCCTGTTTTTTAATTGGGGGGCTTTGCCGCAGTGCACTGCACGGGCCCCCGTCTTTTGGGTTCTCAACTCGGTCAGAGTTGAGTCGGGATGGGGGTGCAGGACTGGGAGACAGTATGCTTCTGTCTTGGGCACACCAACACAGCAACCTGTCAGCAAAGTGTCAATGTTGCCGACAGGTGTGTATTTCGCTGTGTTGGTGTGCGCTAAGGGGGGGCATACCTTTTTAAAAGCACTATAGCTGTTACACTGTTTTCTCTGTTATAATGTCATAGTGTTATAAACCTACACTAGTTAACTGGTTTAGAGGTTCAGTTTCCACATTGCCCTAGTTCTTATCCTCATGATTGGCTCCTTAGCTCTACGTTGTTTGTCTTGACAGACAGCATTAAAGCTAGCGTCTTATGATAAACTAAACTAAACTCAAATTTAATGCAGTCTGATCATCTCTTAAAACTGTGTAAGGGTATTCAGACCCCAACATAGCAGACTTGTGACAGATCACCCTCTCCAACAAATCCTGACCGCAGTATAGGCTGCACAACTCCGCTGCACTGACAATTTAATATATAAAAAAAATGTAGCATAGTAGCTCAACCAACAATGTGTTGATGAATAGTTCCCCTTTCCCATTATCTCTCTCTACGAGTGTTTTTGCAGCATACTCTCATAACATAAGGGCTACAGGTAATTTACCAAGGATGGAGGGTGGTAGGGAGCTAACCTTAGTAGCAAGGTCTATAGAACTAAAATGGAGAACTTGCATTTTGTAAGTACTCTGGATAGGGAAAAAAATTGAAAGTTTTAAGAAATCTACAGTAGCCCACGTGGGTCCTCACAGAGGGCTTTAGATGAAGGTTTTCATCCTGCCTACGTTCTATGAGGACTCCAATCAGGAAAACATGGAGCTTAATGAACATGAACATACAACAAGAGTTACATATATATCTAATGAGTGCAGATCATTGCTTTGCCATATGTTATTATGTTATAGTATGTTATTTGCAAATACAAAAGAAAACATTATTATGCAAGTGGTTAAAGGTGACTGTGAAGCTAAAACAGCTTTTATTGTTCTGGGGTGGTTGGGTGTGGGTGGGTGTGTGTGTGTGGCCAGAATCAAGACCTGCTACGATTCAGTCAATATAATTCATATACTCTATGTACCAACCCAAAAAGACAAAATGACAGATCAAACTTTCATAGTCAGAACATAAGGGGACTGAACTCACCAATAAAGCATAAGCAGGATCTGACCCATCTCAAAAAAATTTGTACCTAAGTTGCTTTACTACAAGAGACAAAACTTTCTCATGACGAGTCCACTAAGTTAGTTTGAGAATGGGTGGGACTAGAAATTCACCGCGCCTCCCAAAATAAACGAGAGGGAGTCTCAATTCTTCTACATAAGTCACTAACATGGACGCTAACAAAACCAAAACATGATGAGGAAGGTTGGTGGGTGTTAGCACTCTTCCAGACTCCTCAGGGTCCACTTGTGACTGGGAACTTATATACCCCTAATACAGACTCACCCCTATTCTTTCATAATCTGGTGGCTGAAACTGCTTCATTTAATGACAAAAATGACCCAGTGCTGTTAGGGGGGACTTCAACCTGGTACTGGAGGACAACGTAGACTGGGCTGAGGTACTACAGAACCTCACACAAGGGCCGCCAGGGCGATCAAACTTTGGATGGCAGACTTGGCACTTAGGGATGCCTGGAGAGTACTGAACCCGAGAGTTAGGGACTACACTTGCCACTCAAGCAAGCATGGAACATATAGTAGAATTGAGATGTGGCTTACATCACCTAAAATCACTGCCATGATAACAGCAGCGTCCATTAAAGCTCTGATCATTTCGGACCACGCTGGATATCTTATACGGTCCAGTAAGCCACAAATCAACTAAATGGAGGATGGACCCCCCTGCTAATGTTAGATCCTGAGTTCAGTCCATGGCTCAGTAGTGCAGCAAAGGATTTTTTCAATCGAAACGATAATGGGGAGGTCTCCATGGCCATCTTGTGGGAGGCATTTAAAGCCACCATGAGGGGACACATCATCGCCTATGCTTCATTCAAGTGCAAGAAAAGAGAACAAGAAGTAAAAAGCATGGAAGATAAGTTGGTGGCTTTAGAGCTACAATTTAAATCAGACCCCAAGACATCACTAAAGTCTCCCTTGCATAAGGAAATACTAAAGACAAGGAACGGAATTAACACCCTAACTGCTAGGAAAGCAGAGCTGGCAATCATGCAGCCAAAACACAAATATTGGGGGGGTGGGGGACTTCTGGCCTACAGACTAAAAAACAACAGGCCAAGAAACACATAAATATTGTCAGAGATGTAAACAGCACAACACAAACTGCAGAAAACAGAATTAATGGTCTCATGAAAGACTTCTATGTTCAGCTATATACCTCTACCACAAACTATAACCCTGAGGCTCTTACAGCATTTCTAGAGAAGCTCAATCTCCCAAAAATAACATCGACCCAAGCCGCAGTACTGAAACAGAATTTCACAAATGATAAAATAAAAAAACGCCATTTTTTCACTAAAGAAAAAAAAAAAAACCTCCTGGTGGGGATGGGCTTACAACAGAGTTTTATCAAGCTCTGGCTCCAGTGCTGTCACCAGTCTTGTAAATAATTTTTGAGTAATACAAGACACAGGCATTCTCCCTCCCACAGTGAGTGAGACAGCCATAACAATTCTACCTAAACCAGGGAAAGACAAGCATTTGTCAATGCTGAACGTTCGCTTGCAGGTATTTGCAGTGGTATTTGGCACTTGGACATGGCTTAAAAAAATCAGTGACAAAGAAGTACAAGCATTTGTCAGTGCCGAATGTTGCTTGCTTCTATGTGCTGTTTAGGTATTTGGAAGTCATTGGAGTGCAAATATTGAAAAGTCGCGAACTTACGAGCATGCGTAGGAACTGCGCAACGCACGCTCGTAAAACAGTCATTTTTAGGAATTTTTTCACCAAATTTTCACCATAGCCATTTTAAGACCTCTGCTCATGAACAGTGTCACTGTGATTTTCTTAATGTGTCCTTTACATTGAGTTCGACATTTACCGACGCCATTGTGCACTACATACGGAAACACGCTTTGGGCAGGATGTGAAAATGACAGCTGTACTGCTCATAAGGAGGCGTAGTAAAATGGTAATGTTGAAAATATGGGTGAAAATATTGAAAATCGAAACTTACGTCTGCATAGGAACTGCGTATACGCTACAGTAAACAGTCATTTTTAGGAATTTTTTCACCAAATTTTCAATATAGCAATTTTAAGACCTCTGCTAATGAACAGTGTCACTGTGATTTTCTTAATATGTCCCATACATTGATTTCGCACCGACTGCGCCATTGTGCGCTACATGGGCGGAAACATGTTTTGGGCAGGATGTGAAAAATGACAGCTGTACTGCTCATAAGGAGGTATGGTAAAATGGCAATGTTGAAAATCTGGAGTGAAAATATTGAAAGTTCATGAACTTACGAGCGCATGAACTGCTAACGACGCCAGAAACGGTCATTTTAGAATTTCCACCAATTTTCAAAATAGGCTTTTGAGAGCCCACCTTATGAATACTGGCAGTGTCGTTTTTTTAATCATTCCGGAAAGGTGATTTTGCACAGTGACTGTGAAATCACCCTTCGGGCCCGAATAACGCCATGACAGTGACAGCATTCATGAGAAGGGGTCCCAAAAACCCCATGTTGAAAATCTGGTGCAAAAATTCCACAAAATGCCTGAGATATGCAATAAAGTTGAAAACCCCCTGTGTATCCCATTATACAGCTTACCGGCATTTCCTCAGTTCGCGGTCGGCTTTGAAGAGTGCAGACGTGTTCCCGGTCCACCGATGATCGTTGCGCCCGAGCTCCCGGAGGTGAGTATGGGGTGAGGGGGTGGGGAGGCAGGGTGCGAGGGGTGGGTGCGGATTGTGGGAGGGGTGGGGAGACAGCGATGGAATGTTTCTTATTTACAGGTTTTTTATTCAGGCAGCGCGGGGCGTTTGCCACACTGGGGTGGGCTCCCAGCATGGCAGCAGGAAAAGCCGTTTGGGGACGTGGAGCCGGACGGGGATTGGACATCCCGCCGGGCTAAACAGACGGCTACGCTGGGGTGGGCTCCCAGCGTGGCACCAAAGTTTTGGGGTGTGCAGACTTGGACGCCTTTTGTTTCGCAGCTCATACAGAAGTGCTGCCAGCACTGATCGCAGCGGTGGTTTTCTTTGAAGTGAAGACCACTGCTGTCATACACAGCACCCGCATCCATTGGTGCAGGACCGCCACGCCTGCTCAACGGAGCAGTGGATTGCACAGGACAGTCACACCTCCAAAGTGTCCTATTCTCCCAAGACGTTCCTTGCGCATGCGTGCAAGCGAACGTAACAAAGAACTGACTGCCAGTCAAAAGCCTATCTCACTTATAACAGTGGACAGCAAAAATTCTAATAAAATACTGCCCACCAGACTGGGTGAACTCATTCTGATCCTATTACACCCCTCCCAGGTGGGCTTCATCAAAGGCAGATATATATATTTTTTTATTTAGTATGCTTTATGTTGCTGCCTTTTTGCCGCCAGTCCTCCGCCTGGTCACGGACCCTTCTGCTCTCGCTCCCACATTAGCCACGACTCCCTGATACCCCCTGGCTTATGCCTCAGGGCGGGGTTGCGGCACCAGCCCACAGTGCCACAAGCAACAGGATAGGTCAGGGAGCCACCTGGGAGCTGATTGGAGCAGAGGGCGGGCTTCATTGAGGTAGCCGGCATAATTTTTCTCCCCGATGTACGGGGGCCGGGATGTGCAATGATGACCAGCATCCACTTCGCCCCCTGAACGTGTTGGTGTCAATGTATGTGATACACCCAGCTCCCGCTACATGTCCATATAATGCCGAACACTCTACCACCCTCTTCCCCAAAGAAGGAGAGCAGTCGTTGGAGACTCTATCCTTCTCCCCCCGGCCGGCTCTCTGATGTCCCGGGTCCGTTCCCGAACCCGGGTCGCCAGCACTGTAGATCGGCACCCTGCCCCTGTGCCAGTGGGCCAGTCATCAGTGGCAGATATAGCTCTGATCATATGAGAACCCTACTAGATGTTATGCAAATATCAACATACTCTCTCACTCCAGCCGCTGCACTGGCCATTGACTTGGAAAAAGCCTTTGACTCAGTGGAGTGGCATTACTTATATGGAGTGTTGCAACACTTGTGCTTCAAGACAAATTTTATTAATATGATCAGAGCTATCTATGCTCACCCAAAGGTTCGAATCCTGACGAACAACACTATATCATCACCTTTCACCCTGGAAAGAGGGACACGCCAGGGTTGTCTACTATCACCACTTCTTTTTATCCTAGCCATAGAACCACTAGCGGAGGCCATCAGGAAGCACCAAGGCATACTAGGGATATAGAGGTCAAGTCCTTAATGTACGCAGATGATTTGCTAGTAACCATACAAGATGTACACAATTTTGTGCATCCACTGCTCCATTTACTTGACACCTTCATTAAACTATCAGAACTAAAGATAAACCAGAGTAAAACTGAAGTCTTGCCACTCAACAAACTATGCCTGGAATCCCCCTTTACAGCTGTAAACCTGAGATGGGCAAAGGACCACATAATGTATCTAGGAATTAAAATCACAGCAAAAATATCAAATATTATAAACAACAATCTGGAGCCACTTATTACAAAGATAAAGATGGATCTGGAAAGATGGAAACCCTGTTTTAATCAGGTCTGTAATGGTATTAGTGGGTCATGTTCAGAAGTGAGAGGAGAGGGAGAAGGAACCTCCAGGAGGATCCTGAGGGGAGCTGCGGAGCTTCGTTACCATGATTAACGACAGCAACCCAAGATGTCAGCTTCTGAGGGGCCTTAGGAGCCTCAGCGATCGGAATCTGCAGTTGAGTGGAAAAATCCATTTGGGATTGTAGACTGGGATAACCTGCCAGCGGAGCATATCTGTGTTTGGCAAGCATTTCTGACATTTCTTGCATCTCTTCCTCGTGGCTCAACGCCGGTCTGGGGCTTCTGCTTTCTGGATTGGGACCTCATGCAGTCGGCGGTTCTTTGCTGTCCATCTCTTTTCCTTTGCCGTTGTTTACTTTTAGGCTGCAGCACCAAGACATCCTCACTTGTACCAGCTACTGTGAGCTCTGGATTGTTGAGTATTTCTTCATTTGTCTTGCTCTTGTGGGTCTCGTAGGAATCTTCTTTTTCTCTGGGACGTACCCTAGGGTTGATGGGTCCCGGGGAGTTAGGTCATTCCTTCTGGATAAAGTCCATTGTTGCCGAAGGAGAATTAACAATTCTGGGACTACCTCTGGCCATTATTCTGAGCTGTGTAGGGTAATGTAGTAAGAATGGGACTCCGAGGTAATGCAAAACCTGTCTGGTTGCTGTAAATTCCCTTTGGCAGTTGTTTAACTCCCAGTAGTAGTCTGGGAAACCCATTATCCAATTCCCTTGCCACTCCAGTCATCTTAGCTCTCGAACCCTTCTAAGAATGTCTTCTTTTGGGGGGGGGGGGATTGTGATAATTTATTATTACGTAGGAAGTGTTATTGGATCTACATACTAGATGCAAAAAAAGGCTTTGCTTTGAATGACTGATTTGATCTGCACCGCTTCTTAAAATGAAATGTTTGTATGAGAACACTGTCTATTTTTGCATTGACATACTGAGGTAATGATGTAATAATACGTGTTTTTCATGCTCCTTGTTTTCCCGTTTCTTTCCCCCATTGCAATTGTGTCTTTTGTGTATTCTTCTCAGATGCAATTTCTCTATATGCGTATTAAAATTACTGACTGCTATGTACTCGGTGTACTATATATATATTCCATGTTTTAACTGTGCATTTTTAATGTCTGTATCCTTATCACTGATTGATGTAATAGTGTGACATGTAACTGGTGCAAATAGGTAGCATTGTATTGTTTTTTTACTTATTAGTTTGCACAACAAAAAACAAGCTTGTATATCGAGAATTTTGTACATAAAAAGGACATAGGCAAAATGCAATCATAAGAGTTAATAAAATCCCAGATATTATTACGTCACATGAGGGATAATATCATGTTATCCAACTATTACAGTGATCACAATAAGCTAACACTGCCAGTAATGAGGATGTTCCATGATTAGAGAACTGTATGAAGTATTGAACCGTCCAAGAACTGGACTGGATGTCCACTTTTACTTAGATTAGGAGGAAAAAACATATACATTATGAATTTACGCTCCTGACACGTATTATATAAAAGGAACAGCAATAAATACCATGTTGTAACTTAAACAGCTACACACCCAGATAGCAAAATATGCAATGCAGCTTCAGATAATGGAAGGTAGCCAATTTTACTGGCAAAAACAAGAAAACCTGATAGAAACGAGTAACTTCAAACAGAGTCCATAAATGCAGAAGCAGGGCCAAACACAGTCTGTGCTATTTTGAAGAACGTAGTGGTAAAGATGAAGAAGCCAAATTAAGGTGACAAAGTGGAGGTCAGCTTCTCAGGAGCAGTGGTGGGAAGGTGCCTTTTTAAGTAGTAAATGTGATGCATGCTGAGATATGAAACTGTCCCGGGCTTAGAAAACAGTTAACTTCTTGGTTAATAAAGAATTAAACTTTGCAAGGACAGAAAAAACTCAGCATTCATAATAAAGATTTTAAGTCCAAAGGAAGTCAACTGACCATTCCCATACCACACCCAACTCCCAATTTCTCACCTGCTAGAATATAGAACTGCTATCATACCTCCTCAGGGGTTCTCCTCGGACTCAGGGTTAGTCTCTTGGGTAGAAAATTCCCAGCCAGTGTGAGCAACCATTTTTCCCCACATCCTTCAGGTCAGTAAAGATATAAGTTCTGCCTCCATACAAGATCTTCAGCCTGGCAGGTAACATCAGGACATGTTGGACTCCCAAAATACAAAGCTGTTGTTGGGAGGCCATCAAATGCCTTCCTTCTGGATCGAGTAGAAAAACTAAGGTCCAGGAAAAGGCAAACGGCCTTACTGTGCCATTCAATGGCTTTGGCATATCTGGCGGCATGTAACATCCCGTCCCATTCAACTTCGTCCGTTAAAACGATCATCACAGATCGAGGAGGGGGATCATCACCCACAGCCCGATGGAGAGTAATGCAATAACGTTTTTTAATGGTAAATTCCTGGAAATGGAGATGGTCAGTAATCCGTTAAGTAACGAAAGCGTTGAAATTCTTCTCCGGTGTTCTGTGGCAGTCCCACCATACGAACATGCATGGCTCTAGCTTGATTTTCCAGATGCTCGAGGCACAGCCTGAGCAATGAGTTTTCCTTAACCAGGCCTGCTGCTGCGATAAGAGCTTTCACCGCAGAGTCAGAATCAAACCTCGCCTTGAACCCCAATCACCATGGCATCCAAGGTGCTAACTTTGCTGACTAAGGCTTCCCGCTTGGCATCCATAGATAGGATTGCTTGAAGGAGAGATACATTTGTACTGTAGGCTGCCCAGCTTCTGTCAGCATGGAGAAAGTTGATGGTGCAGAACTGCTCTGGGCCTTGTCTGTTTTCAGCCTTGCTCCGTCAGGCACTTGGCCACCCCACATATTTCTTCCATTAGCAGCAAAAAATAGTATTAAAATGTTCAGCAGTGGTCAAGGTACCCAAAGCTTCCAAGTGTAACTGCCAATATATTATAAAAATAGCTATTTTGCAATAAACAAAGCTGCTTCAGCCTGGAGCTGCAAACACATGCATGTTTGCTCAGTTCGGCAGTTGGCTCTGCCCCCCAGCATTGTATTGTTGTTTGTATTAATTAACATGCACATTTTTTAATTTGTATGTTAACTGATTAGACTATTTAAATATGTTTAAAATTAGTGTCTGTTATTCTTGAAAAAGCATGTGACCAGTACACGAAACGTTGAGTTATGCCAACCACTGATTTTGTTATTTTTAACCATTAATAATAATTAAGTTTTTGTATCTTATAAATTGGTAAGAGCTTATTTTTTGGGTATGTGAGCTTGTAAACAATCCCATCAGAACACTATGAGTGATGGCCTATGTGCAACCCCATGCTACCTGACCTTCTGTAATGTCAAGTGCGAGCCTCTTCAGCCAGTTACAGTACCCAAGAGACTCTGCTTGTCATTCTTTCTGGTGGCAGCAGAGAGAAAAACCCACCATGAACAATGCAGCCTGGTCACTAGGGGACTGCGGGGCAGGGCACCATGGATAGTCTGTCTGGTGGCACATGTTGATAACTTAGAAGGAGTCCAGCTGGTAGAGAACAGGCACAGTTGGAGGCACAAATGAGTTTGAGCATCACAGAACAGAAGATGGGGGCATAAATATATAACCCCCTCTCCAGTCCAGGGCTACTAAGCAGCTCACGGGAAGGGCAGCTACTCCAAACATTTACATTTTCACTGGTTCTGGGTCGGTCCCTAACTTAATGGGCCTGTTCTGGAGCCCTAGGGTCTTCAGTCTTCCACTTGCACCCATATCTCAGCAGTGAAGGGCTCTAAATTCGTAAAACATCTCCCCCTGTAAAGCACCATGGATGATGCATCCGAACCGTTCACACAAATGAAATGAAACATCCCGTAAGGTATACAGATTCATTTTTACTCCAGACTGAGAGGTGTTTTAAATAGCCGCATTCATGACTCTCAGCAGACTGTCAATGACATGTATATGGACCAGAAAGTCCTAACACCCAGTCCTACACATTCTTCTAATCCTACATGGGACCTAATTTCCAACCCTACAGGGCTACAAGACCTACTGCATGGTATCCCAGCTCGCATATTTTGAGGAACAGCTCCTCTACATGTCTGTGTGGACTTTAGCTTCTTTTACCCATATCATCACTCTAGCCTCTAACTCTGTCTGCATTCAGATGCCCAGGGTCTCCCACAAGGGACATGCCCTAGCTACAGATCTTACAGGTCAACTGGGAACACTCTCTTAGAGAGTGTTCACTAGGGGCCCGCACCAAGATGACTGGCGCCATCCTTTTTATACCAAAAGGCTCCTCCAGCGTTCGTGTTCCAGTGAGTGAGTGGAACAGCGAAGGAGTGGAACAGGTAACTGGCATCTTAGGCAATGGCAGACATCCACAGAAGGAAGCAGAGAAGCAAGGGATTGTTAGGGTGGTAGAACTGAGGGAGGGGATAGGGAGGTAAAGGTGCCTGCCTGACGCCATGGCTTGGAGGGACAGGAAGCGAATCCTCAGGGTCGCGGAAGCGCTGCACGGGAGAGGGAGCTGGACATCATTGTCCACCTAGGGACAAATGACCTAGCTGGGAATGGGATCAGAGCAGTGCAGGAGGAGTTTGTGGAGTTGGGAAGGGGCCTTAGATAAGTAACATGCACGGTAACCTTCTCAGAGATGCTGCCTGTCTATGGCACGAGTAAGGCTAGAGTACTCCGCACCATGGGATTCAATGAATGGTTGAAAAACCGGTGCGGAGCACAGGGTTTTGGCTTCACTGGGGGTCTACCTGGAGGGATACGGGCCTATACTGGCAGGATGGCCAGCATCTGTCCAGGAAGGGAACCAGGGTCTTAGGTGATAGGTTTAAATGCTTCATAGGAAAGCTTTTAAACTAGCCAAGGGGGCAGGCACTGAAAATGAGCAGGGAATTCCCAGCTTCCCCCGACAAAATAGGGTAGTTAGTGAAGTAAACACCAAGGCAGAGAAGTCGATAGGAAGCAGGACAGGGGTCAATGGAGAAAAAAGTTAAGGCAGTAAGGGCAGGGATGGAGTTAAAAGGGGAAATGCCATCAAAAAATGGAGGACGATGAGTACCAATGCCCATAGTCTGGGTAACAAACTTCCTGAACTAGTGGCCTTGATGGAAGAGGGATGACTGGATATTGTGATAGTCACACAACCATGGTACACCGAGAACCATGACTAGGATGTCAACATACCAGGGTACACAACCTACAGGAGTGACAGGGAGGGTAAAAGAGGAGGAGGAGTAGCTCTCTATATAAGAGAAGGGATCAAAGCAACGGAACTAAAGAGTAAACAGGGAGGAGGCACTGTGGGTCACCTTGGAGATAGGAAATGGCACCACAATCCACACGTTTGTTGTTTACAGACCCTCATCTGAGGGGGAAGAAAGGGACAAGGAAATGATAGAAGGCATCTTTAGAATGGCAGAAAAAGAGAAGACATTATTGATGGGGGACCTGAATATACCAGATGTTAACTGGAGCACATTTGCTGTAGCCACATCCAAGAGCAGGGTCCTTCTCGGTGCCCTAAAGGGGGGCATGCCTTAGACAGCTAGTGTTGGAACCCACTCAGGAGGGAGCAATCTTAGACCTGGTACTCTCAAAAAGAGACGAAGAGAGGATCTCAGATTTAGAAGTGGATAGCCATCTGGGAACAAGCGACCACCAAACAGTATGGTTCACGATAAACACAGCTGTAGAGTCCAGCCATACAAAAGCGAGGGTACTGGACTTCAGGAGGGCTGATTTTGGCAAAATGGGAGAGTGCATAAGGAATGCACTAGTAAATGGGCAGGAAGGAGGGGGTAAAGAAACAATGGGGAAAAATCAAAACTGCCATCACAGAGGCAACAAGCCTTTGCGTGAAACAAATAAACAAAACAAAACAAAGGGAATAAAACACTATGGTTCTCAAAAGAGGTGGCGGGGAAGGTTAGGGAGGAAAAGACAGCATTCAGGAAGTATAAGGAATCAAAGAAGGAGCAGGACTGGAAACTGTATCAGTTAAAGCAGAAGGAAGCAGGGAAGGCAATCAGAATAGCAAAGGCCCAAACAAAGGAAAAGATAGCCTCAGTTAAGAAGGGGGATAAAACCTTTTATAGGTACATTAGGGAGAAAAAAAAGAACAAGGGAGAGATAGTGAAGCTTAATAAAGGGGAAGGGAGGTGTGCAGAGGTTAACAGTGAAAAGGCAGAGATCCTGAATGAATACTTTTGTGCAGTATTCACAAAAAAAGAGAAGGGGGAGGTACCTAAACCAAACAATAGAAGCACGCTGGATAGGGGGATTGATACCAGCCCATTCACAGAAGAAAGGGTCCTGAAATAACTCCTAAAACTCAAGGTGGACAAGGCAATGGGGCCTGATGGGATTCACCCCAGAATTCTAAAAGAACTAAGGGGAGAACTAGTGACACCACTGACTACCCTTTATAACAAATCATGGGAGGATGGTATGGTACCTGAAGACGGGAGGAAGGCGGATATTATTCCTCTCCACAAAAGTAGGAGCAAGGCAGAGGCAGGAAGCTACAGACCTATTAGTTTGACCTCAGTGGTATGGAAAATTATGGAATCACTTCTGAAAGAAAGAATTGTTGAGTACGTAGAGGTCAGCGGGGTACAGGACCCAAGGCAGTATGGATTCACAGCAGGAAGGTAATGTCAGACAAATCTACTAGATTTCTTTGACTGGGTGACCAAAGTAGTAGACCAGGGATGGACTGTGGATGTGGCCTACCTAGACTTTAGCAAGGCATTTGACACAGTCCCACACAAAAGATTAATAAACAAGTTAGCCAGCCTTGGAATGGGTCCCATGGTGGTAGCCTGGGTAAAAAATTGACTGGACAACAGGACACAGAGGGTAATAGTAAACGGAGTCCACTCCGAGAAAAGGGGGTTACTAGCAGGGTACCGCAGGGTTCAGTACTGGGATCGGTCCTCTTTAATGTCTTTATAGGCAACATTGCAGAGGGGCTGGAAGGAAAAGTATGCCTCTTTGCAGATTACACAAAGATCTGCAACAGGGTTGATACACAAGAGGGTTGGTAAGGATGAGAAGGGACTTGGCAAGGTTGGAGGAATGCTCAAAAGTATGGCAGCTTAGATTCAACACAAAGAAGTGCGAAGTAATGCACCTGAGAAACAAAAACCCAGGGGAAGAGTACACAATGGGGGGGGGGGGACTAACAACAACAAAAATGGAACAGGACCTGGGGGTAGTCATATTAGATTACCTAAAGCTAGGCAAGTGTAACCCCCCTGTTACCTGGAGTTACTAGAATCCCAGTAAGACCTAGTGGTAGGCAGGGAAGGCAGCTTGTGAAACTCCAGTTAAATGGATTTCACACTATCTCACTCTGTTCTCAGTCTCAGCTGAGACTGAGGGATGACATCGCCATAGAACTCTCGCAGCTGCATGAGCCACACTGGAACGCTGCAGTTGGAAGTTAGGATAGAATGTTGGGGATTTTGAACAAAGTCTGTGTGCAGTTTTGGTGAGGGACAGCAGCACAGCAGTCTGTGTGCAGGCTCTCAGAGCTTTAAGCTCTGTTTTAGAGCTACTGTTAAGAAGGTGTGTGTTTCCACTGTAAGGGGGGACACAGAAACTTATTGCTGAAGTGGTGGAGACCGCTGTCACTGGTCCAAGTGCCCCCTCCCTGAGAGGATGGGGGAAAAGGTTTGCCTGTCTTCCAGGGGCAACCCTCCTGGTTCCGGCTAAGGGAAGAAGTTGCCTATTTCAAGTTGTGCTGCGGCACCAGAAGATCTGAGAGAGAAATTCCTGAGGAGGAATCGCCTGTGGGCACCTGCAACCAAATGGTGAGTTCGCTCTCACAGAGGGCCAGTGTTTTTCACCTGAACTGTTGGAACGTGGGGATTGGACTACTTAATCTGTAGGAGGTCTAGTGTAACAGATATTGTCGGTTAACTCAAGTAGGTTCAAGTTCAGCACCAAAGAGTGAAGTAAAGTGGGGATTGGACTGCTTAATCAGTGGGGGGTCTAGAGCAATGGGCTATGCCAAGTAAAAGTATGTTCAAGTCCAGCACAAAGGGAAAGCAAGACAAGCAGAGGAAATGTGACATACATTTAGCCTTAATCTACATTGCCAAGCTTTACAGTATGAGGTGTTTACTGTGCAGAGAAATGGACGGGTATGAATTGTGGAAGCGAGAGGTGGGAGACCCCCCCCCCCTTCAGTAGTAACCAAATTCACCTCTACGGATTTGCTCTGTGGCAACTTTACTTTCTCTCAGGTACTTGGCCAGTGCCTGAGGAAAGTACCCAGACATGGGATTAAAATGAAGTTTCCCTGATGGAGCTGAGGTGCTCTTAGGTGGTTTAGGGAGCCACCAGAAAATGTTTCCATGACATATGGAAGGTGTCCGAATGGCCAGCAAGGGAGCCAAGCCAGGGAAAACCCAGATCAGTGTACAAGTTCAGGCTGTGTACCCAAAGCAGCATGCAATTCCAGGCTGTGTGCCTGGTGGGTTCACAGCCTGAGGGCTGCAGTGTTGAAGAAGTGTTCTTAATTCTTTTAATCTGTATTACCAGGAATGTAGCCCCGTGGGGGTCCATCTATGCTTTGTTTGTTCTGCTTGGATGTGAATAAAGCCACACTTTAGAATCCCATTCCTGGTATTGGACATTACAGTTATTGCTTCCTGTGTTCGGAGTTATTTGGGTGCCCCTGTGCAGAGTAGCCAAACCTAGGCCCCCTGTGCCAAGTAACCTATTTCTCCCCGAACCCAGTCCCCACCAGGTACTGCTGTCAGATTCAAACAGCATGCCCCCTGTTGTTTGCAAAATGATGGGGGTGGGTGTTACACAAGCAATGTGAAAAGGCAGTAAGGAGGGCTGGAGGGATACTGGGATGCATAGGGAGAGGCATCACTAGTAGAAAACAGGAAGTGTTATCCCTCTGTACAGGCAGTCGGTGAGACCCCATCTGGAGTGCTGTGTGTAGTTCTGGAGACCCCATCTCTGCAAGGACATAGACAGGATGGCAGTAGTCCAGAGGAGGGCAACTAAAATGGTGCAGGGTCTGCACCAGGAGCCATATGAAGAGAGACCAAAGAAGCTTAATATGCACATACTCGAGGAAAGGAGGGAGGGGGGGATATGATAGAAACATTCAAGTACCTCAAGGAATCAACAAGGTCCAAGAGGGTAGCATCTTTCAGAAAAAGAGATGTACAAGACCAAGGGGCACAATTTGAAGGGGGCAGCGTGCAGAGTATTTTTCATAGAGAGGGTGGTGGGTGCATGGAACAGCCTTCAGAGGAGGTAGTGGGGTCAAAAACAGTGGGGGATTCAAGAATGCATGGGACAGACATAAGGCAATTCTAGTGGGGAGGGGTAGGAGGAAGTAGGCTGTTGGTTAACTAGGATCTGCAGCTTATCCGAAATGTAGGGAAATGAACAGACTGGGTGGGCCAAGCAGTTCGTATCTGCTGTCAAAGTCTATGTTTCTATGCCTGTCAACTAGGCAAAGCATCTGTTCATTACTGTGTAACAGTCACTGCTGCGAAGAGCGGAAGGTCAAAGATAGGGCAAAACTGGGAATAGGAGCAACACCTAGCTAGCATAGGTATATAGCAAGATTTAATCAAGGCAAGGGGGAACACAAATAGAAACAAACAAAAAAAGGGGAAAACTAGAAACATGCTGCCAGGAGTAAGGGTGCAAAAAGTATATCCAGGTAACAGAGGGAGAATAGAATTTGAGAATGTTGGGAGGGATGCAGTGCAGTCGCTGTGGGGCGGCAGTTTTCAGAGACCTTCTGGAGACTGCGGTGCTGCTCCATCTGCACACACCCCTCTGGGTTGAAGGAGGAGGTTGCTACACTCCAGGCCAAGTTGGCGAGGATTCAGAGGACCTGTTTCCCACCCAGGGGCCACCATGTTTGCCACTGTTACCTCAGAGGATGCCAGGGACCAGGAATGGCTGGACCATGGTGGGCTCTGCAAGGGTGGGATGGTTGGAGAGAGGCACATTCCTAAACCAGTACCACTTCGTAATTCCTATGCTACTCAGGTGGGGCAGGACCGCCAGGAGGAGGCACCCTCAGTAGTGACCAGAGAGGATGTGAGGGCCCTCCATAGTGGAAACTCCAAGGAGGGTGGTAGAGGACCCCATAGGAGGAGAAGGAAGCAACTTCTGCTGGGAGAGTCAATTGTGAGGGGGATAGTTTTGTAAATAGGAAAGGGGTCGGGGAAGGTAAGGTACCTACATGGTGCCATGACCCGGAGGGATGGGAACAGATCCTGAGGATTGCTAGGGCAGTAGGACAGATGGACATTATTGTCCACCTAGGGACTAGTGACCTGGCTAGGGATGGGACTGGGATAGTGCAGGTGGAGTTTAGGGAGCTGAAGAGGGGTCTTAGACAAGTAGCTCACTCAGTGGCTTTCACTGAGGTGCAGCCTGTCTATGACAGGGGAGGAGAGGGATCACTGTACCAGGAGCTTCAACTCATGGCTGTAGGAATGGTGCAGAGTGGAGGGGTTTGGCTGCACTGGGGACTGGGGACCCACCTGAGAGGATAAGGGCCTATACAGGGATGATGGCCTGCATCCATCCAGGAGGGGAACCACAGTCCTTAGTGGACAGTTTAAATGTTACTTCGATTAACATTTAAACTAGCAGGGGGAGGGGGGTGGCAGAAGAGACAGAAACTGCCCCCCAAAGGCTGAAGTAGAGAGTAAGGAGAAGCTGAGGGGAGATGAATCCTCCAGAGTGCAAATTAATAAAGAAAGGAGGGAGGTACAGACAAAGAGGGAAGTGAATGGGAGCATTATAAAGGGGGGGGGAGGAAGGAGGGAAAAAAGGGGGCAACTAGCAGAGGCCTGCAGGGAGGGAGTTGACAGTGTCTTATGGATGCTTTCTTCCCAGGTGGGGTGGGACATGGCAAGCCGCCCTAGTAGCGAATCCTGGAGGCATACTTGGTGGCGTTGGTGACCATACACTGCCGTACGCCTCCACTCCAGGATGTTGCTGTGGCCGCACATATTGTGAGTCGTGGGTGAGTGCCCCAGAACAAGGAAAATGGCCACCCATAGCACCAGATGATGGCCCTCCAGTAAGACCCTTCCTGCCACTGACCATGCAGTGCACTGCGCCTGGCCCCCAACCAACATCCCGGTGTAATGCATGCTCACTCCCCCCTGCTGCCTGCGGTGGGGGGACACCCCCGGCAGGGATAAGCCAGACTACTGTGGGATTGTTGACAGAGCTCCAGGGGAGCCTGAGACAGGTGCAGCTGCGAGGGTTGGGTCCGTAGTGCAGCAAGGGGAGCCAGCAGGAGAGCCCGAAGGAGTGGGACTGTGGGGGGCAGAAGCCAAAAAAAGGGGGGCAACAAGCAGAGTGGAAGCAAAATCTGGAAGGACATATGTACGAATGCTGGAAGTCTAGGAGATAAGATTCTGGACCTAGAGGCAATCATGGCAGAGGCCAAGCTGGATACTGTGACCATTATCAAATCATAGTGCACTGAAAACCATGATTAGACATGGCCATACTGGGCTATACTCTGTTCAGAAAGGACTGGGTGGGAAGGAAAAGGGGGGGTGTAGTGTTTTATGTGAGGGAAAGCATAAAAGTGACAGAGATACAGGGAATACAGGGGGAGGCGGGGGTACTGTGGGTCACCCTGGAGATGGGAAAGGAGCCATGGTTTGAATGATCTACAGACCTCCACCACAGGGGGAGGAATTAGGTGAGGTACTGGTGGAAGCCATTGGCAAGATGGCAGAAAAGGGGGAAGTGCTGCTGATGGGGGACTTCCATTCCACCTGCTGGATGTAGATTGGAGCCTCCCAGCAGCAACTTCAGCTAGAAGCAGGGACATCCTGGACTGTCTGTAGGGGGCATTCCTCAGTCAACTAGTTAGTGAACCCACTCATGATGGGGACTACTGGCACTGGTACTCATTAACAAAGACAGTGTTGAAGATGTCAAGGTGGGAGGCCACCTGGGGACCAGTGATCACTGTATGGTGTTGTTCAGTATAAAGATTGCTGTGGAATTGAACCACACAAGGGCGAGGGTCCTGGACTTCAGGAGGACAGATTTTGTAAAGATGGATGAATACCTCTGGGATGACCTGGAGGAGGAGATGGCCTGGGTGGAGTACAGGAACAGTGGATGAAGCTTAATGAAAGCATAGGAAAGACAGCAAACCTCTGCATCAAACAAGTAAGCAAAAGCAAGAGGAAAAGGAGACTGCTATGGTTCTCGGAAAAAGTGGCTGAAAAAGTAAAGGCTAAAGGGTTGCATTCAGAAGGTATGAGGAGATGCAGAGGGAAGAGGATAGGGAGGTGTATCAGGGGAAACAGAAGGAAGCAGGACAGCAGTAAGGAGGGCAAAGGGGCAAACTGAAGAGAGAATAGCCCAGGAGATAACGAAAGGAGACAAGAAATTTTTTTAGGTTTGTAAGTGAAAAAAGGAAGACCAGGGGTGAGATTGTAAGGTTAAAAAAGGAAGGGGGGACTGTGCAGAGAGGGACCAGGATAAGGAAGACATCCTGAACAAGTGCTTTTGTTCAGTGTTCAGAGAAGGAGGAGGGGAGGAGCCACAAAAAAGTGGGATGCTCAGGGTTACACAGGAAGGGATATCACCAGCAGAAAGAGGGAGGTGATGTTGCCTCTGTATAGACTGCTGGTAAGACCCCACCTGCAGTAATGTGTTCAGCCAATTCTAGAGACCACTTCTCCGGAAGGACATAGAATGAAGGCAGTCCAGAGGAAGGCAACTAAAATGGTGCAGAGTCTGCATCAAAAGCCCTATGAGAAGAGACTGAAGGACTTCAATATGTATACCCTGGAAGAGAGGAGAGAGAGAGAGAGGGAGGATGTGATAAAGACCTTAGCTCATGGGGGTAAATAAGGTACAGAAGGGAAGTATTTTTCAGGAAAAAAGGTGCTCAAGAACAAGGGGACATGCTGTGAAGCTGAAGTGGGTTAGATTCAGGAGAGATGTGAAGAAGTACTTTTTCACAGAAAGAGTGGTGGATTCCTGGAGCAGCCTTCCAGCAGAGGTGGTGGGGGTGAAATCAGTGGTGGGATTCAAGAATGCATGGGATAAGCACAAGGAAATTATAGTGGAAAGGAAGAACGAAGGGAGAAAGAACTGTAGATCAAGTATGATCTGTGGTAATAATATAGATAGGGAAAAACGGGCAGACTGAGTGGGCCAAGTGGTCCTTATCTGCTGTAAAAGTCTGTGTTTCTATAAGCACTATGTATTAACACCTAAAAGGCTAACTAGGCGCAAGGAGTAACTGGGAGACAAGTAACGGCCTCCAAGTCCTAGAGGGAAGAGGAAGGTGTTACGAATAAATATAAAAAAGAAACTCGAAGTCGGAATTGAAACTTGAAAAATACATTGTTCAAAAGCGGGGGGCGGGGGTCTTTGTAATTTCATTTTTGAAAAGTGTGAACATGAAATTTCATTTGTATGAGATTTTAAAACTATACGAGAATGCAGAGATATACATACTGGCATACTTTCCGAATCTCCCTACTTTTAAGGCGTCTCCCTATTTTTACCTTTTTTTCTCATTGCCAGTAAATGCTAGCCTTCAGTACCTCCTTCAAGAAACCTCCAGGCCTCAACACTAGCTGTACTCAAACTGGTCAAGTGGTAGGGGGTTCAAGAGTATGAGGAAGACGGGACGTCATCTGTGAAGTCTACAGTGCCTTCTATCCTGTTTTTTAACTCCCACTCTCTGGAATCAGTACAACTCGCCCTGCCCCCACAGCAGCTATGTGAAGGAAGCAGGGACGTGTGCATCCTGACAATCTCCTTGGCTCACCACAGGGAGTTGTTGCAAAAGTAGAACAAGACACCTTCCTCTTCAGTCTAGGCAGCACTGCCATCTGTAGCAGGTTGACCCTTGTGCTAATGACAAGCAGGCTTGCGTCCAAACCCAAGTCATTCACATAGCGGCAATATGTGCTACCACTGGCTCTCCAGGGCAGTCGCCCAGTTTCTTGACAGTTCCCCTATTTGGTATGGTCTGATTCTAATTTGCCAAAAATCAGAACTGAGGAGCAAACTGTTCCTCTGATCTTATAAGAGTTCTAGCATCGCATGTTTACCATCTTAAACTCGAGCACATAAATTAAGGTCATGGAAAATCTGCCCTGATTTAGGTTGCCAGCTCCATGGAGCCAAGATATGATCAATTCTGTTGCTGAAGAAATCAGAAGTTTACAGAAAACTGTTTACTTTTCTCTTACACCCCACAAATTTTTTTTTTTATTTAGTTGTTTAACCAGGTATAGCATACTAAGCTGGAAGCTTTTTTACAGGAGCAACCTGGGAGCACAAGGAGGTTAAGTGACTTGCTCAGGGTCACACAGTATGCAAGTGGAAGCTGTGGGATTCAAACCCAGGTCTGGTCTGCTGGATGTCACCAGATTTGCAGCTCAGAGCCTTAGACCACTGCGCTATACTGCCTCATCCAAATCAGTCAATTATGCAAACATGCAGAAGCTTGTGGAACTCAAATCCATGATCTGATTTTTTTGGTGTTGTTACAACAGAAACCAAGTTCCTGCACTTCTTGCAACAAAAATTATAAGCTAAATTCTTGGCTGGAAAACACCGTTTCCTTCCAGCTGTGACATATTGCTCAGCAATTGGGAATTTCTACTGCAAACTTTAACCCTTGTGTGAATAGCATTTTACAGTTTGAACTGAAACTTCTGTTGCCAGTTATTATTTGTACTATGACACAGTACTAATAATGTTGGCACAGCCTTCCTATGCAAAACCTGGATTTTCAAAAAGGTTCTTTCTGATAGAAATATAAGTGGTAGACATGCAAAGTGTCACTCTTAATCAGATATTGATTATGGACATGTGTGGTACACACATGGTACCAGGCATAGGTACCCACGTTTCACCAAATATGCACTAGTGAGACACGGACATCAAACCATACAATTGGAATATGTTAAAAGGTGCCAAGACCATTAACGGCTTCATACATGGTCGGGACAGAGTTTAGGGCTTAATAGTCACCCACAGGGTAGCATCAAGGTAGTGAACATGGGTGTGGGCTGCGTGGGCATAAACCCCATATATACACTAGGTCTCAGGGGTAGAATAGGGTATTACAGGGAGATTAGCTGGAACAATGGTCTTCTTTTGCCGTGAACGTCTGTGTTTCTATTTTCCTGTGTGTCCATCACTGCTTATAAACCTCATCCTCACTGTCATAGGGCTGTTGAGAAGCTGTATGTCAACTGGTATCCATTTCTTTTCTTCTTCCTACAACAGTCTGCTGCAGCAGCACCTCTATCGTCCTGTGCACTTTGTCTATGTAAATCTGTCTTTTCCCCCTTTCCAGTTAGGCTAACTGGGAAGGTTCTCTGCTATCACTAACTGGACCCAGTATACATCAGTCTTCTGACCCTTGCTACCCCCATTTTTCATGAGCCTCTCTTTGTGTTTGTAAGGAAAAGCTCAAATAAAAATAAAAAATGCAGCAACCATGGTTGTGTTAGGCTTAAATGCTGCTAGAGTATAGCACACAGAGAGTGCTGTCCTTTAGAGAACAGAAGCATCATTGCTTCTACTGCTGAGCTGGGGAGATGATAGCTGTACCCAGTAATTTACCGGAAGGTTTAGAAAAGCTCTCTAAACCCATTAGTGTCTCCCTTGAAGCGCCTAGCATTATTTTTCTTTCCTGGTGTTACCCCCCTTCCCCATGCTAGCGCTAGAAATATAACTAGTAAGACGCTATATTAGGCCTTGTGTACATAGAAATAGGCATTCATGGCCGCTCGATGCTGCGCACATTTGTGCAGTCTTAATTACGACTGTGCAGTTATGCGCATGCTCATGTAGGACTGTGTTTAAAACCCTGTGGTAGTGCGCACATTCGCACAGTAGCGCCTTATCTTGTACTGTTTTTCTTTGTACAACCCCTGTCCCTCACAACCAGCAGTCAGGCTTGCAGCAGGGTGTTTGTATGTGGTAGACTTGCAAGTTAGGAAGCAGTCAAACACTACAGTTCATAAGTGTAAGAAAGACAAAGTGAGAAAACTGAATTCAAATAAAGTAAAAGAAAGCACTTGTGTTAAGAATGTACAGTGAGGGTGTAGGTTTCAAAAACAGGGAGTACTTATGTCTGTTATGTAAATTGGACCAGATAGAAACAGTGACCTGACACTCCCTGTAACAGAATGTATGTTTGTTTGAAGTTACTTTACTAAGTTAGACACGCGTTATTTAGAAAAGTAAAACAAACCTACCCTTTTTAAATGGATAAACAGAGTAGACATATCGAGTTCTGGAAGATATGAAGTTGTGAGTGCACCGATGTTTTATAATTCAGTTACCAGGAAAAGGTTTCAGTTAAAACTTTTACTGCATAATGAAAAGCATGTGAATGGCAATTGCTTTCTGTTGCTCAACTGTTTTTGCATAATGAACTGCATAAAGAGTAGTAACAGAGAGTACTTACATACCTAGCTGGAGGTCCTCACCCCTGGGCTTCCCATTGTTTTCTAAGAGCCTGCCGGCCTTTTCCTTCTTAACTAAATACTGGCAAGCCCAAGGGGAAGGGCCTGCTGCTAAGGATTTTTATACATATTAGCAAAACAGCTAAAATAACAAGATTTAAAAGCATCATTATCAGTTTCTACTTCTCTTTTCAATTTTATTGTATGTCTCACATAAAACTGTTAGTTTATCTGGAATTTAGATGTTTTAAAACAGTAGTGGGTGGAGTTTAAGGTAAACCACCTAACCCCACTGGTATAAATGAAGCTCTTTTGTGCAACCACCTCAGATGAGTGGAGAGACAGGTGGAGTGCTGATCTCTAGAGCGCTAGTTGCTTACTAGAGAAAAGTTATTCATGTTATGCTTTTATTTTATTTTTGCCGTTTTCCAGTCTGCTTTTATTTTGATTTCTGGCTATAAATAAAATATTGGCCTTGCTTGGCGCTTTAAACCTTGAAACAGGAAAGAGACCTGGAAGTGATCATATCTGATGACCTCAAGGTGGTGAGGCAGTGCGGCAAGACAGTAGGTAGGGCCAGTGGGATGCTGGGATGCATAGGGAGGGGTATCACCAGGAAAAGGGGGAGGTGGTGTTACTACTAATATACACTATAGAGTGTTGGTGAGACCCCACATGGAGTACTGTGTTCAATTCTGGAGACCACATCTCAAGTAGGACACTGGATGGAGGCTGTGCAGAGGAGGGCAACTAAAATGGTACAGGGGCTGTATCAGAGGCCTTATGAAGTGAGATGTAGTGATCTCAATATGTGTACCATGGAAGGGAACATGGAGAGGGGAGAAATGAGACAGACCAATAAATGCCTCAAGAGGTTGAACAAGGTACAGGAGGGGAATATTTTTATTTAGAGGAGAAGGAGCACAAGAACAAGGGAGCATGCAATGAAACTGGAAGGGGGGAATTTAGGAGGAAAGTGAGGGAGAACTTCATCACTGAAAGAGTGGTGGATGCCTGGAACAGTCTTCCAGCAGAGGTAGTAGGGGCGAAAACAGTGGTGGGCTTCAAGCATGCATGGGATAAACACACGGGAATCTTAGTTGGGAAGCAGGGGGATCTCAGCCAGAAAGCAGGCATGGTCTGTGTTGACAATATAGGCAGGGGAAAAACGGGCAGACTGGCTGAGCCAGGCAGTCCTTATCTGCCAACAGATTTGGTGTTTCTATCCTCATGGATGAGGGAACTGAGAGAGAGAGAGAGAGAGAGAGACACAGACAGAAAATAGAAGACAGCCACTGCCACAGGTTTTCTGGAACCAGCTGATTTCAAGTGCCCTGAGGGAGTCGCACTGCCTGGAGAGGTACTGTATGGACCAGGCCACAACCAGGCAGTTGTATGACTTGATACAGAGAAACACAGTGCCCACCACAAATCATTTGAATGCTGTGATGGTGGAGACATAGGTGATGTGTGCATTTGCATGTTATTCCACTGGGTCATTCCTGAGAGTGGCTGGAAACATGACTGGTGTTACCCAGAAAATCAAACTTTTGGCCAGTTGCCCTCCTGCCAGTGGTATCCAAAGTTTTAAAAAGGCTAGTACAGGGAGTGCAGAGCCTGCAACCTAGCAGGATAGATGTGTCTCCTCATAGCTCCATCATATTGGCAAAGCTTTTGATTCAAAATCCCCTTTTCCCTGCAGCAAATTGCATCAAATCGACCTGGACTTGTTAATCTTTTTTTTTTTAAGTCTTTGGTAACTGGATAAGGCCCACTAGGCACAAGTGTCAGTTTTCAGGGATGACCTGGGAGCACTGGGCAGTTAAGTGACTAGCTCAGGGTCACACAGTATGCAACTGGAGGTTGTGAGAATCAAACCCAGGTCTGGTCTGCTGGATATACCAAGCTTGTTCACAGCTCATTACTCTAACCTCTAGGCTATGCTACTCAAACTTAATCTGGTGAGTATCGTACTTTTAAGATAGTACGTCCCCATGGAGCTGGAAAACAAAACACTGCTGGAGTGGGGCTTTCCCATCCACCCGCCATACTGAAGCCTGGGAGAAACCAATGGGGAACAGCCCAGGACATTTGAATCCATACAGTGGGCAGTGATCTTTCTGACCCAAACAATCCAGAATTTAGATAAAAAGCTGCATCAGCAATTGGAATGCTTAGTCTTGGTGGAGCAAAGGAGAGAAGCCATGGCTAGTTTGGTGGAAGAAGCCAGCACAATGATGGGAGAAGCACTAGCTACACCCACTACGATGATAAAGGATCAAGCTTGTCATTTGGGGGTCCCGGAAGACGCTGAAGAGGGGGACCTGATCACCTACCTTGAGTGTTGACTGCCTGAGGCAATTGGTCTTAGGTATACCATTCCAGTTCTGAAGGCACAAAGAATCACCTTATGCAGGGCTACACCACCAGGCAATGGCTCCAGAATGATCCTTTTTACTGTGGCCACTTCCAATATAAGGGATCAAATCCTTCAAGCAGCAAAAGAGCAAGCACCTGCTCAGATTGGGGAAATCCAGAGTGCTTTTCTTCCCTGACTATTCTTATGCAACACGTGCCTGGAGCAAAGCATTTGAAGGGGTTATGGCAAAAAAGAAGGTGGCTGGCATCTCTTACCATCTGGCTTTCCCTGTACGCTTGCAATTTACTATTCAGGACAAAAATTATAGTTTCACCTACCCTAAAGCCGCAGGACTCTTTGCCTTAAAGCTTCCATCACAGAATAGAAATCAGGGGGTAGATGAGACTCACTTGAAAGATGGGAATGCCTAAAGTGACACTGTAAAGTACAGCTCAGACCTTTGCCTTTCTGTGTCTCATTTTTGCCATAGCTGTTTGGGCTATGGTTTGCCTTTAATGTTTTCCAGACTATTGAGGTTTAAAATGAAATGAGAATAACACATACTTTCCATCCAGTTGCTTAATTGAAATGTTATTACTTTTTGGTAAATATGGCTCCAACCACTGTAAAGACTCCTTTGGCATGAGAATCCTTCGTCTGGTCCTTGACACCATCCTCTTCCCCCTCACGGACCTCCTCAATTGCTCCCAGTGTCTGGGACAGTTCCCAGTTGCTTGGAAAACAACAGTCATAACTACAATTCTAAATGGTGGTGACCGCTCCTCCCCCAACAACTACCGATCCATCTCCACCCTCCCTCCACTCTCCAAAGCCCTTGAAAAAATGTTGTCAGATCAACTCACTGAGTACCTGCTCACCCACAACCTATTATGCAGGGAATAACATGGATTCCGAACTGGCCACATCACAACCACCACCCTAACAGAATTTTCTAACTTCCTTCACACTGCCCTGGATATGAGACACTTTGCTGGGGCCAATTTCATCTACCTCTCTAAGGCCTTTGACACAGCCTCCCAACCCCTCCTACTGAACACAATCCAGCATATCGGTTTATCTCAAGGTCCCCTTTCCTGGTTTTCCAGCTACCTCTCCTCAAGGTCCCAATGTGTTAAAATACACAACACACTCTCTTCCACTCAGCTGGTACGCTCTGGTGTCCCCCAAGGCTCTATCTTGGGCCCACTACTCTTTAGTATCTACCTAAGTGCCCTGCCCATCTCCTGCTCAGGTGATGTACTGCTTTATGCAGATTTATTTATTTAGTTTTTGTTGACTGGGTAAGTGCACTAGACAAATCCTGCCTATTTTCAGGCACGATCCAGGGGAAGGTGATGACGCGGTCCTCTTCGCCTCCCACCCTGACCCCGCGGCATTCCAGTCCTCCCTGCAAGATTCTTTCAATCAAATTAAAAACTGGTTTACTGAACACAGACTAGTTGTTAACATAAAAAAAAAAAAAACAAGACTATGCTCTTCACCTACTGTCAAAATAAGGCCAAGGACTCTCCCCTAAACATCTTCTCTAGCTCACTGCTCCCTCTAGACAAAGTCCATACCTATAAATATTTGGACATCACTTTTGACTCTACCCTCTCCTTCCATGCTCACATCACCTTGCTTTCCTCTGCTACAAATGCCTGCATCAGTCTCTTATACCGATACAAGGACTGCCTGGCTCCAGAGGCCCTCTGCCTGGCAGTCACATCCTCAGTCTTATCTCTAGTGGACTATGGGCTCACAGTATATGCAGCCTCTGATCCCACCGCACTGAGCAAAATCCAAGTGGCAATTAATGAGGCTTGTTGGCTCCTCTTCAGAGTGGACAGGCGAACTCACACCTGCACCCTCTATTCCCTGACCGGTGTTCTGTCTCTAGATGACAGACTCCAATACCAGTCATGTCTGCTTGTTAAAAAAATCCTACTAGGTTTGACCCCCCTGGGGTCTCTCTGTGTCCCTTCTCATGACCACCTCCGCTGTTGCCACTCGCACTGTCACCAAGAATATTTGGAAGGTCCCCAGGGTCAGGACCTCATTAGCACAAAGATCCTTCCCCTTCAGAGCCCCTTCCTGGTACAGTGCCCTCCCCCTAGCTGTCACTTCCATAGCCAAGATAGATCCATTTAAGGCAGCACTAAAGAATCACATATTGACTTCCTGCAACTGTCAGTGTGCTCGCTAAGGCACGGTCCCAGGTCCTACTTCCGCACTAGAGGTCGATCCCAAGCTTGTCTCTGACATTGTCACCTTGAGGCATCACCCTCTATACCACCTTTAAATCCCACTGCACTAATATGTTAGACTCTACAGAACACTAACTAATACCTGTATAGGATTTTTTTTTAATGTCTCTTCTGAGGCAGCACCCAGGTCTAATACAATCCTTTTGTGTCTACCACCACTGTACTTTTACTGCTACTTGTATAAGATATGTGACGTACTCTTGTGTTTGCCACTGCTGTTCTTTAGCTACTAATTGTATAATACAGTCTTTCGACAATGCCAGTGCCTGTGAGGCCACTAACTGTTAACAACCGTTGCATTGTACTGTATTCCCATGTGTACATTATTCACTTGTAACCAAATGACCTAACTGTTGTTATGTTTTTTTTTGTTTGTTTTTTTTCCAATTGTTTAACCAGGTGAGACGCACAAAGTTGAAAGTTTGTTTACAGGTACAACCTGGGAGCACAGGGAAGTTAAGTGACTTGCTCAGGGTCACACAGCATGCAAGTGGGGGCTGTGAGATTGAAACCCAGGTCTCCAGATTAGCAGCTCAGAGCCTTAAACCACTGCACTATACTGCCTCCCATGTACAAATCTATTAATGTTAATGTTACTGTATTTAGTCTGTATTTGACGTGGAGCCTTTGGAAACGAGTCTATGACTCAAAGGGTTGTAATTCCTATGTAATCTTAAATAAACATAAATAAATAAATGTTGTGGGAGGGTGGAATAGTATGTATGTTGGAGTTTAATCATATGGCCGAGACTTGATTAGGGTCCCGAGGTAAGATTATATGTGGTTATACAAGTAATAATGTCCCCAGTGCCTCAGTGAGCGTCATGTGCTATAGCCAAGATTGCGGTGTGCCTTCACTTGCGGTGGCTTGCATATTCGTGTCTGCAACAGTATCACCTCTGCCATCTTCAGTGTGATTTTAAGTTCCTGGCTGTAGGTGGTTGGAATGGCTTGTGCTGGCACGGATTACTTACTTGAGTACCATACTATTATTTACCAGTTATACAGCCTGATGTGTTTCAAGTTACAAGTTGACATGTTTTTTCCCCATGCTTACTGTTTTAGATATGCAGGGGACTGGGATTCATCTATTTCATTTTGTCTTTTTGGTAGGTGGTGGATCACATCTATGCTATAATGAGACACGTTCATAGGAAGTATGGTAGTAATCACTTTTATTGAGATATGAAATTCTTTACAATAGCCATAATTAGCAGGAATTATAATGTGGTGTCTATTATTAGGCTATATTCCAAAAGCATTGCTGCATAATGGCTCCTTCTGTGTTTAAATGACTATGAGTTATTTTATGTTAGCTTCCCTCCATGTAGTAACACTCAGATCCTAGACACTGTACCACGTGTAATAACTTACTGTGCTGATATGTCACACTGTTTGATATATCTGGTATGCATGTATATGCCTATATGTGCCTGTTTTGCAGTGTTAAAATACAATAAATACAACGTTTTAAAAAAAGGATAGTACATAGCCCACTCTGATTACTTATAAACCTATGGTATCATAACTAAATTTCAATCTGAGTTTCAAAGGGGACACACCACAAACACTGCACTCATTGACCTGTTAGATTAGGTTGATTGCCAGCCCCTTAAATGAGGGTCTGGCAGTTGGTGCAGTGTTTGTGGACTTGTTGAAAGCCTTCAATCTTGTTGACCACCAAATTCTTTTGGAAAGGCTAAAGGATAGTGATATCTCATCAGACACCTGCAGATGGTTTGGCACATATATTGTTTGCATGTATTTGGGCTGGCAGTATAGCCTACAGGTTTTATGAGCTGTGAATGAACTTGGTACTTCCAATAGACCTGGGTTTGATTCCCACAACCTCCATTTGCATACCGTGTGACTCTGAGCAAGTAATTTAACCTCCCCAATGCTCCAAGGTCACCCCTGAAAACTGGCAATGTGCCTTGTGGAATTACCTGGTTACCCCCTCCCTCTCTCTCTCTATTATATATATATATATATATACACACACATCCACATATACATACATGTGCTTATATATTGCTGATAGGACCCAACATGTTTGTATTCAAGGAAAATTGGTGGATTGGAATAAAGTTTTTAGGGGTGTTCCTCAAGGTTCCATATTGGGACCTTTATTGTTTTTTCTGTTTTTTTTATCCTCCTCCTACAGCACCAGCCATGCCTTACTTCCAGCCACCACTCCTCCTCACTGCCAGCCCCGGAGTCCTGCATGCCCAGCTGGCATATGCATCTGTACCGTCGAGAGGGGCCCCTGGCCAGGATCCATTACCGGCACATGCCTCTATTCAGGCATTCGCCGGCCGGTGAAGCTGCGGCCATCAAGCTGCTGTGGGCTTGTGCTGCCATATTTTCCTCCATTTTTTCTCCCTGGCGCGCGAGCGTGCAATGATGTCACAGCGCACTGACATCTGTTGCACTCCACCCCTTACTGCACCGTGCTAGTAGTGCCCCCAGTCATCACCAGGGGCCACTACAGAGCGGTGGTTCCCCAGTTCTCTCCCCGGGATGGGAGAGCAGTCCTCTGGATGCTCAATCCCATCCCTCCCCTGCCAACCCCTGGCACTCCGGGCTCACGTCAGAACCCGGGTCACCAGTGTGGGGTGAGATGTGGTGTCCAGCGCCTCAACCCTCAGTGCCACTGGGCTGGTGGGACCTTTATTGTTTTTAATTTAGACAAATAGATTGCCAGATTGCATATAATTCAGAAATGTGTCTCTACGCAGACGACACCGTATTGTTTGCGTTCGGTAGTGACTTTGAAAAGCTGAAAGAAAATCACAAATTGACTTTACCATTCTGCATAAATGATTTGTGGGTTCTAGTTTAGTACTGAATAGTAAAAAAAAAATATTTTAGGTTATGGCTTTAGTCCAGTTACCACTGTGGGAGGGGCACTGGCCGAAAGTTGACAATAAAAACAATTGATGAAGTTGAACTTGCCCAAGTCTCCAAATATAACTATCTGGGAGTCTGGGTGGATCAAAATTTGAAATTCAGCTACCATGTTGAAATAACTACCAGAAAGTTAAGCAATAACTCATAAACATAGTGCTTTTAGACGTACAGCCCATTGTTTAAATAATCATATGCGACAAACCATAGACCATAGAAAACAATACTCACGCCAGTCTTGAATTATGGTAGTCATGTTTGTGAATATGCTGGAAATGTTACTTTGAAGAAAGTCGAAGTCTTGTATAATTGACTAGCCAGGTTTGTTTTGTCTGTACAATAACTTTAAAATGCATCACTGCCAAATGTATGCAGCGCTGGGCTGGTTCTCACCATAGAATAAAGGGGAGGTAATTTGGGCCAGTCAAGTACATAAAATGATGCTGTGTAAGAAATCAGTTTGTGTGATACAAGCACTTAGTAAAACTGAATGTAAATGTAGTTTGAGAACTAACAGACAAAGAGAATACATAGAGTTGACACTGAAAAATAGATTTGGGGAAATTATTTTTTCTGCAGCATATTTTTGGAATGGGAAGAAAGTATTACATTTCATGCAAACACAAAAAAAAAACCTAGAGCTTTTAATTCTGCTATGATCCAAGCACTGACAGTGCGGCGTAATTATATTAGATGAAGATGCTCTGTTTAGCTGCACAAACTCTAAGCAGCTTTCACTGTTGTAGTTCTTCATTTGTTTGATGTCCATATGTTTGTATGGATTTACTTTGCATTAACTGACATTGTGTTATGGAGTTTTGCAACATAAAAACATAGAATTTGTCGGCAGAAAAGTACCGCTTGGCCCACCGAGTCTGCCCAGATGGTTCTTACCTAGTCTGCTTCCACAGACTCTTATGTCTATCCATGCTTAAAGCCCCCTGCTGTTTTCATCTCCACCACTTCCACTGGCAGTCTGTTCCAGCAGTCCACCACTCTTTCAGTGAAGTAGTGCTTCCTCAAACCCCTCTTAAACTCTCCACCACTTCCCAGCTTCTTCACATGCCCTCTGATCCTGGTGCTGTTTCTCCTTTGAAAGATACTCCCCTTCCTGCATTCTGTTCATCCCCATGTGAGGTACTTGTAGGTCTCTGTCAGGTCCCCTCTTGCTCTCCTCTCTTCCACAGTGTACATGCTGAGATCCTTCAGTCTCTCCTCATAGGGTTTTTGGTGCAACCTCTACACCATGTTAGTTGCCCTTCTCTGATCATCTGTGTTCAAGGTCTTGCACCAGGTTACTAATGCACTGTTCAACCCCATTCAGCATTTGATGCCAGGTGTAGTAAACTACGTACCCTATATGCTCGCTAATGTACCCTTAAATACACCCTAAGATGGCCTAGGAGTACTCCTGCTGTATGGTGTTGCATATTTTTGTCTTGTAACCCACTCTCTCTCCACGTACAGATTCTTTATGCTGACATGTATTACATCTTGCTGATCACCTAGCCCCACTATGCATATATAAACTTGTATGTACAGTCCTGTGTTGCATATATGTCTGTCATGCTAGAAAAACCTTTTACAATAAACTTAATTAAAAAATAAACATGTTGCCGGCCCGGTGGCGCTGAGGGTTGAGGCGCTGGACGCCACACCTCGGACCACGCCGACGACCCGGGTTCGGGAGCAGACTCGGTCGCTAGGGTCGGCAGGGGGGGAGATAGGCTGAGCCCAACGACAGCTCGCTTCTCCGGGAGAGGATTTGGCCGATGCCCGATTTCTCAGGCTGACCGAGCGGAGGCTCGAGGAAACTGCAAGCTCCACTTGGGATGGGCGGCCATTGAGCAGCATGGACGCCGGGCGGCTGGGCCATGACGCCGGGGAGGTTACTTGCTGCTCGGGAGGAGAAAACGCGAAACAAGCCTGCCTCAGCCGGAAGATGGGAGGACCATGGCTGTGCCACGACTTGCTCTTGTGCCCGCCCCAGCAGACCTCAGACCGACGAAATGTGGCAACGGGTCTGAGCCTCATTGCCCACCCGGGGTAATCCGCTGCCCATGGGGCCTAGGGGTCTGCTTGGGTAGGGTTCCGGGCAGTGGGATGTCCAGTTGTCCCCCCGAAGGGTCGGAGGTGGCAGGCTGGGGAGGAGGAATAAATAGTAATTTCAAAAAAAAAAAATAAACATGTTCAGCATCATGACATGCATGAAACAAAGGAAGCCTTCCATTCACAACACTCACGTTGCCATACTAGCACCAACCCACAATGAGGAGATCTACTGCAACTGCAGGAGCGTTCACAGAATCCACGTCCAGCTTAACGGATGCAGTGCTGATGGTATTATTTAGAAATGTGTGTGAAAAAATGCACTGACTCTAGCCATGATTCCTACATATTCAAGTAGTCACGCCTCGGCAGCACAGTAATGACTGCTCATGAGGGATGTAACCGATGGCTGCTGGGTGAGTGACATGGACTGCTGTGTTGTGTTGGTGATGGGTGTGTGCTGTTTACCAGTTACCAACTCATTTTTACATGTATGGTCTCACAGGTGATAATAGCTATCTATCATGCCTGCACTTGATGACACCCTATCTGGTAGCACAAACAGATGCAGAGGTATGACACAGTGAGGCATACCATAGGATATGGTCTGTGGTGGAGCGTACATTTGAAAATGCGCTTCTGGTACCTGGACAAGACAGGTGACACTATGCTTATGTTGCACTGATAGTTGTCTGGAAGACTATTCCCTTGTTACATGATGTACAGGAACATAGGCATGGCGACGACATGTCAGATGTTCAGGAAGATGACAGACACAGTGAGACATGCATGGACAACTTATCAAGGTTTCTGCAGGATTCATTTAGTGTGTGGTGTGTGACTGTAATGCACACATGTGTGTTTCTAGGTGCTGGGCTATGAACCACAATGACGATGAGGCCTTCTGAGTGGCACACACATACCATAAGTGTCTGTGTGCTGTTGTGCTTGAACATCACACTTGTATGAGCCACATGTGCACTACTACTTTGTGCTGAACTTTCTGATGCATGTTGACATATGTGTGTAACAAGATGTGGTGCCTTCCTGATGGCCTTTCTGCCACAACCATATGGTTTGCATGGTTTTGTGGGTGTGGGGTAACTCATTATGCATCAGTTGCTCAGGTGGTGCAGATTGTGTGGCAGTTGATACCACTTGGTTTGGTGGTGGCGGTGTTGGTGTCTGGGCTTAATGACACTCAACTATATGCTGCATTATGCCCCCTGTACACCTGAGTTCTTTTCTCATGCCTTGTATGTCAGTGGTCATCACATGCAACTGCATGATATTCTCCTCTGTAGCATGCAATCTGTCCTGTTCCAGC
This sequence comes from Neoceratodus forsteri, assembly GCA_016271365.2. Taxonomy (NCBI): domain Eukaryota; kingdom Metazoa; phylum Chordata; order Ceratodontiformes; family Ceratodontidae; genus Neoceratodus; species Neoceratodus forsteri. Next base: position 1,734,527,469 of record CM057449.1, read on the forward strand.
TGAATGATCTTGGGGTGTTATCTGTGTATTATGCTGGTATAATGGGTCCTGCCTCTTCTCTGTTCATGTTGAATGGTCCGTCATTGCCACTGTCCTCATCTGACTGTGAAGGGGTGACACCTGTGTTTGTGTTGTGTGTGCCATCATGTACTTGCTACACCAGTCCTACATGGCCCAGTGTGAGTACAGTGTGTGTGCTGGTCTGTTGAACTTGTAGTCACCGGGTGTGCAAGGAGGTAGTGACTACCAATGCTGCAGGTGTACCTATGACTTGTATAATATCTGTTATGGGGCCAGAGGGGGTTGGTGGAACCTTTGACATGTTGTGCTAGTTGGGCAGGGACATTTGACAAGGGGTGTCTGTTACTGGTGGGCTTCATGTTGTGTTCAGGGGTGCAGCGGTGTGTCTTCCAGGACTCATTTGCCTCATCAGTGTGGTGTATACCTGCCACTCATCCTTGTGTTCCTTGATTCTGCTGCCATCTGTGCCACCTGTGGATGACAGCTGGCATGTTGTTAGTCGAGGCATAGCAATTAGTGATGATTTTTCATCAGGAAGAAACATGTTCCACACAGCTACTTAGTTGATATGTGCTGTGCCTGTGTAGTGATACTGGATGGTGGCTGTGGGGCCACTTTTACCATTGGTGTTGGTGCCTCCATGAGCTCATCTTCAGGTACATAACCCATGGGTACATCTGGCACTGTGTCTGAGGAGTACAAGATGGTTAGCTGTGCTGTGTGTTGGGGATGCTGCATGGTGAGTTTAGTAGTTGCCCTATACCTGGTGGTGGTGTGTCCATACCTTCCTCCTTGCCATGCAGTGTTGCTTGTGTGATTGTGTCCACAAGTATCATCTCTACTGGGAGGAGGTTAACATGGGTGATGATCTGTGAGGTTCTCCAGCTGTGCATGTGGGGGTTTGTGTGGCCACCCTGATTTTCTTTTTCACAGCTGGCCTGAGGTCGCCTGACTTGTGCTTGATAGCCACCACTATGTATGTGTAATCCTCCCCAATATTGGGAGCTTACCTTTGGTCTGTTAGGCCCCAGCAACTGCCCTCAGCAGTCACCAGCAGGACTCTTCACCCCCAGTCTCTGTGGAACTGCAGCTGAGGGACCATGTAGAGAGCGTCATCAGACACAAGATAAAGTGCCCTCCGACCTTGAGGCAGGCAGAGGGTTTGGGAGCAAAGAAACTGTTGGCAACAGAGTGTCACTGCTACACCACCCATACCCAAACAGAAATGCTGGAGCTCTGCCAGTAAGGGGACTGCACACACTGGGGGAGGGAGCAGTGGCTGCTGATGCTCCAGCCACATAAGCATGTATGGAGGCACCCAGGTGGCATTGCATGCCACCCCTGAAGGGAGAAAAACAAGGAAACAATCCATGGCCGACCAAGCTGACCCCAACGGCTGGGAGCCCCGGCCCCTATCAAGCACCCAGGCTATGCTGAGGGTGACTTGGACACCATGAAGAAATATGACTAGCTGCAAAACAAAAAAAAACCCCACAGGTTTTCATGCTCCTGCAGTCTTAGGGGCAGGTAATATAACTAATTAGCCCGGTGCTCACCTCCCTGAGCTGTCTGCTGTCTGCCTCGGCCTCTCCTCAGTCGTGCAGTTCCCCCATGAATTCCCCCTTGGAGCATGAGAGAGGAAGGCTGTCCTCCTTCCCCCAATAACAATAATCCAGAGTGGGCCAAGGCAAACATCCAGGTGAAGGTGCAGGCCTAGGGATAAGCGGGCAAAGCTTCATTAAGTTCCGACTCTCCTTCTGTTCCCTAGTTTTCTTCCATCCCCTGTTGCAGGATGCTAAACATACAAGTGGAGGCACACACGTGGGATGCTCTTGCAGCACCCTCCCTTTGTGCTACCCATGCTGCACCACTATCAGGCCTCTGCCTGGTGGCAGTCCAAGGCTGGACCAGCATCCCTTGGATGCTCAATCCTCTCCTGCCCTGGCTGACCCCTGGCAACACAAATCCATTCCTGAACTCAAATCACTGACATGGCAGGAGGTAAGGCGCCAGCATCTGAGCCCTCCACACCACCAGCAGGCTTACACTCATGGTAATTTGAAAACACAACTACCGTTGGAAGTTCCGGAAGTATCTGCTGTGCAAATCTGAATTTGATACTACAGTGGTAAAGACAGAAAATGAGGATACTTCTTTTCAGGACTTTTTCAAACCACATAGAGGAGACTGTGATGGCAGAAAGCAGTCTGAGGCAACCAGATCTTCAGAAGTGGAAGTTATATTGCCCAATTTACAAACCACAGAGCAGAAAATTAGTGTAAATGTTGAGTTACTTAATAAAAAATTTGACACTGTCTCACAGCATGAACAAAGTACAGTGCAGAATGTGTCAGTAGTAAGGATGGAAGTGGCAGAAGCATCGTCAGTGGTCGGCCAGGCAATGGCTGCGACGTAAGGGTTGTTGGTGTAGGAAAACAATGTGCTCAGCATTCATTTAGGACATGCAACAAACTTGCTTAGAAAGCACAATGTGAGAGTGAATGGGATTCTGGCAGGATTTCACCAGTTCAGATCCTCAGTGCACTATTTTAGCTTGGTTTAGAGATGTGCTTAAGCTACAAGACGGATTGCTATCCTCAAGTCATCAGCATCTGTAACGCATCACTCCATACAGGCACAAGAAGGTATCCCATGTAGTTTGTTAATAAAAATGGTTTCTTGTCTCAGTAAGATATGATTTTAAAAGCAGCAAGGAAGATTAGAGATGTGAAGATACAGGGGACAAAAGTCCAGTTCTTCCCAGACCTTAGTTACTCCACTTGAATGAAACAGACGAGCTTCGATGGAGTTAGCAGAGGCTGCATAACTTACAAGTTTTATTTTCAGCAGTTATCCTGTGAAGCTGCAAGTACAATGTGGGACACACATTTATATCTATATGGATCCAAAGGAGGCCGAAAAACTGATAGATTGAAGCAGAGGGTCTGGCACAAGAGACTGAGTCTAATGCCACGAAGATGGAGGGCTGAACAAATTTCTGCACAGACTTTTCCAGGAATATTGCTAAGATGTAGTGTTGTGTGGTGCCTTGAGTATGATAGGAAACTGTAACCACTTCTGTTAGAAACTTTCCTGATAATTTGTAATGTCTATGGTAACTGCTGAGTGTGGATTTCGATTTTGGCTGAGTGGACATTGAATTTAGTGGTAAGTGGACTTTGTTTCCAACCTTGAAATTAAGACTTGTTATAGTGTATGGAGACCCATTGTTCCACACTGAAATCCATTGCAGTCAAAATGTTGTACCACAGTTCAAAGTTCATGGAACGCAGTTACACCGCACTGTGGTACAACAACACTGTGGCTATTTTTCAGCATGCACGAGAGCACTTCTAGTAATGGAAAAACCGCTGCGCGCACATCTCAGTATTTAAACAGCCAATACTGTGACAGGATGACAGCGACGTCTTTTTCCAAGGTGGCTGAGGAGCGCTTGACGAGCAGCAAAATAAGCGGACCAAACATAAAACTGCAAAAGAGTGTTTGTTTTAATGCCATGGTTTTTGAACAAGGGGTCTCCATACACTATATAAAATAGTGGCTGGGCTACTGTGCCCAACCAGCCTGTGCTGCCACCTCGGGGTTCTGATTCCATAGGACCTCTCCAGCTTTGCTCTCGAGGTAAACCAGAATCAAAACCCCTCAGTGGCAGCACAGGCGGGTTGCGCACAGTAGCCCAGCCAGTATTCTCTGTATTGTTATCCAGTACAATATCCTGGGGTGTTGCATTGAGCTGGGGTGAGCTGTTGAATATGGACATGACTGTACTCCCAATGGAAATGTTTTGCCTGATGTGCTACTGGTAGGGCGGATATTACTGTATGTTTTTCCCAATAGAAAGAGTGTGCATTTTTCTCCCTCTATGTTTTTATTTTAATTTTTTTCCGTATCTAAGTTAGGTCACCACTTTTGTTTGTGCCTTTGATGATCCTGATCCAGTGGTGCAAGTGGTAGACAAGAAGTACAGGAACCCAGACACTGGCAAATATGAAATGCAGAATGAAGATCTTCAATCCGAAGGATAGCTTTGTGAAGGCACGTCTATCTGTTTAAACACTAGTAGATTCAGTTAGAGTTATTGAAGTATTTCTACCAAAATAGCACTGTTATACAAGTCAGATGTTGTTGAGGAAACCCTGATTTCAGGTCATAAGGCCATAAACTGTCATTTTGTTGCTATTTTAAGAATTTCAGTTCCAGTGTCAGTGGGAAGAAGTACAGGAACTCTGTTCCTGCTGCAAAAAAGGTACAGGAACTAGTTCCTGTGCGTTCCTGTTCACTTTCAGCACTGTCCTGATCTGTGTTAATTCATCAGAATCTTTTCTTTTGTTGAATTCAGGGGAGTACTGAAGCAACGTGTTTACAGAACTCCTTCTTTATAAGCAATATGAGAGTTCTGTTCCATACGTTATGTAAATCACTTTTTGAATGAAGGGCTGCTGTTTTATTTTATTTTGTGTGCTGCTATTCTAAGATGGCAGAAGAAGAGAATAATAATTAGGTAAAGAGAGCTTTATAAATGGGAAGCCTGTTTTATTTTGCTTTAATATGTTATATAGTTACATGTGGTCCTAGTTCATTGGCTGCTAATGAGGATTATGAAAAATATTAATGTTTATTTTAAATTGAGCCTTTGTAAGCTTTTGGTATGTCTTCTAGAGAAGGGACAAACTGGAGCTTACCAAATGTACTAATTTAACGTATTGTGTGATTGTAATGTGGTCTTTCTCCATCGTGACTGTACTGGTTACACTTCTGTAATCTCAATAAAGGTTAAAAAAAAAGTGTGCGTGTGTCTGTGTGAGAGACACAGCCACCGTGCATCTACCACAAATATGGCCATACAGGTCGCAGAATACTTGCTTTGATAAGGTGCTTGGCCACAAAATGCTGGCACAAAAATAAGTGACAGGTGAAAATATGTCTAATAAGTGAAAATACAATTACTCATAAAAGCTACCTGTGCAATGGATGCAGTTCTCTGCCACCCCATCGGATGTTCTAGAGTCCACTCTGAACTAACACCTTCACATGTTTTATTAAATCATTTCTGTGTCTACCTGGGATCTCCCTATCCACTTCTTCCCTGGGCCCACCTGCCTGGCTGCTGCAGTTGTTTGTGGCTTATTAAGCACTGTCAAGATACGATGCATTGTTTTAAATGTATTTAAAATGTTTTACCAGGAAACTGAGCTGGTAACAGCCCATTTCAGGATGTGTTGGCGGGGGGGGGGGAGTAGAGGGGGAGAAGGGAATTCAATACAAAACACAAAATACTATAAGATACAATTAAAATAAATAAACCATGTAACAGTAACAGCAGACAAAAGTACAATTACATCATAACAAAGAGCAATTCCACAGACTCCGTGCTAGTACACAGTACAATACATAGGAACTAAGCTACAGGACCATAAAGCTGTGTTCAGCGCATTAAGGGCTCTAGGGCAAAAGCATTAGATAAAATAAAATTCCTTTTTCTTCCTTACTTCCCTTTGAAATCTCCAGTCTCATTCAGGTTTAATAGATCTGAAGACAGATTATTTCACCAAAATCTTTAACGGAACAAGATGGTTGTAAGGAAGTCATTTTTTTTTCCTCCACAGTATATCCCTGGACCACAGGACAGTGGGATGCACCAGAAGAGTTAATCAAGGTTTAAGAATATATTTTGCCCTCAGGGACATCACTTGGATTAGACATTTAGGGCCCTGAATCGCAAGGATTTAGACCCCTTTAGCTTATTGTCTAACCACAAACAGATGTTGGTGTGTATTTTTAAGGAAATCAGTCAAGGATGGAAACTGAGAAATGCACTTGAAGCCATGCTCTGCTGCTGCTTGACCTGGCACGTGATGGGAATAGTGCAGGAACCACATACGTGTACCAAACAAATATCTAGCCAGCTGTATTTATATCTGTTATACAAATAATTTGTGAATGGAATGAACACTATGAACTAGAAAGATAGAAAAATGAATCATTGTACCCCCTGCTCATTGCGTGGGACAGGGCAGCCGAATTATCTGCAGGCTTACATAGAGCTCGGAACTTTTGTTTGCCTTTAGCACAGGTAAAAGGCACAGTCCAATGATAAAATTAGTTATCGGTTGGCAGGAACAGCTGGCACTTTATTTTATCATCTTTATAAATTGCAGAACAAGACTTGATGAAAAGTACCTCATGGAAGGCATCCATCACTGTAATTTAGGTGATGAAATCTACATAATCTCAAGTACTTCACTATTTCCTAAAGGATATTAATTATTGAAGTAAAACTTAGTCACAATGAAACTATTTTTTTGTACAAATAGCAGAAAATAGGAAAATAGACTCACATGTATGCTCTAATCCCCAACTGGGGTCAAGTCTGAGTTCACCAATATTATTTCCTGTCCTATATCACACTCATCAAAGTCAGCAATGTACTGAACATAGAGAATATGGGTTGGGGTGTGTAATGAGAATTGTTTTACATACCCATGGTGTACAGTGCCTCGTTAACCACAAGAGAGAAGCTTGAGTGCTTTTAAAAGGCATCTCTCACGGAGGGTGTGTAAACAATTCAAGCTTCACATACCCACCCATGTTTTATTTTGTTACAACTGCTAGTTCCACGAGCACTCATATTGCACCCCTAAGCTTAGCAACACATGCACTGCAGGTTAGAGCTTCACACAAGATCCTCAGCGTTCCTGCTGGACTGTGAACTCAGTAGATTATATTATAGTTGGATTATAGCGATCCAGATTTTATGTGAAATGAGCATTAAAATTACCAAAACAAGCTGTTTAAATACACTGTCTGTGACTCTGAGCATGCAGTTCAGTGCAACTGCATTACCTCATGTGGCATCTTATGAACAGCCTAGGTTTCCAGGTCTGACTCAGATCACATAGAGACTACAGAAAGCACAGCCCAGGCTACCAGCTCATTCTCACACATCACATGGGAGGTGCAGTCCATTACACCTTAGGAATACCTATTTAAAACGACAGGACCAACTATAACCATGCAACCATAACCCAGTCTCTGAGGTGCAACCAGACCAAATTAATGAAGCAGTCTAGCTGCAACCTAATTAGTGCTGCATATCTGGCAAACCTCCTGGTAAAACATTTAAAATAAATCTAATGCCCTAAAACTGCCCATTTAAAGATACTGCAAAGGGAGATACTGGTGGGTGACATGGCATCATGCCATTGCGTGCAAGTTTATGCACCTGCTTGTTGGCATCTCACAGAGTGTGAACAGGGCCAATCACTGGGGAAATATCAAGGTGCCTACGCAAGGTTACAGAGGATGGGTAATACTTTGATTTTCCAGATTGCCTTGTAGGACTCTGGATATATAGCTCTTGAACTGATTCTCCATTCCTAGGAAGGTCTGCACTGCAGGTGAAAAGACACACAAGACAGCTGGTTAGCAGTGGCAAAGGTAAGGGTTTGGCAGAAAGCAAATCCAGACATATAAAGTTCAACCCCTTCTTATTCCAAAGTTTTAATCAGATTTCTTTTTTATTCACCTTTTTTTAAAAACATAGAAACATAGACGTTGACGGCAGAAGGAGACTGCTAGGTCCATTTAGTCTGCCCATTTGTTTTAGCCCTATTTGACACTCTAGTTGCCCTTTGTAGTCAGGGTTCCCTTGTGTCTATCCCATGCATTCCTGAATTCCCCCACAGTGTTGACCCCCACCAACCTCTTGGGGCAGGTTGTTCCAAGCATCCACCACTCTTTCTGTGAAGAAAAACTTCCTGGTGTTGGTAGAGAACCTTCCTCCTTGCAGCCTGAGGTCATGTCCCCTGGTCCTGGAGCCCTTTTTGAAGTGAACAAGTTCCTGTGCCTGTACCTTGTTAGTGCTTTTTATGTACTTGAATGTTTCAATCATGTCCCCTCTCTCTCTCTCTCTTCTCTGCTCCAGGGAGTACATATAGTGCTGAATGGGTTTTAAGTACCACAAAACCTTATTCATTTTTTTTTAAACAACCATTTATTTATTTATTTGCTTTTGTTAACTGGGTAAGCACACTAGACAGCCAAGTGCCTATTTTCAGGTGCGACCCGGGAGATTACAAGGTACATACATGAACATCAGACAAATACAAGTGGAGGATTACATTACATAGAAGTAGCACAACAGGGACTTTACAAGCATCAGATTTTATCAGGCAAATAGTAGTGAAGAGTTAATATAAAGTGACCAGAACACAGGTACATGGTAAGACAACAGTACCAAAAACGGGTATTACAATACAGTATTAAACATTGCAGTCAGTAGGAAGAAGTGCAGTGTGAATTCATCGCTCCAGGCAGCAAGTTGTACGGCTAGCAGTTAGAATAAGGAGGGGTCACATTTGGGATAGAGTGGGCCCAGTGCGAGAGAAAGGAGTGCACAGTTATAGTGTATGCTGAGTCCCACTTTACTAGACTAGTTTTTGCAATGTGGGCAAAGGTGATTAGTCCGTAGCAAAGCGTGGGTAGGAGGACTCCCTGGCTAGAGCAAGGCGGGCAGCTGGAGTTAGACAGCTTTTTGCTCTGTAAGCCTGACCCAGCTTGCAGTTTGAGGCCTTGCATGTATTTTGTATGTGCAGGTTCATATCCAGCTGTGGGTCAAGGGTTACCCCCAGGTACTTGACCGAGCCTGCGACAGTCAGCGGTGACCCATCAGCCCCGGAGATCTGTAGTGAATCCGGGGCACCTTTTAACTTAGCTGCTAAGCCAAATAGCATGGCCTGCCTTCTGTAGGTTAATAATAAGTTTATCGTCCTGCAAACAAGTTTTTGATGCGGTCAAGTCCGAAGTTTAGTTTGGTGTTAATGGTGGCGATGTCCTGGATTTGGCCATGATGACTAGGTCATCTGCGTACAGCACTGAGGACCCTAGAGCTGGAGCCAAGGGTAGCTCATTTATGAAGAGAGAGAACCGGAGAGGCCCCAGGACAGAGCCCTGGGGGACTCCACAGTTAACCTGGGCAGGCTTAGACAGGACCATGTTGAATTTGGTGTACTGATGCCTGCCCGTGAGGTAATTACTGATCCATGCAAGAGCTGGGGAGGAGAAGCCAAGTGACAGGAGAGAGGAGCACAGTAATGTGTGGTCAACCCGATCAAAGGCTTTTGAGAGATCAACAAAGATGGCCCCGGTAAGTTCACCTCGGTCAGCAGCAGACCTGATCTCCGAGGTAACAACTGCTAGGGCAGTGGAGGTGCTAGACATAGACACATCATGTATAACCTCCAACAGTGTTACAATAAAATACAATTCTCCTAATCAGTATGTCACACATATGAGGGATACCTGAATTTTGTAAGTATATTTCTATATTTCACCCAAAAATAACATTGCAGCAGCTTATGCAGCAAGACCGTGGCCTGAATATCGGAAATGTAAATGAATTTGAATAGACAGTGCTCTGCATTTGATGTCACTGAGCAAGTGACATACTGGTCTATGAATAAAGAAATGCATTGAATATTCTTCTCTCACATTAATATGAGACATAGCTTCCAATAGCTAACCGACATACTAAAAATAGTAACGCTGCCACAGTACCAGCAAGAAAATGATCCTACATATGTTAAAACTTGTAAAGAAACGTTGTTTTGCTTTGATTGAACTAGGTAAAGATCAGCTAATGAGCACCATTGCACAGCGAGGTTATGGAAGGATTTGTCGTATTCCTACCTCTGACTCTAAATCTACGGCCCTTTTGCAACACCCAGAATATCCCCTGGTGCCAAACAGTGGCCATGCAGTTGCCACCATCTTCTTACAAAGAGGAGGAAAAATATAATAACTATTAATATAAATAAATTTTCCATGTAGTGCAGTATGCTACTGATCGTAACGTGTGGTGCTTAAAACCCATTCAGCACTATAATTCAGCAAACATTTGACTTTTATTGAGGGATGTCCGTAAAACTGTGTAACAATAAATGTTCATGCAGTCTCTGGTTTCAGCCTTCTTCAGCAGCTGGAATCTGTTGCCCTGACTGACCTTCAAAGTCCTTAATCTTTTGAAGCTTTTTGTTGGCTTCCCCAGGTCTCCAAATACATATGTTTTCCTGCACATACAATTTTTAATTTGCCTGCCATTTGTAAAGTGTGGGCTATGCCCAACTCCCGAAGCCCAGCGCAGACCTCATCAAATTCTCTGCGGCATTACCTGGTGGAATTACTTAGGTCTGAGATGTAATGCACTGGAGTACCATCCTCCAAAAGCAATTGCCCTAGCTTTTTTGATGCCATCAATATTGTGTCCCGAACATGAGGGCCAGCTGTAACCACTAAAACAGTCCAAGGTAAATCAGGATTACTGGGGCATCTTGTGGGGCAATGCAACAGGCAGGATGAAGAAGTTCTGCTAAATCAAAGCCAGTGTTTTTTTTTTTTAGTAGCTCTCACACATACTTCAATAGATCAAGTCCCTGTGCTGCTTTGAGGATTCCCAAAATTCTAATATTCATTGCCTGTGTGTCATTTTCAAGGTACTTGAGCTTTGATGGAGAAGCTTGTTTTCTTTTCTTACCCACAGGACAGCCACTGAGGATTTGTTTGCCACATCTTATTTATTTATTTATTTATTTAAACATCAGTTTAGAAACCTTTGAGCCAGAGGCTCATTTACAAAGGTACCTCGTCACGATGTCACGCCTCGTTACCATGTTTGCCACATCTTAGGCTTGTTGGACCTCTGATTTTATGGCTGCTACCATTGTTTCCAAGAGTGAGACCTGTCGTTAAAAGATGCTACTAGCTGGTGCATTTGGGCATGCACTGCTTTAAGGATGGCCCTGTTGGATGGTTCCAGACCCTTACTGTAATCCTGGGTCCGCTCCTCCTTAGTGCTTGTCTCTGGCAGCTGTGATCAGTTCCCTTTCCTGGTGGCACGAGATTAATTCTGCTTCAGTTTCGCCATGAGTTTACGTGCTAGAAGTCACCAGCCAGGTAAAATACTGAATTATCTGATGATTGCTATAAAAGTGAAGCTGACAGAGTATTGTTTTCTTTAAAATTAGATAAGTTTAAACTCATATATGGAGAGATTTGTAGCAAGCATGTCTGCTAGCTCCGTTTCCCCAGTCAGCTTTTGGGCCCCCAACTGCTACCACATGCCTGCTTCAGGAGTTCGGTTAGCATTCCCCAGCCCCATCTGCTGCCCTCCCTGCTGTGGGGGTTGGGACAAAGATGGTAAACTGGATCGTGAACTGGCTGAAGGGGAGGCAGCAACGGGTGGTGGTAGGGGGGGGAACTCTCATCCCAGGGCTGTGACAAGTGGGGTTCCACTGGGCCCGGTGCTGTTTGGAATATTTATAGCAGATATCTTGCATGACATCAGGAGTAAGATCAGTCTGTTTGTTGAAGATACCAAGATGGGGGTGCTGGTGGACGACAGAGAGTTGGTAGAGGCTACAGGATGACCTGACTAAACTGGTGGAGTGGTAGGAAATGTCACAGTTGGGTTTCAATGCAAAGAAGTGCAAGGTTCTGAACTTTGGAGCAAGGAACCCAAGGAGGAGCTACCAGCTGGGAGGGGTTCAGCTAGGTATCACCAAGGAGGAGAAGGATCTAGGGGTGGTTATAACAGGGATCATGAACAACTCGGCTCAGTGCCGGAAGGTGGCAGCTAAAGTCAACAAGATGCTGCGGTGAATTGTGAAGGGAATCTCCTCCAGAAGTAGGGAGGTGATCGTACAGCTGTACAGGTCACTAGTCAGGCCACACTTAGAGTACTGCGTGCAGTACTGGCATCCGTTTCTGAAGAAGGATATCAGATTACTGGACAGGGTATGGCACAGGGCAACAAAGATGATCCAGGGATTGGAGGACAAAACCTATGAGGACAGGCTGAGTGAAATAAATATGTACACCCTGGAGGAGAGGAGGGATTGAGGGGATATGATAGAGACATTTAAATACTTAATGGGGATAAACAAGACAGGTACAGTAGGGGTATTTAAGTTGAGGAGGAGGAGGAGGGAAACGAGATGGCATGGTCTCAGATTGCAAGGGGGAAGATATATATATACATTTTTTTCCAGTTGTTTAACCAGGTGAGACACACTAAGCTGAAAGCTTTTTTTACAGGTGCAACCTGGGAGCACAGGGAAGTTAAGTGATATAGTAGATAGATGAGGAGACATTTTTTCACGGAGTGGGTGGTGGCTAAATGGAACACTCTACCCGAGGAGGTGGTATCCTGTAAGACGGTGGGCAGTTTTAAAAGGGGATGGGACAGGGTGGGGCAGCTGCAATGTAAGGGTGCTAACTGCGCATTTGAGCAGACTTGATAGACCATGAGGCCTGTTTCTGCTGGCAGATTCGTATGGTGTTGTGATGGCAGGGGTCCACATAGTGGGAGACCTAAGGGCACTGGATCTGTCATTAATGGCAACCGGTACCCATATTTTCTGGGTTTTCTCCTATGCCTCCCCCTCCCCTGGTGTCCTGGCAAAGGCTGTGAGTCCCCACACATGGCTCCTCGGATGCACGCATTGCTGTCCTGTAGGGGAGACAAGCTCCCTTGGTGCACAGCAGGGGTCGCTATACCGCTGGAACCAGAACCCCTCCTTCCCATGGCTGGGAATACTGTCATGTGGCAGTGCTACCCCAGCACCTCTGTTGCCTGACTTGATATCTAGAGTTCGCTGTCGAACCTGGTCGCCAGCATAAAAATGCATAGTGCTTCTGCTGAGCCATCAGGCAGCCCTGTTAATCACATTTCTTAGTAGTTCCCTTATTTTCTAAGGGTGCTACTGGAGCATGGCCTATATTAGTAATGAAACGGAATCCAGTATACCCCCCCCCCCGATGGCAATCTTTTCAAATGTAAGCATTGCCACTGGGGGCGGGAATGCACTGGATTCTGTTTAAGGGTTAGACAGAAACCTGAAGGCAGTTGAAGAATATCAAGGACAAAAATGATAAAAAAACAAAAAACAAACAAAAAAAAACAGTGAGAAAGACTCTACCAGTAATCTTTGCAATTAAATCAACCTCACATTTAAGTAAGTACTATAATTAATTGACCATCTCATGTTTACGAAGGGAAAACTGAACATCCCCCCCCCCCCCGAAGTGTTCGCTCCATGTCACTGTTAACTATACGCAGTTGTTAATATCCCTCACTCACAATTATGGTCACCCTTAAAACAGGCCATGACTTAGCTTTAGTCATCAGAAAGTTCCAGACCCCTTTTCTTTCATATACATTAGGAAACAAGCAACAGAGAAAGCAAAAATATTTTTGTCGAAAGCCCCTCTTGAAGCAGATGGGAGTTTAGGAATACTTACTACTGTTTCCTTAAACTGATGCTTCAGAGGGCTTGGCCCAATTGTGGAGGGAAAGCTGTAACATGGCAGATATGAGTTTGTGCCCTGAACCCAATCCTCATCCCTTGGCTGGAGGAGACTGAGGTGTACTATGGGAAATGCAATTAGACTTGGGGGGGGAAGGGAGGATTCCAGCGTCCCTGACACTCATTAACCTGTTATGAGCCTAGCCCAGTGACGAAGACAGAGCATGTTATGCTACCATGTGGATGACCTGGGATGGCTGTGAACCCACTAATCTGCCCTGGTTGATGGGGCAGTGGGAGCACTCTCAGAATCGAGGGGGGTAGTAGGATTAAGCAATAATCCACAACAGGATGTGGGTTATGCTGGGATTTATCCACTCCTGGTATGGTTTGGTCGAGTAACTAAACCACAACAGACGTGGGTAGATCCCAGCATAACCCAAATTCTGGAATGAATTATTGTGATTATACAATACTAAATATTTTTTAAAAACATTTTAGGTAAGAAAGGTATGAGAAAACTTTAACATGGAACATAGAAACATAGAATTTGACGGCAGATAAGGACTGCTTGGCCCACCCAGTCTGCCCATTTCCCTACCTAATGGATAAGCTGCAGATCCTAGTTAACCATCAGCCTACTTCTTCCTACCCCCACCCCCTAGAATTGCCTTATGACTGTCCCATGCATGCTTGAATTCCACCACTGTTTTTGACTCCACAACCTCCTCCGAAGGCGCTCCATGCATCCACAACCTCTCTGTGAAAAATACTTCCTTAAATTACCTCTGAGCTGACCACCTCTATCTTCAAATTGTGCCCCTTGTTCTTGCACACCTCTTGTTTTGAAAGATGCTGCCCTCTTGGACTTTGTTGATTCCCTTGAGGTACTTAAAAGTTTCTATCATGTCCCCCTCTCCCTCCTTTCCTCGAGGCTATACATATTAAGCTCCTTAAGTCTCTCTTCATATGTCTTCCGGTGCAGACCCTGCATCATTTTAGTTGCCCTCCTCTGGACAGCTTCCATCCTGTCTATGTCTTTGCGGAGATTGGGTCTCCAGAACTGCAAAAACTGCTGGAAAATTGAAATATCCTTCCTCTAAGTAAGAAATAGCCCCCAGTTAGGCTGCCAACAACTGTAAATAAGCCATCCACCCCCCTCAAGAAGTGTTATGTTTGTCTTTAATATAGATTTTGTCAAAATGTGTGTGCTACAGCGAGGTGCATGGCAAAAGAGAGTGAGCTGTAATGTGAAGGTAGCTGCGAGTATGAGAGCTGGGCATAGTGTGAGCGAGAGCTGTGAACAAGTGCCACTGTTAGTGAGCTTGGTATGAGGGGCTGGAACGCAACTGCAGATAGAAATATGCAGCGTCATTGAGAATGGGAGTGGATGAGCTTTCAGTTGTTGTGTTTTGTTTGTTTGTTTGTTTGGTGCACCAATAAAATGTTAGAGATTGGGCTGAATCTGCCATCGGGAATGTCAGTTCCTTGAGTAGGTGGAGTCGGGTAGTGGCAATGGTTTCATTGGTTTTGGTGGAAAGTACGCAAGGGTCAGAATTGTGAGGTATGGTGGTTTTACACACTTTAGTAACATGTTTTTGGTGTTTCTTGGCCTTAAATTGCATTTGTCGGCTGCAATGATTTTGTTTTCTGAAGTTTGGGACAGATTTTTTTGAAACAAGATTGCAGCTTAATGGAGCTTTTCATGTTGTAAAAAAGTGTAGTGATTTTTAGTTTGGTAAATTGAACAACTGGAACCTTTTGCACTGGTTATGCAGGATTTACAATTGCTCAAAAGTGCCAGTCAGCCAATCAGATAGCAGGATTCTTTGAACCCCTTTGTATAATGCTCGTTAAGTTAGTATCTCCTAGGAGAGACATGGGGTTGCATAGGACACTTCCCCCAAGACTTGCATCACAAGGCAGTTTATAGCAACATTTCAAGAAGTGGGTGGAACATCCCCCCCCCAAAAAAAGAAAAATTGGCTGACCCAGTGCATGTGATGGCAACATGCATCCCCATAGTACTAGTCTTGAATTTTACCCCACTTCCTCCCATCTGCAATGGTGAAACTTGTACAAAGCTCAGAGACCTTACCACCCTTGAGGGCCAGCCAGGATAGGGCTTTCTCTTGGGGTGTTGCTATGGGAGGCAGCTCTATGTAGGAGGTTGGGGGGACAGTACTGGGAGACTGGTGGGAAGAAAACTCGGCAGGTCAATCGAGGCTGGAAGTTGGAGGAGGCTGGGTGGTAGAGGTGAAATTAGGGACAGTCTGCCAAAAGGGTGGTGAGAGAAATTAGATGGGGATAGAGTGATACCTGGATGCCTTCTCACATACCAAGGGCCGACTACCTAATATGGAAATCCCCACCTGATCTTTGATTCCATGACACATGGAAGAAGAGACCCTTTTGGGGGCAGAGGGGTTGTGAAGTGGAGGGGTGTGGTTGTTGCAGAGGCACAAGTGAGTAATATCTGAAGGATGCCCTGTAGCAGTGTGGGAAATAAGATGCCCAGGCCAGACTGATGGTGGGCAACATATAAAGGTCAAATGAAGTGTTTGTGATGAGTTTCCATTTTGTCTGCCTACTATTGCAGCCTGTGACATGATTCAGAATATCCAGATATATCATGATATGCCACTGTAAATCCCCATTCAGTTCAACTGGATTTCTGTGATATTTCCTGATATAGCAAGATATATCGCGCGTCTTGTCAATGGCTACCACTACACAGAGTATTATAAATTGAGTGCTCCCTACCAATCAGAGTGCCTCTTTCCTCTGTGTGTGAGACACTCTTATTCTGTGAAGAGTGCCTCATGCACAGCTACCCTATAAATGGGCACATTTGGGTGAAGTTTAAAAAAAAAAATTTATATTTTTGATTGAGCTCAGTCTTAGGGTGTCAGAATGATTCCGCTTTCGTTCATGGTGCTCGCACCATAAGAATGCGTATGAGTCCGCTCTTACAACAGTAAGAGTGGTCTCTGCAGTGGTATTAACGTATAACATAATGACAGACAGAACCATAGTTTAAAGCAGCAGTGTGTGATAGCGGTGAACATTCTGACCTTTACTCTTTTTAACTTTATGTTTATTAATTTTTAGCATGTACTTTCATACAAAATACTCAATTTCAGGTACAAGATACAATACAGATACGATTATGGTAGGTAATACATAGCCCTTCATTCAGTGTCACAACACTGTGTGGGTAATAAAGTGTCTGAATAAATGTCCATAGCATGAATTTAGGAAAAGACATTGCAGCAAGACCATGGATGGCCAATCAAAATGTAACGTTTGAAAAGTCTAAGATATACTCCCTTCTATACAGGCGGGTCAGCGTCTGTGACACGGCCCTGGAGTCCATGTGTAAACAATATTCAGAGAACTACTCCCTCTCAAAAAATGATATAGATGCATCCGTTAGTGCCTCCCACCAATCCCAGAATGTTCCTATGAAACAGAATATAGTACAAGGTGTAGCAAAGTGCTCGAAACAACTTCAACAATAGAGATGAGCAACTCCACTTAAAATATTAAAACTAAAACCCATCTTCAACATGGGGTGGTAGCAGAGTGAACAGATGAGTCAAATAGTAAAATGTATGTGGCGCAGTAGTAATTACCATCGATGTGCCCCCAAACTGAACTTATTTAGGAAGAAAGTAAACAAATGGTAGGTAATACTAAAGCTTAATAACATCTTAAGTTAGTAAATGGAAGTGTCACAAGTAGAACTTCAACTATAACAGTCCAATCTGAGGTAGTGACAAGACCAGAGGAAGAGAAAAACTAAAAGTTTCATTGTAGGGACAATCATGTCCCACTGTCACCCCCCCCGGGGTCTGTTGCATGAGCAGGAGTAGCAAAATCTTTGTGAATGGCCTCCAACTTTCGGCCAGCATCAACAAGATCATTGTAGAGGAAAGTGTTACCTGCACAGGTAATCTTTAGGCATGCTGATAGTTGGAGAGCATGATTTATACCCAGTTCTCTTAATCCAGCTCATACAGCATCAAGTCCATGGCGCCGCATACTAGTGACGTAGCTTAGATCAGAAAAGCAGTGCAAAGTGGTATCATCTGGCAAGGTTAAGGATACACCCAGTTTTGACTTTTGTATAATTAAATCTCTGACATGTGCCCCAGTAGTAGTGACCAAAAGAGTACTTGGGAGATCGGGGTTGCTAAGTTTATGACAGGGCGTGATTCTGCATGCCTGAGTAATAAGAGTATCGGCTGGTAGTTGAAATAAATCCAGAAAGAGTTGCTTCATAATACTAGTGGCCTCTGTATCCTCAAGTCCCTCAGGAATATTGAGAAAATGCAGATTAAATGCAAGGGCCACATTCTCCAAATCCTCCAATCGTGCCCGTAACAGCCTGTTCTCTTTTAATACGTCGTCAGTAACCACTGTGGCTTTCATGACTGTGTCGGTAATAGTGTTACGATGTGACTCTAAGGAGGTAATATTAGCTTCTATTTGGGTCAGTCTGGCATTATAAGTATCCACCTTTTTATCCAATTGTTGAACCACCTCAAGAATGGCTTTGACTGTGGCCTCCAAATCCCTGGACAGCCCACCAGGTGGAACGCCACTCGGAGCTCCACTCAAGGAAGATACAGGCCCTTTCCCTTTCCCTGATTCTTTAGAAGCGTCATGTTTGGGTTTCCACATGATGTCAACAACTGGAAACTTCATCGGCATACTCCCCAAGTCCACTGCTGTCAGCCAGTAAAGTAAAATAAGTGTAGTTATAACGATATCAGTAGATTTTAAGCACTTTGAATTACAAAAAGCGAGTGCTTCACTAGGATCATCGATCCGTGTTGGCTGCTGGCCACACACCCCCGACTATACTTTTTAATTCTATTTTAGATTGTCCCTTATCTACATACTTGTGTAACCTCTAGGTGGCGCTATCCCAAGGGATACTACCCTGCCTGCATGACCAGATGCAGGTTGAGGGGCCTGGGTACTAGGACAGGGTTAGTGGTAGCGTAGCTGCCTTGGGTACAGCCCTCCGGGACACTGTTACCCCCCTAGTGGCCTAAGCAACTCACAGATTACGCAATTGCAATTAACCCCTGACAACAGTTTTAGCCCCACACTTGTGGCACTTGCCACCAGGGCTGGTTCAGCTGGCTCGGCCCTGGAGACCCCCTGTAAAATAAGATTTAACAAAACAACCAACAGTATTTCAATGCTGTTCATACAGAGGTACGCCACAACCAGTTTCAGTGCAAAAAGATTTAGGTCTGATTTATTTAAGGGGACAGTAACAAGGAAGGGGGCCACATCTAGTGGTTGATTCAAGATCTGAATAGGTCAGGTTATAAGGCATGCAATTTAAGGTCCCCGTATCACAGTCATGCACACTCTGGGTACCCAGCTGGAACTACAGCTAGCCTGAAGCATTGCCCGGGTAGGCCGGCATTGCAGCTGGTTGGGGCCCTGTAATGAAAAGAAAACATGCATGCACTCAACCCACAATTTGTAATCCGGAGCCAGATGGCTCAGTCCCAAAATGATTAGCAACAACAAATAAATCAGTTGACGCATTTTGATTTGAGCTTTGTTGCAGGGAGCTACCCTGGTGTTTACTCATGCTACCCAGTACAGGATGCAGGATGGACGAAATGGAGACCTCTGGATGAAGAGCTGGATGTCCAGGAGAAGCAGGGCCCACACGATTCACCCTGGTGTCGTTCCTGTTCGTGATGTTGAGCAGGGGGCTGATCCCTGGGCTGGTCTTTCATCAATGGTTTTCTCTTCGGGGTGAGCAGCTGTCTGGGCCAAGGTGGCAGGGCCCAGACCAGGTGAACAATTCGGATAACAGTCCAGTAGTTGCTAAATGCAGCTTCCAGCAAGCGTGACACAATCAGGCAGCAGGGAACCAAATTGCGACCCACTAACTGCATTCAGCACACTTATAGTAAAGATAACGCAATACCACAGTTCGGATGACAGTCCAGTTGCAATATACAGTGTCTCTGGGCAAACCGTATGCTCTGTGGTCATTTCAAACGTCCTGACGGGCCGATTGCGTAGAAGCAAATCTTTGGTCCTCTTCGGTAAAAAGGCAGTCACAATTAGGTAATTCTGGTCACAACACTCTTCGGATGCAGTCCGATTTCTTTTAGAACAAGACTCCCTCACAAGGGAAGAAGAGGCAGACAGGCCAAGCACAACCTTCCCACCAGTTTCCCGCGTTAATACGCAGGAGCAGCTGCTCAAATATCTCAAGTTGTTCAGTCTCCAACTCCAAACTCAGACTGACATGCTGACTCACTGTACCCACTATTCAGGGCACAGCGAAATATTCAGAGACGTAGTCCGAATTAAGGATGCACCAATCTCTCCATTGGGGGGAGCTAGAGGCAGGCAGGCCAGACTCAGCCTTCCCGCTGAATCCCCAAGCTACCCCGTGGGGCAGCAGCTCGAAGAGCTCGAGCTGCTCACTCTTCCAGCTCCATCTCACTTCTGCCTCACTGCTGCAGGCAGCCTGGGGATTTCCCTCTGATCCAAAAGGTTTGGCTGGTTGATCCATCTGTCTGTCAAAGCAAGGGCTCCCCCTCCAGGTCTGTTTTGGTGCCAAAGTGTAAAAACTACAATTCCTACAGAAATTCACTCCCACAAGACCCCTGGGGACAGACTCCATTTTAGGGTCCCCAAGGTATTGATTGGTCCAAACAGGCAGTCCAGGACCAAGATGGTGGTGCAATGCAGAAATGTCCATGCTGCAAAGGAAGGCAGGTTAGACAAACTACAATATCTTTACTATTAAAGCAGATAATCAGCAAACAGTTACAGATCCTTGCAGGGCTCCCTCTGCACAATTAGCAATAGCAGAATGGACCGATAACACTGCAGCCGGGCGGGACTCAAGCCTGAAACTACTCAGCCCCTATCCAGATTAATTATACACTACGAAATAGGCAGCTCTTAAAGAGACAGGCACGGAGGCTAACAGGGCACTCACATGCAAACACTTTTAAATGGCTAGGACACAGAACGCCAGCCTGGCAGTGGGCATTTAGGCAAGCCCAAGGAAGACTTTTGGGAACCCCATTTGTAGGGGGTTACACCTGTATAATATAGAGAATAATGGATAGGGTGATATGTGTAACGAGATTTTACACACGCTCGAGGTGTGGGATGCTACATGAACCCTGAGGGCGAAGCCCGAGAGGTTTGTACAAAGCATCCTACACCGAGGGTGTGTGTAAAATTGAGTTTTACACATAACCCCATCTTTTATTTTATATAATTGCTGGCCAGCACTTTTTCACCATAGCAATTATATAAAGTAAAAAAAAAAAACAGATTGGTGTTGAGGCAGCCACAAACCGGTCGGGATTCAGCATGGTCCGCGGTCTACCAATATTGTAAATTATTATACTGTTTGGCTTGCAGAGTGGACCTCACCCGTTTTTGTATTGGTTCTTGTTTGTTTTTTTGTGTGTGTGTGTCTGTGTTTTTGAGGAAGTTTACTTATCCCTGAGTGGTGGTTGATGCGTCCATCCAGCGAGGGAAGTGGGGAGAGAGAGAGAGAGAGAGACAGCGTGCAGCTGGCACAGGTGCGGAGGCAGGGAAACCCAGCGTGTGTTTGCCGTTATAACCAGCTGGTTATAACGGCAAATTATAACATGGTTTCCCTATGGGAAAAAGGGGTAGCCAGTAATTATACTCTTTTTTTTTTTTCTCATTTTGATTCTGATTTACCAGTTTTGTGCAGTTGAAATAATAAAAGGAGCTCTCCTTTTAATATGGCTTGGGATAGGTTTCCACCAGTATTCTCTGTTGTTTTTAAACACCCCGGGTGGGATATTCAGACTGCGCCAGGCTGTGGCGCAAGCCTGGGCACAGCGCAACTGGGATGTGCCAGGGCGCTGACAGGGTGATATTCAACAGTGCTGCGCCATGGCTCAGCACCGTTGAATATCGCTCTGTGGCCACCCGCATTGTGCATGGCGCAGTGGCACTGCACCAGCGCAAGTGGTCAGAGAGGGGCAGGGGGATGCGCCAGCACAAGTGCCATTGCGCAAGGTGCATCAACCGCGATATTCAAAGGTGCACATGCAAATGGGGCCATAATGCATGTAATTATGGCCCCATTTGCATGCAGGTGCACCCATCCCCAGCGACTTGCCCCTGAAGCCCTGCCAGGCTGCAGCCGTCGGGGACCGACGCCCCCTGCACAAGTGGCAAAGTGCTCCACTGCCCGATCGCGGGCATATGTATACATTTTAAAATGTCCTATATCCCTGGTGGTCCAGTGGACCGCTGGCAGCCCGATCGCAGGCATATGTATATATTTAAAACGTCCTATATCCCTGGTGATCCAGTGGATCGCTGGCAGCCTGATCGCGGGCATATGTATATATTTAAAATGTCCTATATCCCTCGTGGTCCAGTGGACCGATCACGGGCAGAAGTCTAAAGACAGATCAAATCCCATCCCTGGTGGTCCAGCGGTACCCCTCCCCACCCTCCCACTGAGCCTCGCCACCCACTCCCCCGGCCAGTGGCGAGGCAACTCCCCACCCACAAGCCACCCGCCGCCCCACCGACTGACTGCGTATAGTACAGCTTGTACGCCCATTGGTCCACACGCGGCCAATAAGCGTGGCAGACCGTATTGCATTACACAGTTCAGATGCGCCTTTATCCCAAGCCATTCAACACGGACATGCATGCGCCGCCCATGCGCATGCATGTCCGTACTGGGGTCTCGGGATAAAGGGGAGAAAACACAAAAAGGGAGCACTGGGGCAGGGAGGATGATGCTCCTGAGTCAAGGAGAGAAATATTCACCGTTATCATGCATTGCTGCTTTATCTTTTATTTTAGCTGAAATAGTAGATGATGAATTCATTTTATCAAAACTACGATGTCAAAAACAAATGATGATGATGCGCATCTGCTCAAACCACATTTGGGGTTACAACAAAATTCCAGCATAATTTAATGGATCAGTATGCAACAGGCAGAATACAAAAAAAAAAAATTACATCACAAAATGCATGATTCAAGAAGGCCTACTGCCCCATTGTGAGAATTCAGTTACACCAGGGTTTGTTAACTAAACATTGCTGCATGATTTCTGTCCTTGTGACTGTTCAAGATGCACTCACTCTTTTAGAATGTTCATATAGGGCCCTATACACTAATACATTTTTGCCCTATGTGCCATGATAAATGGCCTGTAGGGCTGAGTTATGCACATTCCAGATATCCTTTGAACACCTATGGATGTAATAACACCCCACCCTTGCCAAATTGCCCACAAATACCCAGAACACACGTGAACCACTGCAGCTGCGCAGCCTGTCAGAGAAGGGGGCAGGGAAAGGGTGTGTCAGCGACGGTCAGGCAGAGTGTGGCATGCATGGTGTAGTATGTGCTTTGCCAGCCATATCTTGGGGGAGAGTTTGTTACGCCAGCTGGAGGACTACCATAACAGGTGCTCTTCCACCCAAACATGCTTTCAGAGGGCTCAGTTTTGCCCTGCAGTCAGAGACCCCAGCCCTCCTTCTTGACACAGTGGGCTGGGGTGAGTATGACAGCTGCAGGCACAGTACATATTAAAAGCAATTCACAGCCTGTGCCGATGGGGTAATGGTAGTCCTTACATGGACTGACAAATCCTATGATCCCCTGCTCCCGAGGAGCAGGGGATGTACTACAGGACTGACAGCAGCTTCTGATTTGAAGCCCACAGTCCAGCCTATGCCCATCTTCCCCGGCTGTGCCCGCCCTTTGCGAGAAGCTATGCCTATGGGCATCGTGGTATCCAGGGACAGTGAATCCCAGCCCTGTGTACCCATCTGAGGTGGGGTGTGAAGTGTGCAGGTGTGAGGATCAGTTTCAAGGGTGTAGACAGGCATACTCACTGTATGCATTTGTGTACAGTTTTGCTGAGTGCCTGTTGTTGTATATGCGTAATGGCGTCACCACACCTGAGGACGTGTGGGTGTAACAGTGCACGAGAAGCAATGGAGTAAAGCAGTTAGAAACTCCAACGTGGTGTCCTCGTTTTTATTGAATTGGTATACAGTGCATGGTAAAGTCGAGAATAGAACAATGGCGACGAGGTGGGATCAGTGAAGTGTTGGTTAAATCTGGAACTGAAAAAGAAAAAAACCCCCAACAAAAAAAAAAAAAGAAGAATAAATAAAACAGAGAAATGGAAAGTGCTATTCCAAAGTTTGATTGTTACAGTGAACCAGCCACGCTTGGGCCCGAGATGGACAAGATGGCTCACATCTTTTGAACTGTTTGCTGATGGGAAAGGATTGATATTAGCTGACGATGTGAGTGCAGCTACAAAGCAACGGAGGAGAGCTTTATTACTACATCATGCAGAGACAGATGTACAAGATATTTTCTCGATGCTTGGGGACACCGGCGGGCCAACGGACTATGCTTTGGCGGTAACAGCACTAAATGCCTACTTCGTGACACAAGTGAACACTGCGTTTGCGCGGCAGGCCTTCTACCAGCTAAGACAGAAGACAGAGGAGACCGTACAGCAATTTGTCACCCGTCTGAGACAATCAGCCAAAGATTGTGACTTTGCAGGCGATAAGGATAATCAGATAAGGGATGCAATACTAAGTAAATGTAACTCTGAATATGTACGCCGCAAATTGTTAGAGGAGGGGTCTGGGCTGACATTAGTGAGATTACTTGAGCTGTCTGCACAGTGTGAAAGAATAGAGGTGCAAATGACCGCAATGCACATGAGCTCAGAGGCCCCAAAACCTGAAACAGTTAATCGCGTATTCAAAAATGAGGAAAAGCATCGCAGAAGAAAGCCAAAAGGAGAAGAGGGAAAAGACAAAATGGAGAAAGTGTGTTACCGATGTGGCCACGCAGATCATTTGGCAAAAGACCCTACCTGCCCAGCGCGAGGACAGGCATGCAAGAAATGTAAAGGTAGAAATCATTTTGCTAGAATGTGTAAAACAAAAGGAAATGTGAAGCATACAGTTAAATGTGTCGATTCAGAGAAGCCAGACAGAGACTATGCATTTGTGATAAAGGAAAAAGGCGGCCCGGACAGAACAATGTTCTTGGTGGGGGGAGTCAACCTGTTGATGTTAATAGACTCAGGGGCTTCCAGCAATATTGTGGACCAGGAGACCTGGGAAATGCTGAAGAGTAAAAGAATCAAGTGTTGATCATCAAAGACCAACAAGAAACTGTACACATATTCAGCAACTGAACCACTGGCCGTAAAAGGGATCTTCACATGTACAGTAGCCATAGGCAATCGTAGTACACAGGCCGAATTCACAGTGATATGTGGACATGGCGAACCACTGCTGGGAAGAGAGACCGCTGTAAAACTGGGGGTACTCAGGCTAGGTGTCAGTGTAGCAGCAGTGTCTGATGTGGGAGGCCAGATAAGGCGACAATACCCTGGATTGTTTCAAGGTGTGGGAAAGCTTAACACAAAGCAAATAAGTCTGCACATAGATGAGAAGGTGGTACCTGTGGCACAGCCCATTAGGCTAATACCCTTTCACCTGAGAAAGCGGTGGAAACCAAAATTAAGGAACTACTGGACATGGACATAATCGAGAGGGTGGTTGAGGCCACACCATGGGTGAATCCGGTAGTAATCGTAGCGAAACCAAACAAAGAAATCAGGATGTGCCTGGACATGAGACAAGCGAACATAGCGATTATACATGGCAGGTACCCAATCCCCACGGTGGATGAACTGTTGCAAGGCATGAACGGATCTACCACATTCAGTAAGTTGGATCTTAAATGGGGCTACCATCAACTGGAACTGACACCAGAATCAAGAGGTATAACAACATTTGCAGTGCATAATGGGACGTACAGATACAAAAGACTCATTTTTGGAGTTTCATCAGCCAGTGAGCAGTATCAGCACGAAATTGCAGCAGCACTGGCTGGCGTTGAGGGAGTGGAGAACATTTCAGATGATATCATTTTCCATGGCCCAGACAAGGAGAGCCATGACCGGCGGCTGCACAAGGTGCTGAACAGATTGGCGAATTCTGGCCTGATGCTTAATCCAGACAAATGCCAGTTCAATATGGATAAACTGGTCTTCATGGGTATGTTACTCTCGCAAAAGGGCATAGGCCCCACGACTGAAAGAGTAAGAGCAGTGGTCGAGGCCAGGGAGCCTGAGACAGCATCAGAGGTTCGCAGCTTCCTTGGATTAGTGGGATATAGTAGTAGGTTTATCCCTCAGTTCTCCACGCTTATGGAGCCTCTGCGGAAGTTGACAAAGAAGGACACAATATTCAATTTTAGACCGGAGCAAAAGATGGCGTTCCAAGCACTGAAGAGCAAGTTAGCCGAAGCGGCAATGTTAGCTTACTTCGACAAGGATGCGCCCACTAAAGTGATAGCAGACGCAGGACCGGTAGGCATAGGAGCTGTACTGGTGCAGGAACAACACAGAGAGATGGTTCCAGTCTGTTATGTGAGCAGGAGTCTGATCTGAGCGACGAGGTACTCACAAATGGGCGTGAGGCCCTTGCATTGGTTTGGGCCTGTGAGAAGCTTCACCCATATGTGTACGGCAAGAGATTTGATTTAATGACTGACCATAAGGCGCTAGAGGCTATCTACAGTCTGCGCCAAACCGTGTGTCAGATGGAGCTGCCAGTATTGAGACTACAACCTTACGACTTCCGAAGCAGTACATACCGGGAGATATAACATAGCAGACCCTTTGTCTCGTCTATTGGGAGAGACGGCAATGAAGGAATCACACACACATGGAGCAGAAGAGTACATACGGTTCATAACCGTTAATGCAACTCCGGGTGCATTGACCACAAGAGAGGTCGAGGAAGCATCGGCGATTGATGAGGAACTGAGAGAGGTGAGAAGTGCCATTGAGACGGGGTGCTATGAGAGGTGCAAGGCATATGCCCCCGTGGCAAGCGAGCTGAGCACAATTGGACAGTTAGTTCTCAGGGGGACGCGTATTGTGTTACCCCGTGGACTTCACCAGAGAGCTATAACTTTAGCCCATGAGGGACACTTAATAGGGCACCAAACAGTACCTCAGGAGCAAAGTATGGTGGCCAGGAATGGATAAGGCCGCAGAGAAATATGTCAAATCATGCCATGGTTGCCAGATTGTAGCGCGACCAGACGTACCAGAACCGTTGAGACCAACGATGTTACCTGAAGGACCGTAGCAGGATCTTGCCACTGATTTACTAGGTCCACTACCCACAGGACAGTCAATATTGGTAGTTGTCGATTATTACAGCAGATATTATGAATATGACGTGATGCAATCCACGACGGCTGAAAAGGTGATTGATAGTTTGGAGACCATCTTCAGTCGCCATGGCCTTCCCATAACAATCAGGTCGGACTGTGGTCCGCAGTTTATGTCGATTCAATTCCAGAGATTCTGTCGGGAGAACGGAATACAGCACGTGAGGACGACAGCAAAATGAGCACAGGCGAACGGTGAGGTAGAGAGACAGAATGCCTCTCTCATGAAGAGGATTCGGATTGCACAGGCTGAAGGGCTGGACTGGAAACGAGAGCTACGCAAATATGTGACTGTATACAGATCCATTGATCACTCTACTACGGGTCGGAGCCCGGCTGAGCTTCTTTTCAAGAGAAAACTAAGGGGGAAACTTCCAGATATATCCACACTGGAGAGTGACCTAGAGGTACGAGACAGAGACGCTGAGAAAAAGGGGAAGTACAAAGCCTATGCTGACAACCAATGCAAAGCCAAATATTCGGAGGTGGACGTTGGGGATCAAGTCCTTGTGAAACAAGACCAAGTAGATAAGTTCGTAACACCTTTTAATAAGATACCACATACGGTGATCAGCAAGGAGGGAAACCAAGTGGTTGTTCAGTCACCAACGGGAGCAAGATATTGCAGGAACACAACGTTCATGAAAAGATACATGCCTGAGGAGACTACTCTACAGATGAATGAGAATAACCAACCCGAGGAAACTGGAGGGCAGAGTCCTATGTTACAGAGATCGGGTGAATCCACCCAGGAATCGCCACAAAGGCCTATAACACCAAGAACAGACAGGCCTCATAGGCAAATTAAATTACCTCAGAGACTTAAGGACTTTATTATTAAGTAGTTATACCATAGAGTAACCACCTATAGATATAAAAAAAAAATAATAATAGTAAATAAATATACGCAAGATTAAGGGAATAAAAGATGTATAACAAGTTTAAATCTAAGTAAAGGGGATGTTGTATATGCGTAATGACGTCACCACGCCTGAGGACGTGGGTGTAACAGTGCACGAGAAGCAATGGAGTAAAGCAGTTAGAAACTCCAACGTGGTGTCCTCGTCTTTATTCAATTGGTATACAGTGCATGGTAAAGTCGAGAATAGAACACCTGTCACAAACCATATGCCTTTCTGTTAACATTTGCATTCTGATCTGTAGTATTTGGGTTGGTATAAGCCACTGAGGAGTGACTCTGTTTAAACTTCTGTTGTTTAGGAGACAGATACATGCATAACTTCTTTAGAGATTAGCGGAATCATCTGACAACAATCTGACTTGTTTGGAAGGGGGTGCCATTTGGAAAGGATGTGTACATTTTTTAATGGGGGGTTGTAACTGTTGCAGATTGTGTACAAAATGGAAATTTCTGGTTACACTCTGGGATCAGTACAAGCCTTTTCTAGCACATACTGAATCACTTAGTGTAAAGAGCCCATAGTGCCTTTTCCTTTTTGAATACGGTGAGTATTACAAGGTAGACTTAAAAACATCTGTTTACTTCAAAGATGTTATGCGATACATGTATGGCTTTAAAATGTGATTTGGTGTTTCAAAAAACCTCTGTACAGAACTTGTGAACAGTTGACTTACATTGCTGTATTTCATGACTCGTGTATCACATTTCGGTCTTGTCTGACTTCACATCAGAAATCTGTCTTATGCCTGGCTACCTCAGTCGCAGGGCAGCAGCATTCTGTACTGCCACCTACAGGACCTAGGTTTCAGAGAGGGCTCTGGCTCCAAGACCTGTCCCCAGAGCACTAGTGTTTGGGGGAAAGGGGCAGTTATCTGGCACATGAGCTAACCCAACTCTGTGGACAGACAAGCAGTGTGTTAGGTTCCGCCACAGAGTTAGACAGTCTGCCTTCTTGCCATCACACGGTGCAGTCATTGGGCAGCACGGGGAGAAGAGGGGAGCATTGGGACAGGGGTATTACATGAATAAATGCCCTTGTGTCTCCTAGTCTTGGGTGCTGTCATGTATTTGGGGCAATGAATGTGAAGGTTTACATTACAGACAAGCATATAGTCTGGGCACTCACAAAATGTGTTTTCTTACTCTATGCACTGTTCCCATCCACTGTTGACATTGTGTTTCTGTGATGCAAAATGTGTTTTCTTACTCTTTACGATCATCCCATCCACTCCTGACATTGTGGGTCTTTGATATTTCATTGTCTTTTCCTCTCTTTCTCTTGCCTGCTTCAGACTGCTGTCCATTATTCTTAGTTCAAGGATCAAAAGGCATGACTAGTATGGGCCGGTTAGCGGTGCGGCAGTGGCGTGCTGCACTGCAACCTGGGAGAGCAGGCTTTGTGTGCAATCCCAGAAATCCTACACTGCAGCCAACTGGGATGTCACCAAACTGAGCTTTGTGACTCCTGGGGAAGGAGGGAGGGTAGGAGGGAAGGAAAGGGGGGAGGGGAGAGAGAAAGAGAGAAGGAGGGCAGTAAAGAGGGAGAAAGGGAGTATGAGAGGGGGAGAGGGAGGAAGGGCAGGAGTGTGGGGGAGGGACAGTATGGACGACCTGGCATTAATGCACATTGTACCATCCTATTTTGCCACCCCTCATATTCTGCAAGTTTCATCACAATCTATGACAGTGTGGCGTTACAATCGTAAATCAACATTAGACAGAGTCCATGGGAAAAAAATGTGTGCTACTGGTAGGCAAATCTAATGGGAGACCAAGATGTGATGTTACACTGCCCATGCATGAATCAGCACTGCGACATTTACATCAGCCATGAAGGCAGCTAGTCACCGACCCTCCTGGGGAAAACTAGGAGTTGCAACCGTGGCAGACTCAAACATTGGTGGCAAAAGTGGGAACAAAAAAGTCAAGAATGAAACACAAATAAACAAAAGGCATTACAGTCCTACCTTACAAATTTCACCCTACCAACACAATGGCTAAAGCACAGAAAAGTTTCCAAGCCTTAGTTTTTAACTACGTGCCTGCTGGTTAACATCTCCAACAGTCAGGTCAGGCAAGAGCTTAGGAAAGATTTGCTCAGGCTGGCAGTTCCAGACAGAGGTTTTTCCTTCATACAGTACTTACAGCACTCCTTTGAGACTGATTCAGGGAAACACTTTTAAGAAATTGTTCTGCTGCATTGCTGAGAGGAAGTCCTTGTAACCCACAGCTTCCAAGTTCTCATATGACAGTAAGTAGAAAAAAAACTTACCATAAGCAGATGACCCCAAACAACCAGACGAAAGTTGATTGTCACGTCCATAACAGTCAGTGCATGATGGAGAAAACAAAGAAAAAGGAAGTTATTATAATTAGTTGTAGTAATCCATGAAACGAAACTTTGATTAATACTTTTGTATAACTGTATGATTTTTAATACTTTGGTAAAATTCAGGGATGCAGCTCCAGAAAAGTTGTGAAGTAACACAGGCTACATCCTTAGGCCTGCAAACCGTAGCTTTTTAGTCTAATCTGAGTGTGTACGGGGTTGAATCCACAATTCCCTTTCTTTTTTCTGTATTTATATTTTCCACATTTTTCTCCCTACTATCCTGGGACCCCAGCACATGGGAGTGGATGCGTGTGGAGGCGCAAAAGTTCACCATGGTGCCAGTTCCGGACCCTTCCGCCCCTCCCCAGGCAATCGCTGGGCTCCCCATAGCCTGACACTACCATCCATTCCCACCGAGTGGCAGTCAAGGGCTGGGAAATCCCTCTTCCCTCCCCGGGAGAGGAGAGCCGCCTCACTGCAGCTCAATCCTGCTCCTCGCCCTCCTCCCACCAACCCCCGACAACCCAGGCTCATTGCCGAACCCGGGTCACCAGTGTGGCCTGAGGTGTGGCATCCAATGCCTCAACCCTCAGTGCCTCCAGAATTTATTTTAAAGAGAGAAGCAATTTTGTCGAGGTGTGTCAGTTCTCAGGAAAAATGTTCATTTCCTAAACAAACTTAGGCTAAACTTAGGCTATTCGTTGGCATGGGGTGATAGCAGTAGTTACTTTGCTACCTAGCTGGATCAGCTAGTGCTATTGTTAGCAAAAGTTATCTCCAGCTGCACCTCGGACCCCTGCAAGAAACAGCCTGTCTTACCCTGACAAGAATCTCATCATATCTCATCAGCAGGGCTAACCTATAAAAAAGATGTACTTTATGTCCGATCTGGGGCCTTACTTTTAAAAGGAATAGCAGCCCACAACCCCTTCCTCCTCAAAGTGCCATAAGCTTCAACTTTTATTTTAATCAACCTTTATTGTCTCCCAACTAGCCTAACGGAACTCCCAGCCCCATCACTGACCCTTTTCATGGTCTTACTAGTTACCTACCACTTTGTTTTTTTCAGTTTTAGTTTTTGTTGACTGGGTAAGTGCACTAGACAAATTCTGCCTATTTTTCAGGCATGACCCGGGGGAAGGGGATACAGATGAATGCCAACCGACCCTGAACCAGATTAAGCTGTTGGTGGTACTTTTGGTGAATGGGGGAAATTTGGCCAGGGCAACGAGGGAAAATTCCCCTACTCTTTTTGATAAGTACCAGGGGATCTTTAACATCCACCTGAACTACCACCAGAGCAGGCAGATGGGACCTTGGTTTAACATCTCATCCGAAAGACGGCACCTCAGGAATGCAGCACCCCCCTCATGCTGCACTACAGTGTCAGTATTGTGGAATTTAACCCAAGTGCCTGGTGTGGGGATAGAACCCACAGCTTTCTGATCTCCCGGCCTCAGAGGCGAGTGTGCTACCTGCTGAGCCACTGACACTTGCCCAGGACCCAAATAGTGGTGGGTGGCCTACCGTGTTGGATGTGCATGGGCCTGTGAGGAGGCCTGCTATGTTGGTTGTGCATGGACCTGTGGGGAGGCCTGTCATGTTGGTTGTGCATGGACCTGTGGGGAGGCCTACCATGTTGGTTGTGCATGGACCTGTGGGGAGGCCTACCATGTTGGATGTGCATGGGCCCATGGGGAACCCTACCATGTTGCTGTGCATGGACCTGTGGGGAGGCCTACCATGTTGGTTGTGCATGGACCTGTGGGGAGGCCTACCATGTTGGTTGTGCATGGACCTGTGGGGAGGCCTACCATGTTGGTTGTGCATGGACCTGTGGGGAGGCCTGTCATGTTGGTTGTGCATGGACCTGTGGGGAGGCCTACCATGTTGGTTGTGCATGGACCTGTGGGGAGGCCTACCATGTTGGATGTGCATGGGCCCATGGGGAACCCTACCATGTTGCTGTGCATGGACCTGTGGGGAGGCCTACCATGTTGGTTGTGCATGGACCTGTGGGGAGGCCTACCATGTTGGTTGTGCATGGACCTGTGGGGAGGCCTACCATGTTGGTTGTGCATGGGCCTGTGGGGAGGCCTGTCATGTTGGTCCTGCATGGACCTGTGGGGTGGCCTACCATGTTGGTTGTGCATGGCGCCTGTGGAGGGGGGGGGTCTGCCATGTTGGTTGTGCATGAGCCTGGGGGGAACCCTGCCATGTTGGCTGTGCATGGACCTGTGGGGTGGCCTATCATGTTGGTTGTGCATGAACCTGTGAGAGGCCTGCCATGCTGGTTGTGCAGGGGCCTGTGGGGGGCTGCCATGTTGGATGTCATGGGCCTGTGGAGGGGCCTGCCATGTTGGTTGTGCATGAGCCTTTGTGGGGACCCTACCATTTTGGTTGTGCAGGGGCCTGTGGGGGCCTGTCAAGTTGGATGTGCATGGGCCTGTGGGGGCTGCCATGTTCATTATTCATGGGCCTGCCATGCCGATTGTACATGGGCCTGTGGGGGGCCAACCATGTTTACTGTGCATGGGCCTGTGGGGGCCTGTCATGTTGAATGTGCAGGGGCCTGTGGGTGTGCCAATGCAACAGTGAGTCAGGCTTTCCTCCAGCCCTGGTTTTTCTCCCTCGGCAACAGCGCAGTGACGACACATGCATACAAGTCGACTGGCATCCAGTGGCTGCCACTCCCTTTACTATGGTCCTACTGTGCTGTCTCCCAGCCTGCACCAGATAGCAGATAAACAGCGCTCCCTAGGATACTTGATCCTCCCTCCTCTCACCAGCCCCCGAGTGACTTAAGTCATTCTCAAACCTAGGTTGCTGGCAGAGCAAGTGGTAATGCTTCTGCTGTGTTGTAAGGCTGGCTTAGGTATTCATTAATTTAAAATAACTCGTAGCATAAAAACATTTCCATCAGAGGGCCACATCTGCAGCACATCTGTCTTCTGTTGTTGCTGGACGTGACCACCAGCAGACCTAAATGGGGCATGACTTAAAAATATATGTGCTGCATAAAATGTGCTCTGTCAATTGCCATAAACCGTGATGTGCTGTAAATTGTGGCAGTTTTGGAAAATGGCTCGGGACCCTATTGCAAGCAGCAGCTCCAGTTTTAAACTAGTGCTTTGAGGCAGACTCTTGAGGCCTTGCAGTTTAAAGAAAAAATCTGGCCTGTGATAACTACGTTTGGTGGTGGTGGGGATAATTAAATTAGGATGGGTGAGGCAATTGTGACCTGGTTCAGATTCTGGTCAGAATCTCATAGAATGTGACCTGGATCACCCAAGTCAATCCAAAGCAGCTGGGGGAGGGGACAGATCTGAACCCAAACTTCCAAACTGGGTGAAATGTTACTGCAGTATATAGGCAAACCTTCAAGCGAACCAGATTGGATTCTTGATTGGCCCAGATCTCGGAGAATTAAACTTGGATGATTTGAGGCAAATCACGCTGGGGGGGGGGAATCTGGAGTTGAACTTGAACTGGTTCCCCTGTTCCTCATGTCAGACCATGATTTATTCTGCACACATTGTGCACTGGAAAAATCTGGGGTCCAGGACTCTGACAACAGTTTAGGAATTTGTTCCTAATGATCTGGAACAACAGTTCTCTCCCCCCCACCCGTTAATTTGGAGTTATTTATTCATGCACGAGAAGCCTGTTAGTCTTTACTCTGGACGTTCAAGTAACAGTTGCTTGCCCATACATCTTTCATGGTTATTATTAATTAATATTTTAGCAGCTTGTCTTCTTTTTTGGCAACCTTGTTGACAGGTTCAGTATTCTCTGTTGTCAGCCTCACTGAGGATTGCATTGCTGTTGGCTTCTGTTTGCCTCCAAATCCCAAGCACTGATGTATAGACTTCCTAAGCGATTAACGTTGAGTATTATCACAATCCACCATCTGGCTTGTTGGTATAGAAACCTTTCTGTAAAAAGGTTAAAAGAACTCCTTTAACCAACAGTATACACTCTGAGGCCAAAATAAACAAGAAGACGAAGCTATACCATATCATTCTTGCTGTGACTTTATTGCAAATAGCAGTTATTCTTACAAAACTCCTCACAAAAAATTTGTCATCTACACAGACAAATATTCAAGGGGGATAAATAGCGTCACTGTTTCTGCTGCGGTGATTAGCTTCTGCCTTCCTCTATCTTTAGTTCAGCATCATCTGTCAGTTTATGGCACGCACGGACACACATTGATGAGGCAGCAAATAAAGATTAATTGAATATTTGGAAACGTATGTCTTTGAGCAGGGCCTACAGTGGAATAAATATGTAGAAGGTGTATTAACTGTTCTCTAACATGGCAATCCACAGTCCCCTTTAGTTCAGCGATTGAAATACTCTGATGCTTAGTGCTTATTTAACACTACATAGTCCTAGGTTGGCCACTGTGAGTCTATCTGTCTTTGTAGATACATTTTTAAAAAGTATGTTTTATGTACTGTTCCTCCCCAGTCTTTCTTTGACAGCAGCTTCTTCTTTTACCCTTTCCCACTGCCTCATAGAGCACAGAAGGTCATTGGCCATATGCCCGCAACCATATTTCTCAACCCTTGAGAACTGAAATAAGGGACACAGACTTTCAAAATGAGGGAAAATGAAGGACAGTGACACTCATAATGAGGGACACACCTCAAACTGGGAGTTACAAGTTCAGAACACTGCGGAAACCACTGTGTTTACTTGTAGAATTATTTTAAGTTTTTTATTTAGCTGCTTAGAATATTATTTATTTCTGCTTTTAGACCGGAATTTACAGCACATTCTCTGTGTGGGCAGCACCTTTTCCTTGAGGGACAGGACAATTTTGAGGGATAAAATGGGGATGCCTGTTATAATCAGGGATAGTAGAGAGGTATGCCCACAACAGTCTCTCTGTGTTATACCAGCAGCATGGGGGAGGGGGTGAAGGTTTTTCCTCACTCTGTTTTTCTAAATTAAATTTTTGCTCCCATCAGAGCACCCACTGTGTGTATTACAGGCCCTCCTCTAATCTAAAGTGGAAGTCATAAGGTTGCTCTGGGAATCCTGCCCACTGTATTTTTTTGTCGTTGACTCTATTTATGCGCTGCTTCCTGGAACTCTCTAGGCTACCCCTACTCATCAGCATCGCTCTACTGCCCACCTGATGCCCTGCTTCCTGAGAGGGTAGCTGCCCCCCACCAACCTCCTGCCGGCAGACCTCCCAGCTCTGAGGCCCCTAAGGTAGGGCTGTCTCCATTCCGTCGCTCTAGCTAGAATCTAATTTGCTGTCCGAAGTGGTGGAAGGACAGAGGGGGAAACAGTTCAGACAAGGCCCGGTATTGGGTGTGTGGTGATGCAGTCCTGAGAGGAGCTGTCGCCTATCCAGGTGCGGGGTATTTCTTACTGTTTTCCCCAGGAGCGCGAGCGTGCAATGACGTCTGCACAGCTGAGACGTAGATGTCTGCCGCGCTCCTCCCGCTATGCTGCTCCATGATAGTTGTACCCCCGGTCTCCACCAGGAGTCTGTACTGCACTGGAGACACCCTGGAACCCTCCCCAAGGAGAGGAGAGCAGTCCATCGGATGCACAATCCTTCCCTCTCCTGCCGACCCCCGGTGCCAAGTTTGTTCCTGAACTCATGTCTCCGGCGTGGCACGAAGTGTGGCATCCAACGCCTGAACCTTCAGTGCCATCGGGCCAGCCTGCCCACTGTATTGCAACAAAAAATACAGCTGCCATGCTATCTAGCTAGGCTGAAATATTTTTTTCACTCAGTAAGTATATGTTACATATAATGATAGCTTGTTGGCTTGCCCTTCGTTTTGACTGGCAGACCAACAAACCAATCAGCAGCCTCAGTTTCATTTTTTTTTTTTTTGGAACCCTTGTTTATCATATTAAAGAGGGTAGTGTACTACCTACAACTTACATTAGTTTTTACAAGGAGTCAACAATTACCTTTTATATCTGAGGTAGTTTTTCTTTTCCATTTGGTGAACTAGAAGATTATTATTATTTTTATTTTTTGCATTTACATTTTTTCTGCCTCTGGAGCCCTGGCAGGCGGCTTCAACCATCCCGACAGAGGGACTCTCTCTCTGGTCCCACCTCCGTGCTGTTTAGCCCCAGAGTATTCCCTGCGGATTGCCGATAGTGGGAGCCAGGAGGAAGTTGCCGGCTTCTCCCCTCCTGGAGACTCAATCCAGATTCCAGGGCTGCTCCCAGGAGCGGTAAGCCACCATCGAGCCTGCCAGGCTTGATTTTCCTCCAGTTTTCGCCCGTCCCCCTCCCTGCTGACATAAAGGCGGCAGCTTCCAGCCTCCTGACCCGTACTGCCCTCCCGCCACCACCAGAGGGCAGTCAGCAAACAGGAAGACTGGTCTCCCTCCCCCCCACCGCCCGAAAGAGGAGAGCAGTCCTCCGGACACTCGATCCTCTCTCCCTCCCTCCCTGCTGACCCCCTGTGGCCCAAGCTCATTCCTGGACCCGGGTCGCCAGCATGGTGTGAGGTGTAGCGACCAGCGCCTCAACCTCCAGTGACACTGGGCTGGCTGCAGAAGATTATTTTTGTTACCTGATGTTAGAAGGTGTGATGTGTGGAGCAGCACTCTGCCTGGTAGCTGACATGTCTAGCTCTGTTCCTCCAATTACATCAGTAGCATTGTGACCTCAATGACTGTGACATCACAGCTGCTCAGGAAGAGCCACACAGCAACTGCCAGGTCGGTCACCTTTGATGTTACAGTCAGTGAGGTGACGGTGCTGATGATTTATTGGCGGTATTAGAACTAGGGTACTGTATGTCAGTCGCCAGGCAGAGTGCCAGTCCACACACCGGCATGATACTGTCACATAGACAGCTTTCTTCTTAAAGTTGGTAACAGTTTCATGTCTGCTATTTTTGGTTCTACTCATTTAAATTCCTCTGTAAAGATCACAACTTCAGTTGTTTCAATTTGACAGTTTCTTTTTTTAAATCTCATGATGTACAGTAACAAACCCTCTACTCTGCTTCTGAAATGTTCTCCTTCTGTTCCCAGGTCCTAAAATCTACATTCCCATTCCTGAAATGTTAAATGCAGTTTTACTGGTCGGCTGTGTAGGTACAATATCTTGAACCAACATTATTAACCAGCACTTTCATGGGTAGGACACGAATGCAGGTACAGTTATCCATATAGTACTGTAGATAAAGGGAGTGTATCAAGTTCTCCTCCATACCCAGAGCCACGGTCAGAAAATTCTACCATCCAACCCAGGCACATCCCCACGTTTCACCAGAATCCTCTACCTCCTACCACCTCCGTCTAATTCTTTATGGAGGGGGTACCCTCTGAAAGCCACAGGTGTGTTATTGCCCTCTGGGCTGCCACCACAAGTACCCTCCACAAGTGAGCTGCATCTCTTACCCTTAATCTCCTCCTCTGGTACTACCCCTGTACTGCATGTTCTGGACCAAGCCCGGCCATTACACCAAATAGTCCATTTAAGGCTTTTCCCAACTCAGGGTGCAGGGTGTGGGTCTGGAGTGGGTGGTCAAGGGTGGGTGGACAGCTGTTCGTGGAGGGTTCACTACACACCAGGGAACATCGGGTGACATTGTTCAATGCATATGTTGTTTGGTATGTGTACACTTTTCCCTGTACTTATTTGAAAACTGTATACAATGTTATGGGCAGAAAAACAATGGCTAGGGAATATACTTCACGATATGGGGGGGGGATGATCTGATCATAGGGGATCACTGAACACCAGGGAAGGTATCACGCGATATAGGATGGGCAATCGGGGGTTGGGGGACCACTAGACACCAGGATATATACCTCATGATATAGGATGGGTGACTGGTAGCCGATCGATTAGCAAAACGGTAGCACAACCACTTGCTGTGTTGACAGCCTGGGTGTAGAGGTGACTCAGGGCATCGGATGGTCAGCCAGGGGGAGGAGGAGTGATCATTCAGAGGACTGCTCCCCTCCTCTGGGGAGGGGGTGGCGAAACGATCGATGTATGCCTGGCCCCTCGCGATGGCTAGGGGCAGGATGCTGGTAGCTGCAACATGTGTTGAAGAGCAGCGCAAACTGGGTACGTCACGTGCGGATGCACATGTGATGTCACCCTAGATGTCACTGCATGCACACTCCTTAGGGGTGGGAGACAGAAATCAGAAACATACCCTGACTGGCAGGATGAGCACCAGCTCTCCGCAGGCCTTGCTTCAGTGACCAAGCGTTTCCCAAAGCTGCATCCATTACAAGGTGGGTCGGGGGACTCTCCACCACAGGAAGGGGAGGCTGGCCAATCCATGGTGGGCTCATGGAAGGGTAAGTCCAGGAGAAGCTGGGTGACAAGGCGGGGGGGGGGTGTCGATGTGAAGGGTACCAACCAGAACAGAAGGGGAATAAACAGAATAATTAAAAAAAACAAGGATGGGTGCTCAGTCATTGTGGCAAGTTAAGAGCCAGGTTTCGGCAGCATTAAACCGCATTGTGGGGGGGTGCTAGAGAGCCAAACACAAAGTCAGACATGCATCAGAGCAGCTCTGCCAGAGCATTTACAATTGGATTAAAAATTACCTTTTTAGTTGCTGGAGTACTAATTCTTTCACTACTGTTTGACAGCCCAGGACACCCTAAACATTTTAATACCTTTTGTGGAATGATAGTACACCCACAAGGAGTGACAGGCAGTATGAGCTCTAAGCTGCAACAACAGGCACAGCAGGGCCAGAAAACTACGGCAGGCGATGGCAGTGTGAGCGGCTGAATGACATATCTGACTTCTTGCCCTAGGACACAGTTCTAAATGCAGTCTGAGAAATGGACAAAAAACCTGAAAAGACACTGGAAAGGATGGGAATGCAGGATAGTGAATCACGGGAGCTGGGTCTGCTGCAAAGGAGGCTGATGAGCCATCGAAGAGAACTCAGACCACAGTGGCAGCGCTCACATCAGACAATTCGCATCTCTGTAGCAGGTTAGAGACGCTAGAAAATGTTCCAAGGACAATGAATCTCTGGGTAGTGGGCCTCCCCAAACACATCGAAGGGGAGGATTTGGTGTCCTACGTCAGAATCTCTACCTGGAGACTATCCCCTGGAACCGGATGACATCCACAGGGCATACCACATAAACATTCGCAAGGCACAACTTAATATGGATGCACTTCGTACTATTTTGGTTGTCACAAAGGGTCCAGAAATATGAGACTTCATTTTGCAACAGGCCTGGGCTAATTGTCCTGTGCAACTGGACAACAGTGAGGTTAAACTAAACCCAAATTGGTTGTATACCATTCATAGCGTGAGAAAGCTTTTTGATCTCCTTAGGCAGCAGCTCAGGAGTTTAGGGATAATTCACTCACTATTAGCTCCTGCATGTGGAGCATATAACATACAGAGGCAACACATTTCATTACTTGGACCCAAATGAGGCAAAGAAGAAGGTCGACAAGCTGGCGGCAGAGTTCAACAGCTGTCCTGGCCAGGATCAGGAGGAAGGAGTTCACCCACAGAAGAGGAGTAAAGTGGTTATTTAGTCGCTCTGTACTTTGTTAGGGACTCCTACTGGGTTAAGTGGGAATGGATGTCATTTCATTTTAGTCTTAGCCGTTTGTTTTAGAAATCCTGTATCAGTAGAATGCCTATAATCTGCCCCTACTGACAGGGTGGTGAATACTGTTTAGTTTACTATGAAACATGGAGCAGACCATCAGGCGAGCCTTGAGCAGGATTGTGGTTTGGCACGCTTAGTGATGCACTGTGTAATCTGATTTAATAGGCAGCAGGTATCCTGAACTACAGTTTGCGATTTGAACACGCTTACAGTAATTACTGTGCCCTCTATTTTCCTGTTTTCTGGTCACCCTGCCCCTGCTAGAAGCACATGTAGGGATAGGCTGCTGAGGCACCCAGTAGCAACCAGTCCCAAGCTGTGCTCCAAGGCCCCTCCCATCAGCTACAGAACCCCTGCACCTCCACCCATGTTCACCCAGATGGCAGTAGAGGAGTGTGACTCAGCACCCTCCCCCCCAGAGGAGGAAAGCAACCAATGCTCTGCCTGCCTTCCCCTGGCCAACCCTCCGACAGCCTGGGTTTGTTCCGGAGCCCAGGTCGGCAGCAGCGCAAGCTGTAGCACTACTGTTGCAAATAAATGCCCTGTTAACCTGTTTTGGTGCCCAGATTATGCCTGGTTTCTTTGCCTGCCCTTGCCCCTCAGCCCACCACTCCATTGGGCTGCCCATAGAAACATAGACTTTGATGGCAGATAAGGACCGCTCAGTGCACCCAGTCTGCCTATTTCCTACCTATTGGATAAGCTGAAGATCCTAGTTAACCAGCAGCCTACTTCATCCTAACCACCACCAGAATTGCCTTATGTCTGTTCCATGCATTCTTGAATTCCCCCACTGTTTTTGATCCCAGACCTCCTCAGTAAGGCCATTTCATGCATCCACCACCCTGTCCATGAAAAAATACTTCCTCACGTTGCCCCGAGCCATCCCCCCTCTATCTTCAAATTGTGCCCCCTTGTTCTTGCACATCTCTTTTTCTGAAAGATGCTACCCTCTTGGACTTTGTTGATTCCCTTGAGGTACTTGAAAGTTTGTATCATGTCCCCCCTCTCCCTCCTCTCCTCGAGTGTATACATATTAAGCTTCTTTAGTCTCTCTTCGTACGGCTTCTGGTGCAGACCATGCACCATTTTAGTTGCCCTCTTCTGGACTGCCCATTGTCCCTTTTGCTTGCCAATCTCATCCCTCTGCTGCCATCTGCTGCCATCTGATTACCATACTGTACAGCTTATCCCTGCTGGGGGGCCCCCTTCCCCGAGGGGGGAGGGCATGGGGGAAGAGGAGTAACAGACTCTGACCCCTCCGGAACAACTAGCACAGGGCACAGGAGTGGTGCGCCTGGGGGGACTGTGGCATGGTGGGATGTGGTGGCCATCATCTGGCTAGCTGAAGTGATTTTCCATTGTTTTTTTTGAAATCTCTATTTAGCCCTCCTATGTCCTGCGGACCCCGACCCTTCAGGAGCGCCAAGGAGTCATCCCCCTGCCTCACTCACCCTGCCCGATACTTACCACCCGGTTCCCATGCAGCTGTGGCCCCCCCCCCGAGTGGAGCCGAGGTGGGGTGGCAGACACCCCAATACTGTAAGTGGCATCGGATCGGGGGTAGTCAGGCAGGCGAGGGAATATCGAGGGCACGCTCCGGGTGCTCCATCTTCCCGCATCTGCAGGCTTTTGAGCTTTCCTAAGGGAGGAGTTGCACACTTACATAAAGACATTGCCAGCCGCCGCCACTCCTGATCCCCAACGTCAACTCTGTGCCTGCCATGTCCCTGGCTTCCACCAGGGGCCAGTCGGGTGCCGGGTATGGATCCCCCTCCCACCCAGGAGAGGAGGAGAGCTATCCTCTGGATGCTCAATCCTCTCCTTCCCCTGCTCCTCTCCTTCCCCTGCTGATCCCCAATGTCCCAGGCTCGCTCCCAAACCCGGGTCGCTGGTGTGGTGCGAGGTGTGGCATTCAGCGCCTCAACCCTCAGTGCCACCGGACCGGCTATTTTCCATTTTTTATGGGGCCCCACCCACCTCCTACATGTGTGTGTCTGCAGTGGTGTCCTGAGTGTTCAGCAGCAAGTAGTCACCCATGCCACTTAGAATGTCTCTACTAGACCACCACTGGAAGCCACTCTAGTTGTGGAATACTGTAAACCCCCTCCCACCAGGAGGGAAGCATCCAAGGGATGCTTTGCCTCCCTCCCTGCCAGCCTCTGTTCCTGACATTCGGGCTCGGGTGTGAACCCAGATCGCCAGTGTGCCAGAGTGATGCCTCATCACACCGTGCCAAGAAACCAGCTCAGATTGTGCCTGTTAATCACAGATGTCAGTCTTAGTGGGTACAGTGACATTAGGAGTCACAGTTTATCAGTGTGCCTGTGTATCTCTT
Source organism: Neoceratodus forsteri (assembly GCA_016271365.2). Lineage (NCBI taxonomy): Eukaryota > Metazoa > Chordata > Ceratodontiformes > Ceratodontidae > Neoceratodus > Neoceratodus forsteri. The sequence goes on from CM057449.1 coordinate 1,734,569,293, forward strand.
GTATGCATTTTACCATGGACCATGGCTCAGTTGGCTATCCTGAATTTTGCTGACAGCTTTTGTCTCATGGATTTTTGGATGTACCCCATATGCGGTACCACAAGTGCAGACTCAAAAATACCTATCTTTAAAATGATTTGCATTTTTATTACAGTGTGTAATTAAGTAACCAATGTCTGATGTCATTAAATGTAATGTTGTGATTGCTGTGATTCTCTCATTATAAAATGAATAAACACAAAGTTAAAAAAAGAGAACAGCACTGCGATGGCGGCTGTTTAATGCTGCCAAAGCCTGTGAATACATCGCTGTGCATGTTTTATTTTTATTTATTTATTTTGTTTTTTGTTGTTATGCATTGGGATACCTCATTTGCATAGGAGCAGCAGTATCTTCTATACAGCCACATTGTTGGGTTTGTGCAATGCACTGGGGACCTGATTCACAAAGCTTTGCTCCAGCGTAATCCCAGTTTGCACCATGCAAACTGGATTTTGACCCAAGTGGTATTCGTAAAAGCATTTGCGCTGAGGCAAAGTTTTGAGGGGGATGCAATGCAAATGAGGGGGAGGGAACCTACATATCAGCGCAGTTCTATTCACTAAGCATTTTCTCCACACAAAGACCTTTTGAGGGTTTCCCTTGCGTGGAGAAAATACTGCCGAGGAAAACCTCCTCTCAACTCTTTTTTTTTTTTATTCTCTTTATCCTCCTCACAGCCTGCCTCCTCCGACCCTTCAGTGATGACCCCCGGACATCCCATTGCCCAGAACCCTGCCCACACAGACCACAGATCCCCTATAGAGCGCGGATTACCTCTGGCGTGGGACGCAGGTGGGAGGCTCTAACCCCGTGAACTTTACATTTTGTCGGGTTCGCGGGTCTGTTGGGCGGGCACGGGCACATCATGGGCACGCCCAAGGTCCTCCATCTTCCGGTTGAGGCAGGTTCTTTTCCTCGTTTTCTCCCTCCTGAGCAGCCGATGACCTCCCCTGATGTCATGGCCGTTGCGATCGTGTCCGTGCTGCTCAAGCCAGCCATCCCCTAGTGGGGCTTGCAGTTCCCTGAGCCTCGCTCGGGTCATGCAAGTGCCGGCATCGGCCGAATCCTCCTCGAGCAGGCGGCTGTCGCCGGACGCCTGCCTATCTCCCGGGCGACTCCACCGACCACCCGAGTCCGCCTCCCGGACCTGGGCCGCCGGGCGGAGTGAGGGTGGCGCCCAGCGCCCAACCTCAGCGCCACCGGCCGCTCCCTCCTCTCAACTCTGTGCAACCCTAGTGATTGGTGAAGGTACTGCCGCCCCCCTTGCCTGTCGCTGTCCCAAGTAATAGACACAGCTTACCCTGGTAGTCTAGTGGTCCCTCCCTCCTCCCTTGTTCTCCGATCGCCGCCCCATTATATGAAAAATATGCCCTGGTAGTCTAGTGGTCCCTCCCTCCTCCCCCGTGCTCCGATCGCTGTCCTTGTAGAAAAAAACAACTGTCCCTGTTAGTCCAGTGGTCCCTCCCCTCCCCAATCACTGATTGCCATCCCTGTAGAAAAACAACTGTCCCTTGTAGTCCAGTGATTCCTCCCCAATCACCAATCGCCGTCCCATTCTATAGTTCTCAAAATGTTCCTGGTAGTCCAGTGGTCCCTACCCATCGCTGATCACCACCCCTTGAATGATTAAGTAACATGTAAGCCCCCTTTTAGGAGCTTACTAGTTCATTTATTTGTAGCCATAGTGTCTGGAGCTTGGACCCTGCCTCCTGGCAGGGGGGACTTCAGCCCAAGGATATAAGTAGGTGGGGTTTTTGGCAGGAGAGGAGAGTCCTGGGAGAAGAGAAAAGAGGCAGGTGTGTGTTCCGGCTGTGAGGGTTGAGGTTCAGGTCCAGGGTTGGCTGACTGCCACCCTGGCCCACTGACCTCAAAGACCAGTGTAAGGTGTCACCATTGCCACCATTGTTAGCTGCTCCGATCCTCTATCCCACAGAGACCCAGTGACCCAGGTCCACCTCAAAAATGAGCTTGCTCAATGATGATTGCCTGGTTAAATAAAGACTTTGATTGATTGATTGAATGGCTCTTTGCTGAACTAACCCTGGGTTCTTCAAAAAAATTCTGCCTGGGTTGCTGCTACAACCCCCCTACTGGGGGTATCACTGGCTTATCCAACTTCCTGGATGGTCTAGGTCTACTTACTCCACCCAGAGACACTATACTACTCAGGAACTTAAACCTAAATTGGTTAAGTGCCCAGGAACCTGACTATGCCAACCTCCTAAAGTTATATGTAACCCCTAGGTGACGCTATCCCAAGGGCTACTGCCCCTGCCTGCTTGGCTAGTAGCAGGTTAAGGGGCCTGAGTTCTGAAATGGGTGCCTCCACCCGGAGGTCAGGGTTGGTAGTGGTCAAGTTAACCTGGGCACAGCCCTCCGGGACACTGTAACCCCCCTCTTTCCCCTCTAGTGGCCTGAACACTGTACAATAATCACTTTCACAATACCCCAGTACACCACACAAGTACCCACACTGTTTGCACTTATCACCAAGGCTGGTTCCTCTGGCTCGACCCTGGGGACCCCCTGTAAAACAGGTTTATGCACAGCAAATAGCAACAGTACAGTACTTTGAGCACAAACTGGAACCACAGTCAGATTACATGCAGAAAAAGTTAGATCTGATTTATTCAGGGGACTTGAACAAGGGAGGGGAAAAATCAGGTTAATTAGCTTAAAGGGTATATCAATCAAGCAGTTATGCATACGCTTTGAGTCCCCCCCCCACACAGTCCACCTCTGGGTACCCAGGTGGAGAAGAGATGGGCTAGCCAGGACCGTTGCCCAGGGTTGCAGCTGGTTGGGGCCCTGTGATGGAAAACACATGTGCAGTACACAATATTTGTAATCCGGAGCCAGAGAGCTCAGTTTGTAAAGGAAACGAAACAACAAGACAATCAGATGACACACTAAGATTAAGCTGTTGTTGCAGGGAGCTACTCTGGAGTTGAAAGTGGCCAGTGGCCAAAGTTCAGTGCCCAGTGACCAAACTTTTATCAACAATATGTAATTGGCTAACCAAAAGGTTGAGGAGATAGAAAGGTGTAAAATGGCTAGTGTAGAGGCTGCAAAGGGCTAGTAAAAGGTGAAGGTGGCTAGTAGATGACTACATGATACCAACATGTAGATTGATGTGCCTTGTAAGTGCAGAGGTGTTTGGAGAGTAATTGTTGAAACCATGCAAATAATGATACCACTGTGCAAATTGATGTCTGTGTAGATGCCCAGGTTCAAAAGGTGTTGGGGCCCTTTAAATAACCGTAGAAAATAAGTGAAGAGCATAAACCGTGTTTTAAAAAATAAATGTTTTTAAGAAAATTAGCTTTGCTTTGCTCAGCAGAGATATTTTGTACAAAACCTTCCTTCAACCCAAGGTCATAGCCAAAGATAAGTTTCAGCTGCTTCAAACCACTGCAGCTTAGATACAGTTCCTCATTTTATGATTTCTTGTGTTTAAAAAGAATATGTAACAGTGAGTTGATAGGAAACGGTTATGTCCTTGTTTTGGCCACTGTCTAGTCAGCAATTTATTTAAAGTGAATGTGAAGTTCCCTCATATGTTTTCTGTATCCTAAAATGAGTTATTTTTGATGAATGTAGAATCCCCTGATCACTTGTTTTTCCATCTAAGAATGACCACATGTCTCTGCAAAGTGTCAAATGTGTCTTGTGACCAAGGTATCTCATGGCCACTCTATTTTTCGAACCCAGACCTCAGGATGTATTAGATGACCTAGTGTATAGACTGAAATTTGCTGTGGTAGGCTTTGGGAATTTCCACCATGCATTTTTGGGGTATAAATACAGGACCTAAATGTCATGGCCAGTGTGTTTTTAGAGGAATAGCTACGGCTGCTATAGATGCTAAAACACCCAGAAAAGGGAGTGGTTCACTCCACTTTTCTTTACCTGTAGCCCTGGTGGCAAAAAGCTATCAGCTGTTTAGATTTAATCATGTTAGAGGTAAAATGTTTAGGGCTTATTTGGTATTAATAAATTGCAACTGATTAAAACAACATTTGGTATCAGGTGGCTTTATTGGATTACCAGGGACCACTAGCCAAGAACCTTGTGCTTTTAAACTGGTATTTACTCACGATACCCAAGACTGGACACAGGCTGGATGGAAGAAGCAGGGTCCACATGAGTTGCAGAGGCATCGTTCCTGTTCAAGTGTGGAGCAGGGGGCTGATCCCCAGGCAGGTCTCTTGTCAATGGCTTCTCTGTGCAGTGGGTAGTCTGGCTGGGCCAGTCTGGCAAAGCCCAGGCCGTGTGGAGACAAGTTTGGAAGCCGTCCATTTTGGGCTGGATACAGCTTCAGCAAGCAGAACACAGTTCACACAGTAGGGAACTAACTCAAAACCCACTAGCAGCTCATAGCACATTTACATGTATGGGAATTCTACTGTACCAGGCAAAGCGCTCCCCGGGCATAATCGCAAAATCTCTGCACACACCGGGAGCTTAGGGGTAGCTGGAACTCCTGACAGGCCAATCGCATTCAGCAAAAATATTTGGTCTTCTTCAGGTTGAGCCTGGCCCACTTCAGTAGCTTGCTTTAGTCACACAAAATTGGATTTAGTCCAAAAAAATTATTTTCTCTCCCTCTCAGGAGCAGGCCAAAAACTTAGCCTTTTCAGAGTTCTCCCATGCAAATCCAGTCAAGACTGCTGCTCAGAAACACTTCAGCTCCTTCTTGCTCAGCTTCTAGCTTAGTTCTAACTGAAAATTGCAAGCAGACCGGGACTTCCCCAAGATCCAAAAGATTTGGTTGGCTGATTTGGCTGTCAAAGCAAGAGCTCCCCCTTCAGCTGCAAAAAAGGTGCAAAAAAAAAGCTCCAAACTAAAGTTCCTACAGATTTTGAATTCAGACAGCTCCTGTAGTCCAGCTACATTTTAGGTCCCACCAGTACTGTTTGGTCCAATTTGCAGTCCAGGACCAAGACAGCGGAGACAAACAAAACAGTCCTTGCTACAAAGAAAGCAGGTTAGACAAACTACATTATCATTATCACTCTAAATGATTTTCAGTAAATAGTTACATCTTTCAACAGAGCTCCCTTTCAGATTACTTAAACAGCAATTAGGCAGCTCTTAAAGAGACAGTACACAGAGGCTATACAAGCTCTGGTAATCACATTTAAACTGCTAAAATGCAGGACACCAGCCTGGCAGTGAGAATTTAGGCAAGCTCAAGGAAGACTTTTTGGGAACCCCCATTTGTAGGGGGGGGGTTCAACCCTTCCCTGCCTGGGAAAACTTGGCATCCGTGTCAAGTCTGTACCATCATAACATTGAAAATGCAACATATACAATATATTTATACCATTAGCATGCTATACAAGTACTATCTGATTCATCAATTGGCATAACTTGTCACTTTACTATACATTTCAATGAACTCCACTATGTAATTTCCATTCTGACAATACATTATGCATATTTCACACAGGTAAATTGAACATTACTATACAGAATCATGTAATAACTTCTTGTACTCTAAACAATGCAAGAAGGGACCCTTCCCTATCAGCTAACTTGGGGCTGGATGGGGCAGGGGCACCATGGTGAGAGGGCAGGACAAGTAACCTGGAACGGGCCGTCAAGCTTAATTTGGGCAGTGAGCTCTGAGAGACATAAACACCTTTGTGGACTACATTGAGAGGCAAATCCACTGGCCTCCCGGGGGAATTGTAACTGAAGTGCACCACTGACTTGACAGCTCGGCCAGTCTTTCTGGGGTGAAAAACCACAGTCTCTGTACTTTCAGCAATGGTCTTGGAGCTTTCATCACTTGTGAGGGGTGCCTCTGCATGAAGGGGAATGTCCAAGCTGGGAGCACTGTCAGCCCCTTGCTCTGTAGTCTCTGTTTCTATAACACTTGGCTCATTTTGAAGACACTCTGGCACTGAAGCAGGGTTTTCAGTACTCTCATAGTATTCCTCAAGTTCTGGCATGTCACCAGAAAGACTCATACCATCAGCCTCTCCTTCAGGCAAGTCATACAGTTCCACCATACACAAAAACTCAGCATCCTCAGATGTGATACTTTGCACTTCACCTTCAGGGAGCATTGGCTCCAAGGATGATGCCGGGGCATTAGGCAGTCCAGAAGGCCCAGCTTCATCCCCATAATTCAACATAGGATTTCCACAAAACAACTGACTCAGTTCATATGAGGGGTAATAGGCATTATCACACTCACTGTCATCCGAGTTAGACTGGCAGTCAATATCATTCTGGGCCTGCTGTGGGGAAAGTCTTAAATCGGCAACCACGGGGGCAGGCTGACTGTTTCTTTCTTGCAGCCGCATGAGTCACTGGTGCAGGGGAATCAATCTCGGTGGGTTCAACCTCAATTATAACTTGACTAATAGGTAGCAAGTGGTTATGGTGCATGGTCTTGACAGCTTTGGAGTTATTGTCTGGGCACACTTTGTACACTGGCAAATCATCCAGCTTTCCAACTATGACATGGGGAAGACGGTGCCATCAATCAGCAATTCTGTGTTTACCATGCAATCCTAAATTTCGCAACAACACACGGTCTCCAGGCCTAAGCTCTTGAGCCTTTACTTTCATTCATGTCTCTCTTTGTTGGCTAGATTTCTTTTGGTGGCCATTGTCTGGGCCAGTTGATAGGCATGATTCAATTGAGCTTTAAGTTTTTGTACATATTGCAGGTAATCTTCGGTTGAGACCCCATCAGGAGAAACCCCAAAACAGACATCGACAGCCAGCCGGGCCTCTCTCTCGAACATGAGGCGGTAGGAAAAGAACCCGGCAGCATCATTCTTTGTGCAATTGTATGTGTGTACCAAGGTGCTAATCTGCTGGCTCCATTTATGCTTATCTTTTGGATGGAGGGTGCCTAGCATGTCTAGTAGGGTGAGGTTAAAGTGTTCTGGTTGAGGATCCTCCTGCGGGTGATAAGGGGTGGTTCTTGACTTTCGCACCCCCCCTAGTGAGAGCATTTCTTTGATTAGCCGACTCTCAAAGTCCCGGCCCTGATCAGAGTGAATTCGCTGGGGGGCACCATAGTGGGAAAAGAAATTTTCCACTAGCACCTTGGCCACAGTAGATGCTTTTTGATCTTTGGTGGGAAAAGCTTATGCACACCGTGTGAAATGGTCCGTAACCACTAACACATTACCAATGTTTCGCTGATCAGGCTCTAAACTCAAGAAGTCTATGCAGACTAGTTCCATTGGGGTGCTGGTAGTAATGTTGACAAGGGGGGCAGCCCTCTGAGGCAGGGCTTTTCTCTGCAGGCAGCGACTACAAGTCCTTACATAGTGCTCAACATCGGCCCCCACCTTGGGCCAGTAGAATCGAGATTGTACTAGGTCAAGGGTATGGTCGATACCGAGGTGGCCCATATGATTGTGGAGGAACCTCAGTACCAAATCTTTGAAGGCTGTGGACAGGACCAACTGTTGCTTGTTTAGTTGGCCACTCCGATCTACAGTCTCTCTATACAACAACTAATTAAGCAGCTTCAACCTGGGGCCTTCTTTAAACAATAAAGCGGTTTTCAGATCAGAGGAACGCAACTTGGACACATCTTTTCCTGCATGAAGGGCGTCAAGTGCTGGCTGAATCATAGGATCTCGGGATTGAGCCCATTGAATGCTGTCATTGTCAAACTGAGGTAGTGCACTAATATCTAGAGCAGAGAAGTGGCAATACGCAGCCGGTATGCAGGTGTCAGAGGGGCCCAAGCAATCTACTAAGCAGTCCGCTGTGTCCGTAGACATCTGTTCATTTCTATCAAACTTTTGGCACAATGCTCGGATGTCACGTTCAGACAGCCTGACCCAGTCGCTCTTAGAAATGGGCCTCCGAGATAGGGTGTCAGCATCAATATGATTCAGGCCTGGTCTGTATTCAACAGCATAATCATATGTTGACAATGCAGAAAGCCACCGGTGCCCCATGGTGTCTAACTTAGCTGAAGTCTGTACATAGGTCAATGGGTTATTGTCAGTCCTCACCAATATTTTTGCCCCATAGAGGTAATCATGAAACTGGTCAACAATGGCCCATTTTAACACAAGGAACTCCGACTTGTGCACAGGGTAGTTTCGCTCTGACGGGGTCAAGCTCCTACTGGTGAATGCCACTGGTCTCAAACCATCCTCATGGTCTTGATACAGTACAGCTCCTAGACCCTGAAGACTAGCGTCAGTATGCAGCACATAATGTTTGGTGGGATCAGCATAAGTGAGGATGGGGACATGGGGTGAGCTGGTATATGACTTTGTGGAAAGCTGCTTCACAGTCAGGTGTCCAACGGGACCAGAAAAGTTAACCTGCGCGGATATATACTTTGTCTGGTTCTTTGATGGACCCTTTTTTGTATTTCCGATTGGTAGGAGGGTAACCCTGGGTAAGATTCAAGAGTGGCCGAATCACTTTGGAATAGTCCTTTATGAACTGGTGGTAGTAGCCACAGAATCCCAGGAAACATTGTAGTTTTTTCAAGTTGTGGGGCTGGGGCCAAGTAGTCAAGGCTTCAACTTTACTAGAATCAGTCTCTATCCCCTCTGTAGACACTATGTGCCCCACATACTTCACAGAGGTTTGGAAAAACTGGCACTTGTCGATGGACAGCTTGAGGCCGAAGTCTTCCAGTCGGTCTAGTACTTTGAACAGTCAACTCTCTTGTTCCTCTAGGGAGCTCCCAAACACAATGACATTGTCCAAGTACACCGGGCATTCCAGCAAATTCATGTCTCCCACCGCTCGTTCCATCAGTCGCTGGAAGGTGGCTGGGGCACCTGATATCCCCTGTGGCACTCTCAGGAATTCATAGAACCCCAAAGGACAGATGAAGGCTGTCTTCTCACGGTCCTTCGGAGCCATTGGAATCTGGTAATATCCACCGTGAAGATCCAACACCGAGAACCATTTGCTCCCATTCAAACAATTCAGAGCATCTCGTATACAGGGCATGGTGTATTGATTGGGGATGGTCCGCCGATTCAGAGTTGGATAATCAACACACATTCTCACAGATCCATTCTTCTTACGCACAACCACAATGGGAAAAGCATATGGGCTTCTGGATTCTTGTATCACACCAGCTGCAAGCATTTCCTGCAAGTGTCTTCTCACATTGTCTATGTCTGCAGGGGCTAGGCTTTGAGACCTCTCTCGAAATAGCCGTTCATCGTGCAGGTGTATGTGATGCTCCGCACACTGGACAAATTCCACATCCCATTCCTTCAATGAAAACACCTGATCTCTCTGGGCAAGTTTCTGGCTAATTCCAGTCTTCCATTCAGCTGGCAACGGGGAGTCACCAAAATCAAACAAGTTGGGAGTCACTCTATCTGTCTTGCCAGGGTGCTTGTTGCTGGGCAACACTGCAGTGTCTGTGCAGTGTACTGTAGCTAGGGTGCATCCTCTGTTCATCCGGATCTCCCGATCTGACACATTATGAATATGGACCATCACTCGTTGTGCATAGGCATGAGCACGAGCTGGCAAGATGCTGGGCTTAACCAATAATCCTTCCGGCAATTTTCCATCGCCTGGTGCGTCCAACATCAGTATTTTGTTCTTGACAGCTTTGCGGAGACGGACCTCCCCTTGAACTGTGCACTGGGCATTAGGGGCCAGTACAATTGAATCGGGATCCTTCTTCCACACGACCCCTACTGGTTCATCCTGGTCCACTCCCTTGGGGTTCTGTTGCAAATCATAGGCCCTCTTGATCAGAGCAGGAATTCTTAGGGCCCTCCCAGTCCGTCGCCCTTGTTTCTCACGACAGAGTTGTGCCAGTCTCCCAAACATATGGGTGTTTGTCCCAATTAACAGGGGAACCCCATCATACAGTCCAGTAGGGGGACACACTAGGGCCAGTGTCTCGACTTGCTCCTCTACACCAGTTACAGCTGCAGGAAATGACAACCAGAGGCGGACATATCCTAGATAGGGATGAGACTTGTCGCTCAGCCCCCACACATGTAGACCTTCCAGGGATTGTAAGGGCACAGTAGATAAGTGTTTGCTATACCAGTCCTTAAACACAATGGTCACTCGCGACCCACTGTCCAGCACAGCCTGAGTAAGAATACCATTCACAGCCACCATAGTCTCCATTGAAGGGCCCACTATTTTGGACCAGTCTGGAGGGACAGCAGCAGGGGCCTGGAGAGATGATTTAGCCACACAGGGATTTGAGTTACTACTTCTTGAACCCTCACTGCGGTCATTTTGGCTACTCCTTGATGAAGCTCTCCTTGAAGCCTGTATACAATTTTATCTAGGTTTTTTGTGGACCGGCATTCCCTCTTCATGTGCCCATCCTTCCCACAATTATGGCAAAATATGTTTTCTGGGATTTGGGGTGGCCGAGGCATCACACTGAGAGCTGGGGCGATGGTACTACCAACTGAAAACCTTGGTGCCATCTCTGTCTGCTGTGTGGTGAACATTTGGAGACATCTCATCAATTCTCTTACTTCCATAGTCAAGGCATCAAGTTTTGAGCTGCTGTCAGGAGGAGATGCCTGGGTGGACACCCCACCCCCATGGCAGATGCAGTTGGATAAGGGTCGGTGCCTGTACTTGCAGGAGTGGCCTTCATAAGGAGACTGTTTTTTGTTTCCCTGAACTCCCTCAGCAGTTCATTCCATGGTGGCACACCCGCATTGGTCCCCACTTCGGAAGGGCCTTCCAATGCCGTGATCACTTGGGCTGCGCTCACCCTAGAATTACAATCCCCCTCTTCATCTTCAACCTCCTGGAGTTCTTTTATCAAGTCACAATAGTCTGGTGGGTTACCCCTTCTATCTGGGAGCCTTAATTGAAGAAGCTGCAATTTAGAATGTTTTGCATGTTGCAGTATGTGCCCCAACCTCACATGGTTTAAGTCACTGGCGGCTACCCCACCTTTTTGGTAAGCCTTTTGCAGTGCTCTTTCCAGATGAGTAACATATGCAGACAAACTTTCCCTGGCCATTGTTTTGTACCGAAATTTCCATCAAGTTCTCCCTGACTCAGTGCTCCCAAAATTGCCTTCGAGTGCAGATTGGTACCTGGGCAGATGCATCAGGGTTGTGGACCTCAGAAATTTAATGGCCTCTAGGCGGGACCCTCAAACTTTCTATGATCCTTTCTCTGTTTCTCAGCCTCCCACACTGCCATTCAGGTACCAAAGGGCAACACAATCTATCCAGGTCTCCCAATCATCCTCCTCCTTGGGGAGGGAGGTGCCGGAGAAGATTCTCAGCCTCCGGTAAGAGTCGTGACTAATGGCAGGTACAGACATAGGAGCCAGCATTGGCACAGGTGCAGAAGGAGGGGCAATAACAGGTGCTGGAGTGGGAGGGGGTGTTGGGGGAGGAACACCCCCAGGTGGCAGGAATAATTTCTTTAAGTTCTCCACAGTTTTCCTTTCCTCCAGCAACAACTTAGCAAATTTCTCCTCAAAAGTCTCAGATGGGGGGGCTCATTCTCCCCGGGGTCTTTACTGTCTTTAGTTATCACTCTCCAGGCAGTGAGTGCTCCTTCGGGGGTGATAGTCTGTGGCACTTTGGAACAGTCTACTGGGTTCTTACACTCTACTAACGCAATGAAACTTTGTATGAGCAGATTAGCCTGTTGACCCACCACCACAGGGTTTTGTAAACATTCAACCTTGGAAAGTACTCCCTCTACAGTGTCCTTATTGGTACCCAAGGGAATATTCAGGATAAGTATAGCATTTTGGGGGTTGATCTCCTGCCCAGTACACCACCCCACCAACTGGTGTACAGCCACTTCTGTTGGGGTAGGCATTTATGTTTGACAATAATTCATAGTTTCGGCCACTAGAAGACACAAAATCCCAGCGGTGAGCCTCCAAGATGTAACCCCTAGGTGGCGCTGTCCCAAGGGCTACTACCCCTGCCTGCTTGGCTAGTAGCAGGCTAAGGGGCCTGAGTTCTGAAACAGGTACCTCCACCCGGAGGTCAGGGTTGGTAGTGGTCAAGTTAACCTGGGCACAGCCCTCTGAGACACTGTAACCCCCTTTCCCTCAGTGGCCTGAACACTGTACAATAATCACTTTCACAATACCCCTGGTACACCACACAAGTACCTGTTTGCACTTACCACAGGGCTGGTTCCTCTGGCTCGACCCTGGGGACCCCTGTAAAACAGGGTTATGCACAGCAAATAGCAACAGTACAGTACTTTGAGCACAAACTGGAACCACAGTCAGATTACATGCAGAAAAGTTAGATCTGACTTATTCGGGGACTTGAACAAGGAGGGCAAAATCAGGTTAATTAGCTTAAGGGTATATCAATCAAGCAGTTATGCATGCTTTGAGTCCCCACACACAGTCCACCTCTGGGTACCCAGGTGGAGAAGAGATGGCTAGCCAGGACCGTTGCTCGGGTTGCAGCTGGTTGGGGCCCTGTGATGGAAAACACAATGTGCACAGTACACAATATTTGTAATCCGAGGCCAGAGAGCTCAGTTCAGTAAAAACAAAACAACAAGACAATCAGATGACACACTCAGATTAAGCTGTTGTTGCAGGAGCTACCCTGGTATTTACCTCACGATACCCAAAACTGGACACAGGCTGGACAAAAATTGAGACTGCAGGTGGTTGATCTGGAATGCCAGAAGAAGCAGGGCCCACATGAATCATAGGCGTCATTCCTGTTCAAGCGTGGAGAGGGGCTGATCCCCAGGCAGACCTCTGTGATGGCTTCTCTGTGCAGTGGGTAGTCTGGCTGGACCAGTCTGGCAAGCCCAGACCGCATGGAGACAAGTTCGAAGCAGTCCGTTTTGGGCTGGATACAGCTTCAGCAAGCAGAACACAGTTCACAGTGGGAACTAACTCACAACCCACTAGCGGCTCATAGCACATTTACATGTACGGGAATTCTACTGTACCAGGCAAAGCGCTCCCCAGGCACAATCGCAAAGTCTCTGCACACACTGGGAGCTTAAGGGTAGCTGGAACTCCTGACAGGCCGATCACATTCAGCAAAAATATTTGATCTTCTTCAGGCTGAGCCTGGCCCACTTCAGTAGCTTACTTTAGTCACACAAACTTGGATTTAGTCCAAAATAATTATCTTCTCTCCCTCTCAGGAGCAGCACACTGGCATGCAGGCCAAAAACGTAGCCTTTTCAGAGTTCTCCCATGTGAATCCATTCAAGATTGCTGCTCAGAAACACTTCAGCTCCTTCTTGCTCAGCTTCCAGCTTAGTTCTAACTGAAAACTCCAAGCAGCCCGGGACTTCCCCAAGATCCAAAAGATTTGGTTGGCTGATTTGGCTGTCAGTCAAAGCAAGAGCTTCCCCTTCAGTTGCAAAAAAGCGCAAAAAAAAGCTCCAAACTAAAGTTTCTACAGATTTTGAATTCAGACAGCTCCTGTAGTCCGGCTACATTTTAGGTCCCACCAGTACTGTTTGGTCCAATTTGCAGTCCAGGATCAAGATAGTGGAGACAAACAAAACAGTCCTTGCTACAAAGAAAGCAGGTTAGACAAACTACATTATCATTATCACCCTAAATGATTTTCAGTAAATAGTTACATCTTTCAACAGAGCTCCCTCTCAGATTACTTAAACTGCAATTAGGCAGCTCTTAAAGAGACAGTACACAGAAGCTATACAAGCTCTGGTAATCACATTTAAACTGCTAAAATGCAGAACACCAGCCTGGCAGTGAGCATTTAGGCAAGCTCAAGGAAGACTTTTTGGGAATCCCCATTTGTAGGGGGGTTACATATACAACCTAGTGCAAACCATCTCCACCCCCACCAGACACAACACCCCAATGCTTAACCACTCCCTGCTCCACTGGGTGGCCACTAATCAAGAGGACATGGTTCTCCAGGAGGGAACTTTGTTGGATTCAATAAGCGACCACTCCCCTACTTACATCATCTGGTCCAGCAACCCCAAACCCCCAAAATACCTGTCTTTCAGAAACTTTAACTGCCAGGACCCAGCCAGTCTCTTTGAGGATGTAAGAGCAGTTAACTGGTCAGCCCTCCATCACTGATGTGTCATCTGCAATCAGCTTCCTCACAGATGCCCTCTTTCGAGTCCAGGACCTCCACTTCCCACTCACCACCCGTAGGGTGAGAGGGGGCTGCACCCGTTGGATCTCAAAAGAGCTACTAGCCCTGATGAAAGAGACGGACAGCAAGTGGAAAACTTATAAAATGTCCTTCTCTCCCCAACTCTGGAATGATTACAGGTGCCTACGTAACACCTGGAAACAAACTGCCAAAATCTCTGAAATGTAAGTTCTACCTTAACTTACAAAGAGACCATGTTGTCGACCCCTGACGTTTCTGGGTCTCTACTGGGTCTTTGCTCAATCCACGGACCCACAGCCCAGTCACTCAACTTGCCTCCCTCTCTGGCCCTCTGACTAATCCCTCAGTGGTGGTGCAGATCTTTAACAAAAAATGTACCGTCCTCTCTGCCTACCTCAGTAAACTTCCCTCCCATCCACCTCATAGCCCTGGTAGTCAGGCGAAGTGCTCCTCCCCTGTTGGCACCCCTCCCCCCTTCTACTTTAGAGCTATTGGCCTGAGTGTTACTCTCAAGCTCCTGAAGTCCCTCCCCACCAAGGGCAGCCCTGGCAGTGATGGTCTTTTCCCCCCTTTTCTTAGTCTCATCTCTCCTGCTATCATTGAACCCCTCACCTTCATTTTTAACCTTGCTTTGTCTATGTCCACCTTACCTGACTCATGGAAGCATGTCAATGTTATGCCTATTTTCAAAGCTGGGGACCCACTTTCTCCCAACAACTGTAGGCCAATATCCATCCTCCCCCACCTGAGCAAGCTACTGGAGAAAATTTTGCACTTCCAGCTCTCTGAGCATCTTGGTAAATATAATCTGCTGTGCCCCAACAGCACAGGTTCCATAAGCACCATAGCACCATATCAGCCTTAGCCCACTTCACAAACCATGTCCTCAGAAACATGGACTTGGGTAAGGGCACAGGTGCTGTATTTGTGGATCTGCTTTTGACCTCATCAGTCACCCCCTCCTCCACTCTACTGTCCTCCACCTTGGCTGCTCCACTGAGACATCCTCTTGGTTCTGGAGCTATTTTGAGGGCAGGTCCCAATTGGTTAGCATTGGTACAGCATCCTCCCCTGCCCTGCCTGTCTCTACGGGGTACCCCAAGGTTCCATCCTAGGCCCCCTGCTATTTTCCATCTTTATTAACTCCCTTCCCACTGACAGCCTCTCCTGTGAGGCACTTCTCTACATGGATGACCTCGTCCTATTCCATAGCGACTAGTCACTTATGAACATTTCTTCTATTCTAACCCTTAACTATGGTGCAGCCTTCAGTTGGTTTCTCTCCCACAGGCTCTTGGTTAACGAAAAGAAAATGAAATCAATGCTATTCGGATCCAAACCATTCATCACCAAGGTCTCGAAATCTAATTCCTCCCTCCTAGTGCTCACACCTGAAGGCCCCCCTCCTCGAAAATGTTCCCAGTTTCAAATACTTACGTGTTACCCTAGACCGCTCCCTCATGTTCATGGAACTTGTCAGAAATACCATACGAAGGCTAAACCAGAAACTAGGGGCTGCCTACTGCCTAAAACAGTTCTTGATCTCCGAGGCACACCTTTTGATTGTGCAAGGTAACCTTCTCCCACTTATTGATTACTGCTCCCCCCTCTATTTCCAAGTGTCCTCGGTTCTACGTACCAGGCTGAACTCAGTTTATAACAGTATCTGTCGCTTTATGCTCTGACTCCTTACCCTACCCATTACTGTGACTTGTACCATTCACTAGGTTGGCTCCCACTCCAAGGATGGTTGGACTATGCCATTGGCTGTATAATAGACAATACACTCAGAGGCTTCTTCTGTCCTCTTATGCATCCCTTCTCATGGCAAAGTGGCATCAAAGTGCTTCTGTGAATCATTTAGCCCCCATGTGGAGGTCCCTAGAATCTCCTTTGCCATGGGCAGTAAAGCCCATTCTGTCTCTGCCCCTTCCTATGGAACAAATTCCCTATATTGCTCCGTTCGACTGCCTCCCACTCCTCTTTCAAAACCCACCTCAAAGACTGGCTGCTTTTAGAAGCCAAATGCACTTGCCCACCCGAATAATGCAGGCTTCCCCTTCCTCCTTATCCCCCTCCCCCCATGCGGGGACCCACGTCTCCTAGAGGCTCCTCACCCCATCTGGCTTTTAACTCTCCATCTACCTGGCTTATGAACTCTCCCCCCTCCTCTCTAAGCCGCAGCACTTCTCTTATGAGGACTATTGTACAGAAACTGCGTATTGACCTGATTACTGCACGAGGTACCTTCCTGTAATTTTCACCTTGTTATCATAACTGTGTATTGACACGTGTTGTTTTGTAAACTGCGTTTTGTGACTATGTAGTTACCCGATTACTGACCTGTTTTACTGCACCATGTACTTCACTGTAATTCACTTTATGTAATGTCCCTTTGCCCTATTGCTGCATTCACCTAATTGTTGATGCCTGTATTATTGTCATGTAACCTGTATCTACTGTACACAATGTGCCACATGAGTGGCTCAGGTTGTGCCTGAAAATGGTCCATTGGATCAGTGTACCCACGTGGTTATCAAAGACATAAATAAATAAAATAAAATGTAGTGATTGGGGCTGGGCAGAGTCCAGTGCCATTTGGGGACTGCCTGTGTCAGTGGGAACCTGAGCCGGAGAAGAAGAAGAAAAGTGGCCCACCTTATGATTCTCTGGCATCTTGGTGGGGCAACACAGGTGGATTCTCCAAGTTCCTCATCTGCAGGTGAGTGTGGAGCCAGTTCTGGGCCAAGTCATTGGGACAGCACAGTAGTGGCAGCCAGTGTTGTAGGGAGTACAGTGGTGGCAGCCTGTCTCCCTTTCCTGTGGCACTTCAGCCTGGGCAGGGGGTGCTGGAGAGCCTATTCAGCCCAAAAGCAGAGCGTGCATGGGTCGCCAGGGTGGCCAGAGCTAGCAGAAATGCCCTGGGATGCTCGGAGCTACACAAAGGCTTGGGGTAGAGGGGACTTGGTGTCTTCTGTCGGGACTTGATTCGCTGACAGAAGAAGACCACCTAATGGGAGCCCTGGATTTGAGCCCTTGGTGTGGGGAGGACCATGTAAAGTATTCAGCTACTCTACACTCTGTAGCTGAAAGTGCGCTGTGTGGCCTGTGAGATTTCTGTGAACGTTGGAAAAGAAAGTAAGTTTGTGCAGGAGGGTGCTCGGGGAGAACAGATCTGATTGCGGTATGCCTTCCGGCCATGTGTGCTTGCTGCTGCCAGGATTGTGGAGCCTGTTTGGCCCTGAGAAAGCACTACAGGGAAAGAGCTTTTAACAACTAAAAGTTTGCTACAGACTGTATTGGGCAGCATGCCCTAAATGGTTTATCACAGGTGTTATTTGCACCCACCGCTCCATGGAATAGTTTAACCAAGTGTGATAAATTTAATCTTTTTTTCCCTTTCTTCAGTCGGGAGTTGACAATGGACTTAATCGTTTGGCTCAGTGTGTGTCTGTACTAATCAAGCTTGCCCCCACAGCTGCTCTGTCCCACTGGCTGCTTAGTAAGGTCAGCACCCCCTCAGATACATCATCAAGGAACCCAGGTAATGAGTTGCATTACTTTCTAGACTGTGTTTTCTGGCTGTAAGTGCCCCTCTCTCCCAAATGTAACATCTGGCATACCCCTAGACAAAGGAAGGGGGACTTACAACATCGGGGCTTGTCTGGGATTTACTGCTCGTTTTGGGGGTGCCTGAACTCTTCCTGGACTATAGCTGTGAGGGTGCACCACTGCAGGAGACTTCTTTGCTGCTAGGTGCCATTTTGAACTTGTGAAACTTCACGCCTTCTATGCAGCACCATTTTCTGCCAGCATGGACTATTTAGCATACTCTAATGTATGCAGAACTTTGGGGGACCATATGCCATTGGCTGGAGGTGGCAGGACTGGGGCTAGAGGTTATGGTGTGAAGAGTGGAAGCACCATTTTGTGGAGAGTCACAGTGAACTGCACCACAAGTGTTTTGCAGCTTGAGGAAAAAAATCTGCTTAGAACAGACTGTGTATTTTGAGCAGCACCAGCCAGGGAGTGAGGACCAGACAAAGGATGGCTGAAGCATTGGTCCCTGTTCCCACTTCCATACTATCCTGGTTGCAGGAGGTGGCTCAAAAATGTAGTATGCAGGAGAGATGTGTGGTCTGCTACCAAGCAGGAGAACATCTGAAAGTGCTACCAGTTTGTTTGAACTCTGCCAGCAGTGGAGCACCTCCTCCAGCCCAGCCCACCCTGCCTTATCAGCCCATCTGGAGTTGGACCACCACCTCAGCTTTGGTCAGCACGCACATGTCCAGCTTGGAAAACTGGGATGACGTGGAAGCTGCAGCTGTTGAAGCAATTTCTGGGGAGACGAGTGCTAGCTGTCTGCCCAGCCCTTCTCTTTCACTGGTGCCTGACCCTCCCCTTGGCAGAGGGAGAGGCTGTGGGGGAGCAGGGAAGCCTAAGTTATCAGCGGTCCCTGCTCAGGGTACCCTTCCACTGGTGGCAGGCACCGAGAAGACCACCCAAGGATCTCCCACTACTGCAGTGGGTGCTGCAATAGGCAAGAAACCAGATGTGGAGGTGGAGGAGGTCATCTCTGAGAAAGATTCAAGCACTGTGGAAGACACAGAAGGACTGGATGTGGTATGCCCTGCCCTGGGTGTCTGACCCAAGACTTTTGATAATCCTCTTTAGGAGCATGACATTCCGAGACCTTACTGTTTTCCTAGCCTAAAACACCCAGACACCATCCCTCGGCTGCGGAAGGTCTGTCAAAAATGCAGAAAGGACATGGACACCCTCTGCCCATCTGACCCTCACTACTCTCAGTACACCTTGGGGAGTTGACTTCTAAATGATACTGCCCCTAGGACTAGTGTGAGGAGCTTACATGTGTGTGGGTAAGAAACATAGACTTTGACGGCAGATAAGGACCACTTGGCCCACCCAGTCTGACCATTTCCCTACCTATTGGATAAGCTGCAGATTCTAGTTAACCAACAGCCCATTTCCCTACCTAATGGATAAGCTGCAGATCCTAGTTAACCAACAGCCTGCTACTTCTTCTTATCCCCACCCCCTAGAATTGCCTTATGACTGTCCCATGCATGTTTGAATTCCCCCACTGTTTTAGACCCCACAACCTCTCCAGGAAGGTGGTTCCATGTGTCCACCACTCTCTCCGTGAAAAAGAATTTCCTCACATTACCCCTAAGCCGTACCCCCTCTAACTTTAAATTGTGCCCCCTTGTTCTTACACATCTCTTTTTCTGAAAGATGCTACCTCCTGACTTTGTTGATTCCTTGAGGTACTTAAAAGTTTCTATCATGTCCCCCTGTCCCTCTTTTCATCAAGGGTACATATTAAGCTCTCTCAGTCTCTCTTCATATGGTTTCTGATGTAGACCCTGCACCATTTTAGTTGCCTCCTCTGACTGCTTCCATCCTGTCTATGTCCTTACATAGATGAGGTCTCCAAAACTACACACAGTACTCAGATGGGTCTCACCACCTGTCTGTATAGAGGGATAACCACTTCCTTTTTCTACTTGTGATGCCCTCCCTATGCATCCCAGTATCCTCTGGCCTCCTTACTGACTTCTCACATTGCTTACCCACCTTTAGGCCATCTGATATGACTACAGCCAGATCCCTTTCCATTATTGTTGTCGTTAGTACCTCCCCTGCTATTGTGTACTCGTCTCCTGGATTTTTATTTCCCAGGTGCATTACTTTGCACTTCTTTGCATTGAATCTAAGTTGCCATATGTCTGACCATTCCTCCAACCTTGCCAAGTCCCTTCTCATCCTTTCTACACCCTCCCCCCTCTTTGTGTATCAACTCTGTTACAGATCTTTATGTCATCTGCAAAGAGGCATACCTTTCCTTCCAGACCCTCTGCAGTGTCACCTATAAAGACATTAAAGAGGACTGGACCCAGTACTGAGCCCTGAGGTACTTCACTAGTAATCCCCCTTTCTTCAGAATGTGTTCCATTCACTATTACCTTCTGTGTCCTGTTGTGCAGCCAGTTTGCTACCCAGGCTACCACCCTGGGACCCACTCCCAGGCTGGCTAACTTGATTGTTAATCTTTTGTGCGGGACTGTGTCAAATGCCTTGCTAAAGTCTAGGTAGACCATATCCACAGCCCCTCCCTGGTCTATTACTTTGGTCACCCAGTCAAAGAAATCGATTAAATTGGCTGACATGACCTTCCTGCTGTGAATCCATGCTGCTTTGGGTCCTGTGCCCGCTGTCCTCTAGGTACTCAATTCTTTCTTTCAGAAGTGATTCCATCATTTTCCCCACCACTGAGGTCAAACTAACAGGTCTGTAGTTTCCTGCTTCTGCCTTGCTCCCACTTTTGTGAAGGGGAATCACATCTGCCCTCTTCCAGTCCTCAGGTACCACCCCATCTTCCCATGATTTGTTAAAAAGTGTGGTTAGTGGTGTCACTAGATCCTCCCTTAGCTCTTTTAGGATTCTAGGGTGAATCCTGTCAGGCCCCATTGCTTTGTCCACCTTGAGTTTTAGGAGTTCTTTCAGTACTCTTTCTTCTGTAAATGGACTGGTGTCAACCCCACTATCCAGAGTGCTTCTACTGTTTGGTTTAGGTAACTCCTCCTCTTCTTCTTTTGTGAATACTGAGCAAAAGTATTCATTCAGTATCTCTGCCTTTTCACTGTCTCCCTCTGCCCACCTCCCCTCTCCTTTATTAATCTTCACTATCCCTCCCTTAACCTTTCTATGCTCCCTAATGTACCTATAAAAGGTTTTATCCCCCTTCTTAACTGAGTTGGCTATCTTTTCCTCGGTTTGGACCTTTGCTTTTCTGACTGCCTTCCCCACTTCTTTCTGCTTTAATTGATACAGTGCCCTGTCGTGCTCCGTCTTTGATTCCTTATACTTTTTGAATGCTGCCTTTTTCTCCTTAACCTTCCCTGACACCTCTTTTGAGAGCCATAATGTTTTTTTATTCCGCTTTGTTTTCTTTATTTGTTTCACACAAAGGCTTGTTGCCTCCATGATGGCAGTTTGGATTTTTGTCCATTGTTCTTCCACCCCTCCTTTCTGGTCATTTGCTAATGCATTCCTCAGGTATTCACCCATTATGCCAAAGTCAGCCCTTCTAAAGTCCAGTATCCTTGTCTTTGTATGGCTTGTCTCCATGGTTGTGTTTATTGTGAAGCACACTGTGCAGTGGTCGCTTGTTCCCAGATGTCTACTGACTTCTAAGTTTGTGATCCTCTCTCCAGTTGACAGTACTAGGTCTAATATTGCTCCCTCCCGAGTGGGTTCCACCACTAGCTGTCTAAGGCATGCCCCCTGTAGGGCATTGAGAATGACCCTGCTCTTGGATGTGGCTGCAGTCCATGTCACCCAGTTAACATCTGGCATATTCAGGTCCCCCATCAGCAGTATCTCCCCTTTTTCAGCCATTTTGAGAATGCCCTCTATCATTTTCTTGTCCATTTCCTCCCCTTGAGAAGAAGGATCAAAAAGGAGAGAACTAACCCCACTTGTGTGAGAGGATATGGGACATTATTGAGGAAAGGAGAGAGGACTGGTGTTCCAAGGAGCTCTGGACAAGGTCAAGCCGAGAAGCAGAGGAAGTACCCTTGATCTGGCAGGCCACAAGCAGCAAGCTATCAGGAAAGCGAAACAGATGTGTACCTCAATGGTGTGGGCTGGAGTGACATTGCAATGTTCCAGGATGGAGAGGGACAGAGGACCAAGTATTACATTATCTGTGAGGACAGTTTTGGAGTGGAATGTATCAAGCCTGATTCAAAACTGTATTATGCCTCAGAACCCAGTAAAGCTGCTTCCTTTACAGACTGCTCAGAGACTACCCTAAATGATCTGTGGCTAGACTGGTCCCCCTTACTGATGTGAGCTTTGGCATAAGGTGCAATGCTGAACTAAACAAATATGGACCCCCACTGTTGGATGCGGGGTGAGATCAACCACTTTCATTGTTATATGCTGTTTAAAATGTTATATATTTTAAGCAGTTGACTCCCCAGTTAGTCAAAATGTGTGCTGTTTTGTTTGGGAAAAAAAATGTGTTTGGCTAAGTAGCCTTTAGTAGGAGGAGGCTGGACTGAATATGCCCCTCTCAGCTGATAGTTAAGCTAAAATGCTGTGTGTGTGTGTGTGTGTGAATGTAAGGCCAGAGTGAGAAGGGTGAGTGGTAGGTAGTGTCGTGTTTATGTGTGTATGTGGCGTATGAGTCAAAAAGGGGGTGAGTGATTAGTCAGCAATAGACCAAAAAAAGTTCAAAAGTTTAAAAGTGTTATGCCTTTAAAGTTGTAGTGTGCTGTGCCTCTTTAAAACAACTATATTGCTTCTTCTGTTAACTAAATACTGTTGCTATGCAATGTTAGCAGGGGTGGGTATGCGTATGCTTTAAGCCCTACTTGGCAGCAGCACCTTTTAGGTTTTGGCAGTCCAGGAGCTGGTAGTGGGGATGGAATGCCACTGCTGTAGTACCTGGCAATCCATCCAAGGGAACCAGCGGGGTGTTGCCATGGGACCCCGTAGGTTGGCAAAGTGATAGCTGTATGTTTTGGGAAGGAAAGTGTCTATAGTTTGGGAGGTATTGGGATCCACCATTGCGGCTGTGTTCCAGTAGTGCTCTCCTGGCTTTTTTTGGGGGGGGGCAGAGAGTGCACATATCTCCCCTATGGGAGGCCATGGAGTGGCAGCTGGTAGGCATTCACCAGGAGGTGAATGGTTTTTGTGGAGGGGAAAGAGTAAGACCTCTTTTGGGAGCTTACTAATTAGTTTTTTTGTAGTCTTAGTGTCTGGAGCTGGGGCCCTGCCTGAGGGGGGTGGGGGGTGGGAAGATCTTGGAAGAAGAGAGAAGAGGTGGGTGTGTTGTTTGGCCATGAGGGCTGAGGTTGAGGGCCAGGGAGCCAATTGCCACCCCAGCCCAGTGTAGGATGTAGTGTTTGGGGCCAGGAGGATTCCACAGCCATTTGGGGACTGCCTGTGCCAGTAGGAGCCACAGCCCAGGAAGAAGAAAAGTGGTGCACCTTGTGACTCTCTGGCACCTTGGTGGGGCGGCACAGGTGGGTCTCACAAGTCCCTCATCTGTGGGTAGGCGTGGAGCCAGTTCTGGGCCAGGTCACTGAGGCAGAACAGTGGTGGCAGCCCATGTTGTAGGGACACAGTGGTGGCAGCCTGTCTCCCTTTCCTGTGGCACTTTGGCCTGGTTGGGGGGTGCTGGAGAGCCTATTCGGCCCAAAAGCAGAGTGTGCATGGGTTTGCGGGGTGGCCAGAGCTAGCGGAAACATCCTGGGACACTCAGAGCTGCACAAAGGCTTGGAATGGAGGGGACTTGGTGTCTTCTGCAGGGACTTGGTTTGCTGAGAGAAGAAGACCACCTAATGGGAGCCCCAGATTCGAACCCCCGGCATGGTGAGGACTACATAAGGTATTCAGTTACTCTACACTCTTTAGCTGATAGTGTGCTGTGTGGTCTGTGAGATCAGTCCCTGTCAACACTGGAAAAGAAAGCAAGTCTGTGCAGGAGGGAGTTCTGGGAGAACAGATCTGATTGTGGCCTGCCTTCCGGCCGTGTGTGTTTGCTGCTGCCAAGATTGTGAAGCCTGTTCGGCCCTGAGAGAGCACTGCAGGGGAAGAGTTTTTATCAACTAAAAGTTTGCTGCAGACTGTATTGGGCAGTATGCCCTAAATGGTTTCCCATTGGTGTTATTTGCACCCACTGCTCTGTGGAGTGAGTTGTGATAAATTAAATCTTTTTTTCCCCCTTCTTCAATCTGGAATGGACAATGGACTTAATCGTTTGGTTCAGTGTGTGTCTGTACTAATCAGGCTTGCCCCCACAGCTGCTGTGCCCTACTGGCTGCTAAGCAAGGCAGTCCCCCCAGATACAGCATCAAGGAACCCAGGTAACAAGTTCCATTATTTTCTATACTGTGTTTTCAGGCTGCAAGTGCCCCCTCCCCAAAATGTAACATTTGGTATACCTCTAGACAAAGGGGGAGCTTACAAACATATCCCTGGTGGTCTAGTGGATCCCCCACTCTAGCAGGTAGTGCACCACCGCCCCGCTCCCCCAACCCGAAACCAAGCCAGTGACTGGCACAGCCCTCCTCTCACCACCACGGCCAGCTGACGACTGAGCTGTCTTGGAGCATGTACTGTATACAGTACACGCCCCTTGATTGACAGTGAACTGTCAAACAATGGGCACATACTGTATACAGTAGGCGCTCCAGGACAGCTCAGTCAGTGGTTGGTTGTGATGGTGAGAGGAGGGCTGTGCCAGTCGCCAGTTCGTTTTCAGGATAGGGGGAGCAGGGTGGTGGGGCACTACCTGCTGGAGTGGAGGGATCCACTAGACCACCAGGGATATGTTACTTAGTAATTCACGGGATGGTGATTGGGGACAGGGAGGGACCACTGGACTACCAGGGAAATTTTGAGAATACAGAACAAGATGGCGATCAGTGATTGGGGAGGGACCACTGGAGTACCAGGGACAGTTGTTTTTTTCTATGGGGATGGTGATCCGTGATTGGAGAGGGGGGAGAGACTACTGGACTACCAGGGACAGTTGTTTTTTTCTATGGGGATGGTGATCGGGGAGGGACCACTGGACTACCAGGGACAATTGTTTTTTTTCTACGGGGATAGCAATCAGAGCACACGGGATGGGGGAGGAACCAGTAGACTGCCAGGGCATATTTTTCATATAAAGGGACGGCGATCAGAGCACTGGGGAGGGGGGAGGGACCACTAGACTACCAAGAATTTGTTTTATGATACGAGGACAGCGATCGGCAACCGGGACAGGAGAGGGACCACTAGACCACCACGGAAACAATATGTTTCTTATTACAGGGTCAGCGACTGGGATGGGGAGGTTCCACTAGACCACCATGTACTGCGGCTGTGTCGGGCAGCGGCTGGGGTGGTGCAGTAAACCACCCACAGTCCATGTAAATGGGTCCATAATGGGCATGCACATGGCCATCCAGTGCCTTAGAAACATAGAATTTGACGGCAGATAAGGACCGCTTGGCCCACCCAGTCTGCCTATTTCCCTACCTACTAGATAAGCTGTAGATCCTAGTTAACCAGCAGCCTACTTCTTCCTGCCCCCACCCCCTAGAATTGCCTTATGACTGTCCCATGCATGCTTGAATTCCACCACTGTTTTTGACTCCACAACCTCCTCCAGAAGGCCGTTCCATGCATCCACAACCCTCTCTGTGAAAAATACTCTTTAAATTACCGCTGATACCTCCCATCTTCAAATTGTGCCTCTTGTTCTTAACACCCTTTTTGAAAGATGCTACCCTCTTGGACTTTGTTGATTCCTTGAGGTACTTAAAAGTTTCTATCATGTCCCCTCTCCTCCTTTCCTCGAGGCTATACATATTAAGCTCCTTAAGTCTCTCTTCATATGTCTTCGGTGCAGACCCTGCATCATTTTAGTTGCCCTCCTCTGGACAGCTTCCATCCTGTCTATGTCTTTCGAGATTGGGTCTCCAGAACTACACAAGTACTCCAGATGGGGTCTCACCAGCTGTCTGTACAGAGGGATAATAACTTCCTGTTTTCTATGGGTGATGCCTCTCCCTATGCATCCCAGTATCCCCCAGCCCTCCTTGCTGCCCTCTCATTGCTTGCCCACCTTTAGGTCATCTGATATGACTACCCCAGGTCTCTTTCCATTTTGTTGTTGTTAGTATCTCACCCCCATTGTGTACTCTTCCCTGGGTTTTGTTTCTCAGGTGCATTACCTTGCACTTCTTAGCATTGAATCTAAGTTGCCATATATTTGACCATTCCTCTAACCTTGCCAAGTCCTTCTCATCCTTTCCACCCCACCTTGTGCATCAACTCTGTTGCAGATCTTTGTGTCATCTGCAAGAGACATACTTTCCTTCCAGTCCCTCTGCAATGTCGCTTATAAAGACATTGAAGAGGACCGGTCCTAATACTCGAACCCTCATGTACCCCACTAGTAACTTCCTTTCTTCAGAGTGGACTCATTTACTATTACTGTCTGTGTCCTATTCTCCAGCCAATTCTTTACCCAGGCTGTCATCTTGGGACCCACTCCCAGGCTGGCTAACTTGTATATTAATCTTTTGTGTGGGACTGTGTCAAATGCCTTGCTAAAGTCTAGGTAGGCCATGTCCACAGCCCCTCCCTGATCTACTACTTTGGTCACCCAGTCAAAGAAATCTATCAGATTCGTCTGGCATGACCTTCCCGCTGTGAATCCATGCTGCCTTGGGTCCTGTGCCCCTCTGGCCTCTAGATAATCGACAATTCTTTCCTTCAGAAGTGATTCCATCATTTTCCCTACCACTGAGGTTAAACTAACAGGTCTGTAGTTTCCTGCTTCTGCCTTGCTCCCACTTTTGTGAAGGGGAATCACATCTGCCCTCCTCCAGTCCTCGGGTACCACCCCATCCTCCCATGATTTGTTAAAGAGGGTAGTCAGTGGTGTCACTAGTTCTACCCTTAGTTCTTTTAGAATTCTGGGATGAATCCCATCAGGCCCATTGCTTTGTCACATTCAGTTTTAAGAGTTCTTTCAGAACCCTTTCTTCTGTAAATGGGCTGGTATCAACTTCTGTATCCAGAATGTTTCTACTGTTTGTTTAGGTACCTCCCCTCTTCCTTTGTAAATACTGAGCAAAAATATTTGTTTAGTATCTCTGCCTTTCACAGACACCCTCTGCCCACCCTCCCTCCCTCCCTTATTAAGCTTCACTATCCCTCCCTTGGTCTTCCTTTCTCCCTGATGTACCTATAAAGGTTTTATCCCCTTCTTAACCGAGTTGGCTATCTTTTCCTCGGTTTGGGCCTTTGCTGTTCTGACTGCCTTCCCAGCTTCCTTTTGCTTTAACTGATACAGTTTTCTGTCCTGCTCCTCCTGTGATTCCTTGTACTTCCTGAATGCTTTCTTTTTCTCTTGAACCTTCACTGCCACTTTCTTTGAGAACCATAGTGGTTTCTTACATCGTTTCATTTTGTTTATTTGCTTCACACAAAGGCTTGTTACCTCTGTGATGGCAGTTTTATTATTCCCCATTGTTCTTCCACCCTCCTTCCTGCCCATTTGCTAGTGCATTCCTTAGGCACTCACCCATTTAGCAAAGTCAGCCCTCCTAAAGTCAGTACTTTTGCCTTTGTATGACTTGACTCTATTGCTGTGTTTATTGTAGACCATACTGTTCAATGGTCGCTAGTTCCCAGATGGCTACCCACTTCTACATCTGTGATCCTCTCTTCATCTCCATTTGAGAGAACCAGGTCTGATTGCTCCCTCTGGTGGGCTCCAATACCTAGTTGTCTAAGGCATGCCCCTGTAGAGCATCTAGAATAACCCCACTCTTAGAAGTGGCTGCTGCAACTGCACTCCAGTTAACATCTGGCATATTCAGATCACCCATCAGCAATATCTCCCCTTTTTCTGCCATTCTAAGTATACTTTCTATCATTTCCTCGTCCATTTCCTCCCCTGAGAAAGTCTGTATACAACCCTAGTGCGGATTGTGGTTCCATTGCGGTCTCAAATTTACCCACAGTGCTTCTTCTCCTCCCTGTTTCCCTTTTGTTCTGTTGCTTTGATTCCTTCCCTTATGTAAAGAGCTACTCCTCCTCCTCTTTTACCCTCCCTGTCCCTCCTGTAGATAGTGTATCCTGGTATGTTTACGTCCCAGTCATGGTTTTGTGTGTACCATGTTTCTGTGACTGCCACGATATCCAGATGTTCCTCCTCCATGAAGGCCACTAATTCAGGAAGCTTGTTACTCAGACTATGGGCATTGGTACTCATTGCTCTCCATTTTTTGATGGCTTTACCTTCTGTTGCAGCATCCCCCACTGACCTTTCTACCTCGGTCTTTTTCCTTATTTAGTACCCTGTTTTGTAGGGAGAGGCTGGGATTTTCCTGCTGCTTATCAGTGCCTCCCCCCTTGACTAGTTTAAAAGGTTGCCAATGAAGCATTTAAACCGATTGCTCAAAAGACTTGTTCCCTTCCTGGACAGATGCAGACCATCCAGCCATTGCATGCCCAATGGATTCATTTACATGGGAGCTTTAGTGAATAGGAAATAGTGCATCTGCATTATTTGCTGTGGGGCCATTCACCTGGCTGGATGTCAGGGCAACACTAGTCGGGTTAACGGTGACTTCCTGGGTTAGCGCTGCTCCGTCCTGGCCCTATTCACAGTCGAATAACGCAATGTGCTATCAGACTATAAAAAGCAACTTTTGGAACCTGCGCAATCACAAGACACAGTACAAACCTTTGCCCTGCACTTTGTGATTTGTTGTGAATCTGGCCCCAGGGGCCTCTGAATATGACTTCACCCCCAACTGCCATTGCTATTGACGGTCAGCACTGTGTTAACTGTTTGAATATGGGGGCCAAGGTATTTTTCAGCCACACTCAGTTTAAAAAAACGGTAAGAAATGCAGTAGTTTTATTTTGTAAGAAACCCCAAGGAAGCTTATAAAAGGCAATAATAGATCAACTGCGGAACTGACCAATGAATGTATTTGTGTGTGCTTGTCTATCTATTGGTGTGTAACTAGGGTTAGAAAAAAAGGCCTTTAAGAGTTCATTTTGGACTAACATACCGAAGTCCAGTAAGTGTAATTTTCATGCTGGGAATTTCAGGTCTGACCTTTTTTTTTGTTATTTTCACTACCTAAAATCACTCTTCATCCAGTCTGGCCAGATGACTAAAAGTAGGTACATAAATGGCATTCAGATTCCGGTACCCCTTGTGCATAGCAAACCAAGTCACAGGACTACTACCTGGAAAACTGTTAAATCCATGCCTCTCAAATGCCCCAGGTTTTGCCCTAAAAACATCCTCAATTTATCCTAATTTTGGCATTTCTGTATCCGAAGAGATGGATTGGAATCATCAGCAGTCCATTGGCTATTAGGGTCACAGTGTAATTCTTCAGAAAATGTTTTTCCACACAAGGCAACATATCACAACAATTCACTGAGCTGATCTTGCCATTTTTTAAGACTTTTTGTCATTTGTCCCTAAATACAGTAAACTTTGTCCTTGATTTGTGAGGCAGGGGGTTGAGAGGTGTACTTCAGTCTCTGAAGGATGCAATCCATGTTATGATTAATACTTGTAGGGTATATGGGGACATTCACAATTTACTTTTTTTTTTTCATTATGTGCATACTCCATGTAATACACATTAAATGTTAATGATTTTGTTCACTGTTCATGTGTTCCATAAAACCATGGCATTTTGCATGAGTCAAAGACTGTTCTGCTCTAATTACTTTACTTGGTAATCAGGGGAGAAGCATCACAGGCAAGCTGGTAGTGTTCATTTCCAGTGTGCTATAATCTTTTCATTAATAATAGTCCTGTCTTCATTTTCTGGCCTATAAACATCCCTTTTTTTTTTTTTTAGTTGTTTAACCAGGAGTAGCACACTAAGCCGAAAGCTTTTTTACAGGAGCAACCTGGGAGCACAGAGAAGTTAAGTGACTTGCTCAGGGTCACACAGCATGCAAGTGGAAGCTGTGGGATTCAAACCCAGGTCTGATCTGCTAGATTTTTGGACGCACCTACTGTACATCAGTAGCTGTCTTTTCATTTTATTTAATCAGGGTGTTTATCCTCCTGTCCTCTGGCCCCCTTCTGATTTTGCCCATCCAGTCCTGTCGCCCACCTTTTCTAGGAGTGAACAGCACAGTAATCTCCATGGATATCCACCCCTTTGGTGTAGTCACAGGACAGATGGTAGCCTCCTGGGGTTCCCCATCCAGATGGTGCAGGGCTTGATCGGTGATGCAGGGCCTGCAGTGGGCTGGAGCATCATCATTCTGGGGGTGGGGTGGGGTTGATCCACTATTTTTCCCTAATCTTTGGATTACCCAGTGGAATGACACAAATGTGTGAATGTGCATGTGTGCATATATGTGCGTGTGTGTGTGTGTGTCTGTGTGTGTGGGCACACTTCCACATTTACACCTACCCAAGTGTCTCAAGTAGCCATGCACAGAGACTCCCTGCTGCACTACCACCTGGCCTCCACCAGGCTATAGCCGCCAAGCAGGACATCAGGATCCCCCACCTCAAGGGATGAGAGCAGTCCACCGGATACTCAGTCCTCCCTCCCTCTCCCAGCCAACCTACAGCAACATGAGTCTGCACTCAAACCCCGGTCACCAGTATGGGGGGCAGCAGCGCTTCTGCTCAGCCTCTGAGCCAGCCTATCCTTCCTTTTTCTTCTCACACTTAGCTAACCCCACCCCCCATTTTACATAACAAATCTTTCTGTATTATTTATTATATTAGCTCACTCTGCGAAGCTGGCCAGCGTTCGCATGTCAGGCAGGTCATTAAAGCTGGAATTCCAACACATGCCTTTTGGCCACCGAACAGTTAATGCTTTTGTTCACTCGTGCAGTATTCTCCCAGGCTGTTTTTATTAATGGTTGCTTGACACTGTGCATACACATACTATATGCAAATGGAATTTTCGAGATGTCTCTTGGCTTATAAAGAGTGTCATCTCGAGACATCTTTGTGTTCAAGAACTGCAACGTGGAGCTGAGGAGGTTTGGAATGCAAAGATATTTTGAGAAGACATGCTTGTTAAGTCAAAAGACTTCTTGAAAATGCCATTCACCTTTTATTAAGCATTTCATTTTTAATCAATGTTAGCTACCGGGCATTACTGTGGTTTGATTTTGGCGAATCGCAGTTACCAAGGTTCCTGAGGTCCAGAAGGCACACCTGTTCAGGAAGCACTATTATAGTCATCAGAGTTCCTTTATTTTTTCTTGTTATTTTGGTGCTGTTCAAGTACGGCTATGCTTGGGACAGCAATGTTTGAATCGTGACGGTAGGGACCTTCCATGATATTGATTGGTAGGTAAAAGCACAAGAAAAAAATTGAGAGTGTTTAACTGCAATGTTATTAAACAGTAATGTGACTTTTCAAAGGGATTATTTGTAGTGCAATGATAGATGTGCTTTCTGTAGAAGACAGTTTTAGAACGGTCGCTAGTGCTTTCAAAAAAACAAAAAGACACCGGCCCAGTGGCGCTGAGGGTTGAGGCACTGGATGCCATACCTCGCATCATGCCGGCAACCCGGGTTCGGAAACAAGCCCAGGTTGTTGGGGGTCGGCAGGGGCAGGAGAGGATCGAGCATCTGGAGGACTGCTCTCCGCTCCTGGGGGTGGGTGGGTAGCATACACCACAGTATCAGTGGCTCCCTGTGGACAGTGGGACAGTGCAACTTGTGGCACGCTCTAACAGGTGATGGGGATGTTGGTGGATGCTTTACGCATGGGTGCAGGGGCTCGCCCATTGCATGCAGGGCATCACTGCACGTCCGCACCCCCTGCCTGAAAAATGGAAGGAAAATGCCTGGTCCCTGGGATAGGCGACAGCAGCCTTCAGTGCCCTGCAGCCACACACCCATTGCCGGGCTCATCCCTTGGGCTCTCCCAGTCCCCTCCTTGCCCTGGGTTTGGCGCACTAAATTCTAGATAGAGTACCAGGGCGGACGGTGGCCCCACCTTGGGGGGTTCAGAGCTGGGGGTCAGTCAGACCGGGGGATGAGGAGTTTCTGTCCCCTGATTTCCCAGAAGGTGAGTACCAGGCGGGCGGTAGAGCTGTAGGGTGACAGGGGCCTGCCTGAGAGAGTTCCTAGAGTCCAGTGCAGAAAGTTAGTTCACAAAAAAAAAAAATAGAATATAACATGTCGCTAGGCATTCAGGCTGCAGCTCATGAAGACCTCTTGGCTTTATAAGAGATCTTCACGTGCTGCAGCTTCCTTCATTCACACTACTAGACAGGGGAAAAAAATTACTTTATAAAATGGCTCAGTGGTGTCCCAAAATCTAGGCAATCTGTCTTTTTATGTTTGCACTTGCGCACAGCGAACATAGTGGTATGATGTTGGATTTTGAGGTGTGTGCCACTGTCCATCCAGTGCTGGGCAGTCTGCAAGGGGCTCAATAATGTCAGATCAGTCATGAGCCAGGCTGATCATGACACTGTCCAGAGCTTAATGGGCAGAAACTGTGTGAAGTTCAAAGAAAAGAGCCACCTGAAACATAGGGCAGCAGTTTCCCTTGATCTACATAATGCCACCCAGCAAGCACAGCTGATCAGCATCGTGATCACCCTGCTGTGGTTCCCCCAACTCCAACATAAAAGCAGTCCCTCTCACCCTCTGCTTAGTATCCCTCCCCCCATTGCTTCCTCCTTCCTTATTAGCGTTCCAAAATCAGGGTGCCCAGACTCCAGTGTCAGCTAGTACCCACCACCTCACCTATTTTCACTGCACGACACCAGGGAGCCCACCCCCAGTACCGCCAAACATAACACCGACACTGAGGTGCCCAATCCCCAGTGTCGGTATCTGAAATAAAAAAACTGTCCTTCTTAGTCTATTTTTTTAAGGGAAATAATGGAAAACTACCAACTTCACAAACTGCTGCCAAAATGCCCGATTTGCACTTTTAGACAGTATGGGATTGTTTTACTTTACCGGTTTATGTTGTTTTTTTTCATCTTTGAATCAGTGCCCTGCAACTTTCATTTTCCATAGCTGGCAGGCACCATCTCAAGACCAGCCGCGCACTTCCCTCGCTTAATTGATGTCAATATGCCCTGCCAACCAGTGGCTGAAGTCGGCAGGGCATATTAGCATAATGTAAGTGTAACCCCCTGCAAATGGGGGTTCCCAAAAGTCTTCCAGGAGCTTGCCTAAGTGCTCCAGGTCTGGATGGTGTTCAGTGTTTAAGCCATTTAAATGGTACTGCAGTGAGTGCTTTTAGAGCCTCTGCGTACTGTCTCTTTAAGAGCTGTCTGCTTGCAGACATAATGAATTTGTGTGGGGGGACTGTGTGTTTCTCTGCTCAAGTCACGCTCGAGCTGCTGACAAATCGTTCCGTTTCTGCCGTCGCTAAGTGGGCAGAGTGAGCACTTTAAAAACAAAGTAACTGTTTGCCAAAAAACATTTAGAGTATTAGTAAAAATGCAGTTTGTCTAATCTGCCTTTTTTGCAGCTCGAACGCTGTTTGTTTAGCCTTCCATTTTGGTCCTGGACTGCTGAATTGGACCAATTGGGTTGGGGGACCTTTAAAATGGAGCCTGCTGTGGACAAATCAGAACTTGGACTCTCATCTGGAGCCTGCTACAAGGGGGCTGTATGACGGGTGCCTCTGGGAATTGTAGTTTGGACCTTGGTGCCTTTTTGCACCAACAGAGGGAGCCCTGCTGTGATTGACAGCCGAACCAACCAACCTGAACTTGTGTGAATCCAAAGGAAATGCCCTGAACTGTTGCTGGCAAGCCAGATGCAAGGTGACTGTGAGAGGAGAAGGAGCTCTGTGCTGTTGCGGTGTGTAGTTCATGCAGAAAGCGCGTGGGAGGCCCTAAAGCCGGCCTGCAGCTGTTAGAGAGTGTGCATCAGGCTGAACCCGAGTTTCTGAAGAGGAAGAAGAAGTATGGGAACCAGGCTTGCCTGTAGAAGACTGAAGATTTTACTGAAGAGCGATAGGCCTGTCAGGGACTGAAGCTGCTGTGAGTACTCCCGGGTTTTGCAGTGTTTTGCGATCGGGGTTCGAGGAGCAGATGGCCTGGTATAGTAATGTCCTTTACATATGAATGTGTTCAGTGCTCGTGGGGAATAGCGATTTTATTTCCCCTGGCTGCGAGTTGTGGACAGAAGCTGGAAGCAGCATCCAGTCTGATTCGGACTGAATCCGCCTTAAATCAAATGCAGTTGGACCCTGTCATGAGGGTCTTGTCTCCCTGCTCTGCTTTTCTGGCAATCCAGAGTGACCATCCTACATCTGGTTCTTTGCTTGGGGTTTTGTGAGTACAAATCAGGGTAGCTCCCTGCGCCTTTCATTTAATCAAAGTGTGTCAACTGATTGCTTGTGTTTCCTTTCCACGAACTGAGCCATCCGGCTCCGGATTACAATTGTGTGTTGTGCATGTATTTTCTCCTTGCAGGGCCCCATCTATCTGCACCAGCAGGCCAACCCCGGGCAATGGACCTGGCTAGCTCCCCCCCATCCTGGGTACCCAGAAAGTGTGACATTTGGACCCTAAATTGCATGCACAGTACAGTGATTTGTGTATTCACTGCCAATCAACCTGATTTGCCCCCCTTCCTTGTTACTGCCCCCTGAATAAACCAGATTTGTTGTTATTAAACTATATACTGTCTGTGGTGTTAGTACATATAGAACCAGCCTTGTATTGTGTTTGTGTATATTGCCTAACCTTGTTTTACAGGGGGTCCTCAGAGACATGCTGCAAGAATCAGTCCTGAGGGTAAGTGGCTACTGTATGTGTAAGAAGTGTGCATATGTGGGGTATTGGGAAGGTAACTCCCGTGTACTGTGTGGGCCACTAGTGGGAACAAGGGGGGGGGGTCCCAGTGTCCCAGAGGGCTGTATCCGAGCTTGTTTAACCACTATCAAGTCTGACCTCTTGGTGGAGGCACCCGTCACCGGACCTAGGCCCCTTAACCTGTCACTAGCCATAGAGGCAGGGGTAGTAGACCTTGAGATAGCGCCACCTATGGGTTACATAAGTGAGCGAAGCATGCAACTGCTGGTGAGATGATGCTTGCCAGCAATGCAAAATGAAAGTTGCGGTACGCTGTTTCAAAGATTAAAAAAAACATACAGGCAATGTAAACAAAAATCCTTACTGTCTAAAAGTGCTAATCAGGTATTTTGGCACCAGCTGGTGAAAGCTGGTAGTTTTCCATTGTTCTCCTTTATGTAACCTACCCTTGCAGTTAGAGCATTTGTTTAGTATACTGGTACACAGGGTGAGTTATGGGGCTCTGTGCTCATGGACCCTTAAAAGGGTTAACTTCCTTTGCCTCTGGGGGACTGCCTGTGATTGGTGGGGAGTACCCTTGGGGGCGGTCTCTTCCTGTCTGTGCGGAAGTATGCGGTGG
The DNA here is from genome assembly GCA_016271365.2 of Neoceratodus forsteri. Taxonomy (NCBI): domain Eukaryota; kingdom Metazoa; phylum Chordata; order Ceratodontiformes; family Ceratodontidae; genus Neoceratodus; species Neoceratodus forsteri. The sequence continues at coordinate 1,734,604,351 of CM057449.1, forward strand.
GAAAGAGAGGAGTTAGAGGGGGAGAGGGGTGATGACTACTCCTGGTGGACGAGGTCCATTTTCCCCCTGAGTATGAAAGTGGGTCTAGCCAGGCGAGACATGGCAGAACCTGTTGGAAGAAAGACCCCGGATGGGGGAAAACTGCCCTGCCTTATGAGAGAGGAAGAGAGCTGAAGTTGTGAGCAGTGGGAGTGAGAAGGTTTCTAACCTGTGATGTGAAGACCGACACAGCTAAGGAAGGCGAGAGGGACTGAGACTTCAAATCCTCAGAGGATCCTGAGCACATGCTGTGAGCCCTGATGAGGTTGAGTCATGCAGCATGGAGAACATAGCTCTTTTCTGGGCCTGAAGAGAATATGTACGGCCCATGGGACAGCATATTTCAGCTGCAATGGAAGGGAGACAGCATGCTCTGAGACTTTTCAAGGGAGGCTGCCTGCCTGTAACCCACAGGAGCGGTCTGTTCAGAAGGGAGTTATATGGATCCACTAGCCTGAAGAGGGAGTTATTATCCCAGAGTTTTAAGGTCAAGTAACCAAAGAAGTCCAGGAGGGTGAGTGGTGAGAGTAGCAGGGAAAGAGGATCCTGCCATTATATATGAGCATACAAAGAAGCCAGCAGAAGGCCATTTGGTCTGTCTAATCTGCTCGTATTGCAGGGTCCACAGCTTGAGTTACTGTCCCTGCCCCTTCTCCCCACTCCTCCCATCCTTCCTACCCATGATCCTTACCTTCCCTCTATGCCTACTCCAGCCTCTCTTGAAGCTGCCCACTGTCTTCAAAGAGGCCACCTCTTCCAGCAGCACATTTCAAGTGTCCACAACCATCTCTGGGAAGAAGTGCTTCCTGACCTCCCTTCTAAAGGCCCCCTCCAGCTTAAGGCTGTGCCCCCTAGTGTTATGGTTGCCTGCATAAGTGAAAGGAGGGACAAGAATGATGGCATTGTTAGGCTGAGGGAGGGGGATGGTTGGGTTGATGAAGATGGGAACAAAGTAGAGGTATTAAACAAATACTTCTGCTCTGTCTTTACAAAAGAAAAGGATGGACCAGTGCCATGGGCAGGGAGAAGTCGTGGGGTAATCGGGATTGAAAGTGTGAGATGGGGCTGATGGCCCTGAGGGTGGACAGATCCCCAGGGTTAGACGAAATACACCCCAGGGTGCTGAAAGAGTTTGTGGAGGATCTGGCGGGGCCACTGGCTGTTTTCTTCAATAGATCTCTGCAGTCAAGAGTGGTGCCACTGGAGTGGAGAACGGTACATGTGGTGCCACTGTACAAGAGTGGACCCAAGGATGATCCAGGTAACTATAGGCCAGTCAGCCTGACCGTGATAGTATGTAAACTCATGGAGACAGTACTAAAGGAAAGTCTGGTGAAATACATAGAGGAGAATGGTCTACAGGATGAAAGACTGCACGGGTTTGTCGCAGGCAGATCGTGTCAAATGAACCTGATCAAGTTCTTTAATTGGGTCACGAGAGTAGTGGACAAAGGCCAGGCAGTGGACATCATATACCTGGACTTTAGCAAGGCATTTGACTCTGTACCACACAAAAGGTTGATAATGAAACTGAGGGATTTAGAGGTGGGGATGAATATGGTAAGATGGGATGAAAGCTAGTTGGGTGGTAGAACAGAGAGTAGTGGTTGGGGGTGAGTTTTCTAGCATCAAGAAGGTTACCAGCGGGGTCCCACAGGGATTGGCGCTGGGGCCAGTGTTGTTCAATGTCTTCATAAATGACATCAGGGAATGCATTAAAGGCAAAATTTGCCTGTTTGTGGATGACATCAATCTCTGTGGTAGAGTGGACACCAAGGAAGAGATACAGGACCTGCAGGAGGACCTCACCAGACTGGAGAGATGGTCAGGAATCTGGCAACTTAGTTTAAATGCCAAAAAAGTGCAAAGTGATGCACATAGGGACCAAGAACCCTAGGACAGAGTATTACATAGGAGAGGGTCAGGTAACTCTTCTGAAGAGGAAAAGGATCTAGGGGTAGTGACTACAAGTGACCTGAAACACACCTCTTTGTGTAAAAAGACAGTGGTAAAGGCTAACAGGATGCTGGGGTGTATTGCAAGGGATTTCAGTAGTAGATGGAGTGAGGTTATTTTACTATTGTACAGGTCATTGGTGAGACCACATTTAGAATATGGGGTGAGGTACTGGCATCCTTACCTTAAGAAGAACATCAGCATGCTGGAGGGGGACCAAAGGAGAGCAACCAAGATGATCGAGGGGTTACAGAACATGTCCTATGAGGAGATGCTGGGAGCAGGGGAATGTACTCCCTGGTAGAGAGGAGGCAGAGGGGTTTTATGGTAGCGATCTTCAAATACATGAAGAGAATTAACAGAGTGAAAAGGGAGAGTCTCTTTAAAATGAGTGACAAGAGCACCACTAGGGGGTACAGCCTAAAACTGATGGGGGAGAGATTCAGAAGGGATGTAAGGCTGGCCCGGTGGCGCTGAGAGTTGAGGCCCTGGACACCACATCTCACACCATGCCGGCGACCTGGGTTCAGGAACGAGCCTGGGTCACTGGGGGTCAGCCGGTAGGGGAGCTGGATTGAGCAGCCGAACAGCAGCTCTTCTCTCCTGGGGAGGGACTTTGTCACCTCTGTAGTTCCACTGTCTCCAGGTGGAGACCTGAGGGTAGTGTAGACGAGTGGGTGGCAGAAATAGGGAGGGTGCTGCGGAACCACGGTATGCATGTGCCTTCACATGCATACGCACGGCTGTTGCATGGGAGGGGAGAAAACCGGGGGAAAAAACAGAGCTGGCAGGCTCCGTGAAGCCCCAGCTGCAATCTCGGTGATGGAGTCGTGGGTTGGAAACTGATGCGGAGCCCTGCCTGCCAGCTCCAGGGGGCATAAATACAATAATAAATAAATAAAAATAAAAAAGGGATGTAAGGAAGCATTCCTATACAGAGAGGGTGGTGTCCACCTGGAATGACCTGCCAGAGGAAGTGGTATCAGCAAGGATGGTGGGAGCATTTAAGACAGTTTGGGAAAATCACAAAGGGAACCCTTGGGACCAAGGAAGGGGAGAAGGGGGGAGAGAGAGACAGTTGGGGGGGCAGGGTCATTGGTGTAAATTATAAGGCCAAACCATGCATCACTTACCGAGCAGACACGATAGACCAGGTGATCTTCTTCTGCTGGCTCTTTCCATATGTTCATATGTTTGTATTCATCCCTTTCAAGTACTTGAAGGTCCCAATCATGTCCCCTCTCTCTCTCTCCTGTCCTCCAGGGAAAATATGTTCAGTGCCCTCAACCTCCCCTCGTATGCCTTAAAAAAACACTGGTGGTGAGCTGGCCTGGTAGCGCAGAGGGGCTGAGGTGCTGGACACCTTACCTTGCGCTCTGCCGGTGACCTGGGTTCGAGAATGACTTCGAGTCATTGGGGAGCCAGCATGGGAGGGCAGGAGCAGGATCGAGCAGCCTTCTGGCAGCTCTCCTCTCCTGCAGGAGGTGGTCACCCCCTGTAGTCCTGCCGCCACTAGGTGGAGGTCTGGTGTCAGTGCAGGTGGAGGGGGTGGAACGAAGGAAGGGTGTCGCGACACATGGCATGTGCATGCCTTCACACACATGCATGCTAGAGATGGAGGTGGGAGTAAAAATGGGTTAAAAAGCCTATAAAACATATATAGAATAGAAAAACACTGGTGGTGGTGGTGGTGGTGGTGGTGGGGACACTGTGCAGCGGGTGTCCCATATATATATATATATATATATATATATATATATACTGTATATAATAGATAAACCACTCTGTAGAGGTGTGGTTGGGTTACATGATAAGCACACCTATGTATAAATCCAACCACCAAAGGCGTGCGTATATCGATGCGACCGCACACCTCAGAATGGTTTATCTATCTTATAAAATATCAAAATTGTTTTGGAGGGTTAAAAGTGGAGATGTGCGGTCACACTCTGATATACGATGGTCATGTGATGTGTTTTATACAATCAGAAGTTTGGATTTGGAGGATATTATCTCCATTTTATAAAATATATATATATATATATATATATATATATATATATACACACACACATATACTTATCGCCACAGTGTGGAATATGAGCCCCCTCAAAAGTCTTCCTTTTTCACACTCTCCTGTCGTCTTGTTTTATTTCATATTTTTTACTTTTTTTTCTTCTTCACTGTCAGGGTGGCCAACCTGGCAGTACTCTTAAATTCACTTTCCTGTCCCTTCTCCCTTCCTCTGATAACCCCGTTGTTGTTGGCATGAGCTGCGCCTTCATTTGAAATTCCCTAGAGAGGTATGAATTGTAAGCGCGTGTCGCATCTTAAATAAATAAATAACATATATTGTGCCTCAGAAGGTAAAGCTTCCTGTATGACGCATTGCCCCTGCGGTGCTAAAACCACACTGCCACAGCCGCAAGATGCGGCTCAGAATTGGAACTGTGCTCCTGGGATGTTTGGAGCAGAATAGTGCACCGAAGCATAGTGTCGGCCGCAAGATGCGGCTTGGGACGAAAATATGATATGGAGCAGGGCTCTTCATGGAGAATACGGAGCAGAATGGTACTCCAATTATCACTGGATGCCGCACTAAGTGGCAAGAGGTTGAAAATGAAGAGTACACTACGGGGAATAAAGACAGTAAGTCCCATAGTGTCTGCCATAGAATTAATGGACCCAATTAGGCTGAAGTAGTCTTAACAAAAACCAAAGGATATTGTGGCCATCAGCCAAGAAAAAGGGGTCTGAAATGGAAAAAGGCTCAAATGAAATATAACTCGATGGCTGATATTTCAGCCATCAAAACACAAGGGAAAGTTGCTTTTTTAGTATGCAGAGTGCCCAGAGAAGGGCTGTTGTATGGAAATAAATGGTGGGCACAGCAAGAGTGCTCTAATAAAAACATAAGGGCAAATATAAAGCCACCTGTGGGGAAAATAAACTACACTAAATATGGGTTTGCATTTCCTGGTACACTGCCACATATCAGGTCTCATGAGCTGGCAGGAGAAGGGATATGAGGAGCGTGCCCTCAATCTCCCATTCCCCTTGCCAACTCAGAGATGCCTGAAACAGAGAATTAATAGAAATGTATATGGAAAAATGTGTATTACCTGCTGGGAGCTATCTGCATTTGTGCTGTGCCTATAGGGCTGGCTGCCCATAGAATGGCACTTTTTATGGAATCCTAAGGGAGTGATGTCACAGCCGAAGGGAGGGGCTTAGCCTCATTATAGCTGGTTAGGCATTCCAAGGGACTAGAATGGCTATATTATATATATCAGCAATAAAAGGTTGATGTGATGTGTGGACATTATGCTTTTCCCCAAAATGTACAAATATAGATATGTATCATGTTTAAGGTCTGTTTTCCTGGGAGAAAGGAAATGGGGGTGGAGCCCTAGATGGTGAAGTCAGACCTAGGGAGTATAAAATGACTCGCCACTAGAAGTACAGGAGATAGTCAGATCAGTTGAATGTAGATGGTAAGAGGTGAAAGACCTGTATTTAGTGTGTTGCTTTTCACATGGTTCAGATAAAGGTGCGTAACCCCCTTGTTCCCAGGGGTTACTAGAATCCCATTAGAATCAGTGGCAGGCAGGGAGAGGAAGCTAATGAAATGCCAGTTAAATGGATTTCACACTTTCATTCTCTGGTTTCAGTCTCAGCTGAGCTGGAGGATGATGTAATCAAGGAACTGTCGCAGCAGCATAAGCCACACTCAAGCTAGCTGTAGGGAGATAGCTTTGGAATGTTCGGTAAGAGTGAGAGAGTCTGAGAGTGGAGTTCCAGGAGGAGGCTGCAGCCTGCAGCAGCTCCTCAGTTTTAGCTCTGACAGAGAGCTACCACTGTGTTTTGGGTAGTTTGTTCTCACCCTAGAAGAAGAACATAGAAGACAGAGATTGAAGTGGTGGAAAACGTTCCAAATGGGTTTTCCTTTGCCCCATCCCAGAAGGGATGGGGGTGATCTTCAGGATTCAGGGGCAATCCCCTGGTCCAGTCTGGACTGTGTTGAAGCTGCTTGAGATTCAACTGCTTTGTGAGTACCTGTGACTTTTGTTTAGTAAAGCCCTGGGGCACCTGCATTCCTTGTGGTGAATTTTCTCTGTCAAAGGGTTCCTGTCACCTAGACTGTTTTCTGTTTAAAAGTGTCTGCTAAAGTTGGGGTCTAGTGAAGAGACATTGCCAATTACAGAACTTTTTAACTTTCTGACACCTCAGAGTTGTGTAATGTAGTATGTTAAGTCTGGAAGACATTTAAGCAATAATGCCCAACAGGGTGTGTGTCGTGCTGAGATAACGTCACGGCTCAGGTGGTTGGGCATGAGGCCGCAGGCAGAGTGTGCCCAACAACTGAGGCGTGACGTTATCCCAAACGACACGCACCCTAGAGGGCATTATTGCTATTATACAATGGCTCATTGTTATATAGAAAATAAAATATTTTAAAGAATGTTTTTATTAGTGTGAACAAATATTTTTGTTTCTTAAGAGGAGATGCAAAAAAAGAGATGCAAGCTCCATAATGCCATCTATGTTGGTTCACAGTGAGGCTGAGACTAGACCCGTGATGTTGTGCTGGGATAACATCATGTGTCCAGCCCCAGACTGACCAACCAGAATCCAGGAAATATTCTTGCCACTGTATAATTCAAGATAGCATCTACAAGTTTTCTTTGAGGGTGTTATTAACCAGATGAATGGCCGAATATAAATTTGGAAGCAAAGGGTGGGAGACCCCCCCCATCTTGAGCAACCAGTTTACCTCTCTGGGTTCAGTTTGGGCACCTGTGTTTTCTCTGAGTGCATTTGGCCAGTGCCTGAAGAAAACAGTTTATCCAGATGTGGGTTGTATTCTCTGTGAGCCTGTATGTGCTCTTTTGTGGTCGAGGGAACCACCAGTAATTCCTCATGAAATATGGATCCATAAGCAGATGATTTGATACCTCTTGATGGACCAACATAGATGTAATAACAAGAACAAAAAGTGCTCTAGCTTTCAGACCAACCAGTCCTTTTTCTGAAGAAGGACTGGTTGGTCCGAAAGCTAGAGCACTTTGTTCTTGTTGTTACATCTATGTTGGTCCATTAAAAGGTATCAAATCATTTGCTTCTGGATCTGTTCTTGCAAGGACCAATACATCAAATACTAAATCTTGATTTCAATCACGAAATATGGGAAAGTCTCCTAGTACTGGCCGTGTGTGCCTAGTCAAGAGGAAATGTACCAGTTCTGGCCATGTGTGCCAACTTCCTAATTCAGAACCAGAGAGTTTGCTGTGTAATTCAAAACCTTGAGTTCTCTGTGTAATTCAGAACCAGAGAGTTCGCTGTTCAAGTCAGAACCTGAGAGTTCGCTCTGTGTGTGTTCAGTATGCCTATGCTAAATGGGAAGTCTGGAAGTCTGTACCGCTGTTATCTGCATTACCAGTAGGAGTGGCCCTGTGGGGGTCCATCTTTGCTCTGTGATTATTCTCTGTGTATGCGAATAAAAGCCACACTCTAGAATCCCAACCTGGTTTGGACAGTACTGTTATTGCTTCCACTGTGCCTGGATTTACTTGGGTGCCCCTGTCCAGAAGTGCAAACCTAGCATAATTGTGAGCAAACATTTTCTCCCAGGGACCTAGGTCAATGGCCATGGTAAATGGTCCTGCCAGTTGTGTGCCAGGTAGTTGCCACACTTGGTTTGCCTGTCTGTGTATGGCAGGCTCAGAAGTAGATGTACTAGTAAACTGAACTGTTGTGACAACCTCCATCCCTCTCTTTGGTGCTATGTGGTGAGAGGAGCAGCCCAGCTAGTTAAACAAGGGGGCCGGTGGGGGATGGTTACAGGTGTTAGTGTGCTGTTTTTCACACTACCCTTGGCTATCTTTGGCTGAACCAAAACCACAGACTCTGCCGATGGAAGCAGAGGTCTGAGTTATTTGTGGTTAGGACTAACCTTTTATTTTTCCTTTCTGTATTTTTGATATTTTATATTTATTTGGAAATAAATTGATAAATGCACTTGTGCATTTTTTATGCATTTTATCATTGACTGCTGTGTCATTTTATCCCACACGTTTACACTGGTGTTAGCAGTGGGATACCTGGCTCGTCTAGGCTGCTTGGGAGATGCTGCTAGGGGGTATTATCCAATACCTGACACATGCGCAGGATAAGAAATGCTGAGCCCAGAAAAATCCAGTGGACCTGTGCGATGGCCCAGAAGTTCAGTGTGAAGCCCATTCCTGGGCTAGAGTTTGGCACCAGATGTAAAACGAAGGACAAGGAGGAGCAGATGGAAGAACAGACAGAGGAGGAACAACGGATGGATGAGAGAGCTCTGGAGGGTCCCAGTGACCTCCTGAGATGGCTCTGCATCAAACAACTTGAGAAGGAGTGGAAGCGAGAAGAGGACTGGCGTCAACGAGATGAGGACAGACGGCAACAGGAGGAGGACCAGAAGAGACAGGATGAGAGGTGGCAAGCCATCTTGCAAGCCATCCAGGCCCTTACCCCTGGGCAACCTGATCAAAATATCCCAGGGACATAAAGTAAACTAAACTGACTGAGGCTGATAACATCGAAGCCTACTTAACCACTTTTGAGTGCATAGCTCAGATGTTCACTTGGCCCAGAGACCAGTGGGTCATCAGACTTGTCCCCTATTTATCCAGATGAGCCCAACTGGTATACAGTCACCTGAGTACCCCTGACGCTAACAGTTATGATCGGGTCAAGGAGGAAATCCTCTGATGGTATGATATTAATACAGAGACTTATAGACAGAGATTTAGGTCTCAAAAGATGACTGGCCAAGATACCCCCAGAGAGACCTCTGCAAGGCTTAAGGACTTTTGTTTCAAATGGCTACAACCCACAGTTAAAACACTGGACCAAATTTTGGAACTAATCATAATTGAACAGTTCATTCAGGTTTTCCCTCAGGACGTCCATGTGTGGGTGAAGGAGCATAAACCAGACACAGCGGAGAAGACCATCACACTGGTGGAGGATTACCTGGTGGCCAGAACCTCAAAACCTCGAGGATATCAAGGCTCTTCACCCCAGCTTCCAACACTGGTAAGTTGGGGTGGAAAGGATGAGAAGGGACTTGGCAAGGTTGGAGGAATGGTCAGATGTGCGGCAGCTTAGATTAAATGCAAAGTAGTGCACCTGGGAAACAAAAACCCAAGGGAAGAGTACACAGTGGGGGGTGAGATACTGACAGCAACAAAAATGGAAAGAGACCTAGCGGTAGTTATATTAGATGACCTAAAGTTGGGCAAGCAATGTGAGAAGGCAGTAAGGAGGGCTGGTGGGATACTGGGATACCGGGATGCATAGGGAGAGGCGTCACCAGTAGAAAACAAGAAGTTGTTATCCCTCTGTACAGACAGTTGGTGAGACCCCATTTGGAGTACTGCATCCAGTTCTGGAGACCCCATCTCTGCAAGGGCATAGACAGGGTGGAGGCTGTCCAGAGGAGGGCAACCAAAATGATGCAGGATCTGCACCAGAAGACGTACAAAGAGAGACTAAAGGAGCTTAATATGTATACCCTTGAGGAAAAGAGGGAGAGGGGGAACATGATAGAAACTTTCAAGTACCTCAAGGGAATCAACAAAGTCCAAGAGGGTAGCATCTTTCAGAAAAAGAGATGTGCAAGAACAAGGGGGCACAATTTGAAGATAGAGGGGGGATGGCTCGGGGCAATGTGAGGAAGTATTTTTTCATGGACAGGGTGGTGGATGCATGAAATGGCCTTACTGAAGAGGTCGGGGATCAAAAACAGTGGGGGAGTTCAAGAATGCATGGGACAGACATAAGGCAATTCTAGTGGTGGTAGAAGGAAGTAGGCTGTTGGTTAACTAGGATTTGCAGCTTATCCATTAGGTAGGGAAATGGGCAGACTAGGTGGGCCAAGCGGTCCTTATCTGCCATCAAATTCTGTTTCTATGTTTCTTATCAGAGACAGTCGTCTGCTGGGGAGCTAGCTGGAGAAGGGACTGACGGGGAAGACCATACTCAGTCATATTATCAGTCATAGTTGTTTGGGAAAGGGTCACAAAGCCCGTAACTGTCCAAACAAGCATTTGTCAATGCTGAACGTTAGTTGCTTGTTAAACAATTTGATGTTTTTCTGAAAAAGCCCAATGGCGAATCTAGTCTGCATACCACAAGACCTCCCACATTGCAGCACCAACCCAGGTGTGGCCTCACCATTGATCTATATAGGGGTAACATTACCTCCCTTTTTCTGTTGGTGATACACCTCCCTGTGCACTCCAGCATCCTAGTAGCCTTTCCTACTGCCTTATCACACTGCTTTGCTAGAGGTTGAAATGTAGAAATTGTCGGCAGATGGGGACCAGTAGGCCAATCCAGTCTGACCATAAGCCATGTACTTGACTACGGCTTCTGACCATCCCTCAGCTGTACCTCTATGGTTCTTCCATGCCTGTCTCATGCATGTTTAACACCCACCACAGTACTGGCTCCCACCATCTCCTGCGGCAGACCATTCCATGTGTCCACCATCCTCTCTGTAAAGAAAAGCATCCTCATATTCCCTCTTAGTCTGCCACTTCCAATTTCATGTTCAGCCCCCTCATTCTTGTACTCCTCCTGTATTGGAAGATGTCTTTCTCCTGCACCTTGTTTATACCCTTGAGATACTCATATCTCCTGTCTACCTCCTCTCCTCCAGCTAGTATATATCGTGGTCCCTTAATCTCTGCTTATTTGTTTTGTGGTGCAAACCCTGTACCATCTTAGTCGCCCTTCTCTGGACCGTTGCCCAGCCTGTTTATGCCCCTTCGACACTGTGGCCTCCAGAACTGCACACAGTATTCCATGTAAGGCATGACCAGGGTTTTATATAACGTCATCACTACCTCCCTCCTGCTGGTGATACCCCTGCTTATGCACCCTAGCATGCCACTGGTCCTCTCTGCTGCCTTTGTAGTCTGCTTTGACATTTTCAAGTCATGTGAAATTATAACCCCCAGGTCCCTTTATTCCTTGGTGAATGTCAACAGCTGCCCCCCCCCCTCCACATTCTGTAGCTCTCCCCAGGGCTTCTATGCCCCAGGTGCATAATTTTGCACTTTTTTTTATTTAAACTTCAGTTGCCACTCCTTGAACCATTTCTCAAGCCTGCCTAGGTCCTTTCTCATTTTCTTCACCCTTTCTGGAGTATCCACCTTGTTGCAGATCTTGGTGTCATCTGCAAACAGATAGACCTTTCATTTCAGCCCCTCTGCAATGCCACTAGTGAAGACATTGAACAGGACTGTCCCAAGGACTGATTCCTGTGGTACCCTGCTGGTCACTCCCCTCCTCAGATTGTACCCTATTTACCACCACCCTCTGTCTCTTGTCTGTTAGCCAGTTCCTAACCCAGTTCACCACCTTGTCTACCATGCCCAGACTACCAATCTTGTTAACAAGCCTGTTATGTGAGACGGTGTTGAAGACCTTGCTGAAATTGAGGGAGACAACGTCCATGCCCCCCCCAATTAACTTCCTTCATCACCTAGTCAAAGAAATCTGTCATATTCATCTGACACAACCTACCTGCTGTTAGGCCTAACCAGGGTTTTATATAAGGGCATCACTATCTCCCTCCTTCTGCTGGTGACACCCCTGACTATGCACCTCTTGTAATTTTTTCACATTTTGACCCCAAATTTTCAACATAGTCATCTTATCGCTGTACCTCATAAACTGCATAGGTGAAAATTTCTTAATCCGTAGCAAAACGCCATTCTGCGCCACAGGTGCGGAAGCTAATTTTGGGCAGGATCTGTGAAATGACACCTGTACTGTTCATGAGGTTTTGTGAAGAAATGACTAGGTTGAAAATTTGGAGTCAAAATATAAAAAATTGGCAAAGTTATGCACGTGCGTAGGAACATTTCAACAAGTGCATGTAACTCTGTCTTTTGTTGGTATTTTTTCCCCAGATGTCTAATCTGGGCTTTCTGGGAACCCACCTCATGAACAATGGTGCTATCATTTTGTTACTCAATTCTGAAAGGTGGTTTCATGCAGCGACTGCGCCATTGCACGCCACAGGTGTGAAAACATGTTTTAGGCAGGATGTGAGAAATGGCAGCTATACTGTTCATGAGGCAGTGTGCAAAAATGGCTATGTTGAAAATTTGGAGTGATAATATTAAAAATTGACTAAGTTACGCTAATGTGTACAAAAATTGAGATGAGCGTTCGTAACTTAGGTGTTTGTTGGCATTTTTGTTCCAAATTTTCAACATGGGGTTTTTGGGACCCCACCTCATGAACAGTGGCATTATCATTTCAGTATTCTATCCCGAAAGGGGATTTTGCACAGCGACTGCGCCATTCCATGCCACAGGTGTGAAAATATGTTCTGAGCCGGATGTGAAAAATGACAGCCTTACCATCATGAGGTGATATGAAATAATGGCTATGTTGAAAATTTGGAGTCAAAATATTAAAAATAACCAAAGTTAAGTGCATACATATAAAACTTTCACCGAGCACACGTAACTCGGACATTTTTCGGTATTTTTACACCAAATTTTCAACATGGGTTTTTTGGGACCCCACCTCATGAACAGTGGCACTGTTGTTTTTTTACTTGGTCACAGAAACATAGAAACATAGAAGTTGTCAGCAGATGGGGACCGTACGATCCATCAAGTCTGCCCTTGGCTTGGGGGCCACCAGAAAGCCATCTTCCTGGTTGGTAGCACTCCAGAGAGCTCTCTCCTGTGGGGTGAGAATTCATCAGAAAATAAAAATTTTCAGCAATATTTCTGAAAAGCAAAGCTTTACACTCGATGCAGAACAGTATCCTGAATCGAACAATACCACTTTTGTCATGGGGCAGACAAAAAGACAACAGCAAAGTCAGTAAAAAGATCAGACACTAGAACCTACCATGACCATGTGGCCTTCTAGTACCAGCAGTGTGGTGCACTCATCAGAACCGCCATGGCAAACCATGCTTGAGTCCATGAGGGCCATGGACTCAAAGATCGAAAAAAACGTTCAAAAACTGGAAAATCATGATGCAGTTATATAAAAGTTGACTGGATCAGTGGCTGAAGTGGAAAAATGATCTACTTCTACACTCACATCGGTTGCCTTGTTAACCGAAGAAAATGGGCAGCTCAGAGGTTGTATGGAGGCCCTGGAAAATGAGATTAGAGCTGGGAACATTCTCTATTATTTCTTCGGGAATGGCTTAAACAGAATCTTCAGATGGCCGATGACTTTCCCTGGGATGCCCTAACAAAAGCTTATAGGGTCAATCCGAGGGGCCGACCAATGGATTCCACCCAGCCATGTACTGTCCTCATGAAATCTAGAGGCTGTGATGTTCGAGATGTAATACTCGCCATGGCTAGAGCAGTATACCCACTGGAGCTCGATGGTGCAGACACAAAGATTTACCCTGCTTTATCCTACCAAACTCACGCCAAAAGGAAGGGTTTTGATGCTGTGAGACATCGTCTTTGGGGCCTGGGGATCATACATTTCTTTCTCCTGCCTGCAAGACTACTAATAGTCTACGGTGGAAAAACTTGGCAGTTCACAAATCCGCAAGATGCAGGCCACTGGCTGGAAAAAATTGAACAAGAGTTTGCAGCCCATTGTGAGCCTTTCAAGTCTCAGGGATCCAACTCGGAAGAAACCTGAACGTGGGACCTAATATTAAAACAATTACTACTGAAGGTTTGAAATGTTCAGATTTAACCTTGTTTCACTTTTTAATAGTTTGGAGGTGTAGGGAGATTTTCTCCCTAGTGCTAGTTACATTTAGGCATGTTAGGGTGCTAAGATTGGGACTAAATATTTGTATTGTTACCCAATATGGGCCATGTGGTGTTAGCAGGGACTCTGAACAGTTCAAGTCCCTTTCAAATGTACTCGATAAGAGGGACTGCCAATCGTTGTCTGATGGTTCTTTAACTGCCTCAGACATATAAAAGTGCAAGTTCAACACTGGATGATGCTTGTTGTTTTATCGAAAGTTGAAACATAACGTGTATAGTGTAATGCGATCTGAGTCTTTTGATGTTTGTCGCTCCGGGGGGGGGGCCCATAAGGAGTCCTAATTTTTTTTGTCTTCTCCATAACCTTGTTAACAGGTTTAATAGCAGTTGTTTAGGCTGTGTTTTCTTCTTTCTTACAACTTCCTAATGGACACACCTTAAACTGCTGAAGAAGCTGGCAATTACAGAAGGACTCTTTGGGATTTTTATATATGGGCTGTTGCCCAGGATTCCCCCCAATTCCTATTGTAACAAAATACATGGTTGTTAGATGAATGTATATCAGATTTCTGGAGTAGTTATGTACACATTTTGATTTTTATTCCCATGTATGAGAAACTGTGGATGTTAATTTATCTGCTTAATCAGAAAATTAATAAACATAAAGTTAAAAAAAAAGTCTGCCCTTGGCTTCCTATCCCCCTGCATAGCTGCCTGCTTGTGTATCCCACAGTGTCTGTCCCATGTCCGCTTGAATTCCCCCACTGTCTTGGCTCCCACCATCCCCTCTGGCAGGCTATTCCATGGTTCCACAACACGCTCTGTGAAGAAGAATTTCCTTGTATTGCTTCTGAACTTTCCTCCCTTTAGTCAAAGGTTGTGCCCTCTAGTCCTACTGTAGTTCTTTACCTGAAAGCGGTTCTGCACGTGCACCCTGTTGTTGCCTTTAAGGTATTTGAATGTTTCTATCATGTCCCCATGATTCCTGCGTTGTTCTAGGGAGTATAATTTGAGGTCATCCAGTCTTGCCTCATACGGTTTCTGATGCAAGCCCTGCACCATCTTTATTGCTCTTCTCTGTACTGTCTCCAGCCTATCTATGTCCTTCCTGAGGTGTGGCCTCCAGAACTGGACACAGTACTCCAGGTGAAGCCTGACCAGGGACTGATATAGGGGCATGATTACTTCATGCGTTCTGCTTGTGATGCCCCTCCCTATGCATCCCAGGATACCACTAGCCTTTAGTGCTGCCTTTTCACATTGTCTACTGACCTTGAGGTCATCTGATATGATCACTCCTAGGTCTGGCTCCTGCCTGGTAGCTACCAGCTGCCCCCCTCCCATTGAGTACAGTTTCCCTGGGTTACGCTTTCCTAGGTGCATGACCTCGCATTTTTTGGCATTTAATTTCAATTGCCAGGTCTTGGACCACTCCTCCAGTTTTCGGAGATCAGCTTCCATGCTTTGCTGTCCCTCTGTTGTGTCTACCCTAATGCTGATTTTGGTGTCATCTGCAAACAGGCACACCTTTCCCTACAGTTCATCTGCAATGTCACTGATCAATATGTTTCATAGGTATCATAGGTAAATACAGAGCTATGTAGACAAAAGTCCTTTTGCTCGCCAATTCATGAGTATCCCCAAATCCTATACCTGATAAGGAAACTATCCAATTTATTCTTAAAAGTATTCCTATTATCACTAGCTACAACCTCTAATGGTAGTTTGTTCCACATATTAGTTACTCTTAGGGTGAGCCAGGATTTTCTTTTGTTTGTTTTAGGACAATCCACTAACTATTGTAGGGGGTGTGCCCTAGTAAAGCATGATGATACCCTGAATCACAACCCCAGGAGCTCCCACAGGTCTGAATCAGTGAGTGATTTGTAAATCAAACACATGTCCCCTCTTAGCCATCTAAACTCCAAGGGGTATAGGCCCAAAATATTCAACCTCATTTGATAATCATGCCGTTTTGCCTCCTGTATGTTACAGGTTGCTCTCCACTGGACTCTCTCTCCAATGCTGCTATCTTGGCCCTTCCACTTGGTGACCAAAACTGCGCACAGTACTCCAAATGTGGCCTCACCAAAGATGTATAGAGGGGTAACAAGACCTCTTTTCTCCCGCATGTAATATGCTTATTGATACAATGCAGTATACTACTTGATTTCTTAATTACCGAATTACAATGTGTTTTGAATGATAAATCATTAGTAACCATAATGCCCAGGCCACTTTGTTGCTCCACAGTATTTGTCCTCTAAGTGTATATGACCAGTGTTTATTTAGTCTCCCAAAATGCATAACACAACATTTATCTACATTGAATGTCAGTTTTTTGTCCAGTGCCCAAGTTTCCAATGCATTTAAAGCTTCTTGGAGTCGTGTGGCATCTTCCTGGTTGTTCACGGGATGCCCTACCCTGGTGTCATCGGCAAACTTAGTTACCGAAACTCCATTGTTAACACACATTGAAGCAATATATATATATATTAAACAAGCAGGGCCAACACAGAGCCCTGGGGCACCCCACTAGTCACCTCGGCCCAAGCAGAATCGATTCCATTAACACTAACGGATTGTGTTCCAGAATCAAGCCATGCTTCTAACCATTTTGTTATTTTCCCATCCAAACCATGTGTAATTAATGCATCGATAAGTTCCCCATGTGGTACCTTATTGAATGCCTTTGAAAAATCCTGATATACCACATCCACAGACTGTCCCTCCCCATGGCTCTACTAACCCTCTCATAAAACTCAAGTAGATTAGTCTGACAAGATCTTCCATCGGTAAAACCATGCTGTACTGGATCCAACATGTCCATTTTTTGAAGATACTCTATTATGTAGTCCTTTATGATCCCCTCAAAGATTTTCCGAAAGACTGATGTCAAACTAATCAGTCTGTAATTGGACACATCATGTCTGCTCCCTTTCTTGAAAATAGGAATCACCATAGCTTGCTTCCATGCCTCCAGGACATACCCCTCATTTAATGATCCTTGAAAAATCAGTGCCAGGGGTCCAGCCAAGAAATCCGCCATTTTCTTAATTATTCTTGGATGTATTCCATCTGAGCCATGGGATTTATTTGTATCAATTTTATGTAGCCTTTTAAGTATCTCTTCTCTAGTAATACATGGTCCAGTATCTAATATAATTTCTAAATGAGCTAGTTTAGGGGAAGATTCATTATTAAAGACTGATATAAAGAAATTGTTATACATTTGAGCTAAATGGAACTGGTCAGTGACCATGCTCCTATCTGTTGTATGTAGTGGGCCTATAGCATGACAAACTCCCTTTTTGTTACTAATATAAGCATAAAAAGACTTGTAATTGTCTTGGACCCTAGTTGCAAGACTCAGCTCATATCTTATTTTGGCGTCCTTAATACATCTTTTTGACTTTTTTAAAAGATCCTTATAGATATTGTCAATTGTCAGTGTCAGTGGCTCAGTAGGTAGCACACTTGCCTCTGAGGCTAGGAGATCAGAGGGCTGTGGGTTCAGTTCCCACATCTGGCACTTGGGTTAATATCCCAGTACTAACACTGTAGTGCAGCATGAGAGGGGCGCTGCACTTCTGAGGTGCCGTCTTTCGGATGAGACGTTAAACCGAGGTCCCATCTGCCTGGAGTGGTGGTAGTTCAGATGGATGTTAAAGATCCCATGGCACTTATCAAAAAGAGTAGGGGAAGTTTATTGAAAAGAACACAACATCACCAAATCAAACATATTTACAAAATGATACAAAAAGTATATACAGAAATACACGTGTTAAACAAAAAAAGATTTCCAAAGAGAAACAAATTTGACTTCAGAACACTTTTGTTTGTCCGTAGATTTAACAGATAATAAACCAGTCTCCACTTGAGACAATATTGTAGATACAGGAACTAACTGTTGCTGAAAAATAAATTGACATCTAGCCTGCCAAAGATAAAATTGAATAAAGGAAAAAAAAACATTCAGAGTGCTGGGATGATAAGACTGCCACATTCCTGTATAATCCCTAAAATCAAAACATTATATGTTACCTGTTGTAACATAGGGACCCTAATGGTCAGATGCCTCATACCAAAAATCTTTTGCAAAACGACAATCAAGAAAAAAATGAGTAAGGCTTTCTTCAAGCGAAATACAGGAAGGCCTTAAACAATGTCTTTCAGTTATCGGTTTATATTTAAGATTCCCCTATTCAATTTCCATGGATAGATATCCAAACAATGTCCCATATAAAAGGCGATATTCTATAGTCAGTTAATTTATTAAAGCAAAAGACAGTTTGGTCGGTACACATTCTGGAAAAAGTAAAATGGTGCCCTGAACGGTAAATACAATATAGTTATAAAAAGTTTTTCTAGAATGTGAGATAAGAACAGAAAATAGTAAATTCCACTGCCTACATTTTTTTAAAGTTGATACTCCATAAAGGGGTAAATGATTTTGTGTTAAAACCTTTGGAGGATACGTAGTCCATTTTTGGAAATAAGGATTCCAGAGGAAATGAGACCAAGATTGCCAAAGGGAACAGGTGCGATTCCAAAGGAAACCAAAAGAATTAAATAAAAAAATGGAATGAAAAAAAACTATTGGGTTTATCATGGCCAAGCCACCTTTCTTTACTGGTAAATAAAGGAAATCTCTGCGAACTTGATTTAGACAGTTCCCCCAAATCATCTGAAAGAAAACACTGTAAAGTCGTGTTTCTAATGAAACAGGTGGTGGATATAAGTAGCTGAGGTATAAAAATATGGGAATCAAAAATTGTTTAACGATGTAAACCCTTTTCCTTTTCCCAAATTTCCACTGTTTCCAAATATTAACTTTAGATTCCCCTACTTTTAACTGTTGTTCCCAGTTAAAAGTGGCCATGTCACCCAACCCAAACCAGATACCTAAAATTTTATTTGGTTGTGATGAAAATGAGATGCCCCCAGTATCAAAAAGGGTATCTTGTTCAGGATTTAAGGAAAGAATAAAACTCTTTGAAACGTTAAGTTCTGATCCAGAAATCTTTCCCAAAGTCTGGAAACAATGCAAGGCCCTCTGAAGGGAGGGCTTATCCTTAACATATAGAGTTACATCATCTGCATAGGCAGTTATTTTTACTTGTGGCAAGGACATATCGGGGCCAGACCTATAATACCTGAATGCTCCTGAATATATCGAATAATAGGATCTAAGACAAACACATACAAGAGAGGGCTCAGGGGACAACCCTGTCGAACTCCCCTAACCACAGGAACAGCAGGCCCCATTCTTCCATTCACTAAGGGATGTATCACCGCTTCAGAGTATAAAATAGAAATCCAATACACAAAAAGCTTAGGGATCTTGTAAGTTAATAGTAAATTAAACAAGTAAGAGTGACATACTTTATCAAAAGCCTTAACCTGATCTAAGGCAACAATAAAGCCCGACCCTCTTCCCCTACTACTGTTGTCAAATAAATCTCGTAACAAATATAGGCTATGCTGAATCTTCCTGTGTGGAACTGCACAGGATTGAGCAGGATGAATAAGGGAATCTGAAACAAAGGACAACCTATTTGTGAGAATTTTGGCAAAATCTTATAGTCACTATTAAGTATGCTAATAGGCCTCCAATTGGTTAGTAGGGAGGAATCGCCTTTTTAAAAATAAATTTTAATAAGGCTACATTGAACTCTGGAAAACTTAAGCCAGAGGTTAAGATAAGTTAAATACTATAGGAAGAAAAATACATATACGTCATGAAAGTTTTATAAAATTCATTTGGAATGCCATCCAAACCAGGGATGTTTTAAGTTTAAGGATCGAATAACCTTTTCAACTTCCAAAGAAGAAATGGGTTTCAAACAAGTGAGATTGATATGTGGTATCCATAGCTGGAAGAGAAGGCAAGGCCTCCGGCAAATTCCCACTAATATGGGATCTCCCCAAAGGAATCGAAACAAAGTTGTGTACCACAGACATCATCTCCATTTCAGAGGTTACTATTTTACCAGTAGAAGTCAGTCTAGACATTAGGGTTCGATCAAGACGATCCTTACATGCCAAATAGGGATCAGAAGCAGGTTGTGCCTGAACACCAAATCTAAATTCCATATCAAGAGACCTAGCCCTATTATATTGGAATTCAAACATCTGTTTTTTTAATTCTGAAATTTGAGATAACAAAGGAAGTCTGTCACCAGATGGAAATGACATCAGCTTATAGAATTGATCCCGATAGTTTAGGTATGTTAGATACCTAGAATTGACCTTGTGTTTCCCTCTAGAAATTAAAAGAGATTTAATCTCAGTTTTAGTATCCCTCCACCAAGAAAAAATGTTCTCATAAAGACAGAGTGTAGAATAACGTGCAATGAATAGATCCTGTAAGGCAGAAATACAATCACCCTCATCCAGGGTGGACACATTTAAACGCCATCTGGGGCCAGCTGAGAGTAGTTTAGGAGGAATATCCACTAAACTTAAAACCCCTAATAAAAGGTGATGGTCCGAAAACTCTGTTGGTTTTACATAGGTGAGGGAAGGTTTCAGAAATTTAGATACAAAAAAATAGTCAATATGGGAGGAAAATATATTTCTGTGGTACGAAGAACCACCCGTACTATGTAATGTCCTGTAAACGTCAGATAACCCAGCAGTTTTAATAATATGTCGTAAAGCTAGTGAATCACAATACATTTTCTGCTTAAAGCCACCTTTAAATTTAACATTGATGTCACAGTTAAAATTGCCCCCCCAAATAACATGTTTTTGTGTATAGAGAAAGGGCTGAACATCCTCAAATAATTTAATACGCGCAGATTTCGTTTGAGGGGCATAAATATTCAGTAATCTGTAATCGAAATCATGCCAGGAAAAATCTAAAAGCAAAGCACGCCCAGGACAGATATCAATCAATTTAGGAACCCTAAAAACAGCGGAAGTAAAGAGAACACCAATCCCATCAGCTGCTTCAGGCCCAAAAGTCCAAAACGAAGGACCCCAAACCCATCTTTTCTGTGTTTGTTTAACTTCAGCAAGGGAAGATAGCCTAGTCTCCTGTAAGAGAATTATGTCTACCTGTAAAGTACTAAGGAAAGAAAGGACTGCAAGTCTCTTCTTGAAATTCTTTATACTGCAGACATTATAGGAGGCTATTTTAAGAGTTGCCATGATGAGGGGGTATTAAAATCAGGTTCCAAACTTCTGGGAATGACTTGCTTTCCTTTTTTTTCCTTTCTTTCCCTTTTTTTCTTTAGCTAGTTCTGTTGCTTTGCTATCTTCCTCTTCTGAAATTAACTCTGAAAGATGAGAAGTATCAGATTCTAAATCAGAATCCCTCCCTTCCACTTGTAAGGGAGAAAAAAAGTTTTCCACAGGAATAGAGGGAGCAGAGGAGGATTTTACTGGAAGCTCTAGTAAACCTGCGGGGTTTCACTATCTCAAAGAGGGGGGGCATGGAGGAAGAAGCCTGTTGAGAATCAGAAGTATCAAGTGGAGAGGATGAAATAGAGACCTCTGAAGCCAAGGGAGTTACCTTAGTATCCGAAAAAGGAGGCTTATCCACCAAGGTAGGTGAAGAGTCAGCCTGACTGCCAGATGTATGTATGGGTCCCGAATCAATAACTGTTTTCTCCTGAGCCTTGTTAATTAAAATATCAGAATCCCAACCTCCAGATTTATTATGAGAAGCCCATGGACACTGGTGAAAGGCATGGCCTTTATCACCACAGAGATTACATTGAAAGATGTTCTGGTATCGTTCAGCCACATGCCCAAACCCTCCACATAATGGACACTTCAAAAGATCACAGGAGCTACTTAAGTGTGTACGGGCACCACATTTATAACAGGCACGAGGCTGACCACTACAAAAACAGACTCCTCTGTCCTGCCCTAAGAAAAAGCTATTGGGTAAATGGACAATTTCACCATTTATTTGGGGTAACTTCACCTTAAATTTCCAGCTCCCTGTCCAAATACCTTCCAAATCTAGGATAGCTTGAGGTCCATCACCTCACATTTATTTTCAACCATAAATGAATGTTACCCACATTTACACCTTCATTCCGAACATAATTGTAACATATCGAAACACTGGTTTTGTAAGGGAATAGCATAGAATGGAACCCACAAAGGGTATTTTTCAATATGGAATATTTATCCCAGAATTTCTCTAGACCTTTAAAGACTTGAAACTGATATCATAAGAATCTTCCCGAAATATGAATCAAGGCAAAGATATCTACAGGAGAAAACTCATGGAGCCTTTCGAAGAAATTAGCAATATAGTATCTATCGGGTGAGTTTGCAGGCCACCCTATAACGTGGCGAACAGCGTTTCTTCTAGGCGCCTGTTCAATTTATTTTAAATAAGTCAGACATTACTGTTCTAGGCTGCTGAGAACAAGTTTGTGCCCCTATCTGAGCTGAATCCTGAACAGGTACATTACCCCCAACGAACTTGGCCCAGGTAAGGCCAAAGAACGTGCCTCAGAGCTCTGAGTATTAACAACAACTTCCCCCCCTTTATCCTGAATGTCCATACCTGAGCTCAGGTTTGTAGAATCGTTGGCATGCATAGTTGAAGTCTGGAAACTGTCCGTCCATGTAGGGTCTGGAATCCATGTGCCTGATGTAGATTTAGTCCACCCAGCGTCTTTCAAAACCTCCTCCGAGGACCAGTCCATAGTAGGATAAGGTGATTTCCTTGTTTGTAATCCAAATTGCTGTCTCAAAGTTTGAGAAGTTGTAGGAGCAGTAGGAGAATCCAGCAGCCGTGTTTCCTGGTCCGTTGTAGCTTCCGACCTCAGTTGCGCTTCCAAAGCAGTCCCTTCCTGTGTTTCCTGTGGTGTATCCATGAATTGGGCCCGACTAGAATCTCGCGCCTGGTCGGCAGACATCGCGACAGCCAAAGGAGAAAAAAAGCCAGCAGAATCCATTTTAAAAAGAACAGCTCCCGATTCAGACTGCGAGTCAGTCTGAGGCTTCTCCGAAACAAGGCACACTTTCGTCTCTCGGTAAGAAACCTCTACATTCGATGGGTCTACATCGGGCTCCACGAGCCAGGTAACACAGCGTCCTCTTCCATGAAACACTGAGGGCCAACTGAGCAACCCCTCCGGATTACCCAGCAGCACTCTCGCTCGTTAGCGAGCGCTAACAGAGTAGGGGAATTTCCCCAGTGTCCTGGCCAAATTTCCCTCATTCACCAAAAATACCACCAACAGCTTAATCTGGTTCAAGGTCAGTTCGCATTCATCTGTATCCCCTCCCCGGGTCGTGTCTGAAAATAGGCAGGATTTGTCTAGTGCACTTACCCAGTCAACAAAAACTAAATAAATAAATAAAGATATTCCAGCATATACTGCTGCCAGATCGTTTAGCTCTAGAAAAAGCCCTATTTTTTTTTTAATCTGTTGCCGTACTGATTTTGACATCCATTTAGGTAAGGTCTTGGCATTGCCATCCAATCCCTTTATTAAGGGGGTAAAGTTTTTAGTTAATGAGGATATCTTATCCACCAGGAGGTCCCACATGGAGTCAAGGGTTTTATTTTGGAAATCTTCTACCCAGTTCCATGTACTTAAATATGATTTCATACCATCAAAATCTGCCTTATTATAATTATATTTAATAGTCATGTTTTTAGTAGTATCCACTAATATGCCAAGGGAGAAACAGATCATCAAATGGTCGCTCGATCCAAGAGGGGGAGAACCTTACAAAAATTTATATTGTCAGTTAAATTGCTTAGAACAAGATCTAAGATATGGTTACCGCTAGTATTGGAGGTGACCATCTGGTTCATCCCGGCTAGCAAACATGTTTCCAGATAGCATGATTCCAAAACAGTATTTGACTGTAGTGTTTCCCAATTTATGCCAGGTAAATTTAAATCACCTAGTACCACATTACTTTTAGTGGTGCCAATAGTATTTAAAAAATCCAGTATTTGTTCTTCCTGATCCGGTGTGGCAAACGGTGGTCTGTATATCACACCAATGTTAATAGGATCCAGATGGTTGGGAGATATCTTAACCCATAACACCTCAATTTTATCCCATTTGGATGTATTTATTTTCTCAGAATTAATTTTATTAGAGATATACAAGGCTACACCCCCACCTCGTTTTTCTTTCCTATCCTTATGGAACAAATCGTATCCATGAATTTGCTTTTCCCATGGGTCATTTGGACTCCACCAGGTCTCTGTAATTGCACAGATACTAATATTCAATTGTTCTATAGTTAATTTTTAACTCCCCAAATTTATTATTCAAACTCCTAGCATTTAATAAAAGAAAGTTATGTGCATTATAATCTTTTATATGTCCCTTTAAGAAATGACTGGTAGGCCTGCCTCCCCCCTTCCTATTAAGTTTAAACCTTCCTCAATTGCTTGTCTGAGTTGGTAAGCAAAGGTTTGTTTGCCCCTTCTATTTAGGTGGAGGCCATCCTGTGAGTATAACATGGGGTTCCTAAACTTTACATCCTGTTCTAGAAAAATGTAGCCCTCCCTGAAACACCATCTCGTCAACCATCCATTTAGATCTGATATTTCAGAATCATCCTTTTGGGAGGCCCTGGGAACTGATAATATATCAGAAATAATAAGATCACAGCCAGCTTCTGTAAGGGTCTTCCCAACTTCCTCATAATCCCTTTGTATATCTAGGAGCCTTCTTTTTCCAATATCATTTACTCCTACATGTATTAGGACTAATGGTTTAAACGTATTGTTAAAGAGGATCGGCCCCAGAACTGAGCTCTATGGGACCTCGCTAGTCACCCTCCCCTCCACAGACAAAGTGACAATCACTAATACTCTCTGAGTTCTCCCATGTAACCAGTTTCTGACCCAGTTTGTAACCTCTGGCCCAAGTCCCATGTACTCCAGTTTTTTGACTAGTCTCCTGTGCGGAAAAGAGTCAAAAGCTTTGCTGAAGTGCAGGCAAACCACATCCACTGACCCACCCTGATCCACTGTTTTGGTGACCCAATTGAAAAAATCAACCAGGTTTGTCTGGAAGGACCTCCCTACCATGAAACCGTGTTGATTTTTGTTGAGCTGACCAGTTTGCTCCATAAAAGCTATGATTCTTTCCTTCAGCAGGAACTCCATCAGTTTTCCCATGACTGATGTTAGATTAACCGTACGGTAGTTACCTGGCTGTTCCTTGCTTCCACTCTTGTGAAGTGGTACTACTGTTGCACTCTTCCAATCCTCCGGCACCTCCCCACTCTTTAATGATTTGTTGAAGAGCACTGCAAAAGGGGCTGCCAGTTCCCTCCTTAGTTCTTTCAGTATTCTTGGGTGTATCCCATCTGGCCCCATAGCTTTGTCAACCTTTACCTTGTCTATTTCCTCCAGAACCCTTTCCGCTGCGCATTGACTGTGAAATCACCTTTTGGGACTGAGTAACGAAATTACAATGACAGTGTTCATGAGGTGGGGTCCCAAGAACCCCATGTTGAAACTTGGGGCAAAAAATCTCAAAAAATGGCTGAGATATCAACATAAGTTGAAACCGCCATTGACAGCCATTATACAGCACTTACTTTGATTTTTCAGTTCGCGGTTCACGTTTGAAGAGTGTAGATGTGTTCTGGTCCAGAGAAGATGACAACCCTTGACCTCCAGTGGTAAGTATGGGGTAAGGGGGTGCAGGGAGGTGGGTGCGCAGAGGGAGAGTTGGGATGGGGAGGGGGGTTGGGGGAGATGACTAGGGACTGTTTTCTTTTTACAGGGTCAAAAAAAAAATAAAGACATTGGGGGACAGTTTTCTTTTCTCATGGACACCCCTTATCAGTTGCCCTGCCCTGGTACCCCTCACCAGCACTTCATCCACCACCGGGCCTGATACAGAACAATTTCATGCCCTGGTTACCTGGTTCTGGTCCGGGGTAACACCAGGCACTATGGCCCCGTACTATGGAGAGTGGGAGTCAAGAGTGAGATGACTGCCAGATGATTGAAACGCCAGGTTGAAACATCAGACCCGAGTGTGCAACTGACTCTGCTTCTGCCAACGTGCAAGGAAAATCCTCAGGGGGCAGGCTGAGCATGTGCTAATTTGTAATTTATTCCATTCCCAGATTTTGCCATATTCTCTTTTCTAAAAAAAGGAAAAAGTAATCTGGAGATCAGTGGGTGGGCAGGCAAACCTGTATTCCACCCCCTTAGGCTGCTCCCAGAATCTCCCCTGGGGCCCTCCCCTTTACTTAGTAGAATCGAGGAGTGTTAACAGAAATGAGCAGCCCAAAATCGACCCTAAAGTAAGTGCTGAGGTAACCATCTGTGATCTGCTAATACAACTCACCCTTTTACACAAATTGTGCATGTCTTGGTGGGCTTAACGGTCATGCAAATCAAAGGGCCGAAGCCCTCTCACATTAGAGCAGCTCCGGTCCTTTGAAGTGCATGACCGTTCAGCTAACCAAGCAGAAAGTTGCATCAGGACCACATTGAGTGGTCACTGGGGTAGACTGCCGAGTCCCTGGTTCTGTGAACTGCAATGGGTTCAGCAGTGACACTCCCCCGAAATCCTGAAGTGCCACAATACATTGGTTTGCGCAAGCACAACCAGCGTAATAAAAGGAATGAATCTGCCAACCTAGCACTGGCAAATTGGGGGTATGTCACTACAGTGGGGACTGGACAGAATCAGATGTTGGGATTGCTGGACTCGGGGAGTATGCAGACTCTAATGAGGGCAAATCTTTTAAATAATCAGAACAGTATGGGGCCAGATGCTAAAGTTGTTTGTGTGCATGGGGATATCACCGGTACCCCATGACCACTGTGGAAATGACTGTGGAGCAAGAGAAACAACTGACTACTGTCGGTCTGGTGCCTAGACTGCCCATCCCCATCATCATTGGTCAGGACTTCCCTAACTTTGATCAACTGATGAAAAGTCAGCAGGCCGGTAACCAGCTTGTGGCACTTACCACCAGGACACAGGCAAGACAGGAACAGACCCAGAATTTTTTTTTCCTTCAAGGGCCTTTTTGAGGATCCAGTGATTTTAACCCCTTTCTTTTCCCAGGTGGACCAGGTGGTTGCAGAAGGTCAATCACAGTACATATTGTTGAATGACATTTTATATAGAAAATGTACTAGCCACACTACGGGGGAATGTATAGAGCAAAAGTTGGTGCCCCAAAAGTTTTGAAATAAACTAATGCACCTGGCCCATGAGACACCTATGGCCAGCCATGAAGGTTGAGATAGGACCCTAGGCAGGTTGTCTAGCAGATTTTTTTGGCCTGGCAAGCACAAACGTGCGGCCAAATATTGTCACACCTGCCCTGAGTGCCAGCTAATGGCAAAATGAGGTAAGAGGGATAAGGTACTCTTCAACCAATACCTGCTGTCATGTCCCTTTTTTGCAGAATAGCCATGCATGTAGGAGGCCCCTTAACAAAAAGTTCTAAGGGCAACCATTTTATCTTGGTGGTTTGTGACTATGCCGCTAGGTACCCTGAGGCCATACCCTTCAGATTGCAATGGTGCCTTGGATTGCCAAAGAGCTTGCCAAAATTTTTAGTCGATTGGGTATCCCTCAAGTAATGCATACAGACTGAGGTAGTAACTTTACCTCAGTTCTTCTAAAGGAGTAGTATAGATTGCTAGGGGTGTCAGCCATCAAAACATCTCCCTACCACCCCCAGACTGATAAGTTGGTGAAACTTTTTAATAAAACTCTGAAACAAATGCTGCAAAAGTATGTGCAAGAAGAGGTTCGGGATTGTGACAAATATCTGCCATATTAGTTGCTTCTATATAGGGAGGTGCCCCAAGCCACTACAGGATTGTCACCCTTTACTTTACTGTATGGAAGAAACTCCACGGGCCCTTTGGATGTGGTGAGAGAATACTGGGAAGAGGGTAAAGATGTATGCCATACCAACATTCTGAACTGTATGTCCACCCTTAGGTGAAAGTTGGTAAAATGTGTCACCACTGCCCACCAGAATGTACCCCAGAGACAGGTGGAGCAGAAAGAGTTTTAGGATGTCGGGTTAAAAGACAAATGTTACCAGCCGGGGGCAAGGTGTTGTTATTGTTGCCATCTTCTCAGAACAAATTATTGATGAAGTGGCAAGGCCCCTGTTCCGTGACCCGTCACCAGACAAACTGGGACTGTTAACTATGAACTAGAGATGCCAGGGTGATGATCCCAGAAGATATATCATGCAAACCTCCTTAGAAAATGGTTTGATCGGCAGGACCCCGTAACCAGTTTCTTTATACACCCTGAACAGAATAGGACAGAACTGGAGGTGGCCTATGAGAGGGTAAAGGAACAGAAGTGGTGGGTTGCAAAGCAGTCCAGGGTTAGATTTAGCCCAGAGACAGGAGATCGACCAGTTGCTGGAATATTATGGGAAAACATTTACCAACACTCCAGGGAGAGCAAAAGGGGTGGTACACACCATGAATGTATCACAGACCAAACCCATCCACCAGAAACCCTATAACTTGCCAGAAAGAGTGAGGCAGGTGGTCACTGATGAGATGAAAACAATGTAACAACTTGGGGTCATAGTACCTTCCCATAGTGCTTGGTCCTCGCCAGTGGTGGTAGTGACTATGAAGGAAGGGGATATCCGGCTCATTTTGGATTTTAGAAAGATCAATGCCATATTCACATTTGATGGGTACCCTATGCCACACATAGATGACTTGTTAGACAAGATTGAGAATGCCAGGTATATAAGCACACTGGACCTGATGACAGGCTACTGGCAAATCCCACTAGCTAAACATGCACAGGAGCTGACTGCTTTTAGCACCCCAATAGGCCTTTATCAGTTCAGCATGATGCCATTTGGCCTGCATGGTGCCCCAACTACATTTCAAAGATATATGGATCAGCCAGCCCAGTGGCATGGAGGGTTGAGGCGCTGGATGCCACACCTCACACCATGGTGGCAACCCGAGTTCAGGAATGTCCCCAGTCTCAGGGATAGTCGAAGACTCCTCCAGTGCCATGACCACACACCCACAGTCAGGCTTTCTCCACTAGAATCCTCCCCTCTGACTCCGGCCCAGTGCATTAGATTGTAGATAGAGTGCCAGAGTGAAGGCGGACCCACCTTGGGGGGTTCAGAGCCAGGAGATCCACCGGGCTGGAGTGGATCTGGTTGGTGAAGGCTTCAGACGGGAGGTAGAGTTGCTGGTGAGTGAGGTAGCTGGAGAGAGTTCCCTGAGACAGGAGCAGAAATAAAGTTAAAAAAAAAAAAAGATATACGGATCAGGTATTGCATGCCCATACCCAGTGCACTGCCATGTACCTTGATGATGTAGTCATCTATAGTCCTGATTGGCAGACACACCTTATACATCTTAGAGCAATCATTCAGTCCATAAAAGACTCTGGACTGACTATCAACCTGTCAAAATGTGCCATTGCAAGGACTGAAACCAAGTATTTGAGATTTGTTACTGGGGAAGGTACAGTAAAACCTGATGTCAGTAAGGCCGAGGCAGTAGCCAACAGTCCCATTCCCCTGACAAAGAAACACGTGCATTCCTTTCTAGGCATGGCCAGTTACTATTGTTTGATTAAGCCGAACTTTGTCACCATTGCAACGCCCCTGACCGATCTGACCAAAAACAAATGTCCTAATAAGGTTCAGTGGTCCCCAGAGTGTGACAAAGCCTTAAGGCAACTTTGTGTTCCTCCTCTGTGCTGTTTAGCCCGGACTTTTCTCTTCCCTTTGAAGTCCACACTGATGCTTCTGAAACAGGCATGAGTGCAGTCCTCTCCCAACATAAGAAAGGTGAGGGACACTAGGTAATTTCCATTAGTTGGAAGTTACATGAAAGGGAGAGAAAGTATTCAACTGTGGAGAAGGACTATTTAGCACTGAAGTGGGCCACTGAGGCCCTGAAAGTTTATTTGTGGGGCACATCATTTAAGGTACTCACCAATCACAACCCCTTAAGTTGGCTGCAACAAATGAAAGAAAAGAACAGCAGAATCATGCAGTGGTATCTGGTGTTGCAACTGAATCACTTTTCAGTTCAACATAGAGCAGGGTCAAAACACCAGAACGCTGACTTCCTGTCCTGTTATGGGGCTCAAGTCACGCTGATGAGAAGTTAAATGTTATGTTATAATGGATATGTATTGTTATGTTGGACCAGTAATGTATGAGTACATTGTGATACGGGTTTGATTTTAACCCACTGTATCATGCCTCAGGGAATAGTACGGTATCTGTGATATTGATATGTCCGGATGATGATACCATTTAATTCTGTGGGTCCCTGAGGCAGAACTTCTGAGTGGGTGGGCGGCAGCTCCAACCCTTTCAGGGTACAGGGAGGGTATCTGCCAAAAGTGATACTGTTGCCCTCTTAAGTGGAGGGGGGTGTAACAGGGTGTCCCGTGTGTGTGCGTGCGTGTGTATATATACATATATATATAATTTATATATATATGTGTATGTATTACACACACACATATTGCCAGAGTATGGAATGTGAACCCCCCTTCTCCCTCAAAAGTCTTCCTTTTTCACACTCTCCTGTCGTCTTGTTTTATTTCATCTTTTTTACTTTTCTTTCTTCATTGTCAGGGTGGCCAACCTAGCAGTACTCTTAAATTCACTTTCCTGTCCCTTTTCCCTTCCTCTGATAACCCCGTTGTTGTTGGCACGAGCTGTGCCTTCATTTGAAATTCCCCCAGTGGGCCAGCCTGTCGGTGCAGCTGTAGGATTTTTACTTGCAACGCCAGTGACCCGGGTTTGGTAACGAGCTCGGGCCACTGGAGGGCCGGCTGGGGGGAGAGAGACTGAGTGCTGGGAGGGCTGCTTTCCCTCTCCTGAGAGGGTGGGCTGCACTCCTTACAGTGATACTGCCACCTGGATGACAACAGGTGGAGGTGCAGTTGAGGAGGTGGGAACAATCGGGAGGGGTGGTTGTCGGCCAAGGGTCCAGGGCGAGGGGATGTCTCTGCTTGTCCTCGCCTCCTTGGCCCCTCCTAGTGTGCTGACAATTGCAGGGGGTGGAACCAGAAAGCAGGAAAAAGACCTGCAGTGATGCCTGGAGATGGGCCTCCAGCATCACAAGACCAGGACCGGGGAGGAGTTGCACGAGTCCATCTAACTTGGATGATGGATTGGAGGTTTGGGGGTATGCCTCTCACCCTCCTTGGGGGGGCAATCCAAGGGGCTGATGGCAGGAGAGGACTCGTGAGAGCTGACAGTTCCTGGAGACCTGGCAGGCAAGGTGCCGTGGGAGTCCCCGAGGGAAGGCAGTCGCTGTGGAGGTGAAGGGGGCATAAACAGTAAGCTAAAAAAAAACGAAATTCCCTGAGCAGGAGGCATGAATTGTAAACATGAGTTGTGCTTTAAATAAATAAATAACATATACTGTGCCCCAGAAAGTAAAGCTCCCTGTATGATGCACTGCTCATGCAGTGCTAAAATCACAGTGCTGCAGCCGCAAGATGTGGCTCAGAAGTGGACCGGTGCTCCAGGGATGTTCGGAGCAGAATAGTGCTCGGAAGCATTGCATTGGCTGCAAGTTGCAACTTTGGACCTAATATGATTCGGAGCAGGGTGCACTCCATTGAGAGTATGGAGAAGAATGGTGCTCCGATTATCACTGGATGCCACACTAAGTGGCGAGAGGTTTAAAATGAGGCTGACACTACAGGCAATAAAGCCAATAAGTCCCGTAGTGTCTGCCATAGAATTCATGGACCCAGTTAGACTGTAGTAGCCTTAAAAAAAATATATTATACGATGGCAAGAAAGAATGCTAGTCTCTGACTGGTCAGTCTGGAACTGGGCCCGTGATGTTATTCCAGTACAACATCACAAGTTTAGTCCCAGCACAGATATGACCGCATCAACTGTTCGCCAAATCACTCCATGCAGCCTGCCTCAGTGATCCCTTTCCCGATCGGTAAAACCATTTTAGTGATTCACGTTCGAAAGTTTTGACTGAGTGCTCCCATCTCCTTTATAATTTAAAATAAAAACCTCCTTCACACCAAGTTAGACACTTTACTTCCCCAGAACATGAATTTTATGCCCGTTTACTTTCTTCCCGAACCCAGCGGCTTCAGTGAACCACGGAGACCGTAACTGCCGGTCACGTGGTTCACTGACACTGCTCTGTCATGGTACATATTTAAAATATCCATCCTGTCACTGTGGCAGATTACATTTTAAAAAATTATTTTATCTTCGGTCTGACTGGCTTCATTCTGGTCTACATTATTCAGCAGAGCTGAAGCAGCGCTTAAAAAAATCTGACTAAGCCGACAGGGCGATTGCTTTCACAGCCACAAATGTAGAATCTTTCTCTTTCACTGTGGTTGTGAAGCTGATCGCTCCTATTTTTGTCTGAATTTCTTCATGTTGCACTCTTCCTGCTCACTCGCAGTACACGTGACTTTACAACATACCTGCTCTGCTGAGCTCCGCAGTACCATGAATGCAGCTCCACCTCCTCTGTTCCCAAACACAACGGCAGCCCATCATATGAAAAAAAGTGGAAGAAATCACATTCTCCAGGATCCCAGCTTCCTGTAGTGTGTGTGTGTGTGTGTGTGTGTGTGTGTGTTTCGGTGTGGAGGGGTACACAAGAGTTCAACACAATTCAGCAAACTCCTGCAATCCCTGCTTACTGGAACAGTGAAACAGAACTTTTTTTTAATATGTATATGACAATGTCTCTGGGTGCGCTCCTTCTCTATAGCTCTCCACCCCCCTCTACTCTTCCTCTCTCTTGTCCTCTATCCTCTCTGCACCTCATCTGCTATCTCCTTGTAACCTAGCCTCCAAAACTTGTTTTGTTTCTCAGATGCTTTTTAACTCTGTTTAGCTTACACTTTTGTAACCTTGTCCTGTGTCATTCAATTTGTAATCTGACTTACATGTCTTATGTTTTGAATTGTAACCTGCCGTGGAACCTTTGTAGAAGAGCCCTGGCTCAAAGGTATTATAATCCTAGACCTGATAAATAAATAAAATAAAAATAAATACCTCCCCCTCTGAAAATTAACTGAAAATGCATTTAAAAATATATATTTTTATGTTCTTTCTTTTTCTCTTTATACCCAAGCCATTGCATAATAGCAATAATGCACTCCATGGTGTGTGTTGTGCTAGGATAATGTCATGCCTTGCAGTTGGTCACACTCAGCCTTCGACCTCGTGCCCAACCACACAAGGCGTGACGTTATCCCAGCACAACACACACCCTGTCGTGCATTATTGCTTAAGTATATTGTGGAATATGGCCATAAGCCAAGAAAAAGGAGGCTGAAATGGAAAAAGGCCCAAATAAAATATAACCTGACAGCTAATATTTCAGCCAACATAAGGGAAAGTTCCTTTTTTTTGGTACGTAGAGTGCCCTGAAAAGGGCTGTTGTATGGAAATAAACAGTGGGCATAGCAAGAGTGCTCTAATAAAAAGATAAGGGCAAATATAAAGCCACTTGTGGGGAAAATAAACAACACTAAATATGGGTTTACATTTCCTGGTACACTGCCACATATCAAGTCTCCTGAGCGGGCAGGAGAAGGGATATGAGGAGCGTGCCCTCAATCTCCCATTCCCCTTGTCAAATCAGAGAAGCCTGAAACAGAGAATTAATAGAAATGTAAATGGGAAAATGTGTATTACCTGTGGAGAGCTATTTGCAATTGTGCTGCTCCTATAGGGTTGACTGCCCATAGAATGGCACTTTTTAAGGCATCCTAAGGGAGTGATGTCACAGCCGAAGGGAGGGGGCTTAACATCATTATAGCTCGTTAGGCATTCCAAGGGACTAGAATGCCTATATTACGTATATTAGCTATAAAAGCTATATATGTGATATGTAGATGTAACCCCTAGATGGCGCTATCCCAGGGGCTACTACCCCTGCCTGATTTGCCACTAACAGGTTGAGGGGCCTGGATCCAATGGCGGGTGCCTCCACCCAGAGGTCAGGGTTTGCAATAGTTAAACTAACTTGGTCACAGCCCTCTGGGACACTGCAACCCCCCTTTCTTCCCACTAGTGGCCCACACAATATATCAGAATTACCTTCATAGTATACACTTACCCCCAGGTCTGGTTCCGGCACTGGGACCTCCTGTGAAATGAGATACAGTGCAACAATCACAGTACAGTACTTTAACATAGACAAATACCTCAGGCAGTATAACTTTGCTGAAACAAGCAGCTCTGATTTATTTAGGGGATATAACAAGGACAGGAAATCAGGTTAATTAGCTTATCACTCTAATAATCTACCTATGGCTCTGTGCACAGGCCTATCCCTATCAGTTACTGTCCCTGGGTACCCAAGCCCTAGTGGCTAGTCCAAACCGCGGCAGCTGGTAGGGGCCCTTTCACACAGAGAAAAGGAGAATTAAACAGTCAGCAGTACAGTAATTCCATTTGGATTTAATGTGGCAGTTCAACAGGGAGGCGACCCTGAATTAGTACTCACGACCTCCAAATAAGATAGGGTCCTTCAATGTCAGCAGGGCTCACTTGAGGTACACAAACCTCTTACACATCCATATAAAAGAAAGCACTATACCAGGCAGGCTGCATCTGTATCCCGATCGTAATTACTGCACAATACCCGAGAACACACAGCAGATTCAGTTCCTGACAGACAGAGTGCAATTTTCAGCAATTCCTCCAGTCTTCTACAGGGTGAGCCTGGTTTCTACTCTTCAGAGATCCTTTGATTCTTTTCACAGGACGGATTCAGTCCTAACAAGCAGTTACACAAGCTGCAGACCGGAACTCTGGGCCTTACACACGTTTTGACTAAAACTGCACACTGAAAAAGCACAGGCTCCTTCCTTCTTCACTGCCAAAGCTCAACTGAAACTCCAACCGACAAAACCGGGCACTTCCTTTGAGTTCCTCCCAGTTCTTGACTGGATTGGCTGTCACTCACAATAGACTGCTGCTGTTGGTCCAAAAGGCACTGAAGTCTAAACTACATCTCCCAGAGTCACTGCCCATACAATCCTCTTGTGGCTGGCTCAGATTATGAGTCCAAGTTCTGATTGGCCCAAGGCACCATTTTGAGCCATTACTCCCCACACTGATTGGTCCAGTTCAGCAGTTCAAACTAGAATGGGGAACTAGCAGACACAGTTCTGACTGCAAAGAAAGCAGGTTAGACAAACTGTAATTTCATTATTACTCTAAATAATTTCTGGCAAACAGTTACATCTTTCAGATAGGTTCCCTTTGCACTCTAGTGACTGCAAAATGAAGTGAATTGGCAGCAGCTCGAGTGGTACTCAGAGAAGCACACAGTCCCCCCATACAACTAATTATGTCTGCAAGCAGACAGCTCTTAAAGAGACAGTACCAGAGGCTCTAAAACACTCACTGATAAATGGCTTAAATGCCAAACACCATTCAGGCTTGGAGCATTCAAGCAAGCTCCTGGAAGTCTTTGGGAACCCCCATTTGCAGGTTACACCCTTCCTGGCCTGGGAAAGCTTGACGTCCGCGTCAAGCAAGTACCCATAAGTTTCAACTGCAACCATATACATTTGCATTAGGCTCACATACGTAATCATCAGTCAATATATCATTTTACCAAGAACACATTTCTGAAACATTGCAGTACGTCCTCTTTTACACAGTATTACACACACATTGTACCATAACTCAAGTTATTACCTCTTGTACATGAAACCTGAAGAGAGGGGGCCCTTCCCTATCAGTTACCTTGGGGCTGGACGGGCAAGGGCACCATACTTAGAGGGCAACACAAGTAACTTGAGTTAGCACTGACGCCAGTTTGGGAAATGAGCTCGGGACACATACACTCCTTTTATGGACAACATTGAGGCAAATCCACAGGCCTCCCAAGGGAATCATAACTGAGGTGCACCACAGGCTTTACAGCTCGACTCAGTCTTTCTAGGGGAACTGTTACAGTCTCTGCACTCTGAGCCTCATTTTCAGCATTGTCCTCACTTGTCAGGAGTCTCCATGGGGTAGAGAGCTAGAACTTGGGGCACTTTCAGCTCCAGGAGTTACAGTTTCTGAGTCCACAACATTTGGCTCGCATGGAGAGCTTTCGGACACTGGCAGTGGACTGTCGGGGCACTCAAAATACTCTTCTTGTTCGGGTGTATCACCAGTCTGCCCCAATCTATCATTTTCCTCCCCTGAAAGCTCAAACAGTTCAACCATGCACAATGATTCCATTTCATCTGATCTGATGCTTTGCACTTCACTTTCTGGGAGCATTGGCTCCAGGGATGAAGCTGGGGGCTTAGACAGTCCAGAAGGCCCAGCTTTGTCTCCAGTATTGACTAGGGGATTGCCCAAACAATTGACTCAGTTCGTAAGAAGGATAGTATTCAAAGTCACTCTCACTTTCTTCCGATATGGACTGACAGTCATGCTCAACTGGGACTTGTGGAGGGAACACTTTAACTTTGCTTCTGTAGGTGCAGACTCTCTTGATCTTTTCTTAGCAGCAGCTCTAGTCACTGGTCCAGAGGGGCATCTTCTAGGGCTCAGACTCAATTAAGATTTGTCCAATGGGCAGTAAATGATTTCTATGCATTGTTTTACATCTTTGAATTATTCTCAGGCCTTACTTTGTACACTGGCAGATCATCTAGTTTGCCCCACTACAATGTGAGGGAGATGGTGCCATCTGTCAGCAATCTTGTGCTTGCCATGCAGTCCCAGATTTCTTAGCAATACCCGATCTCCCTCCTGGAGTTCCTGTGCTTTCACCTTTTATCATACCTTTCTTTGTTGGCCAGATTTCTTTTGGCAGCCATGGTTTGAGCCAGTTGGTACGCATGAGTTAGCTGGGCCTTTAACTTTGCACATACTGTAAATAGTTGTCAGCTTGAACCCATCAGGAGAGACCCCAAACACACATCTACTGGTAGTCGAGCTTCTCTTCCAAACATCAGGCGGTAGGGGAGAATCCAGTGGCATCACTTTGGTGCAGTTATAAGCATGTACCAGGGTGCTAATTTGTTGGCTCCATCTAGGCTTGTCCTTTGGGTGCAGGGTGCCTAGCATATCTAGCAAAGTGTGGTTGAAACGCTCAGGCTGTGGGTCCCCTGGGGTGGTAAGGAGTGGTTCTGGACTTCGACTCCCCACAGAGAAAGCATCTCTTTGATCAGACGACTCTCAAAGTCTCTCCCTTGATCAGAATGGATTCTTTGTGGAGCCCCATAGTGAACAAAAAAGTTTTCTACAAGTACTTTGGCCACAGTGGATGCTTTCTGGTCTTTGGTGGGGAAAGCTTGGGCATATCTCGTGAAATGGTCAGTGACCACCAGCACATTACTGATATTTCTTTGATCTGACTCCAAACTCAGAAAATCAATACAGACCAGCTCCATGGGTGCACTGGTGGTGATGTTAACAAGGGGGGCAGCCCTCTGGGGCAAAGCTTTCCTCTGTAAGCAGCGACTACAAGTTCGAATGTGTTGCTCCACATCAGCCCCATCTTAGGCCAATAGAATCTGGATCTCACCAAGTCAAGTGTTCTGTCTATACCAAGGTGCCCCATGTGGTTGTGCAAGGACCTCAGTACTGAGTCTCGAAGGCAGTGGGCAGCACTAGTTGTTGTTTGTCTCTTGTCCCCTCTGTCTACTGTTTCTCTGTATAACAGTTTATTGATCAGTTTCAACTTAGGACCTTCTTTGTATAACAGTGCAGTTCTCAAATCAGTGGAGCGTAATTTGGACACATCTTTTCCTGCATAGAGGGCTTCTAAAGCTGCTTTGATCATGGGATGCGAGGATTGAGCCCGATAATACTGTCATTGTCCAGCTGAGGCAGTGCACCAATGTCTATTGCAGAAAAGTGGCAATAAGCAGCAGGTATGCAATTCTCAGAGGCTCCCAAGCAATCCACCATGCAGTCCACTCGTCCGTGGACATTTGTTCCTCCCTGTCAAACTTCGGCAGAGTGCCCGAATGTCAGGTTCTGCCAATCGGACCCAATCATTCTGGGGAACAGGCCTCCGGGAGAGAGCATCAGCATCTATGTGGTTCAGACCTGCTCGGTATCGAGAGCATAGTCATATGTAGATAATGCAGAAAGCCACCTATGGCCAGTGGCATCCAACTTAGCTGAGGTCTGACATAGGTCAAAGGATTATTGTCAGTTTTACTAGTATTTTAGCCCCATACAAGTACTCATGGAATTGGTCAACAATAGCCACTTCAAAGCTAGAACTCTAACTTATGTACAGGATAGTTCTTTTCGGATGGGGTCAGGCTTCTACTGGCAAAGGCCACTGGTCTCAGGCCATTCTCGGGTGCTCTTGGTACAACACAGCCCCCAACCCTTGCAAGCTAGCATCAGTGTGCAGGACGTAAGGTTTTCTTGGATCGCATAGGCCAGCACTGGAGCATGGGTAAGTTGATATATGATCTCATGAAAAAGCAGTCTCACAATCAGGAGTCCAGCGGGCCCAAATACTTCACTCGGATGAAAATACACTCTTTCAGTCTTGAGGGACGCTGACTTTGGTATTTTTTGTGGGTTGGGGATACCCTTGAGTAAGGTTAAGTAAAGATGGATCACTCTTGAATAGTCCTTGATGAGCGCCGATAATAACCACAGAATCCCAGGAATCTTTGCAGTTCTTTTAGATTTTTGGGCTGTGGCCAGGTGGTCAAGGCCTCAACTTTACTTTGGTCGGTCTCTATTCCCTCGGTGGATACTATGTGTCCCACATACTTTACTGATGTTTGAAAGAATTGACACTTATCAATGGACAGTTTAAGGCCAAAGTCCTCCAGTCGGTCCAATACCTTAAATAATCTGCTCTCATGTTCCTCCAGTGAGCTGCCAAACACAATAACATCATCTAGGTATACCAGGCACTCTAGTAAGTTCATGTCCCCACTGCACGCTCCATCAATCGTTGAAAAGTGGCTGGGGCACCTGAAATCCATGAGGCATCCTCATGAATTCATAGAAGCCAAGCGGACAGATAAAAGGCCGCTTCTCACGGTCCTCTGGGGCCATCGGGATCTGGTAGTACCCACTGCGGAGATCCAGCACAGAGAACCACTTGCTCCGCTTAGGCAGTCCAAAGCATCCTGAATAGGGGCATTGTGTACTGATCAGGGATAGTCCCACGGTTTAGATGCGATAATCCACACACATCCTTACTGTTCCATTCTTTTCCTCACTACCACAATGGGAAGCATAAGGGCTTCTGGATTCTTGTATTACACCAGCAGCTAACATCTCTTGCAGATGCCGTCTCACATCATCTATGTCAGCAGGTGCCAGGCGTCGAGACCTCTCATGAAATGGTCTTTCATCATGCAGCCGGATATTGTGCTCAGCTCCTTGCACGCATCCTACATCCCATTCCTTTAAAGAAAACACCTGGTTCTCTGGGCAAGCTTCTCACTGATCCTCACTTTCCATTCAGCTGGCAGCGGGAGTCGCGAAATCAAACAAGTCAGGCGTTACTCTGTCATTCTTCCTTGAACTCTTGCTGCTGGGTAGCACTGCAGTGTCTGCACAATGCACATTAGCCAGGATGCAACCTCTGTTTACTCGAATGTCTCTTTCAGACACATTATGAACTTGGACCATTACCCTTCTGGCATAAGCATGGGCTCTAGCGGGCAAAATACTAGGCTTGACCAGTAGTCCCTCTGGCAATTTTCCATCGCCTGGTGCATCCAACATTAATATTTTATTCTTAACATCCTTTCTGATACGGACCTCTTCCT
The DNA here is from genome assembly GCA_016271365.2 of Neoceratodus forsteri. NCBI lineage: Eukaryota > Metazoa > Chordata > Ceratodontiformes > Ceratodontidae > Neoceratodus > Neoceratodus forsteri. Next base: position 1,734,643,817 of record CM057449.1, read on the forward strand.
GTAAGGTACACTGGGCATTTGGCGCCAGGATCAGAGACTCAGGATCCTTCTTCCATACAATTCCGACCGGTTCCTCTGGTTCTGTTTTTTCAGCATCTCTCTGTGCCTCATAGGCCTTCTTAATTAAAGCCGAACTCTTAAAGCTCTACTAGTCTTTGACCCTGTTTTCATAACACAACTGTGCCAGCCTTCCGAACATATGAGCATTTGTTCCAATCAACAAAGGAAACCATCATACAGTCAGTGGGGGACACACTAAGGCTAGGGTCTCTACTTGTTCGCCACTCCAGCCACGGAGGTGGGGAAAGACAGCCAAATTCGGATATACCGGAATAGGGGTAGGCCTTCTCACTTAACCCCCATACATGCAGTCCTTCTAATGGTTGTAAGATACGTCTGACAAATGCTTCTGATACCAATCCTGGAACATAATTGTCACTTGGGAGCCACTGTCTAATACAGCTCTTGTAGACACTCCATTCACCTTTACAGTGGTCTCCATGGAGGGACCCACTATTCTGGACCAGTCTGGAGGCGGTGAGTGGGGGCCTGGGCAACTGACCTTGCCACAAAAGGACTGAATTAGCATTTTGGTGCCCTCACTGGGATCATGTCCGGGCACCTCTTAACCACTGATTTTTCCCAAGCTCTCCATGTAGCCTATATGCAACTTTGTCAGTGTCTTTGGGGACTGGCATTCCCTTTCATGTGCCCATCTTTCCCACAATTATAGCAAAACACACTTTCTGGAGTTTGAGCTGGCGAGGCGCCACACCTGGGAGCCAGGGGGGTATTACTAACTGGAAACCTGGGTGCCATCTCTGTCTGCGGGCGTGATAAGCATTTGGAACATCTCGTCAGTTTCTCCACTTCCATGGTCAAGGAATTGAGTTTGGAGCTGTTATCAGCAGGAGATACATGGGTGGGTACCCCCACCCCATAGCAGATGCAGTCGGATATAGGTCAGGGCCAGTACTTGCAGGCGTGGCCTTCATAAAGGACTGTTTTTGAATTCCGGATCTCTCTCAACAGTTCGCCCCATTGTGGCATATCTTTTTCCTTGTCAGAACACTCATTGACTGTCAACCTCTGCCCCTGAACTTCACTTGATGGGTCACCCCTCAGTCACTCGGTACGTAGCCACAGCTGTTGGTGCAGGTACCTCCCGAGGTCGCCTTTCTCAACTCCTCAATTTCTCTCATTAACTCATCATAGGAGGTGGGGATTCCAGTCGATTTGCCAGGCGTAACTGAAGCAACAGCAGTTCTGAGAAGGGGCAGACTTAAGGATTCTGTCCAGTCTGGTTCGGTCCAGTTCAATCGCTGGCAAACTACCCTTTCTGAGGCATTCTTGCAACAATTTTTCCAGCCGAGAGACATACACAGACAACAACTCCCTTGGTACTGTTGTGCATTTCTTACTCTCCACCATAGGTCCTCATCAGAATCTGGGCTCCCATACACATTCTCCAAGGCTCAAGATAGGCCTGTGCAGTCGCTTCAGGGTTACTGGCCCGTTTAGCACGGATGGTAGCCAGGGGCAGGACCTCAGAGGCTCTCACTAACCCTCTTTCGCTGCCTTCCGAGCATTGCCATTCTAGCACTTGGGGGCAACATAGTCTATCCAGGTCTCCCAGTCATCCTCCCTTGGGGGTGGGAGGTGCCAGAGAAGATCCTCAACCTCGGCAAGAGTCGTGACTAATGGCAGGTGCAGAAATAGGAGTCTGCATTGGTTCAGCCACCATTACGGGCACTGGAGCAGGAGAGGGTGTTGGGGGAGGAACACCCCCAGGTGGCAAGAATAGTTTCCTCAAATCCTCCACAGTTTTCCCCTCTCCCAGCAACCATTCAGCAAATTTCTCCTCAAAAGTTTCAGATAGTGGTGGGGGCTCATTCCCCCCCGGGTCTTTACTGTCCTTAGTTATCACTCTCCAAGCAGTGAGGGCTCCTCTGGGGTAATGGTCTGTGGCACTTTGGAGCTATCTATGGGATCCTTAAACTCTACTAGGGCCAGGAAAGTGTGGGTGAGCAGATTAGCATGCCGACCCACCACCACAGGGTTTTGTAAACCTTCCACCTTGGAAAGTACTCCCTGCACGTGTCAGTGATTGATACCCAGGGGATGTCCAGGATAAGCATAGCATTTTGGGGTCGATCTCCTCCCCAGTACACCACTCCACCAGCCGGTGCACAGCCACTTCTGTCGGGGTACCCATTTTTTCTTTAACAGTGGTTCCAGGAAATGGCCACTAGAGGACACACAATCCCAGCGGTGAGCTCCAAGATGTAACCCTAGATGGCCATCCCAGGGCTACTACCCCTGCCTGATTTGCCACTAACAGGTTGAGGGGCCTGGATCCAATGGCGGTGCCTCCACCCAGAGGTCAGGGTTTGCAATAGTTAAACTAACTTGGTCACAGCCCTCCTGGGACACTGCAAACCTTTCTTCCCACTAGTGGCCCACACAATATATCAGAATTACCTCTCATAGTATAAACTTACCCCAGGTCTGGTTCCGCACTGGGACCTCCTGTGAAATGAGATACAGTGCAACAATCACAGTACAGTACTTTAACATAGACAAATACCTCAGGCAGTATAACTTTGCTGAAACAAGCAGCTCTGATTTATTTAGGGGATATAACAAGGACAGGGAAATCAGGTTAATTAGCTTATCACTCTAATAATCTACCTATGGCTCTGTGCACAGGCCTATCCCTATCAGTTACTGTCCCTGGTACCCAAGCCCTAGTGGCTAGTCCAAACCGTGGCAGCTGGTAGGGCCCTTTCACACAGAGAAAGGAGAATTAAACAGTCAGCAGTACAGTAATTCCATTTGGATTTAATGTGGCAGTTCAACAGGGAGCGACCCTGAATTAGTACTCACGACCTCCAAATAAGATAGGGTCCTTCAATGTCAGCAGGGCTCACTTGAGGTCACACAAACCTCTTCACACATCCATATAAAGAAAGCACTATACCAGGCAGGCTGCATCTGTATCCCGATCGTAATTACTGCACAATACCGGGAGAACACACAGCAGATTCAGTTCCTGACAGACAGAGTGCAATTTTCAGCAATTCCTCCAGTCTTCTACGGGTGAGCCTGGTTTCTCTCTTCAGAGATCCTTTGATTCTTTTCACAGGGCGGATTCAGTCCTAACAAGCAGTTACACAAGCTGCAGACCGGAACTCTGGGCCTTACACACGTTTTGACTAAAACTGCACACTGAAAAGCACAGGGCTCCTTCCTTCTTCACTGCCAAAGCTCAACTGAAACTCCAACCGACAAAACCGGGCACTTCCTTTGAGTTCCTCCCAGTTCTTGACTGGATTGGCTGTCACTCACAATAGACTGCTGCTGTTGGTCCAAAAGGCACTGAAGTCTAAACTACATCTCCCAGAGTCACTGCCCATACAATCCTCTTGTGGCTGGCTCAGATTATGAGTCCAAGTTCTGATTAGTCAAGGCACCATTTTAGAAGCTAGCTTACCCACACTGATTGGTCCAGTTCAGCAGTTCAAAACTAGAATGGGGAACTAGCAGACACAGTTCTGACTGCAAAGAAAGCAGATTAGACAAACTGTAATTTCATTATTACTCTAAATAATTTCTGGCAAACAGTTACATCTTTCAGATAGGTTCCCTTGCACTCCTAGTGACTGCAAAATGAAGTGAATTGGCAAGCAGCTCGAGTGGTACTCAGAGAAGCACACAGTCCCCCCATACAAACTAATTATGTCTGCAAGCAGACAGCTCTTAAAGAGACAGTACCAGAGGCTCTAAAAACACTCACTGATAAATGGCTTAAATGCCAAACACCATTCAGGCTTGGAGCATTCAAGCAAGCTCCTGGAAGTCTTTTGGGAACCCCCATTTGCAGGGGGGTTACATAGATATTATGCTTTTCCCCAAAATGTACAAATATAGAGATGTACCATGTTTAAGGTCTGTTTTCCTGGGAGAAAGGAAATGGGGGTGGAGCCCTAGATGGTGATGTCAGATCTAGGGAGTATAAAAAGACTCACTACTAGAGGTACAGGAGATAGTCAGATCAGTTGAATGCTGATGGTTAGAGACCTGTATTTAGTGTGTTGCTTTTCACACTACCCTTGGCTATCTTTGGCTGTAACAAAGCCACAGACTCTGCTGATAGAAGCAGAGATCTGAGTTATTTTTGGTTAGGACTAACCATTTATTTTTTCTTTCTGTATTTTTGTTATTTTATATTTATTTGGAAATAAATTGATAAACGCACCTATACGTTTTTTATGCACTTCATCCTTGACTGCTGTGTCATTTTATCCCACACGTTTAGCATAATTCTTCATCAGTGTAAATGGAAGAAACCAGAGTAGTGTGGGGGTAGAAACTGTGTTCTTTGTTTATAGAAAGTGCTGTTGATGGAAACTGCATGCTACACCCCAGTTGATGTGGACCCTGCAAGAAGGGACTTATGGACAATCGGTGGACACTGATCTGAGGAACCACCTGTCCAAGCTTGAAAAAATACCCAATGGGGTCTTTGTTTGTTATTTCTTGATCAAGTATTTGGCTCCATGGAGTATTAAGTTCCATTAAAGGATCCATTTTGCTGTTTTAAGTTTCCTGAACTGTGTTTATGTCTGCAAGCGTTATCTACTGCTAATCAATTTACTTTTCAGTTCTGCGCCCCATGGAAGAAGATCCACACCCCAGTCCCATGGAAGTAAAATGTAAGTCAGCTTGCTGTTTCTGCTGTGGTTCCCCCCTTCCCACAGGCTTTGTCACCATTCATACCCCTAGACACTGGGGAGGGGGATGGGGTATAAGTCGGCTTGCCTGGGATGTTTGGGGGGGCCCATGATGGATTGACCCCGTGGAGATGATAGGAGGCTGTTCTGAACTGTTTGGGGACTGTGGTTAATGAAATTGAGTGGACAACATGGCACCGGGAAGCTGAAGCTGTTTGCACCAGAGTTGAAAAGAAAATCATGCCAGGGAGGTGTGTGGGGCAGGAACCCATGGCCCGCCACGTGTGGACTGTGCTAATGCATGGAGATCTTCTGTGGATCATGTGTACTGTAGGACTGGACTGTCGATGGAGTGGAGGAGTAGCTGAGGACTACTTGCCGCCTTATGGATTGAATTTGTTAAGTGGAATAGTGTGAGTGTTAAAGATAACACCTATTTTCAGCCCCAGCTTTGTTGCTTTACATAGAAAAGGCTAAGTTATATATCCCCTGTGCCCAGGTGCTCAGTTTGGAGTGAACTGTGTTTGCACACCTGACTTTCAGTGAGTTTGCCCTCATAAGAACTGTGTTTTCTGCTGAACAGAAATCAGGGAGCCTCCAAGGAGAATGCAGCTTGAGTGTTTGTGGCGTGCTACGAGTGTGTAGGGCGGGGGGGGCAGCGGGGGACATCAAGATAGCGATTTGGGGAGAGAGAAGTACTGATTACTGTTTTCTATTATAATTCCAGGTCAGAATTCAGATGGCCTGAGCCCTTCCTGCTGCAGACATCAAGGTGCCATTGCAGCTGTTGAGATGGCTATGGGAGACTGTAGAGAGATCAGCCACTACCAGAGAATTTGCCCTGTGCAATTACAAGGGACCCGATGTTGAGCCTGTCCCAATATGTTCATGGTGTCTTGTGGTGGGACAGTGAGTGTATCAGCCATCTCTGTCGACTCTGAGGAGGCCCTCTCAGGGGGATGGGAAAAGCTATTCACCGCCATGGTCCCCAAAGAAGAAGTAGAATCCCCGCTGCTGTAAAATTGGAACCTGCCCCCCAAGGTGATGAAATGCCCCCCCTACCAATGTGAGGCAGAAGAGGAGACCTAGCCTGGTTGGCAACCGTAGCTCCTCAGTCCTGAAGGTGGCACCATCTCCTCGATTGATGACCCCTCAGGATTTCTGTGCCCCGCAGAGAGAGAGAGATGGTATATCGAAACCCCTGGTGCAAGCTGAGGCTGCCACTACTTAGTTGTCTTTCTCCTCGAATACCCCCACGGAGGTACCTTCAGCTAGTAAGCCTTCTAGTCCCCCTCCGTCTGAACCGGAGCCTGGGCCTGTGAGTGCTGCACCTAGTGCAGGCCTAGAGAATAAGTCGAATCTTGAGGTGGAAGCTGTTTGGGGGAGGAGCCAGATAAAGATATTTCTGGAGGCTGCTATTCTGAAGTCATGTCTACATATGGGGCACCCCAGCATAGGCCCCCGGAGATAACTAGGCCTGGACAGGCAAAAGAACGCTGTGAGCAGCAGTATCATGAAGGGGTATGGGTTCCCCAAGGGCAGGCCTCTCATACAGCTATAAGGAGTCTGCCAGAAGGACAGGAATCAGGAGTGAGATGAGTCTCTTTGCGGACGACTCAAAACTGGGGGCGGTGGTGGATGGGGAGGGTGGCCCTACAGGGGGACCTGGAGGCTCTGGAAAGATGGTCTAGAAAGTGGAAGCTGAGGTTCAATGCAGGGGAAATGCAAGGTACTCCACCTGGGGGCCAGAAACCCGGGCCAAGTGTACACCCTGGGGAAATGCTACAAGTCTTGATGGCTGAGAGGGACCTGGGGGTGGTGGTGGATGTCAAAATGAACAACTCAGAGACTTGTAGAAGGGCAGCAGCCAAGGCCAACAGGATGCTGGGATGCATCGCTAGGGGATCACCTCCAGAAGGAGAAGTGATGCTCCCTCTATACTGCTTCTTGGTGAGGCCACACCTTGAGTACTGCGTGCAGTTTTGAGCCCACACTTGAAGAGGACATTAAACTCCTGGAGAGGTCCAGAGGAGGGCAACCAAAATGATTTGGGGCTGGGGACAGGACCTATGAGGAGGCTCGAAGAGCTAAATATGTACACATTGGAAGAGAGAAGGGACGGGGGACATGATAGAGGTCTTCAAGTACATGAAGAGGGTAAATAGGGGAGGAACAGTCAGGGTGCTTGAAGGAAGGAGGAGGGGCCACTAGAGGCATGGGTGGAAGCTGGAGGGAAGATTCAGGGAGAAGGAGGAGGTGCTACTTCACTGAGAGGGTGGTGGAGCCATGGAATGCACTGTCTAGGGGGCTGGTGGAGGCAGAGATGGTGGAGGGGTTCAAGAGGGGCTGGGACAGGTACAGGGGAAGGGTTCTGGAAGCAAAATCCAATGCAGCAGGAATATCCGGAACTGGGAAGGGAGAAGCCAGAGAAGGCGAGGGGGGCAGCAAGGTCAGCACCCAGGGTGGGGGCTGACCAATCGAGCAGACTCGAAAGACCGTTAGGCCTATTCTGCTGGCATTTTAGTATGTTAGTATGTTAGAATGGTCTCAAGTGGAATGGATTGTCGGGAAACAGATCTGGATGGAATACCCGCAGTATGAGTATTCTTATTTGCCTGAGAGAATTGAGACATTATTGAAGCTAAGAGGCAAGATTGGGTTTACAAGGCTGTTTTGCAAAAGATCGATAGGAAGCATGGTTTGGACAGTTGTAGTCCTGCCATTTCTCTTCAGGAAGCTCACTGGGGCCCGGTGGCGCTGAGGGTTGAGGCGCTGGATGCCACACCTCGTGCCACTCTGATGACGTGAGCTCAGGCACCGGGGGTCAGCAGGGGAGGGAGTAGATCGAGTGCCCGATAGGCAGCTCTCTTCTCCCGGGGGAGGGCTGGGTGGTGTCTGGAGTTCCAGCGGCCCCTGGTGGCAATCGGGGGTGCTGCAGAAACCTGGACTGCACGTCGCAGAGTAGCTGACACCAGCAGGGATGCCATGTGCCATGGCATCAGGAGTGCTCTCGCAGGGGGGAAGGAGATCAGGAAGTAGAGGAAACTAAGGGGGGAGAAACCCTTCAGGCCTTGGATAGGTGATGGCCCGCAGGTCCACCGGCCACACATTTAATGCTGGACCTCCATCACCGTCCCGTCGATATCCTGTGAGGCTGAGTCCCCGATGGATCCGCAGGAACCATAACGTCTCTGAGGTTGATGGAGGCCACAGCAGGCAGTAGAGCTGGGGACATGTAGTGGCCTGAGAGAGTTCCAAGGGTCCCCGAAGGAGATAAAGAAATTAAAAAAAAAAAAGGAAGCTCACTGGGTAACAAAAGGGATTTGTGAGAGGCATGCCTTCGAGGGACTTATGTTGATGAAGAATTATGCTGAAATTCGAGATCTGGATGGAGGGAGAGCCTGATACAGGATGGAAGATTGAGACTCCTATGGCCACCCCTGTACTAAGCAGGCCCTCATTATTACTATGCCTACCAGTGAGGAATTGGTGCCATGAGAAGTACAGAGAGACTGGCTGTGTTGCCACCCATGTAGGATTGGCAGATGGGTAAGATCACTCTTTTCTTTCTTTTTTTCCCTTTAGATTTAGCAGCACAAAGGACTAATTTTAGGGACTCACTATATACCGTGAACTTTCCTAATGACTGTAGAACTTTGTTTGTGTCATAATGTTTTTAAAATCAGTGGAAAAAAAGAGGAGGGGAATCATGCTGTTTGTAAACCTGAAAAAAAGGGGGGGGGGTTAATAATGTGTGTTATGTTCTAAAGATTAAGGTGAATGTTGTTTGTTTACTGAAAATGAGGGGGTTAATAGTGTGGGTTGCATAAAAGCTGTAACCGTGTTGTTTCATGAATATTACGCAGGTAGGCCCCGTTGGGCCGTTATTTATTCTTCAGTCTGTTAGTTCCTCCATGTACAGTAGGGTACCACTAATAGATAAATAAGAAGAGTAGGTTGCTTGGGCAGTATTCCAGGTTAGGGCAGGTAGGCAGCATTCTGGCAGGATCCTTTAGGTAGTTTGTACTAGATGTTAGGCCTGGGATGCCACCCGCTGGGACTTAAGTAATCCTTCCTGAAGGTCCAGGAGGGTGGGTGGCCAGGGTGAGCTCGAGTGAGTGCAGAGAGCCGAGCTCTTTTTGGGCCCTTTGTTCTCTTTAATAAAGTTATTCAGCCTTCGTGGTGAGACAGCCTGAGCCGTGTTGGGGCTTGGCAAGGGGAAAGTGCTCATACTCTTTTGTCTGGGTCCTGGAGGGGTGACTGTGACACTCTGAAAGCTCACTGAGGGCACTGAGCTTTCAAATGTGGGGAAGATGTACCCCCCCCCTTGGGGTTAGAGCATTTGGTTAGTGTTCTGGATTACACTGGGTGAGTTATGGGGCTCCATTACAGGGTTAACTTTCTTTGCTTCTGGGGGACTGCCTGTGATTGGTGGGGAGTACTCTGGGGGCAGTCTCTTCTTGTCTGTGCGGGAGTGCACGGTGGGAAAGAGAGGAACTAGAGGGGGAGCGGGGTGATGACTGCTTCTGGTGGATGAGGCCCTTTTTTCCCCCATGGGTGTGAAACTAGGTCCAGGTGGGCGAGATGTGGCGGTGGCCATTAGAAAAAGAAACCCCCGGGTTGGGGGAAAACTGCCCTGCCTTATGAGAGAGGGAGAGAGCTGAAGTTGTGAGCAGTGGGAGTGAGAAGGTTTGTAACCTGTGATGTGAGGACCAACACAGCTAAGGAATGGGAGAGGGACTGAGACTTCACATCCTCAGAGGACCCTGAGCACATGCTGTGAGCCCCAATGAGGTTGAGTCATGCAGCATGGAGAACATAGCTGTTTTCTGGGCCCGAAGGGAATGTGTACGGCCCACGGGACAGCATGTTTCAACTGCAATGGAAGTGGGACAGCATGCTCTAAGATTGTTCAAGGGAGGCTGCCTGCCTGTAACCCACAGGAGTGGTCTATTCAGAAGGGAGTTATATGGGTTCACTTGACTGGAGGGGGAGTTATTGGCCCAGAGTTTTAAGGTCAAGAAACAAAAGCGGTCCGAGAGGCTGAGTGGTGAGAGTATCAAGGAAAGAGGATCCTGCCATTATGGGGACACCGGAAGAAACCAGAGTACAGTGGGGATTGAAACTGTGTTCTTTGGTTATAGAAAGTGCTATTGATGGAAATTACATGCTGCCTACATATTCAGGGGTCATCAGGCAAGAAGGGACTTATGGATAATCAGTGGACACTGATCTGAGGGATCACTGGTCCAAGCTTGAAAAAAATACCCCCATGGGATCTTTGTTGTTTCTTAATCAAGTGTTTGACTCCATGGAATATTAAGTTCCATTAAAGGATCCATTTTGCTGTGTTAAATGCTCCTGAACTGTGTTTATGTCTGCAAGTTTATCTACTGCTAATCAATTTACTTTTCAGTCCTGTACCCCATAGAAGAAGATCTTGCACCCCAGTCCCATGGAAGTAAAATGTAGGTCAACTTGCTGTTTCTACTGTGGCCCCCCCCTCCCCACAGACTTCATCACCATTCATACACCTAGACACCAGGGAGGGGCTAGGATACATTTAATTCCTGTAATCCCATCCTCTGCCAAGTATCTCTCCCACCTCCCCATTGCTTCCCATGCCTGTAGAGATTAAACCAACATGAGGGTGCCCAATTCCTCTTAGCCTTTTTTTATTGTTATACACCCTGTAAAAAAGAAAGCAGTCCATTAATGTCTGTTGCTGCCCCCTCTCCTCCACCGTTATCCTCCACCATGCAGCACCCACCACCCCACACCCCCTACCCACCTACTGGGGGCTCAATGCCGTAATCCTCTCTGGACCAAAGACCCATCTTTACCCTTCAACGATGGACTGGGAACTGAGGAAATCAGGTATGCAGTTCAAAGTATTTTGAACTTGTACTCATGAGTTGGTCATTTTGTAATTATTTTTCCCCCAAATTTTCAACATGGCCTTTTTGGGACCCCATTTCATGAACAAGGGTGGTAAAATTCTTCAAATCAGGGCTGAAAGGTGGTTTCTCAGTCACACCATGATATCACCTTTTGGGCAGGATTTGAACATTTTCTCCTACCAGCTTCCTGAGGTGGGGATCACAAGAAGACTTGTTGAAAACTTGAGGTTAAAATATTAAAAAATAAAGTTATGAAGGTACACTGACATTTTGTAATACTCCCTCATAAGTGTGTTAATTTTCAATATTTTTACCCCAAATTTTCAACTTAACCAGTTTTTCACACCACTTCATGAACGTGACAGGTGTTGTTTTTCAAATCCTGGCCAAAATGTGTTTTCCACCTTGTGGCACAAAATGATGTTTCAGCTATTATTTTTTTGTGTGTGTGTGTGTGTGCGTGTGTGTTATTTGTTTATGCTGCTCCCCATGGCACCTCCGACGGCCACTCCTTCGGAGCACCATCACCCAACAACAACTCCACCTCAGCCTCTGCACCACCATTCTCCCAACCCTGTCTTACAGCCCTACCTCAGGTAACCTGACTTTTTCCTGTGTCATGAGGGTCCCTCTCCTCCGAGGGGGAAGTGCCACCAGGCAAGCAGCGTATCCCGGGAAGCTGCCACAGGGTCAGTCCGGGTCATCTGGGGCTTTGCGGTGGTGCGGGCCAGGCACTCATCATCCGTCCAGCAGAGAGCCCAATTTTCCATTTTTCTCATCCGTCCCGTGATCTAGTCATAAGGACGGCATCCTGAGGTGATGACATGCAGGAGGGCATGTCAAGGCTTCACGCTTTCCATGCTCATCCATCAATCTACCTGCAGGAGCCTGGGCTCATCCCTCTTCCCCGGGAGGGAAGCATCCAATGGATGCTTGTGAAACCCCTCCCTGCCGGTCTCCACTCCTGGTACCCGGGCTCGGGGGTTCGCCAGTGTGCTGAGCGAACACCTTTGCTCGGCACCATGGAGTCAGCTCTTGGACAGTATTTTATAAATGACACTTGTCATGTTCAGAAGAGGGAGTCATAAAAACACTATGTTGGAAATTTGAGGTTAAAATGTGAAAAAACAACTAAGTTATGAAGGAATGTTGACTTGTTGCAGCATTTACTCATAACTTTATTTTTGCAGATTTTGGCCCCTAATGTTCAACATAGCCCTTGAGTTAGCCCACCTCCTGAACATGGTAGGTGTCGTTTTTTAAATCTCCTCCAAACATGTTTCCACAGTCGCACAGCAAAATCATCGTTTGGATGGGATTTAAAAAATTCCATCTGTCTTGATCATAATGTCAGGTCACAGAAAGACTGTTGGAAATTTGGGGTCAAAAATGTGGGTGCCCACTGAAAATTAGATAAGTGCCTCTCAGGTGGCCTATACTGGGTAAATACAACCTAAAAATGTGTAAAAGCAGGACACAACTGAAAATGAGATACTACATCTCATCTGGTCTGTCTTGGGTAAACATATAGTAAAAATTTGTAAATGCAAGACCCCAGTACAGCAGAGGCCCCGCAGAACTGTGCTGCTATGCTGCTGTGTCCTGGGAATAAAAAAACAAGGTACAAGCTGGACCCCACTGAAGTTGTAACCTGCCTTTCAGCTAGGCTATCCTGGATAAATACATTATAAAAATAGGTAAAAAAGGACCCCACTGAAAATGAGATGTTGCATCTGTATCTTGGCTGTACTATCCTGGTGTCTACAGAGTAAAAATTGGGAAAAGAAGGATCCCACTGAAAGAAAATGGCATCTGAGCTGTGCTATTCTGGGTAAATGCAGTACAAAAATGTGTCACAGGAGAACTCCTCTGAAAAGGAGACATTGCTTCTCAGCTGGATTATCCTGGGTAAATTTATTTATTTATAAAATGTTGTTAACCAGGTAACCCCACCGGGCCCCGAAGGTCCCTTTTTCCTGGGGCAACCCTGAATTAGTTACAAAAAACAGTGCAAATACATAAAAGTGATATACTGCAAAATATACTGTAGATATACTATATAGATATACTATAAAATATATACTGCAAAACTGTAAAAACAGGAACCTTCAGCAGAACCTCAATGAAAAGGAGATGTTGCATCTAAGCTGATCTGTCCTAGAAAAATACATTATGAAATCAGGACCACACTAAAAATGAGACAATTGCAGCTAACCTTTACTATCCTGGGTAAATGCAGTATAAAACTTGTAAAATCAGGACCCTATTGCAAATGACATATTACATCTCATCTGGGCTACAGTATTTATTTTATTTATTTAGTTTTTGTTGACCAGGTAAGTGCACTAGACAAATCCTGCCTATTTTCAGGCACGACCTGGGGGAGGGGATACAGATGAATGCCAACTGATCTTGAACCAGATTAAGCTGTTGGTGTTATTTTTTTAATTTTTTTTTTTTAGTGAATGAGGGAAATTTGGCCAGGACACCAGGGAAATTCCCCTATTCTTTTCGATAAGTGCCATGGGATCTTTAACATCCACCTGAACTACCACCAATCCAGGCAGATGGGACCTCGGTTTAACATCTCATCCGAAAGACGGCACCTCAGAAGTGCAGCACCCCTCTCATGCTGCACTACAGTGTCAGCACTGGGATATTAACCCAAGTGCCAGATGTGGGAACTGAATCCACAGCCCTCTGATCTCCCGGCCTCAGAGGCACGTGTGCTACCTACTGAGCCACTGACCCATGTAATCTTGGGTAAATACATAGTAAAAATGTGTACGAGCAAGACCCAGTACAATAGCTATGCAAATAATTAGGTCCCTGTGACAGGTGGAGAACCAGGTGGCTTCTGGCAAACACTCTCAAAGAGAACACTCTGGACACCAGTTTAAATTAAATGAAATCTTCTTTACTTTCATTAACAGGAAAAATTCAGCTTAACATAAACTTTTTGAAGTTCAGTCTCTCGCTGTCTCCCCTGACATCACACTGAAACAGAAGCATCCTTCTGCTTGTTCACCCTCCTCCCTTTATTGGTCTCAGGTGTTGCTCGTTAACACCACCCCCCCCCCCCCCGAGATAGCCAAGAGAGGTTGAACAGCCAGTGCAGTGAAGCCTTAAACGGCCAACTTAAAAACAAAAGGGGTTTGGTACAAATCCCACCCCAGCCCCTGTCAAAACCTGCCTTGCCTGTTCTGCAGGGTTGTGAAGCAGTTTACATGTGAAAAGAGCATGATGAACATACACTCCGGCACATACCCTCCCCCTGAGAGGCATGCTCATTTTGGGCCATCAGAGACCTCCTCCCCAAGAGAAAAAATCTGCATTACCATGCTGGGTACCTGCCTGATGGCGTACATCAAATGAGAAAGGCTACAGTGCCAAATGCCATTTAGTGACACATGTATTGGTTCCCCACACAGCATGTAACCACTTAAGGGGGAGCATGGTCAGTGACGAGGGTGACCCTCCATCCCAACAGGTAGTAGCGAAGGGTGATCACTGCCCACTTTACTGCCAGACACTCATTTTCTAGCATGACATGGCACTGAAAATGTTTTCTAAAGAGATATAGGGTGGGGTGAATCCCATCCTCAGAGCTTTGTGATAATGCCGCCCCCAAACCCACTTGAGAGGCATCTGTGTACAAAATGAAAGAACGGTTGAAATCGGATTTCTTATGACTGTCCCCTCACACAGCACATTTTTGATGGCCTGAAATGCCATCTGACACTCAGGTGACCAACAGACTTTATTCGGGGCAATTTTCTTGGTCAGGTCAGTCAGTGGGGTAGCCAAGGTCAATAATATTGGAATGAACCAGCAGTAATATCCTGCAAGTCCAAGAAAGGACCTAATCTGCTTCTTAGTATTTAGGATGAGGCAGTCAACTAGGGCCTTTACTTTGTCAATAACCGAGCTGTGGCTGTTCCCAACTATATATCCCAAGTATTTCATCTCCTGCCACCCTAGGGTGCATTTTGCAACATTGGCCATAAGACCTTCCTCCCTCAATGATTGAAGTACTGTGACCACATCCTGCAGGTAGCTGTTCCAGTCAAGGCTAAATATGACAACATTGTCCAGGTATGCTGCTACATACAGCCCTTGGGGACGGAGGATGCGGTCCATCTTTCTCTGGAATGTGGATGTGGCTCCATGCACTCGGACGGGAAGCTTGGTAAATTGATATAGGTCAAATGGAGTGGCAAAGGTCATTTTCTCATGGGACTCGGGAGCTAGCAGGAATTGCCAATTCTTCTTGGTCAGTTCCAGGGTATTTTTGTAATAAGCCTTCCCCAGTTGGTCCAAACGTTTGCCAACCCTTGGCGCAGGGTATGCGTTGAACTTGGATGCAGCATTAACATTCCAGAAGTCTATACAAAACTGTGTGGTCCTGTCTGGTTTTGGGACTAGCACAGTAGGGTTAGACTGTTCACTCTAGCATTCCCCATTGACTCCCAACTCCAACATAGACTGGATTTTGTGGCTCCGGGCATGTGCATTAGGACAGGCAGTCAATGCACATGCCCAGAGTCACGACTTTATATTCGAACTATTGAATTAAACATGTTAGACTACTTGTTTCAAAAG
Organism: Neoceratodus forsteri; assembly: GCA_016271365.2. Classification (NCBI taxonomy): domain Eukaryota; kingdom Metazoa; phylum Chordata; order Ceratodontiformes; family Ceratodontidae; genus Neoceratodus; species Neoceratodus forsteri. Next base: position 1,734,659,052 of record CM057449.1, read on the forward strand.
CACACAGGATACTGCCTTCTATTGAAATATTGTTTTAACTTGATGTCTTCAAAAAAGTCAAACTTGTTTATGCACAATTTTACTGGCGCTTCTACGCCATGTTTGAAGTGAACGTGCGGGACTAACGTGGACCGTCCATGATTTGTAAATATTAAAATCAGAGAAAAAACATGTAAATGAGAATTTTGAGTTAAGCAGGGATACTGACTTTTATATACAGGACTGTGATATGTGCGGACATCATTTTAACTGGGGCTATAAAAATCAGCTCAAAAGCTAACAGTGTCTCTTTAACAGAAATTTCTTGCAGTTCAGTCTCTTGCTGTCTCCCCAGACATCACACAGACAGAAACCTCCTGCTGCTTGTTCACCCTCCTCCCTTTATCGGGTTAAGGTGTTTCTTGTTAACATTCACCCTTCCCTGAGAGACAGCCAACAGGTTAAGGGGCCAAATTTAAAACAAAAAGGGTTTGGTACAATTCCCGCCACAGCTCCTGTCAAAACCTGCCTTGCCTGTGTTGCAGAGTTGTGAAGCGGTTTACGTGTGCAAGGAGTGTGACGAACATGCACTGTGTCATAGTCCTATCCTCAGAGCCAGCCTTTGGTGCCACTAGTCCCAATGACCATTAGGGGGACCACTACTCATGGAGTGCATGAGCAACAGGTAGAGAAAATTATCAGTTTAAAAAAAGGTTTGTCTTAGCCGGCCCGGTGGTGCTGAGGGTTGAGGCACTGGATGTCTTACCTCATGGCACGCCGGCGACCTGGGTTCGGGAATGAGCCTGGGTCGTCGGAGGTCGGCAGGGCGGAGCTGGATTGAGCAGCCGGCAGGCAGGCTCTCCTCTCTGGGGAGGAGATGCAGCACCCCTTGGCTGATGGTGACCCCTAGTGGAGGCTAGGAGTGGCACGGGCTTAGAGGGGGCCGGACGCTAGGCCTTGGGGTTGGGGAAAGGAGCCGTAACCAGGGCCATAGGGTGCATGCACGCCTCCACATGCATGCACTCCTACTCCTGGGGCTCCTGGGTAAAAACTGGAGGCAGAAAATGCCGGCAGTGCAGGATGATGACTGACTCCCTGCAGGCTCTGCTCCTGTGCCGGGCTTAAGGTAGGCGCTGGATATTCCGGGGGCCGGGGCTGGGGGCGGTTGGAATGGAGCTGCCGACGGAGGAGCAGAAAATATAGAAAAAAAAAAAAAAAAGGTTTGTCTTTATTTTATTTCACTCACTGTGTCCAGATGGAAGATCACGGGGGCCACTGGGCTAAGCAGAGGACTTCTTTCTTTTCACTGGTGTTCCTCATTCCCTCCTGAACCTGGGGTGTGATAGGTTGAAAAGTGGTGTGCAGATGTTGTGTGATCCATGCCTTCTCTTCCTGGGAGATGAGTGTCTCACAGGTACCAGGGTGGGAAACTCAGGATCACTGACAGACCTGGGCCTCTCAAGTTAGTCTGACATTTCTTATAATAAAGTTACTCACCAAGGTATAGTCCAGCACATCAGAGGCAGGCAAACAAAGTGGGTAGGGGGCCCTCCATGGGATAACTGTGTAAGCAGTGTGGCCTAGTTGTTAGCATGCAGGACTGTGAACCTGAAGACCTGAGTTTAAAGCCTTTCATTTGCAGAGTCTCAATATTCTTAAACAAGTCAGTAAGCCTCCATGAGCTGAACTACCTCACTTTCTCTCACCCTCTATCTGTATTTAAAACAGCAGTATTTGTTAATCAGGACAAATGGTCACTTATGTTTTTTCTTTGTTAGCCAAAATACATTTCTGACATCCCTAAATGCATAAAAGTTTGGGCAGTTTTTTGCTGACAAAGTGGCCTCTATCAGGACATGTATTACTCCTCTGGACCAGTCTTTACTGGAGGTGATCGGCCTGCTGGTGAACATCATCTGCCATCTTGGATTGAGTTTCGGCTGGTTTTAGCAGATGAGGTTCTTTGGGTACTCACCAGCATGCATCCCACCACCTGTACCCGGGTCCAACGTGGCTTATCATCAGCTGCTTGGATTTTCTGGGACCAGTGTTTGTGGAGGTTGTCAATGGGTCATTAAGTGAGGGAATTGTTCTTGCATCTCTGAAAGAGGCTGTAGTAAGACCCCTCCTTAAAAAGACATCTATTGACCCTGACGTTCTTGCAAACTATAGACCTATCTCTAAGCTTCCCCAATCTTCCCTTTCTGGGGAAGCTTTTTTTTTTCCTTTCAATTCTGTTTATCTCCCCCAGGCACAGGAACTCTCTTGGGCCTCTCCGCTTGCCTATGCCACTCTACCACCCACCGTGAACCCTGTCATCTTCAAGGGTGTTACTTTCTCCCTGAGCCCCAAGGGGGATGAAGGGCCCGAGGAGACTGAAAGGGCAGTGGCAGGGCTCCAGTGTTGGGCGTGTGGCAGTTCGGCACTGGGATGGCCATCGCCTATCTGGGCTGGTGGGGCTTTTTTCGTAGAGTTTATGCCCCAGACGTGGGATGTGCAATGCTGCCAGCCCGCGACGTGGGTGCTCCCACTCATGTCCGGAAGGTAGCTGCCCAGCGTCTTCCCTGCTTGTGAGCCCCTATGTGCCGCAGTGCCGCTGGTCTCCACCGGGGGCTGCTGCTGTGCCGGGCTAACCCTGGATCCCTCCCCGAGAGAGGAGAGCAGTCCTCCGGACGCTTGATCCTCTCTCTCTCTCCCCTGCCAACTCCCGGCAGTCCAGGCTCGTTCCCGAACCCGGGTCACCGGCGTGGCATGAGGTGTGACGTCCAGCGCCTCAACCCTCAGCACCACTGGGCCGGCCCTGGGAAAGCTTATTGAGAAGGTGGTGGCTGGCCAGCTGGTTGAGCACCTGGAGACATTATCCATCTTTGAGCCTCTCCAGTTGGGTTTTCGGCCATGGCAAAACACTGAGATGGCTTTGGTCCAAGTTGCACATGCTCTCTTCATGACGAGGGACCAAGGACACTATACCATTCTGGTGCTCTTGGACCTATCTTAAGTATTTGACATGGTTGATCACGGGGTGTGGTTGGATAGTCTGCGGAACTATGTGGGCACTACTGTCGCAGTTTTGTGCTGGCTCTGCTCATATTTAACTGGAAGATCACACTGCGTTGTCCTAGTAAATTTTTTCTCAGGTTCCTTCGCGCTGCCTTGTGGTGTTCCACAGGGCTCCATCTTGGCACCCCTGTTGTTCTCCATGTATGTGCTGCTGCTGGGAGAGATTATAGGTGGTACAATCTGGGGTTTCACTGCTATGCAGATGATACCCATTTGTACCTGTCCTGTGCACCTGATGATCTTTCTGCCCCAGACACGCTGAGTTATTGTTTAATTGAGATAAATGACTGGATGACCGCTAACTGACTGTGTCTTAACCCTGGCAACACAGAGGTTATGGTGATTGAGCCGGGTTGTTGGGGTATTTTTGCTGATGGGAGACTGCCCGCCCTTGTGGTTGATGGTCATCCCCTGTCAGTGATAAAGGTGGTCCAGGATCTAGGCATTATTCTTTATGATCAGCTTGACCTTGAAAAACAGGTCTCATCGGTCGTTGGGGCAGTTTTTTTCCATCTCTGGAATATTGCCAGAATCTGTCCATTTCTGACTCCCACTGACCTAGCTACGATTATCCATGCCTTTGTTACTAGCTGACTTGGTTACTATAATGCTCTGTACCTAGGGCTGTCTGGAGGTTTGATGCATCGCCTGCAGCTAGTGCAGAATGCTGTGGCCAGGATGTTGACTAGTACCTCTATGAGGTACCATATCACTTCTGTCCTGTGCTATCTGCATTGGCTGCCTGTGAGTGTATACATCACCTTCAAGACAGGCTTGTTAACATACAAGGCCCTACGTGGTCTGGGACCCGACTACCTCAAAGAGCTTCTGGTTCCGTACTCTCCTATCCGCTCCCTACGTTCCACCGATGCCGGCTTATTAATTGTACCATCTTCCCATTTAAAAAGATCGGGAGATAGGGCCTTTGGGTTAGCAGCTACACGCCTCTGGAATTCTCTTCCACCACATATTAAGGCTGCCAGCACAGTGGAGGCCTTTAAACCTCTTTCAAAACCTATCTTTTTGATAAGGCTTTTAATCTTCTTTGAATTAATCTTATTTTGGAGTTGTTAAACTGTATTTTAAATTGTTATTGGTAAAGTACTCTGAGCCCCTGGATAGGGTGATATAAAAATAAAATTTGCCTTGCCTAAAAACAAGAACAACTTAAGATGCCATAACTAACAAATTTTAATACAACATACTACAAAGATTACAAGGAGACACTTTTTTACATACCGGGCAGTACAATACTGGAACTCACTTCCAAGTGAGGTGGTTTCTGCAGGTTCTATAGATATATTCAAAAAAAAAGACCTGATAATCGTTACTTGAATCATAGGGATTAATGGCCCCGCCACGGCGGGAGACAGGCCTGATGGGCTAGCACCTACTCCTGTCTTATCAACTCAGTATAGAACATGGTATAATGCATGGAGCAGCTTTCAAATGCCACTGCTGGGGAGAATTTGAACAGCTGTTCTCCATTTTTACAATACTGAACTGTAAGAGGCTTGAAGTGAGCAAGCCAGTCTGGCTCTTTTGGACTTGTTATTAGAGGGGGCTTTTGAACTTCTGGTGCTCCTGTCTTTCCTCCTGTGCCACTATCCTCTTATTGGGAGGAATATCTGACTGGGGTCAACCTAATTGCTTGGAGCGGCTTTCAAATGGCGCTGCCAGTAAGGATTTGAACAGCTGATCCTTTGTTTCTATAACACTGAACTGTGAAAGACCTGATGTGAGTGAGGCAGTCAGGCTGTTTTGGACTTGTTTTTAGAGGGGGCTTTTGGACTTCTGGTTGTCCTGTATTGCCTCCTGTGCCACTAACCTCCTATTGATAGGAGTGTCTGTCTGAAGGTGGGGCCCCTGTTCACTATTTAAATCCTTCTTCCATGCAGTCCTCTGCTGTGGTCAAGAGCCAGAGTGCCAGAGCACAAAGCCATTACGCTTGGGGTGTCAGCGTGAGGTGGCAGTCAGCAGGAGATGCTGCACCCAAGATATGACGAATGGGTGAATGTAGTCCCTCTTCACAAAAGTGGGACCAGGAAGGAGGATGACAATTACAGGCCAGCCAGCCTGACCCTGGTGGTAGGGAAACTAATGGAATCACTACTGAAAGAAAGGTTTGCGATATATCTCAAATTCAGTGGAGCATAGGATCTGAGGCAGCATGGATTCACAACAGGAAGATCTTATCAAACAAATCTGATAGATTTCTTTGACTGGGTGACTAGGAAGGTGGATCAGAGAGGGGCGGTGGATGCGGCCTACCTGGATTTCAGTAAGGCCTTCAACACTGTCCCACATAGGAGGCTGGTAAACAAGCTGGGCAGCCTGGGAGTGGATCCCAGGGTGGCAAACTGGGTCAAAAATTGGCTGTGCAATAGGACACAGAGGGTGATAGTGAACGGAGTTCAATCTGAAAAGATGGGGGTGACAGTGGGGTCCTGCAGGGATCAGTGTTTGGATCAGTCCTCTTTAATGTCTTCATAAGAGACATTGCAGAGGGGCTAGAAGGGAAGGTGTGTCTCTTTGCAGATAACACGAAGATCTGCATTGGGGTTGACACTCCAGGAGGGGTTGAGAAAATGAGAAGGGACGTAAGCAAGCTTGAGGAGTGATCAAGGATGTGGCAGCTAAGACTCAGTGCAAAGAAATGCAAGATCATGCACTTGGGGCATAGAAATGCGGGGAGAAGTACATGATGGGGAGAGGGTACTGACGGCCACCAAACAGGAAAGGGACATGGGAGTAATCATATATGATGATCTAAAGGTTACCAAACAATGTGAGAAAGCTGTGAGGAGAGCCAGTGGAATGCTGGGGTGCATGAGGAGAGGTATCTCCAGCAGAAGGAAGGAGGTGGTGATGCCACTGTATAGAACATTGGTGAGACCTCATCTAGAGTACTGTGTCCAGTTCTGGAGGCCACATCTCTGGAAAGACATAGACAGAGAAGAAGCGGTTCAGAAAAGGGCAACAAAAATGGTGCAGGAGCTGCACCAAAAGTCACATGAGGGGAGACTGGAGGATCTCGGTATGTATTCCCTGGGGGGGGGGGGTATGATAGGGACTTTCAAATAGCTTAAGGATGTAAATAAGGTACAAGAGGGTAGCGTCTTTTAGATAAAAAGATGTTTAAGAACAAGGGGCCATGATATGAAAATAGAAGGGGGTAGACTTAGGGGTCATGTGAGAAAGTATTTTTTCACAGAAAGGGTGGTGAATCCATGGAACAGTCTCCTGACACAGATTGTAGGGGAATTCAAAAACGCATGAGACAGATATAAAGGAACTTTAACGATAGGAAAGAGACATTAAGCCACAGATTCTAATCTAATACTTCTGTCACCCCACTACGCTACAGCACTTCTTCCTTTTAGTCCAGTCTCTGTTCGAATCTGGTAACCCTGCTCCTGTGATCTAATCTTTATGCCCCATCTACTAGATTCTTCATTGTTAATGAAAAATGTAATTGTTAGAATTTGTTTGTATCCCCTAAAATGTATTTGCCCTAGTCTTACTTCTACACTGTATTCCTTATTACCATTCGTGTGCCGGTTAAATGTCTAACTCATCATAATCATGTCCTGTATAATGCTCTCTGTGTTACTATTGTTACCTTGTATTTCAACCCTGTATTGTATTGTATTGTATCGTATCATATCGTATCGTATCATAATCTCCTGGACTGTGCCTGAAAATAGGCAAATGTTTACCTAGCATACCCTATCCGGCAAACAAAAACTAAATTAAAAAAAATAAATTATTTAGGATCTGCAGTATATGAAACAGTTAAGGGAAATGGGCAGACTAGGTGGGCCAAGCGTTTTTATTTGCTGTTAAATTCTATGTTTCTATGACACTGTTATATTGAATCGTATTACAGTATATGAATCCTATCTAAATGCTATTGTGTGTTGATCTTTGCCTGTGCTGTAAGGTAAGGGTACACATCTCACATACAATATGTTATTAATGCTGGGTAGAAGGGGTTGTTTAGAAAGTATAATACTAATCTGAGTGGTAAACTAGGACAAGCAGTAAAACTCTATCTGGGGTAGGCCTGTAATACACAAATTATAATAAAAAAACGGGTTGTAACACCTATCTACAGTAGGGTAGGTGTACAGTTGAAATTGGGTTGTTAATGGGAACTGTTGTAGCTCCCTATCTGGGGTAGGTCTGTATTGCAAACACAAGATAGTAAAGGCCTGCAGAGAACTGCACACTATCTGCATACTATCTGTGGCGGGACTAAAAACAATATTAAAGGGGGTTACGTTAATCAAGTGGGAAGGAGCATTTAGGATGAAAGGAGGGGAATAAAAGTTTCAGTTTATTTTTTATACTGGAGAGCCATGTGAGTAAATTGGCAGTTTTCACAAGCGTCCAGTTGTACACAGAAAAACAGAAAATGTTACAAAGGTTCAGATTTTATTTTTATTTTATTTTATGTATTTATTTATGACTTTGATAACTGGGTAGGTGCACTGGTCCAAAGGACCATTTACAGGCACGACCCTGGCCAGAAGGCACAACTGATATTAATTACAGAGTGAAAGATACAGCAGAAACACTTTAACAAAAAAAATGGTGGTACAGAACAATTTAACAAAAATAGTAGAACATTTGGCCAATCCAGTGGTAGCACACATAACAATATACAAGCAGATTGCAGCAGGCTATGAGTACAGGAAAAAACTAACAACTATTTGACATTCATAGTGCCTGTGATAAAAAAGATGACACGGAGCAACTATAACCCAATATAGACTGGGGTACCTCAAACCCCAATGACAGAGCCCCTCCCCCATCAACACCACGACAGACCCCAAGAGACCCATCACAGAGCGGAAATGAGTGCAGATGGATACATGGGGAAAGAGACAGTAGGCCAAGGGGGTGGGTGGAATGGGTGGGGTGAGGAACTACCTGTGCAAACAGTTGCAGGCATCTCGAGCACAGAGCCAGGAATTAAGGTTTTGCTTAAAGGTGAGGTGCATGTTGGAGGATCTGAGGGACGCAGGAAGGGCATTCCATAGTGTGGGGGCAGCAACCGATAAAGCATTGTCACCCATTTTGGTAGAGATTCTCGGAATCACCAGGAGTGGGACCACAGAGGACCAGAGATTCCTCTGCGTGATGCGGGGCTCGCAAAGGGAAAATGGGGGAAGCAGGGCCACTGCGAATGACAGTGTCAATGAGGGATCCAAGGTTGAGATCAAAACGGCCTTGCAGAGGGAGCCAGCCAAGGGAGCTATATAGGTTGCAGTGGTGAGTGGAGTAGGGAGCAGACAAGGCAAAGTGGCAGATGCTGTTGTAAATGGCTGAGAGTCACAGCCCGGAGGGCGGTAGAGACGTGCGTATAGATAGGTGAGCAGTAGTCCAGAATTGAGAGCAGGTTGCCGTGAGGTGTGGCCAGGCGAGCCTCATCAGTCAAGAAGGGTTTGACATGGTACGCAGCACCGAGTTTTTGATTTATCCTATGGACTACAAGATTTATATGGTCAGTGAAAGAGAGGGTGGGATCGAGTGTGACCCCCAGGTACTTGAAGGATGGGACGACTTCAAGGGGGTTGGCCATCAGGCGGGAGGATATGGAGAGAGGAGTTGGCTTTCAGGGTGCTGGCTAGGTATGATTTGGACCCTAGCAGCATGGCCTTGGTCTTTTTGGCATTGACCTGCATCAGGTTGGAGGAGAACCAGTTTTGGGCTGCACAGTAGTTCTGGGTGAGGACAGAGGATATAAGAGGAAGAGATTTGTCACTGTGGAAAATGACAAAGTCGTCTGCATAAAGGAGGGACTCACAGGACAGGCAGTCAGAAGAGAGGGCATTTACAAAGATGGTAAAGAGCAAGGGGCCCAGAATGGAGCCTTGGAGTACCCCAGAGGAGACAATCTGGGGAGGAGAGATGGCAGAAACAATGCAAAAGGATTGGGAGCGACCACCTTGTTGCCGACACAAAACAGCCAATAGAGCAAAGCTTGGAGAGGAGGAGAGGGTGGTTTACAAGATCGATGGCTTTGGATAGGTCAAAGAATACTGTACTGGTGGCCGTCTCTGGTCCATATTCGTGAGGATGTGGTTGGTGAATAAAGCCAGGGCAGTAGTGGTGCTGTGGAGACTATGAAAGCCCTGCTGCTGGTTGCATAGGATGTTGTGGTTCTCAAGATACTCTGATAGCTGCTGGTGGACAACCCATTCAAGGAGCTTACTAAGGTGGGGGAGGATGGATAGGGCATGATGGAACTGTACAGAAAAGGTGAAGAAAAAAAATTGCGGAATATACAAAGTGCCATCATAAAATATATATATATATATATATATATATATATATATATATATACACACACACGCACACACACAAAGCAATAATAGTTGGCAGTTATTATAGGGTGTAGGAAAAAATGTACATGTCAATCATAGACGGGAGCATTTACAAGATTGAGTACTAGATAGGTAACCTTTTAAGTTTGTCTTGAATGAGGCCTGTGAGGGACATTGCACAAGGATTGGGGGCAGGCTATTAAACAGTTTCACACCATTGTACAAGAGGGTGTGCTGACCTTGGGTAGTATGACAAAAGAGCAGGGAGAAGGAGAGGGAGGAGGACCACCTAGTGGACCTTGTGAGAGCAGACCTAAGGAAAATGGAGACAATGCTGTTTGGTAAATGTCCCCATAAAGGTTTTTGGAAAAGGGTCAGAATTTTGCTGTCCAACCTATCCTCTAAAGGCAGTTAAAGAGGTTGGAGGTGACCCATTCATTTCTGAGCCTTTTGACCCTTAGTTTCTTTAATGGGATGATGGTGTCACAGATTCCTTGGAAGTTCCTACTAAATGTGCCAAGGGCGATGTTGATGTTGTTGATGCATTCAATGAATGCCAATATGGCTTTGGAGGATTCTTCAGTGTTAATTTTTTTAGCTGTCATGAGTATATGTACTCATGTTCTTTTTTGGAAGCTTTTGCAGACCAGCAGCAGAAAATGGCACAGTAGTCATTTAAGGAGTCTGGGAGAACTCCATCACCAGTGACGTGAGAAGGGCTGGAGACTAGTATCCTGTCCAAGACTGATTCATATCCTGTCCTATAGTTAGTGTGGGTAGGTGTTGTGATAATCTGGTGCAGGCCCAGACTGATGATAGTTTCTTTGGCAAAGTCGGCCTGGGCTAACTGCCAGTTTATGTTGAAATCCCCAAGGACAATCCACTCCCTGCAGCAATGAAGAGTGTATTTAAAGAGGGATTATGATCACAAATTACTGGCATCAATAAATTCAGAATCTGGATCAACATAGCCCAAATCACCCTCATGCCAACACTGAGATCCCTAGGTTAATTTGTTTAAAAGTTACAAATCATTTTACAACCCTAAATGCTCTGCCTGTTCAAAAAAGCCAGTTTCAGTGAAGCGGTGGTGATGATGTCCTCTCCTGAACTCACAGTCTAGCCCTCCCTGTCAGCAAGCCTACAGGATCTGCTTCTCCAAAGTTTAAAAACTATGTGCAAATGGTTTTCACAAGTAAAACAGGAGGCACCATTCAATAAACATTGCTTTAAAACCTATGTGAGTGTTTCAGGTTTTGTAACAAAGTCGACAAATTCATTTTTTGTTTTTGGTGCTTTTTTGTTGTGGGCCTTTTCCCCTGGGTTGCTGGAAGCCAAGTCACAGCACACTAATGTGAGATTTGCAGACTGGATATTTCTGATGTGGTGAAAGGCTGTGATCATTCACACCTATCATTCAATTGAGGTGATTTCTCAGGATGGCACTTTAAATCAATTATTCCATCACCCTGTAAATGGGGTGGGAGAGGTAGTGCTGCTTTGAAACCTTACTAAGAGTTTCTCTCTCTACTAAGAGTTGCCTAATCCAATTAACAGAAGCACTCTTGATAGGGGGTCGATCCCAGTCCTTTCACAGAAGAAAGGGTTCTGCAAGAACTCCTAAAACTGAAGATGGACAAAGCAATGGGTCCTGATGGAATTCACCCCAGAATTCTAAAAGAATTAAGGGAGGAACTAGTGAAACCACTGGCTACTCTTTTTAATAAATCATGGGAGGATGGTGTGGTAACCGAGGACTGGAGGAAGGCGGATGTGATTCCCCTTCACAAAAGTGGGACCAAGACAGAGGCAGGAAACTACAGACCTGTCAGTCTGACCTCTGTGGTAGGGAAAGTGATGGAGTCACTTCTGAAGGAAAGAATAGTTGAGTACCTAGAGGCCAGTGGAGCACAGGACCCAAGGCAACATGGGTTCTGGCCGGAAGGTCATGTCAGGCAATCTAATAGATTTCTTTGACTGGATGACCAAAGTAGTAGACCAGGGAGGGCTGTGGACTTGGCCTACCTAGACTTTAGCAAGGCATTTGACACAGTCCCACACAAAAGATTAATAGTCAAATTAACCAGCCTGGGAGTGGGTCCCAGGGTGAGTAGCCTGGTAAAACATTGGCTGCACAACAGGACACAGAAGGTAATTGTAAATGGAGTCCACTCTGAAGAAAGAGGGTTACTAGTGGGGTACACGCAGGGTTCAGTATTGGGTCCAGTCCTTTTTAATGTCTTCATCAGTGACATTGCAGAGGGACTGGAAGGAAAAGTATGCCTTTTTGCAGATGACACAAAGATCTGCAACAGGGTTGATACACAAGGAGGTGTGGAAAGGATGAAAAGGGACTTGGCAAGGTTGGAGGAATGGTCAGAAGTATGGCAGCTAGGATTCAATGCAAAAAGTGCAAAATAATGCACGTGGGAAACAAGAACCCAGGGGAAGAATACACAATGGGTGGGGAGGTAGTAACAACAACAAAAAAGGAAAGGGACCTGGGGGTAATCATATCAGATGACCTTAAGGTTAGCAAGCAATGTGAGAAGGCAGTAGGGAGGGCTGGGGGTATACTGGGATGTATAGGGAGAGGCATCAGCAGCAGAAAACAGGAAGTTGTTATCCCTCTGTACAGACAGTTGGTGAGACCCCATCTGGAGTACTGTGTCCAGTTCTGGAGACCCCACCTCCATAAGGACATAGACAGGATAGAGGTAGTCAGAGGAGGGCAACTAAAATGGTGCAGGGTCTGCAAGAGAAGCCGTATGAGGAGAGACTAAAGGAGCTTAATATGTATACCCTTGAGGAAAGAAGGAGAAGGGGACAGATAGAAACTTTTAAGTACCTCAGTGGAATCAACAAAGTCCAAGAGGGTAGCATCTTTCAGAAAAAGAGACTTGCAAGAACAAGGGACACAATTTAAAAGATAGAAGGAGGACGGTTCGGGCAATGTGAGGAAGTATTATTTCACAGAGAGGGTAGTGGATGCATGGAACAGCCTTCCTGAGGAGGTTGTGGGGTCTAAAACTGTGGGAGAATTCAAGAATGCATGGGACAGACATAAGGCAATTCTTGTGGATGGTAGGAAGAAATAGGCTGTTGGTTAACTAGGATCTGCGGCCTATCCTGTAGGTAGGGAAATGGGCAGACTAGATGGACCAAGCGGTCCTTATCTGCCGTCAAAGTCTATGTTTCCATGTTTCTATGCAGTAGCCAGCTCAATGCATAATCACTCAATCAATCAGTATTTTGTTCATCATCAAAGCATGAGTGAATGTGATACTTAGTGGTGCGGAGCACATTTTCTGTTTTCTCATTGACAGGCTGTTACTTGAGCTATATTCAGGCTCACCTGTGTTGTACTCCACATTACAATGATTGTTTTACCAGGGCTAACCCTTCCACGCCTAGTACGAATTAACACATATAAGGCCCCTATTAAAATATAGTATAAAGCAGACACTGACAAACAGCAATGCAGTTACCAGCATTGCAATACTTGTAGCAATACAACTTCCAAACTGGCACTGCAGAGTAGCATTTCACATGGTATCAGCAGCCTGGAGGCATGCTGACAGCATCCTGCAACTCTGGAAAATGAGCCACACCAAAGAGGCATTAAAATACACATTTGTCAACTTTGTTACAAAATCTGAAACACACAGATTCTATAGTACTGTTTTTAGAATGGTGCTGCCTGTTTTACTTGTGAAAACCATTGCAGAATGATCTTTTAACTTCGGAGAAACATCAAACAGGTCCTATAAGCTTGCTGACAGGGAGGGCTAAACTGAGTTCAGGAGACTACATCATTAGCACCTCTTCACTGAAACTGGCTTTTTTGAACAGGTAGTGAAATCAGGGTTACAAAATAGCCCATAACTTTAAAATGAAGTAACATAGAAACCTAATGTTTGGTATGAGATTTACTACTAGGGGTATGCTTATTCTATTTATGCAATGTAGCACTTTTGGCCAGAGTCCCTCTTTAAGATTGAGCAATGCATCCAGTTCTTTGACAGGTGTGCCAGGGGAGAGATAAGCCATGCTAAGAGTGATGATTTTATTGTTCCCGAGGAAGAGATTTACAGAAAGTGATTCAAGAGTAGGTGTTACTAATTGAGCGTCCAGTGAGAGGTGATTTGAGATCAGGAAAAAACAACTGCCCCCTCTTTTTCCCTGCCTGTTCCTTCTGATAAGGCAGTAACATTCAAGATATCTCTTGCCTCATAAATCTCATCGGAAGGGATCTTATTAGAGAGCCATGAAAGGAGAATATGGAGACAAGAAGGGGGAAGAGTGGTAAGCTGCAGAAACTGGAGGGGGATTATGTGGCAGGCAGGAGGATGCACAGTATGTTGCAAACTAAGTTGTTTAATGGCATAGATACAGATGCTTTGGACAGATCTGAGAGCATTTGTGTGTGTGTGTGTGTGTGTGGGGGGGGGTCACACAGTATGCAAGTAGGGGCTGTGGGATTCAAACCCAGGTCTTCAGGTTTGCAGTTCAGAGCCTTAAACCACTGTGCTATACTGGAGATACAGGGAATACAGGAGGAGCAAAGGTACTGTGGGACACCCTAAAGATGGGGAATGGAGCATCTATTCACAATACCGTGATCTACAGACCTCAAGCACAGGGAGAAGAGTTAGATAAGGTACTGATTGAAGTCACTGGCAAGATGTCAGAAAAGGGAGGATGCTGCTGGTGGGGGACTTCAATCTGCCAGATGTAGATTGGAACCTCCCAGCTGAAGCTTCAGCTAAAAGAAGGGACATCCTGGACTCCCTGCCGGGGGTGTTCCTCAGGCAACTAGTTGGTGAACCCATTCATGATAGGGCAATACTGGACCTGGTACTCACTAACAAGGACAGTGTTGCAGATATCAAGGTGGGAGGCCACCTTGGGAACAGCAATCTCATACAGTGAGGCTCAAGATAAGGATGGCTATTGAATCAAACCACACAAGGGTGAGGGCCCTGCACTTCAGGAGGGCAGATTTAAAAAAAGAAGGGTGAGCGCCTCAGGGATGACCTAGTGGGGGGGGGATGACCTGACTGGGGTTCTGGAACAGAGGGCAACGCTAAAAAGGGCCCCAGTGAAGACAACAAACCTCTGTGTCAAGCAAGTGAGCAAAAGCAAGAGGAAAAAGAGACTGTTATGGTTCTCGAGCTGCTCTTTTAACTTTTGAATGTGAACTGCAACCGCTTGTTTTAATTGGAACCATTAAGTTTTTAAATTGATCTGAATGCTTCGCCCTCAGTTAACAAGGGAGGGCTTCTTTGTTTCTGTATTGGAGCACCCCTATTAGATTCGGAGTCTCTTTTTTTTTTTTTTAAATACGAAGCTGCTTTTTAATTCAAAGCTGCTGTTAACTCGAATCTGCTTTTTAAATTGAAGCTGCCTATAATTTGAAGCTGTTTTTTACTCTGAAACTGCTTTTTGAAGCGAAGCTGTCTCTTGTGCAACCCCTAGATGGCGCTATCCCAGGGGCTACTACCCCTGCCTGATTTGCCACTAACAGATTGAGGGGCCTGGATCCAATGGCTGGTGCCTCCACCCAGAGGTCAGGGTTTGCAATAGTTAAACTTACTTGGTCACAGCCCTCTGGGACACTGCAACCCCCCTTTCTTCCCACTAGTGGCCCACACAATATAGCAGAATTACCTTCACAGTATACACTTACCCCCAAGGCTGGTTCAGGCACGGGACATCCTGTAAAATAAGATACAGTGCAACAATCACAGTACAGTACTTTAACATAGACAAATACCTCAGGCAGTATAACTTTGTTGAAACAAACAGCTCTGATTTATTTGGGGATATAACAAGGACAGGAAATCAGGTTAATTAGCTTATCACTTTACTATCTACCTATGGCTCTGTGCACAGGCCTATCCCTACCAGTTACTGTCCCTAGGTACCCAGGCCCTAGTATAGTCAAACCGTGGCAGCTGGTAGGGGCCCTTTCACACAGAGAAAGGAAAATTAAACAGTCAGCAGTACAGTAATTCCATTTGGATTTAATGTGGCAATTCAACAGGAGGCGACCCGAATTAGTACTCACGACCTCCAAAGAGATATGGTCCTTCAATGTCAGCAGGGCTACTTTTGATCTCAAGAGACTCCTCACATTTATATGGTAAAAAAGAAAGCACGATACCAGGCAGGCTGCATCTGTATCCCAATCGCAATTACTGCTGCACAATAACCAGGAGAACACACAGCAGATTCAGTTCCTGACAGACCGAGTGTAATTCAACAATTTCTTCAGTCTTCTACAGGGTGAGCCTGGTTTCTACTCTTCAGAGATCCTTTGATTCTTTTCACAGGACGGATTCAGTCCTAACAAGCAGTTACACAAGTTGTAGACCGGAACTCTGGGCCTTGCACACGTTTTTGACTGAAACTGTGCACTGAAGGAGCACAGGGTTTCTTTCCCTTCACTTTCAGATCTCAAACTGAAACTCCCAACAGACAAAAACCAGGCACTTCCTTTGAGTTCCTCCCAGTTCTTGACTGGATTGGCTGTCACTCACAATAGACTGCTGCTGTTGGTCCAAAGGCACCGAAGTCTAAACTACATCTCCCAGAGTCACTGCCCATACAATCCTCTTGTGGCTGGCTCAGATTATGAGTCCCAAGTTCTGATTCGTCCAAGGCATCATTTTAGAGCTAGTTTACCCCACACTGATTGGTCCAGTTCAGCAGTTCAAAACCAGAATGGGAACTAGGCAGACAGTTCTGACAGCAAAGAAAGCAGGTTAGACAAACTGTAATTTTATTATTACTGTAAATGATTTCTGGCAATCAGTTACATCTTTCAGACAGGTTCCTTTGCACTCCTAGTGACTGCAAAATGGGGTGAATTAGCAGCAGCTTGAGTGGTACTCAATCAAAGAAACACACAGTCCCCCATACAAACTAATTATGTCTGCAAGCAGACAGCTCTTAAAGAGACAGTACCAGAGGTTCTAAAAACACTCACTGATAAATGGCTTAAACGCCAAACACCATTCAGGCTTGGAGCATTCAAGCAAGCTCCTGGAAGTCTTTTGGGAACCCCCATTTGCAGGGGGGTTACACCCTTCCTGGCCTGGGAAAAGCTTGACGTCCGCGTCAAGCAAGTACCCCCATAAGTTTCAACTGCAACCATATACATTTGCATTAGGCTCACACATGTAATCATCAGTCAATACATCATTTTACCAAGAACCATTTCTGAAACATTGCAGTACGTCACTCTTTACACAGTATAACACACACATTGTACCATAACTCAAGTTATTACCTCTTGTACATGAAACCTGAAGAGGGACCCTTCCTATCAGTTACCTTAGGGGCTGGGCAGGGCAAGGGCACCATACTTAGAGACAACACAAGTAACTTGGAGTTAGCACTAACGATCCAGTTTGGGCAATGAGCTCGAGGACACATACACTCCTTTATGGACAACATTGAGAGGCAGGTCCACTGGCGGCCAGGGAATCATAACTGAGGTGCACCACAGGCTTACAGCTCGACCAGTCTTTCTAGGGGAGCTGTTACAGTCTCTGCACTCTGAGCCTCATTTTCAGCATTGTTCTCACTTGTCGGGGAGTCTCCATGGGGGTAGAGGCTAGAACTTGGGGCACTTTCAGCTCCAGGAGTTACAGTTTCTGAGTCCACAACATTTGGCTGCATGGAGAGCTTTCAGACACTGGCAGTGGACTGTCAGGGCACTCAAAATACTCTTCTTGTTCGGTGTATCACCAGTCTGCCCCAATCTATCATTTCCTCCTGAAAGCTCAAACAGTTCAACCATGCACAATGATTCCATTTCATCTGATCTGATGCTTTGCACTTCACTTTCTGGGAGCATTGGCTCCAGGGATGAAGCTGGGGCATAGACAGTCCAGAAGGCCCAGCTTTGTCTCCAGTATTGACTAGGGATTGCCCAAACAATTGACTCAGTTCGTAAGAAGGATAGTATTCAAAGTCACTCTCACTTTCTTCTGATATGGACTGACAGTCATGCTCAACTGGGACTTGTGCAGGGGAACACTTTAACTCTGCTTCTGTAGGTGCAGACTTCCTTGATCTTTTCTTAGCAGCAGCTCTAGTCACTGGTCCAGAGGGGCATCTTCTGGGGCTCAGACTCAATCAGGATTTGTCCAATGGGTAGTAAATGATTTCTATGCATTGTTTTTACATCTTTGAATTGTTCTCAGGCCTTACTTTGTACACTGGCAGATCATCTAGTTTGCCCACTACAATGTGAGAGATGGTGCCATCTGTCAGCAATCTTGTGTTTGCCATGCAGTCCCAGATTTCTTAGCAATACCGATCTCCCTCCTGGAGTTCCTGTGCTTTCACCTTTTATCATACCTTTCTTTGTTGGCCAGATTTCTTTTGGCAGCCATGGTTTGAGCCAGTTGGTACGCATGAGTTAGCTGGGCCTTTAACTTTTGCACATACTGTAAATAGTTTGTCAGCTTGAACCCCATCAGAGAGACCCCAAAACACACATCTACCCGGTCGAGCTTCTCTTCCAAACATCAGGCGGTGGGGGAGAACCCAGTGGCATCACTTTTGGTGCAGTTATAAGCATGTACCAGGGTGCTAATTTGTTGGCTCCATCTAGGCTTGTCCTTTGGGTGCAGGGTGCCCAGATATCTAGAAAAAGTGCGGTTGAAACGTTCAGGCTGTGGGTCCCCTGGGGTGGTAAGGAGTGGTTCTGGACTTTCTCACTCCCACAGAGAAAGCATCTCTTTGATCAGGCGACTCTCAAAGTCTCTCCCTTGATCAGAATGGATTCTTTGTGGAGCCCCATAGTGAACAAAAAGTTTTCTACAGTACTTTGGCTACAGTGGATGCTTTCTGGTCTTTGGTGGGAAAGCTTGGGCATATCTAGGTGAAATGGTCAGTGACCACCAGCACATACTGATATTTCTTTGATCTGACTCAAACTCAGAAAATCAATACAGACCAGCTCCATGGGTGCACTGGTGGTTATGTTAACAAGGGGCAGCCCTCTGGGCAAAGCTTTCCTCTGTAAGCAGCGACTACAAGTTCGTATGTGTTGCTCCACATCAGCCCCATCTTAGGCCAATAGAATCTGGATCTCACCAAGTCAAGTGTTCTGTCTATACCAAGGTGCCCCATGTGGTTGTGCAAGGACCTCAATACTGAGTCTCGAAAGGCAGTGGGCAGCACCAGTTGTTGTTTGTCTACTTGTCCCCCTCTGTCTACTGTTTCTCTATATAACAGTTTATTGATCAGTTTCAACTTAGGACCTTCTTTGTATAACAGTGCAGTTCTCAAATCAGTGGGCGTAATTTGGACACATCTTTTCCTGCATAGAGGGCTTCTAAAGCTGATTTGATCATAGGATCGTGAGATTGAGCCGCTCGAATACTGTCATTGTCCAGCTGAGGCAGTGCACCAATGTCTATTGCAGAAAAGTGGCAATAAGCAGCAGGTATGCAATTCTCAGAGGGTCCCAAGCAATCCACCATGCAGTCCACTGCGTCCGTGGACATTTGTTCCTCCTGTCAAACTTCTGGCACAGTGCCGAATGTCAGGTTCTGCCAATCGGACCCAATCATTCTGGGAGACAGGCCTCGGGAGAGAGCATCAGCATCTATGGTTCAGACCTGCTCGTCATTAGAGAGCATAGTCATATGTAGATAATGCAGAAAGCCACCTATGGCCAGTGGCATCCAACTTAGCTGAGGTCTGCACATAGGTCAAAGGATTATTGTCAGTTTTACTAGTATTTTAGCCCCATACAAGTACTCATGGAATTGGTCAACAATAGCCCACTTCAAAGCTAGGAACTCTAACTTATGTACAGGATAGTTCTTTTCGGATGGGGTCAGGCTTCTACTGGCAAAGGCCACTGGTCTCAGGCCATTCTCGTGCTCTTGGTACAACACAGCCCCCAACCCTTGCAAGCTAGCATCAGTGTGTGGGGCGTAAGGTTTTCTTGGATCGGCATAGGCCAGCACTGGAGCATGGGTAAGTTGATATATGATCTCATGAAAAGCAGTCTCACAATCAGGAGTCCAGCGGGCCCCAAATACTTCACTCGGATGAAAATACACTCTTTCAGTCTTGAGGGCTTTGGTATTTTTGTGGGTTGGGGATACCCTTGAGTAAGGTTAAGTAAAGGCGGATCACTCTTGAATAGTCCTTGATGAGCGCCGATAATAACCACAGAATCCCAGGAATCTTTGCAGTTCTTTTAGATTTTGGGCTGTGGCCAGGTGGTCAAAGCCTCAACTTTACTTGGGTCGGTCTCTATTCCTCGGTGGATACTATGTGTCCCACATACTTTACTGATGTTTGAAAGAATTGACACTTATCAATGGACAGTTTAAGGCCAAAGTCCTCCAGTCGGTCCAATACCTTAAATAATCTGCTCTCATGTTCCTCCAGTGAGCTGCCAAACACAATAACATCATCTAGGTATACCAGGCACTCTAGTAAGTTCATGTCCCCACTGCACGCTCCATCAATCGTTGAAAAGTGGCTGGGGCACCTGAAATCCTTGAGGCATCCTCATGAATTCATAGAAGCCAAGCGGACAGATAAAGGCCGTCTTCTCACGGTCCTCTGGGGCCATGGGATCTGGTAGTACCCACTGGGAGATCCAGCACAGAGAACCACTTGCTCCCGTTTAGGCAGTCAAAGCATCCTGAATGCGGGGCATAGTGTACTGATCAGGATAGTCCGCCGGTTTAAGGTGCGATAATCACACACATCCTTACTGTTCCATTCTTTTCCTCACTACCACAATGGGGGAAGCATAAGGGCTTCTGGATTCTTGTATTACACCAGCAGCTAACATCTCTTGCAGATGCCGTCTCACATCATCTATGTCAGCAGGTGCCAGGCGTCGAGACCTCTCACGAAATGGTCTTTCGTCATGCAGCGGATATTGTGCTCAGCTCCTTGCCGCATCCTACATCCCATTCCTTTAAAGAAAACACCTGGTCTCTCTGGGCAAGCTTCTCACTGATCCTCACTTTCCATTCAGCTGGCAGCGGGAGTCGCGAAATCAAACAAGTCAGGCGTTACTCTGTCATTCTTCCTTGAACTCTTGCTGCTGGGTAGCACTGCAGTGTCTGCACAATGCACATTAGCCAGGATGCAACCTCTGTTTACTCGAATGTCTCTTTCAGACACATTATGAACTTGGACCATTACCCTTCTGGCATAAGCATGGGCTCTAGCGGGCAAAATACTAAGGCTTGACCAGCAGTCCCTCTGGCAATTTTCCATCGCCTGGTGCATCCAACATTAATATTTTATTCTTAACATCCTTTCTGATACGGACCTCTCCCTGTAAGGTACACTGGGCATTTGGCGCCAGGATCAGAGACTCAGGATCCTTCTTCCATACAATTCCGACTGGTTCCTCTGGTTCTGTTTTTCAGCATCTCTTGTGCCTCATAGGCCTTCTTAATTAAAGCGGAACTCTTAAAGCTCTACTAGTCTTTGACCCTGTTTTCATAACACAACTGTGCCAGCCTTCGAACATGTGAGCATTTGTTCCAATCAACAAAGGGACACCATCATACAGTCCAGTGGGGACACACTAAGGCTAGGGTCTCTACTTGTTCGGCCACTCCAGCCACGGAGGTGGGGAAAGACAGCCAAATTGGATATACCGAATAGGGTAGGCCTTCTCACTTAACCCCCATACATGCAGTCCTTCTAATGGTTGTAAGGTACGCCTGACAAATGCTTCTGATACCAATCCTGGAACATAATTGTCACTTGGGAGCCACTGTCTAATACAGCTCTTGTAGACACTCCATTCACCTTTACAGTGGTCTCCATGGAGGGACCCACTATTCTGGACCAGTCTGGAGAGGCGGTAGTGGGGGCCTGGGCAACTGACCTTGCCACAAAGGACGTGAATTAGCATTTTGGTGCCCTCACTGGGATCATGTCGTGCACCTCTTAACCACTGATTTCTTCTCCGAAGCTCTCCTTGTAGCCTATATGCAACTTTGTCAGTGTCTTTTGGGGACTGGCATTCCCTTTTCATGTGCCCATCTTTCCCACAATTATAGCAAAACATACTTTCTGAAGTTTGAGCTGGCCGAGGCGCCACACTGGGAGCCAGGGCGGGGGTATTACTAACTGGAAACCTGGGTGCCATCTCTGTCTGTGGCGTGATAAGCATTTGGAGACATCTCGTCAGTTTCTCCACTTCCATGGTCAAGGAATTGAGTTTGGAGCTGTTATCAGCAGGAGATACATGGGTAGGTACCCCACCCCCATAGCAGATGCAGTCGGATATAGGTCAGGGGCCCGTACTTGCAGGCGTGGCCTTCATAAAGGACTGTTTTTGAATTCTCGGATCTCTCTCAACAGTTAACGCCCCATTGTGGCATATCTTTTTCCTTGTCAGAGCACTCATTGACTGTCAACCTCTGCCCCTGAACTTCACTTGATGGGTCACCCTCAGTCACTCGGTCGTAGCACAGCTGTTGGTGCAGGTACCTCCCGAGGTCGCCTTTCTCAACTCCTCAATTTCTCTCATTAACTCATCATAGGAGGTGGGATTCAGTCGATTTGCCAGGCGTAACTGAAGCAACAGCAGTTCTGAGAAGGGGCAGACTTAAGATTCTGTCCAGTCTGGTTCGGTCCAGTTCAATCGCTGGCAAACTACCCTTTCTGAGGCATTCTTGCAACAATTTTTCCAGCCGAGACATACACAGACAACAACTCCCTTGGTACTGTTGTGCATTTCTTACTCTCCACCATAGGTCCTCACATCAGAATCTGGGCTCCCATACACATTCTCCAAGGCCTCAAGATAGGCCTGTGCAGTCGCTTCAGGGTTACTGGCCCGTTTAGCACGGATGGTAGCCAGGGCGGGACCTCGGAGGCTCTCACTAACCCTCTTTCGCTTTTCGCCTTCCGAGCATTGCCATTCTAGCACTTGGGGGGCAACATAGTCTATCCAGGTCTCCCAGTCATCCTCCCCTTGGGGGGTGGGGAGGGTGCCAGAGAAGATCCTCAACCTTCGGTAAGAGTCGTGACTAATGGCAGGTGCAGAAATAGGAGTCTGCATTGGTTCAGCCACCATTACGGGCACTGGAGCAGGAGAGGGTGTTGGGGGAGGAACACCCCCAGGTGGCAAGAATAGTTTCTTCAAGTCCTCCACAGTTTCCCTCTCCCAGCAACCATTCAGCAAATTTCTCCTCAAAAGTTTCAGATAGTGGTGGGGCTGATTCCCCTGGTCTTTACTGTCCTTAGTTATCACTCTCCAAGCAGTGAGGGCTCCTCTGGGGTAATGGTCTGTGGCACTTTGGAGCTATCTATGGGATCCTTAAACTCTACTAGGGCCAGGAAAGTGTGGGTGAGCAGATTAGCATGCCGACCCACCACCACAGGGTTTTGTAAACCTTCCACCTTGGAAAGTACTCCCTGCACAGTGTCCGTATTGATACCCAGGGGATGTCCAGGATAAGCATAGCATTTTGGGGTTGATCTCCTCCCCAGTACACCACTCCACCAGCCGGTGCACAGCCACTTCTGTCGGGGTACCCATTTTTTTCTTAACAGTGGTTCGTAAATATGGCCACTAGAGGACACACAATCCCAGCGGTGAGCCTCCAAGATGCAACCCCTAGATGGCGCTATCCCAGGGGCTACTACCCCTGCCTGATTTGCCACTAACAGATTGAGGGGCCTGGATCCAATGGCGGGTGCCTCCACCCAGAGGTCAGGGTTTGCAATAGTTAAACTTACTTGGTCACAGCCCTCTGGGACACTGCAACCCCCCTTTCTTCCCACTAGTGGCCCACACAATATAGCAGAATTACCTTCACAGTATACACTTACCCCCAAGGCTGGTTCAGGCACGGGACATCCTGTAAAATAAGATACAGTGCAACAATCACAGTACAGTACTTTAACATAGACAAATACCTCAGGCAGTATAACTTTGTTGAAACAAACAGCTCTGATTTATTTAGGGGATATAACAAGGACAGGGAAATCAGGTTATTAGCTTATCACTTTACTATCTACCTATGGCTCTGTGCACAGGCCTATCCCTACCAGTTACTGTCCCTGGGTACCCAGGCCCTAGTGGCTAGTCCAAACCGTGGCAGCTGGTAGGGGCCCTTTCACACAGAGAAAAGGAAAATTAAACAGTCAGCAGTACAGTAATTCCATTTGGATTTAATGTGGCAATTCAACAGGGCGACCCGAATTAGTACTCACGACCTCCAAAGAAGATATGGTCCTTCAATGTCAGCAGGGCTACTTTTGATCTCCAAGAGACTCTCCACATTTATATGGTAAAAAGAAAGCACGATACCAGGCAGGCTGCATCTGTATCCCAATCGCAATTACTGCACAATAACCAGGAGAACACACAGCAGATTCAGTTCCTGACAGACCGAGTGTAATTCAACAATTTCTTCAGTCTTCTACAGGGTGAGCCTGGTTTCTACTCTTCAGAGATCCTTTGATTCTTTTCACAGGGACAGTTCAGTCCTAACAAGCAGTTACACAAGTTGTAGACCGGAACTCTGGGCCTTGACACGTTTTTGACTGAAACTGTGCACTGAAGGAGCACAGGTTTCTTTCCCCTTCACTTTCAGATCTCAAACTGAAACTCCCAACAGACAAAACGGGCACTTCCTTTGAGTTCCTCCCAGTTCTTGACTGGATTGGCTGTCACTCACAATAGACTGCTGCTGTTGGTCCAAAAGGCACCGAAGTCTAAACTACATCTCCCAGAGTCACTGCCCATACAATCCTCTTGTGGCTGGCTCAGATTATGAGTCCCAAGTTCTGATTCGTCCAAGGCATCATTTTGAAGCTAGTTTACCCCACACTGATTGGTCCAGTTCAGCAGTTCAAAACCAGAATGGGAACTAGGCAGACAGTTCTGACAGCAAAGAAAGCAGGTTAGACAAACTGTAATTTTATTATTACTGTAAATGATTTCTGGCAATCAGTTACATCTTTCAGACAGGTTCCCTTTGCACTCTAGTGACTGCAAAATGGGGTGAATTGGCAGCAGCTTGAGTGGTACTCAATCAAAGAAACACACAGTCCCCATACAAACTAATTATGTCTGCAAGCAGACAGCTCTTAAAGAGACAGTACCAGAGGTTCTAAAACACTCACTGATAAATAAGCTTAAGCGCCAAACACCATTCAGGCTTGGAGCATTCAAGCAAGCTCCTGGAAGTCTTTTGGGAACCCCCATTTGCAGGGGGGTTACACTTGAATCATTGCTGACTACTTCCTGCCTGCGCTGTGCGCCGGCTCCCCACCCAGCCCCCTTCCTCCTGCCCTATGTATTGCATTATATTTATACCCGCTTTTGGTCACATGATGGTTTGAAGCTCATTGGTCCGAAATTCTTAGGTGTCTGATTTCACATTAGTACTTGATACTTCTTGACCATTAGAGGGATCTCGTCCTCCCTCTCAACCCTCCACTTGTCTTGAGATATTCATTTCCACTAGCTATCTATTTCTGTAGAATGCTTCCTAATTCACCCTCATTCCTCTTCTACTGTTGTTAACTTTGCTTCAGTCCCAGAAATACACCCAGATTTGGGTAGCAAGAGACATGGAGTTCTACAATATGCGGTATACTTTACTATGCTGTCACATTTTGCTAAGCAGCTTCTATTTTACTAATGGTCTTTCCATATCATTGGCCCATCCTAATAAATATTACAAGCACACTATTTATTGGGCAGTCCAAGTGCTTTCCTGGCACTGATTACCAGGGAAGTATAGCACTTACCCCGCATCCTGTAGCATCAGACCACAATCGTGGTCCTTTAATACTCCCTGCCCATGTGGCAATTTTTGCATCATCACTCCTCTGCCAACGTACTGTTCCCTATGCATCTACTACCACCTCTATTCTTTCCAAATGGGGACAACTATTGCTCCACAGAGTAGTAATAAATAGACTTAAGAGTTGTTCCTCCTACTACTACTTTGTTCTGGGAATGTTGAACTAAATCCCAGTCCCCCCATCACCTATTGCGGCACCCTCTGATCTATCACATCTCAAAGGTCTAAGTGTATTACACATCAACACCTGCAGCTTACTCAAAAAGCTTGATTTCATCCAGGCTTGGATCTGTCACACTAAGCCTGATGTGCTAGTTATTACAGAAGCCTAGCTAAGAGCTTCAACCCCCAATCATAACATTAATATCTCTTCATACAACATGTTTAGGTTTGATAGGCCTGGGGGGGGGTGGTATTGCAATATACTGTACGTCTTGGATAAACTTTCAGTTTCAGTTACTGATTTATCCATTGTACCTAAAGAATTCGAAAGCCTTACCTTAAAGGTTTCCTTATCATCATATGAGTCTATACTCATCATGAGTTGTTACAGACCTCCATCTGGGGGCCTTGGATTATTAACACATCTCCAAAAACTGCTGGAACTCCCTAGTTCTGAATTGATTATTATGGGAAACTTTAACCTTGACTGGAATTCTCCTTGCTTAGAACCCTTAAAAGATTTTTGTGATACTTATGGCCTTCCCCAAATTGTTTCTAACATCACTCGCCCTAATACTAAAATTCCTGCACACAGCACCCTTCTTGACCTAATTCTTGTTAATAAACTTCACAATATTGCACACACCAGGGTATTCCACAATGACATAAGCGATCATAGGGCTATAGCCTGTGTAAGGTCTTTACTGAAGCCTAAATCCACTTCCAGTTTCAAATTCAAAAGGAATCACCACAAAGTCAATTGCACTGACTTCCTGACAGATTTTTTGGTTTTTGTCTGGCTCCTTCCTCCAGGCATGGGAGGTTCTGACCACCCGCTCCGCTCGCCACTCCCTCCCTCCATCCCAAGGCTTACCCCCTTGGGAGGACTGCTGGGTGGGCGCCACCTCCACAAGGTACTTAGTTGTCTAGCCCTGGCTTATCCCCAGGGTGGGGCCACGGGAGCGGGACCTTCCGCAGACTTTTGGTCTGTAGTAGAGCAGCGGTGAGACGGAGTCGTCATTAGCAGACAGCAATTTTTGGGGATTTTTCCATTGGGGTCGGGACGGTAATGATGCTGCCAGTGTGTCTGCCCTGGCCCCTCAACTTGTGGTGCCGGGCCACAACGTATCACCAACCCCGCCAGAGGTCCGCCTCGTTGCACTGGACATTGCCTCCTCGCAGAAGGAGAGCAGTCCCTGGATGCTCAATCCTTCCCCACTGGCCGGTCGTCTAACTCCCGAGTCCGGCCCTAACCCAGGATGTCAGAGCCAAGTGGACACCTTGCTGCTGTGCCGGCAGGCCAGCTTTCCTGACAGATTTAAGCCAAATTCAGTGGCAAGGTTTTTGTTTTGCAGCCACAGTTGCAGAGGCCTACAACCTGTTCCACAGTCTTGTCCTGAAGGTGATCGACAAACATGCACCTCTAGTAAAAATCAGAACAAGGAAAAGGACATGCCCTTGGTTTACTAATGAATTAAAGTCATCCTTACATGACAGGGGATGTCTTATGGAAAAGGGCACACAAAACCAAACTCCCAGCCGACTGGGTGGCTTTTAGAACCACTATGAAGCAATGTACCAAGCATATTACGGCAGAAAAGGCTAAATATTTTCAATCATCACTAGACTCGTACTAAAATGATGCTGCCAAATTTTGGCAAATCCTAAGGGACATAGAAGGGCATAGCCCCTCATCATCACTAGCTTCTAAGATTATCTCCAGTGATAACAACTTCACTAGTAAACAATGCATCTTAGAACAACTAAATAATAATTTTGCCACTGCTGGACTAGCCTTTGATACTTCCTCAGCAAGCAAACTTCTCACATAACCCTGCAATAATGACTCACCCCACCCCTTCTCAAAGGCTTCCAAACAACCAGCTAAGTATAGCTTTAGCCCAATATCTTTTAAGCAGGTCGAAGACCTCCTAATGACTCTGGAGACAAAATAAAGTGCTGGAGCCGACCAAATTGAACCTTTCTTCTTCAAGTTAGGCTACCAATTCCTGACATCACCCATTGTCCATCTTTTCAACTTGTCCCTCTCTCAAGGGACTCTCCCCTCAGCGTGGAAAATTGCACATATTATTCCACTCTTTAAGTCCGGTAACCGTAGTGATCTTAACAACTACCAGCCTATATCCCTACTACCCATTCTTTCTAAATTACTTGAAAAACTGGTGAATGCACAATTAAGAGAACACCTGGAAACTGCTAACATGCTAAACCCCTCCAATCTGGCTTCAGACTAAAACATGGTATGGTATCTGCAATGGCAAAGGTAACTAATGATTGGCAAGTTGCATAGACTTTAAAAACCATGTCAGTGCAGTTTTCTTGAACTTGAGCAAGGTGTTTGATACCGTAGACCACAATTTAATACTGTATATGTTGTGTAACATTGGCTTTGATGACATGACCTTGCAGTGGTTCGCCTGCTACCTGGTAGATAGACAACAGCAGGTCAAAGCCCTAGGCAATATCTCCCCCCCCTTAAAATATTACAAAGAGGAGGCCCTCAGGGGTTGATCCTGGGGCCCTCTTATTTGCAATTTATATTAATAACATTGATTCCAAAATCAGTACAGCAAGTGTCCATCTCTTTACAAAATACACAGTACTTTACTTTGCAAGACCTAACCTTGAGTTTGAGTGTATAGAGCTACAGCAGGATTTCAACCTGCTGCAACAAAACCTTTTACACCTGAAATTGTTGCTCAGTGCCAAAAAGACTAAAATTATATTTATAGCCCCTCAAGCCCAATCTACAAATACTAGCCCCACAAATGCTAAGCTGCAGATCACAACCCTCCTGGGGGAACCACTTGAGGTAGTGGATAAATTCAAATATTTGTTTTTTTTGGCTCAATTGTAGGCTTTCATTCACTATACATATAGAGGAACTTGCCAAAAAGTTAAGACAAAGGCTAGGCCTCTTCTTCAGAATCAAACATCTGCTTAATTACGAGGCCAAAATAGAACTGATACAGACCACATTTCTCCCCCTCGTTGACTAGGCTGATTTTATCTACAGCCATTGTTCCAATGCTGCTTTAGTCAAGCTGGATACACTGTACCATAGAGCATTAAAATTCATCACTGGTGCTCCATTTAATGCCCACCACTGCTCCATTTATGAACAACTTGGCTGGAGTTCTCTTAGCACTAGGAGATTGAAAAATGCCTCCCTTTGGGTCTCTAGAGCCATCACCAATAGGCTACCCTCCTACGTCTCCAGCCTTCTTAGGTGCACTCCTGGTTTTTATTCACTCAGATGATACACATATATCACGCCTGATATACCTAGGATACGAACTCACTATAGCACCTCATCCCTAAGCCATACTCTCCCCACCCTCTGGAATACCCTCCAAAGATCCTTAAAACTCACACAAATTGTTGCGATGAACACCTTCAAGTCCTTGCTGAGACAATCACTGAAGCAAAGTTGTAACCACTATTCCTAGCCTGCACCTTAATTACGAGTAACCCTATTGCACTGTTTCACTAGCACTTGTCTTCTTTTAGCTAGTTGTTGCCACTACTGTTGTTGTCTCTACCAGTTGTGTCCTCGCCCAGTTCCACAACCCCCATGAGCTTCCCCTCGTCACCCAGTTCATTAATCCTTATTAGTCCCCCCGCTTCACCCTCTGTGCTGTTTTCACAAATTGCCTTCCTCAACCCTTGTGACCTATCCCATCGTACTTCTCCTGTTCCCTCCTTGTGAACCAAGAATTATGTGGTTAGTTACTTGAATTCCCTTCCTTATCTGTAACCGTCCCGAACACCCCTTCTTTACTCAGATTGCTAATTCCCATGAACATCCATTTTTACCCTCCCTTATGTTTCCCAAACTGCCTTCCCGAACCCTAGTGGCCTTTTATATCGTACCCATATCTGCTCCCTCCTTGTGAATAAAAAATTAAATTTTTAGTTATGTACATGTAAAACTATTTCTGTGCTGCCTCCGCAATTGTAAAAATGTATTGTCCTTGTTTTGTATGAAATGCTGTTCTTGTATTATCCCCTATGTTGCTGCCTCCCAGACCACTTTGTAAATGAATCCGCTCAATAGTGTTTTTCCTGGTAAAATAAAAATTGAATTGAAAAAAAAAAATACTGTGGATATAGTTTGGCACCAGCACAGATGTCTACTGGTGAACTGCACCACACCGCACACATTTTTCTAATTAATGGCTCAAGTCATTAAAGATGGGTGCCACTCACAATATTTAAACTCTCTTGCATTTAGGGTAGCTTTGGATTGTACATGCTGGATTTATACCGAGAATGTATTATGGTGTCCACATAGGTTTCTAATGGTAAGCTGTACAAGCCCTCACAAATATTTCCATGGGGAGGGCACTGCAAGGGAGCAACACCTTTTAAAAACAGCATTGTACAATGGCATGAAAATGTCCTTGGTTCTGATTGGTCAGTGCCTTCCTTCATCAGTGATGTTATCCTAGCATAACATCACTGTATGGAGATCCAGCACACAAATGACCACATAACATATAAAATAAAAAAGAATTACTCCATCTCCCACATGCTGCCTAGACTGTTCCACTATTTCACCCTCCCACATTCCCCCTATACACATACAGTATTACTGAAAGTAAATAAATTAGTACTTTCATTTTTCCATAAAGCTACCACCCACTCAGCTTCTGTGTCAGTGCCAGCTCTAACTCGATGTGCTTGCTTTTCCCCCTGAACGCGTGTGTGCTTTTTTAATGTATTGCACTTTATTGAAATTTTTGAAGTAACAACATATACCGGACAAATAACAAGCCAACTTTACATTCAACAAGAGAACAAAACAACATCTCCAACTATTTATAGAGGAGCGCCCCAGTTGAGAAATAAAGCAAGGAGGGAAACCAAAAAGCACATCATTCTGAGCTTACCGATCGCTGGGTCCATTTTCTCATTTGTTTACACTGACTAAGGATTTTTTCTCCCAGTATGCAGTTGACGGTACTGGGAGAATGACAGTGACATGAAAAAACAGTTCACATTAAACTGCAGCCAACACATAACATGCGGGCGGGTGGGTGGTGGAAGCACAGGTGATCATGTTGTCGAATCGCAGGAGGCAACACAGAACAGGTGGGCAGATGGGGGGAGAGAGAGAGAGAGAGAGAGAGAGAGAAATCTTGAGAAACCGGGCAGGTGAACAGTGCCGGGCACATTGTCAAAGACAGACCGAGACAACTATGGGGGGAGAGAGGCAGCAGAGTAACAGCACCATGGGAGCAGGCTGCATATAGTAGCAGCACAGAGCTGGCTCTGACTTTTTATTTTTCTGAGCCATTGTCTTTGTCAGTATTTTTTCTTTTGTGCCAGGTGGTAAGCAGGACTAATGTTTATAAATATTTGATGGCACCAAACAATTTTAAAAATCGCCATTTAAGAAAATATATATTTTTTGGTTGCAATGGCGAATGGTATTGCTAGCCCTGCAGCAGCACCACCTAATGAAGAAAAAAGATAGATTGCAGAGTATTGTTTAATAGGTACACCTGTACACTACACATTTAAGTCAAAATCTGTTTTAAAAAAGTTCAGTCTTTTTTTTTTTGCACATATAGAAACAAACCATTGTATAATAGCAATAATGCACTCCAGGGGTGTGTATCGTGCTGGGATAACATCACTTCTCAGGTGTTGAACACACTTTGTCTGTGGCCTTGTGCTTCAACCACCCAAGGCACAACATTATCCCAGCATGACACATACCCCTGTTGTGCATTCTTGCTTAAATGTCACACAGCTCTGTTCTGGAATGAATGAAAATGAAAATAAAATTGGTATATGGATGTTTTTGCCAGAAATACATTATTGTTAAAAAAGATGACATAATGACTAAGAAATACTGCTGCTTTAACCTCCTTGAGGGCTCCTTGACCTCCTTCAACCTAAGCCAATTTATTTATAGAGAGCCTCTCCCAAAAGGCCTCAAGCACTGTACAACAAGAAATATGAAACAATATACAAGACAAATAATGCGAATAACACATTACAAGTCAATTAAAAACATTCTATACATTGATATATAGACACTTGCGGCAGATAAGAGTGTATGGCCCACCAAGTCTGCCCATTTGAGCTTGTAAGTTCACTTTATGTTTTTCTAGAAGTCTGTTGCCCCTTACCCCTGACCTCCAGAATTAATTTATGTCTATTCCATGCATTCTTAAATCCTGTGATTGTTTCAGCCCCCGCCACTTCCTCTGGCAGGATGTTCCACTTGTCCACCACCCTTTCTATGAAGACATTCTTCCTCACGTTTCCTCTGAATCGCCCTCCTTCCAACTTCATCCCATGCCTTCTAGTCCTGGAATAAACGCAGCTGCAGAGTCAAGCCATACAAAAGTGAGGGTACTGGACTTCAGGAGGGCTGACTGTCAAAATGGGGGAGTGCCTCAAAAAAGCACTAGCCATCAGGCAAGAAGGAGGGGTGGAGCAACAACGGGGAAACATCAAAACTGCCATCACAGAGGCAACAAGCCTTTGTGTGAAGCAAATAAACAAATCAAAATGAAAGAAAAAAACACTATGGTTCTCAAAAGAGGTGGTGGATAAGGTTAGGGAGAAAAAGATAGCATATATAGAATAGTGGATGGTCACCCATCCACAACAAGGCTGTGTTTCCCTCGAGGGAGTTGATGACATCATCGAGACCTCAAGAGCGAAGCTCGAGCGGTCTCTCTGATGTCATCAACTCCCAAGAGGGAACAGTCTTAGTTGTGGATGGGCCATCATCCACTGTTTTATAGTATATGGTTTAGGCTTATTGTTGACGAACATTTTTGTTTCCGTTGCGGCTTGTTTTACCGTCATGTTTCTCACTCGGTATCTCCCGCTCCCACTCCTTCAGATTTGTCCGCTCTTGCTTTTCGCTCCTGCTTCTCCCTGCTCCCGCTGGCGCTTGTTTCGCTTGTCGCCGCTTCTGCTCCCTCCAGTGTCGCCATTAGTACTTTTTAAAATAAAAAGAATCACTTTTGTGACACGGAGCGATGGTAGCTCCTCGTGTCAAAACGGGCAGAGTCCTCTACTTGCCGCTCGCTAAACTGCCGCCGCCATGTTTCCAGTATTTTTTTATGTCGAGCTTGTTGGCATGAGCCAATCAGAAGGCAGTTCAAAGCTAAAAGCTGTTGTACTATCGTTCTGACGTCACGTTGATAGTACAACAACTTTTTTGACCTTTGAACTGCCCTACAACAAGATTTAGAAAGCCACTGGTTTTCATCAACAATAAGCCCTAACCATATACTATTTAGGAAGAATAAGGAAACACAGAAGGAGCAGGATACAGAACTGTACCAATTAAAGCAGAAGGAAGCAGGGAGGCAATCAGATTAGCAAAGGCCCAAGCCGAGGAAAAGATAGCCAACTCAGTTAAGAAGGGGAATAAGGCCGGCCTGGTGGCGCTGAGGGTTGAGGTGTTGGACGCCACACCTCACGCCACACTGGCGATCCAGGTTCGGGAACAGACTCAGACTGTTGGGGGCTGGCAGGAGAGAGGAAGGACTGAACATCCCATGACTGCTCTCCTTTCTCTGGGGAGGGGAGGGGCACTGCATCGCACTGTAGCGGCGACTGGTGGAGGCCAGCCACACTACAGTTGCATGCACAGCAAGGGGTGGGAGCGCCGGCGGCGTCAGCACA
Source organism: Neoceratodus forsteri (assembly GCA_016271365.2). Classification (NCBI taxonomy): domain Eukaryota; kingdom Metazoa; phylum Chordata; order Ceratodontiformes; family Ceratodontidae; genus Neoceratodus; species Neoceratodus forsteri. The sequence continues at coordinate 1,734,692,092 of CM057449.1, forward strand.
GAACGTGCACAATGCCATTGCGCATCCAGCTCCCTGGGGAAGAAAATCAGCAGAAAATGGTGGGGCGATCTTGGCGGCTGATGGCCGTGCCCCCGGACACAAGGCGCCTTTGCGGTGTGGCGACCACTGTGCATGGAGGCGGTTGCAGTGCGCCAGACCTGGTCCGGGGGTGCGGGTGCCAGCGGCCGGGGGTCATTGTTCCCACTCCGCAGGGGAACAAAAATAGAAAGAATAAAACTTAAAAAAAAACAAGCATTTGTCAATGACAAATGTTGTTGCGCTGGCATTGGCCTTGGTAGTGCAGTGCGGAAACACATTGTGGGCAGGATGTGAAAAATGACAGCTGTACTGTTCATAAGGAGGTATAAAAAAAAAATGGCAGTGTTGAAAATGTGGCATATAAATATGGCAAATTTGCGGTTACAAGGGTGCGTGGGAAATGTGCAATGCATGCTTGTAACACAGTCATTTTATGGACTTTTGGCACCAAACTTTCAGCATAGGCATTTTAGCACCTCTGCTCATGTACAGTGTCACTGTCATTTCCTCAAACTGTCCCAAAAAGTGATTTTTCGCACAGCGACCGCGCTATTCTGTGCTGGACATGCGAAAATACATTTCGGGCTGGATATGTTAAATCACAGTTGTACTGTTCATCAAGAGGTGTGGAAAAATGCCAATGGTGAAAATCCAGAGTGAAAATATTACAAATGCACAACGTTACAAGCGTGCGTGCAAACTGCGCAACACACGCTCTTAACACAGTCATTTTATGGAGTATCATCACCAAATTTTCAACATAGGCATTTTAGGATCTCTGCTCATGAACAGTGTCACTGTCATTTTTGTAATCTGCCCCGAACACTGATTCCCCACAGCGACCGCGGTATTGTGTGCCGGAAGTGCAGAAACACATTTTGGCCAGGATGTGAAAAACGACAGCTATACTGTTCACAAGGAGGTGTAGAAAAATGACAATGTTGAAAATCTGGTGTGAAAATTTAGTGAATTCGCGCAGTTACGAGCGTGTGTAGCAACTGCGCAACGCACGCTCGTAACACAGTCATTTTATGGAATGTCATCACCAAATTTTCAACATAGGCATTTTAGGACCTCTGCTCATGAACAGTGTCACTGTCATTTTCGTAATCTGCCCTGAACACTGACTTCCCACAGTGACCGTGGTGTTGTGCGCCGAAAGTGCGGAAACACATTTTGGCTAGGATGTGAAAATGACAGCTGTACTGTTCACAAGGAAGTGTAGAAAATGACAATGTTGAAAATCTGGCTTGAAAATATTGCGACCATGGTTACGAACGTATGTAGTAACATGCAACACTTGTAAAACAGCAATTTTTGGATTTTTCCACTACATTTGCAACATAGGCTTTTTAGAGCTCACCTCATGAACACTGCCACTGCCCTGCTTGGTCCCGAAAGGTGATTCCGCAGTGACCGTGAAATCACCTTTCGAGACCGATTAATGTCATAACAGTGCCAGAATTCATGAGAAGGGGTCCCAAAAACCCCATGTTGAAAATTTGGTGCAAAAATTCCAAAAAATGCCCAAGATATGCATCAAAGTTGAAAAAAACCCTATTTATTCCATTATACAGCTTACCGCCATTTCTCAGTTCACGGTCAGCTTTGAAGAGTGCAGACATGTTCCCGGTCCACCTAAGATCATTGTGCTGAGCTTCAGAGGTAAGTATTTGGTGGGGGGTGGGGAGGCAGGGTGCGAGGGTGGGTGCAAGTGGTGGGAGGGGTAGGAGACTACGAGGACCGTTTCCTGTTTACAGGTGTTAAAAAACAAACATTGCAGATGGTTTTTTTTTACAGGTATTTTTGGGGGGATACAGTAGCCGGCGGGATTGGGCACCCCGTTGCCTATAGCGAGTGGGGGACACTAGCTGAGGGGGATTGGGCACCTCAGCACAGAAAAGGGGGGACTTATGTCGATGGGAGTGGCACTCACGGCAAAACAACAAAGCAGGAGGGGCGATGAGCCAAGGGATTGGGCACCCCTGGCAAGCAAAAAGGAGGAGGACACACATTATGCCGACGGAGAGTGGGCCCCTGTCGGCACATTCATGAGGGGCAGGATAAGCTGACCGGGGGATTGGACACCCTCAAAGTCAGCAGTTTAGCGGCCACTGTGCCGCCATGGTTGTAGCTGGCAAAGCATGTAGGAAGGTCCACTACATGTGACAAGCTTTGCTCGCATTACTGCGGACCTTTCCTTAGATGTGCTCACCCAGGTGGTGTGGTGCCGGCATGCAGGCTGACTGGGGAATGAGGGACGCACCTACTGGTGTGTGCCCTGCATTCGCCCAACAGCGACCGCGTCTCCAAATCTCCACTACCGCAAGATGTTGGCTGTGCAAGAGCACCAACATAAAAAAGAAGGGTGATAAAACCTTTTATAGGTACATTAGGGAGTGAAAGGGAGGCTGAATAAAGGGGATGGTGGGTGGGCAGAGGAGGACAGTGAAAAAGCAGGGATACTGAATGAATACTTCTGTTCAGTATTCACAAAAGAAGAGGAGGGGAAGGTACCTAATCCAATCAATTGAAGCACTCTGGATAGGGGGGTCGATCCCAGTCCTTTGACAGAAGAAAGGGTTCTGAAAGAACTCCTAAAACTGAAGGTGGGCAAGCAATGGGGCCTGACAGGATTCACCCCAGAATTCTAAAAGAATTAAGGGGAAAACTAGTGATACCACTGACTACCCTTTTTAACAAATCATGGGAGGATGGTGTGGTACCTGAGGACTGGAGGAGGGCAGATGTGATTCCCCTTCACAAACGTGGTAGCAAGACAGAGGCAGAAAACTACAGACCTGTCAGTTTGGCCTCAGTGATTGGGAAAATGATAGAATGACTTCTGAAGGAAAGAACTGTTGAGTACCTAGAGGCCAGTGGGGCACAGGACTCAAGGCAGCATGGATTCTCAGTGGGAAGGTCATGTCAGATGAATCTAATCGATTTCTTTGACTGGGTGACCAAAGTAGTAGACCAGGGAGGGGCTGTGGACATGGCCTACCTAGACTTTAGCAAGACATTTGACACAGTCCCAAACAAAAGATTAATAAACAAATTAGCCAGCCTGGGAGTGGGTCCCGGGGTGGTAGCCTGGGTAAAACATTGGCTGGACAACAGGAAACGGAAGGTAATAATAAATGGAGTCCATGCTGAAGAAAGGGGGATTACTAGTGGGGTACCGCAGGGTTCAGTACTGGGTCTGGTCCTATATAAGTGACATTGCAGAGGTACTGGAAGGAAAAGTATGCCTCTTTGCAGACGACACAAAGATCTGCAACAGGGTTGATACACGGGGGGGGTGGGTGGAAAGGATGAGAAGGGTCTTGGGAAGGTTGGAGGAATGGTCAGAAGTTTGGCAGCTTGGATTCAATGCAAAGAAATGCAAAGTAATGCACCTGGGAAACAAAAACCCAGGGGAAGAGTACAGAATGGGGGGGAAGTAGTAACAACAACAAAAATGGAAAGGGACCTGGGGGTAATCATGTCAGATGACCTAAAGGTGGGCAAGCAATGTGAGAAGGCAGTAGGGATGGCTGGGGGGATACTGAGATATATAGGGAGAGGCATCACCAGTAGAAAACAGTAAGTTGTTATCCCTCTGTACAGACAGTTGGTGAGACCCCATCTAGAGTACTGCGTCCAGTTCTGGATACCACATCTCCACAAGGACATAGACAGGATGGAGGCAGTCCAGAGGAGGGCAACTAAAATGTTGCAGGGTCTGCAACAGAAGCCATACGAGGAGAGTCTAAACAGCTTAATATGTATACCCTTGAGGAAACGAAGGAGAGGGGGGACATGATAGAAACTTTTAAGTACCTCAAGAGAATCAACAAAGCCCAAGAGGGTAGCATCTTTCAGAAAAAGAGATGTGCAAGAACAAGGGGACACAATTTGAAAATAGAGGGGGGACGGCTCAGGGACAAGGTGAGGAAGTATTTTTTCACAGAGAGGGTGGTGGACACATGGAACAGCCTTCCTGAGGAGATTGTGGGGTCAAAAACAATGGGGGAATTCAAGAATGTATGGGACAGACATAAGGCAATTCTTGAGGGGGGTAGGAAGAAATAGGCTTTTGGTTATCTAGGATCTGCAGCTTATCCAGTAGGTAGGGAAATGGTCAGACTAGGTGGGCTAAGCGGTCCTTATCTGCCATCAAAGTCTATGTTTCTATGAACATCTTTTTCGCTGGAAAATAGTGTATTCCTGCACCCTGTTCCTCCCTGCAATGTACTTGTATGTTTCTGTCATATCCCCTCTCTCCCTCCTCTCCTGCAGGGAGTACATATTCAAGTCCTTCAGCCTGTCCTCAAAGGACTTGTGATGCAATCCCTGTACCATCTTTGTTGCCCTTCTCTGAACTTTCTCTACCCTATGTCCTTACATAGGTAAGCTCTCCAGAACTGTGCACTGTACTCCAGGTGGGGCCTCACTAGTGTCTTGTATAGTGCAATTATGACCTCCCTTTTTCTGCTGGTGATGCCCCTGCCTATGCACTCCAGCATCCTATTTGCTTTACCTGCTGCCTTGTCGGACTGTTTCCCTACCTTGAGGTCATCAGAGATGATAACCCCAAGATCCCGTTCCTGCTTGGGGCATGCTATATCCTCACCTCCCAACTGATATGTTGTTCCAGGGTTTTTGTACCAATATACCAAGCCAGACTGTCTCCAGCTCTACTTAAGAGATCTCTTTTATCCCCCTTCATTCTCACTTAACCTCCTGTATATGGCCCCAGGACGCTTCTGGAAATGAGCTGTTGTCTTTCCTGGTGAAACATTTTTGTAAAAAATTGTAAACAAAAAAATATACCTAATGTCTACTGTTATCTCTCCATGACTTGCAAAGCACTTCAGGAAACAGTGTGCATGAAAGGTGCCATATTATGCAAAATGCATTTCATTTCCTTTCCTAACCTCGTTGGAGACTTGACCCCCCAAGAGCAAATGGCTGTCCTGACCCATATTTGCAAATAAAATAAAAAGTGTGTGACCCTGATCAAGTCACTTAACCTCTCTGTGTTTCATTCCACCTTCAGTATGTAAAAAATGGGTAAGAGCAGGAACACCCTAAAAAATAAAAAAAATTCATCTTGGTCAGGCTATCCTGGGTAAACTGACTGCAGAAAACAAAAAAAAAGAGCAGAGCTTGGTGACACCATGCTTTGCTACAGTTATTTTTTTTTTTTTTATAAAAGCACACGTTGGAACAAGTTCAGGAATTTAGATTTAGAATTTAGGCAAATCAAATCAAACCATGACTGCCACCTGTACTCATTGAAAATCTTCAAAAAGGCCCTAAAACACACTAAAAATCTAAAAAATAAATGCATGAACAAACTTTCTTTTTTCACTTGATACCCTCTGTACACACAAACAAATTAAAAAAAAAAATTACTATTCACAGTCTGAATTCCTGTTGTTTCTTTGGTGACCATGAAAAATCCCCCTCCTATCTTTAGCAGCTTGCCAGAGCAGTCTGTGCTGCTTGTCCTGCCACAGATAAAACTGAGACCTTGGCTCCATGTAAGTCCTCCTGGTGTGTGTGTGTGTGTGGCATTGTGCTGGGGGAATTCTGCAGAAGTTTGTGTAGGCACACCCCCTCCCTGAAATGTTTAGGGGGGAAAAGAAAACACTGATGGATCAGGGAAGGGGGCCCAGGGGATAGATTCTCTCCATTCAGCTCCAATAAATAAATAATCAAAGAATGTCTTACCGGGCAGATGTAGGCCCTTCACTCCCCCCACCCCCGACTCTGGCAGCCCATTTCAGAATTCATTTCAAGATGGCAATCACTAGGTCCGCCAACACCCTGGAACACTTGAAGGGGAAAACTGGAACTTCCTTAAAAATTCCTTAGGGGGAATAAGGCTCATGGATAAATCTAAAACTAAGGAATACTTTCATTAGTAACCAGAAAAAAGTCAAACACTGAGACTGGCTCTAAAGACGAACTGAATTTATTCTCCTGGGCCCCAGTGATATAGGGAAACCCAGGGGTCTCATTTGTGTAAAACACAGAAATCTTACAGCTGCATGGGGCTAATTTTCTACAGTCGTCATTATGAGGGAGATATTTTAGGGGTAGAAACGCTTTCAAGTCGGCAGAATATTTCTCAGCTCGAACTGCAGTGATCAGCTGCTACCTGGTCCAAACAATTTTCTTCCAGAAGTGTTGGGCTCCCAACCTACTGGCACTGGTAAGTACCTTCTTCATGAACTTCACTCTCTTTCCTTGAGGCCTCCACAACCCTGATCGTCACCCAGAGTGCTCCTCTGAAACACCTGAGCCACTCCATTGCCCTTGAGAAGCGAGCAGCTTCTCATCACTGTTTCCTGACCCTTTCTTACCTCAGAGACATGGAGGGTGCAGCCTAATACCTACGCTGCCACCCCGGCACCAAATGCAATCCTTGGCCCCTCCTTCTGGCCTGCTCACCCTCCTTGGTCCCAAAACTTTCAGGTCACAAATTCAGCCCATCTCGTTACTGCTGCCTGAAACCTTCCTATAGCAGTATCTCTCCCTTACCAGGTGGTTCATTCCCTAGACCACAGCACCGTCCCCACTAACCCTTTTGCTTTCTTCCTGTGGTCGATTGGAGCTAACTGGAATGGGGGAAATGCTCTAAGGCACTCTGCGGCCTGCCTGGCAAAACCAACAGCTCCACAGCCTGTCCCTCCCAACAGGCCCTAAAAATGGGTACAGCTCCCCCCACCCCGGCCCCGTCTCTGGCCTGCCTGAGCTGCCCTGTCACCCAGGAAAGAGGAGGATCGCTGTCACCAGTCCCCTCCTGCAGGAACTCTGCCATAGCCCCCACAGCCCTGGCAGCCCGGGCTCCTAACCTGCCTCCATGAGCCTCCAGAACGTCCCCCGGTGCCTACTTACCACCTACTCCCCCTAGGGAACCCAGGGCCCAAATGACCGCAAACTGTGGCTACCTACCACCACCCACAGAATGCTCCAGTCCAGGACCCGGTGCCTCGATGCTGCATGGCCGTCCTGCCTAATGGAGAGGGGGACCCCTCTTTACACTGCCCTGAAGATGTTGCCCAATGGTCTCTGCCCCTCCAAAGACCGAGAAACTTCCTGTCTCCCTGCTTATGTACTCCCTAACACCCTTATCTTTGCTGCCACCAAATGGCGACTAGCAGAAATTGCACTCCTCCAGAGCCCCTTACAAAAACCTAAACCCTGGAGGAGTGGGAGGGGGACCCAAAGGTGAGTAGTAAGCACCTCTCGAATGAGGGGGAGCTTACATTTGAATTCCTGTATTCCACAATTAAAATGTACCTCATCTATTGATTATAAGACAGATGACTGACAGGTGGGGAGGGACTACATTGTACTAGTTTCTGTTAACAAACAAAAAATGTTTTTTAATTTAAAAAAAAAAAGTTGGCTTTTTTGTTTTGTTTTTTAATTTTTTTTTCCTAAGTTTACCCATTTGATAAGAACAATAAGACAGTCCAGGGCATTGCTTTTTGTGGTAAAGGAGCTTCCAGGTGCTGAAAGTGCTGCATGTGTTTCATGCCCCACTACACACCAGTATGTGCGTTAACCCCAAACAACCAACACCCTGTCGTAGCTTACTGTTTATTCAGTGCTTATGCATTGCTTCTTGTTTAATCTTCTAGGCAAGCCTGTATAGACTCAGCCCTGCTGCAAAGTACTAGGCTGTCTTATTTCATCATTTTCAGTGAAACTAAATCTGTATACTGCTTACTTATAGCATACTGATACAGCAGGGAGCTGGGCATTAGATCCATAGACAGAAAACACATTAAAGGTAAAGTGATGTCCCTTATATTAAACGGGAACAGTAAGCATTAAGAACCCCACACTGAACTGTGGGGCTGGTCCCAGTCTGCAGCTTGTGTCCAAATAGTAGACTGTATCAGGCTGAGTTTACTGACATCCAGTCTGACATTTGCTGTAACCACAAATTCCAGAACTCCCTGCAGCTGATATCAGACCCTTGGCTGCAGCAGTAGGAGATTCAATAGCCTGCAGTGCATGTTAACGTTTTTTATCAGCTCTGAACTTTTGTTTGCTGGTCCCGCTCTCCTTCCCAGTCTAAGTACAGTCACAGGGGACTGTACTTAGCCCAGGAGGAACAGCAGGGCCTGCAGACATCTGATCGCAGCTTATGAAAGCTCTAACATGTACTGCAGGCTACTGAATCATCCACTGATGCAGCCCTGCTCTGACATGTGCTTCAGGGGATTCTGGGATTTCTGATTAAAGCAAATGTCAGCTTGAATGTCAGTAGAATCAGCCTGATACAATCTACTAGGGTTCCCCCGGATTTCGGATAACAAATACCGTTTCTGAGCTTTTTTTTTTTTTTTGAATTTTGAATTTTGGCATTTGGGACCAAAACTCTGAAGTCCAAAAACTCCTTATTGGATATGGAATCAGAGTCTGATTTAATTTCCACATCATAACACCTCCCCCGACCCCTACCCAACCTATGCCACCTCCACCAACTACAGCCGCATGAGCTTTCAGGGACCCCAGCCTGCAGCAAAGATAAGGGGTGAGAGGCAAGGATGGGGGAAGACTTCAGGGAGGTTTTTTTTTGAGTTTGCTGAGAAAGAGGAGGTTTTGATTTAGAGTCAGATGTAGAATCAAAACTTCTGATTCTGTCTCAGATTCCGCTCTTGTGCATTAATTGGAGGCAGAATAGAATCGGACTGGGAATCAGAATTTTCGAAATTCGGATTATGTACCGATGGAAGGGATTCCAGAGAATTTGAGCACCCTTACAATCTACTATACTGCATTAAACAGTAAGTAAACTTTTTGTGGGGGGCACACAAACTGAAAATTAAAATCGGCTGCACAGTTGATCATGGGGCTGTTAGTGCTGACTAGTCCCATTTAACTTGGTGGCCATTTTGGGTCAGGTTCTGCAATGGATGGTTCCGACACCACATGGCGGCTACTGGACCCATTTAAAAAAGAGCTTTTTTTAAAGACGTTCTTTAAGAGCACCTTTCCTGCTCTTTTTAATATTGCCCCCCAAGAAGCATGAATGACTCTTACCTGCCCCCAAGTTGTTTGGTGCACAAATCAGACTTGTTACGTTTCCCCATTTTGAAAGGGAAGGGATCATATTTTGACTCCGTGGAGCAGAGCCACCGATACCTTTTCACTTCCTGATACTCCGATCTGCCCATTTTCCTGATGTCATTATACAGTGGAGCACTCCATAGACATGAATTGGGCCAATTTTTTTAATTCCGTTTTTCATATTGTAGATGGCCATCACAAACAAAACAAGGGCACTGCTCAACTAACAAGTGCCCTTTTAGTTTTTTATAATTAGCAAAAAACAGCAGAAAATTCAATTTTTCTCACTTTTTGCAACAAACAAATGCAAATTACTTTAAAACACAAAGTATATGCAAGTTTTCATATGCTAGGAATCTATTTAGCTGGAACTAAGCCTGGAAGTTGTGCACTGATGGAATTGTACACTGTTGTACAAGTCGAATATGACATGGGTGACAGTGAAAGAATAGAAATATCTTCACTTGCTGTCACTGAACTCTAGACATCCCACAATGGCAGCTTGTGGAGATATTTCTGGTATCTCACTCTCACCCATGTCATATCCCATATATATTTTTTATATATTTTTATTTATGTATATGTTAGGGGAGTAAGTAAGGGAGGTGTAGGAAGTACTCCATATAAAGTAGGCCTTTTTGGTTCTAGTCTAAGGGTATTAGTCAGACAGAGGAAAGCACATTATTAACAACGGTCTAGAGTTATCACAGGATCAGTATGGAGATGAGGTGTGGGGGTAGGTAGTCAGTTGTAGGGACTATGCAGTGCACTTCTCCAGGGTTACGCTCTGGAGGAGAGGGCACTGCCCCATCTGCAGGACCTTTGTGGAGCTCCGTGTTCAGCTGGTAGCAGCAAGAGATGAGATATGTCAGCTGCGACACAGGCTTAGCTGGCCCCCCCCCTTCCCCAGTGGCCCACTGGCCCAGGGAGCTGGAGGGTGGTGGGGAAGGGGAGGGGGAAAGGTGGCAGGGGCAATCACAAGGGGTTCGGCTAATGCACTATCCAGACAGCAAAATCACTGCATTCCTGGCAGCGGCTCGGGTACCTGACACTGTCTGGGGGAGGGGGGCTCTGAGTCAGTTGGAGAGATGGGCAGAACAACTTGGTGGGACCTTGGAGATGAGCAGGAGGAAGTCAGCAAGGAGAGTCTTTGTGACTGGGGAGTCAATTATTTGGGGAGTAAGGAGGGCAGTAGGCAGGGAAAGGGAGGGGAGTGAAATGGTCAGATGCCGCCTAGTGCCTCAGCCATTTGGGCTATAGACAGGATAGGGAGGATGGTGATGAAGGTGGAGGGGCAGCTGGGGGGGTTACAGGTACCCTAGGAGCCTATCAATCTGGTGAACCAGTTTGTGGAGGCAGTGAAGTGGAACTTTCATTTAAGGAGTGGGATCATCAGGATAAAGGAGGGAGGAGGGTGTGCGGAGGAGGACATAGGAAAAGCAGCAATACTGAACAAATACTTTAGTTTTCATGAAGGAAGAGGAAGGCGAAGGTCTACAACTCAGCGTAAAAAGCTACCAGGGAAGGGAGGTAGACACCACTCCTTTCACAGTAGAGAGAGTCCTAGAGGAACTCAGGAAACTGAAAATAGATAAGGGAATAGGGCCAGAAAGAATTCACCCCAGAATATTAAGAGCTCAGAGAGGTGCTGGTGGCCCCACTGACCATCATATTCAACTGCTCACTGGAGACGGGGCAGTCCCAGAAGACTGGAGGAGGGCAAATGTGGTCTGTCTCCACAAAAGTAGGAGCCGAAAAGAGGCAGGCAACTACAGACTAGTCAGCCTGACCTCAGTGGGGGGGAAATTAATGGAGGCACTGCTAAAGGAGAGAACTGTGTCATTCCTTGAATCTAGCGGTGCACATTATCCAAGGCAGCACGGATTCACAGCAGGAAGGTTATGTCAAACAAATCTAATAGATTTCTTGGACTGGGTGACCAGGGAGGTAGACCAGGGAAGGGCGATGGATGTGGCCTACTTAGATTTCAGCAAGGCCTTTGATACTGTTCCAACCAGAAGGTTGGAAAACAAGTTAGGCTGCATGAGGGTGGGCCCCAAAGTGGTGAACTGGGTCAGAAATTGGTTGAGGGGCAGGGCAGAGAGAGTGGTGGTGAATGGTGCTGGAGGAGTGGTCAGAAGTGTGTGATAGGTTGGCACTATGTGATGAATGAAGGACCAACAACATTGTTTTTTTTTTATTGTTTCATTCCCTCTTCTGAGTTGGTGGAGAATTAAGATAAAAGGGGCAGCTAGCTACAGAGATACTGTAGCTGTTCCCAAGCTGAAGAGCTGACCGTTCGGTTGGATGAAAAGCCAGTACTTTTATACTGTTACCATAAAATGCAATGTCATTTGAATAGGAGGGATGCTGTAATAATCTAGGTGTGTAAACATGTTATACCCTATTTTCTCAAGAAATATCATGATCTCATGTCAGATGAGTTAGCCTGCCTGTGTTTATTTAGGATGAGTCAGCCTGCCTGTGTTTACTTAGAGAATTGTGAGTCAGACAGCTCACATGGTGCTGACATCAACAGTAGGCAGGTATAAAAGCCTACCTCCTGAGATACAAAACAGATGAGTCAGTCAGTGGAGACCTGACTGTCATGGAGGAAGCATCTCATAGTATATGCAAGTTTTCATATGCTAGGAATCTATTTGGCTGGAACTAAGCCTGAAAGTTGTGCACTGAGGGAATTGTACACTGTTCTGAACTGAAAGTCTAACCAAATATTTTCTTTCTGCATGTTATTTTATTTTTTTTATTTTGGAAAATAAATATCGCAAAGTGCATTCTACACCTTTTACCTGAGTTTGTGCATCTGTCTTACCCACTAACCTTCACATCTGGTATCAGCAGTGGGATATTGGTGTGTCTAGGCTGGGAGAGAGACGTTACCAGGGGATATTGCTCTGATATCTTGGCAGATGTCACAGGAAGTACAACAGCAGCAAGGTAGAGGTGGTGGTATGAGACGAAGGTCACCGACAGCAGAGTCTTAACAATAACCATGGCAGAAAAATTGTATGCGCCATTATTTCCTGGACTAGAGGCATTGGTTCCGTCTAAGTTAAAGCCTTATTTATTTATTTATTTATTTATTTTATACTTCTATTTATCGCCTGCTGCAGCGTGTAACCCGTGGGGGCATCCAGGCGCTGGCTCTGCCTGCCCAGAGAGCAGCAGTCTCACTCACATGATAGGGGATCCAGTGCGGCCATCCGCCGACCCGCCAGAGGGACCCCATGCCACTCCGAGCTGGGCCAAACCCAGACCCCCCCAGTGCGATTCCACGACAATCCTCCGGGCAGAGCAGATTGCGGCCATCAAGCTGCATAGTCATGCGCAGCCATTTTCCTCCCTTAGATCTCCTGGAGTATGGATGTACAATGACGTCCTGAGGCACGTTGAGCCGACATCTGCCACACTCCACTCCTTGTTGCACCAGCCCTGTAGTGTCCCCTGGTCATCACCAGGGGTGCTGCAGAGTGGTGGAAGCCCTTAGCCCTCCCCGGGATAGGAGAGCAGTCCTCTGGACGCTCGATCCTATCCATCCCCTGCCGACCCCTAATGACCCGGGCACATTTCCGAACCCGGGCCGCCAGCGTAGTGCAAGGTGTGGCATTCAGTGCCTCAACCCTCAGTGCCACTGGGCCGGCTGTACATTTGTTATTTAAATTTTTTGTTTTGTTTTGGAAAATAAATATCGCAAAGTGCATTCTACACCTTTTACCTGAGTTTGCACATCTGTCTCACCCACTAACCTTCACAAAGTGTGGCAGCTAGGATTCAATGCAAAAAAGTGCAAAGTCATGCACCTGGGGAGCAGAAATCCAAGGGAGGTGTACAAGATGGGAGGGAGGTACTGGCAGCCACCAAGCAGGAACAGGACCTGGGGTTACTCATATTGGATGATCTAAAGGTGGCCAAGCAATGTGAGAAGGCTGTGGGGAAAGCCAGTGGGATGCTGGGGTACATAGGGAGAGGTATCACCAGCAGAAAGAAGAAGATGGTTATGCCACTGTACAGATCGGCGGGGAGACCTCAGCTGGAGTACTGTGTCCAGTTCTGGAGACCACATCCCCGGAAGGACATAGATAAACTGGAGGTAGTCCAGAGGAGGGCTACAAAGATGGTGCAGGGTCTGCAAGAAAAGCTCTATGAGGAGAGGCTAGAGGAACTCAATATGTATTCCCTGGAGGAGAGGAGAGAGAGAGAGGGCGGACATGATAGAAACATTCAAGTACCTCGGGAGTATAAACAAGGTACAAGAGACTAGTATATTTCAAAAAAGATGCACAAGAACAAGGGGTCATGAAATGAAGTTGGGGGGGAGTTTCAAGGGCAACATGAGGATGTGCTTTTTCACTGAAAGAGTGGTGGATGCTTGGAATGGCCTCCCAAAGGAGGTGGCAGGGGCAAAAACAGTTGGAGAATTCAAGACTGTATGGGATAGACATAAGGGTACCCTAGAGTCAGGAAGGAAAAGGTGAGCTGCAGATCAACTAGGATCTATGGTTTAAAATAGGTAGGCAAAATGGGCAGACTAGGTGGGCCAAACGGCCCTTATCTGCCGTCAACTTCTGTGTTTCTATGGGGACAGACTGAAGGTGCACTTGGCTTCCCTGGCTTTTTCTGAGGTCCCTCCTGTGTGGAATGGGGGAATGGGAATGACAGCATAAGGAAGGAAGAGATTGAGGAGTTTAATGGGTAGTTGAAGGGATGATGTCAGGGGCAGGCTTCTGGTATAGCAAACTCTTCAAGGGTGACAGCCTTCACCTAACGAGAGTAAAGCGAGAGGGGGATCAGTTTCTGGGGCAGAAGTCTGACATATGCATTGGACAGTTAAACTGACAGCAGGGGAGACAGAGGCTAGGAGAACAGCTGAGATGGGACAGCAGGTGGGGAACCTACAGTAGCTAGGACTCCCCCTGAATGGTGGACTAGTAGCAGAAAGGTTGACGTTCAAATTAGGTTAAGGAAGAGGCCAATGAGGGAGAGCTGACAAAGCCTACATACAGCTTGTAAAGTCTAAAATTAAGAAGTCTAGGGAAGAATAAGGTAGAAGAAATAGCAAAAACAGGAAGGGATCAGGAGAAAGATGGAAAGGGGTCTGCATTAATGCCGGTAGTCTGAGAAATAAAATTAATGAGCTCCAGGCAATGGTGGCAGATACTGCAATGGATCTAGTATCCATCACAGAAACTTGGGCTGCTGGGAATAATGATTGAGACCTGACAGTCCCGGGCTACACCATGTTTAGACGGGACAGAGGAGAAGGTAAAGGAGGAGGCAGAGCCCTGTATGTCAGGGAAGGTATAGAGGCAGCGGATGATGGAAACATCAGGGGCGGTAATGGGGAAACAATCGCTGTGGGTTCAGCTCATGACATCCTCAGGTAAGAAACTGCAGATAGGGTGATCTATAGACCTCTAGGACGGGGGGGGGGGAGAGGGGGAGAAGAAGAGGGAGAGGGAGACGGGAAAACTAGAAAGGGGCAGTGGTGGTGGCGGGAGATCTAAATCTGACAGATATTGATTGAGTCATTCCAGCAGCCAGTGGCTCCGAAAGTAAGGCCTTGCTGAACACAGTGTGGGACTGCCTGCTGGTATGAACCCACTAGGCAGGCTGTCATTCTAAATGTGATACTTACCTACTTGGAAGTAGTAGTAGGAGGATTGAGGCTAGAGGAGCCACTAGGGTCCTGTGACCATAACTCTATAGGGTTCAGCCTGGCTCTTGGGACAATTAAGCACACATCAAAGGCTAAATTCCTTGATTTCAAAAGGGCAGACAGTTGAGAGAGCTGTTCTGGGACAAGTTAGTCAGAGTGTATAGCAGCAGGGATGTAGAGAAAAGATGGCGGAATCAAGGAGGCCATTCTTGAGGCAACGAAGTCTTGCATGAAAATAGTAATCAACAGAAATAGATACAAGAGAACAATGTGGTTCTCTGGAGTATACTGATGGTGCAGTGACGCAAATACCATGAAGACCATCACAGCGACATTTTCGGCAGTTCGCTGTGATAGCCTCCAGGTATTCAGACACTGCTGCAGCCAGTGTGTGTGTGCCTCCCTCCCCGAACTAACTCCAACTGGAGTTAGTAATTTTTAGTGCGGGAGGCAGAGTCTCCCACATGGGGGGTGGGGGGCCAAGAAAACACTTGTTCCCCCAGCGATGGCACATCAATTGGTGGTGTTGTGCTGTCTCTGTGCCGACGGTTGACAAATTTCTTGTCGCTGCGGCATAGTGGAACCGTTCTCTGGCAGGTTAGGGAAGTGAGAGCCAAAATTAAGACCTTCACCAGGTACAAGGAAAAACAAGGGAAGGTACAGTGTGGAGAGTACCAAATGAGAACAAGGGAAACAAAAAGGATGGTCAGAGAAGCAAAGCAGACACAGTATTGTATTGTGGAAGGGGTCGGGGAGGGGAAAAACAGTTCTTTAAATATATTAGAAAAAAAAGAAAGCAAGGAGGAGGAAAATTTAGGCTACCATAGGGAGGCAGGGTAATTGAGGAGGCTAGGCAGAAAGCAGCCATTCTTAATGACTAATTCTGCTCTGTATTCATAAGGGAAGCGGTATGCCACCCTCACGGCAACACCAACACAGCGAAATACACACCTGTCAGCAAAATTGACACTTTGCCGATAGGACACTGTGTTGGTGTGCCCGAGACAGGGGCATGCTGTCTCCTGGTCCTGCACCCACCTCGAATCAAGTTCAACTGGAGTTGAGAATCCTAACGATGGGGGAAGAGGCCACCACATGGGGATTTGAGGGCAAAGCCCTGTATAAAAAAAAACATAAGACACAGAATCATATAAACCACAACTTGCGGTCGACATGATTCCTGCAGGCAAGATGCCAGTCGGCATAAAGGATGTCGAACTGGCATGGTAGAGCCCAAGTATTTACCAGTGAAAGGGTTTGGAAAGAGCTAGCAGCCCTAAAGATGGATAGGCCTGGAACCAGATGGGATACATGCAAGGGTGCTCAAGGAATTTGCAACAGAACTAACTGAACCCCTGGTAGGGCTATTCAATAGCTTAGCTGAGACAGGGGTAGTTCCAAAAGACTGGAGGGTAGAAGACATACTCCTGTTCCATGGGGGGGGGGAGACAAGGAGCAATCGGGTAACTACAGACCTGTCAGTCTTACCTCTATTGTGGGTAAACTGATGGAGACAGTAGTCAAAGAGGACCTCGTGGATTACCTGAAGAGTAAAGGACTCCAGGACAGTAAACAGCATGGGTTCATGCAGGGAGGTCTTGTCGGACCAACCTGATAGTATTGTTCGACTGGCGCTAATTTACTGTACTTTGATTTCAGCAAGGTTTTCAACTCAGTGCCTCATAGAAGGTTGCTGAAGAACCTAGAGGATCTGGGTGCAGTGAAGGACACAGTTAGATGGATGAGAAACTGGTTGGAAGGGAGACAGTGAGGGTTGTGGTTAAAGGAATCAAATCAGAAGAGAGGGAGGTCATCAGTGGGATGCCACAAAGATCGGTCCTGGTCCAATCTTTTTCAGTATGTTAATGAGTGACATGGTAAAAGGAATCCAGGACAAGATGTGTCTCTTCACAGATGGCACTAAACTCTGTGGCAGGGTATACAGTGAGGAGTGGGTTAGGGAGATGCAAAGAGACTTGCAAAGGCTAGAGAGGTGGTCAGACGTTTGGCAGTTGAAATTCATTGCCAAAAAGTGCAAGGTGTGGCATACAGAGACAAGAACCCAGGGACAGAGTACTGGATGGGGGCAAAGCTGGGCATGATGTCTGTAGAAAGAAACCTAGGGATCATTATCAGTGACTCCCTAAAACAAGCAAGACAGTGTAACAAGGTCTACAGTAAGGCAAACAAGATGCTGGCTGCTGGGGTGTATAGGAAGGGGTATTGACATCAGAGGGAAGGAGGTATTACTGCCTCTCTATAGATCCACTTTTGAGTCCACACCTGGAGTACTGTGCCAAGTTCTGGAGTCCTCACCCAAGGAAGTACATGGACAGGCTACAGTGCAATGTTGGGTGACCAAAATGATTCAGGGCCAGCAGGGCAGATCTTACGAGGATCGACTCAAGGCACTGAACATGTACATGCTGGAGACCAGACAAGAGAGGGCAGATATGATAGAGACCGAAAGGAATGAACAAGGTAACTTGTGAGGAACTGTGTGGCATAAGTAATGGATCAAGAACATGGGGGTATGAGTGGAAAATGATCTGTGGGAGGTTCAAGAGGGAAGTAAGAAGGTGGAACCACGGAACAATCTGCCAGCTGATGTGGTGGGCACCAAAACTATCAATGGTTTCAAACATGGCTGGGACAGAGTATAGGGTGTAGTGGTTGCTCAGGGTGGTAGCGGTAGGTCAGGGAGCATAGGATAGTGTGGGTTAGAATCCTGCATGGACTATAGGTCCTGGGTTTGTTAGTTTTTTTTTTTTTTTGGTCAACTTTCTTTTACTCCTGGTCATCGGACACCAGGACCCCTTTAGGGGATACCCACTCAGCAGATGCTACGGCCCTGCCTGAATCCCACCCGGCAAGGAATCTGGGATACAGTCTTCCCCTCTGAGGCCCCAGAGAGAGGAGAGGACTCAGGAGAGTTGACTGGGTAAGGACCAGCAGTGGACGTGTGCGTCTGCCTCTGGGGACCACTGTCTACCTCCTGGTGCCGGGGTTTTCCACCTTGGATGGTTAATCCCGAGGTGGTGGATGTGCAATGACTTCAGTGTGGCAAGGGAATGGACCGCCCCCTCCTGCAGACGACTGCCACTGCGTCCCCGCCTTGTGCAGTATCACCGATCTCCACTGGGAGCTGCTGCAAGGTGGGGAATTTCCTAGATCCCACCCCAGGAGAGGAGAGCAGTCCTCTGGGCACTCAATCCTCTCCTCCCCCACCAACCCCCAATGTCCCGAGTCTGCTCCCGAAGCCGGGTCACCGGCATGGCATGAGGTGTGGCATCCAGCACCTCAACCCTCAGCGCCACCGGGCCAGCTGTGGTTTGTTACAGTTTTATAGGCAGACTGGATGGACCAGTGGTTTTCCGTCACCATTTTCTATGTTTCCATGACACAAGGGGAAGGCTCATGTATTATTGGTGGGGTTTTGTGGGGGCTGGTTGCCACTAGACATCAGAGAAAGATTGTTCAGGGGGCTTACAGGTAGCCCTGACATGTGCTGTGTGTGTGTGGGGGGGGGAGGAGTACCAAACTATTTTTTTTTTTTTGGAGGCAGTGTAGCATTGAAGTTAAGGGCACTGAGTTGCAAACCTGGAGACCTGAGTTTGAATCCCATCAGCCCCCACTTGCATATTGTGTGACCCTGAGCAAGTCACTTAACTTCCCTGTGCTCCCAGATCACAACTGAAAACAAACTCCGGCTTAGTGTGTCTTTCCTGGTTAAAACATTTCCCCTTTCCCTTTTCGTATTTTCTCCTCGTTTGTAATGAGTCCATAATGAGATGCAAATGACCCCCATAGCACCTCGCTAGTGTTGTGGGATCATTTACATCTTAAAGGGACATTGTCACCTTTTTTTGCATCATATTATTTCCAGTTAAAACCCCACACTTTATGAGTGCTTACCTATTCTAAAATCCATTGATGTTGCTGTTTTGTGTATTTGCCCTTTTGCTTAGTAGGGCTGAAATGCATACTAATGTATAGTTATAAACAACTTTGTTTTGAATCCTGGATCTATTTTATTGCATACTTCCTGAACAATAGAAACACCCCCAAACAGTGCAGCCACCCATGATACAATAGTCTCCGTGGAGGGGTTGTGGGATAACAGATGGACCACACACCGAACTTCAAGTTCAACACACAATCTCTGTGTGATGTTTATTCAAAATGCAGGAGATAAGCTTCAGCAATGGCATATCCCTTCTTCAGTACATCAATTTATTTTTGTTTGCTTTTTTTTAACTCTATTTTTCCATCTCCGAACTCTCTCCGGCAACCTCCTGGTTCACGGGCTCTACACTGGCAGTAGCTCTGTCGGCTCAGAGCTCCTCTCGGTACGGGCATCCCGGGTTTACCCTCTGGGGAAGGGCTGCCCCACCCAGGGTGCTCTTTTCTTATAGTGTTGAGACACCGGCCAGTGAGGACAGGGGAAGCCTGAGAGCTGAGCCCGTAGTGGGAGTGTGGTCCGTGGGAGGGAGGCGCCCGCCTATCGGAGATGAGGGGATTTTTCCTCCTTTTACACCCTCCCCCATCCTCCCCAATGGGCCTCGATGTGCAATGATGCCAGGGAACATCTTGCCATGGCTCCGCAACCCTCTTCTTGGGCCCTGTAGCATTGCAGTACCTCCAGTTTCCACCAGAGGTCGCCGTGGTGCTGGACATCATCCCTAGACCTCCGTGATGAAGGAAAGCAGTCCTCCGGATGCTCACTCCTTCCCCTTCCCTGCCAACCCCCCAGCGATCCAGGCTCATTCCTTAATCCGGGTCACTGGCATGGCGCGAGGTGTGGCGTCCAGCGCCACAACCTTCAGCACCACCAGACTGGCTCAGTACATCAATTTATAGCAACAGACTATGCAAGTCTTTCCTTTACACTTAACCAACACCTGTTGACTCACAGATATCTGATCTAACTTATCAGTCAAGATTCAGCCTCCCCTATGCGGGCCTTATTTGCTTGGGTGGTGGGGACTCAAATAAAAAAAAACAACAAAACAAGCCAAAGACAAAGAACCTCAGTGCAGAAGCACTGAAACAAAGGTTACCCCAAAGGGCATTGACAATAAGCCAAGTTTCAAAGAAACACAACATCACATATACTTCCATGATGCAAAACATCATGGGATATATGCAAATCACCATGACATTTCAGACTTGTTCAGCTTACAGCAATTTACATGCATTTTAAATAGCACAACTAACTTCATTTTTATCATACAGTCCCCTAGTAACTTTTTACCTTTATCAAAAACACCTAGTGCCATGGTATTTTCAACATTTACAGTTTTTACACATAAGATATATACATTAAAGTATTTTATGACATAGTGCCATTGCGTACTAAATCCAACAATGAGGAACACAACCTGTTGTTTTATCAGCTCAGAGGTCACATCAATAACCTCCCTGTACGAGGACCTGAGAGGGAAAAGGAATATTAAAGAGGACACTATATCATAGTCAAGAAAAGGGAGGGGGTGCCCATAGGTGGTCAACCTTATGGACTAGAAATTGTAAAGGATAGATTAGGCTAAGAAATAGAAGAACTGTTGCAACAGATTTAAGAAAAGGTCGGTCCTCAAGAGTGGCAGGAGCACCCTGTCACAGTCTCCTCTACTCCCACCACACAGTGAGTGGCAAGACTGTGTTGGGGGTGTTCCTAGGTCCAACAACAATGCAGTGGGAGTTGATCAAGAAATGTAAACAAAATGTCTTGGTGTGGTAACACCAGTATGGTGGGCAGTCTGTTTTTTATTGTTTAACAGACGAAAAGAACCAGAATCAAACAACCAGCTATATCAGCAGTCTCTACAGAATATGAACAGTCATAAGATGTGTTTTTTAAACTTAAGACACTCTGTGGCCTAAGGGGGTTGACAGTGTCCCTTTAAGGTACCAATATGGCAGATTGCTCTGGAGGAGCAGTTGCCATTAGTGGGCCCTAACAGTACAATTGCGATCACAATCCCCATAGCACTCTATTGGTCACATACCTCCTATGACCAGTAGGGGGCAGGGGATTGTGATCACAATCTGGTTAGTGCCTGGCTGGTATACTGTAACATGCCTTTAGCTCTCGCAAAGTGCCCCGACATGTTCCAATATACCTACGGTTTACTCTAGGCACTCATTTGCTCTTGGAGCAAATTTTTAGTGGTCCCTAATCCAGGCCTACAAATATCCTGGCTGCAGCCTTGTTCAGTGGGGTGGGGAGAATATAGATGCAGACTAACTAAAACTGAACCAAATTAAAGGAGAACTGCACTGAACTTGTAAGTCATTTCCCTGTAGAAGCTGATTTTTAAATACTGGCTCCAATTCTGTTACTGTTCCATTTCTACAGGCTTGTTTGTTACCTTAGTGGGTGTTTCTGATTTGTCCACAAGTAGAAAGTAACATTTTAGAACTGTATGATGTAGCTTATGTCCCTTGCTCAGCTCTTCCATTGTTGGAACAATGCATCCATATTCTACTGTAGAACTCTGTGGTTGAGAGGGACATGAACTACATCACACAGTTCTAACATGGTACTGAAGCACAGAGTGTAAATCAGAAACAATCACTGAGTTTACTAACAAGCTAGTATAGCTGGAACAAAAACAAAATCAAAACCAGCATTTAAAAACCTGGGGAAGCTGGGTGCTGCTGAGTAGCCAAACAGTAAACAGCTCTTCACTTCAAGTTCCCGAGAGAAAGTGTTAAATATTAGATTTAAACACTGTTTTAGGCATAATTTATTGTTTTCAACTTGCTAGCCTGATCAGAGGAAGGAGCAGAGGAGACGATGGGCAAGCCCAAGGGAGCAGCGACAGCACTGGCAGATTTTTTTCAACCTAAAAGGCGTCAACACGAGGGGAGGCCTGCACAGCAGTCTAAAGCAGGGACCTCAAGTGACATGATGGAGGGAGAGGTGAGGCTAGCCATTGTAAACACCTCTCTGGGACAGCTGATTAAAACGGTACAGGTCCTGGACAAAAATAATTGATTCTCTGCACCCGAGGGTTCCTTCACTAGAGACCAAACTTGATGTTGAGGAACAAACTGTGGGACAGGCAAAGACTGCCATTATTAGAAATACCGATGTTACTACTAAACCAATTAAAGTGAGACTCCTATTGAGTCCCAAAGTGCAGCAGCAGCAGCTGCAGGAATGCCGGTTAGACTTTTAACATAAAGTATTCATTACCTGGTGCCTCGGAATTTTAATTAAAGGATCAGCTCACCATAATGGTGACAGAGTTCGGAAGACATCTGCGATTGGTTCCACAGTAAGGTTATGCTAATGAGGGCTACTAACATCTGCCATTTGTTGGTAGCCCTCATTAGCATAACCTTCGTGGTGGAAGTCACCCGGGACGCACGAGATGTCTGCCTGGGGCTCTGTCACCATTAAGGAGCGAGCGGATCTTTTTAATTAAAATTCTGGGGCACCAGGTAATAAAAAAATTTACTTTTATGTTAAAAGCCCTAATCGGGCATTTCTGTAGCCGCTGCTGCACTTAGGGACTCAGTAGGAGTTTCCCTTTAAGGAGAATGCCATCTTGTGTCAACAACTCATGACAGTTGAAAATCAGTCTCGAGAAAGCAATATCAGAATGATTAATTTGCCATAAGGGGCCGAAGGGGACGACAGCCTAGACTTTGCTAAAACAATATTGCCCACACTTTTGGGATATGGGGAGGCTGACCCTCCTCTGTCAATTGAAAAAGCATACAGAATAACACCGGGCAGTGGCCTCGCCGGTGGTTCCTAGGACCTTTCTTATTATCGGTACAGGTGTTGGAGACAGAGACCAGGTGCTAAACATAGCGCAGCACCAATGAGGATTACCACATGGAGAGGCAGACATTCTTTTATTTCCCGATTTATCCTACAGCACCTGACAACATAGGAAACTGTTCGATGGGGTCAGGAGCCGTTTAAGGCAACTCAAAATTCAACACCTACTGCTGCCAGCCAAGCTACACCTGGTATGGACTGGGCAAACCTTCCTGTTTAATGAGCTGAAGGATGTGGAGAAGATGGCAAACAGGACTGAGCAGGAGAGGGTACAGCACAATGGAGAAGATGGCAAACAGGACTGAGCAGGAGAGGGTACAGCACAATGGAGAAGATGGCAAACAGGACTGAGCAGGAGAGGGTACAGCACAATGGAGAAACGAATGAGATGGAAGGGGACTGATCTGGACTAGTGTGAACTGTGTTGAAGTGAGCAATCTGTGGCAAACCATATTTTGACTTGATTTTCCACTGGTGCAGCGCAGAGGAATTTTCAGTGCCTCCAGCTTGGGGGTAAACTTTTCCTTTAATCTACATTTCTGGGGGAGAATGTCCTACCAAATTAGTACTACCCACCTAGAAGATGACAGATTTCGACCTGGTTAACAGCGTCAAGCTTTACTAGCTGAACTTTTTCGTTTGTGTTGCGCAAGAGATCCTGCAAACAGATGGACTTCTGCTGCCTATACTAAGTAGTTTAATTTGACTATTTTGCTTAATGACTTGTCCAGGACTCACCTCACAGACTGTGCATTCTAAAAGTTAACAGCCCAGTTCTACAGAGTTAGCATTCTGCTCTACCGAATGTGTTTTTCATGAGCGTTTTATTTCAGCCATTCCTAAAGGCTGTATGTTGTATTTCATTGTTCTCTTGTTCATTGCTCTTTTGCAAAAAATAAGACATGTTGTCTTTGCTTGTATTAAGGTGCCTACTATATGCACCACTAATAGGAGCAGTGATTACATCTCTCGGGGGATTTGGGGAGAACACACTGGTCTTTATGGTAATATTTTGGAATCTCTTTTACCCACTCCTTTGCTTTAACCCATGCAGTTTTCCTGGGCTGTATGCAATGATCAATATATATTGTATTCATTTCATTCTGGTAACACCTTGATGCAGTACCTGATGAGGTAGTGTCCAACAAGGATCCTTTATAAGGCAATGCGTTATTTGATAAAATTGAAAATAGTATCTACCTGTGCATAGTGTTGTAAGAATATACTTGCAAAACCTCATAAATAAAATTTACAAAAAAAATGCCAGGGGAAAATTACGTTCAGTTTCAGTGTAGTTCTCCTGTAAGCTGCCGGTGTTATTTTAATGAGCAGGAGGAAATTTGGCTGGGTCACACAGAAATTCACCTAGTCTTCTTGAGAAGTGCCATGGGATCTTTAATGGTCACCTGAAGAATCTTCAGAAAAGGCTGATCAGTGGCCGGTCCACTGGCGCAGCGGTAGCACTCCTGCTTGCGGGATCGACGACCCAAGTGTGGGAGTGAAGTCTGAGTGTTGGAAAGTTGGCCGGAGGGGGATAAAGCATTCAGAGGCCTGCTCTCCTCCTTTGGGGAGGGGGAGATGCAGCTATAACCCCTAGGTGGCGCTGTCTCAAGGAATACTACCCCTGCCTGCATGACCAGATGCAGGTTGAGGCACCTGGGTACTAGAAACTGGTGCCTCCACCTGGAGGACAGGTTTTCTGCTAGTGCAGCTGACCTGAGCACAGCCCTCCGGGACACCGTTACCCCCCTTTTTTTCCCTCTAGTGGCCTAAATGATTCATGGAATACACAATTGCAATTTGCCCCCGAGAACAATTTTAACCCCACAATTGTTGCACTTACTACCAGGGCTGGTTCAGCTGGCTCAGCCCTGGAGACCCCCTGTAAAATAAGATTTAGCAAAACAACCAACAGTATTTCAATGCTGTTGGTACAAAGGTACACCACAACCAGTTTCAGTGCAAAAAGATTTAGATTGATTTATTTAAGGGGCAGTAAGAAGGTAGGGGGCAGAATCTGGTGGTTGATTCGAGATCTGAATAATTCAGGCTATAAGGCATGCACTCAAAGGTCCCTGTAACACAGTCACACACACTCTGGGTACCCAGTTGGAACTACAGGCTAGCCAATATCGTTGCCTGGGGTAGGTCGGCATTGCAGCTGGTTGAGGCCCTGTGATGGAAAGAAAACATGCGTGCATTTTAACCCACAATTTGTAATCCAGAACTGGATGGCTTGGTCCCAAAATGATTAGCAACAACAATTAAATCAGCTGACACACTTTGATTTGAGCTTTGCTGCAGGGAGCTACCCTGGTGTTTACTCACGCTACCCAGTACAGGATGCAGGATGGACAAAATGAGACCTCAGGATGAAGTGCTGGATTGCCAGGAGAAGCAAGGTCCACCCAAAGCACCATGGTGCTGATCCTGTTCGTTGGTGCACAAGCAGGGAACTGAATCCCCAGGCGGGTCTCTCATTGGTTGTTTCTCTGCGGCATGAGCGGTTGTCTGGGCCGAGGTGGCAAGGCCCAGACTGGGTGAACAGTTCGGAGACAGTCCGGTAAGTGCTGGATGCAGCTTCCAGCAAGCGTGACACATTCAAGCAGTGGGGAACCAAATCGCGACCCACAATCAGCATTCAGCACACTGTTAGTAAAAGCAAGGTAAATGCCACAGTTAAGAGGACAGTCCGGTTGCAATTCACAGTGTCTCTGCGCAACCTGCACACTCTGTGGCAGTCTCAAGTCCTGACAGGCCAATCGCACTGAGGCAAATCTTTGGTCCACTTCAGGAGGATTCAGTTTGTCACAAACCAGGATCCGACTGCAAAAGCTGCAAATTTGGAAGAAATCCGTTATCAGGCTCAAGGTCTCTTCACTTATGAAGATGGTAGCAGGCAGGCCAAACACAGCCTTCCCGGCGATTTCCCCTGCGCACATGCAGGAGCAGCTGCTCGAGTCACTCGAGCTGTTCACTCTTTCAGCTCTAACTCCACAATAACTCACTGCTGCAGGCAGCTTGGGACATTCCCAGAGATCCAAAAGATTCGATTAATTGATTCATCTGTCTGTCATAGCTAGAGCTCCCCCTTCAGGTCCATTTAAGCACCAAAGTATAAGAACTACAATTCCTACAGAAATTCACTCCCACAAGACCCCTGGGGACAGACTCCATTTTAAGGTCCCCAAAGGTTCTGATTGGTCCAAACTAGCAGTCTAGGACCAAGATGGTGGTGCATAGCAGAAATGATCATGCTGCAAAGAAGGCAGGTTAGACAGACTGCAATATCATTATTAATAAAGCAGATAAACAGCTCACAGTCACAGATCCCTACAGGGCTCCCTCTGTGCAATTAGCGATGACAGAATGGAGCAATACGCTGCAGCCTGGGAGGGACTCTAGCCTGAAACTATTTTGGCCCCTCCCAGATTACTTATACACCACAAAATAGGCAGCTCTTAAAGAGACGGGGCACGAGGCTAACAGGGCACCTCGCATGATGCAGACACTTTTAGATTGCTAGGACACATAATGCCAGCCTGGCAGTGGGCATTTAGGCAAGCCCAAGGAATACTTTTGGGAACCCCTATTTGTAGGGGGGTTACACTGTACCTGGTGTTTGCCTGCCCTCTAGTGGTGGCTAGGGGGCAGGATGCTGGAGCTGCAACAAGTGGGTGAAGGAGTAGCAGGCATTGGATGCACCATATGTGGAAGCATGCATGATGTTACCCTTGACATCACTGCATACACGCCCCATATGAAGGGAAGAAATTGGGAAAACCATCCTGACTGGCAGGACGTCCAATGACTCTTCACACACCTCCCACCATTGACCCAGGTATCGACCTAATTAGATCCTTGACTGGTGGGTCATGGAGGACTCCCTGTCATGTTGGGGGGGGGCAAGCCATGGGGTTATAGGGCCACAGTAAGTCCAGTGAGAAGCTGGGTAATGGGGCTGAGGGGGTCAGTTTGAAGGGGACCAGCCGATCCGGGGAGTATAAAGAGAATAGACAAAAAAAAGGCATATGGGACCACAGTATAATGTCTCATCCAAAGGACAGCACACCCCAGCTATACAGCATCTCCCTAGTACTGCACTCTGTGGGACTAGAACCCATGACCTTCTGGTATATCCTCTCTGCAGGGCTTATAGAACAGAACGAGGTAAATTAATATATGCTCAACAATAATGCTGTCCCAGTAGTGCAGCAGTAGCAGCACATGTTGATGCCTGCAGGTATAGTAGGCCTCCAGACCCCAGAATCCCACATGGGGGCCTGAGGGAATCACAAATGATTAAGTGGTTTAGCTCCTGGATAGGGAAGAGGATGTGGGCCACTTGGAGCTCATGCATCTCCTGCCATCTGATCACTGAGGGAAGGAGGGAAGGAGGGAAGGAAGGAAGGAAGGCAGGCAGGCAGGCAGGCAGATGCTCATCTTTCCTATGGACTCTATGGACTGTGGGAACAGTGCAGTCATGGTGGTGGCATACAGTTGTTGTGGCACAGAATGGGGTGGAAAAGAAAACTGGAGGGAAGTGGGGGGGGGTGAGAAAAGAAAACAGACAATCTATGGCTTGTAGTTAGTGTAATTTTGTTTTTCTAAACTACCTGTAATATGAAAACCATTTTATATTTAAAATGTTATTTTACCTATGAAAATTAGCAATTGTTTTGACTTCCCTTTCCTCATGAATTAATAGGATTTTAGCAGTCTGCTGTGCTTGCTTACTGGATTATGTACTTATTCATGCTAGTGATAGTTGGCGTGTATTCCAGGCGAGAGAAAAAAAATCAATTCTGAGTTATGGCTGTATTATTACAAATTTTGTTACCCAACAGAATACTGCTACAAAGATGGTTAAAAGCAGAGACCCCAGCCAGCCTTTCAGCACAGTGGTAGCACTATCACTCACAACACCAGTGACCCGGGTTCGGGAACGAGCCCAAGTCATGGGGGACAAGCCGGGGGGGGAGGGTTGTGTCCCAGAGAATGCTGTCTTTCCCCATGGAGGGAGGATCTTATCTGCCACTGCTACACAATCCCCTGGATGCAGGAGACAGTAGGGTTCAGCATGACCAGGGGTGGGAGGAGCCACGCTGGCTGCATGTGACATCACGATGTGATGTACGCACTTTGCAGCCCTTGATGGCATGGCTCCTAAAGAGTTGGGTGAAGACTGGAGGAAAAAGGAGGACCCTGGTGTGCACTTTTTTAAAAATAAACCTTTATTGTATGTTTGGAGCCCTATTTTCCCATAACAGGAAATAGTAAGGGAGTAGGCTGGCTCACTGTTGTGAAGCTGAACTGCTGAACGCTGAATAGTATTTATTTTGTTCATTTGGCAGCTGTGTATAGTTTAAGGAGCCCATTAAACAGCATTGGGGCTCAAATCCTCTGAAAATAACTCAAAAAGCGCAACTTCAGTTGCGAGTGCTCCTACGACCTCCAAGGGCACTTCCGGTTCAAGGGGCCTATATTACTCGGCCCTGCTGCGAGCAGGGCGTGCAGAGATGCACGCGGAAACACGTGCATCGGCGTGTGTTGGCTGTGTTGGCTGGGGAGACTGGGGATAAGCACCGGTATATAGATAAGGTACAATTATGAACATGAAGCTTTGTTTAAAGTGTCAGATGTATGCAGCAGGAGAGGCTGAGGAGAGTTATGTATGTCCTAAATGTAACAGACTTGAAGCCTTGGTAGCTGAGATTGGGGTACTTGAACAAAGATTGCAGTTGCATACTGACATCAGCACTTTAGAACAATACATTGACACTATGGCAGATAGCTTGATAGATGAACCTCTATCTGAGGTACAGGCACCTGCACAGTATGAGTTGAATGTCTCAGCGGAAGTTGGGAGTGAAAATGATTGGTGCTTGATACGTAAAAATACAAATGAGAAAGGAAGAAGAAATATAGGGGGTACCTCGAACTTAGTTACCTCAAATAGATACAGTGTTCTTACACCTGACCAGTCTTTACAAAACGATGTACAAATACCCCATCCAGACATGAATACTAAGGATACTTGCCCAAATACAGATAGGAATCTTAAGCACGTCAGCACAAACTCCCCATTAGACAGCAACACGCCACGTGATGTTCTAGTTATAGGAGACTCCATGTTAAGACACACAGACATTGTTTTGTGTAAAAACAGGAAGAAAAACATCACAGTCAGTACACTTCCAGGTGCTGGTACACGGGATATAGAGAGATTATTACCGGGTCTGTTAGACAACACCTCAAAACCTGTCACACTTATACATGTAGGTGTAAACAATATATGTAAGAGAAATCTTACCGACATCCAGAGGGATTTTGAGAGAGTGGGGCATGATCTTAAGTCTCATGGATGTGATATTATTGTATCAGGTATTCTACCAGTTCCCAGGGCAAATCTTAGACTAAACAGGGAGATTGAAAGATGCAATGGATGGCTAACTCGTTGGTGTCGCAGGGAGGGTTTCAGTTTTGTGGATCACAAGCATGATTTTTATGAGCATCACCTGTTCTCCCAGGATGGTTTACACCTTAGTAGGCAAGGAAAGCGTCTTTTTTCACATAAATTAAAACATGTCATTGACTCCCATTTAAACTAATATATAGCGGGGTTGGGGGCTGTGGCACATCAGTGGATGTACAGAGTATAACCCCTATTCAGGCCAATATTAATTTCCTGTCCCTAAATGCTAGGTGTATGACAAACAAAATGGAAGAGCTCAGATTTGTCCTACACGAACTGGATATACACGTTTGTGCTATTACAGAAACCTGGTGGAAGCAGGAGGATAAGTGGGATAAAAATATCCCAGGCTACACCCTTTATAGTAAGACTAGGGTGCGGACCAGAGGTGGGGGGGGGGGTAGCCTTGTACATTAGTGAAGATATTATGGTAGAATCCAAGAACACCTCCAAGTGGGACAACTGCGAAATTTTGTGGGTAACACTAACCCTGACATTCAGCACCAAACTCAATACTGGGTTGATATACAGGCCACCTACTATCATCCCAGAGGATGATACCATATTGTTGGATTTTATCAAACAACTAGGGCAAAGAAAGAGTGTCATAATTCTCGGGGATTTCAATCTCCCTGGAATAAACTGGGATGAATGTAAAACCAATACAGTTATGGAAAGTAAATACCCTGAGATTATTAACTTAGCTGGCATGGACCAATCTGTGCTGGATAATACAAAGGACTGTCATATTCTGGATACAGTCTTAAGCAACATGGGGCATTTAATCCAAAACTGTACTGTTCTACCTCCTTTAGGAACAAGTGACCATTAAATGGTCAGATTTAATTACTCTCGACCTTTAAACAAAGTTATGGGGAAAACCCAGATATATTGTTTCGATCTAGCAAATTTTGTGGCCATGAAAAGCGATTTAGCTACTTGGAACTGGGACATTGAGTTTAGGGGTAAAACCGTATCTGACATGTGGGAAGTGTTAATCACTAAAATTAAAACCCTGGTCCATATGTATGTACCTATCTTTGATAAATATAGCACAAACAAAAAATCACTTCCCCTCTGGTTAACAGCAGAGGTCAAAAAGTCCATTAAAAACAAGAATAAGATGTTTAAAAGAGCCAAACAAAGTGGTGAAGAACAAAGTTGGGAAATTTATAAAAGCTGTCTTAAGGATACGAAAAAGAAGGTAGTAAAAGCCAAAAAAAACTATGAGCTTAAATTAGCACAAAAGGTAAAGGACAATTATAAGTCCTTCTATACATATATTAATAACAAACAGGGATCAAATAAAACAATAGGACCCATTTTGGATCACAACTTGAGTCTCTTAACTGACAACATAGAAATGGCCGAAGAATGCAACAAGTATTTTACCCGTTTTCCGTTCGGGTAACACAAACAGTACCACCAACCATAGGGATTTTAATAGTAGTATTATATTAGATCAGGTTGAGGTAATGAATAAACTTAAGCTGCTGGACCATAACAAGGTACAGGGCCAGGATGCAATACACCCCAGGATACTGAAGGAGCTGGCCGAACATATAGCAGGCCCCGTAACCTTTTTCAAACTTCGGTCAACCAAGGATCGGTCCCTGATGCATGGAAATTGGCTGAAGTTATCCCAATTTTTAAAAAGGATTCCAAACACGAGGTTGCCAATTACAGACCGATTAGCTTGACCTCGATACTGGGGAAATTATTGGAAAATATTCTTAAGGAATATATCACCAAGTTCATACATGTAACGGGAAATGTGGATCCAACACAGCATGGATTTGTAAGGGGGAGGTCCTGTCAGACTAACCTTCTAGAGTTTTATGGGAAGGTTAGTAAAGCTCTGGATGAGTGCACGCCAGTGGATGTCATCTATCTGGATCTGGCTAAGGTGTTCGATAAGGTCCACCACGATAGACTAGTTAATGTTTTGATTGAGGTGGGCTTACCAGGCAATATAACATGATGGATTGAGTCATGGCTGTCTAATCGGAAGCAGAGAGTATGCATAAAGGGGAGTATTCTGGGTGGCTGGACGTTACTAGTGGGGTCCCGCAGGGCTCTGTTTTGGGTCCAATTTTGTTTAATCTGTACATAGGATCTATGGGATCGGTACACGATGTATGGATCTCCAAGTTCGCAGATGACACCCGTATTGGGCACATAGTGAAAAATAGAGAGGATGCAGAGGTCTTACAATCTGCCCTTACAGACTTAGAATTATGGGTTCAGGAAAATGGTTCAGTATTTTATAACAGTAAATGCACCGTAATGCATTTTGGGAAAAATAATATATTCTATCAATATAGACTGGGAAACATGAATTTAACAGTAATAAATGAAGAAAGTGATTTGGGTGTTAAAATTACCAACGATTTTAGCTTTAGACCTCATTATAACCAACTTATCAAAAAAAACAGCAGTATTCAATATTCCATACATAAACATATAAGTAGTAGGAGCAGAGATGTGCAACTCCCCTTGCATACTTCCCTGGTGCGCCCTCATCTCGAATACTGTGCTCAGTTGTGGGCTCCCGGTTGTAGGGGAGACATAAAAAGTCTTGAAAGGATACAAAAAAGGGCTACGCATAGGATAAAAGAGGTGCAGGGACAGAGTTATGAGGAATGGCTGAGGACCTTGGGATTGTATTCCCTGGAATACAGAAGAATGAGAGGGGACATGTGCTTTATATTTCAGGCTTTAAATGATAGTGACCTATGGGAACAACTTGGTCTGGTTTTGAAGTACCAGGTATATAATACTAGAGGCAAGGGTTACCCCAAAGGGAGAGGTTCTTCGTCTTTTAAATGTTTTTTTATTTTAATGGGCTCACCACAATATATCCAAGGCACACTGCCTTAAGGGTAGCTGGTCCATTCCACTGGGGTGTCAAACAGACGAGGCATACTGATGAATCCTGGTAGGACGAAACACGTGTCTATGTCTTCTGTTAGCACCCTTTGCAAACTGTGTGAGAGGCCTTTCGGCACCATGCAATCCTGCTTTAAGTTGGAACAGCATAACATTCTGTGGTGATTTGCATATGCAGCCCATGATGCTTTGCATTGTGGGGGCATGTGTGATTGTGTAATACTAGAGCCCACTCATTGCAAATCTGTAGGGAAAGGGTTAATACAGTTAGGAGAGAGCACTGGTTAACAGAGTCACAAAGATTTGGAATGAACTTCCAATTGAAATAGTGATCAGTAAAGCCATCGACGAATTCAAGAACAAGTTAGATAGATACTTGATTGACAACAAAATCTTGGGGTATTAATATATTTGTGAGTATATGGATCTTTGATCTAATAAATTGCTCTGATATACCTATGAAACCTATGATGAAGATCCCCTGGCTACACCTGATCTCCCTGCCTGGACCTCCAAAGATGCCACCTGATGAAACTAGAAGCTCAGGAGATTGGGCCCTCATCTCCTCCCTGGCTGGGGGTGATCCACAGCTCCATGAAGGAAGACACTTTGCAGTCACTTTTTGCCACCTCGCTCCATGGCCCACGATCAGGAGGCAGCCCAATCATGTCCATCAGTCGATGCCGACCCCCAGGGCTTGCCCTCCAAAGCAGGGTGGGCAGGGGTACCCCAAACCTTGCCGAAGAACGGATCCAGTGTGTGGTCAGCACTGTGGTTATTTGGGGGCAGGACCCATGAGGTCTCTCTATTATCCAGCCGAGAGCATGTTTTCTCCTCCTGGTTTTACTCCCACAGGGCAGAGTGTGCAATGACTCCAGCACTGCTGACATGAACACTCCCTTGCGTGTTCCACCAGGCATCTGCCCTGCCTATGACCCTCTTGTCGGCCACATCGTTGTGCCAACCCCAGCCTCCTCTAGGGGCCAGGCATGCACCGACAACTGGTCATCCCCCCTTCCCGGAGAAGAAGAGCTGTCCCTGGGACGCTTGATCCCTCTCCTCCCCTGCTGACCCCCGGTGACCCGTGCTCACTGTCGAGCATGGGTCACCAGCGTGGCATGAAGTGTGGCATCCAGTGCCTCAACTCCTGCCCGAATCCACTCGCTGTGTCAGCTGAGTATATTATGGGCTTGTATAACATGCTGCATGCCATATTGCACTCCTTTCCCCTACCCCCCCACCAAATTTCCCATTCTTCACATATCCTTCTGCCTGCACCAATCTCTGTAACCATAGATCAGAAATACTACCCTGAAATTATATACTCCAAACCTGGTAAGCACTCCATCCTCCACGCCCCCCCAACCAATTCTACCATACTTTCTGATCTACCTTTCTCCCTTGCCACATGACAAAACTTGCTCCACAGTTGTCATCCACTTCTCCTACCACACAGCATGCCCACGCAATTCACCCCTCCCTGACAAAGCCTCTACAGGATGCTACGTCTCACCCCTTATCCTCACCCGCATCTCTCAGACAGAGCTACTACTGGCTGTCACCTCCAACCCTACAGCACTTAGGATCTGCTGTTAGATTGGAGCATTTACTGTATATTACTTACCAACATTGTCGGGGTACAAATCTCTGATATCCCTGCCTTCAGGAATAGTTTCTTAATCACTGTTAAAACACGGTACTACTTGACCTATTGTTACTACCTCTTCATGTCACATTTCTTATATGTTACTGCAACTGTATTGTATTGCGTTGTGACTACTGAAGTGGAGCCTTTGTTAAAGAGCCTGCAGCTCAAAGGTTGTAATTTCGAAACTGAAGTAAATAAATAAATAAACTCTCAGTGCCACTGGGCTGGCCCAGAGGAAGACACTTTGAGTTTGTTAGGTAACTAAGATGGTGATGTCCTAGGGGGTATCGGAAGGAGATCAGGCCCAGAGTAAAGAGAGAAAAAAAAACAGAGACCTGATGAATGAATTTGTTTTTCTGTACAGCAGTTTTTGCCAGTACAGTGTTCACAGTTAAGGCCTGAACTGTGTTTAAATCATATTTTTTTCAAAGTTTTCCAAATGGTGTCAGAGGCTCTTTAAAGCTATAATTGTCCGAATACAATGCAGTTTAATGAATAAACTTGCAGTGCACCATGGCTGTGCATTTTAACAGTGGTCCATTGTATAGACACGGACATTAGAATAGGACATCCTGCTGATGTTCTTAGCAATTGTTTGTTTTGCTAATATTTGGGAATATGATGCGACTGCCAAATCACTGAAACTGAAAGTGTGGCTGGCTACAGACCAGGAACTAACTGAAGCTCGACACTGGTGAAAGCACACACAAGAACAAGTGTTCAGCCTATGTTATTTTAAGAAAAACTGCTCAATCTCATACCTGAAAGCTTGCTCTCCAAGAGCTGGTCACTTGCTGTGCAAAGTCAAGGTAGTAAAATCACGACAATCAGAATAAAATAAAAAAAATTCTTCTGGATAGAGCAGTACAGCTTCCGTATCACCGAGTGAGACAGGCTGTAATACCGGTTCTTCTGAATCTTTCTTCCCTCCAGGTTTAAAGAAGGTGTGTAAAGTTATATTTACACAAAATTGGTGAGATAGGGCTGTTATCCAGTTCTTGTCCTCCGAGAAGGGTTGCAACTCCTCATTAGCCTGTTGGCTCACACCCACAAAGAAAGTTATTTATGAAAAAGCAAACAAGGATTCTAGAGGTGGTAAAAGGACAGGATTAAGAGAGGCAGCAAGTGTCAGCGAGAAGCTAGGTACAGCATCTGATCTGTGACAGCTGCTATGTAAATTTGAGGGACAGTAGCAACAGTTGTTTCATGAATGATCGATCCACCTCAGAGCAGGTTCTGCTTCAATTTTGCAACACTGCTTTCTCCGCCCATATCCACGGGTGTCTGGCATGTTAGCTGTACTTTTCCAGACTCAGGCTGATAATCACCCAAACAACTAGCACTGCACAGTGAAAGCAATTTAATGTAAAGACTACATTTCACCTTTCATTTTCCCAGGATAACTCAAGTGAAATAGTAACATAGTATTGTAATGAACCCACTCAAGCGGACCTGCCCTCATGCCTAGAAACCTCACAGGTGAGGGGACTCAGGGAGGCTTCTAGGGAAAGGAAGGGCATCAGATTATGGCTCCTCTTCTATGTTCTGTGAGTCGTTAACTTTTTGAAGTGACAGTCCCAGGTGAAAATGTAGACAGACTGTGTGACTAGGGCTTATAAAGGCAGAACTGTGCTGGAGGAGGGCAGATAGCAGTGTCAGTGGCTCAGTAGGTAGCACACTTGCCTCTGAGACTGGGACATCAGAGGGCTGTGGGTTCAGTTCCCACATCTGGCACTTGGGTTAATATCCCAGTACTGACACTGTAGTGCAGCATGGGAGGGTGCTGCACTTCTGAGGTGCTGTCTTTCAGATGAGACGTTAAACCGAGGTCCCATCTGCCTGGGTTGGTGGTAGTTCAGGTGGATGTTAAAGATCCCATGGCACTTATCGAAAAGAGTAGGGGAATTTCCCCGGTGTCCTGGCCAAATTTCCCTCATTCACCAAAAATGCCACCAACAGTTTCATCTGGTTCAAGGTCAGTTGGCATTCATCTGTATCCCCCTCCTCCGGGTCGTGCCTGAAAATAGGCAGGATTTGTCTAGTGCATTTACCCGGGCAACAAAAACGAAATAAAATGAATCTGGTGGCGATCTCATGGTGGAAACATATCTAGCACTGGGGGTGAGTGAGTGCAAGCTGTGTCATCCCAGGTCTGAAAAGCGGAACGCAAACTATGAACAGAGCTGCAGAGGTAGAGAGTGGCACTGTGTGCAAGCCAGCATGTCGGAGACGCTGAAGATCCATTGTGGAGAAAAAGACCAACGGCTGCTGATCCAGGTCCTGTAGCAGGCACAACAGCATGCGGCTGAGATGCCTTTGACCTAGGGGTTTGGAAGCCAAGACATGTGAGGGTCAGCTCGGGGCCTCAGTAGTCCAGAACAAGTGGAAGGAGGATAGAAGAGCCTGCAGCCAGTGCCCAAGGTAGCCAGTTCAGCATGAAGCAGAGGGAGGAAGCCTGCCTGCATCGTAGATGCCTTGGGGGAGCAGAGATCCAGTGGCCTGCTGCATGAGAAAGAGCCATCTGGGGCTGAGAACCGTGAGTACACCACAGTTAGGCATTGCTTCAAGGGACAGTGCCTGTTGTTTAACTGTGTTCACAATTTGGATTACAAATACCCAGTTTTGAGGGTTTTTTTGGCTATTTTAGCAACTGTATTGCCTGTGGGGTTTGGGAGCTTGAGTACATTGCTCTGTTTATGGGCCTGCAGAGATTCTACACCTGCGGTACCCAAGGACTGAGTCAAGGAAGCTCCCGTTTGGGTCTATTTAAGACCTGGTACCAGGTGGGAAGGGGTAGATCTGGCCTGTCTAGGAGGGTACCTAAGAGGGCCATGTTTAAAGTTGACATTTGCACTTATCTACTTTCTTGCAGGTGGTGAGTTGTTCATAAAGCTATGTTATTCCATTAAACTTGGGCTGGGTATTGACTCCCCATGTAGTAGAGAAATTATTGGTTTCCTTACAAGCCCACCAAGAGCTAAAGCCCTCATGGCTCAGCTGATTGGAGTGTGGCCAGTTCTCACCCCTGAACTGCAATTTACCAGACTGCATTGGCTTACCAAAGGTAGTGGCAGTGCCATATGCACGGCCCGGGCATGCCTTGATGCGGGGTCTGTCACAGTATTTTTAGCTGTTTGCAGCTACTGCTGTTTATGACCCTTAGCCTCTGGTCAGTACACTTCTGCATTGCCTGCCCCAGCTCCACCACCCTGTCATTTTCTAGGTCTTACCATCACCTCCTATTTATTCCCCTAGAGCTTAACCCCTGTGGCAAGGGCAGTGGAAACTGCCCCAGACTCCGCCTCAGAACGCATTTGGTGGCCTTGGGGTGTGCCTGAGTAGCCAGGTGCAAGGCCTGTGGGTGGTCGTCATCATCCTGCCGACCAGGTTATTTTGCTTTTTCGTATTGTGATCCCCTAGGGCATTAGTAATGAGGATGCACAAGTACGCGCACATGCAAGCGTGCATGGTGTGGCACCAGTCGATGACCTCCCATCCATGAGCTGCTCCCGACTGCACTGTCACCTGTGGTCACCCAGGTGACAGTATAGCAGTGGGGCTGGCTGCCCTCCTTCCCCGGAGAGTGTCCCCTGGGATGCTTGATGTTCCTCCCCAAGCCGGCCCCCAACGACCTGAGCTCATTCCTGAACCTGGATCGCTGACATCACAAGCAGTAGTGGTACCACTGTGCTGATGGGCCAGTCCATCACAGTATTTTGGGTAGGGCTTGGTGATAGCAGTCTACATGGGAAGTCGGGTTTTCGGAAGCTCTGTGTGAGCACACTTGAAAGCCTAGTTTTAGTTGGCAAGTTTGATTTTTCACCATGTTGCTTATGCCCCCTGGTCACTAACCTGCCCCCTTCCATCCTGTCTTCCCCCAGCCCCATCACCCTTCTATGGGACTTGCCTCTCCACAGTCTCCCATGGATTACCCCAGTAGTGGGGCCAGAGGGGGTCGTTGATCCACTCCAGAGCACAATCCAGAGTCAGAGGGGCCAAGTCATTTGTATGGGGCCTGTGAGGGGCCAGAGGCATCATCCAACTGTGGTAGGGAATATTCCACTGTAGTTTCATTACACCTCTGAAGGCTACCAGCATGCAATGGTGTATGCACATTCATTCGGAGGTATGCATGCATGTATCAACACTTAAGGCAGACCTTCCCCAAAGGAGATACTACCTCTAAGGAGACGTTCACACTCTGTTGCCATCCAGCCCCACTGGGAGGCAGACTAACAGAGGGATGCAAACTTAACTAATTTTAAACTGTAATATACATGGTTTTATATTTCTTTGCTAATAGTGATTCAGAGTTTCCCTTCTTCTTGCTTGTGTTATCAACTGCTCTGTTTGGACGTAGACACGTCAATGTGCTTTTATCATATTCTGATATTGTAGAAATCATAGCTTTTATTGTTCCAGGTGTACATGATGAAACTTGTTTACCTCTATCGAGACTTTTTTTCCCATATGACATGGCCTGGTGGGCATAATTAAATAATCAATAAGACATGATGGGGTGTGCGTAGAATAGATTTTACGCACACTCAGGGGCATAGTGAGGCATGAGGCTGCAGGCCTACGCACAACCCTGGAGCGTCTTATGCATATAGAAAAATGGGCTACTTTATTGTGTATTTTTTAACACTAGTAAAGCGTGTTTAGATGTCTATCAAGAGGCTATTATTACAAGAATTTGTGATAAAATAGTCCTTCTGCCAGGTAGTCAATGATGTAATTCTAGCTTTGTCCTTTAACATACTGTACATAGACACTGTTGTGGGCATAAGCCCCCCCCAATTTGTTAGCATGGAATGGGAGATCGAAATGTGAACTGTGAAACTTTTTTTCCTAAGCAATGTCTGAGCAGCTATTGAGGGTAATGAAATGCGAACTGTTATTTTTCTTTCTAAGTAATGTTTGAGCATCCCTCTTCTTCCTGTGATGAGCCTCATCTTGCTTAATAACAGTGTGCTACAGTAGTAACTGAAGTGGTGCAAGTGAATTGAACAATATGAACTGCAGAGAGCGGGACCGTGATTCACAGCTGAGACAGTAGGAGCAGGAGAAATGGACTGATCGTCACTGCCAGCTGAGCGAAAGTAGTTGTGTCTCACCCACAGCTAGCCTACCACAGGTGACCTTTCCTCTGTTAAGGTACTTGACAAAAAAGGCATTTATGCAGAGGTTTAAACTTTTACTTTGAGAACTGGGGGAACGGGGGTTGGGCTGGTGAGCATGATTGCTACAGGAGACAGTGGGAACAGGCTGGACCAGTGCCATAACTGTGACCTGACAGAACGTGAGCAGTTATCAATGTCTGAAACAACGGGAGCACTTGATTTAAAGTCTTTCATGTCTGTGTCTATAGCTGCTAGTTTGTATAAATGAATAGTCTACCTACCCGGTGGCACTGAGGGTTGAGGTGCTGGATGCCACACTTCACGCTATGCCAGCGAACCAGGTTCGGGAGCGAACTCAGGCGCTTGGAGTTGGCAGGGGGACGGTTGAGGATCAAGCACCCTTGTGGAGCTCTTCTCCCTGGGGATGTAGGGGTGGGTTGGTCTAGTAAGCCAGTGGCCCCTGGTGGAGACTGGGGGGCACTGCAGCAAGTCAGGGAAGTATGTATCAGCGTGGCCAACACAGGCAGGGTTGCTGTCTGCCAGTGCATCGGGGCGTGCACACGCAAGGAGGGGAGGGAGGGACCGCAGAACAAGGAAAAACCCGGTCCTTTTGGTAGGCGATGGCACCAGTCCCCATGCCCACTGCCGGGCCCGTCCTGGCTGGCCTTTCAGATTCCACACTAATGGAAGAGGTCTGGAGGGAGGAAGTGGGAGGGGAAAATACACAGTCAGCAAAGGGTGAAGGGGGCGAGGAACACATAACAAGGGTATGTGGAGGGGTGCAGACAGAGGGGATAAATGTGAATAGAAGAAAAGAGGGAAGAGAAGGAAGGTCAGACTGTAGGTGAAGGGTGGTGTCTCTGAATGTGCGAAGTCTTGGAAACAAGATGGATGACCTGCAGGCACTATTAGCAGACAGGAGGGTGGACATAGCTGCAGTAACAGAGACTTGGGCAACATCGCACCATGACTGGCCCTTGTTATCCCTGGATATAAACTATACAGGAGGGACAGAGTAGTCGGGAAGGGGGAGGGGTGACAGTTTATATCAGGGAAAGATGGAATAACTTGCATGAGGGAGGAGTCTAAGGAGGGGAGACGGAGGAATTATGGGTTCAGTTAAGGTCCGATAGAGGGAGAAGGGTGAGGTTGGGGGTGGTTTACAGACCACCCAGTCAAGATTAGGAGAGGGACAGGGAACTGATCTTACAAATATTGGAAGCTGCGGGAAAGGAGAGGTGGTAATTGTGGGGGACTTCAACCTGCCCAAAGTGGACTGGAGGATACCATCCACAACATGTGCTAGGAATCAGGTGATCCTGGAAGGACTGCACAGTGGGTTCCTGACTCGGGGCATCACTGAACCAACAAGAGCTGAGGCTATTCTTGAGCTAGTGCTCACAAATGGGGAGCATGTACAGGAAATAATGGTCAGGGAGCCACAGGGCAGAAGTGACCATTGCACAGTGGTTCCATTTGGATATGGTCAGGGAAAGCATTCCGACTAAGACCAAAATCTTGGATTTCAGGAGGGCAGACTTCAGGAAAATGGGTGAGATTCTAAGGAGCCATCTGGTGGGCATCAGAGCAGATATGGGGGTGGACCAAAAGTGGTCCATTATTAAGGAAGGAATACTGGTTGCCACAGATGAGTGTGTTAGGCTCAGGGGGAAGAACACAAGGACCAAAGCGCCCAGCTGGTTCAGTTCTGGGGTTGCCAAGGCAGTAAGGGAAAAGAGGTTGGTCTATAGAAAATTCAGGAAGACCAAGAGAGAGGTGGATAGGGAAAATTACCTAAGGTTGGCTAGTGAGGCAAGTAAGGAAGTCTGGTGAGCAAAGGTTCAGAAGGAGCTGCAAATTGCTGAATGACTTAAGAAGGGGGAGAAGGCTTTCTTTCACTATATAAGTGAGAAAAGGGACAAGAAGGAAGGGATTGTTAGGCTTAAGAAGTGGGTGGAGGATAATGGAGGAAAAGAGATACTAAATGAATACTTTTGTTCTGTCTTCACCAGGGAGAAGGATGGACCAGTGCCTTCAGGAGGGAAAAGAGGAGGGGGAAACACAGACATAGTGATAGAGGAGGATAGAGTGAGGGAGGGTCTGCTGGCATTGAAAGTGGACAAATCACCAGGCCCGGACAGAGTACATCCAAGGGTACTAAAGGAACTGGCTGAGGAGCTGGCAGGGCCACTAGCAGACCTATTTAATAGTTCACTAGAGTCAGGTGTGGTATCGCAGAACTGGAGAACAGCATATGTAGTGCCCTTTCACAAAAGTGGTCCCAAGGATTATCCAGGGAATTACAGACCAGTCAGTCTGACCTCCATTGTGGGAAAGCTCATGGAGACCATACTAAAGTAAAGGTTGGTGGCATATCTAGAGGAGCATGGTCTCCAGGATGAGAGGCAGCATGGGTTAATTGGGGGGGGGGAGATCATGTTAAACAAA
Source organism: Neoceratodus forsteri (assembly GCA_016271365.2). NCBI lineage: Eukaryota > Metazoa > Chordata > Ceratodontiformes > Ceratodontidae > Neoceratodus > Neoceratodus forsteri. Next base: position 1,734,733,261 of record CM057449.1, read on the forward strand.
TCTGATTGACTTCTTTGACTGTATCACTAAGACAGTAGACAGGGGCCAAGCAGTAGACATCCTCTATCTTGATTTCAGTAAGGCCTTTGACTCTGTGCCCCACAAAAGGTTCACCAGGAAGTTGGTGGATCTTGCAGTTGGGGAGAAGATGGCCAGATGGGTGGAAAACTGTCTGAAGGACAGAAATCAGAGGGTGGTGGTGGGGGGAGAGTTATCTGGCACCACAGATGCAACCAGTAGGGTCCCACAGGGCTCTGTGCTGGGGCCAGTGTTCTTCAGTGTCTTCATCAATGACATTGGGGATGGCATTAAAGGCAAAATGTGCCTATTCGCAGATGACACCAAGCTCTGTGAGAGAGTGGACACAGCTGAAGGGATACGGAACCTACAGGAAGATCTGGAAAAGCTGGGGAGGTGGTCCAGGATCTGGCAACTTGACTTTAATGCCAAGAAATGCAAAGTTATGCATATTGAAGCCAAGAATCCCAGGACAGAGTATTACCTGTGTGGAGTCTGAGTAGCTGCGTCAGAGGAGGAGAAGGACCTGGGAGTGATGATCATTAATGACCTGAAGCACTCCAAGTAGTGCAAGAAAGCAGCAGCAAAGGCAAACAAGATGCTGGGATGCATAGCTAGGGGGATCAGAAGTAGGAGAGAGAGGAGGTTAAACTGCCCTTGTACAGGTCACTGGTAAGGCTGTATCTAGAGTATGGAGTTCAGTACTGGTGCCCACACCTCAAAAAGGACATTAACCTGCTGGAGATGGTACAGAGGAGGGCTACAAATATGACAGCCAGTCAGCAGGGCAAGGCATACGAGGAGAGGTTGAGGGCACTGAACATGTACTCCCTGTAAGACAGGAGAGAGAAAGGGGTCATGATTGGGACATTCAAGTACTTGAAAGGGATAAATAATGTTGATAACGAAAGTCTCTTTAAGCTGAGTGGCAACCATATCACGAGGGGGCACAGTCTTAAGATGGAGGGTTTGAGGTTTAGGAGGGATGTCAGGAAGCACTTCTTCATAGAAAGGGCGGCGGACACTTGGAATGCTCTGCCAGAAGAGGTCATCTCGTTAAAGACAATGAGCAGCTTTAAGAGATACTGGGATAGGCATGGAGGAAGATAAGAATTATGGGTAGGGAGGATGGGAGGAGTGGGGAGGGAGGGCAGGGACATTAACTAAAGTTGTGGACCCTGCAATATGAGCAGACTTGATAGACCAAATGGCATTCTTCTGCTGGCTTGTTCATATGTTTATATGTCCTCCTTCAGGGACCCCTGCCCGCAGCTGGAGTCAATGTATGTAAGTGTGCCCAGAGAGGAGGGTGGCCCCACCCCAGAGGGGCTGGCCAGGGTGCCAGCTGAAGACGGGGGAGGAGAGGAGGTCAGTCAGGCAGACTTCGGAAGGGTAGGATCCGCCTGATTCCCGAAGAGGCCTCGACCGTGACCAGGAGGGAAAAGGCTTAAAAAAAAAAAATAAAAAATGAATATTCTGGGCTGGCAGTTCGGCTGAATGATTGGCTCATGAAAAAATAAAAAATAATAAGAGAGTGGGAGCCGACATGCTACTGGACTGCAACTGCAGGCCTGAACTGAGAGAAATAAAACAGATGAGAAAACTAAACTCTGGTATTTTCATGCAACGTGTTAAAAGTACAGGGAGTCACCAGGTCTGAGTTTTTTTTAATTGTCTGTTTTTCAGCTGACAGTGGAAAACAAGCTACACTATAGTTTCCCCGATCTGCCGCTAGTCCTGAATGGCCCACGTTAGTGATGGGGAAAAAAATGGTGATATTTTAAATATGAATGTTCTAACGGTACACTAATCTCTCTCCTTTTTGTATGCGTTCCTGCTTTAAGTACTTGTTTTTACCTGTGCATCAAATGTTTTTGATACACAGGTAACAACCATTTAAAACAGAGGAATATACTAACATACTAAAATGCCAGCAGAATAGGCCTAATGGTCTTTTGTGTCTGCTCGCTTGGTCAGCCCCCACCCTGGGAGCTGACCTTGCTGCCCCCCTCGCCTTCTCTGGCTTCTCCCTTTCCAGTTCCGGATATTCTTGCAGCACTGGATTTTGCTTCAGAACCCTTCCCCTGTACCTGTCCCACCCCCTCTTGAACCCCTCCACTGTCTCTGCTTCCACCAGTCCCCTGGGCAGTGCATTCCATGGCTCCACCACACTCTCAGTGAAGTAGCACCTCCTCCTTTCTGCCCTGAATCTTCCCCCCTCCAGCTTCCACCCATGCCCTCTAGTTGCCCCCTCGTCCTTCCTTCCAAGCACCCTGACTGCTCCTCCCCTATTTACCCTCTTCATGTACCTGAAGACCTCTTATCATGTCCCCCTGGTCCCTTCTCTCTTCCAATGTGTACATATTTAGCTCTTCGAGCCTCTCCCCATAGGTCCTGTCCCCCAAGCCCCAAATCATTTTGGTTGCCCTCCTCTGGACCCTCTCCAGGAGTTTAATGTCCCTCTTTAAGTGTGGCTTATAAAACTGTACACAGTACTCGAGGTGTGGCCTCACCAAGCAGTTATACAGAGGGAGTATCACTTCCCTCCTTGTGGAGGTGATCCCCCTAGCGATGCATCCCAGCATCCTGTTGGCCTTGGCTGCTGCCCTCCTGCAAGTCTCCGAGTTGTTCATCTTGACATTCACCACCACCCCCAGGTCCCTCTTAGCCACCGAGACTTGTAGCATTCCCCCCCCCCAGGGTGTACACTTGGCGCGGGTTTCTGGCCCCCAGGTGCAGCACCTTGCATTTCCCTGCATTGAACCTCAGCTTCCACTTTCTAGACCATCTTTCCAGAGCCTCCAGGTCCCCCTGTAGGGCCACCCTCCCCTCCTCCCCATCCACCACCGCCCCCAGTTTTGAGTCATCCGCAAAGAGACTCATCTCACTCCTGATACCTGTCCTTATGTCAGAGACGTAGACGTTGAACAGGAGGGGCCCAAGGACTGATCCCTGTGGGGCCCCACTAATGACCCTCCTTGGGGATGAGACTATCCCACCAACTACGACCCTCTGGGTCCAGTCCTGGAGCCAATTGTCTATCCATCTGATCATCTGGTTCCCCATTCCCATTTCTCTCAGCTTATCCAACAGACCCTCATGAGGAACAGAGTCAAATGCCTTGCTGAGGTCTAGAAAGAGGACGTCCATTGGTCTACCCAGGTCCAAGGCACTCGTCACCCAGTCATAGAACTCCACATGGTTTGTCTGACACGATTTCCCTGGGACAAATCCATGCTGTCTATCGTCCAGGCACCCTGACTTTTCCAGGTCCCCCCCTAGCCTCTCCTTGACAATGCCCTCCATCACCTTGCCCACCACCGATGTCAGGCTGACAGGCCTGTAGTTCCCTGCCACCTCCCTTCACCCCATTTTATAGTTAAACAATAAGGCATGATGGGAGGGAGTGTCATTGTGTAATAACATCACTCCTGGGGTGGGTTGAAGCACGATGTGAAGCCGAGTGCTTCCACCACCCCAGGAGTGATGTTATTACGCATTATAACATGAGTTCCGAAAATACTGTCTTCTGATTTGTCCAAACAGGTCACCTGACCATTGATTAATCCCTGATATATCCACAGTTACGTATTCACAGGGCTTTATTTTACTGTTTCTTTAGGTAAACCTTTAACATAACATTTACCATGTTATAAGAGGATTAACCCACTCCAGAGTATGGGTTTACTGAGCATTATGAAATGTGTAGAAATAATGCTGGCTCCTAACTGACCAAGAGTAGATTTCAGCTGGGCCATTATCCCAGCACAATGGCCCAGCTGAAAGTAATATGTTTAAAAAAAATGCATAACATTTACAAAGAATTACCCATTTCATAATTGCAATAAGGCACTCTGGAGGTGTGTTATGGTCAGTGGTGCAAGTGGTAGACAAGAAGTACAGGAACTCAGGCACTGGCAAATATGAAATGAAGATTTTCAATCTGAAGGATAGCTTTGTGAAGGCATGTCTATCTGTTTAGACATTAGTATATTAAGTTAGAGTTATTGAAGTATTTCTACCAAAATAGCACTGTTATACAAGTCAGATGTTGTTGTGGAAACCCTGATTTCAGGTCATAAAGCCATAAACTGTCGTTGTATTGCTGGTTTAAGAATTTCAGTTCCAGTGTCAATGGGAAGAAGTACAGGAACTCCGTTCCTGCTGCAAAAAAGGTACAGGAACTGAGTCCCTGTGCGTTCCTGTTCACTTTCAGCACTGTTTATGGTGGACTAACAACCTTTCTTGGGTGGTGGAAGCACTCGGCTATGCCTCGTGCTCCAACCCACCTGAGGTGGGCCATTTTCCCACCATAACGCACCCCCTGTCATGCCTTATTGCTTAATTAATCCACGTCTGGGTGGTTGAAATTACTCGGCTTCATCTCGTGACTGTAACCCTCCCAGGCGTGGATTAATGCTCAGTAAACCCATATACTGTGATAGGTTAATCCCTCCATAACACACTTCCTGAAGTACCTTATTATACAATGGTTCATTTTAAAATAATAGTAAAATTTTCTAAAAATGTATTTTTTTAAAAGAGACTTTTATTGTTTTTTTGTATGGAAGGCATATATTGCAAGTAAGTAGAAAAAGTAGTCCAGTAGGTGGTGCTGCTGCTTCATCGTTCCTTCCTCTCCACCGTCTTTTTGTGTAAGCTTGTGTCCCCCACTCCCCATGCCACAGACAGCAGACATAAAGGATTCTTCCTGGCCACGTGCTTTATTTCAGCCAATTTTTTTTTTTTTTATTTTAGTCAGTTTTACTGTATGGTTTTACTCGCATGAATGAGCTAGAGGTGAGGACCGAGGAGTGAGTGCCCACTTACTCAGGCACAAGTCTGAACACCAGGAAAAAATATGAAGGCTGTGTCAGCGAGTTTCTATTTGCCTGTGTAGGACTAAATGTGAAGTTAGTGTTCTTATTACCATTTTCTGTTTTTAAGGATCTTAGTTTTAACTGCAGGACAGAGTGTGGGCGTTTAAAGGGGGCGGCTTCAGTGAAGCGCTCAGCCGGCAGTTACGGTCTGCATGGTTCAGTGAAGCCGTTTGCTTGGGGGGGAAAAAAGAAACAGCCATGGAAATCTGATTTATTTTTTGTTCTCCACTCTTGTGTTAGCTGTAAATCTCGCTGTTGTTCGATGAGTTTGTGTTTTGGAGTGGTGAGATCCCTGGTGGGGCTGGGCAGGGGGATGCCATGACAGTTAGCACAGTATTATGTTTATGTATTTGGCATGAAATGGGCAATGATCTTTCTCCTGTTTGTGCGGTCATTTTGCTGCCTGCCCTAGATACAGTGGGCTGGATATTCAAAAGGGTTGCGCCATGCGCAATAGGGTTGCGCCAGCGCAAGTCTGAAAATGCGCCATTCTGTGATATTCAGCAGGAGGCAGTTGCGCCACACCGAAATATGCTGAGCAACAGGCGCAGCTGATAATGAAGGTATCGCATAACCTAAGGAGAACCATGCATAAAGGGTTGTGATGCGATGTTCAAGAGCTTGCGCAATGCGCAGCAGTGGAGCAACGGAAGTTGCGCCATAGCGGAAATGAGCCAAAATAAAAAGGAGCAAGGAAGAGGCACAAGAACGCTACAGGGAAGCCACATGAGGCAGGGGGAGAGACAGGCACAGGGAAACTGTGAGAAAGAGGGCAGGCCAGGGAAATCACACTGCAGAAGAGAGGCACAGGGAAGGTGTGTGGTGACACACATACCAGAGGCCAGCACAGACAGGTGTGCCCGGTGCAGGGGAGGTAGCAGTCAGGACAGTGGGGGTAACAAAGCAACAGCTGATGGGGGGGGACACAAGCTAGGGACATGGCCAGTGCCACCTTCCACATGGAAGCTGTAATGAGGGGGGTGAGAAGGCATGCAGCAGGGGGACGTGGCCGTGGAAGGGCCCGTCGGCAGTATGCCCCCAACAGGCAGTACCGAGCCCACACCAGCTTTGAGCTGTATACAGATGTCGAGATTGTGGGCCGGTACCGCCTGAACAGGGCAATACTGAGGCGGCTCTGTGAGCTGTGCAGTGATGTGATGCAGGCACCCACACGACGGAGTCACGCCCTGTCAGTGGAGACAAAGATAACAGCCTGCATGTGCTTGCTCGCCACAGGTACCTTCCAGAGACCAACAGGAGACACCACAGGCATAACACAGTCAGCCATGTCACGCATCCTCACCCAATTCCTCAGCGCACTGCTGCCACATGCTGAGGAGTACATCCATTTCCCCAACACTGTGGTGGAGCACACAGCAAACATCCAGGAGTTCTACAGGGTAGTACGTATGCCTGGCATGCTAGGGGCAATAGACTGCACCCATGTGGCCATACACACACCTCCTTGCGAGGAAGGGGCCGCATACATTAACCACAAGGGCTATTCCAGTGTCAACTGCCAGGTGGTGTACGATCCCAGTGGGCGCATCATCAATGTCTGTGCCACGCACCCTGGGGGAGCACATGATTCATACATCTGGTACCAGTCGGCACTGTGCCACCGATTTGAGAGTGGGGACATCCCCACAGGACATCTGGTGGGTGAATATGCAAATCAAATGGACATATCACGAGCCTGGGGGGCATGGCCAGAGGTGCCATGGGTATGGCCCACAGGGCTTGAGGCAGTCTGAAGCTGAACATGAAACTAACCTCCACTCTCTGCACACAGGTGACTGTGGATACCCACTCCGTCCCTGGCTGCTCACACCCTACCGGCGGCCCACGACCCCATCGCGGCAACGCTACAATGAGGCACATGCCACCACACTCAGTGTCATTGAGTGGGTGTTTGGGATGCTGAAGACACGTTTCCATTGCCTGGACACCTCTGGCGGTGCCCTACAGTACAGTGCCTCAAAGGCCTGTGGGATATTCCTGGCCTGTTGCATCCTGCACAACATGGCCAAAGAATGTGGGATAGCCGTACAGGTCGAAGAGGGGGACAGTGATGGGGACAAGGGGGACACCGGTGACAATGGTGATGGGCAGCCTCCCCTTGGCCAACGGGACCCCCGACTGATCCAGCTGGCACAGCCGCACCGGGACACTATCACAGAGGAGCACTTCAGCCAACCCAGGTAAGTCATGGTGCCATGCGCAACCACCAGTGGCTAAGGCACAACCCACAAACATGCATGGAAACACACCAGGGGTGCATGCTGGCAAGGGATGTGGCAGGGCACAGAAGCACACGCACACAACCAGGGATGGGTGAACAGCAACACGCCACGTGGACGGACACACACATACGCACACACACAATGCACCAAACGTGCACAGAGGGCAGGTGGAAAACCGAGCCAGAGCGCCAACAGTAACAACACACATGTCAACAGGCCACCCCATCCACTGTCTGTTCATGTGCGTGTGTCAGATGGTAGGCACCATCGCACTTTGGTGTACAGCGCAATGCAGGCATCATCATCCACATGTACCTGCGGACAGCAGCCAGGAGGGTGTGCAGGTGGACCATGTTTCCACATGCATGGCCGGGCACCCACCCGTGTACTGCCCACCAAAACACACAATGCACACAGGGCAGCAACAGACAGTGCCCGTGCTGGGAGACAGGTCATTCTCGTGGCACAGTGCCACGCCCACCTCGGATGCATGGGTGGCCCCGCAGAGACCTACCAGCACTGGCAGGCTGACCACAGGCCTCATGGGGTGGCACCGATGGTCCCCCAGGGGTTCCACTGCGTGAACGTGACCATGCCCGTGCCGGGGTCTGCAGCACATCGAACATGCCTGCACCAGGAGTACTCGAGATGCCCACAGCTGAACCCGGCATTGACAGGGTGGGTGTCGCACAACACCGGGAAAGGGGAGTGGATAGCACACTGCGTGGTGTGAGCAACGCATGGGCACCTGACTGTGTGCCCATTGTGGCCATGACAGCAATGAACGCCCATGCATGCCTGTCAGTGGCAGCGGTCACATCCTCCCACAAATGATCCATCCGTGACAGGATCCTATCGGTGTCCCTGCTGTGACGCTCCTCTGCCCACTCCAGAGCCACACACAGTGCCTCCACAGACGTTGCAAGCCACATCTGCTGCTGGACCGATGCCTGCAGTAGGCGGGTGTGCTCATCAAAGAGGTCGTCTGCCTCCTCGGCATCCTGTCCCTCAGGGTGTGCACGGGCCTGATGTTCAACACCCCTTGAGGGTGGGTGCTGCACACCAGGACCAGGTATGGGCAAGTACACAGGCGTTGCACAGATGTCACCACCGAACCCTGAACCCCCAGTCCCGGTGGGAGGCTGCTGCTGTCGCCCCTCCAGCCATTGCACCCAAGGTCTCAGTGGTGCCACTGCTGTGGCCGCAACAGTCCCTCTGTCCTGACCAGCCACCGGTGCTGCCCCACTGGTGCTGACAGGCACAGCCTGGGACTGTGCTGACACACTGGCCCACATGGCAGCACTAGCCAGAGCCATGGGCGCGAGCTGACCTGCTGTGTGTCCATTCCGTGGCACACACACGTCACTGCCCATGATGGTCGTGTCGTCATCACTGGTGCAGGTCTCTGCCCCAGCCACAGCCATGGTGTGCTGGCATCCTTGGATGCCAGAACACTGAGACACAGAAAGGGCTTCTCCCACCCCTGTCTCAACGACATCAGTGTGTACAACCAGGCAGCCCCACTGTTGCAATGCTCCACGTATACCTGTGGAGGTGGATGGTCCCCCCTCCAACTCTAGCTGACTGTCTGCAGTGGACAGGCCCACCACCACTGACCCATGCAGACACACAGGATCTGTAAGGGAAATCAAAGTCGCGTTACTGCGTGTGACCTACCCTGCCCCCCCATTGACCGACCATGACTTACCATGCAGTGATGGGCCACCACCTGTCTGGAAGCCACAGCCTGGAACTCCCTCTGTGGCACTGCGGTGCATGCTCCTCCGCTGGTGTGAGCTGCACCACCTCCGGCTGTCCACCGCCTGTTGCAGCACGTGCCGCCCTGATGGCAGCCACCTTCTCCTTCACCCTCCTCCTGTCAGTACTCATCTTCTTCTTACACTCCTGCATGGAGCGCTGGTGGCTGCCATGCAGGTTGACGGCACGTGCCACCTCCTCCCATGCAGCAGCACGGGCCAGAGGGGTGCCCCGCTGTCCACTGAGCAGTGGCTCCTGATCCAGGTAGGCCTCGAAAAGTGCCTCGGTCTTGGCCTTAGTGAAATTGGGCCTACTATTCCTCCCACCATTGTTGTCCTCCTCACCCAGACTTTGCTCGGTCATTATTCAGCCTGTAGGAATGGCACTGGTTACCTGTGACTGTGCAGTCCAAAGCATGTCCCTAAATCCACAGTCCACAATCCAACACAGCATGCAACTCACCAATAAACTGCAGTAACCGAATATGGCCACTGCAGAACTTTGTCACACCTTCATAGCGCAATCCATGCAAATTAGGTGAGGAGCAACTTTAAGTAGATGCAAATTGCGGTGCTGCGCCATTGAATGGCTGATCGGATGATTAGCATATGATGGCTGAATATCGCGCTTTTGCACTTTGCGCAATTATGTTGAACAGGCTGAGCCAATGGAGCAGTTCCGTGGCATACGTAATACACCTCACTGTGCATGCCCAGGCTGCTGACGCTGGCGTCTGCCGCACTGATGACGTGCTGTGCGCGATGGTCAATGCAGGGCATGGCCACCATTGTGTCAGTGGCACTATGGCGAGGGTAACTACATGGCGCTGTGACAATGGGCCTCCATAGGCGCAATGACAAAACTGCGCGATAGTCTGCTGTGGCACTGGCAAGCAGGCAACCAATCACGCTATATGCGTAGTCATCCGATGGCGCTGTGCATGGCCTTGCGCCAGAGACCCTTGACCCTGTGCCCGACCTTTGCCCCCTTGGCGCCATGCGTCCAGCATGGCTGCAACTCTATCGTGCTGTTCCGGTAACAGCGAGATAGGGAATGGCGGCACTGTACTGTGCAGCATTTGCACGTGGTGTACCGTGCTGCAGAGAGCCATATTGCCTACTATAGTTGTTGAGATGGCACGCAGGAGAGCCCCACAATGGAGTGCCATTGAGTTGGCCAACCTTGTGGCTATTGTGGAGCCACACTATGGGCCTCTGTTTGGTGAGGAGGCACTGGACAGGGCCAGGACCCAGGTCTGGCAGGAGGTGGCCACTGACCTGGAGGCTGCCACTGGACACAGGAGGACCTCGGAGCAGTGCAGGCACTGCTATGGGGACCTCAGGAGGAGGGAGCCGGACCTATTAGCCCGTCTGCGGTCACGTACCAGGAGGGGCATGGTGCCACATCCAGGTGGGGGATCCGTCTATGCACTTGTATTGTCCATATGGGTAACAGTGTTGTATGTGTCCAGCACATGGGGAGGGCTAGTCTAGGGTTGGCTGTGGCGGTGTTCACAGGGTGTGGGGTGGGTGGGTCTGGCTGGGTGGGTGGGCACACATTGGGCAGGGGGACTTTGCTTCGGGATTGTACTGATGTTCTTCTCTCCTTGTTTCCCCCACAGACATGGACGAGTGGTGCCAGATGAGGGAGGAGCACTGGAGGGAGGTGGACAGAGTGTCCAGGCAGGACGGGGACCATCACCGCCGACCTCACCGGCCCGATGAGGTTGAGTGCCATAACTCCATGATTACTGTTGCATGCTGTGTAACAGGGTGGGCAGCGGGGCATGGCCACCATCCATGGACACCACTGCCATGCACGCGACTTGTGACAGTCAGCACTGTCCAGTGGCACTGCATTTCTGGGAGCGCGCCAGTGGTGTCCATGTGCACGGGCACATGGCTGTGGTACTGCCTTCACACCGCATAGCCAAGTCACTGTACGGCCATGGTGGTGCTGTGCAGGACATGGGCGGTGGGTGTGTGCAGTGGTTCACATGGCTGTGGCTGCCTGGGTGGGCAGGTCTTGTGGACATGGTCATTGAGGGTGGTCGCACACCATCACAGGGGTGTGGCACATGGCTGTATGCCATGCACCATGGGTGGGCAGCAGGGGGATGGACAGTCACACTTAATGACTCTGCTCCCTCATCCTAGGTGGACAGTGACTTCAGGCCATCGAGAGGGGACTGCAGGAGCTGTTACAGGTGGCCGGGGCATCCCTGGAGATCCTCCAAAGGATGGACTGACATGGGGTCAGGAGGCGGAGGTCACATCGGCGCAACATAGCGGATGAGCAGGGCAGATAATAGGCCATCCATGCCCCTGAAAACACCTTCCTCCCCTGGACCCACCCTCACACCCCTTCTTCCCTCTCCTATATGTTCGCCCCTGCCCCTTACCCACCCCCATCTTGTTTATGTCCCTCCCCCCATATGTACATAGTTCTGTAAATAGTTTTGTTTATCTGTTTCAATATAATTATTTTGATATGAATACTGTGGTGGTCTCTGATTTGCAGTGGGCTATAGATGCTCAGCTGCAGTGGTGTGCATGGCGTCTTGGGTGGTGCAGTCATGGTTTGTGTGTATGTGCATGGGGAAGTGACTATGGTGTGGGAGTAGCTATCAGTCGGTGTCTGTGGTGTGTGTGTTGTTCTCTGTGCAATGGATGACTGTGTGCAGTGGTCCATGGTGCATGCTCTGTGTCCATGGTGCCCCTGTCAACCAGTCCCTGGTCTGTGCAGCTGACACCCTTGCATGTCTGTGACCTGCAAGGTCTGCTGCCATGTCAGAGGTGGCTGTCCATGCAGGGCAGCCACTGTACCTGTCACAATGCTGAGTTGCCTCCTGTCACTGGTGTGGTGCATGTTTGCCTCAGGTGACACTGTGGCCTCCGCGGTTGTTGTCCCACCTCCATGCTGTGCCTTGTGTGTGTTGCAGGGGATGTGCACCACTGTCTGTGACTTGTGCTCCATGCATATGCTGGTGTCGTACGGGTCCACTGTGCCTGCGCAGGGTGTCTGGCACTCCTGTGCCAGGGAGGACTGCAGGCTGTGTGTACACGGTTTCCATGGGCCCACACTGGGGGCTTGGTTGCCACGCTACTGTGTCCCTGTGTTATTGTCCCCTTGGGTATGGGTGGGTGTTTGTCCCAGCACTGTGTTGCATCCGGTGTGGTGCATGCTTCCACGCACCACTGTGGGTGTCTGTGCTGGCTGTTGTGGCCAGTGGTAGGTCAGGGTGTGTCACTGGACTACTGTGCAGAGTGCTGTATCACTGGCAGTGGTGTCAGGGGCACGCCCTGTCCCGTGAGGTGTACCTCTTGTGCCGATGCATGATCAGTCTCTCAGCTGTGTCTCGGGGGGATTGTGCATGGTGGCATTGTGTCTGCCATTGTTGCATTGCCGTGTGATGCCACCCACTGCTGGGTGCTCATGGTGGGGCTGCCTTGTATGTTTCTGTGGTGCACAAGGGTGCAGTGTCACAGTGGGGGTAGTGGTATGCATGGGGTTTCCTGCAGTGGTGGTCACTGCCCATGGGGGGGTGTCTGGGGGTCACGGTGCAGGGTGTGCTGTGCACTGAGGGGGATGGTGTGGCACGGGGTGGTCCGCCCTCCTTGTGTGGCAGTCTCAGCTTGCTGGTGGATGTTATGGGGCACCTTGGCCCGGCTGTGGGTTGTTTGCTTGTCTCCATGGGCCGGGGGTTATTCCAGCCCTCCCCCAGTTGTGCTGTGCTTGGGGTGTGGGGTCATGATGTCAGTTCTGCTGTGTGTTCCTGTGTCCATCTGTGGCATGGGTGGTGGGCCCCTACCTCCCTGGTTGCACAGTTACATTGCTCTGCTGCTGGGGGGCTCCCTGCTTGTGCTATGGTGCCTCTAGTCTGCTCAGCTGGACATCCCTTGTTGCGCCATAGCGCATCGTATCTGCTCAGCTTCCCCTCCCTAGTTGCGCTATGGCGCAGGTGGTACGACATTCAGACGTTAGCTGTTGGCACAATTTGGCTTGCTCCTTTTTTGAATATCGCATCTGTTGCGCATGGGCGCAATGGACTTGTGCTTGCTCCTGCTATTGTGCACTTTTTGGGTGCAGTTTGAATATCCAGCCCAGTGATGTTATCGTGAAATAACATCATTGGCTCTGGGGCTCATTAGTCAGTCAGGTTTCTTGATTATTTCTTGCCATTAGAGTAAGCAAGAAGATAGGGTAGAGAATATGGGATATCGTCACGCCTCAAATGGTTAGCACGAGTCAGCAGGCCAAGTGCGTCCAACCATCTGAGAAGTGACTATATCCCATGATATACCACACCCTGGAGTGCATTATTGCTATTATGAACTGGATTAATTGATATTTTATGCCTTTAATGCAAAAAAATAAAGTTTTTAAATATTTTAATACTGTTTTTATATGAGTGTAGGTAGACATTTTAAAAAAAAGTTTGTGTATGTCATGTTTTGGCCAGCAGGTGGTGTTGTTGCAGGAGGATTTTGTTACAGGCTTAATTGTTGTGGTATTCATCCCCCCCCCCCCCGGAAGTTTAGTTTACTCAAGCACGTTGATATTGTTGTTTTTTTTTTGTTGAGGAGGTGAAGATGATGAGTCGTGCCGTACTTCTGAGGAAAGCGAGAAGGTAAGGGTCAAACCTGGTATTGTTGAGGAGCGGGTTGTAGGTTTTGCCATTTGGCACGAGGCAGCGTGGCAGTGAGGGTGAGCAGTACTTGGTGCTCTCGAAGGAAGCACTTGCCACGATGAAAGGCAGAAGATTTTTTTTTTGTGTGTTTGTAGCGTGTGTGCTTTGGGTGACGTGTATGGGGGGAAATTGTGAGGATGTGTTCATTTTTTTTTTTATACCTCTTAGTCTTAGTAGAGGTCTGACTGGCTTCGCTTGTGGGGAGGTAGAGAACATTGCGCTGGGAGTGAGCAGGCTGGTGGTCGGAGGTTTTCTGAAGCCGTGATGATGTAGCCCGATATCATCACGGCTTCAAAATCCTCTCGGCCAATCAGCTTCCTCCATTTACGATCACCATTTCATAATTAAGCAATAAGGCATGACAGGGTGTGGTATATCATGGGATAGCGTCACACCTCGGGTGGTTGGGCACGAGGCCACAGGCCGAGTGCGTCCAACCACCCGAGAAGTGATGATATCCCATGATATACCACACCCTGGACTGACTTATTGCTATTATGAACTGAGTTTCAAGTTTATAAATAAAAAAAATAAAAGAAACGGGTTTTAAAATGTTTTATGAATGAGTTTTTGGCTGGTGTAGGAGTACATTTTGAAAAAATAGTTCTCAGACAGGAGACAGCAAGGAGGTTGGTGGCGCCAGAACTTTTTTGAAGCCGTGATGATGTAGCCCGATATCACCATGGCTTCAAAGAGCTCTGGGCCAATCAGATTCCTCTCTTTACGATCCTCAGTTCATAAGTGAACTTATTCCCCTTCTTCTCAGGGATGAGGCTAAAACTAAGCAGAATTGCGTAGTCCTTTCCCTGTCAACAAAAACTAACTAACTAACTAAACTTTGGACATTTATTGCAGTATATGGGATACCACATCTGTAGTACCACTTGTAATAGTCTATCACACATTGTTGCTAACATATGTGAAATTTCACTGTTTGTGCATTGAAATGGATGTAATGTGATCTATAGCTGGAATTGCTGTATGTCATGTTCAGTTATAAATGTAACCCCCTTACAAATGGGGGTTCCCAAAAAGTCTTCCTTGAGCTTGCCTAAATGCTCACTGCCAGGCTGGTGTCCTGTGTTTTAGCAGTTTAAAGGTGATTACCAGAGCTTGTATAGCCTAGCCTCTGTGTACTTTCCCTTTAAGAGCTGCCTAATTGCAGTTTAAGTAATCTGAGAGGGAGCTCTTTTGAAAGATGTAACTATTTACTGAAAATTATTTAGAGTGATAATGATAATGGAGTTTGTCTAACCTGCTTTCTTTGTAGCAAGGACTGTTCTGTTTGTCTCCACTATCTTGGTTCTGGACTGCAAATTGGACCAAACAGTACTGGTGGGACTTAAAATGTAGCCGGACTACAGGAGCTGTCTGAATTCAAAATCTGTAGGAACTTTAGTATGGAGCTTTTTTGCGCCTTTTTTGCAACTGAAGGGGGAGCTCTTGCTTTGACTGACAGCCAAATCAGCCAACCAAATCTTTTGGCTCTTGGGGAAGTCCTGGGCTGCTTGCAGTTTTCAGTTAGAACTAAGCTGGAAGCTGAGCAAGAAGGAGCTGAAGTGATTTTGAGCAGCAATCCTGAGTGGATTTGCATGGGAAAACTGTGAAAGGGCTGAGAGTTTGGCCTGCATGTCTGCCTGCTGCTCCTGAGAGGGAGAGAAGAGAATTTATTTTGGACTAAATCCAAGTTTGTGTGCTTAAAGTAAGCTACTGAATTGGGCCAGGCTCAGCCTGAAGAAGACCGAAGATTTTGCTGAATGCGATCGGCCTGTCAGGAGTTCCAGCTACCCCTAAGCTCCCAGTGTGTGCAGAGACTTTGCGATTGTGACCGGGGAGCGCTTTGCCTGGTACAGTTGAATTCCCGTACATGTAAATGTGCTATGAGCTGCTAGTGGGTTTTGAGTTAGTTCCCCACTGTGTGATCTGTGTTCTGCTTGCTGGAAGCTGTATCCAGCCCAAAACAGAGTGCTTCCGAACTTGTCTCCATACGGTCTGGGCTTTGCCAGACTGGCCCAGCCAGACTACCCACTGCACAGAGAAGCCATTGACAAGAGACCTGCCTGGGGATCAGCCCCCTGCTCCACGCTTGAACAGGAACAACGCCTCTGCGACTTGTGTGGGCCCTGCTTCTCTTGGCAATCCAGATCAACCACCTGCAGTCTCGATTTTCGTCCAGCCTGTGTCCAGTCTTGGGTATCATGAGTAAATACCAGGGTAACTCCCTACAACAACAGCTTAATCTGAGTGTGTCATCTGATTGTCTTGTTGTTTCGTTTCCTTTATGAACTGAGCCCTCTGGCTCCAGATTACAAATATTGTGTACTCTGCATATTGTGTTTTCCATCACAGGGCCCCAACCAGCTGCAGCGCCGGCAACTGTCCTGGCTAGCCCATCTCTTCTCTACCTGGGTACCCAGAGGTGGACTGTGTGGGGGGACTCAAAGTGCATGCATAACTGCTTGATTGACATAACCTTTAAGCTAATTAACCTGATTTTGCCCCTTCCTTGTTCAAGTCCCCTGAATAAATCAGATCTAACTTTTTCTGCATGTAATCTTACTGTGGTTCCAGTTTATGCTCAAAGTACTGTACTGTTGCTATTTGCTGTGCTTAACCTTGTTTTACAGGGGGTTCCCAGGGTCAAGCCAGAGGAACCAGCCCTGGTGGTAAGTGTAAACAGTGTGGGTACTTGTGTGATGTACCAGGGGTATTGTGAAAGTGATTATTGTACAGTGTTTAGGCCACTAGAGGGGAAAGTGGGGGGTTACAGTGTCCCGGAGGGCTGTGCCAAGGTTAGCTTGACCACTACCAATCCTGACCTCTGGGTGGAGGCACCCATTTCAGAACTCTGGCCCCTTAACCTGCTACTAGCCAAGCAGGCAGGGGTAGTAGCCCTTGGGATAGTGCCACCTAGGGGTTACATAAAATTGAATAAAATATAAAATAAAAAAAAAAAAGGCAGAGGCAGGCTCCACTTCCCCAAAGGAGGGGAGCTGTCATTGGAACGCTGAATCCTTTCCCCCAGTGGCCCGAATCTGTTCCCTAATTTGTAACATTGGCATAAGTAAAAGCTAGTTTTGATTAGATACTCTGACATTATTTGACACAGTAAGCTTATTTATATTAACCTTATGAATCCGATGGGACTACAACCATAGGAAGGCCAATGCTGACGGTACCTGGAGACAATGGGAAAAGTAAGGAGCAGAATCTGACTGGTAGTAGCAGCAGCATGGCAGGCACCTCTAGGGAAGACAGCTGGGTGCTGGAGTCATCAATCAAGGCCATCCTCCAGGCAATTTAACTGGATCAGAAATTTGAGGTAATCAGTGACAGAGTTACCCTGGAAGTGAAAGTGCACTCCATATCACCATATGCTGAAATTGTGACAGAATCTGTGAGCAAACCAATGACTGCTGTTGTGGGGAGATTGAGAGAAAACAAGATCCAGTTATGGTTGGACCATTTGGAAAATTGCACCAGGGACATGAGTGTGAGGATTTTCGGACTGCTGGAGAGTGGGGAAGGGGAAGACCCCATAACATTTGCTAACAATTTAATGATGGTACTGTTTAGCAGCTTACAGGGAGTCGCAATTCACAGAACATACTTGATCGCCCCTTGTAAATGACCCAACATTTCGGATCTGCCACGCACACTATTACTACTTACCAGAGCCACACACGAAAGAGACATTTTCCCCACAGCTGTTGCACAGTGTGCAAATACAGATTGTCCCAGATTTGAGTTACACTGTATGGGAGTGATGTGGAAGATTCTATGCCATGAGACTGGGACTGAGAGAGTTGGGGATCACACACTCCCTTCAACTCCCAGGCAAAGTTGAGGCTTTCTTATGTAGGGAAAACATACTTATTTTTAGTTGTTAATTTCCTAATCCTCCTACTGCTGGTCTTGCCACCTTCTCTGTTTACCACCCCCCCAATCCCATCACTCAGCTTCCTGAGGGTTTAGCTGTACTCCAGCTTCCCCATGGCTTACACTCTGTAGGGGGTGTGGCAAGGCTCCCCTTCACCTGCTGTGGAATGGATCCAGAGGAGGGCCTCGTCATCAGTGTGGGGCCTGGGGGGGGCCAACCTTTCCTCCAGCAGGACCAGGGAATTACCTGTTTTCCTCCTCTTGGAGGAGCAGGCATGAAATGCTATCATGACCTCACTGTACACACTCCTGTGCACTGCATGTTGATGGAAGCCACTCCTCCACTCTCAATGAGTAGTCCCGAACTTCCTGTCCCCAAGCCACCACTAGGGGTCAAGCTTGTTCTAGGCATCCCAACTCTCCCTCCCTTGGGAACGGTTTGGACAGTTTATCCTCCCCCTGGCAACTCCTCCAACACCCCAAGCTCACTTATGAAGATGGGTCATTGGCATTGCAAGTGGTAGCGTTATCACTGTGCCTGTGGGCCAGCTGAAAATCATACTTTTTTAGAGACCCCAGAGAAGCAGGCGAGCAGCTGGGTAAAATTTAACACAACTTTGCTGCCAGAGAGGAAACGTATGACTCTGAGACTGACAACTTAAATTTTAGATCTGTCTGCTGAACTCTTTTCCCCAAACCACATGAAGAAGGAGGCAATAGACTGGTATAAGAACTAAAGTGACACGGTGCAGAATTTGTCCCCTTAGGGATAGAAGAGACCCAAGGCTCTGCAGGGCTGGATGCTGAGGGAGGATGGGGAGTGCCTTCAAAATCTTTCAATCCATATCCGCTCACTGACAGATGAATCTATGAGAACATCTCTGTAAAGAAAAGAGGCATAAGTTCATATTAATAAAATGATAATATAATTCCTTTTGTGTCGAATGCAGCAGTGTTAATTCTAAGTCCATCCCAGTGGTGCAATGTATGAATGTTGACAATGGCCTGCATCTGGAATTGTAGAATATAAACTGTTTTCCCTTCATCTGCTAATGTATGAAATGTATTTATGCTTCTAGCAATAAAAAGTTAAATATATAAAAAAAAAAGAACTAAAGCGATGGAGCAGTTTAATGTAATGTACAATTTGCATGCATTATGACACTGTTGCAGTTGTGCATATATTTTTAAGGTTCATTGCAAACTCATCAGAACAGCTAATATTTTTCCTAGCCAAACTATCTCTTGTTGGGAGCTGCAATATTGAACATAGGATTTGCAAGAAAGCGAGTTGTGCTCACAACAGAGGGAGGGGAACCTTTCAATTGTCTGTGGTTTGTAGCAGATATACTGCAGGTGGAGGCTGCTTCTAACTGAAAGGTGAAAGAAGGAATTTACAATTATCAGGAAAAGACTGTCTTGTTACAATTCTTAAGATTTTCAGTGCAGGAAGAGTTCAAAGCACAGCTGACTTATTTTGGGGCTTTTCAGAGCACAAACCACCAGGCTGTTTTGGGGCTGGGGAGGTTTACCTGTGTCTGACTTGGATGTCTGGATTTTTCTCTGTTTGATTAGCAGGGGATTTTCTGTGTCAAATTGTTGTGTATAGTATCTTGCAGACAGGAAGGCACTCATTGCAGCGGTGGGTCAGAGCTCTTAGCTGATTGTTTTGTGAGGGCACAGTTTAGGTCAACCTTTCCCCCCCTCACCCCCGAATAGTTCCTTTATACCTAGGGTTCTGACATCATTTCCTCAAGAGTGCAAGGTGCATATCAATGTCATATCCTCTAGCACACAGCACTGAAATATACGCATACACATTATATAATATATATATATTTCATATAACAAACCAATCACACACACAAGCACACACACACACACACACACACAAAAAAAAAGTACATAGTCCTGTGGGGAGTAGTGCAATGTAATGGCTGTGGGGCAGCAGTCTTCCGGGAGTCTTTCTGGAGGCTGAGATGCTGCCCTATTTGCAGACAACTCTCTGCCCTGAGGGAGGAAGTTGCCCATCTTCAGGCCACACTGGACAGCAGTAAAGAACCTTCCCCCAGGCCAGACTTGATGGTAGGAAGGGAACCCCCCCCCATCCAGGAAGCACCAGAGCCACCACCACTATCTCAGAGGTTGCAAAGAAAGCACAGCAGTTGGACCACAGTGGGCTCAGGGAGGGTGAGGATGGTAGAACAGAGGCACACCCAGTCAGTTGTTCCACTCCACAATCCATACTCCATTCTGGGGAGCACAGCTCCCCATGGATGCACCCACGAGGAGATTAAGGAGGCTGAGGACACCTGTCACAAGGGAGGCCCACAGGAGGGAGGCAAGGATGCCACAAGGAAAGGAAGCAGCTCCTGGTGGGGACTCAATTATTAGGGGATAGAACTGGGGGAGCAGGAAAACTGAAGTAAAGTGCCTGCCTGGTGCCATGGCTTGTAGGGACAGGAGGCATCCTCAGGATCACGAGAACAGCTGCACGGAGTCTGAGCTGGATGTCATTGTCCACCTAGGGACAAATGACTTGGCTCAACATGAGATTAGAGCAGTGCAGAAGGACTTTTAGAACTGGGAGGGCCTAAGACAAGTAGCACACACAGTAACCTTCTCAGAGGTGCTGCCTGTAAATGGCATGAGTGAGGCAAGGGTACTTTGCACCATGCAGTTTAATGAGTGGTTGAAAAAATGGTGTGGAGCACAGGGGTTTGGCGTCATTGGGGACTGGGGTTCCACCTGGAGGGACACCAGCCTATACTGGCAGGATGGTCTGCATCTGTCCAGGAAGGGAACAAGTCTTTTGAGCAATCGGTTTAAATGCTTCATTGGCAAGCTTTTAAACTAGTCAAGGGGAGGCACTGATGAGCAGCAGGAAAATCCCAGCCTCTCCCTACAAAACAGGGTACTAAATGAGAAAAAGACTGAGGTAGAAAGGTCAGTGGGGGATGCTGCAACAGAAAGTAAAGCCATCAAAAAATGGAGAGCAATGAGTACCAATGCACGTAGTCTGAGTAACAAGCTTCCTGAATTAGTGGCCTTGATGGAGGAGGAACATCTGGATATCGTGGCAGTCACAGAAACATGGTTCGCACAAAACCATGACTGGGACATAAACATACCAGGATACACTATCTACAGGAGGGACAGGGAGGGTAAAAAGAGGAGGAGGAGTAGCTCTTACATAAGGGAAGGAATCAAAGTAACAGAACAAAAGAGAAAACAGGGAGGAGAAGAAGCACTGTGGGTAAATTTGAGACCAGCAATGGCACCACAATCCACACAGGGTTAGAGACAGACCTCTCTCAGGGGAGGAAATGGACAAGGAAATGATAGAAAGTATACTTAGTATGGCAAAAAGGGGAGATATTGCTGATGGGTGATCTGAATATGCCAGATGTTAACTGGAGTGCAGTTGCCACAGCCACTTGATGGGGTTATTCTAGATGCCCTACAGGGGCATGCCTTAGACAACTAGTATTGGAGCCCACCTAGAGGGAGCAATCTTAGACCTGGTTCTCTCAAATGGAGATGAAGAGAGGATCACAGATGTAGAAGTGGGTAGCCATCTGGGAACTAGCGACCATCGAACAGTATGGTTCACAATAAACACAGCAATAGAGTCAGCCATACAAGGCAAAGGTACTGGACTTTAGGAGGCTGACTTTGCTAAAATGGGTAAGTGCCTAAGGAATGCACTAGCACATGGGCAGGAAGGAGGGGTGGAAGAACAATGGGGAATAATAAAAACTGCCATCACAGAGGCAACAAGCCTTTGTGTGAAGCAAATAAACAAAACTAAACGATGTAAGAAACCACTATAGTTCTCAAAGGAAGTGGCAGTGAAGGTTCAAGAGAAAAAGAAAGCTTTCAGGATGTACAAGGAATCGCAGAAGGAGCAGGACAGAGAACTGTATCAGTTAAAGCAAAACGAAGCTGGGAAGGCAGTCAGAACAGCAAAGGCCCAAACCGAGAAAAGATAGCCAACTCAGTTAAGAAGGGGATAAACGGGGAGGTGGGCAGAGGAGACTGTGAAAAGGCAGAGATACTAAACAAATATTTTGCTCAGTATTTACAAAGGAAGGGGGGGTACCTAGAACAAACAGTAGAAACACACTGATACAGAAGTTGATACCAGCCCATTTACAGAAGAAAGGGTTCTAAAAGAACTCTTAAAACTGAAGGTGGACAAAGCAATGGGGCCTGATGGGTTCATCCCAGAATTCTAAAGAAACTAGGGTAGAATTAGTGACACCACTGACTACCCTGTTTAACAAATCATGGGAGGATGGGTGGTACGAGGACTGGAGGAGGGCAGATGTGATTCCCTTCACAAAGTGGGAGCAAGGCAGAAGCAGGAAACTACAGACCTGTTAGTTTAACCTCAGTGGTAGGGAAAATGATGGAATCACTCTGAAGGAAAGAATTGTCAAGTATCTAGAGGCCAGAGGGCACAGGACCCAAGGCAGCATGGATTCACAGCAGGAAGGTCATGCCAGACAAATCTGATAGATTTCTTTGACTGGGTGACCAAAGTAGTAGATCAGGGAGGGGCTGTGGACATGGCCTACCTAGACTTTAGCAAGGCATTTGACACAGTCCCACACAAAAGATTAATATACAAGTTAGCTAGCCTGGAGTGGGTCCCAAGATGACAGCCTGGGTAAAAATTGGCTGGAAAATAGGAACAGAGAGTAATAGTAAATGGAGTCCACTGATGAAAGGGGTTACTAGTGGGACCGCAGGGTTCAGTATTAGACTAGTCCTCTTCAATGTCTTTATGTTTACATTGCAGAGGGACTGGAAGGAAAGTATGTCTCTTTGCAGATGACACAAAGATCTGCAACAGAGTTGATGCACAAGGTGGGGTGGAAAGGATGAAAAGGACTTGGCAAGGTTAGAAGAATGGTCAAATGTATGGCAGCTTAGATTCAATGCTAAGAAGTGCAAGGTAATGCACCTGGGAAACAAAACCCAGGGAAGAGTACAAATGGGGTGAGATACTAACAACAACAAAATGGAAAGGGACCTGGGGGTAGTCATATCAGATGACCTAAAGGCGGGCAAGCAATGTGAGAGGGCAGCAATGAGGCTGGGGATATTGGGATGCATAGGGAGAGGCATCACCAGTAGAAAACAGGAAGTTATTATCCTCTGTACAGACAGCTGGTCAGACCCCATCTGGAGTACTGCGTGCAGTTCTGGAGACCCAGTCTTCGCAAAGACATAGACAGGATGGAAGCTGTCCAGAGGAGGGCAACTAAAATGGTGCAGGGTCTGTACCGGGAGACATATGAAGAGAGACTAAAGAAGCTTAATATGTATAGCCTCGAGGAAAGGAGGGAGAGGGGGGACATGATAGAAACTTTCAAGTACCTCAAGGGAATCAACAAAGTCCAAGAGGGTAGCATCTTTCAAAAAAAGAGGTGTGCAAGAACAAGGGGGCACAATTTGAAGATAGAGGGGGGGCAGCTCAGAGGTAATTTAAAGAAGTATTTTTTCACAGAGAGGGTTGTGGATCATGGAACAGCCTTCGGAGGAGGTCGTGGAGTCAAAAACAGTGGTGGAATTCAAGAATGCATGGGACAGTCATAAGGCAATTCTAGGGGATGGGGGTAGGAAAAAGTAGGCTGCTGGTTAACTAGGATCTGCAGCTTATCCAGTAAGCAGGGAAATGGGCAGACTGGGTGGGCCAAGCGGTCCTTATCTGCCGTCAAATTCTATGTTTCTATGCCAGTGTTTCCCTCAACAATATTAGTGGGGGCCACAATGACATATTTTGTGCCATTGGGCTGCTGTGACGGACACAATCTGGCCATCAATTATTGAGCCAGGAAAGCACCTTCTGTTCTCAAAGCACTACAGAACAGTAAGTAAACATATTTTAGAGTACATTAATAAATATGGTGGACTTCCCAAATCTGAATGGAACTGAAGTTAGAAAAACATGGTTTCCTTCTAAGCAGCCTCTCTCTGACACAGTAGCTGCAACTGCAGTGTAACTCATTTTCGCCTGGGCAGCAATTTTGTAACAGGTTGAGCAATGGCTGGTTTGGATTCATATGGTGTTATTGGAAGTAATGAGGTAAATAAATGTCTATCAGTGCTTTTCCATATATGTGTAAAGGCCCTGGTAGAGCTTTTCTTTTTGCTTAAGTGTTGGTTCAAGTGTATGATGGCTAGTCAAGTGTTTGACGTTTTGCTCACATTTGGATTTCTTTAACCCCATTCTGTGAAGCCCCTATCCTTGTTGGCTACCCCAACCCTGTCACACTGACTTCTCCCAGAAGATAACCAACACATGTTCCCACCGGGCTTGCCCCTCCTGGCAGGGTCAGTGGGGTTCCCCAGCCTGTACCATAGGAAGGATCCACTTGGTGTCCTTGCCTGGGTCGTCTGGTGCAGAGCCTGTGGGTGGTCGGAATAATCTACTGGCTATGATTTTCTTCAGTTTCCTCCTCACTAGAGGGGCAAGCATGCAGTCCTGTCATGATGCAGGACACGTGCTTCTGAGCAATGTGTCTTGATGGCCACCACCCTTGCTCCCTACTCTGCGGTCCCTAGTGGCCTGCCCTCTAGCTTCCACTAAGGGCCAGGCTTGGACTGAGCTCCATGACCCCCTTTCTCTGGAGGGGGAGAGCATCCTACAGATGCTCAGTCCTCCCTCCTCCTAGCTGCCCTCTGATATCCTGAGCTTATTCCCGAATTCGGGTCATCAGCACCGTAATCAGTAGTGCTTCCTCTGCGCTGGTGGGCCAGCTGCTTATATGTGCTAAACATAAATGTAAGGACAAGGCACCCCCTTGCATCTATGGGTTTGTGGTGGTAGTCTTGTCAGGGGAGTACCTGCCTTACATCATAGAACCTGTACTTGCACAATCACTGCTACCACCTTGGGCCTGGAGCACGTGAGCAGGGGCGCTATAACCAATACACTAGGGCACCAATAAGCTTCAGACCACACACAAGCTGATGTCCATTGCTGGAATCAAGCACGGTGTATTTTTATTATAAGCTGCTTAAGTGGTACACCGCTCTCGGGGCATTCCCTTGCTGTATATCCTTACGATGGTACTTTGCACACACTACACTTCAGTTTCCATTGGCCATGTCCTACATCATAACTCCTTCAAACTCACCTGGGGCTCTGTAGAACTCCCCCCTCCCCACCGCCTGCCACACCAGTCTGGCATGAAATTTGACTGCTGTCACACCTAACTGGCCTAATAGTACCCAGTTTACTTGTGGAGCCTATTGCCCACACCACAACTATAGTATTTTCTAGGCTCACCTCAGAACTAAAGGGGCACAATTACATATTACATTAAAGAATGGGTCTCTTTCAAATCTACAGATTCCTAACCTCCCTTGCAGGGTCCCTGGAACCCTGGTGCTCACAAGACCATTTGTGCAGTGGCTCTGACCTCAGGCAGGGGGAGCCCTTACCTGGGGACAGGCTGTGCTGGCACATGTCTCAATGTGTCCAGTAGGACAGCAAATATGAAAAGTGTATCAGCATGTGAAAGCACTATCAAGTGCATAAAGCATGGCTGGTCTGGTCATGCATACCTCCCTTTGACACTCCACTGATCGCCCTAGTGGCCCCAAACAGACTCCCATGTCTTGACCCTCATATGAGGACTTGACCCCAGCCCTTGCCAGGTCTCCTCCTACCTGACACCCATTCATTTGGCTATGTGCCAGGGGGTTCAATACAAACTACATAGGACTTTACATGGTGAGCATTCAAGTTTTATTTTATTTATTTATTTATTTGTATTTCGGTTGACACCTTTGAGCCGAGGGCTCTTTTACAAAGGTTCCACGTCAAGATAATAAGATACAAAACATAACATGATCATTACAATGGAACTTACAAAAAAAAAAGACAAATAAGGTTGCAATAATAGCAGCCAAAGGCATTGTCAAGGAATTGTGTTGCAAGTTAATTATAAAGTACAAGTCATAGGCAGCTTAGTGAAGCTTTGTTAGGAGTGGGTTAGTGGGAAAACAGAAAGAAGAGTGGTGGTGAGGGGGTGGTATGGAGAGAGAGAGAGAGGGAGGAGGGGAGAAATGGGGGGGGTGTTGCGTTGGGTATGTGGTAGATGGGAAACAGCAAGGGAGGAGGAGGGGGGGATGAAAAGGAGACAGATTCATCCTATACCCAGTAATGGAGGGTAGGAGAGGAGGAGGAGGAGCTGAGGCAGTGAGGAGGGATGCTTGAGGGTAGTCTGCCTGGAGAGGATTATAAGAAGCAATCACAGAAGGCACAAGCCACGAGGTGTTGACGCAGTTTACACTTAAAAGCACCAATCGTGGCAATGTTGGAGATTTCTGTAGGTAGCAAGTTAAACCAGGTGGAGGCTCTGACAAGGTAAGAACGCAAGGTTAACTTATGGTTGCTCTAGACACAGACTGATTTCTCCCAGTTCTCTTCATTACTGCTGGGAGTAAACCCACAAGGGTCCCGGTGACCTCCATTGAATTGGTGGCCCATCAGTCTCCCACATATACCTTTTGGGGCTGATGGTCTCTGCTCCTCCCAAGGTAAGTTCCCTTAGGCCTTCCTCCCTCCGGCTGCTCCCATTGGTTTTCTTCTCTGGAGACCAGACACAAGGGGATTAGCACCACCTGACCCCAGGGACCCTGCCACCATCCCTGGGACTGCAGATCCCTCAGCCCAGTTACAGCCAGAGAGGCTAAACTTATCGTGTCTCTTTCTTTCTAGGCTCTAACCTCAGATGGCCAGCAGGCCCCCTCTACCCTGATGCCTGCTCCTTACAAAGGCTTTTGGGGGGAAGGGTAGAACTATTCATATTCATTCTCCAGTTTCTCACTGTTAACTAAGTCAGGCCACTCACAGCAGGAACATCCAGACATCTTCTCACGGGGCATTTCCTCCCAGAGAGCAGCTCTTAGGGTTTGGCTTAACCCTACAAGTGCTCTCTGGTAACCTGCCTCAAGCCAACTGAGGAGAGAAGCTGGTTACATAGCCATTATGAGTTTTTTTTTCCTGAAAACTCCTGTAGCCCATGTGCCATGTGCCAGTGGGCTACCACCCCTACCTGCTGACTACTATACAGGTTAAGGGGTCTGGGTTCTGTTTCAATGGTGATCGGGGGGTTCTTTCCCCAAAACAGAAGTAAAATAGTGTGGTGCCTTCACCCAGTGTAAAACAATAGTGGGCCAGGTGTTGAAATAGTACAATAGTTCTCAGACTTTGTCACAGTGAGCTTCCCCAAATCCATGGAAAAGATTTTGAGCCTCCCCAAAAATTGAAATAATCTTGGACCTCCCCAAAGAAAAATAACATGCTGTACTTTGCGCAGTACACCATGAATAAATTGAAACCCCTTTGAGTACTTAGCTCACATTCAGTTCTTTGTCTTATACCAATGTGGAACCTTTGAAAAAGAGCCTCCTGTGCTCGAAGGTGTTATCTGAATAACAAATAAATAAAATAAACAGATATTATTATTCAGCTTATTTTACCCCCAACAGGCCAACCTATGTGCGCTGCCATTTTCATTCTTGAACCATTGTTACCTCTTGTTGCAGTACCTTCATGGGTCAGACTGCTTTCTCTGTTTCCTGTCTATATGAAATAACCTTACTACATACTTTGCTTCTCCCCATCCTTCCCTGCTCCTAAGCAACTTCTCAGGGATTATTTTGCTCCTTCCTGTTATTGCTCTTAGCACTTCTATGCTCAACCCTTGTATTTGGGCTGTTCTGCCATCAGGCTACAAATTGATCAATTATCATCACTCATTATTAGTTTATTGTTCATATTTGTTTGCACTATTGTTCATTGTGTATTTCTTGATTGTTTTGCAGTTACCTTTTGAAATGTATTCACTCCCTACCCTTCCTCGGGTACACCTGAAATGAGCCTTGGCTCATTCACCTTCCCTTGTCACCTATTGGTAAATAAATACATTAAATTCACCTACCATTATCCTCTTTCAGTTTGCATCATCTCTTCAAACAAAATATATAAAACTAAAAATTTAAATATACTATTTTTTCAGACTTGCTTGAGCCTCCTCTGGAACAGGTTGGGGCCTCCCCAGGGAGGCTGGCCTCACCATATGAGAACCCCCAGAATAGTACAACCCCCTAGGATGCTGTGCCTACCCATCTCCCCTTCCAGTCAACTCACACCCTGAACACCACTTTGTTTGGTAATACTAACTGTAACACACACATAATTAATGACAGTAGCTAATAATATGTGCACAACACAGGAATTGCAAAGAACAAAACACAGCTTTATTTTTAGGGGTACAGCTGGGAAAAGGGTACCTGGACAAGGGGTTACATTTAGGGATGAAAGGTTTAGTTGATTAGTAAGGCCTGTAGGCCAAAACATTAACAGTGCCCACCCCACTGGTACCAGTGTAAACCCTCTTTTCTTGTCCTTACTTGTTACCCAGGTTTTAAAGCAGGCCTGCTCGTTGCCACTGGTCGGCTGGCATTGGGGCCCTTGGAGTAAACTTTACCAGAAAGCCTTAACAACTCTGAATAAATCCTCTTTGGCAGGGCAAGCTCTGGGTTACTTATCATTCTGCAGCAACTGGGATTCAGGTGCTGGCACAGTGGGTTTGAGCAGGCAGGAAACAACTACTCCATGGGACAGCAAGCAGATGGGCAGCAACTAGTGGCCTGGGGGATGAAGCAAATGCTGGCAACTAGTCGACCTTGGACTTGCTTGAAGAATCTTGCAGCTTGTCACCTTCTGACTTGCTTGCAGCATCTAGCAGCTTGTCACCTTCAACCTGCCAAGCAGGCCAGATTGCAGAGCACAAACGCAAGGCCTCCTAGGCCACAAGTGAACCCAGACCCAGAAGTGAACCTGTGGTCTGGCTCCCCAAATGGGTCCAGAGTGCCCTAGCACTCAGGCGTGTGCCTGTGACCCAGTCCACCCCACTCGATAGGGATTAGCAGTTCCCCTACCTGTCTCCAAGTTGTAGGTGAGTAGATTTGCAGTCTCTGACTTCTGGCCTGAATTGGAACTAGCAGCTCCGTGATACAGCAAACGGGCCCTTGGAATTTCACCTTGCCAGTGACGATTGGCTAGCAGCAAACAGTCTCTTAAGTGGCACTCCACCTTTACACAGCCGGATTTCAATGATGCTAGCAGGCTCTTCAGTTCTAGAGCCCTGCAGACCTTTTCCATAAGGTCCTTTAACTTTTGAGGCCAAGTTTGCCAAATTCAGGCACTGGTACACACGGTTCCACAAACCCCTTTTAACAAGCTCCAGGATTCTTCAGGCAACTGCAGGTTCAGTTGCAGAAAAATCACTGGATTCTGCAGGCAGAAGAATCCTTCTTCCAAATCTCAAGACGTTTGACCCAAAAACCCTTAGACAGGTCTCCAAACCTTTTTTACAATTCTCCAGACATTTGACTTAAAACCATGGACAGGCTTCCAAAACACTTTTTCCACACTTAGACTAAGCCCTCTTGACTCAAAAACAGAGCCCAAGCCAGACTGCCCAAACTGCAAAAGTTCCTGGGGTTTCACACAACAAATCCCAGCCTCCGATTGGTTAAATCCTGCTGTCTTTCACAAATATTAATAAACATTAACCTAGTTCGATTATTGATTGGTGATTAGTTCTTGGCACCTAGAATAAAGTTCACACCTCTCCCAAAAGGGATTTCATCAGTCTTTGGGTGCCTAAGCTATTGATTGGCTGGCCCAGGGAGTCAAAGTAGCAAAGATGGCTGCTTAATACACAGTTCCATACAGCTAAGATAGCAGTCCCAACTTTAATGCTTTGTTGCAGCCAAAATATACTGTCTTAGCCCATATTTGCCACATTGTCCAAAAGCAGCCTGTGTCCCCTGTAAAGCGACTGCACTATTACATGCTTAAACAATTTAGTTTACCTGTCACTAGTTCTGCATTACACAGTCCCCTTGGTGCAGTGACCCAGTTCATTAATATGCATGGTGTCCTCATTCACATTCATATATGCCCCCCCGATCACAACGCCGATAGGCGCTCTTTAAATAACTATTGTGGCCACTTTTGGGGCACCTCCCTCAGGTGTCCACCCCTCTACAAACTTGTTCCAGGGATTGGGACTACCAAGGAGGCAATTGCTTAGCCGCAGAAGCAGTGAGAGAACACCAGCATGCTAGCAGGCATGCAGACCCCGCAGGCACTTTTAAAGTGCCAGGCAGTGGCGGTCCTGTGATGCAGCTCCTCCGGCCCCCAAATGGTCCAAAACACTAATGGGGGACTGGACAGAGACCTAAATGGGCACAGGACCCAGGGATTGGCAGTGAACAGGCAGCAGGAGGAACAGGACCAGGAACAGAGTTCTCCCAGGGGAGAACAAGGCAAGCCCCACCAGAAGGGGGGGGGGGTTACACTCCAAAGTGAGAGTACTTCAAAATATGTTTAGTCCTAGATTTAGTAGCCATTTTTCAAGGCTTTAGATTTCAATTAAGGATACTGATAAGGACTTCAGCTTTGTTAATATATCATACTCCAAGTGCAAGTGTTAAATAGAATCTTTGAATCTAGGTTCTCATGAAGATTTGCACTGTTATGTGTAGGGCTGTACTTTTGTCACAGAATGTTTTGGAGGAAATCGTGTGTATTGTAATGGTCAAATGGCAACAATCACAGAAAATGTCATGAAAAGGCATGGATCCATTGTGTGCTGAACAAATCACATCTGTTCTGATATACTTTTTTTTTACAAGCATATCAGCAAATATTTATCTATTTTATAAATTATGTTGTTAAGCTAGCCAAGTGGTATGATGCAGCACATTGCACTGCCATCTCAGAGAGCAGGGCTCCCATACAAGACCACAAAATCCCATACTGGGGCTGACTGGGGGACAAAACAAATTGCGGGCAAGGTGTGCCTGGGCCATGCACATGGTGTGGCCACCACTTTTGACAAACCAGTAAGGTCTGGTAAAATTAGGTTTAACGGCTGACTGCTGGAGACACACTAATTGACTGAGCCACAAGGGCCTGAGGTCTTGGTGGGCTCACTAAGGAACCACAAAATTCTCTACCACTCAGGAGCCAATAACTAGACCAAGTTCAAGAGCAAAACACAGTTTTATTAACAGCAGCAGCCAGAAGAAAACGGGTTCATGCAGCCGGGAAGGTTGGCCCTATTAGGTGTCTTTCTAGGCAGTTCAGCTTTACCCCTTCCCATCTGATACCAGGCTTTAAACAGACCAAAACAGGAGCTCCCTTAACATAGTCTGTGGATACTGCAGGTGTAGAATCGGTGCAGACTCATAGGTGCTGCTGCAGGTTGGCTGGCGCTGGCACACTTTAAACAGAACAATGGGCTCAATTACCCCCCCCCCACCAATATGCCGTGCAATTGCTTAAATGGCAGTAAACCCCTCAAACCGGGGTATTTATAATCCAACTTGCAAACACAATGACATAACACTTGATATCCCTTGAAACACAAGCTGCTCCATGACTTACACAGATTTCTGGACCCAGATGGCTCCTCCTGTAGCAGCAGGCCTCTGGATCGCTGCTCTCCTGGGGTGATGACAATGCAGGCAATCTCTCTCGCTCTCTCTCTCTCTCTCTGTCTCTGCTCCATTCAGAACTGACAACTTTTAGCACATCAAGACCCCCCAGGGATAAGTTTAAAGGACAGAACATAGCTAAACTGCAGATATCTGGGGTGCAATTACCTTGTCAATTTGCTTTCATCCCAGGAAAAAAGATTAGCCATTCACGGTTCCCTCGGGGAAAATCCTTTGACTTACAATAGTTGTCGGGAAGAACTTAAGAGGGAGGTGTGTCAGAGAGAAGCCAGAATGGACATTGAAGAGAGGTTGATGTCTGGGCCAGGGAGGACCCAGACAAATTTGGAAGGTCCAGCATACTTTCCCGGGGAACCCTTGAATTACATCAGAGAGACCTTTGAGGTGTAGATTCCAAGGCCCAGAAGGGATTAAAGAGGCAAATACACTTTTGCTTTGAATACAGTGACTTAGATCAAAGAAACTTTTGAGATGTATGTGTAGCAGGGCACAAACCAGTTTGGTCTGGTTAACCTGAGGGAGGAAAGGCAGTGAGGTCACCTATTATGTTTTTTTAAATATTTTATTCGGACATCCTGTGAGATAAATTATAGATGTTGTTACACCAAGGCGGAGTTATGTGACCTCAGAAAGGGCCAGCTCGGAACTGTGTTTAATTGCTGAAAGAACCTTGACAGAGACACACAAGACAATATTTCTGACTAAGAGAAGAGAGACTCTTAAAGCACTGAAAGAAAGTAAGCATTAGATTAGACCAGTCTGAATGTATGTATAGTAGGAACTGCACTTTTACCTGTTTGTTTTAAGGCTGTATGTGTTGGGATATACTGTATATTAGTTCTGTAATTATTGTTCTGTTTTGATATTTTAAAGTAAAGAGATTTTACAACGGAAACTGTCTGGAGTGCCTTGACATTTCTTTTTATTTTAAGTGGAGCTTTTAAAGGTTATAAGTAACACGTGTATGAGCTTATTGTATACCAAACTGGGAAATGGATAGAGTTCTCTAAAGTCTTGCATAGAGTTCTAAGCTCATTTGAAAGACCTGATTGGGTGCCCATAGGCAAAGATATCTGGCTCCCCAAAGACAGAATTATCTGAGCCTAATAATTGGGTACGCTAACAAGAGGTTACCAGTTTGAATCCCTCCAGAGCTTGAGACTAAGGTGACTTGAACCCACAAAACAGACAAGAGGGTTACCTTGTTCTGTTCACTGTACACAAATCATACGCTCAGAGTTTGGCACTTTGGGAGTAGAGGACTGACTTGCTGAGGGAGTTTGTGACAGTGACAACTCAGCTACTGCAATTTAAAGTCGAGCTTGGGGGAAGAGGAAAAGATTCCAATTTTGAGGAAGCTCTCACTCTGTCCTAACAGGAAAGCTGTTGAGGGTTGCAAGTGACATCTCTGCAACTAGGTGCCCAAAAGCAAAGGAGGAGAGAAATGACCGCTGAGGCACTCAGCCAGTCTACATGAGCTTACGAAACAGACCAGGTGAACCAGAGGTGGTCAGAGAGAGAATAGTGTAAACGGTGCCCCCGAGCCCACTCAGGCAACTAAAGGGGTCCTACTGAAGAGAGCCCCACCAATTGCAGCTTGAATTCAAGGAAAGGCAATTTTATTTATAAGATGCCCAATCTCAGAGGCTCTGGGCGCCAAACATAAATAGGAACATACAGTGGTTAATTAAAACATATGGTAAAACCGCATTAAAAAAATAACAACGTTGATATTCAGCAGTATTAAAAGGTTTCCAGAGGTCAATTTTCAAGGGACTGGCTGGAATTAAAGAAGGCATCAGCAGTCAAAGGCCAGGCTGAAGAGGTGGGCCTTCAGCCTCCCCTTAAACACCTCAATCGAGGTAGCCTCCCGGACTGCAGATGGAAAGAAATTCCAGAGGGGCCGCCCAGAGACACTAAAAGCATGATCTCTCGAGGTCCTGAGTCAAACCCTGGGAATGTCCAGGAGGTCCCTCAAGGAGAAGTGGAGGGAGTGAGCAGAAGGCACCAGCGTCTGGAGCTCAGACAGGTAACCAGGACCCAGCCTGTATAGGGTCTTAAAGGTAAGAAGACCCACCTTGAAAAGGACCCTCCACCTGATTAGCAGCCAGTGCAGAGCACGCAGGAACAGAGTCGCATGACTGGCCCTCGAAGGGCCTGTCAGCAACTGGGCTGCTGCATTCTGCACTAGCTGCAGTTTGTGGAGGGTCCCTCCCATGATCCTGAAGTGCAGAGTGTTACAGTAATCAAGCCTAGAAGTCACAAAGACATGCACTAGTGTTGGCAAGTCCACAAACAGAATGAGGGACTTAATCCGAGCAATATTATGCAAGTGATAAAAACCACTGCTGACTACAAATGACACCTGATCTTCAAAGGTCAATCTGCAATCAAGGATTATGCCCAGATTTCGCATACTCGGAGAAACCACCAACGGCACAGACCCCAAAACAAGTCCAGAGTCAGCTCCCGGTGGCAACCCATCACACCCGTGACCAGGACCGATCACCAGCACCTCAGTCTTAGCTGGGTTGAGTCTCAGCCAGCTGGGAGCCACCCAGTCATTGATTGATTTTAGCCAGACAGCTGTTAAACACATCGACAGCTCCTGTTGTTCCGAGTGCGAAAGACAAATACAGTTGGGTGTCATCTGCATAGCAGTGAAACTCCACACTACTGTCGAATGATTTTGCCCAGGGGCAGCATGTACATTACAAACTACATCGGCAACAAGATCGAACCCTGAGGTAATCCACAGGACAGAGGCATTGGGGAGGAGGAGAAATTCCCCATCACCACCTGCTGCACTCTGTCTGAGAGATAGGACTCAAACCATTTGATGACGGTACCTACAAGTCCACAAAACTCACAGAGCCAATTGAGAAGCACAACGTGATCCACAGTGTCAAAGCTGAGGTGAGATCGAGGAGCACAAGAACTGACCTGTCTCCTCTGTCTCTAGCCCTAGGAAGATCATTATGTACTCTCACTAGAGCAGTTTCAGTGCTATGTCTGGCTGGAATACCCGACTGGTATGGCTTATAGATATCCCAGGACACCGGGTGATCCTCAAGCTGTTGTGCCACCAATTTCTCATCAACCTTGCTCAAAAAAGGCAGGTTGGAGATTGGACGGTAATTCGCCAGGATGTCTGAAGTCATAAATTCTATATCCAGAGGTGTAGCCGGAATGAGGGATGACTGAAGGTCCACCCGAAGTGAAGACATTCTTAGTATGGGCCAGGGAGAAGGACCCCACTCCGAGCTTCTAATGCTCTAGATGCAGACTTTGGGGGTGCAGAGCGAGATCGTCAGCTACAGGCTAGCCTTGAGCCATAGAGCAATGGACACAGAAGGCACATCTCCAAGTGGAGAGCAGGTCGATTTAAGGTAGCATAAGACCCACATGAGGGGTATGCTTGGATAGTCTATGTGAACAAGTAGACCTACACAGAGGTTGGATGGAGCAAAGTAGACCCTGGTGTGGGTCTGGAGATGGAGATTGCAAGTAGCAATCACAGGAGTGCATGCCAACTGGGTCCCTTAATAAGTCGAATTAGGAGTGGATTGAATTGCACGAGTGGGAGAGACGAGAATGGCTGGGCGAAGCCCGCAGCTGATGGTTGAGGTACAAGTACCAGCAGTAAACAAGGTATAATGGTAGGTAGGAGGAACTGTGAAATCAGTATAGGAAGGATAAGGTTCAAGACTAATGGAGTCTGACAGAGAAGAGGATCATACAAGGCAAACGACAGGGAGCAGGAGAAGACAGGTATGGTGAGGATTGGGAAAATGGAGGTATCAGTACGAGTGAAAGAGATGAACTAGGTATAATGATAGGTAAGAGGAGACATGGAGTGGAGGGAGATATGAGGTGAGTGGTTCGAGATGTAGGATTAGGAGAAAAATGTGCAATTAGGTAAGGTAATGGTAGGACAAGAAAGCTCCCAAAAGAAAGCATGGAGCAATCCAAGCAGGGTCAACAGAATGAGGATGAAGAAGAGGCAAGGTTGGACAGAGCAGCAGAGAAAGCCAGGTGAGCCAGCGGCTAAATATACTAAATGAATGAGGTGCTCCGGCTACTTGGAGCCATGGTGCCAGCTGCGGAGATGCAGTCCACCACCATGGGATAAACAGAGAAGCCACCAATTGGGCATCGGGACAGCAAATAGCTAGGAAAACAAGAAAGAGAACATAGATTGGTTGAATTAAACTAGTAGATGAAATGAAAGAAGTAAACACCTGAGGCTGGAGCTGGGCGAGGTAGGAGACACTAAAAGAGCTGAGGGAACATACAACCAGAGTATTGCGGTGAAAGGGGCGGCATGCTGAGATGGAAGCCCAAAAAAGAAAGGGGGGGCTGCAGCAAGCCATAATAGGCAGAGTGAAAGCCAGGATAGAAATATGGAAGAAAGAATGCAGCTAGGATGGAATGAAGCTAGATAGAATGACAGCCGTGATGGGGAATGGAAACTCCCAGTACGAAAGGCACTAGCAGGCCAAAGCTAGAAAGAGCAAGACAAGCTGTAATGGTGCCTATCTAAGTAGTAATGGTGGAGGCCAAGATATACAAGCATACGAGACTGGCAGGTAGGACAGGGATAGCAGAAATGCAGAAGTAGAGAGGGTCTGAAGATGGGCAGAGAAAGGCAAGCAAGCATGAAGGATTGCTAAGGAACCTTAACATAGGAATTGGTCTTGGGGTCTGGCAACTGCACGCCAAAGAGAGTTGAATTGAGAGCTGAGAAACGGATACTGTGGGTGAGGTGGCCACCGAATCTGAGTGTGGCTGGTGATGTCATACCCAGAAGGGTTGGGAAGAAATCAGGAATGCGGCCAGTGAGGAAAAAAAACAAAAGACAGGAGAGGAAGGAACAACAAGAAGACGAGGCATGAGGAGGAAAGTGGGGGCGGGGAGCAGAGCAGAATGAGGAAGAAGCAAGGGGGAGAAAAGGGAGGCGGTGGGCCAAGAACAAAGATGGGAAGGAGGAAAAGGAGCAGGGGGGGAGAAACACCAACCAGGGAACGAGAGCAGGAGGAGAAAGTGGTGGAAGGAGGGACAGTGGAACAACCACAAATGAGCGGCCGACTGGAGAAAATGTGAACAGGTGAAGGGGACCGGCGGCTGGAGGCACAGGAGAAGGGGGCAAGCAGCGAAGGAGGATGGTGCTTCTGGCCACAACGAAAAGAACAATCCTGGACCAGCCAGGAGGAACAGCCTTTTAAGGCCTGACTGGGGGCGTGATTTGTTGCTCTGCCCATTGAACTACAGGCGTAGCCTTGCAAAACTGGACATTTGATTTGTCAATTTAAAGATAGGAATATTGCAATTCCATATCTGAGGCAAATGTATAACTGTAGCTCTGTATTTCTTTGACTTAACCAGCAAGCTGGGTAAAGTGGGAATCATTAAAATTGTATTTCTCTTTCTTGCATTTGCAATTACCCCAGCATTCTTTTCAGAATGGCAAGCTGTGCATGGCCAGAATCTTTAGGAGTTGCTGTTGATTAGTTTCTGTAGATCTGCCATTAGTGTAGTTCCAGAGGTTAGAATGACTGACTAAATATATACTTTACAACCTGCCTACATCGGTTTGGGCTACTTAAAGAGCTGGTGACATGTTCAGGAGAACTTTAACAAAACCTAATACTTAGACACAGTCCAGCTTGTATTTTCTATTAGTGCATTATAAAATGGCATGAGAAAATGTAGAAATCTCATTGGCCAAGAGACATCAGCTGACTGTACATTAAAACTCTACATACGCACAGTCATCCTGGTCCTAAACCACATCACACAACAGGCAAATCAGTTCTCCTACAACCAGAACTATCTTCCATCAGTCCCCCTACAACTAGAACTGATTTTCCATCACAAACATGGCTGCTACCTTTGCACTATAAAAACCTTCAACTGGGCCCTAAAATAAAACTACCTTAAATTAAAAATAAAACAAATTAATTAAATATTTTTTCCTTGATCATCACACTCTCCTTACACACATAAACAAATTAGAAACAGTAAGTATTGTTTATAGTTTTCATTACAACTGGTTCTTTGCTGACAGTGAAAAATCACCCTTCTATCTTTGCCATGCTCATCAGGGAAATCTCTTCTGCTTTCCCTGACAGTGAGCTAATTGAGTCTGTGGCTTTAGAAAAGGCCTTATGTGTGTGTGTGTGTGTGTGTGTGTGTGTGTGTGTGTGTGTGTGTATTCAGTATATTAGGAGAGGAACATTCTGCCAGTGGAACTGAGGAGAATTTTGAATCCCTGTGTTCCATGGTAAACATTCCATAATAAACATTCCATTTCTTGAATGTGGGGAAACCCAGAGGGAAAAAAAAACAGAATGAAGAAAGTAAGCAATAATATAGAGGATAATGGCTGGGGATCAGGTGATAACCACGCTGTAATCACCTTGAGTGGTTGCTAGGCAACATGGTAAACCTCGAGAGCGCAGCTCGAGAGGTTTATTGTAGCCCTAGCAACCACGAGAGGTGATTTCAGCGTGGTTGTCACCGATCACCAGCCATTATCTTTTATAGTGTATGGTCAAAAAAACACTGTTTGCATTCTATGTGTGAGAATTATGGAACTCTGGTGCATTCTTTTTTGTTTTGCCACTGTTTGGAAGTTCCGAAGTGTGGTTAACAACTTTTAAAATTCTAAACAGTGCATAACAAAGCTGTGTAACTGCTGATTATGGTGGTTAATAGGCACTTACCATACATTATAAAGGAATAATGCCTGGCAGGGTGTGTGTCGTGCTGGGATAACGTCATGCCTGGGGTGATTGGGCATGAGGCCGCAGGCCAAGGGTGGCCGATCACACCAGAAGTGACGTTATCCCAGTACGACACACACTCTGGAGGGCATTATTCCTATTATACAATGGCTTGTTGTTATACAGAATTTTAAAAAAATTCATTTTAAAGATGTTTTTGTTGGTGTGAAAAAATATTTTGGTTTCTTCAGAGAAAAAGAAAATAATCATCCAAAGCCAATGCAATAAGTTAGGAGATTCATAGTGCTGAGACTAGACCTGTGATGTTATGCTTGTTAACATCATGGGTCCAACCCCAGACTGACCAATCAGAGTCCAGGAAATGTTCTTGTCATTGTATAATACTATATAAATAGGACACAGCGAGCAGTTTATGATACTGTCAGTGAGTGTGGCAGTTTTGAACCACACTCATGCTTGCAACATCAGGGAACTGAGAAGCCTGTTATGGCTTCCTTTTAGTTTTGTCTAAAAAGTGAGGAGAATGAAATAATGTAAGGGGGCTATGTGTCATACTTAAAATGAAGGAAACAGCATTTATGAATTGTTGTAGCTGGCAGGGGAATATGAAGCTTAAGTGGGCAGGGAGGCACACACTGTATAACACTACTTTAATCTAGACCCAATAGGCGGAAGGACTATTTTATGTAAAAAGCACAGATTCACTTACATTTTTACTTATTTAAAAATGTGTTTCAAAATTAAAAAAAAACTGCTTCTAAAAATAAAGGGCCATTTTATAAGCACAATAAGATACTCCGGGGTTGTGCATTACAGTGTGATAACTGCACTCCTAGGGATGACCGGCATTCAGCCTTCAGCCTTTTGCCTAACTACGCCTCTAGGAGTGTGGTTATTACACCATAACGCACACCCCATTGTGTCTTATTGCTTAGATATTCCTTCTCCCCATTATTCATTACTGAGGTCATTTGTATGAAAACAGGATCTTTGCTCCTGAAGACTTTATCTATTCCTTCGGCTTTCTCCCTACCTGAAGTCCAAGAGCACTGCCTGTAACATCACAGTTACTCCCATAGCAACAGATTGTGATGTCACAACAGAGGATTATGACTTAAAGGAGGGAGTAAGCTATAGAGGCAGATGGACGCTAAAGGAACTCTCAAGCGATAAAGATCATATATTCATGCAAATTTCCTTAGTAATAATGGGGAGGAGAAATATACAAAATATGAATGAAATACAGGCAGAATTGTACCTAATTATTATGTTTTTTAAAGTTTTCTTTGAGGCGTCAGCAGCTCTTTAAGAATCATGAGAGATTTCCACTGTTTATGAGGTATTAAACCACTTTCTTTTTTCATATCAGGTAGCAGATGTGTGCTTAACTTCAGTGCAGTTTACTGTTTAGTCCTACAGTATCTGCTGTTGATATTTTGATTTGGCGTATATGTATTCTTTTCCAGTATATTTGGATCAGAGCGGGAGTTCACCTGTTTACATCTACTTATCCATGCTTTGGGCGTGTATTTTGAAATGTTGTACTGTTTTTGTAAAGATATATACTAATTTTGTGCATTTGTTATATGTTTTTAAAAGTTGTATATGTAGCCCTGGTACCGTGTCTACAGAGGGCTACTACCCCTGCCTTGCTGGCCAGACCAAGGTTAAGGGTCTGGGTTCTCATTTTGCTGTTACCGGGGGTTCTTTCCCAAGACAGTACAATAAATAGCATGGTGCCTCCACCCAGAGTACATTTTAAGTGGGTAGATATTTCACCAGTACAACCCCCTGGGATGCTGTACCAACCCCCCCCCCATACAGTCACGCTAACACATGGATACCATAAACCAAAACCCCCAGTTTTTACACTTTGCATTTTTTTGCTTCCGCTAATAATATGCTCACTAAAAAATAGACTCGTAAGTCAGAATTCTTCTGAAACAGTTAAACCACATCTTTTATGTACATGGGGAGGGCTAGGAATGAATAGAGTGGAGCAGAGGTTAATCAAACATTCTCATTTGGCATTCAGAGATTAGCATTTTACCTTTTTAGAACAATCATATCCCCTTTAAATCTCCAAACCATGTTTTAATGCTTGCAGCCACCAACCCTCTGCCTAGCTAAGTACTGCAGATTTTAACATTTACACAAACCCCAGCTGGTACCACTTTTTGACCCCTGAAAGTCCTAGCTGGGTACCCACTGCTGACCATACCTCTCAACCTCCTGCCTCATAAATCAGGGACAAGGCTTAAAAAAATCAGAGGCAAAGGACCAAAATCAGGGACACTTCTTCAAAATTGGAGATATCCATTCAGGGAGCTGGTAGAATAAAGGGCTTAGTGTAAAATGTATTTTCTAAAGAAAAACAAGCCTGTAACTTTAATGTTTGACATTAGTTTGTGCTTATAACCCCTGCTGTTTGGTCAAGGAAACACAATTTTTAGGAGGGACAGAGTAAAATTTTGAGGCAAAATCAGGACATCCCTGAAAATCAGGGACAGTTGAGAGGTATGCTGCTGACACGTTGCAGGCCTGTGGTGCAGCTGGTCGGCCGGTGTAGGTGCGTTTACTTTAAATAAAAAAAATTTTCTGTACATTCAGATACTACTTTAGAATCTTACTATGCCATTGGGCATAAACTTGAGACAATCTATTTACATCCCCCTAGTGCAGGATAATTCTTGCCTTTACTCACAGTCGCTGGCAGCATGGTGACTGCGCCTCTGGGGAAGATGGAACAGCAGAACTCAGCGACTTGGATTTGAAGAGACTGGAGATGTGGAGCAGGCACTTTGCCATTGGGATCTTCCAACTTGATTGACAGTGTCTTCAATCTTTTAAGTTTAAAAAAAAACATCCTTCAGTCACACTACCATCATGACAGCTGTGCCCCTTTTCTCACAGGTCACTGTCCCTGGCTTCTTACCGAGCACACGGTCTCATTGAGCCTTGGGCAAACTCAGATGTGGTCCTCCGAGGACTCTGAACTTGGCACTGACTGAAACACATTCTTTCACTCCATCAGTCCCAATATGTGAAATCTCTTTGCCTCACTATGCAGG
Source organism: Neoceratodus forsteri (assembly GCA_016271365.2). Lineage (NCBI taxonomy): Eukaryota > Metazoa > Chordata > Ceratodontiformes > Ceratodontidae > Neoceratodus > Neoceratodus forsteri. The sequence goes on from CM057449.1 coordinate 1,734,774,100, forward strand.
TGCTCTTAACCCAAAAGAGGTTTTCTATCCTCCTTCTGCAGACTATTTGGTTTTACTGGCCAAGCCTCCACGTGTCAGGGAGACTCCCATACCAAGTTTGCCTGGTTTCAGTGGCTAAGCCCCCACATGCCGGGGGACTCCCACTCCCATACCAAGCTTTTATAGACCTTTTTCCATAACCCTTTTTCTGTAAACCTTTGGCCAAAATGTCCTTCCACTTTCCTGTGACATTAAGTCTAACCAGGTACAGACAGAACTTTTTTCCTTACTTGAACCTTTATACTTGTTTCTCAACGCTGTGATGTAGACACAATTCAACCTCTCCTTGCACTAAGGGCTCTGCAGCCCCCAAGAAGATCTCCATCTACTTGAAACTCCAAACACCTTTTCTCTCCGGAACCTTTTAACAAAACCTTCACTGCTGTGGTGTAGCTCCTTCCCACAGCAGCCTTTTTCAGAACCCTACAGCTCTCTCTCTCTGCTGAGCTTCACACTGATACTCCCTGACCTCATCTAGTCACATCTGGGGAAAGGAAGCAGGCAACCCTCAAGAAGGCCTTTCCCCAGTCTTGCAGCCCCATTTTCTGCATAGGGGCTGGAGCCACCCTCCCTCTGGAGGGGCTCCTGCTGAACTAACTCGGAACCAAACAGTCCTCTGGGTTTTGGGAGCACTCTGGCAGCTTCCCATTGGGTGAAATCACTGTCCTTGACAACAATTAATATGTATGAACCTCCCTCAATGCCAGAGGATCTACGATGCCACAGCGACAACTTTACTGTGGTGCGACCTTACAGTGAGGGAATTTTGTCAACCACAATTGCGGTTGGCATAAACCCCTACAAGAAGGGACTCGGCACCCCCCCCCCCGCATCCCCGTAATAAAGATAATCAACTCCGAGTCAGAGTTAATTCAGGGAAGGGGTGCAAGACCCTGAGAAAGCAGTACCAGTGTCCCATGGCGACATTACAGTAGGAACAGCGAACTGCCACTGTAATGTTGTTCGCTGTCAATGTTTCACTGTGGAAATAACATACAGACACCTGATTGGTTGGGTAAAAGAGTGCCAAGTATTTCTCTAGCTTCTTCCCCCACAAATATGTTTACTGTCCCACAAGCCTCATTGGCAAATCCTGGCACTCCCATTGGCTGCACAATGGTCACCTGGCTGTAAATATGGCAGCTGGAAAACCGTTTGGCTGCAGTCCTTGTAGTGTCACAACTTGCAAGTCCCAGAGCAACCAGAATAAACATTTTTATTTTATATTTGCCCCACCGAATTAGTAGCAGCCCTATCCTTTATCACACCATGGCACAGTTGAATGATTTTAATTATCCCTCCACCTGTTGCTAGCGCTGAAATACCATGCTCCCAGGTGCTAGACAGGCTTACTCATTCACATTCAGTTGGCCTCACTGATATGCATGAGGCTTTTCCGATTCTTCGGCACTGTATTGGCGCTCTTTAATTAGACCACCCAGAGGCTTCACTTGGGCCTCCTTCGGGTCTCCGGTCCCCGATTAACTCAACAGGAGGACCAGAACCTCTTGAATGGCTCCTGAATGGCCGCAGGAATGGCCAAAAACAACAATGCATTACTGCGCATGTGCGGACCACCGGCCCTGCACCAGAGTGCACAACAGAGTGGTGGCTGTGGGGGTTTAGCTCCTCTAGCCCGGATTTAGAAACAAAACACATTGGGGCTGGATGGAGACTCCAGGGACTCCACAAGGACTTGGACCAGGAGAATTATGGGGGGAAACGGTGAATGGGGCAGCCCTGAGGGGCAATCAGGTAAGCCCCCGAGCAGGGGGGTTACATATAAATTGTGAGGGACAAGTCAGAAGAAGTTACATTAACCTTTCCCACATATACATATAGTTATCATTATTCTCACTAAATGGGTTTACTGCATACCACTTGTCGGTATTTTATACAAGGGACTACATTGCTTGACTGATTTTTTGAACGCTGCCCATGGTCTTGCATCCAAAGGATGGCAAGTAAGGGGGAGGTATTGCTGGTAGGGGACGTCAATCAATCGGATGTGTACTGGAGTCTCCCAGCTGTTGGAACAGTTAAAAGTAGAGGCATCCTGGACTCCTTGCAGAGGGTGTTCCTCAAATAACTAGTTAAGGAACCCACTCATGGAGGGGGCAATACTGGACCTGGTACTGACAAACAGGGACAGTGCTGCTGACTTCATGGTGGGTGTCCACCTGGGGACCAGTGATCATCGTACGGTGTGGTTCAATATAAAAACTGGGCCAGAGTCAAACTGCACTAAAACAAGGGTCCTGGACTTCAGGAAGGCTGATTTTAAGAAAATGGGAGAAGGCCTCAGGGATGCCCTAGCAGGGATAGGGAAACTGGGTAGAGTAGAGGCACAGTGGGCAAGAATAAAAGAGGGCATTGAGAAAGCAACAAAACTATGTACCAGGCAGGTTAAAAAGGGCAAGAGAAAAAAAGAGACTGCCATGGTTCTCTAGACAGTAAGACAGTAAGGGCAAAAAAGCTAGCATTCAGAAGGTACAAGATGACACAGAAGGGGGAGGATAGGGAGAGATATCAGGAGAAATATCAGGCGAAACAAAGGGAGGCAGAGATAGCAGTTAGGAGTGCAAAGGCGCAAACAGAGGAGAATATTGCTAAATCAGCAAACTAGAGGGAATAAAACATTTGTTAGGTGTATATAAGTGAAAGGAGGAAGATCAAAGGAGGGATAGTAAAGATAAACGGAGAGGGAAGAGTTTGTGTGGAAGAAGACCAAAAAAAAAGGCAGACATTTTCAACAAATACTTTCGTTCACTATTTATAGAGGAAGGGGTAGGTGATGGGCCACAGATAAAGGACAAGGGCATTATAGGAAGGGAGGTGGACACTAGTCCTTTTACAGAGGTGAGAGTCCTCAAGGAACCAGCACAACTAAAAGTGGACAAGACAATGGGGCCTGACGAGGTACACCCTAGGATACTGCGGGAGCTCAAAGTGGTGTGGGCTGCACCTCTGACAACCCTGTTCAACTGGTCACTAGATAAGCGGGAAGTTCCGGGGAACTGGAGGAGGGCAGATGTGATCCCACTTCATAAAGGTGGTAACAGGGAGGGAATCTAGAAATCTCATTGGCCAAGAGTCATCAGCTGACCGTACATTAAATCTCTATATACGCCCAGTCATCCTGTTCCTAAACCACAACACACACTAAGCAAATCAGTCCTCTTACAACCAGAACTATCTTCCACCAGTCCCCCTACAATCCAAACTGATTTTCCATCACAAACATGGCTGCTACCTTTACACTGTAAAAACCTATCAACTGGGCCCTAAAATAAAACTACCTTAAATAAAAAATAAAACAAATTAATTAAATGTGTTTTCCTCGATCATCACATTCTCCTTACACACATAAACAAATTAGAAACAAAAAGTATTGTTTATAATTTTCATTACAACTGTTTCTTTACTAACAGTGAAAAATCCCCCTCTATCTTTACCATGCTCATCAGGGAAATCTCTTCTGCTTTTCCTCATGGTGAGATAATTGAGTCTGTGACTTTAGAAAAAGCCTTTGTGTGTATGTGTATACAGTATGTTAGGAGAGGAACATTCTACTAGTGGAACTGAGGAGAGTTTTGAATTCCTGTATTTTATGGTAAACATTCCATGATAAACATTCCGTTTCTTGAATGTGGGGAAAAACAGAGAGAAAAAAAAAACAGAATAAAGAGAGCATTAATACTATATAAACAAAGAGAAAAGGTGGCAAATTACTCACCCTGCTGTTTAGCTTTGGGGACAGAGTGAGCAGTTCATAATGCTGTTAATGAGTGTGGCAGTTTTGAACCACGCTCATGCTTGCAGCATCAGGGAACTGAGAAGCCTCTGTTATGGCTTCCTTTTAGTTTTGTCTACAGAGTGAGGAAGATGAAATAAAGTAAGGGGGCTATGTGTCATACTTAAAATGAGGAAAACAGCATTTGTGAATTATGGCTGGCAGGGGAATATGAAGATTAAGTGGGCAGGGAGGCATACACTGTATAACACTATTTTAATCTAGCAAAAATAGACAGAAGGACTATTTTATGTTAAAACATTTTTACTTATTTAAAAATGTGTTTCAAAATAAAAAAAACTGCTTCTAGAAATAAAGGGCCATTTCATAAGCATAATAAGACACTCTGGGGTTGTTTCATTATAATGTGATAACTGCACTACTAGGGACTACTGGCACTCGGCCTTCAGCTTTGTGCCTAACTACGCCCCTAGGAGTACGGTTATCACACCATAATGCATACCCCATCGCATCTTATTTCTTACCTGTCAGCCTGACTTTGGTGATGGGTAAAATAATGGAATCACCACTGAAGGAAAGAATTGGGGAATACCTTGTGACCAGTGGATTACAGGACCTGAGGCAACATAGTTTCACAGAGAGGAGATCATGCCAGAAAAACCTGATCGAGTTCTTTGACTGGGTAACCAGAAAGGTGGATCAGAGAGAAGCAGTGGGTGTGGTCTACCTTTGATTTCAGTAAGGCCTTTGACACCGCTCCACACATAAGACTGGTGAGCAAGCTGGGCAACCTAGGAGTGGGTCCAAAAGTAGTAAAATAGGTATGCAGTTGGCTAAGCAACAGGACTTAGAGGGTGGTGGTAAATGGTGGTCACTCTGAAGAAGGCAAGGTGACCAGCCGGGTGCCAAAGGGGTCAGTCCTAGGCCCGGTCCTCTTCAATGTCTTTATTAGCGACATGGCAGGAGGGCTGGAAGGGAAAGTGGTAGTAGTAATAATAGTAGCATATTTTATTTATTTAAGGTGCCCTTCCCCAAAGGCTCAGGGCACCCATACAGAAAAAGACATCATAAAACATCATAACAAATCAAATAATCCATCTAACATCACTAGAACTATAAATATAATAAATAATTCATCCCATTTATATTTATGTTGCTTATACTCTCAGCAAACAGCAATAATTAAACTCTGTTTATTCTGTTGATCCCCAAAGGCTTGGTGGAATAAAAATGTTGTTAATCCTCTTTTAAAAATCTCAACAGAAGGGACCTCCTTCAGGTACCCAGGTAACGAGTTCCAGAGGATCGGTGCCGCTACCTCAAAAGCACGATCCCCTGATGATTTCAGTCTCACCCTGGGCACCTCCAGGAGATCCTCTCCTGTTGACCAGAGAGAGCAACTGGGGAAGTAGGGATGCAGCAGCTTTGCCAGGTAACCCAGACCCAGACCCAGCTTGTGTAGGGCCTTATAGGTCAGTAGATCTATTATAAAGGAGATGTACCAGCACACCGGTAGCCAGTGCGAATCGTGCAGTACTGATGAAATACGGTGCGATCTTGGAAGACCCGTCAATAGCTGAGCCATCACAATCTGCAGCAGCTGCAGGCACAGCACACACCCCTTCACCCCAAGGTGGAGAGCGTTTATAGTAGTCAAGCCTTGGGGTAACAAATGCTTGTATCAGTGTGGCCAGATCTTCAGGAGGGACAAGGGATTTTATCTGGGCAACATTCTGGAGATGGTAAAATCCATTCCCGACAACCACTGACACCTGGGCATCCAGTGTCGGCTCATGGCCATAATGATACCAAGACTTTTCACCTTGGTGGAGGCCTGCAGTCTGGACATCCTGATAAGTATGCCTGTTTGCGGATAACAAAAAATCTGCAACACAGTGGACACGCCAGTGAGTGTGTGTGTGTGTGTGTGTGTGTAAATAATAAAGGACGATCTCAATAAGCCGGAACACTGGTCATGGGTTTGGCAACTGGGTTTAAATGCAAAACAATGCAAGATCATGCACTTAGGGCACAGAAACCTGGGGTAATGTACCAACTGGAAGGGGAAGTATTGGAAGCCACAAAAACAGGAAAGGGACCTGGGGGTAATATTACTGATGACATGAAGGTAGCAAAGCAGTGTGATAAGGCAGTGGGGAAAGCTAGCAGGATGCTCGGGTGCATAGAGAGGGGTATCACCAGCAGAAAGAGGGAGGTAATGTTACCCCTGTATAGATCGATGATGAGGCCTCACCTCGAGTACTGTGTCCAGTTCTGGAGGCCCCATCTCTGGAAAGACATAGATAGGGTGCAGGCAGTACAGAGAAGGGCAACCAAAATGGTGCAGGGCCTACATCAAAAACCCTACAAGGAAAGACTCAAGGAATTAAATATGTACTCTCTAGAAGAAAGAAAGGAAAGTGGGGACATTATAGAAGCGTTCAAATACCTCACAGGTATTAAAAAGGTACAGGAGGAGTAGTATTTTACATAGAAAAAAATCCTCGAGAACAAGGGATCACGCTGTGAAACTGGGGGGAGGGACTCAGAGGAGATGTGAGGAAGTACTTCTTCACAGAAAAGGTGGTGGATGCCTGGAACAGTGTCCTCAGTGGAGATGGTGGGCGCTAAAATGGTAACAGGATTCAAGCATGAATGGGATAGACACAAGGGGACCTTAGAAAGGGGGGAAACCAGAGACAGAGTAAGATCTGCAGTGGCACTGTAGCTAAGGAAAATAGAGCAGACTAGGTGGGCCAAAAGGTCCTTATCTGCCGACAACTTCTATGTTTCTATGTTATAACCAAAGTTGAGATATTTCTGTCTCTGGGACATTACTGTTCTAGTGACTATATTTGATATCCCTCCAAATTAAGGATGCTCAGAATCAGACAATTATGATTCACTACTAGGATTTGGGAGCTTCCAAATCCTAATCTGATTCTGTTTCAAATCCTAAAAGGACCTAAAAATGGGATTTAGGATTTGGATCTGAAATCTTAAATTCTAAATGCCTATTTAGAATAGTTTTTAGGATTCAGTTTAGGATTTAGGATTTTTGGACTGCAATTCTGAAACCCCCAAATCCCAAAACTGGATAAGAATCCGGTGTATCCACAGATTCTGAGCAACACTACACTGAATCTGTGTCAGTTGTTAGTCAGGTGTATCCTACTATAGTTTTTTCTTCTGTTTTTTGTTCTGATGTTGTACTCTGCAACTGGGAACTGTTATGCTTTTCCATGCTCAGAGAGCAGCTACATCTCCAAGTCGTCTCTGAAGCAGAACTAAAAGGTTCTAGAACAGCTCCTGATGTTGTTGGTTCACTGTAGGATCCAGTACTACTATCCGTTCAGACACCCTGTTAGTCACAGGTGGATCTGTCTGGTTGATTCTCAATGGCAGATTGGTTGCCTCAGTCCCAGGTGAATTAATGTAGTCCTCCTGTGTCTCAGGAACCCTATGTGGCTCCTTTGCAGGCTCCGGAGCCCTGTTGGCTGTTCTGTCAAGTGCCATTCTCTTATCCTGTTGCCATATTGATGGGGGTCAGAAGTGACTAAGATGGCTGCTGCCTTGCAATCTCCAGGGTTACTGCCCCATATCCCTTATTTCTTTTTTACGTTTTATTAAAGTGTTACTACCCCTTTCGACCAGCCAGCCCCCATCATCCCTGGTCCACCCAGCCCCATCACCCACCTTGTCTCCAACTTACCTGGCTCCAAGAGCCCCCCCCCATGGATTTCCCTCAGTGGAAGGGCCAGAGTGGGTAGGGCCGTCTTTGCCTCTGAGCACAATCCAGATCACAGCCCTGCCCATTTAGTAGTGTGGGGCCTTTAGCAGACCAGGAAGTCATCAAGCCGGTCAGAGTGTCCCTCCAGCATTTTCTCCCTAGGGCCACCACCATGCACCCACATGCATATCAGCTCCAAGGGCAGCCCTCCCACAGTTGGGATGATCCAGCTGCACTACCACCTGACCTCTGCCAGGTAGCAGCCTAAGAAAGGAATGCCAGTACACCCCCAACAGAGGATAGCTGTCCCTTGGACACTCAGTCGCCTTTCTCCCAGCTGATTCCCGCATGATTGGAGTGTACTCCTGCACACCAGTCACCACTGAGGTAGGCGATAACGCCTTTACTATGCCATTGGGCTGGCTCCCATAGTCCTTTTTGTAAAGGACCCATGCCCTTGAAACACATTAGTGCCCCCTTTTGTGTGGCTGCATGGGTTTGCACTACTGCTCTTATCATTCGGGGGCAACAGAGAAGTGTGGTCACTTGTCTGTTAGCAGAAGGTGGCTGCTTTGATATGTGATGGGAGCCATGGTTATCTATGGCACAACCAGTGCAGATGAGCAGGTACTCCCATCTCTACTGTGGCTTCCCTTGCCAGTCCAAGTCCTCAGGGGCTGGACGGAGCAACACAGAAGGCTGGCAGCAAAGGGAAGCACCTACATATTGAGGGGGGTTATGTAAAGAAACATTGGTATGCCAGCCCATTGGGGAAGGGTGCCAACCTGTGATGCCGGTGACCCAGGTTCAGGAACGGACCTGGGACGTTGGAGGGCTGTTTGGAGGGAGAAGAATCGAGTGTCTGAGGACTGCTCCTTCTCCGTGGGGAGGGTGGGGAGTGTGGCGGTGTTACACAGACACCTACTGGAGGCTGGGTGTACCGCTCACGCCGATGCCAACATGTTCAGGTATTGCGAGTCATGGCTGATGTGGGAGTGGCAGCCGAAGGGGTCTGTGACCGAGTCGAGGTAACAGTGGTAGGTGGCACCAAAAAAAGTATAAATAAAAAAAAAAGAAACATCGATACATATAAAGTTAAAAACAAATTCTAGCCAGCCCAGTGGTGCGAAGGGCTGAGGCATCATGCCTTACCTCCCACCATGCCAGTGACCTGTGTTCCTGGTGTGAACAGGTCGCTGGGGGTTGGCCGGGGAGGGAGAGGATTAAGCATCTGGAGGATAGCTCTCCTCTCCCAGGGAGGGAGGTTAGAAGAGGCTGGCATCAATCTGACACCTAGCGGTGGCTAGGTTGACAGCACGCAAGGCCTCTCAAGTACGCAGGGGAGGTGGAGCAGTCGGCCGGTGTGCTGTGGGTGGAACCGCGCACAGCTTGGCCATTGCTGACATGGCACACTCCACCTATGGGGGTCCAGAACACCAGGGAAAATGCTGGCAGCTGGATGACGGCAGGTGCTTGCAGGCCCCACCACGACAAGCTGGGGTGCCAGTCCAAACTTTATCCGGACATCGGTGGGGGCCTGGGATCCCCCTGCTGACCTAGCGGGGGGTAAGCCCTGGGGAAGAAGACTGGCAGTACCCAGCGGACATCAGAGGATGGGGCTGGGGCTTCCTCCCGAATGTGGGCTGACCCGGAGAAGGAGCATAAAGAAAGAATAAAAAAAAATATTCTCATTGGAGCAAGCAGGCTTTAGGAAAGGTTATTCATTTATAATTGTTTTCTATTAAATCATCCTCTTTTTAAATGTTGTAGTATTACGAGAGCAATGCTATGTACTGCATTTACTTTGGGAATTTCTGATTGAGATGGGACTGAATCATGGAATAGTGGGCCTGTTTTACTCTTTACACCGCAAGACATGGATATGCAGTAAATAAGTTTAACTAAAGGTAATCTACACAAGCAGTTTAAAACTTGGAGACACTATGAAAGGATTGACAGAGATGGCGGTGAAGGCAATGGTGGCAGTCTTGACAAGCATAAAGAACTAAACCTAACAAAAGTCCATGCAGAACACCTGAGAATGCAATCTGGGCCATGAGTCTGTGCCTCCTGAGCCTCCCGGAGCTGGACTTAGTTGGAGTTCTGGCTTTGCCTGGAGACAGAGACCAGGTACTAAAGGCAGCCAGAGAAGCATGTCACATTAGTTTTGAAGAACAGAGGGTGCTGTTATTTCCGGACATTGCCTATGCCATGATACACAAAGGGGAACAATCAGCACTGAGAGCACCACACCGAAGTGTGGGGCTGGCCCCAGATTGTACTTTGTGTGCAAAAACATGTGTTTTATTTACTCGCCTTTTACTGCAGTATAGTAGAATGTATCACTCTGATTGGGCTGACTTGCAAGCTGACATTTTCTGTAACTACAAATCCCAGAATCGTTTTTTTTTTCCAATTGTTTAACCAGGAGAATCTCCTGCAGCTGACATCAGAGGAGGGCTACAGCAGGGGAAGATTCACCCAGGGAGAACAGCAGGACCGGTAAACCTCTGATCAGAGAATATAAAAGTTCTAACATGGGTGGTGGAACCAGCAGCCGACATGTGAGGATATTCTTTCCTACAGCTCCACCTCATACACTAAATACAGAATAATGCATGGTGTGTGTGTGTAATGAGGATTTCATGCACACCCGAGGTGTGCGATGCCTTATAAACCCCAAGAGCAAAGCTCAAGGGGTTTATCAAGGTATCGCACACTGAGGGTGTGCATAAAATCCGAGCTGACACACACTTCTCCATGTTTTATGTTTTATAATAACTGGTTCCTTTGATTTTTTTTTTGTCAGATAGGTGCTTGTCGAACTGCCTAACCTTGGTCTTGGTTTTTCTTAGAGTGTTTCTTTCTTTTTTCTTGCTGCTGTATGGATTGTTGTCTTTCTAGGTCACTAAGTTGCTGAAATGGTGATGAATGTGCCATTTTTTAGGTGGATAGACAGATGTTGGTAGACTGCAGGTTATTTTTAATTCCTGTGAGAAATGTGTCTTTCTTCCACTACATGTAAGTTAGATTCCTACTAAGTGGTTTCAGTGAGGTTAACACAATCAAGTCGACAGTGCGAGGAGCCAGTAGCACAAGCATGAGAGCGATTTTAGAATTTTTGCAAAAGCTACTTAATCACTCTCTGTTATACACGAGTGATCATACACATATGTGTATAATCAAACTCCGTTATACACAAGTGATTATCCACAGCTGTGTATAACGGAGTTAAGAGGACTTCTGCCCAAAGTTGATAATCAGCACTAACTAGTTATCGTTATAACAATGTCCTTTTTACCAAGCCACACTAAAAATGTAATCACATACTCAGATCTTTTACTTTGTTCATAAGTCAGGTGTATACTCACCTTTTTTCCACCATGTGAAGACTGAAAACAGATGCCCAGAAGGAAAGCAGGAAGGGAAAATCCTTGCATCAGCAGTGAGTTCCAGCAAGGACAAGCAAAGTATGGATGGACACAGGTATCTGGAAAGCACAGTCAAGGCTGTGCTTGAAGTAGTCCACCAACTGGATAAAAAAGTTGAGGCATTCAATTCACAAGTATCACTCACTGAAACTAAAGTAGACTCGCTAGAAGCTGAACAAAAAAAAAACCTTTCCTTCCTCCTTGTTCAACAAAGCGCAAACAGCAGTCGCTGCAGAGGTAACAGAGAATAGGGTTCTGAGAGCTAGACTTGAACATTTAGAAAATATGGCAAGATCACCTAACTTCCACTTTTTAGGAATACCAGAGGGAGTGGAGGGTTGAAAACACCAAAGTACATGAAAAAGCTAAAGGCTGGCCCGGTGGTGCTGAGGGTTGAGGTGCTCGATGCCACACCTTGCGCCACACTGGTGACCCGGGCTTGGGAGTGAGTTCGGGTTGCCAAGGGTCAGCAGGGAAGGGAGAAAATCCAGTGTCCGATGGATGGTTTTCCTCTCACGGGGAGGTAGAGAATGCTGTCCTGCTCATTGCTGCCTCCTGGTGGAGACCAGATGGCAGCACTGGAGTTAGGGAGGCGTGAGCGGGGCTATGTGGCATGTGCGCACTCATGTCCACTGAAGGGAGAGATGAAAAGGGGAAAAAAAAGTGACCATAAGCTTCATGAAGCCCTACCTACCAACTGGCATCCCGCTCTGCCACTGGATCGCTGAAAGCCATGATGTGGATTTTGAGTCTTGGTTGGGGGCAAGACTGCCCTTCCCTTTCCAGCCCCACCACAGGGAGAAATCCGTGGGAGAAGTGGGGCTCATCGGTACCAGGGGGAGCGGTGGACAGAGGTAGGTGGCAGGGAAGTGTGGAACTAAGCTGCCTGTGGTGCATCCTGCAGGAGAGAAAAAGTGTATGAGGAAAAGCAAAACGCTAATGAAAGACTTACTGCGAATTGATATTGATATTCTCTCCTACTCCAGGCATGTCACATCACACCAAGACGTAGACCACACAACTCTGAGCTCCACCGCACTATGATGGCAGTGACAGCTGGGATCCATGTAAGGAACACAGTTTTACAAAAAGCTGAAGCAACAGGACAGTTAGAGGACAGTGCTTCAATTCATTGTTTTCCAGACTTGAGTTATGCCACCCATCAGTGCCATTGTGGGTTTGATGTAGTGCATACTGGCTTGAGGGAGCTGGGAATCTCCCATTTTTTACAGTTACCAGCCCACCTAAAAATTGCCTGTGTTAGGAAAGTATACCCTTACAGAGACACAAGTGAAGCTGGCAAAAAATGGAGGCTATCCATTTGGACTTTGCCAAGAGAAGCGCAGAAGCTGAGCAAGGGGAGGACGAAGAGACATCAACTCTGTAAAGGTGACTTTGGTTGACAGTATCAATGGGGCCTATGCATGACCAGGCAGGAATTACACACTGGAGGCACGTTTCCCACCCACATAGCTCAGGACAAGTGTGCACAGGTCAGTATTCACCAACGGCCGCCACCTGTCTGCGGGCCCATCCCCCAGCACACAGGTCTGCACAGGGTGGCTGGGGGCAGAGTCAAAAACCCAGCCAGACATCCAATCGGATGCCCGGCATGGGTCTCACAGAGGATCCCTTGTGCAGTACAGCACTGATCTGGGTGCGTGACTGCCTACTGCAGGTACCCAGACCCGCGCGGCATGGCTCCATCGTCCAGTGATCCCCCTGGCACAACCCTTAATACAAAATGTCCTCCCAGTGCACAGAAGGACCCCCAGCAGTGGGACCTTGCCCCTGTCCCGCAGTCCGCCCACCTGCCACTTAGCTGTGCCCTGACCCTCAATGTGGCACACTCCCCAGACTCCATGCTCCATCCTCGAAGGAGTATCCCCCACCCACAAGGTCCCGTTGAATACCAAAGCCAGGAACACCATATCCAGAACCCCCTGACCCATTCCGTGCCCCCACCCCCAATGGTGGTCAGTGTCACCCCCCACACCGTTAACACCACTTCCCATCCCCCATATCCACCAGTCAGTGCTAGGCACTGGTCGTGCCAGCAGCACAACCCATCTCATACCTCCTCGGCTGCCGGATGACCTAGTGATGCTGGGGGCATGCTGCCTATATACAAGGGCACACGCCCATCAACACTTGGACAGCTGGTGGCTGAGGAAGTGTGAGGAGGGCTGTGCCTCTGGCCATCCATGGCCGTGGCAGCGCGGGGCATGTATGTTGTTATGGGGGGGGGTTGGTGCCACGGGTGGGTGGGGAGACCACTGGCCTTTCATGTTCTGGCAGGGTACCAAGTTCGGGGGCATGGTTGATTGCCGCAGGGCACCTGTGTGTGTGGGGTGGTTGGTTGGTGGTATGGGTCACTCTGGGGTTGTGTCTGGCACTTGTCAGACCAGCTACCCCTGCCCTCCCCCCATCTGTCTAGTGGGCTAGGGCAGCACAGGGATTGGATTCCTTGTTCCAACACAACCGGCAGGTCATGTCTACGAGGGTGTGCAGTGAGTTATGGCAGAGTCCCCACTGCCGTAACCTGCTGTGGCATGTGCCCCCCTGCAGAGGGGACTACGCAACTTAGTGCATGGCGTGTAGTACTGGCCTGCTCCCTAGCATGTCCCGGTGTGTTGCTGTCCATGTGACCAGGGGATCGGTGCATTGGGGCTGCACGCCCCAGTTAGTGCATCCCGTCTGGGGGTGCAATGGGTGTGGAGTGGCTATGCATTGCGGATCCATGCCGCATAGGCACTCCACACCCTCGTGCATAGGCCCCATTATACTTAATGCTTACTATCCATAGTATATTTAATTGTTGCTCTAACAAATTAAATTATAAGGTGCTTGTTTTCACAATGGAAGTATTGGTACAGTAGTACAGACAGGTCTATATACTGTAAACTTAAGAATAGTTTATTGATGGCTGGCCCAGTGGTGTGGAGGGCTAAGTCAGCGATGCCTTACCTCCTTCCATGCCGGCAACCCGTGTTAGCGGTGCGAGCGGGTCATCAGGGGCCGGCAGAGGTGGGAGAGGATCAAGTGTCTGGAGGACAGCTCTCCTCTCCCAGGGAGGGTGGGGAAGAGAAACTGGCATTTGCCTGACACCTAGCGGAGGATAGGTGTTGGTGTGCCAGGTCCTGTACAGTGGGGCACAGAGGTGGAGCAGTCAATGGGCATGCTGCGTGCAGACGTGTGTGCAGTCCGGCCATTGTGTGCATTGCATGCTCCCCTCCACAGGGGAAAAAAGCAGAAATTGCAGTCTGGTTGAGTGGCATGATGGCTGTCTGCTGCCCCCAAGAGAGCACCACCTGAACACTGGATCCATACTTGGTGGGTCGAGTTGGGGGCTCCCCACCACCTTGCCATGGAGGGTAAGCCATGGGGGTATGAAGGTGAGTTCCTGAAGGTCGGGGGACGGGGCTGGGCGGACAGCTAGAAGGAAGGGTCTGACTTGGGCCAAGGGAGGGAAAAAATAGAAGCAAAACACAAACAAATGATAGTTTATTGATGCGGCCCTTTCTTTTTACCTTAGCATCCACAAGATGGCGATGATCACATGGCTTTATGTGCGAGGGGAAGTCTCTACTTCTCCCTGCATAAAGCCAAGTAATGCAGCATCCAAGGATTTGAACTGAAGTTGGTTGTCAACACATAGCTTATCAGACACTCTGAGGTAGGCTCACTATTGGTAAAAGACTTGAGCAATAACTATCCGACATTAGCGATGTCTCCATTGGTGTACCAGAAGGATCCATACTAGGTCCCCGCCCATTTGGACCATTCATAAATGACCTCCCCCCAGCCTGCCCCTCAAAAGTTCTTCTTTTTGCAGATGATGTGGTCATCCATGCCAGCAGCCTGGACCAAGACGTGTTCACTCTAGAACTCCAACACAGTTTTGAAGCAATGGAAAGGTGGTTTAGTCAGAATTTGCCTACATTGAACTATAAAATAAAATAAAAAAAGACTATGCTTTTAGCTGGTCCCCATGTAAGAAAAAAAGCAACTCCATTCTCCATCACAAGCGGGAAAAGGGAAAAATCTTAGAATAAGGAGCATGACCCTGGATGAGACTGTCCCATTTGCCCCACACATGGATTCACTTGTAAAGCAAGTCCACATAAAATTAGGGGCACTCTACAGACGTGGGCCCACATATTCAAAGGATATGCGTGGCACAAAATGGAGATGCACGGTGCATCCTGAAAAATGTGCAGAAGCGCGATATTTGAAAGGGATACATACATTGAGCATATCAGAATGTGCGATCATGCAGATATAATGAATGCAGTGCAGAAAAGGGGGCCGGCACCTAAATATGCTGCGCATGTGTATATTCAGCCAAAATGAGCGGCGCATGTGCTGTGCATCCCACATTTATGCTGTGCAAAGTTAGGCAAGCAAAGGGCAGTCCTAAATCAGCCAACCACCCACAGGCAGACTGCTGAACTGTAGACAGGTGATCCTGAGACAGCCCTTGCAGGTGCTCCAGGATGTGCTCCAAGCACCCACACACAGCAGTCATGCCAGGACAGCTGCACTGTGCCTGCTCTCCGGGCATCTGCCAGGTACCGGTGGGTGACACCACCATAACTGCCCAGTCAGCCACCCCCTCACCACACCCAGGCTGGGGACGCCCAGCTGCCACATGCTAGTCAGTTGCCCCCCTAGCAAACCAGCAGAGCAGACAGCTACAATGCAGCACATGTACCAGGTGCCATGGCTTGCACCCTTGTGGCTGTCAGAGTGCCACCCAGTGGTGGCATATGCCCATGGTGACATCTGGGACAATGGTGATCAAGATGCATGGTGGTAATGGTGGCAGCATGGCATGGGTCAGGGACTGCCCAGTGGCATACACCCATGGTGGAACACCGTAGGTGCACACAGTGCACACAGCATGCTTGTGCCAGACCCATGCTGCCAGGAACCACATACAGGTCACCCATTCCATCCATGCAGTGTGACAATGCCAACAGGGGCCCTGAGTTCGGGTCACTGTGGTGTACTGGTGGTGGAAAGTGCACAGCTGTGGGCAGTGTGGGGCAGGGGTGGCACCATCTGTGACCTGGAGGCGGTAGGGGCATGCCCCAATGACATCGGACCTTCTAATGGTTTGTGTACAGCCACCTAGGGCACGGACATGGCCAAGGGTAGTAGCACTGCAAACCTCTCAATTGTCATACATTACAGAGTACAGAACTCATGTTCTCTCAGACACCCTCTGACCCACATAGAGAGGGTGACATTACGCACTGACCACTGACACTGTTATGTAGAACTGCATACTAATATGAGATGCTAGGTTTTCAGCACATATTAGAAGCATTAGTGCACTTATTTCCACGGTATTTCAAGCTTGCAGTGTCATGTCTGATGATGTGTCACACATTTTGTCCAGTTGTCACACATCTTGGCACACATCTGGGTGATATATGGTTGGGAGGCATGTAGCACTATACTCAGGCCAGTGCAGGCCACCCACACACAAACATGCCTTCTCACCTGCCTGCTAGGCTGCACTACCTCCTGATCACCTTTGTGGAGTGGTGGTGCTGTCCTGCAATGCTGGAACTGCACATGCTAATTGTATGCAAATAGCCTGCATACATTCCAGTAATGAGATGCAAATATACTGTTTGGACGCTGACTGTGCAATGGGACCATTTCTATATCCTGGCTGAATATTACAAATCTGCATGCCGCAAGTGGTTTCTCATTGCGCAGTTTCATATGCTCAGCACTGATCTCTGGTCACCTGCCGTGACACACATCTCCCACTGCATGATTGCGCATGTTTGGGATATTTAGCCAGATATGCACGATCGCATTTTAAGGCGCATCTTCTGAAAATACCATTTTTTTTTTGTGCTGGTGCATTTGAGATGCATGGGACATGCACTTGCGGGATGCAGCCAGACACTTTTGAATATGGGGCCCATGGGCACTATCTCACACTGGCAGCTAGGCATATCTTAGTATCCAGCTCCAGCCTCCCTATGCTGGACTACGGCCTGTCAGTATATGGCACAGCTACAGACATAGTATTCCGTAGGATCAAGATAGTACAAACAAAGCCTGTCAGTTTGTACTAGGATCTGATAGTCTTATTAATACCTGTACTCTCCCCCAAGTGAATTTGAAACCACTGGGGAGGCTTAAATACCAAGTATGCCTGCTTGGTATGAAGGCACTTAAAGTACTATCACCACCTGTACTCCAAACCCTACTGTACCACTCCAGTAACCAATACTCAACCAGGAGTATCGCTAGAAAAGTGTTGACGGTACCTTTCCAGAAAACCAGCCTGGCCCTATGCTCATTTGCACACAGAGCACCACTCTGGCTTAACGAGCTACCCGAATCTCTGGTGAGCTTGCCAGACTTAGCCTAGTTAGAGTCAGGGCTAAAAAAGTGCTCTCAGAAAGCTGTAGTTGTGACTGCTATCTAACCTAACAGGTTGCCCGCTCAGAGTTACCTAGCATTGTCTACGTGAGCATTCTGGAACCTATATTAACTGATGTTTATTTGTCTTGTTTGTTTTTATGCATTGCTGTATTTCCTGTGACATTTTATGACAAGCCTACATTGGTTCTGCTGAATGTACTCTACCTATTTTATGCTATGTAACAACCTTATTTGACGAGGAACCTTCGAAAATGAGCTTTTAGCTCAAAGGTGTTCTGCCGATTGATTAAATAAATAATAAATAAAAAATATCTGGTTAATTTACTACTCAAGGATCATCTTACGATTTTACTGACAGCACTAATGAATAGTTAAATTTAAGGCATAAACTGAACAATAGGAGTTCTTTTTGTAGTAGGACTTTGTTTAACGGTTGCACATCCTAGTGCCTATGTTGCTTTTTTTTGTGTTTTTGGTTTTACGAAATAGTACCCAAGTTAATAACTAATTGCAGATTCAGTTGATATGGAGGTAATAATTAGTTACTTAATGTGTTCACCTCTCCTCAGAAGCACAGATAACAAACTAAGTGAATGGAGTTATATAGGAGGGTGGTACACATCATAACAAAATATTTCCCAGTAACAGTACCTGTTTAAGAGTCTTTCAGAGGATAAGATAATGTTTTAATTCTTTTGTCCATTGGATGAGACATTGAATAATAAACATTTATGGCCCTAACAGTCATTTCATCCTTTTTTCTGTCACGGTTTCACATCCTTTCTGCCTCAACTCTTTCGGCTTCTCTCTTTTTTGATAATTTACCTGCTTTTGTTGGGTCCATATACATGTAAGTACAGTATTATCACCATATAGGATGTGCAATCACGCAGGAAACATAAAAGTTGTTCACTTTTAAAACAACTAATCTTCTGATGGCACCACACAATTTTTTTGCAGTGTCGTGTGGTTAAGCTCAAAATTGGGAAAGAGCCTAACGGCTGACTCATTGTGCTGTAAATTGCAATCAATCAGTGGGGTGCCAACCACAGCACAGCTGTAATGTAGTGCTATAGATTGCATAGCAATCTATACCATTGCATACCAGCTGCTTGACCCCCCCCCCCATTTTAAGAAGTTCCTGGAGGATAGCTGAATCAGTGCCCTCCAAACATTTTCCCTGTTATCCAGTAAACGTGAGACTGTCATATTACAATAATATAAGTAAAGTTCAACTAAGCCACACATCATTCTGTCTCCCTAATCAGGATAATGCATTAGCAGTCATACTGGCTCTGATCAGAGTTTTCTGGTGTCTGCCACGTAGTCCTTCTTCTCTCTGCTTAAACTCAACAGGTCCTTTCCTTGGCATGTGCTCCAGAAAACCAACTAAATACAATCCAAAGCTAACAGAAATGTTCTCTTGTTTCTTGCAGACAGACAGCGCCATTGACAGCACTGCTAGTTTGGATGGAATTTAGCACCACTGATTTCTCCAGGGCCCAAACTGATACTACCGCGGCACACTTGTACATCCTCCTACTGAGATAGAAGATGATGTCACTTGGCTTCAAGCCATTGCTAAAGGCCCATTAAAGTACAAACCTAAAACAGTTACAGGGATAAGCACTCCAAAACCTCTTATGTAATAATTTTTGTAATTATAGGACTGCTGTCAACTGACGCACATAATTTCTTTATTTTTGGAATGTTTAACCAGGACAGCCACTCCCTTTCATGAATATCTTGGGAAGTATTATAGATTTGGAAAGTATTACTGTATTCAGTGCAACTTATAGTATACTCACAAATTTGGATAATGCATGCACATACTGTACATATTCAAACACACACAGCAACAAAAAGACTTTTATTACATAGAATTGGTGCAATGCTTCCATATTGGACAGCACAGCAGCAAGACAAGCAGTCTGGCTGGCTCTATAGTGTTGAGCAGGTTGGCAGCACTGGTACACTGGCAATCTAGGTTTGTACCCAGAGCCCAGGGCATCAGAAGCAAGGCCAGAAGACAAAATTTAAGCACATCTATTAGATACGGTCCTTCTGGGGAGCTCTTTTTGCTGAGCTTAATATAAAATAGATGTTATAGAATGAGATTGGGAAATTTGCACATTCTGCTAACCAAAAACCCTTCACAATAACCTGTAACTCAAACTCTGCTGGTTACTACCTAGTTTGCACATGGATTTAAATTCATTTAAAAATCCAGATACACTACTGTGACTTTTGTGCATCATCATCTCATAAATAGTGATGTACCTACCTGTTTGGGAGACCTACTGTAACCTTCTGTAACCAGGTCACCATGGATGATGCAGTCACTCCTCCTGCATTGTTCAAACAAGGTTGGGGAGCCTGGGTTGTTAAGCTCTTGGCTGGGAGTTTGTATTCAGAGAAATTGTGCCGCGTCTTCCCCCAAAGAAAGTTAAAGGGGTTTAGGGGTCAGTATGATACATCCCCCTGGGATGTATTGTCTGTCAACATGATCACCCCACCAGAGAACCTGTACAATAACAGTTCCCTAATGAGCACACAACCTTCACACTACAATAATTGCTCAAGCAAGGACTTAAACAACTAAAGAATAAACGGGCTGGCCTGTCGGCATAGCGGTAGAGCTAGCGACACCGGCAACCGGGTTCACACCACGAGCATGGATCAGAGGGCAGTCCAGGGGGGAGAGGAGAGTCAAGCTTGCCAGCAGATGCTCCTTTCATCCAGAGAGGGATGATAACTGATCCCTGCTGCTATACCACCTCCTGGGTGACCACAGGGTGGGGGGCAGAGGGGACTGTAAGGGAGGACACCTCCAGTGTCATCATGCATTCACTTGTACACAGAAGACATGAGGTCCTACCATGAGGTGTCCTCAGGCGGAGAAAATAGGAAGGAAAATCCCCCAGCCATGCAGCATGCAGCTCTGCCTACCTGGGTACTCTGCATGTATGACTGGATATGGGGTTCCAGAGGGACATGGCCCAACCTAAGGTACCCACCGAAGGGGGAAAATCACTGGGGTAATGTGGGGACCCAGCTAGCTAAGATCTGGTAGAAGGCAAGATGATGGGGATGGGATGTAGTGGGGCCTTGAGAGGGGGCTAAGGGACCGGTTCTAAGGAGAATAAACAAACTTTATTAAGGACTGCAGGGCCCTAAATTGGGGGGGAGCTTACAACTACCTTCATTAAACCATACTTTATGTTAGTTGTTTATTGTGTGACCATATGTTATTTTACTGGCACATACCTTCAAAACCTGTATATGAACCTTATTTTAACTGCCCAGTTTGACTGACACAGCCTATATTGATACTGGCAAGGCTGGACAGCTAAAACATATTTTCAAAGACTCGCTTTGCAGGTACATGTATGTGTCTGCAAAATTATGGTGTTACCAAAGACGGATAGCTAGATAATGGAAAATACATTATTTGTTTCAGAATAGGTTATGTCAGCAAAAACTGGGTAGTTAAAACTAAGGTGCGTATAGAAATACAGAATTTGCCGGCAGATTGGGCCCACTTAGTCTGCCCATATTTCTCCGCCTATAGTATCACCACAGATACTACTTGATCTCCAGTCCATTCACCCACCCTTCCCTTTCTCTGGGATTCCCTTATGCCTATCCCATGCATTCTGAAACCCCACCACTGTTTTTGCCCCAATCACCTCTGCTGGAAGACTGTTCCAGGAATCCACCAATCTTTCTGTAAAGAAGTACTTCCTCACATCTCTTCTGAATCTACCCCCTCCAGCTTCTTGTCATGTCCCCTTGTCCTTGAGCATCTTTTTTCTGAAAAATACTTCCCTCTTGTACCTTGTTTGCCTCCATGAGTTATTTAAATGTCTCTATCATATCCCCCCACCCTCCTCTCTTCCAGGGTGTACATATTTAGGTCCTTTAATCTCTCCTCAAAGGGCTTCTGATGCAGACCCTGCACCATTTTAGTTGCTGTCCTCAGGACAGTTTCCACTCTGTCTACGCCCTTTGTGAGATGTGGTCTCCAGAACCGAACACAGTACTCTAGGTGGAGTCTTACCAGTGATCTATACAAAGGCAACACCACCTCCCTTTTTCTGATAGTGATACCCCTCTCAATACACCCCCCAGCATCTCACTTGCCCTTCCAACTGCCTTGTCACACTGCCTGGTCACCTTTAGGTCATTTGATATGATCACTGCTAGGTCTCTTTCCTGCTTGGTGGTTGTCAGTATCACCCCCACCCCTCATTTTGTACTCTGTCCCTGGGTTTCGGTGCACCAAGTGCATTGTTTTGCACTTTTTACCATTGAAACCCAACTGCCATACTCTCGATCAGTCTGAGTTTTCTCAGGTCGCTGCTCATCCTTTCCATTCCCCTGGAGTGTTGGAGAGTCCACCCTATTGCAGACTGTGGTGTCATCAACAAAGAGGAAGACCTTCCCTTCCAGCTCCTCTGCAGTGTCACTTATAAAGTCTTTAAAGAGGACCAGTCCAGCACTGATCCCTGGGGCACCCACTGGTCACCCTTCCTTCCTCGCAGTGAACTCTGTTGCCTATCCCTTAATCAGTTTCTCACCCAGTTTACCACCTTTGGTGTCAAAAGCATTACTGAAATCTAGGTAGGGTACGTCCACCACTCCTCTCTGATTTAGTTCCTTGGTCACCCAGCCAAAGAATTCTATCAGATTCGTTTGACATGACTGTTTTTGAAAGTATGTGCCATTAAAATAAATGTTTAACATATGGTCAGACAGGAGAATGGTAAACAAGCAGTCTGTCTGCTTTAAAGCAGGCAGTTGTCAGCGTTTTGTTTTTTTGCATAATCTTTTTATTTGATTTTCATTCTTTAATACATTCCAAATTCCATATAACACAGACAAAAATGAAATTATTTAGGAACTAAAAATCAAAGAACATTAAAGCCTTAAAACTATCTAACGTTAAAACAGTAAAACATTCAAACATGGGTCTATTTCATTATAAATCCATATGTAATATTCAGCAGTATGTTACAATTTTTTCCTGGTTATAACTTCTGTTTCTCTATCATCTGGATCCCATCTATCTCCGACTCCTCAATACCTGTGTCATATTTTATGTTCTTGTTAATTTAATTTTTATTTTTCTGGGGGATAAAGTGTTGGGTGCTGGTCTCCCTTCTTCCCAGTGGCACCTTTACCTGCTCTGGCCTCCACCAGCTATGTCAGGCCCTCCCACAGCAGCTGAGCCTGCCCTGGAGACAGCGAGCTCAAGAAAGGTTCCCACACTGAAAGGAAACTCTCTGCCCGCCCCTTAGCTTCATAAGTTAACCACTCATATGATAGTACCTGTATAGCTAGTGTGTGCCACTGTTGTGCAGTCGGTTTATTTCCCTCCACCCAGGTGTTTAAGATGCAGTGTCTCGTAAGCGCCAGTAGTACCCTTGTCCACCTGGCCAGCAGCTCCCACCCCCTCATCTCCCAAGTCCTCTATCCCAAATAGTAGCAAGATGGGGTTCTACCGGGAATGTGCGTCGCCCCCATTGTCCCCATCTCTTTGGCTATTTCCTTTCAGAATCCCTGTGTGATTGGGCACTTCCAAAAATAGTGGTAGTAGGTCCCCATCTCCAACCCACATCTCCCACAGGTTGGTGGCACAGCTGGATTGAATTTATACACTATAACCGGGGGACAGTATAGCCTGTGGATGAATTTATAAAATTATTTCTTGTACTTGTTACAGCTCAATACTCCTTTGTGCAGGTTTAGTATCATTCCCCAGTCCTCACCCCGGATGATTATCCCCACGCCTCTCTCCTACAAGACTTTAGTTTTCTGAGTGAGGTCTGGAAAGAATTGTCTACCTATTTGGGCAGCTTTCCCTATTAGGCCTCTTGTGTCTGTCCAAGCCGAGTACACTGTAAACTCCACCTGATCAAGAGGGGAAATTTGTCCCGAGCTACAACCTAATCTCCTTGTGTAGTCTCTTACTTGTAGATACCAAAAAAGTGAGTCTGTGATAGCCCTGTTCCCTCCTGTAGCTCCTCAAAGGTGAGTAGCACCCCTCTCCTCTTCAGTAACCCTAGGCTTGTCAGCCCCCACTCCTTTCCCATTCTCTGCATCCTTTCTCCTCTAAGCCCAGGAGGAAAAATGGGTTTCTGGTAATGGGGAGTAGCCAGGTCTCCTCTTCCCCAACTCCTATTTTTTTCCTGATCTTGGCCCAGCTGTCCAATACAGCAGCTGTCATCGGATTCCCGTGTCCTAGACTGTTAGATGCCTTCTGACCCCCTCTTGCTAAATATTTATTTATTTATGTTTTTGGTAACCAGGTAAGTGCACTGATCCAGAGGACCATTTTCAGTCATGACCTGGGCCACAGGGTGGCAATACAGTGAGAACATCAGCGGACAACAATTTACATTATGGTAATCAGTCAAGTGCAAACAGTTATGGACAATAGAAGAAACAGACATAAATTACTTATTGCATACAGGTCTAGTAGATAGAAAGAAAGAAAAGTACAGGCAGAGAGTACAGAGGAGAAAGTAGTTAAGCATTTGCATTCAATATACAATATGGTACTCGGTAGAATAAGCATTTACACCCAATGTACATTATGGTAATCGGTCAGTTTACATTATGGTAATCCGTCAACTGCAAACAGTTTTTGGACAGGGGAAAAAAGAAAAACAGACATAAATCACATATAGTGTACAGGCATTGGCAGATAAAAGAAACATGGAAATACAGGCAGAAGTACAGAGGAGAAAAGTAGTAAAGCATTTGTGCAAACTAGACCGGGGCAGTTGAAGAAATCAGCAGACACATAGACAAGTTGTCTAGGGTAGACGTGCCTTTGTCCTGGCATATTGTTAGAGCAGGCCAAGTTGATGAAGCCTATCAGATAGGTTGAGCGAGACAGAAAGAGAGTCACACGTGGGGTGGTGTCCCGGACAGTAGGGGGCTTAGGCGGAGAACAAAAGAGGGGGCATAGCACCTACTGACTGGGTAGGTTTAAGGCAGTTTGGGGGTTCCTGCGCATCCCAGCGAGCATTTGCAGGTGGACTCTTCCAGTAGACAGGCCTTCAGGTTAGCTTTAAAAGACGCATGGGATGGAGATGCAGGAAGACTGTTCCAGAGGGAAGGGGCGGATACAGAGAAAGCCTTACTGCCCATCACTGTAGAGACATGAGGGACTTCCAGGGTGGAAACAGAGGAGGCCCTAAGAGATCTGGTGGCCACTCTAATTTATGAGGAGGTGGGCATAGGGGGATAGTTCATTTCTCCTGAGAGCATTGTCCACCAGGCGGCCAGTGGCACAGTCAAAGTGTGCCTGGAGAGGGAGCCATCCTAGTGACTGGTAGAGAGTACAGTGGTGGGTAGATGAGGGGGCTTTGAGAACAAAGTGACAGCATTATATGTTGTGGACAGATGGGAGTGTTGCTTCGAGGATGTGATGGAGTAGATGGGTGAGCAGTAGTCAAGGAGAGGGAGAAGGCTGCCTTGTGCAATGGCAAGGCGAGCTTCAGGTGAGAGCAGGCGGACTGCGTGGTACGCTGCTCCTAGCTTCTGGTTTATCTTTCTTACAGTCAGGGTTGTGTGGTCATTGAAGATGAGGGAGGGGTTGAGAGTAACGCCAAGATATTTGAAGGAGGTGACCTGCTCGAGTGGGGGGCCTGCAGGTGTGCATACGGTGAGGAAGGAGTTGGACTTGGGGGCCTTATTTAGGAAGGGCTCTGATCCAAAGAGCATGGCCTTTGTCTTTTTCCCATTGACTAGGAGTTTTCTGGATGCAAACCAGCTTTCTGCCGCAGCGTAGTCATCGGTGAGGGTGGAGGAGATGGATTCCAAGGACTTATCGCTGTGGTACAGGACTAGGTCATCCACATAAAGGAGTGCATTGCAGTTTAAACATTCAGCTGGTAGAGCATTGATAACATGGAGAAGAGAAGGGGACAGAGAACAGATCCCTGGGGGACTCCGGTATTAGTAGGAAGGGAAGCTGAGGCAGCTTTGCCTATGAGCACGGATTGGGACCTGTTTGTGAGGTAGCTTTGGAACCATGCTACAGGTCCAGGGGTGCAGCCAAATTGCCGAAGTGCGGAAAGAAGGAGATTATGATCTACGGGGTCGAACAATTTTGACAAGTCAACAAAGACTGCACCCGAGGCCTTACCCATGTCCATATTTTTGAGGACATGGTTTGAAAAAATGGCCAGGGCAGAGGAGGTGCTATGATGCTTACGGAAGCCATGCTGGAAGGGACATAGGAGGTTGTACTTGTTGAGGTGTTTGGATAGCTGGGAATGGACAACCTTCTCTAGCAGTTTGCTAAGATGCAGGAGCAGGGAAATGGGTGTGTAGTTCTCTGGGGCTAGGTGATCTCCCACCTTGAAGATGGGTATCACATTTGCGTGCTTCCAGGTGTCTGGCACTGAGGACATAGTCAGCATGGGGTTGAAAATGTGTATTAGTTGTCTGACAAGGGCTGGAGAGAGGATTCTCAGGAAAGCAGGGTAGAGCCCATCACTTCCCAGGCTACCCCTGGAAAGGAGGGTTTTCAGGAGTTTCCTCATGGTTCTGATACCAATAGCTCGAGGTAGAAAGGGGGGGCTAGAGGCACCAGTGTTTAGAGGAGTGGAGGGGCTAGTATAGCTATTTATGTTGGAGGGATGGTGAGGGGAAAGTTTGCTTAGTTACGGGGTCAGGTCGGTAAACATAGTGTTGAGAAAGTCTGCGATGTCCACAGGGTCATCAATTTTGCCTGTTGGGGATGTAAGTTGTGTTATTTCTTGTTTGTCTTGGAGTTAAGTATGGATCCAATAGATGCCCAGAAACTGAGGATTTCCCAGGGTATTTTGCTGGAGGTTTGTGAAGTATTTCTTTTTGAGTGACTTTGTCATCTGCTTACAGGCATTGAGTAGCTGCCTGTAGGCATTCCATAGATGGGGGGATGGAGATGCTTTGAAAGCTTTCCAACTAGAGTCCCTGACTTTCATTTGTAGAAGCAGTTCTTTTGTTATCCAGCGTGTGCAGCCGCCTCTAACTGTTCTGGATTTGATAGGAAAATAGTGGTCCTGTAGTTTCCGAAGGGTGCTGGTGAAGAGACTGACAGCAGAGGAGACGTTTTCTGTCAGATATAGGGAGGACCAATTTATGGATTCTGCATCTCTAGTCATGAGGTCATGGTCTGTGATATTAAAATTTCTGAAAGGCAGTAGTTTTGGTTGGGGGGCGCACTGACTTGTTGTTTACGACGATGTAGGTGGTGCATGGTCACTGATCACATTGGACATGGTCCCTGCTTAAAGGATTTGATCAGACCGGTTTGTGATAATCCAGTTGAGAACAGAGTGGTTAGTTGTGCATTTGTTGTGTCTGGTTGTGGTGGAGATTACTTGCTCTAGGTTGTGGGACTTTAGTAGGGTTGTGTAGTCCGGGTGTGGGCTCGCAGCCCAGTTGAGATTGAAATCCCCAAGCAGGAACGCATCCCTAGATGATGTGGTGCATGCTAGACCGGAGAGGAAGCTAGACAGGCCCTGGGTAGTAGCTGGAGGGGGCTTGTAGCAACAACCGACATAAAGTTTTTTTGATGCACTAATAGTTAGCTTGCAGATAATCCATTCGCTTGTGGAGTAGAGCAGGCAACAATGGCAGCTGATATGTGGTCCTGGACATACAGTGCAATGCCTCCTCCTCTCTTCTTATCTGGTCTATTCAGCCAGAGGAAGGAATAGCCTTGGAGCTGGTACAAGGCAGATTCATGGCTTGACTTTAGCCAGGTCTCTGATAGACCCAACATGTGTGGCTTGTACAGAGTCACCCAGACCTCAATCTCTGCAAATTTGGAGGGGAAGCTACAGACATTTAGGTGGGAGATCTTTATTCCATGGTGTCCCACCCATGTGGCATCTGTGTGGTCAATGTGTGTGTTTGTAGGGCCAGAGTTTGTTTCTACATCACCCGCAAGCAGGGCAAGGAGAAGGGGGGACAAGAGTGGGCAGGTTTGAGGCTGCCAGTGGTGCTTGTGGAGCATGATGGAGTGAAGCAGGTACCCTAGCTGTCTTTGTTCCACATTGGATAAGGATTCCAGAAGTATAGGTGCCAGGGATGTGTCTATATTAGTGGCCACATTTGGCAAGCATGTGGGATTTGGTGGTGGGGGTGTTTGGGTGCAGTGGTACAGGAATTTTGTTCAGTAGCTAGGACTGATGCGGAGAGGTCTATGGCCAGCAACAATCCAGCCAGGGTGGATATAGCCAGAAGGAAAAGACTTGCATTCCTCGGGGTCAGTGTTGGGGACAGGCTTTTTGCATTAGGGGGAGATACGAATAAGAGGAAAGACCAGGTTGCCATGTTCAAAGAGTTTTGCAGTGTGTGTCTTTAAGGGGATATTTACAAGGCTGTGAAAGAAAGGGAGAAAAAAAATTGGAAATCCTGTGGTAGCGAGTAGTAGCGGCCACTAGTGTTATTTGATAGGCTGCAGATGGAAAACTGCACTGACCGGTTTTGAAGCCCACGTGATAGTGTGCTGTAAGTTAGTGAGCCGACCAAGGGTGGTGGTGGGGCGGGTGGGGGTGGGGCCAAACCTCAGCCCAAAAAAAAAACCAACTCGGCCGTTACAGCCATTTGCTCCGAAAATGTCTAAATCCTGCTGTGTACCTGGATTTGCTCCAGTGAGCTCGGTGCTCGGGGGAGGGCTCCTAATTCTGTCCCTCACGACCACCGGAGTGCTGCAGGAGGAAAGAGAAAGAGTTTAAGTAGTAGGCAGGTGGAGGAGTAGTTTTGAAAATAGGGAAGGGAGAAACTTTAGCTTGAGGGAGCTTGGCTGGCTGCCAACTGAAAGACGAGCCCCGAATGTAACTCAGGTGCCCTGCCTGAAATTAAAATTTGAGCCCCATGGGAAGTCTGGGAAGTGGGGAAGGGCAGAGACTCCGTAGCGCTGAGCCCTGAGCTAAATGTGCAGAACTGACGGAGCACAGAAAAGAGAAATTACTCCCTGGGGTCCAGTTTGTGTTTCAGCATGCAAGGGATTTCATCCGAATTAGAGCTGATAATTTACTTGTAATACTTTGGTAGGCAAGCAAGGAATTCAGTCCAATTTTGTGCCGAGAGTAATTAATTATACTTTCACAGCCAGCATGCATTTACTAGCACATTACTAGCTGTTACATGGAGAGTCAGCAACACAGTTTAAGGCAGTACTATGTACAGTGAGAACAGGGGTATATAGAGATCTTATTTTAGCCCTGTGCCTAGCAGGCTTTTAAAGTAAAACAGTTTCAGGCAGCACTATGCACAGTGAGAAGTGGTATATTTAGAGCTTAATTGAACCCTGTGCCTAGCAGGCTTTAAAACTTAAGCATTTAAAGTCACCAGCACTCTTTAAAGGGGACAGGAAATTTGTGCTAACTAGCAGCTGTTTATAACGTTCTTATGCTCAGAAATGATATGCATTCCACAAAAGTATCCATATTTAACTGTATCTGAATAAAAAGTGACAGGAATAACTGTTTTTTGCATTGCTTTGTTTTTATGGACAGCATTCTGCTACAGTTCTGTTCATGGAATCAATAATTTGGAGTTTTACTAGGTCATGGTTTGTGTAAAGAACGCTAATTATGAGCTGTTGACCTATCAGAACTGTGCTTAGGGTTCTATGCACAAACCATGATATAGTTACAACTCCAAATTATTGGTTCCATGAAGAGAACCATAACAGAATGCTGTCCATGAAAACAAAATAATGCAAAATACAGTTTTTCTTATCACTTTTTATTCAGGTACAATAAAATATGAATACTTTAGGACAATGCACATCATTTTTGAGAATAAGTACTTCATAAACAGCAGCCAGTTAGAAATTATTTCCTGTCCTCTTTAAGACAATCTGTCACAAAATAGTACATATACAATCACAGAAATTAAAGTAACTGGTAGAAAATGTTCCCTTTGCATTGTGCTGTTGTAACATTATTTGAGCACAAGAAACTATCTGCACTGCTGTGGTGACTTAAAGTACAGATTGGTGGTTTGGCGCCAAAAGTCCAGGGTCCATATTCAAACCTCAGTCCAAAACAAGCAACAACTCTGCCATTACAGCCGTTTGCTCTGAAAATGTCTGAATCCTGCTGCGTACCTGGATTTGCTCCGGTGAGCTCAGAGCTCGGGGGAAGGCTCCTGATTCTGTCCCTCATGACTACCGTTGTGCTGGATTTGCTCCGATGAGCTTGGCGCTCGGGGGAGGGCTCCTGATTCTGTCCCTCACAACCACCGGAGTGCTGGATTTGCTCCGGTGAGCTCAGTGCTTTGGGTAGGGTTCCTGATTCTGTCCCTCACGACCACTGGAGTGCTGGATTTGCTCCGGTGAGCTCAGTGCTTTGGGTAGGGTTCCTGATTCTGTCCCTCACAACCACCGGAGTGCTGGATTTGCTCCGGTGAGCTCAGTGCTTTGGGTAGGGTTCCTGATTCTGTCCCTCACGACCACTGGAGTGCTGGATTTGCTCCGGTGAGCTCGGCGCTCCTGGGAGGGCTCCTGATTCTGTCCCTCATGACCACCAGAGATGTGCTGAGAGCTGCCCTGGGCATCCTTCCTCTTTGAGATCCAACCATCCTGCTTCCCTCGGCCTATTAACCCTGCCCTGGATGTATCTATATTGGACTGCCAGGTGGTAATTTTTCTTATCCGGAAAATTAATCCACCCCCCTTCCCGTATCTGCTTTAAGGCACTATAGACTCATACACGGATGTTTGCCCTGCCATATAAAATCAGCGAATGCTTTCTCCATCCTCTTGATGTCCACCCCTGTCAGTGGAACATGCACCATTCACATGACATATAGGAGGCGGGGCAGCACATTCATTTTCAACAAATTCACCCTCCCCATCCATGATATGAGCAGTGCCCTCCAGTGGCGTAACTCACTCTCAGTGGTTTTAAACAAAGGCGTGTAATTCACCCAGTATAAGGATCCTAGCTCCCTTCCCACCTTTATCCCAAGAGATGTAAAAGATGTGGTGCTCTCCTTCAAACCCCATGTGTTAGCCCGCCGTTCCCCGCTCTTATCTTTCAGTGACATATATTCTGATTTATCCACATTGATCTTATATCCTGGGAATGCTGCAAATTGGTTTATTAATTCTAGCAAGGATGGCATCGTCCGGCTAGGGTCCTTAACAAACAGCAGCATGTCATCTGCGTAAAGCGTTGCCTTATGCTCATGACCCATTTTTCCTCTTATACCCTTTATGCCCTGGTCCGCCCTGATCCTAGCAGTCATGGGCTCAATAGCCAAAGAAAACAGCAATGGGGAGGGGGGCACCCCTGCCTTGTTCCCCTGTACAGAGGGAATCTGTCTGAAAGGGACCCAAGCACCAACACCGAAGCCACTGGAGTCTCATACAAAGCCTGAACCAGTGCCACAAAGCAGTCCCGCAGACCAAACGGGGACAACACTTCAAACAAGTAATCCCATTCTATACAATCAAAAGCCTTTTCAGCATCCCTGGATAGTACTGAGATATCCCCCCCACTTTGAGAGCCCTCCCAGATGATATTGAGCAGTTTTCTCATATTGCGATAAAAGAGACGTCCCTTCACAAACCTGGTTTGTTCTGGGTACACCAACTCTGGTAGCACCCAGTCCAGGCGATTGCCCATTGCCTTTGCCAGGATTTTCATATCACTGTTCAGGAAAGAAATGGACCTGTATGAGGCACACTCCACCTCATCCTTGCCAGGTTTTGGCAATACACATATTACTGCTTCATAACAGGTTGCCGGGTGTGCCCCCTCTTCCCCCACCTCCTTGAACACTTCCCACAAGGAGTCAGTAAGCTCTCCAGTCAGGGCCTTATAATATTCCACTGGGAACCTCTCCGGTTCACTGCTTTCCCTCTCTTAAGGCCTTGTATCGCTTTCCTGATCCCTCATGGTAATTTAGCACCTAGTCTGTGTGTCTTGATAATTTTGGTAGCTTTACTTTCTAGAAAGGTACATGCCAGCTCCTCCCTCCCCCACACATTCAGCTGTGTATAACTTCTGGTAAAACTTACGAAACTGTTCCTTAATACTATTTTTATCCTGTCTGAGGTTCCCTCCATCAGCCTTAATCCCCGATATCATTGCCACTCTCTTCTTCCCTTTCATTAAGTTCACTAGTAGGGGGCCTGGTTTGTTACTCCATTCATAAAATCTGTTTTTTATAAAAAGCCATGACCTTCGGGCCTCTCCCATCAGCATGCCATTTAGCGCGTCTCATGTCACCACCAGTTGTTGGGGAGTGTCCCCCTCTTCACCCCTCACCACTCGTCTCTCTATTTCTTTTATCCACTGCTCCATTCTTTCCCTTTTTTCTTTTTGTTCCTTCTCATGCTTCGCTACATAGCTTATAATTGCCCCCCTCATAAAAGCCTTCCCGGCATCCCAGAAAACCCTTTTGTTTGAGGCTGCATCTTTGTTTTCTGCTCTATATAATCCCCACTGGTCTTTTAGATACTTCTGGAACTCCTTTTTACTTCATAAATATCTGGGGAATTTCCACGGCAGGGGATCACCCATACTTTCTGCCATCGTGAGCGAGAGGATCATCATGGCATGGTCCGAAACCTGGATAGGGCTGTATTTTACCGCACCTGCTCTGTGATACCAGCCCCTTGGGATATATATGTAGTCTATCCAGAACCAAGTTCTGTGAGGATTAGAATAAAAAATGAATTCCTTCCCTATGGGGTTGGCAGTCCTCCAACTGTCAATCAAGTCTAAGTCATTGATGCCCCGTTGCCATTGCCTCATACTCCCGCTTCCCCTACCTCTCCCTTCTGAATGGTCCAGAGCAGATTCCATTATGGCATTTAAGTCTCCCACCCCCATTATAAGCCCTTGGAACTGTTCTTTCATTAAGATATCTAGTATTTGCTGATAGAATTCTGTGTCCCAGTCTGCTGGGGCGTATACGATGGCAAATGTCACTTGTTCTCCTTGCAACTCCCCTTCCACAAAGATGTACCTTCCTTCCCTGGGGTCTTTCATTACTCCTGTTACTTTGAAGTGGATGTGTTTATTAATTAGAACTGCCACACGCCCTCTTATGGGAGGAGTACGAAGCCGCAGAGCATGATCCCACCCAGCCCCAGGCCAGTTTCTGGTGCTCTTGCTTTGTGAGGTGTGTCTCCTGGAGTAGCACAACCTGTGTCTGTTGGCAGCACAAGGCAGTCAGCAGGCACATGCGCATAATTGGAGATGAAAAGCCTCATACGTTCCAAGAGACCACCTTGATTTCATTAATTCATACCATCTTGCAAGACCACCCTTTCCCTATCCCCGTTTCAATTACCGACGCCCATTAGCCCTCAGCTTGAGTGCGGATACTTCCAGTGATAAATGTGAAGCTTACTAGTCTCAGACCCAACTAACTCACACAACTTCCAACAAAAACAACAACATGAACAATAAACTTCCCCATTTTCTTCCCCTCCACCCCCTCCCTCCCCCATAGTCCCCCATTCTGTTCTCTCCCACAAAGCTATTCCCCGCCATCAACACAGGAAAATGTCAATGTAAAAAAGTACAGTAATAAAGAACACACTCTCTAACAGTGTGAGCATGCCTACCTGCCCCCTCCCCCGAGTTAATAACATGTGAAGCACCCCATAGGTGGGCATCATCCCCATAGCATCCATCCATCTTTGTATAAAGGCCCATGACCACAGCAGTAAGACTGTCTCTTACCATCCATTTTATCTTGTTTCCATTCTTCCCTCTCCCTCCCTCTCCCAAATAGTAGGCTGTGGTCCGTGCCAGGAATATGCTTGAGACAACCCTCCTTCTTCCCACCCTCTTTTGGTTTTTGAATCGATTGATTGTCAGATACAGTATTATGTTGGTGACATTCTGGTAGCTATCAGTGCCACTCTCCGGCCCAACACATTTAACCATTCCCTTATGGTTTCTACGACTTCTTCCTTCCCTCCCAGTAATACTGCCTCTCATTTTGTGGAAGCTTCCAGGATTCATACAAGGATGTTCTTCCACGGGCCTGCAGAGGGGCCGCCTTTATAGCATGTCAGGGGCTCCAGGCTGAAGGCCGTGGGACACTGAAGAAACAGATCCACGCACTGCACCCCATCCCGCCCCAGCTTACTCCACTCCTAAGGATATAGTCATTAATTTTAATCATTTATCCAGCAGGCCTTGAGATCTTACGTTGTGCCACCCAAAGTCAGTTCTAGAACATCATTCGCAGGGTAGGGGGAATCCCCCACATGGCCAGTCAATCCATGTTCGACCCTCATTCGATTCCTGGTTCTTCTGCAATAACCCAGTCTCAACACATAGTAACTTGAAAAATAAGGGGTCTCCTGTCTCAGCACATCCCTCTCAGCACAGTTACAAAATTATACCCCCATCGTCCCACAGTTCATTACTGAGCGATCGTTCCTCCATTCTGTAGCTCACAGAATCTGCAGCCTTCATCGAGGTCCTCATTACACAGCCTATTTTCCTCTTGAGCTCCTGGATGAAATTTGCTGCCTTTTCCACCTCACAAAAGGAGTAAGTTGTGCCCTTGTGCTTCATTTTTAGTCACTGGGTATAGCATGTAGTTTTCCACACACAGCTCTCGCAGCTGAGTGACCACTGCATTGAATGCCCTCCTCTTTTTTATTAATCTATTTGAGTAGTCCTGTGATGCAAAAATTCTCACACCATCCAGCTCTACTTCTTTCTGTCTAAAGGCATTCAGTACTGTTTGTCTGTCCTGAAAGTTGTGGTACCGAATAATAATCTATCTTGGCGGCTGTCCCTCCGGTGGCCTAGGCATCACTGCGCGGTGCACCCTCTCCAGCTTGTGTCTTCCTCCTTTTGGTTGTAGTCCCAGGATATCAGGAAGCTTTTGAGTACAGAAGACCAGTATGTCTCGTCCCTCTTTCCCCTCCGGTACTCCCCTGATTCGTAAATTCAGGCGCCGAGCATAATTTTCTTGATAATTGAACTGCTCTCTAAACTCCTCAAACTCCATCTCCAAAGCTGAGATCTGGGAGGGGAAGGGATGCACCATGTCTTCCACCTGGGAAATTCATTCTTCTGCCTCCGTTATTCTGGTCGTTTAGGCTGCCATTTGCTGAGCTATTTCTTGTAGGCGCCCATCCAACCTTTGCTCCACTTTGTCCAAACGCGGTGAAAGAGACGGCAGCACCTGTGAGGTTACCTCACGGCCGAGTACCGCCATTTCTATGGCTGAAAGAGATATGGGGCCTAATGGTTCAGCCTGTGGTGTTGCACTCTGCTTCTTAGTATTCTTTACCGCCAATCGTGAGAATTTACCCACATTTTGAACAAGGTTCTCCTCCATTCTCGAGTGCTGCTTCTTCTGAGCCACAAATATAAATTTTTCTTGTTAGAATGCCACAGATATTTTTAAGATTTAATAACCCAAGCTAGGGAGCTGCAGGGAATCACATCCTTACTCTTTGCTGCTCATCAGTGCTCCATCAGCTTTTTAAAGAAAAGGAAAGAAGGGAAATATCAGCACTTGGGAACACAGATTTAATAAATGTGAGATACTTAGCTTGTGTGTGACACAATAGAACAGCTTATAAAACAGTTTGTAAGTATTTA
This sequence comes from Neoceratodus forsteri, assembly GCA_016271365.2. Classification (NCBI taxonomy): domain Eukaryota; kingdom Metazoa; phylum Chordata; order Ceratodontiformes; family Ceratodontidae; genus Neoceratodus; species Neoceratodus forsteri. The sequence goes on from CM057449.1 coordinate 1,734,809,065, forward strand.
TTTGCTTTTTCATATTTAGAGGGACGACCCAAGTGTATGTTAAATAAATCTGAGAGAAAATAGAGTGCATAGTGAGTTTCTTGAATTATCACTATGAATTTAAAAATCATAAATAGGAATGGATGGTTTATGAGAATAATGTTAGTAAGAGGAAATGTGCTCTTTTTTTGGTAATTTGTAACAGGTTTGAGAAAACATTTTTGGAGCAATATTTGGTTTCTCAGGTGACTGTGTTTAATTTATTGCAATTATTTAGTTCTCTGAATATATCGAAATCATAGATGTGGTATACTAGACGTGGTATAATTAGCACAATACATGTACTTGTTTAGATTCCACTAAAAATTCCTGATGAAGCTGGGCAACCAACAAAACATTGGATAGAAATATAGAAGTTGACGGCAGATAAGGACCGCAAGGCCCATTCAGTCTGCCCATTTCTTTTTCTTCCTTATGAATGTGCCATAGCCGGCCTGTGTTCTGTCAATGACCTATCTATTCATACTCATCTGTATTGCTCCTTTATGCCTATCCATGCCTGTTTGAAGCCATGCACTGTATTCATATCCACCACTTCCTGAGGTAGGCCGTTCCATGCATCCACCACCCTTTCTGTGAAAAAGAACTTCCTCACATTACCCCTTAATCGGCCTCCCTCTAATCTCATGCTGTGTCCTCTTGCCCTGCTATTTTTCTTATATTGAAACATGTTAGACTCTTTCACGTTAATGCCCTTAAGATGTTTGAATGTTTTGACCATATCACCTCTCTCCCTCCTTTGCTGTAGGGTATACATATTGAGCTCCATTAATTTGTCCTCATATGTTTTCTGATGTAGTCCCTGCACCATTTTGGTTGCCCTTCTCTGGACTGCCTCAATTTGGTTAATGTCCTTGTGAAGGTGTGGCCTCTAGCACTGCACACAGTACTCCAGATGGGGCCTAACCAGTGTCTTGTAAAGAGGGATCATTACTTCCCTCTTCCGACTTGTGATACCCCTACTAATACACCCCAACATCCCCCTAGCCTCACCTACTGCTTTAGTGGTCTGATTGGATGATTTCAGGTCATCGGTGACGATGATACCCAAGTCTCTTTCTTCCTTTGTGACTGCCAACAACTCCCCTCCCAGCCTATATGTAGCTTCAGGGTTTCTCTTCCCTATGTGCATGATCTTGCACTTCTTTGCGTTACACCCCAGTTGCCACTCTTCCAACCATTTTGGTATACAGTTAAGGCCAGCAGCATGAAGTTGTCCACCACAACACAGCGTAGTGCTGTATTGTTACCATGCCACAGTTCTTTGCCCTGCAGCTGTATTACCAGCGCAGCAATACATGCATACATTTGTTTTAAATCTTTGTAGATCATTGCATTGCACTTCTAGAAGAAGGCATTTATAGCAAACTAGTGTCAATTCAGCACTGCTTCACTTGCTTATGCTTGAAGGTTTAGGTTATTGAGTTAGGCGTAAAGCTACCAACTTTCTGAGGCCTAAAACCGGGATGGTCCATCCTGACCATGACCGCCCCCCCCCCCCACTGTGTCACTCCCACAGGCACTGCCACAGACAAAGCCGCGCACAGTCAATTACATTTTGCTGCTTACTCTGGCCATGCCGACCCACAGTAACACCAGTAGCAAACATTCAGATTAAAACAATACATCATTCTGCTACAGCAAGTTCCAAGTCATAATGTACAGAAAGTTCATTAGAAGCAAACCTGCTTTAAACTGTGATCAGACATTCGAGCTGCATGTATTGCTTCTCCTGACAGCCCCATCCAACCAGCTCCCACTCACTTCATTTGCTGAGCAAACTTCACTTCAGTGACGACCACCACCACACCAGATTGTTTTCACACACTTCTCTACAGCTGATCAGGTTCGGGTACCTTAGTTCCCTGCTGCCGGTCTCTTCTCTGCCTGGAGTCCCTGTCAGCTGCTGGCAGGCAGACATCCATGTGCTTGTTTGCTCTGTTACCCAGTCTATTCTAACAGGAAGGAACATGCTTTACTGTGCTCCCACCGACATGCTTGTAGTGTAACACAAGCACAGGGGTCAAAGTTGAGAACTGCTGTCCAGACTGTGCAGCACCACAGTGGTGCTGAAATAACTGTCACTCACGGATTAGCAGTCAGCAAAAAAAGGGGACAAAGTGACATTTTGCATAACTTGTAGGGACACTGGGACATACTGCCTAAAATAGGGACTGTCCTGTGAAAATAGGGACTGTTGGTAGCTTTAGTTAGGTGACCTTTACTTGCTGACATTTATCACATCAAAGTAAACTTGAAAGACGCAAGTTACTTTCTATGCACCCCTCAAAAACAACTTTCCACTTTCGAGTGAACCCTGGCCATGTAGAATGTGTCAGAGTACCTTTCTGTGATCCTGTACCCAGAACTTTGGGAACATATATAGGGGACATGCTACCCCCAGTGGAAATATTGCTGATATTTTGTCTAGGTACAGTTGACCCGATTACATCATGAGTGGCGAAACCATGAGTGATGTCATCAGGTCAGTCGGCACAAGAACAAAAAATATATGAACAATATTTCCTCTAGGGGGTAGCATATTCCATTTTTGGGCTATTATAAAAAATCTGAAGGTATCTATAAATGAAACACTTTTGTGCTCAAAGTACCATGCTATCATTTTTCGCTTTACATTTATTTGCATTTGTTTATTGCAAAAAGTGAAAAAAATTTGGATTCAATGCTGTTTTTTTTGCTAATTATAAAAACACTAAAAGATATCTATAAATGATACACCAATCATTTTGTAGATATTTTTGTGCTGGACAAATTTCGTGCTGACAGTACCAAGCTATTGTTTTTCATTTGAAAGTTATTCGCATTTGTTGTTGAAGAAGTGAAAACGACCTACTATAGGTATATTTATACCTAGAGAATATTTTGATTTTCTCACTCTAGGTCCATAGTAAGCAAGAATACCTTTGATGTACTCACAGGTATGGCATAAATAAAGATATCTACAGAAATGGCAGAGTTATGTACAGTTTAGTGACTGCTGTTTTACACACTGTTACTGTACCCTTTCTGCAAATCAAATGGTCAGTCCAAAACAGTTCAAAAAGAGTTATTTTACTTGCTAAACAAAAAACATATGTACAGTACAATAAAATAAAGCAAAACAGAAAATAACTGTAACCCTCCTAAAAGGGGGCTTACCTTTGGTTCTCTCTGGAGCACCTCTGCCGTCTTCCTCTGTACCACTGCTTCACCCTAGTCCTGGTCCTGCCCCAGACTGCAGTTGCAGGACATGGGGCTGTACTATTGGGGATGGGGGGGTGAAATGGTGGTAGGGGACTGCTGTTGAGTGTCCCCAAAGTTCATGCTCCCAGAAGAGGAGTGGTTTTGCAGTTTGTGCATCTTTGAGAGCTGCTTGAAACTAAGCAACCTCCTTGCTATGCGCTCCCTGACCGTGAAGACAGTTCAGGGGCTGGTTGAGCGAATAGAGGTGGTGGCATACCAGCCACAGTGAGAAGGGGACTGAACAAGCCCACATAACAAATGACAGTGTTGAGTCCAGCCTTGGGTCCCACAGCTGCAGTCTGGACTTGGACAGGGGTGAAGGATCAGTGCAGTGGAAGGCGGCAGGGGTGCTCTGGAGAGAGCCAAAGGTATGCCCTTCTTTAAGAGGGGATTATATAATGTATAAAAGAAAAACAAAGGTATAGTAGAAAAAATGCAGAAAAACAAAGGTCCAGTTTTCAGGCTTCATTCCTGCCATCCCTCTAGACTGTGTATCCAGAGTTGCTGTACCAAAAAAAAAAAAAAAGCGGTACTTTAAGTATTTTAACTGTATTGTAATACTATAATCACCTTTACCAGATGATTAAACATCTGTACCAGTATTGTACATTGGAGCACCTATGTTTCCATTCTATAGAGTTTGGATGTTTTATACGACTCAGTGGTATATTTACAGTACTGTACTTTAAACTTCTTATTATGGCCTACACATTCAGTTGTTCTAGATGTCCCCCCACCAAAAAAAATTGTGTTTTGCATTTACTGCACCGTCTGACCATGTCCCTGTGATTAAATGTTTAAATTTCTGTGCTTGGGATGCTGGAATGTTTGTAATATAGTATGTCACTATATCAGTGATATCCTGTAAATGAAATCTGCACCTCAAATTGTCCTCTCTCAATAAACATGTAGCAATTTGTTTATTTATTTATTGAAATGTTTCACCAGGAAAGCACACTGAGCGAAAAGTCGCTCGTCTCCCGGTGTGACCTGGGGGAAAGGGGTACGTTAGGAATAAGATATTAAACATTGAAGTTATAAGTTCAACATTAACACAGTTGTAAGGTAGATGTTACAAACAGTGTTACAAAGTGTTGCACATGATAGGTAAAAACAGTGGACAATAATAAGTGCTGGGTTAATAAGTAACAAGTGCTTATGTGAAAGTAAAGGGGGAAAGAGAGGTAGTGGTGAGGTGTATGGGGAGGGGGAAGAGTTGTGCCCCTGGAGACCACTTCAGGATGTAAGGATCCTGCACTGCACTGACCAGAGAGAAGGGGATAAGGAAGTGTCCCAGAAAGACCCTTTCAGTATGGTGGGGAAAGGGAGTAGATGAGAGATACAAGCCCCTTTGGGGGGGTAGGGGAAGGGCCCATGGAGACCATTCAGGGCCCTTTCTATTCTGTGAGAGATCGGGGAGGCCAGTAAGGGGGAGTAATTTGGGGAATGGGGAGGAAAGCTAGGAATTTGGGTGGATGTGCACAGGGTAACATGAAGGTGATGGTAGAGGGGTAAGGTTTGTACAAGGCTTAGAGGACGAGGTTAGGGAGGGACATGGCAGGAGCAGCTAGGAGCAAGGTAATTATTGAGGACAGAGCTGGTGGAGTAGGCAGAGGATGAGTGCAGGATCTGAGTGGGGAGGGAATTCCAGATTTATGGGAGACAGTGTGAGTAACCAGATTGGCTGATTTGGATGGATCTGTGGGGAACTACCAGGGTGTGAGAGTCTATTGATCTAAGGGAATGCAAGGGTGGGGGGGTATTATAAAGGAGGAAGTGAGGTAGGAAGGGAACTCACCCAGCCAGTGCTTGGAGGTGAATTTAACACAGTGGGAGAGCCACCTATTTGCAAAAGAGGGGAAGGATAGGGCACGATAAAGATCACAGTGGTGGATGCGAAAGGGGGCATTCAAGACAAAGTGGCAGAAGGAATTGAAGAGGGTGTCCAGTCTGGCCAGGGAGGACTTAGGGGCAGCACCATAGACTATGTCACAGTAGTCAAAAATGGGCAGTATCATCTTCTGGACAAGTTCATGCCTAGCAGTAGGAGGGATGCAACTACAGTTTCTGAACAGGGCACCAAGCTTGGGGTGCAGTTTTTTCTGGATGGCGTCCAAATGCCCAGAGAAGTTTAGGTGTTGGTCCAACCAAACACGTAAGTACCTGAAGGAGGAAGTGTCCTCAAGTAAAGTCCCATCAAGGGTATGAAAAATGGGTAGGGAGGGATGCCTTGAGAGTCTCTGTGTAACCCTAGGTGGTGCTATCCCAAGGGCTAGTACCCCTGCCTGCTTGGCTAGTAGCACGTTAGGAGGCCTGAGTTCTGAAATGGGTGCCTCCACCCGGAGGTCAGGGTTGGAAATGGTCAAGCTAACCTGGGCACAGCCCTCCAGGACACTGTAACCCCCCTCTTTCCTTACTAGTGGCCGGAACAAAACACAATAATCACTTTCACAATACCCCTGATACACCACACAAGTACCCACACTGTTTGCACTTACCACCAGGGCTTTCCTCTGGCTCGGCCCTGGGGACCCCCTTTAAAACAAGGTTATACACAGCAAATAACAGCAGTACAGTACTCTTGCACAAACTGGAACCACAGTCAGGGTAAATGCAAAAAAAAGTTAGCTCTGATTTATTTAAGGGACTTGAACAAGGGAGGGGCGTAATCGGGTTAATTTGCTTAAAGACTCTATCATTCAAACAGTTATGCATGCACTTCAGGGTCCATAAACAGTCACACACTCTGGGCACCCAAATGGAGAATGGTGGGCTAGCCAGGAACATTGCAGCTGGTTGGGGCCCTGTGATGGAAGAAAAAAACATGCAGCACACACACTAATTATAATCCGTGGCCGAAGGGCTCAGTTCGTGAAAAGAAAACAACAAGAGAATCAGATGACACACTTTTGGATTAGGCTGTTGTTGCAGGGAGCTACCCTGATGATTACTCACGATACCCAAGACTGGACAAAGACTGGACGAAAATTGAGACTGCAGGTGGTTGATCTGGAGTGCCAGGAGAAGCAGGGCCCACATGATTCGCCGAGGCGTCATTCCTGTTCAGGCGTGGAGCAGGGGGCTGATCCCCAGGTAGGTCTCTCGTCGATGGCTTTCTCTGTGCAGCAGGTGGTCTGGCTGGGCCAGTGTGGCAAGGCCCTGGCCAAATGGAGACAGATTCGGATACAGTCCGTTTTGGGCTGGATACAGCTTCCAGCAAGCAGAACACAGTTCACACAGTGGGGAACCGAATCACGACCCACTAACAACTCACAGCACATTTACATGTAAGAAAATTCTACTGTACCAGGCAAACCGCTCTCCAGTCATGATCGCAGAGTCTCTGCACAAACCGGGGATTCAAAAGCAGCTGGAAATCCTGACAGGCCGATCGCATTCAGCAAAATCTTCAGTCTTCTTCAGGTATGAGCCTGGTAGAAAATCAGTGGTTTACTTCATTCTCACAAACTCGGATTTAGTCCGAAATAATTCTCTTTTCTTCCTCTCAGGGGCAGCAGGCAGACATACAGGCCAAAACTCAGCCCTTTCACAGTTCTCCCATGTGAATCCACTCAGGATTGCTGCTCAGAATAACTTGAGCTCTTTCTTCTTCAGCTCCCAACTTAGATCTGCCTTAAACAGCAGGCAGCTTGGGGAGTTCCCTCATATCAAAAGGTTCAGTTGGCAGATCTGTCTGTCAGTCACAACAAAGGCTCCCCCTGCATGTGCAAAAAAGGTGCCAAAAACCCAAAACTACAATTCCTACAGATTTTGACTCCAGACAGCTCCTGTAGTTCGGCTTCATTTTAGGTCCCACCAGTACTGATTGGTCCAATTTGCAGTCCAGGACAAAGATAGTGGAGACAAACAAAACAGTCCTTGCTGCAAAGAAGGCAGATTAGACAAACTATATTATCATTATCACTCTAAATGATTTTCAGCAAATAGTTACATCTTTCAGCAGAGCTCCCTCTCAGATTACTTATGACTGCAAACCAGGTAGCTCTTAAAGAAACAGTATACAGAGGCTATACAGGCATTCTCTGGCAATCACATTTAAACTGCTAAAACGCAGGATACCAGCCTGGCAGTGAGCATTTAGGCAAGCTCGAGGAAGACTTTTCGGGAACCCCCATTTGTAGGGGAATTACATCTGCCATGTGCCAAAGGTCATGGAGACTGTCTTCTTGGCATTGAGGAAAAGTTGATGGTTTACAAACAGGAGCCGAACCTTGTCAAAGTCTTGCTGTAAGGTGGTTGTAATCTCATCAGGACAGGAGCCTGATGCATACAGGACTGTATCGTTGGCATACATATGCATAGCAGAGAATGGGGAGCAAACAGAGGGAAGGTCATTTAAGAAGATGGAGAATAGATGGTGCCGTAATACGGAGCACTGGGGGACTCCAGTGCTAATCGAGAGGGGAGTGGAAGTGGCATGCAAGATCTTAACTGACTGGGTTCTGTCAATAAGGTAAGCCTTAAACCAGTTTGTGGTGCAGGGAGATAGGCCAGCAGCCAGGAGTGAGTTGAGGAGAAGGGAGTGAGAGACAGGGTTGAAGACCTTGGCCAGGTTGACAAAAATGGCACAGGTAATTTGGCCATTGTCCATCTTGGTTAGGATGGTGTCTGTGAGCCGTAGGAGAGAGAGGTGGTGATGGTTGAGTGTTTTTTCCTGAAACTGGACTGGAAGGGGTGAAAAAGGAGGTGTCAGACAGAAAAGAGGTGAATTGGGAGAGGACAATGTGTTCTTGAAGCTTGGCAAGGGTAGGGAGGAGAGAAATGGGGTGATAGTTACTGGGGGATGAGGGGTCACCCCCTTCAGGTAGAGGGAGGACCACTGCATGTTTCCATGAAGAGGGGACCGAGGCAGTAGAGCATGAAAGAATTAAGATTATGAAGAAGGTAGGCAATGGCCGAAGCAGAGAGGGAGAGGAGTTTTGGGTCAAGACCAGCAGGGGGAGGCACCTTTAGAGGGGTTGATGGTGAGGAGGGCACACAGGGTATCATTTGGGGTTACAGTAGCGAAAGATAAGGGGAGGTGGGAGGGTGATGACGAGGGCACACCAGTAGAGGGTGGAGATGGGTAGGAGGGGAAGGATTTCAGTAGTTCAGTGGCGCAGAAGGTATAGTAGGAGTTAAATTCTGCAGCTACAGCTGGTGTTTCAGACACTAGTGAGCTATTTACTTTATGTACCAGGGGTGGTGGGTGAGATGAGGGGGTAAATAGGCCATGGACCACCTTCCAGAACTTTGAAGGGGCATTTATGTTGGTGATGATGGCAGATTTGAAATATTTGGACTTGGATAACCTTGTAGCCCTGGTGCAAGCATTTCGGAGCATGCAATATTAAGCGAGGTCAGTAGGACGCTGGATAGCTTTATAACGCTTCCAGGCTTGATCTCTAGCCCTGAGGCAGGCCAGAAGTTCAGGGGTTATCCAAGGTAAGTGGTTACCTCTGACTCTGGTTTGTTTGAGTGGGACAAAGGTGTTCCAGTTTGGAAGAAAGATTTCTTTGAAGTAGGCAAGGGCCTTATCAACCAAGGGGAAATATGTTAGGGGGGGACTAGTCAGAAGTGGCAAGGTTACTCAGGAGAGGTTCAAGGTCAAGAGACTTGAAAGAGCGTAGTTGTATGGTTTTGTGTGGTGATTTTGTTCTGTGGACTTTCCTAACTATGTATATTGGGATATGGTCACTGAGCGCATCGGGAAGGATGCCAGAGGTCATGATGCAGTGGAGGTGGGAGGTAAGGGCTCAGTCGAGTAGGGAGTGTTGTTGTGTCTTTTGGGCAGGTGGGTTCGGAGATCAGTTGGGAGAGGTTTAGGGCTCTGATTTCTTTTTTAGTTTTGGTAGTTTTAGGTGACAACCAATTTATATTGAAGTCACCCAGGATGAATAGTTCCCCAGAGCGAGCAAGGAAAGTGATGGAGGTTAGGAAGTCTAGCGCAACCATAGGATGGAGATTTGGGTGGCAGTATATGCCAGCTTCGAAGATTGGGAGAGTGAAGGGGAGGGTCACATGGATAGCTAGTGCATCATGGGTCTCAGGATTGGAGGATGAATAGATGATGGAATATTGAATGGAGGCTAGGACATAAATGACCTCACCACCACCCCTGCCAGCACGGTCTTGCCTTACCAGTGAGTAGCCAGGAACGGAGACTAAGTGGTCAGGAATAGTGCTCTTTAGCCAAGTTTCTGAGATGATTAGAATGTCTGGTTTTAGAGTGCACACCATTGTCTGAATCTGGTGTATTTTTTGCAACAGGCTGCGGGTGTTTAGATGTAGGATTTTTAAGCCCTTTGGGAGGGCTGAGAGAAGAGAGTGGGGAGAGGTAGTAGAGGAGGAAGCACCAGAGGAGCTAGGGGCAGTAGGGCCTGGGTTGGGGTGGATATCCCAAGCAGAGAGCAAGAGGAGAGTGAGTAGGAGAAAGTGGAGCTTTGGGGATTTTGAAGGGGCTACCAAGGGGGTTGGGAGTTTTGAGGAGAAAGGAGTGGATGAGTGAGGAAGAAGAAGGTGCACAATTGCAATGAAAGGGGACACCGTTATCAAAGCCGCATGAGGAATAGTGGTAGAGTGAGACCATATTTCAAATGGGGTGGATGGAGTGATAGCATGTGTAACCTCTAGGTGGCGCGATCCCAAGGGCTACTACCCCTGTCTGCTTGGCTAGCAGCAGGTTAAGGGGCCTGAGTTCTGAAACAGGTGCCTCCACATGAAGCTCAGGGTTGGTAGTGGTCAAGCTAACCTGAGCACAGCCCTCCGGGACACTGTAACCCCCTTCTTTCCCCTCTAGTGGCCTGAACACTGTACAACAGTCACTTTCACAATACCCCTGGTACACCACACAAGTACCCACACTGTTTGCACTTACTACCAGGGCTGGTCCTCTGGCTCGACCCTGGGGACCCCCTGTAAAACAAGGTTATGCACAGCATATAACAACAGTACAGTACTTTGAGCACAAACTGGAACCACAGTCAGACTACATGCAGAAAAATCTGGATCAGATTTATTCAGGGGACTTGAACAAGGGAGGGGCGAAATCAGGTTAATTAGCTTAAAGGTTATATCAATCAAGCAGTTATGCATGCGCTTTGAGTACCCCCGCACAGTCACACCTCTGGGTACCCAGGTGGAGAAGAGATGGACTAGCCAAGACCGATGCCCAAGGTTGGCCAGCATTGCATCTGGTTGGGGCCCTGTGATGGAAAACACAACATGCACAGTACACACTATTAGTAATCCGGAGCCAGAGGGCTCAGTTCGAAAAGGAAACAAAACAACAAGACAATCAGATGACACATTCAGATTAAGCTGTTGTTGCAGGGAGCTACCCTGGTATTTACTCACGATACCCAAGACTGGACACAGACTGGATGAAAATTGAACAGGAAAAATAAATTGGAATGTGACGCAACACTGTGAGGGGGGTACTCCTGTGGAGGTAGCAAGGCTCAATCCATCCAAAAGGAAAGAAACAGGAGCAACACCAAATCAGTTATAATTTTAGCTTAACAGCATTTATTTTTGGCAGTTAATAAATGCTATTAAGCTAAAACTGTAACTTGTTTGGTGTTGCTCCTGTTTCTTTTCTTTTAGGATGGACGAAAATTGAGACTGCAGGTGGTTGATCTGGAATGCCAGGAGAAGCAGGGCCCACACGAGTCGCCGAGGCATCGTTCCTGTTCAAGCATGGAGCAGGGGGCTGATCCCCAGGCAGGTCTTTGGTCAATGGCTTCTCTGTGCAGTGGGTAGTTTGGCTGGGCCAGTCTGGCAAAGCCCAGACCGCATGGAGACAAATTCAGATGCAGTCCGTTTTGGGCTGCATACAGCTTCCAGCAAGCAGAACGCAGTTCACACAGTGGGGAACTAACTCACGACCCACTAGCAGCTCACAGCACATTTACATGCAAGGGAATTCTACTGTACCAGGCAAAGCCCTCCCAGGTCACAATCGCAGAGTCTCTGCACACACCGGGAGCTTAGGGGTAGCTGGAACTCCTGACAGGTCAATCGATTTCAGCAAAATCTTCGGTCTTCTTCAGGTTGAGCCTGGCCCACTTCAGTAGCTTACTTTAGTCACACAACTCGGATTCAGTCCGAAAACAATTCTCTTTCCCCTCTCAGGGCAGCAGGCAGACATGCAGACCAAAATCCAGGCCTTTCCACAGAGACTGTCTCAAGCATCTTGCTTCTTCAGCTCCCAACTTAGATCTGCCTTAAACAGCAGGCAGCTTGGGGATTTCCCTCAGATCCAAAAGGTTTGGTTGGCTGATTCGGCTGTCAGTCACAACAAAGGCTCCCCGTTCAGGTGCAAAAAGGCACCAAAAGCCAAAACTACAATTCCTACAGATTTTGACTCCAGACAGCTCCTGTAGTCCAACTCCATTTTAGGTCCCACCAGTACTGATTAGTCCAATTTGGCAGTCCAGGACCAAGATCGTGGAGATAAACAAAACAGTCCTTGCTGCAAAGAAGGCAGGTTAGACAAACTATATTATCATTATCACTCTAAATGATTTTCAGTGAATAGTTACATCTTTCAACAGAACTCCCTGTCAGATTACTTATGACTGCAATCCAGGCAACTCTTAAAGAGACAGTACACAGGCTATACAGGCACTCTCTGGCAATCACATTTAAACTGCTAAAATGCAGGACACCAGCCTGGCAGTGAGCATTTAGGCAAGTTCAAGGAAGACATTTCGGGAACCCCCATTTGTAGGGGGGGTTACACCTATCCCTGCATTCTTGAACCCCACCACTGTTTTTGCCCCCACCACCTCCAGTGGAAGGCTATTCCAGGAATCCGTCGCTCTTTCTGAGACCTTCTTCCTCACATCTCCCCTGAATCTACCCCCATCCAGGTCTATAACATGCCTCCTTGTTCTTGCACATCTATTTTCTGAAAAATACTTCTCTCCTGTACCTTATTTAGGCATCACATCAGGATATTGACAATTTAATAGTGAAGACCATCACAGCAACAGATCTCGCCAGGTTGCTGTAATGGTCTTACTGTTCACCGCTGCTCTCTTTCTGGGTGTTGCGCCCCCAACCCCAAACCAACTCTGACTGGGAGTTGGATATTTACAGATGGGGGGGTGCAGGGGGCTTAAAACACTTCATTCCGATGGGAACAATGCCGACAGTCAGCCTTGTTCCCATCACTGTTGAGGATGTCGACAACTATGTTGTCGACATCCTGAAGTGGAATCCCTTATTTACCCCCGTGAGGTATTTAAAGGTCTCTGTCATAGCCTCCACTTCCAGGGCGTACATACTGAGACTTCAAGAAGACTTTTTTGCCTTAAGAATGGCCCCTTAAATTTCTCCCAACCTTTCCTCCACACCACTGATCATGTACACCCCAACCAACCCTGAGCTAATTCCCTCATCTGTTTATTTTTTTTCAACTCTCTTTATGCTCCCACTCAGTGGCCTCTTAGGTCTCTCTCAGGTGTGGCCACATGGACCGTCCGGTTCCCGCTCTGCCTGAGGTCCTCTCCAGGCCAAGTCTCTGTCCCAGGATTTCTTCTTCACAGCTACCGATCTCCCCCCAACCCCTTGGCTCTGAGTCCCCCGAAGTGGGACCACCTACTGCTCCTGGGTCACTATCTTCAATCTAGCAGGGGTGGTCAGAGTGTGGAGGAGAGCCGGAGACTGGCTGGAAGTGACCCAACTTTTGAGCGTGGGGGCCTCCCACTGGACCCACCATTACCCACCCGTGTGCCAGGGCTTTTTCCTTGTTCTGCTGCTCCTGGGGGCACGGACATACAATGACATCCAGCACATAATGGGTGTGCTCCTGCACCTATGTGCAGGACGCCTGCCAACGCCCCCCACCCCAAGTACGTGCTGCCGCCAGTTGTGACACTCTTGGTCTGCACCAGGAGCTGCTAGAACTGCAACATGCATCACCCACACTTCCAGGAGAGGAGAGGAGAGCAGTCCTATGGATGCTCGATCCTACTCCTCCTCTGCCAATCCCCAATGACCTGAGTCCACTCCCGAACTCGGGTCGCTGGCATGGTGTGGTGTGCAGCGCCTCAACCCTCAGCACCACTGGGCTATCTTCTCTCATCTGGTTAAAGTCTGCTCTTCTAGCTGGCCCACTGGCACAGCAGTAGCACTACCGCTCACGACACCAGTGTACCGAGTTCTGTAGTGAGCTCGGGTTGTGGGAGGGCCGGCTTGGGGGAGCAGGACTGAGTATCTATAGGACTGCTCTTCTCCTCTGGGGGGGTGGGTTTGCAGAACCCAGAGTACACATGGTCCCTGGCAAATTGCTGGGTGAAGGCACCCGGGACTGCCTCCAAGGCAGGAGAGGCAGGCAGATGCCAACGTGGGGCACTCATGCATGCACAGTGCATGTCATGGCTTCATTCCATGCCCATTGCTCGGGAGAAAAAAAAAGGGAAAAAGGACATTGGTGGCAGGATGGCACTGGGACACCTGCAGGCCCTGCACCCAACTAGTTGGGCTTGGTGGTCCAACTACTGGATCCGGTTCACAGCAAGGATAGGGGACCTGCCAATCCCACTGGGGACCAAGCCCTAGGGGTACAGGCCCGCGGTAAGTCCTTGATGACATTGGGGTGATGGGGCTGGGGTGTCCCGACTGAATAGGTCCACCAATAGGGAGTCACAATAGTAAATAAAAAAAAAAGTCTGCTGTTCTGAAATCCAGAACATCAGCCATCAACACCCCCGATGACGTGCTAGAGCACAAAACCGGTCGGTGCCTTTATTGTCAGCATACCTGTAGTGTACTACTGTGGTGGCACATTTTAATCAAAATTGGAATAAAGCCTTCGAACTTCAGTGGAGAGTGCAGTCTTTTGTTGGAGCCTGTTATTGGATTAATTCTGCACCTCCGGTCAGTGGAGCTGTGATTGTGGTGAGCTGGATATACTAGTATATGGTACAGATATGTGTCTCAGTAAGGGATCAGCACCTGAAAAGTCAGCACTACCTGCAGTTGAAGTGGCCAACCAAAAGTCCGTGGTGCACTTTAAAACATAAGTTGCTCAGGGGGTGTCTGAAAATGTATGGTACTGTCCCATTAAATTGCAGTGCAGTTACAATTTACTCTCATCTCTGTTTAAACTTATTTTTGATACCCTCTCGAGACTTGTATTGAGGTTGACTCCTCTGCACACATTTCTTTCTCAACCCTGAGGTGAGCCTAAAAACTGGAGCCTTCACACCTAACTGTCCAAGGACCCTTATGTGGTAACAGTAGTACCTTGCATCTATAGACATTCCTACCCGATTACCACTCTCTACCCCTTAGAACCTTTATTGGACAAATTACATCACCTAACTGTTGATTTCCTGGAAAGAACAGTTACTCACCATAACAGCAGATCTTCAAGAGACTCTCTTCCAGTGTCGAACAGCTTTGGAACTATAAGCTGACAGCACCATGACCACTCGACGGGGGACAGCCATGATGATGTGCAGCGTTAGCACTTATAGTCATGGGCAACCCCATTGCTTCTCAGTTCCCAACTGGAGATAAGCTCAGAAGGCCTCTTACCCTGAGGGACCAGGAGACCAAAACAGTACCAAGCACATGATGAGAGGCATGGGACTCAAAATATAGTATATGTAAGGCACTTAAAGGAGTTCTGCTGTGAGAGTTGGTCCTAACCGCTGCACAGATCAGGGCTTCACCTCTCTGATTCCCCTGTGGGCACCATAACAAATTAATAGATTATTTACCTCATCCCTCATAAAAATCAGCCCAAGCTCCTGGGCACCGACATTTTGAACATGGCGTTCCAGAAGCCAGGGATCTCGCTGGTAGTACCGTAAGATGATGACGTGCCACTGCCCTTACCATTATAATGCACTTATGCATGGAAACAAAACTAGCTATATATGTCTGATGCCAAGCACCATTTTTCCTTAATTTGCCTAACTCTCATGGGTATGCCTGCCACATCATCATAGTTGTCCCCCGTCTAGCAAAAGTTTCCGTCTGACGTCATCTATTGAAACAGGGCGTTAGACACCTAGAAACAAGAAATGACTGAGCACTTATAAAGGGTGATTTAAGCAGTAATGTCTGACAGGATGTGTGTCATGCTGGGATAACGTCACGCCTCAGGTGGTTGAGCATGAGGCCACAGGCTAAGTGCGTCCATTATCTGAGGAGTGACGTCATTCCAGCATGACACACACCCTGGAGGGCATTATTGCTATTATACAATGGCTTGTTGTTATACAGAATAAAAAAAATATAATTCTAAAAATGTTTTTGTTAGTGTGGAAAAATATTCTTGTTTCTTAAGAGAAGAAGTGACAAATCCAACAAATCCAGTCCAATGCAATCAGTCAGGAGGCTCACAGTGAGGCTGAGACTAGCACCATGATGTTGTATGGGGATAACATCATGGGTCCAGTCCCAGATTGACTAATCAGAGGCCAGCATTCTTTCTTGCCATTGTATAATAAGTGAAAGTCCAAAGAGTATTGCCGCGAGCTGCTGATTGCAGAACAGTGCTCACCTGCGAGGGTTTGCCTGCCCCCAAATGTTAACAGATACACCAAAGACAAACAGTGGCACTCGAGACAATCCAAAAGTCCACGCAAATAAATGATGCATAAAGAGATTTACTAGCCCAGTGGCTGAAAGGAAAAGGCTTAAGCACAGTGCTCCTTCCTGACCACTCAGCACTTTGACTCCTCGCGAGTCTTCCTCAGGCTGGGCCTTCAGGTGTTCGCGCCATCGGCATGATTATGTCACTCAATGAAATGTTAAAGGTAGGAGGGGGACTGTCGTTTGCTCCCACAGGAGTTTGGTGGTTTCCACAGTGACCGGGCCACTCAGGGTGAACGTCACGGAGTGACGTAATTATGCCGACGGCATGAACACCTGTAGGCCCTGCCCCTCTTACACCTTCAGGAAGAAGGTAGCTCATGTTTCTAATGGTGACATCTGAAGTAATGGCACCTCTAACCTTGTAAATGAAAAACAACTTGTGGAGCCAGAAGCTCTAAGTTTATTTCAGTGGACAGAACATGAGTAAGTAATTTAAAATGAATTTATGTGTAACCCCCAGGTGGCGCTATCCCAAGGGCTACTACCCCTGTCTGCTTGACTACTGACAGGTTGAGGGGCCTAGGTTCTATGGCGGGTGCCACCACCCAGAGGTAAGGGTTTGTAGTGGTTAGACTAGCTTGATCACAGCCCTCTGGGACACTGTGACCCCCTTTGGTTCCCTCTAGTGGCTCACACAGTACACCAGAGTTACAGCCCCAATACCCCACGTTTACACACTGTTCACTCATATAGGTACCACTTACCCTCGAGACTGATTCAGCAGCACGTCTCTGAGGACCCCGTGTAAAGTAAGGTTAATCAACATACACGGCAAAACACAATACTGTTTCCATAAGTACTACCACCACAGACAGTATATAGTATAACAACAACAAATCTGATTTATTTAGGGGACAGTAACATGGGAGGGGGAAATCAGGTTAATTAGTGACATTAAATCGCAGTACTGTGCACACATACAGGGTCTGAAAAGTCACACTCTGGGTACCCAGGTTGGGGGGGGGGCTAGCCAGGTCTGTTGCCCAGGGTTGGCCAGCAGGTGCAGATGGCTAGGGCCCTGTGGAAGAAAATATATGCATAATACCCAATTGTAATCCAGAGCTGGAGGGCTCAGTCCATAAAACAGTGAAACAACAAGAATTAGATGACTCACTTGTGATTGAAAAACAAGCTGCAAGGGAATACCCTGATTTGTACTCACAACACCCAAGCTGAGGATCGGATGGAGAATGTCCCTCTGGATTGCCAGAAGAGCAGGGCATAAGGACAAGTTCCTTATGACTGGACCCCACTGCAGTTGATAGCAAATGGATGTAGTCCGAATTAAGCTGGGGTTCACTTCCAGCTTCAGCACACAATTCACTGTACAGGGGATTTAAACTAGCGATTCCCCACAAGCACTACGCACATTTATATGTAAAAGGAAAGTACTATACCAGGCAGGCTGCTCCTCAATCCCGATCGCAATTACTGCAAAATACCCCGGAGCACACACAGCAGCTTCAGTTCCTGACAGACAGAGTGCGATTCAGCAATTTCTCCAGTCTTCTACAGGGTGAGCCTGGTTTCCACACTTCTAGTGCTTCTTTCTCCTCACAACTCAGATTCAGTCCAAACTGGCAGTTACAAAGGCTGCAGACCAAAACTCAGGGCCTCACACGCGCTTCCCGCGTGAAACTATACACCGCAGAAGGACACAGCTCCTTCTCTCTTCACTGCCACAACTGATCTGATCTTTCTAGTCACAGAGCACGGCATTTCCTTTAGCTCCACACTATTCTGTTGGCTGATTCAGCTGTCACTCACAATAAGACTCCCTCTGTTGGTAGAAAAAGGCGCCAAGGTCAAAACTGCATTTTCCAGAGTCACTGCCCATACAATCCTCTTGTGGCTGGCTCAGATTAAGAGTTCAAGTTCTGATTCGTCCACAGGCTCCATTTTAGGGCTCCCTTTACCCAACTGGCCCAGCACAGCAGTTTAGGTCCAAAATGGAGAGGTAACACACACAGACTCCCAGCTGCAATAAAGGCAGGTTAGACAAACTACAATTTTGCTAATGCTTTAAATGATTACAGGCAAACAGTTACAGCTTTCAGATGGGTTTCCTTTGCACCTTCAGTGACCACAAATTGCAGCGATTACTCCGCAGCTCGGGTGGAATTTGAGCATTAAATATACAGTCCCCCCATACAAACTAATTAAGTCTGCAAGCAGACAGCTCCTAAAGAGACAGTACGTGGAGGCTCAAATAGCACTCACTTGCAACCACAATTAAGCAGCTCAGATGCTGAGCACCACCCAGGCATGGAGCATTCAGGCAAGCTCCTGAAAGACTTTTGGGAACCCCCATTTGCAGGGGGGGTTACATATGGCTTAAACCTTTTGAAACTAAAAGAATTGCAAGTTGATTTGGTAAACTGAGGGACAAATACTAAAAATGGATTACCCTCCTTTTACAGGTTTTGTGTGAGGCGAACAAGCCTAAGGTTAAAAAATTATGGAAACAGGTATATGAAGTAACATTACCTTTCTGATGTAATATGAGAGCAAAAGGAGGTGAAAAGAAATAAAATTAAAAGAATATTTTAATATTTTATAGTACTTTCTGGGCCCACATATTGGAAATGAACCTGTATTCACAAGATAAGCAGGTGTGTTCCCACCTCAATATATTCAAATATCTACATGTAAAATTATAAGAGAGTTTTTTGAGAATTAATGATATAGCACAACAAAAAATGTTTATTATTTATTTACAGAATTGTGTGTTAAAGCAAGCAGCTCAGAATTATCTGATGAAGGGACACGAAGGTCCTGAAACGTAATAAGAAGTTAAATTACAAGAGCGCTTATGTAAAAAAGAAGATTTATGGATTTATGACAATAAAAAACTTGAAGTATATTTTCCTGAAGTATTTTCTTGGGGCTGAGTACCACAAATCTCCAATTTTTTGAATGCCCATTTCATTGTCAACTTGACAGTTACTCCAGTTTTTCTAAGCAGGTGTGGGGCATTGGATTTAACTATACCCTGTGCTACTGCGAGTAAAACATGCCCATTAACAACGACACCCTCACAACGAAGGGTGACCACTGTCTTTTTCGGCTGCACAGTGATGTCAGACATCAATAGTGTTGGTCTGCCTCTCGGTTTACAGGTTAGCGATGGTGAAAACTGTGATGGGTCTAGGGTAGTTTTCAGTTGCTCTAGATAATCCCGTTTGAACTTTCAGATGCTGCTTTCACTGATGTCCATTTTGGTTTTCTGATGAAAGTATCGGATGACAGACATAACCTCGTGCTCTGTGGCATACTGCCCAAGCCCAAACTTTGTCTCTGGCGTATAATGGGCACAGTTGTTAGGTCTTTTCTTTTTTGCAGGAGGGGGATTAGAAGCAGAGAGCTCCTTGACAGTGGCTGCAGCGATATGTGTGTCTACCCCTGATGTCTGTGCAAGGAGTTCAGGGTTATCATCTGTCACATCAAGTGGGATTCACGCTTGACAGCCTTTGGTTTTAGCCAGGAAAGGAGTGACATTATAGTGCAGAACACAGTAATACACATTAGTATGGCTGCCAACAGAACAAACGCCAAAAGAAACAGAAGGTGAGAGAGTGATTTTACTTGTAGTTGTACTCCCATCAGCTGATCAGTAAGTAACGTGCTAATTCAAAGTGCTGCGAAAATGTCAGCAGGAGTACCAGTATGAATTCTAGTGGCCGTGAATTCATTCTCTTATACAGTATGTCAGCTGCAGAAACATTCTGAAAGCAAGCAACAGAAGTGGCCATACCATGTGTAGAGTGAGCATGCCCAGTTCCTTATTGTACTTTTCATAACAGAACACAATACAGTTATCCAGCCATCTGAACAGGCACTGTTCAGACACAGGAACACACTCTTTCCTAAGGGCAGACTAAAAAAAAGCTGAGAGGACTTTCTGTAGTCCTTAGTGCGGTCAAGATAGAATATATAATATTCTATGTATATCAAGGGTATGGAGAAAAGCCTCACCTTTGTTAGCATGCTCTGGATAATACACAGGAAGGTGTATGGTCTGATTTAATGTGAAATATGACAGCACTTTAGGTAGAAAACGAGAACTGGTCCACGAACATATCCTGTCCTTGTGGAAAATCAAATAAGAAGGCTCATGCATCAGAGGCTGAAGCTCGGAAAACCTATGAGCAGAAGCAATGACGACCAAAAACAGCACTTTCCATGAAATGATACACATCTCACAGGTTGCAACAACCTCATATAGAGCCAAGGTCAATTTTTCCAAAATCGAGGTCCCAAGGTGGAATTGGTTTATGAATTGTTGGACGCATGTGCAGAATACCCTTCAAAAACGTAACGGGCACCTGTATTTGTGCCATTGTATGCCCATCAGCAGGGGCACAAAAAGCTGAAAATGGCAATCAAGTGCACCCTAATGGACGAATACTGGAGATCACAGTCGGATAGGGACAAAAGGTAGTCCAGTACAGTATTCTCAAGACAAGTAAATGGGTCCACTAAATGGGAAGCACACCAGATAAAGAAGCACTTCCATTCAAAGAGGGGCGTCTTGTGGAAGACTTTCTAGCTGCAAGCAAGACAGTCACCTGGGGGGGGGGGGACTCCAAAACTGGCAAGAGCTATACCTTCAGGAGGCAGGCATGCAGATGCAGGGACTGTAGGTCCCTATGGACCAGTGATCCCTAATCCTGTGACAGCAGACCTGACTAAGGAGGGAGCTGAATGGGAGACTCCACTGCCACATGATGCGGAAGTGGGAACCAAATCTGGTGAGTCTAAAAGGGAGCCACCACTAGTCGGAAGGCATGCTCTGCTCTCAGCTTGAGCAGAGCCCTCTGAACAAGGAGTCAGAGGAAAGGCATAAAGGAACTCCCTTTCCTGGAGAGGGACAATGTGTCTCACCAAAAAACCTCCATGCCCTGGAGTGAGTAAATAGAAATGTGGCAGTTTTGCATTGCGTGGTGATGCAAAATGGTCCAACTCTGGATGACCCGTTGTTGTAAAGAAGTGGTTTCAGAGTTTACCACAAAGGTCAGCAGTCTCCACTCATGCACCAAGGACTGAGACCTGCTTAGCCTGTCTGCCAGGATGTTTTGGGCACCTGGAAGAAACACGGCTGATAGCTAAAGGCCATGAGACGTCGCCCAGTATCATACCCTCATTGCTTCCCTGCATAGGGGCTAAGACTGAGTGCCCCCTTGTGCATGACACTGACAATGTCTGTTTGAATCAGCAAGGGACCGGGGCTGAGGTGCTCCCAGAAAGTCTGGAGACCAAGCAGAACAATCTGCATCTCCAGGATCTTTTATATGGAGATCTGACTCCAGAATGGTCCAGGACCCTTGGGCCTGACTGGATCAGAGGTGGGCACCCCAGCTAGACCCCAGTACATCCATTGTGAGGATATGCGTGGGAGCTGGGGGGAAAAGAATGGAATTCCCCATGAAAGGTTTTGCTGGTCCATCCACCATGCTAGAGCACAGCAAAGCAAGGATGGGATGAGGGAAATTTGTTCCAGCTCTTCCAGCAGCGGATCCCATTGTACCCGAAGAGTTCAATGCAGTATGCACAGATAGAGACAGGCACAGGGAACCATAATGATGGCAACCGCCATCAGCCCAAGGAGATGCAACATCATCTGAGCTGACACATAACGACTTCCGTTTATCAGCTGGGCCTGGGCAACAAGAACCTCTGCCCCATTTGCAGGTAGGAAGGCACCACCCATCACCGTGTCAGACACCACACCAATATATTGGAGGCAATAACAACTAACAAGTACAGATTTTGGTAGTTCACCATGACACCCCCTTCCTCAAATAATAGTATTATTCTGGAAAACATATACAGAATTGCTTCCCTGAATGGGGCCTTCATGAGTAAATTGTCTAGTTATGGAAGACATAAAGCCCTTCTGTCTGAAGTGCTGCTGCCACAACCGTGAAGTATTTATAATACCCATGGTGCTGAGGGTAAGACTCACAACAAACAGTGGCTGCCCTCCAGCATGAAGTAGAGGTACTGCCTGTGGCACTTGCAGATCTTGATATGAAGGTATGTATCGTTCATGTCCAGGGCACAGAGCCAATCCCTCTTTTGCAACAGAGGGATGACAGCTTGAAAAGATATCATTTAAAACTTTTTGTATTAGATGAACAGGTTTAGATCTCTCAGGTCCACTACAGGACGCAGATCTCCTGCCCACTTGAGAACCAGGAAATAGCTGGAACTGAACCCTTTGTATTGCTCTTGGGGAGCAATGGGTTTGGTAACATATAAAACATAGAAACTGTCAGCAGATAAGGACCACTAGGCCCATCTAGTCTGCCTGTAAGCCCCGTATTTGATTATGGCTTCTGACCCTCCCTTTGTTTTACCGCTGTGGTTCCCCTAGGACTGTCCCATGCATGTTTAAATCCAACCACAGTGCTCGCTCCCACCTCTTGTAGCAGACCATTCCAAGTGTCCACCACCCTCTCTGTGAAGAAAAACTTCCTCACATTCCCTCTTAACCTGCCACCTTCCGATTTCATGTCATGCCCTCTCGTTCTTGTACTTCTCCTGTATTGGAAGATGTCTCCCCCCTGCACCTTGTTTATGCCCTTGAGGTACTTGAATGTTTCTATCATGTCCCCTCTCTCCCTCCTCTCCTCCAGTGAGTACATATTGAGGTCCCTTAATCTCTCCTCGTATGTTTTGTGGTGCAAACCCTGTACCATCTTAGTTGCCCTTCCCTGGACCTTCTCCAGCCTGTTAATGTCCTTTCGAAGGTGTGGCCTCCAGAACTGCACACAGTACTCCATGTGAGGCCTGACCAGGTTTTTATATAACGGCATCACTACCTCCCATCTTCTGCTAGTGATACCCCTGCCTATGTACCCCAGCATGCCACTGTCCTTCCCTGCTGCCTTTGTACTCTGCTTTGACATTTTTAGGTCATCTGAAACAATAACCCCAGGTCCCTATCTTCCTTGGTGACTGTCAGCAGCAACCACTCCCCCATTCTGTAGCTCTCTCCAGGGCTTCTATGCCCCAGGTGCATAATTTTGCACTTCTTTGAATTAAACCTCAGTTGCCACTCCTCAGACCATTTCTCAAGCTTCCCCAGGTCCTTCCTCATTTTCTCCACCCCTTCTGGAGTTTCACCCTGTTTCAGATCTTGGTGTCATCTGCAAACAGGCAGACCTTTCCATCCAGCCCCTCTGCAATGTCACTGATGAATACATTGAACAGGACTGGCCCAAGGACTGATCCCCGAGGTACCCCGCTGGTCAGCCCCCCAGATTGTACCCCATTTACCACCACCCTCTGCCTCCTGTCTGTTAGCCAGTTCCTAACCCAGTTTACCACCTTGTCTCCCATGCCCAGACTGCCCATCTTGTTAACCAGCCTCTTATGTGGGATGGTGTCAAAGGTTTTGCTGAAGTCGAGGTAGGCGATGTCCACCCCCCTGCCCTGATTTACTTCCTTCGTCACCCAGTCAAATAAATCTATCAGATTCATCTTACAAGACCTACCCACTGTGAAACCATGCTGCCTAGGGTCCTGGGCACTGATGGTTTCTAGATGTCCCACTATCCTTTCCTTAAGCAGTGCCTCCATGATCTTCCTCACTACTGAGGTGAGACTGACCGGCCTATAGTTCCCCACCTCCTCCCTACTGCCAGATTTGTGTAGAGGGACCACCTGTGCCCTCCTCCAATCCTCTGGTACCACTCCTGTGTTGAGTGACTCTGTGAACAAGGCTGCCAGAGGTTCTGCTTGCTCTCTTCGCAGCTCCCTTAATATCCCCGGGTGTATGCTGTCTGGCCGCATTGCTTTGTCCACCTTCAGTATACTGAGTTCCTGCAGGACTCTCTCTCTTGTGAATGGACTGTTATCCACCTATTCCCCCCATTGACATCTGTTGCTCTGCTTTGGTCCCTGTCCCTTCCCCTCTTCCATGAATACTGAACAGAAGTATTTATTCAGTATTTCTGCCTTATCCATGTCTCCCTCCTTACACTCCCCTTCCTCCCCTTTGAGCCTAACAACCCCCCTCCTGGTTTTCCTTCTTTCGCTGATGTACCTGTAGAATGTCTTGTCCCCTTTCTTTACTGTCTGTGCTAATCCTTCCTCAGTCTATGCCTTTGCTCTCCTTACAGCTCTTCCCGCTTCCCTTAGACACTCTAGGTACACTTCCCTGTCCTTCTGTCTTTGAGTCTCCTTATATTTCCTGAACCCTGCCTTTTTAGCCCTTACTTTGTCTGCCACCTCTTTTGAGAACCATAGTGGCCTTCTCTTGCCTTTGGATACCAATATGATGCATTGGTTTGTCACTTCCACTATGGTTCCTTTTAGGTGCTTCCACTTCTCTTCCACCCCACCTCCTATCCCCCATTTCTCCAGGGCTATTTTGATAGCTCTCCCCATTTCATCGAAGTCTACCTTTTTGAAATCCAAAACCTTTGACCTAATGTGACATGCCTGAGTCCCTGTCACCATGCTGAACCACACTATGTGGTGATCGTTGGATCCCAGCTGCCCTTGATAGCCTGCTTGTTTATAAGCAAGTGACCCTCCTCTTCAGAAGGGACAATTGGCCCAGAGGATAATGACAAGGAGGTGGAGGATGGACTAGAGGGGTAGACAGCAACTCCAGAGCATGTCCTGTTCTACTATTTCCAGGACCTACTGGTTCAACGTGATCTCACTCCACTTTGGCAGATAAAAGGAGATCCTTCCCCTCACTTGCACCCCAGAGGAAACAGTGGAGGGGAAGGAATTTGGGAGTCTGAAAATACTGGGGGTGACAGGGACGCCACCCTAACCAATACCTTTAGGTGCCTTCACATGGGCACCACAACAGTTTTGTGCATGGGAGACACCACCAACACAAACAGAAGGCTTGCAAAATGAAGTTCTACTCTCTCATGGGCATTCCAACTATGTGTGCACATCTATTTTAATTTTCCACAGATGTCTATATCTCTGTCTCCTTCCCCCACATTTGTCACCTTGCAGTCTTCTGACTAGGTGAATGTCAGTGTCTGTAGGTGTGGCTCAGGAAACCCAGCTGGTGCTGAATAAAGAGGGAGCGCACCCTCCAAAGACATATAGCAAACAAAGGAATAAGCACCCTCGTAACACAAAAAGATTTTCAAACTCCAGCAAGTAGGTAGCAAGTATTTAATCCATCCATGGAATCAGCTCAAACAAACATGGTGCATTACAAGATCCCAGCGCTTCAGCCCCACAATAGGGCCTTTGTCAGGGGAGAGGCATTCTCAGGACAGCCATCACAGGACAGCAATGACCCTCTGCTGGCACTGCAGCTGCAGAATTCCAGCCAAAGTTATGAGATGTCATTGTGTGTGTGTGTGGGGGGGGGGCACCTGCAGAACACATCTACAACACTGACGAGACTGGCCTGTTCTGACAGTGCCTCCCAGATGTCACTTTCACTACCAAAACAGAACACAATACTAGCAAGGGTTTTAAGGTTTCTACAGACCGTGGGCCTGATATTCCAAAGTTTGTCTGGATGCAAATCCTAGTTTGCACATGCAAACCAGGCTTTGTGCAGATGTCCCATATTCAAAAGCCTGGTTAGTGCAGGCAAACAGGGTTTGAACCCGGGCAAACTGTGGTGGGGGTGCAATTCAAATTGAGGGGCAGGAACCTAAATATTGGCCCAGTCTGATATTCAGAGTATGTGCGCCATGCAAGGGTGGTTTACCATGACTTAGTCCCATGCAACCCTAGTGGTTGGCAGTGGAAGTGTGTTGGCCCCTCGACTCCCAACACAGTAGTCCCTGGTGTCTAGTGGTCCCTCCCCCCACCCGATGCTGTGCCCGACATGTAATATCAAGTTTCCTGGTGTCCAGTGGTCCCTACCCCCGCCCACGCCATGCCTGATATTTAATATAAAAGTCCGTGGTGTCCAGTGATCCCTCCCCCACCTGCACCCATGCCAGATAAGTAATATCAAGTTCCCTCATGTCCAGTGGTCCCTCCCCCACCTGATGCCATCCCTGAGATGTAATATCAAATTCCCTGGTGTCCAGTGGTCCCCACCCCCAGCCATGCCAATGCTTGATATTAAATATCAAGTTCCCTGGTATCCATTGGTCTCTTCCCCCCACCCGACGCCATGCCAGATATTAAACATCAAGTTCCTGTTGTCCAGTAGCCCGTCCCCCACCCAATGCCATGCTCAGTATGTAATATCAAGTTTCCCTATGTCCAGTGGTCCCTACCCCCACCCACGCCATGCCTGATATTTAATATAAAATTCCCTGGTGTCCAGTGATCCCTCCCCCACCTGCAACCATGCCAGATATGTAATATCAGGTTCTCTCATGTCCAGTGGTCCCTCCCCCACCTGATGCCATCCTTGAGATGTAATATCAAGTTCCCTGGTGTCCAGTGGTCCCTACCCCCAGCCATGCCAATGCTTGATATTAAACATCAAGTTCTCTGGTATCCATTGGTCTCTTCCCCCCAACCGATGCCATGCCAGATATTAAACATCAAGTTCCTGTTGTCCAGTAGCCCGTCCCTCACCCAATGCTATGCCCAGTATGTAATATCAAGTTTCCCTGTGTCCAGTGGTCCCTCCCCCTCACATGCACCCATGTCTGATATTTAATATCAAGTTCCCTGGTGTCCAGTGGTCCCTCGTCCCACCCGCACCCATGCCAGATATGCAATATCAAGTTCCCTCATGTCCAGTGGTCCTTCCTCCACCTGGTGCCATGCCCAAGATGTAATATCAAGTTTCCTGGTGTCTAGTGGTCCCTCCCCCACCCGCACTCATGTCCAGTTTTAAATATCAAGTTCCCTGGTGTTCAACGGTTCCTCCCCGCACCCGCACCCATGCCAGATATGTAATATCAAGTTCACTCATGTCCAGTGGTCCCTCCCCACCCGATGACATGTCTGAGATGTAATATCAAGTTCCCTGGTGTCCAGTGGTCCCTCCCCCCAGCCATGTCATTGCTTGATATTAAATTTCAAGTTCCCATGATGTCCAATGGTCCCTTCCCCACTGGATGCCATGCCAGATATTAAATATCATGTTCCTGATGTCCAGTGGTCCCTCCTGTGCCCGATGCCATGCCCAATATGTAATATCAAGTTCCCTTGTGTCCTGTGGTCCCTCTCCCCCACTTTTCCCCATGACTGATATTAAATATCAAATTTCCTGGTGTCCAGTGGTCCCTCCTCCCACCCACACCCATGCCAGATATGTAATATCAAGTTCCCTGGTGTCTAGTGGTCCCTCCCCCCACCTGCACTCATGTCCAGTTTTACATATCAAGTTCCTTGGTGTCCAGTAATCCCTCCCCCACCCGCACTCATGCCCGATATTAAATATCAAGTTCCTTGGTGTCCAAAGGTCCCTCTCCAACCCACACTCATGCCCGGTATTAAATATCAAGTTCCCTGGTGTCCAGTGGTCCCTCCCCCACCTGCACTCATGCACGATATTGAATATCAAGTCCCTTAGTGTCCAGTGGTCCCTCCCTCCAACTGCACTCATGCCCGATATTAAATATCAAGTTCCTTGGTGTCCAGTGGTCCCTCCCCCACCTGCACTCATGCCCGATATTAAATATCAAGTTCCTTGGTGCCCAGTGGTCCCTCCCTCCACCTGCACTCATGCCGATATTAAATATCAAGTTCCTTGGTGTCCAGTGGTCCCTCCCCCCACCTGCACTCATGCCCAATATTAAATATCAAGTTCCTTGGTGTTCAGTGGTCCCTCCCTCCAACTGCACTCATACCCGATATTAAATATCAAGTTTCTTGATGTCCAGTGGTCCCTCCTCCCACCTGCTCTCATGCCAGATATTAAATATCAAGTTCCTTGGTGTCCAGTGGTCCCCCCCACCCGCACCCATGCCCGATATTAAATATCAAGTTCCTGATGTCCAGTGGCCCCTCTCCCACCTGATGCTGTGCCCAATATATAATATCAAGCTCCCTCATGTCCAGTGGTTCCTCTCTCCACCCGCACTAATGCCCAATACTAAATATCAAGTTCCCTGGTGTCCAGTGGTCCCTCCCCCACCAGATGTCATGCCCGATTCTAAATATCAAGTTCCCTGGTGTCCAGTGGTCCCTCCTCCCACCCGATGCTGTGTCCAGTATGGTAATATTAAGTTCCCTGGTGTCCAGTGGTCTCTACCCCCACCTGCACTCATGTTCAGTATTAAATATTAGGTTCCCTGGTGTCCAGTGGTCCCTCCTCCACCTACAGCCATGCCTGATATTAAATATTAAGTTCCGTGGTGTCCAGTGGTCCCTTCCCCCACCGATGCAGTGCCTGAGATGTAATATCAAGTTCTCTGGTGTCCAGTGGTCCCTCCCCCACCCAATGCTGTACCTGATATGTAATATCAAGTTCCCTGGTGTCCAGTGGTCTCTCCCCCACCCAATGCCATGCCCGAGGTGTAGCATCAAGTTTCCTGGTGTCCACTGGTTCCTCCACCCACTCACACTCATGTTCAATATTAAATATTAAGCTCCCTGGTGTCCAGTTGTTCCCCCCCCACCTGCACCAATGCACGGTATTAAATATTAAGTCCCCTGGTGTCCAGTGGTCCCTACTCCCACCTGATGCTGTGCCCAGTTTGTAATATCAAGTTCCCTCATGTCCACTGGTCCCTCCCTCCACCTGCAACCATGCCCGATATTAAATATCACGTTCCCTGGTGTCCAGTGGTTCCTCCCCCCACCTGCACCTATGCCCAATATGTAATATTAAGTTTCCTGATGTCCAGTGGTCCTTCCCCCCACCAATGCCATGCCTGATATGTAATATCATGTTCCCTGGTGCCAGTGGTCCCTCCCCCACCCGCCTCCCATGCCTAATATCTAATATCAAGTTCCTGGAGTCCAGTGGTCCCTCCCCCACCCAATGCTATGCCTGATATGTAGTATCAAGTTCCCTTGTGTCCAATGGTCCCTCCCCCTCACCTGCACCCATATCTGATATTAAATATCAAGTTCCCTGGTGTCCAGTGGTCCCTCCTCCCACCCACACCCATGCCAGATATGTAATATCAAGTTCCCTCATGTCCAGTGGTCCCTCCCCCACCCGATGCCATGCCTGATATGTAGTATCAAGTTCCCTGGTGTCCAGTGGTCCCTCCCCCCACCTGATGCTGTGCCCAATATGTAATATAAATTTCCTATTTCCACTGGTCCCTCCACCACCCAATGTTGTGCCCATTATATAGTATCATGTTCCCTGGTGTCCAGTGGTCCCTCCCCCACCCAATATCATGCCCAATATGTAGTATAAAGCTCCTTGGTGTCCAGTGATCCCTGCCCCCACTCAGTGCCATGCCTAATATTTAGTATCAAGTTCCTTGGTGTCCAGTGGTCCCTCCCCCCACCCGATGCCATGCACAATATGTAATATGAAGTTCCCTGATATCCAGTGGTCTCTTTTCTCCACCCAATCCCTGTACAAGTAAAGCCCCTCCGGCTTGTCAATTAACTCGCCAGCCCGACAACTGTGGGGAGTGCCACACAACCAAGTCTTATTCCACTGATGCAATGAGCTTCATAATGGGCATGCAATGGCCCTTTAGCTCCTTGCATGCCCAATGGACTCATTTGCATGGGGTCATTTGAATATCTGAAATTTAGCATGGCGCAAAGCCATTGTGGCACCCGTGTTTGGGAGCCAAGTCCCGAGCGCCAGTGCTAAGTGACTTAAGCTGGGCCGACATGGCCCTATATTCAGTCGAATTGCGCCGGTGCACTATTCCACTGACTATAGCTTCTTTGGGTATCCAAGCTATCACAAAGCACAGTGCATATTATTGCACTCCACTTTGCACAATTTCGAATAACTAGCCTCGTGTGACTTTTTTATTCTGTAGTAATGTCTCTGGCTCACATAAAATTATGCCTCTTTCTATTAGCAAGTTTCAGAAGCCTAGATGCTTTCACCACATTAACATGGCATTGTTACCTGTTCAATACAAAGCAAGTCGCAATGCCTGGATATCAAGCATCATTTATAAGAACTGTTTTTTAAACACATTCGTTCCTTCAATGTGCTGTCACTTAAGAAAGAAACGCCTGCCACTCAAAGCCCTACTTTTACTTGACCAATGCCCTGCCCACCCTCCAGAGTCTGAACAGAAGTCATGAGATGATAAAATCAAAGCCCTGTTTCTGCCAAAAAACACCACATCTCGGATACAACCAATGGACGGAGGCATCATCGCAAGTTGTAAAAAGCACTACAGAGATACTTTTAAGTGACCTTATTTCCTGTTCAGATCAGACAACTGTCACTGAGTTCCAGAGAGAACTTAACTTACTAAATGTGCTGACACTGGCTGGTGAGGCTTGGAGCAATGTTTCAGAGGTGACAATAAATCACTGCTGGATTTGAACTCCAGGGCCAGCATTTGGTGAGCTGTTGCAACCAGACTATGATTTGGAGCCAGATGACAACAGGCAAAATCGCTCCCACTGCCACAGAACTACCGTTAATCCAGCCTGGGTTTCTGCAACAGAGATCACTGATGACTGGTGGACAACATGCCGCAGACCCATGAACAAATGACAGGTTCAGAGATTGTAACAGCAGTACTGGGACAAGAACAGGAGGAAAAGGAGACTGAAGAGTCCGATTAGGAGGGAGCAGAAACAAACATACCCCAAGTCAGATGGCGATTTCGGGACTGGAAACAGGGCCTGAGTGGCTGCAGGCACAGGACATGGATCCACTAAAAGTAATTCAGTTAAGACAGCTGATGTCATATTCAAGGGACTTGGCAAGACATAAAAAAAAGCACAAAAAAAACTAACTGACTTTTTGGACAAAGGAAATGTGCAATTGTGAAATATGCAACGCTGAATCCATTTTTCCCAGTTACTCAGTACTGTGTGTAAGCTTTTTAAATGATTTTTGATTTTAAACTACACTAATAAACAAACCCCCCAGTAAGACAGTGAAGCATTGCATTCTTTTTACTGACTTCAATAAGTTTACTGTAAAGTATGATTACCACAAACATGCTCCCTCGATTTAACGAACATGCCAGTATAACAAATGTGTTATATGGCCCCCCTGTTTTGTTCATTATACCGAGAGAACACTGTATATCCCTTATCTCCCCTTACCACTCCACTAACTTTGCTTTTTTTCCTCTTTTAGATAATTCCTGAAAAAGTCTTATGGTCAAAAGATTGATTCTAACTGAAAGGAAATATTCTCTCATTGAAAAAGAAGCACTGGCATTTGTTTCGGCAGTTGAAAAATGGTGTACATGGCTGATGCAAAAAAATTTACCTTGAACAACTGATCACCAAGCCTTGACAACTCTTCTGAGCACTAAAGGAAAAAATCAAACTGGACTGCGCATTACAAGATGGTCTGCCCACCTACTAGAATTTTAACTAGGATGTTCCATATAGACCTGGATCCTTGAATTCTTGCAGACCGCTTATCCAGATTGCCCTCTCAGTTACTAATACTACCCTACACGATACTTTAGAAACTGTTGCTACAGTGTACAAGGGATTTAAAGCTATTTTGGAGGAGGATTTTCAGGATGC
This sequence comes from Neoceratodus forsteri, assembly GCA_016271365.2. NCBI lineage: Eukaryota > Metazoa > Chordata > Ceratodontiformes > Ceratodontidae > Neoceratodus > Neoceratodus forsteri. The sequence continues at coordinate 1,734,840,511 of CM057449.1, forward strand.
TTGTGTCTCATGTCCACTACTTGCAAAGCTGCGCACACACATGTGAAAGCATTGGCCCTCTAGAAAACAATTGGACATTAACTTGCTTCCTTATTACAATATTCGAGATGAGCTTGTAACAATAGATATTTTGTTGTTCGAGCTGCCCATTGTATTGCAGAAACAATGTCTCTGCAGACGAGAATCATTGATCTTGCCCATGAGAGCCATCAAGGTATTGTAAGAACTAAAGAGCGACTACGTGGACTGCACCGATATCCTAAAATGGTCTCCCAGATTGAAGCTACTGTTCAAGACTGTGCTACTTGCAGACAGCATGACAAAACTGCAGTAACTCGTAATGCACCACTCCAACCAGTGTCCTTGCCAGACACTGCTTGGGACAAAGCTAGACATTGCTGGCCCTTTTTAGTTAGCCCCCTGACTGTCGTTATGCTATAACTCTAGTGGACTATTACAGTAAATCGCCTGAAGTTGCTTTTGCTTCTCAAGTAGAGATCTCTATTATTATTATTACATTTCTGACTTCAGTTTTCAGCAGAAAGGGGAATCCTCATGAGCTTGTTTCAGACAATGGGTCACAGTTTACTTCGTGATAATTTACTGAATTTTTCCAACAAAGGGGAAGTTACTGGACCCAGTGACATAGAGGGCTGAGGTGCTGTGCACCTTAGCTCCTGGCATGCCAGTGACCTGGGTTCGGGAATGGACATGACTTGCTTGGAGGCTGGCCGGGAGAGGGAGGATTGAGCGTTTGTAGGACTGCTCTCCTCCCTCGAGAATGGGTCGCCATTGGGCTGGGATGACTGGGAGGCAGTGGATGTGATCCCACAAGTTGGGAAGGGAATCCACGTTCTGGATGCCGGGGTGTCTACGTGGGGACAGAGCTCACCCTTCACCTCCATTGCATGTCCATGGGAGCCCATGGTGAAAACCCAGGTGGAAAAAAAAACCAGCTGCAGGATGATGACGGACTCCTGGCAGGTCCCGCACCAGTGACCAGGCAGCTCCCACAGTCCTGTAGCAGAGGATGTTGGTGGAAGGTATGGCCTGGGGAAGCTGGGTGATGGGGCTGGGAGGGGGTCGGTAGGAAGGGGGGGGTTTGCTGGACAAAGGAGAATAAACAGAGAATAGAAAAAAAAAAGGGGAATTAAACAGCTCAGATCTTCTGTGTGAATTTCCTTGTGCAGACAGAGAAGTTGAAAGATTTAACCATGTACTCAAGGACTGCTTGCAAACAGCCTCCACTGAAAGACAGCCATGGAAGTTATTGGTTTTATGTGAGAATGGCAATTGCCATTGGGTGATTGCCGTTAGGGCGAAGTCACATCGCTGAAAGTTTTTCAGCGATGGACTCCAAGCGCACACAGCAACATGGCGCCAGGACTTGATTTTGCCCCACACACCCCTACTTAAAGATTCTCTACCCAGGGGATGTATGTCGGGGTGCAACCGGTAAAAAATAAACTTGGCCAGGTGTAAATAAAAGCACCTTGTGCCCAGACCTGAACCAGCACCATACCTGCGCGGCCGTGAACCAACCCCAATGCCACAACACAGCTCGGGCAGCTCACGCAGTGCCACCCCTACAGCTCCTCCATCCCTCCCCAGCCCACGCCGGTGTGCTCACCTCTGCCACAGACAGACATATAGTGACATCCAGTTGCTCTTTTGCCCACCCCCATCATCTGGTCACCCAGCTTCCCCAATCGTCCCATCCACAGGTGTCGCGATTGAGTCACCCTTTTGGCAGGTGCCCAATCGCAGTCGCCATCATCACAGGGTACCAAAGATATTTGTTTCAGAATTCTTAATGGACTACAGAGCAACACCTCTTGCTACTACTGGAGTTTCTCCTTCCCAGTTACTCCATGGTAGACAAATGCGTACTAAGCTGAACATAATTTGAACGACTGTGTGTACTCACACAGATAAAGAAACGTGTGCAAGAATGAAATGAAAACAAGAGAAAACCAAGGTGTATACTGATGCTTGCCATGGAACTTAAGTTCCTAAGTTTAGCTCTGGGATTCTGTTTGGATAAAGAAACCCTGGAAAATCAGAAAAGATGATTCTAAATATTCTAAATCAAGGGTTGTGGTTAGAAAAAGAAGGTTCCAGTACTTACATGGTGCATGATGGAAAGGGATGCTTCACATCTTTCTGCCTTACCTAAGAGGATGCCCCACGTGGATACCAGTTAAGTGACAGATGATATACACTCTAAGGTTACTAATCCAGTGACCCCTGTTACCTCGCCTAGAAGCGTGCTCATAAGAAAACCGTCTGTGTGGTCCAAGGACAATATAATGGGGAGATAAGAACTATAGGGATTTATGCTGTAACACTGGATAATGGACACTAGAAAGAGTTAACAATGCAGCTAATATTGGTTGCTATGTTTATTACAGTTTTAGTTTTCAGGTATTCCTACACCGCAAAGGGTTAGTAGAAATACTTTTAAAAATGGGAAAATGTGTTGTCTAATGCTAATATGAGACACTGCCAGTTACTGTCATGAGATGTCTCTATAGTCTGTAGATGCATATAGCTACATATACATTCTCTTCAGTGGGTTGTTGTGAAGTGGATTAGATGGAGCCTGCACAGTAAAGTTTAAGTTCTGTTCTTCTGTTATTAGTGTTCCTGATGCCATTCCTGCCTGGTTTTCTTCCTGCTTATTAATACACAGCACTTATAAAACACTGAGGGCTGGTATATCCCTATAGAACCAAACATGTAAAACATTCCTAACTACTGAACTCAACTAACTAAACCCATGGAGGGTGTTAACCCCTTATTACTCATTAGCATGGAAGGCTATTGATGCAATCATTCAAATGCTGACCTTTAGAAGATAAGGGCTGTTCCAGCTATTCTGTCATCCCTTGTGCCATGTTAAGGCAGTCAATGGAGCAGGAGCCCTCCCTCCATCTGGACAGAACATACTGTCCTTGTTTGCAGTTTAATGCAAATTACTATAACATTTATGACTAGACATGTATTGTAGGCCATGTAGGATTGCTGGCCTAAACAATGGTGACCAGTGAAACTTCTAGATGCCCTCCTGATGTCCTTTTAGTGTCTATCCAGTATTCTGATATGTTTTGAACCTTTTTTGTTAAATTAAGGCAGCAGTACAATGTAAAAATAATCTGCTCTTTTTCGACTGTTTATTCCCTGTGCTCTGCTGAGCATGTACCTGGTACTCCTTCCCGCCAGCAATGTACTATCACCCCGTAATTTGCTCGGTTATCCTTTGTGTTTGTTTACATTTCTGCCACCTGCTGCATTGACAGCAGTAGTACTAGACAGCAGCTGCCATATTTACGGTGGCGCTACAAGGGTCCTATCAGATCACTTCCTGGTTAGGTAGTACTGCTGCTTTAATAATCTACTTGTGTTGCCTTTGTAACTACCCTGAGTCCTTCTCTCTCCTCAGCAGTTGCTGCTCTCTCTTTTCATACTGCCTGGATATTCTATGACATCAATAACTCCATTCCAGGCCATTCAGATGACTAACATGGAATGGTGTTGTCGATGTCATGGATTGTCAGAAATATGAAAAGAAACAGCAGTAGCTGGTGAGAAGAGTGGGACTATCTGTATATCTGATGGCACCCCAAAGCTAGATTATTTATTTACCAAAATTTGGTCAACCCATGTCAGAATACAGTACATAACTGGCATGGAAATAAGATGGATGGGCAGTTAATTATGTAAAAATAATTTCCTGTCTCTTTCAACTGGAATTAAATTTGGTTTTGTACCTCATGTTGGTCACAACTATACTAAACCGTGATTAGATTGGTATTGCAATGTCAGGTGCAAAACATAACGAAACACTAATCACCTACCTGACCTGTGCCAGCCGTCAGTATACATACTGTACCAGTTTGTAGTGGTCTTCTGTTGCTCCTCTGGGGAACAAAACTGAAAGGGTTCAGTGCAAGTAAATACATTCTATTAAGGGACGTCCAATGCCACTGTGGTGGCCATCATAATAAAAAACTGGCAACTGGCATAGTTTTATTTAACTAGACATATCAAATCTGCAATAACGTATCATTAACTACTAAACTGTTTTACAATACAAGCTAAAGCAGTTGGCACAATTCTTTAACAATACATAACTTAGTATAACTACATTTGAAAACAAAATACTTAACTAAAGGGATTCAGGCTTTGGTTCCCAGCAGCCTGTAAAAGAAAAGTGTTAGTCAGTGTACTCAAACAAAACCATGTTAAATCTATAGTGTGTGGTTTGGTTAATGTGTACCTCCATCTTAGTATTCTGCTGTATTAAATAGTCATACCAGGTAAACTTACAAAGATTAAAGGAAAAATCTTGTTTACAGAGATAAGGGAGAAGAGAAAGGGCAACAAGGAATGGTATACAGGAGCTAGGTTTCTAAACAAATTAATTAAACATAACGTATTGTAATAGATTTACAGGTACAGCACACAGGAAAGAGCATACACAGTAGGATACAATGACAGGTCTCACATTGAGTGAGCTATGCAGAAGTGAAAAAAAAAACAGTGTAGTGTAGAATTTGATTTTTATGAGGCATCCCTCCAATGCTTGGAGCACCTGTACAAAAAAGAAAAATAAAGAAATAGATCTATTTATTTATTTATTTTATTTATTCATTCTAGGATTACAAATACTTTTGAGCGCCAGGCAGCTCATTTACAAAGGTTACACGTCAGTAGGGAGGGTTACCAACAGTTGCAGGGAAACAGACAAGTCATACAGAATATTTCAGAACAGATGTACAGGTGTTTACATTATAGTATAGGACAATTAAGCTTCAGTTATATACACATTAAGCAAAACCTGATCAGAGGCAGAGGAAAGAAAAGTAGGGGGAGGGGGAGAACCTAGAGGGAGAGGAGCAGCCAGGCAGCCTTGTAAAGTTGCAACTATGATAGGGGGGAGAAAGAGTCTTAGAAAGGGGAGGGAGAGGGGCAAAGGCAAGAAGGAGGCTGGTAAGATGGCGGTGATAGAGGTGAGGGAAGGTCCGGGGGGGGGGGGAAGTGGACTAGTGGAGGTCCTGAAAGGGACCTGGAAATTAGGTGGAGCAATCACAGGAGTTTTCAGTTAGCAGGTAAATTTGGAGCTTATGTTTGAACTCTCCAAGTTTAGAAAGGGTAGCTAGACTATTGGGGAGTCCACTGAACCAGGAAGGTGCTCTGCTACCAAAGGCACGTTGGCGTTGCGTGGTCCGGCACCGTGGGACTAGTAGGAGTTCGGTGGGTGAGGTGCGCGTATGTTGGGTCTTTGGAGATTTGTGAAACAGATAACACAGACCCTTCGGCATGAACCCAAGTAGAATCTTTTTAGTGAGAAGGCAGGTGTGGTATTTAACTCCCAGATAGATTGAGCCATCTAGTCTGTTTATAGAGATCGCAGGTGTGGGTGAGGTGGGATGCCCCCATTTGGAGTCTACAAGCCTTGTTTAGTGCAACAATGAGCCTTTTGAGAGCAGTATCAGTAGCAGCTCCATAAATGAAAAGGCCATAGTCGATAATAGAGAACACCGAACTGTGAATCACCAGATTGAGAGCTTCAGGTGTTAGACACTTTCTGAGTCGATAGAGAAGACCAGTCCTAGCATTGACGGCTCTGGCTACATTTTCGATGTGGGGTGTAGAGGTGAGGTGACTATCTAGGGTGATCCCAAGGTACTTGAAGTGCTGTATTTGTTCAAGGGGGTCATCTTGGCTATTTCTGATAGTGAACGCATGTCCGTTGCATCTACTGTGGGCAGAGGAGAACAACAAGACTTTTGTCTTCTTGTAGTTTAGCACTAGTTTCTGTTTGGAGAACCAGTGCTCGACATCCAGGAACCCATTCTGTAGGTTACTTTCGAGCACGTGTGGGTCAGGGTGGCTTGCAAAAATGACAGTGTCATCTCCATAGAGCAGTGTGTGCAGGTGGCAGGGAGATGGCAAATTGTTAGTGAAGATGCTGAATAGGAGGAGACCCAGAATTGAGCCCTGGGTTACACCAGACCAAACTGGTTTTTGGTCTGCGATAGCATTGGAAATCTTCACGCATTGTGATCTATCTTCAAGATAGCTTGTAAACCAGGACAGTGAATCAGGCGAGAGGCCAGTTAGAGAGAGTCGATTAAGAAGGAGCTGGTGAGTAACCTTGTCGAAGGCCTTGGTTAAGTCTATAAAGACTGCTCCCACAAGACTGCCTTGGTCAATAGATTGGTGGACAGAGCTGGTGAGTTCTAGGAGAGCAGTGGTGGTGCTGTGCCCTTTTCTAAAACCATGTTGTTGTTCACACTGTAGGGAGTATTTACTGAGCTAGTCGACTAGTTGGTTGGCAACAATATGCTCGAGTATTTTTGAAAGGGGAAGGAGGATTGATATAGGCCTATAGTTGCTATGTAGTGCATGGTCCCCAGCTTTATGAACTGGTGTAACAATGGCTGTTTACCAAACTTGTGGGAACTGAGACAACGACAGAGAAAGGTTAAGGATCTTAGTGAAAGGTGGGAGTCCTTCCTCAGCAGTAAGTGCGATTAGTTTGAGGTATAGGGAGTCCCCACTATGCCATGACTTACACAGCACTTTGCTCAGTAGTTTCCTGACTTGGGTAACAGAGATGTGTTTTAAGTAGAGAAGAGGGTGATCATTTGTCTTGTTCTCCTGCTGGTGCGCAGACTTTAAGGTGGTATCATCAAAGAAATCTCGTGGTAGGACATGGCTAAGATCGGTAAAGGAATCATTGAAAGTATTTGCAATTTGGAGTGGATCCAGTATATGGGAGCCATTGAGGTTAATCATAGTCGGTGCCTTTTTTGGGTCTTTTCCAGTTATATCTTTAATATTTGACCAGAATTTCCTGCTATCACCCCAACTGTTGGTAAGCTGCTCCCTATGGTGATTGCTTTTCACTTTGTGGATGGCCTGAGTGCAGGAATTTCTTGCAGCTTTATAGCCTTGCCAGTCTTGAGGTTTGCCCGATGATTTAGCACAGTACCAGAGGTGGTCCCTCATTTTGATGGTAGCAAGAAGATCTGGGGTAATCAGGGGATGTACAGTGCCGCGCACCTTCATTTTCTTGAGGGGTGCATGTACATCACAGGCGGCATTGAAAGTACTGATAAAGTGCTGAATAGCTTCATTAGTGCCGGCAGAGGAGTCCAGTAGAGACCAGTCCTGACAGTGAAGGTATTGTTTTAGGTGCTCCAGGTGGCCACGTATAAGCACTCTGTTGAATATAGTCAGAGGCGGTGGGGATTGGAATTTGTTGGTCCAGCTACAGGTGACAGGGGAGTGGTCACTTAGAGAGTCAGGGTGCACAGTTACATTGGAGATCCGGTCAGGGCGGTTTGAGATTACCCAGTCGAGAGTGGTGCTTGTCCCAGTTTTGTAGTTAATTCTTGTGGGAGAGCTGACAAGCTGAGAAAGATGTAGAGCCGATAGTGCATCCTTTATGGAGCCTGAAGAAGCTGACAGCCAGTTTATTTTGAAGTCACCAAATATAATTGCCTCAGCGATGTGTTTTTGGGCTTTTAGGTAATCCAAGACTTTATAAAGGCCAGTGTTAGGGTCTTTGAGTGGTATTTAAATTGACAGTATTGTGAGAGTCTTTCAATGTGCTCCCAGTAGTACTTTGATCCCTAATACCTGGGTGGGGCATCCAAGGTCAGTCACAGGCATGGCTAGACCCTTTAGTGAGTCTTTTAGGTAGATGGCACAGCCACCACCTCGTTTGGTCAGCCTGTCCAATCTGAAAATTGTGTAACCAGGTAGGTTAACCGCAGAGTCTGGTATTTTGGGGGATAACCATGTTTCCACGACAGAGAGTATGTCAGGGTTGTTTTGTGAAAGCCCAAACTTTGAGGGAGTTGATTTTACACAGGAGGCTGCAGATATTGAGAGTAGTCAGAGTAAGAGTTACCTGTTTGCGGCAAGAAACATTTGGAGTGCGTTGTGCTGGTCCTGGGTTAGAGTGGATGTTGCCTGATAGTAGAAGTAGCAGGAGGGCGAGCCTAAGGAGATATTCTCTAATCAGTTTAGACACCTGTTTAGCAACTCTTTTGGAGCTACTGTATGTTGCCTTTTCATTTTCCCTTTCTTCCCCTAGTGGTGGAAGACAATGGGACCTGAGAAGGTGATGATAAGGGTAGGTTGGTAATTAGAGATCCAGCTATCATGTTGGGGAAAGTTAAATAAGGGGGACCATGGCCCATTTACGATGTAAGAAAAAATCCCCAGATCAACAGTATACTCATACAGTATACAGTCGACAGAATGCAGTCAACAGTATACTCATACAGTATACCAGTGGTTGCCAACCTGTTTTGGGCCGGGGCCCCTCTGGCCACCTTCTGGCCTTGTCAGGGACCCCTACCAAAAAACATGCATTTTGTATACTGCAATGTGAAAAACAACATCAGGCGAATTTTATAAAACAATGTAGTTTTTAACAATGTATTTGCGATTATACAAAACAAATAAGATTAGTCAGGTATAAAGTGCAACATTTTCACTTTTGAAGTACTAATGTGACACTTGGGCTTGATGCAATAAGCAAAGTCTCTCAACCCTTGGTGATATTTTTGAAAGACATATTCTCAGGTCAATCTCTGTAGTCTTGCAAGATACTTGGTTTTAAGAGCAGTCAATGCGGAGAATCCACTTTCACACAAGTAAGTCGCTGCAAATGGAAGAACAACTTTCATTGCCTTATTTGCTAGCTCTGGGAATTCGTTCTTGCTACCAATCCAGAAGGTGGTGAGACAAGGTACTGATTCAAATCTGTTTCTGTGTATGCTGTCTGTGGTAATTTCTATCAGCTGGTCCTCTTCCTTCGCTATCAAGCTGGATGAAGCACTATTTGTGATGGAAGAAAATGGAAATTGAATCCAATTATTGTCACAACGCCAGTTCTCAGACTCTAAAAAGTACTCTTCAAATTGCTGTTCCAGTGCTGCCAAGGGTGAACAAATAGTGCCTGATATTTTTGAAATAATGCTAGGAGCTGAGTTGTTAATCAGGTCTTGTAAGGATGGGAACATGGATACATTTCCCTGTTGCACTCTTTCTCTCCATTTTTTTGTTCTCTTGATGAATACCTCCACTTTGTTGTACAGTTGTACAATATTAACATTTCTGCCTTGCATTGACATATTCAGTCTGCTCAAATCACTAAACAAATCAGCGAGGTATGCAAGTTTGGCTACCCATTCCATAACTGTAAACTTTGCAGCAAGATCTGTCTGTGAGTTCTGTGATAAGAATTCATAAACTTCACCACGTAATTCAAAAACCATGCTTAGAACTTCCCCTCGTGACAACCATCTGACTTCTGAATGATAAAGCAGGGCTCTGTGTTCAGCATCCAGCACCCATTTCATCACAGAGTCAACAGTATACTCATACAGTATACAGTCAACAGTATACTCATGCAGTATACAGTCAACAGTATATAGTCAACAGTATACTCATTCAATAGATCAGGTACAGTCACAATGAGATGTAATAACATAGTGTCCACATGGTGGAGGAGACACGGGTTGATAAAATAGGACCCAAGGACAAGCTATTGTTTTCCATCACTGGGTAGCGTGGACTGGAAGTAGAGTTTCCCAGAAAATTCAGGTGCAATGTTTTGTTTGTTAGCATTTTTTTTCTAACTTTGTTTACCCCGGATAGCCCAGCTGAGAAGATGTGTCGTCTCATTTCCAGTGGGACCCTGCTTCTACTGATTTCTGCAGCTGGGTGGACTGCAGCACTGAGAAGTTAAGTGACTTGCCTAAGGTCACACAGCAAGTATTGTTGCTCTAGTGGGGTTAGAACCTGCGCTCTCCAGGTTTGTAATCTGGTGTTCTCACCACCAGAACACACTGCCTCTGTAGTGTGAGGGAGAAGTTGCTGAACCAGTATTTTAGATTGCCTTTTGTCTAGTACAATGCCTCTCCTCCCTAATTTGGACTCAGCATTTTTGAGGAAGACTCAAAACAGGGAAACTGGAATTGTTTTAAGACAGAAGAATGGCAATGTAAAAACACGAATAAAAAGTTATGGGTGTAAAATACCTTTTACTAATGAGGCAGGCATTTGCTTTCTATTAATGCAGCTGAAAAGGACTAGAGAGGCAGCTGCTTGCAATTAACACAGCAGTACAGATTATGCTGAACAATGTTCTAGCAATTCCTTTTTACTCCATTTTAGATTTCCCTTTCACTGTTTTGTATGGTGCCCCTTTTCAGCTTTGTTTCTGTAGTATTTCAATTGAAGCAGCGGTGTGCATGTTACAGTGGAGAATGTTAAAACTACTTTTCACTGCATTTCGATCAAAATGTTGAACTTTTTCCTTTGTGTTTCATTCAGATCACCCTTTTCCTTGGTCTTGTAAAATGAACACACACACACACACACACACACACACACACTCACTTAGCATTTCTTCAGATTTGGTGGTACCTGAGGACTGGAGGAGGGCAGATGTGATTCCCCTTCACAAAAATGGGAGCAAGGCAGAAGCAGGAAACTATAAACCTGTTAGTTTGACCTCAGTGGTGGGGAAAATGATGGAATCACTTCTGAAAGAAAGAACTGTTGAGTACCTAGAGGCCAGCGGGGCACAGGACCCAAAGCAGCATGGATTCACAGCAGGAAGGTCATGTCAGACGAATCTAATCGATTTCTTTGACTGGGTGACCAAAGTAATAGACCAGGGAGGGGCTGTGGATATGGTCTACCTAGACTTTAGCAAGGCATTTGACACAGTCCCGCACAAAAGATTAATAATCAAGTTAGTCAGCCTGGGAGTGGGTCCTAGGGCGGTAGCCTGGGTAGCAAACTGACTGCACAACAGGACACAGAAGGTAATAGTGAATGGAACACATTCTGAAGAAAGTGGGGTTACTAGTGGAGTACCTCAGGGCTCCGTATTGGGTCCAGTCCTCTTTAACGTCTTTATAAGTGACATTACAGAGGGTCTGGAGGGAAAGGTATGCCTCTTTGCAGATGATACAAAGATCTGTAACAGAGTTGATACACAAGGGGGGGTAGAAAGGATGAGAAGGGACTTGGCAAGGTTGGAGGAATGGTCAGACATATGGCAACTTAGATTCAATGCAAGGAAGTGCAAAGTAATGCACCTGGGAAATAAAAATCCAGGAGAAGAGTACACAATAGCAGGGGAGGTACTAATGACAACAATAATGGAACGAGATCTGGGTGTAGTCATATCAGATGACCTAAAGGTGGGTAAGCAATGTGAGAAGTCAGTAAGGAGAACCAGGAGGATACTGGGATGCATAGGGAGGGGCATCACAAGTAGAAAAAGGGAAGTGGTTATCCCTCTATACAGACAGTTGGTGAGACCTCATCTGGAGTACTGCGTGCAGTTTTGGAGACCTCATCTACGCAAGGACATAGACAGGATGGAAGCAGTCCAGAGGAGGGCAACTAAAATGGTGCAGGGTCTACATCAGAAACCAAATGAAGAGAGAGAGAGACTAAGAGAGCTTAATATGTATACCCTTGATGAAAGGAGGGACGGAGGGACATGATAGAAACTTTTAAGTACTTCAAGGGAATCAACAAAGTCCAGGAGGGTAGCATCTTTCAGAAAAAGAGATGTGTAAGAACAAGGGAGCACAATTTAAAGTTAGAGAGGGGACGGCTCAGGGGTAATGTGAGGAAGTTCTTTTTCATGGAGAGAGTGGTGGACACATGGAACCGCCTTCCTGGAGAGGTTGTGGGGTCTAAAACAGTGGGGGAATTCGAACATACATGGGACAGACATAAGGCAATTATAGTGGGGGGTTGCAGGAAGTAGGCTGTTGGTTAACTAGGATCTGCATCTTATCCAATAGGTAGGGAAATGGGCAGACTGGGTGGGCCAAGTGGTCCTTATCTGCCGTCAAAGTCTATGTTTCTACATTTCTATTTAAAAGTGCTCCTTTTAATGTGATCAATGCAGGGCCAGCCTTAGCTAGGTGCAGACGTGCCCCTGCACCTTGAGGGCCCTTACTTTTTTCTTCAGGAAAAAAAAATGATTTAAAGCACTACATTTTGTTGGAGATGAAAATGTTTACCAGCAAATGAAACTGAAAGACTGGCTCTGTTACTGTTACAAAAGGTGGGGGCAGCTTTGCTGCAGTGGAAAGGATTAGGTTAAGTAAGTGCTAATGGTGTTAATGGCCATACTTTACACCTCCCAGGTTGAGTGCTTTCACAAACAAAGGGCTATATTGACAAGAGAACTTGTTTGTAACCTGGACATGTAGCTGAAACAATGAATGATATGACAGAATCTGTTTCAAAAGTATGTGGGCACTCAAAATGGCTCAAAAACCTGAGCAGCACAGAGCAAAACCAGATTTCCTGATAGGGATCCTGAAAATCTGATCACCAGGAGAAAAACACTGACAGGTGTCAACTTTATTGACAAGAGAACTTGTTTGTAACCTGGACATGTAGCTGAAACAATGAATGATATGACAGAATCTGTTTCAAAAGTATGTGGGCACTCAAAATGGCTCAAAAACCTGAGCAGCACAGAGCAAAACCAGATTTCCTGATAGGGATCCTGAAAATCTGATCACCAGGAGAAAACACTGACAGGTGTCAACTTTATTGGTGTCCCAGGATAATCCTCTCTATTCTCTCTCACTCACACCTCCAGAAAAGTTAAGTTGTTTAACTTGTTTGCAGATCAGAGTATCGGAGGTCTGAGTGTCCAGTGATGATATCCCTGTCCTTACAGAAAAGAATACGGTAGTAGCACCTTACTTAAGTTCTTGCTCCAGGCTCAGTCAGATTAATTTCCAGTGGTGAAGTCAAATAATTAAATGCAGTCAATGGCACTAATTAAAAGATGCTGGTTAAACTAGCAGACTTGGTACTGCTTTATTAATACAGGACAGGAGGGTTAGTTAGGTGTAAATGTTGGATGTTGGGGGGGGGGGCTGCAGGGAATGGAGTGATGGGGCCTGGCAGGGACTGCACAGGGGCCCAGAATGGTTAAGGCCGACCCTGGATCAATGTTTGTACAAGGTCACCATAGTCACAACAAAAGTGATAAATAATAAAGAACAGTGATTAAAACCCTGGGGAAAACCTTAAAAATGAGTGCCACTTATCAAGATAAACGCTGCATGCATACTCTGTAGGGAAAGTTACACCACTTCTCCGTCTTGCCTTAGGGAACACAGATGTAACCCAGGAACACAATGCAGGTATCATGGTTTATATGCAGGCTACTAAGTGATGACATATCTGTTGATCTATGCCTACAATAGCATAATTTGCTCTGGAATGGAAATTGTGTGTCTTGTATTGCTGAGCTACTGCCCTGTATACTTGTAATGTGACACTGTACCCTACCCTCCTATTCAAAAACCCCTCGCAACTGGAAACAAGCCCTGGGCACTGTCTGCTTACCTGGTAAAATATGTTTTAAATAAAATAAATGTACTCGGATTGGTTGTTCCAGATCTGTCTAGTTTAGAGGATGAGTGAAAAGACTGATATGTAATACAAAATCAAAATAGCTGTGGGACCCGATATTTAAAAGTTGAGGTTTGCGCCTCCCAAAGTCCCTATCCAAAGCACTAATTAGGGCAAAGCACATACTTTGCTGTATTTAAACAAGATGGAAGCAAATGTGAAGTGCCCAAAGCCTGTATAAAGGAACACTATCAGTTTTTAGGCTGATTCTTTTAAATCCTTGTTCCAAAAGGTGTCTGAAGCCATCTATATGCCTTGTCATGGCGGGTGTAGGTAAATATGGCACAGGAACGTTTGTAACAGGAAAGTTAGCCACAGGAAAGTTCAGTACAGGAAAATTAGACAGCCGGAAACGTGGTCCATGCCGCCATGGATCACCACTCCAGTGGAATTTCAGGTTTAAGTGTAGATTTACTATTATAACACCACACTGCCATGGATCACCAAATTTCCAGCCATTTAATTTTCCTGTGCTGAAGTTTCCTGTGCTGGAACTTTCCAAGTGCGAACTTCTTCCTGTTCCAGCTTCTGTGTCAGATTTATGCCCAGTCATGCCATGCATAGTCACAACTGCCATAAAATATTAATTCACTGAAGTTTCTATAATATTAAGTATTTCAGTTGACCCTATTGTATCCCCGGCCACCTGATGCTCAAGTGCATTCACATTACGATGGTACATGCATGCAAATCAGGAGACTATGGTGCAAATCCCACCACAGCCACTTTCCCCGTATGATTCTTGTATAGGTTGCTAAAGCACCGGATTGGGAACCAAGAGTCTCAGGATCAAACCCCACATCAGTCACTTATTCACTGTGGGATATGCAGCAAGTCACTTAACCTCACCATACCTCTCAACTACCCCTGATTTTCAGGGACGTCCCTGGTTTTACATCAAATATTTCAACTGTATCCCCTAAACTTGGCATTTCTGTCACTGAAGAGTTGGAATCAAAGCATAAAATAACTTCAGACTTTAGTGTTAGAGTCTAGTTCTCCTACAGAAAATGCACTTTACACTAAGCTACACATTGTACCTCTTGTTAACAGGTGTCCCTATTTTGGCCACTTCTCCCTGATTTGCAAGGCAGGAGGCTGAGAAGTAAGAACCTCACAGTTCACCGGTCAGCCCAGCTGTAACAATAGGTACGATCCTGCTGTACAGGCTGCCAAGGTGCAGGATTGGAAACCAAGATTCTCAGGTTCAAATCCCAACACATCCATGTATTGATATTCACTGTGAGATACTGCAAGTCACATAACCTCACAATTCATCAGTCAGCCTTGCTGTAACAATAGGTAAATCCTGCTTGTATAAGCTGCTAGGGCACCTGATTCATCCAGTCTACAATGTAGTTACCTTGCATGACCCAGGTATAATGCAGAATGTTAATTTGGCAGGCTCTTGCTTCTATGCACTTTCACTGTATTTAACCAAGATAGCCTAGCTCAGATACAACATCTTGTTTTCAGTGGGTTGGGTCCTGCCTTTACCATTTTAAGAGATATATTTCTAGCTGAGATGCAAAACATCATTTTCAGCGGGATTTGCTTTTATTCACTTTTAGAATTTGTCAAACCGGAGTAGCTCACTATAGAAGTTGTAGCTTATATTAGTGTGATCTGGATTTTATTTCAGCTACTGTAGGAAGCGGGGCTCAATGGTCAACAAAACTAAACCAAGTAACTATTGGTTATAGGATGAAAAATTGGACACTTGGCCTTCTCTTGCCTTCCTATTATCAACTGGTTTCATCTCCCTAAGCTGCTTCCCTTGCATTAACTTTTTATATTATTGGTTTGATTTTGCTGCTGTGTATACTGCATAGATTTCAGCATTTTATCTGGTTTGTATCAGTGCCTAGAGTCTACACTGCTGTGATTTAAATTGCCAAATACTGCTAGAATTTTAGACTGTATGCTCCTCTCTGTCCTGTAACTCTCCCTGAGTCGATGGAGTAGCGTTAAGTGCTCCATATCTTTCTATAAATTTTCTTCTTTCTGAATTGAGCCTCCTATAATTTCACACGGCTGCCTATCTCTGTCCTTTGCCCTGATATTTTCTCTCATTTCTCCCCGTGCTTTGCTGATCTGTTCCCCCCCCCCATAGGCTAAGGTGTTTTGTAAAATGGCTAAAACTAGTAACCCCAAAAAGAAGAATTTCATAGGCTAATAGTAGTCACATATTCAAGATTCAACACTGCTTTATTTAAGCAATAATGCCATGTTGAATATGAAGTACTTCACTTAACCACCACACCAAAAAGCACTGTTTTTAAAAGACATACCTATCAAACAAGAACCAGTCAGAGCAGCACCCACTGCCATGCCGGAGAACAGCGCAGAAGAACCAAATCTATTTCTAGACCAGAGAATACGTACAGGCATATGTCACCAGGAAATTACCAATCCTTTTAACTTTCTATCATTCACGGTTCACGGAACCGTAAATTTCAACTATTGTGGCAGTCAAAATGCGCCGCAAACAAAGGACTAGCATCATAATAAGAAGCACACGTGAACACTACAAAAAGGACATCAGACAAACCTGCATGGCAACTCAGTATGCAAAACAGAGGAAGCACATCACAGGCAGGTGAGTAAATATGCAAATTGCAAACAGTCGAATACTGAATTGAAACACGCCGGTCCTCCTAAGCATGCTATGCAAACAATAGCCATACAGAATCATCTAATTTTCTTCTATTTCATTTAAAGGACCCATTGTAGCACTGTATACAATAGATGTGTTTGTTAACATCTGTAGATAAACAAAGATGTCTTCAGTTTCTGAAACATACAGTAAAAATCACATTCAAGAAACAAAACAGTATAGAACTTATTTATTCAACAATAATACATATATTTACTATATCACAATATATGCCAGAACCGTGTTACAAGCACATTAAACCACTCTGAAGGTGGCATCTAATGGGGAATTAATGCATGGTTGGGCCATTGTAGGCACACAACGATCCCAACTGTGCATTAATTCCCCATTAGATGCCACCTTCATCGTGGCTTAATGCTTACGTAACTCTTTATTTTTATTTTTAGTGTTCTTTTTGTGCAGTGCTGACTTTTACATTAGCAGATTCTATCTTCTAGCCACTAGAGGGCTATATCTCTGGTAGGAGTGAAATGTAGTGTCCACTCCACCATTAGCAGGTTATATGCAGCTACCACTAGGGGCTTCTATCCTATTTGGCACATCACACACTGTTCCCCAGCTGTTATCATAACAACTCTGTGTACATTTGCCTGCTTCCTCTGCCTCCTTTGAAACCAGGGTTATATGTGAGCTCTTCCTCCTCCAATCCCTCTCTTTCATACTGCTGTTGATTCCAAGCAATGGCACTTCACAAAGTGATATGCCGGCTCCCCTATCCCATACCACTATCGAGCATAATCTCCATTATGATCACTGCTTTATCACAGGCTATTTTAAACTGTTAACCAAGGGTCACTGGTCCTGCCACTGGCTCCTGCTGCCTCCACAGGGGTGGCTTACCGCTGGAATCCCTGCCTCATACCCCATCCTAATTACTCCACTAAAGCTCACGGTACTGCACTTGGAACACAGAAGGTGACTTGGCCCCAGAAGATCCAATAAGCTTTTCTACAAACAACTTAAAGGAAGCTTGCTCAGAATCATCCTACTTTTACTGCTTATGTCAGGCTACGTTCACCCCAACCCTGGCCCTGCTGGATCTCGTCCACACACAATCACCCTAAAAAAGGATCTATTAAGTTAGCAACTGTCAACATCTGCAGCTTGCAGACTAAACTGGATAACCTCCAGGTATGGATCTCGCAACATCACCCTGACATTCTGTCAGTGGTGGAAACGTGGCTTTCCCCAAAGGTTCCTGACTCTGCAGTTGCTCTACCTGGGTATACCCTTTACCGGCTGGATAGGCTCACCAAGCAAGGTGGTGACTGTGCCATCTACCTGAAAGAGACACTTCAAGGATACACCCTGCCTGCGGCCAATCTGGGCTGCATAGCCCAGGTGCTAACCATTAAAGTACTGCTTGGGGCCCAAAATAAAGCTTTGACAGTAATCTCTGCCAATGTTCCTCCAAAAGACAATAGGACAGGCTTCCGCAGGTTAATGGACTACATTCGTAGCCTCAACCTCAAATCCGAAACTTTAGTACTGGGTGACCTAAATGTCAAGTGGTTATCTGCTAGTGCTTCTCCATACAAAGATGCTGTCTCATCGCTCCACCTTGCTCAATTTGTTAGATCCCCAACAAGGACTAACTATAAGATGAGAACAAGTACTCTTCTGGACCTGATACTCTTCAGCCATCCACAATGAATCTCCAACGTGGCAGGACATCCAGATTCTATGAGTGACCACTCCCTTGTTTCCTGCAGTTGATCCAATAAATTCTGCAAGCCCCCATCTCTGACTATCTACAGTAGATTGTTAAAACGTGGACATCTGGAACATCTAAAAAATGACCTCAGCAACATTGACTGGTCCCCTCTCAATGTCTTTGATGATGTCAACCTGGCACTGGATAATTTCATTAAACAATTCACAATGCCTTTGATACCCATGCTCCCATTAAGAAAATGAAAGTTTGTGGCACTGTAAACTCCTGGATTACACCAGAAGTCATTGCTATAATGAAGCACAGAGATCACCTCTGGCACAGTGCCAGGGCATCAGGCAAACAAGCAGATGTTCAGGAATACAAGAAGGCAAGGAATGGCTGTACACATGAAATCCGTACCGTGAAATCCCAACATCATAAGGAAATGCTCACCAGTATCTGGGGAAACAGCAAAAACTTCTAGAGCAAAATAAAAGATGTCACCGGGAAAGACTCTAAATTCTCACCTCCATGCTCAAATTCCAACCCTGGACCCACTAACCATAGCAAACACATTCAACAACGCATTCACGGACCTATCCAGTGCCCTTCCTTCAGACTTATTCATGGATAATGACTCGCCCATTTCCTACTGTCCTGCTAATAACCCCCATGAACCACCTCCTTTTTACTTCAAAACAGTCTCAGCACGAATGGCCAGGAAATACCTTACCAAAGTGTTAGGTAAATCACGGCATAGCGGTGATTCACTGGATCTTAAGCTCATAGCTCTCACTCTTGAGGAAGTTCGGATGCCTCTCACTAAGATCATCAATCTAGCACTATAACTCTTGCAATTTCCTCAAGTTTGGAAATCAGCACTAGTCACCCTGGTGCACAAGAGTGGAGACAGTACCCATCACGCAAATTACAGACCCATATCTATTCTACCACCAATATCCAAGGCACTTGAGTGCATTGTTGCTGACCAACTGGTGGAGTACCTTGAAAAATACTCTATCGAATGCCCCAGTAACATGGGTTCCAGAAGGGGAACAGCACCACCTCAGCCCTGATGGAATTCACTGGCTTTATTCATCAATCTGTGGATCAGGGTACCTTAGTAGGAGCTGACTTCATAGATCTCACTAAGGCATTCAATACTGTCCATCACTCACTACTCCTCCAACAGCTTACCACTACTGGCCTCTCCTCTGACACAACACTTTGGTTCAAAAGCTATCTTGAAGACCACTCTCAATGGGTGAAAATAGCCAACGTTATATCTGACCGACAGCCCGTCTGCTCCGGCATGCCACAGGGCTCAATCCTGGGGCCACTCCTATTCAGCATCTTCCTCAATAACCTTCCTTGTTTCTGCCACCAAAGGATCCTCCTCTATGCAGACGATGCGGTCATCTACTCCAGCTGCCACGACCCCAAGTAACTGGAACTTCACCTTCAGAGTGGGTTTTCCGGAAGTGGAGGACTGATTCTCTAAACATAAACTGATTCTCAAGTACAAGAAAACCAAACTAATGATGTTCAGCAGCATCCGAAACAAGCACAAATCCCATACACTTACCATCAGCCGGGGAGCTTCTCAGGGGCAGGTGCAGTGTCTGCCGGCTCCAAGACACCGCGCCTGCCCCTAAGAAGCTCCCTGGCCCCACTCCAACACAGAAAAGTCATTTGTCCCGCCCACCCTCTCCGGCCCCGACCTCTATTAAATCTGTGGTAACTCCGCCCACTCGATCCAGCACCATCCCCTGATTCACCCAAGGCAAAGGCCTTAAAGGGACACCTATACCCGGTAACAGCAATGCTCATTGGCACAGGTTCCCCCCCCTCCTGCAAGCGCATTACACATCTGAACCAGTATGAGCTGCACACTTCTCCTGCTTATTATTGTCACATTTGGTGCAGCTGGCCCTGGCACCCTCCAAGACACCAACCCCTCACTAACCTACCCCAAGCATTGCCTCTGAATGGGCCGCTGGCTAGCAATGCCAGAAGCATCCTCCTCAGAGGAGGCATACCAGCAGTGTTACACCCATTGGACTACAGTTGGGGAGAATGCATCTGACACCCACCATGGCTCCAACAAGCTACCACCCTATATCAATTCCCCTCTGAAAACAGAGGAGCTTTTCCCTGGCAAAATGAGGGAACGCAAGGCATGAATCTCAATTACCCTCAGCCTCATTGTGAAGAAACATCCTAATACTCCTCCTCTTATCTGGGAATGTACACCCAAATCCTGGCCCTCCATCTCCACCCAGATCTGTGGAGTGTAAGACAAAGGGCCTAAAAATAGCTGCCATGAATATTTACAGCCTCACTGCAAAGTTCACACAATTACAAGCCTGGATGGCCCAGCACAGGCTGGATACAGTCTGCCTAACTGAGACATGGCTGATGGACAAAATAAAAACAACGAAATAGCGCTGGCAGGCTACCAAGCATTCAGGAGTGCTAGGCAAGGCAAGAAGGGAAGGGGCTGTCTTATCTACACCAGGGACTCCCTCCATTGCTCCATCCTCCCCATCTCCAGGATGGCCACTGACCATGAGCTCCTTGTCATAAAAATACATGTCGGGCAGCTAGGAAAGTCACTGACCATAGCATCAGCATAACGGCCCCCCAAAATACCAGGGGCAGTCTACCAAAGATCCTGGATGCTGTGGCCTCCCTACCTAAGGATAGTGATTTACTAATCACAGGGGATTTCAATATAAACTGGGGCAGTGCCAAATCCACCCCACTCAAGGATATCGTGACAAGTGCATACCTAACACAACTAGTCACTGAACCCACCAGAAGGAACCACAGAACAGGCAGAAGCTCACTACTTGGCTGGATCCCCACAAACTCCCCATCATGTATATCAGAGGTCAGGGTGCTACCAGACACTCTCAGTGACCACTCCCGTCACCTTTAGGTGGTCCAATAGGTACAAAAACAGCCCCCCATCAGAATCGAGAGCAGAGTCCTGAAGAAAGGACAGTTAGGATTACTTAAAAATGCCCTCTCCCTCCATGACTGGTCACCCATCGACACATTACCTGACCTGGACCAGGCCCTGAATTACTTCACTGATAGTGTCAACAATATTTATGACCAGTGTGCACCGTTAAAAAGGAGAAAAGTGCATGGGTCCATTAACGGCTGGATTACCGGCAAGCTCCCAGTCAAGATGAAGGAACGGGACAACCTCTGGTCAAAAGCTAGGGCCTCTGGGAATGACCACGATCACCAGCTTTACAGGGCTGCCAGAAACCACTGCACGCACCTAATACAGAGGGCCAAAGCTGATCACCAAAAGGAACTGCTTGATAGAAGCTGGGGTGACAGCAAAAGGTTCTGGGAAAACATACAAAATCTCCTGGGGGAGGATGAAAAGAAACACCCACAGCTACTCAACATTAACGGCTCTCCTACCTCTGATCCACTCCTCATTGCGGAGTCCTTCAACTCTGCCTTCACTGATCTAAGCACGGTCCTCCGTCTTGACTACCTACACCCCGCCAAGGTTCCCTCATGTAACAATGCAACCAGTAACTCTCACCTGAACTTCTACCTCAAGAGAGTAACCATCAAGGAGGCAGCGTTTTATGTACAAAAAAAAAAAAAAGTGCTTGGGAAGACCAGAATGGGGAGTGATGGAGTAGATGTGAAGCTGATTATCTCTTACTCTTGATGTACTCATCGTACCCATAACTAACTGGCCCAGCTACAAAATCCGGGGGTGG
This sequence comes from Neoceratodus forsteri, assembly GCA_016271365.2. NCBI lineage: Eukaryota > Metazoa > Chordata > Ceratodontiformes > Ceratodontidae > Neoceratodus > Neoceratodus forsteri. The sequence continues at coordinate 1,734,862,082 of CM057449.1, forward strand.
CTGCCACTGCAATGCACTGGTTCCAAAACTACCTGTCCCTCAGATCCCAATGTGCAAAAATAGGACAAACTGCGTCAGGCCCCAGTGAAGTCTCACTGGGGGTTCCCCAGGGATCCATCCTGGGGCTCCTTCCCTTCAGTCTATTCTTAAATAATCTCTCTCAAGCCTGTGACTCCAAGATAATTCATTATACAGATGATGCTGTCATCTGCAGGGGTCCATCCTCAGACCTCTACTATTCAGCCTCTTCCTCAACTCCCTCCCCATGTCCTGCCCCGGCAATCTCCTACTGTATTCGGATGATGCCGTCCTCTTCTCCTCCAACCCTGACCCCTTTCAACTCCACCGCTCCCTCCAATCCTGTTTTAGCTGTGCTGAGTACTGGTATTCTGCACATTGCCTAACTCTCAACTACATTAAAACCAAAGTTATGCTATTCTCCCACCCACAGAACACCTGAAAGGAGCTTTACCCTCGGGTGCTAACTGCAAATCAGACCCCATTGGAGCTAGTGGACTCCTTTAAATACCTGGACATCACCCTGGACCCTGCGCTTAACTTCCACCTTCATATCCACCACCTATCTAAGGCCCTGAATGTTAGACTGGGACTGTTGCACCACTTCAAACACTGTCTCACCCCTGACACCCTCAGGCTAGCAGTCTCCTCCTTGGTCTTCTCGCTGCTTGACTACGGCTTACTGATTTATGGAGCAACTAACACCTCAGTCCTAGTTAGACTCCGTCTCTCCCTAAATAAAGCATGCCGCCTGGTCCTGGGATGTGACCGCCTCACCCACACCTGCTTACTTTATAATGCCACCAGTTGGCTTAACCAGGAAAACAGGATCAGGTTCCACACCTGCCTCATGGCTAAATAAATTGCCCTTGGACTCTCCCTAAAAGGACTCACCCCCTTAGTCAACCCAGATCCCAAGGTGAAGCACACCTGTAGCTCTGACAGACCTCTCGGTTCCCGCCTGCCGCACCTCCTTATTCCAAAGGTCCTTTAGCTACAGGGCCTCTCTGTGGTTGAATAGCCTACCCACCTCCGTGGCAAATGAGCTTAGACTTGGGCCGTTTAAAATCCACCTTAGGGAACACCTCCTGACTTCAAGTGTCTGTGACTGCACCTGAACCCTGCCCCTCCCTCACCTTTACCACTGTTGAGGGCCAGTGACGACGGCCTCTGGCCTGAATATACCCCCCTACTGCTTCTCAACCTAACCAGAAATGGTTAGGAATTGTATCATATCTGCAATTCAACCTGTATGGTGGAGGATCTTACCAAGTAATTCCTAGCATTCGAATGTTAGCCTTGCTGTTCTTTGTAACAAACCTGAACTTTCATTGTACAATTGTTATTATTGTCAGTCTGTACTTCATCTCTGTGATGTAGAACCTTTGTAAATGAGTCTATGACTCAAAGGTATTTTCTGAATCAAATAAATAAAATCCTCAACAGCAACTCATGAACTGAGTTGCTCCAATTGGCACTTCAGCACTCCTTCAGCAAAATAGAGGACTAGTTCTGTGAGCACAAGTTACTGCTCAATTACAAAAAGACTAAGACCATTTATTTATTTATTTAAGCGTTTAACCAGGGAGGCATGCTGAGCAGACTACTGTTCGATTCCAGATGCGCCCTGGGGGTAGGGGGAATAGGACAGCATACAAACATATACAGTAAGTACATGAGGTACTTCAAAGAATAGGAGACCATATGAACATATACAGTATTGTCAATTACATGATTTGTATACAGTAAACATAAGCAAGGTAGAGTACAATCACTACAGGCAGGTACATAGCCATGGCTCCAAGAGGTAATACATACAAGGTACCAGATTCACGGTAGCAAGCTTTTATGATATGAGGAAAACAAACCATATGACAGGAGACCTTTGTGGGGTTCTATCATCAGGTAGGTAGATGGAACAATGACATTTGGGAAAGGTGAGTACTTGGGGTAATTACCCTGATGCAGGGGTTAGAGGACTCCCGCTGTTATCTAGTCCCCAGCTCAAGAAAAGGTTCCCCAACATCGACATCACCAACAATGTCCTAGCTCCCTTGGAACAGGTTCACTCCTTCAAATACCTGGGGGATCACCCTGGATGACACCTTATCCTTCACTCAGCACATTGATCTGATGGTCAAGGCAGTAAACACCAAGCTGGGAGTGCTATACAGGCACAGAAAATATCTTACCACAACAGCCCTCCACCTCTTAGTCATGAACTCCAACCTTTCCACCATTGACTATGACCTGGTTGCCTACGGTACAGCAGTGGACTCTGGGATTAAGAGGGTACAAATAGCACTCAACAAGGCCTGCAGGCTCATCCTGAATGCCAATCGGTTGACCCATACTTGCTCACTCTACGAACAGACCAACCTCTTGTCTCTTGGCTGCAGGATTAAATTTCTCACCTGCCTCCAAGGCAAAAAGCACTGATGGGGAAAGCCCCCCCCATGCATATCTGGTATCTTTTCTCTACCAGGCTCAGAGTATAGAACCAGAGGTAGAATGCAGGGGGCTCTCATGGTGCCATTTCGATGCACAGCTCTCGGGCAGCGCGCTTTCTCCTACAGAGCCCCACAATGACTCAATGAGATCCCCGAAGCCATTCACAATTCCGCCAGCCTCTTCAGATTCAAATCTGACCTCAAGCACTACCTGACCTCTAGCTCTGTGTGCGCCTGTTTCTCCAAAGGCTGATTCTAAGCCCTCTGGGTGCCCTTGCCCAGCTCTGCTGTCAGCAACTATTAATTAGCACAAGACTGTACCCAGTCCCTACTTACTCAGTCTTGACCACCTCCCTTGCTTAACCTCCTCTACACTGTTCACATCTCCCCATCCCACATCTCCGCCCTCCCTTCATGCATGGCCTTCTCCTCCATACTCCCCCTGCTGCTCTCCCCCTCCTCCTACCCAACCACCCTGTCCCCTCCCCAGCTCTCCCCTTGCTGACCTCCCTCTCAGTCTGTACTGCCTGTCCTCCAGGGCCCCACCTGACCATCAGTATCACTACAAAGCCTCTATCTGGAGACTGCTCACTGCCCTCCCACCACCCCACCCTTGAGGAGTCACCACCGGCCCTCCGCCACCACTCCTGGCCTCTTCATCCATTTTCACTATGCACACCAGCGCCTCTTTCCTCTATGTGCCTTGACAATGCCTCCAAATCACTACCAGGAGCAGCTCCTGTTTCCCGCCCCTCCTTTCTCACCTCCATTCTTCCCCTTCACCCCAGGAAGGGACATCACCTTCCCCTGATCTCAGCTGTTGCCTCTGTGCCTGCTTTCCCAGGGGTCTCCTTTCCTCACCCCCCCTAATCCTGACCTACTTTGCCCCCTTTTGAGCATCTTGTACTGCTGGTCTCAAACAGTATTAATAACAACTAAGGAAAGTGTCAATGTGATGTATAATGTCTCCAATGTCTAATTACTCTGTACCTTTATTGATTGTATGTCTGTATTCAGTCTCGTGATGTGGAACCTTTGTAAAAGAGCCTCGACTCAAAGGTTATTTCTGAATACTAAATAAATAAAATCAGAAACTGTCTTGGAGTTCCTCTTGAACAAATACTGCATTTCAGACACCAGGGGATCACCTTAGACAGCTGTCTATCCTATGCTAAACATATAGATAATGTAGCCAGGGCTGTCAACATCAAGACTGGTCTCCTACATAGACATAAACACTGCCTTACTCCAGAAACCGTCTGACTTGCTATATATAGTTCCATCATGTCCATTGTAGACTGTGGTCTTATAATCTATGGAGCAGTCCCCATGTATTTGTTACGCAGGATATCCATTGCTCTGAACAAGGCTTGCAGACTACTCATGGGGTCCACGTTTCACCCACAGCTGTGATCTTTACGCTGAGACTGGTTGGCTACAGCTCTCTGGGAGGATCCAATACCAAACCTGTCTTTTAGCCAAAAAAGCACTTATTGGCCTCCTGCAACCAGGCACTGCAAACTTGCTAAGCCCCCATTGTAGTTCACAGCATACGCAAAGCTCGAACAGCTATCATCTCCATGTTCCTAGATGCTGGATAGCCCAGGGGCAATGTTCATTTGCCTACAGAGCGCCTCACTGGTTTAATACTCTTCACAGTGATATAACTACCCTACCTAAACTGGGACCATTCAAATTGAAGTTATGCCAACATCTCATGGCCAACAGTTCTTGTGACTACTTCACCTGAGACTCCTATCTGCTAGCATTCAGTCTTCTCACAACTGAACAACCCTGTATCTCTGCTATTACCCCTATAATTCTGAGGCTACCCCCCTTTTTTACTTTGACAAGGACCCTGGCTAACCCCGTCCACCTCACCCCCCTGCCCCTACCCCTTCCACAACAGCTTGACAAGGCCTATGGCTGCCACCTCCTACCTTTCTTATCCCCCTGCCCACTTCACCCCTCTATCCCTACCCCCCACACACCAGCTTGACAAGGCCTATGGCTGCCATTTCCTATCTTTCTTTCTCCCATCTTTATCCTTCCCCTTCTCATCTATCATTCTCTTTCCTCCTATTAGAATGATAAAACTGCATATAGATACATATATATTTGCTCACTTTATTTTACTGTTTTGGAAACCCCTTTTAGTATGTTTTGTCTCCCCTCCCCACTGACGTGGAACCTTTGTAAATGAGCTGTCTGTGCTCAGAGGTATTGTAATCCAAGACTGAATAAATAAATAAATAAAATAAAAATACCTTATTAAACACTTCACCAGCTGGCTCACTGATGCAGCAGTAGGGCTACCACTTCCGACACCGGCAAACTGGGTTCAGAGATGAGCCTGGGTTTTCATGGACTGACCAGGAGAGAAGGACTGAGTGTCTCAGAAAATGTTCTCCTTTGCTATGAAGGAAGAGTACTGTCCCCTGCCGCAATAGTGCTAGCTGCGTGACCATAGGGGGCAGTGCAGCTGGAAGGCTGACGGGAGAGCAGAACTCTGCTGGCATTGGGGCTTCACTGTGCTCAGTGCATACATGCCCGCTTGACATCCATGCATGCAGAGTTCTGAGGGGCATGGAGAAAAACTGGAAAAAGGCCCTGGTCCCTGTGACAGGGTTGTATAAGATCCTGTCCCAATTGTTAGGCAGAGGCAGTTAAAAGTAAGGATAAATTCTGGTCTCTCCTTTTCTGCCACTTGTCTGTCTCTTGCCTGTCTGACTCCACAATCAAATATTCCTTCTGGGGCCTCGGAGTTGGCCACTCCAACAGTCCACAATTTCCCCATTTTCTACCTTCCTTCACTTGCTGTTTCTATTCTTTGTTTCTTCCCTTGCTCCTCTGTGTTTAAAAATATATGTGAAGTTTTGTGTGAAATTGGGATCCCTTGATTTGCAGGTATATGTCGTTATATTGTTGGAATAACTGCAGCAGGCTGTTTGGAACTCAGGGGATTGACCCTGAGATGCAGTTTGACCTCCACAGGCTTGTTTGCAGGGTTGTCTAGGGAGATCAGTTCTGGGAGATGATATGCCATTGTATTGCACCTGCAGGAAGGAAATTGATGGAGCTCTACTGCATTTTATGAGAGACAGGATGTGTGTCTTAATGAGCCCAGAATGCAGAAGCTGGTTGCCAGGAAGAAACATTATATAAAAAGAGAGCAATCTTTTGTTGGAGAGAGATTTGGATTTGGAGATACCCTTAGAAGCAGGACTTGGTTTTGTTTGAACTGCCTGTATAAGAGCTATCCTACACAATTTTAAAAGTGAGGAAAGGGCCGTTTCTTTGGCTGAAGACTATCAGATGGCCAGACAGACACCACAGCAGTGAAGTAACCACCAAGGAACAGTAAGACCCTCTTTTCCCCCCCCGATTTAACGCCAGATCAGGAGAGAACTCTGATGGGGGTGACAAATCTGCACCCAAAGACTTTACTTGCTGTAACTGTAATAAGCCAGACCATGTTGCAAGAAACTGCCATAAAAATAGGGAAGGTAACACTAGAGCAGGTTTGGCCTTAGCAAATTGCGGTAAATATTTGATGGATTTCAAGGTGGGAGATAAGATGTGAGGGGACTTGTAGATTCAGGAGGACGACAGACCCTGGTGCATGCTGAAGTTTTGAGAAAAGACTGTGCAAGAGATCAAGATGCTGGTGTCATCTGAATCCACGGGAACACTCGATACTATCCCACCACCCAAGTGTCTCTGAGCATTAATGGGGTGTCGCACCAAATGACAGTGGGGATGGAGCCTAGGTTGCCTGTGCCTGTGATTGTTGGAGATGACATTCTAGGATTTGCTGAGTTAATCACAGAGGGAGCAAAACCTGTAGTTTCAGCAGCTGTGATGACAAGAGCACAGGGAAAGAAAGTCTCAGGTGGTGGAGACTATTTTCCTTTTCGTGACTTTGATTTGAACTTGTTTGAGGCTAGCTCCATGATCTGGAAGTCCACGAAAGGAAAAAGACGTATGAACAAGCAGTGGCAACAAAAGACTGATGGACATAAGGGGTTGATATATGAAAATGTTGAAACTAAACTGATGGCTGTTTGTGATTTTGTTTCTGAGCAAATTGGTGATGTTTCTCTGCAAGGTTGTTTTAAAGATCAAAAGCTCATGTTTTTAGTTAGTTCTTACAATTTATGTGTGTGTACTGTAACTGGAGATAATGCTGAGCAACATCAGTCATATTTTATCAAGCAAAAGTGTCATTATTCCCTTTTTTTTAAATCTTTTATACAATTGCAGCAACATCCTCAACAAGGAACTTCCCCCTGTGTCTTTAGTGTAAACATTGACCCACGGTTGCGCTGATGATGCAATTCTTGTTTTCGCACCGTACTGTCCTGCATGCTAGCGTTCTGTTTTGTATAGGTGATGCCTGTGGGTCTGTGGTTTTTAATACACATTTAAGTAAATGTTTTATTTACCATTGAGATTCTACCATATTTAATTATTTTACCATATCCTCAGATGAGGAATGAGCAGCAACAGATGATATATTAATTTTTCTGCCTGTGCAGCTGTAAAGTTTTGAGCCCCTAGCACTTAACCATGTGGCCTCCGCATTATTAAATGGCACCCCAGATCACAGCATTGACCTTGACGAGGGGGAAGTGGGACCTGCTGGTGAATGGTAAGTTTTTTTTTTTTGTAACGGCAGGCTACTTCAGTTCATGGTATGCTTTATGTGTTTTGTATGTGTGATGGCAATTAATGATCATTGTCTCTGCATGGAATGGTTTTGCAAAGCTATCCCCCTACTCGGTTAGTCTATTTCTGCTACAAAGCCCCACAGCTTCTGCCGCCAGCAAGCCGCCTGAGTGAGTAAGTTCTCTAGGCTCTACAAACACTGTAGCTGGGGCCAGAAAACACAGCAGAGTTTCCCTTGGCACCTCAAGCACCACGGCAGCTGCAGCCACGAGGCTGCTCCAGATTCTTTGCTCTCACCCACCCCCACCGGCCCCAGAAATGATGCAGGAGGACAGAGCACAACACCAGCCCTTAGTCCTCTTTTACTGGCACCAATAGCACTACAGGGGCTCCTAACCTGTTGCTGCAGCCAGCTATCCTCCCACTCTCCGAGTTTTAGATCTGCAGCCTATCTCTCTGCTCTCCTTGCCATTCTGAGCTGAGACCAGGGTCAGGGAGCACACCGCAGAAGCAGTTCCTTTGCTGCTGGAGCCACACGTTTCCTTCGTTTACAAGGCCCTCTCCTGTATTGCAGGTCAGGGCCATGAGCATGCCACCTAATCTGTTCTGCAGAGCTACCAAGGCCCACAGCTTTGGCTGGCAGCAAACTGCCTAAGTGAGTCATTTCTCCTCGCCCCACAAACACTGCAGCAGGAGCCAGGAAACACAGCAGAGTTTCCTTTGGCACCTCAAGCACCGTGGCAGCTGAAGCCAGGAAGCTGCTCTGGATTCTTTGCTCACTCCCTCGCCCCTTGAAATGATGCAGACTTGGGACGGGAGCACAACACCAGCCCTTAATCCTCCTTTACTGGCATCGATAGTGGTATGGGGGCCCCTGCCCTGTTGCTGCAGTCAACCATCCTCCCGCCACCTGAGCTTCAGATCTGCAGCCTAACTTTCTGCTCTTCTTGCCATTCTGAACTGAGCCCAGGTCCAGGGTGCACACCACAGAAGCAGTCCCTTTGCTGCTGGAGACACGTTTCCTCCATGTACAAGGCCCTCTCCCACACTGCAGATTGAGGTCATGACATGAGCATGCCACCTAATCTGATTCACAGTTACCTAGCCCCACAGCTGCTACTGCTAGTAAGCCGCCTGACTGAGTTATTTCTCCCGGTCCCGCAAACACTGTACCTGGGGCCAGGAAACACACACATAGGATAGTGTATGGGAGCCCATACACAACCACCCTGTTCTCATACTGAGTGGTTTCCATGACGATGAGGACCTCGAGAGTGATGCTTGAGAGTTTCCTTTTGTCATGGAAACCACGAGGTATTGAGAATAGTGTTGTTCTGTATTTGGGCTCCCATACACTTTTCTTTATAATGTATGGTGCCCAAATAGAACAGATTGCTTACTTTTGTCTTGTTCAGTTGCTGTGTTTGCCGCAGGGGACATGCACTTTCAGTATGTCCACTGATCGGACAGCTCACGCACACCAGGAGCCAACCGCCCCCTTGTCCAATCAACAGTGCTGGTGGGGGTGGTTGCATTGTGATGTGCCTACTAAGGCAGAATGAAAAGTCGTTCTACATTAGTAGGTACATCACTAGTGCAGCAGAATTACTTTTTCGTGTGTATGGATTTCAATACGCAATTGCATTCTGCCATACACTATAGTACAGTTTTCTTTGGCACCTCAAGCACCATGGAAGCTGCAGCCAGGAAGCTGCTCCAGACTCTTTGCTCTCCCCTCCTGTCCCCAAGAATGATTTAGTAGGACAGGGAGCACAACACCAGCCCTTAGTCCTCCTTTACTTGCACCTATAGCACGCATCATAGTGTGGCCAGTGAGTGACTTGAACTCTCTGGTTCCCCATCCCCAAGAAAAGTGAAACAGGGGCTTAGGAGAATAAGAGGAAACAGCATAAAGTTCCAAATAGTTTCCCTGACCATGCAAAGCAGCAGCAGGAGAGGGAATGCTTGGAGGAAGACAGCATATCTGTGCGGCAGACAAGGCACATGATCCTTTGCAGCACAAGAGCCACATAAACTCACAAACTTGCTTTTTCCAGGGTGCACTGTAAAACTGAGCTTCCAAAAGGACTCCTGTCCTCCAAAAATGTCCCCTTGCCCCAGCGACCACCAGAAGTGACCAGTAGGGCTTGATTCTGCAGCCTGAATCTGCATAAATAACTATAAATGTAAAGTTTGTAACCAACTTCATTCAGTCTGAAGGAAGTCTGTTACAAAACAGGCTCCGAGGTCCCCGAAACAATGCTTTACTGAAGCTAAAATGCCTATCCTGGGCTTTAACACTAAAACAGAGTTGGTGTTCCCTGGTGTTGCCTGTAAAGCTGTTCTGTCTGGGAAGGTGGTCATCCACTACCTTTCTACTGCTGTCATGATTTCTCCTGTCAGGGGATGAAACCCTCTGAGATCCCAAGTGACTGTCCAACTGTTAGGGTGGACAAAGGCAAGTTTCCCTGTGGGATGAAGAGGAACAGCTTCGCATAAGTCATCATGGCCCCCACCCCTTGCCACTAGATGTGTATTGGGTCCGTCGCACCTGTAACCAGCTGCAGATCAGCCTCATGAAAAAGAACATCACCTCCAGTCATCACAGCCCACATCTTCACCACCAGAAGTATGCTGGGTCTGCCAGACCAGAACATCCATCCACATCTGTCTGTGCAGGGGAGATTTTACACTTCCAGGTGGTAGTCAGTTGTCAAACTGCTGCAATAAATGTGACACATTACTCATCCAAATAAACAAACAACTTCATGTCATTCAAGTTGTCTGCTGTGCTACATGCATGCATTCAAAAAATTGTCATCACTGTCCTAATATGCATCTCTGAGCCTTGTTAGCATGACCCCCCTGTTAAAAGTATGTTTTGCTGTGATACACCGCCTATTTCATTGCCTTGCATATATATGACTGTCATACCTATTCAGTCACATTGTGTTCCTGATGCAATATGTAAACTTATCATATGTTTATGTTTTCTGTACCTAGGTGCACATGTAGAAAGTGCATCACAATGTCGAGTGAAACTGAAAACAGGTGCTGCAGGTCCTTCACATGGGGTTGGGCATGCCTAGATATTTTTTTTCAAGTTGAATAAACTTTATTAAAGCCAAAGACCTCAATACAATGAACAGATAAGAAAGCCAAAATGTACATTGTTCAACAAAACAGAGGTTATAAACAGAGAAAGCAACTGAACAAGAAGCAGTCATTTTACAACCTACCCAAAACCCCATCCCCCTCCCCCCTCACCCCCAGCCCTGCCACCGGAGGTAAAAAGAAAAATGTGTCTTATTATTAAACATAGCTTACACCAAGTTGTCAAAAGGGATTACAATGAATATTAATTATCTAATTAGATAGTTAATAAGGTGTGCAAAGGTTCCCAAATATGGTTATATTTAGATAATTTGTTGGACATACTTGCTATAAGGCACTCAGCTTGTAGTGCAAACAAAATCTCTTTATACCATTCTGGGTAACATGGAGTGCTCTGATCCAGCCAGTGACAAAGGATAACCTTCCTCATGCATGCTGAAATGAAGGCCATATGTGACCTCTGTTGGCCAATCACTCTGTCTGTGTAATCTCCCAAGATGCATATATCAGGAATAAATGCATCGGATAGACCCAACAGGGGGTCAAGATGGGTTCGAATTGAAGCCCAGAAGGGGGTCACTGTCTCACATGACCACAAGATATGCAACAAGGTCCCAGGCTCTTTGCCGCATCTAGAACATGTATTGGTGGGTAATTGGCCCATTCTATGCAATTTGACTGGCATGTAATAAAGACTATGGATGATCTGAAATTGCATAAAACAGTTTTGATCCCATTTTATCAATATGTATAAATGTTTTCAGATGGTCGACCAGTTTCTAGAAGGGGAAGAAGCTGGAAGAGTCTGGTCCCACCAGTAATACTGTGGACCCTCTTTGGCAACCGGGTAGGTTTGTAATGATCGATAATAGTAGGAAATTAAAAGGGTATCGGGGGATGAATGGAGAAAGGGGAGGAGTGAAGTACTAAAGGGACTGTGCATCAGCCCGTTACCAAAAAATTGTACAAGCATGTGGGATAATTTAAAAAAATCGGAAAACAGAAGTAACAGGCCAACCATACAAAGTGCTTGCTTCCTGAAAGAAGATCAGTCTCTGATGGGATACAAGATATCTAACTATGTCCACTTCCATATCAAGTCAGAATTTTTTGGAGAGCATCTGTCCAGCTATCAGGAGATTAGGGTTCCAAATAAAGGTTGAGAAGTATCTTGACATGGACAAATCTTGAGTAAGGAACAAAGTTGCGAGTGAGTCTGAAGGGATGCCCCTAAGGGTGTATCCCTCAGGTATCAGGGAAGTTTCTTCTTAGAAAGATAAGGTAGTGTTGTCCAGGTGGGGGTGCCCGTGAGGAAGGTCGGAAGTCAACGTGTGCTGATGCCAGATGTTCCAAGATGGCTGGTCGCAGAAGATGCTGAACGCATGGAGGAGTGCAGAGAGTCATATACAGTAACTGGTTTGATTTACTATTACTAGCAGCTCATAGCCTTGAATATTGAAAGGAAGGATGCCCGTGTTGTAACTTCATTTAGGGTCTAAACCGTTTTTTTTTTCTTCCAGTTAATAGCTTAAGAAAAAGCAAAAAGCTGGGTTGTGGCAAGGATTCATTTTCTTTTTTCTTTTTGGTTAGACGCCTAGAGTGTTTTTTTGGGAGGCGGATACTCACATAGCGAGGTTGACTAGCTTTTCTTTCTGTTTTGCACTAGGAGGCTGCTGTAAAGAAAAGGAGAGGTTCGGATGATGTAAAGTTTCCCTCTATTTGTATTTCTGTTTCAGTATGTCTAAAGCAGGTCAGACATTGAAAGAAATTAGAGAGTTCAGAGCAGAGAAAAGGCATCGAGAGACAAGATAAAAAAAACAAGCAGGCACACCAATGCCGGTGGAGATTTGCCTACAAACAGAGACACTACCCTCACTTCTTTCTTCGGTGGTAAGCCCCATGAAGGAAAAGCAGGTACAAGGTAATATTTTTCACTTCTTTCCAAAAAAAGAATGGCTACAAGCTTTGAGCAGGAGATGGATAAGACAAGGGCTCGGCCTGAAACTGATCAAATGTCTGATTTGGGTATAGCAATGGATCCTGTGCAGAACATTTTAACCCCGGTATTACAACAAGAGGCCTCATTAGACCCATCTATTTCTCAGTCATTAACTATGGGTATGCATTGTTTAGCTGGGCAACTTACTAATGAAATAATTAACTTAGAGCCTCAAGAGCAAGAATCGGGAATGGCACAGATGCAAATTCAACAAAGCTCTAGTATAAGAAGCAAAGAAGAGGTCCTTGAAGCAGTGAGCACATTAAAGAAAGAAATGATGGAAATCTTGGGGGATATTAGGGGGGTCTTTACAATCAGTTAACACGGCTCTCTCAGAAATGAATCTGAAATTTCAGACCCTATCCACAAGAACAGAGCATTTAGAAGAGAGAGTGCCCCAAACAGAAGATTCTTCAAGAGCAGTATTCCAACAAATATTACAACTTGAGAGACAACTCCAAACTCTAACATTGAAAGTCACAGAGCAAGAGGACCAGGCCCGGAGAGACAATATTAGGATCTGCAAACTTCCAGAGGGAGTGGAAGGCACTGAGACTCCGGTAGCATATTTTGAGAAAACGTTAACCGTAGTCCTGGGTAGGCAGTACCCTGAGGACAAAGTAATTCTGGATCGGGCTCATCGAGCAGGCACCAGGTCAAATAAAAACCAGGAATTTCCTAGAACGGTTTTTGTGAAAACCCTAAAGTTTCAGGATCACGACGTAATCTTAAATAAAGCAAGGGTTTCTAAAGGCCTAACATATGAAAATATTCAGTTTAATGCCTTTTGTCTTCAGAAACAGTGGAAAAAAAGAAAGCAATATAATCCACTAAAACAGCTGTTGTATAAAAAGGGGATACGATCATCTATATTTGACTCTGCATGCATAAGATTTGTTATAAATGGCCGGTTACTCACTTTTGATATTGCTGATGAAGCAATGGAGGCCTACAAACTGGCATATGAGGCAAAATAGAATCTGCTGTTTCCCTCCCCCTGAAAACAAAAATCTTTTTATTGTATTTGATAAAGGGATTGAAAAGATAGCAAAAGGATATAAAATAAATTAATAATAACTATCTGAGGAAAAATGGGGGTGGGGCAGTGACAAAGATAAGAAGTAATTTAAGAACTAGGTGAAAAGAGCAAGTAGGGAAAAAGAAAATAAAGCTGCTAGATGCAAAGAGTAATGACTGTGCACTTACATTATGGGTAACTTAGTGTCTAGGGATGATACGTTGTTCGTCTCTTTTTTTGTGGGAGGGTACATTGTATAGAGAGGGATGGGTAGAGTGGGGGGAACTTAAATGCATAATTTTGGTGATAAACATGTGCTGGAGGATCATTTTATGTGTTAAAATTTCGAAGCTATCCAATTTTCAGTTCAGAAAAAAGAAGAGGGAAGATCCTGACCTTAGGAAAATAAGGTTGTGAAATAAATGGTACAGTAGATAACTGGAACATAGCCATTTGGAATATTAAAGATTTACAGGACAGGAAGAAAGTAGTTAGGGTACTCAAACTTATGGAGAATAAAAGAATAGGGGCCGGATATTCAAACTGCACCCAAAAAGTGCGCAACAGCAGGAGCAAGCACAAGTCAATTGCGCACATGCGCAATAGACGCGATATTTAAACATGGAGCAAGCCAAATTGCACAAATAGCCAACGTCTGAATATCGCACAACCTGCGCTATAGCGTAACCAGGAAGGGGAAGCTGAGCAGAGACGATACGCCATAGCGCAACAAAGGCAGCCCAGCTGAGCAGTCCAGAGGCGCCATAGCGCAAGCAGAGAGACCCCCAGCAGCAAAGCAATGGAACTGCACAACCAGGGAGGTAGGCAGGGGCCCACCACCCATGCCACAGATGGGCACAGGGACACACTGCAGAACCAACAATGTAACCCCACACCCCAAGCACAGCATAACTGGGGGAGGGACGGAATAGCCACCAGACCATGGGGACAAGCAAAGCACATCCCAGCCGTGTTACTGCAGCACACCCACTGGCAAGCTGAGCCTGCTACACAAAGGGGGCGGACCACCGCAGTGTACAGCAGCCCCCCTTTTGCACAGCACACCCTGCACTGTGACCCCAAGACACCGCCCATGAGCAGTGACCAGCACTGCAGGAATCCTCATGCCCCCCGGCACACTGCAACCTCGTGAACCACAGAACTATACAAGCCAAACCCACCATGAGCACCCAGCAGTGGGTGGCAGCACACTGCAATACTGACTGAAAGCCACACCCACACCAGAGACACCACCCCACACACACACACACGCACACACATACCCATGAGCATACCACCCCAGATGCCATGCACACCACTGCAACTGAGCACCTATAGCCAGCTGCAAATCAGAGACCACCACAGTATTCATATCAAAATATATAAATGTAATAAACAAGAATAAGAACAACAAAAAAACTATGTACACATATATACAAAGCAGGAGTGGGGGTATGGGTATAAGGTAGGTGGTAAGGGGCAGGGGTGAACAACCGGGAGAGGGAAGGTGGGGTGAGGTGATGGGCAGCTACTGCCTGCCAGCCTGCCCTCCTGCCGCCTGGTGCTGGGCCCTGGGCCTCCTCCTGCACTGCACTCCATGCCGCTGTAGGTCCAAGAGGATGGCAAGAGAGTCAATGGCCACCTGTGTGCCGCATGCCAGCACGCTGTGACTGTGGCTGTTGCACGAACCTGCACCATTGATGATGCAAGGACCACAATGGGCAGTGACATGTGTGTGTCTCATTGCAGACACACAGCAGGACAGCATGTGCCCCTGGACCTAGCTGGTTCCAACCTGTGTCCCAGCACGTCAGCACAGTCCCAGGCAGTGCCTGGTGGCACCGGTGGGGCAGCACAGGTCTCTGGCACTGTTGCGGACACAGCTGTGGAACGACTGGTCCCTGGGGCACAGCAGTTGGAGGGGCAGCAGCGGCAGTCACCCACCAGGTCTGGGAGTACAGGGTTCAGCAGTGGCACATGCACACCGCCTGCTGACTTGCCCATACCTGGTCCTGGTGAACAGCGCCCACCCTCGGGGGGTGTTTCGCATCAGGCCCTTCCATACCCTGGGGGACAGGTTGCCGGAGTGGCAGACTACCCGTTACACGAGCACACCCGCCTGCTGCAGGCATCAGTACAGCACCAGATGCGGGTTGCAACGTCCGTGGAGGCACTGTGTGTGGCTGTGGAACAGCACAGCAGGGACACTGCAATGATCCATGCAGAGATGGTCCAGATGCAGATGGATGTGACCGCCGCCATTGACAGGCAGACCCAGGCATTGGTAGCTGTTGTGGCCGCAGTGGGTACACAGTCAGGTGCCCCTGTACCGCGCACCCCACGCAGTACGCTCTCCACTCCCCGTTCCCCGCATCATGCGACACCCAGCCTGTCAACACTGGGTTCCACTGTGGGCATCCCGAGCACCCCTGGTGCAGGTATGTTCGGCATGCTGCAGACCCCTGTGTGGACAAGGTCGTGCTCGCGCAGTGGAACCCCTGGTGGTACATTGGTGCCACCCCATTTGGCCCTTGCTCAGCCTGCCAGTGCTGCTGGGTCACGGCGGGGCCACCCATGCATCCGAGGTGGCCATGGCACAGTGCCACCTGACTGACCTGTCTCCCAGTGCAGGCCCTGTCTGGTGCTGCCCTGTGTGCAATGTGTGTCATGGTGAGCAGTGCACTGGTGGGTGCCCTGCCCAACACGCCGACACACGGACCACCTGCACACCCACCCGACTGCTGTCCACAGGTGCGTGTGCATGATGATGCCTGCATTGTACTGTACACCAAGGTGCACGGGTGCCCAGTATCTGACACATGTACTTGGACAGTCCAGGTGGTGGGGGTGGTCCGATGATCTGTGTGTTTCACATGTCTGTTCCTACTCTGCTGTGCACCTGCCCATGTACGGTTTGTGCCTGGGGTGTGTGTGTGTGTCCATATGGCATGTAACTATTCACCCCTCCCTGATGGTGTGTTTGTGCGCATGGACCCTTCCACTCCCCTTGCCGTCATGCACCCCTGGTGTGTTACCCTGTGTGCCTGTGGGTTGCGCCTAGACAGTGTTGGTTGCACATGGCCCCATGACTTACCTGTGTCGTGCGAAATGCTCCTCCGTGATGCTGTCCCGGTGCAGCTGGGCCTGCCGGATCAGTCGGGGGTCCCGCCGTCCACGGGGGGGGGGGCTGCTCATCCCCATCATCACCGGCGTCCCCATTGCTGTCCCCCTCCTTGACCTGTACGGCTATCTCACAGTCTTTGGCCATGTTGTGCAGGATACAACAGGCCAGGAATATCCCACAGGCCTTTGAGGGGCTGTACTGTAGGGCACCGCCGGAGGTGTCTAGGCATCGGAAGCATGCCTTAAGCATCCCAAACACCGGCTTGATGATGTTGCGTGTGGCGGCATGTGCATTTATATAGCGTTGCTGCGGTGGGGTCGTGGGGCGCCGGTAGGGTGTGAACAGCCACGGACGGAGTGGGTATCCGCTGTCACCTGTGTGGAGATAGTGTAGTTAAGCATCATTTTCAGGTCCATATTGCCCATAGCCCTGTGTGCCACTACCATGGCACCTGTGCCTTTCCCACCCTTGCCCCAACTTTGCAATCCCTACATGCATACTCACCCACTAGATGTCCTGTGGGGATGTCCCCACTCTCGAATCGATGGCATAGTGCAGATTGGTACCATATGAAGACATCATGTGCTCCGCCAGGGTGTGTGGCACAGACATTGATGATGCACCCACTGGCATCACACACCACCTGGCAGTTGACACTGGTGAAACCCTTCCGGTTTCGGTATGCAGCCCCATCGGGGCCAGGTGGCGTGCGAATAGCCACATGGGTGCAGTCTATCGCCCCAGCACGCCAGGCATACGTGCTACCCTGTGGAACTCCTGCATGTTTGCTGTACACTCTGCTGCATTGCTGGGGATGTGGATGTACTCCGCAGCATGTGGCAGCAGTGCACTGAGGAATTGGGTGAGGATGCGTGACGTGGCCGACTGTGTTATGCCTGTGGTGTCCCCTGTTGGCCTCTGGAAGGTACCGGTGGCGAGCAGGCACATGCAGGCTGTTACCTTTGTCTCCACTGAGAGAGTGCGACTCCGACGTGAGGGTGCCTGCATCACATCACTGCACAGCTCACAGAGCTGCCTCAGTATTGCCTGTTCGGGCAGTACCAGCCCACAATCTCAACATCCGTGTACAGCTCAAAGCTGATGCCGAACGGTATCCCTGTTGGGGCGATCACGACAGGCCCTTCCACGCCACGCCCCTGCAGCATGCCTTCTCACCCTCATTACAGCTTCCATGTGAAGCTGGCACTGTCCATGTCCCTGGCTTGTGTTCCCCCCCCAGCTGTTGTTGCTCTGTTACCCCCGCTGTCCTGACTGCTACCTCCACTGCACCGGGTACACCTACTGGCCTCTGCAGTCTGTGGCCCCACACACCTTCCCATGCCCCTATTTTGTCCTGGGATCTCCCTGGCCTGCCCTCTTTGTCCCTCTTGCCTTGTCTCTCTCCCTACCTCATGTGGCTTCCCTGTAGCATTCTTGCACCTTTTCCTTGAGCCTTTTTATTTTGGCTCATTTCCGCCGTGGCGCACCTTCCGGCTGATCCGCTGTTGCACATTGCGCAAGCCTTTCAATATCGCATTGCGCTCTTTATGCATGGTTCCACCCCCTTCGGGTGCGCATGCCTTCATTTGCATTGCGCTGTTGCTCAGCATGCTTTCGATAGTGCAACTGCCTCCTGCTAAATATCGCAGAGTGGCGCATTTTCGGACTTGCGCTAGTGCAACCCTATTGCGCATGGCGCAACCCTTTTGAATATCTGGCCCTAGATGTATTATTATTTCAAGAGACACATTTCACTCCGCAAGATACAATATGGTTAGAACACCGGTGGGGAAGGGTATATGTCTCAAATTACACTTCAAATGCTAGAGGGGTCTTGATAGCTTTTAATAAAAAAAGACCTACACCGCATGTAATACGTACCTTTTCAGATGATCAAGGTTGATACGTTATTTTGTCATTGCAACATTATAATTTTAAAGTTACTTTAGCAGTTATACATGCACCTAATCAGAGCTCTCCTAGATTTCTGTCCGATTTCTTCCTGACTCTATCAACCTTTGATGCACCATACATGGTGGGTGGTGACTTTAATTTTGCTTTACAGCAGTTGGATAAAACCTCAAATTTAGATAAAACATGGCCTTCTTCTAGAATGGTTATTAAAAATGTTATGTTTGATTTAGGTTTAGTGGATCCGTGGAGGGGAAAATTTTATATTCATTTTTCTCGAATGTACATCATATATATTCGTGCACAGATTTTTTTAAATTTCAAAATCTATATATTATAAGGTACAAAATATTCAATATTCTGCAACTGTTATCTCAGATCATGCCCCATGTATATTAACGATAAAGATGGAACAAATCAGGGCACCTATAAGTTTATGGTGTGGGGACAACACTTTGATATTATGCCAAAATGAAACAGAACTTATCATAAACATGACAAAAGAATATTTTAGTTTCAATTTGAATCAGAACACAGCTATAATTAATATATGGGAAGCGTATAAAATTTATCTCAGAGGCCATTTAATGTCTAGAATGAAATATCAAAGTAAGGCTCATTTTAGTTCCTTTAAACAGCTTGAACAAGATATTGAATATTTAACTCAATTACATAGCTCAACTTTGGACCCAGAGTCTTTAAACAATTTTTGACAAAAAGAGACCAATTTAATCTTAAATCTAACAAACTTGCAGAAAAACAAATTTACAATGCTAGATTGTATTATTATTTTAATACTGACAAACCTTTGAAATGACTTTCTTGGCACATCAAGCAATCCCAAACTAAAAACACAATAAATAATATGAAAGATGAAAGAGGGGCTATTAAAAATCATCCAAAAGATATATTGGAAAGTTTTCTACAGTTCTATAAGAAACTTTATACCTCTAAATTTGCAAGTAATGAGGAACAGATTAAACAGTATTTACGTACGATAGATCTACCTAAAACACTACATTACATAGCAAATATGTTAGATCTACCTATTACAACTTATGAAATAGATGAAGCAATAGAGGGATTGGCAAAAAAAAAAAAAGCTCCAGGACCTGATGGTTTGAGGGCTGAGGTATATAAAATTCAGAAAATGGTATTATTGGAACCCTGATGTTTGTTGTTTCATTCTTTTTTGGAGACAAAATTCCGGAATCATTTAAAGAAGCAATAATTCAAGTATTCCTGAAAAAGGATAAGGATCCGCTGAGATGTGCCTCTTACAGGCATATCTCTTTCGCTAAACATGGATTACAAAATAGTTACCAAAATTATAGCTAAAAGGTTAGAGAATATGCTGCCTACTTTAGTCCATAAAGACCAAAATGGATTTATAAAAAAATCAAACATTAGCAGAAAATATTAGCCATACATTAAACATAATAGATTCGAACACACAGATGGACGCAACTTTGGTTGCTATAGATGCTGAAAAAGCATTTGACAGAGTTGAATGGCCTTATATTTTCACTGTAGTGCAGGAGATGGGCCTCGGGGCACAGCTCAGCGGATGGTTAAAACTTATATATGATGCCCCTACAGCTATAATTAAAATTAATAATTTAATTTCAACAAAGTTTCCATGAAAAAGAGGAATGAGACAGGGGTGTCCCCTTTCTCCTTTGATATTCACTCTCATTATAGAGCCACTAGCTATTAAAATCAGACAAAACAAGAATATTTCAGGTATAACACTTAAAACACAGGAAGAAAAAATTGGGCTGTACGCAGATTATATTATGCTCTATCTTACTAAACCAGAAGTTTCATTAGGATATGTAATACAAGAAACAAATCATTTTGGATTATTTTCAAGATATAGAATTAACTGGGCAAAGACAGCCCTGTTGAAATTGGATAAAAATGATGCATTTCCAGTAATATCTGGTATGCCAATTATAAATGTAGCTGAGAAATTAAATATTTGGGAGTTAAAATAAGTTCCTCAATTGAAGATCTATGTAATTTAAACTATGAATCTTTATTAACACAGAAACAAAAGGATTTACAAAAATGGAATTATTTGCATTTAACATTAATTGGAAGGATAAATCTAATTAAAATGCAGATCTTACCAAAGGTATTTTTTTCCAAGTTGTGGCAAGGCCAATTCCAGTCAGCTTCTTTACAAAATTTAAGACCATAGTTATGAATTTTCTATGGAAAAATGCCAATGTGAGAATTTCTTGGAAGACACTGGTTCTTCCTAAAACTAAAGGAGGACAAGCACATCCTGAATTTTATATGTATTATCTTTCTGCTCAGCTGGCATTGGTTATATAAAGAGAAACTGCACTTTCCATTGACTCAAATAGAAGCCAAAGTACATCGTCATAATTCATTTATGCAACTGTTGTATTCTGGTATTTCACTGAAAAAACTAAAAGCAGCAATAACAACAAAAAACACATATCAATGCTGGATATGTGTACAACAGAAGTTAAATAGCAGTAAGGATATTATCCAATATACACCGATATTCAGAAAAGTACAGTTACGTAAGAACTTACTGTAACAGTAGATCTTCAAGAGAGGCTCTTGCAGTAGGTAATTACATATAGGACTGATGCCGGCCGGTGGCAGGACCCCACGGAAACATTTCTAGCTAGCAGTCCCTGGCAGGGACCGCCTCACGCCAGGTGACCGCGCATATGACGCTATATAGTGGCAGTCCCAGACGCCCGCCTTCCAGTTCTTTCCTGCCACAGGCCCGGACGAGAGAGAAGCAGACATTTCAATGGAAAAGGAGCTGAAAAGCCTAGGGGATGGAGGGCGGAGAGATTACCTACTGCAAGAGCCTCTCTCGAAGATCTACTGTTACGGTAAGTTCTTATGTAACTGTACTATCTTACTTCGAGAGGGCTCTTGCAGTAGGTAATTACATACAGGACAGAATCCCAAGCAGTCTGGAACAAATGAAAGGCAGCGGGAGGAAGAATTACTCCAAAAAGTAGCCAATAATCTAGCAGGTCTCAAGAAAGGAGGCCTTGCAAGACAGCTAACCTGAAGCCTGCTCTACGGCGAAAGGCAATGTCCAAACTGCAATGTTTAGTAAAGGTATGGACTGAAGTCCAAGTGGCGGCAGCACAGATGTCTGCCGCAGACACGTTCTTGAAACAAGCCGCAGAGGCTGCAACTCCACGAGTGGAATGACCTCTGACTTGACCCGGTAGGGTCTTGTTGTACTTGTCATAACAGAAAGTGATGCAATGGGCCAACCATTTTGATAGGCATTGCTTAGAGACAGCACTGCCTTCTCTTTTGTGAGCAAAAGAGACAAACAACTGATCAGTCTTTCTGAGATCCTTCATCCTATCGGTGTAGTATCTCAGGATCCTGTGATCATCCATGGTATAGAGCAGGTATTCTCCTTGATTGGAGTACTGCGTGAAGAAGGCAGGTAATTCAATAGACTGATTCAAGGTAGATTCCGCTACCACCTTCGGGAGAAACTTAGGATTCGTGCGAAGAGCTACTCGTTCTTTGTGAAAATCAGATAATGGATTTTGCACATCAGGGCCTGAGTCGGAAATTCTGACAGCAGAAGTAATGGCCACCAAGAAGAGCCGCCTTCCACGATAAAACTTCAAGTTCATGGAAGCCGCAGGCTCAAAAGGAGGAAGGGTAAGTTTCTGAGGACAAAGTTCAAGTCCCATGGGGAGCTGGAATCCGGACAGGGGGCCTGAGATGAAGGACCCCTCTGAGGAAAGTTTTGGATACCTCCAGCTGGGCAAATGCCCTGTCAGTGAAAGGGACATGGTAGGCTGAAATAGCTGCCATATGGACTTTCAAAGAGGAGTGACTGAGACCCAGGTCAAAAAGATGACGCATGTACTCAAGCAGAGTGGTCACAGGGCAGGAAAAGGGTTCCACGTTCCTGGCCGCAGCCCAGATAGAAAATATCTTCCATTTCATGGCGTAGGTGGACCTAGTGGAGGGTTTTCTAGTCTCCACCAGAATCTCCGCCACCTTAGGAGAAACGCCAAAACGAGATTGAGCTAGGTCTGCAGGAGCCATGCATGAAGTTGAAGGGACTTGAGTCCTGGATGGACCAGGGTCCCCTGATCCTGGGTCAGCAATCCTGGAGATAAAGGAAGAGGAAGAAGAGGAACCTCTGAGTATTGTTGTAGAAGAGAGAACCAGATTTGCCTGGGCCAGAAAGGAGCGATCAGAATCATTCTCGCTCCTTCTAAAGCCAGCTTCTGTAACACACGAGGGACCAGAGGAATTGAGGGAAATGCATAGACGAATCTGTCCTTCCAGCTTAGAGATAGAGCGTCGTTCCAGAAAGCGCCTCGCTCTGGAACGAGCGAGCAAAAGATTGGAAGCTTTGCGTTTTGGGAGAAAGCAAACAGGTCTATCTGAGGAGTCCCCCAAATCTGGAAGATGCTTTTTAGAACTTTTTCGTCCAATTTCCACTTGTGTGGTAGAGCTGACGAGCGACTTAGTTTGTCTGCCAGGACATTGTCGACTTCCGGAACGTGGATTGCCGTGAGGTGAAGGTTGTGAAGCGTTGCCCAATCCCAAACCCTCATCGCTTCCCTGCACAGCAGGTAGGACAGAGTCCCTCCCTGCTTGTTGATGTACCACACCACGCACATGATGTCCGTTTGGACAGCTAGGTGGCCAGGAAGGATGAATTGGTGAAGGACCTGGAGAGCATACAGCACTGCTCGAAGCTCGAGCACATTGATATGGAGAACTATCTTCATCTTTGACCACAGGCCCTGGGTTCGGTGAAGACCCAGATGGGCTCCCCAACCTTCGCCTGAAGCGTCCGTGGTCAGAGTCTGAAAAAAGGGGACCCCCCGGAATAGGTTCTCTCGAACCATCCACCATTGCAAGTCTCTTTACCATCGGCGAGGAGATCAGAACTAGATGCTCTAGATCGTCTACCTGTTGATCCCACTGAGATCGGAGAGTCCACTGAGAGATTCTCATATGGAGGCGCGCGGAACCGTCGGGATGGCCACCACCATAAGCCCCAGTAGACGAAGCACTGACCTCGCCGGGACCCTCCTGCGTTCCGATAGGAGGGAAATCTGTGACTGGAGGGAGGCCCCCCTGTCCGGAGGCAGAAAGGCCTTGCACAGTGATGTGTCGAGAATTGCCCCGATGAACTGGAGCCTTTGTGAAGGCTCCAGGTGAGACTTGGAATGGTTGATGGTAATACCCAGGCCAGTGAAAACTTGCTGGGTGAGGGAGAGAAAATGCAGGAGTTCCTCCCTGGATGAGGCTGCCAGGAGCCAGTCGTCCAGGTAGGGAAAAACCTGAGCTCCCAAAGAACGCAGGTGGGCCGCTACCACCGCCAGGCATTTGGTAAAGACTCGGGGGACAAAGGAAAGACCAAACAGGAGCGCCCGGAATTGGTAGTGGACCCCCTGGAATGGAAACCTGAGGTACTTTCGGTGCGAAGGGCGAATGGGGATGTGCAGGTACGCATCCTGCATTTCTAGTGCACAAAGCCATTGGCCCAGCCGAAGCAGAGGCAAAAGGGTTTGAAGGGAAAGCATCCTGAACCTCTTGTATTCCACATACAGGTTCAGAGAGCTGAGATCGAGAATAGGTCTGAGATCTCCTGTCTTCTTTGGTACAAGGAAGAAGTGGGAATAGTAACCCGTCCCGTAGAGGTGAGGGGGATGGGTTCTATAGCCTGTTTTGCAAGGAGCGCCGAGATTTCTTCCCTGACCAAAGGAAGATGGTCCCTTGAGTAAGCGGAGTTCAGAGGGGGGTGACGCGGAGGTTTCTGTAGAAACTCTATGGAGTGCCCCTCTGCTATGATCTGAAGCACCCATGAATCCGATGTTATTCTCTCCCAACCCGGAAGGTGGAGGGAGAACCTCCCTCCTACCGGTTCCTCCGGGCCTGCCGGAGGCGGTGGGAGAGGGAAGGAGTCAAGTGGTGTGAGGCAGCGCCGCAGCTGGGGCACCCGTTGCTTTTTTGGGTGACGGGGGCCTGGCAGCTGTGGGGGCCCGACGTTTAGTGGCCCGCCTTCCCTGAGGTTTTGCTTGTGGCCGGCTGCGTCTGCAAAAGGGACGGCGCTGTAGGGGATGGGGACAGTACATTGAATCAACAGATTTAAGGGCCGTCCCCTTCTCCTGCTAATCAGTGATGATGTCCTTGACATCACCACCGAAAAGCACAGAACCCCTGAAAGGTGCTTCTTGGATCGCTGACTGCACCTCCAGGACCAGACCTGACACACTGAGCCATGCATGATGCCGAAGACTGATGGCAAAGGCAGAACTCCGTCCTGCGGTGTCCACTGCGTCGTAGGTCGTCCTCAAAATATGACGACTGGCCGAACGAGCAGAACGGACCAGGTCGGCCAACTCCTGCTTGACTTGGGAGTCAGGCAAAGAGTCGATCTTAGATTCCGCCTGGGTAAGGACGGCCTTCTGGTAATCCCCCATATGTGCTACATAGTTCAGGGCCCTAATCCCCAGTGTGGAAGAAGCGTAGATCTTCCTTCCATACTGATCCAGAAGGCGAGATTCCTCATCGGGGGACGAGTCATGTTTTGGGTGAGTGACTGCCGTGAGCGCGCTAATCACAACTTAGTCTGCACGGGGAGAGTCTCAAAAGTCTACACCCGCCAGAGCCTGGTATAGCCTGTCTGACTTCCTGGGAAGTGGGGCTAAAGCCGACGGTTGCTTCCAAATTGTGGAAACAAGGTGGGCGTGAGGCTTGATCCAGGGTGGCACTAGGGTAGAAGCCGTAAGGGGTAAGTCCAGATGTTCGGCAAGTTTAACCCATTGAGGATCTGGCTCTAAGGAGTGCCACTGGTGGACCTCCTGGATCTTCCTGAGCAACTCCGTGAAGGAAGGATCCTCCGGAGGAGACTTCGGAGGAGTCCTCGGCTGGGGCTTGGACAGAGAGCGTGGCTCGTCATCTTTCTCGGAACATCCATCGGAAGCCTCCGAGGAGTCCGAGAGAGAAGAGGAAGAATCTGAAGCAGAGTAAGACTCCCTAACTCGACTAGGGGGAGGAATGGGTTCCTTGGGGGGAATCCCAGAATGCATGTCCTGCCCCTCTCTGGATCCCGAGGGTAAAGCCCGGGAATCCGGAGGAGGAGAGGGAGTGTGCCGTCTGGGGCGTACGGGAGCCGGGGGTGGTACCATCGCCGTAAGACAGTTCTCGACTTCCTTGGTGAACTGAGCCTTGGCCTCAGCCCACCAGGAGGTAAGAGTCTCCTGAAGATCCACCGGCGGCCTAGGGGGCAGTGGAGGAGGAGGAGGGGGATAGGTGTACGGAGGAAATCCGTAGGGGGAGTATCTATAACCCGGCTGCGGGTATACCGGCGTCAGGTACTGCAACGAAGGAGTTGGCACCGGGTACTGCAGCAGATACTGCGGACCTGGGAAAACCGGTGTCGGATATGACGGCGGATGCCCAGGCACTGGAGGAGCTGCCGGAGCAGACGGCCCAGCCGGGTACTCCACGGGCGGATCAGTCGGGATAGGCCCGTGGGGTGGAGGGCCTGATGGAAGAGGAATACCCCCCGCCGGCGTCATAGGGGCTGGTATCGGAACTGGCGTCAGCGGGGCCGGCATCGGAGGAGCCGGCGCCAGGGGAGCCGTCGTCAGATCCGGCTCTTCAGGAAGAGGATCGGACGGTAGCCCAG
The DNA here is from genome assembly GCA_016271365.2 of Neoceratodus forsteri. NCBI lineage: Eukaryota > Metazoa > Chordata > Ceratodontiformes > Ceratodontidae > Neoceratodus > Neoceratodus forsteri. Next base: position 1,734,888,065 of record CM057449.1, read on the forward strand.
GGTCCCAAGCCTCGTCCAGGGACGGAGGGGAAAATCCCCGGGGTCAGGCAGGGGGGACTGGGGCTCCCCTGACGGCAGCGAAGGCTGTGGGGAGCCTGGTATGACAGATGCGGCAGGATCTGCCGTAGGCTCCGAGGCCCGGTGCACGTCGGAGGAGCAGACGTGTGACTTATGGGCCGAATCCCGGCGGACGTCAGAGGAGCCGGCGTCCGACTTTGGGGGTCCCTCGTCGGAGGCAGGCCGAGTATGGGAGGAGGCCCGGTCCGAGGGGACACTGCCGTGCGCTGCCAGAAGGTGAGCGTCTTAGCGGCCTTCTCGGTGTACGTCAGAGGAGAGCGATGTCCGGCTAAGGAGGTGCCCGCACCAGTAGGCCACAGGCCCAGCGGCGGTACTGGGGGCCAGAGTCCCTTTGCCTGGAGACACTGGGTGGGCCGACGCCTCCAAAGCCTTGAGGCTGCCGTCGGGTGATCCCCCGGAGGGGATGTTACCTTGCCCGCGACTCCGAGGGGGAGGCATTCTCCCAGTGCCTTTCCTTGTCCCGCTTCTTATGCCCTTCAGGGGAGGTCGACGCCTGCCGAAGTTTCTTCAACTCCTTCTCCATCGCGGACATCTTCTTTTTAAGGAGATGGGCTTCGAGGGACTGCTGCGTCGTCTGCGGGTGGCCGCATTGAATCAAAGGCAGTGCGGACACTTGTCGACCGCGTGGTCGGGGTGTAAGCAGAAAAGGCAGAGGGAGTGACCGTCTTTGTGAGGCAGTTGGGCACCGTACGAGTCGCACTTATCCTTGAAGGGGACGACATAAACTGACGTTCACCTGACGAAAGAAGAATAAAATTCTATACTGAAAACTTGTTCGGAAAAACCGACGAAGTAACAGGACTGAGCGATAAGAACTTAACCGCGAGGCACTGCACGAGATGACGGCAGGAAAGAACTGGAAGGCGGGCGTCCGGGACCACCCCTTTATACTGACGTCGTATGACACCGGTCACCTGACGTGCCCCGCCAGGGACTGCTAGCTAGACATTTTCCTCAGGTCTCTGCTCCGCCGGGCCAGTCCTATATGTAATTACCTACTGCAACAGCCCTCTCGAAGTAAGATCTATAATTTTTCTTCTACTGTATCCTCCCAAGCTTTTAAATTATGGAGAGAAAAGGGTATGAAGCAAATAGGTGATATCATTTCTAATGATGCAATATATACTTTTGAACGGCTGAGGTGCAAATTTCAGCTGAATGACACCCATGTTTTTTATTATAATCAACTTAAATCATTTCTAAGTAAAAATAAAGCACATTTGAAGCTGAAGGAATCCCCCAGTTTGATCAAAAAATTTCAAGAGAATAAATCAGGTGAAAAATTGATAACACAAATATATAACATCCTTCAGGAGACATCTAATTATAGTACTGATGGAGTCAGGAAGAAATGGGAACAGGATTTGGGTATCCATATCTCACAAGAACAGTGGACTAATATCATTAAAATCTATATAGAAAATATTTCATCTGTAAAGCTGCAACAGATACAAATGAATACAACTCATCGTAGTTATTTTACACCACAAAATTACATTTAATAAACTCAACCATTTCAGATAAATGTCCAAGATGCCCTAATACCTCTGGCACTTTAATACACTTAATTGCTTCCTGCCCATGTTTGTCGAATTTTTGGCATGAGATAGAGAAATTTTCTCAACGGGTGTTAAAAAAACATTTTTTTCTTTTCAATGTTAAAGTTGTCAGCTTTTTTTACCAGATAAAGACACATGGGAGTTACATCAATATAAACTACTAACTTTTTTTTATAATAGTAGCAATAAAGTGTATACTACAAAAATGGTGAGACCCTGACCCACTTCAGCCACTGGATGAATTTAATGACAGATATGTCTGTTCTTGAACACATGGGATATATTAAACAAGGGAAAATAGAACAATTTAAGGAGATATGGACCCAGTTCCAAGTAGCTTTCATTTAATCACACAGATAAATTTAAAGGGATTAAATGAACTTAGTATAAACTAGGATTAAAAAAATAGTCACAGGATCTCCCCTCTCAACCTCTGAAAATGATGATCAAATGACAGTAAAGTACTTCTCAGAAACAGTTACAGTATATGTTGATGGAAGAGAGCTGAAAGCCATAGAATCTGATGGGGGGGGGGGGGATAAGGGAATGACCTGATAGCCAAACAATTTATAGAACACAAGGAGCAATCTATCTCTGCCCAAAGGGAAGTATATAGTCTACAGGGATTGTCCCCAGATGGCTTCAACTAATGGGAAAGTCTTGCTAGCTGTAAAGCCAAATAGTACAGAAAACAGTTAGGGGCTTGTAATCCCCCATCCAGTTTGTTGCACATTAATTTGGAGAAAGCCCATTGGGCTATCTTACCTTACCATAGAAAAGAGGTGAGAATCCTGTGAATTTGGGCATGTCTAGATTTTTTTTACTCAATAAGATTTTATTGTATTAACAGTACAAATATCAGAAAGTACAATCAAAATACATCAAAGAGAGAGAAAATCCAAATAGAACAAACATACAGAACAACTAGGTTAAATAAATAAAAACAATCAAACCATTAAAAAAATGCTTCTTGCAATACATTGTTAATATTAACATGAACCACTAATAAAAAATCAAACTAGAGCAAATAAGGGGATGTTACTCCACAAAACTTATAGAAGTACTGTTCCCCTGTAGCCTAAACCAATGAGGGAAGAAGAAAGAAGAGAAAGCAGAAGAGTAGAGAAAGAAAGTGAAGCAAAGAAGATAGGTTACATGCAGTAAACTTAATTACTGGACTTATGATGCAAAACCGTGTTATATAGTGCCCCATTTGAAATTAAAAATGTAGGCCTGATCCAGTAGAAGAGGCGAGTCTCTCCAATCTCAAAACCTCCAAACATTCATTTTTCCATTCAGCAAAAGAAGGTACTCAATCCTCCAGCCATAGTCTGAGTGTAGAGTTTCTAACAGAGACTGAGATTAAAGCTATAGTACATTGTTGCTCTTTACTCCAGAAATCTGACTCAATTGACCCAAAAGAACAGTCTTTTCATTAAACTTTCCTTGTAACCAAGTGATATCTTTAAAGAAATGTTCACTACTTACCCACAGAGTTGCCATTTTAGGACATGAGCAGGACATATGGTTTAAATTATATTTAGTGTCCCCACATCTCAGAGAATTGAAGGAGGATCTCAAACCCATCTTATTCATTTGAAGTGGGGTATAGACTATAGAAAAGATTATGTATCGTTTTAAATTGAATTAGTTTGGCATTTACTGATTTAAATGTCTTGATGGAATTAAGCCCAATTTTGTTCCAATTACAGCTATTAACATCATTACCAAGAATATTGGCCCACCTCCTTATGCACTGTGAATCTTGTCCATTTATACATGTAAAAAGTAAATTATAAAAGCTAGATATTTTGGGCCTTGACTGGATGCATGCAAGGAGATAGTGAGAATTGGTGTTAGTTTCTAGATAAGTCTCTCCTTCACATATAAGGTTTCGGATGCAACCAATTATGCAGTCAAACGTGTCTTTGCCTTCCATTTGTACATCTATTTTAAGTACTAAAGCACGGAGGGACATGAGGGCTCCATTTTGTAATAGGAGTTATACCTTTTTTTACCATTCTAATATCTAAAAAATTCTGCCATTAGCAGTGAGATTTAATGTATAATTCCATCTCAAGTCACGCTGGATTAGTAACAGCTCCAAGGTGACTGTTGAACCATGTCGCTAGCTGTGTCATTCTGCAAGCAAGGAAATAAAAACTCTGGTGCTTTGAGGACCCCCACCAATGTCTTTGGATCTTGATAGTCTATATTATGCCATTCTACATTTTTTGTTAGCCCAGAGAAAAACAGAGATCAAGGCCTGAATGTTCAATAACCTTTTTTCACTAATATTAAATGGTAACATCAGGAAGGTGTAGAGACATCTTGGCAATATTATCATTTTTACTGATTCCAGTCGACCCCATAACCCCAGTGGTAGATTATTCCATCTGGTTAGATGGTCCAGTATTGATATTTTAAGAGGGCACATTTTTATTAAAGGTTTTGGTTACTTTTTTAAATACTTGAATCCCTAAATAATCTAGTTTTTCTGATTCGCAGGCTAGCCCTAATTCCACAGTATCTTGCTTGATGCAATATTTGTTCGGGGATAAGAAAGCTGACTTGTCTTTATTTAATTTATAGCCAGAGAAGCAGCTCAAGTCAGAGATACTAACATACTAAAATGCCAGCAGAATAGGCCTAATGGTCTTTCGAGTCTGCTCGATTGGTCAGCCCCCACCCTGGGTGCTGACCTTGCTGCCCCCTCGCCTTCTCTGGCTTCTCCCTTCCCAGTTCAGGATATTCTTGCTGCATTGGATTTTGCTTCCAGAACCCTTCCCCTGTACCTGTCCCAGCCCCTCTTGAACCCCTCCACCAGCCCCCTAGGCAGTGCATTCCATGGCTCCACCACCCTCTCAGTGAAGTAGCACCTCCTCCTTTCTCCCCTGAATCTTCCCCCCTCCAGCTTCCACCCATGCCCTCTAGTGGCCCCCTCCTCCTTCCTTCGAAGCACCCTGACTATTCCTCCCCTATTTACCCTCTTCATGTACTTGAAGACCTCTATCATGTCCCCCCGGTCCCTTCTCTCTTCCAATGTGTACATATTTAGCTCTTCAAGCCTCTCCTCATAGGTCCTGTCCCCCAAGCCCCAAATCATTTTGGTTGCCCTCCTCTGGACCCTCTCCAGGAGTTTAATGTCCCTCTTTAAGTGTGGCCTCCAAAACTGCACGCAGTACTCAAGGTGTGGCCTCACCAAGCAGTTATACAGAAGGGAGCATCACTTCCCTCCTTCTGAGGTTATCCCCTAGCGATGCATCCCAGCATCCTGTTGGCCTTGGCTGCTGCCCTCCTACAAGTCTCCGAGTTGTTCATTTTGACATCCACCACCACCCCATGTCCTTCTCAGCCATCGAGACTTAGCATTCCCCCAGGGTGTACACTTTGGCCCGGGTTTCTGCCCCAGGTGGAGTACCTTGCATTTCCTGCATTGAACCTCAGCTTCCACTTTCTAGACCATCTTTCCAGAGCCTCCAGGTCCCCTGTAGGCCATCCTCCCTCCTCCCCATCCACCACCGCCCAGTTTTGAGTCATCCTCAAGAGACTCATCTCACTCCTGATTCCTGTCCTTATGTCAGAGACGTAGGCGTTGAACAGGAGGGGCCCAAGGACTGATCCCTGTGGGACCCCACCAATGACCCTCTTTGGGGATGAGACTATCCCGACAACTATGACCCTCTGGGTCCGGTCCTGGAGCCAATTGCCTATCCATCTGATTCCCCACCCCCATTTCTCCCGGCTTATCCAACAGGCCCATGTGAGGAACAGAGTCAAATGCCTTGCTGAAGTCTAGAAAGAGGACGTCCACTGATCTAACAAGGTCCAAGGCACTCATTACCCAGTCATAGAACTCCACAAGGTTTGTCTGACACGATTTCCCCGAGACGAATCCATGCTGTCTATCGTCCAGGCACCCTGACTTTTCCAGGTCCCCCCCTAGCCTCTCCTTGACAATGCCCTCCATCACCTTGCCCACCACCGATGTCAGGCTGACAGGCCTGTAGTTCTCTGCCACCTCCCTTGATCCCCCCTTGTGGATAGGCACTATATGCACCACCTTCCAGTCCTGGGGCACCCACCCTGTCCTCAGAGAGATGGTGAAAAGCTCTGCCAAGGGTTTCGCCAGGACATCTGCAAGTTCCTTCAGCACTCCGGGATGTAATTTATCCAGCCCCGGTGCTTTCTCCATCTTAAGGTAGCCGAGGGCTTCCCTCACTCTCTCTGCTGTGATTTTCACTTCCAGTACCTCTTCTCCCTGCTTAGCCCTTCCCCCTCCTGCCAGTGATGCCTCCCCTTCTCCCCAGACCCGCCGATCGGTGAGGGTCCCTCCTCCTCAGTATCTCTGTCTCCTCCCATGTATGATGCAGCACCCCATTTTCCTTGGTGAAAACTGAGGTGAAGTACTCATTTAGTACCTCAGCCTGCTCCCCCGGGTCTTGTGCCCATCTCTCCCCTGATTTAATCCTGCTAATCTGCCCCTTCACCCTTCGTTTTTCCCCAATGTATCTAAAGAACCCCTTGTTCCCTCTCCTGATTTCCCTGGCCAGGTTCTGCTCCTTCCTTGCCTTAGCTACCTCACCACCCTAGTGGCCCTTCTAGCAATCAGCTCATACTCCCCTCGATCCCTTTCACTCCTTGAGCACTTGAATTGCCTATAGGCTGCCTTCTTTCCCTGCACCACCTCCTGGACCTCCCTGGTCCACCAGCAGGGTTTTGAGACCTCCGCATTTTGTCTTACTCTTGCACAGGCGCTGGTAGCATCTTGCCCCTCTCCTGATGATTTCCACCTACTATCAGCGTCCATGTCTGACTCAATCCCATCAAATGCTCCTTAAGGATCCTTCCCATTTCCTTAAAATCCGTTCCCCTGAAGTCAGTTACCTCTGTCTTTGTGCAGCTTTCTAGCCCTCCTAGGTCCAGGCAGAACCAGACCGTGGCATGGTCACTCCCTGCCAATGGGTCCCTTACCTCCAGGCCCCTAATCTGGTCACTGTCTGCCAGGACCACATCCAGTACCACGCCTCCTGGTCGGTTCCCCCACCTGCTGAGTTAGGAAGCGTCTTGAAGACATCCAACAACCTCTGTTCCCTGGTCACAGAGGATGTCATAGTCTCCCAGTCTGTTCCTGGCATGTTTAAGTCCCCTAACACCACTACCGTTCCTCTGCCCAGTCTACAGTGTCTCCTAACATCTGCCACCAGACTGTCCTCCAGCTCCTCAGGGCAGGGGGTCTATACACCACTCCTATTTTTACTCTCTTGCCCCCCCTTGTTATCAAGGTGACCCCAATCACCTCCACGGTTCCCTCCGCCTCCTCTACTCCCCCTATGCCAATGCAGTTTTTGACTATCATTGCTACCCCTCCTCCCCTTCCCTCCCCCCTGTCCTTCCTGAACATAGTGTAACCCTCCAGGTTAGATGATTTTTAATGGAAGGGCCAGGATCAGAGACAGACAGAAGAATGTCATCTGCATAAACAGAGAGCAGATGTTCCTTATCTTGTATTCTAATATCTTTAACATCATTGCCTGCTGACAACTTTCTGATTATCAGTCACACAATCCTTTTTTTATGAAATGCTATTCCAGGAGACCATAGCGTCGTACATCAGATCAATAAACAACAATAAAAAAAAAACATTTATTAAAAACATTAAAAAACAAGTAATAAAACAGCAGGACTTTAAATATCAGAACTTCACATACTTTAATTTTTTTTTAAATATCAAGAAACGCTGAATCAAATAAAACTTTTTTTTTTTTTTTTTTTTAACTTTCTCCTGGCCCCTGCCCCGAGGAATTAATTCCTTGGATCTTTTCGGCCAGAGTCCCAATGTAGCGTGGACCCCAGAATCATTCCGCATGGGAGCGGGAGATTTTTTGCCTTTGGTTTTTCTCCCAGTCCCCGAACCCCTGAGCACACCAGCATGCAGGACTTTCGTCCAGACAGACGGCATGCTGATGCATGTTGTCGTCAAATGCCCTCAGCATCCTCTCCACCCTGACTCTGAAGAGCCGACTGTGCGCCAGATGCCCATGCTTCCACTGGCATTGGTGCGTTAGGTGCCATTAAGCACCCCAGGAATCCCACCCCAGGAGAAGAGTGTCCATTGGGATGCTCAATCCTCCTTCCCCAACTGACCCCTGGGGGCCTGAGTCCATTCCTGAAACCGGATCGCCGCCGTAGCGTGAGGTGTGGCATCCAGCACCTCAACCCTTAGCACCACCGGGCCGGCAAATAAGTATGTTTTTAAGGCAGATTTAAAGGCCTCAGCAGATGGGCACTTTCTAACCTGATGAGGTAGAGAATTCCACAGGGTCGGGGCTACAAAAGCAAATGATCTGGCTCCCGCAGTTGTCAAATGGACCCTGGGAATCTCTAACAATCCCTCGTTGGTGGAGTGGAGAGGACAAAGGGGGCAGTAGGGACAAAGGAAATCTTGCAGATACTGTGGACTCTGTCCGTGTAGGGCCTTATAGGTCAGTAATCCGACCTTGAAGATGATCCTGCACCGCATAGGCAGCCAGTGCAGGCTGCAGAGCACAGGTGTGACATGACAAGATCTCGGTAAGCAAGTAAACAACCTGGCAGCCACATTCTGCACCAGCTGCAAGCAGCGAAGTCCACCCCCGGTAGCCCTAGGTATAGGGCATTGCAGTAATCAAGGCATGAGGTCACAAAGGCGTCGACCAATGTCGGGAGATCATCAGGTGGGACCAAATGTTTTATCTGAGTGATATTCCACAGATGGTAAAATGAGGTATTGACAACAGTTGACACCTGAAACTTAAGTGTCAGTTCACTAGCAAGCATAACATCCAGATTCTGCACCCGATCAGAGGTTACTAGCTGGCTGCCTCCCAGCCAAAGCCCGGATGGCTGCCTAGCTGATAACCTCTCTAACCAATTACCTGGGTCCACAACCAACACCTCAATCTTATCCGAATTCAGCCTAAGGCAGTTGGCACTCATCCAGTCCTGAATCTCAGAGAGGCAGTTGTTAAAGACCGAAACTGTGTCATTTCATTCGGGCACAAAGGACACGTACAGTTGGATATCATCTGCATAGAAGTGAAAACTCAACCCGTACTGCCTAATGATCTAAAGTCAAGTTGAACAGCAGAGACGAGAGGGGGCATCCCTATCTGGTACCCCTTTTTAGATAGAAAAAATGATACCATACGTGATAACTGAAGCAGAAGGATTATTATATAGTAACCTTACCCATCTTATGAAGCCATCCGGGAAACAGTAAAGCCTCAAACAAATGGAACCAACGAACCCTATCAAACCCTTTTTCAGCATTTAACACAAACAGATCGGCTACTAATTTTGATTTGGTTGCTACTTCCATTAAATGAAATAATTTCCTGGTATTGTCAGCAGCCATTCTGCCCTTAATAAACCCTGTTTATTTTCAGTTAGTATGGGAATGACTTGCTCTAGTCTATCAGCTAAAATTTTTGGCAGTATCTTGACGTCTGTGTTTATAAGCATTATATGCCTGTAGTTTTTCATTCATTTTGATCCTTACCTGCTTTGTGAATGAGGGTGATAAGCCCCTGAGTCATATTCGAGGGCAAATAGCCTTTGTTAAAGGCTTCACGGAAAACCTCAACAAATATAGGAGCTACTTCATCTGGACCTGGAGCTTTATTTATATTTAGCTTACCAACTGCCTCTCTAACTTCTTGAAGAGTGTTGTCTTGCAGTAAGGAGGTTTTATAAACAGCTGGTACCCAAGGAATGCCTATACCTGAGCAAAAAGCATCAATATTCTGTTTGTGCATGGAATCCCTTACATCATATAGTTCTTTATAAAAATCTAGGAATACCTTGTTAATTTCTTTATGTCCAGTTACTAGAAGTTCACTTTGAACTTCCCCAATAGAGTGAATCCTTGTAGCATTGCTATTCTGCTTTAGTCTGATGGTTAGTAATTTAGAAGCTTTTGGGCCCGAATCTACATAAATTAATTCTGATTTCCTTATAGCAAATTCCGCCTCACTCCTAATACTTTTGTAATATTCAGTTTTTAGTTTAGACCAAGAGTCCCACACTCCATCAGAAGTGTCAGTCTTAAGTTTGTCTTCTATTAGTTTGAGTTTGCCTAGGATTTCCTCCGTTTTTGCCTTTTGTTTTCTTTTGATGCTGGATGAAGGACTAATCCAAAAACCCCTAAGAAAACATTTCAAGCTTTCCCAATTAGTTGCCCAGGAAGTGTTTGATGGATTATTAAACTCTAGAAAATCTTGTATAGATAGTTTTTTTTTTCCTCTATAGAGATTTTTATGTTGCTTTTTCTGTAGGTTTTCTCCCGCTTTGTCTCCCCCACCCAAGGCCCCGGCACACGGCCATACATGTGTGTGGAGGCACGCATGCACATCGGAAGCCAGCTCAGCCTCTTCTGCCCACCCATACTACTGCCCCCTCCTCACCTACACTACCCCACCAGACCTCCACCTGGTGGGGGCAGAACTATGAGGGGGCGACAACCCACCCCCGGGAGAGGAAAGCAGCCTGCCAGCTTGCTCAGTCTCACTCCTCCCTCCCCCTGTACCAGCACCCCAACGCCCCAAGGTCATTCCCCAACCCAGGTTGCCGGCGTAGCACAAGGTAAGGCATCCTGTGCCTCAGCCCTCAGTGCCACCAAGCTGGCAGCTTTTTTTGTTTTAACAAAAATGTCCTTGTTGTTTAATAGGGAGTTGTTTATCTTCCATCTGCCATTTCTTTTCTTGTCATTTCCCTCCATAAAGAAGACTAATACAGGACAATGATCCAAAATTTCTTGCTCTTTTATTTGGGCATCAGTCAATCTCTTGACCATTACTTTGGGGACACAGAACTGGTCAATTCTAGATCCTGACTTATAGCAAGGACTCCAATATTGTAAATTGTTTTTCATCCGGGTGGAGTACCCTCCAGGCATCCACCAGTTCTAATCAGCTAACTAGGTCGTAAAGATCTCTTTTGGCATTGGTCATAGTATGTCCAGGATTAGTTTTGTCTAGAAGATGATTTAAAATGCTATTCGTATCCCCCACCAGCATAACTGCGGTATCTAAGCAGCTGATTAGTATATTGCATAGATCTCTGCAACGACTCAAATACCACTGCAAACTCCTTTAATCACATGTTCTCAGATCTATCTCCATACACTTCATCCTTCCTATCACCTCCAACCGGCTCACAGTCCTCCGTTATGACCAATTTGCCTACCCAAGACCCTCCTTACAGCAAACAGCATTCTACACCTCCATTTCTTCTCAAGAAAATATCAAGGACTGAGGTCCTAGAATTGCTGCAGTCCATCTCGGATAATACCAGCTCAGGTTCTGATACCCTTGAACCAAGACTCCTAAAGCTAGCTGAATCTATTATTGCCTCCCCATTGGCTAAAATCTTCACAATGTCACTCTTCTCCAGTCTAGTTCCTGGCCTCTGGAAGATTGCTCGCATCACACCTGTCTTTAAAAAAGGAGATCCTGCTGAGATAACTAACTACAGACCCATAGCCATCCTCTTGGTCCTTAGTAAAATTCTCAAGAAACTTGTTGCCAACCAAACTATAGAATACCTAACGAATTACAACCTTCTCTCTGACACACAGCATGGCTTTAGAAAAGGAGATAGTACTTCGATGGCTCTCCTTAAATTCACAACGGCTGTGTTTTCAAACATGGATGCTGGATTATTCACGGGGGCAGTTTTCATAGACCTTACCAAGGCCTTTGATCTTGTTGATCACCCCCTGCTCCCTTCCACTCTCAAAAATATGAACTTCTCTCACTCTGTAATCAGCTGGTATAGCAGTTATTTATCAAACAGGTCTCAAATTGTGAAGTTTAACTCTTCTCTGTCTGATAGAGCCATTATCAATAGTGGTGTTCCCAGGGGTCCATCCTGGGACTCCTATCCTTCTCCCTTTTCATTAATAATACCGCTGATGTGTTTCACTCATGCTCTGCCTTACTTTATGAAGATGCTCTAGTCCTCTCTTCCAGCTCCAAAAATGTCTCCTGTATAAACGCTTCACTCTCATCTGATTTCAACAATGTTCAAAACTGGCTGGCAGCTCATAAACTTGTCCTGAATGCAAAGAAAACTCAAGCCATGCTATTTGGCTCTGCCCCCAAACTCAGGACCTGTCAGACTTCCCTGATGATGTGTGACTCAGGCGGCTCATCAATTGAATGTATATCCTCCTTTAAGTACCTTGGAGTCCTCCTGGATCAATCCTTGGATTTCAATCTGCACATTCAATCTGTCTGTAAGGCCATAAACATGAAGCTGAGAATTGCCTACAAAACAAGCTATATGTCAAACCCCCCTGCTAAGCTTGCCATTGCCAGGGGTATCCTTCTCCCTACCCTCACATATGGTGCTCCAATCTTTGTTTCGACCAATAAAACTACCCTGTACAAGTGGGATGTTACCTATAATCATGTCTGCAGGTACACCTCTGTCTCCTAGGCTAAGGCATCACTGCCAACTCTACAGTGGCTTGGGGTGGCTTTCCCCCTCTGCCTGCCGACTATTCTCCCTTGGCTCGCTTATTGACTCAGTAATCAGAAACAAAACTCCATCTTCTCTTGCAATGATGCTTGTTGCCCAATCCCCCTCCTATGGACTACGCTCGGCTGATCAGTCTCTACTCTACGTGCTAAGGTGCCAGACATCTAAGGGCTCCAGTGCCTTCCACCATGCTTCCCCCAAGTTCTGGAACTCCCTCCCCCTGGCTCTTCATCAGACCACATCCCATCTCAGTTTAAAAAAAAAAGCTTCGATCACATCTATCTCTAGTTGACTCCTGCACTTTTTTTGACCCCACCTAATTCCTCTCTGCATCCTGCTCTCACACTTATCGTCTTTCTATACCCTCCCCCCTTTTCTCCTCCACTTGTGAAACCTATCTTACTTGTCCTCAAGGGCATTTTTCATTTATAACCCTCCTATCATCACCTATAACACCCTGTCGGATAGTTCCTTCCTAATTATGTTTCTTTTCTCCCTCTTTTTTCCACCAGTTTTAGCAATAACTGCAATCTGCATCACTTTCTATAGTCTGCTGCCTTACCTATATTTATTGTTGCACAATGTTACGTTTCCCTTATATCTGTCACGTTAACTGTTGTTTACTCCAGTGTGAGTGCACAATGTCCTATACTACGTTTACCATTTTGTATTTATATTTACTTTCAGCAATACCTGTAACTACTGTGCTGTACATAATGTTCCTGCACTGAAGTAATGTACTTGTTTTACCACTCTTTTTGTACTCTCCTGGGTTGTGCCTGAAAATAGTCATTGTTTGGCTAGTGTACTCACCCGGTTAACAAAAACTAAATAAATAAAAAAAGAGAGAAGGATCGTTAGGACCGTACACATTCACTAGAGTGACCTCTTTATTCAGTCTACCCCTTACCACAATATAGTGCCTGTTAATGTCCGACAGAGTCGAGGAAATTTGAAAGTTCAGACCTCTTTTTATTAGTATTAAGACTGCTGCCTAACCAGCTGCGTCACTGAGACAACTTCTTTATCACCTCTGTTTGTGTGTGTTCCATAAATATGCACACCACTCTCCTGTGTGATTGTTACAAGTAAATATTTGTGTTGCCGTTGGGTTGTGCATTTGAGAAAGAGTAGTGTGTTCAGGAATAGCCCAGGTTCCAGTTGCCTCAGTGGCGCAGCTGGTTAGTGCAATCGGAATGGTATTCTGGGTGGCTTGGGTTCAAGTCCCAACTGAGGCACTTACTTCTTTCTGACCTCTGTTTGTGTGTGTTCCATAAATATGCACACCACGCACCTGTGTGATTGTTACAAGTAAATATTTGTGTTGCCATTGGGGTGTGCATTTGAGAAAGAGTAATGTGCTCGGGGACAGTCCAGGTTCCAATTGTCTCAGTGGCACAGCTGGTTAGCACAATTGGAATGACATTCCGGGTGGCCTGGGTTCAAGTCCCAGCTGAGGTACTTACTTCTTTCTGACCTCTGTTTGTATAAAACAATCACTCCCTACCTTGAAAGCTGTATTAATTGGTGTACATGGTTTACTGCATGGTGAAGCCCAGTTGGCAAACACGCAGAGTTCTAATGTTAAATGTTTTAAAAGTTCAGAGCACACACAGGTTTCTATGAGATCCCAGAGGATAGAAGGAGGAGATACGGAAGGCCGCTGGACTTGTCTGGAAGGTTGGAGGAAAAGAAAGAAGAGGAATGATGGTGACCCAGATAACAAAGGTTATGATCTTCAATGTAAACAGTCTGCCTAGCTCCATAAAAAAAGAAAAAAGATTATGCTATATGTCAGACAGGCGAAACCAGATATAGTGTTTCTACAAGAAACACGTATGACTGAGGAAGAACATATTAAACTAAAAAAAATTCGGATACACAGAAGTGTATTCTTCAGTAAGTGGGATGGGGCGGAGGAGGGGAACAGTCATACTCATGAATGCATGGAACAGGAACTAGATAAGGAAGGACGCTATGTCATCCTCAAGGGTAGACTAAATGGGCATCTCGTTACCCTGTTGTCTGATTATGCTCCCTCAGGGTCGACGTATAACTTCTATAGATCCCTATTGGTGAAAACATTGCACGCGACAGAGGATACCCTGATCTGTGGGGAAAACCAGAATCTGACACTAGATCCTGCACTGGACAGCACTTCAGGGATTCCAGGGGTAGGACATAGGGTGGCTAAGCAGGTAAAAGTATTACTGAATAAGCTGGGACTGGTAGGTGCATGGAGGTATCTAGAAGGGCAAACACGAGGACACACACTTTATTCAGCAGCCCACCAAATGTACTCTGGACTAGATATACATTTTGATGTCAAGGGAAGACACAAACAGACTAGTCGGATGTAAAGTGGGAACAATAGGAATCTCCAACCAAGCCCCTGTACGCATGAAAGGGAGGCTCGATTATAAGCCACACCTAGATCCTCCTTTTGGAGACCGAACTTGTCATTACTGAAGGACAAAGAAGTGGTGGAGCAGATACCAGCACTGATAGACCAAACCCTGCAGGATCACAGGGACACAGGTGCAAGTACAGGTATATTATGGGACACAACAAAGGCAATTCTGCTGGGGAAGCTTATAGCCATAGCAGCAGCCAGACGCAGGCACAGACACGAGAAACAGAAGGACATAGAGGAACAGATACAAAAATTAGAAACTGTACAACAAAGTCACAGGGACAGAAATAGGGGGAAGGAACTTATAAAACATAAAAGAGAACTGAATCTGCTCTTAGAATATAAAATTGAGAAAAATGTGCAATTCCTAAAGCCAAAATACTATGAAGGTGGACCAAGGGCCATCAGGCTGCTGGCATGTATGCTGAGGGCCAGAAGAGCGAGGGCTCATATAACTCAAATACAACATCCCACCACAGGGCAGAAAAACACCAAAACACCAGATATCCTGCAGGCTTTTGAAAGTTATTATAAGAAATTATACTCCCAGGAGGATGGAGTCAGGGAGGGAGGGATCTAACAGAAATATTTTTTTTGGGGGGTGAGTACAGCTCCCAAAAGTCACAGAGGAACAAAATCATACTCTCTTGGGGGCAACATCTAGGGATGAAATACAGGGGTTAATAAAGAATAGCAAGATGAATAAATGCCCAGCCACAGATGGACTTCCAGCAGAATTCTATAAAAAATTCCAGAAAACAAAATAGCACCTATACTGCAGAAGGTCTATGGGAGGTAATGGGAGGGAAGGGTTCCTCCTTCATGGCATCAAGCAGTGATATTGGTAATCCCCAAGCCTGGAAAGGACCTCGGTAACTGTCGTCAGCATAGACCAATCTCTATTTTAAACAAGGACTATAAAATCCTGACATCTATTTTTGCAAAACACCTAGAAAACATAATCCCAAACATAGTAAACATAGATCAAATGGGCTTTGTAGCTGAGAGGCAGGCAGCTGATAATGTTAGAAGGGCGATGCATATCATAGGCCATCTAGGAAATAACAGACGGCTGTCATTATGAGTTTAGACGCTGATAAAGTAGATTAGTCATACCTGTATGGGGTCCTTTCTGGGTTTAGTTTTGAGGAGGACTTTGTAAATATAATAAAGAGAATTTATAAGGGCCCCCAAGCATACATTAGAGCAAACAGCCACCTATTACAAAGAATAGCCTTGGGAAGGGGAAGTAGACAAGGGTGCGGCTCCCCCCCTTACTCTTTGTCCTATGTTTAGAACCACTGGCACAGAAGATACGACAAGAAGCGCAGATAGAGGGGGTAAGGATAGGAAATCAAGACCAAAAAAATAGCTCTATATGCGGATGACATCCTTATATTCTTGACAGCCCCAGATAGATCAGTCCCCAAACTAATGAATACCATAGACAAATTTACCAAACTAGCAGGATATACTCCCAATCATATTAGGACAGAGGTGCTAACATTTAACTTTCTCCCCATGCAAGACTTTAAAAAACAGTACCCAATGAAATGGAACCTTGCCTCGTTAAAATACATAGGGATAATCCTAAGGAACACAAACAAATTGAAATTCCAGGACAATTACATACCATTACTTAAACAAATGAAGGATGATGTATTAAGGTGGAACTTGCTCCCACTCCCACAGCATGCCAGGATACAGGCTAACAAAATGAACCTCTTACCTAGATTTTTGTACATGTTCCAGTGTGCTCCAGTCACCCTCTCCAGGCAGTGGCTAAATGGCATTCAAAAACAAATGCAGAAATTTATATGGGCCAATAAAAAGCCGAGAATAAGATGAAGTGGATAGCAACGCGGATCAGATGGGCCTTACAATGGGGTAATTCCCAACAAACCATGCATTGGACGGTAAGAGGAATCAATAGTACCTCAGAGACCACTGGAATCTCTAAGATTTCAACCTAGGCTGACACAGGTGAGGCAGGAAAGTAAACATGAGACACTGAGAGTCACATTATACGCACTGGAAAGGTTCCAGACCCAGCCCAGGGTAAGGGGAGAGAGGTGGAAGTATACTTGGTGGAAATGGAATCCAGATTTCCAGTCAGGGAGAGGAGACCCATGGTACAGCAGACAAGCAAGAAGGGGAATACAGTGCACAAAACAATTAATGAGGGGGGACAATATGTTTACATTTAAGGAATGCAAACATGCATTTAACTGGACAGAAGCAGACAGATACAGATAGCTTCAAATACAAAACTACATCACAATGCAGAAAAGAAAAAAAATCAGGGTAACCTGCTATGGGGGGTGGGGAGCAGATTATGAGTGTAGAACAATCGTTAAGTATAAATATACCAAAAGGAGTCATATCCCTAATATATCAATTTTTGACCTCGCGTAAAGAGACGGAAACGAAACATATCATGGATAAATGGGAACAGGAAGCAGGAATACACTTAACTAAGAAGGAATGGGAAAAGATGTGGGAAACCACATTCAAAACAACATCAGCACCTAGATGGAAGGAATTTTCATGGATAGTAAAAGACCATTATTTCATAACCCCACATATAAAAGCACAATGGTCAGGGAATGGGGATGGTTCTTGTTGGAGGAAGTGTGGAGAAACCAAAGCAACACACAGTCCCATTTTCTTTTAATGCCCTGCCTTCAACACCTGCCTTGGAGCAATAAAACTCAAACTTAGAACACTTTTCCAAATAACCACCCCATGCATATACAACATCTTATACTAGGACTCCCACCCAGAGAAATAAGGGAAGCCAATGCCATTTACCTATGGGCTATCTGTGTGGCAGCACTGGGAAAAGCCATAACCGGGAAATGGTTGAGCTAGGACCCCCCCCCACCTGCCAAGACTGGGAAAATATAATAAAGGAGATTCAGGAAATGGAAAGACTGGTGTATGTAATAGGATATAGAACAGAAAAATTCTTAGAGAGATGGACTAAGTGGGTCGTGCTGATGGAATAGAAATTACAGAGAAGAGATCAGAGGAAGGGAGGAAATTAAATACAAAGAGAAAGAGGGAGACAGAGACAGAGGAAGGATAACCGCAAAAATAGGACTGAACACAATGACTGGACAGTACCACAAAGGGAAAGAGTTTAATGAACCATCAAACCTATATAGAACTAGGAGACACAGGGTTATAGTGACGCCAACTACTGAAGGGACTAATATACAAAGTATAACTTATAACCATTACTCCACCCCCACCCCAAAAAGGTAGTACTAACTTTTCTTTTTTCTCCTCCTACCTCTACAATTAACCACCCTAATGCCCTCTTTGGGCCTTACCTATGGAACCCTACCTGCTTGACAAATGTTTAATGCTCTAAATTACAACTTACCAATATGATCTACAATAGCCTAATTACTACTGCTATGTGTAAACAGCCGAATACTGTATATCCATGATTACCTATGTTATGTTACTGCACTAAGTTCAAATATGTCTGTATTAGTATTCCCGGGTTGCCCCTGAAAAAGGGACCTTCGGGGCCCAGTGGGCCTACCCGGTCATCAAAATTCAATAAATTAATAATAATAGATGTAAGAAGACTGGGGTCCACCCCGATCCCCAACAACACAAAAGAATTAAGAAAATGCTCTGGACAATAGTTTTTTTCTAAAGGTGTATCAGTTATGTGTTGTTTACAGAAAAAAAATAGAAGATACATAGGAATACAGAGATTGAAAGCAAAATGTAAAAGTGCATGTCCACCTGAAACACATGTGAAAAAAGATATGATGCTTGTAATATATACTGCACAATAAAGAAAATATAAAAAAAAAATGCAAACAGCTGTATTGTACCTGCCCTCTCCCTTCGAGTAGCACATATTTTCTTACTATTATTATTCTCCCCAAACCCCTCTTCTTTGTCCCCCAAAACCCCATACAATGTTAAGATAATCTTAGCCCCTGGTATTGAAATTATTTACTCACTACCCTCCCTTCACCACCATACAGTCCAAAATATGATCCATTCTTCAGCATATTCATTTTAAACCACTAAGGTCACTGGAGACATCAGGGCTTGAAAAACAAAGCTCTCACAAAGAAAAATAACTCCTAAATACCAGACATCTCCTAAAACAGTCACCTGTCTGTATCTTTTGTAGCAGAACCATTATCCGATGTTCTTGTATGTGCAGAATCCATATTTTTAATAAGTTTAGTCAGGTTGGGTGTAAGCTGTTTCAGTAGTGACCACGGGGGACTTTGTTTTCTTCCTCTTGTTGCCAACCCCCAGACTCTATTAATAAGCTTCTGCTCCAGATGGTCCATATCAAGATATGGCACAGAGATTTGTTGCTCCTTAAGAAATAATGCTGCTTCTGCCAAAGTGTTATAGATTTTTGTACCAGAGTCTAAGAATACCGTCAATTTGGCCAGAAAATCTAGCTGGGCTCAGATGTTGTTTTTTTTTCCTCCTTCAGCACTCTAATGACCATCCACACTTGATTTTATTTCATTTGTAACTCAATCGAGAACTTATGGTCAAAAAATATAGGTTGTACAGCAAACTTCAAATCCCTATGCCTCCAGGCTTCTAGAAGTATTTGCTCCTTTAGCTGATGGTTCAGCATCTGCACTACCCAGGAGTGCAGTCTTGCATTAGGATCTGTCGGTCATGGGCCCAGCGAGCGGTGGGCTCTTTCCATTTCCAGCTCGAGATCCTAAGGTAAGGACAAGGTGGTTTTCAAAAGATGTTTAATAAAGTCTGTAGCTGCTGGGTAGCCTTCTTCTGCACCTTCCTGCACACCACAAATTCTGAAATGATTGCACCTAGCGTGGTTTTCGGCTTCTTCAAGCCTAGAATACGTAAGTCTCTCCCTCTTAAGCAGATACAGCAGAATCCTTTCATTAGCTTCTTGGGCCTCTGCCACCTCCGTAACTTTTTTCTTGTTAGCTATTACTTTATCAATACTCCTAAGGTCCATCCTTAAATCAGCTATAGATGATTCAGTCTTATTTACTGTAAGAAAGATTTTTTGAATAGCTCTGTCCATTGTGATAGGAGGACCATCTTCTCCCAGTTCTGGTTCAAAAGAAGGTTCAGACAGATAGCAAGCCTGTGAAGAGGCCGCAAAGCCGTTTATACCGGCATCTATAGTAACTGATTCAGTTTCATGTTTTGAGCTGAAGTTCTTCCTCCTTTGGCCCTCTGTGACTTGCTGGACATTAGGAGAAAAGGATCTTGTTCTTTGATAGTAGTTTAAATAGCAGATCCAGGAGGATGCCAATGGATTAACAGGGTAGATGTGGAGAGTTAAGGTAGCTAGGTTGCTATCATTACAGTTACGTCACTGGAAGTCTACGGTGACATCACCGGAAGTCCTAGGGTGACGTCATCGGAAGTCCAGTGATGTTCTGTAACCAGTGACAAACCTTGCTTCCGTGCTTTTGTAAAAGAAATGTATGCTCTTGGATGCAAAGAAAGTCAACATTCGATGAAAGGACTCCAGACCAGATGTTTGCTCACTAGGTGACAATTTGGAGATATCTTTACATAGCAGGCTGTTGAAGCAAATGCCTTTAGATTCCTTGTACACCTTGCTGGCTATAAGAATGACATAACACAAAAGTTATCAGGAGGTGTACTGTGGTCAACTGCTATATTCACTATTTTCACAGCCTGCTTAGCATACATAACATGAATGACAGAGTAATAAATATGCTTCAGATTATCTGGTCACGCAGCTTTGGTGAACATTTCTGCATCCATACTATGCCCTGCGTTAACAAGCAACAGAAGTGCAGTGAATCAGTTGAACAATTATTTACTGTTTTAACACCTGCAAAAAAAGAAGACATGACATAGCTGCATCAAAAAATATAAAAGATAGACTGCAGTTGCAGTGATAATACTTATGCTGATTTGTCCACCCTTCAATACTGCTCACCCAGCTGCACCCGCAGCACCGGTTCATATATGATAATTAATAACCTACTTCCAAAATGAATTAGCATGATTACTTTTCTTAATCCAGTGTCGATCTTCCAGTGGACCATGGATATAGGAGTCATACTTGCCCTCATGTCCCTCATACAAATTCATGATGTGGTTTCCGACAGAGAGCGTCTTGACCAGTACCATGTCACCATTTCGTCGATAGAGGAGGCACACCAGTACAGGTGGTTGCTGATTGATTTGGTCCACTCTTTGAGTGCAGCACAGTCTCACCGTTTCCCTTTTGCTTCTATTTTTCCTGATGCCTTTTTAATGGACAAAACATATGGGAGTAAGGACACAGTTTCAGTGAACATATTGATGACAGGTTATCTAACTTACAGGCATATTGCTAACAGTAAAAATCTCAATGAGAACAGTATAACCTGTTTGGTCAGATATTCGGGTGACTTTAAATATAAATTCAGAGAAAATAAGTGCAACCCAACTACTCAAACGGTCTGCCATCCTACTCACGTGAAGGTAATCATGTAACCTCGAAGGTATCCAGTGAGGATGGTGACTAAATATGAGTGACCATCAAAATGGTGATTCATATTCAGCACTTTCCTCCTAGGCTATCCTGCAAGGGTAGCGACCCTGCGCAAACGCGAGGGCAGTAAAGGGTGACAGGAGGGGGGAGGATGGCGAAGGGGAGGGACAGGGAAGCGGTTTGGGGGGAATGGTGTGCCTGCTGCCGCTGAGCTAGTCATGTGGTGTGGGTAGCTAGCTCTGGTGCAGCAGGTACAGGATTCTGGAATGGGTGCGTGGAAATTTTGCCGCAGCCAAATTTTTTTGTGATGTAGGGATTTTGCCCCCTCTCCGACATGCACCCCCCTGGAGTTGAGAATTTATATTCAGGGGGTGTGGGGGGCATGGCCCCCCTCCCTCGCAAAACACTTTTTCATTTTCTGGATGTTAGGTTGCCTGGGTGTGTATATCACCGATTTGCTTTTCGTCAATATACACTTGCCGTAATAGTAATCACTATTTTGCAATTGCTATTATGACATGGAACCAACATCGAACACATATATGCATATGCTATAATTACTTGATTCCTAATAGTAAATGTACACATTTTAAGCAATTGCCCTTGGCAAAATGCCACACATCAAAACGGTGACATATTGCTGGTTCTTGCTCACGCGCATGTTTTTTAACCCTAATGTGTCGGTCTGTTGTAAGGCTCTGTATGCAGACATCATTATATCTCAGATGTTGCAGACCTTGCTTCAGACCCTCCAACTCCATAGCATTGGAGCTTTTCACTTCATTGCTCTGGGGAGAAAATGGAGGTAGACATGTTAATGGGCAGTGTGTTATATAATGTTATACTGAGTGACTGAAAAGAATTGCAGTCATCCGAGAGTAATATCAGTGTATTCTAAACTTGTGTGGTTTGATTTTTATGGTGTACAGTTGATCAAAGCAAGCTTCGGGAAACAGCAGCTTGCGTTACTCGTAGGCATGCAAGGGACCCTGCTCATGATGTCAGTACATGTAGGGTCCCGGCACCAAACTCCCACATGTCGGTGCACCTGCTCCAGTGCACCACACTACAGGCACATGGGAGTGCATTGCTGAAAGCTGTGGGAAGGGCCTGTGCAATGGCAACTGGTGCCAGAGTCTGAAAGCTGCATGCCTTGGTGAGTCCCAGTGCCCAAGGGGGTGCCCTAAGGAGCAGAGTTGGGATGTTGGTAGATACAGTATCACAGACCACAGGACATGCCTGACATGGACACCGCTGTTGTCCGGACATTCTTGATGGCCATGTGGATGACTGGGGTGGTGGAGTAATTGTTGGATCTTGGGGAGGAGGAAGTAATGTACTGCTGTGAGCTATGGTGGGAGTGACGCACCCAGACACAGAAATGGCGTGTGGATGTCATGCACCTGCAGTGTTTCGCCACCACCCACATACCTTTTAGCAGGACTGTGGTTGGTGGTTTGGTCCATCATTTCCAGGCAAGGGCTCAACTTCCACACCACACCACTGCTTTGGGCTGCTGTTGCATGCATGGCATATGTTACAAATAGAAAACAAAGTAAAAAAGAAAACTATGGTGAAACAAATATATACATATATGTATGTATATATTATAGTGGAACAGTAGTGCCACTATAGTTAGGGTTCAATGGTCACGTCTATGTTAAACCCAAAACTTTGCACTTTAATATCTTTGCAACCGTTTGACTGAGTAGCATGAAATTTTGCAAGCGCCATTAGGGACCAAATAACTCTTGATGTGGCAAGTTTTGTATTGATTGGATGTGCGGGTGCGGAGATGAAGTGTCTCAAACATTTGAAAATTACCATCTTTAGGTAAATCATTTGTCATGCTGTTTCTTGGAAATGGCTTGGGCATTTGGGCTGAAATTTGTAGGGTATATCGGCCTTGGGTCGTAGATGTGCCTTTTGAAGTCTTGGTGAAAAAATATTAATCCATTCAAAAGTTATAAAAATTAGATGTGCCATGCGAAACAACTGTTTTGTCGCTGCGAAAGTAGAATTTATTGTCACAAATGCAGAATGTAGTGTTGCAATTCCACCGTCTTGTTTTCAGTTAGCGAGGCAAACAAATTTAAATATTTCAAAAAATACTGACTCATGATAAAAACACCAACATTTGTGTTTACCTAATCAGGATCCGGGAAAGCTGATTCTGGGGTCAGTTTGCCCCAAACATGGGCAGAAATATGTTTATTTTAATCATCGCTTTTTTGCTTTTGCAAACTGCGACACTATTGTTGCAAATTGAGAAAGCACTTTGGCAAAACAACTCAGTTCTGCCGCAAATTGCAGCACTACATTTGCAAAAGTGCATGGGTTTTGCTGCAAACTGCGGAATAAGGACTCAGTGTTTTGCGAAACACTGCTCCTTTTTTCGCAATTTGTGACACTACTTTCTTTTATTTGTCTCTTTCTTTGTCACTTCATTGCAACAAATGGTTTGCACTGTTGGGCTGAAAATTTCAGGGTACAAATGGTTTGCCTCAGAGATATGCCTTTTGCTGGTTTGGTGAGAAAATTTTCATCTGCTCCATAGTTATAAGAATTGGACGTTTCATCATTTCCCATAGGATAACACTGTTATGGTCAGGGTGTGTTTCGGCAGCTATATCTCAAAAACGCTTCGAAATATGGACTCGCAGCTTACTACACCTTACTCTACCTTTAGGTGTAGTAAGCGGTTTTGCATGTTTCCAGACCTTTTTAAAGCTGCAGGTAAATTTTAACACATGGCACTATGGTGACTGTGATACTGTGACATGCATTCACAACGTAACAGCTGTCCTGCTTTGCCTACAATTAGGTATATGTCATATGGTGACTACCCCCCAGAAAAAGAACCTTTACCCTTACTATGGCCCTGTGGGGTGGACTAAGGCATGAGGCACCGTGTGTTACTATGGCATTGGGGGTGGAGTAAGGCACGAGGCTTATTCCACCCCCCACACAAGGATACTATTATGGACTGATGGGATTACAGTATGGATATCATTATGGACTGATCTGGATTGGGGCCGGCGCAGTAGACTACGTCCCCGTAGCTGAGGACAGAGAGGATCATTTTCTGCACAATGGCCTTCCTGGCAGGTAGGGGGATGCTGTCACGGTTCCGATAAAGTGCTCCAAGTCAGGGGTGCAGCTTTTTCAGTATGGAGTCAATGTGCGTGGAAAAGGTATCTGAAGGAGGTGTGGGACTCCAGGGGGGACCCTTCCAGGGTGTGGAATTTGATCGGGGAGGGGAGCCTGGAAATTCTCTGCCTTGTGCCAAAGGTTAGTGAGACTGTTTTCTTGGCATTGAGGAGGAGGTGATTTGAGCAGAGCCAGTGCTGGACTGAGATAAAATCTTGCTGCAGTCTGGTCTCAACCTCTGTGGTCGAAGGGCCAGAAGCATACAGCATAGTTTAACCCAAAACATAATTATTAGAACTTCATTAATAATATGCACACAAGTAATTATATGCTCATAAGGCAGGAATTGCACACAAACAACAAAAGGGTTTATTAGGTATCAGAAACAAGGTCTTAGGGGAAGGAAGAAAAAGGTTAGACAATGGGGTAGCAATGTATAACCTTAGCTGATTTTTTTCCATTGCCCATCCAAGCCTAGCCTCTCTACACAGGGACAGCTCTTCCATGCCCCCCTAGGCACAGATGACTAATATTGCTAACCGGGGCTGTGCTTAAATGCCCATCTTAGCCCAGCCCCAAAAAAAGCACCCGCTCCCATACCAAAATATACACTTGCTTTCTCCTGCCAACTTGTACAGGAGGGCGCCACCCTATTCCCCACCGGTACCAGTATCAATGGGTAACCCTATAAGGGAGCTTTTGTTTCTTCACTGGGTACCCAACCATGGAAATAGTGCAGGCCCCACGATGTTGCATGTGGTTGGCAGGCAGTGGTGTACTTAAAGCAATTCCTGTGAATTAAAATCCCAAATTGGAATGCTCAAGAAACCAAAAGTGGGTATTTGTAAATGCTGGCCATTTGGCCATATCCGATAAATGCTTTTCAACTATCATACACAAAGGTGGCGACTGCAGTGCAATCCCGGAGTTTATTCATAGCTCTCTCAGACCATGGGATCTCTTTTGATGCATGGGGGTGATAGCGCAGTTTGCAGTGAGTCTCCTCTCCGGCTGGGTTCACTCTCTCTCTCTCTCCTTTTTGGTGGTACAGGCCTCTAGTGTTGACTTACAAATAACTACTGTCACCGGTCACAGGCCTCTTCTGACTTCAGCAGACCATCTTCTTATGGCACAGGGCAGTTCAGTCCATTGGATGTCGTAGTTGTCAGCATCCGACAGCGATACTGGCTGGGTAGTTTTGCAGACCGGCTGCGACCACAGTCTAGCTCCTGAAAAAGTCTTTTACTCAGCAGCAGCCTCTCATCTCCATGCTGGACTTGCATGTAATTACCTCCTTTAGCAGCAGGTGTTGTGCTTCTCTCCCTCTTTCACTCCTCTCTCCAGCAGACGTGGTCTGTCTCCTCCAGCAGCTCACACCAGTCTCCTTCTCATTCTTACTGTACTCACAAGCAGACTTGGTCTGCTTTCTACCACACTGACACATCCAGACTGAATGGGTCCTGGCACTGCCCTTACTGTTCACTGGAGCATGTCAGCTCACCACTGGTCCATGCAACTGCCAGTCATTCCTGGGTAGGCTGAAGGTCCATCACACGACAGATGATTGGCCCCAAATTTGTATCCAAAAATTCCTCAATTATCCAGCGTCAGAGGAGATGCTTGAGGCTTTCCTTCAGGCTCTGCAGCCGGATTGGTTGATGGTGCAACCCCTAACCCCTACTGTTGTAGTGATGGGGGTCAGGATGCACAAGATGGCAGCTCCCCTCTTTGCTGTGGGGTACTGGTCCCAAAGTCTTAAATTTGAAAGGACCCCTGCTCTTAACATTTTGTGCATCACAGCAGTATTTGTGTGGTTGCAGTCTGTTGTCTGGTCAGAACTGAGATCAGGGGATCCCCAGTTCAGTTGTGAGCACCGATCATGCTTTTCGTTGTCTGGTGCCCTTTGATGTGTGGCGTGGAGCCACTTTTGTGCTGAAGAAATCTTGTGGCAGCTCTTCTCTGGTCCCTCACCACAGCACCAATGACCTAGGAGGCCAGAGAGAGTAGGAGCTGATGCCAGCGGTTTGGATGGACTTCCAGGAGCCAAAAAGTAAGCCTCCACACTAAGGGGTGGGGTTACACAAAGGCAAGGCCAGATGTAGCCAGCTGCTGTCATTTATCCATCTCAGTAATGGAGCATAAATTTACCTGCTGCCCCAGGAGCCATTTGTCTTAGATTATACTGCACGAGTTGCAGCTGACAGCTGTGGTCCTCATATAACTTCAATTATAACAGGGAGACTGGTGAAGCAGTGTGGCCTGCTACAAAAAATAACAAAGATAACAACATGAAGCAAGACCAACCTTGTTTGGCACTAGCCAAATCTTGTTTTAATGGTTTATGATCCACACTGGTGTGGCTCCCATCCCTGGTTTGAGCTCAGCACCATCCCCCCCAACCCGTCTTCGGCACGTACCCCGGCCCTTTCAACCATATGGACCTACCCCTCCTCCACCTGTGGCAGGGCCCAGCTATATCAGACTCATAAACCTCCCAGCTCTGGAGAGGGGCACAGAGGCAAGAGAACCCTGGGTAGAGAGGGCAGCCAGTAACGGGAAGCAAACCCCAGGCACGCCCAGGATCATCTTGCTCCCTCCAGGGCTTTTTACCATGTTCATTCTCACTCCCACAGGATGCTGGCTTGCAAGAGGCTCCATATGTGAGCATGCAAGCATGCTACACAGGGCCTGGTAGACCCCCCCCCCCCAATGCAGTACCACCTGTGGTCATCCAAGTGGCAACGGGATCACATCTCTCACTCCCGGACGACAGCATCCTTTGGAATGCTCAGTCCTTCACCTGGACAACAACGCAAGCTTTTTCCCTAACTCAGGTCACTGACATTTATTTATTTATTGAAATTGTTTCACCAGGAAAGGCACAATGAGCAACAAGATGCTCGTTTTCCAGTGCAACATCACAAATGGTAGTGCCACCAACACTGCATTGATAGACCAGTTCGAGTTGTAACTATTTTGTTTGAACATATGTAACACTACAGCCTTTGTACCAAAAAGTGAAGTGGTGGTGGTGGGGTCATGGGTAAACAGATTAGCTTTACTGCCAGTAGCTGTAGGGCTGTAGAGCCAACCATCTCTCCTGAATTCTTGTCCACCCACCCCTTTGTCAGCCCTAGTGACAGGAGGTCTACGCTTGGGAATATATTTGCCTCACTGGTCTGAGAGTCACATCTCTCAACCTTGTGTCACCGAAATTAGGAACAAGTGAGGGTCACTGACTCCGATAACCAGGGGCACATCTTCAAAAATGGAGAAACACGCTCAGAACCCTGTGGAAACCATTATGATTACTTGTACAAAGTTTATTTTTGACCAAGTGTAAGCCCCACCTCCCCCGGTCTAGGGGTATGATAGTAAAATGTCCAGGAAAGGGGTCACTACACAGCATTAAAAGTCCACATACCTGGTTGGCCTGGCTTACCAGACCTAATGAAGCTGGGGTGCCCTCGGACTGCTGGGTGCACAGCTGGGTGACAGGATGAGCTGAAGATGTTGGTCTTTACCTGCCTGGCCTTGCAATCTTCAGCTCATAGGCCTTTGCGGGCAGTCTTCACCAGGCAGGCCTCTTGTCGCCTTCTCCACTAGTCCCCTGGTCCTCCCAGATGCATGACATGGAACACACTATGGGCTGGGCTGTGGAGGTAAGCTTCTTGTTAGCAGCAAAGAGCTTATCCAGACAAATGAGGCAAACACCAAACTGCAGGAACGAAGGGATCCCATTTAATGAATAGTTAATAAACAGGAATAGTCACTTCATGGAGCAGTAAAACACAATGTCATTTTCCTTGACTGAGGGGTCACATTATTAACTTGGGTTCACTCTAGACCGAGAAGGCCACATTTGAGCACAAAGTCCAGAGGGACTACCTATTGCCCAGGCAGCCAAACAGTCCATACACAGGCAGCTTAACTAATGGCTGAATCAGGCCTTTTACCAAAGCAGCAAACAGTATTCCTTCCTCAGAAGCTGAACAGTCTTAAAATGGGGCCCGTGGGATGCCCCAAACCCCCTAGAGCCCAAAAGTGCCCCTATTTACAGTCTCTACATCTTTAGTGCCACCGTCAAAACAGCTTCTGGGTCCAGGGGCCTTTGTCCAGACCCCAGGATTCTTTCACCTCTCAGGTCCCATTTTCTTGCTCCTCTCCTTCCTGGGAGGGTACCACTCCCACGGCCATTCTCCCTCATTTTCTTTGCGCAGCTATCCTTTCCCCATATACAGCGTGGGGATTCAGCCCCATAGAGGGTCTCAGAATTGAAACGGCCGCCACCAGATCACTGCTCTCCCATGCACTAGACTCCACAAAAAAACCCCAAAAAACTGCCACCTGAACTGGCTGAGCGGGCAATGACCCCCACTCAAACCTCCCCCCCCCCCGCATGGATCTCTCTTCATGGGTGCCAAACAGACCCTTATATTTAGTCTCCTGAGGTGCCAAATAATCCCCACCAAATCTCAAGCATTCTCCCCGTAACCTATGTGGAACTGTTACTTTAATGTACTGTGGTGGCTGAAATCATGCCCGCATCGGGTGCTCTGTAAAAGTAAAAGGGTGGGTGTCCCGTAGCAGCTGTGGCGCTGGCCGCCACGGTAACTGATTTTTTTATTAGTTAATTATTTATAAAGAAGGTTAATGTGTGGAGTGAGGAGGTGGGGAAAGACTACCTTTACCTTCCCCTACCTCCCGACTGTAAAAAGTGAAATTGCAGGTGTTCTAGCAGCAGCTGTGGCGCTAGCTGCTGCATTTTTATTATTTAAAAATGTATATATGGAAGAAAAAGGGGGTTGGGAAGGATTTGCCTTACCTTCCCTGATCTCCGTATTTAGGGTTAATCTGTCAATTTAAAAAATGAAAGTGCCACCAGCAGGAGTCCCAATCTAGTGGCTCCTGTGGCAGCACATCAAAGGCACTGATCCTTCAGTTTAAACACAAACGGCTGTTAATGCCATTGGGACCAGCGTATGCTAGGGAGGTAGCTCGAGGGCTGGGTAGTATCTCTCATTGCTGATTGGTTATGCAGTCAAGTCCTTGATTTGCATAACCAATCAGCACTTCCCCCTTAGCCATCCAGTCAGGGGCCCCCCTCAATTCAACATAAAAGATGGCTGTCTGTGGGGTGTTAGGCAGTTGAGGAGGAGAGCTCCTGAGGAAGGAGCAGCCAGAAGGAGAAGAGGCTGCTTGAAAGAGTAGGAGCAGCCGAAGGGGTGCTTGAAAGAGAAGGAGCAGCTGGAAGAGGGGTTAGGAGGGTCCTAAAGAAGTACCCCAAGAAGGAGCCTTGGGGGACCTGCAAGGGTCGCTGGGAGAGCCCTGCCAGCCTGGTAGCCTTATTTAAAATGTGGGCTTAAAAGAGCTGCATTACTTAGGCTCGGCAACTGACTCTGGTGTTCAGCAGCAG
The DNA here is from genome assembly GCA_016271365.2 of Neoceratodus forsteri. Classification (NCBI taxonomy): domain Eukaryota; kingdom Metazoa; phylum Chordata; order Ceratodontiformes; family Ceratodontidae; genus Neoceratodus; species Neoceratodus forsteri. Next base: position 1,734,917,689 of record CM057449.1, read on the forward strand.
GGAAGGCTGGTGAAAGCAGAACTGCCTTCTAACCCTCGCAGCTACCTTGTAGGGGCACTTTCGACTGTAGCCCTTCTTGGGAGACTCGGCTAGCAGCGAAGCGAGCCACCTTGTTGTAGAGGATTTGCATCCTCAAGACCTCTTGTTTTGCCATGCCTTGTTTTATTGGTGTGGCATAGGTCAGGGTTGGGAGCAGGACGCTTTTGGCAATGGATATCCTTGCCTCGGGGATTAGCTGGTCCCTGAGGCGATATAAGGTTCCAAGTTTGCGGTGAAGGGTCTTGGTGATGTGGTCCACGTGGTCCTTGAAAGTAATAGTTTGGTCTAGAATTAGACGTAAGTATTTGAAAGAGGGCACTATGCTGATGCTTTTTCCAGCGAGAGTGGTGAGGTGCAAGGATGCTGACCTGTCAGGACCCAGTGATCTGGGCCCAATAAGCATTGCCTTGGTTTTATCAGGGTTCAGCACCATTCTGTTTTCTCTCAGCCATGCCTCAACGGAGGATAGGTCCTTTTGGAAGAGAGGACCCATTGCAGCTACATCCCCCAGGGATTGGTAGATGACTGTATCGTCAGCATACTGGACAACCGAGCTGTCTCCACCGTAGGTACTCAGCTCGTCGGTGAAGAAGGAGAATAAGAGGGGGCCAAGGATTGAGCCCTGCGGAACTCCCTGTCTCAGGGGTAGCGGTGTTGACATTGCCCCATTCCAGGAGACTCTTTGAGTCTTGCCTGTTAGGTAGCTCTTAAACCATTTTTGTGAGTGGGGGTCCAGGCCCACTTTGTTCAGCTTCTGGAGCAGGAGATTGTGGTCCACTAGGTCGAATGCCTTGGACAGGTCAAGGAAGACTGCTCCTGTTGGTATGCATTTGTCCATTGCTCTGAGTGCTTCGTCCGAGAACTTAATGAGGGCTGTGTCTGTCCCATGGTTGGCTCTGAAACCGTGCTGAGAGGGAGCTATTAGGTGGTGAGTCTCCAGGTAATCTTGGAGCTGGTTGTAGACAAGCCTTTCTTGAAGCTTTGCTAGTATGCAGAGCAATGAGATGGGGCAGTAGTTGGTTAGGTTTTCCCTTGGGCCCACTTTGTGGATAGGGACCACATTGGCCTGTTTCCAATGGCTGAGAACTATTCCTTCTCTTAGTGATCTGTTTAAGAGCTGGGTCAGGGGTCTTGATAGTGAGGTGGCCCCAGACTTTAGTAGTCGAGGGTTCAACCCATCAGGTCCCCCTGAGCCTTTGAGTTTTATCGCCTTTAGGAGGGCTAGTACCTCTTTTTGCTTTACAAGTCTCAGGTGAAAGGAGGGTCTTTCATAGTTGGTCAATTCATCTGCATATGGCGCTGAGGGCTGCTCGGCCTTGAAGGCCTCAAGGTCAGTGAAGTAGTTGTTGAGGGCAGCTGCTATTAGTGATGGGTCACTTTCGAGCTGACTGTTGACCTCGATGGGGTACGGTTTGGTCTTTTTGTTGCCCTTGATTAGGTTGTTAACATGGTCCCATAAATGCTTAGGGTTACCCAAGTTGGTTTTCTGGAGGTCTGTGAGGTAGTTTTTTTTGGCACGGTTTATAGCACTTTTGGCTTTGTTTCGTAGGTCTTTGTATTCCACAAGGTCAGCCGTAAGGGACGAGAGTTTGTATTTTTTCCAGGCCTTGTCCCTACTGGTCATTAGGGTTTTGAGGGATGGTGTAATCCATTTGTAGCAGCTGCCTTTTACTCTTCTTGTTTTTGGAGGAGGAAGAGGTTGGCAGCTGTACGTAGTTGGTCCTGGAAATATTCGAGGGCCTTGGTTGGAGTAGGGAGGAGTGTTATAGGGTTCCAGTCCTGACTGTTTAGGAAATCATTGAACTGCCCTTCTGAGAAATTGGTGTAGTCTCGGGCGGTGATAATTCTGGGCTGGGTCCTTGGTGACTTATTCTTCCAGATACAGTAGATTGGGGAATGGTCACTCAAGGAGTCTGCCATGGTTCTAGCAAGCTGGATGTTGGCTGGGTTAGATACCAGAGCCCAGTCGAGAGTCGTGTGGTTCCCAGTTTTATAGTTACGTCTGGTCGGCTCGTGGATGACTTGCGTCAGTCCAGCCTCTTGGGTCTTAGCCATTTTGGCGTGGGCCGGGTCCTGGGCCCAGTTGAGGCTGAAGTCACCTAGAATGATGAGTTTTGTTGAGACTTCTGCGGTCAAGGTACTTGTGATGGTATCCAGGGACTGAGAGGCCATCTTTGGAGGATCGTAGACACATCCAATTATAATTTGTTTGGTTTGTCCCAGGGTAATACGGATAAATATAGATTCTCCATCAGAAAGGGGGACTTTGGGGTAGGCTTAGTGGTGATGCTGCAAGGTCTTGTTTGGTGTAGATTAGTACACCGCCCCCTTTTTTGGACTCCCTGTCCTTTCAGAAGGTGGTATAGCCCAGTGCCTGAACCTCGTGGTCCAGAATGTGGGCTTTTAGCCAGGTTTCTGAGATTGCTAGGACATCGGGCTCGTATAGGTCGAGCCATGCGTGGACTTCGTGTATTTTGGGTCTGATGCTACATATGTTCATATGCGCTATCTTGAGACCCTTCGCTGACACCCAGCACGGGTCCTGAGGGCAGGACACTGATATGTTGGGGATGTATGGACCTGGGTTTGGCTGGATATCTCCTGCAAGGAGAAGCAGCGCAGTAATCAGGCAGAGAAGCTTAGGGCTAGGTAACGTGAGTGGTTTTCATCGACTCGTCCTTCCCGCAAAGTAGAATAGGTCATAGCATATGCCCTTTCTTACTATCTCGTGTGCTGATGTTAGAGCAGGCCAGCTTGAGCTATGCTTTCCATTTTGGAAGTTCGGGGGGGGGGGGCCAGGCCTTCGATGGCCCCATCCTTCAGGAAAACTTTGGGCTACGATTTTGTCTGTCCAGAGTAGAGATAGTAAGTAGGTTAGCGCTAGAAGTACTCCCCTATTTAGGAGGGAGGTGCTTAGGTCTTGTGCGCTTCAGGGTGCTGGAGCAGGCATTTGGCGAGGCGCCATTGTGTAGGCTCAGAGAGGGCTGCAATAGGGGGGTGCTGCCAGCTAGGTAGGTGAAGGATTGGCTAGAGTCAGCCCCCCTTTTGCTCTGGGTTTGCCCTGAGTGGGAGGGTGGGAATCGCCTTACCTGGTGTGAGGCTTTGGTAGCAGCTAGTTGCTTAGCGTTGTGATGTAGTGGGGTTCCAACTTCTCTATTGTAGAGTTTTTTGGGCCTCTTGGATAATTACTCCAATTAGGCTGGGTTCAGTTAAACAGAGGGTACAACTTTACCCCTTACTCTAGATTCAGTAGTTTCTTCTGTCTAGTAGGTCTGTCCTGTCTTGTGTATAATTGTGGAAAAACTAGGTAAAACATTTTACAAAAACAGTGAGTAAAAAGGGCTAGATTCAATTAACCTGACTAGGCTAGATTCGGTTGACCAGAGATAATAGCTTTGCCCTTTACCCTATATTCAGTAGTTTCTTATGTCTAGCAGATCTGCCCTGACTTGTAAGCAATTATTTGTTGAGAAGCTAGCTAAAACATTTTATTAGTCCGTGAGAGATGGTTGGGTTCAATTAATCAGACTAGGCTAGGTTCAGTTAATTAGAGATTACAAACTGTACCCCTAACCCAAGGATTCGGTAGTTTCTTATGTCTAGCTGGTCTGCCCTGATTTGTATGCAGTGAATTGTGGAGAAGATAGCTAAAACATTTTACAAGACAGTGAAAAAGTATGGAAACAAGTAGAAACACCCTTGGCAAGAGAGCGACTTCTTTACACAAAGATCAGTGGGTGAATTTCAGTTGTCGGTAGATTATAGTTGGGCATGCTTACAGAAACACTTTGTATCTGCCCATAGCTGATAGTTTCTGAGAAGATTAGTATCATAAACTTAGCTGATGGAGTTTCTGGGAAGATTGGTATCATAAACTTGGCTTGCCACGGAAATGATTGGTTTAGCCATTCTGGTGGGCATGGCAAGCGTGCATTTAATGGGAGGAGGGAACGGGCTGGGGAAGCGGGAGAAAATTCAAGTCCTCTCCTCTGGTCGTCCGCCTGCTCCGGTGCAGGGGAGGTGGGGTCTTGCTCTTTGGTGGGGGCCGCCTGTCCGACTATTACAGTCGGGGCCTCCATGCCCTGATGAGTATTCGGTTGGGGGGCCCTCTGCAGCGAGGTCTCCCTCGCCACCCCAGCAAAGTTCCTCATCAAGTCCTTTGATTGCCTTCAGCGAGGCTCCGCTCAGGCTTTTTGAATTGCCTGAGTCGGCGCATCACAGCTGAGGGAGATCCAATTAGGCGCCTTTGCTGTTTTTCAAAATTGGGGCTCAAATTCTGTGGCTTTCTTTGTGCTACTGGGGTAGTAGCATCCGTGGGGCTCAGCCGAACTCGGTCTCCTGCTGTAGTCTCTTAGTGTTGTCGGCTCCAGTGAGAAAAAGGGAAAACAGCTCTACTGTGGCAAGGGAAGGAGCCAGCGGGTAGGTGCAAGTCCGTTTTAGTCCCACAGGAGAAAAAGCTGGGTTTCAAGTCCTCTCCACGGGTCGTCCGCCTGCTCCGGTGCAGGGGAGGTGGGGGTCTTGCGCTTTGGTGGGGGGGCCGCTTGTCCAACTATTAAGGGTCAGGGCCTCTGCATGCCGGTAGTGTTCCGGTTGGGGGGGGTCCCTCTGCAGCAAGGTCTCCCTCGCCACCCCAGCAAAGTTCCATTTACTGTTTAACAGGTGATTCCAGAGCATACCTCTAAACCTTTTGTCCCCCAAATGTGGAACACTGCCTGTCAAAATGTGGAACACTTCATTAAATATTTACCTAAGAAGCTCAAAACACTGTTAAAATGTTGCATTCATGTTCAGAAAGTCTGTTACTGATTGAATAATATATTTTTGCATCATTTACTATGAATTTTTGCTTTGAATGTGGAACAGGTCCTCAAAATGTGGAACAAGGAGCTTTTGTGAAGTAAAATGAGGAACGTTCCTCGTAACGTGGTACAGTTGAGAAATGTGTTCCCGAATCCAGCCTGCTTCTCGTGGGACCCGGAGCAGCTGCTCGGCTACGTTCATCCTCGCGGCCGCGCATGCGCAGAGCGCGGACCGCAAACTATTTACAATTTTACAGATATATTTTTTTCTCTTCAGGGCACACCGAACTCCGCAATATGCGGCCCAAGGCGCAGAAGTATCAAACCTGGTGCTCGGCCACTAGCCGCAACCGAGCACCAGGTGTAGGCAACACGGAGCCGCGGGTCCGAATCCCGCCAGGACCCCTGACTATCACGGGGGTTGGGGGCGCAAACCGCAGCATCACGCTCGTAGGTGAACCTGAAAAGGAGGGGGCTTACACTAGTATCATATGTTACAAATGTCTGCTTTAAAGTCTAAATTTGCAGCACATTTTTCATGACAGAACGGAGGAAGTATTGGGAAGGGGGTAAAATGCGGGATGTTACAATCGGGCAGTTTAGTGGTATGCCGAGAGTTCCGCTTCCTCAACATCATCGCGCAAGTTTGGGCTCCGTGGCTATCCGTAGAGGAGCAGGCGGATACAACAACTACTACTAAGTTAGCCAACAGGCGGGGATAGCGGCAGAACTTGTAAGGGAAGACGAATTTATGATATCGCCGCCGTTCCGCACTTCAGTTCTCGGTGCCACCTGCCAGTTCCCACCTGTGTTTCCCGTCCCACATGGTGCGGCCGCACAGTTGTGCGCGTCTGTTCATAAACGGTATCAGGGGAGCCGTCACAGCATGGAAGGCGCCACCGGGGCTGCAGCTCACAACGTGGTCCCTGTGCTGCGGTCGGTCCCGGACTCCAGAGCAAAAACCGAGCAACACGCCAGCAGCACTGCCTACGAGACCAAGTGTTAGATCCCTGTGCCCGCATCAGCCCCCGGGGGCACGGTATCTCAGTCAGTGTCACGGAAGTGTTGTGCTTTGGCTTCCCCAGACCACCATGTCCCAGCTCTCAGAGAGCCCCAGCAGCTCTTCCGTGGAGTCCAATCTCCCCACCGAGGCTGTGACTGCTGCGGGTGGCTGCAGCCCCACTTTGCCTGTTTCACCGCGGCTTTTCTCACCGGTGTCGGCAGGTTCACTTGGGGAGAGAGAGGACAGCGGGTCCGTGCTGAGCGAGTGCGGAGGGCAGCACAGCGATGAAACACCCCAGACCGCCTCCTTGCTGCCTCATGCACAAGTTGTTCTCCCGCCCCTTTCAGCATCCGAACAGCAGGAGGAGGAGGTGGAGTGTTGCGTATTTCCCGAACTCCGTGTGTTAGAACTGCTTGGTGACGGTGAGAGCGCTTCTCCGCCCATAAAACATACAGCAGTGAGCTATAGTGTACGATGGAATGCTGGTATATAGGGTTGCCAGTACCACCTGTCCTGGTTTTCGCAGGACAGTCCTGATTTGGGCGGCTGTGTCCAGCAAAAAAACATGAAAAATACTAAGTCCTGATTTTATAGTAGAAAAAATATTTTCTTACTTTCTACAAAACGTTGCAGAAGACTATAATACCTTAACTAAAACACCTTAAAGTGAATAGAAGCAATTAAGAAACTATTGCACTTAGCCTTAATTCTGATTATATATAGAAAACAAGTATGTTGCATCGATCGAAGTTACTTACTGTCCTGCAAAAAAAATCATGTTTCAGTAAGAAATGTCCCACTTTGGGCTTCTTAAAAGGTGGTAACCCTACCGTGGTATGCATGTAATTCCATTCCTGGAGTACACTAGTTCTGCTGCAGTAGTGACATCATATAGAGAATACTGGATGGGCAACTATGCACAACCAGTGTGTTCTGCCACAGAGGGGTTCTGATTCCCTCTGACTTCGAGAGCGAAGCTTGAGAGGTCCATGGGAATCAGAACCCTGAAGTGGCAAAACATACTGGTTGTGCATAGAGTTGCTCATCCTGTATTTTTTATAATGTATAGTACTGTGTGAAATATGTGTTTGTGAGTTCTTTTGCTTTCAGAATGAAACTCTCATGCAGTCTCTAGAGGTTCTAGAATGCTGTTCTACCACAGTAAGGTAGAATCACATTCCATGGCCTTTGAACTGTGGTACAACAGCATTTTGAAAGGGATGGAATTCTACACAGAACAACAATCCACTATACACTATTATGTTATAGTGTCAGAGGGAATCAGAACCCCTCTGTGGCAGAACACACGGTTGTGCATAGTTGCCCATCCAGTATTCTCTATGTTCTGCTGCAGTAGTGATGTCACTACTGCAGCGGAACAACTTAGCATGCTGCCACATACTTGATTTACCCTAGCTAGTTAAGCTGGAAGTCGTCGTTTTTTGAACTTGCAGAATCATCTGCAGCACACTGTGTCAGTAATTTGAGCCTGCCACCAAGCCTCAAGTACCCCCCAACCACCAGTTCACTGAAACAAAGTGCAGTGTCTGAAATACAGTAGGCATGGATGCCCATACACTATATAGAATAGCAGATGGGCTACTCTATACACAACCAGTGTGTTGTGCCACGGAGGGGTTCTGATTCTCTGTGACCTCGAGGTCACGGGGAATCAGAACCCCTCAGTGGCACAACACACTGATTGTGCATAGTTGCCCATTCATTATCCTATATATACTGTATTAGGCTAATAGTGAGTTGTATGCAGTATTTACCTTATACAGTGACACTGGGCACCACTTGCCCATTAACATGTTGGTGGTGGCATTCACTATGAAAGTGGTACCCATGCTCCTCTGCACTTCTCTTAAATATCCTCTTTCCTTGTTTTTGCAAAGTATTCTCATCTCCACTTAAATACAGAAACAAAGAGACACTTTTGATGTAACACCCCACTTTAGCCTAAAAGTAGAACCACATTATAGAGACTCAGTATTTTCTTTCAAATATAGTCTCTTGAGAGTGTCAGCACTGTGGGGGTGTCATTAACCCAGAAATGTAGACAGTAAGGACAGAAGAAAACTTTTTTTCAGTCCATTGAGTCTGCCCTGAAGCCCTACCTTATACATAAGTCCCAAATTTACTTCTGTTATTCTGTGTAAACTTTTATGCAACATACATGGTATTCTAAAAGTCTTTTAACTGGGCATTTACATTCTGGCATATTCCAATGACATCAAAGGTTCTCAAATGGATGTGGTTGTCAAAAATACTTTACAGATATTAAAAGCATTACACATTAAGAACTGCTCTCCTAGTTTGGCTATTGTCTTGTATTTTTTTTTTTTTAACATCATACATTAATTTGCACTGGCCACTTATCTTTAGTAAATAATTGTAGAATAATTGTTGCTTAACATGATGTACTGATTGTTTTTTCAGCCTCTCATTAATTTTACTTTCCTATGTCACTGTCTTTGTTCACCAATGATGTCTGTATATCCACATGGCCTGTACTCATATAACTTGTCACTACCTCTGTAACTGCCGCCTGTGTGGCCCCGGGCCGTGCCTGAAAATGGTCCCCTGGATCAGTGCACTTACCTGGTTACCAAAGACTTAAATAAACAGTTACCACTGCTACTGCTGCTTTTTTGAGGTAGTCTCCTGGGTAGCCTTAAAATACACATCTGCGTGTTTCTGTCTGTCTATCTAGCCCTAGCTCGGTCTATCTGCCTTTCTCTCTCTCTCTCCAAGATTTTTAGCAGGGACGTCATGCTGGAGAATTTCTTGGTGGGGGGGGGCACAATTACAAATTGGTCTGGGAGAAACCCTAAATTGCACTGTTGCAGCCTTCCCCAGTCCTAAAAACACTGGATGAGAATTTGTCTGTGGTTGTGGCAGCCTTGTATAATGTGGCAGTGTCCAAAATGAGTGTGGCCAAAGAGCACTGCAGAGCTTGTCAACTCATCCCTTGTGTTTCCAGTGAACATGCTTGATGAGGATAACAAACGAATAACTGCACATCATACGGAACTATTAAACAAGGGCACAACATGTTAAGTCAGTTTGATTTCAGTTTAATTGTTTAAAGGTTAAATAATTACAATTTAGATTCATGTGGTAAATAAGTGTATTTTCCATTTTAAAATATTGCCTATTGGCTATCTGAGATTAGACCATTTTTTGTTTGACTCTCTGAAACTAGTTGTCCTTAGGCAGTCTCTCCGGGGCATAATCTGTCTCCCTCCAGCTCTTAAATAGAACAAACATTCATACGAACATACGAAGAAGCCAGCAGAAGGCCATTTGGTCTATCAAGTCTGCTCGTATTGCAGGGTCCACGGCTGGACTAAAACACTGCCTTCTACCAACAAAAAAGAAAAAACACCTGAGCCTTTCTTCCAGCAGCCGCATCCGACCGCAGACCCCACTGAAACCCGGTCAGACTGTGGCAGTATGGAGGCGTCTTCTCTTTATTTCATATAATTGCTGTGGCGAAGAAATGAAACCCAGCAATTATATAAAATAAAATAGGAGGTGGTATGTAAACTCGAATTTTACACACACCCTCGGTGTTGGATGCCGAAACAGAACTCCTCCAACCTTGCTCTTGGGGTTTATGTGGCATCCAGCACCTCAGGTGTGTGTAAAATTCTCGTTACACACACCACCCCATACTTTATCCTATATATCTTACGGATAATTTACGTAAGACATTTAACCTTCAAGACCGGGTGCAATCACGAGAGAGGGTTGACACTCTGTGGTTCAAACTCACTTTGGATTTCTTTGTGCATGAGCGAGGGGACAGTTGGACAATGAACCAAAAGCTTTGTGAACCGAACAAGTGCAGAGAGAGATAAGATGTAAGTAGTATAACTGAGCAGCGCAGGGGAAGGGTGTTTATAGAACTTTAACAAGTGGAAACACTGCGGAGAATGTTGGATATCTTGTCAGTGATTTGATTCATGTAGCGGTTCAACATTTTTGTTCTGCGCTGTGCTTATGCAACTGCAGTGCTGCTGTGGGTGTTGATGTGTCCTGCGAATGAGTTTAATGATGTGTGTGACTGGGTTGTGGTTACACCGTAATCTGTAGCTGCAGGAAATTGACACCTCAGGCACTGGTGCTGTGGGAACAGTATGCATTCACAGTGTCTGCTTGTACAGTGGCTAGCTGAGGTGTCGAGAAAAGGGCTGTGTTGGTCGCTGTATCGGGATGCCAGTCACATCTCTGGACACCAGTAAGGGGGGAAGAGGGTTGGCTGGGTGGTGCTCAGGGTGAGGGGATGTTGGACAGCCAGTGTGCTCTAGTCTGTTTATTGATGGGCATTTGGGGGGTACCACTGTCAATAAGCTGAATTTCCAGTTTAATCCCTGGATAAAATACTTTATTGGTATCAGTATAGTGTAGAACTTGACTGACATTTTATCCAGGGCTGAAATTTACATTCATTTGGAATTCCAAGCATACCAGTAACAGTATATTTGATTCATTTAATTAAAATGATTGTCCTGGAGATCACACTGATCTTGACATCAGCTTATTTCCAGGTGTGTCCTGGGGGAAAGGGGTAGGACACGTAGAATGATCCGGAATAAATGTATTCATATTTACAGAAATACACAGGGAGCTGATAAATGTACAACAGAGAATGCTGGTGGAGATAAAGTGGGAGTAAGAAGAGGCAAAGCTGATACTGGGGCAAATAGCCTAACATGGGGGATAAGGAGCAGAGAGGGGTAAGGGAAAAATTGAGAGTGGTGGGGGTACGGTATTAATTTATTTATGTATTTAGTTTTTGTTTACCGGGTAGGTGCGCTAGACAAAAGCATTGCCTATTTTCAGACATGACCAGGTTGCTGCATTAAGGTGAGAAACAGAGAGGGGTTTATGTAAAAGAGCAGATGTGCAGTGTTTTTTTTTTTCCACAGAGGATGAATTTCAGGGTTGAGAGAGAAGAGGGGGAGGCTAGACCAGAGGTGGGGGAGCCTGCAATGGAAAGCGGCGAAGTCTTGGGGCAAGGGAGAGCGAAGTACCAAGACTTGCAGTTTCTGTTGAGAGTAGGAGTAGGGGGAAGTAAGGAGACGGCTGAGGTAGGAGGGGAGGGATCTAAACCTAATGTCAGCAATGAAGCATACATGATGGAAAGGGTATCTACCCTGAAGGAGGGACGAGCATAAAGAACAGTAATGGGTGCAGGGAGTGCAAGCAAGCATGATGCTGTGGCCCTACCAGGTCAGTATCTCATACGCTTAATAGCGAGTGAGTGATGAGGAAGTGCAGGCTTTTCAGGGTGGATTTGGAGGCAGCACTATAAACCACATCCTGGGGTGGATTATTTTCACGGCACTCTCATATTGAGCAGGTAGTGGGTGCAATGGCTTTGTTCTGATATGATGTGCCTAGCTTGGGGAGGAGGGCATTGGGAGCAGTGGCATGTATTGTATGTGGCACGAAAAGTCAAGGTTATATGATCCATCTAAAGCCCCAGATACTGAAAGAGACTTCCCCCAGAGTGGAGCCATCGAGTGGTCAGATGACTGGGGTGAACTGGATTTTGGCCAGTTGCTGCCAGGTACCAGAGATCATGGAGACCGTTTTTTGGCATGAAGGGAGAGCTGGTTTGCACAGAAGCAGTGCCTGGGCATTGTCAAAGCCATGCTAGAGCTGTTGCTACTTTAGGGGCTGAGGGCCCAGAGGAACAAAGCACAGTGTCATCTGCATGCATGTAGCTGTTTGCAGAGACAGGCCATAGAGAGGTTCATCAAAAAAATTCAAAAAAGGATGGAGCCTAGTACGTAACCCTGGGGATACCTGACCTGATTGGAAGAGACAGGAAATCTCCTACAAGGACTGCTTGGCACTTGTCTGCCAGGTAGAAGTTGAACTAGTAGACCACTTAATTGGGGAGCCCGGCCATAGGAAGCTTGTACAGTAGGCGAGGGTAGGTGACCATATTGAAAGCCTCAATGAGGTTGACAGCAGAGGTATTCAGGCCCTAATCCAGCCCATGTAAGATGGTACTGTATTGGTGAGCCTGAGTAGAGGTGATACCATGGAATGGGTCTTCCTGAACCCAGATTGCTAGGATCTAAGAAAGAAAGAGGAGTCCAGGATGGGGGAGATTTGGAAGCACACCAGTGTTTCCTGAACTTTAGCCACTTCAGGGGTTAGGGAGACTGGGTAGTAGTTACCACAAGTAGAGGGCTCATCACCTTTTTTGGAGGGCGAGAACTTTGTCCCTCTTTCCCTGTGGCAGTAACTTTACTGATGAGGAAGGAGAGATTAAGCAGAGCAGAGATGGAGGAAGAAACAGCGAAAACGGAGAGGTGGAGGAGTTTGAGGCCAAGCCATATGTGGTTGTGTTGCATCTAGTAGGGTTAAGAATCTGCAGTGGAAAAAAAAAAAAGGTGGTGTGTGTGTGTGTGTGTGTGTGGTGGGAAGGGGGAGGGGAACAGCAAGAGCGTACATGGTGAAAAGTTATTGAAGGGGGAACCCAACCTCTGAAGGGTAAAAAATGACAGAACTACTTAGTTTGAGGACTGGAACGGATGGTTGGGAGGGAGAAGACACAGCATTTTGTTTAGTGCTTTTCATACACATTGTATCTTAAAATACCTTATAAGCAATACTAGACTGGTTGTTAAGTGACTGAACGTGTAGTGGCAGCAATTTCGCACATAAACAACCACACAGAGCCTTACTTCCACCTGGACAACACCAGAGAGCTGGGTAGAAGGGACCTCGATTTAACATCTCATCCGAAGGATGGCACACCTTAACAGTGCACCACCACCCTAGTACTGCACTCAGTACTAAAGGAGCTTTGAAAAACCTACCTTTTTAGTAAAGTTTTTAATGATTTCTGATCATTTTAATGTTGTTTTAACTATTTATTGTTTTATGTAATATGGTACAGGCGCCTTGGTTTAAGAAAGGCACCTTATATAAAGGGTGATTGATGTGCCAGTTTTTAAGGTATGTGACTAACCCGAGTGTGGGGCTAGAACCCATGACCCTCTACCCCAGAGGCGGATGTGCTACCAACTGAGCCATGCTGACAACTTGGGAGGATTGGCTAGTGAATGCATTAGAATTTAGATGGGTTGCTGTGGTTAATCTGGAGGTTATAAGCAAAGTACTCAGACTTTACCATTTACAGTACATAAAACATAGTCTGGATTGTGTCGACAGCCTGAAGGTTGCATTTGTAGCTGAGCTTCCAATTTCTGTGATGGTATATGCTTTAAAAGCAGAATATAGGGAAAGAGGCGTGTCAACTGTTTGTGTTTATGCCTATTTCTCTCTGGCTTTGCCCCATCCTAGTCTCTTGCCCACCAGCCAGCTCCATCGCCCTGTCTACAACTCTCCCTTACCAGCACCTATAGTTTTGTCATCTATGTGGGGCAGGTTTCCATGGTATTTGCTCCCAGTGGGGGGTAGGACTCCTCTGAGCCTACGGTTGGTGGAAGGGGACCAGGAAGGCTGTACAAAGCCTGTGTGTGCCTGGGCTAATCATGCAGCTGAACCATGGTGTGCTGGGCTGCTGGACTGGCCAGCTGTAACCTTTCTATCTAACATGTTCTGTTTATGTAGTTGGAATATTTTGGCTTCCAGAGTTACGACTGACATGCCTGTAAACAAAAACAAAGAAAAAAATTCAGTTGCCCGATTCTGTATTTTACAAAAAAATTAATCTGGATTGCCTCAGCAGCCTGAAGGTTGCATTTGCTGCTGGGCTTCCAAGTCATGTGACGTTATGTGCTTTAAAGGCAGATTATAAGCAATTATTTTTGCTTAAAGGTGTGTCAGCTTTTTCCCATCTATGTGTGACCCTAAAATGTTTATAAACACATTTCAAGTCAGTCTATTTTTAGTGTTAGACCACCAAGTCTTTAAAATGTTGAATACCATAATATTTTTCTGTTTCTTTCTGTCTTCATCGTTGAGCATGACGTGGATCTGTCCATGCCTTGGTTCTTGACCTGTGATTCGTAAACTTCGTGATATTGTTGAAAACATAAAGCAGGACAGGAGCCCTTCACATGTCCAAAACCTGGTTGTTTAATGTGATGGAAGATGTGCTGTATAGAAGTAATGCAGCAAGTACACTTATAGGGCCTTATACACAAACTATGGGCCCTATGCACAAAAGTGCGGAGTGGGTATGCGATGCATAACCCTGGCGCGTAGCCCACTCCGCACTCTCCAACCCATTGTGCCCCTGCATGGCAGTCACAATTCAGACAGCCGCCTTCCCTGGCGCCGGATCTCCGGCCGCATGTGGCCTTAGGCGCAGGGGACATTCCGGCACTCTGCAGGATGCACGAACGTGCAGAGTGCCGGGCGCAAGTGTCGGCTCCTCCGCCAGGTTGGGGCAGCTGTACCGGCAGTGGGCCTGTTACGCAGTCCCCCAAGAGTGACAGCCATGGGCTGCGGCTGTGAGGTGGGGTCCATTGCACTCCCACCAAGGGAGTCCCAGCATGTGAAACACTCGGGGGAGGGCCTGTGGGTGGCGTCCGGGCACCCGCCTCCCACACCAGCTGTGGCGGTCTATGTGCTGGCTCCTCGCCTGGTGCACATGGGTGCAGATGATCCACTAATGAGTCTGGGCCAGGCAGCTGATTGGCCACTCGCCCAGATCTGCAGCGCCACATCCGACTGCCCCCGTGGGCCTGCATGCCGGAGGCGCCGCGTGAGGGAGTCATGCGGTGGCCACTCTTCGTGAATGTGGCCAGCAGCAGATCTCCCACAGGTGCAGAGCTGCACGGGCGGGGTGCGTGCCATAGGCGCGTATTACCCGCCCGATAGTGCTTGGGGCCTGTGTGCGGGACGCATGTAACTCACCCATGCTGCTCCACCACCCACACAGGCATGCGCAGGCCAGCATTTGTGATCGCTGGCTGCTGGACGCGCCTCCGCCCTCCTCGGCATGCAGTCGTGTGGAGGAGGAACAGGGCTGCATGGGGGGGCGGAGCATGGGACGCTGGTGGGCAGCCAATGGGATACCTGTCCTGGGTCCCATAGTGGGTCCGCTTGGTGCACTGGCAGGGGATTCTGGGAAGGAGCATACCCCACCAGGTTTACACAGTGGGCATTTGCCCAGACAGACACTACTAGTCCTCCTGGGCAGCACAGTGTGCTGGTGCAGCTGTGTGCAGGGGGATCCTGGTGCTATCATGCCCTGCTGGTAACCTGCGGGTGGGGGGGGGCATAAATATTTATGGCAGGGTCACCCTTCATGTAGCCTGGCTGGTGCTCTGTACCTCGGTGCATAACGCGCAGTGCAAGGCATGCACCTGTCATCCCCCTCTGATCGCCCATGGTGTGTAGCTGCTCGAGAGGCCAGGAGATCTGGTGTGCAAGGTGCTAGCACATCTTTAGTGAATACCGCCAGGGGTGCGCAGATCATTTGGACATAGGAATGCCTACGCACTGCCCTTAGGTGGCACGTAGGCATTCGTTCATAGGGCCCATAGTGAGTTTTGTTCCAGCACAGAAAGCTTTCCTTTAGGTAAAGTGGATGTCTGACTTTGCTAAATGTGAAATGCCATTAGACTCTAATTGTCCGTCTCCTGCTAGATTGTCAATAATAGAGTTTTTACCTTGGCTAAACTAAACAGTGTACTTAGTAACACCTCTACACCCATGGGGGTGGGGGGGGGCCTTACTGAAAAAAAAGTATAGATTTCCAGCAGTTGTGTTCCTTGTAATGATGATTAGCACAGTACTGTGCACAAGAGCTAAGCATTTGTTTGCAAGTTATTTTCTACCATGTGTTTGAGAAGTACTTTGAAGTCCTTGACAGAACTGCATATTTTTTACCTTTTTCTTTCTTTATGTATTTATTTGCTGTTCTTGTTGTCTGGGTAAGTGCACTTCAGAAGCATATTTCCCATTTTCAGGCCTGACTCAGGAGTGTACACTCAGTTATGTGCAGGACAATGATACGAACATACTGTATGAAAATGTCAGCAGAGGCAAGTCTTACGGTCCATCAAGTCTCCTCAAATGTGCAGCTAGCCCCTCAACTTGCAGCTGCCCCAGCTTCCCTGCCCCCTCTTCATCTTAACCCCCCGCCCTGTCCCAACCACTCTTAAAGCCGCCCACCATTCTACAGGATACCTCCTCCTCCTCTGGTAGGGTATTCCACCTGTCCACCACCTTTTCGGTGAAAAAGTGTCTCCTGATTTCCCTCTTGAATCTTCCCCTCTCCAATCTCATGACGGTGAAATAGACAAGTCCTAGCAATCACAGTAACATTTTACTGTGAACAGAATAAACAACATGTTATAGCCAAAACAAGTGCATTACCACTGTATAACATTTGTGAGAGATCCTCTGCAGTGAGTGGTCTACTGCTGTTTTCTCTATCAGGGTCAAAATTCAGTCGATTCTGTGTCTGTGCAGCAATTTATGGTTGTTCTCCTATAGCAGTTGGGAAACTAACATATGTGTTTTTGTAGATGTGAACTAATTGCTATACTGACTGACATATTCTAACGCATTCCTCATATTAGTCAATCGAGGATCAATTGTTGATGCTCAGCATGGTGTTCTGTCTCCAAGGAAGTGCATTGCACACTTCTGGCTAGAAATAAGGATGCACTCTACATGTGGAGATTAATATGCTTCTTATATAATAAAAAATGACTATTTAAAAAGATGGCCAGAATTCAGCCATTGCACCTTGTGGTGACCTTAGGTTGGGTTTACAGTGGTAAACAACATCTGGGCTAAACTCATTTGACTGGCTAAGTGTCAGCTGGATGGGATTGCTGTACATGTTGGGTTCCGCTGTTTTGGCCTCCTGCATATGACTGTGTGAGTGTTTAGCTGACATGTGGAAGGGCCTTGCTGTGGTTCTGCTGCTCACAGTCTTCATTGGTGCTGGCTCGTTCCCCTTTAGTATCGGCAAAACTGTTAATCTTTTTATTAAGTTATAGTCTGTCTGGCTGCAGCTGCTAATGAGCAAGACAACACATTGCAAGCACAGGACTGACTTTAATGGCACAGCAGTGTCACCTTGTATGTACTCGGAGTCCTTCAGAAACCAAGCAATACTGGTATACTTAGAAAATGAACTTCACTTACAATGTGCCACCTCCTAGCTTACTTTGGGAAGTATTGGAGGAAAAAGTTGTGGAGTTCATTAGAAGTCATATAGTTAGAGGGATTACATTTAACCATCCTGTGTAAGTAAACACAGAAACATAGATAATGATGACAGAAAAAGGCTGCACAACCGGTCTAGTCTGCCAACCCTACCTGTGGTATGGTGCAAGTGCCCCAGCGGTCACTCACTTCCCTTTCCCTCATATCCTTCTCCGCACCTACCTTTATTAGCTTTATATGCCTGCCCCATCAGTGCTTAAATCCCACAATTGTTTTGGCATGCATCACCTCTCTTGGCAGCTTATTCTGTTTTGCGACTGTCCTCGCCTCCAGCATGTACGTGTTGATATCCTCAAGCCTTTCATTATTGGGCTTCCCTTGCTTTACCCGAATCCTCTTGGTGACCCTTCTCTGCACCACTTCTACCGTATCCCTGTTCTTCCAGAAGCGTGGACTCCAGAATTGTGTGCAGTATTCTAAGTGTGGCCTCACCAGATATCTGTACAGAGGCAGGATCACTTCCTTTCTTCTGCTTCAGATGCTGTTACCTGTGCATCTCAGTATTATGTTTGCTCTCCTCACTGCTCTGTTACACTGTGCTGATTGTTTCAGGGTGTCTGTAGTTATCACCCCACTGTCCTTCTCCTCACTGCTCTGATACAACCTGAAACAATCAGCACAGTGTCTGTAGTTATCACCCCACCGTCCCTCTCCTCACTGCTCTGTTACACTGTGCTGATTGTTTCAGGGTGTCTGTAGTTATCACCCCACTGTCCTTCTCCTCACTGCTCTGATACACTGTGCTGATTGTTTCAGGTTCTCTGTAGCTACACTGTCCCTCTCCTCACTATTCACCTCCCATTCTACAACTCTTTTCTTGGGTTTCTGGATGCAATGTGCATGACTTTGCACTTTTATGTATTAAATTTCAGCTGCTAGAACTCAGACAATTTCTCCAACTTCCCCAGATCCACCTTCATTGCCCTTACACCCTCCTTATTGACTACTCTGATGCAGTTTTTTGTCTCATCAACAAAGAGACAGATCTTTCCCTGAATCTCATCCCTGGTGTTGCATATGAAGACATTAAAAAGAACTGTACCTGAGAGCAATCCTTGGGGAGCTCCACTTGTGAACTTCCTAACCTTAGAAAACTACCCATTGAACGCCACCTTCTACATCCTTCCTCCCATCCAACTTCTGCCCTCCCTGTCCCTCAATTTTCAAACTAGCTTATTCACCCCTACTCGTCTCATTTGTGAATGTTATGCTTAAGAACTGTGGTAGGTCCAAATTACAGTTGTATGCTGATGATGGTGTTCTCTTCAAAAGTCACTTGGACATTGCGCAGATTAATTCCTCCCTCTGTGATGACTGTAGGTGCCTAGAAGCCCGTTTTTTTCATGAACACATTGATACTCAACACAAAGAAAATGAAAGCAGTGCTATTTGGTGATAGGCAGTTGGGTGTGGAATGCCAGAAACTACTTAATCTGTGCACAACTGATGGGTCACAGCCTGATGTTGTGGGGTCTTTCAAGTGTCTAGGTGTCCTTCTGGATCAAGAACTTACCCTTAGACCACATGTTGACTTCCTAGTAAAAACTTTACACCAGAAGCTTAGACTGCTGTACAGACTTAGAGAGTTCCTTACCAAAGATGCATGATTCGCCATCTCTGACAGCAAGTTACTCCAGTCCTACTCTGTGGTGCCCCAGTCCAGCACTCCCTTAAAGAAACTGAACTCAGTGGGCTTAAAGTCTTGTACAACAGAATAGGATGCTTTGCAGCTGACGTCCAACCCAGAGAACATCACTGCTATGTCTTTACCTCTATAGGCTGGCGTTCCCTTGAAGGTAGACTGAAGTCTCCAGTACTCTGCCTGGCACACATGCTAATTGGGACCTCCCCAGCCTGCAGGGCGTTTGGGAAATAAAGCCTCAACTGAGACTTCTTCGCTCCTCTGCAGCCACACTGTTAATTATCCCAGGGACCAAATTTGGCTCTGGTCATCCAGCCTTTGCCTACACTGCCCGTTACCTATAGAACAGACTTCCCAAATGATATCCAGGTCACTGGTAACTCTCTGATTCCTTTAAGTCTAGCCCGAAGGCTCACCTCATCGGTGAAAGTCGTAACTACAATTGCTGATCCCTCTGTACACTTTGTATACTATTCTGTGTGCTGTTTTAAAACTGTCTCTAAGCTGTAATGCCTTGTACCTCTGTTTTTGTCAAAAGTTGTATTGTTAATTCTGTACTGGAATCAGTGGTACTGTATTGTTATGATTTTCCCTTTCATTTGTTTTACTGTAATTAATCCTGGGTCACCCCTGAAAAGGGACATTGTTGCAGTGGGCTTACCCCACTACCAAAATCCAATAAACAAATAATGAAAGTGAGACTGAGTCAGAGGCTTTACCAAAGTCCAGGTACAACACATCAACAGCTTAGCCTTTATCAGCTGTCTTTGTGACCCAATGAAAAAAGTCTATATCAAAGTAGTGTATGTCAAAGTAACATCAGGAAGACTTAGTAATAAATTGTGTTTGTTTCAAAGATTTGCCTGCGAGTCTGGAACATGCAGAAGACAAAGCAACGTCCAGGGAGAATCAGCAGAGGCCTAGAAGAACAAAAACGAAATCCACCTCAGATGAGTGCACAGACAGTTTGCTTGCAGAGCTGCCCTTTGCTGACGACGAAATCGGAACACAGTTTGTCAGTAAGTACAGCCATTTAAACCTTTGAGTGTAACAGACAGAGGTTAATGGCAGTCATCTGGTAGGAGTGGTGGTGGTTTCTGTGTTCCTAAGGCTTTGTCAATCTCCTGCCTCACTTATCCTGAGGACCACTTGAGCACTGTATTTCTTAATCATGAGAAAGGGTTTTGATGACCATACCAGATCAACATCACTATTGTATGCTTCAGCCAGATTAAATGTTAATCAGACTTGATGTAGTGTTCAGAGTTTAACAGCCGACAAGTGACAAGACTTACTGATAGCAAGCGGTGCTCATTCTAGACATGGCACTGAAGCCATGCCCCCATTTGTTGTCTGTTCTGTGGCAGTGTGGTGGGAATGGGAAATTGCTAAAAAGTGGGTATTTTCACTGTAAATTAACATTTGCAGTTTTCACACAAAGCAATGATTTCATGAAAGTATAATGGTGATAACTAGTTGAAACTGTGCATTTTCAATAGATGTGAATTAGGCACCAATGTCAACACAACATTAAATTTGCATAATTTCAGCCGATTAGTGCCATGCGTGAAGCATAGTGATGCTGGCGAGGATGCAATGTGGTGTCTCCAAGTTACTGCATGACAAAAGGGATTAACTGCCATTGAAATTGCCTTGTTTATTGCAGTATCTCTACTGCAGCATGCTGCAGTGTTGCATGGCATCCTGGCCAGCACCACAGTATAACTAATGTGCAAATAAACTGTTCTACAGTATCCTCCTATTGCGAGCAGTCACAAATATCTTTCAAGTGTCACTATGATTATTAGGGTGTCATTTTCTCACTTTCGTCAAGGATGTCATCAAAAGAGCACCCCAGGTGTGTTGTGAGGCACGAGGATGCAGGCCGAGTGTCCTCGCAGCATCCGGAGTGTTGATTAATTCCCAATATTCCCATACCCTGGAGTGGGTTATTGTACTTATAACATGAGTTATATTGAAAATAGAAAGAAGAGTAATAATTTTTTTTGCTGCTTAAATATGGAAAAATTGAATGTTTTAGGGACGTGGATATATTGTTCTAGCTACACTATATAGCATAGTCCTTTCCTCTTTAAGAAGTGCTGGAAAGTCTTCGAGCTGGCTCCTCCCACCCACCCACATGGTATATCCCTTGGCTTCGCCCTATGACGCCAGATCTTCCTTTCTGTTGGAAGAAGCAGGTTCTCTCCTTTGTGCTTCCACATTGAAGGCCCTAGTGCTTTCTAATCCTTTTGGATTGCTTCAAAAACTTTCAAAACCTTTTTGGTTTTCATCTTCAAACTACTCAACCATGATGGACGAAGTCCGTGCCCAGATTTTGCCAGTGCCCATGCTGGCAGAAGATGTTGCGTACCGACCCACACGCCACGTGCGTTTACTGCCTGGGACACTAACATGATACCTAGGCCTGCGATATTTGCAATGGTCCTTGAGGACCGTCTTGCCTGCCTTAAGTTGGGCCATCCGGAGAAACGACATCCACCGATCAAATCTATGGAAGCCCGTTGGATGTTCTCCGCGGCTGCAGGGTCTGCTGAACAGCTAGAATAGCTTGCAGCCTTTGAGGATGAGGTGGCTCGGGATGCCGCTCACTAGTCTTTGGTGTCTGCCTTCGTGCTGCTCCAGTTGGGCTCCACTTTTACAGGCTCCTTCAAGGGGCTGCGCCACTCCCTCCCGGTGAAGGGTCAGGGTCCTTCTAAATCTCACAGCTCTAGATCTGGAAAGGAGAAGAAGGAGTCAAAAAAGGAGAAGAACAGTTCCCGCCATCTTTGGCGCTCCCGCTGTCAGCATCATGGGATGCGGTGCCACTGCTATTCCTCATCTTCGTCCTCCTCTGTTGAGGAGAGGCCTTGGTGCAAGTTGCATCGGTGCTGCGAAGATCATATGTGGCAACAGTTTGTGCTGGCCAGTACTAAACCAACCCCGGTTTCCACACTGGCCATCACGTGGCTATCATACAAAAGGCCGGCACCAATTCTCCCTGTGGGGTCGGTCGAGACAGCCCCTCCCCCAGTGGAGCCGGTCAAAACCATTCTGGTTCCCCAAAGTCATCCTCTCCGCCAGTTGTGGTGGAGCTGCCGCCCAAGCAGCCGTCGACCGGTGCTCTGACCAAGGAGTCTTGGCCGGCCAAGGAGCTTCCTCATCGGCTGTCAGTCAGTGCCACACCTGACTGCCCATGGAGGGTTGAAGGTGACTTGAGTGGTCGGCAGCTTGATGCGGACTCCTCAGAGTCGAAAGATTCCTCACCTCTCTCCTGTCTAGTCGATGAGGAGTCCGTGGAGGACCTATCGATGGAGGAAAGTCCCTCTTCCTTTATGGGCATCCTCTGCCTCATCTCCAAGTCCACAGGGATGAAACAGGAGCCCGTTGAGAAGTAGGCTCGCTATCCCCTTACAGAGATTCTGGACAAAGGGGACTCTCTGATGGAGGCTTTTCCAGTGTCGGCACATCCCTGGAGCTTTGGCAGAGCCCCGCATCCTGTCCTGCGCCCTCTGCCCAGATGGCCCACAAGTATGCAGTGTCCATTGGTACCCTCTCGAGTTTCATGGAGCACCCCTTGGCCGAGGGGTTGGCGGCCGACTCTGAGTTTCGGCGCTTGGGCAGTATCAGGGATGTTGACAAGCTGCCAGACAAGGAGTCTAAGAAATTGGGACATGTAGCTAAAAAAGTCTATGCTGCCTCCTTGCTCAGCCTCTGGCAGGTGAGCACAGCCATCTTAGGAGGCATACCAAACATCCCTAAGGGAAGCAGGGAAGGCAGTAAGGCAGGCAAAGGCCCAAAGCGAGGAAACACTAACACTAACAGTAAAAGAAGGTGATGAGACTTTCTATAGATACATTAGTGAAAGGAGAAAGTCCAGAGGGGGTATTGCTAAGATAAAAAGGGGATGGGGTGAGTGAGGAGGAGGACCATGTAAAAGCATCTATCCTAAATAGATACTTCTGCTCCGTGTTTACTGAAGAGAAGGTAGGGCAGGGCCCACAGCTCAGCACCATGGACAGGGGGGAAGGAGGTGTGCACTAATCTCTCCACAAAAGAAAAGGTCCTACAAGAGCTTGATAAGCTCAGGGTGGACAAGGCAATGGGACCTGATGGCATACATCCCAGGGTACTAAAGGAGCTAAGGGTGGAACTAGCAGAGCCATTAACAGAACTGTTTAGTGAGTCTCTGCGCACAGGAGCGGTCCCAGAAGACTGGAGAAGGGCGCGTGATCCCACTCCACAAGAGTGGTGACAGGGAGGAGGCAGGGAACTACAGACCAGTCAGTCTTATCTCAGTAGTGGGCAAGATTATGGAGGCACTTCTTAAGGAAAGGATAGTGCAACACTTGGAATCCATAGGAGCACAGGATCCAAGACAGCATGGGTTTACATAAGAAAGGTCCTGTCAAACTAATCTCATAGATTTCTTTGACTGGGTAACCAAAGTGGTGGACCAAGGGGGAGCAGTTGATGTCGCCTACCTTGACTTCAGCAAAGCTTTTGATACTGTTCCACATAGACGATTGATTAATAAGCTGGGTAGGCTTGGGGTGGGTTAGACGTTGGTCAACTGGGTGGCAAACTGGTTGACGGGCAGAAAACAGAGTGTGGTGGTAAGTGGTATACAATCAGAAGAGATGCAGATCACAAGTGGGGTACCTCAGGGGTCAGTCCTCTTCAATATCTTCATCAGTGACATTGCAGATGGACTGCAGGGTAAGGTTTGTCTGTTTGCAGATGACACCAAGATCTGCTACAAAGTAGATGATCCAGATGGGATGGGCAGAATGAGAAGAGATCTGAATAAACTAGCAAAATGGTCAGAAGAGTGGTAACTGGGGTTTAACGCAAAGAAGTGCAAGATCATGCACATAGGGAAGAGAAACCCTGAAGCCACCTATAGGCTGGGAGAGGAATTGCTGGCAGTCACAAGGGAAGAAAGAGACTTGGGCATCATCATCACCGATGACCTGAAATCATCCAAGCAGACCACTAAAGCAGTAGTTAAGGCTAGAGGGATGTTGGGGTGTATCAGTAGGGGTATCAGAAGTCGTAAGAGCGAGGTAATAATCCCTCTTTACAAGACACTGGTTAGGCACCATCTGGAGTACTGCGTGCAGTACTGGAGGCCACACCTTCACAAGGACATTAACCAAATTGAGGCAGTCCAGAGAAGTGCAACCAAAATGGTGCAGGGACCGCATCAGAAAACATATGAGGACAGATTAATGGAGTTCAATATGTATACCCTAGAGCAAAGGAGGGAGAGAGAGGTGATATGATTGAAACATTCAAACACCTTAAGGGTATTAACAAGGTGAAAGAGTCTAACATGTTTCAGTATAAGAAAAATAGCAGGACAAGAGGACACAGCACGAGATTAGAGGGAGGCCGATTAAAGGGTAATGAGAGGAAGTTCTTTTTTGCAGAATGGGTGGTTGGATGCATAGAACGGCCTACCTCAGGAAGTGGTGGATATGAATACAGTGCAGGGCTTCAAACAGGCATGGGATAGGCATAAGGGAGCAATACAGATGAGTATGAATAGATAGGCCATTGACAGAGCAAAGGCCGATGGCACATTCATAAAGTAGAAAAAGAAATGAGCAGACTGGATGGGCCTTGCGATCCTTATCTGCCGTCAACTTCTATGTTTCTGTGTTTCTTGATGGCACACTTCTCCCTCACCCTCTTGGGCTTTTTGGATGAGGTGATTCCTCACCTGCTTGCAGACCTCTAGACCACGGTCAAACAGGTCCAAGATCATGGCTGGGCTGTGGCCAAGCAACAGCTTCAAACAGCTCTGGATCTGGGAGATTCCTTTGCTGCTTGGTGGTGACGGCAGTAGCCATGCACCGTAGGGCTTGGCTACGGATCTCGATCTTCACGGCAGACACTCGGCACAAGCTGGCGGATGTTCCTTTCTTGGGAACTGACCTGTTTGGACCCGGCGTGGAGGGTCACCTCCAGCGCATCGAGAAGTCCAGTACCACCTTGGACTCTGTACCATTCACGCAGAAGGATCCCAAGTGCTCCAGGAAACAGAAGTGAAAGCCCTTTCAGTCTTCTACTCCTGCGGCAAAACCAGCCCAGCATCAGGCTGGCCAGCAGGCTCAGTCTTGGCAAACCTGGCCCAAGTCAGTGGCCTTGGTGGTCCGTAAGCCCAGAAGGAAGGGGCCCGGTGGTGCCTCAGCTGGGGCATCCTCTTCCAGCCTGCCCAGTGATTGGATGGGGGGGTGTCACCTTCATGCCTGTCACACACCTCCTGGGTCCTGCCGGGGTCTGGCTCCGCCACTTTCTTTCTGCCTGGTCTGCTGTCACCATGGACAGGTGGGTTCTAGAAGTGGTCATTCAGGGTCTGCCTCTGGAATTCATGTAGTACCCTCCTTGGCGAGCCCGTGCTGACACTCAGTCAGATCTTCGAGATGGCGTAGCCCAGCTCCCCCGCCGCAAGGAGGTCATGGTCAGAGTAGCGGATCCTCAGTAACACCCGGGGGGATCACTAGTGGAGTACCTCAGGGCTCAGTACTGGGTCCAGTCCTCTTTAGCATCTTTATAGGTGACATTGCGGAGGGTATGGAGGGAAAGGTATGCCTCTTTGCAGATGATACAAAGATCTGTAACAGAGTTGATACACAAGGTGGGGTAGAAAGGATGAGAAGGGACTTGGCAAGGTTGGAGGAATGGTCAAACATATGGCAAGTTAGATTCAATGCAAAGAAGTGCAAAGTAATGCACCTGGGAAACAAAAACCCAGGAGAAGAGTACACAATAGCAGGGGAGGTACTAACAATAACAAAAATGGAACGGGACTTGGGGGTAGTCATATCAGATGATCTAAAGGTGGGTAAGCAATGTGAGAAGTCAGTGAGGAGAGTCAGGGGGATACTGGGATGCATAGGAAGGGGCATCACAAGTAGAAAAAAGGGAAGTGGTTATCCCTCTGTACAGACAGTTGGTGAGACCCCATCTGGAGTACTGTGTGCAGTTTTGGAGACCTCATCCACGCAAGGACATAGACGGATGGAAGCAGTCCAGAAGAGGGCAACTAAAATGGTGCAGGGTCTGCATCAGAAATCATATGAAGAGAGACTGAGAGAGCTTAATATGTGTACCCTTGATGAAAGGAGGGACAGGGGGGACATGATAGAAATGTTCAAGTACCTCAAGGGAATCATCAGAGTCCAGGAAGGTAGCATATTTCAGAAAAAGAAATGTGTAAGAACAAGGGGACACAATTTAAAGATAGAGGGGGGACGGCTCAGGGGTAATGTGAGGAAATCTTTTTTCATGGAGAGAGTGGTGGATGCATGGAACTGACTTTCTGGGGAGGTTGTTGGGGCTAAAACAGTAGGGGAATTCTAACATGCATGGGACAGACACAAGGCAATTGTAGTGGGGGTGGCAAGAAGTAGGCTGTTGGTTAACTAGAATCTGCAGCTTATCCAGTAGGTAGGAAAATGGGCAGACTGGGTGGGCCAAGTGGTCCTTATCTGCCGTCAAAGTCTATATTTCTATGTTTGCCTCCAGCTACTTCCTGGTGCCAAAATGGACTGGGGGGTTGCTGGTGCCCTATTCTAGATCTGCACTACCTGAACAAGTTTCACAGGTTGCGCACCTTCAGGATGGTAACTGTGTCTCAGATCATGCCATCTCTAGAGCAAAACATGTGGTTTTGCTCCCTGGATCTTCAGGATGTGTTCTTTCATGTCCCGATTCATCTGTCCCACCAAAGGTTCCTTCGCTTTCGAGCTGAGGGAATCCTCTACGAGTTTCAGGCCATGCCATTCAGCCTCTCCTCTGACCCCAGTGTCTTCACCAAATGCATGACAGTGGTGGCAGCTTACCTGAGGCACCGAAGGGTCTGGGTTTACCCCTGTTTGGATGACTGGCTGATCGCAGGTGCATCCAGGCAGGAGGTGGAGCGGTCCAGGGACCTGGCCCTCCAGACCTGAACCTCCCTTGGCCTCCTGGTCAACGAGGCCAAGTCGGAACTCATGCCCTTGCAGGTGATCAGCTTTATCAGGGTAGAGCTTGACTCTTGCTGAGCCAGAGCTCGGCTCCTGGCAGACAGGGCGGAGGTTCTCTCCTCCTTTGCCCAGTCATTTTTTGTTGGGCAGTTGCGACCTGCCCAGGACTTCCTGCACCTTCTGGGTTACATGGCGGTCTGCTCCAGCATGGTCCGATGGGCCGTTGGAATATGCACTCCCTGCAATGGGAGCTGGCCAGCCATTGGTTTCGGTGCAAAGGTGACTTTGACCAGCTGATCCAGAAGCAGATGATTTGATACCTTTTAATGGACCAACATAGATGTAACAACAAGAACAAAGTGCTCTAGCTTTCAGACCAACCAGTCCTCCTTCAGAAGCCTAATGGCTGTTGTTTAGTAAAAACAATACTTTTAACAGCTAGATCATGCAAAAAAACTGAAAAAATCCCCATTGGTTTAAACTACTCATTTAAAAAATACAAATAATGACGTCAGAGAAGTATAACAGTACCACATTACCTTCAGGCAGGAGGGTCCCAGGGTTAAATGTGCTTGGTACAAAACACATACAAAGAATCTTACTGCATATAAATTCAGTTGACATAAGATAACACTGCTGGAGCAGATGACTCTTAAATCAAGCTACGTGTGTCACAGTGTGTATAAGGATGTGATTACTGAAAAGCAACCCCCAACCAGATTAAAGACATACTAAGATTGTCTTAGGACTCTAAGAAGTTCTAATGCATGCACTGTAGACAAGAAATTACCAGTGAAGTTGTCTTAAAAACATCAGTGCACACTGTATGATGTGTAAAACTTAGCTGGACCTATCACCCAGCTGTACTCTCCAGCTAGATATCATGCCCCATAACTTCAAAAATCTCTAGTAAAGTGACGGCTTTATAAATGATAATTTAACATAAATTGACAGTATTAGTGTCAAACAAAAAACTCTAGTTGAGGACCACCAAGGAATTAAGACCATGTAGCCTGTTATGTACTGATGTCAATATACACTGAGAATTTAACAACTTGATGTACTAGAAGTGTCTAAGGAATCTGAAAAAGTGATAACAATTTTAATTTCTCTCCTCCTCTTCACACAAACAATACACCCTACCCCACCCCACATCCCCATAATGTGGGGGGTGGGGAGGATGACTAGCTTTAAGGAGATTCTCTCTCTCACTCACTCACTCACACACACACACACACACACTCGCTCACTCTCCTAATGAACCTTTATTCACATCAGTCACTGCAATTGTTCCCTAAAGGAATTCAACTTGTCATGAAATCCTAAGCAAAAGGGCTCTTGTATCCTAATACCTACAGAGCAAAAATGTGACACTACTTAACTGTACTTCTAGCTGCGTAGTAACATTTCCAAGGATTCTGGATAGAACTACAATGAAATAAAGCTACCACCTTCCCCAGGATAAGGTAACTAGAAGTAAATATAAAGTATGTGTGTAAGACCAGAGGTCTAACATACCTACATTTCCAGAAATCACTACAATATTACCCTAATGTAAAAAGATCTGTCCAGGACCCCCATGCAAATGAGATCCCGCACGCCAGTATGTACAGAGTTAAAAAAATATGTGACAGTCTATGATAACACTCCTGTATGTACAGTAACAGGCTAGATAATCTGAATATGGTGTAGCGGAATCAACCCCACTCCCGGGCAAAGATAAAAAGTAAGGAGGAATTAATATTCATTATGTGCGTGAAGTAAGAGTAGTAACGTACTGTAACTTCATGTATCTAAATAGAGGCCTACCTCAGTGTGACAGCAAGCCCCAGACTGGTTATATCATGTACCTCACAACACATACCCACACACATACATACTCACATGCACCCACATCCCATACATGCTGAAGTCCTATAATATGTCAGTCTGAAGATGAAGTCTGTGGATGTCAGTTTCTGTAATGTCCCATGAAACTCAGATCAACGTTCATCCCATCTGCTACCATATTAAGATGTAAAATAAGTTTAATCTCATATGCTCGTCTCTGTTGCGTGTTTGAGATTTCCTTTCAAGACCATTACTGACATATCCGAAATTGAGTGGTCAGGCTGGGAGAAGTGGTGCCCCACTGGTTTTTCAGCCTTCTTTCTTCTAATAGTATGTCTGTGCGAGTTCATCCTAGTGCAGAGCTGTTGGCTTGTCTCTCTAACATAACCTCTTTTGCACTGAATGAAATAAACAACATGTTGTGATATGCATGTATAACTCCCATGCACCTTGAATTGTCTATTTTGTGATGTAACCACACAGTCCGAGGTGGAGATGAGCTCACAAGTCTTACAGGTGCGTTGATTGTAGGGTCGTGTGCCATTGTGTGACATGGTATTCTGTTCTGGTGAAAGCTTGCTCCTAATAATTAGGCTGGCTAAATTTGGTGGTTGTTTAAAAGATAGTAGTGGGAGTTCCTTGAAAATACAATTAAGGTTTTCATCCGCATTAAATATTGAGTGGAGGTCTTTAATAATCTTACGTAGAAGTTCAAGGTCTGGATGATATGTGACTACTAAAGGTATTCTGTCTGTAGCTGTCTTTTCTTTATATTGAAGCAGTTGTTGTCTTGGTACTTGCGTTGCACGTTCTGTTATCCTGTCAATTTCTCTGGAAGAGTGTCCCTGCTCCATAAATGTGTTTTTCAACATAGCCAAATGTGTATCTCTGTTATACTCATTTGAACAAATACGGTGACATCGGAATGCTTGACTGTACATGACAGATTTTTTTGTATGGTTTGGGTACTTACTTTTCTTGTGTAGGTATCTCTGTCTGTTAGCTTCCTCTAAATACACGTATGTAAGGTTCCATCCTTAATGGTGACTGTGGTGTCCAGAAAATTAACATTGGTGGTAGAATACTCCAGGGTAAGCTTTATGGTAGGGTGATGGTTATTAAGTTCATGATGATGTAACCCCCTTGTTACCTGGGGTTACTAGAATCCCAGTAAGACCTAGTGGTAATGGGTTTCACACTGTCTCACTCTGTTCTCAGTCTCAGCTGAGACTGAGGGATGACATCACCATAGAACTATCGCAGCTGCATGAGCCACAATGGAATCTGCAGCAGGGAGTTGGAATAGAATGTTGGGAGGTTTGAACAGTAGTCTGTGGGTCAAGTTGGTGTTTGGAGCTTGCTGAGGGAGCAGCACAGCAGCTCTGGTTAGGCTCTTGGTGCCTCAGCCATGACATAGGGCTACATTTAGGTAAAAGGGTGTATGTCTCCACCAAAAGAGAGACACAGAAGGTAGTTTGAAGTGGTGGAGACCGCTGTTTCGGATCTCAGTGCCCCCTTCCTCTGGGGATGGTGGCAGGAAAGGGTTTCCTGCATATTCCTGGGGCAACCCCCTGGTTCTGCTAATAGTGGAGAAGCTGCCTATTTGTTCCAGAGTTTTTTGGGAAACAAGATTTGTGAGTTGCTTGTGGGGCACCTGCAACTGGAGGGTGAGTGTCTACTCTTTCTAAAGGGCCTATGTTTTTCACCCTGGGACTTGTGTGATAGTGGGGATTGAACTACTGAAATAGTGGGAGGCCTAGAGTAATAGGCTTAGCCAAAAAGTATAAGTATGTTCAAGTCCAGCACTTATGGGAAGTCAGGATATGTAGAGGAGATGTGACATACGTCTACCCAGTAATCTACATTGCCAAGCTTTCAGTAAAAGAATTGTTTAGTTTCCAGAGAAATGGCTGGGTATGGATTGTGGGAGCCGGAGGTGGGAGATCCCAGATCCTTAGTGACCAGGTCCACCTCTACGGATTTGCTCTGTGGATTT
The DNA here is from genome assembly GCA_016271365.2 of Neoceratodus forsteri. Taxonomy (NCBI): domain Eukaryota; kingdom Metazoa; phylum Chordata; order Ceratodontiformes; family Ceratodontidae; genus Neoceratodus; species Neoceratodus forsteri. The sequence goes on from CM057449.1 coordinate 1,734,948,152, forward strand.
CTACTTTGCCTCATGCACTTGGCCAGTGATGAGGGAAGTACCCAGACGTGGGATTGGAAAGAAAATTCTCTCTAGGAGTCGAAGGCTCTATGGTGGTTTGGGGAGCCACAACTGGAAAACTGGTTCATTTCCCAAAATGGACCACGGATCAAGTGGCCGGAGGGGGAGCCGGGCCAGTGGGGAAAACCCAAGTAGTGTACAAGTTGGGCTGTGTACACAAAGCTGCATGCAAGTCCGGGCTGTGTGCCTGGTGGGTTCAGAGCCTGAGGGCTGGAAATAGTAAAGAAGTGTTCTGTTGTCTCTAATCTGCATTACCAGGAATGTAGCCCTGTGGGGATCCGTATATGCATTGTTTGTTCAGATTGGATGTGAATAAAAGCCACACTGTAGAATCCCATTCCTGGTTCTGGACATTACAGTTATTGCTTCCTGTGTTTGGATTTACTTGGGTGACCCTGTTCAGAGTAGCCAAACCTAGGTCCCCTGTGCCGAGTAACCTCATCCTCCCCGAACCCAGTCCCCACCAGGTACTGCTGTCAGCTTCAACAGCATGCCACCTGTCATTTGGCAAAAAGGCAGGGGTGAGAGGTTACAATGAAAATCCTGAAGTGCATCTGTGCCCTCTGTCCAGATAATAAACAAATCATCAATGTAATGAAAATAAGCTAGTGGTTTATGGGGACAGTGCCTTAAAAAATCCTCCTCCAAGTCTGCCATAAAGAGGTTAGCTTACTATGGAGCCATTTTGGTGCCCATTGCTGTTCCCATAGTTTAAACATAATGTTTACCATTGAAGTTGAAGTTGTTATGTGTCAAAATGAATTCTATAAGTTCCCCCACCACTTCAGGGTTGTTGTTTTGTTCCGGTCCTTTCTCCTGTATGTATTTAAGGCATGCTGTAAAGCCATCTGTGTGTGGAATATTAGTGTAGAGGGATGTTACATCCATTGTCACTAAAATGGTATCTGCTGGTAAATCTTTATAACCAGAAAGAACAAGCAGAAAGTGCATAGTGTCCCGGATATAACTTTCTCTTTCCATAACCAGCGGTTTCAAAATGGTCTCTACAAACACTGAGATCCCCTCAGTCAAGGTACCATTACCAGAGACTATGGGTCTTCCCGGATGGCACATCAACCTGCTGGAGCTCCAGGCAGTTCGGCTGGCGCTGACTGCATTCACTCCGCATATTCGGGGTCAGGTGGTCCAAGTCCAGATGGACAACACCGCAGCCATGTACTACCTCAACAAATAGGGTGGGATGCACTACCTGCCTTTGTGCAAGGAAGCTCTCCGCATATGGACCCTTGTGCACAGCCTGGAGGCAGAGCTCCTAGCCATTCTTGTGGCAGGAGCCTCCAGTCAGCAAGTGGATGCCCTCAGCCGGGTAGGTGAGGCGTCACACGAGTGGTCTCTCCATCCGGAGGTAGTTCACAGCCCGTTCTCCCAGTGGGGCACCCCTCAGGTGGACCTGTTCACCTCCAAGAGGTGAGGCTGTTCTGTGCCCACCTCCCTCAGCAGGACTTGCTGCAGAGTGATGCCTTCTCGAGGCCGTGGACCCCAGGCTTCTTCTATGCCTTCCCTCCACTTCCCTTGATCCACAAGATGCTGCTCAAGGTCGGGCGGGACAAGGCACAGGTGATCCTGGTGTCTCCAGACTGGCCATGCCAGTTTTGGTACCCTGATGTCCTCAGCCTCAGTAACAGGCTCCAGAGGTGTCTACCACTCTGTCCGGACCTGCTTTCCATCAGTCAGTGGAAGGTACTCCACCCAGACCTTCAGTCCCTGCACCTGACAGCCTGATTCCTGAGTGGCTCCAGGCTTTGGGTCTCTCCGAAGATGTATTTACTGTGGTGGAGGCATCTAGAAAGGAAGTGACCAGAAAATGGTATGCCTTCAAGTGGAAGAGATTCTCCATTTGATGTCAGGGCAAGGGGCTGGACCACCTTGACCTGTCCGGTGGCCAGCATTTTGGACTACTTGTGGTCCCTCTCCAAAGGGGGCCTTTGGTCACTGACCCTTAAGGTGCACCTGGCAGCCATCTTTGTTTACCAGGCGCGGGCTAGTCAGCAGTCAGTGGTGCAGGAGAAGGTGGTCTGGTGCTTTCTCAAAGGCTTAGATCACATTTCCCCTCCAGTGCATGAACCACCACCCTGAGACTTGTTTTGGCAAAGTTCATGGGGAAGCCATTGGAACCGATGCACTGGTGTGACATGTCTCACCTGTCACGGAAGACCGTCTTCTTGGTCTCTCTCATGTCAGCCAGAAGGACTGGGGAGCTCCAGGTGCTTTCAGTGGAGTCTCCTTACTTGGTCTTCCACAGGGACAAGTTTGTCCTATGCCCCAACCTGAAGTTCCTCCCAAAGGTTGTGTTGGAGTTTCACCTTAATCAGGTGATTACTCATCCAGTGCTCTTCCCAAATCACACTCCGGAGGCCGACCACAGGCTCAATACTCTGGACCTGTGGCAAGCGGTCGTTGCTTATGAAGAGTGCACAACTAGAGTTTGGGGAGATGTTCGCCAGCTGTTTGTCACCTGCGCTGAAGCCGCACCTGCAGCCAAGCTATAGGCTGGCGGGTATAGAACCTTCAGGTGGGCTAAAGGCTCATTCCACCTGTCATACCTCTGCGTCGGTGGCTGCTTCTAGGGACGTTCCTATCTAGGAAATTTGCTGGGCTGCTACCTCGAAGTCAGCACACACCTTTATTTCCAATTACCACATTGACTTCAAGTCACACCGGGATGCTGGTTTTGGGACCTCAGTTCACCAATCCGTGTTCCCTAAATAGGGGATGTGCGCCTTGTCTCCCTCCTCCAGGAGACCTGCTAGGAGTATGCCAGATAGTTTGGATAGAACAACATATCCACATCCCTAGAAACACAGATTACTCACGTAACAGTAGATCTCACATTGAGATAGAGCTCTTGCAGCAGGTAATAACCATTAGGAATGTGCTGCCAGGCACAGAGACCCCATGGAAAAAATTCTAGCTAGCAGTCCAAGGCGGGGGACCGTCCCCCTGACATTGGCCCTGCCCCCGACATCACCAGTGGTATGAAGGGGCAGTCTCCCGGCACCACCTCAGTTTTTTATCCACCATTGAGCCATGCATCTCGGCTCTATGGATGCCTTCTGCTTCCAGTCGACCGCCATTTTTGCGCTTCATGCAGTTATCATTTTTTCATTGAAGTACTGAATTCGTTGTGTATGTGTACCCAGTCAATTTCTTCCACAGAGTGGTGGAAATTGAAGTGTGCGTGCGGCGAGCAAATCCTGGCAAAATATGGCCATTCGGCCTGCCTGCTGATCTAGGCCCCGACCATAAGCCGGATGCCTGCCCGCATTGCTTCCACTTCAAAAGGAGGACTTGCATCCACCACCTGAAGACTTTAAAAGCATTCCTCCTTGAACAGCAAGTGGCAGTTATGCAGAAGACCCAGTCGGGGCACAGCTCGTCTTCCTCCTCCACCAAGGATTCCTCCCCTGGAGAGAAGAAATCGAGCAGGAAGCACCATCATCGGGACAAGGACAGGTCCAGGTCAGAATCATATCGCAGGTCTCCACATAAGGCTTCCAAAAGTTCTCCCTCCAGCACGAGGTCAGATTTAGCCTCTCCAATTTCCCTGGCTTTCCTGAGGTTACCGTTGAGGAAGCCCCAGGCTTTCACACGGGAATCCGGCCGGGAGTCTTCCAGACTAGGGCCTTCCCAGGCCCCCGTTTCCCTGGGTATAAGGCTCCACAAGCTTACGCTTGGGTCTCAGCCAGCAGGATCAGCCCATTCTTCGTTGGGCTACAGGTTGGAGCCTGCCATCCACAAGGCCGTGACCTCTGGATCGTCGGACAGGACAAAAAAGTCTGACGACACCAGCAGGTGTCTGGAAGACGAGCACCACAAGAAACCACACTCGCCTTCCAAACTGTTGTCGGCTGGGGCTCTGGACTGCCGTCAGTCCTCAGGCGCCTTTGGACTGCACTAAGTAGCCAGACCAGACGGCGCCCTCCAAGCTAACTTCTTATCCGCAGAGCTTTGAAAATTATCTGACTTCATACCCAGTGTCCAGTGACCTGACGCCTGCCTCTAAGGGAACCACGGACCAAGCATCACCTCTTCTGCCACTTTCTCCCCCTTGGGAGCCTGATGACCAGCCACCAGGGCACCCGATGCTAGGGAATGGCACACCATCGGACCTGATATTGGATACAGTGGCACCGTCGGACCTGATGACTGGGGGGACTATACTTCGGGGTCCGATGCCAGGCTCCTCGGGCGCCCCAACTCCAAAGCCAGAACCCCAACTGGGTCCTGTCATCCCTTTGGCAGAGGTCGGTGCTTTTTTCACCAACTGGTGGAACACTATCAATGAGGACCTTTTGCCCAGACTGCCAGAGCTGCAACCTACCTTGTAGGGACCCCTGTACTGGCTTTGCCTAGGCATCTGACTCCTCCACACAAATCGCCTTTGCCACCCCAGATGCCAGCACACCCGGCTCCAGGGGGTGATGGACAGGAGTTTCCAGAATGACGAAGGAACGGTTGTTACCAGTCATCCAGATTCTCTTCTAGACGCCAGAGTAGTTCTAGGGGACGACGGTCTGTGTCATCAGAGGAATCCACTGAAGGTTCCTCCTCCAATGATTCATTAGAATACAACTTGTCTCTTCCATCCCCAGATCCAAGGGCGGATACCCCAAGATCTCCTCAGGACAATCCCTCCTTCTTGGATGTGATGAGACACATTAAGTTCCTTAACCAGTGGGAGATGGAGGATTTAGACCCCGAGAGAGGCTACCTGGAGAAATTCTTAGGGGCCACTGACCCGAAACCATCAGTCATTCCATTAGTGGAGCCCTTCCAGGACGTTACGAAAATAGCCTGGAGACACACTTCCATGACCTTGGCAGTTCCTAAGAAGGCTGTCTGCTTATGTAGGACCCCTAGGGAGGAGCCACATTTGAGTGAACAACCCATAGTGGATTCGATGATTTTCCCAGGTGCTCATGGGAGGACTCAACAGCCAAAACATATGAGCTCCCAACCACTGGATAAGGAGTCCAGGAAGATGGACCATTTTTGCCAGAAGGTGTACTCTTTGGTCACCTGCACGGGTCCGGTCATTGAATTTTCTGGCACACATGGTGGTGTATCAGAAATCCCTCTTGAATAAGGCCATGGATCTGGCTTGGTCACAGCGTGACTCCACTAACAAGACAGAGCTCTTAGCCGTTCTTCAGTCCAGCGCTGATGTTGGCAAGCATGTCCTCAGGTGCTCGTATGACTCAGCAGACACTGCCGCTAGAGCAGCTGCCACAGGGCTATATCTATGGCACTACTCCTGATTGATGGTCTCAGGCTTCCACCAGGAGTTGCAGGACACTATCCTGGATGCCCCTTTCCAAGGACCAGTTCTTTTTGGCCAGGAGGCTGAAAAGATGATCATTGGCCTGCAGGACTCAGGAAAAGCAGTTTCTGAGGTCCACAAAATGTGTAAGTCCGAGCCAACCCCATCCAGGCATCGTTCCTTTCACAGGCAACAAGGCCAGCAGGGTAGACGACAACAGCAAAGAGGGGATTACAAGAGGAAAGGAACCCCACTGTCCTCAGGGGCACAGGGAGCTAAGAATGCCAAAAACACCAGAGCTCCCTTCCCCACTCCAACAACCTCTGCATGACTCCCTGCCCGCTGTCCCTCCTTTGGCAGAGCAACAGGGAGAGGCAGTTGGAGGGTGATTCTCCTTTTACCTCAGAGATTGGTCCACTGTCACCGAGAATCAGTGGCTACTCCAGATTATGAAAAGGAGTTACACCATGAAATTCACCTAAATTCCTCCAGACAACCCACCAGTTCCCGCCCATTGCTCCCCATTCCACGCAGGCCTCATCCGGGTAGAAATCCAAGCCTTCCTGAGAAAGAAAGTGATCCAAGCAGTGCCACCAAGTCAAAGAAGAAGAGGATATTACTCCCACTTCTTCCTAGTCCCAAAAAAGACAGGGGACCTTCATCCCATCTTGGATCTTAGTCAGCTGAACGACTTCATCAAATACAAAAGGTTCAGGATGGTGACACTGCTGGGATTGCTGCCCATGCTTCGCCAGGGGGACTGGCTCTGCTCCCTGAACATGCAGGATGCCTGTACAGTATGCATATCAAAATCCTACCGTCCCACAGAAAATACCTTCATTTTGCCTTCCAGGGAGAGCACTACCAGTTCCGAGCATTGCAGTTTGGTCTTTCCTTTGCACCTCAGGTGTTCACCAAGTGCCTGGCGGGGGTGGCAGCAGCTCTCAGGAGTCAGGGACATTACATCTACCCCATCTCAACGACTGGCTCCTGACAGCTCCCACAAGGGAACAGCTGTGTCACACACTGGAAAGTACCTTCCAGCTGTTCCAAGACCTGGGGGTTACTTTGAATCTTCGCAAGTTGTCCCCCTGGCCCAGTCAGAGATTACAATACATGGGGCCATGTTGGACACCATCCAGGGGAGAGCCTTTCTCCCCTCAGACAGGGCAGATCTACTAAGAGTACTGGCTCAGAGGGTCATTTCCACAAACCAGACTCCAGCCAGGATGGTTCTACAACTGCTAGTCCATATGGCAGCCACCGTTGTGACAGTACCCTTAGCTTGTTTACACATGAGAGTTCTCCAGTGGAATCTCAAGGTACAATGGGACCAGTGTTTGGACGATCTCGAGCAGCCAGTCTGGATTTCCAAGGCAGTGTATCAGACTTTTGAGTGGTGGCTCACCCCCTCCCAACTAGAATCCGGGACTTCTATTCAAAATCCCAGTCCTCGGCAGATCCTGACAATGAATGCCTCAGGACTAGGATGGGGTGCACATTTCAAAGACTATCAGACAAGGGGGACATGGACTCCTTTGGAACACAATCTCCACATCAATATGCTGGAGATGAGAGCTTTTCTGTATGCCTTACAGACGTTCCAGACGGTCCTTCTTCCAGGCCCCCTACTGATGCAGATGGACAACATGTCAGTGGTCTTCTACATCAACAAGCAAGGGGGCACACACTCTTATCCCCTCTGCAGAGAAGCCATGAGAGTCTGGTACTGGGCAGTGGAGCACAACCAGGAGATCACAGCAGTTCATGTTCCAGGAGTACTAAACACCCTAGCCAACAGCCTCAGCTGCTCTCGGTCTCAGGCTTACAAATGGCAGCTACAGTAGTAGCACTGAATTAGTCAAAGGATTTTTAAGGCTTTTTAAAAATCCCTGTTGAGAATTGTGAAACCTTTAGTTAGGGATTTTGTTTTGTTTGTTATTGTTCACTGCTACCCAGAGAGGGTTGTCTCATCTGATAGTGTAGTTGAAAATCTACCAGATGGCACTTAAGTACTGTAGTAGGAACTGGCCTCTTTCTGTAGGTGTAACAAAAATAATTTTAGAGGATTTTTTACCCTAAATTTTGTGAAGGATAAATAGGGAATCTCACAAAATTACTTGACAAATTTGGCGCTACTACTTCTACAGGACATAGTAGACAGTCTTTTTGAAAGATGGGGACTTCCAGAACAGGACCTCTTGCATCCCCACTCAATGCCAAACTGCCCAGTTTCTGCTTGCTAGATCCAGGGCCTGGTGTTTTTTTGGTGAGCTGCGTTGTCCCTCTCTTGGACAGGGAGATTCTTGTATGCCTTCCCTCCCTTCCCACTGCTTCAGAGAGTACTGCTCAAGCTACAAGTGGAACGAGCTATCATAAATTCTTATAGCGCCATTCTGGCCTCAACAGATTTGGTTCCCATTGCTCCAGCAATTGGTAACTGAACCTCCATTTCCTCTTCCCCCTGTTTCCTTGCTTGCTCTCCCAGGAGCAAGGTACTTTGGTGCACCTGAATCTCCAGTGTCTGCACCTGCATGTATAGCTCCTCCAGACTTGGTCAGGGACAGGTACGAGGTATCCACAAGGATAGCGGAGGTCCTAGTGACCTCGAGGAAACCCTTGACCAGGGCCGCATACGCCATGAAATGGAAGCGCTTCTGCCTATGGGCTTCGTCCCGTCGCTTGGATCCATTCACCTGTTTGGTGAATTCAGTCCTGCAATATCTCCTTTCCCTCTCTGATGTGGGACTCAGCTATTCGTCCATAAAGGTACACCTTTCTGCACTGTCAGCTTATAATGTACCAGTGAATGCCAGGACCCTGGCACAAATGGACCTGTCCTGCACCTTTTTGCGTGGTATAATGCACATTAAGCCACCCAAGCGGGACCATATTCCCTCATGGGATCTCTTATTCATGTTAGAAAAACTTACGTTGCCTCCTTTTGAGCAAGCCACAAGTTGCGAGCTATGCTTCCTGTCTTGGAAGGCGTTGTTTTTAGTTGCCATTACTTCAGCCCGGAGTGTTTCCGAGCTTTGATCTCCGATGTGTAAAGAGCCTCATTTGATTTTTCACAGGGACTGGGTATCCCTGCGCACTAATCCTAAGTTCCTCTTGAAGGTGGTGTCCGAGTTCACTCTTAACCAGGACATTCATCTCCCAGTTTGTTACCCAGAGTACTCAAATAAAGGGGAAGCCTTGTTGCATACTCTGGATGTTCACAGAATTATTTGTTTTCACGTAGACTGTACTTGGTCTTCTAGGAAGTCAGACCAGTTGTTTGTGTCTTTCGCCCACAGAATGTTAGGGGTACCAGTGACTGAGCAGACATTGTCCAAATGGTTGGTCAATTGTATAGTTTTCTGCTACCAAAAGTATGACAAACCTTTACTGGGACTGGTTAAAGGTCACTCCACCAGGGGTGTTGCCACTTCGTTTGCATCCCTACGAAACATCTCGGCAGCTGATGTCTGTGCAGCTGCCACTTGGAGGTCTGTCCATACTTTCATTAAACACTGGAGTTTGGACATTGCTTCCAGAAGGAGGGCCAGCTTTGGCCTTGTCGTCCTCCAGGGACTGCTCTCTTAAGAGCACTGGTGTTTTTTTTTTCTCTATTACCACTTCCCTTCTGACCTGGATTGCATACTTGTACTGCTTGGGACTCAGTCCTAACAGTTATTACCTGCTGCAAGAGTTCTATTTCGAAGTGAGATAGTACAGTTACGTAAGAACTTACCGTAACAGTATATCTTCGAGAAGAGTTCTTGCAGCAGGTATGCTTTCCCTCTCACCTTCCCCCTTGGTTATATACATTTTCTTCTCTCTGGGGGATGTTAGAACTTCCTCGGTTCCCCTTTATGCTAGCAAGGTCTCCAGCGGGCGAACTGAGGTGGTGCTGGGGGACCGCCTTGTTTATACCATTAGTTGACGTTGCGTAGAGCCCGATGTCGAAGCGGTCCTCCCCCTTGGACTGCTAGCTAGAATTTTTTACATGGGGTCCTAGTGCCTGTCTGCATAGGCCTAATGGTTATTACCTGCTGCAAGAGCTCTTTTTGAAGATCTACTGTTATAGTAAGTTGTTACGTAACTGTACTTTCTAGGAATGGTATATGTTGTTCATCCACACGGACCCACCTGATCTCCCCTGGCTTAGGACCACAACCTCTGCTTCCAGCGGGCAAAATCTGGCGTAATGGGACGGAGCCGAGGAATATACCACCCGGGTGGGTGGTAGGAGCCAGCTTGAAGACTTTCTGGCACTTCTTATAGGGGAAAGCACTATCCCAGATAGTGTGGATGAACAACATATACCACTCCTAGAACTACTGTTACAGGGGAGGAACCTGTGTTATCTTGCTGCCTGAAAAAGTAGTCCCCACAGCTCATACATATATTATTTATTATATGAACATACAAATACAGTCTTGAATTGATTTCTGATGTGTATATGTTCATGCACATATGACTCAGTGTGCCAGATTTCTAGCTCAGACTACAGTACTGTGACTTTCTGACTGTGATTGTCTTGCTCGCCCTCTCTCTCTCCCCCTCCATGTGGGATGTGTGTCACTTACATTGTGGGGTCCTGTCCCGGACTGCTACCACATGCTTCTCGCTGGCGTGCTCTCTCTCTCTCTCTTCCTACAGCGATGTCTGCCACTTACACTGTGGGGTCCTGTCCTGTGCCGCTACCTGTGATGTGCTGCCAGTGCTGCAAGCTACTTGCATGTTCTGTTGCACCCAGCCGCTCTATAGTGTCACTGGCTCACTATGTCATTTCTTGACATGTGCAGATAAACATGTTTTGGGAAAAGCAGAAGTATGGTTTAAACTTGACATACTTGGGCACACTGCTGAAAAACCTGTCTGACTCTCGCCGCAGTGTGGGACACTGCTCACTTTCTGTCTCTCTCTCTCTCTCTGTCTCTCTAGCACCTAGTCTGCTGCTAGCTTTCTGCCTCTCTCTTGGGTGCCCTTTTTTACAGCACAGTCGGGGGACACTGGAGGGAGGGCCAGGTATGGAAGATCTGTGTGGGGGCTCAGCAGCTGGCCATTCACCAATGTGCAGGGACAGTCATTCTCTCCCAATTCCCCGCACTGCCTCCCAGTCACACTCTGACCTGTCCCCCTTTTCTTTCCCATTTCTCTGAAGCACACTGTATTCCATTTACTGTCTCCCACTTCATGATTTTCACAGTGGCTGCCTTTTTTGTTTCCTTTCTATAGAACAAACGAGTCCCAATGGCATTTCACTGAGTCGCTCCGTGAAGCTGCAGATTAAATAGGGGATTTAATCCATGGGCACGCAAAGTGACTCCACCAGTTGGGTTGTGCGTTTTTGCCACCCCATGTTTTAAGGTGAACTAGGGGACTCAAATTGCCTTGTGGACATGTACGCCTAGGTCCTCAGCCTCGCTAGAACAGTACAGTAGGGCAAGCTGGAGGACTGATTAGACTTGGCAGTTTGTGAGGTAACTATGGAAGGCAGTATGAACTAGTGGTTCAAGAACCAAAATAGGGAACAGGGAGTTTCTTCCCCTGGTTCATTTTGTGACCGCTAAGTGAGTCACTCATCTTCTCTGTGCTTCAGTCCCCCACTCCTTGAAAAACTGGGAAGAAGCAGGACGCCAAGAGGAAAATGAGACCCTGCATCTCAGGTGGGCTATATTGGGTAAATAGATTGTGAATAGATAATGTTTTGCTCTTGGAGCAGCTTTTTTTGAATGACAATTGTGGCTGCACTGATTTGTGCGTACCACAGTTTTGGTTTTGGACTAGTTGTGTCTGTAATTTATCTGCAGTGGGTGAACAATGCCACAAATGTGGCTGACAAGGTGGTCAAAGTTTTCCGATAGATCTTTTCTGACCCACTAGAGGTGGTTCATCTGCCACAGGGTGCGATACACTGATGGGACAGTGTCTGGAAGCTGGTCTGTGGATACATGTGCTTTGCAATACCTTTCATATACATCTGTAACAATTAGGCATCTTTCATGAGCACTAGGAAAGAATGTGTTTGTATTAGTGACTGATACTAGCAGGCACTTCTTAGATGTTTTATCATTGTCTGTCTTCTTAAGCACCACTTATCTAACCGTCTGTAAACTTCGTATAGACATTCATTTTTATTTTTAAATGTAACTTTTTTTAATTTTATGTTTATTCTTTTTTTTTTTCCATATTATTTTTTACCTTTGGTTTTTCCATTTTCTCCTCATATACCCCCCTCCCCCTCGCGGCATGCACGTGGGTGTGTGGAGGCACATGCACGCCATGTCTTCACGCTTCTGTGTCTCTTGCTGTCCGGCACTGTCCTCCGGTCTCCACTAAGGGGCATCCCTGGGAGAGGTGAGCAGTTCACGGACACTCGATCCTCTCCCTCCCCTGCCAACCCCTGAAAACCCGAGGTCTTTCCCGACCCCGGGTCGTCAGCATGGCGCGAGATGTGGCATTCAGCGACTCAACCTTTAGTGCCACTGGGGCCGGCCCAACTTTATGTTTATTCAATTTCTGAACATTATAATCCAGAAGTACATTTCAAAGCAGAAATTATTACATCACTGGACTCTGCACCCCATCTTAACCACTCTGCGTTCTGACTGGTTTCCCAAGGTTTTTTTAATTCTAGGCTGAGGTGTGTCAGCCAGGGTGTAGCTCAGGTGTGCTAGTTCCTTTCCTCCCAAAGAGTGAATGCATCATAGCTGTTGCATTTCTGCCTACCACTGTTCTACAGGGCATGAGTTTGCTCCCAAATGGATGACTTGCTAGCAGCATTTGTACCACCAGGCCGTTCTAGATGTGAGCTGTGTATTTGTGAATGAACATCCCCTTTCAGTCTACAAGGACACTGCACAGAACTGATCAGTTTGTTAATTGATATTCAAACCCCAGGAAATCTTAATGTATTTTGATAAATGCAGTATGGTCTCACTATAGGACTGCCCCGGAGCCGAAATGGTTAATAGAACCTATGCTGAGCAAACTTCACTTTAGTGACTCCCACCACCACACCAGATTGTTTTCACACACTTCCCTGCAGCTGATCAGGCTTGGGTACCTTAGTTCACTGCTGACGGTCTCTTCTCTGCCTGGAGTGCCTCTCCGCTGCTGGCAGGCAGACGTCCACATGTACTTGTTTGCACTACCACCCAGTCTAATCTAACAGGAAGGAACATGCTTTACCATGCTCCTGCTGACATGTTTGCAATGCAACATAGGTGCAGGGGTTGAAGTTGCAAACTGTTGTCCAGCTCGAGCAGCGCCACAGTGGTGCTGAAATAACCGACACTCACAGATTAGCAGTCAGCAAAAAATAATTAAAAAAAAGGGGGGGGGACAAAACTGGGACAAGTAAGCAAAAATCAGGACAAAAGTGACATTTTGCAAAACTTGGGACACTGGGACATGCTGCCTAAAATAGGGACTGTCCTGGGAAAATGGGGACTGTTGGTAGCTTTAGAAATAAGGGGAGTGGCAACCCATACTGGATCTCAGGCACCTAAACAGGCATTTACTGAAGCCAGAGTTCAAAATGATGACCCTGACTACAATCCTTCCAACCTTAAGACAAGGGGATTGGTTGGCATCTCTAGATCTAAAGGATGCATACTTTCACACCCCCATGTGGCTGTCCCACAGACAATTCCTCAGATTCAGACTGCCGTCAGGTCAGTACCACTTCAAGGCAGTGCCATTCAGACTTACTTCTGCTCCGAGGTGTCCACAAAATGCTTAGCTGTGGTTGTGGCACACCTCAGGAGAGAACGAGTAGCAGTCTTTCCTTATCTGGATGACTGGCTAGTCGTGGGACAATCTCCTCTACAGGTGAGGGAGTCTCTGGCACTAACACAGGAACTGCTATGGTCACAGGTTCCTGGTCAACCTGAAAAAGTCAGTGCTACAGCCAGTACAGCTCCTAGAGTTCATAGGCGCCAAGCTGGATTCAGTGAGAGGAAAGATTTTTCTTCCCCATGCAAGGGCAGACAGCCTGGTGCAGTTAGCAAGCACCTTCAGGCTCCAAAGCCTAAGGGCAGCCAGGCATTTCCTGCAGTTGTTAGGCCATATGGCAGCTTCAACAGCTACGGTGTCAGGGGCAAGGTTTCAGAGGAGAGATGTCCAGTATCATCTCAGTCTTTACTGGCATCAGAAAAGAGATTCACTATCAAAGCTGGTGCCAGTCACACAAATGCCTTGCATGCACTTCAGTGGTAGTTGGACATGGATAGTCTTAGACAGGGAGTGCCATTCCTACAGGAACAACCCTCCCTAGTGCTAACCGCAGATGCTTCCCTACTAGGGTGGGAGGCACACCTAGAGGAGCACACTGCTCATGGCACATGGCTCAAACAAGAGTCATTACTTCAAATCAATCTGCTGGAGCTCAGAGCAGTCTTCCTAGCACTTAAGGCATTCGGCAGCATGCCGTGGGGAAAGGTGGTACAGGTCGGGACAGACAGCACAACCACAATGTACTACATCAACAAACAGGGAGGCACAAGGTCAACACCCCTGTGCACAGAAGCCATGACAATTTGGAGCCTGGCTTATTCCCTGGGTATTGTCTTGTCAGCAGTCCACCTGCCAGGAAAGGACAATGTGCTGGCAGATGCACTGAGCAGGATAAATCAGAACCATCACGAATGGTCACTGAACATGCAGGTGTTGCAGGTAGTGTTCAAAAGGTGGGGCACTCCAGAGATAGACCTCTTTGCAACCCCCGACAACTACCAGCTCCCCCAATTTTGCTGCAGGCCTCCAGTGAAGGGCTCAGTCCCACTGGATGCACTGATCCTGGATTGGACAGGGAAGTTCCTATACACCTTCCCTCCATTCCCTTTGCTGTTGAGGGTCCTGAACAAGCTCAGATCTCATCCAGCTGCAATGATCCTCATTGCTCCAGATTGGGCCAGGCAGCCATGGTATTCCCTGGCTCTGGCACTATCAGTTGCCAAGCCAATCAGCCTCCCCAGGAGGCACAACTTGCTGACTTCCTTCCAAGGCAGGATCATGTACCCCAACCTTCAGTCTCTCAGGCTCAAGGCTTGGCTCTTGAGGACCTAGAGTATGCCAACCTGCACCTCTCGTAAGGGGTTATGGAGGACCTTAGGGTTTCTAGGAAGCCCTCCACTAGAAAGACATACATGTCCAAGTGGAAATGATTTCTGTCTGGTGCCAGAACAAGAGCCTGGACCATACTCAGGTGGGTTTACCAGTAGTCTTGGATTATTTGACCCACCTTCATTCCTTGGTCTGAGACCATCCACTCTGAAAGTGCAGTTGGTGGCTGTTTCAGCTTATCTGTGAGCAGGCAAGGCAGTTTCTATGTCCTCAAATCCAGTGTTCAGGAAATTCTTTAAGGGTTGTTACCAGGATGTGAAATTCCTATACCTTAGGTGCCCCAGGGCAGGCACTTTTGCATCAGGACACCTACGGATCTTCAATGCCTGCCCTGCAGAGCACCTAAAATGTTCTACTGTCTCCGTTTTTTTGTTTAACGGCGGCTTTAATGGCACTGGGGACTTTTTTTTTCCGGAGTGGAGACTGGAGTGCAGCGCAGAGAGCTGACACTGGGACACAATCACGAGCTACACTAAACTGCTCGTCCCAGTGTCAGCTGACATGTTAAGATGCTGGCTAAGGAGAGGAGGGCATTATTTGTCCTACAGCCAACCACAATGTAGCAGGGATCCTTCTGTCACTGCTGAAGGCGGGTTTCACCATCGGATGCCAATCGCGGACTGCAGTTTGCATAGCGTGCCCGCCCCTTCTTCAGTGTGATGCCGGGACCCTGCTGCAAAGCGTGGCAGTCTGCGCTATAGTGCTGAGCTGTTAGGTTGTTCTTGTGCGTGTGAGCGAGAATGAACCTCAGAGAAGCGCCCACACAGCAATCGTGATCGCAGATTGCGATCAGACTGATAGGTGAGTGACCGACTGGTCTGTGTGAAAAAAAAAAAAAAAAAATCAAAAGCTCTTTTAAGAGCTACACACTGCCGATATACCATTTAATTGCTGTACTTTGAATTGGGGGGGCTTAGATATAGGCCGGAGAGGCGAATGAGACCATGAGGTTCTGTGGTAGCATGGAGAGCAAAATCGGGATTCGGGGACCTTCACCAGGTGAAGGAAATGTCAAACAATATAGAAAAAAGTTACTTTACTAAGACAGGGCTACTGTATATTATAGTAGTAGAGGAACAACTCGGAGTGCTGTGCAGTCATTGAAAGGGATAGTAAACTTAGCACATTATTACAACAACTTAAGAGCTGAAGTTAATTAGCTGGTCTTAAGCAAGCAGTTTATGGTCTGTCTGGATCTGATTGTACTGCAACAGGCATACAACTGCTGGAAAAAAAAAAAAAATCAGCCAAACAGACTAATAGTCTGACTAGACCTCCGTAGATATAAAGTCTTGGTGTAGTAGGGGCCATTCATATACGTTTTCAGGCTGCAGCAAGTTGGCAACAAGTCTGTCTCCCCAGTTACTTGCTTACAGCTTCTTGGGGAACTTTGCTGTGTATAATTCACAGCATACCTCTCAACTGTCCCTGATCTTCAGGGACGTCCCTGATTTTACCTCAAAATTTTACTCTGTCCCTCCTAACAATTGTGTTTCTATGACCAAACAGTAGGGTTTGTAAGCACAAAATAATGTCAAACATTAAAGTTACAGATTTGTTCTTCCTTAGAAAATGTGTTTTACACTAAGCCCCTTATTCTTCCAGGTTCCTGAGTACGTGTCACCAATTTTGAAGATGTGTCCCTGATTTTGGTCCTTTGTCCCTGATTTTTTAAGCCTTGTCCCAGATTTATGAGGCAGGAGGTTGAGAGATATGATTCACAGACAGTAAAATCTGTCCATCGATAAAATCTGAGCCTGTGTGTTAGTAACTGCCAGCTACTGAGGCATAAAATAAAATTAAAAAAGCTTTTTATAGTAGAGGCCTGGTAAGGAGCTTGGCTAATAGAGCTATTGCCTTGGACCTAGTTGTACAATAAAGTACCATCTAGCTAAGCTAACCTAAATAAAGGTTGAGGTTGAAACTTCAGACTGAGAGGGGGTGCTGCTGCCAATCTCTAAAGTTAAAAAGCTTTTTAACAACCTCCTCTGACCTCTGTCTGTAAATACAGCGTGGGGTCTAAAATAAAACATCTTAAAGAAAGTTTGAACAAGCTTTTTCCTACAACTTAAGCTACTGTTGAATTTTATTACCTAAAATCTGAATACTGTTTAAAAAATAAATCTGTTTAAAACAAATTTTATCTAACCTAAAATCTGAATACTGATATAAAACTCTGGTTAGTTTTTTTTTTTTTTACAAGCTACTCTGTGGACAATCTCAAATCTGAATACTGAGTGATATAAAAAATCTCTTAAGCTTCTTTTATAAGCTAGTCTCTACTTGTCTGTGGCAGACTACTTTCTGAATAAAAAAGTACAACTGTGAGCAAAAAAAACACTTAAGAAATAATCAGACACACAGTCAGTTTTAAGTTGCTACATTTATTATATTGACAAAGACGACACACAATTTTTCTTGTTGCGTTTAATGACAATAAACAGACAGACAACTTAAAGTTCATTTCAACAGATTAAACATTTTCTGAGTGCGTACAGCATTAGCTTAGTCAGATACCATGAGTCTTTTTATATTTGGACTTAAGAGAAAGCGTATTGATGAGTCTGTTGGATCTTGGTGGTGATGAGCGAAATGCTTGGTCCAGTGAAGATGACTTTAAAATGATGTAAACTAAAGGCGGCATGTAAATATTTTTCGGCATGTACTTTTGCTGACTACATGCCCAAGTGGGCATGTACTTTTTCATGAATTTCATACACTGGTTGTTACACTTACCCCCCATAGAACTCCCACTCCATTGTGGGACTGGAACATATGCACTACACAGCTCATGCAGCCACCTTTTGAACCTATGGCTCCGGCAGATCTCAAGTATGTAACTTGGAAGACTGTGTTCCTAGTTGCTATTACTTCAGCCAGAAGGATCAGTGAGTTGCAGGCCTTGTTTGTGGAGACTGACTACATTGCATTCCGCAGGGATAAGGTGGTCCCTAGGACCAATAAGAAGTTTCTTCCTAAAGTGGTTTCATACTTCCACATCAATCAGTCTATCACACTACCAGTCTTTTTCACTGGCCATTGCTCCTCAGGGGAATGTAGACTGCATAGCCTGGATGTAAAAAGAGCTATCTGCTACTATTTGGAGCATACAAAGGGCCACAGAGAGGACAGATCCCAACTCTTTTTGACCTATGGGGAAGTAGGTAAAGGTAAACCAGTCACAAAAAGATCCATTGCCAGGTGGATAGTGGCTTATATCCAGTTCTGTTATGTCAAGGTGGGCAAGCGGGCCCCACAGGGGCTTAGGGCCCACTCTGCCAGAGGGACAGCTGCATCAATTGCAGCTTCAAGGGACATCTCTCTACTGCAAATCTGTAAAGCAGCTACCTGGAAAACAGTCCACACATTTACCAAACATTATTGCCTGGATACCCAGGCTAGGAATGATGCCAGGTTCAGTATAGCAGTCCTCCAGAGCTTGTTTTCTAAATTGGTCCTCTGCCCGCCTCCAAAGGCACTGCTTGGGTAGTCTGCATTTGTCAGAATACAGTAAGATTTCCTGGGATTTGAAGAAAACATTACTTACCATAGTAATATTGTTTCTTTCAAGGGAATCTTACTGTATTCTGAGCTCCCACCCTTCCTCCCTTGCTAGGACATACAGGGCACTTCATATTGTCTGTACAACTGATGCTGGAAACCTGTGGGTACCTACTAGTTTCTTGAGCATCTGTTGACTTGAGTCCTAGGAGATGCCCTCTGTTTTTTTTAAGAGGTGTTTACCCCTAAGAGGGGGATTGATTTATTTTTGTTAGATTAGGTAGCTAGTTTGTTAGCTTCTGCATGTTTCTTAAGAATCTGACGGTTGCAGGAAGTGCAACCAGGGACAGTGGTTTGAAAACCAAGCTCGAGCCTAACATTCCACTATTAGCATAGGTTCTATGTACCTACAGGGGGTCCTTTCTTAGCCAGTGCAGAGTGCTATTCAGATACATAAGCCTCACTGAAAATGTCTCGCAGGTCTGTTACCACATCTAATATCATCAACCTGGGGTATCAAATTACTGATACGTTCCAAAAATACAAATTCACAATCCTTTCACTCTACTACATTTGACATTCCCTTATAAATAAAGCATTTTAAAGTTACCTTCACAAGTGCTTAAAGAGCTAGTACAGTGCATTAAATGAATATTAACTTTTAAAAGTAGTCCGATGTTATTTCTTTATATCTGAGGTACTCTTTTTCTTTGTGCTAATTAGACAATATTTGATTTGACAGTATTAGATGTAGTGATGTGTGGAACAACACTATACCTGGAGGCTGTCATATTTCTTTTCCTTTTTTTTTTTTTTTTAATATAGCTTTTTGCCCGTGACTGCCACCTAGTCCTACCTTCAGGCTCCCTACCGATCAGCCGTGAGTGCTGCTTCTGCCACAGTCATGGCTGTTGAGGATCTGCATGGTGTGGAGCCCGAGGACTGCATGCACTGTCATTCTTGGTGGTCATGGGAAAAGTTTTTTTTTTTTTTCCTTTTTTTCTCTCTGCTTCCCTGATTTCCCCGCTCACCACTCTGTGACATTGGACTTGGCCTCTGGCAGTCTCGAACATCAGCAATACACATTGGGCTGACTCCACCACCTCCCATGGGGGAGCAAGCTCACTGTGGGGGGGGGGGATGCTGCTGCATAGGGTTCTGGCCATCTCCCTCCCTGGCTGGCTCACGCCCCCACCCAGCACTCCCCAGCTTGGCTAGCCAATACTGACGTGCCCTGGTCACCAGTGTGGATATGCAGTGCGCTTCCCCTTGAGCCATTGGGCACTCCTGGAAGCTGCCATATTTGATTGTATTCACCCTCTTACCATATCAGCATTGTGGTGACTTTACAGACTGTGACATCACGGATGCTCAAAAGCAGCCACTGGCCTGCTGCCAGACTGATCACCAATGATATCATAATCAGTGAGGCAATAATTCTGATGAGGTGCCGTATGAAGGAGAATGGAACTAGATTTGTCAGCCTCCAGTTAAAGTACTGCTGCTCTTCACACCCCACGATATATCATCAGGAAGAAAACCTCCTAGTTGGCAAAAGGAAACAGAAAAATATATGTCTGAAATCGAAATTAACAACTGGCTATGATTAAAAGCTTACAGTATTTTTTGGTGCTGCTACCTCTTTAAGCCTATGATTTGGTACCCTTATGGTATGCTGAGACTCACTATCCCGACACTGACCTGCTTGGGCAGTATTGCTCGACAGGTTCAGTATCCAGGCAGTGAGCATCCCGGCAGTAGGAAACCCGACAGCTGTTTACAGGGTTAAGGTTGAGGATGCAACAGTTTGCTACCTTACCCCTGTTGATGGGATTCAAATACTGGAGGAATTGGGAAGCTGGCTGAGCTACCCTGGTGGTGTTGAGGGCTAAACCACTGGCAGCTCAGCCAGGGTGCTCTTGGGAGGTGTGGGTTCTATCCCGCGCTGCGTCTGGTAACATTTAAAAAAAAAAACAACTAATTTTTTCAATTCCGAGGTCTGCTTCCCCTTGGAGTTAGTTATTTTAGTTATGGGGAATGTGGGGGTGGACCCCACATGAGGAGTTCGGGGGCAAAGCCCCCATCTTGCATTTTGTATTTTTCAATCAGATGCCTGAAATTGTATTTTCAGGCATCTGATTGATTCGGGAGCATAGATTTCAGGCCAGTGGGGTTGGTATCCCGAGACTCAGGATACTGAGTTTAGGGATACCATAGTATATCCTATGATTTTGTTTATTGGCATTTATCAGCACTAATTGCCAACATAGAGCATTAACTCAAGAGAATCACCATTATGGTACAGTTTTGCATCAGTGAACTCTAATGCTGAGTGTGGTTACGAAACCTTTCTTGAGACTATCAGCAGCAGAACATTTTGTTTTGCTTGTTATGGAACTCTCTAGATACAGTTCTGATCAAGAGATCAAGGAGTCAGGGGTGTGGCCTGACCAGGCAGAAGATGGCAGCATAGTTCAGAATCTCTGCAGGAATGACTGCAATCTAACCTCATCCAGCCTTCACCAGACCTTTCTTTGGTACCAGCTCCTGTGACCATCCTGTAATCTTACTGCCTGACACAGTTTGTAAGTCATTTTTGATCCATCATCTACTTATATTCAATTATTCTACACTGTACTGCAGCATACTGGGCCTCATCTTTCAGCATTATGGCAGATCTCCAAGTACAACAAAGCTCACTTGCTAGAGTGGAAGTAATGTTTTCTAAACTGATGGCTGAGATTAATGATCTAAAGACCTCCACCCAACAGAATGCGACCACTCTTGAAACTTTTAGCCAGAAAATGAGAAAGCAACGGCCTGTAACACCACTACTATTCATGACCTCCAGGCTACTGTCCGTAATCGAGATCAAACTATTAAATCCCTACAAGCCAAAACTGACGATATTGAAAATCTTAATTGTCGCAACAATTTACAGTTTTTTGGCTTCCCTGAAGGTGTAGAATTAGGAGACATTACTGCACTTTTATTACGTGTTCTGCCTGCAATGCTTAAACTGCCTCCTGACCTAATGTTAATCATTGAGCGGTCTCACTGCACTCTGGGTCCCAGGCCATCATCAGACCAGTGACCAAGGTCTGTCATTGTTCACTTCTTGAACTATTCCCACACAGAATTAATACTGAAATGAGCCAGAGAAATGGGGAAACCTCAGTTGCAAGAGTTTAATATTGCCATCTACGGAGACTTTTCAAAAGATTTAACCATCAGAAGGAAGGTCTACAATCCACTTAAACAAATCCTCCACCAAAGAAGCATTAAATTTGCTCTACGTTACCCCGCAACACTACGCCTTTTCTCAGGCTCTTCCTTCAAGGATTTTGAAACCCCTGACGCCTTAGCCAACTATCTGGAGGTCTCTCTCTGCAATCTTACCCTGGGAGGTTCAGCAGCAATTGGCAACCCAAACACAGCTTTGGTATCCGCATGGAGGGTGGACGACGAGGTACAGGCACGTAGGGGAAAGTGTTGCAGAACTCGCAGCCCCAAGCAGCAATGCCGCAACTGATTTGACCCCAAGGCAATCAACACAGCTGCAAGAGAAGCTTCTGTTGGGGCATTATTCTTCAAGACTTTCATGCTGTTCTAGCAAGGTTTCACCCCAAACACCCCAAGCTGCAGCCTCTCGCCTTCATATCAACCCCTCTATTCCCTTGAGCAATAAGTTTGCTCTCTTGGAGGATGACATGCACTCCTCGCAGGAGGATCTTTCCCAGCAAATTTCAGACGAACATCCCTCTTATCTGGGCCCTGTGCCTCAGGGATGTATTTCTGCGGATACTTCATGGGCAGAAGTTGTTGCAAGTTCCTCACTCAAATTTTTAGAGCCGCCCAAAAAGAAACGTAGGGCATAGACCAAAAGCAAGAACAGAAATAGTCACAATCCTGCTAATAAATCTAAGGTGTCATGAGCTTATATGGTCAGTAATATGGTCACAGTTGCTATATCTTGGCAGGTTTTGCTTCCAGGATACTTAACGACTAATGAAATCCACCTATTACAAAGATGCTCTCACCAATACATGGGGAAATGGTCGTGCTTTCTGGGACAATATCAAGGATGTCACAGGGAAGCAGCCAAAAACCTCTCCGGCCATGTTAATGGTTGATGGATCCTCAACCCTTGACCCCAAGGTGATCGCAAACATCTTTAACACGGCTTTTTCAGACCTTAGTGCTGTTCTACCCCATGACTTTTTCGAAAACAGGGCCTACTCACCAAATACCTCAGCCCCTCAGTCTAACCATCTCCTCTTCTACTTCAGCAAGGTAAGGCTGAATGAAGCTCGCCGCTATATTACTGCAGCTATCTCTAAATCTAGATCTAGTAGCGACACCCTGGACCTTAAGCTTCTGTTGCTCACCCTCGATGAGGTAATTCATCCATTAACAAAAATCCTAAACCTCTCTCTCTCAGCTGTGGAAAATTCCCGGACCTATGGAAAACAGCCACCGTGACACCCGTCCATAAAAGTGGGGACAAGACGATTCACTCAAATTATCGCCCTATCTCCATACTGCCCCCACTCTCTAAGGCACTTAAGTGCATCGTGGCTGATCAACTTACCAACCACTTGGATAAATACAATATACCTTGTCCACAACAACGCGGCTTCCGGAAAGGTCACAGCACCACCACACCCCTTCTTGAGTTCACTGGAGCTTTGCACAAATCCCTTGACAACTGCCTTCTCACAGGGGCCGTTTTCGTCGACCTCTCCAAGGCCTTCGATACAGTACACCATGGACTACTAATACACCAACTACTGAATGCGGGCTATCACTGACTCTTCTCTCTGGTTTAAAGCTACTTAGAAAACCGGTCACAGAGAGTAAAAGTGCAGCGCTCTTTCAACACCCTGCCTGTTAGCTGGTGTCCCCAGGATCCATACTGGGAACCCTCCTTTTAGCCTTTTCTTAAACTCCCTCCTTACCACTGCTCTGAGCAGATCATACTATATGCCGATGATGCTGTTGTATTGTCCACTCACAAGATCCTGCAACTCTTCAGCGCAACCTTCAACTTGGTTTCAGTTCTGTAGAGACATGGTTTCTTAATCATAAACTGGTCCTCAATGACAGGAAAACCAAATCTATGCTCTTCTGCAGCTCTCATAACCCACACAAGCTACACCACTTGGCTATCTCCACCACCAGGGAACACTCTAGATCAGGTGGTGTCCTTCAAATACTTAGGGATTCAGCTTGACCTAATCTCTCCTATGGACTTCATGTAGATAATGTAGCTCAGACTGCTAATACACGGCTTGGTCTCCTCTACAAACACAGACCACACCTCACACCAGAAGCTTTGAAGGTTGCAGTCCTGAGCTCTGTGATCTCTGTAATAGACTATGGTCTCATCGTTTGTAGCTAAGCCACAACCTACAGCTCAGAGCGCCTCTCAACTGCCTTAAATAAAGCATGTTGGCTCATCACTGGTGCTCACAGTCTCACCCCACATGTGACCTGTACACTCAGACCGGCTGGCTACAACTATCAAACCGCATAAAGTTTCTCACCTGCTCCATGGTCAAAAAAATCTACCTTGGCCTTGCACCTTCTGGGGTCTCAACTCTGTTACAATACCGAATTAACAAATGGTGCCTTAGGAGATCCACGCTACAGCTACTGAAAGTCCCCCACTGTCACACTTCACAGGGACAACGCTCTTTTGCTTATCGGGCACCACTCTGGTTCAATGGCCTCAGCCCAACCATCTCCTCTGCCCCAACTATTGGTATGTTTAAAACTAGGCTCGGGACTATCTCACTACCAGCATCCTGTGACCTGCCCAACTTAACCTTGTTTCTCCACTTCCCTTTCACCTCTACTTGTCCCCCTCCTCCCCTCCTCACTGGATTCTACACTCACATCTTGGTATACCCAATGCTGCACTTTTCACCCTCTCACCACCCTTCCTACATTCCTTCTCCCCCCCTACCCTCTTCCCTCTCCCTATGACTCTGGCACTTCTTATCTGTTTTCTCTGACTTGCCGCTGGCTGCCTTGTTACAGTGCTACCCTTGAACTGTATTAATCTGTACTCTGTTTGCAATGTCCACATTGTTGTAATGCCTGTCTTGATGTTCCCCATAAATTGTATTTCTCTGACGTGGAACCTTTGTAAAAGAGCCATGGCTCAAAGGTATTTGTAATCCTAGACTTGATAAATAAAATAAAGGGAGTGCCAGTACACTTTTTCTGCCTAGCCACCCGCTCTACAGTCTATGCTACCTGGTTGCTTTCGCTCCCAGCGGGTGCACAAAGCAAAGGCTGTACATTGTGGTGCAATCAATTTACTTTTTGTTGCAGTGTTTAAACGAGCAGCTTAAAGGTCTTCAAGGGAACTTTGGTATATCAGCAATGCTTTTCTAGCCCATTATTTTAGTGTTAGATCTTATACATTACCTCACTAAACAAGCTCTCTGTATCTAGCCTTTTACTCTCCAATTTAGCAGTGCGTCAGGTTTATAGTCTTTTGGCTGTTCAGGTGCATATTTTCAATTGGTATGCATCCTGATTATTGCCTTTTCCTTTTTCATATGTGAATTATTATATATTACAAGGCAACTTACCCCTTCCCTCTCCTGATGACAGATTCTTAAATATTATTGGCAGCTACATTTAATCTATCTCCTCCTCTACGCTCCATTATTCTTACTACCTCCTGTTTACAGTATGGAACTATCATTAGCACTCAAAGAGGTGAGTTGTGTTTTGGTGTACCGTTGCAAAGTTGTCAATCTACATCTTCATTATGCTCCCTTATTTTACTCGACTTACAGATGTTATAGAAATCCACTGCTGTGTGGTCCCTCCTGTTTTGGGGTTCACTGGGCCTAGTCTTCTAGGCCTAGTCACCCATATAAGCACCTATTTTGGCGATTTTTTGAGTAATCGGAGCTGATCTTTACTATGACTATCTCTTCTGTCTACAGTTATCACCGAAGGCTATACCTCCCCACATAATCCCCGATTTGCATTTGGGTCAGGGCGTAAGGGCTTAAATTGACCTCCCCTTTCTTCTCTCCACCTCAATATTGTATTTATTATGTACTTATTCTGTTGCACTGCAAAGTATACTCAGAGTCGCTCTAATGTGGTAATGGTCTACTTTGTTCATTTGCATTCCACCTGGCTCCCTGAATTCCTTGCTCTGTGTCTAGGCCGTACTGGCATCTCGTATATGGTTCTCTAATTTACTGTTATTTTGAGTTGTTATATCTTGTACTATTACTACTAATGTTTATAAATAAGTTCTGGTGTTTAGCTTTATCCTTATACCTTGTCCTGTTAGATTAGAATTAAGCTGAGGTTATAGTAGTCCCCTGCCTTTCTTGGTATTATTCCCTTTCAGTTTAGCTTATCAGGAATACTTACTTTATTATATTACTGAGATCAGACTAAGGTTTGGGCCGATATTTATAACCGGTCCTCCCTAGTCTTCTCCCTACATCGACGTCCCAGAGTGTGGTGAGAGAGTCTCTTAGCCAGTTGGCTGACTCATATCTCGTCACACCAATAAAACGTTTTCTTTGTTATTTAGCTTACTAGTGGTGTTGTTGTTGTTGTCAATGACTTTTCTCCTTCCCTATTTCTATTCTAACTTTAATAAGATGTCTGTGCTACTCATGTATCTTACATCTCACTTTTTTTGGCTTGAGTGTTCCTGCCACTCTCTGCATATACGTAAGCTCTCTGTATTGTATTGTAATCCTCCTCTGCCTTATGTATTTGTCCCTTCACACTCCGGCGATTATTCCCTTTCTTTAACACTAACAATATGAGTGACATACTTTTATATACATGGAATGTGAAGGGACTTAATTCTCCTTGTAAGCGGAAGCAAATTCTTTCACATCTCAAAAAACATAAAACACAAATTACTTTCCTTCAAGAAACAAAATTATTAGCAGAGGATGTTCACAGACTTAAAAAAAGATTGGGTTGGTCAGATCTATGAATCATTCTATACCTCAAAAAAAAGAGTAGTTGCTATTCTTATTCATAAGAGTCTCAAATGGTCCCTTGTAAACTCCGTTTCTGATACTGACAGCAGATGGGTGATGGTCAAACTGAATACCAACTCTGTTCCTCTTCTGCTTGTTAATGTCTATGCACCCAACTCCAATTCCCCGGAGTTTTTTCATAATTTAGCTCAACAGATTCTGTCCTTTAACACCGATAATACACCAGTTATTCTTGCATGGGATCTTAACTTAGCTTTAGAAGCCAGCATTGACAGAAGTAGCCCCCCTACAGAGGCCCACCCTAGAAGTATTAAAGCCCTCTCATTATTAATGCAAGATGTTGGATTAGCTGATGTATGGCGCCTCCTTCACCCCCCATGATCGAGAATTTACTTTTTACTTCTCTCTACCATAAGACATACAGTAGAATTGACTACTGGTTAGCCTCTCCTGTTATAATGGAAAAAAGTATTGATTCATCCATCTCTCCCATCATAATCTCGGACCATTCCACTGTCAAATTGCAACTTTTGTGGGGCCCATTAACACCTAAATCTTCTTACTGGCGGCTGGACCCTCTCCTTCTCAGGGATCCCAATTTCTTACCCATGATCAAAGCACAAATTCAGGACTTCCTCTTTCACAATACCCCAACCGAATCTTTTTTTTTTTTTTTTTTTTTTTTACCAAGTATTTTACCAGGTGAGACACTAAGCTGAAAGCTTGTTTGCAGGTAGCAACCTGGGAGCATGAGGAAGTTAAGTGACTTGCTCAGGGTCACCAGTATGTCTGGTGGGGCTGTGGGATTCAAACCCAGGTCTCCAGATTTGCAGCTCAGAGCCTTAAACCACTGCGCCATACTGCCTCCTGAATCTTCTGTGTCCTCTGTATGGGAAGCTCTTAAAGCTACGATTCGAGGGGAAATTGTCAGTTATGCTGCACATAGGAAAAGAGTAAGGGAACAACAGCTGGCTGACTTGGACAAATCTCTTAAGGCTAAAGAGGATTTATTCTTTTCTTCTAATAAGCACTGTCCTGATTCTCAACTTCATCTTGAAATTCTACAACTTAGAGTTAAAATTAATGAATTAATTTCTCGTAAAACCGAACTGGCCTTGTTTAAATTTAAATATAAGTTTTGGGAACACGGCAATAAAAATGGGAAACTCCTCTCTTATCAGCTCAAAGCACAAGAAATGAAACAACACATCCTAAGCCTAAAAGATGAACAGGGTACGATTCACTCCGACAACCCCTCTATAAATCGTATCATGAAAACCTTTTATCAAAAACTATAACACAAATCCTCCATCTACTTTACAAATTCAACAGTTCCTTAAATCGTTACATCTTCTTCATCTTTCTACTCTTGAAACAAATTCTTTAGATGAACCCTTCTTGCTTCAGGAAATCCAGAAAGCTTTGTCTTTCATGAAATCCAGCAAATCCCCTGGGGATGATGGATTCCCTGTCGATTTCTATAAAATGTTTTCCAGCACCTTATGTCCCCTTCTTCTTAATGTTTATCAAGAAGCTTCCAATACTGGCAAGCTTTTCCCCATCTTGCACCGAAGCAATCATAACCCTGATCCCTAAGAAAGAAAAAGACCCTACTCACCCTGCATGTTACAGGCCCATCTCTTTATTAATCACGGATGGGAAGATATTTGCTAAACTGCTAACTTCTCAACTTGAATCCTTGATTCCCAAGCTAACTCATTGTTCGCAAGCTGGTTTTATTAAACGTAGATCCGGTTCTGATCACCTACGTTCCTTATTTATTTTAATTCACAAAGCCAAATCCCTCAAGACACCAGCTGCAGCCATAGCTATTGATTTCGAGAAGGCCTTTGATTCCTTAAACTGGAACTAACTTTATCAAGTTTTATCTTATTTCGGTCTTTCTCATACCTTTTGCTCCTGGATCAAGCTATTATATAACTCCCCTGTTGCTAAAATACTTACTAATTCCACCCTTTCCTCTTATTTTCATCTAGCAAGGGGAACTAGACGCTGTCCTGTCACCTTCCCTGTTTATTTTAGCCATGAAACACTGACTGCTTGTTTACGTCAATCTTCTGGCATTATGGGCATACCTGTGAGCAATTCAAGATATGTTTCTCTCTCCTACGCGGATTACCTCTTAATCTTACTCGAAACTTGAATGAGGCTGGGCCCTGTTGGTTGATTTGCTTAATAATTTTACTAAAATTTCTGGCCTTGCTTTGAATTACGGCAAATCACAAACTATGCCCCTTAACGATCACTGTAAAGCCTTTATGAACATACCTCTTGGATTCCGCTGGTCACCACAGGGTATAACATATTGTGACAAGGCGCAGCCTCGCCACGGGATTCAGGATCAGCTTTGCGATGGTTAAGAAGTCTCAGGAAGACCAGTTTGTTAACATCAAACCAGCCAGGTATATTTTTATTTTCTTAATATGGTTGGTGATACAGAACTTTGGGCTTCTGCCCTTTTCCTTTTTAAGCCCCACCGGCGAAAATGAAACAAAACAGAAATAAAGAGGCCTAGCTCCGGGTGGGAGCGCTGACTAAACAATCCCAACCCTAACTAGAAACCCCCCTTTTCCAGAAGGCTAGACCTTCTGGAAGAGCACAAACAGTAAAACGGAAAACTCACAATGGAAATAACTTTTTTCTTTTTGGCCTAATTCAGGAGACCAATCTCCTGAGGGTTACTTAAGGGACTCCTGTTCTGGAACACATCCAAACAGCTTGTCAGCCCTCTACCCCTGCATCAACTGCCTGCTGGCTTTTCCTTCCTGTTTTTAAAGCTCTCCTGCATGTGTAGCTGTAGCTAATCAGCCAAATCAGCTGCAGCTGTACCCTGACTATCTTACTCAGGGAAACCCCCTCTCCTCCAGTACCTGAGTGTACCTCAATATCTAGGAATCAGAATTGCTGGTAATTTAGGGAAGATATGGGACATTAACTTTAACCCCTTATCTGATAACATGAAAACAATTCTGGACAGATGGAAGCTTCTTAATCTCTCTTTCATGGGGAAAATTGCAGACATTAAGATGTCCATTTCTACCAAGATTATTTACCTCTTTGCCAATATTCCTTTAGTCTTACCATCTTCCTTTTTTGCTAAAATTAATAAATTAATAGGTAACTTCATCTGGGATGGGAAACCACCAAGATTTAACTGCAGCAAACTTCGATCACATTGGAAAAAAGGGGGATTCGGACTCCCCTGGTTCAAAGGCTACCTCTGGGCTTTCCGAATGGCCCAAACCATTAAATGGTTTCAGAAACCCTCCCCTCACTCACCACTATGGGTTGCAATGGAATCCGCATTGTGCCCGTTAGGAGTTCCCACTTCCTTCATTTTTAATCCCATTTCCTCTAAACTAAAATCTCACCTTACTATATCATCCTCTGTTCTTTACTGGAAAATAACCCACAAATTTCTGAAATCCAATCCAACACCCTGGTTTTAAGCCCCCTTCTGGGACAATCCACTGCTCACTCTAGAAGATCACCCAATTTTCTGTCGTACATGGAGGAACAAAGGCATTTTCTTTCTCAGAGATATCTTGGACCAGAATTCACTCACTCTTAGATCATTCTCAGACTTGCAGGTCACAAGGAAACTTCCTAAACAGGACTTCTGGAAGTTTTTACAAAGCTATAACTCTCTCTCTAGTTTAGTGTATAGGCATACTCTTCTAAATCCATACATCTCGTACCGGACTAATTTATCAGTAAAATTAACTAGCTCCATTTACAAAGACATTGTTGATAATCTACCTGATCAGTCTATACAGGCCAAAAATAAATGGAGTACTCTTCTTAACTACAACATTTCAGACGCACAATGGAGTAATTGTTGGTGTATTGCACATAATACCTTTAAAGATGCCCGTAGTTCTTTAATACAAACTAAAATCCTACATCTTTGGTATAGAACCCCCTCTGTGCTTCAACAAATGGGTCTATTAAATAATAATAATTGCTGGGGCTGCAATTTGGCCAACGGGGATCTACTTCATATCTTGTGGTCTTGCGCTTCCATTAATAAGCTCTGGCATAAAGTCTGTTTACTTCCCTCCAGACTAACAGGACAAAAACTACCTTTAGACCCCAAGCTATTCCTTCTAGGCATCCTTATCCCCAATAGCTGTCTCCTCTCACATGCACATTTTAGATGGCTAAACATACTTTCTCTTCTGGTCAAACGTTTGATTCTTATGAAATGGAAATCAACTCTGGTGCCTTCTCTTTCAGATGTTCTTCAAAACCTCTCTCAGTATGCCTCCCTAGACCGATTGTCTCATGTTACTCATAACCGACTCACTGTATATGACAGATGTTGGCAGGATTACTTCAAGTACATCGAACCTAGTTTTTCTAGACCCTAATTCTTGTGGATATGTAGCCCTCCTTCTTATTTTGCTCTCAGATTAGGTTTTCTCGATACTTTTGTGCACAGATTTCTCTTTTTTCCCTTCTTCCCTGTTTTCTCCCTCTCTCCTTCCCTTCGTCCCTGCTTTTTTCTCTCTTCTTCCTTTCCTTGCACACTTTTCTCTTATCTTCACCTCTCCATTACTGAACATTGTTCATATTACCACACGTATCACTTTTTGCAATTTACTAAATGCCTTACCATAGCCTGCCCTAGCATGTATTTCGTACGTGGTTGCTATTTCTGATCCTATAATACCCTATTGATTGTAACCCTTCTGCTCTCCACTTACATCCTATGTAGGTTTGTGTTTTATTATCAATACATGTATATAAGGCTTCTCCAATGTGTTTA
The DNA here is from genome assembly GCA_016271365.2 of Neoceratodus forsteri. NCBI lineage: Eukaryota > Metazoa > Chordata > Ceratodontiformes > Ceratodontidae > Neoceratodus > Neoceratodus forsteri. The sequence goes on from CM057449.1 coordinate 1,734,978,897, forward strand.
CCCTAAATACTGAGTTTTAAGTGATATTTTATACCGTACGTGGAGGATAGTCTTCTATTGTATTAGATGTGTGCTTTCTTATATACTCTAATTTCAATAAAAAGATAAAATGGAAAAAAAAAAAAAGAGATCAAGGAGTCCGGAATTGGTGATTGTGATTTTACATCTCTGGGAAGCATGCTTTTTTCTTGTTGGATGTCTTTGCTGTAGTGAAGATGCAGGAACCCTAATGGCCTAAAGCCACACATACTGTAGCACAGCGCGTAGGAGCAGGCAAAAAAAACACCCCTGTACAAGCTCAAGTAGCTGAAACAGAGTATATTTAGCACAGCATAAGTGAGAGAACCGATGCCGAGTACCCCCGATGAAGAATCCTGTGAAGTGAGGTGCTGGAGTACTCTGTGTTGATCCACTCACTTGTGTTGTGTTAACTATATTGTGTTTCAGCTATTATGGCCTGTAGATTTTTTTGCCTGCTCCCAGGAGCTGCAGTGCTTGTGGCTCTGGCATTTCTTTATTTTTTTAGTGGTAGCACACTGCCTTTGTTTTATGTGCATTCATGCCTCTCTTTGACTCTTATGGTCTCTTCTGGTAGTTTAATTAAACACACACACACACACACCAAGAGGCCTGAAATAATCACTTTTATGAAGTCATGGATCCCAACAGTGAGTTTGGCTTGTATGCTAACAACTTGGTGACAGAGTCTGTGACTGAGGCTGCCCCGATGGCACAGTGGCAGCACGTTGCCATGCAGGTGACTCGTACTCGGGAGCGAGCTTTGTACTGTGTCAGGAGGCTGGCCTGACAGCAGCAGCTGCTGCTCGGCAGTGTGTTGTGATCTGGGAGGGATGGTGCTGTGCAGTACCCAGTGCCGCAGCTATCCCTACACGGGGCTAGGGGAGCTTGCATCCTCTGCAGGACATGGCTGCTGCATCTGAGGCCAGAAAGGGCTACATTGTGCCAAGGGTGGGGGAGGACAGGGAGAAAAAACATGAACTGTCCATATGATGGCCTGCATTCCTGGACTCCCCTGGGTCCTAGTGCCTGTGTTCCTGATGCTGAATCCTAGCCCATCTAGTGAGCTGCCTCGGGGGCCATGCCCTGAGCACCAGTCATGAAGGGAAGGACATGGAGGACATGGAGGTTGGTATCAGACATGAGGAGAGGGCAGAAATTAACTGGTCAGAACAGGGTATATCCCTGGGATGAAGGTATATCTCTGGAAGACGAAGTGTGGCAGTGAGAAAAAGCACTATAGAAAAAAACATAAAGAAAACCTGCAACTGTGATGGCACTGTTTGCATGATTTAGGGTGCCGCAGACCCAGGATCAGGGGTAGTTAACTTTTTATTTGATCCACGAATGGGCAGTACAGTTCAGCTCTCTTAAACGCATGCTCCTTTCTGTAGCGCTGCACATTGTCAATGGGTAGTTAATACATATGGGTAATGTGCTCCCTTACTAGGGGAAATGGCACAGCCCAAAGCTGCAAACCAGCATAGAATCCTGGGCACATGAACATTTCCATTAGCAAGGACTCCCCAGTCTTTGCTATGCCACTGAAGGGGAAGCAGCATATAAGATTCCCTCTGAAGATTTGTCATTTATTTCTAATTATTTTATCAGGATTGCACTTCTGCAGGGCAGGTTGGGGCTACCTGGTAACAGGGAGTACCCCTGAATTTACGAATTGTTGCTTGTTAACTGCAGTTTTCAAATTGGTTAACCTGCATACATAATCCCCATTCTCGGCGCCTTTTTGTGCATGAATTGGGGCCACGTTTTGTCACACTAATTTTGGGTGTTCATGTCTCAGAATTTTCTTTCCCTGGTGCCCTAGGTAAGTGATTTTGTGTTTTGTTTGCAGGCGTGGGGCTCAGTTAGTCAGCATAAGATCACTAGCTGTTAATTTTATTATTTTCCTTTTTATCTCCCCAGTGTCTCTACTGTTTGTCAGACCCCCCACCTCCCATGTTTTTTTTGTTTTTTTTTCCCTATATACCTTTTAGTGCCTGTTCTCCCCTGGCTGCCGTCTTCTAATTGACCCCCCCAGCTCCATCACACTGTCTCCTTAGGGACTTACCTTCACCTGCACCCCCTGCCACATGGGTGCGGTGGTGCCCCGTCATGGATGTGGAGCCTGCGGAGGGTTGGTCGTCATCTGCAGCCTTGGCTGTTTTTCCTCATTTTCTCCCCCTCCAATTGCCAGGGCACACACGTCAGCATGCATGCGTGGAAGTGCACGCTTGCTGCAGAAGTCCCACAGCACCCTCCCTTTGCTGGCGCCCTAAAGTACCTTACTACCCTCGGGCCTACACATGGGGGCAGTCATTCCTCAGGCATGCCAGTCCTCCATGGAAGAGGACAGCAGTCCTTTGGATGCTCAGTCCTCTTCCTGTTTGGCCAACTCCTGGCAACCCATTCACATCCTGAACACGGGTCGCTGGCATGGCAGGAGGTAAGGCATGGATGCCTCAGCCCTCCATGCCACTGGGCCGGCCCATCCCTTGTTTTCCTTAGGATCTGTAGGGAGTATGTGTATTGGTTTCTGCAGGGCTCAACAAGATTCCAGAGGTCCTGCACAACACCTCAAGTCTCAATTCCTTCAAGTATGAACTCAAACGTCACTTTACCTCCAAGAACATGTGTGAGTGTCTGTTGGGCACATGAAGTCCTCACTGCTCCTGTCTACCCATCCTCTATTTCTATGCTCCCTCCCGAGTGCCACACTGTTTGGGTTCCCCCCCATGTTCCCCCACATTACCCCCCATCCACTGTTTTCCTTACCCCACCTCCCACTCGCTCCTCCCTAACCCCCCTTTGACTCCATTCATTTCCCTCAAGCTTTCCTCCCCTCCCCACGCAACCTCCCCCCACCGCTCCTCTCCTTGCTACAGTGTCACCTGTGTTGGCTGCTCCCAAGCACCTACTGTACATCCCCCACACTATGCTGGCTCCTCAGGAGCTCAGCTGAAATTTTCCTCCTTTCAACTGTTCTGGGGTATTCTAGTACGGTATTGTAAACAATAACTTACATGAATTGGTATGTATTGACAACCTCTTTACCTCCACTGGATGTAATTAACTTGATGTTTTATGTGTTATTACTTGTATCATCTTCATTTGTAATAGTTTCTTAACATTGTGCGTGTATCTTTGTATTCTGCTTCAGTGACGCGGAACCTTTGTAAAAGAGCTCTTGCTCTAAGGTTGTTTGTGAATATCAAAATAAATAAATAAAAAAGATTTCTTCCCTCTCCCTGTAGACCAATGTGGACTTCATACACTATCTGGTACAATACATCTGCAGATCAGAGCTACAGCAGATATTTTATTTATATCAAGGCTCTGTGGCCACCTGTTCCATGCAGATCTGTCATTTTGCTCCATAGACTGCATAATTAATTGTATTACTTTTGTATTTTATCAAGTGAAGGAAAGGAAGATGCTCAGAGCAAAACATGTGGCGCCATGGCATAGAGCAGCTGATAATACGGTCGAAAGAGCTGGGCTAAACGCATTCCAGTATTCAAGTTTGAAGCAAAAAAACAGCAGGCATCGATTTATATTTGTAAAAAAAAAAAAGAAAGCTTTACTCAAATTCCAGATACCAACACAAGTGCTGCCTCAGCCTCCGCTGTTTCGCTCATGCGCGTGCATGTGTGAAATGAAGCTGGTGCAGCACTTGTGTTGGCTGCTGCAATTTGTGAATAAAGTTTTTTTCACAAATATAATCGATGCCTATGGTGTTTTTGTTGCTTTAAACCTGAATACTGGAGTGTGTGTAGCCCCGCACATTTTACTGTATTTTCAGTAGTTCAAACTGATTCTAAGAACAAATATGTTTAGTGCTTCCAGGATGTGAGCTCTGAAAGCGCACCAAAGCAGTCTGAGGATTTTTTTAAATCAAAATTTAGGGTAAACCCAATATTGTAGTGTCCTTCCTGCTAACAAAGCGAAAACTCCCAGTTGCTCGAGTGCTCAGCTGCCATGAAATTAATTTAGTAGATTTTACATACCAGCGTCTCACACACATATACACAACAGAAAACAGAACTGATAGAAAAAAGGTAGATGTCAGCTTTGTAATATATCTTTTTTACAAGAAAAAAAATAGGTCCAGCAGACAAAATGAAAATGCCTGAGATGTCAAAAAGATTGCAATTAAGGTTTGGGGCTTCTTAATTATAATGGGATTCACAGTGTATTTCCTTTTTATTTCAAACATCTGTGTATTTCTAGTCTAACATCGAGCACATGAGAGTGGTCTTTCAAAGTAATAGTGCAGGGTATTAAATAGCTGGTATTGCATAGCGAAACGCTACGCATTATCAGAGGGTAATGCTAACTATTTTCTGAATTGCATAGCACTAGACTGCTAAACATTTTTAATGTTTTTCTAATTTAAGTTTAAACATTCAAAACACATTAAAAATGAAGCATTTTTCATTTTGCTAATCAGTCTGTGCGTTGTGCTATGCATTTTCAGGGTTCATTAGCACTTTCACATGTGAAACGGTTCATCAGTATTTTCAGCTTATTTAATAACCCTGCAGTGGGAGATCAGCTTAGTAATACTGTAGTGGTGGCAACACTATACGTCTGATGTTTCCAGGAAGTGAAGCAACCTGTTCTTCCAGTATCAATGAAGTCCCTTCCAAGTCTCAAATAATTTGTCATCTATCTTACTGTAGATATATCCTTGTATAACAGATGGTAAACTATAATTCCTATACAAAACACAGACGTGTTCATCCTTGTAATCATTCAGAGCTTATGTCAGCAATGAATATGATTATAAGATGTGACATACTGTAAGCACTTGTTTATAAGTTAGTCAGATTGCTCAGTGCTTGCGTCACTACTTAGTAAGGGCCGTATACAGTATTATAATATACAGATATGGCCAAATAATAGTATTCTGTCCCATATAAAAAAAATCCTGGTAATACAACAGTACCCAAAGTGATAATACCATCGTTGACAACTGATAATACTTTCGTTCAGAACTCGTAATACTGTCGTTCGAGCTCCAAACGATAGTATTATCACCAAACCCGAAGAGCGCAACCTCCAAACACTTAAATGCCATAGGCCTGTTCCAGACATCACCATGACAACCTCTTAGCATGCGTGGTGACATTTAGAAAACTGCGCCTCCTGATTCGACATGCTTTCTCCAAGGGCGGGCAAAACATTTGGAAAAACATGGCGCCCGTCTCTTGCTAACTGAGAGAAAATCATCCCTTCGCTCCAGTACCACTGCTTTGCAACACAATTATCTGGCTAATCCTACTGAAAACATCAAATGAAGGTAGGACTGAAATCCAAACAAAACTTGCTCAAGAGAGACACCGAGTGAGTGAGCGAGCAGGCGTGACAGAATGGGACGGGGGTGGAGACGGAGACTGAGACAGTCAGCGTATGAGTTTTCACTATGAGGGAGCCTGCCGTCACAGTGCCACTCAAATAAAACTCGCATCCATATATTATAAAAAATAAATAGGTGAGCGTCCATTACTTGGGAGAAATACCATCTCGAGTTTCTGGGGACAAGGGAACCGCTCAAGCTTTGCTCTCGAGGTTCCTTTTCCCCAGAACCTCGTGAGTACTACCCCTTGTAATAGACACTCACCTATCTATTATTCTATTTATAATTACTGTGTCTCGCTTATCAACCCGAATTCAACATATTCTCTGAATGCCGAATATAACCCAAAATGGGTTATTAATGGCATCCTGAAAACAACTCACCTGCACTGTCCTCGAGTGCCACTTTCACTTTCCTGGCGCATAGCGTGACCGAGCGGTGTTCATTCGGGGATGCAGTAAATGTTGACAAACTGCAGTGGTTTGTTTAAAAGTCCTGTGCCTTGTAGCAGTTATTCTGATTTTTCTTATTCTTCTGCGTTAAAATCCCCGAGTATAGACTGAGGAGAGTGAGTAACTCAGCAGCTTCAGAAGACAAGATTCAAGTGTAAGCGAGTGTTGCGAGGATTATGAGTCATCACACACCTCGGGTGTGAAAAGAATATTCATAACACACACTCTTGCCTATCCATTGTACTCTATAAAATATATGTATAATGTATGGGGAGCCCTTATTATTAACTGAAATCAAGCAGATTACAGCCTTGTTATGCATCGATATGACATCACTCTGTTAACCCTTCTTGAGCATGTCATATCAATGGTATAGCAAAACGGAATGCTCACAACAATCAGTGTTCTGTAAAGTAATTCAGTCCATGATTACACAATCTTGGTAGCCCACACACTATAAAATATAATGTAAAATATGTGTTGTTGCACTCTGCCAAGGACGGGGGGTGCTGGGGGTTGACTAGAGCATTCCGGTCACCTCCAGTGCTATGGAGCAAGTGCTCCTGGATGCAATGGATGCGATCCAGAAGGGTCTCGTGACGCAGTTGGTCAGTGTACCTACTAAGCTAAAGAACACTTTAGATCTGGTATTGTCGAATGGGGAGGCAGTAAGGGAAATAAGGGCGGGGGACCCACTAGCTGACAGTGATCACCAAATGGTGTGGTTTAATGTCATGATGTGCAGGGAGCCAGAGAACTCAGTAACCTGGGTGGTAAACTTCAGGAGGATGGACTTTGGGAGGATGTGGGAAGTACTGAAGGGGAAACTGGAGGGCATAAGGCAGGAGATGGACATAGAGCAGAAATGGAATATTATTAAATGGGGGATTACAGAGGTAACAGAAGCCTGCACCAAGACATAGAGTAAGAGGAGCAGAGCAAGGAAACCATGCTGGTTGAACAGTGAGGTAGTGCAGGTGGTGAGGGCAAAATGAGAGGCACACCAGAGGTATAGGAGGACAGGGAAGGAAGGGGACAGGGAGGAGTATGCAAGATGGTCCAGGAAGGTGACCAGAAAAGTGAGAGCAGCAAAGGCCCAGAGGGAGCTGAGATTAGCATGGGGAATTAAGGGGGGGGAGAGATACTTTTTCAGATACATCAGGGAGAAAGGAAAGTGTAAGGAGACAATAGTGAGGATAAAAAGAGGTGGGGAGTGGACGAAAAAGGGGTGAAGAACAGGCGGAAGCACTGAATTAATACTATTGCTCAGTGTTCACAGAAGAAAAGGGGGGTCGCTACCACCATGGGTTGGGAGGGTGAAGACGGGGGGGGGGGGAGAAGAGGCAACAGATGGGAGGCTTGAGGGAGGTAGAGTTCTAGAGGGACTGAGTGCACTGAGGGTAGACAGGGCACCAGGGCAGGATGGTATCTACCCCGGGGTGCTGAGGGAGATGGCAGAGGTGTTGGCAGAGCCACTGGCAGATCTGTATAGCACCTCACTGGAGTCGGGATGTGTGCCACTGGACTGGAGGATGGCACATGTAGTGCTGTTATGTTACACAAGAGCGGACCAAGGGACGAACTGGGTAATTATCATCCGTTAAGTCTCACCTCCATAGTGTGCAAACTCATGGAAATGATACTAAAGGAAAGACTGGTGTCGTACCTGGAGGACAGTGGCTTCCAGGATGTGAGGCAGCATGGGTTCATTTCGGGGAAGTCCTGTCAAACCAACCTGATACAGTATTATGACTGGGTGACAGATGAGCTGGATAAGGGTCATGTGGTGGATGTTCTTTACATGGACTTCAGCAAGGCCTTTAATTCGGTGCCTCATGGGTGGCTCACTGGTGTAGGGGTAGGGGCAAAAATGACGAACTGGATTACAAGCTAGCTGAGTGAGAGGCTGCAGCGCTGGTGGTGGGAAGGGAGCTCTCTCAACTCTGAAGCTGGTGACTAGTGGGGTGCCACAGGGCTCTGTGCTGGGACCAGTATTATTTAGGCTCTTCATATCAGACATTGCCAAGGGGTGGTGAGCAAGACAAGTCTGTTCGCAGACAGCACCAAAATGGGAGCAATGGTGGATGAGGGGAGGGATAGAAGCAGCTGCAGGGGGACCTCAGCAAGCTAGAGGAGTGGTCAGAGAGGTGGCAGCTGGAGTTCAAGGCAAAGAAATGTAAGGTTATGCACTTTGGAGTGAAGAACCCAAGGAGAGAATACTGGCTGGGGGGGGGTTAAGTTGTGGGTCACTGAGGAGGTGAAGGACCTAAGGGTAATGGTAACAGGGACCATGAACAATACTGCCTAGTGAAGGAGACCGGCTACAAAAGCGAACAAACTGCTGGGGTGCATAGCTAGGGGAGTTTTGTCCAGGTGAAGAGAGGTAATCTTGCTCTTCTACAGGTCGCTGGTAAGGCTGTACTTGGAGTATTGTGTGCCGTTTTGGAGGCCATACCTGAAGCGTGATATCAGGCTACTGGAGGGGGTGCAGAGGAGGGCAACAAAGATGATATGTGGAATGGAGGGGAGAGACTATGAGAGCAGGCTGGGAGACTTGAATATGTACACCCTGGAGGATAGAAGGGATGGGGGAACGTGATAGAGACATTCAAGTGTCTGAGGGGAATCAGTAGGGATGGGGCAGATGGGGTCTTTAAGCTAAGGAGGGGGAGGGACACCAGGGGGCACGGGCTAATAATAGAGGGGGGAAGAGTTAGGAGGGAAATGAGGAGGCAGTATTTCACGGAGAGTGTAGTAGCAAAATGGAACGCACTACCAGAATGGGTGGTATCATGTAAATTTGTGAACAGCTTTAAAAGAACATGGGACGGGAACAGGGAGAGTGAGGATGAGGGAGGTGGGGCAGCAGTGGGATGCCAAAGGGAGTGGGGTGGGGCAGCTGCAAACTGGGGTGCTAGCTGCACAGAACACTCGAGCAGACTTAGATAAAGCGGGTGGTCGTATGTTTGTATGTAAGGCCACCCAAGACCATTGATCAAGAAAAAAGAGCGGGCAATTTGGAGCCTATCAAAGTGTCTTTCAGTGAAGATTATGTTCCATAGTAAGGAGAAATGGAACAAGGCTTGTTTGTTTCTGCTTTCCTTACTATGGAATAAATCTTCGCTGAAGTTTATTTGCATTGAATTCCAGAAGTGCTGGCTCTTTTTTTCTCTATAAAATATATTGTATGGTCTTTGATTGACAACCAGGCTGAAAACATCTGCGCTCTTGAGGTTTACAGTGATGTCATGGCAACACCATACATGATGCTCTATATTATGTACATTTGAAACTAATAGAAACATAGCATTTGTTAGCAGAAAAGGGCTGCTTGGCCCACCCAGTCTGCCCACAAAATCTGAGTGTAGTTTGTCACTAAAATAATGGAATGCTGATTCGTAACATAGTAATTTAAGGTCAAAAGGAACACTGAGTCCATTAGATCTGCTCCCTCTGCTTCATAAGTAGGGATGAAATAAGTTTGTGGTGATTCATTATGGTGACTGATTATTAGACATCATGTAACTGCCAGGGAACATGCAAGCAATAAGCCACGACAGAGTGTGCATCAAAGGATTGTAATGCACACCTCAGGGGAGTGAAGCATGAAGCATGAGGCAGAGTGTCCTTATGCTTCTGGGAAATGCATGCAAATCCTTTAATACACACCCTGGAGTGGCTAATTGTGTTTAAATGGCTTACTGCTCTTTTGCATTATATGTAAATTGTAACTTTTTCAATGTGATTTTTTTACATAAGTTATTTATTTAAATAGGTTTTTAGATAACAAAATATAACATGAAATAGTCTCTGATTTTTATTTATTTATGTATTTTGTTTATTCCACACAAAAGGCTTTAGGCTGTGCCTATTTTCAAAGGATCTAGGGTCAGGTACAACAGAGGACAGCAGTTAGCAGGAATAAAATACATACATTCATGGCGCAGGCCAGGTCAGATCAAAGAGAGTACAAAGTGATGCAGTACCATCATATAATACAACAAAGCGATTGGTACATTACAACCAGTCATACAGTACAATAAATGTGAGTTGCCAGTTAAAGAGGTTTGGCTGAATATGGTAGTGCCGTTACTTGACAGTAAATTCAGCTAGCACAAATGCATGTATGTGCATAACAGACAGGGTCACAGTATCCGTGGAAACAACTACAGGGGTTTGGGGGAGTGAGTGAGGAAAGAAGTTGTGATTTAAATGGATTGATAGAGCCAAAGTATTTTAGAGAGGAGGTTAGGCCATTCCACAGTTGAGGGAATCTGAAGGGGAATCGGACTTGGCCTAGGGAGGTTTTCTTAAGCTGTAGTACCAGAGAGTTATGTTTAGTGCCCCTTGTGGTATATTTTTGGCCAACTGGGTGAAGCATGGCCTGCACATCAGTGGACAGCAAGCAAAGAAGGCCTTTTTTTTTTTGCCAGTAACCAAGGTGCTTGTCTTGAGTCAGGGTTTAGCCATCCAAGGTTACTATAAAGTACACAAGGGTGGGAGTCCCGCCTTAGGTCAAGCACAAAAGGGCATGCTCTGTTCAGTAGACACCTGACCCTAACCAGCACACTGTCACTGGAGCCGCCATAGACTGCTAGGCCATAGTCGATTAAACTGACAATGTAGCATCTTTTTAGTAGATTCTTTATCTCCAGCAGGAAGTTATACCTGTGTCTATAGAGCAGATCGAGTCTGGAGTTGGCAGTCTTCTGAAGGATATAAGGCTTTTTTTTCCTGTCTTGCTAAAGAGATTCGGCACCTGACCATATGGTGCTAGTGATTTAATGTAAGGTCAGTGACATCTTGCTGCCAGTAAAGTTTATAGATTTTTTTCTTGCCATTTTATAAGTTTAAATAAAGCACAGCTACTAGTCATTCTTCAGATCTATTCAGAAGATAATCTAAGCATACAGACAACTGACACAAATGAAATTCTATAAGACGTAGCATGATTTATTTTTTGTTAGTTCCAACATTGTCACTGGGCTATGTACTGCTAGGTAAGACATGCTTACCTAAGAGGGGCCAGCACACTGCAAAGCTGTGACATCTGCAAAGAACCCTTCGCTCCATGTCATTTTGTAACAGTCTGCATTGAATCATCAGTCGTAAATCGTTTAGAGCTTTAGCGTAACAGAACAAAATCCATGGTTAACTTATACAGTCATTAAAAATATAGAAAATCACAGCCCAACATTTGATAATTTAAAAGACTGTACTGCATTCCTTCATGGAAAATAAAATGTGTGGTTGTTTTGCGGTGGGGGTCAGTATATGTCATCGAAGGAATTTCAGTTGTTTTCCAGGCAGTGGTCTGCAATATGTCAAGGGAGAATTTGAATTGTTTTCCAACATTTCCATTATATATTCAGGGTTCCTATATCTACAGGGATTCATGTACTTTATAGGGACATTATGCAATCTACAGAGAAATGGTTATTATAGACTTGATTCATACAGAAAAAACATTCAGCTTGCTCAGGAAATAATGTAATCTAGCAGAAAAAAAGAAACACTGGAAAATTACCCTATAGTTAAGGGGAAACTGTCAGCTTGATCTGTGGGCCCTGTGTGCTAAAAAGTAGGGATATCTTATACTGAAGCAGTAATACAAAACAGGGCATCTGTTCTGTTGGGATAGTGTCACGCCTTAGGTGTTTGGGCACGAGACTGCAGACGACTGCATCCAGCACTCAGTAAATTACTTTATCTGACCATGACACACACCCTATCATCATTATTGTGATTATAAAACATCCTGTTTTGTGGTTTGCAATAAAAACAAAGAAATACAGTTTTAAAATAGATTTTAAAATGATTTTTCAATGCGTCAGTATCTATAAAAAAAAAAAATAAAAAGTATCTATTTTGAGTTGTTTTTTCCAGTAGGTCTTGCTGCTGTATGGTGTTGTAGCATCTGTCCTCCACCCCCATGTATTTGCTATGGTGCTGAAACATCATCTTCCACCTCTTAGCATGTATGTGGATGAAGCCCTCCAGCACTAGTTTTTTTTATTATATTTTATTGAAGATATATCTATACAACACAAATGGCAAACGCAACAATAACAACCGACAACAGAAAACGTAACATACAACATCCTGCAGCATACATGGGGCACCCAAAAGAAGCTCAAGGAAGACTCGCGGAGGTTAAAAACAAAGATAGAGAGGTAGAATGCTACATTCAAGGAGGTTAAGGTCACAAAGTAAGTAGCAGGATGGGATTCACACCTGGCCTCCAGGTTCACAATATTATACTGTAATCAGTAGGACTACACTACCTCCATGGGGCGGGGGATTTTACAGCCCCTGTGTTACTTATGAGATCATGTTAGGGTCTGTACAGATACAGTTATGGCACTAGCAATAAAAAAGAGAGCAGACCCAAAGGCTATGGATGATGTGGTGGAGGTGGGATGAGGATTCTGGGGAGGGAAACTAGGGTGTAGCTTGGGGGGTCTGGGGGCCATGCATTGGAGCAGGTGGCTAGGCTATAGGGAGGGTGGTTCCGGCAACATACTGGACTGTGGGGACTCTGAGGAGGGAGCTAGGGTGCAGCTTGCTGGACATGGGGAAGGAGCAACATGGTAGCAAATTATGTTTCAAATGACTCCCAGAATGCACCACAATGCAGGAGATGTTAAAAATGTTCCGGGGGCCTAGGTGGCCGCCATACTCCCAGCCTATAGTTTACATTTTTTATACTTATATAGATGGTCTTGCAACTCCTATGGTTTTGGTGAAATGACGCCCCTGGTCGTTAGTCCCCACACTGCCACTCAGCACCCACTACCCCACGCTCCCCCAAGCCCTTACTTACCCATCAGGGGTCCAACACCGTAATCCTCTGTGGACCGCAGACATGTCTTCACTCTTCAAAGCTGGGCATGGACTGAGGAAATAAGGTATGAGGTTCAATGTATTACAGTGGGATTTTGAATGTTGTGGCATAACTTGGCAATTTTTGAATATTTTTGCCCAAAATTTTCAACATGGCTTTTTTGGGACCCCACCTCATGAACAATTACAGTGAAATTAGGCAAAACTGTTGTGAAAGGTGATTTTGTGGTCGCTGCATGAAATCACCTTTTGGGCAGGAGTTGAAAATTTTATCTGCACTTGTTCATGAGGTGGGGTCATAAGAAGGCTATGTTGAAAATTCAGGGCAAAAATATTAGAAAACAACAAAGTTATGAGCCTGCATTGAAATTTATGAATGCAGGCTCGTAACTTTGGTCATTTTCAATATTTTTACCCCAAATTTTCAACATAGCCATTTCTTCACAGCTCTTCATGAATGCGACAGCTGTCATTTTTCAAATACTGGCCAAAATGTGTGTTTGCACTTGTAGCGCAAAATCACCTTTTGGGCAGGATTTGAAAATGTTCTCCACACTTATTCATGAAGTGGACTCATAAGAAGGCTAGGTTGAAAATTTGGGGTAAAAATATGACAAAGCAACAAAGTTATGAGTCTATGTTGCAATTTAAAACACACGCTCATAACTGGGTAATTTTCAATATTTTGACCCCATACGAGATTGACAAATACTTTTTTTGTTGGGGCTCTGGGTAAGGGATTTTGTTAGCAGTAAAAATTTATTTTTATTGATCAGTTTCCTGAGCATATTTCCAACGTTGTTTTTGTTTCTTAAACACCTTACTAGACTTGCACCTTCTGATGCATCTTCCTCGGCTCTATAGAGCCGTGTGGAAGTTGGCCATTTTTGTCTGTTTGCTAGCAGGGGCTCATGCCTCTTTTTTATCCTTTTCCTGGAGCATTTCCTGCACCTGACTCTCAGCTTCATTCACACCCTTAGGTCTGGGTGCGCACTCGCAGACATGGTGACATCACATGCTCAAGCACACGTGATTGAACTGCCTGTGTGTTTTCCGTGCTGCAAGAAAACACACACAGCCTCACCAGAAAAGAGCCAATATTACTCCAGAGTAAGCCTCTTTTACAAATCAAAGAAAATGGAACAGTAGTTCTAGGGACATGGATATGTTGTTCATCCACACTCATTGGCAGTATCCTTGCCGCTTTAAATCTTGCCGGAAGGTCTTCAAGCTTGCTCCTCCCACCCACCCGGGTGGTATAACTCTCGGCTCCGCCCCATGACGCCAGATCTTCCTTACCGCTTGGAAGCTCAGGTTCCCTCCTTAACGCTCTGCGTTTGTGACTGGTTCCTATTTCTCCGTTTGCGGATTTAAAAATAAATTTTGCAAAAAAGACTTCAGTCTTCTATCCCTCGCGGCTGCGATGGACAAATCGACTCGGTTTGGAGATGCCCATGCGGCAGAAGATGTCTCGACGGATCCACACTCCACGTGTGTCTACTGCTTAGGCCTTGAGCACCTAACCGCAGCTTGCGACCTGTGCTCATCTTTCTCGCCCACGTCCTCGAAGACCGTGCTGCCCGATTGCACTGGGCCGCCCCGAGAAGCGCTTCCTCCGTGAAGTCCAAGGAGGCCCGGTTGGCGGTGTCCACTGCGGGCGGGCTCAGTGGATCAGCTCGAAGGATGGTGCGCCTCGAAGAGGAGGCGGCGCGGCAATATCTTCCTCGGGCCGCTGCATTTATCCCGCTCTCTCTGAGTTCTTCCTACACGGCTTCTTTTAAGGAGCTTTGTCTGTCCCTCTCCACTAAAGGAGAAGGGCCTCGGCCTGCTGGACCTTATTCTCGGTCCAAAAGAGGACAGGGTAAGTCCTCCGTCGACGCTCTTGGGAGCGGAAAGGCCCCCTCTCCCGGGCCGTCGACCGCCGGCTTGCGTCGACCGCTCGCTTCGACCACTGGCCTCACGGTGTCCCGCCAGGTCAGTTGACCGAGACTCCCACCGATGAAGTCGAGATTTTTCTCGACCCATTGGACGGGCTGTCGCCTTTAGCAGCCGAGATTCCCCTCTCCCCGGTTCCCCCGGGAGGAGTTGAGGATCCCGTGGGCTCGCCTGTGCCTCCGGTTCCGGAGCCCTCGGATGGACCATCCGAGCCGAAGGGAGTGCCGGTTCCGGCCGACACCTCCCCGCACCGACCTCGGAAATTCCGGGACTCTTGGTCTCGGACCTCTTCGTGGTCCAGCCGATCCACCGTCGCCGTGGTCTCGGTCTCGGCACGCTGATGGACAGGCGTCGCCGCTCGTCCTCGTCCTCCTCCTCGGATGAGGAGGCTTCGGCGTAAATTACGTCGATAGTGCGAAGGACCTATATTCTTCAACAACTCCTCCTGGCCGGGAATAAGCCGACCCGTCGCCTTCCCGGCCATTAAGTGGCTGTCACCGGAGCGGCCGACACAACCCCTCGACTTATCCGAGGAGCCTATACCCAGGCCGGTTGTTCGGCCAAAACCAGCTGCTCCACCGATTCCGGTGGAACCTCCGCCTCCACAGCCACCAATTGGGGCTCCGACCAAGATTCTCGGTCGGCTAAGGTCTACCCCATCGGCTGTCAGGTTACCCTCACTCCCGACCGACCTCGGCAGGTGAAGGGTGGCTCAGGCCAGAGGCAGCTCTTGAGGACTCTTCCGAGTCCGAAGATGATTCCTCCTTTTCTCCAAGCGACTGGACTTGGAGTCTTCAGGAAGGTCAGTCAATGGACGATAGCCGTCGTCCTTCCTAGGACTGCTTCGGCTCATCTCGGAGTCTACCGGGATGGAGCTCGAACCCGTTTCCAAACGGGCCAGGTATCCCCTCGCGGAGATTCTGGACCGAGGGGATTCTCCGACGGAGGCCTTTCCGGTGGCCGAGGCCATAGTGAGTCCGGCACTGGAGCTTTGGCAGCGCCCTGCTTCCTGCCCTGCGCCTTCGGCCAGGATGGCCAGGAAGTATGCGGTCCCTACCGGTTCCTTGTCCGGTTTTTCGGAACACCCCTCTGCTGAGGGGTTGGTTACCGACAGCGTTTTCCGGCTAGCGCCGGCAAAGCAGGGATGTGGACAAACCTCCTGACAAGGAGTCCAAGAAATTGGACTATGTCGGGCGAAAAGTCTACGCTCGTCCTCTCTCGGCTCGTCAGGCCAGTTCGGCCCGTCCTCACGGCACATTTTTTTCTCATGCCCTGTTGGGCTCCCTGGAGGAGGTCATCCCTCATCTTCCCGCCGATCTGCAGACTACGGTTAAGCAGGTGCGGGACCAGGGCAGGGCAGTGGCCAAACAGCAGCTCCAGACTGCTTTGGATATAGGGGACTCGTGCCAGATCGGTGGCGGCCGCAGTGGCTATGCGTCGGCGGGCTTGGCTGAGGATATCCACCTTTACTTCGGATACCCAGCACAAGTTGGCGGATGTTCCCTTTTTGGGGACTGACCTCTTCGGCCCTGGGGTGGAAGGTCACCTGCAGAGGATCGAGAAGTCCAATGCTACCTTGGACTCGGTCTCTTCCGCTCAGAAGGACAAAGGCCGCAAACCACAGCCTAAGCCCTTTCGTCCTTCTGTGCCCCTGCGGCGCCCAGCCCAGCAGCGTCAGGGCCAGCAGGCTCGGCCTTGGCATCCCAAACCAAGCCGCGGCTTCCTCTAACAGGAGGCAGGGAGGAAAGGGCCCAGGAGGTCCCTCGCCGGTCCCTCCTCCAAGCCTGCCCAGTGACAGGCTGAGGGTGTCGCCCCCATCCCGTCACCTTCCCCTGGGTCCCCGTGAGACGGCTCCCGCACTTCCGTCCCTGGTCCGCTGTTACCACGGACAGGTGGGTCTTGAGGTGGTGGGAAGAGGCCTGCCTCTGGAATTCGAGCAGGCACCACCCTTCAGAGCCGTCGCCCCTCGGGGGGGCTTCAGGATCCCCAGCCTCACTGGCGGCTCGTCGAGCCGACATCGCTCTCCTCCTCCAGAAAGAGGTGGTAAGAGAGGTGGTGGACCCTCCTTCAGACCCAGGGTTTGTGTCCAGGTACTTCCTGGTTCCGAAACGGAAGGGGGGCTGGCGCCCCATTCTCGACCTACACGACCTAAACAAGTTCCTAAGGTCTAGAACCTTCAGGATGGTCACTCTGGCTCAGATAATACCATCCTTGGAGCGGCGTGTGGTTCTGCTCTCTGGACTTGCAGGGCCGCGTTTTTCACGTCCCTATCCGTCCGTCTCACCAGAGATTCCTTCGCCTCGAGCGAGGATCCCTCGAGTTCCAAGCCATGCCCTTCGGCTTGTCTCCAGCTCCCAGGGTCTTCACCAAATGCATGGCAGTGGTGACAGCATTCCCTGCGGCGCCAGGGGTCGGGTGTACCCTTACCTGGACGACTGGCTGATAGCAGCTCCTCCAGGAAGGAGGCGGAGTGGTCCAGAGATCTGGCCCTCCAGGTCTGCTCTCAACTGGGCCTCCTTATCAGCGAGGCCAAGTCGAACTCGAGCGAGAGCAGGTGATTCCTATTCATCAGGGCAGCTCGACTCTCTTCGAGCCAGGCGCGGCTCCAGCCGGACAGGGCGAGGTTCTTTCCTCCTTTGCCCGATCATTTCTGGTTGGGCAATTGCGCCCTGCCGGGACTTCCTCGCCTCCTGGGTCTCATGGCGGCCTGCACCAGCGTGGTCCGTTGGGCCCGCTGGAACATCCGTCCCTTCAGGGGGACTGGCCAGCCAGTGGTCTGCCATCGCGATCCCCTGACCAGCTTAGCTCGGTGACACAGGGATGTGGAAACGCTCTCCAGTGGTGGACCGTTCCAGATCATTTGCAGGAGGGCATCCGTTCGTCCGCCCGAGCCGCGGTCTCTCTATCGACCGATGCCTCTCTGATGGGTTGGGGTGCCCATCTGGGGATCACGGGCTCATGGCCTCTGGTCCCAGCAGGGAGTCCCGATGCCACATCAACCTGCTGGAGCTCAGGCGTCCGCCCAGCTCTCACCGCCTTTGCTCCTCGTTCCTCCGGGGTCAATGGTCCGAGTCCAGACGGACAATACCAGCGACCATGTACTATCTAAACCCGCCAGGCGGGACGCGCCCATGCTTCTATGCAAGGAAGCTCTCCGCATTTGGTCACACTCGTGCGCGCAGCCTGGAGGCGGATCTCCTAGCCATTCACGTGGCAGGAGCCTCCAACACCCTGGCCGATGCCCTGAGCCGGATAGGGGCTGCATCCCACAGTGGTCTCTCCCTGCCGGAGGTAGTACAGCATCTGTTCTCCCTTTGGGGCACACCTCAGGTGGACCTGTTTGCCTCCATGGAGAGCAGCGAAGCTGAGTCTGTTCCATGCCCGCCCCCTCAGCAGGGCTCGCGCAGGGGATGCCTTCTCGAGCATGGACCCCGGGCCTCTTTACGCCTTTCCCCCATTTCCCTTGATCCACAAGGTGCTTCTCAAGGCGAGGAGGGACAAGGCGCAGGTGATTCTGATAGCCCCAGACTGGCCTCGCCAGTTCTGGTACCCAGATCTCCTCAGTCTCAGCTCCAGGACTCCGCGGCAGCTTCCAGCTCGCCCGGACCTGCTCTCAGTCAATCAGGGGAAGGTGTTCCATCCGGACCTTCAATCCCTGCACCTGACGGCCTGGTTCCTGAGCGGCTAGAGTTCCAGGCCTTGGGTCTTTCCGACGAGGTCCTCAATGTAGTTGAGGCGTCCCGTAAGGAGTCGACCAGAAAATGCTATGCCTTCAAATGGAAAAGGTTTTCCATTTGGTGTCAGAAGCAAGAGCTTGGACCCTTCCTCCTGTTCCTTGGCAAGCATCTTGGACTATTTATGGTCCCTTTCTAGTCAAGGGCTTAGGTCGGCGACCTAAGGGTGCACCTGGCAGCCATCTCTGCTTACAGGCGGGCAGGAAGCAGTCAGTGCGTGGAGAAGGTGGTCTGGCGCTTTTCAAAGGGCCTTGATCACATTTCCTCCAGTGCGGAACCCCACCTCCATGGGATCTACTGCTGGTACTGGCAAAGCTCATGGGCAAGCCATTCGAACCTATGCAGGTGTGCTCTCTCTCACCTGTCGTGGAAGACTGCCTTCTTGGTGGCTATCACGTCAGCCAGAAGGATGGGAGAGCTCCAGGCGCTTTCCATCGAGTCTCCTTACCTGGTCTTCCACAGGGACAAGGTTGTCCTCGCCTCACCGAAATTCCTTCCGAAGGTGGTGTCGAGTTTCACCTTAACCAGGTGTTGACTCTGCCGGTGTTCTACCCCAATCACACCTCGAGGTCGAATATAGGCTCCATACTCTGGACCCTAGAAGGGCGCCGCTATTATATGAGCGCACGTGGCTGAAATTGGGAGAGGTTCGCCAGCTGTTTGTCACCTACGCTGAAGCCGCATCTGGCAGACCTGCAGCCAGCGGACGATAAGCAGGTGGGTAACCTCCTGCATAGATCTCTGCTATAAGTTGGGGGCATGGAGCCTCCCAGAGGGATAAGAGCTCATTCTACCGCCATACTGCTCTAGCAGTGGCTGCTTCCAGGACGCCCTATCCAGGAAATCTGCAGGGCTGCTACCTGAAGTCAGCAAACACCTTCATTACCCACTACCACATCGACCTTGAGTCACGCCCGGGATGCTGGTTTTGGGGCCTCGGTTCTCCAGTCTCTCTTTCCCAAGTAAGTATATGGGGGTGTCGTCTTGCCTCCCTCCTCCCGGAGAACTGCTAGGAGTCTGCCAATGAGTGTGGATGAACAACTATCCATGTCCCTAGAAATACAGGTTACTCACCTGTAACAGGAGTTCTAGGAATGGTATATGTTGTTCATCCACACGACCCACCCGACCTCCCCGGCTTCGACGCACAACCTGAGTTTCCAGCGGGCCAGATCTGGCGTCATGGGGCGGAGCCGAGAGTTATACCACCCGGGTGGGTGGGAGGAGCAAGCTTGAAGACCTTCCGGCAAGATTTAAAGCGGCAAGGATACTGCCAATGAGTGTGGATGAACAACATATACCATTCCTAGAACTCCTGTTACAGGTGAGTAACCTGTATTTACTCACAAGCACTAGTTTTCAATTATGCATACCATAGTCTAAACTTGGCTTTTTTACGGTCCCTCCAGCCATGAACTCCTTGTTACCTGCAAATAGAAAAATAACTCTCACTGTCTGAGACATGATAAAAAAAAAAAAACCTTCCCTCCACTTACTTATCCTAACAAAGGAAAGAAAGAAAAGTAAGTTAGTGTGTACCTGTGATCATCCATTGCCGCCAATACTCCCTCATTTTCACCTTAAAGGGCTTGTTCAGGCTTACATCGAGCGGCTGCAGTAGTGATATACAGCCCCGGGAATCACAGCAGTGTATGTCATTTTTTTTTGTTAGATTCTGCTTGACTGAATCGACTAGATGGCCCCTAAACATGTCCCACACAAGCAGGCTTCGCTTATGAATTAATGATCCCGGTCTTTTACTCCAGATTTCGTCCACCCATGTATTTACCAGCGCCTCATCCATCCAGCCCTTTGCATGCACTGCTACAAGTACTCCTGCTGGCATTTTTTCTTTTGGCAGCGTTTTTCGTTTGAAAACAACCATGGGCTTAAGCTTGCTCCCATCAGCAAGGCAACAGAGAACAACTGTGAAGTGTTTTTTCTCTGCTCCACAAGTGCGGACAGTTACTGTCTTCTCTCCCTTAATGTGGACAGTTCTGTTTCAGGGGAGGTCAAATCTAACTGCGGTCTCGTCCATGTTTCCAGTGGGAAGGGGGGGGGGTGGTAATTATACTGCTTTCTCTCTTTCAGAACAAAGTTATGCAAACTATCTCGGATTCGATCGCTGCAACAGGTGAGGTGCTGATCTTCATCCTCTTAACACTTTTGTCCACTGACCGGAGCTGGTTTTTCTTTGATGCCAGTCCCGTACTAATTTCTCATTTACATGAAACTCTCTTTCGGCTGTGGCATTTGTATGGGTTTCCGCGTATTGTACCACACAAAGTTTAAAATCGGCAGTATAGGAACTCCGTTTTCATTTTATTGAGGGCATTCTGAAAAAAACTGCTGTCATGAACAAGGATTTGTGCATGGGGGTTTAAAACACTACCAGTAATCACAATTTCTCAATTATCTAATCACAGACAGGCCATTAAGCACAAGCGGGGGTGATAATAGCTGAACTGTTTCTGTCAGCTGGTAGGCATAAGTTAATTACCCTTCTCTGTTAAATGCGTGAAACGCGGCATGCACAACTATTTATAATTTAGCACATTGTTACCAACTTGATAGAAAGTTTTTTTTCCTTCTTTGAGTACCCGCTAATATGTCAGAACCTCTGATTGGGCATACTCAGAAAACTCCCCAAAATCTGACTTATGTGCGAGTATATATGGTAGTCTAAATTAACTCGGATATTGAGCAGTAAGATGAGGGGAAGAGGAGGCTTAATGCAGTGTACTCTGTCTGATTATAAGCATCCAGGAGCCTCACATAGTTTATATTTTATTTGTAGCATTACATTTATAAAGCCATGGGCACCATGACTTATCGAAGACCTGTGGTATTTAAACAGTGTAAGACCTTCAGGAGAGTAATAAGACCCTCACCTGTAGGTTCCTATTGCCCTCATTGTGTAACTTAGTTAATCTGTCTATCTCAGTTCCCCCCCAGCCAAACCCCTGGGCTGGGGCGGTGCACCTGGTATACCGACTGACAATGGCAGGGCAGAATTGCACAACTCTGTGTTATATCTCTTAAATGAGCTACTGAGCTCAGATGTCCTGCAGGACATCCTCACCAATACACTAAAACCCAAGTCAGGCCCTTCAGGTCAGGGGGGGCCCACACAGGCACGTCCAGGTGCTCCAGAGCAGGACAAGAGTGCTAATTCAGATCTGCAGGCAGACACGACCTTGACGAAGGAGATCAAGGTAACT
Organism: Neoceratodus forsteri; assembly: GCA_016271365.2. NCBI lineage: Eukaryota > Metazoa > Chordata > Ceratodontiformes > Ceratodontidae > Neoceratodus > Neoceratodus forsteri. Next base: position 1,735,000,456 of record CM057449.1, read on the forward strand.
ATATAGGAGGCCATGAGGGAACTCCTGACCCAAATTTGCCATTTGATGAGGAGGAAGACCCCTATGAAAAGGAGCATGTGAAGGGGACAGAATCTAAGAGAAAGATTCCGATTCCTCCCTTGTTTGATACAGAATCTCTGTCCTCCCTCATAATGGAGGCTTGTAGAACACTACAGTTGAAGGAAAGGCAAGCCATGGAGGTGCTAGATGCGAATCTGATCCTGTCTGCGTCTTCTCCTACGTTTTTCCAAGCTTTGTGCACTGTATTCAGATTATTGAATAGGAATGGAGAGGCTCCAAATAGTGAAAATATCTACCCAGTCCATGGGTGGGGTGTTATCCATTTATGGAGGCGACATCCCAGAAATGAGGAACCCCTTTCCTGGCAGATAAGGCTGTGCATAATTCTGTTGAACACACAACTATACCAATTGATGGGTCTCTGGCCTTAACTGATTCACATGATAAGCGAGTGGATGCCATGTGCAGAAGAGCCTTTGCTTCAAATGGAGTAAATATTCGTACCTCCTCTGCATCTTTTATTGTTTCTAGAGCCTTAAACTCCTGGATTTCAGCTTTGGGTAGTTTCGTTCCCCTGTACTCCGAGGGGATGAGCATTTTACAGCTTTTATCTATGGATGCTGCCTTTTTAAGGGATGCCACAGTGGACAATCTACAAATGTCAGTAGTCTCCGCTTATCATATTTTTGTCGGCTATGCAGGATGTGTGGCTCTGACATTGGGCCACAGACCAGGCATGAAAAGCCAAGGCTTTAACCTATCTTTTGAGAGAGGACTGTTATTTGGATCAGGCCTGGATGACATTTTGAAAGGTGTCCAAGATAAGAAGGAACACCTGCCATGTCAAAGCAGCAGCAGAAAGTAGGCTCGACCTCAAGGGGTCGAGGTGGTGTCCAACAGAGTCAGTTTTGATGTGATTTTCATCCCTTTTGAAATTCTGTGAATCAAAGAAAGTGAAATAGTAACGTGGGAGCCTTTCCCTGCAGGCATAACAGAGGTACAGGACAAAGAGGTGGCAACTCAGAATGAAGGTATGTGGGTCCATCTTTGTTCCCCTTCCATTGGTGGAAAACTGCAGGACTTTTATTCAAGATGGAGCCAGATAATATCAGATGCATGGGTACTAGAGATACTGGCATTAGGCTATGCAGTCGAGTTTGCAACAGTACCCATAATATGGTGCTTCCTGCAATCCTCTGTACCAAAGTACTCAGTGAAGAGACAGGCAGTGTCTCAAATCTTGGAGCACCTCAAACAGATTTGAGTTGTTGTCCCAATGCCCCCCCCCCCCAGCAAAGAAGGTTGCAGATTCTACTCAGTGTACTTTGTGGTCCCCAAGAGGTAGGGGGCCTGGGGAAGTTCAGACCAGTTCTGGACCTGAAGCACATAAACAAGTTTGTCCGCCACACGACCTTCAAGATGGAGCCCCTGCGGTCAATCATACGAGCTGTCCAGCCAGGGGATTAGCTAGCATCCATAGACCTGAGGGATGCATATCTCCACATCCCCATTCAACAGTCTCACCAGAAGTTCCTCAGATTAGCGATTCAGGGGCAGAACTTCAAGTACGGGGTGCTTCCTTTTGGGCTGGCAACAGCACCCAGGGTGTTCTCAAAGATTCTCATAGTACTGGTGACTCCACTGAGGCAAGCAGGACAACATGTAAATCCCTACATGGACGACTTGCTCATTCAAGTGTCCTCTGCTGAGCTGGCAAGGAAATCAGTCACCAGGACCCTAGAGATACTGGAGTCCCACGGTCGAGTAGTCAGTCAGGAGAAGAGCTCTCTCAATCCGTCCCAGAACATGGAACATTTGAGTGTGGTGTTTAGGATGGATGAGGGGAAGGTCTTCCTCTCGACAATCAGGAAGGAGAGACTGAGGTGAGAGGTTCAGTGGTTGAGAAGCCAATTGTTGGCTTCTGCTCACAAACCACTATGGATTTTGGGGTTGATGACTGCAGCAGTAGAACTAGTTCTGTGGGCTCGCTTACACATGCAACCCTGTCACAATGGAATGATGGCAGCCTGGGACCTGACCTCGGAGGACTATCAAGCCATGATCCCACTTACTCAATCTCTTCAACAATCGCTGAATTGGTGGAAGAGCTCTGAGACCCTAAACAAGGGGTCTCCCCCTTAGAAGTACCTGAAGAGTTGGGCTGGATGACCGTTGCCAGTCTGTAAGGCTGGGGTGCGTGCCTGGATCAAGTTCTGGTTCAGGGTATTTGGTCTGTGCAGGAACAACAGCTACATATCAACATGTTGGAAATGAGGGCAGTGCGACTTGCTACCCTTCACTTTCACAAGCTGGCATGGTCCAAATCTATGAAAATAAGGTCAGACAATGCCGCAACAGTGGTGTGCCTAAACAATGAAGGAAGCACAAGAAGCAGGGAGGTGCTAGCCGAAGCAACCAAACTGCTACTGTGGGCAGAGGAGAATCTTCTAGCTCTCTCGGCAGTTCACCTGGCAGGAGAGCTGAACATTCAGTCTGACTGGCTCAACCAAGAGACCGTCCATCCAGAGGGTGGATGTTGAATCTGGAGGTGTTCAACCTTCTGTGCAGAAGGTTTGGTTGTCCTCAGATTGGCTTCTTCGCCTCAAGACAGAAAGCTGAGGTATCAAGTTTCTTCAGTCAGTACCAGTGTCCAAAGGTGGAAGCAGTGGATGCTTTGTCACAGACATGGGATTTCTACAGGGCATATGCCTTTCCTCCTCTGCTGCTTCTTCCCAAGGTCATTCACAAAAAAAGACTCTCAAAAGGAAGCTTTCTTCTGATAACACCAGAATGGCCAAGAAGGCCTTGGTTCTCAGACCCAGTGAATCTAGTTCGGCACATCATTGCGACTCACAATCCGTTCTTTTTCAAGGACCTATTCTGCATCCAAGTCTGGGACATGTAGCTGGTGGCCTTGCTTCTGAGAGGAGAAGACTGCTAAAACAGGGATTTTCAAAAAAGGTAGTGGATACCCTGATGGCCACCAGGAAAGTCTCTACATCTGCAGCTTATGATAGAGTGTGGACCACCTTTTCGGCTTGAGCCAGAGAAATATCAGGCCTTCCAAAGCCATGGTTCTGCGGATTTTGGATTTTTTGCAGGTGGGAGTGGACAAAGGATTGACATTGAGCACCTCGAGTGGGCAGGTATCAATGCTTAGAGCAGCCTTGGGAGCCTTCATGGGCATATCACTAGGGACAAACCGGGAGGTTATTGATTCCTAAGAGCGGAAGCAGACCACTGTTGTGCTCCCCAGTACCTCCATGGGATCCGAGTCTGGTTTTGAATGCTCTTTGAAAAGAACTCTTTGAACCTCTTTTATCAGTTCCACTTGATGTTCTGGCATGCAAGATATGCCTTTTAATTGCTAAGTGCTCAGCCAGGATTGGCGAGCTTCAGGCTTTGTTCCACAAAGAACCATACCGTATCATTTGTAAAGCCAAGGTAGTTCTGAGGGCAATTCTGTCTTTTATTCTGAAAATTCCTACATCTTTTCACACAACTCAAGAGATATTTCTCCTGTCCTTCTATCTGAAGCGGATTCATTCAAAAGAATGAGAGCTGCACGTTAGATTTACTGAGGGCAGTTAGGAAGTGAACTGCAGAGTTCAGGAGATTGGAAAGTTTGTTCCTGCTCTTTGGAGCACCAAAAAAAAAGATAAAAAAACATTGATTTGCCACACAGTGGAATGGTCTTAATTGCAGTATCAGAGACTGCGTTTCTGTCAATGAATTCAAAACTAGGCTTCACTCTACACTATCAAACACTGTAATCTATAACTGCTTTAAGTGATGTTTTGCTTGATACTGACAAAGTAAACCTGTTGCTGCTATTGATACAATTTGTCTCTTTGCCTCAAAGTTATATATTTACTATTATGCACTTGTTCTATTGGCTCGCTTGTCCTGTGAAGCTCTGTATGCTTACTGCAATTGTATGTCCACCTTCTGTGTCTAACGTATAGTGATGGTACTGTATATCTATGATGCTATGTACAAATGTCTATGACTCTGAACCCTTTGAAAATAGGAACCTGCCTAAAGGATTCTTTGCAAAATAAAATTAAAACAATAATAAAAATAAGTAGCCTCCAAGACCATCTTGGCAAGGTGGGTGCGGCCGTGTGTCTCCAAAGCTTGTGTGGTAGTAAAGAAGAAAGTTCCGTCTCTCATCAAGGTTCACTCCACCAGGGCTCTGGCTACTTCCTGGGCAGAGAGAGAGGAGGCATCTGTGTTAGAATTGTGCAAGGTGGCAGCGTGGTTCACCATCCAGTCATTCATTAAGCACTACAAATTGGATGTTCAAAGCTCTGCCGATGTGGCCTTTAGTTGCAGAGTTTTGCAGACAGCAGTTAGCAGATAAATTCTTTCTCCAGTATGGGTTGTGTATGGGACAATACTCTCCCCTACCCATTTGGAAATGGGTACTGCTGTTGTATAGGGGTGTATGGGGGGGGGGGTGCTGTGGAACCCAAGTTGAGTAGAAGCAGATCTTACTTCTAGAGGGTTCCTGCAGTCGGTCATAACTTATAGGACTGCATCCCCTGCTGTCAGGACCACACGGAAAGCTCTAGATAGCAATATCTGGTGTGGAACTGCCCACCCGTCATCACGTGATGACGTCAATGTGAGCCTATATAGTGGATGGTCCCCACGCCAGTCCTCCACCAATGCTACTGTCGAACGCCATTTCTTTATTTTTCTTTAATTTGGATAGTTTGGTTTTTCTTCATGTCATCTCTGACATCTGCTCCGAAGAAGAAGAAGTGCGATTCCTGCGGCACGCAAATTCTGCACAAGGACAGTCGTACTCTGTGCCTGCTCTGCTTAGGCCCCGACTATAACACCAAGGGCTGCACGACTTGCAAGGATTTTAACCTGGCCACATGGAAGGGACTGCAGCAGGCCCTGGGATGGCTATCTGTTGAAGATCAAGATGGCAAACATGGAGAAAGAGTTGTAGAGGCTGCAGGATTCCTCTTCCTCCCCCACTGTGGAGCACAAAATGAAGAAAAAAGATAAGGAGAAGGATTGGGATGGCGAGGGGCATTCCTTTGGATCTGGAAGTGCCCCTCCTGCCAAGTCTTCTCCCGCTGTGGCAGATCAGGTTTTGGCCCCCTCCGCCTGAACTGGTGATGGTTCAGGTGGGTCCCTCCGGCGATGCAGGAGTGCTTGCTGCCCTTAGGCCTCTTCAGACAGCAAGATCTAAACTGAATGGCAAGGTTGGTGAGTCTCTCCCCGGCTCTGCCAGTGAGCGCATGGCCCTGACTGGTAAGTCGGACTCCAGCTCCCCTGGGGTCCGTCCGATCACCGCCGGTAAGTCGGACTGCTGATAAGTCAGATGTCGGTCCTGTTGGCACCTGCACAGCCCATGCCGGTAAGTCAGACGCTGGTTCAGCTGGCACCTGCCTGGCTATGGCTGAGAAATTGGATGTTGGTCCTGCCAGTGACCTCACAACTCCTGCCAGTAAGTTGGATGTCAGCTCTGTTGTCGCCTGCCTGGTTATCACCGATAAGTCAAATGTCGGTCTTGCCTACGCCCGCCCAGTTGCGGACAGTAAATTGGACATCTGCTCTGCTGATGCCCGCCCAGTTACTATTGGTAAGCCGGATGTCTGCTTCACCAACGTCTGCATGGCTACAGCTGATAAGTCGGACATCCGCTTTGCTGGCGTCTGCATGGATGGGGCTCTTTCTTTTGCTCCGGCTGGTAAATCGCTTGTCAGCTCATCTGACGACCGCTTAGCCATGGCGCTCCTATCGGAGGTCAGTATAACTCCTGACGTCGAGAAGCGCCTGCTGCCACTTCCACGGCAGCCATCCCTTGAGGGCTCTCCCTCTCGGGATGCTTCCTCCAGTTTTTTCCCTCAGGGATATGTGGTCCACCATAACATTTCAGTTTTCCACTGTGGACCAAAGCAGACTTCTATGTCTTGAGTTCCTACATTCCTCAGTATGAGTACACCCTGTGGAACACACTCAATGCAATGGTCGAGAGCCTCCCAGAATCTAACACTCCATTACTCGGGGCTTATAGCCTTATAATCAGCTGAAAGCTTTTATGGACACCTACGACTCTGCCTCTAGGACAGCTGCCATTGGCTGCAAGTGGTTAACGTCTCCTTGATGGCGCTTATCTGTTCGGCCCTCAGGTTGAGTTCTGGATGCCACTCAGAACAGTACAGATGCCATTTAAACAACAAGAGGTGCCTGCTGCCTCTCAGAGGGATGGGAACCATCGACATTCTTGTAACAGGCAGTCCTTTCAAGGTAGAGGCCAAGGTGCTGTTATCAGGAACCAACCCAGTAGAGGGCACAGGGCCCCAAAGCACCCTGTACCAACCTCTATGGATCCAGCCCAGGTTCCACCTCAGCTGTCTGAGGGGGATGCCTCTCGGGGGTAGGAGGGGTGTCTAATTCGGTTTTACAACCAGTGTAAGTCCGTTGCAGCGGACATATGGGTCATCAAGATTGTCCGAGAGGGATATTCTCCCAATGTCGCAGATTTCCCCAGACCTTCCACCCAGATGGAAGCCCAGTCTGTCCACCTCTCAGTTACACTCTCTTGCTTCTGAGATATGGGGCCTCTTGTGGGAACTGGGCAGTAAAAGTTGTTCCACAGCAGAACGGAGCAGGTTCCTATTTCCATTGCTTCTGGTTCCAAGAGAACAGATGGCATGCAGTGTTTGTCGACCCTGGAAGGTTAAACATGTACCTGTTCAGAGAGGAGTTCACTAAAACATCTGCGTTCAAGTCTTCACTTCCTGTACATTTGGCTCCTAGGTAGCCCATCCGGACAAGAGACACAGGAGGCAGTTGCCACAGCTCTCAGTTTTCTCTCCAGGGGGTTTTCTGATTTGGAGAAGGTGCCAGTTTCATCTTCCCAGCAGCTCCTCTTCTTAGGAGACCTCCTGGATACCTGCAGGGTGTTGCTGTTTCTCCCGTCCTCTGGAATGAAAACCATCTTCAGATGGCTTGTTACATCTCGGAAAACAACTCTATTCAGGCCCCTTTCGGTTGAGTGGAAGCTGGGACTCTGGGTGTCCTCCACAGCAAGCAGTGGTCTCCGATCATGCATCCACAATCCTCTGTACAAAATGAAAGTGCCTCGGACAAAATCTCTTGTGGGGAGCTCCCTGTCAAGGCCTCCACACTCAGGTGTGGAACCAGGAGGAACCTCATCTTTTCATAAATTTCTTAAAGATGAGAGCTATTTTACAAGCAAAGTCCTGAAGGATGCCCTCTGCCACAAAGTTATCCTGCTTTGGACGGACGATAAAGCTGTGATATATTGCATCAGCAAGCAGGGTAGGGCACCCTCCTACCTTCTCTGCAGGAAGGCTGTGAGGTTGTGAGAGTGGTACCTTGAGCATGATGCGTCAGTTCAGATTTTGTGCAGTCGCTTTTAACGAGCAATTCAGACCTGGTCCTTTTTGTGTCTCCTCTCAATGCGAAACTGCCTCTATCCTGCTTCAGAAATCCAGACCCTGATGTTTTCTGTTAGAATGTATTCACTGCAGTAGACAAGATGCTCCCTGTACATTTTCCTCCTCTTCCCTTAATTCAGAGGGTGCTGCTCAAGTTGTAGGTACAGGGAGGCAGAATGATTCTCATTGTCCCTGACTGGCCTCGGCAGATATGATTTGCATTGATCATAAAAACACAGAAACATAGACTGTGACAGCAGATAAGGACTGCTTGGCCCACCTAGTCTACCCATTTCCTTACCTAATGGATAAGCTGCAGATCCTAGTTAACCAACAGCCTACTTCTTCCTACCCACCACCAGAATTGCCTCATGTCTGTCCCATGCATTCTTGAATTCCCCCACTGTTTTTGACCCCACAACCTCCTCAGGAAGGCTATTCCATGTGTCCACCACCCTCTCTGTGAAAAAATACTTCCCCACATTGCCCCTGAGCCGTCCCCCCTCTATCTTCAAATTGTGCCCCCTTGATCTTGCACATTACTTTTTCTGAAAGATGCTACCCTCTTGGACTTTGTTGATTCCCTAGAGGTACTTGAAAGTTTCTATCATGTCCCCCCTCTTACTCCTTTCCTCAAGGGTATGCATATTAAGCTCCTTTAGTCTCTCTTCATATGGCTTCTGGTGCAGACCCTGCACCATTTTAGTTGCTGTCCTCCAGACTGCCTCCATCCTGTATCCTTGCGGAATTTGGTTCTGCAGAACTGGACGCAGTACTCCAGATGGGGTCTCACCAACTGTCTGTACAGAGGGATAACAACTTCCTGTTTTCTGCTGGTGTTGCCTCTTCCTATGCATCCCAGTATACCCCCAGCCCTCCCTACTGCCTTCTCACATTGCTTGCTAACCTTTAGGTCATCTGATATGATTACCCCCAGGTCCCTTTCTATTTTTGTTGTTGTTACTACCTCATCCCCCATTGTGTAATCTTCCCCTGGGTTTTTGTTTCCCAGGTGCATTACATTGCACTTCTTTGCATCGAATCCAAGCTGCCATACTTCTGACCATTCCTCCAACCTTGCCAAGTCCCTTCTCATCCTTTCCACCCCCCTTTGTGTATCAACCCTGTTGCAGATCTTTGTGTCGTCTGCAAAGAGTCATACTTTTCCTTCCAGTCCCTCTGCAATGTCTCTTATAAAGACATTAAAAAGGACTGGACCCAGTACTGAACCCTGCGGTATCCCACTAGTAATTCCCCTTTCTTTATCGTGGACTCCATTTACTATTACCTTCTGTATCCTGTTGTCCAGCCAGTGTTTTACCCAGGCTACCATGCTGGGACCCACTCCCAGGCTGGCTAATTTGTTTATTAATCTTTTGTGTGGGACTGTGTCAAATGCCTTGCTAAAGTCTAGTTAGGCCATGTCCACAGCCCCTCCCTGGTCTACTACTTTGGTCACCCAGTCAAAGAAATCGATTAGATTTATTTGACATGACCTTCCCATTGTGAATCCATGCTGCCTTGGGTCCTGTGCCCCACTGGCCTATAGGTACTCAACAGTTCTTCCTTCAGAAGTGATTCCATCATTTTCCCTACCGCTGAGGTCAAACTAACAGGTCTGTAGTTTCCCGCCTCTGTCCTGCTCCCACTTTTGTGAAGGGGAATCACATCCGCCATCCTTCAGTCCTCAGGTACCACACCATCCTCCCATGGTTTGTGAAAAAGAGTAGTCAGTGGTGTCACTAGTTCTCCCCTTAGTTCTTTTAGAATTCTGGGGAGAATCCCATCAGGACCCATTGCTTTGTCCACCTTTAGTTTTAGGAGTTCTTTCAGAACCCTTTCTTCCGTGAAAGGACTGGGATTGACCTCATCCCTCTCCAGAGTGCTTCTATTGATTGGATTAGGTACCGCCCCATCCTCTCCTTTTGTGAATACTGAGCAGGAGTATTCATTCAGTATCCCTGCTTTTTCACTGTCCCTCTCTGCCCACCCACCATCCCCTTTGTTCAGCCTCATTATCCCTCCCTGTGTCTTTCTTTGCCCCCTAATGTACCTACAAAATATTATATAGTCCCCCTTCTTAACCGAGCTGGCTATCTTTTCCTCGGTTTGGGCCTTTACTATTCTGACTGCCTTCCCCGCTTCTTTCTGCTTTAATTGGTACAGTTCTCTGTCCTGCTCCTTCTGTGTTTCCTTATATTTCCTAAATGCTATCTTTTTCTCCCTAACCTTCCCTACCACCTCTTTTGAGAACCATAGTGGTTTTCTATTTCATTTTGATTTGTTCATTTGCTTCACACAAAGGCTTGTTGTCTCTATGATGGCAGTTTTGATGTTTCCACATTGTTGCTCCACCCCTCCTTCTCATCACCGGTTTGCTAGTGCTTTTCTGAGGCACTCTCCCATTTTGACAAAGTTAGCCCTCCTGAAGTCCAGTACCCTCACTTTTGTATGGCTTGACTCTGCAGCTGAGTTCATTGTGAACCACACTGTTTGGTGGTCACTTGTCCCCAGATGGCTACCCACTTCTAGATCTGAGATCCTCTCTTTCTCTCTCTCTCTCTCTCTCTCTCTCTCTCCCCATTTGAGAGTACCAGGTCTAAGATTGCTCCCTTCCGAGTGGGTTCCAACACTAGCTGTCTGAGGCATGCCCCCTGTAAGGCATTGAGAATAGCCCTGCTCTTGGATGTGGCTGCAGCAAATGTGCCCCAGTTAACATCTGGCACCTTCGGGTCCCCCATCAACAATATCTTCCCTTTCTCTGCCATCCTAAGGTTGCCTTCGATCTGAGACGGGGTCGGTATACAACCTCTGTGCTGATTGTGGTGCCATTTCCAGTCTCCATGGTGACCCATAGTGCCTCCTCTCCTCCCTGTTTACCCTGTTGTTCCATTGCTTTGACCCTTTCCATTACATAGAGAGCTACTCCTCCTCCTCTTCTACCCTCCCTGTCCCTCCTGTAGATTGTGTACCCTGGAATGTTGACATCCCAGTCATGGTTCTCTGGGTACCATTTTTCTGTGACTGCCACAATATCCGTGCATCCCTCTTCCATCAAGGCCACCAGTTCAGGGAGCTTGTTACCTAGACTACGGGCATTGGTACTCATTACCCTCTATTTTTTTTAAGGGCCTTACCCCTTTTTGCCCCATCCCTGTCCTTACTGCCTTTGCCTTTTTCTCCATTTACTCCTGCCCTTCTCCCTATCGACATTTCTATCTTGGTGTTTAGCTCTAACTACCCTGATTTTTGGGTGGGGACTATAATTTCCCTGCTCCTTTTCAGTGCCTCACCCCTTGGCTAGTTTAAGTGCTTGCCAATGAAACATTTAAACCTATCACCTAGGATTCTGGTTCCCCCCCTGGACAGATGCAGAGAGTTGTTTCCTTCCCCGGTGGGGTCCCATGCCACCCTCCTGTGGGTCTCCTTTGTGGAGGTTCCCAGCATCCTCCTTGGTCTCCACTGCGGGTGCCTCCATAGAGGAACCACACTTTGCCAGAATGGCATATGAATTGTGGAGAGGCACAGCTGGAGGGATGCACCTCTGTTTCACCACCCTCACTCTCCCCGAGCCCACTGTAGTCCATCCGTTCCTCTTTCTTGACAACCTCTGAGGCAGCGGCGGTGGCCCTGGTGGCCCCTGGGTGGGAGAGGAGGTCCCCCAAATCCTGGCCAACTCAGCCTGGAAATGAGCAACTTCCTCCCTCAGCCCAGAGAAGTGCCTGCAGATGGGACAACACCGCATCCCAAACAGACATGCCAGAGGGTCCTTTTCCATATCCATAACCGCCATTTTTGTTACCTCTGCCATCACTTCTCCCCAGAATTGCCGTAACACGGGGCAGGCCCAGAAACAGTGAATGTATGTGCCCCTCTCCTTTCCACATCTTCCACACAAGGGTGATACCGAGGGATGTACCTTATGTACTATAACTGGAGGGTAGTATAATCTGTGCACAAACTTATAATACACTTCTTTATACTTATTACAGGCCATAATCCCAGCATGCATTGGCAGCACAGATCTCCAATTCCCTTCCGAGATGCTCCTCCCCAGATCTCCCCCCCCCCTCACAATATGCTTGTTTTTTCCATCAGATTCGTGAATCTCTGTTTCCCTTTCCTTGCTGCCTTTCCAATAAATCCTTTCGGATCAACTTTAGCTTGGTATACCAGAGTTTCTACAGAGTCCAAAACATAGTGCTCTGATTCTTCCCGTTCAAAACTTCCAGTAAAGGCCCTGACCTATAAGTACCAGGACATATGTTTCCCATCTATTTTGAGACTCCGCTGTATGGTTTCAAAGGTGCTAAGTTCCCCCTGTACCAACAGATTACCTACACTTTGGATTCCCCTCCGCTCCCACTCACAGAATTCCTTATCTTCCAACCCAGGCAACAAAAAAGGGGTTACCCACTACCGGCAGGAGCAATATCTCACCCTGTTGTACCAATCCTTGTTTTGTAAGCTGTCTCCAGGCCTCTAATACGTGGTCCACTAATGTGGTTGCCATTACCCCCTGTTCGGTACACCCAGACCCCTTTACTGTGCAAGTATGCTGTGAGTCTCCCAGGGGTCCCCTCCTGTTCCAAATCCACCCAGCTTGCTTCTTTGGGTTGGTGTACCCAGTCTGCTATGTACCTCTATTGTATTGCCATGTAGTAGTTACTTAGATCTGGGAAATTCAGAACCCCCCCCTTTATTTCTCTCCACTTTCAATCTCTGTAGGCTTGTTCTCAGTCGTTTCCCTCTCCAAATAAATCCAGAAAATGCCTTCTCCACTCTCTTTATGTCTCCCTTTGGTAGTCCCAAATGTAGCATCTGCATCAGGTAAAGGATCCTGGGGAGGATATTCATCTTGATTAGACTGACCCCTCCCAACCACGATATTGGCAGCTGCGCCCACCTTCTGAGGTCCACGTCCACTGTTTTTAGTATAGTTAAGCCTGTACAGGGATCCCTGTGATCTGTCCACCTGGACACCCAAGTATGTGAAACTCGGCCCTGCTAGTTTTAATCTCCACCCCACAACCTTATTTCCCATCTCCGGGTAGCACACAAGCTCCAACTTCCCCAGATTAATCCTGTACCCCAAGAAGGTCCCAAGTTCCTCAATCAGTGACAACAAGGGGGGCACGGACTTACGCGGATTTTTTAAGAATAAGAGCATATCATCCATGTATAAGGCTATTTTCTGCGGGGAGCTCTCCGCCCCATCAATTCCTTCTATACCCACATGTCCACGTATTGCCACAGCGAGTGGTTCTATGGCCATTGCGAATAATAATGGAGACAGAGGGAAACCCTGCCATGTGCCTCGCCCCAGGCTAAATTGCTCTGAGAGGGCCCCATTCACCAAAATATGAGCCCTAGGTGCCATGTACATAGCTCGTACCCACCCAGTATAAGAGTCACCCATACCAAACTGGGACATCACCTCAAAAAGGTACTCCCATTCCACCCTATCAAACGCCATTTCAGCGTCCATTGAAATAATGCCAATACTCTCCTTTCCATGATTTGCTCTCCACACGATACTGAGCAGACGGCGTATGTTGTGATATGGCTGGCGCCCCTTGATAAATCCGGTTTGGTCTGGGTGAACAGGTTCTGGTAAAATGGTTTTCAGCCTGGTGACCAAAACCTTAGCTAGGATTTTGAGGTCGCAATTAAGCCGCGATATGGGCCTATAAGTGGCACACTCAAATTCATCTTTGCTCGGCTTGTTTATTAGGCATATCTTGGCATCATAACAGGTATTGGGTGGGGTAATAACCCCTGTCTCCTCCTCCCTTCCAAAAACATCACAGAGTACCCCTGCCACTTGTCCTTCCACCATCTTGTAATATTCCACTGGGAAGCCATCTGGCCACTAGCTTTCCCCCTCTGTAACTTTTGTATAGCTCCCACTACTTCTGACCTTGTAATTGGTTGGCTCAGATGTTCCCTTTGTTCATTTGTGGCTGTAGGTAGTTGTACTCTGTCCAAAAACTCCTCTATCTGTATCCCCTTGCCAGAATTTTCTGCCCGATACAGGTGATGGTAGAATGCCCTAAAGCATTCTCTTATCTCCTTTGGGTCTCTGTGTAGTTTACCTTTTCCATCCCTCACCCCTGTAATCCTAGTTGTGTGTTTCCCCCCTTTCATTAGTCTCACCATGAGAGGGCTGGGTTTATTCTCCCATTCAAAGACCTGATGCCTACAGTAGAACCACACCCTCCCAGCTTCTTCTTTCAGCAGGGCATTCAATGCCTTCCTTGTTGCCACCAATAGTTTTGCTACATCCCCTTGCTCTCCCCCCGCCACCCTTTTCTCCAAATCTTTAAGCCTCAGTTCGAGCTCCATCCTTTTTTCCTTTTTCTGCTTCTTAATTATGGCCATATTCTTTATAATCATCCACCTCATAAATGCCTTACCCGCTTCCCAAAAAAATAGCTTTGGACGCATCTTCTCTAGCATTATTCTCAACATAGTGTTGCCATTGTTCCTCCAGATGTTCCCTAAAGGCTTGATTCTTAACCATATACATTGGAAACTTCCACTGGGGGGGCCTTCCCTCGTCACCCCCACCCTGTAGCTTCAGAATCACCATTGCATGATCAGAGACATGAATGAGGCTGTGTAATATATCTTGCACTCGCCCATACCAACCTCTGAGCATATCTATGCATATAATCAAGCTAAGACCATGTTCTATGCAGATTTGAAAAAAAAGTATATTCTTTGGCCCTGGATTAACTGCGTGCCATCCATCCACTAGGTCCAGATCAGCCAACCCCACCTGCCACTGCTGCATAGCCTCCGATGTCCTCCCCTTACCCTCTTGAGTGGTTCATGTGCGGGTCCATTGTCCAGTAAAAGTCCCCTCTCCCCCCCCAAGATTAGGCCTGGAAATTGTTCCTTGATCAGCAAATCCAACAAGGACCTGTAAAACTGTGGATCATGCACTATGGGAGCATAAATACTCCCGAACGTCATTGGTTTCCCATTTAATTCCCCACAAACACATACCTGCCCTCTTCCTGGTCCTTGTCCACTTGTGTAATTTCAAAGGGGAGATTTTTATGTACTAAAATAGCCACCCCTCTTTTATGAGCCGAGAATGAGGCAGTGTAACACTTCCCCACCCAGGTTCTAGCTAACTTAGCATGCTCCTCCTCAGTCAGGTGGGTTTCCTGAATTAGAGCCACCTGCGCTCCCTTCCGCTTTAATGCTGTCAGAAGCGACATCCTTTTAACTGGATTTGCAATCCCCTTACATTCCAGGACACAACAGTTACAGTCTGTGGCTTAGCCATTGTCCCGTGCACATCTTTCTGTGTCCCCCCCCTTCCATCCAAGTGAGAATGTATATGCCCCCATTTTCCATTCTACAGATTTTCAGCAAATAAGGTCAGGTCCCACACAATTCTTATAGTCAGTATGACATCCCTTGCATTGATTGCACATAAACACACATAAACATTGGTAACTTTAACAACAGTACTAACTTTCCCTCTCCCCTTCTTATCCCTTACCCTCTCCTCCCCCTTGTCCCAACATGTATGAACCTCCAACCCCCCCCCGTAACTCCAAATTCCCCATTAATCCCATGCACAGCAGGATTCTTAAGTACTGCTGCAGTTATCAAAGCGTCCATATACCTCATGCGGCACCTTACAGTTACACCCCCAGTCTGTCCATTCCTCATCTGTCCCCTCCCATTCCCTTTCTCCCCCTTCCCCTGCATGCGAGTCAGGTCTTTACCCCTCCTCCCTTCCTTCCCATATCAAAATTAACATTCATCCTTACATTTCCCCCCATCCCATTCTAATCAGCGACACTAATTGCCATATACGCACAAGTGTCAGAAATATCCCCATTACTGACATTGGTGTCCCACCGCATCTCCAACAGCCGATTTATCTCCCTTAATACCTCCCAGTCACATAAGTCCCACATATTTATTTGAGTAAATCGGATTTACAGCCTTTGAGTCAAAGACTCATTTACAAAAGCTCCTCGTCATAGTACAAAACATCAACATAGTACAAAACATCAAATTAGCATGTGGTATACAATAATACAAAGTAAAGGAAACACGGGGTATGAACAGTACATACAACAGTGAGGGGGGTAGCTATACAAGACCGTCTAAGGAGCATGTAAGTGTCAATGTACAGTTCAGGTAGTAAGGAGGGTGCAGCCTATACATTTAAGAAGCTATCGGGAAGCCAACTTTGTCATTTACACACTTCAATATTGTGTTGAGTTTTAACAGCAGTAGGGTACAAAGCACTTTAGCCCAAACTTACTCCATGAGGTATAGGTGATACTGATGGTCTATGTGCACTTGCTGGCACCTGCATCCCAGCTCCACTACTGGGACAGGACCGGGCAGGCCTGGCCAGTGCCCGGTAGCCAGGTGTTGGTGGTGCTGTGTAGCAGCCCATGCTAGCCAGTGCACTGGCAGCGGCGGGTGGTGAGTATGTGGTCTTTGAGGGCTATTTTGAATGGGCCTAGTCTGGCGATAGAGGTAACGGCCATGGGGAGCTCATTGTACCATAGCGGTGCTCTGTAGTAGAAAGACCTTTGGGCTAGTGAGGTTGTAACCCTGGGGACAGCCCATATCAGTTTGTTAGCTGAGTGGGTGTTAGCTGAGGTATGAGCAGAGCAGAGGGAGGCAGAAACTCCAAGGGGGGGTTAGACCTAGCTGAATTTGTTTGGTGAGGAGACTTGTTTGGTAACAGACTCTTTCGTCTAGAGTGAGGATATTTGTTAAGGCATACAGGGTGCAGCTGTGGGTACGCGTGTCTACCCCGGTGTGGAGTCTGCATACTTTGTTGATGGCTAAGTGGATTTTATTTAGAGTCATGTGGTCAGCGGCCTCGTATATGGTTAGTCCGTAATCCACTAGAGTGAGAACAGAGGAGGTGACCGCAAGGTTGAGGGCCTCTGGTGACAGGCTGTCTCTATGCTGATACAGTAGTCCTGTGCAAATATTTATGGCTGAGGAGAGGTTATTGATATGTGGGTGGAATGAGAGGCTGGGATCAAATGTAATGCCAAAATATTTATAGGTATGGACCTGTTCCAGTGGTAGGAGGGCTTTGGAAAAGATTTTCAGTTGGGCATCATAGTTCTTGCTTTGCCAGTGGGCAAAGAGCATCGACTTAGTCTTTTTTACATTGACCACCAGTCTGTGGTCAGTGAACCAGTTTTCAGTGTGGTTGAAGGCAAGTTGTAGGGAGGATTGTGGGATCTGGGGGTGCGGCAAACAGTACCGCATCATCTGTGTAGAGCAGAAGTTTACTTGGGCAGGCTTTTGGCAGGGTGTTCAGGAAGATGCTGAATAATAATGGACCAAGGATATAACCCTGGAGGACCCCAGTGCGGACAGGCAGAGTAGCCGAGAGAGTGTTGTTTATCTTCACACATTGGGACCTATCTGAGAGGTAACTTGCAAACCACATGATGGGTCCAGGGGACAGCCGGGTGAGGCGGAGAGTATTTAGGAGCAATGTGTGTGAGACAGTATCGAAAGCTTTTGACAGGTCTATAAATACAGCTCATGCTAGGTATTTCTTATCCAGGGCTTTGTGCAGTGAGATAGAGAACTCTGTGAGGGCAGTTGTTGTGCTATGCCCTGTTCTAAAGCGATGTTGTTCTCTACATAGTATGTTGTGCGTAAGAAGGTAGTCGGTGAGCTGGGTGGCAACAATTTTTTCCAGGGCTTTTGAGAGGGGTGGAAGAATGGAGATGGGCCGGTAATTATTGGTAGAGGTGGGGTCACCACTCTTCAAAATTGGTGTGATAATGGCCATCTTCTAGTCAGTTGGAAACTGCTGTAGACAGAGAGAGAGAGATTAAGGAGATCAGTCAGTGGTGAGAGTACAGAGTCTAGCACCAAGTTAAGGATTTTCATATCAAAGGAGTCTTTGCAGTAGTTTGAACCCCCGAGGGCATTTGCAAGGTATGGCCTTGCTTCCCTCATAGTAATAACCCTGAGATGGAAAGGCGGGTAGGCATTGTTTGGTTCAGAGGTTGTGGGGGTGAGGTCGAAGAAGTTGTTTGGAAGGATTGCACTCAGATCAGAGAATGCAGCATTTAGGCAATAGGCAATTGGTGATGGTAAGTGGGTCCGAGATGTAAACATTGTTGGCAGTTAGCTGGGAGGGGGGTGGTGTCCTGGCTTTTCCGTTTAGTTCTTTTAGGTTTTCCCAGAACAACCTTGCATTCCCCCAGGAGGAGGCGAGAGTAGTTTTATAGTAGTCTGATTTGGCTATCCTTATGGCCCAGGTGCACCTATCGCAGGCCGCCTTCTAGGCGAGCCTGTCCGCTGGCACCCCTGAGGCAATTGCTTTGTGCCAGAGATCGTCATGGTTCTTTAGTTGCTGAAGTAGGGCTGGGGAGACCCAGGGGACATTACGTTTGTACTGTCTATCCAAGAGTCCCCTTACCATTAAATACATCCCAAACACCAGTACCATCTTAACCATAAACATCCAGCGTGCTCCCTTTCCCTGGTGCGTGCGGTACCTTCGCTTCTCCATTTATTTCCACTTCATCTATGAACTCCACCCCACCAACCCCTTTCATCTCAAGCCCCAGCTGATTATATCTTGCACCTTAGTAGAAGAAGGATCCGCTCTGA
Organism: Neoceratodus forsteri; assembly: GCA_016271365.2. Taxonomy (NCBI): domain Eukaryota; kingdom Metazoa; phylum Chordata; order Ceratodontiformes; family Ceratodontidae; genus Neoceratodus; species Neoceratodus forsteri. The sequence continues at coordinate 1,735,018,536 of CM057449.1, forward strand.
GGGGAACCCCACAGGCAGCCCTCCCCATCCAGTTGCCATGCTCTGAGGCAGTTGAGGGGCAGTTGGAACCAGGCCGCGCCCTCATATGTACGTGATGCGCCCATTCCCACGCCCGCATACCTCTCCAGATGAGCCCCACTCATTGTGTCCATCATCTCATACTTTTCCCCCTGTCCGGCCACTCGGGAATAGGCAGTCTTATAATAATACCAAAAAACATCCAGATTCACATTCCATCTATACATAGTAATGTAATTGCAGAGTCGGATTCCGCTATTGTCCAGATTGCCATAGTGATGTGAGGCCCAATGGTCGTCCCTCCATCCACTGGAAAACCACTCCACTTTAACAGCGTGGTTGGGAGAATAGGCCGCGCCATCAAATATACGCGCTAGGCCCACCCCGCCTCCAGCCCTGTTCCATGCAAATACAACTCGGCAGCCTCGCTGGCCACTATTCCAAATTACAGTCCTGGGTATGGACGCCAAGGAGGGGGCCCTCTTAACCTATGCAAAGCAAATTTTCAGTTCCATATACACCCATACTGTCGTGGAGCACATATGTCCCCTATTTCCAGTCTTACACAGCCCCTCGGGAGTTCTCAGTTCCATGGTTTGACATCACACCCAGATCTTCTTGTATCGAGTGTTAGTGCCGCTGCTCTTTCCGTTATGCAGCTGCACTCTACATGTGGATGAAGTTCATCTCTCCGCACACACACTAGGGTCGGCAGCATACTAATCCAACTTAACGGAGAACAAAAGGCAAAGAGTTCAAAGCAAAAAGGATTTTTTCAGCTTGCCTCTTGGCAGTCCTGTATGAGTGCCCTCACGAATAAACTCCTCTCAGCTCACTCTTTGCTTCAGATCCTGCACAAACTGCTCCGTTTTGTCCAATTCCCAGAATGAAAACGTTGCACGCTTATGTCCGATCTTTAAGGTCGCCGGGTAAACAAAAAAGTTCTCCTCCTTCATGTCCCTGAGTTGTTGCATTATGACATTAAACATTTTCATCCTTTTTAGCAAACGAGCTGAGTAATCCTGGGAGAGAAATAAGCGATTGCCCTCATACTGTAGTGCTCCCTTTTCTCTATAGGCCTTAAGTATCTCTTCCCAATCCTGAAAATGGTGGAATCTCATGATGATTTGCCTTGGGGCTGGTCTGCAGGTGGCCGAGGCATCACGGCATGGTGGGCTTATTCCAGTTTAATACGCCCATTCTTAGGTTGCAGCCCAACAGCTCAGGCAAAACTCGAGCACAGAAATCTAGTGCCCCAGCCCTCTCGCCCCTTCGGTAGTCATCTTAGCCACAAATTGAGGCGCCTATGGTAGTTTTATTGATAATCGAATGCCTCTTTGAATTCCTCCAACTCCTTCCGTAGGGCAGTGACCTGCCCAGGGACCGCTGCCGTCTCATCCTCAAGGTGGGAAATTCTGTCTCCGCTTCTGTGAGTCTGTTTGCCTGCAAGGTCTGGTGCTCCTGGACTTCTTGTAGTTTTAAGTCCAGCTTCCCCAGTAATTTGATCAGTTGTGGTTCCAGTGCTGCAATCACTTGACCGGTCAACTCCTGCCCAAGCGCAGACACCTCAGCGGCCGACAGCGAGACAAGGCCTGCATTTTCTCCCGCAACACTCGCTGTCAGCTTCTTACCACTCTTATTCACGAGCCGTTGACTCTTACCTGGATTGGGGGTCAAGTACTCATCCATCCTGTGTTCTACTTCCTATATTTACACAATAAAGTAATTCTGAGGTATTTTGTACTTTTAAACTACATTTATTTCGGCTGCTGTAGCGGAGCGGTGAAGAGATGCATCCGTCCGGTTAGCTGCTCATTAGCACCCCTAGGGCAGTTTTTAAATCCAAAACACCTGGCTTCCTTCTGCCTAAGCCACTCCTCCTAATTCACAGTTTCCTTCTTCACCTAGCTAACTGCACAGATAACAATTCACCACCCAGCTCAGACAAACAGACTAACTCTTTTTTTTGTTTGTTTGTTTGATTTTATCCTAAATTGAAGGTCCCAGTAGTAGAGTTAAAGTTGTTTAGTCCCAGTAGAGTAGTAAAGTTCTAACAGCAACCTCTTCCTCTTGCTGTTCTCTGCCGGAAGCTATCTAGGGTAGATTTTAAATCCAAAACACCTGGCTTCCTACAGCCTAAGCCATTCCCTCTAATTTACAGTTTCCTTCTTCACTTAGCTAGCTGGACAGATAACAATTCACTTTACCCAACTCAAGCAAACACACTAACTCTTTTTGTCAATCTGTCAGAAGTTCCCCTGAGGTGACTTCCTCTATGAGCGGACCCTCTGACACGGGGACTTTAGTCCATCCTAACCTGCACTCCCTTCATCTCCATGCCGGGCTCCTGAAGAAATGGAAGTGGGCAAGTCTTAGGTTTTCCAGACCATTGCAGACATCTTCTAAGCAATGCATAGGCCTTCTACCAGGAGGGCTTACGCCGCTAAGTGAAAACCCTTCTCCATCTGGTGTGCAAGTCCCATCTGGACCCTTTGGTTGCCCACGAAGTAAAGTGTTAGGGTGCCTCTTGGACCTGTTGAACGCAGGTCTGCAATACTCGGCAGTAAAGGTACACCTCTGCGCATTTTCAGTCTATCTTGAACCAGTAGACAGCTTGTCACTGGCTCAGTTACTGTTTGTCAAGGTTTACTTCTCCCTACTTACTTCATTAACTCCAGAATGAAGGAGACCACTCTCTTCATTTCTCTGGATTTTACAAGAGTTCTACAATTCTTCATCAACAGAATGAAGAGATACACATCCAAGCAACTATAGTATCTTTCAGCATGCCTCAGCTGCATCAGCCTGTTGTCATGAGATGTATTTTGTCTGGGTTAGTAGCGTGTCTTCGGCACTACTAATCCATGACACAGGTCAAGTTGGAAGGCTGGGTTCACACCACTCTACTGTAGTGGTTGAGGCTTTCCTGGTGGAGATTCGTAATGTACCCATTGCAGACATCTGCAAGGCGGTGAGTTAGAGCTCAGCGCATACCTTTGTAAAAGCACTGTGTTCTGGATGTCCATACCAGACAGTTCACTTTCTTCAGCAGAACACAATTCTTATGGACTTCTATCCTGAGTGACCTCTGTCTCCTACTGCCCTACTCAGGGGGCTTTGATTCTTCGCTCTGTACTGTCCCATTAGTGTGAATGAGTGGTGGAGACTTTTAGTCCAGGAAGATATGGAAATTACTTACTTACTGTAATTCTTGATCTTCTTGGACGAAGTCTCCACCACTCATTCACACGCCCATCCACCATCCCCAGAGCTCACTCTTTCTATTTTGGTCTTCACCTCCTTATTGTTCGGGCTGTGAAGACATTGTTGAATTGACCCTTCTTACATGGGTCATCCGGGCCTTCATATGCCCAGAAGTTGGGGTTAGGTTTTCGCTATGACACTGCACCTCCTCAGTCAAAAAGGTACTGAGGTGGTTGGAGGGTCGATGCCAAGATAGCCTATATGGCTTGAAGCTAGTTTTGTGGCACCGCAAGCAGGTCCTATTCCAGCCGCCCTCCTGAAGACTTTGTCTCCCTGGGCTTTAGCACCCTCTGGCGTACCTGTTAGTGTGAATGAGTGGTGGAGACTTCCTCCAAGAAGATCAAGAATTATGGTTAGTACGTAATCTCCGTTTCTCCACATGTCTCTGGGGCTGGCAGAGGAAGTTGAGTCTCCAGACTTGGGAGTTACTGTTCTGACGCCAGAGCCTGGTATGCCAAATCTGCCGACTGTGCTTTCGGAACCCCCTCGAGGGGGTCTTCCATCAGGGTTGCAGAATCCTCGACATAACACAGATTTTCGGGTTCCTCCCTCTGGACCTTTTAATCGCCAGATGTTAGAGGTCCCTACGTCTGGACCGGCAGGTCTCCACCATCAGCTAATTCCTAGTCTGATTCTCTTTTCCCCAGACACCCAGGGTTCCGATACCTGGACCTCCACCAGGCTTCCCAGTGCCAGACCCATTCTCAGCGTCGGCTGACCCAGCGGGTCCCACACTGGGCATTCGGTTCCTCCCTTGGGACCCCCCCCGTGGCCCCTCAACCCCTCCATCGGGCCTGTCTCCCAGCTATCCCCGTAAAGGTTACCCGGCGTCCCGTCACAGGGATGTTTGGCATCAGGGTGCCTGCATCGTCTCACCTACCTGGCAACCCGATGTTGGGGCATCTCTTCTTGGGTTACCCGGCTTCCAGGTACCCCTTCCCCTTCCAGGCACCAGGATATCCGAAGCATCATCGTCAGACACTCAGATTCCAGTTTTGTCAGCCCTCACCGCCTTCTCAGCCTTCATCTAACTTTCAGGTTGACTTACAGTGCATGTGGTTTTCCAGTCCTGGTGGCAAGAAGGCAAGGCTCAACTGGCCTCCGATCTGGAATGTAGGCTGCAAGGGTTGGCCTTGACGCCGTCCCTATCTCAGCTATCTCATTGGCCCAGGTCACCTGTTGACTCCCACTCTTCCTTGACGGGTCACTCTCACCATTCTTCCACTGTCCACGTCCATGTGAGGGACAATGTCGGGGACATTCCCCTGCCTAGGGCTCAGTCACCAGAAAGAGCTCTTTCATCAGACATGGAGTCTGATTCTCAATTGTCCGCAAGCTCTGGTTCTCATATCCCCTGGGATGAGCTGCAACGGAAGGAGTCCCCTAGGTCTCCTCCTGAGGACCTCTCCTTTTCGGAGTTCCTCACAACAATCCAGGCGGCTCATGGGTGGGCCACTGAGGAATAGGACCCTAAGAGGAAAAAGGCTGGCAGAGCATCTAGGTATGATGGAATCTTTATCTATGCCTATCCGCCCTGGACGGCCCCTGATGAGGACCTCTCATCCTCCATTTGGAGAGACCCTTTTTCTCTCCCCTCGGTCCCCAACAAGGCTGATGAGGTGTACCACTCCCCAGAAGGATTCCCTTATTTGGCCTCTCATCCAGCAGTGGATGTTTTCGTTTTGGCAGATGACCAGGACCGTGAGACATATCCTAAAGGCCTGTCCTCGCCTCAGGATAAAGAATCTGGGCAGCTGGATCTTGTTGGGCCCAAGATTTATTCTTCGACCACTTGCGCCCTTAGATCCCTTAATTATGTGGCGCATATGGTCTCCTTCCAGAACAGCACTATGGGCCTGTTGGAATCCAGGCTTGAGGCCATACTGGATTCTGGGCTTAAGTCTGAGATAGCTAAGGCTGTCAGTTCAGTTTGGCTCTCTTGTCGTCATGCCCACCAGGCCACCTATGACTGCTTGACTCGATAGCTCGGTCTGCAGCCACTGCCATCTGTCTTCATTCGTGGCTCTGGACTTCTGGGCTGGCACAGAGCATCCAATCCGCTGTACTGGATGTTCCTTTCAAGGGGTTGATACTATTTGGTGGAGACTCCAGGGACATCCTTACAAGGCTCCAGAACAAAGGCATGGCCTTGCGCTTGGTCCGCCCCAGGTATTATGTGGGCTCTCGCTTCAAGTGGCGTTTTCATCATCAGCAGACCTATCAGATGACACAAGCTTCCACCAGACGTTGGACCAAATGACGGACTCTGGCGTCAGAGGGCTCCAACCTCCCAATCGACTCTCATGGGCCTTCAGGGGGAGCGATGTCCTCCTATGCCTTGACCTCTTGGCTAGTGAGGGACCCCCCTACCACTGCCTGATCCTCTGGTAGAGCCAGTGGGGGAAGGGGTTTGTGTCCTTCCTCCTTTTGGAAGGGTAGTATTTGCCATGGTCCATTGGTCCCCTCCACGGCTTACAAGAGGCCACTACATGCTTTGTTTGGTTTGAGGTTTTCCGTTTTGACATGCCACTCAAATACCAACCTTTCCTGAGCTTTTTATCAGGGGGCGGTCTTTTTCAGCTGCTTATTTCAGTTTCCAGCAACATTTTGCCTTTTTTGCTTTTAGGCCCTATTGTAGGGCATGGCTGTGTCCACATGTTTTTTTTCTACATGCTGATGATCTGTGTCTGTGACATTAACAGACACTCAGTGAGCTATTTTAAGGGGAAGTTTAAGGAATTCCCATAGAGAGACAAGGGTTTTCCCGTCTACATGTATTATACGTACATGTTGTTGGGATTTGTGAGACAGTCATGTGCAGATCTGTCTTTACTTCTCCAATCCTTTTGACCTAGTCATTGCTTCTAGGCACAGGGATGGTTTTGGTCTCTGGAGGCCCTGCTGGGCCCCAGTTTTTTCTGCTCCTGCTTATCTGTGGACCTTTTCTCAGCCTCCCAGGCTTCAGTCCTTGACTAATTTCTAACTGCTTGGGACTCAGTCCTATAAGTTATGACCTACTGCAGGAATCCTCTTGAAGTGAGATAGTACAGTTACATAAGAACTTACTGTAACAGTAGATCTTCGAGAAAGGTTCCTGCAGTAGGTCACCTTTTTTCCCCTCCCACCTTCTGCAACTATTTTTCTTGAGCCTTGCCTTTGGGGCTTAAGGAGCTAACTCCTTTTCTCCTGTCATACCTGGCTCTGGGTCTCCGGCGGGAGAACTGGAGGGCGGGCTTGGGACCGCCCATTATATAGGCTCACGCTGACGTCAGGTGGGCAGTCCCACACCAGACATTGCTAGCTAGAATTTTCCGTGTGGTCCTGATGCCAGGGGGCACAATCCTATAAGTTATTACCTACTGCAGGAACCTCTCTCGAAGATCTACTGTTACAGTAAATTCTTATGTAACTACTTCTCTACAGCTCCTGCAAGTAACTTATGGTGAAAGAAACGCAGCACCTGCGGGCCAGGTTAGAAACCCTTGAGAAACAGGCTGCTCCACCAATATTAGACTGTTGGGCTTACCATAGGGATGTGAGGGGAATCAACCTGTTTTATTTGTGAAGAAATGGCTGACTGAGAAGCTGGTACCAGAGGGAGCGGATGCCATCATGGACATTCAAAAAGCCTATCACATTACCCCTCATGGACGGCAGCAGAGTTCGGAGGAGCCTTGCACCCTCTTTGTGGTGACTGCGGGAATCTGCACCCAATATTGCAAACTGCAACTTGCCTGTCAGGCAGGCCCCATCATGCAGGATAACCATCAAATGTATATCTTCCCTGATATAAATTATTCAACGCATTAGCGTTGAAAGAAAGTCCTTGGAGTTCGATGTACCTTGAGAGATGTAGGGGCCCCACATTCCATGATTTATCCTGCACAACTTCGGATTGTTTTTGAAGGCAAGGTGCATCTTTTTTCCAATTCATTGGAGGCTGGCAAGTGGGCCACTCGTTATGCAGCTACGCATAGGGATCAATCTGATGATGAAGATCTGACTAAAAATACTGGGGACATTTAAACAAGTTTTCCTAATACTGCTCTTTTGCTGGACTTTAATTAATGTGGGCTTGTTCATACTGCCTTTTTCCACGAGACGGCTTTTTCCACCATAGTTTTGTTATTGTTCTTACATGGTTCCTCTTTTATAATTACATAGCTTTTTCCAGATATACTCCTGTCATGAAGTTTGGTTTGATTGTTTATTTTTCACTTATTTTAATTTATTTATTGAGTTCTCAGATTACAATTACTGTGAGTCACAGACTCTTTTACATAGGTTCTAGGTCAAGTTCAACAATACAATACAATACAGTACATACAGAGAAAGCCTAAGAGTTAGAAACTCATTTGTACAGATACAACATCAGGTGAGTATTTATACATAACAATACATTACATACAGAGAGGGTCTAAGAGTCAGCAGCTCTTTAACATCATCAAATTGCAGCAATACAAAACAGGGTATTGAGAGATTCAAGAGGTAGTCAAGGAATGACAACCGGTGAGTAGCAGGAGGAGAGTAAAATTAGTTGGCATAAAATAAGGGGGGTACAGGTTCAGTGAGAGTAAGGTTGGTAAGTGAGAATAAGGTTGGATTCGCTATGGCTATCAGGGACGAGACAAGCAGGCATACAGGAGGTGAGGGCAGCCAGGGGTTAGCTCTGTCAGGTGGTGGGTGCAGCCAGAGGTTGACTTTGTCAGAGAGCTGTAGTCAATTAGCAACTCAGACCAGCAGGCCCGAGTCGAGGGGAGAGAGTGGAAAGGGGAGGAGAGGTAGAAGTAGTGAAGAAGGAGAAGCTGGGGGGGAGCACATGGGGATACAAGAATAGTGTTAGTTAAGTGGAGCAGTCCCAGCTGCTGTGAATGACCAGGTGCTGTTTGAGGAGGTGCTTGAAAGGACCAAGCTTGGGCACCCCCACCATGTCAACAAGGTTATTAAGCCAGCTAGGTGCCAGGTAGCTGAACGAACTTTGGGCTTGGGAGGTCCGCAGAAAGGGACTTGAAGGCTCCTTCTGTTAGCACTTCTAGTGCTATGTGAATGGGGCGCTTTTGAGAAGGTGCTAGGAGGTTGGGGGTGGTTAGGCCCATGCTAATTTTCTCTTGCATATAGCCAGGTGTGGTATTGATTCTGTCCCTTAGGTTTAGCCACTTTGTCCAGGAGTACAGCTCATGCATGATGTGTCCTGTGGTAAACGCCTGAGACCAGGTGACAGGCTGGTTGTTGAGGGCTGTGCTAATTCTTTTGAGGGATGAATCTGTAGCAGTGCTATAGATGATTAGGCCATAGTCCACAATTGACAGTATGGGGCTAGTTATTGCCATTGTGAGCGCTTCTTGGGACATACAGCCTCTGTGCCTGTAGAGGATACCTAACCTACAGTTGACTGCTTCTGAGACTATGTTGATGTACTTATTGAAGGATAAGGCGCTACTGAGTGTAATACCAAGGTATTTAAAGGATTGAACTTGATCAGTAGGGACATTGAGGCCGTCTAGAATGGTAAATGGGGCTTTTTTTGTCTGTTGTGGGGGCTTGCAAACAGCATGGACTCAGTCTTTTTATAGTTCATTATAAGTTTGTGGGTTGCAAACCATTTTTTGACTGCAGTGAAGTTGTTTTGTAAGTCCATGGTTAGGGTGAGCGGGTCTGGGTGGCTGGCAAAGAGTACCATGTCAACTGCATAGAGGAGTAGGTTGCTAAAGCAAGCTTGAGGGATGGAGTTCAAAAAGAGGCTGAAAAGTAAAGGGCCTAAAATAGAGCCTTGGGGAACTCCAGAGCGGACAGGTAGATTGGAGGATAGCGCAGCACAGATTTTTACGTGTTGTGACCTGTCTTTCAAATAGTTTTTGAACCAGCCACGTCTCAGAAGAAACCCCACTGGTGCTAAGGAGGTCGATGAGAAGGGAGCGATTTACCGTGTTGAAGGCCTTAGTGAGGTCAATGTACACTGACCTCACTAAGTGCCCACGGTCAAGAGCTTTGTATATGAAGTTGGTATATTCTAGTAGAGCAGAAGCCGTGCTGTTCGGGGCATTGGATGTCATACTTGGTTAGATATTCCGTGAGTTGGTCTGCGACTATCCATTCCAGGGCTTTAGGAGGGGGGGGGATTGAGATGGGACGGTAGTTAGATTGAAGGGCTCTGTCTCCACTCTTATGGATAGGGGTCACAACAGTAGCTTTCCATCATGCAGGGAATTGCCCGAGACCCAGGGACTTTATTCAGAATTTTAGTGAGAGGGACTAGGACTGCTTCCAGAGCCATGCACAGCAGCTTCAGATCTAGAGAGTCGCTGCTAAAGCAAGATTTGCCGAGGGCCTTGAATAGGGATTTTCTGGCAGCACTAGTGGAGACCGTTTTAAGGTAGAAGGGTGGGTTAGTTGTCGAGGGGCCAGTGTCGATTAGGTTGGATGGGGTGTGATGGGAGGGTCAAAGAAGTTTGGTGGAAATACTGTACACTACTAAGGTTCTAAAAGGCAGTGTTAAAGGTGTTTGCTGTCTGCTGTGAGTCCTGGATGGTGAAGCTATCAAGGTTGAGTATGGTGGGTGGGGTTTTAATGGGCTTACCTGTAAGTTGCTTTAAGGTATCACAAAACTTCCTGCTGTCACCCCAGGAGTTTGAGAGCATGTCCACGTAATGATCCTATTTTGCTTGACTACTGGCTTGGGTACAAGCTTTTCTGGCCACTCTATACTGCTGCCAGTGGGACTGATTGCCTGTTGCATGGTCTATGCATCACAGGTGGTCCCTGTCGACCATGCAGGATGGGGGGAAGGGGAGATCCAGGGGTAGTTTACAGCTTTGGGACTTAGCTTTTTTAAGGGAGCATTTATGCCGCATGCTGCATTGAAGCTAATAATAAAATAGTCCAGGGCTTGATCCACACTTGGAGCAAAGTCCAGTGTTGACCAGTCCAGGTTATGGAGGTGCATCTGGAACTGGTTGAGCTGTCCTTTCTTGAGGATGCGTTGGTGCATGGTTTTCTTGGGTTGTTTGTGAGTCTTATTGGACCAAAAGCAGATGGTGGGGGAGTGGTCACTAAGGGAGTAGGAAAGAACCTCGGACATAGAGATTCTGTGAGGTCTGTTGGTGAAAATAAGGTCCAGCAGGGTACAGTTGCCGGTCCTAGGGTTACATCTGGTCGGGGAGGTCACTATTTGGATCAGATTAATGGTGGAGGTATCATCTTTGCAGACGTCCGCCTTGGGTGCCATTCAATTAATGTTGAAGTCCCCTAGGAGCACTGATTTAGAATTGGGGGGGGGAGGAGGTTGGAAAGGTAATCAATTATAGCTGCGAAACCTTTGGATTGGTCACATGGTGGTATATAGCAGGCGATTTTAGTTAACGATTTGCCGTGAAGTCCCAGAAGTACTGTAAACGCAAGGGCTTGGGATCTACTACCGGTGAGTATCTTGGGAGAGCATATCCTTGGAGGGAGACTTTAAGATAGATTGCACAGCCCCCTCCCCTTTTCCCAGTCCTGTCCTCTCTGAAGAGTGTGTAGCCGTCCAGGTACATGTCATTGTCAGGCACCTTGGGGGAGAGCCATGCTTCTACCACTGTTAGAACGTCAAGTCTGTGCTGGGACACCCACACCTGGAGGAGATTGATTTTCTGGTGGAGGCTTCTGATGTTTAAGGATGCCAGTTTAATGGTGCCATGAATAGTGTTGTGCATCTGGAGGGGTTGCCAAGGTCCGTGGTTGGGGTGGATATTGCCTGACATTAGTAGGAGTAGCAGGAGGTTCCTCATAATGAGGAACTTTAGTGCCTTGATGGCAGATAAAGGTTTGCGGTTTCTAGGTTTACAAACCAGTGTGAGCGTGGGCGATTTCGAGAGGTGTGGAAGTATTATTAGGAAGACGGGGGTGGTGGAGACTTTCACGGTAATGATCATAGGAGTAGTCAGGGGGACAGGGGTGGGTGGCGTGACACTGCTGGTAGTGAAGGCCACATGGAAATCCTGTACAGGGTATGTGGTATGTGTCCCATTCAGCTGGCTGGAAACCTGCCATTGGGGAGGTAGACATATTAGCAAGAGAGCTAAGGGCATTATGAGGGCCAGGGAGTCCATATTCTGGAGAAATTAGGGTAAACTAGTGCCTGGAGGGGTACAGCTGGAGAAGCAGTATTTCATTTGCAGCACCTTGAAAATAGGGGAAAAACTGATGTTGAGTGTGAAGAGCCTTTTCACTAGACATCTGAATTCACAGGCTTAATGCCAGGGGGTTGGAGTGAAGTTAAGCGGTGTGTGCCCCTTTAAGAGTTGGAGGGGGGGCGTGTCAGGTAGTGTATTTAATAAAGGCAGTGGGTGGGAGAACATTTAACTGTGTGAACAGCACAGGAGTGCTAAGGATCAATGAATAAATTGGGTGTAGCTCCAAAGCCAGTAACTCTGTAAGCTTGCCACTAGCTCTATGTTGCAAGTTAATGAAAGCAGGCAGGCATCTTTTGGATGAGACGTTAAACCGAGGTCCCATCTGCCTGTTCTGGTGGTAGTTCAGGTGGATGGTAAAGATTCCATGGCACTTCTCGAAAAGAGTAGAGGATTTTTTTATTAAAAAACCAAAACTTGCAATTATAGCAAACTTACATTACATGCTTTACACATCTCCATAATTTTCCTTTTTACCCAGTACCTGCAATTTCTTCCCACATTTTCCTTGCGCTTTCTTCCCCATAAATCCTACATTCTTCTTGGTAAATTCTGTCAATTTCATCCTGAAAACTAAACAATAATCCTTGTAGTGAATTTTCTTTTTACTGGAGGACTCTTTGACATCTATATTGCCATATTAACCATTTCAGAACAGCTAAAATTACATATGCTGTACTTTTGTCTGTTTTCTCCCAGTCTTTGGATAGCTGACCGTATATCAACACTTTATTTTATTTATTATTTGTTGACCGGGTAAGTGCACTAGACAAATTCTGCCTATTTTCAGGCATGACCCGGGGGAGGGGGATACAGATGAATGCCAACTGACCTTGAACCAGATTAAGCTGTTGGTGGTATTTTTAGTGAATGAAGGAAATTTAGCCAGGACACTGGGGAAATTCCCCTACTCTTTTTGATAAGTGCCATGGGATCTTTAACATCTACCTGAACTACCACCAATCCAGGCAGATGGGACCTCGGTTTAACGTCTCATCCGAAAGACGGCACCTCAGAAGTGCAGCACCCCTCTCATGCTGCACTACAGTGGTCAGTACTGGGATATTAACCCAAGTGCCAGATGTGGGAACTGAACACACAGCCCTCTGATCTTCCGGCCTCAGAGGCGAGTGTGCTACCTACTGAGCCACTGACACTGACTATATGTCATATTTCTAAACCAGTTCATCCCCCAAAAGCTTGCCAACAGTTCCCAAAATGATTCAATATAGGAACACTCAGAATACATATGCAACATAGTTTCTTCTTGCAGCCCACAATCTTTTTCACCATATATCCTTTTCTCCACTTTCTTGTGCTTATGGTTCCCCCTTACATTTAGTTTATCATAACTACACATCCATATGGTCGCTCTCATTTTTTGTTTGGAATTCTTTTCTCTACAGTTGCTGCCAAAATATCTTCTGTTTTGATACCTTCTTCCACCTTAAATACTGGTTCTTTGAAATAATTTATTTCCATTATTTCTCTGTACAGCCATTTCCTATTTTTCTGATCAAAGAGTCTGCAGTTATACCCCACTGAGTTAGGTATTGCCTACCTGTTTCTATGTATGTAGGCCATATTTTCCCCCTACTACATTTCCTTTTTTTCCAATGTTTTTAATTAAAGGTGTACTCCATTGTTCTGTTAATAGTATCCAGCTTTGTTTTTCCCCTTTTATTTGGGGCATATTGTAGTAATAAATAAATTTACCAAAAACACTATTGGTTGTAACATCTTTAAACCTCCATCTTTCACTCCTCTCTATGTGATTCCTCTTCTGATTGGATTTAATTTACTCCCCCATAACATTTGGAAGAAAAGACTTAGTAGTTTTGTCTGCATGTGCGGTAGAACAGGCTATATATTTGCTAAATATACAAAAACGGGCAGGATAAATGCTCTTAATAAATACATCCTTTTCTCCCTTGGCATACTCCACTGTTTCCATTTATGGACCTTCTTTTTTGCAACATCATCTTTTTCTTCCCAGTTCTGCTGTATAGCCTTCTGGTCTCTGTATAGTATCCCCAATATTCTAATATTACCTTGTACCACTTCTAATTCCCCTGTTATTTTCTATTTTGACTTCCCCTAATGGGTATATTTTGCTTTTTCCTTTATTTTTTTTATCCCAGTGTACTGACTGCTGCTCTCCACTAATGCTAACATTTTATCTCCTGCCTCCTGATCCTTCACTAAGACAACACAGTCATCTGCATATGCACTTGTTTTAACCAGTCTTTCTCCTTGCCACACCATATTCTGAATTTCTTTGTCCCATTCTATTTTCCTTAAAAGAGGGTCCAGACATAGTACATATAATAGGGGACTTAACAGACATCCCTGTCGTACCCCATTCTTTATAAACATGTGTTCCTAAATGCCCATTAACCATTGGACATATTTGTGCCCCTTCATACAATGCTTTAATCAGATTAATCAATTTCCCTGGAATGTTATATTCTTTTAAGGTGTCCCATATATATATTCATATTTAGTGACATTGAATACTGTCTCCTGATCTAATGTGTAAGGGTACCCCCTGTTTGATTTCCTTGTCCTTTGTCTATAATTTCCCTTATATAATTCAAATTCTGCTGTATTTTCCTTCCTGGTGTTGCACATGTTTGTGTCTATAACACTAATCGATCTGAAAAGACTCTTAGATGGGTATTTTTTTTGCCAGTATTTTGTAATCAGATGTTATTAAGCTTATTGGTCTCCAGTTTCTAATTTGTGACCTCTCCCCTTTTTTATAGAGAACTATCATTATTCCCTGTTTCATACTGTCTGTAAGTTTGCCACCTGTAAAACTTTCATTAAAGATTTGTGTTAGCATGGGTGTCAATTGCTTCTCAGAGATTTTATAAAAGGTATTAGGTATCCCATCTATCCCTGGTGCTGTGTTACAAGTTAACGTTTGTATTGCTTCCTGTACTTCTTCCTCTCTTATTTCCTTACTGATTACTTCTGCCTCTTCGCTCCCTAATTCTGGTATATCTTCAGTAGAAAAAAAGTATCCCTTTCCTTTCCCTAAGGGCTCTTGGTATTTTTCCTTTTTAAATTCTTGTATTGTACATATTATATTCCCTATGTCCATATGTAACTTTCCCTTATTTTTAAATGCATACTACTCTTTTCTTTATCCTGTCTTTGTTGCTGTCATAAGGATTTGTTTGGTATTTTGTCCCCCGAGTCCCACTTTTTTGTTCCATCATAAGTGGTGATATTCTACTATATTGAAATTTTTTTCATTTCTTCTTTAATCTCTACTATTTGTTCTTCTTCATTTATTTTGTTCCTTGCCTGTCTCGTAATTAATTTATATAATTTGGCTTGTAAACTTAAGTATTTCTCATAACTTGTAGCTTCTGCCCTTTGTCCCTCTGTAGGGACAAAACCCTTGATGGAAATTTTTTTTTTTATCTTCAGTAATTGATTTTTAATTATGATTTTATCTGATTTTTATATGGGACTAATTTCTGGTTGAGTATTGTTTGCATAAATTCCTATAAGAAAACAAAAAGTGTTAGTTATTTAAACCTTAAGACAAGGTATCTGGCTTTAATGCTTTAAAGGAAAATATTTCTGTTCCATAAGCAACACTTTGCCATATGCTAGAGGAGGTCTAAGGGAATAGAGATGAAACTCCATTTTGTTTTTTAAGCCATGATATGAGTGGACATCTTCCAGGCTAAGCATGTAGTGCAATGTTGTTCTAAGGGGGCCTGCCACATTCCTAAACCATCTCTGTGATGTCCAAGCCTTGCATGACAGAGTTATAGGTACATTTATAGGAAAAGTCTTAGCTAAAGCTAGGTATCCATGACCACTATCAAGATAAGAGATCATGTGATGGGTACCACCAAGAAAAAAAAAAGTCTTAGACTTTGAAAGTCCTATTACCCTGTATAGAAATAAGGCGTTTTATTCATAGTTTAAAGATGCAATGTACTGCCGCTATAAAAATTGGACAGTTATATGACATTAGTATGATAAATAAGCTTACCAAGTTTTATAGTTGCAAAATGAAGCATTCAAAAGTTATGAATATAATTTATTTAATATAATTTTCTTATTAGAAAACTAGACACATCTAGTATCCTGTGATAGCTCACATCTTGGGAAGTCTAACAAGATGAATATTAAATCTGTAGTTTGTTGCTGTAGAGAGAAAGACTGCCTAAAAGTTTATAGTGAATTAACTTTTCTGACAGTGCCTGATGTCCTTAAGAAAATAACAAAGGGAATCCCTGTCTTAAAGAAGTTTGCTAAATTTATACAGTTCCTAATTATAGCAGGCATGCCAAAGTAACATCATTTTAAACAGGAAAAAATGTACTTCTGAAATCTGTAAATACTTTTTAGGTATCTATAAAGGAACAAGTTTTATAATGTTTTTATAAATTATAGATTTTATATTAGAATTGACACCATCATGTTTGATCTCAAATAAATCCTCTCCTTTAGTTGCATCTAAAAATGTGAGTCTTATATATGTACAAAGGCGCATGTAGATGCAAGAAAGAAACGTGTTTTATATCAAAAATAGTTTTTCAGGATAAGGTCATATTGGAAAAAAAATGGCTTAGGAGGGGCTAACAGTAACACCCTGAGAGAGTGCTCAGACCAATCGTAACTTGATGTCGCCCAGTAAGTGGGACATAAATGGGATGCTGGCAAAGTCGACTCAGAACTGCTTAATTTTTTGGTGTGTGAAGACCTGTGTTCAATGTCATGACAATTTTGGATGAGCTTGGACTTATTCTAGACTAAAAGCCTGAAGCCACACCTGCTGGGTACATTACTTGGGCTTTAATATTGCCACCACAAGGAGTGCTAAACCAGCCTAAAAGCCTGCATAACTCTGCCACAGGTCCTGCTGCTGAAACAGACTGTTACAGAAAGGACTTTCTTCCAGTATTGGATTAAGCAAGGCCTATGTTTTGCATACTGAGAATTTGGACTAAAAGTAATGTTTTGGAATTTCTGTTAAAAGCCTAAACGCGAGACTGACTTTGGAATTTACCAGCCAGCAAGCTTGCAGTGCTGTTAAATAGCAGTGAGTCCAGAATTGCAGGTTCAAAAGCAAAAATAAACTGAAACAGAAGAGAGTCACAGAGTCCAGTTACCCAAAACAACATTGCTGTCCACAGGGAGAGATCTTTCTACAGACACTGCTGAGCTGCTAAAATCGTGTCCAGGGTTTTAAATAATTGATTAGCGTTTTTTTTTCTTGGAACAATACTAACGGTACAGAAAGTATATATATAGGTTTTCTAGAAGTGTTATGTTTATTAAACACAGTGAGGCAAGTGCTATGCATTTTCACAATGTTTTTGAACTTTTATGAGCAAAACGCTAATCAATTTTTAGAGTTAAATAAAACCCTGGTGTCTGATTTTTTTCCCACTAAATCCTAAAGTGACTTTTGATGATTTGTGACGTCAAGCAAGAAGGATCCAGCCTGCACTGCATCATTGATGTCAAAAGACACTACAGTTCCAGGTTCAAGGGAAAAAGACAGCAGACTAAAGCCAAACTCACCACCAAGGACATTTGTCATCCAAAACCAAAAGTTCTCACCAAGACTTTAAAAGCTGAAAAGAAGACCACATCTACAGATAACTAAAACATAAGTATTCCTTTATCTTACTATCTGGGGTGATAACTTAGTGCATTTTAGCTCCAAACATTGGGTTTATGGTTAAACTAGAATTTAAATCTAAAGAAAATACCTATTACATAGATACATAGATACATAGACAGTGTCGGCAGATAAGGGCCTATGGCCCACCCAGTCTGCCCATTTGAGTTTGTAACTTCAGTTTGTTTTCCTAGAACTCTGTTGCCCAATACCCCTGACCTACAGAATTCCTTTATGTCTATCCCATGCATTCTTAAATCCTGTGATTGTTTCAGCCCCCACCACTTCCTCAGGCAGGGTGTTCCACTTGTCCACCACCCGTTCTGTGAAGAAATTCTTCCTCACATTTCCTCTGAATTGTCCTCCCTCCAACTTCATCCCATGCCCTCTAGTCCCGGAACATCTTTTTCGCTTAAAAATAGTGTATTCCTGCACCCTGTTCCTCCCTGTACAGTACATACTATGCCTGGTTAAATAAAGTGATTGATTGATTGATACTATAAAGTTTAAACAAGTATCATATCAAGATAATCTGAAACACTAGTGTAATGAGGTGCGAGTTCTCATAGTAAAAAAAAAAAAGGTCATGCTATTTATAAGTATGCTAAAGAAATAGTATAAACTGTCACTTATTATGCTGAATAGTGCCGACTCATTTACATTGCTTATTTGCTAAAATGTATTTGTTTTATCTGATTTACTTGATTTTCTAAAATCTGTTTTGTTTACATTACAGTTTCTGTTAACATTACTTTTATTATGCTTTATACTTATGCTAGTTATGAATATTTAGGACTTATACGTATATAAATAAAATATATTTATCTCTTTTATAATCTAAAGTGTGGAACAGTGTTTTTCACTGTTGTTTTTGAATCTGGAGAGCATAGGATAATATCACATGAGAATATTTATTATTTTTGGTAATTTATGAAATAATTTTTGGGTAAGGCCCGAGGTGAATCCAAGTGCGTTCTTATAAAAAGTGATATTATAAGCCTTTGTTCCGACACCTTCTCTATCAATAATTGTTTAATATCTCATTTAGTGTCTTCCCACCATTCCACTGCATTATCATAAATTTCTTTTACTGTTACTGTAGCTTCTAATAGGTCTTTTATCTTTTATTTACATTTTTCTTCTTCTAGTTTTGCTGTATTCATTCTCCAGTATCCTTTCCAAATTCCATTCTTTTCCTAAATTCTATATTAATTTTTACTGCCTTGTGATCAGAAGTCTCTATTGGAATACTTCTTGCATTTTTACGTACAGTTTTCTTCGGGATCATCAAAAAATCAATTCTCATGGACCGTGTTCCTTTAAAATATGTGTGTTCTCCTTTTTTTCCTTTAACCTTATATGCTTCTTCCATCCCTGCATTTCCTAGGATTTCCTTAAAATAATTTGTATCACAAAATATTTTTGGTGATACCCTTCCCCAAGCTGCTTTAATTAATCCGCATTTAAAATCCCCCTATACTACTAATTTTGCAGTATGCAAATATGGTTCTATTATCCCTATTAATTTCTTTCTTTCTGTTTTAACTTGAGGATTATAGATTACTGTTATTCTCACAGTAATTCTTTTTACTATGCAGTCCGCTATCAAGGCCCTTCCTGGGACTGGATCTGTTATCTTAAGAATCTTTATTTATCTTAAGAATCTTTATTTTAACCCCAAAGCTACCCCTACCCCTGAGCATCTTTCTTCCCCAACAGACCACAATGAAGGCCCCCCCATACCCAATCTTTTTGTGTTGTATTTCTTCTACTGTGTATAATCTAGAATCTTGATATATAATAATGTAATTCCTTAAATCACTTAGGCCCAGATATTCAGACTGCGCTGGGCAGTGGCGCAAGCCTGTGCGCAGAACAACTGGGCTGTGCCGGGGCCAGAACCAGGCGATATTCAATGGTGATGCACCATGGCGCAGCACCGTTGAATATGGCAAGACTGGCGCAGTGGCAGTGCGCCAGTACAAGCCACAGAGAGGAAGCATGGGGATGCGCCAACGCAAGTGCACTTGCGCTAGGCGCATCACCTGCGATATTCAGCCGGGGACATAAAAAGGAGGCCATAATATATGCAAGGCGCTAATGGGGCCATTTGCATGTCATTATGGCCCCAGTTGCATGCGTTATGAGGCGCCCTGGTGAAATGCGCCTGGCGCCCAGTCTAGCTGCTGTTGTCGGGGGTTGAGTCCCTGGTGGGCTGTTATAACCCCCTCCCCTCCTGTACGCTTGATCATGGGCATCTGTAATATTAAATATTACCTGGTGGTCTAATAGTTCCCTCGCCATATAACCTTTCTCATTACCACAGCCCATGATCGGGCATATGGGGAGGGTACCACTAGACCACCAGGTTAATACTTATTATTACAGACGCCCGCGATTTGGTGTACGGGGAGGGAACCACTAGACCACGAGGTTATTTTGTATCATTACTACAGCATATGGGGAAGGGGGTCCACTAGACTACCAAGGAGAGTCCGGGTGCTTGTGGACGGTGTTCCTGCTGTGCAGGTGGCCACCCATGGCTGGCGGCTGTTGTATTGCGCCTTGCAATACAGCTGCCTGCCTGTGGGTGGCCAGCATTTGAGCCTTTTATTTTCGGCTCAACTTTAAGCACCAGTGTGCGGTGCATGTAGGGGTTGCGCCAGCATATGCGCCGCACATCCCGGGCTGAATATTGGGATGTGCCGCATATGCATGGGCACACCCCTGCATCTGCGCCGCATACTTACCAATGTGCCCCGGTGCATCAGGAGTTGCGCCATGCAACCTGCCCCTTTGAATATCGTGCCGGGGCGCATTGGGGGGTTGCACATGGCGCAACCCCTTTGAATATCTCGACCTGTATATTTTAAATGTAGTTAGCCTTTTCCTTCTATCTTTAATACTGTTTATGTTGTTAGTTATACATTTCAAGTTCTCCATCTTATGCTAAACAGATTTTAAGGGAATCTTTTTATTTCATGCTGTCTCTCTTGATTTCTTTCTTTTCTTTGATGCTTGAGTATCCGCTGTCCCTTCATCCATTGCATCCTCCCTATGTGAGGAGTCAGAGCTAGAGCTGCCTTATTCCTAGTCCATTGTTGTCCATTCCTTGTCCCTTAAAAGTGTATATCTGTTTGTAAGTGCCACCCCATCTCTTTCTTTGTCAAGGAATATCTTCTGTTATGTTTGTCCTTTATTTTTGGACCTCGTCACCATGGTGAACTTGTTTTGTATTGGCCCCTTCCCTGTTTTGTTTTGTTCCATTTGTTCAGAACCTCCTTCTTGTTGCCGTGTCCCTTTTATGTCTGTTTCCTTTGTTGTGTTCAATCTTTCCATCTCATCTTTCTCTTTCTCTTTCTGTTGTTTAATTTCCTCCTCCTGTAAGGCCTCTAGCACCACTTGATTTTGCTTTCCTTTTTCTTTTCGTGCCACTGCCAGGTATACATCCTGTTCTGCTCTTCCCCCGTATCTGGGCTGTTGTGTAACGACCACGGACAGTTCGAAAATGTGTGCCCTTTCTCTTCACGCAGGCTGCATTTGAACTTATTTTTGCATTCTGCTCCAAAATGTCCTTATGTGGGGGGCGTGACTTAGCCTTTAACCAAGATGGCAGCATAGTCTCCTGACTCCCTGTCCTTGTGGTCTTTATCCTGCAATATCCTGCTTTAAGGGGCTTACCCTGCCATCTGAAAGCACAAGAACTCGAAGAGGGACTCACCGGGTATACAGAGTAGTCCTCATTTTCTTCCTATTGCAGTGCTGCAGCCGACTAGAAGTGCCCCCCTCTGCACCGCAGGATGGCGTCCTCTTCTCCAGCTCCAGTTGAACCTGCAACAATGGAACGCATGTTCACTCAATTAATGGCACAGATGACACAAATGACTGTCGCCCTAAATACTAACATCCAAATGCTGCAGGCTATCGAAACTAAGATGTTTTATACAGAGAGGCATCTTAAAGCCCACGATGCAGCCCTACAGGAACTCACAGCTACTAACCGGGAACAGGCCCGCCTTATTTATTTTCTGCAAGATAAGGTGGACGATTTAGAAAACCGGGGCCGACAAAACAACCTGAGATTTATCGGCTTCCCCAAGGGGGCTGAGCATCGGGACACAATCATCTTTTTACAAGATACTCTACCTCGCATTCTTGGCCTACCTCCGGACACTACCTTACAGATTGAGCGGGCCCATTGTTCTCTTGCCCCACTCCCCAAGCCAGGAGAGTGCCCGCACCCCATTCTGGCCAGGTTTCTAGACTTCCGACAAAAAGAGATGGTCACCGCTGCAGCCAGAGACCAAGGCTTTATTTCCTGGAAGGGCAACACAATCCGAATTTTTCAGGACTATTCCTGGGAACTAACTGAGCAGCGCAAGGCATATACGAACTGCCGCAGAATTCTACGTGCCCACCGCATCTCCTTCTCACTTCGCTACCCAGCTACGATGCGGGTGATAATCAAAGGGACTCCTACCCTTTTTTTCCACCCCAGGTAGCCGTATGGATTACCTCAGAAAAGAATATCCACAGGACTTTAAAAACCCTGAGATGTTCAGCATTTCCCACGGCCCTCCAGATATCACTACCCGCATGGAGGAGTCATCCAGATCCCCACTGCGGTCTCCCCAGCCAATGGTACGCCGCTTTGACTCCTCCCTACCTCCGCAGAGTAGGAAATGCCATGTCTCGCAATGGCACGAAAAACGGCTACATCCGAACGCCAGGCAAATTGAAGCTGAAGTCACAGAGGATAACATCAGAGACCTGCATCAGCACTACTCCCCCAATAGGTACGCCCCACTGCTCACCCTCCCTGAAGAGCAATTAAGAGGGGACGATCTCTCGGCATATGGCCCTCCATTGGATGAGCCTAGAACCTGGGCCGCAGTAGTAGCAGCGGGTACTTCGCAAGCCCCGCTGGAGCGAACATCTCCCGATCCAGTAAGCCCATCCCGACAACAGCCGCAAACATCAGAAGCACCAAGCCGCGAGCCCTCATTACCGACAGATGACTCGCCTCCTTGAGAACACAGCTAAAGTACTCTATTTACATGTATTTTGTATTATCGCTAGCTGACTGGCCTAAGGGGACACTTGGGATTTAGCCAGGCTCCAGGCTATCTCGTCTGAAACTGTCTCCTGACTGGATGCTTGGGCCTGCTGTACCTTTTCGGGCTGATGGATTTAATTCTTGGCAAATCGCTGTGAACACTTTATGGGCAAGACTCAAGGTGGATTAGCACTAGCGACTCAGACCCTCCAAGAGCAACTAGCTTTGACATACTGCCTACTGCTCCTGCCTCTAATCTGCAGCACGCTAGGCTACATTTTAAGCCTATTGGGACACTTGCTCTCAGCCTGATTTTTGTTGCTGCCTTCTGAGTTTCCTCTCTTCCCCTGTGACTCTTTGAGTACTAAATCTACATAGAAAGATAATAGTAGGGGCTCTGGCCTTGACTCATAAGCCACATTTATAGGCTTCAGATGCATTTCAGGATACCAGAACTCCTTGCCCTTCCTTCGTTTTAGGGTGGATTATGTCCACCTTGCATTAATGCACTGTGCCCCTTCTCTCCACTGCCCTTCACAACTTCTGAATGGATAGAGCAATGGGGCGGGAGCGAGTTTTCTTTTCTTTTTTTCTCTCACTAGGGGCATAACAATATCTGCCACGCCGAGGTCTAATTATTATTCTAGGGACATGGATATGTTGTTCATCCACACTTTCTGGCAGGTATCCTTGCCGCTTTAAATCTTGCCAGAAGGTCTTCAAGCTGGCTCCTCCCACCCACCCGGGTGGTAAAACTCTCGGCTCCGCCCCATGATGCCAGATCTTCCTTACCGCTTGAGCTCAGGTTCCCTCCTTAGCGCTCTGCGTATAAGACTAGTTCCTAATTCTTGGTTTACGAAATTAAGCCAAGTTTTCAAGACCTCGGTCATTTATTTCCCTCGCGGCTGCGATGGACAAATCGACTCCCGGTTTTCGGAGGTGCCCATGCGGGCAGAAGATGTCTCGGACGGATCCGCACTCCACGTGCGTCTACTGCTTAGGCCTCGAGCACGACCCACAGGCCTGCGACCTGTGCTTTTCCTTCTTGGTCTACGTCCTGGAGGACGGCGCCACCCGTTTACAACTTGGGCGCCCCGAGAAACGTTACCCGTCGGTGAAGTCGAAGGAGGCCCATTTGGCGGTGTCCACGGTGGCTGGCTCGGTGGAACAGCTCGAGCAGATGATCGCCCTCGAGGAGGAGGCGGCGCAGGCCGCATCTTCGTCTTCCTTGGCCGCGGCCTTTATCCCGCTCTCCTTGGGATCCTCCTATTCAGCTTCTTTTAAGGAGCTCTGTCAGTCCCTTTCCACCAAGGGAGAGGGGCCATCAGGACTTTCTTCTCGGTCCAAGAAGAAGGACTCTAAAGGTAAGTCCCTCCGTCGACACTCTTGGGAGCGGGAGAGGTCCCCCTCCCCGAGTTATCGACCCTGCGGCTTCAGTTGATCCTTGGCTTACTGTACCGCCTTCGGACATCCCCGTCAGGTCAGTTGACCGAGACACCCGTCGACGCAGTCGAGATTTTTCTCGACCCATTGGACGGGTTGTCAACCGGTGAAGCCGAAAACCCTCACTCCCCAGTTTCCTGGCGGAGATCGAGGTTACCGTGGAGTTGCCTGTGCCTCCGGTTCCGGAGTCCACGGTTGAAACTGCCGAGCCGGGGGGAGAGCGGGTCTCCCCCGCCCTGCCCCAGAACCCTCCTCGGAAACGCCGAGGTTCTCGGTCTCGGTCTCGGACATCTTCTCGGTCCAGCCGATCCTGCCGACATAGGTGGTCTCGGTACCGTAGTAAGCCACGTCGCCGCTCGTCCTCGTCTTCTTCCTCGGACGAGAAGAGGCTTCGAGGCAAGTTGCGTCGGCGCTACGAGGCCTCATGTGGCAACAGCTCCTTCTGTCCGGGGAGCAAGCCGACGCTGCCGCCTTCCCGGCCATCAAGTGGCTGTCACCGAGCTGACGAAGCAGCCCTCGCCCTAGCTGGCGCCTGCCCCCGGGCCTGTTGCTTGACGAAACCGGGCACTCACCGATTCTGGTGGAACCTCCGCCTCCACAGCCGAAATTTGGGGCCCTGACCAAGAATTCTGGGTCGGGCCAGGGCCTGCCCCATAGGCTGTCTGTCACCTCACTCCCGACCGCCCTCGACAGGTGGAGGTGGCTCAGGCCCAAGGCAGCTCTTCGCAGACTCGTCAGAGTCCGGACTACATTCCTCCCTGTTCTCAGGCAGGTCGACCTGGAGTCCTCCGGAGGTCAGTCGCTGGACGATAGCCCATCGTCCTTCATGGGTTTGCTTAGGCTCATCTCGGAGTCCACCGGGATGAAGCTCGAGCCCGTATCCAAGCAGGCCAAGTATCCCCTAATGGAGATATTGGACCGAGGGGATTCTCCCACAGAGGCCTTTCCGGTGGCCGAGGCCATTGTCGGCCCGGCCTTGGAGCTCTGGCAGCGTTCTGCTTCCTGCCCTGCGCCTTCGGCCAGGATGGCGAGGAAGTACGCGGTCCCTACCGGTTCCCTGTCTGGTTTTTCGGAACACCCCTCAGCTGAGGGGTTGGTTACCAACAGTGTCTTCCGGCGTCCCAGAAGCGCCAGGGACGTGGACAAGCTTCCCGACAAGGAGTCCAAGAAGTTGGACTATGCCGGCGCAAAGTCTACGCTGTGTCCTCCCTTGGCCTTCGTCAGGACAGCTCGGCCGTGCTGATGGCACACTTCTCTCACGCCTTGTTGGGCTCCCTGGACGAGGTAGTCCCTCATCTCCCGGCTGACCTGCAGACCACGGTCAAGCAGGTGTGGGATCAGGGCAGGGCAGTGGCCAAGCAGCAACTTCAGACTGCTCTGGACATCGGCGACTCATGTGCCAGGTCAGTCGCGGCCGCAGTGGCTATGCGCCGTCGGGCATGGCTGAGGATATCCACTTTCACAGCGGATACCCAGCACAAGTTGGCGGATGTCCCCTTCTTGGGGACCGACCTCTTTGGCCCTGGAGTGGAGGGTCACCTCCAGAGGATCGAAAAGTCCAGTGCCACTCTAGACTTGATCTCCTCTGCCCAGAGGGACAAGGGCCGCAGACCGCAACCCAAGCCCTTTTGTCCATCTGCGCACACGGCACGTCCGGACCAGCAGCATCAGGGCCAGCAGGCTCGCACTTGGCATCCCAAAAAGCCAAGCCTGCAGCTTCCTCTTCCAGGAAGCGGGAGGCAAGGCTCAGGAGGTCCCTCGGCCAGTCCTCCTCCTCCAAGCCTGCCCAGTGACGGGTTGAGGTGTCGCCCAACCTCGTCACTCCACCCCGGGTTCCCCCCCCGTGGGGGGATGGCTCCACCACTTCCTTTCTGCCTGGTCCGCTATCACCACAGACTGGTGGGTGCAGGAAGTGGTAGGAAAGGGCCTGCCTCTGGAGTTCAAGCAGGCCCCGCCCTTCTGAGCCGTCGTCCCGGAGCCTCGGGTCTCGCAGCTTTGCTGTCGGCTCGCCTGAGCTGACATTGCTCTGCCTCGATAAGAGGCAGTGATCAGGAGAGGTGGCGGACCTCCTCAGACCCGGGTTTGTGTCCAGGTACTTCCTGGTCCCAAAATGGACGGGGGCTGGCGCCCCATTCTCGACCTGCACGACCTAAACAAGTTCCTAAGGTCTTGGACCTTCAGGATGGTCACTCTGGCTCAGATAATACCATCCCTGGAACCAGGTGTGTGGCTCTGTTCTCTGGACCTACAGGACGCATTCTTTCACGTCCCTATCCGTCCGTCTCACCAGAGATTCCTTCGCTTTCGAGCGGAGGGATCCCTTTACGAGTTCCGAGCCATGCCCTTCGGCCTTTCACTTGCTCCCAGGGTCTTCACCAAATGCATGGCAGTGGTGGCAGCATTCCTGCGGCGCAGAGGGGTCCGGGTGTACCCTTACCTGGACGATTGGCTGATAGCAGTCCCCTCCAGACAGGAGGTGGAGCGGTCCAGAGATCTGGCCCTCCAGGTTTGCTCTCAGTTCGGCCTTCTCATCAACGAGGTCAAGTCGGAACTCGGACCGAAGCAGGTGATTCTTTTCATCGGGGCAGAGCTCGACTCTCTTCGAGCCAGAGCACGGCTCCCGGCGGACAGGGCCGAGGTTCTTTCCTCCTTTGCCCAATCATTTCTGGTTGGGCAATCGCGCCCTGCCCAGGACTTCCTGCGCCTCCTGGGTCTCATGGCGGCCTGCACCAGTGTGGTCCATTGGGCCCGCTGGCAGTCCCCTTCAGTGGGGATTGGCCAGCCAGTGGTCACAGCGCTGCGATCCATTGGACCAGCTAGTGACGATGACCCAGGGGATGTGGAATGCTCTCCAGTGGTAGACCGTTCCAGCCCATTTGCAGGAGGGCATCCCATTTGTCCGCCCCAAGCCGACGGTCTCTCTATCGACCGATGCCTCTCTGATGGGTTGGGGTGCCCATCTGGGGGAGCACAGAGCGCACGGCCTCTGGTCCCCTTGGGAGTCCCGATGCCATATCGACCTGCTGGAGCTTCGGGTGGTCCGTCTAGCCCTCACTGCCTTTGCTCCATTTCTACCGGGTCAAGTGGTTCAGGTCCAGACGGACAATACCACGACCATGTACTACCTAAACCGCCAGGGCGGGACGCCGCCCATGCCTCTGTGCAAGGAAGCCTCCGCTTGGTCACTGCACAGCCTGGAGGCGGCTCCTAGCCATCCATGTGGCAGGAGCCTCCAACACCCTGGCCGATGCCCAAGTCGGATAGGGGCTGTGTCCCACGAGTGGTCTCCTGCTGGAGGTAGTACAGATCTGTTCTCCCACTGGGGCACACCTCAGGTGGACCTGTTTGCCTCCAGGAGAATGCTGAGCTGAGGCTGTTTCATGCCCGCCCCTCAGCGGGCTCGCTGCAGGGGGATGCCTTCTCGAGGCCGTGGACCCCAGGCCTCTTCTATGCCTTTCCCCCAATTCCCTTGATCCACAAGGTGCTTCTCAAGGCGAGGAGGGACAAGGCGCAGGTGATTCTGGTAGCCTCAGACTGTCCCCGCCAGTGCTGGTATCCAGATCTCCTCAGCCTCAGCTCCAGGCTCCCAAGGCAGCTTCCAGCTCGCCCGGACCTGTTATCAGTCAATCAGGGGAAGGTGTTCCATCTGGACCTTCAATCCCTGCACCTGACGGCCTGGTTCCTGAGCGGTTAGAGTTCCAGGCCTTGGGTCTTTCCGACGAGGTCCTCAGTGTAGTTCAGGCGTCCCGTAAGGAGTTGACCAGAAAATGCTATGCCTTCAAATGGAAGAGATTCTCCATTTGATATCAGGGCAAGGGCCTGGACCCTCCCTCCTGTTCCTTGGCAAGCATCTTGGACTACCTATGTTCCCTTTCTCAGCAAGGGCTTAGGTCGACGACCCTAAAGGTGCACCTGGCAGCCATCTCTGCTTACCGGGCGCGGGCCGGGAAGCAGTCGGTGGCGCAGGAGAAGGTGGTCGGGCGCTTTTTCAAAGGCCTGGATCACATATCCCCTCCGGTTCGTGAACCTCCACCTCCGTGGAATCTACTGCTGGTATTGGCAAAGCTCATGGGCAAGCCATTCGAACCAATGCACAGGTGTGACATCTCTCACCTGTCGTGGAAGACCGCCTTCTTGGTGGCTATCATATCAGCCAGAAGGATGGGAGAGCTCCAGGCTTTCCATCGAGTTTCCTTACCTGGTCTTCCACAGGGACAAGGTTGTCCTGCGCCCCCACCCGAAATTCCTTCCGAAGGTAGTGTCGGAGTTTCACCTTAACCATGTGTCGACTCTGCTGGTGTTCTACCCCAATCACACCTCGGAGGCCGAATATAGGCTCCATACTCTTGACCCTAGAAGAGCGCTCGCTTACTATAAGGAGCGCACGGCTGAAGTTCGGGGAGAGGTTCGCCAGCTGTTTGTCACCTACGCTGAAGCCGCACCTGGCAGACCTGCAGCCAAGCGGACGATAAGCAGGTGGGTCACCTCCTGCATAGATCTCTGCTATAGGTTGGCGGGCATGGAGCCTCCCAGAGGATAAGAGCTCATTCTACCGCCATACCGCTGCATCGGTAGCTGCCTTCCAGGGACGTCCCTATCCAGGATATCTGCAGGCTGCTACCTGGAAGTCGGCACATACCTTTATTACCCACTACCACATCGACCTTGAGTCACGCCGGGATGCTGGTTTGGGGCCTCGGTTCTCAGTCTCTATTTCCCAAGTAGGTGTGCTTCTGCCTACCTCCTCCCAGAAAACTGCTAGGAGTCTGCCAGAGGTGATGAACAACATATCCATGTCCCTAGAAATACAGGTTACTCACCTGTAACAGGAGTTCTAGGAATGGTATATGTTGTTTATCCACACGACCCACCCGACCTCCCCGGCTTCGATGCACAACCTGAGCTTCCAGTGGGCCAGATCTGGCGTCATGGGGCGGAGCCGGGAGTTTTACCACCCGGGTGGGTGGGAGGAGCCAGCTTGAAGACCTTCCGGCAAGATTTAAAGCACCAAGGATACCTGCCAGAAAGTGTGGATGAACAACATATACCATTCCTAGAACTCCTGTTACAGGTGAGTAACCTGTATATTTTGCTCACCTTCCTTACTAACCCTACTGCTACCTCTCTGGCAGGGTTGCAGACCTCTAGGCGGTCTGAGGAATTTTCCTCCCATTCCTTCAGAGCTGTATTACACCCTGGAATATGATTCTAACCCCAGGCACTTCCTTGCATTTCCCCTTCTATGCACCAAAAAGGAAAGGGAAAGGGGATGTCTGCTGCCACATAGTGAACACACAAAGCTGATATCTCCGCAGTGCTCTGCTTTCCATCTCCTTATACCCACCCCACGAGAGGATTATGGATGGCCTTGGCAGCTAGTCTGCCGGCCGAACCGTCGTTCTCCGATTACTGAAGATTGCTGGAATGTTAGTCTTGTACATAGTTGGATGTTTTTGTGGGCCGTTTAGCCCAATATTTTGGCTTACATACTGTAAGGACTGGGTATCTATTAATTATCTTTTTACTCAAGGCACTGCGTGGCTTATCATTTGCGATCAGCTAAATGTTTTTGGGAGTCTCCTGGGGGGAAGACCAGCTGGGACCTCAGCCTGTTTATTTTGCAACACTGTTAAGGTACCTTGTACTGATCCTCATCGCTTAAATATGGCTGCCCTTCATGCACACACTTGGAACATATGGGGCCTGAATACCCCGGTAAAATGCAACAGGTGTTATCTCATTTGAAAAGGCTGAGGGCCACACTGGCCTTTTTACTGGAAACTAAACTTACAAAACAGGATCATGATAGGTTAACAAGAGACTGGGTAGGGCAGGTCCTATCCGCCTCCTCTGCAACCGAAAAGAGAGGGGTGGCCATCCTTATTCATAAGTCATTAGCATGGACCCATACTCAGATTCGATCAGATCCCCAAAGTAGATGGGTGCTGGCATTAATGACAACTCCTGAGGGCCCCTACTTCTTGGATGTATTTATGCCCCGAATTAGGATAATCCCTCCTTTTTTTCATTCACTAACACAGGAACTAAGTTCCCTATCACCGGACCCAGTACCCACAATTCTGGGAGGCGATTTTAATCTGGCCATGGTGCCCTAGCTAGACTGTAGTGCCCCCGCTAAAGTGCAACATCCTAAGGCCTGCCTGGCCCTGCAACAACTGATAACGGAAGTTGGCCTAAATGATATCTGAGAACCCTCGCAGGTGAGAGGTTACTCCTTCATCTCAGCATTGCATGGGTCTCATAGCAGACTGGATTTCTGGCTGATGTCAGCAGATATCTGCCAGTGTAGAGTGGACTCTGAGGTCCTACCTAAAGTTATATCTGACCATGCCCCTGTACACCTACACATTCTCTGGGGTCCCTGCCCACATAAATCTGCCATTTGGAAACTGGATCCCCTTCTTCTTAAGGACCCATTCTTAACTCCGTGGGTGACCTCGGAGACAACACTGTTCCTAGCAGAAAACCTCCCTTAGGATACCTCTCCAGGCATCTGTTGGGAGGCTTTCAAGGCCACCCTGCTTGGGGCTATTATTGGTTTTGCCTCTATACACCGAAAGAAGCTGGAACACCTCCTCACTTCTGTGGAGGCTAGACTAAAAAATCTAGAAACCCGGGCAAAACAAATGTCTCTCCTGGTTTCGGACTCTCCAATACACAGAGACATGCTCTCAACTTGTTTGGAGATTAATGACTTGCTGCCTTGCAAGGCTGAAGTGGCCATGCTAAGGCTGCGTCATCACTACTGGGAGGGGGGAGAAAAAGCTGGCAAACTACTGGCTTACCGCTTCCGTAAACAGCAGGCTGGCCAGTCTGGTTCAGTCAGCACTGATTCTAAATCCATTAATGGCATTATGAAACAGTTCTACTCCGAACTTTACTCCTCCACTAAAACTCAGGCAAAGGTCCCAATGGACACCTTTCTAGCCTTGCTCCAACTTCCCACTCTCCAGCCCTCCCAAGTGGAACACCTAGACCTTCCTCTTACATCTGAGGAAGTTGCAATAGCTATAAAAACCCTGAACGCTGGTAAAACCCCTGGAGGGGACGGCATTCCAGCTGAGATGTGGCAGCTACTTACGCCTCATATTGCCCCTCTCCTCTCTCAGGTTTACAGTGAGGTGCTGCATAATGGTATCTTCCCTCCCACCCTCCAAGAAGCGATCATTACCGTGTTCCCCAAAAAAGGTAAAGATCCCACGCTCCCCTCTAGTTACTGCGCAATATCTTTAATTAATACAGATATCAAAATATTTACTATGATTATGGCTCTCAGGCTCAGCTCTCTTCTTCCCTCTCATACACCCTGCGCAAGTGGGCTGTGTACCAGGGCACCTTAGCCGGGACCACATTAGATCAATGGTTTATTTATTTGTTTGTTTTTGCTAACCGGGTAAGCACACTAGACAGCCAAGTGTCTATTTTCAGGTGCGACCCGGGAGGGTTATATTTTAATATTATCTACCAGCTCAAATCTCTCCCTACCCCTGCGGCAGCTATTGCTGTTGATTTCGAGAAAGCCTTCGACTCCCTGGAATGGGATTTTCTGGAGAAGGTGCTACAGAGGTTTGGCCTCGGCCCCCTTTTTTGGCAATGGATTTTGGCACTGTACCAACAACCACTAGCCAGAATCCGGACCAATGCCGTGACCTCCAGTCCCTTCCAGCTTGGTAGGCAAACTCGCCAAGGCTGCCCCCTCTCCCCTCTTCTGTGTATTCTAGTGGTTGAGCCATTAGCAGCAGCCATCCGACAACATCCTAACATCCCTGGTATCTCTATTGGCACACATACATACACCATGCTTATGTACGCTGACGATCTCCTGGTCCCAGTTAAAGACACCGCAACAGCCCTCCCTGCTCTCTTTACCCTCCTGACCAACTTAGCAACAATCTCTGGCCTCCGGATGAACACATCTAAAACCGAAATATTGCCTCTCAGTTCTAACTGTACACAGAACAAGATCCCTCCCCTAGGGCTAAAATGGGCCTCAAACTCCCTTGTGTATCTTGGCATTCATGTTTCCACTGATCTCTCTAAACTCTGGGACCTCAATCTTAGCCCTCTAGTTGCTGACCTTAGAACAGAATTAGATATATGGCGACTGCTCTACCTTACCTTACCCAGGAAAATAGCAGCTCTCAAAATGATCGTGATCCCCAAACTCCTTACCCTCTCTCACACATCCTCTAGCCCCCCACGTAAGTGGCTCCATGATCATAGATATATAGTGGGCAACTTTATCTGGGAGAACAAGAAACCCCGTTATAGTAGGGGTAAGCTCCGCTCTCATTGGAAGGATGGTGGATGGGGCCTTCCATGGCTCGAGGGATGTGCCTGGGCCTACTCATTGGCACAGCCCCTAAAATGGTTCACTACCCTGACCCCAGACTCTCTGCAGTGGCTCCATATGGAAAAGGCCATAACTCAGGTTCATACCCTCCCCCTTCTAATATATAATCCTTTACCCAAGTTCTTACGATCCCACCCTATCATAACACCGGCACTTAGTATTTGGCATAAGGTGCATAAAAAGGTTCAGGCTAATCCCACCCCCCCTTCTACATACACCTATCTTTTACAACCAGCGCATCTTGATAGATAACAAGCCTATCTAGTGGCCCAACTGGGAGCACGCTGGCATTACAGTCATGGCAGATATCCTAGATGAAACTGGCTCAGGAATGAAACCCTTTCAAGTTCTTGCACAGACGAAAGGTCTGAGCAAAACGGACTTCTGGAGATCTCTACAACTTCGCAGCTCCCTGGATACATTCCTTAAGCCAAGCCCACCAATTACGATCACTCCTCAGAAGATCTCTATCTAGCTCAAGCATCCTAGGGCACAGGCAAGTAAAATATATACAGACATCAGAAAGAGCATCCCCTCACAGTCTGGGGTTTCAAAATCAAAATGGGAAAAAGCAATGAAAATTGCAATAGAAGGCACCCAATGGGCTGTCTGTTGGAAATTGGCACATTCTTGCTACCCGGATGCCTGTAGCAAACTTGTTTTTAAAAAAAATGCTACACCACTGGTACAGAGCACCAGCTGTGCTGTACAAAGCAAAACTCCTGAATACCAACTTGTGCTGGAGGTGTCAGGCTCAACCTGGAGATCTTTATCACATTATTTGCAATGCTCTCTGCTGACCCTCTTTTGGCAAGCAGTCAACTAGCCATGGATGTCCTAGGTTTGGCAATCCAACCAAACCCCCTTTTGTGGATCTTGGGCCTGCCTCGCCCTGGATCTAGCCTCAAACCCCATCAAATCCGATGGCTGGCCCTATTAAGTATCTCAGCTAAACGCCTTATACTGTCACGGTGGAGATCCACTGAAATCCCCACCATACCAGAACTCCAACAAGCTCTCACCCTGCTCACCTCACTTGACTGCTTATCCTACTCTGCACTTAATAAGTTCACGTCCTACATAACTTGTTGGGCCCTCTTCCTAGCTTACTTGAAACCTAGAACCGGAATAGGGTGAACTCTTACCGGTGATATAGAAGTTGTTTTACCCCCTTAAACTACTCCCGATATGAGAGACTCCTACTACTGACGTGATACAAATAGCTCTGGCTCGTACACCATTTCTTATAACCCTAGTAGTGCCTGTGTTTTTTTTTCTTATGGTATTGCTCATCGGATACCCAGTCATAATTTTTATGCTGGTTTGTGTCTCTGTATGTCGTTATGTTTCTCTTGTATAATCTAGAGTGGAGACTTGAGGGCTTCCCCCTCCTACCCCTTCTGAAGTCGATTATAATTGCACTGTTTGAAATATCTGTTCTGCATACTGAAGATTATGGACATACTGCTTGTAAGATCCTTCTCTGCCGCTACAATATACTCTGTACTTTGATATGTGATATTTGTCTGTATGCTGAAAAATGTAATACAAATTATTAACTGAAAAAACAAAATGTCCTAATACTCCACATAGCCTGCACTTCACTTTTTCACATGCATTGCTCAGGTGCCCTCTTTCCCCGCACTTGTAACAGGCCCAGGGCTGCCCAGCATAGAACACAATTCCACGGTCTTGTCCCAAATAAAAGCATTTCGGTAAATGCTGCATTTCACCCTCTGCTTGTTTTAATGTTTTATACCTCCACCCTCCTGTCCATAAACATTCATCATCTAGTATCAGTTCTGGTGGGCCATATGCCATACATCTTTGTTTCATCCAAAAAGTAATGTCTATTACATTGACTCCTTCATTCCTAAAGAGGACTGTTGCAATTTTAAAGGCAGGTTTTGTCGGAGGGACTGCTGTCAGGTCTTTCTATAACTCTGTGTGTTTTAGTTGATGATAAAGCTTCCAAAACCTGTCGCGGCCTGCAGGGTGTTTGAAGCTTACGTTGTATTCTGTACTGCCTGGAACATGAATAAATGCATATATCATAGGTATCATAGGTGTTTACAAGCTACCTAGACATTCGTCCTTAATGCTTGCCTTCCCTTTTTAAACTGGATTGTATTTGTTTTTATAAACCCTATCTAACCCATTTTTAAAGGATTCCATTGTATTGCTATTTACCACTTCCACTGGTAAAGTGTTCCAGTACTGCACCACTCTCTGACTGAACCAATTTTTTTCTCTTTAAGGTGTTCCATTTACCCAATTTCGATTTAGGTCTATGTCCCCTTGGTTCGTGGTGCTAGTTTGTTCTTACACTAAGCCCTAGATCATCTCTTAATTTTTCGTCTTGACGGGCCCTGAACACCATGCACATATCACCACTCTCTCTCCGATATTGCAATGTATACAGTCCCAAGTTTTTTAATCTCTCTGGGTATGTTTCAGAACCCTGACTTATTGTTCTTTTTGTTGCCCTATGTTGCACACCCTCCAACCTTCTGATGTCCTTCTTTTTATATGACGACTATACCAGGATGCAGTACTCGAGGTGCGGCCTCACCAATGCCTGATACAAGGGTAACATCACCTTGCTCTCCCTACTCCCAAAGTCCCGTAGTATGCAGTTTAACGTCTGATTTGCCTTTTTAACTATAAAACTGCAATGGGTACTAAATTGTAGATCATTTGTTATTTTCAGTCCCAAGTCCCTTTTCTCTATTGTGTGATGTAATTCGTTCGCCCCGAGAATGTACCCATAATTAGTGTTCTCCTTTCCCAAGTGCATTACCGCACATTTCTTCAGATTTAGCTCTAGTTTGTACTGAACTGTCCACTGAAAAAGCATATTTAGGGTCTTCTGCATCTTGTAATGGTCCTTACTGTTGTTAACAATACCCCTAATCCTGGCAATCATCTGCAAATTTACTCAACCATTTGTTAGGATAATCGCATTTAATCGAGGAAACGTACAAGTTAAATAAGCAGGAGCCTAAAATGGAACCCTGGGGGACTCCACTCGACACGTTTTCCCATTCTGACAATACTCTTCTGATTGTTACCCTCTACCTTCTATTTCTCAACCATACCTCCTCCCATTTAACTATATTGGTATGCAGATTAATGCTGGTTAAAATGTCTACTAGTTCTTTATGAGGTAGTTTATCAAACACCTTGGAGAAATCCAAGAATATTACATCTACTGCATTTCCTGAATCCAGAACCCTGTTTGCTGTTTCGTAGAAGGACAGAAACAGCAAACAGGGCTCTGGATATATTTCATACTGATAAAATTTCATGCTTTCTTTCAAGAGACATCTTCCTCTAAAAATTCTATCTGGGGCATCTGCTATTGATCCTCTAAATTTTAGGCAGACTGCATTCCTTCTCTTAGCTTGTTGTGGTTTATTTTCATTAGGGAACACTTTTTATCCAGTGTTCCTCCCCCAGGTTTTCTCTTTTTCTTTCTCTGTCTGTTCATTTTCCCCCTCACTGGCTTCTTCCTCAGTTCTTATCGTCTTCTATTCTATCTCTATGGATGCATCATCACTTCCATTAGTCCCTTCTGAAATCACAATCTCTTTTGTATCATCTGCCTCTGTTGTTTTTTCTTGTTCCTGCTTCCTTTACTCAGGCCTTTCCCCTCTAATGTCCCTCTGTTATATGTTTCTGGTATTATTGAAGTGCTTCCCGATGTGCCCGGCCTGTCTGAATCCCATCCTGTCTCTTCTTCTTTTCGCTTCCATCCTGTCTTTACCAACGCTTCTGTGACCCACTCTGGAGTGTCTTTAAAATCTCTAAATGACTGTTCTTCCAAAACGTCTTCTACTTTTTTCCCTTCTTCCATTTCTCCCTTGGGGCCCCATTGTTTCTGAATTACAATTTCTTTCTCTTTCTTAAATGCTTGTTTTCTTTTTCCTTTATCCACCGTTTTTACATCTGTCTTTCCTCTAAGGCCAAGCCGTTTCCGGCTTATCTTAGCCTTTCCTTTTAAGGTTTCCCCACCAGTTGTGCTAGCATCAGATATTGAGGGCGGGCTCCTTTTGATG
Source organism: Neoceratodus forsteri (assembly GCA_016271365.2). NCBI lineage: Eukaryota > Metazoa > Chordata > Ceratodontiformes > Ceratodontidae > Neoceratodus > Neoceratodus forsteri. The sequence continues at coordinate 1,735,054,570 of CM057449.1, forward strand.
CTACTGCATCATCCAGTTTCAGCTGTTTCTGACAGGCTTCAGGCCTGTCAGTTTCCCCGATGCTACATTGCTCTGATTTCTCCATTACAGGGTTAAATTTTGTACTAGCTTTCCCCTTAGTCTGTTTCTCCACATTTCTGGCAGGAATAAAAACCTTTTTACTCACTGTGGCTTTTGCATTCTCTGTCTCCATGGAAGATCGCTCATTCTCCGATCTGTTGTCGTTTGACCGATTCTGGTAGTCTTGTCCCTTCTCCTCGTTTCCACTCTTTTTTCCTTCGCGATCCATGACCTCTAGTAGAATAAAGACTGAGGAGGAGACCCTCTCCCCAATCTCCACACTCTCTCACTGTTTCAGTAGGACCGACTCAGTTTGTCAGGCCAGCATGGATCCCCCTACTGGTGAGTAGGGGAATTTCCCCCGTGCCCTGGCCAAATTTCCCCCATTCACCAAAAATACCACCAACAGCTTAATCTGGTTCAAGGTCAGTTGGCATTCATCTGTATCTCCCTCCCCCGGGTCGTGCTTTAAAATAGGTAGAATTTGTCTAGTGCACTTACCCGGTCAACAAAAACTAAATAAAAAAAAAAAAAGAAAAAAGTAAAATAAGTAGGACAGTTCAGCAAGAATTAATAATACAGAATCAAACAGGATTAAGTTCAGTAGAATAAATAAAGAAATGCACAATGGGCAAGTCAGGGATACAGCTTTAAAATATTCTAAAATGTAATTATATCAAACAATTTTAAAAAGACTGGACATTTCGTAGGAAGCACAAACAGAAAGGCTTTAAAATGTAACTGCGTGAACAGCACAGGAGCACTCAGCATCAATAAATAAATTGGGTGTAGCTCCAAAGCCAGTAACTCTGTAAGCTTGCCACTAGCTCTGTGCTGCAAGTTAATGAAAGCAGGCAGAGAGCTCGGTTCCTCAGGAGGAAAAGCCATTGGAGTAAATCTCAGATTAAAAGGCTTTAACACTGTGGGAAAAAGTCGAGGTAGTTCAGCAGCCAAGACCAGGGCTTAAATTACTTAGCTGTGGTCGGGCTTACAGTGCCTATTGTGTAAAAGGGCACCAAAATTCAAAAACAACAGTCTTTTTCAGGCGGCTGCATACCTGGCTTCCAGAGGGGAGCAGCCGGATGGTAGAGCAGGCAAGTATTCGAACAGCAATCGCGGTTCGAATTGAGTGGACTCAGCCCGAATCAGGGCTCTGGAGATTCTCTGGGAAAGAGAGAAAAGGCACATATTAAATATTAGGCAGGAAAGGGGAAGGAAGTCAGAAGTTGCAAAGGGGACAAAAGACAGGGGATGCTGAATTTTCAAGAGCGGAGGGATGGTCCTCTAAAGGAGTAGCAGCATTGAAGAGACAGGGGTGGGACCACAGTAATTTGGTGGGTGGGGGAAGGGCCACTACGGGAGTGGGGGAGGCATAGCCTGAGACTAGCAGGGGCAGTTGGTTGAAGTAGGACAGTTCAGCAAGAATTAACTCTACAGAGTCAAGCAAGATTAAGTTCAGTAGAATAAAGAAAGAAATGCACAAAGCACAAGTTAGGGACACAGCTTTAGAAGATTCTAAAATTTAACTATATCAAACAATCGAAAAAAGACTGGACATTTCACAAGCAGCCAAAACAGAAAGGCTTTAAAATTCAACTGCGTGAACAGCACAGGAGTGCTCAGGAGCATTAAATAAATTAGGTTTTGGCTCCAAAGCCAGTAACTCTGTAAGCTTGCCACTTGTGCTGCAAGTTAATGAAAGCAGGCAGTGAGCTCAGTTCCTTAGGGGAAAAGCTGTCAGAGTGAATCTCAGATTAAAAGGCTTTAACACTGTGGAAAAATCCTAGGAAATTCAGCAGCCAAGAGCAGGGCTTAAATTACTTAGCTGTGATTCGGCTTACAGCGCCTATTGTGTAAAAAGGTGCCAAAATTCAAAAACAGCAGTCCTGTTCGGTCGCTCTGTACCTTGGCGGTAGAGTAGACAAGGGTTCAAACCACAATCACAGTTCGAATTGAGTGGACCCAGCCCAAATCAGGCCTCTGGCATCCCCTGGCTTCAAGAGGGGAGCAGTTGGGTGATAGAGCAGGCAAGTGTTCGAACTGCAGTCGCGGTTTGAATTGAGTGGACTCAGCCCGAATCAAGGCTCTGGAGATCCCCTGGCTTCAAGATGGGAGCAGTCGGGCAGTAGAGCAGGCAAGAGTTTCGGTTTGAATTGAGTGGACTTGGCCCGAATCAGGGCTCTGGAGGTATGGGCCGAGGTGAGACTTGGATTTGGGAGGAGGGTGAATTTATTTTCTTATTTCTTTAGCCACTGTATGGCACCTAAACGTTTTTCTCTGAACTTTGATTGACTTCAGGGGCTACACATGGTACCGTAAGTGCCAGTTTTCGATATAATATGTTTGGGACTTGCTGGGCAATTATTTACCTTCCAAATAAGCCATGTAGCGCTTGGACTCAGTAACACAGCCCAGTGTATATTATATTTCTAGGGACGTGGATATGTTGTTCATCCACACTTCTTGGCATGTCCCTTTCCCCTTTAATTCTTGCCAGAAGGTCTTCAAGCTGGCTCCTCCCACCCACCCGGGTGGTATAACCCTCGGCTCCACCCCATGATGCCAGATCTTCCTTTCCGCTGGAAGATTCAGGTTGCCTCTTCTCCGCTACTGTGTTTTGTAGGCCCTGGCTTCGATTTCTGAAGATTACGTTCGTTCGAGCTAGCAATTGCAAATTTTGCTATTTGATTATGGAAGATAAATCTTCCCTGGTTTTTGCCAGTGCCCCTGCGGACAGAAAATGTCGTGCACAGACCCACATACCGCGTGCATCTACTGCTTGGGTGTCAGCCATGACACCCAGGCATGTGAGATATGTCTCGCTTTCCACCCGAATGTCCTCAGCGATCGTCTCACATGGCTCAAGTTGGGCAGGCCCGAGAAACGGAATCCACCGGTGAATTCCAAAGAGGCAAGGTGGGCGGTCTTCGCAGCTGCGGGGTCTGCAGAGCAGTTAGAAGAGATGCAGGCCTTCGAGGAGGAGGCGGCACGGGCTGCAGAGCTCTCCTCTTGGCTGATTTTTGTTCCACTCAGCCTGGGCTCCATGTTCTCTGGCTCCTTTCGGGAGATGTGCCTGTCTCTCCCCACCAAGGGCGAGGGACCTTCGGGCTTGCTTACCTCTCGGTCCCGTAAAAAGGACAAGGAACCAAGAGATTCTTCGTCTCAGCGAAGACGTTCTTGGGATCGAGAGCAATCTCGGTCACAGGAATCTCCAGTCTCAGCTTCAGTCGAGACTGCTTCTTTGGCCGCTGGCTTCTCGGCTCTGCCAACTGGTCAGCCGACTAAGGTCTCGATTGACGATGCTGGAGAGATCACTCGCGACCCTGACGATCTTTTGTCGCCTGACAAGGCTGACAACCCACGTACCAGGATCCTGGACCTAAACTTTCCTGATGAGGAAACCCAGCCTGCTGGCAAACCCATTGAGAAACTGGTCCCTGATCCTGGTAAATCACCTGTTCCCCCGGTGTCCTCTGAATGATCCGCTCAGCCAGTCCGATTGAGGTCGAGATCTCAGACCCCCTCAACCGAGAGGCATAGGAAGGCGCATAAGTACTCTAAAGAGAGGCGACACCACTGTTTATCTTCGTCCTCCTCAGATGAGGAGAGGCTTCGATGGAAACTCCATCAACACTACGAAGATCTCATGTGGCAGCAGCTCATTCTGTCCGAGCAGAAGCCTTCTACAGTTTCCACCCCAGCCATTACCTGGCTTTGCTTCTCAGGCTGAAGCCGACTCCATTGGAACTGGTAAAATTAGTTCCTCTGCCTGTGGAGCCAGTAAAACCTGCTCCGGTTCGGCTAAAACTGGTCTCTCCACCGATAGTGGTGGATCCGCCACCTAAACAGCCTTCAGGAAGGGCTTCTACAAAGGAATCTCATGGTTCCAGGTCTTCCTCACAGGTTATTGGTCACCCTCATGCCTGACCACCCCAGGCATGTACAAGAGAACCTTGGTGGCCGACCGAGTTATCCAGATACCTCAGATTCTGATGACACCTACGTCCACTCTCACCCGCTGGATGATGAGTCAGTGGGTAGTCTGTCGACGGAGGAGGGCCCTTTGTCAGTTTTGGGAATTCTCCTCCTTGTCTCCGAATCCACGGGGATGCCCCTGAAACCTGTCCAGAAACGGGCAGAGTACCCTCTTACAGATATTCTTAAAGATGGGATACCCCTACAGAAGCCTTCCCAGTGGCCGAGGCCATTGTTAGCCCGGCTTTGGAGCTCTGGCAGCGTCCTGCCTCCTGCTCAGCACCATCTGCCCGGATGACCCACAAGTATGCAGTGCCCATTTGGTCCCTCTCGGGGTTCACGGAACATCCCTCGCCGGAGGGGTTAATGACCGCTTCTGTGTTCAGACACACAGGCAGCTCTGCTGACACTGATAGACCTCCAGACAAGGAGTCCAAAAAAACTGGACCACTCTACCAGGAAGGTTTATGCAGCCTCCTCTCTAGGCCTCCGTCAGGCAAGCGTGGCCGTCATCACTTCCCCCATGCCCTCCTGGACTCCTTGGATGAAGTTGCAGTCCAGTGCCACCTTGGACTCTGCTACTTCTGCTTAAAAGGATGCCTCTGGCTCCAAGAAACAGCAGCAGAAGAAGAAGAAGAAGAAGAAGCCTTTTTGGCACTCTGCTCCTGTGGCCAAGCAGCCCTCCTTCCAGGGTGGGCAGCAACAGCAGACACAAGCTTGGCACCCTCGGCCCAAGTCTGGGCCTCCAGCAACCCGCAGACAGGGAGGTCGGGGTTCAGAGCGGTTCCAGTCTGGACCCTCTTCCTCTAGGTCTGCCCAGTGATGGGATAGGGGCTGCCACCCCTGTTCCCATCATACCAGCTCTGGGTCCTCCTGTGGGGGGTCAGCTCCATCACTTTCTTTCCACCTGGTCTGCTGTTAACACAGACAGGTGGGTCTTAGAACTGATCAGCCAGGGTCTGCCACTAGAGTTCGAGCAGTACCCTTCCTGCCGAGCCCGCACCCCACGGGAAGAGGGAGCATCGGTCCACACTCGGTCGGCTCTGAGAGATGACATAGCCGAACTCCTCCTCAAGGAGGCAGTGGTTCGAGTGACAGATCCTCCAGTCAACCCAGGGTTTGTTTCCAGGTACTTCCTGGTCCCGAGGTGGACGGGGGGCTGGTGCCTCATTCTAGATCTGCACGACCTGAATCAGTTTCTCAGGCCATGCACCTTCAGGATGGTAACTCTGTCCCAGATCATACCACCCCTGGAGCAAAACATGTGGTTCTGCTCACTGGATCACCAAGATGCGTTTTTTCATGTCCCAATCCGTCTGTCTCACCAGTGGTTCCTCCACTTCAGAACAGAGGGAATCCTCTACGAGTTCTGAGCCATGCCATTTGGCCTGTCATCGGTCCCACGGGTCTTCACCAAATGCATTGCAGTGGTGGCAGCCCATCTCAGGCGTTGAGTGGTCAGAGTATACCCTTACCTCGATGATTGGCTCCTAGCAGGTTCCACCCAGCAAGAGTTGGAGAGGTCCAGGGACCTGGCCCTCCAGATCTGCTTTCAGCTTGGCCTCTCGATCAGCAAGGCCAGGTCGGAGCTCGTGCCATCACAGGTGATATGCTTCATCAGGGCAGAGCTCGACTCTTTTCTGAGCCAGAGCACAGCTCCCGGTGACAGGGCAGAGGTTCTCTCCTCCTTTGCCCAGTTATTTCTGGTTGGGCACTTGCGCCCTGCCTGGGACTTTCTGTGCCTTCTGGGGTACATGACGGCCTGCACCACTGTGGTCCGATGGACGCGGTGGCATATGCGCCCCTTTCAATGGAAACTGGCTGCCCAGTGGACTCAGCGCCACGGTCACTTCGACCAGCTGATCACTGTCACCCAGAGGATGTGGGATGCTCTCCAGTGGTGGACCATCCTAGACCATCTGCAGAAAGGAATCCCATTTGTCCGCCCTGAGCCGACCGTCGTCCTCACGACCGCTGCCTCTCTCACGGGCTGGGGAGCCCACATGGGAAGCAACAGGGCCCACGGGTTCTGGACCCCCGAGGAATCCCGATATCATATCAACCTGTTGGAGCTCAGAGTGGTCAGATTGGCACTGTCAGCATTCGGTCAGCTGCTTCGGGGTCAAGTGGTTCAAGTCCAGACAGACAATACCACGACCATGTACTACCTCAACAAACTGGGTGGCACGCACTCCCGGCTACTGTGCTGGGACGCGATCTGCCTCTGGACACTCGTGAGCCGACTGCAGGCAGATCTCCTAGCCATCCATGTGGCAGGAGATTCAAACCAACTGATGGATGCTCTCAGCCACGTAGGCGAGGCATCCCACGAGTGGCCTCTTCATCCAGAGGTAGTTCACAGCCTGTTCTCCCACTGGGGCAAACCATCGGTGGACCTGTTTGCCTCCAGGGAAAACACCAAACTGAGGCTGTTTCATGCCCACCCCCTCAGCAGAGTTCACTGCAGAAGGATGCCTTTTCAAGGCTGTGGACCCCATGCCTCTTCTACGCCTTCCCCCATTTCCCTTGATCCACAGGGTGCTTCTCAAGTTGAGGAGGGACTGGGCGCAGGTGATCCTGGTAGCCCCAGACTGGCCCCACCAGTTCTGGTATCCAGATCTCTTCACCCTCAGCAACAGGCTCCCTAGGCGTCTTCCAGCATGCCCGGACCTGATCTCAGTCAGTTAGGGGAAGGTATTCCATCCTGACCTTCAATCCCAGCCTGGTACCTGAGCGGCTGAAGTTTCAGGCTTTGGGTCTCTCCGAAGATGTACTCACAGTAGTGGAAGCATCCAGGAAGGAGTCGACCAGGAAGTGCTATGCCTTCAAATAGAAAAGGTTTTCCATTTGGTGTAAGGGCAAGGGCCTGGACCCTCTGTGCTGTCCTGTGGCTAGCATTTTAGACTACCTTTGGTCTCTGTCCAAAGGGAGTCTTCGGTCTTCGAACCTTAAGGTGCACCTGCCAGCCATCTCTGCTTACCGGGCATGGGCCAGTCAGCAGACAGTGGCACAGGAGAAGGTGGTCTGGAGCTTTTCAAGGGCCTAGATCACATATCCCCTCTGGTGCATGAACCTCCACCTCCGTGGGATTTACTGCTGGTTTTGGTAAAACTCATGGGCAAGCCATTCGAATCAATGCACAAGTGTGAGCGCTCACACTTGTCGTGGAAGATGGCCTTCCTTGTGGCTATCATGTCATCTAGGACTGGGGAGCTCCAGGCACTCTCGGTGGAGTCTCCTTACCTGGTCTTCCACAGGGACAAGGTTGTCCTGTGCTCCCACCTGAAATTCCTCCTGAAGGTGGTGTGAGAGTTTCACCTTAATCAGGTATTGGCTCTGCCTGCGTTCTACCCGAACTACACCCCGGAAGCCGAGTAGAGGCTCCATACCTTGGACCTGAGATGAGCTCTCTCCTGTTACAAGGAGAAGATGGTGGAAATTTGGGGAGAGGTTTGCCAGCTGTTTGTCACCTACGTTGAAGCCGCTTCTGGCAAACCTACAGCAAAGTGGATGATTGACAGATGGATTACATCTTGCATTGATCTCTGCTATAGGTTGGTGGGTAGTGAGCCTCCCTTAGGGCTAAGGGCTCATTCCACCAGCCACACCGTTGCATTGTTGGCTGCTTTCAGGGACATCCCTATCCAGGAAATCTGCAGGGCTGCTATCTAGAAAACAGCAAACGCCTTCATCTCTCACTACCACATCGACCTTGAGTCACGCCGGGATGCTGGTTTTGGGGCCTCAGTTCTCCAGTCTCTGTTTCCTAAGTAGGGGGTGTGCGCCTTGCCTCCTTCCTCCCAGAGAACTGCTAGGAGTCTGCCAATAAGTGTGGATGAACAACATTTTATTTTATTTTTGTTTTTATTTTATCAAACTCTAGTATTACAAATACCTTTGAGCAGGAACTGCTCATTTACAAAGCTTCCACGTCAAAGGATGTAGAGTAACATACATACAAAGGTCATCAATGGTTACAGTCTTAAAAACACAAAAAATGTCTAAGCATTTTTTTATACAGCCAAAAGTGGAGAGAGACAACATAAGCCAGCTTCAGACAAGTTTCAGGGTGAACAGTACATAGTATAGGGTAGGAGGGAGTTAGGAAGAAGTAGGCAGGCTAAAGGGCCATTGTCGACAGGTAGAGGTGGATGGGCTGGAGGGCCCCATATCTGAAAGTGTCATTAGAGAGGGGAGGGGGTGGGTGAGGCAGTGTGTAGTGGGGGTAAGGGGTGAGAGGTGGGGGAAACTGGAGCCAAAAAAGTGGAGCTCTAAGGGAGGTTACAGGTTACCTTCGACTAGGGTAAAATGAGGAGGCAGTTAATTAGGAGAGGCAGTCACGTTGAGTGGTGGAGGCGAGGAATAGTCAGAGTTGCCTTTTAAAGGGACCAAGCGTTGCAGTTGTAAGTGTTTCTTTGTTAAGGGCATTGTACCACTGAGGAGCCCTGTGCATGAATGACCTCTGACCCATTGTGGTCCGGCATCTGGGGACCTGGAAGGTTTGATATAGAGCACTGCGTGTAAGCTGGGTACTGCTGTTGGCAGTAAAAGCTTTGCCACTCCTGATGGCATGAGCCTGAGGAGAACTTTTTTGGTTAACAAGCAGGTCTGGTATCCACATCCCGAGAAAAATAGGTTACTCGCCTGTAACAGTAGTTCTAGGAGTGGTATATGTTGTTTATCCTCACTCACCCACCTGACCTCCCCAGTTGTGGCTCACAAACTGGGCTTCCAGCGGGCCAAGATCTGGCTTCGTGGGGCGGAGCCGAGGGTTATACCACCCGGGTGGGTGGGAGAAGCCAGCTTGAAAACCTTCCAGCAGGAATTAAAGGGGAAAGGGACATGCCAAGAAGTGTGGATGAACAACATATACTACTCCTAGAACTACTGTTACAGGTGAGTAACCTGTTTTTTTTTTTTAAGTGTGTACTATGTTGAAGGTTTCCTCCCATGTGGTATCTCTGTGTTGAACAAAGGTTACCTCATAGTTTCCATGGCTGAACCACAGTCTTGATAGATCATGCAAACCTGCCACTGAACATCACACTTTCTTTATATCTTAAAACAAATGCCTAGGAACTGATGCTATACCAACCACCCCGCCTCTCTAACACCCAGCCACCCCTAAAGGGTAACCACAGAACTGGTGATACCAAGGTGGCGAAATCTAAATTACTTAAAATTTATCTCTTTTGATGCACACTAATGCTTCTATTACTCTCTGGCAATAGCCACCCCAATCCAGGCCCCTCTGGGCTGACCCATGGCTACGAAACCAACAATGGAACTTTGAAACTAGCCTTCATCAATATCCGAAGCCTCTTAGCAAAGAGTGGCCAACTTCAAGCCTGGGTTCACCTACTTAACCTGGACATTCTTCTCTTGCAGAAACGTGAATTACCAGCAAACCCACCGACGTGGCCCTATCTCTAAATGGGTACCCCCTTTTTTGACAGGACAGAGTTAGCAAAATAGGCGGAGGCTGCCTTGTCTACCTGAAAGATACTATTCGGGATCATGCACTTCCACAAATAGACACAGGCAATGAAGCACAGATATTAGCCATTAGGTTACTGCTTGGCAGCCATAACAAATCATTAACCATACTGATGGTGTACATGCACCCTAGAGAACAGCTCCATGGCTACAACAAGGTAATCAATTACATAAAGGACCTGTGCCGAAACTGGGAGGTTGTAATCCTAGGTGATTTTAATATTAACTGGCTATCCCATGATGCAGTGCCTTACAAGGATTCCCTGGCCAGTCTAGGCCTTTCACAACACGTGGAAGTCCCGACTAGGATCAACTACTGTACTGAAACAGCTACCCCGATCAACTGAATCCTTACCAACCACCAGGAAAGAATCACTCGTGGATTGGTCCTCCCTGGTTTACTTAGTGATCACTCCGTAGTCGTCTGCCACTGGTCGAACAAAATTGCAAAAACTACCCCTAATATAACTGCTAGTTGGGTCTTAAGAAAAGGGCAGCTAAGCTCGTTCAAGACCCACTTCAGGCAGCTTGACTGGTCCCCTCTTGACACCCTTCATGATGTTGACCAGGCCTTGGACCACTTTATTAACATATTCAACGTGGTTTGTGACATCTGCACACTCGTTAAAAGGTGGAAGTTGAAGGGTCACAACAATGGCTGGATCACCCAAACTCTCCATGACCACATGGGGACTAGGGACTTGTGGCACAGCACTAAAGCCACCAGCAAAGTGGTCGACCTCCAGAAATACAGGGCAGCGAGGAATTCCCGTATCCGTGAGGTCATGCTAGCCAGAGCACAATACTGTAAAGATAACCTCAGTAAAACTTGTGGGGATGGGAACAAATTCTGGAGCAACCTTAAGGAACTTACAGGAAAAGACAGCAAGTCTGCCCTTACCATGATCCTTGTTGATCGGAAAATCACTCAAGATTCAAAAACACTTTCAACTCTCCCTTTTTTTTTTCTCAGTTGTTTAACCAGGTGAGACACACTAAGCTGAAAGCTTGTTTACAGGTGCAGACTGGGAGCACAGGGAAGTTAAGTGACTTGCTCAGGGTCACTCAGTATGCAAGTGGGGGCTGTGGGATTCAAACCCAGGTCTCTAGATTTGCAGCTCAGAGCCTTAAACCACTGTGCTGTACTGCCTCCCTAGCTCCCTTCTCTGATCTTAGTGCCATTCTCCCCCAGGACTTCCTAAATAACAAGGCAGACGCAACTGATGGTATCCTGCCTGACCAGAGTGTGCCCCCCAATACCCCCCCTTTCTGCTTCAAACAGATCACCCAAACTGAAGCAAAAAAATACCTTCAGCACTCCCTAGGAAAAACCTGAAACAGTAATGACTCCCTTGACCTAAAAATGATTGCACTCTCTCTCGGGAAAATTTTACCACCACTCACAAAAATAATTAACCTTACCCTCACCCAAGCACAATTCCCCCTTAAGTGGAAATCTGCAGTAGTTACCCTAGTACATAAAAGTGGCATTTGTGCAATCCACTCAAATGACAGGCCCATATCCATCTTTCCCCCACTATCTAAGGCCCTTGAACGTATTGTCTTGGACCAATTAGTTGAATATCTAAATAAGTATAAGCAGGCCCCTTGAGAGGAATTCTGGGGCCCCTACCAGCTTGAAGCCCCTTCCCTGCATACAGTATGCTGGGTGGCCTGGGCCCCTCTTGGTGCCAGGCCCCAGAAATTAGCCCCTGCTCCCCCACCCTCTCAAGGGCCCTGAGTATAAGCTCCAGTGCCCCAACAGCATGGTTTTCGGAAGGTCCACAGTACCACCACAGCACTGCTAGAATACACTGACTACATCCATGAGGCTATGGGTACTGGACAAGTAATGGAATCAATATATTGACCTCTCAAAAGCATTTGACACCATCAGTCATAAGATTCTGCTAACAAAACTGCATGCTAGCGGGCTATCTCCAGAAATTAGCCCCTGCTCCCCCATAAGATGGTTTAACAGCTATCGTACTCACAGAATGCAGCAAGTAAAGATTAATAATACCCTCTCCAACAGTAGGAAGGTGTCCGTTGACGTTTCTCAAGGCTCCATCCTGGGACCTCTTATTTACCCGATTCCTAAACTTTTTACATGGGGTTTGCCTGGCCAGCATTCTCCTGTATGCAGATGATGCTGCTATTTCCTCTAGAAGCCCCCATATAAACCTGCTCAATAATAAGCTCCAAGAAAGCTTCTCTATAATTGAGGACTGGTTTTGACTGAAATAACTCGTGCTTAACTACAAAAAAACAAAAGTAATGCTATTCACCAAGTCTCACAGCAAAATCAAATCCCGCCAATTGACCATCCTTAACAGAGAACTTGACCTTGACCAGGTTAGCAAATTCAAATACCTGAGTATTACCCTTGATAGCTCCCTCTCATATACACACCACATAAATCATGTGGTCAAAACAGTAAGTACCAGAGTTGGCCTGCTCTACAGGCATAGACACTGCATGACAGGTGAGGGCGTTATCCCTACCAGTAAACAGTTCCATCCTTTTTGTCCTTGATTATGGACTTATGTGTACAGTATCATCTCTGACACTGCTCTAAAAAGGATTAGAACAGCCTTAAATAAGACCTGCAGGCTAACCCTTGGCACAAACACAAACACACATTTGTGATCTACGTGCCCAGACCAAATGGCTTAATCTCCAGGACAGGATAAAGTACCAGATCTGCCTGTTTCGTAAAAAACCCTCCAAGGCCTAACTCCACCAGCAATTCAGAAGCTCTTCAAACCTGCAGTGAATTCACATCAGACTAGAGGCAAGGTAAGAAGTGCCCTGCACATCCCATTTCGATGTATGATACTAGCCCAATGATCCTTCACATATAGGGCCCCTCTTTGGCTAAATGAAATTCCCCCGGCCATCGCAAATGCTCCAAACTTGGAGCATTTAAAAAAAAGAACTAGTGCAACACTTGCCCACCCTATGTGTATGTGACTGCATGAACTAACTTCTTTCCTCATTCTCCCCTACCCAACGTCACACTGCCCTTCTGCTCCCACAGTCTCACCACCGTTGCCTCTCTCCAATCTACCCCCAGCTTCTCCTTACGTATTTCCACTTTGATCATCCACCCACCTACCCACACCTTTCCATCTCTTATGTCTTCACCTTGCTCCCCCCTCCAACCCATCACCCCAATCTCACCTCCCTCTCCCCTCTGTCCTTCCTATCTACTCTGCTTTCCTGCTGTCTTAGCACTCTTCCCCCCCCCCCATTTCCTACCAACTCCCTTTTCTCATCCTCTACCTCTCACCTCTTGACAATGCCACCTCCTGGCTGCGCTCATCTCCTCACCCCTGCCTTTAGGGCACCATCTAATATAACTATCTTTTATATTTATCGTCTTGCAAACACTTGCATTTTGTAATTTGAACTGTGTATACCGTTTTATATTCTTTGTAGCCCATTCGCCTGTACCTCATCATGGATTTGAAAGCTCCTGTCCTGTAATTTTCTGATTTATTTTCCGTTTTCCCAGAGTGGAACCATTGTAAATGAGCTCTAAGCTCCAAGGTTGTAAATCCAAGACAACAAATAAAATAAATTGGATGCATGTTTTCTTACATTAAGGGACATTTGTCCTGAAAGTTCTGTATCTGTGGACTGTTTACTATATTCACTTTATATTGTTCGTGACTACAGGAAAAATTAAAAAAAACTGTATAAATATATACTGTATAAAAGAACACATATTGTATTAACTACCCATTGACAGTGTGGAGTGCTACGCTACAGAAAGAAAAAATTCCTTCATACTTACCATAATTTCCTTTTCTGTTAGCTCCTGCATCGTCAGTGAGGCCTCTCCCAGAAGCTGAGGGCTCCTACTGGAGAATACTGTCCGGTATACACATAGGATGTCCATTTTTTCTTCAGAAATTTTGGTTTGTAAATAGTGTTGACATCCTTCTCTGATTTTTATCTGCTGATGTAAAAAATAGGCTACAAAATATTGGATTACAGGCATGGGGTTAACGTTTTCATATTTCTAAACAAAGAATGGTGCCTTTCTGTGACAGGTTATTGCTTAAACTGCTTGCAGTTATTCTGTTGTTATACGTATATTTTGTATGTTAACAGTTTTGGCCAGTCTTATACTAGCTAGTTAAGAAGTCTGAAGAAGATTCAGCACAGGTGAAACGTACAAGGCAAACCTCCTTCCAACATTCTGCCCGGCAGAATGAGGTAGGGAATTGCATTCCTTCTTCTTAAGGTATTGTAAATACCTTGTGTTCCAACTGTTGCACAATCTTACAGTGTTGTGTTGTTTGTACTACCCACATACTATTGTAACGGATCATCTTTCACAACCTTATGTAACCCCCTTCCTCTAGGTCGCACCGTGAGACAAGCAACTTGTTGTTTAGTGTGCACTCCTGGCGAAACATTTCAATAAATAAATAAAATGAGACAAAAGTGTGGTTCTGTTAAAAATTTGATGTAGTGGATTATTGCAAGAGGGAGCAGTATACCCTGGACAAGTTTATTTATTTTTTGCTTATATATAACCATATAGGCACTGCAAGGACAAATGTGACTGGAAAGTCCTTGCTATTCGAAATGTTCATGTGCCCAGGATTCTGTGCTGTTTTGCAGCTCTGGGCTGTGCCATTTCCCCTAGTAGGGGAGCACATTACTCGTATGTATTAACTACCCATTGACAATGTTGGAGCTAACAGAAAAGGAAACTAAGGTAAGTTTGAAGGAATTTCTTCTTTTGCACAGAAAAAATGTGCATATTTAAGTGGGCTGTGCACTTCTTCAGATCTACATGTTTTTAATGGGAAAGACTGAGGGCGCGATTCTCAAAGGGGAAAAGGCAGCTTGCATCAAAGCCTGGTGCGCCAGGGACCTTGCGCCCGATTCTCTATCAGGCAAGGTTGTGGTGGCAAAGTTACACTGCTTGCAGCAACTGTGGCCGTGTGCCAAACAGACAGCACATCTGGAGGGTTTGTCACAAGCCGCGGAGCAGCCGTGTGCCACTCTAGGATGTCCCTTGTGGTCTAGCGGACCCCCCCCCCAAGCCCCAATCTGCATAGTATTATAATAACCATACCTTGGTGATTTAGCGGACCTCTCCCCCAGCTCCGATCTGCCCGTAAATTAAATTGTTGATCCAGTATTTCCCTGGTGGTTGTAAGCCATTGGCTTCAGGACCACCGATAATTTTTTACAGGCTGTGGCCCCCACGTTGACACACCTCATTGGCCACTGTATATCGTGGGCATCCCCAGCATGTCTCAGTTCTTTTTCCTGCCATCAAGCACTCGTTGGTCCATCACTGCCTAAGGACACCATCAAACTTTTGCAAGTATTAGCTAACACTGCTACTTCTAAGTTTGTTAGTTTAAAACTTTCTTTTATGCCGCCACCGAAAAACGAGGAACCTTTGTTCTATCGCTGTTGTTGCAATGCCAAGATTTACAATAACAATGACGACTCCATTTGTGTCTGTTGCCTTGGTTCAAACCATGATGTTAAAGCCTGCTCAGTTTGCCAGAGGTTTACCTATGCAACCAGGGAGATGTCACAAGATGGCTTTAGAAGTCTTTTTTTAAACTACAAGAAATGGGGAAACAGGTTATGTTGAAGGCGGCTTCACCATCAACTACTTCTGTTCCCATTTCAGCATCGATCCCCGCAGTCAACAATGGCTGTCACCGGCTCATCAAAGAAAAAGGGTAAATCCTCCAAATTGGTGGAGAAATACCGCCACTCTGACAAGGACCAGTGATAATAAGCACTTGTGTGTGGAGTGGCAGAATCTACTTGGTTTATGCAAAACTGCTGAGTAACAGCTTGAGGTTGTGGGGGTCTATCAAGTGTCTAGGTGTCCTTCTGGATCAGGGACTTACCCTTAAGACTCTACATTGACCTTCTAGCAAAAACTTTACATCAGACGTTTAGACTGCTGTACATGCTTTGAGCATTCCTTACCAGAGATGCGTGACTCCCCATCTCTAACAGCAACTTGCACCCAGTCCTACTCTCTGGTATCCCAATCTTGCATTCCCATAGAGAAACTGAGCGCAGCAGGCTTAAAGTCTTGTACAACAGAATGGGATGCTTTGCTGCTGTTGCCCAACCCAGAGAACATCACTGCTATATCTTTACCTCCATAGGCTGACCTCCCCAAATCAAATCAATCAATGAATATATAGATGGTGTACTACCAGATAGATGGTGTACTACCAGTTCCTCTCTACCCGTCTCTTAATATGTGTGAGTGCTGATACCCTGGTCCCCTTCCTCACCTGCTCCACTTCGTAACTGTCGTAGCTGG
Source organism: Neoceratodus forsteri (assembly GCA_016271365.2). NCBI lineage: Eukaryota > Metazoa > Chordata > Ceratodontiformes > Ceratodontidae > Neoceratodus > Neoceratodus forsteri. The sequence continues at coordinate 1,735,070,423 of CM057449.1, forward strand.
CCTTAGCAGTGGGCAGAGTTTCCTCGCCTGCCCGCCACACTAACTGCCCCTGCAATTAGGCAGGCCTGGCTTGGATCTCTCCTCTACAGGCATGCACTCTGCTCTGATTTAGCACTTACTGTCCTGCTGGAGGACATGCCTGGTACTGGCTGACTCCCCCCCCCAGTCAGCTTTTTTCAGCCCCCATCCCTGTTACCAGGACAAAGCCTGTACTATGGGCTGCTGAGGTCCTTGTCTCTGTGGTCCCCTGTAAGCTCAGTTGTACTCTGTTTAAGGTTTTTGGCTGTAGCTTCAGTAGCTGGTTACTTGTTATTTTGTACTTGTATTACGCATTATGTGTCTCTGTATGCATTACCATTGCACTGTTTGTTTAAATGTTCCCTGTGTTTTTATTGTGTGCACTCCTTCCCATGAAGTATGAACCGCAGAGGGGGCAATTCTTCTGTTGTACTGTGTATGCCATGTACTTGACGTGGAACCTTTTCCAAAGAGCTTTCGCTCAAAGTTTTTTTCCGAACAATGAAATAAATATTGACAAGGCTCCTGCTGAGCTGATTGATATCTCCTATTTTATTTATTGATTTGGTTTTTTTGGACCGGGTAAGTGCACCAGACAAATTCTGCCTATTTTCAGGCCCGACCCGGGGGAGGGGGATACAGATGAATGCCAACTGACCTTGAACCAGATTAAGCTGTTGGTATTTTTCATGAATGGGGGAAATTTGGCCAGGACACCGTGGAAATTCCCCTACTCTGCTTCCTGTGAGCAGGGGGGAGGCCCATTTCCCTGTGGGACCAAGATGGCGGCTCCCATGGATCCTGGTGAGGAAGTGCTGCAGACATACCTCTCAACCCGTTGTCTCCCAAATGTGGAACATTGCCTCTCAAAATGTGGAACAAATGAACAAAATGTGGAACACTTAATCAAATCTTTACCTAGGAGGCTCAGAACACTGTTAAAATGTTTGCATTTATGTTTAGAAAGTCTGTTATTAATTGAGTGATATATTTTTTGCAACATTTACTACAGATTTTTGCTTTAAAATGTTAATACTGAATGTGGAACAAGTCCTCACAATGTGGAACAGGGAGTTTTTGTGAAGTAAAATGAGGAACGTTCCTCGTAATGTGGTACAGTTGAGAGGTATGGCTGCAGACAGGAGAGCAGGCCTCATCTCCTGATCAGTGTTTGGTAGAGGTGCAGGAGTCTGAAATCTTCCAGACAGTTCACAGTATGGAACTTGAGCATTTGGTGGAGAACCTTATAAATTCAGATGAAGACGGTAATACCCCAATTTAATTTTTTTCCACGGAGGATCTTACTGCAAATTTGAAAACTGAGGAAAAAGTTAGAAATACTGAGGATTCAGCAGAAGACGTTGAGCAAGCAATATGTTTAATTTTGCAAAGAGAAGAACAAAGGCATGCCCGTGGAAAAAAAGCAAATTACAAGCTAAACTTGAGGAGTTGCAACGCCTAGTTTTAAGTGTCAATTCTGTGGAGAAGACTGTCAGAGAAAACTGACACAGCAAGATCAAAGGCCCAGCTGGGGCACGGTAAGTCAGTTACTGTTTCTTCTGCATTTGTGAAAGTGAAAGTGAAATGGGAGAGTCAGCCGGCTGGCTGTTCAAACGCTGAGGATTTAAGCGTGTGCCTACAGCCGAGTCCCCCAGCTAAAAGAGATAAAATGTCTGGGAGCAATGTTCAAAAAACGAATATCTCAATGTCTACTAAATTAAATACTGACACTCACCTAAACCCAAAGCATATAACATTGTCTAAAACTTCAGTCTTTGAGGCTTTTCCTGATGTCCCGGCGGCTGTCAAGTTTCAAACAAATAACTTAGACTCTCAAGCCACAGCGACATAGTTTTCCTTTACAAATTTGTCTAAACAGGGTCAGAAGGATTTACAAAAAGACAAAAGGCTTGCACAAACCTTAGCCAAAAGACATTTAAACATGGATTCCTTAAAAAGTGATTCAGTACCATCTCACAAAGCAGCTGAGTTGCTTGACTCAACATGGACTCTGGGGGAAGCATTGTCCCGGTCGGATTGAAAGCAAAACCCGGCGGGGATTTGGGTCCCAGACCCGGAGTGGGATGATAAATTACCATTCACCCCCTCTTCCTTTACTTGGGTTCCAGGGCAGATTTTAGATCCAATAACAACTTTTTCTCAAGTCCAAGAAGTTCCTGGTATAACATCTGCAGATGCACCACTCCCTCAAAATAACACAACTGAAAAACATCCTCAAGTAGTGGGAGTTGAACCCATAGAACTGGTTGGTGAAACAGAAAAAGACTGCAGTGGGGACAAAAATTCAGAAAATGACCTAAATCATGATACACCCACAAATAAACAACCTCTATTGTCTGAACTATTTGCAAATATAAAGAAAGAAGCTGCTCCCAGGAGGAATGCGGTTCGTACCCGTTATAAAGGTGGTATGGAGGACTGGCCTGACAGACATTTTGTTGGAAAAATCTTATTGAAAGACTCCCTGAGGTTTTCTCCCCGAGAGGTGTTTGCTTTTATAAACATTTCGGGAGAAGACAATTTTGACATAAGTTTTCGTTCTGCCCAATTTTTGGATCTTTTTTGGGAGCGTTATACCCAGGTGAAATATTCCCCCATTTGGTCTCCCTTTGTTGTCATTCTCTTTCTAAACCTCTGGTTAAATTTATTACGGTGATGTTCAAATGAGGCGTGTATGTAGCTGATATTACATACTGGTTGTCACAAAGATGTGAACTTCTGGGAGACCCTGAGGCTATTCTGGATACGGAGCTCTTTTGGACTGGGGGTGGAGGTACAAGGTAAAACTACAAAGTACAGATTCAGGCATTGTACATGTTCCTAACTCTTTTATGTTAGGCGGGGGGGGGGGGTGTTTTTACACTGGACAACCCCGAGCCTGTTATAAATGTGGTTCACGTACCCACATTTCTAGCACATGTGACAAACCCAGATGTGGGAATTGTGGGGAGGTAGGACATATCTCTTTCCAATGTGCATCTCACACAAAGTGTGATCTTTGCGAAGATGTGGGGCATGCCTTTAAGGACTGCCCATGGGCGGCTAAAAATGCAGCTAGTAATGTTAGCCAAGATCTTCTCATTCAACAGGCACAAGACATTGCAGAAGTACCTGAAAAACCCCACCAGGATGAATCAGACAAAAATTATTTTCCCTCTACTGAAATTATAATCTATGCGAGCATAAGGAAGGTACAGAAAGGAAAATTGCGCAGGTAAAAGTTAAGGATCCATTCCCTCCTTTCCCCTCCCCTTCTCCCCCCTTCCCCCTCAAATGTTGGATCCGAACACTATACAGCAGGAGATTCTTACCCCGGTTTGCTATAGTGACCCGGTACAAGATAATGTTCCTTTTGCTTTATCTCCACCTCAGAGGCGTAGATCCTCTAGGAATTTAAGGTTAGCCAGCATTCCTCTTCCCTCTTCTTCCCCTCCCCCTCCCCCTACTTCTCTTTCTGACAATATAAATTCAAATAACCCCTTTACCGTTTTGGCACCAGAATGGGGGGATTCGGATGTGGACCAGGAGGAAGGAGATAGTAATCCCAGAGATCAGGACATGGAAACACAAAAAACGGGTTTGCAGGGTACAAAGGGAAAAAGAAAAAAAGAAGGAAAAAAGTTGATCACTGAGCAGGCTTAAACATTTCAATGCATGGCAAATCTAAAAATCAGATCAATAAATGTACATAGTCTCTTAAATTCAGGTAAAAGTGATGGTTTTTGAGTATTTACATAGGCTCCAGTTAGAAATCTGTTTTTTACGGGAATCTTGGGCGTTTTCTATGCATAATATCAGAAGCTTTGGAATGGATTTGGGGACCTTCATATTGGTCCTTTGGACAAGATACTGCAGATGGGGTGGGGGTTTTATTTAACTCATTTTCTTTCCATTTAATAAAGTTGGTAGATACTTTTCCCTGAAGAGCCTTATTATTAGATAGGATGTGGAAGAATAAAACATATAGGCTGATTAATATTTATGGCCCACAGGTGAAAGCAGGGAGAGTGGCACTGTTTAATGTGGTAAAACCTTACTTAATGACCACACACAATATAATTTTGTGTGGTGATTTTAACTGTGAGATACCCTCATATACTAAAATTAAGAAACCTAAATCAAAAATTTATTGCAACTTCAATGCCCTTATTGATTTGATATTATCAGCCAATAAGATAGCTTGTAATGGTTTTAGGAAACAAGGACCTAATTTCACTTTTAGGAAGGGTAATATGCAGTCTACCATTGATTATGTTTTTGTTTCCAAAAATCTACCTATGGGGAATGGAAACTCGTCCTGTGGAGTTTACTGATCATGTTTTATTAATTGTAAATTTTTATGATATTCCTGTAATTCAAGCCTTTACTACCAGATGGAAACTGAATGTAAAAGCTCTGAATGAACTTAGGGTCCAAAAAAGTGCAAGAGCCCTTATTAGCGTAAGATGTTCTGTCTGTTTTTTATATGCAGATATTGGACAATGGTGGCTGGATTCCAAACAAGATTTTCAAAATTGGTTAAAAAATACGAAACATAAAGAAAATAGTACATTTTTTAAATATCTCTCTTTGCGCCAACAGTTATACAAGCTGTATACCTGGTCTAACACCTCTAGGTTTAATTACTCAGACCAAATAAAAAAGATAAACCTGGAAATGTTATCCTATCAATACGATAGAGCTAATACTTTAAAAGTGTTGTTCCAAAATGGGATAAAAAAATTCCCAGCAGGGGATCCTTTTCAAGCCTGCAAAGCCATGAGGGACAATACCGAAATGGCAGCTCTTTATGACTCTCAGGGGGTGTTGCGGAGTTCTGAAAAAGATTTATTTTTTATTATTAAAGAGCATTGAGCAACACTGTTACCCGATAGATGTCCTACAGTACAAGAAACTGAGGCTTATTTAAGTCACATTCAAGTTCCTCCTATACCTTCTGAATTACTACAAAATTAAATTAATATTACCCCTCAAGAAATTAAACTGACCATTCAGAAAATGATTCCAGGAAAATCTCCAGGGTTGGATGGGTTGCCCATTGAATTTTATAAAGAGTTTAAGGATGAATTATCCAAATGTTTAGCAGTTGTTTTTGGTTATTTTTCAAGAATGAACAAACCCCCCCCCTTCTTTTTTAGATGGGTTATTAATGTATTTATATAAATCAGAAGATAGAATATTTCAAGTTGGAGACCTATCACTATACTGAATTCAGATTACAAAATTTTAACACATATTTTAAATAGGTTAAAACTTTTTGCAGAATATGTAATTTCCCCAGTTCAATACTGTAGTTTACCTTCTCGTAAAATACAATTAGCTCCAATGGTTGTGAGGGATATAACTAAACATCTTTCTCTTTCTGGTAAATACGGTACACTAATCACAATAGATAAAGAAAAAGCATTTGATAGGGTTTCACATGTGTGTTTGTTTTTTGTTTTACAATATTATGCGATTCTGGATTATTTAATTAGGTTAATCAAATTAATATGTAAATCAGCAGCTGTTTATCCAATTATTCAAAGACAAGTGAATTTCAACTTTTGGACCCAGCTTGGGGTGCTTCAGGGTTGTCCCCTGAGTCCACTTCTGTATGTGTTTTCCTTAGATCCTTTCCTAAGATTTATAACTGATAGACCTAAATGGAGGGGTATTCAAGGAATGGGCATACAGTCTGCCATTAATGCTCAAGCATTTGCAGATGATTTATGTCTTTTTTTTTTTCCAGAACTCTCACAATTTCAGCAGTTTGTAAAAATTATGTCTGATTTTACTTTAGTATCTAATTCAAAAATAAATATTGCTAAAAGTCATGGCCTGTATATAGGAGTAGGATACCTGGAGGCCCTGAGTTTACTGGGTCTTAGTGTATCCCCTGAACCATTGAAAATCTTGGGTATAACTTTTGGGCCCCAAAATATGGCTTTGTACAATTGGGAACAATCTTTAAAAAAAGTGGAATTTAAAGTATGTCAATAGAAGTCATGGAGTATGTCAAAATTAAAATGTATTCAGCTGATAAAAAAAATTCCTGGTTCCAATTTTACTTTATGTAGCAATATTGTATCCCCCACCAAAAACGTTAGAGACTAGGCTAAATAGTGCTTTTTTTCAGATGCTGTTGGGAAACCAATTAAATCCAATCCGAAGGTGTTTTACATGTCTCCCAATTAAAAAGGGCTTAGGAATGCTAGACCCTATAGTTTTTTTTCATGCTCTGTTCATATCACAGACAGTTTAATGTGGACTAGGGTCATCGCCATCGACACAAAGGTCATGGTGCAGGTTAATTTTGGAAAAGTATTTTAGGGCATTAGGGGCGGTGGCCCCAAGATTAGGGACTTTTTTGCATGTTCCAGTTTTTTTTAAATCAGCAGCTTCAAAATTATACATATGGAATCTCACTAAAATGGATATTCTGTCTCACTCTGGTCGAAAGTTGTATCAAATAGTATTTGATAAAATCTATCCAAAGGAACCTAGTTTTAAATGTTGTGCTCCGGAGTGCAACAATTATGTTTTGGCTCAATTAGTGAATCCCAGAATCCCACTTCAGATGTGGGAACATTTATGGCTTTCCGTTTAAGGTAGAACATAGGTGAGGGGGAATGCTAAGCATAAAGCTTTAAAGGAAAGGAATTGTCCTTATCCGGACTGCATTAATGAAGAGAAAACCATTTAGCATTACTTATTTTTCTGTCCCTATTCTAAACCTTTATGGGGTTATTTAGCTAATGTGTGGAATATGCCCTGGCTCAACACTAAGTCTTATGAAGTATGTGTATTAGGCCATTATGCCCTTTTGGGCTCTAGGTTTCATTCAGATACTCTTGCCATATTTTTCTGCTGTGTAAAATTTTATTTATGGCAGGCATGATGCAGTTGGGTATTACGGCAGAGTAAAATGCCTTTCGATATGGTTAGGACCTTAACAAGTGAAGCTACGTGGCACGTATATGAAAAAGATGTAACATATTCAACAGGGAGACAAGTTCAAAGATGGTGGAAAGGTTTTTCTGTTTTCATGAAATATAAATAAGGAGTTCAAAACATTTATATTACAAATTTTTGTTTTCATCATTTACCTATTTTGTTTAATGAGGAATAGGTTATGGAGTTATATGAAGGGAGGGGAAAAGGAATGTTTGTGTTCTGAAGGTTTAACTATTCATTTGTATGGTATTTTTCTCTCTTCTCTCTTCATGGAATGTAGTTTATGAATTGTCTTGTTTTCTTTGTATTTCAAGTTGTCAAATGGAAGTATTTTGTAATGTTCTTTTCAAATAAAAACTACCCCTACTCTTTTTCAAGAAGTGCCATGGGATCTTTAACATCCACCTGAACTACCACCAGAACAGGCAGCTGGGACCTCGGTTTAACATCTCATTTGAGAGATGGCACATTGGGAGTGCAGCACCCACCTCATGCTGCACTACAGTGTCACTATTTGGGATTTAACCTAAATGCCTGGTGTGGGAATAGAACCCACAGCCTTCTGATCTCCTGGCCACAAAGGGGAGTGTGCTACCTGCTGAGCTGCTGACACTGGCAATTGATGTGGAACCTTTGCAAATGAGCACATGTGCTCAAAGGTGTTCTCCGATTTCTGCTAATAAATATAATGAATGAATAAAAAAACTGAATGAATGAATGTGGGACTGAGTCAAAGGCTTTACTTAAGTTCAGGTACAACACATCCACAGCTCAGCGTTTAGCAGCCACCTTTGTGACCCTGTCAAAAATGTCAGTGTCAAAGTACTGTATATCAAACTGATATCGAGAAGAGTTTATAATAAGTCATCTTTGCTGTTTCAAAGATTTTCCTGTGGATCTGGAAGATGCAGAAAACAAAGCAACATCCAGGAGGAAGCAGCGGAGGCGTAGAAGAAGGAAGACGAAATCCACCTCAGATGAGTGCACGGACAGTTTGCTTGCAGAACTACCCTTTGCTAACGCTGAAATCAGGACTGAGTTTGGCAGTAAGTGCAGCCATTTAAACCTTTGAATGTAACAGACTGAAGCAGATGGCATTCATCTGTCTGGTATAATGGTGGTTTCTGTGTTATTAAAGGAAAACTACACACTCATATCTTGTAAATTTTGTTTCCTTGTCAACAGACAACTCTTTTCCAGTAGTTATTGAGGGTGCAGTTTACCTTTAAGGTTTTGTCATCTTCCTACCTCACGTGTTCTGAGGTCATTATGAGCACTGTTATCTGTTAATGTTAATCATAAAAAAGGCTTTTATTGACCATACCAAATGATGATCAACATCACTATTATGTGCTTCAGCCAGACCAAACTATTATTGAGACTTGATGTAGTGTTCAGAGTTTAACAGCAGACAAGTGACCAGACTTACTGATAACTAGCGGTGCTTATTCTTGGCATGGCACTGAAGCCATGCCCCCCAATTGTTGTCTGTTCTGCGACAGCGTGGTGGGAGGTGGAAATTGCTAAAAAGTGGGTATTTTCACTGTAAATAAAAGTTTGCAGTTTTCACTCAAAGTAATGATTTCATGAAAATATAATGGTGATAACTAGTTGAAACTGTGCATTTTCAATCAAAGGGAATTAGGCACTAATCTCTTAACACAACATTACATTTGCATAAATTCAGCCCATTAGTGCCATGCATGAAGCACAGTGGCGCTGGCCAGGATGCAGTGCAATGTCTCCAAATGACTGCATGACAAAAGGGACTAACTGCCATTATAATGGCCTTGTTTACTGTAGTTTAGGGTGTCATTGACTCATGTTTGCAAGCATGTCATCCAACAAGCAGTTAAAGGGAAATTGTCATGTACTGCAGCACTCAGTATTTGTTTAGTTGCGCCCCAAACACCTATTCAAGCTAACTGTCATTTGGAAGTATAATTAATTGATTTAATGCAGCTGGTTGAAGCACTCCATTTCCCAGTGTGCGTATGATAGTGCTAGGTTGCAGCTGATGTCAGTGACGGTCTCTGTCAAAAAGCAGCTGTCAGTATGGTGATTCCTTACCCATGCTTCCACCACGCTGCCTGACGACTCGATGATGTATAGAAGACTGTGATCATGTTTTTGTGATGGCGTCTTTGCTAATGTTTAAAGTAGCGTATTTAATTCATTATATGCTTCATTTAATATGATTTAAAACATTTCCTCCTGCGGTGCCTCCAACCTGCTCATTTCCCCCGATTGCTGCTCTGCTCCGCAGATATATTTATTGATTCTGTCCACTTTTCTTCACATGTATGAAACATATTTGATTTCTAAAATTCAGTCTTTATTCAGGAACGATTCAGATCTTACTTCGAGAGGGCTCTTGCAGTAGGTAATTACATATAGGACTGACGCCAGCAGGCGGCAGGACCCCACGGAAAGATTTATAGCTAGCAGTCCTTGGTGAGGGACTGCCCCCACGTTAGGTGACCGGCATCAAGAGATGTCGGTATAAAGGGGTGGTCCCAGACGCCCGCCTTCCAGTTCTTTCCCGCCATTAGCTCGTGCAGTGCCTCGCGGAAAAGTTTGTGCTTCGTCAGCCCTACCTTTGTCGTGTTTTTACTGAAAATAGTTTTTTTTTTTTTTTTTACTAACGTCAGTACTGTCGTCTGTGTATGTTGTCCCCTACACCGTCCGAGCACAAGAGAAAGTGCGACTCGTGCGGCGCCCAACTACCACACAAGCACAGCCACTCCCTGTGCCTGTTCTGCCTAGGCCCCGATCACCCGGTTGAGAAGTGCCAGCACTGCCTCAGTTTCAACACGGCTCGGCAGCAATCCCTGGAAGCCCGTATTCTGAAGAAGAAAATGAGTTCTATGGAGAAGGAGCTCAAAAAACTGAGGTAGGCGTCCACTTCCTCTGAAGGCCATCGGAAGAAGAAAGAGAAGGAGAGGCACCAGGACAAGGGCTCCTCCACTGCGTTTCCCTCGGGAGTTGCTGGGACGCAGGTAACATCCCCTCCGGGGCATCGCTCCTTGACGGCCGCCTCAGAGGTTTCCGAGGGGGCGTCGGCCTACCGTCTGTCGCTCTCGCGGGCCTTGTGAGGCGCCTCGCAGTTGGAGGCCTTCCTGGTTCGCCGCAGGTTTATGCCTACCACTGTGGGCGACTCCAGTAAGCCGGATGTCGGCTCCTCTGACGTCTGCCCGGAGAGGGCCGGTAAGACATCCGACCCTCCGGGGCGACTCACGGCCTGCACTCCACTGGACCAGGCCGATCTCTCTACTTGGCCCGCCTCCGGTGATGGCTCTCATAAGTCGGACGCTGGCTCCTCCAGCGCCCGCTGAGAGCTCGCCCCGAAGCCTCACGTCGGCTTGTCCGACGTCCGGCTGGCAAAGTAACCACCACGGACCCCCCAACGTCCGTCATCCTGGTCCCCGCAGCCTTTGCTGCCATCTGGGAACTAGAGTCTCCCAACTCGACCCCAGGGACTTTTCTCCTCCGTCCCCGGGCGAAGCTGGGGATCTTTTGCCTCCATCAGTCCTTCCTCCACCTAGTGTGCCGGACCTGACATCGGCTCCCGTACGCCGGCTCTGATGCCGGCCCCTCCGACATTGGTACCTCCGACACCAGGGCCTCCGCCATCGGCCATGACGCCGGCCTTGCCGACTCTGGGAGACATTCTGCTCCCATCGGGCCCTCAGTCCTCCGGGCTCTCCACTATGGACCTGCCCGTGAGGCCACTGGCTGGGCCGTCTGCTCCAACAGCCTCTCCCGGCTCCTGGGTACCCTCCGTCCTATTCGATGCCGGTGTACCCAGGACCACAGTATCCGGTGCCACAGTACCTGACGCTGGGCTTCCCGGCGCCGCAGTACTCAACGCCATAATGCCTGACGCTGGGCTACCGGCAGCCGGGTTTTGGATCCGCTCCATATGGTTACAACCCGTATCCTTATCCCCCGCCTCCTCCACCGCCCTCTTGGCCACTGGTGGACCTGCAGGAGACTCTGGCCTCCTGGTGGGCTGAGGCCAAGGCTCAGTTCACCCAAGAGCTCGAGAGCCCTTCCGGTGGCGGTGGCACGCCCCAGGTTCCCGTGACGTCCGGTAGCTGCTCCCTCACCTCACCCTGGACTCCAGAGTTCTTCCGTCTGGATCCAGAAGACGACATGCTTCCCGGAACTTCCCAAGGGTTCGTTCCTCCCGGGTCTGGAAAGAGTCTTTCTCCTCTTCATCCTCCTTTTCACCCTCGGCCTCCTCTGATGGTTGCACCGAGAGAGATGATGAGCCACGCTCTCGGTCGAAGCCCAGGCCAAGGACTCCTCCGAAGTCTTCTCCGGAGGATCCTTCTTTTACGGAGTTGCTTAGGAAAATCCAGGAGGTTCATCAATGGCACCCCCTGGAACCAGATCCTCAGCGTCTGAAACTCGCTGAACATCTGGATCTGCCCGTGACAGCTCCTACCTTGGTGCCACCCTGGATAGAGCCTCACGTGGACCTCGTTCCCACAATATGGAAACAGCCGTCGGCCTTAGCCCCACTTCCTAGGAAGTCGAACTGGCTATATCAGGCTCCAGAGGGTGTTGATTTTCTGGATTCTCACCCTTGTGCTGACTTGGTCGTGATTAGCACCGCTCACGGCCGGTCGGAGAACCCCAAACATCTTCGCTCGTCACCACCTGATAAGGAATCACGCCTTCTGAACCAGTATGGGAGAAAGATTTACACTTCCTCCACGCTGGGGATCAGGGCCCTGAACTTTGTCGGCCATATGGGGGACTACCAGAAGGCCATCCTGACTCAGGCGGAAGCCAAACTGGACTCCTTGCCTGACTCCCAAGTCAAGCAGGAGTTGGCTGATCTCGTCTGCTCTGCTCGTTCGGCCAGTCGACACATGCTACGTGCGACATACGACGCGGTAGACACTGCTGGGCGGAGCTCAGCTTTCGTTGTAGGCCTACGGCGTCATGCTTGGCTCTGCATGTCAGGGTTGGTCCCGGAGGTGCAATCTGTTATTCAGGAAGCACCCTTCCGGGGGTGATGTCAATGACATCATCACCGATTTGCAAGAGAAGGGGACGGCACTGAAGTCAGTTGATTCCATGTACTGTCCCCATCAGCAGCAGTGCCGTCCCTTTCGCAGATGGAATCGGCCAAAGGCGAAACCCCAGGGAAGGCGGGCTACAAAACGCCGGGCCCACATAGCTGCCAAGCCCCCCTCGCCCAAAAAAGCAGTGGGTGCTTCAGCTGCGGCGCTGCCCCACACCACCTGACTCCTTTCCTCTCCCACTGCCTCCGGACTCCCCGGAGGAACCGGTAGGAGGGAGATTGTCTCTTCACCTTTCGAGATGGGAGAAGATAACCACAGATTCTTGCGTGCTCCAGCTCATAGCAGAAGGACACTCCATAGAGTTCCTTCAGAAACCACCCCACCACCCACCTCTGAAGTCGTCGTATTCACGGGAACATCTTCTCTTGGTCCAGGAGGAAATTTTGGCTCTTCTGCTGAAGCAAGCAATAGAGCCTGTCCCCCTTCATTTGCGAGGGACGGGTTAATATTCCCATTTCTTCCTGGTCCCAAAGAAGACAGGAGATCTCAGACCAATTTTGGATCTCAGTTCCCTGAATCTTTACGTAGAATACAAAAGGTTCAGGATGCTCTCCCTTATCAGAGCCTTCTGCCCCTCCTCTGGCTGGGTCAATGGCTTTGTGCTCTGGATATGCAGGATGCTTATCTGCACATTCCCATTCGCCCATCTCATCGCAAATACCTTCATTTTGCGTTCCAGGGGGACCACTACCAGTTCAAGGCGCTCCCGTTTGGTCTATCCTCGGCCCTCCAAGTATTTACCAAATGCCTGGCTGTGGTGGCAGCCCACCTGTGTACCAGGGGAGTGCAGGTTTTTCCGTACCTGGACGACTGGCTCCTGGCGGCCTCGTCCAAGAAAGAACTCCTGCGTTTCCTCTCCCTTACCCAGCAGGTTTTTGCCTGCCTGGGTATTACCATCAACCATTCCAAGTCTCATCTGGACCCATCCCAGAGGCTACAGTTTATTGGAGCGATTCTCGATACAACCATGGGCAAGGCCTTCCTGCCTCTGGACAGGGCGTCCACCCTTCAGACCCAAATAAGTCTGTTATCCGACCGCAGGATGGTCTTTGCGAGGTCGGTCCTTCGTCTTCTTGGGCTCATGGCAGCTGCTATCCTGATGGTGTCTCGCGCTCGACTCCACATGAAGATCTCTCAGTGGATTCTACGCTGTCAATGGGATCAGCTAGTAGATGACCTAGATCACCCAGTTCTGATCTCCTCGCCGATGATTCGAGTCTTGCAGTGGTGGATGGTTCGAGAGAACCTGTTTCGGGGAGTTCCTTTCTTTCATCCTCCCCCCTCCCAGACTCTAAGCACAGACACCTCAGGCGAAGGTTAGGGAGCCCATCTAGGCCCTCGTCGGACCCAGGGCTCCTGGTCCAAGCTAGAACAAGCTCTCCACATCAGTGTGCTCGAGCTTTGGGCAGTGTTGTATGCTGTCCAAGCCCTTCACCAATACATCCTTCCCGGCTACCTAGCCATCCAGACGGACAACATGTGCGTGGTGTGGTACATCAACAAACAGTGAGGGACTCTGTCCTACCCTCTATGCAGGGAGGCAGTGAGGGTTTGGGATTGGGCAACACAACACGTCCTTCACCTCACGGCAGTTCACGTCCCGGGAGTCGACAACACCTTGGCAGACAAGCTAAGTCGCTCTTCTGCTCTGACTCACGAGTGGGAACTGGACCAAGGGGTCCTAGACAATATCTTCCAACTTTGGGGAACACCACGGGCCGACCTGTTTGCATCCCCCCTTAACGCAAAACGTCCCGTCTTCTGCTCGCTCGTTCCAGAGCGAGGCACTTTTTGGAGCGACGCTCTGTCTCTAGACTGGAAGGACAGATTCGTCTATGCCTTTCCCCCAGTTCCACTAATCCCATGAGTCTTGCAGAAACTAGCTTCAGAAGGAGCGCGAATGATTCTGATCACTCCTTTCTGGCACAGGCAATTCTGGTTCTCTCTTCTACAACAATATTCAGAGGATCCTCCTCTTCCTCTATCTCGAGGTTTGTTGACTCAGGGTCAGGGAACCCTGGTCCATCCCGGCCTCAAATCCCTTCAACTGCATGCATGGCTCCTGCAGACTTATCCCAATCATGTTTTGGAGTGTCTCCCAAAGTGGCAGAGATTTTAGTGGAGGCAAGAAAACCCTCCACCAGATCCACTTATGCCATGAAGTGGAAAAGATTCACTATCTGGGCCACTTCCAAGAACGTGGAACCTTTCTCCTGTTCAGCGGGGCTTCTGCTGGAGTATCTACGTCATGTGTTTGACCTAGGTCTCAGTCATTCGTCTCTGAAGGTACACATGGCGGCCATTTCGGCCTATCATGTTCCCTTCACAGACAAGGCTTTCGCTCAGCTGGAGGTCTCTAAGACGTTTCTTAGAGTCCTCCTCCGCCGCTGAGGCCCCCCATCCGTACTCCTGCTCCCCCTTGGGACTTGAATTTTGTTCTCGAGAAACTTACTCTCCCTCCCTTCGAACCTGCAGCTTCTGCGGATTTGAAGTTTCTTTCATGGGAGACTCTCTTCTTGGTGACCATTACTTCTGCTTGGAGAATCTCCGAGCTCCAGGCCGTGATGTGTAAAATTCCGTACTTGATTTTTCACAAGGAACGTGTTGCTCTTCGCACAAATCCTAAGTTTCTCCCTAAAGTAGTAGCTGAGTCTACTCTAAATCAGTCCATAGAGTTACCTGCCTTTTTTACGCTGTACTCTAATCAAGGGGAATATTTACTCCATACTATGGATGTTCACCAGATTCTGAGATACTACACCAACAGGACGAAGGATCTCAGAAAGACTGATCAATTGTTTGTTTCTTTTGCTCACAAAAGGGAAGGCAGTGCTGTTTCCAAGCAATGCCTGTCTAAGTGGTTGGCTCATTGCATCACTTTCTGTTATGACAAATACAACAAGACCCTCCCGGGTCAAGTCAAGAGGCCACTCCACAAGAGGAGTAGCTGTCTCAGTGGCTTGTTTCAAGAATGTGTCTGCGGCAGACATCTGTGCTGCCACCACATGGACTTCCGTCCATATCTTTACTAAACACTACAGTTTGGATGTTGCCTCTCACCGTAGAGCAGGCTTCAGGCTGGCTGTTTTGCAAGACCTCCTATCTTGAGACTTGCACAACCAGAATTACCTTTTGGAGTAGTTTTTCCTCCTCCCGGTGCCTCTCTTTGTTCCAGACTGCTTGGGATTCAGTCCTATATGAAATTACCTACTGCAAGAGCCCTCTCGAAGTAAGATAGTACAGTTACATAAGAACTTACCGTAACAGTAGATCTTTGAGAGAGGCTCTTGCAGTAGGTAGTACCTTCCCGCCCTCCATCCCCCTAGGCTTTTTCAGCTCCTTTTCCATTGAGGGGAATATCTGCTTCTCTCTTGCTCGGCCTCTTTTGGCCTGTGGCGGGAAGAACTGGAAGGCGGGCATCCAGGACCACTCCTTTATACCGATGTCTCCTGACGCCGGTCACCTGACGTAGGGGCGGTCCCTCGCCAGGGACTGCTAGCTAGAAATCTTTTCGTGGGGTCCTGCCGTCTGCCGGCGTCAGTCCTGTATATAATTACCTACTGCAAGAGCCTCTCTCGAAGATCTGCTCTTACGGTAAGTTCTTACGTAACTGTACTTTATTGTACCAGTGTGGAGTCTAACATGCTGCAGCTTTATATCATGTAAGTGTGCTTCTGGGTCTGCGTTTTAAAAAAAAAAAAAAGCAGCTCTCCTGTGTTAGACAAAGGTGTGCTTTTATCCAGAAAGTGGACTTATCTGATGTGCACTTAAGTGGATTCCATTGTAATTAAATTTCTGTTTTCAGCTGTATTTTGCTACCAGTAAAATGTACAGTGCCGACCATAGAAAAGATGCCAAACGGCATGTAATGTCCATGATAGTGTGATGCATCGCATGTAGTTACATGCACAGGTTCAAGTGTAGGTGCTGCTGTAATTATTTTGGTAACCCATGACTTCTCAGTGGTCGCCCAGTACTATACATTTTATAAACTGCCAACTCGCGCCACATGTTAGGACTGTCTGCTCACTAGACATTTGTGTATCAGTTTTATTCTTTCTTTAAGAATAAATTTGATGTCGTTCTACTTGCTGCAGTTTCCCGCACCTCTGAAAGGAGCCTGAAAAAAAAGAGGAAGAGGACCCTTGAGAAGGAGGGTGAAACTGATGCCGACCAAAAGAAAAAGAAAAAACAGCTTCCAAATTACTTTGTTTCCATTCCTGTTACAAACCCAAAGGTACTTTCCACTCTGTGTTCCTTAGGACTTGAATCTGGATTTGAATTTTTGCTTAATACACAGCGATTTGCTTTTTGAGCATAAGCAACAGGTTGTTGACACCATGGTTGTAGGAATGTGTGTGCCTTGACTTGGATATTGATTTTGAAGAATTGGTTTGTGCTGGGCTCTGATAATCGATTCTAGGATTGTGGATATGTTGTTCTGTCCACACTTCTTGGCAGGTACCTTGCTGCTTTAAGATGTGCCGGAAAGTCTTCAAGCTGGCTCCTCCCACCCACCCGGGTGATATAACCCTCGGCTCCGCCCCATGACACAAGATCTTCTTTTCCACTGGAAGGTTCAGGTTCCCTCCTTAGCGCTCCTGTGTGTAGTAGGCCCTGGCTCTAGAATCTTTGGATTTGCTTCCAAAACTTATTTTAAAACTCTCTTGAGTTTCGTCTTCGCATTCTTCTCTTGCTACCACAATGGAAGACAAGTTGGTTCTTTGGTTTCACCGGTGCCCCTGTGGGCAGAAAATGTCTTGCACCAATCCACATGCCACGTGCGTCTACTGCCTGGGACACGACCACGATCTGAAGACTTGCGATCACTGTCAGTCCTTTTCACCTTTGGTTCTGGAAGACCGTGCTGCCTGACTTCAGCTGGGGCGACTGGAAAAGTGTTACCCGGCGGTTAAATCCAAGGATGCCCATTGGGTGGTCTCCGTGTCTGTGGGGTCCACCAAGCAGCTGGAACAGCTTAAGACCTTCGAGGAGGAGGCGGCTCAGGCCGTGGCGGGCTCCTCTTCGGCTTTGGCCTTCATTCCGCTACAACTGGGATCCTCCTATTCGACTTGCTTCAAGGAGTTGTGCCATTCTCACTCTACCAAGGGAGAGGGCCCTTTGGGGTCACATGTTTTGCGCTCTTGGCAGAAGGAGTCGAAAAAGGACAAGTCGTAATGTCGACACTCTTGAGACTGGGAGTGGTTCCACTCACAGGAAACGCCTGTTTCGACTTTGGTCGAATTCGCGGCTGAGGCCGCTGGTTTCATGGTAACCCCGTCAGACCAGTTGACTCAGACGCCTGTCGACGCGGACAAGATTTTTCTCGAGCTGATCGGTGGGTTGTTGTCTGATCTGGCTGATGACTCTCTATTTTGGACACCGGTGCTTCCGGTGCCCTCAGATGGGTCTGCTCAGCCCACTGGGCAGGACCCACCCACCACGGAACCTGACCAGAAGGAGTTGTGGGTTTCCCCGACTCCTTCTGAGGTCCCTTGTCGCTGCCGCCACCGGTCTCGGTCTCGTTCCTCGACTTCCACGTAGGACAAGACTCGCCCTCATCAGCAGTCTTGTTCTTGATGCCATGGTTAGCGGTGGCGCCGCTCCTTGTCTTCATCCTCCTTGGTTGAGGAGAGACTCCAGCGCAAGTTGCATCAGTGCTACGAAGACGTAATCGGGCAGCAGTTGGTCCTGTCCAGGTCTAAACTGATTCCGGTTTCTACCCCTGCCATTAAGTGGCTTTTGCCTGAGCGACCGATGTCGGCCATGGCCATCGTCACCGAGGTGCCGGTTAAGGCCCCGCTAGCTCAGCCAAAGCTGGCTGCTCCACCGATCCGGGTGGAGCCGCTGCCCATGCAACCGAAGTCCGAGGCTCCGACCAAGAAATCTCGGTAGGCTCAAGCCCTGTCCCATCAGGTGCCGGTCACTCTTACTCCCGACCACCCAAGGTGGATTGAGGATGACATGGGTGGTTGCCCACTTTACAAGGACTCCTTGGAGTCCGAAGATTCCTCCATGGTCTCCTGTCCTGTCGACATCAAGCCTTTTGGAGGTCTCTCCGTAGACAAGGGCCCTACCTCGCTGATGGGTATTTGTTGGCTCATTTCCGAGTCCACGGGGAATGGAGCTCGAGCCTGTGCAGAAACGGGCCAAGTACCCCCTCACAGAGATTCTGGACAATAGGTATACTCTAATGGAGGGCTTTCTGGTGGCTGAGGACATTGTGGGCCCAGCCTTGGAGCTGTGGCAGCATCCTGCCTCTTGCCCTGTACCTTCTGCCCACATGGCCCACAAGTATGCGGTCCCTATGGGGTCCCTTTCGGGTTTTTTGGGAGCACCCCTCTGTTGTGGGTTGGTGGCTGACTCTGTCTTTCAGCACTCAGGCAACAAAGGGGATGCAGACAGACCCCTGGACAAGGAATCCAAACAGTTGGACCATTCCAGGAAGAAGGTCTATGCAGCTTTCTCCTTTGGCCTTCGTCAGGCCAGTTCGGCCGTTATCATGGCACACTTCTCCCTTGTCTGCTTGGGTTCCCTGGACGAGGTTATCCCTCATCTCCCGGCGGACCTCCAGACCACGGTCCAGCAGGTCCGGGACCAGGGTAGGGCAGTGACGAAGCAACAACTCCAGATGGCTCTGGACATTGGTGACTCCTGTGCCCATTCGGTAGTGGCCGCAGTGGCCATGTGCCGCAGGGCTTGGCTGCGCATCTCGACCTTTATGGCTGATACACAACACAAGCTGGCAGATGTCCCCTTCTTGGGCACCGACCTGTTAGGGCTCGGTGTGGAGGGCCACCTCCAACGTATAGAGAAGTGCAGTGCCACCTTGGATTCCATCACATCTACCCAGAAGGACAAGGGCCTCAAGTGTCAGAACTGCAGGCCCTTCCACTTGTCCACACCTGCGGCCAGACCGTCCCAGCAGCAGCAGGGCCAGCAGGTTCAAACTTGGCGTCCTTGGGCCAAGTCCGTGGCCTCCTCATTCAGGAAGCCCAGGGGGAAAGGTCCTGGTGGCTCCTCCACTGTACCCTCCTCCAAGCCTGCCCAGTGACGGGTTGGGGGCGCCTCCCTCAATCCCCTCACACCTCCCCTGAGACCTTCCGTGGGGGTCTGGCTCAGCCACTTCCTTTCCGCCTGGTCCACTGTCACCATGGACCATTGGGTTCTGGAAGTGGTCGGTTGAAGACTGCCTCTGGAAATCGAGCAGGCCCCTCCACATCGAGCCCGCGTCCCACTGGGGGGATCTGGTGTCCACAGCCTTTCAGTCGGCTCTCCGAGATGACTTAGCTCAGCTCCTCCTCAAGGAGGTGGTGCGTAGAGTAGTGGACCCACCTTGAGACCCAGGGTTCATTTCCAGGTACTTCCTGGTGCCAAAACGGACGGTGGGGGCTGGCGCCCCATTCTAGATCTGCATGACCTGAACAAGTTCCTCAGGTCCCGCACCTTCCGGATGGTCACTCTGGCTCAGATCATACCATCCCTGGAGCAAGGTATGTGGTTCTGTCCCCTAGATCTTCAGGATGCTTTATTTCACGTCCCGATCCGTCCGTCCCATTGGCGGTTCCTCTGCTTCTGAGCTGAGGAACCCTTTACGAGTTCCAAGCCATGCCCTTTGGCCTGTCTTCATCCCCCAGGGTCTTCACCAAATGCATGGCAGTGGTGGCGACTTACCTGAGGCGCCGAGGGGTCTGGGTGTACCCTTACCTGGATGACTGGCCAATAGCAGGTCCCTCCAGGTGGGAGGTAGAGCAGTTCAGGGATCTGGCCCTCCTGACTTGCCTTGATCTTGGCCTCCTGATCAATGAGGCCAAGTCAGAACTCGTGCCATCGCAGGTGATTCAGTTCATCGGGGCCGAGCTCAGCTCCTGGAGGACAGGGTGGAGGTTCTCTCCTCCTTTGCCCAATCATTTCTGGTTGAGCAATTGCACCCTGCCCTGGGCTTCCTGCATCTTCTGGGCTACATAGCGTCCTGCACCAGCGTGGTCCAATGGACCCACTAGCATATGCATTCCCTCCAGTGGGAACTGACCAGCCAGTGGTCTCAGCGCCTTGGTCATCTCGACCAGCTGGTCTCTGTGACCCAGAGGATGTGGAACGGCCTCCAGTGGTGGCTCATCCCATCCCACCTGCAGGAAGGGATCCTGTTTGTCCGCCCCAAACCGACGGTCATCCTGATGACTGACACCTCTCTGATAGGTTGGGGTGCCCATCTGGGGGAGCATAGAGCCCACAGGCTCTGGTCCCCCCAGGAGTCCCGATACCACATTAACCTGCCGGAGCTTCGGGTGGTTCGGCTAGCCCTGACCGCATTCACTCCATTTGTTTGTGGTCATGTGGCCAGGTCCAGACGAACAACACCACGACCATGTACTATCTCAACAGTTAGGGCGGGACACGCTCCTTGCCCCTCTGCAAGGAAGCTCTCTGCATTTGGTTCCTTGTGCTCAGCCTGGAGGCAGATCTCCTAGCCATTCACGTTGCAGGAGCCTCGAATCAGCTGGCCAGTTCCCTCAGCCAGATGGGCGGGGCATCTCACGAGTGGTCTCTCCACCAGGAGGTAGTACAAGATCTAGTCTCCCACTGGGGCTCCCCTCAGGTGGACCTATTCGCCTCCAGGGAGAACGTGAAGCTGAGGCAGTATCTTGCCCGTCCCCCTCAGCAGGGTTCACTGCAGGGGGATGCCTTCTTGAGGTTGTGGACCCCAGGCCTCTTCTACGTCTTCCCTCCCCTTTCCTTGATTCACAGAATGCTCATCAAGGTCAGGAGGGACAGGGCGCAGGTGATCCTGGTAAGTTCTGGTATCCAGATCTTCTCAGCCTCAGCTCCAGGCTATCAAGGTGGCTTCCATCATGCCTGGACCTGCTCTCCATCAGTCAGGGGAAGGTACTCCACCTGGACCTTCAATCCTTGCTCTTGATAGCCTGGTTCCTGAGTGGCTAGATTTCCAAGCCTTGGGTCTCTCCAACGAGGTCCTCAACATTGTTGAAGCTTCCTATAAGGAATCGACCAGAAAGTACTATGCCTTTAAATGTAAGAGATTCTCCATTTGGTGTCAGAGCAAAGGGTTGGGCCCATCGTCCTGTCCAGTGGCTAGCATTTTGGACTATCTTTGGTCCCTCTCCCAGCAGGGACTTTGGTCGGCGACCCTAAAGGTGCACCTGGCAACCATCTCTGCTTACTAGGTGTGGGCCGTCAGCAGTCAGTGGTGCAGGAGAAGGTGGTCTGGTGCTTCTTCAAAGGCCTAGATCACATATTATTTTCCCCCCACAAACTACACAATCACTACTGACTCCCTTCCCCCAATAACCATGATGCTCTACCCATCATTGCACACTATATGCCGCCATGGGCTGGACCTCACTTCACTGTAGGCGCAACTTTAATGCAGCACTCTGGACACTTAGAGCCCCCAGTGGCAACCTCCCTCAATACATCGTCGACTGTCTGTCCCTGATTGTGCCCAGGAATTATTCCCTTAGAAGCTGCTCACAACTCCTGCTAAATATACCCAGGGCATTCACACGAGACGGGAGAGCCGCCTTTGGATTCACACTCCCATCAATATAGAATAAAACCCAAAAAAATACTTAAGCTGAAAACCCCAGTAAGTACCTTGTTGTTCAAAAGGCTTTACTGTAATGGCGTTACAGAAATTTGCAACTGCATTACTAGATACTAACTAACTTCCCTTCCTCAAACGGCGGCTTCCCAGCTGAAATGTGTGCCTCTGCCTCTAGCATGCCCACCAACAGATCCACAGGATTTATTGCCGAACTCCTACATCTTATTCTTTGACGTGCTGAACAGCTGCAACCTGATTCTAGCACATGCTACTGCACTTGGGGATAATTATCGTCTTTCGCCCCAAAAAATATTCGGTCCCTTGTCCATCTAACACCTCCCTCTGCCCCAACCTCTAGGACCCTCCCAGTTATGCCCCTGCAACTATACTCCTCCTCTTGAACTTAGTACAGCGGCAACTCTTCTCCTCCATATGTTGCTGCGTTTTAGGGCAAAAATCGCTTCGACGCCATTCATACGGTACTCCGCCCTCCCAGTCCCTCACTCTGCTCTAACAATTGGGTCCTCTTCGCTTGTGTCCCTATTCCCCACCTCTCCCTACATTATGCGCTTGATACCTTCTATCTGGTATACCTACCCTCTCCCTAACATTTCCCACTACAAAATGCACAGTTTTTGGGCTTGGATCCGGCACAAGTTCATTATCCACAACTCCTTGTAGATTTGTGTTCAATGTACTGTATATTACCTGTAAATGTGCATTTTTACTATAATAGCAGCTATTTTTACTGTTTGTACTATTGTAACTTGTCTTTCTGTATTATTACTGTAGGACAACCTTGCAAATGAGCTTGCTCAATGGTGCTCGCCTGGATAAATAAAGATATTGATTGATGTTGATTGATATCCCCTCCGGTGCATGAACCTCGACCTCCATGGGATCTGCCAATGGTTTTGGCAAAGCTCATGGGCAAGCCATTTGAATCGATGCACAAATGTGACATCTCGCATTTGTTGTGGAAGTCTGCCTTCTTTGTGGCTGTCACGTCAGCCAGAAGGACTGGGGAGTTGCAGGTGCTCTCTATCGAGTCTCCTTACCTAGTCTTCCACAGGGAAAAGGTTGTCCTACGCCCGCACCCGAAATTCCTTCCGAAGGTGGTGTCGGGAGTTTCACCTTAACCAGATGATTACTCTGCCGGTGTTCTACCCCAGTCACACCTCAGAGGCCGAGTACAGGCTCCATACTTTGGACCTGAGATGAACGCTCGCCTACTATAAAAAGCGAATGGCAGAAGTTCAGGGAGAGGTTCGCCAGCTGCTTGTCACCTGCGCTGACTGGCAGACCTGCAGCCAAGCGGACAATAGCTCGAAGGATTGCATCTTGCATTGACCTCTGCTATAGGTTGGCAGGTAGGGAGCCTCCTGTAGGGCTTAAGGCGCATTCCATCCGCCATACCGCTGCGTCGGTGGCTGCTTCTAGGGACGTCCCTATCCAGGAAATCTACAGGGCTGCTACCTGGAAGTCAGCACACACCTTCATTTCCCATTACCACATCGACTTCGAATCATGCCGGGTTGCTGGTTTTGGAGCCTCAGTTCTCCAGTCCCTCTTTCCTAAGTAGGGGGTGTGCGTCTTGCCTCCCTCCTTCCAGAGAACTGCTAGGAGTCTGCCAAGAAGTGTGGATAGAACAACATATCCACAATCTTAGAAAAACAGGTTACTCGCTTGTAACAGTAGTTCTAGGAGTGGTATATGTTGTTCATCCACACTGACCCACCGACCTCCCCGGCTTCGACGCACTAACCTGGCTTCTAGCGGGCCAAGATCTGGCATCATGGGGTGGAGCCGAGGGTTATACCAGCCGGGTGGGTGGGAGGAGTCAGTTTGAAGACTTTCTGGCACATCTTAAAGTGGCAAGGTACCTGCCAAAAAGAGTGGATGAACAATATATACCACTCTAAGAACTACTGTTACAGGTGAGTAACCTATTTTTTCTATTACTAGGCAAAAGCTCTTATAATAACTGGCATCGATGTCAGGATGAAACCGGAAGAACAATGAAAGGGACAGTTGGTGGTGGGGGTGGGGGGCACAGTGTCAAACCAATGTTTTTACTTAATATAGGTAGTTTCAGCAAAGACTCTGATAACTTCTAAAAGTATAAATTATTGTAATGTATTGCAGTGTTTACATATGTAGCAGCATAATAGACATACACATTTATAACAATTTTCTATTTCTAGTCAAAAACTCTTATAATAACTGGAATACATGTTAAAATGAAACCGTAACTTGAATCCACGTCAAGATGAAATGAGAACAGTGACGAGATGGATAGTGTGTATTTGGGGGGGGCACACAATTTCAAACCAATCTTTTACTTAGTGTAGCTAGTTCCAGCAAGACACTGACCACTTCTAAAACACAGATTACTGCAATGTTTACATATAAAGCAGCAAAATAATATATAGATTGTATACCCCCAGCAAAACAATTTTAGCTAATTCGTTTGAACAGATACTCATCACTTTTGATATTATGTATGGAGCTTACTACAGAAGTAGTGTTATCTCAAACCTTTCACACAGATCGTCAGTCTGAGTTGACAAGGGGAAGTTCTTATGGCAGTGATACCTAGCAGCCAGTACAGCTCCTTCAGCAGTGCAGCACCAACATTACTATGATGGTCAGTAATAATCTCTTTAGGTATGCCCACCCTACTGAAAATATTTGCAAGCTCTGCTGCCACTTTTGGGGCTGTGACAGTATGCATAGGAATTGCCTTTGGGTATTGAGTAGCATAGTCACATACTACCAAAATGAATCAATTACCCTTTTGCTTTTGTCTAAGGGGCCAACCACATCTATTGAAATTCTCTCAAAAGGCACATTTATCAAGGGTGGGGCACCAGGGGCACCTTGCCATTTATAGTCAGTGGGGCTACTTTCTGACATTCTGTACAAGAACTGCAACAGGCAGCAACATCGTCATGATCCCCATGCCAGTAAAATGTGTACAGCAATCTGGCAAAGGTTCAGTCTCTTCCTCGAGTGACCAGCTGTTGGACTATCATGCGTTATCTATAACAGCTCAGTTCTGTACTTCTTTAGGATGACCAATTGTTCTGTATGATCCTGCATCTGAGGATTAACCCAAAATCTGTACAGTAGCCTACTACATTTTTTATATGTTGAGTCACCCTGTTTTTGTTTAATCTCCAACTGCTTAAAATAACCTTCGTTTGTTCAGAAACAAAATCACAATCAGTTAGCAGTTTAGTTTCTGCATTTTCAAGTAATAACCCCTTAAAATCCATCAGTCTTTTGTTGTTGCTGCTTTTTCAGGCATCATCTTTCTTTCCTGGAGTTCCAGATCTTGGATCTGGGCTCAGACAAGTGCGAGTTAGCCACCCAAAAGAAAACAGTCCCCAACATCTGGAATTTTCTTTCCCTGTGTTCTTATTGCAGCAGCAGAAACAGCAGAATTTACTCTCTCTCTGATTAACTTAGCAGATCCTGGAAAGTCATTTCCAATAATCACAGGTACAGATAGGTACTACACCCCACTTTTATTTGGTCCGACACCCCATTAATGCTCAGAGTTAGTTGGGTGGTGTAATAGTATTGTGTCTCCCTGTGCATGCAGAAGACCACAGTACCTTGTCCTTTTGCAGTCTTTTCCCAGAACTTCAACATGCACCAGGCGCTGTCTACTTCCCAAATCTATAAATCCCTTCACAATCTTAGAAACATAGAAATCTGTCGTCAGAAAAGGACCACTCAGCCCATCTAGTCTGCCCCTTTCCCTCTCCATGGGCTTTTCTGACCTATTTTCCTTACTCCCCACTTTCTTGCCTTCCCTTCCTAATGCTGTTTCTAGTCCCCTTTTCCCAGCTGGATTTGTATCCTTACCCCTCATATTTAATCTGGTGTAGGTATCCCATGCCGTCTTGAACACCCCCCCACCACGTTTACTCCCACAATGCTGTCAGGCAGCTTATTCCAGGGACCCACCACCCTCTCAGTGAAATATTGTCCCCTGATATTTCCTTTGAAATTGCCTCCCTCTAGTTTTAAGCTGTGACCCCTAGTTGATGTGTTCTCTCTCATTTTGAAAATGCTCCCTTCCCTCACCCTGTTTATTCACCTCAAATATTTAAAAGTTTCTGTCATATCCTCCCCTCCACCTCCTTGTTTCCAGAGTGTACAGGTCAAGCTCTTCAAGCTGTTCTTCATAAGATCTCTTGTGCAAGCCTTGCACCATTTTGGTAGTCCTTCTCTGGACCCTCTCCACTCTATCCCTGTCTCCCTGCAAGTATGGTCTCCAGAACTGTATCCCATATTCCAGGTGTGGTCTAACCATGGCCCTGTACAGTGGCATGATCCCCTCTCTCCTCCTACTTGTGATACCCTTCCCTGTGCATGCTAGCATTCTGTTTGTCTTCCCCACTGCCTTGTTACACTAGTTTGCCACCTTTAGGTTATCTGAAGTGATAATCCCCAGATCTCTTTCCTGTTTGTTTCCTCCAGTTTCTCTCCTCCCAGAGTGTAGCTTGCCTTTGGATTTTTGTGCCCTATGTGCATTATTTTAGTCCCACCTTGACATCTGTTAAATACTTGCCCCAGTTTGCTAAAGACAGATGTGCTCCACTGTTAATATCCTTACTTTTATGGCAGTTTCTTGTAGTATGAGCTGCTTATTACAGTTACAACAAATAGTCTTTGGGTGCAGATTTGTTACCCCCATCAGAGTTCTTATTTGATCTTGAGTTAAATCATGGAAACAGGGGGTCTTACCGTTCTTTGGCTGTTACTTCACTGCTGCGGTGTCTGTTTGGCCATCTGATAGCCCTTCCCACTATCTGGTCAGTGTTCTTTTACCCAGAGCTGCACGTCTGTAGGAGGATGTTGATGAATTGCTCCATTGTAGACATGTCGATGATCTCTGGGACTGTTTTGCCTTCTGGTTGGAGCTATTTAATGAGGAGTGCTCTGAGGAAGGTGAATTCTTCCCGAGGATTGTCAAATGAGTGGTAATTCAGGGACAGGAATCGATGCCTCTAGGTCTTTCCTGAGATTCTTATCTTGTAAGGATTTCTCTTTTCACAAGATCATAGTTTTCTGACTGCGCAGTGCCCATATTTCTGTAGGCAAGTTGGGCTGTACCTGTCAGATAAGGTACCAGCCTGATTGCCCATTGCTGTTTCGGACATTGGCAGGCTCCGGTGACCCTTTTTAAAAGTTGTCAGGTGTGCTTCGATATAATCCGAGTGATGCAGCTTTGTAAGTTTAATGTCTTTTAAGTTGTTTGTGTTTTGTTTCTCTGCTAGACCTACACCAGATCCACCTGCTTTCATGACTTGCAAGGCATCCAGCCATCTCTGCTCCTGTCTGCTGCATCACTTCTCTTCCCTGCAGGGGCACCATTTCAGATTTCAATGGTGGGGGGGCAACAACCGCCAGTCAGAGGGGCTGTGGGGGCAGGGCCATGGGCTGAGTGTGGGTGGGGTCATGGGGCACGTAGGCCATGGCCCCCACAATCTAAGCTGGACTGGAACAGATCTGAATCGTCAGGGGACACCCCCCTGGAAGACCTGTTGGTTGAGGTGCTAGGGGCTTTGTCAGCACCTTCCTTACTTTTCATTATTTGGATTAAAATCACCTATAGCATTATTTCTGGAGTGGCAGTTCCTTTCCTCCTTATAGAACAGAGCATTGCCTACTAGTGTGCCAGTCAGACAAATGAAAGGCGTGAAATGTCTATGTCAGTTTCTGGGTCCTTCTGGCTCATATGACACAGTTAGAATTTAGATTTTTTTTTTTTTTTAGCCATCTAGGTTTTTATCTTTCTTGGCAGCATCAAGCCATCCAACCTTCTGTCTCCCTGGCAAACTCCCTGCCCCAGTCCAGCAGCAGCTCCCTTAGAGAACCAGTTCACCTTGTATGAAAATGGTTAAGTAGACAACATACCAAAAAGGCCTCATGGTGTAAAAATGTGCGTTTTACCTACCTCCGCTGTTTCCAGCCACAGCATCATTACATACATCATTACATTGCTGACAAGATGGCAGTAAAGTTTTTGACAGGCCTGTTGCATTCTCACTGCAGCACCTTGAGCACTTGGGTTGCTGCAGTGCAAATACGAATGTACACTGGTGCTGAGAGTGGCCATTAAACACAAATAGATCAGTACAGGAGGTCTCTGTAGCACCGGACTGGACTGGTGCATGTGTCGGGGACAGCTGCATAAACGGCATCATGACTCCCTTTCCTGCTTTCCGACCTGAGCGGGGTCCAGAGACTGCTGCTGAGCTGCCAGAATTCCATTCAGTGCTAAGAGATGGCTTCCCTTCTTCAGAGGAGGTCCTAGAGATGGTCACAAAGGCAGTGGAATCATTTTTATCTATCCCTCTTAAGTGGGGGACACAGAGATGGTGAATGACCAAGCTGGTGGTGAAATTATTAACTTCCCCATCTTCTGAGGGTGACTCAGAGTGGTCCACCAAGCTGGCAGAATTGTGTTTCAATGTTCCCCTCTCATGAGGAGAACTGGAGATACCAATCTCAGACTCTAGCAGGCAGTGATGCCCCCCCAAAAGCTGGCAGTCGCAACACATGTTCTGTTTCCTGTTTCACTCCTAATTGGGAGGGACTGAGTGGGACTGGCCATGCCTGCTACCCATGCCCAGCCAGCCAAGCATTTACATTTTCTGTACCCCCTTCCCCTTCTCTTGAGGTGAGCTCTGTGCATCATGGACACAGGTCATCAGGCTCCGTCTGGCAGTGACTCGAGGGACAATGCCTTGTTTACATGGCTGGTTAACCCAGGAGGAAGAAGACAACAGGTGTACACTTATGCAGTAATGTAAGAATACTTTCAGAAACAGAGAGACAGATTTTATTTACAGTACGTGGCACCCTTCTGGCACAGGCCACTCAGAACAAGTAAATTGATCATGTCACTATGTTTGCACTAACCCTACCTCCTTACACACAAATACAGGTAAAGTACAGAAATCTGATTAAAGCCTTCATGCTGGTCTGGCACCATTTATTTATGAATATGTGTATCTGATTGTTTAATTTTAAGGGGATTTCACTCCAGGATGGCCTCAGAGCCACCAGTGGTGTACTGCTTGGGTTTTTGCTTGGTCCTACCGCTCTGTTGATAGAGCAGTTACTTAACTTTCTATGTCATTTTTGGGCAGTGGCCTGGGGAGGGGACCAATGATTTCATCATGGCTGCCCTCATGAGCCTAAGAGCCTTCACTTCAGTCTTGCCTTTGGCACACTTTTTTTATTATAAAAGCTAGACCCAAGCAGGATCCCATCCCACACCCCAAACCTTAAGTCCCATCATCAGCATTCAGCAACCAAATTGCAATGCATACCTGCTAGTGCTACTTTTACTGTCTTGTCTTCCTCCTCCTCCTGGTCATGATGCTGGTGCCTGCCTGGTCCTCCTCCACTCTAACTCAGGGAGGGGTCCGATCTCCGTTAGTAGCTCTGTGTAACCCCTAGATGGCGCTATCCCAAGGGCTACTACCCCTGCCTGCTTGGCTAGTAGCAGGTTAAGGGGCCTGAGTTCTCAAACGGGTCCCTCCACCCGGAGGTCAGGATTACTAATGGTCAAGCCAACCTGGGCACAGCCCTCCGGGACACTGTTACCCCCCCTCTTTCCCCTCTAGTGGCCTGAACACTGTACAGTAATCACTTTCACAATACCACTGGTACACCACACAAGTACCCACATTGTTTGCACTTACCACCAGGGCTGGTTCCTCTGGCTCGACCCCGGGGACCCCCCTGTAAAACAAGGTCATGCACAGCAAATGGCAACAGTACAGTACTTTGAGCACAAACTGGAACCATAGTCAGATTACATGCAGAAAAAGTTAGGTTTGATTTATTCAGGGGATTTGAACAAGGAAGGGGCAAAATCAGGTTAATTAGCTTAAAGGTTATTTCAGTCAAGCAGTTATGCATGCGCTTTGAGTCCCCCAATACAGTCACACCTCTGGATACCCAGGTGGAGAAGAGATGGGCTAGCCAGGACCGTTGCCCGGCGTTGCAGCTGGTTGGGGCCCTGTGATGGAAAACACAACATGCACAGTACACACCATTTATAATCTGGAGCCAGAGGGCTCAGCTCGTAAAGGAAAAGAAACAACAAGACAGTCAGATGACACACTCAGATTAAGCTGTTGTTGCAGGGAGCTACCCTGGTATTTACTCACGATACCCAAGACTGGACACAGGCTGGACAAAGATCGAGACTGCAGGTGGTTGATCCGGAATGCCAGGAGAAGCAGGGCCCACACGAGTCGCCGAGGCGTCGTTCCTGTTCAGGCGTGGAGCAGGGGGCTTATCCCCAAGCAGATCTCTTGTTGATGGCTTCTCTGTGCAGCGGGTAGTCTGGCTGGGCCAGTCTGGCAAGACCCAGACCGCATGGAGACAAATTTGGATGCAGTCTGTTTTGGGCTGGATACAGCTTCTAGCAAGCAGAACACAGTTCACACAGTGGAGAACTAACCCATGACCCACCAGCAGCTCACAGCACATGTACATGTAAGGGAATTCTACTGTACCAGGCAAAGCGCTCCCCCTTCACAATCGCAAAGTCTCTGCACACACCGGGAGCTTAGGGGTAGCTAGAACTCTTGACAGGCCTATCGCATTCAGCAAAATCTTCGGTCTTCTTCAGGTTGAGCCTGGCCCACTTCAGTAGCTTACTTTAGTCACACAACTCAGATTCAGTCTGAAAACAATTCTCTTTCCCCTCTCAGGGCAGCAGGAAGACATGTAGGCCAAAACTCAGGCCTTTCCAGAGAGACTGTCTCAAGCATCTTGCTTCTTCAGCTCCCAACTTAGATCTGCCTTAAACAGCAGGCAGCTTGGGGATTTCCCTTAGATCCAAAAGGTTCGGTTGGATGATTCGGATGTCAGTCAAAGCAAGCGCTCCCCCTTCAGTTGCAAAAAGGCACCAAAAGCCCAAAACTACAATTCCTACAGATTTTGACTTCAGACAGCTCCTGTAGTCCGTCTCCATTTTAGGTCCAACCAGAACTGATTGGTCCAATTCACAGTCCCAGGCCAAATGGTGGGGATAAACAAGACAGTCCTTGCTGCAAAGAAGGTAGGTTAGACAAACTACATTATCATTAACACTCTAAATGATTTTTAGCAAGTAGTTACATCTTTCAACAGGACTCCTTCTCAGATTACTTAAAACTGCAATCCAATCAGCTCTTAAAGAGACAGTACACAGAGGCTATACAGGCACTCTCTGGCAATACATTTAAACTGATAAAACGCAGGACACCAGCCGGGCAGTGAGCATTTAGGCAAGCTCAAAGAAGACTTTTCGGGAACCCACAATTGTAGGGGGTTACACTCTGTCTGTCTGCAGACAGTACCTTGTGCCCCAGCTGCCCGCCCCATCGATGACCAAAAATTCGATCCATTGTGTGGTGTGCCCTACATCGCTGCCGGCTACCTGTCACAGACAGAGAGCTATCTCAGAACTAGCCTGAGCTCTCTCACAAACAAACTCTTCCCCCCCTCCGACCTCTGCTCCAGTGAGTGTTGAGTCGCGACGTGAGGAGGACTGGACAGACTAGAGGACTTACTCGCTCACTCTCAGTCTAGAAGTAGACTCCTGTCCCAACCATCCATTTCCTGTCTCTGGCCCTGCTCGCACTTAAAAATCTCAGGCTTCTTTCTCCTGCTAAAAGTGATGTTGGGTCAACATTGCAACTAGTCCCGTCCCCTGGCCTGCCTAACCAATTGCTATAGCCAAGTCCTGCCTCAGCTCATGTGCACTGAGGTGCAACTAGCGCTAAGCACACTGGGACTTGGAGTTGTTGGGAAGGAAGGAGCCGAGAGCCATCGGAGGATTGGACGGACCAGTTCAACCTGTTGGTTGCTGCCTGCGTGGGGTGGGGGTGGTGATGGCGTGGGGCTGGGTGGGCACATTTTATTTACAAAAAGACACTGGCTCATTGGCTGGAAACACTGGCTTGCTGCAATGCGGGGGGGGGCAGCAGAAAAAAAATACCAGCCTGGCTGAAATGTGGGGGGGGGGGCAATTGCCCCCCTAAATGCACTCCTCCTTCCATGGTTCTCAGTCTTTCTTTGTAGTACAGCCCACCATTTGAAGAAGGCAGACATGCTTTCAGGTTCTGTCCCTGCCTGTTCTTCTGTCATCAGTGGTCCCAGCTGAACAGTCTTTGTTTAGACTTTTGTTTCTGCTTCTAGTTTGATTGCCATTCTTCTGGTAATCACTCCTGGGCTTGCTGTTGAAGGATCCACATCTTTCTTCTGTGCTTTCCTGGTACCAGTTCTAGTACCACATACAAAACTCCTGGCTTAGAGTATGCACCTCATAAATCCCACTTTATCTGACAACAGCTGTCATGGAGGCATAGGCAAACCAGGAGAAGTTATAAAATTCACTGGTAGCATTTTATTATTAAAATAAAATTAAAAATAAAATGGTACATGATAGCTCCTCGTACAGGCAGTACAAACAAAGTCCTACATCTTATTCTCTCTCCCAGTTTAAATCTCAGTCTATCTCTCTCTAAACAAAACGTTGCTCTCCTTTTTATAAGATGACTTTTTGTGGCAGTTTAAACTCAAGAACTTTGTCAGTTTATTTCCGAGTCCAGCCTGAAGAGCACATCTGGTCTTTAATAGGTGCAACAAAATAGAATATTCTGTCCCAGAGCTGGTCTCCTGTTGACAGTTCTCTGAACAAGCTTGTTGAGGTCAAAATACTGTACATTTCAAGGTCACCCCCCCCCCGTATTACAGATAATTTTTTAACCCAAAAAGCTTTCTGTAATTGTTTCAACAATATAAGTATATACATTTACAAACCAAGGGATCCCAGTTTCACATAAAGAGTCACATATATTTTTTAACCACGTAGAAGCAAGGAGATAATGAAAGAGAAAGAATAGAAACAACAAGTGAAGGAAGGGCGATAACGGGTAAATTATGGGACCATCAGAGTTTCCAATTCCTACTGTAGGTGCCACAATAAGATTTGATTGTGCAATCAGACGGGCAAGTGCTAGGAGAGGACAAAATAGATAATTGCTTTTACCTGTCTCTGAAGAACATATAGGACAGGGTCTTACCCGACCTTGTCACAACTGCTAAAACTTTCTTGTGACGCAACACCACCAGGTGGGGGGGGGGAAGGTGTAGTCACATTCAGTAAAATTCTTACATCTCCAAAGATCATTTATTTTTTAGCCTAGACTGTCCGTAAATGTCTGCCTTTACTCGAAAGTCCAGAAAAGCCAGAATGATGGTATGGGGCCTTGCATTGGAATCCTTGGCGGGGATGGAAACACCAACGTCATATGACCATGGATAATATTTAGGTTTTTATCAGCCAGCAAATGTAAAAGTTCCTTAATAATGGAATCAGTGAAGGTGAGCATTGTGAGAGAAATGGGAAGGAAGGAAGGTGTTAATGGCTTGGATTTTTGGTTGGGATTTTTCTGGCCTTCTGAAAAAAAAAACACACTGGGATTCCACAGGCTAGCAGCATCTAAGGTGATGGTTATAAATCTGAGAGAATGACCAGAGGCATGCAACACACACACACACACACTTTGAAAGGATTAGACCACTCACATATAAACTGGTTGTTAAATTGATCTAATTGGATATCTCTAGGGCTGTTTAAACTGATTGCAACAATTAAACATACATGGTAAATGGTTGGTGCATTCAAAGTGCCCAAGAATTACCTATTCAGAAGGGGGCTATAAGATGCTTTAAGTCAATTACATCAAGGCAGTGTTTTGCTGGAGTATGTCCGTGGGAGCTGACAGAAAGCATAGGGATTCAATCTCTCCAGGTGTAGTAGAGGGGTAAGAAGAATAGTTTAATTTAGGAATAGCGATTTTCTTGTTGTCATCTGTTATTTAAAACCATTGTTTACTTTTCCTGTAACAGTGTTCTTCTCTTGTGTTAGACATATATATCCTGTAATGCAACTTTTGACCTTCTTTAAGTAAAAAAGTAATTCACAGTTTACACTGACTGATGCAAAACTCTGTTAGCATCCGCCATCCAAGAGACACACTACCAGATTTTAACCTGTGCAGTTGCACGTTTGACCTCCTAGCTCTGTGCAAGGGGGAAACTTGATTTTTGCTGGTGGAACCAGCTGTTGGCAGCGAAAAACAAAGAGAGAGAGAGAGGTGGTTTGTCACAAGCATGTCCCCTGGTTCTGTCCCTTCAGGCATACCATGGATATGTATACCATTGAACCTATTTTGGTTCTCCAACTCCTCCTGTCTCTGTTCCATCTCTAATTCTCTCTTATGCAGTTCTGGCAAGGCTGTGTTGCGAACATCCACAGTATCCACATACTCCATCAGAGAGGATTCAGTGTCACCAGTTTGTTGCTCCAGAATGTTTTTGTCTCTTCTGCCTTCAGAAACTTTGGCCTCAAGATATTACAAGGTGGCGGTTATATGATCAA
Organism: Neoceratodus forsteri; assembly: GCA_016271365.2. Taxonomy (NCBI): domain Eukaryota; kingdom Metazoa; phylum Chordata; order Ceratodontiformes; family Ceratodontidae; genus Neoceratodus; species Neoceratodus forsteri. The sequence continues at coordinate 1,735,104,525 of CM057449.1, forward strand.
GAGTCTTGCAGAAATTTTTAGAGGTAATAACCGTGTCCATCTCCTCAGAGTCACTGGTGTGCGAGGAAGCGGCTGGTGTGGAGATTGGGGATTGAGCTGCTGCTTGCGATGCTAACTCTCTGTGCTTTTGGACCCTTCTGCGGCATCCCCTGGAGATTTTCTTTCAGATGATTTCTCATGGCCATTATGAAAACTGTAGTTTAGTGGTTTTGACTCAGGATGATGAAATTAATGCTGAAATCCATGATATGAAAAGGATTTTGGAGCACTGGCCTGGAACTCTTGAGTTAAATCATCATGCAGCAGATGACTTCACCAGAAGTCCAACCAGGAGATATTCTAGTGTCCATAGATCTGAAAATGTCTGTCCTCACATCCCTGTTTGCCAGTCACATCAGAAGTTCTTGAGGTTTACGATTCAGAGACATTTACAATAGAGAGCTTTCCCCTTCAGTCTGACAACAGTCCCCAGGGTGTTTTTGAAGATCCTTATTGCGCTAGTAGTGCATCTGAGACAGGAGGGGCATTACATATAGCCCTACCTGGACAATTTGTTCATATGAGTGCTGACTGCCAGGGTGGTGGAGAGATCAGAGACAAGACTTTAGAGGTCCTGGAAATACATGAGTGGATCATCAACTGGGAGAAAAGCTCCCTGATGCTGTATCAAAGGCTACAGCACCTGGGCTGGTGTTCCAGATGGATGAGAAGAGTGTACTGTTACTTCAAGATTTGCTTTTGCAGCAGGTTACACCTTTAGGACTGAAGCCGGCAGGCACCAGGACCCCACGGAAACTTTCGAGCTAGCATTACCAGGTGTGGGACTGTCACCTCCATCGGCCCGCCCCCAACATTACGTATGGTATAAAAGGGGTGGTCCCTCTGCCCATCCCCAGTTCTTTTCCTGCCGTCAACTGCGTAAGTCAGACCTCCATGGATGCCTTCAGCTAGTCGACTACCATTTAGACTACGTTTTCAATGCCTGATTTTCCTTTATTGTTTAGGTTTTGTGAAGTCTTCGTGCATGTTGTCTTCTTGTCTGACATCTTTCATCGAGAGGCACCCCCTCCAAGAGCATGTGCGGCAAGCAGATCCCACATAAAGATGGCCATTCAGCCTGCTTGTTCAACTTGGGCCCAGACCATAACTTTGAGGCCTGCCAGCACTGGCCTCATCAAATTTGGTTTCCAATTTTGCAGCAGCTGGTGGTAAAACCTCCAGTGCCCCTGCCCCTCAGATCAAAATTTGCTGTCCCAGGAGCAGTGCTCCCTGGTCCAGCTGGATCTCAGATCTCTGCATCTTCATGCGTGGTTCCTGCAGACCTAGCCATCTCCAGATTTGGAGTCTCTCCAAAAGTGGCAGACGTCCTTGTGGCAGTGAGGAAACTCTCCACTAGGGTGACCTACGCTGTGAAATGGAAGCGGTTCTGCATTTGGGCCACCGCATGGAGTTTGGATCCCTTCACTTGCCCAGTGAACTCAGTTCTGGAGCACCTCCTCTCTCTTTCAGATGCAGGACTCAGCTGCTCTTCACTTAAATACACTTGTCTGCCGTTTCTGCCTACCGTGTGCCTATCAAGGGCAAGTTTATTGCCCAGCTGGACCTTTCTCACAACTTTTTGCGGGGCATGCTTCATTTGAAGCCTCGCATCTGGGACCCTGTCCCACCTTGAGACCTTTTGTTTGTCTTAGAGAAACTAACTCTGCCTCCCTTTGAACCTGCTGGGAGCTGTGCTTTCTGTCGTGGAAAGCGTTATTTTTAGTCGCCATTACTTCTGCTCATAAAATTTCTGAGCTTCAGGTCCTGATGTGCAAGGAGCCTTACACAAGGACAGGATGTCCTTATGAATTAATCCTAAGTTCTTGCCGAAGGTGGTCTCAGAGTTGACCCTGAATCAAGATATCCACCTGCCAGTCTACTGTTCAGAGTACTCAAACTGAGGGGAGGCTGTTTTGCATACTCTGGATGTCCACAGGGTGCTCCATTACTATGGGGAGTGTACCCATACTGTTCGTCACTCTGAGCAGTTATTCATGTCTTTGGCCCACCGGATGGCAGAGGCTTCAGTTTCTTTCCTTTTTTTTTTAATTGCTTTTTTTCGTGCCGGCTCCGACAGCCGCCCCCTCATACTCGGGCTTGCCCTCCTGAGTGGGGCCGACGATAGGTGAACTCTGGTGGCCAGAGGGGATGGCAGTGAAGCTGGTTCATTAGCGAAAGCTGGCATTTTTTGTGGCTGTGAACCCCATGGGGGCCGGGATGTGCAATGATGACCCGCGTCCACCCGGTCCCCCGAACATGCAGGTGCCAACCGCAGCGGAACTCCTGACCTCTTCCAGGGGTCTGTCGTGCATCGGACACTCAACCCCACCTCCCCCACAGAGTAGGAGAGTGGTCCACCAGACACTCAATCCTACTCCCCCTGGCCGGCCCTCTGACTCTCGAGTCCGTTCCCAAACCCGGGTCGTTGGTGCTGCAGACGGCGATTGTGCCTCTGTGCCAGCGGACCGGCCGGGGGGGGGGGGGGCTTCAGTTTCTAAACAGTGTTTATCCAAATGGTTGGTTAACTGCATTGTGTTCTGTTATAACAAGTACAGCAAACCCTTACCGGGCTCGGTGAAGGCTCACTCTACCCAAGGGCATGGCGGCATCCTTTGCCTCACTGAGAAATATTTCTGCCGCAGACATTTGTGTGGCTGCCACTTGGACTTCTGTCCTTGCCTTTGTAAAGCACTACAGTTTGGACATTGCTTCCCGATGCAGAGCTGGCTTTGGACTCGGCATCCTTCAGGGACTTTTGTCGTAATTCTGTCTAAGGAGATTTCTTCCTCCACCCTTCTGCTAAGGATTTCTCCTCTACTGCTTGGGACTCTGTCCTAAAGGTGTTACCTGCTGCAAGAGCGAATCTCAAAGTAAGATAGTACAGTTACGTAAGAACTTACCATAACCATAGAGCTTTAAGAGGAGCTCTTGCAGCAGGTACTATTTTTCCCACCCTCCTTCCCCCTGATAATTTCTTCTCCATTTCAGATACCTGCGTTCCTCAGTTCTCCTTTGTACGTTTATCACCAGCCGGTCTCTGGCATTAGAACTGGGGATCCCTCTCTTTTATACCATACGTGATGTAGGGGGCAGTCCCCTGCCTGGCATTGCTAGTTAGAAAGTGTCTGTGGGGTCCTGGCACCTGCCTGCTTCAGTCCTAAAGGTGTTACCTGCTGCAAGAGCTCTTCTTGAAGATCTACTGTTAGGGTAAGTTCTTATATAACTGTACTTTCCTTTTCACGTCCAGGATGAAGACCTTCGTCTGAGAGGCCCAGAGACAGAGGACCCAGCTGGCTGCCTCTTCTCACAGATTACTTCAGATTCTAGGCCTAATGACAGCAGTGATGGAGCTAGTGCTGTGGGCATGTATCCACATGCAGACTCTGCAGAACAGGATGCTAGAGGTCTGGTCCCTGGCCTTGGAGGACTACCATTCTCTGATTCCACTATCATAGTCTGCGTGGCAGTCCCTTGTATGGTGGGAGAACCTCAAAAATCTCAGCAAAGGTACTTTTCTGGAGGAGCCCCTGGAAGTGATTCTCACAACTGACACCAGCATGTTGGGCTGGAGTGTGGTTCTGGACCAAATCCCAGTTCAAGGGGTCTGAAGCCCACAAGAGCAGATGCTCCAGATAAATGTGTTGGAAATGAGAGCAGTGTACTTTGCTGTGCTTCACTTTCAGAACTGGGTTCAGGCCAGAGCTGTGAAGGTGAGGTTGGAAAATGCTATCACCATAGCCTACATAAACAGTCAAGGGGGCACAAGAAGCACAAGTATGCTAGCAGAAACCACCAGGGTTCTGCAATGGGTGGAAACCAACCTTTTGACGCTTTCTGCTGTTCACCTAGCAGGAGAACTGAATGTGCAGGCAGACTGGTTGAATCGCGAAAGGGTTCACCCAGGAGAATGGTCTCTGAACTCAGGTGTTTGATCTCCTGTGCAGAAGATTCGGCCGCCTGCAGATTGACCTCTCTGCATCAAAGGAAAACACTTTGGTTCTAAGGTTTTTCAGTTGATATTGGTGCCCTCAGGCAGCAGAGGTGAATACCCTTTTCCCAGCAAAGGGAGTTCCTCAGAGTTTACTTGATCTGACTTTGAGGGTGGAGCTTTTGCAGCAGGTAATACCATTAGGACTGAAGCCGGTTGGCGTCAGAACCCCACAGAAAACTTGTAGTTAGCAGCCTGAGGCAGGGGACCGCCCCCGATGTTGGCTACGCCCGACGTCAGATGTGGTATATAGGGGGCAGTCCCCTGGCACCATCCCAGTTCTTTTCCCGCCATCGATCCACGTAAGTCAGCTCCTCGGACACCTTCCTTAGCAGTCAACAGCCATTGAATGACAGAAGTATTTTCATTCTTCAGCATTTTCAACCATTGCCTCGTGTGTCGTCGCCCTCCCCACCGCGGCGAAAAGCAAAGTGTGTGTGCAAGAAGAAGATCCTGGCCAAAGACGGCCACGTGACCTGCCTCCTCTGCCTAGGCCCGAAACACCGGCCCGACGCTTGCACACATTGCCGGAAGTTTAATCGGAAGACGTGCACCAGGAGGGCCAACACACTCAAGACCTTCCTGCTCAAGAAGAAGCTTGCGGCCATGCAGCGAGGATCAGGAGCCAGCCCATCCTCTCCCGCCAGGGACTCCCCACCAAAAGATAAGTCATCGGGGGTAAGCATTACCACAGGGATAAGGATCGAGCCAGGTCTGAATCCTGCCCTAAGTCGCCAGCCAAGCAGGCCTCGTCTTCCTCGGCCTCTGGCCGGAGGTCTCGTTCAGTTTCTGGCCCAGTCCAAACCTTCTCGCACGTCTCAGTCAGCTCCCGCCTCTTCTCAGGGCAAACATCGGGAGTCGGCCATGTCGAGACGCCACACTTCCCTGGCTCATCAACCCCTCAAATCTTCAGGGTCGACCCAGGAAAGCCTGTCCAGAGCTCAAGACAGGCCCAGTTCTTCGGACAAATGCAAGTGTTCAGAGGAACCTTCAGGTAGGCAGGAGGCCGCCCAGGCTCGGACGCCTCCCCCTCCTCTGGCTAAGGTGCACCCTCACCCAGATCAGCGCAAGCCTAGCTTGTCGCCTACTCCATTGTCCTGCTCCCCGATGCCTGACACGGGGTGGTCGTCAGATGAAGACCAGTCGTCTGTCCCTCTTTCGAGGGACCGGATGCCTGACGGGGCCACACCACACTCTGGACCACAAGATGAAAGCGCTACTGGTCGTCGGCCCACTGACACTGGGATCCCGGACCTGATGCCTGCCCCCAAGGAACCTGAGCCTCAGACATTCGCGCCTATAGACCCGAAGCCCAGCCCCTCAGACCCAGCGCTGAGCCCTGCGGTCGTCCCAGTCGAAGACATCGGGACTCTCTTTACTACCTGGTGGAACACAGTAAAAGGGGATCTCCTGTATAGACCCCCAGACACTGTCCCTACTGCGCCACCCATGGGTCCCCCTCCCACCCCAGGACCTGAGGGGGTGAGGGTGAGCACCCATGTCCTGACCCTAAGGGGAAGAGAAGGAAATGCCTTTCATCTCTGTTTCCTTCTTCCCCTTCTGTCACGTCCTCTTCAGATGAGGGTGACACGGATTCAGAGCCTTACTCAGATGAGGAATTTTGTCCTCCCTCCCCAGGACCTGACGATTCCCCACGGCCCCGGATGATCCCTCTTTTGGACATTATGAGGCACATCCAAGCAATAGGTAGCACACTCGCCTCTGAGGCCGGGAGATCAGAGGGTTGTGGGTTCAGTTCTCACATCTGGCACTTGGATTAATATCCCAGTACTGACACTGTAGTGCAGCATGAGAGGGGGGTGCTGTACTCCTGAGGTGCCGTCTTTCGGATGACACGTTAAACTGAGGTCCCATCTGCCTGGATTGGTGCTAGTTCAGGTGGATGTTAAAGATCCCATAGCACTTACCGAAAAGAGTAGGGGAATTTTTTGTTATCAGAACATCAAAAACAAAATAATTACAATGTTAAGTCACATGAGTTAATATACAAATCAAATGATAAAATCAGATAAGTATTTTAGTCATACATTTTCAATCAGCGTTACAAGGACTATATATAAATGCCACCCCCACAATATCAAAGGAAACATACATACATTCACAGTAATATGGAAAAAAAACAAACAAAGCAAATGACACCTATGTACCAATAAATAAATAGCATTAATATTGCTTTACAAACTTAAATACAGTTTGAAAGCCATTAATGTAATCTATTTATACTTAATAAACATTGAAAACCCTTTCCACCAATTACAGATCTGTTTAGATGAATAAACCCCAGGGTCTGAAGTATACACTTTTTCCATAGCTGAGTGTATGAGAATCTCTACTGTCTCAAAAGGCCATAGTTTTTGATAAAGAACCCACTGGCATCTAGCGTGCCATAGATACAATTTTAAACAACAACAAAAAACAACCAGTGTGTCTCTATGATAATAATTTTCTAGATTACCAAACTGCCCTAATACCAAATTCTCATAGTGTAAGGACTTTAACCACCCCATTTTTCATTTAATGGCAAGGTATTTCCAAAGAGATTTTGCATTCAAACATTGGAACAAAAAATTTTCCAAGGTTTCTTCAAGATTAATGCACTCTTCGAAAGGACAGTTCCTTTCTATTTTTGCTTTATATTTGCATTTCCTCTTATGTTGATTCTGCCAAAAACAGCCAACCATAAAAATTCCCACATTTGAGTGGGGATTCTCTTATTAGTCAATTGAGATAAAACTCCTGCATTTTGGGAGGAAGGGCAATTTTTGAAACTTGGTGTAGTTGGGTGAATGGAGGCCATTACTGTTTCATATAACTGTGATCCTGAATTCTTAATAATTTGTTGTACCGTTAGATTCCATCTATACAGTTTTTGAGCTGCAAGCGTACTCCCATGAGGAATTTGAAGACTACTAGATAACTTGGGAGGAATAGTCTGCCATTTAGAAAAATAGCTAGACAAATTAATTTTAATCCAGTAAGAAAATGGTGCATTACCAGGGTTTAGGCCAATTTTAAGCGATTGTGAGAAAAATAAAGTGTGGAAAAAAACCCGCTGGGTCAATCATGCCTAATCCTCCTGTCTCTTTAGGTAAATAGGTGTATTGCCGTTTGATGGGGTTCAATCTGTTTCCCCATAGCAACTGGAAAAAAAAGACTATATGTTTTGGTTTCCATTTGTGCAGGAAGTGGGAAAATCATGGCCGTATAAAGAATCATGGGAATTAGAAATTGTTTGATGATATGTATTAGTTTATTTTTAGTTAGTCTCCAGTGTCTCCATCTTTGGACCTTTAGTTCTACCTTAGCCAATACAGACTCCCAGTTAAAAGGGGGATATTCTATGCTCCAAAGTAGATGCCTAAAATATTTAAGGGACCTGAAGAAATAAATATTCCATCAATGGTTATGGGGGCTGAACAGTTAGAGCCAAGGAATAGCCCTTTACTTTTTGTTCTGTTAAATCGTGCATTGGGAAAATCAGAGTATTGACTCATTGCATCTAAAAAGAGAGATATTTGTGTAAAGTCAGAAAGAAATAATTCTAGGGACGTGGATATGTTGTTCAATCCACACTTACTGGCAGGTTCCTTGCCGCTTTAAATCTTGCTGGATGGTCTTCAAGCTGGCTCCTTCCACCCACCCAGGTGGTAAAACTCTCAGCTCCGCCCCATGACGCCAGATCTTCCTTTCCGCTTGGAAGCTCAGGTTCCCTCCTTAGCGCTCTGCGTTTTAGGCCTGGATCCACACTCTTCAGTTAAACCGAAACTCATTCTAAAGTTTAAAAGACTTAGGTCTTCTTTTTCCCTTGCGGCTGCGATGGACAAATCGACTCTTGGATTTCGTTGCTGCCCCTGTGGGTAGAAGATGTCCTGGACCGACCCGCACTTCACGTGCTTTTGTTGCCTTGGACTCGACCATGACTCACAGGCTTGTGAGTTTTGCAAATATTTTGGCTTCGGTCTTGGAGGACCGTGCTGCCCGTTTGCTGTTGGGGCAACCGGAAAAACGTTATCCTCCGGTCAAGTCGAAGGAGGACTGTTGGGTGGTTTCCACGGTGGCGGGCTTGGCAGAAGAGCTGGAGCAGATGATCGCTCTCGAGGAGGAAGCGGCCCGGGCCGCATCGTCATCTTCCTTGATCATGGCATTTATCCCGCCTTCCTTGGGCTCCTCCTATACAGCTTCTTTTAAGGAGCTTTGTCAATCCCTCTCCACCAAGGGAGAGGGGCAATCGGGACATTCCTCTCGGTCCAAAAAGAAGGACCCCAAAGGTAAGCCCCACCGTCGAAGTTCGTGGGAGTGGGAGAGATCCCCTTCCCCGAATAGTCGACAGTCGACTTCGGTCGAGGTTGCGGCTAAGGTCGCTGGCTTCACGGTGTCCCCGTCAGGTCAGCCGGCCGAGACATCCATCGACGCGGTTGAGATTTTTCTCGACCCGTCGGACGGTTTGTCGACTGGAGAAGCGGACAACTCTTCTTCACCGGTTCCCTTGGTGGAAACCGAGGACTTTCCTGTGCCTCCTGTGCCGGAGTCCCCGGTTAAGGTCCGTGAACCGAGGGAGGAGCAGGTTTGCCCCGCTTCCTGTCTGACCCAACCTCAGAAACACCGAACGTCTCGGTCTCAGTCTCGGACCTCTTCCAGGTCCTGCCGGTCCCGCTGTCAGCGGTCTCAGCACCATGGAAAGTGGCGGCGCCACTCATCCTCGTCGTCCTCCTCGGAGGATAGGCTCCGGCGCAAGGTGCGTCAGCGCTACGAGCATCTAATGTGGCAGCAGCTGCTTTTTTCCGGGAACAAGCGGACTCCGTCGCCTTCCCCGGCCATTAAGTGGCTGTCACTAGAATGGCCGAAACAACCCCTCATTGTGGTTGAGGAGCCGAAGCCGGCACTGGTTGTTCGGCCAAAACCGGCTGCACCACCCATTGTGGTGGAACCTCCGCCTCCACAACCGAAGACTGGGGCCCCGACCAAGGATTCTCGGTCGGGTCAGGGTTTGCCCCACAGGTTGTCGGTCACCCTCACTCCCAGTCAACCTCGGTAAGTGGAGGGCGACTCAGGCGCTCGGCAGCTGTTCGCAGACTCCTCGGAGTCTGACGATGACTCCTCCTTGTTCTCCAGGCCGCTTGACCTGGAGTCCACTGGGGGTCAATCGGTGGATGAGAGCCCATCCTCGTTCCTAGGTATGCTTTGACTCATCTCAGTGTCAGTAAATCAGTGTCAGTGGCTCAGTAGGTAGCACACTCGCCTCTGAGGCCGGGAGATCAGAGGGCTGTGGGTTCAGTTCCCACATCTGGCACTTGGGTTAATATCCCAGTACTGACACTGTAGTGCAGCATGAGAGGGGTGCTGCACTTCTGAGGTGCCGTCTTTCGGATGAGACGTTAAACTGAGGTCCCATCTGCCTGGATTGGTGGTAGTTCAGGTGGATGTTAAAGATCCCATGGCACTTATCGAAAAGAGTAGGGGAATTTTATTGATAAATTGGACGTCATTACAGAAGAAAAACAAAACACGAGTCAACAATTAGAAAAAACAAGTCAAAGTCATGTAACAGAAAATAAAACATCACAATTTTTCCACAACAGTGCAGCTTGAAAACCAGGGTGAACTAAAAAATCATTTTTTTTAACAGAACATAAAGCTGTGCGAATATTACAAAGGACTTCACTTTTTAAAATAGTTTTTTGGTGTAAAACTAATAAACATCTTGCTTGCCATATGTGATATCGAACAATAGCAAAATTATATACAAGGTATCTTCGTGATATCTGTCGTTGAGCAGATCATTAGTGCAAAACCTGATATGTTCATAAGAAATCGAGAGAGCAGAGGTTCTGACCAATCAACAGCTAATGTAGACCAAACTTCTAAAGAAAACGGACATTCACAAAACAAATGTTGTTGGGTTTCAAGAACCTGGAGACAAGAAGTTCTAGGGCAATACCTCAAATTCAAAGCTTTGTGCTTATGATTATTATTAACCCCTAGTCTGTCATAGTTCCCTAACCAAACCATGTCCCATAAATAGGGTGGTAATCGCAGATTTTGGAGTTGATGGAGTACCCAAGGGAGACGTTTAGGAGGGCAGAATGGAAAAACAACCTCTTCCTGGGCCTCCATCCTCCAAAGTCTATTATATATCATTAATCTAGATAAGATACAGAAATCCTGAGGGAGAAGGCTCCAGGTTAAGGCCATCTTGAAACTCTCTTTCCCATAAGCAGGGACTACTGGGGATTTAGTAATAACACCCTTATAATGAGCGTTCCAATTGTCTAAACAAAAGGAGAACCACGCCAAAAAATAGGGTTTCCAAAAGACATCCCCAGGTTTCAAAGCCTTCCCAAAATTGTAATTGAAAAAAAGGCTATAGAAAAAAACAACAGGGTGGATCATATTGATGCCACCTTCTTTTATTGGCCGGTATGTAAAACCTCTTTTAATGGGATTCAATCTAGATCCCCAAAAACCCTTAAAAAAAATACCATTTAATTTAGTAAACAAAGAAATAGGTGGCGGAAACACATAGCTAAGATATAAAAAAATTGGGGTAACCAAAGTTTTAAGTAACACAATTCTTTTCTTTTTACCAATCAAATGACGTTTCCAACTATTAATCAAATTATCAGCTTTCTGTAAAGCAAGGTTCCAATTGTACACTTGCATGTTATCACGGCCAAAAAAAATACCTAAATATGGGAAAGCTTCTAATGAAACAGAAACTCCGCAAAAGGCCTGTGCTGGAAGAGAGTCATGCCTAATGGCACACATATACTTTTATTTAGGTTTATTTTGAACCAGAAACTGAAGAGAAAGTTTGGAGGACCTGAACAATAGCCTCCTGCTGTGTCGAAGAATCAACAGCCAAAATTAAATCATCAGCATAGGCTAATGTTTTAATTGGTGGAGAGGAAGGGTACAAATTAATCCAACAATCTGTGGACAAAGAAAATAGACCTCAGAAAAGTATCTATATAAAACTATACAACGGGGACTGAGCGGACATCCTGTCGGACACCACAGGCTAGAGAAATAGGACGACCTATCCAACCATTGACATTAGGACGTATCACAACATCTTTGTATAACAGGCGGATCCAGGAAGAAAACGCATTGAAACCCAAAAGCTGTCAGCACCTGGAATAAGAAGTTATGAGAAACTTTATCAAAAGCTTTTCCTGGTCCAAGCTGAAAATCCACCCAGAGACAGCTTTTTATCTCCTAAAGCAAAATTTTACGCAATAAAATGAGATTGTCATAAGGATATCGTCCTGGGATACCACAGGTTTGTGTAGAACTTATCATATGGGATGCTAAAGTAAGCATTCTGGACAGTGAAAACTTTGGCAAGAATCTTATAATCAACGTTAACAGACTAATGGGTCTCCAGTTATTAATATCGTGGGATCCCCTTTCTTTTGAAAAGTAGAATCAGTAAGGCTTCTTTCATCGAGGCGGTCAAAGTATCACAGCGTAACATTTCATTATAAACTATCGTTAACACAGGGACAAGATCGGTGGAAAAGGTTTTGTAAAATGTGAGGTCAGTCCGTCTGACCCTAGAGGCGAATGTGGATTCAAACTATTAATAGCGGATAATACTTCCTGTTCACTAAGATCAGAAGACAACTTGGCTTGATCGGAATCTGAAAGCTGGGGTAATGTCAATGATTTAAGAAAGGGTTCGCCATTAGCCAGGTCAGCTTTGGTACCAAACATATTAAAGACATGATTCTCTACATGTTGAAGCAGTCCTTCAGGTGTCGTAATAAATTCCCCCGACTGGGATAGAAAAGAGGAAACTAATTTAGTGTCAATCCTATCTTTGCAGGCTCTAAAAGAATCCAGACAACCTTTAGTGACTCGAGTGCCAAAGCGAGCTTCCTGGCCTAAAGAGTCAGCTCGATTATACTGGAACGACCTCATTTGAGTACTGATCTCACCAATTTGTGAGCTAAAATCATGATCAGTGGAGCTAGCCAAAGAAATTAAATGCTGTAGTTGATGCCTTAAAGTTAAATAAGTCAAATATCTAGTATTTTGTTTGTCAGCCGCTTTTTTGAAAAGCTGTTTCCAGCTCTGTTTAGAAGCCTCCCACCAGTCCATCCCAGTATCATAAAATTCGGCCACAGACAAACGAGCTAGAAACTCCCTACGCAAGAGTTTGAGAAAAAAGGAATCATTCAGTAAAGAGTCATTGAGGCGCCAACCAGCTTTCCTACACCTTGGGGCCAAAGCCCAAGTAAAAGAGGCGCATAAAGCAACATGGTCTGAAAATTCAATTCCCACAGTTTTACAAGAAAGTAAAATCAAAACTTTAGATAGAAAGATGAAATCTATCCTAGTATGTAAAGACCCCTTGAAAAATGTAAACCCTCCAGACTTGTGGAAATGCCTATATGCATCCACAAGCCTAGCCGTGGAAACTATAGTATTTAAAGCCATAGAGTCACAAAAAAGCTTGGAAGTCTGAAGGCCTCGATCTGATTGATGTAAGCCACAGTTGAAGTCACCAACCCATAAAAGTAGTCTAGATGTGAAAAGGTAGGGCTTAATCAGATGAAAAAGGGAAACCCGCTGAGCTTTAGTTTGGGGGCATAAGTCCCTATCAACCGAACCTCTCAGATTTGTAGGAAAAGTCTAACAACAAGGCTCTGCCAGAAATATCTACTAGTCTGGATACCGAAATTCAGAACTGGAAAATAATATCCCAATTCGTCTGAAGTGTCGGTCCGATAGACCAAAAGAGGTCCCAGTCCATGCCTTCGAGGCCTGGAATAGTTCCCCATGGGTTTTAATCTGGTATCAACTAAGCAAAAATATCACAGTTTAGGTCTGAAAGGGTCAAGAAAATCCCACCCAGCTTTCTTTTCCCTTAATACTATTTACATTCAAAGAACATATATTCAGGGAAGACATAGTTAAAAGTGGATGGAGATTTACCTCCTCCGCTGCCTAGTACGCTTGGCTACTGGATCAGTGTCAGCCCTGTCAGCCCTTCAGGAAAGGAAAGAAGAGAGGAGGTATCAGTATCCTCTCCCCAGAGTCTCTATCGAAATGTCAGTGGCTAAAACCGCCAAATTTGTTAGGGTGTGCCAGTTACGAAGTGGTATCCTTACTACGACTGGCAACAGCAAGGCCCTTCCTAGTTCGTTTGTGAGTGACAGTAGTAAAACTAAGGAACTTCTGTTTCCAAACTTATATATGGGGGGCATAGCATCCTCTATTACTGTGGGAGTGGTAACAGGGGAGGGACAGTAGAAGCAGTAAGAGATACTCTGTAAAGGAGTTTGGGAATCTAAGGCAGGACTGCAGGAGGATCATCAGAAGTAACTACCGTAATGGGGGAGACAATGTCTAAGGTAGAAGAGGCTAAGTTATGGGCATGTAATTGCTGAGCAACTGTAATAAGGCCGTCATGGGAAGAGGCAATTGTCCCTATTATGAGAGGCCAAGGGCATCGACCATAAGCATGGCCAGTTCCCTCACACAAGTTACATTTAAAAGAATTGGAACATTTAGCAGAAGTGTGACCATATTCAAAACAGTGACTGCATTTAAGAGTGTCACACGCAGAACTCAAATGAGTGCGTGCACCACACTTAAAACAGGACTTTGGCTGCCCAGTGTAAAAAATGAAACCCTTGTCCTTACCCAAAAAAAAAAATTAGGCAAATGTTTTGGGCCAGTATTAGTAGGAAAGAGCTTAACCTCACCCGCCAACTACCATCCCAAATTTGTTCAGAGTCAAGGTTAGGGACAGGCCTATTTAAACCTCACACGCTTGTTCAACCAAAATAAAATGTCTTCAACATGGACCCTTCATTTTAAACACAACAGTAATATTACGTATAGCTGGCTTAGTAAGGGGAACGGCTTGAAAAGGGGACCAGACAGGTGTAGATTGAAGTTTGTCATATTGGGCCCAAAACCTATCAAGCCCAGACATATGCTTGAAACTAATATCAAAATTAGAATTACCAATATTAATCAACATAAAAATATCTGATGAAAAACTTCATTGACCCTTTAAGAAGGGTTTTGGCAATATGTAAACGGGTCAGGGGAAGTTCTAAACCACCCTTATAAAGTAATCTAACTGCATTTCTTCTTGGTGCAGGTTCACCTTTGGAAGAAAACAAATCAGCAAGTTTAAAAGTAGCATCATGAGATAAATTAGCAGTAGCTTGCAAAGTAGGTCCTGAAAAACAGTTTTAGTCCCTTCCAGAGCAGGAGCAACTTTAGAAATAGTGGGTTTATCACAAAACTGGACGAGCCAGCAGTAGTTTGAGGACAAGACACACCTCGAGGTTCGTTGGAGCTCATACAGTCCTTAACAGTAGATTTTGGAAGCATCTTTAAATATATGGGATCTTGGGAATCAGGGGTCCAAACCCCTTCAACTCCCTTCTCCCACCCTGCATTTTGCAGCGTTTTGTCCAGTGACCAGCCCGTGTGGGTATCCTGGCTGGGCTTGGTTTTTTTGTGGAAAAAGGAACTCCCACTTTTAGACCAGCCAGGATCTCGATCGGCAGAGAAAAAAAATACTGATGGTTGTTTGGAGGCAGAAACAGATGCAGCAGGTATACAGGAATCACTTACTCGTGTGGAGACTGCGCTAGTCGAGGCAGTAGCAGGAGGTCCATGGATTTGTTGCGGCAAGTCGGCTGCAGGAGCACGGGCTGGAGGCTGTCAGCACACTAGGCATCGTCCGGTTTCTCCAACGGAAGAGACCGAGGCGAATCCGCCTGTAGGACGCCGACTGGGGCTTTCCAGAGTCAAGGCCGCAGGAAAGAGGGCTTGAATAGGCGGCCGAGGCGCTGTTTCACGCAGAAGACGCTATTGCTGTATCAAGAAGTTGCAATTGCAGGACCAACGCCAGTCGCTTCTCCTGGAGGCTGGAAACAGGAGAAGGAACTCCAACCTGAACAGGTACAACAGAAAGTTCCTCAATAGGCATAGTAGGCAAAACGGAATCCGTTTCCCAATACAGTCATGCTGCTAGTAGCAGCAACATCCAGACGTTCTTCTAAGGCCTCTAGGGAAGGTAGCACAGAGGAGGAGGCCCACTCCCCTGAGCTAGTAGCATCCATCTCTTCCAGGGGATCATGCGAACTGGCCATCTCACAGCCAGCGCAAAGGCTCCACCTACACAGAGTAGGGGAATTTCCCCGGTGTCCTGGCCAAATTTCCCTCATTCACTAAAAATACCACCAACAGCTTAATCTGGTTCAAGGTCAGTTGGCATTCATCTGTATCCCCCTCCCCCGGGTCGTGCCTGAAAATAGGCAGGATTTGTCTAGTGTACTTACCCGGTCAACAAAAGCTAAATAAATAAATAAATAAATAAATAAAATAAAAAATAAATAAAAATCTCAGAGTCCACTGGGATGAAGCTTGAACCTGTTTCAAAATGGGCCAAGTATCTCCTCACGGAGATACTGGACCGAGAGGATTCTCCCACAGAGGCCTTCCTGGTGGCCCGAAGCCATTGTTGGCCCAGCCCTGGAGTTGTGGCAGCGGCCAGCTTCTTGTCCAGCACCTTCGGCCAGGATGGCTCGGAAGTATGCTGTCCCTACGGGGTCACTTTCCAGTTTCTTGGAGTACTCCTCTGTGGAGGGTTAGTGACCAACAGCGTTTTCCAGCGTTCCGGGAATACTTGGGATGTAGACAAGCCACCTGACAAGGAGTCCAAGAAATTGGACTACTTGGGGAGTAAAGTCTATGCTGCTTCCTCCCTAGGCCTTCGGCAGGCTAGCTCGGCCGTCCTGATGGCACACTTTTCAGACGCCCTTTTGGGCTCCTTGGATGAGGTGATTCCTCATCTCCCGGCTGACCTTCAGACGACGGTCAAGCAGGTGCGGGATCAGGGAAGGGCGGTGGCCAAACAGCAGCTCCAAACTTCCTTGGACATTGCTGACTCATGTGCCTGGTCAGTAACGGCCGCAGTGGCCATGTGCCGCAGAGCTTGGCTGCGGATCTCCACCTTTACAGCAGATACCCAGCACAAGCTGGCAGACTTTCCCTTCCTGGGTACCAACTTGTTCGGTCCCAGGGTGGAGGCTCATCTACAACGGATCGAGAAGTCCAGTGCCACCTTGGACTTGGTCACGTCTGCCCAGAACGACAAAGGCCGCTAGCAGCAGTGTAAGCCCTTTCACCCTTCAGCCCCTGCCGGCATGTCTGGCCCAGCGACACCAGCATCAGGGCCAGCAGGCTCACACTTGGCACCCCAAAGCCAAGCCTGCTGCTTCCTCCAGCAGGAAGCTGGGATGGAAAGGCCCAGGCGGCTCCTCGGCCGGTCTTTCCTCCAAGCCTTCCCAGTGGCAGTTGAGAGTGCGCTAACCTCGTCACTCTGCCCAGGATTCCCCGTGGAAACGGCTCATCCTGCTTCCTTTCCGCCTGGTCCGTTATCACCACCAGTCCGCCTGGTCCGTTATCACCACAGACAGTGGGTGTTGGAAGTGGTAGGCAGGGTCTGCCTCTGGGTCGAGCAGTTCCCACCCTGTCGAGGCTGTCGCCCCATGGGATACAGGTTCACAGCCTCTCTGTCGGCTCAGGGCATTGCCCTGCTCCTCCAGAAGGAGGTGATCAGGAGGTAGCGGACCTTCCTCAGACCAGGGTTTGTGTCCGGGTACTTCCTGGTCCCCAAAACAGACAGAGGCTGGTGCCCCATTCTCGGCCACCGACCTGAACAAGTTCCTAGGTCTAGCACCTTCAGGATGGTCCTCTAGTTAGATCATTTCCATCCTTGGAGCAAAGTGTGTGGTTCTGTTCTCTGAACCTTCAGGGACGTGTTCTTTCATGTCCCAATCTGTCCGTCTCACCATGATTCCCCCTCCGGCTTCAGAGGCAGAGGGATCCCTTCTGAGTTCGAGCCATGCCCTTGGCCTGTCTTCAGCTTCGGTCTTCACCAAATGCATGGCAGTGGTGACAGCATTCCCTCGGCACTGGAGGTCGGGTGTACCCTTACCTGGATGACTGCTGATTGCAGGCCCCTCAAGTTGGAGGTGGAGCAGTCCAGGGATCTGGCCCTCAGGTCTGCTCTCAGATTGGCCTCCTCATCAACGAGGCCAAGTTGTAGTTGTGCCATATGAGGTGCTTCCAGTTCATCGGGGCAGGCTGACTCTCTTGGAGCCAGAGCATGGCTCCCAGCGGACAGGGCCGAGGTCCTTTCCTCCTTTGCCCAATCATTTCTGGTTGGGCAATTGCACCCTGCCCAGGACTTCCTGCACCAGCGTCGTCTGTTGGGCCCGCTGGCACATGCATCCCCTGCAATGGGGGCTGGCCCGCCAGTGGTCACAGCGCTCCGTTCCTCTGGACCAGCCAGTGACGGTGACCCAGGAGCTGTGGAATGGTCTCCAGTGGTGGCTCATTCCAGCTCATCTGCAGGAGGGTATCCTGTTTGTCCGCCCTGAGCCGATGGTCACTCTCACGACCGACGCCTCACTGATGGGTTGGGGTGCCCATCTGGGGGAGCACAGAGCCCACGGCCTCTGGTCCCCTCAGGATTCTCAATGTCACATCAACCTGTTGGAGCTTCGAGTGGTCCGACTAGCCCTCACCGTCTTCACTCCATTTGTACGGGGTCAAGTGGTCAGGTCCAGAAAGACAACACCCACGACCATGTAGTACCTCAACCGGCAGGCGGGACACACTCTTTGCCTCTGTGCAGGCTCTCTGCGCTGGTCTCGTGTTGATCAGCCTGGAGGCGGATTTCATAGCCATCCATGTGGCAGGAGCCTCCAACAGTCTGGCCGATGCCCTAAGCCGGATAAGCGCTGCATCTCACAAGTGGTCTCTCCTGCCGGAGATAGTACAAGATCTGTTCTCCCACTGCGGCACCCCTCAGGTGGACCTGTTTGCCTCCAAGGAGAATGCGAAGCTGAGGCTGTTTCATGCCTGCCTCCCTCAGCAGGGCTCGCTGCAGGGGGATGCCTTCTCAAGGCCGTGGACCCCGGGCTTCTTCTACACCTTGCCTCCATTTCCCTTGATCCACAAGGTGCTTCTCAAGGCAAAGAGGGACAAGGCCAGGTGATTCTGGTAGCCCCAGACTGACCCCATCAGTTCTGGTATTCAGATCTCCTCAGCCTCAGCTCCAGGCTCCTGAGGTGGCTTCCAGCCCACCCGGACCTGATCTCAGTCAGCAAGGGGAAGGTACTCCATCCGGACCTTCAATCCCTGCACTTGACCGCCTGGTTCCTGAGTGGCTAGAGTTCCAGGCCTTGGGTCTTCCTGACGAGGTCCTCAACGTTGTTGAGGCATCCCATAAGGAGTCAACCAGAAAATGCTATGCCTTCAAATAGAAGAGAGTTTCCATTTGGTGTCAGGATATGGGATTGGACCCTTCCTCCTGTTGTTTGGCTAGCATTCTGGACTACCTGTGGTCCCTTTCTCAGCTAGGGCTTTGGTCGATGACCCTTAAGGTGCACCTGTCAGCCATCTCTGCTTACCGGATGTGGGCCGGAAAGCAGTCAGTGGCGCAGGGGAAGGTGGTCAGGTGCTTTTTCAAAGGCCTTGATCACATATCCCCTCCGATGCGAGAACCTCCACCTCCGTGGGATCTACTACTGGTATTGGCTAAGCTCACGGGCAAGCCATTTGAACTGATGTACAGGTGTGACATCTCTCACCTGTCGTGGAAGACTGCCTTCTTGGTGGCTGTCACGTTAGGCAGAAGGATGGGCGAGCTCCAGGCGCTTTCCATCGAGTCTCCTTATCTGGTCTTCCACAGGGACAAGGTTGTCCTGTGCCCCCACTCGAAATTCCTTCCGAAGGTGGTGTCAGAGTTTCACCTTAACCAGATGTTGACTCTGCTGGTGTTTTACCCCAATCACACCTCGGAGACCGAATATAGGCTCCATAATTTGAAGCTCCATACAAGAATCTCTTACTATAAGGAGCGGACGGCTGAAGTTTGGGGAGAGGTTCGTCAGCTGTTTGTCACCTATGCTGAAGCCGCACCTGGCAGACCTGCAGTCAAGCGGATGATAGGCAGGTGGGTCACCTCCTGCATAGATCTCTGCTATAGGTTGGCGGGCATGGAGCCTCCCAAAGGGATAAGAACTCATTCTACTCTCCATACCGCTGCTTCGGTGGCTGCTTCCAGGGACATCCCTATCCAGGAAATCTGCAGGGCTGCTACCTGGAAGTCAGCACACACCTTCATTACCCACTACCACATCGACCTTGAGTCACGCTGGGATGCTGGTTTTGGGACCTCGGTTCTCCAGTCCTTATTCCCTAAGTAGGGGTGCACGCCTTGCCTCCCTCCTCCTGGAGAACTGCTAGGAGTCTGCCAGTAAGTGTGGATTGAACAACATATCCACGTCCCTAGAAATACAGGTTATTCACCTGTAACAAGAGTTCTAGGAGTGGTATATGTTGTTCATCCACACGACCCATCCGACCTCCCCAGCTTTGATGCACAACCTGGCTTCCAGCGGGCTAGATCTGGCGTCATGGGGCGGAGCCGAGAGTTTTACCACCTGGGTGGGTGGGAGGAGCCAGCTTGAAGACCTTCCGGCAAGATTTAAAATGGCAAGGAACCTGCCAGTAACTGTGGATGAACAACATATACCACTCCTGGAACTCCTGTTACAGGTGAGTAACCTGTATATATCATCTGCATAGGCATGTATTTGAAATCTCTGTGAATTATCTGGTCCAAATATCCCCAAACATCTAGGATCATCTGTTAAAAGGTGAATGAGGGGATCAAGAGAAAAAATATAAAGAAGAGGACTAGGGGGACATCCTTGCCGTACTCCCATATTTTTGGAGAACCCTTCTGTGACCTGGTTTCTGATTACAGGGTAAACAATTGCATCATTATATATTGATTTGACCATTGTGTTACAATTGGTGGAACTCCATATTTTCAGGGTTAAAAAGAAATGGGTGGTAGACCCTATCAAAGGCCTTATACTGATCTACAGAAATTATACATCCTGTATTCCCATTTAGTGAAACATAATCACTCAGTTCCCTTATTATTATTAAAGCCTGTTGGATCTTTCTGTTGGGTAAGCCACAAAACTGCAAGGGGGATAAAACCAAATTAGCAAATTGTTTTAGTCTACTATTAATAACAATAGCCAATATTTTATAGTTAGTGTTTAAAAGCGTAATTGGTCTCCAGTTATTAATAGACTTTGTCTCCAGATTTAAAAGAAAAATTGAAGACCTTCTATAAACCAACAAGGGAGTGCTATAAGTAGCTGGAAAAAAAACCCACACTATCTCCAAACATTGTGACAAAGGCTTTGAAAAGGATTTATAAAACTCATTTGTTAAACCGTCTGGGCCAGGTGATGGGCCATTTTTCAAAGATATGATCGCAGTTTCAATTTCCCATGCTTCAATAGGTTTTGTTAAATTTGTTTTATCATCTGGGGGAGTTGGGACAGATATCTTATTCAAGAATTGCCATATAACATCCTCTGAGGGGGGGGTCCAGAGGAGTGTGGGAAGAAGTAAATTATTTTATGACTCCATTCAGTGCCTCTATAGAAGTTACCAAAGTACCTTCCTATTAGATAGGATTCTAAAAGGGTGGCATCCTTAAAACTTTAAAAGCTTCATAAGGATCCCTTGTGGGCGATCTTGGTTCCATTTGTTAACAGGGCATTCATAGTCTGTGTTCTGTCATATTGAAGTTTGGTCATTTCTATTTTCAATAAGTTAATTTGGTCATGTGTAGTCAAATTTGGAGGTGTTAGCTGCAAGTACAAGTTCTGAAGTTGTTGTCTCAGTTTTAAGTACTGTAAAAACTTCTCATTTCCTTTTTTTTTCCCCATACTTCATAAAGAACGCTTTTATATCTGTTTTGGAATCAGTCCACTAAATTCCTGCATCTTCATACAAAAGATTCACAGATGAACGAGCATGCAGTATATTTGTAACTTGATGTTGTATCCAGGGATCAGACAAGATGGAAGAATTTAGTTTCCACCTAGGCCTCTTACATGGGTGTTCTGGGGTATTGAGAAAGGAACACAGTAATAATAAATGGTCTGAAAAATCAGTGGCTATGGTTTTGAATTGGAATGATGGTAAGATTTAAGAAATAAACATCGATCATAGTAGAGTAGAATTTGCTTCTCGCAGATCTGAATTTAGGCCTGAAATCTGATAAGGTATTACAATGTGCAAGATCTGCTGCATCAATCAACTTTTAAGTAGTGCATTAGAGTCACAATATACTTTTTTCCCTTGGGGTGTCTTGCCACCAAGAGAAGATTGTATACTACAGTTAAAGTCACCACATAAAAAAAAACTTTGGATGAGGTGAGTAAAAAAGGCCTTATACTGTCAAACAATGCTATTCTTTCAGATTTAATCTGTGAACCATATACATTTATTAATCTACAATGCATGCTATCCCATAACCCATCTAGAATTAATATTCTCCCTGGAACCAAATCCATCAAGTTAATGAGAGTAAAATGAAATGAATTAAATTGAATCCCTATACCATCAGCTGTTGCCATCCCAAAGGACCAATTAGAGGGTCCCCAAACCCATTCTCTTTGAAAAAACCTTGCTTGATCACTACTGTACATCCAGGTTTCTTGTAAAAAGCAGATGTCAATAGCTGTATTGTGGATTTGATTGAAAACCGTAGATCTCCTTCTGGGATTAATGAATATATACATTCAATGAACCTACTTTAAAGGGGTCATATTGGTTTTGTTAGTAAGGATATGCTCAAGGCTCTTTCTTCCTCCTTTTCTTTTTCTTCCCTTTATAGTCTGAATGGCGCTGTGTTACCATGCTAGCCTCTGTTTTTATAGATTGGGAGCCTGAATCTTCCACATCCATCTCTGTGTCCCCCCACTGGGTCGATAAGACTGTAAAGGGGATCTTGGAGTCTGTGTCTGTGGGGTTTGGGACCGGGTCTGTTTTCAGATTCCTGGCTGATCTCCTTACTGGTACTGTTGTAAAGGGTACCTGACTAGAGGGGATGGAAATGTCTGCTGTAGGGTCAGTATAACAAACTGGGAGTAAAGTATCTGGCGGTGGTCGTACTGGGGAGGTGGAGCCGGGGGGCATCGGTTCAAGTTTTTCTTGCTTCTCAACACTGGTTGGGAGGAAGAAAGTGAGGGAATTGGCTTTTCTAAGTGGTCTAATGTTGCTTGGTCAGGGATTGAGGAATCTTTGTGCTGTGGGGATACTGAATCCTGTGCTTCTTGGATAAGGAGATCTGGACTTAAACATGTGGCTTTGTTTTTAGCTGCCCTGGGGCATTCAGTAAATACGTGCCCAGTATCTTCGAAAAGGTCACATTTTGTGAAGTTTGCACATTGCAAAGCAATATGTCCTTTCTCTCCGCAATTATCACACCTGGGCCTATCACATGAACTGGAAAGATGTGTTCTTGATCCACATTTGTAGCAGGCCCTTGGCTGGCCAGCATAAAAGCAGACACCTCTATCTCTACCTAGTAAGAATGAGTTAGGGACATGTTCAACACCAGATTCTGTTTGTCGAAGCTTTACTTTATAATGCCATCCCCCAGTCCAAAACATTTCTGTGTCTAATATGGCCTCTGGAGGGCTCATTACATCACATTTTTGACTCGGCCAATAAGTTATGTCCTCCACATGGACCCCCTCATTCCTAAACATCATGGTGTCATATTTAATCAGAGGTTTTGTCAAAGGAATTACCAGAAAAGGGGGTCCATGTGGGAGAAAATTTAACTTGATTATACCTCTCCCAGAATAAATCAAGAGCATATGCAGATCTAAAGCTAACATCAAAGTTGTCCTCCCCTGAAATGTTGATAAAGGCAAATACTTCTCTTGGGGAGAAGTGCAATGAGTCTTTTAATAAAAATTTGCCCACATGATGTCGGTCTGGCCTAACCACCAGCCCTCCCTCGTATCTAATGCGAACTGCATTTCATCGTGGAGCTGCTTCTTTCTCAATTTTGGTAAATAGTTCTGACAGTAGTGGTTTTTGGGTGTCTGCAGGAACTTGTTGATTTCTGTTTTTGAGAAGGGAGGATTCTGAGTCCAAAATAATAGCTGAAGATGCTTTATCCAGCCGCTGAGTTTCTGAATTATTTTCAGGGTTAGATATTAAGGGCTTCTGTCCCTGTGAAGGATCAGTGGATAATGTTCTTGGGGTCATAGCAGGCTGTGGAACTATAGGGCGCCATTCAAGCGTATTCTACGTTAAGTTCAACGTTGGATGACAGTCAGGAGTGGGAATCCATATGCCTTTCATATTTTGAGTCCATTCTGCTTCACTTAATGTTTTCTGGGGAGACCAGGGTTCATTTGAGGGGATATTTGATGTTATAGTCTCTTTATTTTCCTTTCCAGCAGTAGCATCTGGTATAACATTAAAACTCACTTGGTTGTCTTGTTGTGTTACGGGAGGTGTATGACTGTTTGGAATTCGTCTGTTTGCAATCGTAATAGCTGTATGTTTCCCTTTAATTTCTTCTCGTAGACCAAATCTGGCTGAAGGTTTTCGATCAAAGGTGAATTCAGTTGCTTCATTTTGATGTGAGGCAGTAGTTTGATAAATCATCTCCTTGTTCTCAGGAGCTAGGTTTGTTTCGGGTTTAAGTTCGCGGAAGACAAAACCCACTGTTTTTGAAAGTTTGGAATACTGCAGCGCTATATTGCCTTCGGAACATTCCTGTGCTGACAGCTCCTTGGGTTCTGTAATACTACAAGGTATCGTTATTTTCTTAGACTCTGCCAAAGGTACAGTTATTATGCAAAACAATATCAGGGTTTACTTCTGCTCGGCTTTTAGCACAGCGATCACTCGCTCCTTTACAGCCGTGAACACTATATTATTGTCACTAGCAGGAGAAGCCTCGAAAAGAGATAAAGTCTGACTCACCTGGCCCTGCTGCATACTGAGAATACTCACGTCACTCTGAGGTGTGAGGCCCAATGACAGGCGGGCCAGGAGTTTCGACATGCAGCGTTTCATTCTGCAGTCGGGTGAAGTGCTCCAACAGATGCTCTGTTTCAAGTAAATGCCTCTCTTTTTCTTTAGTGAGCAAGTCCGTTAGCGATTTTTTCAACACAGTATATTCAGCCATATCTCAAGCTGAATCCACTTCTGTCATTCCTTTCCTGTGATCCTCATTTGAAACTAGATTCTCCATTACTTTAAAGTCGCTAGGGTCTGAAATAACATCCATAAAGATTTCCGATTCTTCCGATAGATCTTCTGCAAGAAGGGTTGTCTGCCCTCAGCGGACATCCTGCCACAGACTCCACCTGAAGTGGCTATGGCTCACAATCAGCAAGTCCCCCTACTGCAGAGTAGGGGAGTTTTTATTGAAATAATAAACATAGCGAAACAACACAATGAAACTTTGTCAGTTTAAACAGAAAGATAATAATGCAGTGTAGGTAAATACATATAATAAACAAAAACACCTACACATGAGAAAAATAAAACAAAAAAAAAAAACAACACAAAAAAGAAAAATAATTCCAGACGATAACTTGCATTATTTAAACTTAATAAAATGAAGAAAACCTTTCCACCATTTCAAACGCATAGCTAGGAACTACCCTTTGTGCATCCTGGAATAAATTCTTGAGAGTTCCTTAGCAACCAAAATATTAACACAGATATAGGGCATTTTTTTTTGATATATAACCCATTGGCACCTGGCTTGCCATAAATAATATCGTAAACAACCCAAAAATAATGATAATGTCCCCTCATGTAAATGAGAAAGGCTTACCGGATAACATCCTAAAATCAGAATTTCATATGACAAAGAATTAAGCCAGTTGAAACCCCATAATGTTGTAAGATAGGCCCATAAACCCTTAGCATAAGAACACTGAAGAAAAAAATGTTCCATTGACTCTTCCACATTTATGCAGTCCAAATATGGACACTCCCTTTCCTCTAAGGCCTTATACTTAGCGTTACCCCGAACGTTCAGGTGACCATAAAAAATTAACCACTGAGTTTCCCATTGAGATTGAGGCAATCTGAGATTATTTAACTGGGCCAATACCTTAGAATTGAGGGCAGAAGGGCAATTCTTAAAGCTTGGCTGTGGGGGAAATAACTGTACCATCATTAATTGGTAAAATCCCTTCATATCAATACTCAGGATTGTTTCTTTCTGAATTTTCCATCTGTATAATTTTTTGCAGCAGGCAGAAAATACTACGGGAGATGAATGTGAGGATTCAATTTTGGGGCAAAAATCACTCAATTCTTAAAAATATTTGCCCAGTGACCTTGAATTCCATATGTTTCCCAGCCCTTTTTTCGAAACTAATCCATTTTTAACTGAACACATAATAAATAAAAATTTACAAAACTACTGGGTCCACCATTCCAAGTCCTCCCATTTTTTATACAAATAAGTATAACATCTCTTTACGGATTTAATGATTCGCCAGAACATTTGAAAAAATAGACAGTACATTCTAGTTTCCAGATGGACAGGAGCAGGAAAATCATGGCTACATACTGCACACAAGGTAGGAGAAACTGTTTGATCACATGTATACGTTTCAGTTTTGACAACTTCCACTGTTTCCACCTATTCACCTTATTCTCCACCACTTGAAGAGCTGATTCTCAGTTTTCTGCTGGCATATTTTGAGGACCAAACTGGAACCCCAAAATTTTAAGTGGGTTTCTAGAATAATGGATACCCTCCTGCAGCACCTCATCGGGACCTGTTGCTCCAATGAATAACCCTTTTGTCTTATGCAAATTCAGTTTTGCATTAGAGACTTTTGAAAAGGTGTCAAAAGCGCTTAAAAAACTATGTACAGAGGACTTATCAGCAAAATACAATACTAAATCATCTGCATATGCCCTACCAAGAGTTGGAATCCTTGGATAAATTATCTGAAATTCCTCCTCAATAACTGTGTGGAGATTAAATTCTGCAATAGTGGGTCTAATGCAGAATTATAAAGAAGGGGGCAGAGGGGACAACCCTGACGCACTCCTGTGTGTAGGCGAAAACCTTCAGCCTTACAGCCTTTCAAAAATGGGAACACAACATTATATTCATATAATTTCTTAATCAACTTAACCATTTGAGAAGGACACCATCATGTTCTAGAGTTAAAAACATAAAAGGTAGATAAACTCTGTCGAAAGCTTTTTCTAAATCCGCAGCAACCATACAATTCGTAATACCAGTATCAGAGAGGTGTTCAGTAACATCACGTATCATCATAAGTGCTGATTGAACCCGTCTATCTAGCAATCCACTAAATTGGTACGGGGAAATCCCATCTGGCATAGTTTTTCAAACGATTATTTAGAATGCTAGTAACAATTTTATAATCTGAATTTAGAAGGGTGATCGGCTGCCAGTTTTTAATGTTTTGTCTGTCCCCAGATTTGAATATATAAATTAACAACCCTTCAGAAAAGGAGGGAAAAATAACAATATTCTTAATAAAATACTGAAATAAAATAAACAGACATTGGCTCAGCTCAATCGAAAAAACTTTATACAAATTATTAGAAAGGCCATCCGTTCCTGGGAAATATTTAATTTCAATTTTCCTATTACACTAAGATTTCTCTTGAGAAATTGAATCGTAATTCAGAAGCTTCTAATTAATTTGGAGGAACTACTGATAGATCTTAAATAGGAAAGCATTGAAGCATCAGAAATTGAAAAGTAGGTTCTAGAGTCCGAAAATGCTCCACTATTAAATCTCTTAGCTGTACAACTAAGGTGGCTATTGTGTTGTCCCGGGCTTCTTTAGTGAGTCAATATTAGAGAATCCTCAAATGTTTACAGATCTCAAATGGATCCCCTATAGGAGATTTTTTTATACCATTAGAAAGAATGGCTTATAGGGTTTTTGCTCTATTATATTGAAAAACCCTCATATTCTCTTTTAGTTTTGTAATTTGATCAGAATAATCAAGTTGAGAGGTATAAGCTATTGTTGTAAGTCTCTGCAGTTGTTGTCTAAGGGCCAAATATTTTTAAAAATTATGATTTTTCATCCATACCCCTTGTTTCTTACACCAATTACGTAAATCTGCCTTAGTCTCTATCCACCAATCCCCTAAATCAGAATACAGAAAGGCCACTGATAATCTAGCTTTTAAGATATATCTCACCCCAGATTGTATATAAGGTAACTCCAGTGTGGAGTTAAGCTTCCACCTAGCTTGTCTACACTCAGGGAAACCTGACACTGAAAATTACATAACAGAAATGAATGATCTGAAAATTCACAAGGAATCATTTTGAAAGATGTAACTTGCATAGAAGGGGAGACTAGTATGTAATCAATCAAGGAAAAAAATTTTCCCTTTGTAAAAGAATATCGAGGTCCTTGAGACAGAAAAGTATTACAATTGAGTAAACCAGCTACTTTAATAATATTGTCTAACGCATTAGAATCACAATATATTTTCTTATTTTGTGGTGAGTCTCGGATTGTACAATTAAAATCCCCACCCCCATAGCACCCTAACTGTTGTTACCAAAAAGGGTTGAATAGCTCTTAGGTTACTCTACCCGCTTTTGTTTGAGGGTTATAAATGTTGATAAAGCGATAATTCGTGTCATGCCATTTCCCATCTACTGTCAGTACTCTTCCAAGGATAAGATCAATTAAATAATGCAACTTAAAGGAATATGAGGTAAACAAAATGCCTATGCCATCTGCTGTATCCATGCCAAAGGACCAAAAAGAAGGTCCCCAAACCCAATCCCGTTTGAAAGAAGAAAGCTGGTCTATGGAGTGCATCAATGTTTCCTGTAAAAAACACACAGAAATATGTTGCTCATGTATATAATGAAAAAGGGCTTGCCTTTTGGCTGCATTTAGTAAACTATGGGTATTTAAAGAGCTCCAAACCAACCTCATTCCTGTTTATAGAGATGAAAAACAGACCCTCTATTTTTTTCTCTTTTTCTTCTCTTTATAGTTATCCACTGGTTGTGATCGGGTGGATAAAGAGGATTTTTGAGAATCTGAATCCCCCAAATCCATCTCCGTGTCCCCCCATGGGGTAAATAAGGCAGCGTAAGAATTGCTTGTTTCTGTCATAGACACTGGAGGAGGCGTTTTAGGATGTAAATTTCTAGAGGATCTATGTTCAGGCAAAACTAACCCTGGACCCAAAACTTTAGATTCTTCTGCAACCTCCGCAACCACCTCAGTATAGCACACAGGAGGAAATTCGAAAGGGTCAGGAGGACCCATGCAAGACTTTTTAATTTCCATAGAGCCTGAAACAGTTGTTTGCGCAACTTTGTCAGAATCCTTCAAGGACTTGCTACTGGAAAGGACCGTGCCAGAAAACTCTTCTTCTTTTTTGGAGGAGGGGGTATAGGACGAGGTGCATGGGAAGAGGGGAGGGGAAGGACCTGCAGCATCCTGAGCCTTCTGAATGAGAAGATCTGAGTTTATGCAGGAAGTTTTGTTTTTGGCAGCCCAAGGGCATACCCGGAACATGTGGCCTTGTTCTTCGCACAGATCACATCGAGACTGGTTATTACAATGCATGGTTAAATGTCCCACTTCCCCACAATTGTCACAACGTGGCTGATCACAAACACTGGAGAGATGTGTCCTAGCCCCACATTTGTAACAAGCGCGCAGTTGTCCGCTGTAAAAACACACACCCCTATCCCTTCCAAGCAGAAAAGAATTAGGAATATGCTCTATCCCTGACTCAGATTGCCTCAATTTAATTTTGTACTTCCAGCCCCCCGTCCAAAATTGCTCGGAATCTAAGATGGGTTCAGGGTCGCTCAAAACCTCACATTTTTGAGATAGCTAAAAGGAAATATCTTCCACATGGACCCCTTTATTCCTAAACATGACTGTAACATATTTTATTAAAGGTTTTGATAAAGGAATAACCAGAAAAGGGGTCCATGTGGGAGAGAACTTTACCTGACCATACCTATCCCAAAATAAGTCCAAAGCATGCGATGTCTGGAAGCTTATATCGAAATTATCCTCCCCAGAGATATTAATAAAAGCATAAACGTCATTAGGAGTGAAATGTAAAGAATCTTTCAGCAGAGTTTTCCCCACGTAGTATCTGTCGGGTCTGACCTCCAAACCTCCTTTGTAGCGCAGCCGAACAGCATTTCGTCGGGGCGCTGCTTCCCTCTTTGAATTTGAAAATAATTCTGACATCAGTGGCTTCTGTGGAGGAGGTTTTGATATCAAGGGTTCTTGTAAAGAGGATAAAGGCTCCTGAGACGATTTTACTAGGTTCAAATGAGGAGAGGAGGGTAGGAAAGCTTGTACCTCCGGCACCAAATTTGTCAGGGGAAGTGTGAAAGCCTTGGCTACCTTATTTTCCTCATTGAGACTGTCTGACACATCTTTCTGCTGCACAGCTGGTTTCCACTCCGGAGAGTGTTGTGAGAGAGCTAAATCCACATCCCATGCCGGGTCAGGCTTCCAGTCAGCCTCTGTAAGAGCTTTACCCGGAGACCAGGATTCCCGAGTCCTATCCTCCTTAAGGCAGGGAGGTCCTGACCCCCCCGATTGTGTGGAATCAGGATTTGTTTGACGTGGAACATTTTTATTGGGAAAGAAAAATTCAGTAACCACCTTTTGGGATATAGCTGAGGATTGATATATCACATCAGACTGGACTGGGAAATCCTCATTGATAGCGTTTTTTTAAAACAAACCCAGTCAATTTACTCAAAGGTGCAGACTCATTCTGTGTAAAAGTGGTTATAGGCAACCCTTGATAAAGTGTGTTTTGCATTGCTTTCAATGAACTTTTGTTTTGCAGTTTATCCAATACTGTATCAGGCTGTAGGCACTCGCTTTGCTCAGCGATTTTACTGCCAGCCTATATAGGAGCCGGAAATGCCTTCGTCATCCCGAGAGTAGAATCGAGGCTTTGCGGTATGTGACCGCGCTCTACGGGGCCTTCAGCACTTGTGGAAACTGCTGAATTTTTGACAGAACTATCAGAGCAACTGTCAATGCTGGGGTTCTCCTGTAGAAGAGACGCCGAGCAAAACTGTGCATCTGCATACTGCTGCACGCCGCTAAACGGTAAGCGAGCTGCTTCCCTTTCTCCTGTTACCACTGACATTGGTTTATAAATAATCAAAGGCACAGTACCTACTTGCAGCGAGTTCTCATGTTTTATAGTCACAACGTTGTTTTCACAATGATCCTTAGTGTGAGCGAGTCCCCTCGCCATAGATGAAAGCTGTATCAACTCTCTGCACCCCTTGGACCCCCACCCCGAGGGAGCTGGCTCAGCTGGGATTTCAGCAAAAGCAGCCGCGCTGCTATCAGGGAGAGTTTTGTGATTTTGCTGGTGTATGGTCATGTTTTCTTTACCCGGAAAGGACTCTGTTCTTTTTTCATTAGATCCATAGTCGGGCGTTACGATTTTAAACAGCCTTGAAGTTAATTCCTCCTGTTTATTTGCCAACTTAAACGAATCTTCCCAGTGTACCACTGCATCATGAAACTCCATGTCAGAGTCAATCTCTGCGGTATTAAGAGCAAAGGCCTCCTTATTGCCATTAGTGGGAGCAGAGGCCAACTCTCCCACTATGCAGACGTTTTCCTCCTTCGGTAGCCCACTCCGAGTGGCCATCTTGGCAATGGCCTTCCCCGCTACTGGCAGCAATGCAGCAGCAGAGTAGGGGAATTTCCCCGGTGTCAGGGCCAAATTTCCCTCATTCACTAAAAATACCACCAACAGCTTAATCTGGTTCAAGGTCAGTTGGCATTCATCTCTGTCCCCCTCCCCCGGGTCGTGCCTGAAAATAGGCAGGATTTGTCTAGTGCACTTACCCGGTCAACAAAAACTAAATAAATTAATAAAGAAAGTAAGTAAATATACGAGTGGGACATGGAGGACTTGGATCCAGAGTGCAAGCGCCTGGCCAAGTTCCTCGGAGAGAAGGAACCCAAACCTTTGGTTATTCCACCATTCATGGAACTGTTCCAGGACATGACCCGCCTGACCTGGCGTACACCATCCTCTATACCTGCAGTCCCTTGAAAGGCAGACGGACTTCATAAGCCTCCAAGGTCCAAACCTTTCCTAGCTGAACAACTGAAGGCAAATTCTTTGGTCCTCACAGCTGCTCACGGCAGAGGCTCCCAGCCAAAGCATTTGAGTTCCCAACCTCTGGATCCCATCTCTAAAAAGTTAGATGGTTGGGGCCGAAAAGTCTTCCCCTCAGCCACCGGGGCCATCAGGTCTTTGAACTTCATGTCCCACATGATTACCTATCAGCAGTCGCTATGGAAGAAGACAATGGACCTCGTCAACTCTATGCCAGACTCTGACTCGAAGCAGGAAATATTGGCATGTGCCCAGTTGGGATTAGACATTGACAAACATGCCCTGAGGTGTTCTTATGATGCCGTAGATATGGCCTCCAGAGCATCCGCCTCGGGGGTCTGCATGAGGTGGCAGTCATGGCTTAGGCTCACAGGCTTCTAGCCGGACTTACATGAGTCTATCCTGGATTCCCCTTTTCATGGTCCCATTTTGTTTGGCCCGGAAGTTGAAGACATGATCAAGCAACTTCAGGAGTCCGGGGGGGGGGGGCGGTGGCCGACGTGCACCGGTTGTATAAATCCCAGCCTCAGGAACCCTGCTGATGCCCTTTTCGTAAAGGACAAGGGCAGGGACAGGGGAACAAACAGTCCCACGGTAAGGGATTCAAGAGGTGGGGTCACCCTGCCCCTCAAGGTTCCCAGGGCCCCAAGCAGCCTAAAACTCCCAGGGCCCCACCACCCCCTCAGCCTGACTCCCTCTGCCCCCCTCCATCCTTCAGGGACAGGCAGAGTGAGAAGGTAGGAGGGCGGTTTGCGCTTTACTCACTCGAATGGCCCAGTATCACGGCAGACCAGTGGGTACTAGACACCATTCGAAAAGTGTACACAATAGAGTTCATCTCTGTCCTGCCGGACATCCCCCACCCCCCACCTCCAGCCTGTTGTCTACCGGCACACAGTCTCCTTCTAGAAGAGGAGATCCAACAGCTCCTAGAAAAAAGGGCCATCCAAAGGGTCCACAGAATCAGAAGGGAAAGGATTATTACTCCCACTTCTTCCTTGTCCCGAAGAAAACGAGAGACCTTCGTCCCATTCTGGATTTAAGCCGGCTCAGTCTCTCGGTAAAATACCAGAGATTCCGGATGGTCACTCTGGCAGGACCTTTCCCTTGCTCCGTCAAGTGGACTGGCTGTGTGCCCTAGATATGCAAGACGCCTACATGCATATCAAAGTCCTGAAGTCTCACGGAAAGTTTCTGAACTTCAGCTTCCAGGTTGAGCACTACCAATTCAGGGTACTCCCCTTTGGCCTTTCATCTGCTCCCAGGATCTTCACCAGGTGTCTAGAGGTGGTAGCAGCGGCCCTCCAAAGGAGAGGCCTCTTCAACTACCCTTACCTGGATGATTGGCTCCTCTCTGCTCAGTCAGAGGAGGAGCTTCTAATCACCTTACGAGAGACACAGGATCTATGTTCCTCCCTAGGGATTACAGTAAACTGGCCAAAATCACATCCTTGGCCGACACAAAGGCTGCAATTCATAGGGGCTATTTTGGACACCGAGCAGGGGAGAGCTTTTCTGCCCCCAGAAAGAGCAGAACACCTTCAGGATCTGGCCAGCAGGCTCCAGAAGGCCTCCTCTTCCCCCACCTGGATCGTTCTCCAACTTCTAGGCCATATGGCAGCTGCCATAGCCACAGTACCCTTAGCCAGACTGCATATACGGACCCTCCAATGGCATCTTAGGGTCCAGTGGGACCAATCGGTGGACGATCTGGATCTCCGAATCTGTATTTCTCATGCGATACACCAATCTTTCGAATGGTGGCTCCGTCACGACAGCCTAGCGGGAGAGGTCCCATTCCGGAGCCCCACCCCTCTTCAGATTTTAACCACAGATGCCTTCCTGTCCAGTTGGGGGGCTCATTTAGGGGATCACAGGACCCGGGGGTCTTGGTCTGACACAGAGAGCTCTCTGCATATAAACGTTCAGAGACCAACTCTCGACAGGTCCTCTCCTGGTGCAGACACACAACACACCAGTGGTCTTCTATATGAACAGGCAAGGGGGGACTCATTCGTACCCCCTTTGCAGAGAGGCCATGAGAGTGTGGGATTGGGCAGTAGAGCTGGATCTCATCGCAGTTCATCTGCCAGGGGTCCAGAATGTTCTCGACGACAATCTCAGCCAGTCGACCTCTCTGAATCACGAGTGGGAATTGCTTCAAGAAGTTGCAGACAACCTGTTCGATCACTGGGGTCATCCAGAGTTGGACCTGTTTGCGTCCCCGTGCAACGCCATCTGCAAAATTTTTGCTCACTCGCTCCAGGACCTGGTGTTTTCTGACGAGATGCATTGTCCCTCTCTTGGACAGGGAAGTTTCTATACTTCTTCCCTCCTTTTCCCCTCGTTCAGAGAGTACTGCTCAAGTAGCAGTCAGGGGGCCAGAATGATTCTGGTGGCCCCTCTATGGCCCTGCCAGATCTGGTATCCGTTGCTCCAGTAGCTATCTCTGGAACCTCTAATACAGTTGCCACTCTCCACCCATTTGCTATCACAAGAGCAGGGGACACTTGTCCATCCTGCTCTTCACTCTCTTCAGCTGCACGCATGGCTTCTGCAGTCCTAGCGGAAGAGAGGCTAGGAGTGTCAAGCAGGGTGGCTGAGATCTTGGTTGCAGCAAGGAAGCCTTCCACCACGGCCACCTGCACTCTGAAATGGAAACGCTTCTGTCTTTGGGCTGTGGCCCATGCCCTAGATCCCCTGGGCTGTCCGGCTAGGCACGTGCTAGAATATCTCCATCACCTCCTGGACTTAGGACTGAGCTATTTGTCCATTAAGGTGCACATGTGTGCAGTTTCCGCATATCATGATCCCTTCGGAGATGGAACACTGGCACAGCTCAGTGTCTGTAAGACATTTCTAGGAGGGGTCTTACATATCAGACCTCCTGGGAGAGACATCGTTCTTTTTTGGGATTTACTTTTTGTCCTGGAGAAATTCACTGTCCCTCCCTTTGAGCCAAGAGATTCTTGCGAGCTACGCTTCCTCTAATGGTAGGCCCTCCTTTTGGTAGCTATCATCTCTGCTCGAAGGGTTTCCAAGCTCCAGGCCCTGATATGCAAGGAACCTTACATAGTTTTCCACAAGGACAGGGTGATCCTGCGCACAAACCCTAAGTTCTTGCCAAAGGTGGTGTCTGTACTGACTCTTAATTGGAACATTAACCTTCCGGTTTATTATCCGGAATTCATCAATTAAGGTGAAGCGCTGTTGCACACCTTGGACATTCATAGGATTTTGAGGTATTACCTCCACAGGACCCGCTCCTCCAGACAGTCAGACCAGTTGTTCATCTCATTCACCAAGCGAATGCTAGAGGCTCCTGTTACCAAACAGTCACTAGCTCACTGACTGGTGCAATGTATTACTTTCTGCTACCAGCATCATAACAAACCACTTCTGGGAACAGTCAGGGGCCACTCTACCAGAGCAGTGGCCTCTTCCTTTGCAGCATCAAAAATGTCTCTTCAGCAGATATTTGTGCTGCAGCTACATGGAGTTCGGTCCACACTTTCATCAGGCATTAGAGCCTGGACATTGCATCCAGAAGAGAGCAGGTTTTGGACTAGCTACTCTCTTAAGTGCCTTTCATCAGCTTCAGCTGTTTTCAGTATCTCCCTACCACCCTCTCAGACCTGGGCCTATCCTTGGGTACTGATTGGGACTCAGTCCTAATGGTATTACCTGCTGCAGGCGCTCCACCCTCGAAGTCAGATAGTACAGTTACTTAAGAACTTACTGTAACAGTAGATCTTTGAAAGGAGCTCTTGCAGCAGGTGGGTTTCCCACCCTCCATCCCCAGGATAGTAATTTGGTTCTTGAGTCACCTGAACATGGTAACACAAGCTTTAAATTGTTCAGAGTGTCAACTTGATACTGTACAGCTCACTTGCAAAACAAGGCAGTGATTTATTATTTTTAAAAAGGAAACTGAACTATATCATTTTGGTTACAGTTAAGGTCCTACCTGTTTTATTTTTTTTTCTAAAGTGCAAGTTAGAGTAGCCGTAGTTAGGGAAGAAGATGGCTTCCAACTACAGCAGGCACACTGTAGACTACTTGAGGCAGTTGTGCCAGGACAGAGGAGTCCTGTATGAGGGGAAAGCCACCAAGCTGAACCTCATGGATGCCCTGATGGCAGCAGATGTCCAGAGCATCGAGTCACAGACTGTGACTGTAAAAGACCAAACATTGAGCGTGGAGGGGCTAGCGGCCAGTGCAGTGTCCAGATCCGGTGAGGGTGACAGCAGGGCCAGTGCCAGCGAAGGGCTACAACTGCAGGGGAAGGTCGCCAGCATTCTAGAGCCAGAAGTACTGAGGCTGCAGGTTGAGTTGCGCAGAATGGAGCTGGAGTTCCAGCGAGAACAGTGAGAAGCTGACCGGGAACAGTGGGAGGCTAACCGAGAAGAGCATGAGTGCCATCAAGCTACAGAGGCGACGAGGGAGCAAGAATGGCGAGAGGCGGACTGTGAACAGTGAGAGGTGGACCGTAAGGAGCATGAGCACCAGAGGCGACATGAACTGGAGAAGTTATGACTCCAACCACCAGCACCAGAGCAGGTAAGTGACTTGGGTTTAACTGGAACTACTGGACTGGGTTACAAATTGCATTCCAAATTGATAGCTGAATTTAAAAAGGAGGAGGATATGGATGCCTTTTTAAATTCGTTTGAAAAAGCTTGTATTCAGACTGAAATTCCTAGAGGGTCCTGGAGCTTCCCGCTATCCCCGCTACATACCCTGAAAGCTCGGGATGCATTGGGTCAAATGGACAAAGACAGTAATGATTACAGCAAACTTAAAGCTGCACTTTTAAAAAAGTTTGATTTAACTGCTGAAACAGACAGAGCTAAATTCCTTAAGCTCAGGAGAAGCCCTGGTATGAGCTACGAGGAGCTACGATGAAACAATGTCAGTTCTTAAAACGTTGGTGGGAAGGAATTGAAGCAAACTCTATAGATAAAATTGAAAATGCTATTTTGCTATGTAACCCCCTTGTTCCCAGGGGTTACTAGAATTCCACTTAGAATCAGTGGCAGGTAGGGAGTAGGCAGCTTGTGAGATGCCACTTAAATGGGTTTCACACTGTCTCACTCTGTCTTCAGTTTCAGCTGAGCTGGCGTGATGATGTCACCTTAGAATTCTCGCAGCAGCATAAGCCACAATAGAATGCTAACTGCAGGGGTTAGCAGTAGAACGTTGGGGTAGTCAAGCCAGTTTCAAGAGAGACTCGAGAGAGAGAGGAGCACTGCAGAGTGCAGCTCCTCAGAGCCTAGCTCTGAGAGAGAGCTACCTTAGAGAAAAGGGGTTGTGTGTTCTCACCCTAGAGAGGAACACAGAAGACTTGTAGAAGGAAGTGGTAGAGACCGTTCCTAGAAGTTGTTCCAGTACCCCATCCCTGGAGGGATGGGGGGGAATTCCAGGAAGTCAGGGGCAATCCCCTGGTCCAGCCTGGAGAGGGAGAAGCTGCGTGAGAGTGGTCTTGTTTTGTGAGTACCTGAAACATTTGTGGGAAGAAGCGCTGGGGCACCTGCATACCGTGGTAAGTTTTGCTGTGAAACAAGAGACTATGGTCACCTAGATAGAGCTTGAAGTAGAAGTGTCTGCCTACTGTGGGCTCAGAGAGAGACTTGCCAAGTACAGAACTTCTAGTCTGTGTGTGACTTAGGAGCATGTGCAACAGTGGGGGTCTAGGGTAAAGACATAGCCACTTACAGTACTTTTTTTTTTTTCCCGCCTTCCTAGCCCTTGGCCTGCCACTCCTTCCGGCTGTACATGACCCCGTCAAACCTCCTCGCCCCGACCACCTTCGCGCTCACCTCAGATCGCAGCTGACCCAGGGGTGGCCCGGTGTAACCCTTCACCGGATGGGTCCCTCTCTTCCGAGGGGGAAGGCGCCAGGAGGGGATACCAGCGCACTCTACTCAGTCCCTGGGCGCTGCTGAGGTGGATTCCGGGGTGTCTGGGCATCTGAGGCGGCGGGGAGTCGGCAGCCATCATCTGGTAGACCAGGCAGCTGTTTTTCCGTAGGGAGTGATGTCCTGATGTCAAGGCAAACGCCGACGTCTGTCACTCCCCCTTGTACACTGTGCCCTGGCTGTACTGCTGCACTCCCAGCCTCCGCCAGGAATCTGCCTTACGCTGGTGTGCATTCCCTGCCCTCCCCCCGGAGGAGGAGAGCTGTCCCCAAACGCTACACCCTTCTCCCCTGACCGGCCCTCCGGTGACCTGAGTCCATTCCTGAACCCAGGTCGCCGGCATCGCAGACGGAAGTCCAACCGCTGCGCCGACAGGCCGGCCACTTACAGTACTTTTAAAGTCAGGACACCTCCAGAGAGATGTAGAATGTTGTTTGTAAAACTTTTTGAAAGAGCATCTACAAACAGTGTTTCGAAGAAAGGTGTTGTAACCAAATGAATGGCCGAGTATAGATTTGGGAGCAAAAAGTGGGAGACCCTCCCCCCCCCATCAGGAGCAACCAGGTTTACCTCTCTGGGTTCAGTTTGGGCACCTGTGATTTTCTCTCCGGCACTTGGCCAGTGCCTGAGGAAAGCACCCAGACGTGGGATTTTGGATTTTCCCTGAGAGCCGGAATGTGCTCGTGGGTGGTTTAGGGAGCCACTATTAACCTCCATGCAATATGGAAAAGTGTCCTAGTACTGGCCGGGGTGCCATGTCAAGGAATAGAAGAGAAGTGTACCAGTTTGGGCCGTGTGTGCCCAGATCCGTTCAGAACCTGAAGGTTTGTAGTGAGGAAGTGTGCTCTGTACCTCAGTAATCTGCATTACCAGTGAGAGTAGCCCTGTGGGGGTCTATCTTTGCTTTGTTATTCTCTGTGTCATGTAAATAAAAGCCACACTGTAGAATCCCAACCTGGTTTGGACATTACAGCTATTGCTTCCAGTGTCTGGATTTACTTGGGTGCCACGGACCAGAAGTACAAACCTAGCATAATACTGAGCAAATGTTTCTCCCAGGGACCCAGGTTGATGGCCATGCTAAACGGTCCCCCCAGGTGTAAGCCAGGTAGTTGCCACACTTGCTTTGCCTGTCTAAGGATGGTAGGCTCCGAAGTAGAAGTAATGGGTCAACAGAGTAACTGTAAGATATTTGTAGTGACTACCCCAACATCTCTCGGTGGTGCCTAGATGTGAGAGGAGCAGCCCTGCTAGTAGAAACAAGGGGGGCTGGTGGGGGGAGGTTATAGCTAGAACAGTTTTTTTGGGCATGCCCAGCAGAGCTGAAAACCTAGCTGGAGGACCAAGATCCCAAAACAGTGCAAGAGGCTGCTAAACTCTCGGTCCGCTATGCCAAGAGCAGACCTGATCTGAGAGCGAATGGGATGGGCGTGGCAGCGCAGAAAGGGAAAAGAGTGCCTTCAGGGCAGCTAAAACCCTCACTCCCTCCACCAAAACCAGTTAGCCCCAGGTTTAAGAGAAAAAATTTCTCTGAGAAAAGAAACGAATGTTGGTTTTGTAAAGAAACTGGGCATATTGCCAGACAGTGTCACAAAAGAGCAAGCAATGCTTAACAAGGGGCTAGGAAAGAAGTGGGTTGTTTGTGTGTCCTTGGAAGCATGCCTGTGAACATGAGGGAACATATGCACCCAGTCACGGTGAATGGTGTACAGACACAAGGGTTAAGGGACACAGGGGCATCCCTGACATTGGTAAAAGGGGATCTGGTAGAGCCTGGTTAGCTTATACCCAATAAATATGTCACTGTACAAGACTTTACTGGTGAGTAGAAAACACTGCCCCTCACTAGTGTTCTCCTAGACTGGGGTGAAAGAGGGGGAACTGTGCAACAGGTGGCTGTAGCCAAAACGTTAGCAGTTGACACAATCCTTAACAACAATCTCCAACAGGGGATGGTGTGTGCAGTTACCCGTAGCCAAGCGGGAAGGGGAAATTGTAGTTTCCTGGACCCCACAGAAGTCAGTGTGGAAATCACTGTGAGGCTGGTTCCCCAGCCTGTGTCGCCTGATATGGGGACTAATGCAAAGGGGGTAGAAATTTCTCCCCGTAGCAGTTAACCACACAGCTATGGAGGGATGACCCATTGTTAGAGGGTTAGGGATGACAGTGATCCTGAGTGCCCTGACGCTAGTGCTAGGGACCCTAGTTTAGAGACTGAAGGGGACCTGTCCCATACCTTGGGAATGTGTAAGGAGTTTGCAGCTGCTCAGAAAAGTGACCTTAGTCTAGATAAGCTGAGGGCTTGGGCAGACTCTGATGGTGCACAGGGAGGGGAAGGTAAGCATAAGGTTTAGTGGGAAAATGGACTGATGTATACGCAGGCTGTGCAGACAGAGGGAGGGGTGATAGGCAGGCAGCTTGTCGTTTCCCAGGGGTATTGTGAGCAGTTGCTCAAGATTGCACATGATATTCCCTTGTCTGGTCATCTGGGAATCGCGCGTACTATGCAGCGG
Source organism: Neoceratodus forsteri (assembly GCA_016271365.2). Taxonomy (NCBI): domain Eukaryota; kingdom Metazoa; phylum Chordata; order Ceratodontiformes; family Ceratodontidae; genus Neoceratodus; species Neoceratodus forsteri. The sequence continues at coordinate 1,735,144,052 of CM057449.1, forward strand.
TTGGCCCAGAATTTCTATTGACCCAACTTCACCTAGCAGGTGAAGGAGTATTGCAGGTCTTGTCTCTGGTGCCAAGAAACAGGGAAGGCAGGTAAGAAAACCCAAGCCACCCTAATTCCATTGTCCATAGTGGAGGAGCCATTCCAGAGGGTGGGAATAGATATTGTGGGTCCTTTAAATACCCCCAGCTCCTCCGGAAAGAGGTTCATCCTGACTGTGGTGGATTATGCCACCTGGTACCCAGAGGCTTTCGCCCTGTCTTCACTGAGGACATACTAAGTGGCAGATGCCTTACTAGGGATTTTCTCCCGTGTTGGGTTTCCGCAGGAAGTTATCACCAATCGAGGGGGTTCCTTCATGTTGGACCTGATGAAATGTTTGTGGGAGAAGTGTGGGGTGGTGCAGAGATGCACACCATCGTATCACCCACAAGCCAGTGGGCTTTTGGAAAGATTTAATGGTACCCTGAAGTCAATGCTCCGAGCGTTTACTGAACAGCATGGGAGGGACTGGGAGAAATACCTCCCTCACCTGTTGTTTGCATACAGGGAGGTGCCCAAAGAGTCAACAGGATTTTCCCCCTTTGAGCTCTTATATGGACGCTGAGTATGTGGGCCCCTAGACTTGATCCAGGAGGACTGGGAAGGCAAGCACGCCACCCAGGGAACTCCTATAGTGGATTATGTCCTTATGTTTAGGGAAAGGCTGAAGGAGCATATGGGGACAGCCCAGAGCAACCTGGCAGCTGCCCAACAGAAACAAAAAGTGTGGTACGACCGCAGAGCCAGAGCTCGCTCGTACATGATGGGTCAGGAAGTCATGGTCCTTATTCCGGTCTGGAAAGACAAGCTGCAGGCTGAGTGGGCAGGACTGCACAAAGTAGTTAGGAAGGCAAATGACGTGAACAATATCATAGAGTTAACCTGACAGAAGACAGCCAGAAATAATGTACCATGTCAACATGATGAAGCAATATGCTAATAGAGCTGACATGGTGTTCACAGTATGTAGTCCTGGGGAAGGGACGGACGAAGGAGACCCCTTTCTGGACTTGCTGGAAGAAAGCAAGCAGGAGTCCTCTGTGGAGGCAGTTAAATTGTCTCCCCAGCTGGCCCCAGACAAGATCCAGGAAGTAAGGGAGGTTTTAGCAGACTTTTACCCCCTGTTTAGCGCCAAGCCTGGACTAACCCCCTTAGTGATGCACGATGTGGAGACAGGGACACAGATGCCCATACGGTGGACAGCACATTGGGTGTCAGAGGCTGACCAGAAGGACATTAGGAGGGAAGTGGAGAAGATGCTGGATTTAGGGGTAATCCAGAGATCCCACAGCCCCTGGGCCTCACCCGTAGCCCTTGGGCCCAAGCCAGATGGCTTTACTCATTTCTGTGTGGATTATCATGGACTGAATGCAGTCACGAAGTCAGACGCCCACCCGATGCCCCAGACGGACGAACTCCTGGACAAGTTGGGAGGGGCGACCTACCTTATGACTGTTGACCTGACAAAGGGGTATTGGCAGGTTGGGTTAACTGACAGAGCTAGGGAGAGGTCAGCCTTCATTACTCCGATTGGCTTATTGGAATTTAAAGTAATGCCTTTTGGAATGAAGAACGCCCTGGACACTTTCCAAAGGTTGGTGAACCAAGTGTTAAATGGTGCTGAGGAGTACGCCGTGGTGTACTTGGATGACACTGCCATCTTTAGTGCCAGCTGGGAGGAACACCTGTCCCACTTAGTGAAGTGGTGGGCAGGATACAGAGGGCTGGGCTCACTGTCAAAGCTGAGAAGTGCCAGGTGGCCTTGGCTGAAGTGGCATACCTGGGGCATGTTGTAGGCCGGGGAAAGCTCCGTCCTAACCAAGCAAAAATGGAGGTGATCAAGGCATGGCCCAGACCAGAAACGCAGAAGCAGGTCAGGAGTTTTCTCGGCACAGCAGGGTACTGTAGGAAATTTGTACTCAATTACAGTACCCTGGCTGCTCCCCTATCTGACCTGGTAAAGAAAAGGATGCCTAAGAAAATTACCTGGGAACCAGCCTGTGAAAAAGCCTTTGCCAGACTGAAGGAGGCACTGTGCAGTGCTCCTGTATTGACAAGTCCTGACTATAGCAGACCCTTTATAGTTCAGACTGTACCTCAGACGTGGGTATTGGGGTAGTACTGAGTCAGACATCCAGCCAAGGGAAAGATCATCCTGTAGTGTACCCGAGTAAAAAGTTACTTCACAGAGAGCAGGCATACTCTACTGTGGAAAAAGAGTGTCTTGCCATAGTGTGGGCCCTAAAGAAGTTAGAGCCATACTTATATGGGCAACATTTTGTGGTATAAACTGACCACAACCCTCTGGTTTGGCTGACGCAAATCAGAAAAAGTAATGGTAGATTGTTAAGATGGTGTCTTGCCTTACAAGGGTATGACATGACAATCTTACATAGGGCTGGACCGACCAGTCAGAACAGTGATGGCCTTTCGCGTCTTTATGAGGAGTGAATTGATTTCTGAAGTTCATCCCATGCAGGGGATAGAGCTCCCAAATTCAGTCTAGGTGGGGAGGATTTGTAACGCTTGGCCAGCTGGTTATGATTGCTCTATGATATTTGTATATAGAATGTGGTATGTGAGTGTCTGTCATGAGACAGCCTGTGGGATGCCACCCCCCCTCAGGTTTCAGTTAAAATGACAGGATATATATTTAACAGCAGATCTCTGTAATGTGCTGCATTGAAGTCGGGAAGCTAAATATAGAGTTTATTACAGGACAGGATCTAACTGTCTCGCAGTTAGGTGACAAACTGCAGAGTTGTAAAACCTGTCATGTCCTTGGAAACAGAAAACCACACAAAATTAAGGAGTCATATTGGGAAATGAGTTTTGCTGATGTCACTTTATTTAGTATACCTCCTGTTAGGACATCCTGTTTGTATATGTTTTATATTTAACAAGGAGGAGCTAGGTGACATCATGGAAGGGGTGTGTATGAGAGACAGTTTAAGCTAGTCTGTGTCTGATCTTGAGACACATTTCTTTGTGGGCTCTTAGAAACAAGAACTAACTATGAGCACTGTAAGAAGGTAATACATTAGATAGAAAAGTCTTAATTGTATTGTGGTAGGAGTTTATGTTTGTACTTTAATCTTGTTCTTTTTAGTGATTGTATACTTTGTGATATATGGTTCTGTGTTTACATTTTACATATATTTATCCATTTTTAAGTAAATCTGCTGTATATTTAAAAAGACTGCCTGGGTGTGTGTTCGAAGTTCTTTCTTTTGCATGTGATGTATGGAGGGTTAAGATTGACCAGACTGTTTATAAGCTTAATGGTGTTACCAAACTGGGAAAAGGTAAGAAGATACCTAAGGTGTTTTATAGAGTGCTAAGGGTTCATTTTGGATACCTGGATAGGTGCCTTTGGGCAAAAGATATCTGGCATCCCCCGAAGAGCAGATTATCTGAGCCTGTACATTTGGCTACGCTAGCATAAGGTTCACAGTTTGAATCCCCCCAAAACTTGAGACCAAAGGTGATTTGGACCCACACGCAGACAGGAGGGTTACCCTGTTCTGTTACCTGTTCACAATACTGCGCTCGGAGGTTGGCAGTGTAGGAGCAGAGGATCTGACCCGCTGAGCAGTTTGTGACACTAATTTTGTCATGTTACCATTTCTCTATATTATAAATACTGAGAGCAATGAAATGATGAGATCCAAAAATCAGTAGAGGTTCAAGAAATAGGAGAAGAGTCATCCAGCACGACTGGTTTTAGACAGCGTGTTGATGAGGTAGGTCTTTCACTACTTATCATTATCATGTGATGTGAGTTTTTGGCTATGAAGAGAGTTTGTACTCATCCTAAAGGCATGGTGGTTGGTAGCTATGTAGGTGTGTAGAGGTACTGTGTGGACAGAGGTGGCTGAGTGGCTATTGCCTTTGGAATTCTTTGACTCCAGGGTTATATGCTTGATTGACAGCCTTGGGCTATAGCACTACCCCAGAGGGAAGGTGATTACCCATATGTATCAACTCCCCATTGAGAACATTGGAGCCGACAGGAAAGGAAATTATGGTAAATGTGAAGGAATTTTCTTCATGCCTTTTCCACGATAGGAGGTGTGCTGTTGGGACACCCTGCCTATCTCTGGGTCTCTGCCAGCCTCAGGTAGGAGTCAAGCGTGAACTCCTCCCATATGGAAAGTGAAATGGACTAGACAGCTATGAAACTAAAAAAATAAGCTGTTGGCACCTGTACATTGTAATTTTTTTTTTTTTTTTTAGTTTTACTTCGACACTGTTCCTAATTACAGTATGTTGTGCTTTACATCGAGCCCATAACATTCAGATATGTAGGACACCAAAAATGTTTAAAGCTGCTCCAGACCCTGCTGTCTGGATGGGTCAAGCAGAAACATAAATCGTTCTTCATGAAATGGCTTGGATAAACGTACTGACTAGTTGGCAGGAGTTCAGACCAACCCAGTACAACACATGAGCTGGCCATCGTCTTCTCCATCAGGGCAAAGCACAGCAATGATATCCATGTGCCACTGTCCTGTTCAAACACAGCGTAGAGGTTGTCCCTTTGAAACAGTTCCATTGTTGCTGCCTGCAGCATTGGTGACCTGGGTTCGCATTCCAGGCTTGGGGTCTCTGGGGGGTCGACATGAGGAGGGTTGAGCATCCCACAGGACTCTCTCCTCCAGAGAGGGTGGGGTGAGCTCCATGTTATGCTACCACTGCCTGCATGACTGCAGTTGGGGGTGCAGTAGCGAGCCTGTGACTTTATGCTGGGGAGTGGAGAGCATATGCAGTGTTATATCTAGACTGCCAGCATCTCAAGATGCCACATGTTTTTGGAGGGTCATGGAAAAGGGGTGACTGGCTGTTGTTTTAGCAGATGATGCTGTGCCCACCCTCCATGCTAACTTCGGGTTCAGCTCACTCACCTTCAGAAATAGCCTCAGGTGCTTTCCCTCTCACAGCAGCAGACTGGATCTTTGGTGACACTTTCCACAGGAGCTGAGCGCAGAGCCCTGCTGAGTAGCAGTATTATTATTAGTAGTAGTAGAGTTTATTTGTTAAGTGCCTTATTCCAGAGGCTCAGAGCACTGTACATAATAATAAATAATAATAATGATTGAGATCTTCAAGTACCTCAAGGGAATAAATAGGGTAAACATGGAGGGGATCTTTAGACTAAAGCAGGGAGGTATCACCAGAGGGCACGGCTTGAATGTGGAAGGGAGAGGGGGGAAAAGAGGAGGAGGTTTTTCACTGAGAGGGTGGTGGACCCTCGGAATGCGCTGCCTGGCGAGCTGGTTCAGAGATCCGGCTTCAAGAGAGGGTGGGACAGACACAGAAAGTGGATGTATCAGATGATGGCCTGGCCCAGAGGGGTGAGGATGGATGATAGGGGTTTCCCGGAACACAAGGGGAAGGGAGGGCCTCGGCACCCAACTAGGGTGCTGAGGTTCGAGCAGACTCGATAGACCGTAAGGCCTAATCCTTGGCAATTAGTATGTTAGTAAATAAAACAGGGAAATATTGTAGCATGATTTAAACAGATAATTCATTATATACATAAAATAGCAAAGCAACTCAGTAAAAACACATTAATAAATAAAATAGTAAAAGATTAATTTATGACAGCAGAGAAAACCAAGAGATTACTTAGTTTATAACAAAGGCCTCTCGAAACAGCAGGGTCTTCAATCCTCTTTTAAAGGCCTATACGGAGGGGCCTCCCTCATAGGTCTTGGTAATCTGTTCCACAGGGCTGAGCCAACTGACTCAAAGGCCCGATTCTCTGATGGTTTAAGTCTAGTCCTGGGAATAGTGTGAGGAGCCCACCCCAGAGGAGCGTAGGGAATGGGAGGTCTGATATTGAGTCAGGAGGTCTTTCAGGTAACCAGCTCTCAGTCCATACAGGGCCTTGTAGGACAGAAAACCGACCTTGAAGGTAATTCGTCACTTCACCAGCAGGCAGTGCAGTTCATGCAGGACTGGATTTTGTAAGACAGGAACTTGGAAGGCTAGTGAGCAACTGGGCTGCTGTGTTCTGCAGCAGCTGCAGGCATTGTAGGTCACCTCCACTTACTCTAATGCGCAGAGCGTTACAGAAATCACGTCTAGAAGTGATTAATGCATGCACTAATGATGGCAAGTCTTCTGAAAGGATCAAGGCTTTAATCAGGTCATATTTCTGAGATAGTAAAAGCCGCTCTAGACTACAGCCAACACCTGAGCCTCACGTGTTAACCTGTCATCCAGAATAACTCCTAGGTTCATTACCTTAGCAGAGGCCATCAGTCTGGAGGAACCAAGCATATGGCTGGTTGTCTACTCAGAGGCCTCTGCATCCCTCATTTGACCAGACTCAGTCACCAGTTCCTTCATCTTGTCTGGACTGAGCCTTAGCCAGCTTGAGGATGTCCTCTTCTAGATCTCGGCCAAAGACAAATTGAATACATTGACCGCACCAGGCATCCCAGGTGAAAGTGACATATACAGCTGGGTGACAACTGATTAGCAATGAAAACCCAGACTATATTGTCTAATGATCCTTCCCGGGGGTAGCATGTACAACTTGGACAGTGTGGGTGAGAGAATTAACCCCTGAGGTGCATCACAGAGTAGGGGCTTCAGGAGTGAGAAGAACTTCCCCAACACCACCTTTTGCATCCTATCACTGAGGAAGGACTCCAAGCAGTGGATGACTGTGTGGGTGAGTCCGCAGTATTTCCTGAGGCGATCCAACAACAACCCATGGTCCACTGTGTTAAAAGCTGATGAGAGACTGAGGATTACGGGAACTGACCAATCTCTTTACCTCTTGTCCTGAGAAGGTGATTGTGCATTCTGACCCTTGTGTTCTCTTTACTGTGCTTGGGCCTAAATCCAAATTGAAGAGGCTCATAGATGTCAAATTCCACGAGGTGTGCCTCGAGCTGCAGCTCCACTGTCTTCTCAGTAGCCTTCCCCAGAATGAGGACTAGAGTCTGGTCTAGAATTCACCAAGCAGTCTGGTTCCAGAGATGACCTTAGAAGAGCTCTCACCAGTGCATCTTTCAATGCACATAGAAAGGACCCTTCTGAATGGAAACACCAGGACTAAGTTAGCAAATCCTGGTTGCAGAGATCCCACACAACTCACTAAGAGGAGAGTTGGTGTCCAGTTCACAAAAGGTGGGGTGCAGCTCCGAGATCACCTCACAGACCTCTTCCACAGACACTGAGCTAAACGTGTCCCAGACTGGAGGTGTGCACTTGTTCACTACCAGCTTAGTCCTGTCAGGTTGTGACAACCTGGTTGGGGAAGACTCAGCATAAATAGAGGACACCCAGTCAGGGAAGGAAAAAACAGCCGGCCTCAGTGGCACTGAGGGTTGAGGCGCTGGATGCCATGCCAGCGACCCGCGTCTGGGAGTGGACTCGGGTAGCTGGTGGGTCGGCTGGGGGGAGATGGGCTTGAGCGTCCTACGACAGCTCACCTTCTCCGTGGAGGGAAGAGGCCAATGCCCGCGCACTTGCCTGACTCAGAGCGGAGGCTCGGAGTACTGCAAGCCCCAATGTAGGGGATGAGTGGCCGCTGTACAGCGTGGACGTCTGCGCCTTGCGCCATGACATCAGGGAGTTGCACGCTGTAGGGGAGGGAGAAAAGGAGAAAAGAGCCTGCCACCGCCAGGGAGATGGGGAGCCAGGAGATGCACCCACAGTGTGCCTGTGCCCACCTGATGGGCCCAAACCGACGCAACGTAAGTTTCGGGGTGTTAGCGCCCCCACCTCGTCCCCACCCGGAGGGTAAAACCGCGGCTCAGTGGGGTTTCGGGGTCCATTCTGGGCAGGGTGGCAGGCAGTGGGATGTCTGCCATGTCTCCCGTGATGGGTCAGGGGTGGCAGGCTGGGGATAGGCGAATAAAAGAGAGATTTAAAAAAAAAAAAAAAAAAAGCAAACAGCAGATGAAAAAGCTGTCACTGGTTGTAGGCAGACTGGGTTAAGTAGCCTGTCTACAGTCCGGAAGAGCTGAACTGGTCAGTTTCTCCCTGCTGCAATTTCCATGGACAGAAATGCTGCCTTCTTATGGGAAATTGTCCTTTGGTACTCACCATAGTGAGCCCTCAGGGTCAGCTTGTCATCACTGGCACGGGATCTCCTCTAACAGCACACCAGCCTCCTCCCCCTAGACTTCAACAACCTAAGCTCCCTGTCAGAGTGCGGGGAGCTGAGGCACAAAGCCCAGTGTCAGATATAAACAGGTCTGACTGCATCAAAGACTGAGGTAATGGCCCTATTATAGGCTATCCTACGATCCAGTCGTGCAAGCAGCCATCATACCTGAGAGATTTATCATCGCCTGGAGTCGATCAGAGAACAACCCCTTCAGAGGGCCGTAATGGACTATCTCGACGGGGTGGATGATGTTGGGGGGGGCCCTGAACAAGAACTTCTCTATGCAATGATCTGTCCAACTTACCAGATCAGTCTCAAGGTAAGTAATCTTGAGCCCCAGTGAGAACACTTAAGTCCAAGGCATGGCCATGTTGATGAGTTGCAGAAGTGTAACTACTTGTGCTAGGCCCCGTGACTCCATCAACTGGGGGAAATCCTTTCCAAATTGTGACAGTTTATTGTCGACCCAGGCATTGACGTCACCTAGAATTAATCATCTGGGTGACTCCAACATCCTCTCAGTGATGAAGTCTGCAATTTATTGGAGGAAAGTTCTCTCATGTCTCAGAGGCCAGTACACCAGAAGGATCCTGCAACCTGCACCTGGACCCCACGCAGGGCCATGCGTTCAGATAACAGAGTTTCTCCTACTGGGTGCACAGTAAAGTTAAACTTGGATCGAAAACAAATGGCCACTGCAGTGAACCACTGAGAATTGATCTGGGACCGCTGCTTCCAACACTGGACCGACGCTGTCACTCAGCCAGGTCTCCAAGATGCAAGCCAGATCAATCAATGAACAAGACATTAAATCTGCCATGATGGCAGTCTTATTCCTTATTGATTTGGCACCAAAACACTGCCTGTAGAGAACGATGAAGCTATTGGCCTGTGGCTACTTGCCCATTTGGTTTGGTGGGAGTCCTTAGTATGGGTACCAACCACTGTAGCCTTTCTCTCTGTCCCATCTTGCTCCTGGGTGCCTCCTGGTCCACACCATTCCTATAGTGATGCCCCCTGTTAGTACTCCCTGTTCTCCACCACTTACCATCATGCCTCCTTACAATATAGTGCCTATATGCCACTGAAGATGGGAGTCATTGAAGGAGCGGAGGTCAAGCAGCTGAGATGAGGAGTAACTAAGCCTAGTGGCCTGAGACACCCGACATGAGCTGCCACAGAGTTAACCCTCCCACACGGTGAAATCAGACCACTCCCACCACCCACGATCATCCACAAACACACTTCTAACCATCCCAGTCCACCTAATCAGTCACAGCAAAAATTCACACCAACGTAATACACTAATAGTCTCAGTTCATGGACACAGCATTCACTGCTACTCTAAACAATCACACAAAACCTAATTACATCTTATAATAATATTCCATTTTATTAGGAATTTTTTTTTAAACACAGGAGAATCCAGAACAAAATGTGCAGTTTGAGTAGTAGACTGGTATTAGCAGACGATTTCCAACTTATGTCCACAAAAGTTATTTTAGTATGTAGTTCATAGCCTCTGCTCTCACCTGAGAATACCAGTCTAAATTCTTTATTTAAGAGGTAGCTTAGAGAACACCTTTATTGTTCTTCAGTTCAAAAAATGGTGCAGAAGTAGTAAAAAGGCTGAACCCAAGGGTTCTCTCATCACCTGAGGGCCAGTTACAGCAGCACAAAGTTCCAGGTACAGCCAGCTCTTGATGCAGAGTTCTTGGGGGTGGGAGAGGGAATAACAGATCCCTCTCCAGTTCAAACGCAGTGGCAGCAAAAATTTCCAGCCCACAGATTGCCTGTCAACAAGCAGACAGATCTTACTTCAAGAGGGCTCTTGCAGTAGGTAATTACATATAGGACTGACGCCGGCCGGCGGCAGGACCCCACGGAAAAATTTCTAGCTAGCGGTCCTGGCGGGGACCTTCACGTCAGGTGACGCGCGTCACTAGCGTCGGTATAAAGGCGGTCCCAGACGCCCGCCTTCCCGTTCTTTCCCGCCGTCAGCTCGTGCAGCGCCTCGCGGTTAAGTTCATATCGCTCAGTCCTGTTACTTCGTCGTTTTTTCTGAAAAAGTTTTCAGTATTGTATTTTATACTTATATCGTCAGGTGAACGTCGGTATATGTCGTCCCCTACAAAGAATAAGTGCGACTCGTGCGGCGCCCAACTGCGTCACAAAGACGGTCACTCCCTCTGCCTTTTCTGCTCCCCGACCACGCGGTCGACAAGTGTCCGCATTGCCTTCGTTTCAACGTGGCCACCCGCAGACGACGCCAGCAGTCCCTCGAAGCCCATCTCCTCAAAAAGAAGATGTCTGCGATGGAGAAGGAGTCGAAGAAACTTCGGCAGGCGTCGACCTCCCCTGAAGGGCACAAGAAGCGGGACAAGGAAAGGCACCGGGAGAAGGCCTCCTCTTCCACGACTCCGGCCGGAGTTGCGGCTAAGGTAACATCCCCTCCGGGGGATCGCCCGACAGCAGCCTCCAAAGCTTTGGAGGAGGCGTCGGCCTGCCCGCCGGGTTCGCGTTCGAGCCCTCTGGGCAAAAGGAGGCTCCAGCCCCAGTACCGCTGCAGGCTTGCGGCCTACTGGTGCGGGCACCTCCCTTAAGCCGGACGTTGGCTCCTCCGATGTAATCCGGGAGAAGGCCGCTAAGACGCTCGACCCTTCGGGGCGGCGCACGGCAGTGTCCCCCTTGGACCGGGCCTGTTCTCATCCTCGGCCCGTCTCCGACGAGGGACCCCTGAAGTCGGACGCCGGCTCCTCTGGCGTCCGCCGGGATTCGGCCCCTAAGCCACACGTCGGCTCCTCCGACGTGCGCCGGGCCTCGGAGCCTACGGCAGACCCTGCTTCGTCTGTCGTACCAGGCTCCCTGCAGCCTTCGCTGCCGTCAGGGGAGCCCCAGTCCCCCTGCCCGATCCCAGGGACTTTTCCCCTCCGTCCCCGGACGAGACTCGGGATCCTGGGCTACTGTCCGATCCTCTTCCTGAAGAGCCGGATCTGATGTCGGCTCCCCTGACACCGGCTCTGACACTGGCCCCGACACCGGCCCTGCCGACGCCGGTTCCGACACTGGCCCCTCCGACGCCGGCGGGGTATATTCCTCTTCCATCGAGCCCTCCACCCCATGGGCCTATCCTGGCTGATCCGCCCATGGAATACCCGGCTGGGCGTCTGCTCGGCAGCTCCTCCAGTGCCTGGGTATCCACCATCCTATCTGGCCGGTTTTCTGAGTCCATGGTATCCTGCGCTGCAGTACCAGGCAACTCGGCCGTCATGGTGACGCCGCGCGGTACCACAAGCTCGGTATATCCTGGCGGTTCGGATCTCTCCTACAGTTTCCTCCAGTACAACTATCCCCCTCCACGCCCCCTAGGCGCGGTGGATCTTCAGAGACTCTTGTCTGCTGGTGGGCTGAGACCAAGGCTCAGCTCACCAAGGAAATCGACCGTCTTCTGGCGACAGTGCCACCCCCGGCTCCCATACACCCCAGACGGCACACTCCCTCTCCTCCTCCGGATTCCCGGGCTTTGCCCTCGGGATCCAGAGAGGGGCAGGACACGCGTTCTGGGATTACCCCTAAGGAACCCGTTCCTCCCCCTAGACGAGCTAGGGAGTCTTACTCTGCTTCAGATTCTTCTTCCTCATCTCTCTCGGACTCCTCGGAAGCTTCTGATGGCTGTTCCGAGAAAGACAACGAGCCGCGCTGTCCGTCCAAGCCCCGGCGGAGGACTCCTCCGAAGTCCCCTCCGGAGGATCCTTCCTTCACAGAGTTGCTCAGGAAGATCCAGGAAGTCCATCAGTGGCATTCCTTAGAGCCAGATCCTCAACGGGTTAAACTCGCGAACATCTGGACTTGCCCCACGGCTCCTACTCTTGTGCCACCTGGATGGGCCTCACACCCACCTTGTTTCCACTATTTGGAAGCAACGTCGGCTTTGGCCCACTTCCAGGAAGTCAGACAGGCTATACCAGGCTCCGGAGGTGTAGACTTCTTAGACTCTCACCCCGCGCAGACTTGGTTGTGATTAGCGCCGTTCACGGCGGTCAGCACACCGAAACACTGAGCTCATCTCCCGGATAAGGAATCCGCCTTCTGGATCAGTATGGAAGGAGTCTCCGCTTCTTCCACACTGGGGATTAGGGCCCTGAATTATGTAGCACATATGGGGGATTACCAGAAGGCTGTCCTTACCCAGGCGGAATCTAAGATTGACTCTTTGCCTGACTCCCAAGTCAAGCAGGAGTTAGCCGACCTGGTCTGCTCTGCTCGTTCGGCCAATCGTCATATTTTGAGGACAACCTACGATGCAGTGGACACCGCTGGATGGAGCTCTGTGTTCGCCGTAAGTCTTCGGTGTCATGCATGGCTCCGTGTGTCAGGTCTGGTCCCGGAGGTGCAGTCAGCGATCCAAGAAGCACCTTTCAGGGGTTCTGTGCTTTTCGGTGGTGATGTCAAAGACATCATCACTGATTTGCAGGAGAAGGACGGACCCTTAAATCTGTTGATTCAATGTACCGTCCCCATCCCCCACAGCGCCGTCCCTTTCTCAGGCAGCTGGCCTCAGCGAAACCTCAGGGAAGGCGGGCCACTAACAGCAGGCCCCCACAGCTGTCAGGCCCCGCTGACCAAAAAGCGGCCGGGTACCCCAGCTACGGCGCTGCCTCACACCACCTGACTCCTTCCCTCTCCCACTGCCTCCGGACACCCCGGGGGAACCGGTAGGAGGGAGGTTCTCACTTCACCTTCCAGGTTGGGAGAGGATAACTACAGATTCATAACTACATATATTGGATAACTACAGATATTGCTGATGGGCGATCTGAATATGCCAGATGTTAACTGGAGTGCAGTTGCAGCAGCCACTTCGAAGAGTGGGGTTATTCTAGATGCCCTACAGGGGGCATGCCTTAGACAACTAGTATTGGAGCTCACTCGAGAGGGAGCAATCTTAGACCTGGTTCTCTCAAATGGAGATGAAGAGGATCACAGATGTAGAAGTGGGTAGCCATCTGGGAACTAGCGACCATCGAACAGTATGGTTCCAATAAACACAGCAATAGAGTCAAGCCATACAAAGGCAAAAGTACTGGACTTTAGGAGGCTGACTTTGCCAAAATAGATGAGTGCTTAAGGAATGCACTAGCAAATGGGCAGGAAGGAGGGTGGAAGAACAATGAGAATAATAAAACTGCCATCACAGAGTAACTAGCCTTTGTGAAGCAAATAAACAAAAAGCAAGCGATGTAAGAAACCACTATGGTTCTCAAAGGAAGTGGCAGTGAAGGTTCAAGAGAAAAGAAAGCATTCAGGAAGTACAAGGAATCACAGAAGGAGCAGGACAGAGAACTGTATCAGTTAAAGCAAAGAAGCTGGGAAGGCAGTCAGAACAGCAAAGGCCCAAACTGAGAAAAGATGGCCAACTCAGTTAAGAAGGATAAAACCTTTTATAGGTACATCAGGAGCGAAGACCAAGGGAGGGATAGTGAGGCCCTAATAAAGGGGAGGGAGGTGGGCAAGGGTGACTGTGAAAAGCAGAGATACTAAACAAATATTTTGCTCTGTATTTACAAAGGAAGAGGGTACCTAAAACAAACAGTAGAGACACTCTGGATACAGAAGTTGATACCAGCCCATTTACAGAAGAAAGGGTTCTGAAATAACTCTTAAAACTGAAGGTGGACAAAGCAATGGGGCCTGATGGGATTCATCCCAGAATTCTAAAACAACTAAGGGTGGAATTAGTGACACCATTGACTACCCTGTTTAACAAATCATAGGAGGATGGGGTGGTACCCGAGGACTGGGGGAGGGCAGATGTGATTCCCCTTCACAAAAGTGGGAGCAAGGCAGAAGCAGGAAACTACAAACCTGTTAGTTTAACCTCAGTGGTAGGGAAAATGATGGAATCACTTCTGAAGGAAAGAATTGTCGAGTATCTAGAGGCCAGAGGGGCACAGGACCCAAGGCAGCATGGATTCACAGCGGGAAGGTCATGCCAGACAAATCTGATAGATTTCTTTGACTGGGTGACCAAAGTAGTAGATATGGGAGGGGCTGTGGACATGGCCTACCTAGACTTTAGCAAGGCATTTGACACAGTCCCACACAAAAAATTAATATACAAGTTAGCTAGCCTGGGAGTGGGTCCCATGATGACAGCCTAGGTAAAAAATTGGCTGGAGAATAGGACACAGAGAGTAATAGTAAATGGAGTCCACTCTGAAGAAAGGTGGGTTACTAGTAGGGTACCACAGGGTTCAGTATTAGGACCGGTCCTCTTCAGTGTCTTTATAAGCGACATCGCAGAGGGACTGGAAGGAAAAATATGTCTCTTTGCAGATGACACAAAGATCTGCAACAGAGTTGATGCACAAGGTGGGGTGGAAAGGATGAAAAGGGACTTGACAAGGTTAGAGGAATGGTCACATGTATGGCAGCTTAGATTCAATGCTAAGAAGTGCAAGGTAATGCACCTGGGAAACAAAACCCAGGGGAAGAGTACACAATGGGGGCTGAGATACTAACAACAACAAAATGGAAAGGACCTGGGGGAGTCATATCAGATGACCTAAAGGTGGGCAAGCAATGTGAGAGGGCAGCAAGGAGGGGCTGGGGGATACTGGGATGCATAGGAGAGGTATCACCAGTAGAAAACAGGAAGTTATTGTCCCTCTGTACAGACAGCTGGTCAGACCCCATCTGGAGTACTGTGTGCAGTTCTGGAGACCCAGTCTTCGCAAAGACATACACAGGATGGAAGCTGTCCAGAGGAGGGCAACTAAAATGGTGCAGGGTCTGCACCAGAAGACATATGAAGAGAGACTTAAGGAGCTTACTATGTATAGCCTCGAGGAAAGGAGGGAGAGGGGGGACATGATAGAAACTTTCAAGTACCTCAAGGGAATCAACAAAATCAAGAGGGTAGCATCTTTCAAAAAATAGGTGTGCAAGAACAAGGGCACAATTTAAAAGATAGAGGGGGCTCAGAGGTAATTTAAGAAGTATTTTTCACAGAGAGGTTGTGGTTGCATGGAGCGGCCTTCGGAGGAGAGTCGTGTAGTCAAAAACAGTGGTGGAATTCAAGCATGCATGGGACAGTCATAGGGCAATTCTAGGGGGTGGGGGTAGAAAGAAGCAGGCTGCTGGTTAACTAGGATCTGCAGCTTATCCAGTAGGCAGGGAAATGGGCAGACTGGGTGGGCCAAGCGGTCCTTATCTGCCGTCAAATTCTATGTTTCTATGGGTGCTTCAGATCATAGCAGAGGGGCACTCTATAGAGTTTCTGCAGAAACCTCCACGTCACACCCCTCTGAACTCCTCTTACTCAAGGGACCATCTTCCTTTGGTCAGAGAAGAAATCTCTGCTCTCTTTGCGAAACAGGCTATAGAACCCGTCCCCCCTCATCTCCACAGGACGGGTTACTATTCCCATTTCTTCCTCGTACCAAAGAAGACGGGAGATCTCAGACCCATTCTCGATCTCAGCTCCCTGAACCTATACGTGGAATACAAGAGGTTCAGGATGCTCTCCCTTCAAACCCTCTTGTACCTGGTTCGGCCGGGCCAATGGCTTTGTGCACTGGATATGCAGGATGCGTACCTGCACATCCCCATTCGCCCTTCGCACTGAAAGTACCTCAGGTTTGCGTTCCGGGGGACCACTACCAATTCTGGGTGCTCTCATTTGGTCTTTCCTCGGCTCCCCGAGTCTTTACTAAATGCCTGGCGGTGGTAGCGGCCCACCTGCGTTCTTTGGGAGCTCAGGTTTTTCCCTACCTGGACGACTGGCTCCTGGCGGCCCCGTCCAGGGAGGAACTCCTGTATTTTCTCTCCCTCACCCAGCAGGTTTTCACTGGCCTAGGTATTACCATCAACCATTCCAAGTCTCACCTGGATCCTTCACAGAGGCTCCAGTTCATTGGGGCAATCCTCGACGACATTGTGCAAGGCCTTCCTGCCTCTGGACAGGGGGGCCTCCCTTCAGTCCCAGATTTCCCTCCTATCGGAACACAGGAGGGTTCCGGCGAGGTCGGTGCTCCGTCTACTGGGGCTTATGGCGGCAGCCATCCTGACGGTTCCGCACGCACG
The DNA here is from genome assembly GCA_016271365.2 of Neoceratodus forsteri. NCBI lineage: Eukaryota > Metazoa > Chordata > Ceratodontiformes > Ceratodontidae > Neoceratodus > Neoceratodus forsteri. Next base: position 1,735,160,306 of record CM057449.1, read on the forward strand.
CCTCCACATGAGAATCTCTCTGTGGACTCTCTGATCTCAGTGGGATCAACGGGTAGACGACCTAGATCATCTGGTCCTGATCTCCTCACCAATGGCAAGAGACTTACAATGGTGGATGATTCGAGAGAACCTATTCCGGGGGGTCCCCTTTTTTCATCCTCCCGCCGATCAGACTCTGACCACGGATGCTTCAGGCGAAGGTTGGGGGGCCCATCTGGGTCCTCACCGAACCCAGGGCCTATGGTCAAAGCTGGAGATAGTCCTCCACATCAACGTGCTCGAGCTCCGAGCAGTGCTGTATGCTCTCCAGGCCCTTCACCAATACATCCTTCCCAGTCACCTAGCTGTCCAAACGGACAACATGTGCATGGTGTGGTACATCAACAAGCAGGGAGGGACTCGGTCCTACCCGCTATGCGGGGAAGCGATGAGGGTTTGGGATTGGGCAGTGCTTCACAACCTTCACCTCACAGTGATCCATGTTCGGGGTCGACAACGTCCTGGCAGACAGACTAAAGTGCTCGTCGGCTCTACCACACAGTGGGAGTTGGACGAAAAATCCTAAAAAGCATCTTCCAGATTTGGGGACTCCTCAGATAGACCTGTTCGCCTCCTCCCAAAACGCAAAACTTCCAATCTTTTGCTCGTTCGCTCCAGAGCGAGACGCTTTCTGGAGCGACGCTCTATCTCTAAGCTGGAAGGACAGATTCGTCTATGCTTTTCCCTCAATTCCTCTGATACCTCGTGTGCTGCAGAAGCTTGCTTTGGAAGGAGCGAGAATGATTCTGATCACTCCTTTTTGGCCCAGGCAAATCTGGTTCTCTCTTTTACAACAATTCTCAGAGGTTCCTCCTCTTCCTCTTCCTTTATCTCCAGGATTGCTGACCCAGGATCAGGGGACCCTGGTCCATCCGGGACTCAAGTCCCTTCAACTTCATGCATGGCTCCTGCAGACCTAGCTCAGTCTTGTTTTGGCGTCTCTCCTAAGGTGGCGAGATTCTGGTGGAGGCTAGGAAACCCTCCACTAGGTCCACCTACGCCATGAAATGGAAGAGATTTTCCATCTGGGCTGCATCCAGGAACGTGGAGCCCTTTTCCTGTCCTGCGACCATTCTGCTTGAGTACATGCGTCATCTTTTCGACCTGGGTCTCAGTCACTCCTCTTTGAAAGTCCATATGGCGGCTATCTCAGCCTACCATGTTCCTTTCACTGATAAGGTATTTACCCAGCTGGAGGTCTCCAAAACTTTCCTTAGAGGGGTCCTTCATCTCAGGCCCCCTGTCCGAACCCGAGCTCTGCCTTGGGACTTAAACTTTGTCCTCGAGAAACTTAACCTTCCTCCCTTTGAGCCTGCGGCTTCCGCAGACTTGAAGTTTTTATCGTGGAAGACGCTCTTCTTGGTGGCCATTACTTCTGCTCATAGAATTTCCGAGCTCCAGGCTCTGATGTGCAAAATCCCTTATTTGATTTTTCACAAAGAACGAGTAGCTCTCCGCATGAATCCTAAGTTTCTTCCGAAGGTGATAGCGGAATCTACCTTGAATCTGTCTATTGAACTACCTGATTTCTTCACTCAGTACTCCACTCAAAGAGAATACCTGCCCCATACCATGGATGTTCACAGGATTCTGAGATACTACACCGCTAGGACAAAGGATCTCAGAAAGACTGATCAGTTGTTCGTCTCCTTTGCTCACAAAAGAGAAGGCAATACTGTTTCTAAGCAATGCCTATTGAAATGGTTGGCCCATTGCATCACTTTCTGTTATGACAAGTACAACAAGACCCTCCCGGGTCAAGTCAGAGGCCACTCCACTCGTGGAGTTGCCGCCTCTGCGGCTTGTTTCAAGAACGTGTCTGCGGCAGATATCTGTGCTGCCGCCACTTGGACTTCCATCCATACCTTCACTAAACACTACAGTTTGGACATTGCCTCTCGCCGTAGAGCAGGCTTCGGGTTAGCGGTCTTGCAAGGCCTCCTTTCTTGAGACCTGCTAGATTATCTGCTACTTTTTAGAGTAGTTCCTCCTCCCGGTGCCTTTTCATTTGTTCCAGACTGCTTGGGATTCTGTCCTATGTGTAATTACCTACTCCAAGAGCCCTCTCGAAGTAAGATAGTACAGTTACATAAGAACTTACCGTAACAGTAGATCTTTGAGAGAGGCTCTTGCAGTAGGTAATACCTTCCCGGCCTCCATCCTCCTAGGCTTTTTCAGCTCCTTTTCCATTGAGGAAATATCTGCTTCTCTCGTCCGGGCCTTCTGGGCCTGTGGCGGAAAAGAACTGGAAGAAGCGGGCGTCTGGGACCACCCTTTATACCGGCGTCATGTGGCCGCGGTCACCCTGTTTATAGGCGGTCCCGCCGGGACCACTAGCTAGAGAATTTTCCGTGGGGTCCTGCCGCCGGCCGGCGTCAGTCCTTATGTAATTACCTACTGCAAGAGCCTCTCTCGAAGATCTACTGTTCGGTAAGTTCTTACGTAACTGTACTTTCCCATCCTTCATGGGCTGTCCACCTCATCCCCTGAAATATCAGCAGCAGAGACTGTCCTTCTTGAAGTGGGTTGGTCAGGGAAACATAGAAACATAGAATTTGATGGCAGATAAGGACCGCTTGGCCCACCCAGTCTGCCCATTTCCCTACCTAATGGATAAGCTGCAGATCCTAGTTAACCAGCAGCCTGCTTCTTCCTGCCCCCGGCCCCTAGAATTGCCTTATGACTGTCCCATGCATGCTTGAATTCCACCACTGTTTTTGACTCCACAACCTCCTCCGGAAGGCCGTTCCATGCATCCACAGCCCTCTCTGTGAAAAAAGTACTTCCTTAAATTACCTCTGAGCTGCCCCCCCCCATCTTCAAATTGTGTCCCCTTGTTCTTGCACACCTATTTTTTGAAAGATGCTACCCTCTTGGACTTTGTTGATACCCTTGAGGTACTTGAAAGTTTCTATCATGTCCCCCCTCTCCCTCCTTTCCTCGAGGCTATACATATTAAGCTCCTTAAGTCTCTCTTCATATGTCTTTCAGTGCAGACCCTGCTCCATTTTAGTTGCCCTCCTCTGGACAGCTTCCATCCTGTCTATGTCTTTGCGGAGATTGGGTCTCCAAAACTGCACGCAGTACTCCAGATGGGGTCTGACCAGCTGTCTGTACAGAGGGATAATAACTTCCTGTTCTCTACTGGTGATGCCTCTCCCTATGCATCTCAGTATCCCCCCAGCCCTCCTTGCTGCCCTCTCACATTGCTTGCCCACCTTTAGGTCATCTGATATGACTACCCCCAGGTCCCTTTCCATTTTTGTTGTTGTTAGTATCTCACCCCCCATTGTGTACTCTTCCCCTGGGTTTTTGTTTCCCAGGTGCATTGCCTTGCACTTCTTAGCATTGAATCTAAGCTGCCATACATTTGACCATTCCTCTAACCTTGCCAAGTCCCTTCTCATCCTTGCCACTCCACCTTGTGCATCAACTCTGTTGCAGATCTTTGTGTCATCTGCAAAGAGACATACTTTTCCTTCCAGTCCCTCTGCAATGTCGCTTATAAAGACATTGAAGAGTACCGTCTAATACTGAACCCTGCGGTACCCCCTTTCTTCAGAGTGGACTCCATTTACTATTACTCTCTGTGTCCTATTCTCCAGCCAATTCTTTACCCAGGCTGTCATCTTGGGACCCACTCCCAGGCTGGCTAACTTGCATATTAATCTTTTGTGTGGGACTGTGTCAAATGCCTTGCTAAAGTCTAGGTAGGCCATGTCCACAGCCCCTCCCTGATCTACTACTTTGGTCACCCAGTCAAAGAAATCTATCAGATTTGTCTGGCATGACCTTCCCGGCTGTGAACTGCGCTGCCTTGGGTCCTATGCCCCTCTGGCCTCTAGATACTTGACAGTTCTTTCCTTCAGAAGTGATTCCATCATTTTTCTACCACTGAGGTTAAACTAACAGGTCTGAGTTTCCTGCTTCTGCCTTGTTCCCACTTTTGTGAAGGGGATCACATCTGCCCTTCTCCAGTCCTCGGGTACCACCCCATCCTCCCATGATTTGTTAAAGAGGGTAGTCAGTGGTGTCACTAGTTCTACCCTTAGTTCTTTTAGAATTCTGGGATGAATCCCATCAGGTCCCATTGCTTTGTCCACCTTCAGTTTTAAGAGTTCTTTCAGAACCCTTTCTTCTGTAAATGGGCTGGTATCAACTTCTGTATCCAGAGTGTTCCCACTGTTTGTTTTAGGTACCTCCTCCTCTTCCTTTGTAAATATTGAGCAAAAATATTTGTTTAGTATCTCTGCCTTTTCACAGTCTCCCTTGCCTGCCCACCCTCCCTCCCTTTATTAAGCCTCACTATCCCTTCCTTTGTCCTCTTTTGCTCCCTGATGTACCTCTAAAATGTTTTATCCCCTTCTTAACTGAGTTGGCTATCTTTCCTCGGTTTGGACCTTTGCTGTTCTGACTGCCTTCCCAGCTTCCTTTTGCTTTAACTGATACAGTTCTCTGTCCTGCTCCTTCTGTGATTCCTTGTACTTCCTGAATGCTTTCTTTTCTCTTGAACCTTCACTGCACTTCCTTTGAGAACCATAGTGGTTTCATCACAGCTTCGCTTTGTTTATTTGCTTCACACAAAGGCTTGTTACCTCTGTGATGGCAGTTTTTATTATTCTCCATTGTACTTCCACCCTCCTTCCTGGCCATTTGCTAGTGCATTCCTAGGGCACTTTCCATTTTGGCAAAGTCAGCCCTCCTAAAGTCCAGTACTTTTGCCTTTGTATGACTTGACTCTATTGCTGTGTTTATTGTGAACCCTTACTGTTCGATGGTCGCTAGTTCCCAGATGGCTACCCACTTCTACATCTGTGATCCTCTCTTCATCTCCATTTGAGAGAACCAGGTCTAAGATTGCTCCCCCTCGAGTGGGCTCCAATACCTAATTGTCTAAGGCATGCCCCCTGTAGGGCATCTAGAATAACCCCACTCTTCGAAGTGGCTGCTGCAAATGCACTCCAGTTAACATCTGGCATATTCTGATCACCCATCAGCAATATCTCCCCTTTTTCTGCCATTCTAAGTATACTTTCTATCATTTCCTTGTCCATTTCCTCCCCCTGAGAAGGGGGTCTGTATACAACCCCTGTGCGGATTGTGGTTCCATTGCCGGTCTCCAAATTTACCCACAGTGCTTCTTCTCCTCCCTGTTTTCTCTTTTGTTCTGTTGCTTTGATTCCTTCCCTTATGTAAAGAGCTACTCCTCCTCCTCCTCTTTTACCCTCCCTGTCCCTCCTGTAGATGGATAGAGATGGAAAGGGCCAAGCTGAGGAGATACTGCAGCTATTGCAAACCACGGAGGTACTGCAGCTGTTGCTGGGTGCCATATCCCAAGGTCTTTTGTGTATTGGGAAAGAGAGGGCTTGGTGGGTTGTGGGGCTCAAACTGGGGGTGTATGCGGGGTATGGCATATAAAAACAGTGCAGCTTCCAGCCCCAGTGTACCCACAAGAAACTTTCAAATCTGGAACACACCCCAACTTTTTCTCCCCCAATTTCAACCCCTATTGGATAGGGAAGGAGGCATCTAGCAGCAGCTGAAGGAGGACCTAGTCAGCAGAGCCAAGGATAGAGATGGAATTAATTTAAATTTGTGGGCATAGTTGCCGAAGAGCAGCCGAAATTTGTATTTGCAGAGCGTCGCAAAGTTTTGCCACCACTCAGAAAGCTTGACCGCCCAAAATTGTGAAGTTTTCACCAGCAAATGGTGGAATTTTGCCTGCGAATGGTGATGTTCCACCATTTGCAGGTGAAATTCTGCACCTTACCAGTGGAACCGCGCTTCGTGGATCAATTTGCACTCCACGAATTGCGCTAAATTCATGGATTAATTTACGGAGCGATTTTTCCCAACTTCGCTCATCTCTAGCAATGGAGTTAAAAAGTGTACAAAAAAACCTCAAGACATAGAACTGATAGTTTTTTTTTTTTACTTTTTGTTTATTGAAAGTGTTTGAAATTTTAAACAGACCAAGGCAGACTGATGTGCAGTATACATGACGCACAGAGAATGTCCCTTTAAGAGGTGTTCCTTACAGTTCAAAATCCAATCCAAGGGATATCTCAAGGTCAATAATAATAGTCCAGTATTGGTAGGGTATACTCTTCTCCATCCCCCTGAGTTGTGGTACAAAGTCTGAACGTTCAGGCATGACATACATGACCCATTGCCTCCAGAAAATTTCAAAGTTGTCATATCTATGGTTCAGTTGAGCAGTAATTCTCTCCATCCAGTAAATTTCTGTCATCAAGTCTTGTCACAGATGAATAGAGGGGATCATAACTGACTATTAGATTCTTTTCCAAAATTATATGTGAAACATACAGGGGTTGAAAAATTTTTTGTGAGGACTCAAGTCCCGGACTTACGTTCCTTTTGTTCCATAAGTCCTTGGCAGGCACTGGCAAGTCGTCCTGGGGTACTGGTGTTCTGCCGCCTAAATTTTTACTAAAGCAAATAATAATTTTCTTGCTTCTCATAGGAAGCCACAGAAGGACGAGACTGAGGGATATCAAGTTCTTCCAGATGCAGAAAATCAGTCAGTCACACAAGCTCCCTCTCTGTGACCAAATATACACACATATATATTTTAATTTTCTATTCCCTATAAAGACAATCTCTACTTATGCAGCTTAACCATCGCTCTGCTAGTGACTACTCAGAAACACAGGGGTTCTCTCTGTGACCAATTTTTTTTCTTTATCAAAGTTGTCTCCCCTTTCAAAATAGTCCTCTATGGAGCCTACCCTGCTGCCAGGGACTAGTAAGACATTCAGAGCCCCTCTCTGTGGCCATACAGTGTTTTGTTTTTAAGCAAACTTCTCTCCCCTTTCAAGGGAACCCCCTGCTGCTTGCTGCCAGTCAGACACACTTGGCTTATGCAGCTTCCATGCTGCCAGTCAGGCACACATGATCCTCTGTGGCCAAAATTTGGGAGGCAATATAGTGCAGTGGTTTAAGGCTCTGAGCTACAAATCTGGAGACCTGGGTTTGAATTCCACAGCCTCCACTTGCATACTGTGTGACACTAAGCAAGTCACTTAACTTCCCTGTGCTCCCAGGTCACACCGGTAAACAAGCTTTCAGCTTTAATGTGCCACTCCTGGTTAAACAATTGGAAAAAAAAAATGTTTTCAGTCAATACTCTCTTCCTCTCCTCTTCTTACAGAGACCCTTTTGAAGCTAAATTCTTCCTGCCTGCTATTATATTTTAACTGAAGGATTTCAAGCCTGCATACAGTGTTAAAACTTAATTCCAATAACATGTCTTTCACTTACAGAATTAAGGGAGCAGGTGTGAAATAGCGCTAATCCTCCTAAACATGTGCCGTCTCTCTAACATATGGAAGGTTCCAAAAGTACCATCCGCGGTCAGGAATGAGGGTAGTGCACTGAATGAGGGTGGCTAACCCAAAATAAGTTATCAAATAAAAAAAAAGTCACAGCACTCTTACAAAAATAAAGCAGCCCAAAACGTAAATTCTGCTCTTCACCAATTTAATAATCAACACTGTGTTTCTAGCCCTAGCCTTGTCTCAATGCTTCCAGAGGAGAGCTGTGACTTTCTGGAATATCTACTATATGGTACTGTACTCAGCCACGAACTTCCACGGCGCTTATATTCTCCTTGCTACCACACACTCATCTCGTGAGATGTGGTTGCGCCAGAATGTCATCCGATTAGGAAGCATGCAGTGACAATTCGATCCCCAGTCTCACTAAGGGCATGCGTGGTGCACAACAGGCGGCAGAGAGACGGAGATACAAATAAAGGCGTGACTGCTCAAAGTCCAGGAGGGGGAAGGAAAAAGAAATGGTCACAGTCACGGAGTTCTACCAGCAAGCTGCACATGCGCACAAAACTCTGCCAGTGAAGCAAGTCCGTCGGACTTGAAACAGCTTTAAAGGGAAAGTCCTGCTGCACTTTCAGCAGGTCCCGGACCTCGGACTTGGGGAATTTTCATCCCCTGAACATACAATAGTAAACTTTTATATTTTTGACAGAGTGACCACACTCCATTGCTAAAATATACACTCCATTCTTGAAATGTTTACTTTCATCCCTCAAATTTTCATCTCAAAATCTGCACCAGTCCCTCCAAACAATACACCCCAGTCCCTCTCAAAATGTACATTCCAAATTTACACCGTGTTTTGACCATTGAGAAATTGTAGTACAGTACAGCTTCTTGTCAGAGAAAAAAAATCGGATGGTTTTCTTTACGCAGCCTGTAAAATGCTACTGTTTTATTTTTGAATCCAACAAAACACCACTGATTTTACTTATTTATTGATGGATTTTAAATTTTTGACCAGGAGAGTGCAATCTGATTGTTTCCAGATGTATGGGGGGATACGTAAGTTATTAACACAGGCAGTATTAGCCAGAGCTGACGAATATCAATCACAACATAAAAAATATGAAGAATTACAAAAAATACAATAAGATAAAATGAACAGTAATCTAAATAGTAGCAGAGAAGCTGCCCCATTAGCGCATTGGTAATATTACCGCTTGTGACACCAGCGACCTGATTTTGGGAGTAAGCTCCTCACATTGCTGGGGTCTGGCTGGTGGAAAGAGGATGGAGCATCCCATGAATGGCTCTGCTTTGGGAAGGGTGGGAGCTGTGCCCTGTCTCTGCAATCACCACCTAACAGAGGCTTGGTGATATTGCAGCTAATGCCATCAGGTATGGAAGGACACCTCCATATGCCAACATGGTGCACACGTGTACTTTACTGCATGGTTGGTATCCCTAGGGGAGAAAAGCAGAGGAAGAAACCCAGTCAAAGCTTGTTATTAATGCAACAAAGTCACAAGTAATGTTGTTTATAAGGGATAAAGCTACAATCTCAGTAAACCATTCCTTACATGTTGAAACACGTGAACATACAGCACTGGAACAGGTTCACGGTTATAGATACTTTGGTATTTGGATCGATGATAGAATTAAGTGGGATATACATATTAATTGTCCGACTAAAGAGGTGGGAAAGCAACTGGGAGCACTATATTGAGCGAGGCATTGTATGCCTATGGAAGTTAGGAGTCATGTTGTTAATTCACTTATTTTATTGTTTTTAGATTATGGAGTCCCATAGTTTGCAGGGACCTCGGCAATGGAACTCTCAAAACTAGATACAGTTTTCATAACAGAGTGACTAGGTTTGTAGTAGATGTACCTAGAAGAATGCATAGATGTGCATTATATAAAATTCTTAACTGGCATCATCTCAATGATAGAAGACTTCTTCGCATGCTAGCTTATATGTTTAAATGTTTTAAAGCTAACGTACCCGAGTATATATTAGATAAAATTCAAGCTAGAAGTATAAGAAATGGTCTTAGATCTGTGGCAGGGTTGGAATTTACATTACCTCAGTGTAAATTAGAAATAGGAAGAACACATTTTTCTATATGGGTCCCCAGATATGGAATTCTGTGCCTCTCACACTTAGACCTTTACACTCTAATTTTCATTTTGGAGCAATAAAAAATGGTACATTTCATGGGAACATCAAAAGTTAAGCTGTTGCTCTGAACTGCATTGTGCATAAGAGATGTCTCTTGTTTAGAACTGCACTATTTTATAGGTTACCCACAACTGTGGTAATGTATTTTTACATTGTAAATAAGTAAAGATGTTTGTTTCATAATAGTTAACTATCTTTGTTTTATACAAAGGATAATAATGCCTGATGTACAGGTGATAACCATGGTGTAATCACCTCGGTGGTTGCTGGGGCATCAGTAAACCTCAAGAGCGCAGCTCGAGAGGTTTACCATTGCCCTAGCAACCATGAGAGGTGATTACACCATGGTTATCACCTGTACATCAGGCATTGTCATTTATAGTGTATGGGACTCACATGAGAAGTTACACCCCCCTCCAACACAAGTAATTTAGCTTTACCTTATTAATGAATCTGCACTACAGCCACATGATTGTGTAGGAAAACAATTTATTAGGGTTCATGGACTGAACGACAGTGGGCAAAAATAGCACCAGAGCTAAAATCTCTATCAGACATAGCGATCGCTAGACTTAGTAACAGTAAACTGAGACAATTGGAATGTTATTTGAATACTGTACTAACAGTCATATTCTGGGTGTGTTGGCATTCTGTTTTGTAAACCCACTGCTATGACATAGATGAGAGAGGTTTATAAGGTTCTGACATCACAGCAGTGGGATTACAAGGTTGTAATCTGCTTGATTTTAGTGGGTAATAAGGGCTACCCATACATTATATTATAGTATTTGGTGATTATAAGTTATCAGTGTTTATGAAACTTATTTATGTAATTTGAAGTTATGCACCAAGGAGCTTACTGGAAATTAACTCGTCTCAGATGAGTATCCTATTCATTTCTTGAAAACGAATCGCATTTTTTACTGCTACTACTTACAGTTTAGTCTGTCTTGGCAGTGTTGGCACCACCCACAGGCTCATGCACTACTGACCTGGTACTCTGCCAACAACTGTAGCAGTCCTGGGCAAGTAATGGGTATGAGTAAGCCCAGGAAAAGGTAGGTGACTGGGGGGGGGGGGCAAACTGCAGAAAGTGGAGTAAAAAACTTGATGAAAAATAAAACAGTAGCTGAGAAGGATCATTTAAAGCAGGACAATATTTCAGATCAGTAGAAAATTAGACGCTAAATCATTTAGTAAGCAGGGACAAAGACATTCCATGTTTGGTACCAGAATAAAAAAATCCTGAGCTATTGTCAGTGTCGCTGACTAGGAGTGTAGTTCAGTTAGTGTCAGCAGATGGTGAATCTCTTAGGAGATGCAGCTGTGCTTGTAAGGCATAACGAAGTGTGTCAGAGTGCTTCACACGAGGAAGATTATTCCATGGAGGAATCTGAATAAGAAACCTGCCTGGTCTGTGGTCTTGTAGCATTTGGGGGTTGAGAAAGACCTTTAGTGATTGATTCTGAATGTTTAAGGAGATGGGCTAGCTGTAGATGAAAGGGAGTGCGTGTACCGTAGCGGGGAAGATTTATCCAGTATAAAAGTGTGTGTCGACTCCCCAGATTTGGCAAATTAAGGCTGCAGTATAAGGTGCAGTGGGGGTGTGGATTGGGAAGAGTGTTAGCATGAGGAGTTAAAGATAGTGTCAGGTCCTGCAAGAAAGGTTTTGTTGGCAGCCACACACCATGACTCCATTGTAGTGGACATGGTATGACAACTGGCTTGGAGAGGGAGACTAGCTTTATTACAGTGTGGCGATAGGGCACAAAGTCTAGGGAGAAGCTCCATCACTGTTCCCTGCAGAACCCAGCAGTGCTTTGTTCACTTTACACGTTGCTGCCCTCTGCACTTTATTGCATTGTTGCTCTTCAGAAACTCTGCCTAGTACAGCTTGTTTTGTTACTACTTAATTGCATAACTTGTACTTTTGTGACCTGTTTGTTTTAACGTACTGCTGCACTCTTTCCATGCCCCTCCCTCAGGAGACATCTGAAAATGAAGTGTTTCAGCTTAGTATGTCTCTCCTGGGTGAAATGTGTGTGGTGGCTTTCAGAATGAAACTGACTTGTGCAGTCTCTAGAGGTTTCAGAATGGTGTTATACCACAGAAAGGTACAGTCACATTCCGTGACCTTTGAACTGTGGTACAACAGCATTTTGAAAGGGATGGAATTCTGTCCAGAACAATGCTCTCTTATACACTATACATACATACATGCATTAAATAACATTAGTGTAGCTAGCATCTAGGTGTAAGGAGAAGTCCAAGTACTAGTCCAGCCAGATGGCAAGTTTTTTGGACCGACTGATCTGTTCTGTCAGTGACCCATTTGGGGCTGTGAACTGAGGGGTAATGTTAAGCCTGACCAGTTTGTGTTTCATGCTGGAAAACACTAACATCATTCTTTTTCTATTTAGGGTAAGGCCGTTGGCAAGGAACCACTGTTGTTGTTAAACTCCATCAATATTATGTTTTCAGTGTCAGATGTGATAGAACCAGAGTAAAAAATGGATTAGTGCCCCTGTACGTGTGAATGCCGCAGTAGGACATTTCAGGTAGCCATGTGGCCAATGGCCACTAAAGCAATTAGTTTGGCTACTAGATTTTGAAACTTAGCAGTCAATTGACTAACTGCCCATGGAGTGAATTTTGAGCCCTTAAAACTGGTAGACACTAGCCGGCCCAGTAGCACTGAGGGTTGAGGCACTGGATGCCACACCTCACACCATGCCGGTCACCCATGTTCAGAGGCAAGCTTGGGCCACTGGGGGGGGGGAGAGGTCTAGGAGATGAGTGTAGCGGCCGCTGGTCTGGTGTAATCTCCTGGATTGGGGAGGCTAGTTTCCTCGCTCTTGGCTGACACCCGGTGGAAGTCGGATGTTCGACCAAGGGTAGTCTGGGGGCTGATGAATGTCGGGAGGGTGGAAGAAGCATGCGGCTTCTGGGAGCGCACGCACACCTCCATGTACACACGCTCACCTGTGCATCGCTCTTCTGGGCAGGACAGGGGAAAACCCAGAAAATTCTGTGTCTCCCTGTGGCCTATTGTGATGGCTTCTGATGCCCTCGAATCCCGCTCCTTGTCAATCCCCAAGAGAGGGGAAGAGGATGGTGGGTTTGGGGCAAGAGAGGGGCCTGATGGAAGGTGTAAATGGCCATGGGGAACAAATGACATATAGAAAAAAAATGGTAGGCACAAACAATACTGATTTGGATACCAAATTTTTAAAGTTAGTGGCCAAACTGACCATCAGGTCACTAACTGATTTTTACCACCCTGGTGAATGTAGGAGGAGATGCAGTAAAGGGGGGGGGGAGGTCATTGAGAAAGAATAGAAAGCAGCATGGTAATGGTATGGTGTCTTGGGGTACCTTGATCTCTATGGAAAGAGGGGAGGAGATGAATTCAGTGATGGGAACAGTCTGGTATCGGGCAGTGACTTACAGTTGGACTTAAACCAGCTAATCATCTAGGAGATAGGCCTGCATTAGTCAGCAGACCAGGAGAGATGGTAGGATTTTGTCAAGCGTCTTGACTAAGTTTACAGAAGTTTACAAAAATCACAGTTTTATAGTAACCATGATCTATGGCCTTGTTGATATGGCCTGTTAGTTGGCAGAAGGAAGTAACTGTGAAATAGTTGAATCTGAAACCAGATGTGAATGAATGAATGGAGAAGATTAGAGCCTTTTGCTCTCTTCCAAAGGGGGGAGAAGGTTGCCACTTTCAGCAGCGCTACTGCCACCTGTAGACATTCAGGTTGCAGTATGCTCGAGAGACAGGGAGGAGGGGACTTTGAGCGGCGTTTCGCATAGCGTGCGTGGGTTTGTTCACATTGGGGACATGGTCCCATCATGCTGGCATTTCTAGGGAGGAGACAGGGCACAGAGAAGAAGGTGCAACCATGAGGGGTAAATTCCTTTCCACCCATGGCCACATGACGGGTGGTACATCCAGCTGGAAGATGATGTATCCGCTGAGGCGGAGGGTGCAAAAAGTGTGAATTAAAAAAAAAAAAAAGAGATAAAACAGCTTGACTTATCTTACCTTGGTCTGCATTATGGGTCCACCACCATTTATTCAACTACTGTAGTTCGCAGCTTCAGGGTCCTTCTTGATCAAACACTCCATTTGGAATCCCGTGTCAGCGTGATTGTCAGCTTTGCTTTTCAGTGCCTGCATGCCATTACCAGGATTTGTCCTTTCCTAACTTCAGAAATTGCTGCTACCTTGGTCCACCATTTTGTTTTCTCATGACTGGAGTACTGTAACGCCCTCTTGTCTGACCTTGCAGTGTGAATATTACATCATCAAGTTCATTCTAAATATTGCCCCTCATATTCTGTCTGGCTCTGGGAAGTTTGATCATGTCTCATCTCTCCTTGCCAAACTTCATTCAAACAACATGAAGTCTTGCTATATTCTGACATGTGTAGTGAGTCCCAACCTTTGAACTGCCCCAGAGATAAAAGAGTTAAACTTTCCATGCCAGGCATGGAACGCTGAGCTCAAGCTCGGTTGAGATTCTGTCTGTTGTTCTTCAAACTCAAACCGTCAGATTCTTTACTCCGCCTCACTGAACAGTCACTCCGGAGATTTCTCCTTCTGCTCGGTTCATTTCGTCGGTTCAAGTACCATTTTCTCGGTTTTCGGCCGAAATTAAACCGTAACCTGTCGGTTCAGTCTCTGTGGTATTTGTGAGTACCAGATAGGTTATATTTTACTCTATTCTGTGTGGAACTTGTAAACCGTTCATCGGTTCAGTTTGAACCGATCAAATTGTTTAAAAAATCTTAAATTGTACTTTTAGAGTGTGGTTACCGGTTCTTATCGGTTCTAAAAACAACGGATTTTATTACATTTTTTTTCCACGACCCGTGACACGGTTGGGAACCGATAAGAGGGTCTTGCCTGGCGGATTGTCATAAAAGTTTAAGTTTGGATAGGACTGGCACTATGTCTGAGAAACCCAAAAGAAAAACCGGGCCCACTGGGTTTCAACACTGTAGTGTGTCTGGGGAAGTCTTTGCCAAGGCTGATCCCTACACCACCTGTGTTTATTGTCTGGAGTTTGACCACCTCAATGCAGACTGCCAGATTTGTAAAAATTTTCCTGCAGCTACCCTGGAAAAGAGAGTTGGTAGGCTCAGGGAAAGGGAGGCCAAAAAGTTCACTGAACCCGATAGTCAGCCCGGTTCGGTTCAAACCGAACCAGAAGGAGTGCCCTCTGACCAGGGTGAGACTTCTTCGGGCAAAAGGAGATCCGACTTTGAGGAGTCGGTTCCAGCAAAAGGACTAGAAAATCAGCTGGTGTGGAGCAAAACTTTCCTCTCCAACTGCTGAAGAAATAGCCAAGCGATAAAAATTGTCCAGTCACTTTCCTGGTTCCGACTGAACCGGCACCATCAGGTAAGGCTCGGTTGCCGGTTCCTCCGGTTTAAGAATATGATTTAGAGGAGTATTATGAACCGGAGGAGGGGAAGGAGGAGTATGAGGAGAGTGAATGTGGATTTGAAAGTCTGGATGTGCCCATTGACCCGGACATCTCCCCAGACAGACCTTCAGGAGTGTCTCCTCCTAGGCTTTCTGAGTCCCTTCTTATTTTATGTTTTATAAAAAAGTGGCTGAAACCCTCCAGCTCCCTATGGAGGAAGCTGTGGATGATCAAGAGGAGCCTAACTTTGTAGAAATCATGGATATCCCAGAGTCTAGGAGGCTGTATGTTCCCTTGCATAAATCTTTTGGGAAACAGACATTTAAAATTCTAAAAACTCCTAACACTGTACCTCCTGTGGATAAGAGAAGGGACAAGAGGTACACATTGTCAGGCTCTGATACGGAGTTCCTTACACAACAGTGCAGCCATGTTGGGGTAGTGCAGGCTGCAGCCTGTGACAAGGCAAATACTCCCTTGGCTTCACACCCCCCAGACAAGGACTCCAGGAGGATTGATGCCATGGCAAAGAAGCAGTACATGGCAGCATCCTTGGGACTCAGACAGGCGAATTATATGGCCTGCGTGGCTAGATATCAGAAATCCAGATGGGACACTGTCATAGCTTTAGCAAAACTGGTCCCTGGCCAGCTTGCCAAGGAGCTGGAGCAGGTGGCTGCTGATCGTATTGAGGCATCCAAGGTGCAATTCCATGCTGCAGTGGACTCAAATGATGTGTCATCAAGAGTCATGGCTACATCTGTGGCACTTCGAAGAATGGCTTGGCTCAGATGTACTAGTCTGTCACAGGATACCCAGACTAAGGCCATGGATTTTCCTGTTGTGGGTAATTCTCTGTTTGGGAGCAGACAGAGAATTATATGAAAAATGGATGAGTATAGGACCACCTATAGGAGTGCTCAGGCCAAGGAAAGGCAGGCCACTCCTCAAAGGCAGCTTCCCAAGGGCAGGCCTTTTCATAGGCCTTTTTACCAAGCCCAGGCATCCTCTTCTGCTTATGCCCAGAGGGGGTTCTTTAGAGGGAGAGGCAGACGGGGTACAAGCAGACCTGCTTCCACCCCTCAGCCCAAAGCCCCTGCCAAGCAGGCACCCTGATGGGGTTGCCAGGGCTGATTCTCAGCTACTTGTAGGGGGCAGGCTGGCTTACTTTGTCCAGGACTGGGAGTCTCTGACATCAGACAGATGGGTCCTGGAAGTAGTAAGCCAGGGACTGGTTCTCAGCTTCAGAAAGTTTCCAAAGATGAGAACCAGATCCTTTCCACCTGCAACCGTAGAGGCCCTTGCCTTAGAAGCAGAGGTCTCTTCCCTCCTAGCTCTCAGAGCTGTGAAGGGTTCCACCCCTACACCAGGGCAAAGGATTGTATTCCAGGTACTTCCTTACCCCAAAAAAGACAGGAGAATGGAGGCCCATCCTGGATCTCAGATACTTAAACAAGCACCTTTTAAAACCAAAATTCAAAATGGTGACTCTGGGAATTATTCTACCCTCTCTAAGGCCAGGGGACTGGCTAGTGTCCCTGGACCTCAAGGATGCCTACTTCCATATTCTCATCAGAAGCTCCCATCGAAAGTACCTCAGGTTCGAGCTGCCCTCAGGCCATTACCAGTTCAGAGCAATGCCCTTTGGCCTCACCTCTGCTCCAAGGGTATTCACAAAATGCCTGGCAGTAGTAGTCGCTTCTCTAAGAAGGCAGAACTTTGCCATCTTCCCTTACCTGGACGCCTGGCTCATAGTAGGCCAGTCCCCAGACCAAGTCAAGTTACACTTACAGATAACTCAGCAACTGCTCACTTCTTTGGGTTTCCTTCTAAATCTTCCAAAGTCAGTTCTAGAGCCTGTCCAGCTCCTCACCGTCATAGGCGTAGAGCTAGACACAGAGAAGGCCAGAGCCTTCCTTCCCCTGGACAGGGCAAGGACCCTGGTCTCTCTGGCCTCCTCTTTCACCCTGCAGGTATCTGGACCAGCAAGGCATTTTCTACAGCTCCTGGGGCACATGGCTGCTTCTACAGCAGTAGTGCAGGGAGCAAGATTTCAGATGATGGACATTCAGTTCCATTTGAGAGCCTTTGGTCTCAAAGGAAGGACCCTCTGACCAAATTGATCCCAGTAACTCGAACCCTGATACAGGCCCTACACTGGTGGCATGATCAGAAGAACCTGAGACAAGGGGTTCCCTTTGTCTCTCAGTTTCACTCTTTAATCCTTACTACAGATGCCTCCCTCTTGGGATGGGGGGCTCACATGGGGCGACCTCACCACCCAGGGGTTATGGTCCCCTCAGGATTCTCTGCTCCACATCAATCTGTTGGAACTCAGAGCAGTATTTCTAGCACTTCAAGCTTTTTCCAAATCTGTTCAGAACAAAGTTGTTCAGGTCAGAACAGACAACACCACCACAATGTGGTACATCAACAAACAAGGAGGCACTCGGTCTATGGCCTTGTGCACCGAAACAATGAAGTTGTGGTCTCTGGCTTACTCCCTGAACACCTCCCTCACAGCAGTTCACCTCCCAGGCAAGGACAATGTCCTGGCAGATGCTATCAGTAGGATTTCCCAGGGCCATCACGAATGGTCTCTGGACCCCCTGGTCTTGGAGGTGATATTTTCCAGATGGGGCACCCCGCAGATAGATCTTTTTGCAGCCTCAGACAATCACCAACTTCCCCTTTTTTGCTGCAGGCCCCCAGTGTTGGGCTCAGTCCCCCTGGATGCCTTAGTTCTCAATTGGGAAGGGAAGTTTCTCTATGCTTTTCCCCCCTTCCCTCTCCTGTTCAAAGTGCTAGTCAAAATCAGATCTCAACCCTGCAAGATGATCCTGATTGCTCCCGGACTGGGCCAGACAGCCCTGGTATCCACTCCTACTGTCCTTGGCAGTCCATCTTTCCCTGTGTCTTTCCAGGAATTACAGCCTGTTAACCTGTGCTCAGGGGAGGGTTTGGTGCCCGAACCTCAAATCTCTCAATCTCAAGGCCTGGCTCTTGAAGAGTTAGAGTTTGCTGATTTGCACCTTTCCCAAGGAGTAATGGATATCCTGAAGGCTTCTAGAAAACCATCCACCAGGGCTACTTATAATTCCAAATGGAAAAGATTTTCTATATGGTGCTCTGGTAAGCATATTTCCCCAGAATCTGCTGATCTACCCACAGTTCTTGGTTATATGGTCCATTTAAATAGCTTGGGGCTGAGGCCAGCTACACTGAAGGTGCATCTGGCAGCTGTGTCTGCTTTTATTTCAGCAGGTAATCCCTCTTCTCTTTCAGCTCACCATATATTCTCCAAGTTTTTTAAGGGATTGCTTCACACCAACCCTCCATTCAGGGACCCTGCCCTTGCCTGGGACCTTAATGTGTGCATTGCTCAGCTTATGCAACCCCCTTTTGAGCCTTTGTCTTCAGCAGACCTTAAGTACTTGACTTGGAAGACTGTGTTTCTGGTAGCCATCACTTCTGCCAGACGCATAAGTGAATTACAAGCCTTGTCAGTGGAGCCTGATTTTATGTCCTTTCATAGAGATAAGGTGGTCCTCAGGACTAACAGGAAGTTCTTACCTAAGGTGGTTTCAGATTTCCACCTTAATCAATCTATGTCTCTTCCAGTGTACTTCACTGACCATTCCTCCTCTGGCAGAGGAGGCTACACAGATTAGATGTGAAAAAGGGCCCTTAGTTACTACATAGAGCGTACCTAAGGGTCACTGGGTTTGACTCTCTCCAACTGTTCTCTCACTTATGGTGAGGTTGGTAAAGGAAACCTGCCACTAAAAGATCCATTGCCAGGTGGATTGTCTCTTGTATCCAATTTTGCTATGAAAAACTGGGTAAGGTTCCTCCCTCAGGCCTGAGGGCTCACTCTACCAGAGGTGCAGCTGCTTCCCTGGCTGCTGCCAGGGACATCCCTATTCTAGAGATATGTCAAGCAGCTACCTGGAAAACAGTTCACACTTTTACCAAGCATTACTCCCTGGACATCCAGGCTAGGAGTGATGCTCAGTTTGGCACAGCTGTGCTTCAAAGCCTATTTCCTAAGTAGGTTCTGTCCCTCCTCCATGGAGGTACTGCTTTGTAGTCTGCATATGTCAGAATATAGCAAGACTTCATGTTGCTTGAAGAAAAAATTACTCACCTTAGTAATGTTGTTTCTTCTAATGGAGTCTTGCTATATTCTGACCTCCCCCCCTGCCTGCCCCTCTCAGAACCTTTGTTTTTGGGATGTGGGTGGGCAGTGCAGTGTTGGCACTTAGTAGATGCCCACCTTGTTGTTTCACCCCTTCTCTTCTTGGGTTGAGTTGGTGTTATGTTTTTCATTTTTGGGTCTCCTGACTTGAGTCTTTGTTTTGGGACCAAAAAATGTGTTTTATGTTTGATAGCCAGTTGGCTAGTGTAGGTTTACAGCTTCCACACAGGACCTCAGTGAGTTTAGCTCGTAAAGATCTGATGGTTTGAGTTTGAAGATCAACAGACAGAGTCTCAACCGAGCTCGTGCTCAGCGTTCCATGCCTGGCATGGAA
Source organism: Neoceratodus forsteri (assembly GCA_016271365.2). Lineage (NCBI taxonomy): Eukaryota > Metazoa > Chordata > Ceratodontiformes > Ceratodontidae > Neoceratodus > Neoceratodus forsteri. The sequence continues at coordinate 1,735,179,795 of CM057449.1, forward strand.
AGTTTAACTCTTTCATCTCCGGGGCAGTTCGAAGGTTGGGACTCACTGCATATTTCAGAATATAGCAAGACATTATTAGAAGAAACAACATTACTAAGGTGAGTAATTTTTTCTTGCCTGCCAGTTAAATACAGAATTCACTATGAAACATTTCTGCTCGTATTCAGATGCCGAACTGGCTAGTTCCTTATCTATCAGAATTGCTTCTTCATCATCATCATCACCACCACCATCACCCATATACCCATCTTGTTGACTTTGCTCTTCTGATGCTTATCTGTACACCATTCTAACAAGTCGACTTGCTACCTCTGGGGATTGTACCCTCTTATTCTGCGACCCCATAACTTTGGAATGAACTACCATTAGAAATTCGTGTGTGTTATGATACACAACTATTTAAAAATAAAGTAAAAATCTGTCCCTTCTAATTATCTTTTAACACACTTGAAGCACCTTGGAGATGGTAAAAGCGTTTTAAAAATTGCATTAATTATTTTTTATCACAGTTAGTCTTCCCAAGTCCAAGCTAGTGCCAGAGCAGGTGATCCTTTTTATTTGAACATAGTTGGACCCTCTCCGTGCCAGAGCCCACTTGCCCCTGGACAGGGCGAAGGACCTGTCTTCCTTTGCCTACTCCTTTGGGTTAGGAAAATGCAACCAGTCAGGAACTTTCTCCAGCTTTGGGTTTCATGCCCTCTACAGCAACTGCTGGTCCGGTGGCATATGCATCCCATCTAGTGAGAATTGGGGTGCTACTGGTCCCATTCACATGCAGTGGTGAGCCAATAATCTGGGTGACTTAGTTGATTCTTGACACCAGCAGTTGGTGTCGCTCTCCCTTAAACCTGCTGGAGAGCATCCCTTTTATCCAGGTGGACCCATCACTCACCTTGATCAATGCGTCCCTGGTGGGTTGTGGTGTACAGCTGTTGGGTTGCAGAGCGCAGAAGTTTTGGCCACCAAGCAAAGCTCAACTCCACATTAACTTGATGGAGTTTGTCCCACAGATCAGGGGTCAGGTAATGCAGGTTAACGTAGATAACACAACCATTGTTTTACTTGAACAAACGGCGAGGAACATATTCTCTTCTGCTGTGTAAGAAGCTACTCGGAATGAGGTCCCTGGTTTGGTCCTTGCAGGCAGATTTAGTGGCTTTCCATGTTGTGGGAGTCGACAATCTGTTGATGGACGCTCTCTGTTGTGTGATAGTTTTTTCATAAGTGGACCCTGCACCAGGAAACAGTGTCCCAGGTGTTTGCTTAGTGGGGGACACAATCAGTGAATGTTTTCACCTCCTGAGACAGCAAGAAGCTGAGGCTGTTTTGTGCCTGCTCCCTTCAATGAGGCTCTCTGATGAAGAACACATTCTCTCAGTCCTTGGCCCAGGGCCTTCTGTATGGTTTTCCTGCATTTGACCGGGTTTACAAGGTTGTCCTCAAGGTATGGAGGGACATGGCATTAATGATCCAGATGGCCCTGGACTGGCCGCAGCACTTTGGATACCAGAATCATCTTCGCATCAGCAGCAGACCTCTGTGGCTGCTTCCAGTCAGATTGGACCTCCTGATGAGGTTTGAAAGAACAACCAGGAATCTGGACCTGCAGTCCCTGCACCTGACCACATCCAAAACTAGCATGCTCTAACCTTTGCATTGCTCACAAAATATAATTCACATTTCTACTGAGAGGTGCTACTGGTTTGTGGCATGTAACAAACAGAATCCAGCGCATAACCCCCCAGACATGGCACATATTAGAAATTAAACATTTCAAATGCCTGAATTGGCTTTTCTTACTGTAAACCCCATGAAAAAATGGGGTCCTCTTAGTTATCAGATTGGAATTCCAATGTGAGCAAGCCAAACCACCAAATTGTCAAGGTGGGACCCACGGTTTGGTCCCTACACTAGCTGTTCAGTTCTGAAATGCCAGTGGCTACTCTTACATATAGAGTGTATTGCCTAATTGGCTCCTTTTAATAAAGTGCTTCCACCCAGGAAATTTCACAGGTGGTCAAAGGGAGCATGCTAAAAGGAGTGCCACAACTCCCAAAACTCTAAACAGGTCCATAACTTGCATGCTCTAACCTTTGCATTGCTCACAAAATATAATTAATATTTCCATTGAGGGGTGCTACTGGTTTGTGGCATGTAACAGACAAACAGAATCCGGTGCACCCCCACCCCCCCCCAACATGGCACATATTAGAAGTTAAACATGTTAACTGCCTGAATTGGCTTTTCTTACTTTAAACTCCATGAAAAAAGGGGTCCTCCTAGGTATCAGATTGGAATTCCAATGTGAGCAAGCCAAACCACCAAATCGTCATGGTGGGACCCACGGTTTGGTCCCTACACTAGCTTCTCAGCTCTGAAATGCCTGCAGTGGCTACTCTTATGTAAAGAGTGCATTGCCTAATTGGCTCTTTTTAATAAAGTGTTTCCACCCAGGGAATGTCACAGGTGGTCAAGGGAGCATGCTGAAAGGAGTACCACAAAGTACAGTTGCGGAAGAACTTACAGTAACAGTAGATCTTCAAGAGCATCTCTTGCAGCAGGTCATAACACGTGGGAATTCAGCTGCAGGCCTCATTTCCTCCGGATGACTTCTCAGCAGTCGACCCTGGGACCTCCCTTACCCACTACCATGTGATGTCTGCCTGGCAGGTATAAAAGGGGAGGTCCCAGCTACTCCTCAGTTCTTTTCCATCCCGGCGATTGAATGTGAAAACATTGCTAATGCCTCTGATGGGAACCCAGGAGGGAAATCACAGTAGCTGCTTGTGGAGTCGCAAAAGACAAGTGCAAGGAACCCTTCTGAAGTAACAGCAGTGGGGAAGGAGGAAGGGGCTGCATGACCTGCTGCAAGAGATACTCTCAAGATCTACTGTTACAGTCAGTTCTTACACAACTATACCATCTTCTTCGAGGCAATCTCTTGCAGCAGGTCATAACACATGGGAAGATTCCCAAGCATTAATTATATGCAGCGGGAGGAGGAAGCAAAGCATGAAGGCCAAGGACAGTAGGCCGAGCAGGACAGCCTATCCAAAATTGGTCTGCTTCTGAGAAACGAAGTCTGGTACTAGAATGCCTGGTGAAGGCATGTACAGTAGACTGCGTCGCTGCTTTGGAGCCATCCAAGGCAGAAACACCCTAGAAACATACTATAGAGGCAACCATGATTCTGGCAGAATGTGTCACGTGTAGCATAAAGTGTATGCAGCTGTAAAGTGCGGAGAAGGGAAATGCTTGATGTTCTAAGCACCAAGAGGAAGAAGCATGGCTTCCCCTTGATTCTGATGCTCCGCAAAGTACACTGGTAAGAGAATGGTCTGATTTAAAGTAAAGTCAGAAATAACAGTTGGGAAGAACGCTGGGTTAGTGCGTAAAGACACCTGGTCATGTAAGATTAACATACTAGTGGAACTCCAAAATATGTCTGTCAGATGTAGTGGCAACTGAAAACAGTTTTCCATGAAAGATAACGAAGGTCCCTGGTTACAACATGTTCAAACTGACTCGTAGTCCGTTTGTGTAGCACAATTTTCAAATCCTAGACAGGGACTGGATCCCTGATAGGGGGATGGAGGTACAGAATACCTCTTAAAAAGGCACGAAGCACTGGCAACCGGGACAAAGGTACTTTGTCCACAGGCAAATTAAATGCGGCAAGGGCTGAAAGGTGGACCTTTACAGTAGAAATATTGCAGTCCACCTTCCAGTAAGGAGAGAACAGAGGCTAAGATGCATTGAGGGGAACACCCATAAGGATCTTAGTCCGTGGAAGATACCCAAATAGAGAAGCGTTTCCACTTCTGAGAATAGGAAGGCCTAGTTGAAGGCCTTGGAGCTGCCCGGAGAACCATCGCCACCTTTGGGGATACCCTGAAGCATGAGAGGACTGTGTCTTCAGGAGCTAGGTGTGCAGGTGGGGGGAGTGCAGGCCTGGCTGTAACAGTGAGCCTTGTGCCTGGGACAGAAAGGTCCAGCAAATTGGCAGAGGTATAGGCACAGGTTCCGAGAGTTGTAAAAGATGAGGGAATCAAAACTGTCCTCGCCAGAATGGCGCAATAAGAATCATTGATGTCCTGTCCTGGACCAGTTGCAAGAATACTCTCTGAATGAGTGGAACGGGCAGGAAGGCATAAAGAAAACTTCCTGTCGAGGAAAGAGATAACGCGTCCTGCCACACAGTTCCAGGACCTTGCACGAGAGAGCAGTAAAGTGGCAGTTTTGCACATTGCAGAGTGCCAAATATGTCCAACTCCAGTCGGCCCCACAAGTGGAAGGCGTTGTTCAGAACGTCTGGTAAGATTTCCCACTCATGGGCCTGGGCAGAGGAGCTGCTCAGGGTATCCGCCAGGATGCTGAACACTCCTGGGATGTGTTACTGCCAGAAGATGTATATTCTTCTGGATTGCCCAATACCACACCCTCATCGATTCTCTGCAGAGAGGGTAGGAATGGGTGTCACCCTATTAGTTTATGTAGTGAACTACCGTAGACATGTCTAATTGCACTTGCAGGCAACCTGGAGGGAGGTGAGCCTTGAATGGCTGTAAGGCGAAGAGTACCGCAGGCAGTTTCAAGACATTGATGTGGAGGTGGGCCTCCACCAATATCCAACATCCTTGTTATTGGACGTGCAGGAGGTGAGCACCCCACCCTGTCAAGGAAGCGTTGGTCATCAGGATGAAACTTGGGATAGGCAATCAAAACGGCATGCCTCACGTGAGATTGTCCTGCGACTTCCACCATTGCAAGGCTCGAAGAGCCGGGAAAGACAGCAGGACCGGGGTATCGAAATTGTCCCATTGTTAGTCCCATTGGACTCTGAATGACCCTCATATACAACCTGGCATCGGGGGACAGTTGGGATCATGGCCGCCAAATGTTCCAGGAGGCGGAGATAGTCCCTTGCCGAGATCAATCTGCTGGACTCCAAGCTTATGCGCTAAGGCAAGAAGGGCATGTGCCCGAGCCATGGTCAGAAATGCCTGTCCCATGCTGGAATGCAGCACAGCTCGTATATACTGGAGGCATTGAGTAGGCTCCATTTTGGACTTTGGGTAGCAATCCCTGCTTGGGTGAACAAATGTAGGGTACAAGGAAGCGTGTGAGACAACTGGTGTCTGGTGGACGCCTTCAGGAGCCAGTCATCCACGTAGGGAAAGGCAGAGAGGCCCACCCTTTGGAAGGCTGCTGCGACCACCACAAGGCATTTTGTAAAGACTCTCGGGGCCGAGGAAAGACCAAAAGGGAGGGCCCTGAACTGGTAATGACACCCTTGGAACAGGAAATGAAGAAACCGTCTGTGAGCCAGGGGCATCATGATATGGAGGTATGCGTCCTTCATATCTAGAGAGTGGAGCCAGTCGCCTTTGTTCAGAAAAAGTGGTAGTGTCAGAAGGGACACCATGCGGAACTTTTGGTAAATGATGGAGAGGTTGGGATACCTCAAATCCAAAATGGGGTGTAAATTCCCCGTCCATTTGGGGACCAGGAAAAAGTGGGAGTAAAATTTCACACCCTTCCGAGGAAGGGCAACTGGTTCGATAGTCTGTTCTGACAGCTAGGCATTGGTTTCGGTCCATAGGACACACATGTGCCAGGTCTGCAAGGTAGCGAGAGACCCTGGGTGATAAAGGAAGAGGTATTCCCATGAACTCCAGTGTGTGTCCTGTTAGTTGCAGGAGACACCGGTTGGAGGAGATAGCCCGCACCAGACAGCCGTGGGTAGGATTCCCAGACCCACAACCGGAGGAAGGCAGGGACGTAATGTGGATCTTACTTCGAGGTACAGCTCTTGCAGCAGGTTACACCATTAGGACTGAAGCCTTCAGGCGCCAGGACCCCACGGAAATTTTCTAGCTAGCAGTCTTCTCATACGAATTTGGATTCATCTGATGTCCTCTCCAAACACCTCTCTGGAAGGTCACCCATCGAAGTGTGCCTTCGGCAAACAGATCCCCTTCAAGGATCCTCACTCAGCCTGCGTCGTTGTCTAGGCCGGAACATGACACCAAGGCCTGCTCCTTCTGCCAGGGCTTCAACAGTCGCACTAGGATCCGCCGCCAGAAGGCCCTTCAAGCATTTCTCTTGGAGGAGAAACTCAAGGCCATGGATAGGGAACCTTCCTCCAGGGGGGAGTCGTCTGGGAAGACCCACAAACACCAGGAAAAACACCGGGAGAAGGAAAGGCCCAGGTCCCCGTCGAGGGCCTCGGACTCCCAAAGCTCTGGCTCGCGGTCAGACTGCTCTCCCTCCAGGGCTCAATCTCAGCCTCCCCCGGTTCAGGTCAGATCCTCCAGCGGCTCCTCCTCCCTGCAGCCTATCAAGACTTCCTGGCCATCAGCTTCATCCACTCCTTCTAAGGCCTCGTCCAAGTCTGGGGAGTGCCACAAGTCTTCCTCCCGCCGTTGGGACTCCGATGCCAGGTCGGTGTCTCAGCCTCCATGTGGGTCGGACCCGGTCCCGCGTAAGACTAAGGACCTGACATCCCTAAAACGGACGCCGGACCCGACGTCAGCCCACCCGACGTCAGCCAGACATCACAGGCACTCCCAGGAGCTGGCTACAGCAAGACACCCGTCGCCGGCCAGGCGTTCACCTCCCAGGGTGTCGGCCTGGGGACCGACATCGGCTACCCCAGAGGGGAGGCCCGCACCACCGTTGCCTACCGACGTCGGTCGGAAGGTATCATCGGAGGAGGACACCACTCAGCCCGAGGACCAGGCGGGCGACTCTGGAACCGTCGAGCTCCCACGAGAACCCTCCCCGGAGCGGGAGACCCCTGGGGACCCGACGCCCGACCCTGGCGACAGGCCACCGGTACCCGGCCTGTCGTTGGGCCTGAATTTGGCAGAGGTGAAGGAGCTCTTCACCTTCTGGTGGGACACCATCAGGAAGGATGTGGTCGACACGCATCCTCCTCCTCCTACCGGCCCACCTCCACCTACACCTTCAGCGCCTACGCCCCCTCCTCCACCCAAGGGGCCCATAGGACGGTCACCAACCCCCAAGGAGCCAACATCTCCTCCTAGGGGCAGATCCTCAGATAGGAGAAGACCTCCCTCAAGATCCACTTCAGGGTCACCTAGCCCTAAGAGACCCAGACGATGCTGGTACACCTCATCCGTGGAGGACTCTAGATCTAACACCTCAGGGTGCTCCAGATCTCCTTCTCCCATCAGCATTCCCTCCCCAGACCCACATGACCTTCCCAGGTCTCCTCCGGATGACCCATCGTTCGCTGAGATCATGAGGCACATTCAGGAGAATATGGGGTGGGATGCTGAAGAGCTGGACCCCGAGAGACTGAGCCTTGCCTGCTACCTTCGGCAGAAAGACCCAAAGCCTGTGGTAGTGCCACCCTTGGTGGACACCTTGCGGACGCCACCAAGGCTGCGTGGAAGCTGCTCAGACTGACCCGGCAGTGTCAAGAAGGCTGACCGCCTATACAAGGCCCAGAGGGAGGACCAGTATCTGGTGAACCATCCTCTGGCTGATTCCCTGGTCATCACGGCCTCGCATGACCGGTCTCAGAGACCTCAGCACTTGAGCACACAGCCACCGGACTCGGAATCCAAGCAGTTGGATGTCCTGGGCAGGCGCACGTACGCGGCTGCGACTTGCGCCATCAGGTCTCTAAATTACCTCACCCACATGGTACAATTCCAGAACGCACTGTGGGAACAGCGACAGGACCTGGTTGAGAAGATGCCAGACGGTGGTCAAAAGGAGGAGCTTTTAAATCTCCTCCGTACGGGTTCGGATGTGGGGACCCAGGTGCTCAGAGCCGTATACGATTCTGTGGACTCTTTGGCCAAAGCTGCAGCCTCAGGCGTGTGTCTCCGGAGACATTCTTGGCTCTGCATCTCCAGTTTTACCCCGGACATCCAGAAGAACATCCTAGACATCCCCTACAACGGGGAAGTCCTTTTTGGTGAAGCCTCTGAGAAGGTGATCACCAAACTTCAGGACACTGGGAAGGCAGTTAGATCTGTCCAGGCCATGTACAGATCTCGAGCTAGTTCCTTTCGTAGGAACCAGAGTCGCTTTCGTGACCGGACACAAGGCAACAACCGCGTTCCAGCCAACAGCAGAGGGGCTCCTTTATCCAAAAAGCCCAGCCAAGTCATCGCCAGGCAGGGGCCACCGAGTCGCAAAGTTGGCCCAGCCTGCGGGATCTAACGCTGCCACAACATGACTCCTTCCCGGCCCCCGCCCCTCCTCAGGATCAACGGGAAATGAAGGTCGGAGGTTGCATCGCACTTCACCTGCCAGGGTGGCGGTCAATCACCACCGACAGGTGGGTGCTGCAGTTGGTCAAAAAAGGCCACTATATAGAATTCGTAGGCAGCCCACCTACAAGGCCTCCCATGCTTTCCCGCTACTCGGGTCAGCACGCCCTACATATACAGCAGGAAGTGCTCGCGCTTCTGGAGAAAGAAGCCTTAGAGCACGTTCCAGAGAACCAGAGAGGGTCAGACTATTATTCACACTTCTTCCTGGTTCCAAAGAAAACAGGGGACCTCCGTCCAATTCTGGACTTCAGCGACCTCAATCTGTCGGTCGTCTACAAATGCTTCTGCATGGTGACCCTTCCGGGCCTAATACCCATGCTGAAGCGGGACGCTTTTTTAGCGTCGTTAGACATGCAGGACGCCTACCTGCACATCCCAATTGATCAAGCGCACAGGAGGTTCCTTCGCTTCGAGTTTCAGAGCCGTCATTATCAGTTCCGAGCGCTTCCTTTCGGGCTGTCATTGGCACCTCGCGTCTTCACGAAGTGCATGGCGGTCGTAGCGGCATCTCTGAGGAGACGAGGCCACTACGTGTTCCCGTACCTGGATGACTGGTTTCTCATGGCTCCCTCCAAGGAAGCACTGATGATGGCCATTCACTGTACCCAGTCCCTTTGTGAATCACTGGGTATTCTCATCAACTACGAGAAGTCACTCCTGGTGCCATCCCAGAAACTGCAGTTTATAGGAGCAGTTCTGGACACCGTCAGAGGGAAAGCTTTTCTTCCCGCGGACAGTGCGGAACACATCAGATCCCTCATCAGGGACTTGGTGAAGAAGACCATCCCGGCCAGATTGGTCCTTTGCCTGCTCGGACACATGGCTGCGGCCATTGCAACAGTCCCGATGGCAAGGCTCCACATGCGGGTAACTCAATGAGATGCTAAGGGTGCAATGGGACCAAAGGCAAGACCATCTGCAGCAGCCAATTCGAATCACGAATGCCGCGATTCGGGATTGGCAATGGTGGCTAGATCCAGGGAACCTCTCCGTGGGGATTCCCTTTGTAGCACTGTCTCCGACTGTGACTCTCTCCACAGACGCCTCAGGTGGGGAGCACACCTAGACGAGGTAAGGTCTCGGGGCACATGAACAGCCCAGGAATCTCATCTCCACATCAACATTTTGGAGATGAGGGCAGTTCTTTACGCCCTGCAAGCCTTCCAGTCGAAGATTCCACCGGGTACTCTTCTGTTACAAACAGACAATACGGTGGTGATGTATTACCTCAACAAACAGGGAGGCACTCACTCCTACCCACTTTGCAGGGAGGCCATGAGAGTGTCGAATTGGGTAGTGCAGCACGGTGCAAACCTAATTGCAGTACACGTCCCAGGAGTGAACAATACCGTCGTAGACAGCCTGAGTCGCTCTCAGGCCAGAGTCCACGAGTGGGAACTTCTACAGGAGGTGGCAGAGGATCTGTTTCACAGATGAGGCACTCCAGAGTTAGACCTTTTCGTGTCCCCATCCAATGCAAAACTGCACAGTTTTTGCTCGCTAGATCCAGGGCCTGGTGTTTTCTGGCGAGATGCGTTGTCCCTCTCCTGGGCGGGCAGATTCCTCTATGCCTTCCCTCCTTTCCTGAAGATCCAGAGAGTCCTCTTAAAACTTTGCAGGGAGCAGGCGACACTCATTTTGGTAGCGCCTTTCTGGCCCAGACAAATTTGGTTCCCACTTCTGCATCAGCTATCCCGGGAACCTCCACTTCCCTTGCCAATCAGCTCCCATCTGCTGTCTCAGGAGGAGGGTTCATTGGTCCATCCGGACTTGCGTTCTTTGAACCTGCACGCTTGGCTCCTAGAGACATAGCCATGTTGCGATACGGGGTCTCACAAGAAGTGGCAGATGTACTCTTTGACACCAGAAAACCGGCAACCCACGCAACGTATGCCATGAAATGGCGTAGATTTTGCTTGTGGGCTCAAGCACGCGGTTTCTCGCCATTAGAATGTCCTGAAAAGCTGGTTCTGGATTACCTGCTTTCACTTTTTCAGTCCGGACTGGCTCACTCCTCGCTTAAGGTGCACCTTTGTGCAATTTCGGCTTACCATGCTCCCACAGGCCATCGGATGGTGGCCCAGTTGGACACTACTTGTGTCATTTTAAGGGGAGTTCTCCACCTTAGGCCACCTGTTAAGGATCCGATTCCTCCTTGGGACTTGCCCTTCATCCTGGAGCAGTTTACGCTGCCACCTTTTGAACCAGCCGCGGATTGCGAGCTACATTTTCTGTCATGGAAAACGTTGTTTTTAGTTGCAGTTACTTCGGCAAGAAGGATTTCTGAATTGCATGCACTGATGTGCAAAGAACCTTATTTAGTTTTCCATCAGGATAGGGTATCCCTGAGGACAAACCCAAAGTTTCTGCCTAAGGTGGTTTCAGCCCTCACCCTTAATCAGGATATCGACATACCAGTGTATTTTCCTAAGTACACCAACAGAGGAGAAGCCCTTCTTCACACCCTTGATGTACACAGGTGCCTCAGATATTAACTGACCAGAACCAAACAGTTTCGAAAGTCGGATCAACTGTTTGTCTCCTTTGCTGTTAAAATGAAAGGAGCGCCTGTTTCTAAACAGTCTCTCTCGAGGTGGCTCATCCAGTGCATCTCTCTCTGTTATGATCAGCGCAATAAACCCTTAACAGGCGTGGTTAAGGGTCATTCCACGAGAGGAGTGGCCACTTCCTTTGCGGCGCTAAGGAATGTCTCCACCTCAGCTATTTGCGCTGCAGCCACTTGGAGCTCGGTGCATACCTTTATTAGGCATTACAGCCCGGACATTGCATCGCGGCGAAGAGCAGGGTTTGGCCTAGCCATCCTTCAGGGACTTTTGTCTTCGGCTTGAGTAGGGTTGTGATCCCTACCTTTCCTCCTCCCTGTGGCATAAGATTGCCATTATTGCTTGGGAATCAGTCCTAATGGTGTAACCTGCTGCAAGAGCTGTATCTTGAAGTAAGATAGTACAGTTACGTAAGAACTTTCCGTAACAGTAGATCTTCGAGAACAGCTCTTACAGCAGGTACCTTCCCGCCCACCATTCTCCCTTTTTGTGGAGGTAGGTGGTAGGTAGTAGCCGAACATCCATCTTAGGGGATGGGAAGTTCTTTTTTAGTTTTGGCCATCTGGTGGTGGATTCTCGGTCTCCTCTTCTGATGTCATCCAGTGGCCGGGAGTCTCCGGCGGGAGAACTGGGGATTGTGGGGGGACTGCCTCCTTATGTACTACGCCTGACGTCGGGGCGGACCGACGTCGAGGCGGTCCCTCACCAAGAGTGCTAGCTAGAAAATTTCAGGTCCTGGCGTTCAACGCTTCAGTTCTAATGGTGTAACCTGCTGCAAGAGCTGTTCTCGAAGATCTACTGTTACGGTAAGTTCTTACGTAACTGTACTTTTCTGAGTATGTGCAGGACCTGGCAACTGTAACTGAGAATCCCTCTTGTTGACAGGGTGCCTTTGAGCAGAGGGATGGCCCCAGTAGGGTGGCCCCTCGAGGAGCCCCTGAAGGCTATTTTGGCCTATGGACAATAAAGGGTCGCACCGATTTAAGGGTACGACTGGAGTCTTGCAGATCATTCAAGATGTGTGGGGTCAGTGGACTGCGCAGCTGAACTCCTTGAAAGGGAGCATCCAGAATAGATTGGTGTATGTCCTGTGAAAAGTCTGACACCCTGAGCCAGATGTGTCATCTGAGGCAGACCCCAGCCGAGGAGATATGAGCTGTAGTACTGAACGTCATCATAAGTTGTCCTCAGCAGACGGTGGCATACAGCTGCAGCAGTACATTAGTTTTACTGTCAGAATAACCTGGACAGAACCTGTTGGGAGGGGCAGGACCGTCCCCTGGGAGTCCCCTAAGATATCCTCCTGGTATTTCAGGAGGTGCCCAATGTATTTGAGTATACATAGAGATGAGGTGGCAAAGGATAAAACCCTTTTTCCCTTGACATCCAATTTCTTGGATTCCAGATCTGGGGGCTGAGCACTCCTGTGTAGAGGCCTAGAGGACCAATCATGTTGCAGCATTGATCACCGCAGAGTCCGCCGGTTTTAGGCGGAGGCAAAAAATTGGGGTGATTTACTGGAGCCTGATAAATTCTATCAGCCTTACGTGGAGTGGAGGGAATCAGGAAAGTTTGAATCCGTGCAGCCATGATAGCCTCTTCAAAGGTGTCCACCGGGGTTGGGTGGGGACGATGACCAGAGTGGGGCATTCTGGCACACCCGGGTACAGAGCCAATTGCTTCCTTGAAGCAGCTTGTGCAATGCCGTAGAAGCCAAATGTTCTGTAGAGGTGGATCATAATGTCCAAAAACGTTGGGTCATCTGGTGGAGAACAAGGGGGTTCAGGGGCAGTTTCACTGTGAACTGTGGAGGCGGCAGAGGAGGACAGAGGGGATTCCGCTTGGTCCATGCAGTCCACGTCCTCCAGGTCAGCAAGATTCCAGTCCTGCAGGAAAGGTCCACCATGTCCACATCTTGGGCGTACAAGCCAGGGAGCCGCTAGGCCAAAGAAGGACAAGAGGCAGCAGAGACCAGAACCCATTCATGCCTAGGGAGGCTTGGGGTCTGAGTCAGTGCTGCGTTTGGGTCCTCAGTCCTCCAGCCTCTTTTCATTTAATTTGAGAACTGCTAGTAGTCTGCCTAGGTGTGCATACTGAAATTAATCTGGAAACAGAGGTTGCTCACCTGTAACCATAGTTCTGCTACTAGTATTCAGTTCTCATCAGCACAATACACTTACTCTCCCTTGGCAATGATGCCTGTGCCAACGTGCAGATCTAAGTGCAAGTGTGGCAGAGCCAGAAGACCACATGGACGGGTGGTGGGAGAGTCAAACTTGAAGACTGCTGTGGTGGTTGAGCCTGCTCAGCAGAAGACTACGTAAGTGTGGATATGAACCGAATACTAGTAGTAGAACTATGGTTACAGGCGAGTAACCTTTAGTTTTTCGGGTATAAAGACACTTAAACTGGCAGATGACCATATAGGCAGTGGAAATGCCACTAAATGCGACTCTAAAGAGTGATGAGAAAGAGAAGGTGGGGGAGAGGAAATTGAGTGCATGTTACATTTCTGAGAGTCTCTCAGGATCATTGTTATTCTAACCATTAATTCCTTTAGGATGGAATGTGTAAGGATGAAGTGTCCATGTTTCTGCATTTAAATGTTTGACTGATTCTTTGATATTCGTAATGGCTTTGTGAACAACATCCTCCAGTCGATGATGATGACTTGGTTGATTAAAATTTGCAGTGATAGACTTACCCAGGGTGTGGGTTATTGTGTATTTAAGGCTGTTTGATACCATTTATTAGGCCAGCGAATCGTAATTATTAATTGTATCCTGTATTCTACAAAACATTTCTTTTGCTACTTTTTCTCTATGGCTGTGTGTCCACTGTGTGTTTGGTTTTGCTTTGTTTGACAGAGACGATGCCCTTTGTCCCTTTGTTATGGGTATTGTGTGCCAAAGGAAAAAAAAATCTTTATTTCTTATGTTTTCTTTATGGCTGTATGACCACAGTGTTTGTTAACTTTCTGATTGAAGGCCTGCTCCACAAAAGTCCTGCACCCATTTTCGCATTTTAGGAGGGGTGAATAGTTGGGCTTGTGGTGCGCAGAGGTCCTGCTCTGCATATGCAGGGACTTCTGTGAATCCACAGTCCTGGCCCCTTTGCATCCATTACCGAGCCACGCACATGGCTATATGGGCAGCCAGGACAGGGGTGGTCAGGGTGCAGAGGCATGCGTGGGCCCATGGTTAAATTTAAGGGGAAAGTCCCCTCAACCTATTTTCTGTATATCTGTGTAGTTTTCAGGCATGGACAAAGATTCCTTCTCTTGCATCCCTCTAATTTCATCCTAATTTAATTATAAATGAGGTTGCTTCACTCTGTTCTGCCCTGATGTGAAAACCTGTTTTACTCCAATGCAAAGGTCATGACCCCACTCATGCAAGGCATCTTGGAAGTTGATGCATACCTGCAGAAGCCAGCAGTAGTTCTAATCTCAGTCAGTTATGTTACATGTCTTGTGGAGTCCCTGTATTCTCTAAAAGCATTTTTTCTAATGCAGATGCATGTTGAACTACAGAAGACAGCAGGGTACTTAACCTTGAACAATTTCATGGCCAGCATAAGACAAGTACATAGGAACTGCAGAGGACAGCAACAGCACTGACTGATACAGTGTAATTACTGCAGGCTTTAGCAATAAAACATCATACAATTCTATGATGTCTTAAATGAGTTGGGTCATGACTTTTGCAGTGGAGAAAAGCTGGTTTTCACACCAGATTTAAGTAACTTATTTACACCTAAATCCTGATGAAATTAGGTGGGTACTATACAGGCAATCACTGTTCATACTAACATACTAAAATGCCAGCAGAATAGACCTAACAGTCTTTCGTGTCTGCTCGTTTGGTCAGCCCCCACCCTGGGAGCTGACCTTGCTGCCCCCTTCTCCCTCTGGCTTCTCCCTTCCCAGTCCTGGATATTCTCGCTGCACTGGTTTTTGCTTCCAGAACCCTTCCCCTGTACCTGTCCCACCCCCTCTTGAACCCCTCCATCGTTTCTGCCTCCACCAGCCCCCTTGGCAGCGCATTCCATGGCTCCACCCAGTGACAGTGGTAGGGTTCCATGAATGTGGGTCCAATTGGACCCACTACTACCAGAAATGTGGGTCCAAAACCAGATTTGTGGGTCCAAAAATCAGAATTCTTAGAAATGCTGTAGAGATGGATTAACATTGGCTGTTTGTTAATAACATAGAAGTTCAAGCAGTTTACTTATTATTTCTATTTGCTAATTTTTTTTGTTTTTACCTCTTTAGGTTATGTTCCAGGCCAGCCCAGGTAGCTAAGGTTAGCTGTGCAATCTGCGTGATCAGCTATGTACAGGAAAGCAAGTACAGGAGAAAGATGGCCTGGCTGAGGATAGTGAGTCAGTGTCTGCGCACTCAGAGTCGAGTAGACAGGAGGAGTAATAGACTGTCAGAGCAGCAGCAGCCTATGAGAGGTGTGTAAGGCAGCACAGTTCAACTTCTTCACACGCATCAAGCCAGTTGGGAGTGGGACTCTGGGACACTGGGACTGGGACTGCCCTTTTGTAATGACAGTAATTTACTTTTAGGCAGAATGAGAAGGAGGGACCGAAGGGACACTGGACAGGAGGGAGAAGATGTCATTTTATTGTTGACAACATCTGTATCTATGTTGATTTTTCAATGCTTGTCAGTGCCAGTTGTCGCCTGCCTGTCACTGTAATTAGCAAGCATCAAGTGTAGGGGGACAGGACCAGATTGCCACCCCACTCTTATTTTGTGAGTCTTGCAATTGTAACGTTAGCTTAGTCGCACAGTGCCTACTAGGCTTAGACTGTGTATTTGTCTTTGAGTAACACAAGATAAGACAACTACTGAACTCACTGTAATATACTTAAATTATATATTTTACTTGAGTAATCCCAGCTGATCTCTCAAGACATGCATGTTAAATAAACTGAGTATATCAACAAATAATGCACATATACATACACTTAGTGATTGTCATCTGTCATCATGTCACACAAGTAAAATCAGGCTACTATGGCTATGATCATCAATTATGTGTAATACATTTTCATAACAGTCGTGTGTATCACGTAACATTTTGTGTGAGCTGCTAATGCTGACACATACCATATTAATTAGATGCATCATGTACTTTGTTATGGTTAAAATTGAAAAGCAGTTAACAGTTGCTGCTAATACAACAATCATGGACATGTAATTAACTGCTGTTAATTATAATGACCTGAAGTTCTGATTTCCTTCAAGTGTTCAATACACTGACTGACATGTTCACAGACTGAAGAGAAGACATTTTGTTGTAAAACGTGTAATGTGAAACAAAAAAAAAATTGCCATGTAGCACCAGACAAGTTGCACTTAAGAACTGTTAACGTAAGTAACCCCTAAACCCTTACCCCCTAAAGAGTTACTTGGTTAAAATTAGATTTTAGACTTATTGGTTTTCCACCAGTGTCTGTTTTACAATACTACATTTCAAGAAGGTGGAAAAATGTAATAGAAACATAACACATTTGTTGTGAAAAAACTGCCAGATACCAGAAGTAAAAAATGTTGAAATTAATGGCATCTGATTTTATATGTAGTTGTTGTACGTACAACAATAAATTGTATAACAATTGGTAAAAAATCATTTCTACTTTTACCTGGCTGTGTATCCAAGCAAGGCGGGAAAGTTAAACTTTGAAACATGTTCGTTTCATGTGAACAATATGTTGTACTGTTGGGATCTGCATGGGGCTGCAGAGCTACTGCACTGCACACTACAATACATGAATACAGGCAGCTGAGCTAGCAAACAGCATATTGTTGTAATGTAATGCAGTGTGAAACACTGCAATAGGATGTAGTAGTAGTATACATGAGAGTGAACTGGAATGGATCATAGAAGGAAGGAATCCCTGTGATTAACTTGTTTGACAGACTTAGATTTAGAGCCTAGTAGTAGTAGTAGTAGTCACTGTGGCAGTGGCCTGACTGATTCTGATTGATAACTTCTGTGATTGTTATCATGATGGAATACAGATAGTATTACTGATTGTGGTTGCATTTAGTACATGGTGCTGGATCTGGTGCACTCGCTGAAATCGTGTTCCAAGTCTCTCATTGTTTTCTTGCACATAGGCTGTCTCGATGCCACATCATGTCCGGATGATCATGATACATTACGTGAACGTGAGATATAGTCGTCGTGAAACATGGATGAAAACACAAATGTATGTTCTCACTCACAATCATAATCATTCATGACCATACATTAGACTGCTTTAAGCTTCCATTACATCATGCCACAGCAACAGGGCAAATGAAAAATATATGGCATCCTCCGCCCTGTGTCCCGTCCCCAGTCTCCCCGGAGACAGAGTGGAACAAGGCTAGAAGAACAGCTTTGTGTGAAAGTGAGAACAGAGGAAAATGGAGGGACCCTCACCCAACAGCATCCCCCCAGGTCCCAGCCAGTGACTTACTTGACTATATAAAAGTGATGTTACAGTTGGATACAGTAACAGTAGACAGACAGAACAGATGGCTAAGGATTGCAGGAGCCAGTTCTGAAAGAAAAGACCCCCAAGAGAAAAGTGGGATCAGGATGATGAGGGAAATACACGTGACTGAGAAGATGATCCCCCCCCCCGAGGCCCCGAAGATGTACTCTTACCATTATGGCAAGTAACACTACTAACTGTCTGTTCTATTTCTTCGGAGGTATCTCAGTCATAACGTCATGTACCGTACCACAGTGTACCACCATCACCGTAGGAGGACTGAGGACCAAGCAGCTGAGCAACCCATAGGAAGAGGTGATCTGGGAGGGAGGCTAACCGCTAATAGTAGTTCTCCTGTCCTGACTCCTACATAAACCTTACTCAGTGAGGAGGACTTCTTAAACTAAAGACCGAAGAAAGACCCTGAGTCTGAGATTCATTGTTGGTCACTAAATTCAAGGGTCTTGGGCTGAGAGTTACCACCGTGCTGTTCTGGAATACTTATGTGGTGCACACTGCCAGTACCAAACAGAAGAGAGAGTAAGTTGTAACTTGTTACACTCTTACGCATATTACAAATTAATGAAATTATTCTTCTGAATCAGACTACGACAATGGTATGGGCTGCTCATTCTGATTTGTAACAGTCATTGCAGAAGTACTTGTATCACAACTACTTGCAGTGGCATCGCTGACAATGTATTACATGAAGATGAAGGCTCACTACCTGCGCTCATTACTCTGCCTCCCATAACTGTGAATTTCACCCTGCAGTCTCGTGCTTGTTTCCATTTTAGAAGGGCTTTCTCCATGTTAAATTCACTCAGTGGTACACCCTCTGCTGCAATTCTCAAGAGCATCTCAAGATAGGAATCTGAGAGATTACTTCAATACCTAGTTTTAATTCTGTTTTGCAAGGAAAATCCCCTTTCACAGCAGGCACTGTTTACTGGTATGGCCAGACCACAAGACAGCAACTGAGAAATGTTGGGGTAAATAGCAGAATACTTTGAAATGATTATCTTGGCAAAGTCCGAGAATTGCATCTGAGAGTAACAAGATTGCTGAAGTAATCCTTTAACCTGAGACCACTCTATCTCTGTAGCTTATTTATCTATGTGAAGATCAATTTCAGCACCACTTTCAGTGACACGCCGCTGACCATAATGAGAAAGAAGAACATCCAGTTCTTTCTCACCAAAGTTCGGGGGAAGAGGTGAAGTATCCGCTTTGTTCTAGGATCAAAAATTTGAAAGCACACAAGACATCCAACATTTGTTGGAAATCTTTCCTGAATGTTGCTTAGCAATTTGTCTAGGTAGCTATTTTTAACCTCTCAAACTCGCGATTTGAACTGTTCTTTTCCACTTTACAAGTCTGTCCTTTTACTTCTAAAATAAGGTAACCATTACTCTCAGTAAGTTGCTGGAGAACCCCCTTGAGCATTGGACCAGGATTTGTTTTCATTTCCGTTAAGCTATCTACTGCACTAGTAATAACTGGCATAATGATGGTTAGTCTAAGTTATCAGACTGAAAAACCTTACTTAGTTTTGTTACATGTGAAAGAACATCAAGCAAGAGTTGGGTTACTACAAAAAATTTGACAGTTTTCAACATTTTTAAGACCCCTGTTGCTGTGGCATTTTGTGTGGAAGCAGCGTCATTCTCGAAAAATGCTACAAGAGAAGGCCAAATTCTACTAACGGTCTCAACTGCTTTATGCAGTGCTAACCAGTGAACCTGTTTGGGTTCTTTGAGACGAAGCACAGGGTCATCAAGCAGAACTTCTAATTCTGTCAGACGATGAGTCCTGACAGCACTGCTTGAAAAATATGAAAACACAGATTGTAGTGTACACTGATACTCCTTCAGGTATTTCCCATGTTTTGCTGCTTGTGATGCAGCCAGAGACAGCCTATGTGCAAGACAGTGAACCGAAATCATATAAGGGTTCACATCCGTTAGTCTCTTTGCTACCCCTGTGTGAGAACCTCTCATCACTGATGCGGCATCTGAACAGAATCCTACACACTTTTCAAATGGTATGTTATGCTTACGAAAGAAGTCTAAAATAACATTTGTTATGCTTTCTGCTTTACCATCTGATATCTGCAGGTTTTCTAGAAAATGTGTCTTTACAGTTCCATTAACCACAGTTTGACAGTAAAGTACAAGTTTTTTGCTGATTGTGAGATCTGTTGATTCATCACACATGATGCCCATAAATGATGCTGAAGCAATTTCTGAAAATATTTCTTCTTCTAATACATTGTTGCATGCTGTATGTAATTCGCGCACAGAGTCGTGGTGTGTATACACATTAGGATTAATCTCGGCACCTAAAAGGGCATGAAGATTCAGAAGAGACGCAAATTTTGAAGGGGGAAGGTCTTCCTTTGCTAACCAATACGCTGAATACGTGGCTGCAGCAGCGCATTTCTCTGCCTTTTTAATAGCATTTACTACAGCTGTATCAAAGGATTTTTTAAGCTGAACTTCCTTTACTGCCAGAACATGGTCGGTACTTGTATTATGACGTACAAGCGTTGTGTGCCTATAGTTGGTACAGCCTGATGTGAAGGTATTTCTTTTACCAGCTGCCTTACAAATGTTACAGTACATTAAAACAGTGCTGTCAACAACCTTAAAATCTAACCATTTATAAAATGTCCTCCACTGTTCCTGAACACCACGTATATATATTTTTTTGGGGGTATCATGTATGATGTAATTGAATCAGCTGCTGCCACAGTACTACTACTACTACTAGGCTCTAACTCATCATCCGTCTCCTTCACTTCGCATGATGAAGCTGTGTCTGTTGTAACACTGCATGATGTGCCACAGCCACCAACATGATCATCCTCAGGCAAATATTGCTCATTACTACAACTTGTATCTGCATTATTACTTTCAACCTCTTGTTGTACGTGTGTTGTTTCTCTCGCAGTTTTTCTATGAAACAATAAAAATTTCTCCATTTTTTTACAATACAATTTCAATTTCAGATTAAGTCAGTCACTCTTCTATTTCTTTGGTGAGAGGGACTTGCTGGCAGCAGCCAGTACATCCTTCACCTACTCACGGTTCCCCCAAACCAGTTCAGTTCAGGACAGGTTAACACTTAGCAGCACGACACGAAGCAGATGACTTCAGAAGTCTTCAGACAGCGACCGCACTTGTCTTGATCAGCTGCTCTTCTGCTGCTGCAGCTGCACTAGTCTTCAACTGATACGAGGAGGATGGATAGCCAAGAAAAGAACATTGTGCACTGGGATGATCACATGACACCGAACAAAGGGTTGTCGTCAGACGGTCAGCACTCAGATGCTCTGTCTGTACAGAAAAATTATATTAAAAAAAAAAAAAAAGAAAACAGAAACACAGTCCTAGTCTAGAACCGTATGTATATCTGAAACTCGGACTCTGAGTCCTTTCATATTACAACACCAAACTAATTATTTGTGGCCAGTCAAGTGGCTCCTATTATCCCTCATGGAGTGGTGATGATGGAGATCTACTGTTTTACTAAGAAATTCAGAATAACAAACTCATTCTTTGAGTCTACTGACTCTGAGTCCTCCCTCACTCACAGTCACAACAATGATCGTCTCTATTCTTGTCTCCAAAAATGAAAATGATGACAATGACAAAACGTACTCAAATAAGGTAACAACTAAGTGCACACCCCCAGGCACTGTTTAAATTTGAAATGTACTACAGGTGCCTCGCGGTAAACCCCATGAGGTATGAGGTCAAAAACAAGGCAGCTGTCCCCAATGCGACGGTTCCCACAAGAAATTAGTCAAAAATGAAGGAAACCGTTGAAAATAAACACCCGCAATAAAATTAGGCTTTAAAGTAAATAGTTGCGGTAAAAATAAAGTCTAAATAGCGCCCTCGCGCTAAAACTAAAAAAATTTGCTAAGAAGCGCTAATGAAAAAGTAAAAATTGTCACTCACCATATACTAAAGGAAAAGATTTATGAGGAAAACTTTACCCAGATAAGCACTAGGATGCTGTCAACAAGGAAAGTTGGGACTCGTCTCAGAGGCAATATGCTCAGTCCAGCGGAGAAAATATT
This sequence comes from Neoceratodus forsteri, assembly GCA_016271365.2. Lineage (NCBI taxonomy): Eukaryota > Metazoa > Chordata > Ceratodontiformes > Ceratodontidae > Neoceratodus > Neoceratodus forsteri. The sequence continues at coordinate 1,735,201,253 of CM057449.1, forward strand.
CTGAAGCAGTCAATGGCTTTCACTCAGTTCATCACACCCCTTCCAGTCCAGTAGTGTAGCTAGCTAGCTAGCCAACACAGTAGCATGCATGTACCTAACACCTTCTACTATCTGCCTACCAGAGTTGCATAATGGGCTGGCTGGCTAAGGCTAACAGTGTCAATAATCAATTCTAACCCCCAAATAAAAGACCACAAATGTCATTACAAAATGAGAAGTGGAGTTTTTCATACCTTTTTGTCTTCCAGTCAAGGCCAGGGTCTTCTCTCTTCTGTTCTTCTGACAGTGGCTGGTGGCGTCGTGGCAGTGCTTGCCTTCCACAGTCCACTGAAACTGTATGAATCAACAACCTGAAACAAAAAAACATACAATTAAATCTCATTCATTCACACAAAGAAAAAAGTGCTAGCACCAGCAACTAATTCTGACAGCAAGGCAGCAGCAACAATTAAACCCAAAACATAACTTTGCTGCCACAGAGTGTAGCCAGCCGAGCTCGCAATGGTAGCATCAGGCACGGGGGGGGGGTTAAGGCTAGTTACTCCCTCTCCCTGTCTGGGTGCTGGTCGAGCGCAGATCATCCCCTCAGCGACATGATGAGTGGACCAAGTATGACCTTGGTCACCTCGCTGTCCTCACCAACACAACACCGTCACCGACCCCTTCTTGCAGGCTCAACAGCGGTGTTGCTGACTGTGGCTGTGTGAAGTTGTTAAATGTCATAAAGTCCTGCTCTGTGATGCAAGCAACTCACAAGAAGTGACGCAGGGCATGGGGGCAGGGGAGGGTCTCTGGGTGTTAACTTGGAAAGGGGCTGCAGCTGAAGAAGCAGCAGGAGCCTGGAGGAGGCTGGAGGACAGGATGACATGGGAGAATTTAAAATACAATTAAGAAGTACAAAAATATGCATATACTACAAAATCAAATCATTATGAATCATAATGTCTCCAAATCCCAATCCAACTTCCCTTCACTTCCTGCTGTATGCCTGTTGGAACTTGGCCAGGTATATGATATCACAAATTACACAGTGAGTGAGTCTGATGAGGACTCGTCGGTCGGGAATTGATGGTCATGACTGACAGCGTGCGTACCGTGACTCATAAAATACAGTCAGTCAAGAAGAGACATTCAGTCAGCGGTGAGGTGACTGAGTGAAGCAGTCTACTTATGCTTGCTGACCATCACCATTATGCAGATAATAGCTGCCTGCACTGTATGTAAAAAAATTAAAATTTACATTTATTTACCAATACTCATACAAAAAAAGTACCCCGTCCCCAGCGGCGGCCTACCTCTCCCAAAAAAGATACATACCCAACCACGAGCAAGTTCAGTAGTCACCAATGCAACAACCATTAAGTAGCACACACACACACACACACACACACACACACACACACTACAGTAACAGTATACTAGCGTGACGAGAGATAGACTGTAAGATTTCACACAGTAGAGATGTAGAGAGAGAGCTTAGTACTTACGGTCTGGACAAGTACCGTCTGTGCTGCCCCTGGCAGCGCACAATCACCGCCGTCCGATGGATGGAATCACAGCGGGGCGGCCGGGGCCGTCTGGGAGGGTCAAGAATCAACCACCTACTTTGGCTCCACTAAAGCACACACAGGCTACACAGCACAACACAAGCTGCATTGCACAGCACAACCTAAAATATAGACAAAAAAATGACAATAAGCAGTCAGTGAGCATGAGTGACTGACTTCATGCGGCAGCCATGTGCACTGACTAACTCGCATGAAGAAAACTCTTGGTAATAACATAAAAATCTGTATGAGTCACCGGTGTCACCCCAACCCCAAGTGTCCTCCTCCAGTCCACTCCCCGTCACAGTGCCACTGCCACAGCCCTCCCAGAGTCCAGCAGCTTAATCAATCTCACTTCTCTGTCTGGCCCTGCTGACCTATAGCAGCAGCACCATCCTTGCTTGCGTACGAGCACAACCATTCTGGGGTCTCTAGTAGTGTTGATGACGAGGAATGTCATGGCAACAATCTACCCAGGCAGGGCCACTACACAGCGGAGTCAGTGGAATGGATATTCATCCCCCTCCCCCTGCATGGCAGATCGATGATCTGCAAAGTGCAACCCCCCAAGCCAGCCCCGTGAATCCCTCCTGCACTTCCGACTTCGCTTTAGCCGAATAGCCATAATGGTTTATTTTCCCCATCCAAGTTGGGACTAGGCTGGGGGCGCTAGCCACGCTACCAACTTCTGCTGCACCCTCCCTCATCACCTCAGAGACAAACAGGTCCCCACTCCCTTCCCTGTGCTGCAGAAACAGAGACTGGTGTCACGGACAGCACTGCACTAATGAATAATGGATAAATTACTAGGAGGACCTCATACTGCTGCGCTGCACTGCACTGCCGTGCCTCATCCCTCATGTGTTTAATAAAAATATTCAGTAAATTCCATGAGTGGCATGGGGCGTGACTCGAGTTTAAATGAGGTGCCGTGCCAGTCATGAGGCAGCCGACGAGCCATCCAAAAGTGAAGTAACTACATTTTACAGACAGACAGGTTGGGATGGGAAGGGACGTTAATGACCTATCCCACTCAGGCTCCGAGCAACCCTGACCCACCATCCCTCCCCATGCAATTTATTTTTACTAAAACAGCAGTGTACAACCTGATTCTGCACTAGTGCACTGCACTGCTAGCTCTGTTCTAAATTCAGATGTTGTCTTTAGCTTTCCTGAACCTCCAAGTAACCAAGTTATCTGTCAGACTCAGGCAGCCCATTAGCAAAGCAACAAGAACAGACAGAGCAGCTAGCAGCAATGCACTTACAGATACTGGAGAAAACAAAATGCTGCCTGTGGCACTAGCAGCAGCATCATCATCATCATCAGAATATCAGATATTAATAAAGTGTAAATGTAGTCTCAACTTCAAGTCTCAACTGTTTCCTTGTACCTTATGCTCCTTTTGTTGTCAGCTTGCCCGCTCAAACTGTTCCCGAACTTCCCCGTTACCCTTCCGCTGCAGCCAGCAACCCCCATTCGGTGCTCTCACACTCTGCTGCCTCCCACATGCTTTGCAAGGGCGACACTTCGAGTGAGGAGCATTTTCAGACAATGAGTGATGCTGGTGCTGAGGAGCGCCCCCCCCCCCCACCAGACTTGTGTACGCGGTGACTGAACGACTCGTCTAAACTCGGCTACAGTGAAGTCTACAGAGTCAGACAGACAAACAGACTGTAAATATAATGGGAGGGATAAAAAACCTGCTGCACCACACGACGATTCCACTTCACAGGCAAGGACCAAGAGTCTGCTCAGATTGCCAACTTGGTGGGGGGGATAACGTGGGTAACGGTAGCAACACCCAACCTAATAACCCTGGAGGGATCTATTCTGTGAACGAAATGGGTATGGTGGGTAATGGATCTCTATTCTGTCCCTCCTGCCTTGATTTGCCAAGCCACATCACAAAATCACGTCTCCGTCTCAGTCAGCCCCATGTTGTCACTTCAAATGCTGCCTCTGCCAGCCTGCCTGCATGAAGGATGAAATGCAGAATTGGTGGCAACTGGCAACATAAATATAAATTGTGGAGGGAGACAGAGCACACTGTCAGCAAGGAAGGGCCTCTCCCTCTCCTGCTGCTACGGAGTCAACCTGTACTGCCCGCCCAAACGGTTCCCCAAACTTCCTGGTTTCCCTCCCGCTTCCGCTGCAGCCAGCAATGGTCAACCCCCGTTCGACTGTCACACTTTGCCTGCCTCCTCCCATCTACCTGCATGCTTTACAACGGCGGCACTTCGAGCGAGTGGAGCTGGACGGAGCCTGCTTTCTGTAAATGAGTGCTGCCAGCTACCAGTGCGACCACTGAGAAGCGCCCCCCCAACCCCGGCAGACTTGTCTCAACTAAGAGTTGGACAGTACAAACAGACTGTAAATATAAGGGCCATGGCCAAGGAGCATTTAGCATTAACCTGGTGCACCGCACCGATTCCGCTTCACAGGTAAGGGAACAGAGTCTGCTGTGCTCAGATTACCATCTTGGTGGGTGGGGGGATAACGCGTGGTGGGTATGGTAACCTAACAGCCCCGATCTATTCTGTAATCTGTCCCTTGGCTCGCCAAGCCACATCACAAAAATACTTTCTCAGCTCAGCCCCTTATTGTCACTTCAAATGCTGCCTGCATGAAGGATGAAATACAGAATTGGTGGTAAACTGGGCAACATAAATTGTGGAGGGAGAGCACGCTCACAGCAAGGAAAGGCCTCTTGCTGCTACTTGGAGTCACTCAATGAATGGGGCAAAAGCATGATGACAGGTCGCCAGGTCGCCTTCTGGATAGATGGATAGGGAGTGGGTGGGAAAGGGCCAGCAGCAGCATGTAAAAACTTACCTCCTTTACACTGGACTGCCTGGTTCCGTTCTTCGATCTGGCTCGCTTTTCTCTGAGGCAACGGGTGGGCAGGTCTTCAGTCCACCTTCACTCTTCTGGGCCTTCTTCGTTTTTTTCAGAGCACAACGCTGGGTACAATTGCTGCACACTCCTCGATACTCTCCACCTACACTGAGAAAAATGGTGCGCCTATCCACATGCCAGTTAAACGCTTGCCACGTGATGGATTTTACAGACACAGCTCATACTTCAAGTGATTGGTGGAAAAAAAACAGCTTATCTTAACTACAAATCACGTTGTTTGGAACCGTGTTTTCATTTGTAACAATGTGTTTTTTTCCCTGACGCATCAACCCCCACTTTGCTCTCTTGCCTGAAAGTAATCTGAAGTGCAGCCAGGTGCCAGTGTAGTAAAAGCCACAGCGCGCCCGCCCGCGTGTCCACCCAGACGCTGCACACATCGGAGGCGCCAAAATCACAAACCTGCATCTTTTTCCTCTACAAGAAGGCGTCACTGGTTCCACCCACCCTTTCAGTGAAGTAGCACCTCCTCCTTTCTCCCTGAACTTCCAGCTTCCACCGTGCCCTCTAGTTGCCCTACCTTCCTTCCTTCGGAGCACCCTCACTGCTGCTCCCTATTTATCCCTTCATGTACCTGAAGACCTCTATCATGTCCCCCAGTCCCTTCTGTCTTCCAATGTGTACATATTTAGCTCTTTGAGCCTCTCCCCATAGGTCCTATCCCCCAAGCCCCAAATCATTTTGGTTGCTCTCCTCTGGACCCTCTCCAGGAGTTCAATGTCCCTCTTTAAATGTGGCCTTCAAAACTGCACGCAGTACTCGAGGAGCGGCCTCACCAAGCAGTTATACAGTGGGAGTATCACTTCCCTCCTTCTGGAGGTGAGCTGCCTAGCGATGCATCCAAGCATCCTGTTGGCCTTTGCCGCTGCCGTCCTACAAGTGTCCGAGTTATTCATCTTGACATCCACCGCCACCCCCAGGTCCCTCTCTGCCATCGAGACTTGTAGCATTCCCCACCCAGGGTGTCCACTTGGCTCGGGTTTGTGGCTCCCAGGTGCAGTACCTTACATTTCCCTGCATTGAACCTCAGCTTCTGCTTTCTAGACCACCTTTCCAGAACTTCCAGGTCCCCCTGTGGGGCCACCCTCCCCTCCTCCCCATACACCACTGACTCCAGTTTTGAGTCATCCGCAAAGAGACTCATTTCACTCCTGATACCCTTCCTTATGTCAGAGACGTAGGCGTTGAACAGGAGGGGCCCAAGGACCGATCCCTGAGGGACTCCACTAATGATCCTCCTTGGGAATGAGACTATCCCTCCAACCATGACCCTCTGGGTCTGGTTCTGGAGCCAATTGCCTATCCATCTGATCATCTGGTTCCCCACCCCCATTTCTCCCAGGTTATCCAACAGGCCCCCCTAAGGAACAGTCAAACGCCTTGCTGAAGTCAAGAAAGAGGACGTCCACTGGTCTACCCAGGTCCAAGGCACTCGTCACCCAGTCACAGAACTCCACAAGGTTTGTCTGACACGATTTCCCCGGGACAAATCCATGCTGTCTACCAGCCAGGCACCCCCAACTTTTCCAGGTCCCCCCATAGTCTGTCCTTGACAATGCCCTCCATCACCTTGCCCACCACCAATGTCAGGCTGATGGGCCTGTAGTTCTCTGCCACCTCCCTTGATCCCCCCCTTGTGGATAGGCACTATATGCGCCACCTTCCAGTCCTGGGGCACCCACCTTGTCCTCAGAGAGATGCTGAAGAGCTCCGCTAGGGGTTTCGCCAGGACATCCACCATTTCCTTCAGCACTCTGGGATGTAATTTATCCGGCCCTGGTGTTTTCTCCGTCTCAAGGGACCTGAGGGCTTCCCTCACTCTCTCTCTGCAGTGATTTCCACCTCTGCTACCTCATTCCCCTGCTTTGCCTTCCCCCTACCTGCCAGTGATGCCCCCCCCCCAGACCCGCTCGATCGGTAAGGGTCCCCCTCCTCAGTTTCACCATCTCCTCCCATGTGTGATGCAGCCCCCATTTTGCTTGGTGAAAACTGAGGCAAAGTACTCATTTAGTACCTCAGCCTGCTCCCCGGTCTTGTGCCCATCCCTCCCCTGTTTTAATCCTGCTAATTTGCCCCTTCACCCTTCGTTTTTCCCCATTGTATCTAAAGAACCCCTTGTTTCCTCTCCTGATTTCCCTGGCCAGGTTCTGCTCCTTCCTTGCCTTAGCCACCTTCACCACCCTAGTGGCCCTTCTGGCCATCAGCTCGTACTCCCCTCTGTCCCTTTCACTCCTTGAGCACTTGAATTGCCTATAGGCCGCCTTCTTTCCCCTCACCACCTCCTGAACCTCCCTGGTCCACCAGCAGGGTTTTCAGGCCCTACCGCATTTTCGTCTTACCCTTGCGCAGGTGCTGGTAGCATCCTGTACCCCCTCTTGATGATTTACCACCTACTGTCAGCGTCCATGTCTGGCACAATCCCATCCAAATGCTCCTTAAGGATCCTTCCCATTTCCTTGAAATCCGACCCCATGAAGTCAGTTACTTCTGTCTTTGTGCAGCCTTCTACCCCTCCTAGGTTCAGGCAGAACCAGACCGTTGCATGGTTGCTCCCTGCAAATGGGTCCCTTACCTCCAGGCCCCCAATCTGATCACCGTCTGCCAGGACCACATCCAAGATCCACTCCTCCCTGGTTGGTTCCCCCACCTGCTGAGTTAGGAATGCATTCTGAAAGACATCCAACAACCTCTGTTCCCTGGATACCGAGGATGTCATAGTCTCCCAGTCTGTTCCTGGCATGTTTAAGTCCCCCAACACCACCACCCTTCCCAATCTGCAGTGTCTCCCAACATCTGCCACCAGACTGTCTGCCAGCGCATGGGGTCTATACACCACTCCTATTTTTACTCTCTTGGCCCCCCTTGTTATCAAGGTGACCCAAATTGCCTCCACAGTTCCCTCCACCTCCTCCACTCCTCCTATGGCAATGCAGTTTTTGACTATTATTGATACTTCTCCTCCCCTTCCCTCCCCCCTGTCCTTCCTGAACATGATGTAACCCTCCAGGTTCAGGTCCCAGTCGTGCCCTGCGGTGACCCAGGTCTCAGTGACTGCTGCCACTTCCACCTCTCCCTCAATTAGTACCGCCATTTAGCAGGACTACCTTCCACCCTTTCCCTATACTTCCATTTCCCCTTGCTTGTGTTCCCATGGGGATTTCTGTCTTCCCCTGGTCTGCACCTCACCAGTCGGCCTTTTCCTACATTCCTCCAGCTCCCCAGGGGGTGGAGACAGAGTCCCTCCTTTATCGGACCCCCCTCGACAGCCTTTTCTCCCATCCCTCCCCCCTTCACAAGTTTAAACCCCACCTTTCACCAACGAACCCCTCTATTTTCAACTTAAGGATTTCCTTCCCCTCCGAATTGAGATGGAGCCTATCTCTAGCATACAGCCCCTTATCCTACCAGGTCTTCCCCCCCAATTCCCCATCAACCCATACCCTCTGGCCCTACACCATTCCCTGAGCCACTGCGTTATCACCCTGATCTTCCTCTTGTGTTCCCCACTATCCCTTGGCACCGGCAGGATTTCCGAGAAGGAAGTTGCACATCCTATATCATGACAGACCCAGGCAAGCTCCCTGAACCTTGCCTGTAACTCTAGCGCACTATTTCCCTCAGTGTCATTGGTACCCAGGTGGACCAGTATGTCTGGGGAACCTCCACAATCCTTTGCCAGCTGATATGTCTCATGCTTGGCCCTGTGCACCATTAGTCCAGGGAAGCATTTTGTTCTAACCGGACAGGCTTCTCCCTCATACCTATAGACTACACAGGTAAACAGAATAAAAGGCTGGAACTTTCCTTTAAACTTCATGTTTGGGAGGGCTGGAGAAGGGGCAGATGCTACAACCATGAAGGGCTGCTGTAGAGGGTATGCACCATCCACTGCATGGACAGAGCTCGATTGGCCCCCTCTCCACCAGTCCTAATCTCCCAGAGCCTCCACAACGGGCTGTGGGCCGTACTGGCACTGACTGGCAAATGAAGAGAAAGTGTGACATATCTGACGTAGGATATGGCAGTTCTTGGAGAGCTGCCATAGCCTGCTCCATGTGGAGGTAGGAATTCACTTGCAAGAAGGGTTGGAAACTTGGTGTCCAGCACAGCTCTGCCCTAGTGGATTGTGACTGGCAGGCAGGGGCATAGGAATGGAGTGTGCATGTGGTGTACCTGCACTGGGGCCCATAACTAAGAGGGGCCCAATGATTACTGCCCTGCCTGCTGCTGCATTTAAAAAAAGTGGCTTCTCTGGTGGCCAGACCATCCCACCACCGCAGGTGGCAGTCGCATGGCTGCAGAAATAAAATAGTAAATAAATGCTGAGCATTCCAGCCGTGCCCTATAACCCCACGTGACTGTGTAGATGTTGCCGATGTACACCACGTGGGGCCATGGGGACTTGGCAATGTGTCGGCGAGTAGCTGCGCTGACAAGAGATAGAGGGCGGGAGCCAGAGAGCTGAGGAGGAGGAGCGAGGAGGAAGAGTGGACGACGGACCACCAGAGGCGCCCATCTGTCATTATGATGGAGAGATTAGGCAGCGATTTAGTGCTGCTGCCTGCTGGATTTTGTGACCAATCGGGTCTCAGCGAGGTAGTGCTGGGGCGGGCAGGAAGCAGAGAGAGGAGAGGGAGATGTCATCACGTCCGTCAGCAGCTGCTGTCTTCCCATTTGAATCCGAGCTGTACAGTTAAGCGCAATCCACCATTTGCTTGTGACAATGTGTCATTCTGTGTCTCTCTGTCTTTGCCAGACTGGAGTGGGGTTGTGGAGTGGACTGTCTCTCGTCATCTCGTGCAGTACTGCTGATGCCTGGCCTGGGGTGGGTGTGTCAGGGACTCGGGGAAGGGGATCCATCCAATTTTGTGTGCTCCAGCTAGGTTGGTGGTTGTCTGGCTGACTAGAAAAAGTAAAAGTCAGACGGTGCCACACCGTGCGTGTATTTCCTCACTGCTGTGAGACTGAGTGGGTGGGTGAAGGTTGATCTTTGGCTCAGCCAGCCGACAGGCGGGTGGGCCTCTGCTGCTGCTTGGGGCCCAGCCAGCCAGCCAGCAAGTCAGGGAATTGGGCACTTGGGGTTGGGGAGAATTTGAATTGAAACTGGAATGGCATTAGGAGACTGAGAGTGAGAGAGCAAGTCGAGGACCGACAAGGACACAAGTTCACAACAAATAACACTTTGCTGTGCTGTCAGTCACAACAACAACCAACTCACAGAAGGAGCACAAGGGACTGGAGAGGGAGGGAGGATAATAACGGTCGGAGGGGAGGACTGATTCTGGTTTAGAAAAAAAACTTTATTTGATATAGACTGAGAGGAGAGAGGAGAGGTCAGGATGGAATGAAAATAAATAGTTAAACAAGTGTTAAAGAGACAGAGTGAGATAGAGGGGACTCTGTCTGGGCCAGCGGCCAGAGCAGACTGAATTCTGAATAAGGGACTTAGGGGACTGGGAGGACTCGGAGTGGATGAGAACTGAGATGACTATATTAAGATTTAGTTGGTGGATTAACCAAACTATAAAGAAAGTTTGTCACAGACGCAGGTGACTGAGTGCCTAGCTGAGCTGACTGAATAATAAAGGGACTGGGAAGGGAGGATAAGGAGAGGAGTCTGGACTGAAGATTACCAAGATTTGGTTGGCGAGAGAGAGAGAGAGACTAAGGAGGAGGAACAGTTTTATTAAAAAAATAATACCTATACCAGTTAAAGACAGAATGATAAAACAAAGGTTGTTCCTCAAGTTCAAACTTGACAGAGTCAGACACAGTAGCAAGAAAGTGCTGCAGGCTTGCAGCTAGCTGTCTGCTTTGAGCTGCAAATAAGCAACAGCTGCTAATCTATCTGTCAGTGGTGGTCCTCCTGTTAGTCTTATGATTAAATAAAACTAACAAAATACTTATATTCAGAGACACAGGTGATCCGACTGTCTGGCTGGGGGAAGCCCATTCATTCCTTTCACGGGGGGCATCCTTATTGCTTGCACCAGGGCCCATGTCAACCATGCTACGCCTCTGCTGGCAGGGGTTGTGGGTAATGTCCAGTGCAAACTGCATTAGGTTGTGGAGCACTGCAGCCACACACTAGAATTGAGTGTATCCCGGTTGGCTTTGTGGATCTGTCCCTTAAAAAGAAAATCAAAAGTTTGTGTTTGCTTCTTTGGGAGAGACAATATTGTTAATTAGGATAGCAAATAGTAACTATTTATATTTTAGTGTAATAAAGGGTATTTAGTGTGCTAAACAAATACATGTTAATTGTTACAGTTTCTTTTCTTTTTTTTTTTTGTGTGTGTGTCTTTCTGTTTCTTCCTCTTACTCTGAAAGAACTGAAAGTAGGGACTTTTTTTGTTTGGCAAACAGATGATACCATGTACCAGACTACCAAACAGAAGCTATTTGTTAATTGCCAAAAAAGGTTGTCATGTGCTGAACAATCTCGTTATTTCATTTGTTTCTTTTGGCATGTGGCATAAGCACTGTGCTCATGTGCAACTTTTTTTGGAAAGAGCAACCCTTTTTACATTTGATGTGTGCCTGTGCAGCAGGTGTTTAGTCAGTAGTCACTGATATTCGAAGGATGTGGTACTGCCGAGCCCATTGCAGTTCAAAATAGCAAGGGCTCAGCAGTCTACACCAGTGACCATGCGCTGTGGTCCTGACGTTACTCTCAGCCTGGTGGGCTGAGACTTTGTGCACTTCTCTAATCAGAGATGGCTTTGGTCCTTTGATTTACATGAAGCTGGTCAGCAAACAGCTGAGCAGCTTTTCGAAAAACAATCCATCGGTGTCTGTTGCAGCTGCCCCTTCCCACATGGATACCTCTGCCCGGAAGTTATCAGGGTCACTGAAGTATCCTCCACCCCTGACGCCGCCACTACCGTCACCTCAGCTGTCACATTAGACAGAAAGCTCTTACCCCTGAAAATGTGACAACTGATCTGCTCACCCAAATCCTCACTTTCTCAGCACTAACTGCAGCAACAGAAGCAGAACCCGCCTCTCTCACCTTTACAATCAAACCCTGAGCGCATGAGTTTCAGCCTACCTGGGTCTCCACCGCCATGATCTGGGGCAGATGGATGATATCCGCCCCTACCATGTTAAAAAATCCTGCAGCTTGTTGATCAAGGGGATCAGGGCCTCCATGGGTCCCGCACAAGGACAGAACTCCCGCAAGAATGAACAGGGAAGGAAAAAACTGATCGCCGTTCTTCTTTTAAAGTACAGTATAATGTCATAGTATTTCTGCATGCGGAGCAGTGTGCCGGCACCTGAGATCATCCGGCAGCCAATCACTAAGGGAGAGGGCCGGGACAAAGAGGAGCTTTATGCATTGCCTTAGCCCTGTTGCTACCCTGAGGGCATAAGGCACTTGAGACAAAAATGCTGAACGACCCTGTGCAAAGGCGAATTGCCTTGCTTTGCAGCTGTCCCTCCCCAGCCCAACACACTGTTTGTAACAGCACGGGGGTGCACAATCCCCCGTGCCAGCTGCTACCCCTATCCTGCCCATTTTAGTTAAGCAGCACTGGGGAGCCCAGTCCCAGTGCTGCCAGATATAACAGTGACACTGAGGGGTGTCCAATCCCCCAGTGTCCGTCCCTCGTCAAGTTTCTTTATTTTATTTTTTTTAAACCTGTAAAAAAGGAAAACGTCCATCAATGTCTGTTGCAGCCCCTGCCGTAACTCCACACCCCCAACCCGAGCCCAACCAATGTTTTAGTAGGGAATGGAGGTGCCCAATTCCCCATGTCAGTTGCCACTCTCCACCCTGCCCCTTTTATTAATGGAGCACCAGGGAGCCCACCCCTGGTGCTGCCAGATACAACAGTGACACTGGGATGTACCTAATCCCCCGTGTCGCTACCTGTTATAGAGAAAACCATCATTTTTTATTTATTGTTTTATTTTGTAAACCTGTAAAAAATAAAACTGTCCATCGATATCTGTTGCACCGTTATTACCCCTCACCCAACCCTCCCACTCAGCACCAACCCCACCTCCCCCAGCCCTTACTTACCCACCTGAGGCCTGATGCTGTAATCTTCTGTGGACCACAGACACGTTTTTACTCTTCCACGCCAGTCCGCGAACTGAGGAATTCAGCTATGCAGTTCAATGTATTTCAATGGGGTTTTGAACTTAGTAGCATAACTACGGCATTTTTCAATATTTTTGTCCCAAATTTTTCAACATACCTTCTTTGGGACACTACCTCATGAACAATGCAAGTGACATTAGGTAAATATGTCCTGAAAGGTGATTTCACGTTCGCTACACGAAATCACCTTTTGGGCAGGGGTTGAAAATTTTCTCCACCGTTGTTCATGAGGTGGGGTCATAAAAAGGCTATGTTGAACATTTGGTGTAAAAATATTAAAAAAAAACAAAATTATGAGCCTACATTGAAGTTTGTGAATGCAGGCTCAACTTGTGGTAATTTTCAATATTTTACTCCCAAATTTTCAAAATAGCCATTTCTTTACAGCACGTCCTATATGTGACAGCTGCTATTTTTCAGATCCTGGCCAAAATGTGTTTTCGCATACCAAAAGGTGATTTCGCAGTCGCTGCAAGAAATCACCTTTTGGGTAGGAGTTGAACAAGTTTCTTTAGTATTGTTCATGAGGTGGGGTCATAAGAAGACTATGCCTAAATTTTGGGGCACAAATGTTAAAAAAACAATAAAGTTATGAGCTTATGTTGCAATTTATGAATGCAGGGTTGTAACTTTGGTAAGTTTCAATATTTTAACCTCAAACATTCAACATAGCCATTTCTTCACAGCACCTCATGAATGTGACAGCTGAGCTGGCATTTTTCAAATCCTGTTTTTGCATCCTGAAAGGTGATTATACAGTCACTGCGCTAAATCGCCTTTCAGGCAGGAGTTGAAAATTTTCCCCATTATTGTTAATGAGGTGGGGTCATAAGAAGTTATGAGCCAGCGTTGAAGTTTGTGAACGAAGGTTTGTAATTTTGGTAATTTTCAATATTTTGACCCCAGACTTTCATCATAGCAATTTTTGTACTTTACCTCATAAACATGACATGTGTCATTTTTATGCAACACCCCGCTTTAGCCCCCCATTTTGTCTAGGGGTCCTGATGGTAACCTGGGATGGGGGTACAAACCGAAAATCTTGCAGGAAAAGGCAAGGCCAGAAGATTGGAAGAAAAACAAGGCCTTACCTTGACTGCCATTCTGGCAGTGTAGTGCAGATTGGAAACTCTCCCACAGACTTCAGCTTACCCCTGCTGCAACTTCAGGCTGGGCCAGAGAGGACGAGGCTGGAAATGGCTTCTTTGGAGACAGTGATCAGTTAGTTCATTCAGTAATCCCAGCAACACATGAAGTGAAAACACAGAGAAATGTAATTCTGTTTCGCATTTAAAAAAAATAATTAATAATTAAATTGGGTTCACAGCTCCCTGGAGCTGGGAGACAGAACAGGCGTAGGGTATGATATGAGAGGTACTAAACAGTACCAGGCTGATGCAAGTGCTTAAACAGGCCTAGAAGATTAGACCAGGTGCAGACTCCGCGCAGTTACCCAGAGCTGAAACAAAGCTCGGAACCTTAGAGGATACAAAAACATATCCACAGCCGGTACCTGGGGATTGCCTTACTCTGCACTCCGAAATAACTGATACCGGGGATGCAGCCTTAAACGCATACTGTGGCCATCCTGAAAACCAACCAGTTCGTGACCCTCTTCCTTATGAGTCCAAATGACAGACTTGAAGCACAGCGTGAGCGACACAGCTCCATCCTTTCTGGGACTCTTTCCTGTATTCCTTTAATGGGTCCAACACAGGTCCTGCCCCAGACACAGGCACGGCAGGCCCGATAAAGCGAATCCCAGAATGCAACCAACCAGCTCTTCTTGACAATGTGCCACACTGGGATAATGACCACCTCGAAGCTACCACCTCCAAGGGGCCCTGCCACCATCACGACAGCCCCACTGCCACACCTTTCTGTATTGGAGCACCATGCCTCCTGAACCCAGCCACAATGGGCTTACCTCTAGCTGCTGTCCTTCCAGATTGCTGAGCCCCCAGAACCCCAGTCCCCATGGTCGCCACACTCCTGACATCCTCCCCATTGGAAAATAAAAGGAAAACTTTGCGTAGCCACTGACGCTAGCACAGCCAGTACCTCCCTGGCTGGGAGTTTGAAACCCCAGCCTGACTTGCATTACATACAGCCTGCCGACTCTCTCTTGCAGGGAACCCTCCCCCTTTTAAACCCTGGCACAGAGCACTGCATCCCTAGGGGCAAAACATAGGATGCCCAACACAGGAGCCTAGCCAAACAGGGGAGAACATGGCATAGTAAACCAGTCCCAAGAGGGGTGGCTTACGTTTAAAATCCTACACGAGGTATGTTTTCGCACCTCTGGCGAGAAATGGCATTTCGGCCAATATACTATAAATGGTACATGTCATGCCTATAAGGTGAATCCTAAAACAAGTCTCTTCAAAAGTTGGGGTCAAAACATTGAAAAAAAAAAATTGTTTAACGAGCACCAAATGCTCAGCATTGACAAATGCTTGTTAGTTCCTAGTTCCTGAGTTGAGTGAACTGACCTACTGTTCTGTAAATTGAGTAATTTGACTCCATATGCCCATAGCAGCCTGCCATTTTCAAAAGCTGTGCTTATGTTCTGCAGCTCCTGGGGGGGGCCTGTGCTACAGGACAGGATGACATAGGGTTATCCCTGTGTCTCATAAGCCCTGTACATATTAAAAACATGGCTTTAAAAATTAAGCAATGAGGCACAACAGGGTGTGGGTTATTGGGGATTTACCCACGCCTTGTGTGGTGTGTCACGTGGCGCAGCTGAGTGACGTAACCACACAAGAAGTGGGTAAATCACCCATTATGAAATGGGTAGGAAGAATGCTGGCTCCCGACTGGCCAAGAGCAGCTTTCAGCTGGGCCGTTATCCCAGCACAACGGCCCAGCTAAAAGTAATATGTTTAAAAAAGGCATATAATGTACTAAAAATTACCCATTTCATAATCACAATAAGGCACTCCAGGGTAGTTATAGGGCTAACAGTCTTTCTCAGGTGGTGGAAGCACCGCCATGCTCTCTTGCTTCAACCCACCTGAGTTGGGCTGTTATCCCACAATAACACACCCCCTGTCATGCCTTATTGCTTAAATAACTCACACTCTGGAGTGCCTTATTACGATTATACAATTAACCCATGAGTAAAATAAATTTAAAATGTGTTTAATTATGTTTTTTTATAAATGCCATTCCTCAGCCATGGGTAATGCAGGATTTACCCATGGTCATGTGACATGTTCTGACCAATGAGGTTACAGGATTTTCACACACTATTGTATAATTGTCATTATACAATGGCAAGAAAGAATCTTGGATTGTGATTGGTCAATCTGGGGCTGGACCCATGACGTTATCCCAGCATAACACCACAGCTCTAGTGTCAGGCTCTTATTTCTTTTATTTTTTCCATCTCATGTTAAGAAACAAAAATATTTTCCACACTAATAAAAAACATTCTTTAAAATTATTATTTTTTTAATTCTGTATATAACAACAAGCCATTGTATAATAGGAATAATGCACTGCAGGGTGTGTGTCATGCTGGCCTGCAGCCTCATGCCCACCCCCCCAGGCATGGCATTATCACAGCACAGCACACACCCTGTCATGCATTATTCCTTTATTAAACTTTAAGCTTGCTGTGTTAGTGTCTCCAGACTGTTTGAAAACTGTTTTAACGTGGTGGCTTTGCATCTACATTGCAGTCCAGAGCATGTTGGAGTTAGTGTTCACCTGCAAACCGCGCTTCCCTGTGGATGCCTGAGTATCCCAAAATACATTGCATTTTGAGAACACACATCTGACTTAAGCAGCCAAGCTATGGCATGGTCAGGTATCCTCATTTATATTTATTTTATTTTATTTATTTGAATCTAGGGTTACAAGTAAGTACCTTTGAGCCAAGGCTCTTTTACAAAGGTTCCATGTCAGCTGAGGTACAATTCAAACAAGACATTGAATAACAGTTTAACAGTGGGTTACAGGCAGTTACATACAGTTTTATACATTCAATACAGTGGCAAAAATGCCAGAAGGAGGTCTGATAACAGGGTTGACAGGGTATGGAGGAGAGACACACTAGTGGGGTGTGGCCATAGGCACCTGTCATATCAATTAAAGTGCTACAGGGGGTAGGGAAGGAGGGTGGGAGGAGGGGAGGATGAATGGGTGTATGGGAGAGGGAGTTGAGGGGGGAGAGGGTTAAGTGCTAGGTGGAAAGAGCAAAGAGGAGAGGGGAGAACAATTAGGAAGGACAGTCACAGGAGCTAGATGCAGACAGAATGTGATGGAGACCGGATTTGAATGGACCAAGCTTTGGCATTGAGGCGATGTCAATGTTGAGACCATTGAACCAGCTGGGAGCTCTGCGCACAAAGTATATATTATATTATATTATATGTATTATATTATATTATAAGTAGAACCATGTAACATAGAACCCGTTTTTCAAACCGAGTTAAGGACCAAGTTGCTAGCATTGTTTAAACACAGTTTCTTAACATAGAAACATAGATATTGTCGTCAGATAAGGACCACTAGACCCATCCAGTCGGGCCATATACATTGTATGTGGACACTGACCCTATGTGACCAACGGCTTTTCATCACTCCCTTCCCTCTCAAGCTTTCTTTGTGCCTGTCCTAGGCGTGCTTAAACCCCTCCACTGTGCTTTCCCCCACTACTTCCTGTGGCAGACTATTCCAAACATCGACTACCCTTTCTGCGTAGCAACACTTCCTCATACTACCTCTTAATCTACCTCCTTCCAATTTCATATTGTGCCCTCTTGTTCCAGAACTTTTTCTACATTGGAAAAGGTCCCCCACCTGTACCTTGTTTATGCCCTTGAGGTACTTGAAAGTTTCAATCATGTTCCCCCACTGTCTCCTCTCCTCCAGTGAGTACATATTGAGGTTCCTTAGTCTCTCCTCATATGTTTTGTGGTGCAAGCCCTGCACCATCTTTGTTGCCCCTCTCTGGACAGTCTCCACCTTATCTATGTCCTTGCACAGGTGTGGCCTCCAGAACTGCATGCAGTACTCCAGGTGAGGCCTTACCAATGTTTTATACGATGGCATCATCACCTCCCGCCTCCTGTTAGTGATACCCCTGCCTATGCACCCCAGCATGCCGCTGGCCCTCCCTGCCGCCTTTTTTCACTGCTTTGATACCTTATCATCAGAGATGATAACCCCTAAGTCCCTTTCCTTTTTGGTGACAGCTCCCCCCCAACCTGTAGCCCTCCCTAGGGTTTCCTCTACCCAGGTGCATTATTTTGCACTTTTATGCATTGAACCTCGGTTGCCACATCTCCGACCATCTTTCAAGCTTCTCCAGGTCCCTCTTCATTTTCTGCACCCCTTCTGGAGTATCCACCCTGTTGCAGATCTTGGTGTCATCTGCAAACAGGCAGACCTTTCCTTCCAGCCCCTCTGCAATGTCACCAATGAAGACATTGAACAGGACTGGTCCTAGTTCTGATCCCTGTGGTACCCCACTGGTCAACTCCCTCTCCCCAGATTATATCCCATTTACCACCACCCTCTGTCTCCCTCCTGTCTGTTAACCAGTTCCTAACCCAGTTCACCACCTTGTCGTCCATGTCCAGACTACCCATCTTGTTAATCAGCCTTCTGTATGGGTTGGTGTTGAAGGCTTTGCTGAACTCTAGGTATGCAATGTCTACCGCCCTTCCCTGATTTATTTTCCTAGTCACCCAATCAAAAAAATCTATTAGATTCGTTTGACATGACCTTCCTGCTGTGAATCCGTTTTGCCTTAAAATGCTACCTAATCTGGATGCTGTATAGATGGCCTTTTAATTCGGTTTAACTAGCTGAAACTAATTTACCCTCCCCAGTCACAGGGCCATTTATGTCTATCTGACCTGGGAACAACCCACCATCATCCGTTCTGCAGTACAGACTCCCGAGAGTAGTAGAACATCAGCATACCTTTTGCTAAGGGCAGTCTGAACCAAATTACTGGCTCAGCATACAGAACAGGGAGGACTATAAACTAGAAGGGTAGTACTTTCCACAGTTTGCCCTGTTTTCCTTTACAGCAGCAGACTGCTAGTTAACCAGGTAGTATGCATCACTTTGCAGATTTTCACATTGACTGGTAGTTCAAAAATGTTTCATTTCACTTGACACTTTTTGTGGTTTCCTGGTCATCCTTTCCCTTGATTTAATATGTGATGTGTGGATGCACATATAAGGAATAAAGTAAGGGCAAGTATACACAACGGGCCTGTGTTTCCATTGAGGGGTTGAGATACCACTGTATGGACCTTGAGAACGAAGCTCGAGAGGTCCATGCTGGTATCTTCAGCCCCAAGATGGAAACAAGGCGAGTTGTGTATGCTCACACTTACTTTATTTTTTATAGTACATGGTTCCCAGAGTAAAAAAAAAAAAAAATTTTTTTTTTTACGTTTTTAGTTTCACAAGGTTTCATACCTTCTGTGTGGTGCTCCTGCTTGTTGCCAGCAGCTGAGTCCATAGTCTGTTGCTGCGGTCTGTTCAAGTGGGACTGGTTCTGCTGTGGAGTTCTTTGCGGTCTCAGTGTAGTGTGACGCTCCAAAACTTTGCAGCAGGAGTTGGTTAAAAAAAAAAAAATGTTTTAATTTTCATGGTGTGGAAACACTGAGCCTAGTATGCCAGTCCTTGTATAAACCATCTTGGTAAGCGGGGTTGCCATTGTTGTTTTTTCCAAAACGTCTGTTTCGTCCAATAAGGTCGTGAGAGGCAGACCTGCTCTTTAATATTCATTACGGAACACGGACAGTAACTTTTAGAACATGCAGAACAACTTTTGGAATGTGCACAACATTTTAGCAGCCACAGAAGTTTATACATAATAAGCCCTAACCGTATACTATAAAATGTTTTATAAGATCTAGACTCAAAAACAAATTTTTCTAGGGATGTGGATATGTTCAATCCACACTGTCTGGCAGGTTCCTTGCCGCTTTAAATCTTGCCGGAAGGTCTTCAAGCTGGCTCCTCCCACCCACCCGGGTGGTAAAACCCTTGGCTCCGCCCCATGACGTCAGATCTTCTTTACCGTTGGAAGCTCAGGTTCCCTCCTTAGCGCTCTGCGTTTTAGGCCTGGATTCACACTCTTCGGAATTTCCGAAACTTATTTTAAAATTTACAAGACTTCGGTCTTCGTCTTCCCTTGCGGCTGTGATGGACAAATTGACTCCTGGCTTCCCTCGGTGCCCGTGTGGGCAGAAGATGTCCCGGACCGATCCGCACTCCACGTGCGTCTACTGCCTGGGGCTTGGCCACGACTCGCAGGCTTGCGTATTGTGCAAGTCCTTTTTGGCTTCAGTCTTGGAGGACCACATTTGCAGACTTCTTCTCGGGTGACCCGAAAAATGGTATCCGCCGGTCAAGTCTAAGGAGGCCCTTTGGGTGGTGTCCGCGGCGGCGGGCTCCGTGGAACAGTTGGAGCAATTGATTGCCCTCAAGGAGGAGGCGGCCCAGGCTGCTGCTTCTTCCTCCTCGGCTGCGGCATTTATCCCACTGTCTTTGGGCTCCTCCTACATGGTTTCGTTTAAGGAGCTTTGCCAGTCCCTCTCCATCAAGGGAGAAGGGCCATCGGGACATAGCAGTTGGTCCAAGAAGAAGGACTCTAAGGGTAAGTCCCACCGTCGACGTTTGAGGGAGCAGGAGAGATCTCCTTCACCGGACCATCGACTCTTGACTTCGGTCAAGGTTGTGGCTGCAGCCACTGGCTTCATGGTGCCCCCATCAGGTCAGCCGGCCGAGACATCCGTCGACGTTGTCGAGATTTTTCTTGACCCTTCGGACGGTTTATCGACTGGAGAAGCCGACAACCCTACTTCACTGGTTCGCCCGGTGGAAACTGAGGACTTGCCTGTGCCTCCTGTGCTGGAGTCCCTGTTAAGGTCCCTGCACCAAGGGAGGAGCGGGTTTCCCCCGTCCCCTCTCTGACCCACCCTCGGAACCCCGAAGGTCTTGGTCCTCTTCCAGGTCCAGCCGGTCCCGCCGAAGTCTCGGTCTCGGCACCATGGAAAGCGGCGTCGCCACTCATCCTCGTCGTCCTCTTCGGAGGATAGGTTCCGGTGCAAGTTGCGTCTGCGCTACGAGGATTGAATGTGGCAGCAGCTCTTATTGTCCGGAAATAAGCAGACTCCATCGCCTTCTCCGGCCATTAAGTGGCTGTCACCGGAGTGGCCAAAACAACCCCTCGTAGTGGTAGAGGAGCCGACCCCAGCACCGGTTGTTCGTCCGAAGCCAGCTGCTCCACCCATTGTGGCGGAAACTCTGCCTCCACAACAGAAGATTGGGGCCCCGACCAAGGATTCTCGGTCGGGTCAGGGCTTGCCCCACAGGTTGTTGGTCACCCACACTTCCGATCGACCTCGACAGGTGGAGGGTGGCTCAGGCGCCTGGCAGCTGTTTGCAGACTCCTCGGATTCTGACAACGACTCCTCCCTGTTCTCCAGGCCGCTTGACCAGGAGTCTGCAGGGGGCCAGTCGGTGGATGAGAGCCCATCCTCGTTTTTAGGTTTGCTTCGGCTCATCTCGGAGTCCACTGGGATGCAGCTCGAACCCGTTTCAAAACGGGCCAAGTATCCCATCATGGAGATACTGGACTGAGGGGATTCCCCTACAGAGGCCTTTCCAGCGGCCAAAGCCATTGTTGGCCTGGCCCTGGAGTTGTGGCAGTGGCCAGCATCTTGTCCTGCACCTTCGTCCAGGATGGCTCGAAAGTATGCAGTCCCCACCGGCTCACTCTCCGGTTTCTCGGAGCACCCCTCTGCGGAGGGGTTAGTGACCGATAGTGTTTTCCGGTGCTCCGGGAATGCTCGTGACGTGCACAAACTGCCTGATGAGGACTCCAAAAAGCTGGATTATGTGGGGCGGAAGGTTTACGCTGCCCAGTGACGACATTGCCTTGCTGCTCCAGAAGGAGGTGATCAGCGAGGTGGCGGACCCTCCTCCAGACCCAGGGTTTGTGTCCAGGTACTTCCTGGTCCCAAAACAGATGGAGGGCTGGTGCCCCATTCTCGACCTGCACAACCTGAACAAGTTCCTAAGACCACGCACCTTCAGGGTGGTCACTCTGGCTCAGATTATTCCATCCTTGGAACTAGGCATGTGGTTTTGTTCTCTGGACCTTCAGGACGCGTTCTTTCACGTCCCAATCCGTCCGTCTCATCAGCGATTCCTCCGCTTCCAAGCAGAGGGATATCTTTACAAGTTCTGGGCCATGCCCTTCGACCTCTCTCCAGCTCCCAGGGTCTTCACCAAATGCATGGCAGTGGTGACAGCATTCCTGCGGCACCGAGGGGTCCGAGTGTACCCTTAGCTGGACGACTGGCTGATTGCAGCCCCCTCCAGGTTGGAGGTGGAGCGGTCCAGGGATCTGGCCCTCCAGGTCTGCTCTCAGATTGGCCTCCTCCTCATCAACGAGGCCAAGTCGGAACTCGTGCCATTGCAGGTGATTCAGTTCATCGGGGAAGAGCTCAACTCTCTTCGAGCCAGAGCCCGGCTCCCGGCGGACAGGGCCGAGGTCCTTTCCTCCTTTGCCCAGTCATTTCTGGTTGGGCAGTTGCACCTTGCCCGGGACTTCCTTCGCCTTCTGGACCTCATGGTGGCCTGCACCAGTGTGGTCCATTGGGCCTGATGGCATATGCATCCCCTGCAGTGGGGGCTGGCCCGCCAATGGTCACAGCGCTCTGGTCCTCTGGACCAGCCAGTGACGGTGACCCAGGAGATGTGGGATGGCCTACAGTGCTGGCTCGTTCCAGCTCATCTGCAGGAGGGTATCCCGTTTGTCCACCCCAAGCTGACGGTCACTCTGGCGACCGACGCCTCTCTGGTGGGTTGGGGTGCCCATCTGGGGGAGCTCAGGGCCCACGGCCTCTGGTCCCCTCAGCAGTCTCGATGCCACATCAACCTACTGGAGCTCCGATCGGTGCATCTAGCCCTCACCGCCTTCACTCCGTTTGTACGGGGTCAAGTGGTTCAGGTCCAGACGAACAACACCACGACTATGTACTACCTCAACCGACAGGGCGGGACGCACTCCTTGCCTCTGTGCAAGGAGGCTCTCTGCACTTGGTCTCTCTTGATCAGCCTGGAGGCAGATCTCCTAGCCATCCATGTTGCAGGAGCCTCCAACAGTCTGGCCGATGCCCTCAACCGGTTAGGCGCTGCATCTCACGAGTGGTCTCTCCTGCCGGAGTTAGTACAAGGTCTGTTCTCCCATTGGGGCACCCCTCAGGTGGACCTGTTAGCCTCCAGGGAGAATGCAAAGCCCCCTTCAGCAGGGCTCGCTGCAGGGGGATTCCTTCTCGAGACCATAGACCCCGGGCCTCTTCTACGCCTTCCTTCCATTTCCCGTGATCCACAAGGTGCTTCTCAAGGCGAAGAGGGACAAGGCGCAGGTGATTCTGGTAGCCCCAGACTGGCCCCACCAGTTCTGGTATGCAGATCTCCTCAGCCTGAGCTCCAGGGTCCCGAGGCGGCTTGCAGCCCACCCGGACCTGATCTCAGTCAACAAGGGGACGGTTCTCCATCCGGACCTTCAATCCCTGCACCTGACAGCCTGGTTCCTGAGCGGCTAGAGTTCCAGGCCTAGGGTCTTTCTGACGAGGTCCTCAACGTCGTTGAGGCTTCCCGTAAGGAGTCGACCAGAAAATGCTATGCCTTTAAATGGAAGAGATTCTCCATTTGGTGTCAGGACAAGGGGTTGGACCCTTCTTCCTGTCCATTGGCTAGCATTTTGGACTATCTGTGGTCCCTTTCTCAGCTAGGGCTTCGGTTGACGACCCTTAAGGTGCACCTGGCAGCCATCTCTGCTTATCGGGCGTGGGCCGGCAAGCAGTCAGTGTTGCAGGAGAAGGTGGTCGGGCGCTTTTTCAAAGGCCTTGATCACATATCCCCTCCGGTGCGAGAACCTCCACCTCCGTGGGATCTACTGCTGATATTGGCTAGGCTCATGGGCAAGCCATTTGAACCGATGCACAGGTGCGATATCTCCCACCTGTCTTGGAAGACTGCCTTCTTGGTGGCTATAACGTCAGCCAGAAGGATGGGAGAGCTCCAGGTGCTTTCCATCGAGTCTCCTTATCTGGTCTTCCACAGGGACAAGGTTGTCCTGCGCCCCCACCTGAAATTCCTTCCGAAGGTGGTGTCCGAGTCTCACCTTAACCAGGTGTTGACTCTGCCGGTGTTCTACCCCAGTCACACTTCGGAGGCCAAATATAGGCTTCATACTCTGGACCCTAGAAGAGCGCTCTCTTATTATAAGGACCGGACGGCTGAAGTTCGAGGAGAGGTTCGCCAGCTGTTTGTCACCTACGCTGAAGCCACACCTGGCAGACCTGCAGCCAAGCGGACGATAAGCAGGTGGGTCACCTCCTGCATAGATCTCTGCTGTAGGTTGGCGGACATGGAGCCTCCCAAAGGGATAAGAGCTCATTCTGCCCGCTGCACTGCTGCTTCGGGTGGCTGCTTCTAGGACGCCCCTATCCAGGAAATCTGCAGGGCTGCTACCTAGAAGTCAGCACACACCTTATTTCCCATTACCACATTGACCTGAGTCATGCCAGGATGCTGGTTTTGGGACCCCGGTTCTTCAGTCCTTATTCCCTAAGTAGGGGTGCGCCTTGCCTCCCTCCTCCCAGAGAACTGCTAGGAGTCTGCCAGACAGTGTGGATTGAACAACATTTCACATCCCTAGAAATATAGGTTACTCACCTGTAACAGGGTTCTAGGAGTGGTATGTGTTGTTCATCCCTACGACCCATAACCTCCCGACCCCGATCGCAACCTGGCTTCCAGCGGGCTAGATCTGGCGTATTGGGTGAAGCCGAGGGTTTTACCATCCGAGCGGGTGGGAGGAGCCAGCTTGAAGACCTTCCAGCAAGATTTAAAGGGGCAAGGAACCTGCCAGAGAGTGTGGATGAACAACATATACCACTCCTAGAACTCCTGTTACAGGTGAGTAACCTGTATTTTTTGTTTTGTTTGGCATAGATACATTTAAGCTACTGATCATAGGAGTCTTGAAACTTGTATACCATAACTATTTAATAGCCAGATGAGGTTGATGATAAATATGGTGCCATTTTATTTGAGGGGGTACACTTTTCCTTTCTGGATTACACAGCATATGCAAGGTCCCAGTGACTGTCTTGGAAATGCCCAAACTCTTCCCCAGCCAGCATTTTTCCCCGAAGTTATTTCTCGATATGGAGAACACTTAATAGCATGCCTGGGAAGAACAGGTTGATCACTTGCACCTTTGGTTTCCAGAGGTCTCTGTCATGGATGGCGTTTCCTCTCGTCTGACAAGGTCCACAGAATGACTTGGTAACACTTTCAATTTAACACTGAACACCGTCTCATACTATTGTCAAATGCTCTGCCTGGATGGCAGGAGGTGCGTTCAGTGGATGCTTGATCTTTGTTGTTATTGTAGCATTTCCGATGTACCCTACATGTAGCAGAATGGACTAAAGGTCCATCTAGTCCTTCCACCTACTACCCTAGCAGTTATATCCTGTATAATCATTCTTTTCAGATTTTTGTTCCAATATAGTCTTGACTTTTCAGACATTTGCCGTGACAACCTCCTATGGCATCCCCCCCCCCCAAACAGTCGTTACCCTCTGCGTGTAGGCACACAGACGTATTGACCGCATCCAGGGAAAGTAGTGCCAGAGTCAATAAATATAATATATAGAGGTTTGGAGACCGGCATCTACTGAAAGGTAAAAGTAACATACTTTGCTCCACAAGAAGCCGAGGACTACAAAAGCATATGATGCCAAAATTGCTTTATTCAGTGCTAAACAAGGGTTCTAAACATCCTGGAGGAGCCTCAGGGTTCAGTTCCCCCATCCCTCTCTCCTGTATCCCAGTCAGGGCCCTCGAGCCCTCCCTTCCTTCCACTTCCCGCCCCCATCTCCCCCCCCAACCCATTGCACTTGCTTACCTTCCTGTAGTATCTCTGTTGGGGATCTGGACCAGACTATCAGTCCATTTCTCTCAACTCCCTTCTCCCTTGTTCTTCCCTTTGTACTTTTACCTAAAAGTCCAACCTCCCCTCTCCCCAAGGCACTTAACTAATTCAGGTATCCCACGTGCTCGTCAGTTATTAATCATTTTTCTTTTACGCCACCTCTGCTGGAAACTAATGTGTTCCATCCTTACTATAGCTATTATCTACTACTATAACCATACTAGTATGAGTATGTGTTAAATGCCTGGGCTGCACTTTTGCTCCCCTTCCCTAACTTGCCACTGTAAATTACCAGCTATATGTTCTTTGTAATGGAAATGGTTGTCATTCGTACTGTGTATTCCAGTTACCAACTGTATGTTCACTGATTGCAGCTGATGCCTTGGAGCACCTTGTATGTTATTCTGTTCATCCTCTTTACCCCCTCCCTCCTGGTCGACCCGGGAGACGAGCAACCTGTTGCTCAGTGTGCTTTCCTGGTGAAGCATTTCAATCAATAAATAAATAAAGAATTCCACAACATAGTACTCAGTTGCACTCAGCTGCGCTTAAAACACTAGGAGTCTGTGAAAGTCCATGAAGATAATTACATCCAAAGTTCGTGCATGTGTGCGAGGGTTAAGAACAACCCTATAACTGGGAAGGATTGGTCCTGTGATGCTTACCTTTGAAAAAGCTAATTGTGTAATGTGTCAGGTGACATCAGTTAGGGAGCAGGGGCAGAAGTTAGTTGGAGGAAGCCTGCAGCCTGCATGGTTACTTGCACACATGCATGAACTTTGGATGTACCTATCTTCATGGACTTTCATGGACTCCTAGGCCCAGATATTCAGACTGCACTGGGCAGTGGCGCAAGCCTGGGTGCAGCGCAACTGGGATGCACCGGGGCCAGGACCAGGTGATATTCAGTGGTGATGCGCCATGGTGCAGCACCGTTGAATATGGCACTCACTGCGCACAGCGCAAGCCACAGATAGGGAGCACAGGGAGGCGCAAGTGCAGTTGCGCTGGGCACAGCACCCGCGATATTCAACGGGGGACATGCAAATGAGGCCATAATATATGCATGGTGCAACTGGGGCCATTTGCTTGTCATTATGGCCCCATTTGCATGCCTTGCACAGGGCAGCCTGGCGACTTGCGCCCTGCACAGCATGACGTGTGCAGTGGGGATCCCGGGGCATCCCCCGCACCATAGCCGCGATCGCGGTAAAAGCACAACATGACAGCTCCTGGTAGTCTTGTGGTCCCCCACCCTCCCGAGTCCCCGATTCACTGATAAAGTAAAGAAGACCGTCCCTGGTGGTCTAGTGGTCCCCTTGCCCGTCGCTGCGATCACGGTACAGCACCATCAGAAATCTCCCTGGTGAACTGTAACACCCCCACCCCTCCCACCCACACAGAACCCCTTGCCCACCTGCTGCCTTGCCCCCGCCATCAGCGAGCATCTTCTTCGAGATATCGCCGGCTGCTCGGCTTAATAAGAGACATATTGTAGTTCATTGTTCCTCAGCATTATTGGCTTGCAGGGCATTGGTATTGACAGATCCAAATATGTGAATGAAGTCATTCACATATTTGGGACTGTCTAGTATAGTATGCCCTGTAAGCCCATTGGTCCAGACTGGAGAACAATGGGCTTACAGCCCATATTGTACCTCTTATTTGGCGGGTGGCCGGGCGATATGCGGGAGGGCGGGGGGACCACTAGACCACCAGGGACTGTCTTCTTTTACTTAATCGGGGACTCGGGAGGATGGGGGGCCCACTAGACCACCAGGGAAAGTTCTTCATGAACATTTATCTGGGGATTGGGAGGCCCACTTGACCACCAGGGAAAGGTCTTCATTACCGCTTTATCGGGGAATCGGAGGGTGGGGGGACCACTAGACTACCAGGGTGATGTGTGTGCTTGAGGACGGTGTTCTGGGTGGGCGGTGGCCATCCGGATGGTGGCTGCTGTGTTGCGCCATGCAATACAGCAGCCCGCCTGTGGGTGGCCGGGAGATGTTCCACTGTTTCACGGGCTCAGCTTTGAGCCCCCAAGCGGTGCACTGCAGGGATACACTGGCATATGCACCGCACATCCCGGGCTGAATATCGGGATGTGCCACATATGCGTGGGCATGCCCCCTGCATCTGCGCCACATACATTTACATTGCGCCCCGGCACATGAGGATTTGCACTGCGCCAGGCAGCCTTCCCAATATCCTGCCAGGGTGCAATGCGGACACCCTTGAATATCCTGCCCTCAGTGTTTTAAGTTGAACTGAGTGCTGTGTTGAGGAATTCTTTAGCACTGAATAAAGGAATTGTGGTACCATACGCTTTTGGAGTCCTGGGCTTCTTGTGGAGCAAAGTAACTTACTTTAACCTTTCAGTAGGTGCCGGTCCCCAAACCTCTGTATATTACACTCTGCATGAAGTAATGCTTTCTTATCTCAATTAAGCTAATCATTGCCTTTTTCAGTTTGAGACTCCTGCCCTCCACTACCACCACCACCACCCTGAGACAATGGGAATAATCTGCTGGTGTCTGCTGTCTCCATATTCTTAACCATCTTAAAAACCTTCATCATGCCACTCTGAAAACTTCCTCTTCTCTACTGGAAACAGGACCAAGTTCTGCAGTCTCTGCTTGAACCCCAGTCACTCTATCCCTTTGATTATCCTTTTTGCTAAACACTGTGCCTTTTCAAGTTCTGCCAAGTCATGGTGCCCTGACTTGAACACAGTGGGTCCTATTTTAAGAAGTTTTTACCATTTTGCACAGAATTCTGCTCCAATCTAGGCAGGGGGTGGAGCTCCTCCTCTGTGATAATGCCACCTGGCGTCATTATGCAAATCACCAAATCCAGGTGTTAGGTGACACAAATGGGAAAGTGACATTACCACTGCGCAGTTGTTTAGACCACATTTAAAATGGTTAGTAAACTGTGAAGCTTGCTGTGCTAGAGCATTCAGGCAGTTGGAAAATGGTGTTTTAACATGATAGCTTTGCATCCACATTGCAGTCCAGAGTGCGATGGAGTTTGTGTTTGCCTGCAAAAAACATGCTTGCGTTTAAAATATTACGCTCTGTTTTCAAAAGGATTTCTTTTCGTTTGTTTGCCAAAAAATTGTGGTGGTGGTGGTAAGGGGGCCTTTTGCAACAAGATTTTGCACCACCACGCTTTGCAGCTGTGGACTGGTCCCCAGATGTTTTCATATAGTAACCAGATCTCTAACAAGGTAAATCTTGGACTTGTGTGACTGAGAGCAGTCAAGTACATTTTCTGTCGCATACCATCTGGTTTCTTATTAAACAGACAGTAATGCCCAGTCTACTGTTGAGCTGTACGGTTGAATACTGTCCCTCTTCTGCTAGCCACCTGTTCATTACTTCTGTGCTTTCTAGAAGATCAGTACCACAGTTTGACTGCCTGGAAGCAAACTGAGAGAAGCCACAGCCAAGTACTTTATAACTTGACAGTTGACATTAACAGTTTTATGAATCCTTCATTGGTTTAATTTCTTTTGCAGATAATTGCAGGTATTCAGACAGTCCAAGACACGATATTACAGAAGGATCACAGACTCTCCAAAGCAATGGTACCTGTTGGCTCTCTCCATATCACTCTTCTTGTGACTCACTTGGCCAGTGAAGAGGAAGTTAACATGTAAGTTCCAATCAGCTGACATGCACGTTTGGAGAGGCTACAGGGACAGGGTTTGCCTGTCCATATGGTAGTTATAAGAGAACCAAATCCTCATTTTTAACCTAATATTAGGGGTGTGCGAATACCTATCATGAATATTCGGCTGAATAATATGTAGTATCTACACATTGTCAAAAGCATAAGCTTTTTTTTTGTTATGTTATTAATTTCTATTAGACATCAAATATCATTACACTCATATAAGGTCATAGAAAAAAGTATGCAATACAAAGCACTTAGAAACGTAGACTTTGATGGCAGATAAGGACCGCTTGGCCCATCTAGTCGGCCCATTTCCCTACCTACAGGATAAGCTGCAGATCCTAGTTAACCAACAGCCTATTTCTTCCTACCCCCCACAAGAATTGCCTTATGTCTGTCCCATGCATTCTTGAATTCTCCCACAGTTTTAGACCCCACAACCTCCTCAGGAAGGCTGTTCCATGCATCCACTACCTCTCTGTGAAATAATACTTCCTCACATTGCCCTGAACTGCCCCCATCTTTAAATTGTGTCCCCTTGTTCTTGCATGTCTTTTTCTGAAAGATGCTATCCTCTTGGACTTTGTTGATTCCACTGAGGTACTTAAAAGTTTCCATCATGTCCCCCCCTCTCCCTTCTTTCCTCAAGGGTATACATATAAAGCTCCTTTAGTCTCTCCTCATACGGCTTCTCTTGCAGACCCTGCACCATTTTAGTTGCCCTCCTCTGGACTGCCTCTATCCTGTCTATGTCCTTGTGGAGATGGGGTATCCAGAACTGGACACAGTACTCCAGATGGGGTCTCACCAACTGTCTGTACAGAGGGATAACAACTTCCCTGTTTTCTGCTGCTGATGCCTCTCCCTATGCATCCCAGTATACCCCCAGCCCTCCCTACTGCCTTCTCACATTGCTTGCTAACCTTAAGGTCATCTGATATGATTACCCCCAGGTCCCTTTCCTTTTTTGTTGTTATTGTTGTTACTACCTCCCCCCGCATTGTGTATTCTTCCCCTGAGTTCTTGTTTCTCGGGTGCATTATTTTGCACTTCTTTGCATTGAATCCTAGCTGCCATACTTCTGACCATTCCTCCAACCTTGCCAAGTCCCTTCTCATCCTGTCCACGCCTTTGTTGTGTATCAACCCTGTTGCAGATCTTGTGTCATCTGCAAAGAGGCATACTTTTCCTTCTAGTCCCTCTGCAATGTCACTTATGAAGACATTAAAAGGACTGGTCCCAATACTGAACCCTCGGTACCCCACTAGTGACCCCTCTTCTTCAGAGTGGACTCATTTACAATTACCTTCTGTGTCCTGTTGTCCAGACAATGTTTTACCCAGGCTACCACCCTGGGACCCACTCCCAAGCTGGTTAATTTGACTATTAATCTTTTGTGTGGGACTGTGTCAAATGCCTTGCTAGAGTCTAGGTAGACCATGTCCACAGCCCCTCCCTGGTCTACTACTTTGGTCACCCAGTCAAAGAAATCTATTAGATTCGTCTGACATGACCTTCCCGCTGTGAACCCATGCTGCCTTGGGCCCTGTGCCCCACTGGGCTCTAGGTACTCAACTATTCTTTCCTTCAGAAGTGACTCCATCACTTTCCCTACCACAGAGGTCAGACTGACAGGTCTGTAGTTTCCTGCCTCTGTCTTGGTCCCACTTTTGTGAAGGGGAATCACATCTGCCTTCCTTCAGTCCTCGGGTACCACACCATCCTCCCATGATTTATTAGAAAGAGTAGCCAGTGGTTTCACTAGTTCCCCCCTTAATTCTTTTATAATTCTGGGGTGAATTCCATCAGGCCCCATTGCTTTGTCCACCTTCAGTTTTTGGAGTTCTTGCAGAACCCCTTCTTCGTGAAAGGACTGGGATCGACCCCCCCTATCAAGAGTGCTTCTGTTAATTGGATTAGGCACTTCCCCCTCCTCTTTTGTGAATACTGAGCAGAAATATTCATTCAGTATCCCTGCTTTTTCACTCTTCCCTTCTGCCCACCCACCGTTCATTCTGTTCAGCCTCACTATCCCTCCCTTTGTTTTTCTGCGCTCGCTGATATAGCTATAAAAGGTTTTATCCCCCTTCTTAACCGAATTGGCTATTTTTTCCTCAGTTTGGGCCTTTGCTATTCTGACTTCCCTCCCTGCTTCCTTCTGCCTTAACTGGTACAGCTCTCTGTCTTGCTCCTTCTGTGTTTCCTTATATTTCCGGAATGCTATCTTTTTCTTCCTGACTTGAAGTATTTTCAACCACATAAAGTTGATATACAAGTTTTGTCCCCTAAAATTAGTTACAGTAGGAGCTGAAGGGGGGGGCAATCAAATCAATAAGGAAATGATGTCCAATAAGTAGGTGTTATAAGAGGGAGAACACAGTAGTAAACATGCCACAATCACTGCTGAGTGCATTTTTTTTTTTTATTGACATTTTTAGTGCCCCCCCCCCCCGGTTTTTCACCCTGCCCTTTCTCGGACGAACATGTGAGCGTGTGGAGGCATGCGCACACCGTGTTCCAAGATGCCCTTCCAGCTTGCCACCCTGTCCCACCTATGCCGCCACCGGACCTCCACCCGATGGCAGCGGAACTACGGTGGTGGTGGGGCCAACAACCACTCCCGGAGAGGAGAGCTACCATTAGGTGGCTTGATCCTGCTCCATCCCTCCCCACTCCATGCTGGCACCTTGACAACCTGAGGTCATTCCCGAACACGGGTAGGCAACATAGCGCAAGGTAAGGCATAGCGCCTCAGCCTTCTGTGCCACCGGGCCGGCTTGCCGATTGCTGTTTAACCTGGTATATTATTATGTAGGGAGAATACTCCGGAATTATGGACCTTATACCAAGCTCCCCCCGCGTATGCTACTTCAGACCTTTTTTTTCTTCTAAGTCTTAGTAAATACTAAGGATTGAACAAACTCATAACCATCACCATCACTAACAAGCATCCACTAATACTGACACATTTAGGAAAGTCCTGGCCAGTTTCGCGCCATAGTTGACTGTTCAGATGTGTATAGTTTGTGGAGCCATTCATAATGGTGGTTTCTCCTGCCATGACCATGTGGCTATATATCCAGAAAAGTAAAAGCTTAAATGGTTACACTTGTAAATGCCTCACAACTATACTGTCCCAAAACTGTAACAAAAAGGAACAGTAAAGACTCCCACACTGTATATCATGCAGGAGAGAATGAACTTAGTCAGCTTATGGATAGTCAGGTATTATTGGGATAAGGAAAGACCTTCTTTGGAGATATCTCAGTCATCAGGTCACACTGTAGGAACTACATTGCTGGTGAAGCAGGATCCACATGGAAGATTTTCAGCAGCACAACTGGGGCCGCCCATGCCAACATCACCTGCTGATGTCACCAACCCTATAAACACTGGGGTCATTAATCACCAACTGACTGAGGATTTCAGGAGTATCCAATCCTGGAAATTGTCCCACAAGCTGGTCCTAAACCTTAAAAAAACTCAGGCCATGCTCTTTGGGTCCCTGGCCAAGCTAAAGGCCTCCCCTGTCCCTCTGTGCATCACTGGTCTTGATGGTGTTCCTGTCCTCATCACTGACTCTGTCAAATACCTTGGGGTGACACTTGACCCTCAGCTTGACCTTGGACAGCACATCCATAATGTATGCCGAGCTGTTAACTGTAAACTGGATCTGGCCTACAGGGCGAAGAAAAATCTCACCTTTGCTGCTTGCCTTGCACTGGTCAAAGGTGTGTTTCTACCCCCTCTCTGCTATGGACTCCTTCTGTTCGCTCGAACCTCCAAAGTTCACCTAACTAGGTGGTCCGTAGCCTACAACAACATTTGCCGTTTTGCTCTTGCTGCCCCTCGCCTTACCTGCCACTGCAATCTGTATAGTAAGCTAAACTGGCTCTCTCCATCCAACTACCTAAATTTTGTCTTGGACTGTTTCACGGGCAAGGTTCTGGGCACTGGCACCCGCCGGAGGTTGTTGGAGCTCCTTGATCTTATCTGTGTCAATCTTCACCATTCATCACAGATGGGTACTGGCCGGAGATCAGGACACCGCGGGAGCTTTTTTTTTTTTAAAAAGGGTAGGCGGGCCGACCGCATCAGCAGCGCCGCCCGCCAAGGGCCGGCGTGCTGCGTGGCGCTGGGGTTGGCCGTTAGGCTGTGTCGTACCCGCCTGCCTACCAGTTCTTCGCCTCCCGTCCGAGGTCGCCTGCGGAAGCTTATCTGCAATTTTAGGCCTTCAGCCTGTTTGAAAAAATTGACGTTCAGTCCGTCGGTCATCTACCGGTTCTGGGTTCTGCCTCCACTCGACGTCGCCGGTAAGATCTTTCCTTTTATTTGAAATTCTCCGATGTCAAGTCTGTTTGTGGTGTTTTTTTCTCCGTAGGTCATGTCTCGGTTGGAGGGCAAAAAGTCTTCAAAGACGGGTCGGCCCCCCATGCGTCGGTGCCCATGCGGCCGGAAGTATTCCGTCACCAACCAGCACAACCGGTGTCTTGCGTGTCTTGGCCCGCTTCACGACATGGATTCGTGCGACGCCTGCTTCTCCATGGACCGCCGTGTCCTCGAACAGCGAGCGTTGAAAGTGGGGCGAGCTCCACCGACTTTCGGGGGTAGGGTTCGCACTCATCGGGCCAAGCTGCGCTCTCTCGGCCCTTCCTCCGGGTCCCCTCCAGGTTCTATACGTGCCGAGGAGGAGGGAGCCTCGGCTACTTGTAGGCTGGCCATTGCTGTGGCTTCTCCCGCGGCGCAGGAGGCCCATCCCGTTTCCTCCCGGGAGCGGGCGGGAGGCGCCGCCACGGCAATTGCCCCTTCGGGGTGAAGGCTCCCCGGTGTCGGCTCCCGCGGCTCGGCAGGCCCGGTCGGCGCTGTCCTCGACACCGCCGGAGCCTTCGTGCCGCTTGTGGCCGTGGCCCTATTGGTGCCGCCATCAGCGCCTGTGGGCCCTGTCGACGCGTGCTCATGTGCCAGCGCTGCTCGTGGTGCCGTGGGACAAGATCCGGTGTCCTCTTTCGCCATGTCTCGCCTCGGCGCCGAGGTTGAGCAAGGTGCCGTGCCTGCGTGGCTCAGCACCGTAGGGCCTTTGGCTCCGGCTGTCGGTGCCGTCCTCTGCGCCATCCACTCTCTCGGTGCCGCTTGTGGCGCCGAGGGGCCGGTCGGTGCTGTGTTCGGCTGAGTCTGCCCTCGGGCGGCGTTGGCGCCCGCGTCCTTGGTGCCGCGGCGGGTGGGCCTGGCGGTGTCGCTTTCGCGCCGAGGTTGCTGCTGGGGCTGCTGTCGGCGCCGTCTCTGTCCCTGGTACCACCCCCAGTGCTGGTGGATTTGACGGCGCTGCGTCTGGCCCTGGCTCTGGACCTTTGGCCCGAGCTGCCCTGGTGCCTCCTGCAGGTCCCGCCCACGGGGTTGCGGAGGGCACGGAAGCCATCTCGGACACAGCTCTGGCTGCCGGGCCCTCTGGCAAAGTTGGTTCTGCCCGCCCTCCTACTGTTTGGCTCAGAACTTCCGACTTTACCTCTTTGGAGTCGGAGTCAAGCTCGGAGTCAGACGGGCAGTCACACCCTTCGGGGTTGTCTGCGGAGGAGGGCGCTCCCGTGGTCTCGTCGATGAGTCGAAGCCAGCCCCCTACTGAAGAGAGTCAGGTGGCCCCCAAGGCTAAGGTCAGTGGTGCTGACCAGCAGGCAGTGGTGCATGCCACCATTGCTCTGCAGCCTGGCCTTGGGGGTTTCATCGACCCCTCGGTGGTGGTACCCCCTCCAGTGGTGTGTCTTGATCGCCCAACTTTGGGGCCCATCGAGAAGCCTACAGGAGGGGAGGGTGCTGTTCCCTGGGTCTCGCCCTTCAGGGGCGCCCAGAGATGCCAGCTACCTAGGGCTGGCCCTCTCGAGGAGGAGGACTCTCTCGGATTCTGAGGGTCGAGGTGTGGGTCGATGGTCGGCCTTTCTCTGGGGTCCACTCGGGCCCTGGACGAAGCTGAAGTGCGGATTTCCACCCTTCCCCCTCGGGTTCCTTGAGGGAGTCCCATTCTTTTGAGGCAGGGGACTGTCCTTCTGGACTTTTATGGCCCCGGTCGCCTCACTGGGGGGATTTTTCTGGGCGCAGCCAAGGCAGTACCAACATGGTTGTACAGCTGTCGGCTGTGGAGTCTTCCGGGGCACCCTTCTCGGGTGCTCATGGTCCGCTCCCTAGCCCTGGCGGAGGTCAGCTGACTTCTTTTCTCGGCTCTGCCCCTATCCCTCTGCCACATTCTCCTGAGCTCCCAGGCATTCTTGGTCCTAGCGGCCCTCTCACCTGGGAGCAGTTCAGAGCGGTGGCTGCCCAGTTCCCTGCCTACGTTAGGGCTATGGACAGCCAGGTTTTTCAACCTCCCCCCCGTGCAGCCACCCTCGGAACATATGGTGACCTCCAGCTCCTCATCCCCCTCTTCTGGGGGAGAGGAACCCTCTGTCCACATCTCTCTGGCTGCTGATCTCTCTGAGTATCAGCGCTTCCTCATGAGGATGTTGGAGGACTTGCACCTTTCTCCCTCTTCTGTTAGCAATCCTGAGCATGCGGCGCACACCTTTCTAGGTGATTATGGCGAGGCCACCCTTGTGGTGCTGCCCTGGCCTGCTCCCTTTCGGGAGGCATCCTTGCGTTTCTGGCAGAGGCCCTTCTCTGGAGTTCCTGCCCCTAGGGACCTCAGCCAGAGGTATTGCGCTCCCCCGGAGTCTCCAGGTTCTATGCCTCATCCGCAGTCCACCTTGACGCATCTGGACACCCCTGATGGGCTTCGCGCCCTCCACTGTGACCGGCCCCCCGGATCAAGACTCCTCAGATTTTGATTTTTGGGGGAGGAGGACCTTCTACTCGGCATGGTTGCTCCTTTCTATTTCTGCTCACCAGGCCCACTATGCAGCCTACAACAGGTTCTTGTGGTCCACGCTAGGTCAGGTCCTAGCTTCTTTGCCTGACTCGGAGCAAACCAGACAAGCCATCGCGCTCTCTGCACGTGGCCTGGAGCTAGCAAGGCACCAAGCGAGGGCATCTTATGACGCCAACGAGGTAGCTACCAGGGTCGTAGGGATAGCGATCTGCACCAGGAGATCGGCGTGGCTTCGTCTTTCCCGGTTGTCACCCTTGGCCCGGCGTAGGGTGATTTGTCACTCGCCAGGAACCTACCTTTTCTCCCGAGAGCGAGACGGCGCTTTGTCGAGGCAGCTTCTTCTCT
This sequence comes from Neoceratodus forsteri, assembly GCA_016271365.2. NCBI lineage: Eukaryota > Metazoa > Chordata > Ceratodontiformes > Ceratodontidae > Neoceratodus > Neoceratodus forsteri. Next base: position 1,735,237,693 of record CM057449.1, read on the forward strand.
CCGGGGACTCCGCCTCGCCTCCCACTCGGCCTCCCCAGGCCCAGAAGGTCCCCCCAGTGTGTCACCCACTGAGGGCTAAGGGACTCTGTCCCTGGGGTAAGAAACAACTTTCGGGGCTTGGTATCACTCATTGAGGATGAATGGTGAAGATTGACACAGATAAGATATGAAAATTACGTACCTACCATAATTCTGATCTTTCTGTGTATCTTCACCATTCATCACAACTCCACCCACCATCCCCCTGGGGCCTCAGTCTCTGGGCCCCCCTCCCTCTGTGGCTCCCCCTCTCCTCTTGTGGAGCGGGGTAAAGTAGGGACACAGGGGGGTATTTCTCCTTCAAAGGGTACAGCTCGAGCGGCACTCCTTCTCTACTGCATGTCTCCACTCCGATGGGGTGGGAGTTGGTGGTTGCCCTCCTCCTGTTCTCCTTCTGGTTTCCATCCAACTGTTTTACAAAAAAAAAAACTTTTTTCACCAAACATCTTTCCTGAGAGAGTATTAAATCCCTGTACCCTGTCCTTCTTCCAGAATAGCCGACTCTGCTTCTGGGGTATTTGCCAGTTATTCTGTGCCTTGAATTCTGGCAGAGAGCTTGCTACTCCTTGCAGTTCCTATACAATCTGGTGATGGACAAGGGTCTCGATACTTGTTACCTCTCACTCTCTCCTAAATTTTCTTCCTCCCTCCCTCCTCTTCTTCCGCTTCCAGAGATTGGGGCCCCTACCCAATCCCCTTAGTCTCATCTCTTCTTTGCTGTTCTCTCAGTCGTTATTTCTCCTTTTATTTCAGTTTTCCTTTCCTTTTTCTGTCCCTTGGACTCTCTTGTCCCACCCTCCATCCCTTCCTCTTACCTCTCCGGCGACTCAGAACTGGTAGGCAGGCGGAGTCGACACAGCCTAATGGTCAACCCTTGAGCACCACGCAGTACGTCGGCCTCGAGGGCGGCGCCAATGCTGTGTCAGTTCACTTACCCTTTTAAAAAAAAAAGCTCCCTGCTGGAGTCCTGATCTCCGGCCAGTACCCATCTGTGATGAATGGTGAAGATACACAGAAAGATCAGAATTACGGTAGGTACGGAATTTTCATTTCCTGCTGCCTCCTCTGCCTACTCCCTCAGGTCTCAGGGCCCTGCTGTCCCTAAGGTCCCTGCTACTCGGACTCAAATGGGGAACTGAGATTTTGCCTCATGTGCCCCCAGACTATGGAACTCCTTTCCTGCCCAGGTCTGCTCCTCCCCCTCCCATGAGTGCCTACAGTCCTCCTGTGGAAACACTTGAAGCTCACCTCAGCGTGCGACTGTCTCAAGCCACCATGATTACCTCTGGTCGCATGCACTGGACTTGAGTGTACCAATGTTGGCACTGGTCATGCTGTGGTAGCCTGCCTGCTTGGGTGTGGCCTTGTGTAAAATGTTTCTGCTTTCTTGTACAGGCATTTGCCCTGCTTGTGATACTATTAGGGGTCCTGAACTGTGTTTGCTTGTATATGATGCTTAGCACATAGCCTTGATGTCTCTGTACTTATTTTGTATTTGACTGTGCCACTTGTGTAATCATGTTATTACTGTGTATGTTATGCTTCTCCTGATTTCTGTGCATCTGCCTTACCTGTGTCACGTTGTACTCTGTATTGAAGACGCAATTCCTGTACTCTCCCGGGTCATACCTGAGAATAGGCATATGTTTTGTCTAGTGTACTTACCTGGTTAACAAAAGATAAATAAATAAAGACATGAGTGGCCCCGTTCCTTCCTTAGTTTTTTCCCGTCATCTACTCTGTTCGCATGGGTCTCCGTGCAAGCTCCAACACAGATTTGTGCCATTTTTTGCCTACGACTTTTATTTAGTTAGTTTTTAAAATCTCTTTTTTATAAGAGATTCCTTTACCTTGTTTATGTCGAGAGTTAATCCTTCCACTTCGCTCTTCCATCGCTGCCACTGTGGAAAGATGAACATATCCTCTGTGTCTGCTGTCTTGGACCTGACCACGATGTCTTGGACTGTGAGCTCTGCCAGAAATTTTATCAAACCACCTTTAGGTGATGCAAAAAGGCTCTCTAAAAATTCCTGATTGAACAGTAGGTAGCCTTCTGGGCGGGGCCCTCCTTCCCAACTGCCGGTGGGTTCATGGAGCTCCCAGGCGCAAAGGCCTGAGACAAGTCCTCAGGGGGGCAGTCACATGAAAGACTGAGAACAGGATCACTCCCCTGGTGGCGGTCCTGATCCTCAACGGCCTCCTCTTCTTCCTCTGGGAGTACTCCTTCGGTTGCGGCTGCACTGACGCCCATTGCCGTCAAGGCCTTTGTTCCTACCAGGCCCATAATGACAGCGCCACCTCCTGCTTTTCCAGGTGGCCAGTTGTCAGCCCCCAGCTCATTGACAGCCCCTCTGTCGCAGCCTGATACCTCTCTAGGCCAATGGCTGTTGGGCTCTTTAGCCTCTCGGGTCCTGACAGATGGTCACTGCACCCCATCCCGAAGACCCCCCCTCCGTCGATGCACCAGTCTCCTGCCATCAACCTCAGTGATATCTTGGCCAGGTTCACTACAGTCCTGGTCCACCAATTGGGTGCTTACAGGCCTGGGTCCCATGTGCGTTGATGGCATCGTTGTCTTCAACACCACTTCAGCCTCCTTGGGTGATTCCACAAGGGCCATCATCGGTCGCTTGTTCATCGGACCTTGAGTTGGAGCAGGTCGAGGAAGAGTACTATCCTGACCTCATCCTGCCGGAGGAAGAGAAGAAAGAGGAGGAACCTCTTTCCTCTGACAGGTCTACTGCCTATTCAGTGAGTGAGGCCGCTGTCAAGCATACTCCCAGATCACTTCCAGAGGACCCTACTTTCTTTAATGTTATGAAGCTGCTGTCCACAGCCATGGGCTACTATACTGAGGAAAAGGATGCCACCAGGCTGGAGCTGGTGGACTTTCTGGAAATCCCAGAATCTCCTCCTAAAGTCATTCCTCCTATCCTCCCAGCCTTGAGTAATGCCACTACTGCTGCCTGGCATAGGCCTGACGTGGTCCCTGCCATTCACTGCAGGGCGGATAATTTGTATTATGCCCCCGAGGGCCAGCCTTACTATGCTGCCCAACCTGAGACCGATTCTGTGGTCATTAAAGCATCTCAAGATAGGTTCAAGGTGCCTAAGCACCTCAGCTCCCTCCTGAAAGAGAATCTAGGTAGATTGACCTTTGGGCTAAGAGGGTCTATGCCTCCTCTACCCTGGGGCTGCAGATTGCTAATTACCTCTCGCATATTGTTCAGTATCAGAATACTATCTGGAAGAAGGGCAAGGTGGCTTCCCAGGCCCTCCCAGAGTGCTCCCAGTAACAGGAGGTTCTCAGATGCTTGCAGAATGCTGAGGATATTGGCATGCATCTCCTCAGGGCATTTTCTGATATCTCTGATACTGGTACCTGGGCTGCTGCCACAGGCATTTGCCTTCATAGGCACTCCTTGCTGAGGGTCTCAGGCTTTTCTGCAGATGCACAGCAGAAGTTGCTCAACGCCCCCCCCCCTTTTTTTGAACTTATATTTTATTGTTTTATCATAAAAACAATTGCATACAAGCTACTCATGCCAGAAAACATTAATGAGCATCATCATACATTCAATGTAACAGGATTACATTATATAAGCATTCTTGTTTACAGATATGGAGGTATTCCTTTGTTTCATTGTCCAAGATAGAGTCCAAGAAAAACAAGCTACACCCCACAAGTCCTTTGAGTGGCCAAACTGAGAAGAAACAAATTATTCCGAACATTTAGAAACAACACCCAGTGCTGCTATGACCCTCATCCGATCATGTATTTCCTCCATATTAATAGCTATCAGTGAGTTACTACAGCTGATCAAACTGCTGAAAAAAAGAATGGAGTAACATTTGCACCAACAGACTGAAGTCTTAACATTAGAACTAGTATAGGGGATACATTTCACTACTCCCCATAATGACTATTAGTTTATCTCAGTAGTGGGCAAGATTATGGAGGCTATCCTTAAGGAAAGGATAGTGCGACACCTGGAAACCATAGGAGCACTGGATCCAAGACAGCATGGGTTTACAACAGGAAGGTCCTGTCAAACTAATCTTATAGATTTCTTTGACTGGGTAACCAGAGTGGTGGACCAAGGGGAGCAGTTGATGTCACCTACCTTGACTTCAGCAAAGCTTTCAATACTGTTCCACACAGAAGACTGATTAATAAGCTGGGTAGGCTCAGGGTGGGTCAGAAGTTGGTCAACTGGGTGGCAAACTGGTTGTCGGGCAGAAAACAGAGAGTGGTGGTAAACAGTATACAGTCAGAAGAGATGCAAGTCACAAGTAGGGTACCTCGGGGATCAGTCCTGGGGCCAGTCCTCTTTAGTATCTTCATCAGTGACATTGCAGATGGACTGGAGGGTAAGGTTTGTCTGTTTGCAGATGACACCAGGATCTGCAACAGAGTAGATGATCCAGATGGGGTGGGCAGAATGAGAAGAGATCTGGATAAACTGGCAAAATGGTCGGAAGAGTGGCAAATGGGGTTTAATGCAAAGAAATGCAAGATCATGCACACAGGGAAGAGAAACCCTGAAGCCACCTATAGGTTGGGAGGGGAGTTGCTGACAATCACAAGGGAAGAAAGAGGCTTGGGCATCATCATCACAGATGACCTGAAATCATCCAAGCAGCCCACCAAAGCAGTAGGTAAGGCTAGAGGAATGTTGGGGTGTATCAGTAGGGGTATCACAAGTCATAAGAGGGAGGTAATAATCCCTCTTTACAAGACACTGGTTAGGCCCCATCTGGAGTACTGTGTGCAGTACTGGAGGCCGCACCTGCACAAGGACATTAACAAAATAGGGGCAGTCCAGAGAAGGGCAACCAAAATGGTGCAGGGTCTGCATCAGAAAACACATGAGGACAGACTAATGAAGCTCAATATGTATATCCTAGAGCAAAGGAGGAAGAGGTGATATGATCGAAACATTCAGACATCTTAAGGGCATTAACAAGGTGAAAGTCTAACATGTTTCAATATAAGAAAAATAGCAGGACAAGAGGACACAGCATGAGATTAGAGGGAGGCCGATTAAGGGGTAATGTGAGGAAGTTCTTTTTCACAGAAAGGGTGGTGGATGCATGGAACGGCCTACATCAGGAAGTGGTGGATATGAATAGAGTACAGGGCTTCAAACAGGCATGGGAGAGGCATAAGGGAGCAATACAGATGAGTATGAATAGGTAGGTCATTGACAGAGTACAGGCCTATGGCACACTCATAAAGTAGAAAAAATGGGCAGACTGGATTGGCCTTGTGGTCCTTATCTGCCGTCAACTTCTATATTTCTAAGTTACTAAAACATGTTGCTCCTATTTACTAAGAAATAGTTAGGCAGGAGAGTACAGCAGGTACAAATATTGGGCTGCTATCCCCAAAACAGCGTTAGCACAAAAACATCATCTGCATTATTGGAGTAAGTAAAATATATGTCTTTTAACCACCTTCTAAAAAGACTTTAAAGGTAATTGAATGTAACCTGAAAAAGTTCAGGTCTCTTCATCTGATTCAGATGATTCCTGTCACCGGGCTCAATCAGATTCTCTAGCAAGGGCCTCCGCTTTCTTTCCAGCTTCCCTGGGATCGGTATATTGATAGGTTCGGCCTCCATAATGGATCCGAAGACGGGCAGGCATCAAGAGCGAATGCGTAACCCCCAGGCTACGCAGCTTGGCCTGCACACCATCGAACTTCTTCCATCTCGCCCTGGTGGCAAAGGAAAGATCTGGAAAGATGTGCACAGTGGATCCGTCGAAATTCAGCCATTTAGCATCCCAAGCCGCTTGAAGAATTACATCTCGTAATGCTGGGTTTGAAGTAACCACAAGGATGGTTTGGGGCATGTTGCTGTTGGTCGTCGCTGATTGAGCCGAAATCCAGTAGCCCTGACAAAACTTCCTGGGGACAGGCTTGCTTCTAAATTTAAAGCTGTTGGCAGCCATTCCCGAATAAAATATAATAAATTGTCACTCTCTCCATTTACCGGCAGTCTCTCAGTGCATACATTGGAGGCCCTCTGTGAGTTCTCTGAGGCCTCCAAACGGTATTTAAGTTGTGCATTTTCTTGCATCAGCTGGTCAGAAGACGCCAGTGCCTCTGTTTACATGGATTCTGCTGTGGTTGCTGTTTTGGAAACGGCATCAATTCTGGTATCTTGCTCTACGAATTGTGTAAGGACTGATTCCATTTTGGCATCAGTGGCCTGCATGGATCTTTGTAGGGCTCACCATGGTGGTTCAGGCTGCAACGCAGATTTTGCTGCCGCCTCAGCTGATGACGACTCTACAGACTGAGCTTTTGCGCTTGGTGCTGGTCCTTTGTTTTTACGCCCCATTATCGAAAAATATATATTGAAACAATCCTTTGAGTCTCAGGAATACTTATCCAGCCATAAAGAAACATGTTTTTCCACCCTAAATTGCTGTTTTGGTAGTTTTAATTACAGTTGATTAGAGAGCTCCCACTAAAAGCATCTGGTCAGTGGGCATACTTCACAGCACCCCCCTCATCATCCCCTTTTAATGGCTCCAAGTTATTTGGGCCAGACGTTCAGGACATCATCAATGACCTGCAGGCATCTGGCAGGGCTATCAAGTCTGTCCACTCCCTCTACCATATGCTGCCTAGGAGCAGACAGTGCTCTCCCTTTCACAAGGTGTCACAACAAGTCCGGAGCTGCCTCATGTCCTCAGGGACAGAGAAAGGCCTCCTCCGCTTTGCCTATCCCCACTTCCTCTGGTGCTGCAGCAAAGCATTCCAGAGGCGAAGGATCAGCCCCAGCGAATAGATCCTCCTCAGCTTGACGCTTAGCTAGACCCCCATCTTCTGGTCTCCAACCAAGAGGTGGTGGTTGGAGGTCAGTTCTCCCTCAGTCTCAATCAATGGAGAATCATCACTTCAAATGCCTGGATTATTCAGATTACAAGAGGGGGGGTCACACTCTGGAGGTTGTAGAGATGCCTCCAGAGACTTCTTCAGTACCCTCCACTTATATCCTGGCCCATCTGACTGTTGTCTGGGAGGAGGTACAGTACCTTCTGTGGAAAAAGGCCATTGAGTCAGTACCCAGGCACCAAAGTAACAGGGGATTTTACTCCAGGTTCTTCCTGGTCCCTAGAAGAACCAGAGATCTGAAGCTTATTCTAGATCTCAAGGACCTCAGTCTTTATATCCAGTACAAAAAATTACGCATGGTCACTCTGCCAGGCCTGCTGCCCCTACTGAAGTAAGGTTCAGGCTGCAACGCAGATTTTGCTGCCGCCTCAGCTGATGACGACTCTACAGACTGAGCTTTTGTGCTTGGTGCTGGTCTTTTGGTGCTTTTGCGCTTGGACTGGCTGTGCTCCCTGGATATGCAAAATGCATACCTGCATATCTTGGTGTTTCCACTACACAGGAGATTCTTTCTGTTCCTTTTAGAGGGCAAGTGCTACCAATTCAGAGTATTGCCCTTTGACTTATCTTTTGCGTCGTGGGTCTTTACAAAGTGCTTAACAGCGTAGCTGCGGCCTTTCAGAGGGAGGTACTATATGGTTTGCCCCTACCTGGACGACTGGCTCCTAAAGGCCCCATCCAGGGAACAGCTCTTCTGGACGCTGGAGAGAACCCTTCAGTTTTTTCTCTCCCTGGGTATCACTGTTAATCTGCCCAAGTAAATCATGATTCTGTCCCAGAGGCTGCAGTATATCAGGGCAGTCCTGGACTCTGCGCAGGGCAGAGCCTTCCTGCCTCTCACCAAGGTGGCATGCCTTATTGCCCAGGATCAGGACGTCACCCAGAGCCATTATATTCCTGTGAGGGTGTACCTGAGAATATTGGGTGTTATGGCTGCAGTTACTGCCATGCTTCCCTTGGCTAGATTGCACATGCGAGTCCTCCAGTGGACACTCAGAGTACAATGGGACCAATGCACAGATTCCCACCACGGATGTATCCAGTTTAGGTGGGGAGGGGCACACCTGGGCCTCTTTCAGACTCAGGGAACATAGTCCCAGATCGAAACCTCCCTGCATATCAATGTCCTGGAGATGTGGGCAGTCCTGTATGCCATGCAGCCTTTTCAGAACTGTCTCCTTCCAGGTCAGCTGTGTTGACCTAGTCAGACAATCTTAGTGTTGTCTATTGTATCAACAAGCCAGGGGGGATGCATTCATACCCCCTGTGCAGAGAGGCTAAGAGATTGTGGTACTGGGCACTAGACCACAGTCTGGTTCTCTCGGCAGTCCATATCCCAGGAGTGCTAAACACCCTGGCGGACAGTCTCGGCAGGGCACAGTCCAGCATACACGAGTGGAAACTTCTCTCATCCGTCATTGAAGATCTGTTCACCAGATGGGGTCGTCCTGAGTTGGGCATTTTTGCATCCCCACTCAGTGCAAAACTGCCCAGTTTCTGTTTGCTAGATCCAGGGCCTGGAGTTTTCTGGTGAGACATGTTGTCCTGCTCCTGGAGCTGGAAGTTCTTTTACGCCTTCTCTCCATTTCCCCTGATTCAGAGGGTGCTAATCAAACTGCAGATGGAGGGGACCAGCATGATCCTGGTCGCACCTTTCTGGCCATGGCAGATATGGTTTCCATTACTACACCAATTAGTGGAGGAGCCTCCGTTCCATCTGCCTCTCTGCAGGGATTTGCTAACACAGGCTCAGGGACCCTGGTCCATCCCAGTCTCAAGTCCCTTCATCTACATGCCTGGTTGCCAGGTTTGGGGTATCTCAGAGAGTAGCAGGTGTTTTTGTGGCAGCTTGGAAGCCCTCCACTAGAGCCACATATGCCATGAAGTGGAAGAGGTTTGCCATCTGGACTGCCAAGCATCATCTAGACCCTTTCACATGTCTGGTGAGCCAATTTCTGGACTACCTGATTTCGCTGTCAGACTTGGGTTGCCAGTTCTCATCCCTTAAGATAAACCTTTCGGCTGTCTCTGCATTTCACGAGCCCATGGGCGATTGCACCATGGCTCAGTTAGATGTGTCCCATACCTTTCTCAGTGGCATCCTACATCTGAAACCTCCAATCCTTTTCCCCGTCCCGGCTTGGGATTTTAATTTTGTTTTGGAGAAGTTGACCCTGTCTCCATTTGAGCCAGCCACGACTTGTGAACTACGTTTTCCCTCTCAGAAAGCGTTATTTTTCAGTTGCTATTACTTCTGCTTGAAGGATTTCTGAGCTTTAGGCTCTCTGATTTGAGGAGCCTTGTTTGATTTTTCACAAAGACAGGGTGTCTTTGCGCACGAATCCTAAGTTTCTTCCCAAGGTGGTGTCTGAGTTTACCCTGAACCAATCTGTCCACTTAACTGTTTATTTTCCTGAGCATGCCAATTCAGGGGAAGCACTGCTCCATATGATGGATGTGCGCAGAATTTTGAAGTATTATCTGCTCCGAACTAAGGACTGCAGAAAGTCAAAGCAGCTTTTTGTTTCTTTTGCTCCAGGAAGAGAGGGCATTCAGGTTTCCAAACAATGTTTGTCAAAAGGGTTGGCACATCGTATTGTGTTCTGCTACAACAAACATGGCAAAGAGTTGCCAGGGGTGGTGAAAGCCCACTCCACAAGGGGCATGGCTACCTCTGTGGCTTCTTTCAAGGGGGTCTCAACTGCTGACATCTGCGCTGCTGCCACCTGGATTACTGTCCATACCTTTACTAAGCACTACATTCTGGACATTGCCTCTAGAATCTGAGCAGGCTTCGGCTGGGCTGTCTTGCAGGCTCTCCTGTCCTAGGCTTTGGTTGGCCTTCCTCCCAGACTATCTTGCTGCAGCTGTAACTGCTTGGGACTCATTCCTACTGTGTGACCTGATGACTGAGATACCCAGGAATAAGATAGAACAGTTACATAAGGAGTTACCGTAACAGTAGATCTTAGAGGGGATCTGAGTCATCCAATCTGCCTTCCCTTCCACCATCCCCCTATTATGGGGTTCTTGTCTCAGAACTGGCAAACTAGAGTATCCATCTTTTTATTTTGGCCTGGGCACCTCTCTCTCTTCTTGGTCCCCCATGGCGCGGAATGCTGCCTAGTCTCCGAGGGAAAGAACTGAGGAGGGAGCAGGGCCACTCACGCCTTTGTAGGGTTGGTGACATCGGCAGGTGACTTCGGTGTGGGCAGCCCCAGTGATACTGCTGAAATCTTCCATGTGGATCCTGCTTACTGACGGTGAAGTTCCTACAGTGTGACCAGATGACTGACATCCCCTCGAAGATCTAACTGTTCTTGCTTACAGCCATCAGCTGACTCTGCCACTGGAGCATCATGTTGTGCTGATCTTGCAGCAAACTTGATCTCTGTTTTCTCTAGCCACCAGCCGGCATCTTGGTGTCATTGAACCGCCATGTCTTACTTCTGTAAATGATATGCAGCCTGGCTGGTAGCAGAAAGGAGTGAATAACTCCTAGGTCCTGGAGACATTGTCAGGTGGCATCAAACTCCTTCCTGCAGGCCCTGGTCTGATACAAGAGGTTGGGAAATAATTTGATATTGCATCTGTTGATGTCGATCGTGTAGAATGCTCTCGCTGCAGAGAGAGTCTGATCACCATTCTCCAAATCAGCAGTTTTAAGGAGAATTGTCTGAAGTTGGGTAGATGTAGCAGGTTGGATTTTAGGGTTCACTCAATAGACTTTTTTGAACCCAGCCCAGTCAAAAGTCTCCAGGACGGGGGTGTGGATGAGCAGCTAATGTTGCAGATGTGCTTGCCCTCCAGAACTAAAATTAAATTGTTAACATAGCTTTCTAAATATTTATTTGGTAGTTTTTGTGCCAACATGTTGCTCATACTGCTATGGATGAATATCTGTTATCAGATCCTGCTAAATCGCAACGCTCCACAAATAAAGCCATGAAGAAGCAGCCACCTACCGTGCCTGTTGAAGGTCTGGGTCCTGTATCATTTCGGCTGCAGAGATGACTCTACTGGGACGGGTGCTTTTCGATCAAATAATGGAAGCTCTAAATTCTCAGTTGGACCAATTTGAAAACAGATTTCAAGAAATTACTGATCAGTAGGCTGCTCATTCGGCTCTCAACTCTGGAAGATTCGGTGTGTCTTCTGCCAGAAAGAATTGCACACCTAGAAAAAGAGGTTGAGGAATTTAGCGATCTCTTTGACTATCAAGAGAATTATCATCGACGATTAAACCTAAGGCTCCGAGGGGTACCAGAAGGAAAGGAAGGCAGCAGTGTGGAGGACTTTTGTGCGGTCACCCTCCTGGGGCATCTGGCTCTGGCACCAAAAGGTGGGTGGATTAAACTTGAGAGGGTTTACTGAGCGGTGTTACCTAAGGTTGCAGCTGACCAATCGCCTTGACAGATCATAATGAGATTCCACCACTTTGGGGACCATCAGCAAGTACTAGCTGCATTTCGAAGGCAGAAGGAATTAATATGTAAAGGGAGCCGTTTATATCTTTTTCAGGATTATTCACAACGTCTCCTAAAGAAACGTTGAGCCTTTCATCTGGTTCTGAACAGGCTTCGTGAATTGAATATCGATTTTATCTTCTCCTATCATACCATGCTACGAATTTAATGTGAGGGAGCCAGTTATTAATTTTGGGAAGTGGACAAAAGCATCTACTTGTGTACAGGAGCATCAAACCAAAGTAAATAAAGGAATGGCTGGACAGAGGATGAGACTCTGAATGGTCGCATGCCTTGCTAACTCTACTTCTCCCTGCGGTCTGTCATTTGCATCAAACTGTTCTTGAATGCTCGGTCCTGTCATAATACTGCACTGGGACTTGAATTTGTACTTTGCTGGATAAAGCTTTTTTTTAAAGAAATTTTGCTCCCTTGGCCCAGTTGCTGACTTTGGAGACTACTCCCACTTGTCCCTTTTTCTGGTTTTGGTGTATGAGGAGGCTATACCGAGGTGGAGACTAGGCTTCCGACTCCCAAGACTTGTGCCATATGTAGGACAGCAGTATCTTGGATTAATATGGTTGTCCCAGTGGATCTCAGATTTGCATACCAGACTCATCTGCTATAGACAGGTAGGCCTGGGGAGTGCGGGGATGGGTGCTGCGTGTATCAGTTAAATGTTGCGCAGCCTCTACCCTGTGTCCCTGCTTGGTCTTCTGGCAATAAGGGACTGGGAGTTTAAAATGGATCCATTAACATTAATCTTTTAAATGCAGACTACATTTATTAAATAGACTCCGGGTCCAGGAGCAGAGGTGAAAGGTATTCTGAGGGGGTCGATCAGTGTAGATCAGACTGTGGCAGAAGTCCTACGCTCTTCACCACACTCACTTATCACACTGGCTTTAAATTTATTTCTCTGGTAGATTGCTCTAGATGAGGGATGGTGGGAGGGCCCACAGAGAGCTTTAAGCATGGATTTGAGTGGCTGACTTGCATTTACCGCCATGATGTTGTTTAGTCTGGCGGTTGCTTTCCTTGCTCCCCTGATGTTGTCTGGCTGTCGGGGGCTGTAGAGCCCATGATATACTAACATCGAAGAAGCCAGCAGAGTAGGCCCTGTGGTCTATCGAGTCTGCTCAAGGATCAGTGCCTGTTCTGGGTCCCGTTGCGACCTCCCCCTGAAACCCCCCAACCACATCCCTCGACTGGGGTTCCCGTCCGAAGCTGGTCTTTCTCAGATTCACCCTCCCCTATACCTATCTCAGTCTCTTTTGAACCCCTCCACAGTATCCACAGCCACCAGCTCCGCAGGTAGTGCATTCCAAGGTTCCAACACCCTCTCAGTGAAGTAGCTTCTCCTTGTCTCCCCACTAAGTCTCCTGCCGACCAGCCTCATATGGTACCCCCTGGTGGCCCCCTCCTCCCTCAGCTGGAACACCCTGTCCAGGATTACCCTATTTGCCTCCTTAAGGTTTTTGAAGACTTCAGTCATATCCCCTCTGTCCCTCCTCTCCTCCAGGGCGTACAGGTTGAGCTCCCCAAGTCTCTCCTCATAGAATTTCTCCCCCAGACCCTGCATCATCTTGGTCACCTTCCTCTGTACCCCCTCCAGGAGTGCAGTGTCCCTTTTTAGGTATGTTCGCCACTGCTGTTTGCAGTATTCAAGGTGCGGCCTAACCAGGCAATTGTACAGTGGAAGGAGTACCTTCCGGCTTCTCGAGGTTATCCCCCTGGCTAATGCTGTTCATTTTACAATGTGGACCACTGACAGATTTTGCTTCTCACTTGTTGGTTGTACTGCACTATGTATGAATGCCAATAATAAGAAAGCTGTGTTTTATGAATATTACTAGATCGGTTCTTGGGGGAAGGGAAGTTCAATTACTATGGGGGCATTTTTTGCTGCTTTAGCTAGTGGCGAATGTATGGTATCTCTTGAACTGATATTGATGTTCACCTTTTAGGGGATTTCCTGAGGGTTTTTTAATGTGGGGGAAAGGGGGAAATATTGATTGTTATTGGTATTTTGAGAAGTATTTTGGGGGGAGGTCACTTTTTGGGATTACTTATTCACTGTTTATTATAGTTACAGGTTCCGGATCATGTTGTCTGTAGTCCACTCCCTTGTCATTTTTTCTCTGTTTGTACCTGAAAGAGGCAACTTTGGTGTTTACTAGTGGCTGCGCTGGGCTGGGGACCCTGTCTAATATGAATTTTCTCATCATATAGTATTATGGGTACTGTAAATCAACTTCATATTTTCTCTTTGAATATGAGGGAGTTCTTCTCTCCGATTAAAAGAAGTAAAATCCTCACAGCTTTGCAGCATCAGCAGACACAAATGGTGCTACTACAGGAGATCCATCTCTCTGCAGTGGAACACATGAAGCTGGTTCGGATATGGGTTGGGGCATGTTATGCAGCCTCATATTCATCACATAAATGGGGGGTGGCTATCTTGCTACATAGATGTCTTCCCCTGCAGGCCCACAGTACGCTAGCAGACTTCGTGGAGGGCCAGTACATTTTTATTGAAGCGGAATTTTACACATAGCAGGTTGCATTTGGTACGATATTGCCCCAGCAGTTTTTGACCCCAATCACTACTAGACATCCTCGCTAGGGAGCAGCTTCCTAACCTGTTCCTTGGGGGGGACTTCAGTGGGGGGGACTTCAGCTGTGTCATGCACCCTGCCGTGGATCACTTCACGGGGACTGGCTGCCATGCTCAGGTTCTGATGTAGTGTAAGGTGGGTGTTTGCGAACTGGAGCTCATGGATAGTTGGAGAATTGCAAACCCAGGGGTTAAAGAGTTTACTTCTTACTCTCATTCACATAAAATGTGGTTGCGACTTGACTATATATGTATGCCAAGTGTTATACCATCGTGTGACGCATGCTAAACAAAGCCCAATACACATTTCTAACCATGCTGTGATGATTCTCACATTACGGGTGGCAGATATTCAAGAGGGCACTCCCTCATGGAGGTTCCCCATGTGCCTCTTGGCCAAAGCAGAGTTTCGGATACATCTCCGGACCAGTGGTTCCCAGGAGCTACATATCAGCTTGTGGGGGAGAAATAGCATACCCAAGCAAGAAAGAGACCTGGGGGTGATCATCTCCAATGACCTCAAGAGGCAGCGTGACAATGTGGCAGGAAAGGCAAACAGGATGCTGGGATGCATAAGTAGGGGAATTACCTGCAGAAAAAGGGAGGTAATAATTCCACTGTACAGGACATTAGTGAGGCTGCACCTTGAATACTGTGTCCAGTTCTGGAGGCCTCATCTACATAAGGTCATAGATAGGGTGAAGGTGGTTCAGAGGAGGGCAACCAAAGAGGTGCAGTGGCTATATCGCAAACCCTACAAAGATAAGCTGAGGGAATTATATATGTACACCCTGGAGGAGAGGGGAGATATGATTGAGACATTTAAGTACCTCACAGGGAAGAATAAAGTGCAGGAAAATACTATATTCCAAAGAAAAAGATGCTTAAGGACGATGGGGCAAAAGATGAAACTGGAGGGAAGGAGGTTCAGAGGGAATGTGAGGAAGTACTTCTTTACAGAGAGGGTGGTGAACAAGTGGAACAGCCTGCCAGTGGAGGTGGTGGAGGCAGAAACAATTACAGGTTTTAAACATGCTTGGGATAGACATAGAGATTGCTGGTAGTCTGGGGGGGGGGTACAACCTAATGCCAACAGTTCATGGCAGAGCGCAGTTATTAGTGGTAATAGGGCAGGTTAGGTGGGATGAAGGCCCTTATCTGTCGACAATTTCTATGTTTCTCTGATATTTACAAGACTGTGAACTGGCAGATGGCCCCTTCCAAGAGGGCTTATTGGGAACCTGGCAAAGTTTACATGAGTGGAGCTATTAATAGATTTATTTCTAAATATAAAAAGAAGACACATGACCAGTGCCTTGATCTAGAACGCAGGCTTAAGGACTTGGAGCGTAGGGTGGTTACGAGACCGGATGAAGCGGCTAGGCAGGAGTTAATGGTGGTCCGTGAGGCTCTAAATCAGCTGCTTACTGTGGAGGCTAGATCGAGTTGGATATTTGCAAGACAACGCCTTTATGAATGAGGTAACAAACCAGGCCCATTAATGGTCCAGCTGATGAGGGGTAGGAGGGGCCCAGTATGTATTCCGACTATTAAAAATAGCGCATGAATCCTGGTGTGGGATAACAGCCAAACAGGAGAGGTGTTCTATCATTTTTATGAACGGCTGTACACTGCAGACTGTGAGGGGGAACTAGAGGTGGCTAAACGTTCTCTGGATAGCCTTAAACTTCCCGACTTAACGACGAGCAGCGTGCAATGCTGGGGGTGGACATTATGCAAGTAGAGATTGGTTGGACCATTAGGGAGCTCAAGAGGGGTAAAGCTGCAGGCCCAGATTTTTTTTTGTGGAATATTGCAAAGAGCTGTCAGAGCTCATGGTAGATCCCCTATGGGAACTTTGCAAAAAGATCTGGGAAGAGGGGGAACTCCCAGGAACATGTTATGAGGCATCTATCTGTATATTATTAAAACCAGGAGAGACCCTAATGATTGTGCCTCCTATTGCTCAATCTTTTTGTTGAACTGTGATTTAAAAATTATCACTAAAATTTTAGCTAGACGCTTAGAACAGGTTCTTCACTTACTCATCCATCTGGACCAGACGGGATTTGTAAGAGGCTTTTCAGACTAGGATATTCTGAGACAGTGGTTGATACCCTAATGTCATTAAGGCAGTATTGTACATTGGAAGCTTATGATAGTGTGTGGCCAGCTTTTTCACTGGGCCAAACGGATAGGTTTTCAACCTAGGAAAGCATCTGTGCTCCAGATTTTGGATTTACAAAGGCAAAGGTATGGACTTCAGTAGCTTGCAAGTATGGATCTCAGCTTTGGGTGCAGTACTCAGTCTTCGTGAGGGGCACCCTCAAGATTCACAATCATTTTTTTTTGAGCTTTCAGCAAAACCCATATTAATGTGATCCTTAGTGCACTCTGCATTAATATTAACACTTGTGTCTTTGAGACTTTAGTCCCGGAAGACTTTATGATCTCCGTGTTCACCTTGGTACTGGTGTGGGTCTCCAACCTACAAACCTCCATTCATGCCTCTGTCACAAGTTTCAGAAGACATTCACGCCTTAGTATCTAACTTGTGCAAGGCGGGTACCTAGTCTACCTTGCACACATTTCCAAAACATTACAGATCGGACACTCTGAACTCTGCTGATGTGGCCTGTGGATGTAAGGTGCTTCAAACAGCATTAAAGCAATAGGCAGCTAAAATGCGAAGAATATGCCCTCCCTCCCAAATACTTTCGGTGAGTACTTCTTAAAGAGCAACTGACACCATCTGGCCAAAAGTGCTACACTGCAGAATTAGAATAAGCATACCCCTAATAAATCTCATACTAAAAACTAGATGTCTGTCTTACTTCATTGAAAAGTTATTAGCCATGTTGTAACCCTGATTTCACTACCTGTTCAAAAAAAGCATGTATCAGTGAAGAGCTGCTGCTGCTGATGTCATCTTGGGAACTCACAGTCTTGTGTTCCCTGTCAGCAAGCTTATAGGATCTGTTTCTCCAAAGTGTTAAGATCATGTGCAATGGTTTTCACAAGTAAAACAGGCAGCACCAGTCAGCAAACTATGTGGGCTCTTTTGTTTTTCACTTGGTCTATGAAAGTTGTTTTTCCGAGTGACTCAATTCAGTACATTTGGAAATCGATCTAAATATGGCTGTAGCATTGTTCCACAGCCATCTGTTGGCCTGCCAAGGGAATTGCAGGAACAACTACCAGAGCTGAATACTCCTGTGCACTTTAATATATACATTTCTCATAATGCACAGCAGCCAAATCCCAAACAGCAAACATAGCAGAAAAACGGAGATGATTCCACAGTTCAAAAACGTAAGTCAGCCAAAATGAACACATATTATACAATGTTGATCACATCTGCATGTAATCAGTAAGTGAATGACTATTCACCATTGCACCCACAATATACAAACTGCAGTTAAATATACGCATTACCCATAATGCATAGCAGCCAAATCCCTAACAGCAAACACAGCAGAAAAACTGAGTTGATTCAACAGTTCACAAAAGTAAGTCAGCCAAAATGAACACATATTCTGAAATGTTGGTCACATCTAAATGTAATCAGTAACTGAATGACTGTTCACTTTTGCACCCACAATATACAAAATGCAGTTAAATATATGCATTTCCCATATGCACAGCACCCAAATCCCAAACAGCAAACACAGCAGAAAAACAGAGATGATTCCACTCTATCTGTGTCTGTATCTGTGTTTTATTGTACTTGCTAATATAGGATGCCATGTTATAATGTTGTATAAAGCATAACTCCCTGTTTCTGCACTTGTCATGTTACATGCACATTAAACCACTCCAAGGCATGGTTCTACTGTGGAATTAACTTTGTTACAAACCCTGAAACTCATATAATTTTTAAAGCAATGTTTTTTGAATGATGCTGCTTGTTTGATATGTGAAACCCATTGCACGTGATCTTTACGACTTTGGAGACACAGGTCCTATAAGCTTGCTGACAGGGAATATTAGACTGAGTTCCCAAGATAACATCATCATCATCAGCTTTTCACTGATACAGGCTTTCTTTGTACAGGTAGCAAAATCAGGGTTACAAAATGGTTAATAACTTTAAAATGAAGTAACATAGTAATCTAGTTTTTGGTATGTGCTTTATTGGGGGCATGCCTATTCGGATTCTGCAATGTAGTACTTTTGGTGTCAGTGGCTCTTTAAATTCAACCAGATCTAGTGAATTTTGCTACCACTTTTGTTAAAAACTCATGCAGAACAGGATTTCCTCAGACTCCTAGGTTACATGTCCTCGACTGCAGTCATAGTGACCATAGCCTGGTTAAAAATGAGGTAGTTGAAAACATGTTGGTGTCAGAATGGCACCCATTTCACAGTTAGTTCCAGTCCAGCTAAGGCTGGTAACAGCCCTCAACTGGTGGAAAGATTCTGCTGTTCTTAGAGGAGTAGAGTTCCCTTCTCCCTTCCAGAAAGTAGCATGATCCTAACTTCTCATCTGGGTTGCGTATTTCATTTAGAGGCAAACTCAGTGAATAGGATATGGTCCCGTCAAAAGAGGTTGGAACATAACCTATTGGAAATGAGGATAGTGGTCTTGTCTCTGAAAGCATTTGTCAGTCAGATTCAGAAAAAAACGGTATAAGTTAGAACAAACTATACAGCCACAGTGTTCTACATAAACAAACAAGGGAGTTCCAGATCTTTGAAATTCTCTCAAGAGAGTTTGAAAATCTGGAACTTGGCATTGAAGTTACTAGTTTTGTATCTCTGCAGTACATCTATCAGGGAAGCTGAACATGTTATCATATTCTCTAAGCAGACAAAGCCATTCGACTCACGTATGGTCCCTAGCCAGGATGTGGTGGAGTACATTTTCCTGAAGTGAGGTTCTCCAGAGGTAGATCCATCTGCATCCTCAGTGAATAACTGAACTTGTTTTGTTGTTGGACCACAGTAGTGGGCACAGTCCCAGAGGAGGCCATGTCAGTATGTTGGAGAGGGAGATTTCTGTATGCATTTCCCCGATTACTGTAACTCTGCTTTTACAAATCCTTCACAAATTCAGAGAAGAGCGTACAGAAATGATTTTAATAGCCCCAGAATGGGCCAGACAGCCCTGGTACTGCCTTCTGCTCAGATTGTCAGATAACCTCTTTTGTCTCCCTATAAGGCAAGGTGTCCTGTTTCTGTGTCAGGGGAAGGTGCACTGTCAAAGTGTTTTACTCAGATCTGCAGTCACTTCACCTAAGGCCTTGGCGCTTGAGGCGTTGTTTGTAAACCTAAATCCCTTAGAACTGGTATTACACATTTTGCAAGTAGCAAGAACGCCAGCTACCAGGACAACATACCATACAGTCTGAAATAGAAAAGATTTCCTTTTTAAACGTAGAAACATAGATGTTGACGGCAGATAAGGACTGCAAGGCCCATCCATTCTGCCCACTTTTTTCTACCTTATGAATGTGCCATAGGCCTTTACTCTGTCAATGTCCTACCTAGTCATACTCCTCTGTATTGCTCCCTTATGCCTATCTCATGCCTGTTTGAAGCCCTGCACTGTATTCATATCCATCACTTCCTGAGGTAGGCCGTTCCATGCATCCTTCACCCCTTCTGTGAAAAAGAACTTCCTCACATTACCCCTTAATTGGCCTCCCTTTAATCTCATACTGTGTCCTCTTGTCCTGCTGTTTTTCTTATATTGAAACATGTTAGACCCTTTCACCTTGTTAGTGCCTTTAAGATGTTTGAATGTTTCGATCATATCACCGCTCTCCCTCTTTTGCTCAAGGGTATACATGTTGAGCTCCATTAATCTGTCCTCAAATGTTTTCTGATGCAGTCCCTGCACCATTTTGGTTGCCCTTCTCTGGACTGCCTCAATTTTGTTAATGTCCTTGTGCAGGTGCGGCCTCCAGTACTGTAAGCAGTACTCCAGATGGGGCCTAACCAGTGTCTTGTAAAGTGGGATTATTACCTCCCTCTTACGAGTTGTGATACCCCTACTAATACACCCCAACATTCCTCTAGCCTTACCTACTGCTTTACTGGTCTGCTTGGATGATTTTAGGTCATCTGTGATGATGATGCCCAAGTCTGTTTCTTCTGTTGTGATTGCCAGCAACACACCTCCCAGCCTATAGGTAGCTTCAGGGTTTATCTTCCCTGTGTGCATGATCTTGCACTTCTTTACGTTTAACCCCCAGTGGCCACTCTTCTGACCATTTTGCCAGTTTATCCAGATCTCTTCTCATTCTGCCCACCCCACCTGATCATCTGCTCTGTTGCGGATCTTGATGTCATCTGCAAACAGGCAAACATTACACTCCAGTCCATCTGCAATGCCACTGATGAAGATATTGAAGAGGACTGGCCCTAGGACTGATCCCTGAAGTACCCCCACTTGTGACTTGCATCTCTTCTGACTATATTGTTTGTCACCACTTTCTGTTTTCTGCTCGCCAACCAGTTTGCCACCCAGTTGACCAACCTCTGATCCACCCCGAGCCTGCCTATGTGGAACAGTATCGAAAGCTTTGCTGAAGTCAAGGTATGTGACATCAGCTGCACCCCCTTGGTCTACCACTCTGGTTACCCAGTCAAAGAAATCTATGAGATTAGTTTGACAGAACCTTCCTGTTGTAAACCCATGCTGTCTTGGATCCTGTGCTCCTATGGATTCCAGGTGTTGCACTATCCTTTTTCTTAAGGAGTGCCTCCATAATCTTGCCCACTACTGAGGTAAAACTGATTGGTCTGTAGTTCCCTGTCTCCTCCCTGCTGCCGCTCTTGTGGAGCGGGATCACATGAGCTCTTCTCCAGTCTTCTGGGATCTCTCCTGTGCTCAGAGACTCACTAAACAGTTCTGCTAATGGCTCTGCTAGTTCCTCCCTTAGCTCCTTTAGTGCCCTGGGATGTATGCCATCAAGTCTTATTGCCTTGTCCACCCTGAGCTTAGCGAGCTCTTGTAGGACTATTTCTTTTGTGAAGGGACTGTGCACCTCCCCCGTGTCCATGATGCTGAGCTGTGGGTCCTGCCTACCTTCTCTCAGTAAATACTGAGCAGAAGTATATATTTAGGATAAATGCTTTTCCTGGTCCTCCTCCACACACCCCTTTATCCCTTTGATCTTAGCAATACCCCCTCTGGACTTTTTTCTTTCAATAATGTATCTATAGAAAGTCTTGTCCCCTTCTTTTACTGTTTGTGCTAGTGTTTCCTCAGTTTGGGCCTTTGCCTGCCTTACTGCCTTCCTTGCTTCCCTTAGGGAAGTTTGGTATGCCTCCCCATCTTCATCCCGCTGCATTCTCTTATATTTCCTGAAGGCCAACCTTTTGGCTGTGATCTTTTCTGCTACTGCTTTGAGAACCAAAGTTGTTTCCTCCTTCTTTTGCTCTTGCTTTTCTCCCTAACACAATGGGATGTTGCTTCAAGTATTGCATCCTTAATGCTTGCCCACTTTGCCTGTAACCTGTCACTTGTATTTCTTCTTGCCAGGGCTAGCTTAACTCTGTTGGCCATCTTATCAAAGTCAGCTCGTCTGAAGTCCCATATGTTTGCCTTGGAATGGGATGATTTAGTTCTAGTGGCCAAACTGAACCACGCCATGTGATAGTCACTGGCCAGGTGATCAGCTACCTGGAGGTCTGTGTTCATTTCCCTGTTAGTCAGTACTAGATCTAGGATAGCCCTGTCTCTTGTATGTTGTTGTACCTGTTGTTTGAGGCCCTCCTCCTGCAAGGAATCCACTATTTGTCTCTTTCTGGCAGATGTTCCTGCTGGTATTGACCAGTCTTTATCTGGCATGTTGAAGTCTCCCATTATCAGAACCTCCCCTTTAGCTGTCATGTTGTGTATATCTTCTAGCAGTAATGTATCTATGTCCTCCCCCTGGTCTGGAGGCCTGTAGACAACCCCAGATCTTACTTTGAGAGGGCTCTTGCAGTAGATAATTACATATAGGACTGAAGCTGACAGGTGTCAGGACCCCACGGAAAAATTTCTAGCTAGCAGTCTCTAGCGAGGGACTGTCCACATGTCAGGTGACCGGTGTCAGGAGACGTCGGTATAAAGGGGCGGTCCCTCATACCCGCCTTCCAGTTCTATCCCGCCGTTAGCTCATGCCAGCGCCTCGCGGTAAAGTTCCTTGCTCGTCAGGCTCTATCGTCGGTATTTTCACTGAGTATTTTCGATTTTTTCCTATCATTCGTCAGGTATTCATCAGTGTATGTCGTCCCCTACACCCTCTGAGCACAAAAACAAGTGCGACTCGTGCGGCACCCAACTCCCGCACTAGGATGGCTATTCTGTCGCTTTTTTGCTTAGGCCCCGACCATCTGGTAGAGAAGTGCCAGCACTGCCTCAGTTTTAACGCGGCCACCCGGAGGAAGGCGGCAGCAGTCCCTGGAGGCCCATATTTTGAAAAAGAAAATGAGCTCCACGGAGAAAGAATTGAAAAAGCTTCGGCAGGTGTCCACTTCCCCTGAAGGCCATCGCAAGAAAAAGGATAAAGAAAAGCACCGGGACAAGGGCTCCTCATCCACCGCGACTTCCTCGGGAGTCGCCATGCTAAAGGTAATGTCCCCCTGGGGGACCGCTCAGCGATGGCCACCTTAGAGGCTTCTAAGGCAGCATCGGCCCACCTGTCTGGCTTGAGCTCGCGCCCTTTGGGCACCTCTGGGCTTTTGGAGGCCTCCGCTCTCGGTAAAGCCGTGATTTCATGGCCTACTGGTGCGAGCGGCTCTGATAAGCCGGACGCTGGCCTCCGACACCCGCACGGAAGAAGGTCAGTAAGTCACCCGACCTTGGGGCGGTGCGCAGCTCTGTCCCGCCTCTGACCAGGCCGCCTCTATTGCGGCCTGCCTCCGGCGATGGATCTGTTAATGGATGCGGCCCCTCCGGCACCTGCGGATCCGCTGATAGCCGCGCGTCTGTTCACCCAACATCCGCTGAGCAGGAAGAGCTGATGCCGGACCCTCCCACATCCGTCGTTCCAGGCTCCGCGCAACCTTCACTGCCCTCAGGGGACCCTGAGTCTCCTCAGCCCAACCCCGAGGATTTCTCTCCTACATCCCTGGGCAACGCTGAAGTTCCTGTTCCACCTCTGTCAGACTGTCCACCTGCTGGTCTGACCGATCTGATGTCGGCTTCCTGGACGCTGGCTCCGACGCCGGCTCCTCAGCCACCGGCTCCGACGCCAGGAATTGCTGACTTCGGGTGACATCCCACTCCTGGATGCTGCCCCGACGCCAGGCCCTCCGCTCTCCAGGCCTTCTGCTCCAGATCCACCCTTGGGGCCTCCGGCTGGGCTGTCTGCTCCAGCAACCCCCCGGTTCCCAGGTACTCGACCCCATTGTATCCGACACCGTCCTACCCGGGACCGCAGTATCCGACGCCGCAGTACCCAGCGCTGACCTATCCGACGCCACAGTACCCGACGCCTCAATATGGTTATGGATACGCACCTTATGGGTATAGTCCATACCCATATCCCCTCTTCCTCCTCCACTGCTCCCCCCAGCCACCGGCAGACCTGCAGGAGACTCTGGCCTCCTGGTGGGCTGAGGCCAAGGCTCAGCTCACCAGAGAGGTGGAGAGTCATCTTCCGATGACTGTGCCAGTCCTGGTTCCAGTACGTCCACGACGACAAACTCCCTCCCCACCTCCGGACACCAGGGCTAAACCCTCTGGGTCCAGAGAGGGGCAGGACACGCTTCCCAGAGGGCTTCCCAAGGGCTCTGTTCCTCCCTCTCGCTGGGAGAGGGAGTCTACTTCTTCATCTTCTTCTTCCTTGATCACCTCGGACGCTTCCAACAGTTGTTCTGAGCAAGACGACGAGTCACGCTGTCCGTCCAAGCCAGGCCAAGGACTCCTCCGAAGTCTCCTCTGGAGGATCCTTCCTTCACGGAGTTGCTACGCAAGATCCAGGAAGTACATAAGTGGCAATCCTTGGAGCGAGACCCCCAGCATAAAAAACTCACTGAGCATCTGGATCTGCCTGTGACAGCTCCCACCTTGGTGCCACCCTGGATCGAGCCTCATGCCGACCTCATCACCACCATATGGAAACAGCCGTCAGCCTTCGCCCCACTTCCCAGGAAGTCAAACTGGCTATACCAGGCTCCTGAGGGTGTTGAATGTTTAGACTCTCACCCTCGAGCTGACTCGGTTGTGATTAGCGCCGCTCACGGCCGGTCAACTCACCCCAAACACCTCAGCTCGTCTCCACCTGACAAGGAATCCTGCCTTCTGTAGCAGTATGGTAAGAAGATTTTCACTTCTTCCACTCTGGGTATTAGGGGCCCTGAACTATGTCTGTCACATGGGGGATTACCAGAAGGCAATTCTCAGTGAGGTGGAATCTAAATTGGACTCCCTTCCGGACTCTCAGGTCAAGCAGGAAGTGGCTGACCTTGTCCGCTCTGCATGTTCGGCCAGTCGGCACATCCTTCGTGCAACCTACAGTGCAGTGGACACTGCTGGTAGGAGCTCAGCTTTCACCATAGGCCTACGGCATCATGCTTGGCTCCGAGTATCAGGGTTGGTCCCGGAAGTGCAGTCCGCCATCCAGGAAGTGCCCTTCTGGGGTTCGGTGCTGTTCGGGGATGATGTCAAGGACATCATCACCGACCTGCAGGAGAAGGGTATGGCACTAAAGTCTTTTGACTCTATGCATCATCCCCATCAAACGCAGCAGCGTCCCTTTCGCAGACGGAATCAGCCCAAAGCGAGACCACAGGGAAAGCGGGCCACTAAATGTCGGCCCCCAGCTGCCAGGCCCCCCCAACCCAAAAAAGCAGTGGGAGCTTCAGCTGCGGCGCTGCCCCACTCCACCTGACTCCTTCCCTCTCCCACAGCCTCCGGGCTTCCCGGAGGATCTGGTAGGATGGAGATTTTCCCTCCACCTTCTGGGCTGGGAGAGGATAACATCAGATTCATGGGTGCTCTGGCTAATCGCAGAAGGACATTCAATAGAGTTTCTATAGAAACCACCTCGTCACCCTCCCCCAAGGTTGTTGTATTCTCAGGAACATCATCTTCTGGTCCAGAAAGAGATTTCAGCACTTTTGCTGAAAGAGGCGATAGAACCCGTCCCCCTTCCTCTGTAGGGAATGGGTTACTATTCCCACTTCTTCCTGGTCCCGAAGAAGACAGGAGATGTAAGGCTTATTCTAGATCTCAGTTCCCTGAACTTATTCGTGGAGTACAAGAGGTTCAGGATGCTCTCACTGCAGAGCCTTCTGCCCTCCTCTGCTCGGGACAGTGGCTGTGCGCTCTTGATATGCAGGATGCTTACCTGCACATATCTATCTGCCCTTCTTACCGCAGATATCTCCATTTTGCTTTCCAAGGGGACCACTACCAGTTCAAGGCACTCCCATTTGGTCTCTCCTCGGCTCTCTCAGTATTTACCAAATGCCTTGCGGTGGCGGCGGCCTACCTGCGTACCCGGGGGGTACAGGTTTTCCTGTACCTGGACGATTGGCTCCTGGCGGCCTCATCCAGGGAGAAACTCCTGCACGTCCTCTCCCTTTCCCAGCAGGTCTTTGCCTATCTGGGTATTACCATCAACCATTCCAAGTCTCACTTGATCCCATCCCAGAGGCTCCAGTTTATCGGGGCAATACTGGACATGACCCTGGGCAGGGCCTTCCTGCTACCAGACAGGGTGGCCACACTCCAGACTCAGGTAAGCCTGTTGTCCGGCCGCAGGCAGGTCAGTGCAAGGTCGGTCCTTCACCTCCTCGGGCTTATGGCGGCTGCTATCCCAACAGGTCCCTCGCGCTCGGCTTCACATGAGGGTCTCTCAGTGGATGCTTCGCTCTCAGTGTGATCAGTTGGTGGACGACTTGGGCGAGTTGGTTCTAGTCTTGTCTCCCCTGGTTCGAGACTTGCAGTGGTGGATGGTTCGAGAGAACCTTCTTCGGGGAGTTCCATTCTTCCTTCCTTTCTTCTCCCAGACTCTGACCACGGACGCCTCGGGTGAAGGTTGGGGAGACCATCTTGGTCCTCATCGGACCCAGGGCTCTTGGTCCAAGCTCGAACAAACACTTCACATCAATGTGCTTGAGCTTCCGGTGGTGCTTTATGCTTTCCAGGCTCTTCATCTGCTTCTTCTTCCCGGCCATCTAGCTGTCCAGACAGACAATATGTGTGTGGTATGGTACATCAAAAAACAGGGAGGGACTCGGTCCTACCCTCTTTCCAGGGAAGCGATGAGAGTTCGGGATTGGGCAGCACAACACGACCTTCACCTTATGGCGATTCATGTTCCGGGGGTCGAGAATACCTTAGCAGACAAACTAAATCGCTCGTCTGCTCTAGCTCATGAATGGGAACTAGATCATGGGGTCCTAGATGATATCTTTTTATGTTGGGGAACACCACAGGTCGACCTGTTCGCTTCCCCTCTAAACGCAAAGCTTCTCGACTTCTGCTCGCTCGTTCAAGAGTGAGGCATTTTCTGGAGAGACGCTCTGTCTCTAGATTGGAAGGACAGATTCGTCTGTGCCTTTCCCCCGATTTCTCTGATCCTGCGAGTCTTGCAGAAATTCAGTTGAGAAGGAGCACGAATGATTCTGATCGCTCCTTTCTGGCCCAGGCAAGTTTGGTTCTCTCTTCTGCAACAATATTCAGAGGAACCTCCTCTTCTTCTTTCTCTGTCACGAATTTTACTGACCCAGGATCAGGGGACGCTGGTCCATCCAGGTCTCAGTCCCTTCAGCTACATGCATGGCTCCTGCAGACATAGCTCAAGCCCGCTTTGGAGTTTCTCCCCAGGTGGCTGAGATTTTGGTGGAGGCTAGAAAACCCTCCACTAGGTCTACCTATGCCATGAAGTGGAAACGGTTCACAATCTGGGCCGCTTCAAAATATTTTGAGCCGTTCTCCTGCTCGGTGGGGTGGCTGCTGGAGTATCTGCACCATCTCTTTGACTTGGGTCTTAGTCACTCGTCTCTGAAAGTACACATGGTGGCCATTTTGGCCTATCATGTTCCCTTTGCAGACAGGATGTTTGCTCAACTGGAAGTCTCTAAGACTTTCCTCAGAGGGGTTCTTCACCTGAGACCCCCATCCGAGTCCCCGCCCCTCCTTGGGATCTGAACTTCGCTCTTGAGAAACTTACTTTGCCTCCCTTTGAACCGGTGGCCTCAGCAGACATGAAGTTCCTTTCATGGAAGATGCTCTTCCTAGTGGCCATTACCTCTGCTCGGAGGATTTCCGAGCTCCAGGCCCTGATGTGTAAAATCCCATGCTTGATTTTTCACAAGGAACGTGTGGCTCTGCGCACCAATCCTAAGCTTCTCCCCAAGGTGGTAGCGGAATCTACATTGAACTAGTCCATAGAGTTACCCGCTTTCTTTACGCAGTACTCCAGTCAAGGGGAGTATCTACTTCACACTATGGACATTTACCAGATTCTGAGATACACACTAACAGAACAAAGGATCTCAGAAAGACCGATCAACTGTTAGTGTCTTTTGCACCCAAAAGAGAAGGCAATGCTCTTTCTAAGCAATGCCTGTCTAAATGGTTGGCTCATTGCATCGCCTTCTGTTATGACAAGTACAACAAGACCCTTCCGGGTCAAGTAAGAGGACACTCCACCAGAGGAGTCGCTGCCTTGGCGGCATGTTTCAAGAACGTGTCAGCTGTAGACATCTGTGCTGCCGCCACTTGGACTTCTGTCCACACATTTACAAAACATTACAGTTTGGATATTGCCTGTCGCCGTACAGCAGGCTTCGGGCTTGCTGTTCTGCAAGGCCTCCTCTCTTAAGACCTTCACAGCTAGAGGATATGCTTTGAGTAGCTTTCCTCCCCCCGTGTGCTTCTTCTTGTTCCAGACTGCTTGGGACTCAGTCCTATATGTAATTACCTACTGCAAGAATCCTCTCAAAGTAAGATAGTACAGTTACGGAAGAACTTACTGTAATAGTAGATCTTCGGGAGAGGCTTTTGTAGTAGGTAATACCTTCCCGCCCTCCATCCTCCTAGGCTTTTTCAGCTCCTTTTCCAGTGAGGGAAATCTTGCTGTTTTGTCTGGTCGCCTTTGGCGGGAAAGAACTGGAAGGCGGGCATGAGGGACCGCCCCTTTATACCGACGTCTCCTGACGTGGGGGTGGTCCCTCGCCAGAGACTGCTAGTGAGAAATTTTTCCGTGGGGTCCTGACGCCTGCTAACTTCAATCCTATATGTAATTACCTACTGCAAGAGCCTGTCTTGAAGATCTACTGTTACGGTAAGTACTTACGTAACTGTACTTTCGTATGGCTGTCCCATTTCCTGTTTCCAGGGTGACCCTCAGTTCTTCTGGCTCCTTATGCATATTCTGAATTTCTGTAGCTTTGATATTTTCATTGACATAAAGGACCACTCCTCCTCCCCTTTTTGCACCTCTGTCTCTTCTGAATAGTACATAGCTGGGTACTGACATTTCCCAAGTGTGGTTACTGGTGAACCATGTCTCTCTAATGATTACTATGTCCACTTTAGCCTTTGTCATTGTTGCCTCCAGGTCTGGGATCTTGTTTCCCAGACTGTGGGTATTTGTGTACATGATTTTCCATTGGCCAGATTTTGGTGCGTTAGTTGTTGGGCGAGGTCCGGCGTTTCCCTTGTGTGTCGTATGGGGAGCTGGACCTTTTTCCTTACCTGGTGATGCAAATGAACTACAAACATGCTGAACTCCTGTTTGATCACTAGCTAAGGAGGGAGGGGTGTTATTCCCATTCAGTTGTGGGGTGCTGCACCCCTCTCCCCATTTGCTAGTTTAAATATTCTGCAAAGACATCAAACTTCTGCCCCAATGCACTAACTCCATCCTTAGATGCAGTACATCGAATTTAAAGAACTTTCGCTCCAAAAACTGTTGCCAGTTACTTACAAATGTGTGTCCTTTCCCCTGGCACCTGCCTTTGAGCCACATGTTTAGCTCCCCCATCTCCCCTTCTCTGACCTTCCATCTGTCTGCCCCCGCACCCCCGACTGGCAGAATCTCAAAGAAGGAGATGCCAGATGAAATGGATGACAGTTTGTCTCCTAGCTTGGTCAGGTGTTCCTTGGTCTCCACAACTGTCCGGCTGGCGAGACTGTTAGTCCCTATATGCACCAGGAAGTCGATGTTTTCTCCTGCTTCCTGCATGATTTTAGCAATGCGGTCAGTGTCTCTTCATGCTGATGTATCTGGGATACATCTGACCATTACCCCTGGCCAGAGGTAGGTATCAACTCCCCCAATCAGAGAGTCTCCTATGACCAGATATGTTTTGGATTTCCTTTTTGCTTTTTTTTGTTTTGGTTCCTGTTTTGGGCGCATTTTGTAATGCTAGCTCCTGTGCTGCAGTGTCCTGCTGTGCAGTGTCCTCTACCCCTTTGTTTGATCTTGGAGATAGAGGCAGGCTAACTGTTTGTAGTTTTTATATGGTTTGTGGAGGTGATACGTTGGTGAATATTGAGTGATGGGGCACCCAATTTGCCCCTCCTAACCACCTGCCAACCTCCCAGACCAACTACTCTCTGCAGTCGAAGTGCTTCTGTTGGATGTTGGGAAATGGCGGGCAGTTCTTGTAATATATTTCCTTCTGAATATGCAATTTGAAGTGTGCAATCTCTGCTCATTCTGCCCGGTGCTGAGCTCTTAGATCTGTGATAGCCCAGCATTTAGGACAGCATCCTAAATCCTGTATAACTGCCCTTTTGAAAAGTGACCTACAGTACCTGCAATTAATAATATCCATTCCAGTTGAGTTACTGAGTTTATAACCTGGTCTGAGTAATTAGAAGGAAAATGAAAGCAAAATATATTTTTTTATTTTTTTATATTTTTTTGTTTGTTTTTGTATAACTTTTTGTAACAAGATAAATTAATTGTGCCCCTGTAAGTGAAGTAACTGTGTGGATACTCCTCTGATTCTCCCCTTCCAGTTTTGCTACAGGAAATGCCACAACTGTGCTACTATATAAAAGGAGTGTAGCATAGGGTGGTTGGGGATGGGGGTGGGTGGTTGGGCCATTCCCCTGCCAAAAAGAACAACCATGGATGAAAGAAACAAGGAGATAAGAGCAGAAATAATCAGTCAACAACAAATGCAGTAGCCCTGAAAGCTTAGCCTAATGATAGCTAAAACTGTAAAACCTGTAAGTACCACCTGTAACAATTTTACAGAAGATATACCCTGCAATAAACACTTTGCTACAGAGAAACATAAAGCAGTAACAGAAGGTATACCTAGCAAAAAACAATTTGAATCAGAGAAGATTACAGCAGTAATCTGTAAGCACAAAACAGTAACAAACCTGTAGGCACACCCTGTAATAATGCAGCAGAAAGTATACCCTGCAACAGCAGTTTGAATCAAAGAACAATAAAGCAGTAACATGTAAGCAAAAAACAGTAACAAAACCTGTGAGCACAAGAGAAAATAGTAACACACAGTAAGTCTACCTAGCCAAAAGAAGCCTTAATCTTTTTCCTTGCTGTGATAATGTCGTTCCTTGCTCTGTCCTTACAAGCAAACCTAGAAGAAAAGAGCTCAGGTGAAGCTAGGTGCCTTTGCCGGCAAACCTAGTCTTCCACTTTTGTTTTGTGTGCAAATAGAGAACTTTCGGACCAGAAAATGTGGAGGTTGCACAAATACTAGAGTACTTAGTGCATTTGAATAATAAATAATTAAAACCACCATCACCGAAGCTTTTCTTGCCAGATCAGCCTACAATGCTTCAGCATTAAAACATTCTATGGCATCTAACCCTGTTTTCAAATGATTTTTCAAGGGTCTGAATCATGTGACACCCCCAGTTAGGGAACCAGTCCCGCCTTAGGATCTGAATTTAGTCCTCTTTCAGCTTATGGAACCCTTTGAACCTGTTGGAGCTTCAGAACTAAAACAGCTGCAGTAACTGGAAAAACTGTGTTTTTGGTTGCAGTCACTTCGGCTAGGAGAGTGAGTGAGTTGTAAGTTTTGTATATTGATTGTAAAAAAACATAGAATTATAGATGATGACGGTAGAAACTACTTGATATTCCACAAAGGGAAAGTGGTTCTTAGGACAGATAGAAAGTTCCTTCCTAAAGTTGTGACAAGTTTTCACTTGAATTAGATTATCACATTACCTGTGTTTTTCCCTGGGCCATGTGCAAATGCTGGTGAGGAAAAGCTGCAAACTCTGCAAGTAAAAAGAGTGCTGAGGTTTTAAAAGCAGAACAGATTCAGTAAAGAGAGAGCTGTAAACAAAGGACATCCAACAAATAAGAGCTCTATCTCACTTTGGATAGTCTCATCTCATGTATACATTTTTGTTATACAGATGAACGGAAAGATAGAACTCATTTTACTAGGGGAAACTGCATAATCAGTTGCTGCCACAAGGGATGTTCCTTTACTGGAAGCGTGTACAGCTGCTACGTTGTACACCACTCACGTTCACTTCACATTTTTCATTGCTGTGCAATCTAGAAGGGATTCTAGGTTTGGGGCCCTCTGTTTTTTAGAGCATTTCCCTAAATATTCCTAGAAAACCCACCTCCCATAGCACTGCTGTTAGTGTTCTACTAGTGATAAGCATGGATCACCTTCACACTGTTGGAAGGAAAGGTTACTCACCTTGTAATCTGTATTTCTTCCATTGAATGTGAGGAGTGGTATTACTATCCCTTACCTGCTTTCCCTTTCTAGGTTAGGTAATAGTTCTTTAAACCAGAATTTTGTAAGGCATTGTTGCTAGAGCATTTAATGTAAAGCTGAATTACACATAGTTAAGGCTTAATCGTCACGGTCTTCTGCAAATTGAGAACTTTGTGGTGGTCATTCATATTTACGTATTTTTTTTATTTATGAACTTTGTCATGGCTGTGACAAAAACAGGACCTAAGAGAGTACAGAAAAAACCCACAATAAATGGACACGGTTCTTGCTAATGAAGGAATGAAGGGTATCCTTTGTGATGTGAGAACTTGATGAGGGAAATTGCAAAAGATCTGCAATAGTAAACTGTGTCTAACATTAGGAGTTAATAAGCAGTAACCCACAACAGGGCATGGGGTTATGGTGAATTAATGCTTGCCCCAGGTGCATTGTGAGGAATGAGGCCAAAGGCCGAGAGTCCTCCAGCACCTGGGAAGTGCATTAATTCATCATAACCCCATGTCCTGGAGTGGGTTATTAAGTTTATAAAATGGGTATTTCATATATGTAAAAACTCATTTTTAATGTTGTAAAACTGAAGAAATGTAAGGTTATTGTTTACATATATTCCTTCCACCTGCTAGGAGTTGCTGAGACTTGCTGGTATTTTTGGTTGTGACATTTGTAATTTGCCTTACTTGGGTGCCCATACTTGTAGTACTTTTACCAATATTGTAGTTATACAAACCCTCATAGCACTCATCCTCCCCAGTTTCATTCTTTAAGTCCTTGTTTTTAAAATGTATTTTTCTGTACAAGGAAGAGATAGTACCATGGCCACGTAGACTAGCATGGGGTCATGCAGACCTAAGTGAAAAACAGAGTATTTTACCCTGGAAATATTTGGAGTCAGCAGAAGTTGGGTAATACCTGGTACCAAAAACAGTATATAAGAAGGTAGACTTTTAACAATGAACTGTTACACAGACTGACACAGTGGCATCTCGAACTTCCATCTGTGAAACCCTGATGCTGTGAGTATAACTAATTTTAGTATACCATTCAGCAGCTAGCTAAGGTCACAGGGTACCACTACCTTTATGATACAAATAGAAAATGTATTTTGTACTCTGTGTTTGTGTGCTTACAATATAATGGTCTATGGAAATAGAAATGTTATATTGAACATCTGTGGCTTGACTGGTCTGACCCTGTGAAATAAAATTGGAATGTATTTGTTTATTTATTTATTCAAAAGTTTTACCAGGAAGACACACTGAGCAGTAGTGGTCGATTCCAGGCGCGTCCTGGGGGAAGGGGGCAGAGGGAACAGTACAAAAACAAGGCAGTAAATACCCAATAACTTGCAATAAACAAGGGTAGTAAAGTACATATACTTTATACAGGTTGCAAGATTTTCATTGGTAACTCTAATTCTAATCATACAAGTCACAAATCCAATGGTTTGTGCCACTCACTTACTACCCCATCTCAGTCGATCCTAAACCATCCTCATAGGAGCTTGAAGACTCTATGAACTAATTAGAGAGCCCATCATCTTGCAGGGTGGCACTGTATATTTAAAGGTCCATTTTGTGTCGAAGTTCCAAAAGACATTCAGTATACTAATTTTAAAGAGGAGAGCCCTTGAGATGGTGGTATTTTGATTTGACCGTACCTTAGAAGAAGGATTCAATATCAATGTCTAAAATTAAAGTTAATTATGTTTTTTATTGACTGACTTATTCTGTGTTTTAGTGAAGTAGGACTGTATATCAGTCCAAAATATAGTACCTGTGATAACAGCCCCCCTCCATTTAACTACATTATCTGTATGCTTTTTTGACAACAGGACAAACATTTTGACTGCAAAATATTGGAAGTAATTATTTTAATTCTTTTGTTTCACCACAGAGCAGTCAGTGCTTTCCCAAATGTGAAGAGGACAATACAAGATGTCCTACAGGGAAGACAGTTGCTTCTACCATTCAGGGGAATAGGACACTTCAGAAGTGAAGTTGTGTTTGTAAATCTGGCTGATGGGGATCACATGGTACCACTCACTGATATTGCAGGTAACAAGTGCTGAAGTCCACTTTCCTAGCAGGTTTTGTAGAAAATTGGTTTGAATATGTTGCCTTACACAACTTGCTGAAGTGATGCACTTTCTTAGCTTTAAGAGGGTGGTACTTAAAATAGAAAAACTATGGACTACCTAGAATGCTTAGCAGACTAGATTTTACATGGGAGTTATGATAGAATCAGGCTAGTAGATCTGATTTCTAATTCATGTAGTGACCACATCCTAGTATTCTATATGTAACCAGTTCCCTGGACACTGGGTAGTATGGGCCCCATCACTCAGAGCAGAGAACCAGCCAAAGTTTTGATTTGTTCCCAGGCACTGGGGCGGCTGCAGGGTCCCTAGAAGGCTGCTAAACTGTGCAAACATTTACTCTGTAATAAATGCCGTAGTCCACTTGGGGGCAGTACGGTTAAACACAACTTTATGTATTGTGCTCTACTTAGTCACAGAACATAGTCCCCCCCATGGGGCACATGGCTCCGATACAGTACAGACACATGTTTGGCCATTGTAGCGGGGCCCCTGAGCAGCAGGGGTCCCTTTATACATCTGATTCTAGCCTATACTTATTCCTTTGCCAGCAAATATATATATAGGGCATTCTCTATAGGATCCATAAATATCACGGATCTGTCTACAAAGTTTATTCGAGCCTTCTATACCCCTTTCTTCCTCTCCATCTCGCTCTACAGCAGGATGATAGCAAGTCAGGGTGGGCATAGTGCTGTAGCGTTACAGCCCCCACCCTCTGGGGTACATGTGTAGCGGTTGATGTTATCCTTCCCCTGGGAGACTTAATTTAAATGCGCACCTCCTTCCTTGTTTCATTGCTTCCTACCCTTCCCTCCAGCTCATAAAGGGCAAACATTCTTGAGCCTTCCGGGGGCATAGACGCTTACCTGACAGGCCACTTAGCACACATTTGGCCTCCTCCAGGAGCATATGGCATGAACAAGATTGGTGTGGGGCTTCTCCTTGATTCCCTAATGGCTCTGTTGTGTTCCTGAGGACACTTCCACCACCACCACAAAACCTAGAGCAGGTTCTCTTGGATTTATTTATTTGTTTTTGTTGACCGGCTAAGTGCCCTAGACATAGAGATGCCTATTTTTAGGCGTGACCTGGGAGAGTACAAAGCAAAAAAAAAGTACAAATACGTGGTGTAGGGAAACTCGCAATTACAAATAGAAGATAGAACAGTAAACCAGGAAAACAAATGTGATTGTAGATGAATTAACACAACAGTAAGTGAATCATAAAATTAGGAAATACACTAACATCCTTCAGATAAAGCTAATTCAGAAACAAAATTCAGAAGGTAAAACAAAATGCTAAATAATATTAAAAATGTATTGTGAAAAGAGGAGTGGATTTAGCAGATTAGAGGAAAAGAGAGGGAGAAAAGAAAATACAGGCTAAATAGTCACAGGTTAGCTAAAAATGGTGGCTTACAAGGCCAAAGGTGCATAAAAGTTAGAACAGCTTCTGACTAGTATTGGACATATGTAGCAGGAGAAGTTGGAAGGTATCATGGGGGATGGAAACAAGTGTAGGGGTTTGCGGCAGCAAAATAGTTGCGCAAGCAGGGTTTTAAATAATTGATTAGCAGTTTTTTTTTCCTTAGGACTATACTAACTGTACAGAAAGTATTTATATAGATTTTCTAGAAGTGCTGTGTTTGTTAAACTCAGTGAGGCAAGAGCTATGCATTTTCACAAAGATTTAGTACTTTTATGAGCGAAACACTAATCAATTTTTAGAGTTAAATAAATCCCTGCGCAAAGCCCATTGAAAGCTAGTATGAGTGTGGGAGAGATGGATGGTTACCGGTAATGAGTTCCAGAAGAAAGGAGCAAAGTGTGAGAGAACCTAAGAACCCATTTTCGTTTTGCATCTAGGGACGGATAGC
This sequence comes from Neoceratodus forsteri, assembly GCA_016271365.2. Taxonomy (NCBI): domain Eukaryota; kingdom Metazoa; phylum Chordata; order Ceratodontiformes; family Ceratodontidae; genus Neoceratodus; species Neoceratodus forsteri. The sequence continues at coordinate 1,735,273,336 of CM057449.1, forward strand.
AAGGACAGATCACCAGATTGAAGAGCATAATGGGAGCTTGGGGGGTCAGCATGTGAGCAAGGGGAGGGAGCACAAGAGTGTATGATGCCATCAGTTAAGGAACCAAGAGAATTTTGCTGGTTTGTCTTCATGGGGGGGGGGGGAGCGGGGCAGTTAAGGCCACTGTAGAGCAGACAGTGATAGGTGAGACGGTGTGAAGCTAAGGCAATGTGACAAATATTATTGTAAGTAGTGTCCCATTTTCGAAGACTTGTTCTGGTAGCACCAGCATAAGTGGTAGATCTGTGGGTGAAAGCGGGGAGAAGAGTGCCTTGGATGATGACTATTCTGGCAGAGGGTGTGAGTGCATGGGAAGTTTTGGAGGCCATTCCAAGTTTGTAGTTGACCGCCCTACAGGAATTCACAGTGTGGAGGTCAAAGTCAAGGGAAGGGTCGACGATAGTACTAAGATATTTAAATATAGTGACATTGTCGAAGAGGGAACCATCACAGCAAGGAATCGATAGCTGACCCAAACATTTATTTAGTCTAGGGGCAGAGCCAAAGTGCATAGAGTGCCTTTTGCTGGAGTTAAGTGCTACTATAGTTTGTTCCTTGTGAGCCAGCATTGGATGGAGCAAAAGTCAGCAGAAAGGGTTTTGTTGAGATCAGACATATTATTAGAGCTAAGGTGGAGCACAAGGTCATCAGCATAGAGTAGGGACAAGCAGGAGGGGGCATCTAGAGATATGCCATTTATAAAGATGGTGACTAGGAGGGGACCAAGTAAAGAGCCTCAGGGCACCTCAACATTTATAGTTGCGAGGTCTGAGATGGCAGAGTTAAATTTGACAAAACTGTTGCCTGTCAGCTTGGTAGCAGCTATACCAGGCAACAACCATAGGTGAGAAGCCAAGGGAGAGCATTTTTGATTTAAGGAGAGAGTGGTTAACAAGATAAAAGGCCTTTGTCGGGTCAATAAATACGGCACCTGTTAGTAAGTCAGAGCTCATTGCAGTTTGTGTGTCATTTGTGAATTTAAGTAATGCAGTGGCCATGCTATGATCTTTATAGGCTTGGCCCATTTAAGAGGAAACTCCACCTACACCTGTTCAATCTGAGCAGCTGTGTCTGCTAGCCCCACTTCTCTCACCTACCACTCTCCCCCTGCTCCTCCCCCTCAGTCGCCCTGCCCCTTTCCCCTCTCCCCCATCCCAGCCCTATCTAACCCACCCCTCTTCAATCATCTCCTCATCCCTTTCGTGGCACTTATTTGCTCCCTCTGTCTCCTCTCAACCTCCCCCCCCATGCCTGACAAAGATACATTCACTCTGGTACAACTTGTTTTGTTTTGAATCCCTGTTAATTATTGTTTACTATGTACTTAATTGTATTCTGTAATTGTCTTCTCTTATTTGCCCTGCTTTACAAAACAACAATGCACTCTACTGTTTTGCTTCACTCCCCATTTGTATTTTATACCTTATTTTCCTTTCTTGACATAGAATCTATGTATATAATATGAGATGTTACTTCCAGTGGGAGCTCTTGCTGTAAGCTACACAGAAGAACTATGCACATGAGCACTAGGACCGGGAAAAATTCTTATCTGAGTACCTTGAGGGACCGCCTCGGCGATCCGCCAGTGGTATAAAGAGGGCAGTCCCGGCCACAGCCAATTCTTTTCCGCCATTGACCGTTCACATCGGCTCCATGGACACCTACTGCTAACAGTCAGCCGCCATTTTCGCATAACTTATTCTAAAACAAAGTTTTAGTGTGAGGCTGAACTGCTTACTGGAGGGACTTTATTTATTTATTTTTTTTCTAAGTCTCTTGCAACAGCCCATCTCTTTCTGTCTACTGTATTTTCTGAACTTATATTTTTTTCCCTCACTTACAGGAAGGCCACCTGTAATGTGTCTATCTGTCCCTACATCTTTTACTCCCTGTCCTGTTCAGCCGTTCATGTCCAGTTCACCCCTGTACCCAAAGAGAAATGAAAACATTTCAATGAAGGCGTAGGAGAAGTTATTAACAGCATGGTATTAAATGCTTTGGGGCTTAGTACTATCATGGGCCGCCATTTGTTGAATAGAATAGATTGAATAGAGGTTGTGGGACCTGGTATACTTTCAAAAGAATCCCCCAGACATTGAGGTAAAACGCCTGGTATTTGAGTCCACGGTGCGAGTTTTACTTTCTCGCTTAACTGCATTAGGGTGCGCTTTAGGAAGCTAGAACAAATCTTTGATTCCTTCACTCAGGACAGCGGTAGGCTATGGGTTTGTTTTTCAGTTTCCATTTTGGGTGCAGCATTATTAAAATGAAAGGTATGCCTTTTGCTGTATAGTTGTGCTTGAAACCACAGTAAAAGCGGGTTACGACTCCTGTCCTCTGTAATTTCACGCTTTACAGAGGGAAAAATAAAGCAGTTGCAAGCAGGACATTCTTCATTAAGTATTCTAAAGAGTTACAGCATGCTTACTGAAAAATACTGTTGTGTTCTGTACAGCAATGTAACTGATATTTTATTTCTTATGGTACTGTTGAAATATGATGTATTTTAAAGGCTTGCTGTACCTGTTTTGTTTAAGGGTGAGGTTTTTCGCGGCCTTTCCCTTCCTCTATTTATGGACAGACATTTGGAGGCAGAGCCTCATCTGAAACCTTTTTCTTATTTCTTGGTTTACTGGGAATTATTTGGTCTCTTGTTCTAAAAAAGGTCTTCAAAAGGAAGTTTCTAATGTATAATGTTTGAGATCAGAATAATGATTCTGTTTCTTGATGTTTGATGTTAAAAATGTCAGAGTGGGAGGAGTCTGAAGCTCCTCCCTAATCCTCAGATATATATATATATATATATATATATATATATATATATATATATATATATATATATATATATATATATATATATATATATATATTGAATGCATTTTCTCATTTAGTCAGCTGGAACTGTGAGGTTCAGATGTGTGCTGTTCCCAGCAAGTTAGACACTAGCTAATTCTAGTGTATATGCAATGAATAAAAGACAAAGAACCTCAGTGTGCAAGCACTGAAGCAGTGGTTACCCCAAAGGGCATTTGGCCGAGAAGCCAAGTTTCAAAGAAATACAAAATCACAGATGCCCCCACAATGCAAAGCATCATGGGCTGCATGTGCAAATCACCACAGAATATTATTATGCTGATTCAACTTTAAGCAGAAATGCATGGTGCCAAAAGGCCTCTCACACAGTTTGCAAAGGGTACCAACAGAAGACATGGACACATGTTTTGTCCTACCAGGACTCATCAGTATGCCTCGTCTGTTTGACACCCCAGTGGAATGAACCAGCTACCCTAAGATGGTCTATCTGGGTTATGTTGTGGTGCAATGAATGCCTTCTTCTATTTTTCTGTTTCTGTTTATTTGACACACAGTCCATTTCATGAATTTTTGTTAAATTAAATGGAATATGCAATTTCTGACTGAAGGCCTCTTTAATCCCATGTATCACAGTTTAGTTTTTGTTTAATCGCATAATCGGTGCATGTCTTCTCCGTCGTCCTCCAGTCAGTGACCGAAATCCAAGTGCACATGCCGGAAGCAAATCCTGGCCTGAGACGGTCACTCAACCTGCTACATCTGCTTGAGGCCTGACCACAGTGCCGATTCCTGCCCACAGTGTAAAAATTTTAGCCGCTGGATTCGCATCCGTTGACTGAAGACTCTGAAAACCTATCTTCTAGAACAGCAGCTGGCCACCATGCAAAAGAACCTGTCAGGCCTAGGATCCCCTTCATCTTTGGGGTCTGGGACTTCTCACAAATTGAAGGAGAAAAACTCCAGTGGGAAACACCACCATCATGAGAAGGAAACTAGTTTGGACTCCCGATCCAGGGCTCTGCACAGGAAAATGTCCAGTTCCAATCCTCCCTCCTATGGGAGGTCAAACTCTGCTCCCCCGCCAACCCAAGTTTTGTCCGGGTTGCCAGCCTTGAAACCCCTGGTGTTAGTGCATACATCGGGTGGTGTTTCTTTGGAGCATGGTCCTTCGGCCCACTACCTTAGTCTTAGACCCTACAGCCATACCTCCGAGTTCAGGGATTCTGCTGTCAAAGTGGTGGGCAAAAGCCATCCTGCCACCCTTCATCAGGTGAAGGCTTCCTCCTCATTGTCGGATCATCTGGCTGGACCCGATGATAGGAAGTGGCATTCGGAACCAAAGTCTCACCTTGATGCCAGCTCTCCAAAGCATCGGGCGTCAGACTCCCGGTGCTCCACACCAACGTCCTCACCTTGGGGGTCTTCCCCGCCACCCGCAACTCCAAAGCTTCTGCTAGAAGGGGCACAGACGCAAACCAAGGAGATGCCTCTCCTGACGACCGACCCGCTGGCGACGGGTGGTCGGACGTCAGGTCAGCCAGTCGACCTGCCATCAGCTCTGGCGCCACTCAAGGACCAGACTCCGGAGAAACCCAAATCACCTGAGCATACACTGGTTCACGACAAGCTGTCAGGTCTGCTACCAGACAAGCCCGATGACAGGTCTGAGACACCAGGCCCATCGGCTTCAGCCATGGTCTCTCTGTCCAAAGTCAAGGACCTTTTCAGTTCCTGGTGGGACACAGTCATAAAAGACATCATCCCCAAGGAACTCGAGGTTCCTATGCCACAGCCTCCGATAGACTCCCCTAAGCGGCCCCCGTGGTCGTCGCCCCTTAGGGACAGGTCTCGCGAACGATGCAGTGATCGTTCTAGATTGTCCTCCAGGCGCAGTAAGAGGAGGCACCAGCATTCCCGCTCCAGATCTTCCTCAATGTCACTGGACTCATCTGTCTCCTCTAGCTCCTCTGGGGAGTTTTCTTCTCCTCCCCACCACCCTGACTCTCCAGGGGATTCATCCCGCTTCCCCCCAACCCAGATGATCCCACCTTCTTGGATATGATGCACCACATCCAATTTTTGAATTAGTGGGAAACTGAGGATCTTAATCCCGAAAGAAAGAGGCTGACTCATTTCTTGGGTATGAGTGAGCCCAAACCCTTAGTTGTCCCACCCTTGGTAGCCCCCTTTCAAGACGCTACCAGGTTAGCCTGGAGGTACCCTTCCACAGTCTCCACAATACCTAAGAAAGTGGACAGGCTGTATTGTACACAAACAAATGAGCCATTCCTTGGGGAACAGCCCAAGGCGGACTCTGTCGTGCAGATGGCTGCCCACGGCAGGACCAAACAGCCCAGGCACATGAGCTCCCAGCCACCGGACAAAGAGTCCAAATGACTCGACCAGTTCGGCAGGAAGGTCTACTCATCAGCCACCTGTGGCATTCGTGAGCTCAAATTTTTGGCGCACATGGTGCAGTACCAGAAATCACTCTGGAGCAAGGTAATCGAGCTTGCAAAAAGACAGCCCGATTCTGACCACAAAACTGAGCTCTTAGACATGCTGCAGTCTGGTCTGGATGTGGGGACACATATCTTGAGTTCATCCTACGATTCAGCAGACAAGGCAACAGCCACAGGGGTTTCTATGCGGAGATAGTCTTGGCTCTGGGTTTCTGGATTTAGGTAGGACCTTCAGGATGCCATCATCGACACCCCTTTCCATGGGTCCATGCTGTTCGGTCTGGACATTTGAGAAGATGATCTTGGACCTCCAGCACTCTGGTAAGGCCATCCCGTCTGTGCATCAGTTGTACAGATCTGATCAGACCTCTAGTAGACGTCGCCAGTTTCGTTGCCAGGGAGGCCAGAAGCCTAAAGGACAGCAACAGAGAGGCAACTTTCACCGTAAAGCTCCCTCTCAGTCCGGTGGAGCTCAGGGACCTAGGAACACCAAACCCTCCCAGGTCTTCCTTCCCACCCCGGGCTCCCATGCCTGACTCCTTGTCTGACCTCATGCCCCTTGCCGAGTCCACTCGCTTTACCTCGATGGGTGGACCTCCCATCACCAACGATGCGTGGATTCTGTAGTTGATAGAGCAGGGTCATGTGCAGAAATTTCTGCAGGTGCCCTTGGGCAATCCCCCAATACAAATGACCTACTCCCACGCCGAGCTCATTTGGGAAGAGGTACAGTCCCTACTAGACAAGAAGGCAATATAACCCATTCCAGCTCCACAGTGGGGAAAGGGATTCTACCCCCATTTCTTCTCAGTTCCCAAGAAGACAGGGGATCTGTGCCCGATTCTGGACCTGAGCCTCTTGAACAATTACATAGAGTACAAGAGGTTCAGGATGGTCATCTTGCCAGGCATTCTTTCCATGTTGCATCAAGGGGACTAGCTCTACTCTCTGGACATGCAAGGTGCCTACCTCCATATTCTGGTACTTCCAGCTCACAGGAGGTTCCTGATGTTCTCCTTTCAGGGCAGGCATTTCCAGTTTCAGGCCTTGCCCTTCGGCCGTTCCTCAGCACTGTGCATATTCATGAAGTGCCTAGTGGTGGTGGTGGTAGCAGCCCTAAGGAGACAGGGACACATAGTTTATCCCTACCTTGATGATTGGCTTCTGACTGCCGCCACAAGGAATCAGCTTCTGTCAGCTTTAGAAGACACCTTCAGCCTGTTCTGCTCCCTGGGAATCACCCTAAACATGACCAAGTCATCCCCGACACCATGTCAGAGGTTACAGTACATAAGGACAATCCTAGACACAGTGCAAGGGAAGGCCTTCCTCCCACCAGACAGGGCAGTATGCCTTCGCTCTGGCCCACAAAATTTCAGCTGCTCGCCAGGTCCCAGCTCAGACCATGCTCCAGCTTCTAGGCCATATGGGCGTGGCCATGGTGATCATTCCCTCAGCACGTCTGTTTATGAGGGTCCCTTAGTGGACTCTGAGTGCAGTGGGATCAGAGGGAGGACGTTTGTGACCTGCCAGTCTTGATCTCCAAAGCAGTGATACAGAAGTTGGTGGCTCTCTCCACAGAATCTAGAGTTCGGATTTTCTTTTCGGAGAGAAGCCCCTTTACAGGTTCTCACAACCGATGCCTCGGGCCTAGGTTGGGGAGCTCATTTTCAGAACCATCAGACTCAAGGTGCATGGTCTTCTCTAGAACTGACCCTCCACATCAGTATTCTGGAGATGAGGGAGGTTCTGTACGCTCTTCAGACGTTTCTCCTGGAACTTCGTCCAGGCCTCCTGTTGGTGCAGACAGACAACATATCAGTTGTTTACTACATCAACAAGCAGGGAGGAACTCACTCCTACCGTCTTTGTTGGGAGGCTACTAGAGTGTGGTTCTGGGCTCTAGACCATGGCCTGTTGCTCACCGCAGTACATGTTCCAGGGGTCCAAAACGCCTTGGCAGATTCCTTAAGTCGGTCCCGGTCAAAGACTCACGAATGAGAACTCCTATAGCCTGTAGCAGATGACGTCTTCCAAAGATGGGGTCGTCTAGAGCTGGACCTTTTTGTGTCCCTGTGCAACACAAAACTGCCCAGTTTCTGCTTGCTTGATCACGGGTCTGGTGTTTTCTGGCGAGACGCATTGTCCCTCTGTTGGACAGGGAGGTTTCTGTATGCCTTCTCTCCCTTTCCTGTCCTTCAAAGAGTTCTGCTCAAATTCCAAGCAGAAGGAGCGGAGATGATTCTTGTAGCTCCGCTTTGGCTTTGTCAGATATGGTTCCCACTATTGCAGCAGCTGGCAGGGGAACCTCCATTTCCCCTGCCCTTGTCCTCCCTATTACTGTTCCAGGAGCAGGGCAGGTTGGTTCACTCATCCCTCTGGTCCCTACATCTGCATGCCTGGTACCTGCAGACATAGCCGCTGCATGTTTTGGAGCATCTCCCAGAGTGGCCGAGGTCTTAGTTGTAGTTAAGAAACTTACCTATGCCATGAAGTGGAGCGCTTTTGCTTGTGGGTCTCCAATCAGAGTCTGGGCCCTCTCCTGTGCCCTCTGAATGCTGTCCTCAAGTATCTCTTCTCCCTGTCGGACTCGGGTCTCCAATATTCCTCCATCAGGGTACACCTGTCAGCAATCTCAGCCTATCATGTGCCAGTGGATGGAAAATATATTGCCCAGACAGATCTGGCCCTGACATTTTTGAGGGGAATGCTTCATCTTAAACCTCCCATTAGGGACCCCATCCCTCCTTTGGATCTTTTGTTTTTTGTTAGAAAAACTTACGTTGCCTCCCTTCGAACCAGCCGCGAATTGCGAGCTACATTTTCTGTCATGGAAAGCATTGTTTTTAGTTGCCATTATTTCTGTTCAGAGGATTTCCAAGCTTCAGGCTCTGATGGCCAAAGAGCAATATTTGATTTTCCACAAAGACAGTGTGTCCTTGAGGACTAATTCTAAGTTTCTATCTAAGGTGGTGTCCCAGTTTACTCTTAATCAGGATATCAACCTTCTGGTTTATTATCCGGAGCACACTAATCGAGGGGAGGCTCTCATTCACACTCTGGATGTACATAGAGTGCTCAGGTCATACATAAACTGTACTCGGACTCTCAGAAGATCTGACACTTTTTGTTTCCTTTGCCCACTGAACTCTAACATTAAAAAAAATAATTTAATGGCAGATAATGACCGCTTGGCCCACCTAGTCTGCCCTTTTCTGTACCTAATGTAATGGCTGCAGATCCTAATTAATCAACAGCGTACTTCCTCTTGCCCCCCATAGAATTGTCTTATGTCTGTCCCATGCATTCTTGAATTCCTCCACTGTTTTTGAGTCTACTACCTCCTTAGGAAGGCTGTTCCATGTATCCACAACCGTCTCTGTGAAAAAATACTTCCTCACATTACCTTTGAGCCATCCCCCCTCTGTCTTCAAATTGTGCCCCCTTGTTCTTGCACATCTCTTTTTCTGAAAGATGCTACCGTCTTGGACTCTGTTGATTCCCTTGATGTACTTGAAAGTTTCTGTCATGTCCCCCGCTCCCTCCTCTCCTCGGATATATACATATTAAGCTTCTTTAATCTCTCTCTCTCTCTGTATGTCTTCTGGTGCAGACCCTGCACCATTTTAGTTGCCCTCCTCTGGACAGCCTCCATCCTGTCTATGTTCTTGCGGAAATGGGGTCTCCAGAATTGGATGCAGAACTCCAGATGGGGTCTCACCAACTGTCTGCACAAAGGAATAACAACTTCCTGTTTTCTATTGGTGATGTCTCTCCCTGTGCATCCCAGTATCCCACTAGCTCTTCTTACTGCCTTCTCACATTGCTTGCCCACCTTAAGGTCATCTGATATGACTACCCCCAGGTCCCTTTCCATTTCTATTGTTGTTATTATCTCACCCCCATTGTGTACTCTTCCCCTGGATTTTTGTTTCCCAGGTGCATTACTTTGCACTTCTTTGCATTGAATCTAAGCTGCCATATATTTGCCCATTCCTCCAACCTTGCCAAGTCCCTTTGCATCCTCTTCACCCCATCTTCTGTATCAACCCTGTTGCAGATCTCTGTGTCATCTGCAAAAAGACATACTTTTCCTTCCAGTCCCTCTGCAACGTCACTTATAAAGATATTTAAGAGGACCGGTCTCAGTACTGAACCTTGTGGTGCCCCACTAGTACCCCCCTTTCTTCAGAGTAAACTCTGTTTACTATTACTCTCTGTATCCTGTTTTCCAGCCAGTTTTTAACTCAGGCTACCACCTTGTGACCCACTCCAAGGCTGGCTAACTTGTATATTAATCTTTTGTGTGGGACTGTGTCAAATGCCTTGCTAAAGTCTAGGTAGGCCATGTCTACTGCCCCTCCCTGGTCTACCACATTGGTCACCCAGTCAAAGAAATCTATTAGATTTGTCTGGCATGACCTTCCAGCTGTGAATCCATGGTGCCTTGGGTCCTAGGCCCCACTGGCCTCTAGGAATCTCAACAGTTCTTTCCTTTAGAAGTGATTCCATCATTTTCCCTACCATTGAGGTCAAACTAACAGGTCTGTAGTTTCCTGCCTCTGTCTTGCTCCCACTTTTGTGAAGGGGAATCATGTCTGCCTTCCTCCAGTCCTCCGGTACTACACCATCCTCCCATGATTTGTTAAAAAGGGAGGTCAGTGGTGTCACTAATTCTACCCTTAGTTCTTTTAGAATTCTTGGGTGAATCCCATCAGGCCCTATTGATTTGTCTACCTTCGGTTTTAAGAGTTCTTTCACGATTCTTTCTTCTGTGAATGGACTGGTATCGACCTCCCTATCCAGAGTGCTTCTCTTCTTTGATTTCGGTACCTCCCCCTCCTCTTTTTGTGTGAATACTGAGCAGAAGTATTCATTCAGTATCCCTGCTTTTTCACTGTCATCCTCTGCCCACCCTCCCTTCCCTCTAGGGACACCTGTGGCAAAACAGACTCTGCCCAGATGGCTAGTCCATTGCATCACCTTCTGCTACAGTAAGTACAACAAACCCTTACTGGACTCGGTTGAGGGTCATTCCACCAGGGGTGTTTCTGACACTTTTGTGGCATCTTGGAATGTTTCTGCGGTAGACATCTGCACAGCAGCTACTTGGAGCTCGGTGCACACCTTTGTGAAGCACTACAGCCTGGACATTGCTTCCTGTTGGAGAGCTGGATTTGGCTTAGTGGTACCTCAAGGCCTGTTGTCTTGAAGCCCCTCCCGCTTCTCAGGTTTCCACCTCCCAGTCTGTCCAGGATCATTTTAGTACTGCTTCGTACTCAGTCCTTATGGTGTAGATTGCTGCAAGAGCTCCCACTCAAAGTAAGATAGTACAGTTATGTAAGAACTTACCATGACAGTAGATCTTTGAGTGGAGCTCTTGCAGCAGGCATTATTTCCCTCCTTCCCCCGGTCCTTTTCTTGTTTCTTTCCTTACCCTAGGTGGGGTATTCCACTAACCTCGGTTCTCTATGATTTGTCAGCCCGGGTCTCTGGTGGGAGAACTGGGGTGTGGCTGGGGACTGCCCCCTTTATACCATTGGTGGATGTCGGAGGTGGTCCGATGTCAGGGGGCGGTCCCCGCTGGGTACTGCTAGCTAAGAATTTTTCCGTGGAATCCTAGTGACTGGCAGCATAGTCCTTATGGTGTGTCCTGCTGCAAGAGCTCCTCTCGAAGATCTACTGTTACAGTAAGTTCTTACGTAATTGCACTTTTCCTATTTTGAATTGCATGCCCTGACGACCTGGAATCTATGTAAACGATCTGTTCCTATTTTGAATTGTCTGCCTTGTTCTCCTTGTTTTGATTTGGAACCTTTGTAAAAGAGCTCCCAGCTCAAAGGTACTTTCCGAGATCTCAGTAAAGTTGTGTTGGACTAAAAGAGAGGAGGTTCCAGTCAAGAAGAAAAGCAACGGTTTCATTACCGATGAGTTTTTCTGATACCTTGCTTAGGACAGAAAGGATGGCAGTCACGTGAGGGGAGTCCCCCACAGCTCCTCTGCTTATTCTCCTCTTTGACCTTCAAGATCGTGTGGCCTCCCTGCTCACAGTCTGTCTTCCTCTGTTTCTCTTCAGCACTACATCCTTGTCTGTCAGCCACTATAGCTCTCTCTGTTACTCTAATCCATCTAAATCTTTTCCCTCTTCTCCCTTCATATTCAGGCTTGCTGCCTCTGGCCAGGAGCACTCTACTGCTCTCGCTGCTGTTACTCTTTTCTCTCTGTACTAGGGCTGCGATCCAGTCTGAGCTAGGAACACAGAACTGCTCCGCCCTCTCCATTTATGGGAAGTAGGAGGCACAGGCAGCAGCTCAGCATTTGCATAGCCACTGGGCATATGTGCAGGCATGCACAGTGATACAGCAGTCTAGCAAAGCAAGGTAGAGGGGAGCCTGGAACGTTCTAGGACTCGGGCACATCTCTGACATCCTGTTAACTAAATAGTAACTGGACTTGAATTGGGGGGGAGGGGGCTTGTATATATTTGTATCATAAAGTGGAAACCCAGGATCTCATACTTTGAGATTTTGTAACTAGAAATATAGACACATAGAAAATGCAGATATACTGTATGTCATTAGCTCAGCTAGTCTGCCTAGCCTGACTGTGCCCCTGTCAGTCATCATATCTTCCATCCCCCAGCTGCCTCATATGCACTTTTCTCATGTGCCTCTCATACCCTCTTTTGAGCAACCCTACTGTCTTGGAGCAGATGACCACTTTTGGAAGTTTTTTCAGGTCTGCCACCACACTGTCACTTAAAAAGCACTTTATGGCATGCTCCCCCCCTCCAATCATGTATTTATGCTCCTGGTCTCTGACTGGCCCCCATCTGCTCTGGTCCCCCCCAGCCCCATCACCCACCTCCTCTGGGACTTACCTCCCCTATTTGTTCAGTGTGGAACACTACCCATGGTGGGGCCATTGGGGCAGGCCAGGCCCCTCCGGAGCACAATACAGATTTTTCCTGAGGAAGGCCCAGTCAGCATGCAGGGCCTGCGGGGAACTTGGAGCTTCATAGAAACAGAGAATTTATCAGCAAATGCTTCACCCACACAATCTGCCAATTTTTCTTACCTACAGTATCACTGCAGACATTTCTTGGTCTCTGGCTCTTTGTCCTCTATTCTTTTCCACTAAAATTACATTATGCTTATCCCATGTTCTTTTGAACCCCACCACCTCATCTGATAAGCAGTTCCACAGATCCATCAATCTTTCTGTGAAGTGCTTCCTCACATTTCTCTTGAATTTACCCTCCTCAAGCTTCATAGCATTACCCCTTGTTCTTGAACACCTTTTTTCTGAAAAATACTTTCCTCCTGTACCTTATTTATCCCTGTGAGGTATTTAAAGGTCTCTGTCATATCCCACTTCCTCTCCGCCAGGGTGTACATACTGAGTTCCTTTAGTCACCCCTCATAGGATTTTTGATGAAAACCCCTCACAATTTTAGTTGCCCTCCATTGGGCCGCTTTCATTCTGTCTGTATCCTTCCGGAGATGTGGCCTCCAGAACTGTACACAATATTTTAGGTGAGGTCTTACCAGTGATCTCTGCAGAGGCAACACCACCTCCCTCCTTCTGTTGGTGATACCTCTCCTTATGCATCCCACTAGCTCTCCCAACTGCCTTGTCACACAGCCTGGCCACTTTTAGGTCATCAGAGATGATTACCCCAAGGTCTTTCTCTTGCTAGGTGGTCATCAGTCAAACTCCCCCCATTTTGTACTCTGCTCCTGGGTTTCTGTGCCCCAAGTGCATTATTTCACATTGAAACCCAGCTGGCATACCCTTGACCACTCCTCGAGTTTTCTCAGATCTCTGCTTATCCTTTCCATACATCCCTGGAGTGTTCAAACCTTGTTGCATATTTTGGTGTCATCCGCAGGGAGGCGGCAGACCTTCCCCTCCAGCTCCTCTGCAATGTCACTTACAAAGACATTAAAGAGGACTGGTCAGCCCGGTGGTGCAGAGGGTTGAGGTGCTGGATGCACACCTCGAACCACGCGGTGACCTGGGTTGAGAGCGGACTCAGGACACCGGGGGCTGCAGGGAGGGGAGGATCGAGGCATCTGAAGGACTGCTCTCCTCTCCTGGGTGGGCTGGGTGGAAGCTTTGCTCAAGTAGGTGGAGACCGGGAGCACTACAGGCAGTGGCGCCTGGAGGGACAACCAGGAAATGAGAAAAACGCTCCGAATTGGCCAGATGGCAGCATCCAGTCCACTACACACCGAAGACTTCCTGCGAGTCGGACCCATCTGAGCAGCGCCTGAGGAAAAAAATAGTGTGCTGGGCTGCCCCCACCGGTGCCTTCCCCCTTGGAGGAGAGGGACCCACTCGGCGAAATTAATAGCATGAGCTACCTTGTGGTAGGCTGCAAATATGAGGTGAGGGTCACTTGAAGGGGTTAGAGGGGTGTTGGTGACCTTGGGTGCCTGAAGGAGTGGCGGATTCAGAGCCTGGAGGGGAGAAAATAGACCACACCAAAAAAAGAGGACTGGTCCCAGCACTGATCCTTGAGGCAGCCCGCTGATCACCCTCACCCCCTATCCACCACCCTCTGTCTCCTTTCCCCTAACCAGTTTGCCACCTTTGGACGCACTCTTACGCTACCCAGCTTGTTTACTAGTCTCTTATGTGGAACAGTGTTGAAAGCCTTAATGAACTCTAGGTAGACCACATCCACCGCTCCTTTCTGATCTAATTCCTTGGTCACCCAATCAGAGAAATCTGTCAGATCATTTGACATGACCTACGTCCCATGAATCCATGGTGTCTCTGGTCATGTAACCCATCGGGTTCAAGATATTCTACTGCCCTCTCTTTCAGCAGTGATTCCATTAACTTTCTCACCACCGATGTCAGACTGACTGGTCTATAATTGTCAGTCTCCTCCCTGTTACCATTTTTGTGAAGAGGGACTACATCTGCCCTCCTCCAGTCCTCTGGAACCACTCCTGTTTCTTATGAGCTGTTAAATAGGACTGTCAGAGGTGCAGCCAGTACCTCCCTGAGCTCCCTCAACACCCTACAATGTATCCCATCTTTTCTCATTGCTTTGTCCACATTCAAATTAGTACCTTTGAGATCCTTTACTCCGAAAAAGGACTAGTGTCCACCTCCCTTCCTCTAGAGCTTCTGTTACTTTTTTGTGGCCCCTCCCCTTCTCCTTCCACCATGAATACTGAACAAAAGTGTGTGTTCAGGATTTAAGCCTTTTCCTGGTTCCCCCTGAACACAGAGTACCCCCAGCCCTTTTAACCTTACAGTCCCTCCCCTGGTCTTCCTCGTTTCACTTACATACCTAAAAAAATGTCTTGTTCTAAGGAGGTTCATATGATGTTTAATCCACACTTCTGTCAGTGTCCTTACCCCTTTAAGGCTTGCCAGAACATCTTCAAGCTGGCTGCTACCACCCACTCGGGTGATAACTCCCTTGGCACTGCCTCGTGATGTCAGATCTTACTTTCCGCTGGAAGAAGAAGGTTCCCTTCTTAGCACTCTCACACTGAGAAGGTCCTTTGTTTCTACATCTTTGGATTTTCAAACAAAGTTTGTCTTCAGTCTTTTTTCTTCTCGCCATCGATATGGACGACGCAAAGTCTGCTCCGGGGTTCCAGAAATGTTCCAGCAGGCATAAGATGTCCCAGAGAGATCCACACACCATGTGCATTTACTGCCTGGGCCATGAGCAAGATCCCCAGGCCTATGGCATTTGCCACACTTTCCACCCATCCACGTTGGAGGATCGCCATGCCTGCCTGCCTGCTCTTGGGATGTCCAGATGATTGTGACCTGCCCGTGAAATCCAAGGACGCTTTTCAGGTGGTCTCTGGAGCTGTGGGTTCTGCCAAGCATTTTGCAGCATTTAACAAGGCCGCGGATCAGGCCACAGTTCATGCCTCCTCAACTTCGGCCTTTTTGCCACTTTCTTTGGGTGCTTCCTTTACAGGGGCATTCAGGGATTTGTGCCAGGCCCTGCCCACCCATGGACAGAGTCCCTCAGGCACTAAGCATAAATCAGAGTCTAAAAAAAGAGACCAAGAAGCGGTCTCGTCATCATTCATGGGATCAGGAGCAGTCTCAGGCCTCCGATTCCTGTGCGTCTCTGGAGGTTACGACTTTGGTCGAATCCTCGGCCCAGGTTGCCAGCCCCATGGTCTCCCCATTGGGCCAGTTGGTCGAGACGCAGGTGGATCTTCCAGACGAGATTTTTCTTGAGCAGGTTGAACCATTGTTGCCTGAAGAGGTTGATACCTCCTTATCCGGGACTTCGGTCCAGCCCTTGACTTGGGACGGATCAGTTGGCTGATCCGCCACCTCTTACTCAGGAGCTTCCGGACCTGGAGATGCCTTGGCTCTTGCCGGCCCCCTGCGAGGCTCGCCGTCAGTACCCCTGATGGTCGATGTCCTGCTCTCAATCTCCTGAGTCAAGCAACCCGCATCGACATTGACGCTCATGCTCTTGACACACAGGCAAGCTGCACCACCACTATTCTTCGTCCTCGTCCTCCTCGGTTTAGGAGAGGCTACAGTGCAAGTTGCATCAGCGCTACAAGGACTTAATGTGGTAGCAGATCATGTTCACCAGGATGAAGCCTGTTCCGGCTTTGACCCTGGCTATCACTTGGCTTTTGCCATAGAGGCTGACACCTTCTCCACCTCAGCAGGAGCCGACCCGTCAGGTCCCAGCTCGGCCTCCCCTAGCCCCTCCACCGATTCGGGTGGAGCCGCCTCCAAAACAGCCAAAGACTGGCACTTCGATGAAGGAGTCCCACCCAGCCTCCGATCTTCCCCATCGGCTGTCGGTCACCATCACCCCTGACCGTCATCGGAGGGTCAATGGGGATTTGGGCGGTTGACCCCTCTTTGATGACTCCTCGGAGTTGGAGAGCTCCTGTTTGCATTCTCATCCGGTGTACGTGGAGTCAACCATGGATCTCTCGGTGGAGGAAAGTTCTACTCCTTTATAGGCGTGCTGCATCTTATCTCGGAGTCCATGAGTCTCCAGATGGAGCCTTTTCAGAAGCAGGCGTGGTACCTGCTAACCGAGGTCCTGAACTGGAGTGATTCCCCTGGGGAGGTATTCCTGGTCACAGAGGCCATTCTTGGTCCTGCATTGGAGCTGTGGCAGCATCCGGCCTCATGCCGTGCACTGTCGACCCAGATGTCCCACAAGTATGCAGTCCCTATCGTTTCCCTCTTGGGGGTCACAAAGCATCCCTTGGCGAGGGTCTGGTGGCTGACTCTGTGTTCAGGTGCTCGGGCAATGTGAGGGACGTTGACAAACTGCCCAATAAGGAGTCCAACAAATTAGACCATGTGGCCAAGAAGGTTTATGCTGCTTCCTCTCTCTGCCTTCGGCAGGTGAGTTCAGCTCTTTTGATGGTCCACTTTTCCCATGCCCACTTGGGCACCCTTGATGGGGTTCTTTCTCATTTCTTTGTGGATCTACAGACTATGGTCAAGCAGGTCAGGGACCAGGAGCATGCCGTAGCCAAGCAACAGCACCAGAGAGCCATGGATATCAGCGGCTCTTGCGCTTGGTCCGTGGCGGACACAGTGGCCATGTGCTGCAGGGCTTGGCTGTGGCTCTTGACCTTCATGGTGGATACCCAGCACAAGCTGGCAGATGTCCCCTTCCTGGGTACCGTCCTGTTTGGACATGGAGTTGAGGGGCACTTCACCCGCAGTGAAAAGTCCAGTGCCACCTTGGATTTGGTCACATCCACCCAAAGGGATCCAAACAGCTCGAAACAGCAAAAGAAGAAGCCCTTTTGGACTCTCTCTGCCCCTGCAACCAAACCAGCCCAGCCTCAGGCTAGTCAGCAGGCTCAGGCCGGGTGACCTTGACTAAAGTCTGTGGCCACGGTTGTCCTTGGGTCGGGAGGTTGAGGCCCTGGCGGTTCCTCTGCTGGCCCCTTTGCCACCTCCAAGCCTGCTCAGTGATGGGATGAGGGGTGCTTCCCTCATCAACATCTTGACTGTCCTGGTTCCTCCTGTGGGGGGCTGGCTCCACCACTTCCTTTCCGCCTGGTCTGCTGTCATCACGGACAGGTGGATTCTCAAAGTGGTTGGCCAGGCTCTGTCTCTGGAATTCAAGGAGTACCCATCTTGCCAAGCCCATGCCCTATGGTTGGGCATCATGTCTGCAGACATCATGTCAGATTTTCAGGACATCGCGCACGCCTCCGCAGGGAGGTCATCGCTTCTATGGCGGACCCTCCGGAACACCCAGGGTTTGTCTCCAGGTACTTCCTGGTGCCAAAACGGATAGGGAGCTGGTGCCTCATCTTAAATCTGCACAACCTGAACAAGTTTCTCAGGCCGCACACCTTCAAGATGGTCACTCTGTCTCAGATCATACCACCTCTCGAACAGGACATGTGATTCTGCTGTCTGGATCTTCAGGACCCATTCTTTCATGTCCCAGTCTGTCCATACCACCGCCAGTTCCCCCGATTCTGGGTAGAGGGGATCCTCTACTAGTTCCAGACCATGCCATTCGGCTTGTCCTCGGCCCCAGGGTCTTCACCAAATGCATGGTAGTGGTAGCAGCCTACCTGAGACATCGAGGAGTCCAGATTTACCCCTACCTGGATGACTGGCTTATTTTGGGTCACTCCAGGCAGGAGGTGAAGCAGTCCAGGGACCTGGCCTTCCAGACCTGTGTCTCTCATGGGTTCCTGGTCATCAAGGCCAAGTCGGAACTTGTGCCGTCGCAGGTGATCAACTTCA
Source organism: Neoceratodus forsteri (assembly GCA_016271365.2). NCBI lineage: Eukaryota > Metazoa > Chordata > Ceratodontiformes > Ceratodontidae > Neoceratodus > Neoceratodus forsteri. Next base: position 1,735,291,392 of record CM057449.1, read on the forward strand.
TTGGGGCAGAGCTCGATTCTTGCAGAGCCAGGGCTTGTCTCCCTGTGGACAGAGCGGAGACTGTCTCCTCCTTTGCCTGATCATTTCCAGTTGGGCTGTTGTGCCCTGCTTGGGACTTCCTGTGCCTACTAGGATACATGGAGGCCTGCAATATCATGGTCCATTGGGCTCACTAGAGAGTGTGCTCTCTGTAATGAGAGCTGGCCCGCCAGTAGTCTCAGTGCAAGTGCCACTTCGACCAGACGGTCACTGTGACCTAGCTGATGTGGGATGCCCTCCTGTGGTAGTTTGTCCTGGAATATCTGCAGGAAGGTATCCCATTTGTCCGCCCAGAGCTGATGGTCAGCCTGATGACCGATGCCTCTCTCATGGGCTGAGGTGCCCACCTAGGGGAGCACAGAGTCCACAGGCTCTGGACCCCCAAGTAGTCCCGGTGCCACATCAACCTACTGGAGCTCCAGGCAGTTCAGCTGGCACTGATTGCTTTTGCTCCACATATTCGGAGTCAGGTCATTCATGTTCAGATGGGCAACACCATGGCTATGTACTACCTCAGCAGGCAGTGCGGGATGCAATCCCTTCCTCTATGCGGGGATGCTATCCATGTTCGGACCCTCATGCGCAGCCTGTAAGCTGATCTCTTGGCCATCCATGTGGCCTTTGTCTCCAGCCAGCTGGCAGACGCTCTCAGCTGCATGTGGGAAGCATCTCAGGAGTGGTCTCTACATCCAGAGGTAGTGCACAGCCTGTTCTTCCAGTGGGACACCCCTCTGGTTGACCTGTTTGCCTCTAGGGAGAACACAAAGCTGTGGCTGTACTGTGCCCGCCCTCCCTCAGCAGGGAATGCTGCAGGTTGATGCCTTCTTGAGGTTCTGAAACCTGGGCCTTCTCTATGCCTTCCTTCCATTTACCTTGATCCACAAGGGGTTGCTCAAGCCGAGGAGGGATAAGGCATAGGTGATCCTGGTGGGTCTGGACTGGTCACGCCATTGTTTTTACCCTGATCTCCTCAGCCTCAGCAGCACGCTCCCTCTACACCCGGATTTGCTCTTGATCAGTCAAGGGAAGGTACTTCACCCGAACCTTCAATCCCTGCACCTGACAGCCTGGTTCCTGAGCGGCTCGAGTTCCAGGCTTTTGATCTCTCCGAAGATGTCCTTAGCATAGTTGAGGCTTCTCTGAAGGAGTTGACCTGAAAATGCTATCCTTTCCAATGGAAGAGGTTCTCCATTTAGTGTCAGGGCAAGGGATTGGACCCCTTATCTTGTCCGGTGTCTGTCATTTTCAGCTACCTTTGGTCCCTCTCTCAGTCGGGCCTTCGGTCGATGACCCTTAAGTTCAGGGCGCTACGCAGACTGGTTGAGCAGTCAGTGGCACAGATAGAAGGTGGTCTGGCACTTTTTTAAAGGCCTTGACCACATTTCCCCTCCAGTTCGTGGACCACCATCACCTTGGGATTTGTTCTTGGTGTTGGCAAAGCTCATGGACAAGCCATTCGAACCAGTGCATAGGTGTGAAATGTCTCACCCATCATGGAAGACCACCTTCCTGGTGGCTATCATGTCATCCAGAAGGATCAGTGAGCCCCAGGTGCTGTCAGTGGTGTGCTTACCTGGTCTTCCACAGGGACAAGGTTGTCCTTCGCCCCAACCCAAAGTTCCTCCCGAAGGTTGTGTCAGAATTTCACCTTAACCAGGTGATTAATCTCCTGGTGTACTTCACCAACTACACCTCGGAGGCCGAGCACAGGCTTCATACTATAGACCTGCGGCAGGCGCTCACCTGCTGTAAGTGGCGCATGGCTGGAATTTGGGGAGAGGTTTGCCAGCTATTTGTCACCAGTGCTGAAGCTGCACCTGGCAGACCAGCAGCTAAGCGGAAGTTGGCAGGTGGATTGTATCCTGCAATGACCTCTGCTATAGGTTGGTGGGTAGGGAGCCTCCCATAGGGCTTAAGGCTTATTCCACCCGCCGCACAGCTGCTTCGGTGGCTGCTTTCAGGTATGTTCCTATCCAGGAAATCTGCAGGGCTGCTACCTGGAAGTCAGCACACACCTTCATTTCTCACTGTCACACCGACCTTGAGTCACACTGGGATGCTGGTTTTGGGGCCTCAGTTCTCCAGTCTCTGTTCCCTAAGTAGGGGGTGTGCGCCTTGCATCCCACCTCCTGGAGAACTGCTAGGAGTCTGCCAGAATTGTGGCTTGAACATTATATCCACAACCCTAGAAAAACAGGTTACTCACCTGTAACAGTAGTTCTAGGAGTGGTATATGATGTTTATCCACACTGACCCGTTCGACCTCCCCTGGCAAATGGCACACCGGTCTGGCTTCCAGCAGGCAAGATCTGACGTCATGGGGTGATGCCGATGGAGGAGCCAGCTTGAAGACGTTTTAGCAAGCCTTAAGAGGAAAGGACACTGCCAGAAGTGTGGCTGAGCATCATATGCCACTCCTAGAACTACTGTTACAGGTGATTAACCTGTTTTTCCTTTTCTTTACTGCTTGGTCTGTTCTTTCTTTAGTTTGAGCCTTTGCGGTCTACACTACTTTCCTCGATTCTCTTCTGTTTCTTCTGATACAACTCTGTATCCTTCTCCCTCTGTGTCTCCTATTTTCTGAATGTTACCCTTTTAGCCTTTACTTTTCTGTAGTGCTCCACATTGTCAATGGGTAATCAAAACAACAGGGTATAGTGCACCCCTGCCAGGGGAAATGGCACTACCCACGCTTTAGAATGTTGGGCATGTGAGGATTCCAAGTAGCAGCAACTCCCAGTTCAGCTGTGCCATTGAAAAGGGACAGAACTACTTTTATCTTCTCGCAAAACTTTTCACGATTTCAAGATTTTCTCATGGGGCTGCAATTCTGCGTAGCAGGTTGGGGCTGTCTGGTTCCGGAGAGCACCCCAAATTAAAATCGTGCCTGTTAAGCTGCAGCTTTCAAATTGACTAACCTGCCTTTCTTTCCCATTTCCTTGTGAGGATTGGGAGCCACTTATGCCATGCCAGGATGTTTCTAATGGTCTCTCTTAAAAAAAGAAAAGGGTTCCTCAGGCAGGTACGTCTTTTATATGTTTTCTGGGAGGGTAGGGTCTCTTGGGGGTTCCCTCGGCTGTGGCGTCGGTTCTCTTCCCTCCCTTCCAGCTTCAGGTTTTCTGTCAATAACTATATTAATATCAGCAATATTTGTTTTTTGGGTACTTCAGAGGATTTTGTGAGTTTTTCTTCCACAGCCCTCTTTTTTCTGTTTTTGCGCTATTGCCATTCAGCCCTGGTAACGGGTGTGCACTCCTCCTGCTGTCAGTTTTCCCATGCTTATTCTTGGACATGCCAGTGGCGTACGCGTTTGCATGGTACATGGCATGTTAGCATGCACAGTTGCCTACTGTTTGCTATTGCACTGCCGCTAACGTGCTTGCGCAATTTCTGGTGTGTGCACATCTGTGCTAATGCACTTGTTATGTGCTGTGCGTTCCTGCTAGTGAGCGCACATGCTTAGCTAGTGCTTTTAGGTCATGCTGATTCCAGCTTTTACCTCAATGGAGAGCCATTAGCCGGTCTGGGGAGGTGGGGGCACCTGGTTCTTAAGTTAGCAGTGGCAAGCAGAATTATGGAAATAACTTTTGTGGTTCCTGAGTGAACTTTTGGGCCCCGGTGTCTCACAGGACATCACAGCAGACATACTCAACCCCAAATCAGGCCCCTCAGGTCGGGGGGCCCACACAGGCATGTCCAGGTGCGTCGCAGTGAGCTGAGGCTGTGGAAATAGATGTGCAGGCAGACTAAGACCCTGATTTCTTAGAAGTCCAGGATGAGAATTGCGGGGATCTTGGAGAAGCTTCTGACCTTAAATTAATAAATATTGGCTTTCAGATGAGGAGGACGTTCCCTTCCCTCTGAGGAGGAGGAAGGGGAGTGGATGGAGCCCAAGTGAAGGATCCCAGTTCCTCCCGTTTGACAATACGTCCTTGTCTTTTTTGGATTGCTGAGGCATGTAAATCCTTACAGCTCAGGAGGTACAGTCCGTGGAGAAGGTGGATGTCAATCCGATTCTGTCTGCCTCCTTTTCGACTCCTAAGTGACCAAATTATTGAGCAACAGTGGGCAGCTGTGGATCATAGAAAGTATCTTCCTAAACCAAAGACATGGATTTTTCCATTTTTAAAGGAAATATCTCCCGTGTGGGAAGGTCTTCTGCTGGACGTCAAGGCCGTTTATAATTCTGTCAAATACACCACCCTGCCTGTCGAAGGCTCTTTGACCCTAGCAGATTCTCATGACAAGCAGGTGGACACCATGTGCAGGAGGGCTTTTGCCTCTATCAGCACAAACACTTATATGTCTTGTGCTTCATTTATTATTGTCAGAGTCTTCTTTGTTCACCAGACCATGCCAGGACTTAAAGCGAAAAAGGGCTTACACCGCCCACCCTACCCATCGATTGATTCATCCGACTGAACGTCTCCCAAACCCCAATTAGGCCCACAGACCATGCCAGGACTTCAGTGACAGAAGGCTTCTATCGCCTGCCCTCCCCATCGATTGATTCATCTGACTGGATGGCTCCCAAACCCCGATTAGACCCAGAGACCATGCCAGGACTTCAGTGAAAGAGGGCTTCTACTGCCCGCTTTTCCCATCGACTGATTTATCTGACCAGATGGCTCCCAAACACTGATTAGGCCCATAGGTATAACTGAACGCCAGCGCAGCTCAGCAAAGGCTTACACAGCACAAAACAGTGTTCTGGCTGTGTTTTTTGGCTCCAAAGATAGACTCTATATTTTAAATTAAATTAATTCACCAACTGCCCTTAAGGCTCCTTATCTGTTGGGCGCAGTACCACTGATCTCTTAATAGAAGATGCATCTGTTTGTTATAGCACATTTTGTTCTGCATTTTCCGAGCATTTTACTGTACCTGAATTGCTTTTTTTTATTATTCATGCTATTCTGTTCTGTACACTTTATCTCCCTCACTCCATAACCTCTTTCTACAGACCGCCCCTCCTCCCTCCACTCCTTTTCCAGCTGTGAAGTAATTGCTCAGCACTCCTTTCTTTGTTCCCCAGACCATGCCAGGACTTCAGTGAAAGAGTGCTTCTACCGCCCGCCCTCCCCATCGATTGATTCATCCGACAGGTCAGCTCCCAAATCCCGATTAGGCCCACAGGTATAACAGAATGCCAGCACAGGTCAGCAAAAGCTGTGTTTTTTGGCACCAAAGAGGGACTCATATTTTAAATGAAATTAATCCACTGACTGACCTTTAGGCTTCTTATCTGTCGGCACAGTACCACTATTTGTTTTCCTCTCTCCCAGCAGCCATCACAGCGCTCTGGAGTGTATCCCTTCCACCCATGTCTGACAGTCGCACTTTATGTGCTTCCTTCCATTATACCTCTCCCCTTTACACGCTATCATCGCTTCTGCCCATATAGCCAGCCAGAGTTGTCACGTCCAATACATGGACGAGTCAGATCTCCACTTCCCCAAATCGTACATATCTCCATAAAAAAATATAAAACAAACAACTAAAATTCAACAGTATCATAGTCCATTAACCCTGCAATGTACACCTAGTTCAGTTGCTGCCTCGCAAACGGAACAGATTCCAACTAAACACACCTCATAGAAATAAACAATAAAAAAATAACAACATACATACACAAATAAATATTATTATACACTATTCTCTTCTACTCTACTTTTAGCCACTCCTATTCATTTGGAAATCTCTCCTCTCTCCTATAATAGGACAATCTCCCTTACATTTTCCTGACTTACACGGTTCTCTAGGTAGGTATACACTTACCCTCCTTTTAACTAAGCTCTGCCTTACTCAAAGTCATGTTCTTCAAAACTCTCTACATCCTCCCCTTCCTCATCTCCATATCACCCCCAGCTCCTTCCCTTATATCCATCACCTACATTCACCCCCTCCCTGAGCCCACACTACCTCCTATTCCCTCCTCTACCGCTCCTCTAGCTCTCTCAACCTGGACCCACAACCCCTGTCCACCTGGTCCATCGATCCTACCTCCTGGCTTCTATGCAGATCTGCTCACTGTCAAGCTCTTACACTCCCCCCCCCACTCTCACCTAAAACACACCCCTTCCCTTTCCTAGGAAGTACACTACACTAGCCACAAAAATCCTAATACTGTAGCTTTGCTGCTATTACTGTCAGGTGACACAGAACGTAACCCTAGCCTTGTCCCCTCTCTCTCCATGTAAGTACCTCATGGGTTGAAAATAGCCCATCTAAACATTAGGAGCCTCCTCCCTAAGATCACTCTACTTCGACCCCCTAGCTCTAGATCTCAGATCAGACAGCCTAATCATATCCGAAACATGGCTAAATCCTAACATTTCTGATGAAAGTATCTCAATACCTGGCTACTCCCTCATCCACCAAGGCTGCTCAACCAGAGGTGGTGGGATTGCCATGTATAATACCTCCTCGATCCAGTTCACCCCTGTACTCAAAACATCTCTCGGCTTATGTGAGATTTCTGTTAAAGATCTTACTCCCTTTCTCCCTGCCTGTCTTTATTGCTGGAGCTTATTGCTGCCCTTGACCCTCCCTCTCTTCTGTAAAAGAACTATTAACTACCCTGCAGTCCCACTCCTCTACAGGTGAACTTCATACATTAGATGACTTTAACATAAACTGGCTGCCCCCTACCCAAAACAAAACTCTGAACGAAATAGCCTCCTTAAACCTAACCCAGCTAGTAAGTGAACCCACCCGACTAAACACAACATCACAAAATTACTCCCTAATAGACTTGGCTCTCACATCCCACCCTCATCGCATTATCGCAGCTGGTACCTTACCAGACTCCATAAGTGAGCACCACTTGATCGGCACTGTATGCAAAATCCACCACCCTAAATCACCACCTAGAATCCTAATGCTTCAACCTGGCTTGCATACTAGATGACCTATCATACTGTGGTTGGTCCCCCATCCACCTTGCTTCCTCAGTTGTCTCAGCTTTGCAGTACTTCACTTCTAAGCTCCTCTCTATCTGGGATCATTATGCCCCCTAAAACGCACCTGGGTGCTTGGCTCCCACCTCCCCTGGGTCTCTACTGAACTGATTGAATGCCTACGTGCCAGAGATCAAGCCTGGGAAATGCACAAATCCTCAGGCTCCCCAGTTGCTTTCCAGAAATACACAAATACAAATTGCACAAGAGCAATCAGACTTGCCAAGGCTGAATACTTCACAGCCAATTTTAACAAAAACATTAATCACCCATCCCTATTCTGGAAGGTGGTTCAATCCCTGCTCTCCCCTCCATCCCAGCCCCCAACACCAGTTCTCAAAGGTGGAAATGTCACACTATTTGATGCCCTTCCTGTGACCACAGAGTTTACCACATTCTTCACCTCCTGCACTTCCTCCTTACTCGCTACTCGACCTCCTACCTTATCACTACCCTTCCCCATGGGCCTTCTCAATCAAGCTGCTCCTCACCCTTCCCTTTTTTGCTTCACTCCTATCTCCCCATCTGATGCCCTCAAAACCCTTCCTGCCTTTAACCCTTCTTAAGGAAAGTGCCCCCTCTGGACTTGACTCCAAAATCCTGTACCTGTCAGCTCCAGCTATTGCTATCCTTAACTTTGGTACTGGGTGCCTAACAAGCAAAGTAATCAGCTCTGGCACCCACCCCGGAACTGGCCCCGCTTGCCTCCCCAGCTGACCTGACACCCTACCCTCTGAGATCTCAGGGCCCAGGACTACTAAATGTACCCGCCACCCGCACCCTCATGAGTGACAGGAGCTGCGCAGCTCATGCACCTAGGCTCTGGAACTCCTTCCCCGAAAAGGTCCGCACTGCCCCTTCCCACAAGCTTCTTCGGACCTCCCTGTTGGAACATCTCAAGCTGGCCTCACGTTGCGTATGCCTAAAGCCACCCTAGCACATAGTCCTGGTTGTCACAAGCCAGGTAGCTTTACCACTCCCCGAGCCTCAACCTGAACTTATGCACTATTTACTGTCTGATGTCCTGTTGATCCCACTCACCTTATCTTCTGTTTGCTCTGTTGTCTATGTACCTAATTCACAAATGTATCTTGCCCCCAGTCTTGCTGACTCAGTATACCTCACAACAAATGTATAATTGTTTACTCTCCTGCTTTGCTGTACTGATGTACCTGTTATACCTGTTGTACTCTCCCGGGTCGTTCCTGAAAATAGGCATATAACTTGTCTAGTGTACCTACCCGGTTAACAAAAGCTAAATAAATAAATCCCTCTTGCTTCTCGTCTAAATCTCTCTTTCTCACTTGCATTTGTCTAATCTGTCTGGAAACATGCTATCGTTATCCCCTTGCAAAAGGTGATGATCCCTCCTCCCCTGGAAACTACCAACCCAGCTCCCTACTTTCTACTTTTGCCAAGCCTCAGCAGTGCCTGGTACTATTCCAACTCTTCTCCTACCTTGACTCCTCCTCCTTCTTCACCCCTTACCGGTCTGGTTTCTGGAAATGTCACTCGGCCACCTCATCCCTCCAAACTCACTGACTCCATACTTACTGGCATGGACCAGGGACTCGTCACCTCTGCAGTCTTTGTCAACCTAGCCAATGCTTTTGACACTGTCCTCCACCTCCTCCTGCTTGCCAGACTTTCTACTGCAGTGCTCTCAGATGCAACTGATTCCAGTCTTACCTAGTGTGTAGAACGCAATCCGTTCGGATCACTGACAAAACATCCCCACCTTTCCTTATCAACACTGAGTCCCACAGGGTTCTTCGTTGGGCCCACTGCTATTCTTCATCTTCCTGAATGACCTTCCCTCTGCCTGTACTGTCAACTCCATCCACATGTATGCAGACAACACTGTCCTGTCCACATGTGGCCCCTCCCCCACTGATGTAGCAACTAGACTTCAGCTTGATTTCAACAACATTCAAATCTGGTTTTGCTCAAATCAGTTATTCTTGAATGCCAAGAAGACAGTCTCTCTATGACCTTTGGTACTAGGCAGAGACTCTCTTGGCTCTCATCCCTCACCTTTTTCCTTACCCTTGATGGGACCTTGCTCAAGGACAGTTCCTCTTTTAGATATCTTGGGGTCTGGCTTGACCAGAACCTTAACTTTTCTGGTCACATTGATGCCATCCACAAGAAGCTGCACTCCAATCTGGGTGCCATATACAGAAATCGTGGGTGCATCATGGGGTGTATCCCATGCTGGCTTACCATGCACTGATCCAGAAAATGATCCTCCCTATATTTGACTACTGTGATGTAGTCTATGGTGCCATTCCCAAATCTTCCCTAACCAGGCTGGATTCTCTCTTCCATTCATTCTGCTATTTTGCTCTCTACTGTTCTCCTCGCATACATCACTGCAACCTGTACCAGTCTCTCTCCCTCCCCTCTCTAGCAGACAGGTGTCATATCCACTCCGCCTCCTTTCTAGCTAAATTGTGGTTTTACTCTCTCCCTTCACATCTCTTCTACTTGATTTCCTTCAAACCACCTTCCTTTCTCTCCCTTAGAAACCTTGACTCCCATACCTTATCCCTCCCTCCCTTCCAGGTCCTCCACAGCAGGCCAGTCAGCTTTCCCCTACCACTTCCCAAAAATATGGAACTCCCTCCCACAGCCTGTCCGTCATGCTGCCTCCCCTCACGTCCTTACCTCCCTCCTAAGGGACCTTCTCCCTACTGCCTGCAATTGTGCCTAAACTCTACTGTCGTCATATTTTTCTTTTGCCTCCTGGTTCCAAAACCTGGGATAGCACTTATACAAAAAAAATCAATATTTACTCATGCAGTTAGTTTATTTAGTATATTTAGTGCATTAATTCTGTTCTGCATTGTTTAATCTCTGTTATATTTGTCATTTCCTGTAGCATTATTCTGTCATTCCTGTTGCTTACTATATTTGCGGCATCCAATGTATATTGTATGTGTATTTTATACTGTATGTACTATTTTTATACTATGTGTTCTTTTTATTTACTATATTTTTGCCACCGTACCTGCTTGTATCCATACTTTATCCCTATCCCCCGTCCCCCAGGACGCATCTGTAAATGAGCGCTTGCTGCTCAGTATGCCTTTCCTGGTGAAACATTTAAATAAATAAAAACATATGGATCACTGCTCTGGCCAGTTTCGTTCTGCCTGGCTCGAAAGGTGCGAGCATTTTGCAATTGATGACAATGGCCTCGACCTTTTCCAGGTAATTCTACAGTGGAGAATTTGCGCATGTCGGCCTGTTCAGCCTACTACATTGTTTCGGCTTTGAGGGGCGTGTGACATAGTCATTGGGTCACTGATCAAGCTTCAAAAGCTAAGCTGTTTAACCTTCCCTTTAGGGAGGCTTATTGTTTGATTCCAGCCTGAATACTAAAGATATTCATGACAGGAAGGACTATCTTGCAGTATCAAACAACAGCGTAAGACTACTGTAAACCTAAAGGGTCAAGGTAATGGCGAGGGGTTTCCATCCTTTCCGAAACTTGATAATGTGAGAATAGAGGAGCCTGCTCAGGTAACAAAGGGTACAGTAACAGAGCAACCCTGGCCAGGCGCCATGCAGGAGGCCCAGCCCAAAAACCTGGTGCCTCACAAGGAAGGCACGTGGGCCCCTCCCTGCCTCCCTTTCCTTGATGGAAGACTACAGGAGTTTCTCTCAAGATGAGCCCAAAACAATGTCTGATGCCTGAGTTCGGGAGATCTTTCTTGCGCTATGCCATAGAATTCTCACTAGTCTCCTCAAGGGGATGTTTTGTACAGCCCCCGGTTTCCAGGGATGTCACAAAAGGCCAGGTGTTGTCAGAGACCCTGACCCACCTCATTCTAATCAGGGCCATCTTGCAGGTCCTGCTAAGCAAAAGAGATCAGGGGATTCTATGAGATCTATTTCATAGGTCCCAAGAAGTTGAGGGGTTTTAGGCCCATTCTGGATCTAAGGCATCTAAACAAGTTTTTGCGCCACAAAACTTTTCAAGATGGAATCCCCGAGGTCATCACCCAGGCTGTTCAGCCATGGAGTTTTCTTAGCTTCAATAGATCGGAAGGATATCTTCCTCCACATTCCGTCTGTCAGGTCTACCAAAAGCATCCTAGATTCTCAATAGTGGGTCAACATTTCCTGTACAGGCGCTTCTCTTTGCCCTTGCAGCAGCCCCAGTTTTTCTCAAAAGTGTTGATAGTCCTGGTTGCTCAACTTTGACAGGAAGGGCATCATGCCTATCCTTATTGGATGACTTGCTTATTTGTGCACTGACATGGTCCCTGGCAAGAAGCTGGTATTCGGGACTCTGGAGATGCTGGAGTCCCATGGGTGGGTGGTGAACTGGGAGAAGGGCACTCTCGATCCATCCGAGATCTTGGAACAGCTAGGAGCAATCTTCAGCACAAAACTAGGGAAGGTTTTTTGTCGCCTCCCTGGAAGGAGACCTTATTGATAGAAGTCCAGTGGCTCAGGACGCAGTCATCAGCATCTTCCCTCAGTCTGTTGGGGACTCTAGGCCTCATGGCAGCAGCAATAGATCTAGTTCCGTGGGCTCGCTTCCATATGTGGCCTCTTCAAATGGGTTTGCTTACAGCCTGAAATCCCTTATTGGAGGATTATCAAGTGAAGATTTCCTTCATCCGTCAGCTTCGTCACTTCCTGAGTTGGTGAGTGGATGTGCAGAGTCTGAGCAAGGGCTTCCACTGGAACTTCCCTAGAGTTAATTCTCACAACAGATGTCAGTCTGCACAGGTAGGGGGCAGTTCTGGACCAACTACCCACTCAGGGAACTTGGTTAATTCAAGAACAGCATCTCCACATAAATGTTTGGGAGATGCAGGCAGTCTGCCTAGCTCTGCTTTGGTTTCAGCCCTTCTGCAAAAACAAGGCAGTAAAAGTGAGGTCAGACAACGCCATCACAGTGACGTACATAAGCATTAAGGTGGCAGAAATGCAGGGAGATGTTTCGAGAGGCCTCCAACCTCCTCAGGTGGGCAAAGAAAAAAAATTCTCTCTCTGTCATCAGTACACCTGGCAGGGAGTTGAACATTCAGGCAGACTGGCTAAGTTGAGAAAATGTTCATCCTGGGGAGTGGAGGTTAAACCTGGAGGTGTTTGAACTCCTGTGCATCCAGTTCGGTCGATCTCAGATTGATCTGTTTGCATCCAGCCACAATGCTCAGATCCAGAAAGTTCTTCAGTCATTTTGGGAGTCCACAGATGGAAGCAGTGGGTGCTCTGCCTCAAGAGTGGAACCTCAGCTGAGTGTGCATTTTTCCTCCACTGCCTCTTCTTCCCAAAGTCTTGCAAAAAAAAAAAGACACTCAAGAAGATGTTTCCGCTTAATAGCTACAGAGTGGCTAAGAAGACTATGGTTCTCGGACTTGGTGAATCTAGCTCAGGAAAGCACCCTTCCACCTTCTGATGCAAAGAGACCTGTTGTCATAGGATCCATTCTACACCCAAAGCCAGGAGTGATGCAGCTCGTGGCCTGGCTCGTGAAAGGAGAAGGCCCCAAAAATTCAAGTTTCTCCAAGAAACTAGTTAACACCTTGATGGCTGCCAGGAAAACCTCTACGTCCACAGCCTATTTATTTATTTTGTTTTTGTTAACCAGGTAAGTGCACTAGACAAGAGATTTTGGTTATTTTCAGGCACGACCTGGAAGGGTTACACATCAGAAACAGCAGATACAAGGTGTCCACAACAGAATACATAATGCTTGGGTATGGACCACCTCTTTTTGTCTTGGGCCAGAGAGAAGGATTTTAAGCCTTCAAAGGCCTCATTTCCACAGACTTGGATTTCTACAGTAAAGCGTGGAAAAGGGGTTGGCATTCAGTACACTGAGAGGCCAGTTTTCCACTCTCAGAGCATCCTTGGTTTGTTTCCGTAGGAACTGATAGAAAGGTTATTCGTTTTTTGTACGTGTTTAGTAGGCGTCGTCTGGTGTTGATCTCCAGTTGTTTCATGTGATCTGAATCTGGTTCTAAATGCTCTCAGTAAGGAGTTTTTTGAACCACTTGTCATCCATATCGCTGGATGTGTTGTCTTACAGGCCTTGTCCCACAAGGAGCCATACCTTATTATGCAGAGGACAAGGTGGTACTCAGTAAAGTTCCGTTTTTCATCCCTAAAGTGCCCACGGCCTTCCATGTGTACCAGGAAATATGCCTTCCATCCTCCTGTCTGCAACCTTCTCACCCAAAGAGAAGGAATAGCACAAGCTGGATTTACGACGCGCCGTTAGGATCTATCTTAAACGGACAGTTGAGTTCCGAAAGTCAGATAGTCTGTTTGTTTTCTTGGAACAACCAAGCAGGGTCAGAAGGCCTCTAAGGCCACTCTAGCTAAGGGGGTTCGTGCCTGCATCACTAAGGCCAGTATCACTTAAAGAAGAGGCCTACGACTCTCATCAAGGCTCACTCAGGGCTATGGCGACATCCTGGGTGGAGAAAGGTGAAGCTTCGTTTTTTAGAGTTATGCAAGCCAGTTTTTCACCCACTTCATTATCTTACCTCCTACCCACAGACGAGGTGTTGACTTTAACTTTTTTTTGCAGTAGCCAGCAGAACAAGTTTTTTTATTTCTTTTATTTTCTTTGTGCCCCCCTCTGCACCAGCATCCGAACTCTCTCCAGCTGGGACACTCGGTCAGCCTGTTCCCACCCACCTGAAGCCTTCACAAGTTCCACCTCCAGGTAAGGGCCCATCTCCCTACCACACCTCCCGGCCGCCGACCTCCTGGCTCTGAGCCCCCAGGGGCAGGACCACCAACTCCTTTGGCAGCGCTCTATCTATAGACTAGTTGAGCAACCAGGAGGGGGAGGAAGTACCTGGGATGGATGCGAGGCCCGACATTGGGTGTGGGGGCCAGCCACTGGTCCCGGCCTTTGCCTATCGGGTGCTGGAGGATTTTCCGTTTTTCTTGTTCCCGCCCTATGGAGCTTGGTCGTGCAGTGATGACCAGCGTCTGCCGAGCTCTGCCCCCCCCCGGTGCCATTTAGCAGCAACGTAATTCCTGGCTACCTCCGACAGATGCCAGGGGCCGCACAAGAGCAACGCTTAGCCCTACACCCTCCCCAGGTAGAGAGAGCTGTCCATTGGACTCTCAATCCCTTCCCACCCCTGCCAACCCCCAACGACCTGGGCTTGTTCCCGAATCCAGGTCGCCAGCATGGCGCGAGGTGAGGCAACTAGCACCTCAACCCTCAGTGCCACCGGGCCGGCGCCAGCCAGCAGAACAAGTTGATTCAAAATTGTACTAGCTCACAGTTGGCTGCACTAATCCACAACTTTAATGGTGAATTTTGCACACTTACACGGCAAAAGTTGCAAGCCAAGAGATATTCAGATATTGCACATTTATCCTGCTCCTACACTGCTTCCTGCACTAGCCAAAAAAAAAAAAAAGGCATGGCATGCCATGTAGGCAAACAGTCTGCCCCACCCCATTGTTTTATATCACATCCCCCTCTCTTCCTCTTTCTACACCCCTCACCCCCAAACCAGGAAATCCTACAGCAGTGCATATTCAGTCAAGCAGTTGTGGCCCTGCACACACAGTAGCAGATATCTTCATGCACCTCACCACACTCTAACCCCCACCCACAGTGCAGTGAACAGAGTCAGGCAGAGAAATACATGCTGAGCCCCTGTGCTTTCACCAATCAGAGACCTGCACTTGGCGCAGAGGGGTCCAGGTGTACCTCTACCTGGATGACTGGATGATCACTGGTTCCTCTCAGGGGCACGTGGAGCAGTCCAGGGGCCTGGCCCTCCACTCTTGTTCGGCCTTGGGCCTTCTGGTCAACCTGGCCAAGTCAGAACTCCACCCCTTGCAGGTTACCCACTTCTTTGGGTGACTCCCCTTGGACTATGGCACGACTCTCAGAGGTCCGGGTGACAGATCTTACCTCCTTTGCCCGATCATTTCAGTTTGGGTGCTCGCACCCTGCCAGGACTTTCTGCAGCTGCTGGGGTACCTGGCATCCTGCACTAGGGTGGTCCAGTGGGCCTGCTGGCAGTTGTGCCCCCTGCAGTGGGGGCAGACCCACTGGTAGTCTCTGCACCTCGGTGCCCTGGACCAGCCAGTCCTGGTGGTGCAGATGGTATGGGATGCCATCCAGTTGTGGATCCTTCTGGAACACCTGCGGTTCAGAGTCCCTGTTCAGCTGCCTTGGGCCGACAGTCACTTTCATGACTGCCACATCTCTGGTAGGATGGGGAGTACACCTGGGTACCCTCAGGGTCCACAGGCTCTGGACCCTCCTCTGGGGTTCTGTCCGCGCATCACCCAGCTGGAGCTTTGTACAGTGCATCTGGCTCTGATGGCCTTTGCTCTTTCTGTTCACCTCTGGTTGTGCGGATCCTGATGAACAGCTTCACAAACTCTGTGCTACCTCCCTGGGCAGAGCGGACCGCATTCCCTCCATTTCTGTCAGGAAGCCCTTCACACCTGGACCCTTATGCGCAGCCTGTTCGCCGGTCTACTGGCAAACCATGGGGTCAGTGCCTCTATCCAGCTGGCAGATGCCCTTGGTCAAGGAGTGAGACATCTCATCAGTGGGCTTTGCGCTAGGAGATGGTGCATCTCCTGTTACCCCTGTGGAGCACTCTCTTGGCCTACCTGTTTGCCTCTTGTGAGAACACATGGTTGATGCTGTTCTGTGCCTGCCCCCAGTGTGCTGATCCCTGATTGGGATACCTTGTCATGGCCCTGAACTCTGGGCCTCCTGTACACCTTCTCTTCATTCCCCCTGCTCCACCTGGTGTTGGTCAGGTCACAGAAGGACAAGGCGCAGATGATCCTGGTGGTCCCAGACCGTCTGTGCTAGTTCTGGTGCTTAGACCTCCTCATCCTCAGGAGCAGCCCTCCTTGACACTTACATCTGTACTCAGATCTGCTCTTTTGCCATTGTAAGAAGGTCTTATAGGACCGCTGGTCCCTGCACCTGACAGCCTGGTCCTTGAGTGGCTAGAGTTCCAGGCTTTGAGTCTCCCTGGTGAGTCCTTACTGTTGCAGAGGCCTCTTGGCAGGAGTTGTCTCGACAGTGTTACACCTTCAGGTGGAAGTGGTTTTTCCATTTGTGACTAGGGCAGGGAGCTATACCACCCTGCCCTGCTTTGTGGCTAGCATCCTGGCCTCTTGTGGTCCCTCTCTCAGTTGGGCCTGAAGTCGACAACCCTCAAGGTGCTTTTGGCTAGCCTCTGGGTGCACCAGGCATGGGCTGGTATGCTGGTGGTGGTGTAGGAAAAAGGTAGTCTGGCTCTTCTTTCAGGGCCCAGTTCCAACTGTCCCTGCTGGTGCATGAACCACAACCATAGTGGGACTTGTTGCTTGTACTGGCAGTGCTGATGGGCAAGCCATTCTAACCAATGCCCAGGTGTGCGAAGTTGCATCTGTTGTGAAAGACCTCCTTCTTGGTGGGTGCTATCCCCACCAGAAGGATCAGTGAGTTCCAGGTGCTCTCTGTGGTATCTCCTTTCTTTGTTTTCCATGGGGACGACTTATCCTCCACCCCCTCTGAAGTTCTTTCTGAGGGTTGTTTTGAAGTCATCTTCTCCAGGTGTTTTTTCTCTTGGTGTGCTTCACCGCTTCATCTCAGAGGCTGAGCCCAGGTTTCATGTGTTGGTCCTATGGCAAGCAGTCGTTCTTACATGGAGTGTGCGGCGGAAGGTTGGAGAAGGGTTCGCCAGCTCCTTTGTCTCTTACACTGCAACCACACCTGGCAGACTGGCAGCTAGCAGATGACTGGCAGATATTTGTATCCTGCCTTGCCCTCTGCTTAGATTGAGTGGTAGGGAGCCTCCCGTGGGGCTATAGGCTTATTCCACCATAGACTGGTGTACCGGCCTAATCTTTCGATTTATGATGCAGAGGTTGGTATCTCTGCAGATTCCTGTGTAGATATACCTCACCTTTCAGAATTTGCTTGTTGCCCCTGAGAAAATTGGTGGATGGCCCCTCAGGGGGCCTATTTCTAATTTTGGATGTTGTGGGCCCTTCAGGCCCCATAGCTCAGCCTAGAAATGCCCGCTTTACAATCCTAAGATGTCATTTTCTACATTTATTGCCATTCCAAGTTGGATGGAACAACTTAGAAAATCCAAAATGGCTGCCAAAATCCAATATGGCCACCTTATCGCTAGTAAATACTTGATTCGCTAATAATTTCCAGATCCCTAGCTTCCAGGATACCGATTTTCAATGATTCATGAACGGGGAGTTTATTATTATTATTATTACATTTGATATAAACACATAAATTAATATAATAGAACATAAATATAAATAAACGATGCATAATGCATCAATCTGCTTGTTTGTGCCGTTGACCCAAAATTGTATCCACTCTGTGAGAATTTGCCACTTTGTTCACAGGATTGTGTGGCGTGTTCATGTACGTTGTATGTCTGTTTAGTTTGTATTTCCAGTTTCTAGTTTTTAATTTTAGTTTCTGTTTCTGTTTCAGAAACATGGATAGCCCTCCAGCTGTACCTGTTGGATTGGTCTATCCATCCGGTTTGCCCACATGTGTTCTTTGTGAGAACCAAATTAGAGATACGGAACTACAACAAATATTAGGAGAGAATGGGCTGAATACCATCAAGGCTTTTGCAGAGAAATGGTCAGTCACAAAACCAATTTCCGAGTATGCCAGAAACATCAACCTCGTATGGAATAAAATCCGTGACCAACTTCCAACTTTCCCCCGGCCCTGGAGAAGCAGGCCTACCTGTTCATACAAGGTGTCGGCAAAATTTCACCAGTGAAAGGAAATTAAACACCAACTCAATAAAACAACTTTCTAAGGATCAGTCTTCTGAAGCTGAATTCTCAAGCATACCTGACCCACAGACGTCCAGTAGCAGTGACGCGGTCCATGTAACTCGATGTAAAAGGAAATCGTTGGAATTTAAGAAGGATGAAACCTGCTTCGTCTGTGATATGAAGATGAAAAAGAGAGGAAATATGGAAGAAAAACTCCAAAGAGTTGAACTTGAAGATGGAAATATTACATTGCATGAAAGCATGTTATGCAGTGAAAATTCCGATGATGCTCTTTTGTCTGGTGCAGCCAAACATTTGAAGGCTGCTACTGCCAATGTTGACGTCTTTGCTGCGGATGTCAAATACCATCAAAGTTGTTACAACACTTTCTTCTACGTCGGCAAATGAGAGAGACAAACACCAGATGGATTGGAAAGCATCCACACAGAGTGCTGAAACGAAGTTTCTTCAAATCATGAGAAGAAGGGTTGTTGAGCAGAAATGTCGCTATGTAATGTAAAACTTTATTTGTTTTTTTTTTTAAAACAGGAAACAAGTCATTTACTCCCAGAGTTACTGGAGGATCTTCATAACCTCTACGAGTTCCATGGATGCGAAAAAGATGCTGGAATAAATCACACATTTCAATTGAAGAATCTTATCAGCAATGAATTCGGAGATGAGATAGGTTTTACTGTGGGGAAGGGGTTACACTGGATTCCTCTCATTCTTCACTTGACAAATGTAAACCCACTTGATTATTCTTTGGCAACCTTGAAAGGAGCTGGGCTCAGAGATAGTGACATCACCAAGGCATCTACAAAGATGATCAATCAGAAATTGAAAGATAGACAAATTGATTCCCTGCTGTTTCCTATGGCATACGAAGACTTGCTTTCTGAGCTTGATAATTATGAACCCATTCCAGAAATCTTCAATGCGACAGCGCTCTCTATAAGCCCTTCTAAGAAGATTAATGCTGTAGGTTATGCAACCATCCCAACAGAAATTCAAGCTACCAAGATATCATCTATTGCTAGTGACTGGCAACACTTCATTACCAGAGAACATTCTCCAAAGTCGATAGTTCTATCCATGGTCATTCATCATCTCACCAGAAGTAAAGAAGCAGTCGTTTTTCTACATCATTCGGGGGCTGGTATTTCTTACACAGATGTCAGAAGACAAAAAATGAAATTGGCCCATGATAGTAAATCTGAGGAAACAAAAATGCACCGCACACTGTTCTACCTGGCCAGCCAACTCATGTCACAATTAATAACTCAGATGGTAAGCAACAGACATTAACAGGAGTCTCAACAACACATGACACTAACTCAATGATTTACGTACCCCGAATTTTGCGTCCTGCTGTCATCTGCAATTTGCTGGTACAAGAACAGAACATTCTAAGCAGCTCAACAAGAGAAGCCCAGGAAACCTTTAAGAGCGCAGAACCTATTGACTATGGGGATTATAAAATAGGAAAGAGAAATCCCCCCCGATCATCCCATCCTACGATGAGGATGAAAGAAGGACCGAGCTTGATCTTTGTTTGAGCAAAAGATTGTATTTGGGCTCTGGCAGCAAGCATATAGTCTTTCAAAGAAATAGAATCTCTTCCATTCCTAGGATCAAGGATAGCTTTCAGTAACAAAGCAACATCTACCACTGCCTTCAAATCCAAGACTGATTTCCTGCCCATTATACCACATGAACCAGCTGATGCAGTTTGCAAATATTATCTTGACTTTCTCATGGACCTAACAGATGACCTACAAATTGACCACATCTTCAGCCATAGCAGCCATAGCAGTCA
Source organism: Neoceratodus forsteri (assembly GCA_016271365.2). Lineage (NCBI taxonomy): Eukaryota > Metazoa > Chordata > Ceratodontiformes > Ceratodontidae > Neoceratodus > Neoceratodus forsteri. The sequence continues at coordinate 1,735,310,973 of CM057449.1, forward strand.
TGCAGTTTTCTACAAGATTGCACAAATAATGTGGAAAGAAAAAAAATATACAAAAGTGGTTAATTTGATGGGTGGATTTCATGAACTGATGGTGAGGCAGATGATCCTCTACAAGTGATACGGTGCTGTGAGACTTCGTGACTAGTGGGTTCAGGCGGGGATAATAGCGGATGGATCTGTTGACCAAGCCTTGGAAGGATGCCACTATTCTAGATTGATGAGGTTACATAAACAGTCCCTCGAGGCTCTCCTATGATTCATGGGATCCAAAATTCATGGCCTACTGACCAACAGACTACTAGAAAAGCTCATCAACATGAGAAGATCTATATTGGCAGAATCCCTGAATCTTGTCCTCTTGGATGAATCTTTCCCTGAAGTACAGTCACGAATACTGGAAACCTTTGGCAACATGGGACAGTGGGTGACAGGCTACAGTGGTGACACCAGCTCTCTTCTCGCCCAGGTCACCGCATACAGAGACAAGAATCTGAACTTGCATCTGCAGGCTCAATGAGACATTCTACCATTACTGTTTGCATTCCACCATCAAAACTACTTGTGGTATTTGATGTGGCATCATGTAGACCTCATCAATCTGAAAACCATCAATGAGAATGCATACAATGAACTGCAGGAATATGGCATTGGGGCTAGTCTGTCCAATGAGGCATTCTCCACGATACCTGGTGACCAAGTGACTGAGGTCTCAATCAACAGAGAGGTCAAGGTGAGGGGTGGACCCATGAGAGGCGGTTACAGTACGTCTGAGGAAGCTGCTGGTGACTTCGTTTTGAATTCCCACAATCTCGCTAAAATTAGTTTGTTGCTGAAGGAGAAGATGCTTCTGAAAACATCGGCCACACACAATGAGTTGACATATGGTACCATGAAGAAACATGATGGTCAAGTGAAAGAGCTAGTGAAGAAACTTCATGCATATTCAGATCCATGTCAGGGTGTAGCACGACACATCGCAATGGGCATTGAAATACTACTGGTAATAGTAGAGGGCCTTTTGAAGGCAAGAGTTACAGGGGAAGTTATGTTGAGAACATTTATAAATGACCGCCTCCTGTCAAGGAAAGTTGGTTTCTTCGAGCCCACTAAATGCAGAAGAATTTCCACTGGAATAGACAAGAAGAAAAAGAAACCCAAAGTGGAATCAGTCTTGAAAGAATACCATCAGGCTCTTGGTATCATTATTGCAAAGTGGCCTGACAAGAAAGATGCATTTTCCCATCCGCTCACAACATATCCTCTTGCAATAGCAACTCCGGACGGAAACCTCTACAAACCTAATGCCAAACATGTCTTAAGAAATGATCTCATCAATGAAGCAGGAGCTCGAAGTTCTTCCCGTCCTCTGTTACACTCGGTGTACTTGTACGACGCCATGACGATGGTCAGAGCAGTTCCTGCACAGCGTACATGGGACAATATTTGGAAGGAACTTCTTGTCAGATTCACACCTCCATCTACAGCAAACCCAGCGGAAGTCATTGTCGTTTTTGGTAATTATAAGGATGATCAGGAGTTCTCAGTGAAACAGCAAGAACGAGCTGAGCGAGCGGTAGGAACAGGAGGAATGCAACTTCCCATGGGATCAGATTCACAAGAGATGCTGCAGGGAAAGGTGTATCAGCAGTACCTTCACAACAACAACAACAAAACAGATCTCGTACAGCACTTCAATGAGTATGTTGGTCAAGAGGCAGAAGCACGTATACTGTATACACAGATTCCGAAGAATTCCTGTTTTCCTGCAACCATGAGGAGGCAGATGCGAGGATAGTGCTGCGTTGTGCTCTTGCGAAAGACCCAGTTGTCGTCTGACCAAAGATACAGACATCCTCGTTCTGATGGTTTACACTTTTGCAAATACCCTTCCAGATTCACCATGGATGCTCCAAATTGACCACAACGTATTTGTAAACATAGGATCTATATACAATCACATTGGACACGCTGCAAGTCTCAGTTTGCCAGCATACCACACTGTCTCTGTATGTGATGTGTAACCCCCCTACAAATGGGGGTTCCCAAAAAGTCTTCCTTGAGCTTACCTAAATGCTCACTGCCAGGCTGGTGTTCTGCGTTTTAGCAGTTTAAATGCATTGCCAGAGAGTGCCTGTATAGCCTCAGTGTACTGTCTCTTTAAGAGCTGCCTAGATTGCAGTCATAATTAATCTAAGAGGGAGCTCTGTTAGAAGATATACTTGTTTGCTGGTCATTTGTTAAAGTAGTAATAATATTGCAGTTTGTTCTAACCTGCCTTCTTTGCAGCATGGACAGTTCTGTTTATTTCCATCATCTTGGTCCTGGACTGCAGAATGGGCCAATCAGTATATTTGGGACTCTAAAATGGAGCCTGCCTACAGTGGCTTGGTGGGGCCAAAACTTGTAGGAATGGTAGTTTGGGGCTTTTGGTGCCTAAAATAACCTGGAGGGGGAGCTCTTGTTGTGACTGACAGACAGATCAGCCAACCGAACCCTTTGGAACTTGGGGAAAGTCCCACACTGCTTGCAGTTTCAGTTAGATCTGAGTTGGGAAGTGAAGAAGTAACAGCTTGAGATAGTTCGAACAGCAATCCATAGTGGATTCGCGCGGGAGAACTGTGGAAAGGCCTGAGTTGGGCCTGTATGTCTGCCTGCTGTTGCTGAGAGGGAATTTGTGCTTTTTTTTTTCAAACTGAATCTGAATTTGGAGAGCGAATTAAGCCACTGAATTGTGACCAGGCTTTAACCTGAAGAAGACTGAAGATTTGCTGAATGCGATCGGCCTGTCAGGACTTCCAACTACCTCTGAACTCCCGGATTGTGGAGAGAGTCTGTAATTGAGACCGGAGAGCCATTTGCCTTGTACAGTGGAATTTCCTTACATGTAAATGTGCTGTGTGCTTATACTGGGTCATGATTTGGTTCCCCACTGTGTGTCTGAACTGTGTTTTGCATGGTGGAGGCTGTATCCAGTTCCATGGACTCAATCCGTATCCATTTCCATTTGCGTGGGCCCTGCTACACTGGCCCAGCCAGAATACCTGCTACGCAGAGAAAGTCATCGACGAGAGACCGGTCTGGGGATCAACCCCCTGCTCACGCCTTGAACAGGAACGACGCCTTGGTGATTCGTGGGCCCTGCTTCTCCGGGCACTCCAGCTCAACAGCCTGCAGTCTCAATTTCATCCTGCCTGTGTCCAATATTGGGTATCATGAGTAAACATCAGGGTAGCTCCCTGCAACAACAGCTAAATCTAAAAGTGTTGTCATCTGATTGTCTTGTTGCCTTTTCTTTCATGAACTGAGCCCTCCGGCTCCAGATTACAAATAGTGTGTGTTATACATGTTACTTTCTTCCATCACAGGGCCCCAACCAGCTGCAACGTTCCTGGCTAGCCCACCGTTTTCCTACCTGGGTACCCAGAGTGCGTGACTGTGTAGGGACTCTGAACTGCATGCATAACTGTCTGATTAATAAATCAACCTGATTATGCCCCTCCATTGTTCAAGTCCCCTGAATAAATCAGATTTAACTTTGTTTGCATTTAACCTGACTGTGGTTCCAGTTTGTGCCAAAAGTGTTGTACTGTTGCTATTTGCTGTGCTTAACCTTGTTTTACAGGGGGTCCCCAGGGTCAAGCTAGAGGAATCAGCCCTGGTGGTAAGTGCAAACAGTGTGGATAATTGCCTGGTGAATAAGGGTCATAGTGAAAGTAATTATTGTATATTGTTTAGGCCACTAGAAGGGAAAGAGGGGGTTACAGTGTCCTGGAGGGCTGTGCCCAGGACAGCTTGACCACTAACAACCCTGACCTCTGGGTGGAGGCACCCGTTTCATTACCCAGGCCCCTTAACCTGCTACTAGCCAAGCAGGCAGGGGTAGTAGCCCTTGGGATAGCGCCACCTAAGGGTTACACGATGCAGCGAGTTACTTCTACAAGGTATTGAAGAAATTAGTCATTCAGCATTTGCACAGGGTCGAAGAAAGAATAAATCTCCTTTCAGGGCTTGGGGAAAGCTCATATGCTTCACAAGACACAGAACAAAACGTCAAGACCTTCATTCAGCACTGCGTGTACACTGGTACAGGAGGAGAGGATCTGGTAGACACACAAGTAAGGCAATACAATAACCTGAACGTGAAGACTACGCAAACGATTCTACCAGACCCAGCGAGCCTATGTCAGCACATAAAGGGAGTAAATCTCGTAGCCTACTATTGGCACCACTGCACAGAGCTGGAAACCCCAAAAGCTGACCCTTGTTTGTCAGGATGGAAAAGAGAGGATAAAATGCTGAAACCTGTGTGGTTCACTGGGTTTCAGTTACCTGACATCCTACGTCATAGAAGAAAGGGCGGAAGGTTTGCCGGCCGACGATGTGTAGCTGACGGAGGTGAGGCAGACGATGAAGGTGTCAACACCTCAAAGACACCCACAGAAGACCAGAAAACCTTTGACAACAGCGCCAATGACTGATTGTTACAAGAGACGATGACACTGAAAATGACACATCGGCAGCCAATGAACAAACTTTTGCGGATGAATCTTCAAGCTTCGGGAGTGAATGTGACAGTTTAGATCCAGAGTGGACTCCAAGATTGACTTCAAAACTGGACATTACAAGCAAGATGTACTGTTGATCCAAAATATCCATAGTGTTGGGTCAAATCGTTGATAAAAATGACTTAATTCTAAACAACAAACCAGCACATACAACATTTAGATTTTATGCATTACTGTATGTATTTTAAACTATTTTATCAGTAAATTGCCATGTGAATTCAATTGTTTTATGTAGTATTAATGTGTGCATTTGGTCCTGTGACTAACAGGGAGCCTCAAAGCAATATATAGATGTCATAAATGTTCATGAATAAATGTTCAATATATAGATGTTCATGAATCATTGATAATCGGTATCTTGGAAGCGAGGGATTTGGAAATTATTAGCAAATCAAGTATTTACTAGCGATATAACGGCCATATTGGATTTTGGTGTTCATTTTGGATTTTCTAAGTTGTTCCATCCAACTTGGCATGGCAATAAATGTAGAAAACTACACCTTGGAATTGTAAATCGGGCATTCCTAGGCCAAGCTATAGGGCCTGGAGGGCCCTAGCAACCAGAATCAGAAATTACCCCGACGGGCCATCCACCAATTTTCTTGGGGGTAACAAGCGAATTCTGAAAGATGAGGTCTGTCTACACGGGAATCTGCAGAGATACCAACCTCTGCATCGTAAATCAAAAGATTAGGCCGGTACACCTGTCCACCAGCCATACCGCTACCCAGGTGGCTGCTTCCAAGTACATCCCTTTTCAGTAATGCTTAAAATCTAAATGTTGTATGTGCTGATTTGTTGTTTAATCCAAAATTAACCAAGATTTCAACCTCTCCCTTAGCCTCAGCCAGTTCCCTGACAGATGGAAATCTGCTACCGTCACTCCGGTCCATAAAAATGGAGACAAGACCAATCATGGAAACTACCACCCAATCTCCATATTGCCTTCCCTCTCCAAGGCTCTCGAACACCTTGTTGCTGACCAACTCACTGACCACCTGGATAAACACAATATCCTCTGTACACAACAACATGGCTTCAGAAAAGGACACAGTACCTCTTCCGCACTATTGGAATGTACCAGAGACATCCACAGTTCTCTGGACAATGGTCACCTAGCCGGGTCGGTGTTCATTGATCTAACAGTGGCCTTCGATACTGTCCATCACCGACTGCTACTGGGAACAGCTCTTAACTGCTGGGCTCTCCCCAGACTCCACGGACTGGTTTAAAAGCTACCTGGAAAATAGATCACAAAGGGTAAAAATTGCTGGTGTCCTCTCCAATGCTAGGCCAGTCCGCTCTGGAGTCCCCCAGGGTTCCATATTGGGCCCACTTCTATTCAGTCTTTTCCTGAATAGACTCCCTCAATGTTGCCCGGAATAAATTATACTCTGTGCTGATGATGCCGTAATTCACACCTCCCATAAGGACCCACAATCTCTGCAAAATAATCTCCAGCTTGGTTTCGCCTCTGTTGAGGACTGGTTCAGCAAACAGAGACTCACTCTCAACTATAAAAAAACAAAGTCCATGCTTTTTTGGTAACTCCCACAGCAAGAACAGGCTGCCTCCTCTGACCATCACAAACCACCTAGGAATGACCCTCGAACAGGTGCAGTCCTTTAAATATCTGGGGATCACTCTTGACAGTAACCTGTCCAATGGGGCCCACATCGACAACGTCGCCAAGGCTGCCAATACATGACTTGGTCTCCTCTACAGGCACAGGTCATGCTTAACCCCATCAGCCTTAAGTGTCGCTGTTCAAAGCTCAGTTGTCTCCATTATCGACTATGGCCTCATCATATATGGCTCGGCCACTTCAGCAGCCCTCAGACGCATTTCTACATCACTTAACAAAGCCTGTCGACTTATCACTGGATCTCATCGACTTACCCATATGTGAGACCTCTACGCCCAAACTGACTGGTTACAATTATCCAACCGCCTAAAATATCAAACCTGCATTATGGCAAAAAGATAACCATGGGCCTTGCCCCGAAGGTCCAAAACCCTCCTCTGTCCAGTAGTAACTCCCGCCATACTAGAAGCTCTGAAACCCAAATCCTGATGGTCCCGCACTGCAGAACCTCTGTGGGACAACGGTCATTTGCCTACAGGGCCTCTAGCTGGTTGAATAGTCTCAATGTTGAGATAGCCTCCGTTCCCAAGCTAGGCACATTCAAAACAAGGCTCCAACTCAATCTCTGTGCCATCAGCACTTGTGACTGCCTCACCTAGCCAGCCCTCCTTACTACTCCACAATTCCTGCCTATCCTTCACATCGCACTTTCTCTCCCCTTATCCTTCCTCCTACCTCCTCTCATCCGCCCCTCTACCCAGCCCCACCACATGCAATTCTCTAGGTGTTGTGACAATTGCCCCTGACATGCTACTACCAGTGTCTTACCCATCCTTGTAACCCTATTGTATTCCCTCTGCTGCCCTGCCTGTCTTATCCGAAATTTATTCATTTATGTACATGTAACTGAGTGTTAATCTGTATAGCATGCCTAAAACTCATCTGCTCTGTTGTACTGTCCCGGAATTGACGCGGAACCTTTGTAAAAGAGCCTCGGCTCAAAGGTACTTGTAATCCTAGAATCAAATAAATAAAAAATAAAAATCTCCAGTGTGGTTCCTTGGCTGTCAGCTGTCATCTTCATTTCCCACTACTGTTTTGACCTTTAGTCATGCCAGGATGTCGGTTTTGGGGCCTTGGTTCTCCGCCTCTTTCTTTTCATCAGTAGGGCTGTACACTTTGCCCCCTCATCTTGGAGAACTGCTAGGAGTCTGCCAAAGTGTGGATAGTGCAACATATCCATGTCCCTAGAAATGAGGGTTGCTCACCTGTAACCATAGTTCTAGGAGTGATATATGATGCACGTCCACACGATCCACCTGACTTCCCCTGGCAAGTGACACATGGATCCCTGCTTCCAGCATGCAAGATCTGATGTTACAGGGTGGAGCCAAGAATGATACCACCCAGGTGGGTGGGAGGAGCTTAGCCTGAAGACGTTCCAGCAGAATTTAAAGGGAAAGGAAAATTGCCAACATGTGGATGTGCGCCATATACCACTCCTAGAACTACTGTTACAGGTGAGTAGCACTCATTTTCTCGCGCCCCATCCCCCATTTTAAAGTCAGGCCCACCCCTGCCCTTCAGTGTCTCTGGCACTTACCCATAGTCAGTCTCAACCCCAAGTGTTCGCCCCCACCCATGGCAGGGTTCAGCCTAACTAGATCCAACCCCCTGCCTTCTTGGCAAAGGTTTCTGTGGTTCTTCTGCAGAGGCCAGTAGCTAAGGTCGGGGCCTGAGCCTGCTCCAGTCATGCTGTGTGGGCCAGGCTTGTTTGCTTTTTCTGATCTACCTTTTGGGACATTGGCATGCTTTGGGGCCCAGTTGGGAGCGTGCAGGCATCCACACTCCACTCTCACTGTAGTCTGTACTACCACCTGTTGTCATTCAGGTGGCAGCACTGCAGTGGTAGTGGAAGCCATCCTTCCCCAGAGGAACAAAGCATCCTCTGGGATGTTCGATCTTCCTTCCCCTGGCCATCTCCTGCTGGCAAAAGCTCATTTCTGGACTCGGGTTGCCAGCACCTCGAGCGGCAGCACTACTGCTGCGCTGATGGGCTGGCTCCACCCAGTTTCTGTACCAGCCTCCCATGTTTGGTACAGGACATCTACTGCCTGACCCATAGCCATGGCCTTTGTCACTCAAAGAATTTGGTCAGGTTCAGCTGGCATAACCTCCCACTGGTGAATCTGAGCTGATTAGAGTACAGCTGAACATTTGACTGGAGTCCCACAGGCTATTGGTCTCCAGGACTCTTACTATCCTCTCCTTTATGTAGTTTCCCTACTATAGACGTCAGACTGACTGATCTGTAGTTGCCTTGGTCATCTTGACCCCCAGTTTTATGTAGAGGAACCACATTTGCTGCCCTCCAGTCCTCTGGCACTTCCTCTATCTCTAAATAGCAATTAAAGCAGCAGTGCAACGAAAAAAGTTATTCCAAAAAGCTAATTTTCTGCTATGGTTATGAAAAATATTGGCAGAACTGTTGATTTGGGTTTTCTGTATGCTTCCTGTGCTGTGTACTGTACATTTGAATTTTTGCCTGGACTCTTACCCTCCTCGGATCCTCAGTATTATTTCTGTGCAAAAATGTGGCGGCCATCTTTTTTTCTTGAGAAATAATTATTTAAAACTTCCGTAACATTTTTAAATGATAATGAAAACTGAAAATTTTACCACCAGAATAAACTGGAAGACATCTGCCACTGATTAAAAAGAAAAAAAGTGGGGTCAAATTTTAACCCATTTTCGTTGCACTGCTGCCTTAAATAGATCAGCTAGTGGTCCGGTCAGGACATGCCCTATCTCCTTTAACACTCTTGAATACATCCCATCCTTGTCCAAATATTTATTCACATTCAGTTCTTGTAGGCCCTGCAGCACTTTTTCTTCCCTGAAGGTGACTGTTAATGATCCACAATTTGATTTTATGCTGCAGTCTGCCAGAGGGTCCTTGTTCTCAGTTGTGAATACTGAACAGAAATAATCACTCAGTAAGTTCACCTTACTATTCTCATCCTTCACCCATCCCCCCCCACTTTAGCCTGACCACTGCTTTCTTAGTTTTGCACTATTATATATTTCGAAAAAATGCTTTGTCACACTCCTTAACCCCCTTCACTAGCCTCAGCATCGTTTCTGCCTTTGCCTCTCACTACCCTGTTTGCTGCCCTCATGTTTTCTTACAGTGCCCGCTGTCTTCGTCTGTCTGACTTATTTTGTATCTGATGAATGCCTTTCTGTTGTTTCCCACTGCCTGTAATGCCCCTTTTGAAAACCATAGTTATTTCTTCCTCCCCTTCCCTTTCTTACCATCTTTGCATATAGCCTTGTTACCTGCCGTACACCCTTTTTAATCAGATCCCATCTGCTGGCTGCATCTACTGATGCTGTAGCATTTGCAATTTTACCCCAACACCTCCCTCATCCTTCCAAATTTTGTTTTTCTGAAGTCCAGGACCTTAGCCCTGGAGTGTACCCTATTACTTTTTAGCTTGACCTCCACCCATACAGTTCTGTGGTTGCTGGAACCCCATGGTTTCCTCACCAAATCATTTGCAATATTGGATTGGTCTTATCCGGATGTTAAAGCTGCTGTCAGCTGTGCATAGGAGAGTCAGAGAAAGTAGTATCAAGTGGTTAACTTATGGCCTATTAAAACTAAGGAAGGACAGAAACATGGCTTGGGTGGAATTTCAACTACCTAAGTGACATCAAGACTAGAATTCCTACAGGCAGAAAAGGAAGATTTTTTAAAAGGGAGACTTGGGCTGCTAAAATGAATTTTTGTTAGGACGTAAAAATTGAATTGTGCCAGGAACTCAAGAGCTTTCTGGGAAAGTATAAACGTGATTTTGAAGACAAAAGCTAATGATACAGTTAGTTAACTCCCTTGAGTTGGATGGTGATAATCTGAATGATCCTGTGCATATAGTTAATGACTTTAGCATAGCCGTTACCAACCTAGATGCGATGTCTACAAAGCTCACTCAACTTCAGTTACTAGGTCTGCTAATGAATAAACCCAAATTTTACCTAGGAATATTTTTTTCCATTGGAAATCTCAAAGTTACTACATACAATTTCAAGAGAAAAGCCAAAGGCTATAACAGGCTTCCACCAAAATTACTGGAATTTGCTGCCCCTATAATTGCTAGGCCACTGGCAACTATGTTCAGTTTGTCTTTTATTACTGGCCAGATCCTGGCAGTGTGGCAACAGGCCTATGTAGTACCAATCCATTCCATTCAGTTTTACTCAGAATAAAAACCATTAAGCAAAGCTCATTTATGATGGTGTCCTTTTAGAGTAAAATGTCTTATGACAAGTGACCATGTTACAGACATGAATCGTGCTATACAGTGCACAACTTACAGGGCATCGTACGTTGTTTACCGAGGCTAAGTTTCAAGTGCGAGGTAAGGCCCAGTGCAGGGGCTGTAGGAATGGAGGCTCACAATTGTTGCTACCTATGCTATGCCCCTGTAATTATGGCAGCAAGGTTTATGCCTAGGGGAGACTGAAAGGAACCATTCTGTGACTTCTGTACTTGAGGGAAAAGGGGTGGTTTGCCAGGTGCTGGGGTTCTGGCAGGGAGTTCCAGGGAGTCAGGCGTCTGTGTCGGAAGGTGAGGGACGTGGGAGTTGTGTTATGTGTTGGATCATCAGCTGGAGTGATCTGGTTTAAGGCAGAGATCTAGGACAGGACTTGCGAGTAAATGTCGAATGTAATTAATAGTGGACAAAGTCTTTGATGCACTTCACAGAGAACTGGATGAAGTGCATGTCTGTCCTGTCACCCAGGGACAACCAGTTTAATGCACTGTAGAGTTCACAATGGTGAGTGTCAAAAGGGCAATTGAGTATCAGCCAAAACAGCCTGTTGTAAAGCACGTCGAATTTGACCAGTCTGGACTAGAAGGCACCTTGGTATGATGACAGGCACCATGTTCATGGTTCTTATGAAGGCATTTGATCTTGTCAGCATGAACTGTTATTGCTGGGACTGACAGAAGAGGGATTTGGACATAGTGCCTTAAACTGGTTGACTGACTGTATCTTTAAGTATATCCAGATTGTCAAAGGGACATCTAGCGCATTTTGTTATGTCCCATGTAAAAGTGGTACCTGCAGCCATCTGATGTCATGCCTGCCTTATAAAAAATGTTTAGCTTGGCATTTTGGCTGGTTTTGATAATATTTTTCTTTATTTTTCTTCGTGAGTAAATCCCGAGCAGTTTGCTGCTCCACTCATACACACCTTAACATGGCACCAAAGCCTAAAACTACGTTACCGTGCAAGCGATTTTAAAGTAATCCATATCAGATGTAAAATATCCTCACATAGAAGTAAGAGAATGAAGTTAGTGCTCTAAGAAGACTATTTCTGTGTTTGAAAAAAAAATAAAGCCAAGATTCTGGGCATGCACAATAGCGTGACACTAGTGTGAATGCCCAGAACTATGGCTTTAATTTTCAAACACAGAAATGGTCTTCTTAGAGCACTCATTTTACCATTTCTATTACCTTCTAGTGCTCAGGACACTTGATATGTGTTATGAAACTCAAACTCGTACATGCCTGAGTTTACAGGCGCTTGGTCACCATGTTGTGGTGTGCACGAGTGGGAGTAGCGGAATGCTTGGGATTTACTCAGTAGGATAATAAAAGAAAAATGTAATTAAAACCAGCAAAAATGCCAAGCTGCTGTTTTTATACAAGGGGTACTACATCAGATGGCTGCAGGTATAGTTTTTGTATGGGATGTAAAAAAAATAGGCTAGAAGCTGACAGTGTCCCTTTAACTTCAGAATGAAGGTGTACAACAGGGTTACATGTTGGGACTTAGCTCTTGGTTCGATATTCTTAAACACTGTTTCCGTGTTTGAAGTTCTGTTATATACAGATGATGCAGTGGTCAGCTATCACTCTGATTCAGTTCCTGACATAATAAACACTCACAAATTGGCTGTGTCTCATAATGTTTGTTGAATAAATCTAAAACAAATGTTTTGCTGTTTGGAACCAAGGCATCATTGTATGGTAGTGATTAATTTTTGGTTCCAGTGACAGCGGTACTATTCTGGATGTAGCTGATAAGTTTAGATATTTGGGTGTCCATTTAGACACACAGCTGTCTTTTAGTAAGCATATTGATGTTCTAACAAATTCCTTGAACTAGACGTTTGGGATGCTTTATAGTGTGACATGCTGCCTAACTGACCAAACTAGATTATCTGTTGCACAGTAATATTTCATACCTGTACTTGATTATGGCTCTATTACTGATGGAATGCCAGCCACAGTTTTTAATGGAAATGTGTATTGTCCGCTCTATTACTGATCGAATGCCAGCCACAGTTTTTAATCGAAATGTGTATTGTCCGCTCTATTACTGATCGAATGCCAGCCACAGTTTTTAACAGAAATGTGTAATAACTGGTTTCCCTTTTTTCCCGTAGGGAAACTGTGGTATAATTTAAGGAGTGTTAATTACGACAAACGCGCACGGTTTCCCTTACTCTGCACGTGCACCCGCTGCAGTTCCTCACTTCTACACCGCTCACCGAACCCCTAGGACACTAAACTGCCACCTGGAGTAGGCAGTAAGTAATAAAAAAAAAAAATAAATGTACCAAAAGGACTTGTTTTTGGTGCCGCACAAGATTAAAAAAAGCAACAAAACTTTAAATAAATATAGGCGACCATGGCCGTGCACTATAACTTAACCAGATCACAGCCGCACAGCAACTTTTTATTTTATATAATTGCTGAGGCGAAAAAAGGGAAACCCAGCAACTATATAAAATAAAATATGGGTCGGTGTGTGTAAACTGAAAGCATACACCTGGGTTAGATGTTATTTCATAAACCCCGAGCTCGCTTCTCAGGGTTTATGTAGCATCTGATCCCTCGGGTGTGTCTCATTACACACACTGACCAATACTTTATTCTATATTTATATACCGGAATAGGGAAATCTTCAAGAATATCTCTTTCATCAGACCATGCCTATGGAATGTATAGCTGCCAGGCGTTAGGGCCACATGGAAACTTTTCAAAGCAGTCCACCAGGAGCTGCCTACAATGTCAGACATTGACTGCTACATAAACATAGGCATCCCCTTCTCTTCTCAGATCTTTTCCTGCCATCAACCATACTCATCTGAATGCTTATGGAAACACAGCTGCAAATGCCACCACTTTGTTTTTTTCTATATAGTAAAGCAGTCACTTTAACAAGTGATCTTCGACGGTGTGTATGTGTGTCGTTGAAGGAACCGTCAAAGCTGTTCTGATATTGTGAATGCAGTGAGAAGATTTATACCTGGGTTTTTCACAATGTTTGCGTCTGTTGCCTTAGCCTGGACCACAGCATGCAAGCCTGCCCAGTTTGCAGGGGTTTCAGCACTTCCACCCGGCAATGCTGAAAAGGGGCCCTAGAGAAGCACCATTTAGCAGGTAGCTCACATGGGTAAGAAGCTCCAGCAAAAGAATACTGCTGCATCATCAGCCTACTCCTCTGGGTCTAGGTCTTCCAAATTCTAGGAGAAGTCATCTGGGAGCCATAAGCACAAGCACCGGGAGAAGGAAAAGGAGGAGTAGACAACTTCCCTGGTGCATTCCAGGTTGCCCCTCTACATAACGTGTATGACCTCCACAGCACTATTGACTGCTCCAGCAGCAACACCCCCCCCCCACCAACAACCGTCAGCATAACTCTCAGGTTAGGGCATGGTGTGGGTGCTACCAGGCCTATATGGCTGGTATGTTGCCATCATCATTGGGGGCCTTGCCTCCTCCGTTGACCTCAGCTGGCATATCTATCGACCACATGGGCACCGACGTCCTACTCAATCCCCTGCAACGATGCACCCTAGGGCTGTGCCTCAGCCTCCTTGAGTGCCACCGACCTTGCCGGCATGCTCCCTCATATCCATCGACCAGGCCAACAATATCTTCAGATACAATCCTGGACTGGTCTGAGCCTGGAGGGTACAAGACCACTTCAGGAATATGGAAAAAGGGGATGGGGCAGCAGGGTCTTGGTGCAAGTCCCCCTTACTACATGGTGCACCAGGGTGGGCAGTGAAAGCCACTTTGTGGCATGTGGACCCCTGGTTGCTGTAAATTGAAAATGACTCAAGATGCAGCATAGTGAGCCACTTGCGTCCATTCTCTGATGCATGCACCTTGCATCATTGGTCCCCTACTCTTCAGTGTGTCCATATACATTGCAAATGGGCTGGAAGGTAAAATGTGTCTATTTGTTGACGACACCAAGATTTGCAACAGAGTGGACTCCTCTGAGGGTGTGAGGAGTATGACTTCAGACTTGAAGAAAATGGAGGAGTGGTCGGAAACATGGCAGCTGAAATTCAATGCCAAAATAGGGCACTGGTACAACCCCTGTTAGAGAACTGCATACAGCACTGGAGACCGCACCTCAAAAGGGACATAGAATCGAGCTGGTGCAGAGGAGGGCCATGAAAATGATTCAGGGACTGCACCATGTGGCATACCAGGACAGGCTGAGGGAATGCAACATGTACTCCCTGGAACAGAGGAGGGACAGGGACAACATGACTGAGACTTTTAAATATATGAGCGGTATAAATAAGGTTAACGTTCAGTTGAAAAAGAGAGAGAAAATGAGAGGGCATGACATGAGGCTGAAGGGAGGGAGGTTCAGGAGTAATAGGAAGTTCTTCTTTACAGAGAGGGTGGTGGACCCATGGAGTAGCCTACCCAAGGAGGTAGTGAGGGCCAAAATGATAAGCGAGTTCAAGAACGCATGGGATAGACATAAAGGTAGCATATGGAAAGCAAAGGAAGGGAAGGGGAATAGCACCAGGTAGGTTCTTGGGCAGACTAGATGGACCTTGCAGTCCCCTTCTGGCGCCACCTTCAGTGTTTCTTTATGTTGGCACCTGTTGTAAGTTGCCATAGTCAGTTAAAGGTCTAACATACGACCTGAATAGTGGAAATAGTACATCCCTGGACCTGTGCTTTAAGTGCCTGCATATTGTATTTAAAGGGAAACATCCACCTGTAACCTGAGTGTGAGGCAGGGCCCGATTAGCATTTTCGTAAATTGTTATAGTGTTTTGTTACTTAGAGTATGTTTAGCACTTTAGATTTTATTTGGTTGATCCTGCCATCTCTCCCGTCGGCATTTTGAAACAAAGCACCCCTAGTGGCATACCCACAACCTCTTACGGCTGGTCCAGGAATGAAGTATGAGCAGTGGAGCAGCCGCAGGAGCATGCATGGAGGTTCTGTATAGTTGGAGTTATTAATAGCTCATGTTTCCAGCTTACCTGTCCTGGTGCAATACTGAGACCAGGTATAAACTGGCAGTCGACTGCCAGTCTATACTTGGTCTCTGTATAGAACTAGGACATGTAAATTGGAAATCGACGGTATTTAATAGCTCTGACTGTACAGGACCTCTATGCACACTACTGCAGCTGCTCCCCAGCTCATACGTCATTCTCCAGACAGCTGCAGGAGGTTGTGAGTGCGTTACTAGGGGTGCTTCATTTCAAAGTGCAGGTGGGAGGGACAGCAGGATCATCCAGAGAAAATCTAAAGTACTAAACACACTCGAAGTAGAAAATTTTTTTTTAGCAGTTTACGAAAATGTTAATCAGGCCCTACCTCACACCGAGGTGTGGCCCGATCACAGGTGGACATTTCCCTTTCATAAATGGATTGCTGTTACAAATATTGTATTAACTTGCCTTTTATTGTGAAGATCTTTTGAAATGCATGTACCCGAATCTTTCTATCTATTGTTTTTAATTTAACTCCATTTATGGGCTGCTCATTGTTATTTTTCCCTAAATTATTTTACATTTGTCACAAATAAATGACATGCCCCACTCCTTAGTCCAAGTTGCCAAAGATCTTCTGGAACTGCGTTTGATTCCTTAGTTGTGTTAACCTTTCCACCTAACTTTGTATCGCCTGCACATTTATTACAGAAGTTGTTCATATCTTTTCCTAGAGCACTAATGAAAATACCGAACAGCACTGGTCCCAAGACTGAGTCCTGTGGCACACCGCTAAGTCACCCCTCCCTCAGCTGACAAATTACCCTTCACTCTTCTTTTGTCTCTGGTCTTCTAGTCGTTTTGCAACACATTTTATGAGGTTCTTGTTTTGCCTGAACAGTAACATGTTTTTTTGACGAGTTTTCTATGAGGCAGCACATCAAAGTCAAGTTACATAGAAACATAGACGTTGATGGCAGAAGGAGGTCTAGGATGCTAGGTCCATCTAGTCTGCCCATTTCCCCCCAGCACTTAGTAAGGAAACCTGCACTGTGTGACAAAGTCTTATCACTGACTGCCTCTTACCTACTTGTTGCCTCCTCCCCTTTGCTCCTTCATTCCTGTTCTAACCTGTAAAATTTTCATGATGAATTACTGCTATTGTTAATGCATGTTTATTGGTTGTCCTATTCATTTTTTTTTCTCATATTTTGCTTGTATTGCTCATTTTTTGTACTCTAACGCAGAACCTTTGTAAATTACCTTTTGATTCTAAGTAAGTAAGTAAAATTTTATTTATATAAGGAGCCCTTCCATAGCTCAGGGCGCCTTTACAGTACATCACAATAAAATTCACAAGGTTATACTTAAAAACAATAAAACAACAGCAGTCAGTAAGTTCCTGAGACTGCCCGGATAAACAGGTATGTTTTTAAGCATTTTTTAAAACCTTCTACGGTCAGGCTATGATGTTTTCAGAGATACCCTGGGAATCTCCAGAAATCCCTCGTCAGAGGATCGGAGTGGGTGGGAGGGGCGATAAGAAAACAGGAGTTCCTTCAGGTAGTGGGGTCCCAACTCGTGTAGGGCCTTGTAGGTCAGCAATGCAACCTTGAAAGTATTTGTAATCCTAGTATTCAGTAAAAAAAAAAAAAAAAAAAAATTTGTTCTAGACCTATTTTGACACTATAGTTGTCCTTTGTAGTCGGGGCTCCCATGTGTCTATCCCATGCATTCTTGAATCCCCCTTTCTTACTTTCTCATAAAGTCTCAGCAGTGGTTACACATGACCTTCCTCTCTTAAATTCATGTTATAAACTATCTTTTATTCCTTTTTTATAGCAGTCGTCCTCCAGTCTAGCTTTTCTACATTTTCCATAATTTTTCTTTTCCCACGGCAGACATAAGACTTATTTCTATAGTTTTTAGTACCGCATTTACTCTCGCTTCTTGGAAAGTGGTATAAGCTCTGCCATTCTCCAGTGTTGAGCTGAGGCACTTCACAGTGTTGTAGTGGCATGTTGAATATAATTGTGTCAAATATTGCAAATATCTCATACTCCCCTTTCCGTTAATCATCTTGGTGTTATCTATTTATTTATTTCAAAGTTCGGAAGTATACCTTTGAGCAGAGATGCTCATTTACAAAGGTTCCTCGTCAAAATAACAATTTGTTTACACCATGTCAAGACAATATTTAAAAACTGATTATTAAGGCTGGACTGTATTGATTCAGTGACATAACAAAACAGAATGAGTAACATAAGTACCGTTTCGGCAATACAGACTGAACAAAAGTTAACGTTCAACATGTCATATAACACAAAGCATAACATAGACACTAGGAGCTGTACAAAGATAGCAGCCCACCTGGGCAGTTATCAGAGGTTAAGTCTTGCACTTTTGAGGCACATTGGAATTGGCAGGAGACACATGCATGAGGAGACCGTGTGGTGGGTAAGGTGGTGGCATCATGTGCATGTGTAAGATGGGACCTTAGGGGGCAGAAGCACCATAATCAGATGGTGCAAGGGTTGGGTGGGGTAGGGGTGTAGTTGGCAAGTGACAGTGCATGGGATGGGTGTTGGTGCATCAGGTCTTGCCACTTTGTCAACCTGTAATGATGTAAGGTGTTTTAATACCTCATCATTTTTAATTTCCCCAACTATTTCTTTGTTAATCTGTTGCCTTTATTGTGTCCCCTCCACGTTGGAATACTGAACAGATATATTTAATTCATTAACTGTTTCAATGTTATTTGTTACTAATGTGTGTTTTACATGTATTGGTCCAATAGTAGTTTGTCTTTTTTCTGTAAATTTGTATACCCATAGAATGCTTCCAGGTTTTGTTAATTTATTGCTAACCTGACCTCATAGTTTTTTTTCCACTTTTCTAATTTCTTGTTTCAGTACTTTTGCGGGCTCTCTTAATTTAGATTTATTTTTTGACAGTGATAGAGGTTTGATCATTTGTATGCTCTCCTTTTCCTGTGTGATAAATTGGCTAATTTTATATTATACCATGGCAGGATCCTCCCCTCTTTATTTTATTTCTGTTCAGATGGTATATATTTGTTCCTTAATTGAATTAACTTATTGTGGAGTATTTCCCAACATTCATATTTTGTCTTGCTTTCCATATCTGTTCTCATTAATGAAAACCATAATCCTTTATTCACTATACACTATCTGCACTAGTCTAGTATTTATTTATACCACAGAGGTTTAGTAATGACATCCTCCTTCTAGTGGAGGGAGAGGACATTACAAACACATATAATGAGACAATAACCATGGGTGGTTTCATAATTTAGGAATGGTGCTGATATTGCCATAATAATTGTGAAACTGATAAAATGACTATATAATCATAGATACTGCAATTCTGACTACATTTTGAGATGTGTCTCTTATAATTTGTGTTCATAAATGATATATATTAAAACATGTAAATAATTAGCTGAAGTTGAGCTGCTTTCTCTATGCTTTATATTGCTGGAAAACTTTTAAATGTTCCACAACTCTAAGGTATATGCATCTTAGCCCGTAACAAGTTACTTTGACATGGACTAGCCAACATAAATTGTTATATCTAGGGGCGTGGATATGGTTGACTTATCCGTACCCTGGCAGTTTCACTGGAATCTAATGATTGGCTGGACATCTTTAAGCTAAGTGCCTCCCACCAGCTGGGTGGATATATCCTGTGACTCTGCCCTACGATGTCAGATCTTTCTTTTCACTGGAAGAACAGGTCACCTCCTTTGCGGTCCATGTAGGATTTTCTCTGCACCATAGGCGAGCCATTAACTTTCTTTATTTTCTTGGCCGACCCAGTAGTGTGGAGGGCTGAGACACTGGTGCCTTGCATCCTGCCATACTGGCAACCCATGTTCTATGATGAGCAAGAACTGTTGTGGGTCGGCGGGGGGGTGGTGGCTGATTGAGGACTGAGCGGCCGCCTGGCAGCTCTTCTCTCCCGGACTGGGGTGGTTAGCCTTCCCGGCCTTTGACTGCCACCATGTGGAGGCGTGATGGCACTGTTGGTGATGAGGGGGAAGGGCTTGGCATTAGGCCTGGTGCAGGGATCGGGGCTGTTCAGGCTAAGGCATCTTGCGCATCTCCATGCACACACACGTCTTTGCACTGAGGCTCGGGGATGTAAGGGGAGAAAATTAGGTGCAGAATCACCCTCAGTGACGAGTGAAGATTGTCCCTCACAGGCTCCGCATCAGTGGTCAGGCACCCACTTCAAGTCCTGTTGCAGAGGATGTCTGCAACAAAAGTGAATCCCAGAGGAGTCGAATGACGGGACTGGGGGGCTGGTCTGAAGGGGGGTTGCCGTGGGTGTCAGGCGAAGAAATAATGGATAGAAAAACTTTCAAAGTTTTCAAAGCTCTTTGCTGTTATTTTGTGGTTCTTTTGACTCCATCTCCATATCAGTGCTGGACTGCAGGAATCTGGATTTAAATTTTGCGTTTGGTGCTGCCAGGAGATGTCGGTCACTGATCTGCATGACACGTGCGTGTACTGCCTAGGCAGGCAACATGATGTGGCCGGGTGCAGCCTTTGCTTTCTGCGCTTCTTGAGTCACTGTAGGATAGGAAATTCCGGCTTGCACTGGATTAGCCTTCAGAACGGGATCTGAAGGATCACTCTGAGGGCAGCAAAAAGGCCTTGGCAGCTGCCAGGTGTGCAGCACAGCTTGCAGCATTTGAGGCAAAGTGGCAGTAGCCACAGCGGGCACCTCCTCGGCCTTGGCGCTGTTCCCACCTGGGGCCAGTGTTGGAGGGACCTTCGCAGACCAGTTCCATGATCTGTGCATGTTCCTCCAGACCATGGGGAGAGCCCTGCCTACAATGGCTCCAAGACCAAAACCAATAAATCTTCTCACCACTGTCACCAGTCATGGGACGAGAAGAGGTTGCTATTCTCTCAGTCCCTTGATTCGCCTGACCACTTTGTGGCTGTTAAGCATCCCTTGGCAGAAGGGCTGGTTGGGCGGGTCGAAGGATCTTCGGTTCCAGCAGCGAGCTCAGTGACCTCGACTTTGGTCGACTAAGCTGTGAAGATTTTTCTCGACCTTGTCGACCTGTTGTTGGACATGCTGTGAACTTGGCCTCGCAGACCTGGTGCTTCCAGTCCTCACTCAGGAGGACGTGGAATGATCAGTGACCCTTGTCAACCTTGCTGTGGACCAGCGTCCAACTGGGGTTGGGTCTTCAGTGCCTTTGTTGCTGAATGTGGGTAGGCACGTTACTTACAGCCAACATCCAGAAGACCCTGCTTGACGTTGACTGTGCGGTCAGTGGTCAGGGTCATGGTTGAAGTCATAGTCGAGGCGCTCACGCTGTCGATCTCGTTGAGTAAGGAGGTATCTCTGTCAACACCCCTTGTCCTCCTCATCCTTGGGTGAGAAGAGACACTGATGAAAAATGCACCTGTGCTATGAGGAGTTCCTCTGGCAGCAGTGTGCCGTTGCAAGGCAGGGTAGGGTAGGGCTCTACCCTGGACATTAGGACTGAGGTGTCAGCATAACTTAGTTTGTAGCACATCCGCCTCTGGGCCAGAAGGTCATGGGTTCTAGCACCACACTGGGATTGGGCTAGTACATAAAAGCTGGCACCCAAGTGCAGTACTTTTTTTTTTCCTTATCTGTTTCTCCCCCCTCCCAGCTGGCACCTCTTTCCCCCCGGTCCTCCCAGCTCCATTTCCCAACCTCAGGACTTACCTACTCCCTATGAGCTCTACGGCTTGCCCTCCATGGCAGGGGGCGGGGAGCCCCCTTGACCTGCCAGACCAGATCCAAGATTTGGGAGGAGCCTGAGTCGCTAGTGTATGGAGTCTGCGGAGGCTGGAGGTCATTGTGCGCATCTGGGAATTTTTCCCATTTTCTCTCGCAGAGGAAGGGTGTGCAGTGATACCAGTGGCGGTGATGTGCACGTTCCCGTATGTGTCATGCCGGGCATCTGTCCTACCTCTGTCCCCCTTTGTATAGCGTCGGTGTGCTGACCCCTAGCTTGCACTAGAGGCCTAGCTAACACTGGTCACTGGTTCCCTCCCTCCCTGGAGGAGGAGAGCTGTTCTTGGGATGCTTGATCCTCCCCCTCCTCAGCCGATCCCAGATGAACCGCTCGCTCTGCGTACATGGGTCACCGGCATGGCAGGAGGTAAGACATTGGTGTCTTAGCCCTCCATGCCACTGGGCCGGCTCAAGTGCAGTACTGGGGGGCACTGTACTGTTGGGGAATGCAGTCCTTCAGAAGAGACGTTAAATCGAGGTCCCTTCTACTCATCTCTGGTGCTGTCCTCATGGGTGCCCAGGTGGAAGTAAAAGAACCCAAGGCACTTTTTGCAAGAGTAGGAGACTTTCCCTGGTGTCCTGGCCAATATTCCCATTCCCATAAGACCCGTTCATGCAATTGTCCACGGCTATGTGTGGGTGTTGATGTGCGAAATGGCTGCCACTACACATTAAAGTCACTCATTATCAGTCTAGCATTGCTTGTAAAGCGCTTTAGGAAACATTATGTATGAAAAGTGCTATATAAATGCTGATTCTTCTTCTTTTACCCCAGGGACCTTCAGTCCCCTGCCTCACCGGTCCAGGTTCTGTAGGTGCTTCCCACACTTGCTTCTCCATCGATCACAGGGGAGCTGCCACCCTGACAGCCGCCAGTTGGCACTACAACAAAGGAGGATGGCCATTTGGCTCCCAGCTTGTCAGGCCAGTTGTCGAAGAGGATTACATTGGGTGATGAATCCCGGAAGGACTATGGCAAACTACGGCTCAGAGCCATCTTTGAGGAGTCATCGGACGACTCGGGTCAAGAGTCCTTGGCCTCTCTGGGATTCGCTCTTCATCCGTGGGTCGGTCATGGAGCCATCCACTGACCAAGGGTCAGTCTCTTTCCGTGCACTGCCCTGGCTGATCGGGGAGTCCATGTCCATCCCATTTGAGCCAGTCCAGAAGAGGACCAAGTACCCTCTTACAGACATTTTGGACCGGGATGAATCCTTGGGGGTTGCCTTAGTGGTTGAGGCCATCTTGGGACCAGCTCTGGCAGCACTGAGCATCCTAGCTGGCACCCTCAGCCTGTTTGGAGAATCTGTTTTTTGAATGTTATAATAGATTCCACATTGATCACCGTTTGTGGAAAAGCATTGTAATTTCTGGCTTTGTGATTGTGAATTTAGTTCTTATGAGATTATGTCCCTTTGTTTTTGAGTTGCCTACCAATAGAAATAATCAACCTATGTTTACCCTTTCCACTTTATTATTTTAAACACTTGCATTAACCCAACTTTGTTTTAAGTTTGTGACTACAGCCCTGTAGTACTTACTCAAGCCCTTTGTCATAATTCCAGCATCTCCCTTATCATACGCGTGAATATGCAGTACCCTTTCTCCAAGATATTTTTTCATAGTGAGGAGCCCAAATTGTACACAGTATGCCAGTTGTAGCCTGACCACTGCTTTGTACAAATTCCTCATAACTTGCTACTTTGCCTTTATATCTAGAGCCCCAGTATGTGAACCCTCTTATTCTGTCTGCATTCTGTATGACATTTTATTTGCCTGTGCAGTTACGTTTAAGAATTAATGTGTGTATATCTAGATTTTTTTGTTTCTCAAGTGCATTGAAAATCTGGTTATCTGGACATCCAGTGACATCACCACTGGAATGGCTGCCTAGTGACTGCACTTTTTCACCATACACAATCACGTTATTGATTTTATTTATTTATTTTTTTACTTTCTATTTATGCCCCCTTCTCACCTGCACCTAGACTCCTTCTGGCGTCACCGAGGCACGCTAGCTTCATCCTCCTTACCTGTCGACCAGCGTGCTGGACCTTCCCCCATGGAGCCTTGGTTATTCACCCCAGGTGGGGATGAGGTGGAGGCACTTACTCCCAAGCTTCTAGTTTCTTTGGGAAGCATGAGCAGTGGGACCCTGCAGTGCCAGGCAGTCCATCAACCTTGGGTGCAGGGGTCCATTTTCCTTGTTTCTCCCTCGCCCAGAGGATGTCAGCATGTAGAGAGGATCTGTGGATGCACGTGAATGCATAGGCATGCTATTGCACCTGGATCCTGTCCGATGTCCTCCCCTCCCTGACGCCCCCAACTGCACTGCCACCCATGGTCACCTAGGTGGCAATACAGGGATGACCACCCTCCCTCCCTGGAGGAGGAGGAGGAGGAGGAGGAGAGTGTCCTGTGGGATGCTCAGTCTTCCTCCCCCCAGTTGGTCCCTGGCAACCCAAACTCGCACCTGAACTCAGGTCACCGGCATTATGAGCGATAGTGCCACTGCTGCAACGACAGGCTGTCCTTTATTTATTTATTCTTTTTTTTTTTTTTCTCTCGGAGCCTCAGATTCATATGTACAATACGGGCAGTAGCAGGGCTATCTTGACCAAGATATTTGGCCCATCTGGCCAACTGACAGGACTTTGCACTCACAAAAGGATGCAGAAAGTCTGAATATAGGTACTTTGCCACCAGTTCTCTGTTGGTCTCCATCCACGGTACAGCAGGGTAGGAAAGGGGGTTAGTGGCTCCATGTTGTACTAAGAACTAGAGATTTGACTGGAACATTAGATAAGGTGGAGGATGATGCGTGTTTTGGCAAAAAAAAAAAAAAGCGCATATGGAAAAAGCCTCCTGGGAAGCCCAGAGCAGGGCTGGATGATGCACAGTCTGGCTCTAATATTCCCTTTGCAGTGGGAAGGTGAGCTGCAAGATAAACTAAGGAATATGGAGGGCAGATCTTGATGGTCTAACCTGAGAATATTTGATAACCCCGGGGGGGAGGGGTTAGTGCCCTATAATACAGTCTGTTCTATAAATGCATTTCTCACCAAGATTTTCCCAGTGCCGTAGGAATGCAGCTTGGATATTAGGAGCGCATGGAATAGGGTCAGAGTCTCAGTGGGAGATTCAGCATGACCACAAGCCTTTATTGTCTGATTTTTTTTCACCTTTAGACACCATGGCAGATACCAAATTTAGGTTAAGACAAACAAAAAAGTCTTTCTAGTAAGATGGTCACTGAATCTTTTGTTTATATTATACTCACTTATAACTTATATTATTAACTTATATTATAGCTAGGGAGGTGGTTCAGGATCTGGCAGCTTGGCTTCGGTGCCAAGAAATGCAAAGTTATGCATACTGGAGCCAGGAATCTGAGGACAGAGTACTACCTGGGTGGGGTCCGAGTATCTGAATCAGAGGAGGAGAAGAACCTGGGAGTGATGATCACTAGCGACCTGAAGCACTCCATGCAGTGCAAGAAAGCAGCAGCAAAGGCAAACAAGATGCTGGGATGCATATCTAGGGGGATCAGTAGTAGGAGAGAGGAGGTTATACTACCCTTATACAGGTTGCTGGTAAGGTATGGAGTTCAGTACTGGTGCCCACACCTCAAAAAGGACATTAACCTGCTGGAGAAGGTTCAGAGGAAGGCTACAAAGATGACAGTGGGTCAGCAGGGTAAGGCATATGAGGAGAGGTTGAGGGCACTGGACATGTACTCCCTGAAAGACAGGAGAGAGAGAGAGGGGACATGATTGGGACCTTCAGGTACTTGAAAGGGATGAATAAGGTTGATAAGGAGACTCTCTTTAAGCTGAGTGGCAACCATAACGCGAGGGGGCACAGTCTTAAGCTGGAGGGTAGAGGTTTAGGAGAGAGGTCAGGAAGCACTTCTTCACTGAGAGGGTGATGGACACTTGGAATGCATTGCCAGGAGGGGTCATCTCATTGAAGACAATGGGCAGCTTTAAGAGAGGCTGGGATAGGCATGGGGGAAAGTAAGAATCATGGGTAGGGAGGATGGGAGGAGTGGAGAGGGAGGGCAGGGACATCAAGCTATGTACCCTGCAATACGAGCAGACTTGAGAGATCAAATGGTTTTCTTTTGCTGGCTTCTTCGTATATTCGTATGCATGTTATATTGTATTGCTTTTGTATGAAACAAGTTCATATGAGACTCAAACAAGTCATCAACATTACATTGTGTAGTCCACATGAGACTATTAATATCTAATTAAAAAAGTATACATCAGCTTGCATTCTGGTGAAACAACATACGGGATAATAAAAAATATAATTACATTCAACATTTCTACTCTCACTACAGCACAGGAACAAGTGAGACATTTCCAGTATTTATTTGTTAATTTATTTGTAAAGTTTCACCAGGAAAGACATACTGAGCTGATTAGCAGCTCATTTCCAGATGCGTCTGGGGAGTGGGGTGGGGCAAGGGAGAAGACAAATACTCGGGCAAATACTGTATAACAAATCAGAGTATTTACAGTTACAATATTTACTATATAGATTACAATATTTACAGACAGGAGTAGAAGACAGTGAGGCAGCTGTAACTGCTGTGTTCCTGATCCCCTATTGTAAAATCAGTTTAATGGTAACTCTTATAAAGAGAGACTCCCAGACTTCACCACACAAACATGCAAAGGAGAGTAAATGAGAACTGAGCAGTTAAAGCCTACGAACTGTAAAACGTCATACAGTACAGAAAGCAATAACGGGCGCCCTCCAGTGGATATAACAGAAATTACAGTCATCATGGACAAAAAGTCAGAAAAAAAATGTTTTATTACATCTGAGGCTCATTATAAATGGCAAGAAAGAATCCCGGATTCTGATTGGTCAGTGTGTGCCTGAGACAGTGATGATATTACAGTATAAAATCACTGTCACTGATTAGCATTAGCTTTGCTTGCCATTACCATAGATCACCTTTACCTTTTTTTCTCTTCTCTTAAGAAACTCACCAAAAATCTACTAAAAAACATTTTTTAAATATTTTTTTTTTTATTTTGTATCACAAGTGAGCCATTGTATAATAGCAATGAGGCACTCCAGGGTGTGTGTTATTGTGTAATAACGTCACTCCTGGGGTGGTGGAAGCACTCAGCTTCATCTTGTGCTTCAACCCACCCCAGGAGTGATGTTATTACACGATAACACACGCCCTGGCATGCCTTATTGCTTAATTGTCCCCTGCATGATGTGTCTACAAAGATCTAACAGTTGCCATCTTCCGTGATGTTTTAAAGAGCAGCTGACACAGTTGGGAAAACTTTGGAAAACATAATATTTAGAAACAATTTGGCTTGTATTTCATATATCTTCTACAAATGTATTCACTTCATTATTTATTACTAAAGAAATGTTCACAAAAACAAGATCTGTATCCCTGAGAGTTCACCTACCTCTAAAGCTTTTTCCATACTTGAAATTATAATTCCCTGTTGTGACATCACAATCTGTTGCCATGGTAATCACTTCATTGTCACAAGCAGAGTATTATGACATCACTTCGGGAAGATGCAATATGATGAGGTGGTGAATCCTCAAGGAACAGCTATCATAGTTTCACCCATATGACCTCAGTAATAAATAATGGGGATTAGAAATACAGAGCTAATCAGAAATATAAACTGTTTCATGTCCAAATATGTTTTTTTGAAGTGCTTCTCAAGGTGTTGGTGGCTCTTTAAATGATTGCAAAGTCCTTGGTAGCAGGCAGTAGAATAAATGAAAAAAAAACAATAGACACTACCTGACCCTGAGGCTGGATCCTTAACCATTAATTGCAGCCCAACAACTCGCAAGAGAAAATGTTTCCAGATCTCTCCTACGCTACAAGATCCCAGCGGAAACAATTTGATGCTGTGAGACAACAACTCCAGAGCTCTGGGGTAGTTCATTTGCTCTTGATGCTAGCTCAAGTGCAGATCACATACGGTGGGAAAAGCTTCCAGTTTACTGACCAGAAGGACACTGACAAATGGGTTTAAAAAAGATCGACTGACTTCCATGCCAGGGAGATCTACTACAGCAAGGTGTAGACTTTTGTTGAGGGGGTCTCCCATTATGTAGGCAGATCTGAATGTAGTTTTAAACATTTTTTTGGCACTCGACCCTAACTCCCTGCAGGTGGGCAATATGATTGTTTTGGAGTTTTCGATTGCTCTGGCTAATTGAAGTAGGTTGTCCCTAGACTCCACACTGTCAGCCATGAACAGCAGAGTGCATGATGCCATGTTAGAATGGTTTGCCACCTTCTAATTCACTTGATAAGCACATTTCAGGCCAAACACTGGTCCGTCATCAGGGATCTGCAAGTGTTCAGACAGCTAGGATAGCAAGAAATCTGTAGTGTTGTCACCTTCCACTCCCTCACTTGGGCCTACCAGTCAGATGTTGCATACCTGGCTGTGGTTGTCAAGGGCTTCCAGACAGTAACATAGGGAGGCATTTTCTAATATTAACTGCATGGCAATGGTGACCGTGCTGGAGGAGCGCTTCTCTGCAGCTTTTGCTATTTCTGACACCTGCTTAATTCTGGCTGCCCAGGAATAAAAGAGGGCCCAGGAATAAAGGAGGCAAAATATGGCAGACCTTCGGGAGGTGTATCTTCTTATTTTAAAATTGGTACCTTCACTACTGTCCAGGCCCTCTATTTGTTTAACAATTTTATTATAACATCACGTGAAAGGAAAGATAGCAAAATCATAATTATAAATTCCTACGTTCCACCATTTGGCTCAAGGTTCTGTACTCACCCTATTTGGAATTTTTTTTAAAGAATTGTTAACTGAATTAAGATTTGTATATCCTGAGTGTGATCTTCTAATTCTAGGTAATATGAACTCTAGAACTGGAGAATTTGATGGGCTAAATGACAACTCCATATTTGGTTTTATTAATGAACTTCCAGAAATTCCATGTTGGTCCTCCATGGACAAAACTGTAAATAAAACAGGTTTAATCTTAACAGAAATACTTAAAGACCTGAATATTTATCCACAAAATAGTAGACGTATGGGGGATCTTGAGGGTCATTGAACCTGCTGTAAATCATTAGGTTCTCACTACCAGATTTGGTTCTATGGACATGGAGATTGAAGTATGGAATAGTATGCATATCATTCCAAGAGCTGAAAATGATCATATGCCACTAATATAAAGGCGTTTCCCACTTCAGTTAACCAAGAATTGGTATTTCCATTTCAGATAGAGGAATGTAGAATGAATAAAATACTTTGAATTATTTTTTGAAGGTCACGCAAGGATTATTATCAAGATTTTACTTGTACCTATACAGGGTCATGCTTTTGTATCATTAAATCGACCCAAGATGTGGGATAAAATAACTGCAATGTTTAAAGCTGTGAGAGATGAGTTATATAAACAGATCCCTGTTAAAAAGATAAGGGGTAAAACACAGGGCTGGTTTGATGCTGAATGTAAACTATACAAATCAAAACTGCGAAAAATGACAGAGATTCCAAAAGCAACCACACACACGTCAAAATTCAGAGAGCTGAACCAAGAAAGAAAGAAATATAAGATTTTCTTGAACAATAAAAAAAGAGCATCCCAGCAAGAACAATGGGATAAAATGAGATAAGAGTTATTAAAGAAAAAGATGGTGGCCAAGGGAACAAATAACATAAAAAAACGAATAGATTCTTATATCACAGAAACCCAGTGGGTCCAGTACTTAAGGGGGATTTTTTATGACCCTCACATCTCTAATACTGTATTATCAGTACCTTATTCTGATGATAATATTAGGTCCTTACATATATCATACAAAGATGTCTATTTAGCTATAAAAACTCAAAAATTAAAAAAGCACCTGGACCAGATATGATGTCTGCTGAGATCTACACGCATTGTACCGCTGTTTCATGCCAGCCCTGACAGCCTTTTTCAACAGATATATTTAAAAATAATTATATTCCTTCATCTTGGAAAGGCTCAATAATTATACCTATTCATAAAAAAGGTAACATACCGGACCCAGCAATGTATAGGCCTATTAGCCTCTTGGACATTAACTCAAAAATATTTTCAAAAATTATTTTGGAACATTTACAACAAATAAACAATATGGGGATAATTAGTGAAACACAACCAGCTTTTAGGAAAGGCTACTCAGCAATAGACAGTTGTTACATGGTCCATCATTTAATGGAAAATATGTTCATTTAAAAAAAAAAATTATATGTCAGCTTTATGGATTCCTCCGCAGCTTTTGACACTATTTCTAGAGATCTGTTATGGACTAGTATGTTAGAGTGTGGAATTGACCCTCCTCTAGTTAGAGTAATTTCAAATTTGTACAGTGATACATGGACCTCCACCAAACTGGGCCCTGCTCGGCAACTTTCAGCTACTTTCACAAAAACAAAGGGGACAGACATGGATGTGTCTTGAGGCCGGCCTGCCGGTGAAGCGGTAGGATTACCATTTGTGATGCCAGCGACCCATGTTCGGAAGTGAGCACGGGTTGCTGGAGGACCGGGGTGGGGATTGAGCGCCCAAGGGCTGCTCTCCATCTCCGGGGAGGGAGGGCTGCATGTCCCGCTACTGTACTGCCAGCTGGGTGACGACAGGTGGAGGTGCAGCGGGAGAGCAGATTGGCTGGGTGGGGAGGACATTGACTGAGGTCCGGAATGGAGGCATGTCTCTACGTGCCCTCGTCTCCTAGGACCTCCCGGCATGCCAGCATTCTCAGGAGCAGGACAGAACACAAGGAAAAACCCAGCAGACAGTGCCAGTAGAAGAGCATCAGCACCCAGACTCCTTAACGGGGCTCTTGAGAGGGGCCGCTTGAACCACTCAACACACACTGATGGACTGGAGGGGGCCTCCCCACCCGGGGGGGGGAGCCGAGGCAGCATGGGGGTGAGTTCGTCGGACCCCTCGGAGAGGTACCTGGGGCAGAGCTAGAGGTGCACAGGAAGGCTGGAAGAGTGGCGCTGTCTGTGGTAAGAATGGGTCATAGTAACAGTAAATATATTAAAAAAAAAAAAAAAAGGCTGTGTCTTGGCCCCTGAACTCTTTTTAGCCTCTATATAGACCCATTATTAAGGGATCTTGAGGCTTTGGACTCTGACTCCCCAAAGTACTGGACTTTTATTGTTCTGCTCTTGCTCATGCGGAGAATAAGGTTAGGATGGCAAAAAAGCCATGGGGAGGAAAAGGGCAGACTAGATGGGCCAAGTGATCCTTTTCTGCTGACAAATTTCTATGTTCCTATGATTTAATACTCCTTTCATTGTTTAGAAGGGGCCTTCAGAAAACTTGATTCATTACATAATATAGCCAATAGCCTGAAGTTAATGGGCAGCTTGTAATATATGTATTCGAATGTGTTTGTACTGTATTTTTATGGTTAAAATAATCTTTTATGTTTGACGGTTAAAAGTACAGTTACGTAAGATCTTACCGTAACAGTAGATCTTCGAGAGGAGCTCTTGCAGCAGGCTATCACAAATTAGGACTATGCCACAGGCACTAGGACCACACGGAAAAACTTCTACCAGCAATACCAGCTGGGGACCGCCTCTGACGCCGGTCAGGGTACAAGAGGGGGCGGACCCAGCTCCACCTCAGTTCTCCCGCCAGTACCCAGCAGATGGCCTGACAAGAGAAGGAGATGAAGCCCATTCTTGAGAAGAGAAGA
Organism: Neoceratodus forsteri; assembly: GCA_016271365.2. Classification (NCBI taxonomy): domain Eukaryota; kingdom Metazoa; phylum Chordata; order Ceratodontiformes; family Ceratodontidae; genus Neoceratodus; species Neoceratodus forsteri. Next base: position 1,735,341,917 of record CM057449.1, read on the forward strand.
GAAGAAACCTGTACACTCCGAGGGGGAAGGTGGGAGGGAAAACAGCGCCTGCTGCAAGAGCTCCTCTCGAAGATCTACTGTTACGGTAAGTTCTTACGTAACTGTACTATCTTACTTCGAGATACAGCTCTTGCAGCAGGCTATCACAAATTAGGACTGAGTCCCAAGCAGTTCGCTAGTGAAGAGACAGTCGCCCCCGGGAGGAGGAATATGCTGACTCCAGAGGCCGTCAGGACAAGAGTCCTTGCAAAACCGCTAGGCCGAAGCCAGCACGGCATCTGGAGACGATATCCAAGCTGTAATGCTTGACAAAGGTATGCACTGAGTTCCAGGTCACAGCCACACAAATGTCTTGAATGGCGACATTCCGCATCGCGGCAAAAGAAACTGATACACCTCTGGTGGAGTGACCCCGAACCGGACCCGGTAGGGGTTTGTTGTGATGCTCGTAACAGAACGAAATGCAATGGACTATCCATTTGGAGATGGTCTGCTTGGACACCGGTTGACCCAAGTGGTGTGGCGCAAAAGCCACAAATAGCTGCTCTGATTTACGGTGTTGAACCGTTCTACTGAGGTAATACCTTAGGGACCTGTGGACATCCAATGTGTGGAGGAGAACCTCCCCTCTATTGGAGGGAGAAGGAAAATAAACAGGAAGATCAACCGACTGGTTGAGGGTCAACTCTGAGACCACTTTCGGAAGAAACTTAGGACTAGTTCGGAGGGAAACCCTTTCCCTATGAAAAACCAAATAGGGCTCTTTACACATCAGAGCCTGCAGCTCGGAAACTCTTTGAGTGGAAGTAACAGCAACCAAAAAACAAACTTTCCAAGATAAGTATCGCAGCTCGCAAGTCACTGCGGGTTCAAAAGGGGGAAGGGTAAGTTTCTCCAACACAAAAAGGAGGTCCCAGGGTGGGACAGGGTCCCTGATGGGAGGTCTCATGTGAAGAACCCCCCTAAGGAAGGTGCGGGCCACTTCCAGCTGGGCCAATGCTCTGTCACCCACAAGAGCATGGTAGGCTGAGATTGCCCACAGGTGCACCTTAATAGAGGAATGGCTCAGGCCCTTCTCGTACAAGGAGAGGAGATACTGCAGAGCGGAGTTCACAGAGCATGTGACTGGGTCCAAGTGCTGAGGCAAGGCCCAAAGACAGAACCGCTTCCACTTCATAGCATAAGCAGAGCGAGTAGAGGGCTTACGTGCGGACGCTAAGACCACAGCCACTTCCGGGGAAACCCCGTATCTGTTCTGAGCTATGTCTGGAGGAGCCAAGCGTGAAGGTGCAGGGATCGGAGATCCGGGTGGACCAGAGAACCCTGGTCCTGGGACAGCAGTTGCGAGCATATGGACAGCGGGATTGGAGGTTCCTGGGACAACTGCTGCAGAAGTGGGAACCAAATCTGTCGGGGCCAATTGGGGGCCACAAGGATCATGCGTGCCCCCTCCTCCTGTAACTTCAGCAGAACCCTCTGGATGAGAGGGAAGAGCGGAAGGCATAAAGAAACCTCCCAGCCCATGAAGGGGATAGATCTGGCCAAGCTGGGCGCGTGCTCTTGCGAGCCAAAGCGTCGCAGCTTGACGTTGCGTGGTGATGCAAAGAGATCTAGCTCAGGAAGGCCCCACCTTCGGAAGAGCTGATCCGCCATGGACTGAAGCAATTCCCACTCGTGCGCTCTGGCCCATGACCTGCTGAGATCGTCGGCCAGACTGTTTAGGACTCCCGGAGCGTGCATCGCCGACAGATGAATGCCCCGTTCCAGCGCCCAGTACCAGACTCTCATTACCTCCCTGCAAAGAGGATAGGAATGAGTGCCTCCTTGCTTGTTGATATAAAAGACGACTGCCATGTTGTCCGTCTGAATTAGAAGAGAGCTGGGAACCAGGTCCTTTTGAAATGCCTGAAGAGCGTAGAGGACTGCTCGCATTTCCAGGACATTGATATGGAGGGACTGTTCCTCGGTGGATCAAACCCCTTGCGTGCGGTGACCACCAAGATGAGCCCCCCAACCCAGGTCTGAGGCATCTGTTGTCAGAGTCTGACCTGGAGGCTCCGGACGAAAGCCAACCCCCTTTTCCAGATTGCTGGGGTCCATCCACCAAAGCAACGTTCTCCTGACTGGCTCCGAGATCCTGACTAAGGCATCCAGGTCGTCAGAGTATTGATCCCACTGCACTCTGAGCATCCATTGTGGGATTCTCATGTGGAGGCGGGCCAAGGGTATTAGCGGGATGGCCGCTGCCATGTGCCCCAGTAGACTGAGGAAGTTCTGGGCGGAACTCGAGGTGCTATGGAAATCCGTTCTGCCAAACTTCGCAGGCGAGTTCCCCTGTCCTGAGGGAGAAAAGCCCTGCCCTGGACGGAGTCCAGAGTCGCTCCAATGAAGGCAAGGTTTTGGCTGGGCACCGGGGACGACTTCTTTAAGTTCAGGGTCATCTCCAGCTCTCGGAACAGAGTATAGGCATCTCCGAGAGAGAGTAGGAAGCCGTCCCTTGACGGGGCTGTGAGAAGCCAGTCATCGAGGTAAGGGAAAACATAATGGCCTGACCGCCTGAGAGCCGCAGCCACCACTGCTAGGCATTTGGTAAAGACTCGCGGAGTGGAAGAGAGGCCGAACGGGAGCACCCGGAATTGATAATGCTCTCCTAGGAAGTGGAACCTCAGAAACTTCCTGTGGGGAGGAAAGACCCCGATATGCATGCATCCTGCATGTCGAGAGAACAGAGCCAATCCCCTTGGTGCAGCAGAGGGAGGAGACCCTGAAGAGTCACCATCCTGAACTTTTTGTACTCTATAAAGAGATTTAAAGGACAGAGATCCAGAATGGGGTGAAGGCCCCATCTTTTTGGGATCAGAAAAATATGGGAGTAGAATCCCTGACCCCACTGCTCCATGGGAACTCTCTCTATGGCTTTCTTTTGCAGGAGGGCCTGAATTTCTCCTTCCAAGAGTGGAATGTGAGAAGGAGGATAACGGGAGAGCTTTGGTGGAGTCCATGGAGGGAACTCTGTGAACTCCAATGTGTGTCCTCTCCGAATGACGTCCAAGACCCATTGATCTGTGGTAATAGAGCTCCACCCGTCGAGATGAAGGGAGAAGTGGCCCCCGACTGGCTCCCCCTGGACGTCTGACCACGGGGGGGGGTGGAAGGAGTCATTAGGCGGAACTGGGGTAGGGAGAGAGGCCTGGGAGGACTTGGGCCCACGGCCAGACGGTCCACCAGACTGCTGGTTTCCAGATCGCCGGCGGAAGCCACCTCTCTGCCCCTGCTGGGAACCATGGGCTGAAGTCTGATTGCCTGAGGACTTTCGAAAAAGCCGACGGTGATGGGGGCGTCGCTGGTCGCCACGGTACATCTGGCGGACCGACCAGATAGACTTGCCTGATTCCTGGAGACGTGAGATCAGATTCTCCCTCTCCTGCCCAAATAAGACGGTACCCTGAAACGGCAGGTCCCGGATACCGGACTGCAGATCCTGGTGGAAGCCCGAAAGCTGCAACCAGGCATGGCGCCGGAGACAAACCCCAGAGGCAGCTGCTCTGGCAACCGTATCTGCAGTGTCATACGAGGCCCTCAGAACATGAGTGCCTATGTCCGAGCCCGACTGTAAGAGGGCCAGGAGCTCCATCTTTTTATCGGAGTCTGGCATGACCTGTGCCAGCTCAAGACCCCGTTCCCACAACACATTCTGGAACTGCACCATTTGCGTGAGGAAGTTTAGGGATCTAATGGAGCAGGTGGAGGCAGCGTAAACTTTCTTGCCCACTGTGGTAGGGTCGGTGACCCCCCCCCCGAACTTGGATATGCTCTCATGGATGCAGAGCATATGTAATTACCTGCCGGTAATTTGAGAACATTGTGGGCTAAAATAATTAAAAAAAAATCTGTTGCAACAGTCTTCTGCTCTTCTAATCTCTTCCTTTTACTATCGCTCCTTCTCTGTCATTCCCCTACTCAAGCTTGGCCAGCTTTGAGCAGTCTTTCTGTCCCTTTCCTTATTTCCAGCTTGTTTTCTCTAAATAATAAAGCCCCAATGTTTAGAATGTTCTGTGCTTGCAGTACAAGCTGTTTGATTAATTTTCCTGCACGAATGTGCACACGTTCGACTGTGCGTCGTGCGACTGTCGATAAGTCTTGGCGATGCGAGACGCCGAAAAGAGAGTTTGTTATGGCGTTTTATTATCTGGTGAATTCTGAACAAATTAACAGCCTTTGTGCTAGTTTTAGTGTGAGAAGATCAGAGTTATGTTATACCTCAGAATTATAACTGAGAAATCATTTGAAAAGTGGTGTTTGTTTATTCCTTAAATAAAAAGGTTAAACTAGTACTTTTAAAATGGAGAAGGCAATGCATGCCACTGTTAAAAGGAGAGAGATAAAACTGTATAACTTAAAAGGACTAAAGTCTCCTAATGTGATGCAGAAATGCCTTAGACTTACAACTCTCTTGTAAAGTGCTTCTAGCTCCTCTCAGTCCAATCTCCTTATAGGACTGAGCGGCCCCGGATGACCCACTTTTATGATGCAAGTTGGGGGAGGAGCTAACAAAGTCATGTGCTCCTCCACTGGTATAAAAGGAGGTGAATGTGAAATGTTGAGTCAGTGCGTGGTAGGATGGCAAACCTACCAGATGCCTAGCCAGTTTCTATGTGCCTTTTTGGCAGGAATTTTCTTTCTTGTTAAAAATATGATTTCCTGTGCCTTATGTTTTTTTTTTTTAAAGTTATGTACAAGTTCTGCTTTAAGTCCATTTTATTTTTTTCTGCTTCTAATAAATTTTGAAATATCGGATCCTGACTGCTTTCTGGACTTTATTGGACACCCCCACATGCACATTTGGTGTGAGAAGTGGGATATCACAAGGGAAGGAGAGCCACCTTTCTTGTGGATATTGTCCAGAGTCATTATGAAGGAGCAGAAGAAGATGGAGAAAGCGGAAATGTCTGCACCGGAAGGTACATGGACCAGAACCATGGTGGACAAATTTCAACTACCCCTAGCAGCTGGATTGGGTGATGTCATAAGGAAAGAGACTGAGAGAAAGAGACCAGAGGCAGCGGAAGAAGCTATTGGGGGCGAAGATGTCAAAGAGAAGGAAGAAGAACCCCCTTCCGAAGTACATGATTTGCTGAGATGGTTATGTGTGAGACAGCTCGATCTGGAGAAGCAGAGAGAGAGAGAGAGAGACCGTCTACAAAATGAGACCAGGTGGGTGGAGACTCTTAAGGCTATTCAGGCTATTGGAACTACTAGACCTATTCTACCTAGTGGGGGCCCAAAGGACATTAAAATTTCCAGACTAATGGACAGTGATGATATTGAAGCATACATTACAACATATGAAAGAGTGGCAACAGCTTGTGGGTGGCCTAGGGATCAGTGGGCTATTCGTTTAGCCCCATATCTCACAGACAGACAAGGCTCAGCTAGCTTATAGTCACGTAGAACCTGGAAATGTTACCAACTATGATCATGTTAAACAAGCAATATTAAAAAGGTATGACATCAGTGCAGAGACTTATCGTCAAAGGTTTCGAGCATTCAGATATCATAGTGTTGAGTCCCCACAAGAAGCTTGTGCTCGATTGCAAGACTTGTGCACAAAATGGCTACAACCTGCAACCGTTACCATACATCAAGTGGTTGAGTCAGTTGTGTTAGAACAATTTGTAAAAATACTGCCTTGTGAGGTTCAAATGTGGGTAAGAGAACATCGACCTGACACAGTAGAAAAAGCTGTCAGTTTAGCTGAAGATTATATTACAGCTCACCCACATCGTCAGAAAGGGTCTCATGGAACAAGTACTTCCCAAGTATTAATAAAACATCCACCCACTAGTCCTTCTACTAAGATGAAAGAGGAAAGAAAAAGTATGAGAACATTTAACCCTGATATTATTTGCCACGAGTGTCAGACCAAGGGACACATCGCTAGATTCTGCCCCAAGAAAAAATCTGATCCTTCTCATCTGGCCTTAGCAAACTGGGGGCAATATACTGTGTCTGTCAATGTTGGAGGACAGGATGTGATGGCATTGATTGATTCAGGAAGTAAGCAAACCCTGGTATGTGCTGATTTACTCAGTGGTGCTCTTACTAAGAAACACTCAGAGAAAACTAGGGTGACTTGTGTTCATGGGGACACTCATTTCTATCCTGTACAAGAAGCTACTATTACTGCATCAGGCATGGCACATCATCTGAAGATAGGCGTGGTTCCTAGACTACCTGTACCTGTGATATTGGGACATGACTTTCCTGTATTTAACAATTTATTGACTGCCTCTTCTTCTATATCTGCTGTGGTTACACGATCTCAAGCATCTCAGGAACAAATGGACAGTGAATTGTTTCCTTTTGATGATACCTTATTTGATGTTCCTGGAAAAACTGTTAAATCAAAAAAACAAAAGAGACTAGAGAAATGGACATGGAATAAAACAAAGGACTTAGGTTGTGATGATGCCATGGTAAAAACTGTAAAGTCGGACTCCTTTATCAGTGACCAAAAGAATGACCCTACACTAACCCCTTTGCTTTCCCAGGTTATTGCTGATGGGGTGGAAGGTACACCTCCAAGGTATAAATTGCAACAGGATAAATTGTATAGAGTTTGTCAAAATCCAAAAACTGGGGAAATGGTAGATCAACTGGTGGTTCCTAGTCAGTATAGAGAACAGTTAATATTCTTAGCGCATGATGTACCATGTGGGGGACATGCAGGAAGGGATAGAACTTTAAAAAGGTTACTATATAGATTCTTTTGGCCTGGCATTCATGATCAAGTGGCTGAATATTGCAAAAGTTGCAGCCAGCGCCAAAGGGTGGCGCCGGTTACAAGAAAGGACAAAGTCCCTCTTCAACCTTTACCGTTGGTTGCTATGCCCTTTGAAAGATTGGCCATGGATAGTATCGGACCTCTCCCAAAAGTACTAAAGGCAACAGGTTTGCCCTTGTGTTTGTGTGACTATGCTACAAAATATCCTGAGGCTATTCCTCTGCACAATAACAGCGGATAAAATAGCAGAGAGTTGCTCAAGGTATTTATGAGTGGGCATACCAAAAGTTATTTTAACGGATAGGGAACCAATTTCTGTTCAGCCATTTTGAAACGTCTCTACCAAGCTCTGGGGGTAGAAGCTGTCTACACATCTCCATACCATCCCCAGACTGATGGCTTGGTCGAGCGTTTCAACAAAACACTGAAGAAGATGGTACAAAAGTATGTGGAAGATGAGGGTAAACACTGGGACCTATATCTGCCACTGTTACTTTTTGCATATCGTGAGGTACCTCAAGCATCGACTGGATTCTCACCATTTGAACTATTATATGGTAGGAATCCCAGAGGTCTCCTAGACATAGTTAAGGAACAGTGGGAGGATATTACCACCTGGAAAAATCCCACTACCCTTGATTATATTACGCAGCTACGTAAAAAAATAGCTAAGTATACCCAAGTTGCGCAAGAACAGAATCAAATCAAGCAAGACTATCAGAAAGAAAGATATGACATAGGGGTGGGTGAAAAACACTTTAGCTCTGGGGATCGTGTCTTATTGTTGCTTCCATCCACTGAAAACAAGTTAACTATGAAATGGCAAGGGCCTTATGTGATACAGAAACAAATTAGCCTCACTATGTATTTGGTGGAAGTACCAGACAGAAAACAAAAACTAAAAGTGTACCATGCCAATTTATTGAAAAGATGGCATGATAGGCCTACTGAAGTCATGTATGTATGTTCCAACCCATTGGACAATGAGATGGAGCTGGCATATGATAGACTGGAAGGAGAACAATTGTCTAAAGATTTGACAATAAATCCTTCTTTACTAGACAGTCAAAACAAGAACTAGCCCACGTTCTAAGTCAGTTTCATGATACTTTTACAACAGTCCCAGGAAAACTACGGAAATGTGTCATCAGATCCATACATTTCAAAACACACCCATTAGAGTAAAGCCCTATCGGATTCCTGAGAAATTAAAACAAGAAGTCATCATAGAGATAGAAAAGATGAAAGCAATGGGTATCATAGAAGAAGCTAATAGCGAATGGGCATTTCCTATGGTCCTTGTCCCTAAAAAAGAGGGAGGGATAAGAATTTGTCTAGACTTTCGAAAACTCAACGCAATATCAAAGTTTGATGGATATCCAATGCCCTGTATAGATGACATCATAGACCAACTTGGGCAAGCGAGATATGTTAGTATACTTGATTTAACTAAAGAATACTGGCAAATTCCGCTTGAGAAAGCATCAAAAGAGAAAACTGCTTTTTGCACTCCTTTGGGGTCTTTTCAGTTCACAATGATGCCATTTGGACTTCACGGAGCCCCAGCTAGTTTTCAAAGGTTGATGGATAAACTCCTGAGACCTCACGTTGGATATAGCAGCTTATTTAGATAGATTAATCATTTATAGTCCAACATGGGAAGACCATGTTAAACACCTACTGCTGTTTTAAGGACTATAAAACAAACTGGTCTCACCATCAACCCCAACAAATGTTCCTTTGCTATGGAGGAAGCCCGGTATTTGGGATTTATAATTGGTAATGGGCAGGTAAAACCAGAGGTAGGGAAGGTGGCGCCTGTAGCAAGAGTCCTCGTCCCTCACAAAAAACATGTGCTGTTCATTTTAGGCCTAGCAGGCTACTATAGACGTTTTATGCCCCAATTTGCTACTTTAGCTAGCCCTCTAATTGAATTGACCAAAAAGAAGAAACCCTCAAAAGTAATCTGGAATTCAGAATGTGAAGAATAATTTCTTGCCATAAAAGCAATACTTTGTTCCTCCCCAGTGTTAAAAAGTCCTGATTTTGATAAACCATTTTTGTTACAGACGGATGCTTCTAATGTTGGTTTGGGGGCTGTGTTATCTCAAATCCACCACGGAGAAGAACATCCTGTACTGTACATTAGCTGTAAATTACATGTCAGGGAAACCAAGTACTCCACAATAGAGAAGGAGTGTTTAGCACTCAAATGGGCCATAGAATCCCTACGATATTATTTATGGGGAACTCAGTTTACAGTATGGACAGATCATAATCCATTACGATGGATACATAACATGAAAGATAGTAATCCAAGGGTTATGAGATGGTATCTAACATTGCAACCATATAAATTCACTGTCAATCATAGAGCTGGAACTGCTAATAGTAATGCTGACTTTATGTCCCGATTTGGGGCAGACATAATGTTAGAACCAAATGTAGACCTCGGGGAATGAATATATTTGTATTTTGAAAATGCATTGTATTTAAGTAAAAAGAGAATATTAAAGGGCCCCGAGGTGGAGCTTTGGGAGTGGGTGGGCTAAAGCTCCATCTCTTTTTGTTTTACAAAAGAGATCTACATGCTATTTCAAGTAGTGAAAACTACTAGTTTTCATCTTGAGTGGGGAGGACTGTGGTAGGGTCGGTGACCCCCGAACTTGGATATGCTCTCATGGATGCAGAGCATATGTAATTACCTGCCTGTTTTGGAGGTAATTTGAGAACATTGTGGGCTAAAATAATTAAAAAAATCTGTTGCAACAGTCTCCTGCTCTTCTAATCGCTTCCTTTTACTATCGCTCCTTCTCTGTCATTCCCCTACTCAAGCTTGGCCAGCTTTGAGCAGTCTTTCTGTCCCTTTCCTTATTTCCAGCTCGTTTTCTCTAAATAATAAAGCCCCAATGTTTAGAATGTTCTGTGCTTGCAGTACAAGCTGTTTGATTAATTTTCCTGCACGAATGTGCGCACGTTCGACTGTGCGATCGTGCGAATGTGCGAAGACGCCGAAAAAAAGAGTTTGTTTGTAGCTTTTCATTATCTGGTGAATTCTGAACAAATTAACAGCCTTTGTGCTAGTTTTAGTGTGAGAAGTTCAGAGTTATGTTATACCTCAGAATTATAACTGAGAAATCATTTGAAAAGTGGTGTTTGTTTATTCCTTAAATAAAAAGGTTAAACTAGTACTTTTAAAAGGGAGAAGGCAATGCATGCCACTGTTAAAAGGAGAGAGATAAAACTGTATAACTTAAAAGGACTAAAGTCTCCTAATGTGATGCAGAAATGCCTTAGACTTACAACTCTCTTGTAAAGTGCTTCTAGCTCCTCTCAGTCCAATCTCCTTATAGGACTGAGCGGCCCTGGTTGACCCGCTTTTATGATGCAAGTTGGGGGAGGAGCTGACAAAGTCATGTGCTCCTCCACTGGTACAAAAGCAGGTGAATGTGAAATGTTGAGTCAGTGTGTGGTAGGAAGGCAAACCTACCAGATGCCTAGCCAGTTTCTAGGTGCCTTTTTGGCAGGAATTTTCTTTCTTGTTAAAGGTATGATTTCCTGTGCCTTATGTTTTTTTTGAAAGTTATGTACAAGTTCTGCTTTAAGTCCATTTTATTTTTTTCTGCTTCTAATAAATTTTGAAATATCGGATCCTGACTGCTCTCTGGACTTTATTGGACACCCCCACTTGCACACCCACCTGATCCAGGTAACGGGATTCCAAGTCGGGAGGCTGGGAGCTGAGGTGCCGCGGCTGTCAAGGCTTGTCATGAGCAGCCGTGATCACAGTGGAGTCTGCCTGAGGGTGTTCAGCCAAAAAGGGTTCAGCCCTCGGAGCCTTGTAAAGCCTGTCCGACTTCTTGGGAACCGCTGGGATGGAGGCTGGGCACAGCCAGGTGGATCTAGTCAGGTCCTGAAAGGTATCCACCGGAGGAGGAATGACCAAAGACTTTGGCTCCTTCTGCCTCAGGTATTTGGCCAATCTCCGGCGTTCCGGGTTCAGGTCTTCCGTGTCCCACTCATTAGAAGCCTGGATATGCCTCATGACGTCCATGAATGTGGGATCGTCCGGAGGTGAGCGAGGCATGTCCTTCTCCTCGGGAGCGCTTGAGGCTGAGGGAAGAGGAAGAGGATGACGAGGAAGAGGAGGACCTACTATCCGACTTAAGAGTAGTCTGGTTCTGCCTCATGTCCATGCCTGCGCTGACGTCGGTATGCAGGGGACTGATGACGGTCCGAAGACCGGCTCCGGTCCCTGGATCGACGACGGAGTGATGACCGACGTCGGTCAGGAGACCGACATTGGGAACCGTCCCGCTGAGCGCGGGAAGGGCTCCGAGAACGAGACCGTGTTCGACGTCGGTCGGTTGAACCTATGGAGCGACGTCGGCGGTCCTCAGATCGGGAGCGGGAACAAGCCCTAGACGGGGACCTCAGTGGAGAGGCCTCGCCCTCTGGCTGTGGTTCACCCGCAGGATCTGGTACCGGTGTCTGGGCCGGCGACAGGGTGGTACGTTTGTGAACCTGCCCCCACCAAAACGAAAGAAGTTGTTTAAGCTCGTCCGGGGAGAATACCTCTGCTGCCCACTGCAGGAAAGAAGCTTCAGGCGCGGCTGGTCATGACCGCGAGCTCTCCTGATGGCCCAGGGGGGAGGAGGACTTGGGCGACGGGGACGTCGGCAGGACAGCGACCGACCCCGGGTCCTTAGCCCCTTCGACCTGTGTCGGTGTCGCAACCGATGATGGGGTGATGACAGAGGGCGCCGGAGAGTCCTTACGCTCCGGAGGCGCTCCTTTAGCAGGCGGCACCGGTGCTGTGGACGGTAGGCCCGAAGCAGAAACTGCCACGGACTTTGCAATGACTTTGATCGGAGTCACCTTAGGCTTGGCCGGCTGCTCCCCCGACGGGCCGGCCTTTAGCCTGGGACGAGCGGGCGACTCACCCGAGCCCGAAGGATGGGCTGGGAAGGTCGCGATCAAGTAGCAAGACCGGACCAGTGCCGGGACCGACTGCGCTCCTTACTATGGCACTTTTTCTCCTTCTTCTTCCCCTCGGACGAGTGCAGGTCTATTTTCTTCTCTAGTAGATAGGCCTTCAGGGCCTTCAGGCGTCGGATGTGAGTCCGGCTTGTAAACGCTTGGCAGTCGGCGCAGTTAGCGGTGTCGTGGTCCGAGCCCAAGCAGAAAACACACCGCCGATGACCGTCTTTGGTTGGAATTTACCGGCCGCACTCGCACTTGTTTAGATGTTCTGGGGAAAGGGACGCCCGGGAAGACATCGAACCCGCATGGACCAACTGCGGTACTGACGTCGGCGATAATGGCGGTGAACACCGAGGGAAGGGCAACAAGATGCTGAAAAAACTGAGCCATGAGCGGTATCCATGCAGGCGTCGGTCACGGTAGCAAAGAAAAAAAAACCGGAATAACTGTTGAAAAACGGCTTGATTGAAGATCTGTTCTGGCTGGTGAATTGCAGACAGCAGCTATTCACGTGCGTGGTACGCGGCGGGAAAGAACTGAGGTGGAGCTGGGTCTGCCCCCTCTTGTACCCTGACCAACGTTGGGGCAGGGCCGGCATCGGGGGCGGTCCCCAGCTAGTATTGCTGGCAGAAGTTTTTCTGTGTGGTCCTAGTGCCTGCGGCATAGTCCTAATTTGTGATAGCCTGCTGCAAGAGCTGTATCTCGAAGTAAGATCTACTGTTCTTTTTCTTTACAATGTATATTTATTCAACTCAGTGGTTTTAAACTGTAATGACTAAAGTGGTCAATAAATAAACTTATTACTACTGCTCCTCCTCCTCCTCCTGGCTTCTTGAGCTTTGACTTGGATGAGAATATCCTCTGTTTTAGTGTCCACATACTTCATCATTGCTAAAACAGATTGCCACAGTAGTATCATACTCATCTCCTTGGGCCTGGTACCCATGTTACTTCCAGTGCCCTTCGGTTGATGCTGTGCTGGTTTGCCTCCTCATGTTGCTGCTGCATGATTCAGGTAGCCCATATTGCTCTCAGTGATGCCCCATAGAGAACGCTACCACAACATGCAAAGCCCAGTCCTAGGTTGTGACGTTTCTGAAGTATTTTTCTGTAGTTAGAAGGGTGGAGGTGCAGAGCCCTCTTGAGACCTGTCTGCTCTCGGTGATGGCTCTCTAGTGTCCCCCCTGAATCTTTTTTTAACAAGATTACTCTCTGGCAGTGGAGATAGCAAATGCTGACAGTGATAAAACAGACTGCAGGAGAAGGATGTGAGAGCATAAGTGAGATGCCCTGCGAAGATTCATATACATCTGGAAACAGGGCCCAAAAGATTTGGCTCTTTATTACAAGCAGCAGAGATACTGTAACACCTGGCTGTAGCTCCCCCAGCTGTGGATGTGGAAGAATTTGAGCAGGAACTGAAGACAGCGGCATGGAAGCTAGCTGGCAGAAAATGAGGTAAAACAATTCCATTAGCAGTAGCGAAATTCCAGTCATGGTGAGGGAAGAAATCAGAGCTGCTTTAAAGAGAAAAGTGAAGTGATAGTCTGGAGGCTGGTTGCAGTCTATGTTCTGGATTATAAATGCTCTGTTGTGCATTGACATACGAGATTAGCAGAGATTGTAGTATCTTTATTCTGAGCAGACTTGTTAATTTTTTAAAAACTTTTATTAAGTGACCACATTCATAATACATGAGCTTATTACAAACATCAGCATGTTTACAATTGGTAATTGAGAACTATAGATTAGAGGCACCTCTGAAGGCCCGCACAAGGAGCCAAGTGAGTATAGACATGTACATCAGATGCTAGCACAGTATTTCACAGTCTCGGGGATATAGCCTGATTTCTTTTACTTCATGAATTTAGAAGAGTACGCTCCCAGTGCATTGCTAGGTATTCCCCCAGACATTTTCCTATACTGCATCCAAGGAACCAGTCTTTGTCCAAGGCTGCTTCAAGTGGGCCCCAGACTGTGTCATATTTCTGATATGGATTCTGGACTCTGTACTGTACCCTTTCAATTTTCATACTTTCTTGGAGTGCATTGCTCCGCTGACCAATGTTGGGTGCTTTATCTGCCAGCTAGTTCTGGGTGAATGGCTTTTTCCGTATAGTGATGCCTTATTGCCACAATGGGTGATGATGGGCCTTGTCCTGCTCCTTCACCTCTGCTGCCTAGCAGGATTTCCCCAACCCCACATATGTATTTGTGTCCCAGAATTTTGAATAGAAGATTAACTATCTCTGTCCAGAAGGGTTGTATCTTACTACATTCCCACGCCAGATAAAGAAAGGTTCCCACTTCTGAACAACATCTAGGGTACAACTCTGATCTTGTGTTGTCTGACTTATTAGCTAAGTAGAGGGTATAATAAACCATGTGCATATAATTAAAATGGATTTGGCGAAACTTGTTGGCCAAACAACTGGTTAAAACTTGAGTTGCCCTGTGCCATTCCTCTCCTGGTAGGCCTTTGGGCTCCCAGGTCTGCCACCCACTCATCTTGTGCATGTTACATGCCGTTGAGTAAGTAAAAAAACTTAGTGGGTCTCCTAGCCAAGTTAGTTCAGAGAGCAGTTTCCTGTAACAGGGAGTGCTGTGGAGCTCTGGCTGTACCTTTGCCCAAATTTATGAGCCTTTACCTAATTGCAGATAGGCAGAAAAGTATTTGGGGGCCAGGTGGTATTGGTTGGTTAACTGTTGGTCGGAACATATTCCCCCTCTGTTGTATAGAGGTCATCTGTGTTCCTTAGCTCCTGAAATTTTCAACATGCCAGGGCATTAGTTAGAGGACCTATCTTTTCACTTATGCTCCATAGACCCTCATCCTGTTTAGATTTGGGAGACACCACACTGTCATACTGTCATGTCCTATATTATACTGTTTGCCGCTAGCCAAACCCTCACTATGGATCTTGTAAAAGGGTTTGGGATGTATATGATTATTCCTTGGGCTAGGGCAGGAGAAAGGAGGGATGGCAGAAGGTGTATGGGCAGGTTAGCTTACTCCATGACTATTTGCTTATGTCTCTTTAATAAATATTAGTGGAACTGCAAAGTAGTAGCAATAAGAACTGGAAGCCCTAACTCTGCCAGTGTTGTTGGGTTCTGCAAAATTTCTTGTTTTACCCCAGCTATTTTTGCCTGCCCACAAGACGGCTGTCATATACCCTTCAAGCATTTTGAAAAATTTCTTGGGAGTGTGAATTAGGAGGACTTGAAATAAATATAAACATTGGGGTAAAAGATGCACTTAGCTGTGTTTATCCACTCCATAAGGGTCAGTGGTAGGGATTTCCATCTCTTACAATTCTCTTTTAGCATAGGTAACAGCGTTTGGTAACGGAACTGCCAAATGTTAGGGAGGATGACCAAAAGGTATTTATGTTGTGCTGTCAGGACTAATGTTGTACCTGGCAGTTGTACATTTAAGGGTGGACTGTGGACCATAGGGTGCTGTTTACACTTTGACCAATTGACCTTAAGTCCTGACATAGGGCCGTACTTGTGAAAAATGTTTGTCATTGACAACAATGCCTTTTTCAGCTCTGCCAGGTCCTATATACCATCAGCAGCAAACAAGGATATATTGTAGTGATTCCCTTTTGCTCTTAAGCCTATGACGTGTTAACACTGGCACACAGCTATGGATTGGGCTGAGTCTCTGCTCATGTTACCGCCAAGTATTAGAACACTCCTAAGGGCTACCTCAGTGGCTACTGTCAGTCTCTTGGCTGGCCATTGCTCCCATATTGGGACCTTTACCAATTTTGATAAGCTATGTGTAACTGTTTTATTTCTCATGATGATTATCAGTTGTACCTAACCTGCCTGTTGCACCATCAGTTACAGTAGAATCCTATTTATCTGAACTGAACCGGCGACAAGTTTTAAGTTCCGATAAATGGGAGTTCGCATATTTGAGATTGCCGGATTCTGGTTAAACTGGAAGCCGCATATAGGTTCGCCGCTAAAGGCAGCTTATCAGTGTGTATGTGTGTATGTCTGATGCACTGGACTGTACCCTGGGGTCGTACAGTTCTTTTTCTTAGACTGTATTTTCTTGATGCTTGTGCTTGTGATTACTGTAAGTTTCAGTAGTGTGGGGAGTGCTTTATTTGGGCTAAAAAAACCTGCAGCTCTACATGAAGTCCTACTTGGGCAAAGGGGAGAAGTACTGATTTATGTTCGATTGCTGCAGTGACATAGCGAACTGCCTCAGTTTTTCGTTTGTGTCTTTTATGTCACTTATGGTTGATTTGCCGACTCCATATTTGGCAGCCAGTGACACAGCGTGCTCACCATTTTCAATCCTATCAAGGATTCGCAGCTTCCGCTGCAAAGTAAGCACTGTGCATTTCCTCTTAGCACTCATTTCAATTACAGACCAGCCTAGTTACAGACAGCAAAGAATGAACAAACTCTGGCAGAGCCACTACGACTGTGAATACATTAACTAGATAAGGGTATTTCATGGGCTTAAACATAAACATGAATTGCTGTTGCATACACTAACTAAATCAAAGTACGGTACATTGAGAAAGGCAGATTTAAAAATAATGTCACCATCTGTATTATAGTTACCTATATGTTTCACATATTATTCTATGCACTGTTATAGCAATCAACTCAACAGAACCGGGCCATCAAATACATGAAGGTACTGTACTTTAACTGCAAACACTGCTGAGACAACTATATGTTGTGACAAGGTGGAAGATAAACACAATGCTGAGACATGTTTTTGAAGACATTTGATGTGTTTAATTTATTGTTTTAGAGATTGCTATACAGTTCACACACATAATTCATGTAATATAAAAGTGCATATACTCAAATGTCAATGTAAATCTTACACATTTCATTACAAGCTGTTTTTTTGAAGGAAGATATTACTATACAAGGCCTAAAAATGGGCATCAGGTAAAAGTAAACTGGGGTAGGTGTGTTATTGAATGTATTGCATAGCTTATCTTTTATTGCTGCTCCACCCAAGGCACACAATATGAAAATCAACAACCCCTTCATATGAAGCAACAGGAATTAGTTAGTACAAGGACAGAAACAAGCAGGAGACTGCGTAAGTGGGCAGACAAGTACGAGTATGCTAAGTCAAATAGCATTTCAAAAAGTCTCAATATTATAATTAATTTTTTACAAATGCGTCTGCACAGTTGACAGTTTTTGTAAAACAGTAATAATAATGGGAGTTATTCCACGTGTCCAAAGATGCCATGCGTGCAGGTGGAGGGAATCTGAGGCCTGGATGCAGGAGTCTGCCCTGCTCCTGAGTCAGAAGATCATGACAGAGAGGCAGAGGTACTGGGGGTTCCATCGATAGCTGTTTAAGCAGAGGGAACCAAATCTGATGAGGCCAAAGAGGGGATATTAGAATTATGTGAGCCCCTTCCGCTGGTATCTTCAGGAGAACCCTCTGAAGCACTGGGAAGGGAGGAAAGGTGTACAAGAACCTCCTTGTCCAGCACAGAGACAGTGCATCTCATCAGAAAACACCATGCCCGGGAACGAGCCAGCAACAATTGGGTAGTTTTGTGTTGAATGGGGAGATGAAGAGGCCTATCTCCGGCCAACTCCACAGGTCGAATAAGCTTTTAACCACCTCTTGATTTAGCTCCCACCCATGAGCCCTGACAGTGGTGTGGCTGAGACTGTCTGCAAGGATGTTGCTGATGCTTGGCACATGGACAGCAGTCAGGCAGAGGTCATGCTGGACTGCCCAGTACCACACTCTCATTGCCTTCAAGCATAGAGGGTACGAGTGAGTGTCTCCCTGTTTTTTTTAGGTACCAGACCACAGACATATTGTCAGTCTGAATCAGGAGTCTCCCTGGATATAGAAGAGGATGGAAGGCCTGGAGGGCATACAGTACTGCCCTCATTTCTAAGCAAGCAATAATACCCAACAGGGTGGGCGGTATTGGGCAATACCAGACCGCCTAGGGGCATAATGAGGGCCTTATACCCCCTGGAAGGTCCGGTATTGCCCATACCGTCCACACTGGAGGGTATTATTGCACTTAGAAAATGGGGACTGTATCACATTTATTTACAAATAATATATATTTTTAAGTTTAAATGATACAACTCTTGTGATTCTTTTTTTTTTTTAATAAAGTAGTCCTGCCTGTTTTTTTTCCCCTCTGCTGTCTTTTGAGCAGGTTGTCATGGTTACCTTCCCCTCATACCTCTCAACTGTCCCTGATTTTCAGGGATGTCCCTGATTTTGCCTCATAATTTTACT
This sequence comes from Neoceratodus forsteri, assembly GCA_016271365.2. Lineage (NCBI taxonomy): Eukaryota > Metazoa > Chordata > Ceratodontiformes > Ceratodontidae > Neoceratodus > Neoceratodus forsteri. The sequence continues at coordinate 1,735,359,952 of CM057449.1, forward strand.
CTGTCCCTCCTAAAAATTGTGTTTCCTGTGACCAATCAGTAGGGGTTGTAAGCACAAAATGATGTCAAACATTAAAGTTACAGACTTGTTCTTCCTTAGAAAATGCATTTTACACTAAGCCCCTTATTCTACCAGCTTCCTGAGTGGATATCACTGATTTTGAAGATGTGTCCCTGATTTTGATCCTTTGTCCCTGACATTTTTAAGCCTTGTCCCTGATTTATGAGGCAGGAGGTTGAGAGGTATGCTTCCCCTTGTCATAGTTACCCCCCCCCCCACACACACACACACAGACACTTATACTTTTTTTTTTAATTTGTTTGAAGGCTTTTCTTTTTTTGGGCTATGAATCCTGGAATCGAGGAGCTGTGTTGGCAGGCGGCAAAGTGAGCAGAAGTTCAGGGAGCGAGCATGTGAAGAAGGTAATGGGAGACTCGGGGAAACAGATCACTGCTGCTGGGAGAAACGCCTGTGGAGAAATGGTTTATTTCTTTGGGCTATGAATCTTGGAATTGAGGAGCTGTGTTGGCAGGTGGTGAAGGGAGCAGAAGTTCAGGGAGTGAGCATGTGAAGAAGGTAACGGGAGATGGGGGGTTGGGGACAGATCACTGCCACTGGGAGAAACGCCCGCGGAGAAATTGTTTCTTTCTGCTGCAAGAGAAGCACTTTATTTATGTTCATTTTTGTTTTAAATAATGGACTGTTGTGGTTGTGCAGTGAGAGCAGAGGTCCGAGCTAGAGGAGTGCAAGAGGGAGGAAAAGAATTGCGTGGGAACACGAGGGAAATAATTTGAAAGTAAGAAGACTGGCAGGGTGGGTAAGAGGTGAAGAGTTGCTATGAGTATAAAGAACGGAAATAAAAAGCACCTACATCCAAAAATGAGTGTTGTGTGACAGATGGGGTGATTAATGTTTTGCTAAGCCAGACAGAAAAATGACGGCAATTCCAAATTTTAACATGGTACTTGTAGTAGGGCTGACTTGCTACAGGTAGGATCTCTCAGTAAGCGAGAGAAAAAATGGCAGCAATTTCAGATGGGAATTATGTGTGTTAGCCAATCAGGAAGCAAACTGGGCACCAGGATAAGTACTTGGGTGAAGGGGCACTATAGGCTGGTCCTTTTTATTTCCTGGGCATCTATTGAAAGTTAATGTACCCCGGCAAGGGTACTAGCCAGTCAGATGCCAGGAAATAAAAAGCCCATTTCCTAGGGACATGGATATGTTGTTCATCCACACTGTCTGGCAGATTCCTTGCCGCTTTAAATCTTGCCGGAAAGTCTTCAAGCTGGCTCCTCCCACCCACCTGGGTGGTAAAACTCTCGGCTCCGCCCCATGACGCCAGATCTCCTTACTGCTTGGAAGCTCAGGTTCCCTCCTTAGCGCTCTGCGTTTTCGACTGGATCCTAATTCTTCGGTTCGTCCGAATCTAGTTTTGAAGTTTTCTAAACTATGGTCTTCTCATCCCTCGCGGCTGTGATGGACAATTCGATTCCCGGCTTTCGGAAGCCCCCTGGTGGGCAGAAGATGTCCAGGACGGATCCGCACTCCACGTGCATATACTACCTCGACCTAGACCATGACCCGCAGGTCTGTGAGTTGTACCGTGCCTTTTCGGCCAATGTCCTGGAGGATCGCGCTGCCCGATTGAAGCTCGGGTGCCCCGAGGAGTTTTCCCCGCCGGTAAAACCCAAAGAGGCTCGTTGGGCGGTGTCTGCGGCAGCTGGCTCAGCTGAGCAGCTTGAGCACTTGATCACCATCGAGGAGGAGGCGGCCCAGGCTGCATCTCCCTCCTCCTCGGTCACGGCGTTTATCCCGCTCTCTCTGAGTTCCTCTTATTCGGCTTCGTTCAAGGAGCTTCGCCAGTCCCTTTCCACGAAGGGAGAGGGGCCATCAGGACATTCCTCTCGGCCCAAGAAGAGGGAGTCAAAGGGTAAGTCCCATCGTCGATGTTCGTGGGAGCGGGAGAGGTCTCCTTCCCCGGACAGCCGACCGTCGACTTTGGTCGAGGTTGCGGCTCAGGCCGCTGGCTTCATGGTGTCCCCATTAGGCCAGCCTGCCGAGACACCTGTCGACGCAGTCGAGATACCTCTCGACCCGACAGCCGGTTGGTCGACTGGTAGAGCCGTCAACCCCTCTTCGCCGGTTCCCCCGATGGAGAACGAGGATCTGCCCGCGCCTTCGGGGCGGCAGTCTCCGGTTAAAGTGTCCGAGCCGAGGGAAGAGTGGGTGTCCCCCGCCCCTTCCCAGGCCCGCCCTCGGGTTCACCGAGGGACTCGGTCTCGGACTTCATCTCGGTCAAGCCGCTCCCGTCGACATCGGCGGTCTTGGTCTGGGCACCGAATTAAATGGCGACACCGCTCCTCCTCCTCGTCATCCTCCTCGGATGAGGAGAGGCTTCGACGCAGACTGCGTCAGCGTTATGAGGAGCTTATGTGGCAGCAGTTGCTGTTGTCCGGGAGTAAATCAACTCCGATTCATCCCCCGGCTATCAAGTGGCTGCCTCCCGAATGGCCGAAGCAACCGCTCGCCTCAGTCGAGTTGCCCATTTCTGGGCCCGGTTGTTCGACCAAATCTAGCTGCCCCACCGATTGTGGTGGAACCTTGGTCGGGTCACGGCCTGCCCCACAGGTTGTCGGTCACCCTCACTCCCGGCCGTCCTCGGCAGGTGGAGGGTGGCTGAGGCCTGAGGCAGCTCTTTGCAGACTCTTCGGAGTCCGATGACGACTCCTCCCGGTTCCCCAGGCGGGTTGGCCTGGAGTCCTCCCGGGGCCAGTCTCTGGATGAAAGCCCATCGTCCTTCTTGGGTCTGCTTAGGCTCATCTCGGAGTCTACCGGGATGCAGCTCGAGCCCGTGTCCAAACGGGTCTATTATCCTCTAACGGATTCTAGACCGAGATTCACCGCCGGAAGCCTTCCCTGTGGCTGAGGCCATTGTCGGCCCAGCCTTGGAGCTTTGGCAGCGGCCTGCTTCCTGTCCTGCGCCCTCGGCCAGGATGGCCAGGAAGCATGTGGTCCCTATCGGCTCTTTGCCCGGTTTCTCGGAGCACCCTCTGCCAATGGGGTTAGTCACAGATAACGTCTTCCGGCATTCCAGAAATTCTCGGGACGTGGATAGGCCCCCCGACAAGGAGGCCAAAAGGCTGGACTATGTCGGGTGCAAGGTGTACGCTGCATCCTTCCTCGGCCTCCGACAGGCCAGCTCGGCCGCACTGATGGCACACTTCTCCCACGGCCTCATGGGCTCCCTGGATGAAGTGATCCCTCATCTCCCGGCCGACCTGCGGCCCACGGTCCGGCAGGTACGGGACCAGGGAAGGGCGGTGGCTAGTAGCAGCTTCAGACTTCTCTGGACATAGGTGATTCCTGTGCCAGGTCAGTAGCGGCCGCGGTGGCCATGCGCTGCAGGGCGTGGCTGACGATATCCACCTTCACGGCGGATACCCAGCACAAGCTGGCGGACATCCCCTTCTTGGGGACTGACCTCTTTGTCCCTGGAGTGGAGGGACACCTCCAGTGGATCGAAAAGTCCAACGCCACTCTGGACTCTGTCACCTCCGCCCAGAGGGACAAGGGCTGCCAGCAACAACAGCGTAAGTTCTTTCGTCCTTCGGTCCCTGCGGCACGACCGGCCCAACAGCACCAGCACGAGGGCCAGCAGGCTCGCGCTTGGCATCCCAAACCCAAGCCAGCGGCGTCCTCTAATGGGAAGCAAGGAGGTAAAGGTCCAGGAGGTCCCTCGGACGGTCCCTCCTCCAAGCCTGCCCAGTGACGGGTTGAGGGGCATCGCCCCCAACCTCGCCACCCTTCCCTGGGTCACCTCCGTGGGGGGACGGCTCTGCCACTTCCTTTCCGACTGGTCCGCTATCACCATGGACCGTTGGGTGTTGGAGGTGGTAGGAAAGGGCCTGCCTCTGGAATTCGAGCAGACCCTTCCCCTTTGAGCCATCACCCCCCAGGGGGCCACGGGGTCCGAAGCCTCGCTGTCGGCCCACCAAGCCGATATTGCCCTGCTCCTCGAGATAGAGGTGATCAGGAAGGTGGCGGATCCTCCTCCAGACCCGGGGTTTGTGTCCAGGAAATCCTGGTCACAAAACGGATGGGGGGCTGGCGCCCCATTCTCGACCTGCACGACCTGAACAGGTCCCTAAGGTCTTGGACCTTCAGGATGGTCACTCTGGTTCAGATAATCCCATCCTTGGAATTAGGTGTGTGGTTTTGTTCCCTGGACCTCCAGGATGCGTTCTTCTCGTCCCGATCCGTCCGTTTCGTCAGAAATTTCTCCACTTCAGAGCGGAGGGATCTCTTTACGAGTTCCGGGCCATGCCCTTCGGCCTCTCTATAGCTCCCAGGGTCTTCACCAAATGCATGGCAGTGGTGACAGCATTCTCTTGGCGCGGAAGGTCGGGTGTACCCTGCCTGGTGGGCTGGCTGTTGGCAGCCCCTCCAGAGCAGAGGTGGAGCAGTCAGAGATCTGGCCTCAGGTTTGCTGTTGTTCCTCCTCTTCCAGCGAGGCCAAGTTGGAACTCGTGCCGAAGCAGGTGATACCCTTCATCGGGGCAGAACTCGACTCTCTTCAGAGCCAGAGCCAGAGCTCAGCTCCTGGCGGATAGGGCCAGGATTCTTCCTCCCTGCCCAATCATTTCTGGTTGGGCAATTGTGCCCTGACCGGGACTCCTGCGTCTCCTGGGCCTCATGGCAGCCTGCACCAGCGTAGTCCGTTGGGCCTATTGGTACATGCGTCCCCTTCAACGGGGACTGGCCAGTCAGTGGTCACAATGTTTCGATCCATTGGATCAGTTGGTGACAGTGACCCAGGAAATGTGGAACGCTCTCCAGTGGTGGACCGTTCCGGCACATCTGCAGGAGGGCATCCCGTTACGTCTGCGAGCGGCGGTCTCTCTATCGTGAACACATCTCTGATGGGTTGGGGTGCCTTGTCGGGGGAGCACAGAAGCGCCGCGGCCTCTGGTCCCCTCGAGTCCGATGCTATATCAACCTGCTGGAACTCCAGCGGTCCCCTTCTCTATCACCGCCTTGGCTCCATTTCTCACGGGGTCAAGTGGTTCGGGGTCCAAGCAGACTGATACCACGACCATGTACTACCTAAACCGCCAGGGCGTGACGCGCTCAATGCTGTTATGCAAGGAAGCTCTCCGCATATGGTCTCGTGCACAGCCTGGAGGCGGATCTCCTAGCCATTCACGTGGCAGGAGCCTCCAACACCCTGGCCGATGCCCTAAGCCAGATAGGGGCTGCGTCTCATGAGTGGTTCTCTCTTGCCGGAGGTGGTACAAGATCTCTTCTCCCACTGGGTCACGCCTCAGGTGGACCTTTTTGCCTCCAGGGAGAATGCGAAGCTGAGACTGTTTCATGCCCGCCCCCCTCAGCAGGGCTCGCTGCAGGGGGATGCCTTCTCGAGGCCGTGGACCCCAGACCTCTTCTACACCTTTCCTCCATTTCCCTTGATCCACAAGGTGCTTCTCAAGGCGAGGAGGGACAAGGCGCAGGTGATTCTGGTAGCCCCAGACTGGCACCGCCAGCTCTGGTATCCAGATCTCCTTAGTCTCGCTCAGGCTCCGGCGGCTTCCAGCCCGCCCGGACCTAGTCTCAGTCATCAGGAGAAGGTATTCCATCTGGACCTTCAATCCACACCTGCCTGGCGGCCTGGTTCCTGGTGGCCGAATTCCAGGCCTTGGGTCTTGACCAGGTCCTCAACGTTGTTGCGTCCCGTAAGGAGTCGACCAGAAAATGCTATGCCTTCAAATGGAAGAGATCCTCCATTTGGTGTCTGGGAAAGGGCCTGTACCCTTCCTCCTGTTCCTCGACAAGCATTCCGGACTACCTGTGGTCCTTTTCTCAGCAAGGGCTTGGGTCGACGACCCTTAAGGTGCACCTGGCAGCCATCTCTGCTTATCGGGCGTGGGCCAGAAAGCAGTTGGTGGCACAGGAGAAGGTGGTCCTGAGTGCTTTTCTGAGCCTTGATCATCCCCCGATGCGAGAACCTCCCACCTCCGTGGGATCTACTGCTGGTATTGGCCAAGCTCACGGGCAAGCCATTACAGAACCAATGCACAGGTGTGATATCTCCCACCTGTTGTGGAAGACCCCGCCTTCTTGGTGGCTATCACGTCAACCAGAAGGATGGAAGAGCTCCAGGTACTTCCTTTGAGTCTCCCTAGCTGGTCTTCCACAGGGACAAGGTTGTCCTGCGCCCCACCCGGAGTTCCTTCTGAAGGTGGTGTCGGAGCTTCACCTTTACCAGGTGTTGACTCTGCCGGTGTTCTACCCCAATCACACCTCGGAGGCTGAATATAGGCTCCATACTTTGGACCCTAGAAGAGTGCTCGCTTATTATAAGGAGCGGATGGCTGAAGATTCGGGGAGAGTTCGCCAGCTGTTTGTCACCTATGCTGAAGCTGCCCTAGCAGACCTGCAGCCAGACGGCGATGAGCAGGTGGGTCACCTCCTGCATAGATCTCTACTATAGGTTGGCGGGCATGGAGCCTCCCAGAGGGATAAGAGCTCATTTACCGCCATACCGCTGCATCGGTAGCTGCTTCCAGGATGTCCCTATCCAGGATATCTGCAGGGCTGCTACCTGAATCGGCACATACCTTAATTACCCACTACCACATCGACCTTGAGTCACGCCAGGATGCTGGTTTTGGGGCCTCGGTTCTCCAGTCTTTATTCCCTAAGTAGGGGGTGTGCACCTTGCCTCCATCCTCCCGGAGAACTGCTAGGAGTCTGCCAGACAGTGTGGATGAACAACATATCCATGTCCCTAGAAATACAGGTTACTCACCTGTGACAGCAGTTCTAGGAATGGTATATGTTGTTCATCCACATGACCCACCCGACCTCCCCGGCTTTGACGCACAACCTGGCTTCCAGTGGGCTAGATCTGGCGTCATGGGGCGGGCTGAGTTTACCACCGGGAATTGGTGTGAGGGCCAACGTTGAAGCTTCCGGCCAAGATTTAAGCGGCAGAGAATCTGCCAGACGGTGTGGATGAACAACATATACCATTCCCTGAACTCCTGTTACAGGTGAGTAACCTGTATTTCTAGGGACATGGATATGTTGTTCATCCACACTATCTAATGATTCCTGCACGACTTATTGCCGAAATCTCCACTCACCAGTGTGTAAAACTCCGTTGTAGCTAATGGTTAGAGCGCTGGAACGGCATACCAGAGGTACGGAGTTCAAACTCGTGTGTCCACATTTTCCTTTCTCATTTCCATCCTTGGTTTAAAAACTATATACCTTGCAGGGGTTAAACTGCACTGAGAAGTAGTGAATTTCTAAATTGGTTTCTGGTTGCAGATTAAGCAACACTAGAGAGAAAGGAATGTGTGACTGTGAAATAGGAAGTTCTTCGGACGCTGTAACCAGTGGGCCTGTAGCTTAATGGTTAGAGTGCTGGAACGGCATACCAGAGGTCTGGAGTTCAAATCCCAGTGCGCCCACATTTTCCTTTCTCATTTCCATCCTTGGTTTAAAAAACTATATACCTTGCAGGGGTTAAACTGCACTGAGAAGTAGTGGAATTTCTAAGTAAGTATGAAGGAATTGATCCTTTCCAATTTGTATGGTTTCAGTAAACATGCATGCAATTAAAAGACTCAAACCCAGCAAAAAAGTGTCATCTTTATTCAGGTGTGTGTGTGTGTGTGTGTGCGTGTGTGTGTGCGCATGGGCATGTGTGTAACCTAAGAATATTTCAGTTGGTACTACATCATTCTGTTTGATAAGTTACTACCCAAACCTCACAGCACCAATGGTACTGAGAGGTGTCACGCTGCCCTAAGCTGAAGCAGGACCCAATGGAAATGAGATGCGGCATCACTGCTAGGACATCTTGTGTAAATCAATTGGTTGTAGCTTGGGAACAGATACCTTTGAAGTAATTTTATTGTGTTATAATAACTAGACTTAATTTTTTTCCCCATATGGAATCCTGCTTAGAATTTGCCGTTATAACCAGCTGGTTGTAATGGCATTCTTGTGTCAGGTTTCCTGAGCCCAGCACACACATTGCTACTCAGCCTCATTAGTAGGAAAGTGAAAGTCACTACTGGCACTTTCTACTTCCAGCCTATATGAAGGTCACGCTCCAGCCTGCAGTGTGCAGGTGAGAGAGGGGGTTGAATTAAATGGTGTGAGGGGGGCTTAACAGTGCCATTTCTTTATCTCCCACTCCCAAACCTTTACAGCAGGACCTTGGCAGGGCAGTACACACACACCATCTTCTCCACTATCCTGGCCTGATGAACAGCCACAATAGGGAGAGAGAACACATGCTACATCTGCACGTCTTTCTCAGCACTGCCAGTGCCCCCAAACCTCACTACTAATATAGTGCTGTGATTTAGGGCTCTGAGCTGCAAACCTGGAGACCTGGGTTTGAATCCCATGGCCCCCACTTGCATACTGTGAAACCCTGAGCAAGCCACTTAACTTCCTTGTGCTCCCAGGTTGCACCTGGAAACCAGCTTCGGCTTAGTGTGCCTTTACTGGTTAAACAATTTCCTCTGTCCTCTTTCCCCATTTGTGTGGTGAAAAAATTGAGCCCAGCAATTGTACAAAGCAAAGTATGGGAAGATATTAAAGACTCAAATTTTATACACACTCTTTGTGTGGGATGCTGTTATAAAACTATGGAGCTTTGTTCTCTGGGTTTATGTATTGCCTTTCTCTTGGGACAGCTCTTGCTGGTCGCCTGTGGTCCATGAGCCCCTTGTTTGGCTCCTCATCCTGCCTAGCATTTTCAATTCCTCCTGACTGGACTATGCCATTACCATCAGCCAAATTAACCTTTTTTTTTTACTTTTCCATTAGCAGATTATGTCTTCTAGGCACTAGAGGGCCCAGTTATAAGTGCACTCACACAATCCAATCCCTGTCTTGTTTTACTTATTGTGTGGTCAGTCTATCCCAATTCATCAGTCTTTGCCCCCTCCCTCTTCTCTACTTCTGTCAAGGCCTATCTCTAGCTACCTGTTTTTCCTTAGATTTGTACAACTTGCTAGTGGCTGTCGGTTCCCTCTGGCAGTGGCCACTTTTTTGCTGACACCCCTCCAGTTTCACTGTCCCATGCCCCCCCCACTATCCAATCTACCCTGACCAGTAAGTGCCCCCAGTCTACCTACAGCATGCCCACTCCACTTTCCCCACTTCCCCTCCTTCTAGTTCTCCTTTCCATCATCTCTAACACAACTCCACAAACTTCTCACTTTACAAACCCTGCCCCCTCTCCCTCCCTCACGATCTCCTAGCCCCCTCCTTCATTCTCGCTATTACCCTCTCTTCCCCTCAAATACTCTGGACTCACTCCCCCCACATACCCCTTGCAACATTATTCACGGTTTCTAGCCACCTCGCTTTCCTTTTTCTCCTGATTATCCACTCACCCAGCCCCCCTCTCCCCCCAAACACATCACAAATACTCTGCCCACCACAAATATCCTAAACTGCACTTCCTTATACTCACACTCCTATTACTTGCCTGAGGAAATGTACATCCCAATCCTGGTCCCCCCCCTCCCCAGCTGCTATTCTCCCATTAACGTGCAGCCTTCCAACACCACCTCTGTCTTCCCAAAAGGCCTAATGGTCCTTCACTTAAATATCTGCAGCCTTGTCCCAAAAATTGATCTGTTACAGCCGATGATACTCTCCCTCACTCCAGACATTCTAATTGTAACTGAAACTTGGCTGAATGCTAACATTTCTGATCCCTCCATTGCCATCCCAGACTATTCCTTAGTCAGGCAGGGTAGGGCAGGTAGGGGAGGTGGAGTGGCCATGTACATCCAGTCCTCTCTCCAATACACTACCGTTCTCTCGTCTGCCTTACCCTCCACTTACGAAGCCCCAGTAGTAAATATTGCCCTGCCTTTCTCCTCCCTTATCTTTATTGCTGGTATCTACTGTCACCCAGGTATCAAGCCCTCTGAATCAATTGACCTCATCACCTCTATAGCTTCCATCTCACACAAAGGTGAGCTTTATGTATTAGGTGATGTAAATCTAAACTGGCTGTCATCAACAACTTCTAAGACACAAAGTGATATCTCTGCTCTAAATCTCTCCCAACTTATCCAAGAGCCTACCCGACTAAATCACAAAACCCAAAACCACTCACTGTAAGACTGGGCTCTCACCTCCCACCCTCACTGAGTCATCAAGTCTGGTGTTCTCCCGGATGCCCTCAGTGATCACCACCCTATCTTCGTGGTCAGGAAGGTCCACAGACCTAAACCGCCACATAAAATCCTTCAACTCTGCTGTTTTAGTTCCCTTGAAATAAACCCTCTCCTCAATGATATATTCAATTCTGATTGGTCCCCAGTTGCATCAGCCACTTCCGTCGACCAAGCCCTCACTTACCTCAAAGACAGATTTATAGCTACCTGGGACTTCCATGCCCTGTTCAAATGCACTAGAGTCTGAGGTATCCATCATCCCAGGATCACCCCTGAATTAATGACCTGCCTCAGGGAGCATGCTAAAGCGTGGAGGAAACACAAGGCCTCTCGACTTCCATCAACATTTACTAACTATTGCAGGCTAAGAAATGCTTGTACTAAAGCAATCAGACTTGCCAAGTCTGAATATTTTAAATCCTCTTTCCTCAGTAACAAACTCCTCCTCCAAATTTTGGAAAGTAGTCCACTCACTATTCCCCGGCCCTTGCATCCCCCAACCCCCATGCTTTATATAAACAACACACTAGAGTTTGAACCTTGCATAGTGGCTCAGGAGTTCAACTCCTAATACATCTCCTGTGTCTCAACCCTTCTAAAATCCCTCCCCTCAAGCCTCTCCTCCACTCATTCTCCCTCTCCTACCACTCAACCCCCTGTACCCACCCCCCTTTCTCATTCTGTCCTAGCTCCCCTGAGGAGACACTAATGACTCTCCTCTCTCTCAATCCCTCCAAAGGCTCCTCTCCGGATGACCTTGACCCTAAACTTCTCTACCTCTCAGCCCCAGCAATTGCCTACCCTCTCTCTCTCTCTAATTCTAAATCTCTCCTTTACATCCTCCTCCATCCCTATGCCCAGGAAACATGTGCTGGTCCTCCCTCTTCCTAAGGGTGGCGATCTTTCCTCCCCTGCCAACTATCACCCAGTCTCCCTCCTCTCCCCCTATGCTAAGTTCCAAGAACACCTGGTCCTCTCTCAACTGACCTCTTTTCTTGCTGACTCCTCTTTCTTCACCCCTTTTCAATCTGGTTTTCAGAAGAACCACTCCACTACCACCTCCCTCCTTAGGCTCACTGACTCCATTCTTGCTGGGATGGACAATGGCCTCATCACCTCTGCCATCTTTGTCGACTTCATCAAGGCTTTTGACACAGTCTCCCATACCCTGCTTCTCAACTCCCGTATGGCTGCTGGTTTGTCTACTGCGGTTCTTACCTGGTTTAGAGCTGACGTCACAGGCAGAACACAATCAGTCAGGATTCAGAATGCAATCTCTCCACCCCTCCCAATCTCCACAGGGGTCCCACAGGGCTCTGTGCTTGGCCCCATTCTTTTCTCCATCTTCCTAAATGACCTTCCCTCAGTCTGCTCCCCCTTCTTTTCTATCCGTATGTATGCCAATGACATTGTCTTGTTCACCTCTGGCAAAACCACCATTGATGTAGCAACCACTCTTCAGCATGACCTTCACCAGGTTCAGCTCTGGTTTGCCTCACGTCAACTATTCCTAAATGCCAAAAAGACAGTCTCCATGACCTTCGGCACTGGGAAGAGACTCCCTAGGCTCCACCCCTTACCCTCTTTCCACACCATTGATGGAACCATCCTTGAGGACACCCCCTCTTTCAGATACCTTGGGGTTTGGCTGGACCAACACCTCAGCTTCTCTGGCCACATTGATGCCATTCTAAAAAAACTGTGCCCCAGGCTTGGAGTCCTTTACAGGAACCATAGTTGCATCCCTCCTGCGGCCTGGCGAGAACTTGTCCAGAAGATTATCCTCCCCATTTTTGACTACTGTGATGTAGTCTATGGTGCCGCTCCCATATCTTCCCTTACCAGACTGGACTATCTTTTCAACTACTTCTGTTGATTTGGCCTTGATGCCCCATCTTGAACCCATCATTGTGACCTTTACCATGCCCTGTCCTTCCCCCCCACATGCTAACAGACACCTGGCTCACTGTGCTAAGCTAACTTCCAAACTTTGGCTTGGTGTACTTCCTTCCTACCATTCATGCTCCCTCCCTCCCCCCACCTTCCTTCCACTCCCTCAGATCCTCCAATACTCACACCTTGCTACTCCCCCATCGTACCATCCTCATTGGCCAGTCAGGCTTCTCCCATCACTTCCCCAAAATCTGGAACTCCCTCCCACCTCAAATACGACACTCCTTCTCCTCCCACTCCCTTGTCTCTGCCTTACATAACTTTCTCTCTGCTAGCTGTTCTTGCTACAATCCTCCTTAACTTGTTCCCCTATGAGTCTGCTTCAGCTTCATGCCCACCTCTTTCCAGCAAAACCCTCCCCCTACATTCTCCCACCTGCACCCCTTCCTTTCCACCTTACTCCCACCCCCTGTTCCCTCCTCTGTATACCACCTTACCCTCACTACCCACTCGCCGTTGCTTGGCCTAGGCCCTGGCAGGGTCCTCTGCATCCTGGAGGAGTCCAGAACCTAGGTAAACACCTTCCTCACCTCCTACTCCCACCCCATTCTTTCCTGAAAAGGCTGGGTCTCAGCCACTCTTCTCTCCCACCTCCCTCTCTCTTAGTCCTTCTGAAGCCTACTCTCCATCATTGCCTACTTCCCTCCTGTCGTGCTCTACCTCTGCTGCCTACAACCTGCTTCCCTCCTGTTGTGCTGTACCTCTGCCTTGTGCAGGCAGGGTCCACAGCATACTGGAGGGACCAGGCCCCGACAAACCCTTCTCTTCCCCCTTCTTCCTTCCTGACATGCTGTAACTCCCACTGCCTACAACCTGCTTCCCTCCTGTTCATGCTTGACCTCCACCTGGTGCAGGCAGGGTCCCCAGCATTCTGGAGGGGTCAGGCCTTGGCAAACCCTTCTTCTACACCCCTTGCCTTCCCCACCTCCAAATCCTCCCCTTTCCACCACCCCTGCTCTCTGCCTGTATGCCCACCACCCACCCAACTTCCCGCCCCCTCCTTCCTAGCCATAGTTATTGGCTAATCCCTAATCTCTAATGCACTTATAGTCAACCTCGAACTTCTATTACACCTTGCAAATTTTGTTCTATCTGTGTCTCTCCTAGCAATCTTGCCCTAGTTCAACCTCCTTGTATTCTATCCAGCCATTTTCTAACTACACAGCTATGTCCCACCACGTGTTTTCCAAAGATATTTGTGCTAGCGTATCTACCTAGTTCAAGACTGTTAGCATTGTATCCATCTAGTTCATACCTGTTAGCATTCCTCCTTTTCAGTACTTCTGTATAGTCTGCTCACTTTATTGAATGTAATCAAATTGTATATCTATATTGTGTACCAGATCTCTGTATACTATCCTCATGGTCCCCTACCCCCCCCCCCCCGGTTGCACCGGAAGACGAGCAACTTGTTACTCAGCGCGCCTTCTTGGTGAAACATTTCAATAAATAAAAAAATAAATGTAGCATCCTACACCTTAGATGTGTATACAATTCTCATTATTCAGCCTCCCCATGCATTAGTCTGTGTTTTCTACTTGAATTCACAAATCACAGTGAGGAGATGATTGCAGCTTTCTGGTCTGGCAACAGATGCCTGACCTGAGCAGATGCTATATACTGAACTACTTGAAACAACACAGAGCTGTAACACTTTTGTCAGATACTCACTTTCAACCTTGAAGTCACATATGGGACAAGTAAAAGCAACCTCCAGTTATAGACAACACTTGAAATTCCATCATCAGCAAAAGCTGAATCCTATAAGGATGGGCAGTTACCGGGTGTTTCAACTTTCTGTAACTCCACACACATTGCAGGTCTTGTTATTGTTTCAAGAATGAAAAGAAGTGAATTACAAGGCTAATTAAATACAGTATTAATGAGGTGATGGCCCTGTGTCATTTGCTACTGGATCAATCATCAATGGTCAGTTAATGACTGAACCAGCTGTGAAACTGACATGAATGGCCACCTCGCATAACTGCGCCGTACTACAGTGTGCTGCCAGGACCACACACACAGAATTGCCCGTCAGCTGATGTGTGAGCTGTCAGCTCGGAGTGCTTAAAAACAGACAGGAACTGCAGTTAGTAGGAATGGATGCATAAATCTATAAAAATGAAAGGGAACTTTTTTTGTCTGCTTTAAAAAATGTCAGCCACCAACACAACTTTTGCCCTGCTTAGTGATGTGATATCAAGGCATTTATTCAATGAAGTAAAATCCATTGCTAAATATACAGGATGGTTGTAATTGTGCAACTGTGACAGACAAGGTTCTACACCGTGCAGCCGCACTGTATTTGACAGCAGCTCAGCGGATGTGCACACATGTCACCATGACCTGACTTAATGATGCTTGCGCAATGTCAGTTGCCACAAAAGTTATATGCCAATTCCACCAGCTCAAGAAAGAAAAACAAGAAAGCCAGTAAATAAAATTTGTAAATATCCTGCATTGCAAGACTGGATTAGCTTTAAATTGCAATAACGACTGAACTGGTGGTTGTTTCTTGGGGATTAATGATGGGGTGGCAGGTGGTGGCCCAAGGTGTAGCCAAGGGCCACCCAACTCCCCCCCCCGACCCAGTCAATAATTCCCAGGAAACAACTACCAGTTCAGTAGTTATTGCTTAAGTAATTTAAAGGCTCAGAAAGAACAACGGTATGTTACATAAATGATACACAAAGGCATATGCTTTCCAATTTGCATTGTTTCTGTAAACACACATACAATAAAAAGCCTCAAACCCAGCACAAAGCAAAGATATGCGTGTGTGTGTGTGTGTGTGTGTGTGTGTGTGTGTTTTGGGGAAGGGTAACCTAAGAATGTTATAATAGGTACTACATTCTGTTTGACAAGTCACTACACAATCCTCACAGTAACAGTATTACTGAGAGGCATCAAGCTAAAGTATAGTAGGACCCCAGTGGAAAAAAGCTGTGGCATCACAGCTCGGCTATCTTGTGTAAATAAATTACTTCTAGGCTGGGAGCAGATACATTTTGGAAGCTTTTATAATGTCTTTTCCTACTTAAATTTACAAGGCAGACTGAGGAGATAAGTTGCAGCATTCTTGACCAGCAGCACATGTCAGACAAAGACAAGTGCCGTATACTATCTAAGCAATGTTGGTCTGCACCTCCACTTTTTACATATCTTCAGTTGAAAACAAAAAGCAAAATCAGCAGTGGTAATATCAGCTTCTAGCTACAGCCAACACTTCAAATTCCAAGGTCAGCAAAAGTTGAATCTTATAAGGATGACTAGCTATAGAAGCTTCGCTTCCTGGGACCAGACATGTTTTATGTTGCAATGAGTGAAAAAGAGGTAAAGTATTTTAAACACTGATCAGAAAGCAGGAGAGCAATATATACAGTAGGTTGCATAAATGGCACAGTAAAGCAGATAGTTTCCAGTTTTATTTCTGTAAATACACATACAATCAAAAGCCTGAAACCCAGCAAATAGCATCATTGGAAGTCCTTGCTCATGCTTCACAGTCCCAGTGGTTCTCATCAAGCTACCCTAAGCAGAGGTAGGACCTCAGTGGAAATGAAATGTGGCATCAGTTAGGAAGTCATGTATAAGTAAATTGCTTGTAAGCTATGAGCAGATGCCTTTGAAGTATTTTCTTACTAAAAATCATAAGTCAGATTGAAGAGATAAGTTGAAGCATTCTGCACCATGACATAGCCAAGTGCTATATATTACTTGAGACAAAGGCAAGGCAAGGCAAGGCAATTTTATTTCTAGGGCACCCAATCCTTGAGGCTACGGGCACCTTAATAGAGCAGCAATTCAATTTTCAACACAATAATAAAATCAGCAAGAACAGCCATATAAATAGATACATACTATCTAAAACAGTAGGGAAGTAAGAGGTGAAATCTAGCAATGTCAAAAAAGCAGCCTTTATCAATAAACCTCATCAGAGATTCCATGACCAACACATGTTAACCTATAACAAACTATACCGAATGCTGCAACTTCCTTAGCCATAAACTTTTCTGGTCTTGTTACTGTTGTAGTGAGTGACAAGTGGTGTAGTAATTTAATACCTATAATAACATTTGCTGCTATGCCTCTGCCTCACCACAGTACAAACACCACTGTTAGCTCTATGCTGACCTAAAATGACCTAGCCCTGCTGCTCACTGACTCCGGTCCTACGGCTCTCTTATTGACAGTATAACAAGATCAGGCCTCCCCCAATCCCGCGCCTCCTTGCTACACTCCCAAACCCCCTCCTATGAGCTACGATCAAATGACCAAGCCCCTCTCTATATCCCCAGACGTAAAACCACTATGGGTGCATGAGCTTTCTTATATGCTGCCCCCAAGTATTGGAATTCTATCCCCCAAGCTATATGTTCAGCACCTACCCATGTTCATTTCAAGAAACTCCACCATGAATATCTATATGCATCAAATCCCTGAACATGCTTCCAGCCATCTTAAGTTTTCCATTCCCCCATCTCTTATCCTTGCTATATCACACTCTACTTTCAACCCTTCCTCCACTTGCTTTCATCTTCCCCTCCCTATCTGCACCCTCTCACTCCCTCCCCCCCTCCTTCTCCCCTTCCTCCCCTCCACTCTTTCTAGGTGCATAGTCCTCATAACAGTACTTACTGTATACAGTACACTACAACCCACTAGATCAACTCTGTACTTCTTGTACTTGTCTGTTCTGAATATCTCACTGTATTGTTTATATTTTGACCTGGTCCAACTGTGTACTTCACTGATTCGCTAAGTTGATTGTATTTCTGACCCCTTCACCTTGTATCACCTATGTTATGTGCTGTGTCACATTGTTGTTGTTCATTGTATTCAACTTGTATCTTCCCGGGTCGTGCCTGAAAATAGGCATCCTTATGCCTAGTGCACTCACCCAGTTACCAAAAGCAAATAAATAAAATAAATGTGATCAGAAAGAAGAACGATATGTAAGATGCATAACTGGTACAACAAGATAGATACCTTTCAATTTGTTTTCTTTCTATAAATGCACATACAATCAAAAACTTCAAATCCAGCACAATGAGTATGCAGATCTGTCTGTGTTGGGGGGTTGGGGTATCTTGACTAAGAATGTTTCTATAGGTACTACATTCTGTTTGACACATCACTGCTTAGACCTTACAACCAATTCACACACACTACCCATAACATTAATCTTTAAAATCTGCACAAAAGAGTACACATGATGCCGACTAAAAACTGCTTCTTCGGTATGCTACCATTAAGCATACTAAATGCATTTTTTACCATACAGTATGCACATAATCGAAGTAGCTTAGTGACAACCAGAGATAAGCTGCAATATATCTTGACATATCACTGATAAATTTCATTGAAAATAGTGGGATTTTGCTGTGATATACCTACAGTAGTTTTGTAATGTATGTGAGGATACATTCTGCCTGTTTATTATTTATTTTAGTAGCTGGTAGACCAAATGTGCTGATAACTAATGATGGCACACCAATTCAACTGATAAATCATTTATTGGCAGACTTGGTCTGTTATTGCAGATTCTGCAGCAGGATTTATTTATAGAACACCAAACTCTGATTCAGATTCATGCAGTTGAAGCTGTTCAGTGGCACGTGGCAAATCACTTAATCGCTAGTGTTTTGCTTTGAAAATGCATCCTAAATGGTGCTCATAACAGAGCTGAAAGAAGAAGTCACTGCAATGTAAACTATTGCATAATCCACCCTTAGTTCCAGTTTCAAGTTTGAAATGCAGGTGGTATTGACACAGATTCAAAATGACAATAAGCATAGCACACTTGTGTGAGCTGCAACAAACTCATCATGAATTATCTTGTCTTATTAAAAGTCTCATTTAAAAAAAAACCTAGCAGTTACAGCCTTGTTTTATTTTCACACATGTTAGTTGAAACAGAAAAAAGTTGAGTGTTTTAGCAGTTTAAAACTTTGATGGTACTTTTTCCTATTTAACCTGCAAACAAAAATATGCTGATAGGAATTTATGATCATGACAATCACGGCAGTTTCCTGTTCATTAGCTGCTGCTTACCTTTTTTTTACTTTTAGAATGATCCCGTCCAAAAGAATGATTGTTGATGTAACACTCCAAGGGTAACACGCTTAACAGAGGGAAAACAGAAAACATACCAAACTGCTTTATGGCTATCTAGAGGAGAACTGATGAAAAAAATGATAAAAACAGAAGAGTACCCAACAGGGGTATGTATTTGTTCGTTGGCAAAAAATTTCATCATATAGTATTTTTATAGCAAAAATGTATTTTTGACATCCTTAGATTCATCCTCAGTGTATTTTTAGTTTTCTCAGATATTGTTAAAACAGCATTTATAGCTAACTTTGTAATTAATGTCTCGCTTCCTTGAAGATGGCTGCCACTCGCAATTTTTGAAAATCTGTTCCACTGAGGTTACTTTTTAAATGTAAATACTAGATTCATACTGTAGACATATTAGGACGGTGCTACCACATGTTTCTGATGGTAAATAAGACAACACTGTACCAAGATATTACATTTTGTTTATGGCGGGAATGGCACGAGAGTCAGAACTTTTACAAAACTTGAAAATCCCATATCTTGGTTCAGGAATGAAAGAAAATGAAAAGAAACATGTGTATCTTGATATTTTTTGCCAGATGAACATTATTGCTGAAAAAAATATATGGTTACTAAAAAGTACTGCCACTTTAAGGCTGACCATATGAAAATCATCCATGTCCCAATGGAGTGAAAAAAAAGATGCCTAACTACCTTAGGGCCATTCACATGTAAATCCACATCCAATGAAAGAGGATAAAAAGTACTCAGCTAGTTTAGGACAATCCTAAAAGGTAATCCTTGTTCCTTCACATCAATGTAAATGATTTTGGTGCCTTTGCTGACATCCAAGAAGATAGTTGACAGGATAACAGTCATGGTGCATAGAGGCACAGAAGAAAAAATTACTCACCATAGTAATCTTGTTTCTTCAAAGGGATCACTCATTATGATTAAACTTAATGCAGTCAGCCTCATGTGCTGAACTGCCCGGGGAGATGGAATTTTATGTAAATTATGGAACTCTCAGTTGGCTCATGCCATTTTCAAACTGCTGCCCTAGCAACTGCTGCATTCTGAATGCTTCAGATTCTTATGGAGCCTAACTGGGTAAAAGACCCACTAGCTAAAAATTAACAAACCTTAAAAATAATATTTTTTGCCCTTTCAGGTCAAAACATCCTTAACCAACAAACCTAAGAAACTTGAGACCACCTGGACACCAACTGGCTAAACAAAGTGAGTCTCTATCTTAACCTATATAGGATAAAGAAAAACCCTAATGCAGGATGCAGAGCAACTTCTATAGGTTCTAGTAGGGAGGTGGAGGTTTTAATCATAATGAGTGATCCCTTTGAAGAAACAAGATTACTATGGTGAGTAATTTTTTCTTCTAACCCCAGGAATCACTCATTATGATTAAACTTAATGCAGACTACCAAGCAGTACCTTTGGAGGTTGGGCAGAGAACCTATTTTGGAAACAGGCCCTGCAGTACTTGCTGTACCAAACCTAGCATCACCTCTGGATTGCAAATCCAGGCTGTAATGCTTTGTGAAGGTATGTACTGTTTTCCATGTAGTTGCTTTACAGATTTCCAGTAGCGGAATGTCTCTTGATGCTGCCAGTGAGGCAGCTGTGCCCCTGGTGGAGTGTGCTCTCAGGCCTAGAGGTACCTGTTTAGGCACCTTACTATAACAAAACTGTATACATGCCACTATCCAGTGAGCAATTGTACGTTTTGTTGCAGCTCTGCCCTTACCAACTTCACCATATGTGAGAAAGAGCTGTGACTGACTTGTCCTGTAAGATTTGATTCTGTCAATGTAGTGGCTGACAGCCCTTTTGACATCAAGGGAGTGAAGTCTCCTTTTTGGAGAACTGGAGTTGTCTGTAAAGAAGACATGTGGAGTGATAGACTGATTTAAGTGAAAATCAGATACCACCTTGGGAAGGAATTTTCTATTAGTTTGCTTGTTTGTTGTTTGTTTATTCGCTTAATGGGTAGGCACACTGGAAAACTAATTCCTTTTACAGGTACGACCCACATAAAATTACATATATTCAATACAAAAGACATACATATACAATACAAATATAGCAGACCAAAAATGTCTTTGTTACAAAAAAGATAATCATAAAAAACATTTACAATTAAATTGAAATTCAAAAAACATCCTTAATTCATCTGCAAACATTTTAGCAGAACGTAACTGTCTTATGTCACAAGGAATTTCATTCCAAATGAATGGGGCAATATAAGCAAAGGCTCTCTGTCCACTTTTAGTTCTCATAAATGGAATTTTGAGAACCAAACCATCTATCCTATGTCTAGAAAAATAGCCCTCATTATACGGCCTCAACAAATTACACAATTTTTGTGGAACTCCAGAATTAACAATTCTATGTGTAAATTTAGCTACATAATGCTGAAAATTTAATGAAACCGGAAGCCAACACATCTCTTTCAAAATCTCACTAAGGACTACCTTGTCCCTATGGAATGAGATGTAGTCCACATCTGTGTACAGGGCTTGTAATTCACTGATCCTTCTGGCTGAAGTAATGGCAACCAGGAAAACAGTTTTCCAAGTGACATACTTCAAATCTGCGGTTGCCATAGGTTCGAATGGTACATCCATGAGTTTAGCAATGCAAATATTTAGATTCCAGGTCAGAACCAGTTCCCTTAGGGGAAGGTGCAGAAGATTAAGGCCTTTAAAATACTTTCTAAATACCGGATGAGAAGCCATAGAACTCTCCTTACCAACTGACAGGTAAGCAGAGACTGAAGCTAGGTGAACCTTGAGGGTGGAAGGCCTCAGGCCTAAGGAATGTAAATGTGTCAGGTAATCTAGAAGAATAGCCAAATCAGCCCCGGAAAGGGCTCAAGCCTCTACCTGTACCCCATATTGTAAATCTTTTCCACTTAGAAGCATATGTCTTCTTAGCAGAAGACTTCCTGGAACCCCTAGCACTGTCAGCACCTGTTCTGATAGATTAAGGTTAGCAAACTCTAAGTCCTCAAGAGCGACACCTTGAGCCTCAGTGATTTGAGATTGGTGTACAGGATCCTGCCCTGAGAGGAGGTTAACAGGTTGTGCCTCCTGGGCAGATGGATTGGGGAAACCACTGACAGAGACAGCAGAAGAGAGTACCAGTGCTGTCTCGCCCAATCCGGAGCCACCAGTATCATTTTTGCTGGCTGGGACCTCAATTTCAGTAGGGTCCTGAATATCATAGGGAAAAGAGGGAATGCATACAGAAATTTCCCCTGTCCAATCCACGGCCAAGGCATCCAGGGAGATTGTGCCCCTTAGAGGAGGCCTGCAACAGTACATTGGAAGCTGGTGGTTTTCTGGGGAGGCGAAGAGATCCACCTCTGGAGTGCCCCATTTTCTAAAAATTGTACCGAGTACCTGAGTATTCAGGCACCACTCGTGGTGGTCCTGACTTATCCTGCTTAAAGAGTCTGCCAGCACATTGTCCTTCCCTGGAAGGTGTATGGCTGACAGGGATACTCCCATGGAGTATACCAGGGACCACAGTCTCATTGCTTCTGTGCACAGTAGATGTGACCTGATACTTCCTTGCTTGTTGATGTAATACATGGTTGTGGTGTTGTCTGTGTAACCCCTAGATGGTGCTATCCCAGGGGCTACTACCCCTGCCTGATTTGCCACTAACAGGTTGAGGGGCCTGGATCCGATGGCGGGTGCCTCCACCCAGAGGTCAGGGTTTGCAATAGTTAAACTAGCTTGGTCACAGCCCTCTGGGACACTGCAACCCCCCTTTCTTCCCACTAGTGGCCCACACAATATATCAGAATTACCTTCACAGTATACACTTACCCCCAGGACTGGTTCAGGCACTAGGACCTCCTGTAAAATAAGATAAAGTGCAACAATCACAGTACAATACTTTAACATAGACAAATACCTCAGGCAGTATAACTTTGCTGAAACAAGCAGCTCTGATTTATTTAGGGGGATATAACAAGGACAGGGGAATCAGGTTAATTAGCTTATCACTTTACTCATCTACCTATGGCTCTGTGCACAGGCCTATCCCTACCAGTTACTGTCCCTGGGTACCTAAGCCCTAGTGGCTAGTCCAAACCGTGGCAGCTGGTAGGGGCCCTGTCACACAGAGAAAAGAAAAATTAGTTAAACAGTCAGCAGTACAGTAATTCCATTTGGATTCAATGTGGCAATTCAACAGGGAGCGACCCTGAATTAGTACTCACGACCTCCAAACAAGATAGGGTCCTTCAATGTCAGCAGGGCTACTCTTGAGCTCCACAGACTCCTCACACATTTATATGGCAAACTGCAACAGGCAAAAGTCCTTTAATGGCAGCAGGATTCACTTGAGCTACAAGCCTCCTCACACATTTATATGGTGAACAGTAACAGGCAAAAGTCCTTTAATGGCAGCAGGATTCACTCGAGCTACAAGCCTCCTCACACATTTATATGGTAAAAGAAAGTACTATACCAGGCAGGCTGCTTCTCTATCCCGATCGCAATTACTGCACAATACCCGGGAGAACACACAGCAGATTCAGTTCCTGACAGACAGAGTGCAATTCAGCAATTTCTCCAGTCTTCTACAGGGTGAGCCTGGTTTCTACTCTTCATATATCCTTTGATTCTCTTCACAGGACGGATTCAGTCCTAACAAGCAGTTACACAAGCTGCAGACCGGAACTCTGGGCCTTACACACGTTTCCCGACTAAAACTGCACACCGGAAAAAGCACAGGGCTCCTTCCCTCTTCACTGCCAGAGCTCAACTGAAACTCCAGCAGACAAAACTGGCACTTCCTTTGAGTTCCTCCCAGTTCTTGGCTGGATTGGCTGTCACTCACAGTAGACTGCCCTGTTGGTCCAAAAGGCGCCAAGTCCAAACTACATCTCCCAGAGTCACTGCCCATACAATCCTCTTGTGGCTGGCTCAGATTACGAGTCCAAGTTCTGATTCGTCCAAGGCACCGCTTTAGAGCTACCTTAACCCACACTGATTGGTCCAGTTCAGCAGTTCAAAACTAGAATGGGGAACTAGGCAAACACAGTTCTGACTGCAAAGAAAGCAGGTTAGACAAACTGTACTTTCATTATTACTCTAAATGATTTCTGGCAAACAGTTACATCTTTCAGATAGGTTCCCTTTGCACTCCTAGTGACTGCAAAAATGGAGTGAATTGGCAGCAGCTCGAGTGGTACTCAAGCAGAGAAGCACACAGTCCCCCCATACAAACTAATTATGTCTGCAAGCAGACAGCTCTTAAAGAGACAGTACCAGAGGCTCTAAAAACACTCACTGATAAATGGCTTAAACGCCAAACACCATTCAGGCTTGGAGCATTCAAGCAAGCTCCTGGAAGTCTTTCGAGAACCCCCATTTGCAGGGGGGTTACATCTGTTCTGACTTGCACCACCCTGTTTTGCAGGTAAGGAGCAAATGTTTTCAAAGTCAGGTAAACAGCCCTGAGCTCCAAGAGATTTATGTGCAACAGAGACTCCTGGGGGGACCATGTGCCTCTTGCTGTGTGCTCTAACATGTGTGCCCCCCAGCCTAGAAGAGAGGCATCTGTTGTGAGGATTACTGAAGATTGTTCCCTTATAAAAGGCACACCCACCCTGAGGTTGTGCTCGTCCAGCCACCATTGTAAGGCCTGGACTAAACTTTCTGTGACTGGAACCAGTTTGGACATAGGATCCGTCCTTTGAGACCAATACTGTCTGAGGTGGAACTGAATATCTGTCATTTGAAATCTGGAGCCCGTTACCACTGCCATGGCAGATGCCATGTGGCCTAGTACCCTGAGAAATTCTCTGGCTGTTCTGGGTCTCCCAGACACAAAGGACTTCGCAATTTGCAGAATGCTCATTGCCCTGTCCTGTGGCAGGAAGGCTCTGCCCTGTCTGGTATTGAGTTCTGCTCCAATAAACTCCAGCACCTGGAGTGGTACCTGTTGAGATTTTTCTTCGTTTATCAGAAATCTCAGGGACTCTAGTGTGGATTTTGTGAGTGCCAGTGACTGAACTGCATGCTGCAGAGACTGTCCTACTATTAACCAGTTGTCCAGGTAGGGGAAGACTGTTATACCTTGTTTTCTCAAAAACTCTACCACCACTGATAGGCACTTTGTAAAAACCCTTGGTGCTGAAGTTAGCCCAAAAGGGAGAGTTGCAAACTGATAATGGCCTGAAGCCAGCCTGAATCTCAAGAATTTTCTGCGAGAAGGTCTGATAGGAATATGGAAATAAGCATCCCTTAGATCTAGGGAGGCTAGCCAGTCTCCCTTTTGCAAGGAAGGAATGATTACGGCAAGAGTGACCATTTTGAACTTTGGTTTCAAAATGTGCTTGTTCAGAAGTCTTAGATCCAAAATAGGCCACCAATCCCTGTTTCTCTTCCTTATGAGGAAGCATCTGGAATAAAAACCTTTTCCCCTGCTTATTAGAGGCACTACCTCTACTGCTTTGATTGCTAGCAGATGTTTTACCTCTGCTTCCGACAAAATCCTGTGTGCAGCTGTTGCTGGAGCAAAGGTTCTTGTTCTCAGCTTTGGGAATGATTTGAAACTGAGTGCCAAGCCCTGGCTCACTACCTCCAGCACCCACTTGTCTGTGGTGGTGGACTGCCAAGCGTGAAGGTAATGAGCCTGTCTGCCACCTACTGGTGGATCTGTAATAGGGGGATGCGACCTGCACTATCCTGTCAGGGATTCGGTGCAGGCTGTGCCTGAACCTGTGGTGCAGAAGCTGCTCTTCTCATGGTTCTCCTGCCCCTTCCTCTAAAATAACCTCTAGCCTGCTGCTGAGGCTGGGAGGCTTGTGCCTGAAAGAAAGGTCTGGGGTAAAAACCCCTGCCCCTACCTCCCCTACTCTGGGATCTATAAGAGGTGAAGGGCCTATCCTTGGAATTGCTCCAATAGGTGGATTTATATTCCTCCACTTTTTTCATGTATGCCTCAGTTTTATCCCCAAACAAGGAGTTGTTCTCCAGGGGGGGAAATCCATTGCTTTGGCCTGGGTGTCTGAGGTTAGGTTGGTGGCTCTAAGCCATGCAGACCTTCTGAGTGAAACTGACAAAGCCATTAACCTGGATGCAGTATCATTGGCATCCACTGCCATATGAAATTGGTACCTGGTAGCATCAAGTGCAGCCCTTGCTGTATCTTGTAAGTCCACAGCCACTTCATCCGGGACCCTATCAGCCAAAGCTAGAACAGGGTTCCATAGAGCTTTTTGGTACTGTACTGAATATGCCATGTAACTGGCCTGCCGAACTAATAAAGAGGCAGCCATGTACCCTTTCTTTACCATAGCATCCATTTTTCTTGAATCTTTGTCTGGTGGATGGGTAGCCAATGGGATCCTGGCTTTGTCACAGGCAGCAGCTTGGACTACTCCCTCAGGATCAGGATGTGTAAATAGAAAATCAGCTGTAGTTCTGTCCAGCTGGTATTTTTTGTCAGCTTTCTTATCCACACCAGGAATAGAGGTTGGAGTTTTAAAAATCTGCACTGCAGCCTTCTTTAAAGATTTATGCATGGGCAGAAGTAAACATTTCATGGGGGTTAACCCCATCATTTCTAGAAAGTCTGCCTCCTCCATATCTTCCTCTGTTTCCTGAAGGGGAAGGTTCAGGGTTTTCACCATGTTCTTAACAAAAGCATAGTGGGAGCAGTATTCCTCAGGACCCCTGGGAAGAGATCCAAACTCTTGATCAGGGGAAACCTCTGGATCTATAGGTTCCCCTTCAAATTCATCCTCCTCCTCCTCCCCAAACACTTCCAGCACTTCATGCCTTGCTGGGGCTGAAGGAGGAACCGGGGCAGTCAGTGTAGGAACTGGGATTGCACCCTGTAGGGCTTGTAATACTTGTAATGCCTTAGCAATGTCCTCAGCCGAGGGCATAGTATGCTTGTCTGCTAGGAGCTCCTTAGCCTTCTCGGCCGGGGGCGCAGCAACATGTTTTTCTTTACACTTTTTCTTTAATGGAACAGGTTCAGTGCCTGTTTCCACAGCCTTTTTTGTTTTACCTTGTTCAGATTTATCTGAACTCCTGTCAGATCCTTGGCTTTACCTCCATCCTTTTGTGGGAGGAGGAAGAAGCAGAATTATCCCCAGAAGCAGAAGCCATCTCTTCCAAAATTTTAGACCTTTTCTTTAATGTTTTGGGCAAAAGGTCTTACAAATATCACAATTGGCAAATATGTGACTTATACCCAAACAAGAAATACAGAGAGAATGTCTGTCTGCTTTTGCTATAAGTTGCCCACAAGAGTCACAACATTTAAAACCTGTGGGTCCTGTGCGTTTTTTAGGTTTATCCAAATGGACCTCTGACATTTAAGCTAGGCAAAAAAGATTACTTCAAAACACCGTTATTTAACTACCGCTAGCGGTTCCTGGAACCGAGCGCTATTCGGTTCCTGAAGAAAAAGGAACCGAGAAAATTACTAAATTTGGACAAACCTAAAGCGGTTCAGGGAACCAATCACTAAATCACTGTAAATAATAATAATCTGAGATAAGGAACCTTTAAAATAGATGTGGAACCCTCGGTTCCAAGGAACCGTGAGGGAACCACGAATATAAATAAAAACTACTAAAATACTAATTTAGTATACTAAACAATGTTTCCAAGGCAGCAATTTAAAAATAAACTGAAAATGAGTACTTATCTGTAGATAAACTTTAGTCAGAGACAGTTCAAGGAGAGCTCTCCAGGACGTCCTTACTAGGCAGGCGGAGTAAAGAATCTGAAGCACTCAGAGTGCAGCAGTTGCTAGGGCAGCAGTTTGAAAGTGGCATGAGCCAACTGAGAGTTTCATAATTTACATAAAATTCCATCTCTCTGGGCAGTTCAACACAGGAGGCTGACTGCATTAAGTTTAATCATAATGAGTGATTCCTGGGGTTAGAAGAAGTTCAGGTGCTGACTGCTTTCGCCGATACCGGATGCTGTTCCAGTCAAGTTCCGAGGCTCTAGTTCTGTCTGTCTGGAGAAGAAAGCCCTGATCCTCACACTTTGGCATCCAACTCATCACGCATGCACACAATCTATGACTGTCCTCACCTTCAATAATCTCCACCAATAGAATGAGCTCTCCAACAGTCAGCCAGCCACTGGGATGAAATCAATGTCACTTCATTCAGGAACAGAAACAACTAGACCAGTGCTAAAAAAAAAAGGTGAAATCTTAAAACATTTCATCCAGCTGAACTTATCTCTAGTTGCTGCTATATTGTATGAATCGAATATTCAATGGACCCTCTGCTAAAGGTAACATTTATCAGTACTCATTGGGGATGAGCTCGGATGCCTGCAATGTTCCACCACTGGAGAGGTCATGTGAGTTCATCCATAACTTGTACTGAAAAATGTTACCTTTAAATAGAGCCCACTGCAGATATTCCCTATAGATATTGCTAATAAATCTTCTGCTGCTGCATAATGATGGGAAAGTTGCCCTTTTAAAGGCTGCCAGTTTGGATTCAACCTTATAAATGAGTTGTTGAATATTCAGCTGGTATTGCAATGAAACATCAAAAGTAAAGTCTAGCTATCTGCTTTTTGTGTTTGTTGTAGCTGAAAACTTCCTGGGACAGAAATATACAAACTATTGTAAGAGAACTATTTTAGGGTGTTCTGTGGCCCTAATGCATTGTTTTGGTCTTTTTTTCCACTGCAAATTAGTTTGTTCGCTGAGAAATCATGATGAACTAGGCCAACAACCTGGTGTTCATTTTAACTGACTCAAGGGAAAAAGGTCTCATTAGAAATGATACTTGCTGCTGGAGTGCTTAACTGTGATTGCTCATTTGTTTGTTTTGCTCTCTGTTTCATCTCCGGTTCCTTCACCTTTCTTAGGTAAGTGCTATATTTAGTCTGGAGATTTTACTAAAAGAATGCAAGGCAGCTCCCTTGCTCAGCTCATTATACAAGACCTAATTATACGTACATGTTATTTCTAATGAGTGCCTCGGTGATTCCAATATTAATTATTCTACATTACTGTCAAAACATACTGCAGCTTTGTAAAACACAAAACATGACAGCCATCGCTAATTGCTGCCCTTCAATCCTCCTTTTTTGAGGTTTGCCTAATAAGTTGGGAAGTGGTCACTATGTCCCCAGTCTGCACATACTCCCACCAAATGCCCAATAAATGAGATTGTCCCCTAATCAAGGCAATATTTTTGTCAAAAGCCTTTGTAGGGAGGGTCCCCACCTTACATTGCCACCAGACTGCTGGAGATGTTAACAATGGTTCCTGGGTTCTTTCATTACTACTAATGAGGGTGGTAGTAGCCACAGAAAGTAAAATGTGAGGTGCTTCCACGTTCCACCCATAGGCTAGCTAACAATCTAGTACATCCCCCTGGGATGCTGAAACCTGCCCACCTCCCCACAGTAGTCATGGTCTCTGCTATCCCCTCTTCATAGGAAGCAATGATACCACCTTTCAATGGCATGCACAGCAGAACAGCAATCAATAACGATACCAGCTCTGAACAGACAAACACAGTTTTTACAGCTATGGGTGGAGCTTACAGCCATTTTGCATTCTCTTGCTTAAAACGGCTGATCATGGCACCTGTCGTTGGACTTTTGAAAGTACCCTTCTGAAAGTCCAACAGAGCTTGTAACACTCCACCACAGTTGGCCACTACAGAGTAACAGCCACACTATTTTGGCTGTTACTTCCGCATTCTGGGACAAGAACTGCACATACGCAGTTCCACTGGTGCCGCCATCTTGCGAATGGGATAATGCCATTCACCACAACTACGCATGCATGAATGCCACGCATGCACAGTTGCGACACCACCACCATCTTGGAGATGGCAGTCAGTGGCACTCGCTCTTAGGAGCTTTGCAAGCTTGACACAGCTGTATTGGCTCTGGCTAGAGCTTGTATTGACACAGTGACCCCTGCAACAAAAAAGTAGATTAGTACAGCACATTCCATGGGTACCAAGTCGGGGGGGAAGGGCAGAACTGCCTCTCATAGTCTAAGCCACTATTTAGTTAGGGCCTGAAATGGCATGGCACAGTAGTAGTACCACAGCTGCCACTGACAAGGCCCGGCAAGGTGCACACCATTTCCCCCATTATTAAGATATACTGTTAACCACTCTGTACTGTATCTGTCCTCTTATACTGGAGGCTGTGACCCACTTCCTCCTGGTACTAGGACTTACTAACATACTAACTTACTAGACGCCAGCAGAGTAGGCCTATTGGTCTATCACGTTTGCTCATGCTTCAGCACCCTGATTGGGTACCGTAGCCCTCTATCTGTCTCCTTCCCTCATTTCTGTTAAGCACTCCCTGTATGGCAGTCCCTGGGTATCCAGTGTTGGATTGTTGCGGGGCTGTAGAGGTTTCCAAGGGTTGGTCAGAGCTGGTGCACTTATAAACAACTATTGGTGCACTTAGAAACAATTAAGCTCCTTAACAATTCCCCCCAAAGGCCATGCAATTGCTAAAATGGCATCGAACCTTTGGAAGGAAAGGTATTTGTAATCTGGCTTGATGGCTAACTTGCAAACCAGATTCTGTAATCTGACAAAGTTTTCTGACAGGGGCTAAGCATTGTACTCACAGTCACTGGAAAGTGGCTCCACAGGGTGCTATAAGCCACTGTCAGTTAGGTCCTTCAGCTCTACCTTTGGGAGTCACAATACTTCTAACTCAGTACCCACTCTGCCACTTGAAGCTGGCTGCTCTGATCTCTTTCTCTCTCTGTCTCTTTTTGATAGCTGATTTAACCAGCAGACAGGGTCTGTTACTCCTCCACAGATACCTATGTGCTGGGTCGGCTTGGTGGCATTGAGGGTTGAGGTGCTGGACGCCACACCTCATGCCACACCGGCAACCCAGGTTCGGGAATGAGCCAGGGTCGTTAGGGGACAGTGGAGGTAGGGGAAGCTGGGATATGGATTGAGCAGCCATAAAGACAGCTCTCCTCTGGTCTCAGGTGGTTCATTGGATATGTCTTTGTCTTACAAGCAAAGGGTCATAGGTTAGATTCCCAGGGAGAACCTATATCTGCCATCTTAATTAGATGAAGGGAAAAAAAGAGTTTCATTTGGGAGGCAGTATAGCGCAGCGGGTTAAGGCTCTGAGCTGCAGATTTGGAGACTTGGGTTTGAATCCCACAGCCACCTAGGTGCATGCTGTGTGATCCTGAACAAGTCACCTAACTTCCTTGTGCTCCCAGGTCGCATTTGGAAACAAGCTTCAGCTTAGTGTGCTACTCCAGGTTAAACAATGTTCCCTTTCCCATCCCAGGTGGGGACCCAGTCACGCCCGCTGCAGGACTGCCCCCTGGTTGAGGCCTAGAGGTAGTGCAGTCAGGAGTGATCAAGAGTAGGGAAGGTGCTGTGGGTCGCTGCATGCGCATGCCTCCACACTCGTACGCACAACTGCAGCAAGGGGGGGAGAGAAAACAACAACAAATGGAGCTTGCAGGCTCCATGACAACCCCACAGCGCCTGTGCCAGGCCCCAGGAGTCTAGATGTTGGTCTCTGGGGGGAGGAGGGAAAGCTGATGCCCATCACCGTCCGTGCTGCCATGGGGAGACAACCTGTGGGGAATAGCCTGGAGGGTCAGGTACAGGAAAAAGTGGAGGTCCTGAGACTAAGCCCCTCCAAGGGGGATGGAGCCACCTGCCAGCCCCACCATGTACCCCCGTTGCCAAAGTAGGTGGGAGGTGGCGACGGGGGTCAAAAAGCTGAATTTAAAAAAAAAGATAGATACGTGGTGAACTTCAGCTGTCATCTCTTGTGTTGGCTGTAGGCACTTACTAGAAGCAGTACAATTAGCAATGACAAAATAAATCAGGAAGTTTTGACATGGATATTTTGGGTCCGGTCCACAGAAATAAAACATAGAAACATAGAAGTTGTCGGCAGATAAGGACTACCAGGCCCACCCAGTCTGCCCAAAATTCTTTACTTATATTGCCACCAGAGACCCAACTTGGAGTCTGGTTCACACTTCCCTCTTGCTTCTAAGATTCTTTTGTGTGTATTCCATGCATTCTGAAATCCTGTGACCATTTTAGCCCCCACCACTTCCTCTGGCAGGCTGTTACAAGCATCCGCCACCCTCTCCATGAAGAAGTAATTCCTCATGTTTACACTGGGCCTCCACCCTCCAGTTTCATATTGTGTCTCCTTGTCCTCGAGCATCTTTTCCTTTGGAAAATGCTCCCTTCCCGTACCTTGTTTATCCCTGTCAGGTATTTGAATGTTTCTATCATATGCCCCATTCCCTCCTGTCTTTCAGGGAGTACATATTTAAATCCTTGAGCCTATCTTCATAGGGCTTCTGATGAAGAGCCTGCACCATTTTGGTTGCCCTCCTTTCTACTGCCGCCACCCAGTCTATGTCCTTCCAGAGATAGGGCCTCCAGAACTGAACACAGTACTCGAGGTGGGGTCTCACCAGTGATCTATACAAGTGCAGTATTACTTCCTTCCTTCTGCTGGTGATACCACTTCCTATGCATCTGAGCATTCCACTAGCTTTTCCTTCTGCTTTGTCACACTGCTTAGCTGCCTTTAGGTCATCAGAAACTATCACCCCAGGTCCATTTCCTGCTTTGTGACTGTTAATACCTCTCCTCCCATTTGGTACGTTGCCCCTGGTTTCCCGTGCCTGATATGCATGATTTTACAGTTTTTTGCATTAAAACCCAGCTGCAAAACCCTCAACCATACTTCCAGTTTTTTCATATTGTTCCTCATTCTAGTTATACCCCCCTCCCCGTGTGTCTGTTCTGTTGCAGAGTTTTGTGTCATCTGTGAACAGGCATACTTTCCCTTCCAGTCCTTCTGTAATGTCACTTATGAAGACACTGAAGAGGACTGGCCCCAGCACCGATCCCTGTGGCACTCCAGTACTCACTTTGCCTACACCAGAGTGGATGCCATTTAGCACCACCCTCTGACTCCTATCGCTCAGCCAATTCTGTACCCATTTTACTACTTTAGGCCCTACTCCTAGTCTCCTCAGCTTGCTTATCAGTCTCCTATGCAAAACGGTGTTGAAGGCCTTGCTGAAGTCCAGGTAGGCCATGTCCGCTGCCCCTCCTTGATCCAACTCCTTTGTCACCCAAAGAACTCAATCAGGTTTGTCTGGCAAGACCTGCCCCCCTGTGAAACCATGTTGCCTCGGATCCTGTAGACCATGGGCAACAAGGTATTCCCCAATCCTCTCTTTCAGTTGTGATTCCATTAACTTGCCCACCACTGACTTCAGGCTGACAGGCCTGTAATTCCCTGCTTCCTCTCTAGTCCCACTTTTGTGCAGTTGGACTACATTCATCCTCCTCCAGTCCCCCAGCACCTCCCCTGTTTCCAATGATAGATTGAGCAGTGTCATCAGAAGTGCAGCCAGCACATGTTTCAGCTCCCTCATATCCTCGGGGGCACCCCGTCTGGTTCCATTGTCTTGCTTACCTTTAACATTAATAGTTTCTTAAGTACTCTTTCTTCTGTAAAAGGACTTGTGTCCACCTCTCGCTCCCTCATACCTTTGTCCTCAATCTTTGGCCTGCTTCCATCCTCCTCCTCCTTAAATACTGAACAGAAGTATTTGTTCAAAATATCTGCTTTTTGATGGTCCTCTTCCACTCAACCCCTTCGTACCTCTTTCAGCCTTACTGTCCCTGCCTTTGTCTTCCTCTTTTCACTTATGTATCTAAAAATATTTTATCCCCTTTGACACTGATAGGGCAATCATTTCCTCAGTCTGTGCTTTAGCACTCTGAACTGCCTTTCTTGCCTCCCTTTGTTTCTCTTGGTAAGTCTCCTTGTCACCCTCATTCTGCATTTCTTTGTACTGTATCTTCTAAATGCCTTCCTTTTTGCCCTCACTTTTTCTGCTACCTCCTTATAGAACCCTAGTGGTCTCCTTTTTCTCTTGCCCCTGCTAACCTACCTGACGCAGAGGTTCATCGCTCGTTCAGTGCCCTCTTTTATTTTTGCCTACTGTTCCTCAACTCTCTCCAGTTTTCCTATATCTGCTAGGGAGATTCTGAGGCATTCTTCCATTTTCATAAAATCAGCCCTTCTGAAGTCCAGCACCCTCATCCTTGTTTGATTTGACTCTGACCCAAATCTTATGTCAAACCACATTGTACAGTGATCACTGGACCTCAGGTGGTCCCCCACTGCAATGGCAGTCACACTGTCCCTGTTTGACAGTACAAGATCCAGTAATGCCCCCTCTTGAGTGGGTTCCATTACTAGCTGCCTGAGGAATGCCCCCTGCAGGATATCCTGGATGTTCCTACTCCTGGCTGTAGTTGTGGCTGGGAGGCTCCAATCCACATCTGGTAGGTTGAAGTCACCTACCAGCAATACTTCCCATTTACAAGCCATCCTTAGGATCACTTCCATAATTTCCTTATCCACCTCTTACCCCTGTGTTGGAAGTCTGTAAATTACTTCTATTTGAATAGCTGCTCCTTTTCTTCTCTCCAGAATGACCCACAGCATCTTTCCTCCTCCCTGCTCCCCCTGTATTTCTGTGGCTTTCATGCCTTCCCTTACATAAAGGCCAGTCCTCCCCTTTTTCTTCTTACTGTACCCTGTCTTTTCCGAACAGAATATAACCTGGTATGGCCACTTTCCAGTCCTGGTTTACATTTAACCAGGTCTCTGTGATGGCAACTAAGTCCAGGTCTGCTACTGCCATTGTAGCCTCTAGCTCTGCCATCCTGTTGCACAGACTTCAGGCATTTACACACATGGTTCCCCAGGTTAAGTTGCCATCCTCTACCATTTTTCCCTTTTACCCTTCCATCCCCATGTGTCTTCTATATTTTTTACTTTATTCTTGTGTTTCATTTCCTGGCATTCTTTGTTATTTATTCCCTTTCTGGTTGTCTCTCCCTTATTTTTCCCTTTAGTTGCCTCTTGAGCCTGTGGGGGAGGACAGTTTTCATTTCCCTTCCTCCTTCCACCTCCCCTTCAGCTAGTTTAAATATTTGCCAATGAAGCATTTAAACCGTTCCTAAAGATCTTGGTTCCCCCTCTAAATGTATGCAGGCTGTCACCGCTGTTCAGGTCCTCATTCCTCCAGGTGGGGCCCCAGTCCCCAGTCCCCAGTCCCCAGTGAAGCTGAAACCCTCCTCTCCACACTATTCCTTCAACAACCTCATTGAATTCTCCAGTGTGGAGTTTCCTAGCCTCTCCTTTGCTGTAGACAAGCAAAACCTCCAAAAAGGTCATGGAGTCTGCAGGGGGGGAAAAGGATAGAGCGCCTGATGGTTTGCTCTCCTTCTCCGGGGTGGGGTGGCATGGGATGATCTCCCCAATGCTTTACTGCCACCTGCTGGGGCTCTCAGGGGATGTTGGTGCTGTAGGGGGATGCCACCACGTAGGGGTTGACGCTGGCAAAGGACTGAAGCGGACGCACATCTCAGCATGCGCCTGACTTCTTGTGCCTCATTGCACACTGGCGTCAGGAACCAGAATACAGGAAACAACCCTCCGCATCTCCTAGGTGAAGACCTCTCCTGCAACACGCTCCACCCACTGACAGAATCAGGGCAGACTCCGCTGTGCAGGCCCACTCCTCGGAACGCATTGAGGGAGGTAAGGGGGATCTCTCCTTACCCCGCCTGGGGGGTTATCTGGGTCATCAAGGGAGATAAGGAGTGGAGCTGAGCACTCTAGGGGCAGAGCTTGTATGTCGGGAGGGCTGGCGTGTGGAGCGTTGTAGGGGTCCAATTGAGTGCAGAGTGGAGGACAGTAGAGGAGAAAGATAAATAATAAGTAAAAAAATAAAAAATAAAAAAAAGGTCATGGAGCATGCTGTCTGCCTAAGACCCCTCCCCAACTCCTCTAAACTCCGCCTGCACTGTTTCACTCCCTGCCACATCCTTTGCCAGGTCCTTTGTCCCTAGGAGGACAATGACATTCAACTCCCCCTCTTCTTTGCTACTGTCTTTGTGATCCTTAGTATCCACTCACCATCTCTCTGAGCCGTGCCTCTAGGTAGGCACTTAACCGCCTTCTCCGCATCACTGCCTGACCCTAACTCTATTCCCCTAATAATGGAGTCCCCAAACAGGATTTATTTCCTCCTCCTCCTCTTGAGTCCCCTGCCACCCACCCTTGGGGCTTCATCATGGAGGACCCGCACATCTTCTGGATTGAATACAAAGTGAATTGTGTGTATTCAGCTGTGGTGCTCGATAAGTGTGGATACATGTGGATTTGCCTACACAAGCACAATCCACAGCTCCTTGTCACCCTGCATGCATGCATACAGAGTGCTTTGCAGTGGCTGGGGTGTTCTGGAGTCAGAGCTACACTGGACATTGAACATCCAATTGGATGCATGTGTCAACATCCAAATGGCTCCCCTACCATATCCCCATAAGGGAACAAATATTTCTGTAAAGGAAAAAATACATATATGCCCCCAGCCCTTCATGCTGTCTTGGAGGACTGGGCCACCATGTAGTGGGGCAAATCCATCTCCAGTAAAGTAAGTGGCAGCTGTGCTCAGAAACCACATAAAACCTACTGTAGCATCACCCTTTATGTAGCATAGTGACCCTCCGCAAGGCTGCCACAGTGTGCACTGCCAGGTGAGGATCATTTTTAGTGTGAACATACCCCCATGCCCACCCTCATTCTGGCCACCCACACAGATGTGTAGGCAGAGTGGAATAGGGTGTGGATGACTGGTACAACAACACTGTGAATTAGAGAACTGACTTGCAACAAAGTTTCCAGTAACAATCACACAGGAGTGTGATATGCATATTTATGCAACACATATGAACAGAGGTAAGAAAGAAGTAAGTGCCTCAGCTAGGACTTGAACCCAGGCCACCTGGAATACTGTTCCAGTTACACTAACCAGCTGTGCTACTGAGACAACTGGAACCTGGGTTGTTTCCACGCACATTACTCTTTTTCAAATGCACAGCCCAATGGCAATACAAATATTTACTTGTAACAATCACACAGGAGTGCGGTGTGCATATTTATGGAACACATACAGACAGAGGTGAGAAAGAAGTAAGTGCCTCAGCTGGGACTTGAAGTTTCCAGGTAGTGTCAACAGCAAACTGTGAGATGGCTAGTCCTGGATCCCTAATGAAGATGTACTAAAATTGGGCAAGGCCTACAATGTCCTTGGAGTTGGGTGGTTCTAGTGGAGGAGTTCGGGCAAGTTGGTGCATGACCAGTTGCCATAGTTTTACTGGGATGAGCAGTGCTCTCATTGCCAGATGCCCTATCTACACCACATGGAGGCTGAAGCAGCAGCTGAGGATTTGCAGGCTCGAGTATCATCTGCATAGGCCAAAAAAACTGACCTGGATGTCAGTCCGGGAGCAAGGAGTAGAAACATAGAATTTGATGGCAGATAAGGACTGCTTGGTCCATCTGATCTGCCCATTTCTCCCTACCTACACTATTATGGCAGACTGCACCCTATCTACAGCTCTTTCTTCCTTCCCCCTTCTTTTCCACTATAATTTCCTTGTGATTATCCCATGCATTCTTGCACCTTGCTACTGTTTTTATCCCCACCACCTCTGTTGGAAGGCTGTTCCAGGAATCTATCACTCTTTCTGTGAAAGAAGTACTTCCTCATATTTCCTAAATCTACCTTCCTCCAGCTTCATAGCATTCACCTTGTTTGTGAGCATCTTTTCTTCTGAAAAATACTCCCCTGTTTTACCTTATTTACCCCGTGAGGTATTTAATGGTCTCTATTATATCCCCCTCCCTCCTCTGTTCCAGGGTGTACATATTAAGGTCCTTGAGTCTCTCCTCATAGGACTTTTTATGCTGATCCTGCACAATTTTAGTTGCCCTCCTCCGGGCTGCCTCCACTCTGTCTATTTCCTTCCAGAGATGTGGTCTCCAGAACTGGGCACAATACTCTAGGTGGGGTCTTACCAATGATCTATACAGAGGCTATACCACCTCCTCTCTCTTTCTGCTAGTAATACCTTTCCAAATGCACCCCTGCATCCCGCTTGCCCTCTCCACTGCCTTGTTGCACTACCTGGCCACCTTTAGGTTATCTGATATAATTACCCCCAGTCTCTTTCCTGCTTGGTGGTTGCCACTACCATGCCACCCATTTTGTACTCCACCCCTGGGTTTCTGTGCCCTAAGTGCATTATTTTGCACTTTATTTGCATTGAAACCCAGCTGCCATACCCTTGACCACACGTCTAGTTTTCTCAGGTCTCTGCTCATCATTTCCACCCTTCCTGGAGTGTCCACACTATTGCAGATTTTAGTGTCATCTGCAAAGAAGCAGACCTTCCCTTTAAACTCCTCTGCAATGTCACTTATAAAGACATTAAAGAGGACACATCCCAGCACTGATCCCTGAGGCATGAACTCCATTTACCACCACCCTCTGTTGCCTATCCCCTAACCAATTTCTTATCCAGCTTACCACCTTTGGACCCACACTTAAGCTACCCAGCTTGCTTAGTAGTCCCCTATGTGCAACGGTGTTGAACGCCTTACTGAAATCTAGTTAGGCCACATCCACCGCTCCACCCTGATCTTGTTCCTTGGTCAACCAGTCAAAGAAATCCATCAAATTCATTTGGCATGGCAATCTTGCTATCAGAGCAAGACCAATGAAGCAGCTGACTAAGGAGCTAGAACTTTACTACTAGAACACTTCTGTTCAGGGGGTAAGCAGATACTTTATTAGATGTGTAGGGTCTGCAAGGTAAATTGGGACCTTCAATTACTGGTGACACAGTGAGAGTCAGAGCCTGTTATATGACAACATACAGCACAGCTGCAACACACTCAGTACTCACACTTCCCACTCACCTGGAGGAAGTCCTGCTATTATAGGCAACAAAAGTGATTGAAAGCAGGCAGTTCCTGGGTGGGAATAGAACAGGAAGTGAGGGAGTAAAAATCCACAGCAGGAACCTCCCCCTATCACTGCCATACTGACCCCTCCCCCCAAAAAACAAACAAACAAAAAATTGTTTTGGTTTTCAGGATGGAGGTGGTAAGTAGCGTGTGCTGTGGGGCTTCAAGAGTCTACTCTGAAGAATGGGTCAATGTCCTACTTGCAGGAGCCTGAATGACCGTCAAGCTCAGCTGGAAGCAGCATGGAGGGAGACAGCCAGCCTGCATCACCAGCTAATCTGGAGTTCAAGCCAATCACATCCTTTCTCCCAGAGACCCACTAGCCCTGGGAGTTGCAGGGTAGTGGGTCAGGAGAGGGGGAAAATTTCAAGAATGGACAATGCAGGATCTGTTAGGACCAATACCATTCCACGAAGAACTGTTTTTCACCACTGGAGAAGATGAAGGATTCTGACTCAGTGAGAGGTGTCCCTGAGCTCATCGAGGGGACCAGGCATAGCAGAGAGATGGCATCCAAAGGCAGCAAGGAAACACATGGTGGATCCAGCAGTAAGCAATTTCTTGTTCTGGGGGACTCAATGATCAGCGGAGTAGAGTTCCACCTGAGTAAAGGTATACAACCTAAGGTGACGGTTAAATGCCTCCCTGGAGCTTCAGCTCGGTGCTACATTGAATGCATTGGGAGGTCGGTAGACAAAATGGAGAAAGGAACCAATATTCTGATTCATCTTGGTACAAATGACCTGTCTGCACAAACAGTTGAAGAAACCAAGCTAAATTTTATTACGCTGGGGGAATGGCTTGAGGCTAGAACTACCACCCTGACATTCTCAGAGATCCTCCCAGTGTGGGGCAAAGGAGATTGCAAAGACAAAATCAGGAATAAGGACATGAAGGAATTCAATGCTTGGCTACATGGGTGGTGTCATGAAAAAGGATTTCACGTCATATGCTCATGGGGGAGCTTCTGAGAGAGGAAGCTATTCCAGTTTGATGGACTTCACCTAACAAAGGAAGGAAAGAGTGCACTTGGGAAGAAATCTGACATCCATCTTGACCCTATAAACTAGGTGAGGGGGAATCTAACGTTAGGGAACCTATCAGAAAACACACTTCTGATAGGAACTTAGTCATCACTCCTCCACAAGCAGGACTTTCTCTCCCATGACCTAAGAAACACGTAGAAATTGGTTGGAAACTATCGGGAACCAAACACAGGGCCATGCATCTGCAAGCCCAAGAGCAGAACCAATAGTAGCAAATAGCAGTAGGGGTACCAGACTATGGAAAGGGGTATGCATCAATGCCAGAAACCTGGGAAACAAAATAAGTGACCTGCAGACAATGATGGTGGATTCCTGAGTGGACCTGGTGGCCATCACTGAGACTTGGGCCTCGGAGAAAAATGACTGGTACCTTTTGGTCCCGGGCTATGCCCTATTCAGACAGGATAGAAGGGAGGGTGGAGGGGAAGGGGTAGCACTATATGTAAAGGATGGGATAAATGCCATCTTAGTAGATAGCATCAAAAAGGAGGGTGTGGAATCCCTGTGGATGCTATTCAGCTCAGCAATGGGGGAGAGGATCCACATAGGTGTGGTATACTGGCCTCTGTAGCAGGCTGAGGGCAGGGACAAAGAGCTCCTATGGGAGATCAGAGGAGAAATGTAGAAACGTAGAATTTGATGGCAGATAAGGACCGCTTGGCCCACCTAGTCTGCCCATTTCCCTACCTAATGGATAAGTTGCAGATCCTAGTTAACCAACAGCGTACTTCCTGTAGCACAAAAAGGGGATACAGTGGTGGTAGGAAAGACCTGAATATGCCCGATGTTAACTGGAGCATCCCAGTGGCAGGTTTTACTAGGAGCCAAAAGGTGGTTGATGCCCTACAAGACTGCCTACTTACACAACTAGTTAGTGCCCCAACTAGGCAGGCCACCATCCTGGATGTGGTCCTCTGTAACTCGGAGGTAGTAAGGGCTGGGAGGGGGGAACCACTGACCAACAGCGACCACAACTCTGTGTGGTTTGAGCTAGCCCTAGGCGTAGACAAATTACAATCCTGGACAGAGGTTTTAAACTTTAGAGGAGCCAATTTTGACAAAATGAGGCATGTAGTCAGAAGCAAGCTCTTAAGAATCCAGGAGCATTTAGATGTGGAAAAAATATAAGGGGTTGGTTGAGCTAGCCATTTTAGAGGCCAGCAGGATGTGTGTAAGAACAGGGACCAAAAAGAACAAACACAAAAACAAATATGGTTCAGTAACCAAATAAGGACCCCAATCAGAACCAAAAGGCAGGCCTACTGGAACCATAAAAGAAATAAGAAAGGCAGCGCTTGGGAAGCCTACTTTCAGAAGAACAAAGAAATAGAGTATGGTGAAATCAGCTAAAGCTGCAATGGAGCTTCGGATTGTGGAAGGGGTTAATGAAGGGAACAAACACTTTTTTTTCGATATATACAAGAAAAAAGAAAGAAAAGTGGTGGAATAGTTAGACTTAAAGAAGGTGACAAAGAGGCCACTGTTCTGAACAATTTTTTTTGCTCAGTGTTCACTGAGGAACACAAAGGCCCAGTACCAGACAGTGTCATCAAGACTGCTGACAAGTGTTCCACAAATGGAAGCACTATTGATCACCAAAAGTAGAGTTAGAGAGGCCCTCGATCAACTCAGGGAAGACAAGTCACCAGGGCCTGATGGAATACACCTGAGGGTATTAAAGGAGCTAGCAAGTGAATTGGCAAGTCCCATAGCATATTTATTCAGCAGATCACTTCAGATGGGGTAGTGCCGGGAGACTGGAGAAGAGCTGATGTGGTACCTCTCCACAAGGGAGGGAGTTGAGAGGAAGCAGGCAGTTACCGACTGGTCAGCCATATGTCGCTAGTGGTGAAACTGATGGAAACTAAAACAAGACTTGGTAGAGTACCTAGATAAGAATGGTCTGCAGGATGACAGGCAACATGAGTTCGTGATGGGAAGGTCATGCCAAATGAATCTAACCACATTTTTTGACTGGGTCACTAGGGAACTCGACAGAGGCCACCCAGTAGACTTCCTCTGCTTCAATTTCAGTAAGACTTTGATTTGGTGCCGCATAGCCACCTGCTGAAAAAGTTGGAGGATCTGGGTGTAGCCAAGTGCATAGTCAGTTGGGTAGGTAATTGACTTAGGGACAGAACACAGAGAGTAGTGGCCAACGGGGTGAGGTCTGATGAAGGCATGGTCACTAATGGTGTGCCCTCAGGCTCAGTGTTGGGGCCAGTCCTCTTTAATGCCTTTATCAGTGACATCAGCATAAATATTCAGGGCAAAATTGCCCTATTCGCTGATGATACCAAGCTAGGAGGAAGGGTTGACAGCGAGGAGGCAGTTAAGGACCTACAAAAAGGCCTACAGAGGCTGAAAAGATGGTCC
Organism: Neoceratodus forsteri; assembly: GCA_016271365.2. Taxonomy (NCBI): domain Eukaryota; kingdom Metazoa; phylum Chordata; order Ceratodontiformes; family Ceratodontidae; genus Neoceratodus; species Neoceratodus forsteri. Next base: position 1,735,401,508 of record CM057449.1, read on the forward strand.
AACATCTGGCAGCTGAAATTAAATGCAAAGAAATGTAAGATGATGCATTTGAGTAAAGGGAACCCAAGGACAGAGTACCACCTCAACGGAGTTCAGCTCAGCACCACACAGGAGGAACGGGACCTAGATGTCATCATAAGCAGCACCCTTAAACAGACATACCAATGCAACAAAGCTTATAGCAAGGCCAACAAATTGCTGGGGTGCTTACGGAGGGGATTCAATAGTAGGAGGGAGGAGGTAATACTGCCACTCTACAGGTCCCTGGTAAGGCCCCATCTGGAGTACTGTGTCCAGTTTTGGAGTCTACATCTGAAAAAGGATATAAACAAGTTGGAGGCTGTTCAGAGAGGAGCAACCAAAATGATCCAGGGCCTTCAAGGGCACTTGTACGAGGAGCATCTGAAAGCATTAAATATGTTCCCACTGGAGACAAGGAGGGAGAGGGGAGATATGATTGAAACATACAAGTTCCTGAGAGAAAAAGATAAGGTGCCATCCTTGGACCTGTTCAACCGAGTCTCCGACTCTAACACTAGAGGGCATGAGCGGAAGTTGGGAGGGGGAGCTTCAAGAGGGAACTTAGAAACACTATTTTACAGAAAGAGTCATGGAGTCATGGAATAAACTGCCAGCTGATGTGGTGGACGCAAAGTCCATTTCATAATTCAAGCTGGGGTGGGACATGGCTAAAGTGCGATCAAAAGCAACAGGAGCAATAGAAGGCATTAGGCAGAAGGGGGTTAGGTCCTGGGATCTCAGAAGGTCCAAGGAACACATGGGCAGATTAGAAGGACCCTTGGTCTCCATCTGCCATCTTTTTTTTTTATGTTTCTATGAAATGACCTCCCCCTGTAAAATCATACTGCCTTGGGTCTTGTAACCCACTGGATTCAAAATATTCCATAATCCTTTCCTTTAGCAGTAATTCCATTAACTTTCTCACCACCTATGTCAGGCTGACTGGCCCATAATTGCCAGCCTTCATTCTGCTACCACGTTTGTGTAATGGGACTACATCCACCCTCCTTCAGTCCTCTAGAACCACTCCTGTTTCCAGTGAACTGTTAAATAGAACTGTCAGAGGTGCAGTCAGTATTTCCCTGAGCTCCCTCAATGCCCTAAAATATCTCATTTGGCTCCATTGCTTTGTCCAACTTGAGATGAACAAGTTCCTCTAGGACATTTGCCTCCCAAAAAGGACTAGTGCCCCCTCCCTCTCTCCCAAGCTTCTATTACTTTTTCATGTCCCCTTCCCTTCTTCTTCATCTGTGAACACTGAACAAAAGAATTTGTTCAGAATGTCTGCCTTTTCCTGATCCCCCTTCTGCACAGTCCTCCCTTTCCCTTTTTAACCTTACAATCCCACCCATGGTCTTCCTCTTTTCACTTTCATACCTAAAAAATGCCTTGTCCCCTTTCATTACCTCCTGGGCTATGCTCTCTTCAGTTTGCGCCTTTGCGCTCCTTACTGCTTTGCTTGCTTCCCTTTGCTTCCCCCGAGACACCTCCCTAGCCTGCTCCTTTTGTGTCTCCTTATACCTTCTAAATACATGCAAGGACCACCTGTGGCACTTGTGGAACCCTGGTTACAGATTGCCCTTACCAGTAGGACTTCACCCACAGACATACCAGGCACCAGGCCTGAGGACGAAGAAGGAGAAGATACTACTAGAGATGGCAGTCCCTTTGAAACACTGACAGTGTGATTGGAGCCAGAGCCCCCATCCTTGGAGCAAGTGTATCCCACTAGACTCCCATGATTAGGATGGACTGTCATTGGGTAGGCAGGTACCTGAAGTATTGCTGTTAAATGCAGACTGTAAGTGGGTTGATTTTTTTTCTAGAAAGACTTCAAAATTGGTACATAATACACAGTTAATATGTGGGATGGCAGGCAATTAGAGTTGCTAAAGCTGGGCTTTCCACAAACGTTGTTCAGGACTTTCTTTACCCCATCACTATTCTCTGATTGTTTAATGACCTGTACTAAAATCAAAGACAATATTGTGTAGTTGCATTCCCATTTTTGTAGTGTATTGCAGTGTAATATATTTGAATGTGCAGCAGCCAACATGTTAAGTATTAATCAACACCCCCACATTGGGAGCAAATTGACAGAGAGTTACTCAGACTTGTGTTTTACATTTGGGGCATGTTGCCTACATAATTAACTTACTACTTTTTTTCATTTTAATCACAGCGGAAATACATGCATGTGTTATATGTTGCTCTTATATTTGCAGTGATAATTGGTTTATGGCCCATTTAATTTAATTTAATTTAAGAAGCAGTATTTGTTAGTTGGCAAAAACTTTCATCATATAGTTATTTAGCAAAAATGTATTTCTGACATCCATAAATGCCTCCTCAATGGATTTTTAGTTTCCTTAGATATTTTCAAAACAGCTTTTATAGCTAATTGTGTAATTTATGACTCACGTCATTAAAGATGATCGTCATTTGCAATTTAAAAAAAATCTCTTCCGCCATGGTTATCTGTTGAATGTGCATGTTAGATTCATAATGTGGATGCATTGTGATGGTGTTACCACATGTTTATGATGGTAAATAGCACAACACTGTATCAAAATATTTTATTGTTCTATGGCTGGCATGGCACGGGAGTCGGAACTTTTAAAAAGTTCAAAAATCCTGTGTCTTGGGTCAGGAATTAATGAAAATAAAAAGAACAATACGTCCCTTTATGTTTTCAACAGGAAAACAGTATTGCTGAATAAAACCATACAGTGAGGTGACTATAAATTACTGCTGCTTTAATGGTAAGTCACCTCACTTTCATGTCACAGACCCAAGTGATGTTAGGCTTAAGGCTTATGTGTAGTGTTTCTCAAAAATAAAGTTTTGGTACATTGTTGCCATTTTTTGGGGGGGAGGGGGATAGCAATCTGTTTTAATCATGGCATTAATGTTTTTCTGTTTACTGCATTTTTTTTTCTTAATTCCATTTAAATTTTACACGTCCTCCCTTGCACCCCCCAAAAAGAAATCGGGTCCAGTTTGTATAAATATAGTAACAAGTTTTTCTTCTACATTTCCTTTAGAGGAGTTGGAGACTTATCCATGAAAGAGTAACATTCTGTGGTGGCTGTGGCTAGGTTTGCATCTGTGATCTTCAAGTTCCCAAGCTGGACTTAAACTGGTGGACTGCACTGCCTCCAGTTTTGTAAATATTCAAGGCAGCGGCAGAAATTGGGGGAAGGTGATGGCAATATGTTATTTTTTTATTATACAATTTATTCACCCTGGATATTCCTGCTCTGAGATACAACATTTCATTTCTAGTTGAGTCCTGCTTTGCCTTAGTTCCAGGCTAACAATAGTTTTGTAGCTAGGCAATCATTATTTGAACCTGCAGAAACAGAACACAGACCTTAGTGGGGTTTGGATACTTTAAAAAAAAATATTTGACTGAGTGTTCATATATTTGACAGTCAAATATTCATGTATTTATTATTTGTGTTTGATATTTGGCCATAGAAATGAAAATTAGGTATTTACCGTAACTATTGCTCTTCCAGCAAATCTTCACCATTGATTCTCATATATGGGTGTTGGGCCGGAGGCACTAATACCCAGCGGGAGCAAATTTTATGCAGGCAGGGAGCTGACATCAGCTACTGATGGAGCCAATTGTCGCGGGTGCGATTTGCCAGGAGCTAGTTGTCGGGAGTGAAATGCTGGGAGTGAATTGTCGTGCTCCCGGATTTCATGTACAGTACTAGAATTTGAAGGAATTTACTGTGGATAATGTAGTACTTTTAGAGCAAAAAGAGTGGGGCAATGCATTCCAAGTATAAGATACTAGAAAACTAAAATAATGGGTGGCCCTCGGCGTTTTAACTTCAGGAACCAGAAGTTCAAGAGAACAAGAGTTCCTTAAACTGGCCTAAGTTTCTCTAACATTTAGCCTTTCTAGCAAATATTCTGGTACTAAGTCCTGCACACACTTTAGGAAGAACAACATTTTAAGTAATGTCCTATGACTGCCTAGCAAGGACCTCCCAAGTTGGTAATTCACTGTGCAGTGATGGGTATCCTTAGGGTAATATAGGACAAGCCTCACCAGGTGATTGTACAGCACATCTAGTTTATGTAGTTTGTCTACATTACAGTAGTCACAGAGAATGTCTACATAGTCCAAAATAGGCAGTATTTGCATCTGTACTGTTTTACACTGAGTGTGGCATGGCCAGGAAGGGGAGGTCCATCCTGTCCCCACCCAATACACACATCCAGAATTGCCAGGCCTGAGTGGTAGCGTAGGCCAAGGAATGGGCCAGGTCAAATCCGCCATCTCAATTTTCTGGTTTTGCCCTGCCCATCTCCATTATGTCAGACACAGCCCACAGCTGACCTCGCATGCTGCTGACATGCCCCTGCAGTGGAGCAAAGTTGCTGGCCCACTGCAGGGGTCACCAGAGTGGCAGATCCCAACTCCTTCCCTCTCCAAGCTGGGAGCACTGCTGCGCTGCAGCACCTCCCAGCCCTCGGGCCTGCCTAACCCAGCTCCTGTCCTCTCCCAACCCTAGGTTGCGGCGCCGGAGTGTGATGCACTACCCGTTGGGCCATCAGGCGTCCCCGTCACATCACAATTCCATCCATACCCATAGCCCAGAGCTTACTTAATAGAATTGAATGACTGACTATGTCAAAGACCTTGGAGAGGTCAAAAATATGGCCCCTGTAACCTCTCCAGATTCCATAGTTCTGGTGATGTCATCCAAGACCTTAAACACAGAATAAACGGTTTTGTGTTTTTTTACAAAATCCAGACTGGTATTTATCATAATACCCCTCTGTCTCTAAGAAGTCCCTCAACCCTCATCTGCCATAGTACAATTTTTCTGAGCATCTTTGAGACCACACAGAGGAGGGAGAGTAGTCTAAAATGTGTAATTTGGTCAGGGGTCCCCCATTTAAACACAGGGACAACCCTGGCCAACTTCTAGTCCATAGGTATCTTCCCTGACTGCAGGGCCCAGTTAAATAAGTAAATAAGCAGTTCCACAATGTGTAATGCCAAGACTGTCAGCATTTTAGGGGACAAATCATCTGGACCACTACTGCTCCCTATTTCCAGACTAATAGTAACTCAAGAACCTCGTATACTTGAATCACTGTAAAGGAAAACTCACAGCTTTCTCTTACAGACTCATACTTTTTTTTTAATTTGTTTTGTAACCGAGCAAGACCCACTGGGCCCAAAGACCATTTACAGAGGTGACCTGGGAGCGCTGGAGCAGTTAAGTGACTTACTCAGGATCACACAATATATAAGTGGAGGTTGTGAGAATCAAACTCATGTCTGCTGTATGTACCAAGACCATTGGCAGCTTTTAACTCTAGCCTCTAAGCTATATTGCTAGCCTCAAATGTCTTGCTTGTATTGGTAGGGACTCATACCTGGGTCAACTGCTTGGAAAGCTGCTATGTTGACAAACTATACCACCAGTGCTATATGAAGTACTAGCGGTGTTTCCCATCCCTTCAAAGAAATTTTCAGATTCAACAAAAAACATATTGAGCACGTCAGGGAGTTCATCATGCCAAATGGGTTCATCATTGTTCAAACAAATGTGAACACTACAGTGTGCTACATTGATACTGTGACCTGTACCTGGTCTCCAGGGCTCTTTGATACTGTTATTGTATTCTGTTATTGTTTAAAGTGTATTGTTTGCCGATAGATAGATAGATAGATATATAGAAAGAAAGAAAGAAAGAAAGAAAGAAAGAAAGAAAGAAAGAAAGAAGAAACATTTATATAGCGTCCCTTCCTGGAGGCTCGGAGCGCGTAACAATATTTAAAAACAATCCATACACAATGCGCAATCTCAGTTCATAATGCAGAGTTCAGTATATACTTTTATCTAACATTAGCTAAAATAAAACAATAATAATAATAAACAACAGTCAGTTCATTTTTATGACCCTCAACTCATAGCAAATTATATAGGTCACACTGCTGATTGAATAAAAGAGTTTTCAGTTCTTTCTTGAAGGTTTCCACCAATGGTGCCTTCCTTAGATGTCTTAACAAGGAGTTCCACAGGATCGTTGCAGCAGCTGAGAATGCACAGTCCCCAGAATGCCGCAACCTAGCCCTGGGAACTACAAGAAGGCAACCCTTGGAGGAACAGAGACCCCGAGATGGGCAATGAGGAATCAGGAGGTCTTGCAAGTAAGCTGATGACCCCTTCCCATGCAGGGATGTATAGGTCAGTAATCCGACCTTGAAGGCAATCCTCTTCCTTATTGGCAGCTAGTGCAGTTCACGGAGGACAGGCGTAATAGGGTCAGATTTTAGAGCACCTGTTAACAGCCTAACTACCGTGTTCTGCACCAGCTGCAGATGGCAGAGATTGCCTACAGATAGCCCCAGGTACAGAGCATTGCAGTAGTCCAGCCTGGATGTGACAAAGGCATGGACCAGGGTGGTTAGATCCTCAGTTGGTATTAGGGCTCAGATCCAAGCAATGTTCCTCAGATGGTAAAAAACACTTTTGATAATGGCTGACACCTGTGCATCAAACATCAAGCCATCATCGAGGACTGCACCCAGATCCCTAACCTGAATGGAGGGGGCCAGGAGAACACCCCCCCAGTACTAGACCTGGGGAATCTCCAAATCCCACTCCATCACATTGATGACCTGGATCCACCACCATTACCTCTGTCTTGTCTGGATTGAGTCAAAGCCAGTTTTGAGACATCCAGTTCTGGATTTCCTCCAGCAGGTGTTAAACATCGAGGCTGCCATCTGGTTTCCAGGTGCACAGGACAGGTACAGCTGGGTATTATCAGCACAGCAATGAAAACCTAGCCCATACCACCTGATAATTTCTCCCAATGGCATCATGTACACCATGAACAATAAGGGCAACAGGATTGACCCCTATGGAACTCCCCAATGTAGAGGCATTAGGCTAGATGAGGATAACCCCATTGTCACCTTTTGCACTCTACCCACGAGGTAGAACCTAAACCAGTTGATGACATTGCATTTCACACCAGTTCCACAGGTGGTCCATTAGCACCTTGCAGTCCACGATGTCAAATGCCGCTGAAAGATCCAGGAGAACTAAAATGGTACACTCTCCCCTATCTCTCACCATTAGGAGATCATTTAGTACCTTCACTAGGGTGGTCTCCGTGCTGTGCCAGGATCTAAACCCAGACTGGAAACACTCAAGTGGTGGAGGAGGCAAGACGTGTCTCAAACTGGATGGCCACCACTTTCTCTAAAACCTTCCATAAAATGTAGTTGCTGAGACATTCTGGGTCCATTGAAGGTTTGTTCAATAGGGGTCTAACCAAGGTCTCTTTCAGTGCCATAGGAAAGACCCCTCTCCCCAAGGAACTCTGAACAATTCTTGTCTTCTGTAATCTAAGATACATATTTGTTACACTGTATGATGCTTTTCTCTCTGCCTTACTCTGTAATTCTCCCAGGTCGTAGCTGGATATAGGCATTGTATTCTTTTAATGTATTTTCCTCATCAATAAAAATGAAATAAATAAAATAGTCTTGATATTTTCAGGTTCTTTTATTTTCTTACTCCATTTTTTTATAATGGGCAAAAATTTCTTTGGGTCCCCTGCCACCTCTAAGGTCTTACTTTTAGTATAGTTTTCTTCGGATAACCTGACTTCTTTACCATATACATTTCTTGCCTTCCTTTAGACTGTAACTCTCAGCCATGCTGAATTTTTGTTTTCTGAGCAGTCATCCAGGATTTATTTTATTCCCTTTTCAGTTTTGCACGGAAGGGAAAAAACTAGGGTGCATAGTTACGTCTTACCTTCCTTATCTTTAAAGAAACGTCAGTCATAGATTATTTTGACCTCATTGACAACGTACTACCATACATCATCTAGATTGGGGATCACTTTTAAATGTTTTCAATTTATTGCCTCTAGATCAGCAGAAAAATACAAGGTAATCAAAGGATTTTGAGGTCCTGTACTGTATAAACTTACGTGGCCCCTTTACCTTAATCCTTCCCCTAATGCAATGAATAGTGTTATCACTTGAGAAATCCTCTGCTACGCTAGCCTCTCTGTAGAGATTATGGCAGTTTGTGAACATTAACTCAACTAGGGAGGCATCATCTAGTTTTTAGAATTAATAGGGGTGGGTTTCTAGATCAAGTGTTCCAGTTCCACATTGAGCACTGCTGTCCTTAGGTGCCTCGATTCTTCTTGATTCTCCCAGTTCAGATTAAAGCCTGCCAGCAATAAAAGTTCATGGGTAGTCATAAAGGGCAATATGACATCACACAGCTCCAATATCTTTAATAGGGACAGCATTGGGCGACTATGATAACTCAATAATATAAGTGGTTTCCCTAGTTGGAGTTTTACTTTCAAACCTACATGCTCACGGCATTCCCAGAAATATTTAAGCTAAAGCATCTAACCATAAATGTTGTCTGATAATAAACTAAAACTCACCTCTCTTACCCCTATCAGCTGTAACTATATTATATCCCTGACCAGATACATTCTGTCTTGTGATCTTTTTAGTCAATCAATTCTCCAGAAAAGTAATACAATTTGGGTCATGTTCAATTGCAAAATCTCTGATTAACTCCATTTTGGGTACAGTACTTCTTACTTTAGCATGCATAAAGGCGACTCCTTTCCTAAAATTCAGATTCAATTCTGGGGACATAGTTATATTGAGAACTCTGACCACAGTCCTTATACTTGTTGGACACACAGTAAAGAGGAAGAAAGACCTCCTGTACACCAATCCCCCAAGATACGCACCTATCTGATTCATAATAAATTCATTGTGAACTATAAGTGTTGACTGCAAAAAGAGGAGCCTAAAATTGTTTAAGTGCAGACTAGTTATTTAGTGGTTAAAAGGCCAATATTCTTTTGGGCCTATCCCAGTTCAACTGTTTGGCCTTACATAGTTACAATTTAGAGTTTCAGCAGTTCTAGCATTTACGTCACTATAGTTACATGAAAACAGAAACCATGCATAGACAAAATGAGGGTTAAGCCACTGAGGAACTCAAGTAATTTATTTTATTTATTTATGTGTTTGGTTTTTGGTAACCGGGTTGTGTATACTAGACAACCAAGTGCCTATTTTCAGGTACAACCCAGGAGATTACATTACACAAGAGAATATGAAAGGTTTTGGTACAATGCAACAAGCAAGGCACAAGAAATATACAAGTGCAAGTACAATAATGTCAGGAGGGATACAATCAAAGAAAGATAATCGAATTCAGAGTATGTGGTCTAATATAGGTAGACAAAATACTATACCTAAAAGCACTTAAGAGCCAGTAATAGCAAGTTTAGAATAAAGAACAGTGCTAGGTTATCAAGCAATAAGTGGTTAGAAACCTTAGGTAAGTAATGAGATTGTCAGAGAAGGAGGTAGACTTTCGGTTGGGGATAAGATACAGTAACTAATAAGTGTGCGTCATCGGGGGGTTGGAAGATCATGGCATTTGGAAGCAGCTGCAGGTCATGGATTGGATGAGATGTGTTTTAAGGGCCATTCTGATAAAAATGAGAATTCACTACTTGATAATAAGGTTGAAGAGTAATCAGGAAAATACAGGAATCAGTATGAGCAGAAGAAAACCAACAGATTATCTAAATTAACAAAACAACCCCCTTAGGAACAGCTGTATCTAAAACATTCTGCCCACAGCACTAGCATAAGCTGCAAGCAGAAAAAAGAAAATACAAATTTATAACAGCCTCCCCTCAGCCTCCTGCTCTGTCCTCCACAACTTCAGAGAGATTCACTCACGTGGACAGCCACTCTTAAGGCAGTTGCGGGAGTAGCTCCATTTTAAATAGCTGAGGAGCCCATCTCCACTGATGTCACCTGCCCATCACTAAGACATTTTGATATGGCCTATTGCCAGTGCACCTATTTTGGAAAGTTTGACGAGGCATAGCTACAGTGTTTTTGCAAAAGTGAATATGCTCTATTCAGCCCATTTGTACACATTTTCATATCAATAGAGTTATGCTGCAGCATCATTTATGGTGTTTGTACACAACAGTAATAGGAATGAGTATGTAAATAAATGTTTATATTTCAGCCTCTAGTTGACTGAGTTTGAAGGGTGGTGGAACTGGCTGAAGTTTCTTGCTGGTCACTCGTTATCCCAATGTGGCTGTCACAGTTCCCGGAGCGAAAGCATGTAACCCATCTTATGTTGGGGAGCACCCTAAAGGCTTTGGTTTCTGGGCAGTTCACCGTGCAGCACAGGAAGTATTTGGGGCCAAACAGTATAAAAGAGATTGGGATTCAGGCCTTGGGGTTCCTGTCAGTGTCTACCCTTTTGAGGGATGGCATGGCTTGCCAGTGTGATGGTGGAAATGGAGAATGGAGTGGAGTTTCCCTGTAGGTCCTTCTCCTCTGGGGATGGCAGGTTGCACCAGTAGTGAAGGAAGGATGCAGTAAAGGAAGGGAGCCACCACCTTTGGAAAGAGAAAAGTTGTCATGCTTAGCTGTGATCTGCAATCTTCTCAGGGTTTTTGCTCAAATGTTATTACCCAGTGTAGGTGCATATCTCTTGGGGGAAAGCCATGGTTCTGAGTCAGCGACTTTATTGGTATCACTGGCCAGTCAGTCATGAATGTGTCCCAGTCTATTCAGGCCATGGCAGCAACTTTCTTAACATAATCAGACAGCAGCATGGGGACCTCTGTAACTGCCTAGTCCATGATTGGGGAGTGCATTGAATATACAACTTTGATTTCTGGATTGTGGTCTTGAGGTATCCTCACATGGCCAATTCATTTTTGCTTTTCTTAGAAGGAACTTTTATGTATGTATGTATGTATCTACAGTATTTATTTAAAATGTTGTTGACTAGATAAAAAACAGTGGTCCACATGGCCCTTTTACAGGCTTGACCCGAGTACATATTTTATTTTTATTTATTTGTTAACTGGGTGGATACACTGGTCCCAGGGGGTATACCACCCCCCCCCGACAGCAACAACAACACAGCGACCTATGTCGCTGTCGACAAATTCAACAGTTTGTCAACAGGTTGCAGTGTTGGTGCACCTGCACCCCCTCCTGGAATCTACTCTGACTCAGAATTGATTATAATTAGAATGGGTGTGCGGGGGCAGAGCCCACTGCATGGGAGAGTTCGAGAGGCAAAGCCCCCCGATAGAAAAATGGACCGTGAGACTATCAGGATTTATGTCAACCACAACTTGCAGTCAACATAAATCCTGTCACTGTGATGCCGGTTGATGAAACTGTGGTCGAACTGGCATCGTTGAGCCATCCCAGGAATCGTTTTCAGGTACAACCCGGTCCCACATATAACAGCTATAACATGTCAATATTAGCTACATAGTTATAACTGGGCAATCAGCAAGAAGCAATACATTGTAAACATGTACATTACATTTACAGATATTATACTGCTAGGCCAGCTATGTGGCTTCAGTGCAGGATAGGTTGCTAATCTTAGGCACCCTTATTAAGCCACATGCCACCTGGACTCCTAGAATCCATGTACCATCAACCTACAGTCACCCAACACAAATGGACACACTAAGCACAAATCATAGTTTGTTGTAGGCACCTAGGGCCTAATCCAAAAAGGATTCTGGAGGCTTAAATGGCTACAAAGAGGTAAAGCATAGGCAGTTCTCCTCCAAAGTCACTGAAATCAGCTGGGTGCTTTCTGCAGTGCACACTATGCACTGTGCAGAGGTGAAGTACAGACACGTTTGCACATGAGCATTTCTGGATAGCCACACTATTTGCAGACATGGATGCCAGTTCTCAGTGTGAAACAGACCTTCTTATGTGCAGATAGGCCCACAAACTAACTATGCCATAGTTGGGGCAGCAGTAGTGATGAGACATTCCCGACACAAAAGTATGTTACTCACAAGCTGCAACAACCACAATACTGGCAGGCACACAACCAGCTCTGCAATAACCATAGGCACAGTAGGCTGGTATCATATATATATATATATATGTTTATTGCTGAATAACTTGACCCTTTGAATATTCATCCCAGTAAATATGATGCGACATACTCTGGGTACACTGTGTCCCACATGGCATCCTGGGAAAACTTGTTGTCAATGGGAAAACTTGTAAATGCATTAGTGTTTATCCCAATTACCAGAATGCAGCACCACTAGGGAAATCCATTGACCACATGGCACCCTGCACAAGTTTTGGTCCTCACCTGAAACTCGTATCTGCTCCTTCTAGAAACCTGCACTTCAGTCCCCTCTGCTGCCCCTCCATGGAGGGTCCTTGTCTTTACATTCATGGTCCATGTAAGCTGACCAGCCTGGTACTGCACCTCCCTCTTCCTTCTCCTCCTCCCTTATGATAGCATTCTCCCTCTTCTGGTTGCCTGGGCCCGCCCTATCTTAGGATCAGGGTACCCACTTAGCTTATGTTTTTTTTTTTTTTTTGTGTGATTTATTGTGCTTTTTGTCCGCTGCCAGTGCCAGCCATCTGTACGGTCATGGACCTTGCCACTCCCTGCTCCCACATGAGCTTCACTCCTCCTGTTGCCCCCTTGGCTTAACCCCCAGGGTGGGGCTGTTGCACTGGTCAAGGTGTCACAGACATTGGTCAGGTCGGACAGCTGGCCTGGGAGCATATGAGAAGCAGTGAGGTGGGTGTCACATAGGCGCTGGTGCGGTGTTTAACCCCCAATTGTTATCGAGGGATGGGGACATGCAATGATGTCTCACGTCCACCCCACCCCTGGACATCCAGATGCCGGATGCCGTGGTACCCCCGGCCTCTGCCAGGGGTCTGTCAAGCACCGGACATACTACCCACCCTCCCCCTGGAGAAGGAGAGCAGTCCTGAGGATGCTCAATCCTTCTTCCCCGGCCGGGCCTCCAATGACCCGAGTCCATTCCTGAACCCGGGTTGCCAGTGTTGCAAGCAGAAATCCAACCACTGCACCGATGGGCCAGCTCTTATATTTTCTTTTAGCAACATATCGAGGGGACTCTCAGTTCTATGAACCTGTAACAGCAAGACGCAAATATACAACAGAAATATACCAGTATGTACTTAACCTGAGGGACTCCACCACCCACCAGTAGTTGCCCATCTCAGCCCAGTATGCACAGCTCTCTCAGGTATGCACAGTTGTCTCAGGTGAGGATGTCTGGAGTAAGGTTGGGGCTGTCCAATGAAGGGAAAGCACAAATTTTTTTTGTAATTGTTTACTGTGCACTGTGAAATTGTATTGCGTGCATCAAATGATGGATGCCAACTGCTTAACTGCACCTTTGAAAGCTATGAAAACATTATGAAACAATAAAAGGAGCTGAAATATGGTATACTACAATTATCTTTTTAGGTAAATGATCACACAGTCAAACTATTAGCATTAGCCAAAGTAATGTGCCATTCTAAAAAAGATTTGCCTACCCTGAGTACTCACCCTTTTTTTCATTTTGCTGAGTAATTTGCTGCTAGGGTTTAGACAATCCTGTGACGAACACCTTCCAGGCACCTGTGTGGATTAATGTAACCCTCTCTGGTTTCATGTCTAGAACAGGGATAGGGTGGAGGCGGTATAGAGGTGGGCAACCAAAATGGTGCAGGGACTGCATCAAAAGCCCTATGAGAGAGACTAAGAGAATTGAATATGTATTCGCTGTAGGAAAGAAGGGAAATGGGGAATATGATAGAAACATTCAGATACATAACAGGTATTAATAAGATACAGGAAGGTAGCATTTTACAGAAAGACAGACTCAGGACAAGGAGTCATGCTATGAAGACGGGGGCCAGAGGGATGTGAGGAAATATTTCTTCACAGAGAGGGTGGTGGAAGCCTGGAATAGCCTCCCAGTGGAGGTGGTAGGTGCCAAGACAGTCACAGGATTCAAGCATGGGACAGATAAAGGAGGACCCTGGAAGGAACATAGGGGGTGGGGACAACAGGAGATTGTACAAGGGCAACATTGGCATAGTAGGCAGGAAAAAATGGGCAGAATGGATGGGCCAAAGGGGTCTTTATTTGCTGACAACTTCTATGTCTCTTTGAAGCCAGGTTGCCAGCAAGAACTTGGCAGATTGGAAATCCTTTATTTTACAAGCATTACATTTGAAAAAAGGTTGTGGAGAGAATTTTTTTGTACCTTTCTCTGTGTGCTATTTTTGACCACATGAAGGTACCCTGCTGAGCAGAGACAAGAATCAGGACACTAGTGAAGTTCTTTATAGTAAGTAGGCTTGTGAGACACTCAGAGGACCTCCTGATACACCTAGCCACCACACTTTATCATGAGTTTAAAGGGAACCCCTGATATAACATTCCTTCTTGTCCTGGATGACCACTACTGGACACATGGTGGGATCAGGATTACACTTAGTTTTGGGGTTATTAAGAGGTTCAATGTGCTTACGCAACTGAATATGATATGATAATGCTTGTGTAACTTGAGGAAGTTGAATTTTATGTGGCTTTCCGCCTCTCTATCCGTGGGATATACCTCCTGCAGGGGTACAACGCAAGGAACCCTAGTGAGGGTTCCCTCCCTACAGGTGCCGGAAATGAATGAGTTGGCTAAAGGTAGGTTAGGAAGAAGCCCAAAAAGAATACCTGAATGGTCAAGCGTTGAAGAGAGAAGTGATTAATGAATTCTGTGAGAAGGGCTAACTTCCTGAGGAGAGAGGGGAAAGCCGAGCCACCATCTGCCTCCTCCAACAGCGGAACCTAACTAGTTAAGAAGAAAATCACTAATTCTAACTAATGTTATGACCATGGGCATGGAGGAGAGGAAAAACCCCCCTTTTGAGGAGGAAACCTCTGGGGATCCAAGGCCTAAGTCGCCTTCCCTCCAGGCTGATGACGTTTGAATTGAGGATGTATATTTTTAGAAAGGGTCGGTAACTAGAGGGATATCAGTAGGGAGGATGATGATGGAATATGGAAGATTCCAAAAAGAAAGCACAGATCAAAGATGGAACATGAGGCTGCGCGCAGGTCAAATGCGAATATGAGTCAAAATTAATACTGATGATGAAGATGATCACTGCAGGAAGTTGCTGGGTAGATGAGGAGGCATAAGATCGATAATAGGTATGATTGATTGAGTGAGGCGAGGAAGTAGAAATTGAGGTCGATAAGGCATGATTATGCGATGTGAACAATTAGATCCTGTTGTTGTGGTTAATCAGCAGCATCAGAGTCAAAGATGGAATGCTCGAGGGAACGATGGAACTAGATAAACCTTGCTGAAATTAAGGAGGGTATGCTTGAGTAGTTGATGTGAGATAGTAGATCTGGAAGCAAGGATAGGAGGGAGTAAATCCATTTATGAGTCAGAGCAGCAAGGGGTATACAGATGTGCTCACGAGGATATTCCAGATGAGTCAATGAGGAGACCAATAATATTGTAGACTGGCTTAATGGCATGATGTGTTTGATGGAGCGATGCAAGTGAGCAGACACTAAGGTTGAAGAGGCATTCTTGATTATGCAATGTAAACGATTAGACCCTGAACGATTAGACCCAAGGTTGTAGTCGAGGAGGTAGAATGGTACTGAATGTTAGGAATGTTAGAGTAAGCGATGTAAATGGATGAGCTTTGAAGTAATGCTGAGTGAAAGATGACTGGATTCATGAACTCGATGTGACTGGAGTTATGAACTCGATGCATTCGGCAGGAGGGCCACAGCTGACAGGTGGCATGGGAATTATGATAGGTATGCCCAACAGGAATGTCGATAGCAGACCAAGAGTGGAGGGAAGCTTGGATAGCCAGAAGTGAACTGGAAGAGGAGAAGATGGGAAAGCATCAAAAATGAACTGGCACGAAGGAAGTATAGCCATTAGGCACCTTGAAAGGAGGTAGAGTCCGAGGCCAAGAAGGGAAATCTGGAACCAGAGGCAACTCAGGTGAAGCGATTGAGGATCAAAACTGGGCGAAATACGATGAGGAGTGAGCAAAATTGGACGAGGTATGATGACGAATGAAGCGAAGAGCGGAGGGAAGCTTAGATTGGCTGAATCCTGAAGAGTAGGTATGAAACAGGAAGAAGAGGAGATGGGAATGAACAGGAACAGAACTTGAATGAAGTCATCAGGCATCAAGGAGCAAGACAAACAATGAAACTCATCAAAATGAAATGGACACCGAGGCCAAGAAAGCGTATCAGGAACCAGAGGATCTGCGAACCAGAGGGCAACCAGGGGACAGCGATCATGGGGAGACAAATCTGACAAAGTACAATGAGGAGGGAAGCCATGAGTGGAAAGAATCCACGACAGGCAGGACGAGAATAAGCGCTAGGCTAAGGAAGGGAACTGGAACGGATTAGGTACGAAGAGGGATTGACGCCATGAAGGCAGGTGCTGGAAAGCGAGGCATGAAATGATGAAGGATGGTAGGGAGGTCAACAGGGTAGCATAGGATCCAGCCGATGCAGGAGGAGAACTGCACTGAGGCAAATTGAAGTAGACGGTACACAGTCCAGGATAGGCACGGTCAGACGGAGCAACGGAACAGTGCAGACATAGCAGCAAACAATGCGAAGGCACGCTTGAAGAGGGATCGAATGAGATGAGCAGGTCGACTCCAGGCATCATGGAGCTGAGAGGCTAAGGAGACACAGGATCTCAGATGAAGGAATCGATGACGGATGACACATATCAAGTAGACTCCATGAAGGAGGAAGGCTGCGCAAGGGGGTTGGAGGGCGAGCTGGACGAGGAGGCACCGAGGGCTGGAACGAAGGAAGGTCAGATAGAGGCTGCCATTGACGGACCAAGGACATGAATGGCAGCGCAAACAAATAGAGGAATCATGGCACGAGGAGATAGAAGCCATGACCAGATGGAATCTTGGATGGCAGATATTGACGAGAGTGCTGAGGAGAGGGAGCAGCATGAGGGCATGCTGAAGCAGGAGTAGGTGATGGGGGAAAGTGACATAGGAAAAATGAAGTGCAAATGCAATGGAGTTAAATGAGCACTGGATGATCAAGCTGAGGGGTGGCAGAAGGAACGAGAGCCATACAAAACACTGGAGACATGCAAAGTATCGAACCTAGGAAAGAGAAGGGTGAGGTGAAACAGGGGCAAAAGGCCTGAATACTACGAGGAACAGACAGGGGAAGCATACATACCTGTTGAAGCTGGAGAATGCGAGCAGAACTACAGGCATATCCCCAGAGTGGGGGGGGGGGAGAAAAAGGAGAAACATTGGAAAGCACCAAGATATGCAGAAGGCAATAATCAGCATGTGGAGCGGTCCGCTAGGTGAGAAACAGGAAATTAAAGGGTTAGACCTGCATTACAGAATTTAGACAGACTCCCAAGGGAGACCAGTACCGAAGATAACACGGAAGGATGCAGCCGGTACCATTCAGTGTCTAGCGTTGCAGGATGAGAAGGTAGCTAATGGGGATGGAAATAGGGGCAGCATCCAAAAGCTGGCGGGCTGTGCAGATGAAAGCTCAGATGCAGCCACGGTGGAAAGCCAAGGATTCAAAACAATTCGGTCCGGGAGTAGGTATGCTGGCATGCTGGGGGGCTGCAGAGCCATGCAGTGGCCGGAAGAGCCGGGACGGCAGCCACCATCAATTGGGGTGGCAGGAAACCTGAAGCAGGGAGCATAAGATCGATTGAAAGGTACACCTGATTGAGCAAGGTGAGGAAGTAGACACCAAGGTGGAAAAGGCATGAACATACGATGTAAACGAGTAGATCTGGAAGTGTGGGCAATGAGAGATCAGAGGATTCAATAGAGCGATGCAAGTAATGAGGCTCCTCAAAAGAAGATATACTCTGAGGCCAAGAAGGCAAATCTGGGACCAGAGAGTATGCGAACTAGAGGGGTGATACGCTTGGTGGAGCAATGGGACCAAGTAGATGTCTCGAAAGGAGGCAGAGCTGGAAATGAATGGAGCGATGTGATGAAGTAGGTTCCTCAAAATAAGGTAGATTCGGAAATTAATGCGAAAGAAACTTGAATGATAGTGGATAGCCTCCAGCCAGCTTGTAGCAAGGGGCAACGGACAGGAAGGCATGACCAGGAATGGAGACAGAGTTGAATCAAGGAGACGGATACTGCAGGCTAGAGAGAGGCAGCCAAGGCATATCGATGGAGTGATTGAAAGAGAGAAGCAGGGTGAGGCGAGATATGGTGGAATGTGAGCAAATCGGATGATAAGGACTGAAACAATGACTGGAGTAAATCCGTAACAGCTAATGACAGAATGGATCAGGAAGGGAGGTTCGATGAGACAAGAAATGGGTAATGAGGACCATAGTCAGGAACCTGATCAATGAGGTGGCATGAGAGGTGAAAATATCAAATGCACGTCAGACGTAGTCGGTGGGGGTGAGAAAAGGCACCAGGACGAGGAAGGAAAAACAGGCAGGCAAAAGATGGAATAGGTTGCAGAGACAGGCACTAAATGCAACGGAGGTAGGAGGCCTGACTGAGAGAACTATACCAGAGCGCCAACTAGCAGCGAAAAGAGGGAGCACAACAGGCACAGGGTACAAACTAAAGCACAGCAAGGAGGCACGAATAGTTTTTTTTTTTTATTAGCTAGAGTAACAAATATTCATTGGTGTCCTTGAGTCTTTTAGAACCCCACTATCTGCAGTCTGCTTTACCAGGTGTCAATTACTGCATTGGGAACTGAAGAAGTCTGGCTGAATCTTAGAAGCTGAACCAAGGTCAAATGTTCTGAATTGAAGCCAAATGTAATTTGGCAATGGCCCACCTCATTCGCCCTCAGCTCAGTTTACTTAAAGTAGTACTATTCCACTGAGACACTGTAAATTATATAAAAAACACTGAATTTAAATAGTAATATAAACAACATAAATGCACACGGAATTGAAATAGTAATATAAGCGACATAATTGCATTGAAGGAAAAAGCAGACGTGCTCTAGATCTCTTACTTCTGCAGTCTTTAGAAAATGAGGCAAACCAGGCTGTAATTAATGCAAAAATATTTAGATGTTTCTTGAGCTCATCAGCACTAGATATGCAAATGCTGGACAGCCAGGAACATAACTTGAATTGTGGTTCAATGGCACAGAAAGATGACGGTAGCATGGACGGTGCAGACACAAAGAGCAGGAGCAGACTGGGATGCAAAACAGGACAGAGCCCCGAGGGACGCCTTGGAAGGCAACGGGTTGGAGCCGAGCTGGGCAAGGGGGACAACGCTCCCCAGAAGTGCCAGCACAGAATGGAGCTACTATAGGGAAAGGAATGCCCCAACAAAAAGAAACTTGATGGAGGATGGGCAGAGAGGTGGTACACAGAAGGGAGAGAGAGAAGCAGGTGGAGGGGGGGGTGGAGAGTGTGGCAAAACCTACGGCAAGAGAGGAGGAGGAGTAAAGTGAGAGAGGAAGGGGGTGAAGGCAGGAGAATGAGCATGAACCACGGGGAACAGGCACTGACAACCAGAGCAGGTGATACGATGGGAATGCGAGGGAGGAGAGATAGAGAGCCGCTGTAGAAGCGGCAATGAAACGAGGGGTGGTAGTAAAAAACAAGCATAGCAGAGGCCAGGAAATGTGGAGAGTCGACAAGCCACGGCATTCCTGAGGAAAAAGCTCAAAACGAATCCAAAGTGAAATCCAAAATGGAAGCAGGCTATGTAGATTTCAATGGAAGGAGAGGCTGAAAGTAGTGCAGCAAGGAGGGAGGGCTGAGACATGGGACAGCCAACGGAGCCTCCGGCCACAACGAAAATGAATCCTGAGGGCGTCCAGGAAAAGTGACATATTTACGCTCAGTGGGGGAGTGATGTCTTTGCTCCACCCATTGAACCTCGGGCTTAAAGCCCTCCCATTATTAGCAACTGTCCAGGCTTTCATTCTGTCAAAGACTGTTTGGAGTATATTGTTATTTTTCTTAAGTTTTTCTTTATCCCCTCTGAACTGACTGTACCATCAGGCCATTTCTAGCTACCATGGTAAAAAATAAATTGACACCAGCACTCAAAAAACAAACACAAGTTTTCATTGTGCAGTCAGAACCCTTTCTTTTTGTACAACACTACAATTAAAATGGTATTTCAGTAAACACAGCCCCAGATAGAGCTGGCATCCACTACCCAGTGCTGCCTCCCCCTGACAGTTTTGCACAGAAATGCGCTTTCTCAAGGTTTCCAGTTACCACCCAGCTTCATCCAACACTAACCCCACTGCAGCTGTCATCCCCCCGATACATCTCTTCATGGCAGGGGTTTTCAGTGGAGGGCCATCTTCCCTTGCAACAGATCCAGATCCAGCTGTAGTTGGTGGGGCTGCATGTTGTGGGGCTCAGATATACTAGTAGCTATCATACTCAGTGAGGTCTGGGATTTTATAGCCCACATTTTCTCCCCGAATCCTTCCTCCTTCCCTTGGCGTGGGAGCAGCCATTTGTTGGCCTCATGCTCACATAGTGTTCCTCCTCTAGAATGAGAAAACACCCTGGCCTGACTGCAGTGGTGACTGGTGCTGAAGCCCATGACTAGCCTTCCCTGGCTGAGGTGCACTACTCCCTACCTTATCTGCCTCTTAATGTGAGCAACCTGAGTCTACTCCTGAACCAAGGTTGGCTGCATGGCAGTGCAGTGCTTTGTCGCTTGGTCATGGGATGGCATGAAAATATCAAATTTATCTTTTTTCTGTACCTTTGGAATTCATCTTGTTTTCTGTTTAAACATCAGTACTGGAACTGTCACTTACAATGCTTCTAGCCAAACACACAGGTTTCATTTACACTTACTCTTAGGACTCACCTCTTTCTTTTCAGTGGTAGTTTTGAACTTTGCATTGATAGTGTCACCTGCATATTGACAGATGCTTGCATCTGTGTTATAGTGTCGTATGCAAATTGATAGATGCTAGCATCTGTATTAGTGAATACAGATGGCAGGTCATTGACAAACACACTGAATAGAAGGGAGCTGAGGATGGAGCCTTGTGGGATTCCTAGGTTAAGTGTCTTGGGAGGTAAAGTTTTGTAGCTGATTTTTACCACATATGATCTGTCAGCCAGGGAAGATTTGAGCTAGGGTAGCACTTCTTTCGAGATACCTAACAGAAGTAACTTTTGAAGATGGGTGCTATGACCCAGTACGCTGTGGGGTATGTTACTGAAAACCTTTGTTAAATCAATGAAGATGGCACCTGATTTGCTAGCCAGGGTCATGAGCACACGAGTGGTCATTAGTTTTCTTTAATAGGGTGCTGCAGTGAAGGGATTTAGTAGGAACACCAATTGTGCCTCAGTGAGTATTATTTTGGACAATGTGTTCCATTTGATCTTGTTTAGCATGAATAATACCAGGATTGGGCAGTTGTAATTACTGTAATCTCTGATGGGGTGGAGTAGGGGATCAGACTTGAGTGGTGGAGTCACTATGGCAACTTTCTTAATGGATGGGATACGTCAAGTATGAAGGGAGAGTTTAAGCAGATTCCTCACTGGTATTGCCTGTTGATCGGCAACAATCTTTAGCAACTGGATCTCGAATCAGTCATAGTTAACACTCTTTAAAATGTTGAATCCCTTGACTAGTTTTGGAACCTCACTTTGGCTGCTGCCAATGAATTTAAAGCCTTCACCACTTTTCTTCAGTGCTTTTCACAAGTGTTATCTGGTCCTCATTAATGTATTCTTTTAACAGCCATGGGTAGGCTGAAATGAATGTATAACTTATCGAGTTGGGGTCTGCTGCTCCCAGGTTCCCAATTTAGTGGACTTGTTAGTTCATTAGTTCCAGTTATCTGGCTCCTGCAATGTCTTAGCTCTGGCCTTCAAATTCGCTCTCCTTATCTTTCTTTTTCATTCAAATTTCTTTGTTTTCTGCATAAGATTATGCTCGGTACAATGCCAAGGTATTTTTTCCATTGCATTTTGCTTTCTACTCTTCTCACTGACAAACCTTACTCTGGCCAACAATGTAGTGAGCATTTAAACTATATACTGAGTCAAACTGATTAGATCCTACAGTATGGAAATACTAATCTAAGTAAATTATGTTAATTCAATGTCTCTTCACTAATCACTAGGGTCTCCTTTTGAGTTCTTAGGGCTCTGGAACCTAGAAATGTCATGAGACAATGCTCTTGATTAGCTAAGAGACATCGAATGAACACTACATATTTTTTTTTTCCTGAGAATTTCTTTTTTTCCTTTACCCATGCTACGGTGTACTCATTTATTTATGGGGGATAACCTTTTGCCCTGCCTCGGGGGCACTCTTTTCTATACCTTCTGATCTGAAAATATGATTTGTGTGCTCTACGTAAACAATCCAAAATGCAAATGAATAAACTGCATTTTGCCTTTGCTTTTCTCCTATACGTAACTTGCCATTGGGATACTAGGGCATTTTGGAGCAACAAAGTGTTTGTGTTCAACTGGGGACAATAAATATGGCAATATGTATATAACTGGGGCAACAAATAAGATTATATGTACAACTAAGGGGCAATAGAGAGGGTTATGTATGCAGACAGGGCAACAAATAAGGTTAGGTATACAACTGGGGCAACAGACAAGGATACGTTATTACAAAATGAGTATGGAACATGGGTATCAGTTAAGATTCGCAGTTGAGACCCCTATGATGCCTTAACAACCCCTATGATGTTTATTGCAGCCCTAAAGCCCCCTGAAACAAGTTTTCTGGGGCTTTCAGTTATATAAAATTGAGTGGGTGGAGGAGCTTTGCCATTCTTATGATTCTGCTGAAATGGGACTTTAAAACCCATATGATTGTCCACAGTCTCACAGCCAGGCAAATAAACTTTACCAGGCAAATAACATGTTTTTAGCTGACAGCATTATTTAGATGCACATTTTATTCCATGCTTCTCAAAAAGTGCCAAAACAAAGCAACAGGATCACAGAATTGGGGGTCAATTACCGTGAGCACAGATGGCCTCTGAGCACTCCCTGTTCTTGATTTTGGTGCAAGTCATATGATTCCCTAGTACTCATTATTAGAAAATGGAGGAGCTTTGCAGTTCATATGATTTGGCTAAAACTGGTCTTTGTAACCGCTATGTTTTTGTGTAATGATAATGTGCTACTGGTACTGAAAATACTGTGTTCTGATTGGCCAGAAGCCATGCATGGTGAGAATACTATCCACAGGCAAAAAAGGTACTGGCAATCAAGATGCAGTAAATACAAGAAATTCTATGTGCAAGATTTACAGTCATTACATGTAAATGGCTGTCATTTGTTTCTCACTTACTGCCCGCCTGATGATGGATGACTCTCTCACTCAACAACTCCTCTGTTTCCCATGCTCGCTGTCTTTTCCTGCTTCATTTCAAAAAAATTTCACCTGTGTGCCCATCTCCTCCCCTTGTTCATTCAGTCTGTGTGTCTCAAATGATCCTCACTCAGACACCTGCCAGATCAACTTAGTGTTACTCCCCTTTCAGTTGTTGCTTGCTTTTACAACATACACAAGCAAAGAACACCTATTGCAATGACACAACTGCCTCATTCCCAGAGAAACATAGAAACCTAAATCAAACAGTACTGGATGGTTTTAAATGGATTATTTGTATATTTTTAACCCCCCAAATAAACTCGTAATCAGAGAGAGAAGGAAGGGGACTGGATGCCAGCAAACAGAAACAACCAGGATGAGACTGATATTACAGTTACTGCCCTTGCCTTGTGTGGGCTCCAACAAGGCTGAGGGCCCTGGGTCATTAAACTCCTGATTGGGGGAAGGGGGATCCAAGATTAAAGTTACAATTGCATGGTGCCTCCACTCAAAGCAAGGTTTAGTAGGTCTGGTGTAAGTATGTTATAACCCCCTGGGGTGCAGTACTTACCCATCTCCCTAGAGGATCACACCACCTGTGACCCAACACAGTGCAGCAACAGTTCCCCACAGACTGCAGTTTATAATCTATTAATGGTATGCACACATTGATTATTAACACAATGGCTTAATTTGAGTGCAGAAACAGGTCCTAGTGGGTTATGCAGTAAATGTGGCTGCTGGGGAAACCAGACTGGTCTGCTGGTGCCACCAAGCTCAGCTTAAATTAAGCATGATGGCTCCTCTGCTGGATCCTAGTGCACCTCAGAGGAACCCTATAAAAACAAACACCATTAAACTTCTTAAATGACGCATATAACTTAGATAAGTACCATGCCTCATTTACTGCTGTTCCTGTTACTCTTCTGCCTGTTTTGGTGTTTACTCAGTTGCCTTGTCATCCAATTGCTCAGAGTTTAGTCAGGTTTAGTACTTATTTTATATTGTCATATGATTGGTATACTGCAGTCCCCCCTTTTCTGGGGGGAAACTTTCTTTAATTTTGGCACACATTTTCCATATCCAGGATGTTTACCTGTTACCTTGCAACTGTATAAAAATACCTTGTTAACCTGGCACCTTGTAACCAGCCAGTAAGTATGTATGTTGTTCTATATTTCTTGTAATGACATGAAATAAAAACATTAAAAAAACATGAGGGCTGCTCCTTCATTACCCTCCTAGGCACAGCCAAATTATAACTATTCACCTGTACTGTGCTTCCAGTGTACTTCCAGGCTAAGTCCAACTAATGGTTCAATGTTTTGGTGAATAGCATATGAAGTCAGTAGTGCTTGTGTAATGTAATTTACTTTTGGCTTTACTCTATTCCCACCCTTGGTAGGGAAACCGGGTAGTCAGTAGGGAATAGAAAGCCCAGTACCAAGGGTGAGCAGTGTGCCGGAGAAGGAGGAGGTGGGGTGGATGGTGGGTGTTTCATAACATGCTAAGCAGGGGACTGCTGTAGAAGGCTGGTCTTAAAGGGGAATGTGGGAAGAGCTATTCTCCCATGTTGAATCTTGGGCTTTAGCCCTCCCATTAAATGTTTTGGTGAATAGCATATGAAGTCAGTAGTGCTTGTGTAATGTAGTTCACTTTTCACTTTACTCTGTTCCCACCCTTGGTAGGGAAACCAGGTAGTGAGTAGGGAATAGAAAGCCCAAAAGAATTACTGGTGAATGTCCAAGAAAGTACGATTACCTCCTCCAACTCACGGAGAGTATGACCAGTAGCACACAGGAGAGGAACTCCCCCAGGTGAAGGAAACCTCTAAGGACCCATGGCTACTGACCCACCCATCCTCTGGGCAAACTAAGAGGAGATGAACCCAGGTTCTAGCAATCATATTCTAATTTCCGAGGAAGGTGAACTGCTTGAAGAGATGATGTTCCATCTTCAAAGTCCATTGGATAATGAGTTATGGAAGGATGATTCTGAGGTTGAGGAGGTAGGTCTATTCTGAAGGAACATCTGGATCCTGAAAGTGGAGTAGGTCCAGTTGAAAAGGGGCGATTGCATGATTGCATTCCAGATTTCCAAGGTGTTGATGGATGATAGCCAATGGGATTACAGAGACAAAGTGAGCATGAAGAGCATGATTTAATAAAATTTGCTGCCAGACTTTGAACAGTGGGAAGTATGATTGGTTATGAAGTCATAAGGTAAACAATCTGACTTTGCAGAAGATTTGACATTCAAGTTAGAGTCTGAAGGTTTGGAGTTAAGTGGTGAGCAATAAATTGCAAGGTAAGCATCCATGAAGAAGATGAAGGAGTCAAGCAGAATCTTTAGTCACCTGGTAGGAGGGGGTGACGTGAATGATTTTAGACCAGTGAAAGAAGGTTGGTATATGCAGTAGAGATGGTAACTGAATGTACATGGAAATAATTGGAAGTTCAGTACAATGAATTTGAGAGTTGATTTGGATAATAATGCCATAATGATACTTGCATAGGCTCCTGCTGGTGGGAAAAGGAGATATGGGTACTGCTGTGGCATAACTGCCCGTGAAATGAGCTGAGGTGGCCATGACTGCTTTGCCTTACAGGTTGATCCACTGACTGAATACTGCAGAAAGCCTGGAAACAGGTCTTTGCAGGAGTCTATAGAATGGTGTGGTGATGGGAAGTTGAGAGCAGTGTAGAATGGCGAGGGGTGCCTAGCAGTTTAGTCAGATATAGGCCTGTTGAGAGGCGAGACTAGGATAGTGAGACAGCCAGGTTGGTTGTGGATGTATAGATTGAGGAATCAATGGAAGCCTGCTCTCAGTGAAAGTCTTCGCTGGAGGGAGTATGGGAGGTGAAACATGAGGGATGAGCTAGGAGGACCACTGGATGGACTGCTGACTGGAATAATGGTAATATGATGAAGGAATGTAGATGATTGTATGAAGTATAGTGACATCCAGGGGCTGGAGAACAGTGGCTCAGATAAAGTAACTTTAGTAAGGCATCTAGACGCAAGATATCCAATGATCGGAATTCTGGGAAGGTAGCTGGGAAGATCTTAGGATATCCAATGGCTATTGAGGAAGTAGGAGTTGAGTATCATGATCAAACAGAGTCAGTGGACATAGGAGAAAGCTACGAAAAGATAAAATGGATGATGGCAGTATTGCTACGAGGTATCTTGTGATTCCCGTTATCCGTAACAGCTATGATGACTACAGAGTTGGTGCATCAAGGAAGGAATTATGTCACTTTTCCATGTAAAAAGATAGGGGTGGAGAAGTCTCCACTAAATCTTAGATCCTATGAGACATGGGCAATAGGGATGCCATACCTCTTGAATTGACAGGATGCATAGGGAGCATCCAGTAAAGATGGATGAGGAATGAGATCTTTCTATAGTCCAGTCAAATGGGATTCTGGAACTGGTCTTGGGGAGATGATTGGAAAGTACTGATAACTCTATGGTGATGTAAGAGTCTATAAGGCATATTATTCAAGGGATGTTGCTAGAAGAAGTTTTCCTCAGGTGAAATGAACAAGTGCTCCATCAGATAGTGGATGAGAGCTGTCAGGATGGCCAGGTAGGAGTATGCAATAGATGAACAGGGGGAGTAGTTGACTGGGTAGGAATACTGGTCATTGATAGGTGTAAAATTGCCAAAAAGAGGCACAGCAAATGGGAAGGAGCTCCGAGCCACTAGGGTAGTGAGGAGAAGGCAGCTGTCCAAGGATGGAGGGGAAAGTCCAGAGCAGATGTCCATGGACTGGAGGAAGGAGTCTGAAAAGAAGACAGCATAGGCCATGTGTACTGACATTGGCAGGTGCAGGCAGGAACAGAACTTGGGTCAGCGCCACAGCAAACAGAATCAGAATGGGGGAAAGATGCTGCAGGCTACAAGAAGCAGATCTATGGAAGACCAAGAAGCGAAGCCAGGTAACAAGTGCTATGAAGTTGAGGTATGAGAGACCCGCGACCAAAGAAGATGGTGAACAACAAGTGCAGAGAACAGAAGGCGCTGCAGCGATGAAGCACGAGGTTCCCATTTCTGAAGGAGAAGGCAAACTCATATAGTTGTCTGGAAGGGGTGACCAGCAGCAAGGAAGTCCAATAGGCAGTTGAACTGAAAGGAGGTAGAGACTGAACAAGCTGGTGGAGTCCAAATCCAAAGTGTGAGTAGACCAATGTAGGGACGAGTACGATGAGTCCATGGAAGTGCAGGATGTAGACTGGTGAGGAAGGAAGTGGAAGGCAACTGGGGAACAGTGGTCCCGTTCCTGAAGGAAAGTGGCAACCGGGTATCAGGTAGAGAATGCAAAAGGTTGAGACAGTCAAAAGCAGGCACAGGCTCCCAGCCCTGGTATTCGAGGTGAGATGACCTTTACTCGATACCACCAGGCAAAGGTAGGACGGTGAAGGCAAATGGGGTAAAGTGATTCTGTTCCCAAAGGGAAGCAGCAGCTGGGTATTCAGGTAGAGAATGCATAAGGTTGAAACAGTCAATTGCAGACACAGGCTTCTACCCTTGGTAGTCGAGGTGAGACGAACATGACTAGAGGCCACCAGGCATAGGTAGAATGTTGAAGGCACATGGGGTAAAAAGGTCCCATTCCTGAAGGGAAGCGGCAACTGGTATCAGGTGGAAATTAATAAGTATGATACAGTAGATTGCAGACATGGATCCCATCCCTGGTAGTCGGGGCATGCTAACCTTCACTCAATGCTGCCAGGCAGAGTTAGGGACAGAGGATGTCAGGTTTGCAAGTAGTAATTATAAAGGAATCCCATCCCCGGTAGACAGAGCAAGCCTACCTTCGCTCAGTGCCTCAGAAGGTACGAGTTAGGGATGGAGTCTGGAAAAATTTGCTGGTATGGGCTAAGCAAGGAAGAG
The DNA here is from genome assembly GCA_016271365.2 of Neoceratodus forsteri. NCBI lineage: Eukaryota > Metazoa > Chordata > Ceratodontiformes > Ceratodontidae > Neoceratodus > Neoceratodus forsteri. The sequence continues at coordinate 1,735,429,686 of CM057449.1, forward strand.
CAGCTCACTGCATAGTCATAGGTAGGTAAACAGTGAGGCAGTAGAAAGTGGAAGGCAGCAAGTCAGAATGTGAGAATGTGAGAAGGAGGTAGTCAGGAAATGCTAGTAAGGGGGGGTAGAGTAATCCAGGAAGGAGCATGCTGGTAGCGATGGAATGCAACGAATGACTGAAAGCTGAGTAGGCAGCAAGGGCAATGATCCACGCGATAGCAGTGGAAGCCATGAAGGCCGGAAGGCAGGGTACATCAGGAGAGAGGCTTTGGGACAAGCAGGGCCTAGGGAAGGAGAAGCCATAGGCAAACTGGTGAATGGAAGCAAACATTGCGGGTAGTAACAGAGAATGGATAATGCCTGAGGAGTGAATGCAAGAGGAAAGCCAATGATGTGGGCTTAAGGGGCACCAATAGAGGCATGGAAAAGGAGGTGTGTGTGAACGGTACAAGTAACTGGCAAGCTGGAAGGTGAGGAGCATCAGAGTAGAACAAGGAAACATAATTCTTGAAGCTGAGTAGGATATCGGTGCCAGGAGCAGAATGGTAAGGGGTGCAGTCGCCTGACTAGGGTTAGCGGTAGCACGGTCTGGACAGTAGAAGGGGCATAAATGGAGATGGAGATGGAATGCAGGTGCGAGGAGTGAAAGGTCCAAAAGAAAGAACCAGTGGAGCACGGGATAAGGGCAGAAACAGGGAAGGGGGGGAGGGCAGTGAAGGGGGAGCCTAAGAAGAGACAGCTGGGGCAGACAAGGAACCAGGTGTAACCCCCCTGCAAATCAGGATTCCTAAAAGTCTTCCAGGAGCTTGCCTGAATGCTCCAAGTCTGGGCGGTGTTCGGTGTCTGAGCTGTTTAAATGTGGTTCCAAGTGAGTGTTATTTGAGCCTCCACGTACTGTCTCTTTAAGAGCTGTCTGCTTGCAGATTTAATTAGTTTGTATGGGGGGGGGACTGTGTATTTAATGCTCGAATCCCGCCCGAGCTGCTGCCAATTCGCACCGATTCTGCCGTCGCTACATGTGCAGAGGGAGCCTTGTTGAAAGATACAACTGTTTGCCAGAAATTATTTAGAGTGACTGAGAAAATGTAATTTGTCTAACCTGTTTTTATTTCAGCACAAACTGTTTCAGTGTAGCTCTTTCATTTTGGTCCTGAATTGCTGACTTGGACCAATCAGGATGATAGGGAGGCCTTAAAATGGAGCCTGTGGACGAATTGGAACTTGGACTCTCAATTTTGAGCCAGCCACAAGGGGATTGTATGAGCAGTGACTCTGGGAAATGTAGTTTTGAACTTGGCACCTTTTTTCACCAACAGAGGGAGTCTTATTGTGAGTGACAGCTGAACCAGCCAACAGAATGGTGTGGAGCTAAAGGAAATGCCCTGCTCTGTGACTGGAAAGATCAGATCAGTTGTGACAGTGAAGAGAGAAGGAGCTCTGTGCTTCTGCAGTGTATAGTTTCACACGGGAAGTGCATGTGAGGCCCTGAGGTTCGGCCTGCAGCCGTTGTAAGCGTTAGTTCGGACTGAATCCGACTTGTGAGGAGAAAGAAGGAAGTCTGAAAGGTAGAAACCAGGCTAACCCTGTAGAAAACTGGAGACATTGCTGAATCGCGCTCGGTCTGTCAGGAACTGAAGCTGCTGTGTGTGCTGCCAGATATTTTGCAGTAATTGCGATCAGGATCTAGGAGCAGCCTGCCTGGTATAGTACTTTCCTTTTACATATGAATGTGCGTAGTGCTTGTGGGGAATCATTATTTCCAATCCCCTGTGCTGTGTGCTGTGTGTTGAAGCTGGAAGCAAACCCTAGCTTGTCTCGGACTAAATCCGTTTGCTATCTACTGCAGTGGGGTCCAGTCACAAGGACCTTGTCTCCATGCCCTGTTGTTCTGGCAACCCAGAAGAACATCCACCATCCGGTTCTCAGCTTGGGTATTGTGAGTACAAATCAAGGTATTCCCCTGCAGCCTGTTTTCAGTTATAAGTGTATCATCTAATTATTGTTGTTTCACTTCTTCATGGACTGAGCCATCCGGCTCCGGATTACAATTGGGTGTTGTGCATATATTTTCTTCTACAGGGCCCTGTCCATCTGCACCTGCCAGCCAACCCCGGGCAACAGACCTGGCTAGCCCCCCAACCTGGGTACCCAGAGTGTGACTTTTCAGACCCTGTATGTGTGCACAGTACTGTGATTTAATTCTGCCAATTAACCTGATCTCTCCCTCCTGTGTTTTATTCCCCCTAAATAAACCAGATTGGATGTTGTTAAACTTTAAGCTGTCTGAAGTGTCTGTACCTACATATCAAGCATTGCATTGGTTTGTGTATGTTGATTAACCTTATTTTACAGGGGGTCCCCAGAGACGAACCTCAGAATCAGTCTCAAGGGTAAGTGGTACTTTATGAATGAACAGTGTGTACATGTGGGGTATTGGGACTATAGCCTCTGTGCATTGTGTGAGCCACTAGAGGGAATAAAAGGGGGTCTCAGTGTCCCAGAGGGCTGTGACCAAGCTAGTCTAACCACTACAAACCCTGACCTCTGGGTGGAGGCACCCGTCATAGAACCTAGGCCCCTCAACCTGTCAGTAGTCAAGCAGGCAGGAGTAGTAGCCCTTGGGATAGCGCCACCTGGGGGTTACACAGGGAAGAAAACAAGGGAGGGCAGGGCTGGGAAAGGGGAGAGGGCAACAGCCACTGCTGAATCCGGCATAATGGCAGTGTACTGCTTTCCTAACTAAGCAACAGTTTCCACTTAGAATTGGCGAGGCCAAAGCACTGGAGCACTTAGGACAATGCAGAAACCCACTCTTCCAAGTTCAGAAGGTGGTGCACATGCATACTGAATGTAAGTGATTTGGGGGAAAAGTGTACTCCGATGTGGACAGAGTACAGTACATTCATTCCTGAGTGAGAAATTCGATGACACAAAAATGTAGAACAAATGGGAAAATGAACACTTGCAAAAGTCAGTACTCCTGGTATAGAACAGGATAGCAATGGCTTGGGTTACTCACTCGGTTGTCCATGGGGGAATGGCAGTGAGGTCTCCATCACACGCCAATCACTGAGAGGTTGGGATACAGAGACAGCTAGAGGTGGCTCACAGGTGATGCTCCCAGCAGTGAGGAAGAAATAGACAGAGGAGTGCATCAGAGCAGGGCAGCTAGTGTGCCATTCATGGTGGTGCACTGGTAATATGGGGTGCAGAGAATGTGAACAGGTCGTCCTGTCTCCTAGGGTGCAGCAGCCGGTAAGCAGCACTGGGATTGGGTACAATGGCCAAGCAGGCACAGGGGGATAATTTTGCACCCAAGGGGAAGGAAACATGGAGCGTCGGCCCCTGAACAGAGAAGGAGCAGCAAAGAAGGTACGGAGAGGGGAGGAGGGGAAGCAGAGGCAAATGGGAGTGAAGGGACACAAACGGGAGGAGGGCGAGAAGAGGGGGACCAAGAGTAAACGATGGACAAAGAAGATGGGGAAGGGGGCCAGCGAGGGGTTAAAAAAAGGAAAGAAGAACGGAAGGGAGCGGGGGAAGCAGACAAGGAGCAGGGAGCAGAATTGGAAGGAAAGGAAGCTCAGCCCATGAGAAACACAGAAGCCCAGACACTGCTGGTGTTTCACAATGCACTAAGCAGGGCACTGCTGTAGGAGTCTGGCCTTTAAGGGAAATGTGGGAGGAGCTATTCCCCCACATTGAACCTTGAGCTTTAGCCCTCCCATGACCCGCCACCAAATGCACACATGCACAGTAGGTGTTTTCCCAGCTGTACTGTTGTGCACTATCCACACCTCCACTGGTACCAATAAATGCCCTGTAAACATAAGGGAGTTCCCAGTGCTTCACCAGGTACCCAGCTGTAGGGATGGTGTAGGTCCAATGATGTTGCATGTGGTTGGCCAGCATTGCTGCAGTTAACTCATTGTCTCCTAGCAGACGCCTATAGTCATCAGTAAAATACACTGGTGTGTCCTGAGGACACCTGCAGAAGTTGGCTACTGACTCCCAGTGTGCCCTTGCAACATCTGGAGAAGTCACTTACATATTTTAATATATAGTGCAACAGAATATAATATATATTTGACTGCATAGCACCGTTGGAAAGGTAATTTTATGCTGAACAACTTTGCCACTGATATTTTGTGTATATCATGTATAATTTAGGAGTTATTCGCATTTGTTTATGGTATGGTGTGTATGGCTTATGTTGCCTGTTTTAGTGAAAAAACATTTTTTTTTGCTGTTTCAACAGCATAGAAAAAAAAACTAAATTACATATTATTATTTGCATACCACCATTGGAAAGGCATTTTTGTGCTCATCAACTTTCATGTTGATACTTTGCGTGTATCATGTATACTTTTGGAGTTATACGCATTTGTTTATGATATGGTGTGTGTGGTTGAGATTCATCCCTCAAATCTCACCAAAGCACCTTGACTAAAATGGGGAAAAATTACATTTGATAGTAAAAAGATATCTTTTTTTAACAAACATAATATTAAAACACCATCTAATGCCTGTATGCTTAATTTGATGTTGATATTTTACATATTTTCCAACAAAAAATGGCTTATGTTGCCCTTTTTTAGTGAAAAAAATATTTAGTTTGCTCTTTCGACCAGCATAGAAAAAAAACAAACTGACTTATTATTACATGCATGCCACCATTGGAAAGGCAATTTTGTGCTGAATAACTTTGCCACTCATACTTTGTGTCTAGCATGTACAGTTATTGAGCTATTAGCATTTGTTTGCTATATGCTGACTATGGCTTGATTTTGCCTAGAAAGGCCCAGGATTCACTGTTAAAAGTATACAGGAGATTCAGGAGACAAGTGGTGCAATCTCAGAGTGAGCCTGTGGAGGTAATGACAAACTGCAAACAAACCCCAACATATCAACTACGAAGATGGCTCCCCTCTCCCTACCGTGACCTCCCTCAAATATCTTGGAGTGATGCTTGATCCCCAATTGGACCTTGGTAGTCATATCCATAATGCCTGCAGTGGGGTAAACCGCAAACTGGGGATGGCCTACAGGGCTCGGTACAACCTCACTCCAGCGGCTCGCTTAGCTCTTGCCAGGGGAGTACTACTTCTCCCTCAGCTACGGCTCCCCATATTTGCTCATACTTCTAAGACCCTCCTAAGCAGAGTGGAGCACAACGATACAACAACATCTGTCATTTTGCCCTGGCCGCCCCCGCCTCACCCATCACTCTGAGCTCTCACGAGAAGCTTGGCTGGTTATCCCGCTCAATCACATAACTTTAGCACTGGGTGCCTCGTGAGAAAGTACTTAGCTCCGGCACCCCTCCGGAACTGGCCAGGTTTCTTGCTCCTGCTGACCTCTCCCCCTACCTGCTTAGATCCCAAGGCCCGGCCTACTAAGTGTACCTACTTCCCACACCAACATGGGGGACTGGAGTTTTGCTGTCCATGGCCCCAGGCTCTGGAACTCCTTTCTTGAAAGAGTCCGTACTGCCTCCTCTCACAAGAGTTTCCGGACCTCCCTGTGGGATCATCTTAAGGTGGCTTCTCGCTGTGAATGTCCTAAGCCTCCTTAGCCTCCCGGTGTCCACTGGTGCCGGCTTCTTCTCTCCTGCTCTGGCGTCACCACTCTTGCGCTATGTCCTCGTCCAAATCCCCCCTCCCTTGCTTGACCGACGCTATGATGTTACTATGCTCATAATCCTCACCAGCCCTGTTGGTCATTGAATTTATCTCTAACTTATACCTTGCCCCAGCACTGTATCTGGGTGTACCTTCCACGAAATGTAAAAACTGTAAAATTGTCTTTTCTCCTGTTTTTGTACCTGAATGTATTCGTCTGAACCAATTACTGTATCAATGTACCTGTTGTACCCTTTTGTACTCTCCCGGGTCGTTCCTGAAAATAGGCATAAAACTTGTCTAGTGTACTTACCCGGTAAACAAAAACTAAATAAAAAAAAAAAAAATAAATAAAAACCAAGGCTCCAGTATTTGTATTCCCAGCTGAATGGCCTTGTCCATAAAATTATTTCCCAAGCTATTTAAGAACAGAATTGGTGGTGCAGAGACAAGGCCCTGAATTACTCACAATCTACCCAGTCCAGTGGGATCTCCCTTGAGGCACAGTACGTAGTGGTGCAGCAGAAAATCCTCCTTTGGCTGGTTCAGTTTCTCCCTCAGGATGCAGGCCTCTAGTGTCAGTTGGTGAAAGTGGCTGACCTCTGCAGGTCCAGTCAGGCCTCTCCTGACCTCTGTATATAGCAAATGATCCTCATCTATTTTCTCCCACAGGGAAGCTTCAACCAGTGAAATCCAAACCACACCAGACCAGCATCAAAGTGCACTATGCACTGGACCAGGTGTCCAGTCCCTAGTGCAGTGCAATGACCAGTACTGAGCAGTAGTATTGTCCAGGTGGCTTCACAGGCAGAGAGCTGCACTCTGTCATAGTTTGCTCAGGTGCTGCAAACAACCCAAAGCCACTCTTAAGTCCCAGGAGAGTAGCTGCAGGACAGCTCAATCTTGCAAGTAGTATTCCTGTGTTCTTCACTTTGTCTTTCAGGTAATACTGCACAGGCATGCAATTACCACTCTTTCTGTAGCATGCAATCTGCTCTCTCTCTCTCTCTCTCTCTCTGACTTTGTCAGGCAGATGTGTGCTGTGTCTTTTCCAGCTTTCAGCTGCATTTCACTCCAGTCTGCCTCCCACCACAGTCGCACACAGGCTGACTCATAGAAACATAGAAACAGAATTTGATGGCAGATAAGGACCGCTTGGCCCACCTTGTCTGCCCATTCAAAGACTCAGTTCTGGCATGGTCCCTGCTGCTCACTAGGGAATTCCAGTTCTTGGTTGGTCTGTTGAGCTGTCAATCACCTCAGGCCAGGCTGCAGGTCTGTCACTGGAAAGATGATTTGTCACAGTTTTGTGCCTGAAATACTGCAGCCCTTTGTACCAAGAGCCCTTTCTGGCTCCCTCTCCAGGCTCTGCATGGGAACAGGTCAATTCATCCTGGTCATTTTGCTCCATGACAACTCACCCTGGACTATTAGCTCTGGCGTCAATCGGCTTCCACATTAATTCATTCCCAAACAGTTTGCTCCCACTATATATTGTACTGTACTCCAACAACCACTACAGTATGACTTCCACTTCTACAACCCTCAAGCACATTGCCTCATCTGGTGGGTGAATTGTGCCTACCTGGGGTTTGTTTTATAATATTTACACTGGGGGTGAATTGTGAGGGGATGAATTGATGTGGGAGATGACCGACGCCAGAGTTAATAGTCCGGGGTGAGTTGTCATGGAGGGAAATGACAGGTACAAATTGTGACATAGCTGCTCTGCAGTCTGATTGGCTAGTGTGTAACCCCTGATCCCTGTTGCTATTGTAGTGGCGAGCAGTGTGCACAAAGATGACTGCGCCCTGTTTGCTGTTAGGGCACCAGCCTCTTCCCTTAAATATTTCACGTTGTGCCCCTTTTTTTGCATGTGGTTGTGTCCTGCCTTCTGGTTTGGTTGAGGCAGTCGACAAGAAATCCCCACTGCCGTCAGGAGTGCTGATGCGCCCAGTCCATTGGTAGCAGCAGAGCAACCTTTGATGCATGGTGCAGATTTACAATTCGTGGTGCAGAAGGTACTGAAGAAATCAACGGTCCACTTTACTTCCACTCCTTGTCGGCAGTGCTGGGAACCAGCAAGCAACAAGGCTGGTGGCAGTGGCTCCGTGGAGCCCGGAAGCTCCCACACATTTAGGGGGTTACATTACAAATATTTACTTGTCTTGCAGATATCCTGAAGCAGAAAGCTTCCATTCTTTTGTCTGGCTAAATCAGACATCAGATTCAACTCCTCATGTCCATTAGTAGCCAGTCCCAGTGAGGTCATTTAGATTCCCATCTGCCTGCTATAATCCAAGCAGTTGTTTGAGAATTATAGGAACACCAAAGCTGTCTGCAGAAAAGGGATCTGCTGTCCATCCTGTCTGTCCTATCTCCTGTATAGTTGTTTGTGAGGGGCCTGTGGAATTTCACTACTTTTTTCTCCCTCCCCTTTTGTACATGTCCCTACCATTCCAATATGTCTGTCACATCCATCTTTGAAACCCCTCAACTGATTTCACATACACCACATTCCTTGATAGTCTGTTCCACACACCCACCACCCTTTCCATGAAGAAATACTTCTTGACATCTCTCCTAAACCATTCCTCTGGCAGCTTTGGTGACTTCCCTGTGGTGTTTGTATCCTCACCTGATTTAAGCAATTCTCTACTATCCCTATTTATCTCATGGAGGTATTTGTACATCTTGATCATGTCCAGTCTCTCCTTTCTTGCCTCCAATGTGTGCATGCTGAGGTTGTCCGACCTCCCCATGTAAGCCATTCCCAGCTGTCCCTGAATCATTTTGGTTACCATTCTTTACATCACTTCCAAAAATGCAGAGAAAAGAAAATGATAATTATGTTCCTAATTGCACTCTGCATAGATATAACCTGGTTACCACAGTTACATGTAGAACAGAACTGAGCTAGGGAGGTGTACTGGGCATCTTAGAGGGCGCGCTCTCCTCCTACTCCTTTGGGGAGGGAGGGAGTTAGGGAGGACAGATAGCTCCGCTGCACTACTGCCACCTAGGTTACACCAAGTGGCAGTGAGGTTGGAAGAGATTGTGGAAGGGAGGACGCTGGCTGGCGCTGTGCAGGGGCATGCACCTGTGTGTGCATGTACTTGCTGTCAGTGTCCTGATGGTTGGGTGTAACAAGGAGGCAAAACCCTGGTAGTGCAGCAGCATGATGCCAGAGCTCTTAGCGCCCATCAGCCAAACTGCCCACTGACTGCTGTACTTGCAGACCAGAGGGACAGCTGCTCAGACCTCCGATGGAATGCTCTGTGGAAGCCAGAGGAAAAGGAGGATGGGAGTCTGTGGACTCCATCAAGTCAGTTAAGAGAAAAACAAGGGAAGGATGGGGCTGGGAGGTTGTCAGGCCAAGGAGGGCAACTCTGGTGATGGGGGATAAATAGGCTAAATAAAATAAAGAAAACTAAGCTTTTTAGACACTCTGAGTAAAAATGCATATTTCTTTTTATTGACAAAATTAATACACTTCTCTGTTTACTGTAACTCTTACTGAAATAGGTTGATTATTCTTAGTGTGTCCACGGGATATGGAACCATGGTCATTAGTTACTGACAGAACAGAAAGAGAACAGATGCCTCATTATAAATATATACCACTGCCCTGCTGGACTACACGAACTATGCACATAAGGCCCTGGATGAAGGCAGACTGGTGGGGTCTGTCTTTATTGACCTCACCAAAGCCTTCGATACAGTCAACCACCCCCTGTTACTGACCCAACTGCAAAACATGGGTGTGGCGCCCAATGCCCTTTGCTGGTTCCAAGACTACCTGTTACGGAGAAAGCAATGTGTCAAAATTGGGCAATCAGTACCCAGTGCAAGAGAGGTATCATTAGGGGTACCCCAGGGATCAATACTGGGGCCCCTACTCTTCAGCCTCTTCTTAAATTACCTTCCCACAGCCTGCAACACCAAACCCATACTATATGCAGATGATGCTGTGCTCCTGAGCAGCAGCACGTCTCCGGCTGCCCTACAGTCTGAGCTGCAGAACTCCTTCTCCAAACTCGAGGACTGGTTCTGTAGTCATAAGTTGCTACTAAACTACAAGAAGACCAAGGCCATGCTTATGTCCAGCCCCAACAACAAAAATAAGCACCACCCCCTCATCATCTCCAACTCATGCAGTAAGCCGCTGGAACAAGCTCACTTGTTCAAGTATCTGGGGGTCATGATAGATGATACCTTCACATTTGCGCACCATATTGACTCTTTGGTCAAGACAGTCACTACCATGATTGGTATCCTGTACAGGCACAGGCAACACCTCTCTCCGGGGTCCCTCCACCTCTCAGTCCACAGTTCAATTATATCTACTATTGACTATGGACTAGTGGTCTATGGGGCGGCAATGGATACAGCACTCAAGAGGGTTCAGACTGCGCTCAACAAAGCTTGCAGACTCACCCTGGATGCTGAGCATGGCACTCACACCTGTACTCTGTACAATTGTGCAAATTGGCTGTCATTAAGAAACAGGGTCAAATTCCAGACTTGCATTCTAGGGAAGAAGGCTGTATTGGGTAAAACACCACCTTGTATAGGCAATTTGATCAAGGTGGTCAATTCGTTAGAGCACACTAGAAGGAGGACTAGAGGGGCCTTGGCTATCCCCTTCTGTTGCATCTCATTTGGGCAACATGCATTTGCAAACCGGGCCACCCCTGTGAATGAATGAACTCCCTGGGCACCTCTTGGCCACCAGTTGTCTGGCACAATTCAAAACTTACCTCAAACAGCACCTAATAGCACTCTAAGTGCACTTGCTCCTTAGTCCAGCCACATCTGCTCTCTCTGGCCCCCAGCAAGCACTAGGCAGGCCTCAAGGTACCCCTTCCCTCTGTCTCTTCACATGACTTGCCTCAGCAATCATTCTGCGCCATGCTCCTTTGGCACCCGCCACCCCATCCTCCCCCAACTCACAGTCCCGTGAGTTTCCCTAACAGTCACTACTAATGCAGGCTGCCTGACCATACCCCCTAACACCCCACCATTTACTTTAGCATATCCTCTCCACTCAGCCTCCCCTCACACCACCATTTATCCCTATACCTTATCACCCTTCTTCCCCCACCCTTCATCTCCATCACAGTACATACCTCTCTCTCATACCTCCGTTCTTCACCCCACTGCCAGCTATCCCTATCCCTCTGAACTACTGACAAGGCACTTTGTGGCTGCTTATCCCCATAAAGTGTTTTTTCTTGTTATTTAACTTGTACCTATGTTTTGAGTTATTCTGTAAGTTCTGAATCCAAGCTGTATCATTCATTGTAATGTACCGTTGCTTTCTCCTATTGTTCTTTGTTTTGCAATCTATGATGTGGAACCTTTGTAAAAGAGCTTGTGCTCAAAGGTCTTTTCCGAATCTCTAAATAAATAAAATAAATAAATGAATAAATCATACTTTTAGCCAATAATGATTGCTTATTTCTAAACATTCCAGGCACTCTTAAGCCTCTTATGCCAATAGTTTGAGAATTCTCGGGCTCTATGTTCAGTTGGCATAGTCCATTTTTCATACAGGGGAGTTCTCTTATCTTCTTTAAAGTAAAACTTTTTGACTTTTTGATTTTCAAGTTATTTTTTCTAAAAACAGAAGTGATTATACCTGCAACCTTTATACTGCTCAATCATTCCTCACAAGTGGATAATCCTCCATCCATCCTATCGGCTGATGCACAATCGTACATTTTAGACTGCCGGAGGCCAAGCCCCTAGCCATGATAACATTGTCCAGTGAGAAACTAGCAGAGAAAATGACAAAACAAACACAAAAACAATGCAACAAGCAGGGAGATGAACAAAATGACCAGCAAGAAAACAGCAACTTCATTACAAAGGTCATTTACTGGAAGATAGCAGAAAACCTTGCGGTACAACAGGTAAAAGCCATACTAAAATCTTCCATCAAGAACGATGCATATAATATTGATTATATGGATAAGCAAACATTCATGAATATAACTAGTAGATAACATAGTACAGTTCCATGCTGTAACTCTACCTAAATAAATCAGGGAATATCCCCACATGGTTCTGGTTGCACGGGTTCCCTGTTCATCCACAATCAGGAGGGACTCTGAGCGCTATAAAGGTTGCAGGTATAACCACCTTTACCAGGTGAGTTAATACCGTTACCCCCTGCAACCTTTCTAGTGCTCAGACATTCCTCACAAGTGGTACTTTTGTAGCAGTACCAGGAAAAACCCCGGGTGGGAAGACGAAGAGTGCGTAACACTGAACCTGAAGCAGCCTGAAGCATAGCCCTTCCGAACACAGCTCTGCTCACTGATGGTATGTCAACCTGCACTATCTGGCAAAAGTATGTACATAGGACCAGGTAGCCACAGTGCAGATCTCCTGTACTGAGGCTCCCCATCTCTCTGCTCAAGATGCTGACATTGCTCTGGTGGAACGCGCCCTAATGCCCATAGGGGGTCCAGGTCCACCCATTGGTAGGCGTTCACTATTGCTGCCCTTATCCACCTAGCAATTGCTTCTTTAGAGGCAGCCTGATCCATCTTCTTTCCTGAAAAGAAAACAAACAGCCTATCTGACTTTTGGAAATTTTCGGACATAGCCAGATAATTCTTTATCAGAGATACCATGTTGAGTGGTTGAGGAGCCACATAATGGCCACCTTGGACTGTGAGCATGGCTGGTAGGTGAATTTCCTGTTCCATGTGAAATGGTGATATCACCATTGGAGTGAAGGATGGAAATGTTCTAAGAGACACCATGTCATTATGGAAAGTAAGGAATGGCTCATGGCACGACAGTGCCTGCAACTTGCTTACCTGTCTGGCGGAGCACATAGCTGTAAGACAAAACGTTCTGAGGATCGTACAGTAAGGGGAGTCAGGTACAAAAAGATGCTTATGGAGACCATCCAGCACTAAATTATGTTGCCATGGAGGGCAGGTGGTTCTAGTACGGGGGATGCAATCTGCACTGCCCACAGCAGCCGGACTACACCTGGATTCTAATCTGTCTGCCCTACCCAGGGAAGAGAACCTCACATTGCAGAGATAGCCAAAGCCTGTAACCTGAAAAAGAAATATGCAAGGCCCTTGTCTGCCCCATCATTGAGAAAATCTAGGATTTGGGGAAGATCTGCCGCTGAAGGGGACAGGCTTTTTGCTGTACACCACTTACGGAAGATCTGTCAATGTCTGATAAGTCTTATTTGTTTATTGTCTTCTGGATTCCAAGAGTCTGTCAACCACTCTGGTGGGTACCCCTTATTCACCAGTCTTTGCTTTTCAGCATCCATGCATTCAGGCAGAGGACTTCGGGGTTGTGGTGAAGGATTCGTGAAGGATTGGTCCTTGACTGAGGACATCTGGGCGGTATGGAAGACACCAAGGGGTGTCGATTAACATTGCTCTGAGTAGAGAATACCATGATCTCCATGGCCAATCGTGAGCTATCATCAGTACTGTGGCTTTCATGGACCTGATTTTGAGAAGCACTTTTGCAATCATTGGAGTTGGTGGGAAGATATAAGCTTTGTTGAAAATCCATGGTGCTGCCATTGTATCAACTTCTTCAGCCTGAATGTGGAAAAAAACATGAGTGGAAGCAAGGTAGTTGAGTGTTGTGGTGGGATGCCATTAGACCACTTGAAAGGGCCCCCATCTCTCATTGAGGGACTGAAACAGCTAAGGGTGCAAATGCCACTCTGCTTGGTTGAGTGTCACCCGGCTGAGCCAGTCCGGGTACACATTCAGCTTGCCAGCCAGGTATGTAGCCAGAATCATCATCAGATTTTGTTCTAGTCATCTTATTGCTCATAACACCTCCCTGAGCATTGGCCTGCTTTGAGTTCCCCCTTGCTTGTTTATGTATGCCATAGTGACCTGGTTGTCAGTCCTGATCAGGACTGCCTGACCGATGATCTGAGGAGCAAAGAATAACAGGGCACTGTACACTGCTCTCATCTCCAGTACATTTATGGGCAGATGAGCTTCTGGTGAGGACCATCTGCCTTGAGTGACATGATGACCCAGCATGGCTACCCAGTCAATGAGACTTGCATCTGTGGTGATCATTGCCATTGGCGTCATTGACAATGGTATGCCCCTCATCAGATTTTGTCTGTTTGTTCACCATCTTAGACTGTGCAGAATGTCCTAGCCTGACTTGATTTTGTATTCGAAGTTTTGAATCGACTGGTCCCATGCTTCCAGCATATATCTCTGGAGTGGACGCATGTGTACCCAGGCCCATGGCACCATGGCCATCAGCAATGCCATGAGCCCTAGCAGTTGTAGGTATGTATGCACTGGTCTGTTGGAGTGTGCTCATATTAACCCGATGAGCTGGGTCATGTTGCTGACTTTCTTCTGTTGAGGTCACCAGGCCCAAGCTCATGTTGATCTTTGCGCTGAGGTGTGTGGTGTCTTGGGTGGGGCTTAGTTGTCTTTTGTCCCAGTTTATGACCCAGCCATGTTGTTGCAAGCAATGAATCACCAAGTCTATGTCCCTCTGCACCTGAGTTGGGGACCTTGCTTGTATGAGCTAGTCATCCAGGTATGGAATGACGTGCACTCCTTTCTTGCAGAGGGTCGCAGCAGACACTACCAGAGTCTTTGTGAACACTCTTGGGGCTGAGGCCAGCTGGAACAGGAGACATATGTATTGAAAATACTGGCCATTGATATTGAAACTAGGGAATCTGTGGTGCCCGAGCAGAATTGGTATGTGGAGATAAGTGTCTTTGAAGTTGACGGATGTAAGAAAATTGCCTGGTTGAATGGCCATCAAGGTTGACTTGAGGGTCTCCATTTTGAATTTTTTGTAGGCCATGTGTTTGTTGAGGAACTTGTGGTCCAGCACGGGGTGGAGTCCCCCTGTTTTCTTGGAGACCATGGCAAGCATGGAGTACATTCCCATGTCTCACTTGTGTTGTGGCATGGGTACAATGGCTTGGTTTCTAGATAGATTGAGCAGAGCTTGCTGGACAGTCTCAGCTTTGTTGCGACCCAGGGTATTGTAAACACCATTGGTCTGTGTGGAATTGTCTTTTATATGAGCTCTATGGTATAACCATGAGTCACGAGTTCCCGAGCCCACTTGGCCATTGTATTCTGTGCCAGTTGTTCGGCGAACAGTTGGAGTCAACCCCCACCAGAGGGTTGTCAGCCCGAGCCCACTGCATTTCATTGGCTCTTGTTGGTGGTACCCCAACTTGACTTGTTGATGCCAGTGTGGACCTTTCTGCTAGAATTACCTCCATGTTTTAACTGTGCTGTTCAAGACAGGAAACGAGGTTTTGAGGCCTCACCTCGTGACGATTCTGTGTGGAATGGTTTTGTTTGGCCTCGTGAACTCTTGAATGTGGGGCAAAATGGCTGCCCTGATGGGAGATAAAGGTCCTTCTTTTCCGCCATCTGTTTTGCCCCTGCCCGATCTCAGAAGAAAGGGGTGAGAGTGTGTCTCTGAATATGTGTCCCCCATTGAACTGGAGCTTAGAAAGGGTGGTTTTGGATTCGCCATCTGCCTGCAACAGTTTCAGCCATAGGGCCCACCTGGCACAGTTGATAAGGACTATGACTGTGGCACTGAACCTCATGATATCTGAAGAGGTGTCCACTATGTAGCATGCAGCCTGCATGGCACAGTCACTATTACCCGTAAGTGGAGAGGAGTCAGGGGATGGTGTCTACAAGGAACTCTACCATCACAGCAGGGTTTTGTTGGCGTACCACACAGCAGTGTCTACTGATAGGACCATTCCCATGATCTCATGAACCTTTTACTGGGACTCCTTGATCTTTTTGTCCATGGGGCCTTTCAGGGCTGCTGAGCTCTTGACTTTGATGACAGTCCATCTGATGAGGGCCAAAACAGGGGGTATTCACCTTAGGGGCTGCGAATCAGGCCATCTTATGAGACTCTGAGAGTGGGTATGTCTTTTCAATGGCCTGCTTCTCCGGTATTCTGGTTGGTTCAGTCACCGCATGTTCTTTGTTAATAATGGTGTTGAGGGCTGGGCAGGTGGGGAAATAGTGCCTTATGGAACTCTGGTGCATTGAGAGAAGAGGGTCTGTTGAGGTATGGGGCTTTTCCAGCTCCTCTGGGAACTGGAGAGCCCATCTTATCATCTGTACCAGCTCATTGACATCCTCCCTAGGGCACAACCTTCTGAAGGAGTACTCAGGGTCCTGGTCTGACCCGTTATCTTCGGAGGATTCGATTGCCTCTTCTGCCTGCCTGTGCCATCTCTTCGGTGGGTGTGGTGACTAGGCCTCCGCTGGGCGCTGGCCTGAGGTGGCCAGTTGGGGACTTTGTGGTTGCTGGGTTTTTAGCTTGTCCAGAAGTTAGAACAGCAGACCAGCTTGTGTGGTATTTAGCATAATCGTTGCTGTTGGGAGAGCTGGGTCCTCCTGGATGGTGGCTATGTCGAGGCCGTCAGCGTGTGATGCTTTAGTCTTTGAAACAATGCAGCCTGCACACAGTGCCCCCCTTCCACATGTGTCCCAGTCAGTTTGATACCACACTCCAGGCAGGCAAGCATGGTGGGGAGTTAATTGTCACTCAGGAATCTGCATGGGACAGATAGAAAAAAAAACTGAGTTAAGAACATATCCCTCTTGAATGAGCAGCAATGTAAATCTGGAATGTGGTAGCAACAGATCAGAAAAGCTGGAGAGGAAGCCGGAATTCAGTTGTAACCCCCCTACAAATGGGGGTTCCCAAAAGTCTTCCTTGGTTGTGCCTAAATGCTCACTGCCAGGCTGGTATCCTGTGTCTTAGTGTTTTAAAAGTATTTATGAGAGTGCCTTAATGCCTCCTTGCTCTGTCTCTTTAAGAGCTGCCTATAACATGGTGCTTATTTAATCTGGGAGGGGCTAAGTGTTTTTATGCTTGAGTCCCGCCTGGGCTGTCAGATAATTGCTCCGTTCTACCATCGTTATTTGCGCAGAGGGAACTCTGTTAGAAGCTGTACTTACGTGCTGATTATCTATTAGCATAGTAATGATATTGTAGTTTGTCTAACCTGCCTTCTTTGCAGCATGGTCAGTTCTGTTTATCACCACCATCTTGGTCCTGGACTGCCAGAATGGGCTAATCAGTACCTTTGGGGACCCTAAAATGGAGTCTGTCCCCAGAGGTCTTGTGGGAGTGAATTTCTGTAGGAATTGTAGTTTTGAGACTTTGGAGCCTAAATGCACCTGGAGGGGGAGCTCTTATTTTGACAGACTGATGGAGCAACCAACCAGAACCTTTTGGACCGAAGGGAAATTCCCAAGCTGCCTGCTTCAGTCAGTCAGTCTGGAGTTAGTTTGAAGAGTAAACCGCTTGAGTGATTTGAGCAGCAGCCCCTGCGTAGTTCATGCGGGAGACTGGTGGAAAGGCTGAGTTTGGTCTGTCTGCATGCAATCCCTCAAGAGGGAATCCTGTAAAAGGCTTAGCAATTGGACTGTATCTGAATTGGAGTGTGACAAAGCCACTGAAGAGTGACCAGATTTGAACCTGAAGAAGACCGAAGATTTGCTGTACACAATCTACCTGTTAGGACATCCATTTACCACAGAATTCCCGGTTTTGCTCAGAGACACTGATATTGCGGCTGGACTGCCTTCCGCATTGTGGTATGGTGATTGCTTTACTATAAATGGGCTGTTAGTGGGTCGCGATTTGGTTCCCCACTGTGTAAATGTGCCACGCTCGCTGGAAGCTGCATCCAGCACTACCAGATTTAAAATCTGAACTGTTCCACCCGGCCTGGGCCTTGCCACCTGGCCCAGCCAGCTACTTCAGGCACAGAAACCATCATCGACGAGAGACTCACCCAGGGATCAGCCCCCTGCTCAACCATCTGGAACAGGAATGACACCTCGGTTATTAGTGTGGGCACTGCTTCTCCTGGCAAACCAGTCATCAATCTGCAGTCTCCATTTCGTCTAGCCTGTATCTCATATTGGGTAGCATGAATAACAATCAGGGTAGCTCTCTACAACAACAGCTAAATCTCAGGTGTTGTCATCTGATTGCATTGTTGTTTTTCCTTTCATGAACTGAGCCTTCAGGCTCTGGATTACGAATTGTGTG
Organism: Neoceratodus forsteri; assembly: GCA_016271365.2. Taxonomy (NCBI): domain Eukaryota; kingdom Metazoa; phylum Chordata; order Ceratodontiformes; family Ceratodontidae; genus Neoceratodus; species Neoceratodus forsteri. Next base: position 1,735,447,385 of record CM057449.1, read on the forward strand.
TGGTTGTGCATGCCTTTTCTTTTCATCACAGGGTCCCAACCAGCTGCGATGCCGGCCTACCCCGGGCAATGTTCCAGGCTAGCCCACCTTACTTCCAACTGGGTACATAGAGCGTATGACTGTGCAGGGACTAAAAGTGCATGCATAATTCCCTGACAACATCAGTTTTAGAATCAATCAACCTGATTATGCCCCTCCCTTGTTCAGTTCCCCTGAATAAATCAGATTTAACTCTTTGCATTTAATCTGACTGTGGTTCCAGTTTGTACCAAAAGCACTGTACTGTTGTTATTTACTGTGCCTAGACTTGTTTTACATGGGGTTTCCAGGGTTGAACTGGTGGAACCAGCCCTGGTGGTAAGTGCAAACAGTGTGAGGAATTGTATGCTGAATAGGGGCTACTGTGAATGTGTTTGTTGCGTATTGTCTAGGCCACTAGAAAGGAAGAGGGGGGTTACAGTGTCCCGGAGGGCTGTACCCAGGTTAGTCTTGTTACTAACAACCCTGTCCTTCAGGTGGAGGCACCCACTTCAGTACCCAGGCCCCTTAACCTGCAACTAGCCAAGCAGGCAGGGGTAGTAGCCCTTGGGATAGCGCCACCAAGGGGTTACACAGTTCACTTGGTTTTCCAAGGATGTGCCTTGAGAAAGCCCTGAAGACCTACTCAAGATGGATGCTATTTGACTCCATGCGGTCACCACCCTGTATTCCATACTCTAGCAAAATTAGCTGGCTGTGAACCTGCTCAAGATGGCCACCATCCTGGAACTGCCCTAAGATGGCTGCCATTTCTGTGAGACTGCAGGAGAACTGGAGCTAAAATGGCCATTATCTTGTTAGACTGGGTGTCTCAGGAGACAAGTCTGCCACTAGTGTTGTTGTCCCCTTTAAACTTCATTATGGTGGAAAAAATGGGGCATTGCTAGGTGTACTGATGCTTGCTGCAGGTGTTCACCTGAATAGGCACCCCCAGAGTCCCACGCGGTGCCACCTGAACATCAGGAAGGTCTGCGTGCTCTTCTCGCAATAGCCGCTATTTTCAAGATGGTGACCACAAGATTTTGGGTGCTTCTAAGGTGCAGGGACTTGTGCTCCCCTGGGTTATACTGTCTAATGATTCAGGATTGCCATAACAGAAACCATGAGGCTCATTGTGAACACTGTCTGATGTGAAGTGGACACTGCATTAAGGTCCAGTTCCTCAGGGACCTAGCTGGTGGGGACGCTGCCTGAGGATACCAACCAGGACAGTGGTTATAATGTAGGATGCTGCTGGAGGGTCCAGCTTAACTTGTGCCTCTGTCTATCCACTTGGGAAGTCTTTTATTTATTTATTTATTTATTTATTTTGGAAATAGAGCATGCAGAAAAAGATGCTAGGAGACTATCCTAATGGTTAAACATGTGCTCATCTGTCTAGGCGTACTAAGTAAGAATAGGAGAAAGTGAAAAGAGTAAACTTTTATTGGTATAATTCCCTGAGAATTTGAGAGCAATCATGGATCATGACCAGCCTCTAGGGATGCATGAAGTAACCTAGACAATGCTGTCATGCTGGGGGCTTGGCCTCCGACAGTCCAAAATTTACAATCGTGCATCAGCCAATAGGATGAACGGAGGATTACCCATTGTGGGAAGTGTTTGAGCACTAGAAAGGTTGCAGGAGATAATATGTACAGTTCCAGCATCTGTTGTGGTTATTTTTTTTTTGCTTTCTATTTATGCTCCCCCCTGCACCCTACACTCCGCTGCCTCAGGAGTCACCTATGGCATCTGTCCTGCCCCTTCTTACCTGGAGCCCATGGTAGTCCTCCATGTAGCCATGGTTTGCCTCCCAAGAGGGGATGAGGTGGGGGCCTGTACACCTCGAACATCTTCCGTTCTTCAGGGCACCGATCTGGGACAGGCAAGGGAGCCCTAAATCTGTACCAGGGTGCTCCGTCCCCTCGGAGTGTAGGGAGCCATTTTTTCTTGTTCTGTACTGGGCATGACATGCACCCTGACATCAAGGCATGACCGCTGACGTCCACCATGCCTCTCCCTCTTTTTATGTGGCTGAGCTCTTGCTGTACCTCAGGCCTCCATCTGGGGCCAGTCAAGCACCGAGCTGCAGCCCCCGTCCCTCCCCGGAGATGGTGAGCAGTCCCCTGGATGCTAGGCCTCCTACCCCCTGGCTGGCCAGCTCCCGGGCTTGTTCTCGAACTCAGGTCACCGGCGTCGTGTGGTAATGCTACTGCTGCACCGACAGGCCGGCCATTTGTTGTGGTTATGAAAGTGCCTTATCAAGTCCGTTGTGTGCCACAACTGCTTAGCTTAGCTTTGCAGTCCTATAACCAAAAGAACTTGAGAAGGTACCCTGATAACTATATGAGATGTTGGAAATGTACTTATAAATCTCTTTCCAGAAGTGGTTCCCTTAGCTGTGGTTCAGAATATGCTTTCTTTTGAATATGAGCTGTGGGATGCTTTCACATTCCTGTCTGTTTCAATAACACACACCAGCTGTTGATGCTTATCATGTAATTTTTCAAGCTCCTACACTGATTTACTAGTGAAGTTTTTCACCACCACTGGCTGTCCTAAATTAAACTCTCAAGTACCCTTAGCAGAGACATGGGCATGCTTTTGTTCAATGGGAGGCTGTCAGTGTGTGCTGTGCTTGTGAAACTGTGCTACTTTGGCTTGTATCTTCCTCTGGTCCTCCACCATCAGTAGAGGTGCCAGGAGAATAGTTTAGGGGGATAAGGGAACAGTTATAGCTAAAGAGCTACACTAGAGGCAGAGCACTGAAGATGGATGAGGGAAGGGAGGAGGTACATGAAAATAATAAGGAATTGTTAGATTGTGGGGGTTTATGTAGCTGGGAAGGGGAGAGAAGTTTGATGTCCCGCACTGAACCATAGGGTAGACCTTTGAAATGTGGCAATTTGTGCTTGGATTTCAGGATGCAGTGATTCCGTTCTGGTATGAACTCAGTATCCAAGCATCACTTTACCCGATGCCACCTTGATTGTTGAATACGGGGTGCTGTCACACAAAACTGGAAGGCTCATCTGTTTTCTGTCTGAGTCCTTTCTCCCTTATGAACATGTGACTTAACAGTCTAACAAATAATTTTATTGATTTGTTTTTGATAGAAGGTAAGAAACACTAGGTATACATATGCTTATTTTCAAACACGACCTGGGAGAAATTACAGAACTTACCAGTACAATAACAGCAAAAACACAGTTAGGAAAAATACATCATTTGGGAGTTACAAGTAAAATGGCATTATAAAGGAACAGTTACTGCAAAATCAAAAACAGCAGCAGGTGCAACCATAAGCATTTATAATACACAGTAAATATGAAGCAATAGGGAAAAACAGATGTAAGTGGCCTTGCTATCCAGAGTGAAATACAAATACAACAGTGGTAATACTCCACATCCTCAACAGTTTTGTTTCACTCATATAAGGCTCGTTTCTTCTTCTGGGTCAGTCTTTGTGGTGCACAGTAGCAAGGATATAGAGAATAAAGTATGGGGTGATGTGTATAGCGAGATTTTACACACACTTGAGTTGTGGGATGCAACATAAATGGTATCCAGTGAACATGGCTTCCGCAATTGAGCGCCATACAAAAACGGTGACTCAATTACGGTGCCTGTGTTCAGGGCTACCTGGCAGAGTGGTGCCCGGATACTGTGGTGGGCGGGGTAGGGGGAGAGGAAGCTACGTGTGTACGTGTGCACGGGGGGAGGCCAGAGGAAGGGGAGAGAATGCATGTGGGAGGGGGTGTGGTGGACAGCTGCCGAGCTGGTCAGCTAGCGTTGTAGACAGGGTGGTGTAGGGTTCGGTTATGGCGTGGCACTTTTTTTTTGCCGGCAGCCAGCTTTTTCTTTTTAAAAATATTTCACCCCCTTGACATGCACCCCCCTGGAGTTCTGAATCCTATAGTAGGGGATGTGGGGGGGGGGATGAGGGGGTGCTGGATCTTGGGTGCCCTCTTCCCAGTCGCCGCGAGTGTGCATCACCAAAATTCATTTTTGATAATGTAACACTCGCCATAAAGGCGATCGCTATTCCATGATCACTGTTATCACATAGATCCAACATAAACCCTAAGGGCAAAGCCCTCGAGGTTTATGAAATTAATCCTACAATGAGGGTGTGTGTAAAATCAAGTTTTACGCACCACCCCTTATTTTATTTTATATAATTGCTGGGGAGTATTTTCTTTCCACAGGAGTTATATAAAATAAAACAGCCCTGGTCAGGATGTGAAGCACTGTCAGTCTGCGGCAAACAGCTGCTGAAATCTTTGATTTTTAAAATGTTTATCCCAGGATTACAAGTTGACTGAAGGACTCACGTTTTCAGAGCGGTAACTCTTGAGAGTGGAGGCAAGTTTTTTATTTTATTTTTTTGAATTCACTTACCCACCAAGGCGTGACAGTTACGGGTGTGGCCAAGTATCTGGTAGAGCCTAAGGAGAGAGCAGTGGCAGACACATGTGTGGAGCAAGGGGAAACCTGGTGCGTGTTCACCATTATAACCCGCAGGTTATGACAGCGAATTATAACCAGGTTTCCCTCTGGAAGAAAATGCTTCCCAGTTATCATATAGTGATTCAAAACAGTTTGTACTCACCTGGAGGACAGAACAAGCAAGTCTATTGGCACATAACATATATAAACAGGATGCACTTTTTTTTCACCACAGCTGATGGTTTTTATTTCTTTTTCTCCATATAGGTTTGTTGTCCCGTTGGACATGTGGGTAGGCTATTCATCCCTGTTCCTGCCTTCCCCAAGTCAGCAACCACCTCCCCAAACTCAACTGGAGTGATGATCATCTGTGGATTTCCCCTGTGGCAGGGCCAGGCGGGGGAGGGCCAACCTCTTCTCACCCAGTGACTCTCATCCAGATAGGCTCCAGGGATCCAGGTGGTGGTACAGGCCAGGCAAGACACACATGGCTTCATACAGCCTGCATGTCCATTTTCCATTTTCTGTTCCCCTAGCTATGGTGGCACACTAGTGTGTATGCATGGAGTTGCACATGCATGATAGAAGCACGGCTCCTTCCACTAATGCCTGCCAAGCCTGAACTGCCACCTGACCCCCAGCAGCCAAGAAGACATGCCTCCCCACCCCGGAAGAGGAGGGCAGGCCATCAGATGCTCAATCCTCTGCCCCCAGTAACCCAGGGCACTCCTGAAACCAGGTCACCAGCTTGGCAGGCGGTAGTGCTAGTGTCATGCCACTGGGACAGTTTCTTTTTTTATTTCTTCAAAAACTGTACACACAGTGCGAAACACAAGAGCTTGTTCACCTCCTGCACACCATTTCTTCTTGGCTCCATTGTCTAATCCAGTTTCAAGACTGTTCTTCCTGAACATGGTGATGGGGTGCCTCTTACATGTTATCAGACTCCTCAGTTTGCGGTAGTTACTACAGCAGGGACATAAAGGGTATGAGCGCATGCACTCCCAAGTCAGGAGTCTGGTAAGAGTTAAGATGTACCTTGTAGCCAGGAAATGTAGACCTGGATTTCTATGAACCATAAGAACCTTTTCCAGTCTAGTGGTATTATTTTTGGCCAGGTTCTAACAAACAGTGACAGTCAATCTCCTTTGACAACAATTAAGTGAAGGGTGTCATTTTGATTACTATACCAAACTAGTAGCACGACATGGTCTAGGTGCTTAATGGAGTTACAGCTGAGGCTCTTTAAAGAGGCCTCTTAATATGCTGACTTGAAGATGGCCTTTAGAACTAATGAAACTGACAGACACCAATATCCAGTTCTGTTTCTGTCTGTTTACAATTAATATGCACTTCAGTTTGAATCCCTTCCTCAGCATACTTCATAGAGCGCAATGGTATCACAATATCATCACTGTGATTGCCACTGCCATTTACTGTACTTCAGTATGACTCGGATTCGGAGTGCCTCCTGTGATGCCTCTTAGTCTGAATCTTTAGCATATTTTCTGCCATTCTCTTTCTGTGGCACTTCTGGCTCAAGCCAGAATGTTTTGGTACCACCAGGGAAAAGGCTTTGGTTTGACTGTATAGTATTGTGCAAATGGTCTGGTCACTTGCCTTAAAATTTTGATGTACAGCTACCTGTGACTTATTAATGCTGAATGCAGAACTGAGATAGTTGATTGACTTACTGTACCTACAACATGTAATTGGTGGTTAGTGAAGCCACAATTGATGAAATGGTATTACAGGATGACTATGTAAGTCACACACTGATATTTTCATGTTCCATTCTTTAGCTCCGACTGCCTATTACTGCTTGCCCAATTGTCCTTATTTTAACTTGGTACTAAGTTTGTGTCAGATTTTTAAATATTAATTTATTTCAGCCTGTAATTTTGCACTTTCATTCTATTTGCTTACTGTTAATTGTTATGCTTTTATGAGTGGTGTTTATAATATTCCTTAGTGCTGTTTGGAACATTGAAGGGTTCAAAGCACCTGAAGCACTCTCTCTCAGTTGACCAGTTAGTGCCTGTCCATCATTCTGTAAAATTAATACATTTGTTAAACCCTTCTGCTATTCATTCATTCATTCATTCTATAACAAAGGCTTATAAACAAAATGCCCATTTTTCATTGGTGACTGTAGTTAAATACAAACAGAACACAGTTAAATAACAGGCAACATAAAACATGTCGTTCTGTTCAGGTACAGCAGTTACATTGGCTTAAGGTTTGTAAGAAATTATTCATGGCAGGAACAAATTGCCCATATGTCAGTTTCTTAGTTAGGCAATGTGCTTCAGAAACTACCCACCCTTTAACAAAAGGAACCCTGGCCAACATTACTTTCACATTGCGATAATTTCAAGAGAGCACTTTCCTTAAACCTAGTGACAAGTACAGCAGTTTGTGCTATGAAAAAAGATTTCATGTTTGTGGAAACTTTTCTTAAGACCTATTCTTACCCCGACACACCAAAGAATATGAAATTTTCTCACTCATTGTGGGCCAAATAGCTATAAGGTAAAGTGAACAAGTATGTAAGCTAGGGATAAAGTAAAAGCAAACTCAGATGCTCTGTTCCTTAACACTTCAGTCCAGAGTAGTACCATTTTACAAGCAGGTAAATAAATTACTAATCCATATTCAATTATTGCTAAGAATATGCACATTGTAACCTGCTTGTTGGCAAGTCCAAAACAGGACTCCAAATTTTTGATTACTTTCCAAGATTCTCATGGTACAGAGTGTAGCTAAGACCAACATCTAAGATCAGGCCAAGATAACAGTAGGAGTTGACCTGATCCAAGAAGGCACCATTGCTAGTTTTCTTACTGGGTGAAGGGATTACTGCTGCCCTGACCCGCCCTGCTTCCCTCCTCTGCAATAATAATTTCATTTATTCACTTTTCTCTTTCTGCTGCTTCCCTAACAATTCCAATTCTCTCACCCCAAGTAATAATTGTATTTCTACTTTTTCTCCCTTGCTACTGCTCTCCTAACCATCCTCACTCCCTCCAGTATTTATTACCTGGGGAGTTATATGAGTGGGGACAGGGATGTCATGAGAGGAGAATTTCTTGGGGGGGACACCAAACAGAAAATAAGTGTAGTTGAAAAACTAAATTGCACTTGTACAGCCCTCCACTGTCCAAAAATCACTGCTTTGATGGAACTGTGGGGGGAAGGAGGTATGTGCCCCTCAGGTCTATGGGCATGATGGCTCTGAGTGCGGAGGATTGGTGGCAGCAGTAGTAAAGGGGAAGGGTATGAATTACTTATCACTAAGAGGAAGGGATGGGAAGTCAGGGGCAACAGTGGGAGGGGTTACTGGTATAAAATATTGATTCCCCATTAGGAGGGCAGAGAGGGAGCAGAGGAAACGGGATAAAGATATGAATAAATAATTTATTACTGGGAGGCTAAGGGTGGACCAGGGAGGATTGGCAGCTGCAGTAAGAAATGTGTAAAGTATTTGTCTGCAACCGTATTCAAAAGTATATTTTGAGTTTTGAAGATCAGAACCCTGGAACATGACTAAAGCCAGAACCCAGATTCTCAGAGGGTTATGACAGCCGTGACCTCTCTATTTTTTTATTGCTAATGCCCTCTCAAATTGTTATCTTTACATCTTCTCCTTACAGTATATGCATGTTACAATAATTTGTATGAAAAACACTATAAGACATAAACTGCAAAAAGGCCTGCCTCGTAGACAGCGTGCAAAGGTTGAAATAAACCATAGAGATATTTTATGTCACCTTTTTGGAGTTTCTTGGTTTGGTGTTGCCACTGTTACAGACTGGCAACTCACAAAAGAGGGCAGTCAGCTAATGATGACAATATTTAGAGTAATGGCTGCTTTGAACTTTGAAGCACATTATATCTAGGCTAGTAATAAGACTAGCCTAGAACATCATATTTAGACTACTGTTATTACTCCAAAGCAATCACTGGAGAACAATGTGCCCTATTTAAAACATTCTTGGAAGGTATGTCATCTATTATGTTGTAATAGGACTGTGGGTAAGGATAACACTGGACACAGTATCAGGTACAACACACCTCAGTGTCGTTTTATTTTATACAAAAGAATAAAAATAATAAATAAACATACGAATATTTATAAAAGAAATAAAGAAAAATAATAGCACAATGCTATTTCCTTTAAGCAGATTCACCGTCCTTCAGGTTTCAAAGACAGTTCAAACAGTCAATTCAGCTTTTCCTGCTGGGTTGCTACCAGTACCTAGCCAGGTACAGGTCCTTCCTCTTGTCTTACTTCAGACAAGTGAGACCAGCTTCTCAGCTCATCTGCCTATGCATGGGTTTGGGGGGTTATATAGCCCTCCCACTTAATTTTAGGCCCACCCATAAAAGGCAATTAAACAGTGTGTCTCTCTAGAGGCTCACAACTAAGCCTATACAAAAATAAATAGTTGTTTCTAAGCCTGGATTATAGAGAGCTTTCCCACAATATAAACTAACACAAATATCCATTTCTCTGGCCAGTGTTATTACCATTTTAAACATAAGGGTCCATTATGTAAGTAAACTCCTCCCACTGGTCAGCAGGGTTATGCAACAATTCATTATAGATACAGGCCACTAGGGGCCACTGTCTTCCTATCTACATGTCTGGACATGCCGTTTCATGTCTGAACATGTTGTTTCCTAGGACTTCCTGGTTCAGTCATTATTTATTAACCCAAGAACATTTTAAATGCACATATACACTTTATATTGTTCCAAATGCACTTTAAACAGTTCTGAATGCACTGTTATTCATTCATAGGCATTTTATGCCCTACAAACACCTTAATAATTGTGTTGCCGGCTGGCATGCTGGACTTGGACCTGGGCTATATGGGAATGGTGGCGAGGGACAGATAAACTGAATAAGAAAAATAAGGTCGTAGGAAAAAATAACAGTGAGAAAGAAAAAGACTGACGGAGATGGCCAATCTACGTCAGGACTAGAAAAAGGCAAAGGATATGGTAAAGAAGTACTGTTGTGCAACAGATTTATAGTAGGAAGAAAAAGATGACAGGACAGATATCCCTCCACTGGGGTACAAAGCCTGGCAGATGCAGTTCTGCCACATATGCCTTGTGCTTGAGTTGCTGCCATAAAGAAATAATATATAGGAGGCAGTATAGCACAGTGGTTTAAGGCTCTGAGCTGCAAACCTGGAGATCTGGGTTTGAATCCCACAGCCCCCACTTGCATACTGTGTAACCCTGAGCAATTCACTTAACTTCCTTGTGCTCCCAGGCCGCACCTGAAAACAAGCTTCAGCTTAGTGTGCGTCTCTCTCCTGGTTAATAAAAAAATTATATATATATATGAATAGAGAGAGAGCGAGCAAACTGTCTTAATTATTTTAAACTTTTTTTATAAGCAGCATTTCAACAGACATTGGTTCCACAATCAGGCCATTATAGGGCACCTGTGTCTAAAAAAGTTTATACTGATAAATTATGGAACTTATTGCACAGTGTTTACATATTGTTCAGTCTTTCTAATCAATATTTTTCTCAAGACAGAATTAAAAGGGCTCAAGATAACTTTGCAATTGGACCCATACTTAGAAAACAAACACTTTAACAAAATACATGTCTGTTCAGCATAGATAAGCATATAAGTACTGTAAATATGCATTTATGTGCCTAGTGTATCCTCCCTGGTAAGCAAAAAAATATTAAGATTATACAAGGATGCTGCAGAATACTTTGAAAGGTTGGCTTTGAATGGAAAAACAAAGTAAAGATGAAAACTGGCCTCTGTGCATTACAAATAAATCTGTCCTTAATGGGACACCAGCAACTCTTTTTGCGTCATGCTATTTCTTGTTGAAAACCCACATTTTATTATTGCTTACCTTCTCTAAAATTCATTGGTGTTGCTGGTGGTTTAATTTGTCTCTTTTTTTTTTTTTTTAGAAAAACTGGAATGCATGGTAATTGTGTAATTATACCAAATCTTGTTTTGTTTCAAATCCTTAATCTGCTCTTATTGCTCACTTACTGGACATTAAGAACAACCCCAAGCAGCGCAGCAATAGTTTACTCTGCTCCCACTGCATCTTGATGGTTAGACTGTGTTGAGGGTGTTCCCAAGTCCAGGAAAAAGGCACTGGGAGTTGATCAAGGACTGTAAACAAATGTATTTTGATGTGGTAACACCACTATGGTGGGCAGTCTGTTTTTCACTTTTAAAAAGAATAAAAGGAATCAGAATCAAACTACCAACACCATCAGCACATTCTACTGAATGCAAACAATCACAAAATATGTTTTTTAGACTAGGAACAGTTTAAGGCCTGAAGGGGTTGGCAGTGTCCCTTTAAACAGGACCTGAAATGCATACACATAGGTCCGACAACACTTATTCTTCGATCAGCTGGGCTGAATGTTTAATCTTTTATTGACACATATTTATAGATATGCATATCAAATGCAATTAAACAAAATAGAGAATACTGGGTGGGCAACTATGCACAACCAGTGTGTTCTGCCACAGAGGGGTTCTGATTCCCTCTGACCTCAAGAGCGCAGCTCGACAGGTTCATGGGAATCAGAACCCTGAGGTGGCAGAACACACTGCTTATGCATAAAGTTGCTCATCCTGTATTTTTTATAGTATTTAGTACAATGTGAAATGTGTGCATTGTGTTTTTCTCACTTTCACAATGAAACTGACTTGTGCAGACTCTAGAGGTTCTAGAATGCTGTTCTGCCGCAGAAGGGTACAATCACATTCCATGACCTCTGAACTGTGGTACAAGAGGATTTTGAAAAGGATGGATTTCTATATAGAACAATACTGTACGATACACTATATATAGATTTTCAGTGGTTTGTGAGCTGTGCTCCTCTGTTAATAAATTGTTGTTTGATACTCAGTTTAAGCCATTGTTATCTGCATGCTTAAGCCATTGCTATCTGTGTGCACTTGATCTGGCAACTTTTGCAGATGAGCTTCCCTCCCACTGACATTGCTGTTGTCAAGTGACAGCAGCAGAGCCTTCTTGCCAAACAATGCACTTCTTAGGGAGCTGAGAGTAATAATCAATTCCCAGGGTTCAGCTCAAGACTTTGGGAGATCGTTCTTTTAGTGCCTCTGGGCCAACCCTGTGGAACTCACTTCCACCTGCAGTCTGGGAGGCTCCCTCAATTGAGGTATTTAGGGGGAGGCTAAAGGCCCACCTCTTCAGCCTGGCCTTTGACTGCTGATACCACCTTTAGCTTTGGCCAGTCCCTTGATGATTGATTTCTGGAAACCTTTATTTTGTTGTATTTTAATCCTGCTACATTTTTAATGAGGTTTTATTATGTTTTTATCACTGCTGTATACCCTCATTTATGTTCGGCACCCAGAGCCTCTGGGATTGGGCACCTTATAAATAAAATTGCCTTTCCTTGCCTAGACAGTTTTCTTCAAATAATATGATTCTTATGTAGCAGAGTTCCCATTTTAGCTTTTAAGGTCTGAAATGCTGGCTCACTAATCTCTTACCTTTTATTCAGTTACATGACTGGTCTGTGTTAAGCAAATAATAATGTTAATATCATCTCATAATTCATTTCTTTTTTGTTATTTTAATAACCTTTTGTTTCATGGTGAAGTTGAAGAGGCATTACTGCAGGATGTGGGAAGGCAAATGATATCCATGTACAGAATACTGTGGTAACAAAAAAATGTGGATGTAGACACGAGGCTAGAAATGTAGTGTGATAACCCTTGGGGAAATTCCCCTATCTAACCTTTGCCATGAAGGATGCAGAGAGCTACTGAGAACTGCTTAGCCATTCTAGAGAAGCTTCAAGTGATGAGCAAACCCCAAACCACAGCAGCTTTGTTAAGTTGCAGACTATACTTAAATATTCTGGCATGCTCAGATGCTGTTCCCATTGGTCCTCTGTTCTTGCAACAATTCAAGTTGGTGGTTTTACAACTTCAAAATATAAAAAGGAGCATAAATTTAACAGCCTTTCACATATGATACATATCCTACAATTTGCATTGTAAACCACTGCATTTTTTAAGTACCTTCAACTTTAGTTTTTATTCTTCATGATACTAATCCACCATTTCTGTTTTCAAAGATTGCTCAGCATGACCTTGTGGTCTGCCGTTCACTTCTGTAGCTCATGTTACATTAATGTGCCCTGCTGACCTCAGCCATAAGTTAGCAGGGTACATTAATTTACTACCTGGAGCGCTTTTTGAAATCCAAGCTTTCCATTGCTTAACCTTGATACAAAATGGCCACTAAGGTAAAACTGAGTTAACAGAACTGAGCTCTGGAAGAGAGAGGCTGACTGTGTGATGATGCAGGTAGCTTTTGAAAATGGAAGTTTGTATTCTAAAGAATAAATAGAGGAGCTTATTTTTTATCTTAATTTAAAATGTTTTTCCACTTCCATGGCCAGCCAGCCATATGGGTCCAACCCACACACCCAGCCCCCTCACCTACCTTCCCTGGGACCTACCTTAACTCTAGAACACCCTGGCTTACCCCCCCAGGATAGGTCATTGGGAGGGGGCTCTACTCCTGACAGGGACTGGGTAGGTGCTTTAGAGGTGAGTGCCATGGTCAGTGGTGGTGGTGGGGGGGCTACAGTGAGTGGTGGCTGTCCTCCTGCAGCTTCTCACTGTTTTCTCATTTTCCAGCCCAGCACCTTGTAGAACACCGAGATAGCTTTTGATGTATATAGCATATCAGAGCATGCCAGTGTCCTCACTGAAACTATAGCTCCACTTGCATTACCACCTGTGGTCACTCAGGTGGCAATAGCATGGCACAGTCCATCTACCCTCTCTCCCTCCCCACGGTGAAGAACATCCTCTGGGATGTTCAGCTCACCTCTCCCAGTCAACCCACCCATGACTTAGGCTCATTCCTGAACCCGGGTCATCGACATTGTGAGCGATAGTGTTACAGCTGAGCTGGTTGGCCTGCCTAAATTCAAGAGTTTAAAGGGCAACATCCATGTCAGATCAGGCTCTACCTCCGTGAGAAGCAGGGCCCAATTAACAGATTTGTAAACACTACCATTTTTTACACTTACTGCCCCATATTTAATTAAAAATTTTATCTGGTTGATCCTGCCCCCTCCCCACCAGCATTGTACAAGTATGGCTGTATAGCCTAAAGGTTAGAGTGACAAGATGTGAATGAACTTGATACATCCAACAGAGTGGGGTTTGATTCCCACAACCTCCACTTGCATACTGTGTGTCTCTGAGCAAGTCAGTTAACCTCTCCAGTGCTCCCAGGTCACCCCTGAAAACAGGCACCTGTGCCTAGTTGGTTTTAACCGGTTACAAAAGAGTAAAATAAATAAATAAAATAAAGAGCCCTCCCTAGTGTGCCCACAACCACTTGTGGCTGTCCCAAATATGACGTGTCCTGTGGGGAGCAGCCGGGTTGCGTCCATAGGATTACTATAGTGCTGTGCATTGAAACAGCTCTGGTTTGGAGCCTACATTTCTCTGTGATATACCGAGAGCAGGTACTGACTGCCAGGGTGTCTGTCAGTCTGTACCTGGTCTCGGTATAGCACGGACTCACATAGGCTCCACACCAAAGCTATTTGAAGGTACTGCAAAACAGATTACTATATTGCTGTACCTTCAAATAGCTCTGGTTTGGAGCCTATGTGTGTCCATGCTATACCGAGACCATGCACAGACTGACAGACACCCTGGCAGTTGATATCTGCTTGTGGTATATCACGGAGAAACATAGGCTGCAAACCAGAACTATTTCAATGCACAGCACTATAGTAATCCTGTGGATGTGCCCTGATTGCTTCCCGCAGGACATGTCTTACTGGGGACAGCCACAGGTGGTTGTGGGCATGCTGGGGAGGGCTCTTACTTGTAAAATTCCATCGGGGAGGCACAGGATCAACCAGATAAAATTTGAAATTAAATATGGCACAGTATGCGTAAAAAATGGTAGTATTTATGAATTTGCTAATCAGTGCCAGGTATTCTTGCCAACAAACAGGAGAAAATCTATAGTGAGGCATATTAGGACATTTTATCCAATAATTAAGCAGCCTAGTTTTGGCTTGAGCCTCTAAAGTATATTGTCCCATTTTCATCCTTGCTGTGGCTTAAAGAAAACCTGGAGGTCAACCTAGTAGTTGTTTACAGAATCTTGAAATGTTTTTTTCCAGCTCTGAATTTTCATTTGCCCAGATTTCAGATACATAAAGTGCACGAGTCCAATTTTGCATAGTATGTTTTTATCAGTGCCAGTATAGTATTGCCTCCATATTTTATATTGAATCTAATCAGGGCTTAGTAGTTTGATTTAATTTGGTCTAAATGGATGTTCTTTAATTAGCCTCTTTAATTGACCCATTTAAGGTTGTCTTAAAAGTTGATTCCTAAGTACAAACTGTATGGTTTCACATTACTTCCAGTTTTACATTGCCCATCTTCTGGGAATAGGTTGTTCTTTTAGTACTTTGGTTACATACACAAATTTTGTTTTCTCGACACATACTTCCAATTTTGTACTTTTTAACTCTGTCACAAGACTGCCACATTGTTCTTGCAAATATAATGCTTCTGATGATACGAGGACAAGACTGTGCATTAAGTCAATAATGCCATAGCAAAGAGGACCAATTCTGGGGGTATAATATTTATCAGAATTAAGGTCAATAAGGAGATTGTTGATATAAACTTTAAACAATGTTGGTGATAAAACACATACTTGCTTCAGCCATTCAGTGTTCAGGATTTCTTCTGTCCATTTTAAAATATCAAGTGTGATAGGCGTTTAGACAACTGAATAATGTAAATCTCAGAGATGATTAGACCTTGGTGGTTTTATTTTGTATAGTTTTTTTTAACCAATCTAGTTATCTGAACTTAAATATTATTTTTACCTTCTGTAATGCAGTTGAGTTACTATAAGCTCTGACACGATGACCTTGCAGTGGTAGAACTGTGTGAATTTTGCTTTCTTTTTCATTGTTTTTTTACAACTAAAATTATATTAGGACTTGTAATAGTGCAAAGCAGAAAACAACAACAGGAGAAACAACAAATCAAGGAGAATGGAACTATCAATGACTCATATCGTGTTTAAAGTGATTTACAGAACAGATGCAAGCTAACTGATGAAATAAAATAAAACTGTACTTTATTCATTAAAGACAGATTTCTCCCACAGGGACATATTCAACAGACTAACAGACTACACCATGACAAGAAGAATAGATGGGGTAAGAGATAATACATACAACTCAAGGACAAGTTATTGCATTTTAATCCTTTCTTGGTAACAATAGGACAAGCTGTTTCCCATATGTTTTATATAATACAGCTTTACCACTATAACAGTAACAATTCTCAAGTATTATATTTATTAACCCATTTATTCATATACAAGAGGATGACTCTGGATAGAAATTCAGTGATGGGTTTGCTTTGCCAGTGTGTTTTTACTTATTTTGTTTCCCACCTTCAGGATGCCTTTTTTTCTTATTTGATTATTATTTTTGCAGGTAGGCAAGCATCAGCCACTGACTTACCCAATGTTGTAAATGTGCTATTTTTACACTAAAGGAAATGTTGTCAGAACACACAGTATTGTGAAACTCCTCTGGTGCCCAAAGGACAAAGGATGTGCATGCAGTGAACGTATTAAAATTATTGTTACCACCATTGGCCTACTCACAGACACTAAGCTGTGACTTTACTCCTAAAAGAGAGATTATCATAATGAGAAGGTTTAATGTACTGTAGATTGTAACAGTGAAACAGCTACATGTGTACAAGAAACAGCTAATGACCTTATCCTAACTAATAAACTTACCAACTCAGATTATTAACAAAACCATGAAAGGTAGATCCCTGGACTGGCTGATAACTAACAAGCCGAATCAAGTGATAACCTCAGGTGTGCATGATGATTAAATGCAGAATCACAATACTGTATATCCTTCTGTGTATGGAACTGTAAAACACTAGACTCCTCCTTGGCTATATTGATATCAAATTCTTTAGCAAAGTAAACCTGGACCCAGTGTTCTGCTGAAATTAGTAACATTTGCAATGAAATCTCCAGCCATATCCCAGATGTGGAATTAGCAAGGGAATACAGCTGGTCTGAAATCCTGGTGAAAAATGTAATAGGGTCCCACAGAATAGTATGGGTTAGAGGAGACTACTTCAAATTGATTATAGCATCTTAGACCTTTGTGTTATAATTTTGAGTGGGACAAGGCCTAGGAAAAGTACAAAAGGAGCATGCTCATCTTTTTATAGTCGATGGGGGTGGGCCATCATCATGTTTTCTTTGGAGGCTTAGAAAATCACTAAGGCAAAAGTAGACTATTTTACATAAGCTATTTTTAGCGCATACAAAGTTGACTCAATAAGGGAGTCCAAGTCATTTAGTACACTCAGAGTTACCATACCTGTGTTAATAATTTCCCCTGCCAATCAAAGCTCAAATTTTTATGATCACAGCATGCACATATGCAGTGAACATTTTGTTAGGAGAATGGCTTTTGAGGGATGTGACGGTGTCAGTCCAATGCAGAGTGGTCTGCAAGGGTCTTGTCGATGTCACACCAATAATCGGCCAGGCTGATCATGACACTGTTCTGGCTTGCAGAGCATAAACTTCATGTATTTCAAAGGAAAGAGTTGATCCAATTATAGGTCAACTATTTCCTTTGATCTACATCACCCAGCAAGCACAGCTGATCTGTCATGATCATCCTGCTGTGATTCAGTTACACCCTGCAAAAAAGAAAACTGTCCATCGATGTCTGTTGCATCCCCTGCCCTTACTGTCCCCCCACCTGATCCTCCCTCTTAGCACCCACCATCCCACCCCCCCACTAAACATAACACTGACACTGGAGCGCCCAATCCCCAAGTGTCACCACCTGAAATAAAGAAAGCCATCCCTTGTCATATATAATGTATCTACTGTAGAAAAGAAAAATGTTCATCGATGTATGTTTCTGATGCTGCTTTTACTATCCGCCCACCTGACCCTCCCACTCAGCACCCCCCCATAAACATAACACTGACATGGGGGGTGTCCAATCCCCCAGTGTCACCATCTGAAATAAAGAAAACCATCCCTTGTCATATTTTTTAAACCCTGTAAAAAAGGAAAATGTCCATCAGTGTCTATTGCTGCCATTACTGTCCCTCCACCGACCCTCCCACTCAGCACCCCCCAAGCTCTTACTTATCCACTGGGGGTCTGATGCTGTAATCCTCTCTGGACCACAGACACATCTTCGCTCTTTGAAGCCGGATCATGAACGGAGGAAATCAGGTATGCAGTTCATTGTGTTTCAGTGTCGTTTTGAACTTGGTGGCATAACTTGGCCATTTTTGAATATTTTTGCCCAACATTTTCAACATGCCTTTTTTGGAGCCCCACCTCATAAACATTGGCAGTAAAATTAGGCAAATCTGTCTTGAAAGGTGATTTTGTAGTCACTGCACAAAATCACCTTTCGAACAGGAGTTAAAAATTGTCTTTGCCCTTGTTCATGAGATGGGGTCATAACAAAGCTATGTTGAAAATGTGGCATAGAAATATTGAAAAAACAACAAAGTTATGAGCCTACATTGAAATTTCTAACACATGCTTGTAACTTTGGTAATCTTCAATATTTTGACCCCGAAATTTCAACATAGCGTTTTCTTCACAGCATCTCATGAATGTGACAGCTGTCATTTTTCAAATCCTGGCCAAAATGTGTTTTCATGTACAGAAAGGTGATTTTGCAGTTGCTGCATGACATCACCTTTTGGGCAGGAGTTGAAATTTTTCTCTGCCCTTGTTCATGAAGTGGGGTCATAAGAAGGCTATATTGAAAATCTGGGTTAAAAATATGAAAAAACAACTAAGTCACGAGGGAACAAATTGTTCCAACATTTACTCATAACTTCATTTTTTGCAGATTTTGCCCACTAATGTTCATCATATCCCTTATGTTACCCCACCTCCTGAACATGGCAGGTGTCATTTTTTCAAATACCCTCTGAAGCTTGTTTCCACAGCCACATGGCAAATCCCCTTTTGGATGAGATTTTAAAATTCCGTTTGACTTGATTATAACATCATGTCATAAAAAGACCCTTGGACATTTGGGTTAAAAAGTGGGAGCCCACTTAAAAGTGGAATATTGCCTCTCAGCTGCCCTATCCTGGGTAATTACAATCTAACTGGCGGAAGGTGTATAGCTATAATGCTTCACTCCATGGGCAATGGGATACTGTTAAGATAGTTTGTTGAATGGTTCCCCTTATAGGACTAAGTCAGTGCTGATGTTCAAAAATGGGGGGGGGGGGACCAAAAAATTCGCCACTCAGGCTGTTGTAAAATTTCTCAACGTTCTTTATTTGTTTTTGTTAATTGTCCTGACATTTCGCATTCTTGTGCTTTTTCAAAGAGCTTTTCATATATTCTGTAGGAATAATAGATAAATATTGTTTATAAATCCTACATTTTTTGAATTCCATTTCTTTTCATTATTCTTCTATTAAGGTTTTCTAGTATACTTCATTACCACTGTGCTTCTTTCCCATGCTACTTAAGTACACACTCTGTACTCTATTCACTCTTATAACGAAAACTTAACAAAAATAATATTCTGTAATAAAGAGTATGTACCCTGTATTCGTGCTTTGTTTCCACACTGGCCAGACGCTTTTTACTTCTGCCTTTGCCTGTTCTACTGATTCTTCATGGCAAGGAATTGCACCAAACTTGTGTCTTAACTATAATAATATAAACAATATGTGAAAATGCCTTCAGCAACCTTATTTAACAGGCTATTTTCAATACAATAATCAAACAACTTTCCCTTATTGCTACCTTTTCTGTTATAACAGTGTACCATTTTAAAATATCTTAATTGGTTGCATTTTACCTTTTGCAACTTCATCTTTCAGCTCAGCTTGTTCAGTTTCCTTTGTTCTTTGTCTTCCTTGAATTTTAGGTTCTGTTTTTAAAACATTTAAAGTTTTAATACAATCAAATATTTTGGTAACTGTTTAAACACTTCTACAATGTGTCTTTACCTGTATAACTGGTTTTAACACTTTTTACTCACTTTTGTACTGAACATTGTTTCCAACTCCTTATTTCTTTATTTTTTTATTTTATTGTCAGTCCCTAAAAAGAGAATCAATCCTTTCAGTACCCTTCAATATTTTATTTTTTCAGTCCTATGTTAAAAGTCACCTTCAGTTCTTTCTTTAGCTTTATTATGTGAACCCTGTATCTGTATGTAAAGAAAATAAGCTATTTTAGTCACATTTTAAATGTATTTGACTTAGCCACAGCTCCTAGATATCTAAATGTTTGTCTTTTCTTACCTTGTGCTGATTCTGTTGTTCCTTGTGTTGTTTGGTGCAGCTACTGTGTGTATATGTGTGTGTGTGGTGCAAACTCTTTTGCTAAATACCTCTCAGCCTGATCACCACATGCAGATTCACCTGCAATGGATGAGCTCCAATTAAGCTCAACTCATGGTCGCTTAGCAACCTTTGTTGTGATCAGGCCATTGCCTGGCCACAGTGTGTCTTTTTTTATTTATTTAATTACTCATTTCTATGTTTAGTTTATTGAGAAACTAATGATGCCTTGAGGTGTTGGGTTTTCTTAATAAGTTGTGATTCCTCAATGTGTTTAAGTTTGTGTTTAGTTAATGTGTTCTTTATATGGTGGGGATAGTACTATGGGGTGGGGGGAAGGACCTCAGAATGTGACGTGTTCTTAACTTTATAATTTCTTACTTTACCATGTTTATGTTAAAATTTGCATGCATATCCCTTCTTTTTTCATGAACATTCAACTAATTGTGATGTTACTTTCATGTTTCTGACATATAATTTGTTGATGGAAAGTTGCTGTCTTCTTCTATTAGATTCCCATATACCATTTGTATATTAAAGTGGTAGACAATTTTCATTACGGCTTACTAGTCACATTTTATCATGTTGCCATTCTGTTTTTAGGAAAAAGAACCCATTTTGTAAAGTATTCATTTTTTAATGTGTCTAGCCTTACTATTTTATGTTTGTTTTTTATTTTTAGTTTTTTGTCTATGGTGGCATACTCCATCTCTCTTACTTATTTTAACATTACCAACAAGCATTCCAGTTTGTGTCCTTGTTCATCCCTATATTTCTTTCCAGGGTTTGTAACTGAAAAATCAATTTCATTTCTGCTCTGTCCAACTGTTTTTGATAGTCCCCTCTCCTTACTGGTTTTTGGATTTGTTCAAGTCCCCAAAATCTGAGTGAGGTTCCCATATGTCCTTGTTCAGCGAAGTGATTTGTTACCTGTGATTTTTCTTCCTGTCTTCTAATATCCCCTTTATGTTCTTGTATGCGTGTTTTTAGAGCTCTTGTCATTTGCCCCACATATAAGTGGTCACATGAACACTGTAATACATATATTACCACCTCTGTTGTACAGTCTATATGTTGTCTTATAGGGTACTCTTTACCCGTGTATGGGTGTTTAAACACTTCTTTTTTGCTGGTATGGTTACATACTGAGCATCTTCCACATGGCACCAATCCAGATTTGAGGGGTCCTAGTAAAAGTTGCATCCCTTGCTGTACTGGGATTTTAAATTGGGATCTTACTAGTTTGTCTTTAATAGTTTTAACTTTTTTTGCTGCAATAATGGGTCTTTCTTTAAATTCCATAGGGACTTGTTCCACTACTGACATTATGTACCAGTGTTTGTTTATAATTCTTTTGAGTTCTGTAAATCGATCATTAAACTTAGCTGTAAATACCACCCTTGGTTTATGTTGTTTTTGTTTGGTTTGTAGAGCGTCTTGTCTAGTTACTGTCTCTATTCTTTGATTAGCTTTTTTAAGTACAGACTTCTTGTATTCCCTTTGTTGAAATCGATTTAGCATTACTTGTTTTTCTTTCTGAAAATCTTGTTCTTTAGTACAGTTTCTTTTCACTCTAACTAACTGTGAATAGGGGATGCTTTGTTTTAATCTTGTTTCATGAAAACTTTTGCCGTGTAGGAGTGTGTTCCTGTCTGTCGGTTTTTTGTATAAGCTTGTGAATAGTTGGTTGTTTTCCTTATATATTTTGAGATCAAGATATGATATTTCCATTTTATTATGTGTCATAACAAATTTTATGTTAGGATTAATGTTGTTTAAATAATTTAAAAATTGTTCTAACCTCGGTATAGTACCTTTCCAAATAAAAAATCCATCATCTATGTATCTATTCCATGTGTTAATATTGTACAAAATGGATTTTCTCTCTCATTTAGTATATGTTCTTTTTCTAAATTGTACATAAAAGCATTTGCATAGGCAGGTGCCATTGTGCTTCCCATAGCAGTACCCCTTTCCTGTCCATAATACTCTGAGTCGAACTCAAAATAATTATTTGTCAATATGATGTGTGCTAACTCTTGTAGTATTTCTGTCTTTGGATGTGCTTGTGGGCTTCTTGTGTTCAATAATTTGCCCATTGTTTGTATGCCATCTTCATGCGGTATGGACGTGTATAAGTCCACCACGTCCACTGTTACCAATATATCCATTTCTTGTATGCCATTGAATGTCATTTGTTCCAGTTTATATATCATATCTGTGGTATCTTTAACATAAGTTGTTGTTTGTTCAACTAAAGGTTGTAAGTGAAAATTTATATATTGTGATATTGTTTCAAATAATGATTCATTAGCTGAAACTATCGGTCTCCCTGGTGGATTTTTTTGATCTTTATGTATTTTAGGGATGGCATAGAATGTTGGTATTCTTGGATATTTGTTTAGTATTATATTGGTTTCCCAACTATGTAACCATCTATTATTTTCAAATTCCGTTAGTGTTTGTATTATTAATTGCTGAAGTCTGTCAGTGGGATTTTGTTGTAATTTCTCATAATTCTGTTGATTTTCTAATAAACGTAAACACATATTTTTATAATGTTTTCTGCCCATTATAACAATGCCTCCCCCCTTATCTGCAGGTTTGATAATATTTTGATCATCTTTTTGTAAGTTGTTGAGTGCTGTCCTTTGTGCTGTATTAAGATTATCTGTGTTTGTTTTGGTTTGTTGTGTTCTATATAGATCATGTATTTCTTTCTGTACTAGTGTACAGTATGTTTCTACTTGATGATTTTTCCCTACTGGTGGATTATATTTAGATTTAGTATGTAATGCTGTTTTTACCTGTTTCTCATATGAATCGATTTGTTCACTTTGTTGAAATTGTGTTTTAAGTCTTAAAGCCCTGAAAAATCTCTGTAAGTCTGCTTCCAACTGGAATAGGTCTGTGGACTGTTTTGGAGCAAATGACAACCCTAGGCTTAACACTTCTATCTCTGTATTGGTTAATATTTTGTTACTTAGATTGAATATTGGTATCAAGTGTGTCTCTGATTCCAATTGCCTCTGTACCCTGTTCTTGTTTTTCCAGTTGTTACATCTCCCATTCCTCAACTGCCCCCCCCACCCACCTTTGTGCCCCCCCAGTTCCCCTGACTGGTTTTTTTATCTCTTAGTTGGTATCTTGCTGTTGTGTCTTGTTGATATGATGTGCCTGGCTCCTATGTTGTAATGATGGCTCTTCTGTTTCTCTTGTCTCCTTATGTATATTAGGGTCCCTTGTATAGCTACTGTCACTATCTGTACTGTTCTCATGGTATCTGTTCTGTTGTCCCCATGTTTGTTTCTGAGAATATTTTTTATATGCATATATTTTCTTATCTCTATAGTCATTTGCATCTCTTTGACATTTTTTTAATTTTTGCTGCTTAAGCCTTTCTTCATATTCTTTGATTTTTGTTTTTAAACTTTCTAGATTAGCTTTAAATGCTTCTTCTGCTAATTTAGTTTTTAATACTTCCTCCATTAATGTTGTTTCTTTTTCTATCAATTCTCTTTCATCCAAAATAGCATCTATAAGGCAGTATATAAAGTCACAAGATGCTCTATTTCTTATTCCATCCCAGTTTTTGGCTAATTTCTCTGACTTTATGCCCAGATTAGGTTCAATGAAAATCCTTAGCCCTCTAGGTATCATATTGTATTCTAAGTATTTTGTTAATGTCAGACCATGCCACTCTAGTCTGGTATTTTTATATAGATAACTTTCCATTTTTTGTACCAAAGTCTTATTAGTATCACCAAGTTGTTCTGTTAAATCCTGTTCACCACTCATAACATCAAATAGTTTCTTATGTGTTTCTTCCGTATATGTTTTATGATACATCGGTCCTTGTGCACTTTGGCCTATATCTCGAAATGCTTCCATCTTCTTAAGTAGTGTCCGTTGATTTATTCAGTTCTTCACGGTGGTAAGTGTTCCACTAGTTCTATGCCGGTGTTGCTAGTTACTTTAAAAAGTCCTTTTTCAATCTGTAACTCCAACGTCCATGGATAGGTGTCCCAGTCCCTCAGGTCACCTCTTTTGCAAATTGGCGGAAGGTGTGTAGCTATAATGCTTCACTCCATGGGTAATGGTATACTGTTAAGACAGTTTGTTTGAATGGTTCCCCTTATAGGACTAAGTCAGTGTTGATGTTCAAAAATGGGGGGGCCAAAAATTTGCCACTCAGGCTGTTGTAAAATTTCACAACGTTCTTTATTTATTTTTGTTAATTGCCCTGACGTTTCGCATTCTTGTGCTTTTTCAAAGGGCTTTTCATATATTCTGTAGGAATAATAGATAAATATTGTTTATAAATCTTACATTTTTGAATTCCATTTCTTTTCATTATTCTTCTATTAAGGTTTTCTATTATACTTCATTACCACTGTGCTTCTTTCCCATGCTACTTATAGTACACTCTCTGTACTCTATTCACTCTTATAACAAAAACTTAACAAAAATAATATACTGTAATAAAAAATATGTACCCTGTATTCGTGCTTTGTTTCCACACTGCCCAGACACTTTTTACTTCTGCCTTTGCCTGTTCTACTGATTCTTCATGTTAAGTTTTAGTTATAAGAGTAAATATATGAAAAGCCCTTTGAAAAAGCACAAGAATGCAAAACGTCAGGGCAATTAACAAAAATAAAGAACGTTGAGATATTTTACAACAGCCTTAGTGGCGAATTTTTTGGTTCCCCCCCATTTTTGAACATCAACACTGACTTAGTCCTATAAGGGGAAGCATTCAACAAACTGTCTTAACAGTATCCCATTACCCATGGAGTGAAGCATTATAGCTACACACCTTCCACCAATTTGTAAAAGAGGTGACCTGAGGGACTGGGACACCTATCCATGGACGTTGGAGTTACAGATTAAAAAAGGACTTTTTAAAGTAACTAGCAATGCCGGCATAGAACTAGTGGAACACTTACCACCGTGAAGAACTGAATAAATCAACAGACACTACTTAAGAAGATGGAAGCATTTTGAGATATAGGCCAAAGTGCACAAGGACCGATGTATCATAAAACATATACAGAAGAAACAGGTAAGAAACTATTTGATGCTATGAGAGGTGAACGGGACTTAACAGAACAACTTGGTGATACTAATAAGACTTTGGTACAAAAAATGAAAAATTATCAATATAAAAATACCAGACTAAAGTGGCATGGTCTGACATTAACAAAATACTTAGAATACAATATGATACCTAGACGGCTAAGGATTTTCATTGAACCTAATCTGGGCATAGAGTCAAAGAAATTAGCCAAAAACTGGGATGGAATAAGAAATAGAGCATCTTGTGACTTTATGTACTGCCGAATAGAGACTATTTTGGATGAAAGAGAATTGATAGAAAAAGAAACAACATTAATGGAGGAAGTATTAAAAACTAAATTAGCAGAAGAAACATTTAAAGCTAATCTAGAAAGTTTAAAAACAAAAATCAAAGAATATGAAGAAAGTCTTCAGCAGCAAAAAATTAAAAATTTCAAAGAGATGCAAATGACTATCGAGATAAGAAAATATATGCATATAAAAAATATTCTCAGAAACAAACATGGGGACAACAGAACAGATACCATGAGAACAGTACAGATAGTGACAGTAGCTATACAAGGGACCCTAATATACATAAGGAGACAAGAGAAACAGAAGAGCCATCATTACAACATAGACAGGAGCCAGGCACATCATATCAACAAGACACAACAGCAAGATACCAACTAAGAGATAAACAAACCAGTCAGGGGAACCGGGTGGGGCACAAAGGTGGGTGGGGGGTAGTCGAGGAATGGGAGATGTAACAACTGGAAAAACAAGAACATGGTACAGAGGCAACTGGAATCAGAGACACACTTGATACCAATATTCAACCTAAGTAACAAAATATTAACCAATACAGAGATAGAAGTGTTAAGCCTAGGGTTGTCATTTGCTCCAAAACAGTCCACAGACCTATTCCAGTTGGAAGCAGACTTACAGAGATTTTTCAGGGCTTTAAGACTTAAGACACAATTTTAACAAAGTGAACGAATTGATTCATATGAGAAACAGGTAAAAACAGCATTACATACTAAATCTAAATATAACCCACCAGTAGGGAAAAATCATCAAGTAGAAACATACTGTACACTAGTACAGAAAGAAATACATGATCTATATAGAACACAACAAACCAAAACAAACACAGATAATCTTAGTATAGCACAAAGGACAGCACTCAACAACTTACAAAAAGATGATCAAATTATTATCAAACCTGCAGATAAGGGGGAGGCATTGTTATAATGGACAGAAAACATTATAAAAATATGTGTTTACGTTTATTAGAAAATCAACAGAATTATGAGAAATTACAACAAAATCCTATTGACAGACTTCAACAATTAATAGCACAAACACTAACGGAATTTGAAAATAATGGATGGTTACATAGTTGGGAAACCAATATAATACTAAACAAATATCCAAGAATACCAACATTCTATGCCATCCCTAAAATACATAAAGATAAAAAAAAATCCACCAGGGAGACTGATAGTTTCAGCTAATGAATCATTACTTGAAACAATATCACAATATATAAATTTTCACTTACAACCTTTAGTTGAACAAACAACAACTTATGTTAAAGATACCACAGATATGATATATAAACTGGAACAAATGACACTCAATGGCATACAAGAAATTGATATATTGGTAACAGTGGACATAGTGGACTTATACACGTCCATACCGCACGAAGATGGCATACGAACAATGGGCAAATTATTGAACACAAGAAGCCCACAAGCACATCCAAAGACAGAAATACTACAAGAGTTAGACACATCATATTGACAAATAATTATTTTGAGTTCGACTCAGAGTATTATAGACAGGTAAGTACTCTTATGGAAATACAATGGCACCTGCCTATGCAAACGCTTTTATGCAATTTAGAAAAGAACATATACTAAATGAGAGAGAAAATCCATTTTTATGATATTAACACATGGAATAGATACATAGATGATGGAGTTTTTGTTTGGAAAGGTACTATACCGAGGTTAGAACATTTTTTAAATGATTTAAACAACATTAATCCTAACATAAAATTTGTTATGACACATAATAAAATGGAAATATCATATCTTGATCTCAAAATATATAAGGAAAACAACCATTCACAAGCTTATACAAAAAAATGACAGACAGGAACATACTCCTACACGGCAAAAGTTTTCATGAAACAAGATTAAAACAAAGCATCCCCTATTCACAGTTAGTTAGAGTGAAAAGAAACTGTACTAAAGAACAAGATTTTCAGAAAGAAAAACAAGTAATGCTAAATCGATTTCAACAAAGGGAATACAAGAAATCTGTACTTAAAAAAGCTAATCAAAGAATAGAGACAGTAACTAGACAAGACGCTCTACAAACCAAACAAAAACAACATAAACCAAGGGTGGTATTTACAACTAAGTTTAATGATCGATTTACAGAACTCAAAAGAATTATAAACAAACACTGGTACATAATGTCATTAGTGGAACAAGTCCTATGGAATTTAAAGAGACCCATTATTGCAGCAAAAAAGTTAAAACTATTAAAGAAAAACTAGTAAGATCCCAATTTAAAATCCCAGTACAGCAAGGGATGCAACTTTTACTAGGACCCCTCAAATCTGGATTGGTGCCATGTGGAAGATGCTCAGTATGTAACCATACCAGCAAAAAAGAAGTGTTTAAACACCCATACACGGGTAAAGAGTACCCTATAAGACAACATATAGACTGTACAACAGAGGTGGTAATATATGTATTACAGTGTTCATGTGACCACTTATATATGGGGCAAACAACCAGAGCTCTAAAAACATGCATGCAAGAACATAAAGGGGTTATTAGAAGACAGGAAGAAAAATCACAGGTAGCAAATCACTTCACTGAACAAGGACATACGGGAGACTCACTCAGATTCTGGGGACTTGAACAAATCCAGAAACCAGTAAGGGGAAGGGACTATCAAAAACAGTTGGACAGAGCAGAAATGAAATTGATTTTTCAGTTACAAACCCTGGAAAGAAATATAGGGATGAACAAGGACACAAACTGGAATGCTTGTTGGTAATGTTAAAATAAGTAAGAGAGATGGAGTATGCCACCATAGACAAAACTAAAATAAAAACAAACATAAAATAGTAAGGTTAGACACATTAAAAATGAATACTTTACAAAATGGGTTCTTTTCCTAAAACAGAATGGCAACATGATAAATGTGACTAGTAAGTCAGAATGAAATTGTCCACCACTTTAATATACAAATGGTATATGGGAATCTAATAGAAGAAGACAGCAACATTCCATCAACAAATTATATGTCAGAAACATGAAAGTAACATCACAATTAGTTGAATGTTCATGAAAAAGAAGGGATATGCATGCAAATTTTAACAAAAACATGGTAAAGTAAGATATTATAAAGTTAAGAACACTTCACTTTCTGGGGTCCTTCCCCCCAACCCCGTAGTACTATCCCCACCATATAAAGAACACATTAACTAAACACAAACTTAAACACATTGAGGAATCACAATTTATTAAGAAAACCCAACACCTCAAGGCATCATTAGTTTCACAATAAACTAAACATAGAAATGAGTAATTAAATAAATAAAAAAAGACACGCTCTGGCCAGGCAATGGCCTGATCACAACAAAGGTTGCTAAGCGACCATGAGTTGAGCTTAATTTGAGCTCCATCCATTGCAGGTGAATCTGCATGGTGATCAGGTCGAGAGGGGTATTAAGCAAGTGAGTTTGCACCACACACACACATATACACACAGTAGCTGCACCAAACAACGCAAGGAACAACAGAATCAGCACAAGGTAAGAAAAGACAAACATTTAGATATCTAGGAGCTGTGGCTAAGTCAAATAAATTTAAAATGTGACTAAAAGAGCTTATTTTCTTTACATACAGATACAGGGCTCACATAATAAAGCTAAAGAAAGAATTGAAGGTGACTTTTAACACTATACTCAAAGTATCTACACATACCAGCCAGGTAAAGTGAGATAGTAACATACAACTGAAGATTAATAGGACTGAAAAAATAAAATATTGAAGGGTACTGAAAGGATTGATTCTCTTTTTAAGGACTGACAATAAAATAAAAAAATAAAGAAATAAGGAGTTGGAAACAACGTTCAGCACAAAAGAGAGTAAAAAGTGTTAAAACCAGTTATACAGGTAAAGACACTTTGTGGAAGTGTTTAAACAGTTACCAAGAAATTTGATTGTATTAAAACTTTAAATGTTTTAAAAACAGAACCTAAAACTCAAGGAAGACAAAGAACAAAGGAAACTGAACATGCTGAGCTGAAAGATAAAGTTGCAAAAGGTAAAATGTAGCCAATTAAGATATTTTAAAATGGTACACTGTTATAACAGAAAAGGTAGCAATAAGGGAACGTTGTTTGATTATGAATTGAAAATAACCTGTTAAATAAGGTTGCTGAAGGCATTTTCACATATTGTTTATATTATTATAGTTAAGACACAAGTTTGGTGCAATTCCTTGCCATGAAGAACAGTAGAACAGGCAAAGGCAGAAGTAAAAAGCGTCTGGCCAGTGTGGAAACAAAGCACGAATACAGGGTACATATTCTTTATTACAGTATATTATTTTTGTTAAGTTTTTGTTATAAGAGTGAATAGAGTACAGAGTGTGTATTATAAGTTGCATGGGAAAGAAGCACAGTGGTAATGAAGTATACTAGAAAACCTTAATAGAAGAATAATGAAAAGAAATGGAATTCAAAAATGTAAGATTTATAAACAATATTTATCTATTATTCCTACAGAATATATGAAACGTCCTTTGAAAAAGCACAAGAATGTGAAACGTCAGGGCAATTAACAAAAATAAATAAAGAACGTTGAGAAAGTTTACAGCAGCCTGAGTGGCGAATTTTTTGGTCCCTCCCCCCCAATTTTGAACACAATAATTACAATCTAACAATGTGTGAAGCAGGACACCACTGAAAATAAGATATATTGCATCTCATCTGCTTTATCCTAGGTAAACATATAGTAAAAATGTGTACAAGCAAGACCCGGTACAACAGCAATGCCAGCAGAGAACATTCAGCATTGACAAATGCTTGTTTTTATATCTATTACATGTACTGTAGCAGTTCTACAGATTTGCTTTAAAATGTGTATGATTTTGCTCCTTTATACACTGCTTTGCTGTATGTGGCTTCTATTTTATAATGCCTCTAATACTATTTATTTTTCTTCTCCTTGAAATAGCTGACTTAACTTCACCCTCAGGATGCATGTGAAGAGCTATTATCAGCTCATTATGTATTTCCTGGTGAAACCTTTTGAAACAAATAAATAATAGAGACAGTTTGCAGGAAGTGTAGTGCATAAGACACACAAAAGGATACTAGGAGAGAAGAAATATCAAAAATTGTTTGTTTATTCTGTGTGAGCTGGGGCTGGGGCTATTGCTTGGGGTGTAGCTCCTCAGATAGCCACTCACACACCCATGTCAATAGATCACCGAGTTGTGAAGTAGTGACACCCCTCCTGCTTATGTAGTTGGAAGGTTGAGGGGGCCTGGGTCATTACTCCTAAAGTGAATGATTAGAGCCTTGTATCCTGACTCTAATAGCTGTTGTCTCCACCCAGAAAAATAATGTGGGTCTGGTTAGAAGTGTGGTACCTCCCCTGAGATGCAGTACCAACCTACCTCCCAACATCAGGAAAACCTCCTGTGACTATAAAGCATATGCAGTATGCTGCCCACCTGTCACACAGTACAGTTTCACACTCTCAGCTAAGAAGGGATAAGAACATCAGATATATAAATAAAAGTTGACATTTATTAGACAATAAACCTGGGGAAGAAAACATTTGCTTCAGTTGCACCCTGCAAATGGGTATTTTGTTTCTTTGAATTCCCTGAAAACTTGGGGCCCGATTCCAGAAGGGCATATGCTGGTGTAAGGTGAGATATGCCAAACCCCACGGTGTATCTCTCTACTTATGCCAGGTAATATGCAAGCCCCTATTCCAAGATGTGAGTTGCGCCTTGGCATCTGTGGGCTGTGACAAATGCAGGTTATGCCAACACTTACGCCGCAGCCTGCATGCCTGGCACAACTATGGGTTACGACAGCAACCTAGCCCAATTCCAGTAGGACGGCTGTCATAACCCGCAAGCACAATTACAAAAGCCACAGTGGCATGGCTAAGTTAGAACGGCCCCGAGCTCCTCTAAGTGGCAACTGATGGTGCCATCTGTCAGCTGCCCACCTTCTGATGCTGCGGCAATAGTACAGATGTGTCCCCCATGTCCCCTAATGTATACCCCTACCCCCCATCCCCACCCCCAAATAGAAATCCATGGGGGTCCATTCTCTGGCGCACCCCTGACATCTGTGTCACCTGTCCTGCTCCCCTCCATGCCCACCTGGTGCATCTGGTGGTGTTCCAGGGCAGGGGGTGCTTTGGGGGGGCCACCTGGTGTTTGTCGTGAGTTGCGAATTGCGGCAGATATATACCATGTGTGGGCTACCACCACACGCATGGTGTATATCACAAGTCACAATTGCTGGGACCTTGCCAATTCTGGAATGTGGCATAGGGTCCCTGGTGTAGCGGTAACTGGCGTAACTCGCAACTGCATGCAAGTTACGCTGGCCATCTTGGAATCAGGCCCCTGGTTTTAAGACAAAAACCTAGTATATTGTGAATGTTGCCATGCACTTTAAGATGACCTGCTATTATTTATCTTGTTATATATTTGGTGTGTCTAACCTGTATATGTAGTTTAGTATTATTTTCTATATTAAAATTTCCTGGTCTCCCGGGAAATTGGGGGGGGCAAGGAGCAAACTGGTAGTCACAGGTAGGAGTATGGTAGGGATAGCATATGAGGGTGGCCTCCAGGCTGGTGGAGTTGATAGGAGTAAGCAGGGGGTTGTCGACAGAAGGAGGAGCCTGGAAGGATCTAAATTGGCTAATAAAGATTCCCAGGCTGATGGGAGAGGCAGGAGTAAGCAGGGGGTTGATGATAGAAAGAGGAGTCTGGAAGGATCAAAATGGGCTAACAAAGTCGGGGGTGAGGTGAAGGTGATACTGCTGGGGGATTCCATGACCGGGGTATCCAGTGGGAGGGGGTGGGGAACAATAAAAGCAGCCCAGTCAAGGCTAAATGTATGCCAGGATTATCCACACACAAGGCCAAATTCCACCTATAGTCGATAGCACTGGAATGTCAGGGATCCCCGGACTTCCTAGTACATCTGGGGACAAATGACTCAGAAGGGAACAGTGAGCTAGAAATACAGGCTAGGTTCAGGGAACTGGCAAGGGTTTGTCACTCTATAGGAAGCAAAATGTCCTTCTCTGAGATTCTGCTGGTACCAAGGGCAACCGGGGAGAGCAAACTAAAACTTAGAGGGGTGAACCAGTGGCTTAGGGATTGGTGCAAGGCAGAGGGGTATGGGCTGGTGGGAGAGTGGGGAGATACTTGGGAGGATAAGGGGCTATATGCCAGGGATAGATTACATCTTAATCTGGAGGGGAGGGAGATCTTGAAACTAAAACTTGCTGGTTTTATAGGAGAAAGGTGGGGTTTAAACTTGTAAGGGGGGAGGGTCAAATAAAAGATTGGCTCCAGGGAAGCTGTTTGTGGGTCCAGGTCTAGGGCAATTGAATAGTGAAGGGGAATGCAATGCAAATCTAATGAAAATTGGGCAGAATAAGGACTGCGCAGGGTTGGGGAGATTGGATAGGGAGGAGAGGTCGGGGTGGAGGACAGTACTGATTAATGCCAGGAGTATGAGCAATAAAATGCCTGAGTTACAGGCTATGCTGGCTGAGGGATCAGCAGACGTGGCTGCAATTACAGAGACATGGGCCACCCAGAGAAATGATTGGGACCTAAATTTGGAGGGCTATAAGATATTCAGGAAGGATAGGTGAGTGGGAAGAGGGGGAGGGGTTGTGCTGATAATCAGAAATGATGTTGTAGTTAGTGGAGTGGAGGAGGCTGAAGGGGGAGTGGAGGTGATTTGGGTAACCTTGCAAATGATGGGAGGAAAAAAATTGAAAATAGGGGTGGTATATAGGCCCTCCGCAATTGAGGAGGCACTGGAGGATAAACTGGTTGAGAGCATCAAGGGTCATTGTGACTTTGGTAAGGGTAGGGTGGTGGTCATGGGTGACCTTAATATGCCGGGGGTGGACTGGGACACCATGACATCCTCTGTAGCCAGGGAACAGTGACTGATGGACATTTTTCAGAATGTTTTCCTGGTCCAACAGGTGGGGGAACCTAATAGAGAGGGGCAGATATTGGATGTTGTCCTAGCGGACAATGATCAGATAAGAGGCCTGGAGGTGTGCAGTCCACTGGCGGGTGGAGGCCATGCCATAGTCTGGTTTCTGCTGTATATAGGGGGTGAGGAAAACCACACTAACACAGTAGAGGTAGACTTCAGGAGAGCAGATTTCATGGGCATGGGTAGGATTCTAAGAGAGAGGTTGGACAAGATTAGGTCGGACATGGATGCTGGAAGCTTGTGGGAGACCATTAAGAAAGGAGTACAGGAGGCTACTAAGTACTGTACAAAATTAAGGCAAAAGCATAGTCAAAACAGTAAGCCATGTTGGTGGAGTAGGGAGGTGCAGGAGGCAGTGAGGGATAAAAAGGCTGCTTATGCACATTTTAAATGCTCAAGGGGGGACAAGGAGTGAGGAGAGTGTGAAATATCAGCCAGAAGGGTCACCAGAGTGGTGACGGGAGCCAAGGCAGGGATGGAGCAAAACCTGGCTAGGGATATCCGGAGAGGGGAAGGGATTCTATAGATATATAAGAGAAAAGTGAAAAGAGAGGACGCAGATCAATAGGATTAAAATTATGGGGGGATGGGCTCGGGAAGCAGGGGAACATGCAGAGGTGCTAAATGAGTACTTTGCCTCAATCTTTGCAGATGGGGCCTGGGGATCCCTACAGGCTGATGGGAGGGAAGAGCATTCAGCTAAGGTGAGCAGTCAATCTGAGACCAGTGGACAGAATGAGGCTAGGGTACAGATAGGACCAGCCCCAGAAGGGGTGGGGAGGTTGAGTGAGGGGGAGGAATGTGGGGAAGAAATCACAGTGGATAGGGGGTGAGAGAGGCCCTTTGGAAGCTAAAGACTGATAAGGTGCCAGGACCAGATGGGCTACACCCGAGGGTTGTGAAGGAACTGGCGGAGGAGCTGTCAGCTCCACTGGCTGCACTCTTTAATACCTCTTTGCAGACAGGATGGGTGCCCCAAGGCTGGAGGGTGGCTTATGTAGTGCCTGTTCATAAAGGGGGGTCTAGAGAAGAAATGTGGAATTATAGGCCTGTCAGCCTAATGTCTGTGGTAGGCAAAGTAATGGAGGGCTTTATCAAGGAGAGGATTGAGAGGCAGCTGGAATGGTTAGGGCACCAGGATGCTAAACAGTATGGCTTTGTTACGGGGAGATCGTGTCTGTCCAACCTCATGGAGTTTTATGACTGGGTGACAGGGGCCTTGGACAGGCATAGGCTGGTGGACGTCCTATGCCTAGATTTCAGCAAGGTGTTTGATTCAGTACCACATTATGGGCTGATAAAAAAGCTGGGGGAGATGGGGGTGGGAGGACAGGAGCTCAATTGAGTTGAAAATTGGCTCTCAGGGCATTTATAGAGGGTAATGGTGGGTGGGATACTCTCCTCTCCCAGGAAGGTAATCAGTGGGGTCCCTTGGGGCTCGGTATTGGGGCCACTCTTGATCAATGCCTATGTCTTGGATATAGGGAGGGGGGTTAGGAATAGGTTGAATCTCTTTGTGGACAATTCAAAACTGGGAGCACTGGTGGATTGTGAAGAAGCGAGGGAGGCAGTTCAGGGGGATCTGGATACCCTGGAGGGGTGGTCAAGGAGGTGGGGACTGAAATTTAATGCTGGGAAATGTAAGGTACTACATTTGGGGGTAAAGAACCCGGGCCATGAATACACCCTGTGGGGGTCACACTGCAAGCCACATTGGGAGAAAGGGATTCAGGGGTGGTGATAGACATCAAAATGTATAACTCTGAAAATTGTAGAAGAACTGCAGTGAAAACAAACAGGATACTGGGCTGCATAGCCTGGGGAATTACGTCCAGAAGGAGGGAGGGGAGGTGATCCTCCTTCTGTATAATGCCTTGGTCAGGCCACAGCTCGAGTACTGTGTACAGTTCTGGACACCTCATCTGAAGAAGGACATAGTGCTGCTGGAGAGGGTCCAGAGGAGAGTGACCAGGATGATTCAGGGCATGGAGGGGAAGCCTTATGAGGAGAGACTGGAAGAGCTTGGGCTTTACTCACTGGAGGAGAGGAGGGACAGGGGAGATATGATAGAGGTTTTCAAGTATATAAAAGGAATAACCAGGAGTGGAACCAATGAGCTTTTTAGGCTAAAGAAGGGGGGAACAACCAGGGGCCATGAGTGGAAGCTGGAGGGGGGAAACTACAGGAGGGAGTGTAGGAAGCATTTTTTCATTGAGAGGGTGGTGGAGCTGTGGAATGTGCTGCCTGGGAGGCTGGTGGAAGAGGGCACAGTGGAGGGATTCAAGAAGGGGTGGGACAGGTACAAGGGGAAACTGAAACTAAAGAAGACCCTCCTGGGGGCTGGGGGGTGGTAAGGCAAGCAGCCACTAGGTTGCTGGCTTTCCAGCAGACAAGACAGACCATTTGGCCTATTCTGCTGGCTTTTTAGTATGTAAGTAAAATAGATTTTATACAGAAGACCACTGCAAATGAGCTAGCACTAAACTGTTGATAGAACCAGCCTAAATATTCATGGTGATTTGCATATATATATATATATATATATATATATATATATATATATATATATATCCCATGATCCCTTGCATTATGGGGGTATGTGTGATTTTGTATTTCTTGGAAACCTGGCTTACCACAGTTTTCTCCACCCCTCTTGCCTGTAACCCAAGGTCCCCTTCTGGGCTATGATATATTGTATTTTTTGGTTCCTTGGTGGTGCTCCCTAGTGGTCCTCTCATAACTTTTCAATGTTTAATTATACTGTCTGGTGTCTAATGGATTCTTCTCTCAAGCCTTGCTCTTAACTGTAAGCGTTTTGGTGGTGCAATGCACTGCCTATGCTGTTCTCCTGATGGATTTTTGTTTTCAATCCAGCGAATCCCTGTAGAACTGCTTCTAACAGTTCCACCTAGGTTGAGGTTGACTGGGCAGTGTGACAGGGAAGAACAATGGCATTTTGCTCTTTCACTCCCAATATCTTTCTCCCCATATCCCTCTTTCTCCCTACACTATCATTCTCTGCTCTTTACGGCTGCAGTAGGCAGAGCCTGCAGACATTTTGCATGTACAAAAGGAGTGATGTTATGTTTTCTGTCCGTGGAACTGACTGAAAGTGTAAATAGTCTCTTCCACCATACCCTCCTGCAAGCAATGTTTTCCGACTTCAAATAAATATGCATTCATGTTAGTCAATGGTTGCAGGGTACTATTTTCTTTCTTAAAAGGGTGGTACAAGAACTGGAACCTGAGTAGTGGGAGGCAGCATTAGTTTTTTTTTAGGGAGTAAGATCCACGCCCACCTCCACCCGAGAAGCTCCTAAAGATCCACCCCCAACTTTTTTTGATTCATGTGGGAGGGGCATGAGGTGGCTCTATCATGATGCAACAAGACACACTTGCTTGGGACCTGTATCAACCAACAGAACAAGTCTGTGCAGTGATCAAGTTGTGGAGCCCCTGCATTTTATTAAGGACTAGGAGAACAGAAGATACTTTATGCCTTTATTAAGGACTAGGAGAACAGAAGATATTTAATGCCTTCAAACTGACTTAAAAACCTTTGGAACAAATGATTATCAGAGCCACCTGGAGCCTCAGATGGAGACAGAAATTGAGGAGTGAAACTACAGCTCCCAAGGAAAACAATAGACACAGCATTCTAATTTACAGTAAGTTGAAAGAGCCACGGGTTTTTCTTAAACATTTGTATACTAAAAACATAAAGTTCAGCTTTTGGGATTAACAATATTTGTTTAATATATATATATATATATATATATATATATATATGTGTATATACACACACACACATATAGTTTATATATAATATTTTTTATTTTATCAGGGACACTAGAAACAGGATGTTAACATTTACTCCCTAGAACCTGCTATTCAGGTCTTTTTTATTGCATCTTGTCCCAGGCAATATTCCCAGTGCAGTTTGTCAAGGCACATTTTTTGGGGGAGAGGGTTCAAATTATTTTAATCATGAAGCATTGGTGTTCATAATGCATTTAGAAATACATTTTTCAATTGTCTTTACAGTTAAACATGCAGTTTCATGTCAGGGCACTTTTTTTGGGAGGGGTTCAAATTATTTTAATCATGGGCACAGTGCATGGCAAACACAGACTTTGATGATAAAGTGTGTTTTTTTCCTTTAAGTTTGAGAAGTATGTATTAGAAAACATTGAACAAGAAAACAATTGGTGATTTTAAAAGCTATTCTGATCAGAGCTGACGTTAAAAAAAAATCTCAACTGTATTTTTTATTTTATTTTATCAGGGACACTAGAAACAGGATGTTAACATTTACTCCCAGGAACCTGCTATTCGTTTTTTTTATTGCATCTTGTTCCATGCAATCTTCCCAGAATGCAGTTTGTCAGGGCACATTTATTGGGGGAAGGGGTTCAAATTATTTTAATCATGAAGCATTGGTGTTAGTAATGCATTTAGAAATACATTTTTTAATTGTCTTTGCAGTTAAATGTGCAGTTTCATGTCAGGACACTTTTTTTGGAGAGGGGTTCAAATTATTTTAATCATGGGCACAGTACTTGGCAAACATAGACTTTGATGATAAAGTGTGGTATTTATTTTTTGTTGTTGAAGAAACAGAGAACTCCCTGTTATGGTGGTGCCAAGTTCAAAATTAGAAATGCTGCTATGACACACAATGGGACAGCACACATCTCATTTCAATGGAGTAAGCAGACCTCCTTCATTTTCCATTTATGTGGGTTCAGTGATTACCATTGGCACATCTTGTAATACTAGTGCTAAGACAGCTCTTTATTGAAAATATAGGTGTCTCAATACAAGATGATAAAGAGCAGCTAGAAAAAATAACATCCATGTAGAATTCATATATATTTGTTCAAAACTCCAGCTCAGAGTCCAGCTGTTAAAATTCCAAACTGATGTTTTACACTTTGCACATCCTCAAAGTACCGTGCAGCAATTTGTTAGCTATAATTTAAGTTGTGCCAGTGTGTATAATAACTTGGCAATGGCCTTCCATTGACATGCTTACATTGCTTTGGCATACAATTGCTAGGTAACCATAACGTCACCTGTTACACATTCATTCTTTGGCTCCTAAATGGCAAAACAGTCCATTATACACACTTAAAACAGGCATTTAAAATATGTTCTTTTCAGGCTAGAACAGGAGACAAGATCAACATGAAATTGTTTTCGTTTCAAAAATGGAAGCTTCAGTCCCAAACAACTCTTGCCCCCCCCCCTCAATTGTTGTACCTCTGCATGTCTCATTGGTAGAATGACTGATCTGTGTATTTTTTTTTTTTTTTTTTTTTTTTTTTTTTTATAATAGCCTACTCTCTAGCCAGCAAAGGAGCACACATTGCTCCAGGGGACACTTAGTATATCCCAAACCACTGACTGTCATCATTTACATTAGTCCAGTCAGAAGAAAGGTGCTACTTAATTTTATCATTAAATAAAAAAAAAAAGAGGAAAGCCCTAATATCTTGAAACAGATGTAAGAAAAATTATTCTGCACTTACTTTGAGACACATTTTTTCAGCTCTCCTCTTTATAATCAGAGCTGCTAATGCCACAGTGAAAACTTTGAAAAAACTTGGTACATCTCAGTTTACATTTTAAATATATTCAGTAGATTTCTCCTGTGGCCTGCCTTTCTTTTATTACAGAGGAAATTTGGATGAATATATGATCTTTATCTGGTAGAGTTCATCTGCCTCTATAGCTTACTCCCTACTTCAAGTCATAATGCTATGTTGTGACATCACAGTCTGCTGTCATGGGAGTAACTGTGATATCACAAGCCATGCATTATGACCTCAGGTAGGGAGAAAGCACCAGGAATACATAAACACTTCAGGAGCAGCGGTCCTCTTTTCACGCAAATGGCCTCAGTAAAAAATAATGGGGGGAAAATACAGAACTAATGTGAAATATAAACTGAACTGTGTCTAAATATTATGCTTTCTTTCACTTATCCTGAAGGTGTCAGATGCTCTTTAAGACTGGCACTCTGCTTGGGGGAAGGTGCTCGTTGGAGCAAGGTGGCAACATGTATGTTACATATATGTTTCAGTGCTAAACTATAACACAATTGCTTTCATTGTTTTTCCTGTACTATAACTGTTTTAATACATTCCAATACATGCTTAAACCCATAGGTGATTGCTGACAGCAAAATAGTGCTGCTTGAAATGTTTTTCAACCCAAATTAGTGAACACGACTGTGACTCTAAGGGCAGTTGCCTCTCTGAAAACTGTCATGACTATAACTTCTCCCTCTGTTTATCTGTCTATCTGTATGTCTATCCATGTAGTTATCTATATTTCTATCAATTGCATCTATCCCTATTTTTACTTACTGTATATGTAAAATAAACCTGCATATCGCATTTGCCTGCACTCTGAACACATGCTTATGATACAGTGCATATTTGTACTCCACTCCTGTATAGACCTCATGCTGTCCTGATAATCCCAGTATCACAGGTATAACTACCTTAATCTTATCAACAGCGACCCCTTATAAAAGTTGCTATCACATTTTCTCTCCTAATGAAGTCCATCATTACACCTGACTGCCTTACATCAACACATTACTAAAATATAACTTACATCACCACATGGACAGCCCCCTGTTTTTCTCTATAAAACTGTGTAAATAATCCCAAGACTGAACATATGCCTGCCATTACTTTTTCATGTACTGCCACCTATTCTACCTGTCAAACATATATTGCTTACCATTCCTTCCATTGAAATCTACACCTCCATATCTTTTCCTAATAATGTGTCCACCTTCCTTAGAATGTAAAATAAAACAAATCTTGCTTATTAAAAATCATTGTGTTGTTTCTCCATGTCTCCTTAACAGTTCCACACAACCTCACTAACTTCATTATACAGCCATGGTGGATCTGACCAGATTTTGTTAGATGTGTGCTGACTTTCGGACTCTCCTGTTCCACAGCACCTTAGCTGTTCTGATTAATACATAGTATACTTCAATTCACTTTCACTCTCTTGATCCCCCTCTCTTGTCTTAACAGCCACCGCTCCTACTGATATATGTATCGATCACCCACATTCCATTTTATCAGCAGTGCTATTTCTTCTGTGCATCTGACCTCCTGTGACCAACCGTCCATTGGGTTCCTGTACCTTTTTACTAGTTACTCATTCTTTTGCTCTTTCTTATTTTGTAATACAATACCACAGTGAATTCTATTTTTGTATTTCACTTTGGCACATTTTATCAAAGTAGTCGTTTGGCAGATGAGTTTCTTTGCGTAGTCAATTAGGTAGTACTGTATCTTTAAGAGACAAATTGTATTTAAACCATGCTTTTGGAAAGTTGGCCACACCCCCTGAAGAAAACTTGTTGCAGAGTTAAAGTGTCGAGGTTTTTGCTACTAATGTCTTTAGCTTAATAAAGACTCTCACAGCACTGATTTTGGCTTCTGTTATTTTGTATGTTACTTACTTGATTTACACACTATCTTGGAGTGCAGCAATCTGTGTATTTTCCCAATCAGACAGAGAGTCAGCCAGGGTGAAATTATGGAAGGAATGACTTGTAATAATTTTAGGTAGGGACTTGTTCATCCTGATTTTAAACACTAGGTGAAACAATCACTGAACAAATCAGGAAGGGTGTCAGCAGCCATAATATGGTGGTGTTGAAAGGACAGGATCCAGTCCAAGAGGGAGAATTTAGAGGACTGGCTGTTTAATCTGGTAGGGTCAGTGAGTAATTGATGAGGATTAGGGCTTTGAATTTGGAATGGAGAGCTGATGATTTAGGACCAAGTCAGTTGCAATACAGGTCCACTAGGATGAAGTGTTCATGTCTTGGAGTGTTGATTTAATCTTGGTGGCTAGAAATGAATCCAGCAGTGAAATCACCTTTGCCAAGGGAACAATATATGCCAGTAATGAACAGGGGAAAGAAATGGGGGAAGTAATGTTGGCACAAATTAGCTCATGGGACCTAGGAATAGCTTCCTGGAAGATGAGAGTAAAAGTAAGGGCAGAGGATACGTACATAGAAAACCATAAGATGGAGGACACCAAACTGAACATCGAGAAGTTGGCATAGTGCCTGTCTGGACGAGCAACATCCCTGGCCTTTTTGGAAGTCCTACCAGTGTGGGGCAAGAACAGATGGAAGGACAAACTTAAGCATGAAGAGATTGAAGAATTCAACAACAGGCTAAGGGAATGGTGTCAGCAAAAGGGCTTCCATTGTATCGGATCATGGGGAAATGTTTGGGACAGAGGGCTCTTCAAATGGGACAGACTACACCTCACATCCCAAGGAGTAAGGGAACTGGCACAGAAGTTCAAGGTCCACCTAGAACATTTAAAGTAGGCAGAGGAGGGAGATGCTGCTCGGCAAGCGATGGGGTGTCGAGCATTCTCCCCCCCAAATGGCATCATCAGTGAATGCTCAGGACATACGGAGAAAAAGCAAAAGAGAGACCCATATCAGACATTGGACCAGAGTACCAAAGACTACTCACATGACCCAAATAGTCATGCAAACAGGGTTTATAATAAAGCAGGCAGGGGAAGGAAGGACAGCAGGTTAAATAGGAGGGAGCAAATGGGAATGTGGGAAGGGATAGAGTCACAAAATGGGGAGTCATGTGCAGCAATGCTCACAGCCTGAGCAACAAAATCTGCATCCTAGAGGCCACTGTGGTGGAAGCAAACCTGTACATAGTGGCCATCACAGAAACATGGTGCAATGGCAACCACAGCTGGGAGGTGGTTATTTAAGTAATAAACCATGACAGGGTGTAGATTATGCTG
Source organism: Neoceratodus forsteri (assembly GCA_016271365.2). Lineage (NCBI taxonomy): Eukaryota > Metazoa > Chordata > Ceratodontiformes > Ceratodontidae > Neoceratodus > Neoceratodus forsteri. The sequence goes on from CM057449.1 coordinate 1,735,489,477, forward strand.
GGATTTCACCACGCCCGAGTGGTTTTGGTCATGAGGTCAAGAGGTGTGAGTAAATCCCAGCATGTCCCACACCCTGGAGTGGTTTATTGTGATTATACAATGGGTAGAATTTTAAAATGATTAAAATGTTTTGTTTTAAAAAACTGTTTTTAATTGCTTTTTCTGTGCAGTATACTTCCTCTGTGTGTAAACTAGTTCCCTGTTGCTAGGTAGACAGACAGACAGACACACACACACACACACACACACACACACACACACACACACACACACATACACATACACATACATACACATACACACACACACACACACACACACACACACACACACACAGCTATTCCTGAAACTGCAACTGGGATCTGAATTTATTTTTTTATTTTTTATTGGAGAGCATGGCAGCCTTGTACTAGGACACATGCACACACATACCTCTGTCCCCACTTCTGGTTGCTAGAACGCTGTGTCTTTACCCAGAGAGCACAGTTGCTGCACTGAGAAACGGAGGATGTACTCCGATGACGAGCGAGTCAGCAGCTCTGTTGCTGCAGTGGAGGTTTTTAATTTTCATTTTTTTATTTTCAGTTGTGGTAATGAGCTGGGATCACATGGGAGCCCTATATTGGGAACAGGGAAGTAGCGGCACCATGGCACACCAAAGAAAGTCAGTGTTACAGGTGCCAGCACTGACCAGAATGGAAACTGGTGGGAATGAGCATAGGAGGAGCTTGCAGCTGACAACATTGTGAACGTGGAACTGTGTGCAGAGAAAACCGCGGTCTTGTTTGAGGTACATCATATAATTTGGAGATGTTTGACTCTACTGTGTATTTGTGAAAAAAGTGGGGGTTGTGGTTTTTGAACTGGGAGCGCTGGAGTCCGTTGCTTCGGAAGTCATCTCACATTTTAAACTCGCACTTTTGCATGCGTCTTACCAGTTAATTAAGATGGCGGCATGTTTGTTTCGAATTTAAGGGAAGCTTAGCCTTTTGGTACATGAGGCTGACTGAGGTTTTATCTGTGAGTTGTGGTGAGATTAATTCCTGGATAAAACATTCAGTCAGCCAATCAGATTATTACTTTTATTAGTGCCTTTGTATAATCCAGGGTACAATCTATTCAGGAAGGCTAGAGCAGGCAAAAAGGGAGGGGGGTGGCACTGTATGTTAGAGACACCATCAAGGCAACACAAACACAGTGTAATCAGGGAAAAGAGAAAATACTATGGGGCACACTAGAGTAGAGAAAAGGTACAGCCATCCATACAGGGGCGGCCTACAGACCCCCATCTCAGGATGAAACTAGGGATCAGAACTTGTTAAAATCAATTAATAAAATAGCATATAAGGGGGAGGTGTTGATAGTTGGAGACTTCAACCTCCCAGATACGGACTGGAGCTTATAGACAGCTGCTACAACGAGGAGTAGAAATGTCCTTGAGGGTCCTTTTTTTTTTTAATGTATTTATTTCAGTTTGGGATTAATACCTTTGAGTAAAGGACTCATTTTCAAAGGTTCCACGTCAGTGTTGAACAAACGTTACAAAAATACAAGGTTTACAGAGGAAAAAAAAAATAGAAAAAACATTAAAGCATATACACAAGCAGTAATAGTAAAATGTGAACTTATACACATCAAATTAGTAAATATTAGCAGATAGACTAATTAGATAAGAGGGGGTTGGGGGGATCAGCTGAAGGTGGCATCGTCTGAGGTGGGAGAGAGGTGGAACATTCAACCAAGTGAGGCCATCGTCAGGTAATTGGGGTAGGGGAGCAGGTTAAGAAAAAAGTGGTATATAGCAGAAAGATGTAGAGGGGGGTAGGTAAATGGAAAACTGGGGGCAAGATACTATCACATTAGTGCAGGCAGGTGGCATCGTTTGAGGTGGGAGAGAGGTGGAGCTTTCAACCTTAAAGAGGTGTTCCTAAAACAACTAGTCGCAGTCCCAACTACGGAAGGGGTGATACTCGACCTGGAGCTTTCAAACAGGGAAAATGTGGGAAGGGTCACAGTGGGGGAGCACCTGGGAAACAGCTGTCAACAGACAGTGTGGATTGAGGTACTAGCTGAGCATGAAACAAACCCCACAAGGACAAAAACCCTAGCTTTCCAAAGAGTGGACTGTGGCAAAATGGGAAATTTCATGAGGACAGCCCTAGGAGGAGTTCACAGGTAGGTCAACAGTATGGAGCTGTGGAAACAATTACGACAACCATACAGGAGGCAACACAACTCTTTGTCAAACAACTAAACAAAGGAAAGAGGCGAAGGATGCCACTTCGGTTCACTGGAGAAGTGACTAAAAAGGTGGGGGACAAGAGGATGGCCTTCAGGACTTACAAGCAGACTCAGCCAGTAGAAGACAGGGACAGATACCTAATAAAACAGAGAGAAGCAGGGAAAGCAGTTAGGTTGGCAAAAGCACAAATGGACGTAAAGTTGTCAAATACAATAAAAAACGATAACAAATCATTCTTCAGGTACATAAGTGATAGACAAAAATTAGGAGGGGGTATTGTCAGGCTGAAAAGTGGGGAAGGAGGGTGCATGGAGGATGATGTATGCAAGGCAGAAGTGCTGAACGATTATTTCTATTCAGTATTCACTCAGAAGGGGGAAGGGGAGGAAAACAGCCCATCTTTAAAGGTGAGAGACTTAAAGGGAAGAGAGGTGGACACTAATCCGTTCTCTTAGGAAAGAACCCTCAGGGAACTAACAATTAAAATAGATAAGACAATGGGTCCAGATGGAGTACGCCCAAGGACATTTAGGGAGCTAAGGGAGATGTTAGCGGCACCACTGGCAGTTTTGTTCAGTCTATCCTTGGAGATGGGGAGGTGCCAGAGGACTGGAGGAAGGCTGTTGTGGTCTCACAACATAAGAGTGGTAGTAAGGAGGAGGCAGAAAACTACAGACCAGTAAGCCTGACCTCAGTGGTATGTAAATTAATGGAAAAACTGCTGAAGGAAAGGATAGTAGATCACCAGACAGAAAACGGTCTCCAAGACTCGAGGCAACATGGTTTCACTGAGGACAAGTCATGCCAAACAAATCTTATAGATTTCTTCAGCTGGGTAACTAGGGAGGTGGATCAGGGCAGTGGATGCAGCATGTCTGGGTTTTAACAAGGCTTTTGATACGGTACTACATAGAAGGTTGCTGAATAAACTAGGGAGTCTGTGGATAGGAAGCAAGATATTAAGATGGGTAGGAAACTAGCTAAGCCATAGAACTCAGAGGGTGGTGGTAAATGGAGCACATTTGGCAGAGGGAAGGATGACCTATGGAGTTCCACAGGGGATCAGTGTTGGGCCCAGTCCTCTTCAATGTCTTCATCAGTGATACTGCTGAGGGACTGGAAGGGAAGGTTTGCCTGTTTGCAGATGACACAAAAATCTGCAACAGGGTAGACACCTCTGAATGGGGTAGATAACATACAAAAGAGACTGGATGACTGGTCTAAGGAGTGGCAGCTGGGGCTGAGTGTTATAAATGCAAGATTATGCATATGGACAACAATAACCCAGGAGCAGTGTACAACCTGGGGTGAGAGAACATTTCAAGTTCTAAGCAGGAGCAGGATCTGGGTGTCATCATCTCAGATGACCTGAAGAAGGCCAGGCAATGCGACAAGGCAGTAGCAAAAGCCAGCAGGATGTTGGGTTGCATAGGTAGGGGTATAACCAGCAGAAGGAGGGAAGTTATACTCTCACTGCATAGATCATTGGTGAGACTCCACCTCGAGTATTGCATCCAGGTCTGGAGACTCCATTTCCAGAGAGACATAAACAGAGTGGGATACTGTACAGAGGAGGGCAACCAAGATGGTGGGAGGCCTACACAATAAACTGTATGGAGATGGGTTAAGGGAGCTAAACATATATTCTTTGGAGGAGAAGAGGGAGACATGACTGAAACATATAAATACCTCACAGGAAGAAACAGAGGGCAAGTTGGTAAGACCACATGTGGAGTGCTGTGTACAGTTTTGGAGATCCCATCACCGCAAAGACGTAGACAGAGTTGAGGCTGTCCAGAGGAGGGCAACCAAGATGGTGCAGGGTCTGCACCAGAAGACATATGAAGAAAGACTAAAGGAGCTTAAGATGTATGGCCTCGAGGAAAGGAGGGAGAGGGGGGACATGATAGAAACTTTCAAATACCTCAAGGGAATCAACAAAGTCCAAGAGGGTAGCATCTTTCAGAAAAAGAAATGTTCAAGAACAAGGGGGCACAATTTGAAGATAGAAGGGGGACGGATCAGAGGTAATGTGAGGAAGTATTTCTTCACAGAGAGGGTTGCAGATGCATGGAACGGCCTTCCTGAGGAGGTCGTAGAGTCAAAAACAGTGGAGGAATTCAAGAATGCATGGGACAGACATAAAGCAATTCTAGTGGGGGGGTAGGAGGAAGTAGGCTGTTGGTTAACTAGGATCTGCAGCTTATCCGTTAAGTAGGGAAATGGGCAGACTAGGTGGGCTAAGCAGTCCTTATCTGCCATCAAATTCTATGTTTCCATGTTTCAAAGGAAAAAGTGCTCAGGAACTAGAGGCGCAACATGAAACTGGGGGGTGTGAGGCTTAGAGGAAATGTGAGGAAATACTTTTACAAGGAGAGGGTGTGGACAGATGGAACAGCCTGCCAGATGAGGTGGTGGGGGAAGAAGCAGTTACAGGCTTCAAGAAGGCATGGGACAGGCACATAGGAAGCCTGAGGACACTAAGGGAGTGACCCTTAGATAAATGGGTGACCATTGGACTAATCAGGGATGAACTAGATACAAAATAGGGCAGACACAGTGGGCCTGGGTGCCCTTATCTGCCGTCATCTTCTATGTTTCTATGATGGCAACTGCCCCACAACATTTTCCTCTGTCCTGTCAGTGGACAGTGAGACCTGGAAGAGCAGTGTCTGATGAGATAGTCCTGGTGGGCAACCACATTTGGGAGAGTACTAGAACATCGGGGTGGGCTGAGTTACCCAAACCCTAATAAGATCACTCTTGGGCAAGAGGCTGTGACTTTTAATAGAAACATAGGAACACAGAGAACAGCAGCAGAAAAAGACCAAAGGTCCATCTAGTGTGCCTGGAATTATACTCTACTTAATGTGATAAAGGCGGAGACTTTTATGAGGGGGAGAAGGTAGGGTTGGGGGCAACGAATATGATTTGGAGGGGCCTGGGTTCTGCTCAATATCACCACACAATAAAAGCACAAGAATTGATAGCCTGTCAGTAGTACTAGTTAGCATCCATGAATCTAGCTTCTTAGAGTGGCCCATGCAAGGGAGATGCAAATGGGGCAGGGCAAAAGAGAGGCAGGAGCAGAGGTAATCCCATTGAATAAACCATCATGAATGTGAGAGTTAGAATATACTAAATCAGTGGACATAGAAGCAGCTAGACCAGTATGGCAGTGAGATGAGTCAGAGACTGAGAGAGCAGAGGATAAAAGGACAGAGAGTAATAATGATATGGTATACGCTATGGCACACACATTACAGCCCAGAAACTGATACAGAAACAATATAATGGGAGCAATAACAGCCTGCAGTTTCCATGACAACAAGCCAAACTGCTAAAAAAACTGAGTAACGGGAGTGGTGAAGCAGGCAGCAGACAGTAAAAACAATAAATTGGGAACACTATTGCCTGGGGACACAAATAAACATCAGAATCACCTACCCAGATAGTTCGAACCAGGAATGCATATAGAACCCCTTCAAGGTGCACAATTTATTAAATGGAAGTAAGTTTAACTATGGGCATGCTGTATTGTGAATCATTTCAATCAAAACCTAATACAGTAGATTCTTGCTGTTCACATACTGAAGCTCCTCAGTTGTGGCTCTACAGCATCTGCTGTACACTTGTGACATGTCTACAATGTAAAGGGAGCTGCCTCTTTCATAACAATTCAATCATTACTGTCAGATTTGCAGTGATACTTCCATAATTACAAGTGGTTTTAATGCTTGCTCCCTTGATGTCATGGTGAGAGGCATACAATTGGGAGCTCAACATCACATGTTTCTGAGCACAACTGCACTTTTGCTAGAGCTGTTGACGTTCGTGAGCCATTAACATTTAAAGTTATGGTGTAATTTTGGAAGCTTGCTTAATTAAGAGTTTATGAAGCAGTGATATTAAAAAACAGATGAGGCTATGAAACATGTCTATGAACCTTTTCTGACTGTATCAGTGTGAGCAGGGAATTAATGGGCAGTATAGAATGAGTGAGGGCATGGTGATTATTCCTTGCTGAGATCTAGGGCAACGTTAAAAATATTCTATTATCTTGTTGTCTAATAAATATAAATCACATGTAAGCTAGTTTAGAAATGCTGTGTTAAAATAGTACCAGATGAGCTTTGGAATGTTTTTCCTCAGAAATAAATATCATTACATTGGGACATCAGATCTGGGTTAATTTGTATCTATGTTTGCCAAAATAAACTGAAGTTTTCCTATCAAAACGTAAGTTTTTATTTGTTTTGTAGCTCATAGAAATTCCAACCAGGAATACTGTAACAAATTCTTTGTCACTGGGTAGTCAGTTTCAAAAATTATTTTAATGAGGTTGCATGTGAACTGAGTAGGGTTGCCACCTTTTAAGAAGCTCAAAGTGGGACATTTCTTACTGAAACAAGATTTTTCGCAGGACAGTACGTAACCTCGATCAATACAACAGATGTGTTTTCTCTATATAATCAGAATTAAAGCTAAGCATTGTAGTTTTTTAGTTGCTTCTATTGTTTCTTATCATTTTAAGGTATTTTAGTTAAGATATGATTGTTTTCTGCAACATTTAGTAGAACATTAGAAAATATTTTTACTACTACAAAGTCAGGACATGTAGTATTTTTCATGTATTTTTGCAGGACACAGCTGCCCAAATCAGGACTGTCCTCCGAAAATAGGGACAGGTGGTAACCCTAGTGAACTGCTGGGGTTCAAATGTACCTTTTAAAAATGTTTTTGCAAGGCTTTGCAAAATGGGGAAGAGTTTGAGAAAATGACAAGGTTCAGTAGCCAGTGATTATTAGGGGACCTTTTGCAGCCAACAAAGCAGGCCAATGAGGATGCTCTAGCCACTTTCCACAGGTCAGACTGTCTGCATTTTGAATTTCCATATTTACTGAAAATGTCAGACAGTGGTGTATTAATGATGCTGTAACAACCAGATCTATGGTACTGAGCAGTGAGCCCTGGGTGACAGCAGTGGAGGCAGGCAGGCAGGGTGAAGGAACTTCAGTGCAGATGCTCTCCCCCTAGGGGAGGGTACTGTGAAGCATTGCCCGGAGACTGATGCCTGGTGGTGATTGCAGCCCTGGCTGATGTGTGTGGCACTACCCATGAAAAATGGGAATACAGCACAGCAGACTGGGTTAGAAGCAAAACAGGATTTTTTTTAAAATATTCCTTTACTTTTATTAGTATTTCAATTCTCATGTTATGCAGCCACATACTGTATGGTACTGTGAGACTGCCACACAAAGAGGATCAAAACTGAATTTTTAACAGAATAATATATAACTAGAAATGCTGCACAGTTTCCTCTGCTAGCAAAGATGAAGTGAAGTCACAAACGTTACCCTTTGTGAAGACCTCACAAAGTAACCTCACTTCGCCCAAATTAGAATATAGTGTACTTTGAGAAACTAGTCAAGATGCTTTACTGGTGACATCACTCCACTCTACGTCTTGATGGGTGAGAAGCTGAGCAGGTCACATGATGTGCAGACAATTGAAAACGCATTTTTCACAAGGCTGTTCTTCATGACTGCACTCTCAGTGCTAGTAACTGTGACTGAAAGTGATGAAGTGTTACAAGATGGGGGAGACTCATAAGTTTACAGTCAGAATGATGTAGTTTCATAGTAGAGATGGGCAGACTGGCTGTGTACCACACAGGACCCCTTTCCCAGGACTCAGCACACACAACTACACCCACTAGCACAATGCCATTCAGTGGAGTAACTAGCTTTTAAAAAAGTATAAACACAAAGTTTGAAAACTTGAAACCTTAGGCCAGGTGTTAGGAGGCTGCCTAGGCCCTCAGAAAAGTTTGGGGTTTTGGTGCATTCTGGTACATTATGAAGGCCATTTGTAACAGGATTTGTTACCCCCTGCCCCAGCCTAAGAACTCACACCTTTCCCAGACCCAGAGTTCCCACAGTCCAGCACGTTGCCCCGACCCCCCCAACAACCCAGCCTCAACCAGCTGTTCCTGAGCAAGCCCCCTGCCATTCTCCCTGTCAAGGAGTCTGCAAGCATTTAATCTCCCCCGAGACATGAGTCAGTTCTAATCTGGCCTACCACAAACTGGGAACTTGACACAGCAGAGCCAGTGGATGGGGGGAGGGGGGGATTTTTAAAATGTGGCAGGTTTTCCCAAAGAGGATGGTGGGGAGTTGCTCGGCCCCTCCTTCACTGGTTGTCCATTGGTGCAAGGTCCACTACTGCACTGCAAATAAAAGGAAAAACAAAAATAATAGAAAAGACTCCTCCGTGGTAAAGGTGGGATGTCACGTGAAGGAGCTGTAGGCATGGTGGATGGTCCACTAGATCGTCACAAAAGGATAAAAGAGCAGTAAATAGCAAACATTTCGTTAAAGCTTCTTGCAGCCAGCCTAATAACACTAAGACATCAAATAAGAGAGTAGCATGCCCCCCGCCACCACCACCCACAGTACTGCAAGTATAAGTACTGTACAGTTCTTCAGGCCCATTTATTTAAAAAAAGATTTCTGGTTTTGTGTAAAGGAAAGAGTGCAACAGTTTAGCATTGTAGTTACTTATCATTTATCAGGGATCATGGAAACAATTAAACATCATTAATTTGTACTATGCCTTCAATTTACTTATGCTATCTGCCTATTTTATTTTTTGAACATTAAACCGGGTTACTATTACCAGTATCTGCTCAACAATTCTAGCTGCAGTAACCAGATTTAATGTTCAAAAAAGTTATGTAGGGAGCATAATTAACTGAAGGAGGCATACCCTGCCTCCCCCAGTGCAGCCTCCTGTCATCCTCAGTGCTCAGCCTAGTTGTTACTTGTGAGATGGTGATTTGAATGAGTTTTTCCTCCATGCTTCAGTACATCGAGTTGTAGATGCTTTTCACATTAATCTACAATGCTGCTGGCTGGTGCAACTGCAACAAGTCACTTGTTACAAAACTCATTGACCCACCACTGACATGTGAGCCCTCAGCCACGGCCCATGGCCCTTCAGAAAGCAAACAGAACCAGGCAACAATCTAGCTGGCATTGGCTGTGCCACTTGAACTCGCACCTTTCTCCTCCCCTTCTGTGTGTCTCAGACACTCAAGGAAAGGCAGCAGATCCAAAGAGGATGGATATAGGTGGAGTAAAGAGGAGGAGACCTCAGACATCTTGAAGTTAGTGCTGGTTGGCTGAGCACTGTGGCTAGTGGTGATGCACTGTCATCATGGTGTCATTACTGACAGCAGCATACAGTAAGCGTGTAAGGACCATGTCTGTCTGTCAGTGTGCAGCACTGTCGCCTGCTCTCCCCTTCAGCTGAACAGAACAAGAACACAGATTCATAGCTTCACCACCAAGAAAATGCTACTTTCTTAACACTTTTTTAAAACCTGGCTGAGATTTTCTGTACGCAAGTGCGTACGGGAAGTATGCACAGTTACACCACTGATGTCATTTGCCGATTGACCCAAGTACTGAAATTTGCCTGGTCTGGAAGGGCTTACCCAGACCAAAAAGAGTTGTTTGTGACTTCTTTGTAGTGAAGAATGCAGCAGTGGGAGGAGTCAGACAACCTGGAAGTGAGGGTTGCTGAGTCTGAGAAGAGTTTGGTGCTCAGCGTTGCATAACATTGAGCCATGAATATTTTTCCTGAACTCCATTCTTTCCTGAATTTCCTTAGCTGGCATAACATGAAGGGTGGAAGGGCAGGCATCAGTTACGAACATACAAACATACAAAACAGCCAGCAGATCTGGGCCTTACAGTCTGTCTAATCTGCTCAAGTGTGCAGCACTTTAGCCTTTTAGACTGCGGCTGGTCCCCCTCCCCTCACCTCCTCTCCAACTGTTTTTGCCTGTTTCCTTCACACCCACCCCCAGCCCTCACACGGTTTGAACATTCCTTTTGATCATGTCCCACCCCCTGTTGAAGCTGCCTGCTGTCTGCAGTGATACCACCTCCAACTATAGCATATTCCACCTTGTAACCACACTTTTGGTGAAATAGTGCTTCCTCATTTCCCTCCTGAATCTGCCACCTTCCTATTTCAGACTGTGTCCCCTGGCTTCCCTTCCATCTTTTAATCTGAAAATACTTCTAGTGCTTACTCTGTTCATACCCTTCAGATACTTGAAGGTCTCAATCATATCCCCTTCCTTCTATCCTCCAGGGAATACATATTGACGCTCTCAGTCTCTCCTAAGATTTATCTCCCAATCCCAGGATCATTTACATTGCCCTACATTGTACCCTCTCCAGTAGCTTGAAGTCCTTTTTTAATTAGGGGCACCAATACTGCATGCAGTACTCCAAGTGTAGCCTCACCAGGGACTTGTACAGGAGCAGGATGACTGCCCCTCTCCTAGACGTAATTCCTCTTGTGATGCACCCCAGCATTCTGTTAGCCTTTGCCGCTGCCTTCCTGCACTAGACTGAGTGGTTCATCTCCCCTGTTACCAGTACACCCAGATCCTTCTCCTCCACTGACATGGATAACTGCACTCCCTCCAACCAGTAATTAATTCTGGGGTTCCTGGCTCCCAAGTACATTACTTTGCACTTCTTGGTGTTGAATCCAAGTTGCCATGTGTTAGACCATTCTTCCAGCCTTGCCAAATACTCCTGGAGCACTTTATCGCCTTCTTCCCCATCCACCTCCGCACAGATCTTCATGTCATCAGCGAAGAGACTGATTTTACTCTTTAACCCATCTGCAATGTCAGCAATGAAAATGTTAAACAGCACTGATCTCAGCACCGAGCCCTGTGGGACGTCACTTGTTACTGTCCTGGGCTCTGATACTTCACCCCCCCACTACTACCTACTGCTGCCTATCCTATAACCAGCTCCTGACCCATCTAACCAGTTTTCTCCCTGCTCCCAGGTTGCTCAATTTGCTGGTGAACCTACCATGATGTAAGCCTCCTCCCAGGTGGGCTTACTAGACTGTTTGCTGGTATCCTCTGTCCCCCTTCCCCAGTAATCTCTCAGTCTGAAAGGCACCCCCAGCCTTACCCAAAGGTGCTGCCCCAGGGGCAGCAGCAAGGAAGGTATAAAAAGCCCTGGTTTACCTGGGAACAAGGAGAGAGCAGGAGTCAGAGGTGATTTCAGGGACAGTGTCCTGAAGGGGGGGGGTTCCCCCCACTTCGGCCTAGCAGATCGGCAGGCAGTAGCTTCGGTGCAACAGGGGCTATGGTGCTCTGTTAGGGAGGATGTGTAAAGGTAGCAGCGGTCATGTGGGCTCCAGGAGGGAATTCCCCCTGTCTGTTAGGACATCAGCTGCAGAGGGAAGAAAGTGCAGGAGGTGGGAGGAGCAAGATTTGGGATGCAAGGTTGTCCCCATGCAGAAGAATAAAAGGGGGGGGGTCCCAGTCCCCCACTCAAGGTAAGGGGATACCCAGGCAGTGGGGCTGTTACACTGGTGGCAGGATTGTAGCAGGGAACCCCTGGAGGTGGCAGCTCTGGGGTGTCTACCCGCGTGGCACGCTGTCTTGTGGAACAGTATCGAGGGTTAGGGGAGTGCTGATCTGGGATTTGCCATAGTGCCTGCCGTGCCCATGACTGGGGTAGGCCCTAGGACCTACTGTGCCCATGTCTGGGGTAGGTCCATCAGACCCATTGAGGGCCAGGATTTCCCTGTGGGAGCAGTAACACTGGGGAAGGAGGCCTCAATGCATAGTGCGCTATCTGGTTCTGGGAGGTGTTACTGAGTTGAACACCTATTTGGGAGCAGACGCGTAGGTGTAGGCTGCTGATCACCCCAAGGCCTTTATAGTTTGGCTGGCATGGGAGGAGTAAGGCACTCCCCAGCAGGAGGTCAAAAAGGGATATGGAACTGTGATCGAAGGGATTGTTTGGAAAAGAGGGTTTCTGTGAAAGAAGCTGACAGAATACTAGGAGCCAGAGTGGTCTAATTTTCTTAGGTCTTAGTCAGTGAATCCTGCTGCATGCTGATTGGGAAAAACAAAGTGAAAAAATTGCAAATACTTGAACCTGCTGTTTGTGTACTGCCTGTCATCTTAGCCCCATGGAGCTGCTCCATTTAATTCCTTAACTGAACCATCTGGGACTAATCATTTTGAGGCCCAGAATAAAGTTCTTGGTTTCAGAATTCTGTGGTGCTGGTGATTTCTTCGTAATTCTAATGAGGAGGATACTAATGAATTATATTTTAATTGCTCCATTTGCCATTTGTTATCTGGAGAAAAGAACAGTCGGGAATCCCCCTCTTTGGTTTTGAGGGATCGTAGCAGCTTGTGCCTCAGGATCATGGTGCTGTCCTGGTTCCCATTGCCACTGGGCTTGAAGAGCTGAAGATCGTGGCTGGGTGATGAGGTAGGCCATTCCATTTTGAAGATACCATACGTTAGGCCACCTCCTCATTTAATATTTTCTTTTGCAAAAAGTATCATGGAGTGTTTCTGGTCTGTAGTTCTACCCCCCCCAACACCTGGATACTCCTAGATATGGGGAAGGGGCTACATCGCGGCACCGAATTAAAGGCCTTGCTGAAGTCCAGGCAGAGGATGTCTACCGCATGACACTTGTCCAGTGCTTGCATCACCCAATCAAAGAAGTCAACCAGGTTTGTCTGGCTGGATCTGCCTGTGACAAAGCTGTACTGTCTGCCGTTCTGGAGATCATTATCCTCCAAATGTGTTACCAGCCTTTCCCTGAGGATAGTCTCCATTAGCTTTCCTGCAATTGCAGTTAGGCTCACTGGTCTATAATTCCCTGGTTCATCCTTGGGCCCACTCTTATTGAGGGACACCACATGCGCCCCCCCTCCAATCCCTGAGCATGCACCCCATTTCCAGAGAGGTGTTGAACAGATCCACCAATGGCCCTGCCTGGACTTCTGCCAACTCTCTCAGTACTCTTGGATAAACTTCATCTGGCCCAGTTGCCTTATCTACCCTCAGGGACTTAAGGCCCACCAACACACTTCCCTCTGTGATTTCCTCATCCGTGATCTCCTCCCCCCCACTCCCACCCCACCATTTCCCTTAGGTATGGGTCCATCCGTCTCCCTGATGAATACTGAACAGAAGTACTCATTGAGTACTTCTGCCCACTCTGCCCCCTCTTCTGCCCAACCATTGCCATTCTTGACCCTGACAATGTGATCCTTATTCTTTCTCTTCTCCCTTATACCTGAAGAAATCCATTTCACCTTCTCTGATCCCCGCGCTAGCCTCAGTTCTTTTGAAGCCTTGGCTGCCCTTACTGTTCTACTCACTTCCCTAGATTTCCTCACATGTTCCTCCCTGTCCTCTTCTGTTGGATCTTTTATATGTTCTAAAGGCAGCCCTCTTTTCCCTCATCATCTCCCCTACTTCCCTGTTCATCCAGCTCAGCTTCTTGGTCCTGGATTTCTTGCTCTGGCTCTTGATATATGTGCTAGTGGCCTCAGTCAGGCCCAGCTTGATGATTGTCCATTTTTACTCCGTGTCCATGTTAGGGCGGATGCTAGCTATGTGCCCTTCCAGTATAGTACCCATCCTGCCAAAGTCTACCCTTTTGAAGTCCAGGACCTTGGTCTTTGTAGTGGCTACCTCCTTACCTAGACTGATTGAGAACCACACTGTGCCGTTGCTTCCCGTCAGAGGATCATCCACCCCAACATCACTGACTTGCTCCCCATCTGCCAGTACCAGGTCCAGGATGTTCCCCTCCCTAGTTGGCTCTGTTACCCTCTGTGTCAGGAAGCCATCCTGGAAGGCTTCCAGGAAGATCTGCTCCCTGGCACATAAGGTAGCTGGGATGTTCCAATCCACCCCGGTAGATTAAAGTCCCCAACCACCACAATGCTCCCTTTGCCACAAAGCCTTCTTAACTGCTCCTCCAGCTCTCTATCAATCTCCTCAGTGGCCTGTATACTATCCCCAATATAACCTTACTACCCCTTGGCTTGTGTAGTTGCACCCATATGGCTTCTGCCCTGCTTTCCTCCGCCTCCCTCCCTATCACACCTTATCTCTTCCCTAACATAAATGGCCACCCCCATTTCCCTTTTTCTCTATCCCTCCGGCATATCTTGAAACCTGGAGTGGCTAGGTCCCAGTAATGTATTGAGTTACCCATGTCTCGGTGATGGCGGCTATGTCCACCTCCCCTGGTAAGGTCACCATAAAAGACAGTTGTTCTTTTCATAGAATTGACCATGATAATCTTGATCAGATCATGGAAAACACTCCAAACAGACAAAATGAAAGAGATTTTATTTTTAAAAATATTAATACTGATGATGTTAGGGAAGAACTTTTGAAATTGGATACTACCAAGGCCGAGGGTTTGGATACACTTTCCAAAATGATAAACCATGCAGCACCTTGCATAGCATATCCCCTGGCTATGATATTTAATTTGCCATTAGCCACTGGACTGTTCCCAGAGACATGGAAAATTGCACGAGTTGTCCTGGTTTATAAGTCAGGGTCCAGATGTGAAATTAGCAACTACCGCCCAATTTCTTTATTACCACATATCTCCAAAATGTTTGATAGATTGGTTTCTAAACAAATAAGGGTCTTTCTGGAATCTGAGAAAAAATGAAATTATCAATCAAGGTTTAGATCATACCATAGTACTCAGACGGCCCTGGTTAAAGTAGTGAGTGATCTTCAGTTGAGCCTGGAGAGGAGGATGACGGTGGGTGCTATATTTATTGATCTTTCAAAAGCATTTGATACACTGAACCTCCTGTCCAGGCTCAAGGATATTGGGATGTTTCATTCTGTATTGAGGTGGTTTGGGTCATAACTGCAGGGTAGGAAACAACTGGTGAAAGTGGGTATGTATAGATCTCAGCTGGCTCACATGGACACTGGAGTTCCTCAGGGGTCAATATTAGGACCACTTTTGTTTAATGTCTGTGTGAACCAGCCGAAGTTTAATGACCCAGAGATAGGGTGTCATCTGTATGCAGATTACACCATAATCTATGTAGAAGGGAAAACCCTAGAGTGTATTAATCATAAACTTCAATGGACCTTTGAACAAATAGAGAATTTTTTCCAAGATCATCTAGTCCTTAATGATAAAAAGACCCAAACTGTTCTATTTAGAAGAGAAGGACTTAGGAAAGGGCTCTGGTTTAACTATCTTAACTTGGAAGGTAGATGAATTTTACAGGTTCATAAGTAACATAGAAACATAGAATTTGACAGCAGATAAGGATCGCTTGGCCCACCTAGTCTGCCCATTTCCCTACCTAACGGATAAGCTGCAGATCCTAGTTAACTAACAGCCTACTTCCTCCTACCCACCACTAGAATTGCCTTATGTCTGTCCCATCGATTCTTGAATTCCCCCACTGTTTTTGACTCTACAACCTCCTTAGGAAGGCTGTTCCATGAATCTACAACCCTCTTTGTGAACAAATACTTCCTCACATTACCTCTGAGCCATCCCCCCTCTATCTTCAGATTGTGTCCCCTAGTTCTTGCACATCTCTTTTTCTGAAAGATGCTACCCTCTTGGACTTTGTTGATTCCCTTGAGGTATTTGAAAGTTTATATCCTGTCCCCCCTCCCTCCTTTCCTCGAGGCTATACATCTTAAGCTCCTTTGGTCTTTCTTCATATGTCTTCTTGTGCAGACCCTGCACCATTTTGGTTGCCCTCCTCTGGACAGTCTCTAGCCTGTCTATGTCTTTGTGGAGATGGGGTCTCCAGAACTGTACACAGTACTCCAGATGTGGTCTTACCAACTGTCTGTACAGAGGTCCAACAACTTCCTGTTTTCTACTAGTGATGCCTCTTCCTATGCATCTCAGTATCTCCCCAGCCCTCCTTACTGCCTTCTCACATTGCTGGCCCACCTTTAGATCGTCTGATATAACTACTCCCAGGTCCCTTTCCATTTTTGTTGTTGTCAGTATCTCACCTTCATTGTGTACTTTTCCCCTGGGTTTTTGTTTCCCAGGTGCATTACTTTGCACTTCTTTGCACTGAATCTAAGCTGCCATACATTTGACCATTCCTCCAACCTTGCCAAGTCCCTTTTCATCATTTCCACCCCACCTTGCGTATCAGCCCTGTTGCAGATCTTTGTGTCATCTGTAATGAGACATACTTTCCCTTCTAGTACCTCTGCAATGTCACTTATAAAGATATTAAAAAGGACTGGCCCCAGTACTGATCCCTGCGGTACCCCACTAGTAACCCTCCTTTCTTCACTGTGGACTCCATTTACTACTACCCAGTGTGTCCTGTTGTCCAGCCAGTGTTTTACCTAGGCTACCACCCTGGGACCCACTCCCAGGCTGGCTATTTTGTTTATTAATCGTTTGTGCAGGACTGTGTCAAATGCCTTGCTAAAGTCTAGGTAGACCATGTCTACAGCCCCTCCCTGGTCTACTACTTTGATCACCTAGTCAAAGAAATCAATTAGATTCATCTGACATGACCTTCCCACTGTGAATCCATCCTGCCTTGTGTCCTGTGCCCCACTGGACTCTAGGTACTCAACAATTCTTTCCTTCACAAGTGATTCCATCATTTTCCCTACCACTGAGGTCAAACTGACAGGTCTGTAATTTCCTGCCTCTGTTTTGCTCCCACTTTTGTGAAGGGGAATCACATCTGCCCTCTTCCAGTCCTCAGGTACCACACCATCCTCCCATGATTTGTTAAAAAGGGTAGTCAGTGGTCTTACTAGTTCTTCCCTTAGTTCTTTTAGAATTCTGGAGTGAATCCCATAAGGATCCATTGCTTTATCCACCTTCAGTTTTAAGAGTTCTTTCAGAACCCTTTCTTCTGTGAAAGGACTAATATCAACCCCCCTATCCAGAGCGCTTCTATTGACTAGATTCGGTACCTCCCCCTCCTCTTCTTTTGTGAATACTGAGCAGAAGTATTCGTTTAGTATCCCTGCTTTTTCACTGTCCCTCACTACCCACCCACCGTCCATTCTATTCAGCTTTACTATCCCTCCCTTTGTCCTTCTACGCTCCCTGATGTACCTATAAAAGGTTTTATACCCCTTCTTAACTGAGTTGGCTATCATTTCCTCGGTTTGGGCCTTTGCTATTCTGACTGCCTTCCCCGCTTCCTTCAGCTTTAACTGGTACAGTTCTCTGTCCTGCTCCTTCTGTGTTTCCTTATACTTCCTGAATGCTATCTTTTTCTCCCTTACCTTTCCTGCCACTACTTTTGAGAACCATTGTAGTTTTTTCTTTCTTTTTGATTTATTTATTTGCTTCACACAAAGGCGTGTTGCCTTTGTGATGGTGGTTTTAATGTTTCCCCATTGTTGCTCCTCCCCACCTTCTTGCCTGTTTGCTAGTGCTTTTCTGAGGCACTCTCCCATTTTGGAAAAATCAGCCCTCCTGAAGTCCAGTACCTTCACTTTTGTGTGGCTTGACTTTACAGCTAAGTTTATTGTGAACCACACTGTATGGTGGTCACTTGTTCCCAGATGGCTACCCACTTCAAGATCAGAGATCCTCTCTCCATCCCCATTTGAGAGTACCTGGTCTAAGATTGCTCCCTCCTGAGTGGGTTCCAAAACTAGCTGTCTGAGGCATGCCCCCTGTAGGGCATCGAGAATGGCCCTGCTCTTGAATGTGGCTGCAGCAAAGGTGCTCCAGTTAACATCTGGCATATTCAGGTCCCCCATCAGTAATATCTCTCCTTTCTCTTCCATCCCAAGGATGTCTTCTATCATTTCCTTGTCTATTGCCTCCTCGATACGAGGGTCTGTATACA
Source organism: Neoceratodus forsteri (assembly GCA_016271365.2). NCBI lineage: Eukaryota > Metazoa > Chordata > Ceratodontiformes > Ceratodontidae > Neoceratodus > Neoceratodus forsteri. The sequence continues at coordinate 1,735,507,421 of CM057449.1, forward strand.
ACCCCTGTGTGGATTGTGGAGCCATTTCCTGTCTCCAGAGGGACCCACAGTGCCTCCTCTCCTCTCTGTTTACCCTTTAGTTCTGTTGCTTTGATCCCTTCCTTTACATAGAGAGCTACTCCTCCTCCTCCTCCTCCTCCTCTTCTTCCCTCCCTGTCCCTCCTGTAGATTGTGTGCCCTGGTATGTTGACATCCCAGTTATGGTTCTCTATGTACCATGTTTCTGTGACTGCCATGAGATCCAGGCATCCCTCTTTCATCAAGACCACCATTTCGGGGAGCTTTTTACCTAGACTACAGGCATTGGTACTCATTACCCTCCATTTTATTATGGCTTTATTTCTTTTTGCCCCATACCTGTCCTTACTGCTTTTGTCTTTTTCTCTATTTACCCCTGCCATTCTCCCTATCGAAAGCTCTATCTTGGTGTTTACCTCACTAACTACCCTGATTTTTTGGGGAGGCTAGGATTTCCCTTCTCCTTTTCAGTGCCTGCTCCCTTGGCTAGTTTAAATGCTTGCCAATGAAGCATTTAAACCTATCACCTAGGATCTTGGTTCCCCTTCAGGATAAATGCAGACCATCATGCCTGTATAGGCCTGCATCCCTCCAGATGGAGCCCCAGTCCCCAATGAAGCCAAATTCCTGAGCTCTGCACCAGTTTTTCAATCAGTCATTGAATCTCATGGTGTGGAGTGCCCTAGCCTCATCCATGCCATAGACAGGTAGCACTTCTGAGAAAGTTACCTTGTGTGCTACTTGTCTAAGGCCCCCTTCCCAACTCCACTAGCTCCTGTTGCACTGCTCTGATCCCATTTTCAGCCAGGTCATTTGTCCCTAGGAGGATAATGACATCCGGCTCCCTCCCCCTTGCAGCTGCTCCCATGATCCTGAGGATTTGTTTCCTGTCCCTTCAAGCCATGATGCCAGGCAGGCACCTTACCTCCCTTTCCCCCTCCCTCCCTCAGTTTTACCCCTAACAATTGAGTCCCCCACCAGGAGTTGTTTCCTTCCCCTGTGGGGTCCTTTGCTACCCTCCTGTGGGTCTCCATTGTGGAGGTTCCCAGTATCCTCCTTGGTCTCCACTGCAGGTACCTCCATAGAGGAACCATGCTCTGCCAGAGCGGGTGAATGAATAGTGGAGAGGCACAACTGGAGGGATGCGCCTCTGTTCCACCACCCTCACCCTCCCTGAGCCCACCGTTGTCCAACCACTCCTCTTTCTTGGCAACCTCTGAGGTAGTGTCGGTGGCCTGGGTGGTCCCTGGGTGGGAGAGCAGGTTTCCTGAATCCTTGCTAGGTCAGCATGGAGACGAACAACCTCCTCCCTCAGACCAGAGAGGTGTCTGCAAATAGGGCAGCAATGCAGTCTCCAGAATGTCTCCCATAAGACTGCTGCTCCACAGCCAGTGCATTGCACCACTACCCCCATGTCTGTGTCCCTTCCTGTTACAGATGCTTTTCTTTTGTTGTTTTTGTTGTTCTTGTTTTAGTGTGTGCAAGCTTGTGTGTGTGTGTACCCCCTATGCAGTGTGCTGTTCCTTTAAGGATATGAACAGGTGTATGTTGTTAGCAGTTTTGGGGAAGTGATGTCAGAACTCCTGCTATAAAGTATAAGTGTCTTGGGCTATGGCTCAACCATGCATTGAAGTGGGAAGAGAAAATTAATTCACTTATATGCAATATTGGGAAGAGAATCGGTGCCCTGTATAGACTAAAAAATGATATGACCCAGGAGGTTAAGCTTACAGTGGTTAATTCAATGATAATTCCTATAATTGATTATGGAGATATTTTATATGCTGGGGCTGCAAGGTATCAGTTGGAAAGGGTTGAAGTTATGTTTAATCAGTTATCACGTTTTGTTATGAATGCCCCACGAAGAACCCACAGCTGTTTCCTGTATAATACTACTGTATATGATGGCTTAGACCCCATGATAGGAGAAACCTTCATCACTTGTTATTCATGTTTAAAATATGGAAGGGTTCTGTTCCTACATATTTAATACATTTTTTTGAGATAAGAGCCATTAAAGGCTGTCTCAGATCAGCCAAGGGCTTGGAATTTTGTCAGGGTTCATACAATCCAGAGATTGGTAGAACAACAGTGATTAACAGGGATGTAATACTCTGGAATTCAGTTTTACTATGTCTGAGACCATATAATTTACCAATTAGACTGTCTGCTATCAGAAATTGGTTCCTAAAAGAGGGTGTAGCCCAGTTAACTTGCTGCAGTGGATTTCCTGTTTAAAATGTTGAAATGTATTGTCTTCTGTTTAGGTTGTTATTAACCATCTAACTGTGATTTGTATCAATAGTCTGTTAAATTCTTTGCATGGAATTGTATGTGTGTGTATTTATGTAATGTACAGAACCTTTACAGAACCACCTATTGCCTCCTACTGCCGGCCACCTAACCTGCGGAATCTCCTGGCTAAAAGCAGCCTACCTACTCCTAACAGTTCCTCCATCCCAGGTACCAAACTTTGCAACAGGACTCGCTGCTACACCTTCAAATTTATTTCCAGTGTGACTGAGATTCGGGGGCCTACAGGTGTTTTTCACATCACCAAGGCATTCTAATGCACCTCCACTAATGTGGTGTATTGTATTCTTTGCAGGAAGTGTACAGCTATTTACATCGGAGAAACTGGTAGGCGTCTTGCTGACCATTTCAAGGAACATTACAGAGCAGTCAGTAATGGTGAAACTGCTAAACCCATTGTATCCCACTTTATCTCCAGGGACCACAGTGTCAATGAACTTTCTGTTTGTGTCCTTCAGCAGGGCTTCTGGGATTCTGACCATAGAAAAAACATGGAAGCCAAGCTGATCAACCGTCTTGGCTCCCAGCAGCCCTCTGGTTTAAATGATAGACTTATTTTCCACTAACATCTTTTAGCCATCCTTTTTTTCCCCTAAAGTCTATTTGTTTTTGTACTCATTTAATTTATTTTTCATTTTCACCATATGTCTCCATTTCTGTCTCCTTCCCATACATTTGTCACCTTTCAGCCTTCTTACTAGGCCCTGTTAATTAGTCTCCACCTGGGAACTTCCCCAGCTCTTTCACTCCCATTATGCTTTATCTTTCCCATCATCACCTTTTTGTTTCACAGATTCTCTCTTAATCTTACCATTTATCACTTCTTCTCCCTGAGCCTCCCCTTTCTTCTTTCTCCACATATATATCTCTCTCATTTTACCTCTCCTCTCCTCTACACTAACTTGTTTTTTTTTCTCTTTTAGATATTTTCTGAAGAAGACCTAAATTCGAAACGTAGATTTTTAACTCTATTTTCTATTTTCAGTGTGCATTTAATATAACCATTTTGTTTTGCTTTATGTAATGTAACTTTATATGCCATGGAACCTCATTTAAAAAGAGCTTCTGCTCAATTGAGCAATTTCCCTGTTCATGTGTTTTATGAATAAAACTACTACTACTACTACTTCTTCTGCCATCAATGCCTGCAACTCTGTAATCTTGTTCCCCAGGCTCCTAGTATTCAATCATGCCACTCTCCATTTTGTTCTTATCTGCTCTGCACCTTTCCCTTTCCCTCCATCCCCTTCCCTACTTGAATTTGCCTCATGCCTTTCTGTGCGGAAGGTCCAAAGGACCCACTCTCCTGGTGAATTCCCACCCCTTTGCCCCCCTTTACCTAGTTTAAATGATACTTTTCTTTGATAAACTCCCCCAACCTCTGCTTCAGTACATGCAAGCTTTCTCTACTAAGGTGCACCCTATCCTGTGCATACAGATCTGTGTTCTCCTACTTGTTGCCCTCCCCACCAGTCCGTACCCCATGGACCCACATGATTCCCTCAGCCTTTTATTGAAGTCAGTTATTCTCTGCTTCCTGGCTGTATGAGCTCTTGGTACTGGTAGGATTTCTAAGAAGGTTACTGACCTTTCCCCTGTACTGCATAGTTTCCCTGCCTCCTTGAAACTATCCTTCACCTTTTCTATCCTTCTCCCTTCCAGGTCATTTGTGCCCAGGTGCAGCACAATGTGTGTTTTTCCCCCTCCCCTCCCCACATACCTGCTAGTATGCTGTTCCACTCCACCTGCAGTCATGCCTGACATGCAGTCCACCCAAATGGTGCATTTCCTAGTGCCCCTTCCCTTCCATCTTACGCCCTTAAGTATTGAGTTCTCCAGAATGAGGACCTTCCCTCCTTTATCCTTTTCACCCTCCTGTTGCCTGTCAGTCCTCTGCCCCCGACTTGATCCCTCCCTCCTTCCTCCTTGCCCCGTACCCCTGTGCCTTCTCCGAGCATGCTTGTCTCCTGTTCTTAGCCCCTTCCTCTCCTCTCTAACACTTGTGCCTGGACATTCTGATTTCACCGTTGTACCATTCCTCATCTGCTCTACCTCCTCCCTTCCTGTACCTGCTACCACCCCCATCATAACATCCCCCCCTTGCTGTTGTCTCCCTGTGTCCCCACTGAACTGTGCTCTTCCCCTTCCTTGTGTCCCTCCTCTCCACATGCTATCCTTTCTAGGGCTGTCTGCTGCATTCTCTGGTCCATTCCCTACCTGACCCTCCCTCCCCACCTCCAGTACCTGTTGCTCCGACAACTTCCTTCTGTCCTCCATTGCTACTGCTGCCAACTGGGCTGCCACTTGTGCCTTCTGCCTCACTGTTGTATCCCTTACCCTTTGCAATGTCCTCCTCCCTTCCCTCCTCTGGAGTTTCCCTCACCTATCCTTCCTGCTCTTCCAGGCTAGACAATACGGAGAACCTGTTTGTTGGATCAGGTGGATGGGTCTGACCATGGTGGACTGCAGTAGCTCATTCCATTGTGGATGTGTCAACCAAGCTGAGGGTCAACTCTGACAGTCCCCAGGCAGCACAGAAACAGAAACTGATGGAAGATAAGTGCCATTTTTTATTCTGATTGCTGATGCTGCAGACTCTGCTTGGTCTGCAGCACTGCCTCTTTCTACCCCTTCCTTTCCTCTATGATTCCCTTGTGCCTATCCCAGGCTTTTTTGAATCTCACCACTGTTTTTGGCCCTGCTACCTCCTCTAAAAGGCTGTTTCAGGCACCCACCACCCTTTCTGTGAAGAAGCACTTCCCCACATCCCTCCTGAATTTACCCCGTTCCAGCTTCATTTACTAGCCCCTTGTTCTAGAGCACCTTTTCCTCTTAGAAATATTTCCCACCTGTACCTTATTCACCCCTGTGAGCTATTTAAAAGTTTTGATCATATCCCCCCAACTCCCGCCTTTCCTCCAGGGTGTACATATTGAGTGCCTTCAGCCTCTCCCCATAGGGCTTACAATGCCAACCCTCCATCATCTTGGTAGTCCTCCACTGGGTTGCTTCCACTCTGCCTTTGTCTTTTCTGAGATATGGTCTCCAGAACTGGACACAGTACTTCAGGTGGGGTCTCACCAGTGACCTATACAGGGGCAATACCACTTCTCTCTTCCTGCTGGTAATACCCCTCCCTATGCATCTCAGCATCCTGCTAGCTCTCCCGATTGCCTTATCACATTGTCTTGCCACCTTTAGGTCATCCCATATGATTACCCCCAGGTCTCTTTCCTGCTTGGTTATTACACTTATTTCTGCCCACATTTTGTACTCCACTCTGGGTTCCTGTGGTCCAAGTGCATTGTTTTGCACTTTTTTGTTTTAAACCCTAGCTGCTAAACCTTAGACCATTCCTCCAGCCATTTTATATCTCTTACCATCCTTCGTACTCCCCCAGAGTGTCCAGTCTATTGCAGATCTTAGTGTCATCCACGGAGAGGCAGACCTTTCCTTACAGCTCCTTCACTATGTCACTAATGAAGACATTAAAGAGGACCAGCCCCAGCTCCGACCCCTGAGAATCCCCATTGGTCACTCTGCCCTCCTCGAAGTGAACTCCATTTACCAGATCTCTCTGCCTCCTATCCCCTAACCAGTTTATTACCCATGTTACAACCGTATTGCCCACCCCCATGCTGCTCAGCTGGTTTACCAGCCTCCTACATGGAATGGTGTTGAAGGGCTTGCTGAAATTTAAGCTGTCTACATCCACCACCCCTCCCTGATCCAACACCTTGGTCACCCAGACAAAGAAATCTATCAGATTTGTTTGGCATGATTTTCCCCCTGTGAAACCATGCTGTGTTGGGTCCTGCAATCCACTGGATTTCAGGCATTCCAAAAATCTTTATTTTAAAAGTGTTTCCATTAATTTCTCTACCACCAATGTCAGGCTGACAGGCCTATAATTGCCTGCCTCTTCCTTGCTACATGTTTTGTGAAATGAGACTATGTCTGCTCTTCTCCAGTCCTCTGGGACCATGACAGTCTCCAGTGAACAGTTAAACAAGTCTGCCAGGGGTGCAACCAGTACCTCCCTGAATTCCCTCAGCACTCTTGGGTGCACCCCATTTGGCCCCATTGCTTTGACACATTAGCGAGTGCTATCCTGACCCTGTCCTCAGAAAATGGACTGGTGTCCACAACCCTCCCCCACAGCTTCTAGTGCCTTTTCATTGCCCCTCCCCTTCCCCATCTATTTATTTATTTATTTAATCTAGGATTACAAGTACCTTTGAGCGCCAAGCAGCTCATTTACAAAGGTTCCACGTCAATGGGGGTACAGATCCATAATGGAAAACAGACTGGTTTCACAAACAATTAAGCAATTTGTATTACAAAATACAGAATAAGAGAACAGCAAATAAATACACATTAGTTTAGCATGTGATTCCAGGCAGGGAGTGAGAAGAGGAGGTAATTATGGCACATTGCCACCGAAACCGGCCACCCAGCTGACAGGCAGGCCTATGCTGCTGCCCGGAACAAATGTACCTGGGCCATCCACAAGACGAAGGCTGAACACTATCAAGCCTCACTCACCTCCTCATGGGGGAATGCCAGGACCTTCTGGGACAACATCAAGCAACTGAATGGGGGCATGCGTCCCCCCCACCCTCACTTATCAACATTGATGGTTCTATCTCCACAGACCCAGTCCTCATTGCCAACCACCTCAACAAATCCTTCACTGACCTTAGCCCTGTGCTCCCGGACAACTTCTTTGCCCCCCCCTCTCCCGGTCTGTCCCTATTCTCACATGCCCTTGGTTCTACCTGCACCATGTTACTGCCCGGGAAGTCAGACCTTACCTACTCAAGGCCTTAAAGAGCAATACTATTGGCAGTGACTCCCTCAATCCCAGTCTCCTCCGTCAGGTTCTGGATCTGGTTATCTCACCAATCACTAGCCTCTTTAACAAATCTCTCTGCCTAGGGCAATTCCCTTCTGCCTGGAAAATTGCTACAGTCACCCCAATACACAAGGGTGGGGATAGGACTCTCCCTGGTAATTATCGGCCTATCTCAATCCTCTCTCCTCTCTCAAAGGCCTTAGAAAAGATTGTGTCCTCCCAAATCTCTGAATACCTAGACAAATACAGCATCCTCTGCCCTGAACAACATGGGTTCAGAGCTGGCCACAGCACCAACACCGCCCTCCTTGAGTTCTCTAACTTTCTTCACTCCTCTCTGGACTCTGGCTCCATAGTGGGTGCAGTGTTCATAGACTTATCAAAAGCCTTCGATACTGTCTCCCACCCCCCCTCCTGCTGGATGCCCTTAGCCACTTAGGCTTTGCCGCTGGGCCCGTCTCCTGGTGCTCCAGCTACTTGTCTGCCCGCTCACAATGTGTTAAAATTAATGGGACACTCTCCAGTGCCTGTCCTATCTGCTCCGGAGTCCCGCAGGGCTCCATTCTTGGGCCCTTGCTCTTTTCTCTTTTTCTCAACTCCCTGCCAGGTGATTGTACCAGTAAGATCTTACTTTATGCAGACGATGCTGTACTCCTTGCCTCGGACCGTAATCACATCTCCCTTCAAGACTCTTTGCAAGTATCCTACAATGACGCAGAAGCCTGGTTCACTAAGCACAGACTCGTAATTAATCTTAAAAAAAACAAAACCATGCTCTTTGCCCACCCCCCAAAATAAATCTAGTAATTATCCACTCCAAGTCCACTCCAGCTCAAAACTTCCAATTGAGCAAGTTCACTCATATAAATACCTAGGGATAACTTTTGACCCTGCTCTCTCATTTCATGCCCACATCTCTGCCCTTGCCTCAGCCTCTAACACTCGGCTGGGTATCCTTTACCGTCATAAAAACTGTCTCCCCTCTGATGCTCTCTGACTCGCAGTCACATCTTCTGTACTATCCCTAGTAGACTACGGCTTACCTTTGTATGGGGCTGCTGACCAAACCGCCCTACACAAGATCCGTCTCACCTTAAACAAGGCATGTAGGCTAATAACTGGGGCACCAAGACTAACCAATACCTGCCATCTATACACCATGGCTAATCTACTCAACCTAGACAAACGCCTCAAATACCAAACCTGCCTCCTAACTAAAAAGTCACTCCTTGGTCTATCCCCACCAGGTCTGACTGCCTCTATCCACCGAGCAAACCCTCCAGTGCATACCGAATCTCCTGCAAAACTGCACTGGTAGTACCGAGGGCAAGAACCTCGCAAGGTCAAAGGGCATACTCCTACAGAGCCCCTTCTTGGTATAACACTCTCCCCACCAGTATCACTGATGCCTCCACGATCTCTCACTTCAAAACCATCCTTAGAAAACACCTGCTCACTACACGCAGCTGTGACTGCCTCTAAGTCATTTTCCAATTCTTGTCCAGACAAAGCTCCCTGAGCTGCTCACAGACCTTCTGTCTATCTCTACCTGTACTGCTACTCTCTTCCCCACACTTCTCTACATTGATTTCTTCCATCTAGCCCTGCCTATGTCAGCCTACTGTACTACTCGGCATGTATCAACTATTTACTGTCAATCCTGTAATGCTCATCTGTAATGGTATGGAATACCTTGGTCTGACTTATGCTTTGCCAACTCGCCTTGTCTCTTAACAGTACTCTGTTTTTTTTTGTTTGTTTTTTGTATATATATGTTGTTTGCACTGTTTTGTCCTCTCTGTGACGAGGTACCTTTGTAAATGAGCCTCTGGCTCAAAGGTTGTTAAACTGATGTTCCAATAAATAAAAAATAAATAAAATTAGGAGGGGAGCCAGATCAAGGAAGGGGAGAGCAACCAGGCGGCATTGTCAAGTAGCAGCTAGGATAGTGAGGGACGAAAAGCAAGGAAGACAGTGGGGGGGGTGAGAGAAAAAGAGGGGGAGATGGGAGGGCAGGAAGGGAGAGGAGATTGAGAGTGAGAAGGCAAGACAAGTAGCGAGAACAGTGGAAGAACGGTGGAGGGTAGGGTGAGGTCCCGGGAAGAGGGACAAGGATGTTAGGTGGTGCAATCACATAAGTTTTCTGTTAGGATGTGCTGACAAAGTTTGAGTTTGAATTCACAGAGACTAGTAAGGTTAGCCAAACCATTGTGGAGGTCATTTAACCAGTATGGCGCTTTGATACAAAAGGATTGTTGGTATTGGGTGGTCCAGCACATCGGGACTAGTAGGAGTGCAGAAGATGAGGTGCATGTATGTTGGGTCTTGGAGGATTTGTGAAGTAAGCATCCTAATCCCGAAGGCATGAGTCCAAGGAGAATCTTTTTGGCAAGTAAGCAGGTTTGGTATTTAATTCTCCCATGCAAGTTGAGCCACCCAGCCTCCATATAGACATCGCAGGTGTGGGTGAGGTGTGGTGCACCAATTAGGAGTCTACAGGCCTTGTTTAGTGCCACAGTGAGCCTTTTGAGTGCAGTGGTGGAAGCAGTTCCATAAATGACAAGGCCATAATCGATTAAGGACAGCACCGAGCTGTGGACAGCAAGATTTAGGGTTTCAGGTGTTAGAGACTTTCTCAGTCGATAGAGGAGCCCAATCCTGGTATTGACGGCTCTGGCAACATTTTCAATGTACAGTGAATAGGTGAGGTGTCTATCAAGGGTAACCCCAGGTACTTGAAGTGCTGTATTTGTTCAAGGGGGTCACCTTGGGAATTTTGGATGGTAAGAGCATGCTCTTTATGTCGACTGTGGGCTGAGGAGAATAACAGGACTTTTGTCTTCTTGTAGTTTAGTACTAGTTTATGGTTGCAGAACCAGTGCTCAACTTCCGTGAAGCTCTTTTGAAGGTTACTTTCAAGGAGGTATGGGTCAGGGTGACTTGCAAAAATGACAGCATCATCTGTGTAGAGCAGTTTTCGCTTGTGGCAGGCGGTCGGTAGATGTTAAGGAAGATGCTGAAAAGGAGTGGACACAGGATTGAGCCCTGGGGTACCCCGGACTGAACAGGCTTCTGGTCAGAGATAGCATTGGAAATCTTCACGCGTTGAGATCTGTCCCCAAGATAGCTTCTAAACCAGAGCAGTGTATCAGGAGAGAGACCAGTTTGTGAGAGTTGTTTAAGGAGGAGTGATTAACCATGTCAAAGGCCTTAGTTAAGTCTATAAAGACTGCACCCACAAGACTGCCTTGGCCAATAGATTGCTGGACGTAGCTGGTGAATTCTAAGAGTGCGGTGGTGGTGCTGTGCCCTTTCTGAAAGCCATGCTGTTGTTCACATGGTAGGGAGTATCTATCGAGGTAGTCCACAAGTTGGTTGGCAACAATACATTCGAGTATTTTAGAGAGGGGTGGTAGGATTGATATAGGCCTATAGTTGCTGTGTAGTGCATGGTCTCCAGATTTGTGAACTGTGGTAACAATGGCTGTTTTCCATTCCTTTGGAAATTGTGAGAGGGTTAGACAGAGGTTAAGTAATTTAGTAATAGATGGAAGTACTTCCTCTGTGGTGAGTGCGATTAGCTTGAGGTCTAAAGAGTCACCACTGTGCCTGGACTTGCCCAGCACATTGTTTAGTAGTTTCCTGACCTGGGCCACTGAGACACGTTTAAAGTGGTTTGTCACCAAGTAATATTGTCTCAGTGATGTGATTTTGGGCTCTCAGGTAGTCCAGGACTTTATGAAGATCAGTGGCAGGGTTGGTGGGAGATATGCAAACTGATAGGATTGTGAGTCTTGTAGTGGGACCCCAGTAGCACTTTAATTGCTAGTACCTGGGTGGGGCACCCAAGGTCAGCAACAGGCAAGACCAGTCCCTTTAGAGTGTCTTTTAGATAGATAGCACAACCACCACCACCACCATGCTTAGTCGATATGTCCAATCTGAAGGTAGTGTAGCCAGGTATGGCAACCCGCTGCATCTGGTATTTTGGGAGATAGCCAAGTTTCAATGACAGAGAGTATGTCGGGGTTGTTTAGCAAGACCCAGGCTTTAAGGAGGTCAATTTTGTACAGGAGGCTGCAAATGTTAATAGAGGCCAGGTGAAGAGTTCCCTGTTTCCGGTGATTATCCTTTGTAATAAGGCGTGCTGGTCCAGGGTTGGAGTGGATGTTACCTGATACCAGAAGAAGCAGGAGGGTGAGCCTTAGGAGATATTCTCTAATCAGTTTGGATGCTTGTTTAGTAGCCATTCTGGAGCTATGCAATGATTTCGCATTCACTTTCATGCCCAGGAAGTGGAAGATAATAGGTCCTGAGGTGGTTATGATGCAGGTAGGTGGGTAAGTAGAAACCCAGCAATCACGTTGAGGATGGAAAAATAGGGGAGACCAGGGTCCATTTGAGATGGAAACATAATCCCCAGAAGTCCAGCCTATAGTGTAGAGGAGGCTAATTCCAGCCACAAGGATCTGGGGTTGAGTCCAGTTAGGTATAGTGTTTCCAGAGTGACTGATCAAGAAGAAGAAAATAAAAATCTGGTGCAGGGCAGCAATGTTAGGCGTGAACATAGTGCCAAGTAAGATTTAATTAAGGGAGAGGATAGAGCAGCAAACACAAAAATGCACAGCCCAGTTTCTTTCTGTGCCATCTGGGCTATTAGTACAATTTATGACAGAGGTCATCCAGGGTCACAGCTAGGCATAGGCAGGGATTTGACAAGAGGCTTTGACTATGCAAGACCTTGCAGGCATACACTCCCCAGCCCCATTACATTGATAGCCTGGGGCACACCTACTCAAGTACAAGTGCAGGATGTGAAATTCTGTTGTTCTTATGCTTCCTTTATTATTTAAAGAGGTTGTTTAAAAGCTCACAAATAGATCCCTTAGGAGCAAGTCCGATGAAAATGTGGATTCCAGCAGGACCCAGAGTCACTGAGTTTGTCAGACATTGTTGCTTGACTTCTATTTTGCTTGGGATAGCTTCCAAAAAGTTGATTTTAAACTGAAAATGCAAATACCCAGTGGTGATGTTTTGCAGAAATCCAGTCCAGGAGACCTTCACAGATCCAATGAGCAAGAATGGTGTAGTTACTCCAAGCAGAAAATCTTGTAAATCCTGAAAATTTAAGCTACAGACACAGACAAACACAAACAGCCACCCACACAGACCCAGGAGGTGGGGCCATCTACTGTGAACACTAAGCAGAAGTATTTGTTTAGGATGTTTGCCTTCTCTTGGTCCCCCTCTGTATAGTCTCTCTTCTTTTTTTAACCATACAATCTCTCCCTTTGTCTTCTTTTTCTCACTAATATACCTAAAAAATGTTTTGTCATACTGTCTGGGATATTCTTTCCTCAGTTTGTGCCTCTGCACTTAATGCTTTGCCTCCCTCCACTTCCCCGATACACTTCCCATCCTCCTCTCTCTGGGTCTCCTTATACCTCCTGAATGTCACACTTTTTGCCTCTGCCTTTTCTGCCACCTCCTTCGAGAACCATAGCAGTCTCCTCTTACTTGTGTTTTGCCTACTTGTTTGACGTAGCCGTTTGTTGCCTTTACTACAGTATGCCCTCTTTTAGTCTGGCCCATTTTCCCTCCACCTTCCCAGGACAAAAGAAAAGTTTGTCTGTGCTTGATTACTCTTTTTAATACCTCTCTTGGCAGCAATAATGTCCATGCCAGAGCAGAAATTGATTTATAGCTCGACATGTTATGAGAACACCCATACAATGAGCCCTTACAATTCAGTCACACAGTGTGTCAAAACTCATTCTTTTTTGTGGGATTAATACATTTTTTTGTATAGTATATTTTTATTTTATTTATACAAGTAACATAAAGACCAGGACTAAGTAAAAGTGAATTGAGCAGTGGCTCTTTAAGAAATTGTATAAATTACACTGGTTTTTAAAATTCCAAATGCTGCTATGTTATTGGTTGATCACACTTTAAAATGCTGATGTGTGCATAGTGAGGTCACATCCCCTGAGGAAGTCTTAGCAGCAGAAGTGCTGGGACAGTGTAAGGAAGCGACTGAAAAACTTTCCAGTTTGGAATAAAAGACTTTGATTTGATTTACACCAGACTTTTTGAATTTTCTTTTAGTGTGGAGTGAGTGAGTAGCATCAGACTCTTGAACTGCATCTTAAATACCTACTGGTATTGCACAACATCGGAGTATCCACTACTATCAAAAAGCACTCTACATAGTTACACTAAATAGCTATTATATTACATAACAGCAGCGCACTTATTACACAGACATTAAAATGACTACATTATCCAGAGGACTTACTATAGTCTTATGCTGTATAATATCACTAAATACACATACATCCACCAGGTAACCTTCCAACATTGGTCCATGCTTTCATTACTACCTGTCTTGACTACTGCAACGCCCTCTACCTAGGGCCATCTGGGGTTGATATCCGCTGCTTGCAGCTGGTGCAGAACACTGCAGCCAGGTAGCTGACTGGTACCTCTAGATCCAGTCAGATAACGCCTGTGCTGCGTGGACTGCACTGGCTGCCAGTTCAGTGGCAGATCACCTATAAGGTAGGCTTGCTTACCTTTAAAGCTCTACATGAACAGGGACCCGACTACCTGAAAGATCTCCTGACTCCCTACTCCCCCAATCACCTTCTCCGATCTGCCAATGAGGGATTGCTAGAGATTCCCAGGGTTCATCTTAAAACATCTGGAGCTCGTGCTTTTTCATTTGTAGCACCAACCCTGTGGAATTCTCTACCTTGTCGGTTAAGAGAATGCCTGACAATCAGTAGTTTTAAATCTCTGTTAAAAACATATTTATTTTCACTGGCCTTCCCAAACTGATTTTAGATTTTAATTTATATTGTTATCTGCCTGCATATTTATGGTTTTATATTCTGTACAGCACCTTGATACTGAAAGGTGCTATGTAAATAAAGATTTACTTACTTACTTACTTCACTATACATATATCTCATCCCTATCACACGTAAGTAAACGTAATAACACTTCAGTCAATAGATGCTATATCCTTACTATGACAAACTAGTACCTAGAGGCTCCTCAGCCTACACATAACTCCATACCTTTGAACCATTGTTATACCAAACATCCATTTTCCCTCAGAGCTCTACTGCTACTTTGAAAACATCAAGTACAGCAACACCATAGATTACTCCACCACTGCCCCATAAATAGTCGATGGAAATATAAATCTCTTAGATCAAAGCTCACATTCAGACTCAAGATGTGCAAGCAATTAATAACATAGAGAATAATGAATGGCAACCCATTGGTAACAAGCTGGTTAGTGCATCGAGAGGTTGCCATGGTGACCATTTGAACCTAGAGAGCACAGCTTGAGAGGTTTGGTCACCAGTGGCAACCTCGAGATGTAACCAATCAGCTTGGTTACTTAGGGGTTGCTATTCATTGTTTTTTATAGTGTATGTCAGTATGTTAAGAACTGACAGAAAAAAAGACAAAAAAAGGACTTGGAGACAAATATATGGCTGTCAAACAAAAGGGAACCATTACTTACATCCTGGACTTACATACTTGGTAGACATGTGCCCAGCAGTGCCCGCACAAGTGAGCGAGTCCAACTTCCACAGCAAAAACATCCAACCATTTAGATTAAAACTCAAGACCTTTAAACATCGTCTGCGCATTACATCGGGTGTCTCCGGTGAGGTAAACAGTTGATCCAGCATGACCTTTGCTGCGTCCTCTCGCGATGACCCGTGCCCTGTGGGGGGGGGAGGGGGAATCATTAAGTCAAACATCCAAATAGGAGCACACGGAGCAGAATTTACTAGTGGCAGGCATTAGGTAGCATTCAGAAATTTCTCACGGTCAGTAAGTATTTATTGAACTGCAGGCGGCAACTGACATGCTGAGGATTGTACAGAAACAGGTGCTGCTACACAGTGCGAGGGACAGTTCTATTCTGTTATGCTGCAGTACATACGTAGCTACTGCAGCACAGCAACAGAACTGACATCTCTAGTACAGCATAACCACTTTTAGAAAATGATGGGTTTTTAGACAATAACAACGTTCCATCATACACTATATTTCTCTTAATATGCTGTAGCTCTTTTGGGTAAACCCTGGCCCACCCAACATCAATTAGTCACCTTCTGGTCTTGCATCTTTAAAAGGATTAAAGTTCCTATTATTAACTGTGTGTAGCTTAACAAAAAATGTGGATGGTGTAAAAGCTTGGATAGCACATGGCACCTGATATATTTGTCATCACCGAAACATGACTAAACAGCACAGTAACACAAAATCAAATGACCATACTCAGCTACAATCACTCCTGAACTGGTAGACAATCCAGAGGTGGTGGGATAGTCATGTATGTCAACAACAAATTTCAAGCAACATACAGTAAGTCAGTGCTATCTCCACAACAAATGAATTTGAATGTCTTACCTTAAACATAAAACTATCAGAAGCTGAATCTATTAATATTATAGGATGCTACAGACCACCAAAAGGAGGTTTACAAATATTAAATCACAGCACTACACTGCTAAATTCAAATTCAAACAAGACCATTATATTAGTTTACTTCAATCTACACTGACATTCCAATAAAGCAGAAACTCTAAAACCTATGCGACGAACTAGGTCTGACCCAATTAACCAATGCACCTACCAGACCAAATCTGAAAAATCTCTAACATAACTGCCTTAGATGTAATACTAACTAACAGACCTCACAAAATTATTCACATCACAGTCTTCCATAACCATCTCAGTGATCATAATATGGTATCCTGCATAACAGGGCATCTAAAGTCCATTTCAGAATCAGCATTCATCCTTAAAAGGTGCTTCACAAAATTCATTCCTCAAGATTTCTTAGCTCATCTAGAACAGCTAAACTGTCAATAGTTCTACCTCAGTCCTACTTTACATGAAGCCTTAAAGCTTTTCAACCAAATGATCCTAGATTTAATAAACAAATATGCTCCATTCCAAAGTGGAGAACAAGAGCACAACATTGCCTATGGTTCACTCACAACCTCAAAAAGACACGTCCTCATTCAGATACCTTGGGGTTTGGCTGGACCAACACCTCAACTTCTCTGGCCACATTGATGCCATCCTGAAAAAAATTGTGCCCCAAGCTTGGTGCCTTATTCAGGAATCATAGTTGCATCCCTTCTTCAGCGTGGCGTGAACTAGTCCAGAAGATGATCCTCCCCATTTTCGACTACAGTGATGTAGTCTATGGTGCCACTCCTAAATCCTCCCTAACCAGATTGGACATTCTGTTTACCTCCTTCTGTTGATTTGCCCTTGATGCTCCATCATGCACTCATCACTGTGACCTCTACCACATAATTTCCGTTCCCCCGCTTGCCAACAGGTGCCTCAGTCATTGTGCCAAACTCGCATTTAAATTTTGGTTAGGAGAACTTCCCTTCTACCTCTCATGCTCCCTCTCTTCCCCACCTCCCCCCTCCCACTCCCTCAGATCCTCTGACATTCGCACTTTGTTGGTCCCCTGTCATACCACTCTCATCGGTCAGTCAGGCTTTACCCATCATTTCCCACAAATCTGGAACTCCCTGCCCCCAAATAGAGCACTCCTCCTCATCCCACTCCCTTGTCTCTGCCTTACATAACTTTCTCTCATCTAACTGCTCCTGTTCCTGCTTTAACCCTCCTTAACTGTTCCCCTGTGCCTCTGACTCACATCATCTATTAAACCTTCCACCCCCAGCCTGCGTCTCAGCATGCTGTCCACTCCCTTCATCGCTATATACTATGTTCTTCAGATATGCTACTTGCATTGAAATGCATATTTTACAGGTATGGTATATTTAATTGTATGTTATGTTACAAATGCGACTGAATGATTATTTATGATATTTTTTTTACCATATGTCTTGTTACAAATGTAATTGAATGTTTAATTTCTTGTGTATTTTAAATGTTAAACTGTATGCCTAATTCTTCATCCAATTGTACCCCAGCTCAGGTCGCACCGAGAGACAAGCAACTTGTAGTTCAGTGTGCCTTCCTGGTAAAAATTCCAATAAATAAATAAATAAATAAAAAGAGGCATTAAGAAAGACAGACAAACTATGGACCAAAGCAAGACAGACCAAGTTAGACTCTGATTGATACAGTTCAAAACAATGTAGAATATATGCACTAAACTTATCAGAGATACCAAATCCAAATTCTACTTCAACACCATTGAAAATTCCAAAAATAATCCAGTTAAATTCTGGAATACAGTTAAAGCATTAGAAGGCCATAAAGCAACATCATCACTACCACTCAAAACAGAATCATAAGGAAAATCTATACATGATAAACAAGTAATCCTTGAGGAATTCAACTCACACTTTGCCAAGACAGGTCTAGCTTTTGAAACTTCACCTGCAGCATCATACCCCTCCCCTTCCCTTCCTCAGAACATATTACCAGAGCTAATACAACAGGTGATAAAGTCATCTTCCAGACTATCACCTATAAGGAAGTTGAAGACCTACTATTATGATTAGATGTAAACAAAAGCCCAGGAGCTGACTTCCTTGATCCCTACTTCCTGAAAATTGGATACAGGCAACTTACAGCACCCGTAACTCACATCTTTAACCTTTCCCTATCCAACTGTGATTTCCCACTATGGAAATCTGTCCACATAATACCACTCTTCAAATTAGAAGACGCATATAAACTAACTAACCACAGGCCCATTTCTCTGGTACCAGTGTTGTCCAATCTTCTAGAGAAACTTGTGAATACTCAGCTGAGGAACTATCAGGAAAATGCTAAACTTATCTGTCCTATACATTCAGGTTTTAGGGCCAGACACAGTACACATACTGCTCTAGCAAAAATCATCAATGACTGGCTCTCATCTTTAGACAAAAAAACTACAAGGTTACATCACATTTATAGATGGGCCTATAAAGTACTTAAGAATGATGTCCCAGTATACATATCAGAACCCTTCAAAATGTCACATAGCACATATACACTCGGAAAACATAATTATTTAGTATATGATACTCCAAGAGTTCACACCAACTATGGTACAAAAGCTATAAGCAGTCTCATCCCAGTTTCACGGAACGCATTGCAGAAAACCCTAAACTTACCAGTATAGTTAGCCAAAGGATGTTCACAAATATGACTGACATTTTAAGTACAAATCCATATACACATAATACTGCAGTTACTTGAATATTCAAATTACATATGATGTATCTCTAAAAACAAATGTTTCAGCCCTGTATGTTCTTATAGGCTATAGCCTTAGAGCACTGCCGACCGCGGCAGGGAAGGACGTTTTGCTGCTCCTACCAGGAGCCCTCGCCAGAATCCCTAACACCAGGCGGAAACCCCCCCACGCTCAGAGCACTGCCAACCGTGGCAGGGAAGGACGTTTTGCTGCTCCTACCAGGAGCCCTCGCCAGAATCCCTAACACCAGGTAATAAGCCAGACGATTTACAGAGCAATCTCCTGCCATTGTCGATCGGGAAACAGAAGGACTCGTTGGCTAGCTTCTCCACCCACAGACCACTGATTGTTTCAGTGGACAGCTGCTGTGGGGTGCTACCTGGTTAGCAGGACTTGGACTTGGGTTGGGTTTGGAGTAGAGAAATTAAAGGGAGTGTGGCATCTACTAACTGTTAAAGTGGCCTGGTGTGCTGTTGTGAGCTACTATTCAGCCTCTCCCTGTTCGCTGCTGGGTTAGCCACAGCTGAATATTTGTAAGTTAAATGTGCTGTTCTGTGTTACACTGAAAGACGCCAGAAGTGCCTGCTGGCCTGTGTTTATGCTGAGAATACAAGTTAAACTTCTGATTAATTTAACCCCTAGGCACTCAGCATACAGGGTAGATGAAGTAGATGCTCTATGAATATAGCTTAGTTTTAAATGTTTAAAGGTAGCCTATTGTGTGTTTGACTAGCGTTGCTTTGGAGCTGACTCATGCGCAGTCTGTAACTGTAGTGCTGTTGTTTGAATCCTCCCGCTGCATACTAATTTCCCCTGCCTCCTACATTTTTCAAGCGGACCCCCCCCACGCTCAGAGCACTGACGACCGCGGCAGGGAAGGACGTTTTGCTGCTCCTACCAGGAGCCCTCGCCAAAATCCCTAACACCAGGCGGAAACCCCCCCACGCTCAGAGCACTGCCGACCGTGGCAGGGAAGGACGTTTTGCTGCTCCTACCAGGAGCCCTCGCCAGAATCCCTAACACCAGGTAATAAGCCAGATGATTTACAGAGCAATCTCCTGCCATTGTCGATCGGGAAACAGAAGGACTCGTTGGCTAGCTTCTCCACCCACAGACCACTGATTGTTTCAGCGGACAGCTGCTGTGGGGTGCTAGCCCGACGACGCTCCGCGTCGTCTGCCCCACCCGCCCCAGTCACCCACCCACCCAGGGGCAGCTGTAGCTTTATTGGTTTAGGTTGCTGACGTCACTTCCTGTGGTGCCAGAACCTAAGTCCCCACTTTCTCATTAGCAGGTTATGGTCCGCTGCTAACCACCCTGCGGTCGTGCAAACCTATCTGATCCCAAATAGACTCTCCCCTCCGTATCTCCTCTTACCCACCAACTATAATTACTCTCACTACTCCCCTAGCCTGTAGATAAAAAAAATAAATGCCCATCACTCTGCATCCTGCACTACTCCCCCTCCTTCTTATAATCCTTGCCTCCCCTTTGGATACTATAGCCCCGCTATCATGCTGCCCCTATGCCCCTAATGATCTGCCTACAACCCACCCTCTTCCCCCTTGTGTCACCTCCCCTTGTTGCTTACACTCACCCTGCATCTGCCCTGACCCATCTCCCTACATATTGCCACCCTCTCTCTTACCCCCACTGCCCCCATACATCTCATCGTGCTTGCCTCTCCTGTCTGTTCTACTCTGCCTATCCCCTGCGCTATCTCAGCCCCTCATCACCCCATCTCCAATCGTCGAAAACTATCCTGCTATCGTGCACTCCCAAGAGCAGTCTTCCTCCTCCTGCTCCTGTCAGGCAATGTCCACCCCAATCCCGGGCCTGGCAGCACTGGTCCTCCCCTGAAATCTTCTGGGCTGTGTATTGCATCTATGAACATTTGTAGCCTCCTGAAAAAACTGGACTCACTACACTGCTGGCTTCATAAACCTGATGTTGTTGCCCTGGTTGAAACCTGGCTGTCTCACTCCACTCCCAACTCTCTTGTCTCTCTTCCCGGCTACACTCTCCACCGTTTGGACCGTGTCGGAAGGAGAGGTGGGGGTTGTGCCTTCTATTTGAAGGATTCTCTCATGGGTCTTCCCCTTCCCCCGCCTGACCTCGACCATAAGGCCCAGGCCCTCACTCTAAAGCTGTCCCCTGACCCTTCTAGAGGCCCTATATTCCTGACCACAGCCTACATACCCCCCAGGAACCAATCCCAGGCTCTGGGCTCACTAATTGACTACCTTACCTCCCTACCCAACCCCTCGGACCAAATCTTGGTGGGTGATTTGAATATAAACTGGCTTTGCCCGTCGTCCTCCTCCCACCATGAGGCTTTTGATTCAATTGACCTAACTCAACTGGTCACGCAGCCTACTAGAATCCTACCCAGCAGGGGTACAAGCACCCTCCTGGATGTGGTCCTCACCAACAGGCCAAGCCACATCCATAACATACAAATCCTCCCTGACTGCCTCAGTGACCACTCCCCTGTTCTCTTCAACTGGGAAACCCCTCGGCCCTCATCCTCGGTCAAAACCACCTCTCAGAGGTGGCTTAGACCCGGGGGACTCAAAGGCCTTAAGCACTTCCTTGCTCATACTGATTGGTCCCCTCTGACGGCGCACTAACATTGACTTGTCCCTGGCCATTTTGTAAACACCTTCAACTCTGCCTGCGACATCTTTGCTCCCATAACTGCTAGGAGGTCCAAAGTGGACATGCCCTTGGATCACCCCTGCCCTGCTGTGGCAACTTACAGCGAGACAACCTTTGGCACCTTGCTGTTGTTACATTGGTCAGCCTGCAGCTGATAGAGTCTTGCTGCCGCTCAAGAACTAGTGCATCTGGGCCATCTGCAGTGCTAAGGCGGAATACTACCAAGCCTCTCTTACTCCTCTTAGGGAACCCTAGGTGCTTCTGGGACAACATCAGCAACTGAATGGCAACTCCCAGTCCCCCTCTCCTTCGCTTCTCAACATCAATGGTGCTGTCTCCTCTGACCCTGCCCTCATTGCCACTCACCTCAATAACTCCTTTACCGACCTTAGCTCAGTACTCCCTGGTAAATTTTTCAGTCCGCCACCTCCTTCTGCCCCACTACCCATCGCTCGCCCCTCCTTCCACCTATGTCATGTCACCATACAAGAAACCAGGCCATACCTGCTAAAAGCCCTAAAAGGTAACACCGTCGGTAATGACTCACTTGATCCCTGCCTATTACGTCAGGTCCTGGATCAGGTCCTTTCACCTATCACATGCATTTTCAACAAATCACTATGTCTCAGACAATTCCCTGCTGCCTGGAAGGTTGCCACAGTTACCCCTGTCCACAAAGGTGGTGACAGGACTCTTCCGGGTAACTACCGCCCCATCTCGATCCTCTCCCCTCTCTAAGGCTTTGGAGAAAAATTGTGGCATCCCAAGTCTCTGACTACCTTCGTAAGAAGAAAGTTCTCTGCCCTGAACAACACGGGTTCAGAGCAGGTCATAGTACCAATACAGCTCTCCTGAATTTTCCAAGTTCCTCCATGCCTCCTTGACTCTGGTGCCCTGGCTGGTGCTATATTCATTGACTTGTCTAAAGCCTTTGATACCATTTTGCATCCTCTCCTGCTCTCCACCCTCGACCTAATAGGCTTTGCCTCTGGACCTGTTTCCTGGTGCACCAGCTATCTCTCCGCCCGCTCCCAACATGTGAAAGTCAACGGTACTCTCTCTGAAACCTGCCCCATTCGCTCTGGAGTGCCGCAGGGCTCAATTCTTGGACCCCTACTATTCTCCCTTTTCTCAACTCCTACCCAGCAGTTGTGTGGGTAAGATTCTTCTATGCAGATGATGCTGTTCTCATTGCCTCATAATAACCCCATGCTGCTGCAGAACTCCCTCCAACTAGCTTTTGACTCTGCAGTGACCTGGTTCATGAGCAACCGACTTGTTATCAACCTAAAGAAAACAAAACGATGCTCTTCTCCCACCCCAAAATAAGTACAGCAAGTTCCCCTAACCATCCACTCCACACCCAATATCTCCATTGACCCTGTTCAGTCCTATAAATATCTTGGAATAACCTTTGACCCTGCACTTTCTTTCCATGGACATATATCTACCCTAAATTCTGCTGCCAACTCGAGGCTAGGCATTCTCTACCAGCACAAGAAATGCCTCCCTCCTGATGCCCTCCGCCTGGCTGTCACCTCCTCTGTCATATCTCTCATTGACTATGGCCTTCCAGTCTATGGTTCAGCAGATCAGACTGCCCTCAACAAGGTTCGCCTTACATTCAACAAGGCCTGCAGACTTATCACCGGTGCCCCCAGACTCACTCACACATGTGAGCTGTACACCCTGGCTACCCTACTCAACCTGGACGAGCGACTCATGTATCAGACCTGCCAGCTCACGTTTAAAGCCCTGCATGGCCTAGCCCCCATAGGCCTATCCAACGCAATTCGCTGAACTGCACCGACCCTAAACACCCGCAGCTCGTCAAGAGCAACCCTAGTCATTCCGCGAGCCAGGACCTCTCAAGGGCAGAGGGCGTTCCCCTACTGTGCACCCCACTGGTATAACTCTCTCCCTGCTGGTGTCTCAAACTCACCAACCTTAGCTTGCTTTAAGCCCAGGCTCAGAAACTTCCTGCTTACCTCATGCAAATGCAACTGCCGCTAACCTATAAAAAAAAAAAAAACACACACTGCTGACAATGCTCACTGAGCGGCTCCCACCACCCCTTCCCTCCCTAATCCTCCTCCCTGTCACTCTCCCCTACTACCTCTACCTGCCCCCCAACCCCAAGTTCTTTGCACCCTAGGCTATTCTGTTCATGGGTTATGAGTTCTACTGTAACAAAATTGTAATTGAATTGTAACTTTTTCTTTGTAATTGCTGTGTCCCTTGTACTATTGTTCTTATGTCCTCTTTGTGATGAGGTACCTTTGTAAATGAGCCTCTGGCTCAAAGGTTTCAAAACTGATGTTTAACTAAATAAATAAATAAATATAGCTTGCTCCCTCTTTTTATTCCATTACAAGCACTTACCAAACACCAATACTGTCAATTTGCAATTGTATATTTGTACTGTGTCTCTGTCCAGAAATTGTACCATTTAGACTATTGTATCCTTTTTACTATATACCCTATCATGTACTGCTCCTACTCTTTACTTATCCTATGGTGATTGTCATATTATGTACTTTGTATTGTGATTTGTTGTATTACTACACTGTCCTTCCCCGGACCTCCTTGAAAATGAGCTTGTTCAATGGAGCCTTATCCTGGTAAAACAAACTAAATTAAAGAGGAACCATACATTTAAAGTGAGGAACATTCCTGAAATCTCTGCAGTGTTAGTTAAGAGCCCCTCAGATGGTGGCTTGTACAGTAATGGTTGATTGTGGTTGCCCTATATTTAGAACAGATGTGCCAGTCTGGGCCTCTTGGGTATAGAGCCCTGAGGGACCAGGAGAGTGGGCTATCAGAGGAGCCCTGGGGGTGTAGGATCCTGGGCTCAGGAGATTCCTTTTACATTCCTATTGGGCCCTATTCTCCAAGGTGCAGTGTGACTATGCACCACTTATCTGCAGCGCGTGGACACTCTGTAGCCACTGTGCCACCTGCACCCGATTCACCTAAGAGGTGTGGGGCTGTTATGCCCCGGATCTCCTGGCCCACTGGTGAACTCCATGTGGGGTGGTCTGGGGGTTGGTGCACTGGGCATACCTGTGCTCCACGCTGTTCTTCAAAGTGTGGAGTGCTGGGTGAGGGGGGTGCAGGCTACACATTCTGGGGTCAGACATAGCCACTATGTATCCCCCTGCTGGTATGCTACCAGCAGTGGCAACCACTGTAGGGCCCCTCTGACATGCTGCCCCAGTCTGCCTGGTCCACTGCGAGGGATGGGGCGGCCACCTGGGCACACGCCCAGTGTTTGTGTTTGTGGCCCTGCCAACTGTCCCTGTGACCATGGCACTGCATGGCACAAAGGATCCAGTGGCAGCCCGGGTCCAGGCATCCCACTGGATGCTCACCCATGTTCCCCAGATGGCCCCTGTGCACCTGCGTGCTGGGGGTAGTGCCACTCAAAGTGAGCCACATAGTGGCCAGTTGCCATGAATATGGCCACTGTGCAATTTCCCATGGGTACAGAGTTCCGCGGGTGGGATACATGTCATTGACACGTACTTCCTGCCCTTGGAGAATCCCCCCATTATGATTATCCTGTGCACTGTTATCATTGTAGTCACCTATTGTAGCCATGTCTCCCTCTGTGGGTGAGTGGATGAGGAGGGTATCACCCATGTATATTAGGGTCTTTGAGGGAAGGCAGGACCATGAAGCCCTAGGTGTCTACCGAGGGCATTAAGTTTCAATGGTGGTGTGTACGTAGTCCCTGTATGGAGCTCTGGCTCTTCATGTAGGTCTAAGAGCAATCTAAAAAGGGTTAACCTCTGGTCTGTTACAGGGGTGGGCTAACTGGTCTGCTCCAGAGCTCTAGGGGAGGAGCCAAATAACTGTAGCAGGAAAGCAGCAGCTAGCTGCATTTAATCTGGAGAGAGAGATGTTCACCAGGCATGTAGTGCTGGCTCCCTTCTGAGTTCCTCTGTTCCAGTGAACTTAATCCAGACCCTCCTGCTAGGTATTGTGCTTGCCATTGTTTGAGTGATCCTATGGGGGGGGGACTCCAAGCTTCCAGAAGAAGAGGCTAGAGAAGAAACTGCGCTGCAAGAGAGTCTTGGATACAAACTATCATTTCAGAGGGGAGCTGTATGCTTTTCTAATCAAGTGACTGATTCAGACTCCCAGCGGTGCCCTTCCTCCTTGCACCATATGAACATATGAAGAAGCCAGCAGAAGAAGGCCATTTGGTTTATCAAGTCTGCTCATATTGCTGGGTCCACAGCTTGAGCTAATGTCCCTGCCCTCCCTCCCCACTCATCTCATCATCTCCACCCATGATCCTTACCTTCCCCCATGCCAATCCCAGACTCTCTTAAAGCTGCCCACTGTCTTCAATGAGATTACCTTTTCCGGGCAGTGCATTCCAAGTGTCCACCACCCTCTCTGTGAAGAAGTGCTTCTTGACCTCCTTCCTAAACCTCCCACACTCCAGCTTAAGACTTTGACCCCTTGTGTTATGGTTGCCACTCAGCTTAAAGAGACTCTCCTTATCAACCTTATTTATTCCTTTCAAGTACTTGAAGGTCCCAATCATGTCCCTTCTCTCTTTCCTGTCTTCCAGGGAGTACATGTTCAGTGCCCTCAATCTCTCCTCGTATGCCTTACCCTGATGACCTGCTATCATCTTTGTAGCCCTCCTCTGGACTTTCTCCAGCAGGTTAATGTCCTTTTTTAGGTGTGGGCACAAGTACTGAACTCCATACTCTAGATGCAGCCTTTCCAGTGACCTGTACAAGGACAGTATAACCTCCTCTCTCCTCCTACTACTGATCCCCCTAGATATGTATCCCAACATCTTGTTTGCCTTTGCAGCTGCTTTCTTGCACTGCATGGAGTGCTTCAGGTCACTAGTGATCATCACTCCCAGGTCTTTTTCCTCCTCTGATGCAGATACTCAGACTCCACCCAGATAGTACTCTGTCCTGGAATTCTTGGCTCCAATATGCATAACTTTGAATTTCTTGGCATTGAAGCCAAGCTGCCAGATCCTGGACCACTTTCCCAGCTTTTTCAGATCTTTCTGTAAGTCCTGGCTCCACTTCAGCTGTGTCAACTCTTCCACAGAGCTCAGTGTCATCTGCGAATAGGCATATTTTTTCCCTTAATGCCATCTCCAGTGTCATTGATGAAGACTTTGAACAACACCGGCCCCAGCACCAAACCCTGCGGGACCCCACTGGTTACCTCTCTAGTGTCAAATAACTCTCCCTCCACAGCCACCCTCTGGGTTCTGTCCCTCAGCCAGTTTTCCACTCATCTGGCCATCTTTTCCACAACCATGAGATCCACTGACTTCCTGATCAACCTTTTGTGGGGTACAGAGTCAAAGGCCTTGCTGAAATCAAGATAGAGGATGTCTACCACTTGGCCCCTGTTTACTGTCTTAGTGACACAGTCAAAGAAGTCAATCAGATTTGTTTGACATGCTCCCCCCCATGAACCCATGTGGCCTCTCATCATGAAGGCCATGCTCTTCTAGATATTCTACCAACCTTTCTTTAGTATGGTCTCCATGAGCTTGCCCATAATGGAGGTCAGACTGACTGGTCTGTAATTCCCTGGGTCATCCTTGGGACTGCTTTTTTGGAGGAGCACTATGTTGCTCTCTCAGTCCTGTGGTACCACTCCCAACTCTAGTGAACTGTTAAATAGGCTCAAGTGGCCCTGTGACAGCTCTCAGCCAGTTCCTTTAGTACCCTTGGATGTACTCTGTCCGGGCCTGGTGATTTGTCCACCTTCAATGCCAGCACCCCTCTCTCACTCTATCCTCCTCTTCACCACATCTTGTTCCCCTTCCCTGCTCCTCTTTTCCTCCTGAAGGCACTGGTCCATCCTTCTCCCTGGTGAAGACAGAACAGAAGTATTCATTTGGTATCTATGCTTTTTCCCCATTATCCTCCACTCATACCACCCCTTTCTTAAGCCTAACAATACCTTCCTTCTTGTCCCTTTTCTCACTTACATATCGAAAGAAAGACTTCTCCCCCTTTTTAATTCCTTCAGCTATCTGCAGCTCCTTCTGTGCCTTTGCTCTCCGGACTTCCTTGCTCGACTCACTAGCCAACCTTAGGTAATTTTCCCTATCCACCTCTCTCTTGGTCTTCCTGAATTTTCTATAGGCCAGCCTCTTTTCCCTTACTGCCTGGGCAACCCCAGAACTGAACCAGCTGGGTGCTTTGGCCCTTGTGTTCTTCCCTCTGAGCCTAACACACTCATCTGTGGCAACCAGTATTCCTTCCTTAAGGATGGACCACCTTTGGTCCACCCCCATATTTGCTCTGATGCCTGCCAGATGAATTCTTAGCACTTCACCCATTTTTCTGAAGTCCGCCCTCCTGAAATTCAATATTTTAGTTTTAGTTGGGATGCTTTCCCTGCCCATATCCAACTGGAACAACACTGTGCAATGGTCACTTCTACCCAGTGGCTCCCTGACCATTATTTCCTATACATGCTCCCCATTTGTGAGCACCAGATCACAAATTGCTTCAGCTCTTGTTGATTCAGTGATGCCCTGAGTCAGGAACCCACTCTGCAGTCCTTCCAGGATCACCTGACTCCCAGCACATGTTGCGGATGGTATGCTCCAGTCCACCTTGGACAGGTTGAAGTCCCCTACAATTACCACCTCTCCTTTCCCTGCAGCTTCCAATATTTGTGAGTTCAGTTCCCTGTTCCTCTCCTCATCCTGACTGAGTGGTCTGTAAACCACCCCCAACCTCACCTTTCTCCCTCTATTGGACCTTAACTGAACCCATAATGGCTCCATCTCCCCTTCCTCTGACTCCTCCCTTGTGCAAGTTATTCTGTCCCTGATATAAACTGCCACCCCTGCCCGACTATCCTGTCCTTCATGTATAGTTTATATCTAGGGATCGCAAGGTCCCAGTCATGGTGTGATATTGCCCAAGTCTTGGTTACTACAGCTATGTCCACCCTCCTGTCTGCTAATAGTGCCTGCAGGTTGTCCATCTTGTTTCCAAGACTCCGCACATTCAGAGACACCACCCTCCACCTAGAATCTGACCTTTCTTCTCTTCCCTCTATTCTTCTATTCACATTTATCCCCCTCTGTGTACACCCTTCTATGTACCCTTGTTATGTGTTCCTCACCCCTCCACCCTTTTCTGTGTTCTTGCTTCTTCCACCCCCTTCCTCCAGACCTGTTCAATCCTTGTGGGAGGGAGATTCACTGACCTCCTCCTCTCAGAGTCTGTCGACCTGCATGCCGGCTGCACCCACCTTAGTAGTTTAAATTAAGTGTAATGGTTATATAATCCCCAGTTTGTCCCTGAGTACACTCAAACCCTCCCTACTGAGGTGTAGCCTGTCTGGTGAAAAGAGTGCTTTGTTTGACCAGGTCTTCTCCCAGTCCCCAATATAGATGAACATCTCCTCCCCACACCATTTCCTCAGCCAGTCATTAAAATCCTTTGTTCTTCTTTTCCTGGCTATGCTGGCCTTTGGTGCTGGTATCACCTCTGAGAAGGCTAGCGAACTTCCTTCCTCCCTACAGATCTTTCCCAATTCCCTGAACCTACTTTGTACTACTTCAGCTTCCTCCCCAGCTAGATCGTTTGTTCCCAAATGTATAACTAAATTAGGTTTTCCTCCAACCTCACTTACTATTTTGCTTATTCTTTGGCCCACCATCCCTGCTGTCATCCCTGGCATACAAACCACCCTCCTGCTTGCATTTGGGTCTGCTTTCCTTCCCCAGTGAATACCCCTAATTATGGAGTCCCCTATGATTGCAACCCTTCTGTCCCCTGCATCCGTGCTCCCTGTCCTGCCTTTCTCACCTTAGGTACTAGCTGCTTCCCCACCTAACTGCTCCCTCTGCACCCTGGTGAACTTATCTCCACATCCACAATGTAACCACTTAACTGTTTTCCATCTCCCACTCTGCCACTCCCTTTCTGACTATCTGTATCTGCTTTCAGTTTTCCTTCCCTTTTCTCTCCCTCACCCCATCTTCCACTCTGTTTTGCCTGCCTCTTCTTCCCTGCTCACCTTGATTAGTTCTCTCTCTCCCCCTCCCCTGTACTCCTACTCTCAACCATGGCTCAACCTGACCTAATACCTCATATCCTGCTGCCCTTTCCCTCCTTACAGACAGTGGTGCAAATCTATTTAATAAAGGCACCCCTTTAGAATTTCCCAACCCTGATGCTACTCTCACATTCCCACCCCTTCTCCTTACCACTTGCCATTCCTCCACCCTGGGCTCACTATTCCTTTGAGGAAGAGATACTCCTGTGTACTGAGTGCTCCTTCCCACTCCCATCCCCTGCCCAATGCTGTCACTCCCCTGTGCATTACCTCTCTACCTTTCCCTCCACTGCTGTGCTCCTCTGAGTTCCCACACCATCCTCTCCAGCTCCCATCTGAGCAGCCTTATTTTGACCCTTAGCTGCTCCAGGCTCTTACACACAGGACATCCCCCTTTACTCCTCATCACCCCAAGAAAGACTGCTGCCCAAAGCTATTGCAGTTTACCACTCTCCTGCTTCCCATACATGTACCTAATTCCCCACATCCTCCCAGCCCAGTTTTCCTATCCTCCAGTGATACATACTGTAAAATAATTATAAAATTATAGCATTAAAATATATATAAATATATAAACACAGGTTGAAGAAATCTAAAACAGTTCTCTGTGACTCTCAGAACAGTTCAATTTAAATAAACACAGGCTGAAGAAATCCAAGGTATGTTAGTATATGCATGCGTTTACCCCCTACGTAGTGTGCTGGGATGATAAAGATATGACAGGTGTATGTCCATTGCTCTTGTTAGGAAGTGATGTCAGAACCCCTGGTATAAAGGAAGTTATGCACATGGGGAGGGTGGGTGAGGGCAGGGTAGGTGAGGTGAGGGTTGGGAGGGTGGGACCAAGCCCGTGCCCTCTAGAAACAATCAGCCACAGCTCTGACCCAGCACCCCACACTCCTCTGTTCCACTGCTTCCCAATGATTCAGCTAGCAAAGCTGGCTCCTGCTAGTTTCTCCTCCCTATTCCCAAAGCCAACTGATCTGTAGTTTCCTGACTCAACTACACAGCATAGAATTTCAAACAGTAACAGCTCCCAATATTCCAAAGAGAACTAATTAAATATTTCAGCACTAAATGACTCTCAATAATAGTTCTATCCCACAGCACTAATTAATTTCACCACCACATTTTACCCTCACAGTACAGACTATTCCAATATCAAAGTGAAAAGAAATCAACACTTCCCTACGGTTGTTGCTTCACAGGTCCACTGCTTCCCAATGATTCAGCTAGCAAAGCTGGCTCCTGCTGGTTTCTCCTTCCTACTCCCAAAGTCAATTGATCTGTAGCTTTCTGACTCAACTACACAGCATAGAATTTCAAATAACAGCTCCCAATATTCCAAACAGACCTACTTAAATAGTCCAGCACTAAATGACTCTCAATAGCAGTTCCATCCCACAGCACTAATTAATTTCACCATCACTTTTTACCCTCACAATACAGACTATTCCAATATCAAAGTGAAAATAAATCAACACTTCCCTACTATTGTTGTTTCTCAGGTCCACTGCTTCCCAGTGATTTAGCTAACAAAGATGGCTCCTGTTAGTTTCTACTCCCTACCCCCAAAGCCATCTCCACCAGGCAGGAGAGGGATAAAGTATTAACAAGTGAAATAAATTTGGCTAGGGACTGTCTGAAAATGGAGATCAGTTCTTGAGAGAGTGTGGGAGGCAGCACAGTGGCAGCCTCAGACCCTAAGGGGGTGTCTGCCTTTCTTTGACTTCTAAATGCATGGAAACCCACAGAGATCCCCAGAAGTGGGGACATAGCACTGAAGTGTGATTCATTTGGCCTCGGACCCTTTGCCTACAGGGGTCACTTTTTAGGAGAGGGTGGGAGATAACACCAGTGGCAACATTGGACTACCAGGGAGTGCCTACCTCCTCTTGCCATGTAAATTGTGGGACCTGGCCCACTGGTTTTAGCCCTTTGTGTCTGTTTAAGACACCTGATAGGGTAGAAGTAGGTCTAAGGGCCATCAGGTAGTGTAGTTACTGGAAATAGCTCTAGAGGATGGATGGATGGCTAGTGGAATTCCCCAGGTAGTTCTGTAGATCCAAATGCCCACTTGCAGTGTCCTGCTTACTGGCAGAGTGGGAGTATCTGAGACAAACTAAATAAGTAAAGGTTCCCCTATGTGTAGGCTATCTGTGGGTCAGGATAAATATCTCAGCAGACAATGGAGGGCCACCATAATAATTATTAGTCACAAAGTTCTCATCTGGAAATGTAAGATCTGGATGGGAGAAACTAACCTGTAATTCTTCAATGTGTCAAATTAAAGAGATCATCAGAGCTGTACACCACTGGATTGTACACAGACCTCATCAATTGCAGACCACACTATTGAGGGAACTGGCTGTTAAAATGACTACAAAGGTACCTCCCCTTTGGGAGTGATACATTCTAAAACAGATTAGGACTGGGAAATGCTATACATTAACAATACATAGATACATAGACAGTGTTGGCAGATAAGGGCCTATGGCCCACCTAGTCTGCCCATTTGAGCTTGTAAGTTCAGTTTGTTTTCCTAGAAGTCTATTTCCCCTTACCCCTGACCTCTAGAATTCCTTTATGTCTATCCCATGCATTCTTAAATCCCGTGATTGTTTCAGCTCCCACCACTTCCTCTGGCAGGGTGTTCCACTTGTTCACCACCCGTTCTGTGAAGAAATTATTTCTCATGTTTCCTCTGAATCGTCCTCCCTCCAACTTCATCCCATGCCCTCTAGTCCTGAAACATCTTTTTCGCTTAAAAATAGTGTTTTCCTGCACCCTGTTCCTCCCTGTAAGATACTTGTATGTCTCTATCATATCCCCTCTCTCCCTCCTCTCCTCCAGGGAGTACATGTTAATGAAAAGCATATTTATTTAAATTGATATGCTCATGAGCTGAATAATAAAAGGGATCCTGGTTATACTTTAATATTGCTCTGGACCTCCAGTTACTGTTATGGGGGGTTGGTTACATTGTTACCCCCTAGGTTTTTCAGCCTTGCATGGCCCAAGAGTGTCTGAGAGGCTAGGAGATCACCTCAGTCCTGGAAGGTCATGTAAGTACAAAGTGATGTTTGTATGTTCCCCTTCCTGACAATTCCATTAACATACCCTTAGGTGTGTGTGTGTGTGGGGGGGACTACATCCTATAGTGACTTTAGATCACTACAGGAAACACTTGGGTATGCCTATTTTACACTTTTGTTGGGGGTACTCCTGACAAGACCCAGGGAGGACAGATTTTTTTACTGGGCAGGCCAGCTAGGAGCAGACGACAGCTCTCCCTATGCTCTACAGATGTGTATATGTCAGTGTCAGTGGCTCAGTAGGTAGCACACACGCCTCTGAGGCTGGAAGATCAGAGGGCTGTGGGTTCAGTTCCCACATCTGGAACTTGGGTTAATATCCCAGTACTGACACTGTAGTGCAGCATCAGAGGGGTGCTGCATTTCTGAGGTGCTGTCTTTCAGATGAGACGTTAAATTGGGCTCCCATCTGCCTGGATTGGTGGTAGTTCAGGTGGATGTTAAAGATCCCATGGCACTTATAGAAAAGAGTAGGGGAAGTTTTTATTAAGGAAATCACACATAGCAAAACTGAAAAAAATGAACAATAGCAAATTAACATAAACTGAACAGAAAAGGAAACAAAAAAAATAATTGAACACACGCCAATATATACTTCAAGTAATTGGAAAATCATTATCAGTAATCCAAGGTAAGTTCCACCAGATGGTCAACAAATGAATCCGTGGAAGAGTCCTAGATTCTGAAAAATAAACTGCATGTGTGGACTTAAAAATGCTATTATAAAGTTCATGGTATGAAAGTTCCTTCTGTTATAGAGTAAACATACATCAAGAATGCCAAATAAAATGCCAAATGATAGAAAAATAACAAACAGTGAACTCCTATCCCAGGTAGACCAATTATTGGGATAAGCACCATATAAAAGAGTTGGATAGGTGAGATGCAAAAAAAAAGGGTAGGTGAGACTTATCATAAAGAAATTTCCAAAAATCATAGATGTAGGAACAAGAAAAATATAAATGCAGCAGAGTTTCAGATTGAGCAATGCATTCTGGTCTGGAACAAATACGTTCTTCCACCCTTTTATGTTTTTGATTAACTTTTACATTCAATCTCTCATGACAATTTAAACAATGATGATCTCTAAATTTATAAGGGATACGAGGTTCAGTTAAAAAGAGAAGCAAGGCCTAATGATGTAGAGCGGGGCATTTGGGAAATACCTCCAAAACACCAAAATGCGTCTCCAAAACAAAAGCGTATAACTGTTTTTTTGAGAGGGAAATCACATGATGACTGGTGATCCCCCAAGTTTTAAGTTTAACAAACACAACACGTAAATACTTGGGAGATTGCACACCCGTCCCAATATGATGCAAGGTTCCTAAATCCCATGCTGCAAACCAAGGAGAAATGAAGGAAACAAAAAGATCACACCAATATTTCTCAGGTGAATGAAACAAAGGTCTAAAATTAGCATACACAAATTGACAGAAAAAAAAAACAGGATTAATCATATGCTGTCCTCCATGTTTACGAGGTAAGTATAAAACATTTCTTTTAATAGGATTTAGGTGGCTACCCCAAAAGGACTGAAAAAATAAACAATAAATTTTTACTTCCCTTGATTTAGGGAGAGGAAATACTGAGCTAAGAAATAAAAAAAGTGGCACCAAATAGGTACAGATCATATAAACCCTTTTACCATAACTCATTGTTGTCCAGTTCCAAGTCTGAACCATACTAGTGCCAATCAACAATTTTTTATCTCAATTGTCCACATCCATTTGAGGGGACCCAAATTCAATTCCCAAAATTTTCAAAGGACCCAAAGTACACGGAAGACCCGCGACTTGACCCTGAGGGGCCATTTGGCTACTCAAAGGCTTACCAACACATATCAGTAAATTTAAACTAGTCCCTGAGATGGAGCCATAATCTGTACAAATAGATAGGGCCTCAACAGTGGAAGAAACATTCCCCACTAACAGAATTAAATCATCTGCATAGGCCAAAGCTCTATAGGGAACGGTTAAAGAAGACAATATAATGGGGTCAATGCGAGAAGAGGACTGGAGAAGTCTCAATAAAGGATCGATACTAAAAATATATGTTATAATAGGGGGCTAATTGGACACCCTTGCCGAACCCCTGACTTAATGGGAACATGAGGGCCCAAGAACCCATTAATACAGGGACGTACTGTAGCAGTCTGATAGAGAGCTTGGAGCCAAGAGATAAATGTAACGGGGATACCATAATGCTTCAGTACATTTCATAAAAAAATGGGCTACCTTATCAAATGCTTGACGCTGGTCCAAAGAAAGAACAAAACCAGCAGCAGGAGAAATAGCATCATGAGAGAAAATATCACGTAATATGATCAATTGGTAAGTGATCGAATTTCCTGGTACAGTGCAAGATTGAGCAGGGGAAATCAAGAATTTAGCTACTGATAACAATCTTGCATTTAATAACTTGGAAAGGATCTTAAAATCTGTATTTAACAGACTAATAGGGCATCAATTAGATAAAGCTAACCTGTCACCTTTATCTTTAAAAAAAAAAACAAGAGCCCCAGCAGAACTTCAAAAAGGACTGATTTTGTCCGTAAGATAGCATTATAAACCGCAGTGAGTTCCTCCAACAGTTCACCTTTCAAAAAATGATACAAATCAGAAGAAAGCCCATCTAGACCTGGGGCTTTACCTTTAAACTGGGATTGAATAGCAGTAGCAACTTCCTGCACAGAAAGAGGAGCTACTAGGCCTAAAAGATGTGAATGTGGGGCCTGGGGAACTCTAATTTTCTTAAAAAAAGAAGAGAAATCAGATTGTTGTACCGAGGGCACTGTAAACAAGGAGGCCACAAAATCCGAGGCAATACAGATGATGTTCTGTTGGTCCTCTTGAACCTTACCCTGACCATCATAAAGAGCAGAAATGGTCTTAGACCTAATCACTATTTGACGATTCTAAATGGGACAAGTGTGAAAAAAAGGGCCATGAATTGCATGGTGCTGCCAGAACTCTACATCCGAAAATTGCGTTAGATGATATTGTTTCATTTTCTCCTGAAAATGGGAAATCTGAGTCGAGAAATTATGCGAAGTAAGTTGCGAAAGAGAAAATAGATGTTGAAGTTGTTTTCAGTCATTCAAATAAGAAATGTAAGCATTTTCCTGAGAACGCCTACCCCGAGAAATGAGCAAGGAGTGAAGTTCAGATTTCATGTCCAACCACCAAACAATGGGGTCCTCAAATAAAGGAAATAACAACTTCCTACAAGACAAAAAAAATCAGAAACTAAATGCAGGAGTCCTGTAAAAGTTTGGAATTTAATTTCCAATATCCCGGACCTTTGGGGGGGGCAGCGGGTCCTAAAGAAATCTGAATTAGGCGATGGTCCGAGTAGGGAGTCAGATCAACAGAGACAGAGTGAAGAGGCAAAGCAGAAGACAAAAAGAAAAAATCAATACGTGTGGACCCTTAAAAAAAGTACGTTCCCGTACCCCAATGTGAAACAAAACAGCATCTGTAAGATGTACCTCGTTTACTACCTTTTTTAGGGCCGCCATGTCCCCAAAAAGTTTCGTAGTTTTGGAGGCAGAACCTCTATCAGCCAAACTTAAACCGCAATTAAACACCCCCCCCAAATCACAAAATAAACTATATGTAGAAAGGGACTAATGTGCTGAAAAAGAAGTGTGCGGTCAGCTTTAGCCTGAGGAGCATAAATATTAATGAGTCTAAAAAAAACAGCATTCAAGAGAAAGTCCACAAACAGAACCCGACCCGGGACAAGATCCAACACTGACTATTGATGGATTAATAAGATGAAAAAGGATACCAACCCCTGTACGTTGTTCAGGGCCAACAGACCAATAGGAAAGTCCTGTATTCCATTCCTTAGTGGAAAGCGAAATTTCAGGGATAGAGTGCAGTCTAGTATCTTGTAAAAAAAAGTATACCTGGGGAAAAGGACCGTAAAAAAGAGAACACTATAGTCCGTCTCAGGTTATTCTTAATACTGATAACATTGGTAGTCAAAAGAAGGAAGGAAGGGAAAGAGTCATGGAAGTCAGAGGAGAAGAAGAAGCGCGCTTTTTTTCGAGACTTACCCTTTATGACGGAGGTTGAGTAAAACCATCCCTGTCATCAGTCAAGATAGACTCCAATTGTCCTTCTGCATAATAGAATCAGCAGAAGAACAAACTGAATCAGTGTCAGACTGTTCAGTAGTTAAGAGAACCGAAAATCTATTGGAAACATCAGGAAAGGAGGTTTTGGACATTTTGGGGGTTGGTAGAGGCCCCAGAGACCTCTTCCGAGTAGAGGATCACCGGACAGGAGGGTCTTCCAGAGAAGAAGGGGGGGGCATAGAGGCAGACAGATTTGTAGGAGCAGGAACCAAGAAAGAGACAGTAGAACAATCGGGGAAAGAACAGGAAGGACATACAAGAGAGAAGAAGAGGGGGAAAGAGGCACAGTCCCAGGACCAAGATCACCAACTTCAGAGGGGGGAGGGGGGAGAGGGTCAGGGATCGGGGCAACAGGTAAATTTACAGGAGAGACATTCAAGACTGACTGTGAATTCAGTGGGTTAGCCACCTCCCTTTGGGCCAGTGAAATCAAAAGGTGCTGCTCATCCCTGTCAGCAGAAAGGGATGTCTGATGAGCAGCTTTGGGACAAGTCATATAAATGTGGCATTCCACCCCACAAAGATTACATCTAACCTGGTTTGGACATTGTTTACTAAGATGACCAGTCATTTGACACAGGGAACACTTTAGTTATTGACAAGTGCTACTATTGTGCCCAGAAAGGCCACATTTATAACAGGTCCGAGGTTGTCCCGGTAAAACAAAACTCCTCGGTCCCTACCCAGAAAAAAAGTATTGGGAAGATGACAGTGGGACCCATCCGTAGTGTGTAGTAGAACATGATTTTCCGACCACCTGTCCAAATCCCCTCAGAATCAAAGATTGCTTCAGGATGACTGGACACAGTACATTGTTGTTTCAACCAATATATCAAGTCAGTCACACTAACCCCTCCATTGTGGAAAAGAACCGTAATGGTTTTATGGGAAGGTTTGGTAAGTGGAATGACCTCAAAAGGGGCCCACAAAGGGGTAGTCTTTACCTGTTGATAATGAGCCCAAAACTTTTCAAGACCGCTATGTAATTTAAAACTGACATCAAATATAGATTCACTAGACACATGAATAAGAGCATACAATTCTGAAACCTGAAAATGTAAATTGTGTTTCAATAACTGATGACCCACATAAACCTGATCCGGAAAAACATCTAATCCCCCTTTGTAGATAATACGAACAGCATTATGTCTTTTAGCAGAGGAGACTGGGGTAGAAAAAAAAGAAGCTAAGATTTGGAAGGGGCAATCAAAGGGGGTTGGAGGGCCTCCTTAGGGGAGCCCTTATGAGCATTCCTTAACTCTGGAGGAATGGGTTTGGGAATATCAGAAAACACAGAAGCATCACTAAGGGCAGCAGTCTCTTCGTCACCAGGCTGAGTACAAGAATCCATATTCCCTCCCAGTTGAAAATCAGGGTGTATCACAAAATCAAAGTCTGAGGAGAGGTGGAATGGAGAACGCTGAGTACTAGTACCAGGGAGAGGGGAAGTAGGATCCACAGTAATGGGAGTAGAACCAGGAGCCACCATAATAGGAGTAGAACCAGGAAGAGGGAGTGGGGAATCAGGGTGAGGGACAGCAGAATCAAGTTCAGGCTGAAGAGAATCTGTTTGGAGTGGTTCAACAGGTAAACCAGCAGTCAGAGGTATAGAGACAGTACTTACAGGCTGTACCAAAGGTGGAGAGGCAGAGACAAGGTGAACGCCAGGGATCTTGATAGGAGAGAGGCCAGAGATCCAGGAACCAGTGTCTGGGGAGCGCACCCAACCAGCCGCTTGGAGTGAGTTTTCGACAGTCCAAGCGTCTCCAGCAGGTACTGGGGTGTCTTCCCAATGCAATTTACT
Source organism: Neoceratodus forsteri (assembly GCA_016271365.2). NCBI lineage: Eukaryota > Metazoa > Chordata > Ceratodontiformes > Ceratodontidae > Neoceratodus > Neoceratodus forsteri. Next base: position 1,735,545,590 of record CM057449.1, read on the forward strand.
AGGGCTCCCTTTTTTAAAAACACACTCCGAATGAACAGTATCCTTGTCAGCTGAAAAAGAGAACACTGTAGCGGTCGCTTGATCCTGACCAGCACGGTGAAAAACAACGCTGCTTGCAGTCAGCATTTCACAGCGTGAGGTTTCCTTATAAACCAACCGCTGCTAACACAACAGAGCGCTTGAAACAGGAGCAAGGGGAGTAGCATCTGAAGAATGAAAACATAGAAGAAGATCCCTTTTGATGTCCAAAAACCATTGTTCCTCCAAGTGCAAGAGGCGATTCAACTCTGGAGAAGCAGAGACAACATCCAAATCTGGAGAATACAAACCAGGTACTTCCATGGCATCATTACAAGGCAAGGCAGGCGAAACAGGAGAAGCAACTGAAGACTGAAACTTTCCAGGCTTCTCAGAGTGCAAAGAAACATCCGTGCTAGGCAATAATAAAGCTGAAGAGGAGACCTGTTCCTCAGACGGTAACACATCCTTCCGACAGCAGCACATCAACTGAGGCAGCCATCCTTCGATTGCTGAAAGGGTCCCCCTACTGCCAAACAGTAGGGGAATTTCCCCGGTGTCCTGGCCAAATTTCCCTCATTCACTAAAAATACCACCAAGAGCTTAATCTGGTTCAAGGTCAGTTGGCACTCATCTGTATCCCCCTCCCCCGGGTCATGCCTTCTTCTGAGGTGCAACAGGGGGTGCAAAAAGCACAACAGGCTCAGCAACAACAGGTTCTCACCCAGCTGGCTCAGCAGCAGCAGGGGGTGCAACAATGGGCCCAGCAGCACAACAAGTGCAACAGGAGGCACAACAGCAGTTTCTTATACAGCTGGGGCAACAACAACAGCAGCTCCTGCAGTCCCTGGTGCAACAGCCACAACAAGATCCTACTGGGAGGCTGGTCTGGCTATCGTTGGGCCAGGGGTTCCTAGGATGAACGCCATGCTGACCAAAATGATGTCTGAGGATGATCTCGAGGCCTTCCTGGTAATGGTTGAGAGAGTGGCGGAAACTGCTGGATGGCCCAGACCCCAGTGGGTTGTCCGTCTTGCCCCCTGTCTGACTGGGGAAGCCCAAGCAGCCTATCAAGCTATGGATAGTACCTCAGCCAGGGAGTACACAGAGGTGAAAGTGGCAATCCAGGACTGCCTAGGCATCAACTCAGAAAGTTACTGACGGAGGTTCTGGAGCTTCAAATTTGCAGCAGATGCATGACCTAGAGCAGTGGGACAACAATTACAGGACCTGTGTTGGCGTTGGCTAAAACCTGAAGGACGCAGTGGCTCCGAGGTGGCTGAGTTAATTGTCTTGGAACAATTTCTGAACATTCTGCCCTGGGAATTCAAAGCTGGGTTCACAAACAGAAGATCACCATGCTAGCAGAAGCTATGCAGATCTCAGAACAAGTGTTGGATGCTGAACTCTCCTCCCGCCCCATGACCCAGCTTACAAGGCCACCTGGGAAGATGGGGAATCATCCCGGGAGCCAGACTGTAGGAATATTGGCTGGGACTGTGAAGGGACCTTAGGCATCTAGGGAGGGGGGTTATGGGCCAAATAAGGGTCAGACTCTGGGAAAGATGGCAACCCAGCAGCCCAGGGAGACATTTCATGAGGGTCTGCTGCCTAAATCTGGAGGCTCGCCCCATAGCTGAGACACAGGGGCATGTTTCTCATGTGGACAGAAGGGTCACTTTGTGAAGGACTGCCCCCACATGGACTGTATCTTCATAAACATCATGTTTACAGATGTGTAATCACTGTACGGTGGGGGTGGGGGGGGGCTCTGAATCCCTAGATTTTGTGATCCCTGTTGAGGTAGAAGGGATAGAGACAGAGGCGCTGATGGACTCATGAAGCTGCCAGACCCTAGTCAGGGAGGCCCTTGTGAACCCCTGATGCTGGCAGGACTAGAACCCTATCCCTACCTGATGTGTGCATGGGATATAAAGGCTCACCCTGGTGCTACGGTTATACTTACGCTGGGGGGTCAAACAGAGACCATAAAGGTGGGGGTTGCCCCAGGGTTACCCTATCCGGTGTTACTGAGGAGAAATTGGAAATGGTTTGATGACTTATTGAAAGCAAACTTATGTTTGGTAATTACCCAGTCTCAGGGTCATGAAGGGAGTGGGCCAGTCACCTGCAGCTAGGGGAAGTTTTTCCCTTCCTGGACCCAGGGATTTTTAATGCCCAGACAAGAACCTGCAAATCTAAATGAGTATGTAGGGCAGCAAAGGAAAGGGGTCCCAAAGGGGCAGGTGCACAGGAGGGAGGTGAAGCAAAGGTAAAAGTGAGTCCAGACCCACAGCCTGACCCTAACATTGACCTACCTAACCAAAGTCCCGGAGGGCCATCCCTATCAGAGCAAGATGTTTTAAAGCACTGCCTGGGCATTGCCAAAGAACAACAGGATGATGGCATAATCAGCTGGATATACACCCAGTTGGCTGTCAGGGAAGTGGAAGTGATAGATGAGAATCAGGCAGCATGCTATCCTCATTTTGAGTTACGAAGGGGTATCCTGTATCAAGTTAGTTAGGAGGCCCAGATGGGGGATACCCGGCATCAGTTGCTAATCTCTCGAGTCTTTCGCGGGAAGTACTATGCCTCGCCCACTCTATTCCTGTGGCAAGGCACTGTGGGGTAGAAAATACATTAGCTCTACTGTTGCCCCAATTCCTTTGGCCAGGCATCTATCAACATGTTAAAGATTATTGTGCATCTTGTCCCAAGTGCCAGTTAGTAGCTCCAAAGAACAGTCCAAGGGCCCCTTTAGTGCCCTTACCTGTTATGGAGGCATCATTTGACTGGATTGGGGTTGATATAGTGGCACCCCTTGAAAAGAGTGCAGGGGGATACCAATACATTCTGGTGATTGTAGACTATGCTACCGGTACCTGGAGGCCTTCCCATTACAAACCATTTCAGCCAAAATTGTAGTCAGAGAACTATTAAAGGTCTTTAGTCATATGGGAATACCGACGGAAATGTTGACTGACCAGGGAACTAACTTCATGGCCCTCCTGACTCAAGAGTTTTGTACTTTATTAGGAATCAGCTCCATAAGGACCTCGATCTACCATCTCCAGATGGATGGCCTTGTGGAGTGATTCAACAAAACCCTTAAAATGATGCTTCGAAAGTTCATAACCACTAAGGTCAGGGACTGGGACAAGTTACTTCCCTTACTGATGTTTGCAATGTGGGAGGTCCCTCAAGCTTCTACAGGGTTTGCTCCTTTTGAACTCCTCTACGGGTTCCACCCATGAGATGTTCTTGATGTAGTAAAGGAGATATGGGAGAAACCCAACCCCAAGACTGAAAATGTGGTGCAATGTGTCCTGCAATTGAGGGAAAGATTAGATCTGGTGGGGAAATTTGCCTGAGAGAATCTGGTGAAGGCTCAACAAAGACAAGAGTACTGCTATAATCAGGGAGCCCAGTTGAGGGAATATAAACCAGGGGATCAGGTACTAGTTTTGTTGCCGAGCAGCCAGAATAAGCTTCTAGCCAAATGGAAGGGGCCTCACGAAGTTACCCGGAGGGTGGACCCAGTTGACTATGAAGTTTGCCAGCCAGAGAGGTGAAAAGAGACCCAGATCTACCATGTAAATTTGCTGAAATTCTGGAACCAGAGGGATAGCCTATTGATTTCCCCTGAACCAGATGTAGTGGATCTGGGACCCTAAGTGCTGGATGAGAATTGGGGGATACAAGTCCCAATGGGAAAACAGCTGTCTCACAAAGAGAAAAAGCAACTAGGAGAGTTGGTAAGCCAGTTTTTGGATGTGTTCTCCTTCCTCCCAGGGCCAACCCATATAGAAAGAGACCCAGGGGAGAAGGTTTGGCAGTGACCATATTGCTTGCCAGAAGCTGTGTGAGACACTATTAAGAAGGAGTTACAGGATACACTAAAGTTGGGGGTGATTGAGGAATCCAGCAGTGATTGGTGTAGCCCCATAGTGTTAGTACCAAAAGAAGGTGGGGCTACCTGCTTCTGTATTGATTTTCACAGGGTCAATGCCATCTCGAAGTTTGATGCCTACCCCATGCCCTGGGTAGACAAACTGTTGGATAGACTAGGGAAAGCCAAGTACATCATGACTTTGGACCTAACAAAAGGGTACTGGCAAATCCCTTTGGCCCCGGAGTCTTGGGAAAATACATCATTTGTTACTCCCTTTGGGCTATACCAATTCCGTACCATGCCTTTTGGCTTACATGGGGCACCTGCAACCTTTCAGTGGCTCATGAATCACTTGCTGTGACCCCATGTCCACTATGTAGCTGCTTACCTATATGACGTGGTGATCCACAGCACTGATTGGGAGTCCCATGTATTCAAGGTGGCAGCTGTACTACAGTCCTTACAAGAAGCAGGGCTGACAGCCAAGCCAACAAAGTGTGCTTTGGCCAAAGCTGAACCAAAGTACTTAGGGTACTGTATAGGCAATGGACAGGTGAGACCCTTGGTCAGTAAGGTCCAAGCCATAGCTGAGTGCCTGATACCCACCACAAAAACCCAAGTGAGGGCCTTCTTAGGATTGGCAGAGTATTACCGCAGGTTCATACTGCACTTCTCCACCCTTGCCAGCCCCCTTACAGATCTCACTGGGAAATCTTCCCCCAGTAAGGTCCAATGGTCAGAGGAGTGTGATCAGGCCTTCACACATCAAATCAAATCAAACTTTATTTGTAAAAGGCGCCTTTCCGAAACCAAGATGCCAGTACATAACATAACAAAAATCAATAAATAATTAAAACAATAATTAAAATTAATCCAAGGCAGCAACATTAAAAATCATTATATGCAAGGCTAAAAAGAAATGTTTTAATGCCCCCTTAAAGCTTTGGACGGTCAGGCAATCTCGCACCTGACGAGGTAGAGAATTCCATAGGGTTGGGACCATAAAACTAAAAGATCTGGCCCCAGATGTCTGTAAATGAACCCTTGGAATCTCCAGCAATCCCTCATCAGTGGATCAGAGAGCGTGGGAGTGACAGTAGGGACAAAGGAGATCTTTCAGGTAACCAGGTCCCTGATCATGTAGGACCTTATAGGTCAGCAAACTGACCTTGAAGGTGATTCGCCAGCATATTGGCAGCCAGTGCAGTCCACGGAGCACTGGCATTATATGACTGGCCCTAGAAGAACCAGTCAATAGCCTGGGTGCCACATTCTGCAGTAGCTGCAAGTGGTGAATATCAACCCCCGATAGCCCAAGGTAAAGGGCGTTGCAGTAGTCAAGGCAGGAAGTAACGAAGGTGTGGACCAAAGTAGGAAGATCATTGGGAGGAACCAGGTGCTTCACCTGGAGGAACCAGGTGCTTCACCTGGGCGATGTTCCTCAGATGGTAAAAAGAGGCTTTGACAACTGCCGACACCTGAGATTTAAGTATCAAACAGTCATCAAACACAATCCCCAGGTTCCGCACCCGGTCTGAGGTAGTTTGCTGAACACCTCCATGCCATAAACCTGATGGTGGTCCCGCCAACAAACCCGCCTCCCGGTGACCTGGGTCCACAACCAACACCTCAGTTTTCTCTGGATTCAACTGCAGCCAAATCACATTCATCCAATCCTGGATTTTGGTTAGACAGTTGTTAAAGACTGAAATGACAGCATCTTGGTCGGGCACAAAGGACATGTACAGTTGAGTATCATCTGCATAGCAGTGAAAACTCAAACCATACCGCCTAATAATCACTCCCAATGGCAGCATGTACACCACAAGCAACATGGGCGCCAAAATGGAGCCCTGCAGCACCCCACATGATAGGGGGAATGATGCTGAGGAAAAAATGCCAGACACCACCCTCTGAATCCTACCTTCGAGGAAAGATCGAAACCAACTGAGAACTGTACCAGACAGCCCAAAGATAAACCGCAAGTGCTCTAATAGCACACCATGGTCCACGGTGTCAAATGCTGCAGAGAGATCAAGAAGAACCAAGATGGAACAGGTCCTACGATCTCTCACTATTAGGAGGTCATTTAGTACCTGGACAAGAGCTATCTCAGTACTATGTCTCTTCCTAAATCCAGACTGGAGAGAATCATAGACATTGTGGCTGGTCAAATGATCATCCAGTTGTGACACAACCACCTTCTCAATAACCTTACCCACAAAGGGCAGGTTAGAGACAGACCTGTAGTTAGCCAGACAATCTGGGTCCAAGAAGGACTTCTTAAGAAGGGGCTGAACCACAGCCTCCTTCAGAGGATTTGGAAAAATCCCCCTCTCCAAACACTTCCAGACTATCTCAGCAAGGACCGGACCGATTTTATCCACACAGCCCACTAAGAGACATGTGGGGCTGTGGTCAAAACCACAGTTGGTCGGACACAATGATTGGATGACCATCACAATGTCACTTTTTGTGGGAAGGCTGAAGTCAAACCACACAAACTGGGTGTCCAACATCTCCTGCCAACCATCACAGCTCCCATTAGGGAGGGTCAAGCAGATATCAGACCTGATTGTGGCAACCTTATCTGAAAAGAATTGAGCAAACTCCTCACACCATTCTTGAGAAAAAGCTCTTCTGGGCTGAAGACAGATTGGATTGCACAATCTGTCCGTAGTCCAGAAAAGCTGAGCTGGTCGATTCTGTGCAGCAGCAATTTCCTTGGACAGGAATTCTGCCTTCTTACGAGAAATTGCTGATTGATAGACCATATAATGGTCCATCAAACTAAGTTTGTCACAATCCAGGCCCGACTTCCGCCAGCACCTCTCTAACCTTTGTCCGACTCTCCTCAGCTCCCTCAGAGTCTCATCAAACCAGGGAGACCTGGGGTGAAGAGTGAGGGGATGAACATGAACAGGAGCAATGGAATCCAGGGCCCCTACTACCGCCTTATTATAGGCAAGTACCAGGTCCCCTGGCTCCATACAATCACTCAGTAAACCCGATAGGTCCAGTACCGCCATCAGGCTCTCTGGGGAAACACCCCTCAAAAGGCGGTACCGGACCATCTCCATAGGGGCTGGCCTACTAGGGGTGGCCTCAAAACTGATCCCAATGGTATGATGGTCAGACCACCTGACCGGTTCCACCAGCAAATCGGATATCTCTATCCCCAGTAGGAACACCAAGTCCAATGAGTGACCACCAATATGGGTCGAGGAGGAAATAACCTGTGTGAAGCGCAGTGAAATCATTAACTGGCAGAAGTCCTGACCAAATTGCAAGAGTTCATCATCGACCCAAGCATTGAAATCCCCCAGAACTAACCATCTGGGGGATCCCAATGTCAAGTCGACAATGAAGTCTGTGACATCCCGAAGGAAAACATTCCTGTCACCTGGTGGACGGTAGACGAGAAGTATCCTGCACCCCCACAGCCTCGCCCATGTTACATTCAAAGGAGTTGGTAGTTCCCACTGGTACCTCCATTAGGCCCAGTTCAAATCTAAAACAGATAGCAACACCCCCGCCCCTACGATCCATCTTAGGGCAGTGTATCACCAAGTACCCAGCTGGAATTGCTGATGCCAAAAATGGGCCAGCATTCTCATCCAGCCAAGTTTCAGTGATGCACACCAGGTCAGATGATCCAACAAAATCTGCTATAATAGCGGTTTTGTTTTTAATAGACCTGGCGTTGCATAACATCACCCGAGTAGGATGAGAATCTGAGGATGACCATGCTGCCTGCCGCCTATAAACAGAACCCTTGGGTATGGGAACCAGACAGGGAGGACCCCTTTCCTGGACCCATTTCACCCCAGGGTGTCTCCTTGTCCCCACTATCCCTATCCACCCACTCCTTTCCACTCCCTCTCCAGGCCCAACCCTCCTCCTCCTCTTTCTAACAATCCCCAAAGCCCTACACCATCTGTATACCTCTGGTGATAGGGAAGGACAACAAAAAGGACAAAGGTCCCTGAGCCTGGAGGGGGAATAATACCCGTCCGTCCTTATGCCTTCCAAACACGTCTTTTACCACACTACGAAAATGCCAGCAAGTAAACAACTCCAAAATACAGATTTAACCCTCACCCAAACATACAATACTCAAATACTCTAACAAACTTCCACAAAAGCTAAACAAATACAATACCCTATATAAAAATTTAGCAGCACAATATAAAAGTCTGAGTTAGGAAACAATCACAGTCAAATAGGTCTCACAGTTTTTGAGTTATTTTGGTCTGAAGAGCTCCCAACTCTTAAGACATGACTAGAGAGGATGGCCAGATTCACCTCTCACTTTAATCTGACCAACCAACCAGAGCTTAATGGAGAAGAAACACTTTTTTGTAAGGTACTCTCACTGCCACTGTATATCCAATAGACCGTAAGGACAGTCAGTTCCAGTTCTCAGTTTTTTTTTTTAAAGCAAGAATCCCATCTCCTAATGCATAACATGAAGTCAAAACAAATTCAGCTCACCCAGATAGGTCCACGACTCCACAGAGAATCCTTTATAGATCCAAGTCCAATATATAGATTTTTTTAGTAACTTCAAGTTAAAAGCTGATTCCACACCACACTGACATGTACCTAACCCCCCCTCACAGCTGCCTCCACAGCTATTGAGGCAGGCACAGACAGTGACTGGAGTGGCAGATAAGATTGATTTAAGCAAAAGATCCCCCAGCACAAACCAGAGGGGTAGCCGTCTCCTCATCCGCCGAGCCCATGACTACAGCCCCCAGGCTAAGCCAGCCAACTTAATGACACTGTGCAGACAGCCAGTGTTACGCAATCCTGATTTCACCAGGACCTTTATCCTGCAGACGGATGCCTCTGAAGTCAGGCTAGGAGCCATGCTCTCTCAGGAGTTTGAGGGGAGGAACATCCTATCTTCTACCTCAGTCAGAAACTCTTTCCCCAGGAGAAAAACTGTGTGGTGATAGAGAAAGACCGTCTCATAGTCGAGTGGGCTGTGGATGCCCTCTCCTACTACCTGCATGGCTGGCAGTTTATCCTGGTCACAGATCATGCCCCTCTGAGGTGGTTACAGGTGATGAAGGAATGCAACCCCCACATAACCAGGTGGTGCTTGGCCCTCCAGCCATTTTCCTTTATGGTGCACCACCAGGCCAGGACCCAGAATGGAATCACAGACTTCCTGTCCCAGGAGGGGAATGGTCAGGGGTTGACCAACTGTGCCTTCGCACAAAAGGGAGAGGTATGCAACCATGTAAACACTACACTGGGAAACAAGAGGTTAACATCTTGGCTGTGGTTGAGGAAATGCAGGGAATGCAACATGAACAGGCAAGGGAGGTGCCACCCCAGGTGTTGCTGATTAGAGGGTTTGCTGAAAGGCAGAGAGAACCCAGCAAGGAGTCAGTTGGAAGCTGGAAACTGCTGCAGGGAGGAGATACTCCTAGGCAGAGAACCCTGCACGATGGAAGGTTGAATGATGTAAGACAGGAACCAGAGCAGAAAGCCAAGGAGAAGGGTTAATTGCTGGAGAGAGCATTTGGGGGAAAAGGTGAAACCTGCTGCTGAGAAAAAGACAATTTCTAGAGCAGAGAATCCTGAGGTAAAGGATCAGCCTAGCCAGCTGGGCCAAAACAGTGAGTGGAATGTACTGCTAATAACAGCCTGCAAATAAAGCTAAAGGGAAAACTGTGTTTTATTTGAGACTGTGCATTCAAAAACTGCTGGCCCACGAACTGTTTATATTTTGTTTGAGACTGTATATTCAAAAACTGATGGCCCACATAGGTGGTTCAAAGATCCCTTTTGTCAAGTCATCCTGAAAGAACTGTTTTGTGTTAACCTTTATGTTTTCTGACCAGGCTGGAGAAGTTGAACTGACTGGTTATGCTTTTCTGGAGCAATAACTTACATTTGGAGCAATAAAATTACATTTTCTTCTGTGAACTTTAAACCCAGCATGTTGCCTCTCCATCTACCATAGACATAGATACATAGATACATAGACAGTGTCGGCAGATAAAGGCCTATGGCCCACCCAGTCTGCCCATTTGAGCTTGTAAGTTCAGTTTGTTTTCCTAGAAGTCTGTTTCCCCTTACCCCTGACCTCTAGAATTCCTTTATGTCTATCCCATGCATTCTTAAATCCGTGATTGTTTCAGCCCCACCACTTCCTCTGGCAGGGTGTTCCACGTGTCCACCACCCGTTCTGTGAAGAAATTCTTTCTCACGTTTCCTCTGAGATCGTCCTCCCTCCAACTTCATCCCATGCCTCTAGTCCTGGAACATCTTTTCACTTAAAATAGTGTTTTCCTGCACCCTGTTCCTCCCTGTAAGATACTTGTATGTCTCTATCATATCCCCTCTCCTCCTCTCCTCCAGGGAGTACATGTTCAGTTCCTTCAACCTGTCTTCATAGGACTTGTGATGCAATCCATGCACCATCTTTGTTGCCCTCCTCTGAACCTTCTCTACCCTGTCTATGTCCTTACGTAGGTATGGTCTCCAGAACTGTATACTGTACCCAGGTGGGCCTCACTAGTGTCTTGTATAGTGGAATTATGACCTCCCTTTTCCTGCTGGTGATGCCCTGCCTATACATGCCAGCATCCTATTTGCTTTACCTGCTGCCTTGTCACACTGTTTCCCTACCTACCTTGGGGTCATCAGGATGACAACCCCAAGATCCTTTCCTGCTTGGTGCATGCTATATCCTCACCCCCAACTGATATATTGTGCCAGGGTTTTGTGCCCCATATGCATTATCTTGCACTTCTTTGCATTGAATTTCAACTGCCAAACCCCTGACCATTCTTCAAGTTTCTGCAGGTCACTTCTCATTCTGTCTACACCCTCTGGTGTGTCTACTCTGTTACAGAGCTTTGTGTCATCAGCAAACAGTGAAATTCTGCCTTCTAGATCCTGTGCAATGTCACTGATGAAGATGTTGAATAGGACTGGTCCCAGCACTGATCCCTGTGGTACCCACTGGTCACTCTTCCTCTGTGGAGTGACAGCCATTAACCACCACCCTCTGTGTCCTGCCACCCAGCCAGTTACCTACCACCACTACTGTCCTGCCCACCCATATTCCCCAGTTTGTGTAATAGTCTCTATGTGGCACAGTGTCAAAGGCCTTGCTGAAGTCCAGATAGGCCATGTCCACTGCCTCCAGATCCACCTCTAGTCACCCAGTCAAAAATTCAATGAGGTTGGTCTGTGACCTCCCCTGGTGAAACCATGCTGCTTGGGTCCTGTAGTCCATTGACAACCAGATGTTCCACCAATCTCTCCTTCAGTAGTGCTTTCATGATCTTCCCACTACTGAGTGAGGCTGACTAGTCTGTAGTTCCTTCTTCCTCTTTGTTCCCACTTTTGTATAAGGGACTACATCTGCTGTCCTCAGTCTTTGGGTACCTCCCTGTTTCCAGTGATCGGCTAAACAGGATAGCCAGAGGTTGCCACCACCTCTCTTAGTTCTTTAAGGACCCTGGGGTGCACCCATCTGGCCCCATTGCTTTATCAACTCTTATTACTTCCAGTTCCTTCAGGACCCTTTCTCATGTAAAGGGACTTGTGTCCATTCTGCACCATTCTCACCCTTGTACTCCCTTCAGACCCATTACCCCTCTTCCTCAGTAAAGACTGAGCAGAAATACCTAGTTCAATATGTCAGCTTTACTGTTGTCATCCTCCACGCGGCTCCCATCCTCCCCCTTCAGTCTCACTATCCCTCCCTTTGTCTTTCTTTTTTCACTTATGTACCTGTAAAAGGTTTTGTCCCCTTTACCCACTGATTTTGCAATGTGTTCTTCTGTCTGAGCTTTGGCTTCCCTTACAGACCAGCCTGTCACAGAGGTATATAAGGGAAACAGAGGGAAGCTAGGAGAGCAGTAAGGAGCACAAAGACACAAACTGAAAAAAGAATAGCCACGGCAGTAACAAAGGGCACAAGACATTTTTAGGTGTGCAAGAGGAAAAAGGAAGACCAGGGATGGAATTGTAAGGTTAAGAAGGGGGACTATGCATGGGGTAACAGAAAAAGGCAGACATCCTGAAGAAATGTTTTTGTTCAGTGTTCACAGAGGAAAGAGATAGGGAGGGCCACAAAAATATAACAAGAGCAATGGAGGAAGGAAAGGAGGGAGGTGGATGCTAGACCATTTTTGGAGGAGAGAGTCCTGAAGGGACTCACAAATCTGAAAGGAGACAAATCAATGGGCATAGATGGGGTTAGCTCAGATAGGTACTGGGTGCACCTCTGATAGTCCTGTTTAACAGCTCATTGGAAACAGGAGTGGCCCTGGAGGAATGAAAGAGGGCAGATCTACTCCCACCTCACAAAAAGTTGAAGCAGGAAAGAGGCTGGCAAATGTAAGCCAGTCAACCTGATTACGATGGTGAGAAAGTTAATGGAATCACTGTTGAAAGAAAGGATTGTGGAATATCTTGAATCCAGTGGGTTTCAAGACCCAAGACAATATAGTTTCATGGGGGGAATGTCATGTCTAATGAATCTGATAGAGTTCTTTGACTGGGTGACCAATGAACTAGATGAGGGTGGAGTGGTGGATATAGCCTACCTAGATTTCAGTAAGGCATGCAACACTGTTCTACATGGGAGACTAGTAAGAAAACTGGGTAGTTTAGGAATGGGTCCAAAGGTGATAAACTGGGTAAGTAGTTGGTTAAGGCATAGGCAGCAGAAGGTGGTGGTAAGTAGAGTTCAATCTGAGGAAGGGAGGGAGGGTGACCTGTGGAGTGCCTCAGGGATCAGTGCTGGGACTGGACCTCTTTAATGTCTTTATAAGTGACATTGCAGAGGAGCTGGAAGGGATGGTCGGCCTCTTTGTGGATGACACCAAGATATGCAACAGGGTGGACTCTCTGTGGGGTGGAGGGTGGGTGGGACTTTATAAGCAGTGACCTAGAGATCTTGAGGTATGGTCAAGGGTTTCCATATGAAAAAGTGCAAAATAATGCACTTGGGGTACAGAAACCCAGTGGTGGTGGGGTACAAAATGGTGCAGGGTACTGATGACCACCAAGCAGGAAAGAGATCTTGGGGGTGATCATATCAGATGACCAAAAGGTGACCAGGCAGTTGGGAAGAAGCACGGGATGCTGGGGTTCATAGGGAGGGGTATCACCAGAAGAAAGAGGGAGGTGGTGTGGCTTTTGTATAGATTGCTGCAAGACCCCACCTAGTGTACTATGTAGAGTTCTGGAGACCATGACTCAGAAAGGACATAGACAGTGAAAGCTGTCCTGAGGAGGGCAACTAAAATGGTGGAAGTCTAAATTTGCTGGCAAAGGCACCTAGCTTCACCTGAGCTATTTTCTTCTAGGTTTGCTTGTAAGGACAGAGCAAGAAAAGATTTTATCAGAGCAAGGGAAAAAATAAGGCTTCTTTTGGGTAGGCAGATTTAATGTGTGTTACTATATTCTTTTGTGCTTACAGGTGTTGTTACTGTTTTTTTGCTTAAATGTTACTGCTTTATTGTTCTCTGATTCAGATTGCTTTTGCATGATATACTTTCTGCTACATTCTTACAGGGTGTGCCTTCAGGTTCGTTATTGTTTTGTGCTTGCAGATTACTGCTTTATCTTCTCTGATTCAAATTGTTTCTTTGCAGAGTATATTTTCTGTGGAATTGTTTAAGGTTGTGCATATAGGTTTTTGTTACTGTGTTGTGCCTACAGGTGTTACAGGTTGCTGCTTTATTTTTTCTATGATTAAAATTTTTTTTCAGGGTATATTTTCTGCTAAATAGTTACAGGGTGAGCTTGCATGTTGATACTGTGTTGTGCTTACAGATTACTACTTTATTTTTCTCTTTCAATTTTTTTTTGCATGGTATATTTTCTGTTAAATTGTTGTGTAGGTTGTGCTTACAGGTTGTTACTTTTTGTGCTTACAGATTACTGCTTTATTCTTCTCTGAGTCCAATAGTTTTTTGCAGGGTATATCTTCTGTTAAATTGTTCTGCAGGTTGTGCTTACAGGTTTTGTTACTTTTTGTGCATACAGATTATTGCTTTATTTTTCTCTGTAGCAAAGTGTTTTTTTGCAGGGTATATCTTCTGTTAAATTGTTACAGGTTGTGCTTATAGGTTTTGTTACTTTTTGTGCTTACATGTTTTACAGTTTCATCTATCATTAGGCTAAGCTTTCAGGATGAATTACAGGAGCGCATGTGAGATACAGACTAAGAGATAGCATCTGCATTTGTTGTTGGTTGATTTTTTTCTGCTCTTACTGCCTTGTTTCTTTCATCTGTGGGTCTTCTTTTTCAGCAGGGGAAGGACCCACCCACTCACCCACCCGTGTCCTGAACCTCCCCATGCTACACTTCTTTTATAGAGTAGCACAGTTGTGACATTTCCTGTAGAAAAGCAGAAAGGGGAGGATTGGGGGGAAGGGGTTATCAACACAGTGACTTCAGTTAAAGGGGGTTCAATTAATTTAACTTGTTATAAAAAGTTATACAAAAACAAACAAACAAAACAAACTGTATATATATATATATATATATATATATATATATATATACACACACACACCAGTATATATAAAACATTTTACTTCTATTTTCATTTTCCTTCTAATTATCGGATCAGGTTATAAACTCAGCAACTCAACTGGAATGGATATTAGTTACTGCAGATACTGCAGGACACTTTTCAAAAGGGCAATTATATAGGATTTAGGATGCTATCCTACTTGCTGGACCTTTGGAGATCTTAGGGCTCAGCTCTGGGCAGCATGGGCAGAGCTTATGCACACCAAATCGCATATTCATGAGGAAATGTATTACAAGAACTGCACACAATTTCCCCAACATCCAATCGAAGCACCTCGACCGCAGAGGGTAATTGGTCTGGGAGGTTGGCAGGTGGTTAGGTGGGGCCAATCGGGTGTCTCATCACTCAGTGCTCACCTGCGTATCACCTCCACAGAACATATAAAAACTACAAACAGGTATCTGCCTCTAACTCCAAAATCAAACAAAGAGGCAGAGGACAGTGCAGAGCAGAACACTGCAGCACAAGAGCTAGCATGACAAAACTCACCCATAATAGGGACCAAAACAAAAAAGGCAAAAAGGAAATCCAAAACTCTTCTGATTATAGGAGACTCCGTGATTCGGGAAGTTGTTACCTACCTCCGACCAGGGGTAATGGTCAGATGTCTCCCAGGTACATCAGCATGGAGAGACACTGACTGCATTGCTAAAATCGTGCAGGAAGCAGGAGAAAATATTGATGTCCTGCTACACATAGGGACTAACAATCTCGCCAGCTGATCAGTTGTAGAGACCAAGGAACATCTGACTAGGCTGGGAGACAAACTGTCATCCATTTCATCTGGCATCTCCTTCTCTGAGGTCCTGCCAGTGTGGGAGAGGGGGACAGATGGGAGAAAGGTCAGAGAAGGGGAGATAGGGGAGCTAAACATGTGGCTCAAGAGCTGGTGCCAGGAAAAAGGACACACATTTGTAGGTAACTGGCAACAGTTTTGGGAGCGAAAGTTCTTCAAATTCAATGGACTGCATTTAACTAAGGAGGGAGTCAATGCATTGGGCCAGAAGTTTGATGTTTTTGCAGAATATTTAAACTAGCAAATGGGGAGAGGGGTGCAGCACCCCAATACATCGCATGGAAAGAGCACCCCTTCCCCCTCAGCTAATGATCAAACAGGAGTTCTGCATGTTTGTAGTTAATTTACATCACCAAGTAAGGAAAAAGGTCCTGCTCCCCATATGACAGGCAGGGAAAAAGTCAGACCTCGCCCTACAACTAACGCACCGAAATCTGGCAAATGGAAAATCATGTACACAAATACCCGCAGCCTGGGAAACAAGATCCCAGACCTGGAGGCAACAATGACAGAGGCTAAACTGGACATAGTAGCCATTAGCGAGACATGGTCTACCAGTAACCACACTTGGAAGACTTCAGTACCTGGTTATATACTGTTCAGAAGAGATAAAGGTAAAGAAAAAGGGGAGGGGGAGTGGCTCTTTATGTCAATGAAAATATCAAAGCTACAGAAATTCAGAATACACACAAGGTGCCAGAAGAACTGTGGGTCACCCTGGAAACAGGAAATGGGACAGCCATACAAACTGGGGTTGTCTACAGGCCTCCAGACTAGGGGGAGGACATAGATGCATTACTGTTAGAAGATATACAAAACATGAGAGCTAAAGGGGAGGTTCTGATAATGGGAGACTTCAACATGCCAGATACAGATTGATCAATACCAGCAGGAACATCTGCCAGAACTAGGTGCATAGTGGATTCCCTGGAGGGGGAGGGCCTCAAACAATTGGTACAACAACCCATAAGAGACAGGACTATCCTGGATCTAGTACTGACTAATGGGGAAAGGATCACAGATCTCCAGGTAGAAGGTAACCTGGGGGCCAGTGACCATCACATGGTATGGTTCAATTTGACCACTAGAACTAAATCATCCTATTCCAAGGCAAAAATATTGGACTTCGGAGGAGCTGACTTTGATAAGATGGCCAACAGAGTTAAGTTAGACCTGGCAAGAAGAAATACAGGTGAGGGGGTACAGGCAAAGTGGGCAAGCATTAAGGATGCAATACTTGAAGCAACATCCCATTGTGTTAGGGAGAAAAGCAAGAGCAGAAGAAGGAGGACACCACTTTGGTTATCAAAAACAGTAGCAGAAAAGATCAGAGCCAAAAAGGTTAGCCTTCAGGAAATATAAGGGAATGCAGTGGGGCGAAAATAGGGAGGCATACCAAACATCCCTAATGGAAGCGGGGAAGGTAGTAAGGCAGGCAAAGGCCCTAACCAAGGAAACACTAGCACGAACAGTAAAAGAACGGGACAAACATTTCTATACCTATATTATTGAAAGGAGAAAGTCCAGAGGGGGTATTGCTAAGATCAAAGGCGATAAGGGGGAGTGTGTGGAGGAGGACCAAGGAAAAGCATCTATCCTGAATAAATACTTCTGCTCAGTATTTACTGAGGAGAAGGTAGGGCTGAGCACCATGGACACAGGGGGGAGGGAGGGAGGTGTGCACAAGTCACTTCACAAAAGAAAGGGTCCTATAAGAGCTTGCTTAAGCTCTGGATGGACAAGGCAATGGGACCTGATGACTTACATCCCAGGGTACTAAGGAGCTTAGGGTGGAACTAGTAGAGCACAATTAGCAGAACTGTTTAGTGAGTCTCTGAGCACAGGAGAGGTCTGTGATGTTGGTATACACTGCTGTAATGTTTTCCCCTTTTTTCTATCACTTTCTATCGGATGTTTTAGTGTAAAGTCTGTTGCAACAGGATGTAAATTTTTTTATTTTGTTTTCTTTTAGTGATTGTGTACTGCATAAAACTCTCTTCTATTCACTTTCTAGAGAGGGTTTATATTCATAAGTACATGCCCTGTTATGCTGTATACAGACTGGCCATCTGTATATAAAACACATACTTGTGTAGATACAATCCTCTACTCTTTCCTTTTCAAGAATCCTTTCTCCTTCTCTCTGTCCCCCCCCCTTTCGTTACCATCATTCATTCACCACCTCCTGCCTGGAAAGTCTTCAAATAAAGATAAAAAGTAAGAGAACATTTTTTTTTTTAAATTAAAACAGCAGAGGGTCTGTGTATTGTATAAAGTGTTTAAATTCCACTCCGTGAGCTTGTTTTGCCGTTTTCGGCAAATGTTGAGCGCGGGTCTGAAATTGGAGAGAAACTGAGCCTGCAATGCTGTGAAGTCGGCAGTCCTTGCATGGTGAGTGTTTTCGATGATTAAGCCAAATATTAGCTTTAAAGTCTGCTCAATGAAAAAGGAGCACCTTCACGACTGTGCGCACTATTGAGAGTGCACTTACCAGAAGAATACAGCTGACACTCGGCTTTCCAAAAGCCGTTAGCTCTTCGTAACAAATCCCCCTAGTTAAACTTCTGTTAGAAACTGGTTAGGTAGAGTA
Organism: Neoceratodus forsteri; assembly: GCA_016271365.2. NCBI lineage: Eukaryota > Metazoa > Chordata > Ceratodontiformes > Ceratodontidae > Neoceratodus > Neoceratodus forsteri. Next base: position 1,735,563,466 of record CM057449.1, read on the forward strand.
ATGTTAATTTAACCCTGGTTTTGGTTCTAGACAGCACTGCTTTCTTTTAGAATGACGGAATCAGCCCCATTGTTATGAGGAAGTAAAATAAATAAAATGTTTGAACCTGCTCTGGATGTTTGTATCTATCACAAATTAAACCCTCCACTTAAAAAGGGGTATTTTCATGATGTTTTAAAATATTAAAATATATAAATAAAAGTAACCTGGAAAAGATGTATACTTCAGGTGTATCTTGAAGAGCTGTCTGTGAGCAGCCATGTTTAAGCCCTGCTGTCTAGGTTTTCTATAGAGCCAGCTGGCCCTATTCTACCCTGTTTTATAGACAAGCATAAAAGGGGACAGGGCTTCCTCAGCATTATGTATTTTAATTTTCTTTATTTTAGCTAAGTTTTGAAAATATCAAGCTATGACTGTATTCTAGATTGCTCTGAACATTAGTATGATGTTAGAGTGTAATAATAAAGCCTTTATTTGATTTAAGCCTCAGACTGTGGAAATGGAGGCGGAGCTACACAAGTCACCTGATGAGACTGTATAAAAGGAGACCTGTTTCATTCTTAGATAGAGTTTGGAAGAACTAGACATACATGGTCCTGCTCTATAAGAACACTAGCTGTTTTCCAGTGTTGGTACCTCATCTGCCTAATATAATTTGCCTTTTTGGTTTTTCTCTGTTTATTTTATTTGTCATACAAGTATGCCTTTTTGTTGAAGGAAATAAATATTGAATTATTTTGTTGAACTTTCTCTGCATCTGGTGTCTCCCTTATACCCACATCATCACAAGATCCCAGAAGACTGGAGAAGGGCTCATGTGATCCCGCTCCACAAGAGTGACAGCAGGGGAGATGCAGGGAACTGCAGACCAGTCAGTCTTACCTCAGTAGTGGGCAAGATTATGGAGGTACTCCTTAAGGAAAGCATAGTGCAACACCTGGAATCCATAGGAGCACAGGATCCAAGGCAGCATGGGTTTACAACAGTAAGGTCCTGTCAAACTAATCTCATAGATTTCTTTGACTGGGTAACCAGAGTGGCGGACCAAGGGGGTGCAGTTGATGTCGCCTACCTTGACTTCAGCAAAGCTTTCGACACTGTTCCATGTAGAAGATTGATTAATAAGCTGAGTAGGCTTAGGATGGGTCAGAAGCTGGTCAACTGGGTGGTGGGCAGAAAACAGAGTGGTGGTAAAAGGTATACAGTCATAAGAGATGCAAGCTGCAAGTGAGGTACCTCAGGGATCAGCCCTGGGGCCAATCTTCTTCAATATCTTCATCAGTGACATTGCAGATGGACTGGAGGGTAAGGTTTGCCTGTTTGCAGATGACACCAAGATTTGCAACAGAGCAGATGATCCAGATGGAGTGGGTAGAATGAGAAGAGATCTGGAAAAACTGGCAAAATGGTCTGAAGAGTGGCAAATGGGGTTTGATGCAAAGAAGTGCAAGATCATGTACACAGGGAAGAGAAACTCTGAAGCTACCAATAGGTTGGGAGGGGGGGTACTGAGAATCACAAGGGAAGAAAGACTTGGGCATCATCATCACAGATGACCTGAAATCATCCAAGCAGACCACTAAAGCAGTAAGTAAGGCTAGAGGGATGTTGGGGTGTATTAGTAGGGGTATCACAAGTCGTAAGAGGAAGGTAATAATTCCTATTTATAAGACACTGGTTAGGCCCTATCTAGAGTACTGCATGCAGTACTGGAGGCTACACCTGCACAAGGACATTAACAAAATGGAGGAAGTCCAGAGAAGGGCAACCAAAATGGTGCAGGGACTGCATCAGAAAACATATGAGGACAGGTTAATGGAGCTCAATATGTATACCCTAGAGCAAAGTAGGAAGAGAAGTAATATCAAAACATTTAAATATCTTAAGAGCATTAACAAGGTGAAAGAGTCTAACATGTTTCAATATAGGAAAAATATCAGGACAAGAGGACACATCTTGAGATTAGAGGGAGGCCGATTAAGGGGTAATGTGAGGAAGTTCTTTTTCATAGAAAGGATGGTGGATGCATGGAACGCCCACCTCAGGAAGTGGTGGATACAAATTCAGTGCAGGGCTTCAAACAGGCATGGGATAGGCATAAGGTAACAATACAGATGAGTATGAATAAATAGGCCATTGACAGAGTAAAGGTCTATGGCACATTCATGAGGTAGAAAAAATTGGCAGAGTGGATGGGCCTTGCGGTCCTTATCTGCCGTCAACTTCTGTGTTTCTATGTTTCTATGTATTGGGTCAACATGGTGTGGCAAAAATAGTGCAGCAAATACCACACTGTAAATACAGTGTTTTGAAAAAGAGCTACAGGGGATACTATAGTGCAGGTATGCTTTAACGCTATCCCTGAGGCAATAAGTGCACCGTAAAAATAGCTGTTTGTTGCTTGGTCGTAGGGAAGCAGAAGATAAAGGCTTTGCTGGGGGGCACTTTTCTGAGTAGCTGTCATGGCTTAGTGGGTAGAGCCACAGGTATTGAAGGGCAGCAGAGCATTGGCGGATTGGGGTTTGATTCCCAGTCCTGGAACACTTGTTGTTTTACTTTTTTTACTCTTTGTGTTAGGTCTCTGGTTACCCATCCCTTTCCAAACAGTTATCTGCCCCCCCTTGAGGTTTCTCCCTGTCCCCAAGTTGCCTTACCCTTGGAGATATTTATTTTAAGTTGGGTGGGTTCAGGGGGTGCAGCCCCTCGTGATGGGGGATGCGCAGGGTGGAGCCCCCCCACAAAAAGTAAGTTTGTTTTTTCTATGTTTAATTCGGTGGTAGTGGTTGCTGTTTTTCTGAGTGCTATCTTTGACCTCCTTGTTTTTCACTTCCGTGTTTTTTTTTATGTGCGGTATTTGACTGCGCTGTTATTTTCTTTGGTGTTTTGACCCTGTTCCAAATGGTGCAGGGTCTGCATCAGAAACTCTACAAGGAGAGATTAAGGGACCTAAATATGTACACCCTGGAAGGGGGGTATGATACAGACCTTTCAAATACCTCATGGGGATAAACAAGGTACAAGAAGAAAACATTTTTCAGGAAAAAAAAAGGTGCTCCCGGACAAAGGGGCATGATATGAAGCTGGAGGGGGTGTAGATTCAGGAGAGATATGAGGAAGTATTTCTTCAGAGAAAGATTGGTGGATTCTTAAACAGCCTTCCAGGGAAGGTGTTGGGGGTATAAACAGTGGTGGGGTTCAGGAATGCATGTCATAGGCATAAGGGAATCTTAGGGAAAAGGAAGGGGGTGTGAATGGGCCAGAGACCAAGTAGGATCAGCAGAGGTACTATCGTCTGAAAAAAATGGTCCGACTGGGTGGATCAAGTGGTCCTTGTCTGCTGGCAAATTCCATGTTTCAATGTTTCTATGACTGTGTATTACTATATAGCTGATGCTAGTGCTCCCATATGACTACAACGTTGTCATATCTGTTTATAGACTAACAAAATGAACAAAAAGAAGAATTTAAATATATTTATGGGTTAAGGCCTCCATAGGGACTTTTTTGATTCAGGAGCACATGTGCCTTATGGATGCTGATTACAATAATAATGTATGTCAGTACAGCAGGAAATGTTCTGATGGTATGTTTTCATTTTATTTTATTACTTTGTATTTCAAATGAGAGTCTCTATAAATAGTATGTTGCACAATGATTAAATTTACATATGTCCATTAATGCGGATTTGCTTATAATGGGGCTCTATTCATGAATGCATGGGAACTGCACTGAAAGGGGACGTAGCAGCCATGTGCCAGTATGTGCCACGTAGGATGGCACTGCAGCAGCGCATTCACTACCAGGGATGCAAACACATGCAAGACTTTGGGTGGTGGGTGCCGACGAGCGCAGAGGCACGTGGGGGAGGTCCAGACAGGGTTTATGAATGCGGCCATGTCCTGTGATACCACCATATATGGGCAACCGCACCGCTTCGTACACATGCAGAAGTGAATGCTGAAACGGACAGTGCAGGCACTGGAGCAGTCCCTGCAGGCATGAAAGTCCCAGCAATTCAGCCACTGTGCCCGGATCTCCAGGTTGACGGCCATGGCGGCAGGGGCACAGGTGCACCTGGGACATCCACCACCACCACCTCGCAACCCAGTTTGACCAATTTCACTGAGCTACAGGTGGCTACCCTTGGTCACTATGCTGCACAGTATGGGGCATATGTGCCACCATGGCGAGGACATGGGCATCAGTATGCTGGCAGGTACATGGAACACCCTGTATAACATATTATGTCTGTGTGTCCATTGCACCAAGGTTAACCACACTGTGATTCATCCCACAGATACACAGGTAGCATGGCAGACAATGGGAACAGCAGGGAACAGTGCACCGGTGGAGCCCCCCATGGAGCAGGCACCCATGGGCAGTTTGTGGCATAGTCTGGATGCCATACAGCTACTGGTACCCATACCCATTGAACAGCCTATACTAACCAAACACTGTATCTCCAACAGGTCATCAGCAGGACCAGGCCAGGATGATGGCAGAGGACAGCATGCCACCCCAGGAAACCACACAGAGGCCTGAGGATAACATGAGGGGTGCAGTTGACACCTCACAACAGTCATTCTGCACCAATACCCCCCAGACACATGTGCCACACCGTCACCCAACAGCACTCTTGTGTACACAAACAGGTATGCAGCAATGGAACACCCAGTCCATACCCCGCCACACTATGCTCATGCCCTACTATGCCACCCACAGGCACTGGTGTACAGCAACACATGCCAGATGCACAAATGTCCTCCCATCATGTCCACAACAGTGTGGACAGGGAGGAAGAGGGCCTGTCCAGACAGTCGTTATGGCACAGAAGGCAGAATGCGGGGGCAGACGTGCTGCAGGCCTATAACCATAACCTGCTGCAGCTTGAATGTGACCACCTGGTGGCAGAGAAGGACACCACAGGGGCACTGCATGACCTAACTGAGGAGGTTTGGGGCATGTGCCAGGGGATTGGCAGGATCGGTGAAATCTTGGGGATGCTGGAAGGGTACATGCTGACGTCACGCAGTGCCCCTTTATCCACACAGTCCAGCCAAACAGGAGAGATGTTGGACACCCCTAGACAGGGAATGGCAGGCGCATGCAGTGGTTGCAGGGAACGTAGACTAAGGGCTGCCCCTATACATGACAGACCACAATCAGCCACCAGGCATACAGGGGAGGTGATAATGGGATGCCCACTAGTAGGAAGTGCAGCAAAGGACATGAGTACCATGCCACATGAGTACCATGCCACAAAGGTGTCCACCCATGCATGAGGAGCCATACATGTTTAAAAATGGGCACAACAATGAGCTTGGCACACCTTGTCACATCATGCCTTACCCGGTAAGCAACAGTGGGCACACACTGGTATGCAAGCACCACATATGACCCTGCATATTCCCACATAGACCTCCATGCACAACGCAGGATCACATGGTTCCCACATGTCCTTCATCACACAAGCACCACGGTACCCACACTGGGCCACACCTAGGACCGCACACCACAAATGCATCGTGTCCACCAACACAGTGGGCACATGTTCCCACAGGGTAACACCCATGGACACACATGAGCATGCATATGATGTGCCCCCAACATGTGTTGTAGATATGTAATGTCACCCAGAGGAACAGTGATGGTGGAAACACTGCAGGCTACTGTCTGCACCACGCCCTTGTGTGTGTCATTGCTGGCATGGGTGCACTTATAGGGGTACATCATCATGGTGCGCCCTGGCCTCCATTCTATCAGCCAAATGTACCATGTGCCACAGGCTGTCATCATCCCACCACATGCAGGGTTGTCATCACCATCCACAGGTGGCATGTCCATGGTGGCATGGGCAGATGCCACCATTCGCAGATGTTGTGTAGCATGACACAGGCCCTGGCCACTCTGCATGCCTTCCTGGGTGCAAGTATCATCATGCCAGCTGAGCAATCCAGGCACCGGAACTGCATCTTCAGTTGTCCAAACATGCATTCCTCCACTGACTGTGTTCTCCTGTGCACCACATTGTATGCCTCCTCTGCATGCCCCTGTGGCATGAGCTATGGTGTTAGCAAGTATGGTCACAGTGGGTACTCACTGTCACCTATAATGGGAGGAAACAGTGTCAGTGTGTGTGGTGAGACAGGCATGCACCCCGAGACCCCTCTGTGGTACCCACCAAGCAACCAGATGCCCCCACCACTGTATCCATTGAGTAAGGCACCTAGGCATGACTGGTTGAAGATATGAAAGTCATGGCATGAGCCTGGTTATTTTGCACAAACATTCATAATGATGCCATCTGCATTGCGTATAAACTGGCAGTTTATGTTATGGAACCTCTTTTGGTTATGATATGCCTCCTCTCCCACCGTAGGGGCCCAATGGTGACATGTGTGGAGTCTATGGCCCCAGTCATGTTTGGCATGCCATGTATGTCAAAGAACCCCCTTGCTGTGGCCCGCAGGTCAGCAGGGCTGGTTGGAAAGGTGATGTGCACATGCACATGGCATACCAGCGCATCCATGACCTGGTGCAGGACTGTGGACACTGATGACTGGCTCACGTTGGTGACATCCCCAGCCACCCTTTGGAAGGAGCTGGCAGCATAGTACACCAATGCTAAAAAGCACCTTTGTTTCTATGGACAGTGCCTTGGACCATCTGGTGTATGGTGCAACACGTGGCTGGATCATGTCACACAGCTGTGCAGTGGTGGCATGGTTCAGCCTGAACTGCCGTATGCAGCAGGAGCCTGTTCCAGAATAGTCTCAGCCACCATCATGCACGCTGCAGCTGTAAGCATTTGATTTCCTTATCAAGCAGGAGGGTGTTCACCGGTGTACCTGAACACATGGTACACCAATGTGTGCTGCAACACGTGCCGTGCTATGCAGGTGTGCTGTACAGTGTGGCTGTGTATGTGGCCCATACAGTCTGTCCATGCGGTATTGATCACTAGGCCTTTATGGTGCCCTTCCAATGCATGCCAGTGTGTGGCACGGTATGCTAGGGTGGAATCCATATGGCGACATTCATTCTGGAGTTCAGCATGGTGGAGGCACCTGCATGGATCACTGCCAGTGTGGGGTGCATGGGTGACTACCCCTGCAAATTGTGAGGTGGGCCACCCTCACCTTTCAGCACCAGAAGGGGGGGGCAACATATGGGATGTGACAAATCCTGTGAGGGTGAGTACATGGTTACATGGGAGTGGTGTTATGTGTGCATTGTGATAGTGTGCATGTGGCTTATACACTGTCCCTGCTCATGTCTCTCCAGGAGTTCAGTGGGAAGCCACTAGAAATGATGGTGGAGCAGAGAGAAATGTGTCCAGGGGAGGTTGGAACCATGGCAGATGAGGTGGCCCCAGGCCATAACAGAACTGTCCCTCAGGGTCAGCTCCAGGGACATTTACTATAGGGACAACATCAGGGAGATGTGGGCAGTGGAGGAGCCCTCCAAGGTGAGTGTAATGTGGTGTGCGTGTGTCATGTGGGTGGATGTGTCACTGCACAGGTCTGTTGCTCACACATACCTGTTCTATCTCTAGTGTCATTTCTGAGTTACACCGGTCCACTCCGACAGATGGTCCTGGCTCTCCACCCTCCCACCAGGAGCACTCCACCACCATCCTTGGGAGACTTTTCTGAGGGGGAGGTTTAGTTCTTTGTTTGTGTGCACTGCTGTAGCACAGACATCATATGGCCTGCCCATCTCTGTCACACTTGCTGGCCTTGTGTGCAGCGGGTCCTTCAAAGATGGGCTCAAGAGGACAGGATTTAAGGTACCGTGGTGCAGTAACTTCAAAAAAAGAAGCCATATTAGCAGCAAGTACTGGAAGCGTGTGCTTTACCAAAGTCAGGTAAATAAATTGCAACTTTTAAAGTGAACAAAACAGAATGTGATTTTACTAAGGACAACATGGTAAAAATAGAAATGCCTCTAAACAAATACACATTTGAATTTACCCAGAAAGAAAACTGGAAGTAGCAGAACACAAGTCCTAAAAATACAGCCCGAAAAATACCAGGAACCTTAAAACCCAGAAAGTGGGGGGGGTTCAAGCATCTTTTGCAGCAGTTAAAAGCAACTGTTTGCTTTTAGGAACTCTACTCTAAATGATGAAGTAGAAATTAAACAAGACTATTTTCTGTATTTTTAGGACAAATACAGGAACATATTGGTTTACAAAGGAAACATGTATGAACAAATGCCAATTCAGGCATCACTTTTCACTTAAGTGGTAAGACAAACAATAGTATATAAGAGTATCAATCATTAAGGAATTCTGAAATAAAAACAAAGTCATTGTTGAAAATGTAAAATACTAAGAAGAAAATGTATGTATTAACAGAACTGAAGACCCCATGATCGAGCTCCATGAGAGTGAAACGTAGGGGCAACAATAAAATAGAAAACTGAAATGGTGAATGTGGACATTATCATTGCAAAGGCCTTACACCCTTTGAAACTTTTCATGCTTGTGTGCAGCACTGTGCCTTGGCGTGGCTCTGTGTGGTGTCCCATGTGGGTGTGGCTGTTGGCAATGGTGGAGGGAACTTCCCACTGTCTGGGTTGGTGGGGGGAGGGCTGCGGTGCAGGCTGTTTCTGCCCCACTCCTTCCAGGCCCCCATCTCACACTGCGCAGCATGCATGGGGGTTTATGGCATCCTTACCCCTGGCGTAGTTCTGCACATGTGTTCCAGCATGCCTTTCTGTCATAAGTGTAGTCGTACATGTTGATACCAAGGGGTGCATTGCAATACAGAGCTACGCCCCTCCGCACGGCCCATGCCGCTTGTCCGCACAAGTCTGCGTCTGACGCTGGTGCACTGCATTACGCACATTTTGTGCATGCCGTTTGGGCATACACTACATGCCACACTGATGTAGTGCTCTACACACAATGTCTGTGTGGACTGCACAGCCTGTCCCCTGCTTTATGAACAGAGCCCAATATGCCCAGGAGGTTGTTCCTCAGATATTATCTAAATGCTTGAATTATAAAAGTGTGTGACCTATAGTAACTGCTAGCCTTGAGGAAGGGTTACAACCCCTAAACATTGGCATCCAAAAGGGACCTATTACTCATGGAATGTAATATAAACACTGTGGCCCAGATATTCAAAAGGGTTGCACCATGCACAATAGGGTTGCGCTAGCGCAAGTCCAAAAATGCGCCATTCTGCGATATTCAGCGGGTGGCAGTTGTGCCCCCCCCAAATCACACTGAGTAATAGCGCAATGATAATGAATGTATGCACAACTGAAGGGGGAGGAGTCATGCATAAATGGCACAGTGCGATATTCAACAACATGTGCCATGTGCAATAGGGGAGCAAGCGGAAGTTGCGCCATAGAGGAAATGAGCCAAAATAAAAAGGAGCAAGGGAGACGCACAAGAACGCTACAGGGAAGCCACAAGTTGCTGAACTATAGCCAGCCACACAGGCAACACACACACACACACACACACACACACACACACACACACACACACACACAGGGCAGGACAGTGAAAGGGCACCTGGAACCCACAGGCTCAGGGAAGGTGTGGGGAGCCACAGTGCAGAAGGGGGAAGTGCCACACAGCACTGAGGCCAGCACAGTCAGGTGTTCCTGGTGCAGGGGAAGTAGCAGCCAGGACAGCGCGGGGAACACAGAAACAGCTGCCGGGGGGGTGAACACAAACCAGGGACATGGCCAGTGCCACCATCCAGATGGGGGCAGTAATGAGGGAGGTGAGAAGGCGGGCAGCAGGGGATACGGCCGTGGAAGGACCTGTCGGCGGTATGTCCCAACAGGCAGTTCCGAGCCCACACCAGCTTTGAGCTGTATAGTGACACTGAGATCGTGGACTGGTACCGCCTGAATCGGGCAATTCTGAGGCGGCTCTGTGAGCTGTGCAGTGATGTGATGCAGGCACCCACATGATGGAGCCATGCTCTGTCAGTGGAGACTAAAGTGACAGCTTGCATGTACTTGCTCACCACGGGTACCTTCCAGAGACCAACAGGGGACACCACAGGCATAACCCAGTCGGCTGCGTCATGCCACCTCACTCAATTCCTCAGCACACTGCTGCCACATGCTGCAGAGTACATCCATTTCCCCAGCACACCGGCAGAGCGCACAGCAAACATACAGGAGTTACACAGGGTAGCACGTATGCCTGGCATGCTAGGAGCAATAGACTGCACCCATGTGGCCATCCGCACACCACCTGGCCCCGAGGGGGCTGCATACACGAATCACAAGGGCTATGCTAGCATCAACTGCCAGGTGGCGTGCAATGCCAGAGGGCGTATAATCAATGTCTGTGCCACGCACCCTGGGGGAGCACATGATGCCTTCGTCTGTTACCAGTCAGCACTGTGCCACAGATTCGAGAGTGAGGACATCCCCACTGGCCACCTAGTGGGTGAGTATGCAGACCACATGGACAAACATAGGGCTTGGGAGGGGCATGATCAGAGGTGACATGGGTAGTGGCCTACATGGCCTGGGACAGGACGATGCTGATCACCAAACTAACCTCCACCCTCTACACACACGTGACAGTGGATACCCACTCCGTTCCTGGCTGCTCACACCATACTGGCGGCCCGCGACCCCATCGCAGCAACATTACAATGAGGCACATGCCACCACACGTAATGTCATCAAATGGGTGTTCGGGATGCTGAAGGCACGTTTCCATTGGCTGGACACCTCCGGCGGTGCCCTACAGTATAGCCCCTCAAAGGCCTGTGGGCTATTTCTGGCCTATTGCATCCTGCACAACATGGCCAACGAATGTGGGATAGCTGTACAGGTCGAAGAGGGGGACAGCGATGTGGATGATGAGGATGCCGGTGACAATGGTGATGGGCAGCCCCCCCTTGGGCGACAGGACCCCAGATTGCTCCGGCTGGCACAGCTGTACCGGGACACCATCACGGAGGAGCACTTCAGCCAACCCAGGTAAGTCATGGGGCCATGTGCAACCACCAGTGGCAAAGGCACAACCCACAAACACGCATGGACACACACCAGGGGTACATGCCATCAAGGGAAGTGGCTGGGCATGGAACCACACACACCACCAGGGATGGGTGAGGTCTAACATGGCACATGGACAGACACACACACACACACACGCAACTCACCAGACATGCACAAAGGGTAGAAGGCACACCAACTCAGAACGGCACCCCTAGCCACACACATGTCCACAGACCACCACGCCCACTGCCTGTCATTGTGCGTGTGTCAGATGCTGGGCACCATTGCACATTGGCATACAGTGCAATGCAGGCATCATCATGCACACGCAACTGTGGACAGCAACAAGGAGGGTGTGCAGATGGACTGTGTGTCTGCATGCAGGGCCGGGTACCCACCCATGCATTGCCCGCTGAATGACACAATGCACACAGGGCAGCATCAGACAGTAGCCACGTTCAGGGACAGGTCAGTCACGTGACACAGTGCCCCGGCCACCACGGATGCATGGGCGGCCCCGCTGAGACCTGCCAACACTGACAGGCTGACCATTGGCCTCATGGGGTGGCACCAATGGTCCCCCAGGGGTTCCACTATGTGAACGTGACAGTGCTCGCGCTGGGGTCTACAGCACACCGAACATGCCTGCGCCAGGCATGCTCGGGATGCCCACAGCTGAACCCGGTGTCGACAAGGATGGTGTCGCATGACACCGAGAATGAGGGGTGGACATTGTACTGCACGGTGTCTGCGCCACATGGGCAAATAACTGTGTGCCCCCTGTGGCCATGGCAGCTGTGATTGTATGTGTCAGCCTGTCAATGGCAGCGGTTACATCCTCCCACATCCGATCCATCCCTACCAGGAGCAGAGCAGTTTCTCTGCTGCAATGCTCCTCTGCCCGCTCCAGAGCCGCACTCAGTGCATTCACCACCTTCACAAGCCACATCTGCTGAGTGACTGATGCTTGCAGTATGTGGGTGTGCTCATCCAAGAGGTCATCTGCCTGATCGGCATGCTGTCACTCAGGGTGTGCGCAGCCCTGATGCTCAGCACCCCTTGAGGGTGGGTGCTGCACACCAGGGCCAGGCCTGGGCATGTCCACAGGCGGTGCACTGACGCCGCCCCTGACACTGTAGCCCCAAGCCCATTGGCTGACTGCTGATGCTGCCCCTCCGGCTGCTGCTCCCCAGGGCTCACTGGTGCCGCCGCAGTGGCTGCAACAGTCCCACTGTCCTGTACACACACTAGTGCTGCCCCACTGGTGCTGACAGGCACAGGCCAGGACTGTGATGACATGCAGGCCTCCACGGCGGCACCACCCGCACAGCAATGGCCGTGATGTTACCTGCTGCGGCCATCCTGTATATCACACGCAGTCACTGCCCATGACGTTAGTGACATCATCATCCGCGGATTGACCCAGCACTGAGCCTGGTCCAGCTTGCTGGCATCCATGGATGCTGGCATGCTGGGACAGCGGGCCTCCACACCTGCCCAACAACATCGTCTGGACTTCCAGGCGGGCCCCTGTCGACTGAGCCACGATTCCTGTGGAGGTGGATGGGCCCACTCCATCTTCATCTGACTGGCCTCCAGTGGAGAGGCCCACCACAGCAGACCCATGATGTTCAGGAGCTGTAAGGGAAAACAAAGTCACAAGGTCAGTATGTGATCTACCCTGTTTCCCAATAGACAGACCATGACTCATTATGCAGTGATGGGCTACCACCATCTGAATCCACCACCCGAACACCCTCAATGGTGCAACGCTGCATGCTGCCAGCAACCCTCTCCTCCTGTGGGGTCAGGCATAGCCTCCGCTGTCCCCACCTGTTGCAGATCATGCTGCCCTGATGGCAGCCACCTTCTCCTAATCCTCCTCCTGTCTGTGCCCATCTTTTCTTTCACTCCTGCATGGAGCGCTGGTGGCTGCCATGCAGGTTCACAGCACACGCCACATCCTCCCATGCAGCAGCACGGGCCTGTGGTGTTCCCTGGCGTCCGCTGAGAAGTGGCTCCTGGTCCAGGTAGGCCTCGAACAGGGCATCCATCTTGGCCTTCATGAAATTTGGCCTCCTCCTCCTCCTCCCACAACTCTGTTCCTCTTCCTCTTCCTCCACAACTTGCTCGGTCATGATTCAGTCTGTGAGAATGACAGGCGTTACCTGTGACTGTGCAGTCCCATGCATGTCCCAAAATCCACAGTCCACACTCCCAAACAGTGTGCAACTCACCAATAGACTGCAGTAACCGACTATGGCCAGTGCAGCCCACTGTCGCACTTTTATAGCGCAACTCATACAAATGAGGCGAGGTGCATCTTTAAGTGGATGCAAATGCAGTGACTGCACCATTGAATGGCTGACTAGCTGATTTGCATATGATGGCTGAATATCGCGCTTTTGCGCTTTGCGCAATTGTGTTGAATGTGCTGAGCCAAGGGTGCAGTTCTGTGACATGTGCAGTACACACCTAACTGCACATGCCCGGGTTGATGACGCAAGCGCCTGCCATGCTGTTGTGACGGTTGTAGCACGGGAGGCAATGCAGGCACGCCACCATTGGGCGCCAGTGGTGTTACAGGGCTGGTTCACCCATATGTAAGGCCCTGAATTCTGCAGTTCATGGGTTATGAATTTGCTTTGAGAATTTGCATAATGCCTGAGAATACATATAGTGTCACAGAATTCATTGTTTTTGGTGAATTTTCATATAAATATACTGTTTTTCCATAGTGTCAGGCTTTCTTTCCCACCTCGTTTATCCTGAAGCTCCTCCTCTATGCTCAGCATATGATGTCATTGATGACATCACATCATATTTGCCAATGACAGGACTGCATTCTGCCAGAGAAATGAATAAATCATACCGCAGAAATCAGAAAATGCTGCCACAGAAGTCAAGGAGCCCTGCCGCAGAAATCAGAATATTCTGCCGCAGAACACCAGGGGCCCTGCCTGTATGGTGCTGTGGCACTGGGGCATCATAGGTGCACTGGGGCAACAGTGCGGTAGGCTGCTACAGGAGGTGGCACACAGGCACCCAATCGTGCTAGATGCATTGGGTTCCAATCGTGCTGTGGCTGTCCGTGCGCCAGAGACCCTTGACCCTGTGCCCAACCTTTGCCCCCTAGGTGCCATGCATCAGGCATGGGCATGGCCCCGAGTTTTCCGCGATTCCACGGCTGCGGTCGATCACGGAATTAACCATGGAATTTGTGCCCACCCGCAGAAATTGCGGCTGCCCGCGGAATTCACGGCTGATCATGGAATTTGCAGCCGACCACCGCGGAAGTTACACCTGATCATGGAACTCGCCTACAAATTGATAACAAAAATGGTCTGGTCATCTTCACCACTCTCCATCCAGCTGAGAGTGGGTCTCACCGGTGCCACCGCAACACCCGAGTTATTAAATGCATCATCGGATCACTGGACCAGCTGAGCTACAGAGGAGTAAGTGTTGTTCCCTGCCTAGTAGTACCACCGACTACCTGGACTTGACAGTTGGACCACAGATCTTGCTTAGTTATTTTTTAAAATGTAAAGCTGCTCCTTGGGCCAAAGCATACTACTGTCTCATCCCCTAGCTGCCCACCCAGAGCCGCCCAGCTGCAGTGCTTTAGTTTAGCTTTACCTCAGTGCTGCCTTGTTCCAAGAGCAGGTGGCAGAATTAGAGCAGCTCAGCCCAAGGGGTAGTCAGGAGATGCTTTAATTTAACTGCACTCCAGGAGCAGGCACTGATCTTTTCCCCATCACAACAGATAGATCGTTTGACCGCAGACAGCCCAGACATCTTCCTATGACACCGGATCCGTATCTCTGCAGCAGGTGAGGGGTTCGATCTCATGGGGTGTACTGTCTATGACAAATCATTGATCCAACAATGCTGTGGGGGTGACAGCAGGCAGTTGACACTTTGGGAAGGGGGAGAGGGACTGGGTTCCAGGAAGTTGTTAAATTAAGGGGCTGTGCTGGGGGAGGGTAGATAAGGGCTGCGTGTTGTCTGTCAGCGTTCAAGTCTGACTGCACCAGAGGCCTGCATGCATCTGCTTAAACAATGCTAACTGTATCTTCTTCTGCATAAATCCAGGATTCATGAGTTACTGGCCTAGATTTTCTGTTGGATTAAATGTGTTTGTTCAGTTCAGGTTTCCCTGTTCTGGATGGAATACAGATTTACTATTGACCGCAAAAGTTTGCTGTCTAGCAGGAAGCAGGGCTGCACATTAGCCAGATCTGTAGATCCCAGTTTGGTGGTAGTTGTTCCTATCTAGTTTACCATGCTCACTGTTTCTTCTTATCTGTCTTAAAAAGATTATAAGGATTTGTAAGGCATGACAAAAAGGGATCGCTTTTGCTTTAACTTAGTGCTTATTGCTGAAACTCTAACTTATCAGCGAGCATGTATTCTGCAAGCAGCTTGTTTTATTTATTTGTGTGTCCATATGATTCAGCGTCTCAGTTGCTAACCGACTTGGGAATGCTTCTATCAAAGGCATGCTGAGAGTTATTAATACCAAAGTACAAAGAAGCATTTTGTATGATGCTGAAATCTGGGCTCAAAATCAGTTAAATCACTAGAAACACAACTTAACAAAGTGTATAGGTCCATTTATGGATATCCAAATCGGTTCCAGTAGAAATTATTTGAAGAGAATTGGGTCAACACTCTTTCTGCTCTCCTTGGTCCAAGAGCAAAAATAAAAGCTTCAGTCACAGTCTAAATCCCAGCTCAGCCATGGAGGGCATTGTATTGTGAAAATCACCACTCCCAGTGGACTCGGCTCAGCTCTATTCCCAGTATTGAGGGGGTGCTGTGGCCATGTGCCAACCAGGTTAGGGACACAAGAAATGTGCACACTGTCTGTGTAACCAAAATGAGTTTTCTAACACTTGTTTTTCCTGAATTAATTTTAGTTATACAGACAGCATGAATATTTGGTGTGTCCCTGTCCTGGCTGGCACCATGCCACAGTAAATTGCCCCCCCTTGCTGGGACCCAGGGCTGAGCCAAGTCCTACTGGAAGCAAGGATTTTATGCCCTTTTGAGTTGAGCCCTCCTGCTCGGAACTGGGATTTAAATTTTAACCAAAGCCTCTGTGCCTCTCCTGGGCTCCAACCCACTACACATCAGGCTACAGTAAATCTATCCTGATGTGAAACCATTCCAAAGGAACCAACTGAACACCTATTGTGATAAAAAGTAAAAATTACTAGCAGGAGACAGGAGGTATTGATGCCATTGTATAAAACAATGGTAGGACCTCACCTGGAGCACTGCGTGCAATACGTATGCATCAATGAAACATACAAAAATGAATATTCTCAGTGTGTGTGTGTCAAATTCTAGCTGTGTGTAAGGCTTGTCTGTTCTAAGCAATGCAGTAAAATATGTTTTTTGTGGCATGCATGAAACATCATGACTCTCATGAAGATATGTGAAGGTGGTGTACAGTGACTCTCACAGTATAAATAAAGCAAACACACATAGTTGGGAAAAGGATTTATTAGCAGCTGAAAACATTTTGTCATTCCTGTAAATGAAAGTAAAACAACAAATAAAAGATTTAGTGTAGGTGTTCGTGCACATGGGGAAGTAATCAGTTACACATCTTTATTTTATTTTATTTTATTTTATTTTATTTTTTCATAACTGTGATCTGACTCCAAAGTATGTCACATGACACCCAAAAATAACAAAAAATTTTACTTTTCACAGCATATGTAACACCACTCCTTTGGGCTCATGTGTTTATGTACTGAATGTTAAGGGTGAATGTTACAATATAAGCACTTTACTAAGAAAATGTAAAATATGAAGAAAAACAACAAAGTATAAAAATAAAGGGAATAGTGCAACAGATTTGTGCCGAAGAATTGCAGCAGAAATAGCCGTCCACTGCCACAGAAGTTCTGCGGCAAATGGGAACCCTGCCGCAGAACTTTGCTCCAAAGTGCTGCAGAAAAATTGGGGCCCTGGGCATGGGTGCACCACTATCGTGCTGTTCGGTGACAGCACAATAGGGAATGGCTGCGCTGTACTGCACAGCATCTGCACGTGGCGGAACCACGTTGTAGAGTGCCATTTTGACTCAACTGAGCAATAGAGATGGCGTGGAGGAGGACAGCACAGTGGAGCCAGGTAGAGATGGCAAACTTGGTTGCCATTGTGGAGCCACTTGTTGGCCCACTATTTGGTGAGGCACCCCTGGGCAGGTCCAGGAGTCAGGTGTGACAGGAGGTGGCCGACGCCCTGGAGGAGGCCACCAATATGGGGTGGACGGTGGAGGAGTGCCGCCACAGATATGGGGACCTGAGGCGGAGGGACCCTGACTTGCTTGCCCACCTGCGGGCACGTGCCAGGAGGGGCATGGTGCCACAGCCAGGTAGGTGCAACATCCATACACTTTTATCTTCCGTATGGGTATCACGGTTGCATGTGTCCGGAACATGGGGGGGGGTGACCATCCGGTGTTGGCCGTGGTGGTGTTATCAGGGTGTGGGGTGGGTGGGTCTGGCTGTGTGGGATTGCACACACATGGGGGCAGGGGGAATTTGCTACAAGATTGTACTAATGTTTCTCTCTCCATGTTTGCACCTTAGGCCCAGATGAGCGACGGCTGGTGAGGGAGAGGAGGCGCCAGCAGGAGGACCATCAGTCCGGGAGGGGCGATGGCCCACAAAGGCAGAGGGACCAGCCTGATGATGGTGAGTGCCTTACATCCATGAATACTATTGCATGCTGTGTAACAGGGTGGGCAGCGGGGCATGGCTACCATCCATTGACACCACTGCCATGCACGCAACTTGTTACAGTCAGCACTGTCCAGTGGCACTGCATGTCTGGGAGTGCATCAATGGTGGTCCATGCATGCACCGGGTACCTGGCTGTGCCACTGCCTTCGCACCACATAGCCATATCACTGAACAGCCACAGTGGTGCTGTGCAGGACTTGGCCAGTGGGTGTGTGCAGTGGTCCGCATGGCTGTGTGCGCCTGGGTGGGCAGGTCTTGTGGATGCGATCACTGTGGGTGGTCACACACCATCACAGAGGCATGTCCCATGGCTGTATGCCATGCACAGTGGGTGGGCTGCATGGGGCTGTGCATTCACGCCTGTTGACTCTGCTCCCTTGTCCTAGGTAGACAGCAGTTGCAAGCCATCAGACGGACGCTGCAGGAGATACTGCAGGTGGCCAGGGCCTCCCTGGAACTATTGGAGAGGATTGACCATGTGGGAGTCAGACGGTGGCATGGTGGGAGGAGCAGCCAGAGCGGGGAGTGGGGCTCCTGATGAGCATCCTAATGCTCCTGATTTTCCCTACCCCACTGGACCCACCCTCACACCCCTCCTTCCTCTACCATTTGTTCACCTCTGCCCCTTACCCACTCCCACCTTGTTTGTGGCCCTCCCCCCAACATTTTGTATATATCTGTAAATAGTTTTGTGTGTTTTTTACAATAAATTTGCTTTGCTATACCTAATGTGGTGGTCTCTGTTTTGCAGCAGGCTATAGGTGCTCAGTTGCAGTGGTGTGCATGGCGTCAGGGGTGGTGCAGTCATGTGCGTGTGTGTGTGTGTCCGTGGGGAAGTGACTATGGTGTGGCAGTAGCTATCAGTCACTGTCTGTGGTTTGTGTGTTGTTCCCTGTGCACTGGATGACTGTGTGCAGTGGTTCATGGTGCATGATCTGTGTCCATGGTGCACCTGTCAGCCCGTCCATGGCCTGCGCAGCTGACACCTTTGCATGTCTGTGACCTGCACAGTCTGCTGGCATGTTAGTGGTGGCTGTCCATGCAGGACAGCCACTGTACCCGTCACAATGCCGGGTTGTCTCCTGTCACTGGTGTGGTGCATGTCTGCCTCAGGTGACACTGTGGCCTCCGCTGTTGTTGTTCCACCTCCATGCTGTGGCTTGTGTGTGTGTTGCAGGGGATGTGCACCACTGTCTGTCACTTGTGCTCCAGGCAAATGCTGGTGGCATGCAGCTCCACAGTGCCTGCGCAGGGTGGCTGGCACTCCTGTGCCATGGAGGAGTGCTGGCCATGTGTACACAGTTTCCATGGCCACACGCTAGGGGCTTGGTTGCCCTGCTACTGTGTCCCTGTGTTGGTGTGCCCTTGGGTATGGGTGGGTGTTTGTCCATGCACTGTGTTGCATCCTGTGGTGCATGCTTCCATGCACCACTGTGGGTGTCTACACTGGCTGTTGTGGCCAGTGCTGGGTCAGGGTGTGTCCTTGGGAGGGTGTGCAGGGTGCTGTACCACTGGTGGTGGGGTCAGGGGCATGCCCTGTCACGTGTGGGGTACCTCGTGTGCCGATGCATTGTCGGTCTCTCAGCTGTACCTCGGGGGGGATGTGCATGGTGGCACTGTGTATGCAGTCGTTGCATCGCTGTGTGCTGCCACCTGCTGATGGGTACTCATGGTGGGGCTGCCTTGCATGGTTCTGTGGTGCACAGGGATGCATTGTCACAGTGGGGGTGGTGGCATGCATGGGGTATCCTGCACTGTTGGATGCTGCTCCTGGGCAGGGTGTCTGGAGGGTCATGGTGCAGGGTGTGCTCTGCATTGGTGGGATGATGTGGCACGGGGTGGTTGACCCTCCTTGTGTGCTGGTCACAGCTTGCCAGGGGCTGTGATGGGGCACCATGGCCCAGCTATGGGTTGGTTGCTGGTCTCCATGGGCTAGTGGTTATTCCAGCTCTCCCCCAGTTTGCAGTGCATGGAGTGTGGGGGGACAATGTCTGTTCTGCTGTGTGTTCCTCTGCCCATCTGTGGCATGGGTGGTGGGCCCCTGCATCCCTGGTTGTGCTGTTGTATTGCTGCCCTGCTGCTGGGAGCGTCCCTGGTTGTGCTATGGCGCATCTAGGCTGCTCAGCTGAACATCCCTTGTTGCACTATGGCACAGGTGGTGCGATATTCATTCGTCAGCTGTAGGCACATCTTGGCCTGTGCAGTTTTTGAATATCACACCTCTTGCGCATGGGCGCAATGGACTTGCGCTTGCTCCTGCTGTTGCGCACTTTTTGGGTGCAGTTTGAATATCTGGGCCTGTTTATACAATATACATTACCATTTTTTACTAAGAAATTAATTAAAACAGTACTTTGTCAAGAGAACACCAGCTAGCTAGATACATTTTTTTTATCTCTACAGTAGGATACGTTACAACATTTATTTTGCTAGTTGGGTATATTATAGATAAATTGCCAGCCAGCTGGGCCAAGCAGTGGCATGCTTCAGCCAGCGCAAGCTAATTATGTTCCACAGCACTTCACATCTCCATGCTACACTCTGCCTAAACTGAATCTTGCACTTTGCTGTGACACTGCCTATCCTAAGCCACAGGTTACAGCTGTCCCTTCTACCCTGACTGCCCAGAAAGAAAAAAACAGCCACCGTAACTAAAAAAAAAAGCCAAACCTAACAAGAACAGAAGGAGCTTCATAAATCATTGCAGTCGGCGATCCTCAGTAGAGCAAGATGGAAACCACTAATTGCAGCCCCCCCACCCCAGCTAAGAGACCTGGAACATTAAAATCCAAAAATACAGCAAATATATATTTTCATTTCCATTGGCTCTTCTGAAATGAAATCAGTGAAAATTAACCAAAAATAAGCATTAGTTTTTAACAAGAAGCAGTTCAAACTTGTACTTGTGACTCTTACTGTTCAGCAAACCACAATTCCGTGCCAACTAGTTAAAAATAGTAATGGTCATTGTTTAAAATGGACATGTGATGGTGGCTTAACCCTTGCAAGGCCACAGACTGATATAGCAGTCCAAGATTCCTATACATTCTAATTCTGTCAGCATCTTAAGGGTTAAGAGATATGTTATTTATCTTCATCCTTGGGCAGTGACCTCTTTTGACCTCGTCCATGGCTTCGTCACTCATGAAGGTCAAAAGATCACTGCCCACTCATGAAGATAAATAGCATATCTCTTCAGCCACCATCATACAGCATATCCCCTGAATATTGGACAATAGATTTAAAACATGGTGAGTGAATTTATGTCTAACATCAGATTTCTGGTTCACAAGGCTTAGTTGAAAAAGTCTTTTGTATGATTATTTTTCAGATAATGGAGTGGCAACCACACTGAGCTCCCAACAGTTCCCTCCATAGACTCTCTCTTGACCATGTAGTCCTGGGTAAGTAGTGGGCAGTAAGTCCATGAGAAGGTTGGTGACAGTGCTGGCAGTGTCCCCAAGTGGTGGGCAGACTGGAGACCAGGGAAAAGGTTAGGTGAAAAAAGAAATTCTAGAGAATGGGCTGGCCTGCCAGTGCAGCGGCAAGGCGTCTATCTGTGATGTCAACATTCTGGGTTCGAGGACAGACCCGGGAGTTGGAGGGCTGGCTGGGGGAGAGGGATTGAGCATCCTATGGACTGCTCTCCCTTTCTAGGGGAAGAGTGTCCTGCACAATGAGGACCCCTGGTGGAGGCTGGGGGTCCTGTGTGGCCTGCACCACATCTTTCAGGGGGTAGGGTGGACACTGGCATCATTGCACATCCCTGCTCCTGGAAGAAAAACTACTGAAAAAACTACTGAAAAATCATGGCCACAAAAGATGGCCCTGCTCCCCACTCAGACCGTTGTCTGCTGGGGGTGGGGTCCTGCTCCCGAGGCCCCACCCTAAGGGGCAAGCCAGGGCTTTGTGACCCACATTCCCGAGGAGTGCTCCCCTGCCCAGCAGTCCTGTCCAAGGTGGGAAACCAGGAGATGGGGAGAGGTAGGTGGAGTTGGGGACTGAAGCCTTCACCGCTCCCCCCAAAAAAAGAAATTCTAGAGAAAATGACTCACTTTAAGTCATTCACAGTCAAATGTTGTTTACAAGTTCAGATAATATGATAAATGAACATTGCATATTACTCTAAAGTGTGATATATATATATATATATATATATATATATATATATATCTTTATACAATGGGGTATGAAAATCCTGTTACCTCATTGGTCAAAACACATCACATGACTGTAGTATATCCTGTAATAACCCTTGGCTGAGAAATGGCATTTATAAAAAACGTACTTAAACACATTTAAAATTTATTTTACACATGGGTCCATTGTATAATCACAATAAGGCACTCCAGGGTGTGGGTTATTGGGGGATTTACTCACTTCTTGTGTGGTTAAGTCACTTGGATGCGTCTCATGACACACCCCACAAGGCGTGGGCAAATCCCCCCAATAATAATAATAATAATTTTTATTTATAAGGCGCCTTTCAGTTGTCAAGGCGCCATACATAAATAACAGATTAAAACAGTAAAAATCATTAAAAGAAATTCATCTAGATCGGAACAATTAATTCAGTCAGTATTCTAAAAATGCAGTTTCCCACAAAAAAGTCTTCAAACCTCTCTTGAAACCCTCCACAGAGGTGCACTCCCTCAACCGACGGAGTAGAGAGTTCCAAAGGGTGGGGGCCACATACAAAAAAGCCAGAGCGCCTGAAGATTTCAAATTTACTCTTGAACTTCTAGCGCTAATTTCTCACGTGAAAGTGGAGGATCGATGGGCGATAAGGAACCAGAAGTTCTTTCAGATAGACTGGGCCCAGATCGTGTAGGGCTTTGAAAGTCAGCAATCTGACTTTAAAGGTGATCTGCCACTGAATTGGCAGCCAGTGTAGTTCACGCAGCACTGGAGTAATGTGACAGGATGTACTAGAACTTGTCAAAAGCCAGGCTGCAGTGTTCTGCACTAGCTGCAGGCGACAGATTTCAACCCCAAAAAGCCCTAGATAAAGGGAGTTGCAATAATCCAAGTGTGAGGACACGAAGGCGTGGACTAACGTTGGCAAGTCGGCAGATGGAACAAGATGCCAAATCCTGGCGATGTTCCTAAGATGATAAAAGGAAGTCTTGATGACTGCTGACACCTGCAAATACAATGTCAGCCCATCATCGAGAACTACCCCCAGGTTCCACACCTGTTCAGAGGTCGGGAGAGGAACGCCTCCAAGAAAAATTCCGAAAGACACACCATTACCCAACCCCCCTATCTATTGACCCGGGTCCACAACCAGTACCTCAGTCTTATCAGAGTTCAATCTCGGACAGCTAGAATTCATCCACTTCTGGATTTCTTTTAGACAGCTATTAAAGACTGAGAGAGCTCCCTCCTGGTCGGGAGCAAAAGAAAGGTAGAGCTGGGTATCATCTGCGTAGCAGTGAAACCTCAGCCCATACCTCCTTACAATGTCTCCGATGGGTAGCATATACACCGCAAATAACATGGGTGACAATACTGAACCCTGAGGCACCCCACACGACGAAGCCATTGAATCAGAGGAAAAAACCCCGGACACAACTGTTTGTGATCTCCCAGTGAGGAATGATGTGAACCATCTTAAGACGGTTCCAGATAGTCCACAAAACAGCCTCAGACATTCTGTCAACACCATGTGACCTACAGTATCGAATGCTGAAGAAAGGTCGAGGAGAACCAAAATGGAACGACTCTTCTGCTCTCTGGCCATCAAGAGATCATTGAGCACCCGAACCAACGCTGTCTCGGTATTATGTCTTTTACAAAAAACAGACTGGAGGGGTTCAGAGACATCATGGATGGTCAAATGGTCCTCCAGTTGTGCAGCCACTACTTTCTCAATCACCTTCCCAACAAAGGGAAGGTTAGAGATAGGTCATTAGTTTTCGAGACAGTCAGGGTCCAAGGTAACTTTGTTCAAGAGGGGTGTCACCACCACCTCTTTTAGGGAGCTAGGAAACTCACCAGGTTCCAGGGAGCACGTGACTATCTGCACAAGGACTGGACCAATGATGTCAATATAACCCAAAATTAGGGAGGTCGGTCCAGGATCCAAACTACAGCACATAGGGCACATATGCTGGCCGATCCTCATGACATCAATGAACTCCAGCTGACTGAAGGAACTCCAGGAAAACTGAGGTACCATGATCTCACACCAGTTCACGGCAACCCCCCTAGAGTGTGATGGCAGCAGTTCGGCCCTAATGTCGACCACCTTATTTACGATGAACCGAGCAAGCTCATCGTACTCCAACTGTGAAAAGACTTTCTGAACTTGCAGACAGGTTGGGTTGCACAGTCTGTCCACAGTTCAAAACAGCTGAGCTGGTTGATTCCGGGCAACCACAAACTCGCTGGACAGGAACTCTGTCTTCTTACGGGTGATTCCAGATTGATAGACCAAATAATGATTCATCAATCTAAGGTGGTCGGCATCAAGGGTGGACTTTCGCCAGCAATGCTCTAACCTTCGCCCCTGTCTCCGCATCTCCCTCAACATCCCATCAATCCAAGGGGACTTGGGTCAAAGGGAGAGGGAGCGAACACAAACTGGAGCAATGAAATTCAGAGCCCCCACAATGGCTGCATTATAGGCCGACACAAGGGTCTCTGGATCACTGCTTGCCAACGTCGGGGATGAGAGGTCAAGCACCACCGCAAGGCCTTGGGGATCTATATCCAGCAAAGGGCGGTACCTAACCAACTCCATAGGGGCAGGCCTTCTAGAGGGGTGCAAAAATAAACCCCACGGTGTAATGATCTGACCACTCGATGGGTTCCACCCCCACATCGGATGCCTTGACCCCTAGAAGGAAGATTAGGTCCAAGGAGTGTCCACATTTATGTGTAGCAGAGGAAACCACCTGTGTAAGGCCCAGCATTGTTATTAACTGGAAGAAATGTTGACCAAATTGCGAGAGTTTGTCGTCGACCCAGGCTTTGAAGTCACCCAGAACCATCAATCTGGGGGACTCGAATGCCATATCGACGATGAAAATCTGCCACTTCCTGAAGGAATCGCTTCTCATCACCGGGTGGATGGTAAATGAGGGCGATTCGAAAGCCTACACCTGCTACTATTATACACTCAAAGGGCTCAACCCACCCCACTAGGACCTCCGTGAGGCCGAGTTCGGTCTTGAAACAGACCACAACCCCTCCCCCCCATGATCCAATCCCCAACCCACCCCCTGTTGTGCCTTAATGCTTAAATAATACATGGATGTGACTCAAATCCAATTATGAAAGCCATCATTTATTTTCCGATATACTGTACAACACCCCTGAAATGAAAGTAATGTATTGATGGCAATTAAACTCAAACACCAAAGCAATTAAACTCAAACACCACAGGAATTAAACTCAAACTCCACAGCAATTAAACTCAAACACTACAGCTAAAAACCTCACCAAAAACACAAAAATCCCACACACAAAATATAAACATCTATCTTATTAAAAGAAAAATGAATTAAAGTGACTAAGCAAAATAAACAAATCTTAATAACTGAATGTAACATAGCAATTAACACTACATGCTAATGATTACAATGAACTACCTAAGCTGCCACTAATGAAAATAATTGTTATGCAAATGAAACAATAAATACTGATTGTCTTGGAGGAGTGGGCATGAACGATAGCAGTACACAGGTGATAAGGTGCAAACGCCCTTAGATGTATGTTTATTCAAATAATAAGTAGAACAGAAGGCAAAATGGTTGTTAGTTCTTGTCAGGATATAGTCTTTTTACAAAACAAATTCACTTGAAAAGACAACAAGGCAGATTTCCTTTTTACTGGTAATGTCTGTCAGGCTCTTTAAGGCTAAGAATCTTTTCTTTGTCCATGGGTTATGGATTGGTGGGGGAGTTGGGCAAGACATGGGAAAACAAGGATCTGTATGCACCAGACAGGTTGCACCTTAGCAAGGAAAGCTCGGAGGTCCTAAAGCAGAAGTTGGGGGGGGCGGAGGAGGATACATACAAACTAAGTACAATTTAAACTAGGTAAGGGGGGGGTGAAGGGATGGGCAGCCACCAGGCAAGGGAGTCCTTTAGACTTCCTCCCATAGCTATGCAGGAGTGAAATTTGAAAAGAGGAAGGGATGGGGTGAGGGGAAGGCAAAGAAGGGGTAGAACCACAGTGGAGGGTAGTTTCATTGAATGCTAGGAGCCCAGGTATCAAGACAGTAGAATTGCAGGCAATGATGATGAAAGGAGAGGTGAACATAGCTGCCATCACTGAAACATGGGCTACCCAATACCAGGACTGGGACCTAGTTATCCCAGGGTTCAAGCTATACTGTAGGGACAGAGAACAAGGGAAAGGGGTGGCTATCTATATTAGGGAAGGGATAATGTGCAACGGGGGGGGGGGGAAGACAGAGTGGAAGCCTTATGGGTGCAACTCCAGAGCTCAAAGGGTAGGAAGGTTAGATTGGGGCTTTTGTATAGGCCTCTGACTCAAAATTAGGAGATTGATAGGGAGCAAATAAGGAGGCTTAGCAGCAAAGGCAGCACTGTGGTGGTTGGGGACTTCAACCTACCAGGGGTAGATTGGAACTTCCTGGCATCCTCATGTGCCATGGAGCAGATCCTCCTGAAGGTCTTCCAGGATGGCTTCCTGGCACAGAAGGTAACAGAGCCAACTAGAGAGTGAAACATTCTGTAGCTGGTGCTGACGGATGGTGAACAAGTATAAGACATTGGGGTGGAGGATCCCCTGGCGTGAAGCAATCGCTGCACAGTGTGGTTCTCCCTCAATCTAGGAAAGGACGTAGCCACAACAAAGACTAAGGTTCTGGAGTTCAACAGGGTAGATTTTGGCTGGATGGGATGTATATTAGAAGAACTCCTAGCTAACATCGGCCCAGACATAATGCTTAGCAAAAATGGGCAATCAAGCTGGGACTGGCAGATGCCACTAGCACATGTGCAAATAGCCAGAGTAAAAAAGTCAGGATCGAAAAGCCAAGCTGGATGAACAGGGAGGTAGTGGAGATGGTGAGGGAAAAGACAGCTGCCTATAGGAACTATAAAAGATCTAACTGTGAAGAGGACAGGGAGGAATACATGAGGAAACCCAGAGAGGTGATTAGAATAGTAAGGGCAGCGAAGGCATTGAGAGAACTGAGGCTAGCACAGGGGATCAGAGAAGGGGAAAAGTATTTCTTCAGGTATATAAGGGAGAAGAGAAACAGTAAGGATCAGATTGTAAGGATCAAGAAAGGTGGAGGATGGGTGGGAAAGGGAGTAGAGCAGGCAGAAGTACTCACTGGGTACTTCTGATCAGTGTTTATCAGGGAGGGAAAAGGGCCCATGCCTAAGGAGACAGGTATAGTGGGGGTAGGGGGAGATGAAGTTATGGATGGGGAGAGACCAGTGGACAGGGTGCTGGAGGGCCATAGGTCCCTGAGGGTGGATAAGGTGCCAGGGCCAGATGGAGTGCATCCAAAAGTCCTGAGAGAGTTGGCTGAGGTCATGGTGGTTCCACTGGTGGACTTGTTGAACACCTCCCTGGATACTGGGTGCATGTCCAGGGACTGGAGGATGGTGCATGTGGTGCCCGTCCATAAGCGTGGGCTCAGGGATGAACCAGGGAACTACAGACTGGTGAGACTTACAGCCATTGTAAGAAAGCTAATGGAGACTATCCTCAAGGAGAGGCTGGTGAAATTGCTGGAGGAGAATGGTCTCCAGGACAGCAGGCAGCAAGGGTTTGTCTTGGGCAGATCCTATCAGACAGACCTGTTTGACTTTTTTGATTGAGTTATGCAGGCACTGGATAAGGGCCATGCAGTGGATGTCCTTTACCTAGACTTTCGCAAGGCCTTCGACTTGGTGCCTCATGGAAGGCTGACCAGCAAGTTGTGTAGCCTGGGAGCAGGGATGAAACAGGTTAGGTGGGTTAAGTGATTGGATTAGTTGGATTACTTGGAAGAATTAGACAAAGTAGGCCAATGGCCCATTTAATTGTCTCCCACTCCTAGTGGGAGTATTTTTAATGACCGTTGATTAAGAGCTATTCGTCTAGTCCATTTTTGAAGGCATCAAAAGATATTAAATTTAACAATTTAGGTGGTAGCAAGTTCCATAATCTCACA
This sequence comes from Neoceratodus forsteri, assembly GCA_016271365.2. Lineage (NCBI taxonomy): Eukaryota > Metazoa > Chordata > Ceratodontiformes > Ceratodontidae > Neoceratodus > Neoceratodus forsteri. The sequence continues at coordinate 1,735,591,357 of CM057449.1, forward strand.
GATCTGACCGTACAGAAATGGTGTCTCTTAGTGGTACTAACTCTAGGTATGAGTAGTTGCCTGTTGTGAGATCGTAACTGAGTTGACCTATGGTTAAATTGCAGACCACATAGAACCACAAGTTCATTATTTTTCATGATGTTAAATAACAATAATAAATCCCCTATTTTCCTTTGAATCTGTAAGCTAAATAGTTCTAACAGGTGAAGTCTGTCTTCATAACTCAAGGAATCTAGGTGAGATATTAATTTTGTTACTCTTCTTTGAGTTCTTTCCCAGAAGTTAACATTACACCTTAGGTATGGGTTCCATAGTGGGGAAAGTTCAGGTGTGGAATAACATACGTTTTATACGACTTCATTATGTAATGTCTGTTTCTTGCAATAAATTATCTTTTTAATGAATAAACTATTCTATTTGCTATATTTGGGCTGGTTACAGGATAGTCAGCAGAGGGTAGTCATGGGGTATGAGCTATCGGAGCCCAGAACTGTAACAAGTGGGGTCCCATAGGGCTCATTGCTGGGACCAGTGCTGTTTAACATTTTCATTGCCAACATAACGTATAGGAAAAAAAGTAAGATCAGCCTCTTCGCAGATGACACAAAGATCTGGGTGGAAGTGGATGGTGGGGAAGACGGTTAAGTACTCCAAGAGGACTTAGCAAGACTTGAGGGCTGGTCAAACACATGGCAACTAGGGTTCAATGCCAGGAAGTGTAAAGTCATGCACTTGAGGGTCAGAAATCCTGGGAATAGTTACTGATTGAGGGGAGAAGTGTAGTTATCTAGTTCAATGGAGAATAAGGATCTTGGAGTACTAGTAACAGGGGAAATAAACCACTCCATGCAGTGCAGGAGGGCAGCAGCAAAGGCAAATAGAATGCAGGGGTGCATTGCAAGGGGAATCATCTCCAGGAGAGAGGAAGTCATTCTGTCCCCGTACAGGTCCCTGGTGAGGCCTCCTTTGTTAGTACTATGTGCAGTACTGGTGCCCCTGTTTGAAAAAGGACATCAAGCTACTGGAGGGGGAACAGTGTAGGGCAACAAAAATGATCCTTGGATAGGGGGATAAACCATATGAGGAGAGACTGAGGGAGCTCAACATATATTGCCTGGAGGATAGAAGGGAGAGAGGGGATATGATTGAGACCTTCAAGTACTTAAAGGGCATGAACAGAGTTAACGCCAAGGGTATGTTTAGATTAAAAGGTGGGAGAGAGACTGGGGAACACAGTCTGAAACTGGAAGGAAGATTCAGGAGGGAAATGAGGAGGCACTATATTACAGAAAGAGTGGTTACAGGGTGGAATGTGCTGCTAGAGGAGGAGATATTATTTGGGTTGGTGGGCAGCTTTAAGAGAGGGTGGGACAGGATCAAAGGGAGGGTCAGAACTAAGGGTGGGCTCGGGGTGAAAAGGAAGTAGGAGGAAATCCAGCAGAGGGGGGCAAGGGGAGGGGAGGCAGCTGCAGTTTAAATGACTGGCTGCTGTACACTCGAGCAGACTCGACAGACTGTAAGGCCTGTATCTGCTGGCAATTTCATATGTTTGTATTTTCCTTGGCTGCTGTATACTCTCCTCTTGGTGAGTTGGACTCAGCTTTCCCTTCTCCAGTTCAGAGCTCAAGCTGGAGATCCTCCTGTTTCACACACTCTCTAATTCTCTTTCTATGGCTCCCTTTTTATACATCCCCATGGGTCAGGTGATCTGTCTTGTTGTACCTCATTGACATCATTAACACATTTTATCATTTTTATGAATGTATTCTCTTAAGCAAACATATGAAACTTTAATACATGAACAACAGTAAAATCACACATGTGTAGTGCCCCAAAGTATGGGGCCCAACAGAATTAAATAATTACTTGAATCAAGTGCCCCTTAGAGCCCTGGACAGGTGGGCATCAGGGCTGGCATAAGGGCTGTGTATTGGGCTGTGTGACCTGTTAGTTCATGTGTTCCCCTCTCCATCCCAATGCAGTAGGGCAGTTTGAATAAAAAAGAAAAAAAAGTTTTCTTTACTTTCCTGGCTGCTTGCTCTGTCAGCCCCCCAAGCAGGCAGCATAAGCTGTAGCTGACCACATGCTGGGACCGCCATCCCTGCCCAGCACGTGGTGTTTTGTTTCAGAATTAAAAGACTAGTGTAACATAGGTTTGGGGTTCCAGAATCAGAATCCCGAGTGCAAGAGTTTGAAAAGTATTTTTTCTGGGTAGTTTCCTGTTGGAGTTGGGACCAAGTGGACGAAGAACACAGTGCAGAGGACAAGTTTTGGCTTACCTGTTGGTTGAAGTCATCTCACAGCTTGTCTGTGTGCCTCAGTGGTCCCTGCAGGCTTCAGCTTCCCAGTGCATCCAGCATGGTGTTCCCTTGGTGCAGGCGTCAGGCCCTGTTGTGTTCCGAGGTTCAGACATGTGTCAGTGGCTTCACTCCTTTCTTGACCATGGTGTGGGCTCATTTTAACCCTGTTTATTATTTCAACTTATTTAAAAAGTTTCACAGGTTCCTTGTTGGCGGCAGTGCCCAGGAGTGCATCTTCCATTTGGCGTTGGTCTAGTGAGTATTGGGCGAGGAGTCTAGAAGGAAGAAGACCCAGCATGGTCCCGCCTGCAGTCCTTCCCCTACCTGCTACCTCCCAGCCTCCCGATCTCCCCATTCTTCACCATGGGCCAGGGCAGTGACTCGGCAGCAACACCATCAGTTGGGTGCTGATCGCCTGATTTGTTAAAACAAAACAAAAAAGAAATTGTTTAAACACGCTAGAGGGTGCTTTAGAAATTAGTTGAGAGCTGTGGGGTGGGGTGGGCTGGTGGCAAAATTTAAATAAAATTAATATTCACTAGGTGTCACAATGCCTAGGGAGGGTCTAAGGCACAGAAGCCCTGATCTGAAAATATAAATATTTATTAGGAAAGCTTCCAGAGGTGGAGCAAAGGGGAGTGTACAGAGCACTGTGTAGGGCTGAGCCTACATTGATATTAATAAGGATCCCCTGAGAGGAGGTTAGGGGCAGAATAAGGCTCACAAGTTAAACTAAAAGCAGCCCAGGGGAACTAATTGGCCATGGGTCATTAAGCCCCAGGTGTTGCTGTTGCCTTCTTTTTATCTTGTGGAACCCATCTAAGTGAGTCAGCTGGAGCCAAGGGCAAGCCCCATTCGTCCATAGGGGATAGTGTGTAATAATTTGCACTCAGGGCACCATTGCCAGTGACTAAGTTGCATTGGTGGAAGGGATACTATAACTCCTTTGGACCACACATAGAGGTGTCTGGAGCGCAGGTGTAGGCTAGAAAATTTCCCCTAACAAGTGCTAGTGGAAGGGGAGAGGGTTGATTGGGTCTATTAACGGGGCAATTTAGAGTGGCAAGAATTTTGAACTGTGTCTGATCTGTTAAATTGCTGCAATTGCCCCGAACAGTGTTTTGCAACCTGCAATTGCCTGAACTGTATTTTGCACCCTGCAAATATACAACAGTGTTTTGCACCCTGTCATTACCCTGAACTGTGTATTGCACCTTGCAATTGCCCCTGAACTGGCTATTTGCCCTCTGTAATCTGCAATTGCCTGAACTGTGATTTGCACCCTGCAATTGCCCCAAACGGTGTTCTGCAACCATCAATTGCCCTGAACTGTGTTGTTTTGCTCCCACAATCTGCAACTGCCCTTAACTCTGTGATTTTGCCCCTGCAACCTACAATTGTCCCAAACTGTGTTCTGCAACCTGCACTTGCCCTGAACTATGTTCTGCAACCCACAATTGCCCTGATCTGTTGGGTTTTGCCCCTGTAACCTGCAATTGCCCCGAACTATATTTTGCACCCTGCAGTAGCCCCAAACTAGGTATTTGCCCTCTGCTACTGGCAATTGCCCCTGAACTGATTATTTGCCCTCTTCTACTGGCAGTTGCCTCCAAACTGCTTATTTACTCTCTGCTAATGGTAATTGCCCTCAAACTGGTTATTTGCCCTCTGCGATTGGTGATTGCCCCTGAACTGTTTACTACAACCTGGGTCTACCTCTTAATTCATCAGCACCTGCCCAGAGAGTCGTCAAACATCCTCGTCAGGCTGGTTTGGGAATCATCTCACCACTGAGCTCCTGATTGTGCTACAAGTGCATATTCCCTGTTTGAGCACCTCATCGACACATCATAATGTTCTGTTTCCCCTAGTTAGCATACCTGCCAGCTAGGAGAGGCCTACCTGCTGTTCTGATTCATCTTTGTTCCTATTCTGTTAAGGTGCTCAGTCAGCATTGGAGTTACACCTGCTCACCAGTAAGGGACCATCCCATCCAGCTCCCAGAAGATTCAACACTCTGTTGGTTATTTTGTTTTTCTTTCAGCCACCACTTGATGTTGCTGCTCGGAGGCCAGCATCTGGACCTGGTGCCTGAAGACTTTCAGTGTGGGTTCACTTCTGGAGACCCGCATCATCCTGGTTGCATCCTTGCTTCTGCTCACATCGTCTTGTTCATCTTGTCTCATCCTGGCAGCCCACTGGAGGGTTTGTGCTGAAGCATCTTTTTCAGTTCTTTTTGTCTCAGCAGCCCACTAGAGGTTTTGTGCTGAAGCATCTTCTTCAGTTCGTTTTATTCCAGAAGTCCACTGGAGGGTTTGTGCCAAACCATCTTCTTCAGTTCATCTTGTCCCCACAGCTCACTGGAGGGTTTGCACTGGAATCTTTTCCATTCAGTTCTTTTGTTCCAGCAGCCCGAGAAAAGGCTATTTTGCCAATGAACACATGGCCTGTTTATCAGTTCTCTCCTGAGTCCCAGTGGCCATACGGAGGCCTCCACTGATGTGTCAGTTCAGTGTTGCAACCAAGATTTTCCAGTGTCCAAGTAGCTTCCTTCCAATGCACCTGAAGTCTGTGCACACAGTATTGCCACCAAAAGTGTACTCCAAAGTAAACTGAATCATTGAACCCTATGTAGCACTTCAGTGTTCTCTAGCTGTCTAAAGAGCTCTTAGTACCAGTGGTTGACCAGCTTTTGTTCATCTTAGAGTTCTCAGTTCAATATAGAAATATAGACTTTTTAGGTCAAGGTGCACCTTTTAGACCTCTGATTATTTATGTACAGTATGTGTAGTTACCATTTAGAGAGTGATTGTTCTGTATATTCTTCATGCCTTTATTACTGCCAGTATTGTCCCCTGTTAGAGTGTCATCCTATCCCTTTTGGATAATAAGTCTTTCTTCATCAAACCTCTGTGGACAACTCCTGCCTCTCCTTTTTGGGTGCCTCCATCCACCTATCTAGGAACCTATAGTGTCCCCTCACCACAACACCTGCTGGGGGTGACACTGGTGTTGGTGGAGAAACAAATTTCCTGATTATTACATCCATCTTTCAGAGAGAAAGACAAAGCAAAGAACTCCACCACTTACCAGCAGCACATGTGCACACCTTAAAACTTTTCCCTGTCACCAGTGTTATGATATTTATTTACAGATATGTTTTTATGAGTGGCAGATCTTAGTTATGAGCTCCTCACACCTTTGTACCTTCCCTAAATCATCCTTCAGTGTGTATATATATCAAGTCTGTGGCTGACCATCACCTTGGAAACAGCACCAGCTGCAGTTGAGTGAACTGAATTGCTGAGGCCGTGCACTGAAACAGTCTCACATTTCATTTACCTTTCAGTTAACCCCCTCTCTTTGGTGTCTCAGGGGAGCCAGACTATCCATTTGCTTCAAATAAAAACACAGAAACATACAAATTGACGGCAGATAAGGACCACTTGACCCACCTAGTCTGTCCATTTTACCTATGTACTATAACACCACAGATCCTACTTGATCTCTGACTTTTACCTTTTCTTTTCTATTGCTAGGGTTCCCTTGTGCCTGTCTCATGCATTCTTTAATTCCCCTACCATTTTTGCCCCTAGCACCTTGGCTGAGAGGCTGTTTCATGCATCCACCACCCTTTCTGTGAGCTAACGGTGTATAATAAAACATACTAACTTTGTTTTTTTGTAGCTGTTTCTATGTTAGTATTAATTCAGGCAAAACAAAAGGGAGGTTAATGTGTGTATCCTGCAAGTGCACTGCACATACTGCATGTATGTCTCTGTCTCTATATGTCAAATTTCATAATGTATCATATAAAACAAATGCCAAGAAAGTGTTGTATATGAGGATATACAGGTAAGTAGCTTTGGGCACATGGACTATTGGCTACTTAGCCCTATCAGTTGCATTATATCCTCATCTACGACTTTTTCCTAGCATTTATTCTTTCTTTATTATAGTGGCACGGTAGCACCACTATATTTAGGGTTCAGCAAGGCTTTCTATGTTAAACCTCAAATTTTGCACTTTAATTACTTTGCAACCATTCAATACATTCGCAAAACATTTTGCATGCGCAGCCTCATGGGGGTAGATATCTTGATGCGCCAAGTTGGATGTGCAGATACCTAGATCCAGATAGTGCAGAAACATAAAAAAATTGCCCCTTTTCACTGTTTTTTTGTCGGTGCACTGCACCTAGATGGTTTGGAATTTTGGTCTGACAATTTCGGGGTAGAAAGTGCTTGGGTCAAAGAAGTGCCTTTCTCTTGTTTGGTGCAAAACTATTAATCTGTTCCAAAGTTATTAAACTTTAAAATTCCCATTATTTTCAATAGAATTTCACTCTCCAGGATACTGGAATGGAACAAAAAAATAATTTGGTCAAACAGAAAAAGGATTCTTTTTCATTAGGGGCCAATACTTTTTCATGAGGGAAAATTCCTTTTTCATTTTCTGCCATCTTGTTTTCCATTTTTTCAAAATAAATAACATTGAAACCCAGAAAAATAAACTCCTCCACAGACACCAACATATGTATCTTGCTTATCGGGACTCTGTAAGGTGAATTCTGCAGTTATCTGGTGCAAAAATGATCTTGCAATGTGTTTTTTTTTAATTTTTAAAATCCCTTTTCATCACTTGCCGATGCTTTTTTTGAGTCCTTGTTCTCATGAAAAAGGATTATGTCTTAAAAAAGATTTCAGACTTAGTTTGTATCCTGCTTTTTTCATGCATCCTTTTTCGTGAGAAAAAAAAGGATCTCTTCTGATGAAAAAAGAGCCATTCTCACAATAAAGGATTTCAGACTTTGTTTTTTCCCAACTTTTTAAGTTTGCGCATGTGCATCAAACTTCTTACGATGACTGACTTTTGAGGGGTGTGACACTGTCTGTCCAATGCAGAGTGCTCTGCAAGGGGATCAACAGTATCACACCAATCATTAACCAGGCTGATAGTGACACTTTTTTGACTGAAGTGGTCTGCACTTGAAAAAACAGAGCCGCACCAATCATGTGGTGGCTTTTTCCTTTCATCTGCAGGACACCACCCAGCAAAGAGCTGTTTGCATCCCAAAGAGCCTGGCTGACATCTCTGCCCCCCCCTCACCACCCCACCGGTCCCTTCCTTCTCCAGCCCCTTGCACCCCTGGCTGACATCTTAAGCCCTGTGAGGCATAAATAAATTTACAGTAGTGCTGCCGGAGCAGCGATTCTGGAAGGTGGGAGGAGACACTTTCCTCCCCTGCCTACTCTGCTTTCCACTGACTGCTTTTGCTCCTCTTCTCCCACCCAAGCAAAGTAGGCCATAGCCTAAGCTCTGTATGGGCTGGAAGTTTACAGTACCCAAAGGCACTTTCACTTTAAGCACGATCACGCTAGTGGATCCCCCTCAAATGCCAACATCGGGGTGCTCAATCCCCATGTCAGCATATATGTTCCCTCCCCCATTAATGTGGCACACTGGGAGCACACCCCAGTGTGCCAAAAAACTACCTCTGATGTTTCCAATACCGGGATGCCCAGTCCCAGCATCGGATGCACTGCCCCCCCACAACCCTATATTCTCAGCCGACCGGGTGCCCAAATCTGGACTCACTGATCCACCCCTACCTGGCAGCACACTGGGAACCCACCCCAGTGTGCCAAAAATCAATTTTATTAATATTTCACCTGTAAAAAGAAAATAGTCCCACATGGTCTTTTTTTAAACCTGAAAAAAAAGAAAACAGTCCCTTGCTGTTTCCACCAGCTATCCTTCCCAACCCGCACCCTCCCTCTGCGCACCCCACCTCCCTGCACCCCCCTCACCCATACTTACCACCAGAGGTCAGGATCAGCAATCTTCTGTGGACTGGGAACACATCTGCACTCTTCAAAGATCAACCAGGAACTGAAGAAATGACCGTAAGCCCTATAATGGTAGTCATGGGGGGGGGGGTGTTTCAACTTAGGTTGATATCTCAGCCAATTTTTGGAGTTTTGATCCCAAATTTTCAACATGGGGTTCATGGGACCCCACCTCATGTAACTGTCACTGTCATTTCATTTCTCAGTTCTTAAAGGTGATTTTACAGTTGCTATGAAGAATCACCTTTTGGGACCAATTAACAAAACAACAGTGCCACTGTTCATGAGCTGGGGTCCCAAAAAACACTTGTTGCAAATTTGGTGAATAAAAACTCCAAAAAATGACTGCATTATGAGTATCTGTTGTGCAGTTTCCATGCATGCTCATAACTTCATCAATTTTTACCATTTTTTTTTAAATAGGTACTTTAAACCAATGGGAATTTTTTTTCTGGGGTTTTTATGTATGATCTGGGTGTTAAAAGAATGTGATTCTCTGAGCAACTGTCATAAGTCTCTGAGGAAGGACTTGGTTGATCCAAAAGCTTAGACTTTGTTCTCTTTTTGTAACCTCTGTGTTGGTCCAATAAAAGATATCAAACCATTTGCTTCTGCATCTGTTCTTACAAGGGACAATACGGTAACTAATCTATTGCTATATATAAAAAAATGGTGATTTACACATTTTGGGACACTATATCTCAATGCCCTCACATGCAACTGAAATGAAGCTTATAACTTCATGAGATGTCTGCTTCATTATGGGGCATGGCAAATTTCATGTGTATCACCTGAACTTTCTGAAAGTTATTGAAACATAAACTATTAAGCTTAACATAAAAATGAAGAAAGAATTTGACAACAAATGGTGATTTACACATTTTGGAACTGCAGTTCTCCAGAGGTGCATACCCAATCAAAATGAAACTTGGCATGACAAGAGACCTTGAGGATGCATGCCAAATGTCATGCAAATTACAAGAAAATCTATGAAGTTATCAAAGTGCAAAATGTGAAACAAAGAAAGAATTTGACAAAAAATGGTGATGTGCACCTTTTGGGACTGTGTATTTCAAGACGTGCACTTCCAATCAAAATGAAACTTGATATATCAAGAGACCATTAGTCTAAGAGATATATACCAAATTTCATGTAAAGCTCAAGAACAGCTGTGAAGTTATTAATGCACAAAGTGAAACAATCGGGAGAAAGAATCTGACAAAACATGTGGATGTACACATTTAGGGACTGCATATCTCCAGACGTGCACTCCCAATCAAAATGAAACTTGGTATATCAAGAAACCATTAGCTTTTGAGGGTACATGCCACATTTGATGTAAATTGCAAGAACAGCTACAAAGTTAATAATACACAAAGTGAAACAATCAAAGAAATAATTTGACAAAAAATGGGATGTACACATTTTGGGACTGTATATCTCCAGAGGTGCTCTCCCAATAAAACTGAAACTTGGCATATCAAGAGACCACTTGTCTTTGAGGGCACATTCCAAATTTGATGTAAATCATAGATCATTGCTCACAGATGTGCCACGTCGTACCCATCACTGCACTCTTTACGCCATGGTTGATTGGTCCTCACTTAGTTTCAGATGCCATAGGAATGCTGTCTTTTGGACCTACTGTATAGGGCAATAATCGACAAACTTCCACAATACATTTCCAACAGTCTTCCCTTCTCTCCTGTTGGCTGCTATGCGATGAAAAGCCTTTCCATAATTTCCCTGGTTGTCCCATAGATCAGGAAATGCTTTGGAGCAGCAAGTATAAGCCATGCCCTTCCAGTGATATGTAACAACATATAAAAGATTCTAAAGCTTGCAATACCAGTAAAATGGGCATTTTTAAGGCTCTATTCCTTTATAAGTTGAGTGAATCCTGTGACTGTTTTACTTAGCTGAGCACTGTATCTTGAACCCTGTATACTACTTGTACATTGTCCATCCCTTGTACATCTTCAACATGCTGTGCCCTGCTGATCTTCCTTTGTCCACCCCGTTGCTAACCCAGTACCTTCCTCTTCTTAAACACCCTATTACCTATTGTCCTCCCTTTACTATCTCTCCCTTGACTTCCCCTCATCTCTGACATCTTAACCCTCACCTTGTCCTACCCTTCACACCTCCCCCCTTGACTTCCCCTTATATGAAACCCAGCCCCCCCATCCCATATGTCTTGTTGTGACTGGGCGGATATTGTTTATATTGTAAATACTGATTTGTATTATTCTTTTTTGTTCTTGCCCTATGTATGTTGTATTTCAGTTTAGAAAATGGGTTAGATAATCCCAGCATGCTGATTGGTCAAGAAGCCAACCTAAGCAGGCAAGTATTTTTCAATAGAGCCCACACTAAAATAAGAGCCAATTCATGGTGCTCCATTACTAACTGAATTCTTGGGCACCCCGAATATTAACACTCGCCAGCTGCCATTTCTTTTCTCTTCCCAGACAGGCGACAAAATAGTGGCTGGGCCGCTCTCCTCCTTCCACCCAAGGCAACCGTATAAAAAGAAATGTAGGAAATGAAAATGGCACCAAATGTCATAGAAACCATTCCAGTTTCCAAAAGAAACCCTCCGATCAGTTACAAAGAGTGGTATCTCCGACACTGCTGCTAAGCAGGAGAACAGAGCTGCTTTCTTAGTTGTCTATACCACCCATAGATGTCCATCTGTGGTAAAGAAAACCAAGAAAATACCATTCCTCTCATGCTCATGCACTGCAGCGGGAGATGCCGCTTGCTCTTGGCAAAACAACAAAGCATTTCTGGACCATAACGAATGCAGTTCTAAACTGTTTGCATTCAAAATGAGAAAAAATAAAGCTCCACATACTGAAATGCGCATTTGTTCATTTTAACTGAAAGAAATACTGTACCCCTGTCTCATTCAATCTCCCACACTGCGGCTTGCTTCCTGAACTGCTACATCTCTTGTCTCCAATAGTTAAAACAAAAATGATGGGGTAAAGAGAGCTGCTCTATAAGGGCCATACAGGGGTGAAGGCAGTCAGACTAAAGATACAGAAACTGCTCTGGGGATCCAACAGCATTCAACCAGCATTTTCTTTTCATTTTCTGAACTACAGCATCTCAGTTAGACCAAAAGTCCTCTATTCCAATACAGGCGGAGGAACTATTTACTTACAAAACTTAATGTTAGTTAATTTTTTATTAAAAAAAAATTCTCAAGCATTTCTTTTTACTGTGCCCATTTTCTAAGTGCAATAAAACCCTCCAGAGTGGGCTTTATTGGGAAATACTGGACCTTCCTGTGGTGTCGGGCCTCATTATGCCCCTGGGCAGTCTGGTATTTCCCAATAAAGCCCACTCTGTCAGGTATTATTGCTTACTTTTGAGGTCTACTGTACTGTTAACCACACTATATGCACTGTTATTTATGCCTACCACGTATTTGCTCTACATGGACTATTGTCTCATTGTATTATAGCAACATTTAGCTTATGTGTTTTTGTTATGACTGACCCAGGTCCACCTTGCAAATGAGTCTGTCTCAATGGTCTTTCACCTGGTAAAATAAAGATGATTAATTGATTAAATTGTGTAGAGGCATAGCGCAGGAGGGGCCCCATGCTTCCAGTTTTGCATAATAGGATACATAGTGGGGAGCACAGGACCTCTGAGCACTGCACTCCCACCCACCCATAAGCATAGAGACATAGTGCAGGAGGGCCCTGTGCTACCAGTTTTGCAAAATATTTATTAATTTTTTCCAACTCTTTTTATCACCTCCACCCCTGAATTCTCTCAGGCTACCCTATCTTGCTGAGTTGCTCTACCACCCACCATGATCTCTCTCCTCATATAGGTTACTGCTCCCTGCTGAACCCATGCCAGAGAAGCCTCCTGGCTCTGAGCCCCCCCTTAGGCAGGGCCGCCAAGCATTCACCTGATGCTCTATCTATAATCCAGTTCATCCAGATGGGTTAGCAAGGAGACTAAAGGGGCAGAGAGGAGATCTGGTCCTGGACATGTGGCAGTCAGCCCTGTAGGAAGCCATCACCTATCAAGATTGGAGGGGCATTTTTCTTGTTTACACCCTCATCCCCTTCCTCCCTCTCTGTAGAGCCTGAGTGTGCAATGATGCCAGGTATATCTGTTGTGGCTCTGCATCCTACTACATTGGCCCTGTGCATTGCAGTGCCTCCGGTCTCCACCAGGGGCTGCTGTGGTGCCGGGCTATTCCTGGATCCCCGAGAGGGGAGAGCAGTCCTCTGGATGATCAATCCTCTCTCTCCCTCTGCTGACCCCCGGTGACCCAGGCTCATTCCTGAACCTGGGTCACCAGCGTGGCGCAAGGTATGTCATCCAGCATTTTAACCCTCAGTTCCACCGGGCTAGCTCCAATTTTGCAAAATGGCATCCATAGGTGGGAACATGGGCCATCAGGGCCCTGTGCTTCCACCCAACCATAAGCATAGAGACATAACAAAAGAGGGTCCTGTGCTGCCAGTTTTACAAAATAGTATCCATAGGTGGGAGCATGAGCTCTCTGGGCCCTGCATTCCCATCTACACATAAGCCTAGAGGCATGACACAGTAGTGCCCTGTACTCCCAGTTTTGCATAATGGTATCCATATGTGGGGGACCCTGTGCTCCCTCCCACCCCTAAGCATACAGGCATAATGCAAGAGGGCCCTGTGCTTTCAGGTTTACAAAATAGTATCCATAGGTGGGAGCACAAGCCCTGCCCTGCACTCCCACCTACCCATAAGCCTAGAAACATAGTGCAGTAGGGTCCTGTGCTCCTAGTGTTGCATAATAGCATCCATATGTGGGAGCATGGGCCCTCTGGGCCCTGCACTCCCACCCACCCATATGTGTAGAGGCATAGCACAGGAGGGCCCTGTGCTCCCAGTTTTTCATAATGGGATTCTTAGTTAGGAACATGGGACCTCTGAGCCCTGCACTCCCTCCCACCCATAAGTGTAGACACATAGCACAGGAGGGCCTTGTGCTCCCAATATTCTAAGATGGCATCCATATGTGGAAATGTGGGCCCTCTGGGCCCTGCGATCCCACCCATCTATAAGTATAGAGACATAGCACAACAGGGCCCTTTGCTCCCAGTTTTGCATATTTGGATCCATATGTGGGATCACGGGCCCTCTGGGCCCTGTGCTCCCACCCACCCCTTAAGTGTAGAGGCATAGCGCAGGAGGACCCTGTGCTACCACTTTAGCAAAAATGATATTCATAGGTGGGAGCGCAGGCCCTCTAGATCCTGTGCTTCCACCTACCCATACGTACAGACACATAGCTCAGGCCTAGAGACATTCCAAGTAACCCTTGTACTGCAAATGTGGCAATATCACAGTAACCATAGCAACTTTGGAAAATAATTCCTTTGCAGTTGTATTCATGACCTGGCCACCTTCATGCACTCTTTAGCACATCTAAGTTGCACTTAGCTAAAAATCCATATCACAAACCATTTTTGAGATATAGCTGCTGAAAGGCAACATGACCACCACAATGTTATCCTGTGGGAAAATTTGCAAATTCGGAGTACTGTAACTATAGAACTGGTGTCCATTTCTTCACCAAACCAGCAAAGGGCACATCTGTGGGGGCAAGGGCTTGCCACCCAGCAAATCTCTGCCCAAAAATCCTAACTGTTTTCTTTCTGTGAAATGACAAAGAAACTGATTTTTGGGGCTGTTTACCTGCTTTCACTTTCAAATCATATATTTTTTCCCATAGGCTATAATGGGAAACTTTTTAACTAATGTTTGAATGGATTAATATTTTTTCTCCAAACCTTCCAAAGGCACATCTGTGAGGAAAAAGCTTTCTGCCCTGAAATTTTAGACCACAACCTAAAGCCATTTGTGAGATCCAGTTGGACAAAGAATTGTCCAAAAACACAGATTTGACTGTTTGACACTCTATATTTCAGAAACCATACATCAGATTCCCACATAATTAGGCAGGTCAAGAGATCTTCCCCTAGACATTATGCATGCCACATTTCATGCAATTCCATTGAACAGCTCCACAGTTATTAATGTTTAAAGATTTGGGTTTAACATAGAAGTTACCTTTCACCCTAACTATACTGGCATTATCATGCCAGTATTTTTCTTCTATCTATCTATCTATCTATCTATCTATCTATCTATCTATCTATCTATCTAAAACTCTTTGCATAAAACTGTGTTAATGCACAGGTCAGAGTTCAACTTAATGCCACAAAAGTAGGGATATGTGGTATTATGGTTTTCGACTGTAACTCCACGCAAAGCAGCAAAAGGACAAGACCTAACAAGCAACCACAGACAACCATCATTAAGTAAGACAAATAACATATCACATTCAACTGTTTCTGTAGCTGCTACCCACTTAGGACAGAGCAAAATAGCTGTTTTAACCCAGTCTGAGCTTTCAAATGTAACATTTTACTTTTTTAGGGAATGTGCTGCCACTAAACAAAGCTGCTACTCCCTTGAAAAGTTTCTAAAACTGCTGCCGAAATCATGATACCCACATTGCATCAGTACTTCTGTCTTTAGTGGGGGACTGCGCTTCTGCAGCCACATGTACTCATACATGCTGTACGACATACATACAGAAGTGTGGCTCCATAAGAACAGGCCCCTCTTTTTGTGCAGGCGTAGATACAAATCCAAAAAGGTACAGTAGCACAACAGCTCTACTGTATTTGCTTTATCTGGAACCAATTGTATGTTATATGTCTTACCTTATTATGGCTGTTAGTGGTTGCTAGTGTGTTCTTCTCATTTTGCTGCTTGGGGTGGAGTTAGGGTTGGAAACTCTAATGCCCCATGTCTCTATTTTTGTGGCCTTAAGTTGAACCCTAACTGGTGCATTAATGTAGTTTAATTGCTGCAAAGAATTTTCCTTCTTTTTGTGATAGTAGACTCATATCCTCATTCATGCAGGTCCCTCTGGGCCCTTTGCTAAGAGAAGACTCCATTCCCCTTCAGAATTGCAGGGCTCAGTGAATCCTGCATTTCTGTGTGGCAGCAGATGTCAACCAATTCATGGGGCTGTCTGGTGGGCTGCAGAAGTGCAAGGCTGTCTGAGTCTTGCACTTCCAGTTGGCCACAGATACAGATGTACAAGACAAAGAGTCAGTCTATCAGTGAGGTGCAGAGCCCCCCAGCACCCATAAGTATCGAGGTGCAGGTCCCTATGTCAAAAGAAGAGTTCTCTTCACTATATGGTACTTAGGCCTTCGTTGCCAACCCTGCACCTTCCTTTTACAGGCTGGGGGGAGGTATCACATGACAGCACAATCCCTCCAGTCTCATCCCATTTAGCTGATTCACTGAGCCCATCCCTGAACTCCATTCACCGGCATGGGATCACAAAGCACTACATGCTGGAGTAAAAGCTGGCACTATACACAATGTTTCTTACAAATTATTATATATTTCAAATTTTGACCCAGACATTCAAGATATTCATTTTATGACTCCCTCTTATAAACATGACTTGTGGCATTTATAGCACAGTGATCAAAATGTCTTTTCGTACAAGTGTGAAAACACATTTCATCCAGGATCTGAAAATGACGCCTGTCACATTTATGAGGTGGTGGTGGGTTAGAAATGACTATATTGAAAGATTGGAGTCAAAATATTGAAAATTAGGAAAGTTCTGAGTGAACATTGAAATATTTCAATATTCACTCTTAACTTTGTAATTTTAATATATATTACACCAAATTTTCAACATAGTCATCTTATGACCCACCTCATGAACCCAGTAGTGACTGTGAAATAATCTTTCAGGACAGATTTGAAACATTTTATCTGCCTTATTTATGAGGTGGGGTTTCAAAAAGGCCACGTTGAAAATCTGTTGTAAAATATTGAAAAATGACAAAGTTGTGAGTAAAAGTTCAAAATGCATTAAAATACAGTACTTACCTTATTTTCTCATATCACATTTGCTGATTCCAGCAGCAAAATGTGTTTTTGATTGGAAAGTGCATCAATGCCATGGGACACATTTGGGTGAGAAAGGTGAGTGTGTGTGAGTGTGTGTGTGTGTGGGGGGGATGTGGGATGCTGGGTGCTGAGTAAGGGGGGACAGGGTGTGGTAGTTGGGGTGTGGGGGCCAGATTGGCAAGGGGCAATTTTCTTATTTACAGGGTGTTTGAGAAGAAAGACAATGAGGGATTGTTTGCTTTATTTTTTTCAGCTTCACCACTTTACTGTATCTGGCACTAGGGATTGAGCATCCCAGTACTGACTTTCACATGATGATGGCACAGCGGGTAGGCACCCTGATGTCACCACCTATGCATCGGGGGGGGGCAGATGACCTGGAGGGGAGGGGAGGGAGTTGGGCAAATGGTACTGAGGGGTTGGTACCCCAAATTTGGTAAGCATGAAATTGAGTAAGCAGGGAATTACAGACTAGTCAGTCTGATCTCCATTGAGGGCAAGCTCATGGAACCATACTAAAGGAAAGGTTAGTGGAATATCTAGAAGAGCATGATCTCCAGAATGTGAGGCAGCATGGGTTCATGGGGGAAGATCATGTCAAATGAATCTGACTGACTTTTTTGACTGTGTCATTAAGACAGTAGACAGGGACCAAGTGGTAGACATCCTCTATCTTGATTTCAGCAAGGCCTTTGACTCTTTGCCCCACAAAAGGTTGATCAAGAAATTAAAGGATCTTGGGGTTGGGGAAAAGATGGCCAGATGGGTTGAAAACTGGCTGAGGGACAGAACCCAGAAGGTGGTTGTGGGGGGAGAGTTATCTGGCACCAGAAAGGTATCCAGTGGGGTCCCACAGGGCTTGGTGCTGGGGCCAGTGTTGTTCAATGTCTTCATCAGTGACATTGGGGGTGGCATTAAGGGCAAAATGTGCCTATTCATAGATGATACCAAGCTCTGTGGGAGAGTGGACACAGCTGCAGGGATACAGGACCTATAGGAAGATCTGGAAAAGCTGGCAAGGTGGTCCAGGATATGGCAGCTTGGCTTCAATGCCAAAAATACAAAGTTATGCATATTGGAGCAAGGAATCCTAGGACAGAGTGCTACCTGGGTGGAGTCCAAGTATCACATCAGAGGAGAAAAAGAACCTGGGAGTGATGATCATAAGTGACCTGAAGCACTCCATGCAGTGCAAGAAAGCAGCAGCAAAGGAAAACAAGATGATGGGATGGATATCTAGGGGGATCTGTAGTAGGAGAGAGGAGGTTATACTGCCCATGTACAGGTCACTGGTAAGGCCGCATCTAGAGTATGGAGTTCAGTACTGGTGCCCACACCTCAAAAAGGACATCAACCTGCTGGAGAAGGTCCAGAGGAGGGCTACAAGGATGATAGCAGGTCAGCATGGTAAGGCATATGAGCAGGGAACTACAGAACAGTCAGTCTTACCTCAATAGAGGGCATGATTACGGAGGCACTCCTTAAGGAAAGGATAGTGTAACACCTAGAATCCATAGGAGCATAGTATTTAAGACAGCATGGGTTTACAACAGGAAGGTCCTGTCAAACTAATCTCATAGATTTCTTTGACTGGGTAACCAAAGTGGTGGACCAAGGGGGAACAGTTGATGTCACCTACCTTGACTTCAGCAAAGCTTTCGATACTGTTCCACATAGAAGATTGATTAATAAGCTGGGTAGGCTCGGGATGGATCAGAAGTTGGTCAACTAGGTGGCAAACTGATTGATGGGCAGAAAACAGAAAGTGGTGGTAAATAGTATACAGTCAGAAGAGATGCAAGTCACAAGTGGAGTACCTCAGGGATCAGTCCTGGGGCCAGTCCTCGTCAATATCTTCATCAGAGACATTGCAGATGGACTGGAGGGTAAGGTTTACATGTTTGCAGATGACACCAAGATTTGCAACAGAATAGATGATCCAGATGGGGTGGGCAGAATGAGAAGAGATTTGGATAAACTAGCAAAATGGTCAGAAGAGTGGCAAATGGGGTTTAATGCAAATAAGTGCAAGATCATGCACATAGGGAAGAGATACCCTGAAGCTACCTATAGGTTGGGAGGGGAGTTGCTGGCAGTCACAAGGGAAGAAAGAGACTTGGGCATCATCATCGCAGGTGACCTGAAATCATCCAAACAGACCACTAAAGCAGTAATTAAGGTTGGGGGGATGTTGGGGTGTATTAGTAGGGGTATCACATGTCATAAGAGGGAGGTAATAATTCCTCTTTACAAGACACTGGTTAGGCCCCATCTGGAGTATTGTGTGCAGTACTAGAGGCCACACCTTCACGAGGACATTAAACAAATTGAGGCAGTCCAGAGAACGGCATCCAAAATAGTGCAGGGACTGCATCAGAAAACATATGAGGTAATAATCCCTCTTTACAAGACACTGGTTAGGCCCCATCTGGAGTACTGCATGCAGTACTGGAGGCCACACCTTCATGAGGACATTAACCAAATTGAGGCAGTCCAGAGAAGGGCAACCAAAATAGTGCAGGGACTGCATCAGAAAACATATGAGGCTAGATTAACAGAACTCAATATGTATACCCTGGAGCAAAGGAGGGGGAGAGGTGATATGATTGAAACATTCAAACACCTTAAGGGCATTAACAAGGTGAAAGAGTTTAACATGTTTCAATATAAGAAAAATAGCAGGACAAGAGGACACAGCATGAGATTAGAGGGACGCCGATTAAAGGGTAATGTGAATAAGTTCTTTTTCACAGAAAGGGTGGTGGATGCATGGAATGGCCTACCTCAGGAAGCAGTGGATATGAATACAGTGCAGGGTTCAAACAGGCATGGGATAGGCATAAGGGAGCAATATAGATAAGTATGAATAGATAGGCCATTGATAGAGCAAATGCTGATGGCACATTCATAAAGTAGAAAAAGAAATGGCCAGACTGGATGGGCCTTGTGGTCCTTATCTACTGTCAACTTCCATGTTTCTATGTTTCTATGAGAGGTTGAAGGCACTGAACATGTACTCCCTGGAAGACAGGAGAGAGAGGGGACATGATTGAAACATTCAAGTACTTGAAAGGGATAAATAAGGTTGATAAGAAGAGTCTCTTTAAGCTGAGTAGCAACCATAACACGAGGGGCACAGTCTTAAGCTGGAGGGTGGGAGGTTTAGGAGGGAGGTCAAGAAGCACTTTTTCACAGAGTGGGTGATGAACACTTGGAATACACTGCTGGAAGAGGTAATCTCATTGAAGACAGTGAGCAGCTTTAAGAGAGACTGGGATAAGCATAGGGGAAGGTAAGGATAATGGGCAGGGAGGATAGGAGGAGTGGGGAGGGAAGACAGGGATAGTAGTTCAGGTTGTGGACCCTGAAATACAAGCAGACTAGATAGACCAAATTGCCTTCTTCTGCTGGCTTCTTTGTATGTTTGTATGTATGAGGGAGGGGTGGCTTAGCTGGGAGGGGGGGAATTAGAAATAAACAAGTAGTAGTAGTAAAAACTTTTATCCCTTTAGAATGAATCGGCAACTTATCCAAGACAGGCTCATTTTCAATTAGGTCCTTAGTTCCAAAAGCTAGTTACAATGTAAAAAAAATGTTATTCAATATTAACAAAAGTAAACAATAAATAATAATACATGCAATACATAATACTGGACAATCAACATTACTTAGTTAATACAAAAACCCTAATTATTCATTCAAGGTGGGTTCATGGTTATCTTCTTGAATGCCCCATTCTTAAACCAGTTTTTAATCTTTCCTACATGTTTCTTATCATCATGTATCCTAAGTGTAAGTGGCAAAGTATTCCATGTGTAAGGTCCCTTATAGAACAAATGTGATCTTCACAACTCTGATTTACATCTAATTTTCCACCCCTTTGGCTGATTTTAACCTTTTTTTATTTCCCTAAATTTAAGTCTATCTTTGATATTATCTGGGACCTCACATCTGAAGCACATATCCATATACTGTACATTAAAACATGCAGAGATCTTCTATTGCTCAAACTCGACCAATATAGTGCTTTATAAAATTCATATCTAAGTGTTCTCATAGGAATATTAAGAATAAAATGAGTCAGTTTCTTATAGATAGTATCTAATTTACCCAACGGTAGAGCAGATGCACCCACAAACTTTAGTTCCCCCAGATCCAAAAGTGGAACTATTGCAGTATTAATTACTTGTTTCCTGACTGTTTCAGATATACAGTGTCTTATACAATACATGCTCCTAGGCATTTGACAGCTTTTTTATCACTTGTTCTATATGAGCATTCCACTTGAGAGAACTATCCAAATGCAGCCCTAAATATCTGTAGCTCAAAACCTGTTCGAGAACAGATTGATCCAGGGTCCTTATTTCTAAAGAGTTTCTTCCTTTTTCTCTAGAGAACAACATACCCTGGGCGTTTTGGGAATTTAGGACTAGCCTGGAGTATAAAAGAAAATTCTGTAACTCATCAAAAGCATCCTGCAGCAGAATCTGAATTTGTGTATTAGATGTACCCCTTACATAAATAATGGTGTCATCAGCATAGAGATAACAACTTATTTCAGGACTGTACAGTTTAAGTTTATTCATGTATAAATTATATAAGGTAGGGCCCAGAATGGCTCCCCATGGGTCATCCAATACAATTTTGATTAAGTGGGATTCCCACCCATTAATGGCTACTAACTGTAGCCTACCATTTCATATGCACTAAATCACTCCACCACATTCTCAGACATTCCAGTGATCTTGAGCCTGGACAGGAGGATGTTATGGTCCAGCATATCAAAAGTCTTGAATAAATATATGTAAATCACCACCACTGACATCCCCCTGTGCAGGCTCTCACTTATATCACCTGTGACCTTAAGCAAGGACGAGGTGGTATCATGTAAGGGTCTGAATCCTGAGTGAAATATATTAATAATTTCCTCTTCTCTAGGAAGTTCTGTATTTGTTTAGCCACCAGTCACTTAAATACTTTGACAATTGCAGGCAAAAGAGAAATAGGCCGGTAGTTTTCAAATTGATTTTTGTGACCTGTTTTAAAGATTGGTACCACTTTTGCTGTTTTTCATTCTATAGGAAACTCTGCATATAACAGTGACATGTTAAACATTCCGGTCAAAGAGTATGATATATAAAGGTGCAGCATATATATTAAACATTCCGGTCAAAGAGTATGCTATATAAAGGTGCAGCATATTTTAGAAGAATATTAGGTATCCTGTCTAACCCCCCCCCCAGATTTATTAACATTCATTTTTTTTAAAGAATCCTGTATCTATTTTGCTGTAGTCAGACCAAATGTGAACCCCTCTGTTGGTGGCATATCTGCTTTTGCATTACTAATTAGATTATTTGGAGTATGTGCTAGGGTCTTAATACCCATAGATACAAAATATTAATTGAAACTACCAATCACCTTAGTACCCATAGATACAAAGTATTCATTGAAACTATCAATCACCACAAAGTATTCATTGAAACTATCAATCATCTTAGTACCCACAGATACAAAGTATTCATTGAAACTATCAATTACCTTAGTACCCATAGATACAAAGTATTAATTGAAACTATCAATCACCTTAGTACCCATAGATATAAAGTATTCATTGAAGCTATCAATCACCTTAGTACCCAAGGGGATATTTAATCACTGTATTTCTAAACTATCAGGGAAATCTAATTTTTGTGTACCCTGCAACTTTTTCATAGTTCTCCAGAATTCTCTTGGGTTCCCTAACAGTTTAGTAGTCAATTCTTTATTATAATAATCTTGTTCAGATTTCCTTACCTCTAGTGTGTAAACATTTCAAAGTTGTTTATATTTGAGCCAATTAGAAATATCTTTGGAGGCTTTAGCTGAATTCCAGGCCCTATCTTGCTGTTTCTTAATTTTAAGTAAGTATGAACTGTACCAGGGTGCAATACTAAATTTTACTGTTCCTGTTTTTTGTGGAGTATGTTTGTTACAAATTGCCATAAAATCATTAAAAATCTAGAAAACATAACATACACTATTCAGCTAAGAAAGGACAAATTTCTAGAAATTTGGGAACCCTAGTATCACTGGAAAGAGGGGCGGGATGAAAGTACAGAGGTAACAGATGAAGACACTATAAGGGAGGAGGAGGAAGGATAAAACATTATAGGGGAAGGGAGCGAGAGGGCGTAAAAGGGAGAAATCGATAACGGGAAGGAAAAGAGTGCCTGAGAAAAGATGGTCTTCCTTAAAAAATGGGGATGGGGACACACATAGACACACAAGTGCACACATGAACATAAATATAATCTGAAGAGAGAACTAAAACATCAGTTATAGTGCATTGGTTTAGATAAATATGAGTTGATATGGTTACAAAGGGGTTGGTTAAAGGAATAGATAAAAAGTAGTGAGAATATGATAAAATGTGTAGTTAAATGTGAAAGTGGAATTCCCAGGAAAGAAAAGAAAACATTAAGATAGAAGAAGTGAAGAAGATTTATAATCAGATCTGAGACATCACAATGGGCCACGTTATGACAAACTGAACATATCAACTAAAGGCCTAAGGCTTGATAATATGTGCCCACAAATCCACTCTATGGACTGATGAGACAAGAGACTGAAAAATGTTAAATATCAGAAAGTTTGAATAGTAGTAGAATAAGAGATGGGAAAGACTGAATAAGAATAGAATGTAAGTAATGTATAGATGAGCTTATTAAGATGTGATGTGGAACTGGATGTAACATTGATATGGATTACAATAAAATAGATGAAGTTAAAATCATTAAAAATAATTTCCAGGCATTGCTCACAGTATGGATCAGATCTAACCTGTCCCAACTGTGATTTTCTAAATCCAGCATGAACTCTTCCCGACACATCTTCCTTTCAACTGGTTGGTTGCTATAGGCCCCCCTCTGCAGGCCTCAAACTCCTATCCCATTTAGGATCCATACTTAATCTGGGTCCTGAAGACACCATCATCTTTGGAGACATGAACTTAAATTGGCTGACTAATGCATCTGCACCCCTGGTAACCTTCTGTGACACCTATGGTTTCTCTCAATTAATCAAAGAACCAACAAGGATCAACCCAAAGAATACTCTCAACAGCACACTCCTGGATATTATATTGGTAAATAAACCTCATCATTATCCCTATGCAGGAGTACTTCTCAGTGACATAAGTGACCACTGTCCCATAGCTGCCATTAGATCAACAACCAAGCCACCCAATCCTGCAAAATTCCTCCCACGAAGGTCAAAAAAGAACTTGAATATTACAGGATATCTCCATGATCTGTGCCACACCACACGTTGGCAAGAATTCTATCTCACAGCCTCAATAGAGTCAGCTCTTCAAATCTTAAATGATATAATCATAAGTGCCCTCAATTCACATGCACCCTCACCAGTGTCAGAACCAAACTCAAATCCTGTCGCTGGTTCTCTGCGACCTTAAATCCGCACTGCTTGCCAGAGACAAACTCTGGAAAGGGCAAGAAAGACAAAGGACCCAAATGACTGGCTCCAATTCAGAAAAGCCAGAAACTCCTGCACAAAACAAGTAAGAAAAGCCAAGGCAACCTTCTACACAGCTGAACTAGATGCCTCCTATAACAACCCTTCCAGGTTCTGGGGTACCATAAAGGGCATCCTAGGTCAAACCTCTACCCTGTCTTACCATCCAAAATTCAATTAAATAATATTGAAATCACCGACAAGCAAAATATCTTGAATGCCTTCAATGACCATTTCACTACAGCTGGCCTGGCTTTCGACTCCCTCTCCTGCAAACCTATTAAGATCATCTCTAAACCTACAATCTACTGAGAATCAAAAGGTTGCTTCCACATTCTCATTCAAACCAATATTGTTCAAAGATGTAGAAGACCTCCTACTCCAACTAGATACCACAAAGCGCAGGTGCAGACTCCTGGATCCCTACTTTCTAAAAGTAGCACTGTATGCCTTAACTGCCCCCCTCACCCATCTCTTCAATCTATCACTTGTCACTGGTACTATCCCCTCAATATGGAAAACAGCTCAAGTGTTTCCACTACTTAAGGCAGGTGATCCCATGGACCTCAATAATTATAGGCCCATCTCCATCTTACCAATACTATCCAAGATGCTTGAGAAGCTGGTAAACTCTCAGCTAACTGCCTACCTTGATACCAACAATCTCCTAAATCCAGCTCAATCTGGGTTTAGATCTATGCATAGCACCATCTCTGCTCTAGCAAAAGTCACAAATGACTGGCAGACTGCCCTAGACAAAAGAATAATACCTGTGCTGTGTTTCTGGATCTAAGCAAAGCCTTTGACACTGTGGATCATGATCTCCTAATCACCTCACTAAACTCCATAGGCCTTGACTCACTCTCCATTAAATGGTTCAGATGCTATCTCTGAAGGCTACAACTGGTAAGAATGATGGTGATCTATCTACCTAAGCCACTCCTAAGAGGTGTACCACAAGGCTCCATCCTGGGTCCCATCCTTTTGCCATCTACATCAACAATATTGACTCAATCTCTCTTTCTAATATCCACCTTTTGCAGATGACACTGTACTTTATGTGAGCGATCCCTCACCATCAAAAGCCTGTGAGCTCCTACAGTCTCAATTCTCCTCCTCCAGCATAACCTATTAAAAAGAAATTATTACTAAATGCTAAGAAAACCAAAGCTATGTTCTTTGCCCACAAGAACTGTTCTTCCACTATCCATCATTCACCCTCCACAACTCTCTACCATCCTTGGTGAAAATCTGAATATGTTGACAAATTCAAATACCTAGGAGTATGGATAGACAATAAACTAGACTATACTACCCACGTTGAAGAGCTCCTGAAAAAGCTAAGACAAAGACTTGGTCTATTCTATAGAATCAAACACTACCTGACCAAAGATTCCAAACAAAGATTAATCCTTGCATCATTCATGTCCCTCATTGATTATGCTGACTTCCTCTATGGTCATTGCTCCTCTCCCATCTAAACAAACTAGACACCCTGTATCATAGAGCTATTAGAATCATTACTGACCTTCCTCTAGCACCCATCATTGCTCTCTCTACAATGCAGTCAGCTGGACATCCCTGCAACATAGAAGAAGAAAAAATGCTGCTATCTGGATCTACAAAGCTCTGACAAACAAACTCCCTTCCTACATCTCAGATTGCTTCAACCAGATCACATCCAGGCCCTACACCTTGAGGATCAACAAACTGATCCTGCTGAAGATTCCTATCACCTGCACCCGATATGGAAGAGCTGCAATCAGTTATTCCCTGGCACTTATCTGGAATTCTATCCAAAAGACCCTGAAAATGGAAACACTGATCCCCCTTACATCCTTCAAAAGCTGTACACCAGCCTAATCCCTGATTTTGCAATTGCTTCCACAAGGCCTAGTCCTCCCACATCCCCACCCCCACACCCTCTCACCCTCACCCCCTTCTAAATCTCCTCCCTATTCTTCTATCATTGCTCTGGTCCTTTCCACATCAAACCTCAAACATATATGCCCACCCATGTACCATTATCCAAGCCTTATCCCCACCAGACTGTTTGTTTCTCACCTTAATAGGTTTTTGGTTTACTGCCCTTTGCCTTGTATATATGTAAATAATTGTACATCTATCTCACTCATAAATGTTTGTATTTGTGCTATTTCAATATCATGTTTTTGTATACACTCTGTAACCTTTTTTGTTATGACCACTCAGGTCCATCTTGTAAATGAGCTATGCTCAATGATGTTCGCCTGAATAAATAAAGATTTTTGATTTGATTTGATTTGATTTGAAGTCTATGTGATCAAATTTCCTAAATGATCTAAACTTAATTGTTTTCCCAGGGACTCCATTATGTTTTGTCATACAATAGACCATCTGGTTGCCAGATAATTAGTCAGGGAGAACTCCACTGGCAAACATCTCCATCTGGGAAGTAAAAATGAAATCTAATATAGTCAAAGAGTTAGGATTTTTGGTATTTACTCAGGTAACATCTCTTATGAGCTGTGTCAAACCAAGAGTAATAGCCATGTCCTTTATTTTATGGTTGCTATCAATCATTTTCCAATCAACGTTAAAATCTCCAATTAAGAGTATCTCATGACTCTGTGAGTAATGTTCCAATTGTTCTTGTAATAGGTAAAATGCTAGACAATTATTCTTTGGGGGGTATATGCCAAATACTAGCAGATGTTTGGAGAATGGAAGCTTTATTTCCAGTGATAGAACTTCTGAGCCATTCCAATCTTGTGGATATTTAAACTCTATTACTTCTGAACATTTTATTGCATAGTTCAGTTCAAAATGTATTGTTCAACTTACATTAAGGCATTACAATATAAAAAAATCACATAAAACCAGTATTATAAAAGACAAAATACATACAAATATTGGTACATCACATAGAGAATAATATATGGGGTGGCCTGTGTAATGAGATTTTACACACACCCGAGTTGTGGGATGCTACATAAACCCCGAGAGCGAGGCCCGAGCGGTTTGTGAAGAGCATCCACAATGAAATAGTGTTAATCGGCTTACTAAGCCACCCATATTCTTATTTTTATAATTGCTGGCGTGTGCTTTTTTGCCTCAGCAATTATAGAAAATAAAACAAAGAAAATGTGGAAAGCAAATTCAGCAGCCATGGAGCAGTCCAGCCTCTGTGCAGTCCCCAAGTTACAGTACATTTATTCCAGGGATAAAGAAATGGACTTTTCATTTAAAATTTTGATTAGATGCATTTTTTATGTTAAAATCAAAACTGACTGCCCAGCAGCAGTTGTGGTGAGCTGGCTATGATTGCTGAGATGGCTCTCCAGTGCGTGCCAAGTTTCCGTTTTTTTTGTTTTGTTTTATTGCAGGGTCAAAGGGAGAGTTTTTTTTGTCACGAAAAGCAACTTACCACCAAGATCGAGGGGCGAAGTCTTTGGGGACACCCGGAGCTGCGAGAGTGTAAGTCACTCAGTTGTTTTTTTCACTCTGTGGTTGTTTGTGTCTTGCTCTGTGCTCTAGAGCACAGTGGCGCTAGTTTGCCATTATAACTGGCTGAGGTAGTTATAAAGGCAAATTATAACTCGATTTATGTATGGAAAAAAATTGTGGCCAGTAATTATAATACAATTATATCTGAGCCCTTTAATTGTAGTCTAGAGCATTATACAATCTAATGCTGTCAGTTGTTCAGATAATCACCCCCTTTTTTGATCTATCCTTCCTTCCTTCTAACAAAGATAGATGGATAGATGGATGGATGGATGGTTGGATGGATGGATGGATGGACAGATGGACAGACAGGCAGATAGAGGGATAGATGGGGGGACAGAGAGAGAGAGAAAGAGAGATTGACAGATCACCAGCTCACTGATGTCACTCAAACCAGTATCTGCAGTCCATCAGTGGCTGCAGAAATAAATAAAGTCTCACTCTTGTTATACAGAGAACATGTGTGAACAGCTCCTCTCACTTACCTGTGCACCCGGGATTTTTGGGTGCCCAGAAACCTTACTTCTTTCATCATAAAAAACAAACAAATGAACACCAGAATCTAGCTAAATGGGTCCTATTTAGACATGTTTAGCAAGGTTCGGGTTTTTTAACACATAATGTTTTTAGTATTTCCCACATGTTTTTAGTTGAAAATACCAATATGGTACCAACTGAAAACAAACATTTTGGTTCATGAGAACCATTTTTGGTTATGACAACTTAGTGGTGAAACTGAAAAAGCTCTCGAAAACTGAAAATGCACTGTAAAGTTTGTATCAGAGACGTATCCAAATAACCTGTTGAGCCTGCTCAGAAAAGAAACTAAATCTTTATAACTCTGAAACTGATTAATAT
Source organism: Neoceratodus forsteri (assembly GCA_016271365.2). Classification (NCBI taxonomy): domain Eukaryota; kingdom Metazoa; phylum Chordata; order Ceratodontiformes; family Ceratodontidae; genus Neoceratodus; species Neoceratodus forsteri. The sequence continues at coordinate 1,735,619,321 of CM057449.1, forward strand.
TTGTTCACAAAACCTTCAAATGGCACTACTTTGGCACAGGTCACTTGTACCCTAAACATTTCAAAAAATTCCATATTGTCTACACAGTACTTGAGAGGAAAAAAAAAAGGAAAAAGTGTACTAAGTATAGGAAAAAAATTAACTTCATTAAAAATCCAGGTTCTGTTATCTTGTAAACCACACACGTTGTTAACATGAAAATGTTCATGTTTTGAGACCCTGTCAGCCAGACTGTGCATACCAAATGTTGGTCTATTTTGTCGAATGCCAACAAAGTTATTCAGGTGCAAAAACTAGGGTTTAACGGGACATTGCCAAACCCCTATGGACCTTAAACTGACTCTAGTTTAAAAAAAAAAAAAACCTTTTATGATTACTTACATTCTCTAGAATTTTCTGATGTAGCTGGTGGTTTGATTCAGATTCATTTTTTCTTTTTAAAAGTGAAAAACGGACTGCTCACTACATGGTGTTACAACAAAAAACAAACTCTGGTCAGAGTCAGAATGGCTGCTAATGAATTAACCTGACAAGAGATAAAGAAATAATGTGTGGATTAGATTGTAGTTAATAGTCACGCACACACACACACACACACACACACACACACACGCCATTCTTTTCATTACCCCACCTTATGATGAAGAGAAGTGTTTTTTTTTTAAATGCCATCTGAAAAATGATTTCACGTAGGGACTGCAGAAACATGTTTCAGAGGAAATATTAGCCAGTCCATGGGATTACTTTAGAAAAGTAAGTAAAGTGACAAGTATTTAAAAAAAATATCCTTCTTGGTAGCCTTGCAAGGAAGGAAAACTATGAGGGGTTATTGTTCTGTATGTGAACAGACCCCCTCTATGGGAATCCTTGAACGGCAGAAGGGCTTGAAATGGAAGGGATCCAATGGATTGGTGTAGAAAGCTTTGCTTGCCTAAAGAAACTTACTCTAAAACTGGGGCTGGGAATAAAAAAAAAAAACCTTCTCTGGAGCTCCGAAGCCATTGATCATGAAAAAGGTAATATTTCATCCAAAATATCTGCAATCAGAGGAGTGGAGGAGTGGGAGTTGACAAAAGAATGATGGATATGCCTCCTGTAACAAAAACTAAAAAAAAAAATAATGTAACTTATTTTTTCCTATTTTTTATGTGTCTTGTGCGCAAGTGCAAACAACATATTGTGGTAGCTTGGAGTAGCAGATTTTGAAGGTGCGGTCATGTTGTGGCCAATGGTGCCACTGCTTTTTTGAGCTGGGCTCTGGGGCACCAATGAAATAGCACGCTGTCTATGACAGCGCTGCAAAAACGTGCCACCAACTTGAAACAATTTCGCCTCTGCAATGAGGGAGTGACCCATCATTGCAGGGCGTGCCTTGCCTGGTGTAACATTTCAATAAACCTCTCACAGTCCTGCCTGAAAGTCAACGGGGTGCCCAGTCCCCCATTGGCATTCCTTCTCCCCAGTTCATTTGCCAATGGAGAGGTCCAATCCCCGTTGGCATAATGTCCCCCTATTTTAATTTGTCTGCCGAGAGGGGTGCCCAATCTCCCTTGGCATCATGCGGTCCCCCCAAACACAGACATGTTTTCTGTGCTGACAGGGGGCCCAATCCCCATAAGCTTCAGTCCACCTCCCCAAAAAACACAGGTGGCACACTGGGAGCCCACACCAGAGTGCCAAGACAAATCTGTAAAAAAAAAAAAAAAAAAAACCTTCCCACGATGTCTTTTTGTTTCTGTTTTAACTTGTAAAAGAGAAAACAGTCCCTCATGTCTCCATTGCCTCCTCTCCCAACCCACACCCACCCTCTGGGCACCCCACCTTCCCGCACCCCCTCACTCCATACTTACCTCTGGTGCCTGGTGCAATGATCTTTGGTGGAGTGGGAACACATCTGCACACTTCAAATCTGACCACAAACTGAAGAAATGCTGGTAAGCTATATAATGGCATCAATGGGGGGGGTTCAACTTAAGTGGATATCTCCGACATAGTTGTGACTTTTGGCTCCAAATTTTCAACATGAGCTTCTTGGGATCCCACCTCATGAACTCAATCACTGCCATGCTGTTATTCAGTCCCAAAGGTGATTTCATGATCACTGCAAGGCATCACCTTTCAGGAACAATTAACAAAATGACAGTGTCACTCTTCATAAGGTGGGCTCCCAAAAAAGCCTATGTTGCAAATCTGGTAAAAAAATTCCAAAAAATGACTGTGTTATGAGCATGCATTGTGCAGTTTCCATGCATGCTTGTAAGTTCGAGAATTTTTAATATTTTCACTCCAGAGACCATTTTTACACACCTCCTTATAAACAGCACAGCTGTCATTTTTCACATCCTGCCTGAAATGTGTTTTCACACATTTGATGCACAATGGTACGTTCGCTGTGGGAAATCAATGTTTGGGACAGATTAAGAAAATCACAGTGATACTGTTCATGAACAGAGGTCCCAAAATGCCTATCTTGAAAATTTGGTAACAACATTCCACAAAATAACTATGTTACAAGTGTGCATTGCTTAGTTTCCATGCACGCTCATAGCTTCAAGAATTTTTAATATTTTCACTCCAGATTTTCAATATTGCCATTTTTGCACACCTCCTTATGAACAGTACAGCTGTCATTTTTCACATCCTGCCCAAAATGTTTGTGCACATCTGTTGTCACAATGGCGTGGTCACTGTGGAAAGTCAACGTTTGGGACAGACTGAGAAAATCACAGTGACATTGTTCATGAGCAAAGGTTTGAAAATGTCTATGTTGAAAATTTGGTGAAAGAATTCTACAAAATGACTGTGTTATGAGCATGTGTTTCACAGTTTCCACTCATGCTTTTAACTTCAAGAATTTTTAATATTTTCATTCCAGATTTTCAACATTGCCATTTATTCATAACTCCTTATGAAAGGTATAGCTGTCATTTTTCACATCCTGCCCAAAATATGCTTTTGCATATCTGGCACAGAATGGCAGGGTCACTGTGGGAAATCAATGTTTGGGACAGACTAACAAAATCACAGTGACACTGTTCATGAGCGGAGGTCCCAAATGCTTTCATGAAGCGGGGTCACAAAAAGGCCACGTTGAAATTTGTAGTGCAAATGGCAACAAACACCTGGGGCATTAGGGTTTCTAACCATAATGTCCCACCTTGTAGAGAATGATTGGTGTCAGGGGTGTGCCTTTGGATTGTCAGCTGTAATTCTCATGCCATTCCACCCCAGCCCCACCCTGCAGCCAGTGACAGACATTAAGGTGTGCCTTGGACTCTTCGGCCCCAAAGTTCACCCCATTCTCCTATACTGCACCCATCTCAATGTATTTCCTTGTGGAATGGGATGAGCATAAGGTCCGACGACCCCAAGGCACAACACAACACTTGTCAGAGTCTGCAGGATAGGGTGAGGTGAAATGGCATGAGCATTATGGCTGATGACCCAAAGACACACCTCAATGCCTGTCAGTCTCTGCAGGGTGGGGTGGGGTTGACATTGGTCCCATACTTCACTGCCATTCCTATTATGCATGTCTCTGACTCCTGCACTACCAATGCCAACAGCAACAAGACAACATTTGGCATTGACAAATACTTGTTTTTAAATTAAGAGCCATTGTATAATAGCAATAAGGCAAGATAGGGTGTGTTTTACTGTGGAGTAACATCGCGTCTTGGGGTGTTGAATGCACTCAGCCTGTGGTCTTGTGCTTCAGCCTCCTGAGGCGTGGTGTTATTACACAATAACACACACCTTGTCATGCCTTATTGTTTAATTATCATACTCCTCCCTGCCATTTGTAACTTTGCACATAGTTTTGAGCTAGAGGTACCAACGTCATGTAACATGTGTTTACTATTCAGGATACACATATGTTTTTCTTGCTTCTGTATAAACAAAACTGCACAGAAATGCCCCAACTGTTAACTTAAAAAGGCTTACTAGCACTGCCCCCCAAATAACTTTATATAGAATCTCAGAGAAGCAATCATTTCTCCATTGTGGCTCTAATTCATTAGCCTTAAGTCCAGTCTCTAAAAGTGACCATTTCCAAAGTTTGTTGGTCACTGTTTGCCCCTCCCCATCTCTGGTTTTACTTAATGAGCTGCTTGCCATTCCACAGAGACTACATATACATTATTTTAAAACTAGTGATTGGGGCCATAATTATCTAATTAGGGTGACCTTGGCCTGTCCCTGGGAAGGTGACACAGATCATGAGACAGAGAAGTCCATTGCCTGTTAAATACTTTTGCAGAGACTTTGTTCCTCCTCTCTCATTCATTTTCAAAGTCCTGATATCAGCCGGGGTCAATTCTCTTTCACATGGAATACTGGTATTTATAGAAAGCTGCCAAAGGGGCTCTTAATCACCCATGCTGTCATCCTCAAGTCAGGGTGGCCAGGCTATGCTGGACTCCATGGTCCACACATGCACACCACATACACAGCTCCCATTGTCTCTCTCTCTCTCTTCCTTGTATTGATAAAAGCACTTAAACTTACTTAAGGGGGGAGAGACAGAAATAGTTTTTGGGTTGACTTTAGAAAAGTGCTTGTGCAACAGCAGCAGTGCTAACACTGGCAGCAGCAATTCCCAAGCTCCATTCAACCTTGCTCCTTGCTTCAGTGTCTCCAAGACTGCTTCTGTGAGTTGCCTCTTGCTGTCAGATTTAAGGTTACAGCAGGACACAGGTAAATTGTATGCTGAAAGAAAAGTTTTCCTTTTGACTAATTACTGAACTGAAAGACTCAGGGGAGCATTGTCTCAGGATTTTCTTACTGCCTGACAGCCTGAAGATGACCCCCCCTTGTGCCTCGTATGTCATAGTTCCTCCCTCGATCCCTCTCCTGCATGTGGGTAATCACAGCTGCTCAGCAGTATTTCCCAAAGAAAAGGAATATCCTTGCTAAGAAAGTGGTGTGGCAGGGAGGGGAGGGGAGGGGAGGGGGAAAGAAGGAAACACATTGGGAGGACGCGGATGGATTTTCAGAAAGTTGTGCTTCGATTCCACTCCCTCTTAAGAACAAAAGCTGTGCTACATTAGGAATTCTGGCCACAGACCCCTTCTTTTGATAGCAATCTGTAAACATAGCACCTTAACACAATGCAGTTGTAAAAACATGTTTGTTTACATTCCAGTATCAACCCCCACTGCACCTTTTCTGGACTTGGCAACACCTCCAGCACAGTATAGCCACTCATAATGCAGTGGGAAGAGAGGAGACTATTGCATCATGAGTGGCAACGCTATTTGGGGGTGCTCCTGCTGTTCAGGAAGTTTGCAACAAGAGTAGATCAAGAATTTGAAAGAAAACAAGGATGATTATAATTACACCATTGGTATGCATTTCATTTTTACTAAGAAATAATGGAGCTAAAATAAGCAGCAATACTAATACACTGTAGAGAAGGTAAGCAATCATAAAATGCTGGTTTTTACTACAAAAATGTGATACAAAAAAGGTTGCTAGTGTCCCTTTAACACTGAACACATTACTTAACCCTAACTACACTGGCACAACAGTGCTAGTATTATATATATATATTCATGGCTAAAAATTCCATTTAATGCATCAGTTAGGGTCATTCCATAGCAACAAAAGCAAGGAAATTCAGGGTTAGGGTTGCCACACCTTGCACCCCATGGCCACCCTGCCCCCCACCAACAGGCATTGTGGTGTACGTTGGGGTCATCAGTCCTAACTCTCACCCCATTGCATGTGTAAATAAGCTGAGGTGGTGCAGTATAGGAAAATGGGGTAAGAGTTAGGACCGACAACCCCAACACACACCCCAATGCCTGTTGGTGGGGGGCCGGGTGGGCATGGGGTGCAAGGTGTGGCAACCCTAATACTGAATTTCCTCACTTTTGTTGCTGTGAAACAACCCTAACTGATGCATTAAATGGATATTTTTTGCCATGAATTTCCCTTCTTTTTGAGAATGTGCACTGTAAGAAGTGAATGGAATGTGATGGTGGGAGTGCTGGGCCCCACCATGTGAATTTTTGTCACTTTGCTGTGCAAAAACTGTATGACCAATTGAAATAAAAATTGGTATATGAAGACATGTACCATAGCACATCGTGTGTCCAGAATTGTGTGTACATCCATTCAATGGTCGCACAGCGCCATGAGTAAACAACATAACATGTACAATTCAGCAAGCTTAAGCACCAGCAATCCAAAAATTGTAACAGTCAAAGATGCATGGCTTTTTATTAACCCACTATGCCTGTCCATTAAAATATTATGCTATGAAAAATTTTGCATCCATATATCAGGACCATCACTCAGCTCACAGCAGGCACCCAGGATTAGGAGGAAACGCACTGACCACTCACTATCCTTGTCCCTTGGTGCCCTCCTCAAATTAATCTTCTACCTTCTGATCTGTTTTGGTACCATTGAAATAAATCCTGGCCCCATTGAAAGTATTTTTCCCTGCTGATTTATCCTCTATAAATGGCCTAAGCTTCCTACATATCAATGCCTGCAGCCTTTTAAAAAATTCTCCGTAATACAGGCCTGGGTGGCACATACCCTGCCTGACTTTCTGGTCATCTCTGAATCTTGGCTCAGACCATCGACCAAAGACAGTGTTGTAAACCTTACCAACTATCAGCTCTTCAGAGCAGATCACCTTCCAGGGTGGTGGGTGGCCATATACATTAAGGACACCATCTCTGCTACCTGCCTCATCATCACATCCGAACCAAAGGAATTTGAATGTTTATCAATCAAAATATCCTTCCAAACTTGTCTCCATTTAAATTGATTGGCTGCTATAGGCCCCCCAGCAGGCCTCAAATTACTATCTCACCCGGGTCAATAACCAATCTAGGCCCTGAAGATACCATCATCCTTGGTGATTTGAATTTAAACTGGCTATCTAATGCATCTGCTCCATTGGTAACCTTCTGTGACACCTATGGCTTTACACAGCTAATAAAAGACCAACCAGGGTTAACCTAACAAATTCTAGCAACAGCTCACTCCTGGATATTATGTTGGTAAATAAGCCTCACTTATATACTCATGCAGGAGTACTACCGAATGATGTAAGTGACCATTGTCCCTTAGCTGGCATAAGATCTTCGCCCAAACCATCCAACCCTGCTGAATTTGTCCCCAAAAGGTCAAAAAAGAAGTTCAACATACCAGGTTACCTCCATGACCTGAGTAACACAATATATTGGCAAGATTTCTACCTTACAACCTCAGTGGAAATAGCTCTCCAGATCTTAAAGGACATTATCACTAATGCTCTAAATATTCATGCACCATTCACCAATATCAGAACTAAAGCAAGGTCCTGCCCCTGGTTCACCACTGATCTTAAAACAGCCTTGCTAGCCAGAGACAAACTGTGGAAAAAGGCAAGAAAAACTAAGGACTCCATAGACTGGCTAAATTTCAGAAAAGCAAGAAATTCATGTACAACACAAATAAGATCTGCCAAAGTGGCCTATTATAGAGCTGAATTGGATGCCTCCTATAATAACCCAACCAGGCTCTGGGGAACTATAAAGGGTATCTTGGCCAAACTCTACTCCTGCCTTAACCTGCAAACTGCTACTAAATAACACAGAAATTACGGATAAACAAGAAATTCTAAATACCTTCAATGACCACTTCACCACAGCTGGACTAGCATTTGACTCTTCACCTGCAAATCTCCTGAGATCTTCCTTGAATCTTCAATCCACTGCGGCCAAAGGCTACATCAACCTTCTCCTTCAACCCAATATCATTGAAAGAAGTGGAAGATCTCTCCAATTTGATACTTCAAAAGTGCAGGTACAGACTCCTGGACCCCTACTTCTCAAGATTGCATCTCAAGTCTTATCTGCCCCTCACTCATCTCTTCAATCTTTCCTCACCACTGGATCCATTCCCTCCATTTGGAAAACAGCTCAAGTAGTTCCTTTACTCAAATCTGGTGATCCCATGGATCTCAATAATTACAGGCCCATTTCCATCCTATCAGTTCTGTCCAAGATGCTCGAAAAGTTAGTAAACTCACAATTAAGGGTCTACCTGGATAACAATAACCTCCTAAACACAGCACAATCAGGATTTAGATCAAGGCACAGCACCATTTCAGCCCTAGCCAAAGTAACCAACGACTGGCAGACTGCTATGGATAAGAAGAATAGTACCTGTGCTGTGTTCCTGGATTTGAGCAAAGCATTTGACACAGTGGATCATGAATCACTGATCACCTCCTTGGTTCAATAGGGTTGGATTCCCCTTCACTCAATTGGTTCAAGTGCTATCTATCAGACAGATCACAACTGGTAAAATGGAAACTACCTATCCACTTTAAAACCACTGCTAAGAGGTGTACCGAAGGCTCTATTCTTGGCCCCATCCTCTTTGCCATCTATATTAATAATATTGATGCTAACCTCACTCAATCAAACATCCATCTGTTTGCTGATGATACTGTGCTATATGTTAGCAATCCTTCATTGTCTAAAGCCTGTGAACTGCTACAATCTGAATTCTCCATCCTACAACACAACTTACTGGATAAAAACTACTTCTAAATGCCAAAACAAAAGCTATGCTCTTTTCCTCACAAGTTGCTCTGCCACTACCCCATCATCTACCACCCTACAACTAACCACCTTACTTGAGAGAAGCTGGAATACATTGATAACTTCAAATATCTTGGTGTCTGGATTGATAACAAACTTGACTTTTCTGTCCATATTGAGGAGCTACTAAAGAAACTGAGACAAAGGCTTGGTTTATTTTTAGAATAAAGCACTACCTCAACAGAGACTCCAAAAAGATTAATCCAGGCTTCATTCCTATCCCTCATTGACTATGCTGACTTTCTGTATGGACACTGTTCACTCCCTCTTAAATAAACTGGACACCCTATACCACAGGTCCATCAGATTCATTACTGACCTTCCCTTCAGCACCCACCATTGTTCCCTTTATAAGGCAGTTAACTGGTCATCATTACAACACAGAAGAAATAGGAATGCTGCAATTTGATATTCAAAGCCTTATCAGGCAAGCTACCTACCTACATCTCGGACTGTTTTACTCAAATCACTTCTAGGCCATACAACCTAAGGATCAGCAAAATTATCATTCTTAAGGTCCCCAATGCCTGCACCCAGCTTGGGAGGGCTGCTATCAGCTACTCACTAGCAATTGTTTGGAACTCACCCAAAACCATGAAGCTAAATAACCTCCCACCCTTAATATCCTTCAAAAGATTATTCACCACCCTATTCCCAGAACTCTGCAACTGCTTCCACAAGGCCTAATTCACGGCCCTACCCACCCCCTTTCTGCTCGTGTTTCTATATGCTGAAAAACTCCTGCTCCTAGTCCCAAGATTCACCCTCAAAATGCCTGCTAGGTCCTATAATCTACATATTAACTCTGATGTGCCAACTGCCTACTGTCTCCCAGATTAAAAGTGTTAATGCCTTGTACATATGTATATTGTTATATACTAGCACTTATGTCATTGTATTACTGTTTTTGTTACCCTGTCATTGTATTACTGTTTATGATACCCTTGTCATTGTAATAACACTTGCACTTCTTGACCACTCAGGTCCATCTTGTAAATGAGCTATGCTCAATGATGTTCGCCTGATTAAATAGAGATTTTGATTGATTGATTGATTGATGTATTATAAATCTTTGTACACTCCAAATGCAAGGCAAATTGGACACACGGTTCAGAAGTTATTGAAGCATAATACACCAAATTTTCATTTATCAGAGTGGCATAATTCTGCATCTGTTAATGTTTTACACACCAAACCACTGCAAGGCAACTCCATCCCACTAGGGCAACCTACACTATAAATTTCAAGCCAGCATTATTCACATCCCCAGGACATCCACTCAACACCCTCCAAATTTCATGTGAAAAGACCAAACCATTCCAGAGATGTTCAATATTTACATTTATGCACCTTTAAGAAGTCTTCCACCACAACATGGCAGAAATCATGGCTGAAAATGCACTAAAATGGTGGACCTGGCATACAAAAAATCTGCAACTGTGAGGGTTGCCAACTTCAAATGGCAATAACTCTGGAACTGAACAACAGTTTTTCACCAAACAAAAAGTGGCATATTCCTTGAACAGAGGTCTTTCTACATGACAAGTTTCAGATCAATCAACCACACATTGGCTGTGCTATGAAACTGTGCAGGAGTGCCACAAATAAAATTTTTCCACTTCGCTACACAAGAACCATATATTTGATGGAACCAAAAATTTTTAAAAGAAGACATGTACCATAGCACACTGTTTGGGATGCTGCAATAGAAGGTAAAGCCATCATAAAATGGAGAGCAATGAGTACCAATGCCCATAGTCTGGGTAACAAGCTTCCTGAATTAGTGGCCTTGATGGTGGAGGAACATCTGGTTATCATGGCAGTCACAGAAACATGGACACACAAAACCATGACTGGGAAGTAAACATGCCAGGATACACCATCTACAGGAGGGACAGGGAGGGTAAAAGAGGAGGAGGAGAAGGAGGAGTAGCTCTTTACATAAGGGAAGGAATCAAAGCAACAGAACAAAAGGGTAAACAGGGAGGAGAAGAAGCACAGTGGGTAAATTTGGAGACAGGCAATGGCACCACAATCTGTACAGGGGTTGTATACAGACCCCCTTCTCAGGGGGAGGAAACAGACAAGGAAATGATAGAAAGTATACTTAGAATGGCAGAAAAGGGGGAGATATTGCTGATGGGTGATCTGAATATGCCAGATGTTAACTGGAGTGCAGTTGCAGCAGCCACTTCAAAGAGTGGGATTATTCTATATGCCCTACAGGGGGCATGCCTTAGACAACTAGTATTGGAGCCCACTCTAGAGGGAGCAGTCTTAGACCTGGTTCTCTCAAATAGAGATGGAGAGAGGATCACAGATGTAGAAGTGGGTAGCCATCTGGGAACTAGCGACCATCGAACAGTATGGTTCACAGTAAACACAGCAATAGAGTCAAGCCATACAAAGGCAAAAGTACTGGACTTTAGGAGGGCTAACTTTGCCAAAATGGGTGAGTGCCTAAGGAATGCACTAGCAAATGGGCAGGAAGGAGGGGTGGAAGAACAATGGGGAATAATAAAAACTGCTATCACAGGGGTAACGAGCCTTTGTGTGAAGCAAATAAACAAAACAAAATGATGTAAGAAACCACTATAAATAATTTTATGTTATTGTTGTTGTTTTTTGTGTGTTCTTTTATGATTATGCTAATTATGTATGTATGTATGTATTAAGGACCTCACTGGAAATGAGTTTGTCTCAGTTGAGTCTCCTATTCTTTTGCTTGTCAATTGAATAAAAATTTTACTACTACTACTACTACTACTATGGTTCTCAAAGGAAGTGGCAGTGAAGGTTCAAGAGAAAAAGAAAGTATTCAGGAAGTACAATTAATCGCAGAAGGAGCAGGACAGAAAACGGTATCAGTTAAAGCAAAAGGAAGCTGGGAAGACAGTCAGAACAGCAAAGGCCCAAACCAAGGAAAAGATAGCCAACTCAGTTAAGAAGAGGGATAAAACCTTTTATAGGTACATCAGGGAGTGAAGGAAGACCAAGGGAGGGATAGTGAGGCTTAATAAAGGGAGGAGGGTGGGCAGAGGAGACTGTGAAAAGGCAGAGATACTAAACAAATATTTTTGCTCAGTATTTACAAATGAAGAGGGGAGGTACCTAAAACAAACAGTAGAAACACTCTGGATACATAAGTTGATACCAGCCCATTTACAGAAGAAAGGGTTCTGAAAGAACTCTTAAAACATGTGGACAAAGCAATGGGGCCTGATGGGATTCATCCCAGAATTCTAAAAGAACTAAGGGTAGAACTAGTGACACCACTGACTACCCTCTTTAACAAATCATGGGAGAATGGGGTTGTACCCGAGGACTGGAGGAGGGAAGATGTGATTCCCTTTCACAAAAGTGGGAGCAAGGCAGAAGCAGGAAAATACAGACCTGTTAGTTTAACCTCAGTGATAGGGAAAATGATGGAATCACTTCTGAAGGAAAGAATTGTTGAGTATCTAGAGGCCAGAGGGGTACAGTACCCAAGACAGCATGGATTCACAGTGGGAAGGTCATGCCAGATGAATCTGATAGATTTCTTTGACTGGGTGACCAAAGTAGTAGATCAGGGAAGGGCTGTGGACATGGCCTACCTAGACTTAAGCAAGGCATTTGACACAGTCCCACACAAAAGATTAATATACAAGTTAGCCAGCCTGGGAGTGGTCCCAAGATGACAGCCTGGTAAAGAATTGCTGGAGAATAGGACACAGAGTAATAGTAAATGGAGTCCACTCTGAAGAAAGGGGGGTTACTAGTGGGGTACCGCAGGGTTCAGTATTAGGACCGGTCCTCTTCAATGTCTTTATAAGCAACATTGCAGAGGGATTGGAAGGAAAAGTATGTCTCTTTGCAGATGACACAAAGATCTGCAACAGAGTTGATGCACAAGGTGGGGTGGAAAGGATGAGAAGGGACTTGGCAAGGTTAGAGGAATGGTCAAATGTATGGCAGCTTAGATTCATCGATAAGAAGTGCAAGGTAATGCACTTGGGAAACAAAAACCCAGGGAAGAGTACACAATGGGGTGAGATGCTAACAACAACAGAAATGGAAAGGGACCTGGGGGTAGTCATATCAGATGACCTAAAGGTGGGCAAGCAATGTGAGAGGGCAGCAAGGAGGGCTGGGGGGATACTGGGCTGCATAGGGAGAGGCATCACCAGTAGAAAACAGGAAGTTATTATCCCTCTGTACAGACAGCTGGTCAGACCCCATCTGGAGTACTGTGTGCAGTTCTGGAGACCCAATCTCTGCAAAGACATAGACACGATGGAAGCTGTCCAGAGGAGGGCAACTAAAATGGTGCAGGGTCTGCACTGGAAGACATATGAAGAGAGACTAAAGGAGCTTAATATGTATAGCCTTGAGGAAAGGAGGGAGATGGGGGACATGATAGAAACTTTCAAGTACCTCAAGGGAATCTACAAAGTCCAAGAGGGTAGCATCTTTCAAAAAAAGAGGTGTGCAAGAACAAGGGGGCACAATTTGAAGATAGAGGGGGATGGCTCAGAGGTAATTTAAGGAAGTATTTTTTCACAGAGAGGGTTGTGGATGCATGGAACGGCCTTCCGGAGGAGGTTGTGGAGTCAAAAACAGTGTTGGAATTCAAGCATGCATGGAACAGTCATAAGGCCATTCTAGGGGTGGGGGTAGGAAGAAGTAGGCTGCTGGTTAACTAGGATCTGTAGCTTATCCAGTAGGTAGGGAAATGGGCAGACTGGGTGGGCCAAGCGGTCCTTATCTGCCATCAAATTCTATGTTTCTATGTTTCTATGTGTGTCCAGAATTGTGTGTACATCTGTTCAACGGTCGCACAGCGCCACACGCAAACAACATAACATGCACAATTCAGCAACCCTAAGTGCCAGTGACCTGAAAAATCATAGTCAAAGATGTATTATAAATCTTTGTACATTTCAAATCCCAGGCAAATTGAACACATGGTTCAGAAGTTATTGACGTGTAATGAACCAAATTTTCATTCTTTGGAGTGGCATAATTCTGCACCTGTTAATGTTTTACACACCAAACCACTGCAAAGCACTTCCGTACCACTAGGGCTACCTATGCTATAAATTTCAAGCCAGAAGCACCATGCAGAGTGCTATGCGCTAAAAGTTAACTGCACCACACAGTATCTCTATAGCAAATTATTTTTCCAACATGTAAACAGCATCATTCACATCCCCAGGACATCCACTTAACACCCTCCAAATTTCATGCGAAAAGACCAAACTATTCCAGAGATATTCAATTTTTACATTTCTGCACCTTTAAGAAGTCTTCCACCACAAAATGGCAGAAATTTTGGCTGCAAATGCGCTAAAATGGCAGGCCTGATGGCTGCAAAATCAGTAATTGTGAAGCGGGGCAACTTCAAATGGCAATAACTCTGCAGCGGAACAACATTTATTCACCAAACAAAAACTGGCATGTTTCGGGAATGAAGGTCCTTCTACGTGTCAAGTTTCAGACCAATCAACCACACACTGGCTGCACTATGCGTCATGGAAGACAGTGCAGAAAAATAGCAAAAACAATGTTTTGCACTGTACTACACAAAAACAAAAACACAAACGATAACGTTAACACAAACAGTGATGGAAACAGTGAGATAAAAGAAAATAGTAATGCTAATGGTAACACAAATGCAAGTGCAAATGGTAATGCACATGGTGATGCAAATGGAAATGATAATGCAAATGGTAAGAGAAACACAAGCGCAAACATAAATGAAAACAGAAATGGTAATGCAAATGGTAACACAAACGCTAACGGCAACAGAAATGCAAATGGTAATGAAAACAGTAATGCAAACAGTAATGACAATGGAAATGCAAATGAAAATGGTAACAAAAACGGTAACAAAAATGCAAATGCTAACACAGACGCAAACAGAAATGCAAATGGTAATGGCAACGGTGATGCAGAAGGAAACAGTAACGCACTTAACAACGGAAACACTACCGAAAATGTAAATGCTAAGGCCAACAGAAATGCATTGCAATTGGAAATGCAAATGGTTATGGTAACACCAGTGATGATGCCAAAGGAAACAGTAACGCAAATGGAAATGCAAATGCAAGTGCATACACAAATGCAAATGGTAACACACACAGTCTCGGTAATGCAATTGGAAACACAAATGCTTATGGTAACACCAGCGATGATGCCAAAGTAAACACAAATGGAAATGCAAATGCAAGCACCTATGCAAATGCAAATGGTAATGCACACAGTGAAAGAAAAGTAAACACAAACAAAAACAGTAACAGAAATGCAAAGGGTAACAGTAACACAAACGCAAGTGCAAATGCAAAGAGTAATGCACATGGTGACATAAATGTAAATGCTAATGCAAACAGTTATGGAAATGCAAGTGGAAATGCTAACAATAACAGTAACGCAAACGCACACCCTTTTGTTTCCCAAAAAGGGGCATTCAGAAACACAGTAAATACAATTAATGTATGCATAATAATGGCCCTTGGAGCAGAAAATGAGGACTTGGAATCCTAAATTCCTTATATCTCAGGAACTGTACGCCGTAGAAAAAAATATAAAATCTCATATTATTTATGACTTTCCAGGCTAGTTTTGCACTTAGCCCCCTAGCAGGGGACTAAGCATTCTTCCGACGAAAAGTCCGTATCTCAAAGTGTTTGCAAGATACGGGCCCCGAAAGTCACGGCAGACGCAGTGATGTTAGCTTGTGTGAAAAATTGTCAGCTTCAGAGTGTTGTAACTTTGCAGCCCTCTAATATTTTGTTACTGAACCACCAAAGGCATATCTGTGGGATCTTGGCTTTCTTCCCTCCAAATTTCAACCCAAAAGACCAAACCGTTCTTTTGCAGCAGGGTGCCAAATTTTCCCTATTGTTTTGGCCATAGTGTCGCAAAGTACTTTCACAAATCACAACACTGTCACAAATGAAATCACGAAAGTGTCACATATGTGAAAGTACTTTGCAACACTACTTTTTACAAAAATTAAAAAAACATATTTCTGAGGTGTTGTACCCCCCCAAAAAAAAAGACATGGCTAGCATCCTCAGAGCTCGACTAGGTGAACACAACAAGAATTGTGTTCCTAGAGGATCCAAAATTTAAATGCTAAGCATTTTTCTGACCACCAACTGAAAAAAAAAGGCTGAATCTCAAAAGTAAAAGGGTCATTTGCGACACTAAAAATTCCAATTGCGACACTTTCGCATATTTTGTTAACTCTTCCCATTGACTATAATGGGAAGCTTGTTTTTTTAATAACTTTTGAACTCTTTAATATTTGTTCATGAAATCTTTGAAAGGCACATTGGGAACCCTGGCTGCATGCTCCCTGAAGGTTTCGGACTGGTCGCGCAAACCGTGTGGGCTGCAGGCACGAACAAAGAATGTGCAAAAATGCATAATTTGTGCATTTTTCAGCACTCTGTAGCTTCACAACCGTATATCCAAAAATAAAGAAACTTGGCAGACCCAGAGATCTATGGTAACAGACCACACATGCCAAATTTCAGGCAAAGCCATCATATGGTGGCAAAGTTATTAAGCTACCAGACTTCAGATTTAACCTCAAACGGGGTACTCAACCCTAACTACAGTGGCACTACCGTGCACTATAATTATACATATATATCTATATCTATATATTCATGGCAAAATTTGGCGACGATAGTTGTTGTTCCATTAGTGAAAAAAAGTGAGAAATTTGATGCCAGGGTTCCCACCTCTTGCACCCCATACCCACCCTGCCCCCACCAACAGGCATCGGGTGTGCTGCTGAGGTCATCTGTCCTAACCTCACCCCATCCCATGTGTAAGCAAGCTGAGGTGGTGTAGTATAGGATAATGGGGTGAGAGTTAGGACCGACCACCCAATGCACACCCGATGCCTGTTGGTGAGGGCAGGGTAGGCATGGGTGCAAGAGGTAGGAACCCTAACATCATATTTCCTCACTTTTGTCACTGTGGAACAACCCTAACTGATGCATTAAATGGAGCTTTTTGCCATGAATTTCCCTTCTTCTTGAGAATGTGCACTATAAATAGTGAAATAACGGTAACGCAAACGCAAGCGCAAATGGTAATGCACTTGGTGACACAAATGTAAATGATAATGAAAATGGTAATAGAAATGCAAGGGCAAATGTTAATGAAAACAGAAATGCAAATGCAAGCACATATGGAAATGCAAATTGTAATGCGCATGGTCATGGTAATGCAATTGGAAATGCAAACACAGGAACAGCAACAATGGCACCAAAGGAAACACAAACAGAAATGGAGGTGTAAATGGCTGTCTCTCCGAAGAGGGAAGAGTGACCAGTGGGGTACCACAGGGATCAGTGCTGGGACTGGTCCTATTCAACATCTTCATCAGTGACATTGTGCAGGACCTAGAAGGCAGAATTTCACTGTTTGCTGATGACACAAAGCTCTGTATTAGAGTAGACACACCAGAGGGTACAGAATGAGAAGGGACCTGCAGAAACTTGACAAATGGTCAGGGGTTTGGCAGTTGAAATTCAATGCAAAGAAGTGCAAGATAATGCATATGGAACACAAAAACCCCGGCAAAATATATCAGTTGGGGGTGAGGATATAGCATGCACCAAGCAGGAAAGGGATCTTGGGGTTATCATCTCTGATGACCTGAAGGTAGGGAAACAGTGTGACAAGGCAGCAGGTAAAGCAAATAGGATGCTGGGTTGCATAGGCAGGGGCATCACCAGCAGGAAATGGGAGGCCATGATTCCACTATACAAGACATTAGTGAGGCCCCACCTGGAGTACAGTGTACAGTTCTGGAGACCTTACCTACGTAAGGACATAAACAGGGCAGAGAAGGTTCAGAGGAGGGCAACAAAGATGGTACATGGATTGCATCACAAGTCCTATGAGGACTGGTTGAAGGAATTGAATATGTACTCCCTGGAGGAGAGGTGGGAGAGAGGGGACATGATAGAGACATACAAGTATCTTACAAGGAGGAACAGGGTGTAAGAATACTCCATTTTTAAGTGAAAAAGATGTTCCTGGACTAGAGGGCAAGGGATGAAGTTGGAGGGAGGACGATTCAGAGGAAATGTGAGGAAGAATTTCTTCACAGAACGGGTGGTGGACAAGTGGAATACCCTGCCTGAGGAAGTGGTGGGGGCTGAAACAATCAAGGGATTTAAGAATGCATGGGATAGACATAAAGGAATTCTGGAGGTCAGGGGTAAGGGGTAACAGAGTTCTAGGAAAACATAAACTGAAGTTACAAACTCAAATGGGCAGTCTAGGTGGGCCATAGGCCCTTATCTGCTGACACTGTCTATGTAGCAATGTATTTATGTAAATGGAAATGCAAATGGAAGCACGTAAGGAAACACAAATGGAAATGCACACAGTGATGCAAAAGGAAATGCAAATGAAAACTGTAATGGAGATGCAAATGTTAACAGTAATGCAAATGCAAGTGCAAAAAAACCACAAAGGGTAATGCACATGGTGGTGTAGATGGTAACGGTAACGCAAACGGTTACGGAAATGCAAGTGGAAATACTAACTGTAACAGTAACGAAAATGCACACCCTTTTTTCCCAAAAGTTGCATTGAGAAACACAGTGAATATGAAGAGTGTATGCATAATAATGAGCCTCGGAGCAGAAAATGAACACTTGGAATACTAAATTGCTTATATCTCAGGAACTGTACAACGTAGAAAAAAAATTAAAATTTCATATAATTTATTACTTTCCTGGCTAGTTTTGTACTTAGCCCCCTAATGAGGGGCTAAGCATTTTTTTCTGATGAAAAGTCTGTATGGCAAAGCATTTCTGAGATGCGGACCCCGAAAGGCGTGGCGGACGCCGTAATGCTAGTCTATGGAAAAAAGCGTCAAACTCAGAGTACCATAATTTTGCAGCCCTCTAATATTTTGTCACCAAACCACCTAAAGGCACATCTGTGGGATCTTTGCTTTCTTCCCTCTAAATTTCAGCCCAAAAGACCAAAGCGTTCTTTTGCAGCAGGGTGGCAAAGATTTCCTAATCTCTTGGCAATAGTGTTGCAAAGTAGTGTTGTGATTTGCGACACTTTGCAAGAAAAAGCACAAAAGTGTTGAACGTGCGACACTACTTTGCGACACTACAGTTTACAAACATTTTAAAAACATATTTCTGAGGTGTTTAACCCCCCCAAAAAAAGACACGGCTAGCATCCTCAGGGCTCAACTAGGTGAGCACAAAAATAATTGTGTCCCTAGAGGGTTCCAATTTTAAATGCCAAGCATTTCTGTGACCACCAACTGAAAACAAAATGGCAGATTTGCAACACTACAGGGGTCATTTGCGACACTAAAAACTGCATTTGCCACACTGTCAAACTTTTTGTTAACTTTTCCTATTGACTATAATGGGAAACTTGTTTTTTGAATAATTTTTGAACCGTTTAATATTTTTTCACAAAATCTTCTTAAGGCACATCAGAGACACAGCTGCATGTTCCTTGAAGGTTTTGGACCAGTTGCGCAGACTGTGTGATTGGTAAGTGCAAACAAAGAATGCGCAAAAAAGTGTAAATACCACATTCTACCATGCTAGGTAGCTCCGCAAATGTATATCTGACCATTACAAAACTTGGCAGATCCAGAGTTTTATGGTACTGCTCCATGCCTGCTAAATTTCAGGTAAATCCATCATACGGTGGCAAAGTTATTAAGCTGCCGAATTTTACACTTTAACCTTAAATGGGGTAATCAACCCTAACTATAGTGGCACATAATATATTTACACACACACATATATATATATATACACACACACACACACATATATATAAATATATATATATATATATATATACACATATATATATATATATATATATATATTATATATATAAAATACTGGTGCGGTTGCGCTAGTATAGTTAGGGTGAAACTGCACACTCTATGTAGCTCAAAGTTTGAGCCTTAATAACTTTGGAGTCGTTTAATGGATTTGTATGTATTGTGGCATGCGTAATCTCTTGGGTTAAGTTTCCTTACCTGCCACATGTCATGGGAATCCATCAAGTGGTTTCAGAGATATAAAGTGTTGAAAAAAACAGGAAAATCTGGATTTTTTGACATTTCTTTCTACAGCCGAATCTCAGAAATGGCTTTGTGCTGTGGTGTAAAATTTTGAGGGATGAAAGCCTTTGGGTCACAGATCTGCCTTTTGAGGGTTTGGTGAAAAAATATTACTCTATTTTTAAGTTGTGACATTTTATGTTTTCCCATTATTTCCTAATGGAAAATTTTATATGTCAGGCGTGAAAGGTTTTTTTTTATAATTGAATTATTTTCAAAAATGACTGAATTATTTTTTAAAATGTGTGAGTTATTTTTGAAAATATGTGAGTGATTTTGAACATTTTGGTGTTGTTTCTGAAGATTGTGTGCATAATTTTCAAAAACGTAACATTTTCGAAAAGGATTCAAGTTTTATGAGCACAGAGTTTTTTTCAAAAATATTGTAATGTGGTTTGCGTATGTTGGGTGACATACTACTTCCAGCTATTTTGCACAGAACTTTTTATATTCAAAAACATGTTGCTTTTTTGAATAGGTTTCAGCTTTTATGGACACATAGTTTTTCGCAAAAATACTGGTGTGTGGTTTGTACATGCTGGGTGACATACTGTTTCTAGTTGCTTTGCACAGAACTTGTTATATTATTGTTGTATACTGTATTTTGGATGTTTAATATAAAGTTAAATATGTGTGAATTGCCAGGTTTGATACAGTGCTTCAATGGCATTGTGGATAGCAGGTAGAGCTGTGGTGCAAAACATTGTGAGTTTGAGTCCAGGTATAAACATTTTTTTTTGTAACCTGCACAGAGGAAAAAAATAAATATATCACAATTCCTTGAATTGCCTGATTCCTTCAGTGGCATGGAGGACATGTACAGAGCTGCACTGCAAACATTCTGGCATTATTTTCAAAAACATGTTACTTTTCTGAGAGGTTTCAGGTTTTACAGGCACATAGTTTTTTGCAAAAATATTGTAGTGTTGTTTGTGCATTCTGGGTGACACTGCTTTCAGTTGTTTTGCACAGTATTTCTTATATTTGAAAATGTTACTTTTTCAAATAGGTTTCATCTTTTATGGATACAGTTTTTGGTAAAAATACTGCAGGGTGGGTTTCACATGCTGGGTGACATACTGCTTCCAGTTGCTTTGCACAGAACTTGTTATATTATTGTTGCACATTTTGAATGCTTGATAGTATGTTAAGCATGTGAGAATTATCAGATTTGATTCAGTGTGTCAATGACATAGTGGATAGCATGTAGAGCTGTGATGCAAAACGTCCTGGGTTTGAGTTCAGGCACAAACTTTTTTTTTGCAATCTGCACAGCACAGGAAAATAAGTATATGACAGTTAATTCAATTTTCTAATACCTTCAATGGCATGGTAGACAGAGCTGTAGTGGCAAACATCCTCGGTTTGAATTCAGGCACAAACATCTTTTTTTCCTTAAATGTGTGCAGTGGAAAAAATTGCTACTAGATGTTTTAAACAACTCTGTAGGGCAGTGTCTTTTTTTTGGAGGGGGGGATGAGTGCCAGTAATATGAAGATTTAGTAAATAAGGTAGGCACTTTCTCCTGTTGGCATTTTTTCACATATGCAATTTGGGTATATGCTGCTGTGCAGGAAGGAAAGACTGCTTTACCTCAGTGGGCGGTCACTGCTCTTATCACATACCCTTAATGAATGTCCCTCTCCCAACCCTGCCTCACATCTTTGAAACAGAAGTTGAAAAAGAAAAACAAAGGTAGAAAACTGTCCCCTGAAGACTTTTTTCAAACCCTGAAAAAAAGAAAATGGTCCATCACTGTCTCCCCAGTCCTCCCTCCCCATCTCCACCATCCCCACCCTCCCTCTCTGCACCCTTCTCCCTGCTACCCCCCTCACCCATACTTACCCTCAGGAGGTTGGGATCGGCAATCTTCTCTGGACTGGGACAGGTCTATGCTATCCTCAAAGCCGAACTGCAATCTGAGGAATCAAGGTAAGCCTTATAATGGGTGTCAATGGGAGGAGTTCAACTCATGTTGATATCTCCATCAATTTTAGGAATTTTTGGACCATATTTTCAACATGGGGTTCTTGGAGCGCTGCCTCATGAACACTGGTACTGTCATTTCATTTCTCAGTCTCAAAAGGTGATTTCATGGTCGCTGCATGGAATCACCTTTCAGGACTGATTCACGAAATGACAGTGCCACTATTCATGAGGTTGGGTCTCAAAAATCCTATGTTGCAAATTTGGTGGAAAAATTCCCCAGAATGACTGTGTTATGAGTGTGCATTGCACAGTTTCTATGCATGCTCATAACTTCATCAATTTTTAATATTTTCACTTCAGATTTTCAGCATTTCTATTTTTTTCACACCGCCTTATGAACAGTACAGCTGTCATTTTGCACATCCTTCCCAGAACATGTTTTTGTACCTGTGGTGTATAATGGTGTGGTCGTGTGCAAAATCAACTTTTGGAATGGATGAACAAAACCACAGTTGCACTGTTCATAATACTGATGTTGAAAAGTTGGTGAAAAAATTCCCAAAAATGACCGCATTACAAGCATGCGTTGCACAGTTTCTACGCACGCTAGTTACATCACCAATTTGTCCTACTTTCACTACAGATTTTTAACATTGACATTTTTCCACACCACTTCATGAATAGTACAGCTGCCATTTTTCAGATCCAGCTGAAAATGTTTTTCTGCAGCTGTGGCACAAAATAGTGTTACAGTTGCATGGAATTATATTTTGACAAGGATTTGAAAGTTTGTTTTACTGGGTACATATGGTGAGGTGCTAAGAAGGTTGTGTTGAACATTTGGGGTGAAAATTATTTGAGATGGCATAGTTATAACTATTTGTAGCAATTTCACTATTCCTGCTCATAACTTAATGTGAGGAGGTGCAGGGGCCTGAGACCCCTGTATTTCCACAGTTAGATACATATATGCACCTGTGGAGGGATGGAACCCTGCACTCCCACTGTGACATATGGATACTATTTTACTATCTCTATGGAGAGAATGGAGTGCAGGGTCTGAAGTGACAGATGGATACTGTTGTACTAACAACCCAATGGCATACCCTGATGGCTGTTGGTGTGTGGAGGGTGGGGGGAAGAAGTGGGGTGGTAGGGGTGGAAACCCTGGTGGTGGGGCATTAGGGTTGGAAACCCTAACTCCTCATTTCCCTGCTTTCGTCACTGTGGTAGTCACACTGACTGATGCACTAACAAAGTTTTTTGCAAAGAATATATATATATATATATATATATATATATATATCTACATACATCTATATATATGTGTGTGTGTATGTAGATATGTATGTATACGTGTGTGTGTATATATATATATGTGTGTGTGTATGTAATAGATAAACCACTCTGAGGTGTGTGGTCACGCTCTGATATACAAACGCCATGGTGTGTGTCGTACATAAACATAGAAACATAGAATTTGGACTGCTTGGCCCACCCAGTCTGCCCATTTCCCTACCTACTGGATAAGCTGCAGATCCTAGTTAACCAGCAGCCTACTTCTTCCTACCCCCAACCCCTAGAATGGCCTTATGACTGTCCCAAGCATGGTTGAATTCCACCACTGATTTTGACTCCACAACCTCCTCTGGAAGGCCGTTCCATGCATCCACAACCCTCTCTGTGAAAAAAATGCTTCCTTAAATTACCTCTGAGCCACCCCCCTCTATCTTCAAATTGTGCCCTCTTGTTCTTGCACACCTCTTTTTTTGAAAGATGCTACCCTCTTGGACTTTGTTGATTCCCTTGAGGTACTTGAACATTTCTATCATGTCCCCTCTCCTCCTTTCCTTGAGGCTATACATATTAAGCTCCTTTCATCTCTCTTCATATGTCTTCCAGTGCAGACCCTGCACCATTTGTAGCATGGGCTGCAGGCCGAGTCGTCAACCACCTAAGGCGTCCGATGATATCAAGAACCGCACAGCACACCTGAGAGTGGTTTATCTATCTTATAAACTGTCAACATTGTTTTGAGGGGGTAAAGTGCAGGTATGCTGTCGTGTTTGATATACGCATGGTCATCTGATGTGTTTTATACAATCAGAAGTTTAGATTTGGACCACCCTTTTATCCAGTTTATATTTATATGTATGTATATATATATATATATATATATATATATATATATATATGTATATATATACATATATATATATGTATGTATATTAGAGGCAAACAACTCAATTTAATGCATCAGTTAGGGTTGTTCCATAGTGACAAAAGCGAGGAAATTGATGTTAGGGTTGAAACCCCTTTGCACCCTCCAGCCCACCCTCCCAACTGGAATCGGGTGCATGTTAATCATCAGCCCTAACTCTCACCCCATCCCATGTGGAAAGAAGCTGAGGAATAGGAGAAATGTTAAAAACAATGCAAATGCAACCGCAAATGAAACAAGAAAGGGTAACGCATGGGAGTGAATGTGAACTGTAAGTAAAACGGGTATGGAACAGCAAGCGGAAATGGTAAAGGTAAGAGTAATGTAAGCGCACAGGCTGGTTTTCCCCAAAACCTGTATAGAGAAAGACAATGAGTACAAAGAATGTATGAAAAATAATGACTCTCGGAACAGAAAAAAGAGGACTTGGAATAGTAAATTGCTTATATCTCAGGAACCGTATGACATAGAAAAAAAAATTAAAAGTCATATGAATTATCACTTTCCTGGCCAGTTTTGTACTTAGCCCCTATTAGGGGGCTAAGTATTTTTTGACGAAAAGTCCTTATCTCGCACCATTTCCGAGATACGGGCCCTGAAAGGCGTGGCAAACACCATAATGTTATCCTATGGGAAAAAACAGAAGTTTGGAGTCCCATAATTTTACCTCCCTGTAATATTTTTTCACCAAACCACTGAAAGGCACATCTGTGGGATGTTGGCTGTGCTCTCTACAAATTTCAGCCCAAAAGACCAAACCGTTATTTTGCAGCAGGGCCAAACGCTTGTTGCAGTACGCGCCGTGAGCGCTGTATATCCTAAGGGAAAAGCATCAACTTTGGAGTACTGTAACTTTGTCAGCCGCGGTAATATTTTTTCAACAAAACACTGAATGACACATCTGTGAGATGTCGGCTGCATTCCCTCCAAATTTCAGTCCAAACTCCAAACTGTTCTTTTCGAGCAGGGTGCCAAAGAATTGCTATCATTTTCCACAGCCTAGAGAAAAGTACTGGTCTAATTATAAAGCTTTCGTAAATTTGCAACACTTTCACGAAAAGTGACATCATTTTGTGAAATTACTTTTTTCAGAAATCTGAAAAACATATTTCTGGGGTGTTTTACCCCAAAATAAAGACATGGCTAGCATCCTCAGGGTCCGACTAGGTGAATACAAAAATAATTAGGTTGCTAGAGGGTCCCAAATTTAAATGCCAATCATTTTTCTGATCACCAACTGAAAACAAAATGGCAGATTTGCGACAGTAAAAGGGCAATTTGTGAAAGTAAAAGCTGCATTTGCGACACTGTCGAACTTTTTGTTAACTTTTCCCATTGACTTATAATATGAGCTTGTTTTTTGAATAACTTTTGAACCGTTTAATATTTTTTCACGAAATCTTCAAAAGGCACATCGGGGACCCTGGCCGGATGTTCCCTGAAGATTTAGGACCAGTCACACAAACTGTGCGACCTGTAGGTACGACCATAGAATTCCAAAAAAAGCGCAAACGCATGTGCAGATCATGCTTAATAACTCTGCAGCCGTATATCCAACTGGTACGAAACTTGGCAAATCCCAAGGCGTATGGGTCTTGATTCTGTATTCCATTGAATGATTGCAATGTTATTAGGTGCAAAATTTGGGGTTTAACATGTACAGTAAATGGCGCTAACTTTAATTCAGGGTAGCACCACCGCTACCATAATATATATATATATACATATATATATATATATATATATATATATGTGTGTATATATATATATATATATATATAGATAAACTTATAATGCATCATTTAGGTTAAAGTGAAAAATCAGAAATGAACATTAGGGTTGAGTCCTAATCCATCTCACACACCTGCCCCCCATCCTCCACAGATTGACAGATGCTGGGGTGAGCCAATAGGGTCATGTGGCCAAACTCTCATCACATTCCATGTGACAGGCTACAGTAATGGAGAATGGGGTGAGATTTAGGCCTCACGACCCCAATGGCACACCCCGTCGTCTGTCAGTCTGTGGAGGATGGGGGTGTGTGGAAGGATTAGGGGCTCAACCCTAATGTTTCATTTCCTGACTTTTTTCACTTTAACCCAAAATGATGCATTAAATGTAGTTTTTTGCCATGAATTTCCTTACTTTTTGAAAACGGTAATAATTAGTAAAAACTCATAACGGTGGGAGCGCATGGCTCCCACCAACTAGCCAATTTTTGCATAGCAATATGCATGTATGGGAGCGCTGTTCCTCCAAGCTGTACTCCCATTTATGAAAAGCTACAGAGCCATGCTGCAGCCATATAGGCCACCAAACTCTTGTAACAGTAATTTTCAGATATGTTGCGAACCATAAGAGTTAGAAAAAAACTCAAGTGTCATTGCAATTGTGACAGAGAGTACTTCAGGTAGCATCAGACAGTACCCATATCTCACATCATTTCTGAGATATGGGCACCAAAAAGCACTGGACAAGCACTCTTTGAACCCTTGTGACAATTATTTCACAATATCTCACGAATCGTGCAACATACAAAAAAAAATAATTTTCCTGCAGCTTAGATCACCTAAAGGTGATCTAAGCTACCCATAGTGAAAAGTCTGTATCTGGCTTCATTTCTGAGATGACGCCGAAAGTCATGACACCACCTGCAATGTAATCCTATGGCAAAAATGTCAACTATGTCATTGAATATACCTGTAACCAATTAATTCCCCAACACCTAAACAATTCACACCTCAAGGACATCCCCTCAACACCCTGAAAATTTCAAGTACAAAGACCAAACCGTTATGGAGATATGGTCATCTCATTTTGGGCAGTCTGGTCTTTCCTAGGGACACCTGGTCTTTCCCATGGACATTGCAAAATATGCATATCAATTTTCCTATAGGACATAATGGGAACTTAAAATTATAATAACTTTTGAACATATTAATATTTTTCACCAAATAAATGCTGGCATGTTCCTTGGCTCAAGCTTTTTCTACATTCCAAGCTTCGGATCAATAGACCACACAGTGTCCATGCAGTGCCATGGAAAACAACACACAAACATGGCAAAAAGAGCATTTTTTGGCACTTCACTGTGCAAAAACCGTATGTCCAACCAAAATGCAACTTGGTAAATCAAGAGATCCACCATATCAAACTGTGCATTCCAAATTCTGTGCAAATCCATTGAACAGTTGCAAAGTTATTAATGTGCAAAATCTGAGGTTTAATATTAAAGTGCCTAAAAGTACATTTTTTGTTGCTTCGCTGTACAAAAAGCATATGTCTGTCTGAAATGCAACTGGACAAAGATCTACCACACCCAACCGTGCGTTCCAAATTTCATGCAAATGTGTTAAACAGTTGCAAAGTTATTAACGCACAAAATTTGAGGTTTAATATTTAAGTGCCTACTCAACCCTAAATATAGGGCCATGGTTGCGCCCCATAATAACTACTAAAAAACATGTATTGGTGGGAGTGAGCCCTATGCTCCAATCAACTTGCCAATTTCTGCATAACAATATGCATATGTAGTATCGCAGGCCCTCCAGGCCCGCATTCCCACTTATGCATAGCTACAGAGCCATACAGCAGCCCAATAGGGCACCAAACACTTGTAGCAGTAATTTGTCCATATCTTGGGAACTGTAACAGCTAGGGAAAAAAATTCAAGTATCATTGTAACCATGACAGTGAGTAGATTATGTAACAAGCATCAACTGTACCCATATCAAACATAGTTTCCAAGATATGGGCACTGAAAAGCACTGGACAGGCACTCTTTGAACCCTTGTGACAGTTATTTCACAATATCTCATGAACTGTGCAACATACAAAAAAAATGCCACTGCAGGCTTACTCTAGGATTTCAAGTCATTTTCCTGCAGCTTAGATCACCTAATGGTGATCTAACTGAGATAACAGCAGTGAAAGTCATGACGCAGACCGCAATGTAATCCTATGGGAAAAATGTGAAGTATTCTATCCCTAGTCCTCTTCCCCCTCTACCCTCCTGTCTATCTCCCTTCCTTGGTCTATACCCCATCTCTTCTTTGTCCATTGTCTTTCCTGGTTCTACTCCTCCCTCCCTCCCTCTCTCCTCCCTCATGTCCACTCCCTAAGTTCACTCTGTCTCTACAGACATCAATCCACTTGTATTCCCTCACTCCTTCTCCCTGAATCGTTTCTGTGTTTTGACCCTGATACCATGGTACCTTAGGAATTAACCTGATTGTCTTTACCCATTTTACTTATTTTATTTGATGTCTATGTATACAAACATTGCTTCCTACCAGAAGGCATAGTACTCTCTATATAATTATGTACAGTGTATAATCCATGTACTCTATTGTTTTTATTCATCTAGTATTGCATATATATTTTTTTGAAATCTTTTTTATGTTTTGCACTCTATTCTACATGTGTTTCGCCCTTTGTACTCATCTGTTTTACAATATTGTTCATACAGAATGGCTTTTCGATTATTGGCTATTACTGTATCCTCTGGTGAATTGCCATGTTCTAAGTAGACTTCTAGTTGCTATCAATTCCCAGGTGCATGCAACTGTCTTCTGTATCTCATAAGGTGTCTCTGTATTGTTCTTTTTATTACTGTTCTCTCCCAGGTCGCCCCTGAAAAAGGGACTGCAATTGTCTCAGTGGACCTACCCGGTTACCAAAATTCAAATAAATAAAGTAAACAAATAATTCACATCTCTACGACACCCCCTCAACCCCCTGCAAATTTCAAGTACAAAGACCAAACCGTTATGGAGATATGGTCATCCCAATTTGGGCCATCTGGTGTTCCCTAGGGACATCTGGTCTTTCCCTTGGACATTGCAAAATATGCATATGAATTTTCCCATGGGATATAATGGGAACTTCAAATTGTAATATCTTTTGAACAGATTAATATTTGTTCACCAAACAAATGCTGGCATGTTCCATGGCTCACGCTTCTCCTACATTCCAAGTTTCTGACCCATAGACCACACAGTGTCCACACAGCACCATGGACAAAGGATGCACAAACACGGCAAAAAGAGCATTTCTTGGCACTTCACTGTGCAAAAACCATATGTCCATATGTCCAACCAAAATGCAACTTGGCAAATCAAGAGAACCACTATACCAGACTGTGCATTCAACATTCTGTGCAAATCTGTTAAACAGTAGCAAAGTTATTACCGTGCAAAATCAGAGGTTTAACATTAAAGTGCCTAAAAGTGCATTTCTTGGTGCTTTGCTGTGCAAAAACTGTATGTCCACCTGAAATGCAACTCAGCAGATCAAGAGACCTACCACACCAGACCATGCATTCCAAATTTCATGCAAAACAGTTTCAAAGTTATTAACGTGCAAAATCTGAGGTTTAACATTAAAGTGCCTATGCAACCCTAAATATAAGGGTGTGATTGCACCCCTATAATAATTCCCCAACACATAAAACAGCATAATTCACATCTCTAGAGTATCCCCTCAACACACTGTAAATTTCAAGTAAAAAGACCAAACTGTTAATGAGATATGCAATCCTAACGTTTTTACACCTTTAAAAATGTTTCAGCTCTGAGATAGCAAAATCTTCAGCTGCAAGAAAATCTTCAGCTGTGAGCATGCAAAATCTTCAGCTGTGAGAAAAGACCAGATGTCCAGATTGGCATTCTTCTTTCGCAAAATAGACATATCAATTTTCCCATAGGATATAATGGGGCATTAAAAGTTTAATAACTTTTGAATGGATTAATATTTTTTCACCAAACCAATACTGGCATGTTCCTTGGCTTAAGCTCTTTCTACATCCTGTGTTTTGGACCAATAGCCCACACAGTGTCTGTGCAGTGCCACTGGCAACAAACATGCAAAAGTGGCAAAAAGTGCATTTTTTGGTGTTTCAGTGCTCAAAAACTGTACGTCCAACTGAAACATAACTTGGTAAAACAGGAGGTCTACCATACCAGACTGAGCATTCCAAATTCTGTGTAAATCCACTGAACAGTTGCAAAGTTATTAACATGCAAAATTTGAGGTTTAACATTAAAGTGCCTACTCAACTCTAAATATAGGGGCGAGGTTGCGCCTCCATAATAACTATACTAAAAACATGTATTGGTGGTAGAGGATCCTACGCTCCCATCAAGTTGCCTATTTCTACATAACAATATGCACCTGTGGTATCGCAGGCCCTCTGGGCCCATGTTCCCACTTATGCATAGCTACAGAGCCATACAGCATCCCTATATGCCACCGAACACTTGTAACAGTAATTTGTCCATATCTTGGGAACTGTGACAGTTAGAGAATAAAATCTAGTGTCATTGTAACTGTGACAGTGAGCAGATCATGTAACAAGCACCAGCCTTACCCATATCTCAAATAGTTTCCGAGATTTGGGCACCGAAAAGCACTGGACAGGCACTCTTTGAACCCTTGTGACAGTTATTTCACAATACCTCAGGAACCATGCAACATACCAAAAAACTTTCACTGCATTCCTGCTGTAGGATTTCAAGTCATTTTCCTATAGCTTAGATCACTTAAAGGTGATCTAAACTGTCAGTATCGAAAAGTCTGTATCTCACTTTGTTTCTGAGATAACGGTGCTGAAAGACGTGACACAGACCACAATGTAGTCCTATGGGAAAATGTTAAGTACATCATTGAATATCTCTGCAACCAATTAATTCCCCAACACCTAAGCAGCATATTTCACATCTGTATGACACACCCTCAACCCCTGCAAATTTCAAGTAAAAAGACCAAACCGTTATGGAGATATAGTCATCCCAATTTGGGCCGGCCGGTCTTCCCTAGGGACATCTGGTCTTTCCCATGGACAGTGCAAAAATATGCATATAAATTTTCCCATGGGATATAATGGGAACTTCAAATTGTAATAACTTTTGAACAGATTAATATTTTTTCACCAAACATATGCTGGCATGTTTCATGGCTCAAGCTTTTTCTACATATCAAGTTTTGGCCCAATAGACCACACGGTGTCCATGCAGTGCCACAGACAGAAAATGCACAAATGCAGCAAAAAGAGCATTTTTTGGCACTTCTCTGTGCATAAACCATATGTCTAACCAAAATACAACTTGGGAAATCAAGAGAACCACTACACCAGACTGTGCATTCCAAATTCTGTGCAATTCCATTGAACAGTTGCAAAGTTATTACCGTACTAAATCTGAGGTTTAACATTAAAATGCCTAAAAGTGTATTTTTTGGTGCTTTGCTGTGCAAAAACTGTATGTCCGACCGAAATGCAACTTGGAAAATCATGAGATCTACCATACCAGACTGTGCATTCAAAATTCTGTGTCAAACCATTGAACAATTGTAAAGTTATTAACGTGCAAAATGTGAGGTTTAACGTTAATGTGCCTACTCAACTCTAAATATAAGGCATGATCGCGCCCCTATAGTAACTATATTAAAGAACATGTATTGGTGGGAGAGGGCCCTACATTCCCATCAACTTGCCCATTTCTGCATAACAATATGCATCTGTGGTATTGCAGACTCTCCGGGCCCGCGTTCTCACTTACGCATAGCTACAGAGTCATACAGCAGCCCTATAGGCCACTGAACACTTGTAACAGTAATTTGTCCATATCTTGGGAACTGTAACAGCTAAGGAAAACATTCAAGTGTCATTGTAATCATGACAGTGAGTAGATTATGTGACAACCACCAACCATACCCATATCTCACATTGTTTCTGCGATATGGGCACTGAAAAGCACTGGACAGGCATTCTTTGAACCCTTGTGACAGTTATTTCACAATATCTCATGAACTGTGCAACATACACAAAAAATTCCACTGCTGGCTTACTCTAGGATTTCAAGTTGTTCTCCTGCAGTTTAGATCACTTAAAGGTGATCTAAGCTGCCAGTAGTGAAAAGTCTGTATCTCGCTACATTTCTGAAATAATTGCACCGAAAGTTGTGACACAGACCGCAATATAATCCTATGGGAAAAATGTGAAGTATGTCATTGAATATTTCTGCAACCAATGAATTGTCCAACAGCTAAGCAGCAAAATTCACATCTCTAGGACTCAACACCCTGCAAATTTCAAGTAAAAAGACAAAACAGTTATGGAGATATGGTCGTCCCAATTTGGGCCATCTGGTCTTCTGTAGGAACAGCTGGTCTTTCCCATGAACAATGCAAAATATGCATATAAATTTTCCCATGGAATATAATGGGAACTTCATATTGTAATAACTTTTGATCAAATTTAATATCTTTCAACAAACAAATGCTGGCATGTTTCATGGCTCAAGCTTTTTCTACATTTCAAATTACGGACCAATAGACCACACAGTGTCCAAGCGGCGCCACGGAAAAAAATGCACAAATGTGGTGAAAAGAAAATTTTTGGGCACTTTGCTGTGCAAAAACCATATGTCCGACAAAAATGCAACTTGGTAAATCAAGAGATCCACCATACCAGACAGTGCATTCCAAATTCTGTGCAAATCCTTGGAACATTTGCAAATTTTTTAATATTCAAAATCTGAGGTTTAACATAAAAGTACCTACTCAACCCTAAATATAGGGGTGTGACCACACCCTTCTAATAACTCCCAACACCTAAACAGCAAAATTCACTTCTCTAGGGCATCCCCACAACACCCTGTAAATTTCAAGTAAAAAGAGAAAAATGTTAATGAGATATGCACTCCTAAAGGTTTTACACCTTTAAAAATTTTTCAGCTGTGAGATAACAAAATCTTCAGTTGTGAGAAAATCTTCAACTGTGAGCATGAAAAATCTTCAGCTGTGAGAAAAGACCAGATATCCAGATTGCCATTCTTCTTTCGCACAATAGACAAATACATTTACCCTTAGGATATAACGGGAACTTAAGAGTTGAATAACTTTTGAATGGATTCATATTTTTTCACCAAACCATTGCTGGCATGTTTCGAGGCCCAAGCTCTTTCTACATCCTATGTTTCAGACCAATAGCCTAAACGGTGTCTGTGCAGTGCCATGAGTAAAAGATGTACAAAAGTGGCGGAATGTGAATTTTTTGGCGCTTTGCTGCACAAAAACTGTACGTTGACTGAAACACAACTTGGTAAAACAGCTGATCTAACATACATACAAAAGTTTATGTAAATCTGTTGAACAGTTGCAAAGTTATTAACGTGCAATATTTGAGGTTTAACATATAACTGCCTACTCAACCCAAAATATAGGGGCGCGACTACTAAAAAACATGCATTGGTGGGAGAGGACCCCATGCTCCCATCAACTTGCTCATTTCTGCATAACAGTATGCATCTGTGGTATCACAGGCCCTCCAGGCCCGCATTCCCACTTATGCATAGCTACAGATCCATACAGCAGCCCTATAGGACACTGAACGCTTGTAATAGTAATTTGTCCACATCTTAGGGACTGTAACAGCTAGGAAAAAAATTCAAGTGTCATTGTAATTGTGACAGTGAGTAGATTACATGACAACCTCCAACCGTACCCATATCTCACATTGTTTTCTAGATACATGCAGTGAAAAGCACTGGACAGGCACTCTTTGCACCTTGTGACAGTTTTTTCACAATATCTCCTAAATTGTGCAACATACAAAAAAATTCCACTGCAGGCTTATTCTAGGATTTCAAATCATTTTTATGCAGCTTAGACCAGCTGTAGGTGATCTAAGCTGCCAGTAGCAGAAAATCTGTATCTCGCTTCATTTCTGAGATAACTGTGCCAAAAATTGTGACATAGACCGCAATGTAATCCTATGGGAAAAATGTCAAGTATGTCATTGAATAGCAACCAGTTAATTTCCCAACACCTAAGCAGCATAATTCACATCTCTAGGACATCCCCTCAACACCCTGAAAATTTCAAGTAAAAAGACAAAACAGCTGTGGTGACATGGTCATCTCAATTTGGGTTGTCTGGTCTTCCCTAAGGACTTCTGGTCTTTCCCATGAAAATTGCAAAATATGTATATAAATTTTCCCATGGGATATAATGGCAACTTTAAATTGTAATAACTTTTGAACAGATTAATATTTTTTCACCAAACCAGTGCTGGCATGTTCTGTGGCTCAAGCTTGTTCTACATTCCAAGTTATGGACCAACAGACCATATGGTGTCCATGCAGCTCCACAGATAAAAAATGCACAAATGTGGTGAAAAGAGCATTTTTTGGCACTTCGCTGCACAAAAAAGTATGTCCAATGAAAATGCAACTTGGTAAATCAAGAGATTCATCATACCAGACCGTGCATTCAAAATTCTGTACAAATCTGTTAAACAGTTGCAAAGTTATTAATGTGCAACATCTAAGGTTTAACGTTAAAGTGCCTAAAAGTAAATTTTTTGGCATTTTGCTGCCCAAAAACCATACGTCCACATAAGATGCAACTTGGCAAATCAAGAGACCTGCCATACCAGACCGTGCACTCCAAATTTCATGCAAATCCATTAAACAGTTGCACAGTTATTAATGTGCGAAATTTGAGGTTTAACATTAAAGTGCCTACTCAACCCTAAATATGGGGTGTGACCGCACCTCTGTAATAATTCCCCAACACCTAAACACATAAGTCACATATTTAGGGCATCCCCTCAACGCCCTGTAAATTTCAAGTACAATGGGCAAACCATTAATGAGATAAGCAATCCTAAAGTTTTTACACCGTTTTTCAGCTGTGAGATAGCAAAATCTTCAGCTGTGAGAACATCTTCAGCTGTGAGCATGCATAATCTTCAGCTATGAGAAAAGACCAGATGGCCAGATTGGCATTCTTCTTTCGCAAAATAGACATATCAATTTTCCCATAGGATATAGTGGAACATTAAAAGTTTAATAACCTTTGAATGGATTAATATTTTTTCACCATACTGATGATGGCATGTTCCTTGACCCATGCTCTTTCTACATCCTGGCCCAGATATTCAAACTGTGCCCAAAAAGTGTGCAACAGAAGGAGCAAGCACAAGTCCACTGTGCCCATGTGCAAGAAGCGTGATATTCAAAAACTGCGCAGGTCAAGATGCATCTGCAGCACATGACTAAATTTTGTGCCACCTGCACCATAGTGCAACCAGGGATCTGCAGTGGTGCAGTTCAGATGCGCCATAGTGCAACCAGGGATGCTCAGTAAAGCAGGGCAGCAGTGCAACAGCACAACCAGGGATGTGCAGGGACAGGATGCAGGGGCCCACCACCCATGCCACAGATGGGCAGAGGAGCACACAGCAGAACAGACATCGCCTCCCACACCCCATGCACTGCACAACCGGTGGAGAGCTGGAATAACCATCTGCTCATGGATACCAGCAACAAACCCACAGCCGGGGCATGGTGCCCCAGCACACCCCCTGGCAAGCTGTGACCGGCACACAAGAAGGGCCAACCACCCCGTGCCACACCATCCCACCAATGCAGAGCACACCCTGCACCGTGATCCCCAGACACCCTGCCCAAGAGCAGCATCCACCAGTGCAGGACACCCCATGCATGCCACCACCCCCACTGTGACAATGCAACCCTGTGCACCACAGAACCATGCAAGGCAGCTCCACCACGAGCACCCATCAGTGGGTGGCAGCACACAGCGATGCAATGACTGCATACACAGTGCCACCACGCACGTCCCCCTTGAGGTACAGCTGAGAGAACGACCATGCGTCGGCACATGAGGTACCCCACACGTGACAGGGCATGCCCCTGATCCCACCACCAGTGGTACATCACCCTGCACACCCTCTCAAAGACACACCCTGACCCACTACTGGCCACAACAGCCAGCGCAGACACCCACAGTGGTGCATGGAAGCATGTGCCACACAGGATTCAACACAGTGCATGGACAAACACCCACCCATACCCAAGGACACTCCAACACAGGGAAACAGTAGCAGGGCAACCAAGCCCCCAGCATGTGGCCATGGAAACCGTGTACACATGGCCAGCACCCCTCCATGGCACAGGAGTGCCAGCCATCCTGAGCAGGCACCATGGAGCTGTATGCCACCAGCATGCACCCGGAGCACAAGTGACAGAGAGTGGTGCACATCACCTGCAACACACACAAGCGACAGCATGGAGGTGGGACAACAACAGCAGAGGCCACAGTGTCACCCAAGGCAGACATGCACCACACCAGTGACAGGAGGCAACCCAGCATTGTGCCGGGTACAGTGGCTGTCCAGCATGGACAGCCACCACTGACATGCCAGTGGAACGTGCAGGTCACAGACATGCAAGGGTGTCAGCTGCACAGGCTATGGACGGTCTGACAGGTGCGCCATGGGCTCAGATCATGCACCATGGACCACTGCACACAGTCATCCAGTGCACAGGGAACAACACACAAACCACTGATAGCTACTCCCACACCATAGTCACTTCCCCACGGACACACACACATACGCACATGACTGCACCACCCCTGACACCATGCACACCACTGCAGCTGAGCACCTACAGCCCGCTGCAAATCAGAGACCATCACAGCAGGCATAACAAAGCAAATGTATTGTAAAAGATCAAGCAAAACTTTATACATCTATTTAAAAAAGGTTGGGGGGAGGGCCACAAACAAGGTCGAGATGGGTAAGGGGCAGGGGTGAACAAATGGTAGAGGGAAGGAGGGGTGTGAGGGTAGGTCCAAGGGGGTAAGGGAAATCATTGGCATTAGAATGATCAGTGGGAGCCCCACTCCCCACTCTGACTGTGCCTCCCACCATGCCACCGTCGGACTCCCAGACAGTCTAGTCTCTCAAGGATCTCCAGGGAGGCCCTGGCAACCTGCAGTATCTCCCGCAGTGTCTCTCATATTGTCTGCAACTGCCATCCACCTAGGACAAGGGAGCAGAGTCAATAGGTGTGAATGCACAACCCCCTGCAGCCTACCCACTGTGCATGGCATATGGGCGTGGGACATGCCTCTGTGATGGTGTGTGACCACCTACAGTGATCATGTCCACAAGACCTGCCCACCCAGGTGCACACAGCCATGCGGACCACTGTACACACCCACTGGCCAAGTCCCACACAGCACCACTGTGGCTGTACAGTGACATGGCTATGCGGTGTGAAGGCAGTGGCACAGCCATGTACCTGGTGCACGCATGGACCACCATTGACGCACTCCCAGACATGCAGTGCCATTGGACAGTGCTGACTGTACCAAGTTGCGTGCATGCAGTGGTGTCAATGGATGGTGGCCATACCCCGCTGCATTCCCTGTTACACAGCTTGCAAAAATAATCATGAATGTAAGGCACTCACCATCATCAGGCTGGTCCCTGCGCCAGTCTGGTCTGGCCACCCTTGCCGCGTGCTGTGGCTCATGGCGCTGCCTTCCCTCCCTGGCATGCCGGTGCTCCTCTGGGCCTAGGGCGTAAAAATGGAGAGAGGAACATCAGTACAATCCAATAGCAAAGTCCCCCTGCCCCATGTGTGTGCAATCCCACACAGCCATACCCATCTGCCCCCAACCCCATACCACCACCACGGCCCACACTGGATGGCCTGCCCCATGGGCTGGATACATGCCACCGTGATACCCATATGGATGTTATCAGTGTATGCATGGGGCACCTACCTGGCCATGGCACTGTGCCCCTCCTGGTGCATGCCCACAGGTGGGCAAGCCTGTCCGGGTCCTGATGCTGCAGGTCCCCATAGCAGTGCCTGCACTGTTCTACCATGTGCTCCATGCCCGTTGCCTCCTCCAGGGCCACCGCCACCTCCTCCCACACGGCACTCCTGACCCTGTCCAGGGGTGCTTCCCCAAATAGAGCAGCAGCATGGGGCTCCACCAAGTGCACTAGATTGGCCAGTTCGACCTGGCTCCATATCTGTGCCCGTCTCCATGCCATCCTGCAATCGTTCAGTATCAAAATGATGCTCTGGATCGCACATCTGCCACATGCGGATGCTGCGCGGTATAGCACTGCCATTCCCCATTGCGCTGTCACTGAACAGTGCGATAGAGGTGCACCCATGCGAAAGCATGGTGCCTGGGGCAAAGGTCAGCACAGGGTCAGGGGGTCTCTCGCGTATGGACCGCCACAGCGTGATTGGTACTCACTGCGGGTAGCACGGTAGGGTGCCTGTGTGGCACTTTCTGTAATGGCCTACTGTGCTGTGGACCCACTGCACCTACAGCGCCCCAGTGCCAGAGTGTCATACATGTGAACAGCACAGTAGTGCCACTGGCACAATGGTAGCCATGCCCTGCATTGCCTCCCGTGCACAGCAGATGTTGGCGTCAGCACCCCAGGCATGCACCGTTCGATGTCCACTGCGCATGTCACAGAACTGCGCCCTTGCCTGAGCACATTCAACACAATTGCGCAAGGTACAACAGTGCAATATTCTACCGGCATATGCAAATCAGCTAATCAGCTATTCAATGGTGCAGATACTGCATTAGCATCCACTTAAAATTGAGCCTTGCCTCATTTGCATGCATTGCGCTATATAAATGCAACATTGGGCTGCAGAGGCCATAGTCTGGTATTGCAGTCTATTGTGGTGAGTTGCATGCTGTTTGGGAGTGTGGACTGTGGTGTGTGGGACATGCATGGGACTGCACAGTCACAGGTAACACCTGTCATTCCCACAGGATCAATAATGAGTGATCATGAGGTGGAGGAAGAGGAACAGGGATGTGGGAGGAAGAGGAGGCCAAACTTCACCAAGGCAGAAACAGATGCCCAGTTTGAGGCCTACCTTGACCAGGAGCTGCTGTTCAATGGACAGCAGGGAACACCACAGGCCCATGCTGCTGCATGGGGAGAGGTGGCATGTGCCATCAACCTGCATGGCAGCCACCAGCGGTCCGTGCAGGAGTGCAAGAAGAAGGTGGGCACGGACAGGTGGAGGATTAAGGATAAGGTGGCTGCCATCATGGCAGCACAGGCTGCAACCAGTGGGGGACAGCCGGCCGTGCAATGCCTGACCCCACAAGAAGAGTGGGTTGCTGGCAGCATGCGGCATTGTGCCATCGAGGGTGTTCCAGGTGGTAGATTCCAGATGGGTGGTAGCCCATCACTGCATGGTAGGTCCTGATCTGTCACTGTGGGGGGTGATGACACAGGGTAGGGCAGATACATTAATGCTACTGTGTTCCCTTACAGCTCCTGAGTGTCTACATGGGTCAGCGGTGGTGGGCTCATCCACTGAGGGCGATACCATGGACACAGAGGAGGGCCCGTCCACCTCCACAGGTGTCTGAGGGTCAGGGTGACAGTGGGTCCACCTGGCTGTCCAGACTGATGTGGTGGAGCAGGTGTGGAGGACACCCTGCCCATGTCCCAGCATGCCGGCATCCATGGATGCCGGCATGCTGAGACTCGGACTGGTACCAGATCCATCACTGATGATGATGGAGCTCACATCATGGACAGTGACACGTGTGGGCTGCAGGATGGCCACACAGCAGGTTACAGCATGAGCATAGCTGTGGGTGGTGCCACTGTGGAGGCCTTCATGACATCACAGTCCCAGTCTGTGCCTGTCTGCACCAGTGGGGCAGCACTGGTGTGTGTCCAGGACAGTGGGGCTGTTGTGGCTGCTGTGGCAGCACTGTTGAACCCTGGAGAGTGGCAGTCAGAGGGTCAGTATCAGCAGTCGGCCAATGGCCATGGAGGTACAGTGTTGGGGGGCCGCATCACTGCACCACCTGTGGACATGCCCAGGCATGGCCCTGGTGTGCAGTGCCCACCCTCAAGGGGTGCTGCCCATCAGGGCCATGAACACCGTGACGGATAGCATGCCGATCAGGTGGATGACCTCTTAAATAAGCACACCCGCATACTCCAAGATTCAGTCAATCAGCAGTTGCAGCTTGTGATGGCAGTGGATGCACTCAGTGTGGCCCTGCGCCAGGCAGAGGAGCAGCGCAGCAGGGACACTGGTCTGCTCCTGGAATGGATGGACAGGCTGCGGGAGGATGTGA
Organism: Neoceratodus forsteri; assembly: GCA_016271365.2. Taxonomy (NCBI): domain Eukaryota; kingdom Metazoa; phylum Chordata; order Ceratodontiformes; family Ceratodontidae; genus Neoceratodus; species Neoceratodus forsteri. The sequence continues at coordinate 1,735,659,159 of CM057449.1, forward strand.
CCGCCGCCATTGACAGGCAGACACAGGTGTTCACAGCTGTCATGGCCACAGTGGGCACAGTTATTTGCCCATGCATTGCAGACACCGCGCAGTGCAATGTCCACCCCCCATTCCCAGCGTCATGTGACACCCTCCTTGTCAACACCGGGTTCAGCTGTGGGCATCCCGAGCATGCCTGGTGCAGGCATGTTCGGTGTGCTGCAGACCCCTGCGTGAGCATGGTCACGTTCATGCAGCTGAACCCCTGGGGGACCATCGGTGCCACCCCATGAGGCCATTGGTCAGCTGTCACTGCTGTCATGTCTCAGCGGGGCTGCCCACACATCCGTGGTGGCTGTGGCTCTGTGGCGCATGACTGACCTGTCTCCCACCAAGGCTACTGTCTGACGCTGCCCTGTGTGCAGTGTGTTGTTCAGCGTGCGATGCACTGGTGGGGTACCAGGCCCTGCACACACACACACACACACACACACACACACGTTCCATCTGCACACCCTCCAGGCTGCTGTCTGCTGTGGTGTGTGCATGATGATGCCTGCATTGCGCTGTCCGCCAGTGTGCAATGGTGCTCATGGTTGACACATGCACAATGACAGGCACTGGGCATGGTGGTCTGTGGACGTGTGTGGCTAGGTGGTGGTTGGGGTCGGCTGCTTCCTACCCTTGTGCATGTCTTGTGGGGTGTGTGTGTGTGTGTGTGTGTGTGACTGCGGCGTGTTGAGACCGTGCCCATCCCTGACGGCGTGTGCGGTTCCATGCTCAGCCAATTCCCTTTATGACATGTGCCCCTAGGGTTTGTCCATGCGTGTTTGTGGGTTGTGCCCTTGCCATTGGTGGTTGCACATGGCCCCATGACTTACCTGGGTTGGTTGAAGTGCTCCTCTGTGATGGTGTCCCGGTGCAGCTACACCAACCAGATCAGTCGGGGGTCCCTTCGACCTGGGGGGGCTGCCCATCACCATCTTCACCAGAGTCCTCATCATCCCCATTGCTGTCCCCCTCTTCGACCTGTACAGCTATCCCACAGTCGTTGGCCATGTTGTGCAGGCTGCAACAGGACAGGAATAGCCCGCAGGCCTTTGAGGGGCTGTACTGTAGGGCACCGCCAGACGTGTCCAGGCAATGGAAACGTGCCTTCAGCATCCTGAACACCGACTCGATGACACTGTGTGTGGTGGCATGTGCCTCACTGTAGTGTTGCTGTGATGGGGTTGCGGGCCGCCGGTATGGTGTCAGCAGCCAGGGATGGAGTGGGTATCCACTGTCACCTGTGTGTAGAGGGTGGACATTAGTTTGGTGATCAGTGTCGCCCTGCCATGGGCCTTCTAGGCCAGTAACCATGTCACCTCTGGCTATGCCCCTCCCAAGATCCATGTCATCCTGCGTGATTTGCATACTCACCCACTAGGTGGCCAGTGGGGATGTCCCCACTCTCGAACCTGTGGCACAGTGCAGACTGGTGCCAGATGAAGGCATCATGTGCTCCCCCAGGGTGCGTGGCACAGACATTGGTTATGCGCCACCTGGCATCGCACACCACCTGGCAGTTGATGCTTGCATACCCCTTCCGATTTATGTATGTGGCCCCTTTGGGGCCAGGTGGTGTGTGGATGGCCACATGGGTGCAGTCTATGGCCCCGAGCATGCCAGGCATATGTGCTACCCTGTGGAACTCCTGTATGTTTGCTGTGCATTCTGCCGGTGTGCTGGGGAAATGGATGTGCTCTGCAGTATGTGGCAGCAGTGCGCTGAGGAATTGGGTGAGTAGGCATGATGCGGCCGACTGGGTTATGCCTGCCATGTCCCCTGTTGGTCTCTGGAAGGTACCCGTGCTGAGCAGGCACAAGGCAGCTGACACTTTGGTCTCCACTGACAGAGCATGACTCCATCGTGTGGGTGCCTGCATCTCATCACTGCACAGCTCACATAGCTGCCTCAGGATTGCCTGGTTCAGGCGGTACCGGCCCGCTATCTCAGTGTCAGTGTACAGCTCGAAGCTGGTGCAGGCTCGGTACTGCCTGTTGGGGGCATACCGCTGATGGGCCCTTCCACGGCCATGCCCCCCTGCTGCCCACCTTCTCACCCCCTTCATTACTGCCTCCATCTGGATGGTGGCACTGGCCATGTCCCTGGCTTGTGTTAGCCCCCTGGCAGCTGTTTTTTCATTCTCCTCACTGTCCTTACTGCTACTCCCCCTGCACCAGGAACACCTCCCAGTATTGGACTTACTGCCCACTGTCTGTGCCCTCAGTCCTGTGTGGCACTTACCCCTTTTGTCCTGTGCAGTGGCACAGGCTTCCCACTCCTTCCCTGTTCCTGGTGGTTCCAGGTGCTCTGTCCTGCTCCTGCCCTGTCCTGCTCACAGTTACTGTGTGCCTGCTTGCAGTTCTCCCACATGTGGCTTTCCTGTAGTGTTCTTGCGCCTCTCTCTTGTTCCTTTTTTTTTGGATCATTTACGCTATCGCGCAACTTCCATTTGCTCCCATATTGCGCATGGCGAATGTTGTTGAGTATTGCACTGTGCCATTTATTCATGGTTCCTCCCCTTCAGTTGCGCATGCATTCATTACCATTGCGCTCTTGCACATTGTGATTTGGGGGGGCACATCTGCCTCCTGTTGAATATCTCACAATGGTGCATTTTCAGACTTTCACTGGCACATCCCTGTTGAATATCAGGACAGATCAGGAGGACCTGAGAGAAGGGTAGTGTGGTGATTGTGGGGGACTTCAACATGCCAGGAGTGGACTGGAGCACCCCAACAATCAGGAACAGAAGGGAGTAGGTACTGCTGGATGCCTTCCAGGACAGCTTCCTGCTGCAAATTGTCAGTGAACCAACCAGGTTAGGAAATACCCTTGACCTTGTGCTGGCAAATGGGGACTTTGTGAGAGAACTTACAGTGGAGGAACCGCTGTCAGGGAGTGACCACCGCTCAGTATGGCTCACATTGGATATGGGCAAGGAAGGAGTGGAATCTGGCACAGTAGTGCTGGACTTCAGGAGGGCTGACTTTGGGAGGATGGGGAAGTGGTAAAGGGTACCTGGCCAGAATTCAATCTAGTATGGACACTAACCAGAGGTGGAGCTCATAAAGCTGGGGATAGTGGAGGCAACCAAAACCTGCTGCAAAGCCCAGAGCAAGAAGGCTAGGCTAAGAAACTGATCTGGTTGAGCAAGGAGGTCATGGAAAAGGTAAGGAGGAAAAGAGCTGCCTTTAGGAAGTACAAGAAAACAGGGAGGGGGAGGACAGGAAGGAGTACTTGACAGAATCAAGGAGCTGACAAGGGCAGTAAGGGGAGCCAAAGCATCTACAGAACTCAGGCTGGCACAAGGCATTAAGAAGAGGGAGAAGGACTTATTTAAGTACATCAGGAGAAAAGGAGCTGTAAGGACCACATAGTAAGGATTAGGAAGGAGGGGGGTTGGGTGGAAGCAGGGTGTGATAAAGGGAAGCACTAAATGAGTACTTCTGCTCAGTATTTACTAAAGAGAAGAGGGGTGACACCCAAGGTGGGAGAAATGGAAGCAGAGGGGGAAGTGGTGACAGATGGGAAACCATGAAGAGCAGAGTTCGAGAGGGTATGAAGGCACTGAGGGTGGACAAGGCGCCAGGCCCAGATGGCATCCACCCCACGGTACTGAAGGAGCTGGCAGAGGGCCTTGCAGGACCTTTGGCAGACCTATTTAATGCCTCACTACATTCGGGGTATGTACCTCAGGACTGGAGGATGGCTCATGTGGTGCCCCTCCACAAGAGTGGCCCCAAGGATGAACCAGGAAACTACAGACCAGTGAGCCTCACATCCATCGTGGGTAAGCTAATGGAGACTATCCTGAAGGAGAGCCTGGTGGAGCTCCTAGAGGCCAAAGGACTACAGGACAGCAGACAGCATGGCTTCATACGTGGCAGATCCTGCCAAACCAACCTGATTGAGTTCTATGACTGGGTAACTAGGCAACTGGACAGGGGCCATGCAGTGGATGTCCTGTATCTGGACTTCAGTAAGGCATTCGACTCAGTGCCACATGGAAGGCTGGGAAGGAAGTTAGTAGGCACAGGGGCGGGTGCAAAGCTGGTGAGATGGGTAGGAAACTGGCTGCAGGGAAGGCAACAGAGGGTGGTGGTGGGTGGAGAGCTCTCACACCCAAGGGCAGTGACGGGCGGTGTTCCACAGGGCTCAGTGTTGGGACCAGTGTTGTTTGGGATATTCATTGCAGACATATCATGGGACATCAAGAGCAAGATCAGTCTGTTTGCTGATGATACCAAGGTAGGCGCGGTGGTGGATGACCTAGGGATGGCAGGGGTTGCAGGATGATCTGGAAAAGCTTGAAACCTGGTCAGACACCTGGCAACTGGGCTTTAATGCCAAAAAGTGCAAGGTGCTGCATTTTGGGATGAAGAACCCAAGGAGCAGTTACCAGCTAAGGGGAGTGCAGCTAGCCCAGACAGAGGAGGAGAAGGATCTGGGTGTGCTCATTACAGGGTCAATGAACAACTTGGCACAATGTAGGAAGGCAGCTGCAAAGGCCAACAAAATGCTGGGTTGTATTGCAAGGGGTATATCCTCGAGAAGGAAGGAGGTGATTCTGCCACTGTATAGGTCATTAGTTAGACCACACCTGGAGTACTGCGTGCAGTACTGGCATCCGTATCTGAAGAGGGACATTAAGTTACTGGAGGGGGTGCAGCGCAGAGCGACAAAGATGATCAAGTGGCTGGGGGACTTATCATATGAGAGGCGGTTGAAGGAGTTGAACATGTACTCACTGGAGGAGAGGAGAGACAGGGGTGACACGATTGAAACCTTTAAATACATGAAAGGAATAAACAAGATGGGTACAGAGGGGCTGTTCAAAGTAAGGGAGGGGAGGGCCACCAGGGGCCATGATATGAGACTGGAGTGAGGAAGGTTCAGGAGGGAGATGAGGAGACACTTTTTTACAGAGAGGGTGGTGGCTGGGTGGAATGCGTTACCTGCTGAAGTGGTATGCAGTAGAACAGTGGACTGCTTCAAACGAGGATGGGACAGGACAAGGGGGAGGGTTAATGAAGGGGAAGGGTGGAAGGGAGGGGCAGCTGCAGAATAAGGGATGCTATCTGCACATTCGAGTAGACTTGATAGACATCTAGGCCTTTATCTGCTGGCAAATTTCGTATGTTCGTATATGGGCCCCTGTTTTGGACCAATAGCCCAAACGGTGTATGTGCAGCACCATGGCGAATAAATATCCGAAAGTGGTGAAAAGTGCATTTTGTGGTGCTTTGCTGCACACAAACTGTACGTCTGACTGAAATGCAACTTGGTAAAACTGGAGATCTACCATACCAGACCATGCATTCCAAATTTTGTGTAAATCCGTTGAAGAGTTGCAAAGTTATTAACATGTAAAATATGAGGTTTAACATTAAAGTGCCTACTCAACCCTAAATATAGGGGCACTACCATGCCCCTAAAAAATATACATATATATATATATATATATATATATATTATGGTACCATAGTTAGGGTTGAGGAGCCATTTCTGAAATTTGGAATATACGATCAAGAACCATAGGCCTTGGTATTTACCAAGTTTTGTACTGGTCGGATACACAGCTGCAGAGTTATTCAGCGTGATCTGCGCGCGCGTTTACGCTTTTTTTGGAATTCTACAGTCACGCCTACAGGTTGCACGGTTTGTGCAACCAGCCCAAAATCTTCAGGGAATGTGCGGCTGGGGCCCCCAATGTGTCTTTTGAAGATTTCATGAAAAAATATTAAACTGTACAAAAGTTATGGCAGTCCGAACTTCTGTTTTTTTCCCATAGGATAACATTACGAGGGCCCGTAGCTCGTAAACGGTGCTAGATACGGAGTTTTTGTCAAAAAAATAAGGGGGCTACATATATAACTAGCCAGGAAAGTGATAATACATATGACTTTTAAATTTTTTTTCTATGTCGTATGGTTACTGAGATATAAGCAATTCACTATTACAGCTACTGAGTTTTGTGTTCCGAGAGTCATTATTTTGCATACATTCTTTCTACTCACTGTCTTTCTCTGTACAGCTTTTGGGGAAAACCAGCCTGTGCACTTACATTACTCTTATCATTACCATTTCTGCTTGTGGTTTCGTACCCGTTTCACTTACCGTTCACGTTCGCTACCATGTGGGTACCGCTGCGTTTTCATTTGCGGTTTGCATTTCATTGTTTTAACATTTCTGTCTACAGTACTGTTCCTCTTTCTGTTTCGCTTATGTCACCATGTGCATTACGATTTGCGCTTATGGGCACAATGTTACAATGCGACAAGACATCACCTCAAGGCCCTGCTGCTGATTACATTCACTATTTCTCATTATCATTCACAAAAAGAAGGGAAATAAGAGGCAAAAACTCTGTTTAATGCATCAGTTAGGGTTGTTCCACAGCGACAAAGCGAGAATTTGATGTTGGTGAAACCCCTTTGCCCTCCAGCCCACCCCCAACTGGAATAGGGTGTGCATTAAGGTCATCAGTCCAACTGTCACCCCATTCTCCTATTCCTCAGCTTCTTTCCACATGTGATTGGGTGACACTTAGGGCCGATGACCCCAATGCGCACCCTGATTCCAGTTAGGGGGGTGGGCTGGAAGGGTGCAAAGGGGGTTTCAACCCTAACATCGAATATATACTGTATATTATGGTAGCACGGTAGTGCTACCATAGTTAGGGTTGAGGAGCCATTTCTATGTTAAACCCCAAATGTTTTCACCTTAATAACTTTGCAACCGTTTGACGGATTTGCATGAAATTTGGAATACTTAATCAAGAACCATAGGCCTTGGCATCTGCCAAGATTTGTACTGGTCAGATACACGGCTGCGGAGTTATTAAGTATGATCTGTGCGCACGTTTGCGCTTTTTCTGGAATTCTACAGTTGCGTGTACAGGTCGCACGGTTTGCGCGACCTGCCCAAAATCTTCAGGGAATGTGCAGCCGGTGTCCCCGATGTGCCTTTCAAAGATTTCATGAAAAAATATTAAACGGTTCAAAAGTTATTCAAAAAACAATTTCCCATTATAAGTCAATGGGAAAAGTTAACAAAAAGTTTGACAGTGTCACAAATGCACTTTTTACTGTAGCAAATGGCCCTGTTACTGTCACAAGTCCACCATCTTGTTTTCAGTTAGTGATCAGAAAAATGCTTGGCATTTAAAATTGAGACCCTCTAGCAACCTAATTCTTTTTGTATTCACATAGTCGGGCCCTGAGGATGCTAGCCATATCTTTATTTTGAGGTAAAACACCCCAGAAATATGTTTTTCAGATTTCTGGAAAAAGTAGTTTTGCAAAGTAGTGTCGCACTCACGAAAGTGTCGCAAATTTTTGCAAAGCTTTCGCAAATTGCGACACTATGCCCAAAATAACAGTAATTTTTTGGCACTCCGCTGCAAAAGAACGGTTGGGAGTTTTGGGCTGAAATTTGGAGGGAACGCAGATGACATCTCACATATGTGCCTTTCAGTGTTGTATTGAAAAAGCATTACACAGCGGCAAAAGTGAGGAAATTCTGTGTTAGGGTTGCCACCTCTTATGCCCTACGCCCATCCCACCCCATCAACAGGCATCAGGGTGTGCATTGGGGTCATCAGCCCTAACTCTCACCCCATTCCATGTGTAAATACACTGAGGTGGTGCAGTATAAGAGAATTGGGTGAGAGTTAGGACCGATGACCCCAATGCACACCCCGATGCCTATTGATGGGGATGAGGTGGGCGTTGGGTGCAAGGGGTGGCAACCCTAACACCAGATTTCCTCACTTTTGTCACTGTGGAACAACCCTAACTGATGCATTAAATGGATTCTTTTGCCATGAGTTTCCCTTCTTTTTGAGAATGTACACTATAAATTGTAAATGGAATGCGGTGGTGGGAGCACGGGGCCCGAATGTGAATTTTTGTCTCTTCGCTGCGCAAAAACCGTATGACTGACTGAAATGAAAATTGGTAAATGATGACATATACCATACTACAACATGTATAATAAATGTTATCTGAATCTGTTCAACAGTCGCACAGCGTCATGCTGGGAAAACTGTGCAGGAGTGCCAAAAAGAACATTTTTGCCGCTTCACTACACAAGAACCATATTGTATATCCAAAGGAAGCAAAACTTGTTAAAAGAAGACATGTATCATAGTACACTGTGTGCCCAGAATTGTGTGTACATCCATTCAGTGGTTGCACAGCGTCATGAGCAAACAACGTAACATGCACAATTCAGCAACCGTAAGTGCCAATAACCTGAAAATTGTCTCAGTCAAAGATGTATTATACATCTTTGAACATTCCAAATGCCAAGTATATTGGATACACGGTTCAGAAGTTATTGAAGCATAATGAACCAAATTTTCATTTGTTGGAGTGGCATAATTCCACACCTGTTAATGTTTTACACACCAAACCACTGCAAGACACCTCCATACCACCAGGGCTACCTACGCTATAAATTTCAAGCCTGTAGCACCATGCAGAACGCTATGCGCAAAACAGTAACTACGTTACGCTGTATCTCTGCAGTGAATTATTTTTCCAACATGTAAACAACATTATTCACATCGGCAGGACATCCACTCAGCACCCTTCAAATTCCATGTGAAATGACCAAACCATTCCAGAGATATTCAATTTTTACATTTCTGCACCTTTAAGAAGTCTTCTACCCCAAAATGGTGGAAATTGTGGCCAAAAATGCACTAAAATGGCAGACCTGGTGGCTGAAAAATCTGTAACTGTGAGGGGGGCTAACTTCAAATGGCAATAACTCTGGAACATAACAATATATTTTCACCAAAAACTGGCATGTTTCTTGAACAAATGTCTGTCTATTTGGCAAGTTTCAGATCAATCCACCACACACTGCATCATGGAAGACAGTGCAGAAAAATAGGAAAAACATAATGTTTTGCAGTGCACTGCACAAATGGAAAAACACAAATGGTAACGTTAATGCAAACGGTGATGGCAACAGTGAGCTAAAAGAAAATAGTAACGCTAATGGTAATGCAAATGCAAGCGCAAATGGGAATGCACCCAGTGATGTAAACAGAAATGATAATGCAAATGGTAAGAGAAATGGAAGCGCAAACGTAAATGAAAACAGAAATGGTAATGCAACTCTAACGGCAACAGAAACGCAAACGGTAACGCAAACGGCAATGAAAATGCAAACGGTAACAGAAATGCAAACAGAAACACAAACTGTAGAAGCAAACAACAACACACTCGACAACGGAATTGTTATAGAAAACACGAATGCTAAGGCCAATGGAAACGCAAATGAACTCGCAAACAGTAATGGTAACGTAATTGGAAATGCAAACAGTTATGATAACACCAACAATGACGCCAAAGAAAACAGTAATGCAAACGGAAACGCAAATGCAAGCGCATACACAAACACAAATGGTAATGCACATGGTGACGCAAAAGTAAATGCAAACAAAAACTGTAACGGAAACGCAAATGGTAACAGTAACGCAAACGCAAGTGCACATGCAAAGGGTAATACACACGATGACATAAATGGAAATGCTAATGCAAACGGTAATGGAAACACAGGCAGAAACGCTAACGGTAACAGTATCACAAACGCACACCCTTTTTTTCCCAAAAAAGTGCATTCAGAAGCACAGTGAATACAAGGAATGTATGCATAATAATGGCCCTCGGAGCAGAAAATGAGCACTTGGAATACTAAATTCATTATATCTCAGGAACCGTACGACGTAGAAAAAAATGTAAAATCTCTTATTATTTATTACTTTCCAGGCTACTTTTATGCTTAGCCCCCTAATGGGGGACTAAGCATTCTTCAGACGAAAAGTCTGTTTCTCAAACCTTTTTCGAGATACGGGCCCTGAAAGGTGTGGTGGCTGCTCCGCAACCAAACATCCGCTTGTAACAAAACTTGGCAGGTCCAGAGAACTATGGCACTAGACTGTGCTTTCCAAATTTCAGGCAAATCCATCATATGGTGGCAAAGTTATTAACCTGCCAAATTTCAGATTTAATCTTAAATGGGGTACTCAACCCTAACTATAGAGGCACTACTGTGCCACTATAGTATAAATAATATTATACTGGTGCTGTTGTGCCAGTATAGTTAGGGTTAAGTAAGGTGTTCAGTGTTAAAGGGACACTGCCAACCTTTTTTGCATCACATTTTTGTATTTAAAAATCAAAACTATATGATTGCTTACCTTCTAAAGTTCATTGGTGTTGCTGATATATATATATATATATTTTTTTTTTTATGGCAAAAATCTCCATTTAATGCATCAGTTAGGGTTGTTCCACAGCGACAAAAGTGAGGAAATTCGATGTCAGTGTTCCCACCCCTTGCACCCCACGCCCATCCTGCCCCCACCAACAGGCATCGGGGTGTGCGTTGGGGTCATCGGTCCTATCTCTCACCCCATCCTATGTGTAAACAAGCTGATTTGGTGCAGTATAGGAGAATGGGGTGAGGAGTTAGGACAGAAGGGACCCCAACGCACACCCGATGCCCGTTGATGGGGGTGGGGTAGGTGGGGTAAGGGTGTGAACCCTAACATTGGATTTCCTTGCTTTTGTTGCTGTGGAACAACCCAAACTGATGCATTAAATGGGTTTTTTTGCCATGAATTTCTCTTCTTTTCGAGAATGTGCACTATAAATAGTGAAGTAACAGTAATACAAATGCAAGCACAAACGGTAATGCACATGGTGATGCAAACGTAAATGATAATGCAAACCATAATAGAAATGCAAGGGCAAACATTAATGAAAACAGAAACGCAAACGCAAGCGTGTACAGAAACACAAATCGTAATGTGCCTGGTCACGGTAATGCAACTGGAAATGCAAACACTTATGGGAACAGCAATTATGACGCCAAAGGAAGCAGAAATGCAAACGCAAATGGAAGCACACATGGAAACGCAAATGGAAATGCACATGGTGATGCAAAAGGAAATGCAAACAAAAACAGTAATGGAAATGCAAATGTTAATAGTAATGCAAATGCAAGCGCAAACGCAAACACAAAGGGTTACGCACACGGTGGCGTAGACGGGAATGCTAACGCAAACAGTTACGGAAACGCAAGTGGAAATGCTAACTGTAACAGTAATGAAAAAGCAGACCCTTTTTTCCCCAAAAGCTGCATTGCAAAACACAGTGAATACAAAGAATGTATGCATAATAATGGGCCTCGGAGCAGAAAATCAAGACTTGGGCCCAGATATTCAGAAGGGTTGCACCATGTGCAACCCACTGATGCACCCCAGCATGATATTCAAACGGGGATTGAGCCTGGCACAAATCCCAATGTGCTGGAGCACATCAGTAATGTATGCGGTGCAGGTAGGGGGGCATGACCATGCATACTCCACACATCCCTATATTCAGCCCGGGATGTGCTGAGCCCATGCATTTGCAACCCCTACTTGCGCTGCACACAAGTGAGCCAAAAAAAAAGGAGCAACAGCTGGCCACCCACTGGTGAGCTGCCATATTGCAGGGTGCAACACGGCAGCTGACAGCTGTGTGTGGCCACCCGAGCTCTGGCTGCACCTTCTGGTGGCATCCCCCCAAGCCCGATTGTGGGCATATGTAGTAGAATATAATTGTCCTATATCCCTGGTGGTCCAGTGGACTGCTCGCAGCTCAATCGTGGGCATAGGTCGAATAATAAGATCATCCTATATCCCTGCTGGTCCAGTGGACTGCTCGCAACCCAGTTGCGGGCATATGCTGTAAAATGTAAGTCCTATATCCCTGGTGGTCCAGTGGACCGCTTGCAGCCTGATCACAGGCTTAAGTATTAAAATCAAACTGTCCAATATCCCTGGTTGTCCAGTGGACCACTATACGCACGATCACGGGCTTAAGTATTAAAATTAAACCATCTAATATCCCTGGTAGTCCAGTGGACAGCTCGCAGCCTAATTCTGGGCATATGTAGGAAATAATGCTACCCCAAAACAACCCTGGTGGACTAGCAGCACCCCCCTCCCCACCTGCCCACGAGCCCCACCGTCCCGCTCCCCATTCAGTGGCGGTGGCAGAATCCCCACCGCTCGCGGCCTTGCCACCTGCTGACTGACACCATATGGCAGGCTGTATGCCCATTGGTCCACAGTGTGAACCAATGGGCGTGCAGCTCATACAGGACTACACAGTCCAGATATGTGAATGGACCCATTCACATATCTGGACTGTGTAGTATGGTACAGGCTGCAAGCCCATTGGCTCACACTGTGAACCAATGGGTGTACAGCCCTACCGCACAGTGTCAGTCAGCGGGCGGCGGGGCGGTGAGCGGGTGGGAGCTGTCGCTGACTTGGGGGAGCGGGCAGTGGGTCTCGGTGGGTGGGTGGGAGGGGTACCGCTAGTCCACCAGGGTTGTTTTGGGTAGCATTATTTCCTACATATGCCTGCGATCAGGCTGTGAGCTGTCCACTGGACCACCAGGGATAATGGTCAGTTTAATTTAATAATTAAGCCTGTGATTGGGTGTGTAGCAGTCCACTGGACCACCAGGGATATTGGACAGTTCAATTTTAATACTTAAGCTCATAATCGGGTGTGTAGCGGTCCACTGGACGACCAGGGTTATTGGACAGTTTAATTTTAATACTTAAGCTCATAATCGGGTGTGTAGCAGTCCACTGGACCACCAGAGATATAGGACAATTCTATTTTTCAACTTATGCCAGTGATCAGGCAGTTGGGCACTTTACCATGCTATGCAGGAGGCGTCGGTCCCCGACTGCTGCAGCCTGGCAGGGCGCCATGCACAAGTTGCTGGGGATTGGCGCACCTGCATACAAATGGGGCCATAATGACATGCAAATGGCCCCATTTGCACCTTGCATGCATTATGGCCCCATTTGCATGTACACTTTTGAATATCGCAGTTTTGTACCTAGCGCAATGAAAACCTGCGCTAGTGCATCCCACTGCTCCACTCTGGCCACTTGCGCTGGTGCAGTGACACTGCGCCATGCACACTGTGGGTGGCCTGGGTGCCTAAAGGTGGACTAAGCTGTGGGTAGTGAAAAATCCATATCTCACATCATTTCTGAGATACTGGCACCAAAAGTTGCTTTGGGCGTCGCAATATTATCCTATGGAATAAATCTCAACTTCGTGATGGCATACCTATGGAACCAATTAACTTTTTTACACCTAAACAGCACAATTCACAACTCTGGGACCCCCCTTATACCCTGAAAATTTCAAGCCAAAAGACCATACCGTTAATTTACCGTGCACTGGCAACGTTTTTAAATTCCTAGTTTGTGAGGTGGCAAAATCCCTGTTCGTGAGGTCAATCCCCTTTTACGATCTGTCAGAATTGCTGTTTGTGAGAAATCCTTGATCATAAGATTCTGGCCATCTGATCTGCAAGTCATGTTCAAGAATTTTGTCAGCTCACGAAAGAGGATTTTGACAGCTTGTGAATGGGGATTTTGTCACCTCGCGAATGTGTAATTAAAAAAAAAACCTTTCCCGAGCTGTTAGAATCCCCTTTCATGAGTTGATCCCCCTTTTGCAAGGTGTCAAAATCCCCTTTCCTGAGCCTATCCTTGTTCATGGGAAAGGCAATCTGGTCAGGAAATGAAGATCAAGGATTTTATCAGCTCGCAAAAGGGGATCAACTTGCAAAAGGGGACTTTTCAGCTTGCGAAAGAGAATTCAAAAACTCAATCCACTTTCCTGAGCTGAGAAAATCCCTTTCACGAGCTGACAAAATCCCCTTTCATGAGCCGATCCTTGTTCGTGAGATAGGGCCATCTGGTTCCTAAGTCGCGATCAAGGATTTTATTACTTCCCGAAGGGGAATCGGCTGATGGATTTTACCTCACCTTGCTGAGCTGAGGATCAAGCGAGTCATAAATGAAGAATTTCAAAGTTTAAAATTCAATTTTTGGCCATAACAAAGGAAAATAAAGGCATGGGTTTGTACAGGGTGTCACCCTGAATGAAACCCATGCTTTATTTGCAAAAGAAGTCAGCCTTGGGGCAAGCTACAACATTTTGTTTTGGGGGAAAAATGAAAACAAGAGGGCAGCTCGGAAAAGGGGAATTTTTTCTCACGAACAGGCATTTTATAAATCTCCTTTCGCGAGTTGATAAAATCCTTGATTGTGAGCCCAGTTCCCTTTCACAAAACATACATATAAATCTTAGACTGAACTGAGCATGCTCAGAACCAAAAAATTCTAAATGAAATAACTTTGGAACGGATTTAAATGTTTTCACCAAATTAATGCTGGATTATGTTTTAGTCAGACCTCTTTCTACCCTAAATATTTCACACCAAATTACCAAACAGTGTGACCGCAGCATGATGGGCCAAAATCAGCAAAAAAGTACAAATAAAAGGGAAAAATTTGTTTTTTGGTGCTTTGCTGCATGAAAATTGCAAGTCCAATTGAACAGCAGCTTGGCAAATCAAGAGATCTACTATATGAGACTGTGCATTCCAAATATTGTGCAAATCCGTTGAATGATTGCAAAGTTATTAAGGTGCAAAATTTGGGGTTTAACATTAAACTGCCTACTCAACCCTAACTATACTAGTGCAACTGTGCCAGTATAATATTAATCTATCTATCTATCTATCTATCTATCTATCTATCTATCTATCTATCTATCTATCTATCTATCTATCTATCTATCTATCTATCTATCTGTCTAGGATACATGATGGGTAGGAGTGTGGTATGGAAAAATATTTTCACTCCTGCAGAGTGACCTCTGGATACTCAAGAGTGGTGAAACCATGAGTGAGAGTATCCAGAGGTCACTCTACAGTAATGTTTTCAATAACATACGACTGCACATCATGTGTGTGATTTATCAATAGGTGCCAGATATTAAAAACTTTGCACTGGGCGCAAACCGTTTGCACAGGGTTAGCACCAAGTTAGCGCGGGTATGCTATATTCAACAGGTCAGATAAAGTACGCAAACTGCATTAGCACCAGGCAAAATGATAATGTATGCAAGGGACAAACCGAGGGGGCGTTACATGAATACAGGTGCAATGTTATATTCAGCGAATAGTGCTGCGCAAAGTGTTTTTGCAAGACTTAGTACAACACTTTGCAAGGTGCAAATTATTGCCCAGGAAAAGGTAGTCTTAACTCTGGGCAAACCAGCTTTGTGCAACTTTGGGCTTTGTGTGACTTTTGCATGGCTTTACATGACCCTAACCAGTAAGCAAGGCACATAGAAATAAGCCACACATAGAGGAAACATGCTGCTCACTGTTGGCATCCCTATGATGCCATCATCTGCCACCAGTCCCAGCCATGCCAGGCAGTAAGTGGTGACCCAGCTCCCAGTGGACACCATGGCAGTGCGGCCATGCAGCACACATCTGCAGACCACCCTTCTGTGGACACCAACAGATGCCAGCACACATATGCAGCACTGTGGGCATGGTGGGTGTTGAGGGGAGGGTGTACAAGTGGCCAGGCTGCACCACAGACTGTGTGCGGCCACAAGGCTGGGACAAGCCACGCAGTGCACATGGGCCAGTGTTGGGAATACCCCAACACCAGTGTGCCTGTCTAATGGTATGTGCCCCTCAGCCACATACCGCACATCTGTACAGACACCGCAGCACATACAGCCAGTCATGTATATGTCACTGTGAGCATCCCATGCCAGTGGTGCAGCATCTGTGGGTCACAGAGCAGCATAGCAGTAATGTCCACTGTCAGTAAACACCTGCAAGTTGGGCCTGTCACTGTGTACAGTGCAGTGCACTGGTCATCCTGCCCCACACACCATAGGCATCGCTGCGTCCCTCACACTACTGGCCCCCTTGCTACTGTAGTGTCTGCTGTGCACTGTAGCATGACCTACAGTTTGACAATTGCATGCAGCACCACCACCTGTGCCTGTGCTGTGTAGTCCCCTGGGGCACAATATTCTATGCTGTACTGTACAAATGTAGCCTGCAGCTACCACAATGCATTCCCAGACTGACCTACAGGTGGAGCTGTGGGCAGACTCAGTCAGCCCCTGTACTTCCAGACTGACCTACATGTGGAGCTGTGGGACCCTGCAATAGTGCTGGCAAACTATATGCAAAGCAGATCATAATGAGATGCTAATCTGGATGTTTGCCCACAGACTACATAAGTAGGCTCATTTGCATGTCACTTTTGAATATAACAAAGTTTTGCCCTGGGCAAACGTCATTGCACTGGTCAAATGGCTTAGCTCTGCGCTAAACCTGTGCAAATGTGTTTGCGCCATGCAAACGTTTTGGAAATATTGTACATTTTTGCACAATGTAATTTCACATGTGCTGCTGCTTGCAGCTTTACTGACTCCACACCTTTGCTAGCACACACATTGGCCACATAGTTCACCTCTACTTCCTTCACGTCACTGTGAGCTTAGATGCTGTTGAGGTTTGCACTTGCTGGTTGCTATATTCAGAGCTGTCTTATTCCCGGGCTAATTTTGCACTGCACTCCCAGCCCAGTGTGCCCGGCTTCCTTAGCATGCTATATTCAGCAGGTTTAACACCGGGGCTATCCCTTTTGAATATAGCGGGCTATTGGGTCCGGGCTAATTTAGCATGCTGGGCAGTGCTAATTTAGCCCTGGGGCAAAGTTTTGAATATCTGGCCCCAGGGGTTTCCAGGACTTTTTTTTTTCCTTTTACTTTATCTTGTGGAATAAACAAAGCAGACACAGGACAAAAAAGTAAAATTCTGCTAAAACAAACTGAAACAATGTCTTGCCATTTGGGATGAAGCAGGCTATATGCCTTGGCAGTTGAGGTATTTGTGGATGTGGAAGGCTTTGCTTTTTTTGGCTTCCGTTCCAGTATGAAACTCAGGTTGCTGTTTGCTTGCTCTGGGGCTTTCATAGAGTGCACAAGATGAAAGTGAAAAAGGGACTTACAAGTGCAATACATTAGGGGTTTCCAGAACTTTTTTTCTTTTACTTTATCTTGTGGAATAAACAAAGACACAGAACAAAAAATGAAAATTGTGCTAAAACAAGCTGAAACACTGTCTTGCCATTTGGGATGAAACAGGCTGTATGTCTTGGTAGTTGAGGTATTCATGGATGTGGAAGGCTTCACTTTTTTTGGCTTCTTTTCCAGTACGAAACTCAGGCTGCTGTTTGCTTGCTTTGGGACTTACATAGAGTGCACACGATGAAAGTGAAAGAGGAACTTACAGGTGCAGGTGTGACAGGTGAGCTACATTCTTGTTATTAACTTCATGAAAGCAGTCTCAACACAGGCAGAATCTGAGTGTTGCTGGGTGACATCAGCACAGTTGAAAGAAATGCTGATGAGGTAAGCAAAGTAGGTATAAATGTTAGGCAGCAGGATTTATCACACTGGGGGTGAAAATAAGATTTATGCAACAGGTGTCAGGATAAAAACTGACACATAACTTCAGTTATCTGAGTCACTGTGTGGATAAATGGATAGTGATGTAATTACTATGTGGATAACTTGAAGTTATCCACATAGTGATTACATCATCACCCTTTTATCCACACAGTTACCACATCACTAACCACCACCACCACCTGTCCTGGCTGCTTAGCAGTACTGCCTCCTAGTTTCACTTTCACCTTCTCACAGTGCTCTTTACAACCCAAGCTATCACAGTTCCAAAGACTCACAAAATGCACACCCTAACCCAGGGCTGTCCAACCCGTGGCTCGCGAGCAACATGGTGCTCACCAAGCCTTTAAGTGTTGTGCGTGGTTCCGTTTTAAAAATGCTATTTTTTATTCATGACTGTGCCCAAGAACTGTATTTTCTTTTAAATGTAATCCTGCTTACATTTCCACTGAGTTAGCATGCCAAACACTTTAATAAAGTTCAATGCTGTTGCTAAAGAAGTTGTGAAGTTAAATTATCACCTATTTTAAGCTGTGTGCTATGTTTTCTATTGTTCCTAATTGCTGAAGTTACCGCAATTATCATTCTGATGCGGAACTGCACAAGAATGCTGCTGCTGAGCTTTAAATAGCCATCAGGTGAATGGTGATATCCGACTTCTTCAATTCTCCTGGTCTGTCATTTGTGCACTGATGCTGCTGATGTGTGCGTGATGTATTGAGTCTCTCCCGGATCCGTTGTTTGTGCTCTGAAGGCTGTCCTAGCTGTAGTGCTGTAGTGTTTTTCAGGAACTGGTTCAATCTCATTTAAGTTTCATTTCTAGTGTCGTATACTGTGGGGGATTTCTGCACTAAAGGGCTGACTGCACTACATTTTCCTGAACCACTAGCTGGCTGTCAGAATCACTGGATGTCCTCACTAAAGGGCTGAATGCACTTCATTTTTCTGAACCACTGGCTGGCTGTCAGAATCACCTGGACGTCCTCAATAAAAGTAAGAATACATTTAATTCAGCATTGTTTCTAAATGGACAGTTCTTTAAAAATTTCTGCTAATGGACTGCGTTCTGTTGTCAGGGGGGCAGGTGTAATAAGTAATTGTGCTGTCTCGCTGTGTTTGGGGAGGTCACAAAGCTATATATTGTTAATTTCCTTTCCTTTCCTTTCCTTTCCTTTCCTTTCCTTTCCTTTTCTTTCCTTTCCTTTCATTATTCACAGATACCAATGGCATTGAGTAAACCACCTGAAAAAAACAAAACAAAGAATCTACTCCTATAATTTCAAAACTGAATGGAATGAGAAATATTTCCTCATTAGTCATAATGGCAAATGTATTTGCCTGATTTGCCATGCCAGCATGTCTGTGGGGAAGAAGTGTAATTTGGAACTCCACTTTGAGATGACTCACAAAAAATTTGATATGATTATCCTCAGTGGTTCAGGGCAGGAACACCGCAGGCAAAACATCATGGATGAAAATAAAGTGACTAATACACTGCCACCTGCAATGCCACCAGTACAAGACAACGCAGGACATTACAGTGCCGGCCAGCAAACTACAGGGGCAAACACTGCCCACAGTTCACACATCCTGACTGGCACAGTACAGCAGTAGGCACTGGTCCCTGTGCACAGCACAGGAGAGCACAATGAGGGAGGACAACAGGAGTCAGGCACCAGCAGGGTGTGCATGGCACAGGACACCCACCATGGGTGCCACCAGGCACAGATGGCTACAGGGGGAATGACCCCTACATGGAACAAGATGATGTGGCCACAGTGCAATGAGGTGTGATGGTGGATAGGCAGACTGCGGCCAACAGCGAGACCACCATACCACATGGTAGTAGTCACATGGTGTGGGACCCAGACTGAGGTGTACGCCCTGCACCACTCATGTCAGTGCAGGGTACCAGTGTGTAGAAGTGACCGGCATGGCCACTGGCATGGAGAAAGGGGGAGCGATGCAGGTGGCCATTGTTTCTGTGCTGTTACATGTGGGGGTGGCTGGTGGTGTTCCTTTCCATGGCTCCAGGATGGTGCCTTGAGACACACCTTGCACTAAGTTGGGTGTACCAGTTTGAGCCTGGCACCCTGCTGGTGGTATCATGGTGTGGACAGTGTTGGCTACTCCTCGCTGCATGGTTCAATGTGCAAGCATTCACTTTGGCTGGTGTATTGCTCTGCACAGGTTTTCACTTTGCAGCATTGTTGCTGGGCTTTATTGTGTCCACCGCAATGTTTGTGTTTGCGATGTTACTTCTGCATTCTTTTTCCTGCATTATGTTTTCCACAATGTTCCTGGCCTGAAGCTCCTCAGCATACCAAACTCAGACAAATCAAATTACAAGAATTGAAAACAACTCTGAATGCCCAACAAACAAGTTTCACAAAGTCTGCTATTAAATCAAAAGCTGCTACAATTGCTTCATTCAAGATAGCTGAAATACTGGCCAGAAAGAAAAAAAAATGTTTGAAGATGGGACCATAGCGATGGAATGTTTAATTGCAGCAGGAAACACATTATTTGCCAATTATAACAATAAATCTGAAATTATCAATGCAATTAAAGATGTGCAGCTGTCAAGGAACACTGTTGCTGGGAGGACAGACGCCATGACATCTGATGTTGAGGCAAAGTTAAAAAGTGATTTAGCTTCTTGCCAGTTCTTCAGTTTACAGCTGGATGAATCCACTGACATTACTGACACTGCTCAATTAATTGTTTTTGTTAGAATGGTGTTTCCTGATGTAAATTGTAAAGAGGAACTGTTGAAAATTATCCCCATAAAAGGTAAAACTCATGGGGAAGACATTTTTAAGGAATTTACATTATGTATTGAATCAATGAATGTGCCACTGCATTAATTAGTTGCAATTACAACTGATGGTGCCCCCTCAATGTTAGGTGCTCATGTAGGTTTTCTATCACTTTGTGGAAAAGATTCTTGCTTCCTGGGATTCATAAGCTACCACTGTATTATTCATCAGCAATCATTATGCACCAAAGTTATTGATTTGTCAGCATGTCATGAGTGTGGTGTTAAACATTAATTCAATCAGAACCAGACCACTGCAGCACAGGCAGTTTAAAACTCTTTTAGATGAACTTGATGCACAGTATAACTGCTTACTTTTGCATATTGATGTTAAGTGGCTAAGCAAAGGGAAAGTTTTGAAAAGATATCAATATCTCCTTCCAGAAATTTCCCTTTTTTTTATAATCAAGAGGGGATAATTTCAAAGAACTTACTGATCCCGTGTGGCTGAGTGATTTGGCATTTTTAACTGATCTGACACAGAAACTTAATGTGCTTAATTTAGAATTACAGGGTGAAGGGAAAACAGTTATTCAGATGATAGGATCAGTAAATACATTCCAAATGAAGCTTGAAATGTGGACGAACCAGCTCCTGCAAGGCTGCTTTCATCATTTTCCTAGTCTAGAAAATAAAGTTGAAGAATGTATACAATTTGATCACACAAAGTATGCAGCTCATCTGGACAGGATAGCCAGGGACTTCTATAAAAGATTCTCAGACTTTAATAAATTAAAGCCAGTAGCAACTTTCATTACTAGCCCATTTACAGTCACTGATGTAAGCAAAACTGCAAATGAAATATCAAATGTATTCAAACTCTGTTCTTCACAGCTTGAAATTGAAATTATTGACCTGCATGCAGATGTTCAATTACAAGGCAGATCTAATTAGGCAGACTTCTGGACATTGATTGATGAGTTTAGATTTCCTCTGTTAATACAGTTGTTTCTTAAATTAACAGTTTGCTTTGGATCTTCCTACCTCAGTGAAGTGGGATTTTCTGCTATGAAAGTATTACAATATAAATTTAGATCAAGTTTAACTGATGACCACTTGAATGATTGTATGAGAATGGCTTTAATTCACTACACTCCAAATTACACTACGTTGGCTGACAAAATGCAGTGTCAGAGCTCACATTAAAAGAGAAGATTAAACGGATGTTTATAATGGATATTTATTTCTGTATTCCAGATTTTAAAAATATTGAATAAAACTTAATTACAAATGATTACTGACTAATGGTGTTATTATGTATTATGTATATATGAGTAAATGAATGTAAAAAATGCATGTAAAAATGGAAAAAAGTGTGGTAATATGTTGTGCGAATAATGACTGGCATGTCACACACGGTGATGTTGCTCTCCACATGTTCTCCAGCTTTCAAATATTGCTCACACACCAAAACAGGTTGGCCAGCCTTGCCCTAACCAACCCACCCCAGACTGGAACCACATTTTAAATGAAAACACTCCTAAGAAAAAGAAATAATTTTTTCCTCTTTCTCAGCACAGCAACCCTGCAAATCAAACACAGCAACCAGGCACAGAGAAAAAACATGGAAAGGAACTTAAGAAAAAAACAAGATGTAACAAAACTGAACCCAAAAATTCCTGTTGCATAACTCAAATATGTAGGGGGTGCTTGTGGGATAACAAAGTTATTTGTACAGTTGCCAATGACCGCTCGTAACCCTCACTCATGGCTTTGCCACTTGTGAGGTTACTTGAGGTCACAGGCAACTGTGCAAATAAGTTTGTTATTCCACAGGCACCCTCGTATATCATATATATACTATATATATATATATATATATATATATATATATATATATATATATATGGCACAGTTAGCCCCTATAGTTAGGATTGATTAGGCACTTTAAAGTTGAACCTGAAATTTTGCACTTTAATACCTTTGCAATCGTTCAGTGGATGTGCACAAAATTTGGTATGCACTGTCCCATGCAGTAGATCTCTTTATGTACTAAGTTTTATGTTTGTTGGATTGGCAAATTTCACGCTGCACATTATGAAAAAATGCTAATATTCTCCTTTTTGTCTGTTTTTGCCTCATCATGCTGCAGGCAAACCATTTGGAATTTTGGGCTGAAATTTTCTAGGTAGAAAGAGCATGCCCAAAAGAACAAGTCAGCATTAGTTTGGTGAAAAAATATTATTCCATTTCAAAGTTATTACATTTTGGAATTTTGGGTTCTGAGCATGCTCAGTTCAGTCTTTTGGATAGCTGCATGGAATGAAAAAAGATTTTGATCTGTTGAATTCCTTTTTCATCAGCCACCATCTTGGTTTTTTTTTTAGCCCAGACTGTCATAACTCTGGCCAGGGATGTCTTTTTCAGACATCAAGTATGGATCTTGTTCATCAGGACATCCTTTATTGTTATGTGCCTTTGCTTTAATTTTATGTAGCCTCCGAATGCTTATTTTTATGTTTTAAAATCCTTTTTCATTACTTGCTTCTGTTCCTTTTCTGTGAGGTGTCAGAATTCTTTTTTGAACTATGAAAAAGGATTAGGACATCTCACGAAAAAGGATGACTTTCTTAAATCCATTTCCACCAACAAATGCCTTTTTCATGAGATGACATAATCCTTTTTCGTGATGTGAAAAAGGATTAGGGCTTCAGCCAGATGGCTCTGCCAGCGATCCTTTTTTGTGAGATTTCATAATCCTTTTTCATGATGCGAGAAAGGATTTTGGCACCTCACAAAGAAATAATTTGTCAGGCGAAAAAAGAATACTGGCAGGGCCATCTGGTTGGAGAAGTACTAATCCTTTTTTGCATCATGAAAATGGACTAGGACATCTCACTAAAAAGGAATTTGCTGACGAAAAAAGATTAGGACATCTCACAAAAAAGGTTGACTTTCTGAAATCTTTTTGTGAACTGACCAAGTCCTTTTCATCAGCAATTTCATTTTTGTGAGATGACCTTAATCCTTTTTCATGATGCAAAAAGATAGAATCCAGCAAATATTCTAATAATCACCCACCGTGAGCTGTCATAATCCTTTTTTGTGAAGTGAAAAAGGATTTTGACACCTCACAAAAAAGGAATTTGTGTGGCAAAAAAAGAATACTGATAGGGCCATCTGGCTGGTGAAGTCCCTAATCCTCTTTCAACAGGCTAATTCCTTTTTCGTAAGACATCATAATCCTTTTTTGCATCATGAAAAAAAAAATGACATCTGATGAAAAAGGATAACTTTGGTCCATAGCTTTGCCATCTTTTGAGAGTTTGACACCAGATTCTTAGCATGGTCTATTGGGGACCACACCTTATGAACAAAATAACTGTTGTTACATAACTCTTGCCTGAAAGGTGATTTCACAGTTGGTTGACAAATTCACCTTTTGAGCAGGGTTTGTGTAATGACAACCATATTGTTCAAGAGGTGGGGTACCCAAAATTCCATGTTAAAACTTTGAGGTCAAATGTCAAAAAATGGCAGAGTCATGACAGTTCATTAGAATTGCACAATGCACTCTCATAATTTTGTCAATTTAAAATTTTTGACACCAAATTTGGAACATAGAATTCTTATTACCCCACCAAATGTATGCCACAACTGTTATTTTTCAAATCCTGGCTGAAATGAGTTTTCACACATGTGGTGCAGAAATGGCATTGCAGTTGTGCAGAATTACAGTTCAGTGGGGATTTGAATGTTTTCACCCCTGGGTACATCAGGTAGGTTAATAGCATGGGTATGATGATAGTTGCATCACTCTTGTCCTATAAATGGAGGGCCCTGTGCTTTCACAGAAGTACATACATGCATCTATGGAGGAATGGGGGCCCTGAGCTCCCATAGCTACGTACATATATGCTTCTATGTAGGAATCGATCTGACAAGCACTTTAGGATATGATTATACTATCTCAAAAAGTAAGAAAATAAATTGCAAAAACCTTCATTAATGCATCAGTTAGGGTTAAAGCAACAAAACTAGGGAAATGTTGCGTTAGCGTTTCCAACCCTAACACCCCACCCCCTCCCTTCACAGACGAAGAGGCATTGGGGCGGCATTGGGGTCATCAGCCCTAACACTCACCACTTTCTCCTATGCTGCATCCACCCAGATTATTTTCTAATGGAATGGGGTGCGCATTAGGGTTGATGACCCCAATGCTGCCCCCAATGCCTCTTTATTTGTGAAGGGTGGAGGAGTGTTAGGGTTGGAAACCCTAGCCCCAAATTTCCCTACTTTTGTTGCTTTAACCCTAGCTAATGCATTAACAATGTTTTTTGATACATTATATATATATTATAGTGGCGTGGTCACGCCACTATAGTTAGGGTTCAGTGGTCACTTACATACTAAAGTCAAAAGTTCGGGCATTAATAACTTTGGACCCATTCAATGGATTTGCCTGAAATTTGGAATGCACGGTAGGGCATGGTAGATCTCTTTACCTGCCAAATTGCATTTTGGTCAGACTTACGGTCTTTGTGTACAAAAACGCTGAAAAATGCAAAATTATCCATTTTTGGAGGTAGGTTTGAGGATTTTGGATGTGGCCCTGCATGGCCATTGTATGGTGAGCTGCTCTGTGAGATGACTTGTTTGAAAGAGCTTTGGTGGCTAAACATGCTGCTTTTCATTTGGTGAAACAATATTAAGGCATTCAAAAGTTATGCCACTTTTAAGTTCCCATTATAAGTCAATGGGAAAATTTATAAGTATGTTTTGTGAACAAAGAATGAAGTTCTGGCCATCTGGTCCCACCTGGCGAACAAAGAATTTACAGCCTCGCGGTTCAAGAATCTTTGTCCCTGAGAATTTTAAAAAATTCTTTGATCGCGAGGTCCGCCATCTTGTTTTCAATTTTCCAATCGGTAAAACACAAATATCTCGGCTCAGGGGTCACTTGTGAAGTAAAACTTGGATGGGGTTTACTCAAGGGACTCTGATCTATTGAGCCATGCCTTTGGTTTTATCCAAATTGGTCAAAAATGAAAGTTCTGAGCTTTTAAAATCTTTATTCGTGGCACGCTAATGATCTTAGATTGCCAGCCTGCAAATTCTTTGATCGCGCGATTCTTTGATCGCTATCATGCATTGCGAGTGAGGGACAAGATGGCCAGATTTTAAAATAGATTTTCTCAGCCCAGGGGTACCCTAGAAAGTTATATGAGGGTGGGTTTTGCTCAGGGGGGCTTTGTTCTGCCCCATCTGAATAAACAAAATAAGTTTTCAATATCCCTGGTAGTCTAGCAGCCCCCCGACCATGATAACATAGATACTGATCTCTGTATCCCTGGTAGTCTAGTGGCCCCCAATGTGTATTTTATTAATATTGCTTTTTTTATCCCTGGTAGTCTACAGGCCCCCCAATGTGTATTTCATTTATATTTCTTGTTTCTATCCCTGGTAGTCTAGTGGCCACCCAATCTGTATTTAATTATTAGTATTCTTCATATCCCTGGTAGTCTAGCGGCCCCTCCATCATAATAAAATAGATAAGCATTTGCCATTTCCTGTTAGTCTAGTGAACCCCCAACCCCCACCCAGCTGTGCCAGCCCACCCAGAACCCTCCACTCTTCCCCAGCTGGCAACTAGCACAGCCCACCTCTCACCTCCATGGCCAGCTGCCAACTGTGTGTATTATGAGCGCTAATGCAAAGAGGCACTCAGAAATAATTTAAAAATTGAATTTCATCACTTTTTTTTTGCTGTAGAAGAACCCTAACTGTTGCATTAACAACGTTATATATATGTATATATATATATATATATATATATATATATATATATATATATATATATAGGGGATATGACATGGCCGACTGAAGATATCATATTTATCTTCACGAGAGGCCAATGATATCATGATATCTCACGGTGGCGAAGCCACGGTAGTGAGATATCTTGATGTCACTGGCCTCAAGTGAAGATAAATATGATATTCAGTCAGAAGGCTCATATCTAGTTTATACAACGATGCTTTGCCCCTGCCCCCAGCACAACCACCACGTGCCTCCTCAATGCACTGTGATATAAAAGGTGATGGCCCTAGTAATACAACCCCTTTACAGAAACGCCGCCAAACAGCAGATGTCATTTATTGCTTAAGAAATATTTGGTGGATTCTGCTATTTATGGTTAGTTTTAAAAGCATTATCTGGTTTATCATGCCATGCCCCCCACATACACACAGAGCTTCACATGCTTCCCCAACATAATAGATTATACAGGGTTTTTAAATATCTGGTTGATCCTGTCAGCTTTAAAAGTTAGTAAAAATATCTGGTTGATCCTGCTTTTATTTTGGGAAAAAAGTGACATTTATAGAGGAAAGTTGAGTTCATTGATTCCACATTACTCACTTTCTTAAGATCGAAGGCTAGTTCACTGATTAGTGGGTCAGTTTATCAGTTCTAGCCCAGTGTTATTTCTTGTCATTTTTTCTGTAGTTATTAAAGTTAACCAGAGTGTATTACCGAGTTGGAGCAGTTAGCGAGTAAAATGAAACGCGAGCAAACAGATGCTCAAGGCTTCATTTTACTTGAAAAGCCGCTCGGGTCAATGCTGCACTCTGTGTAGTTTGCAGTTTTTACAACCAACTACAGAAAATGACAGGAAATTTAACTTACTGAACTCGGGCACATTCTAAAAACATTTACTAATGTACAAATCGTCAGTGTTCATAGCGCCGTCACGCTTACTTCTGGGAAAGTGAAAGTGCTCTGAGTGGCAGGATCAACCAGAAAAGTTTCGATATGACGTATAGGAACATGGAGATAACATATGACGTATAGGAACATGAAGATAACAATGTTATCTTCACGGCCCATGTGAGATATGATGTTTTATACTCTCATTTATCTGACAACATAGGTTGTATAAATATATATATATATATATATATGTATATATATAATGCAATGGGGGCTGTCATATACATGATTTATTTTCCCAAGTTCCTAGTGACCTCGGGTAACCTCACAAGTGGCGGAACATAAAAGGAGCCCCAAGTGATTTATCCTAGGTCACTGGGAATGAGCAAAAATAAATCATATATATGACAGACCCCCCATTGCATAGTCGATTTATGCAATGGGGGCTATGTTTTTGTGGTGTTGCTATTTATTTTTTCTTCAAGTTTTTTCCTAATTTTTCATGAAAAGGTGGGATTTGTTTTGTGAACCTCCTTGGGTTAGGGCTAGTTGCTAGGGGCCGCAAGCATCATCACTATGGAGCTGACGTAGCAGTGTCCAGAGCAATATTTCCATTGGTTGGTTTCAGCTTGTGGGAGGATCAGAGAGTATTGGGGAGGGCCACTGTAGTGATGCTCCTTTATTTTGGGTTGATTTTCTTTTTTTGGTTCTTTTTTTATTTGTAAAATATTTATCCAGTTGTTCTTGCCATATCTGGTTGATCCTGCCTTTACTGATAGCGGAGAGGAGAAGTGAGCCTATGGGGAGGCTGGCGGAGCGACCCTGAGAAAAGCTGGGTGGTCACGGAGCTGACAGTGTTTTTCTTTTTGAGAGGTTGGTCCCAAAAGTATTCTGTGTTAGTTTAAAACTGGTAATAGTTTGATATCTGGTTGGTCCTGCATTTTACTGTGGGCAGGAGTGGTGTGTAAGCATTGGGTTGGTGCTGGGGATCGAGTGAAAGGGACTGCCTTAGAGTAGGACTACTGAGCAAGCGTTGGGTTGGTGTCAGGATCGTGTCATTAAGTAATCGGATCAGGAATGAGCAGTTCAGCTTCAGAGGATCACCATTTGTTTTTGGCGGCAGCTCTTTTGAACATAATAAATAAAATCCTGGGATGGAAGCATTTTTATTTTCATTTGGTGTGTGCGAGGTGGGGTGAAGGAGGGGAGTGGCACCAGAAATAAAACACTCTGAAGGTGGTGAGCTATAGGATCTGCTGCAAAGGTTTCTATTTTAAAAGGGAAAGTTATCAGAATTAAGTGGACTTGTTGAAGTCATGGTTTATTTGTGTTGCCAATATGTAAATAGCCACAGAGGGAGTTGCTGAGGGGATGAGTGGGGAGGATAGAACAAAAATGAAACTAATCATAAGTAGTGCTGGCAGATGGAGTTTTATTGATGGCAGGGTGTTGAATAAATGGTTATTGATTGATGTTAGGGTGTTGGATAAATCTTAGACCCAATGGCCCAGTGGCGCTGAGGGCTGAGGTGCTGGACTCCACACCTTGCACCACGCTGGTGACCGGTGTTCAGGAGCAAGCTTGGGTTGTCATGGGTCAACCAGGAAGGAGAGGATTGAGCATCTGGAGGACAGCTCTCCTCTCCTGGAGAGGGTGGGCATCATGATCCTGTGACAGCAGTGACTCCCAGTGAAGACTGGGAGCACCAAGTGGGATCACGCACACAAAAAGGGGAGAAGGCGATGGCGGATGCTCGTGAGCGTGCGTGTGGGAGTGTGCCCAGCTCATTTGGAGCATCATTGCACATCCGTGACTCCATAGGGGGATCATACACAGAACAAGGGAAAAATCCTGGATTCTGGGGAGATGATGGCATGCCAGCCCCACACCCACTGCTGGATTCCACTCACCCAGTTACGATATCCTACAGCCCACATCCAACCACCAGACCTGAATGAAGGAGTGCCCAAAGGTAGGAGAAGATGGCCCTGCCCTGGGGGGGGTACAAGCCAGGGAGCATCTAAGGTGGTGTGATGTGTGAGGTTGGGGTTCTGGGGGGACTTGAGATGTTGGTGATATCAGACAGGGTGGGACCAGCAGGGGATACCTGATGGATGCCTCAGAAACTGATGACTGGAGGGAAATAAAGGGGGAAAAAAATCTTAAAACCACCGTTTATTCAACACCAATGAGAATAACTGAATTTATTTAATGGTTTATCCACCCACACCTATTGCATGCATATATATACATATATATATATATATTTATATAATGGTAGCACGGTAGTGCTACCATAGTTAGGGTTGAGGAGCCATTTACATGTTAAACCCCAAATTTTGCACCTTAATAATTTTGCAACTGTTCAATGGCTTTGCCTGAAATTTAGAACACAGAATCAAAACCCATATGCCTTGAGATCTGCCAAGTTTTGTGTAAGTCAGATATACGGCTGCAGAGTTATTAAGTGTGATCTGTGTGTGTGTTTACGCTTTTTTTGGAATTCTATAGTCGCGCCTACAGGTCACACGGTTTGCGCGACTGGTCCAAAATCTTCAGGGAACATGCAGCCGGGGTCCCCAATGTGCCTTTCAAAGATTTTGTGAAAAAATATTAAACGGTTCAAAAGTTATTCAAAAAACAAGTTCCCATTATAAGTCAATGGGAAAAGTTAACAAAAAGTTCAACACTTTCGCAAATGCACTTTTTACTGGCACAAATCTGCCATTTTGTTTTCAGTTAGTGATCAGAAAAATGCTAGGTATTTAAAATTGAGACCCTCTAGCAACCTAATTCTTTTTGTATTCACCTAGTCGGGCCCTGAGGATGCTAGCCATGTCTTTATTTTGGGGTAAAACACCCCAGAAATATGTTTTTCAGATTTCTGGAAAAAGTACTTTCACAGAGTAGTGTTGCACTCATGAAAGTGTTGCAAATTTTTGCGAAAGCTTTCGAAATCACGACACTACTTTGCGACACTATGCTCAAAATAACAGTAATTCTTTGGCAGCCAGCTGCAAAAGAACGGTTTGGAGTTTGGGGCTGAGATTTGGAGGGGAACACAGCTAATATCCTACAGATGTGCCTTTCAGTATTTTACTGGAAAAATATTACACAGCAGAAAAGTTACGGTACTCCAAAGTTGACGCTTTTTCCCATAGGATAACATTACGGCGTACAACGCATTGCAGCAATCGTTTGGCGCCCTGCTGCAAAATAAAGGTTTGGTCTTTTGGGCTGAAATTTGCAGGGAACACAGCCAACATCCCACAGATGTGCCTTTCAGTAGTTTGGTGAAAAAATATTACAGGGAGGCAAAGTTACGGCAGTCCGAACTTCTGTTTTTTTCCCATAGGATAACATTATGGCATTCGCCACGCCTTTCAGGGTCCGTATCTCGAAAACAGTGCAAGATACAGACTTTTTGTCAAAAAATTCTTAGCCCCCTCATAGAGGCAAAGTATAAAACTAGCCAGGAAAGTGATAATACATATGACTTTTTAATTTTTTTCTATGTCGTACGGTTACTGAGATATAAGCAATTTACTATTCCAAGTCCTCATTTTTGTGTTCCGAGAGTCATTATTTTGCATACATTCTTTCTACTCACTGTTTTTCTCTATACAGCTTTTGGGTAAAACCAGCCTGTGCACTTACATTACTGTTACCATTATCATTTCTGCTTATGGTTCCGTACCCATTTCACTTACCGTTCACGTTTATACGCCACCATGTGCGTTACCCTTTGCGTTTTCATTTGTGGTTGCGTTTGCATTGTTTTTAACATTTCTGTCTACAGTACTGTTCCTCTTTCTGTTTTGCTTTGTGTCACCATGCGCATTACGATTTGTGTTTGTGGGCACAATGTTACTATGTGACAAGACATCATGCCCCGCGCCACCGCATTACATTCAGTATTTCTCATTATCATTTTCAAAGAAGGGAAATTAGAGGCAAAAACTCAGTTTAATGCATCAGTTAGGGGTTGTTCCACAGTGACAAAAGCAAGGAAATTCGATGTTAGGGGTTGAAACCCCCTTTGCCCTCCGGCCCACCCCAACTGGAATTGGGGTGCACATTGGGGTCATGGGTCCTAACTGTCACCCCATTCTCCTATTCCTCAGCTTCTTTCTACATGTGATGGGGTGACAGTTGGGACCGGCTGACAATCGTACCTGATTCCAGTTGGAGGTGAACTGGAAAGAAAAGAGTTCAACTCAACATCGAATTCGCTTTATCGCTGTGGAACAACTAACTACATTAAACTGAGTTTTTGCTCTAATATATCTATCTATATATATATATATATATATATATAGATATATATATAGATATACATACATATATATAGATATATAGATATTACACAGGTGCAGTAGTGCTTATATATTAGGGTTGAGTAAGCACTTACATTTTTTTTTCAATTCCCTTTCTGCTCTCAGGCTTGGCAGGGATCTACCCCATATCTTGCTACTGGTGCTTCTCACTCTCCCAACCCACCAAGCATCCCCCGACTGCTCATACAGTTAGGCCTATAATTGGGCTTCCCAATGGGAGAGATTAAGATCTACCTGCAGGCCTGGCTAAGACTTAGGCTGGGGTCGACCAATTGAGGATGCATTCCATGGCTGTTATGCTGCAGCAACTCTGAGGGATTTTCTTGGTTGTCTCATGGAAGCACAGCTGTGCAATGATGGCTGGGTCCTGCAGTGCATGCAACATGCACAGCACTCTAACATCAGTCATTGCCTCCTGCCAAGTTTCATGAACCCTGGCTTCTAGACTCTGCTAGGAGTCAGTCTTGTGTTGGGCACTGCAGCCCACACTCCCAGAGGAGGAAAACAGTTTGATGGTTGCTCATTCTACCTCCCCATGGTCGGCCCTCTGATGCTTCAGGTTCATTTCCAAACCTGGGCTGTCAGCATTGCAGCTGGTAGGGCAACAACTGGGCCAGCCGGCCAGCCTAAGCACCTTAATATTAAACTCTGATGTTTGCACCTTACTACTATAGCTCTGCCCAAGCTGGCCCACTGGCCTCACCTGCCACCACACCAGTGGCCTAGGTTCAGGAATGACCTCGGGTTTCTGGGAGTCGACCGGAGTGGATAGGATTGGGTGTCCCAGAGACTTCTCTCCTTTCCTGAGTGTGGTGGCCAAGACATCTTGGCCTTTGACTGCCATAAGGTGGAGGCCCGGGGGTAACGAAAGTTACAAAAGACTTCAAAGAGTGGGGGCTGCAATTCCACACTGCATATGTGCCTGCGCATAAATGAACTTGTGTACCACTGCAGCCAGTGGAATGGGGAGAAAACAGAAACTGATTCAGTTTGGCTTAATGAAGCCCTGCCAGGGGCAATTCTGGATTGTGTTCCAGGGGGAGGAAGATGGCCATCCATACTCTGGCCCCACTGTAGGGACAATCCACAGGGAACTTAAGCCCCTAGAACCAGGAGAGGTGGTGTCTGATCTGGAGTGTGGGGATGGGGCTGAACAGTCACCCACCTGACCTGAGGATGAAAAAGCTTTGGGAGAAACAAATAAATAAAAGGGGAAAACACTCTACCATGTGCAGGCAGTTTAATTGAAATTTGAAAGGTGCATAGCTGATGCCAGGATCTCTGGATCCTGAGAATGTCATGGTAATTAGTTCACGGGGGGCAAAGTAACAGCTGCAAACAATATGTATAATACTATATTTAAGACCTTTTTTGCCCACCTATAACTATAACTAAACAAACTCTGGTCAGAACCAATATCAAGGCAAAATAATATTTTACAGGGATTGGGTGCCATCTGCAGGGGAACTGTTCCCATAGGTTCCTGAGCTGTTTAAGCCCGGTCCCTATTCTGTTTAAGCCCTCTCCCTGATGTAATGTCTCATTTTCAGTGGTGTCCTGCTTGTACACATTGTTAGATTGTATTAATCCAGGATAGGGCTGCTGAGAGACAATATCTAATTTTCAGTGGGCTCCCACATTTTGGCCCCAAATTTCCAGCAGTGTTTTTATAACCTGACTTTATGATCAAGACAGGTGGATTTCCATCAGAAAGACAACTTCGCTGTGCCACTGTGGAAATCTGCCATGTCCAGGAGGTGGGGTAACACAAGGGAGATGCTGAACATTAGGGATTAAAATCTGCATAAATAAAGTTATGAGCAAACAGAGCAATTCAATATGTTTTTCATAACTTGGTTGTTCTTTCACATTTTTACCCAAATTTTCAACATAGTCTTTTTATGATCACTCCTTCTGAACATGACAAGTTTCATTTATTAAACAGTGACTGAGGGGAGGCATGGTCTGGACCCAGACAAGATGGCAGGTTAAACCTTTTGCTACATCCCAGCCTGGATTCAATCCTGAGCAATCTGCTTTGTCGTGGAGTACTAGCAACTCCTATGATGATGGAATACACTGTCTAGTGCCTGCTAACCAAGGTCATAGTGGTTTTGAGAACGTACTCTCAATATCTGCAAGGTTTGCATCCAGGAACGTGCCAAGCTTTCAATCAGCCCTACGTGGCCTAGCAGGCCTCTCCTTCCTCTCAAGCCTGACTCGTCTCCTATCAAGCTGCAGATCTGACTTTCGGAGGCCACATCTGTATCTCATGGTCCTCTAACTGCTCAGCTCCTACACGACTAGCCTGGCTCTCTTCACCTAAGCAATTGTGAGCACTTGCAGACATTTAGGGACTCTACTAGTGCAGCAATTATTTATAGCATGGCATCCATGGGAGCTGACATTAAAGCTGGGCTTTCCGATCAACCAAACTAGGGAGACAACCCACTAGCCTACATTACAGGATGATAGAGACATTGCTGACTCATGTGGAGGGGATCAGCTCTGCCTTGGCAGGCAACGTGGCTGATGTCTGCAAAGTAGAGGACCACTGGAATGTGTGTGAACAATGAACTGACGATTTAGAGCAGCAGCAAGAACTAATGTGGCAGAAACTGTGGGATCATGAAGCTAAACTTAGCAAGCTGTGGAGTCACGCTGAGGACCAGGAGAATAGAAGAGATGCAACAACATTCACATTTTGGGGGTGCCTGAGGGGGTCGAGGGGCCTAACATGGAATGTTTTCTTAATGAATGGATCCCTAAACTCCTGGGGGAGTGCTGGAAGGTCCCGGTGGAGGTAGAATGGGCTCATAGGCTTACAGAGAAGCCAGGCCTGACTACAAACTCCCCTTGACCCATCATCGCATATCTGTTGCGGTACTCTATTAAAGAGAGGATCCTCCGGATCACTAGAGACGTGGGGGAGATTAAATGGAAAGGGGCTACTATCTCCTTTTTGCCAAGATTAATCACAAGTGGTAGCTATGAAATGCAAGGCCTTTGTTCCTCTCAAGAAGGTATTAATGGTTAATGGCTTTCGATACAGGTTTAAAAGACTCAACCAGCTTTATATCTTCAGGGAGGGCAAAGAGTTTCTAGCTGAATCACCTCAGGAAGCTGTGGCCTGGTTGCACAAGTTCTGGCCCAAGCTGGAACTCGGGACTACATCTTCCAAGCACCTTTGAGTACCTGGCCCACAATCAGGTGGGTGGAATGAACGTTCCAGGAAGACATCCCCAAGGGACTGTAATAGCAACCAGACCAGTCCCCAGAGGCAATCTTCCCCCAGCTGTTCCAACACCAGAAGGCCTCCTCACTTATCCCCTGTGCAAGTTCAGGACATAGCTTCACATGGTGGCTCAGATTTTACCCTTCAGGCAGGAGAAGCCCCTGCTGTCTCTCCTATGATTAGAATGCGGACAAGATCTCAGAGTCTGTGAACTGTCAGTGACCCTCAGACTACTCCCTACCCTCTGGCTAAGCTCTCTAGATCAGATTCTCTACTGAGTGCTATGCAAGGTGATCAACTCTCTGACTCCCAAGAGGACATGGACGAGCAGGCCCTGCTCCATTTGGCCGAAGAGGTGGATCTCAAAGTAAAAACCCCAGCAACTGTCCGGGGCCTCCTAAAGCTGAGTGTCAAAACTTTCGCAGAGGCAGTGACTGGGCACCCATTACCCTGTAGAGACCCTGGCAACCACAGGAACTGCATCTGCACCATGGACAATGTGGCATGCTCATCAGCTCCAGCACCCAGAAAGGACTCTGATTGAATGTGGTTATGTCAGTTACACACTGTCTTGTTTTTATTTTCTATGCCAGTCCTGTTTACTGTTTGACTTTTGTATAAAATGCCTGCTAGTGTTCAGCTCCAACTTCCCTATGGAACCTAATCAGCTAGGTCGGGCATAGCTCCATTTCCTGCTTTTGGTATCTATCACCTCATAGATACAGAAGGCATGCAGGCTGAGTCAAGGACAGAAAGCCCCCCTTCTGGGAGATATCCTCTCTTACCACCCACTGAGCCCCCCCCCTGAAATGTTGATATGGCTTAAATTGTTGAGTGGGCTTACAAACCCACAGAATTCTACCTGAGCTAACATGAGCCTTCTAGGGGCCAGATGGGCTTCTTAGCAGCTCCTTCTTTTTGCCTGTGATATTTGCCCAGCTCCCTTCCACAAAAAGTGGTTACCCTCCAGAGCTTGATAAGTTTCCCGCTTATAGGGGTTATAAATAACTATGACCCCCTCCACTTATTGTCTGCTCTTTGTGAGACTCCCTCCCCTCCCTCCTGTTGAGGATATATATTTAAGCGAGGCTCTTATGACAGTAATTATCTGTCTCACATTGCAAAGGCCTACTTTGCCACGCAACACCTCTTCTTTTCTTTTTTCTGCCTTACCAAGGCATTACAGTCAAATGCTGGTTAGTGGTGATAAGGTTGGCTGTTCATATACTGTGAGTGGTTAGCAGCCAGGCACATGCTACAGATGGGGCAAATTTCTTACTTGGTTTATGTTTTTGCCTCATTGGGACAGTTAAGGGGATACCCGCCCTCTCCTGCAAGGTGTGTCTAATTTTTGACAGAGATAGTCTTTTTCTAGTGCTTCATTCTATTTATTTGGGACTCTTATATACAGGTGGGGATGGAGGACACGATTTTAGCAGATCTTACTCCTCACTGGACATCCCCATATGTGACGTTCGAGTCAGCGTGGCTAGGGACCTATTAGTGGTGCCCACTCACATGCTCACCTCAATGTTACAACTGTTTTCTGGTGAATTAACCATAGTCAGTCTCTCAGAAACATAAAGAACTCCATGCCGACTACAGTTGCATCCTCTTCTTTCTGAGGCACTCAGCTGTGGTTATAGTTCCTAGCCCCCTCCTCTAGATACTGTTGTTGTATTAGGTAGCACCTGGGGTGGCCGGCATTCTGAGAGACTGTCAACATCTATTTGTTTCTTAATACTGTTTCCTGTTGACTGTTTAATAATTGTTGTTGTTCTCATCTCTTATTACAGGTCTGAATTTTTGGTAGGTTACACAGACCCCCATGCCCCCCATACTTGGAGGCTTTCTGTCCCACCACCATTTGGGTCATCTCCCATGGTAGGTTTACCAAGAACCAGCTTTCCACACTATGGTGTATGGTTTGCAAGAGTTCCCCCTTTCCCTCCTGGGCAGGTAAGACTCTCTATTACTTCCTGGTTTGTAGGGTTAGAATGGCTGGAGGGAAGCCTGCAGGCCTGAGATGCATCTCCTGGAATGTCAAAGGGCTTAACCACCCAGTTAAGTGCACCAAGGTCCTTCAGCACCTTGCAGCCCTCAAATCAGATGTGGCCCTGCTACATGAGATGCACCTTACAGCCCGAACTGTGCAATGGATGAAGAAGCTATGGGTGGGTACAGTACTAGCCAGTTTGGCCTCTGCCAAGTCGAAGGGGGTAGCTATCTTACTTCGAAGATCATCCCCTTGGGTTGTGGAAGTGACCCTTAATGATATGCAGGGGAGATGAATTGTTGCTCGACTCTCATATCCTGGTTGGACGCTCCTATTGGTCAATGTCTATGTGTCAAATGGCAACTCTGATGACTTCTTTTCTGAAGTGGAGTAGGCCATAGCTCAGCTGGTTGAGAGTCACCAGGCACTGGCTATGTTGATGGGCAGAGATTTTAATCTGGTATTAAATGCCTTTCTTGACATATCTCAGCCTACACCCTAGGCGCACCCCAAAGCAGTGGTGGCACTCTTAGAGCTTATGTCAGAATGGGGATTGACCGATGTATGGTGTAGGGATCATCCAACAGGGAGAGATTACTCCTTCTTCTCCCCAGTACATCAGACATATAGCAGGATTGATTTCTGGTTGGTGAACTAAGAGGCAGCTTCTGGAGTCACAGATCCCAGGATAGAAAATATTGACGTGTCTGATCATGCCTCTACATCTCTCTTATTTCTCCCCCAGGGTCAGGGGAGCTCTTCTACTAGGTGGAGGTGCAACCCATTATTGTTTCAGGATAAAGACTTCTGCACCTTCCTTCAAGAAGAGGCCAAATCCTATTCCCTGCTGAATGCGGATGGAGAGGTCCCCCCCGGGCACTGTCTGGAAAGCCTTTAAAGCTGTCCTTAGGGTGAGAATTATCTCCTACTCTGCAGAGAAAGTGAAGGTTAGCTGGGCTGAGCTTGATCACCTTCAGAATGAGCTTAGCGGACTAGAGCATAGATTTAAAGAAATGCCAAACCCTAGGTCCAATCCTGACCTCCTGACTGCCATTACAGGGCTAAAGTACAGTATTAACACCCTATTAAACAGGAAAGTGGAGTGACAACTCCTTCATTCAAAACACAAATCATGGAAAGACAGGGAAAAGGGGGTACACTTTTGGCATATCAGCTGCGTAAGCAGCAGGCTACCTCCAGAATAAATACCCTTTGGGATTCGTTGGGGAAGGTTGTATCAGATCCCAAGGGAATCAACAGTGTGATGCATCTATTCTATGAATCCCTTTACCAGTCTAAGAGTCAACTGGACACTCCTGAGGCTACCCAACTCCTTGTGGAGTTTTGCTCCCCTGACCACCTCCCAAAGCTATCAGCCGCTGATAGGCAGAGCTTGGACTCCCCCATAACTGTGGAAGAGCTCTGGATTGTGATTTCTCAGTTAGCCAAGGGGAAAGCCCCAGGCCTGGATGGGATATCCACAGAGGTGTATCAACTCCTAAAGGAAGAAATGACAGAGCCACTACTGCGGGTGTTGCAAGAGGCTCACAACTCAGGGTCCCTTCCCCCTTCTATGAGGGAGGCCCTGGTTACATTGCTGTCAAAAAAATTCCCTGATCCACTCGACTGTGCCAACTTCAGGCCCATTTCCTTCTTGTCCATGGATACCAAGATTGTGGCCAAGGCTTTGGCGAATAGGCTAAATACTATTCTGCCTCGCCTTATCCATAACTCGCAGGTTGGCTTCTCCAAGGGGAAGTCTGGCACTGACGATTTTCACCTCATTCTTAACCTCAAATGGCTGGCCCTACATTCTCCACCCCCATGGCAGCCCTAGCGGTTGATTTTTCCAAAGCATGCGATTCACTTGAAAGGAGCTACCTACATGGGGTTTTGCAAACATATGGGTTTGGGGAATATTTTTGGGGTTGGATAATGACCCTATATAGGGACCCCTTGGCCAGAATTATGATGAATAGAGATATCTCTTCTCCCTTTATCCTCCAGAGGGGCACCCGGCAGGGCTGCCCCCCCTCTCTCCTGCTTTTCCTTTTGGCATTGGACCCCCTGCTCAGGCGCATGGCCACGTCCCTAAGGTTTAAGGGGTAATGGCTGGTTGCATATGCTCTGCAGGCGATGTTCTGCTTACACTCTCAGAACCTGCACATTCCCTTCCAATGGTTGTTTCCCTCTTGTAAGACTTTGCCAGAATGTCAGGCTTAGTGATGAACCAAAAGAAAACAACCCTCTCCCCCCAGAACTTGGTTTGTACAAAGGAGTGCTTCAGAGGGATGGAGATCTCCTGGGCCCCCAGGGCTTTCAGTACTCGGGGGGGGTCTTTATCTCAGCTAACTGGAAAGATGTAGAGTGCCTCAACTTCTCCCCTCTGTCATCTTCTTTGAAAGCTGAAATACAGCACTGGCACAAGATGAATATCATGCTGAAGGGTAAGGTAGAGGAGGTGCGAATGTTTATTCTCCCCTGGGTCGCCTACCTCCTGGCTAATTTGCTGATATCTCTCTGGCACCAACTTTTCCTATCTCTGGATAACTTGGTCTCCTTATTATTGTGGGAAGGCATAGCAGCTAGATGGGGCAGACAAAAACTAAGAGCTCATTGGTCTAGAGGGGGGCTGTGTCTCCCTTGGTTTGAGGGATACCAGCTGGCATACAGGATGGCCCAGGCCATCAAATGGTTTTTGCATGATTCTCCTGGCCCTCCCACATGGGTGGACTTGGAGGCATCTCTACTGCAGGGGGATGTGCTTCCCTCACTGCTGTCCTCAAGGAAAGCTTGAAGTAAGCTCATGACCCCCATTATGACTGAGACACGTAATGCCTGGCAGAAGGTAATGGCCCTTACATGCACTTCCCCAGTTGATAGCCAGCTGCCTGTGCAATTCTCCCCATTATGGGATAACTGGAATGTTCTGGTAGAAGGAAACCCTCTTTCCTGGCCTACCTGGGCAGCAAAATGCATTAGAGTGGTTGGACACCTCCTCCTCCCTAACTCAACTACTTTGCTCTCTTTTGAGCAACTTTGTGCTAGATTTGATCTTCCTGTTAAAGATTTTTGGCGGTATTTACAGCTTAGGAGTGCACTCTGGCCTCTTTTATATAAGCAGCAGCAAGACCAGAGGTGGATATGGCTGAATAAGCTGCACCTACCGAGGTACATAAGGGGCTCTCTGGGAGGATCTACAGGATCCTATGGGATTTGTATCTTGATTACACCTACTCTTCTAGAAAGCAATGGGAGGAAGAGCTACAGATTAGTATCACCCCTCTAGATTGGCAGGGATGCCTTAAGAGGGCACACACAACATATAGGGATGTTAGGAGTCAGCTCATTCAGATGAAGATCTTGTTACAATGGTATAGGACCCCCAAGGCATTGCAAGCCATGGGAGTGCTGAATTACTCCAAGTTTTGGAGATGTCAGGGGGATTCCACCCATCTCTGACATGTTCTGCACCAATGTCCACTGCTGACTCCCTTCTGGACGAGGTGCTTCAGCACTGCTCCAGGGTGATAGGCTCCAGAATTCCCTCCACTCCCTCTCTTCTTTTGTTGGGAGATACGGCAGTCCTTGACTCCCTGCCCTGTCCATGTAAACTTTGGATAATAGGAGCCCTTCTCAAGACAAAAAGGACCATATTGATGAAATGGAGGATGCCCCACCCTCCTTCCATGTCTGCCTGGAAAGCTGCACTAGCCACGCTGGTCATCTTCAAGCACCTGATGTATGTAGGTGGTGGTCAGCTCTCTAAATACCATGCCAAGTGGGATGCTTATCTACACTCCCACTTATGCTGAGTCCTTCCTACCTCCCCCGCTAACCCCCGGTTCAGCCTCTAGGAACCCCACCTGGTGTGCCATAAGGAGGCACATCTCCATTGTACTCAGATTTGTCATCTGGCTATCATCTCTGCTTCTAGCCATTTTTCCTACCTCTGCTATCAGTGGTCCAGATTTAGTTAGGACTATCTGTAATAAGTCAAGGTGGGTGGTGAGGTTCTGTGTATAGTACCTTTGGTTTGGCTCTAGCTTTGCTCTATGTGTACTTTTAGCTTCAACATATGCCACTACAGCTATTTGATGATTTAAACTTAGCTGTTGTATCCATTTAAGGTTAAGCTGTTCTTTTCAGACGATGTCCTGGAGGCATTGTACTAGCAGTAATATGACTGAACTGTACTGTTGTGCCTATATGTGTTACTTATGAGATTTAGATTCCCCTAATATTTTATGCTTTGATGGATACTTCATTCATATGGTAGACCTGTATGTGTGCTATATTTTGAAAATAATAAAATCTTTCATGATAAAAAAATAAAGCAGTGACTGAAATGTAATTTTGCACCACAAGGGTGAAAAAACATTTTGGCTAGAATTTGAGAAATCACATTTATCATATTTATGAGGTGGTGTGAAAAAAATACTATGTTAAAAATCTGGGGTCCAAATAATGAAAATTACAACAGTTACTAAGGTGTATTGAAAAATTTCAACGTACACTTATAACTTTGTTGTTTTTTAATATTTGTATGCCAAATTTTCAACATAACCTTCTTATGACCCCACATAACCTTATTATGACCACACCTTATGAACAAGAGTGGAGAAAATTTTCAGATTGTGGCCGAAAGGTGATTTTGTGCCACAAGTGTGAAAACACATTTTGGCCAGGATTTGAAAAATGACAACTGTCACATTAATGAGGTGGTGTGATAATTGCTATGTTTAAAACTAAGGGTTAGAATATTGAAAGTTACAACACTTACCAGTGTGAATTGAAAAATGTTAAAGTACTACAGGATCCTAAGTTTGCTGTTTTTCATATTTTTACCCCAGATTTTCAACATAGCCTTCATATGACTACACATAGCTGTCTTACAACCCCATCTCATGAACAAGGGTGAAGAAAATGTTCAAAAGAAGGGGCCTGTTTAACGTTCCATGAGGGACCTACTTCTGGAATATGAGAACTGCTGGGCACTAAACAGATCTTTTTAGAAGTTTTAAAAACATTGCAGAGGCAGGCAGCAGTAAATCAGTGTACAGCTGACTTGAGGGGGTGTGTATTTTCAACATCACAGGGACTCCCACTCCTCGAGGGTCTCTGTGACTAGGATGAACACCTTTTGGTGTAGCCTTTGGAACTGCCATTGTGGTATTGTCTGATCTTTTAAGGGAAGACTACCCCCAAGTCTGCTGAATGCACTTCTGCAGTCTGAACCATTGCCATAGCAACAGGTAAACAGGCAACATAAGCGGTGGGTGCCTTTAAAATCTTGGCTCCTGAAACCATTTGTGTGAGAAGGGGCTTGTTTAATGCTCCATGAGAGATCTGCTTCTGGAGTGTGAGAACTGCTGGGCACTAAACAGAGCTTTTTAGAAGTTTTAAAAATGCTGCAGGGGCAGGCAGCAGTAAATTAGTGTACAGCTGACTTGAGGAGTGTGTATGTTTGGTGTCACAGGGACTCCCACTCCTCAAGGGCCTCTGTGGCTAGGATGAATACCTTTTGGTGTTTTGAAGAAGCCTTTGGAGCTGCCACTGGGGTATGATCTGATCTTTTAAGGGCAGACTATCCCCAAGTCCACCAAATGCACTTCCACAGTCTGAACCATTGCCATAGCAACAGGCAACATAAGCAGTGGGTGCCTTTAAAATCTCAGCTCCTGTGAGCGGAGTCAAGCACGGAGCAGAGACG
Source organism: Neoceratodus forsteri (assembly GCA_016271365.2). Classification (NCBI taxonomy): domain Eukaryota; kingdom Metazoa; phylum Chordata; order Ceratodontiformes; family Ceratodontidae; genus Neoceratodus; species Neoceratodus forsteri. Next base: position 1,735,701,323 of record CM057449.1, read on the forward strand.
ATGTGGGTATAGGCCAATTGTGTCTGGCATCAGACAGGGAAGCAGGTGAAGTAGGTGCTGTTCATTTTTAGAACTTTATGAAGGGGTAATTATAGCTTGTGTGTGTGTGTGATTGTCAGCCCTTTTAAGAGTTTGGGAAACACAGCAATTACAGGCTTAGCCAATTGAGGGATTTTTACTGTACATATAAGTGGTGAGTGTCAAACTAATGAATATATTTATACTGTAGATCAGTAAAAAAGACAAAGAATGGATATTAATGTTGTAAAAATGGAGGATGGTGGTACATTGGGGTTAAGATGTTTAGTATGTAGAATGATTAGTACGGATGTGGCAAATGAATTATTAATATACACTTGTGAATGATGTAATAAGATTAAAGTGTTACAAGATAAGTTGGAGGAAGTGAAGCAGGAATTAGGAGTGTGCAAGCAGAAGCTGCTGGCAAATAAAAATGTAAATATTACACAGATGGATCAGACTTATGAAGATTTAAATGATGGGGAGTCAATAAAAAGAAGGAGAGAAAAAGATCAGGTTGGGGACTGGGTTGTAGTAGAAAGAAAATCTAAAAAGAGAAAAGCTGTAAGAAGAGCAATGAATTTCTAAATGGAGCACTCAAATAGTTTTGAGCCCTTGATTACATTGGATGATGAGGGTGTGAATGGAGATACTGGACACAGTTTAGAAACTAATATCTATAATGAAGCAATAAATAGGGTGGGTGATCTGGCTGAGGCAAAAAATATACTGGGGACAGAGATTGAGATCCAAATAACACATACCCTGATGGGAGAATGAAAGAGTGCAGAAGAAAGGTAGGGGATGATAAAGATGGAACAACAAATTTAGTGCAAAAAGATAATGAGAATCAAGGGGGAAACAATATAGAGTCAATGCAGATTGATGCTGAACAGAATGATCGGGAAGGACAAACTGATTCAATTACTGAACAGGTTAACATCAATTTAAATATTGGTCAGGAAGACCCTAGTAGAGGGAGACAAACTGTTGTGACAGATGAATATGGGAAGCAAATGGAGCATGAGAGGAGGGAAAAGAATATTTATATATTAGGAGATTCAATACAGAAATATACGGATAGATATGCATCTAGGGACAATAAAGAGATGATAACTATAAGTTATTTCTCAGGGCAAAGATAAGAGATGTAAAAGGAATGTTAGGAGATATTATTAAAGAAAAAGATGGATCAGCAGTTTTGATTTTGCACTTAGGGGTTAATAATATCAGAAATCAAGGATTAGGAGGCATACAGAAAGAATTTGAAGAAATAAAAATGGAAGCAGAGTAGTTACACTGTAAGATATATTTTTCAGTGGTTTTGCCAGTGCTAAAAGAAACTAGCATAAATAATAAAATAAAAAAGTCAAATAACTGGCTTAGACAGTGGACATTACACAATAATCTGGGTTGCATCAAACATTGAGAGAATTATATCCATGAGCCATTATATTTTTTGTAGAGATGGACTACATTTAAGTAAGAAAGGTAGTAGAAAATTAGGGATGGACATTAAATTTGTGGTAGACAGTAATTTAAACTGAAGAATAAGGGGAGAAGGGAAAAAATGAGTCCAAAGCAAAGAAGAAAAGAGATAAATCAGAACTGAAACAGGGTATATAAAAAAGGGGGATCTCTATATGGTTACTTAATGCTAGGAGCTTAAATATTGAAAAGAAGGTTGGATTAGAAGTAACGCTGGTTAGTGAAAATATAGACATGTGTATGGTAACTGAAACTTGGTGGGACCCAGAAGTGCAATGGAATATGGGTATTGAGGGATATAAAGTATATTCCACAGCTAGAAGGAATAGAAAAAGGGGGGGCAGCTATCTATGTTAAAGAAGAAATAAATAGTAGCTTATACAAAGTGAAAATGAAAGAATAGAATCATTATGGATTCAAGTAATGGGGGGCTAGATAAAAAGATTCTATTTGGATTATATTATAGGCCGCCAAATAGTAGTAAGGAAATGGATAAAATAATAAATGAGGAAATTGGACAGTTGACAATGGAAGAAGATGTCATTATAGCAGGAGATTTCAACTATCCTGATATCTGTTAGGGAAAAATGTAGCAGTAAGAATGCTAATAGTGGAAAATGTGTGCAACAGTTAGAAACAGTAGGGTTGGAACAGTTAATATATAAACCAACCAGAGGAGAAAATATCTTGGACTTACTGTTAACAAATATAATAGATATTACTAAAGGAATAAAGATAGGAGAACAGTTAGGAAACAGCGATCATGCTATGGTGATTTTTAATATTAAATAGAAAGTTACATGCATAAGGGGAAAAACAGTCGTAAAAAATTATAATAACGCAGATTTCCAAAGAATTAAAGAACAGTTAAAAAATGGAATTGGAAACAGAGTTTAGGTGGTAAAACAGTAGGGCAAATGTGGGAAAAACTAAAAAAACAAGTTATTAAAATTGTCAAAAGAGTATGTACCAGATAAAAAAAAACTCTGTAATAAGAGAGGAAAAAAAAAAACATTATGGTTTATTAGTAAGGTGATAAAATCATGCCTAAAGAGAAAGAAAGCATTTAAAAGAATGACGATATTAGGAACAGATGACACAATACTGTATTATAAAAATTGTTTTAAAAAAGTGAAACAGAATGTAAAGAAAGAAAGAAAGAAATTAGAGGCCAAGTTGGTCTATAGAAAAGATTGTGGGAAAAGTTTTTATACATATATAAATCAACAGAGGAAAGATAAACAAGGTATAGGGCCATTAAACATTGATGGTAAGGAAATTAAGGATTCTGGTGAGATGGATAATGCATTAAATGAATTCTTTGGATCAGTCTTTGAAGGAGGGAATAGATAAAGAACATTAATGCTAATAAAAACCATCAAAATCTGGAAATATTAACCACAAAGGAAGAAGTGGAAAGAATAATAAATAAAGTAAAGGTACATAAATCTGCTGGACCTGATTTGTTGCATCCAAGATATATCGAGGAGGTGCTACCTTTAATATCAGAAGCATTAGTGTGGATGTTTAAAGAGTCCCTTAGAACAGGAAAGGTGCCTGAAGATTGGAGGCAGGCTTTTGTTGTGACCTTATTTAAAAAGGGAAAGAGATCCGTAGTGTCAAATTATAGGCCAGTAAGCCTGACTGCAATCTTGGGAAAAGTCGCTGAGAGTATATTGAAAATAAAAATAGAGGAAGGCTTGGATTTATTGGGTCATATGGATAAAAAACAGCATGGATTTAAGAAAAATAGAGCATGTGGTAGAAACCATTTATGCTCCTATGAAAATATAAATGAGAAATTAATCAAAAACACACCTATAGATATAATATTTTTAGATTTTCAAAAAGCCTTCAATAAGGTGCCCCATGATAACTTGATTGAGAAATTAGCAAAAATGGGATTGGATAGTCATATTGTACTATGAATAAGGAACTGGTTGAGTGATAGAACTCAAAATATAAGAATAGCAGGTTAACTATCTAGATCCATTAGAGTGGAAAGTGGGGTCCCTCAGGGATCTGTGTTGGGGCCTGTTCTGTTTTCTCTATATATCAGTGACTTGCATCAGGGGGTTACCTATCAAGTAGTAAAATTTGCTGATGATATAAAGGTAGGAGGACCAGTAAGAACAACAGAGCAGCAGAAAAAGCTAAAAGGGGATTTAAAAAAAATTGAAATCTGGGCTAGAAAGAATAAGATGACACTTAGTGCAGAGAAATCAGGGGTAATGTACTTTGGAAAAGAGAATAGGAGTAAAAATGGGTATATATTAGATGGAAAAGAATTGAAGAAAGTTGATGAGGAAAGAGATTGTGGGATAGTAATTGATAAAAAACTGAAATATGATAAACAATGTACAGTGGCTATACAAAAAGCCAATAACATGGTGAGAAATATTAAACATAGTTTCATGAACAAGTCAGTGGGATGTATGGTACCAATATATAGGTCTTATGTTAGGCCGTATTTAGACTTTGGGTCTAAGTTATGGAGTCCATACACTAAGAAGGAAATAAAGACAGTTGAATGAGTGCAGAAGAGATATACTAGGATGATTGGAACTTTAAATAGAGATGAATATAGTGAAAGATTAAAAAAGATAGGACTATTTTCTTTAGAACAGAGAAGGGAAAGAGGAGATCTAATGATGTTATTGAGAATAATAAATGACAAAGAACTGATAAATGAAATGGGGTTGGAGATGCAGGAGAAGCCAAAAGGGTTGAGAGGACATGAAAAGCAGATTAAGTTAAAAACTGTAACAAAGAATGGTGTATACTATTCATTTATAAATAGAGCTGGGAGAGTTTGGAATACTTTACTAGTAGAAGTGGCGAATAGTAAAACGCTGATGGAATTTAAGGGAAAGATGGATAAATATCTCTTGGGGAACAGGTCGATGTGTACCCACTAAGGTGGGGAACAGTTTATATGGGCCAATGGTTTTCTACTGTTCTAAACCAAGCATAAATACCAAGTATAAAATCCTGCTCGAAAGGTGATTTCGCACCATGTGTAAAAACACATTTTGGCCAGGATTTGAAAAATGACAGCTGTCACATTCCTGAGGTGGTATGAAAAAAATATGGCTATGTTGAAAATCAGGGGTCAAAATATTGAAAATTAACAAGGTTACAAGTGTGCATTCATACATTTCAATGTAGGCTCATAACTTTGTTGTTTTTTGATATTTCTACTTGAAATTCTCAACATAGCTTTCTTATGACCCCACCCTATGAACAAGAGTGGAGAAAATGTTTAAATCCTGCCTAAAAGGTGATTTTTCACAGCAACCATGAAATCACCTTTCAGGATGGATTTGCATAAGCTCACTGTCATTGTTCGTGAGGTGGGGTCCCAAAAATGCCTTGTTGAACATTGGGAAAAAAAATATTCAAAAATGAGCACGTTATGATTACAAGTTCAACCCCCCCAATTGAAATACATTTAACCGCATACCTGATTTCCTCAATGTGCAGTCTGGCTTTGAAGAGTGAAGACATGTCTCTGGTCCAGAGAGGATTACGACATTGGACCCCCAGCAGGTAGGTAAGGACTTGGGAGATGTGTGGGGGGTGGTGGGTGCTGAGTGGAAGGGTCAGGTGAGGGGACAGTAACAGTGGTGGCAGCAGACATCGATGGACATTTTTGTTTTTTACACGGCGTATGCTTAAAAAAACTACTAAGGGTGTTTTTTTCTTATTTCAGATACTGACACTGGGGATTGGACACCACAGTGTCAGTGTTATGTTTGGTGGCAGCAGGGGTGGGCTCTCCGGTGTCGCAGCATGAAAACAATTTGGGGGGTGGTTTCCTATGACTCTGAGCATGCGCAGTAGTACAGCTAAAAGCTGACAGTGTCCCTTTAAAAAAAATCTATGAGGGATGTTTTTCTTTGTTTCAGGTACTCACACGGGATTGGAAACCACAGTGTTGGTGTTACGTTTGGCAGCACTGTTGGTGAGCTCCCCAGTGTTGCAGCATGAAAGCAGTTTTGGGGGTCTTCTACTTGAACTCAGTCACCTGGGGCACACAATAAAATAGAGCTGTGGGGGAAGGGGAGGGAGGAAACAGCCACACTGTACTGAATGGAGAAGATGCTGAGAGCTGTGATTGAAGTCCACTCCATGGAAGGAGACACGCAATGCAGCATTCACAAATATTCCAGGCATTCTAGAGCCCCCTTTCTCTACTGATGTAATCGCAATATGTCAGCATAGCTCCGCTATGCAGATATAAAAACTAAAATTTGGCCCAAGGTGTGTGCTTTTGTGCTTTTTATCTCCCAAATTAGCTCTATTTTTGAAAAATTAGGGGGCAAAAGCAGCTTATTTTTGCACATGCTCAGTTTAGAAACAGAACATTCTAAGAATAAATGTTTATGATCACATTTCTTACTGTGGTAGCTTAATGAAAATATGGGTGTGTATGAGGTGGCAGTAGTATCCTTTTGCTGCAGATAGTGTCCGTATGTTTCAGCAGTGTTTGTTCAGTGGGTGCAGATGTGTAGCTCACCCCCCTTCCCACTGAATGGAGTCGTTCATGTTTTTTTTATGTGGCCCTTTGGCCATCATTAGCTACATCTGTGGCATCTTTAGTATAAACCAGACACTAGGGTGCTAAGCCTTCGGTGCTGGCTAAAATATTAAGGTTCTGACACTGGGGTGCCCACTTCTGGTGCCAGTTAAGTCCCCCACCTTTGTTTTCCATTGCCAACACTAGGATGCCCATTCCCCGGTGTTGTCTAAGTCCCCCTGCCTGCTGTATTCAGATGCTGACACTGGGGTGCCCAGTGACCAGTCCCCAGTGCTGGCTATTTAATCCCCCCACCATGCCTGCCACAAGTGTGCAACACAGGGAAGCCCACCCCTGGTGCTGCCAAACATTAAATGGACACTGTGGTGTCCAATCCCCAGTGTCAGTACCTGTAATAAAAAAGATCCCTCAACATCTTTTTTGTTGCTTGCTTTTAAGTTCCTGTAATGAAGAAAATGGTCCATCGATGTCTGTTATGCAGCCACTGCAACCGCCATTTCTCTGCCCCCTGACCTCCCATACCCTTTACTTACCTACCAGGGTACAATGTCATAATTCTCTCTGGACCGCATTCACATCCTCCTCCTCCTCCTCCTCCTCCTTCAGCACCACCTGGGCAACTGAGGAAACGAGGTAAGTGCAGTTAATGTATTTCAATTTAGTAATTTTTTTTATAATTTTACTCCAAATTTGCAACATGGCCTTTTTTGACCATCACCTCATGAATAAGGTAGGTGATTTTTTTAAAATCTGGCCCAAAAGGTGCTTTTGCAGTTGATTCACTTCGAAGACTATGTTGAAACTTTGAGGTCAAAATGTCAAAAACCACAAAGTTTTGAAGGTACATTGAAATTTGTCAACACTTGCTCATAACTGTGGTAATTTTCAATATTTTGACCCCCCATTTTCAACACAGGCCTTTTCTCACATCACCTCATGAATGTGACAGGTGTCATTTTTCAAATCCAGTCCAAAATTTGTTTTTGCATTTGTGGCACAAAATAACATTTCAACCAGTGTTCTATAAATGACACCTGTCATGTTCAGAAGGGTGGGGGTGTCATAGAAAGGCTATGTTGAAAACTGTAGATCAAAATGTTACAAAAGAATGATTAAGTAATATTGTTTGCTGGGACAGCTGTTGGCCCAGTGGGGACCATGGTGCCTTCCCGTGCTGGTGACCTCAGTTCAGGTGCGAGCTCAGTGAGCCAGCTGAATGGGCTGAGGCTAGGGGCAAGATGTGGTGGTGTTCAGCACTGGCCCCAGCCTGGGGAGAGACAGAGCCATTTTCTGGTGCACAGACAACACACTGTGGTGGGTTGGGGAACCTTCCCTCATAAGGGGTTGGTGTGCATATCGAGACCTGATGGGCCCATGCACTGCGTTGGGACAAGTGGGATGGCAAGAAAAATGGAGAAAAGTATATCTGGCAGGATGCAAGTCAGGTCACTGCAGGCCCTGCAACACCGACAGCCCCCCCCAGTGCTGTCAACCACCCAGTCCCATCACCCCATCTCAACTTTATTTGTACCTTTGGTACCCCCCACTAATCCCTCCATAAGGGGGATGGATGTCAGCCCTACTTGACTGTCAGCCAGCTTGGCAGTCCATTGCCCCATCAGTGTTGCAGAGTGTGCAAAGGTGGTGACCAAATATTTCCATGGCAGCAGTTGATGAGTGGAGCAACATGCACCCCTGAGAGAAAAGTGGGCCCAGTGATGCTGAAAGTAGATAATCAAAAAGTAGCGGCACTCAACAAATGTACTCATGCTGTGAAATGTGAGCAAATACAGATTTATTCTTGGCAAATGGCCTTTCTTGCTCACTAGTTTTCCAGCACGTCTCGACACATTCCAGCACTAACCCCAGTACTTCAACTCCACTGAGTCTTCAAAGGGGCGAGGCTGGTGGGACAGCCAACAGCTTTTAAGCAATTAGTTCAATCAGTGTAAATACAATACATTTGTGAGGTCCCAAGCATGAGGTAAAGTGCAATTTACTACATGGAGTAAAGTGCTAATAAAAAAGTGTTAATTTTGTAAAATAACATCATTGTATGATTACACAGTCTCAATACAAAGAATGCTGAAGTTTTATGTTAGCAATAAAACAAAAAACTGCAGCCATTTTAGCACTGTATTTCAGAATTACTATAAATCCATTAATTTGCATTGAAAGTGGTGAAGAAAGAGAAGGTGAGATAAAGAATCTGGAACTCAGAATTGTTGTCCTGACAAATGCAATCTTGGACCCCCTAGTAATGAAGTCCAAACTGGATAGGTGGTGGTCCAAAGAGTATCCAAGGTGAAAAATCTCAATTTTGTGTTGAAAAGCACAACTGGAATAAGAAATGAACAAGAGAAAATTAAATTAATAAGGTTGACATATCATCTTGTTGCTGGAGTTCAAATTAAAACACAGCATAAAAAACAAAACCCCATTTTGCTTAAAAATGGTATTAAAAGTATGTTACTTTTTACTTTTTTACAGGCACTATCATAAGGTACTAAATGTAAATGCTAATCACCGTCCTAATTAAATGACAATCAAAACAAAGTAATGAAGATGTATGACTGTAATATTATTCTTTTAAGTTTAAAAAAAAAACTTTTGTTTTTCAAGAAAGTTTACAAATCCCATTGATTGTTTAACCCTATGGATTTAACACTGTTTAATGCAAACATCCATCTGTTTTCTTTCTGTAACAACACGTTGGGCCTGTCTCAACCCATTCTGAGTGCTGGTACATGTTCTATGCCCATGAGTCTTAAAGCAACAGGTCTGGAATTGAGTGCATTTGTGAAGTGTATGTCAGCTGTGTATTTTGTTGATTATTTATGATTGAATCCACATGCTTTGTATTTGTTGTTTAAGTGGGCGAACTGTCTTTCCCATGTACATCAGCTGGCAACTACACCATAGAACATAGACCACATAGGATGTATCACGTGATCAGTTCTCTGATCTCAACACATCTTTCTGGGAATTTGGGATGAAAAAATGTATTGCTGGATACTGCATGTTTGCAGATATTGCATTTTCTGCACTTGTGGAAGCCTTTGGGCCTGCTGGACAGCCAGGAGCTACTGGTATTACTTGCATCACTTTGGAGCTTAAGCCTGCTGTGAACTATTCTGTCTTTCATATTCTTGGCTTTACTGAGAGCAACCCACAGCTTGCTACTCACTGCTAAAGATACTTCACTGTTACTAAGTAAAATGGACCAATTTATGTAAATAATGTTACCCACCCTTCTGGCCAGCGATGCTGAATCCTGTCCATAGCCCCCAGGCTGGCCTCTATGAGTGACCCAAGTCAGTTCTCAAACCTGGGTCTCTGCCGTAGTAACACTATCTGTCCTCCTGACCAACCCACTTAAAACTCCCCCCAACATTACAATCCCTTTCCATCTGACACAGCTGATCACTATTTTTTTCAATCATACTAACCCATTTTCCACTTTATATCTACAGGTCCACTGGAATGATGAAGACAAGATGCCAGCGGCCCAGCCCTAACGTTGGAGGAGAGTGACCCAACATTTCAAATAAGTGTTGTTTTATGTTTAGAGTACCTTGTTTATCACAGTTAGTTACTAAAGAGCTGCAGATCCTTTGTGATCCCATTACGTTTCTTATTTTACAGGTATGAATAGATGTTCCCTCAAGCTGCCCATCCAACAGCTGCTAGGACCCAGGTAAGAAATCTTTATTATTAGTACTATATCTATGCTATAATGGTACAGTGTAATGGGGCAACTACAAGTATAAAGACACTATTGTTTTTCATTTGTTAGTTTGTTGGTTGATGCAGGGCTAAAAATATTTCCATTATTTTGTTTATTTTGTAAATGAGGTTACAAATTTACTATCATAAAAAGAAGAGAAATTCATTGCAAAAAGCTATGTTAATGTAGACATGAGTGTTGAAGATTGCAAAGTGCACAAAGTAGGGAACAAAAGAAATATTAGGGTTTTGGGTTTCCAGAGTCCTGATGAATTAGTAGTGGGCTCTTCCTTGAGGTTGTCAACCCTAATGCCTACCACCTCCCCTGAGCAAACAAGGTCAGACATGATCTCCTTTCTTCACACAGGGCCCACAGGGCCCTACGTGAAGAAAGCTGCAATTGATTTTTGTTGGCAACATGTGGCAAGCCATAGTTCTCTCCCTCCAAAGAGTGTATCTATGAGGTGCTGGCTTGGAGCTATAACTTGTGCTTCAGACAGTAGGCTATGGGCTGGAGGGAGGGAGGGTGTGGGCATTAGGTTTGACAACCTCAAGGAAAACTCCATCACTGATTCTGAAAAAAAAAAACTATGATACACCTGTGGCAAGGATTAATGATAGATATCTATGACATAGAGAAACTAACAACCCACCTACAACACAGCATCACTAAATTTGAAGTTCTGTGGTATAGATAGGTGATTCATATGTTATCAAAGAGGAGTTATCTGTAAATATTTGTCACCGTTAACACTTGGGAATGTAAATTAATTTGTACTAGTACAGTATTGTGCTTTTTGAATTGTGTATAATGGGATTTACTCACCTGGTAAAAGTGATTATCTGAGTACCCTTTATAGTACTCTGCAGCCAATACTAGTGGGTATTCCTTGTCCATCCTATAGGTTGATGCATGAACCAATCAAAATGAAGGGGGGTAAGCAAATACCTCTGTGGTCATCAGATCTTCTCCAGTGTGATTCTTCCAGAACTAATACAAGGAAGGAGGGATAAAGACATACAGGCCAGAGAGAGAGAGAGAGAGAGAGAGATGAATGTGGACACTATAGGTGTACGGGTCACCTCTGCCCCTAGGTAGCATCTGCTCTGGCTATTACCTGGTAGCCTTTACTATAATTTAGAGTAGGATAGACAAGACTAGACAGTATTTACTCTGTAAATATATGTCCTTTATTGTGGTACAGTCCCTGAGTACATCAACATTAATATACATATTCACATAATGTGACGTTACCAAACATACATTCTATCACTTCATGTGAGACATTTACAGGCTGGGGGGTATCCCCAATTGTTGCTTATTGAATCCCATCTCTTAAGCGTGCTTCCATTGACTCTTTTCATGGAGCAATGTGCCATCCTGGCAGGGGCTATGAAGTACTACAAAGGTAACTCAGGTAATCACCTTTACCAGGTGAGTAAATCCCAATTTATTTCATACTATTTAATAGTACTCCACAGTCAATACTAGTGGGACCTTAGTAGCAGTGCAAATAACATGAGTGATTACTATTGGGTGGGTAGAGGAAAGGCAGATTGTTTCGTAGCTATGTGTGGCTGTCACCCTGCCCTTTGAACCGACATGGCGAAGGCTGTTCTTTCTTGTGATGCTATTTTTAGCCTGTAATGCCTGGTGAATGTATGTATAGAGAACCAGGTTGCTGCTGAACAAATGTCTGCAATTTATACATTACCCATTCTGCCCATGATGCCACTACTGCCCTGGTAGAGTGAGCCTTGATTCCCTCATGTGGGGACTGCCCAGGCCTACTGACCTGTAGGCCTCTCTGATGGTCTGTCTGATCCATCTAGTGAGTGTGTCTTTGGAGGCTGCTTACTCTACTCTCGGCCTCTTGTGTAATACAAATAGTCTGTCTGGTTTGTGGATGTCCCTCATCCTGTCGAGGTACTGCCTCAGTAAATGGCTGATGTCTAGTGGGTGGGGCCTAGATGTGTCTGTGGGTTCCCCTGCCATGTAAGGTAGCAGGACATCCTGTTCCCTATAGTATGTGGAAGCTATCTTAGGGAGGAAGGAAGGCACCATTCAGAGAACTACCCTGTCATTGTGGAATGTTATGTATGGTTCCCTGCATGATAGTGTCTGGATCTCTCCAATCCTTCTGGCAGAGCAGCTTGCCACCAGGAAGGCTGACTTGATTGTGCACCAGTGTATGCTGTCCTGTTGGAGAGCTGGAGAATGTAGGGCATCTAGTACTGTGTTGAGCTGCCAGAGGGGCATCTTGGCTTTACCCTCAGAGATGTCAATGTCACTGCCCTAACCAACCTGACAGTGTCTGGGTATGAGCCAGTGTGACCTGTTCCTGGTAGTGGGCCCCCAATGGTGGATACTGGTGATGCTTGGACTCTGAGGGATGCAGGGCTGAGACTATTGTTGGCCCCTTCATTTAGAAAATCTAGAATCTGTGGGAGTCCCGCTACTGAGGGGGAGGTTCCCATTTCCCTATGCCATTTGTGGAAAATCTGCCATTGCCTATGGTAAGTCTTATTGGTGGACTGTTTTCTGGACTGCAGCATTTGATCCACCACTCTGGTGTGGTAGCTTTGATTCAACGGTTTGTTCCTTTCAAGAGCCACACAGTCAGCTTTAGGCTGGATGGGTTTGGATGGCAAATCGGTCTCTGTGACAGAAGGTCTGGTCAGTGAGGTAGAGCCATCAGCCGGTCTACTGCCATTGCCTGAATGACTGAGTACCATGGTCTCCTCAGCCAATTGGGTGCCACCACCACTACTGATGTCCCCGTGCATCGAATCTTGTGTAGCAGTTTGTATAGCATTGGAATGCGGGGAAAGCATAGGCCCACCTGATGTTCCATAGTGCCGAAAGGATGTCTACCTCTCATGCTTTTGGGTCCAAGAACCTGGAGTGGTAGTCGGGCAGTTGCATGTTCTGGTTAGCTACCATGAGGTCCACTTGGAAGGGGCCCCATTTGGCTTGTAACTTCCAGAAGATCTGTCTGTTGAGATTCCATTCTACCTGGTTGATGGTGGTTCTGCTGAGCCATTCTGCCTCAGTGTTGGATGTCCCGGCTGGGTATATGGCTGTGATAGATTGTAGATGGCTCTCCACCCAGTGGAGTAGCTGTAGGGATTCCTTGATCATCGCTTTGCTTCTGGTTCCCCCCTGTTTGTTTATGTAGGCAACTGTCACTTGGTTGTTGCACCTGATTAGAATTGCCTTGTGTCTGAGTAGGAGTGCAAAAAATGCTAATGGCAGTCTTACGGCTCTCATTTCCAGTATGTTGATAGGCAATTTTGACTCCAACTGTGTCCATAGCCCCTAGGTTACCTGGTTCTTGTAGGCTGCCCCTCAGCCTAGCAGGTTTGCATCTGTGGTTATTACCTCCGGGGTTTCCTACGTCAGTGATCTCCCTTTCTGGATGTTGCATTGCAACATCCACCATTTGAGAGTGGTGATAACGCGGGGTGGGGGTGATAGTTGGAACTTGAAGTTCTGGGATGTTTGATCCCATGATTCTATGAGGAACCTCTGTAGTATCCACATGTGCAGTCTCGCCCAGGGGACCATATTGATGAGGACTGCCATGACTCACAGGACTTGGAGGTAGTCCCATACCATTCTGTATAGTCTGCTTATCAGACCTCATGCTAATTTGTGGATGTTGACTGTCTTCTGAGGAGTTGGTGTCACCTTGTTTTTTGTCATGTCTATCACTGTGCTAGTTGGCTCTTGGCAGTGTTTATTATCCAGCCGTGGTGCTGCTGGCATTCTATTGCCAATTGTATTCTGTGTCGAGCCTTGTCTGCCATCCTGGCTCTTATTAGTCAGTCATCCAGGTATGGGATGACAAGGACCCCTAGTTTTTGGAGGTTGCTGCCAGGACTACTAGTGTTTTGGTGAAAACTCAGGGGGCTGATGTCAGGCCAAAGGGAAGGCAGGTATATTGGAAGTGCTGACCCTGAATGTTGAACCTGAGATATCGGTGGTGTGATGGGTGAATGGGAATATGGAGGTATGCATCCTTGAAGTCTATTGAGGTGAAGAAGTCCCCCAGCTGTATGGCCAGCAGTGTTGACTGCAGGTTTCCAGCTTGAATTTCTTGTAGGTCACACAGTGGCTCAGATACTTCAGGTCTGGCACTGGGCACATGCCGCCTGTCTTTTTTGGACAACAAAGAAGAAGGAGTAGATTCCTGTGTTCTCTTCCCTTGTGGGGATGGGCGTGATAGCCCCATTGCTGATCAAGTCCAGCATTGCCTCCTTTATTGCTTGTAGTTTGATTGGGCCCTTTGAGAGGGGTGAAGTAAGCAGCCTGTGTTGTGATGGGGTACTGCTGAATTCTGTCATGTATCCCTTTTGTCACCACCTCCAGCACCCATCTGTCTGATGTCATTTGTGCCTATTGTCACACAAACCACTGAAGTCTCCTGGCCAGTGGTAGGTCTGCGTGGGCCCACGCTATTTAATTTTTTATTAACTTGTAGCCTGAAGTTCGGTTTGCTTGCTCCGTTGGAGTAATTGCTCCCTGCATTGCCTTGGATTTATTATTGTAGGCCCTGTGCTGGAAACGGTCTTTAATTCCATTGTCTCGAGGCCGTAGGTTGTATGACTGCACCTTGGGCTTGAAAAAGTTACTTTTGGGTTGAAAATTCCTGTCTGAGGGCAGGTAGATGTCCTTGTCGCCTTCAGCGTGTTTACCTCCCCCTGTGTTTGAGGTAGGATGTCAGCCCCTCCTCAAACAGTGTATCCTCTTTGAAGGGAAACTTCATCAGTGTGTTTCTGGATTCATTATCCGCTTTGCCACAGTTTAAGCCACAGCACCCTCCTTGCTCTGTTGGCGAGCATGGCTGTTCTCATGCCGAACTTAAGTATGTCTGAGGAGGCATCCATTATGTACTTTACTGCCTGAATGGCACACTCTGCTGCATCGGCCTGAGGGGATTCCTCCTGGATGTTCTTGGTGAGGGTGTGCAGCCACTTGTGCAGCATTCTGGAGGTGAACCAAGCCACTGTGTCTGCCGAGCGAAGCATGCCTGAGGCCTCGTGAATTTTCCTGAGGTGCTCCGCTATCTTTTTGTCCATTGGGTCTTTGAGGGCTGCTGTGCTTTCTACTGGTATGGTTGTATATTTGGAGAGTTTGGACATGGGTTGGTTGACTTTGGGTGCTTTTCTCCCAACAGTCCCTTCTGTCTTTGGCCATGGGGTACCACTTGCTCACCATACGCCGCTCAGGAAGTCTGGTTGGCTCAAGGGTCTCGTACTCCTTTGTAAGGACATTTTCTATGGTTTTTCAGGATGGGAAATTAATAATTTCCTCCAGTTCACCCATGGACAGGAGTGGGTCCTCCAAGGTGGAGGGCTGTTCAGATTTTTGGGGTATTTTTAGAGCCATCCAGACCATGGTGATGAGCTCATTGATATTGTCTCCATGGCACAATCTGGTGGACTTGTCCACAGGGTCCTCCTCAGGGTCTGCTGAGAACTCAGTTGTTGTGCTGCCCATGTCTAGTTGCAGTTGTTTTTTGAGGTGTTCTTCCATGGGTTTTGGAGTGCCTGTGGGATTCAGCGGGGCCCCTTTTTTCAATGCCTCGAGGAGTTGGAACAGGAGTTGCGCTTGGTTGGTGTCCAATGCAATTAGTGCCATAGGGGTGGAGGGAATTCTGTTACAGATCCATCTTCTTCCAATTCCACCATGTCCCTACAGGGTGTCAGGGTGCAGACTGCACACAATGTGTCATCATTGAGTGCTGTGAAGGCTACACTGCATTGTCTGCATTTGGTCATGGTACAGCTTGATTTGTGGAGATTAGCAAAAAATTGTATCATGTATGGTCTGTGTGTTTGAGCAGGCCACATATTAAGCAGACTCGATCAACTCAAGAAAGATGCAGAGAAAAAATGTTGCCTGTCCCTTTAAATGTGTCTGGGTGAGCTCCATGTGCTATAGCACAAAGGAGAGACCCAGGCAAGATGGCAGTTATGAAATGTCATTGGAGTTGCCGAGATTTTGGACCCCTGTATTCAGTATGCAGCCCCAGTCAAGATGGCTCCGTAATCTCGTGAGAATATGTGCAAGACTAGCCTGGCCCTTTTTGCTGCAGGCTGTGGAGCTCACAAGAGTTGCAGAGCATCATGGGGCTTGTCTGTGGAATGAGAGGAGTCAGTAATGGCTGCAGTTGTTTCAGGAGGTGTGGGGGCAGTGATTTATGGCCCCTCCAGACAAAGAACTTCTCTGAAGCACACCAAGAATGTCTGAGGAGGCTGGAGGGGCTTGAATACATTTCTGCCCCATGGCTGATATGGAGCTAGCCAAACACTGCATTTTGCAGGTAGGGATTGCTCTGCACTGTTTGGAGTTGTATGGGAGCAATTTAAAATGTTGCCCATGCTGAGATTACAACTATGAGTGGAGCCCTGCATTGGAGCTGTGGAGATCGCTACAGGAGGGGCCTCCACAAGCTCGTTGGACCATCTGTATGCTTCTCCTGGTACTTAGTAGAGAAAGGGTCACTGCAGGAGGGACCCCAGCTCTAAAAAGTATTGAACTGTGGCATGCAGAGGAGGGCTGGAGGAACAGGACTCGCTGGTGGAGGGGGTGCCTGTCGCCAGAGCCTATTAAGACCGTGATCTACTTTATATATATTATTTTATTTATAGATTTTGCTGCTTCTGTTCCTGCTGCTCGGAGGTTCTGGGTTCAGATCCCGCTACTGGAGGGGGTACTTGGCCAAATAGCAGATAATTGCATTCTAGTGTTTTCTGTTTCTGAACACTTTCTGCATAGCAACCTATATTTCCCTGAGCAAATGAGATGCTGCTGTTAGAGAAAAAAATGTTGTTAGGCAAGTAGGTTAGTACAGAGCCTATGCTGGCTACCAGGCCTGTTAATTTAGTGAGGAAAATGAAGTAAGAAATTTAGGACTGTACCTTGATATTAGGAACGTTGTTGGGAACAGTTAGGAAGATGACCAACCTATCTTGATGCATGAAAAGAACTGGAGAAGATCTGATGACCACAGAGGTATGTCCTCGCCACCCCCCCTTCATTTTGATTGGTTTGTGCATCAACCTATAGGATGGATAAGGAATATCCACTAGTATTGACTGCAGAGTACTATAAAGGGTATGAGATAGAATGACTGCAGCATTTTGTCTGTTTATTGAAAAATGAACACTTTTTAAAAAAATACATGAACAGTACAGTTTTTTTGTGCTCTCACCTACAGCCAAGAGAATATAGAATTTTGTTCTGAAGCTTTCAGGGCTGAAAGGGCCTGTGACAAGGGTGTTACCATCAAACATTTGGGGAAAAATATGAATCAGTTCCAGAGTTATAATGTTTTGAACTTTGTTTTCTGAGCATGCTCAGTAGGATTTTTGAGGTAACCTTCTGATAAGACTCACAAATTCTTTGAGTGTTTTTCGGTAATGACTAATTGTGTTTTTGGGTCATGAGAAACATGTTTTAGGTTGTGACTTTTTTTCTGGACAAAAAAGGCAACACAAAAATGAGTTATTGAAAAATAAATACATGGGTCTTGATAAACAGGACCTGTTAAGCTCAGGTCTGGTGTTGTTCTTCAAAAAATAGACCAAAAATACCTTTTTCGGACTTTGTTAAGTTTATGGCTGTCAGCTTACTGAGATGGTCAATTCTTGGGTCATGAGCTGTGAAGTCTTAGGTCGCACATTTAAGTGCTACTAAAAAATGTTTGTGTGCACCAAAAATTTATTTTTTGGGTTGCCTTTAAATGTGCAATCCAAAAATTCCATTTTTGGTGCACACAAAAGATTCTTCAATTGCATTTAAATGTGAGACTCAAGAATTCCATTTTTTGGTGCACATGAAAATGTTTTTGTCTCACATATTTTGTTCTCATCATTTGGCTATTTTACAATATTTTAGTCCCAAATTTTGAACATATTGTTTATATGACTCTTCCTTGGACCTGGTTTTCCCTTTGGGGTTTGACATTTTTTTTTTCAATTCTATTTACGCTCTCACGAGCAGTAGAGGGAACTTACCCCATATCAGCCATGTACGCGGTCACTCAATAACCCCCCACTAAGCCAGTCTCCACCACAACTGCAGGACAGGGAGGATTGTAGCTTACTCCCTATGGAGGGCCCCCCAGTGGGAGTCGGACCAGTAGGAGAGACTGTATCACCCTAGAACCCCCACCCCAACTTATGTCGGGCTTTGCTTGGCTCAGGGGCCGGTCGACTGTTGCTGGCTTCATGTGTCTGCCATGAGGGTTTTTGCCATGCTGTTTCCCCCTCAGAATGTGGGCTGCAATGGCTCCTGCATGGCTGTTCCACTGTGCCTCTTGCCACTGGAGCCTGCCATCATCTCGCCCCCTTTCTATGTCCCATGCACTTGGGCCACCTCTGGTCTCCACCAGAGGCTGCTACAGTGCCAGGAATCCCCTACAACTGAGAGGAGGGGAGAACAGTCCTCCAGATGCTCAATCCTCTCCCTTCCTCCCTCCCTCCCCAACCTTCAATGGCTCAGGTTTGTTCTCAAACCCGGGTTGCCAGTGTGGCATGAGGTGTGGCATCCAGTGCCTGAGGCCTCAGCACCACTGGGCCAGCCCTGGGTTTGGCAGTTTTGATGTCAAGGTTGAGCCAATCAGTTGGTCGGACCATCATGCTGTGAGTTTTCAGATCAGGGCTCCCCTGAGATATCTCAACCCCCCCCGTGGAGTTAGTTCATTTCTGAACTTTAAGAAATGTAGTCTTTTGTAGGTTCCTGTCGGTACATAGCTGCTCAAGCCTGCTGCAGGTGTGTGCCGAGGGGTTCAAAAGCACAGTGGACACTTATAACACAGTGATCACTGCAGCTCTTGACTCTCTTGTACCTTTTTGCATAAACTCTGTGGTCTCCTGACAGAGCTCCCCATGGTTTAATGGTGAGCTCAGATGGTTAAAGGCCAAACTGCAAAGACTGGAGCATTCTTGGCAGAGTCTGGGTTCACTGGAGAATAGACTAATCTGAGAACTCACTATAAGGAGTATCGGGGGCAATCACTGTGAGAAATGCAGAGTTTGTGTCGCAGGTGATTGCTGCAGGAGTTAATAGGCCAGGTCAACATTTCCACACTGTGGACAGGCTGTTACATCCAGTCTGCCTATAGTCTGGAGGAATATTGACACGTGAGTGATGCAAGGAGTTTGGCCAATTTTTCCTTGAGAGGGTATCCTCTATCTGTTCCTCAGTCTCTACAAGTGAGCATTCATGGCCCAGCATGGTACAGCCTCTGTCTAGTGGAGGTTCTTGGTCCATCTGGAATAAGTTTCACCCTCTATCAGCTGAGGAGTTATTCCAGGTGATCATGAAGTTGTGTCACACCTTCTATTCACTGGATCCTGGACCTACCAGGCTTCTGCTGGATTGCTGGGAGTCTGTTGTTCCAGTGATTGCTGAGCTTATCTGGTGTTCACTTAAGGAGTGTGGGTTTCTGACAGCCTTGAAAAAGGCTGTCATGAGACCCCTTCTCAAGAAACCTACTCTGGACCTGGATATCTTGGCTAATTATAAACTCATCTCTAACCTTCCCTTTGTGGGAAGGGTTATTGAGAAAATGGTGGTCGTGCAGCTGTAGATGCACATGAAGGCTTTCTCTAGCTATGAGATGTTTCAGTCTAGTTTCAAAGAGCATCATAACACAGAGGCTGCAGCTGTCAGGACACAGCATGATTTTCTTCTGGCTAGAGAAAGGGAAATGTTCCATCCTTGTTCTTCTAGACCTCTCATCAACATTTGACACTGTATACCATGGACTTTTAACAGATCATCTGGGGGTCTTGGTGGGGCCCAATGGGGTTGTGCTGAGATGGTTTCCAGTGGGATGTAGCAGGTTGCATGGGGAAATTTTCCCTCAAGAGTCAATTCTGTTTCCCATGTTATTTGCGGTGTACATGCTGCCACTGGGAGAAGTGATATGGTGTTATAGACTGCAGTTTCATTGTTATGTTAATGATACTCAGCTGTAGCTATTGTTTGCCCTTGGTGAGAAAAATGAAGTGGGAATTTTAAATGACTGCCTATCTGTGAACAATAACTAGATGGCCTCCAGCTGGCTCGGGATGAACTCAGACAAGACTTAAGTGCTACTGGTGGACTCAGGTATCAGAGGGGCAGAGTGATCAGTTTATACCTTGGGCCTATTCAGCTTATAGCCAGAGATAGGGTGAAGAATCTGGGTGTCATTATGGCTCATAAGCTGACTATAGAATATGAGGTGTCTGCTGTGGTTCTTAGTGGTTTATTTTATCTTAGGAACATTGCCCGGATCAAGCCCTTTCTTAGTATTCATGACCTGAAGTCCCTGGTGCATGCCTTTGTGACATCTAGACTGGACTACTGTAACAATCTTTATCTCAGGAGGTTTGATATGCTGCTTTCAGCTGGTGTAGAATGCTGTGGACAGATTGATTGGCTTTAATGCCAAGAAATGCAAAGTTATGCACATTGGAGCCCAGAATCCCAGGACAGAGTACTATCTGGCTGGAGTTCGGGTGTCTGCATCAGAAGAGGAGAAGGACCTGGGAGTGATGAACACTGCTGACCTGAAGCACACCAAGTAGTTCAAGAAAGCTGCAGCAAGGGCAAACAAGATGCTGGGTTGCATAGCTAGGGGGATCAGTAGTAGGAGAGAGGTGGTTATACTACCCTTGTACAGGTCACTGGTGAGGCTACATCTAGAGTATGGAGTTCAGTACTGGTGCCCACACCTCAAAAATGACATTAACCTGCTGGAGAAGGTCCAGAGGAGGGCTACAAAGATAATAGTGGGTCAGCAGGGTAAGGCATACAAGGAGAGATTGAGGGCACTGAACATGTGCTCCCTGGAAGAAAGGAGAGAGGGAGAGAGAGAGAGAGATGGGACATGATTGGGACCTTCAAGTACTTGAAAAGGATAAATAAGGTGGATAATGAGGGTCTCTTTAAGCTGAGTGGCAACCATAACATAAAGGGGTACAGTTTTAAGCTAGAGGGGGAGGTTTTAGAGGGAAGTCAGGAAGCACTTCTTCACTGAGAGGGTGGTGGACACTTGGAATGTGCTATCAGAAGAAGTGGTCTTGTTGAAGACAGTGGGAAGTTTCAAAAGAGGCTGGGATAGGCATAGGGGAAGGTAAGGATCATGGGTAGGGATGATGGGAGGAGTGGGGAGGGGCAGGAACAGTAGCTCAAGCTGTGGGCCCTACAATATGAGCAGACTACATAGACCAAATAGCCTTATTCTGCTGGCTTCTTATGTTCATACATTCATATTAGTGGAGTCCCTTGATCTGAGAATGCCTCACTGACTCTGCGGACATTGCACTGGCTGCCTGTGAGGTGGTGCATCTCCTTCAAGATAGGTTTGTTAACATACAAAGCTCTCACAATCTGGGTCCTGACTGCCTAAAAGAGCACCTTTGTTGATATGCTTCTGACCACCCTCTCCATTTTTCAGAGATGGGCCTTTTGAATGTCCCCAGATTGCATTTAAAATTGTACGGGGATTGTGCCTTTGCTGTTGCTCCTCCAGTTTTTTTGGAACCAGTTACTGTAACAGCTCCAGGAGGTTCCTTCAGTTGAAAGTTTTAAATGAGGGTTAAAGCACTATTTTTTTATAAGTGCTTAGCCTACTATACTCTAATTGGGTCCTTGTATCTATAAAACATTTAATGTATTATCTGCTGTTGTTATTATTTTTATTTTCCTCTTATGCAAGGTGCACAGAGCCTACCAGATTGGGCACCTAAGAAACAAATGTACTACTACTAACTCATGAAGAAGGATGGTGAGAATATTGAAGCACAGGTCAAAAGGTGGTTTCACAGTTGCTCTGTGAAACCACCTTTTGGGTGGGATTTAACACATTCTAGCAACCAAGTTCATGACATAGGGTAAATATAATTAAAAAAAAAGTTATGAAGAAAAGTTGTGTGCAGGGCTGCCCTTTGGCCTAAGTGGTAGTGCATTGTGATCTCATGCTGGTGAACTGAGTTTGGCAGTAAACTCAGTGAGCCAGCTGGATGGGCTGAGGCTAGGGAGGATGGTGCTGCTGTACAGCACCACCCCTGCATGGGCAACAATTAACCATGTAGTGAAGGGGGTCCTGTACTTCTGCACCCATAGCTGCAGAGAACTGCAGGGCCTTGAGGGCCCTGCACTTCTATAGCCAGAAGGACTCTTGGCCCTGTGTACCTGCATCTGTAGCCACTCAAAAGCCCTGCACTTTTGCAGCTCACCAAACTGCCCCGTGAATTCTTTGCACCTGTAGCTGCATGGAACTGCAGGGCCTGGAGTGCCCTGCACATCTGCAGCCAGATTATCTCTTCCCTTGGTGTGGGGCCCAGAGGGACCTACACATCTGTATCTGTAGCCTCATGGACATGCAGGGCCCTGCACTTCCACAGCTTCTGCATACAATTTCACTGCCATGAAAAAAGGGAAAGTCACTGCAAAAAAAACTGCATTAATTCAGTGATTTGTGTTCCCAAAAGTCAATGTACACAAAGTAGGAAAATGAAAACATTGGGGTTTGGAGTCTCGGGAGTATTGGTGAATTGATAGTGTGGTGTTTCTTGGGGTTGCCATGCCTAATACACACCCCATCCTCTGAGCAAAGTTATGTATGAGCTCTTGCTTCATTATGACTGATTCTGTTGACCAGTGTGTGCTTCCTTCTTTCTCTTAGCTGGCTACTCCTGCTGCAGTACTCTTGCTGCAGTCTTGCCCTCATGCAACTCAGGTGTTTCTTTTTGTTTTGGTTCTAGGTGTGCTTACTAGTTTCCAGAGGATATCCTGCCTACGGCTTGTATTATTTCAGTCTTTCCCATTTTGCTGTTTGTACCAGGCCATTTGCAACCTCTCAGTTCAACTGCATTCCTGTTCAATTGCTTTCACCTGGCTTCCTAGCAAGGCAGCTACTCCATTTCTCTCCTGTTCTTTTAATTAGTTTACTCAATCAGTCTGCTAAGCATTTGCCATCCCTAGTGTTAGTATGTATACAGCTTCCAGACTTCCTTGCTGAAACTGGATTTTGCTTCTCATTTTGACCTTGATGTATGTTCAGTTTCTGTACCTTTCAGTCATTGTATTTTCCATTTGTATCAGTCATACTATTCAGCAGTCATTATTTAGCTAGAATCTTGCCTGCATGGTTCTCCCTGTGGGTAGGCAGCTCTGCTTCCCTTGAAGTTTGCATCTTAAGAGTGTGTACCTCATCTTGGGTGGGGGTCCTTCTCTGTAGGCCACTTGTCTCCTGTGGTGCCCCCAGCAGTCCTTCAGGGTAGTAAGGTCCAATGCTCTGGAGAAAGCTTTAGCCATGTAGACCTTTGGTCCATGGCACCTCAAGGTGCAGTATTTAAGACTTCAGCTGCAAGGTGGTGGGGTCCTAAGCCCACAGGGGTTCTATTAGCTATGTAGATCATGTTGGCAGCACCTCTGAAAGCTATTCTCTTTGTGTCTGCCTAAAGTTCTCTAGTCTCATTCGGCTTAGTTTCCCCTCAAGGATATACTTCCTCATGGTCTTGAGGCTGGATGATAGCCTTTCAACAGTTGCTACTCTTCTCATGCCACACTTTGATGGGTGGACCTCCTTTGTGGGGAACTTTCTTTAGCTGCAGAGATTGACCCCTGGCACCCCATAGCGTTATCCCTTTAAAGCAAAGAGAGAGTTTCCCTCAAAAAAAATTCCCCTTAATTTTGAATTCCAAATTAGCATTCTGAGCTGTCACAATAGTACGCTCCCATATGACAAGGGATGGCCACTGAGGGCATGGCTCTCCAGAGACTTCCTGCACAGGTGTTTTCCCTCCTGAGTGCCAAAGGCCATCATGTAGTACTTTTATTTAATTGCAGTGTTTACCATAGTAGTAGGATTTCCTCTGTGAGTTGGGATTAGATCGTGGCTCTCTTATCCTTCAATCCTGCCATTCCATCTCTTCTTATTGAAGTCATGCCTCTGTCTGCTCTCAGTTGTCAGTTGTTGTCAGTTATTGCTCTAATCAGTGTCTGTCTGTCCATTATCAGTCATCTCCAGTTGCTGTCAGTCAGTACTTCACTTAGTCTCTGTGTTCAGCACCTGCTGTGCAGTACTTTTGGGCTTCTTCCTAACATACCTTTTGCCTAAAGGAGTTTTGCTCCTATAGCACCTATAGAGGTAGAACCCTCCTCAAAAGGGTTCCTTTGCCTTCAGGGTACCCCAACAGGGTGGTGGTGCCTCATGGAACAGAGAGTGTAAACAGTCAAAGTATTCACGTATAATAGTCAAACAACACATTCATTCAACTACCTTCAGACCATAAACAATGCTGCACAAACACAACTCCTCAGTAAGTTGTGTACACCCATTGAAATCAAAGGCTATGCCTGCAATTCAATGGGCAGGAGCTACCAGCCACATCTACCTTCCTCAGCTATTTAAGCCAGCTTTCTCCAGCCTCATTTGGAAGCTCTGTTTCTTTGTTCCACAGTCCTCTGCTCCTCCTCCAGCTGCATACCTCTCTCCTTGGAGCTCATTCCCAAAGTACCTTTAGCCTAAAGGAATTATGTTCCTGTGGTACCTCCAGGGGTGGAATCCTCTTCAAGAGGGTTCCTTTGCCTTCATGATACCCTGATAGGGTGGTAGTGCCCCCACAGGACAGAGAGTACAAATGGCCAAAGTATTCACTTATAACAGTCAAACAATGCAGTCATACAACTACCTTCAGACTATCAACAATGGTGCATAAGCACAACTCCTAACCAAGCTGTGTGTACCCATTGAACCTTCATCTCTGCATTATCACAGTGTTTTGCAATTATATACATGCATTTGGGATATGAACTAAGTTAAGATATAAATATCTTCTTGAGTTGCCCTTGACCTCTGATCTCCCAAGTACCACAGCCAATAGTGAGGTCAATAGAGGTCAAAGGTAATGAGAGAAGACATGTGTGCTAACTTAACTTGGGTCATATGATGTTTGATGTATACATCTGGTGTGAGTGTGACCATTAAACAGTTTCACCATTAATTTCAATGTCTTGAGCAGCAGGTCTTTTTTTTTTCTAAATGTTGGCTTGCCTACTTTAGGTGACCAGAGTGGATGCTGGAGAAGGGAGCATGCCTGGTTATGAGGATCAATGGGTTTATTATGGACTTGCTGTATCATAATGACAGCATAACAATTCTGATTGGTCCACATAATGGGGGAAAATTCTTCCAATTGGTCTGTGGACTTTATGGGTGTTTCTGTGCACATTGCACATGCCCAAACTCAGTCTTTGCTGTGTCTTCAAAGGTAAAAAATCATGCATGTCTCCATTGTGCAGCACACCTTGCAACATCGACTGAGCATGAGGTAGCTGAGGATTCTGTACTTTGGGATGAGGATGCATTAGTGGGGTCATTCTCTGTGGATTAGTGGAGGCCTACGTCAACTTGGGAAGACATCCCAGGATCACATGGTGTCATCAGAGCACCATTACATGGAGGTCCTCTAAACTGGGAAGGGAGCAACATCTGTGGAATCCTGCTTTGGGGAGTATCAGTGTTGTGCATTGAGCTGGGTAAGGCATCCTGTGACCACATGGAACAGCAGACGTTTGGATTGATTTTCTCCTTGGCATTTCAGTGACATCACACATGGTGGATTACTTGGGGGCTTCATGGACGAGTGACGAAAATTTTTTTTTCTATTTTTGGGGCTACTGTTTAATGCTTTGTTGAATCTCCTCTCTATTGCACTTGTGGATTTGAGCTTTTTCATTCAAGCAGCTGAAGATTTTTTTCAGAGTGAAGATTTTGTCGATGTAATGGGAAGATTTTTTTATTGGAAGACAAAAATAAAGTCAAAGACTTATTTTTTAGGGCTTTTTATAATTTTATTTACTTGCCAATTTTTTTTTTTACTCTGGATTGCAAATGTGTTAGGGATTTTTTGAGTTATGGAACCTTATGGATTAAGTTTTCTTATTCAAGAACCCAAATATTATTTTCTGACATTGCACTAAAGATTCATTGGATGTAATGAGAGAGCTTTTCTAATGTACCAAAATGAAGAAAGGCAAAGATCTTTTTGAAGGGCACTTTTCTTTTTTAATTATTTGTCTATTTTGTTTTCACTGTGGTTTACATATACCTTTAAAAAGAACAAGGCCAGGGACACACCTCTTGGACTACTTTAAAATTTATTACCACAACAAGAACAGATCACCAAAGGTAAGGAAATAAATTGCAAACAAGATAATTTTTTTGTTTAGGTATTGGTTATTCCTTTTAGGGTAAATTCAACAATGTGAGCTGTATTATAACTAGTGGGAAACATGTATATAGCTACAGTTAATAACAGGATATTTGGTTGAATGATTAGGACCAATCCAAGATGGTGAGTGTGAGCAGCTAGAGGCTGCAACTCCGCAGACACCCCTCCTGTATGAAGTTCATGCACTGGCAGATTTTGCTTAAACATCTGACATTTTTGGAAAGACAAAAATTATATTTGTTGCAGCAAGTAGTCTGAATGCAACTATCATCAGAGAATAAAGAAACGGGAACTTACAAAAATTTCAAAACGCTTTTGGCATTCGGCTTTATAATGATGCCAAAGAAGAAAACGTCTCAAAAAAACTTGATGGTTACCAAACAAGTCCAGACTAAAAAGATTAAAGAGATACCAAATAAACAAAAGAATGGAAAGATAATGAAACAACAACCTCTATTTCCTGAAAATCCCCCAGAGAAATTCACCATGAATCGCAGAAGTAAAAACCAGAATGCACAGCAAACCTTGATGGCGGGTAAGCAACTCGATATTGCCACAAATGCTTTGTACAATGTACCACAACAAACAGAAGAACAAATAAGTTTGGATTTGAGGAAAGTCTCTTTACCTGAGAACACTGGATTAATTCTTGAAAAACAAAGAATGGAGACAGAAAAGTGTTTACTGGTGGTGAAGGAGGCAGAAGATCTTGAGATTGTATCAGAAGGCCAGATTTGGACTGCTGTTGAGATTGAGAGCTGTGCCGTTTATGTCACTCTGCACTGTAGCAATGGGATTAGTGAGCACTTTATGTTTGTATTTTTCAGAATAAAGTATTGGAATGCTAAGGTAGTGTCCTGTCTTTTATATAAGCAAATGTGCCTATTATCAGTGCTGCATGGATTTGGGAACTTATATTCCTGATTCTGGATAGGTGTCATCTGTCTGAGCCTTGAACAGATAGTTGTATTTGTACAAGTTGTATAAGGTGACAGTATCTTTCTGGAAATTCAGGAGTCTTATAAACTCTCGATTTTCTTTTTCTCTGATCTTTGGGGTTTACTTCTGATCTTGCCTTTGTAGTCTGTCAGTGGTATATTTATTCTGGTTCACATCCTGCTTCTGTTTTAGATCTCTCCACTTTAGGTCTCTCATTTCTTTACATCCCCTCAAGCCAAAGTAGAGACTGCATATTAACCACACAGAGTTTAGGACTGAAGATGGTGTGTAAGGTCCCAGCTGTTTTTACAGCTGCATGGGCAGAGCCCTACAGGTGTTTTGGGATTACTAGAAGAGAGAGATGGGGACTGGCAGGAAATAATGACTGTGTTCTTCCCTTGAGTGCTTCAGAGTGGACATGCATCAGTGCTTTGGTCCAGGTTATCTCATTTAAAGCTGTGGTCTGTTTCTGTCTGTCTTCAGTTTCATTTCCCATCAGCCTGCCTGCACTGCATCTGGACTCTTATTTCATTGCTATCTGTCTCATTTTTTCTGTTACAAGAGCTGCCTTTTAAGAACTTAGAGCAATGTTAGACAGAAAAAAACTTTAACACATCAGTGTGATGGATTAGAGTAACACTTAGTTAAAAATACAAGAGCTGCCTTTTAAGAACCTAGAGCAATATTAGACAGAAAAAAAACTTTTACACTATCACTGTGATAGATTAGAGGAGCAATTAGTTGAAAAATGCAACTAAAGAGATAAGGAAACATCCCTGAAATCCATAGGAGGGAATGGGTCAAATGTCACAGAATGGAATATTCCGGCAGTAAATTATCCAATAACAAGTGCTTAATAAGGATGCATACCTTAAAGAATGAAGGTTTGGGGTCCTTTGCTGTAGTCATTCAGTCTGCTAATAAAGGGTAACGTTTATTACTGAAAGAAGTATCTATTTATTTTGAAAAAGATAGAAAAATATGTTTATTTTCTCATTAAAATACATTGGGCTCCTAACTAGCTGGCAGTTTCTGACACGACAGTACCAGCTGTTTATTGCGTGACTGTATCATTGTAACAAAACTGTTTAACTGTATAAATGTATGTAACCACTTGTGCTTGCTAAGTTATGTAACTCGTATGCTGTAATCAAAAGTCTGTTCTGTGAGTCCTCAATGTGACGAGGTACCTTTGGAAATCAGCCTCTGGCTCAAAGGTTGTAAATTGATGTACAAATAAATAAATAGAATTCTATTGAATTCTTTTTTTACT
The DNA here is from genome assembly GCA_016271365.2 of Neoceratodus forsteri. Classification (NCBI taxonomy): domain Eukaryota; kingdom Metazoa; phylum Chordata; order Ceratodontiformes; family Ceratodontidae; genus Neoceratodus; species Neoceratodus forsteri. Next base: position 1,735,729,552 of record CM057449.1, read on the forward strand.
AACAATGTGAAAAGAAAAGACAAAAACCTACTTGTTTCACTGCACTAACACATGCTGTATTTTGCTACAAAATCACATCAAAATACAATAGATAAAATAATAATTTGTCCATTTCTTAGAAGTAAACACCTGCTCTTTACATGTCTTTCTGAAAGTAAGTTGGTGTGTGTGTGTGTGTGTGTTTATGCTAGAAACAGCAGGTCTGCTGTTTGAAATTACAGCCTATAAACTCATCACCCACCAGTTCAAATCAAACCTGTAACACACGTAGTTCAACAGATCCTACATATAAGCATATTAAAAATATATAAGACCAATACAGAGTAATGGCCTCATATTAAAAGGTATCAGGCTGCCCCTTAAGTCTCTTTCCTTAGTGCAAATTAACACAGTTCACTAAATTTGCTATTCTCAAACATGTTTGGAGCAAAGTGCAACTGCCCCAAGCATGTTTGTATATAGCCCCCCAAAGCAACAAACTCTGGCCAGAGCCAGTACGGCTGCAGTTGAGCTGATGGAGAAACATGAGGGATTAGAGAAACATGGCAGTATCCATGTTGAAGATGGCCACTGGAGCTTTTTGTGCATGCATGATGACTCGAACATATGCACTGAACTCCAGTGGCCATCTTGGACATGGGGGACTCTGCCATCAAGAGACATCAACCGGACAGTCTGGGACCAGTTTTGTCAATTTTTGACACAATTCGTGAACTACTGCTGAGCTCCTCTAATTACAAGAATTTACCAGAATGGTCATGAAAGTGCTCAGTATGGTCTGTTCTTGCCCCAAACACTCAAGATACTGCAACTGGATGGTTTGGAACCATTTTTGTAAATTTCTGTCATAATTTGAGAATTATTGGTGAGCACCTCTATTTACAAGAATTTACTGGGATGGTCATGGTCACTGCTTAGTATGGCCCTTTCTTGCTCCCAAATAGTAAAGAAACAGCAACCAGACAGTTTGGGACCATTTTTGGACAGATTCTGTCAATGTTCGTGAATTATTTGTGAGTTCATTTAATTGCATGAATGTGCCGTAATTCCCACAGAACTGCTCAGTATTGCCCGTTCTTGCTCCCACCCAGTCAAGAGTCTGCAACTGGACAATTTGGGACCATTTTTGTCAATTTCTGACACAATTTGTGAATTATTGGTAAGCTCCTCTAAATAGAAGCATTTTACAAAATGGTCACAAAACTACTCAGTATGGCCTGTTCTTGTTCCCAAAAAGTCAAGACACTGCAATAAGAAAGTTTGGGACCAGTTTTGTCAATTTCTGACACAATTCGTAAATTATTGGTGAACTTCTCTAATTACATGAATTTGCCAAAATGGCCACAAACCTGCTCAGTATGGCCTGTTCTTGCTCCTAAACAGTCAAGAGACAACAGCTGGACAGTTTGGGACCAGTTTTGTCAATTTCTGACACAATTTGTGAAATATTGGTGAACTCCTCTAATCACACAAATTTTCCAAAATTGCCCCCAAACCACTCAGTATGGCCTGTTCTTGCTCCTAAATAGTCAAGAGACAGCCACCAGACAGTTTGGGACCATTTTTGGACAGATTCTGTCAATGTGCGTGAACTATTCATGAGTTCATCTCATTGCATGAATGTGCTGTAATTCTCACAAAACTGCTCAGTATGGCCTGTTCTTGCTCCCAACCAGACAGGAAACTACAACTGTACAGTTTGGGACCAGTTTTGTCAATCTCTGACACAATTCATGAAATATTGGTGAACTCCTCTAATTACACGAATTTGACAATATGGCCACAAAACCACTCAGTGTGGCCTGTTCTTGCACCTAAATAGTCAAGAGACAGCCACCAGACAGTTTGGGACCATTTCTGGACAGATTCTGTCAATGTTCGTGAATTATTTGTGAGCTCATCTAATTGCATGAATGTGCTGTAATTCCCACAAAGCTGCTCAGAATGGCCTATTCTTGTTCCCAACCAGACAAGAAACTACAACTGTACAGTTTGGGACATTTTTGTCAATCAGAGATATCTGTAATGAAGCAAAATTACCTTGCATTTGTTGTGGTGATGTCGTGAACCAATCCTTCTAGCCTTTTGATATAAGGTTCCATTACCTGTAATTGTTTTGAAATCACTCAATAAAAAGATTAACTGTGAAAAGGAAAATTCTGACACAATTCTTGAATTAATGGTGTGTGCCTTTGATTACACAAATTTGCCAAAATGGCCATGAAACTGCTCAGAATGGCCTGTTCTTGCTCCCAAATAGGTAAGAAATAGCAAACGAACAATTGGGACCATTTTTGGACAGATTTTGGATAGTGAATTATTTGTGAGCGCATCTGATTGCATGAATGTGCCGTAATTCCCACAAAACTGCTCAGTATGGCCTGTTCTTTCTTCCAACCAATCAAAAGACTGCAACCAGACAGTTTGGGACCATTTTGTTGTCAATTTCTGACATAATTTGTGAATCATTGGTGAGCTCCTCTGATTACAAGAACTCGTCAGAACGGTCATGAAACTGCTCAGTATGGCCCAATCATGCCCCCAAGTAGTCAAGAGACAGCAACCAGGCAGTTTGGGACCATGTTTGGACATAGTCTGTCAATTTTTGTGAATTATTTGTGAGCTCATCTAATTACATGAATTTGCTGAAATGGTCAAGAAACTGCTCAATATGGCCTGTTTTTGATCTCAGCCAGTCAACAGACTGCAACTGGACAGTTTGTGACCATTTTTGGGGCAAATTATGACAATATTTGTGAATTATTTGTGATGTCCTTTAATTGCTCGAATCTGCTGAAGAGGACAAGAAACTACTCAGAATGACTGGAGCCATTGTCTTAACCATGGCAGGCTCTGATGCAGCAAGAATGAGTAAAACCATACTCAGAGCTCTTGCAGCACAAAAGTACCACAGCTGCTCTGGGCAGCCATATTTTCTCTAACCAGAGTTTGTTGTTATATAGCTGCACAGTCACTGTGTCATTCAGTTCATCTGCAGAATTACTGCTGTAGCCCTTGCTGTCTGTTTTCAATTGTCTGTTTTTGGACTGAGGAATATTTCTAGCTTCTTCAAACTCATCCCCAAGTGACAGACCTAGCACAGTTGTTAATTTTCAAATATCTTTCTGTGCTTGGGTACAGACACCTTAGAGTAAGTGGTTTAAAGTCCTCGCTTCTCTTTTTCTTAGCTGTCATAAAATAGCTGAGGAGATATTTGTTCAGTAGTTTAGGTGGAAGGTTGCACAGCTCTCTGTTGTCGCTGAAGTTGGTATTAATGACATTTTTAATTAACTTTACATCAAAGGTAGTTTTCCTATCATCATTTTGATTATTTGTTGTAATGTTTTATGTCTCTGTTTGGGTTGTTCAGGTTAATGGTTGTCAGTGAGGCAGTAGTAATGGTGGCAGGTTCATTGTTAGGATTTCCTACTGTTTCAGGAAGATGCTCTGCTGGTTCAATAGCAGGCAATGCATTTAGTTGCTCTGCAGGTGGCTCACTTTCTGTTTCAGTAAACAGGTCCATATGATTACTGCCACACTCATAGATGCTGATTAGATTTGCAGTTTCCATTTCTAAACTGATGTCCATTCCATTTAAATTCATTCACAAGTAAATTAATACTATTAAAATTTCACAGTTGTTTTCACAAATTTGAATTTTTCCTTTTTTTATTCAGAGCACTAGTCTGAACACATTTAAAAACCACTGCTCACAGCTTTATGTGCACACCTACGCTTTGAATGCAATGACTCACCCTGTCACTGCTGAACTTCAGGGAGATGCCCCAGGTGACTGCAAGTGATGAATCTAAGTTTCAAGAAATCAGTTTTGATGAATATAAGTCATAACAGAATGATATATTTATTTTTTTAGTCTTTTGTAACCGGGTAAGGCCAACTAGGCACAAGTGCCTGTTTTCAGGGGTGACCTGGGAGCACTGAGGAGGTTAAGTGACTTGCTCAGAGTCACACAGTATGCAAGGGGAGGTTGTGGGTATTAAACCCTGGTCTGCTGGATGCACCAAGATAATTCACAGCTTGTTACTCTAACCTCTAGGCTATACTGGCAGTCTCCAAATGCTTAAAGATAGCACTTTTTATCTAGAGCAATATTTTTTTATTTAGTTTTTGTTGACCAGGTAAGTGCACTAGACAAATCCTGCCTATTTTCAGGCACGACCCGGGGGAAGGGGATACAGATGAATGCCAACTGACCTTGAACCAGATTAAGCTGTTGGTGGTATTTTTAGTGAATGAGGGAAATTTGGCCAGGACACCAGGGAAATTCCCCTACTCTTTTCGATAAGTGCCATGGGATCTTTAACATCCACCTGAACTACCATCAATCCAGGCAGATGGGACCTCAGTTTATCATCTCATCCAAAAGATGGCACCTCAGAAGTGCAGCACCCGTCTCATGCTGCATTACAGTGTCAATACTGGGATATTAACCCAAGTGCCAGATGTGGGAACAGAACCCACAGCCCTCTGATCTCCTGGCTTCAGCGGCGATTGTGCTACCTACTGAGCCACTGACACTGGACAATATACACTCACACCAGTTGGTTATAACAGTGAACACGTGCCCACTTCTCCTCAACCCCGTTCACACTCACTCACTGACTGTGCTCGGCTCTCACAATTACAAATAGTCTGCCAAAATGCCATCATGACAAAAAATTCATAGAAATAAAAAACACCAAAAACAAGAATCTCTAACCTTTCAGACTAGAATGGGCCAGTTTTGGATTTTTCATAGACCCAGCATCTCCTCTGCCCTGGTCACACTCATTCAGTTATGCTGCACTAGTCTCCCTCAGTCCACAGCATTTCCTGGACTCAGACTGCAGAAACCATTAAGCCGAAAAAACAAACAAAAAAAAACATATAATGTAAAACAAAGAACCTCTGTGCCCAAGCACTGAGGCAATGGTTACCCCAAAGCGCATTTGGCTAGGAAGCCAAGTTTCAAAGAAATACAAAATCACACATGCCACCACAATACAAAGCATCATGGGCTACATGTGCACATCACCATAGAATATTATGCTGGTTCACCTTTAAGCAGAAATGCATGGTGCCGTAAGGCCTCTCACACAGTTTAAAAAGGGTGCCAACAGAATTGTGGGGGCATGTGTGATTTTGTATTTCTCTCTCTCTATATATGTATACATATATATATATATATATATATATAATACATACACACACACGCATATATGCTACAGGTGTCAGGATAAAAACTGACACATAAATCCATTTATCTGAGTTATTGTGTGGATAAATATGGTATAATGTAATCACTGTGGTATCAACTTAAAGTTATTACCATAGTAATTGCATCATACCCCATTTATCCACACAGTGACTACATCACTCCCCCTTCCCCCGCTGGCACAACTACCAGCTCACACACCATCTTAGGACATTCCCCCACCTCCCTGCAGACACATTCTCAGCTATCCACAACCAAAAACAACATATGACAGCCAACACTACTCAGCATACAAAAACATTGTTATTTAACCTGCAGCTTCACTTTTCATTTTTTTTCCTTTTTCAGCAACCTCTGCACACTCCACTTACACTCTACTGCTCACACATTGGCCACTCATCTACCCCCAACTGTGACATACTGGTGCTGTACTTAAAAAAAAACTTTGCAGGACAGTACATTTAACTTAAGCTAGCAAACCTACTATCAAGTGCAGAAACAGCATAAAACATTCTTGCTCTTTTTACTTACACAACAGTATACCTCGCTCACTCTGTAAATCAAAAACAAAGATGCCATATTTTTTAAATATCCTAGACTGCCCACATGCATAACAACAGCCAATCAAACCAGGACATCTAAATGTTTGATGTGCCTTACCTAGCAATGATACTGGTGTCTTACTAGCCAGACTCAGAACCCCATAAACAAAAACAAGAAATTGCCATGGAAAAGTGAATAGTACCACTGAAAACAAATAAAAATAAAACAAAACCACCCTCGACATTAACAAAAAAAAAAGGCCTGTTGCATAAATGAAATATGCAGGGGGCGTCTGTGGGATAACCAAGTTATTTGTACAGTTGCCAATGACCACTCATAACCCTCACTCATGGCTTCATCACTCGTGAGGTTATTTGAGGTGACAGGCAACTGTACAAATAACTTGGTTATCTTACAGGTGCCCCACACATCGTATATCTATCTATTTATCTATATATATATATATATATATATAAAAATATATATACATATATATATGTATATATATACAGTATGTATATATTGCAAAAAATTACATTAATGCAGAGATTAGGGTTGTAAAAACAAAAAGCGTACAAAGCCGGGAAATGAAAAAACATTAGGGATTTGGGTCTCCGGGGTATTGGTGAATCAGTGGTGGGGTCTTACTTGGGGTTGTCAGACTGAATGCCCAACACCCCCCAGCCCATAGCCTCCTGTCTGAAGCACAAGATACAGCTCAAAGCTAGAGCCACATAGTGATACAGTATGGCCAACATAATCTAACATACTAACATACTAAATTGCCAGCAGAATAGGCCTAGCGGTCTTTCATGTCTGCTCGTTTGGTCAGCCCCCACCCTGGGAGCTGACTTTGCTGCCCCCCTCACCCTATCTGGCTTCTGCCTTCCCAGTCCCGGATATTCTTGCTGCACTGGATTTTGCTTCCAGAACCCTTCCCCTGTACCTGTCTCACCCCCTCTTGAACCCTCCACTATCTCTGCCTCCATCAGCCCCATGGGCAGCGCATTGCATGGCTCCACCACCCTCTCAGTGAAGTAGCACCTCCTCCTTTCTCCCGTGAATCTCCCCCTCCAGCTTCCACCTATGCCCTCTAGTCACCCCCCTCCTTCCTTAGAAGCACCCTGACTGCTCCTCCCCTATTTACCCTCTTCATGTACCTGAAGACCTCTATCATGTCCCCCTGGTCCCTTCTCTCTTCCAGTGTGTACATTTTTAGCTCTTCAAGCCTCTCCCCATAGATCCTGTCCCCCAAGCCCCAAATAATTTTGGTTGCCCTCCTCTGGACCCTCTCCAGGAGTTCAATGTCACTCTTTAAGTGTGGCCTCCAAAACTGAACACAGTACTCGAGGTGCGGCCTCACCAAGCAGTTATACAGAGGTAGTATCACTTCCCTCCTTCTGGAGGTGATCCCTCTAGCGATGCATCCCAGCATCCTGTTGGCCTTGGCCGCTGCCCTCCTACAAGTCTCAGGGTTGTTCATCTTGACATCCACCACCATCCCCAGGTCCCTCTCAGCCATCGAGATGTAGCATCCCCCCCCCAGGGTGTACACTTGGCCTGGGTTTCTGGCTCCCAGGTGCAGTACCTTGCATTTCCCTGCATTGAACCTCAGCTTCCACTTTCTAGACCAACTTGCTAGAGCCTCCAGGTCCCCCTGTAGGGCCATCCTCCTCGCCTCCCCATCCACCACTGCCCCCAGTTTTGAGTCATCTGCAAAGAGACTCATCTCATTCCTGATACCCGTCCTTATGTCAGACACATAGGCGTTGAACAGGAGGGGCCCAAGGACCAATCCCTGCGGGACCCCACTAATGACCCTCCTTGGGGATGAGACTATCCCACCAACCATGACCCTCTGAGTCCAGTCCTGGGGCCAACTGCCTATCCATCTGATCATTTGGTTCCCCACCCCCATTTCTCCCAGCTTATCCAACAGGCCCCCATTAGGAACAGAGTCAAATGCCTTGCTGAAGTCAAGAAAGAGGACATCCACCGGTCTACCCAGGTCCAAGGCACTCATCACCCAGTCATAGAACTCCACAAGATTTGTCTGACATGATTTCCCTGGGACAAATCTATGCTGTCTATCATCCATGTACTCCAACTATTCCAGGTCCACCCCTAGCCTCTCCTTGACAATGCCCTCCATCACCTTGCCCACCACTGATGTCAGGATGAGAGGCCTGTAGTTCCCTGCCACCTCCCTTGATCCCCCCTTGTGGATAGGCACTATATGCACCACCTTCCAGTCCTGGGGCACCCATCCATATAGTAAACAAACATGCATCAATCATTAAAGTTAGGACGCGGAAGTTCTCTCACCCCTGGTTTTCACCAGAGCTCAAGTCTGCTCTCTCTCTCAGTGCAACAAGCTATGGGCAAAGGTGAGGCACACCAAGAGTCCGGTAGACTGGCAGACTTTCCGAACCTCAAGGAATGCCTGTGTCAAGCTTATCCACTCTGTCAAAGCCAATTTCTATGTGTCCACACTAGAACAGGCCAAAGGGGATGCCCAGAAAATCTGGAAGACCTTGAAGTCAATCGAAGGGAAGCCGGTGGCATCATCCTTACGAAAGAAAATCATTAAAAGCAATGTGACCATTGAAGATAGTAGCCAAATCCTAGAAGAATTTAACTCTCACTTCGCCACCACTGGGCTAGCATTTGACTCATCCCCTTATGTGTCACGAGTGAACAGACAGGTCGACTCAGACCTCGCCATGCCTGCAACAAGCTGTCCCTTTCGGCTCCTCCCTATCAGCTTTAAAGAAGTGGAAGATGCCCTTATTAAGCTAGACATCAAAAAAAGTGCAGGAAATGATGAAATCGAACCAGTCTTCTTAAAACTCGGATTCCCCCACCTTACTGCCCCCATCCTTCACACTTTCAACCTTTCTATTTCAGCATCCGCTGTCCCGTCATGCTGGAAGCTAGCCAACATCCTTCCACTTTTTAAATCAGGTGACCCTTGTGATCTGAATAACTACAGACCTATTTTGATCCTTCCAATCCTCTCCAAAGTCTTTGAAAAATTTATTTATGTGCAACTAAAGCAACACATGGACACCTCCTTGCTCCTGAACCCAGTTCAGTCTGGTTTCCGTTCCAGCCATAGTACTGTTACTGCCCTACCCGAAGTAACCGATGACTGGATTACTGCTATGGACTCTAAGAAGATTACGGGGGCTGTCTTTCTAGATCTAAGCAAGGCATTCGACACAGTAGACCACTCCATAATTGAACACAGCCTTGCCAATATAGGTGCTACTCCAATGACCATACTGTGGATTAGCAGCTACCTCTCAGGGAGGACGCAAAAAATTAAAGCCGGTAGCACATTTTCTGCACCCCTACCAATCACTAGAGGAGTCCCACAAGGCTCTATATTAGGTCCAGTCCTCTTCTCTATATACATTTAATGAACTCTACCAAAATATAACACAATTGAAACTCCACTTCTTTGCCGACGACACGGTTCTCTATACTTCTGAAGCATCTCTACCTAAGGTTAGGGAGATCCTCCAAGCTGACTTTGCCCAACTCGAAACTAACCTCATTAATGCCAGACTTCTCTTAAATGCTAAAAAAAAACAAAGCTATGATCTTCTCTCCCAAAACGGTGCCCTCAGTAACTTCTGCCCTGCCGAAATAATTCTTAGTTACATCCCTAGGCGAACCTCTTGAAGTCACCCCAAAGTTTAAATACCTCGGGTTCTGGATTGACAATAAGCTCACCTTCTTGGAACATATAGATGACCTTGCCAGAAGGTTAAAAATATGCCTAGGCTTCCTGTTCTGAAACAGGACACTTTTTCCACTCGACATCAGAACCAGGCTTGTACAAGCCACATTCCTCCCGCTCCTTGACTATGGGGACATAATTTACACCTCGTCTACAACTTCAAATCTAAGGAAACTGGGCATCGTTTATCACCAGGCCTTGTGCTTCATTACGAATTCCCCGATACAGACGCATCACTGTAACCTATATACAGCCGTAGGCTGGACGTCACTCACTACTAGATGTATGCTCCACGTCAAGCTGCCTAGTTATCTAACTTCCCTTATCCAGACTGCTCACAGCATCTACTCGCTCAGGAACTTAGACTTTATAACATTAAAGGTCCCAATTACCCGCACCAATCTGGGAAAAAGTGCCTTCTCGGTCACCCTCCCTACCATCTGGAACCAGTTACAAACATCCCTGAAACTTCCCAAACTGGTCTCACCCAGCCTTTTCAAATTGCGATCTAATGCAAAGATAAAAGGCGTAGTTAACTGCCGTTAAGATCTTTATTGTCTCTAATTACACTGGTTTTGAATGTCAATACTAGCATGCTTGTTAGGCGTGTAGTTGCACTGTTATCTGTTGAGCACTTAATGTATGCACTAAGCACTTACTGTATGTATGTAGCATCAGCCTTGTCTGGATATATGTTTCAGGACCTCCTTGTGAATAAGCTTGCTCAATGGAGTTTTTTTCCTGCAATAAACTTGAACTTGAACCCTGTACTCAGAGAAATGCTGAAAAGCTCCACCAGGGGTTTCACCAGGACATCCACCAGTTCCTTCAGCACTCTGGGATGTAATTTATCTGGCCCCAGTGCTTTTTCCGTCTTAAAGAACCTGAGGGCTTTTCTTACTCTCTCTGCCATGATTTCCACCTCCGCTACCTCACCCCCCTGCTTAGCCTTCCACCCTCCTGCCAGTGATGCCCCCTCTTCTCCCCAGACCCATTGATCGGTAAGGGTCCCCCCTTCTCAGTTTCACCATCTCCTCTCATGTATGATGCAACCCCCCATTTTCCTTGGTGAAAACTGAGGTGAAGTACTCATTTAGTACCTGCGGGTCTTGTGCCCATCCCTCCCCTGTTTTAATCCTGCTAATCTGCCCCTTCACCCTTCATTTTCCCCAATGTATCTAAAGAACCCCTTGTTCCCTCTCCTAATTTCCCTGGCCAGGTTCTGCTCCTTTCTTGCCTTAGCCGCCTTCACCACCCTAGTAGCCCTTCTGGCCATCAGATCATACTCCCCTCAATCCATTTCACTAGTTGAGCACTTGAATTGCCTAAAGGCTGCCTTCTTTCCCCTCACCACCTCCTGAACCTCCCTGGTCCACCAGCAGGGTTTCGGACCCTACTGCATGTTTGTCTTACTATTGCACAGGTGCTGGTGGCCTCCTGCACCCCCTCCTGATGATTTGCCACCTGCTGTCAGCGTCCATGTCTGGCCCAATCCCGTCCAAATGCTCCTTAAGGATCCTTCCCATTTCCTTGAAATCTGCCCTCCTGAAGTCAGTTACCTCCATCTTTGCACAGCCTTATACTCCTCCTAGGTCCAGGCAGAATCAGACTGTGGCATGGTCGCTCCCTGCCAATGGGTCCCTTACCTCCAGGCCCCCAATCTGGTCACTGTCTGCCAGGACCACATCCAGTATCCGTGCCTCCCTGGTCGGTTCCCCCTCATGCTGAGTTAGGAACGTGTCCTGAAAGACATTCAACAACCTCTGTTCCCTGGCCACTGAGGATGTCATAGTCTTCCAGTCTGTTCCTGGCATGTTTAAGTCCCCCAACACCACCTCCCTTCTCCTGCCCAATCTACAGTGTCTTCCAATATCTGCCACCAGACTCTCCTCCAGCTCCTCCACCAGTGCAGGGGGTCTATACACCACTCCTATTTTTACTCTCTTACCCCCCCTTGTTATCAAGGTGACCCAAATCACCTCCACAGTTCCCACTGCCTCCTCTACTCCTCCTATGCCAATGCAGTTTTTGACTATTATTGCTACCCCCCTCCTCCTCCCTTCCTCCCCTGTCCTTCCTGAACATGGTGTAACCCTCCAGGTTCAGGTCCCAGTCGTGCCTTGCGGTGGCCCAGGTCTCAGTGACTGCTGCCACATCCACCTCTCCCTCAGTTAGCATTGCCTGGAGCTCAGGCATTTTATTGCCCAAGCTCCTGGCATTTAGCAGGACTATCTTCCACCCTTTCTGTATACTTCCATTTCCTCTGCTCGTGTTCCCATTGGGGATTCTGTCTTCCCCTGGTGTGCACCTTACCAGTAAGCCTTTTCCTGCATTTCTCCAGCTCCCCAGGGGGGTGGAGACAGAGTCCCTCCTCTATTGTACCCCCCTTGACAGCCTTTTCTCCCATCCCTCCCCCCTTCACAAGTTTAAACCCCACCTATCACCAATGAACTCCTCTATTTTCAACTTAAGGATTTCCCTCCCCCCCAAATTGAGATGGATCCTATCTCTAACATACAGCCCTTATCCTCCCAGGTCTCCCCCAGTCCCCCATCAACCCATACTCTCTGGCCCCACACCACTCCCTGAGCCACGGGTTTATCTCCCTAATCTTTCTTTTGTGTTCCCCACTAGCCCTTGGCACTGGCAGGATTTCCAAGAAGGAAATCGTGCATCCTATGTCATGACAGACCCTGGCAAGCACCCTGAACCTTGCCTGTATCTCTAGCTTGCTATTTCCTTCAATGTCATTGGTACCCAGGTGGACCAGTATGTCCGGGGAAAACCCACAATCCTTTGCCAGCTGATATACATCATGCTTGGCCCTGTGCACCATTAGTCCAGGGAAGCATTTTGTTCTAACTGGGCAGGCTTCCCCCTCCCTATCCCATTTGATACCCCGATCATGGAATCCCCCAACAGGAGCACTCTGACCACTCCTTTTCCTCCATTTACTCCCCTTCCCTGTCCCTCATCATTTCTACTGGCCCCTCTCCCCAGTCGGCTCCTTGCTCCTCCCCCTATCCGGGTGCCACCTGCTGCCCCCTCTTTATTTATCCTGGCCACCCCCTTCCCTCCGATCCTATGCCTCTCCACCTCTTGAGTATCCTTCTGTACCCCGCAACCACCCGTCACTGCTCACAACTGGTCCTTCCCCCCATCTGCTAAACTAGCCTGGCTCGTCCTCCTTTCCTTCCCATCTCCGTTCAGCCCCTCCTTGCCTGTCGTGCTCCCCTGGTCTAAACCTTCAGCTCCCTTTACTGTATCCTATTTGTACTTCTGGTCCTTCTCCTTGCCCTTTTCTCCCGACTGATCCTTCTCCTTGCGCTTTCCTTCCTATACCACCTTCCTCCTGCTCTGATCCCCTGCTCCCCCTGTTTTCCTGCATTTCAAGTCCCCCTCTGTTCTTCCTGCTATTTGGTCCCCTCTTCTTGCCCCCCCACTCCCTTACCATCTCTAACCACCCCTGTCCTGGCTACATCACCCTCCTCATCCTCATGCAGAAGAAGAGAACTGAAGCGGTTACTGAGCTTAAGGTCTGATCCACCTCTCCACCTTGCTTCCTTCTGTCCAGCCCCAGCCATCTGCCTGCTTCCCTGAGAATGTCCTCCCCTTGGCCCCCCGTGGGGCTCCCCAGATACCTGCCTGCTTCCTTGGTAGTGTCCTCCTTTTGGGACCCCTCTGTCAGGGTCCCTATGTGACCCCAGAGTACTCTCCTGCACCCCTTTCCCTATGCCCCCACCCCTAGTGCTTGTTGCAACCCCATGGGAGAGCCCCTGTCCTATTCCACAACCATACCACCCCTCTCCAGCTGTCTCCTAACCCCCTCAACCTCCTCCCTAAGTTGTGCCAGCTTGTAGCACAATGGGCAACCACCAAACTTCTGAGCCCTGTCCAGTATCATGGCCACCCCACACCCTGTGCACCCCACCACCCTTCCAATAATCTGTTAGAGCTTTCTGGGCCCTGCGTGAAGACATCACATTTAACCTCATCTGATCCAGGGTAGGGGTGGGCATTAGGGTTGACAACCCCAAGTAAGACCCCACCACTGATTCACCAATACTCGGGAGACCCAAATCCCTAATGTTTTTTCATTTCCTGTCTTTGTACACTTTGCATTTTTACAAACTTAATCTCTACATTAATGTAGTTTTTTTTCACATTATCTTTTTATTGAAAGTTTCCATAAAAGAGAAACAAACAGATAATACAGGTGCACATCATCTTCCATATAAGGAGCAGAAGTATCAAATATTCAAAATTATACCATGGACCTTGGAAAGCAACCAATCGGAACCTTACCTTCGTTGTAAATCCTCTGATAATCAAACCAAAAGGCACCAGCCAGCTGTATATTTAAAGTAAAAAACATCCAACCCCTAAATGATGGAACTCCGGCCGCCATCTTGTTTCCCCACTAAGCGGAGACCATAACACACAACCTCTCTGTACATCAGAAAAATTAAAAATAAAAATGGAAAATTATTTTACAGGGTTTTTACAAATCATTCCAGAAAACTGAACAGTGTACCAACCTAAATTGTAGCTTTGTCTCCAGTCCACTCCCGCTTGCTCTCCACTCAGGCCCCACTCTCTCTTCACTGCTGTGCCACTCTGTGTCTTATCCCATCATTTGTAATTTAAAAAAAATCCAAAACACCAAAGTAGCCAAAAAAAAAATGTTACAACAAACTCTCCCGAACACCATTATTGTTCCCCAGTAAACACTTGGCTGCACCCACCTCACTCCTCACTCCTCACTCCTCACTCTCTCTCTTCAGTTTACTCCCACTTGCTCTTTGTCTCCACTCCATTCCCACTTGCTGCTGCCCCACTGTCTCTCTCTCTCCTGTATCATATAAATTAGCATAAAAAAATGGCAATGTAAACAAAATAAAAGGAAAGGGGATTTATTGGGGAACAAGAGAGGGCTGTAGGATGGGGAAGAACATGAAAACAGTTAAAAAGAAATTCCCCTGAGCACCATCCTGACTGCATCGTGTCCGCAAACTTGCACCCAGAAGCACATAAAACAGCAATCGTGGATGGCCTGTTAAGCTTTAGTCACAGCACTGCTGCCTACCGGTCTCTGCTTCTGTCACCTGCTTACTGCTCCCAACACAATACCAAACATGGGGGAAAGTATTTAAAAAAACCCCACTAAAGCCTGCTCTGACAACCACAATGGGCAGCAGTTCAATTTCACACTGTGCTCTATCCGCTCTGTGAGCACCAATGGGTGACAGTTCAGCTTTACACTACACTCTATTCATCTCCCTCAGGGGAGACAAACTTTTAAAACAATAGTAAAGCCTTTTTCTTTCATTAATAAAACAAACAAAAAGAAAAAAACAAAAATACAAAAATGGAACATTGTTCAAAAAGACATGGGGAGGACTTAATCATATTGCACCCAGCAACAAGGGACTACTTAATGTAGAGTGGAAGAATATTTCTAAAAAAATATCTAAAAAAATTAAAATACATTTTTTTTTACAATTCTTTTTCTATATTTTAATAATTGACACCTGGTATAATCGCAATAAGCCATTCGGGGTGTGTGGGTTATCGGGGGATTTACCACAGCTGGCGAGGATTGCAAACCACTCCAGCCATGGTAAATCCCCCGATAACCCACACCCCCTTGTAGCTTATTGCTTAAACAGTGTACATAATCTGTAGGAGAGAAATCATTATATTTAGATAGGTTTACATCTTAACAATAAAGAAACAAGGCCACAAGTGAAAATTGAAAGGATTATAATAAGTTGGGAAACAGCTGAGTTTAAATTATCCACTAGATATTGAAAGAAGTGCTGGTGAGTGTCTAAAGTTAAGCATAAAACTGATTACATACAGCCATATATAAGAGAATATGGTAAATACACTGGAAGAAGAGGGAATAGATGCAAGTAACCTGTGAGAAGAAAATAGAAGAGAATAGACAGGGAAAGTGATGGGGTAAGGAAAGAAGGAAAAGAGATAATAAAAAAGAAGGATATCTGTGTCAGAGAGTGTTATTGTCCCTAATTTGAAGTATAAGTGATGAAAATAAGGGGGTGAGTACTTAAATATTAGGGCTTAGGGATGGTAGAGGTGTCAATATAATTCAAATAGTCCTGCCAACATCTATAATATATACTGAGTCAGTCATGGGTGCTGTGCGATAGTCGATCTAGAGATGCCTACTGAGATAAATTGTGAAGAACATCTGAGAAGGTTGGTACTTGGATTGATCTCCAGTTCATGAGAATTAGGTGTTTTACTAGAAGAGACAGTATGTTCAACCATCTGAAATGTGCATGAGAAAGGGTAGTATTGCTTGAGGTAAGTATACCTAATAAGAACAATTTTGGATCTAGTGAGATTTTGTGACTGATTACTCTAGAGAAAAATATATGGACTTTATGCCAAAGCTTATTGATAGGAATACAGGCCCTAGGACATGAAAAATATCACCATTAGGCAGATTGCATTGCCAGCAATTATTGTTGTTTAAATTTCCTATATGATGGAGTACCAAAGGGGTTCTATACCAGGAGTGTAGGATTTTAATTTGAATTAGGGAACTGCGTGCATCTTTGAATGTGTTATGAGATATATGCCAACATTTACTCCATTGTATATCTGTGATGTTGTACTTAAAGGGAAACAGTGGAAAAAGAGCAGCTTTACCCAGGCGCTACAAACATTCCTGAGTACTGCTTTCAGACAGTACTTTTTTTTATTTATTCCTCTAATTGCTTTTTTACTGATTTAAACAGTGGCCTACAGCTTTCACTTTCTATTGCTGGCAGCCACCATTTCATGAGTAGCAGAGAGCTTCCTGAGCTCACTTTATGCTAATATGACCTGCCAACCAATTGCAGAGGTCAAACAAGCATATCAGCATACCTTGAGCTCAGGAGGCTCACTGCTGCTCATGAAATGGCTGCTGCCAGCAACAGAAAGTGGAAGTTCTTGGTAGCTGTTCTAAATAATTTTAAAAAGTTGTTACTGTCTGAAAGCACTAATTGACAGTTTCTGTAGTATCTGAGGAAAACTGCATCTTTTCCATTTTTTTCCTTTAAGGAAGGCACTCCATTTGTTTTTAGCTGATAGAGTTTGATCTGGTAAGACATCCATGATGTCTTTATACTGTAGATGGAGCTATACCATTTTGCAGTTAATTTAATCCAATGTGAAATGTATTGATCTTGTAAATTATGCTTATGGACATAATGAGATAGAGAATTATAGGCAGCACATATTTGTAAATACTTCCAGAAGTCCTGTTTGGGGAGATTCCAGGTTTTCTGTAATTCTAAAAAAGTTTTAAGAGTGAATGAATTCTAATCTAGAATGTCCCCTAAGAAGAAAATACCTTTGTTTCTCCAAGAGCAGCAGAAGATAGTTTGATTCTCTAAAGTAATTAAAAGGTTACCCCAAAGAGGGGTATAGAACCAGGGGGTTGGATTAGATTTTAAGAATTTGTGGATTAGCGTCCAGTAAAGCACAGAGGATGAAATAGTGGGATGTGATTTTAATTTGGGAGGAGGAGGACTGAAGATAAAGGCTGCAGGAATTCCCCCAAGGGAGGATGTGGATTCCATTGTAACCCATAGCGGGGTATGAGGTGAAGGCTTATGGAACTACGTAATAGTTTGAGAGGTCCAGAAGGCCCATGAATAAGCTATAAACCAAGGGAGTCTGAAACCTCCTCTCTTCCAATGCGCACAAAGCTTAGTATGACTGAATCTCGGTAGTTTACCGTCCCATATAAAGTTACCGAGTAATTTGTCGAGCTTAGAGAGAAAGATAGCTGGTAAAGTTAGGGGGATATTGGCAAATAAATAGAGAATTTTGGGTGAGATGGTCATCTTGATGGTGGCTATTTTCCCCATGAAAGAAAGATTAAGGAGTTTTCATCTATCCAGGATATTCTTGATATTATCAAATAAGGGGCTAAGGTTTATATGCCAGATTTTCTCTAAGTTTTGGGTTATTTTGATTCCTAAGTAAGTAATTCCTTGGGGTGACCAATGAAAACCAAGAGGCAGATTCATAAAAGATTTGCAGTGGTCATTGAGAGGAAGTGTTTCTGATTTTCCATAATTGAGAGTGAGGCCTGAGATATTTGTGAAATTACTGAATATTCTAATCAACAAGGGTCCAGCCTCTTTTAAATTCTCAAGCAGTATTAGAAGGTGGTCCGTGTAGGAGAGAGAGATATATATCTGGAACTGCCAATGGAAATGCCCTTAATATCAGTAGATTGACATAGACAGGCAGATAATGGTTCCATGGCTAAGATAAACAGAGAATGCGATAAAGGACAACCTTGTCTGGTTCCTCTTGCCAATTGAAAAGAGAAAGAGAGAGAGAGGGTGGAATTAGTAAGAATTTTTGCTATAGGCGAGGTGTATAATAATCTAATCCAGGAACAGAAGGTATGAGAGAAACTGAAGTAAGACAGAACTTGATAAAGGTAGTTCCAATTTAAGGAATCAAAAGCCTTCTCAAAATCAATGGCTATAGCCACCGCAGGTGTTTTGAGGGATTTGGCTTTGTGAATTAAGTTGAATAAAGAACATAAATAATCTGAACCAGATCTGTTCTTAATAAACCCAGCTTGTGAACAATGAGATAATTTAGGAATCAAGAGTTCTAAATGAGAAGTTAGAAGTTTAGAAAAAATCTTTCCATCTGTATTTAACAGTGAAATGGGTCTATAACTAGCCGGGAGTAGAGGGTCCTTGTCCTTCTTAGGGATTAGTGTGATAATTGCTTCGGTGCACATTGGAGGAAGTTTATCTATATGCGTAGCTTCTTGAAAAACATTAAAAAGAATTGGGCATAAAGTGTCAGAAAGTGATTTATAGAAGTCTATGGGAAATCCATCTCCTCCCGGAGATTTACCAGACTTCAAAGAGGACAAAGCTTGCTGCACTTCTAAGAGGGAAAAAGGTTCATCTAAAGAATTCGCTTCAGAAACAGAGAGAAGGGGCAAGTGTAAACTGTTTAAAAATTGTTGTATATGTAAATCAGGTGAGGGATTGTGATTAGAATATAAATTCTGATAAAACTCTTTCATAATATGGTTTATAGAGGGGTTGTCAGTATGAATTATACTATGAGAGTCCTTGAGACCTGGTATATGCCTCTCAGTCTGTAGCACCTTAAGCTGGTAAGAAAGAAGCTTCCCATTTTTGTCTCCTTGTTCCCAATATCGATGTTTAAGTTTAAATAGAGCTAACTCAGTTTTACGGGGGATTAATTCATTTATTTTAATTCTTAGTTGGAGGATTTTGAGGTGGAGTTGGGAGTTAGGAATTTTTTTGTTCAAATTAAAATACAGTTGTTCTTTAGCTTTAAGGGATTTTTCAAGATCAGCCAATTGTTGCTCTCTTGATTTTTTTGATGGGCAGCAAAACTAATTATTTTCCCGTGAATCGTAGCTTTGAGGGCTTCCCATACAGTGCACATGGAGGTGTCCATGACTTTATTATAAGAAAAGAAAATCTTTAATCTGTGATTTAATGATAGGTAGGAAATCGGGTCTTTAAGGAGAAGTGGGTCAATATGCCAAAAAGAGGATTTTGGTTGAGGAGGGCCCCATAAAAGATGCAATTTAACTGGAGAATGATCTGAAATGACTATGGGAAGAATCAATGAATCAATAGTTTTTTCCACTATGGCAGGGGAAGCAAACCAATAGTCAATTCAACTGTATGATTTGTGTAATGAAGAATAAAAGGTGAAATCTCGGTCATGTGGGTGAAAAAGTCTCCAGACGTCGCATAAACCTAAATCTTTTAGAAGCAGTGAGAAGGCCTTAATACTTCTGGGGTGGGCATCTATGGACATGCTGCTCCTATCTATAGTAGCTTCTAAGACAAGGTTAAGATCACCTCCAAAAATTATTGGAATATTGTCCGAGTTGGCAGATAGAATATGCTGAGCTAGGTTATGGAAAACTCTGGGGAGTCGGAGTTGGGGGCATAAACATTAACGAGCATAAGGGGACCAGAAGGGGTGTTAAATTTAACAATTATCCATCTACCTTCTGTGTCAGAGATGGATTTTATAAGCAACCATTTCAGATTTTTATGGATAAATATAGCTACTCCTCTTTTTTGGAATGAAAAAGAAGAATTGTAAATTTGACCGACCCAGTCTTTTTGAAGTCTATCTACCACCTCTGCTAGTAATTTAGTTTCTTGAAGGAAAGCAATATGAGCTTTGTGTTTTTTAATGTAGGAAAGAATTTGCTTTATCTTACAGGGAGAATTAAGTCCCTTCACATTTCCAAGTATATAAAAGTAAATCAGACATAATGTCACATTAAAAAAGTAAGAAAATAATCGGAACTGTGAGGGACATATAGGTAAGGCAGAGGATGAGTAAGGAGGTAGAAAAAAGAAAACATATATATATATAAGATGATAAGCAGGATCATTCAAGTTGACTAAATAAAGAATGCTAAGCATAATCATCACATATATCCTTATATATACAAAGTAACTAGATAGAAAAGAGGAAGACATTACTTATCAACCACACTATAACACACTAACAATCTAGAGAATATATTCCTTAAGGGAGTGGAGAGATATGAGTCAGCTAACCAGCTGGAGACTCTCTCCCCACACACCAGGGCATCAAAAATTGGAATAGACCAGAGGTGACCAACTGAAAAGAAAAAGAAAAAAAAGTTGATCAGAACCTGAGGTCTAAACTTAATAATATTATGAGAACAATAACAACAGGCAAACTTGGTCTGAAAGTGACTATGCCACATAAAGTAGGGAGCTGTATTAACCTCAGCTTAATATAACAGCTAATATGCTTGAAAAAAGAAAGAACAATATGCCAGAACTTATTAAATATATCCAACAACAGTAAAGGTAATGGAAGTGCCAACTTTTTATAGCTGGAACTTGTAGGTGCTGTGAAAAAATGTAGTTTTTTGCAACTAATTTCCCTTCTTTTTGTGATAGTGGAACTGTATCCTCATTTGCACAGGTCCCAAATGAGATAATTATAGTACTGGGGACAATCCTGGAATTGTATCCTGATTTGTGCAAGTCCCTTCGGGACCTGTACTAAATGGGCTAGATACAGTATTGGAGACAGTCATGATGCAGTGCATGGGCCCAGCAGACTCTGGCACAGATCTTGATACCTTGTGGTGAGGTTCCTTGACACACTACAGGGTGTGGCGTCTGCACCAAAACACTGCTCCATCCCTACCCATTTCATGGCTGGTGCTGCATGCTGCAGCACCTTCCCCATCAGCCTTGTCCCAGTAAACTGGCTAACTGAATTCACAACCGAACTCAGCTCACTGGCACTGTAAGGCAGCTTCTTCCCCAGAGGTGCAACGGACATCCCTGCAATCAATATTACTTAATACATTTTTTGGTTTTTAATATTTTGACCCCAAACTTTCAACATATTCTTCTTATGACCCCACCTCATAAACCCCATAGGTGAACATTTTCAAATCCGTACTGAAACACCACTCAGTGCCACAAGTGCGAAAACAAGTTTCAGACAGGATGTGAAAAATGACAGCTGTACTGTTTATGAGGTGGTGTGGAAAAAGGCACTGGGTCAGAGTAGTGCCAACAACAATAGCGGCAACAATAGTAGCACAGAAAAAGTAGTACCATTTTTGTTTTTGCAGGGGGCTCTGACCCACACCCCGCACCCCTGGACTGAAGGATTCTCACTCGGGGGGGGGGACAGACCACGGGGAAAGTTATAATTCGTGGGTCCATGAAATACTGTTTACATGGCCCCGTGTAAAAAAATGTAAGTCCCAACATGTGTAAAATGTTTGGAGACCAAGATTAGAACCCTGGTCTTTACTGCTGCTGGTTAAGTTGCTCTATGCACCAGCCCTCCATGCCACAGGAGCAGCTTGGCTAGTCTCCTGGATTCTGGTGCCCTTGTGCTGTTCTAGCACCATGGACAGCGACCAGGGAAGTGCTTACTGAAAATGCTGTATATTCCCTTTCACTGTCCATGTTAGCGCTACATGAACTAGCGCTTTGTAGCGTGGTGCTATTCGTGTAGCACTAATCTAACTGGATACCATGAAAAAATGGATATGCTGAAAATCTAGAGTCACAATATTGTAAATTACCAAAGTTATGTGTCTGCATAGAAACTGCACCATGCACGCATGTAACGTGGCCAATTTTAGGAATTCTGTCACTGGATTTTCAACATGGGCTTTTTAGAACCCCATCTCATGAATACTGGCACTGTAATTTCATTACTGGGTCCTGAAAGGGTGATTCCACACAGCGACTGTGCCATTCTGCACCACAGGTGTGAAAACACATTTTGGGCAGGATGTGGGAAATGACAGATGTACTGTTCATGAGATGGAGTAAAAAAATGGGTATGTTGAAAATCTGGAGTCAAAATATTGTAAATTATCGAAGTTATGCACATGTGTAGAAACTGCGGCCATTTTTAGGAATTTTTTCACCAGATTTTTAACAATGACTTTTTGGGACCCCACCTTATGAACACTGGCACTGTCATTTCATTAATTGGTCCTGAAAGGTGATTCTGGACAGCAACTGTGAAATCACCTTCAGGGCCTGACTAATGAAATGACAGTGCTAGGGTTCATGAGGTGGGGTCCCCAAAAGGCCACATTAAAAATTGGTATAAAAATGTTTAAAAAATGATAAAGTTATCAACATAAGTTCAAAATGCCACTGAAATACATTATACGGCACTTACCTTGAATCCTCAGTTTTGTTCGACTTTTGAAGAGTGCAGACATGTCCTGGTCCACAGAAGATGGCATTGGCTGACCTCCAGAGGTAAATATAGAATAAGGGGATGAGTGGGGGGTGGGTGCTCAGTGGGAGGGTAGGGTTGGGGTAGGGAGATGGTGGGGATGATGAGGGACCATTTTCTTTCTTCTAGGTTAAAAAACAGACATCGGGGATTCTTTTTTTTCTTTTCAGGAAACTTAGCACACTCTTTTGGGACACTGGGGGTGGGCTCCCCGGTGTCTCACACTACTGGGAGTGTGTAAATGCTGACACGAGGATTTGGCCCCCGATGTCTGCAATGGTAAATAATCAAGGGGCTGCAAAGGGGGGGATGCTTCCCACACTGGGGGTGGGCACTCCGGTGTTGGATAACAACTTGTAATAACAATAATAAATAAATTAATTAATTCAAGAAAAAGAAAGAAAGAAAGAAAGAAAGAAAGAAAGAAAGAAAGAAAGACACTGCCACCGGGGATTGGGTCTCCCAGTGTGTAGAGAAATGTTGAACTAAGGCACAGTCAGGATGGGGGGGCTACAATGATAGTAGCTCGGTCCCTGACCTATGAGTTGTGATAGCAGCAGGGGTTGCACTATATGACACAGCTGTCATTTATTAAAGACAACTGTGTTGTATAGTGCAAACTGCTGCTGTCACAAAAATTCAGTTATAAACAGAACTTTGATTTTTGAAATGTGCATGCTCAGAAACAGAGCATTTCTATTAAATATTTAAAAAACTACCTAACTACGGGACCTAAAAAGAACAAAAGCACACACCCTGGACCAACCTCTGTCAAACCTGAAAGTTTCAGATTTCAAAGGCTCCTATTTTTTAAGTTATTGGGTGGCAAAAAAAGTCTTAAGATTCCCAAAAAATGACATTTTTGAGATTTTTTTGTGCCTCTCTAACTTTGCCTCTCCTGCAAATTTACAGGACCAAGAGATCCTGGCACAGAGGCTGAGCTTTTCAAATTTCATGTAAATCGGTTGAACAGGGGCTAAGTTATTAAAGTGCAAACATCTGAGTTTAACATAGACATACTAACATACTAAAAAGCCAGCAGAATAGGCCAAATGGTCTGTCTTGTCTGCTTGAAAGCCAGCAACCTAGTGGTTGCTCGCCTTACCACCCTCCAGCCCCCAAGAGGGTCTTCTTTAGTTTCAGTTTCCCCCTGTACCTGTCCCACCCCTTCTTGAATCCCTCCACTGTGCCCTCCTCTACCAGCCTCCCAGGCAGCACATTTCATGGCTTCACCACCCTCGCAGTGAAAAAATGCCTCCTATGCTCCCTCCTGTAGTTTCCCCCCTCCAGCTTCCACTCAAGGCCCCTGGTTGTTCCCCCCTTCTTTAGCCTAAAAAGCTCCTTGGTGCCACTCCTGGTTATTCCTTTTACATACTTGAAAACCTCTATCATATCTCCCCTGTCCCTCCTCTCCTCCAGTGAGTAAAACCCAAGCTCTTCCAGTCTCTCTTCATAAGGCTTCCCCTCCATGCCCTGAATCATCCTGGTCACTCTCTTCTGGACCCTCTCCAGAAGCGCTATGTCCTTCTTCAGATGAGGTCTCCAGAACTGTACACAGTACTCGAGCTGTGGCCTGACCAAGGCATTATACAGAAGGAGGATCACCTCCCTCCTTCTGGCTGTAATTCCCCTGGCTATGCAGCCCAGTATCCTGTTTGCTTTGGCTCAGTTTTTCTACAATTTTCAGAGTTATTCATTTTGATGTCTATCACCACCCCTAAATCCCTTTCTTCCAATGTGGCTTGCAGTGTGACCCCCCAGGGTGTATTCTTGGCCCGGGTTTTTTACCCCCAAATGTAGTACCTTACATTTCCCAATTAAATTTCAGTCCCCATCTCCTTGACCACCCCTCCAGGGTATCCAGATCCCCCTGGACCACCTCCCTCACTTCTTCGCAATCCACCAGTGCTCCCAGTTTTGAATCGTCTGCAAAGAGACTCAACCTATTCCTAACCCCTCCCTCCTAACCCTAATATACAGGCACTATTGTGCTATATATATATATATATATATATATATATATATATATATATATGTATATATATATATATATACCAAATCTAGCACTGGACACTTTCCTAGCCAAATATATCCCAGTGCAGGACAAGCATGCGCCCCTCACTAGAAGGAGGGTCCGAGGTACTGTCCCCAAATGGCTTCATGGGGATCTCTTCTCTCTAATGAAACACAGGGACAAATGCTGGGAGACCTATAAGGCCTCTCTCAGTGCCAATGATCTTGCCACCTACAAGTGCCTCAGAAACTCCTGCAAAAAAGCCATCAGGGCCGCCAAAAGCGAGTTCTGCCAATCTGCACTACTCTCTTCAACCAACAATCCAAGGAGTTTTTGGCAGAACATAAAAAGTGCAGTCAGGGACTCTGCGAGAGGACAAGCCATGGATTTGCTCATTGATGGGGCCAGCTGCAATGGCCCCCACACAATTGCTAACACCTTTAGCACTATGTTCTCTGAACAGACCACCCCCCCTTCCTTCTGCCCCCGCCGCCCCCAAGCCCTCTAACTATAACCCACCTGTAAAGTCCCCCCCAACTCCACTTGACCTGGACCCGCACCCAGACCCTCCTTCTTTCTACAGCAGGTGTCTATCACCGAGACCCAGAGGCTGCTCACTAGCCTCTCCCCC
The DNA here is from genome assembly GCA_016271365.2 of Neoceratodus forsteri. Classification (NCBI taxonomy): domain Eukaryota; kingdom Metazoa; phylum Chordata; order Ceratodontiformes; family Ceratodontidae; genus Neoceratodus; species Neoceratodus forsteri. Next base: position 1,735,754,504 of record CM057449.1, read on the forward strand.
CACACCAGCCCAGGGCACAATAACATTGAGCCAAAACTGCTCAGGTTAGGTGCACACCTCCTAGCCTGGCCAATGACACATATCTTTAATGCCTTCCTCACCACTGGTGTCATCCCTGACATCTGGAAAATAGCAAAGATCACCCCTGTCCTCAAACAAGGAAACCCGAAAGATCCCCTGAACTATCGGCCGATTGCTATTCTCTCGGCCACATCTAAACTCCTAGAGAAAGCTGTGGTCTCTCAGTTAACTGAGAACCTACAGGAGCACAATCTCCTGTCCCTGACCCAACACGGGTTTAGGAAGGGGCACAGCACAGCTACCGCCCTCGCTGTAGTCACCTCGCAGATCCGAACTGCAACCGATCAGGGCAACTTCACTGGTGCGATTTTTGTGGACTTATCCAAGGCCTTTGACAGGGTAGATCACTCCCTCCTCAGCGCCACTCTGCTGTCCCTTGGACTCTCGAACCCTGCTCATGCCTGGTTCCATAATTACCTTACTGATAGGAAGCAATACACAAACTTCAACAGGACCCTCTCCAGCCTCACCACTGTCCAATGTGGCGTCCCCCAGGGGTCTGTCCTTGGCCTGATGCTCTTCTCCCTTTTCATCAATGAATTGCCATCCATCATCACCCATGGGTTTGCAGCCCTATACGCTGATGACCTCGTCATATTGGATAGTGCCCGAAACATCAGCACCATCAATTCCCAACTGAACGCTGACTTCAAGCAGATACAAGCCTGGCTGTGCGAGCATAAGCTTGTCATCAACCTCAAAAAAACCCAGGCTATGCTCTTCAGGTCCCTGAATAGAACAAACTCCTGCCCTACCCCCCTTCTAATATGCGGGGCTGATGACCTGCCCGTGCAGATAGCTGCTGCTGTCAAGTACCTTGGCGTGACCCTAGACTCCCAGCTGGACCTTTCCCTGCACATCAGGAACATCTGCAAGGCTATGAATGTCAAACTCGGACTCGCATACAGAGCCAAAAACTGCCTCACACCGGCCGCTCGGATGGCCCTAGCCAGGGGTGTTCTCCTCTCCTCCCTCTGTTATGGGCTAGTGACCTTCTCCCCTATGCCAAAATCCAATCTCTCAAAATGGGATATGGCCTACAACAGCATCTGCCGCTTTGCGCTCTGCGCCCCTCCCCTGACACACCGCTGTGACCTTTATACACACCTTGAGTGGCTCCCCCCTGAGAAACATCGCACCTTCGTAGTAGGGGCTTCCATCGACAACATCATTAGAACATCCACCCCCTCGGCCCTCACCCTGTCCTTCTTCCCCGGCAACTCTTCCCACCACCTTAGGTCAAGAGAGGCACTAAAATGCATGGTTCCTAGAACACGTACCCTTCTGGGTGATCGGGCATTCGCCAACTATGCTCCCAAGCTATGGAACTCGTTCCCTACCCTTACTCGATCCACCCTCTCCCATCCAGGGTTCAAAACATCTCTATGGGCATTCCTTCAGGGCTCCTCCACCTGTCCTTGTGCCCCGTAGCCCCTTGAAGAATCCTCTCACGGGGGGTTGCGCACCCCAGGTCCGCTGCACTTACTCTCCTGGTCACTGGACTAGATTTTTTTTGGATAATGTAATGTTATTTTTGTTAGTACCTGTAACACCACTGTATGTAAATTTTTGTTGGTCCCTGCAATCACCACTGTATGTAAATCTGACTCGCTCACTATATGTATATGCTCTATCTTAACTCTCCCGGGCTGTCTGTAACCCTCCCCGGGCGGGTGTCTTTTTACTGGTTGCCTTTTTTTCACTATATGACATGTAATACTCTTTGTGTTCAAATACTCTTTGTGTTCAAGTCCTATCTGTCACTGTACATGTTATCCAAGCTTGTAACCCTCCCGGGTCGCACCTGAAAATAGGCACTTGGCTGTCTAGTGTGACTTACCCGGTCAACAAAAGCAAATAAATAAATAAATAAATGTATACAGTGAAGATCACCAGGATAAAACCCACTTCTAAGGCATTCTGCAGTATGCTGCAGCAGATTACTGCAGTAAACAATGTCATTTCAATGGGAATTAATCCCTTTTGTCATGCAGGAAAATGTGACACTGCCAGGATGAAGTGAATGTCAGTTTCCTGCATGACAAAAGTGACTAATTGAAATTACATTGTTTTTCACAGTATCTCTACTGCAGCATGCTGCAGAGTATTCCAAAATGCTGCAGAATTGGGTTCCATCCTGACGAACTTCACTATTTATTTATTTATTTGCTTTTGGTAACCGGGTAAGTGCAATAGGCATAAGGTTGCCTATTTTCAGGCATGACCCAGGAGAACACAATTTAGACATACATAATTATATGTGTGACGCAGCACATGAAAAGCAGCACAGTTCAGAGTCAATCAAAAACTTTGGGTATGGGGAGACATATTCTGCAACAAACAAGATAGGTTTAAATGGTATGATGCAGTTACAAAACAGTAGGACAAGTAACACAAGATCAATACAATGTAAGAACACAGGCATTGCAGTAGAGGGCATACATAGAAACAATATAGCAAGTCCCAATTTGGTGGTTAAAGAACAGGGGAGAGGAAGGAGAGTGATAGGAAGGAGAGGGAGAGAGAGAGAGAGAGAGGGGGTGGGGATGAGAGAGAGGACCTGAAAGAGGGTGTTAAGAGAGGGAGGGAAAAGATGTCAGAGAAGTGAATTACTTTGCAAAAAACAGGGCAAGGGAAGAAAAAAGTAGAACTAAGGTGGATTAAAGCAAGTGCAGGGGTTAGTATCGCGCAAGTGCTTGTGGTGAAGTTTCTTAAAAGTGGCATGGGTGGTTGCTTGTCGAATAGTTTGAGGTATGGAGTTCCAGTATTTTGGAGCCGTGTGAGAGATAGCGTGTGCACCCATATTAGTTCTGTATCTGAGAATGTGAAAAAGGGCTTGGTCAGTCGAGAGTAGCCCATAGGAGAGAGGTTTTGTGTCCAGTAGGGAGGTGAGGGATTGGGGGAGGCCTGATCTGACAACACAGTCAATTAGTGAGCCAAAGGACTGGAGTCGGTGGGTGGAGGGGCACAGCCATTTTAAGTCAGTATAGAGCTGGCAATGGTGTTTGTAACGTGGTGATGCAGAGGCATAGCGGCAGATGCTATTGTAGGTGGTGTCCCATTTATGGAGGGAGGATTTGGAGGCAGATAGGTAGGTGATTGAGCCATATGCTAGGGCTGGGAGAAGAAAGCCTTGGGCCACAGCTAGTCTAGCTGAAGGGGTAAGGGCATAGCTAGTTCGGTAGGCACTACCTATTTTGGCGTTTACCAACTAACAAGTGGTTGTAATGTGCAGATCAAAGTCTAGAGATTCATCGAGAGTAACACCCAGGTATTTAAAGGAATTGGTGCTAATCAGTGGGGAGCCGTCCGCATACGGGATTCTTATGGCATTTTGATTTGCTTTAAGTCTAGCAGATGAGCCAAAGAGCATAGAGTAAGTCTTACTAGAGTTGAGAACAAGTTTGTTTTCAGTGAGCCAGGATTGAATACTTGTGAAGTCTGAGGCAAGAGGGTGGTTTAAGTCAGCAACAGTTCTAGCACTGTGGTAAATAACTAGATCGTCAGCATAGAGCAGAGATGAACAGTTAGGTGCAAGGAGTGGGATGTCGTTAATGAAGATAGAGAAAAGTAAGGGCCCAAGGATTGAGCCCTGGGGCACTCTGATGTGAATAGAAGAAAGATCTGATATGGCTGAGTTGAACACTACAGCTTGTTTTCTGTCGGACAGTTAGCTTTCAAACCAGGCCACTGCATCAGTGGCGAAACCTAGGGAGCGTAGTTTTGTAAGAAGAAGGGTATGGTTGACCAGGTCAAATGCCTTAATTAGGTCGATGAAAACTGCACCTGTCAGGAGGCCCGAGTCCATGGAGGCATTTATGTCATTGGTGAGTTTGAGGAGGGCGATGGAGGTGCTGTGTCCTTTGCGGAAGCCATGCTGTGAGCTAGATAGAAGGTTGTATTTTTGGAGATATACTATGGATTGGGTGGACACTAGTTTTTCCAAAATTTTGCTAAGTACAGAGAGAATTGCAATAGGACGGTAGTTCTTTATTTCTTTAGGATCACCCTTTTTAGGAATTGGGGTGACTTTGGCTATTTTCCAGATAATAGGAACTATACCACAGCATAGAGACAGGTTGAAAATTTTGGTTAGGGAAGAGGCTGTAAGTGGAGCAGCGGCTTTCAGGAGCCTAGGTTCAAGTCCATCAGACCCCGTGCTGGTACTGTCAGGAATGGTGAGTAGCAGTTTTAGCACTTCTCCTCTTTTAATGCTCCGGAACCTAAAGGGTGGGTGTGAGAGTAGCGGTTTGGTATCGCTAGGCGGTGCAGTGTTGTGGACAGGAGGGAAGGAGGTGAGGTAATTTGTTAGATCTGAGAAATGGTGATTAAAAGAGTTTGCTATGGTCACCGGATTATTGCAATGAATGCCATTTAACAGCATATCACTGGTGTGGGCCCTGTGATTTGCTGCAAGGAGTGTTTTTATGGTTGACCAAAATTTCTTTGAGTCCCCTGAGGCTTTTATCAGCAGGTCCTTGCAGAAAGAGCTTTTGGCTAAGAGAATGTTTTTCTTGCATGAGTTTCTCAGAGAACGATAGTGATTATGGTCGGTCTGCATCCCAGTGATTCTGAAACGCCACCACGCTTTGTCCCTGGCCCTTATTTGGGTAAGTAGGGCTTTTGTTAACCACTTGGTCTGGGTTCCATGAATCCGGCGGGTGATACGGGGAGCATGGGTGTCTTGGAGAAGATCAAAGTGGACCAAGAAGTAGTCTAGAGACGATTGGGCATTTGCTGAGGTGTAGATAGGAGACCAATCAATCAGTGAAAGAGCATATGTAGACTGCGCTAAGTTAAAATTGGCCAGATTGCAGAAGGTAATGAGTTTTGGGGGCGGAGATGGTTTACTGGTAGAGTGCCAGATGCAGTAGAGAGGGGAGTGATCACTAATTGCATCCAAGGGTACCTGCAACTTCTAGCCAGCTGTCAGGGCGGTTTGTAAGGATCCAGTCAATGAGAGTACTGGTCCAAGGGGGAGCCATGACCCTTGTTGGGTCTGTGATCAGTTGGTGAAGGTTGTGGCCTTGTACCAAGGTGTAAGAGGACTGGTTTGCATTACTAATCCAGTTTAGGTTTAGGTCTCCCAGTATAAGGACTTCATTATGACGAATGGTGCTGTCTATTAGGGAGAGGAGTTCTTCAAGACCCTTACTGCCACTAGCAGGAGGGTTATTAGCTAGGTTGCCGTCTTCCTCCTCAGCTGCTTATGAAGTAAGTGAATTCAGTTTCGGCAGCTGCTTAAAATTTATTTGCAGAGCAAGGGAGGTAGCCCTGCTGGGGATTTCAGAAGGAGGAAAACTAAAAGGAAGAGCCCGAAGTGCTCGGGGAGCTGCTCAGACTGCACTTCAAGCTGCTGGCTTTGTGATAACTTATTATTAGTAGGTTCCTTGTCTTTTAGTGGTCGATGGGCAAGTTTGGGGTTCAAATGCGTAATTTTAGCTGAGGTTAGCAAGACCGAGATAAGTAAAAAGAATGCAGCTTGAGAATTATCCTGGTCTAGACCGCAAAAGAGGATAGCGCTTTGAGTGAATTAGGGTTAGAGTTAAAATATTTGGTTATTATTTTACTGAGCATGCAGATTTGGTGAGGGGGATTGAAGGTGATGAAAGTACAGGTGTAGGTGAAAAGATAGAAGGAAAATGTGGTGTTGCCTCAAGTGGCAGAAAGCTATAATCTGCAGGTGGAAAAGTGAGCTGATTGGTTAAAAAGCCCACGGCCAGCCCTATATAAGGGAAAGCTGACCAAGGGTGGTGGTGGGGGTGGTGGGGCCTCCTCTGCTCCCTAACACTGCTGACGTCCTACAATAACTCGCGGCTGTCCGTACCTGACTGGGCTCCGGAGAAACAGGCTGGAGGGAGGGCTTCCGGAGCCTGGCCCTCGCGACCGTCCGACCACCCGCTGCTTCGGGAGGGGGGTCCGATTCCAAATCTGATGGGAAGAGGAGACAGGAGACAACTTTAAGTAAGTAAGGGCCTTTTGTTTGCCACACAGGGGGAAGGGGTGAGAGAAAGGGGAAGGCTCAAGATACAGTTTCAGAAAGCAGCAGCTTATACAGGAATGAATAGCAAAGTACAATTTATGGCTTATTTACTGACTCTAATAAGTAGCAAGTTAGGCAACGAAAAAAATGTGCAAGGCAAAAAGGAAAAAGAAAATAAAATGTGCAGCTTTAGACTTGATTCTACAGTTTTGGGCAGGGGTCACAATGGAATGGATTGAAAAGAATGCCTTAGTCTACAGTCAAGCAGCTCGAGTCTCCACAGAGGTGCTGGTTTTGCTTGCTTGTGAGGAAAAGATGCCAACTTTAAACAATGGCCATTTAAAGCGCCAACTTAGCTATATTCCGGTTGCCACAATTGGGAGAGGTTAAGTAAAAATAAGTAGCTAAAGTCAAAGTTTTAAAAGTACGTGGGTATACAAAAAAGCTGTAGCATGGGAGACTATCTCCACCCAAAGTTCGTTCAGCAGTTTCAACGAAAAAATAGGCGCCAATGTCCCTCCTCTGCTCCCTAATGTTGCTGGCATCCTACAATAACTCACGGCTGTCCGTACCTGACTGGGATCTGGAGAAACAGGCTGGAGGGAGGGCTTCAGGAGCCTGGCCCTAGTGATCGTCCGACCGCCCGCTGCTTCGGGGGGGGGGTCCGATTCCAAATCTGACTGGGCTCCGGAGAAACAGGCTGAGAGGGAGGGCTTCGGAGCTGGCCTCATGACCGCCCAACAGCTATGCTGTATTGAGGGGTCCGATTCCAAATCGGACTGGGCCCGAGAAACAGGCTGGAGGGAGGGCTTGAAGCCTGGCCCTCGCAACTGTCCGACCGCCAGCTGCTTCGGGGGCTCCAATTCCAAATCTGACTGGGCTTCAGAGAAACAGGCTGGAGGGAGGGCTTCACTATACTGTATATATATATATATATATATATATATATATATATATATATATATATATAATTGGCATTTGTTGATGAAATAGCCAAATATTAGGCATGCACTGTCATTCTGCCAGTGTTTCAAGATGTGAAGAGTTTCGTAATGGCATATTGTATGGTTTGTGAGATACGGAGTGGAAAAAAACAGATAAGAAAACACTTTGGGATTTTTTGCCATCATCTACAGCCCAGACAGAATGAAATTGTTTCCTGAAAATTTCAAGGATGATGGGGTCTGTGCCCAGCGTGTGCCTTTGGATAGTATGGTAGGAAGATATCTCACCATTTTTGAAATATAACTTTTTTGTAATAGTTGCTAGACAGGCAGGTAAATGAAAACAGTCTGAACTGTTAATTGATAAGAATTTATTGTTCATGCTCAGAGAAATACTGTTTTTCCATCATCTTGCTTTTTTTTCCTGTTTTACAAATTGATTTCTCAAGACATGCTACTTGCTAAGGAATGACAAAGACCTGTATTTAGGTCTCAGTCACAAGCTTAGTTCCCTTATTGTATTATTATTTAAAAATATCGATAGCAAGTATGTCTTTTTGGGCTGAGAATCGTATTGCCTGTCACTCGCTTAGTTAAGGATTATTGATCCGGAAATAACCATTTGTAGCTCTTTACAGTTCGAATATCACTATTTGAACTAAAAAGACTGTGAACAGTAAAGGTCCATGATTGTTCGAACTGCCATAGCTCCCTGGTGTCTAGTGGCACCCCCATATGCCGATTTCTGTCCCCTGAAGATAAATGTATCCCTGGTAGTCTAGTGGTCCCTCCCTCCCTGTTCTCTGATTGCTGTCCCGCTAGTAAAAAATAATTTCTCTCTGGTAGTCTAGTGGTCCCTCCCCCATTTTCCGATCGCCAACCCTGTGGTAAAAAAAAAATATTTCCCTGATAGTCCAGTGGTCACTTTCTCCTCCCCCATTCTCTGATCACTGTCCCATATTAAAAAATAAATTTCTTTGGTAGTCCAGTGGTCCCTCCCATTCTCCACTCATCATCCCCATATTAAAAAACATTTTTCTGGAAGTCCAGTGGTCCCTCCACCCTCCCTGATGTCTGATCGCTGTCCCTATGGCAAAAAATAATTTCCCTGGTAGTCCAGTGGTCCCTCTCCCTTCCTCCATTCTCTGATCACTGTCCTGTATGACATTATTTATTATTTCATTGGTAGTCCAGTGGTTCCTACACCATTCTCCAGTCACCATCCTGTATGACTTATAATTTCATGGTAGTCCTGTGGTTCCTCCCCACTCCCCCATTCTCTGATCTCTGTCCCCATGGTGCCATTTATATCCCTGTCTGACTGTATAGAAATAAAAACTGTTCCTCAATGTTTTTTTTTCTTGCAAAAAATAACGGTCCCTCGTCGATCAGCCCCCCACACCCCCAGCTCCCACTCAGCACCAACCACCCCACACCCCCAGTACACCCCCACACACCCTCACTCACTTGAACAGGTCCCAGGTTTGAGATCCACTCTCCAATCAAAGACACATCCTGCTGCTGGAACCGGCGACTGCAATATGAGAAACTAAGGTAAATGCAGTTCAATGTATTTCAATGGGAGGTTCAACTTTTTCAATTACTTACCCATTTTTGACATTTTGACCTCAGATTTTCACCATGGCCTTTTGGGGACCCCATCTCATCAACAATATGACAGTCATTACACAACTCCGTGAAAGGTGATTTTTCTGCAGTCCTTGGCCACAATTCACATTTCGTCTGGGATCTTAAAATATTTCCTGCCCATGTTCATGAGGTGGTGTCATAAGAAGGTTATTTTTTTAAATTTGGGATCAAAACTTATAAAAATGGCAGTTATGCCCATTCATTACAATTTCACTATGCACACTCGTAACTTTGAAAATCTGAAATATTTTGACCCCTAATTTTCAACAGAGCCTTCTAATTATCCCACCTCATGTATTTCACAGCTGTCAATTTTCAAATCCTGGCCAAAATCTGTTTTCACGCCTGCAGCACAGAATGGTGTTGCAGTTGTGTGGAATTATGTTTTGGCAGGGATTCAAAAATCTGTTGTCCTATAAATGGAAGTGCAGTGCCCTTCCACAGCTACATACATATACACATCTATGAAGCATGGGAGTACAGGGCCCTTTGGGCCATGTGCATCAACAGACAAATAAGAATATGATTACGCTATCTCAAAAATTATAGATGGGTAGGAGAGCAGGTCCCAGAGGGCCCTGTACTCCCACAGGCAACTAAGGCTATGATTACACTATCTCAAAAAATAAGGAAATTCTTTGCGGAAAAACTACATTAATCCATCAGTTAGGATTCAGGATAAAGCAACAAAAGTAGGGAAATATGACATTAGGGTTTCCAAACGTAAAACCCCTGCCCCACCCTTGAAACACATAAGGGGTGGAGTCATCCTTGGGGTTGTCAACCCTAATGCTCACCCCATTGTATACACTCATGAAACATACACACCTGCCTCCATCACATCTAAGCTATTCTGTTACTGTAATGGGGTGAGCATTAGGGTTGACAACAGCTAACCCCTTAGCATTTTATGCTGTTTTAGACAGTATGCTGTGACAGAAAAGTGAACTGCTCTTTAAATTTGAGTATTTGTTAAATAAATACAGCAGGTAACATGAGTTATTGCTTCCTGATGGCTCCTTGAGGTGACCGAGTGGCATCTGCAAACCTACTTCAGTTCAACAGTTTTCTTCATTTAACAGGGAATATGTATATATATATGTGTGTATATATATATATATATATATATATATATATATATATATATATACACACACCTTTGGGTACACTTGGGTGGGCTCCCCATATGCCACTTGAGTTTAGGAGGATACATGCTGCTGACAGGGGGATTGGGCACCCCCATCATCAAAGAAAGTGGGCTAGGGTGGTGGGGGGCATTCAACACTGGGAGTGGACATCCTGGTGTTGGCAAGATAAAAGTAACTAAAAATGTTCTGGGCTCACTGGGGTAGGCTCCCAGTGTGCCACATAAATGTGTGTGTGCCTGTGTGTGTGTGTGTGTGTGTGTTGGGCACCCCAATGTCAGTGAGGTATTCGTAGGGCAGACAACTTCGATGCAGGAGTTTGCATCAAAACTTTCAATGCAGGATTCTGCATTGATGATGAAAGACATTGGGGGACAGTTTTTTTATTTAACAGGTAATAAAAAAACAACATTTGGGCACACTGGGGCAGGCTCCCAGGTGCCACATCAGTGGTGCTGGTGGGGGGGGATTCCTGCCGCTGACATGGGGACTGGGCCCTCCAATGTCAGCAATGCAATAAATAGGGTACAAAACCTTAAATGGCACTTTGATGCCGGATTCTGCATCGAAAAAGTCTGCAATCCTGCATTGTGCCTGACATCTATTTCTTCCCATAGGAAATAATGGGAAAAACTTAAATCAATAACTTTAGAAAGGATTAATATTTTTACACCAAATCTTCAAAAGGCACATATGTGAGGCCAAGGCTTTCTACCCTGCAAATATCATGCCTGAACTTAAACTATTTCTGAAATAGATGTGGACAAAAAAACTGCCAACCCCCTCAAACCTTCTTTATTTTTAACCCCCGTATCTCGGAAATGCTTATACATATACAACCTATACAAACAAATTTTGTCACATACAAAGAGCTGCCCAATGTGACACAGCATCCTAAATGTCATACAAACACCTCAAACCATCATAAAGTTATAGACCCAAAAAAATTACCCTGTAACATTAAACTCCCTCATCAACTCTGACTATACTGTCGCTACTGTGACAGTATAATAGATAGATAGCTAGATAGATACATACTGTAGATAGATAGATATAGTTTTATAGATAAATAATAGGTAAGGGTGGTACACAAGGATGTATACCCATTGAGGGGACTAATTAGGGCTATAAAGCCACGAGCCTGAAGGGTAAGTGGCTTTATTGGTCTAATTAGCCCCAGAGATGGGTATTCTTCCAAGAGTTCCCCCCTTACCCATTGTTTGTTGAGTATAATACAGTAGGATGGTTATTGTTCTGAAAATTGCATTTGCAGTCATATTATGGCACATGAAGGTCTCTTGCAGCAAGGAGGGAATAGTGTATATGAGTGCAAGTAGGAGTTGGGTGATTTCTGGTTTTTCAGAGGGTTTTGTGTGTCCTTTTGTCCAGGTTATTTTGCAGCTTGTTAATTGTTTTGGATCACTTCATAATGCTACATTAATTGTTGTATTAGTGGTGTCCCATAGGGTTTAATGTAGTGCAGGTGTATGCTTTTTATTAGTGTAGGCGTATATACTTTTAATTGTTTGATTAGTATAGGTATATAGCTTTAATTAGTGTAGGTATATAGCTGTAATTGATTAATTAGTGCAGGTATATACTTTTAATTGATGGATTAGTCACAGGTATGACAGGAGTACATGTCAATACACTCTGACAATTGGCTCCTGAGGTATTCACTCCCAACAATTCATTCCAACAAACATTCGCTCCATTGTGATCTCGCTCCAATCAATTTCGCTCCTGCATGCTATTACCTGACAGCAACTGACAGCTACTGAACTGACAGCTACTGACAGCAACTGACAAACAAAGAGCACAGTGTTACATAGAGCCACATTATTGAGTGAAGAACACCAATTGGCAATGACTACATGCAATGATGTGGTCCAGAATGGATGGCTAGCAGTATAAATGAACCTAGTCTGTGGCTATGGCTCTGTTTGTGACTACCTTTTAGTGAAAATGACTTGCCGCTTCATCACCTCTGAGCGCCAAAAAGAAAACTTGTGGATGAGAATAACTTTATCTATACGTCCCAGAAACCGGGAGTCAAGGGAAAAGGCATATAGCAATGTGAGCGTGCAGTACAAATAGTAAAGGTTTGCCATGCACTCATTCACACAGCCTCCATTGATGACCCAAGTATTATTTATCAGTTTTCCACATACACGCATGCATCAGACCCATGTGCTGTGGAGAAATCAGAAGCTGTTAGTATTGCAGAGGTGTACAAAGGAAAATGGATGGAGAGCTTGAACAACTAATCACTGGGAATGCCCCAACTGTGTCTCGGAAGGTGTATCATGACAATGTGGAACAGCTCGTCTGCATTATTGGTAAAAGTGAGGAACATACTATGGAGGAGCTTCTTAGGGGAATTGCACATAGCTTTGACTATTAATCTTTCCAGTTACCACATCTAATGGATTTCTAACATTTTCTTAATAAAGTATTGTGTTTTTAACATACCTGGATCAACTCAGGTGGCAACTGCCTTACTAACTACTTCACTTCCTGCCTACACATGGTAACTAAGGGATAACTAAGGCAGCGACTGACTTACTAAATACTTCACTTCCTGGATTTTGTTGCTTCCTGCTGTTTTGTTGCAATTTGCTGACTTTGTGCTGTACTGTTAATGTTGATGGTAATGTTAGTAAAGTCGATTTATTTTGCGATGCATATGGGAGTGAAAAGTAGCACACGGGAGAGAACTGATGCTCTACTGAGTTGTTACAGGAGCGAACTTACTTTGGAGCAAATTGTTGGGACTGAATTTGTGAGGAGCAAAAAGTCGGGAGCAAATTGTCATGCTCCCATATGACAGATTAGTTACAGATGCTGTATACAGGGAAATAAATGATGGTCTTTTCTGAGGGGAAAAGTTCCCATCCATGTATTATATCTATATAATACCTGGTCCCTATAGGAGCAGGATATAGTGTATTTCCCTGCATACCGCCCCAATTAAACTTGCATTCCAAACAATTAAAGCTGAATGCTTCCTGATTAAAGTTGTATACCACTTAATTACCATGGGAGAAAAACATCCATAGACCAACATTATGCCCACCAAAACAAACAACTTAATGACCAATTAAATCAATAAACACATCACTGAATGCAGTAGTTGAACCATTCAAGAAATTCCTATGATAATTATCACACCTAATAAGCCCTCTAACAAAAAAACAGCCTTATCTGATAAGCTCATGAACAAAAACACAGCCTCACCTAATAAGCCTGCTCACAAAAACACATCCTTCAGGTACAAAAAAAGGCACCATTCTCATGTATTATATGAAGTAAATGCTAGGCAACTGTGGAATACAAGGCTACATACCAATCTCAGGGGCTACTTAGGGCAATAATGCCACTTGCCCTTTGGGCTTATGGCTTATAACCTGAATTAGCCCCATCGATAGGTATATATACTTGTAGACCACAGTTGCCTAGCATTTATTCTATACACATACATTTATATATTCTTTGCAAAAAACTAACTTAATGCATCAATTAGGGTTGAGGATAAAGTGACAAACATAGGGAAATATGACGTTAGGGTTCCCAACCGTAAAACCCCTGCCTCACCCCTGAAGCAAATGAGGTGTAGAGTCTTCCTTGGAGTTGTCAACCCTAATGCTCACCCCATTGCAGTAACAGAAAAGCTAAGATGTGATGGAGACAGGTGTGTATGTTTCATAAGTATGCAATGAAAATGGGGTAAGCGTTAGGGCTGACAACACCAAGGAAGATTTCATCCTCATTCCTTCAGGAGTGGGGCAGCAGTTTTAAGGTTGGTAACCCTAATGTCATATTTCCCTATGTTTGTCACTTTATCTTCAACCCTAACTGATGCATTAACATAGTTTTTTTGCAAAGAATTTCCTTACTTTTTGAGATAGTGTAACTGTAGCCTTATTTGCCTGTGGGAGGGCCCTGCACTCCCACCCATCTATAGTTTTTGAGATAGTATAATCATATCCTCATTTGCCTGGACCCTGCGCTCTCATCCCTCCATAGATGCATATGTGTATGTATATGTGGAAGGGCCCTGTGCTGCCATTTATAGGACAACAGTGAACAAATTGTTAACATAGCCATCTTATTACCCCCTCATGTACCCAGTACAAAAAAATGTTTGCATCCTCACCAAAATGTAATTGTGCATAACTGCAATGTCATTTGGTGCCACAGGTACAAAACACATTTAGACCAGGGTTTGAAAAATTATAGCTGTGACATACATGAGGTGGGGGTAATAAGAAGTCTATGTTGAAAATTTAGGGGCAAAATATTTAAAATTTCCAAAGTTACAAGCATGCATAGTGAAATTGCAACAAATGGTTATAACGTAGCCATTTTTACATATTTTGACTCCAAAATTTCATGGTAGCCCGTTAACATGGTGACTGAATTTTTGGTACCACAATTAGAGCACTACAACAAGGGCAAGAGTGACAGGAGTGATTTTAGTAGTAGTAGTAAAAATTTTCTTCTGATATCAGAAAAGGATAACCCAATTTAGCTGAAGCTCATTTTCAGTGGTGTGCCATAATACAAAATATCAGTTCCACAATAGAATCACATAATATATGTTAAAAACATACAATACAAAACAACAATACTGTCTTACAATATCCCAATAAATAAGCATACATAGTATCTCATACAACTCTCAACTACAGCAAACTCTTGGAAACTTACTATAGCAGCATTTATAAACCACGATCTCTTGGCATTCCAAGATAGTACACTCTTGTTTAACCTCAGGTGGCCTGGTAAAGTATCCCATAGTCTGGGACCCATGTGTACAAAACTAGAATTACCCATTACAGTTTTCATAACTGGCACCAAATACTCAAATTCCCGTGCTTCACGTAAATCCTTTTTCACACTCCGCTCCCCTGTTAATTCTAACATATAGTCAGGCATTTTTTTAGTTGGCAATGATATACCAGGTATATCATATGAAGGATTTGTCACTCCATCAAATGTATCCAGTCTGAGGCTCTATAAAGGGAGCAATGATGCGTATTCCAGGGTATGTCTAGGATAAACCATGCAAGCCTGTTGTATAGTACATCAGTGCTGCACAGCACACCTCTAGTGGCACCTCCAAAAACATCACCATCATCTTGAGTTTTGATCGCCCCGCACTGACATCTTCTTTGGTGCCACAACAATTTTACTCCCTTTTGGGGCATGCCCACCCTGGAGTCTGTTATATTTAGTTGTTGGGGGGGAGCAGGGGGTGAAGCCCTCTGCAAAACAGGAATGTTTTCCTGGACTGCACGTTGGCACTCTGGCTCCAGAGCCACAATGCCTGGTGCTGCAGAGGAAGGTGGCATATTGCCTGTGCCCATATCGGTGTCAACAAAATGACTGTCACACTGATCAGTGTGAACCAGTTTTCAATACAGCCTTCTTATGACCCCACCTCATCAACAATGGCAGGACAAATTTTCAAATCCAGCCTGAAAGATGAATTCGCCAAGCAACCAAAAAATCACCGCTCTGGTGGGAGTTGCATAATGGCACTCATATTGTTCATTAGGTGGGGTTCCCAGAAGGCCATGTTGAATATTTGGTGTCAAAATAACAGCTGAGTTATGCATCAAAGTTGAAAACCTCTTTGAAATACATTAAACCACATTTACCTTAGTTTTCTCGTATTGCAGTTGCCAGTTCCTGCAGCAAGACTTCTTCGATTGGAGGGTGGATCTGGAACTTGGGACCTGTTCAGGTGAGTGAGGGTGTGTAGGGGTGTACTGGGGGATGTGGGGTGGTGGGTGCTCAGTGGAAGGTGGGGGTGAGGGGGGCTGATCGGCAAGGGACAATTTTTGTTTTGCAGGTTTGCAAAAAAAACACTGAAAGACCTTGTTTTCAGCCACAGACACAGAGAGGGAGTGGTGGTGGTGGTTGTTACTAAACACCAGGGACATGTAATCAGCAAGGGATGGTGATTGGAAAATGTGGAAGGGGAGGGACCACTGGACTACCAGGGAAGTATCTAATTTCATCACGGTGATTGGAGAACAGGGAAGGGGAGGGACCACTGGACTGCCAAGGAAATGTCTAATTTCTTACAGTGATGGCAATCAGAGAACAGGGGAGGAGAGAGGGACCAATAGACTACCAGGGAAATATCTAATTTCATACGGAGACAGTGATCAGAAAATGGGAGAGGGGAAGGGACCACTAGACTACCAGGCAAATATATAATTTCATATACAGTAGGGATGGGAATCAAAGAACGGTGGAAGGCCCACTGGACTTCCAGGGAAATACTTAAAAAATATACAGAGAATGCTATCGGAGAATGGGAGAGAGGGGAGGGACCACTGGATTGCCTGGGACATATTATTTTATCTTCAGGGGATGGAAATGGACAGGTAGGGGTGACACTATACCCTAGGGAGCTATGGCAGGTCAAACTGTCATGGACCTCTACTGTTTGTAGTCTTTTCATTTCGAACAGTAACGTTCGAACTGAAAAGAAATGAAAATAGTTGTTTTCCGATTGAAAGGTTCTTACCTAAGTGAGTGATGGGCAAAATTATTCTTGCCACATTAACTGATATTTGCAGTGTTTATTGTAAAATACTAATAAAAGAATCCAACAAAGTGTGTAAATGAGACCTAATTACTGGTCTTCTTCATTAGTTACCAGGCAGTACTTGTGAAGAAAAACATTGTTAAAAGTGGAAAAAATAATCCAAGATGACTGACATCACAGACAGTATTTATCTGATGTGTATGTGTGGCATTGTTTGTTTATGACCTTACCTGTTTTTATGTAAGGTACCCAGAGCCCCAGGGATCGGGCACCATATGAATAAAATTGCCTTGCCTTGATCACGAACAGTAAATCCTTAACAATTTAGCAGCTCAAATAGTTTTTATTCACCTCCTGTCTTGCGGGTATCACAAAAATAAATCATTATAGTTCAAAAATGATAACATATTTTTTCACCAAATCATCCCAAGGCAAACCCTTGGTACAGAACCCATCATCTCTGAAAGTGTCAGAGAAAAACTTCATTCCATCTGTGCTGCAGATGATGACAAATAAGCCCACGTTAACCAATGGGAGAAAAGTATTTTTTTCCTGTTTTTTACCACTTTATATCTTAAAAACTGTACAAGATGCCATCACAAAACTTTTTACATCTTGAAACTCTGGCAGAATGACTGTGTATGCCAAATTTTGGGTTTTCATCAAAGTACACCAAAGTTATTAAGGTGCAAAATTTTAGATTTAACACTGAAGTGCTATACCAACTCTAACTATAGTGGCACTACCACACCACTATAATCTATCTATCTATCTATCTATCTGTCTGTCTGTCTGTCTGTCTCTCTCTCGCTCTATATATATATATATATATGGGATACATGATGGGCAGGAGTGGGATATGGGAAATATTCTCACTCCTGCAAAGTGAGAATGCACAGCTCATGCTGCAGGAGTGAGAATATTTCCCATATCCCACGATATGCACATCATGTGTGCTATTTATACAAATGGGGTGAGAGCTTATTCTGAGGTTTTGGTTTTATATTGCTGTTTCTGTTGTGCTTTGTTGCTTTTCGATGTGTGTGTGAGAGATATTGTGCATAAACGAGGTTTTGTTCTGTGGTTTGATCTGCTGATGTGTTTTGTACTGTGTTGTGATTGATTGTTGCTGTGAAATGTATATTTTATTGGTTGCTGTAGTGAGAGAGGTGGAACTCAGCTGGAGACTAGGGAAACAGCATCTGTTGTGGAATGTTGTGCTTTTTGTGCTTTGTTTATGATTTATTTGGTGTTTTGTTATTATTCTTTGCAGTGTTAACATGCTTATGCACATTTACTTGCTTTTTATTTGTTGCTCTGTGGTTTTATTTACTATGGCATTTTGACATGAACAAGGATTTTGACAGCTCACGAATGGGGATTCATTCATAAGAAAAATTCTCGCTTGTGAGTCGCCATCTTGTTTTTTGTTTTGCCCCAAAGAAACTATTGTATGTGGCCCCACAGATACATTTATAGTTGACAACTGTATGGGTTTTGTTCGGGGAGACACCCTCTACAAACCCACCTCTTTTGTTTACCTGACTTTAAAAAAATGTCTGTTTTTTACTTCAGGAAATCCCCGTTTATGACTCACTAAAAACCCCCCTTCGTGAGGTGTCAAAATTCCCATTTGTGAGCTGATCCCTGTTTGTGAGCTATCAAAATCCCTGTTCATGAGATAATGACCAGCTGGCCCTATCTTACGAACAGGGATCGGCTCACGAACGAGGATTTTTATACCTCACAAATGGGATTTCATCTCACAAACAGGGATTTTGACACCTCATGAACGGGCATTATACAAACAAAATCCCCATTCGTGAGGTGTCAAAATCCCCATTCATGAGCCGATCCCCATTTGTGAGGTGTCAAAATCCCTGTTCATGAGATTATGACCAGATGGTCAGATATGGCTATCTGGTCATGAGATGAAGACCAGATGGTCAGATAGAGCCATCTGGTACTCATCCCACCTCACGAATGGGGATCGAGTGTCAAATGGAGATCCACAATGGTGGATTTCCCCAAACTAACAAAAATGGCTCCAGCACTTATTCTTCAAATGTCAACATGGGGGTGCCCATTCCCCATGTCAGCATGTATCTTCCCCTACCAATATGGCACACTAGAAGCCCACCAGTAGTGTGCCAAAAAACATTTATTTTAAATGTAATCCTTCTGACACCGGGATGCCCACTCCCTTTGTTGGATGATGCCCCACCCACGCAGCCAGTAGGGAGTAATTGCCGGCACAGGGTGCTCAATTCCTGTGTTGGCATGTGTCTACCCCCTCACTAATATGGCACACTGAGAGCCCACCCCAGTGTGCCCAACTATGTATTTAAATTTATTATACCTGTAAATACAGAAAACTGTCCCCGATGTCTTTAATTTTTTAAACCTGCAAAAAAAGAGTCCTCATTGTCTCCCCAGTCCCCCTCCTTCCTTCTCCCGCCCTCCCACTGAGCACCCACCTCTCCACACACCCCTTACCCATACTTACCTCAGGAGGTCAGGAGCAGTAATCTTCTCTGGATCAGGACACGTCTGCACTATTCAAAGCTGAACCGCAAACTGAAGAATCAAAGGTAAGTGCCGTATGATAGGGGGTTCAACTTAAGTTGATATCTCAGCCATTTTTTGGAATTTTGGCCTCAAATTTTCAACATGGGTTCTTGGGACCCCACCTCATGAACAGTGGCACTGTAATTTTGTTACTCAGTCCAAAAGGTGATTTTGCAGTCACTTCACAGAATCACCTTTTGGGTTTGATTAATGAGATGACAGTGCCACTGCTCATGAGGCAGGGTCCCAAAAGCCTATTTTGAAAATTTGGTGAAAATTCAAAAAAATGACCATGTTATGAGCGTAAAGGCGTAGTTTCTACGCATGCCTGTAACTTTGCCAGTTTTTATCATTTCACCCAGATTGACAACATTGCCATTTTTTCACATCTCCTTATGAACAGTACAGCTGTCATTATTCACATCCTGCCAAAATGCATTTTCACACCTGTGGCGCAGAATGGTGCAGTCACTGTGCAAAATCAACTTTTGGGATGGATTAACAAAATGACAGTGCCACTGTTTATGAGGGGAGGTCTCAAAAATCTCATGTTAAAAATCTGGTGAAAAAAACCAAAAATCACCGCATAATGAGCGTGCGTTGAGCAGTTTCCATGCACGCTCGTAACTTCGCCAATTTTTACTATTCTCACTCCAGATTTTAAACATTGCCATTTTTTACATCTCCTTATTAATAGTTCAGCTGTCACTTTTCACATCCTGCCTGAAACATGTTTTTGCACCTGTAGTGCAGAATTTATTTATTTATTTTTTTATCCAATTATTTAACCAAGACTGGCACACTAAGCTGAAAGCTTGTTTACAGGTGCAACCTGGGAGCACAGGGAAGTTATGTGACTTGCTCAGGGTCACACAGTATGCAAGTGGGGGCTGTGGGATTCAAACCAGGTCTTCAGAGTTGCAGCTCAGAGCCTTAAACTACTGTGCTATACTGCCTCCCTTGGCTCGGTCGCTGTGCAAAATCAACTTCTGGGGTGGATTAACAAATCACCTGCCACTGTTAATGAGGGATGTCCTAAAAAGCACATGTTGAAAATTTGGCGAAAAAAATCCCAACAAATGTCTGCATTATGAGCGTGTGTTGTGCAGTTTCTACGCATGCTCGTAACTTTACCAGTTTTTCATGTTTTCATTCCAGATTTTTAACATTGTCATTTTGTTACGCCACCTCATGGACAGTACAGCTGTAATTTTTTAAATCCTGCCAAAAAATATTTTCTGCACCTGTGGCTCAAAATGGCATTACAGTTGCGCAGAATGACATTTTGACAGGGATTTGAAAGTTTTCTGTACTGGGTACATGTGATGAGGTGATAAGAAGGTTATGTTGAACATTTGGGGTGAAAATTATGTAAGATGCCATGGTTATGACTATTTGTTGCAATTTCACTACGCCTGCTTGTAACAATGTGTGGAAGTGCAGCGGTTAGAAACTCATTGTGTTTCCACAGCTACATATATATGTTCATCTGTGGAGGGATAGGCTAAAGGGTCCAAATGAACAGCACTCCCACTGTGACATATAGATACTGTTGTACTATCTGGATGGGGGATGGGAGCATAGGGTCTGAGGAACCCTGCACTCCCACAGTAAAATAAAGATACTATTATACTATCTCAAAAGTGAGGAAACAAATGACAAAAACTTTGTTAATGCATCAGTTAGGGTTAAAGGTGACATAAGTAGAAATGGACACCTTAGGGTTGAGACCCTAACCTCCAACCATCCCACCCCCATCCTCCACAGACCAACAGATGCCGGGTGTGCCATAGGGTCATGAGGCCTAACTCTCACCCCATTCTCCATTACTGTAGCATGTCAACCTGTTTACACATGGAATGGGGTGAGAGATGGCATCTGTTGATCTGTGGAAGATGGGGTGGTGAGGTGGTTGGGGAGTTAGGGTCTCAACCCTAATATCTAATTTCCCCTTTTTTGTCACGTTAACCCTAACTGATGCACTAATGAAGTTTTTTGCTCTCTCTCTCTCTCTCTCTCTCTATATGTGTATATATATATATATATATATATACAGATATATATATATATCTATATATCTATAGATATATATAGAGGATAATGTATGGGGAGCAGTTAACAACCGCGTTGTATTCTCATCGAGAGGCTACCATGGTATGTAAACCTCAAGAGCGAAGCTCGAGAAGTTTTCAGTAACCATGGTAACCTCAAGATGAGAATTCAACACGGTTGTTAACTGCTCCCCATACGTTGTGTTTTATAGTGTATGGTGAAGCAGTCCAGACACATAGTTCACAAAAATAGGAAGGGAAAACAAACGTTTACCTGAGTGAAGACGTGGACACAATAAAAAAAAACAAAACAAAAACATCGCTGTCCCGCCTTGCGACTAGGAAGTTTATAACTATGGGTCAAAACGGCTCGACGTCAACAGTGCACCATCTGGAAACACTTTGAGGGTACTCTTCTTGATTACCAGGTACCTGATGAGAAAAGTAAAAGAAAACCTATGCAAACGAGTAACCGCAGTTTTTGTTTGAATGCTGCCGAGTACGGTGAAAGACTGTGATGCGCTGGTGCGGTGGAATGTTTATCTCGGCAGCATTCTATTTTGTTATGCCATCGATGTGACGTACCATCGATGGGTTAACAACTTCATCACGTCACATCGATGGCATAACAACATGAGGAAAAGATAAAAAAACACCAGATAACAACGTTCCACCATACATTATATATATATATATATATATATATATATATATAGTGGCATGGTAGCACCACTTTAGTTAGGGTTAAGTAAGCACTTTAATGTTAAACCTCAAATTTTGTCCCTTAATAATTTTGCCACTGTATAATGGATTTGCCTGACATTTTGCATGCGTGGTCTGGTACTATAGATTTCTGGGTGTGGCAAGTTGTGTTACAGTTGGATGCATGGTTGCAGAGCTACAGAACATCAAAAAACACAAAAAAACCAGACTTTTTGCACATTTCTTTGCTCACACCCACAGCCTGCACAGTTTGTCCGTTTGGTCCGAAATCTCCTGGGAAGATGCAGTCTTGGTCACTGATGTGCCTTTTGAAGATTTGGGCCCAGATATTCAAAGGGATTGCACCTGGTGCAACAGAGTGGGCTGGTGCAACCCCGTACTGCACCCTGGTGGGAAATTCAAAAAGCTGCCAGGCGCAGCGCAAATCCTGATGCGTCGGGGCACAATGGTAATGTATGTGGTGCAAATGCAGGGGGCATGCCCATGCATATGCAGCACATCCCGCTATTCAGCCCAGGATGTGCGGCGCATATGCTGGCACAACCCTGCATTGCGCCGCATAGGGATGCTCAAACTTGATCCCATGAAAAAGAGGAACAAATCCTGACCACCCAAGGTGGGTTGCTGTATTGCAGGGTGCAATACAGTAGCTGACAGTCATGGGTGGCCACCCGCCCACCCAGAACACATCCACAAGTACCCATATGGTCCCTGGTAGTCGGTGGTACCCCCCTCATAGCCATGATTACGGTTAAATGAAGAAATACAATCCCTGGTAGTCTGAGTGCTCCCCGCCCCTAGCCCCAATTGCTGGTAAAATGAAACATTGCAACCCTGAGTAGTCTAGTGGCCTCTGCACCCCACCCATAAGCCCGATCGCAGGTAGCCCCTACAGATCATACCCCCTAGTAGTCCAGTGGCACCCCCAACCCTCTCACCCACACAGGACCCCTTGCCCACCCAGCTCCCCCATCATTGGTGGGCAGCTGCAACCCAACCACATACTGCCCAGCCGCCCGCCAAATGACAGTTTACAGTATGGGCTGTAAGTCCATTGGTTCACACTGTGAACCAATGGGTTTGCAGGGCATACTGTACTAGACAGCCACAAATATGTGAATGAAGTAATTCACATATTTGTGGCTGTCTAGTACAGTATGCCCTGCAAGCCCATACTGTAAGCTATCATTCGAGCGGGCAGCCAGGTGGTATCGTGGTGGGTTGCAGCCACCCACCGATGACGGGGGGAGCTGGGTGGGCAAGGGGTCCTGTGTGGATGGGAGGGGAGGGGGTGCCACTGGATCACCGGGGGTATGATCTGTAGGGGCTACCCATGATTGGGATTATGGGAAGGGTGCAGGGGCCACTAGACTACTAGGGATTGCAATGTGTCATTTTACCAGTGATCGAGGCTAGGGGTGTGGGGCGGCACTAGACTACCAGGGATTGTATTTCTGTCATTTAACTGGCAATCATGGATATGGGGTGGGAGGAGGGTACCACTAGACTATCAGGGATTGTATTTTATTTACTCTTACCCACTATCACAGCTACTGGAGGGAGGGGGTACCACTAGACTACCAAGGATTGTGTTTTATGTACTATTACCCATGATCACAGCTACAGGGTGGGGGGATGCCCTGGGACCCCCTCAGTCCACACGTCATTCTGTGCAGGGTGCCAGGTGCATTTTGCCGGGCTGCCCTGCGCAACGAATGCAAATGGTGCCATAATGACATGCAAATGGTCCCATTTGCACCTTGCATATATTATGGCCCCATTTGCATGCCCTCTTCTGAATATCACAGGTGCTGCACCCAGCGCAACTGCATTTGCTCTGGTGCATCCCCATGCTCTCTATCTGTGGCCTGCGCTGGTGCAGTGCCACTGCGCCATGTGCAGTCCATGCCATATTCAAAGGTGCTTGCACCATGGTGCATCACCATTGAATATCATCTGGTCCTGGCCCCAGCGCATCCCAGCTGCGCTGCAGTCACACTTGCACCATTGCCAGGCACAGCCTGAATATCCGGGCCTTGGTGAAAAATTATTAAACCGTTCAAACGTTATTCAAAAAAACAAATTTCCCATTATAGTCAATGGGAAAAGTTAGCAAAAGTCACAAAACTTTAGCAAATTCCTGTTTTGACTTTCGCAAATGGCCTGTTTACTTTCATGATTCTGCCATCTTGTTTTCAGTTAGTGACACATAAAATGCCTGGCATTTAAAATTGGGACCCTCTAGGTAAACACTGATTGTTGTGTTTACCTAGTCGGGTCCTGTGCATGCTAGCCATATCTTTTTTGGGGGGTTAAACCCCCCAGAAATGCATTTTTTAACTTCAGGGGGAAATATACTTTTGCAAAATACTTTCAAAAATGCGAAAGTTTTGTGATTTTTTTTGAGAAACTTTTGTGATTTGCAAAAGTGTTTTGCAAAAGTATGTCAAAATAACTGCTACTCTTTGCCACCCTCCTACAACCAAATGGTTGGGTTCTTTAGGCTGAAATTTGCAGGGTGGCAAGCCCTGGTCCTACTTGCTATGGTTACAGAGATATTGACAAAAACATATTCCAAGGGTTCGAAGGGTGCTTTCTCAGTGCTTTTCAGAAATGATGTGAGATATGGATTAGGTTGACTTATGTTGTGAGAAGTATTCACTCTCATGATTACATCCACACTTGGATTATTTTTCTAGCTGCTCACGTTCCTGAAATATTTGCTAATTTGTGCTACTGAGGGTTCCTTGCCTTATACAGCTGCTGTATGGCTCCATGCTTTATGTGTAACTGGGAATGCAGGGCCCAGAGGGTCCACGCTCCCACAGACACATATCATTATGCAGAAATTTGCAGCTTGGTAGGAGCACGGCCCTATTGGGCCCCACACTCCCACCAACACATACCATTTACTACTTCTATTAAACTTTTTCAAAAAGAAGGGAAATTGATTGCAAAAAACTCTGTTAATGCATCAGTTAGGGTTGTTTCCACAGTGACAAAAGCATGGAAATTCAACGTTAGGGTTACCACCCACCACCCCACCCCCACGCCCCATCCTCAAACCCTAATTCTGCATACCCCTCCCCACACACACACACACACATGCAGGACACATCCAAGATTGTAAGACACTATACAAGTCAGTCACATCTGTAAGCACAATATTCACTACACTGTACTCATTTCACATAACACTATGTAATGAAAAAACAAATACAGTATGAGCAACTCTATACTGCTAGCACAGTATGATGACACATTATAGCTGACATAACTTTTTTAACACAACGAAACTTAGTCTGTACAAATTTTCTAAATATTGATTTTTTATGTGTCATACTTTAACAATTGGCTCACTGCATGTAGGTATTGCTGCTACCACATAGGCGTGTGGTAGCAGGAAACATAGAGTGGAAACATACATAGCAGTTTTCAGATACTGCTCAGGTATGAAACTGGCACCATCACATGTTGCTATACTGCTGCGTTACGCAGAAATACTCATTAGCAGCATGTTATGCTTAGCTTTGGATGTTACAACTGTTGCTGTCACATGCTGCTTGTAAACTATGCTACAAAACATTACGTTTATTACTACCATTTGTTATTAGGACTGACTCACTCAATCAGAAAAAAATACGCAAACATCCAGTGACTGTTGCTACAGTTACCCAAACTCTTATTTCCAGTATACCTATCTATAGATAACATACTGTGTTTCATCATTTCTTAACAATTGGAATATAGGCATCTGCTTACATCCTATTATTGATGTTTGTAACAGAGAAATGCTTACTGTGGGCCATCTCCCATGGTTGCCCAGCATGCGTGTACCCTAAGGCACTCTGATGGCAGCAGAACTCATACAGTTGCTGAACCATAATGATGGATGTGTCTTGTACTACGTTGAGAGTTCTATGTTACTTCTGTTACTTGATGCTGGTTATCTCTGATTGGTTGTGTTGCCTTGGCCTTCCCTGCCTGCATGTGTGAGTGTGGGGGGTGGGGTGGGGGATGCAGAGTTAGGGTTTTGAGGATGGGGCATGGTGGGTGGTGGGGTGGTAACCTAACATCAAATTTCCACAGTTTGGTCACTGTGGAAACAACCCTAACTGATGCATTAATGGAGTTTTGCAATGAATATATATATATATATATATATATATATATATATATATATATATATTATGGTAGCACGGTAGTGCTACCATAGTTAGGGATGAGGAGCCATTTACATGTTAAACCCAAACTTTTGCACCTTAATAACTTTGTAACCACTTGATGGATTTGCCTGAAATTTGGAATACATGATCAAGACCCATATGCCTTGGGATCTGTCAAGTTTTGTACCAGTCAGATATACGGCTGCGGAGTTATTAAGCGTGATCTGCACATGCGTTTACGCTTTTTTTGGAATTCTACAGTTGCACCTACAGGTCGCACAGTTTGTGCAACCAGTCCAAAATCTTCAGGAATGTGCAGCCAGGGTCCCTAATGTCTTTCAAAGATTTTGTGAAAAAATATTAAACGGTTCAAAAGTTATTCAAAAAACAAGTTCCCATTATAAGTCAATGGTAAAAGTTAAAAAGTTCAACAGTGTCGCAAATGCAGTTTTTATTTTCGCAAATGGCCCTTTTACTATCACAAATCTGCCATTTTGTTTTCAGTTAGCGATCAGAAAAATGTTTGGCATTTAAAATTGGGACCCTCTAGCAACCTAATTATTTTTGTATTCACCTAGTCGGACCCTGAGGATTCTAGGCATGTATTTATTTTGGGGTAAAACACCCTAAAAATATGTTTTTCAAGTTTCTGGAAAAAGTACTTTCACAAAGTAGTGTCGAACGTGACACTGTCAATGAATTTAAGCAGCCGCAAGTTCGACAGTACTTTCCAGGGTGAATGAATAACAGCAATTCTTTTTGGCACTGTGCTGCAAAAGAACGGTTTGGTGTTTTGGGCTGAAATTTGGATGGAATGCAGCCAAGATGTCACAGATGTGCCTTAGACTGGTTTGGTCAAAAAATATTACTCGACGGCCAAGTGACGGCACTCCAAAGTTGACGTTTTTTCCCATAGGATAACATTATGGCGTCTGTTGCATTACAGGAATCCTTTGTCGCTCTGCTGCAAAATAACGGTTTGGTCTTTTGAGATGAAATTTAGAGGGAAGAAAGTCGACATCCCAGAGATGTCTCTTTCAGTGGTTTGGTGAAATAATATTACAGGGAGCCAAAGTTATGCCACTCCGAACTTCTCTTTTTTTCCCATAGGATAACATTACAGCGTTCGCTGCGCCTTTCAGGGCCCGTATCTCGGAAACGGTGCGAGATACAGACTTTTCATCGGAAAAATCCTTAGTACAAAACTAGCCAGTAAAGTTATAAATCATATGACTTTGACATTTTTTTTCTATGCCGTACGGATCCTGAGATATAAGCAATTTAATATTCCAACTCTTCTGCTGTTTGCGTTTTCATTTTCGCTTGTGTTTATGTAACTTCACTATTTGTCTCTACAGTAGTCTTTGTCTTTGTGTTTTGATTTGTGGTACCATGTGCATTAACATTTGTGTTTCTTGGTTATGTGTTGCTATGTGTGAAGACATCATGTTTTGGTGGCCCCAAGCTCCCACTGTTATATCGCATTTAGTGTATTTCAGTACTGTTTCTGTTTTGCTTTTTGTGTGGTGGGACCATGGGGCTGAAAGGCCCCACAGTCCCGCTGTTGTATGATATTCGGTGTTGTTACTGCTGTTTTGTGTGGTGGGAGCGCGCGGCCTGAAGGGCTCCGTGCTCCTGCTGCTGTATAACATTTAGTATATTTCAGTACTGTTTATGTTTCTCTTTTGTGTGGCGGGAGTGCAGGGCCTGAATGGGCCCCACACTCCTGTCACTAGCACATTGTGTATTTTACAGTACTGTATATGTTTGTGTTTTGTGTGGTGGGAGCACGGGGCTGGAAGGGCCCTGCACTATTGTCAGTGTATTACATTCAGTATTTATCAGAATTGTTTATCTTTGTGTTTTGGTTTGTGCTACCATGTGCATTAACATTTGTGTTTGCTGGCATTGTGTTAGTATGTGTAAAGACATCATGTGGTGGGAGCGCAGGGCCCGAAGGGCCCCATGCTACCACTGTTGTATCACGTTTAGCATATTTCAGTACCGTTTATGTTTGTGTTTTGAGTGGTGGGACTGTGGGTGCTGAAGGGCCCCGCAGTCCCCTCTTGTGTGACATTCAGTGTTTTTTAGTGCTGTTTATGTTTGTGTTTTGTGTGGCAGGTGCACGGGGCCTAAAGGGCTCCATGCTCATGCTGTAGTATCACATTTAGTATATTTCAGTACTGTTTATGTTTGCATTTTGTGTGGCGTGAGTGCAGGGCCCAAAGGGCCCTGCGCTCCTGTCAGTAGTACATTTTGTATTTAACAGTACTGTATATGTTTGTGTTTAGTGTGGTGGGAGTGTGGGGTCAGAAGGGCCCTATGCTCCGCTACTGTATCACATCTGGTATATTTCAGTACTGTTTATGTTTGTGTTTTGTGTGGTGGGCCCTGTGGTCCATCAGTACCACATTTTTTATTTTACAGTACTGTATATGTTTGTGTTTTGTGTGGTGGAGTGCGGGTTCAGAAGGGCTGTGCGCTTCCGCTGCTGTTTCACATTTAGTATATTTCGGCACTGTTTATGTTAGTGTTTTGTGTGGAAGGAGCACGGGGCCCAAAGGGCTCCGCACTCCTATCACTACTACATTTTCTATTTTACAGTACTGTATATGTTTGTGTTTTGTGTGGCAGGAGCACGGGGCTTGAACTGTATATCTTTGTGTTTTGATTTGTGCTATCATGTGCATTAACATTTCTGTTTGGTGCCACTGTGTTAGTATGTGTGAAGACATCACGTGGCCCTACCCCTGATTACAGTTGAAGTGCAGTTAGCATTGTTGTCACCTGAATGGCCTCAGCCAGGAAATATCTCTTCAAACTGCAACACCAGGTACTTGGTCCTCAGTAGAGACCCACAACAGAGCTGATGGTATGGACATCAATGGTAGACATCAGTGATTTCAGGGACACTCAAGTTAGCACAGTTAGTGTTTGTGTTGGCTGAGACAGGTAATACCCCCTTCCCCAAAGTTTGTACTGCATCACGAGTACTGATGCACAGCAAGACTGAGGCAAGCAACATCAATGGTACACCTCTGTAATTGTTGAAACACACAACTTAGCACAGTGCTGTATCACATTTAGTATAGTTCTGTATTGTTTAAGTTTGTGTTTTGTGTGACGGGAACATGGGGTCTGAAGGGCCCCACGCTCCTGTCACTAGCACATTTTTTCTTTTACAGTACTGTTTCTGTTTGTGTTTTGCATGGCGGGATGCTCCCATCACTGTATTACATTCAGTATTTTTTCAAAATTGTTTATCTTTGTGTTTTGATTTGTGCTACCATGTGCATTAACATTTCTGTTTGGTGCCACTGTGTTAGTATGTGTGAAGACATCACGTGGCACCTATTCCTCCTGAGCAACAGTGGCACACAGAGAGACAGACACACATGGAAGTGGGGGAGAGCCATAGTAACAGGAACAATCACAGACTTGCTGCATGTTAAGTGAAGAGCCACAGGCAAAGAAGGGTGATGCAGATCAGTTGTACAACTTCCTGATTACAGGTAAAGTGTAGTTAGCATTGTTGTCACTTGAATGGCTTCAGCCAGGTAATGTCTCTTCAAACTGCAACACCAGGTACTGGATCCTCAGTAGAGACCCACTGCAGAGCTGAGGGTATGGACATCAATGGTAGACATCAGTGATTTCAGGGACACTCAAGTTAGCACAGTGAGTGTTTGTGTTGGCTAAGACAGGTAATACTCCCTCCCCCAAAGTTTGTACTGCATCATGAGTACCAATGCGCAGCAAGAATGAGGCAAGCAACATCAATGGTACAGCTCTGTAATTGTTGATACACACAACTTAGCACAGTTAGGATTTCTATGGCTTCACACAGGCAATTTCCACACGCATACCAGTTACTGATCCTGACTGTACAGTCACAACTGCATGTCCTTAGGTAGAATGTCACACAGCTCTCTAGACCAGGTACTGCACTCTGACTGTAGACTGACAGTAGATGTAAGTGCAGTACATGGTAGTTAACTTAGTTAGGAATTACAGGAGATCTGTAACTCAGTGTATGAACACCTAGCCCACATATTGCACACTGAGTTGACAGTACAGAACAGAAAACATGGAGGTGAACAGTGTGATGGGGGAACTGCACTTCCACAGCACTTGCTGCATCCTAAGTAAACAGCCACAGGAAAAGATAGGAAATGTACATCAGTTGTACAGCTCTCTGATTACAGGAATAGTCCAGTTAGCACAGCTGCCACTTGAATGGATTCAGGCAGGCAATGTGTCTACAAATGTGACAGTAGGTACTACATTGTAAGTGGAGATACAGAATACAAGTCAGGGAATGCACATGTTAGTGCACATACACAACACAGGTGAGGGTTTGTATGTCAATGGCACACATCACTTATTGCAAGGAAACTGAAGTTACCTCAGTTAGGATTTGCATGGATTTAGGCAGCTAGAGCTGCTGCGCCTCCCAAAATTTGTAGTGCATTATGACTGGTATATATAGGAAATATAGGGGACTGGAGATCTATGGCACACCTCTGTAACTGTAGGTACAGTGAAGTTACCACAGTTAGAGTTGCAGAAGCCTAGCCAGGGAATTGCAGTCACATATCAGTCACTGCATCCTAAGTGTATAGTCACAGCTGCATAGTGTTAGGTAGTGATGTATGCACCTTGCTACAGTAATTACTACATGCTGAGTGTAGAGGCACACTAAACTAAGTGCATTGCAGACTTTTTACACTCTTAGAAATTATGGGAAGTGTGACGTGCAATGTGCCCATCATTGCCTATGTTGTGGATACTGAGTGGACAGCATAGCAACAAAAAATTCATGGACACATAGTTGTGGCACTATTTGTTGCTGTTGATTTGCATGCTTAATAGAAACAAAAGTTATGTTCTAATGTCGTTATGCTATTTTCAGTAAAGACTCAACACAGGTGATTATGTTTTAAAAAGATTTATTGCCAATTGGTGAAACTGAAAAAGGCCCAGTTAAGACTGTATTTTTTTTTTTTTACAAAATCAGTCTCACAATACAATCCTTGTATGTGTGTAATCATTGCTTGGAATATATGTAAATGTGTCACATTTATAGCAACTAGATTATATGAATTGGAACAAGTATGTGATATTGTAATACAGCATAGAAAGAAGGTAGCATAAGAAGGTAATTTGTTCTATTTATTGTGATTGTGTTACAGGGTTCACATCTTGAGGTTAAGTGTTTGCTATCCCTGCAGTGTTCTCCCATCTTTTGTTGGCAGGGTTGTTATCTACCTTCTATGCATATACCTGGTTCTTTAATAGCTGGTCACTGTCTTTGATTAGGTGTTCTGTGTTTACAGTGAAGTTTAAGTGTTCACTACTCTTTGTGGGAAGAAGTGTTTTCTGACATTCCTCCTGAACTTGTGACAGTTAAGCTGAACCTGTGGCTCTTCATTATATATTTGCTACTGAACTTGAAGAGACTTTGGTTAACAATATTATTTATTTTTAAGTAGTTGAATGTTCTAATTATGTGTCATCCATTAGTTGTGTCCTATATTAATAAAGGTATGTCAGGAGCTTCTAAACAGTGATTACACAAAAACAGAAATGTTTAGTTGTTATTGTGTGACTGATAATGTGGATGTTCCTGGGTGGGCAAAAACATATGCTAAGTGTTTAAAAATAGAATATAAAAAATCTGATTTCAGTGACATTAGATTACTGGTATGTTCAGTTAAATATTTAATGATATGTCACTGACTAGGCGATATGGAAAATTCCCACCCGACCCCTCAATAGAGGCGATCATAAATATTGTCAGGAACAGGTATGCAGTGCATTGTGTCAGTAACAGTGTCTGATTTACAATTGTCAACATTGTTAACATAGGTTAGAATTACTTGTATGACAAGTACAAAATGTCATATTATTACAGGAACAAAAACATTGTTTTCAATTGTTACATTGGTTTCTATGTTACCTCTGAACTAGTAAGTAAAAAAATGTGCATAGTATGCTGTTTTTATCAAAGATATGTTCATTGAACTTAATCAGTGTAGTACTGTATTATATGTTAAACATTCATTTGTACTTTACTCTTATACTAATACTTTTAGTAGAACAATAAAAGTAGCAACAATGGCAAGGTGGAATAAGAATGTAAATATTATTTACAAGTAATTACAAAGGCATGGCAAAGTCAGTTAATAATAAGATGCAATTGTTCAGTATTTACACTTGCTTCATTCAACTTGTTGCATTATGAATAAAGATTGTTATTTTTACATATGTACAGTATCGGTATAACAAATAAAGCAGGCATAGTTTAACACTGTTGCATGGTGAACAAATGATGTTGTTGTCTACATGTCTACAGCTAATAGACAAAAACAAGTGGTGATAGACAACTTGTGACAGAGTGCACTGTTTGGTGAATGAGACATGTGTTGCTCAGTTATTTACGATGGTAACTGAGAACTCTTTCTCTCTGCAGAGGTAACAGTTAGAAACTGGCAGCAACTTCTTGTTATGTATGGGTATGTATACAGTAACAAGAAAAGATATGTACAGAAGAGGAGAGGCAGAAGGCCTCTGTTTTGAGATGTACAATCTTTGATAGACATGTAAGCATGGTTTCTCTAGTGAGTGTGAATACTGTTGGCGCCAATTGAAGCCACTACAACTATTTCCATGTTGTCACTGATCCACACAAGATCTTAGATATCATAGTGCATGAAATGTGTCTGCCAGTATAGCATTTTGTTGAAATGCTATGGTTTATTGAGAGTCTTAGATTGGAAACAATTGTACTGACCTACGACTGTTTCTGTCACAAAGTAGTCATTTAAAAAATGCAACATGTTCTGTCCTATTCTTCTGAAATATGAAGGTCATCATAATTCTTCAATATTGGTAGATATGCATTTTTCAAGTGTCGTGGCAGTCTCTGTTTAAAACTGCTTGTAGAGTCGTCACACTCTACCCATCCACTTCTGTACCTTAGAAAACAGATGTAATGGCCAGAATGCATGGATTGACCATGGTGATAGATTATACTGTGAGTGTCAAACACTGATTGGTTAAAGACTATTCTACCAGCTGTGTAATCTGTGATAGGAGTGTCAACTCTGAGCCCATTGGAGTCAAACCTGTGCAACATAAGCAACAGATATTGAGATGAACTCCTGAGACGTATGGACTGAGTGCATCTGCCTTCACACTTTTTACAGGAGTGACCACATTGAGCATTGGTGAATAGCTGTTGAAATTTGACACTTTTGGCTTGAGGGACAAAAAGAGTAATCCACAACATGTCTTCTGTGGTTTCAAGCTGTGAATGGCCACATGAAACACATACATATTTGGTTACATATGACACTGTGAAGGAGTGGCACATTGGGGTGCCATCTTCATCCAAGTTGTTTATGACAGCCATCATAAACTCACTAGTGTCTTGCTGTATGTCAGCAGCAAATGTACTACAACCGTCATATGTAGCTAACACCTGTTGTAGTGGTGTTAGTGACTGTACATTGTTAGACTGGTCAGAAGTCATGTTGACAATCTGCTTCAAAGCGTTTGATAGGGTATTGTCTTGTGAAGCAGATATTTCCTGCACAAAGTGTGGCATGTGTAGAAAAACTTGCATAGCTGAGTTAGCATAGCAGTTCACTCTAGTGCTGTTGTCAAAAACTGGTACAGCAGCTACACCAACTGATTTCTGATGAATTGCTGGCTGTGAATGTTTACTTGAAGTTGTGACCTTTGTTGAACTCTTTTGAGTTGAATCACTTCTGGAAGCTTGTGGCTGTTTGTTGACACCTATAGATTTGACTGTATGATGTGAGACAGCCAGATATGTAGACAGTGGTATTAAAGACATTTGTGGCTGATGTAGAGTACGTAACCTGTTGTACTCAAGAATACATACAGCTTGTCAGCTTGTATTTTCTGAGGTGCTAGAGTTATAATGTGCAACCCAGAAAGACTGTGGACACGTGAAAGTGCCAAGTAGCTCATGCCATCCTTGAAAATGTCTGTACTCTATGTCCACCATTGCTGAATCCAAACTCAAGCCCTGAGATTTGTGAATGGATACAGCATATGCAACATAATGGGAACTGTTTCCTGTTTACATAGATATCCTAAATACCTGGAATTTTACTCAGGTCCGTTCTACATGTACAGGCTGTTCCATGTTGTCAAAGTAAACCACAAGTGTCTCGATATATGTCTTCTGGACATTGTAGACAAAGTCACTGATGCTTCCCATGGCACTGTTTACCATGCCTTGTTCTACAACTAGATTACACCGCGGCATGATACATGCATTCTTACAAAGTGCAAGAACAGCTTCTAGGCCAGCTGTGCGTGAAACATCTCACTTGAGTTCACTGAGTCGTTCAGTCATCTTGCTACTAGGTTCCGAATAAGAATGACACCATCAACTGTATCAACAGCATGCAAAGTTAGAATTTCTTGGTTTCTCTCTGCAGCATTAGATTGTTGAACTCAGTGCATTTCTTTAGTCATGGCATAAGACACTATGTATGTGTCCTTGTAGAACATACATCGCTGAAAACATTACATGCTGTTTCTATGGATGCAGTATCTACCATGATTCTCCTATCGCTTAACATACAAACATGTTCTGGGTGATAGAGAACCTGTATGAACTTCATCTAAAAGTGATTTGTGCCAGATCACCACTTTGGGTATGTTCTCAGACAACTCAACATAGGTAAATAACTCCCAAATGTTATAGTCTGCAATGCAGCGAGAATATTCTTAGCTTACTTGGCAGTTAGAGTTGTAAATGCATGCTCTGCATTGACTGGTGCAAGCTGTAAAGGTCTCCCAAAGAACAATACTTTTGCCACCAAATGGTACTCCATCGTCAGTAGCTAAGATTTCCTGAGAGCGTGATGAATACAGGCAAGCATGACATTGGAGACCATGCTGATTTCATCAATGATGAGTAATTTCATCTTGTGAACATGGAACGGAGCTGAGATGCAACCTCAAATGACAGTTTATGATACCTCCAGTTCTGCCATGTTCCACTGGCAACATAAAGAGACAGTGTAATGTAACTCCACCAATGTTGTCTGCGGCTAGTCCTGTGGGAGCAGTAACAGCAACAGACATTGATGACCCTGTCAAGACTCCGTATTTCAGCAGTGATGGCTTCAAAGAAACTCTTTCCTGTGCCAGCTGAACCACTAACAAAGATCAGTAGTGGCTTATAGTCATGACAGTCACATTTTTTTGTTTCATGTTGTAGGCCATGTCGGACAGTGCCAGCTACTTGAGAGTGAACTGTATGCTGCTGCTGATTTAGTCTTTCTCTCAAGTCAGCTGAGTTGACAGTGGAGTGTGTTCCATGTTCCATGGCTGTCTCAATTTCTGACATTAACACTTCTGGGGCATTTAAGAGCAGAGGTTCACCTAGAACAGCTTGTCCTTCTGGATCAAGGTTGTCTTGTGAACTAACAGGAGTGTCTTCCTGAAACTGCTTCTCTGCCTTCTCAAGCTGTTCTTCTCAGCCTCTAGTCTCTGTATGTATGTCTCTGAGTATTCAGTTTTGAAAGTCTTGTAACTGTGATTGAATTCCTCCTCGAATGTATCACAGTCACCTTTAATTCAGACTCACTCCTCCAGGGTCTAAATAGGAATAGGAGAGCAAAGTAGTAGTGTTCTCTGCTCTCTGATGTGCCTAGATGCAATCTACAGTGGTCTATGAGCCATGGCTTGTGTCTCTTTATGAGACAGCCATCCACTCCATTCACCTTGTAAATCTGGCATGTTGAGTCAGGTGATATATCTGCCTTGTAGTCATACCACTTAGCCACCTGAAAGAGACACACATCATCCATGTCATCGTGTCTACAGGGGTAGTATATGTCTATCAGGTTATTCTTCAAGATATGTTTCGATGAAGGTCTATTGGCAGCGAGATCCTCAATTTTGGCATGGGGAATCAGTACATGTTTGCATTTCTCTTTGTAGTTTACACTGAGAAACCAGACAGTGTCAGACTTCCATACAGATGTGTACCCATTAAACAGTCACTAGCTTCATAAGCTCCACATTCTCTGTGAAAGAATCTTCAAGCCCAATGGCCAGAGCTGAGATGTCAGGCTTCTGCTTGAGCTGGCAATATCTTCCCAAAGATCTTGCAAGCTAGTCTGCTCATGTTTGGTTATGTATGAAGTGACGTACCCCACCAGGGCCAATGAGTTATCAGCCACAAACTGAACATCTATGTTTGCTTGCCACATTAGGAGAAGAGTTGGGTTGTAGTCATTGATGTACACCTCTTTATCATCTCTGGGTAACTCGTATACCCTCTTGGTTGATTTTGCCTTCAAGTGGCATTGCATTGCTGAGAAAAGGTCATTCATGGAACCATCCTGACAAACTTGTCTAGGAAATCTGAAGCAACATCGTGTGTACCAATTAGATTTGTTCTTTACTATTCACCAGCAGTATTTTGCACAAGTATGTCGCTGGAACTTTGAATCAACTTCCATAGTGTAGGACTGTCATACTTGTCTGGAATGTGACAAGTAATATATTTCTTGATGAATGATAGCACTTGTGTTGCTTCATGTTCACCAATGCATGGTGCATCCTTGATCCACAACAGCATATAGGTGTGAGGGGCACCCGTGCTTGATACCCCATCCTCCAAAGTAATGCTCCACAATACCAAGAGGTGGATTATCCTTTGACAATATGAAAGTCAGAATGTCATGGAACTGGCTTGTGAAAATGTTCTTAGACAGACACAGGATCAGGTGAACACATTTCTCCGACAGTCATTGATGAGATGCCGTCGACATCAGAATTTGCCCACTTCAACAGTTCAATGAGCTCATCCCAGGCATATTGAGCACAACTAAGTGTGACAAACCATGTGGCTGCACCATACTCTCGCAGCATTGTCATCACTTCAGAGTGTCTGCGATATCAATATTCTTTGGTACCTCGAAGACTGGAAAGAATGGAAGACAGATTCACTTGCACATTTTCATCTTTCTGCTTTAATTCCTCTAGAAATTGAGCAGCTGTTATTCCATCTAATGGACTTGTGAGATGAATAGTATGTGCAATGGATGCAGACAGAATGCTAAGTTCACTGTCCCAGAGGAGATGAAACTGGTACTGTATGTTATGTCTGAATTTGCCATCTTTACTGAGTACACGGCTAGTGCGGTACTCAACACCCTGTACATGCACTTCTCTTTCATCTAGGCATCCACCTGACCCTTTTGGGAATAGGTCTGGGAAACAGCGTGCTTCTAGTGTTGCCTCCCAAATGCTGACAAGCTCACCTTCCACCTGTTTCATTTGATAGAGATCAATGTTGTCTCCTACTGGATCTCTGCCATGTAGTGGGTGAATTGTGTACTGTTCATACACATTGTCACTTGTCTGTCCACTGACCTTCTCAATCATTGGTTTAGTTTTTTCTAATACATCATGTTGGACAGAGAGACTAGTCATCTGATCTATGTCAAGGTCTGTATAAAAGGGATTGTTACTCTTTAAATAAGTAAGAGCAAGCTTCACCTTTTGTACATTGACAACATCTTGCCAGATGACCTTGGACTTTGTTGGAACAACCATTTACAAGCATCACAAACTATTTTGCTATAGCGATTGCTTCCACATTTTCCTGTAGAGGAAGTGGTAGATACATCACAGAACCCTTTAGAGATCTAACAAGTTCTTTCTGTGGAATGTTCCGTGTCTTTGTGTTCAGATGTAGAATGATTTGAATGGTTTCATTGTCTGAATTAGAAAGTGTTCAAACATATTCAATGTTGAAATCTCACTTGGTGTAACATGTACCTCCACATTATTCAGCAGTGGCCTTGGTGGAAAATGTTAGACTTCAGTTTGGAGAAACAGTGCTTGCATAGCAGAATGGTGTTTTCTAACTGAAAGTCAGATTTCAGCAGCAAAATGCTGAGAGAGACGGAACCACATGTCATTGTATGGTGACAAGGTTTCTAGGTTCACTGTGACTGTTTGTTTACTGTAGCACAAACGTCACATGACACACATACAGAGTCAAACTTCTGAGACTTTGCCAGTTCAAATTTTGCTATTTCTTTGCCGAACTGTCTCAGTATGTCAGTTTCTAAGACTGAAATAGATGTTTCAGCAAGTGTTTGACTGAGAAATTGTTGTGTCTGGTATAGAAGTTACATGTTGCAGTTGTTTGAGAAATGTGATGGTACCCTGCATGTCACCTGACTGCAATAAGTCATTTAAACAAGTGTACTGATTTACAACTCATCATACTTCATATACTCTGTATACAAAGTTTTGCATGCCTGTTTGATGCACTACAAGCATCCACATGTTGTGAAAGATACTATCAAAAACACCACTATCGTAGGCATGCTAGTGAGTGACCCATAAGTCCAGTATGTGGACAAATTTCACAATGGTCAATCTTGTTAAACAGTTTATATCTTTCTTTGCGATCTGTAATCACAAATAGGTTGACAAACTGTTCAACTTTTTCAAATGACGATTGCCTACGGTTGCAGGTGTCATCACATGCCCATGCCAGACAGTGCCGTTTATTGGACACAGTGGTTGCATCACAGTCATCATCTGTGTCCATTGCGGTGTCATCACAGATACTGAGGACATTGACCAGTTTACCGGACTCATCAATGGTGAACTTGACTTCCCTTTTCTGGGAATAATAAGATTCTTCCCAGAAATATGCCTCTGAGTGCTGTGTGTGCATCCAGTGACCTGTAAAAACATCACAGAAATTGTGGACAGTCAAAGAAGGATACTGTTGTAGCCTTTTTTGATGTCATACACAACTTTTCTGAATTGTTCAAGCACATGAGACATCTTACACCACAAATGTTGCAGTACAAACACTGCTCTGTTAACAAAAGTGCGTACTTTGAGACACAATTTCATCAAAGACAGATGACTCTTTGTCTTTTTGCGCTCATGTCTCATCACAGCAGCAATAAGTCTGTCGATCTTAGCTTTACTTGCTAGTGATCGAAACTACTTTTTCTTTCTCAGATGAAAATCACCAGGTGTGAGTTTACGGTGTTGTTTTGCAGGTTTGTTGATGGTTGCTGTTACAATACTTGTGTTTCATCTGAGAGATCTACACAACTACTGCAGAGGTAAGCATTTTTTACTTGCTCTTGAGGAAGTATGTGCTTTTGATGTGCAGTGAGTTGTTGTAGAGCTCACTGTTTCAGTAGTGGTCTGTTTCCCTTCATATTCTGATCTCACATAAGTGTTTTCTTTATCGCCTTTAAGCAACAGTGAAGTACTATGATACTGTACCTGTCTCATTTCCCTATACATCTACGTCTGTATTTAGTCTGCATCTTTTAATATGATAGTTCACAGTGGCAGTCAGCAATCTTACAGAAGTATCAGGCACCTGTATAAAAGACAGAGAAAAGACAATATTACTATATGCCTGTGTTCATTCCTTCTATTGTGCATTGAGACATATGATTTAAGTATCACATCAATTGAAAAAGAAAATATTTTCAATCTTTGAATCACATTAGTTATTGACATTGTAACAGTTGTATTTTATTTCTGTTACATTGTCTTGTGTATCATTATCACTATAGCATATAGATTTTGTTTCAGTATGATTTCACTGTCTAGTTATTAACAATTAGTATTATTAAGAAACATTTATATAGCTAATGCTGTCACACTGCTTGTTACACAATAACTTTATTAATGATCTTTCTGTTAATTAGTAACACATTAATAAGTCAACTTTGCACACTTAGCTAAGTTACTGCATTATCAATATTTTCATGTGACATTGTTAAGATAGGCATTTTACCACAACTGTTCTGCAATTACACTGCTGTCATTTTTCACATCCTTGCTGAGATTTTTTTTATGCAGTTACAGTGACCACTTTGCCACAGGCGCTATAGGAAACTACTGTTCAGAGCACATTGTGATAATGACAGTCACACTGTTCATGAGCAGAGGTATGGAAATGAGTACATATAAAATTTGGTAATGATAGTCTGTAATATGACTGTTTATGTGAGTGTGCATAGATAACTTCACAACACACATATTTATAAGTTAGTGTATGTGCACTATTTCCATGTCAGTTTGGGAACATTGCATTTACCTCAAATCTTCTTGTTAATTGTACAGTTGTCATTTTTTAGTGAACAGAGATCCTAAAAAGTCCTATGTTTAAATTTTGGTGTGAATCGTCTATAAAATCACTGTTTTATGAGGTGCATAGGAACTGTGCCACTTAAACTCATAAGTTAGCGTGATTCACAGGTATTTTTCTATGCCAGGGTTCTCAATGTTTACATTTTGCCACAGTTAGTTGTGAAATGTTGCGTGTGATTTTTCTGTATTCTGCCCCAAATGTCTTTTAGCATTCGCGATGAGGATGGCATGGTCTGTTTGCGAGAAACAGTGTTTGGAGTCGATAACTAAAATGAGCGTTACACTGTCATTGAGCAAAGATCCTAAAATGACTTTGTTGAAAATTTGGTGGCAATGCTGCATAAAATGACTGCTTTGTGAGGGTGATTAACAACTG
Source organism: Neoceratodus forsteri (assembly GCA_016271365.2). NCBI lineage: Eukaryota > Metazoa > Chordata > Ceratodontiformes > Ceratodontidae > Neoceratodus > Neoceratodus forsteri. The sequence goes on from CM057449.1 coordinate 1,735,794,949, forward strand.
CACTGGGAATGCCCCAACTGTGTCTGGAAGGTGTATCATGACAATGTGAACAGCTCTGCCTGCATTATTGGTAAAAGTGAGGAACATACTATGGAGAGAGCTTCTTAGGGGAATTGCACATAGCTTTGACTATTAATCTTTCCAGTTACCACATCTAATGGATTTCTAACATTTTCTTAATAAAGTATTGTGTTTTAACATACCTGGATCAACTCAGGTGGCAACTGCCTTACTAACTACTTCACTTCCTACCTAACATGGTAACTAAGGGATAACTAAGGCAGCGACTGACTTACTAAATACTTCACTTCCTGGATTTTGTTGCTTCCTGCTGTTTTGTTGCAATTTGCTGACTTTGTGCTGTACTGTTAATGTTGATGGTAATGTTAGTAAAGTCATTTATTTTACGATGCATATGGAGTGAAAAGTAGCACACAGGGAGAGAACTGATGCTCTACTGAGTTGTTACAGGAGCGAACTTACTTTGGAGCAAATTGTTGGGACTGAATTTGTGAGGAGCAAAAGTGGGAGCAAATTGTCATGCTCCCATATGACAGATTAGTTACAGATGCTGTATACAGGGAAATAAATGATGGTCTTTTCTGAGGGGAAAAGTTCCCATCCATGTATTATATCTATATAATACCTGGTCCCTATAGGAGCAGGATATAGTGTATTTCCCTGCATACCGCCCCAATTAAACTTGCATTCCAAACAATTAAAGCTGAATGCTTCCTGATTAAAGTTGTATACCACTTAATTACCATGGGAGAAAAACATCCATAGACCAACATTATGCCCACCAAAACAAACAACTTAATGACCAATTAAATCAATAAACACATCACTGAATGCAGTAGTTGAACCATTCAAGAAATTCCTATGATAATTATCACACCTAATAAGCCCTCTAACAAAAAAACAGCCTTATCTGATAAGCTCATGAACAAAAACACAGCCTCACCTAATAAGCCTGCTCACAAAAACACATCCTTCAGGTACAAAAAAAGGCACCATTCTCATGTATTATATGAGTAAATGCTAGGCAACTGTGGAATACATAGATTACATACCAATCTCAGGGCTACTTAGGCAATAATGCCACTTGCCCTTTGGGCTTATGGCTTATAACCTGAATTAGTCCCATCGATAGGTATATATACTTGTAGACCACAGTTGCCTTCAGCATTTATTCTATACAATACATTTATATATTCTTTGCAAAAACTAACTTAATGCATCAATTAGGGTTGAGGATAAAGTGACAAACATAGGGAAATATGACGTTAGGGTTCCCAACCGTAAAACCCCTGCCTCACCCCTGAAGCAAATGAGGTGTAGAGTCTTCCTTGGAGTTGTCAACCCTAATGCTCACCCCATTGCAGTAACAGAAAAGCTAAGATGTGATGGAGACAGGTGTGTATGTTTCATAAGCGCATACAATGGGGTAAGCGTTAGGGCTGACAACACCAAGGAAGATTTCATCCCTCATTCCCTTCAGGAGTGGGGCAGCAGTTTTAAGGTTGGTAACCCTAATGTCATATTTCCCTATGTTTGTCACTTTATCTTCAACCCTAACTGATGCATTAACATAGTTTTTTTGCAAAGAATTTCCTTACTTTTTGAGATAGTGTAACTGTAGCCTTATTTGCCTGTGGGAGGGCCCTGCACTCCCACCCATCTATAGTTTTTGAGATAGTATAATCATATCCTCATTTGCCTGGACCCTGCGCTCTCATCCCTCCATAGATGCATATGTGTATGTATATGTGGAAGGGCCCTGTGCTGCCATTTATAGGACAACAGTGAACAAATTGTTAACATAGCCATCTTATTACCCCACCTCATGTACCCAGTACAAAAAAATGTTTGCATCCTCACCAAAATGTAATTGTGCATAACTGCAATGTCATTTGGTGCCACAGGTACAAAACACATTTAGACCAGGGTTTGAAAAATTATAGCTGTGACATACATGAGGTGGGGGTAATAAGAAGTCTATGTTGAAAATTTAGGGCAAAATATTTAAATTTCCAAAGTTACAAGCATGCATAGTGAAATTGCAACAAATGGTTATAACGTAGCCATTTTTACATATTTTGACTCCAAAATTTCATGGTAGCCCGTTAACATGGTGACTGAATTTTTGGTACCACAATTAGAGCACTACAACAAGGGCAAGAGTGACAGGAGTGATTTTAGTAGTAGTAGTAAAAATTTTCTTCTGATATCAGAAAAGGATAACCCAATTTAGCTGAAGCTCATTTTCAGTGGTGTGCCATAATACAAAATATCAGTTCCACAATAGAATCACATAATATATGTTAAAAACATACAATACAAAACAACAATACTGTCTTACAATATCCCAATAAATAAGCATACATAGTATCTCATACAACTCTCAACTACAGCAAACTCTTGAAACTTACTATAGCAGCATTTATAAACCACGATCTCTTGGCATTCCAAGATAGTACACTCTTGTTTAACCTCAGGTGGCCTGGTAAAGTATCCCATAGTCTGGGACCCATGTGTACAAAACTAGAATTACCCATTACAGTTTTCATAACTGGCACCAAATACTCAAATTCCCGTGCTTCACGTAAATCCTTTTTCACACTCCGCTCCCCTGTTAATTCTAACATATAGTCAGGCATTTTTTTAGTTGGCAATGATATACCAGGTATATCATATGAAGGATTTGTCACTCCATCAAATGTATCCAGTCTGAGGCTCTATAAAGGGAGCAATGATGCGTATCCAGGGTATTCTAGGATAAAACCATGCAAGCCTGTTGTATAGTAGCATCAGTGCTGCACAGCACACCTCTAGTGGCACTTCCAAAACATCACCATCATCTTGAGTTTTGATCGCCCCACTTTGACATCTTCTTTGGTGCACAAACAATTTTACTCCTTTTAGGGCATACCCACCCTGGAGTCTATTATATTTAGTTGTTGGGGCAGGGGGAGAAGCCCTCTGCAAAAACAGAATGTTTTCCTGGACTGCTGCGTTGGCACTCTGGCTCCAGAGCCACAATGCCTGGTGCTGCAGAGGAAGGTGGCATATTGCCTGTGCCCATATCGGGTGTCAACAAATGACTGTCACACTGATCAGTGTGAACCAGTTTTCAATACAGCCTTCTTATGACCCCACCTCATCAACAATGGCAGGACAAATTTTCAAATCCAGCCTGAAAGATGAATTCGCCAAGCAACCAAAAAATCACCGCTCTGGTGGGAGTTGCATAATGGCACTCATATTGTTCATTAGGTGGGGTTCCCAGAAGGCCATGTTGAATATTTGGTGTCAAAATAACAGCTGAGTTATGCATCAAAGTTGAAAACCTCTTTGAAATACATTAAACCACATTTACCTTAGTTTTCTCGTATTGCAGTTGCCAGTTCCTGCAGCAAGACTTCTTCGATTGGAGGGTGGATCTGGAACTTGGGACCTGTTCAGGGTGAGTGAGGTGTAGGGGTGTACTGGGGATGTGGGGTGGTGGGTGCTCAGTGGAAGGTGGGGGTGAGGGGGGCTGATCGGCAAGGGACAATTTTTGTTTTGCAGGTTTGCAAAAAAAACACTGAAAGACCTTGTTTTCAGCCACAGACACAGAGAGGGAGTGGTGGTGGTGGTGGTTGTTACTAAACACCAGGGACATGTAATCAGCAAGGGGATGGTGATTGGAAAATGTGGAAGGGGGAGGGACCACTGGACTACCAGGGAAGTATCTAATTTCATACGGTGATTGGAGAACAGGGAAGGGGGGAGGGACCACTGGACTGCCAAGGAAATGTCTAATTTCTTACAGTGATGGCAATCAGAGAACAGGGGAGGAGAGAGGGACCAATAGACTACCAGGGAAATATCTAATTTCATACGGAGACAGTGATCAGAAAATGGGAGAGGGGAAGGGACCACTAGACTACCAGGCAAATATATAATTTCATATACAGTAGGGATGGGAATCAAAGAACGGTGGAAGGCCCACTGGACTTCCAGGGAAATACTTAAAAAATATACAGAGAATGCTATCGGAGAATGGGAGAGAGGGGAGGGACCACTGGATTGCCTGGGACATATTATTTTATCTTCAGGGGATGGAAATGGACAGGTAGGGGTGACACTATACCCTAGGGAGCTATGGCAGGTCAAACTGTCATGGACCTCTACTGTTTGAAGTCTTTTCATTTTCGAACAGTACATCTCGAACTGAAAAGAAATGAAAATAGTTGTTTTCCGATTGAAAGGTTCTTACCTAAGTGAGTGATGGGCAAAATTATTCTTGCCACATTAACTGATATTTGCAGTGTTTATTGTAAAATACTAATAAAAGAATCCAACAAAGTGTGTAAATGAGACCTAATTACTGGTCTTCTTCATTAGTTACCAGGCAGTACTTGTGAAGAAAAACATTGTTAAAAGTGGAAAAAATAATCCAAGATGACTGACATCACAGACAGTATTTATCTGATGTGTATGTGTGGCATTGTTTGTTTATGACCTTACCTGTTTTTATGTAAGGTACCCAGAGCCCCAGGGATCGGGCACCATATGAATAAAATTGCCTTGCCTTGATCACGAACAGTAAATCCTTAACAATTTAGCAGCTCAAATAGTTTTTATTCACCTCCTGTCTTGCGGGTATCACAAAAATAAATCATTATAGTTCAAAAATGATAACATATTTTTTCACCAAATCATCCCAAGGCAAACCCTTGGTACAGAACCCATCATCTCTGAAAGTGTCAGAGAAAAACTTCATTCCATCTGTGCTGCAGATGATGACAAATAAGCCCACGTTAACCAATGGGAGAAAAGTATTTTTTTCCTGTTTTTTACCACTTTATATCTTAAAAACTGTACAAGATGCCATCACAAAACTTTTACATCTTGAAACTCTGGCAGAATGACTGTGTATGCCAAATTTTGGGTTTTCATCAAAGTACACCAAAGTTATTAAGGTGCAAAATTTTAGATTTAACACTGAAGTGCTATACTAACTCTAACTATAGTGGCACTACCACACCACTATAATCTATCTATCTATCTATCTATCTGTCTGTCTGTCTGTCTGTCTCTCTCGCTCTATATATATATATATATATAGGATACATGATGGAGAGTGGATAGGAAATATTCTCACTCCTGCAAAGTGAGAATGCACAGCTCATGCTGCAGGAGTGAGAAATATTTCCCATATCCCACTATATGCACATCATGTGTGCTATTTATACAAATGGGGTGAGAGCTTATTCTGAGGTTTTTGGTTTTATATTGCTGTTTCTGTTGTGCTTTGTTGCTTTTCGATGTGTGTGTGAGAGATATTGTGCATAAACGAGGTTTTGTTCTGTGGTTTGATCTGCTGATGTGTTTTGTACTGTGTTGTGATTGATTGTTGCTGTGAAATGTATATTTTTATTGGTTGCTGTGAGTGAGAGGTGGAACTCAGCTGGAGACTAGGGGAAACAGCATCTGTTGTGGAATGTTGTGCTTTTTTGTGCTTTGTTTATGATTTATTTGGTGTTTTTGTTATTATTCTTTGCAGTGTTAACATGCTTTACGCACATTTACTTGCTTTTATTTGTTGCTCTGTGGTTTTATTTACCATGGCATTTTGACATGAACAAGGATTTTGACAGCTCACGAATGGGGATTCATTCATAAGAAAAAATTCCTCGTTTGTGAGTCGCCATCTTGTTTTTTGTTTTTGCCCCAAAGAAACTATTGTATGTGGCCCCACAGATACATTTATAGTTGACAACTGTATGGGTTTTGTTCGGGGAGACACCCTCTACAAACCCACCTCTTTTGTTTACCTGACTTTAAAAAAATGTCTGTTTTTTACTTCAGGAAATCCCCGTTTATGACTCACTAAAAACCCCCCTTCGTGAGGTGTCAAAATTCCCATTTGTGAGCTGATCCCTGTTTGTGAGCTATCAAAATCCCTGTTCATGAGATAATGACCAGCTGGGCCCTATCTTACTAAACAGGGATCGCCCAATGAACGAGGATTTTTATACCTCACAAATGGGATTTCATCTCACAAACAGATATTTTGACACCTCATGAACGGCATTATACAAACAAAATCCCCATTCGTGAGGTGTCAAAATCCCCATTCATGAGCCGATCCCCATTTGTGAGGTGTCAAAATCCCTGTTCATGAGATTATGACCAGATGGTCAGATATGGCTATCTGGTCATGAGATGAAGACCAGATGGTCAGATAGAGCCATCTGGTACTCATCCCACCTCACGAATGGGGATCGAGTGTCAAATGGAGATCCACAATGGTGGATTTCCCCAAACTAACAAAAATGGCTCCAGCACTTATTCTTCAAATGTCAACATGGGGGTGCCCATTCCCCATGTCAGCATGTATCTTCCCCTACCAATATGGCACACTAGAAGCCCACCGCAGTGTGCCAAAAAAACATTTATTTTTAAAATGTAATCCTTCTGACACCGGGATGCCCACTCCCTTTGTTGGATGATGCCCCCACCCACGCAAAGCCAGTAGGAGTAATTGCCGACACAGGGTGCTCAATTCCTGTGTTGGCATGTGTCTACCCCCTCACTAATATGGCACACTGAGAGCCCACCCCAGTGTGCCCAACTATGTATTTAAATTTATTATACCTGTAAATACAGAAAACTGTCCCCCGATGTCTTTAATTTTTTTAAACCTGCAAAAAAAAAAGAGTCCCTCATTGTCTCCCCAGTCCCCCCTCCTTCCTTCTCCCCGCCCTCCCACTGAGCACCCACCTCTCCACACACCCCTTACCCATACTTACCTCAGGAGGTCAGGAGCAGTAATCTTCTCTGGATCAGGACACGTCTGCACTATTCAAAGCTGAACCGCAAACTGAAGAATCAAAGGTAAGTGCCGTATGATAGGGGGTTCAACTTAAGTTGATATCTCAGCCATTTTTTGGAATTTTGGCCTCAAATTTTCAACATGGGGTTCTTGGGACCCCACCTCATGAACAGTGGCACTGTAATTTTGTTACTCAGTCCCAAAAGGTGATTTTGCAGTCACTTCACAGAATCACCTTTTGGGTTTGATTAATGAGATGACAGTGCCACTGCTCATGAGGCAGGGTCCCAAAAAGCCTATTTTGAAAATTTGGTGAAAAATTCAAAAAAATGACTGCGTTATGAGCGTGTGTTGCGCAGTTTCTACGCATGCCTGTAACTTTGCCAGTTTTTACTATTTTCACTCCAGATTGACAACATTGCCATTTTTTCACATCTCCTTATGAACAGTACAGCTGTCATTATTCACATCCTGCCAAAAATGCATTTTCACACCTGTGGCGCAGAATGGTGCAGTCACTGTGCAAAATCAACTTTTGGGATGGATTAACAAAATGACAGTGCCACTGTTTATGAGGGGAGGTCTCAAAAATCTCATGTTAAAAATCTGGTGAAAAAAACAAAAAATCACCGCATAATGAGCGTGCGTTGAGCAGTTTCCATGCACGCCCGTAACTTCGCCAATTTTTACTATTCTCACTCCAGATTTTAAACATTGCCATTTTTTACATCTCCTTATTAATAGTTCAGCTGTCACTTTTCACATCCTGCCTGAAACATGTTTTTGCACCTGTAGTGCAGAATTTATTTATTTATTTTTTTATCCAATTATTTAACCAAGACTGGCACACTAAGCTGAAAGCTTGTTTACAGGTGCAACCTGGGAGCACAGGGAAGTTATGTGACTTGCTCAGGGTCACACAGTATGCAAGTGGGGGCTGTGGGATTCAAACCCAGGTCTTCAGAGTTGCAGCTCAGAGCCTTAAACTACTGTGCTATACTGCCTCCCCTTGGCTCGGTCGCTGTGCAAAATCAACTTCTGGGGTGGATTAACAAAATCACACTGCCACTGTTAATGAGGGGATGTCCTAAAAAGCACATGTTGAAAATTTGGCGAAAAAAATCCCAACAAATGTCTGCATTATGAGCGTGTGTTGTGCAGTTTCTACGCATGCTCGTAACTTTACCAGTTTTTCATGTTTTCATTCCAGATTTTTAACATTGTCATTTTGTTACGCCACCTCATGGACAGTACAGCTGTAATTTTTAAATCCTGCCAAAAATATTTTCTGCATCTGTGGCTCAAAATGGCATTACAGTCTATAGAAATGACATTTTGACAGGGATTTGAAAGTTTTCTGTACTGGGTACATGTGATGAGGTGATAAGAAGGTTATGTTGAACATTTGGGGTGAAAATTATGTAAGATGCCATGGTTATGACTATTTGTTGCAATTTCACTACGCCTGCTTGTAACAATGTGTGGAAGTGCAGCGGTTAGAAACCATTGTGTTTCCACAGCTACATATATATGTTCATCTGTGGAGGGATAGGCTCAAAGGGTCCAAATGACACAGCACTCCCACTGTGACATATAGATACTGTTGTACTATCTGGATGGGGGGATGGGAGCATAGGGTCTGAGGAACCCTGCACTCCCACAGTAAAATAAAGATACTATTATACTATCTCAAAAAGTGAGGAAACAAATGACAAAAAACTTTGTTAATGCATCAGTTAGGGTTAAAGTGACATAAGTAGGGAAATGAGACCTTAGGGTTGAGACCCTAACCTCCCAACCACCCCACCCCCATCCTCCACAGACCAACAGATGCCGGGGTGTGCCATAGGGTCATGAGGCCTAACTCTCACCCCATTCTCCATTACTGTAGCATGTCAACCTGTTTACACATGGAATGGGGTGAGAGATGGCATCTGTTGATCTGTGGAAGATGGGGTGGTGAGGTGGTTGGGAGTTAGGGTCTCAACCCCATATCTAATTTCCCTTTTGTCACGCTAACCCTAACTGATGCACTAATGAAGTTTTTGCTCTCTCTCTCTCTCTCTCTATGTGTATATATATATATATATATATATACAGATATATATATATATCTATATATCTATATAGATATATAGAGGATAATGTATGGGAGCAGTTAACAACGCGTTGTATTCTCATCGAGAGGCTACCATGGTATGTAAACCTCAAGAGCGAAGCTCGAGAAGTTTTCAGTAACCATGGTAACCTCAAGATGAGAATTCAACACGTGTTGTTAACTGCTCCCCATACGCTGTGTTTTATAGTGTATGGTGAAGCAGTCCAGACACATAGTTCACAAAATAGGAAGGAAAACAAACGTTTACCTGAGTGAAGACGGGACACAATAAAAACAAAAACAAAAACATCGCTGTCCCGCTTGCGACTAGGAAGTTTATAACTATGGGTCAAAACGGCTCGACGTCAACAGTGCACCATCTGGAAACACTTTGAGGTACTCTTCTTGATTACCAGGTACCTGATGAAAAAGTAAAAGAAAACCTATGCAAACGAGTAACCGCAGTTTTTGTTTGAATGCTGCAGTACGGTGAAAGACTGTGATGCGCTGGTGCGGTGGAATGTTTATCTCGGCAGCATTCTATTTTGTTATGCCATCGATGTGACGTAATCATCGATGGGTTAACAACTTCATCACGCCACATCGATGGCATAACAACATGAGGAAAAGATAAAAACACCAGATAACAACGCTCCACCATACATTATATATATATATATATATATATATATATATATTATAGTAGCATGGTAGCACCACTTTAGTTAGGGTTAAGTAAGCACTTTAATGTTAAACCTCAAATTTTGTCCCTTAATAATTTTGCCACTGTATAATGGATTTGCTGACATTTTGCATGCGTGGTCTGGTACTATAGATTTCTGGGTGTGGCAAGTTGTGTTACAGTTGGATGCATGGTTGCAGAGCTACAGAACATCAAAAACACAAAAACCAGACTTTTGCACATTTCTTTGCTCACACCACAGCCTGCACAGTTTGTCCGTTTGGTCCGAAATCTCCTGGGAAGATGCAGTCTTGGTCACTGATGTGCCTTTTGAAGATTTGGGCCCAGATATTCAAAGGGATTGCACCTGGTGCAACAGAGTGGGCTGGTGCAACCCCGTACTGCACCCTGGTGGGAAATTCAAAAAGCTGCCAGGCGCAGCGCAAATCCTGATGCGTCGGGGCACAATGGTAATGTATGTGGTGCAAATGCAGGGGGCATGCCCATGCATATGCAGCACATCCCGCTATTCAGCCCAGGATGTGCGGCGACATGCTGGCACAACCCCGCATTGCGCCGCATAGGGATGCTCAAACTTGATCCCATGAAAAAGAGGAACAAATCCTGACCACCCACAGGTGGGTTGCTGTATTGCAGGGTGCAATACAGTAGCTGACAGTCATGGGTGGCCACCCGCCCACCCAGAACACCATCCACAAGTACCCATATGGTCCCTGGTAGTCGAGTGGTACCCCCCGCCCCATAGCCATGATTACCGGTTAAATGAAAGAAATACAATCCCTGGTAGTCTAGTGCTCCCCCCCGCCCCTAGCCCCAATTGCTGGTAAAATGAAACATTGCAATCCCTGGTAGTCTAGTGGCCTCTGCACCCCACCCATAAGCCCGATCGCAGGTAGCCCCTACAGATCATACCCCCTAGTAGTCCAGTGGCACCCCAACCCCTCTCACCCACACAGGACCCCTTGCCCACCCAGCTCCCCCATCATTGGTGGGCAGCTGCAACCCAACCACATACTGCCCAGCCGCCCGCCAAATGACAGTTTACAGTATGGGCTGTAAGTCCATTGGTTCACACTGTAAACAATGGGTTTAGAAGGGCATACTGTACTAGACAACCACAAATATGTGAATGAAGTAATTCACATATTTGTGGCTGTCTAGCACAGTATGCCCTGCAAGCCCATACTGTAAGCTATCATTCGAGCGGGCAGCCAGGTGGTACTGGTGGGTTGCAGCCACCCACCGATGACGGGGAGCTGGTGGGCAAGTGTCTGTGGATGGGAGGGGAGGGGGGTGCCACTGGATCACTGGGGTATGATCTGTGAGAAGCTACCCCATGATTGGGATTATGGGAAGGGTGCAGGGGCCACTAGACTACTAGGGATTGCAATGTGTCATTTTACCAGTGATCGAGGCTAGGGTGGGGCGGCACTGACTACCAGGGATTGTATTTCTGTCATTTAACTGGCAATCATGATATGGGGTGGGAGGAGGGTACCACTAGACTATCAGGGATTATTTTATTTACTCTTACCCACTATCACAGCTACTGGAGGGAGGGGTACCACTAGACTACCAAGGATTGTGTTTATGTACTATTACCCATGATCACAGCTACAGGGTGGGGGATGCCCTGGGACCCTCAGTCCACACGCGTCATTCTGTGCAGGGTGCCAGGTGCATTTTGCGGGCTGCCCTATGCCACGATGCAATGATGAAAGAATGACATGCAAATGGTCCCATTTGCACCTTGCATATTATGGCCCCATTTGCATGCCCTTTCTGAATATCACAGGTGCTGCACCCAGCGCAACTGCATTTGCTCTGGTGCATCCCCCATGCTCTCTATCTGTGGCCTGCGCTGGTGCAGTGCCACTGCGCCATGTGCAGTCCATGCTATATTCAAAGGTGCTTGCACCATGGTGCATCACCATTGAATATCATCTGGTCCTGGCCCTCAGCGATCCTAGCGCGCTCTGCAGTCACACTTGCACTCATTGCCAGGCACAGCCTGAATATCCGGGCCTTGGTGAAAAATTATTAAACCGTTCAAACGTTATTCAAAAAAACAAATTTCCCATTATAGTCAATGGGAAAAGTTAGCAAAAGTCACAAAACTTTAGCAAATTCCTGTTTTGACTTTCGCAAATGGCCTGTTTACTTTCATGATTCTGCCATCTTGTTTTCAGTTAGTGACACATAAAAATGCCTGGCATTTAAAATTGGGACCCTCTAGGTAAACACTGATTGTTGTGTTTACCTAGTCGGGTCCTGTGCATGCTAGCCATATCTTTTTTGGGGGTTAAACCCCAGAAATGCATTTTTAACTTCAGGGAAATATACTTTGCAAAATACTTTCAAAATGCGAAAGTTTTGTGATTTTTGAGAAACTTTTGTGATTTGCAAAAGTGTTTTGCAAAAGTATGTCAAAATAACTGCTACTCTTTGCCACCCTCCTACAACCAAATGGTTGGGTTCTTTAGGCTGAAATTTGCAGGGTGGCAAGCCCTGGTCCTACTTGCTATGGTTACAGAGATATTGACAAAAACATATTCCAAGGGTTCGAAGGGTGCTTTCTCAGTGCTTTTCAGAAATGATGTGAGATATGGATTAGGTTGACTTATGTTGTGAGAAGTATTCACTCTCATGATTACATCCACACTTGGATTATTTTTCTAGCTGCTACGGTTCCTGAAATATTGCCGAATTTGTGCTACGAGGGTTCCTTGCCTTATACAGCTGCTGTATGGCTCCATGCTTTATGTGTAACTGGGAATGCAGGGCCCAGAGGGTCCACAATCCCACAAACACATATCATTATGCAGAAATTTGCAGCTTGGTAGGAGCACGGGGCCCTTTGGGCCCCACACTCCCACCAACACATACCATTTACTACTTCTATTAAACTTTTTCAAAAAGAAGGGAAATTGATTGCAAAAAACTCTGTTAATGCATCAGTTAGGGTTGTTTCCACAGTGACAAAAGCATGGAAATTCAACGTTAGGGTTACCACCCACCACCCCACCCCACGCCCCATCCTCAAACCCTAATTCTGCATACCCCTTCCCCCCACACACACACACACACACATGCAGGACACATCCAAGATTGTAAGACACTATACAAGTCAGTCACATCTGTAAGCACAATATTCACTACACTGTACTCATTTCACATAACACTATGTAATGAAAAAACAAATACAGTATGAGCAACTCTATACTGCTAGCACAGTATGATGACACATTATAGCTGACATAACTTTTTTAACACAACGAAACTTAGTCTGTACAAATTTTCTAAATATTGATTTTTTATGTGTCATACTTAACAATTGGCTCACTGCATGTATTGCTGCTACCACATAGGCGTGTGGTAGCAGGAAACATAGAGTGGAAACATACATAGCAGTTTTCAGATACTGCTCAGGTATGAAACTGGCACCATCACATGTTGCTATACTGCGTTGCAGAAATACTCATTAGCAGCATGTTATGCTTAGCTTTGATGTTACAACTGTTGCTGTCACATGCTGCTTGTAAACTATGCTACAAACATTACGTTTATTACTACCATTTGTTATTAGGACTGACTCACTCAATCAGAAAAAAATACGCAAACATCCAGTGACTGTTGCTACAGTTACCCAAACTCTTATTTCCAGTATACCTATCTATAGATAACATACTGTGTGTTTCATCATTTCTTAACAATTGGAATATAGGCATCTGCTTACATCCTATTATTGATGTTTGTAACAGAGAAATGCTTACTGTGGGCCATCTCCCATGGTTGCCCAGCATGCGTGTGTACCCCCCAAGGCACTCTGATGGCAGCAGAACTCATACAGTTGCTGAACCATAATGATGGATGTGTCTTGTACTACGTTTAGAGAGTTCTATGTTACTTCTGTTACTTGATGCTGGTTATCTCTGATTGGTTGTGTTGCCTTGGCCCTTCCCCTGCCTGCATGTGTGAGTGGGGGGGTGGGGGTGGGGGATGCAGAGTTAGGGTTTTGAGGATGGGGCATGGGTGGGTGGTGGGGTGGTAACCTAACATCAAATTTCCACAGTTTGGTCACTGTGGAAACAACCCTAACTGATGCATTAATGGAGTTTTTTGCAATGATATATATATATATATATATATATATATATATATATATATATTATGGTAGCACGGTAGTGCTACCATAGTTAGGGTTGAGGAGCCATTTACATGTTAAACCCAAACTTTGCACCTTAATAACTTTGTAACCACTTGATGGATTTGCCTGAAATTTGGAATACATGATCAAGACCCATATGCCTTGGGATCTGTCAAGTTTTGTACCAGTCAGATATACGGCGCGGAGTTATTAGCGTGATCTGCACATGCGCTACGCTTTTTGAATTCTACAGTTGCATTCTACAGGTCGCACAGTTTGTGCAACCAGTCCAAAATCTTCAGGAATGTGCAGCCAGGGTCCCTAATGTCTTTCAAAGATTTTGTGAAAAAATATTAAACGGTTCAAAAGTTATTCAAAAAACAAGTTCCCATTATAAGTCAATGGTAAAAGTTAAAAAGTTCAACAGTGTCGCAAATGCAGTTTTTATTTTCACAAATGGCCCTTTTACTATCACAAATCTGCCATTTTGTTTTCAGTTAGCGATCAGAAAAATGTTTGGCATTTAAAATTGGGACCCTCTAGCAACCTAATTATTTTTGTATTCACCTAGTCGGACCCTGAGGATTCTAGGCATGTATTTATTTTGGGGTAAAACACCCTAAAAATATGTTTTTCAAGTTTCTGGAAAAAGTACTTTCACAAAGTAGTGTCGAACGTGTGACACTGTCAAATGAATTTGCGAAAGCTTTCGCAAAGTTCGACAGTACTTTTCCAGGGTGTGTGAAAATAACAGCAATTCTTTGGCACTGTGCTGCAAAAGAACGGTTTGGTGTTTTGGGCTGAAATTTGGATGGAATGCAGCCAAGATGTCACAGATGTGCCTTAGACTGGTTTGGTCAAAAAATATTACTCGACGGCCAAGTGACGGCACTCCAAAGTTGACGTTTTTTCCCATAGGATAACATTATGGCGTCTGTTGCATTACAGGAATCCTTTGTCGCTCTGCTGCAAAATAACGGTTTGGTCTTTTGAGATGAAATTTAGAGGGAAGAAAGTCGACATCCCAGAGATGTCTCTTTCAGTGGTTTGGTGAAATAATATTACAGGGAGCCAAAGTTATGCCACTCCGAACTTCTCTTTTTTTCCCATAGGATAACATTACAGCGTTCGCTGCGCCTTTCAGGGCCCGTATCTCGGAAACGGTGCGAGATACAGACTTTTCATCGGAAAAATCCTTAGTACAAAACTAGCCAGTAAAGTTATAAATCATATGACTTTGACATTTTTTTTCTATGCCGTACGGATCCTGAGATATAAGCAATTTAATATTCCAACTCTTCTGCTGTTTGCGTTTTCATTTTCGCTTGTGTTTATGTAACTTCACTATTTGTCTCTACAGTAGTCTTTGTCTTTGTGTTTTGATTTGTGGTACCATGTGCATTAACATTTGTGTTTCTTGGTTATGTGTTGCTATGTGTGAAGACATCATGTTGCGGCGGGCCCCGCGCTCCCACTGTTATATCGCATTTAGTGTATTTCAGTACTGTTTCTGTTTTGCTTTTGTGTGGTGGGACCATGGGGCTGAAAGGCCCCACAGTCCCGCTGTTGTATGATATTCGGTGTTGTTACTGCTGTTTTGTGTGGTGGGAGCGCGGGGCCTGAAGGGCTCCGTGCTCCTGCTGCTGTATAACATTTAGTATATTTCAGTACTGTTTATGTTTCTCTTTTGTGGCGGAGTGCAGGGCCTGAATGGGCCCCACACTCCTGTCACTAGCACATTGTGTATTTTATAGTACTGTATATGTTTGTGTTTTAGTGTGGGAGCACGGGCTGGAAGGGCCTGCACTATTGTCAGTGTATTACATTCAGTATTTATCAGAATTGTTTATCTTTGTGTTTTGGTTTGTGCTACCATGTGCATTAACATTTGTGTTTGCTGGCATTGTGTTAGTATGTGTAAAGACATCATGTGGTGGGAGCGCAGGGCCGAAAAGGGCCCATGCTACTCACTGTTGTATCACGTTTAGCATATTTCAGTACCGTTTATGTTTGTGTTTTGAGTGGTGGGACTGTGGGTGCTGAAGGGCCCTGCAGTCCTCTTGTGTGACATTCAGTGTTTTTAGTGCTGTTTATGTTTGTGTTTTGTGTGGCAGGTGCACGGGGCCTAAGGGCTCCATGCTCATGCTGTAGTATCACATTTAGTATATTTCAGTACTGTTTATGTTTGCATTTTGTGTGGCGTGAGTGCAGGGCCCAAAGGGCCCTGCGCTCCTGTCAGTAGTACATTTTGTATTTAACAGTACTGTATATGTTTGTGTTTAGTGTGGTGGGAGTGTGGGGTCAGAAGGGCCCTGCGCTCCCGCTACTGTATCACATCTGGTATATTTCAGTACTGTTTATGTTTGTGTTTTGTGTGGTGGGCCCCGTGCTCCCATCAGTACCACATTTTTTATTTTACAGTACTGTATATGTTTGTGTTTTGTGTGGTGGGAGTGCGGGTTCAGAAGGGCTGTGCGCTTCCGCTGCTGTTTCACATTTAGTATATTTCGGCACTGTTTATGTTAGTGTTTTGTGTGGAAGGAGCACGGGGCCCAAAGGGCTCCGCACTCCTATCACTACTACATTTTCTATTTTACAGTACTGTATATGTTTGTGTTTTGTGTGGCAGGAGCACGGGGCTTGAACTGTATATCTTTGTGTTTTGATTTGTGCTATCATGTGCATTAACATTTCTGTTTGGTGCCACTGTGTTAGTATGTGTGAAGACATCACGTGGCCCCTACCCCCCCCTGATTACAGTTGAAGTGCAGTTAGCATTGTTGTCACCTGAATGGCCTCAGCCAGGAAATATCTCTTCAAACTGCAACACCAGGTACTTGGTCCTCAGTAGAGACCCACAACAGAGCTGATGGTATGGACATCAATGGTAGACATCAGTGATTTCAGGGACACTCAAGTTAGCACAGTGAGTGTTTGTGTTGGCTAAGACAGGTAATACTCCTTCCCCCAAAGTTTGTACTGCATCATGAGTACCAATGCGCAGCAAGAATGAGGCAAGCAACATCAATGGTACAGCTCTGTAATTGTTGATACACACAACTTAGCACAGTTAGGATTTCTATGGCTTCACACAGGCAATTTCCACACGCATACCAGTTACTGATCCTGACTGTACAGTCACAACTGCATGTCCTTAGGTAGAATGTCACACAGCTCTCTAGACCAGGTACTGCACTCTGACTGTAGATTGACAGCGGATGTAAGTGCGATACATGGTAGTTAACTTAGTTAGGAGTTACAGGAGATCTGTAACTCAGTGTATGAACACCTAGCCCACATATTGCACACTGAGTTGACAGTACAGAACAGAAAACATGGAGGTGAACAGTGTGATGGGGAACTGCACTTCCACAGCACTTGCTGCATCCTAAGTAAACAGCCACAGGAAAAGATAGGAAATGTACATCAGTTGTACAGCTCTCTGATTACAGGAATAGTCCAGTTAGCACAGCTGCCACTTGAATGGATTCAGGCAGGCAATGTGTCTACAAATGTGACAGTAGGTACTACATTGTAAGTGGAGATACAGAATACAAGTCAGGGAATGCACATGTTAGTGCACATACACAACACAGGTGAGGGTTTGTATGTCAATGGCACACATCACTTATTGCAAGGAAACTGAAGTTACCTCAGTTAGGATTTGCATGGATTTAGGCAGCTAGAGCTGCTGCGCCTCCCAAAATTTGTAGTGCATTATGACTGGTTATATATAGGAAATATAGGGGACTGGAGATCTATGGCACACCTCTGTAACTGTAGGTACAGTGAAGTTACCACAGTTAGGAGTTGCAGAAGCTTAGCCAGGGAATTGCAGTACACATATCAGTCACTGCATCCTAAGTGTATAGTCACAGCTGCATAGTGTTAGGTAGTGATGTGCGGCACCTTGCTACAGTAATTACTACATGCTGAGTGTAGAGGCACACGAAACGTAAGTGCATTGCAGACTTTTTTACACTCTTAGAAATTATGGGAAGTGTGACGTGCAATGTGCCACATCATTGCCTATGTTGTGGATACTGAGTGGACAGCATAGCAACCAAAAAAATTCATGGACACATAGTTGTGGCACTATTTGTTGCTGTTGATTTGCATGCTTAATAGAAACAAAAGTTATGTTCTAATGTCGTTATGCTATTTTCAGTAAAGACTCAACACAGGTGATTATGTTTTAAAAAGATTTATTGCCAATTGGTGAAACTGAAAAAGGCCCAGTTAAGACTGTATTTTTTTTTTTACAAAATCAGTCTCACAATACAATCCTTGTATGTGTGTAATCATTGCTTGGAATATATGTAAATGTGTCACTTTATAGCAACTAGATTATATGAATTGGAACAAGTATGTGATATTGTAATACAGCATAGAAAGAAGGTAGCATAAGAAGGTAATTTGTTCTATTTATTGTGATTGTGTTACAGGGTTCACATCTTGAGGTTAAGTGTTTGCTATCCCTGCAGTGTTCTCCCATCTTTTGTTGCTTGGGGTTGTTATCTACCTTCTATGCATATACCTGGTTCTTTAATAGCTGGTCACTGTCTTTGATTAGGTGTTCTGTGTTTACAGTGAAGTTTAAGTGTTCACTACTCTTTGTGGGAAGAAGTGTTTTCTGACATTCCTCCTGAACTTGTGACAGTTAAGCTGAACCTGTGGCTCTTCATTATATATTTGCTACTGAACTTGAAGAGACTTTGGTTAACAATATTATTTATTTTTTTAAGTAGTTGAATGTTCTAATTATGTGTCATCCATTAGTTGTGTCCTATATTAATAAAGGTATGTCAGGAGCTTCTAAACAGTGATTACACACATAAAACAGAAATGTTTAGTTGTTATTGTGTGACTGATAATGTGGATGTTCCTGGGGTGGGCAAAAAAACATATGCTAAGTGTTTAAAAAATAGAATATAAAAAAAATCTGATTTCAGTGACATTAGATTACTGGTATGTTCAGTTAAATATTTAATGATATGTCACTGACTAGGCGCATATGGAAAATTCCCACCCGACCCCTCAATAGAGGCGATCATAAATATTGTCAGGAACAGGTATGCAGTGCATTGTGATCAGTAACAGTGTCTGATTTACAATTGTCAACATTGTTAACATAGGTTAGAATTACTTGTATGACAAGTACAAAAAATGTCATATTATTACAGGAACAAAAAACATTGTTTTCAATTGTTACATTGGTTTCTATGTTACCTCTGAACTAGTAAGTAAAAAAATGTGCATAGTATGCTGTTTTTATCAAAGATATGGTTCATTGAACTTAATCAGTGTAGTACTGTATTATATGTTAAACATTCATTTGTACTTTACTCTTATACTAATACTTTTAGTAGAACAATAAAAGTAGCAACAATGGCAAGGTGGAATAAGAATGTAAATATTATTTACAAGTAATTACAAAGGCATGGCAAAGTCAGTTAATAATAAGATGCAATTGTTCAGTATTTACACTTGCTTCATTCAACTTGTTGCATTATGAATAAAGATTGTTATTTTTACATATGTACAGTATCGGTATAACAAATAAAGCAGGCATAGTTTAACACTGTTGCATGGTGAACAAATGATGTTGTTGTCTACATGTCTACAGCTAATAGACAAAAACAAGTGGTGATAGACAACTTGTGACAGAGTGCACTGTTTGGTGAATGAGACATGTGTTGCTCAGTTATTTACGATGGTAACTGAGAACTTTTCTTTCTCTGCAGAGAGTAACAGTTAGAAACTGGCAGCAACTTCTTGTTATGTATGGGTATGTATACAGTAACAAGAAAAGATATGTACAGAAGAGGAGAGGCAGGAAGGCCTCTGTTTTGAGATGTACAATCTTTGATAGACATGTAAGCATGGTTTCTCTAGTGAGTGTGAATACTGTTGGCGCCAATTGAAGCCACTACAACTATTTCCATGTTGTCACTGATCCACACAAGATCTTAGATATCATAGTGCATGAAATGTGTCTGCCAGTATAGCATTTTGTTGAAATGCTATGGTTTATTGAGAGTCTTAGATTGGAAACAATTGTACTGACCTACGACTGTTTCTGTCACAAAGTAGTCATTTAAAAAATGCAACATGTTCTGTCCTATTCTTCTGAAATATGAAGGTCATCATAATTCTTCAATATTGGTAGATATGCATTTTTCAAGTGTCGTGGCAGTCTCTGTTTAAAACTGCTTGTAGAGTCGTCACACTCTACCCATCCACTTCTGTACCTTAGAAAACAGATGTAATGGCCAGAATGCATGGATTGACCATGGTGATAGATTATACTGTGAGTGTCAAACACTGATTGGTTAAAGACTATTCTACCAGCTGTGTAATCTGTGATAGGAGTGTCAACTCTGAGCCCATTGGAGTCAAACCTGTGCAACATAAGCAACAGATATTGAGATGAACTCCTGAGACGTATGGACTGAGTGCATCTGCCTTCACACCTTTTACAGGAGTGACCACATTGAGCATTGGTGAATAGCTGTTGAAATTTGACACTTTTGGCTTGAGGGACAAAAAGAGTAATCCACAACATGTCTTCTGTGGTTTCAAGCTGTGAATGGCCACATGAAACACATACATATTTGGTTACATATGACACTGTGAAGGAGTGGCACATTGGGGTGCCATCTTCATCCAAGTTGTTTATGACAGCCATCATAAACTCACTAGTGTCTTGCTGTATGTCAGCAGCAAATGTACTACAACCGTCATATGTAGCTAACACCTGTTGTAGTGGTGTTAGTGACTGTACATTGTTAGACTGGTCAGAAGTCATGTTGACAATCTGCTTCAAAGCGTTTGATAGGGTATTGTCTTGTGAAGCAGATATTGCCTGCACAAAGTGTGGCATGTGTAGAAAAACTTGCATAGCTGAGTTAGCATAGCAGTTCACTCTAGTGCTGTTGTCAAAACTGGTACAGCAGCTACACCAACTGATTTCTGATGAATTGCTGGCTGTGAATGTTTACTTGAAGTTGTGACCTTTGTTGAACTCTTTTGAGTTGAATCACTTCTGGAAGCTTGTGGCTGTTTGTTGACACCTATAGATTTGACTGTATGATGTGAGACAGCCAGATATGTAGACAGTGGTATTAAAGACATTTGTGGCTGATGTAGAGTACGTAACCTGTTGTACTCAAGAATACATCGCTTGTCAGCTTGTATTTTCTGAGGTGCTAGAGTTATAATGTGCAACCCAGAAAGACTGTGGACACGTGAAAGTGCCAAGTAGCTCATGCCATCCTTGAAAATGTCTGTACCTATGTCCACCATTGCTGAATCCAAACTCAAGCCCTGAGATTTGTGAATGGATACAGCATATGCAACACATAATGGGAACTGTTTCCTGTTTACATAGATATCCTTAAATACCTGGAATTTTACTCAGGTCCGTTCTACATGTACAGGCTGTTCCATGTTGTCAAAGTAAACTACAAGTGTCTCGATATATGTCTTCTGGACATTGTAGACAAAGTCACTGATGCTTCCCATGGCACTGTTTACCATGCCTTGTTCTACAACTAGATTACATCGCAGCATGATACATGCATTCTTACAAAGTGCAAGAACAGCTTCTAGGCCAGCTGTGCGTGAAACATCTCACTTGAGTTCACTGAGTCGTTCAGTCATCTTTGCTACTAGGTTCCGACTAAGAATGACACCATCAACTGTATCAACAGCATGCAAAGTTAGAATTTCTTGGTTTTCTCTCTGCAGCATTAGATTGTTGAACTCAGTGCATTTCTTTAGTCATGGCATAAGACACACTATGTGTGTCCTTGTAGAGCATACATCGCTGAAAACATTACATGCTGTTTCTATGGATGCAGTATCTACTGTGATTCTCCTATCGTTTAACATACAAACATGTTCTGGTGATAGAGAACCTGTATGAACTTCATCTAAAAGTGATTTGTAAGCCAGATCACCACTTTGGCGCATGTTCTCAGACAACTCAACATAGGTAAATAACTCCCAAATGTTATAGTCTGCAATGCAGCCGAGAATATTCTTAGCTTACTTGGCAGTTAGAGTTGTAAATGCATGCTCTGCATTGACTGGTGCAAGCTGTAAAAGGTCTCCCAAAAGAACAATACTTTTGCCACCAAATGGTACTCCATCGTCAGTAGCTAAGATTTCCTGTAGACGTAGATGAATACAGGCAAGCATGACATTGGAGACCATGCTGATTTCATCAATGATGAGTAATTTCATCTTTGTGAACATGGAACGGAGCTGAGATGCAACCTCAAATGACAGTTTATGATACTCTCCCAGTTCTGCCATGTTCCACTGGCAACATAAAGAGACAGTGTAATGTAACTCCACCAATGTTGTATGCGGCTAGTCCTGTGGGAGCAGTAACAGCAACAGACATTGATGACCCTGTCAGGCTCCGTATTTCAGCAGTGATGGCTTCAATAAGGAAACTCTTTCCTGTGCCAGCTGAACCACTAACAAAGATCAGTAGTGGCTTATAGTCATGACAGTCACATTTTTTTGTTTCATGTTGTAGGCCATGTCGGACAGTGCCAGCTACTTGAGAGTGAACTGTATGCTGCTGCTGATTTAGTCTTTCTCTCAAGTCAGCTGGGTTGACAGTGGAGTGTGTTCCATGTTCCATGGCTGTCTCAATTTCTGACATTAACACTTCTGGGGCATTTAAGGGCAGAGGTTCACCTAGAACAGCTTGTCCTTCTGGATCAAGGTTGTCTTGTGAACTAACAGGAGTGTCTTCCTGAAGCTGCTTCTCTGCCTTCTCAAGCTGTTCTTTCTCAGCCTCTAGTCTCTGTATGTATGTCTCTGAGTATTCAGTTTTGAAAGTCTTGTAACTGTGATTGAATTCTCCTCGAATGTATCACAGTCACCTTTAATTCAGACTCACTCCTCCAGGGTCTAAATAGGAATAGGAGAGCAAAGTAGTAGTGTTCTCTGCTCTCTGATGTGCCTAGATGCAATCTACAGTGGTCTATGAGCCATGGCTTGTGTCTCTTTATGAGACAGCCATCCCTCCATTCACCTTGTAAATCTGGCATGTTGAGTCAGGTGATATATCTGCCTTGTAGTCATACCACTTAGCCACCTGAAAGAGACACACATCATCCATGTCATCGTGTCTACAGGGGTAGTATATGTCTATCAGGTTATTCTTCAAGATATGTTTCGATGAAGGTCTATTGGCAGCGAGCTCCTCAATTTTGGCATGGGGAATCAGTACATGTTTGCATTTCTCTTTGTAGTTTACACTGAGAAACCAGACAGTGTCAGACTTCCCGTACAGATGTGTACCCATTAAACAGTCACTAGCTTCATAAGCTCCACATTCTCTCTGTGAAAGAATCTTCAAGCCCAATGGCCAGAGCTGAGATGTCAGGCTTCTGCTTGAGCTGGCAATATCTTCCCAAAGATCTTGCAAGCTAGTCTGCTCATGTTTGGTTATGTATGAAGTGACGTACCCCACCGGCCAATGAGTTATCAGCCACAAACTGAACATCTATGTTTGCTTGCCACATTAGGAGAAGAGTTGGGTTGTAGTCATTGATGTACACCTCTTTATCATCTCTGGGTAACTCGTATACCCTCTTGGTTGATTTTGCCTTCAAGTGGCATTGCATTGCTGAGAAAAGGTCATTCATGGAACCATCCTGACAAACTTGTCTAGGAAATCTGAAGCAACATCGTGTGTACCAATTAGATTTGTTCTTTACTATTCACCAGCAGTATTTTGCACAAGTATGTCGCTGGAACTTTTGAATCAACTTCCATAGTGTAGGACTGTCATACTTGTCTGGAATGTGACAAGTAATATATTTCTTGATGAATGATAGCACTTGTGTTGCTTCATGTTCACCAATGCATGGTGCATCCTTGATCCACAACAGCATATAGGTGTGAGGGGCACCCCGTGCTTGATACCCCATCCTCCAAAAGTAATGCTCCACAATACCAAGAGGTGGATTATCCTTTGACAATATGAAAGTCAGAATGTCATGGAACCGCTTGTGAAAATGTCTTGTGACAGACACAGGATCAGGTGAACACATTTCTCCAACAGTCATTGATGAGATGCCGTCGACATCAGAATTTGCCCACTTCAACAGTTCAATGAGCTCATCCCAGGCATATTGAGCACAACTAAGTGTGACAAACCATGTGGCTGCACCATACTCTCGCAGCATTGTCATCACTTCAGAGTGTCTGCGATACCAATATTCTTTGGTACCTCGAAGACTTGAAAGAATGGAAGACAGATTCACTTGCACATTTTCATCTTTCTGCTTTAATTTCTCTAGAAATTGAGCAGCTGTTATTCCATCTAATGGACTTGTGAGATGAATAGTATGTGCAATGGATGCAGACAGAATGCTAAGTTCACTGTCCCAGAGGAGATGAAACTGGTACTGTATGTTATGTCTGAATTTGCCATCTTTACTGAGTACACGGCTAGTGCGGTACTCAACACCCTGTACATGCACTTCTCTTTCATCTAGGCATCCACCTGACCCTTTTGGGAATAGGTCTGGGAAACAGCGTGCTTCTAGTGTTGCCTCCCAAATGCTGACAAGCTCACCTTCCACCTGTTTCATTTGATAGAGATCAATGTTGTCTCCTACTGGATCTCTGCCATGTAGTGGGTGAATTGTGTACTGTTCATACACATTGTCACTTGTCTGTCCACTGACCTTCTCAATCATTGGTTTAGTTTTTTCTAATACATCATGTTGGACAGAGAGACTAGTCATCTGATCTATGTCAAGGTCTGTATAAAAGGGATTGTTACTCTTTAAATAAGTAAGAGCAAGCTTCACCTTTTGTACATTGACAACATCTTGCCAGATGACCTTGGACTTTGTTGGAACACCATTTACAAGCATCACCAAACTATTTTGCATAGCGATTGCTTCCACATTTTCCTGTAGAGGAAGTGGTAGATACATCACAGAACCCTTTAGAGATCTAACAAGTTCTTTCTGTGGAATGTTCCGTGTCTTTGTGTTCAGATGTAGAATGATTTGGAATGGTTTCATTGTCTGAATTAGAAAGTGTTCAAACATATTCAATGTTGAAATCTCACTTGGTGTAACATGTACCTCCACATTATTCAGCAGTGGCCTTGGTGGCAAAATGTTAGACTTCAGTTTGGAGAAACAGTGCTTGCATAGCAGAATGGTGTTTTCTAACTGAAAGTCAGATTTCAGCAGCAAAAATGCTGAGAGACGGAACCACATGTCATTGTATGGTGACAAGGTTTCTAGGTTCACTGTGACTGTTTGTTTACTGTAGCACAAACGGTCACATGACACACATACAGAGTCAAACTTCTGAGACTTTGCCAGTTCAAATTTTGCTATTTCTTTGCCGAACTGTCTCAGTATGTCAGTTTCTAAGACTGAAATAGATGTTTCAGCAGAAGTGTTTGACTGAGAAATTGTTGTGTCTGGTATAGAAGTTACATGTTGCAGTTGTTTGAGAAATGTGATGGTACCCTGCATGTCACCTGACTGCAATAAGTCATTTAAACAAGTGTACTGATTTACAACTCATCATACTTCATATACTCTGTATACAAAGTTTTGCATGCCTGTTTGATGCACTACAAGCATCCACATGTTGTGAAAGATACTATCAAAAACACCACTATCGAGGCATGCTAGTGAGTGACCCATAAGTCCAGTATGTGGACAAATTTCACAATGGTCAATCTTGTTAAACAGTTTATATCTTTCTTTGCGATCTGTAATCACAAATAGGTTGACAAACTGTTCAACTTTTTCAAATGACGATTGCCTACGGTTGCAGGTGTCATCACATGCCCATGCCAGACAGTGCCGTTCATTGGACACAGTGGTTGCATCACAGTCATCATCTGTGTCCATTGCGGTGTCATCACAGATACTGAGGACATTGACCAGTTTACCCGGACTCATCAATGGTAAACTTGACTTCCCTTTTCTGGGAATAATAAGATTCTTCCCAGAAATATGCCTCTGAGTGCTGTGTGTGCATCCAGTGACCTGTGAAAACATCACAGAAATTGTGGACAGTCAAAGAAGGATACTGTTGTAGCCTTTTTTTGATGTCATACACAACTTTTCTGAATTGTTCAAGCACATGAGACATCTTACACCACAAATGTTGCAGTACAAACACTGCTCTGTTAACAAAAAGTGCGTACTTTGAGACACAATTTCATCAAAGACAGATGACTCTTTGTCTTTTTGCGCTCATGTCTCATCACAGCAGCAATAAGTCTGTCGATCTTAGCTTTACTTGCTAGTGATCGAAACTACTTTTTCTTTCTCAGATGAAAATCACCAGGTGTGAGTTTACGGTGTTGTTTTGCAGGTTTGTTGATGGTTGCTGTTACAATACTTGTGTTTCATCTGAGAGATCTACACAACTACTGCAGAGGTAAGCATTTTTTACTTGCTCTTGAGGAAGTATGTGCTTTTGATGTGCAGTGAGTTGTTGTAGAGCTCACTGTTTCAGTAGTGGTCTGTTTCCCTTCATATTCTGATCTCACATAAGTGTTTTCTTTATCGCCTTTAAGCAACAGTGAAGTACTATGATACTGTACCTGTCTCATTTCCCTATACATCTACGTCTGTATTTAGTCGGCATCTTTTAATATGATAGTTCACAGTGGCAGTCAGCAATCTTACAGAAGTATCAGGCACCTGTATAAAAGACAGAGAAAAAGACAATATTACTATATGCCTGTGTTCATTCCTTCTATTGTGCATTGAGACATATGATTTAAGTATCACATCAATTGAAAAAGAAAATATTTTCAATCTTTGAATCACATTAGTTATTGACATTGTAACAGTTGTATTTTATTTCTGTTACATTGTCTTGTATATCATTATCACTATAGCATATAGATTTTGTTTCGTATGATTTCACTGTTCAGTTATTAACAATTAGTATTATTAAGAAACATTTATATAGCTAATGCTGTCACACTGCTTGTTACACAATAACTTTATTAATGATCTTTCTGTTAATTAGTAACCACATTAATAAGTCAACTTTGCACACTTAGCTTAAGTTACTGCATTATCAATATTTTCATGTGACATTGTTAAGATAGGCATTTTACCACAACTGTTCTGCAATTACACTGCTGTCATTTTTCACATCCTTGCTGAGATTTTTTTTTATGCAGTTACAGTGACCACTGCCACAGGCGTTGTATGAAACCACTGTTCAGAGCACATTGTGATAATGACAGTCACACTGTTCATGAGCAGAGGTATGGAAATGAGTACATATAAAATTTGGTAATGATAGTCTGTAATATGACTGTTTATGTGAGTGTGCATATGAACTTCACAACACACATTTATAAGTTAGTGTATATGCACTATTTCCATGTCAGTTTGGGAACATTGCATTTACCCAAATCTTCTTGTTAATTGTACAGCTGTCATTTTTTAGTGAACAGAGATCCTAAAAGTCCTATGTTTAAATTTTGGTGTGAATCGTCCATAAAATCACTGTTTTATGAGTGTGCATAGGAACTGTGCCACGCAAACTCATAAGTTAGCGTATTCACAGTATTTTTCTATGCCAGGTTCTCAATGTTTACATTTTGCCACAGTTAGTTGTGAAATGTGCGGGTGTGATTTTTCTTATTCTG
The DNA here is from genome assembly GCA_016271365.2 of Neoceratodus forsteri. Taxonomy (NCBI): domain Eukaryota; kingdom Metazoa; phylum Chordata; order Ceratodontiformes; family Ceratodontidae; genus Neoceratodus; species Neoceratodus forsteri. Next base: position 1,735,822,395 of record CM057449.1, read on the forward strand.
CCCTAAATGTCTTTTAGCATTCCGACGCAGGATGGCATGGTCTGTCTGCGAAAAACAGTGTTTGGAGCCGATAACTAAAATGAGCGTTACACTGTCATTGAGCAAAGATCCTAAAATGACTTTGTTGAAAATTTGGTGGCAATGCTGCATAAAAATGACTGCTTTGTGAGGGTGATTAACAACTGCCAAACAATGCATTCCTGCAAGTCTGTTGCACGGTACCGTACTCACTGAAGATAACCACCTTTTTGTGGGTGTATTTACAAAGTCACAATACTATGCGTCTCCCGTTGTGTGACAGTGCCAATGCAGTGTGACAGTGTTCGGCATTGAAAATTTGGTTGTTTTTGCCATTAAGCATCAAATTGTGGTAAAAATAGACAATTTGGAAAAAATAGTGCCGTGTGCTCGAAAGTGTCGCAAAAAGTAGTGTCATGCATTCGACAGTGTCGCAAATGGTACTGTTGTGCGTTCGACAGTACCAAGAAGTAATGTCAAACGTTCGAAAGTGTCACAAAAAATAATGTCGTGTGTTCGACAGTATCGCAAAAGTACTTTTGTGCATTCGACAGTGTCATAAATTAGTGTCATGCATTCAAAAGTGTCGCAAATTTTTAACTTGGGAGTGGAAAGTGCATTCATTATCAAATCAGATCTGATTGTATTTGAGTGACAGCTTGTTCTACCAATGTTATGCAAGATTTGTCAGGCCATGTGAGACAACCAGTCAGAGATGGACACTGAAGAAGAAGGCAACAGCAGCCATCTTAGTTCCTACTGAGACACAGCATTTTTAAAACTGTAAGTACAGTATATTTTAAAAAACATTTTTCTAATATGATAAAAAGTGTTAGCAACATGTGAATACTATTAATCAAAACATTTTTTAGTGCTGCATTTGATTATGTTACTTGTTATAATCTAAGATGCTGTATTCTTTAGGTAAAACTGTTTAAAGTCAGATAGTAGTTTAGTACTTACTTGTACAGATACAGCTGCAAATAGAGGGAGATAGGAAGCTGCATGTGGACCCATAACAGAAGAGGGAACCAATCAGATATGTTTCTGCAGTTGTAATTTTTTAAAACTGCCTATGAAAAGGATGCATTTTTCCCACCTCTCAATGTTTGCACATTTTAGCTGTAGCAGAAGTCTAGTAATAGTCAGTGCATTGCCTACATTGGTTAATGAAGCCAGAGTACTAGCCAATGATTTTTTTTTTTATTTGTGTGTTATGAATCAGCCCAGTGAAGCTGGCTTGAAGTTAAGAGGGAAAATATCAGTTTTACTTTCACTACTGCCTAGCCACTGCAGGGTGAACACTGACTTTTTTGGTAGCTCTCTGTCCACTTCTGAGTTTAAAACCTGAGAATGGCAGAAAATAGCAAAAGGACTTTGTGGATAGTTGGAAGCAGTATTGTGAGACGAGTGTCTGAGTATGCTCACAATAGTGATATTGGGAGAAACCTGCAGCTCCCAAATTGCTCTGTAAAGTGGTTTGGTAGGGGTGGAATGAGGTGGGAGCACCTCATACCAACCATGCCCAGACTTTTGAGTACTCAGCCTCATCCTGACATACTGCTGATACATCTCAGAGGCAATGATTTGGGCACCAAACGCTGGGTAGATTTAGTAACAGAAGCAAAATTGGACCTTGCTTCTATTATGAGTTTAGAAAATGGGCTGGGGAAATCCTTTTAGCTGATTGGCTAAGGCCACCAACCAGCCAGTCCAGTATCAGGCAATAGAGACCAGGAAATAATGAGTCCCTGTCTCTGCTGCCTGATTAGGTTCCAAATCCTTGTGCCAACAGAATGTTCATTTTGTAAATACAGCCATGTTTTTCTTAACACGTAACTGAACCCACACACACACACACACACTGGGCATAACACTTTCACACTCACTCCTCCTGCCAGGTCTTCATTGCACCCACCTCATCTGTTCCTCCAGCTGCCCGCTGACTTAGCTGTGACACACAACATTTATCCCTTGGCTAGCAAAACAGAAAATGCCATGACAGAAGTGGCGGTTGCTCGTTAGGCTACAGTGGCTCACGCAACCCCCCCCGTTCATCAGCACTGTTTACCCTACCAAGAAACAAATACAAAAAACACTGCAGAAACAGACAACTTTGGCCCAGATATTCAAACTGTGCCAGGCTGTGGGGCAAGCTTGGGCACAGCTCAGCTTGGCTGCACAGGGGTGTGGACTGGGCAATATTCAATGGAACTGCGCCATGGCTCAGCAGCATTGAATATCACACCCTGGCCACCCCCCAGTGTGCATGGTGCAGTGGCACTGCACCAGCGTAAGTGGCCAGAGTGGAACATGGGGATGCGCTAGAGCAAGTTCCATTGTGCCATGCACAGCAACCGTGATATTCAAAAGTTAACATGCAAATGGGGCCATAATGTATGCAAGGCACACATGGGGCCATTTGCATGTCATTATGGCCCCACTTGCATGCAGATGCACTGATCCCTGATGACTTGCACCTGGCACCCTGCCAGGCAGCCCGATGCCCCCTGCAGCCCAATCATGGGCATTTGCAGTAAAAAAAACTAACTATTCCATCCAATATGCCTGGTGGTCCAGTGGACCGCTATCTGTCCGATCATGGGCATCTGTACAAATAAATGTAGAATTCCCCAATATCTCTGGTGGTCCAGTGGACTGCTATCTGCCTGATTGTGGGCATCTGTATAACAAAAAGACTTCATCCAATATCCCTAGTGGTCCAGTGGACTACTATCTGTGTGATCATGGGCATTTGTGAAAAAAAATAATTACAATATCCCTGGTGGTCTAGTGGTATCCCCCCACCCGCCCACTGAGCCCCGGCCCTGCTCCCCAGTCAGTTGGCAGTACCCCGCCTTCTGCCGCCCCTATCCGCCGACTGACACCTCGGTAGGGCTGTACACACATCGGTCCACAGTGTGAGCCAATGGGCATGCAGCCCATACCATACTACACATTCCAGATATCTGGGCTTTTGTATAATTAAATATACTGCTAAAGGGAGTGGGTATACTGTAGGATGTGCCACATGTGGCATGGTTAAGTCTCTAACCTGTACTTTGTGACTGAACTACAGCAGTCATGAGACGTCTCCAGTAAACAAACACCCTATTGGAGTATGTTGCTTGAGAAGTGTAAAAAAAAAAAGGCGTGGTATTTCATTCTATTAATTGTGATTCGAAAGAAACAGATATTATAGACAGATGTACATCAGTTATACACTTCTCAGTTTGGTTTAACTGAAGACGATCCATAACTGTCCATGACAGTTGTGGACAAGAATAACATATAAAATATTGTAGTACTATAAATTTTTTTTCAGTTGTTAAATAAGTGAATGTTGTGGTCATTCTGTGTAAGAAAATATGTGTACACATTTGAATTGTATTTTTTGTGTTATGTCATCTTACAAATGACTAATAGAGGTACTCACTACAATATATGTGTGTTACCTAGATCTTGTATAGTATATGAACAGAGTTATTACATATTGCTATACCACTCACTTATGTGATACATACTGATGTCACCAGATAAAATATACACAAGAAAATTTTCTGTTATGCAGATAGCGATATGAGATGGTAAAAATAGTTGCATTTCTTTATGAAGCTCGGTGATATGACCCATGTATATGTTACAGATTATGATTTTGCACCTGTTGTGTCCTTGTTACATATTATCAGAATCTGTGAATTAGTGAATGGACCGTATTCTATGTGTATGGTAACACTGGCGTACTAGCTGGAAATGGGGTGGGTGTCACTGAAGAGCTCTATGGACATCTGCAGTAATGTACAGATATAGTGTAACAATTACAGTTGGGTGTACAACGATTATGTGGTCACAAGTTGTAGGAATTATCTGTGACATTGTTGATACTGTTCATGTAAGTCACTTTCTCACTGTACAGATGAGAAGAGTTGCTGTGTGCATGTCACTGTTGCTTAATGACAGAACATCATATAAACACAGAAGTGTCATTGCAAAGAGGAATGTGTTTACATGGTTTAGTAACACAATGACACAGTATAAAACAATGCATTTCACAATAAAAGTATAGTACTACCTTAATATTTTGTGGTATATGTAATCATTTTTTTTTACTTGTATGTTTTATAGAGCCTGGGAAGCTGTGATTGAGAGACCTGTGGAGGTGAAGCAGGAGCCAGGCACCAGCTCTCCACATAAGTACCATCACAACAGATATTCATACAATATATAGTGTTACAGTATCCTGAACCCAGAATGTATGTTATGTTCATAGTCTGCTTGGTAGGCGGTTGCGTAATGACTGATCTCATATAGTAGGACTGTTCAGCATTGTTTCATAGCCTAAACAATGCCTGTGAAGGCTGTATAGTACTACATTGTACAGAAATGCAAATGAATCCATTTATACATCTCTGTTGAGTAGTATGTTGTGGACAATGTGTGTACAGCCCTATTCCACAGAGTCAGTGATTGTGCATCATGCTTACAAGTTGGCAAGCAGCTATGTACTGCCACTGAGAGGAGTGAAGGGGTGGGGAGTGGACATGTTGTTGCTTAGTGGTTGGGAGAGGAGCGGGTGTAGGACTACTTAACAAAGGATATTTTACTTTGATATAATATTGCAGGGATTCCTGCAATAGGCCTGTGAGTGTTGCACTGGGACAGCAGGGACATAGGAAGCATTATTACTATAGTAATACACACAGTCAGCATGGGGGGCAGGATGAAGGTGCAGCTGTAGCTTGGGAGGTCACTCATAGCTGTCAGCTGTCATGTTGCAAGGTGTGATGTGCCAACCAAGCTGTGAGTGGCAGTTGTTGAACATTTAAATGAGGGAATCTACTCAGTAAAGTACAAGCAGTACTTCTGAGTATATACTAACATACTAAAATGCCAGCAGAATAGGTGTTACGGTCTTTCATGTCTCCTCGTTTGATTAGCCACTGCCCTGGGAGCTGAGCTTGCTGCCCCCCGGCCATCTCTGGCTTCTCCCTTCCCAGTTCCAGATATTCTGACTGCATTGAATTTTGCATCCAGAACCATTACCCTATACCTGTCCCACATCCTCTTGAACCCCTGCACCATCTCTGCCTCCACCAGCTCCCTGGGCACCACATTACATGGCTCTACCACTCTTCTAGTGAAGTAGCACCTCCTCCTTTCTACCCTGAATCTTCCCCCTCCATCTTGCAGCCATGCCCTCTAGTTGCCCCCTCCTCCTTCCTTCGAACCATCCTAACTGCTACACCCCTATTTACCCCCTTCATGTAACTGAAGATCTCTATCATGTTCCCCCGGTCCCTTATCTCTTTCAATGTGTACATATTTAGCTCTTTGAGCCTCTCCACATAGGTCCTGTCCCCCAAGCCCCAAATTATTTTGGTTGCCCTCCTCTTGACCCTCTCCAGGAGTTTAATGTCTCTCTTTAAGTGTGGCATCCAAAACTGCATGCAGTACTTGAGATGCGGCCTCACCAAGCAGTTATACAGATGGAGTATCACTTCCCTCCTTCTGGAGGTGATCCCACTAGCGATGCATCCCAGCATCATGTTGGCCTTGGCTGCTGCCCTCCTACAAGTCTCCAAGTTGTTCATCTTGACATCCACCAACACTCCAGGTCCCTGTCAGCCATCAAGACTTGTAGCATTTCACCCCCCCCGGGTGTACACTTGGTCCGGGTTTCTGTACCCCAGGTGCAGTACCTTGCAGTTCAATGCATTGAACCTCAGCTTCCACTTTCTAGATCATCTTTCCAGAGCCTCCAGGGCCCCCTGTAGGGTCACCTGCCCCTTCTCCCCATCCACCACCACCCCCAGTTTTGAGTCATCCGCAAAGAGAATCATCTTACTCCTGATACCTGTCCTTATGTCAGATACGTAGGTGTTGAACAGGAGGGGCCCAAGTACTGATCCCTGTGGAATCCCACTAATGACCCTCCTTGGGGATGAGACTATCCTGCCAATTATGAACCTCTGGGTCCATTCCTGGAGCCAATTGGCTATCCATCTGATGTGTTACTACATCCTGGGCTGAATATTGGGTTGTATGTAACATAGAATGAGAATGAACCTGCTAATTGTGTTGCATATATTACTGTTATGTTTAGATAGAATGGTATTTAATGGCAGGGCCATAGCACTTTTTAATATCACACTGGCATGCATCAGTGTGTTGTGCATGGTGTCACAGTTGTGCGTCTTGCACAACACTTCTGGACATATCTCCTACCCTTTATTTACATGATGTGCACAGAATGTATTAGATTAAGTACTTAGTAAAGTAAGTCAACTCTTGCTTACTAAATCTGTAAGATGGTTTCAAGTATTAAAAAAACATTGTGACGTATACAGTTTAAAATTATCTGTAAACATTCTAACTGGTTATGGACATCTTTCACAAACATTATTGTAGAAATTGATCATATGGTGAAGAAGGTGTAAGAGTGTTCTTAAGTTGTTTTATTAAAATACAAATAAGGTACTTCCACTGATTGTGTTGGTGGTCAGTTAATCATGATTTAGGACATTTTGGCATTTGGTAACACTTTCTGCCACACTACAGGCATGCAGATCATCAGAACAACATAAAAATGACATTTGTTCATGGCTTGCTGCTTAATCAATGTTATGGCAGTAAAAGATGATTTTTATAAATGGAAATATGTACAGAGGGTAAATATCTTGACATGTGTGTGTCTTTTGTAGCAGTTATTAAACTGATGATAATGTAAACATTGGATTATGTAATCATACTGTTGGTGTGCAGGTAGTCGAATATTCTCTTGCAGGTGTGAAGAAATAACATAGGCACAGATGCTAAAGTATACTTGTTCACAGACAATGAAGAGGTAGTATCAGTGTATGAGACTGTGTTGTTTATTATGTTAAAACATTTAGATACTGAGTATTGCTGTATAGCAAGTTAAATACAAGAATAGTATAGGAAGTGTACTGTTGTTATAAATCTTTTTATGTTGTCAACAAAGGACATAATATGGTACAAAAAATACGTTAACTGAACAGGCAAGACAGGAATCTATATTTGTATCACAGTTCTAAACAGTGTTAATAGTGCCAACAAAATGTATAACAATTACTGAATTAGATATACGTATTGTAAGGTGAAAGACAGAAAGGTAATTGTTTTGAGGCTGATGTACTGATTTATGTCTTTTGACTCTTTGTAGGGTGACGCCATGTGAAACGCTGTACTGGCCACTGCCGTTGTTACCGTAGGCTTGAGCGCAAGGTTGATGGTCTCATTAAAGATAATGTTGCACTCCGTGAAGGACAGCAGAGATTGCTGTCCTTCATATGGAAGCGCGAACAGCGGGACCGCCAACCTTGTGCTGGAGCCTGTAGTGACAGTGGCTGGTGACACGTGGCTCAGTACCAGCACTTCACCTTCACCTCCAGCTATAACATCCAGCTTCCCTGGGGTGAAGTGACCACTCTCCACCAGAGTCCGGTATCTCCTCTGGAGGGCGCAACAGCTTCCACTTCCGATGCGCCTCCACATCGAATCCAGCTTATGGCTTGGACTGCCTCAAGCAGCACACACCTCTCGCAAACAGTGGCTGCTAATCTTGTAAATAATTGTAGTGCGATTGTTAAATTTATTGTTGTTTATTATTTTTGGTATGTTTTATATATAAAAGAGATTTTATAAAAAAAAATATTTTTTATGTACTTTTTTTTGTAAATTATATCAAATCGATATATTTTCTCTTTTTCTTTCCTTTACCAGTTGACAAGTTGATTTTTTACTATTTTCTTTTGTCAAGACTGACTTTTTAATTTAAGATTTTACAAAAATATTTTTTTACTTTTATACAAACACAATAAATATGTTTTGAATATAACTTTTTTCTTGTGGTATTATTGAATTGTGGGGATGTTTATCATCAATATAAAGGGTTAGACAACTGTGATTTTATCATTCCCTTAAACATTCTAGCGGATTTATGTGGGATTTAAATCAACATACATATGTAGGCTGATATATGTTGAAAAAGGTTTCACACTATTTAAAATGAGTTTAATAGTTATGGCCATAAGGGACTTCCAGGGATTATGTTAATGGACAGTTAATCAGCCTGTGAGTGCATCTGTTAGGCTGTACACGTTGAATCGTGCTACACCAGTAGCAGGTGATTAACAGACCATTAACACAACTGCTGGTCATGCTTTATTGGTTATATATTATATAAGAAACCATTCGGCTTACCTACTTTGGTGAAGAAGATTGTTATAGAAACATAGAAACATAGAATTTGACAGCAGATAAGGACCGCTTTGCCCACCCAGTCTGCCCATTTCCCAACCTACTGGATAAGCTGCAGATCCTAGTTAACCAGCAGCCTACTTCTTCCTACCCCCACCCCCTAGAATTGCCTTATGACTGTCCCATGCATGCTTGAATTCCACCACTGATTTTGACTCCACAACCTCCTCTGGAAGGCCGTTCCATGCATCCACAACCCTCTCTGTGAAAAATACTTCCTTAAATTACCTCTGAGCCACCCCCATCTTCAAATTGTGCCCTCTTGTTCTTGCACACCTCTTTTTGAAAGATGCTACCCTCTTGGACTTTGTTGATTCCCTTGAGGTACTTGAACATTTCTATCATGTCCCTCTCTCCTCCTTTCCTTGAGGCTATACATATTAAGCTCCTTTCAGATCTCTTCATATGTCTTCCAGTGCAGACCCTGCACCATTTTAGCTGCCCTCCTCTGGACAGCTTCCATCCTGTCTATGTCTTTGCGGAGATTGGGTCTCCAGAACTGCACACAGTACTCAGATGGGGTCTCACCAGCTGTCTGTACAGAGGGATAATAACTTCCTGTTTTCTACTGGTGATGCCTCCCCTATGCATCCCAGTATCCACCCAGCCCTCCTTGCTTGCACTCTCACATTGCTTGCCTGCCTTTAGGTCATCTGATATGACTACCCCAGGTCCCTTTCCATTTTGTTGTTGTTAGTATCTCACCCCCATTGTGTACTCTTCCCCTGGGTTTTGTTTCCCAGGTGCATTACCTTGCACTCTTAGCATTGAATCTAAGCTGCCATACATTTGACCATTCCTCTAACCTTGCCAAGTCCCTTCTCATCCTTTCCACCCCACCCTGTGCATCAACTCTGTTGCAGATCTTTGTGTCATCTGCAAAGAGACATATTTTTCTTCCAGTCCCTCTGCAATGTCACTTATAAAGACATTGAAGAGGGCCAGTCCTAAACTGAACCCTGTGGTACCCCACTAGTAACCCCCCTTTCTTCTGAGTGGACTCCATTTACTATTACTCTCTGTGTCCTGTTCTCCAGCCAATTCTTTACCCAGGCTGTCATCTTGGGACCCACTCCCAGGCTGGCTAACTTGTATATTAATCTTTGTATGGGACTGTGTCAAATGCCTTATAAAGTCTAGGTAGACCATGTCCACAGCCCCTCCTGATCTACTACTTTGGTCACCCAGTTAAAGAAATCTATCAGATTCGTCTGGCATGACCTTCCCACTGTGAATCCATGCTGCCTAGGGTCCTGTGCCCCTCTGGCCTCTAGATACTTGACAATTCTTTCCTTCAGAAGTGATTCCATCATTTTCCCTATCAATGAGGTTAAACTAACAGGTCTGTAGTTTCCTGCTACTGCCTTGCTCCCACTTTTGTGAAGGGGAATCACATCTTCCCTCCTCCAGTCCTCAGGTACCACCCCATCCTCCCATGATTTGTTAAAAAGGGTAGTCAGTGGTGTCACTAGTTCTACCCTTAGTTCTTTTAGAATTCTTTCAGAACCCTTTCTCCTATAAATGGGCTGGTATCAACTTCTGTATCCAGAGTGTTTCTACTGTTTGTTTTATGTACCTCCCCTCTTCATTTGTAAATACTGAGCAAAATATTTGTTTAGTTTCTCTACCTTTTCACAGTCTCCTCTGCCCACCCTCCCCTCCTTTATTAAGCCTCGCTATCCCTCCCTTGGTCTTCCTTCGCCCTGATGTACCTATAAAAGGTTTTATCCCTTCTTAACTGAGTTGGCTATCTTTTCTTCAGTTTGGGCCTTTGCTGTTCTGACTGCCTTCCCAGCCTCCTTTTGCTTTAACTGATACAGTTCTCTGTCCTGCTCCTTCTGCGATTCCTTGTACTTCCTGAATGCTTTTTTTTCTCTTGAACCTTTACTGCCACTTCCTTTGAGAACCATAGTGGTTTCTTACATTGTTTTGTTTTGTTTATTTGCTTCACACAAAGGCTTGTTACCTCTGTGATGGCAGTTTTTATTATTCCCCATTGTTCTTCCACCCCTCCTTCCTGCCCATTTGCTAGTGCATTCCTTAGGCACTCATCTATTTTGGCAAAGTCAGCCCTCCTAAAGTCCAGTACTTTTGTCTTTGTATGGCTTGACTCTATTGCTGTGTTTATTGTGAACCATACTGTTCGATGGTCGCTAGTTCCCAGATGGCTACCCACTTCTACATCTGTGATCCTCTTCCATCTCCATTTGAGAGAATCAAGTCTAATATTGCTCCTCTCGAGTGGGCTCCAGTACTAGTTGTCTAAGGCATGCCCCCTGTAGGGCATCTAGAATAACTCCACTCTTTGATGTGGCAGCTGCAACTGCACTCCCAGTTAACATCTGGCTATTCAGATCACCCATCAGCAATATCTCCCCTTTTTCTGCCATTCTAAGTATACTTTCTATCATTTCCTTGTCCATTTCCTCCCCCTGAGAAGGGGGTCTGTATACAACCCCTGTGCAGATTGTGGTGCCATTGCCTGTCTCCAAATTTACCCACAGTGCTTCTTCTCCTCCCTGTTTACCCTTTTGTTCTGTTGCTTTTATTCCTTTCCTTATGTAAAGAGCTACTCCTCCTCCTCTTTTACCCTCCCTGTCCCTCCTGTAGATAGTGTATCCTGGTATGTTTACATCCCAGTCATGGTTTTGTGTGTACCATGTTTCTGTGACTGCCATGATATCCAGATGTTCCTCCTCCATCAAGGCCACTAATTCAGGAAGCTTGTTACCCAGACTATGGGCATTGGTACTCATTGCTCTCCATTTTTTGATGGCTTTACCTTCTGTTGCAGCATCCCCCACTGACCGTTCTACCTCAGTCTTTTTCTCATTTAGTACCCTGTTTTGTAGGGAGAGGCTGGGATTTTCCTGCTGCTTGTCAGTGCCTCCCCCCTTTGACTAGTTTAGGTTTTAACAGATGACACATTTCAATTCTTGTGATGTTACGGATGTTGCAGTGTTATGAGAACATTCTCGTACCTACATTAATAAGTATGAGTTATGTCTGTTTTTTTTGTCTAGTAAAGATACAGAAGAGGAAGATGTAAGATGTGAATATTTAAAGGTGTGCTTACAAATAGAGTACTACATTCTTTATGTGTCAGAAGAGTAGGTATGTTGACTGCAAAAAAGATAATGAGTAAAACACTGCAACATAATATATTAGTATTGACATAACAGTGATAAGTGAAAGTAAATACATAAATATAAAGAGGCATATGGTTGAGATGGATGTTGTCTTACTCTTCATAACAGAAAATACTATTAGATGAGTTACTGTGTTCTTCATTTTGGTATATTTCACTATGTATGTGCAGTCCTGGTACAACAAAAAATCATATACTATTGGTACTAATCGTTCTCAAAAAGACAGGATATTCATGGCAAAAAACTCTGTTTAATGCATCAGTTAGGTTTGTTCCACAGTGACAAAAGTGAGGAAATTTGGTGTTAGGGTTGAAAACCCTAACTCTGAATTGACCCCCCAGCACCACACACACACAGACACACACACATGCAAGTGGGGGGAGGACCAAGGCAACACGACCAATGACAGACAACCAGCAGCAGGTGACAGAAATAAAAAACAATTTTCTAAATGTACTACAAGACATCCCCACCCACCTGACCAGGTACTGCATGCTCAGTGGAGATCAACAGCAAAACTGAGGCCATGTACACCAAATGTACACATCCCTGATTGCAGGTGCACACAATGTACCATACTTAGTAGTTGCATGGCCTTACCTAGCGATGCCCCACACCCCACCACACCTGGTGGACCACCTCAGCTATAGAGCACAGCAAAACTAAGTAGTTGTACAGGTATAATATGTGTGTTTGACTTCATGTATACACACTCTCCCTCTGCTAGGCACTGCAGGACCTTTGCAAGGCAGTGCCCCACCCACTCAGACCATCTACTGTGTAGTTACTGGAGAATGGCAGTTAAAATTAACCCATGAAGATCAACACTGTAACTCGATGATTGCAACCATCCAAAGCTTAGTCTGATTATAACTGACAGAGTCTGTGATAGAGAATGACTCCTCCTGTCCTACAACACTTATCCCATTGTGACTAAAATCTATACTAAAAGAAATTCTATTTATATCTACACTATACCTACTTGATTCCTGTTGTAGTACAGTTAACGTAGTTATCATTTTGATAGCGTCAGTGACAGAATTGTGCCAAACCCGAAGACTAGGTACTACAGCCTGAGTATAGAACAACTACTAAAAAAGTGAGGCTGTGTGCATAAGTGGTATAGATCACTCATTGCAACAATACTAAACTTACCACTATTTCAATAAGTGAGGCATCAGAGAGGCAATGACATTGTCTTTACCAGGTAATACATCCTCAGTAAGGACCTACAGGAAAATTGATCCTATAGACATCTGTGATACACCTACGTCATTGTTGGTTCAGTAATGTTAGGATATTTAGAAGTTGCTTGGCCTCAGTCAGGCAATTACACGGTTTCTTAGAAAGAATAGTTACTGCATTTTTAGTATACAGACACACTGAAGGTATATATGTGCAGCAACAGTACACCTACATCACTAAACTGTATAGCTGATACTGACATTAGGAGTTGCACATCCTTGTACAGGCAATAGTTTTCCATACCTTGACATCAGCCTCTCTATCTTGAGTATACAGTTGCAGTAAATTTACTACTATGTAAATCACATAGTAAATGCAACAGTCCTTTTATCTTGATGATGGCTGTGTCTTGTAGTAAATTTATGTTGTTCTCTTAATTAATGTTTACTCATTAGTGTAAAAACTTTTGTACAACTGTAATCAGACACCTGCATCATTGATGTCCGGTAACGGTGCAGTACCAGGTGTGGTGGGGTGTGTGGCATCACTAGGTAAGGCCATGCAACTACTAAGTGTGGTACATTGTGTGCACCTGCAATCAGGGATGTGTACATTTGGTGTACATGGCCTCAGTTTTGCAGTTGATCTCCACTGAGCATGCAGTACCTGGTCAGGTGGGTGGGGATGTCTTATAGTACATTTAGACAATTGTTTTTTATTTCTGTCACCTGCTGCTGGTTGTCTGTCATTGTTCATGTTGCCTTGGTCCTCTCCCCTACTTGCATGTGTGTGTGTGTGTGTGTGTGTGTGTGTGTGCTGGGGGGGTGAATTCGGAGTTAGGGTTTTCAATCCTAACACCGAATTTCCTCACTTTTGTCACTGTGGAACAACCCTAACTGATGCATTAAACAGAGTTTTTTGCCATGAATATATATATATCTGTATGGGATATACAATGGTGAGCTGTCAGATAAATGATTTATCTACACAAGTGCTGTTTGACCTCAGGTAACCTCACGAGTGGTGCAAGCCATGAGTGAGGTGTCCGAGGTCAAACAGCACAAGTGTAGATAAATCATTTACCTGAAAGCTCACCATTGTATATTTCATTTATCTAATAGGGATGCTTTCTATCACTGCAAGAACATTTAGTTTTGATGGTTTAGCTTTTTTTTTAAATGATAATTTCTGGGAGTTTTGGTTAACTTTCCTAGAATATGTCCGCCTAGCATAGTGGTTGCTATTAAGTGAAACATCACTCATTTTGTAGAAAACTTCTTGCTGAACAAATGTCATGCTCACAGTACCATGCTGCCTTTTTCATTTTAAAGTTATTCACATTTGTTTGTCAAAAACAGGAACAGAAAATAGAATTGTATGCTGTTTTTTGCTAATTATAAGAAAACTAAATGGTATCCATAAATGAAACACCACTCATTTTGTAGATATTTTTGTGCTGAACACTTTTCATGCTCACAGTACCATACTATCTTTTTTCGTTTTAAAGTTATTACCATTTGAATATGGTCAGTACTGCTTCTGAGGCCGAACATTCTAAATGAATTCTAAAGAGATTTGTGACATAGTAACTGTGTATATAAATGGTCACTGTATGTATAAATTTATTATAATAGCTGGTCAGCAGTTTCTCTCAATGTACTGACCAGGTTGATATTTTCCATAACAACCGGCTGGTTGTTATGACATTCATGAGCCATGCAAGTCAAACTATGCTGCTGTCTCATTGGCCAACATTCTGTATGTGGGCGGGGCCAAACAGTCTCACAAACTGTTGCAGAAAATTTGCTGGTCTGTTATAAAAAATAAAAGATGGGGAGGGTGTTTCATATGAGAATTTAATGCACACCCTCATTGTGGGATGCTTTGATAAACCCCTCGGGGTTTATGTAGCAACCCACAACTCAGGTGTGCATTAAATTCTCATATCAAACCCTTCCCCATCCATTATTCTCTATATGATAACTGGCCAGCAATTTTTTCAATATGCCGAGCCAGTTATAATTTGCCATTATAACCCACGGGTTATAACAGTAAACATGTGCCATGTCAGTAAATGAAGAGCCACATTCTGATTGGCTCCATGCCTCTAATGGGTGGGCTAAATATCGTCAGGAACATGGCGACACCTTTCTTCCGCTTAGCGAGGAGCCGCCACACCATGCTCGTGACACAGTGAATACTGTTTTATTTCTGTTTTAAACTATTTGTATCTGGCTGATCCTGCCATTCACAACTTACATGGGCATTTCAGAGCCCCACTACATAAAAGCTGCCGGGAATGCCTCATACACGCTCTGCCAAGAACAGCTCTGACCTTGCCTCTTCAGGTAAGAAGATTGCGATTGTGATCTCAGTACACAAATCTCCTGAAACATCCCAAACCTAAAAAAAAAACCAGTCACAATAATTAAATTACATTAAAAAAAAGATGAATGGGGAGACAGAGTGTGTGTGTGTGTGTGTGTGTGTGTGTGTGTGTGTCTCAGACTCAGGACTGGAAAAAATTGCTACCCAGCAATTATAAATAATAAAAGATGGTGAAGTGTGCTTAAATTAGAAATTAATGGTTGCCCTCAGCGTGGGATGCTTTAATAAACCCCTCGGGCTTCGCCCTCGGGGTTTATGTAGCATCCCACACCTCGGGCAACCATTAATTTCTCATTACGCACACTTCCCCATCCATTATTGTATATTATACATACAGTGACTCAGATAAATGCATTTATCACACTGAATATATGTCCACCCCACTGCATAAATATATATATATATATATATATATATACCTGCACGGTAGTGCAGGTATAGTTAGGGCTGCACGGCCACTTCTATGTTAAACCCAAAATTGTGAACCTTAATAACTTTGCAATTGTTAATCCAATTTGCCTGAAATTTTGCCTGCTCAGTGTGGTACTATAGTTCTCTGGATCTGGAAAGTTTCGTTCTGATCGGATTTATGGCTTCTGAGCTTCGAAACATCAAAAAGTGTGAATAATCCTCACTTTTTTTGCATTTTTTCATCATCCGTTTTTTCCACTTGGTGTGCCCATTTGGTATAAAATTGTGTTAGGTACATGTAGACTGGGTCAAAGTGGTGCCTTTTGATGATTTGGTGAAAAAATATTAATCCATTCAAAAGTTATGCCATTTTTTCATGTCCCATTATAATCTATGGAAAATTTATATGGGTGGCTCGAAAACTTTTGCAGCAACATTGTTTTCATTCATGCTCTTGGAAAACTTGTTTGCGTTGCCGCCAGTTTGTTTTTAGTTAGCAAGAGTCAAAAAACGGTAGAACTAAAAAAATACTGCCCCTTTTTAAATACCACCACTTGTGTTTACCTAATCGGACCATGAGGAACACGTCCCTGATGTCAGTTTTTGTCAATATGGTCTGAAAATACGTGTTTTTAATTTTTGATTGAGCTTCCGAAATTTTGGTCATGCAAACATGATTTTCATGTGTGACAATGTTCTCAGAAAGCATGAAAACAATTGCGCAAACATTTTTTGATGCACAGCAACATCCTATTAAAATGAATAGGGGTGAAGTAAAAAGTTTGGCATTTCCTTGCAACAAGGTAAATTGTGCTTTTTGGCTACAATTTGCAGGGTAAGAAGCTGGTGACTCATAGTTGTGCCGTTTGCTTGTTTGGTGAAAAAATATTGAGTGGTTCCATAGTTATAGCATTTTGAAAATTGAGGAATGTCCCGTAGGATAACATTGCGGCTCCCATGGCATCTTCAAATGCCCGTATCTCGGAAACAGTTCAAGATATGGATTTTTTCTCACAAAAATTCTAAGGGGGACTAAGTACAGATGTACTGTAGGTTGAAAAGTCATAAATACCATGAATTTTGAATTGTTTCTCTACCTTGTATGGTTACTGAGATATTTGGAAATTAGTATTCCAATGGCTCATTTTCATGTCTGTAGGCCACTATTACGCCCTCAAAGTTAGCACCCACATTGCTTTTTGGTGCCCATATTTTGGAAACTATGTGAGATATGTATTTAGTCAATATATCTTGTGTGGAGGTCTCACTGCCATGACTACAACGGCACTGGAATTTTTTTCATATCTGCTATGGTTGGTGAGATATTGGGAAATTACTGTTACAAGGGTTCCTTGCCCTATAGAGCTGCTGTATGGCTCTGTAGTTATGTGTAACTGGGAGCACAGGGCCCATAGGGCCCACACTCCCACAGATGCATATCATTATGCACAAATGGGCAGCCTGGTGGGAGCGCGGGGCCCACCAACACGTACCATTTACTACTTATATTACACTTTTTCAAAAAGTAAGGACATTCTTTGCATAAAACTTTGTTAATGCATCAGTTAGGGTTGTTTCCACAATGGCAAAAGTGTGGAAATTCAGTGTTAGGGTTACACCCCTACCACCCCACCCCCACCCTCCACACACCAATAAGCATCAGGGTGTGCATTGGGGTTGTCGGCCTAACTGTCACCCCATTCCATGTATAAACAAGCTGAGTTGGTGCAGTATAAGAGAATGAGGTGAGAGTTAGGCCTGATGACCCCAACGCACACCTTGATGCCTGTTGGTGTGTGGACGTGGTGGTTGGTGGGGTGGAAGGAGTGTAACCCTAACATTTAATTTCCACGATTTTATCACGGTGGAAACCACCCTAACTGATGCATTAATTAAGTTTTTGCAAAGAATATATATATATATATATATATATATATATATATATATATAAGCCCCTCTGGGCCCTGTGCTCCCACTTACACATAAGTACGGACATACCACAGCCTTATAGTCATGAAAAGTAATCTTGTAACTCTAATTTGGCAATATCTCAGTAACAGTAACTGCAGCAACTATGGAAAAATTTCCACTGCAGTTGTAATCATGACTTTGAAACCTCCACAGGTGCTTAGTCCCCCATGGACTGGGCTGCGGAGAGCGAAAAATCCGTATCTCAAATCGTTTTCGAGACACGGGTGCCGAAAGGTGCCATGGGTGCCACAATTCAATGGATGCACATAACTCTGGCATTTTCAGGATTTTTTTCACTCAATTTTCAGCATGGCATTTTGGAGACCACACCTAATGAACACTGTCACTGTCATTTTGTTAATATGTCCCGAAAGTTGAGTTTGCACAGAGAACACAGCATTCTGTGACACAGGTACTAAATCATGTTTTGGGCAGGATGTGAAAAAAGACAGCTGTATACTGTTCATCAGGAGGTGTGATAAAGGGTAATGTTGAAAATCAGGAGGGAATATATTAAAAATTGGCGAAGTTACGAGTGTGCATAGAAACTGCACAACGCACACTTCTATTGAGGCCATTTTTGGGAATTTTTTAACAAAATTTTCAACATGGGCTTTTTGGGAAATCCCCTCATGAACACTGGCACTGTGATTTTGTTAATCCATCCTAAAAGTTGATTTTGCACAGCGACGGCACCATTCTGTGCTAGAGGTGCGAAAACATATTTTGGACAGGATGTGAGAAATGACAGATGTACTGTTCATGAGGAGGTGGGAAAAATGGCAATGTTGAAAATCTGGAGAGTAAATAATAAAAATTGATGAAGTTACAAGCGTGCATAGAAACTGCACAATGCATGCTCATAACACGGTGTTTTTTTTGGATTTTTTGCACAAAATTTTCAACATAGGCTTTTTGGGACCTCCCCTCATGAACACTGGGACTTTCATTTTGTTAATTGGTCCCGAAAGGTGATTCCACACAGTGACCACAAAATTACCTTTCGGGGCCGAGTAACAAAATGACAGTGCAGTGTTCATGAGGCGAGGTCCCAAAATGCCTATGTTGAAAATTTGGTGAGAAAATATCCAGCAATGTCTGAGATATCCACATTTAAATTCTTTGTATCAGAGTCATACGAAGTAGGATCTTAATTTGTGTGACGAGATACAAACTAAAAATCCTACGTCATATGATTCACGAAGTAGGATCCTAGTTTGTATCTTGTCCTAAGAACCTACTTTGTACGATGCCGATACAAACAAAGAATTTAAATGTTAAATAACACACATTTTAAGGGCATTTTCTGAACAGTAAAGTGAAGAATGCACATAGGGGGTCACAATAAGCAAACTACATGTGTTGGTTCCTCCCCAGAATATCATTTTGGGAGGTTTTCAAATTTGAATTTGAGGCAAACTGAAAATCAAGATGGCAACCATACAAAAGAGGAATTTTCTCATACAATGCAGGATTCCTCTTTCGTATCATACAGCCATATTGAAGTGCCTACTGAGCATGCTCAGAAATTATTTTTTCAAATTTTTAAATTGCAATAAGTTAAAAACAGCTTATTGTTTTTTCACCAGACTAGCAAAAGGCACATTTGTGGGGTAGTCCCTTTCTGTCCTGAAAATGTCATACCAAACAAACAAACCATCTGGGCTGTAGGCACATTCAAAGAAAATTCCCAGCAACGTCAATGGGTAAAAACTTGTTTTTTCACATCTCTGTAACTCGGAGACCACACACCCAACCAGAATGACACTTGCTGGATCAAGAGATCTACACCACAGGAAGGAGCATGCCAATGTTCATGCAAATCCATGCAACAGTTGCAAAGTTATTAAAGTGCAAACGTTTGAGTTTAACATTGAAGTGCCTACTCAACCCTAACTATAGGGATGCAACTGCGCCCCTCTAATATATATAATATATATTATATATTCATTGCAAAAAACTTCATTTAATGCATCAGTTAGGGTTAAAGCAACAAAAGTGGGGAAATGAGACATTAGGGTTGAGCCCCTAACACCCCACTACCCCACCACCCCATCCTCCACAGACTGACAGATGCCAGGGTGTGCCAAGGGGTTGCGAGGCTCAACTCTCACCCCATTCCATGTGTAAACATGTTGACATGCTACAATAAAGGAGAATGGGGTGAGAGTTAGGCCTCATGACCCCATGGCACACCCTGGTGTCTGTCGGTCTGTGGAGGATGGGGTGGTGGGGTGTTAGGGGCTCAACCCTAACATCTCATTTCCCCACTTTTGTCACTTTAACCCTAACTGATGCATTAAATGAAGTTTTTGCAATGAATATATATGTGTGTGTGTATAATATATATATATATATATATATATATATATAATATAAACATATATTGGGGTTGAGAGCTATTCCAGTGGAATAAATGGAGATATTCTCACTGTAGTGAGATAAATGCCACTGATGTCAGCAAATGAAAACCCCAGGATGAAAACCACTTTTAAAGCATTCTGCAGTATGCTGCAGCAGACTTACTGAATACAGCAATGTAATTTCAATGGCAATTAGTCCCTTTTGTCATGCAGGGAACTGTGGCATTCACATCACTCTGGCAATGTCACATTTTCCTGAATGACAAAAGGGACTAATTGCCATTGAAATTACATTGCTTTATTCAGCAGGTCTGCTGCAGCATTCTGCAGAGTGCTGTAAAATGCTGCTGAATTGGGTTTCATCCTGGGGGATGCCACTGTATATATATTCTTGGCAAAAAACATTGTTAATGTACTAGTTAGGGTTCCAACAACAAAAGTAGGGAAATGTGCTGTTATGATTTCCACTCTAACACCCCACCCCCACCCTGCAGGCAGCAACAGGCTTGGGGAGGTGGCTAGAGGTTGTCATCCCTAACGCTCACCCCATTCTATATGTAAATAAGTTGAGATGGGTACAGTGTAGGAGAATAGGGTGAGCGCTAGGGTTGACAACCCCAGGGAACCCCCCCCATTGCCTGTTGCTGCCTGCAAGGTTGGTATGCGGTGTTAGGGTTGGAAACCCTAACAGCACATTTCCCTACTTTTGTTGGTGGAACCCTAAGTAGTGCATTAACAAGTTTTTTTGCTAAGAATTTCCTTACTTTATGAGAAAGTATAATCATTGCCTTCTTTGCTTGTGGGAGCACAGGACCCTCTGGGCCCTCAACCCCTAATCCTCCATAGATCCATACATGTATGTTGCTGTGCAAGAATTTCAGGCCAAACAGCAACCAAACTGTGAGCATAGCCTTGTCATTACCCCACCTCATGAACACTGGGCTAAGAATTTTGAAATGTCCACCGAAACATCATTCTGTGGCTCTGTGACATCATTCCATGCCACTGGTGACAAAACACATTTTGGCCCGGAATTAAAAACTGACAGCTCTCATGTTCTTGAGGTGATGTGAAGAAATAGCTATATTGAAAATTTAGGGGGTGAAAATACTGAATATTATGAAAGTTAGGCATGAGCATTGTGAAATGCCAACAGATGCACAGAACTTTGCCATTTTAACACATTTCAACCCCACATTTTCAA
Organism: Neoceratodus forsteri; assembly: GCA_016271365.2. Classification (NCBI taxonomy): domain Eukaryota; kingdom Metazoa; phylum Chordata; order Ceratodontiformes; family Ceratodontidae; genus Neoceratodus; species Neoceratodus forsteri. The sequence continues at coordinate 1,735,843,364 of CM057449.1, forward strand.
CATATCCTTCTTATGACCCCACCTCATGATCAAGTATGATGAAAATGTTGAAAGCTGTCCCGAAAGGTGATTTTGCCATTGAACTGTGAAAGCACCTTTAGGGCAGGATTTGGGAAATGACACCAGTATTGCTCATGAGGAGGGGTGTCAAAAAGGGTATGTTGAAAATTTGGTGTCAAAATCTTGAAAAATGACAAAGTTTTGCACTGAAGTTGAAAACCACATTGTACTGCATTTACCTTAGTATTGAACCACATTTATCTTAGTTTCTCAATTGAATGGTAGTCTAGTGGTCCTCCACCCTCCCCCATCTCTGTCCCCATCCCCATGTTAAATACACATTTTCCTGGTAGTATAGTGATCCCTCCCCCATTCAGTGATCACTGTCTCTGTATAAAAATATGTATTTCCTTGGTAGTCTATTGGTCTCTCCCTATTCACCAATCACCATCCCCTTATAAAAATATATACTATTTCCCTAGTAGTCTAGTGGTCCCTCCCCCATTGCCCAATGTCCAATCACCATCACCTTATATCAAAAAATATGACCTGGTAATCTAGTGGTTCCCCCCACCTTCCCCAATGCCAGTTGCCCTCCCAGTATTTCAATGTTCCTGGTAGTCTAGTGGTCCCTCTCCCTCCCCCGATGTATGATCACCATCCCCTTATGCTCAGAAATATTCCTGGTAGTCAATGATCCCACCCCTCCCCAATCATCTATTGCCCTCAAGGTTTTTCTAAAGTTCCTGGTAGTTTAGTGGTCCTTCCGTCCCCAATCCCTGTCCTGTAAAATGAGAAAAACATAACCCTGGTGGTCTAGTAGATTCCACCCCACCCTCTCAGGTAATCACCCACCACTCCATCCCAACCTGATCTCCTGCCATGACCAGCACACCCTCCTCTCACCACCATGGTTAGCCACTGACTGAGCTGTGAATGACTGTATACTTACAGTCATTCACTGCTCAGTTGGTGGCCAGTCGTGACGATGGGAGGAGGGCTGTGCTGGTTGCTGGCTGGGGATCAGGTTGGGGGAAACAGGGTGGTGAGTCAGTACCTGTGAGGGTGGGGGTCCACTAGACCACCAGGGTTATCTTTTTGTCTATGTTACAGGACAGGGACAGGGAGGGACTACTGGACTACCAGGGAACTTTTGAAAAAACAATACTGGGAGGGGGATAGGCAATTGGGGAGGGTTGTGGGACCACTAGACTACCAGGGAATATTTTGGACATAAGGGGACACTGATTGGACATAGAGGGAGGGGGAGGGACCACTAGACTACCAGGGAATATTTTCAGAAATACCAGAAGGGCGATTGGTGATCAAGAAGGGGGGTGACACCACTGGACTATCAGGTAATATTTTTGGGCATAATGGGACAGTGCTTAGACATCAAAGGAGGGGGGAGGGACAACTAGACTACCAGGGAAATAGATTTTTTTTACAGGGAAGGGGGATTGGTGAACACAGGAGAAGAAAGGGACCACTAGAGTACCAGGAAATTCTACATCTTTTTAGAAAAGGAAATGCAGATTCTTCAGATGCCAAAATCCTTTTTCACAAATTGTGAAAATAATCCTTTTCCATGGTTCCTTTTTTGCAATTAACAAAAAAGAATCCTTGTCTATGGATTAGAATCCTATTCAACAGTTGCTTTTTCACAATTTGCAGCAAAGGAACAAATCCTTTTTCACAAATTGCAAAGAAGGATCCTATTTTATGATTCCTTTTATGCAGTTTGCAAAAAAGGATTTTGGCATCTTAAGAAAATATATTTCCAGCAAACTTACAAGAAAACTAAAGTCAGAATCGGGCCCCGATTAGGTAAACATGAATGCTGGTTTTTACTGAAGCCCTCTATTTTTTATGGTATTTCAGTTTGTTGCCACCACTAACTGAAAACAAAGTGGCGGCAGCATGAAAAAGGATTTCCCATTTGCGACAAAGGATTACCCATTTGTGGCAAAGGATTCCTCATTTGTGGCAAAGGATTCCTCATTTGTGACAGGATCCTTTTTTGAGGTGAACATCTAACTTTTCCCATAGGAAATAATGGGAAACTTTGACATTTCATAACTTTTGAATGGATTAATATGCTTTCACCAAATCTTCAAAAGATGCCACTGTGACCCAAGACCTATATGCCCTAAAAATGTCAAACTTCCACAGCATTTTTGGCAGTGGTATGACAAACAATTAGACAAAAAAAAAATGTAATTGACATGTTTTTTGACACTCTGTATCTCTGTAATTACACATTCAACCATAACAAAACTTGCCACATCAAGAGATCCTTAGTCCCTGCTGGCACATGCACAATTGCATGTGAATCGCTTAAATGGTTACGGAGTTATTTGTGTGTAAAATTTTGAGTTTAACATAGAAGTGAAGATTTAACCCTAGCTATGGGGTGCAACTGCATTCCTATAATACATTTGTTTTAGGCTAAACTCTTTCATAGACTTACTCCCCTTTTTAAGAACCTTGGGCTGGCAGTATAGCCTAGAGATTAGAGTAACGAGCTGTGAACAACCTTGGTACATCCAGTAGATCAGACCTGAGTTTGATTCTCACAACCTCCACTTGCATACTGTGTGACTCTGAGCAAGTCACTTAACTGCCCAGTGCTCCCAAGTCACCCCTGAAAACAGGCACTTGTGCCTAGTGGGTCTTACCTGGTTACCAAAGACTAAAATAAAAAAAAATTAAAAATAAAATAAATATCTTTAAATAAGATACTTGGGGCACAATTTTCAAAGCTAATTTAAATATGCACCCATTAGTGGTGCACGTGAGATAGCACAAAGCCAGCCTAGGTATCCTATTCAGACAGCCAGTGCACCCTGACTACTACACACTGCCTGTCTGCATATGGTACAGTGTTAGTGCCACACACAGTGAATATGCACAGTGGTAACACAGTCCCTGCAGGAAAGTGATTCACAGGAGCAAAGGATAATAACGTATCCAAAATGGGAAAATGCCTGTGCTCCTGAGAGCCATATTCAGTGGTTTGCATGCTATTTAGAAAGTTGTAACGTTTATTCATATTAACAATGAAATACATGACATAGACAGCTGTTTCATAGCACAGTGTGCAATTTCACATTGGTCTTATACATAAAATATAACATGGAATGTAGAGTATCTTAAAAACATAGGAATCTTAATGTAGTTCCATCCCATCTATGCAAATATGATGCATGTTGAAGAGAGTATGATGAGAAGGTGCCCATGTGTTGAATTAAAATTACTCTGACTATGTTCAAAAATAATAAAAATATATAAAAAATAAATTGATGTGCAGTATATTCTATCATATCTAGTAGTTCTGGTTGCCAATGAAAATGAATCATTGGCCCATGGACTCACCAGATTTTTTAAATATACAACAAAACAAAACAAAATGTATCACCTTCTGACTGTATAGCTGCCTGCTTGATAATAACTCATAAATATAATCTTTGTTAGGGCTTTGTCCTTTTTTGGTGCTATATTACCTAAGTAAATGCTCCTTTTAGTACTATGCCCTATCTTTTGCCTATCCCAGACTCCCTTCATAGCTGCTGTTCCAAGACCTTGACCCCCACCTGATGTTCTCTCCAACTGAAAGAGGAAGCTATCTAGTATTGCATTTAACTTTCTGAAGTCCGAGGAGCACTGCAATTTCCTCCATGCTTTGTATTTGTTCAATCGTTTTCTGCTAATCCCCTATTTAGGAGCATGAGTTCATCAGCCATTTGTTGGCAAGTGTCTAACCAGCAGCTGTTATAACAGTGCAGAAAAGGCATTTTTATCCTCATTTCCAATCCCATCTGGAGATACTCCCAGAACTGTATGTTGGAAGCCTGGCTGCATTTTTAATTCCAACATTTCTTTCACCAGGTCAGAGAGTCATGACCAGAATTGCTTAATTACTGGACAATCCCAGAATATGTGACATGGTGTGCCCCTCTGGTCACACCCCCTCCTCTGTGTTGGTTGTTCTAAAATGACAAAATCCATCAGTGGTAATAAAATACCTAATGTTCAAGAGCCATTGAAGCCTAAAGTGCTGCATTTCAGAATTCGAACAAGCATACCCTCAGTAAATCTCTTACCAAAAACTAGATTTCAATGTTACTTCATTTTAAAGTTATTAGCCATTGTGTAACCCTGATTTCACTACCTGTTCAAAAAAGCCTGTTTCAGTGAAGAGCTGCTGGTGATGTCATCTAGGGGAATCACAGTCTAGTTTTCCCTGTCAGCAAGCTCATAGGACCTGTTTCTCCAAAGTTGTAAAGATCATGTGTAATGGTTTTCACAAGTAAAACAGGCAGCACTAGTTAGTAAACATTGCTATAAAAACTATGTGTTTCAGGTTTCGTAACACAGTTGACAAAATTGTATTGTTTAATGCCTTTTCGGTGTGGTCCATTTCCCCAGGGTTACTGGATGCGGAGTCAGCATGCCTCCAGACTGCTGAAGCCATTTGGAGTGCTACTCTACTGTGCCTGTTAGGAATTTGTGTTGCTGCTAGTACTGTAATATTGGTAACTTCACCGCTGTTTGTCAGTGACTGCTTTACAATATATTTTAATAGGGGCTTTATATGTGTTAATTCCTATTAGGGGTGGAAGTGGTAGCTCTGGCAAAATGATCATTGTAATTTAGAAGAAAATAGATGATCCTGAATGTAAGTCAAAACAGCCTGAGGGAGACAAAGTTGTGCTGGCTAAATTAAAAACTCCTTTTAAGGTTTCAAAACAGCATTATCTCTCCCACTCTCATTTACAAGGAGATAGAATAATTGTTTTAAAGTGCCTTTCTTAGAAATCACCTCAATTAAATGATAGGTGTGAATGATCTCAGTCTTTTACCACATCAGAAACTTATCAGTCTGCAAATCTCACAACAGTGTGCTATAACCCAGTATCCAGCAACCCTGGAACAATAGACCACAACAAAAAAGGCACCCAAACAAAATATTGTCAGCTTTGTTACAAAACATGAAACACACATAGTTTGTAAAGCAATGTTTACTGACTGGTGCTGCCTGTTTTACTTGTGAAAACAATTGCACATGATCTACAACTTTGGAGAAACAGACCCTATAAGCTTGCTGACAGGGATTACTAGGCTTTGATTCCCCTAGATGTCATCACCAGCAGCGCTTCACTGAAACAGGCTTTTTTGAACAGGTAGCGAAATCAGGGTTACAAAACAGCTCATAGCTTTAAAATGAAGTAATGTAGAAATCTAATTTTTGGTATGATATTTACTGGGGGTGTGCTTATTCTAATGCTGCAATGTAACACTTTTGGACACATGGTGTCAGTTGCTCTTTAAGCTTCCAATGAAACTCCCACCATGGACCTGCTACTGTAATTTTTTGCACCCCTTGCAAGACCCTCCCTCACTCTTCAGCTTGTCAATTCTACCTCCCTTTACACCAGTCCTGAATCTGTTCAGTATGTGTTCTCTGTGTATCACCCAAAAGGGAAGTATATTGTTTAGATACGAGTCCCCTTTGATCTATGTGATGAGCTCCTTGGTATACTATACCCAGTGTGGTTGACACACCCATATTCTGAACCCCCAGAGGTAAAGTTTTTGATCAGAAACTCCCTCACTTGGAAATATCTGAAGTGGTTATGTCTTTGTAGTGTGAATTCTCATTGCAATTGTTGAAAACATTCAACATCTTCCTGATCTGTGAGAAACTGAGAGAAGCAAATCAACCCCTTACGATTCCCTGTTTTAAAAGTAATGTCCCATCTAGCTTGTGTGAAACTGGGGACATATATTATGAGGAGCTATCTCAACTGAGCTTGTGGAATTTTCAGTCTATTTTTCATATTGGTCCATAAAATTAAAGAATGCTCTGTCCATCTGTTGTGAACTATGAAAGAGCCCCTTGTTATATGTAGCCAAAGGAGATATTTTGTAGGCCCCACCACCACCCAGTCTAAAATGTGCATTTGGGACATAGTTTAACACAGTCTCTTGCCGCCCTGCTGTGCAGAGCAGGCCTGATAAGATGAGAAATATGACAGGAAAAAAGTAGGATGAAACTGAGATATGAATCTGCTCTCAGACGTTATGCTATATAGTAACCCACCACCACCACCTGGACAACAAAATGCTGTTTTGACCACCGTTTACAAATGATTTCAGGATGAATCTTGTTGCTGCTGGTGCAGAACAGGCCTTGGATGTCCAGAAATGTTACACAAGAAATATTACATAAAATTGAAACATAAATGTGGTTTTAGTCCAGAACTTTTGTAGCACCCAACCACCACCCAGGAAAAGAAATGCAGTTTTGTCCACCATTTACAAATGGTTTTAGGATGAATCTTGTTGCCACTAGTGCAGAACAGGCCATAGCAGTCCAGAAATGTTACATGAGAAATGTTACATAAAATTGAGACATAAATGTGGTTTCAGTCCAGAAGTTTTGTAGTGCCCAACCACCATCCGGACAAAAAATGTTGCTTTGTCCACTGTTTACAAATGATTTCAGGATGAATCTTGTTGCTGCTAGTGCAGAACAGGCCTTAGATGTCCAGAAATGTTACAAGAGAAATGTTACATAAAATTGAGACATGAATCTGCTCTCAGTCATGATGTTATATAGTGTCCCTCCACCACCAGGTCACAAATGTACACTTGGGCCATAGTTTAACAAAGCCTCTTGCTGCCATGCTGTGCAGAGCAGGCCTGATAAGACAAGATTAAGAAATATGACAGGGGAGACACTCAAACAATTATTATGATAATTTTATGAGGTAGCCAAAAAAGGCTAGTGAGAGGGGCCATGGTAAGAAAAATAAATCCTCCTGCAAAATGCTGCTACTAGCCTGCTAGTTGCCCTGGCTGCCTCCTACTGCTGGTTTCATCACAATTGATTGAGAATTGTAAACTTAACATTTGCCAATGCTGTCCTGTTTTGCTGTGGTGATGCTGTGATTGTAACTTGTACTGTGTGTAGTGATTACAATAATGGGAGAGATTTAGGGATAATGTAGCTTGCTGCCTTTCTGCTGCTCTCAGTGCTCTCTGATTGGATGCCATGAGAAAGTGATGTTTTCGCTGGTGTTGAATCTTGATGCATCATCATCATCATCACACACAGACATGCTGCTGCTGCACACATAAGTATTTCTCTGTATTTCTTTTGTTCTGTGCAAGAGAAGGGCATGGGTGGGTTGGTATTGTGGCATTTTGAGTTAAAATATTTCTCTTCTGTTTTTTCCATAATTTTCCAACTTGAGGATTACATAAATAACGCTGCTGCAAATCAAGCAAGCTCTCAGAAGGATGTTGGAATGCACCATATTTCACAACACTGAAGGTAAGTATTTCCTTTCTCAATGATGTGAGGCCTGGGGTAACTTACTGCAGTAAAGATGTTTGAGTTTGGGGGAGGTCATGTGATGGATGCCTGAGCAGACGTACCTGGCTTTAGCTCCCGCACCCCACCTAAATAACTACTAATTTCTCACTAACCTGACTATTTTTTGACTGTTTCAGTTAATCCCGAGTACTGTCAGCCAGGGGAGTGATTTTCAGTGTGTAAATCCTGCAACAATGGAAGCTGAAATATGCGATCCTTTGCCCCAGCACACCCCACCACCCACCCCAGTGAGGGATAAGAATTCCAAGAGGGTGAAGGCTCACCCTACTGTTGCATTCAGTCAAGCAACTCCCCAGGCCACATTGACAGAGGAAAGGTTTTTAGAGGGATTATCTCCACTTAAAGATGTGTTAACCAACTTGGCATTGGATTTTAAAACAATGAAATCTATGGTTGAACAACTTGCTATCCAAATGGGAGATAACAAGGCCAGAATTTCATCTTTGAATGATTGGCGTGCCCATACTGATTCAGACTTGGTGAATTTGCAACATCGAGTAAAGAAGATGGAAGAGAAGCTGAAGGATTTGGAAGGTCACTCCCGTAGGAACAACCTTGTCATACTTGGGTTACCAGAGAAAGAGGAAGGCTTAGAGACAATCACTTTTATTCAGAAATTGTGTGAAAAAGTGTCCAGCCCCTGCTCTCCAAATGGGCCTTCATACATTATGGAAAGGGATCACAGACTGCTTCAGACAGTGCCTCCCCCAGGTTCCCTTCCAAGGCCCTTGATATTTCGGCTTCTGAATTTTCTTGATAAACAGCACATATTGGGGAACTTAGAGGGGTAAAGGAGGTACAGTGGGAAGGCAAAAGAATTCAGATTGCACAAGATCTTCCATTTTCTGTAGGCAGAAGAGTTCCACATTGCATCCAACTGTTTCCAAGCTCATCGTGGCTGGAATCAAGTACAGATTTAAGTATCCAGCTCTTCTTTAGGTTTACCAAGGTGAGCAATGACATAATTTTGATTCAGTTGACCAGGTGACAATCGCCCTTCGAAACCTATTCCCTGAACTGATTAAATGATAGGGCTTTGAGAACTTTCTGGGGGTCTTTTTATAGATATACAGAACTGGTGCTGGTTTACTTTATTTGGCTTAGGCTCTGGGAGCTTTTGAACTAACTGTGTACGTTTCTTGTCTGAATGGAATGCCTTGTTACATATAAATAAATGCAAACTTTAAGTAAAGTATGCTCCCTCTCCTTTATGATTTCCCTGTGTTACAGACTCATTCTCTATGGAAGGTGAACTTGCTAACTAATCAGATTTTGGTTGTGTATGACTTGCAGCTTTTACGCCTAGTTTTTTTGTTTTTTAAGGGGTATCATTACAGGGCTGTATCACTTTCTTCACCTGGGTGTAGGTGTTATTTTTGTGCTCTAACAATCTTGTCAGCTTCATTTGGGAATTACATGAGAGCAGATTGAATACTATTGGTTACCATGATTTATATTTAATTTTTCCCCCCCTGGAATGGGATGATAGATTTAGGAGGCAGAGGCAGTTTAGCGCAGTGGTTTAAGGCTCTGAGCTGCAAATCTGGTGACATCCAGCAGACCAGACCTGGGTTTGAATCCCACAATTTCCACTTACATACTGTGTGACCCTGAGCAAGTCACTTAACTTCCTTGTGCTCCCAGGTCGCACCTGTAAAAAAGCTTTCAGCTTAGTGTGCTACTCCTGGTTAAACAACTAAAAAAAAAAAATATTGATATGGTTTTCTATGTTATGACCACTATTAAATGTGATTATATATTATACCCCAATTTCTTGAGCTACCTGATGGGGGATTTTCAGTCCTTCTGGACCTTTGTTGGCATTTTAGTTTCTCTCTTAGAATTAGTGAGTGTTCTTTTTCTTACTGTATACTATCTTGTATTTGGGTGGGGGGCAGGGAGGAGCATATGCTGTGTATGGTATAATAGCATTGCGACCTGGAGAGGCATGGAGGATCAGTCATTAGGACTGGGGGTTATAACTGCTTTAATGGGTTTGTTTGGAGGTGTTGGGTTGGGAGGGTTTTTTTGATTGTATTTTGGGCTTCAGGATTTATTTCTCTTAATTTTGGTATTATCTGGAGCTGGGGGAGGAGACCCATGCAGGCTCAACTCCCTTTGTTATCCCTAGTGGGATGGGGGCCAGTGACTCTCTCTTTGATTTCTCATTTAGAAATAGTTTGAGATATTGTCATTGTACTATATATATCTCTTCCTTTTGGGGCTCGAGGCTGCATTGGGTGGACATTTTTTGGGGGTTGGGGCCTCAGAGGTGTGGTTTATTTTTAGTTTCCTGCAGTCCATTCTTTGAGTCTAATTTTATTTGGTTATTAATAACCCAAGCTCCAGTAGTTAACTATGAAATATGTTACCTGGAATGTTAAGGGTGCCCGCTCCAGGGTGAAGCGATATCAGATTTTAAGACACCTTCAGTTGTTACACTGTCAGGTTGCTTTTCTTCAGGAGACACACCTTCTTTCTGCAGAAGGACTTCTCTTCCACAGACAATTGGTTGGACAGGTATTTGCAGCAGGAAATTCCATGGCCCAGAGGGGGTGGCAATTCTAATTTTTAAGGGGACCAAGTTTCAGGAGTTACAGAGTATAGAAGACCCTCATGGTCATTATATATTGGTAAAAGGGATGATTGACTACTCTGAGGTTCTTCTAGGTTGTATATATGGACCTAATACTGACTCCCTTGAAATTTTCTCTGAGTTGTTGACCTAGTTGGCCCCTTATGTCGATGCCCTGATCATTCTGGCTGGGGACTGGAATTTAACCTGGACTTCAGAATTGGAAAAGACTGGGTGTAGAACCTTGGTACTTTCCCTGGCTCAATGTCCTCTCCATGAGGTCACTGATGTGGGGGGCTGGTGCAGTCCCTGGCTGGTATTACATCCTTTGGAATGGATGTATCCTTTTTATTCATCAGCTCACAGGACTTTTTCCAGGCTGGATTATTTTTTAGTTAGCAAAACTATACTATCTGGTATTATGGATGGAGGTGTTACACCTAGAATATTATCTGATCACTCACCCACCTGGTTAGAATGTAATCCCTCCATTACTTCCCATCAAGATAAAATATGGAAATTGAATACTCAGCTCCTTAAAGAGGACTGGGTATTATCCAAGATTAAGGACCTTATAACCCATTTCATGGAGTGTAATCTGGGCTCAATCCCTGAGGTAGACAATTTTTGGTGTTCTCTTAAATGTGTCTTACATGTTGAATTTATCAGACTGGCCTTCACATGGAAGAAGAAGTGAGAGACTGCTCTTCATCACCTTTTACACAGGATTCGAGCCCTGAAGAAAAGTCCCTCCCTTGCAAACTCTGAGGAGGAGCAGGAATTATTAACATCTCTGAGAGATTGATATGTGGAGAGCCTGAGGGAACAAGCTGAGTATTCTCTTCTTAAAACACATGCCACCTATGTTGACCAGGGAGATAAAGCTGGACACCTTCTTGCTGTCCGATTATGGAGAAAGGAGGCTTCCCATCTGGTCCTTTCTATTACCTCCCTAACAGACAATTCCCTTAAAACTTCCCCTAAAGAGATAGCCCAGGAATTTGAGTTGTACTATCACCAATTGTATAGCCCACCTGTTAATTCTCCTATTTCAGAAATCCAAGATTATCTCTCTCCCATTCAACTCCCTCGACTTACACCGGATCAGAAGTCTTTCCTAGTCAGTCACGTATTTCTCCAAGAAGTTTTAACTGCCATTTGATCCCTACCCTTGGATAAATCCCCTGGACCAGATGGTTTTCTCTCCACTTTTTATAAGACATTTGCTGAGGAACTTGCCCTGATTCTCCAGAAATTATATTCTTATTTTTGTGAGGTGTGTATCTTGGATTCTTACCTATTAAAAGCGCTTATAGTGGCACTACCTAAATCCAGCAGATCCCCAGCTAGAGTAACTAACTATTGTTCCATCTCTCTTATGAACTATGACATTAACATTTTTGCTAAAGTATTGGCTAGCAGAGTTATGCAAGTTTGGGAGGCATTGATTGGACCAGAGCAAGTGGGTTTTATGAAAGGTTGTTCCTTAGCGGATCATTTGAGGAAGTTGTCCCATATCTTTTCTGCCTCCAGGGAGGCCAGTCAACCTATGGTCTTGATCTCCCTGGATGCGGAGAAGGCATTTGATAGGGTCAACTGGGCTTTCTTATTCACAGCCATGGAAAAATTTGGCTTCCTCTTGACCTTTATAAAATGGATTCATGTGCTACACTCCCAATCCCAGGCAAAAATATATTTAACTGCATAATATCAGATGGGTTTGTTCTGCACTCGGCACCCGGCAATGCTGCCCTGTATCCCTTTTCTTTTACAGTCTCTATTTGGAGCCCCTGCTGTCCCTTCTTAAGCTTCCCCACATTACTGGGATTCCCACTAGCCCATTTGAGCTCAAGCTCTCCACATATGCAGATGATATTTTGCGGGATCTCTCGGACCCTGTTACCTCCATTCCAACAGCCCTGCATATTATTTGGGGCTTTAGCAGGTTCTCTAACAACAAACTCAATCTTGATAAGATGGTAGTAATGGAATTGAACTCTAAGATTTTTAAGTCAAATTTACTTCATCTTGGATTGGCGTAGGCCCCCATGTTTAAATATTTAGGTATTATCCTCTCTCAGAATGTAACTTTAATAAAGAAACTAAATGTAGATAAGCTGGCCGGTAATAGCCAACAAGATTTGTATAGATGGGCCTCACTTCCTTTGTCTCTTCAAGGTAGAATTAGTATTATTAAAATGAGCATTCTTCCCTAGTTGTTTCATCCTTTGAATATGCTTAATCTTTTGCTCCCCTGAAATGGTTTAAGAGGGTCCATAGTCTTCTCTCTATATTTTTGTGGAAAGGTAAACCACCACATAGGGCCTATTCTCGACTAGAAGCACTGACACACCTAGGAGACCTCAAACTGCCCAATTTTTTTTTTACATATTATTTGGCAAGTCATATTGCCATATACACTAGATGGCCTACTTCGGACACCTTGCAAGGTAATTCCCCTTATTATCTCTTGTGGCTTCAAGTGGAACAGCTGCAGACTGCAGAAGCTGGTCTGTCTCCTGAGAGTTTATAATTCATCCCACCCAAGCAAATGCCAGTACAACTTCAAAAATTGATTATTTCTAACTCATTAAAAGTTCATGCCCAGTTGTGTAGAATCTTACATTATGACAATGTCATGGATGTTTCCCAGCCATTGTGCCATAACCTTAATTTCTGGCTTAGAGGATATATGTTGTCCCCCAGAGAAATATCCAGACTGGAAGGGAGGAAGGTCCTGGGCCTTCATTCAGGAGATTACATACTTACCAGTCAAGAACTGTTAGTGCACCTCAACTTGCTACACAGATTTGTATTTAAAATTTACCAGATTTGGCATCAGCTGATTAGTCGATTTGGTATGACATCTTGGACCAATAATCAAGGGATGTTACCCATGGACCAGCACCCCTGATTGTACCTCCACCTCACGGACAGCAACATATGTAGGTATATGTACTAACCTTAGGGCACAGGCACTTATCGTATAAGTGTCAGGATCTTAGTTTTACTGTACTTCTGCAATGCATATTACTGCTTTACTATATTCTCACAATATATTGTACCACTGGGAGATGTTTTCCATTATATATCATTGTATAATCCTAAGTTAGGCAACAGTGCCATCTTTAGTGCTTATGCATAACTGTAACTGCAAGTGACCTTGTAAGCATCACAAGACCTCATTGTTCATTTAACTTCTGCTAACTATATGTTGGTTCACTACCTCATTATTATTTTGGGTTCTCGACTTGAGTCTTTTGGGGGACCAAAAATTTGTTGCCTGTTGGCTATGTTCTTTTACAATTTCCACTTTAGGAAGTGTAGTTAGTAATAGCTCATAAGAATCTGATGGTTACACTTTGAAGTGTGCAGACAGAGGTTTGAAACCAAGCTCAAGCTCAATGTTCTATGCTTCCTGCATAGAGTTAACTCTTTCCTCTCCAGAGCAGTTCAAGTGCTGGGGCTAATTACATATGTCAGAATACAGCAAAACTTCATGTTGTTTGAATGATGGGAGTGGTCGAGCATGCAAATTATAGTAAGATTTTTGTTTTTCTTGAGCCCTTCACAATGTAGCTCACACTTCAACTTCTGGTACTCTTGGTTGAAGTAGCTCAGATCAGGTAGGCATTAAAGTTCTGGTTCTGCGTCCCTTAAGCCCCCTGACCACCATCATCAACCTATCCCTTAGCCAATCTCAAGTCCCCCAGCTTTGGAAGTCAGCTTCTGTAACACCAGTTCACAAAAGTGGAGACCAGCCACTACAGAACAACTACACACCGATCTCCATACTTCCGCCACTCTCCAAAGCACTTGAATGGATAGTGGCGGACCAGCTTATAGAATACCTGAACATGCACCAACTCCTATGCCTGGAACAACATGGGTTCCAAGCAGGACACAGCACTATCATGGCCCTGTTGGAATTCACTGGCTACATCCACCAAGCCCTGGATCAAGGGCAGCTAGTGGGGGCTACCTTCATCAACCTATCAAAAGCTTTTGATATGGTTCACCACACACTCCTCCTTGAACAGCTATCTGACACTGGTCTCTCTTCTGATACAATTCTATGGTTTAACAGCTATCTCAGCAATTGCTCACAGTGGGTCAAGATTGGGGATATAGTCTCAGATAGCAAACCTGTCTGATCAGGGTTCCCCCAGAGATCAATACTGGAGCCCCTTCTCTTCGGTATCTTCTTAAATAAACTTTCAGGCTCTTGCACCAGTCATATGCTATTGTATGCTGATAATGCTGTCATTTTCACCTGCAACCCCAAACTACTTCAAAATGACCTTCAACTAGGATTTACTGCTGCTGAAACATAGTTTAAGGAGCATAGACTAATCCTTAACTACAAGAAAACTAAGACTATGATCTACTCCAGCACCCACAGCAAACACAAGACCTTCCCACTATCCACCCTGCACAACAGTGGTGATGTGCTGGACCTCGTGCAGTACTTTAAGTACTTGGGTGTCACCCTTGACTCCACCCTGTCCTATGCACAGCATATAGACAACACAGCCCAGGCCATCAGTTCCAGAATCGGGAAACTCCACCGCCACAAGCACAGCCTTACATATGAAGCACTTAACATGGCCATCACCAGCTCAATTGTTACCGTCGCTGACTATGTCCTGGCAGTTTATGGTTCTGCACTGGACTCAGTGCTCCATTGCACCTCCCTGGCCCTTAATAAGGCCTGCTGACTCCTCACAGATGCTTCAAGGCCTACACACACTCATGAGCTCTATTCATGGGTAGGGTGGCTCCAGCTGAAGAGCAGAATTAAGTATCATACCTGTCTACTGGCCAAAAAAATCACACTAAATCTGATGCCACCAGGAGTCCAGAATCTGCTCACGCGCCATGTAAGTGTCAGGCTAACCAGAAGCACCAACTGCCAAATCTTCAGTGAACCTAGATGCTGCATTGCACAGGGTCAATGTGCATTCTACTACCGTGCATCATACTGGACCAACACCCTTCCTTCAGCCATCTCCGATACCACAGCCATTGCTGCTTTCAAGGGAAAGCTCAGGCAGCACCTTGCCACAGATGACAACTGTGACTGTGTTGGCCATTCATGATGACCAAAACAACTTTCCTACATTTGGACCACCATAAAGCAGTACATTCGCTATTTTTTAGTCATGATTTTTGCCGCGCTAATATCACGGGATACCAAAGCAGTAGCACTTAGTGTTCCACCTAATCCTAGGGGCATCTACCTTCACAGCACTTCATTGTCCCACCCCTCATCTACCCCTACCCCTCCCCACTGGGCACACATTCCCTTCTCTGTCTCTGCCCTCATGCTCCCCATCTGCTGCTCTCCTAGCCCCATTGTCTCCAACCTTCTTTAAGTCTGTTCTTAACCCTTTAAGCAGGCATACACTTCACTATGCCACAGCTGTGCCTGTTCTCCACTCTGTTTCTCCCCCCACAAGTATGCTTAACTCTCTGATGCAGGCACCTTCTCAGCAATGACGTAGCAGTGTCTAAATGTCATACCTTAAGCTAAATGCTATCCCAATCTTGTACTTCACACCAATTTACTGTCTACCTAATTAATAATGTATTGTTTTGTACCAGTGCAATTTTGTAATTGCTTGTAATGTAATGCCTTGTACCTGTTCAATTTTTTTCTTGTACCTGACATGGAACCTACAAATGAGCATCTGCTCACAGGTCTTCTTCAAGACATCATTAAAATAAAAAAATAAATAAATAAAAAATAAGCAGCTGTGCTGAAGATCCTAGCCCCTCCAGTAGGGTATTTCTCAATTCCAAAAGTGCTAAATATGGGTCTTGATGGTCCACTTGTGCTTTTTTTAACAGTCTCTTTATTGTTTGAATGGCCTGTTCTATCATGCCATTACTCTGGGGTATCTTGGTGAAGACATTACATGTTTAAACGCATACCTTCATTGAAAATCTCTGAATTTAATGCAGGCAAATTGTGGGCCGTTATCTGTTACAAGTATTTCTGGAATACCATGTCTTGCACACTGTGATTTAATATGGTTAATCACTGTTTCACCTGTTGTATTTTGCAACTTGGATATCTCAATGTATTTGTAGTAGTAATCAACCATTGCCAAATAGTTTTCCATTTCAAAGTCAAATAGGTCAGCCTCAACCTTTTGCCAAGGTCTGTCTGGTATCTCATGTGGCTGCATCGGTTCTCTAGATTGTGCTTTCCTGAATTGATGGCAAATGCCACACTTGGCCACCATGTCACTAATCTGATTGTTCATCCCTGGCCAGAACAAAATACCTCTGGCCCTGTGCTTGCATTTTTCAATGTCCAAGTAGCTGCTCTGTAATCTGGTTAACATGTCTGATCTCAGTGATGTGGGGACTATCAGTCTTTCCCCTTTCAGCAAAAGTCCATTTTCTATCAAGATTTAATCTCTGAACTGCCAGTACTGTCTTATCTTGGGGTGCACTGATGTTTTCTCCTGGGGCCACCCATTCAAAACAGTGTCTCTCAACTTGACCAGTGATGAATCATTATCTGTCTCTCACTGAAACAATTTCAGTTTTTCATTGCTGATTGGCATATAATCCACTGTGTGAACCTCATATTTGTCTAATTCAGTTTCTGGCACAGAAGTTCTCCTACAGCCCTACTCAGGTCATCTGCTGTGTGAAGTTCTTTACCTGCTTTGTACTGTTCTCACAAATCATAGCTTTGCAGTTTTAGCATCATGCGTTGAATTTTTGGTGAAGCTGTGGCCAGTGTTTTTTTTAAAAGGCTTTCTAGGGGCTTGTGGTCTGATTCAACATGGACCTGGGGTCTGCCATAAATATACTGGTGGAACTTTGAACAACCAAACACAATAGTTAGCATGTCCTTCTCAATTTGTGCATAATTTCTCTCAGTTTTATTAAGTGATCTGGAAGCAAAAGCAACAGGCCTGCCTTCCTGCAGCAGACAGGCACCCAGCCCTTCAGAGGATATATCAACAAATAATTCAACAGGTTTCCTTAGATCATAGTAGGCCAGCACCGGGGGGCTGGTAACAACTGTTTTCAGCTCTTGAAAGGCCTGTTGGTGGCGCTCCTCTCAGTGCCATGCTGTTTCTTTCTCTATTAACTCTCTCAATAGCTTATTTACCTGTTAATAGGTTTGGAATGAACTTTGCAAGGTAGTTTACCATGCCCATAAATCTCAGTAAGCCAGTCTTATTTTGGAGAACAGGCATCTGGGTAATTGCTTTAATCTTCTCGGGGTCTGCCAACAACCTGTTGTAACTTAACTTGTGTCCGATATATTGGACCTCTGACATTTTGATTTTGGATTTCTTTAGATTTAGAGACAAATGTTTTTCTCTGGCTCTTTGTAGCACATGCCGTAACCTCTCATTGTGCTCTTGTACATTAGCTTCCCATATTAGGATGCCATCCATAATGACCTCTGTCCCTCGAAGCCTTCAAAAATGTGAGAAATTTTCTTTTGGAAGATTTCCGGTACTTAGCAATTCCTAAAGGGGAGATGCTTGAACTTGTACCTCCCAAAAGGTGCATTAAAAGTCACTAGATCAGAGCTAGGCCCATCCAGTTTAATCTGCAAGAAGACATGCTCAGCATCTAACACTGTGAATACTTTGGCCCCTGATAGTTTAGCTGCAACCTCTTCAACTGTTTTCATTGGGTAATGTTCCCTTTTAATTGCTCTATTAAGATCTTTGGGATCTATGCAAATTCGTACTTTGTTTTTTCTACAACCACCATCAAGTTGACCCAGTTCATGGGTTTCTCCACCTTCTCAATAACCCCCAGTCTTTCCATGTTCTCTAGCTCAGTTTTCACTTTATCTTGTAATGTGAAAGGTATTTCCTTGGGGGTGGATCACAGGGCTGACTGTTTTATCTATTTTAATGTGATATTCACCTTCTAAGCATCCCAGTTCCTCATATACATCAGCAAATTCAGCAAGTATTCCTTCTGTGGTTCCCCCTGCACTTCCATTTGCAGCATCTACTGAAAATAGCTTCTTTACAAGCTTCATTTCCAAGCAAGTAGACAGGCCCAACGCCGGGATCATGTTTGCAATAACCACTTGAAATGGCAACAGGTAATACTTTTGTTTAAAACATGTTAGCAACATCACTTTGTCTTTTACATCCAGTTTATGCCTGGAACAGGAAACCAATCTAGCTGATGACCTTTGAATAGCTTATCCAGTGTCTTATACATCTGAAAAGGCATCACATTACACTGTGCTCCTGTGGCTAATTTGAACGTCACCATTTTCCCATTTATACTCAGATTTACTTTCCAATCAGTCTCTGGCTTATAGGTAGTCACAGTTTCAATGCTGAAAGCACTTTCTTTCTACTGAGCATCTTCTCTAACAACATGGACCTCACTGTATTTGCCCACACGATATACCCTAGCAAAGTGATTTTTTCCTGTGGCACAATCTACAAAACTGTCCATATGCTGTGCATTTATTTATCTCATGCTCATGGCCACACTCTTCACAGTTGACTTTATTCACTTGAGGTGCATAACTCCACTTGCTCACATTGGCACTTGCTTTGACTCTTTCTTCCTGGACAACTGCTACTTGCACTGATCTTTCATCCTGAGCATTCTCACTTAAGTGTTTTATTTCCATTTCACTCAGTTCAGCGGTCCTGCATATATCTATGGCATCAACTAATGTTACGTCCACTTTTCTCAACAGTCTACATCTCAAATGCTCACTCTCTATGCTGCATACAATTCTATCTCTGATCAACAATTCAGTTAAATCTCCAAATTCACAAGATGTAGCCTTTAGCCTCAGTTCAGTTATATACGAATCAATGGACTCACCCAGATTCTGGGTCCTCATATTGAACAAATGTCTTTCAAAAGTTACATTCTTTCTTGGGTTACAATATCTCTCAAATTGTCCCATAATTTTATTTAGCTGCTCCTTCTCTTCCTCGTCTTCCCAAAACAAAGTATTGAATACCTCTAATGCATCAGGGCCTGCCACATGCAAGAAGGTCATAGCCTGGATTGTCTGGAATTTTTCAGCGAGTCTACTGGCAACAGAGAAAATTTCAAATTGCTTAAATCTTCTTCAATTTCCAGATGCATTTCCATGTAAATTGAGAACGGTAAGAGGCTGCAGGTGGTCCATTCTGATGCCATGAAATAATCATGCAGACACCAATGTGGAGTGAGCTGGTAAGTTTACTGTACTGTATAGCACTGTGAACAAACTGCAGAAAATGCAGGCTTTTGCCTGCCAAGCAAGGGTTTATATTTACATGTTAGCGCATGCGCATTAGTAAAGCATATGCTAACTAACTTCCTTGCAAGCAGCTCAGGTATTTCACAGCAACTGATGTTAGTGCTGGGCAATCAGTCACTTTGCTGCTCCAGTACTGCAATGGTTTGTCAGTAATAGCAAGGTGCTTTGTGTCCCCCATGTAGGAATTCACCATTCATTCTGATGCCCTGAGTCTGGCTGCCTCATTTGTCTCCTCCTCCTTTTCTTCCATATCTTCCACTCCCACTTGATATAAAACATCCCAAATGGGATTGCTTGCCATTTTCTGCTGTACTTTGCCCATTTTCTCAGCCAGGTGTTGCCTATGAGCTGCTGGTGGTGGTAGCAACACCTGTTTTCTGTGCAGTGTGTGTCTTATGTGCCATTTTCAGCTGTGCACCCAGACACCCATTTAATGAAGCTTTCTGTCGACTTTTGCAGTTACTGATGACCTCCTTCAGTTATAGAAGGCAGGCCACGTTTGTAGCTTGGATCAAGCATGGTAGCGATAGCAAATTCATGCAACTGTAAAATGCTGGAAGTATGTGTATTGCTGTCCAGCACGTGAAGCATGTGATTCATTAGATCACAACTACTGTGATCCCCACTTGCCTCCATCTGGTGTCGGACATTCACCAGTGTTTGCCTCAGCACATGTATGAGGGGTATGGATTGACTTATACAGGCAGCGTCCCCACTCACTGCCTGTGTAGCATGCTCAAATGGATGGAGAATGCATATTAGCCCATCCATTTGGTACCACTGCTCTGTTGTTAAAACGATGGACACTCCAGCACTGTCCCGGGTGGTGTGTACCAGCAGGTATTCTGAGACAGCCTTATACTGTTCATACAGCTGGTCAATCATGTACAGTGTGGAGTTCCACCTGGTCACAACATCAAGCTTCATCCAGTGCTGAAGAAAATGTTTATTGCGCTGCAGCTCACGTAGATGGTCATATGCCCTTGCAGAATGGGTGAAGTGCACACAGATATGACGGGCAACAGACACTGTTTCCTTAATATCTGCATGGTTTAAAAACTGCGGTACAAGATTAAGACAATGTGCCAGGCAATGCACCCTGAAAAAAACACAATCGCCAATGCACTTCACTACATTGAAACCATTATCACTTGCAATAAATCCTGCTGTAAATGACTGTGTATGCAGCCACTCATGAATCTCGTCCAGCAGAATATTCAACATTTTCTCACCCATGTGAGAACCAGTAACACTTAGCATACTCAGGGTTGCATGCTGACAAATTCCAGGGGTGTTGCTACCACCACAATTTTGCTTCAGGCAGGATTTGCCAAGCCCAACATCAGGTACCATAACCAGATGCCTGTGCCCAGTGTGCCGTTATGCATAGGTATGAGTTTGTGGCTGTTTGTCCACTGGTCCACGTATCCATGCTGAGATGGATATATTCTGATGCAGAATGCTTCATTGCATGTATTATGGAATCAGCAACTCTACCATACAGCTCTGGCATGGCACGCTTAGAGAAATTAGTTCACGATGGAACCTGCCATTTGGGACAGGCACGGGCCATCAACCTGTGAAACCCAGCATTCTTCATGAATGAGAATGGCAACAGATAGGTGGCCAGCATTTCTGCGATGGCAGCATTTAACTCACGTGCAGCAGCATGATTTGGGGGTACTTTGCATGCCGCTCAAGGACGGTCTTCAGTGTGGGCTGCATCTTTGGGGCTGTTCGACCAGAATGCAATACTTCAAGCACAAATGTTGTTCTTTTGGGGTAACAGTAGATTCTTGGGGATGTGCAGACCACATGAAACGCATTATTTTAGTTGATTTTGGGTGTGGTGGTGTACTTTTCTGAGTTAAGGGACTCTGAGTGGTGCCTCCTCTGCTATGCCCACTACACGAGGGAGCAAAGGATTGCTCCTCCTCCACAAGCACCAACCTAGTCTGCCTTCCCTCCTCCTGCTGTATTGAACTGCTCTCAGTTACATTTAACTTGCAGAGTGACATCCCACCAACAGCTCAGGCATCCTTCTGGTGTTTCTGCCACCACAGTGGGTGCTTGTTTTTCAGGTGGGCATGTTGGCCACTCACGCCTATGTGGCTTCCCTTTATTCCCTGACTAGCACATGCTTGACACAGTTGATATATCGCTATGATCTCATCAACTGGATCAAGCATGTAAAATTCCCAAACTAGGGACTTTTGACCTCTGGACTTAGCAAGCTGCTGGGACTGGGAGGGCTGATAAACCGAAATTGAAGTTTGTGCTTTTTGGACTGTTTTCATCACTTCCATGAGACTACTTGTTTTGGGAGGGGGGTGACTTGACTGCTTGGAGGAATGCTGCTGATAGGCTTGGTGACAGCCTGACCCACAGACTGTGCATGTACATGGTCTACATCACCCTTGACCTTTTTAAACTCAGGCTCCCATGAGGGATCATACCAGTTGTCGTCATCAGCACCGATGCTGATGATGTAATTGTCCTCCTCCTCCTCCTCCTCACTATCACTGTCTTCTTGCAAGGCACCTTTTTCTTTCCCTACAACCATCTCCTCAGGGGCTGACTACCCATATCTCCAGAATTATCAGACTCTGGCTGAACACTATCACCACCACCAACTCCAGCGGGAACAGGCCCTGGGACAGTAACACTGACAGTCTGATCACCCTCCTCCTGGACCACTATTCCTGTGCTGATGTCAGTGTCTCCCTTCTTCTCACTATCATCCCCCACCAGCATGGATGCAACAGTTTTGTCTGTAAAAAACTAAGACACAGACATGCAAGAAATTCAAACAACTCCTTTGCTGGTACCTGCCACACCACCAGAGCCCAAAGTGACAGAAGGCACTGATACAGACATAGGTGTGCTTTGGGGAAGTGGGACTGAAGTTGATTGTGATGCTTGGCCAGCTGGTTATGATTATTCTATGATATTTTTAATATAAAAATGTAGTGTGTGATTGTCTTCATAAGACCAGCTGGGCTATGGGTTCTTCCCCCCCCCACAGGTTTTAGTGGAAATGACAGGATATATTAACCTGAAACCAGGAAGTAATTAAAAGACTAGAGAGACTTAATTAAGGGTCTCCTGTTTCTGACTTAATTAGAACTGACCCAGCTACCAGGATATAGGGCTCGTAAACTTTTATGACATCTTAGAGGAAAAACATGTTCCCATCATGGTGCTAAAATTATAAAAATCCTTTCATGTGCCTTGGGAACAGGAACTGCTCAAGATCAGAGAATATGTTAATTTTGGAGTCATATTTGGGAAATGAGGTTTTGCTGATGTCACCTTATTTAATATACCTCCTGACAGGACATCTTGTTTGTATATTTTTTATATTCTAAAAGGAGGAGCTAGATGACATCATGGAAGGTGGTGTGTGAGAAAGACAGTTTAAACTGAATACTATGGCTGAACTTAGTGACATAACTTTTTGGGCTTTTAAGAAACAAGATCTAACTTAAGCACTTTATGGAGGCAATACATTAAATAGAAAAAGTCTAACCGTATATTGGTAGGAATTTGTCTGTAGTTTATTTTGTTGTATTTTGTTAACCCGGTAAGCCCACTGGCCTAGAAGTCCCTTTTTCAGGGGTGACCGGGGGGAGGGGGGATACAGATGGTAAGCAACTGAAACTGAACCAGATTAAGCTGTTGGTGGTATTTTTAGTGAATGAGGGAAATTTGGCCAGGACACTGGGGAAATTCCCCTACTCTCCACGGGGTTTCCATGTCCGACTGCTTTACAGTCAGTTGCTTGCAAGATGGAGATGAATGTTGGCGTGCGGGTGGCTGGAGTACAGGGCTCCACTCCAACCAGATGCCCATCAGAGTCTGTGCCTCTTATGGCTGAAAGTATTTTGCATGATTCTGACATCACTGGTCCTCTTCAACGCGAACATCAGGAATTTTCTTCTGTGTGAGAATTGCCTGTTTCTGTCTCTGCTTCTAGTTCTGCTCTTCAGGTGAATGGTGTTTCTGGGTTTCGGCATTCTGGCGTGGATATGAGTACTGCTACATCACACGCACTTATCGAGGGGAACGGTATGGCTGGAATGCACCTGAGCAATGGCCAGCTTAATATTCCAACCCCCTCGTCTTCTGTTTTGACCACGGATGTTGTTTTACACCAATGTTTCGAGCAGATGTTTCCTGTAGAACTGCCACTATGGATACTGCTCAATGCTGCACACCTAATCCCAGTGTTCCACCTGCTATTATTGTGGGCTCTGATTCTGTTTCTCTGGAACACCATCTCTGCCTAGCTGAAAAACAGAGGATATAGGAAGAGGCGACTGCTGCTTATCAGGCGGCGCAACTTGCTGTTGAGGAGGATTTAAAAAAATGAAAACATCCTGATATGGATTCCCCTGCAGGCATTTCAGATACTGGAATTAAAATTCTTAAGGGCACTGTTACCTCTACACCCAAGGTCATAATATCCCCACCCCAGACCCCAGTCGGCACTGAGGCTGCTAATTCTACTTGGTCACCTAATGCTGCATTAGAGAAAGCAGGTTGGCTGCAACTAGAGTCCAGACAGTGGGTTGCAGACCCTGCAATTCCGATCCTGGGGATATCTGGGGAGGGTGAGATGCGGCCTAGAGTGCCTCCCTACCAACAACAGGAGGTACATGTACAGTTGCAGGATAAGTTCACCACCTGCAGTGAGACACCTTTAGCTCTGGCTGATAATGTGGTCCCTGTGATCACTACCCATTGTGGAGATGTGGAGGCAGAGGCAGGGGTGGAATGACCTCGAGATATTTCCCATGACCAAGTCTCTTTTTCCCCTATTCAGGATATTCCTTTCTCTGATTCTGTTACAGACGGTTCTGCTCCAGTTTTAACTGTTAGTTCACCGCTGGAGCCTGCTGAGATTTTGACCAATCTGGCTGACCAACCACACCTCTTGCCTCCAAAATCTTCTTATGCTAGTCTGTTTCAAAAACCTGTCTCTTTAGCTTAACGGTGAAATGCTGTGAGGCTTTGTTTTTTGGGTCCCATTGATAATATGCCTGATCGGTTTTATATAGGTAAAGTTCTGATCAAGCAGGTGCTTGGTTTTTCTCCCAATGAAGTTTATACCCTGATCCATTCGCAAGGTGATAATATTTATGATATCAGCTTCAGAACCCCTGACCTTCTGAATAGATTTTGGATGAAATATGCTTTGTTGAAACCCAGTCCTGCATGGTCTCATTTTCAGGCAATCCCCCTTACAAAACAGTCCTTTAAAGTTATCACGGTACTCTTTTGGAATGAGGGGGTTAACGCTGAAGACATCACATATTGGCTTGAATGGAAATGTACCCTTCAGGGTAACCCGGAGCCAATTCTGGATACTGAGGGTTTCTGAAATGGGGGCTGGCAGTATAAGATTAATTTATTGCAAAGTGAAGATGGCTTACAGTACTTGCCAAGCTGCTTTTATTTGGGACGAGACAAAGGCTTCATTTTTTTACCCGGGGCAACCATGTCATTGTTATAAGTGTGGCTCTGGATGGCACCTAAGCAGGACTTGTGAGATAGTAAAATGTGCTCAGTGTGGGGAATTGGGACATGTAATGTCTGACTGTCACCACCCTGCTAAGTGTTCCTTATGTGAAGAGGCCCACTCTTATGTTGATTGTCCCTGGGCTGCTCAGAACAAGATGAATGGTGATTTCTGCATCCAAGATTTTTATATCAATACTGTGGTTAGAGCAGCCCAAAGACAAACAACCCCACCCCCACCCATTGGGAGACCCCCCTGATGGTTGCCAGTACAGAACACCCAGAGTCACTACCTTTGGCCTTGGATGTACCTCTTCTGGTGCCTAGTACAACTGTACCAGATCCAGCCACCTCCACAGCTGATACTGTCCTTCCAGACTTACCCCCACTACATACCTCAAAGCCTCCTCCACTTCCACCTGAGGAAACATTTACTCTTGTCTCTAACAGATGTAGTAGTCTTAGATCCCAGACTGCTGGGAAAGTTTCCCTTAAACATGACCTACTCCCCTTGAATAATCCCTTTTCCATATTGCAAGATGATCTTGGTACAGAGTCAGATTCCACTTCTGTGCACTCCTCCCAGCCGGAGGGGACTTCGGATGCTGAACTTTCCTTAGACCCTTTGGAGGCTGTTAAGAAAAGGAAAAAATGTTTGGGTACACGGAAATGGTCAAAAAAGAAATGATTGTTATCTTCCTTCTGAAGGCTGACTCAATATGTCTGGTACTTGTTAATGCTTTGCATGACCCTGCGATATAAATTATGTGTTGCATCACTTAATGTTAACAGTATCCAGTCAGAGAGAAAGAGACTTTTGATTTCCTCTCTTTTTCATAATGGTGACCAGGATGTTGTTTTCCTTCAGGATACTAGATTGCACGTTAGCACTGATATTGAACAGGCATCGGCAGCATGGCCTTGGGGGTGTCCTATTGGTCAGCTGGTGAAGATCTATGCTCCGGAGTGGGTATAGTTGTTAATAACCCATCTGCTCAACTAGTTCAACTGATAGATATTGTACCGGGGCATGTTTTGCTGTTGGATCTAGTTGTTAATAGCTTGCATTGTAGATTCATCAATGTCTATGCTACCCAAATTAAAACTGCATGGATTGCAGTACTGTATTTCGAGTGATCCAACCACACTTATTTACTGCTATGTATGTATTTCTGGGGGGAGTCTTTAACTGTAGTAGGTATCATATTGATAAGGGGTCTAAACCGAAAAGGATATATTGTGATGCTAATTGTTTAAATGACCTACTCATTCAGACGGGTTTGGTTGATGCCTTTGAAGTAATGGGTAACCTACAAAAGACATTTTTTCAAGGTGTTAAAGCCACTAGAATTGACTTTTGGTTCTTATCTGATTCATTAAGGATTCTGAAGGCTCAGTCACTACCTGTTGCTCCTTCAGACCATGCTAAACTTTAGGTTTTGGTAGGTAGTCATGAGATTATGCATCGAGGTCCTGGTTATTGGAGTCTGAATTTAGAGCTCCTTACTCTTCCCTCGGTAGAAGATGGTTTTCTAGCCTCATTGCATGCTAGAAAGTTGGTGGTCTGTCTCTATGATGTACATAGGGATTGGTGGGAAGATACTAAGCTTGACACCAAACACTATTTCCAACTTATTGGGAAATAAATGGTAAATCTAAAGTGGATACATATTTGAATTACAGACAAAGATTTTTGAAATTGCATTTTCAGGTTGCACGGAGTAATAGACTGGCCCTCCCGGAATTAGATAAAGTACGACAATTAATGAATAATTCACAATATAGTCAATTGAAATCCCTTGACACTGAACGTCATTTTGGTTCTCAAGGCGGTAAAGCCTTTATGGACTGTATCATTTTTGTGCTTACCAGAGACAACAAAAATATATGACAGAAGTAAGGGACTCATTAGGGAAGTGCTGCATGACTAAGAAAGAGATCATGCAAGCCATAGATCGTCATGTTTTTACGTTGTTTGCTTTTTCCGAAGTACCGAGCAGAGCATGCAAATCTTGGTTGACTCAGTGTATAGTTCCACAACTTGATCTCCATGATAAGGATTTATTAGTGTCTAAAATTACTCCCATGGAGGTGTCTGCTCTTCTTTCACAGACTAGGACTAGTTCTGCCCCTGGCATCGATGGTATGCCCTATGAAATTTACAAAACTGTTTTTTCTATTTTATTACAAAAATTCACTGCAGTTCTACAGGAAATTTTAGATACAGGGATATTGCCTGACAGTATGACTGTTGGTCTTGTGATTTTTTTGGTATAAGAAAGGGGATCGGGTAGATCTCAAAAACTGGAGACCTATTACTTTGCTTAATTCGGATTTTAAATTATTAACAAAATTGTTGAATAATAGACTTATGTTACTTGCGAATACTTTATTACATGTTGCCCAGGTTTGTTCGATTCTGGAATGGAAGATTATCGATGGACTTATTTTGTTGCAGAAAATATTACATAGGGGACACACGTGTGAATTTACAGGCCTAATTTTTAGTTTGGATCAAGCGAAAGCATTTGATAATGTAAATCATGATTATCTATGGAATTGTTTGGCATTATATGGGATATCGACATCCTTTATAGGCTGGATTAAGTCATGTTATATGAATGCAACAGCACAAGCTTATTTTAATGGTTGGTTGGGGTCACAATGTAGATTATGGAAGGGAGTTCAGCAAGGGTGTCTGTTGAGTGCCCTGTTATATTTGTTTACAATTGATCCTTTAATACATCAAGTACATTGTAGAGTGGATATCCAGGGTCTTTCCTTTTCTAGTACTGATCCAGAAATTAAGAGTATAGCATATGCTGATGATATTTGTTTTATAGTTAGTGACCTACAATTGGTGGAATGTTTGAAGACTATGTTGTCTGATTTTATGGCTCATACAGGCACAAAAATTAATTAGAATACATTTTTATTGTATTCCTCTTCAGGTAGACCATGTCCAGGCCTCACATTTAATGGGTGTTCCAGTGATTAATGGGACTTGTACTATATTGGGGTTGTTGTTTGGTGCGGGCGATCTGGTGTACCAAAATTGGGTACTAAAGCTAACATAAAATGGAATTCTTGGAGATTGTCCAAATTGAAAAGGATTTATATGATCAAAACCTTTTTGCTTCCTGGATTTCTGAGCCACTGACATTGCCAAGTTTTCTTTGCTTTTCTTTTAAGTGGTTGTATGCTTTGTGATATATTGTTCTGTATTTACATTTTACATATTTTATCCATTTTTAAGTAAACCTTTTATTCCAAAGACTGCCTGGGTGTGTCTTCAAAGTTCTTTTTGCATGTGATGTATAGAGGGTTAAGGTTGACAAAAACTGTTCAGAGCTTGATGGTGTTACCAAACTGGGAAAAGGTAAGAATATACCTAAGGTCTTTTATAGAGTCTTATGGGTTCATTTTGGATACCTGGTTAGGTGCCCTTAGGTGAAAGATATCTGGCATCCCCCCTGAAGAGCAGATTATCTGATCCTGTACATTTGGGTGTACTAGCATAAGGTTCACAGTTTGAATTCCCCCAGAACTTGAGACTAAAGGTGATTTGGACCCACAAGCAGACATGAGGGTTACCCTGTCTGTTATCTGTTCACAATACTGTGCTCAGAGGTTGGCACTGTGGGAGCAGAGGGCATGACCTGCTGAGTGCATTTGTGACAGTACTATCCTCAACAGACTTCTTAGCTGCCTTGCCACCCCGGACATTGCCCTGCATTGTCTCTTAGCAGGCATTTTTATATGCTTCTTCAAAGCTTTGCCTTTCTCTGGCAGTATATCATGAAAGGATATATTAGTAAGTTACTGTGTGAATAACACTTCACACACCTGCAGTACTGGTGTCCAAGTCCAAATGCAGAAAACAGGACAGGCAGCAGCACTCCATGCAACTTATACAGACTGTATATGGTAGCCTATTCTAGTAAAAACAAAAAGGTAACTTTTTTTCCCCCCCAAACAGGACTTTAGTAACACAGGGAAAAAGGGCACAGGTAACCTACTTTAAATACATATCAGCTCTGTCTAGACTACTGAAGAACTGTAATGTGTTAGTTCTTATTAGAAAATGGCAAGAATCAATTCTGAAACTTGATTGGCTGAGACAGACTCCAAGCTGGGCATTTATTTTTCAATAGATGCCCAGCTAAAAATAAGAGCCAGTCCAAGTGCCACTTCACAGTGTAGCATTTTCCAGAGGTGCCCAGCCTGCTTTCTAATTGGCTGAAAGCACCCTAGAAAATTTGAAAAACCCACCATGTTTTTTTGTCTCACTTAGCGAGAAGTACAGCTGCCCCCAACACTACTTCCTTCAGCCTTGACGGCCACTCTCCTCCCACGACCCAGATAAAGAAAAAAAAAAACTGTTTTGCTATTAAATGGCACGGCGTACTAAACGCTTCACTCTGATGCTAAAAGCTGCTGAGCGTAGTGAGATACAGAAAGCATTATCACCGAAACAGCCACTGAGTATGAGAACAGTGGTATTTCCTTGGTTTTCATACCGCACACGGATGTCCATCTGCAGTACAAAAACCAAAGAAAATACAGGTGTTCTCATGCACAGTAGCGGTTCTGGAGATATCGCAGTCTGCTTTACCACAGATGAACGAGCACCAGAGATGGGTAACGTCCTTTGCCCTTGTGTTTTTTCATTCCTACCACAGACAAATTGGTAGAAAGCATCTTGCCTACAAACTTGCAAGAGCTGAGAGAAAGAGAGACCGCTAGCTCCAGAAAAGCAAGAGTGTGTGTCTCAAAGCTCCTGTCATACTCTGTAGCACACCCTGGCACAGTCTCTGTCTCTCACCCTCTTGCTCATCTTCTTCAGTGTGTATTGAGGGGTAGCTAACTCACAACAAAAAAAAGCATTCTTATGCAGGTGGAGGAACTATTTTATTGCAAAAATGATTTTAAACAAATTTATGTACATTATTTTATTAAACTTTTTTTCTTTTACAGTGGCCATTTTCTAAGCACAATAATACCCTCCAGGGTGGGCATTATTGGGAAATACCGCACTGCCTTCAAGGGGCTATAAGGCCCCTCTGCCTGTGGCGCTGGGCCTCATTACACCCCGGGTGGTCCGGTATTTCCCAATAATGCCCACCCTGGAGGGCATTATTGCTTATATACTACAATTTTTTGTTATGTAGGAGTGCAGAGGCCACCATATAATAACACGGACAAACAAAGGCATCTATGACACTCTGGAAAGGCTCAGCAATCGCAGACAACTGCTACATAAATATGTAGTTTTTTAGATTGGATGGCTCAGATAGTAAAAAATGCTGTAACAGGGAAAGGGTAAGCAAATTCAACAGGAACACTGCAATATAGAGGCAAGCTCCAACAATAAAATACAAGGAAGCAATTCACCAAAGCAGTGAAACTGTATTTGGACAGTTGAAGAAGCCAACTAAAAGTACTTTCAATAGAAAAATCTAGAACTGTTGCTTTTCACAGTTTACGTGCACACACATGTTAACAATTAACGGCAAACAGAACTGACCACAAACCCCTTTAGAAAAGAAGGCATCAAACACAGTGAGTTCAAAGCTTTGGAATTCACAATCACATCTAAAAGCAGAAGAATGGTATATAACACAGCATAACAGGAGCAGGAACTCTTGGAAGTAGTAACTCTTCAAGGAAGGCGAAAAAAATACTTGTCAGGATATAAGAAAATGAATACAAATAAGTAGAACACCAACACAAATATAAAGGCTTAAAAGAAATAACAGTAAATCACTTGCAATTTTAGAGAAATCTGTTAGTACAAGTTTAGAAACTAGCCTGCACTGCTTTTACACACCTACCCTCCCCCACTCAACTCCTTCACAGACACAGACAAAACTCAAAACTAATTAAACTACATATTATGCAAAACTCCACAAAAATAGAAAATGTTCTCCAGCAGCACTAGGAACAAACTGTAGATTTGGGAGCAATTAGCTCTCAAAAACTAGTTTTTCATAGGTTTTAAAAGGGTTTATTGACCATGATGTATCACAACAGACTACTCTCTGACTCAACAGGCAATAAACTGTGCTGGAAACAGCCTGCACATCATATTTGACCTATTTACCCACAACCCATTGCAAATTTTGCCTTTGGAGCATAATTTCACAGGCAAAATCAAAAGTTTCACCAGTGAAATTTTCACCACTAGGTGAAATTTAAACATGGATGGGCGAAATTGCTCTTTGAAACCACATTATGTGAAATTTCACAATTATGCAAAATTGAAAACCCAGGTGAAATTAAAGTTTTGCTGGGGCAAAAAATTAGTGAAATTGAGAAATTACGCAAAATATTTCGCAGAGCGAAATTTTCGCATTTCACACAACACTAGTCTTGTCCCATGGGTTATGTAAAATGGGCAGGATAGGGCATCATTGACTCAGATCCTCCCTGTTTTAGCACTGTACAGCATCTGAATCATCTTGAAAAGGTTTCCCCAAACCCCAGGTCACACATTACTGACAAAAGATACCCCCACGTGAGGTGATGAAATGCCTTTTCAGTATTTAATAGCAGCGCAACCTGAGGTGGGGAATCCGGATCCTGAGCTGAAAGGCTATTCAATAAATGTCTTACATTTGAACTATGGTGTTTTGTGTGGGATAAACCCAGTCTGATCCAGATGGATGACAAATGCTATGACTTTTTTTGAGAGGGTTGGCCATGATTTTAATGAAAGGTTTCATATCCTGGTTTAATAAGGATATTAGCCTAAAGACTGCACATTTATCTTTCACTTTTCCGTGTTTAAGGGCAGTAGTTACTGCAGCATTCCAGGAACATGGAATTTTGCCTTCAGTTTGTGTTGTTCTGAATGTTTTTAACATGACTGGTGTCAAGGCTGCTTTAATTTTTTTTTTATATAAATCAGAGTTAAAACTCTTGGGTCCTGGGGCTGTATTACTTTTGGATTCTTGATTTGCTTGAATTAACACCTGTTCTGAAATAGGGTGTTCCAGTTCGAGCTGGTCCAACTTGAACAACTTAGTCAGGTTTACTGTATTAAGAAAATATTCATTTGTTTTCTAGGACTATCTGACTTATCTTTATCCACAGTATATAAATTCTGATAAAAAGTTTGAAAACAATGGTTGAATTTATCCAGGGTTACCAAAGTTTGGTCTGGCTTGGTGATGTCAATAATGTTAAACACTGCCCTGTCTGCTGCCATTTTTCATAGCCAAAAGGCAAGTGGGTGTGAGGAATATCTATGTTGCATGAATCTCAATCACCCATATGCTTTATGTGCTAAGAGGTCTGTCAGTTCTTTTTTGGCAGCTTGTAGTACCTTTCCTGTGTGGCATCCTTCTCTGTTTTTATGTTCAGCTTCTAAGGCTTTAATCTTAGCCTCCCAAGCTTCTATGAAAACAGTAGTCTGTCTCTTTTTTCCAGTTACCTAGCTAATGATTTTGCCTCTGACCACTGTCTTGAGAGTGTCTCATATAACTTGATCAGATACATCCATATGGTGGTTAAGATTGTATATTTCTACAATTTCTTGAGTTATTTTGTCTGTGAATATAGTGTCATTAAGCAGTGAGGAGTTTAATCTCCATAATGTAACTTTCTATGGACCCCCAAATTGTAATTTAAGGATCAGAGGGGCATGGTCAGACTGTGTGATATTCCCAATATCACACAATTTTGGTTTTTATACAAAAAGGCTTTGTGTATGAGAAAAAGGTCAATATGGGAATATACTGTACTTGCTGAGTACTGGAGAAGTATGTCAAATCTTTTTTCCCAGGCATAGTAAACCAGTTTTCCCCACTACGATTTTGTGATACTCTGCTGGAGGTTTGGTTTGTACAGGCATTTCCAGAACTTCTGTCTAGAGTGGGTTCCAATACACAATTGAAATCTCCCCCCAATTAAAATAGTGCCCCTTGTAAACCTATGATTTTATTAAAAACTCCAACAAAGAAGGTACTTGCTGCTTCATTAAGGACATATATATTAATGAACTGGAGAGTTTCTCTGTTACCTTCCATCTACACCTACCTCTACTTTTAATATGTCTGGTGGTATCCACTTACTTATACATATGGCCACTCAAGCCTTTCTGGAACAAGCTATAGAATGAGAGGCTGCAAGTACCTTGCTTACCCAGCCTTTTTGTAGCTTAGTGTGTTCCAATTCAGACAAGTGGGATTCTTGAATGAGAACAATGTCTTCTCCCAACCTATTCAATTTGGCAAGGATTCAGGTTGTTTTTTATAGGGGTTTTCATCTCTTTAACACTGTATGATATGATATTTAAGATCCTGATATTATGTTTAAGTAACAAAAAAAGGAACTGATCAATCAGAGTATCATTAAGAGTTCAATGATACACCTGCACCATATAACAGAAATACTGTACATCCATTTTAAATCAGAAACCAGTTCTAAAGGGTCTGTACCTACAACTACAGTTAAGGCACCTTTACAGTTAAAAACAATTGAAGGGGTGGACATCATCTATAGCTGATGAAGGTGTTACAGTTCTTGTAAATGGCTTACCTACAGGTAAACCAGGTGTATGCTTCCTAGGAAACTAAAAGAATGGGAGAGGATATAAGCCTTCATAGGCAGGTTGATATGGAAACCTGTAACCAGACCTAACCTGTGCCCACTGATGGATGTGGACTTAACCACCCTTACCTGAAAGGAGAAGGTTGGTTAAAAAAAAATGCCCAGCGGGGAAGGCATAACCCAATGGGTGAAATCAAAAGCAGTTGCTTCCCACCACCCTGTATGTTAAAATTAATGTCAAAATATCCATCCCTCTTGCAACCATAACTCCATGCAATAATACATGTGCCATTTGCTCCACCCTCAATGGCTGTGGCTCAGATTGAAGGACTGGAAATGTGACACTTCAGCAACTATATTTTAGAGTCCCATCCCCCTTATTACCCAACCCTGGTTTATTTTCTATGGTTTATTATAATCATGGAGGATTAGAGCCACTGTAGAAAGATTGTGTTGTGAGGATCAGGAGGGCAGGTACTCTCAAACGTGATGGTCAGCCGCAGGCCCCCCTACCCTCAAGGCCACATGTCAGCACCACCACAGAGAAGTAAACTGTCTGATGTTTGATACCCTACCCCCCACAAGGGCCTGATGTCCAAGGACCAGAGAGGCATCTCCTTACCTGTCAATTTGACACCCATAACTACTCCAACATCCAGTGCAGCCTTAACCTAGTAGTTGAACTCTGTAGCCATCACTAACAAAGCAATGACATCGAAGTGACCCACTGCAATTTGTCATTTACCTCTTTTCAGTATGACTGACCTCCAGTAGGCGCTACTGCCACATACCTCGTTGTCTCACTGTGTTTAAGTATGCCCAGTACTGCAGTCTACTGTGGCCATCCTGTGTTATGGGACTCCACCTTGGAGCACAGTTTCTGTCCTCTGAGGTATTCAAGCTCTTTGTGGTTTCCAAATGTATCAGCCCCGAGGAAATGCTTCAAATCCTGCTACTTGCAGGGATCACTGACTGTGCCCCTTGCTGCCCTTTCCTTCCTTATTGAGAGGTGCTGGTGCTGTTGGGTGGGGCTTGCTTTGATTCAGAAGTATGGTTTTTAAACAAATGTGGTGTTCCAGGAGTTTCACTCAGTCACCTTTTCAGTAGTCGGGATGTGTGAAGGAGTTACCAGGAGCCATTCAGGCTTAGTGTCTCAGAATCTGCTGGACTTACTGGTCAATTTTACCTTTTGGGACTTATTTCTGCTACTTACAGAGATCACGGACTGTGCCCCTTGCTACCCTTTCCCCTCCAATCAGGAGGCACTGGTGCTGTTGAGTGGGGCTTGATTTGTCCTTATTTCTAGCCTTTTCCTAGTGGTCCTCCGCTGTGGTCCAGAGCCAAATGCTAGAGTGCAAGGGCGTTATACTGTGAGCATCCAGTTGTGTTGTCAGTAGCTGGCTAGCCACTCTGTTCATTTAGTGTGTGCCCCATTCCCCAGCCCTCAGTAAGTTCTCTGTTGGTTCTCCGTGTAATTGCTTTGCAGCAGTAATGTCAGCCTGTTTGTGGTTATGTAGTGTTGCTCTACTTGGGCATAATTACTAATTACTGCTGTTTTACCCAGGCTTGTGTCTCTGCAAGCAGCATATTCATTTGCTTTTCAGCTCTGCTGTCTTTAACATCCTGCACCAGTTATAATTTAACCTGTATTGAGCTTAACTAATGGCTTTGCCACTTGTTTCATACATGTATTATTACTGCCAATTTAACCTGATTTGTGTTATGGTGCCTGTTCATCATTTAATTTGCTTGTCAAGTGAATGTCACTGTCGCTTTCTAGCTGGGCAAACCTTTCACCTTCCCAACTGCAGTTAATTTGTTGTCTCTTCCCTTCCAGAATACACCATGCTTTCCCTTCCTTTTAATTTGTTGCCTCCTTCCTATTTGAGTTAAGCCCTTATTTCCCATTTTGTTTTATCTTAGTTCCATTTTTCTAGAGTTTAGCTATTTATTTTCTTCCTGTTCTATTATGCATGTTTCCTGTTCTAATTTGTAAATTCCTGCCTCCTCCCTTTTCTAGTCAAACCTAGAGTATCCCCTTTTGTTTTTATGTAAGCTTCCCCTTCCAAGATGTAGCATTTATATCTGGGTGCAACACTTTTTTTCCCTTTTTAGTTTTTCTAGAATTTTCCCCTTCTAGGTTTAAGCTCATTGTTTCCCTCCCATTCTATTTTTTCTCACACCCAGTCTCTTAGCAATTAGTTTTCAGATCACCTCCTCTTGGTCAAAGACTTTATTTTCCCTTATTTAGTTTTCAGTCCATACTAGGGAAGCTTGCCCCCACTCCTAAATATTTTGATGTAAATTGCAGGGTGAGCTCTGATTTGTTATTCTCCCACCATGCTACTCCTATCATTTTGTCTTTTCTCCTTGGTCACCATCACCTCCCTTCCCCCTTCCATCTGTCCTAATCTTCCCTTGTCCTTCTCTCTCTCTCTCTCTCTTTATCTCTTCTACTCCCTCGCTCACCTGCCCCTCCTCTAGCCTCCCTGCCTTACACCACTCTTCCAGGCTTCCTAGCTGTAGTCTCCCTTCATTTCCTTGGCTTCACTTTGAAGTCCTCAAATCCCTGCAATTCTCCTTCCAACCTAACACCCATAACTCCTTCTCTCCACTTCCCTCCTCATCTCATAAACAGCTCTTAGGATCACTCAAGCACCCCATCTCATTGCTGCTAATAGCTGCAGGTGATATTGAGCTCTACCCTGAACCAGCCCTTGCTTTCCCTTTCTCTAAAGGTTTGAGAGTGGCCCATGTGAACATCCATAGTCTTCTCCCTAAGATAGATCTGTTGCAATCACTCATGGTTAACCTCAAACCAGATGTGTTGGTGATCTTTGAATCCTGGCTCTCTCACAAGTTTCCTGATTCCTCTGTCACCATCCTCAGTGTTACCATTATTTGTCAAGATCGAGCAAAGAGGGGTGGTGGTGTTGCAATATACCTCTCCTCAAACATCTAGTTTGAGCCTGTGCTCTCAATCTCTATCACCTCTGCCTATGAGCTGCCTCTTTTCAAACTCTCCCTCCCTTTCTCTGTCCCTATATTTGCTGTTGATGTATACTGCTGTCCTGATATGTCTCCACCTTCTGTAACTGAGCTATTCACCACCATCTCCTCCCATGCATCCTCTGGTGAGTTATTCATCTTCAGTGATTTCAACCTAAAGTGGCTCTCCCCCCTCTACATAAATTTTGCCTTTATGTTAAGTCTCTCCAACTCACCCAACTTATTTCTGACCCCACTCGTTATAATTTCAAATATCTAAAACACTCCCTCTTGGGGTTGATCCTCTCCTCCTGTCCCTATTGTTTTGTGGATGCAGGTATCCTCCCTGATGCCCACAGTGACCACCATATGGTCTACTGTATATGTAAGATGCATCATCCTAAAGCTACCCCTAAATCCATCCAGATCCAATCCTTCTAATCGCTGGTCTTGTTTCACCTTCATTCTGACCTGGTAGCCACTGACTGGTCTCCTATTTCTACTGCTGGCAATGTTGACAATGCCCTCAAATTCTCTTCCAAACTTTTGTCAGTCTGGGATCAACATGGCCCCTTAGAGGAACAAGGGTCCGAGGATTTCACCTCCCATGGATCACAGCTGAGTTGCTGTCTTATCACTGTGTGTGTGACCTTGCCTGTAGGACCAATAAGTCCTATGGATCCGCTTCTGACTTTACAAATTTTAGGACTCTTCATAATGCCTGTGCTACAGCTACTGGATTTGCAAAGTCTGCACATTTTGCATCTACTTTCCAGAACAACCTTAATCACCCCTCTAAGTTCTGGAAGGTAATTCACCCTCTTCTCTCCACCACACCAGTCTCCTCTCCCTGTTAGCATGGTGGTGCCACATCTATCTCTGACCCTGCTGCAGTCACCTCCTCTTTCAATTGTTTTTTCACCTCCTGTGCCTGTTGCCTCTTTTCCTCTTCCTCCTTCTACCTTCCCACCCACTCTTCTTTACCCTTTCACCCTACTACACTACTCTTTGTTTGCCCCGTCCCTTTTTTCTTTCTCTCCCACCAGCCCTGCTGCTGTTCTGAAGGCTCTCTTGGCTTTAAATTTCCCTAAGGGTGGGAGCACTGATGGTATAACTTCCAACCTCCTGTTTCTCTCTGCTCATGCTATTGCCTTTCCTGCTGCCTACCTCACCTACTGCCTACCTATCCTCTCTTTCTCCTTATCTTCAGTCCCTTGCTCCTGTAAGTTGGCAACAGTCATTTCTCTTCCTAAAGGGGTGATCTCTCTTTCCCTGGTAACTACCATCCTATCTCTCTGCTTCCCACTCTAGTTAAATGTCAGGAAAACCTTGTTCTCTCACAACTTTCCTCTTTTGTTGCCTCTTCCTCCTTCTTCACTCCCTTCCAGTCTGGCTTCAGGAAGTTCCACTCCATCTCTACCTCCCTCCTTTGTCTCACTGATAGTATCCTCACTGGCATGGATAAGGGCCCAGTCACCTCTGCAGTCTTTGTTGATTTAGCCAAGGCGTTTGACACTATTGACCATCCCATTCTCCTGGACAAACTTCAGGCAGCTGGACTCTCTAGCTCCTCAGTTGAAAGGTTCTGCTCGCAGCTTGAGGGCAGGTTACAAGCTGTCCATATTGGAGACTTCCTTTTGCCTTCACTCCCAGTCTACTCAGGTGTCCCCCAGTGGTGTGTCCTTGGCCCAATTCTTTTCTCCATTTTTCTAAATGACCTCTAACAGCCTGCTCCTGTATCCATTCACATGTATGCAGATGATACTGTACTCTATACCTCTGGCTCCTCTGCCGCTGACCTCATGGCACAGCTCCAACTGGATTTTAATAATGTTCAGCACTGGTTCCATGAAAACCAGCTCTCCCTCAATGCCAAGAAAAAAGTTTCTGTTTTTTTGGCACCAGGAAAAAGCTTGCTAGAATCCTCCTTTTCCCTCTTTCAATACCCTTGAAAGTGCAGCAATTGAAGATGTCTTCTCCTTCAAGTACCTTATGGTCTAGCCGAACTGTCACCTTGATTTTTCCATTCTTGTGGATGCTAGCACAGAAAATACACCCTAAACATGGTGTGCTCTACAGGAATAAAAGGAGCATCCCACTTCCTGCCCACAGAGAGATCCTCACTAAGATGATGCTCCACATTTTTGACTATGCAGACATCATTTATAGCACTGATCCCAAGTCCATTTTAGGCAGATTGGACCCTCTCTTTCACTCTTTTTGTCAATTTGTCCTTGACAAAGCCCTGCATACTCACCACTGTTCTTTGTACATCTCCCTCTCCCTCTCCTTTCTAGATTTTAGGTGCCTTACCCACTGTGTCCCTTTTGTTTCCAAATGTTGGTTTGGCACACTCCCCTTGTACCTTGTCTCTTTACTCTCCTCCCCTCCATCTACTTCTTACCCACTTCACAGTGCTTTCTCTCACCCTCCTGCTCCCCCCAATGAAATCCACTGCAGGTCAGTCTGCCTTCTCTTTCCACTTTCCTAACCTTTGGGGCTCTCTTCCACCTTCTATGAACTCTGCTCCTTCCTCTCATGCCTTGAAACATCTTCTCCATGATTTCTATACTCCTCCTACAGTTGCCCCTGATATGGAGGGGACTACAGTCTGCTGTACTTCACCCTTCACTGACACTTGTACATTCACTCTCCTGTTTTCAGTGAATACCCCCTTCATATTTATGCATTCTTATTGATTTTCTTTCTTCTATTAATAGTATTGCTGCTTTGTTCTTAGAGGTATTTTCCTCTAATTTACTTGTTTTGTTTTACTATAATTTTGTAATTTTATTGCATTATTTATTCAGTATGCTTTGTATTTTCCCAGTTTCTAATTTTCCCCTTTCCCCCAGGATGCATTTGGAAATTAATTGATACCAACTCAATATGTCTTTCCTGGTAAAACATTTTAAATAAATACATGCATGCATACATAAATGAAATGGTCTGCTTTGGTGTAGGCTAATATAGTCACTGTTGGATTGGGCTGGATGTGTGTGAGTGATCCAGGTTACTTCTCCTGCCCCAGAGAAGAAGGCCTGAACAATGGCAGTTCCCTGCAGTGGAGGTCACCGCCTGACCCCAGAGAAAACAACACCAAAATCTTACACCT
Source organism: Neoceratodus forsteri (assembly GCA_016271365.2). Lineage (NCBI taxonomy): Eukaryota > Metazoa > Chordata > Ceratodontiformes > Ceratodontidae > Neoceratodus > Neoceratodus forsteri. The sequence continues at coordinate 1,735,882,782 of CM057449.1, forward strand.
CATGTATGGTGCCTGCAACCATCAACCCCCCTTACCTGCAGCACAAGACAATTTTGAGTGGGGGAAGGGGTCACAAACAGCATCATGTAGTTGTAAATTATCAAAGTCCAACATGAGAGGGAAAAAGGTCCATCTGTCCCAACAGAATGAAGTCCAATCTGGGGAAAACAAACATGCACATCATAAAGTAAGTCCCTTCCATAATAATGGAAAAGTGTTTTAGAGTGGGGCCAGTCCAGTGACACTGAGGGTTGAGGCACTGGATGTTACACCTTGTGCCATGCCGGTGACCTGAGTTCAGGAATGAGCTAAGGCTGCTGGGGGTCAGCAAGGGTGAGAGAGGATCGAGCATCCAGGGAGCTGCTCTTCTCTCTTGGGGGGAGGGAGACCTGTCATTCCACTTGTTGACTGGCCTCTGGCAGTGGCTGGAGGGCAGTATGGGTCGGGAGACACGTACCAATGTCATCACAGTGGTAGGGAAGGGGGACAGTAGAAAAAGTAGGAACAGAGCCTGGCAGGTTCCTTGATGGCTCCTGCATTCACGGGGGTCGACCCCGATATCTGGATTGGGGCTCGGGAGGGGGAAGGCTGGCACCCTCCTCCCTGGCCCTGTCATGGGGGGCAATCTGTGGGAGATTAACTGGGGTCAGTAATACGGGGATGCATGGAGCCAGAGAGTGAGTCTCTCTGCAAGGAGGGACTGCAGCCACCTGCCAGGGCTCTCGGGGAAAAACAGATAATAAAAACTAAAAAAGAAAATTCTGTTCTCGTCTTCTGCCATATCTTGGGGCTCTCAGGAATTGGTGTGGTTAACCTGTTGCATGTCCGTGGACTGCATTCTCTTCATAAACCCTGTAATGTCCTTAGCAAGGTGGTGGGGCAATAAGCCATCAAAACAGGAGTGTTTGGGATTTCTGCCTGCCAGGCCCCATGCTGTGTGCATTAGTCTTACCTTGAGTTCCTCCATCTACATGTTCAGAATTGCAGTTTGCCATTTGTGAAGTAAAGGCAGGGTTTCCAAGAGAGAATTGTAAGTGTGGCATCATTGTCCAGAAAAATTCTTATTTTGGCTGGATATTGTAATTGTGCCTTCAAGCCTTTTTTCTCTTTGAGTTCTTTAATGATCCCCCTCACCTGTGGCCGTTTTGATTGCTGCTCAGTGGAACAGTCTTGATTGAAACAGATGTGGGTGTTTTCATAGATTAGGTCCTTCTGTGTTCAAACTTTTGACAGGATTGCCTCCTTTGCTGGCAAATGCAGCATTCAGACTGTGGTCACACTTTGGGGTCTGTTGAACGTGGCTCCAGGGTCTGTTGTGCTCTTTCTATGGTGAGTGGTATATGCAAAGGTAAAGACAGAACTTTCTTTAACATGTGTTAAAGTCATTTGGGGTCACAAAGCCTTCTTTAGCTCCCTTCACAGCCCCATGGATTCTAAAATGATTGTGCTGGCCCTGTTCTTAGCCTCTTCTAGACATGCATTAAGGTCCCGGTCGTGCTTCAGTAGGTAGAGTAAAATGTGGTCATGGATGGTACTAGTATCAATGAGGTCTCCTACCTGCTGTGCTGTTTCTGTGACCTGTTACTTCTTTTAACATCCTTTATTAAGTCAGTGAAAGCTGACCCCATCTTATTGATAGTTTTTAAGATTTTCTGAATTACTACCTCTGAAGACGTGCCCAGGTGATTCATCCTCAAGGTCAAAGTCCATCAAGGACATCAAGGATGGGGATCATCAATGTGGTGAGCAACCTTGACCACATTCCAGCTCTGTCTGTGCTTCGGTGATTAGGGTCTTCAATTTGCTCACCAGAGTCCCCATTTTTGGCATTGGTAATTTTGCTTGCCATAGTGCAGCTGGATTCTGCACTTTTAAAGGTTTTACTAGCTGATTATGGTTGGATTCCATTAGATTGATTGTGGAGGTAGTGAGGTCTTTGGGTTAAGCAGCTGCCATCACTGTGACATCACCAGAAGTCAGCTCACATGCTAATGAAAACATATGGTATGCAAGGCACTATGAGGCCATTTGCATGTTATTATGTGGCATTACCTGCTCACTGTGCCTTCACAAATGTGCAGAATGTATATGGAGCATTGGCCACCACGATCAGCCAAGCAGCAAACTGCAGTGAGAGCTGTCAGTCCCTGCTGGGAGAGTGTTCCCCCCTGCCCCTCATGTGCATAACATCAGGAGTATGGCACAACAAGCATGTCCCTGGTAATCTAGTGGTCACTACTCCCTGATCACCATACTGATCCCTGTTAAAATCATCTCTGGGTGTTTAGTGGCTTCCACTTTCTTATAACTGTACTGATCTCTGTTAAAATCATGGCTAGTAGTCTAGTGGTCCCCATCCCCCAATCACTGTCAAATCTCCCTCCCACTCAGCATCCACCACCCCACCACCTGTTGGCCCCAACACCTTACCTAAGGTGTACCTCCACTGATGGGTCCAGAGATGGTGAGTGGCACAGTCACTCTGCCCACCACCTTGGCGGTGGCCACCTGACTGTCAGTGAGTGAGTGCATGTATACTGTATAAACAGCTATTCCTGCCTGTGGAGCCATCAGAGGAGCAACATCGTACTCCATGAGTCCTACAATAGAGCCTCAGGTGATCTAGTAGCATGCATAACAATGTCTAGCAAAGCTCTTGATGAGTGAAATGCTGGAGCAACTGGCTGTGAGTAGAATGTATGGTATTTGATGTAAAATTGTTACACTTAAGCACTTTTGTTGGCTTTGCACTTACATTTATTAAATACTTCTTTGGCATATTAAGCATGTATGCAGCTTGCCATTATCATCATTAAGTGTTCCCATATTGAGTACAATCACATTATTTGGTTTGGCTGTTTGTATGTGAAGGTGGAGTCCTTGCTTTTGCATTGGTTCCTGGCTCCCAGACGTATGTGATTATTTGCTTTGCTCCAATATCATTCCATGGTCCACCATGTGAAATGCTGGCAAAAGATCAAGAAGGATAAAGATGAGTCATAACCCTCCATCTCTCACAATGAGAAGGTTATCGAACAACTTAACAAGGATGGTCTCTGTCCTGTGCAGGGGCCTGAATCCTGACTGGAGAGGATCATATGTGTCATATTTTTACAGGAGTATCTCAAGCTGTACTACCACCACCTTCTGAATCATCTCCACCAAAAGGAAAGGTTTGAGACAGGCCTGTAATTTGAAAGAGCATCAGTGTCCAGTGATGGCTTCTTTAGGAGGGGTCTCACCCCTTTCCTCTTCAATGCAGTCAGAAAGACTTTCTTCTCTAGAGAGCACCTGTCAATCTTCATGATAACTAGAGCCAAGGTCTCCCAGCTGCTCACAAGCAACCAGATATGACTTTGGTCAAGTAAACAGTAAGTGGGGTACAGCTCCAAGTTCACCCAGAACACCCTGTCCACCAGTACCTGCTCAAACACTCCCAAGGATGGTAGTGAGCCTATGTTCATCCTCAACTGAAAACCACCAGCCTATAGCAGACCACCTGTCAAAATCGTAGTCCCAATGGACAATACCGTGTCAATGAAGAATTGATTCAACTTCTTGCATTTCTCAGTTGAAAATACTCTTCCAGACTATAGATGGGATGGATTTAGTGGCATGTCTACAGTGTGAATGCACTGAGTCAGTCAGTTTATCTCACCCCTGAAAGAAACTGTCTTTTCCGTATGATTACTTGCTGATACTCATTGCAGAACCTTCAGCCCCAATCTAGCCTCCATGGACCCGGACCTCCTTCTGGAGCACTGTAACTTCCATCCCTTAGTCTTCAACCTCCTCCGCTCATTACAGTACCATGATGAGCTGAACTGGGAGGTCAACTGGTGAAATGAAAGTGTGCCAGGGAGTCTAAGAAGGTCAGAAGAGCCATATTATAGCCCTCCACAGCCTTCTTGACTCTCATCATATGCTGTCAACACACTTGAGATGTCCAGTACTGCCAAGAGTTTGCTAGACTTCACATTACATGTAAGATGGGAGAAGACCCTCTCGACAAGATGGGAAATTAATAAGGGGGAGCCCCGCAGTGAAACCCCATGACATGACCATCAAACCAAATGACTAGATCAACTTTGACATCTCAAACATCAAGACCCAATGTGAAGACCAGGTCCAAGTCATGATCCTGCAGATGCATTCCAGAGACAACAGCCTGCATGAGGCTTAGTGATATCATCAGCTGGAGGAACCACTGACCAAACTGTGAGACCTCATTTTCAACCTAAGCACTGAAGTTCCTCAACACTAAATGTTTGGGGGAGTCCAAGATAAGTTTGGCCATGCGGATACATGAGCCTCCTTTATCTAAACAGTGTCATCTCATGAGATGATACAGGAAAACACAGCTTGTATTAACACTGGGAGATGACATATCCCTGTTCCATTGCTGGATTAGTGGCAGAAACTTTTCTTTTGTTTCTTTTCTTAAACATAACTTTAGTTGTGGAGGAATTATTCAGTATAGTCACTTAGGATCATTTAATCTATGTTTCATAAGTACTCTTCTTACATTTCCACCATAGGATATGGACTATGTCATAGCATAAAAATAAAAACCCTAACCATATATTAAAGGATAATTAAATGTTATCTAGCTACTCAGCTGTAATTTGCTCTGACTCATCTCTTGACCTACTGAGTATCTCTTGATGCATGCCATGATTTTGTTTGCTCTGCTGATTGTTGCCCAAAACTATGACTTCCATTTGCAGTTACAGCTGATAAGTACTAGCATGTCCGTTTGCTGCTTGGTTTCAGTAATCTCTATGCCAGTTAAGGTAGTTTTTTGCCTTTATGCTCTTCTTTCTTAAATGCTTCACCTTTCATTTCTCAACATCAAAGCCCATCTACTAAGGTGATAGTTCTTATTTCACATCATAGTCAGACTTAGGAGCTGGGTTATGCATGAAGAAAATATTTCACTCCTCTTGGAACCTAAAATAAAGCTTAGGGAAAAATGTTCCAAAATGCTACATATAAGTGTAAAATCTGACAGTGTTGAATAGACACAAAATACTGTTCATTCATGAATATAACATGCAAAAAATAAATATAAAAATATTTACGTAGAAAACTGGAAGAAACAAGATGGCTTGATGGCACAGGTGGCTATGGCATGGTGTGCCTCACCTCTCATCAAGACAGCACTCCAAGTTCAGGAATGAGCTCTGGACACTGGGAGGTTGAGGGGGGCCAGGAGTGGACTGAGCAGCTGCCATATGACTCTTCTCTCCCAGATGGGGGTGGTGGGCTGAATTGACTCTTGGATGCCACCAGGTGGGAGCCTGATGTTAGCACTGCTGCAAGAATGGCAGACAGTAGTCGGGGGGGAGAGAACTGTGGTTCCGGGATGCATGGGCACCTCCATGCGTATACACAACCCTTGTCACAGCAGCGCAAGGGAGAAAATGGAAATGGAGACCTGAGGGCTTAATGATGCCCTGTGCATCTTCCTGGACATGCAACACCACCCAGACACCTCGGATGCTTATGGATTTGAACTCGGGGGGAAGATATTATAATTATAATTGTAACTATCTGGGCAGCACCAGGCTGTGCATTAGAGAAAGAGTAAGGCACTTCTGAGAGTCCCAGGTTTGCAGTCACCTTGAATGCATAGCTGGTAGTGCAACTGGAATGGTATTGCTGGCAGCATGGGTTCAAAGCCCTGCTAAGGCACTTATTTCTGTCACTCTTCTGTTTGTTTGAATTCTGTATATGTATACCATTGTGAATGAAAAAATTTAATTATTTGTGCAGCACCAGGTTGTGCATTAAAGAAACAGTAAAAGGTGCTGGGAGTCCCAGGTCTGCAATTGCCTTGGTGGCACAGCTGGTAGTGGAACCAAAATAATATTTCAGCCAGCCTGGATTCAGATCCCAGCTAAGGGACTTATTTCTTTTTCTCTTCTGTTTGTGTTCCATATATGTGTGCATCACACCCTTGTGAATGAAAAAGCAGGAATGAAGATGGGTCAATCTGGTGGCATGGGGGCAAGCATACTAAATTAAAACATTATATAAGCAATTTATCTTCCAGGGTGCGGGGGCAGGACCATAACTCATGAGTGGCAAAACCAAGTGTGAGTTATGAAAGTCCTGCCCATTCACAAATGCTGATAAATTGCCTGCTTGAATTAGGCTATTGCATATTTAATATATACAACTGTAGTTTACAAGTTATAGCTTTTACATCTCCAGTTTGTTTGAAGATTTGAAGTTTTTCTTTTACTTTAACAGCGGGCTTCAGTGCTGCAATATGCATTGTGATGTCATCCGCACTGTGAAAATTACTCTCTGATTGGTTCAGTATTCCACTGTGATGAGAGTAACTAACATTAGAAATACCCATTGTGGCAACAGTAACAACATATTTTTGATATGTTGCATTTACTGATGTCACTAATCAAGACACTATAATTTTTACCCCCACTCCTGCTGTGTGTGAATGTAAGTAAGTAAGTAAACATTTATTTATTTAAGGCGCCCTTCCCAAGCTCAGGGCGCCTTTACAAAATTACATAAGCAGCATTAAAACCACAATAATAAATAACATTTTGTATATAACAACTTCAACATAATTTACATTATTGAAATGCCTCATTAAAAAGGAAGGTTTTTAGGGCTTTTTGAAAGCCCTCCACAGTCAGGCTATTACGTATACGTTTGTGTGTGTGTGTGTGTGTATGTATATAAATTGCACAAAACTGCATTAATACTTTAGGGTTACAGCCACAAAAGTAGGGAATTGTAACATTAGGGTTTCCAAACCTAACACCCCACCCCCACGCTGCACAGACCAACAGGCATTGGGGGGTGCTTTGGGGTCATCAGCCCCAACACTCTCCCCATTCCATAAGTAAATAAGTGAGATGGGTACAGTATGGGAGAATGGGGTGAGCATTAGGGCTGACAACTCCAAAGGCACACCCCAATACAAGTTGGTGTGTGCAGTGTGTGGTGGGTGGGTGTTAGGTTCGTAATAATGAACAGAAATTGAGTTTTCAAGATAAAATACATTTTGGAATAGTGTAACTAATCTACTTGCACTAAGGAAAATTAATACTCTAACTAGTTTATTAAAAGGAGATAAGGAAATAATAGTCAGTAAAGAGATGGCAAATCTTTTGCATTAAAATTTTACTGATTTATCTAAATACTTAAGTGAATTTAAAGGTGATATCAACAGAAGCATAAAAAAAAAACAGAGTTAAATCCAACATTTTACTTCCGACATATTACTATACTAGAAGTGTTAAAATGTTTACAGGGACTTAACGTACAAAAAGGCCCAGGTTCTGATCAAGTGGAGGCTAGAGTATTGAAATATGCAGCTGAAGAACTTGCTTACCCATTACAAATAATTTATAATGAATCATTGATGACTCAGACTGTACCTGACATATGGAAAAAAGCATATGTGGCTCCAGTTTTTAAGGGTGGACAAACTAACATCATAAGTAATTATAGGCCCATATCATTGCTGTAACAGGTTGATATGATACAGTAAAGGTTGTTGCATCATCAGATGATGGAATATCTGGAGAAGTATAGTATTTTAACATCTTCACAGCATGGTTTCGGATTGAATGTGTCACGATGACGGCCTTGGTCAGTTTCACAAATGATCTGCAGGAATTCATAGAGGAAGGTTTGTAGGTAGGTGCAGTGTCTGTGGATCTGACCAAGGCCTTTGATCTGTGGACAATCAGTTACTAGAAACAAAGTTGCTGGATATGGGTTTTGGGGACCCCGTAGTGAACTGGCTGCATAGTTACCTGTCGGGAAGGAAACAACAGGTTTGGGTGAATGGCGTGCTGTCAGAAACAAGAGATGTTTGCTGTGGGGTCCCACAGTGATCAATTTTGGGACCCATGTTGTTTTCACTTTATATTAATGAATTACCAACTATATGTGTTGATTCCCAAATGGTGTTATACGCTGATGACGCAGTAATGTATACTGCTGATAGAAATTTGGTAAACTTGAAAAACTCTGAGTGCGAATCTGAAAAGATGGTAAATTGGCTAACACTTAATCAATTGGTTTTGAATAAAAATAAAACAAAAGGGATGTTATTTTGTACAAACTATAAGAAGAAGGCAATAGAAGAACCTTTTGAGATTTGCACTGCAGAAGGCACAAGTTTGGAAATGGTTACAGAGTTTAGATATTTAGGAATAGTGTTGGATAGTCAATTAAGTTTTGGAATTCATATGGAGCATGTGACAAAACAATTACGTCCAAAACTCGGTGCTTTGTATGTTGTTAGCGATTTTTTTACAAATGAGACTAGACATACTATAGCTTAGACCTGTCTTGTTCCAGTATTGGAATATGGGAATATGGGAATTTAATATGGGGAGGAGTATCAAAGAACATAAAAAACAAAGGGTCTGTCTATACAATGCAATTTGTAGATTTGCTCTTAGAGCAAAACAAAGAGAACACCATTGCAATATGTATGGAAAATTAAGACTGGTTGACAATTGAACAGAGAGACTCACTTCAAATGGCATGTTTTGTATACAATATATTGTACTGTGCATCAGATAGCCCAATGAAGGATTTTTTTGAGCAGAAGACAACAAATAGAGTATTAAGATCACAAGACACCAAGGGCTGGATATTCAAACTGTGCCCGGCTGTGGCGCAAGCTTGGGCGCAGCTCAAATTGGCTGCGCCAGGGTGTGGACAAGCAATATTCAAAGGAGCTGTGCCATGGCTCGGCAGCTTTGAATATTGCACAACACCCAGTGTGCATGGTGCAGTGGCACTGTGCCAGCGCAAGTGGCAGAGTGGATCATGGAGATGCGCTAGAGCAAGTTCCATTGCACCATGCACAGCACCCATGATATTCAAAGTTGACATGCAAATATGGCTCCATTTGCATGCAGGTGCGCCGATCCTCAATGACTTGCACCTGGCACCCTGCCAGGCAGCAGCCATCGGGGACCGATGCCCCCTGCAGCCTGATCTCGGGCATTTGTTAAAAAAAAGTCCCCGTCCTATATCCCTGGTGGTCCAATGGACTGCTCTGCCCGATCGTGGGCATCTGTAAATAAAAACATCCCCGTCCTATATCCCTGGTGGTCCAGTGGACCGCTCTGCCCGATCGCAGGCATCTGTCTAAAAATAGACATATTCGTCCAATATCCCTGGTGGTCCAGTGGACTGCTATGTGCCCGATCACGGGTATCTGTCTAAAAATAGACATATCCATCCAATATCCCTGGTGGTCCAGTGGACCACTAGCTGCCCGATTGCGGGCAGTTGTAAAAACAAAAACAATTCCAATAGCCCTGGTGGTCTAGTGGTACCCCCCTGCCCACTGAGCACCACCGCCCTACTCCCCCCGGTCAGCTGGTGGGTGGCAGCACCCCACCCGCCTGCTGCCCAGCCACCCACCGACTGACACCTCAGTAGGGCTGCACGCCCATTGGTTCACAGTGTGAGCCAATGGGGGTGCAGCCCCTACCGTACTACACATTCCAGATATGTGAATGATTTCATATTGGACATATTGGATGAATATTTCTATTTTTAGACAGATGCCCATGATCGGGCATGGGGGGTTGCCCCCAGATGCAGCTGGAACTCGGGTGGCCACCCACAGGTGGCAGCTGCCTGTTGCGCCCTACAATGCGGCAGCTCACCTGTGGGTGGCCATCAGTTGTTCCTTTTTTTTTGGCTTAACTTTGTGCTGGCGCAGGTAGGGGTTGCACATGCATGGCTGTGCACCTCCTGGGCTGAATATCGGGCTGTGCAGGTTATGCATGGGCACGCCCCCCTTCCTGTGCCTTCATACATTACTGATGCGCTCTGGCGCATCGGGATTCGTGCCACGCACTTTTCCCTTTTGAATATCGCATCGGGGTGCATCAGTGGGTTGCGCATGGTGCAACACTGTTGCGCCATGTGCAACCCTTTTGAATATCTGGCCCCATAACTTTAAAGATCCCACAATGTAGGATAGTAAGGAAACAGAAGGCCTTTAAGCAAGTAGCTATATAAACTTGGAACGCCCTTCCATATAGTATAAGGAACCTAAAAAGTTGGTATAGTTTGAAGACATCTATGAAAATGTTCATCAAAGGTAATGTACAGTACAATTGTAGTCCATAAATTAGGGGTTGTCAAGGCAAAGTGTTTCCAACTATTTATTGTGCTAGTTTAACTTCGTACTGTTAGAATTTGCTCTTTAAATAATGTCAGCGTGTAAATTGTTAGTGTATAAGTGAGTGCATTTATAAACATGTAAATTGTTAGGCCGGGATATTCAAACTGTGCCAGGCTGTGGTGCAAGCAGCTTTCATTCACATATCTGGACTGAGTAGTATGGTATGGGCTGCATGCCCATTGGCTCACGCTGTGAACCAATGGGCATGCAGCTAAACTATCAGTCGGTGGGCAGATGAGGCGGCAGGCGGGTGAGGTGCTGCCACCCGCCGGCTGACAGGGGGAGCGGGGCGGTGGGGCTCAGTGGGCGGGTGGGGTGGGGGGTACACTAAACCACCAGGGTCTTAAGGGTATTTGATGAGGTACAGATGCCCGCGATCAGGCAGCAGTCGGTCCACTGGACCACCAGGGACATTGGACTTGGGGGGGTTCTATACTGATGCCCGCGATCGGGCACATAGGGGTCCACTGGTCCACAAGGGATATTGGACTTGGGGGCTCGCTCCAGGGATGCCGAGGATGGGGCATGGGGGGTGCCGCCAGGTGCGGCAGGAACTTCGGATGGCCACCCACATTTTGGCAGCTGCTGTGTTGTGCCCTGCAATGCGGCAGCTCGCTGGTGGCCATCACTTATTCCCTTTTTTTGGCATAACTTTGTGCAGGCGCAGGTAAGGGTTGCACATGCATGACCTCTGCATCCCGGGCTGAATATCGGGCTGTGCAGGTTATGTCGACAGCATCCCCACCCACCTGTGCCTGCATACATTACTGATGCGCTCTGGCGCATCGGGATTTGTGCGGCGCACTTTTCCCTTTTGAATATCGCACCGGGGCATATCAGTGGGCCATGCACAATCCTTTTGAATATCTGGGCCTTAGTGTATAAGTAGGTGTATTTATGAACTTCCTGTATGCCTCTTGCTTGTGATGTATGAATGATAATATGTGTAATTGTAAAGATATATTGTTATTGTATATAGTATTTTGTTAAATGTAATTTTTTAACTCCGGGTTGAGCCTGCAAAAGGGCCACGTGGCCCAATGCTGTTTACCTGGTTAACAAACTAAAAATGATGATGATGAGGTTTGGAAACCCTAACACCACATTTCCTTCTTTTGTGGCTGTAACCTAACTAGAGTATTAACATAGTTTTGCAATTTATTTCCTTACTTTTCTAGATAGTACAATTGTATCCTTATTTGCTTGTGGGATCACGGCTCTCTGGGCCATGCACTCCCATCTAACTACAATGCCATTCTCGCACAGGTGTGAAAGCACATTTGGGCCAGGACTTGAAAATGACAGCTATGGCATGTATGAGGTCATGAAATAAGAAGGCTATGTTGAAAATCTGGGGTCAAAATACTGAAAATTTCCAAAGTTACGTGTGTGCATAGTGAAATTGCAACAAATGGTCATAACTTTTACATTTTTGCATATTTTGATTCTCAGTGTTCAACATATGCCTTTTATGACTCCCTTCGTGAATAATATGACTGTCATTATGCAAATCTCACCCAAAAGGTGAATTCACAAAGCAACCACAAAATCATATTTCAGGTGGCAGTTGCGTAACAAGTCATATTGTTCATGAGGAGGGGTTCCCAAATGGCTATGTTGAAAATTTGGTGGCAAAATGTAAAAAAAATGGCTGTGTGTGTGACCTTGCCTGTAGGACCAATAAGTCCTATGGATCCGCTTCTGACTTTACAAATTTTAGGACTCTTCATAATGCCTGTGCTACAGCTACTGGATTTGCAAAGTCTGCACATTTTGCATCTACTTTCCAGAACAACCTTAATCACCCCTCTAAGTTCTGGAAGGTAATTCACACCCTCTTCTCTCCACCACACCAGTCTCCTCTCCCTGTTCGCAAGGTGGGTGCCACATCTATCTCTGACCCTGCTGCAGTCACCTCCTCTTTCAATTGTTTTTTCACCTCCTGTGCCTGTTGCCTCTTTTCCTCTTCCTCCTTCTACCTTCCCACCCACTCTTCTTTACCCTTTCACCCTACTACACTACTCTTTGTTTGCCCCGTCCCTTTTTTCTTTCTCTCCCACCAGCCCTGCTGCTGTTCTGAAGGCTCTCTTGGCTTTAAATTTCCCTAAGGGTGGGAGCACTGATGGTATAACTTCCAACCTCCTGTTTCTCTCTGCTCATGCTATTGCCTTTCCTGCTGCCTACCTCACCTACTGCCTACCTATCCTCTCTTTCTCCTTATCTTCAGTCCCTTGCTCCTGTAAGTTGCAACAGTCATTTCTCTTCCTAAAGGGTGATCTCTCTTCCTGGTAACTACCATCCTATCTCTGCTTCCCCACTCTAGTTAAATGTCAGGAAAACCTTGTTCTCTCACAACTTTCCTCTTTTGTTGCCTCTTCCTCCTTCTTCACTCCTTCAGTCTGGCTTCAGAAGTTCCACTCCATCTCTACCTCCCTCCTTTGTCTCACTGATAGTATCCTCACTGGCATGGATAAGGGCCCAGTCACCTCTGCAGTCTTTGTTGATTTAGCCAAGGCGTTTGACACTATTGACCATCCCATTCTCCTGGACAAACTTCAGGCAGCTGGACTCTCTAGCTCCTCAGTTGAAAGGTTCTGCTCGCAGCTTGAGGGCAGGTTACAAGCTGTCCATATTGGAGACTTCCTTTTGCCTTCACTCCCAGTCTACTCAGGTGTCCCCCAGTGGTGTGTCCTTGGCCCAATTCTTTTCTCCATTTTTCTAAATGACCTCTAACAGCCTGCTCCTGTATCCATTCACATGTATGCAGATGATACTGTACTCTATACCTCTGGCTCCTCTGCCGCTGACCTCATGGCACAGCTCCAACTGGATTTTAATAATGTTCAGCACTGGTTCCATGAAAACCAGCTCTCCCTCAATGCCAAGAAAAAAGTTTCTGTTTTTTTGGCACCAGGAAAAAGCTTGCTAGAATCACTCCTTTTCCCCTCTTTCAATACCCTTGAAAGTGCAGCAATTGAAGATGTCTTCTCCTTCAAGTACCTTATGGTCTAGCCGAACTGTCACCTTGATTTTTCCATTCTTGTGGATGCTAGCCACAAGAAAATACACCCTAAACATGGTGTGCTCTACAGGAATAAAAGGAGCATCCCACTTCCTGCCCACAGAGAGATCCTCACTAAGATGATGCTCCACATTTTTGACTATGCAGACATCATTTATAGCACTGATCCCAAGTCCATTTTAGGCAGATTGGACCCTCTCTTTCACTCTTTTTGTCAATTTGTCCTTGACAAAGCCCTGCATACTCACCACTGTTCTTTGTACATCTCCCTCTCCTCTCCTTTCTAGATTTTAGGTGCCTTACCACTGTGTCCCTTTTGTTTCCAAATGTTGGTTTGGCACACTCCCCTTGTACCTTGTCTCTTTACTCTCCTCCCCTCCATCTACTTCTTACCCACTTCACAGTGCTTTCTCTCACCCTCCTGCTCCCCCCAATGAAATCCACTGCAGGTCAGTCTGCCTTCTCTTTCCACTTTCCTAACCTTTGGGGCTCTCTTCCACCTTCTATGAACTCTGCTCCTTCCTCTCATGCCTTGAAACATCTTCTCCATGATTTCTATACTCACTCCTACAGTTGCCCCTGATATGGGGGGACTACCGTCTGCTGTACTTCACCCTTCACTGACACTTGTACATTCACTCTCCCTGTTTTCAGTGAATACCCCCCTTCATATTTATGCATTCTTATTGATTTTCTTTCTTCTATTTTAATAGTATTGCTGCTTTGTTCTTAGAGGTATTTTCCTCTAATTTACTTGTTTTGTTTTACTATAATTTTGTAATTTTATTGCATTATTTATTCAGTATGCTTTGTATTTTCCCAGTTTCTAATTTTCCCCTTTCCCCCAGGATGCATTTGGAAATTAATTGATACCAACTCAATATGTCTTTCCTGGTAAAACATTTTAAATAAATACATGCATGCATACATAAATGAAATGGTCTGCTTTGGTGTAGGCTAATATAGTCACTGTTGGATTGGGCTGGATGTGTGTGAGTGATCCAGGTTACTTCTCCTGCCCCCCCAGAGAAGAAGGCCTGAACAATGGCAGTTCCCTGCAGTGGAGGTCACCGCCTGACCCCAGAGAAAACAACACCAAAATCTTACACCTCATGTATGGTGCCTGCAACCATCAACCCCCCTTACCTGCAGCACAAGACAATTTTGAGTGGGGGAAGGGGTCACAAACAGCATCATGTAGTTGTAAATTATCAAAGTCCAACATGAGAGGGAAAAAGGTCCATCTGTCCCAACAGAATGAAGTCCAATCTGGGGAAAACAAACATGCACATCATAAAGTAAGTCCCTTCCATAATAATGGAAAAGTGTTTTAGAGTGGGGCCAGTCCAGTGACACTGAGGGTTGAGGCACTGGATGTTACACCTTGTGCCATGCCGGTGACCTGAGTTCAGGAATGAGCTAAGGCTGCTGGGGGTCAGCAAGGGTGAGAGAGGATCGAGCATCCAGGGAGCTGCTCTTCTCTCTTGGGGGGAGGGAGACCTGTCATTCCACTTGTTGACTGGCCTCTGGCAGTGGCTGGAGGGCAGTATGGGTCGGGAGACACGTACCAATGTCATCACAGTGGTAGGGAAGGGGGACAGTAGAAAAAGTAGGAACAGAGCCTGGCAGGTTCCTTGATGGCTCCTGCATTCACGGGGGTCGACCCCGATATCTGGATTGGGGCTCGGGAGGGGGAAGGCTGGCACCCTCCTCCCTGGCCCTGTCATGGGGGGCAATCTGTGGGAGATTAACTGGGGTCAGTAATACGGGGATGCATGGAGCCAGAGAGTGAGTCTCTCTGCAAGGAGGGACTGCAGCCACCTGCCAGGGCTCTCGGGGAAAAACAGATAATAAAAACTAAAAAAGAAAATTCTGTTCTCGTCTTCTGCCATATCTTGGGGCTCTCAGGAATTGGTGTGGTTAACCTGTTGCATGTCCGTGGACTGCATTCTCTTCATAAACCCTGTAATGTCCTTAGCAAGGTGGTGGGGCAATAAGCCATCAAAACAGGAGTGTTTGGGATTTCTGCCTGCCAGGCCCCATGCTGTGTGCATTAGTCTTACCTTGAGTTCCTCCATCTACATGTTCAGAATTGCAGTTTGCCATTTGTGAAGTAAAGGCAGGGTTTCCAAGAGAGAATTGTAAGTGTGGCATCATTGTCCAGAAAAATTCTTATTTTGGCTGGATATTGTAATTGTGCCTTCAAGCCTTTTTTCTCTTTGAGTTCTTTAATGATCCCCCTCACCTGTGGCCGTTTTGATTGCTGCTCAGTGGAACAGTCTTGATTGAAACAGATGTGGGTGTTTTCATAGATTAGGTCCTTCTGTGTTCAAACTTTTGACAGGATTGCCTCCTTTGCTGGCAAATGCAGCATTCAGACTGTGGTCACACTTTGGGGTCTGTTGAACGTGGCTCCAGGGTCTGTTGTGCTCTTTCTATGGTGAGTGGTATATGCAAAGGTAAAGACAGAACTTTCTTTAACATGTGTTAAAGTCATTTGAGGTCTAAAGCCTTCTTTAGCTCCTTCACAGCCCCATGGATTCTAAAATGATTGTGCTGGCCTGTTCTTAGCCTCTTCTAGACATGCATTAAGGTCCAGTGGTGCTTCAGTAGGTAGAGTAAAATGTGGTCATGGATGGTACTAGTATCAATGAGGTCTCCTACCTGCTGTGCTGTTTCTGTGACCTGTTACTTCTTTTAACATCCTTTATTAAGTCAGTAGCTGACCCCATCTTATTGATAGTTTTAAGATTTTCTGAATTACTACCTCTGAAGGCGTGCCCAGGTGATTCATCCTCAAGGTCAAAGTCCATCAAGGACATCAAGGATGGGGATCATCAATGTGGTGAGCAACCTTGACCACATTCCAGCTCTGTCTGTGCTTCGGTGATTAGGGTCTTCAATTTGCTCACCAGAGTCCCCATTTTTGGCATTGGTAATTTTGCTTGCCATAGTGCAGCTGGATTCTGCACTTTTAAAAGGTTTTACTAGCTGATTATGGTTGGATTCCATTAGATTGATTGTGGAGGTAGTGGGAGTCTTTGGGTTAAGCAGCTGCCATCACTGTGACATCACCAGAAGTCAGCTCACATGCTAATGAAAACATATGGTATGCAAGGCACTATGAGGCCATTTGCATGTTATTATGTGGCATTACCTGCTCTGCACAATACTGCCCTTCACAAATGTGCAGAGATATTATATGGAGCATTGGCCACCACACCGATCCTTAAGCAGCAAACTGCAGTGAGAGCTGTCAGTCCCTGCTGGGAGAGTGTTCCCCCCTGCCCCCTCATGTGCATAACATCAGGAGTATGGCACAACAAGCATGTCCCTGGTAATCTAGTGGTCACTACTCCCTGATCACCATACTGATCCCTGTTAAAATCATCTCTGGGTGTTTAGTGGCTTCCCACTTTCTTATAACTGTACTGATCTCTGTTAAAATCATGGCTAGTAGTCTAGTGGTCCCCCATCCCCCAATCACTGTCAAATCTCCCCTCCCACTCAGCATCCACCACCCCCACCACCTGTTGGCCCCAACTTACCTTACCTAAAGGTGTACCTCCACTGATGGGTCCAGAGATGGTGAGTGGCACAGTCACTCTGCCCACCACCTTGGCCGGTGGCCACCTGACTGTCAGTGAGTGAGTGCATGTATACTGTATAAACAGCTATTCCTGCCTGTGGAGCCATCAGAGGAGCAACATCGTACCCATGAGTCCTACATAGAGCCTCAGGTGATCTAGTAGCATGCATAACAATGTCTAGCAAAGCTCTTGATGAGTGAAATGCTGGAGCAACTGGCTGTGAGTAGAATGTATGGTATTTGATGTAAAATTGTTACACTTAAGCACTTTTGTTGGCTTTGCACTTACATTTATTAAATACTTCTTTGGCATATTAAGCATGTATGCAGCTTGCCATTATCATCATTAAGTGTTCCCATATTGAGTACAATCACATTATTTGGTTTGGCTGTTTGTATGTGAAGGTGGAGTCCTTGCTTTTGCATTGGTTCCTGGCTCCCAGGCGTATGTGATTATTTGCTGCTCCAATATCATTCCATGGTCCACCATGGAAATGCTGGCAAAAGATCAAGAAGGATAAAGATGAGTCATAACCCTCCATCTCTCACAATGAAGGTTATCAACAACTTAACAAGGATGGTCTCTGTCCTGTGCAGGGGCCTGAATCCTGACTGGAGAGGATCATATGTGTCATATTTTTACAGGAGTATCTCAAGCTGTACTACCACCACCTTCTGAATCATCTCCACCAAAGGAAAGGTTTGAGACAGGCCTGTAATTTGAAAGAGCATCAGTGTCCAGTGATGGCTTCTTTAGGAGGGTCTCACCCTTTCCTCTTCAATGCAGTCAGAAAGACTTTCTTCTCTAGAGCACCTGTCAATCTTCATGATAACTAGAGCCAAGGTCTCCCAGCTGCTCACAAGCAACCAGATATGACTTTGGTCAAGTAAACAGTAAGTGGGGATACAGCTCCAAGTTCACCCAGAACACCCTGTCCACCAGTACCTGCTCAAACACTCCCAAGGATGGTAGTGAGCCTATGTTCATCCTCAACTGAAAACCACCAGCCTATAGCAGACCACCTGTCAAAATCGTAGTCCCAATGGACAATACCGTGTCAATGAAGAATTGATTCAACTTCTTGCATTTCTCAGTTGAAAATACTCTTCCAGACTATAGATGGGATGGATTTAGTGGCATGTCTACAGTGTGAATGCACTGAGTCAGTCAGTTATCTCACCCCTGAAAGAAACTGTCTTTTCCGTATGATTACTTGCTGATACTCATTGCAGAACCTTCAGCCCAATCTAGCCTCCATGGACCCGGACCTCCTTCTGGAGCACTGTAACTTCCATCCCTTAGTCTTCAACCTCCTCCGCTCATTACAGTACCATGATGAGCTGAACTGGGAGGTCAACTGGTGAAATGAAAGTGTGCCAGGGAGTCTAAGAAGGTCAGAAGAGCCATATTATAGCCCTCCACAGCCTTCTTGACTCTCATCATATGCTGTCAACACACTTGAGATGTCCAGTACTGCCAAGAGTTTGCTAGACTTCACATTACATGTAAGATGGGAGAAGACCCTCTCGACAAGATGGGAAATTAATAAGGGGGAGCCCCGCAGTGAAACCCCATGACATGACCATCAAACCAAATGACTAGATCAACTTTGACATCTCAAACATCAAGACCCAATGTGAAGACCAGGTCCAAGTCATGATCCTGCAGATGCATTCCAGAGACAACAGCCTGCATGAGGCTTAGTGATATCATCAGCTGGAGGAACCACTGACCAAACTGTGAGACCTCATTTTCAACCTAAGCACTGAAGTTCCTCAACACTAAATGTTTGGGGGAGTCCAAGATAAGTTTGGCCATGCGGATACATGAGCCTCCTTTATCTAAACAGTGTCATCTCATGAGATGATACAGGAAAACACAGCTTGTATTAACACTGGGAGATGACATATCCCTGTTCCATTGCTGGATTAGTGGCAGAAACTTTTCTTTTGTTTCTTTTCTTAAACATAACTTTAGTTGTGGAGGAATTATTCAGTATAGTCACTAGGATCATTTAATCTATGTTTCATAAGTACTCTTCTTACATTTCCACCATAGGATATGGACTATGTCATAGCATAAAAATAAAAACCTAACCATATATTAAAGGATAATTAAATGTTATCTAGCTACTCAGCTGTAATTTGCTCTGACTCATCTCTTGACCTACTGAGTATCTCTTGATGCATGCCATGATTTTGTTTGCTCTGCTGATTGTTGCCCAAAACTATGACTTCCATTTGCAGTTACAGCTGATAAGTACTAGCATGTCCGTTTGCTGCTTGGTTTCAGTAATCTCTATGCCAGTTAAGGTAGTTTTTTGCCTTTATGCTCTTCTTTCTTAAATGCTTCACCTTTCATTTCTCAACATCAAAGCCCATCTACTAAGGTGATAGTTCTTATTTCACATCATAGTCAGACTTAGGAGCTGGGTTATGCATGAAGAAAATATTTCACTCCTCTTGGAACCTAAAATAAAGCTTAGGGAAAAATGTTCCAAAATGCTACATATAAGTGTAAAATCTGACAGTGTTGAATAGACACAAAATACTGTTCATTCATGAATATAACATGCAAAAAATAAATATAAAAATATTTACGTAGAAAACTGGAAGAAACAAGATGGCTTGATGGCACAGGTGGCTATGGCATGGTGTGCCTCACCTCTCATCAAGACAGCACTCCAAGTTCAGGAATGAGCTCTGGACACTGGGAGGTTGAGGGGGGCCAGGAGTGGACTGAGCAGCTGCCATATGACTCTTCTCTCCCAGATGGGGGTGGTGGGCTGAATTGACTCTTGGATGCCACCAGGTGGGAGCCTGATGTTAGCACTGCTGCAAGAATGGCAGACAGTAGTCGGGGGGGAGAGAACTGTGGTTCCGGGATGCATGGGCACCTCCATGCGTATACACAACCCTTGTCACAGCAGCGCAAGGGAGAAAATGGAAATGGAGACCTGAGGGCTTAATGATGCCCTGTGCATCTTCCTGGACATGCAACACCACCCAGACACCTCGGATGCTTATGGTTTGAACTGGGGAAGATATTATAATTATAATTGTAACTATCTGGGCAGCACCAGGCTGTGCATTAGAGAAAGAGTAAGGCACTTCTGAGAGTCCCAGGTTTGCAGTCACCTTGAATGCATAGCTGGTAGTGCAACTGGAATGGTATTGCTGGCAGCATGGGTTCAAAGCCCTGCTAAGGCACTTATTTCTGTCACTCTTCTGTTTGTTTGAATTCTGTATATGTATACCATTGTGAATGAAAAAATTTAATTATTTGTGCAGCACCAGGTTGTGCATTAAAGAAACAGTAAGGTGCTTCTGGGAGTCCCAGGTCTGCAATTGCCTTGGTGGCACAGCTGGTAGTGGAACCAAAATAATATTTCAGCCAGCCTGGATTCAGATCCCAGCTAAGGGACTTATTTCTTTTTCTCTTCTGTTTGTGTTCCATATATGTGTGCATCACACCCTTGTGAATGAAAAAGCAGGAATGAAGATGGGTCAATCTGGTGGCATGGGGGCAAGCATACTAAATTAAAACATTATATAAGCAATTTATCTTCCAGGGTGCGGGGGCAGGACCATAACTCATGAGTGGCAAAACCAAGTGTGAGTTATGAAAGTCCTGCCCATTCACAAATGCTGATAAATTGCCTGCTTGAATTAGGCTATTGCATATTTAATATATACAACTGTAGTTTACAAGTTATAGCTTTTACATCTCCAGTTTGTTTTGAAGATTTGAAGTTTTCTTTTACTTTAACAGCGGGCTTCAGTGCTGCAATATGCATTGTGATGTCATCCGCACTGTGAAAATTACTCTCTGATTGGTTCAGTATTCCACTGTGATGAGGTAACTAACATTAGAAATACCCATTGTGCAACAGTAACAACATATTTTTGATATGTTGCATTTACTGATGTCACTAATCAAAACACTATAATTTTTACCCCACTCCTGCTGTGTGTGAATGTAAGTAAGTAAGTAAACATTTATTTATTTAGGCGCCTTCCAAGCTCAGGCGCCTTTACAAAATTACATAAGCAGCATTAAAACCACAATAATAAATAACATTTTGTATATAACAACTTCAACATAATTTACATTATTGAAATGCCTCATTAAAAGGAAGGTTTTAGGGCTTTTGGAAAGCCCTCCACAGTCAGGCTATTACGTATACGTTTGTGTGTGTGTGTGTGTGTATGTATATAAATTGCACAAAACTGCATTAATACTTTAGGGTTACAGCCACAAAAGTAGGGAATTGTAACATTAGGGTTTCCAAACCTAACACCCCACCCCCACGCTGCACAGACCAACAGGCATTGGGGGGTGCTTTGGGGTCATCAGCCCCAACACTCTCCCCATTCCATAAGTAAATAAGTGAGATGGGTACAGTATGGGAGAATGGGGTGAGCATTAGGGCTGACAACTCCAAAGGCACACCCCCAATACAAGTTGGTGTGTGCAGTGTGGTGGTGGGGTGGGGTGTTAGGTTCGTAATAATGAACAGAAATTGAGTTTTCAAGATAAAATACATTTTGGAATAGTGTAACTAATCTACTTGCACTAAGGAAAATTAATACTCTAACTAGTTTATTAAAAGGAGATAAGGAAATAATAGTCAGTAAAGAGATGGCAAATCTTTTGCATTAAAATTTTACTGATTTATCTAAATACTTAAGTGAATTTAAAGGTGATATGCAACAGAAGCATAATAAAAAAAAAAACAGAGTTAAATCCAACATTTTACTTCCGACATATTACTATACTAGAAGTGTTAAAATGTTTACAGGGACTTAACGTACAAAAAGGCCAAGGTTCTGATCAAGTGGAGGCTAGAGTATTGAAATATGCAGCTGAAGAACTTGCTTACCCATTACAAATAATTTATAATGAATCATTGATGACTCAGACTGTACCTGACATATGGAAAAAGCATATGTGGCTCCAGTTTTTAAGGGTGGACAAACTAACATCATAAGTAATTATAGGCCCATATCATTGCTGTAACAGGTTGATATGATACAGTAAAGGTTGTTGCATCATCAGATGATGGAATATCTGGAGAAGTATAGTATTTTAACATCTTCACAGCATGGTTTCGGATTGAATGTGTCACGATGACGGCCTTGGTCAGTTTCACAAATGATCTGCAGGAATTCATAGAGGAAGGTTTGTAGGTAGGTGCAGTGTCTGTGGATCTGACCAAGGCCTTTGATCTGTGGACAATCAGTTACTAGAAACAAAGTTGCTGGATATGGGTTTTGGGGACCCCGTAGTGAACTGGCTGCATAGTTACCTGTCGGAAGAAACAACAGGTTTGGGTGAATGGCGTGCTGTCAGAAACAAGAGATGTTTGCTGTGGGGTCCCACAGTGATCAATTTTGGGACCCATGTTGTTTTCACTTTATATTAATGAATTACCAACTATATGTGTTGATTCCCAAATGGTGTTATACGCTGATGACGCAGTAATGTATACTGCTGATAGAAATTTGGTAAACTTGAAAAAACTCTGGAGTGCGAATCTGAAAAGATGGTAAATTGGCTAACACTTAATCAATTGGTTTTGAATAAAAATAAAACAAAAGGGATGTTATTTTGTACAAACTATAAGAAGAAGGCAATAGAAGAACCTTTTGAGATTTGCACTGCAGAAGGCACAAGTTTGGAAATGGTTACAGAGTTTAGATATTTAGGAATAGTGTTGGATAGTCAATTAAGTTTTGGAATTCATATGGAGCATGTGACAAAACAATTACGTCCAAAACTCGGTGCTTTGTATGTTGTTAGCGATTTTTTTACAAATGAGACTAGACATACTATAGCTTAGACCTGTCTTGTTCCAGTATTGGAATATGGGAATATGGGAATTTAATATGGGGAGGAGTATCAAAGAACATAAAAAAAACAAAGGGTCTGTCTATACAATGCAATTTGTAGATTTGCTCTTAGAGCAAAACAAAGAGAACACCATTGCAATATGTATGGAAAATTAAGACTGGTTGACAATTGAACAGAGAGACTCACTTCAAATGGCATGTTTTGTATACAATATATTGTACTGTGCATCAGATAGCCCAATGAAGGATTTTTTTGAGCAGAAGACAACAAATAGAGTATTAAGATCACAAGACACCAAGGGCTGGATATTCAAACTGTGCCCGGCTGTGGCGCAAGCTTGGGCGCAGCTCAACTTGGCTGCGCCAGGGTGTGGACTAAGCAATATTCAAAGGAGCTGTGCCATGGCTCGGCAGCTTTGAATATTGCACCCTAGGCACCCCCAGTGTGCATGGTGCAGTGGCACTGTGCCAGCGCAAGTGGCCAGAGTGGATCATGGAGATGCGCTAGAGCAAGTTCCATTGCACCATGCACAGCACCCATGATATTCAAAAGTTGACATGCAAATTATGGCTCCATTTGCATGCAGGTGCGCCGATCCTCAATGACTTGCACCTGGCACCCTGCCAGGCAGCAGCCATCGGGGACCGATGCCCCCTGCAGCCTGATCTCGGGCATTTGTTAAAAAAAAGTCCCCGTCCTATATCCCTGGTGGTCCAATGGACTGCTCTGCTCAATCGTGGGCATCTGTAAATAAAAACATCCCGTCCTATATCCCTGGTGGTCCAGTGGACGCTCTGCCCGATCGCAGGCATCTGTCTAAAAATAGACATATTCGTCCAATATCCCTGGTGGTCAGTGGACTGCTATGTGCCCGATCCGGGTATCTGTCTAAAAATAGACATATCCATCAATATCCCTGGTGGTCCAGTGGACCACTAGCTGCCAGATGCGGGCAGTTGTAAAACAAAACAATTCCAATAGCCCTGGTGGTCTGGTGGTACCCCCTGCCACTGAGCACCACCGCCTCCCCGGTCAGCTGGTGGGTGGCAGCACCCACCGCCTGCTGCCCAGCCACCACCGACTGACACCTCAGTAGGGCTGCCGCCCATTGGTTCACAGTGTGAGCCAATGAGTGCAACTATACTACACATTCCAGATATGTGAATGATTTCATATTGGACATATTGGATGAATATTTCTATTTTAGACAGATGCCCATGATCGGGCATGGGGTTGCCCCAGATGCAGCTGGAACTCGGGTGGCCACCACAGGTGGCAACTGCCTGTTCTCCCTAAATGCGGCAGCTCACCTGTGGGTGGCCATCAGTTGTTCCTTTTTTGGCTTAACTTTGTGCTGGCGCGGGTAGGGGTTGCACATGCATGGCTGTGCATCCCTGGGCTGAATATCGGGCTGTGCAGGTTATGCATGGAGCCCGCCCCCTTCCTGTGCCTTCATACATTACTGATGCGCTCTGGCGCATTAGGTTACCGCACTTTTCCCTTTTGAATGTCGCTCAGGGGTGCATCAGTGGGTTCGCATGGTGCAACACTGTTGCGCCATGTGCAACCCTTTTGAATATCTGGCCTATAACTTTAAAGATCCCACAATGTAGGATAGTAAGGAAACAGAAGGCCTTTAAGCAAGTAGCTATATAAACTTGGAGAGCCCTTCCATATAGTATAAGGAACCTAAAAGTTGGTATAGTTTGAAGACATCTATGAAAATGTTCATCAAAGGTAATGTACAGTACAATTGTAGTCCATAAATTAGGGGTTGTCAAGGCAAAGTGTTTCCAACTATTTATTGTGCTAGTTTAACTTCGTACTGTTAGAATTTGCTCTTTAAATAATGTCAGCGTGTAAATTGTTAGTGTATAAGTGAGTGCATTTATAAACATGTAAATTGTTAGGCCGGGATATTCAAACTGTGCCAGGCTGTGGTGCAAGCAGCTTTCATTCACATATCTGGACTGAGTAGTATGGTATGGGCTGCATGCCCATTGGCTCACGCTGTGAACCAATGGGCATGCAGCTAAACTATCGTCGGTGGGCGAATGAGGCGGCAGGCGGGTGGTGCTGCCACCGCTGGCTGACAGGGGCGGGGCGGTGGGGCTCAGTGGGCGGGTGGGGTGGGGGTACACTAAACCACCAGGGTCTTAAGGGTATTTGATGAGGTACAGATGCCCGCGATCAGGCAGCAGTCGGTCCACTGGACCACCAGGGACATTGGACTTGGGGGGTTCTATACTGATGCCTTGATCGGGCTGTAGGGAGTCCACTGGACCACAAGGGATATTGGACTTGGGGGGCTCGCTCAGGGATGCCGAGATGGGGCATGGGGGGTGCCGCCAGGTGCGGCAGGAACTTCGGATGGCCACCCACATTTTGGCAGCTGCTGTATTTGTGCCCTGCAATGCGGCGCTCCTTGTGGTGGCCATCACTTATTCCTTTTTTTGTAACTTTGTGCAGGCGCAGGTGGGTTGCACATGCATGACTCTGCACATCCCGGGCTGAATATCGGGCTGTGCAGGTTATGCATGGGCACGCCCCCCCCCACCTGAGCCTGCATACATTACTGATGCGCTCTGGCGCATCGGGATTTGTGCGGCGCACTTTTCCCTTTTGAATATCGCACCGGGGCATATCAGTGGGCCATGCACAATCCTTTTGAATATCTGGGCCTTAGTGTATAAGTAGGTGTATTTATGAACTTCCTGTATGCCTCTTGCTTGTGATGTATGAATGATAATATGGTAATTGTAAAGATATATTGTTATTGTATATAGTATTTTGTTAAATGTAATTTTTAACTCCGGTTGAGCCTGCAAAAGGCCACGTGGCCCAATGCTGTTACCTGGTTAACAAACTAAAAATGATGATGATGAGGTTTGGAAACCCTAACACCACATTTCCCTTCTTTTGTGGCTGTAACCCTAACTAGAGTATTAACATAGTTTTTTGCAATTTATTTCCTTACTTTTCTAGATAGTACAATTGTATCCTTATTTGCTTGTGGGAGTGCACGGCTCTCTGGGCCATGCACTCCCATCTCAACTGCAATGCCATTCTACGCACAGGTGTGAAAGCACATTTGGGCCAGGACTTGAAAAATGACAGCTATGGCATGTATGAGGTCATGAAATAAGAAGGCTATGTTGAAAATCTGGGGTCAAAATACTGAAAATTTCCAAAGTTACGTGTGTGCATAGTGAAATTGCAACAAATGGTCATAACTTTGGCATTTTTGCATATTTTGACCCCAAGTGTTCAACATAGCCTTTTTATGACCCCTTCTCGTGAATAATATGACTGTCATTATGCAAATCTCACCCAAAAGGTGAATTCACAAAGCAACCACAAAATCATATTTCAGGTGGCAGTTGCGTAACAAGTCATATTGTTCATGAGGAGGGGTTCCCAAATGGCTATGTTGAAAATTTGGTGGCAAAATGTAAAAAAAATGGCTGAGTCATGAATAAAAGCTGAACCCCCCCCCATTGAAATACATTGAACTGCATTTACCTTCTTTTCTCATATTGCAATCTCTGGTTCCAACAGCAAAATGTGTCTTCGATCGGAGAGTGGGTCTTGAATCTAGGACCTCTTTAGGTGAGTGAGGCTATGTGGGGGTGTACTGGGGGTGTGGGGTGGTGGGTGCTGAATGGGAGGTAGTGGGACTGATTGGCAAGGGACTGCTTTCTGGTTTTACAGGTTTGAAAAAAAAAAGCAAAACCATGGAGAGACTGTTTTCTTTATTGCAACTTTACCTGCAATGGGAGGGTGGGGGGTACCACTAGACACCAGGGAAACTCTGGAAATGGGGAAACTGCACAAATGGGAATTGGTGGGTGGGAGGTGTCACTAGACACCAGAGAAATCACACAAAGAGGGATTGGTGGGTGGGGGGGGGTGCCACTAGACACCAGGAAGATTGCAGAAATGGGGATTGGCAGGTGGGGGTGCCACTAGACACCAGGAAAATGGGGAAAACGGGGATCAGTGGGTGGAAGGGGTGCCACTAGACATCAGGGAAGATTTTTTTTATGGGGAAAGTGAACAGAAGGGTGGGTGGTGCCACTAGACACCTGGGCAACTGGACACATTGCCTGGCATGGCAATGGAGTGGGGGGCACCAAACACCAGGGAAATACAGGTGCAGCTCACAACTTACAATGCAGCTGACAACACAAATTCATCTGTTGCTGCAGAAATAAAGAAATTCCTGCTGTTCTTATACGGGGAATGTGGGAGAAGCACTCACTTCGCTAAGCTGGGCACTGTAGAGGTGAATG
Source organism: Neoceratodus forsteri (assembly GCA_016271365.2). Lineage (NCBI taxonomy): Eukaryota > Metazoa > Chordata > Ceratodontiformes > Ceratodontidae > Neoceratodus > Neoceratodus forsteri. The sequence goes on from CM057449.1 coordinate 1,735,909,734, forward strand.
AAAAATAAGGTGGACACAACACAAGAAAGTACTCTTTTAACACACCTGCAGCTAGATGGCATTCCTTAATCTGATTTCAAGCAGGCTGACTTAAGGAGTACTGGGGTTTTACATAATTTTAAATCTTTTACAGAAAGCTGTGGGAACCACCATTATACTGCCTGAATGTGCCTGAATGTGTGGGCAGGCCATGTGGTATGTCGACGGCTTCTCCTGCGGCCTGCTCTAAGGTTGGCATCCTCTGGGCATCTGAGGGAGTAATTTGCGGTCAAGAAATGAAATTCTCGCAAGCCGCAAATTCCCTTGCAAGCCGCAAACCTTCTCTAAAGAGGGCATCGTTCAGTGCTTTTAGCGAACGCCGAGCTGCAAATACTACAGTGGGAGGTAAACAGGAAGTATTCTCCATAAAAGCTCTTTATTTGGGGCATTGGTAGCAAGTTTCTTAATGTGGGGGAGACATTTTCTAAGAAAGGCATTTTCTATGCAGGCCTATATCTCTAATCCCTCTGAAAACTTTTACTGCCACCTAGGCCTACAAACGTGGGGCACTTGAGGGGCATATACTGTATAAAAATATGATACTGCTATTTCTTAGGACAGTGTAGGGTCCCTGCCATTTTGTAAGCCATTTATTATCACTGAATGGCAATAACAGGAGTACCCTATCTCCTTTCTCAAACTGTTTTTCTTTCAGCCCCTGATCATAAAGGGTGTTCTGCTCTACCTGCTTTTTTTGCATAATCTGTTTATTAGGATTTTTATAGACATAACACTAACATAATTCTACCTGCTTTTTTTTGCATAATCTGTTTATTAGGATTTTTATACAGTAGACATAACACTAACATAATTCTACCTGCTTTTTTTTTTGCATAATCTGTTTATTAGGATTTTTATAGGCATAACACTAACATAATTCTACCTGCTTTTGCTGATTATTCTTATGGGGCTGCTGGCCATATTTGCACAACCTTTGCCTCAGCTGTGTCTTGTAGTCTAGTATGGACATACTGTATGTCCAATATCTTTGCCAGCCTCCCAGTATTCTTTGACTACATCAAGAGGTCCCCTTGGATTCCTCCCAAACAACAATTCAAAAGAGGAGAATCCTGTGGAAACATGGGGAACCTCACAATATCTTCTGTCTTGGACGAACTTTTTTAACATTCTTTTCAGGGTTTGGTTGAACCTCTCCACCAAACCGTCCATCTGGGGATGGTATGGGGAGGTCTGAATGGCTGTTACCCCTAATAACCTGCACAATTCAGAAAGTAGTTGAGCACAAAAATTACTTCCTTGATCTGTGAGTACAATCTTGGGAATACCCAGATGGCTGAATAGTTCAGTGAGAACCTCTGCAATCTTTTTAGTGGTTATTGTCCTCAGAGGAAAAGCCCCTGGATATTTGGTTGCGTAATCACAAACCACTAAGATGCACTTGTTGTACTCCTTTCTAGGGGGCTTACAGTGTCAAAAGCAATGTACTCAAAAGGGGTTGTGACCAGTGGTAATGGCTGAATGGGTACTCACTCCATCTTACCAGCCTGAGCTACCTTCTGGCACTCCGCTCATGAGCGGCAATAGTCCGCTATTTGCTCATGTATTGAGGGCCAGAAAAACAGGAGCAGCAAATGGCTCAGGGTGTGGTCCCTTCCAGCATGACTGGCCATAGGCAAGTTATAGCTAGATATATAAGTTGCCCCCAGAATTTTTCAGGAACCATTAACTGTTCCACCCTTTCCCAGTGTTTAAATTAGTACATTTTCTATACAATAAACCTTTTTTAACAACATACTGATGCATACCCTTTCCATTTTCCTATTTTACATTAATCTGTGAAAAGAGTGTAGAGTCCTTTTCTTATTTCTTTTTCATATTACACCCTTTAAATGTTTGGGTTAAAGGGTCTGCTGGTTCTGGTAAAGACTTGTTCCACTTTTTCTTTTCTTTTCTTTGGGTCCTCTTGGTTTCCTGTTTTTTTCTGGAGCACTGAAATTGTCCTCCTCATACCGAAATGGTAGCACGTCAATACAGTGCATACATTTCAGTGCGAGCATTATAACGCAGTAATTACCACGAATCACAATGTCAGCGTGGTTTTCAAATAAGCGTAAGCAAATTCAGTGCCACCGAGCCAGACAAAGGCAGCTCTGCTGAAACTAGAGACTTGGACTTGAGAATGGAGAGTCTGAACAACAGATTCTCTGTGATGGCAGTATGAGGTGAACGTGGAGGCACAAAAGACGACTGAAACCACCACCAACTCTGACACTGCATTTACTGGAAATTGTTAAAACCACCTTGAAAATGGAGCTAGGATAGGGCACATTTGTCTGCTTAGAACTAAGGAAGGTAAAGGACTTCCTGGCATTTACCCCAAAACTGAATACTGTATCCAACATGACATAGCAGCACCGTTTTATTTAATTTTTTTCCAGATTAAGCTTTATTACAGCCAAAAAAGAAAAAGTTCTCATGCAGTTCAGGTGGGCTTTAGGTCTCCGAGTGTGAGTATGAGCTTCAGTTCCCAGTCTGATGGTGTGCATAACATATATGATCGGATGACACTGTAGCCTCTGGGGGGAGGGGGGGGTCTCTCGTGTTACAGTGTTTGCCTTATTTGTAATTGCGGCTTCTAGAACTGTACAGTGGGTACATATCATGCTGATACTGCTCCTGCTGAGAAATCAGGGTCCATTTTTAGTTTTCGATGATTTTATCGCGCTGGATTTAGCCGGGCTGTTATTGGATGCATGCAATTGACATGGAACCAAAAGAAATAACTTCTGTGCTTCTTGTTGTTTAGCTTGAGCTCTTGTTGTGACTACAGTCACTTCTGGGTTTATTATGGATGTGAAATCAGGGTGATCATGCCCTATGACTACTGGGACAGACAATCATGGGACAAGGCCCACTGGAAGTGTTTGGGTCACACTTTGTATGGTTAAGTCAGTAGTGATGGTGGGATAGAAGTGGGAGTCCTCATGTATACATACAACACCAGTACTGGGCTCAGAGGGGCTGAGTTCAGTCAGCAAATCTGATTTGGCTAGGGTTTGTCAACTCCTGGAGTCAATGAGTCCAATGACTTGGTGCTTCCCAACTTGAAGAGTGGTGGTATACTGCCCCCAGTTGACTAGGACTAGATGAGGTTTACTCTTGGGACAATTTCAAGCCAGATGTCCCTTGTTTTGACAATTGTGGCATATGATTTCTGATAAGGGAATTTTCCCTGGCTTTCCCTCTGCTTTCCATTCTGGGGTAAATTTTGATGGGGTAGTTTGAGACTGAAATGTGGTTTTGCTGGTAGTGGAGGTCGATGTTTGGTGCTCACCAGCATCTAGAGGGATGAGATAATAGACAATCTTCTGCTAGGGATATTGTTTTCTCTGTAGTTTCTGGCATATGTTCTTTGACCCATATTTGTAGGTCATGGGGCACAGTCTGAATAAATTGTTCCATCGCCACCATTTCTAGCACCTGTTCAACTATTTTTTTGCCTGGCTGAATACATTTATGGCAAAGTTCTTTCAGCTTCACATATGTCTCTCTAGGGGAGACTGACCACTGCATGCAAAGGGACCTGAACCTCTGTCAGTAGGTTTCAACATTTATATCGTATCTCCAAAGTACTGTATTTCTTGTTTAACTAGGGCATAATTGTCAGTGTTGTGCCTGTTCATATGGCTATAGGCCAACTGTGCTTTTCTGGAGAGATAAGGGACTACCTGAATCACCCATTGTTCCCGAGGCCAGGTACAGGCCCTAGTCACCCTTTCAAAGGTTGTTAGAAAGGCCTCTATATCATCAGAGTCTGTTAACTTGGTCATTTTAACGTCTCTAGGGGCATCGGGCACCCTTGGGGTTTGATCTGTGCTTATGGCATGAATAGCTATCACAGTTTCCACCCATCTCTCTTCCTGTGCTCTTCTGTCCTGCTCAGTTTGCTTGTCTAGGGCTAACTGTTTCACACAGAGCCACCGGAGCAACTCACCCGAGTTCTCATGGGTGTTGTGGGGGTTTCTTTCTTCTCTTCTTCCTCTTCTTCCTCCAGCTTACTAGTGGCACCCAATGGCTCCTCTTCATTTTTGGCCTGGTCACAAACTCAAGGCCAGGATGTAGTGGCACCCTTGTCTGGCCAGCCATGGCTCTGGTCGGCACACCTGTTGTTTGTGGGGAAGGCTTTGGCTTCTCAGATGGCTGCTGCTTAACTTCTACCAGGGTATCACCATGAGACCCACTACAGCGTCCCTCTGCCCAGTCCAGATGCCCTAGGATCCCACTGCTAACACCAATTTTGTAGAGGTAAGTGGGAACTAAGGTAGACACAAGACAAGCAAGTACTCTTTCAACACACCAGGAGGTGTAATTAGATTTATTTTAGTAGTAACAGTGAACTAAGCACGTGAAAATGATAATAAAAAAAAATAGCAGCAAAGCAAACAGCAGGCAAATCAGCAAAAGACTGCTATACCTGGACCTGTAGACAGCAAGTCCTCGCACCTCTCTGGTCAGAATCATTCTGACCTAGCTATCTGAACTGACTTGAAACTTCAACTCTTTTATACCTGCCTACAGGCTCATGTGACCTTGATCCCACCTCTTTCCAGGATTCAAACATTTAGTTTACAATACACAAACTGTTTTTAGTTAATTTTGCACACAATAGTACTTTTATACCATTACAATAACTCTGGACATAAATGCTTGTTAAATGGTATTTTAAAAGATAACCCAAAATACTTAATGAATAATTAATGAGGTATGCCCCCTTTTAAATGGTCCTGCCCAGTTTTGCATAAATATGGTATTTGAAGGGCCGACTGGTTCCTAAAGGAGACCAGAACTCAAGAAGGATCAGACCACGGGATGGGCAAGTTAATAGGAGTGTTACAACTTGAATTTGTTTGTTTAACTTTTAGGTTCAAACAACAAAATAAGAGAGAATATCACTTGTTTTAGTGGTTCTTTTTGTAATAAATGGGAAAGTTTGCCCTGTAAGCCATATAGTAAAGTAAATAAAGTTACAAAACAGTAAGGAGGATAAGCTCCATTTGGAGCATTATGTTTGCCATTATACATTTGTAAAGAGTACCACTGGGTTTCTTTTACAGTAAAATAAAAATGTAATATTTCATGTCCCTGAAGCTAAGTAGAGTCTTCATACTTGAGAGCTGGGATGCCAGGACGCTGAGGAGAGGGAGCGGTTGTGCATTTCTTGCTCACCTCTTTCGGCACTCGTTACTTATTTTATTATTTTACTTTTCTGTTGAAATCTGTAGCTCCCTTGCAGTGTGTGAGTGTAGTTAATTGCGACTGGCAAGCGGAACGCCATGTGGCTAGATGGCATTCCTTAATCTAATTTCAGGCCGGTCAACTTAAGGAGACCAAGTACTGGGGTTTTATATAATTTTAAATCTTTTACAGCTTTACAGAAAGCTGTGGGAACCACCATTACACTGCCTGAATGTGCCTGAACTTGTGGATGGGCCGCGGGGTATGTCGGTGGCTTCTCCTGCGGCCTGCTCTAAGATTGGCATCTTCTGGGTGTCTGAGGGGTAGTTTGTGGTTGAGAAATGAAATTCTCACAAGCTGCAAATACCCTCAAAAGCCACAAACCTACTCTAAAGAGGGTGGCTTTCAGTACTTTTAGCGGATCCTGAGCTCCATGTACTACAGTGGGAGCTAAACAGGACGTATCCTCCATAAAAGCCCTTTGTTTGGGGCATTGTCAGCAAGTTTCTTAATGTGGGAGAGACATATTCTAAGAATGGCATTATCTATGCAGGGCTGTATCTCTAATCTCTCTGAAAACTTTAACTGCCATCTGGGCTTACAAATGTGGGGACTTGTGGGGCACATACTGTATAAAAATATGATAAAGCTATTTCTGTGCCTAAATGAAGTAATGATAGCACTTTCGACACATAGCACTTTATATTGTATACCTCAGGCACGTTGAACCATTTTATATCCATTTCTGTGGTACCTTAATTCATACATGTATATATAACACTTTTTTCCATTTTGTATTTTTCCTTCATGGCCTGCAGGCAGAGATCCATCCTTCCTCTGGTCACCCTGGACACCATCCCCCAGGTACCACCGAGCCCTATTTAATGGGCAATTAAAGGTGGTCCTGAGGTAGCGGCACAGGTCTGCTGGAGAGCCTCCCCCCATGGCCGTGAATGTGCATGTGTGTTTCATAAAACCACATTTCAAGTCTCCCAGAATCTGGCGTTGCGTCCTATCCTCCACCAGGAGGCAGTCAAGGAGTGGGACGATGTGCCCACCTGTCCCTGGGAGAGAAGAGTTGTCATTGGGCGCTCAATTCTCTTCCTCCCCTGCAAACTCCTGGCAGCCCGAACTTGCTCCCAAACCCAGGTCACTGGCATGGTGACAGGTGTGGCGTCCAGCGTCTCAACCCTCAGGGCCACCAGACCAACCCTATATAGCACTTTTTTAACCTTATACTTTAAACACTCTGCACTTTACTTAATTCTTGTACCTCCATTCACAAATACTGGATCTTACACTATGTTAAATTATATGACATTATATGAAATACATGAGGCATAACACTTATATACACCTTTTAGCATCTTTAGGGAACAAGAAAGGGACAGAAAAGAATAGAAGAAGCAGATAATTGCAGGTGGCCAGTTTGCAAGGAAAGGAGCTGCAAGTAAAGGAAAAAAAGATAGTAAAGAGTGTAAAAAAAAGGGGGGAGGGTTGGTGCTTCACCTAATCCAGGGACGGGACTATCACTCTGCCACAGGCACCTGGGATTTTTGGTGCCAGAAAACATATTTATAGGCATAATTTCAATAAACAAACATCAGAATCTAGATAAACGGGACCTGTTTAGCTAGGTTCTGATGTTTGTTTGTAAATATCCCAGGATTTTTATCTATTTTCCACGTTTGTCAGTTAGTGGAAAAAATCAACAAGATGGTGGTTGTCACGGCACAAAAATATGTTTGGTGCCGTGCCAAACAAATGGCACAAAGTCAAAAATGAGCATTTGCGGCATCAACTTTTTACTTTCACCACATAACATTATTTTGAAACCCTACTGCACATGTACAGGTCAGAAAACACTAAAATTAAAACACATAACTTGGGAACTCTTTGATATTTTTTACGAGACCTGTCAAAGACAGTGTCCCCTGCAAGTGTGGGGAGAAAATTCCATTCTATGCAGGATGTAGATGAGAAAAAAAAAAAAAACCCGTGTTAAGTATAGGAAAAAAAGTAGTTTTGTTTACTAAAAATGACACATATGGATCTCATTCACTGCACAAGCTGCTGTCACAAACATTTTCACACATCAAGACCTTACCTCCTAGACAACATGTACAAAATCTCAGCTCAAATTGTCAAACAGAGCCAAATATATTAATGTGCAAAATTTGAAGTTTAACATTAAATAGGCTACTCAACCCTATCTATAGGGGCACTATTGCACCCTTATTATTTATCTCTATATGTTTATGCAATAGGCGTGGGCAAAATATCAATAACATAAATCCTGATATTTGAGCTACTGTGTATGTAAATGTTGTTTATGTAATAGGCGTGGACTCAGAAGCCATTGAATAAATCCATTTATCTTCACAGCCGTTAAATAAATAAAATTTATCCATAGAGTAGCTATGTCACAATCACTCCAGAACTCATTTAGAATGTTCGGCCTCAGTAGCAGTACTACCCATATTCAAATGTGAATAACTTTAAAATGAGAAAAGATAGCATGGTACTGTGAGCATGAAAGTTGTTCAGCACAAAATTATCTACAAAATGAGTGGTGTTTCATTTATAGATACCTTATAGATTATTTTTATAATTAGCAAGAAAGAGCAGAAAATGCAATTTTATGTTCACTTTTTTTGACAAACATACCTATGCAAAAACAGGATAAGCAATCAAGAGCAAATGTCCCTGCACTGACAGAAAGCATCCCTATTGCATAAATGAAATATACAATGGTGAGCTGTCAGATAAATGATTTAACTACACAAGTGCTGTCTGACCTCGGGTAACCTCACGAGTGGCGTACATAGTAGCTATGTCATCAGGATTTATGTACACAGTAGACATGTCATGATGCATTTTAATTTTTTTAATTTACAGTTTTTGTACTTTGCCCCCATTTTCTCCCTGGATCCCGGGACCCTGGCAGACATGCTCATGTGTGCACATGGAGGCTCACACACACACCAGGTTCTGGCTTGGCCCCTTCCGCCCCACCCCTGGCAATCACCTGATGCCCCCTCCTCCTGCACTTCCTGTCAGACCTCCACCCGATGGGAGTGGAACTATGGAGGGGGTGAGCAAACTCCCTAGGAGAGGAAAGCTGCCTTTTGGTGGCTTGATCATGCTCCCTTCACCCCTTCTTGCTGGCTCTCTGATGACCTGAGGTTGTTCCTGAACCTGGGTTGCCAGCATGATGCGAGGTAAGGCATCCAGCACCTCAGCCCTCTGTGCCACTGGGCTGGTTTCATCATGATGCATTTATGTGCATAGTAGATACGTCATCATGATGTGCCTTCTTCCCCCACATGTCAGTGCTACTTCCACCTATACTAACAGTACTTTTAGTTTTTTCCAAAGACACTGCAGCAGAGAAGTGCATTTTAAAACATTTGCTAACTCCTCAACCCCACATTTATCAGTTCCACAACAGTACAGCTCAGCAATGCATTTTTAGTTTACCTGCAGGTACTGTTTATGTTTTTTTAAACAATCTCTGCTCTGACTTCAATCCCTCCCTCACACGCCAACCATCTGCCGGCAACTCTGACATACAGGCATGTCCCTTAGTCCTAAACCTCACACTCTTTTCTCTCTCTGCCACACATCTCACTTATCCAGCAAACTAAAACTTTGTTGCATAAGTTTATTTCCTAAGTAGCCCCTGTGAATGCTGCACATTTACTCCTCCTCTCTGCCAGCCTGCCTCACATCTCTTCAATCACCTGAACACTGCCTTCTTACCATGGCCTTGTAAAATAGTATCACACATGAAAAAGGATCCTTTTTTTGTTCATAAATACCTGTCAATCATGTAAGTTTTCTTTTCCACCATGTAGTCTCAACTGGCCCATGCTGCTCGCAGGATCTAACAGCGTTCCTCCTCATAAAACTACCAGCCACTCTTCTGCACCACTCCCAGTCACTTGACCTAAGGCAGTTAAAACAAAATGGAAAAAATAAACAAACGAATGCTGCAGATGAAGATAAACTTGTGGTGTGTCCCTGGCCCTGACCAACATACTCGCTAAACAGAGCCACCATTTTATTTTCAAATTCTCTGAGCAGGCTGCTACTCCAGCAATCCCCACTAAGTTGCCTTGCCAATGCTACCATCATGATGCAGTGTCCATGATGGCGGGCATAGCAACTGGACTCCTCAGAGGTGGAGGAGCACTACTTCACCACGGAAACCCACAAGACTTTTAAACTGTTAAAAAACAAAACAGTACTATTAAAATAAAAACATAACCACATGGTCCCTGCCTATTGCATAAATTAAATACATAGCAGGGACCTTGTGGAATACGTGATTTATATTCACTTGTGCTGTTTGACCATGGGCACGTCACTCATGGCTTAAGCCACTTGTGAGGTTACTCAAGGTTGAACAGCACTAGTGAAAAATAAATCATGTATGCCACAGATCCCAGTTGCATATCATTCATAATATATATATATATATATATATATATATATATATATATATACGCACGGAGAGCCACTATAGTTTGGGATGAGTAGGCAGTTTAATGTTAAACCCCAAACTGTGCACGTGAATAACTTTGTAACCGTTGATTTGCATGAAATTCAGAATGTGCAGTCTTGTATGGTACATCTCTTGATTTGGCAAGTTGTGTTTTGGTCGGACAAACGTCTGTTGCGCAGTAAAGTGCTGAAAAACACATAGTTCACCTTTTTGGCAGCTTTTTTTGCTGATTTCTGTCCATCAGGCTGTGGCCACACAATTTAGTATTGTGGTCTGAAATTTTCAGGGTAGAAAGAGTTTGGGTCAAAGAACAATCCATCATTGGTTTGGTGAAAAAATACTAATCCGTTCAAAAGTTATTTAATTTTTAATTTCTGGGTTCTGAGCATACTCAGTTCACTCCAAGATCTATATGTATGTTTTGCAAAAAGGGGATTGGGCTCATGATCAAAGATTTTGTCACCTTGTGAAAGGGGATTTATAAAATCCGCATTCGTGAGAAAAAATTCCGATTTTGCGAGCTGCCATCTTGTTTTCATTTTCTCTCCAAACAAAATGTTGTAGCTTGCCCCATGGCTGCTTTCTTTTACAAATGAGGTATGGGTTTTGTTCAGGGTGATACCCTCTACAAATCCATGCCTTTCATTTCCTTTGTTTTGGCCACAAAATGGGTGTTTTAGATTTTACAATTTTTCGTTTGTGACTCGCTTTTCGATGCTTGCTTGTGAGGTGATAAAATCCCCGTTCACGAGCCAATCCCCTTTCATGAGGTAGCAAAATCCTTGCTCATGACATATGGACCAGATGGCCCTATCTCACGAACGAAGATCGGCCTTCGAACGAGGATTTTGTCACCTTGTGAAAGGGGATCAGCTCGCAAAAGGGGATTTTGTCAGCTCGTAAAAAGGGATTTGGTTTTTGAATTCCCTTTTGTGAAGTGTCAAAATCCCTTTTCATGAGCTGATCCGCTTTTGTGAGCTGACAAAATCCTTGATCGTATTTTACGACCAGATGGCCCTTCTCGCAAATGAGGATTGGCTTGCGAATGGGGATTTTGACACCTCGTGAAAGGGGATTTTGTCAGCTCATGAAAGAGGATAGTTTTTTTTAATTCCTCGTTCACAAGCTGATAAAATCTCAGTTTGTGAGCAGTCAAAATCCCCTTTCAAGAGCCAATCCCCTTTTGCGGGCTGACAAAATCCTTGATCATGACTTCCAGGTCAGATGGTCAAAATCTGATGATCAAGGATTTCTCATGAATGGGGATTCGGACAGCTTGCGAATGGGGATTTTACCACCTCATGAACTAGGAATTTAAAAACGTTGCCGGTGCACTGTAAATAAACAGTTTGGTCTTTTGGCTTGAAATTTGCATGGTATAAAGATGGTGCCCAAGAGATGCGAATTATGATGTTTAGGTGTAAAAAAAGTTAATAGGTTTTATAGATATGCCATTACGAAGTTCAGATTTTTCCCCCTAGGATAACATTATGGCGCCCACAGCAACTTTCGTTGCCCGTATCTCAGAAACGATGCGAGACACGGATTTTCCACTACCCACAGCTTAGTCCACCTTTGGATGACCTAAGCATGTGAGGAAGTTTCAAAGTCATAGATTACACCTGCAGTGGAATTGTTTTCATAGGTTGTATAGTTACTGAGATATTGGCAAATTTGTGTTACAAGGGTTTCTTTTCAGGCCTATAAGGCTATTGTGTGGCTCTGTTTTTATGTGTAAGTGGGAGCGCGGGGCCAGGAGGGCCCATGCTCCCACAGAAGCATATCATTATGCACAAATGGGCAGTTTGGTGGGAGCATGGGGCCCAAGAGGCCCTGGCTCCTGCCAACACATGCCAGTTACTAGGTACATTACACTGTAAATAAATGGTTTGGTCTTTTATCTTGAAACTTGCAGGGTATAAAGGGGGGTCCCAGAGATGTGACGTATGCTGTTTAGGTATAAAAAATGTTATCAGTTCCATAGATATGCCATTACAAAGTTGCGATTTTTCCCATAGAATAACATAGCGGCGCCCACCATGCTTTTCAGTCCTGTATCTCAGAAACTATGCAGGATACAGATTTAGTTGAGGTTTTGCTGTCATGATTATGACGGCACTTTAATTTTTTTCATAGCTGGTACGGTTGCTGAGATATTGGCAAATTAATGTTACAAGTGTTCCTTGCCCTATTGGGCTGCTGTATGGCTATATAGTAATATGTAAGTAGGAGCGCATGGCCTGGAGGGCCCATGCTCCCACAGATGCATATCATTATGCACAAATGGGCAGCTTGGTGGGAGCGTGGGGCCACCAACACATACCATTTACTAGTTGTATTGCACTTTTTCAAAAAGTAAGGAAATTCATTGCAAAAAGCTTTGTTAATGCATCAGTTAGGGTTAAAGCAACAAAAGTGGGAAAATGAGATGTCAGGGATGAACCCCTAACCCCACAACCCCAACCTCCCATCCTCCACAGACTGACAGACAGGGTGTGCCATGGGGTCATGAGGCCTAACTCTCACCCCATTCTCCAATACTGTAGCTTGTCAACCTGTTTACACATGGAATGGGGTGAGAGTTGGGCCTGACAACCCCATGGCACACACTGGCATCTGTCAATCTGTGGAGGATGGGGTGGTGGGGTTAGGGGCTCAACCCTAATATCTCATTTCCCACTTTTGTTGCTTTAACTCTAACTGATGCATTAACAAAGTTTTTGCAATGAATATATATATATATATATATTTTGCAAAAACTGCGTAATGCAACAGTACGTTTTTACAGCAACAAAGTGGAAATTCAGCGTTAGGGTTTTCCACCCTAACTCCGACTCCCCCCACTGCCACACATACACACACACACACACGCACACACACACATATACACACACAGAACACACAACTATGGGGGGCAGTACAAGGCAAGACAACCAATCACAGGCACACACCATAACGCAACAGAAATAACATACAACTTCTTAAACATGCCACAACAGGCATCCATCATCATGTTTCACCGACTATATCACTTCTGCTGCCATCCCAGTCTCTTGGGTGTGTACACCCTTCCACATAATAGCATACTGTAGATAGTAAAGCACATGTATTGGTGGGAGTACAGAGCCCTTTGGCTCACCCCTTCCCCCGTGGTCTCATAAACTTGTCCATTTCTGCATAAAAGCAGAGCCCTATACTACCACCAGCTTGGGCATTTCTGCATGAGAGCATACCCCACGCCTCCACTAAGTTGCTCATTTGTGCATAAGACCATGGCATCAAGATCAATGGCAGCAGAAGTGATATAGTTGGTGAAACATGATGATGGATGCCTGTTGTGGCATGTTTAAGAAGTTGTATGTTATTTCTGTTGCGTTATGGTGTGTGTCTGTGATTGGTTGTCTTGCCTTGTACTGCCCCCCATAGCTGTATGTTCTGTGTGTGTGTGTGTGTGTGTGTGTAGTGGCAGCAGGGGGAAGTCAGAGTTAGGGTTGAAAATCCGAACGTCGAATTTCCTCACTTTTGTCGCTGTAAAAAAACCTAAATGTTGCATTAACGCAGTTTTTTGCAAAGAATTTCCTTACTTTTTGAGAAAGAAATAAAAATGAGAGGTTCTCTTACCACAGTACATGTAAACAAGATTATGAAATCTTAATAAAAACACAGATTGGCAACAATGCCTCACCCAGGTAATGCCTCCACCCCTGCAGACCAGGTACTGCATCCTGACTGCAGAGCCAAAGCCCAACTTAGGCCATGAACATCAATGGTATACCTCTGTGACACCAACTGCAGAGCAGTTATGACACTCATGAGTTGTACAGCCTCACCCAGGCAATGCCCCAACCCCCAGACCAGGAATTGGATGCTGAGTGCAGACCCACAGCTGAAGTAATGTCATGGACATCAATGGTATACCTCCCTCATACCAGCTGTACACAAGTTAGAACACTGAGGACTTGCACGGCCTCAGCCTGGCAATGCCCCCCCCAAACAAGTACTAGATCCTGAGTGCAGAGCCATAGCCCAACTAAGGGCATGGACATCAATGGTATAGAAACATAGAAACATAGAATTTGACAGCAGATAAGGACCGCTTGGCCCACCCAGTCTGCCCATTTCCCTACCTAATGGATAAGCTGCAGATCCTAGTTAACCAGCAGCCTACTTCTTCCTACCCCAACCCCCTAGAATTGCCTTATGACTGTCCCATGCATGCTTGAATTCCACCACTGTTTTTGACTCCACAACCTCCTCCAGAAGGCCATTCCATGCATCCACAACCTCTCTGTGAAAAAATACTTCCTTAAATTACCCTGAGCCGCCCCCTTCTATCTTCAAATTGTGCCCCCTTGTTCTTGCACACCTCTTTTTTTGAAAGATGCTACCCTCTTGGACTTTGTTGATTCCTTTGAGGTACTTGAAAGTTTCTATCATGTCCCCCCTCTCCCTCCTTTCCTCGAGGCTATACATATTAAGCTCCTTAAGTCTCTCTTCATATGTCTTCCGGTGCAGACCCTGCACCATTTTAGTTGCCCTCCTCTGGACAGCCTCCATCCTGTCTATGTCTTTGTGGAGATTGGGTCTCCAGAACTGCACGCAGTACTCCAGATGGGGTCTCACCAACTGTCTGTACAGAGGGATAATAACTTCCTGTTTTCTACTGGTGATGCCTCTCCCTATGCATCCCAGTATCCCCCCAGCCCTCCTTGCTGCCCTCTCACATTGCTTGCCCACCTTTAGGTCATCTGATATGACTACCCCCAGGTCCCTTTCCATTTTTGTTGTTGTTAGTATCTCACCCCCCATTGTGTACTCTTCCCTGGGTTTTTGTTTCCCAGGTGCATTACCTTGCACTTCTTAGCATTGAATCTAAGCTGCCATACATTTGACCATTCCTCTAACCTGGCCAAGTCCCTTCTCATCCTTTCCACCCCACCTTGTGCATCAACTCTGTTGCAGATCTTTGTGTCATCTTGAAAGAGACATACTTTTCCTTCTGGTCCCTCTGCAATGTCGCTTATAAAGACATTGAAAAGGACCGGTCCTAATACTGAACCCTGCGGTACCCCACTAGTAACCCCCCTTTCTTCAGAGTGGACTCCATTTACTATTACTCTCTGTGTCCTATTCTCCAGCCAATTCTATACCCAGGCTGTTATCTTGGGACCCACTCCCAGGCTGGCTAACTTGTATATTAATCTTTGTGTGGGACTGTGTCAAATGCCTTGCAAGTCTAGGTAGGCCATGTCCACAGCACCTCCCTGATCTACTACTTTGGTCACCCAGTCAAAAAATCTATCAGATTTGTCTGGCATGACCTTCCCACTGTGAATCCATGCTGCCTTGGGTCCTGAGCCCTCTGGCCTCTAGATACTCAACAATTCTTTCCTTCAGAGTGATTCCATCATTTTCCCTACCACTGAGGTTAAACTAACAGGTCTGTAGTTTTCTGCTTCTGCCTTGCTCCCACTTTTGTGAAGGGAATCACATCTGCCCTTCTCCAGTCCTTGGGTACCACCATCCTCCCATGATTTGTTAAAGGGTAGTCAGTGGTATCACTAGTTCTACCCTTAGTTCTTTAGAATTCTGGGATGAATCCCATCAGGCCCCATTGCTTTGTCCACCTTCAGTTTTAAGAGTTCTTTCAGAACCCTTTCTTCTGTAAATGGGCTGGTACCAACTTCTGTATCCACAGTGTTTCTACTGTTTGTTTTAGGTACCTCCCCACTTCCTTTGTAAATACTGAGCAAAATATTTGTTTAGTATCTCTGCATTTTCAGATCACCTCTGCCCACCCTCCCTCCTCTTTATTAGCCTCACTAACCCTCCTTGGTCTTCCTTCACTCCCTGATGTACCTATAAAGGTTTTATCCCCTTCTTAACTGAGTTGGCTATCTTTTCCTCGGTTTGGGCCTTTGCTGTTCTGACTGCCTTCCCAGCTTCCTTTGCTTTAACTGATACAGTTCTTTGTCCTGCTTCTTCTGTGATTCCTTGTACTTCCTGAATGCTTTCTTTTCTCTTGAACCTTCCTGCCACTTCCTTTGAGAACCATAGTGGTTTCTTATCATTTCATTTTGTTTATTTGCTTCACCACAAAGACTTGTTACCTCTGTGATGGCAGTTTTATTCTTCCCATTGTTCTTCCACCCTCCTTCCTGCCCATTTGCTAGTACATTCCTTAGGCACTCACCCATTTTGACAAAGTCAGCCCTCCTAAAGTCCAGTACTTTTGCCTTTGTAGTGCTTGACTCTATTGCTGTGTTTATTGTGAACCATACTGTTCGATGGTCGCTAGTTCCCAGATGGCTACCACTTCTACATCTGTGATCCTCTCTTCATCTCCATTTGAGAGAACCAGGTCAAAGATTGCTCCCTCTCGAGTGGTCTCCAATACTAGTTGTCTAAGGCATGCCCCCTGTAGGGCATCTAGAATAACCCCACTCTTTGAAGTGGCTGCTGCAACTGCACTCCAGTTAACATCTGGCATATTCAGATCACCCATCAGCAATATCTCCCCTTTTTCTGCCATTCTAAGTATTCTTTCTATCATTTCCTTGTCCATTTCCTCACCCTGAGAAGGAGGTCTGTATACAACCCCTGTGTGGATTGTGGTGCCATTGCCGGTCTCCAGATTTACCCACAGTGCTTCTTCGCCTCCCTGTTTTCCCTTTTGTTCTGTTGCTTTGATTCCTTCCCTTATGTAACAAGCTACTCCTCCTCCTCTTTTATCCTTCTTGTCCCTCCTGTAGATAGTGTATCCTGGTATGTTTATGTCCCAGTCATAGTTTTGTGTGTACCATGTTTCTGTGACTGCCACAATATCCAGATGTTCCTCCTCCATCAAGGACACTAATTCAGGAAGCTTGTTACTCAGACTATGGGCATTGGTACTCATTGCTCTCCATTTTTTGATGGCTTTACCTTCTTTTACAGCATCCCCCACTGACCTGTCTACCTCGATCTTTTTCTCATTTAGTACCCTGTTTTGTAGGGAGAGGCTGGGATTTTCCTACTGCTTATCAGTGCCTCCCCCCTTGACTAGTTTAAAAGCTTGCCAATGAAGCATTTAAACTGATTGCTCAAAAGACTTGTTCCTTCCTGGACAGATGCAGACCATCCTGCCAGTATAGGCTGGTGTCCCTCAGGTGGAACCCCAGTCCCCAATGAAGCCAAACCCCTGTGCTCCACAGCATTTTTTCAACCATTCATTAAACTGCATGGTGCAAAGTACCCTCGTCTCACTCATGCCATTGACAGGCAGCACCTCAGAGAAGGATATTGTGTGTGCTACTTGTCTTAGACCCCTCCCCAATTCTACAAAGTCCTTCTGCACTGCTCTAATCTTATGATTAGCCAAGTCATTTGTCCCTAGGTGGACAATGATGTCCAGCTCAGACTTCCGTGCAGCTGTTCTTGTGATCCTGAGGATGCGCTTCCTGTCTCTCCAAGCCATGGCACCAGGCAGGCACCTTACTTCAGTTTTCCCTGCTCCCCCCAGTTCTATCCCCCTAATAATTGAGTCCCCCACCAGGAGCTGCTTCCTTTCCTTGTGGTGTCCTCTGCCTCCTTCCTGTGGGCCTCCCTTGTGACAGTTGTCCTCAGCCTCCTTAGTCTCCTCTGCGGGTGCATCCAAAGGGGAGCTATGCTCCCCCGGAATGGTGTATGGATTGTGGTGTGGAACAACTGACTGGGTGTGCCTCTGTTCCACCATCCTCACCCCCCTGAGCCCACTGTGGTCCAACTGCTGTGCTTTCTTTGCAACCTTTGAGGTAGTGGTGGTGGCTGTGGTGCTCCCTGGATGGGGGAGGGTCCCTTCCTACAATCCAGTGTGGCCTGGGGGAAGGTCCCCTTACTACTGTCCAGTGTGGCCTGAAGACAGGCAACTTCCTCCCTCAGGGCAGAGAGTTGTCTGTAAATAGGGCAGCATCTCAGCCTCCAGAAAGACTCCCGGAAAACTGCTGCCCCACAACCATTACATTGCACTACTCCCACATTTTTGTGTGTGCATGTGTGTGTGTGTGTGTGTGTGTGTGTGTGTGTGTGTGTGTGTGATTGGTTTGTAATATAGAAATATATATATATATATATATATATATATTATACAATGTGTATGCTTATATTGTCAGTGCAGTGTGCTAGAGGATATGACAGTGATATACCTTGCACTCTTCAGAAAATGATGTCAGAACCCCAGGTATAAAGGAACTATTTCAGGGGTGGGTGGGGTGAGGGTGGGAGGGGTTGGGCCTAAACTGTGCCCTCACAAAGCAATCAGCTAAAGCTCTGACCCACCGCTGCGATGAGTGCCTTCCTGTCAGCAAGCTGCCCTACACAACAATTTGACAGAGAAAATACCCTGCTAATCAAACAGAGAAAAATCCACACATCCAAGTCAGACACAGGTAAACCTCCCCAGCCCCAAAACAGGCCTGGTGGTTTGTGCTCTGTAAGCTGTAAGCCCCAAAATAAGTCAGCTGTGCTTTTAAACTCTTCCTGCACTGAAAATGTTAAAAAATGTAACAAACAAACATAAACCTAGATCCACCTCCCTCTGTTGCTTGAAAGACTGTCTTTTCCTGTTTCACACTGCAGGTTTTTCTATGACAACTCCTTAACCACAGTAACTTATTTAAAAATAGTTTAACTATCACAGACTCCTATGCACCAGTAAATTATTTAAAAATAGTTTCTGTCCCAAAATCCTAGTAGTCAATCCAGCTACCCCAAGGGACAACAAAATGCAGTATTCAAACACTTGTGAAGTTACTTCCAAGATAAGCAGAGTTTGCAAGCTCCTTTTCAACTCCTCAGCCACCTGTAATTTATTTAAAAATAGTTTAACTGTCAGAAAATCCTAGTAGACAATCTAGCTACCTCAAGGATCTACCCAAATGCAGTATTTAAATCCTTCTGAAGTTACTAACAAGATAAACTGAGTTTGCAAGCCCCTTCTTGGTTAAACACTAAATAAATATGTGAATAAAAAGCAATTACCAAGGGTAGTTAGTTTCACCTCCCACAGAATTAAGCAAAAGTGCACGTTTGTTGCAGATATCAAGTGCAATATAGAATTTCTCACACAGCTCACAGCTGAATAAAGAAGTAGTGTCCTTCCAGGTCAAGCAAATGTGTTTTGTCTACCTCTGTGATGCCAACTGCAGAGTAGTTATGACACTCATGAGTTGCACAGCCTCACCCAGGCAATGCCCCCACCCCCAGACCAGTAATTGGATGCTCAGTACAAACCCACAGCCCAACTAGAGCTATGGACATCAATGGCATACCTCCCTCATACTAGCTGCACACAAGTTAGAACACTGAGGAGTTGCACAGCCTCAGCCAGGCAATGCTTCCCCCCGAACAGGTACTGGATCCTGAGTGCACAGCCACAGCCCAAATAAGGCCATGAACATCAACAGTATACCTCTGTGATACCAACTGAAGACTAGTTATGACACTCATGAGTTGCACAGCTTCAGCCAGGCAATGCCCCCACCCCCAGACCAGTAACTGGATGCTGACTGCAGACCCACAGTCCAACTAAAGCCATGGACATCAACAGTATACCTCCCTCATACCAGTTGCATACAAGCTAGAACACTAAGGAGTTGCATGGGCTCAACCAGGCAATGCCTTCTCCCCCGAACAGGCACTGAATCCTGAGTTCACTGCCACAGCTGAACTAAGGCCATGAACATCAACAGTATACCTCTGTGATACCAACTGCAGACTAGTTATGACACTCATGAGTTGCACGGCATCAGCCAGGCAATATACCCCCTGAACAGGTACTGGATCCTGAGTACAGATCCACAGCCCAACTAAGGCCATGAAAATCAATGGCATACCTCTCTGATACCAGCTGGACACATGTTAGAACACTGAGGAATTGCACAGCCTCAGCCAGGAAATGTCTCCACTCCCCCAGACCAGATACTGGATCCTAAGTGCAGAGCCACAGCCTAACTAAGGCCATAGACAGCAATGGTATACCTCCCTTATACCAGCTACACACATGTTAGGACACTGAGGAGCTACACGGTATCAGCCAGGCAATGTCACCCCAGCTCCCCAGACCAGGTACTAGATCCTGAGTGCACAGCTACAGCCTAACTAAAGCCATGGACATAAATGGTATACCTCCCTCATACCAGTTGCACACAAGTTAGAACAGTCAGGAGTTGCATGGCCTCAGACAAGCAATGCCCTCCCAAACCAGGCACTGGATGCTGAGTGCAGACCCACAGCCCAACTAAGGCCATGAACATCAATGGTATACCTCTGTGACACAAACCACACACAAGTTATGACACTGATGGCTTTCACAGCCTCAAACATGCAATGCCCCCACCCCGACCCCAGACCAGGTACTGTATCCTCAGTGTACAGCCATAGCCTAACTAAAGCTATGGACATCAATGGTATACTTCTCTGACACCTACTGTATATAAAGAATACTCAAGACACATACGATAAGGTTTAAGATTACTTTTATTATTTAACTATTAAAATATGTTTAGGCTCAATTGTTTGGTTGCTCCTGGGATGGGCAAAAAAAAAAAGCAGTTCTTTATGAATATTCATAATTATTCATTCTCTTTTTAAGTTTTGCTATTTCACATACTAAACCAACACTGTCACTTTATTTTCCTTATTAAGTATTTAACTTAGGATTAATATAGACCGACTAAATAATCAACAATGTGACTTTATGTAGCAGAAGATGTATTGTGCAATTTCATATTTCACTTACATCTATTGCTGAGTAGTATTAATATAGTCTCCATTAATGCTATGACATGAATGCAATAGGCTACCTAGTCAGACATTTAGATAATCAACACTAACAATCAATAACTGTCCATGTGAATATCAATATTTGGCACCTATTTAAACTGAGTCATGATGGAAAATAATAGCATGTGTGTCAAACTGACTTCCTGAGATCATAGTTCTTCCAGCAACGAAGTCAGAAATTGGTGTTGTGACTTTCATGCCTTGAGAGTTAAAATGTTGCAATAGAGTCATAATGTATGAACTGAAAGATGTAACTCTCAAAGAGCAAACACAAGACCGACCACATCTTCAACAGAGCCAACCAGTTTCTGCATTTGCAAACAACCTACGGAACTTCACAGATCTCTGTTCAGGGACATAGACAGACAACCACAGCATGTCATGAGTGGCTTGTGATTCTTTGTGTCCACATGACAAACATGTGTACTTGTACACATAATCAACTTGAAAGTGTTGGCACAGATCAATACCATCATCTCCTAAATTGTTAATGATTCCCATGATGAACTCTGTTGTGCATCTTGTTGTGCATTGTTAGCAAACATTGCTTGTCCTGCATACTTTGTAAGAGTTAGTCATAGAGGAGTCAAACTTTGTAAACTGGGCAACTCCTCTTGAGTACCTCTAATGACTCTCTTTAATGCTTCAGACAGAGGTGTCAACTCAGCTGAGTTCAAGACATCAACAAACTCAGGCATATGCAGATATGCCTACATTGTAGCATTAGCATAACAGTTTACACGGTAGAACGTGAGGTGGGTGCCTGAATTACAGCGCCGTCCGAAACGGCAATGCAATATGGGCAAAAGCCCAAAAGGCGAGGGGGCAGGGAGGGCGACCAGATGTGGTGGGGTGGGTGATCCTAGAGACAGGATGTCGCTACATGTATGTGTGTGGGGAGGAGTGAGCATGGTGAGCATGGCCTGGGAGGGGGCAGAGGGGATGTAGGGGTGGCACTGTGGTCAGCTGCCGAGCTGCGCTGTGGCATCAGGGGTTGGCCTCTGCTTGCGGTGCTGGGGTTCCGGGTTCTGATCTGGGTTTGGGCACTACTGTGCTTTTCTTGTGACTGGCCCAAAATCTTATTTTTTTTACTTTTGCACCCCCCCGACATGCACTCCTCCGGAGTTGAAAATCCTTAAGTAGGGGGGAGCGAGGGGCGATGCCTTCCACATCGGGGGTGTGTGGGGGGGGCTGCAAGCAAGTATTTTTAATCCTCTGCGCCATTTTTCCATGCACCGGGGTTGTCAGGGTGGCAAAATTGTTTTCACCACCCTGACGTCGCTGTTCTGCAGGTCGCCCTTTCATGGTCACCGAGATCACATAGAACCATTTACACCTGTGCTGTTGTCAAATATTGTCAGTGTCTGAACTCCAATGCATTTCTTAACAGGTGGAGATTTGATTTGTTGATGTAGAGACTGGTTACCAATAGAATGGTGTGGTGATGACTGTGGAGTCTTAGTGAGCTTCCTCTTCTATTTTCACCCTGCATCCATTGGGACATCTGTTCCTGATACATATCTGGGAACTGGGAGCAAAGGAGATTTGGTTGGTACAACATACGTAATTTACTATCAGCATGTATCTTACTTTCTGCAAGATTCACTATGTGCAATCCAGACAACTGCCTCACATGAGACAAAGCAACATAAGACATGCCATCCTTGAATATACCAGTGCCTATATCTACAATGGCACTATCAAGGCTAAGCCCTTGTGACTTGTGTATAGACACTGCATAAGCAGCACATGATGGGAATTGTTTCCGTGTCACACATATGTCATTGACAAGCTCAGACTTGACTGTCACTCTGTCTATTGGCAGAGCAGTATCACAGTTGTCAAACTTAACAACTACAAACTTCACAGTTGTCTTCTGCACATTGTAGTGGAACTCATGAAACGTACCCCATGGCTTCATTCACAAGACCACAGCCAATGTCAATGTTTCTGTGAAGCATAACCTGTGCATTCCTACACAGTGGTAACACAGCTTCCAAACCAGTGGTATGTGACACATCACTGGTGAGCTCTCTGAGATGCTCAACCATTTTTGATACCATTGTGCGTGTTAGACTGAGACCATCTGTGGTATCTAAGGATGTAAGAGTCACAATAGGTTCCTGTTCTCTCTGCATCATGATCTCATTGAACTCTGCACACAGTTTAAGTCTTGGAAATAGACATGCAACATGTCCCCCAGATTTCTGCACATGTGCAAAGACATCACAAGCATCCTGAATAGGAGTATTATTTCTAGAGATCATGCACTGTCTTACCATTTAAACATGAATGGGTGACATACACCAATCCGAGCCTCATAAAGCAATGCTTTGTAAGACATGTCACCTTGCTGCCTCATGTTCTGTAACAGTTCAACATATGAGAAGAACTCCCACAGATTGACACCACCTATGCATCCAATGGTTTTCTTGGCCTCTTCAACAGAAAGAGTACAGAAAACTTGCTTGCCATTCACAGGAGCCAGCTGCAGGAGATCCCCCAAGAACAAGCATATTCTTGCCACCAAATGGTGAGTCATCATCAGTACCAAGTATCTCCTGTAGACAAAGGTGAACACATGTAAGGAGAACATTTGAATCCATGCTGATCTCATCTATTATCAGCAACTGCATCTTGTCAAACATTGACCTCAGCTCAGAAGCAACCTCAAAAGAATTTTCTATAGTCACCACTTTTGCTATGTTCAACTGGCAACATAAGCAACCTATGAAGTGTGACACCACCTATGTTATAGACTGCCAAGCCTGTAGGAGCAGCCACAATAACAGAAGTCACAGAATTAGTAAGCTCATGTACACCTCTGCTAATAGCCTCAATTAAGAAAGTTTTGTCCATCCCAGCAGCACCACTGACAAACATCCTGACTGAACTCTGTCACAAACACAATCTCGGCTACTGTGCTGAATAGCATGTCAAACACCATGTATCACAAAGTGATACACAACTTTCTGATGTGAATTCAGTTCATCAACAATGTTTGCAGCTGCCTCTGACAACTGCACGTTTTGTTGCATTGCATCCTCTACCTCTGACATCAGCATAGCTGGGTCATTAAGAGGAAGAGGGACACCAAGTGTACCTTCTCCCCTCAACATCAACCATATCTTGTGATGTTACTGGGGTATCATCATCCAAAACCTGCTTAGCTTTCTCCAGCTGATTTTTCCCCATTTCAAGTCTCTCAATGTAAGTCTCAGACATCTGATTCTTAAAGGAATCATAAGTTAGCAAGAACTTTTGTATATATGTCTCAGATGACCCTTTCAATTCAGTTTCTGATCTCCAAGGTTTGAACAGAAATAGTAGAGAAAAATAATAATGCTCTTTGCTTTCTGTTGTATTCAAGCTGAGTTTGCAGTGGTCAATGAGCTATGGCTTCTGCTTCTTCACAAGTGAACCACCCGAAGCCAGTAACTTTATATATGTTCTTCTCTGGTTCAGAAGAAACACCGCACTTATAATCATACCATTGAGCAACTTCAAAGAGACACAGATCTTCCATAGCACTGTGGTGCTGTGGATAGTAGTTGTCAATTAAGTTGCTCTTCAGAATATAAGTGGATGCTGGTCTTGTAGCAGACAGATCCTCAATCTCATGGCTCTTAAGCACACGGCACCTGTTTTGCTTGAAGTTCACATTCAAATAATGAATGGACTCTGACTTGCCATACAGACATATCCCTGTAAGGTGGTCACTTGCTTCATAAGCTCCACACTCATGGTGTGAGAGGGTCCTAAGCCCAAACAACCACAGTCTAGAAGACATTGACCTGTCGCAGTTTAACAACTCTTCCGACATTTCTTGCAGGCATGTCTGCTCATGCTTAGTGATGTACGATGTCACATACCTCACCAATGCCATTGAATTGTCTGTGACATACTGAACATCAATGCTTCCCTGCCACATCAACATTCCCTGCGAAGCAGTTCATACACTCGCTTTGTTGATTTTGCCTTCAAGTGGTGTCGCACAGCAGAAAAGACATCATTCAAACAAGCATCCATGCAAGCTTGTCTTGGAAAACAAAAATGGCACTGAGTGTACCACTGTCCCTTGTTCTTCACTTTTCTATGACAGCACTTTCAACACAAGTGTCGTTAGAATTTCTGAACTAACTCCCAAAGAGTTGCACTGTCATACTTGTCTGGAATCTGGGATGTAACATATTTCAAAATGAAGTCCAGAATTTCACTTGCCTCACTGTCACCAATGTGTGGGGCATCTTTAATCCACAGCAACATGTGTATGTGTGGAGCACACAGAGCTTGGTACTCAACCCTCCAGAAGTGGTGTTCAACAACCCCAAGAAGAGGATTCATTTTAAACAGTATGAACTTCAAAAGAGCCTGGAATCAGTGGTGGAAGTAATGTGAGATGGACACTGGATCAAGTGAGCACATCTCATTGAGAGTCATACTCTGTATGTTATCAACATCAGAGTTTGCCCATCTGAGAAGATCAAGTAGATCATCCCAATAGTATTCAGCACAACTCAGTGTCACAAACCATGTTGCTGGTCCAAACTCCCTCAGCATGCACATCTCCTCAGAGTGTCATCTGTTCCAATATTCTTTAGCACCACGCATGCTGGACAAAATAGAAGAAAGACTGATTTGTAGTGTCTCATCTTTGTTCTGCAATTGTTGAATAGTAACTATGCAGCTGTCATATTAGTGAGCTCTGTGCCAAATCTCAACTTATGACAATACTAGCAGACAAGACACTAAGTCCACTTTCTCAAAGAAGATGGAGCAGGTACACAATGTTTCTATGACATTTGTCATCCTTATGTAGCACTCTTGAGGTCCTATACTCAGCTTCTGGCACACAAACTTCATGCTCGTCTAATCGCCCACCTGTACCAAGTGGAAACAGATCAGGAAAACAATGTGCCTCAAGTGTAGCCTCCCATATGCTAACAGGATTGCCCTCCACTTTGCTTCATCTGATACAATTCAATGTTATCCACCACTGGATCCTTCCCATGCAATGGGTGTATGGTGAACTGTTGATAAACATTGTGTGCAGATGCAATGTCAACCTTCTCCAATATTGCTTTGTCAGAGTCTTCCACAGCAGTCCCTGTAGAAAGACCAACAAATGTGTCAATGTCAATGTCAGCATAAAAAACATTATGCTTCTTTAGATGTCGCAAAGCTTGCTTCACCTTCTCAACATTGACTGTCTCTTGCCATATTGTTTTTGCCTTAGTTGGGACACCATTTACCAAAATCACAACACTATTATCCTGAGAAATAGTGTTCACATTTTCTTGCAATGGCAAAGGCAAATATACAACAGAGTCGTTCAGAGACCATACCAGTTCTTTCTTCGGTAGGTCTTGCATCCTTGTATTAAGCCTGATAATTGTTTGAATTGGCTTCATGGTCTGAATTAGAATCTGTTCAAACAAGTTCAAGACTGCAATCTCAGCAGGAGTTGCTTCAACTTCCATTTTATTCAGAACATACTGAGGAGGTAAAGTGTCACTCTTAATCTTGTTACAACAGTAAGTACACAGTGACACAGTTCCAACTTCAGCAAAATCTGTCTTTAAAAGAAGATATGCATGAAGACGCCCCCACATTACATTCCAGCATACAATGTTCTGTAGGTCTATGTTGACACACTGCTCTTTATAGAAGAGGTGCTCACGTGATACACAAGTAACATCAAATTTTGTGTCTTGCTAATTTCAAATTTAGCAAACTCACTACCATATTTTCTCAGAAGCTGAGCTTCTTGCACTACTGATGTGTGCATCATATTTGCATGTTCATCAACAGCAGCATTAAACCTCAACTTATGGCTTGTTTGCAACTGTTTGATGAACTCTACAAGTGCATCTGCATCTCCACCAACCAGCAATGATTGAAAGTGCATATAGTCTCGGACAACAGGTCTGACCTGATATAATCTTTGTACAAATCTGCATATAACAGAATGATGCACTGCCACAATGCGAAAATGATGAAACACACTGCCACAGTTGCTACTCTCCAAGCATGCAAGAGAATGGCCCATTATGCCTGTATGAGGTCGAATCTGACATTTGTCAATATTACCAATCAACCTATGCAGGATTGACCTCTTTGTGCTAGCAAATGTCAACAGGAAAGTTTCAATTGACATGATTGATTCTTCCCAGACATTGCACATACTGGCACATGGCAACTTCTTAACAGCTGACTTTTGGTTGCTTTCAACCTGTGAAATTTCAGTCTCATCATTAAACTCAAGGTTCTCATCAGAGACAACTAAAATATTTTGTACTTTACCATGTACATCAATTGTCAAAGTAACATTTGTATTGTGCATATGGCATGTCTCTTCCCAGAAAAATACTTCTGAATGCTCAGAGTGCAACTAATCTCCTTAAAACACCACAGAGACATTCTCTCTGTTCAAGTGTTCAAAAGACAAGAGTTTATTCCTCATCTCCTCAATCTTTACACTTAATTTATCAGTGGCTGACATCCTCACAGCCCATAACTGAGAACGAATTGCAACAGCCACATTAACTAAACATCTTAGTCTCAATCGTAACTTCATTAATGCAACCTTATTGTCCAGTTTTTTGCCTTTGCATCTCATGATACCTGAGATGAGATGATCAATTTTAGCATGATGGACAAGTCTTCTAAAAAAACTTGCTTTACTGTGCTGTGCAGTAGCAGAAGTCACACATCCAACATTTTTTTCTGTCTCACAGACGTATGACTGACTGTTGAGAGTGCTGGACATTGTTTGTCCAGAGCACCTTTACAAAGCGTATACATTTTTAGATGAGTAGAAGAGCTCATGTCTATTTTTCACATGTGCATGTCTCTTGACGTGCACATGAAAGAGAAGAATTTGTCTTTTTTTCTGCATACATTTTAGACCTTTACTCTTTACATGGTATGACAGCGAACCACCGATACACATACAACTTCTTATGCGTCCCTTGACTTTATGGGAAATGGGCATGATGGAAACATTCAACTGTGAGCTCAATTTGTTCTCTCTAGCACTCTTCTAAGAAACAGAAAAGAAAAAAACAGTATTAGTGCTATTGAATGGTAAAACATGTATAAGACTGTAGCATAAGTCCATAACACATCTATACTACATAAATCATTAGCAACATGCAATATAACACAATGTCATTATTGTGAAATTCAATAATACCACCAACACTATACAAGCACTCACAACAATTGTGAGTACTATACTGTCATCTCTACATAGTACTGGAACATGCAACACTACTGCATAGAAAATATCATAAAAGACATAAAGAAAGATTTTCAGTACACCCCCTCCCAAGAAATCCCAACTCCAATTCAACATCATAAATCTAATTTTCCATGACAGTCTAGTGGAACCCCCCAGCCCACAACAGAAATCCTGTCACTGTCACCTAGTGCTGCACCACACATCACAAATGTTAACCACCATTCCACATAATGAAAATATTTTTTTCACGCTTACCCTACTACCACGCCCACCCCCCGACAAAATTATTCACAGATATGTCATCTTAAAAACATAATTTTCCATGGTCGTCCAGTGTTCCTTCCCACTTCTGCTCATCTCAAACACATCCACAATCACAGCCGGCAACAAACTCAGCCATCCTTTCAGTACCACAGTTGGCCACCAACTGAGTGAAAAAATAAGGACAACTGCAATGAATGAGTCTATCAGATGCTAACTATGCACCATATACAAGACTGTTTGTCATAAGGTTCTTTTACGGAAACTGAACAACTTCTACACTGAAAGCCTCACCGGATTCTCCGTATAAAAAACTATTTCCACACTGCAGATGAGACTCACAATGAATGTTAGTCACAATCAAAAAAATTCCATGTCTATGGTCAAACGTCAAAAAAACAAGAACATCAAAAATAACATCTATAAAAACATATATCTGTGCACTATACACTTCCCATAGCAAATAAAAGTACATCTTGACACAAAAGCCATGAACAATTTCTCAAACATCTGTTTTTTCAAAAGCTAACAAGTTCTGCATTCAAGATCTCAAGTTATTCTCGTGATCAAAGAATTTGCAGCCTCGCGAACGATCCTCGCGATCAATGCGAGTCGCGATCAAAGAAATTGCAGACTCGTGATCAAAGATCACAAAAAAACTAGAAAACACTAAATAAGATATCCAATGGACAATATTTTTCACCAATCCACATCTCATACCCAATAGAAATGCATTTAGCCATAAAACACGTTAAACAAAAAAAACTTGTGTTTCCCAAAGCTACACAACATCTACATGTCAAATCTCGCATTATTCTTGTGATCAAAGAATTTGCAAGTTCATGAACGATCCTTGCAATCAAAGCGAGTCTCTATAAATAAATTTGCATGCTTGAGATCAAAGATCGTAAAATACAATAAAATGTAATAAAACGTTAAAAAAATCATTATCCCTGTAGAATCCATGTCTCATAAGCAATAGAAACACATATGGCTGCACACTCTTTTGAAAACTATGAAAATAATGTGATTTTTTAAACTACACATCTTTCATGATCCAAATCTCACTTTATTCTTGCGAACAAAGAATTTGCACGCTGGCGATCAATGTGAGCCATGATCAATAAATCTGCATGCTCGCGATCAAAGATCACAAAATATTATAAAATGTAACATAATGTTTACAAAAGAATTATTACTGTTACATCCACATCTCATAAGCAATAGAAACACATATGGGTGCACACTTCATTGAAAACTGTAAAAATAATGTGATTTTTAAAACTACACAGCTTCCACAATCCAAATTTCGTGTTATTCTCACAATCAAAGAATTTGCATGCTCGCGAATGATCCTCGCGATCAATGAAAGTCACGATCAAAGATTTTGCATCCTCTCGAACGAAGACATGGCAAACTTCACCATGTGACTTCTGTGAACCAATAGAATCAAATAACAACACTCTAGTGGCTATTTTATGACTCTCACACAAGCAGCAGTGACTCCAGGACATTACTGTAAGTACTGATCAATCTATTATCTTAAAATATGATAATTAGCTAATGAGTGTGGTTAAAACAATTAATACGCCTAGAAATCATATTGTATGCACTCTCACATGATATTTTGGCAATATCTCCTATC
Organism: Neoceratodus forsteri; assembly: GCA_016271365.2. Taxonomy (NCBI): domain Eukaryota; kingdom Metazoa; phylum Chordata; order Ceratodontiformes; family Ceratodontidae; genus Neoceratodus; species Neoceratodus forsteri. Next base: position 1,735,939,425 of record CM057449.1, read on the forward strand.
TCTTACAAAAAAGAAGTTGTATTTTAAGTTTTATAATCAATCTGTGTGGAAGTTTCTGTTAGTTATATACACAGTGTCCCACCACAAATAACCATCACACCAGACACATAATACCCCACAAATAAACATAGTTTTCAAGAATTTTCTATAAATGCAACAGATCTGGCAAGATTTTAGCCTTCTTGCACAAATACCAGATCTAGTGCATAATTTGTCTGCTGCCCATTGTTCCACCATGTTAATAGTAATGTGAAACTACCAGAACAAATTTTATTTAACCTACTTATTTCATTCTGTACACAATGTAAACTAGCGCTTACATTTTCTGCTTACTATGCAAAGCTTGTTAAGTAAAAACTTGACAATCAATCCCAAAGTAGTAACTGTGTGGCTGCAGTCACAGACTGTTATAAACTTAGCAGTGCCACAAACATAATAAATCTGTAATTCTCAGAATACACAAACTGACCACTGAATAATTACAACTGTAACTATACTACAGTTACAGAAAAAAATGCTGAATTCTTTAACTATTGAAAACTATTTCAGTAAGAGAGATAGCTGTACTTGCCCTCACCACTCAAGCTGCTAGCTGAGAAAGAGAGGGAACACAGCTTCACTGACCAAAATGACTAACTCCATCCAATAGAAATGGCTATTCTTGTCAAGTAACTTAATGTGGCCAATGACCAGACAGTATTCTCCCACCAAAACAAAAAGAATATTTAATAAACAAAACACCAATAGAAACATCCTTTGCAGACATAACAATTACTTTTTCCCTCTATTAGCCAATCTGAAATCAGAATGTTAGTTGTGATTGTTTCTCACTCCATTTATCTTAAGACATACAACTCAGCACTAGTCATTCTGCTGATTAGCCTTGGTAGTGCTTGTGACACTTGGACAGCTGGTTCTGATCACTGTATCCTTTTTGTAATATAAAAATGAGTTATTTACTGTCTCTCATGAAAGGTGCTGAGGCAGCATGGGAGATGACACACACACACACAGGTTTTAGATACAAGGTGTTACCTGGACGGCCAGGAGCTAATTACAGACTAGAACAGGCCTTACTCAAGGATCTCCTGTTTATCTAAGTTAAATATAGCTTTAACTGCTAAGAGGAAAGTCAATATCCATTTTATGACATTAGAGGAGGAAAACCAGGTTATGGCACACGGGTGCGAAATCATAAATGCTTTGATGTCTGTGTGAGAGAGGATACTGCTCATAGATGAAAGGAATTTACATGCTTGATTGGGGAAGTCACATGGGAAAAGGAGTTTCTGCTGATGTAACCTTAATTAACTTACCTTCTAAAATGATAAAACATCCTAGGTGTATGAATTTTAATAAACAGAGGAGGAGCTAGGTGACATGACACAAAGGGGTTGGTAAAGACAGTTTTTAAACAGTATTCTGGTTTCCATTTTTGACACAAATGTTTGGACTCTGAAAAAGAAACATCTTCTGCACTATGAGATAAGAATACCTTAGAAAAGACAATTCTAAGAGTACTGTGGTAGGATATTTTGTCTGCACATTTAAACCTGTTTTGTTTAAATGATTTGTATGTTTTGTGATATATGGTTCTATATTTTATGTTTTACATACTTTTATCTATTTTAGTAAAACTCTATGTTTAGAGCCTACTTGGTCTGTCTTTGAATTTCTTTCTTCAACAAGTGACATATATATGGTTAAAGCTGACACTGTGCATAAGCTTGAATGGTGATACCAAACTGGAAAAAGGTAAAAGTTTAATCTAGGGTCTTTTATTAGAGTTTTTAAGGGTTCATTTTTGTACACCTGGTTAGGTGCCTGTAGGCAAAGATATCTGTCCAACCGAAGACAGAATTATCTGAGCCTGTGCACTGGGGATGCTAGCAAGAGGTTCACAGTTTGAATCCCTCCAGAACTTGAGACCAAAGTTTGATTTGAACCCACACAAACAGACAGGAGGGTTACCCTGTTTCTGTTAACTGTTCACATGACTGCGCTCAGAGGTTGGCACTTTGGGAGTAGAGGGCTGACCTGCTGAGTGGGTTTGTGACAGTGCTCAGACAGAGAGAGACACATTTCTAATATTTCTTCATCTGAGTAATTACTGCTTTATATTCAGCATGGGAGAAAGATACAGAGTCAGTGTATGGATTGTGGGGTCCAGCCTGGTCAGAAGGGCAGAAGATTTTAGTAGAGCTAGTCATTTTGGCAATGACTTGCACCTATATAACTGCTCAGTGTCTTGGTTTGGGAAGGATAGTATGAGATGGGAGCAACTCATGCTAACCATGTACCACTTGCTGGAGACACACCCAGAACCAGACATACTCCTTATCCATCTCAGAGGTAATGATTTGGGGAACAAAAGGGCAATTGATTTAATAGACGCTGCACAGTCTGACTTGCAGCATCTTATCAGTATGTTACCTGCTTGTAAAATTCTGTATTCAGACATTACACAGCGAATGATCTGGAAAGGTGAGGATTACTGTCCTACACTTGAAAGGTCACGTAGAAAGGTGACCATACAAATATCTGGATTCCTCTGTGCTATGGGAATTTACACCATACATCACCCCCAAATTACATATCACAAACATTGGCTGTATCTAAAAGATGGTGTGCATCTCTCAAGCACAGGTAACAACATTTTTGTTGGGGACCTTCGAAATGGCATCCTTGCACTTCTGTGATCGTGTACCTGTATAACAATATCTCTTGAGTACATGCTATAGACTGTGAAAAAAACGGCTCTTTTAAGAGCCAATCAAACTGGTCAAAAAATAGAACAAACCACACACAACCTACACATACCTTGTGTACAGCTTGTATCATTACTTCACTTGGACTCTGGCTCTGCACTCAAGATCCAGTACCTGCTGTACTATCAGGGAGGTATACCATTGATGTGCATGGTGCTAGTGAGGCTCTGGCTCTGCACTCAGGATCCAGTACCTGATCTCAGGGAGTGGGGGCATTGCCTGGCTGAGCCCATGCAACTCCTCAGTGTCCTAACATATCTGCACTTACTATCAGGGAGGTAATCCATAGATGTTTACAACTGTAGTTCAATTTTGCCTCTAAACTGAAAACCCAGTAACCAGTCAGAGGAAGCATCAGGGTATTGCCTGGCTGAGGCCAAGAACTCCTCAGTATCCTATCATGTGTACAGCTGGTATCAGGGAGGTATACCATTGATATCCATGGCCTTAGTTGGGCTGTGACTCAGCAGTCAGGATCCACAGCCTAGTCTGGGGGGTGGTCTGTCTGAGGTTCTGCAACTCATCAGTGTTCTAACATGTGTCCACTTGGTATCAGATAGGTGTACTGTTGATGTTCATGGGCTGTGGCTCTACATTCAGGATCCAGTACCTCTTTGGGGGGCATTGGTTGACTGAGGCCATGCAACTCCTCAGTGTTCTAACTTGTGTGCAGCTGGAATGAGGGAGGTATACCATTTATGTCCATGGCTTTAGTTTGGCTGTGGCTCTGCACTCAAAATCTAGTACCTGGTCTTGGGGGGCTATTGCCTGGCTGATGGCGTGAAACTCCTCAGTGTCCTAAGATGTGTGCACCTGTTATCAGGGAAGTATACCATTGATATCCATGGGTTTAGTCATGCTGTAGCTGTGAACTCAGCATCCAGTACCTGGTCTCAGTGGGGTGGGGGCATTTCCTGGGTGAGGCTCTGCAACTCCTCAGTGTCCTAACTTGTGTGCATCTCATATCAGAGTGATATCCCATTGATGTCCATGGCTTTACTTGGGCTGTGGCTCTGCACTCAGGATCTAGTACCTGTTCTAAAGAGGTTGGGGTATTGCCTGGCAGAGGTTGTGCAACTCCTCAGTGTTCTAACATGTAGCCAGGTGGTATCAGAGAGCTATACCAATGATGTTCATGGCCTTAGTTGGGCCATGGTTCTCTACTCAGGATGCAGTACCTGTTGCGTGGGGGGGGGGCATTGCTTGGTTGAGGCCGTGCAACTCCTCACTCTTCTAACTTGTATGCAGCTGCTATAAGGGAGGTATACTGTTAATGGCTTTAGTTGGCCTCTGGCTCTGCAGTCAGGCTCTAGTACGTGTTTTTAGGGGGAGGGGCATTGCCTGGATGATGCCATGCAACTCTTCAGTGTCATAGTATGTGTGCAGCTGCTATCAGGGAGGTATACCATTGATGTCCATGGCTTTACTTGGGCTCTGGCTCTGCACTCAGCATCCAGTACCTGGTCTGGGGGAGTGGGGATATTGCCTGCTTGAAGCCATGTAACTTCTCAGTGTTCTAACTTGTGTGCAGCTGGTATAAAGGAGGTATACTGTTTATGTCTGTTCATTGAATTCGTTGAATTTGTTGAATTTTACAATTGTTAAGATGTATAATCAACTTCCTAAAAATGTTATAAGACAACAGAAATTGTCTACTTTTAAGTATGAACTTAGGAAAACTCTGTTAGAAAAGTCAAACTGTAAATGTTATGTGTAATGTGTATTTATATTGTGTTATTGTTTTAACTTGGTATGTATGTTTTGTCTAAACTGGTCATTTGTGAAAATGGGCTTGTCCCACAGACTTACCAGTATAAAAATAAATAAATGAAAAATGAAAAAAAAATGTCCATTCATGTTGTGCTGTGGCTCTGCAGTCAGGATCTAGTACCTGATCTGGGGGAGGGAGGTATTGTCTGGCTGATGTGGTGCAACTTCTCAGTGTCCTAACATGTGTGCAGTTGGCATCATGGAGGTACACCGTTGATGTCCACAGCTTTAGTTGGGCTGTGGCTCTGAACTCAAAATCCAGTACTTGTTCTGGGGGGGGGAGGGAATTGCCTGGATGAGGCTGCACAACTCCTCAGTGTCCTAACATGTGTGCAGTTGATATCAGTGAGGTATACTGTAGATGTTGACGGCTTTACTTGGCTCTTGCTCTTTGTCTAATAGTTAATCTCTATTTGTTTCAGCAGATTACCAAAGAATAGAAGAAATGTAATTTTATTCTAAACAACCCAAAAGTAAGTCAGCAACTTTTCATTCTTGCTTTAGTAGTCTACAGCTCAGTACACAATGATGCTACATATAATAACAATTTCAGGAGGATTACAATTGTGTATTTATCATCCTATTTTTTTTCCAGGCAGTGCTGTCAAACCCGGACACGAGGGTGTGTGGGGGGGGCGGTGAATCAAAATTATTCAAACACTAATGTGTTAAATATTTTTTCAGCTGTGGCTTCAACAGGCAACGGGGAGAACCACAATTGCACCATGACTTTCTTCTATCATCTCTTGTGGTCAAGGCAGATAGGAACCAAGCAAAATCACAAAAACACCTGACGCCACAGTGAGTGGCACATAGTACAATGCCGTTGCTTGTCTGGTGGTGTTCCATGTCTTGAAGACTATGCACACTGTCATCCTATTGTCTACAGTGTGGCTGCCTGCCTGTGGGTGACCACCTAGATAAGTCTAGTAGCACTACACTTATCTTTTGGAAGCACATACCCAGACTACCCTGGTGATAGACCTTTGACTTGCCTGTAAAATGCGAGTGCACCAGATATGCATATGCACACCCTCTTCACTGCCACTACTGATGAACCACACATCACTAGTAGCATTGAGTGGTACATCTATATAACATGAGTAAAGAAATCCCTGTGTCCTGATAGGCTGAGACTTGTTTGTAGACATTGCATTTAGAGAGTGCCACCACTGCCTAAACATAGTCCCTGCCACCCAGGGCAACTCACAGAATGAATAAGCCACCTATTTCCTAGTCTGTATCACAAACATGGATACAGCCTTTACTCATATATAAAAAACTTCAACTAGGCCCTTAAAATAAAAGTCCATTACATTAAATAAAGTAAGTAAATAAGTTAATGTTACTTACACTCATGAGACACTCACACACATATACAAATTTAAAAAATCTAGCACTATTCAGAGTTTTCATTGCTGGTATTTCCTTGATGACCATGAAAAATCACCCTCCTGTCCCTACCACTTTCTCAGACAACTCCCTGCTCCTTACCTAGCAACAGTCTTTGTTTGTGTGCCAGTTGAGCTCTGAAGAATGTTGAATTCATGTATTCCATGTTACCATTCTGTGTCGGGGGGGGGGGCATTCCACTGCTCGAATAATGCACAGCTTTGAATTCTTTTATTCTATGGTAAACAATTACACAGTGCATTAAGTGTAAAGAAAGACTGATGACTCACAGGTACAAAACATCTGTGGAAGCACTATTTCTAGCAACATTTTAGCATATTTAGCATTTTTTTTGTGAGTTTGAAAACATTTACAATGTTGTTGTTTTTTAAAGCTGCCAATGGGTAAATTGAATATAAGCAATAACACATGTCTGGGTGTTGGTAGTGCTGAGATACCCACACACCTAGAGGCTATAGGCACCCGACCTGCGGTCTTGTCCCTATCTACGCCTCTGTGTGTGCACGTATCTCAGTACTATCAACACCCAGCCATGTCTTATTGCTTACACAACGCACTGGCACATCAACCTTGCACTGCCACATGACACACCTACCTAAACAGCTTTACACACATCCCACAAATGTGCCAATGCATCTCACATCCACTGCATACATGTCCTCAATGAGTTGTCCACAAATACTCAAATCACAATAAATCAATGTTCAATGTTTCTAAACAAACAAATGTCTTTTTTACAGAATTTGAAGATGCCGAAATCCTGGAGTGATAGGGAGGTGCTGGCCCTCATTCAGACTGTGAGGCGACATGCTAAGCCCAGGTTTGTGATGAGAGCCACAAAACTTAGCCTCCCGCATACCTGGGGAAAGGTAAGTCATGGTTTAAATTAACAGTATACAAATATTTTTCTCCTTACATATTAAGTATAGTAGAATAATAATATCTGTGGAGCAACAGCATAGCAGAACAGATTACTAAGAAATAGCACACTGGTCATAGATCTTATCATGTAAACACACGCAGCCACAAAGAGTTATACAGCAGTGAAATCTTTCATTCATGTACGGTACAAAAAAAAAAAGGTGTTTTCAAGAGTCATAAGAACATGTTTCACTTTACCCAGTGAAGGCTGCTACTGGTAAGAGTGCTAAAACTGCAACAACTATGTAATTATAATGGCACAGATTTGCACCCACTTAGTAGCTATTGGCCATGAAACTTTCTGACCACTGATGTTCACTGTACCTTTGATTTTACAAGTCACTGTCTGGCAGTTTTTCTGTTGAAGGCATTAAACAACACATCTACAGACAGGGTCTTCAAACTGATGAAGTAAAGGGACAGTAGGGCCCATGGTATGACTCTGCCTATAGTAAGATTGAACATACACATAAGCATAATTTTACTTTGCAAAGATGGTACTAGCAGAGTGGAATACATTAGCTGCAGAAGTGCTATCCACTAGGACTATTAAGTGCTTCAAAATGGGATGATACAGGGCAACAGGCAGGGTCAGTGGAATGCAAGGGTGGAAGTGACGCGTAGCTGCAGAATAAGACTCCTAACTGCACATACGAGCAGAGTTGATAGATGTCTGCAACTTAACCTGCAGGCAAATCATGTATGTTCAAATGTCCACTTGTCAAACCCATAGTATTATACTGCATAATAAACTGGTCTTTTAATAAAATTACTCAATCTACATAGAAAACCATTACTAAATTATTTACTGCTTCTTTCTTTTCAATGTTTTTATACAGGTCAGCCATACCTTGGGGAGAGATGACATCACAAGATCTGCAGATGAGTGCCCGAGGAAGTGGAAACTCACCCACCAGACCTTCTACAAGGTAAAGGCGGTGGCGGGTGAGATGCACAGGAGCAGCTGGGAGGGGTTTGACATAGCCTTTGCTATGTGGGAGGAAGCAGGGAAGCCAGAATTTAGCGAATGACATCACGGTAGTAAGTATATCTTATTAACAGTCTTCAATGTTTAAAATGTAATATCTTCAACAAATCTGTCACTGCAGTTAAATGAATCCAATGACAACTTTAGTATCTCGGTAAGTTTGTGTCACAATCTTATTAGCTAATGTCATATATCACACATAACAGGATTAGTAGACTGTAATTGTAGTGCAATTTAGTATTCCATTAAAAAAAAAGATCTCAGATTGTTGCTTAACAAGATAGTAATATTATTACATTTCAGCATAATGCTACTCTTATTTACTCTGCCAATCTCTCAGTACCATACAAAGACATGTTTTTTTTCTCAAATTTTTAAACGTTGTCAAACAACCTGTTAATGCTGTTGAATTGCCCAAACTGTAAGACAACCAGTATACCTCAAGAGGCTCTGGCCAATCTCAAGATTTACCTATGGCTGATGTGTTGTTTGGTCCCAACATCCTCCCGAGGTACCACCAACACAGCAAGCATGGCTAAATCCTGGTATCACCAGTACCATCAAGTGGCATATTACACGTCTTATTAATTGTTAGCAGAAAGTGATTTATATACTGATTTATTACTGTGAAGTAAAAAAGTAGTGTGCCATAGAACTGCAGCTATTGGTGCAACCTCTGAAACACTTGCAGAGCCTGACTCATCGAATGGTGAAACTGTGGTGTGAGGTAACTGATAACCAGAGTTGTGATATATAGTTTTTCACAGAAAGATTTCCAGAGTGGTACAAAACATTCATCAACCTCAGTCTGATCTATCAGTTCAAAAGATAATTCCATCTGTTTTCTTTCTTAAACTTACTGCAGTCAATACCAACAGTATGCAAGATAGTAGTAGATAGTTAGATGTTCCATATCAGAGGGATTTTGATAGAGATTAGTGCAAGAGACTGCACCTGGGAGATTCACCCATTGGTTGCTGGCAGGATTAACACTTTGCTTAACTTGTTCAGTAACAAATCAGGAGCCAGCTTTTGTCTTATCTATTGTATTATTAAATATATGATTGCATAAAACCAATAAGACATGATAGTACATGTGTCATGGTGAAATAAAACATCTTACATATGTTGTACGTGAATCCACAATACCTCACAAAGAGTGTTATCCCACCATGACTCATCCTCTGAACTGCATTATGTCAGTCATTATATATCTAATCTTTACCCAATGTACCTGCCTTTTCCTATTTATGTTACTTCTAACTATCTAACTCAGCTAACATCACAGGTCACATAAAACATTGTCTTCCTAGACTATTACTAACAGACTAAATGTAAACAATAATATATTGTACAATATGAAAACCCGTGTCTTAGTTGACAGAGTGTTACACACCTTCAAGTACTACTAAACAGAAATTGTATACTGTACACACATAAAAACATTAAATATTTGTTTCTTTCTACCTCAGCCACTACAGCAACCGTCCCTGCTTTCTCCCAAAGACTCCACCTTGTACCACTCCCGGAAGGTGAGGAATGAAGGGCTCCAGTCAAGCAGCTATTACTGCTCAACTCTGTTGGTGAGTCACAATGACATACTGGCATCTGTCTTTCAACTGAAGGTCCAATAAGTGCTATTCCATGCTGCTATCATTGCCTGGCACAGACCGTGCAGCTAGTCAAAGTTGTAGCTTGTGGCACCTCATATCAGAGAAATATTACATTGATGATTATAGCTTTATTTCAGATGTGGCTCTGTACTCAGGATGTCATGCCTGATCTTGAGGGTCTAGGGGCCACTGTGCACTGAGCCCATCCACAATCTTAGCTGAGCTGTAGCTGTGCACTAATGATCCAGTACCTGGTCTGGAGGGGAGGAGCATTGCCTGGCTCAGACTATGCAACTCTTCACTGTACTGACATGTGCATGCTTTACTTACTCTGCCACTCTGCACTCGCCTTCTAGTACCTGGTGTGTGCAGGTGGCACCATCACCTGTCTCAGGCCATCCAACTTCTCAGTGGCCTAAGTTGTGTAGAGGTGTCATCAGGAAGGTATACCATTGATGTCCACAGCTTTACTTGGCTTGCATTTCTGGACTTACAATGCACTACCTGACCCAATGGGGGGGATGTATTCTCTAGCTGAGCCCTTGAAACTCCTGAGTGTGCTACCTCATGTACAGCTGGTATGACAGAAGTATACAGTACTATTGATGTCCACATCTTTACTTAGCCTATAGGTATGCGCTCAACATCGAGTACCTGTTCTGGGGAGGAGACTGTCCTAATAGTCTGCCTGGGCCCTTCAAACTACTGACTGTCCTACCTTGTGTGCAGCTGTTATCAGTGACATATACCATTGATGTACAGAGCTTTAGTTAACCTGTGGCTGTGCACTCAGGATCTAGTACCTGTTCTGGTGTGGGGGGGCAGCATTGCCTGCCTGATTCAGTGCAAGTCCTCACTATCCTAACATCTGTGTACATCGTATCAGGGAGGCATAGCATCCATATCCACAACTTTACTTATTGTTTGACTCTGTACTCAGCATCCAGTACCTGGTGTGAGAAGGTGGGTCCATTGCTTGGCTAAAGAAATGCAACTTCTCAGTGTCCTAACTTGTCTGGGACTTGTATCGATAAGATATACCATTGCTGTCCATTGCTGTACTTGGCCTATAGCTCTGCACTGACAATCCACTCCCTGATGCGAGCGAAGGGGGAGGGGGCATTGTCTTGGCAAGGCCCTGAAACTCCTCAGTGTCCCACCTTCTGTGCAGCTGTTATCATGTACAGATACCATTGATGTCCACATCTTTAGTAACCGGTAACTGTCCATGTATGATCCAGTACCTCTTCTCTGAGAGATGAGTGCATTGCCTTTCTCAATCAGTGCAACTCCTCACTGTTCTAATATGTGTGCAGCTGCTATCAGGGAGGTATACCCTTCATATCCACAGCTTTACTTACTCTGTGGCTCTGCACTCAGCATTCAGTGTCTGTTGTTTGAAGGTGGGAGCATTGCCTCATTGAGGCCATCCAACTCTTCAGTGTCTTAACTTGTGTGTACCTGTTATCAGTAACCTTTACCATTGATGTCCACAGCTTTACTTAGCCTGTAACTGTGCACTAATGATCCCCATCTCTGAAACAAGATGAGGGGGGAGGGGGCATTGTCTGGCCGAGTCCTTAAAATCACTGACTGTCCCACCTTGTCTGCATCTGGTATCACATAGGTATACCATTAATGTCCACATCTTTAGTTAGCCTGTGGCTGTCCACTTAAGATCCAGTACTTGTTCTAGTGGATGTGGGTGTATTCCCTGCCACAGGCACTGCAACTCCTCACTGTACTAGTATGTGTGCAGCTGGTATCAGGGAGGTATAGCATCCATATCCACACCTTTACATAGTGTGTCATTTTGCACTCAGCATGCACTACTTGGTGTCCATAGCTGACAGCATTGCCTCCCTGAGGCTATGCAACTCCTTAGTGTCGTAACTTCTATGTAGATGCAGTCAGAAAAGTATACAGTTGATGTCCACTGCTTTACTATTTCTGTACCTCTGCACTGAGGATCCACTGCCTAATCCGATGAGGGTGTGGGGGGATGGGAGTATTCTGTAGTTGACTCCTTGAAACTATCTGATCCAATAGGAGGAAGGGGCAAGACATTGTCTGCATGAGGCCTTCAAACTCCTCACCATCCTACCTTCTGTGCAGCTAGTATCAGGCAGGTATACCACTGATGTCCACATCTTTAGTTAGCCTGTGGCTGTCAACTCAGGATCCAGTACCTGTTCTGATATGGGGGGGATCCCCTGCCTGATCCCATTTCACTCTTCAGAATTAACAATTCGGTACAACTGGTACTACAGAGGTAGACATACACATAGCAACATCCACAGACAAATAATATTTCACCTTTTTCTATGTTTTTTTACAGAGGACGAACCATCAATGGAGGGTGCTGCTGGAGCAGAAGACCCCACAGAGGAGGTGAAAATTGTGAACATCGACTCCTCTGTGGAGGAAACACCAGCCGCTCCAGCAGCGGGTCATCCACCACGTGCTGCAGGTCTGCCTGGGCCTCCAGCTGAAGAACGTAAGTAATTTCAGTCATACCACAGACATAATTGAGTAGTCAATCAAAAAATGAAGCTGCTAGTTTCTCACTATTCTAAATCCTCTGATAACCAATCACTATACATGACAATCTAGATTTAGTAGTTGCCATATTGGTCCTTGCAAGAATAGATCCAGGAGCAAATGGTTTGATACCTTTTAATGGACCAACATAGATGTAACAACAAGAACAAAGTGCTCTAGCTTTCGGATCAACCAGTCCTTCTTCAGAAGCTCAACTGCCCTGCCATGAGCTTCTGAAGAAGAACTGGTTGGTCCGAAAGCTAGAGCACTTTGTTCTTGTTGTTACATCTATGTTGGTCCATTAAAAGGTATCAAATCATTTGCTTCTGGATCTATACATGACAATGGCATCTATTGCATCTGCAGCATAGAAATTAATACAATAAATAAGGGATATACAATGGTGAGCTGTCAGATAAATGATTTATCTACACAAGTGCCGTTTGACCTCATATAACCTCACAAGTGGTGTAAGCCACGACTGAGATGTCCGAGGTCAAACAGCACAAGTGTAGATAAATCATTTATCTGACAGCTCACCATTGTATATTTCATAAATGCAATAGGGATGCTTTCTATCAGTGCAGAGACATTTGCTTTTGATTGTTTATCTTTTTTTTGCATATGTCTGTCAAAAAAGTGAAAAAAATATAATTTTCTGCTCTTTTTTGCTACTTATTAAAACATATACTGAGCGATCGTGGCTACAGGTGGGAAGGATTCCAGGTTCAGTGTGTCCTTCTGGATGATGTTCTGAGTGGAGAGGTAGCCACTCACGGCTGGGCTGCTGTGTTGTGCCCTGCAATACTGCAGCCCACCTTTGGGTGGTCAGGTGTTGTTCCTACTCTGCAAGGGCTCAACTTTGAGCCCCCTATGCACCACAATGCAGGGTTGCACCATCATATGCACTGCACATCCCATACTGAATATGAGTTCTCAGGAGAATTACTATGCCTGGCAAAGTTTACCCACTCAGCTGCACCTTGTATGCAAACCACTACAGCCTTGGTAAATCACACCATATCTGATAATATAGAAGACACTGGAGTATATGATTCAATCTTAAAACACCATCACAGCACTTCTCACCAGCAAATACTGCTTGAGTGTGGTTTGTTTAAGCAACATAATATGACAGAGAGTGCATATATTGGTGACACTTACCACGACTGCTGTGCTTCATACACAAAGCGCAGCTGACTGACTTAAACACACAAGAAGTGGTAAATCCACACATTTACCCAGTTTCGGTAATGGTATCTTGCTATGATACCATTTTCAAGTCTTTTTTTTGTTTTAATAGTCATATTAAACTTTTACAGTGGGTATAGTGGAGGATTTATCAAGGTCATGTCATGTGTTTTGACCAATGAGGTTACACTATTTGCATGCACCATTGTATAATACAAATCTAGCAACAGCTATTGAATTTGTTCTATTTTGCTGAAGTTTTTGTTAACAGGTATAACACATAGTAATTCTGTAGATAACACCATTGTACAATACTACTGTTCATGTTGTTCAATGAAAAATTCAATGTCGAAGCAGTCTTTGTGCATATATACAAGGGACATGTGTGCTGCATCTGTGTCACAACCAACTTATTTGAACAGTGGCTTCTCACCTTGAGAAACCTCATAAGTAACAAAGACATCACAGGCTACTGGACAAATAGCTTTGTTATCCCACAAGTCCACCATGCATATGTAGTTTATGTAGCTGGACTTTTCCACTTGACTTGTGTCATACATTATTGATCTCTTGAGTTTGTGGGACCATCCTGGGGTAGAGGGAGAGGGGTAGGCTGGGGTGCCTGGGGGGGCGTGGGTCTTTTTTCATTGTCTGAGTGCTGCAGAGGTTGGCATTCATGGGAGCTTCAGACAGGGAGTTTTTGTTTGCAGGCACCATAGATACCGCTGCAAGGAGTGGCATTTACCAGGAGTTGGTGTGCGGGGGGTCATACTGCCACATAGCACCACAAGAAGCGGCATTTACCAGGAGCTGGGGAGGTCACACTGCCAGATAGCGCCGCAAGGAACGGTAGGGTATGGAGGCTGGGGGGCTGAAATCTATCGGGGGTGAAATCTATCAGCAATGCAGTTTAATTACAGTATTATGAAATCAAGACAGCTATACTAATCTACCATATATGTAAATACAGTGTCTCTAACATTAATTAAAAAATATATTTCACTGCAGTATAGTAATGTAAGAGTGCAGAACAGCTCAGTTGACTGATATGTCTCTTGTAATTTTTCTCTCCACAGAGTCTCTTGCTGTTCTTCGTACCATAAGCAGTACTCTCAGCCAGCTGCTTGAGGCTGTGGAGGGTGGCAACAGGGCTGCAGCCCAGCATGCACATGTCGCTGCAGGAAAACTTGACTATATTATTAATCAGAATTCAGAAATGATAGATTTGCTGCAGTGACATGGACGTGTAGGGCATGCGGCCTTAATTGCCACCTGTGGTCTTCAGCAGAGCAACAGGGGCCTCACCCAAGCAGTACAATCACTGAGGGATATGGAGGAGGCCTCTGTTTCTTCACTTGAGACCACCCTTGGTCTCATGGTGTGGCTGGCTGAGAACCAGCTGGAGGCTATGGAGGCCATCCACCATCTCCTCCGCCAGGACCTGCAGCACCTCCAGGATGACCCACCCTCCACAGCTCCTCAGCAGCAAGAACCCCTTGAAGGTGCCCCTTCCACAACACCACCACCACCTACAGATGAGGGGCACCAAGTTCCACCTGCTTCTGCACAGTCTTCCTCTTCCTCTTCCTCCTCATCTCCCCAAGGCACAACAGCCTGAACAGCCAGCACTTCCCTATCACTCCTGGTCATTCTTTGTTATACTTTTCCCCAGAATTTTTTTTAATTTTTTGGTATAAGTGTAACAGGGTCCTGTTATGCAGAAAATAAAAAAGTTTCAAAAAGAAGAGAAATTCAATTCCCTTTTAGTTTTCATTTTCACTCTCTCCTGTCTACTCCTCTAACTTCCTATCTATACTAATTTTCTTGTCAGGGTGGCCAACCTGGCAATTCTTAAACCTTTACTATCCCTGTTATCCAATTCTAGTTTGTACATCTTGATAGTAGTTATGGTAATGGGCTTTAATATAAAGAGTAATTGCCCTTAAAAGCATTTGTTAGAAAATTCAGACAAAGCAAAAGTATGTTGCCAAAGGAGCCCCACCCCCCGCTAAGGAGCAGTGCTACACTCCCTAGCAAGTAACTCTGAAGTCCTGTTCTGGTGCTCGCTCCAAGGAAATAACAAGCATTTGTCAATGCTGAATGTTTGCTTGCTGGCATTGGCAGTGGTAGTGTAGAAGTTACAGAGCTGCGTGTTAGGAATGACAGTGAAGTATTGAACTGAAGCCAACCCCACCACCACCCTACAGAGAGTGACAGGCATTGGGGTGTGCCTTTGGGTTGTCAGGCATAACGGCCACACCATTTCACCACACCCCACCCTGCAGACACTGACAAGTGTCACGGTGTGCCTTGGGGTCTTTGGCCCTTATGCACACTCCATTCCATCAGGAAGTATGGTGAGATGGGTGCGGTATAGGAAAATGGGGTGAACTTTGGGGCTGAAGAGTCCAAGGCATACCTCGATGCCTCTCACTGGCTGCAGGGTGTGGAATGGTATAAGCATTACAGGCAAGAATCCCAAGTCACATCCCTGATGCCTGTCATTCTCTACAGGGTTGGCCGTTATGGTTGGAAACCCTAATACCTCAGGCATTCGTTGGTATTTTCACTCCAAATTTTCAACATGGTTTTTTTGTGACCCCATCTCATGAACAGTGGTAATATCAGTTTGTTAGTCGAAAGCTGCTTATGCACAGTGACTACGGCATTTAGCACCACAGGTGCAAAAACATTCCGAACAGGATGTAAAAAATGACAGCTGTACTGTTCATGGGGAGGTGTAAAAAATGGCAATGTTGTAAATCTGCAGTAAAAATATTAAAAAAACTGGTGAAGTCATGAGCGTGCATAGAAACTGTGCAATGCACACCCGTATTGTAATTAGTTTGGGAATTTTTTACAGCAGATTGTCAACACAGGCATTTTGGGACCTCCGATCATGAACAGTGTCACTGTGATTTTCTTTATCTGTCCCAAACAATGATTTCCCACAGCGACCACGCACCTCTGCGCTGAAAGTGTGAAAACACATTTCGGCCATGTTCTGAAAAATGACAGCTGTACTGTTCATAAGGAAGTGTGGAAAAATGCCACTGGTGAAAATCTGGACTGAAAATGTTACAAAGTCATGAACTTACGAGGGTGCGTGGAAACTATGCAATGCTCACTCGTAACACAGTCATTTTATGGACTTTTGTCACCAAATTTTCAACATAGCCATTTTAAGACCTCTGCTCATGAACAGTGTAACTGTGATTTTCTTAATCTGTCCCAAACATTGCTTTCGCACAACGACTGCACCATTGTGCGCTACATGTGCGAAAACACATTTTGGGTGACATGAAAAATGGCAGCTGTACTGTTCATAAGGAAGTGTGGAAAAATGCCACTGGTGAAAATCTGGACTGAAAATATTACAAAGTCATGAACTTACGAGGGTGCGTGAAAACTGCGCCAATGCTCACTCGTAAAATGAGTCATTTTAAAAAATTTTTTCACAAAGTTTCAACATAGCCATTTTAAGACCTCTGCTCATGAACAGTGTCACTGTGATTTACTTAATGTGTCCCATACATTGATTTGCATGACATCGACGCCATTGTGCGCTACATGGGCGGAAACATGTTTTAAGGCAAGATGTGACAAATGACAGCTGTACTGTTCATAAGGAAGTGTAATAAAATGGCAATGTTGAAAATCTGGATTGAAAATATTGAAAATTCGCAAACTTACAGTGCGTGGAACTGCACAGCACTCGCTCGTAAAACAGTCATTTTTAGGAATTTTTTCACCAAATTTTCAACACAGCCATTTTAAGACCTCTGCTCATTAACAATGTCACTGTGATTTTCTTAATTTGTCCCGTACATTGATTTCGCACACCGACTGTGCCATTGTGCGCTACATGGGTGGAAACATGTTTTGGGTGAGATGTGAAAAATGACAGCTGTACTACTCATAAGAAGGTGTGGTAAAATGGCAATGTTGAAAATCTGGAGTGAAAATATTGAAAATTCGCAAACTTACAAGCCTGTGTAGGAACTGAGCAACGCACGCTCGTAAAACAGTCTTTTTTTGGAATTTTTCCACCAAATTTTCAAAATAGGCTTCTTGAGAGCCCACCTTATGAACACTGGCAGTGTCATTTTGTTAATCAGTCCC
This sequence comes from Neoceratodus forsteri, assembly GCA_016271365.2. Lineage (NCBI taxonomy): Eukaryota > Metazoa > Chordata > Ceratodontiformes > Ceratodontidae > Neoceratodus > Neoceratodus forsteri. The sequence goes on from CM057449.1 coordinate 1,735,956,752, forward strand.
AAAAGGTGATTTCACACAGTGACTGCGAAATTACCCTTTGGGCCGAATAACGCCCATGACAGTGACATCATTCATGAAGAGGGTCCCAAAACCCCATGTTGAAAATTTGGTGCAAAATTCCAAAAATGTCTGAGATATGCAGCAAAGTTGAAAAACCCTATCTATCCCATTATACAGCTTACGGCATTTCCTCAGTTCGCAGTCGGCTTTGAAGAGTGCAGACGTGTTCTCGGTCCACCAAAGATCGTGTCACGAGGTCCGGAGGTAAGTATGGGGTGAGGGGGTGTGGGGAGGCAGGGGTGCGAGTGGTGTGTGGGTTGTGGGAGGGGCAGGAGAAGCGCCGAGGGACAGTTTTTTATTTCTAGTTTTTTTTTTAAATGACGACGCGGGACGTTTGCCACGCTGGGGTGGGCTCCCAGCATGGCACAAGGATGGCTGGTTGGGGGGCATGGAGCCGACGGGGGATTGGGCACCCCTGTCAGCCATAGCATCAGTTGCCACGCTGGGGTGGGCTCCCAGCGTGGCACCCTGTACTCAGGGTGGAGGACAGTGGAGCTGAAGGGGGATTGAGCACCCACGTCGGCTATACAATGAGTGGCCACACTGGGGTGGGCACCCAGCATGGCATGTGGAAGGCTTTTGGGGGGCGCAGCACAGCCGACGGGGGATTGGGCACCCCTGGCTGTACAGTGTGTGCATGGGGGGGCAGCACACAGTATGCGTCGTGTGTGTGTGTGTGTGTGTGTGTGTGTGTAGGGGAAGCCCGCATGAGCAGGCGATATCTTATCGCTGCTCACTGAAGCATAGCTCCCCCTTTCAACTGTACTCCACTGCATTTTGGAGCTGTCATAGACAGCTCCAGCAGGCATTGGAGAACTGCGGCTGCGCCTGCCAACACACTGACTGAATTGGAAGAGGGGGTGACACACCTCCGAAAACTCGGATGGTGGCACTATGTTTCTGGCACATGTGTGCAAGCAAACATAAAAAGGAGCTGAATTTATGCAAGGACACTGAGGGCATAAAGATGTAAGCCCTGCAGTGTCTATATTCATTCAAGAGGGGCTGTAATTGTTTAAAGAAGGTGCTGCCTTTCTGTTAAAAGGCTGAAAAATGAACAGCTGTTGGCTGAGAATTGCAGCCATTGGGGAATCCAAATATTTGTTAAATAAACACAGTAAAAACTCTGTTAGCTAGAATTACAGTATGTAAATAGGAGATCAATGTGTTTTATAAATAAAAACTGTTTTTTTTCTTTGGGTTTTGCACTAGAACATCAAACTGGCTATTTATTAAAGAATCTTGAACCTTACAAGGAAACAAGATAGGGAGCGCACCCCTCATCTGTTGCCCTTGGTTAAAGATTCTAGATTCTTTATATTTATATTTATTATTTAGGTTACTTCTCTTTTCTGTACTATGGTTTACTTACCTGGGTAAAGTCATCTGGGAAGCCCTTCTTATAGGGTTGGCAGCCCATGAAATGGCTGCCTTTACAGCAACTAAATGGAGGTGATGTCAGAGAGTAGATGGAGCCAATTTCAAACTCTGCCCCTTTTGAATACTATCTAAGGCAATAGTTCTCAGACTTTGTCACAGTGAGCCTCCCCAAATCCATGGAAAAGATTTTGAGCCTCCCCCAAAATTGAAACAATCTTGGGCCTCCCCAAACAAAAATATCATACCGTACGTTGCACAGTACACCATGAATAAATTGAAACCCCTTTGAGTACTTGGCTCACATTCAGTTCTTTGTCTTATTCAGTTCTTTGTCTTATACTGACTTGGAACTTTTGAAAAAGAGCTCCTGTGCTCAAAGGTGTTATCTGAATAACAAATAAATAAAATAAACAAGTATTACTATTCAGCTTATTGTAACCCCCCCTCCCCCACAGGCCAACCTACTTGCTCTGCTATTTTCAATCTTGAACCATTGTTACCCCTTGTTGCAGTACCCTCATGGGTCAGACTACTTCCTCTGTTTCCTCTCTATATGAAATAACCTTACTACATACTTTGCCTCATCCCCTCCTGCTCTGCTCCTAAGCAACATCTCAGGGATTACTTTTCTCCTTCTTGACATTGCTCTTAGCACTTCTGTGCTCAACCCTTGTATTTGGGCTGTTCTGCCATCAGTTTTCAAATTGATCAATTATCACCACTCATTATTAGTTTATTCATATTTATTTGCACTATCGCTCATTGTATATTTCTTGATTGTTTTGCAGCTACCGTTGAAATTTATTCACTCCCTACCCTTCCCCGGGTACACCTGAAATAAGCCTTGGCTTATTCACCTTCCCTTGTCATCTATTATACCTTGGCTCTGAAAGGCACTCTAAAAATAAAGTTGATTTGATTTGAGTTGATTTATTAGTAAATAAATACATAAAATTCACCTACTATTATTATCCTTTTTCAGTTTGCTTCATCTCTTCACACAAAATATATAAAACCCAAAATTTACATTAAATACTGTACTTTATTAGACTTGCTTGAGCCTCCCCTGGAACAGGTTGGGGCCTCCCCAGGGAGGCTGGACTCACCATTTGAGAACCCCTGATCTAAGGCCTCCACCAGAAGACCTTGTCAGATAGGGAGAGGAAGGAGACTGGTCAGTACCTTCTGATCAGGTGAAGGAATGGAAGTGTGAATGCCTACACACTAGCTTGGAAGTATTGGATACTGAAAAGAGCAGGGAGTCTGACTGCAAGACTTGCCTGGGTTTTTGTTTACTTTTGTTTTGGTGAAAGTTAACTTATTTCTTTTCTGTAAATAATTTTATTTTTAATTTTTAATTTTTTTCTGGAAATAAAATGATAAACGCTATGCCAGCATTTTTTATGCACTTAATTTTTGTGACTGGTGTCTGTTATTGAACCCACATGCTTACAATAAGTTATATCCCCCCTCACTTGTGTGAAAAAACATTTTTATCTAATTTACTGCTTTTATTTTATTTATATTTTATTTATTATCCCTTCTCCGTGTGAAGAAAACACTTATTTATTTCATATCTTTCAAAAAGAAATATTAAAAAATACGTTTTTATAAAAAATCTTATGTTTGTATAATTAAAACATTTTTATTTGACAATGACACATTTGGCTCCTTCTTTAAAATACATGTGTGCAACTGCTATCAGGGAGGTATACCATTGATTATGACTTTAGTTGGGCTCTCTCTCTGCACCTATGATCCAGTACCTGATCTAGTGGGTGGGAACTTTGCCTGGCTCAGCCAGTGCAACTCCTCAGTGTCCTAACATGTGCAGCTGGTATCAGTAACATATCCTGTAGATGTCCATGCCTTTAGTTGGGCTCTAGCAGTGCACTCAAAATACAGTAGCTGGCCTGGACAGGTATGGGGGCATTACTTGACTGACATCAGTCAACTCCTCAGTGTCCTAGCATGTGTGCAGCTGGTATCAGCAAAGTATATCATTGATGCCCACAGCTTTACTTCAGCTGCGGCTCTGCACTCAAGATTCAGTACCTGGTTTTGGGAGGTGGGGCATTGCCTGGCTCACAACATATAACTCCTCAGTGTCCTAACAGGTGTTCAGCTGGCATCACGGACTATACCATTTATGCACATGGTTTTACTCAGGCTTTTGCTCTACACTCAGCATCTAGTGCCTGATCTTGAAGTGGGGCGGGGTGGGGTCTTTGCCTGTATGTATATGTATACCCTTGAGGAAAGGAGGGAGAGGGGGGACATGATAGAATTGTTTAAGTACCTCAGTGGAATGAACAAAGTCCAAGAGGGTAGCATCTTTCAGAAAAAGAGATGTGCAAGAACAAGGGGACACAATTTGAAGATAGAGGCGCGGACGGCTCAGGGGCAATGTGAGGAAGTATTTTTTCACAGAGAGGGTGGTGGATACATGGAACAGCCTTCCTGAGGAGGTTGTGGGGTCTAAAAACTGAGGGAGAAATCAAGAATGCATGGGACAGACATAAGGCAATTTTTGTGGGAGGTAGGAAGAAATAGGCTGTTGGTTAAATAGGATCTGCAGCTTATCCTCTAGGTAGGGAAATGGGCAGACTAGGTGGGCCAAGCGATCCTTATCTGCCATCAAAGTCTATGTTTCTATGTTTCTATGTTATAATTAGCAAAAAAAAACTGTAGAACATTCAATCTTTTTTCATTTTTTCAACAAACAAATGCAAATAACTTTAAAATCAAAAATAGCATGGTACTTTGAGCACAAGAATTGTTCAGCACAAAAAAAAACTACAAAATTAGATGGTGTTTTATTAATAGATACCATTTAGATTTTTTTTATAATAATCAGCAAAAAATGGCAGAAAATTAAATTTTATTCAGTTTTTTGAAGAACAAATGCCCCAACCAAAAAAAAAGCAAAAACAAGAATTGTTCAAACTTTTTCATTATGTACTGGCCATAATGTATAGTTGGAGTGTCCATAGCAACAGCTTAGCAACCACTATGCTAAGCGGAGCTACACTGGTAAAACCTTGGAAAGTCCATGTAAGTTTACATTAAAAATTCAACAATTTAAAACAAAACTCCCTGCACTAACCCAAAGGATCCCTATTGCATAAATGGAATATGTAACAGGAACCTTGTGGAATACATGATTTATTTTCACTTCAGCTGTTTCACATTGGGTACATCACTTGTGGCTTACACCAGTCATGGGGTTACCCAAAGTCAAATAGCTTTTGTGAAAATAAATCTTGTATTCCCAGGTTCCTTTTACCTTCAACCCTAACACCCCCCTGCGAACGGTGACCAGGCATTGGAGGGTGCCTTGGGGTCATCAGCCCTAATGCTCACCCTATTCCGTAAGTAAATGAGCTGAGATGGGTACAGTATAGGAGAATGGGGTGAGTATTAGGGCTGATGACCACAAGGCACCCTCCCAACACCTGTCAGTGTCTGCAGATTGGGGGTGAGGTGTTAAGGTTAAAAACCCTAACATCAAATTTCCCTGCTTTTGTCGCTGTACAAAAAACCCTAACTGATTCATTAAAAAGGTTTTTTTTTTACAATGAATTTCCTTACTTTTTCAGATAGTACAATCATATCTTTATTTGTCTCTGGGAGCACAGGGCCCACAGGGCCCTGCTCTCCCATCCCTGCTACATATGTATCTGTATGTAGCCATGGAAGCCTAGGGCCCTCCAGGCCCTGCACTTCCATTCATATGACAACAGTGACCAAATTGTCAGCATAGACATCTTATTACCCCACCTCATGTACCCTGGTACAGAATATTTTTGAATCCACACCAAAACCTAATTCTGTGCAACTGCAAAGCCATTCCACACCACAGGTGTGAAAACTCATTTTGGGCAGGATTTGAAAAATGACAACTGTGATATACATGAGGTCAGGTAATAAGAAGGCTATGTTGAAAATCTGGTGTCAGTGGGTGTACCAAAATTGCAGCTAAAGGTCATAAACTTTGGCATTTTTTCATATTTTGACCCCAAATTTTGAACACAGTCTTCTTATGACTCCACCTCATAACCCTGTAGCTGAAAATTTTCAAATCCATGCCAAAATGCCATTCCATGCCACCGGTGCGAAAATACATTTGTGCAGGATATGAAAAATGACAGCTGTACTGTTCAGGAGATGGTATGGAAAAATGGCTATGTTGAAAATCTGGAGTCAACATATTAAAAATTACTAAAGTTATGCACATGCGTAGAAACATTTCAACAAATGCTCGTAACTCGGCCATGTTTAGGAATTTTTTCACCAAATTTTCAGCATGGGATTTTTGGGACCTCACCTTATGAACACTGGCACTATCATTTCATTATTTGATCCCAAATGGTGATTTTGTGCAGTGACTGTGAAATCACCTTCCGGGTCCGAGTCATGAAGCGACAGTCACAGTGTTCATGAAGTGGGATCCCAAAAAGCCCATGCTGAAAATTTGGTGAAAAAATACATAAAAATGGCAAAATTATGAACATAAGTTCAAAACACCATTGAAATACATTATATGGCACGTACCATGATTCCTCAGTTAGCGGTTCAGATTTGAAGAGTTCAGATTTGTCCCGGTCCACAGAAGATGACAACAGATGACCTGTGGATGTAAGTACAGTATAGCGAAAGGAGGGGTGGGGTGGTGGGTGCACAGTGGGAGAGTGGGGATGGGGATGGCAGGGATGATGATGGACTGTTTACTTTTTTTCAGGATAAAGCAAAAAAAAAAGCCATCAGGGACGGTTTTCTTTTTTTCAGCTAAACAATAAATAAGTGTTTTGGGACACTGGGAGTGGGCTCCCCAGAGTCCCACACTACTGGGAAAGGGGGGTGTTTCTAGTACTGACACAGGGATTGTGCCCCCTGATGTTGGCAAACCACACAGGGGTCCACCCATGGTAGTTGGAGAGTGGGGGCCACTAGGCACCAGGGAAACACATAAAAGGGGTTGTGGGGTTGTCAACACACAGGGGACAGCAGTTCCACCTCCAGCTCCACATGCTGTCAGTCATCTCCATGCTTGACTGCAAGTGGATAGTTCATGTTCAAAAATGTGTTATGTGTGAAAATAAGCTATGTCTATTTTCGCCCATACCACATTTTCGAACATGAATTATCTACTTGCGGTTAGGCATGTAAATGATTGACACACTTCATAACTAAAGGAAAAAACACCTGCCTTTTTGTACCTGTTCCATGGTGTAGAGCACAGGGCACACAACTGCGAACCCAGGGGTCCTGAGTTCAAGGCCACCCTTCCCTCATCTTTTTTGCCTTCATTATAGGTGGGGAAAAAAACTATGGCGAGACTAGCTTCAAACCAAGGATCCTTGGGTGTCCCATCCCTGTGCCTTGTCCTCTGTACCACAGAGGAACTATAACAGTGTTTTTTCTTTAGTAATGAAATGTGTCAGTTATCCTTGTTGCAAGTGGATATTTTATTTTCAAAAATGCAGTATGTGTGAAAATAAGCTATACTTATTTTCACACCACATTTTCGAACATGAAATATTCATTTCATAGAAGACAGCGATCCTGTCCCAGTCCACAGAAGATAACAAAGTACAACTGTTGGAGGTAGGTATGGGGGTGGTGGTTGTGGGGTGATGGGTGCTCAGTGGGGGGGTCGGGATGGTGGAGGGAGATGGCGGGGATGAGGGACCGTTTTCTTTTTTTCCAGTAAAGAAAAATATTAACATCAGGGGACTGTTTTCTTTTCACAGGTACAATGTAATTATTATTTAGGGACACTGGGAGTGGGTTCCTCAATGTCCCACACTGCTGGGGGGCTTCCATTGCTGACACCAGGACTGGGCACCCAATGTCGGCAAACAATAAGACAAAGGACTGAGAGGGCATCTGACACTGGGAGCGGGCATCCCAGTGTCAGATTATATTACTAAAATAAAATTATGACAATGGGAAGGTGAGGGTGCAAGATAAGGGGGGCACTAGACACCAGGCATAGGGAACAATGATCAGTAGGTGGGGGGTCCCACTAGACACCAGGGAAAATGATAGGTTATAGAAAAACCTGCAGTCAGCAGCACAAGTTGCAACTGTGGCTGCAGAAGTCAAGAAAATCCTGCTGTTCTCATACAGAGAACATTGGGAGAAGCGGTCCTCTCACTAAGCTTGGCACCTGAGATTTTGGGTGCCCAGAAAAGGTGTTTCTTGGCACACTTTCAAGAAAGAAACATAAGAATATAGCTAAACAGGTCCTGTTTAGCTAGATTCTGATGTTCCTTTTTTCAGTTCCATTCATTTTTATATGTTTTTGTAACTTTCGTTTTCTCGCAAACTGGAAAACAAGATGGCAGACACAGGAGACCTCTGTGAAAACCGTTTATGACCCTGTGTGTGAAAATACTAGCTCTTGCAATAATAAAAGTACTTTCGTGCCTGACATAAATTTTCCCATAGAAATAATGGGAAATGTAATAACTTTTGAACAGATTAATATTTTTTCACCAAACCTTCAAAAGGCATATATGTGAGGCAAAGGCGTTGTGCCCTGAACATTTCAGACCATAACCTAAAACTGCTTCTGAGATACAGGTGGACAAAGAAATGGCAAAAAAGTGGTAAATTTAGGAATTTGTGAACTTTAATAACTTTGGAACTGTTCAATGGATTCACACGAAATTTGCTACATCAAGAGACCTGTGCCAAGTTTTGTGCATATCAGTTAAACCATTCCAAAGTTATTAAAGTTCAAAAATGTGGCTTTAACAAAGAAGTTTACACTCAACCCTAACTATACTGGCACTATAGATTGTATATAAGTTGCAAAAAAACTTCATTAATGCTCCAGTTAGGGTCAAAGTGACAAAAGTTGGGAAATTAGGCATTAGGATTTCCCTAACACCCCACCCTCCCAAACCAGACAGGAGAGCAGGTGTGGAGAGTGCCTTGGGCTTTTCAAGCCTAATGTTCAATGCATTCTGTCTGTAAATAAGGTCAGATGTGTAGACTTTATAAGAATGGGGTGAGCATTAACAAAGTTTTTTGCAACTTATTTCCTTACTTTTTGAAATAGTACAATAGTATCCTTATTTTACTGTGGGAGAGCAGGGTCCTTTGGACTCTGCATTCCCATCACTCCATAGATGTATTTATGTATGTAGCTCTGGGCCCTGTGCTTCCATTTATAGGGCAACAGTGACCAAATTGTCAGCATAGCCATCTTATTACCCCATCTCATGTACCTGGTATCACAGACAAATAAGGATATGATTGTCCCTGGATCCCCACCCAGAAATAACTGAGGCCACCACCTCCTTGCTTTGGATGCTTTCTGGCAGAGTTTTATTTAAAAGGCACAACTGTAGTTACATCAAATTTATCCCAGTTCATTTGCACAGTCAATCTTTATACAGTGGACATAACAGTCCTCCGTCACTTCAAGGACATGGTGGTTCATCGTGGTTCTTCGCCAGGTTCTCTTCATCTTCCACCTTGCTTCTCGGGGTCCAGACACCGTGATCTGGCCCCCCCTTCCAATCACCACCACCAGGTACCACGCTTACTTGGACCACTTCCCCCCAGCTAGGTGAGGACACAGGGATCCACCCACTAGCTCTATATCCTTCCCCCTCCCCCCGTTACTTCCATGCCTGGGTTCCTTTGTCCCCAGTCCATAGTACCTGTCCCCCCTCTACCTACACCCCCCATTTTCCTCTTGCTCCCAACACCCCTTCCACTGGACCATCTCCAGCTTGCGATGGAAGATGGGACTCCCCACTTGTGGGTCAACCCCTCAGCCCCTTCCTACTGATGTCCCACACCAGCTCCCGGAAAGGCCGGAGAAACAGTCCCATGCCGAATTCGGTCAGGTGGCCCCTGTCTGACCTGTAGACTGCCTCCTGCTCATAGGAGATACCCTTATGCTGGATGTGAACCCCTCCCATTTCTATGACTGCTCTGGCCACCTTCCTATTCAACCATTTGTGTGCCACCTCCACCGCCTTAGGCACCTTCGCTCCCCTCCACACCCTCCTAGTTGTGATCTTCGACCAGCCAATGACCACCCGTGGCCATCAGCTCTTCAACTTCTCCAGATCCCCCTAGATATCCCTCAACAGGGATCCCCATGGCACTGACCCCAGGTTGTCCCCCCCCTAGATGGATGATTATGCTGTCTGGTGCCGCCCAGCGCACCCTTAACTCCTCCAGCATGGGAAAAAGCTACGACCACCTCATGCCTCTCAGGCCCTTCCACCACACCTTGGTGTGTTCCGCTCCTGGGTGCAGCTGTGCCCCTATCCTTGTGGCAGCTGTGAACCTCTCTGCCCAATACATGAATGAATACCCCATGATCTGCACCTTCCTCTTGGAACCTGCCGTGGGAAGAGAAAAAAGGGACACTAATTAGCAATTGTCAGCATCGCACGTACCTTCTGTAACACTTTGATGTCCACCTGCCCACCCGCTGGACCTCCCCTTCTCCCCCTCCTGCAGCGGCCACCTTTGAGGCCACACCAACCCTGAAAGAGTGTGGGGCAAATTCGTTGGAGTTCTCTCCTGCGAATGCCACTGCCTTCTTCAGCACCACCCCAACCTGGAAACCTGTCGCTGGGGACCCATTCCCGTGTCTAAACCAGGCTCTTGATCCAGGTCTTTGCACCGCGCTACAGTCAAGCATGGCCTGGATCATGCATACTCCCACCCCGGTTGCCTGCATATCACCACTGTGCACCCTTTTCCCTGCTGGTCTGTTTTAGACCTCCAGAGCCCTATGACCACCTTCCCCTCCTCCAGGCTCACATTCTCCTCTTGCAAACCAGCTGCGGACACACACTTCCTGGGTGCCACCATCTTGCCTACCTTAAAAGCTCCCCTCACCATGACTGCAAATATTGCCCAGAAAAGACAGGCCTCATTTGCTGATGTACAAACATGGTCTAGTGCCCTTACTGCCCTCATGAGGAGGGGCCCCATAATGGGTTTCCTCCCATCCCGTCTAGTGCCCTGCCCTCTCTGCCATCCCAAGAACATCCTCCTGATGGCCCAGCTGCCTGAAGTGTCCTCCCAACTGTGATCTTGACATGTCCAGCTGATCCCAGCCAGCTGGACCCCCATGGTGGTGGGTGCCACCCCCCCTCCCACTTCTCTACTATGTACTGCATGACTTGCTCCTCCCAGACTGGGTCCCTGTTTTCCAGCCCTGCCTGGCCCAAAAAACCTGGAAGCTGTTGAACGCCCCTTTGTAGGCCTTCAGGGTGTTGGGCAACCATGACCCTCTGTACAACACCCTGGCTTTCACCCACCAATCTCCCACATCCAGTCCGGGACCCTGGTCTGGGTAGCCACTGCCTGTGGGTCCAATTCCTGGAACCGCTCCATCTGAAAATGAGAAAGACAGTCAGCCACCTTGTTTCATACCCCCTCAATGTGCTGCATCCTAAATGACAGGTTCAAGTGCATCCCCAGCAATACCTTGCACCTTAGAACCCACCCCAAGGATTCCATACAGCTGCTCTGCCTGTTGATCACCTCTGCTATGCTCTTGTTGTCGCACCAAAATAATATGCTGCGCCCTCCCATCTGGGCACCCCATACCTTGAGGGCCACCCATATGGGAAATATCTCAAGGAAGATGATGCCCTTCATCCATCCCTGCTCCTGCCACCTGGCCAGCTAAGCCTCCAAGATCCACTGTCCTTGAAAATAGGCTCCCATCCCGAAACCCCCTGCCACATCTGTGTACAGCTCCATGTCTGTGTTACAAGCCCATTCCTCCTGCCAAAACATCACCCTGTTGTATGACTCCAGAAACTCCTCCCATACCTGTAGGTCTTCTTTTATGCCCTTATTTATATCCACCCAGTGATGAGACTGCCTTGACTTGCCCGTGACCCTACCCAACCTTCTCATGAAGGCTCTGCCCTGGCTTATGGCCTTGCAGGAGAAATTAAGGTGCCCCAGCAGCTGTTGTACCTGTACCAGTGGCACCCTCTGCCTCCTCCCCACTAGTGAGAGCAATCCCCGCAGCCTCGCTACCTTATCTCCTGGCAGATGGAAGCATTCCTGCTCCGCATCCACCTTGATCCCCAAAAACTGTAACTTGCGGGCCGGTCCCTCTGTTTTTTTCTGCTGCCAGTGGGATCCCTATCCTGCCACACATGTCTTGGAAGTCTGTCAACATTTCTTGCGCCTCCTCCTAATTGGCTCCGATCAACAGGAAATTGTCTAAGAAAGGGACTACCCTCCTATGCCCATAATGGGACCCAAACACCCATTGTACCCAAGAGCTGAAAGCCTCAAACATGGAGAATGCCACCGAGCAGCCCATGGGCATCGCTTTGTCAAAATATATACCGCCATCAAATTGGAAACCCAGCAGGTCCCAATCTGTGGGATCTACTGGCAGCAGCCGAAAGGGTGACTCGATGTCCGTCTTTACTAATCATGACCCCCCCGGCCGCCCGAACCAACTCGACTGCCTGGTCCAGGGAGGCATAACAGACTGTGCTCAAAGCCTCCAGGATCCCTCCATTCACCGACTCCCCATCTGGGTAGGAAAGGTGATGTATGAGCCTGAACTCCCCTGCTTGCTTCTTTGGTACCACCCCCGGTGGTGATACCCTGAACTGCTCGCAGGGGGGGCTCAAGCATCGGCCCTTCCACCCTCCCCGCCCTGACCTCATTCTGTAGCTTCTTTCACACTCTGTCCTCCTTCCCTCTTACCGAACCCAGGTTTTTAGCCCACATCCCCCCCCGTTTTCCCTCAAAACCCAGTGAGAAACCACTCCTAAATCCCACCTTCAGCAGCTCCGCCCCTGTCTTGTCCGGGTAGCCTGCTGTCCAGGCTTCCACCACTCCATAATTGATGGGGGTGTGGGCTAGGGTATACCTCCACTTCCCCACTCCGTGTCCCCACTTAGTTTCACCCATAGGTGAGAAGCATACTCCTCCATTGGCCTCCCGGCCCTGTTTGTCCCCGACCATTCTGAAGAGCTGTTCAGGGGCTGACCACCTGCTTGGCTGGCTTTCTCTACCTTTTGCCGGCATTCATCACTGGGTGTGCCCCCCCTGTACCATGAGCAAACATGTCTAAACTTGCAGCTAGGCCATGCACACAATGCCCTGTTGAAAGCCCAGCAGGCTTTGATGCCCAGGACCGGCGGGACTTGCCTCCCTTGCTCCATTGTCTGCCCTGCTGCTGATCCTGACAGTGTCCTTACCCACAACTCTGCATGGGTGCAGTCACACCTCAGGTCACCCTTAGCTGCCATTCTCCTTCGGAATGCCTCATCAAGCCACCCAAAACTCAGCCTCACCTTATACGTGTCCCTGATGATCGCCATATACATCAGCAATGGGATCGCCAGGTCTGGCTGCTTCTCTAGCACCAAAGTGCTATAAATCAGGAAACCCACTTGCCATGTGTCAGTACTTTTCCCTTTCAGCCGAGCTTCCTCTGCCTTGTGCCCCATCACCACCAATGCTACTGCCATCTCTGATTTGCCCACTGATTCTCGCTGTTCATATTTTTTGGCTGTCTCTTCATCCACCAAACCAAAGATATCCACATACTCCCCTTTCCATATTTTCTCCTTTATGGAGGCCAGAACGTGGTCACCCAATGTGAAACCAGGTGGCCCATTGTATAGCTTCAGCGCCCCCCTCAGTGCCCGTCCCATTCTTGTCCTGCTCGCCCTTCTCCTTGATGGCCTGCTGAGCCCGCTCCATCTTTGAGACCCCTTCCTCCCCCATATCCCGCAACAGGCCTTCGATATATTCTTTTAAATCTGACTCATTGTTCATATCCACATCATCCTTACCCCCGTCTGGCTGGGGCCCTGCCAGGGCTGGGCTGGTCCCACCGTCTGCACTAGGTGCCGCCGGCGTGTTGGGAACTGCCCTCTTTGGCCATTTGTTTCTCATCTCGTCGCCCGCTCTTTCCACTCTCTCCTTCTGCTTCCTCTAGGCTTTCTCCTCTGCATCCCTCTTTTTCGCTGCCTCGACCAAATTGGTCATCTGCTTCATTAGCTTTGCTGCATCAGCCAACATGGAAGCACTGGACACTGTGGGTCTCCTGGGTGCCATAGTTTTCACAGCGACCAGTACTGCACAAGAGACCCACAAGATCATGCCGGGAATCATTTCATTTTTTTTCCTCCTCCTGTGCACCGGGTGGTACTCTCTGACCTGTCACTGTTCCTTCTCGGAGCCATTCCCCACCCCTCTGGCCTATGTCCCCATGGCACACTCCTGCAGGCCCCTTCCACCAGCTAGGCCCCTTCACCTCTGTGGGCCCCCTAGCTAATCCCACTGCTTGTTTTCTGGTTGCAGCCCTGACCGTGCTCTGCCACATGGCCCTCTGGCCTGCCCCCCACCCTCTGAACCCTCAGAGCCACCATATTGCTAGACTGCTACTTGCCCTGGGCTCCCCAGCCTCCCGTAAGCCTTGCCGCTACTCCTCCAATCCCCGCCAAGCAGCTGGATACCAACACACTTTATTTCCCCCTACCACACACCTTTATATCAGCTAGTCCCGCCTTGCTCTACATGTTTTAACAGGGATAGGAGTACAGGAACACTCACATACCCAGATTTCATGCCGAGGACACTGTGAACCGACTGCTACTGTAAATCCATAACTTGCAACGTCCGACAATACCTATTTTTTACACTTTCTTGCTTAGGGAATCAAACCCCACCACCTTCCTTTTCATACACAGGCACCTACCCAAATGAACCAGAAACACTGCTTGCAGATATGCCCCCATCCATTCCCATTCAGCACCCTGTAATTAACTAAAATGAGGGGCCTTAAACTCTGAGGGGCCACACAGAAAACACATTTTTGGACCTGCCCTGTAAGGCCTTGTCCTTAAATCCCAACTGCGACCACAGCCGGGCACGCCTGATATCCATGTGTGGTTAGCCACATACAGGGGCCCTTAAAACTCTGAGAGGCCACCCAGCAAACACCTTTTGCCCCAGCCCTGTAAAGTCTTGTCCTTGGATCCCAATTGCACCCACAGCAGGGGTGCGTGATATCCGTGTGGTTATACATGGTCCCTGCCATAACGCGACAGCTTCCCCATTAAAGGCCTTGCTTGCCCAATTTTTCCTGCCCTCATTGCTATTGAGGCCCCCCCTTGCTGCCCCCTGCCTTTCTCAGAAAGCCTCCTGCCTACGACCATGCCATCGCGTGGCCTGGTGCTCTGACACACCACTCCACAAAACATGACCTCCAATGCTAGTGCCCTCTGCGCCACCTCTCTGCTCATTTTACAAAGGGCCTAACGCCTAGAAGCCACCATCCTGGTCACCCCCTCCATTGCTGCGAGGCCTTGCTCCCTGCTGCTGGCATGGCCTTGGCCATGTGGCTCTGCTTCTTGTCATCCACTGACTGCCTCCAATGCACTTTGGTCAGCTCACTCCTGTCCCCGCTCAGGCCTAAGCCCCTTCAACATGCTCCGTGGCTCGTGGCTACCAACAACCAAAAGGAGGGGGGTCCCACTTGGCTAGGCCACTCCCACTGGGTCCATGCCTGGGCCAACCACTCATGCTTTCCCCACCCTCCTGTAAGCCTCTTCTCTCTAGGGATTGACCACGCCTGCTACTTTGAAGCTCTCATGCTGCCCCAGCCATACCAAGCATTGAGCATCCATTTGGCCCCATCCACTCCCCTGTCATCCAAGAACTGACCCATCTCCTGTTCAAATGGCCACCACATGGCCCAAACACCACTATCCACTCCCGCCACTCCCCTGTTCAAACGGCCACCGACTGGCCTCTGGCACCCCTTTTAACCGCTACCCACCCGTACCATCAATCCCTTGCCTCTGCTTACTGATGCTAGTGTGGCTGCAAATCCTGAAATTTCCAACTTGTACAATACCATCCATGATGATTGCGCAAAATCGGAACCTTTCCGACCCGTTTCAGAGATTTCCAAACACGTAGCTGCATGCACATTATAAGCTTTAGTCCCCTTTGCCTTACCTCACTCTGCCAACAAATGTGCTATAGAATTGAATTTCACAGCTAGAAAAAGAGGGCTCCCATAGGGTTGTCTGCCCTTAAATACCCCCCAGGGCTCCCTCCTACAGCCCCTGCTGGCCCTTCCCCCTGTCAATCCCCAGCGAGCACCCTCCCTTTTGGTGACATCATCTGTGATGCCCCAGCCCCTTTCTGTATTCCTCCCCCCTTTCCTACCCACCTCCCCCCAGGCCTTCTTCCTGGCTGGGTCCCAGGCCAACCTGGCCTGCCCTTTAGTGGCAAGCCTAATTATGCCATCTAAAAAAGGAAGAAAATTCATTGCAAAACAACTTTGTTAATGCATAAGTTAGGGTTGTTACTACAGCAACAAAAGCAGGGAAATGTGGTGTTAGGGTTTCCATCCCTAATACCCAACCCCCACCCTGCAGAGACTGACAGGCATCGGGGGGGTGCCTTGAAGTCGTCAGCCCTAATGCTCATCCTATTCTGTAAGTAAATGAGTTGAGATGGGTACAGTATAGGAAAATGGGGACACCCCCAACACCGGTCAGTCTCCTCAGGGTTGGGGTGGGGTGTTAGGGTTGGAAACCCTAACACCACTTTTCCCTTCTCTTGTCGCTGTAGTAAGAACCCTAACTGATGCAGTAACAAAGTTTTTTTTGCAGTGAATATATCTATATACAGTATGTGTGTGCATGCTATACAATTTTTTAGATGACATTTCTAGTTTGATCTCTCTAAGTCAGTGTTGGGAAGTATTAAAATAAAAATAAGACCCTTAGTGTATTCTTCATAAAGTTAATTACTGTGCAGATATATTTTTCCTCATGTTTTTTTTTCTTTCTTTTACCAAGAAATGCCTTTAAGTGTCCCGTTCTGGGTGCGAGAGATGAAAGCAAGGGGGATAAATTTAATAACTTCTTAATGCCAAGAACTAGTTAGAGGGGTTACCAGTAGTTGTCATTGAACTGGTGACATAGGGACAATTCCCTGTCTACTTTGCGGACTAATGATTGTTTCTAAATGGTTTCTTCATGCATCTTGTGTGCAATAAAATTGTCAATTTCTGACCAAGGTTCAGATGCAGTAAGAAAGGGCGAGCTAGAAACTACTGACTTTAGTAGTGTGATTGCTAGGGTTAGCACTTCCCTTAAACTTTATGTTAGAAACAGAGAAACATAGAAGTAGACAGCAGACAAGGACCACTAGGCCCATCCAGTCTGGCCATATACACTACCTGTAACAGTGGCCGTTGTCCCTACTTGTTCATTGTCTTAGCGTCGCCTTCCTACCTCTAGGATTCCCGTTTGCCTTTTCCATGCTTGCCTGAATCCCGCCACTGAGCTCGCTCCCACCACCTCCTGGGGTAGGCTATTCCATGCATCCACCCCCTTTCTATAAAGAAGCACTTCCTCACATTTCCCCTTATCCTGCCCCTTCCAATTGCATATCATGCCCTCTCATTCCTGTACCTTTCCTGTAGTGAAATATGCCTTCCACCTGCATGTTGTTTATGCCCTTGAGATACTTGAAGGTTTCTATCATGTCTTCCCATTTCCTCCTCTCTTCTAGTGAATACATATTGAGGTCTTTTAATCTCTTCCCATAAGTCTTCTGTTGCAATCACTGCACCATCTCAGTTGTCCTTCTCTGAACCACCTCCACCCTGTCTACATCCTTGCGAAGATGCAGCCTCCAGAACTGCACACAGTACTCCAAATGTGGCCTCACCAGAGTCTTGCATAGTGGTATCACCACCTCCCTCCTTCTGCTAGTGATAACTCTTCCTATGCACCGGAACATGTCACTGGCCTTCCCTACAGCCTTAGTACACTGCCTGGCCACCTTTAGGTCATCTGAGATGATAATCCCCGACCCCAGATCTCTCTCCTCCCTAATGACTGTCAACAACTCCCCTCAATCCTGTAGCTCTCTGCAGGGTTGCTGCACCCCAGCTGCATGATTTTGCACTTCTTTGCATTGATACTCAGTTGTCACACTTCGGAACATTTTTCCAGCTTTTCTAGGTCCCTCCTCATTTTTGCCACCCCATCTGGAGTGTCTACCCTGTTGCAGATCTTCGTATCATCTGTAAACAGGCAGACCTTCCCCTCCAGTCCTTCCGCAATGTCACTTATAAAGACATTGAACAGGACTGGCCCCAGAACTGATCCCTGAGGAACTCCACTGGCCACCCCTCCTTCCTCGGATTAGATCCCATTTACCACCACCCTCTGTTTTCTGTCCCCCAATCAGTTTTAAACCCAGTTTACCACTTTGTGGCCCACTCCCAGACTTCCCAACTTATTTATTTATTTATTTTATTTGTTGAGATGTTTCACCAGGAAAGATACACTGAGCAGCTTAATGCTCGTCTCACGGTACATCCTGGGGAAGGGGTAGTGGGATGACAGTAGTACCAATGACAAATCGTACAGTAATACATAGATACATAGACAGTGTCGGCAGATAAGGGCCTATGGCTCACCCAGTCTGCCCATTTGAGCTTGTAAGTTCAGTTTGTTTTCCTAGAAGTCTGTTGCCCCTTACCCCTGACCTCCAGAATTCCTTTATGTCTATCCCATGCATTCTTAAATCCCGTGATTGTTTCAGCTCCCACCACTTCCTCTGGCAGGGTGTTCCACTTGTCCACCACCCGTTCTGTGAAGAAATTCTTTCTCATGTTTCCTCTGAATCATCCTCCTTCCAACTTCATCCCATGCCCTCTAGTCCTGGAACATCTTTTTCACTTAAAAATAGTGTTTTCCTGCACCCTGTTCCTCCCTGTAAGATACTTGTATGTCTCTATCATATCCCCTCTCTCCCTCGTCTCCTCCAGGGAGTACATGTTCAGTTCCTTCAAATACAGGGGAGGGATTAAATGCAGTAATACAGTGGTACAATAGATACAGCATGGTACATACATTCAAGCAAGGTCTAGGAGTGAGTAACATAGTAAGAAGTACATTCATGTGAGAGGCATCATTTACAATACAGGAAGAGCATAGATGACAGGTATACAATGCATAATACATACAATTGTTAAGAGCAGTGCTCAGCCATGTGCCTAGGAGGAGTGCAGCAGGATTTTGTGGGTGGTACACTGCAGCAGTTACAGTATCCTTTCGCAAGGTGAACATGACTTGAGGTTAAGTGCTAGACCAAGAGGGGTGCAGTAAGTGCATGAGGTAGGGGGAAGGAGAGAAGGTAGACAAGAGTTAGGTGAGGAGGGGGTCAGAAACATGCACAGGAAGGGGTGAGATCGTTGTGTAGTGCAGAGGTAAGAGAGAACAGGGAGGAGGAGAAGCAGATTTGAGGAGGCAGAGAATTCCACAGTTTAGGCAGGTGATACGAGAAGGCTTTCTGTCCAGAGGATGTGGTTCTGCCAGGGATAGACAGGGTGTGAGTGTCAGCAAGGGATCTAAGGGAGTAAAGGGAAGGGGAAGGGGTACCAAGAGAGGAGGAGATGTATGAGGGGAGGGAACTAAGTCAGAATTTAGAGATGAACTTGGCACCATGTAGAATGTTCCAATTGTGGAGGGGAAGGAAGTTGAGGGAGCGGTACAGATCATAATGGTGGGTTAGGAGGGGGGCGTCAAGAGCGAAACGACAGAAGGAGTTGAAGAGAGAGTCCAGTCTGGATAGGTGGGACTGTGGGGTGGCACCATAGCATTTATCAGCCTTTTATGAGGAACGGTGTTGAAGGCCTTGCTGAAATCAAGGTAGGTGGCATCCACCGCTCTCTCCTGATCCACTTCCTTCACCACCCAGTCAAAAAAATCTATTAGATTTGTTTGACATGAGCTTTGTGCTGTGAATCAATGCTGCCTTGGATCCTGTGTTTCATTGGATTCTAGGTGATCCACAGTCCTTTTCTTAAGCAATGTCTCCATTATCTTACCCACCACTGAGGTGAGTCTGACCTGCATATAGGTTCCTGCCTCCTCCCTGCTTCCACTCTTGTAAAGAGGGATTACATATGCCCTCCTCCAGTCCTCAGGAATCACTCCTGTATTGAGCAACTCACTGAACATGGCCACCAGTGGTGCCACTAGCTTCCTCTGCAGTTCCCTCACTATCCTGGGGGTGTGTCATCTGGTCCCATTGCCTTGTCCACCCTCAGTTTTGTGAACTCCTCTAGGACTCTCTCTTCTGTAAACAGGCTGGTGTTCACCACCTTCCCCCCTGTGTATCTGTTGCCTAGCTGTGGTCCCTGTCCTTCCCCTTCTACAGTGAAAACAGAACAGAAGTATTTATTCAGTAATAGTGCCTTTTCCAAGTCTCCCTCCACACACACCCCTTCCTCCCATCTAAGCCTTACGATCCCACCTCTGGCCTTTATTCTCTCACTGATGTACCTATAGAATGTCTTGTCATCACCTTTTGTGTTAATCTTTCCTCTGTTTGTACCTTTGTGCTTCTCACAGCTTTCCCTGCTTCCTTCAGACAATCTAGGTACACCACCTTATTCTATTCCTTCTGCAACTTCTTTTATTTTCTGAAAGCCTGCCTTTTGGCTCTTATTTTCCCTGCTACAACTTTAGAGAACCATAGTGTCTTTTCCTTCTCTTGCCCTTGTTCTTCAGCCTAATGCACTGATTTGTTACCTTTTGAGGTGTGCCCGTTGTTCCTACTGATCTTATCATGTACAGTACAGTGTTAGCCCTGCCCCAGTTTCACACTGGGCATCACTGGCTCCTGCAGCATGGTGTCCTGTATAGACCAATGTTCCCCAGTCTGGATTCTCATTCTGAAGGGTGAAACTGAGACTCTCCCACTGCTCCCCACAAAAAAAAAATCTGCGAGTCAGTTTGGAAATGGTGTGGGTGTGAGCTCACCTAAACATGGTTTTAATTGCTAGTGTTGCACTGCGCATCCAATTCAGTTGCCTTTCAATTAGATTAATTTGGTTTATTGATTTTGAGCATGTAAACAGCAGGCTCCAGCACTACTGGTACTGCGAAGTCACACAGATAAGCATGCGACTGTAGGCATCCAGTAGCATTAGGACTGGAGGTACAATCTGATGGGGCACCAGGCAAACTGTGGTGCATCAGTTGGCAAAAATGAAGATTTTTTTATCAGTTTGTATCTAAACAGACCCCTGCTCTACTTGTTAAATACTACGACTCTCTGACAGATGAAACTTTAGAAAGTTTTCTTTTACAACACGAGAGTGCCATGCCCTGTCTTATTGGTATGGCTGTAACTGTGGTCCTGAGCCCAAAACATAACTAGGGGTTTGTGTTTATTGTTGAAATGTGTGCTCTTGTCCTTTTGCTGCTTGGGTGGTGGGGGTGTAGAGTTAGACTTAGAAACCCTAACGCCACCTTTCCTTAGTTTAGAGACATTGACTTGCACCCTAAATGCTGCATTAATGCAGTTTTTCTCAGGGTATTTCCTTTCTTTTTGAGATAGTGGAATCACACCACCTGCCCCAAGCACATAACTTCCTTCATAGCAGGGGCTCTGACATCACTTCCTCAAAACTGCTAACAACATACACCTACTTCATATCCTTAAAGGCACAGCACACTGAATAGGGGGTAAAGACACTCACAAGCTTGCACACACTAAAACAAGAACAAAAACCAAAAAAGCATCGGTAACTGGAAGGAACACAGACATGTTGGGAGTGGTGCAATGCACTGGCTGTGGAGCAGCAGTCTTCTGGGAGACATTCTGGAAACTGCGTTGCTGCCCTATTTGCAGGCACCTCTCTGGTCTGAGGAAAGAGGTTGTTCGTCTCCATTCTGACCTGGCAAGGATTCAGGAAACCTGCTCCCCCACCCAGAGACCACCCAGGCCACTGCCACTACCCTCAGAGGTTGCCAAGAAAGAGGAGTGGTTGGACCACGGTGGGCTCAGGGAGGGTGAGGGTTGGAACAGAGGCACATCCTCCAGTTGTGCCTCTCTCACACCATTCGCCACTCTGGCGAAGCATGGTTCCTCTATGGAGGCACCTGCAGTGGAGACCAAGGAGGATGCTGGGAACCTCCACAATGGAGACCCACAGGATGGTGGCCCAGGACCCCACAGGGGAAGGAAACAACTCCTGGTGGGGGACTCAATTGTTAGGGGGTAGAACTAGGGGAGGGAGGGAGGAAGGGAGGTAAGGTGCCTGCCTGGTGCCAAGGCTTGGAGGGACAGGAAATGAATCCTCAGGATCGGGAGCAGCAGCAAGCGGAGGGAGCTGGATGTCATTATCCACCTAGAACGAATGACCTGGCTGAGAATGGGATCAGAGCAGTGCAACAGGAGTTTGTGGAGTTGGGGAGGGGCCTTAGACAAGTAGCACACATGGTAACTTTCTTGGAAGTGCTACCTGTCTATGGCATGGATGAGGCTAGGGCACTCCACACCATGGGATTCAATGACTGGTTGAAAAACTGGTGCAGAGCTCAGGGATTTGGCTTCACTGGGGACTGGAGCTCCACCTGGAGGGATGCGGGCCTATACAGGTACGATGGTCTGCAGCTATCCTGGAGGGGAACCAGTATCCTAGGTGATAGGTTTAAATGCTTCAGTGGCAAGCATTTAAACTAGCCAAGGGGGGAGGCACTGAAGAGGAGAAGGGAAATTCTAGCCCCCCCCCAAAAATCAGGGAAATTAGTGAGGTAAACACCAAAATAGAGCAGTCGATAGGGAGAAGGGCAGGGGTAAATTGAGAAAAAGACAAAGGCAGTAGGGACAGGGGTGGGGCAAAAAGAAATAAAGCCATAAAAAAATGGAGGGTAATGAATACCGATGCCCGTAGTCTAGATAAAAATCTCCCTGAAATGGTGGCCTTGATGGAAGAGGGATGCCTGGATATTGTGGCAGTCAGACAAACATGGTACACAGAGAACCATGACTGGGGTGTCAACATACCAGGGTACACAATCTACAGGAGGGACAGGGAGGGAAGAAGAGGAGGAGGAGGAGTAGCTCTCTATGTAAGGGAAGGTATAAAAGCAACAGAACTAAAGGGTAAACAGGGAGGACAAGAGGCACTGTAGGTCACCCTGGAGACTGGCAATGGCTCCACAATCCGCACAGGGGTTGTATACAGACCCCCGTCTCGGGGGGAGGAAATGGACAAGGAAATGATAGAAGGCATCCTTGGGATGGCAGAGAAAAGGGGAGATATTGCTGATGGGGGACCTGAATATGCCAGATGTTGACTGGAGCATCTTTGCTGTAGCCACAACCAAGAGCAAGACAATTCTCGATGCCCTACAGGGGGCATGCCTCAGACAGCTAGTTTTGGAACCCACTCGGGAGAGAGCAACCTTAGACCTGGTACTCTCAAATGGGGATAGAGAGAGGATCTCTGATCTTGAAGTGGGTAACCATCTGGGAACAAGCGATCACCAAACAGTGTGGTTCACGATAAACTTAGCAGTAGAGTCAAGCCACACAAAAGTGAGGGTACTGGACTTCAGGAGGGCTGATTTTGACAAAATAAGAGAGTGGCTCAGAAAAGCACTAGCAAACAGGCAAGAAGGTGGGTTGGAGCAACAATGCGGAAACACCAGAACTGCCACCACAGAGGCAACAAGTCTTTGTGTGAAGCAAATAAACAAATCAAACGAAAGAAAAAAACACTATGGTTCTCAAAAGAAGTGGCGGGGAAGGTAAGGGAAAAAAGGTAGCATTCTGGAAGTATAAGGAAACACAGAAGGAGCAGGACAGAGAACTGTACCAGTTAAAGCAGAAGGAAGCGAGTAAGGCAGTCAGAATAGCAAAGGCCCAAACCGAGTAAAAGATATCCAACTCGGTTAAGAAGGGGGGTAAAACCTTTTATAGGTACATTAGGGAGCAAAGAAAGACTAAGACAGTGATACTGAGGCTGAACAAAGAGGAAGGTGGTTGGGCAGAGAGCGACAGTGAAAAAGCAGGGATACTGAATGAATACTTCTGCTCAGTATTCACAATGGAAAAGCAGGGGGAAATACCTAATCCGGTCAGTAGAAGCACTCTGGATGGGGGGGTTGATATTCGTCCTTTCACAGAAGAAAGGGTTCTGAAAGAACTCTTAAAACTGAAGGTAGATAAAGCAGTGGGACCTGATGGGATTCACCCCAGAATTTTAAAAGAACTAAGGGAAGAACTAGTAACACCACTGACTACCCTTTTTAATAAATCATGGGAGGATGGGGTGGTACCTGAGGACTGGAGGAGGGTGGATGTGATTGCCCTTCACAAAAGTGGGAGCAAGACAGAGGCAGGAAACTACAGACCTGTCAGTTTAACCTCAGTGGTAGGGAAAATGGTGGAATCACTTCTGAAGGAAAGAATTGTTGAGTACCTAGAGGCCAGTGGGGCAAGACCCAAGGCAGCATGGATTCACAGCGGAAGGTCATGTCAGACAAATCTAATTGATTTCTTTGACTGGGTGACCAAAGCAGTAGACCAGGGAGGAGCTGTGGACATGGCCTACCTAGACTTTAGCAAGGCATTTGACACAGTCCCACACAAAAGATTAATAAACAAATTAGCCAGCCTGGGAGTGGGTCCTAGGGTGGTAGCCTGGGTAAAACACTGGTTGGACAACAGGGCACAGCGGGTAATAGTAAATGGAGTCCACAGTGAATAAAGGAGTTTTATTAGTGGGGTACCACAGGGTTCAGTACTGGGGCCGGTCCTTTTTAATGTCTTTATAAGTGACATTGCAGAGGGACTAGAAGGGAAAGTATGTCTCTTTGCAGATGACACAAAGATCTGCAACAGGGTTGATACACAAGGTGGGGTGGAAAGGATGAAAAGGGACTTGGTAAAGTTGGAGGAATGGTCAAATGTATGGCAGCTTAGATTCAATGCAAAGAAGTGCAAAGTAATGCACCTGGGAAACAAAAACCCAGGGGAAGAGTACACAATGGGGGGTGAGATACTGACAACAAAAAAATGGAAAGGGACCTGGGGGTAGTCATATCAGATGACCTAAAGGTGGGCCAGCAATGTGAGAAGGCAGTAAGGAGGGCTGGGGGGATACTGGGATGCAGAGGGAGAGGCATCACCAGTAGAAAACAGGAAGTTGTTGGCCCTCTGTACAGACAGTTGGTAAGACTACATCTGGAGTACTGTGTACAGTTCTGGAGATCCCATCTCCACAAAGACACAGACAGGCTGAAGGCTGTCCAGAGGAGGGCAACCAAAATGATGCAGGGTCTGCACAAGAAGACATATGAAGAAAGCCTAAAGGAGCTTAAGATGTATAGCCTCGAGGAAAGGAGGGAGAGGGGGACAGGATAGAAACTTTCAAATACCTCAAGGGAATCAACAAAGTCCAAGAGGGCAGCATCTTTCAGAAAAAGAGATGTGCAAGAACTAGGGGACACAATTT
Organism: Neoceratodus forsteri; assembly: GCA_016271365.2. Taxonomy (NCBI): domain Eukaryota; kingdom Metazoa; phylum Chordata; order Ceratodontiformes; family Ceratodontidae; genus Neoceratodus; species Neoceratodus forsteri. The sequence goes on from CM057449.1 coordinate 1,735,981,503, forward strand.
GAAGATAGAGGGGGGACGCTCAGAGATAATGTGAGGAAGTATTTCTTCACAGAGAGGGTTGTGGATACATGGAACAGCCTTCCTGAGGAGGTCGTAGATTCAAAAACAGTGGGAGAATTCAAGAATGCATGGGACAGACATAAGGCAATTCTAGTGGGGGGTAGGAGGAAGTAGGCTGTTGGTGAACTAGGATCTGCAGCTTATCCATTAGGTAGGGAAATGAGCAGACTAGGTGGGCCAAGCAGTCCTTATCTGCCATCAAATTCTCTGTTTCTATGTTTCTATCTATATCCTCATTCACGCAGGTCCCTTTGGGACCTGCATAAACAGATACAAATGGGAAGAGCCCAATGTGCCAAGGGAAGACTCCGTCCACCTACAGAAGTGCAGGACCCTGTGGACCCTGCATTTCCATACAGCAACAGATGTCAAGAATTCATGGGGCTGTCTGGTGGGCTGCAGAAACCCAGGGCCCTCTGGGTTCTGCACTTCCATGTGGCAGCAGACACAGACACACATGGCAAGGAATCCATCTCTTAGTCAGAGCACAGGGCCCTCTGGCAACCGTAGGTGCAGAGGAGCAGGGCCCAATGCCAACAGAAGAGTTCTCTTCATTTTATGGCACTTGGGCCATGCGGGCAACCCTGCACCCACCCTTCCCAGGCTGGGAGCTTGTGTCGCATGACAATGCCATCCCCCCAGCCTTGGCCCATCCAGCTGGGTCACTGAGCTCACTCCCAAATGGTACTTCCCCTCTGGATAACAGATTTCTTCAGATTAGAGTTTATAAACTGTTCTACATTGTGTGTCATCTATGTCATCACATGGCCCAGCCCAAAACTATACGAGGGCAGAACCGTCTTCCCTTTGAAGCACAGGATGCAAGAACACATATGTTCTATTATGAATGCAACACCCAACACTCCTCTGGGGATGCATTTTGCCCAATACTATCAAAGTAACACAAAGAACTTTGTGTTAACTATCATAGAACATGTGCCCATGTCAAAAAGAGGAGGAGATCATCTTAAAATTTTACTTCAGAAACAATCGATTGAATTTAGACCTTAAATGCTCTTCATCCTGCTGGGTTTAACGAAGTAACTGAAATCATTCCTTTTCTGTAATTTCCATCTTATCTGTTTTGATGACTCTCCATAATGTGCCTGGAAGGTAATTTTGGCCTTTCTTGTAATAATTTATTATACTTTTTCCCCTCTTGTATTATATTTCTTCCTTCTATGTAATTTTCCCTATTGTATAATATTTCTTCCTTCTCTGTAATTTATATTTTGTATGTTACACTCTGTCTTTTCCATTCTGATCAATTAAATTCTGGAATGCCATAAATCTTCCCTATATCATTATATTCAAAATACTTTTTCCCATGTGTACTATGTATCTGCAAGTTAGAGAGGCAGTATAGTTCAGTGGCTTAAGGCTCTGAGCTGCAAATCTGGAGACCTGGGTTTGAATCCCACAGCACCCACTTGCACATTGTGTGACCCTGAGCAAGTCACTTAACTTCCCTGTGCTCTCAGGTCGCAACTGTAAACAAGCTTTCAGCTTAATGTGCCACTCCTGGTTAAACAATTGTCAAAAAAAAAAAAATGTTTACTAAGTCCTATATTTTGTCATTTTTTGCTGTGCTATTCCTTACTACTTATTCACCCCACCTTTCCATGCCCACCCCTTACCTCTTATACATACTAACATACTAAAATGCCAGCAGAATAGGCCTAACGGTCTTTCATGTCTGCTCGTTTGGTCAGTCCCCAACCTGGGTGCTGACCTTGCTGTCCCCCTCGCCTTCTCTGGCTTCTCCCTTCCCAGTTCCGGATATTCTTGTTGCATTGGATTTTGCTTCCAGAACCCTTCCCCTGTACCTGTCCCACCCCCTCTTGAACCCCTCCACTGTCTCTGCCTCCACCAGCCCCCTAGGCAGTGCATTCCATGGCTCCACCACCCTCTCAGTGAAGTAGCACCTCCTCCTTTCTCCCCTGAATCTTCCCCCCAGCTTCCACCCATGCCTTCTAGTGGCCCTTCCTCCTTCCTTCGAAGCACCCCGACTGTTCCTCCCTATTTACCCTCTTCATGTACCTAAAGACCTCTATCATGTCCCCCGGTCCCTTCTCTCTTCCAATGTGTACATATTTAGCTCTTGAGCCTCCATAGGTCCTGTCTCCCAAGCCCCAAATCATTTTGGTTGCCTCCTCTGGACCCTCTCCAGGAGGTTAATGTCCCACTTTAAGTGTGGCCTCCAAAACTGCACGCAGTACTCAAGGTGCGGCCTCACCAAGCAGTTATACAGAGGGAGTATCACTTTCCTCCTTCTGGAGGTGATCCCCCTAGCGATGCATCCCAGCATCCTGTTGGCCTTGGCTGCTGCCCTCCTACAAGTCTCAGAGTTGTTCATCTTGACATCCACCACCACCCCCAGGTCCCTCTCAGCCATCGAGACTTGTAGCATTTCCCCGGTGTACACTTGGCCTGGGTTTCTGGCCCCCAGGTGGAGTACCTTGCATTTCCCTGCATTGAACCTCAGCTTCCACTTTCTAGACCATCTTTCCAGAGCCTCCAGGTCCCCCTGTAGGGCCACCCTCCCCTCCTCCCCATCCACCACCACCTCCAGTTTCGAGTCATCTGCAAAGAGACTCATCTCACTCCTTATTCCTGTCCTTATGTCAGATACGTAGGCGTTGAACAGAAGGGGCCCAAGGACTGATCCCTGTAGGACCCCACTAATGATCCTCCTTGGGGATGAGACTATCCCACCAACTACGACCCTCTGGGTCCGGTCCTGGAGCCAATTGCCTATCCATCTGATCATCTGGTTCCCCACCCCCATTTCTCCCAGCTTATCCAGCAGGCCCACGTAAGGAACAGAGTCAAATGCCTTGCTGAAGTCTAGAAAGAGGACATCCACTGGTCTGCCAGGTCCAAGGCACTTGTCACCCAGTCATAGAACTCCACCAAGTTTGTCTGACACGATTTCCCGGGATGAATCCATGCTGTCTATCGTCCAGGCACCCTGACTTATCCAGGTCCCCCTAGCCTCTCCTTGACAATGCCTCCATCACCTTGCCCACCACCGAGGTCAGGCTGACAGGCCTGTAGTTCCCTGCCACCTCCCTTGATCCCCCTTGTGGCTGGGCACTATATGCACCACCTTCCAGTCTTGGGGCACCACCCTGTCCTCAGAGAGATGGTGAAAAGCTCTGCCAGGGGTTTGCCAGGACATCTGCAAGTTCCTTCAGCACTCTGGGATGTAATTTATCCGGCCCGGTGCTTTCTCCATCTTAAGGGCTGAGGGCTTCCTCACTCTCTCTCTGCTGTGATTTCCACTTCCGTACCCCTTCTCCCCGCTTAGCCCTCCCTCCCCACCTGCCAGTGATGCCTCCCCTCTCCCCAGACCTGCCGATTGGTAAGGGTCCCCCTCCTCAGTATCTCTGTCTCCTCCCATGTATGATGCAGCACCCCATTTTTCCTGGTGAAAACTGAGGTGAAGTACTCATTTAGTACCTCAGCCTGCTCCCGGGTCTTGTGCCCATCTCCCTGATTTAATCCTGCTAATCTGCCCTTCACCCTTCGTTTTTCCCCAATGTATCTAAAGAACCCTTGTTCCCTCTCCTAATTTCCCTGGCCAGGTTCTGCTCCTTCCTTGCCTTAGCCGCCCTCACCACTCTAGTGGCCCTTCTAGCCATCAGCTCGTACTCCCCTCGATCCCTTTCACTCCTTGAGCACTTGAATTTCTTATAGACTGCTTTCTTTCCCCGCACCACCTCCTGGACCTCCCTGGTCCACCAACAGGGTTTTTGGGCCCTACCGCATTTTCGTCTTACTCTTGCACAGGTGCTGGTAGCATCCTGCACCCCTCTCCTGATGATTTCCCACCTACTATCAGCATCCATGTCTGACCCAATCCCATCCAAATGCTCCTTAGGATCCTTCCCATTTCTTAAAATCCGCCCCCTGAAGTCGGTTACTTCCGTCTTTGTGCAGCCTTCTACCCCTCCTAGGTCCAGGCAGAACCAGACCGTGGCATGGTCACTCCCCGCCAATGGGTCCCTTACCTCCAGGTCCCCAATCTGGTCACTGTCTGCCAGGACCACATCCAGTACCCGTGCCTCCCTGGTCAGTTCCCTCACCTGCTGAGTTAGGAACGCGTCTTGAAAGACATCCAACAACCTCTGTTCCCTGGTCACAGAGGATGTCATAGTCTCCCAGTCTGTTCCTGGCATGTTTAAGTCCCCAATACCACCACCGTTCCTCTGCCCAGTCTGCAGTGTCTCCTAACATCTGCCACCAGACTGTCCTCCAGCTCCTCCGCCAGGGCAGGGTCTATGCACCACTCCTATTTTTACTTGCACCCCTTGTTATCAAGGTGACCCAAATCGCCTCCACGGTTCCCTCCGCCTCCTCTACTCCCCTATGCCAATGCAGTTTTGACTATCATTGCTACCCTCCTCCCTTCCTCCCCTGTCCTTCCTGAACATAGTGTATCCTCCAGGTTCAGGTCCCAGTCATGTCTTGCAGTGGCCCAAGTCTCAGTGACCGCTGCCACATCCACTGCCCTCAGTTAGCATCGCCTGGAGCTCAGGCATTTTATTGCCCAAGCTCCTGGCATTTAGCAGGACTACCTTCCACCTTTCCTATAGTTCCATTTCCCCTGCTCGTGTTCCCACGAGATTCTGTTTTCCCTGGTCTGCACACTTTTCCAGTTGGCCTTTTCCTGCAATCCTCCTGGTCCCGAAGTGGAGACAGAGTCCTCCTTTTCGGCACCCTTGACAGCCTTTTCTCCATCCTACCCCCTTCACAAGTTTAAACCCCACTTTTCACCAATGAACCCCTCTATTTTCAACTTAAGGATTCCCTCCTCCAAATTGAGATGTAGTCTATCTCTAGCATACAGCTCCTTATCCTCCCAGGTCTCCCCAATCCCCATCAACCCATACCCTCTGGCCTCACACCACTCCCTGAGCCACTGGTTTATCTCCTAATTTTCCTTTTGTGTTTCCCACTAGCCCTTGGCACTGGCAGGATTTCTGAGAGAAACCTGTGCATCCTATGTCATGACAGACCCTGGCGAGCTCCTGAATCTTGCCTGTATCTCTAGCTCGCTATTTCCTCAATGTCATTTGTACCCAGGTGGACCAGTATGTCTGGAACCCCCACAATCCTTGCCAGCTGATATACCTCGTGCTTAGCCCTGTGCACCGTTAGTCCAGGGAAGCATCTTGTTCTAACTGGCCAGGCTTCTCCCTCCCTATCCCATTTGATACCCCTAATCATAGAATCTCCAGCAGGAGCACTCTGACCACTCCTTTCCTCCATTCCCCCTTCCATGTCCCTCATCCTCTACAGGCCCCTCCACCCAGCTGGCTCCGTATTCCACCCCCTTTCTGGGTGCCACATGCACCCCTTCTTATTTACCATGGCCACCCCTCCCTCCAATCCTATGCCTCTCCTCCTCCTGAGTATCCTTCTGTTCCTTACATCCCCTCACTGCTCGCAACTGGTTCTTCTCCCCATCTGCTAAACTAGCCTGGCTCATCCTCCCTTCCTTCCTGTCTCCATTTAGTTCCTCCTTGCTAGTCGTGCTCCCCTGGCCTAAACCCTCAGCTCCCTTACTGAATCCTCCTTGTACTTCTGGTCCTTCTCCTTTACCTTCCTCCCAACTGGTCCTTCTCCTTGCGCCTTCCTCCCTCTTCCCTGCCCTCCTGCTCTGATTCACTGCTCCCCCCATTCTCCTGCATTCCAGGTCCCCCCCTGTTCTTCCTGCTATCTGGCCCTTGCCTCCTGCCTCCCACTCCCTTTCCATCTCTAACTACCCCTGTCATGGCTACATCACCCTCCTCATCCTTGAGCAGAAGAAGAGAATTGAAGCGGTTACTGAGTGTAAGGTCTGATCCACCTCCCCGCCTTGCTTCCTTCTGTCCAGCCCTGGCCATCTGCCTACTTCCCTGAGAATGTTGTCCTCCATCCCCCCTTTGTGAGGGCCCCAGTTACCTGCCTGCTTCCTTGGTAGTGTCCTTTTGACCCCTCTGCCAGGTTCCCTATGTGACCCTGAGTATTCTCCTGCACTCCTTTCCTATGCCCCACCCCCAGTGCTTGATGCAACCCTGTGGAGATTCCCAGCCCCTTTCCCCAACCATACCACCCCCCTTCCCCAGCTTTCTCCTAATCCCGCAACCTCCTCTCTGCTGTGCTAGCTGGTAGCACACTGGGCAACCACTGAACTTCCAAGCCCAGTCCAGTATCATGGCTGCTCCACACCTGTGCACCCCACCACCCTCCCAAAGATGCCGCCCTAATGATGTGTGGTTCCATCCCTTCCAAATAGGTTTCCTTGGGTGAGCCACCAGGTTCCCCCCAGTCCAAGATACCCTACTGCCTAATCAGGTCACCCACTAATCTTAGAGACAGTCCCATTGTACACCAGTAACCCTGTTACTAGGTGCAGTACAACACATTAAACTTATAAGGGAAATGAACAACTCCCAAAGCTCCTCTCTCTCCAGCCTTTAAATCCTACCCCCAGTGGCTAGAACTACATGAGCTGTACCTGCAGCCTTTCCTCCAATTGCAGGGCAGGTGTTCCCTATAAATTCGCAGACTTCTGGGAGGGAGGGGGGGGGGGGGGTCTGGGCAGACACCTGACTCAAGAGAGAGTGTATCAGCCCTGTGTCTCCCTCCAAGCCCAGCAGCCAAAGAACCAGGCCCAAGCAAACTCCACCAAATAGGTTTTAAATCAGAAGAAATAGGGCTTTCACCAGCGCTGCCTGTTACACAGTGAAACATCCACAAAATGAGCCCCACTTACAGCCACCAAATCAGTTTACAAACATCCAGCAGCACCCAAAACAATACCCTGCTAGCCCCTTAGAAGTAAGAAAAGAACTAACCTACCAAGTAAAATCCACAAGAACCCTGTGAAAACAACAGCAGCAGCTACTGTCCTGGAACACAACTGATCCTGTCCCCTTCCAGTTCTTTCTGAGAAGACAAAGCAGCTAACACCTCAATCTGGTTCAGCTCTGCCTCCAGTCAATTGGCTGAGTGAGACCTGGCCAGACCATTAACACCCCTCCCCCACTATGCAGTAACCTTTACAGCTAATGGAGTCAGCACAAGGAATCAAAATTCAAGTCAAAGCCCCCAAAATATGTTTGCTGCCAAAGGAAACAGGACTCCAGTTTAATCAGCTTCACTAACAACACATCAAAATAGGCTTGAAATTAACAGATATAGGTCTCCAATTCAAATAACCATCTCCAAGCAAATCCCACCAAATAGGTTTTAAATCAGAAGAAATAGGCCTCTACCAGCGCAGCCTGTTACACAGTGAAACATCCACAAAATGAGCCCCACTTACAGCCACCAAATCAGTTTACAAACATCCAGCAGCACCCAAAACAATACCCTGCTAGCCCCTTAGAAGTAAGAAAAGAACTAACCTACCAAGTAAAATCCACAAGAACCCTGTGAAAACAACAGCAGCAGCTACTGTCCTGGAACACAACCGATCCTGTCCCCTTCCAGTTCTTTCTCCTTGTTTCTCCTTGTTTCTCCTCTCCTCTACACACACCATCACTTGCATCTCACCCTTCTCTTCAATACTGGGGCTGGTGGGCTGCATGTTCTTTTCCTACATTTTTTCATACTTTTCTAAGAGACTTTTGTGTGTGGGATGGTGGGACCTTACCTGGTGGCACTGTTGCCTATTCAGTTATTTCACATGTTTTTTTTTTATTTAATAGAGATTACACAATGGCAAGGAAATTTCCTGGACTCTGATTGGTCAAACTGGGACTGGAGCTGGGATGTTATCCTAGCATAACATCCCGACTGTAGTCCCAGTACAGACGGGACCGCATAAATAATTTAAAAGCAGCTCCAAACCTTGTCTACGAGCACTAGCAACCCGTGTTGCCTCGGAATTGGCTGTCCCGCCCACTCACCAGTGACACACAATTCAATTCTTCTGGCCAAAACAACTATAAATAGCGCACCCCCACCACACACAAACAAAATATTCTTTAAAAAACTACAACATAACGGCGAGCAGGCGCAGTTAGTGAACAGTGTAACGCTATTCAAACTGCCACCACTGCTGTCTCCTCCACACGCCGCACTTAAACGAATTCCTGACAATATTTTATTTCAAATAAAATCTCCTCCTCACCAAGTCCCGGACGCTCATTTCATCTCACCACATCCTCCTGGCACCAGTCGGACAGCGGAAACAGCGCAAACCACACGCCAGCGGACGATACACACCGCAGATCTGAAGCACAGACACGGAAGCAATATCAAAACCACACGCTGTGGGAGGCATACACCGGAAGCAATATGAAAAATAACAAACGAGGACATTACTGTGGAAAAATAACAAACGAGGACGTTATTGTGGGAAGTACAAACCAGCAGCTTAGTCTGATATGAAAGACATTAACAGCAGCTCCACCCACTGGTCACAACAGTAAAACAGCACTATTTTTTAATAAGTACACCTACACATGAAATAAACAGCAAAATCCACTTTTTAAATATTTTTATCTTTTCATTTTTACAGAGCGAGCCATTGTATAATAGGAATAATGCCCTCAGGGTGGGTGTTATGCTGGGATAACATCCCGCGCCTGGTGTGGACGCCCTCGGCCGTTGGCCTCGGGCCCAACCACCCAAGGTGGGATGTTATCCCAGCTTAACACCCACCCTGTTGGGCATTATTCCTTTAATAATGGATGGGGAAGGGTCTGATACGAGAATTTAATGCACACCCGAGTTGTGGGATGCTACATAAACCCTGAGGGCGAGCATCCCACAATGAGGGTGTGCATTAAATTCTCATATCAAACACCCTCTCCATCTTTTATTTTTTATAATAGCAGACCAGCAATTTTTCTCCAGCACTTTGTGAGACTGTTTGGCCCCGCCCATATACAGAATTTTGCCAGTGAGGTAGCAGCATAGTTTGACTGACCTGGCTCATGAATGTCATAACAACCAGCTGGTTGTTATGGAAAATATCAACTGGTCAGTACATTGAGAGAAATTGCTGACCAGTTATTATATGACATTAATGGATGCTGCAGTTCTGCACTGAATTTACTATTTATGTTTAGTATAAAATATTAATCATAGCCTTGCACATACATTCATTTTTGGGCTGTGCATATACTGACTGTTTCCTTTTTTACTTTAAGCACAGCATATTAAATTAACCTGCAGATGGTGTTTTCAGTACTCCATAAGCAGTGATCCTCCACATTAAAATTCATTACTTTACTATTGAGCTGCACTATGCTTACTAATGATTCTTTTTTCAGTTGTTCCATTTGTTTTCCAAATGGTAGGCCTATTCTCATAGAGTTCAATACAATTCACTTTACTTGGGGCATTCGAGTTACATTTTGTTTGTTCTCTTTTTTTATTTCCATTTATGTATGGCATTATGGTATTTAGCTCTTTCTGATATGTGTGTTCCATATTTTGCTTAAATGTTGTTTAATTCAGCACTACAGCTTTAATTTTATACTTTGAAGGATTACTTGTTGTAATAGAGCTCTGCCTTCTGATGAGGAGTATCGTGATGGACTTGAAGCGCTGTGGTATCATGCTACACCTCCATCCTACAGCAGGAGGAAACAAAGCTACCCTTTTTTGCTGCAGTACTGGGTTCTATATCTTATTTAGCTGTGATACAGCTAGTGATTGATTCCTGAACTTCTCTTCCTGAGTGCAGCCTTCTGTGGTTTTGTTGTGCTTCACTTTCTAGTGGTGTGCACCTGCCATTCCCTAAACACAAGAGTACCTGTATTTGTGTTACAGATACAAACTGACTGATATTGTATCAGGTTAAACTGTTGGTATTTTTTTTACTTCAAGGGGAAATTAGTCCAGGCCATTGGTGAAATTCCTCTACTCTTTTAGAGGAGTGCCATAGGATCTTTAACATCAACCTGAACACCCTCCAGCTTCAGAACAGGCAGACTGGACCTCAGTTTAACATGTCATCCAATCAAGGACACCTCCAACAACACAGGGTCTCGCAAACACCATGCTGGGGCATCAGTGTAGTTACTTTTAATCAAGAGGAGAGGGACCCATACAGAGCCACAACCTGGTGCTCATTGGAGTTCTCTTATACTTCTATGAGGCCTGACACTGCATTGCTTCTGAAATCAAATGGAATCAGGCTCCAGTGTGGTAAGCCTGCAAACAGTAGGCACTTTATCTATTCCAAGCATTCAATATTGAATTTATTTGTTATACCCATATCTACTACAGTAGTACTTAAACCCTGTTCTGCTCAGATTTGTCAGCTTTTTCCTGACTCAGTGATCTATTCTGCTTTGAGTACATAGAGGACTTCAGTGTTAACAAGTATACTAGTATTTGTTCTCTTTTTATATTATCTATCTTAGTACACTCTGTAACCATTATCACGGTTTGCCCTGTTTGCCCACATCAGAGAGAGACAGGAAAACCCAACTTAAATGGCCACCGGGCTGGACGTGCCTTCAGCTGTTGCAGCAACTTGGTGTCCGATTTAGTTCTCTTCTTAGTTAATTTTAATTTTTTAATGTTTTGAGCCAATTTTTAATTTGTTTTACTTATTTATTTGTCATTTATTTTCTTTTCACCTAGCTTACTTGGGATTCTGTCGGGAGCTCTGCAGATGTCCACTGGAGTGCTGTGCTGAGGACTAGCCATCTGGTTCTGGGAGCATCGCTTCTCTCGAGTTCCCTTTCCTTTGGACGTCTGCTGCTGAATTGCAATCTGAGTGTGCTGAGACTGGCAGCAATACCAGTTTGCTGTATGAGGACTTCCTTATAGTGTGCACTGGGGTTAGTCGGCTTTCCTGGAGTACCTTCGACTGTCTGGAGTTCATGGATGTCATGAGGATTGTCCAGGGTGCACACCCTACGTACTGTAGTTTGGAACCAGGACCAACTTTCCTAATTTTGGGTTGTATTGATTCCATTGGTCCGGTCCTTACACAGATAGTTTGGTGCTCCTTGGAAACAGGTGAGTTTCCTAGCTCCCTGAAGGAGGCAGTGCTAACACCCCTCCTGAAGAAAGTTTCTTTGGACCCAAACTGCAATGCAAACTACAGACCAATCTCTAACCTTCCCTTTTTAGCGAAGGTGGTTGAGAAGGTAGTGGCGGTACAGCTGGAGAGCCATTTGACCATCCATGACATCTATGAACTCCTCCAGTCTAGTTTTCGAAAGAGGCATGGTACTGAGACAGCACTGGTTCGGGTGCTCAGTGATCTCCTGATGGCTACAGATTGGAAAAACTGTTCCATCTTGGTCCTTCTTGATCTCTCATCAGCGTTTGACACCGTGGACCATGGAGTTCTGCTTGACCATCTGAGGTTCATCTGTGGTCTGTCAGGTACAGTCCTCAGGTGGTTTACATCTTTCCTCACTGGAAGAACTCAGAGGGTGGTGTCCGGGATTTATTCTTTGGACCCTATCCCTCTGTCTTGTGGGGTTCCTCAGGGATCGGTGCTGTCCCCCATGTTTATGCTGCCCCTCGGAGACATTGTAAGGAGGTATGGGCTGAGGTTTCACTGCTATGCTGATGATACCCAGTTCTACCTTTCTTTTGCATCTGACCAGAATAGAGCTCTCTCAGTCTTTAATAACTGCCTGGTGGAAATCCAGGAGTGGATGGATTCGAGTTGGTTGGAGTTGAACTCAGGAAAGACTGAATTGCTGGTTGTGGACCCAGGATGCCAGATAGGGGGGTCGGGGGTAGGTTTACCCTCAGGGCTTTTCCTTGGGGGTTTTTCACTCCCAGCCTCTGAACAGGTGCGAAACCTGGGGGTAATCTTTAATGAAGGGCTGACCCTGCATTCGCAGGTGTCAGCCGTCGTCAAGACCTCTTTTTACCACCTGAGGAATATCACTAGGATTAAGCACCTTGATCTGTCTGGTGACCTTCCCACTCTGGTTCATGCCTTCGTGTCCTCCCGCTTGGATTATTGCAACTCCCTGTATCTAGGGCTATCTGGTGTAGAAATCCGCTGTTTGCAGCTAGTGCAGAATGCAGCAGCTTGGCTTTTGACAGGAACCTCTTGGTTCTGCCATATTTCTCCGGTGCTGCACGGTCTGCACTAGCTGCCAGTACAATGGCAGGTCACCTTTAAAGTCGGTCTTCTGACTTATAAAGCCCTACACGGACAGGACCTGGACTACCTGAAAGAGCTCCTGGTACCTTACCGCCCTGGGTGATCGCTCCACTCAGCTGGCGAGGGGTTGCTAGAGATTACAAGAGTGTGTTTAAAATCTTCTGGGGCCCGGGCATTTATGCATGTGGCTCATTCACTCTGGAATTCTCTACCCTGCCAGTTACGTGAGTGTGTGACCGTGGAGGGCTTTAAATGAGCCCTAAAAACCCATCTTTGGCACCAAGCATTCGGCGACTGATTGACTGATTGGCTGTATTTATCTTAATTTTAGAAGTTTGTTCAGAAGTCTGTCATATTAACTAAGCTGATGTAATGTGTGTAATATGTGTATGTTTTTAAATCGTGTTTGGGGCCTTGGTTTTGGAAAGGTGCCATAAAAATTACGTTTGATTATTATTATTTATTACTTAATTTCTTTCTTCTGAAATGACTTTCCCTAAAGTATATTGTTTTTGTTATGCAGAACATTTTGTTCTACACTTAGTACTTCACAAAACTGCGTAGGCTGCTAGGCAAATAATTTGATCTCAATTATTCAGCTTAGTCTATATAATTCATTACAACAGTTACTGTTGAATAATGAGGTATTTATCAGGCTTTTGACTGTAGCACAACATTTAATATATTTTATTCACCAAAACTTGTTTATAGAAAAGACCAATATGCTAAATCCAATATGCAACCTTTCAGCTATGCTGAAACTTTTTCTGTTTGATTCATTTGCCTTCATGGGCTATACATTTTTTTGAACATTTAGAATTTTTGTACTTCCATGAATATTAGCCAAGTACCAGTGAATTCTCTAACTGCCCACTACTCTTTGTGATCATGCCATCTCAAAACATAAGCCAAGACTTCTGTTTCAGCTTTGGCTCACATTTATCAGTTTACTGGGGGCCATGCCACACATGTGCAAAGTCATGTCTATAGTACAGTATGTGTACCTATATTACAAACAATTAATTATAAGTAGTTTAAAGTAACTTTAAAGTGGAGAGGCTGTTAGACCTACTGGTTAGAATGCAATACTGGGAACCTGAAGACTTAGATTTGAATCCCACTACCATGACTAACTTCCTGGGTAGCCTGAGCAAGTTACTTTTCCTCCCTGTGCTTAACCTGTAACTATTTTTTTCTACTGTATCTTTGTGCTATCTGAATCTCAGTATGGGTCACCACTGGCAACAACGTTCTCTACCCCCCGTCTCTGAGATTTTAAAACATTTTGCACTAGAATTTATATGGAAGGCGCCATGTAAAATCAAATTCCAAATCATAAAACAGCACCCATTAAAAAAGTTACAATTACACTTCCACAACATTGGATGTTTTCCTGAATTATTTCCAGTCTTTCATGGGTAGCAAAAATGATAGTAATTAAATAATATTTTCGGAAACAACAAACAACGATTTGCATTTTAAATTAAATAAAACTCAATATTAACTTACGTCTAGGCAATGCTAATGGTGTAATGTTAGCAGAGTTCTCTTTTTTAACTACTGCATGAAGCAGACTAAATGATGTACTTGCTAGTATTTGTAGTATAACAATAGGTAATAGAACTGATTTCTAAGATACCAGTAGTTTCAGAATTATAATAAGCTTTACCAATTCTTGCCATGTCTGAACAAATGCTAAACAGGCAATGCAAAGGATTAAGTACAGCAACCCTGCTTTTGCATTTAAGACGCAGTCGGTTACAGTAAATTCAGAGAATCGTTATTTCATAGTTCTATGCACTTTGCAATTAAGAATGGACATTGAATGCGTTTTGAGTATTGTATGTCCCTTATAACACAACAACTTAAGCAGTGCCCCTGCATGACATCTACAAAACTAATAGAGGAACAGTATAGTTATCTTGTGTTACATTAAGGGATAATTTCCAGTCTGCTGCCTTCACAGGTAGAACTCAAACTGTTAAGACACACCATTTATTTATTTTATTCTTTGGTAACCAGGTAAAACCCACTAGGCACAACTGCCTGTTTTCTGGGGCAACCCAGGAGCACTGGGATGGTCAAGTAACTTGCTCAGAGTCACACAATATGCAAGTGGAGGTTGTGGGAATCAAACCCAGGTCTGCTGGATACTGCCAGCCAATAATATACAGTATTATCTGTTAGCCAATGACCAATAATATGCAGATGATTTAGATGTGATTTGTTCGGGTACTCACACATTTATTGGTGTTTGATACTTTAGTAGGAGGCTCAATTCAGCATACTGCTTAAGTCCAGATCGTGGCATTCTGAAGGCAATGCTTTACAATGCTTTGAAACATATAATACACATTTTTTAACCCTTTAATTGACTTGCCATGCATTTCCCTGCTGGTAATCATCTGAGACTAACAGTTTCATTTTTGTATTCTGAAAATACTTTAAAAAATTGAATGAAGTTACAGAAACAGCCATTTGTGTTATTTTCAGACAAGCACAACTATTTCAAACCATAACAGAGCATATTTAACGATTTGAGGCATCCGGCATGCAAGATTCATTCCTTATGACAGAAAACTTAATTTCAAAGCAGTTGTCATTTTGGAAGCACTTGTTTTTAAAGTGTGTAACTAGGCTCAGTACTCACTGTTTTGCAAATGAAAATCAATTTGAGGGTAATGCACTTGGATTTTAAACAGTAAATAGAAGTATACCACTATTGCAATATAAGGGTGAATTGTAATCATATTTACTCGAAATTCATCACATTAAAATTTACATAAGGAAGACAAAACCCTCCCAGCCTTGCCCTCACCACGTGATCACCAGATATTATACAATGGCAAGAAAGAATGCTGTAATCTGATTGGTCAGTGCCCTCCTTCACCAGTGAAGTTATCTCAGTATAACTTCACTTTATGAAGATTGGGCATAAATGACCACACCAAACTTAAACAAAAAAAGTTTGCACACTTCTGGGAATGTCTTTACTGTCCCACTCTGGCATTCAAGCAGTATCACAAGACACCTTGTAACCCCTGCCAACCCCAAAAGTTTCATTTTTCCGATCCTTGCCACAGTACCATAATGAAACAGCAACTCTGTTTTTCTCTTTATTTCTACCAACAGTTTTCTTGCATTATAGCTGAAATGGCTAGTACATGCACCCTCGCTACTGTAACTAGGGAAGCACATGCTCAACCGGTCCAGAGAAAGCTGCATGCAGCAGCTGTGAGAAACATTTTACAAATAAAAAGAATCCTCCAGAACAAGCACAACAAATGGCTTTTCTGCCTGAGAAGCTACCGTGCGCTTATCGGCTCATTTTGGAGCACTGAAGGTCTCGCTCCCTTTGTCCACTTGTTCCCCATGTGACTGGGCTGATTGAATGAAAGTCTGTGGCAATGCTACACTAGTCAGGGAAAACACAGTACACAAAAAGCAGAAAACAAAAATCTAAAGTTCAACGGGGAGGAGGAGACCCACAACAACAACACAAAACTGTTGAGAGGCATCCAGATGAAGAAACAGACCAACACACGTATGAACAGCACCACCTACTGGCCAAAAAGGGACTATTTCTCCCTACATATATCTCCACAATGATAAATGACCAGAAAATGAAATAGAAAAAATATTTTTTTAATTTTTTCCCCCAATTATAAATGAGCCAATGTATAATAGCAAGAATGCACTCTGGGGTGTGGGTTGTGCTGGGATAACCTCACTTCTGGGGCACTGGATGCACTTGGCCTGCAGCCTCGTGCCCAGCCACCCCTGACGTGAGGTTATTCCAGCATAACCCACACCCTGTCATACATTATTGCTAAAGCAACACACACAAGGAGGGAATTGTAATGTATTATAAACCAATCTTATAGCACCATATCTGGCAGTTTACCACCTTCCCCCTCAGTGAAGTGCAATAATGATCCAGTGACCTGTTTTCAGACAGCAGATGCTTACAACTGCTATTTGACATAAAGTTACACAAACAAGAAAAGAGATCCCCCTTAGATGATTTTTTATTGGAAATTAAACTTCGGCTGCAGGTAGATAAAAAGATTAAAAGCAGAAGTCAGGTTTCTTAAAGATGCATGTCTCTCATTCTAAGCAAGCAATAATACCCAACAGGGTGGGTGGTATTGGGCAATACTGGACTGCCCAGGGGCATAATGAGGCCCGACACCACAGGCGGAGGGCCTTATAGCCCCTGGAAGGTCTGGTATTGCCCATACTACACACCCTGGAGTGTATTATTGTGCTTAGAAAATGGGCCACTGTATTACGTATGTTGAAATAAAATAAATGTAAGTTGAAATTATAAAATTGTAAGCTGATTCATGTATTTTGTAGTAAAACAGTTCCTCCCCCTGCATTACAATTAGAGCTGGTTGTCATGGCTTAACTCCCTCCCCCCCCACACACACACATACAGGCAGTTTTCAAGATCTTTTGCTTTGCTTTTTTTTTTTGTCATATTTAATTATTAGCGGGGGAGCAAGTGAAGCAGGTGGCAGGAGCACCGAGTTGGGAGAATACAGCTGTTGGGAACGAGTGCGATCAGGCGAAACGGTCATTTGTGGAGTGTGTTATAAATCAAACATACCCAGTCCCTTTACATTTATTTGGAATCCGATCCCTGCACAGGACCCTGGTAGCGGTTGTTACATGGAGCGGCATCCACATCGGGTATTGCAGTTTGCTATAGCAAGAGAGAAAGTGTAAGGCAGGCAGCTCGGGCAAGCAGCACACGTGAGTTTCCCTGCTATGGAGAAGCATGCGCCAGGCGTTTTGAATGCTGACTGCTGGAGACGTGAAGTGGGTCAGGTTGTCTGCTTCTTTTTATTATTATTTGCTTCATTCATGTGTGGCAACACTTTAAATAATCTATTTAAACATAAATTAAAAGGGTGTTAGTGTATGTGACAGAACGGAGTAGCGGTCTTAAACAGAGCCATGTAAAAACCCAATTCTGATTTTAAAAGTGCAACTTCTTATTTGGAGTTCCTGTGTACTGCAACACTGTTTTACAGATGGGAGAATTTTTTACATTGCTGGGAAAACTGTTTCAGTAAGGAGTGAATGAATGGTGGTGGTGGTGGTGGTGGTCTCGCTAACTCTCTCTTGCTAAGCGAGTGAAAAAAATGGTGGACCTTTCAAAATGAAATAAGAGGACTTTAGCCAATTACAGACCAGGTTGAGCAGCAGGATTTTGGTGATGGGGTTGGCTGGGCTGGTACTTTTAAAGGGAAACTCTCATTATCCCTATTTTCCTCCCAGTGTCTACTCACCTGCCAACTTGCAGTGAGAGATTAGCATTTCTGTTGTAGGGCATAGCTTTTATTAGTAATCCTTGTTTTATGTTCCAGGGTGGGTGGCGCCATCTCACAAAGGGTAGTGGCCAAAGCTGCAACTGATATGCAAATGACCCCGTGAACTTCCTGCTGTGTGCTGGAATGCCTGCCTGATGAGCGGGCACATTTTCACCAAGGAAAATAAATTTATGGCATATAGAAGTAATCCAGCTGTACCTCTAGAATACCCCTCATTATAAACTGAGTATGGGCAGTTAACTATACGAATTTCCAGTCTGGGTTCATGCACAGTAGGCATAAAAGGCACTACTGCGATGCCCCAACCCCGGAGCTGGAACTTTCATTATGAATTTAACTTGCCTACACTGCTCAGTTTTTAATGGGGATTGTTTCTAGAGGTACAGCTGGATTACCTCTACATGCCACGCTATTTATTTTCACTTGGTGAAACTGTGCCCGGCTCGTCAGGAACGAGCATTCCAGCACACAGCAGGAAGGTCAGAGAGTTATGCAGGTCTCGATCTGTCTTCCGGTGCAGTGGCAATATCCAAATGCTGCACCAAGGACAGTAGAGGAAACCACCATACAGGCAAGAAACAGAACAAATTACTCGACAAAGGTCAGCTCCTATCATATCTGAATACTAAGATTGTGCTAATTGGGCGTTTTTGCAGCCCTGGTAATTGCCAGCACTGTTTTGGACAGTTTTCCTTTAATAGCTGGGCATCTGTTGTCTGATAGATGCCCAGCGACAGAAGTCTCTCAGCCAATCAGAAGGCTGAAATGCTTGTACCCATTTTCTAATGTGGATTTTGGAGGATTAACTGGATAAAAATACATTGCCATATAACATGAAGGACCCACTGTGCACTATTGTAAAGGTACCGATAAACAGTTCGCAAGGATACAGGACTTCCCAAAATGCTGTCATCTAGAAATAAAATGCTAATCCTTAAATATCAATGGCAAAAGTGAAAGTGCTGTAATTATATCAGTACATTGCACTTTATTAAATCTATGTACTGTATCTAAGCACAGTGTCAATGCCTGTTTTTTTCTTTTGCAGCCAGTAATCACTTACATATGTTTTAAATCTAATGAGTGCAGATCCTGTCTCGGCCTGTATTCAGGCTTGCCCTCCACTGTGAGGGAAAGTGGCTGTGTCATAGGGGTTGTGATATAATTTTGTAACTTTTTTCTTCCCGTTTTCCTTTATTGCAGCTATTGGGACCCTCCATTATCACATCCATGTCACAACTGAGACACATGTTTAATTTTGGTTACATACAAAATCCCACTACCCATTTCATTATATGGGGCAACAAAAAAATATAGCAGCATAAAAATGGAATACTGACACCAAACAGAGTTTACATTCATAGAACTACCATCCATCTCCAAAGGTGTAAACATTTTGTTCCAGGGAGAAGGCCAAAAAGACTTATAGAAATATTTGTGTTCACTGGAAGACATGGTTGTATGCAGCATGTGAACAGTGTCAACATCACAATAATTTATGCATAAGACCAATGGAAAATTAGCAGGATAAAATGGAATATGATAAGGACCCTCATGGCACCATTTGACTACATGCTACCAGTACTGATACATTATAGTGCACACACTCACATCAAGGATTAAGGATTGCATACACACACATTATATATGCAGATACACTGGCAACATGCACATTTTACAACTGCGTGGTCAGAAGTGTAGCCACATAGCATTATATATTTGCATTCCTAGAAAAATGCAACCAAATCAATACTGTCATTTAGACCAACCCCTTCCCAGGCCACCAACTTGTAAATCTAATAGCTTGCACTTCATCCAGTAAACTTTCCCCAATTCCCCCTGACCCAATACAACTTTCTCAATGCTTAAAAATGCTATGTGGATGCTATTATAACCACACTGTTGTAAAAAATGCTTATGTTGCCAATGCATTTCCCTACATAATATGTGTACGTAATTCTTAATCCTTGGCATTATAAATGTGGGTACTATAATGTATCTGTACTCATACTACATGGTCATCATATGGTGCCTTGAGGGTCCCCGTTTATATTCCATTTTACCCTATTAATTGTCCAGAGGTCTTGATAAGTAAAGTATTGCGATGTCAGCGCTGTTCACATACTGCTTACAGTTGTGTCTCCCAGTGAGCACAAATATTTCTATAAGTCTTTTTGATCTTCTCCCTGGAAAAAAATGTTTATACTGTGGGAGACCGATGGTAGTTATGTGTATGTGAACTTTGTCTGGTGTCAGTATTTTGTTTTTATGCTGCAATATTTTTCATTGCCCCATATAATGAAATGGGCATTGGGATGTTTGTGTAACCAAAATTAAACACGTGTCCTAATTGGGACACGGATGTGACGATGGAGGATGGGTTACACAAAATATCCCAGTGCCTCTTCCATTATATGAGGCAACAAAAAATATAGCAGCATAAAAACAGAATACTGACACCAGACAATGTTCACACACACAGAACTACCATCCATCTCCCCAAAGTATAAACTTTTTTTTTCCAGGGAGAAGGTCAAAAAGACTTAATAGAAATAGTTCCCCTCACTGGGATACATGAATGTATGCAGTTTGTGAACAGCGCTGACATCACAATAATTTGTGCATAAGACCAATGGAAAATTAACGTGCTAAAATGGAGTATGATAATGACGCTAAAGGCACCATATGAGGACCACATACTACCAGTAAAGATACATTATAGTACCCACACTTACATCAATGATTAAGGATTACATACACAGGTTATACTGTATATGCAGATACACTGAAAACATACACATTTTACAACAGTCTGGTTATAACCACATCCACATAGCCTTATATGTTTTCATTCCTATAAAAACACAGCAAAATCGATACTGTTATTTAGGCCAACCCCTTCCTAGGACCCCAGCTTGTAAATCCAATAACTTTCCCTTCGTCCAGTAAACTTTCCCCAGTCCTCAACCCGGACCCAGTACAACTTTCTCAATGCCTCAAAAATGATATGTGGATGTTGTTGTGACCATGCTGTTGTAAAATGTGCATTTTGCTGATGTATCTGCCGATGTATCTGCCTATATAATGTGTGTATACAATCCT
This sequence comes from Neoceratodus forsteri, assembly GCA_016271365.2. Lineage (NCBI taxonomy): Eukaryota > Metazoa > Chordata > Ceratodontiformes > Ceratodontidae > Neoceratodus > Neoceratodus forsteri. The sequence goes on from CM057449.1 coordinate 1,736,002,089, forward strand.
TAATCCTTGGCATTATAAGTGTGGTTACTATAATGTAGCTGTACTCATATTATATGGTCATCATATGGTGCCTTTAAGGTCCTTGTTATATTCCATTTTACCCTGCTAATTTTCCATTGGTCTTATGCATAAATTATTGTGATGTTGATCCTGTTCACAACTGCATACAGCCATGTCTCCCAGTGAGTGACAGTATTTCTATAAGTATTTTTGACCTTCTCCCTTGAAAAAAATGTTTATACCGTAAGAGATGGATGGTAGGTCTGTGAATGTGAACTTAGTCTGGTGTCAGTATTGTGTTTTTATGCTGCTATATTTTTTTGTTGCCCCATATAATGAAATAGGCATTGGAACGTTTTCTGTAACCAAAATTAAACACGTGTCCTAATTGGTTCAAAGTTCAAAGTTTATTGTTCGACTACTAGGTCAATTCAAAAATAGAAAGTCTTTAAAAAAGTTAAAATCAATAACAGCAATAAATAAATAAATAAGACTTGCATTTCCCTCTATACAAATGGGTGATATAGTTACACTTACATAAAAGTACAATATATTAGTTATATATTCAGAGCAGTTTCAGCCTTAATGATTCCCTAAATTTTGATAGACGCACATATCCTACAGCAGAAGCAAATCTTTAGGGTGAATTGTTTAGTTAAACTGGGGATTGCAGGCTAATTACCATCTCTAGATTAAGGTTGGATCAATATTTGTTGTCTCATTTTGTCTAATTTTACTAATTTGATAAAAATACATAGCCACTCTATGTATGGATCAATTGTTCTCTGTGGACATAAGTATTTCCATTAAGGAGCTCTTTTCAAGGTTGCTCCTATCACTTACAAATGGTCCCAGCCAAAATAACCTCACCTTTTTGTACCATAAATAATCCCATAAGACATGTAACAAATCCTCTGTCTCCCCAATTGTGCAGTAATATCTTTGTGCTGATGCTGGTAATTTTTTAAAATGTGCTGCCATTACATTATTATTAAAGCACTCACATTTATATCTTGTATATGTTTTTCTTAAAAATGGATCTGATAGACTATCCAGGTAGTATTTGTAAGCATAGGTGTCATTATTTAGAGCAAACCATGGTGAAAATGTGGATGCTACCATTGCTTCCATTGTTTTGCCCCATAGTTATACACTCTTGATTTGACATAATCTTTGTATTTCCAGCTAAATTGGATTTCTTATTCCAGTAGTCAATTAATATATTTAGATCATACTTTCCCATAGTTTTCAAGATTGTCTGATACCAGGTGGCATATATTCAATCTCTATCAGCCCAAGATTTTTGTTCCACTAGACAATTGTAAGGTAGCCTTTCTTGCCTTATTTTAGTGATCTTTAACCAATAATTTTTTTTTCTTGTATCAATGACAGCAGTTACATTCTGTAATCCTAGTTCAGCATGAAGGCAAACTGCTGGGGTAGACTGGTTTAGACCCAGTGTTTTCCTGAGAAGTTTATTTACTGGTACCATCAAATTCTCATAACTTTTACTTTCCCTGATTTCAGCTCTAGGTGAGTTGGGAATAATATTTGGCTTTACTGGCTTCGATCAGTGGTTTCACTGTAAGACCACCATAGGTCACATTAAACTTGTTTAGCCCAATTGTTGTCTTTTTAATCCCCTCAAGAAGTCTATTAGTGTGTGAGGTACATGTAACCAATAAGTTGAATGTAACCTTGAGGTATGTATATATATATTTTTTTTATTTATTTTATTTATTGAAATTTCAGATAACAGCTTTGAGAACAAACAATACATATTGGAAAAGTACGAGATGGAGAACAAACAAAACAAGGAATTATACAAGACATTACAAGAGTGTATAACTAGAAAAGTTCCAATACATGTGACATTGCACAATGTATGCCATGGTGCATATCTGATTAAAATCTGGAATTCAAAGGGTCATATTAGAGGGAGTGGGATCTTATGAAATGACCCTTTATGGAAAATGAGAACAGACTCAGCCTAATATCTAATAATCAACAAGATAAGGGATGGCATCAGCCCAGGGGTCTTGTCAGAGGTGAGAAGGTATGGGACAAAGCATTTTAAAGAAAGCAAGGGAGCTCAGGAGATATAACAAGGGAAGGGGGAAGCCATAGAGGGGTGAGGGGAAAGAGTGGAAGGGATCAAGAGGAAATGTGAAGGAGAATGATTAGCAACATAGAAAAGTTATTTACATACTGAGAACAGTTATGCATAAGGTCAGGATAACATAAGGTTAGAATAAGTGCTGGTCACAAGAAGGAAGGTTATCGGAAGCAGTCACAACTGGCATCAGCAACTAGCTGTTGCTTAAATTTAACCTTGAAGGAGCCCAAGGTGGATGCTGAAGTGATGTCACAGTGCACCGAATTCATCCATAGCGGGGCACGGTAGACAAAGGACCTTTGTCCCAGAAAAATGCCACAGCGGGGTATATTAAAAATCTGGCTAGTAGAGCTTCTGGTGCAATGATGGTTGATAGTGGGGGTAATAAGCTTTTGCACTCTTGGGGGCATTTTGCCTAAGCTTATTTTTTTGGACAGTAAACATATTTGGTACATGAGTCTACCTTTGAATTGGAGCCAGTTAGCCTGAGTGTACATGTCGCAGGTATGGGACAGACAGGCTGAGCCGGTAAGGAACTGGCATGCTTTGTTGAATGCAACTATGATGTGGTGAAGAGTTGTTTCAGTAGCTGATCCATAGATTGGTAAGCCGTAATCAATAAGTGAGACAAGAGAGCTTTAAAAGGCCAGGTTAAGAGCTTCTGGGGTCAAACATTACTCATGCCTATAAAGTAGCCCAATGCGGGTGTTAACAGCATTAGCAATGTTGTCAATGTGATAGGCATAGGTCATCATACTGTCAGTAGTAATCCCCAGATATTTAAAGAGCTGAACTAGCTCCAGAGGAAAGCCATCTTCATTGGTGATAGAAAGAGGGTAAATTCTGTGCCTATTTTGGGTGCTGGAGAACAGCATAGTTTTAGTCTTGTTGTAATTCATAACTAACCTGTGCTTATGGAAACATCTTTCTACAACTACTAAATTACTCTGTAGACTTGATTCAAGAACCTTAGGGTCTGGATCACTGGTAAACAGGGCAGCATCATCAGCATATAAAAGGATGCGACCCTGATAAGAGTAAGGAAGGTTGTTGAGGAAAATGCTAAATAAAAGAGGGCCTAAGATGGACCCTTGAGGAACTCCAGATAGGACAGGTCTGCTACAGGGGGCCATTTCGGCTTTCAATGGGGGGGTAACAACTGGTCAGAGGGGCTATGGGGGTGGATCCAGGTGCTGAAAAACAAGAAAAACCACAATGGCCTGCAGTTCAGGGGGGGCGACTGCCCCCTCCTGCCCCCCAAATGGCACCCGGTCTGCTATCCGAGAGGGTGTTATCAATCTTCACCTGCTGTGTATGGTTGTGCAGGTAACTTTCAAGCCAGGCTATGCTGTCACAAGCTAGGTCAATGGTGGTAAGCTGTTCTACCAGAAAGGCATGATTCGCTGTGTCAAAAGCTTTGGCTAAATCAATGAAAGCAGCACTAACCAGGTGTCCTTGATCTAAGGAATGGTGAATAAAGCCTGTGAACTCCAGAAGGGCGGTAGTGGTACTATGACCATTTCTGAACCCGTGTTCTTGCGGGCATTGTAGCTGAAATTTTTTTAAGTATTCAACCAGTTGGTCAGCCACTATACGCTCAAGAGCTTTCTAGAGTGGGGGCAGGATAGAGGTAGTCCTGTAGATGCCAATAATTGTGGGATCCCCAGACTTATGAACTGGTGTCACAGTGGCAGGTTTCCATTTCTGAGGGAATTGAGAGTAACTAAGTGACATGTTAATAATATGTGTTAGAGGTGACAGAATTTCATCCAGTGTAAGGGCTACAAACTTAAGATCCAGGGTGTCACCAGTAAATCTTGATTTCTCTAATACCTTGAGTAGGCAATTCCTGGCTTTATGGGCTGAGAGGGTTTTGAAGTAGAAAGGAGGATGAGAAGGGTGCTGAGTATCTTTCCCAGAGTAGTCACTTGTGAAGGGGTGAGAGAAGTAGCCAGGTGGCAGGACACTACTCAGGTCTGTGAAGGCAATATTAAAAGTGTTAGCAATAAGTTTGGGGTCGAGTGAGGGTACACCATCAATGTTAAGCATGGTAGGGGCAGATCTGAGGTCTTTCCCAGTGACCTCTTTAAGGTTATTTCAAAATTTTCTGCCATCATTCCAGGTCAGAGAGAGCACTTCCTTATAATATTGATTTTTAGCTGCATGAAAAGCTATCGTGCAGTTGTTTCTAGCTGCTTTGTACCTCTGGAAGTCAGCCTGGTTTCACAGGGACCTAGACATGTGCCATAGATGGTTCCTGGCATTCAGAAGCTCAAGGAGGTCTGGAGAAAACTAGGGATTACAGCGGCCTTTGATTTTACGCTTTTTATGGGGGGACATGCCTATCACATGTAGCGTTGAACTGAAGAATGAATTGGTCGAGGGCAATGTCAGTGTTGTTAGTTATGTAAACCATTGACCAGTCCTGATTATGCAGGTCAGCTTTTTGTGATTCAAGATGCCCATGGATGAGTACCCTGGTGGTAATTGTTCCAGTGGGTGATTTAGAGAATTTGTTCGCCCAATGAAAGACGACTGGGGAATGGCCATTGAAGGCATCTGGGAGTACGGTTGTGTTCAACATATGATAAGGGTGGTTAGAGAGCACCCAGCCCAGTAGGGTACCTGTCCCAGTTTTATAGCTGATTCTAGTGGGAGACTTGACTAGCTGGGTGAGGTGAACTGCTGAAACTGCATCTTTAAAAGGGCTTGTGTCAGGAGAGAACCAATTGATATTGAAATCTCCTAACATGATAATTTCTGAATTAAGACTCAGTCAAAACACTCCAGGAGTGAATCAAAGCAGGAGGCCATCTGTCGGGGAAGACTATAGATTGAAAACACAGTAAGGGTTTTATTGTGTGCACCAAGAAGCATTTTTATGGCAAGGGCTTGCATATGGTCATCAGTTTTGGGCAGAGTTAGAATGAGACCTTGAAGGTTGTTTCGGAGGTAGATCACATAACTGCCCCTATGCTTGGAGAGATGATCCTATCTAAAGACTGTTTAGCATGGGATGGAAATTGAAGCATCTGCTACTTTTGGAGAAAGCCATGTTTCTACGACTGAGAGGATGTCTGGGTTATGTTGTAAGATCCATGCATTCAGTACACCCATTTTGGGGAGGAGGCTGCATATATTAAATGAGACAATTGTAAGTAACCCAGTAGATGACTGTGGGTATGCTGTAAGTTGTGGAGGGCCAGGGTTGGGGTGAATATTGCCAGAGAACTGCAGCAACAGCAAGGTCAGTCTACACAGATATTCCTTTAACTGCTTGTTACTGAGTTTGTGAAGCTTCATCTGAGTTGAGTGTGTTTTACAGTTGGCTTGTAATTGGAAGATCTCAGGGAGGAGTGCCAAAGAGGGCAGCCAGCTAGGGTGATGAAATGGCAACCCCCAGTCACCAGGGGAATGCAGGTTCCATGGCACAGTAAGAGAGTCACAGCATTGGAATAAGGTGATAGTACTATAAACATATAAATGATTACTATCCAATTTTGGCAAGGTAGATGTTATAAACTTATCACAGGCAAGGTCAGATAGGCTCAATAGAGAGAGCAATATAATGCCTCTAGGAAATAGAGCTGTTATAAGAGACATTATGATACCAAGGAATGCAGCAGTAAGGGCACACGCAAGGTATCAAGCACAATGCAAGGTTAATTATACCGGTGGTTTTTTTTGTGTGTGTGTGTTTTTTTTCTTCAGAGTACAATATGTTAAAAGTGAGAAACAAAGGAGGGGATAATGGTGATTAGAACAGAAAAAAGGCAGAGGCAAGTTGGACAAGTGGGTTGGAGGCTTAATAGGAAAAATAAGATGCCTCTAGTGGCACATCAGTATAAACTGCAAATGGGAAAATGGGCACTTACAAAAAAAAACTATCTCAAAACTTAAATCAACTCTAAGAAATTTCTACATCACACTAAACATTACTTAAAGTGAGAAATCAAAACACTTCAAGCAGAGATCAGTCCTAGCATTAATTTATTGGCAGCAGTTTCTAGACGACTTCTGGATTGCTGCACATAGTGTGAGGAACACTGGCAAACAGGAGCAAGTGAGATTCCACCAGGGGTAGATGCCAAAATTCAGAGTTCCAACCCGTACCTTGCTTGGAGGGTGAGCTTTGGGCAGCTTCACCTTAGGCAGGTTATCAAACTGCAGAATGCAGTTTGCTTGAGAGGAAACAACCCGAAAGGGCACAGTTGTCCTCTTGCTTGTAGGGTGAGCTTCAGGCAGCTTCACCTTAGGCAGGTTATCAAACTGCAGAATGCAGTTTGCTTGAGAGGAAACAGCCCATAAGGGCACAGTAGTCTTCTTGCTTGGAGGGTGAGTTTCAGGCAGCTTCGCCTTAGGCAGGTTTCAAACTGCAGAATGCAGTTTGCTTGAGAGGAAACAGCCCGAAAGGGCACAATTTGTCAACCCTTTTTATTAGATTAGAGGCAATAGAGCCAATAGTCCATATACCCGTCTTTTTATTTGGGCCTAAAATCATAACTTGAGTTTTATCCATATTAATTTTAAGCTTAAGTAGTGTTACGTGTTCCTCTAGTAAATCCAATTTGCTTTGGATGCCACTTTTGGATAATGAAAAAAAGCACTATGTCATCTGCATATGCTAGAGTAGGGCATAGAAGCCCATTAACTTCTGGAGAATCAGAATTGTGTTATCAATCATATTATCAATGTAAACACAAAAAAGGGTGGGTGCCAGAATACAACTTTGTCTCACTTCTTTGTTAATAGGCATAGTTCTAGTTAAATTACCTCTTATACCCATCCTGATTCTGGCCCAATTGTTGGAGTGAAGATTGGAAATAACCTGCGTTAGTGCAGGATTTATTCCTCTTGTCAGCAGCAACAATGTTTTTCTGTCTATAGTATCAAATGCATCAGAAAAGTCTATGAAAATGATGAACAAATGTTATTTTCCTAACCTGACATTTTTTGATCAGGTGTAGCAATATGAAACAATTATCGGTAGCGTCATAGCCATTTCTAAAACCAGCCTGGAGTTCAGACAATGCTCCTGTTTGTTCAATTTGTTGTTTAAGTCTGTCTCAAATAATTTTGGAATTTTTTTTTAAATTAATGTCCAGTAGGCTAACTGGCCTGTACATAGCAGGGTCCAGTGTATTGCCTTTTTTGTGTATTGGGACAATTTCAGCTTTATACAAGGTATCAGGGATAAAGTTTGTTTGAATGCGTTCATTATAAAATAATGGTGAGAAAGGTACACTAAACAGAGGACTACTTAAGTATACATCTGCCTGAATCACATCTGGCTTTGCTTGCTTCAAGTGTCTTTATTGCCCTAGACACTTCTTCGTCTCTCTTTATGACCATCAAGAAAAGTCATTGCCCATGACTGTGAACTGTTTTGGTGCATCTGAATTGAAACATAGATCTGAGAAAAATTTCACCCAATGACTTTCTGATATATAGGTGTCTACTAACTACTGGTCCCCTTTGCTATCATCAACCAAAAGGCCTTATAGTCTCTTTCCCTGATGGCTTTTAGCATTTTGCTCCATTTGGTTTGATAATAGTTTTTTTTTAGTTTTTAGGAAGCAGTTATATTGTTAACGTTCATAAATTGAATTTTTATATTTCATCCTGTCATTGGACTCTTTAGCTTCTATTATTCTAGATCAGTTTGTTTCTTCAGTAGTCCAGCTGGGAGTTGTTTTGTATATGTAAAGCTTGATTTGTTCAAATAAATCTATTGCTTCCTTCCATAATGTGTTAGCCTCTAGCAGGGTACAGTCAGTGATGTTATAACCCCTAAAGAATTTGTTGATCAAAGAGTTAATTGTGTTGCTCAATTCACAGTTCCACTGGGTTCCGTGTTATTTTTAACCTCAATCAATGGGAAGGCAGTTTCCTCTGGAGGCTTATTTGTTGTAGCCAGTCCGTTCAGTATAAGGGGAAAGTGATCACTTTTGGGCCTCGTTGTTATTCTAAAGTTATGCCAATAATTAAGTTGTCCCATGCATAGTGTGAGATCCAATAAGGAGGAACCAGTAACACTCATCCAATCTCCCATTTAAGGGATACAGATTATGTTCTTTATAAATGCTGACAAAATTTTTCGCTGATTGATTCTGTTTGATGTCCACCATTTTCCTGTGAGGTAAATAGAGCATAGTATCTATATATGTTAATATGGTAGTATCAATCAGTCCATCGAATGGCCCAATCATAGCATTTATGTCTTACTTGGGACATGAATGTGATAACTGAGGGTCCCGTTTTAATTGTGATTTAGAAATAGATTTTATGGACTCTTAGTTTTGATTTTGGTTACGTGGTATAGTTTTGGATACTGATCCTTTATAACCAATCTGAAATGTACTGTATATATGGCTGTTTGTATGTCTACGGAACTGACTTCGTATCTGCTGTGGCTATGTTATTGATATATGTGACTCAGTATATAGCGCATAATATTGTCAAGAAAAATCTATTTCTAAGTTTCTTCAGTTAAGTTTCAGCACCATAGGTATCCAAACAGCCCTAAATACTGTACATTTCAGGCTGTTTATAAAGGACCAGTATCTAAAGCTACAGTATACCATGGAGCTAAGGGTCCTTAAAATTAATTTCAAAATCACTTATTAAAACAAGACCCTTGGTTATCGCATTTGTGTCCAAATTAAGACACTCGTTTAGTTTTAGTTACACAAAACATTCCAATGCCCATTTCATTATATGGGCAATGAAAAATATAGCAGCATACAAATGGAATACTGACACCAGACAACATTTATATTCACAGAACTACCATCCATCTCCCAAGGTATAAACTTTTTTCCAGGGAGAAGGTCAAAAAAACTTAATAGAAATAGTTGCGCTTACTGGGAGACATGGCTGTATGCAATATGTGAACAGCACCAGCATCACAATAATTTATGCATAAGACCAATGGAAAATTAGCAAGGTAAAATGGAGTACACTAAGGACCCTCAGGCAAAACTGCAACTGTGGTTACATTTTGACAGATAGCCTGAATTTCAAGAAGATGACAGAAACGGCAGTAGATGACATTGTGAATAGATGTACTGAGAGTAAAAAGATGCCATTTCTGTCATGAACAAAGTTTCATCTTAGACAGCCTTGCAGCTAGCCATTGAAGAGAATATCACACAGGAAAACCACACTGACAGACACTTGTAGTCACTGGCACATGCCTTTGGTTTAGCACATCTATGGCTGCTACCTTGCACTAAGACTGTGCTTACTTGTCCCCGGCAGCTGCCGAATGTCATGCCTTGCTGTAGAGAGGTGCATGTAGTTTAGTGGAGCCACATATTTTGGGGGTGACCTGCTCCTAAACAATACCAGGCAATTTAAAAAAAAAATTGTAAATTAAAACTCAGCACTCATTTAACTACTGAAATTTGAATTGAGCAAAAATGAAAATGATCACTTTTAGCTGACAGTCTCCCTTTAAACAACCAGGGGCCAAACCACATGAGAAAGGCAGAACATTATAGGAGCTGCTGGAATGGTAGGAGTGCATGCGAATCTAGCTGACGGCACCCTCCAAGGCAACATGGTGAAAAGGCTGAGAGAAGTGAGGGTGCAGGTCACCGAGCTTTTTAAAGCGATCAGTGACTATTTAGACAACACTGAAGGGTCAGCACAGAATCATTTTCCCTACCACAGTATGGAGAAATTTGGGGCAGTGCAGCTTGAGAAATCCCAACAATGTCATAAAGGTGATCAGCTGCTTGCTGACCGGCTTCATGCAAATGAAAGGACTGAAGCCCCCTCTGATAGGAGTGGCTTCAGCCTTTCAACTACACAAAGTTTCTGCCCAGCAAGCAGAACTAGTGTCATGATCAGAGTGCCTCATGATTGGTCTGTACTGTGGAGACCCTTGCAGCTTGAACTCCGTTGGGCTAGGCTGACACACCTCTGAAATGCCACTTATTGAAACAAAACATTTCTTGTGCAAGTACAAGCAAATATGAAAAGTAATGAACTAGCTCATTCTGTTAAAATTGACACTGACAGGCATAACTGAAAAACCAAAAAAACATTAATACTTTGGCAGACATGAAGGAGAACCAGATAGCACTATTGTAATAAAACTAGATTCCCACTGTTGTACAGAGTCCAATCAAGTCATTGAGACAAACGGATACTAAAGTGAAATTATACTTCCAATAAAAACTGTTGTGGTTAAAGCTCTGTAAACATTACCTTTTACAGTTGTTATCCTATGCAGTTGCTTTACATAAACAGTTCCAAGAGCACTTAGTCATCTCCATATCCAGAAGGCAAATTGCAGTGATAATTGGTGTTACAGGGGACGAAATTGTCCACACTATTTTTTGACATATATTTTACTTTAGTGCCTATAGGAACGAAAACATTATGTTTTAACTCCATGGCAGAAACTGAACATAACAGAGTATATAAAAAGCTAGTATGTGTTGCACCAGCCCAGAAGGAGGATAAACATGCTCAGGGTAAGGACACGGCTATTTCTTTGTAATAAAGCTGTCAAAAGAGAATGATTATGAAAATCACTAAAACAAAGCAAATTTAATAGCAAATGAATATCCAAATAAATAAAATGCTCAGTGGGAATCAGAGCCTCTTTAGCAACAGTATCATTTAATTGCACTTTGACACTGACCATATCTGGTGTTTGTGCAAATTGCTCAAGAAAAGAGGAAGCATGTTATAAGCCAGCAAAAACTGCAGCATTTTCAGCAGGAGTAAAATGAGAGCACTTTATTAGAAAGCAGCTTATAATGTGATAAAAACTGTAGTTACTTCTTTTGACAAAATGTAATCTTATGAATGAGGGAACAATGGGACCTATTCACTAATGACCTCCAATGTATGCACTGAAGGCACATGTCCTGGCCATGAAGCTCCACACCTGTGGAAAGATACATGGTGGCTGTATTCATGGCCACTGGCCATTGCATGCCTCCCTTCTGCGGCTCTGTCCCTCTGATGCGCAGGTGCATGGGGGCTGTCTGGCGTACATGGGTGGGCATCCAATATGATGCCCTGACCTGGTCCACCACTGGATTCGTTGCTTCTGTGGTGCACCCCTATGGCAGGTGGCCATGGTGCACCTGTAGCACTATGGCAGACAGGGGCCCGGTCGGCCACCCCCAGCCTCCATGTGGTCCCTGAGGGCTGGGGTGGCATGTTGGAGGGGGTTTTCTGCCACCCATCTCACCACAGATGGTGGCAGCATCCCCAAGAGGCACATACCAGTTATGACTGTCTTCTGTTTTCATACCCAGAGACCCCCGTGCAAAGCACTCCACACCTTTGTGAATGTTGTGGAGTGTGGCCACACCCCCAAACTGCTCCCAGGACCGGTCCCACCCAGACATCCCCGGCCAGTGCTGATGCCTCTGGGGACTGGGTGCTTATGGGATATGCACCCCATTAGTGCATCCCGTGCAAGGGGCACAATGGTCACTGGGCAGCTACATGCCACATTTATGTAGCGTGTAACTGCTCCACACCCTTCGTGAATAGGTCCCAATAGGAACAGAAATATCACATTCTAATTCCATGGCAGAAACTGAACATAGGGAAGTACAGTATATAAAAATCTTAGATAAACAGAAAGATAGATAGATGGACAGACAGACAAACAGACACAGAGATAAAGAGACAGACAGACAGACAGATTGGCTCACTGCTTAGCTGAATACAGCAGCACGACTCCAGCTGTGGCTTCACAAGTCAAGAAAGTCTCACTGTTCTCATACAGAGAACGGGGCTGAATGGCTCCTCTCACTAAACTGGGCACTCTGGATTTTCAGGTCCCCAGAAATGTTATTTCCAGGACAATTTTCAAAAAACAAACACATGAATCTAGCTAAGCAGGTCCCTTTTACCTAGGTTCAGTGTTTATTTTTTGAAAATACATTATACTTATGGGTTTTAACATTTTCTATTTTGTTAAATCAAACACAAGATGGCGGCCATACAAAGGAAAAATTTCATAGAAGCATAGAAACATAGAATTTGATGGCAGATAAGAAATGCTTGGCCAGTCTGCCCATTTCTCCCTATCTATACTACTACCACAGACCATGCTTGATTTGCAGCTCTTTCTTCCTCCCCCTTCTTTCCATTATGATTCACTTGTGCTTATCCCATGCATTCTTCAACCCCACCACTGTTTTCACCCCCACCACCTCTGCCAGAAAGCTGTTCCAGGAATCCATCGCACTTTCTTTGAAGAAGCACTTCCTCATCTCTCTTAAATCTATGCCCCTCCAGCTTTGTAGTATGTCCCCTTGCTCTTGAGCACCTTTTCTTCTGAAAAATACTCCCCTCTTGTACCTTATTTACCAACGTGAGGTATTTAAATGTCTATAACATAGCTCCCTCTCCCTCCTCTGTTCTAAGGTGTATTATACTGAGGTGCTTTAGTCTATCCTCATAGGGCTTTTGATGTGAACCTGCACTATTTTAGTTGCCCTCCTCTGGACTTCCTCTAATTTGTTGATGTCCTTCTGGAGATGACACAATACTCTAGGTGATGTCTTACCAGTGATCTATACAAAAGCAACATTACCTCCTTCTTTCTGCTGGTGATACCCCTCCCTGTGCACCCTAGCATCCTACTGCCTTGTCATGGTGCCTGGCCACCTTTAGGTCATTCTATATAATTACCTCCAGGTCTCTTTTCTGCTTGGTGGTCATCAATAACACTCCTCCCATTTTGTACTCCACCCCTGGGTTTCTGTGCCCTAAGTGCATTATTTTGCGCTTTTTCAAATTGAAACCCAATTGTCATACCCTTGACCAGTCCTCTAGTTTTCTCAGGTCTGAGTTCATCCTTTACAGCCCCCTCCAAGAGTGTCCACCCTATTGCAAATTTTGGTGTCATTCACAAAGAGGCAGACCTTCCCTTCCAGATCCTCTGCAATGGCACTTATAAATACATTAAAGAGGACTGGTCCCTGAGGCACCCCTCTGGTCATCCTCCCTTCCCTGGAGTGAACGCTGTTAACCACCTCACTCTTTCGCCTATCCCCTAACCAATTTCTTATCCAATTTACCACCTTTAGACCCACTCCTAAGCTACCCAGCTTGCATACTAGTCTACTATATTGAGCGGTGTCAAATGACTTACTGTAATCTAGGTAGACCATATCCACCACTCCACCCTGATCTAGTTCCTTGGTCACCCAGTCAAAGACATCTATCAGATTTGTTTGACATGACCTCCCCATTGTGAAGTTATGCTGCCTTGGGTCTTGTGACCTTCTGAAATCAAGATATTCCACAATCCTTTCCTTCAGCAGTGATTCCATTAAAGTTCCCACCACCGATGTCAGCATGACTGGCCTATAACTGCCAGCCTTCTCCCTGCTACCACATTTGTGTAGAGGTACTACATTTGCCCTCCTCCAGTCCTTTGGAACCACTCCTGTTTCCAGTGAGCTATTCCATAGAACTGTCAGAAGTACAGCCAATATTTCCCTGAACTCCCTCAATACCCTTGGATGCACCCCATCTAGTCCCATTGCTTTGTATACCTTCAGATTAGCAAGTCCCTTCAGGTCTCACCTCCAAAACAGGACTAGTGTCCACCTCCCTTCCTTCCTCCCTCCCAGAGCAAAAGTATTTGTTCAAGATGTCTGCCTTTTACTGGTCTCCCTCTTCATCTCCCTTCCCTTTTTAACTTTACAGTCCCGCCCCTCGTCTTCCTGTTTTCACTTACATACCTAGAAAATGTCTTGCCCCCTTTCATTACCTCCTGGGCTATTCTCTTTTCAGTTTGCACCTTTGCGCTCTTTACTGCTTTCTCTGCTACCCTCAGTTTCCCCTGATATGACTCTCTATCCTCCTCCCCCTGTGTCTCCTTATACCTTCTGAATGCTTCCATTTTGGCTTTTACCTTTTCAACCACCTCTTTCAAGAACCACAGCGGTCTTTTTTTTCCCCTCTTGTTTTTGCTCACTTGTTTGACACAGAGGTTTGTTGCCTTTACTATGTTCCCTTTTATCTTCATCCACTGTTCCTCCACCAAACCCAGGTCACTCACCCTTGCTAGGTCATTCCTGAGGCATTCACCCATCTTTTTAAAATCTACCATCCTGAAGTTCAGGACCCTCATCCTTTTGTGGTTCAGTTCTGCTGCTGTCCTTATATTGAACCACGCCGTACAGTGATCACTGATCCCCAAGTGGCTTCCCACCTTGACTTCTGCAATACTGTCCCTGTTAGTGAATACATGGTCCAATACTGCTCCATCGCAAGTGGGTACACTGACTAGTTGCCTGAGGAATTCCTCTGCAGAGAGTCCAGGATGTCCCTGCTTCTAGCTGAAACTACTGCTGGAGGCTCTAATCTATGTCTGGCAGGTTAAAGTCCCCCACCAGCAGCACCTCCCTCTTTTCTACCATCTTGCCAATGGCATCCACCAGTACCCTATCTAATTCCTCCCCCTGTGCTGGAGGTCTGTAGATCACTCCAGTGTGAAGAGAGGCTCCATTACCCATCTCCAAGGTGACCCACCGTAGCTCTGACTCTTCCTGTATTCCCTGAATCTCCATGACATTTATGCTTTCCTTCACATAAAGCACTACACCCCCTCTTTTTCTTCCTGTCCAGTCCTTCCTGAACAGAGTATAGCCTGATATGGCCATGTACCAGTCATGGTTTTCAGTGTACCATGACTCAGTAATGGCTACACTATCCAGGCTGGCCTCTGTCATGATGGCCTCTGTATCCAGAATCATATTTCCTAGACTTCTAGCATTCGTACACATGGCCTTCCAGATTTTGTTTCCACTCTGCTTGTTGCCCCATTTTTTTCCTTTTGCCCTCCCTCCTTCTCATCTCCCCTTTTAATGCCCCCATTCCTTTCCCCATTTACCTCTACCAGCCAGCTCACTTTATTAACTTGCACCCTGGGGGATTCCTCTCCCCTCAGGTTCTCCTTACTCTCTACTTCAGCCTGTGAGGGGGCAGTTTCTGACTCCCCAATTCCTTCTGCCACCCCCTTGGCTAGTTTAAATGTTTATCCAAGTAACATTTAAACCATCCACTGAAGACTGTGGTTCCCTTTCTGGATGTATGTAGGCCATCACCCCTGTATAGGCCCTTATCCTCCCAGGTAGATCTCCAATCCACAGTGTAGCTGAACCCTTCCTTTCTGCACCATTCCTTCAGCCATGAGTTGAGGCTCCTGGTGCAGAGTTCTCTCTCTTGTCCCCTATCGTAGACAGGCAGCACCTCATCAAAAGTCACTGAAAAAGTTACTTAAGACCCCTCTCCCTAAAATCCACCTACAGTATCCAACCCTGTCCCTAGCCAGATCATTAGTCTCCAGATGGACAATGACAGTCAGCTCTCCCTCCCATCCTCTGCCCTAGCTATCCTCAGGATCTGCTTCCCATCCCATTGAGCCATGGCACTGTGTAGGCACCTAACCTGCCTCTCCCCCTCTTTTCTATTCCAAAATCTACCCACCTCACAATTGAGTCCCCACAAGAAGTTGATTACTTCTCCTCTGGGGTCCTCTACCACCCTTGTTGGGGTCTCCACTACGGGGGCCTTCACATACCCCTTGGTCACTACAGCAGGTGCTTCCTCCTGGCAGTCCTGCCCTACCAGAGAGGCATAGGAATTTTGTAGTGGTACTGGTTGAGGAATTTGCCTCTGTCCCCAACCCCCACCCTTCCAGAGCTGACCATAATTCAGCCATTCCTCCTCCCTGGCATCCTCTGAGGTAACAGTGGAAGACTTTGTGGCCTCTGAGTGGGAGTAGAAGTCCCCCTTAATCCTAGTCAACTTGTCCTTGAGTCTAGTGACCTCCTCTCTCAACCCAGACAGCTGTGTGCAGATGGGGCAGCACTGCAATCTCCAGAAGGTTTCTCTGAAAACTGCTGCCCCACAGCCACTGCACTGCACCACTCCCAGAATTCTCAACCTCTATTTTCCTTGTGTTACCTGGAGAAACATTTGTACCCTTACCCATGATAGAGTGTTTCTAGTTTCTCCTTTTTTGTTTATTTCTATTTGTGCTCCCCTGTACCGCATTCAAATCTTTATATATTCCCCCTAGACAGGGTGTTGCTCCTATTCCCCATTTTGACCTACCTTTGACCTTCCACCCTTGCCAGCAGTGACAAATTATACATTAGTGAACAGGTGCCTTGCCCTAGTTGACTGACAGAGTCCCTCACTTCTTTGCTTCCTTCTGCCAGTGCCTGCTGATGCCTATGATGCCAGTCACCTGTTCCACTCCTTCGCTGTTTCACTTATTCGCTAGACACAAATGTGTGGGACACATTGGCAATGGCTGCTTTTATGCAGAACCTGCTCCCTTCCTGGCAGTATGCTACTGGCTGTGGGATGTCAAAATATCAAGTAGCTGAGGCACCAGGTCCAACAATTAGCACCATTCACCCAAACTACAGGGCTAGACACAGTTCTTATAATATGGCCCTAAATGGGAGCTACTCTGGTTGCTCTCAGATTTACCCTTCACACAATAAGAAATACATTAATTCAACAAAGTTTCACCACAGCTTACCCCACCTATGTTGTTTTCAAAAAAATACAAGCCTTTTCTGTCCCTCCTGTGGCAAATGCAGTCAGATTCTGCCTCTGCTCATGAAGGAAGAATCTCGGCTGATAAAAGAAAATTCTTCTGTCATGAGTCAAAAAACATTCTTTTGCATCAAACATCTATCTGAAAGACCCTACTGAGCATGCCTAGAACCAACATTTTAAAACCTTATAACTCGGGAACGGCTTAATATTTTTTTCACCAAACCAACAAAAAGCACTGTTCTAGGGCAAGCCCTTTCAACCCTGAACATTTCAGAATAAATTCCAAACTGTCTGGGCTGTAGGCAGTAACAAAAAAAGGCAAAAACATAATTTTTTCCTAAAAATGCACTATCTGGATCATAGCATCCGCACATCTGATCAGAACAAAAGTTGTCAAATCAAGAGAACTTGCCCCCCCCCCACGACTGCACGTGCAAAATTTTGTGCAATTTTCATTGAACAAGGGTGAAGTTATTAAAGGATATCTAAACAACATTTTGACAACAAACTATTCAAAAATCTGACTCCGTAGGTGACTAAAGGAAAGGCTGCTGTATTTATTAAGGCTAAAACTACATTTATATAATTTACCTAAATGTGGTTCCAGAGCATTTGAATTTTGTAACATCAGCCTTCTAATTTCAAAAAAACTGTCTTACCTGCTTCCTAAAATGGCCGCCAAATGTGTTATGTGATGACATCATTTCAGCCAAAGTCAGAAAGATATATGGCTCTCTATAGTGCTAACTAGTTATTTTTTCATTTTGTATAGAATTATTTCACCCAAATGGTCAAAACCATGTGCATTATTTTGTATAATACATGTTAGGCTATGGCTGTATTCATTTTGTTTATTTTAACATGCTGAAATTGTGTTTTAATCCAACCGACTTTCTTTGTGGCAAACCACAGTGCAGTACAAATCTTGAATAACCTGGTGTTTTAGTGGTTATGGTGGATCCAAGATGCTACATTGGGGGTGCTGGGGTGGTGTGTATGCTTAATATGCACTTTTTAACATTTTTATTAAACTTTTTGTATTTTCTGCTATTCTTTTCTAGTACGTTTTTGACAGAACCTACAAATGTAATCCATAGTTTAAATGTAAACATTTGTACAATCAATAAATCAGACTTCTTCAACAAGGTGAAATGCAGCAGCAGCACTCAAGTACATACTATGTGTGTGTGAGTGGCGGGGTGCAGCCACACCCTTCACCACCCCTAGAGCCACCACTTTTTTGTAGCAAAGTTTTGTTCGGTCCAATGTTAGAGTTCATACTTTCTTGAAACTCAAATATATGCTTGCCTTGTCTTATTTTTCCATAGGAAATAACAATAATAAGAAGAATCAGCATTTAAATAGAGGTTTTCATACACATTGTACTCCAAAGTGCTTTACAAGCAATATTAGACTGGTAGTGAAGTGACTGAACAAGTAGTGGCAGCCATATCATACATTAATATCCACACATAGTCTTGGACAATTGCATGAACTGGTTTTATGGGAAGGGGAATGTTGGCCAGGACAACGGGGTCAGGTAGTGATCAAGGTGCTGGCAGCCCACAACTTATTTCTCACAGTAATCTGCTCATATTTCTCTCCTCTGTCTTCCCCTTCCCTGAATATAGCAGTACCTTGCAAGAGTGGTCTTCTCAGTCCCCTTCTGGTATTCATTCTTCACTATTCCTCCTTACACCAAAAACTGGTGAGCTCATCGCCCTTCTGCATCATGAATGCAAGTGGTAGAGTCCCTGTTTTATTTTGACATATCGAATATAAACATATCTTTCCAGTACGTCAGGCTGATAGCAACAGGGAACTAGGGGAATGATGGGCTTTCATATCCTTAAAAGATCTAGGCTACCTTTGATTAGCCGCTGCTAAATGATGGGTGTGCACATCATTATGCACGTCATTTAATGGTGCCTAATCATAGGTGGCTTAGATCTTACATGGGAAGGAAAGCCTAGTTTTCTACTTGTGCAATGCAGCTATCAGCCTGGCTTACCAGAAGATCATGTTTATTATTAATATCTAAAAATTACATGGGAGACTGTACTAACCACATTCATGATGCAGAAGGGTAGTGAACTCACCAGTTTTTGGTGTGGGGAGCAGGTGAGAGGAATGAATGCCAGAGAGGGACTGAAGAGGCCATTCCAGCAGGGTATAGCTATATTCAGGTTAGTTGAGGACGTTAAGCAGATCACTGTGAGATTTGAAATGTGGGGCTGCCAACATCGTGATCACTACCTGACTGTGGATGAGAGTATCCAGTGATGACAAATACTCAGAGTGGCAGGGCTGTACCTAAACTGTTACTTGAATTCAGTGTAGAGAGATTACCCTCGAGTGAGGGGGGGTGTGTTCACATTTGTTAGGACAGTATTGAGGGAGTTGTGTATAACTTATTCAAGATTTTGAAAGAGTGGTAGCCAGCCAACTTGAATTGTGGAGTACAGCACAGAAAAGTACTGGAGAAGGATTGCTGGGAACTGTCCTGCGGGGTTCTGCAGATCACAGGTAGGTAGACTGAGACTGGAAGTCAGGTGGATTTACTTAAGGTATTAGTATGCCTCTCCTGCTGCTAATATCGTTATCCATTGTAAGTGCAGCCCTTACGAGGGCATGAACAGCAGTTTTTCTGGTGGGTCATGATGCTTATTGCTTGGCATTCCAGGAAGACCTAGTTGTTGGTTAATGAGGTGGGAAAAAACATAATAGGGGAACTGTACATACTACCGTCACTGTGCAGAAGGGTGGTGATCCACTCAATGTTTACTGTGGAAGCAGAAGTCAGACACTGAGAATGTGGACTGGAGAGTGATTTGGGAGTCATTTTTAACAGTGCCAGCTGATGATACATATTGGTATAGGTGTGCACAACTCTCTGAGGTACAAGATTACAATCTGAGGCATGATAATTCTCTTCATGAGACTAAGCACATATGTGGCACCAGGCAGTACTAAGGACAGGGTATGGATGGTGGGGTGTTCAACAGAAGGCAGGATAGATGCAGGAGGTTCACATGGAAAAAGAAAGCCTTATTTGTGAATTAACAAGAGAACATGGGCTTTGGAACTGAACCAGACCAGTACTTTGCTCTGTGACCCTGAGGAAGTCATTACACTTCCTTGTGCTCTAATGCCACACCTGTAAACAAGCTTTCAGCTCAGTGTGACTCTCCTGGGTAACAAAAAACAAAATTCAGTGCATCACATAACCACTAGATCATCAGGTAATTAAAGTGTTGTACTGTAATGCAGTTTGCCAAGGAAAAAGTCAGCTGGACTGCAAAACATTTTCCACAAGTTAAACAAAATGAACAAAATCATAGCCTAACATGTGTACTGATCAAAATAATCCACAAGTTAATACATGGTGTTGATCATTCTGGTACAACAATTTAAAACAAAGAGGGAAAGAAAAACTAGTAAGCACTATAGAAATATATGTGGGTCTCTGTCTTTGGCTCAGATGATGTCATCATTGCTCATTGCTCATCACTTAACAGAGTTGGCAGACATCTTAGGGAGAAACCAAGGCTGTTTTTGGAAAGTGAAAGGCTGATGTTTACATTTTTCAAAAGCTATGAAACTGCATTTATATTATTTACATAAATGCAGTTTTAGCATAAATGTAAACAGCAGCCTCTACTTTACCTTGTTATGAAGCCAGATTTTGTAGTTTGCAGTTTTAAAAAACCGTTTGTATAGGTACCCTTTAAGGTGCAAAGTTAGGGGTTTTAAAATTAAACACCCTACTCAACCCTAACTATACAGCTGTTACCATGCCCCCATAAGATATATATTATAGAGGCGCGGTCGCATACCTATAGTTAGGGTTCAGTAAGCAGTTGTTAAACCACAAATTTTGCACTTTAATAACTTTGCAACTGTTCAACTTATTTGCATGAAATTTGGTATGCACTGTCCTGTGGGGTAGATCTCCAGTATGCTAAGTTTCATCTTAATTGGATGTGCAGTTTTTGCTCTGCATATAGTGAAAAACATGTGTTTTTCACTTTTTTCACCCATTTTTGCTGATTTTTGACCATCACACTGTGGCCACACAGTTTGGAAGTTTGGTCTGAAATGTTCAGGGTAAAAAGAGGTTGACCCCAAAGAACAATCCAGCACTGATTTGGTGAAAAAATATTAATCCTTTCCAAAGTTATTCAGTTTTGAATTTTCAGGTTCTTAGCATGCTTAGTTCAGTCTTTGGAATATATGTTTGTTTTGTGAAAGAGAATTTGGCTCACAATCAAGAATTTTGTCAGCTCAGAAAGAGGGATTTATAAAATACCCTCTTAGTGAGAAAAATATCCCTCTTTGTGAGCCACCATCTTGTTTTCTCACTTAGCGAGGGTAGACAACTGAAATGTAAAACTTGTCCCAAGGATGTTTTATATAGAAACAAAAGCATGGGTTTTGGTTAGGGGTAGGTCCTCTACTGCCAATGCCTTTGGATTGTTTCACTTACATAAAAAAAGTATTTTTAATTGAATTTTAAAATTCCTGTTTGCAAGTCAATCCCTGTTTGCGAGCCGATCCTTGTTTGTGAGCAGTCAAAATCCTTGTTTGTGAGAGGAGGTTCACATGACCCTACCTCATGAAAAGGGATTGGCTCATGAACGGGGATGTTGACAGATAACAAACATGGATTGGCTCGGGAGCTGGGATTTTGGCCTACATGAGGTGCCCAATCCCCATGTCGGCACTAGTCCCCTCCCAGCACAATCAATGTGGGACACTTGGGAGCCCACTTCCAGTGTCCCAAAATATTTTTCATTCATTTTAAGTTTTTTGCCAACATGGGGTGCCTAATCCCCATGTCGGCACTAGCACCCCCAGCACCGACAGTGTAGGACACTGGGGAGCCAACTCCCAGTGTACCCAGTTATTTGTAAATCCCTCCCTCTACATTGGGGCACTGGGGAGCCAACTCCCAGTGTCCCCAAACAATGCATAATCCCTGTAATAAAGAAAACTGTCCCCCAGCACCTTTAATTCTATTTTAAACCTGCAAAAAAGAAAACGGACCCTCGTCGTCTCCACAGTCCCCTTCCCCCATCCTCACCCTCCTTCTAAGTACCCACTTCCTTGCACCCCCCCCACCCATACTTACCTCGGAAGCAGTGATCTTCTCTGGACTAGGACACATCTGCACTCTTCAAAGCTGAACCGCAGACTGAAGAATCAAAGGTAAGCGCCATGTAATGGCAGTCAATCGGGGTTTCAACTTAGGTGGATATGTCAGCCATTTTTAGGAATTTTGGCCCCAGATTTTCAACATGGGGTTCTTGTGACCCCACCTCATGAACACTGGCACTGTCATTTCGTTTCTCAGTCCCAAAAGATGATTTTGCTGTCGCAGTGTAGAATCACATTTTGGGACTGATTAATGAAATGACAGTGCCACTGTTCATGAGGTGGGATCCCAAAAAGCCCATGTTGAAAATCTGGTGAAAAAATTCCAAAAAATGACTGCATTACGAGCATGTGTTGCGCAGTTTCTATGCATGCTAGTAGCTTGCCAATTTTTTATATTTTCACTCCAGATTTTCCACATTGCCATTTTTTCACATCTCCTTATGAACAGTACAGCTGCCATTTTTCACTTCCTGCCTGAAATGTGTTTTCACACCTGTGGCGCTGAAAGGTGCGTCACTGTGCGAAATCAACTTTTGGGATGGATTAACAAAATCACAGTGCCACTGTTCATGAGGGGAGGCCCCAAAAAGCATATCTTGAAAATTAGGTGAAAACAATTCAGCAAATGACCATGTTATAAGCATGCGTTACTCAGTTTGTACGCACGCTTGTAACTTCGCCAATTTTTCATGTTTTCAATTCAGATTTTCAGCATTACCATTTTTTCACACCACCTCATGAACAGTACAGCTGTAATTTTTTAAATCCTGCCAGAAATGTTTTTCCACACCTGTGGTGTGAAACAGCATTAAAGTTATGCAGAATTACATTTCAACAGGGTATTGAATGTTTTCTGTACTGGGTACATGCAGTGAGATAATAAGGTTATGTTGAACATTTGGGGTGGAAATTATTTAAGATGGCACAGTTATGACTATTTGTTGCAATTTCACTATGCCTGCTCATAACTTAATGTGTGGAAGTGCAGGGGCCAGAGATCCCTGTGTTTCCACAGCTACATACATATCTGCATCTGTGGAGGGATAGCAGCTCAGGGTCTGAGGGGCCTTGTGCTTCCATTGTGTCATATGGATACTGTTGTACTCTCTGGATGGCACTCTTACAGTAAAATAAACATATTATTATACTATCTCAAAAAGTGAGGAAATAAATTGCAAAAAACTTGGTTAATGCATCAGTTAGCTTTGAAGCTTACAGAGCATGGAAATGAGGTAATGCAGCCTCTCACCTCTCACTCCCACACTCCCTCATTCTTCACACACCAACAGTATCAGGTGCGTGCCATGGGATAAGCCTCTCACCTCATTCTCCTGTACTGAACCATGTCAGCCTGTTTACACATAGAATGGGGTGAGAGTTGGGCCTAATGACCTCATGGCACACCTTGATTTCTGTTGGTGTTTGGAGGGGGACTGGTAGGGTGGGTGGGTTAGGGGCTCACCCTAATGCCTCATTTCCATACTTTTGTCACTTCAACCCTAACTGATGCATTAACAACTTGTATTGCAATTTGTTATATATGATAGTTGCACGGTAGTGCAGTTATAGTTTGGGTTGCCCAGCCACTTCTATGATAAACCCCAAATTTTGCACTTTCATAACTTTGCCACCATACAACAGATTTGCCTGATATTTTGTATGCACAGTGGAGTGCCATAGGTCTCTGGATCTGGCAGGTTTTGTTACGGAGCTGCAGAGTTCCAAAAAACAAGCAAAAACCAGGGGTTTTGTGCGTTTCTTTGCTTGGGGCTACAGCCCAGGCGATTTGTCCATCTGGCCTGAAATCTTCAGGGTAGATGCAGTCTGGGTCACTGATATGCCCTTTGAAGATTTGGTGAAAAAATATTAATCTGTTCAAAAGTTATTCACATTTAAATTTTCCCATTATAGTCAATGGGGAAAAAAAATATATGTGCCTCACAAAAGCTGCCACCAGTACATTTTACTGTCACGAATGTGCCTTTTACTGTTATACAGTGGCCATCTTGTTTTCAGTTATCAAGAGAGAAACATGCCTGGTGTTTAAATTTGGGACCCCCTAGGTAAACACTGACAGTTGTATTTTCCTAGTGGCCCTGAGGATCACAGTGTTATTTTTTTTTTTTTTTAGGGAAAACCCGCACAGAAATGCCTTTTCTGCAATCGCCCTCCCCCGTAGTGTCGCAAATTGTGACAGAACAGATGCGACACTTTCACAAATCATGAAAGTGTCATGCATACTTAAACAAAAAACAGCAATTCTTTGTCACCCCACTGCACAAAAATGGTTAGGGCTTTTGGGCTGAAATTTTTACAGTGGGAAGCCCTGGTCCCACAGATGTGTCATTTGGGGATTTGGTCCCAAAAGATTCAACGGGCCCATAGTTACAGCGTTCCGAAGTTGAGAAATGTCCCATAGAATAACATTGCAGCGCCCGCAGTGACTTTCAGCCCCTGTATCTCAAAAACGATTTGAGATACGGATTTTTCACTACATAAGCCTGCGTGGAGGTTTCAAAGTCATGATTACAACTGCAGTGGAATTTTTTTTTCATAGTTGCTAAAATTACTGAGATAATGCCAAATTAGTGTTACAAGGGTTTCTTTTCAGTACTATAGGGCTGCTGCATGCCTCTGTACTTATGTGCAAGTGGGAGCGCAGGTCCCAAAGGGCCTGTACTCCCACAAACACATACAATTAGGCATAAATTGGCATTGTGAAGGGAGCTCAGGGCACAGAGGGCCCGCACTCCCACAACCACATACCAGTTACTAGTTCCACTACACTTTCTCAAAAAGAAGGGAAATTAATTGCAAAAAACTTCATTAATGTATTAGTTAGGGTTGATAGCACAGTGACAAAAGTATGAAAATGTGATAATGTTAAGGTTACCCTCCCACCCTCCACACACCAACAGACGTCGGGGTGTGCCATGGGGTTGTCAGGCCTAACTCTCACCCCATTCTCCTATACTGTAGCATGTCAGCTTGTTTACACATAGAATGGGGTGAGAGTTGGGCCTGATGAAACCATGGCACACCGTGATGTCTGTTGGTGTGTGGAAGGTGGGGTGTGTGTGGTTGGTTTGGGAGTAACCCTAACATCACATTTCTTTTTTTTTTTGCATAATCTTTTTATTAGAAATGAACAACAACAACAACAACAAAAAAAAGCATTTCAGATACATGTGTTACAAAGTCATCTCAATATCACATTCAAGAGAACATCTCAGTATCACATATTACGAATATTGACACCCACAACAGTTACATAGCTTAGTACAGGTATAAAAAGGGCCATACAAACATATGAATCAGGCAGAGTCTTTTATCTACTGAGAATGTGACACCCTCATCCAAACCCCCTGTTAAGAACTTTGCCTTTCCAACTGTTAGGGATGCGAAAAAAGGCTCCCATACTCTACAGAATTGACCTCCCTTTCCTCTCACCACAAGCGCAAGTTTCTCCATGGCTAGCACTTGAAGCACTGATTTACACCATTGGTCCAATGAGGGCACATTATTAGAAACCCAAGTGTTCTGAATACAGTGGCGGTCCAAGACAAGCAGCAGTCCAATCCACCTAGGAAGAGGAGCCCATCCCTCCCCCAGCATCCTCCACCTCAAACAGCCCAACAAAGGGTTCCACCGGCAGGGGTATTCCAGCCAATTTCTCCACCTCTGCCACAATCCCCCTCCAGAATGTCTGCAGGACCAGGCACTCCCAAAAACAATGGAAATACATGCCTACCGCCCCTCGGCATCTTCCACAAAGTGGAGACACAGCAGCATTGTACTTATGAACTATCTGAGGGGGACAGTAGAGTCTGTGGACAAATTTAAAATAGGATTCTTTATATTTATTACAAATCAGAATGCCTTGATGCAGTGTTAACAAGTGATTCCGGTTATCTTCCCCAATCTGCACACCTAAATCTCTTTCCCATTGCCTTCTTGTTTTCTGCATAAGGTCTGGAAATGTTGTTTGCCCAACTGAGCCACTTTGCACATGATGCCCCTTGGGTCCCTCCTTGTAGAATACAACAGCTGCTCTATTGGGTCTAACTGAGGGGCTCCACCCCCCCCCATTTACCTTCTGGACATAGGCTGTCATCTGTAGGTATCAGAACAGATGGGTTCTATCCAACCCCAGTGTCCGCTGCATATCTCCGAAAGAGCATAGACCATCTCTAGTGCAGAGATCCCCTAAGCTGCATATCCTCTTATTTTCCCACTCCTGGAATCCAGGATCCTCTAATTCTGGCAAAAAAAGGTCTTTCTGGCCACTGGTAGGAGCATAGTTTCTCTACCATCCTCTCCTCGTTTGTTCCAAATATACCGCCAACTGTCTAGGACAGTCCTTACCATCACATTTGCCACCCGAAGAGACGCATATGCCCTCTGACCATCCCAGTCCAGATAAGCCAATACCTGTCTCGGGCATTTCCACTGTTCCAGTTCCACCCAACTTGCCTCCGGTGGCACAATAACTCAATCTTTTATATAACGACATTGGGCTGCTAAGTAATAATTCATAGATCCTGGAAGTTAAGGCCCCCTTTTATCTACTCTCGCCTTGAGGTGTTGGAGACATGCTCTGGGCCTCTTCCCCGCCATATAAATGTCTTGAAGGCCGTCTCTGGCCTATGCTCATCTTTACGTGTGAGCCCAATGGGCAACATCTGCATGGGATACAGAAGTCTGAGCAAAATGTTCATTTTTATTAAATTGATTCTACCCAGCCATGATATGGGAAGAGAGGGCATGCCCATCTTCGGAGATCCGTCTCTACCTTTTTAATGATAGGTATATAATTTAGTTCATATAGGGATCCCACGCCCCTCCCGACCTGTACACCCAAATAAGTAAAGCATTTGGATACTACCTAAAATCCCCACAATCCCCCACCTAATCCTGTCTGGTTGCCTCTCCTCCCCTCATCCCATACGTGGAGGAACTCTGACTTTTGGATATTGGTTTTGTATCCCGAAAAATGTGCAAATGACTCAATTAGCCTCAGCAAAATAGGGACCTATGTTTTTGGGTGCCTAACAAAAAGCAGCATATCATTGGGATATAAGGCGAGTTTATGAAATTGACCTGATACCCCCCCTGTATGCCCTCAATCTCCGGATTCTGCTGTATAGCCAAAGCAAGGGGCTCCAGTGACAGGGCAAAAAACAAAGGAGAAAGGGGCATCCCTGTCTCATGCCCCTGGAACAGATTAAACCTGTCTGAGAGTGAGCCATTATCCAATACCTGTGCCCTGGGGGACCTGTACATTGCCCGGGCCATTCCCACAAAGTTATCACCCAGACCAAGCCGGCCTAAGCACTCAACTAGATAATTCCACTTGATCTAATCAAAAATCTTCTTGATGTCATTAGAAAATATACAGGTGTCCCTCTGAGCCCTATTGGCTGCCTAAACCACATTCACTAGCCTGTGGAATATTGTGATAAGAGGACCATCCCTTAATAAAGCTGGTCTGGTCTGTGTGAATCACCTCCAGCAGGATTTTTTCCAACCTGTTTGCCAAGGTTTTAGCCAACACTTTAAGATCACAATTCAGCAGGGAGATGGAGTGGCACAAAGCACATTCCCCCAGGTCTTTACCAGGTTTGGGGAATCAGGCATATTACAGCATCATAATAGGAGGCATGGATCCCCTCCATCACCCCCCAAACACAGTGCTCAATGGTTCTGCAAGGTGGTCCACCAAGTGTCTATAATATTCTATCGGAAACCCATCTGGTCCACTGGCTTTTCTTATTTTCATTCCCTGTATTGCTCTCTGAACTTACTTCTTGGTAATAGGAGCTCCCAACATGTCCCTTGATCTAGAAACTCTCTGGCTAGGTGTAAAGTACCTCTACACTCTGCCGCATAGAGCTTCTGATAAAGTTCCCTGAACCTATCCCTAATCTGTTTCTAATCAGTAAGCCTCTGTCCTTTACTATTTTTAATGCTTGTGATCAGGGTTGGCTTCCATCCCCCTGCACCAAGCAAATGAGCAAGGGCCCTGGTATGTTGCCCCATTCAAACATTTGCTTTCTACAGAACAGCCATGATTGCTGGTCCTCTGCCACAGCCAAGGCATTTAAGGCCTCCCTTATGGCCTCCAGCAAACATCTGGATTATTCTCCTCCACCCTGCCACCTTTCTTTCTAAATCTTTAAGATTCCTCTCCAGTGCCACCGTCTTTTCCTCCCTTTGTATGTTATAGCGAGCCACAAAGTTTAAGATGGCACCCCTCATATATGCTTTCCCAGCATCCCAAATGGTTGCCTTAGTAGTCGGGGAATGCTCATTGAAGGAGAGGTAAGTTTTTCACTGTTCCGAAAGGAATTATATCAATTCCTTATTACCTAGCAGGTATGTTGGAAATTTCCATGGGGCGGACCCTCCAGTGGTTCATCAACCGAGATGGTAAAGATTACCATGGCATGGTCAGAGATATGTATAGGACTATGCTGTGCGCACTGCAATCACAGGACCCATCCAAGTGGAACAGTATATAAACATAATCTGTTCTTGCCCATGTATCATATGGGTTTGAATAAAAAGCAAACTCCTTTGCCCACAGGTTAGCAGTGCACCAGCTGTCCACTAACTTCAAGTCAGTCATACCTACTTGCCAGCTCTGCAGAGCTCCTCTGATTTTATCCCTTCCTCCAGAATGGTCCAACTGGGGGTCCATTGTGCAGTTTAGGTCCCTCCCAGTACCAGGCCCAGAAAGTGCTCCTTCACCAGGATGTCCAGTATACTTTGAAAAAAGATTGGGTCAAACATTGCTGGGGCATATATACACACACAAAGGTGATGGCCTCCCCAAAGAGTTCACTACTGACAAAACATATATACCATTTGCAGGGTCTGCCACCACTCTCTCAACCTGCAGGGGAAGATTTTTATGGAGCAAAATGGCCACCCCACATTTGTGACTATTAAAGGAGGTGGCGTGACATGCCCCGACCCATCCCCTAACCAGTTTGGCATGTTCTATATTAGTGAGGTGTGTCTCCTGTGACATCGCCACCTGCATGCTCTTCTTTCTTAGAGTGGTTAAAAAGCTTGTCTGTTTCACCAGAGAGGAGCTCCCCCTCACATTCCAAGAGACTATAGTGAGTTCCTTTGCCTTAGCCATAGCTTCACCTATATATGTTCATGCCCCCCTCCCCATGAATAGCACCAGTGGGGAGGTGCCCCTGTAAATAATATTACCTGTCCCAGTGCATTCTCTCAGGAATTCTCTATCACCTTATTCGTGTGTATCTGTAGTAAACAAAAATTCAACAATGTACATTTTTTTTAAATACAACAACAATCATAACTACCCCTTCTTGCCACCCTCCCACCCCCCTTCTGCAAGAACAACATCCCCCAACACAGATCCATTTTTGTTTAGAACCATTCTTCTGTAAATACATGTAATGGAAAAACAGAAGCTGAACTCAATATCCCTATCCCTCACAGAACATACAGAGATTATAATGAACTCAGGTCTAAGAACAGCTAATACAGCATGACTCCCTCCCAGCCTCCATATACCCCAACATACAGACCTTTCCCTCCCTCCCATCCCCTAGCAACAAAGTCCGACCCCAAATAGTAGAAAAACCAACAGAACAATTCCACCTGGAGTTACAAACATCCCACTTTGATACATGAACAACCCTCTCAACAAAACCAGCATATATCCCCCCTTATTAGGGTGGGACCTATACATTCAATCACACTGCATCCCACTGTTATTACCTGAAACATGTGAACCTCTGGGTATGGATACACCAAGCAGTACCAGTCCCCTCCATGTATCCCCCCAGGAGGGACAGAAATAGCCTCCCGGGGTCAGCAGGCCCAAATAACCCCCATACCCTCCAGAGCAATTTATCTATGGCCCAGGTTCCAGCCCCCATCAGAAAAGTAGAGAGGACACCCAAAGCTCTTTATAGCACTCACCCCCCCTTCCCATTGTAGCTAGACATCATCTAAGCTGAAGGGGGTTTCCCAACAGTATGAGACTATGTATTCGGGTCCCTCAAGAAAGATCTAACACCTGAATGTCACCCTCCTTCAAGTCCAACCCCGGCCCCCCACTTCAGCATATCTTTATAGTTGATCGATCATGGGGCACCATATTCAGTTAAGAACCATTTGGCCCCAAACCACCACCCACCCTCCAAAGAGGCTCCTGCTAGTCTGTAGTCTTTGCCCTGTATCCAGGGTGGAGGCCACGGACCCGAGCAGCATGACAAAAAATCAACGTGCATGCCAGTGCCCGCTATCCCCACCCTTATCTTACCAGTACCTCCACAGGCAGCGTTCAATGAGGTACAGGGGTGGTCCACTTCTGTCACATCCGAAGGGGCCTGAAATAAGCACGATTGCCAACCAAGCATGGATCCAGTCCTGGGCCACAAATGACTTCCCAGAGGCCATGTACAGTACAAAAAATCCCTGTCCATATATATAAGATCTTATAGCATTCCCCTAAGCACATCCATAATTCAGGGACAGATCCATCAATAAGAAGAAAATTCAGAAAATGTTCCAAACCATATGATTTGCCAGATAACAGTTCCAACCATAAGAAAGCAATCCACTCGTCGCAAAACAGCTCAGAAAAGAAACTGCAGGCTTTAAGTAATTTCTGTGTCACCTCTGTCTCACCCCATCTTCTTCTGTAGCTCCTACACTAATACCACAACCTTGTCTACCTCCCAGAAGCTGTAAGTGGCTCCTTCATGCTTTACCTTAAGTGTAGCTGGGTAAATTAGAATATGTTCCACTTTAAGCTCCCGGAGTTGGGCTGTAACTGGATTAAACATCTTCCGTTTTTTCAGCAGCCTGCTGGAATAGTCTGGGACATTATAGCCAGGAATAGACTGGGACATGTATAGCCAGGCACCCTCAAACATGACCTCCTTCTTGCGCCAAAAAGCCTCAAGCACCGTCTGGCGATCCTGGTAGTTGTGATAGCAGATGACAATTTGCTGCATTGGCTGTCCTGCCGGCGGGTGAGGCATCACCGCCCTGTGCACTCATTCTAGCTTGAGTAGCCTCCTTTAGGCTGCAGGCCCAGTAAGCTTGGCAGTTGCTCAGCACAGAAAGCCAAGTTATCATGACCTTCTTTCCCCTCCGGCAAGCCTCTCAGCAGCAAGTTCAGTCACCTGTGGTAATTTTCCTGATACTTGTTTTGGTCCTGAAATTCCTCAAAAGATTTCTCCATTCTCCTCAGCCTCCCCTCCAATGGCATCACCGTGTCTTCCAACTGGGAGATCCGACCCTCAGCTTCCTCCAACTACTGGTTTGTGCTGACATTTGGTCCACTATCTCTTGAAGCTGATTGTCCAGGCAACTCTCCAACCTGTCAAATTTTGGTGTTAGGGCTGCCAGCACTTGATTGGTGAGTTCTTTTCCCAGGGTTGTCATCTCGGCTGTGGAGAGGGATATTGGGCCTTATGATTCATCCTGCTGCATGGCTGCTTGTCTCTTGACAGTTTTTGAAGTAGAAAGTGAAGTTTTTTCACTATTTGGCAGCAGAAAGTCATCCATACTAGTTCTGTATGAAGAATTTTTAAAGAGGTTTGCAAAATGAACAGTGGATGCAACCGATTTTTAAATAGATTAAATTCTTTTGAGTGGGAGCTATAGGAATCTGCATCCTCACAACTGGCTGCTCATTAGCGTCCCCTAACATCACATTTCCATACTTTTGTTGTTGTGCTATCAACCCTAACTAATGCATTAACAAAGTTGTTTGCAATGAATATCTATCTATAGATACTGTATACAGAATGGGTTGGATAGGCACAGAGGCAAATTGGGCAGAGAAAGAGGGGGAGGAAGGGCTGCCAGTGACCAAATAGGGTCACATGTGTTGGAATCGGCAGGAAAAAGGAGAAGACTAGATGGGACTACTGGTCTTTTTCTACTGACAAAGTTTATGTTTCTATCAGTATACAGTGTACTTAGAGTTATAGCGTATCCAGAAGATCTAGAGTATATATAGAGTGTAAATAGCATATGCAATGAGTTGCTGTCCCAACCCCAAAAAGTCTACAAATCTGGCAGGGGAGCTCAGGAGCAGCAGACTTACTTGTGGCCAGAGTAGCATGAAGACTCAGTGCTGCACGCCTCCACTCTTCCAACTAAGTTACAATGCTCTCACTCACTTTTCCAGTCCTCAGAAACTGCACAAATGGGGCCAGGGAGCATGGTAGGAGCAGTCTGTCAGTGCTTGTGGCAGGTGTCACATCTTTAATGGAATCCCTCGGCAGGATGATAACTAAGTTGCTCTCCTGACCCCACAAAATCTACAAATGCAGCTGGGGAGCTCAGGAGCAGCAGATTTACATGGGGCCATAGCAGCATGAAGACTCAGAGTACTGCACTCCTCCACCCTTCCAACTAAGTTACAGTGCTCTTATTGACTCTCCTGATCCTCAGAAACTGCACAAATGGGGCTGGGGAGCACAGGAGGAGCAGTTTGTCAGTGCTTGTAGCAGGAGCTGTATCTTTATTCGGACCCTCCCCCCAAACAGAACAATTACTGAGTTGTTCTATCAGCCCCATGAAATCTACAAATGTGGCCAGAGAGCTCAGGAGCGGCAGGTTTTCTTGTTGCCAGAGTTGCACAAAGACTTGGACTTCTGCACTCCTCCATCCCAACAGGTTTCTGTCTGGTTTCCTGTAGTTCTGTGGCCCTCTCCCATCTAATGTCACCCACCGCAGGTAGCAGAAGGGAAGAGGTGAGGAACAGGACTTTTAAGAGAAAATTTAACTGATTTTCCTTGGTAAAATGGAGAGGAGATGAGCTTTTTTCTTGTACATGTTGGAGCAGTCTGTGTGTGATCAATTAGCAGTGGAATTGTCAGTTTTTCTGTGAACAGGCCAGTTAGTTTATTTTCATCAAATGGCATGTAAACATTTTATCTATGTTTTTGAATATGTTTTCCCTTGTGCTGTGAGTGCAGCAGTGCAGTTTTTTTAAGACTGTGACCATTTTAAGATTAATAATATTTAAATTTCAGTGTAGTGAAGGGTGAGATTTTTAATATGGCGGTCACTGTATTTTTTTTTTTTTTTACTTTCGTTTTAAGGCTTAGTCATATTGTTCAGTAAGGATTTTTTTTGAGGAGGAAAATGAGATTTGGCAGCTGACCATGCATTTATAGAGATTTAATGTACTGTCAGCTGATATATCTCGGCCAAGAAAACTACTAGATTTTTCCTTGCCATTTTAAATATATATATATATATGAGCAAAACTCCATTTATTTTAGGGTTGTTCCACAGTGACAAAAAGCGAAATTTGCTGTTAGGGTTGAGCCCCTTGGATCTCCAGCCCACCCCCACAACTGGCATCAGGTGCGCATCATCAGCCCTAACTCTCCCCCATCACATTGTAAAGAAGCTGAGGAATAGGAGAATGGGGTGAGAGTTAGACCGACGACCCCAACGCCGCACCCGATGCTGGTTGGGGGTGGCTGAGGGTCCAAGGGTGCTAACCCCAACAGCGAATTTCCTCACTTTTTTCACTGTGGAACAACCCTAACTGATGCATTAAATGGAGTTTTTTGCCTCTAATTTCTTTTTGAGAATGATGACAAGAAATAGTGAATGTAATGCGGTGGCAGGAGGGCCCCGTGCTCCTGCCGCGTGATGTCTTGTGAGATAGTAACATGAACAGCAATGCAAACAGAAGCGCCAACAGTGGCGCACATGGTAACGCAAACATAAATGGGAAAGGAAATGTTAATAGAAATGCAAGCACAAAGTGATGCCGAAGCAAACAGTGACGCGAACGGACATTGAAGCATGTACGAAAATGCAACTGGTAACAAGAACAGTGATGGCAGCGGTATTTTAAATGGAAATGTTAAGTGTCACAGCAAAAAGAACGCAAAAGGGAACAGAAACGGAAACTCGAACGCAAGCGCACACGTAAACGCAAACTGTAATGCGCACATGCATGGTACCGCAATTGTAAATGCAAATGGTAAAGTTAAGATGAAGAATAATGGCAAAGGAAACAGAAACAGAAATGGGAACAGAAGCGCATACGGAAACGCAAACCGAAATGCGCACGGGCACAGTACCGCAATTGTAAACTCAAATGGTAATGGTAACAGCAACAATAACCGCAAAGGAAACAGAAACGCAAAAGGAAACGCAAGCGCATATGGAAACGCAAACCATAATGCGCAGGGTCACTTGCAAACGCAAATGGTAACAGTAACAGCAAGAAAGACGCAAAACGAAAGAGAAATGGAAATGCAAACGAAAGGGCTGTCAGAAACGCAAATGGCAATGTGCATGGTGATGCAAACAAAAATGCAAACAGAAACAGTAGAGGAAACGCAAATGGTAACAGTAATGAAAACGCAAGCGCAAATGACAACGCAAAGGGTAACGCACACGGTGGCGTACACGGGAGTGGTAATGCAAACGGGGACATAAACACAAGTGGAAACAGTAACTGTAACAGTAACGGAAGCGCATACCGTTTTTGACGAACAGGCATAGAGAAACACAGTGTACAAAGAATGTATGCATTGTAAAGGGCATCAAGCTGAAAACGAGCATTGGAAGCACTTAATTGCTAATATCTCAGGAACCGCACAACGTAGAAAAAAAATTTAAATTTCACAAAAATCATGATTTTCCTGGCTAGGTTTTTGCTGTTACATTCACAACAAAAAAATCTGTATCTCGCATCGTTTTCAAGATACGAGCTCTGAAATGCACTGTGTCTGCCACCATGTTAGTCTATGGGAAAAAACTCTAACTTCAAAGTACTGTAACTTTGCAGCCATGCAATATTTTTTCATTAAACCACCAAAAAGCACATCTGTGAGATGTTGGCTGCGTTCCCGCCAAATTTCAGCTCAAACCGTTCTTTTGCAGCAGGGTGGCAAAGAACTGCTGTCACTTTGGCCATAGTCTGAAAAAGTAGTGTCGCAATTTGCGACACCTTTCGCAAATTTTGCGAAACTGTCATGAGTGCGACACAGCTTTTGCGACACTACCTTTTCCAGAAACTTGAAAAACATATTTCTGGGGTGTTTAACCCCAAAATAAAGACATGGCTAGCATCCTCAGGGTCCGACTAGGTGAACACAAAAAGAATTGTGTCCCTAGAGGGTCCCAAATTTAAATGCCAAGCATTTCTGTGATCACTAACTGAAAAACAAATGGCTGACTCACAACACTACTGGGGTCATTTGCAACACTAAAAATGGTTTGTTAGACACTTTCGCACTTTTTGTTAACTCTCCCGTTGACTTATAATGGGAACTTGTTTTTTGAATAACTTTTGAACCGTTTAATATTTTGTCACAAAATCTTCAAAAGGCACATTGGGGACCCCGGCCGCACGCTCCTTGAAGTTTTCAGATTGGTTACACAAACCGTGTGACCTGTAGGTGAGAGCAAATAATTCACAAAAAAGCGTAAATGCACATTTCGTTGGCGCTTAATAACTCCGCAGCCGTATACCTGACCGATACGAAACTTGGCAGATCCCAAGATCTACCATGCCCAATCGTGCATACCAAATGTCAGGCAAATCTGTTGAATGGTGACAAAGTTATTAAGGTGCAAAATTTGGGCCTTTAACCTTAAAATGGCTCCTCAACCCTAACTGTGGTAGCACTACCGTGCTACCATAATGTATATATAGATATATATATAGGTGGAGAGAGGGAGAAAATAGAGGATGGGTAAGTGTGGTATATCAGGAGATTTAAAATCGAGGGGGGCTAATTAGCCAAAAACCCATGAACCCAAGGAAGAATGGGTTTTATTGATAATTAGCTACTCCTGAGATGGCACACGAACCCTCATTTATTTTATATAATGCATTTGTTTGGTTATTGTGTGTACTTTTTGATTTTTTTCCTGGGTATTGTAGTGTTTTTTCCATAGTATTAGTGTTTTTCCATAGTGTAGTGGGGGCTGTGGTAGTGTTTTTCTGTAGTATAGCAGGAGCATGCCCATTTTTCCAGGTGTGGACCCATTCTAGCCCTCTGTCTATAAAGAGATGGAATGGCTTGCCAGCATTTACTTTCAGGATGGCATTCCAATGGTCTGGTGTGGCTTCCTGCTTTGGTGTTTATTTTTTCTATAGAGGTTTTTATCCTCCGGGCATGTCACAGGTGGCTTCTCAACCCTGTCCCTGTCTTCCTCATCTACCAGCTGCCTCCCCAGTCCATCAAGCCCCATATCCTCCATGTATTGCTCCCCTGTGTTAGGGCCAGGAAGAGGGGAAGGCTGCCCCCCCCCCAACTTGGAGACCCTGTGTCCAGATTTGTGGGTCGGTGAACCAGTGATAGTGTGGGGTGATGGCAGGCAGGCAAGGGTTCATATGGCCTGCGACTACCATTTTTCCCATTTTCTACCCTCTGTTCCTGATGCAACGTAAGCATGTGTATGTGGGGGTGTACACATACTACAACAGCAGCCCCTCCTTCATATCACTCAGGCTGTTGACATAACTTCCAGGCCTCCATCAGGGGGTAGCCAAGGGCTGAGTCAGCAAGGTTCCCCCCTGGGAGAGGAGAACTGTCCTCTGGATGCTCACTACTCTCCCTCCTCAGCCGACACCTAGTGACTTAAGCTTGTTCCTGAGCCAGGGTTGCTGGCATGGTGAGAGGTAATGGGCATAGTGCCTCTGCCCTCTGCACCACAGGGCTGGCCTTTCAGGGTTTATTTTTAAGTCAGAAGTGGCTTTGTGGTGTGGCTGAGTGGTAAGAAGCAGTTGCGTAGCTTGGCTGAGTGGTAGGGAGTAGCAGCATGTCAGTGCGATTGTGTTAGCAGTGGGCCAGAACAGGGTAGGGGGAAGTCAGCAGATGAAGCAGCATGGAGGGCTTGGTAGCTGGAGTAAGGCCTGGAGTGTTACAGGATATGGCTCTGAGGTGACTTAAGTTGGAGGGATGTTTTGTGTTGCTGTTTAGCTTAGGGATCATTCATGCTATGTGCTGGTTTTAGAGTAGTTGTGCTGGGGGGGGGTTATAGGGGTCATAGCTGTAACTCACTGAACCTGATACTGTCTTTCACATATAAAACAACCCCTCCATCTTTCTTCCATGACTTGTTCTTCCGGAACATGGTGTAGCGTGAGATGGTCACTTCCTTGCTGTGGTTGCCCATGCACTGTGATTCCGTTATGGCCACCAGATCCAGGTCTACCTCTAAAATGACTGCCTCAAGGTCAGCAATTTTATTTTCAAGACTCCTTGCACTGACACACATGGCTCTGCATTCTCTTTGTCCATCTCTCCCTCTAATCTGCCTCTCCTTCCTGTTTCCCCCCTTACCTCTCTGTTATCCCAGTCATACCCTCCCCGTTACGCTGTCTTCCTGCCTTCCCTCCTTCCCCGCTCTTCCAACTGAAGTTCTTTCCCCAGACTTGTCTGTCCTGCCCTTCTCTTTGCTTCCATCAACCACCAGGGAATTTCTTCTCCTGGGTTAACCTTCCCTGTTGCACTAGTCTGGGGAGCAATCTGTGCCTCCCTCTGTCTTTCTGCCCCCCCCTTGGCTAATTTAAATGGTTGTCAAAGTAGCATTTAAACCTTCCACCTAGGACTGTCATTCCCCTCCTGGATAGATGGAGGTCATCTCCCTTGTACAGGCCTCCACTCCCCCAGGTGTGACCCCAGTCCCCAATGTAGCCAGCCTTCCTCCCTACACCATGCCTTCAAGCACTTGTTGAAGGACATGGTGCAGAGTTCCCTAGCCTTCCCCCCACCGTGCACAGGTAGCACATTAATGAAGGCCACTATGTGAGCTACCTCCTTCAGGCCCCTCCCTGGTTCCCTAAACCTATCCTACACTGGGCCTACAGTTTCTCTTGCCAAATCATTCATCCCCAGGTGGACAACAACATCCAGTTCCCTCTTGACCCCCTCTTCCCTGGTGTTCTCCAAGATCCACTATTTAGTTCTCCCCGCCAAAGTGCCTGGAATACACTGTACTACCCTGTCCCTCCCTTCTGGAGGAAGTGGAGGCAGAATAGCGCAGTGGTTTAAGGCTCTGAGCTGCAAATCTGGTGACATCCAGCAGACCAGACTGGGGTTTGAATCCCACAGCCCCCACTTGCATATTGCTTGACCCTGAGTAAGTCACTTAATTTCCTTGTGCTCCCAGATCACACCTGGAAACAAGCTTCGGCTTAGTGTGCCTTTCGTGGTAAACAATTTCCCCTTTCCCTTTCCCCTTTCTCCTACCCCCAGCTCAGTCCCCCTGACTATGGAGTTCCCCACCAGCAACTGTCTCCTCCTTGGTCGAAGAACTCTTCCACCTTCCATGGGGCCTGCTCCCTTGAGGACCCCCACCTCCTCTCTAAATTGTTCCTTGTAACATTTGAGGGTCAGTTCATTACTGGTGGCTATTTTAGATGGCATTAGTGAATTTTAATCCCTGCAGTTTTGGCATTTTAATGTGAAAGTAGAAAATCCCAAGAGCGTGTCTGTCTCCCCCCCTCCCCAATTGCAGGCTTATCTGAACCCTGTGCAGTAGCAGTTTGGAGGCCAAAACAATGGTATTTCTAGCTAAACACAGGTACATAACACATGGCTGGTGACAGTTAGGACTGACAGCAGAAAAACCTTGTTCCTCACACATTTGAGGGCTGTTTCATTAATATTTGAGGGGATTAATATTCTGCTTATGAATTTAATGATGTCAGAAATACATGCAACCACTCCTTGGGCTCATCAGTCAATCTGTCTCTATGCCCTGAAATGGTAGGCATGGGCCGAGGTAGCCCTATGTCTAGGGGTTTAAGTGACGTTTCAACTCACTGGTAGCCCCCTTGCAAAACAATGTTGTACAAATGGTCATGTTTTAAGGAGTTCAAAGACAGAGCCCACACATAGATGGCAAAGAATCATATAGAACCAGGACCAGTCTTCAATCAGGGCACACTGGGCTAGCTATACTTCGCCTTACCCTGGCATCCTGGAACTCCTGATGCACACACACTAGTCAGTGGGGCCCGCAACAGCCTAGGCATCCAATGTTGGCAGAGATCTCAGATGCTTCTCCTGAGGAGTTGGGCACCAATACACTCTGCCCAGTGCAGTTAAGCAAATGCTGCTGGCAATGTCAATACAGCGGGAAGCCACACTAAGGAACCAAACATTTTGAAGCTAAAAAAGTATGCCTTAAAGGGCATGGAAGACATCATTTGGTTTCTCCTCTGGCCCCGCACGATTGTGAGAGGGCCACAGATCTCCATGTTTTCATGCACTGTGGAAGGACTGTCAGAAGGCTCAAATGGCCTTAGGACACACTTCAGTCACAACAAAGCAGTAAGAATGTGCAACAATAAAAAGAAGCAGACAGTGATATGTGACTGTTTTAGTAAGTTGTAAAATAAAATTATGTTATTATCGTATATTTCTTCTGTATGCCTTTTGATGAGCGTAGCTAATAAAACTATGCATTTACCATATTCAGTGTATTTGAGCCTGTACTGTATCATTAGTGCTTAAGTAAGCAGCATGGCTAACCCACTCGAGAAAATGCACCCCTCACTTATCCAAAATCCCATGGGCCGGATCTTCAAAGGGCCCCTAGATCCATGCAAGCTGCGTCAAACAGCCAGCTTGAATCAGATCTTGGTGCTCCAAATACTATGCGCCATATTTTGCAAGAAAAGTGGTCTGTGTGACACAGTCCCCCAAACTGACACAAGAGGTCCACTGCGTCAACACAATGGCGTAAGGGATGGCAATGACGTAAGCCGCAGCAAAATAAATGGTGTGAGTTGAGTAAAACATGGTGCATGTTAAGTCAGAAAAATGACTCAAGAAATGAAAATGACACAAACCGAGTACAAAAACGGTGCAAACGGAGTAAAAATGGTGCAAACTGAGTAAAAATGGTGCAAACTGAGTACAACTGGTGCAAACTGAATACAAAAATGGTGCAAACTGAGTAAAAATGGTGCAAACCGAGTACAAATGGTGCAAACTGAGTAAAAATGGTGTAAAATGAGAACAACTGGTGTAAACTGAGTAAACATGGTGCAAATCGCGTAGAAATGGTGCTAGCTGAGTCAAACAAATATGCAAAGGACAAGAATGACGTAAGCTAAGTAAACAAAACTGCAGATGAACTGGCCAAAACTAAGCCCTCAAAATGTTCTAAACTAGTCCTGCAGGAGAGTACTGGCCCTTAATACTGTATTAGCATATTCAGGTCTGACCACCTGCTTTGGGTCACTTTATATGCTCTAGTGTCCCTTAGACCAGCTCTGGCTGGTCTAGCAGCTGACGGTACTTTGATATGTTTGGTGTCAGTGGTGCAGCTTTGAAATTCCCACAGGAGTGGTCTTGCACCATTTCTGTGGTGCAAGACGGCTTGCGTCATGGCGCTGCCATTTGTATGGCACAAGGCTGACACAGCCACCTTTGACACAGGGCAGAATGCCTTTGACGCAGTGCTCCTTGGAAAATCTGGTCTGGTGCAAAGTTTGATGCTAGACTCCATTGTGCCACTGTTGTTTGGCACACGTCCTTTGCGTCATACCTGGGGCTTTGGAAATCCAGCCGCATGTATCCAAAAGTTTTGCTTGTCCCCCTTTAAATGGTGTTTTACTCTACATCATCCCAGTATTCACAGTATAAACAAGTTTTGGTCAGATCCACCACGGCTGCATAATGAAGTTAATGAAGTTGTGTGGAATTGTTAAGGAGGTATGGAGAAACAACACAATGATTTGTAAGTAGTAAGATTTGTTTTAGTTTCTGTTCTAAGGAAGGCATACACATTATTAGGAAAATATATGGAGGTGTACATTTTAATGGAAGGAATAGGAAACTTACAAAAGAACCCCAGAGCAAATGCCAGTGATGTATGTGTTATCCCAGATGATATTTGCCAGACAGCCAAATTTTAAAGAAAACATATTTGCACATATCCCAATGATGCAAAGCATTAAGGGAAGCATGCAAATCCCCATGATGGAACAGAAGGTGGCAGTACATGAAAAAGTAATGGCTGGCATATGTTCAGCCTTGGAATTATTTACACATTTATTTATTTTAATTTTTTAAGAGAAACAGGGTTTTTGTCCATGAGGTGATGTAAGTTATATTTAAGCAATGTGTTGATGTCAGGAAGTCAGGTGTAGTGATGATGGGCTTTTAGAGAAAATGTGATATTAACTTTCAGAGGGGGTCACTTTTGATAAGGGCAAGGTAGTTATGCTTGTGATAATGGGAATATTAGGAAAGTATGAGGTCTACGCAGAAGTGGAGTACAACTATGTACAGTTTCCTAAGTACATGCTCAGAGTGCAGGCAAATGTGATATGCAGGTTTGTTTTAGAAATAGGTAAAAATAGCGATACATGCAATTAATAGAAAGATAGATAATTACATAGACATATAGATATAGAGAGAGAGAGAGAGAGAGACACACAGACAGACAGGCAGAATAGGAATGGCAGTGAAGTACTGAAGTGATGCCAACCCTACCCCCACCCCACAGACATGGACAGGAATTGGGTGTGCCTTTGAGTCATTGCCCATAACGCTTATGCCATTTCATCTCACCCTACCCTGCAGACACATACAAGAGTCGAGGTGTGCCTTGGGGTTTTCATACTACACTCACCCCATTCAATAAGGAAATATGCTGAAATGGGTACAGTATAAGGCACACCTCAATACCTATTACTGGTTGCAGGGTGGGGATGGGGGTAGAAAGATGTGAGCATTACTGTTGACAATCCCAAGTCACACCCCTGATGCCTATCAGTCCTTACAGTGCAGGGTGTTATGGCCAGAAACCCTAATGCCCTGGGCATTTCTTGGTATTTTCACTCCAAGTTTTCAGCCTGTGCTTTTTGTGGCCCCACCGCATGAACAGTGACACTATCAGTTCATTAGCCGAAAGGAGATTTTGCACAGCGACTGTGCCATTTGGCACCGCAGGTGCAAAAACACTTTTTGAACAGGATGTAAAAAAATGACAGCTGTACATTTCTTGCTTCAGTAACACAAACACACACACACACACACACACACACACACACACACACATGAATATGCCAAAACACAGCGGCAAAATGATTAGATTTGTCTGCAAGCATTATTTTCTATGCAAGTTGGAGCACAGGGGCGGGGAAGGGAGGTAAGGCTAGAGATCAGTTATGATCCATGACATAACCACATGGTCAAAATATTAAATATTTTAAAATAAACATAAATGCTAAAGTAACCATGTCAAGAAGAAAATGCAAACTGTGACACGTAACAGTTATAGGGTAAGTTAGCACATCTGGACTTATTTGCAGCATATGCATCTCAATTGCTAAGGGGTCCTGACCATGTTCTCCCTTCCTCAAGCCAAGATAGCTACAGCATGTCTAACTATAACATGGATGGAAAAATGATGCCATATTTTCAACAAGAAGTTAGCATTTTAATAAGACAGTGCTGTAGACTGAGAAGCAGCTTGTGTAGGTGCATTCATCATGCTATCCAAGATATGTTCTGGTTGCGTTCCATATGGCTAACCAGTGGGAGACGTTGGGGACGGGAGAGAAATCTAAAATAGA
This sequence comes from Neoceratodus forsteri, assembly GCA_016271365.2. Taxonomy (NCBI): domain Eukaryota; kingdom Metazoa; phylum Chordata; order Ceratodontiformes; family Ceratodontidae; genus Neoceratodus; species Neoceratodus forsteri. Next base: position 1,736,044,499 of record CM057449.1, read on the forward strand.
ACCATTGAACCCATTTGTGATTTAAAGTTGCATGACAGAAATGTGGCTTCCAGAACTGGACACCATATTCCAAATGAGACCTCACCAGTAATCTACACAGTGACATCACTACCTCCTTCCTTCTGCTGGTAATACCTCTCCCTATGCACCACAGCATTCCACGGGTTCTCCTCACAGCTTTGGTACATTGTATAGCCACCTTTAGGTCATCCAATATGATTACCCCAAAATCCCTTTCCATTTTGATGACCATCAGCCCCTCCCCCCGTAATCATTCCCTGGATTCCTGCAACCCTTCCTTATTCAGCAGGCAGTCAGCACATCTGGACTTATTTGCTGCATATGCATCTCAGTTGCTAAGGGGTCCTGATCATGTTCACCCTTTCTCAAGCGAAGCTAGCTGCAGTATGCCTAGCAATAACATGAATGGAAAGATTATGCATAACCAGTGGGAGAAGTAGGGGAAAGGGACACAAATCTAAAATAGAACCATTGAACCTATTTGTGATTTAAAGTTGCATGACAGAAACACAGCTTCCAGAACTGGACACCATATTCCAAGTGAGTCCTCACCAGTGATCTACACAGTGGCATCACCACTGCCTTCCTTCTGCTGTTAATACCTCTCGCTAATGCACCACAGCATTCCATTGGCTCTCCTTACAGCTTTGGTATATTGTTTAGCCATCTTTAGGTCATCCAATATGATCACCCCAAAATCCCTTTCCATTTTGATGACCATCAGCCCCACCCCCTGTAATCATTCCCTGGGTTTCTGCAACCCTTCCTTATTCAGCAGGCAGTTAGTGCATCTGGATTTATTTGCTGCATATGCATCTCAATTGCTAAGGGGTCCTGACCATGTTCACCCTTCCTTAAGCCATGCTAGCTGCAGTATGTCTAGCAATAACATGAATGGAAAGATTATGCATATGAAAACTTATTAATTATGATGTACATACCCTAAGACTCAAAGTGTGTCTCCTTTGGCTGCCATGATGTCTGTGGTTAATTTGAAACAAAAAATGTAACAAGACACTGGCCTCCACTGGAGATATTAAACAATAGTGCAAACTGCACTCTGGGAAAATTGCCTGGGACAAGATACAATAAACCAAAAAAAACTGAAAAACAGATTCCAAGCAGTATAAACTCACCAGGAATGTTAGAAAAAACTACCCTTCCTTTATTCACAGGTGTCAATGAATGCATTTGTTAACCACGCTGGTTCATCTTCTTGCTTCCCTCATGGTAAAAATGTGAAACTACATTTGTGTTATTTTTAAATGAGTGATAAATGGCATGCCCAGGGGGATGGCAGCTCCGATAGTTGTTCCAGTCTTTCCTTTCACTGATATAAACTGAGACAGGAAAAAAGTAAGTGGGGGAAAAAAGAGCCTTTTGTTTCTACAAGTAGTTGTTAATTGCAGCTGGTATTTTTAACATGTGCAAGGCAACTCCACTTCTCAAACTTAAAAGAAAAAATACACTTCATTAAAGGCTGCGTTTACCAAGTACTGTGCCCATGATTAAAATAATTTGAAACCCCCCCAAAAAAATGTGTCCTCACATGAACCTGCATGATTAACTGTAAAGAGAAATAAAAAGGGTATTTGTAAATGCATTACTAACATTAGTGCTTTCAAAGTTTTGAAACTACTAAAAAGATAGACTATATACTGTATACATTGAATATGGTAAACAAATATTGTCAATCCCAAAAGCTGAACTTTGTTTTTAGCATATAAATGTTTAAGAAATACCTGTGTCTCTTTCAACCAGGAAGCAGTAGTTTTAGACACTTTTTACTTACTCTTTCCTTTTGAGACACCAGGTGGCTCTGATAATCATTTGTTCCAAGGGTTTTTAAGTCAGTTTGAAGGCATTAAGGATCTTCTGTTCTACTAGTCCTTAACAAAATGCTGGGACTCCAAGACTTGTTCTGTTCCTTGGTCCAGATCCCGAACTAGTGAGTCTTGTTTGAACATGATAGATCCACCTCATGCCCCTCCCACATGAATAAAAAAAAAGGTGGGGGTGGATCTTTAGAAGCTTCTTGGGTGGAGGTGTGGTGGATCTTACTCCCCCCCCAAAAAACAAAGCTGCCTCACACTACTCAGGTTCCAGTTCTTGTACTACCAATTTAAGAAAGAAAATAGTACCCTGCAACCACTGACTAACATGAAAGCGTATTTATTTGAGGGCGGAAAACATTTCTTGGAGGAGAATAAGGCGGAGGAGACTATTTACACCTTTAGTCAGTTTCACGGACAGAAAACATGACATCACTCCTTTTGTACATGCAAAATGTCAGTAGGCTCCACGTACTGCAGCTATAAAAAGGGGCCTTTTTCCAGAGTGTACAGTCCTCCCAGTGGAGGATCCTAAACAGAGGGACAAGAACTGTAATTCATCCTGATCATGGAAGACAGGGTGGATAAGGATGTGAAGGGACTGAAGTAAGTAATAAGCCATGACAAGGTGTGCATTATAGGATTTTAATGCATGCCCCAAGGTATAGTAAGGCACGAGGCTAAAGATCAATTGTCCTTATGTCCCTTGGAAGTACAATAAAATCCTATGAAGAACACCCTGGAGGGGCTTATTACACTTATAAAATTGCTCCAAATAGGTGTTTTGTGAAAGAAAAGGAGATTTGGCACCTGACTATGCATCTATTGTGATTTAGTTCATGGTCAGGTGACATCTCTTGACCAATGACATTTCTAGATTTGTTCTTGTCATTTTATAGTAAAAGATAACACATTGGGCCATGACAGGATTTACCCTAGGAAATTGAAAGAGGTAATTCTGGCTCTAGCAGGGCCGCTAGTGTAATAGTATGCTCTCAGCAACTACTGGTGGCAATGTAGATGGAGCTGCTTGGGGTGGGAGGATACTGGCTGGTGCTGTGCATAGCTATACAATCACATGCTTATGCACACTTTGCACCCTTGCCACTGGCATCCAGAGGGTAGGGATAAGCAGAGCAGTACCCCCCTGTATCTTATCAAGTTAATGCCTGGTGCTTTCAGGCCCTGCCCTGGCTACTAGCCCTCATCTCCCTGCACTAGAGGACTGAAGAGAGCAGCTATGTGGACCCCCAGAAGCTGCACATCTGACACTATATAGGTAAGTGCTGGAGATGGAACGTTATAGGCTGGAAGTCAGGGCTGACAGAGGCAGCATTGGTGACAAGGGGGCACAAAAAGTATAATGAAGGGGGGCACTAGAGAGCCACTTTCTTGACTGGAAGCACCTTTCTCAACACTGTGCATCAAGTGACTAACATCTTAACAAAGTTTAAATATTTATAAAAACTTCAGAATTCAACTAATATATTCAGATACCTCTTGCAACTGTGAGTCGGCAGATACTAAAAAGTGATGGGAAGGCAGAAGGCTGTAGCAGCTGGATTGAGCCAAAAAACAGCAACTTAGCCCACACAGACCCTGCATGGTGGGCCTGATCAAGTATCAGGCTCAAGTGGAGGTAAAGAGGTACCTTCGTAGGACACTGTGTTGAACGCAGTAAGAAAAATGGACCGAAAGCTGGAGAAGGTCCTCGACCATTTGGGAGCATAGGATATCAAAATAGAAACAGCATCTAAAGTAGCCAAAGAGGCAGATGACCACTCCCAAAAGACACAGGCAGCTTTTGCCAAATCAACAACAGAGCTGAATCATTTAAGAGCCTGCATGGAAATGATGGAAAATACATCGAGGGCAATCAAATTAAGGTTGGCGGGGGTTCCGGAGGGCATTGAGGGGGAGGACCTGTTGGGGTTCCTAAAGAGTTGGCTGCAAAATACCTTACCCTCTGAAATGCAAATAGATGGTGAATCTTTTGCCCAGGTATTCCAGATTAACTTTCATCGGGTGCAGACCAGCAATATCCCATGTACTATTATGCTAATAACCTCTGGTCCAGCAACCCACGATCAAGTACTACAATGGGCAAGGGCTATTTACCCCATGAGCATTAAGGGACAAGAATTAAAAATATTTCTAGATTGGTCATATGCTATCCAGATGAGGCGAAAAATGTTCGACCCATTGAGGAAACAGCTTTGGAGCCTGGAAGTAGCTCACTCTCTCCCTGCCCCGACTCGACTTCTCATGACTTATTGGGGCAAAACATTCCAATACAATGACTCTGAAGAGGCACAGAAGAAGACTGAATCCATTGTGGTGGAATTCAGACAGAGACCTCCCAAGCCTAGTGACCTACTTTCTGAATCAGAGGATGATGAGGACTGATAGACGGTGGGTAAAATATCCTACTATTTGTTATGCACTTGTTTTACCAACACGTATGGGTAATCAGCTGGCAAGCTTTGAGACTATGAATCTGTGACAATTGTATGATTTATTTCTAATCCTTAACCAGGATCTCCTGAATATAAAAGGAGACTCTAACTTTTAGATGGACTTGCAGCTCAAGCTGTTTCTGTGGCCCTAACTGACTTCCGTCTGAGGGCTACAGCTTAAAAATGGTATATAATGATTCATAAATAAGTTGAGAAGTATTTTTTGGAGTTTTGTTTAGTAGATGTTGGAGAAAGAGATGCATGGTAGCTAAGGGGAGAGTTAATATCCCTCTAAATCAGACGTTTATTTAAGTGGGAATAGTGATCCTAGAGATCATGGTTTACCTTTCCTAAATAAAATACCTAATATAGTCTTTTCTACCCCACAGAGTTTAATGTGGCTAGCCATTCTAAATGTATTTGTGCTGAAAAATGTTTTACATTTTTTTTTAAACTGAGGTTGTTAGCCCATATGATGTATCAGATGACAGAGGACATAATATCCTGATGCCAACATGATTTTGTAATGCACCAAAGTTGGTGCTTATGTAACCTCATTCCTCTGAATGTAATGCTTTCTAAAAATTCATTGCAAAATGAATAAAAGAAAGATAAAAAAAAAAAAAATAATGAAAAGAAAAGTGGGCTAGGTGACCTAAGCAACTATAGGCCAGTCTGCCTCATGTGGGTGTTGGGCAAGACCCTGGAAGACATTATTTAGGTCAGAATCATGGTGCATTTAGTTGAGGCCTATCAGCACAGCTTTATGAGGGGAGAATTATGCCAAATCAGCTGAAAAACGTCTGAGAAGTGAACAGTGAGGTGGATGGGGCAGGGCCACAGACCTAGTATATTTGAACCTCAATAGCGGTTTAGTCACTGTGGCACATGACAACCTTTTGGGCAAAGTATCCCAGTGTAGTATACCTGGTGCTTTTAGGCACAAGACTGCTAAGTGACTTGGGGGCAGAAAAAAGAGAGATGTCGGTATGGCCAGGACTCCACATGGAGAGGTACTCAGCGTTGTGCCTCAGGGGGGAATGCTTTGACTACTGCTCTTCAACCTTTTTATCAACAGTTTGGAAGCTGGGGTGTCTAGCATGCTGATTAGTTTTCTGATGATACTATGCTGGACAGAGTGCTGGACTCCTGTAAGGTTGGAGACAAGCTTCAGGAGGGCCAGAGCAATTAGGGTGATAGATCATACTCCTGGAGTCTCAGATTTAGTGTAGCAACTGTGTGAGGCTCTGCTTGCTGAGGTGGAGGAGGAAGAAGACCTGGGGTCATAATAGAAAATGGCATGGGGCATGACAAGCAATTGGGTAGTACCTTCTGCCCACTGAGTATTAGGTGCAGCCTCCAAGGCAGCACCTACTACCCAACTGGTAGTAAGTATGTAATCAGCAGCAGGTGCTTTCCTGGAAATATAGCCTACCCAACTGGGGACAGGTGTGTCCTCTAGGGCAGCAGTTACTGCCAATTGGGTAGTAGGTGCTGCCCTGGAGGCAAATGATGGACCGTAGAGATTCCATCTCAAATGTTGTGTGTCTGACAGACATGTTTATTTGCCTGAAGTCCAGGATCAGTAGGAAACCCCTAACTTCTTGGGGACTACAAAAGTAAATGGAGTAAAAACCCATCCCTCCTCATCTGGAGAAACTAGGGATATGTCTTCCATGCGAATCAAGCGGTCCAGAGTCTGACTTACTGCTTGTTTTTTAATCTGGTTCAAAGGCAGCAGGGACTGAAGGAAGTGATACCTGGTAGGCAGACAAAAATTCTGTGATGTAACCCAGAGCCAGCATTTTTAGTACCCATGTATCTGAGGTTAGTTGGACCGATTGCTGGTAAAATCTCTGCAATCTTCCACCAAGGGAAGGGTAGCAGAGATGGGCCAGTGTACATTCATTCTGAAGATCTGCCCCTTCTTTCTGCATCTCCATTGCATCTGCAGGTGAAGGCACCTATGTTACTGTTAAGGAAAAGATAGACAACTTTGTTAAGAAGGGGGATAAAACCTTTTATAGGTACATTAGGGAGCGAAGAAAGACCAAGGGAGGTATACAGAGACTTAATAAAGGGAAGGGAATGTGGACAGAGGGTGACAGTGAAAACGCAGGGATACTGAATGAATATTTCTGCTCAGTATTCACAATGGAAGAGGAGGGGGAGGTACCTAAACCAAACAAGAGAGAAACTCTGAATAGTGGGGTCGATATCAGTCCATTCACAGAAGAAAGGGTTTTAAAAGAACTCTTGAAACTGAGGGTGGACAAAGCAATGGGGCCTGATGGGATTCACCCAAGAATTCTAAAAGAACTAAGGGTAGAACTAGTAACACCACTGTCTATTCTCTTTAACAAATCATGGGAGAATGGGGTGGTACCTGAGGACTGGAGGAGAGCAAATGTGATTCCACTTCACAAAAGTGGGAGCAGGGCAGAGGCAGGAAACTACAGACCAGTTAGTTTGACTTCAGTGGTAGGGAAAATGATGGAATCACTCGAAGGAAAGAATTGTTGAGTACATAGAGGCCAGTGGGCACAGGACCCAAGGCAACATGGTTTCACAGCAGGAAGGTCATGTCAGATGAACCTAATAGATTTCTTTGATTGGGTGACCAAAGTAGTAGACCAGGGAAGGGCTGTGGATATGGCCTACCTAGATTTTAGCAAGGCATTTGACACATTCTCAAACAAAAGATTAATATACAAGTTAGCCACCCTTGGAGTGGGTCCCAAGGTGGTAGCCTGGATAAAAAACTGTCTGGACAATAGGACGCAAAGGGTAATAGTAAACAGAGTCCACAGTGCAGAAAAGAGGGTAACTAGTGGGGTACCGCAGGGCTCGGTACTGGGACCGGTCCTCTTTAATGTCTTTATAAGTGACATTGGAGAGCACCTGGAAGGAAAGGTATGTCTCTTTGCGGATGACACAAAGATCTGCAACAGGGTTGATACACAAGGTGGGGTGGAACGAATGAAAAGGGCCTTGGCAAGGTTGGAGCAATGGTCAAATATGTGGCAGCTCAGATTCAATGCAAAGAAGTGCAAGGCAATGCATCTGGGAAACAAAAACCCAGGGGAAGAGTACACAATGGGGGGTGAGTTAATAACAACAAAAATCGAAAGATACCTAGGAGTAATTATATCAGATGAACTAAAGGTGGGCAAGCAATGTGAGAAGGCAGTAAGGAGGGCTGGGGGGATACTGGGATGCATAGGGAGAGGCATCAACAGTAGAAAACAGGAAGTTGTTAACCTCTGTCAGCAGACAGTTAGTGAGACCCCACCTGGAGTACTGGCGGCACTTCTGGAGACGCCATCTCCGCAAAGACATAGACAGAGTGGAGGCTGTTCAGAGGAGGGCAACCACAATGGTGCAGGGTCTGGCGCTAGAAGACATACAATGAGGAGACTCTAAAGCAGCTTAATATGTATACCCTTGAGGAAAGGAGGGAGAGGGGGACATGATAGAAAACGCTCAAGTATCTCAAGGAATTAACAAAGTACAAGAGGGTAGTATCTTTCAAAGAAGAGATGTGCAAGAACAAGGGGGCACAATTTGAAGATGGGGGGGACGGCTCAGAGGTAATATTAGAAAATATTTTTTCACAGAGAGGGTTGTGGATGCATGGAACAGCCTTCCTGAGGAGGTTGTGGAGTCAAGAACAGTGGGAGAATTCAAGAATGCCTGGGACAGGCATAAGGCAATTCTAGTTGGGGGTAGGAGGAAGTAAGCTGTTGATTAACTAGAATCTGCAGCTTATCCATCAGGTAGGAAAATGGGCAGACTAGGTGGGCCAAGTGGTCCTTATCTGCCATCAAATTCTATGTTTCTATGTACTGTTGCCCTTGAAGCCAGAGCAGGCCCCTCTGTGTCTCTGGTTACCAAAACTCTGAAAAGGCTGAAATCTTTATCTCGACTGCCTTGGCTGGCCAGACTCCCATCCTTTTGACAACAAGATGGGCATCTATTGCTGCCTAGATAGTAGCAACTGCCCTTTCTTGTCCTTGACATCCTTCAGAATGTCATCCAGCTCTGGGTCGAGGAGCAATTACTCAGACAAAGGTTTACTGAACAGCTTTGTCTAAGATGCCTGATCTGCAACCTAGAATCGAACCCACACACTCTACATAGCTGCCACAGTATGGAAGACTGAACAAGCCAACATGCGCAGTTTGTTTCTACATCCCCTAAAGAGGCAGAGGCAATCAAAATGAGCTGCAAGATATTTGTCACATCAGAATCCCATGGGACAAAGCTACTGTACCTAAGGCAGTAATCCAGGAGTTTAACACCTTGAAGATTATGAAAGATGCTTACGCCATTCATTGGTTCATGGCATTCGAAGCGAACGTCAATCTGCGTGACACATCCTCTCTTTTATCATAAGCATCTGAGACTCTGAGGTGCTACACACAATCATAATAGTGACATAGTCACAGTGTACTCAAATTACTGTATACATGGTGCAAAAAAGGTTGCAAATGCAGAATACTAGCAGATGCAAAGTGCCAATAGATGAAGGTCACTGTTTGTACTGACCAGCTAGTGTGATATTCTCAAAAGCAAAGATTCAAATGAAGTCTAAAATGCCAAAGGGCCAGTTGATAATTTGCATTGCACCAAGTCCTCATTATTAGCTTACTGTTGTGACCCCTGAGTCACTGTGTCCAGATTCACACCCCTGCCTGGTGACTGTACAGGGCCCAACTGGTTGAGGGGGTTATTTGAACATACATAGTGATCATCACTCCCAGGTCCTTCTCCTCCTCCTCCTCTGATGCAGATACTTGGACTCCATCCAGGTAGTATTCTGTCCTAGGATTCTTGGCTCCAATATGCATAACTTTGCATTTCTTGACATTGAAGCCAAGCTGCCATACCCTGGACCACCTCCCTAGCTTTTCCAGATCCTCCTGTAGGTCCTGTATCCCTTCAGCTGTGCCCACTCTCCCACAGAGTTTGGTGTCATCTGTGAACAGGCACATTTTGCCCTTAATGCCATCTCCAATGTCACTGATGAAAACGAACAACTCTGGCCCCAGCACCGAGCCCTGCAGAACCCCACTGGTTACCTTTGTTGTGCCAGATAACTCTCCCCCATAACTGCAATCTGAGTTCTGTCCTTAAGCCAGTTTTCCACTTATCTGGCCACCTTTTCCCCAACCCTGAGATCCACCAACTTCCTTTTCAACCTTTTGTGAGGCAGAGTCAAAGCCTTGCTGAAATCAAGATAGAGGATGTTTACCGCTTGGCTCCTGTCTATTGTCTTAGTGACACAGTCAAAGAAGTCAATCAGATTTGTTTGACACAATCTCCCCCCATGAACCCATGCTGCTTCACATCCTGGAGACCATGCACCTCTAGATATTCCACCAGCCTCTCCTTTAGTATGGTCTCCATGAGCTTGCCCACAATGGAGGGCAGACTGACTGGTCTGCAATCCCTGGGTCATCCCTGGGACCACTTTTGTGGAGTGTCACTACATGTGCTGTTCTCCAGTCCTGCGGTTCTATGCCTGTCTCTAGTGAACTGTTAAATAGGTTTGCCAGTGGCCCTGCCAGCTCCTCAGCCAGTTCCTTTATTACCCTTGGATGTACTCTGTCGGGGCCCGGTGATTTGTCCACCTTTAATGCCAGCAGCCCCTCCCTCACTCTATCCTCCTCTATCACCACATCTGTGTTCCCCTCCCCCCTCTCCTCTTTTCCCTCCTTTTTGGGTTCATTCTTTCTCCTACAGTAGGACCAGGGTTCATCCCAGAACAAATAAGAAACAGCATGGTGCCTCAACTCAGAGAGAATAAGTAGGCAAGATGTTGTGTACAGTACCACCCCCTGGGATACAGTATCTACCCACCTTCCTACGCTGGACACTGGGGACCAAAAGGACAGCTGTTTCCCTCAACAATAAACACTTCAGTCAGGTTATACAAACTGGGTACACACACTGAAGTGAAAATCAACAAATTAACAGTGCTTTTCTTCAAGAGCACAGGCCTGGAGGCTGGAGAAAAGAGGGAGTTAGACAATTGCAAGTCAACTTGAGCACTCCAAATGCAAAACCCCCTGGGGGCTACTGTACTTTGGATCTCTACCACCTTCTCAGATCCCACATAGACTATGAAGCACTCACCCAATCATGGGGAACAAAAGAATGAATTATACTACAGAGGCTGTGGTAAACTCTTCAGCTGGTACCAGTAATGAAACTATGACTTCAAGTATGACACAAGAACCAATGACTCTGGCTACCCAGGAATTAGACTGAAGTCCCTGTGCAGGCCCGGTAACTACATTGCCCTGGTTCTTTCAGTGGTTCACTTGATGAAATTTAGCAAACTTGTAATTTACCCCCCCAACCCCATCAAGCCATAGTGTGCTAGCACAATTTAAAGAACTTGAAATCCAAATGGAAAATGCTTGAAAACCAATGTGTAATCCAAATGAGGCAACTGTAATCCAAACTGGAAAAGAACAAAATACTTTAGCCAGCAACACCAACACTCATGTGACCCACGGATGTAGCAGCTAAGTCAAGGCAGGGAACAGCATATACTAGCAGGTCAGGCAACAGTCAGGGACAGGCCCCATTGGCCTGGGGATGAAGCATTTCAGACTCTTTCAGATTTTTTGCAGCAGTGCAGCCCTACTGGCTCACACCCCTCAGTACACAATCCTTCTGGCTCAGCTCTCAGTCACAGCAGCACTACGCAGTGGCTTCCTGGTTACCAAGGTGCCCAGATTCCAGGAGTGACCCCAATGTTCCAGCTCCCCTCTAGATTGAAAATACCCATGCAGTCATGGTATGTGCCCCATGTCTCCCTGTTCCCTGATCTACCCCACTGTATAAGGGCCATCAGGCCCCTTACCTGGCTCTGAGGCAACCTGGGTAGGACGCAGATCTCTGTCTCTACTTTGTACAGCTCAACATCTTTGATCTGCAGCAATGCCCCACAGGCACAGACTCTCAGTGGTTTCTTTCAACAGCTGCCTGTCTGGCATGATCTCACAGTTTTCACTAAATAGGTGCCTTTCCCTGGCATAGTCTCCATGCAGTCTAAACCCAGGATAAGGCTCACAATCATTTTCAGGTTAAACCCTGGTGAAGGCTTGCAGGATTGTGGCCTGGCTAAGGCTCTAGCTTAATCTCACCAGCAGCAAGCCCGAACACCTCAGTGTCTCTCAGATGGCCACAAGCTGCTCGAGAACCCAGAATCGTCTTTCCTCAATTCGGTGTTCTATTAGACAGGCAGGACTGTCCATCAGTTCTTCTGCCTTGTTCTGTGCTTTAATTGGCTTTTTAAGTCCGCCAGTACACTGGGGAGGATCCCAGTGTCTTTGCTACCCCACAGTCCTCTGCCTCTGTAGCCAGGGCTTCCTAGCCATCTGATTGAACAGCTAGAAGTGTTAAAGGTCATAAAATGGCTGCCCCATGACCTGGATGGAGACTTTGCTCCAAAGTATTTCCTTTTATTTATTTTCCTCCCCTCCCAAGAGTGCTGGTTTCCATAATAGCGTAGCAGCACTCCTGACCTAGTATCAGGTTGGTTGAGCATGGACGATGGTACGACAGGTCTGGTGTTGGGCAGCTGGGTCTGCATGAGAAGACAGCACTGGGGAAAAGCCCCTGCAGCATGCATTCCCACTCCTTAATGGTCACATTCTCGTGGCCCTGATGTGCCAAAGATACACAAATGGTAGCATTGTTGTTTCTGGTCCCCTCTGCCAGGATTGTGGGGGACAAGGAATAACTGCTGAAAACAGGAGGGTGCAGGAGGCACTGAAAACAGCAGCCTAGCTGTGCTCTTTCTCCATGAAACACATGCAGCTGAGCCAGAGAGAGACGACCGGTGTCAACCTCAGCAGCAGTTCAGAAAACTTCGGGAGGGCCAGTGCACAGCAGTCTAAGTAAGCCCCCTCCCAAACATGAGGATTACATTGTTATACAATGACATGGTGTTGCTTGTCATTCGCATGTCATTGTGACTGTAATCCAACCCCTTTCTGAAGTTCACAGACAGCAGTCTCACAGAAGGAGACACAGAACTGCCTGTCACAGGCTCTGCAATAGAAACAAAGTCTGGCCAGAGACGATAGGGCTGTAGCTGAGGAATTTGACGTAAAAATATTGAAAATTGGTATTTTAATATTTTACACCAAATTTTCAACATAGCCTTGTTATGACCCTGCCTCATGAGGAAGGGCAGAGAAAATGTTCAACTCCTGGCCTAAAGGTGATTTTGGGCAGGGACTACAAAATCAACTTTCAGGATGTAGAAACACATTTTGGGCAGGAATTGAAAAATGACAGCTGTCACATTTATGAGGGGCTGTAAAGAAATAGCTATGTTGAAAATATGGGGTGAAAATGTTGAATATTACCAAAGCTATGAGCCTGTGTTTGCAAAATTCAGCATAGCCTCATAACTTTTTTTTTTATATTTTACACCAAATTTAAAACATAGCCTTCTTATGATACCACCTTATGAATAAGGTCAGAGAAATTTTTCAGCTCCTGTCTGAAAGGTGATTTCATGCAGGGGTTGCAAAATCACCTTTCGGGATGTAAAAAAAAACATTTAGGCTAGAATCTGAAAAATGACAGCTGTCACATTCATGAGGAGTTATAAAGATATGGCTATGTTGTAAATCTGGGTTAAAAAATTAGAAATTACCAAAGTTACAAGCCTGCATTCACAAAATTCGATGTAGGCACATAACTTTATTGTCTTTTAATGTTTTTACACCAAATTTTCAACATAGCCTTCTTATGACCCCACCTCATGAACAAGGGTAGAAGAAATCTTTAACTCCTGTACTGATTCCTCTCTACAAGACACTGGTTAGGCCAGATCTGGAATATTGCATGCAGTTTTGGAGGCCACATCTATGCAAAGACATCAACAAGATGGAGACATTGCAGAGGAGGGCAACAAAGATGGTACAGGGACTGCAACTGAAGGCATATAAGGACAGATTACAGGAACTCAATATGTATACCCTAGAGCAAAGGAAGGGGGGTATGATTGAGACATTCAAATATCTCAAGGGCATGAATAAGGTAAAGGGGGCAGACATATTTCATTTGAAGCCAAATAAAACTAGGCAGCACAACATGAGATTAGAAGGAGGTCAACTAAGGGGGAACGTGAGAAAGTTCTTTTTCATAGAAAGGGTGGTAGGGGCATGGAACGACCTGCTACATGAGGTGGTGGGAAAGAACACAGTGCAGGACTTCAAACAGGCATGGGATAGGCACAAAGGAATCATAGGAAGGGGAAAAATCAGCTGTACCCTCTAGGTGGCACTATCCCAAGGGCTACTACCCCTGCTTGCTTGGCTAGTTGCAGGTTAAGGGGCCTAGATTCTGATATGGGTGCCTCCACCCGGAGGTCAGGGTAGGTAGTGGTCAAGCTAACCTGGGCACAGTCCTCTGGGAGACTGTGACCCCCCTTTTCTCCTTCTAGTGGCCTGAACAATACACAATAATCACTTTCACAATGACCCTTATTCACCAGGCAATTACCCACACTGTTTGTACTTACCACCAGGGCTGGTTCCTCTAGCTTGACCCTGGGAACCCCCTGTAAAACAAGGTTAAGCACAGCAAATAACAACAGTACAATACTCTTGGCACAAGCTGGAACCACAGTCACGTTAAATGCAAAAAAAATTAAATCTGATTTATTCAGGGGACTTGAACAAGGGAGGGGCATAATCAGGTTGATTTGCTTAAAAGCTATATTAATCAGACAGTTACGCATGCAGTTCAGAGTCCCTACACAGTCACACACTCTGGGTACCCAGGCAGGATGACGGTAGGCTAGCCAGGAATGTTGCAGCTGGTTGGGGCCCTGTGATGGAAGAAAGCAACATGCACAACACACACTATTTATAATCCAGAGCTGGAGGGCTCAGTTCTTGAAAGAAAAGGCAACAAGACAATCAGATGACAACACTTTTAGATTTAGCTATTGTTGCAGGGAACTACCCCAATGTTCACTCACGATACCCAATACTGGACACAGGCAGGATGAAATCGAGACTGCAGGCTGTTGAGCTGGAGTGCCCGGAGAAGCAGGGCCCACACGAATCACCGAGGCATTGTTCCTGTTCAAGGCATTGAGCAGGGGGCTGATCCCCAGGCCAGTCTCTTGTCGATGAATTTCTCTGCATAGCAGGTATTCTGGCTGGGCCAGTGTAGCAGAGCCCAGGCAAATGGAAATGGATACAGATTCAGTCCATGGAACTGGATACAGCCTCCAGCAAGCAAAACACAGTTCAGACACACAGTGGGGAACCAATTCATGACCCACTATAAGCACATAACACATTCACATGAAAGGAAATTCCACTGTACCAGGCAAATGGGTCTCCGGTCAAAATTGCAGAGTCTCTGCACAATCCGGGAGTTCAGAGGTAGCTGGAAGTACTGATAGGCCGATTGCAGTCAGCAAATCTTCGGTCTTCTTCAGGTTAAAGCCTGGTCTCAATTCAGTGGCTTAATTCGCTCTCCAAGTTCGGATTCAGTCCAAAAAGTTCCCTCTCAGGAACAGCAGGCAGGCATGCAGGCCAAACTCAGGCCTTTCCAGAGTTCTCCTGTGCGAATCCACTATGGATTGCTGCTTGAACTGTCTTGAGCTGTCACTTCTTCACTTCCCAACTCAGATCTAACTGAAACTGCAAGCAGTGTGGGACTTTTTCCCAAGATCCCAAAGGTTCGGTTTGCTGATCTGTCTGTCAGTCACCACAAGGGCTCCCCCTCCAGGTTATTTTAGGCGGCAAAAACCCAAAACTACAATTCCTACAAGTGTTGGCCCCACCAAGCCCCTGTAGGAAGGTTCCATTTTAGAGTCCCAAATGTACTGATTGGCCCATTCTGACAGTCCAGGACCAGGATGATGGAAACAAACAGAACTGTCCATGCTGCAAAGAAGGCAGGTTAGAACAAACTGCAATATTATTACTCCAGGCAGCTCTTAAAGAGACAGTACACAGAGGCCAGAGACCATACAGGCACTCTCTGGCAATACGTTTAAACTGCTAAAACGCAGGACACCAGCCTGGCAGTGAGCATTTAGGCAAGCTCAAGGAAGACTTTTCAGGAACCTCTATTTTGCGGGGGAGTTACAGCTATGGAAATTACTAAAGTCAGCAGACACTTTCAAACGTTAGGGTGTATGGGCAGACTAGAGGAGCCTGACGGTCCTTATCTGCCGACAATTTCTATGTTTCTATGTTTCTATGAAAAGTGATTTCATGCATGGACCATGAAATCACCTTTCAGGATGTAAAAAAAAAAAAAACATTTTGACCTGGATTTGAAAAATGACAGCTGTCACATTCATGAGGCACTATAAAGATATGGATATATTGTAACATTGGGGTAAAAATATTGACAATTTCCAGAGCTACAAACCTGCATTTGCAAAATGCAATGTAGGCTCATAACTTTGTTATTTTTTTAAATATTTTTACACAAAATTTTCAACATAGCCATCTTATGACCCCACCTCATAAACAATGATGGAGAAAACTTTCAACTCCTGCCCGAAAGGTGATTTTGCATAGCGACAACAAAATCACCTTTTGGGACAGATTTACCTAATGTAACTTTCATTGTTCATGAGGTGGTGTACCAAAAAAGGTATTTTGAAAATCTGGGGCAAAAATATTGAAAAATGGCCAAGTTATGCTACTAAGTTCAAAATCCCAATTGAAATACATTGAACAGCATACCTGAGTTCCTCAGTTCATGTTCTGGATTTGAAGAGTGAATATGTGTCTGTGGTCCAGAGAGGATTACAGCATTGGACCCCCAATGAGTAAGTAAGGGCTTGGGGGAGGTGTGGGGTGGTGGGTGATGATTTGGAGGGTAGGGTGGGGGGACAAATTTGGCTCAAAAGAAATTGATAGATGGTTTTCTTTTTACGGGATTTAAGAAAACCAAACCCTGAGGCTCCAGATCATCACTCTGGAGGAACTGGGCACCCCCCCAGTGTCACTCTTATGTTTCTGGGGGGGGGGTGATGGCTGAGAGGGAGGGTCAGGTAGGGGAATATTAAAAGAAAAACACAGAAGAGTACTGATGGCGACACTGGGGGATTAGGCACCCTCAGTGTCACTCTAATGTTTTTTGTGGGGAATATGAAAAAAAGGTGGGCACGGAACACGATCATGACACTGAGGGACTGTGCACCCCCAGTGTCGCTGTTATGTTTCTGGTGGGGGGGACACTAAGAGGGAAGGTCGGGTGGGGGAATATTAAAAAAAATACAGAGGAGTGCTGATGGCGACACTGTGAGATTGGGTACCCCCAGTGTCACTCTAATGTTTCAGGACATGAAAAAAAGGGGGCACGGAACATGATCGTGACACTGGGGGATTGGGCACCCCTAGTGTCACTGCTATGTTTCTGGGGGGGTGCTGAGAGGGAGGGTCGGATGGGGGGATATCTATAATTTAAAAGACAAAAAGGATCAGTGGTCATGGCACACTGTGCCGTGACCATTATGACTGCCGCAGCCATTGTTCTTGTGCTACTGGTCATGCATGCGCAGTAGACTGTGGTGATCATCTTGGAGATGGCAGAATGTGCCATGACTGTCGATTTTGTTTTGTCTTTTAAATTACAGATATCCCCCACCCGACCTTCCTTCCCACCACCACAATGTAAGAGTGACACTGAGGGTGCCCAATCCTCCAGTGTCATGATCAGGACTTCCCCAATGTTTTTTTTAGTAAGAAAAATAGTGCAATGAGAGTGAAGTGCTCCACAGACATGGAGGCAACTGTGGTGCAACTTCAACATGTTGTTCGGTTGCAAAGAATGCAAGGAATGCTGAGTCCAGAGAGTGACCACCACTCAGTATGGCTCACATTGGATATAGGCAAGGAAGGAGTGGAATCTGGCACAAGAGTGATGGACTTCAGGAGGGCCAATTTTGGGAGGATGGGGGAAGTGGTAAAAGGGTACCTGGCCAGAATTCAATCTAGTATGGACACTAACCAGAGGTGGGAGCTCATAAAGCTGGGGATAGTGGAGGCAACCAAAACCTGCTACAAAGCCCAGAGCAAGAAGGCTAGGCTAAGAAACCAATCTGGTTGAGCAAGGAGGTCATGGAAAAGGTAAGAGGAAAGAGCTGCCTTTAGGAAGTACAAGAAAACAGGGAGGGGAGGACAGGGAGGAGTACTTGACAGAATCAAGGAGGTGACAAGGGCAGTAGGGAGCCAAAGCATCTACGGAACTCAGGCTGGCACAAGGCATTAAGAAGGGGAGAAGGACTTCTTTAATACATCAGGGAGAAAAGGAGCTGTAAGGACCACATAGTAAGGATTAGGAAGGAGGGGCTTTGGTGGAAGCAGGGTGCGATAAGACAGAAGCACTAAATGAGTACTTCTGCTCAGTATTTACTAAAGAGAAGAGGGGGGTGACACCCAAGGTGGGAGAAATGGGAGAAACGGGGGAAGGGGTGACAGATGGGGAATTCATGGAGGGCAGAGTTCGAGAGGGTTTGAAGGCACTGAGGGTGGACAAGGCACCAGGCCCAGATGGCATCCACCCCAGGGTACTGAACGAGCTGGTAGAGGTCCTTGCAGGACCTTTGGCAGACCTATTTAATGCCTCACTACATTCGGGGTGTGTACCTCAGGACTGGAGGATGGCTCATGGTGCCCTCCACAAGAGTGGCCCCAAGGATGAACCGGAAACTACAGACCAGTGAGCCTCACATCCATTGTGGGTAAGCTAATGGAGACTATCCTGAAGGAGAGGCTGGTGGCCCTCCTAGAGGCCAAAGGACTACAGGACAGCAGACAGCATGGCTTCTATGTGGCAGATCCTGCCAAACCAACCTGGTGAGTTCTATGACTGGGTAACTAGGTAACTGGACAGGGGCCATGCAGCGGATGTCCTGTATCTGGACTTCAGTAAGGCATTCGACTGGTCCCGCATGGAAGGCTGGGAAGGAAGTTAGTAGGCACAGGGCGGGTGCAAAGCTGGTGAGATGGGTAGGAAACTGGCTTCAGGGAAGGCAACAGAGGGTGGTGGTGGGTGGGGAGCTCACACCCAAGGGCAGTGACAAGCGGTGTTCCACAGGGCTCGGTGTTGGGACCAGTGTTGTTTGGGATATTCATTGCAGACATATCATGGGACATCAAGAGCAAGATCAGCCTGTTTGCTGATGATACCAAGGTAGGCGAGTGGTGGATGACCTAGGGGATGGCAGTGGTTGCAGGATGATCTGGCAAAGCTTGAAACCTGGTCAGACACCTGGCAACTGGGCTTAATGCCAAAAGTGCAAGGTGCTGCATTTTGGGATGAAGAACCCAAGGAGGAGTTACCAGCTGGGGGAGTGCAGCTAGCCCAGACAGAGGAGGAGGAGAAGGATCTGGGTGTGCTCATTACAGAGTCAATGAACAACTCAGCACAATGTAGGAAGGCAGCTGCAAAGGTCAACAAAATGCTGGGTTGTATTGCAAGGGGTATATCCTCGAGGAGGAGGAGGTGATTCTGCCACTGTATAGGTCATTAGTTAGACCACACCTGGAGTATTGTGCAGTACTGCGTCCGTGATCTGAAGAGGGACATTAGTTACTGGAGGGGTGCAGCACAGCGGCAAAGATGATCAAGGGGCTGGGGGACTTATCATACGAGAGGAGATTGAAGGAGTTGAACATGTACTCACTGGAGGAGAGGAGGACAGGGTGATATGATTGAAACCTTTAAATACATGAAAGGAATAAACAAGACAGGTACAGAGGGCTGCTTTCAAAGTAAGGAGGGAGGGACACCAGGGGCCATGATATGAGACTGGAGGAGGAAGGTTCAGGAGGAGATGAGGAGACACTTTTTACAGAGAGGGTGGTGGCTGGGTGGAATGCTTTACCTGCAGAAGTGGTATCCAGTAGAACAGTGGACTGCTTCAAAAGGGATGGGACACGACAAGGGGGAGGGTTAATGAAGGGGAAGGGTGGAAGGGAGGGGCAGCTGCAGAATAAGGGGTGCTAGCTGCACATTCAAGCAGACTTGATAGACCTCTAGGCCTTTATCTGCTGGCAAATTTCGTATGTTCGTATGTCCTTTTTTGAAAGCAAGAGGTCTGCAGGGCTCCACCCACTGCAGCCTTCAAAATGACAGCAGGGGGAGAAGTGAGGAGCTCTAAAAGAGACGTGTTTCTGAAAAGCCTGAGAATCTCTGACCATAAATTTATTTACCAATGTGTGGTTTTGGAAGAAAACAGAGGACATAAGAACACAGCACTGTATATGAGGCAAATCAATTTGCTAGCAGGGTTTCAAAAAAAATCTCAGCAGAAGAAATTCAAACACTGTTAGTGGCTGCAGTATGTACCTACTGTACTCATTATGCAAGCAATAATACACAAGAGGGTAGGCAGTATTGGGCTATATCATCCCACCCAGGGGCATAATCAGTCCTGACCCCACAGGCAGAGGGCCTTATAGCTCCTGGAAAGGTGGGTAGCCCACATAACCCACCCTGGAAAGTATTACTACACTTAGAAACTGTTTTTTTTTCACATTTTCAATAACATTTTGAAATAAAAAAGTAAAAAAAAATATAAAAGTAAAGATAAATGAATCAAAAAAATCTGTAAAGTAGTCCCTCCACTGCTGGAATTGCCAGTAGATGATGCTGGCACAGTATATTTAAACAGGTATAATGAGGCATTTTCATTTTCTTCTACCCTCCCCCTCCTGACCCCACCACTGAGTACTAGTCTGTTTGCTTGTAATTTTTCCCCCCTGTAGCTTAGATGTTGCAGTTATGATTGGGGGAGTGCATTCAGAGAATTCTGCAAACTTGGTTGGGACCCTTAACAGCTGAGAAGAGAGGAGAAGAGCGGCAGCCATACTTAGCAGGGGGAAACTAAGACCAAGAGGGGAAAATTAAGCTCACTAAGCTGGCAAAAAAAATGGAGGCTGATAAATTTTGAAAATTCTGAAGTGGGTACAGTGATACCACTTTGGTACTAATGCAGGTTGGCATGAGTCTTGTTTTTCCCCAGTCTCTGTTGGCACATTAACATACCCCTAGGTAAGGGATCGGCTAAGCAGAGATCAGGAAATTTACAACTTGTTTTCTAATAACAAAACTACAATTAAACTAGATTTAAAATATTTCAAGAGAAATTACAAATCTACTGAAGAAGACTAAGAACGTATCAGTACTACTTTACAGCTAAATAACGTCATGATGAAATATTTATTGCTTTTTATTATTGTCTGTTTATCCCCCTTCTGCCTGGTCTGACAGCTTCTTTTGCCTCCCCCATCACCTGCCTTCTCTCAGTGCTTGTTCCGTCCCCCAGGTACCCCATGACATACCTCCCAGAGTGAGTCATCAGGGTTTCACAAGCCCCTTCAGAGGCTGTGCTCAGATGAGGTGGGTGCCACAGTCAGTAGTGTAAGGCCGGTTGGGAGGGGGAAGCTTCATCTAGCATTGGCCAGTGCATTATCCACTTTTCTTCCTATCACGCAAGGACTCTGCAGGTAAGGATCTACATTGTATGTGCATGCTGTGTGTGCCCATGCTGACATTAGGCAGCATCCCTTCCCCCCTCACCGTAGAGTGGTTCCTGCTTGCACTGCAACCTGTGGTCAACAAGGTGGTGACAGAAGAGCAGAGCACATTATCCTCTCCTGGGGTGCTTGATCTTCCAATCCTCTGCTGGGGTGCTTAATCCTCCAATCCTCTGCTGGGGTGCTTGATTCTCCAATCCTCTGCTGGTGTGCTTGACCTTCCAATCCTCTGCTAGGGTGCTTGATCCTCCAATCCTCTGCTGGGGTGCTTGATCCTCCTTTTCTCTGTCTGATGTTTGATGTCAAACAAACAAACACTAAATTAACAGCTCAACCCCCTGTTCATTCACACATTTAAACCACTTTTTTAATTAGATGTGGTACTGATGTGGCACAGACAGTAACAATAAGAAATAACTCAATACACACCTTCCCCCTCCCACAACAACTCTTTCAAATATTAAAATTGTCTGTCTGCCTGAATTGACTACTTACTTATTTTATCTCCAAGAAGAGTGGATGTTTCTCAGTGTTCATATCAGGTCTCTGATGTGAATGATGTCTAGCCACCAAATGTCATGTCAGAACTCTGAAATGAATGCCAAGAGATGGAAGGAGTGGTGAATCATCTGGACTCCTTGACTCCTTTTTAGAAACCTAGAAAATGATGGCAGATGAAGACCATAGGTCGATCCAGTCTGCCCCTAATACTCTATCCTAACCTGAGACCTAGTGTCCATCAAGGGTTATTTGTCCCCACTACCTCTCCCCCCCATGTTTGTCCAATAAACTCTACCCAACAGCATTGTGTAAATTGCAAAGCAAGAATAAAAAGGAACAAGAGAATTAACCCTTCAGTTTCAATTAACTGGCAAATTAAGAATTGGAGATATGAGTTACAACTACTGGAGACTATGTTTACATAATCGAGTGAACCTAATACTTACTGTTCTGGTATTTCAACAGATTGGGCTTTCTCTGCATGGATAAGGAACTGTATGATGGACCGTACTTGCCTGTAATTATCTAGATATCTGCATACTATATGGTCATAAGTATATGTTGAATTATCTACCTTGACCCTGTGTTTAATACATTAAATAAAAATAAAGTCTAAAAAGAAAGGTCTTCATCAGTGAAGGGTATGGGAAATAGATATCAATGGCACATTTTGGTGGCAGCCACAGTGAATGCCATTTTGAAGAACTGACTCTAGGTGGTTCCATCTGGCATTACTGAATGTGTAGAGGTAGTTAAAGAGCAGCTGATGCCTCATGGACAACTTTGAAAAAAATTATATTTAGGTACAATTCAGCTTGCATTACGAACATATGAACATACGAAATTTGCCAGCAGATAAAGGCCTAGAGGTCTATCAAGTCTGCTCGAATGTGCAGCTAGCACCCCTTATTCTGCAGCTGCCCCTCTCTTCCACCCTTCCCCTTCATTAACCCTCCCCCTTGTCCTGTCCCATCCTCGTTTGAAGCAGTCCACTGTTCTACTGCATACCACTTCAGGAGGTAACGCATTCCACCCAGCCACCACCCTCTCTGTAAAAAAGTGTCTCCTCATCTCTCTCCTGAACCTTCCTTGCTCCAGTCTCATATTATGGCCCCTGGTGTCCCTCCCTTCCCTTACTTTGAACAGCCAGTCTGTACTTGTCTTGTTTATTCCTTTCATGTATTTAAAGGTTTCAATCATGTCACCCCTGTCTCTCCTCTCCTCCAGTGAGTCCATGTTCAACTCCTTCAACCTCCTCTCGTATGATAAGTCCCCCAGCCCCTTGATCATCTTTGTTGCTCTGCGCTGCACCCCCTCCAGTAACTTAATGTCCCTCTTCAGATACGGACGCCAGTACTGCACGCAGTACTCCAGGTGTGGTATAACTAATGACCTATACAGTGGCAGAATCACCTCCTCCCTCCTCGAGGATATACCCCTTGCAATACAACCCAGCATTTTGTTGGCCTTTGCAGCTGCCTTCCTACATTGTGCCGAGTTGTTCATTGACCCTGTAATGAGCACACCCAGATCCTTCTCCTCCTCCTCCTCCTCTGTCTGGGCTAGCTGCACTCCCCTAGCTGGTAACTCCTCCTTGGGTTCTTCATCCCAAAATGCAGCACCTGCACTTTTGGCATTAAAGCCCAGTTGCCAGGTGTCTGACCAGGTTTCAAGCTTTGCCAGATCATCCTGCAACCCCTGCCATCCCCTAGGTCATCCACCACTGCGCCTACCTTGGTATCATCAGCAAACAGACTGATCTTGCTCTTGATGTCCCATGATATGTCTGCAATGAATATCCCAAACAACACTGGTCCCAACACCGAGCCCTGTGGAACACCACTCATCACTGCCCTTGGGTGTGAGAGCTCCCCACCCACCACCACCCATTGTTGCCTTCCCTGCAGCCGGTTTCCCACCCATCTCACCAGCTTTGCACCCGCCCCTGTGCCTACTAACTTCTTCCCCAGCTTCCATGTGGCACTGAGTCGAATGCCTTACTGAAGTCCAGATACAGGACATCCACTGCATGGCCCCTGTCCAGTTGCCTAGTTACCCTGTCATAGAACTCGACCAGATTGGTTTGGCAGGATCTGCCACATATGAAGCCGTGCTGTCTGCTGTCCTGTAGTCCTTTGGCCTCTAGGAGGGCCACCAGCCTCTCCTTCAGGATGGTCTCCATTAGCTTACCCATGATGGATGTGAGGATCACTGGTCTGTAGTTTCCTGGTTCATCCTTGGGGCCACTCTTGTGGAGGGGCACCACATGAGCCATCCTCCAGTCCTGAGGTACACACCCCGAATGTAGTGAGGCATTAAATAGGTTGCTAAAGGTCCTGCAAGGACCTCTGCCAGCTCCTTCAGTACCCTGGGTGGATGCCATCTGGCCTGGCACCCTGTCCACCCTCAGTGCCTTCAAACCCTCTCAAACTCTGCTCTCCATGATTTCCCCATCTGTTACCCCTTCCCACCCTGCTTCTGCCATTTCTCCCACCTTGGGTGTCACCCCCTTCTTCTCTTTAGTAAATACTGAGCAGAAGTACTCATTTAGTGCTTCCTCCTTATCGCACCCTGCTTCCACCCAACTCCCCTCCTTCTTAATCCTTACTATGTGGTCCTTACAGCTCCTTTTCTCCCTTATGTACTTAAAGAAGTCCTTCTCCCCATTCTTAATGCCTTGTGCCAGCCTGAGTTCCGTAGATGCTTTGGCTCCCCTTACTGCCCTTGTCACCTCCTTTGATTCTGTCAAGTACTCCTCCCTGTCCTCCCCCCTCCCTGTTTTCTTGTACTTCCTAAAGGCAGCTCTTTTCCTCCTTACCTTTTCCATGACCTCCTTGCTCAACCAGATCGGTTTCTTAGCCCTAGCCTTCTTGCTTTGGGCTTTGTAGCAGGTTTTGGTTGCCTCCACTATCCCCAGCTTTATGAACTGTCACCTCTGGTTAGTGTCCATACTAGATTGAATTCTGGCCAGGTACCCTTTTACCACTTCCCCCATCCTCCCAAAGTCGGCCCTCCTGAAGTCCAGCACTATTGTGCCAGATTCCACTCCTTCCTTGCCCATATCCAATGTGAGCCATACTGAGTGGTGGTCACTCCCGACAGCGTTCCTCCACTATAAGTTCTCTCACAAAGTCCCCATTTGCCAGCACAAGGTCAAGGGTATTCCCTAACCTGGTTGGTTCGCTGACCATTTGCAGCAGGAAGCTGTCCTGGAAGTCATCCAGCAGTACCTGCTCCCTTCTGTTCCTGGTTGTTGGGGTGTTCCAGTCCACTCCTGGCATGTTGAAGTCCCCCACAATCACCACACTACCCTTTTCGCAGGTCCTCCTGATCTGTCCCGCTAGTTCCCTGCCTAGCTCCTCTGTCTGAGATGGTGGCCTGTACACCACTCCCATTCTAAGAATCCTATTCTTGGAATCCTGGATTTGCATCCAAAGTGACTCTGCACTACACCTCCCTTCCTCCCTTACACACTTCAGTCCTTCCTTCACATATAGTGCCACCCTCCTTTCCCAATCACCTTGTCCCTACGAAATAACCTGTACCCTGGTACAGACAGGTCCCAGTCATTGTATTGGGTGGCCCATGTTTCCGTGATGGCTGCAATGTCCACCTCTCCCTCTGCCATGAGAACCTGTAACTCTGCAGTTTTCCTCCCAAGGCTCCTAGCATTAAGGGTAACCACCTTTCACCTTCCCCCCCCCCTCCATTCAGTATACATTCTATAGCTTTCACTTCCTCATTATGTATTACTATGGAAATCTGCATTAATACATGGTATTTATCTCTTACAGTGCATCTGCCTCTATAGCTTACTCCCTACTTCAGGTCATAATTCTCTGTTGTATAACGTGGTGCCAGTTGTATACCAACTTATAATCAGGGTAATATCTCATACAGACAGATGATATCTGATGCGCTTCATCACCGGCCTCCCCTCCTCTACCCATCACTGCTCCTTATACGCTGCTGTGGGATGGACCTCCCTACAATACAGACACAATAGAAATGCCGCTGTATGGACATTAAAAGTGATTACTGGCAAATTACCACATTGTATCTCTAACCTACTGCCCCAAGCGAGATCCGAAGTTATGCCCTAAGGAGCTGCTCCCTAATTTCCCCGAGGATCCCCAGGGTCAGCACGCGCCTTGGGAGAGTGGCCATAGGCTACTCGCTGCCTACTCTCTGGAACAAAATACAGAAATTCTTGAAATTAAGATCCCCAGTAAGCATTGCAGTGTTCAAGACTTTATACGCAAAAACAATCACAGAAGTATGTCACTGCTTCCACCGCCTATGAACTACTGCCTCCTGCATAATATCTCTTACTGCCTCACACACATTAAAAACCTTACCCTGCAGAAACCTCATACCCGTCTCACCCTTGCCTCGTCATTCCTTGTCTCTACCCCTTGCTCCTACTCTGATCCTCAAATGCCAACGACCCTACAGAGCTCCCAGTGTAGTCGCCACAGGAACCATGGCCACCAGCGGTCAGCGCCCCCGAAGCCATCACCTGAGAACCCTTGATTGGATTACGCTCCTCTAGTACTGATCCCTAAATGCCAACGACCCCATAGAGCTCCCAGTGTAGTCACCACAGAAACCACGGCCACCAGCCGTCAGCGCTCCCGAAGCCTCCACCTGAAGACCCTCGATCGGATTACACTCCTCTAGTACTGATCCACAAGTGCCAATGACCCCACAGAGCTCCCAGTGTAGTCACTACAGGAAATTGACATCATGGTTGATATCTTGCCGCCACCTGAGAACCTTGATCGGATTACGCTCCTCTAGTACTGAGAACTCTCCAGGGTCCCAGCTTGAATGCCACGTGCACCCGCAGTCTATGGGTGACCGGTGCTACTGAAGCCGACGCCCATGTCCCTTGACCATACTCGGCTCTCTGAGAGCTGTGAACCTAGTTCAGTCACCACAGGAAACTAAGGCTTACAGACAGACGGTGACCCTAAAGCCATCAGCCCTTATAACTTTTAGCCATAATCTATAAGCGGCTATTCAGTACAGTACCACGAGTAGGACATTTGTCCTTGCCAGCCCCACCAGTGCACCGATACCTAATCGAGGTTCCACTTTAATCTCCTTTTTTGCACCCTTCACTAACCATGTCATGTACATAGTTAGATTCATTACAATGTGTGCCTAAATGGACTTCTGATCTCTCTGTTACTTAGTTTGTTTTATTTTTTACTCCTATGTACTACTATAATGCCTGTATTTATGTGTGTTTATGTGTACTGTTTCTGACCTTGTGTGATGCAGGGCCACCTTGTAAATGAGCTTGCTCAATGGTGTCCGCCTGGATAAATAAAGATTTGATTGATTGATTGATTGATATGAGTTCAGTAAATCTCCATGGTTTCCTTTTGTTTTGTAAGCCTGTGGTTGGGGAGTTTTTTCATTTGATTATTGCCGTATTGTGTTACCCTTGCACTGGAAACTGACATAATATGTTTCTTGAGCAAGATTGTTGAGAAACTGGTAGCACAGCAGCTCGAGGATAGTCTCATGTCCTTCGACATCTATGAGCCCTTTTAGTCGGGTTTTCAGGCTAGACACAGCACAGAAACTGCTCTAGTCAGAGTGCATAGTGACTTACTCAGGGCTAAAGATAGAGGAGACAGGCCAGTTCTTGTGCGCCTCGATCTCTCTTCAGCTTTTGACACTGTGGACCACATTGTGCTTCTCGATCAGCTCTGTGAATTTTGTGGACTCGTTGGGGTTGCTGTCAGATGGTTTGAGTCCTAGCTCTCAGATAGGATGCAGCAGGTAGTGATGGAGAATTTCTCCTCCTCTCCAATGCCTCTGTCTTGTGGAGTTCCACAGGGCTCGATCTTGTCACCAATGCTGTTTGCAGTGTATATGCTGCCACTTGGTGAGATCATTCAACAGTACAGCATGGAGTTTCACTGCTATGCAGAAGACACCCAGCTGAATCTGTCATTTGCAACCAGGACATCTGGTGTAGTTAATGTGCTTAACATCTGTCTGGCTAAAATCAATGACTGGATGGCTTTCAGCTGGCTGCAACTCAACCCGGACAAGATAGAGATGCTGGTGGTCGAACCAGGTCACGGGCATGATGGGCTGCTACCTGGAGTGGACACTGGTCTTTTTCTAGGGTCTGCTCCATTGGTTGCTTTCCCGAGGGTGTGAAATCTAGTTGTGATCCTGAACAGCAGACTGACCTTTGATGATCAGGTGTCGTCTGTTGTGAAAAGTGTTTTTTATCACTTACAGAATATAGCTAGGCTCAAGTCCCTCATGCCACCTGAAGATCTGCTGACCCTAGTACATGCCTTTGTGACCTTCAAACTCGACAACTGTAATGCTTTTTACTTTGGGGTCACAGGAGGGACCCTCCGCAGGCTGCAGCTGGTGTAGAACATGGCAGCCCAGTTTCTGGTGAGACTATCTCAGTCGTGCTATGTGACTCCAGTCCTGCGTGCTCTGCACTGGCTGCTGGTCAGGTGGAGGGTCCTTTTCAAGGTGGGCTTGCTCACCTATAAGGCCCTATATGGGCTGGGTCCTGGCTATCTGTCTGAGCTCCTATCTCCTGCGATCTCAGCCTGCTCCTTCCACTCCATTTCTAGGGGCCTCCTGGATGTTCCTAGGGTTCGGCTGAAGACCTCTGGTGACTGAGCTTTTAGTGTCTCTGGGCTGACCCTATGGAACACGCTTCCAGCTGCAGTCTGGAAGGCCCACTCGATTGATGTTTTTAAGCAGAGGCTTAAGTCCCACCTTTTTTGCCAGTTTTTTGGGGATTAAGCCATCTCCCTCCTACCCTATCCTTAGCGATCGTATATTTTATATCTTATATTTATGCTTTTAAGAATGTTGTTTTAAATATGCTACTACTGAACAAATGTTATCTTTGTATTCTGTATTCTGTTTTTATTGTATACAACACCCAGAGCCTCTGGGATTGGGCACCTTAGAAATAAATTTGACTTGCCTTGTGACTTACATTACATAAGGGCTATATTATTATTGTGAATATTGAATACACTGTTATGGTTGCACATCCAGAATATTTTCACTAAAAGAAGTATACAAAAACCTTTTATCTGAATGACTTTCTATACTGTATATGACGCTTTTACATCCATAGCTATTGGTAAGGATTAATAATGGCCAAACAAAAAAATTCAAAACTTGATCCCACTGTAAACAAAAGGTTTGCCTCACCATGGCCATTGTCATCAGATTTGGATACCGCAAGCATCAGAACAGTGGCAGTCCAGTCACTCTGTCTGTCTTTGGTCTTCTGTCTTTGTTGGACCTGTTGCTCAACAGGGTGAGAAATGGATCTTCTCTTTGAAAGATAAAAATAACAAACTGTTAGGTGCTCTATCTCTTATGAGAAGGCATCGTGGGAGGATACAGCAAGTGGGTAATCTGTCTCTTCTGTCTGAGAGCAGATGTCAATCACTGAAGGCATCAGTTCAGCCCAGCTGGGCAACTGGACAGTTTCACCGGGTCACCTACTCCTGGAACAAGGTTTTACAAAGTTCATAAAGGTGATCCATGGCAGACTTCAGCAACTCCAGCATCAGCTGCTTCACGCTGGCTGAACCTCCCTGCTGGAGTCAGACGGTGATGCGTAATGCCTTCAAAAACAGCAGGTTCTTCTTCAAGATCAGCCACTGCTACTACCAATGGGCCATGTCTCCGGATTGGATTTTCCCATTCCTCCTCAGTGTTATCAATACCTACCTCCACAAACAGGGAGGCTCCTGGGGTGGAGAAAACAGCTGGCAGTTCCACAGTGACCAAGGTGGTGGCTTGCCCCAAGGTCATACTGATTAGCACTCTGGCCACTGGCAGTGCTCCTATCCATTCTTCCAGTGAGATATTGGCAAAACGACAGAGGTCAGGACCTCCAAACAAGAGTCCAGAAAGGTACAAGTACAACTGTTGACACTACAGGCACCGGGCGATGGCAGAGGTTCCCCCAGTGAGGGTTACTGGCATGCTAGGTAGATGTGGACCAGTGAGATAAAGAGATTATACTCTGGTTTTAAATGGCAGGTACAACTGTTGACACTGTGGAGATTGTGCGGCGGCAGAAGCTCCCCCCACTGAGGATCAATGGCATGCTAGGTAGGTATGGACCAGTGGGATTACCATCTTATACTGTGGTTTTAAATGACAGCATCATGGATACAGCATCAGGTACACCTAATGGGTAGAATTCTTGAAATATTTCACACCGTGACTCCATCCAAACAGTAGATCACTGACTGCCTCTTTCTTCCTTTGAAGATGAGGCTGTAGCTGGGTTGGTAGAAACAGTTTCAGGTGAAGAATCACAACTGAGTTCACCAAAATGGACAACTAGGCACCCACCAAACAAGATGTTATGGGATTAGGTCCCAATGCCATTAGAGCTTTTTCTTCATTGTTCAGTTGGCATTACCTCAGAGATCCATCCTAGGGCCAGTCCTCTTCAATATCTTCATCAGTGACATTGCAGATGGACTGGAGGGTAAGGTTTGTCTGTTTGCAGATGACACCAAGATCTGCAACAGAGTAGATGATCCACATGGGGTGGGCAGAATGAAAAGAGATCTGGATAAACTTGCAAAATGATTGGAAAAGTGGCAACTGGGGTTTAACAAAAAGAAGTGCAAGATCATGCACATAGGGAAGAGAAACCTTGAATCCACCTATAGGCTGGGAGGGGAGTTGCTGGCAGTAACAAAGGAAGAAAGAGACTTGGGCATCATCATCACCAATGACCTGAAATCATCCAAGCAGACCACTAAAGCAGTAGGTAAGGCTAGGGGGATGTTGGGGTGTATTAGTAGGGGTATCACGAGTCGGAACAGGGAGGTAATAATCCCTCTTTGCAAGACGCTGGTTAGGCCCCATCTGGAGTACTGTGTGCAGTACTGGAGGCCACACCTTCACAAGGACATTAACCAAATTGAGGCAGTCCAGAGAATGGCAACCAAAATGGTGCAGGGACTGCATCAGAAAACATATGAGGACAAATTAACGGAGCTCAATCTGCATACCCTAGAGTAAAGGAGGGAGAGAGGTGATATGATCGAAACATTCAAACACCTTAAGGGCATAAACAAGGTGAAAGAGTCTAACATGTTTCAATATAAGAAAAATAGCAGGACAAGAAGACACAGCATAAGATTAGAGGGAGGCCGATTACGAGGTAATGTGAGGAAGTTCTTTTTCACAGAAAGGGTGGTGGATGCATGGAATGGCCTACCTCAGGAAGTGGTGGATATGAATGTAGTGCAGGGCTTCAAACAAGCATGGGATAGGCATAAAGGAGCAATACAGATGTAACCCCACTACAAATGGGGGTTCCTGAAGAGTCTTCCTTGAGCTTGCTTAAATGCTCACTGCCAGGCTGGTGTCCTGCGTTTTAGTAGTTTAAATTTATTGCCAGAGAGTGCCTGTATAGCCTCTGTGTACTGTCTGTTTAAGAGCTGCCTGGATTGCAGTCATAATTAATCTGAGAGGGATCTCTGTTAGAAGATGTACTTGTTTGCTGATCATTTGCTAGAGTAGTAATAATATTGCAATTTGTTCTAACCTGCCTTCTTTGCAGCATGGACAGTTCTGTTTGTTTCCATCATCTTGGTCCTGGACTGCTGAAATGGGCCAATCAGTACATTTGGGACTCTAAAATGGAGCCTGCCTACCGGGCCTTGGTGGGGCCAAAACTTGTAGGAATTGTAGTTTTGGGTTTTTGGCGCCTAAAATAACCTGAAGGGGGAGCCCTTGTTGTGACTGACAGACAGATTGGCCAACCGAAACCTTTTGGATCTTGGGGAAAGTCCCACACTTCTTGCAGTTTCAGTTAGATCTGAGTTGGGAAGTGAAGAAGTAACAGCTCGAGATAGTTCAAGCAGCAATCCATAGTGGATTTGCGTGGGAGAACTGTGGAAAGGCCTGAGTTTGGCATGCATGCCTGCCTGCTGTTCCTGAGAAGGAACTTGAGCTTTTTTCGGACTGAATCCGAATTTGGAGAGTGAATTAAGCCACTGAATTGTGACCAGGCTTTAACCTGAAGAAGACCGAAGATTTGCTGAATGCGGTTGGCCTGTCAGGACTTCCAGCTACCTCTGAACTCCCGGATTGTGCAGAGACTCTGTAATTGCGACCGGAGAGCCATTTGCCTGGTACAGTAGAATTTCCTTACATGCGAATGTGCTGTGTGCTTATAGTGGGTCGTGATTTGGTTCCCCACTGTGTGTCTGAACTGTGTTTTGCTTGCTGTAGGCTGTATCCAGCTCCACGGACTGAAACCAAATCCATTTCCATTTGCCTGGGCCCTGCTACACTGGCCCAGCCAGAATACCTGCTATGCAGAGAAAGTCATCGACAAGAGACTGGATTGGGGATCAGCCCCCTGTTTAACACCTTGAACAGGAATGATGCCTCAGTGATTCGTGTGGGCCCTGCTTCTCTGGGAATTCCAGTTCAACAGCCTGCAGTCTCGATTTCGTCCTGCCTGTGTCCAGTATTAGGTATCGTGAGTAAACATCAGGGTAGCTCACTGCAACAACAGCTAAATCTAAAAGTGTTATCATCTGATTGTCTTTCTCTTTCACGAACTGAGCCCTCTGGCTCCGGAGTACAAATAGTGTGTGTTGTGAATGTTGCGTTCTTCCATCACAGGGTCCCAACCAGCTGCAATGTTCCCAGCTAGCCCACAGTTTTCCTACCAGGGTACCCAGAGTGTGTGACTGTGTAGGGACTCTGAACTGCATGCATAACTGTCTGATTAATATAGCATTTAAGCAAATCAACCTGATTATGTCCCTCCCTTGTTCAAGTCCCCTCAATAAATCAGATTTAACTTTGTTTGCATTTAACCTTACTGTGGTTCCAGAATGTGCCAAAAGTATTGTATTGTTGCTATTTGCTGTGCTTAACCTTGTTTTACAGGGGGTCCCCAGGGTCAAGCTAGAGGCTAGAGGAACCCCCAGCCCTGGTGGTAAGTGCAAACAGTGTGGGTAATTGCCTGGTGAATAAGGGCCATTGTCAAAGTAAGTATTGTATATTGTTCAGGCCACTAGAAGGGAAAGAGGGGGGTTACAGTGTCCCAGAGGGCTGCGCCTAGGTTAACTTGACCACTAACAAACCTGACCTCCGGGTGGAGGCACCCGTTTCATTACCTAGGCCCCTAAACCTGCTACTAGCCAAGCAAGCAGGGGTAATAGCCCTGGGGATAGTGCCACCTAGGGGTTACACAGATGAGTAAGAATAGATAGGCCATTGACAGAGCAAAGGCCGATGGCACATTCATAAGGTAGAAAAAGAAATGGGCAGACTGGATGGGCCTTGCAATCCTTATCTGCCATCAACTTCTATGTTTCTATGTTTCTGTTTTCCAAGGGCTCCCATCTTGACAGTCTCCAGTGCAAGTGAAGTGGCCATGTGTGCAGTCTGCACGGCACCCCTCCTACAGGCACCTGCGAGTCAGCAGCAACTGAGCAGCATGCATGCTTATTCACGTAAGAGTCCGCATCTTCCTACTGATTGCATTAGACAAGCACTTGAGTCCAGTAATGCTTCCAGGAGCCCAGTGAAAATAGTTTTAAGTGCACAGCACATAATATCTAATAAAACTTATTGACCAGACATTCAAAGCAAGTCCCATAGTCTTTGTTCTGTGCCACAAACTCCCATTGAAGAGTCAGTTAACCAGTGGGCTACTGTAATCTGAGTGAATAGAGACTCACTGGAGAACCACTATCCGGCCATATTCATCCTTTATGAGGAATGAGACAGTGATGCCGTTTGCCCCACTCCTGTTTTTCACACTATTTATGGAACCACTGGCAGAAGCTGTTCACACCAAGGAAGAAGATGCACTGAAGGAATTAGGATTATTGGAGTAGAGCATACTATATCCTTTTATTCAATGTCCTAATTTACATGAAGGACATCTTGTGATCCCTCTCACCCTTGCTTGAATTAGCCTCTAAATTTACTAGCGTCTCAGGGCATAAAGTGTTCTAAATCTGATGTTGTACCCCTAGACCCAAACTAAAATAACTCTATGGCTCAAATCCACCCTCAATGGACACTTTTAGCAAAACAAATTGATACTCGGGAGTTCAGATCACCAAAAACCTAACTGACTATTTAGACTTTACTATCACACTCCATCTCAATAAAATCTATGCTGACATGGAAAAATTGGAAGTCCTCCCTTCACTCTAATGGGAAGGGTCCTGCTGAGTGCCTTGTATGCCTCCAAGAAGGGACCTTACCTCACTGGAAGGATTCCCAACCTACCTCTCACTCCTAGCGGCTCAACTTAATGGTCAACTATTTAAGATTGGAAAGATCACACCATATCTCATGCAAGGTGAGAATCACACATTTTGGGATTCTGGCAACCATTGTAAGATTCAATCTGAAGCACTACTAGAGAGTAAACCATGTACAAATATGAGGCCTAGTATCTCCCTTCCTCCATAATGATAACTTTATATATTGAGTCTTGCCTTTTCGCTCTCTTTGCATTCTTTTTTGATACAGTAGCAGCCACAGACACTGCCAGCTATTTCCCGAAATTTCTGTGATATTGTACATGGTGACTCCGGACAGCATCCATTGTAAGGGGTTATGATGATATGCATCTTTTCTTGTGGATGGGATAGAATTAAGTGGAACTAATTGTTCTTGGCTTTACATAGGTTTAATTCATACAATTCCCTCTCATGAGAATAGCAGATTTCTGAACCATTAAAAAGCAGATATGGGGGGCCCGCCCCACATGTGGGGTGGTCAAGGCTAGATGCTCTTGAATGGAGCTCTCACTCTCCAGTGGTTACTAAAGTTAAAAAGTGACAGTTCCTTTGCAATAAATACAGCCAAAACAGTCTGCTGAAAGGATAACACTGACCTGTAAGAGTCAATGGACAAATATTTGACCTCCAGTACTGTCAAAGCACCTCATGACAGCATCTCAGCATTGTGTGGGGCTGTTTTGTATTTTGGGGCAAGGGTCCCAGAGCAATCTGTACTCTATTACTTATGTTGTTGGCATATGCCCAATGTGCATGGCATACCCCAAAAGCAGGCATGACCCTGGGGTGAGCCTGGAGGCATCCCTCTTCCCAAAAAGATACTCAGTATTAGCATATTGCATGCAGCAAACCCTGTATTGGGGGAAATTATTGGGTTGAGTCAAAAAGGCTATCCGGAGAGGGAACAAGAGTTGAAAGTTGCTGTCCTAGGGATGTATACATGTAATGCCCCAAAGTTGGTCATTCCAGAAAGTTCAAATAAAAATAAATAAACGCAGAGTACTCAGGTGCTCAGAGTACCTGCTGCAGGTGTAGGTGGCAGGGTACAATGCTAAAGGGCCCCTAGAAATAAAGATTCAACCTCCTGGTACAGGAAAACACTGTAAATAATAAAAAAGGTGCACTTGTGCACTTAAATCCTGGGTCAAAAGATAGATCTTGCAAGCATGCCATGTCATAATGGCTGGATGGAACGCTGTGCTGAGTGGCTCATGCACAGCATTCCAATCCAGCCATTCCAGAATCCAGACAGTTTTAACTTTTAAATAAAATTCCACAAGAGTTCAGTTGATCCTGGGCAGCGGTTGAGGAGACAGGACACAGAAGTCCAGGGACAGTTTAGGGCTTACCTTGTGTTGAAGCCGTCCCTTGGGGCTTGCTGTGGTCCTGTGCTGCCTCCCCTGCCTGAAGACTCTATGCCCAGCATCAGTCCTGTGGTCTGCGGTGCCATCAGGGCACCAGAAGAAAAGAAATCGTCCGTTTGCCACGGTTTTGGGCTTAAACGCCCTCCGTTTATTATTTTAGCCCTCCAGTAATTTATTTTCTGCCCCCCGAGTGTTTTCCCCAGTTCCTCCGGTCCCACGCCGGCGGCAGAGAAGCGCCGCATCGTTTTCGCCGTTGAAGGCCCCGAGTGGTCCCCTTGTCTGCCTGTACATTTCCCTCCCACTGCCAGCATCCCTCCCGCCTCCCTATCGCACTTCTACCCGTTTCAGGATGGCAGAGCGGTGAGTCGGCGGCAGCACACGTCGTGCTGACCGCCAGTTTTAATAAGGGGATTGCACATTTGTTTAAAAGCACATTAGGCACTTGCGAGAGGCGGCCGAGTGTCGCAGGCAGCATCGGGTCATTAGGACCCGTGTTTAATATTTATTAAGGGGCGGAACTGAGGCGGGCTAGCGACGCCCACAGGGAGGGGCCATGACATTAAGGCCAGTTTAAAGGCCTATAAATATTCATTAAGGGGCGGAACTGAGGTGCGGTTTTGCTAGATAACAGACAGCAGCTCTCAGTGAGCTGAGAAATTTAAAGGGGCAATGCAATTTAAAAGGGCAATTCTGGCCCAAAGTTTAAAGTAGGGCACCAGACCCATTGGAAAGTGGGGCATTCGGCCCAAAGTGTTGAGGGCATCAGGCCCAGTATAAAGTAGGGCATCAGGCCCAGTATAAAGTGGGGCTTTAGGCCCAATGCAACGAGGGGCTCCAGGCCCAATATAAAGTGGGGCACTAGGCCCAATGTAACATAGGGCTTCAGGCCCGAGGTAAAGGTAGGGCTTTAGGCCCGAGGTAAAGCCTGGTTGACAGGGAGGCCCCGGCCTAGCGGAATAGGGCAAGCCAGCCTAGTGGTACTAAAGGGAGGCCCCGGCCTAGCGGAATAGGGCAAGCCAGCCTAGTGGTACTAAAGGGAGGCCCCGGCCTAGCAGAATAGGGCAAGCTCAAGCTAACGTAGGGCTTCAGGCCCGAGGTAATGGTAGGGCATTAGGCCCGAGGTAAAGCCTGGTCTAAAGGGAAGCCCCAGCCACAACGGACAGTAAGGGATCCTATCCCAGAAGTACCCTACCTATAGAAACAGGGGTTCATTTGAGGGTGTTCTAATTGCCTATACTGTGAATTTACTGTGATTACTGTACTGCTTATGCTGGACTATTGTCCTAAGTACCTGAACTATTGCT
The DNA here is from genome assembly GCA_016271365.2 of Neoceratodus forsteri. Taxonomy (NCBI): domain Eukaryota; kingdom Metazoa; phylum Chordata; order Ceratodontiformes; family Ceratodontidae; genus Neoceratodus; species Neoceratodus forsteri. The sequence continues at coordinate 1,736,080,838 of CM057449.1, forward strand.
CTAAGTACTTGAACTATTGCCCTAAGTACCTGAACTATTGCTCTAAGTACCTGAACTATTGTCCTAAGTACCTGAACTATTGTCCTAAGTACCTGAACTATTGCCCGAAGTACCTGAACTATTGTCCTAAGTACCTGAACTATTGCCCTAAGTACCTGGACATTGGCCCTTATCAGTAACAATTACCCCTGAAGTTATAATTTGCCCTCCCTGGCAAATTATTGTACTATTCCACAGTTCTTTGGGCATTCTTCAGTTATATGTTTACTACTGTACGAAGACAGTCTCAGTCTTCTACCACACGGCAGTCTCCTAGTGTGGTCTGTTACACCACGTGCTCAGAATCAGTCTCTACTCAGAAGAAGACATCCTTCCAGCATTCTTCACTCCAGAAAGATCATCTATCAGCTCATCCCATCCGTTCGTGTCGTTCGCTGAAGTCGAAGTCCGTCGTCAGTTGTACCAGTCATACCCGCCGTTTTCTTGTTTTCACAGCTTGAAAGTACGTTCACAAGACAATACTACAGCCGTACAGTGCTGCTCTGTATGGTTCCTGTTCCAGATGTCTCCGGGTTGGTCGCCTCTACAGAAGAGAGAGCTCATCTTGAGAACCTGTTCTGCGCCCCCACCTGGTCGTCGCAAAGTCGAGTCCGTCAAGCCCAGTCCGACGCGCGTCGCGCTTTTGTTTTGTGTTAGTTTCTGACCTGAGATTGCAGATTCAACCATCATCTCTTCAGATTCCAGTGTTCCTGGTCCTGTCAGAGTTCCTTCCGAGTCCAGCTGGCCTCCTGAGTGCTGCAGCATCAGTCGGATCATGGTAGTCCTCCATTGGATTCATCGCCATGCAGATCTTGGTCTTTCTTCATCCTTGGCAACCCTAGAAGTGGGTTTTGCGAGGAACCTCTTGCTTCAGTGTGTGTTATTTCAGGAACCAGTTGCTTTGGTTCTACATTCCGGCAGCCTCGGAGAGAGTGGGCTTTTGCCGAAGATATATGGTCTGTTTACCAAACCTCTCACCACCCCAGTGGCCTTATCTAGGTCCTTGCTGGGAATTGAGATTAGGGTTCCACAGTTCTGTTTTATTTCCCTTGTAGCTACCAACGAAGAACGACGGTGTACACGAAGACGCCGGATCTCTGGACCTTTGTAAAATTCTGGACTCTTTGTAGATATATGATGCTGATCACCCTAATGAGTGCTGAGTAGCCTACGACTGGGTTCTTGTGTAAAGTATAGAGTACAGTATAAACTAGTACTAGAATAAGAGTGGCAGTAGGCCTGCAGGTTATGTTTGCTGAGGTAAACATTAAAGTGGTAGATCAAAAGTATTTCAGTATCCTCGTTATAATCTGCCCTATTGTTAACTGGGCATCCCCTACTCTTCTTGTGACTGTGTCTGTCTACCCTCCCCTTTGGTTCCAAATAAACGTCCGCCCCGCGGGCATTTAAAAACTACTAAGTCGACTCCTGCCTCTCCTTGTCCGGATAGCAGTTATCCTATCCAAAATATAATTCAGACCTCTGGTGCCCCGCTCATCTCTTTTCACCACCTTAGAGTAGAGCGCACTCATCATCATCATAACATCATCATCTTGAGAGCACCACAATACATATATAACAACTCTCACAGATAAGGATTTAATTTAAATCTGTCATTAAGTTTAGGATTCCATATTGCTCCTAATGTATATTGCCAGAAAGTTTCATGTTTGAGGAGGGGACCATCCACGTCTCCACCCCTTGGTGGTGTCGTGATGTTTTCAAGTCCCTGAAACATAAAAGTGTGATTAGGGCCCTTCTTTTTAACATGCTCTGCTAGTGCATTAGTTTCATCTTCTCTATCAGTAGCTCCTAAATGTTCTTCCATGCGTAGCTTGAATTTCCGTGTTATCTTTCCCACATAATTTTGTTTGAAACATAGATAGAAACATAGATTTTGATGGCAGATAAGGACCGCTTGGCCCACCTAGTCTGCCCGTTTCCCCTACCTAGAGGATGAGCTGCAGATCCTAGTTAACCAACAGCCTATTTCTTCCTACCCCCCACTAGAATTGCCTTAAGTCTGTCCCATGCATTCTTGAATTCTCCCACAGTTTTAGACTCCACAACCTCCTCAGGAAGGCTGATCCATGCATCCACCACCCTCTCTGTGAAAAATTACTTCCTCACATTGCCCCTGAGCCGCCCCTCTATCTTTAAATTGTGTCCCTTGTTCTTGCACATCTCTTTTTCTGAAAGATGCTACCCTCTTGGACTTTGTGTATTCCACTGAGGTACTTAAAAGTTCCTATCATGTCCCCCCTCTCCCTCCTTTCCTCAAGGGTATACATATTAAGCTCCTTTAGTCTCTCCTCGTATGTCTTCTCTTGCAGACCCTGCACCATTTTAGTTGCCCTCCTCTGTACAGCCTCTATCCTGTCTATGTCCTTGCAGAGATGGGATCTCCAGAACTGGATACAGTACTCCAGATGGGGTCTCACCAACTGTCTGTACAGAAGGATAACAACTTCCTGTTTTCTGCTGGTGATGCCTCTCCCTATACATCCCAGTATCCCCCCAGCCCTCCAGTTTGCCAGATAATGTGGCAAAATTAGAGCAGAAACTTGAAGAGCTAAGGTAGGTGCTTGACCACCAGGAAAATAAACAAAGGAAGAACAACCTCTGGATACAAGGCCCGCCAGAGGACACAAGGGGAAAAATATGTTGTATTTCCTATAGACCTGGTTAGCAAAATCCCTCATCATGGACTGTACAAAATTTAAACTGGATTGGGCACACAGTGCATTGCCACCTAAACCACTATCTGATGCACCAACATGACAAATTGTGTTGAAAGGTCCGTTCACATGGATGCTTGCTACAGTGCTGCCCATCAAGTCGTTCAGTCTGCTGGTTCAGAAACGGTGACAGATCACCGTTCAGATGGCCCCATTGTGCACTGATGCTGAAGGTGCACATTCAAGTTACGACAATGTCAGACGATGACAAGCACTGTGACACATTTTATTTTGTTTATAAAAGTCAAAACTGTGACTCCAGGCATGCGCATTACAGTTGACATTAATGTGCATGACTGGAATCATGGCTTCAACTTTTATAAACAAAATAAAATGTGTTACAGCACTTGTTTTTCAAGAGGAATAGCTTTGAATGGATCAGTGGCATGAATGGTAGGAGCTACAATATTTTTTACTATGTGACATCAAATTACGAACTCGTTCATGAACAAGTTTACCCTCAGCTCGGTGCCATACCTACTCGTGGACATGCACCATATGCATTTCAAGCGGACCGATCATAATATACTTTTAGCAAAAATAAGAAATATCTTGATGTTATCTGAAAATCTCTTGCCGTCAATGTTTTTCATAATGTCAGTGCTTCCTCCAGACATATTCGGTGCAGACACTAGAAAACTGGGCTCAAAAGCTGAAGGCATCCTTTTAAAAAGCAGGGAGGCTGAGGTATACTTTGCTGCAGATGAGCCCAGAAATTTTTAAAGGGCATGATGGTGTGTGTGTGTGTGTGTGTGTGTGTGTGTGTGTGTGTGTTAGGCCTGTTTACATGGCCACTTCACTGGGCTTCTGGTCTGCTTCTCGGATGCCCCGACCTGCTGAGATGATCCTGTTGTATGTTTATATGGTAACTCTCAGCGCCAATGCAAGATGCCCTGGATAGGGACCATGTATCTGGGGGAGATGATTGGCTGCCTGCTTACATAGTGTGGCAGCGGGGGGGGTGAGAGAAATTGGGACAGAGGGGGCAGTGGAATGAGGATGCACAATATAAATAGGAAGCAGAAGCAGTGACAGGGGGTGAGGGATACAAAGGGGAACTGGGGCAGCGATGGGGGGAAGGGTGATGCAAATGGGAACTAGGTGCAGTGACAGGGTGATGGATGATACAAATGGGAACCAGGACAGTGGACAGGAACTGGGCCTGAATCAGAGATCCAGGAAGAACTTCTAAATGACACAGCTTTTTAGCTACTAATCAATTCACCCTCATCATCAGTAACCCATCCTCTGAGGTCTGGGACAGCATGGTGGATGTTCTTGTATGGCTGGTGCCTTAATGCCTTAAGGAAGATGGCCCTGGGGTTATAGATGGCTTCTGGGATTTGGTGTGTTTACATTTAAATAGTGCAGACCTCCTCCTGATGGGATCCTTCGATCTTCAGGGTGCCGGTCACATGGAAAATAATAATGAACCCCAAGCCACCTGTAACAGCAACTCTGTGTTAGAAACTTTCAAATATCTCACAGGTACAAATAAAGTTCAAGAGGAAAGCATTTTTCAGAAAAAAGGATGGTCAAGGACGTACGGTCACGCTATGAAGCTGGAGGGGGTAGACTCAGGGGAGATGTGAGGAAGTATGTCTTCACTGAGAGGGTGGTGGATGCCTAGAACAGACTCCCAGCAAAGGTGGTGGGGCCAAAAATGCAACAGGGTTCAAGAAAGCATGAGATAGGCATAAGGAAACCTTAGTCACAAGACTAGGGGGTTATAACCCAGAGATTAAATAGGGTCTGAGGTGATACAGTAGATAGGGAAAAACAAGTAGACTAGGTGGGCCAAGAGTTCCTTATCTGCCGACAAATGTTATGTTTCTATGTGTGCAGTATCCCCCAAACAATATGCTCTGTAACAAAATATCACAGGGCACAAATTTAACAATGCAAACAGAGAAGAGGTTCATTAGGAAGAAACACAGAAGCAGTAAGGTAGAAAAGGGAAAATGACGTAATGCATATAATCAAATAATATCAGATAACACAGGTGCAGATTCCACAACCCTCCATGTAACAATCAAGTAACAACTCTCAACAAAGTCCCAAATAATCCCCCCCCGTGCACTGTACCAATATACCCATAGACCCAAATAACCCCTCTCTCTGGTGCACCACTATACCAAAAGTCCCAATAATAACCTCTCTTTCTAGATCACCAATATATCCACAGTCCCAAATAATCCATCTCTGGTGCACCAATTTACCCAAAGTCCCGTTGCAGAGCTCCCACAGTCTGTGTGCACACATAACATGTTCACAGGTTGCAGGCCTGATGGCTGAGAACAGTGCATCACCAATTGAGATATTTATTTTACAGAGCATTAACTTGCCATTTAGGAGCATTAACATCCATTGGGCGTGTACTTTTTTCAGTTATTCAGTATAATATGTTTTAAATGTTTTACTTTTGCTCAGTATTCACTAACGGGGACTGCAGGTCTGTGCCAGAAAGCAGCATCAAAGCGACTGCTAAGGGAGTCCTGGAAATGAGACAGCCAATACTTACTAGGGAGAAGGTCCTGAAAGGGCTGGCAGCCCTTAAGACAGATAAAGCCCCAGGACCAGATGGGTTGCATCCAAGGATACTCAGGGAATTGGCAGCAGAACTGGCTGAGCCATTGACTGTGCTTTTCAACAGCTCATTTAGGTCCAGGGAAGTTCCAAAGGATTGGAGAATGGCATGGGGGGGGTGGAATAGAGAGCAACCAGGGAACTACAGGTCTGTCAGTCTGACCTCCATTGTGGTTTTGTGACAGGAAAGTCTTGTCAGACTAACCTGATTTTTATTTTGACTGAGTGACCAAGGAAGTAGAGAAGGGTTACGCTGTGGATCTGCTGGACTTTGACTTCAGCAAGACTTTTGGTTCAGCACCACACAAAAGGTTGCTTAAAAAGATGGAAGACCTGGGTGCGGCTAAAACCGTAGTGAACTGGGTGGGTAGTTGACTAGAAGGGAGGCAGCAGAGGGTGGTGGTCAACAGGGTTAAATCAGAGGAAATGGATGTTACGAGCAGGATTCCACAGGGATCTGCCCTGGGTCCAGTCCTCTTCAACATGTTCATTAGTGACACTGGTGAGGGAATCTAGGGCAGGCTGTCTCTTCACAGATTACACAAAACTATGTGAGAGGGTGGACAGTGATAAGGGAATAACAGATATGCAGAGGGACCTACAAAAACAAGAGGGTGGTCAGAAGTCTGGCAGTTAAAATAAAATTCAATGCCAAAAAGTGCAAGGTAATGGACTTAGGGAAAAGGAACCACAAAACAGAGTACTGCATGGGTGGGGTGAGACTTTGCACTACAGATGAGGAATGGGATCTAGGAGTTATCATCAGTAACTCCCTTAAATAAATGAGCCAGTGCAACAAGGCCTATAGCAAGGCTAACAGGATGCTGGGATATATCGAGAGGGGATACTGGTAGCAGAAAAAAGAGGTAATACTTCCCCATACAGATCCCTGGTGAGGCCTCACTTGGAGTACTGCAACCAGTTCTGGAGTTCTCACCTCAGGAAAGACAGGGATAGATTGGAAATAGTGCAGCGCAGAGTACCAAAAATGATTCAGGGCCAGCAGGGCAGTTTCTATGAGAAGTGCCTCAAGGTACTAAATATGTTCTCACTGGAAACCAGAAAGAAAAGGAGAGATATGATAGAGACCTTCAAGTTCCTTAAAGGAATTAACAAGATAAACTTTGGGGAATTATTTACCCTGAATATCAACTCAAGGTTACGTGATCACAAGTGGAAATTAACAGGAGGGAGGTTCAGGTGGGACGTGAGGAAGTACTTCTTTAAGGAAAGGGTGGTGGAACCTTGGAACAGTCTGTTGACCAAAGTGGTGGGTGCAAACACAGTCAGGGGTTTCAAGCAGGCGTGGGATAGAATGATGGGAATAGTGGTCACCCCAAGCGACAAGACCAGGGAGGAGAATGGGGATAGGACGGGGAGGGTTAGTACCCTGGAGGAACAATGGGTTTCAGGGAAGGTTCCAGGGATTATAGGGAAAATAGGTAGACTGGATGGAACTCTGGTCTTTTTTCTGTTGTCATGGTCTATGTTTCTATTTAAATGTATTTTTAAATTAAATTTCTAATATATATATTGTTAGATGCTAATTATCAGCTACTATATTTATGTATATCGAACAGAGGTTTGAGGATAGAATGGCCTTTTAATGCAAAACGTGCCCTTTTAACCTTGAACCCTCCCCCCCCACCTTTCCTAATCTTCAGGCACCAATGTCTGCCAGTATCTCAGTCAGAAGGCAAAATGAGCTGCTGTGTCCTGTATCCTGCTGTTTCACAGCAGGGAGTCTGTTATGTATGGTGTTTGAGAGCTCTCTAGTGGTGGAATTGTGTCACGTGAGTGTGTACAAAAGTGAAAATAAAATGGTGTCTGATAACAATCCTCTTGTCTGAGCTCCTTTGTAACAAAAATGGGTAAAACGATGTCTCTTGAAAGCCAGCACACAACAAAACTGGCGACGAGGACAGCAAACCTCCGCAATCACCACTGCTCAAGAGAAACCAAAGTAAGAGCTACTATATTTATTGCTTGAGACTGTTTTTTTTTCAGACAGAGAAAGTGGAAAACAAGCTGCTGGCTGTGCCTTAATTTTTGTGTGTGAGAATCTGGAAGGGGGGCGAGCATAGCAACTTTTTGTGTGAGTGAACTCTCCAGAAAAGACTGAGTTATCAGTGGAAGTATTGAGTAATCAAATTCAAAGTGCAAAATGGCCACAATAACAGGACCTATATGATAAAAATGTAGAGCAGTGGAGCTTGTATACTGAGCATTTTGAGTATTTTGTGGTTGCAAATGATATTGCAGATGATAAGAAGGTAGACACTTTTTTGAGTGTGGTGGGAGGAAAACTTTCAATTTACTTTGCAGTTTGGTGCAGCCTGATAAACCCGGCACAAAGTCTTATGCAGAAATAGTGTGAGTACTACAAGCACACTTCTCCTCAAAGCCATTAGTGATGGCAGAGAGATTTCATTTTCATAAACAGACCTAAGAATAAGGAGAAACAGTCTCCCAGTTTGTGGCAGTTTTAAAAAGCTGGCTGAGCATTGTGGCTTTGGCGAAGTGCTAAATGATACTCTGCTAGACAAGCTGGTGTGTAGGCTGTGCAACGAAGCAATTCAGAAACGTTTGCTGACAGAGACTACTCTCATGTTACAAAAGGCTACAGAAACTGCAGTTTCTATGGAACTGGCTGAAAAGGAAGTTTAAGAGTTAAGTGCATCTACAAAAGTGCATAATGTGAATGCAGAGAGAACAAATAAAGTGGCAGGCAGCCAAAACTGCTACCATAGTGAAAAGACTGGCCATTTTGAATATGAGTGTTGGTGCAAAGACCTAATATGCCGGCTTTGCAATAAAAGAGGGCACATTGCGTATGCTTGTAAAAATATGAAAAAGGCATAATACGCAAAAGACAAACCAGATGGGAATGACAAATCTGATAGATAGAAAGAAACCAGTGTGGTGAGAAAGAAACAAAATCTGCATTTTGTGCAACAGGAGCAGGATACAGAGAGGGAAAGCCAGTCCGAAGGGGAGGCACCAATACACATTTTCACTATGGCAGGCACCTCACAGGGCTACTGGGTGACCCCGTTGCTGGAAGAGAAGTGACTGCGGATGGAAGTGGACACAGAAACTGCTGTATCACTGTTGTCTGATGCCGTATACAGAGAATAACTTCAGCATCTGCCTCTGCGGCAACAAAGATCATTCTGAAGACCTACACAAGAAAACCTGTATGGATGATGGGCTCCACTGAAGTCCTTGTAGAACTTAATGACAGTCTTCTAAATTGCCACTGTCGTAAAGAACGATTACCCAGCTTTACTGGGTTGGTTGTGGCTTGAGAAAATCTGACTAAACTGGCCAGTGATATCTATATATATATATATATATATATATATATATATATATAGAGGCAAAAGCTCCTTTTAATGCATCAGTTAGGGTTGTCCCACAGCGACAAAAACAAGAAATTTGGTGTTAGGGTTGAAAACTCCTTGGACCCCCCACACCACCCCCAGACCGTAGTGCGCCATGGGGTCATCAGCCCTAACTCACTCCCCCATCACATGTGTAAAGAATCTGAGGTGTAGGAATATGGGGTGAGAGTTAGGACCGATGACCCCATGGCGCACTCACTGACCAGTTGGGGGTCCAAGGGGGTTTTCAACCCAACACCGACTTCTCACTTTTGCCACTGGAAAAACCCTGACTGATGCATTAAACAGAGTTTTTTGCCCTAATTCCTTCTTTTAGGAATGATGACAAGAAATAGTGAATGGAATATGGAGCGGGCCTCTTTAGGCCCCTGACTCCCACCATGTGATGTCTTGTGACATAGTAACAGGAACAACAATGCAAACAGAAGCACCAACAGTGGCACAAATGGTAATGCAAATGTAAATGGTAAAGAAAATGTTAATAGAAATGCAATGCAAAGTGACGCCGAAGTGAACAGTGACGCAAACGGACATTGAAGTGCATACGAAAATGCAACTGGTAACACGAACAGTGATGGAAGTGGTATTAAAAATGGAAATGTTAAGTGTCACAGCAAAAAGAACATGAAGGGAACAGAAAGCGGAAAGCAAATGCAAGTGCACCGTAGCGCCAAACGTGTAGCGCTGCAGCGCAGTACTTGGAATTGTAAATGCAAATGGTAAAGATAACAGGAAGAACAATGCCAAAGGAAACAGAAATGGAAATGGGCACAGAAGCGCGTACAGAAACGCAAACCAAAAAGAGCACGGGCACAGCACCGCAATTGTAAACGCAAATGGTAACGGTAACAGCAACAATAACACCAAAGCAAACAGAAACGCAAAAGGAAACGCAAGTGCACAAGGAAATGTAAACCGTAATGTGCACGGGCACAGTAAAGGAATTGCAAATGCAAATGGTAACAGTAACAGCAAGGAAGACGCAAAATGAAAGAGAAACAGAAACGCAAATGAAAGGGCTGCCGTAAACAGAAATGGCAATGCACACGGTGACGCAAACAAAAACGCAAAGATAAACAGTAGTGTAAATGCAAATGATACCAGTAACGAAAACGCAAGCGCAAATGACAACACAAAGGGTAATACACACGGTAGCGTACATGGGAACGTAAGCGCAAACAGGGACAGAAACGCAAGTTGAAACAGTAACTGCAACAGTAACAGAAGCGCATACCCTGTTTTTGCCAAACAGGTGCATAGAGAAACACAGTGTGTACAAAGAACATATGCATTGTAATGGGCATCAAAGCCGAAAACGAGCATTGGAAGTACTTAATTGCTAATATCTCAGCAACTGCACGACATAGAAAAAAAAATTAAATTTCACAAAAATCATGATTTTCCTGGCTAGGACCTTGCTTTTACATAGCCCAAAGGGCTATGCAACTCGCAACAAAAAATCTGTATCTCGCATCGTTTTTGATATACGAGCCCCGAAAGGCGCGGCATATGCCACTGTTACACGAGGTCCCTGCAACCTTATTGGGACCCTCAGAGGTACACCGTAGACAGCTAGTGTTTAGGCATATGTTATACTAACAAATAGGACTAAGGGCATCTACCGTATATGAGTAGATGTCAGGATATGGATGCATATTGTTGTAATACACTTTGCTTGCTAATTTATATTCTGCTATGTATTTTCTATGCATTTCTTATTTGTAAGATGTCAGAACACCTGTGTCCTTGGAATAATGATGATATGTAAGTCGGCATTACCACCTTTTGGTGATTTGTACTACTACACTGAGTTATGTAAGACTCTGTATAAGAACTCTTTTGTTTGACAAACTGATGACTACTACAAAATTACATAGTATGATATCTTGGACTGTGGAGCCTCCTCTAATTTAGCCAATAGGGCTCATCTCTGTAACTAGAAATGTTTCTATCTTACAATAACCACAGTAATTATCATAGGTATATAATGTGATGCACTAGTCTTGTCTTGTACCTCGGAGATCTCAAGAGACACAAAGAAACCTCGAAGTATAGGCAATGCTTAGCACTGGCTCCCGGTTCATATTGGTAAGAACTGCTTAAGGCAGCTGTGATTTTATCCTTTTTGATAGTAATAAATGAGTTTATTACTCTTATGCAACGTGTCTGTGATTACTTGCATTCCCAATATTGCCAAGAACCTGAAAGTGAGGTTTAGACCTCCTGACAATTGGCGACCGCGTGCAGGCGATATTTGGTGTTTGTAAGTTTTCACTAGTTGCTATAACTTTTCCCTTTCCCATGGGGACAGTAGGTGTACATTCCCATATCACCTCTCCCATTTTGAAACCAGTTTGTAGTCATTTACAAAGTCTGGCTGTCTTCTTTTCAGGTGTGGTCGATGCCGACTCGACTCACTCCATTACAGCTTTGGATTGTAAGCCTACAACTGTTACAGTAGCCCGACTGTGTATAAAGTGCTCCTGCTGTGGATCGATACATAGCACTGCGCCTTTTTCACAGTTTGATTTTTCGTTCCCTCCCACACAATAACCACCATATCAAATATTTGTGCAGAACTGAGACTCGATGTCTCGAACTTCCTTGCCTCCCATGGAGGATGGGCTGACTTTGCGCGGGACACAAGTCAATCCAAAAATCCTATACTGGGGATTTCAACCCAGTACACGGAGACAAGACAATCAACCAATAAGCATCAAACTAAAGGGTTGATGGTCGTGGCTCTATGCTGCTCTGAAAGCCTCCAAAGCGAGGTTTCACACCCTTGATCTGCAAATCTCATCTCTTAAGTAACAGATGGGTTTACTCGAAACAGAATGTGTTAGACTGCAGCAGAACTTGTAGTCTGAACTCCAAACTCTGCGGAATGAAAATGACTCACTTTTGCATCATTCAGCTCAAGCTGGAGAACAGGAACTTCGTATGTTGAAGCAGGAGTGTGAAAGTTTGAGACGGGATAAGGGACAGCATTGCATATGAATGATTTGTTAAGTACTGCAAATGCACAGTTGAGTGAGGAGATGGGAGAGCTACAGGATGAGATGAACCAGGTACGTAATGACTTAAAAGTGACTACTAGGGACAATCGCAAACTGAGCCCCGCGTATAGAGTGTTGCAGAAGCAAATGCAGGATGAGGTTGATATGGATGTTGCAACTGTGAGTCATGCTGAATGTAAAACTAAGATGGCGAAACTGCGCCATCAGCGGGAGGTTCTGGCTGGACATGTTAAGACGATGGGAGGTGTATCCCCTGCCTTACACACGTCATCTGAGAGGGAGGTATCAGATGACGACATCTCTCAGTACAATGCCCAGTCACACCCCTACTATGACCCAGAAACCCCACCCAGCCATCCACAACATGGCGGGTCCCCACTCTACCCACACCAAGTCATACGTCTTCGATGTCGTGATGCCCATCATAGAAGACGCCAACATGGTGGCCCCCATGGTGGGGGGGGAGGCAGGCCCAGCCCTGGTCCTGATGGCTCCACCAATAGCCATTATTAATGTGGAAGACAGGCAAGAGATAGAAATGATGATTGAAACTGCAATAGGTAATGTACCTCTTCCTGAGAGAAGTAAATGGGCCATTAAAACCCAGATTAGGCAGCTTCCACAAGAGGCTGGCACTCAGGACGGTATTGTTCATACTGCAGCCAAGGCTGCAGCTTGGGCCTCCCTCGATGTTGCCCAAGACAATCTACCTCTGCCTGATCGACCCAACAATCCCCTACAAATGGCCTACTCTGTTCAGCAAATTGCTGACAGTATCGGTTGGATGAACCCATCCGACAGTCTTAGCTGTCACTTAGAGAAGGTGCTTTCTAAATGCGAGATGCTTAGCCTCACTGCAGAATACCAGGTCCAGATACCATGCCAAACCATTGATCCTAGTTTGTGGGCCAAACTCCCCGATGCCATACGCCAGGATGGGAACGCCACCTTTGATGAGGTCGCAGCTGAGCTCATTTCTACTCACAGCCCAGGTGTAATAGGAGTGATGCTTGCATACCCTGTAAAACAGAATGCAAATGAAAGCCCAGCGACTTACCACCAGAGACTTTGGATGGCCTACCAAGCAGGAAAGCACCTGGCACAAGAAGCTGCAGATGTAGATCTTATTGATTATAAGACCCTGTTCCTTCGGAACATGATTCCTGTAGTACGAGAGAAGGTAGAGCCAACCACCTAACCCAACACGGACAGGTTTGCCGACATTCTTAGGAAAACCAAGAGAGTTTACCAACTTTACATCAGTGAACTGGGCTACGGTTCTAAGAAAGTAGCCGCAGTGGAGCCTATTTCAGAGGCCGCAATGCACTACACTGTGGAAGGGCAGGCCCAGCACCAATAGGCCCAACACCAGCAGGCCCTTCCAGTGAATAATCAACACCCCCAACAGGCCCAACACCAACAACAACAACAACCACAACAGCAACAGCAGCAGTGGGGTGGGAACCAGAATTGGCATAAGAATAAGAAGCACAAGGGTAAGGGTAAACCATAACAACAAAGAATGGGCCATTCATACAGGGAGATAGCCAAAGAAAATTGGAAATTCCGGGAGCTCCTGGGGCAAGTGTGCTCTGTGGCGGATGCTGTTCCTGCTCAGGCCCTTGCAGCTGTACAACCAGTGAGCCAGACCCCAACGGGCCATGGTGACACCAGAAGTACAGGCCTTCAGGCCCATACAGGCCTGAACCCAGAAGATCCTCCCTACATAGCATCGGTGCAGCATGGTGAAGTGATTCAAAGAAGCCAGGCCTAATCTCTCCATGCTCCCAGCAGTACAGATTGACAATTATGGGCTCCAGCCCGGATTTTAAATCAGCTGGTCTTGGATACAAACGGAAGGCCCTGCACCGAGGCCGAGGCCGGGGGGGGCCGCCTACTTGTAGTCTTGCTATATACAGGTGCGGCAGTGTCTGTATTACACGATTAACACCCAGACACATCTTCTTGGTCCACTGGATGGAGGACCAATATGTCAGGAGTAGATGGTACAAGATTACCTGCATACCGGTCTCTGCCCTTACCGGCCACTTAAAGGCCTCACACACCTTCCAACTGATGGTAATGCACGATCATCCTAGTATCATAGGAATTGATTTTTTGGCACCACATAGCTGTGTGGTAAATCTAGTCAACATGCTACTGATACAGATTCAGGGTCAATACTACACCATCTTGATCCCTGATTCGCACGTTGTGGCGACAATTTCTGCTAACAACAAAGAATATGACATCATAGATTTGTTCAAAGATCATGAGCTTTTTCCAAAGCTTCTCCCCATTTTGCAGCGATATCTGGAAGTGTTTGCAATCAACAAGCATGACTGTGGCAGAATGCACACTGTCAACGAAGTGCCAGGCCCAGCACATGAGAGACAAAGGCAGTATCCTTTCCCAACTGAGGCCCTGCCTTCTCTCAGAGAAACAATCAAGTCACTCCTCAAGCAAGGAGTAATCAGAACATGTGTTTCCACTGCTAACTCCACAGTGTGGCCCATGAAAAAAAACACAGGTGCCTGGAGACTTACTATTGACTACAGGAAACTGAATCAGGTCACCCCCAGTTGTTCCCCAACTGTGGCATCAGCACCTGATGTGCTATGACATTTGACCCCTGATCTGAAATGGTTCAGTGCCCTGGACATCTCCAATGGTTTTTGGTCATTACCACTGGCCCCCAAGAGTCAATATAAGTTTGCCTTCACCTTTGAAGGAAGTCAATACACGTGGACTTGCTTACCACAGGGATTCCATAATAGCCCGTCCCTGTTCCATCTGCACATGATGGACACCTTTGAGGGTTTCTCTACTCCCCAATGTCTCTTGCAGTATATGGATGACCTGTTGCTGGCAACTGCCACACAAGAACCATACCTGGATCTCTTGGATGAACTACTGACTCTCATTCAGCGAGCAGATCTGAAATGTAATCCAGCAAAAGCACAACTATGTCAGAAAGAAGTACTCTTTCTGGGTCTAAAAATAACTGACCAAGGTTGAAACCCTACCTGGAAGAAGATTCAAGAATTGCAAGACTTGCCATTGCCCACTAGCGTGGCAACTCTTTGAAGGTTTCTAGGTATGGTAAATTATTCAAGAGATTTTATTTGTGATTTTGCTCAGAAAGCTGCTCCTCTGTATGAACTACTGAAAAAGGACATCCCATGGACTTGGGGCCCCATACATACCCAGGCTGTGATGTCACTGAAGCAGGCCTTGGCCTCCGCCCCAGCTCTGGTCAACCCCAATCCAGCACTACAATTCCATCTGGAATGTGCCACCTCTGACATTGCCATGTCAGCAGTACTGGCCCAGAATGTTCATGGCACCATGAGACCTATTGCATATGCATCACAGCTCTTGACCCCAGTGGAACAGAAGTACAGCCTTTGTGAAAGGAACCTTCTGGCCACCTACTGGGCTGTCAAGCACTTTCTGTATATCATTGGGTACTTTCCACTGATTATCAATACCAACCACACCCCAACTACCTTTCTGCTCTCAGACAGAGTGAAATATGGGTCAATCTCTAACACCAGGCTGACACACTGGACACTTCTTCTCCAGGATAGAGACATACAGGTACACCCAACAAAAATTCCATCTATGCTGGCTCATGGACTCCTTTTCCAAGGACAGCCCCATGACTGGACACTACAGTCACCTGATCTTCCAGATCCTGGTCCTTTCCTCCCTGCCACACCACAAATACTTGACAACACCTCTTTGTGTTGCGTCTTTACTGATGGTTCAGCATCTTACTATCAGGGAGAACAAATTGCAGAGATGGATATTCTAGTGATTTACCCCATGGGAACACTGTTAAAATATCTAAGCATTGCAGTGTAGCATCATCACAGTATGCAGAGATGGCAGCGGTGGCCTCTGCCCTCGAGTTCATCCAGCATGGGACCGAGGATACCATCATTTTTACAGACTCTAATTGGGTTTGTTGCTCTCTTACAGAATTTCTCCCTTTCTGCCAGAAGAACTCCTTCCTGTCCTCTGATGGCAGCCCAGTGAAGTACAAGGAATTGGTAATATACATACATTCACTGGCACAGAAATTTGCACACAAACTTTACGTACACAAAGTTAAAGCCCATTCCCTTCATGATCCCTATCATGCATTCAATGATACAGCAGACACCCTTGCCAAGGAAGCGGCCCGAGGGGGGACACCTGGATGATGGACCATCCAGAGGCCAATGCGGCCATACATATTGCAGCACTCAGGAAAAAACCTGAACCGTTTTCCCCCTTGGACCTCTCAGCAGCCCAACATGTTGATACTGAACTCGAAGAAGTGTTCAGATTCCTTGACAAAGGTACCGAAGAGAAACTTCCCACACATAACCCCTACCAGAGGCATGAAGGTAAGTTACACTTGTCACCAGATGACAAGCTCATTTGGTATCAACCAGATGATTCCACCACTAAGTTGTGGGTTGTCCCCAGACATCTCAGGTCTGAATTTTTTTGCATGATACACCTACTGGTGGGCACCAGGGAGTGGAAAATACCTTCCAACAGCTTAAGACCACTGCTTGCTGGCCCGGTGTCACCAAAGATGTTAAACAGTACATAGATAATTGCCTCATTTGTGTGCAAAACAACCCCATCCCAACCAAACAAAATGCCGAACTCCTACCACGACACTCTGGCCCTTGGCATGCCATACAGATTGATTTTATTGGTCCCCTGACCAATACCAGTAGAAATAATAAGTATGCTCTTGTGGTAACTGACCTCTTCTCTAAGTGGGTTGAAGCTTTCCCCACTAAGACATCCACTGCTAAAACCACTGCCAAAATCCTGATGGAACACATTTTCTCCAGGTGGGGCCTACCTCTTAAGGTAGACTCTGACAAAGGAACCAGTTTTACAGGTGAGTTAATGAAAGAATCCCTTGAACTCCTTGGAGATCAACAAAAATTCCACATACCCTACCACCCCCATTCTTCAGGTCAAGTAGAGACAGCCAACAGATGGATTAAGCAAATGCTTTCCAAATTCATTGAGGATAATCCCAAAATCTGGGATTCCTTACTGCCGTTACTCCTTATGGCAATTAAGGGCACACCCTCAGCCACCACCCAGCTCACACCCTTTGAGGTGATGACTGGCAGACAGATGAGATTACCTGAACACTTGTTATTTGACCTGCACACCCCCACTGCACAGCGTGTGTCTGTAGATCAATATGTGGAAAAACTCAGAAAAGACCTCATACACACACATTTGTATGCTGCCAACTGCATGGGCAAGACCCAGCAACAATCCAAAATACATTTTGACAAGCACGCACAACAAGTGCAATGGCAGGTTGGAGATCAGGTAATGGTACTCCGATTTGCACATCCCACCCAGTCCTTCTCCAACAAATGGGAAGGCCCATACCCCATTGTCAACAAGCTCAGTCCGGCAGTCTATCAAGTTGGACTCCTGCATAACAATAAACTGACTGACAAATGATTACATACAAACCAACTAAAACTGTATAAAGGAGCTTAATTACTTTTTCTCACCCCATTGGTCAGAATAGTACTGGCCTATTAATGTTTGATTTTGCTTTTCAGATATACTGACAAGATGGCTATCTTGTTCCATTATCTCCTCATCTCAGGAGTTATCCCCTGCATTCAAGGCACGGTACCGAACCTCCTACCACACCTTGATCATCCAGCATCTCCTTCAGAGGGAGTATCCATCAATATACCAGATAGTCTGATTACTGTCCAGGAAGGTTCCGATGCTTACCTCACTGCCTCGGTTGTTGCTCCTGATAAATCTACCCTACAAATTGAGTGGCAAACCACATCGCAAGGACAAATTCTCCCTGTGGCCAAACTCTCCAAAGGAACTCTCCAGGGTTGGCCCAATGCTAAATTATCCCCAAATGATTCTCTGTCCTTGTTGCAGACTGCTCTTAGGCATTTTGGATGAGACATTAAACCGAGGTCCCATCTGCCTGGATTGGTGGTAGTTCAGGTGGATATTAAAGATCACATGGCACTTATCGAAAAGAGTAGGGGAATTTCCCTGGTGTCCTGGCCAAATTTCCCTCATTCACTAAAAATACCACCAACAGCTTAATCTGGTTCAAGGTCAGTTGGCATTCATCTGTATCCCCCTCCCCCGGGTCGTGCCTGAAAATAGGCAGGATCTGTCTAGTGCACTTACCCGGTCAACAAAAGCTAAATAAATAAAAATACATAAATTCTGGTTTGTACAACATTACTACCTTAATTGACCCTTCATATTGCAATTCTTTGTCTAAGGATTCTGTTAGAACATTTTGTGCTGCACACCACATGGCTTCTGCTGCCATGTATCTCTCTGTGTTACCACCCACTGATAAACGGCTTTTGGAATGTCCAAAGCATACCCCTGGTCCCCGTAGTGGTCTAACAGCCACTGCCCTCCCAGGTTCATTGGTTAATAACTTACAATTTATGCATATACCTGTTTTGTTTAATCTAACTTACTGGAATATGAAAGAATTTGGTATGTGTCACAATACTAACACGTCAGCATTTTATAGTAGGTTATTGCTTCATAGTTTAGCTGCATTTCAGATACATACTCAAGACCCTATTGCTGGGGTCCATACTACTGAACATAGAGGCAACTTCAGGAGAAAAATCAATCCTGATGATCAAAGTCATAAACGTAGCACACATGAAGTTGACAGTTCTGATGTCACAGGTGCAACCGGTACTGTCACAATCCTCTTTGGTACAGCTATGTCTATTTGGAATAAAGCAGACATTGCTGCTATCAAAGCTCATTCTGCCAAATTTTCCACTGGTTTGGTTAATAATATACTTCCCCCATTATTGCATGGTGTGGATTGCCTTAGTCAGGAAGAAAGATACACTGTATACAACATGCATGACATTGCTAAGGCATTTACAGACTCTAAGACAAGATAAATGCACGCATTGCACAGAACAACAAAGAAGCAGATAAACAATACATTGCTAGAGAGATTCTCTGCTCTGCCTATGGCTCATACATTGTCACTACCATCAACAATCTCTTCCGTGATCTAGAATCTGGAAGGATCCCTGATATCATACATGATAAACGTATTTGCAAATGGTATTGTCCACGATGTAAAACCCCTAGCTGTATTGCCATGTGTATGCAACAATCTCTAACTATTCCTCTTTCTACAGCTAGGAACTTGGGGTTTGTGACCAGACATCCTAACACTGGTCCTTGTTTCACTACCAAAAAATGTTATATAAGAGATACGATGTTTGTTTCTTTTACTGTCTCTTTACCATGTTTTGATCCCACTACAGCCTTGTTCGACAAGCTTGCAATGGTACACTCCACTGGGCACTTGGATGAAGACATCTACAGAGAACGCCTGGATCTACCACCTCTACTGGTTTTCCATCCTTTCCTGGACGCCTGGGTGGCTCCGCACACGGACTGTTGTGCGAAGAAGCAATACATTTACTTGTGCCGATGTGATGAATTTGATGTTATTCAACCTGTTTGTGGTTATTCTCCAGACAGCATTGATTGGACTTTCACCATAGATGATGACATCACCACTAATGGCACAGATTCCTCGGATTCTACTTCAGCTCCGGATAAGCTCCATCAATCATATTGTGAGGAGGTTCATCGCGTGTCAACATGGATTTCTAAGATGGCATACACCTGCCCAGTACAGTTACAAAAGTGGAGGCTCCCCACTGTTCATTCTCAGTACAATTCTGACGGGGAGTACTGTGTGGTAACTAACTTTAAAAGCTATACTTATGGATCTGTGACATGTGCTATTGATAACCTCAATTTTTGTTTTGTCCCCCACCAGAAGACTGTCATTGGACATACCATTATAACCCCTGTCCCCCTTATGGTTGCAGACATCATTGATGGTAACCCCGATTATCTGCTCACACTTTCTGAATACTTACCATATTTTAATGTACACATAGACCCACTTACACTTACTGTACATTAAAATCACTTTTAGACAGGAAGGACACACACCTCATCCACATCAGCAATAATATGACCAAGGCCAATGAAGATATCCTTTCATTGATTAATGATGGTGACATGAATGACGCATTGACTAACACCTGGTTAGAAATTACTTTTAAAGGTTTTGTTAGTATACAAGCATTTTTAATATTTGTTTGAATTATTATGCTTTGCTGCCTACAATGCACACTGCGCCAACACCGTGAGCAGCTCGAGTTCCTTTACAAAGCTCACACGTCGGGTTTGTAAATGACCGCTGCTCCCTGGCCTTTCCCTAGATTGCCTGTGTTGCCTTTGGAGGCAACAAGGGGAGGAATGTTACACGAGGTCCCTGCACCCTTATTGGTATCCTCAGAGGTACACCATAGACAGCAAGTGTTTAGGCATATGTTATACTAACATATAGGGCTAAGGGCATCTACCGTATAAGAGTAGATGTCAGGATATGGATGCATATTGTTGTAATACACTTTGCTTGCTAATATATATTTATTCTGCTATGTATTTTCTGTGTATTTCTTACTTGTAAGATGTCAGAACACCTGTGTCCTTGAAATAATGATGATATGTAAGTCGGCATTGCCACCTTTTGATGATTTGTACTACTACACTGAGTTATGTAAGACTCTGTATAAGAACTCTTTTGTTTCACAAACTGATGACTACTACAAAATTGTATAATGTTATCTTGGACCATGGAGCATCTTCTAATTTAGCCAATAGGGCTCATCTCTGTAACTAGAAATGTTTCTGTCTTACAGTAGCCATAGTAATTATCATAAGTATATAATGTGATACACTAGTCTTGTACCTTGGAGATCCCAAGAGACATAAAGAAACCTTGAAGCATAGGGAACACTTAGCACTGGCTCCAGGTTTGTATTGGTAAGAACTGCTTAGGGCAACTGTGATTTTATCCTTTTTGGTAGTCATAAATGAGTTTATTACTCTTATGCAACGTGCCTGTGATTACTTGCATTCCCAATATTGCCAAGAACCTGAAAGTGAGGTTTAGACCTCCTGACACCACCATGTTAGTCTATGGGAAACGATGCCAACTTCGGAGTACCGTAACTTTGCAGCCATGCAATATTTTTTCACCAAAAGGCACATCTGTGAGATGTTGGCTGTGTTCCCTCCAAATTTAAGGCCAGAAGACCTAACCGTTCTTTTGCAGCAAGGTGGCAAAGAACTCCTGTCATTTTGACCATAGTGTTGCAAAGTACTTTATGTGATTTGCAAAAGGTTTTGCACAGATTTGCGAAAGTGTCATGAACACGACAGTAATTTGTGAAAGTACTTTTTCCAGACCTTTGAAAAACTTATCTCTGGGGTGTTTAACCCCAAAATAAAGACATGGCTAGCATCCTCAGGCTCCAACTAGGTGAACACAAAAAGAATTGTGTCCCTAGATGGTCCCAATTTTAAATGCCAAGCATTTTTCTGATCACCAGCTGAAAACAAAATGGCAGATTTGCAAAAGTACTAGGGCCATCTGTGACAGTAAAAAGTGCATTTGTGAAAGTGTCAAACTTTTTGTTAACTTTTCCCATTGACTTATAATGGGAACTTATTTTTTGAATAACTTTTGAACCGTTCAAAATTTTTTCACAAAATCTTCAAAAGGCACATTGGGCACCCTGTCCGCATGTTCCCTGACGTTTTTGGACTGCTCGCACAAACCATGTGACCTGTATGTGAGAGCAAAGAAATCGCAAAAATGCGTAATTGTACAATTTGTTGTCGCTTAATAACTCCACAGCCGTACATCCGACTGGTAGGCACGTGCAAAGAATTCACCATATAGCATAAATGTGCATGCAGATCATGCTTAATAACTCCACAGCTGTATATATGACCTGTACAGAACTTGACAGATCCCAAGGTGCATGATTCTTGATCATGCTTTCCAAATTTCAGGCAAATCCGTTGAACGGTTGCAAAGTTATTATGGTGTAAAGTTTGACCCTTTAACCTTAAAAGGGCTCCTCAGCCCTAACTATGGTAGCACTACCGTGCTACCATAATATATATATATAAAAATATATATTAGAAGCAAAAAACTCTGTTTAATGCATCAGTTAGGGTTGTTCCACAGCGACAAAAGTGAGAAATTCACTGTTGGGGTTGAAAGCCCCCTTGGACCCTCAGCCCACCCCCAACTCGGCATTGGTGTGTATTGGATCATCGGCCCAACTCTCACCCCATCACATGTGTAAAGAAGCTGAGGAATAGGAAAATGGGATGGAGTTAGGACTGATGACCTCAACGCACACCCCGATGCTGGTTGGGGTTGGGCTGGAGGGGTCCAAGGGGGGCTTTCAACCCTCTAACAGTGAATTTCCTTGCTTTTGTCACTGTGGAACAACCCTAAATGATGCATTAAATTGAGTTTTTTGCCTCTAATTTCCCTTCTTTTTGAAAATGATGACGAGAAATAATGAATGTAATGCGGCAGTGGGAGTGCAGGACCCAATAACATAGTAACAGGAACAGCAATGCAAACAGAGTGCCAACAGTGGTGCACATGGTAACACAAACGTAAATGAGAAAGGAAATGTTAATAGAAACGCAAGCACAAAGTGACACCGAAGTGAATAGTGATGCAAACGAACATTGAAGCACGTACAAAAATGCAACTGATAAGAACAGTGATGGCAGCTGTATTTTAAATGGAAATGTTAAGTGTCACAGCAAAAACAATGGGAAAGGGAACAGAAACGGAAATGCGAAGGCAAGTGCACACGTAAACGCAACCAGCTAACACACACAGGCATGAGAAATTGTAAATGCAAATGGTAAAGTTAAGATGAAGAATAATGCCAAAGGAAACAGAAATGGAACCGGGAACAGAAGCACGTACAGAAACGCAAACTGAAACATGCACGGGCACAGTACCACAATTGTAAACACAAATGGTAACGGTAACAGCAACAATAACAGCAAAGGAAACAGAAACACAAAAGAAAATGCAAGCATATATGGAAACACAAACTGTAATGTGCAGGGGCACAGTAATGCAATTGCAAATGCAAATGGTAACAGTAACAGCAAGGAAGCAGCAAAATGAAAGAGAAATGGAAACACAAAGAAAAGGGCTGCCGGAAATGCAAATGGCAATGCGCATGGTGACGTAAACAAAAATGCTAACAGAAACAGTAGCGGAAACACAAATGGTAACAGTAACAAAAACATAAGCGCAAATGAGAACGCAAAGGGTAACGCACACAGTGGAATATACGGGAACGGTAATGCAGACGGAGACATAAACGCAAGTGGAAACAGTAACTGTAACAGTAACGGAAGTGCATACCCTGTTTTTGCTGAACAGGTGCATAGATAAACACAGTGTGTACAAAGAATGTATGCATTGCAATGGGCATCGAAGCTTAAAATGAACATTGGAAGTACTTAATTGCTAATATCTCAGCAACTACACGTCGTAGAAAAAAAATTTAAATTTCACAGAAATCATGGTTTTCCTGGCTAGCTTTTTGTTATTACATAGCCCATAGGACTATAGAGCTCACAACAAAAAATCTGTATCTTGCATCGTTTTCGAGATACGAGCCCTGAAAGGCGTGGCGTATGCCACATGTTAGTCTATGGGGAAAAATGACAACTTCAAAGTACCGTAACTTTGGTGCCATGCAATATTTTTTCACCCAACCACCAAAAGGCACATCTGTGAGATGTTGGCTACCTTCCCTCCAAATTTGATCTCAAAAGACCAAACCGTTATTTCGCAGCAGGGTAGCAAAGAATTCCTGTCACTTTGGCCAAGTCTGAAAAAGTTGTGTTTCAATTTGCGAAAGGTTTCTCAAAAATTTGCGAAAGTGTCATGAGCACGACACTAATTTCCAACATTACTTTTTCCAGAAATTTTAAAAACATATTTCTGGGGTGTTTAACCCCAAAATAAAGACATGGCTAGCATCCTCAGGGTCCGACTAGGTGAACACAGAAAGAATTGTGTCCCTAGAGGGTCCCAAATTTAAATGCCAAGCATTTTTCTGATCACCAACTGAAAACCAAATGGCAGATTTGCAACACTACTAGGGCCATTTGTGACACTAAAAAGTGCATTTGCGAAAGTGTTGCACTTTTTGTTAACTTTTCCCATTGACTTATAATGGGAACTTGTTTTTTGAATAACTTTTGAACCGTTCAATATTTTTTCACAAAATCTTCAAAAGGCACATTGGGTACCTTGGCCGCACGTTCCCTGAAGTTTTCAGACCAGTCACGCCAAACCGTGCGACCTGTAGGTGAGAGCAAAGAAATCGCAAAAGCCGCACTGGGCGCACTGTCACTTAATAACCAAGCACATCCAACTGGGTGTACAAAACTTGGTAGATCCCAAGCCTTACCAAGCCCAATTGTGCATGTGCCATTTCAGGCAAATCTGTTGAAGGGTGGCAAAGTTATTAAGGTGCAAAATTTGACCCTTTAACCTTAAAAGTGCTACTCAACCCTAACTATTATAGATATATATATATATATATATATATATATATTATATATATATATATATATATTATAGTAGCCTGGTAGTGCCACTATAGTTAGGGTTGCATAGACATTTGTATGTTAAACCTCAAATTTTGAACTTTAACAACTTTGCAACTGTTTGTCTAATGTGCCTGCAATTTGGAATGGAGGAAAAGTTTTGTTAGTTCTCCAGATCTAGAAATTTTTGTGTCGATGAGATGTAAGATTGCGGAATTGTAGTGTGCCGAAAAACATGAAAAATCCCCAACATTCTGTTTTCTTTAGATGTCCACTTTATACTGAAGACTGCATCTGAGTGTGTTCGAATTGAGTAGGCTACATGGGTCCTGAATTGCAGATGTGCCTTTTGAAGATTTTGTGTAAAAATCTTGTTCCGTTCAAAAGTTATAGCGTTTTTAGTGCCCTATTATTTCCTATGGGAAACTTTATATGTGCAGCTCGAAAATTGTAGCGATAGTATTTTTTAGTGTCGAGCTTGCCAAAAATAGTATCGGGCTGCCACTATCTTGTTTTCAGTTAGTGAGAGAGAAAAAAACAGTATAACAAAAAAAATACTGCACTTTTCGACACACCAACCAATGGGTTTACCATTTCGAGGCCTGAGGAACAGGAATCTGGCATTACTTTTTCACCAGCTGGTCTGGCAATGTGGTTTTCAGATGATTTTTTCCACCATTTTGCTGTTTTTTAATTGTGACACTATCTCAAAGTGCCGAGGCAATATGCCCGACCATAAAAAATACAACCGTCACACAATTTTTTACTTTCGTGGTTGTATTCCCAATTATAAAGATAAGAGTGTCACGATCATATTTTAAATGACTGCGGTAATACTGCACAACCACATTTGCTGAAATGCTGTTTTCTTTGTCACTTGACTGTGGCAAGCTGGATTGTGATATTGGCCTGGCAAGCCGTGGTGCTGAAGATGTGCCTTTCAGTGGTTTGGTTCCAAAATGTTCACCACATCCCTAGTTATGGCGTTCTGAAGTTACAAATGTTCCCATAGGATAACATTGTGGGAGTTGTTTTCTTAGTCACTTCATTGTGGCTACGTGCATTGTTTATTGAACTGAAATATTCAGGGTGCAAAGCCCTACCCCTACAGGTGGTGCCTTTTGGTGGTTTGGTACCAAACCATTGAACATGGCCATACTTACAGCATTGTGAAGTTTGGAAATTTCCTCACAGGATAACACTGCGGTGCTGGATTCTCTTTGTCGCCTCGTTGCAGCAACGTGCACTGCGGTATTACCCTGAACGTTTCAGGGTGAAAAGGTTTAGTCTCACAGGTGTGCCTTTTGGTGGTTTGCTGTGAAAACATTCAGCAGGGCCAGAATTACAGCATTCCAAAGTTCCAAATTTTCCTTTTTGGATAACATTGTGGTGCCTGTGATGCCTTTTGGGGCTCGTATCTCAAAAAATTTTCGAGATATGGACTTTTTGTTGGAAAATTTCTTAGCCCCCCCACTGGGGGCTAAATACAGAACTAGGTTAGAAAGCCTTAAAACCCATGAAATTTGGATTTTATTTTCTAGCTTGTATGGTTCCTGAGATATTTGCAAATTACTGTCCTAATTGGTGATTTCATGTGCATGGGCCAGTATTATGCCTTCATATTTAACACTTACATTGCGTTTTGGTGCACGTATCTTGGGAACGATGCAATATACAGGTTCAGTCATTCATGGTCGTGAGAACTGCACACTGTCATGATTACAACGACACTTGAATTTTTTTCTACCTCCTATGTTTCCCGAGATATGGACAAATTACTGTTGCAAAACCTCCTTGCCTTATAGGGCTGCTGTATGGCTCCATGATTATATATAAGTGGGAGCCCAGGGCCCAGAGGGCCCATGCTCCTACCCACACATACATTATGCACACCAAGCCACCCATTTCTATTACTACTTCTATTACACTTTTAAAAAAAAGAAAGGAAATTCTTTGCAAAAACGTTGTTAATGTATCAGTTTGGGTTCTTTCCGCATCAACAAAAGTGCAGAAATTCAACGTTAGGGTTACCACTCTTACCACTCCACCCACACTCCACCCCCACCAACAAGCATCAGGGTGTGTGTTGGGGTCGTTGTGCCTAACTCTCACCCCATTCTCCTATACTGCACCACCACAGCTTCTTTACACATGGAATGGAATGAGGTGAGAGTTAGGCCAACACACACACCCCAATGCCTGTTGGTGGGGGTGGGGTGGTAACCCTAACGTTGAATTTCCATGCTTTTGTCAGTGTGGAAAGAACCCTAACTGATGCATTAATGAAGTTTTTGCAAAGAATTTCCTTTCTTTTTTTTTTTTAAAGTGTAATATATATCTTTATATATGATGACCAACAGAAAGGTGGGTCTGGCTGCATATTGAAGAAACACGCTTCTGTCTTTGAAGGGGAGTTGGGTAGCATGAAGAACATTGCCATCAAACTGACCATTAAGCCTGACAGTAACCCAAAATGTTTGAACGCCAGAACAGTGCCAAGTGCCCTCAGACCAAAAGTAGAAGCTGATCTGGATCATCTAGTGAAGGTGGGAGTCCTGGTGCCAGTCACACATAATGAGTGGGTGATGCCTGTTGTTTCAGTCCTGAAAAAGGATGGCTCAGTAAGAATTTGTGGGGATTTCAACATCCCCATCAGCCCAGTGTTGTGTGTGGAGCATTATCCACTTCTCCACATTGACAACCTCTTCGTTCATCTCACTGGTGGTAAAAAAGTTCAGCAAGAAAGACTTGAACTAGGTTTATCTACAAATGCATGTCCATGAGGAGTCCCAGGAACTGCTAACTACTGGGATACATAAAGTCTTTTCTGATACCGCTGTTTGCCTTGTGGAATAATGCTGTCTCCAGCCTTTTTCCAACTAGCTATGGACCAGATCTTTTGTGGACTTCCCATAGTACAGTGCTACCTGGACGATATTCCGGTAATGGACAAAAATGAGGAAGACCACCTCAAGAACCTTGATACCACTTTACAGAGGTTGGAGAAGTATGGGCTTTGAGTCCAAAAAGACAAGTGTGTATTCTTTCAGCCCGGTGTTGGAATATCTTGGACATGTGCTTGACTCTGCAGGCCTCTATACAGCTCCCTCCAAGGTCAAGGCAGTTGTGGAATCTCCTAACCCTCAGAATGTAAGCCAGTTGCAATCTTTTCTGGGGCTGTTTAATTACTATGGATGATTTATTCCCCACCTGGCAGCAATTTTGAAACCCTTGCATGCCCTTCTCTGTCAGAACAAAAACTGGAAATGGACAGCAGACTGCAATGCAGCATTTGATCAAACTAAAGAACTGTTAGCAAATCCAAATCCTTTGATGCATTTTGATAATGCACTGCCCGTATAGTTGGCCAGTGATGCATCTCCCTATGGTATGGGAGCAGTGGTGTCTCACATCATGCCATCAGGAGAAAAGAGACGACTGCATCTGCATCTAGGATGCTAAGGAAGGCCAAAACTAACTATGCCCAAATAGAAAGTGAAACGTTGGGAATTATCTTTGGCATCTGCACGTTTCACCAGTACTTGTTTGGGTCAAAATTTACACTTTTGATGGATTATCGTTCCTTGACTTTCTTTTTCAGACCATACATGGGTATTCTGTCATTTGTTGTGAGTAGAATGCAACATTGGGCTGTTACTGTCTGCCCACACCTATGACATCGAGTACCGCCAGTCAGCACTGCATGGCAATGCTGATGGACTTTACAGACTGACGTTGCCAACTCACCATGTAGACAGTTCCCAAGGAGAAATTTTCTATTTCAGACAAGTAGAAAGTGCACCCATTATGGCAGCTCAGATGAAAAAGCACATGTGGGTGGATCCGCTACTGTCCAAGGTAATAGACTTGGTGCTGCATGACAGATTTCCAGAGAATTTAAAAGAGCCTTCTAAGTTGATGCCCTATGCTGCCAGAAAGATGGAGTTGTCCATTCAGTCCAGTTGCTTGTTATGGGGAATGCGAGTTATTATTCTGCCACCATTACGACAGCAGATGTTGCAACAACTACACTCAGGTCATTGTGGAATCATGCGTATGAAGGAAATTGCTCGAAACTACTTCTGGTGGCCTGGCTAGGACCATGCCATTGAAGAAAAAGCCAGGTGTTGTCATTCATGTGAGAGTGTGTGGAATATGCCTCACTTAGCACATCTGTATCCTGGGATTGGCCTGAACATCCTTGGCAGCGTATCTATGTTGATTTTGCTGGACCATTTGAAGGACACATGTTTCTGGTAGTGGTTGATGCCCACTCCAAATGGACTGAAGTCTCTGTAATCACCTCTACCACAGTATAGAGTACAGTTCAAAAACTCAGAGAAATGTTTGTGTAACACTCATTTGCCCCCAACCCTCCCATTTTATGTCTAGGGGTCCTGATGGTAACCTGGGGTACAAACCAGAAACCTTCCAGGTTAAAGGCCTACGGCTCAAAGAAAAAAAACAAGGCCTTACCTCGCCTGCAGATCTCAAGCAGCATAGTGCAGATTGTTTTCTCACTTATGAGGCTATAGCTTACCAAGATCTGCAACTTCAGGCCAGGCCAGGGAGTACGAAAACTGGATTGTCTTCTTTAGAGGATGAATATAGTTAGTTCATTCAATAATCCCAACACACACAAAGTAAAAAAACAAAGAAAGAAATTTAATTTGTTTTTTTATTTAAAATTAATAAATAAATATATTAAGTGCGCAGCTTCATGGAGCCAGTAGACAAAATAGGCCGCAGGGCATAATTGGGAGGTACAAACAATACCGGGCTGATACAGATGCTTCAAACATGCCTAAAGTAAGAAACCAGACGCAGACTCCACACAGATAACCTGAGCCGGAGTAAAGCTCAGACCTTACAGAGTACAATGCATTACCTAAACCAGTACTTGGGGAGTGCCTTACTCCCCACCCTGGAATAACCAATACCGGGGATGCTTCAACACACACCGTGGCTGCCCTGAGAACCTTTTCAGAGAACCAACCCATTTGTAACCCTCTTCCAACAGAGACAGGATGTTAGCTTAAACTATAGCATGTGCGACTTAGCTCCTTCCTTGCAGTTACTCTTTCTTTGCATTTCTTTAATGGGCCTAACACAGGACCTGCCCCAGACATGGGTACGGCAGGCCTGATAAAACGAGATCCTGAAATGCAATCTACCCATACTCGCTCCGGCAGCGTGCCACACTGGGAAAATGACCACCTTAGAGCTGCCACCTCCAAGGGCCCTTTCGCAGCCCTGCCACTGCCACAACAGCTCCCCTGCCATATCTTTCTTTATGGCACCAGGTATCCTGAACCCAGATGTCAATGCGCATACCTCCAGGCTGCTGTCCACCCAGCCACAGATCTTACCAGGACCCCAGTTCCCAACTGTCACCATATTCCTACCTACCTCCCCATTAGAGTTGAAACCACGTAGCCATCGACGCTAGCAGCAGCCGGTGCCTGCCGGGGAGGTTGAAACCCCAGCCCAACTTGCCCTACATTCAGCCCGCTGGCCCCCCCCACTTTCCTCCCCCCTTTTAAACCCAGGCAAGGAGCAATGCCAGAAATGCCCATTAAAGGGATCCTAACCAAAAAGGGGAGAATACGGCATAGTAAGCCAGCCCTGAGAGGGGTGGCTTATACCCTCTCCCCTTAAATCAGTTTCCTCCTGGAAATGGGACAACTAGCCATTTAAAAGAAGGTGCTGACTGCAACAGATATGCGCACTCCCCACCCAGAAGCCCCTCACCAGGTGCACCAGTAAACCCACAACCCCCCAAGGATCTACTTCCAAATCCCACTACATGGAGCTGCTTGTGCCCAATCAATTGTAGCTGAAACTAAGAGAATTAGATTTAAAACAGTAATGCCAGGCTGTCACTTGAACAAAGTTATCTAACATGATGTTCAAACAGTTTATACCTTTTGGAAAAGGAAACCCACTCTCTCCTCACACATTCGCTGCACTCACTCATGCTCCATACATGCTCTCAACCCTTTCACAGCATGAGGTAGAAACTTGTATAGCCATCATTATTCATTTTCTTTTGGTTCCAACAGGGAACAACCTTTCACTATAACCTAAACAACAGTCACAGTCAGGTAGTTCGAGCAGTCCCAGTCCCTGGATCTGAGGAACAGTTCTGCAGCACCATCAATTGGGCACAGTGTCTTTGGAGGATTCTTTCTTTTAACTAGAGAACAGTCAAAACGAACTTGCTTAACAGTCCTGGCAAATTACAATGTACTGGGTGTCTTCCTCTAAATGGTGGACCCTCTGCTGTAGGGGAAATAATAAGCAGGATCTGGTTTGGTAGTTTCATCCGCAAATGAATCAGTAGATATTATGTAGTGTTTCATGCGACAACTGGCCACTTCCTGGACAACGGCAAAGTGCTTGAACAAAGTTAGTCCTGACCAGGGAGATGAAAAGCACAAAGTTCTGGCTTTCTGGATGACCTCCTGAGTTGGTGGGCCGGACGATTCTGACTGAAGTTGAAGATTCTGGACCATTTCCCAAAACACCCAGTCAGGGCACTTTTCCTCTATGATGTCCCATAGCCTTTCTGAAACATAAGGGTACTCAGCATTCGGATATTCGATGTGGATTCTGCACCTCACCCCTCTCTCCACTTGCAACCACTGAGGCAGATCTCGCACACTGGTCTGCCGAACTGTACCAGGCTGCAACCACACCTGGGTTCTGTATGGCATGTTCACTCGGTCACCACTCAAAACTCCATCCATCCTGACACGGGTGGCCTTGCACAGCACCGGCAGGCATGGGGTGTTATCTGGCAACTTTAGAGTAGGGCACACATAAGGATGAGGGATGGCTCGGTATATTTCCTGGTCAGTAAACTGATAGGCTTTAGGAGCTTGTCCAGGGGGTAGCACAGCAGGTATCTCCCACATGACCCCACTGTACTGTTCCTCCATTTTTGGCTGGCAAGGAGAACTTAGATAGGGAAACTCTTCACATGGGGCACCTGATGAGCCACCGTCACCAGGTAAAGGACTTGCAGCTAATCCTCTGGGCCCTGGGGGGTCACCAGTTAGAAGTCCCCATCCCCTGCCTCTCCCTCTGCCAACAGGATAGTCAACGGTGGTGGGTTCCATGGGACTGGGCAGACGGCTGTGTCCCACAGCACTCCTACAAGTGTCTTCCTCCATGGCCTCCACTATCATATTAGGAGCCCCCTTACTTGTCTCCGCTGGGGGAACAGGTGGATTTAATTCCTTTGTTGAGTCAAATGGCTTGGTTTCCTCAAACACGACCAGGTTCCCTGGGATACCAATGACGCTGTGCCTGCCAATGCCACATTGGGGTAGGGCCAGGCATAGGTGTAAGGGATATCTTCAAATATTCCTGCAGAAGGTCCTGTAGAACAGAGCACAAGGGCAGCCAAACTATTCCCTCTCATTGAAATCCACAGCGGACACATTTCTCCTCCACCGCTCCTCTTCCTGCTGACTTCCACAGCCAAGATAATAAGGAGGCTTTGACGATGGCCTAGGACTCATCGGAGGGACACTTCTCAGCCATGACTACTTTTTGTTTTCCTTCTCACAAGTTGCGTCTTTCCGTCATGAGTTTGAGGAGAAAATGGCTTCTTCTCTGCACATTCCTCACACTGTTCAAGACAGGACCAATCAGTGGCATCGCTTTTACCCACCTGACCACTGCTCCTGACTGCCAGGTGCCTTCTTTTACTAGAAGAGGAAGAAAGAGCACCAAACACCCCACAATGGTGGTCCACAGTGGTACACTATCAAATGTCTAGGCCTACCATTGCAGCTCGGACCCCAACTTCATTTAGTCCTCCCCTAAACACTTGACCTTGAATCAAAACCCCAGATAAGCCAACCCATTTGTAACATCCCTTCCCCCTCTTTTATGTCTAGGAGTTCCGATGGTAACCTGGGGGGAGATGTACAGTCCAGAAGCCTTCCAGGTATAAGGCCTACAGCTCAAAGAAAAAAAACAATACCTTACCTCGCCTGCAGATCTCAAGCAGTGTAGTGCAGACTGTTTTCTCACTTAACAGACTATAGCTTACCAACAGCTGCAACTTCAGGCCAGGCCAGGGAAGACAAATGCTAGATTGTCTTCTTTAGAGGATGAATATAGTTAGTTCATTCAATAATCCCAGCACACACGAAGTAAAAGAACTAATAAAGAAATTTAATTTGGTTTCTATTTAAAATTAATAAATAGAGTAGGCAGCTCCATGGATCCAGTAGACAAAACAGGCCGCAGGGCATAATTGGGAGGTACAAACAATACCAGGCTGATACAGATGCTTCAAACAGGCCTAAAGTAATAGACCAGGTGTAGACTCCACTCAAATAACCAGAGCTGGAGTAAATCTCAGACCTTACAGGGTACAATGCATGACCTAAACCAGTACTTGGGGAGGATCTTACTCCCCAACGCGGAATAACCAGTACCAGGGATGCGGCCTTCAGCACACACTGCAGCTGCCCTGAGAACCTTGCCAGAGAACCAACTCATTTGTAACCCTCTTCCAACAGAGATAGGATGCTAACTTAAACTATAACACGTGTGACTTGGCTCCTTCCTTGCAATTACTCTTTCTTTGCATTTCTTTAATGGGCCTAACACGGGAACTGCCCCAGACATGGGCACAGCTGGTCCGATAAAACAAGATCCTGAAATGTAATGCATCCATACTCACTCCAGCAGCATGCCACACTGGGAAAATGACCACCTTAGAGCTGCCACCTCCAAGAGACACTGTCACAGCCCTGTCACTGCCGCGACAGCCCCACTGCCGTATCTTTCTTTAGGGCACCAGGTATCCCGAACCCACATATCGATGGGCATACCTCCAGGCTGCTGTCCGCCTAGCCACTGATCTTACCAGGACCCCAGTTCCCAACCGTCATCATACTCCTGTCACCCTCCCCATCAGAGTTGAAACCATGTAACCATCGACACTAGCAGCAGCAAGTACCTCCCGGGCTGGGGGTTTGAAACTCCAGCCCAATTTGCCCTATATTCAGCCCACTGCCCCCCCTTTCATCCCCCCTTTTTAAACCTGGGCAAGCAGCAATGCCCCTGGGGATTGAACATGGAAATGCCCATTAAAGGGAACCTAACCAAAAAGGGGAGAATATGGCATAGTAAGCCAGCCTCAAGAGTTGTGGCTTAAATTTGCTTATTATGGTTTACCTGAACAGTTGGTGAGTGACAATGGACCATAATTTGTATCCAAGGAGTTTGCAACAATCATGCAGTTGAATGGTGTTCATCATATCAAGTCAGCACCATATCATCCAGCTACTAATGGACTGGCTGAGAGACTTGTCCAGATCAGGCTTTAAAATCAGCTCGAGGACAGGCTTGTCTTCAAAAATGCTTCGACACTTTCTTCTTATCTTAAGAAATACAGCTCACGCTACAACAAAAGTGTCTCCAGCATACTTAATGATGAGACAAAAATTGCGTACTTGTTTCGACCTGTTGAAATTGCCTGAAGCAAAACCAGTTGTGCACTGCCAACAACAGTGAGCAGGTGAGAACCCAGGGCTGAAAGTAGAACTTTTCAGCCTGGGCAGTCTGTGCTAGCTCGTAATTTTGCAGCCAGAGCAAAATGGATTCCGCTACAGTGATTGCACAATCAGGACCTGTGTCATACACTGTTAAGACCTGATCATATCTGGTGGAGACACGTGGATCAGCTCTTATCAGGAGTTACTGTACCTCCAAATATGTCCTCTGCTGGACATTCTGAAGGTCTGGCCCCAGGTATGGTACCACATGGAATTCAGACTCTGAAGTTAGCCACATCAGAGTCTTCTTCTCAAGTCAGTCCTACAGAAGGTACCATACCCCCAACCGCTGCAGAAGCAATGCCAGAAACCGTGCAGACATCACTGACTCCAACGCCAGTTTCTGCATCATCTCCTGGGGAAAGTGTCAAAGTCAATAAGCCTGAGATTCAACAACACTCCACCAGAGTGAGGAATCCACCAGAGTGAGGAAACCATCTCACCATTTGCACTTATAGTTTAGTGGCAAGCTCATAACTGTTGGGCCAGAATAATCCCCAGGGTAAGCCAGGAATCGAGGCAGTCTTCCCTCATTCCCTAGTTCAGAATTTTTTTTTTTATGGACATTGAAATGTTCTTGTTCATTATTGCAACATTTTCAATAAGGGGGGAGGAATATGTTATGTATGGTGTTTGAGAGCCCTCTCACGGCGTAATTGTGTCATGTGAGTTAGTACAAACGTGAAAGTAAAATGGCATCTGGTAACATACCTTTTGTCTGAGCTCCTTTGTAAGTAAAAGGGAAGAATAGTGCCTCTCGACAGCCAACACACAACAGAGTCAGCACTGGTGGGAGTTGGGACTTGAAATCCACAACAAAAGAAAATACAGTTTCTGCCTGATTTTTCCGGCACCCCAACTGTTCATGTGAACTTCACATACTTGCATGGTAAATGTGCTAAACCAATCTGACTTTTCTAAAATCCTGAGGACTTGTCTTTCCCCATCCAGTTTTGTCACCTTGTGTGACAAAAGGCCATCCAATACAGGCCATGTCCCTTTCTGGATACATTCTGCCTGCAACGCACATTGCTAGCCGCGCCCACAGAGAATCCAACTCGGGATCTGGACAATATGTGCAACTTCCAGAATGGAATTAAGTCAGACAACTGCTTCTCTGGTTCATACCTCTCAACCATTTGCCACTGAAATGAGGGACAGGGACCTTCATAGTGAAGGACACATCTTTAAATACAGAGATACAAGTTCAGAGCACTGTGGAAGCCATTGTGATTACTTGTACATGGCTGATTTTTAATTTAGTATCTTGAAAAATTATGAATTTCTGCTTTAAAAATCTGGATTTACAGCACATTTAGGCAGCACCTTTTTCATGAGGGACTGATGAGGGACAGGGCACTATTGAGGGGTAAAATGAAGATTATCTGTTGTAATCAGGGACAGTTGAGAGGTATGCTCTGGTTGTCCAGATTTTTCATTAGTCCATACAAAACTGTCCACTACAGAAATTGGTTTCTCTTGGTTACCAAGTCTGTCTGTTCCATACTCTAAGGTTCATGTGCTAATATGTAGCAGAGAAGGACTGGAATTTAATTAGCATTTAGTTGTAAAAAGTATTTTGCTTATATCATTTTTTTCCTGCCGTGCTCAGACTTGCTGGCATTAGCGAAGGCTGAAGAAATTAAATGTGCAAAATATTTCTTACAACTAAATACTGTCTGGACTAGAGACATGAAATGAATTGTGCAAACAGTACCATGTGACAGGAAATAGAGCTTCCATATGGACCACTATTCCCCTGATCATGAAATGGGCACTGAAGGCTGGAAAATATATTGAAATAAATAAAAAATGTCAAACAGACTGGTAAGTGGTAAGCTTATCTATTTTGTTAATTTATTTTTACTACCACCCGGAGCCAGACCCACCCTCACAAAAGGTGTGTTTGTGTTTTGCAGGACACACGGAATAACCTGGAAACCCACATTTTCTCACATGAATTTGGGTGGAAATTTATAATTTGTTATTCCGTAATTCACAGGTTAGGTATGGTACAGTCCCTTCTATGGTATTTTTGAGGTGATGTGGTTACCTCAGTTTAACACATGCCCACTGGTGCCAACTTTTATGTTTGCTGTTATTGTATTTTAGCCGGGCACAGTTGGGTTGTGAAGTGGCCATTTTGTTTTCAATCATAGAAACACAAATTTAAAGAGGGATAGAGGTAAATTCTGAGGCAGAATCAGGGACAGTTGAGCGGTATGGTCAGCTGTGGGGGATTCTGCGGTTTGGCATTTCAACTGCACGGTGAAACCCTGACCTCAAAATCCCTCACAGCGACAATCTCGACAAGATTCGAGATTGTCACTGTGAGGGACCCGAGGGTGAACTTTCGCCCTTTCGTTGACTTTCGCCCTCCCTTCCTGAACAACTGTGACTCAGAGTTAGTTATTTTAATAAGGGGTGTTGGGGCACAGCCCCCGATAGAAAACACACCAATGTCTGAAAGGCAAAATTTCGCCTGTCAACATCGGGAATCTCACTATGTCAAACATTGACAACAGTGTTGTCAAGTTGGCATTGGTAAACCCTGTGGTTTGTAGTAATAGAAGATGTCAGCCTAGAAATAAACAAAATGAGTCCAATACAATCTGCTACACCACAGTAAACAGTAAGTAAACCAAGATGTTTTTACACACAAAATGCTAATTGGGACCAGCCTCACACTTGAATGTGGGGCCCTTGGTGTCAAGCTGACTGTTCCCGTTTAAGATGTAAACTTGCAGTGAGAATTAGGGACTAACTTAGATTGCAGACTTGGTTGCCATACCTGTCAATCAACTTCCTACCTTGCAAATCAGGGACAAGGCTAAAACAATCAGGCAAATGACCAAAATCAGGGACGCAGCTTACAACATGGCAACGTTATTTTTAACAATGTAATTTTTAATTTTAATTTTATTTATTTGTAATTCTTGAACAGGAGAGGCGCACTAATAAAGATTGTTTTGTTCTGGTGTGTGGTTTGATGCAAAATACATTTTCTGAAGCAGCGCTTGGTGCAACAGTAATGTCTGACAATATGTTACTCTACAGTAACATAAATACCAAATTTAGGAAGGACCTAGCACATTTGTGAGGAAAAATCAGGGATGCCCCCCTCCTGGGGCAAGGTTGAAAAGGCAATATATTGTCTAGCTCTCATTTTCTGGTAAACAGAAACTAACTAAATAAATACATAAATTGTATCTACCTCCTTGTATCTCTCTCTCTGGAGTTATACCTGAAAACAGGTATCCACTAATGCCTCTAAGTGCATTTTACTCAGTGACCAAAAAGTAAATAGATAAATTAATTAGATCACAGCGTAGTGTTTTTATGTCTGGTTGTGTAGATCATCTGCACCAAAATCCTCATCCTCTCTCCACTCCAAATCCATCAACAGTGCATCCATTTTTTTAAGAAGTTTCCATTACTGTGCAGTGACAAGTTGCCTCGCAGGGATGGGAGTGCAGATAGGGAAGATGTCTACTTGTTCTAGCAGTACAGAACCCGAACAAGTGCTCCACTGACTGAATGCCTGTACCATGGTGGTACACTAGTCAAAACAGAATCAGGAAAATGAAAAACAGTGCACCCACCATAGAATCACGTAACACTGCCCTGTGTGCAGTACCAAACTGTTAATATAGCACAATTAAAGACAAAAAAAAATAAGGAATACTCACAGTTTATTTTAATATCCTTATTGGTGACATATATGAAAACAGCGCAAAATGTAAAAAATACCATAACAAGACATCTCAACAGGTAATATATAGGGAGGGAAGCAGTCTCACTAGTAGCAATGACGATGACAATGTTACTGGCAACAGACCTTTACATTTGCCCCGCCCAGTTGGGCTCCAGTTGCCACCTTAAACCCCACCAACCCCTCATGAGGTCAGTATCCTGCAAGGACAAACCAGCTTGTTCATGTTTAAGCACCAAAGGGCCTACAATTTCAGTTTCAGTATCGCATCAGGAAGCATATTAATTCTCATATTCTACTAATTTGATAACATTCTTTTCTAGAAATCCCCATGGGGCAATGCCAGTTGATGGCCACTACCACTTCTCTCTTCTTGCTAGAGCTGAACACAGTCCATGGGAAACCTGCTGAGACAAAATCAAAAGTATGGGAGGGGGCTCCTCCTTTTCCAAGTCTCAGTAAATCCAGTCTGGTGTCCTGGATGCAGAGCAGTAGGTATCAGCAGTCTGGCTCCTGCCCCCCCACACACACAGGGCTGCTGTCAGAGCACAAAGCAACTGTTTAATTGGGGAACTCACAGGGATCCCTGGGGTTACACTAGTCTCAGGGAAGTGTGCTGTTCTGGGCTGGCTTTAAAAGCTGTCACCAGGAGGAGTACTTAATAAACATGAAAAATGGTTTAACAATAGCTTTAAGGCACTCCAGGGCAGGGGTTGCCTTGTACCTCATGATTCCCCTCAGCGATGGCATTAGGTACTGAAGTATCCCATGGCAAACAATGTATTGGTGCAAGCCCCCCCCAAAAAATGTTCATCCCTTTTTTGGTGGTTCCTGACTTCCAATACAACAAAGATTTATTGATTGGCCACCTCCTCACAATTGAGGTCCATAGGCAACTGCCTTCTTCACCTGTCCTTAAATTAAAATGTTAACCCTGACCGCCCCGGGATTAGATTGACTGATGGCAACCCAGTTCTTTTTTCTTTTCTTTTTTAATATCATATTTTATCTACCACTGCCAGCAGGGCTTGGTGATGGTATAGTACCAACCATCTATGCTCCATCCCTCCTCCAACTTGTTGAGGATCATGCGGCACAGCAGTGGGTGCTGGGTGTTTTGCATTTTTCCTGGTGCTGTTTTTGGTTCCTGAAACCCCTCCCCTGAGGATGCTGGCACAAAGGACAAACATCCAGGCTGTAGATGTGCTAGTGCACGTCTCAGCCAAGTGCCTAATGGCATCCTCCCCTTCCCACGCCATGAGTCCCATGCTGCCGCCATGTTTCCACAGGAGTTGGTAATGAGGCAGTGTGACAGCCCTACCTCTTGGAGGTTGACAGCATCCCATGGGACACTCTAACCTTCTCCCCCCAGCTAGCCCCCAATGACCCAGGTTCGTTACTGAATGTAGGTCACCATTGTTGTGGAAGGCAGTGCTACTACCACACCGAGGGGGCCAGTGATAACCCAACTCTTAATCATGCCTTATTGCTTAATTCATTTGAATGTACTGTGAAGTGAAGTAAAGTATCATTATTTAACATTGTTTATGTTAGTAGATGCTTTATTGTCTAGCCATTGTTAATAATAATTGGTCTTTCTCATTTAGACTGTTTCATAACTTATTTTAATTTCACAAATATTAGAATTTGCCTGCCATGTTTTTTTCTGAGGACCAGATTGCCTGTTAGTGCATTTATCACAATGCCGTTGTTTGCAGAACCCAAGTGCTTGGTACATTGTAGTGTCTGGTAGTCTGTTGATTAACAAATGCTTAGGTTTCCTAACAGAGACATGAAGTGAGAGAATTGTGATGTTACATACTGTCTTTAGATTAGGGATTCGATTAGGGATTCTAAGCACTTGTTGGCTTGGTTAGATTTTGCTGTCCCCCAGTGTGCCTCAGTTGGCAACTGCTGAGTATTTCCTGTGAAAATTCAAAAGACAGGCTATGGTTACTGCATTCATTTTGCAAGACATTGCGGGTAACATAATTAAAGGTTGTTGAAGGGATAGCTTCAAACAGAAAAAGGAACAGTATCTCTGTTGGACTTCTGAAGAAAATGAAACCTAATTATGTTAGCCCTGATTGTACTGAGGGGAGTGAATCCGAAATATGTGCATAGACCAACTGATGATACTGTGCAGTTCAGAGCACTTTTTAAAGCACTAGAGACAGTAGCAGAGATGAACAACAAACATGAATCCTATGGCCAAAGCTATGGCTATGATATCTGTGACTCTGCCACTTTGAAAAGTGTCATTACTAATGACTCTAAATACAACTTTATAACGGAAATGATGCCACCTGCAACATTTTAATCACCCCTGTGGTTAAAGTAACAACAACAATAAATAAAATCTGACTGCTATCAAAAAGCATTGTAAGATGGAATTATAGTATATGGTTCCGTATTGTTATGTATGCAACTCTATACACTTCCAGGTGCTGCTGTACCACAATAGTGATGTTAGAGTGCTGCTGTACCAAAGGAGCTATGTCACAACTGTGGTACAACAGCAGAGCATCCCGTGTCAATTAAGATTCCTCATGTTTACCTACTGTACCCTGCAGATTCTTAATAATGAAGATGTCAGCATGACTGAAAACACCCCATGTGATCCGTGTGTTAAGATGAAATACCATAAATGTTGCCAGCTCATGAAGGTATTACTTAAATCACATGAAGTGTTTTTAATATTACCCTGTTTGCTCTGTGTTTTCTGTTTATTTGACAACAGTTCAGGACAGAGTAGTAAAGAAGGTAAATTAGTTAAAACAAACATATACTGCACAAAATAATGTACAGCATGGGAAACCATATACAACAAAGCTAAAGTTTCCATCTCGGAATGAGACGACGGAGATTTCTTGAGCTTTGCTCTCAGGGTCTATAATGTCATCTCACCCCTCGATAAAAACATTGCCTTATTGTGTACGGTTAGATATGTATTATCCTACATGTTGCATCAGTGTGATTTCTTCATATAGCCTGTCAAGCAGAATCAATTCTACTACTTTGCTTCTATTGTGATTGTAACACCCAGAAAGCTTGGTACAGCATGACTCCTTATAGAAGAGCTCTTGTAGATTCAGTTTAGGAAGATGCCCAGAGAGGATTACTTTACACATGATCACATGGTTTCTTTCTTCAACTTGGGAAGGCACACCCCCAGCCCTTACTGGGTATCAAACTTGGGATCTGCAGTCCTGAAGTCGGCAGCTCTAACCATTCAGCTGCAGGGCAAGTCTCTTTCATTTGGAGGTTACTGTGCTTTTTTGACTTTGGCACCTAAAAATTCAATAACCTAGGGTGAAGATCTCTTCTCTTCTATTGTGTTTCAGCACTCTTTTATCTGCAGCCCCTCGCTGTATATGGTACTGCTTTGCGTATTGTACTGCTATCTGGCATATACAATACTACTTACCCTTATCATAGGATGAAGCCCCCCCATATCTTTGTTCCCTCTGTGTGTGTGCAGATAGGCCTCAAGTGCTTGAATCGATGTGTAACCCAGCACCTCTCAACACGTTTGGTTGCTGGCTGCTTTGTTGAGTGCTACATTCACCACACTATATTCCGAGTGCCGGTCCAGGCTGTGACAAGGATTGAAAACTATATGACAGCAGTGGTCTGCTGAAGAATGGGGGTCCAAAAGGGTCAGGGCATTGACCCCTGCATACAGCATTTAAATAAGATCAGACTGGGCACTACAAAATGGGGCACTATTGGGGGGGTAATTAACCAGGAAGACTGCATTGGGGCAGGGGAGAGTCTTAATGGCTGTCCTTTCGTCGGTGGCAAGCGATGGAAAAATGGAAACATAGAATATGATGGCAGATAAGGGCCTCTAGGCCCAACTTGTCTGTTCTGTTACCCTACATGTTTTTTTTATTCTTTGTTAACCAGCTAAAGCCCACTGAGCACAGGTGCCTGTTTTCAGAGGCAACCCGGAAGCTTTAGGCTGGTTAAGTGACTTGCTCAGAGTCACACAGTATGCAGGTGGAGGTTGGGAGAATCAAACCCAGGTCTACTAAACCAAACTCATTCAGAGCTCATTACTCTATTTTATTTTTTTTTTAAATTTAAGTTTATTATTTTCACAAACGAAAGAAAAAATACAACCATACCATAGTATTAGAAAACCAATCAGAAAACCAAAGTCAAATCAACCCCCCCCTCGACTATACAAATAGCAAATAACAGATCTATTAGTATCAAAAAAGACATCGTGAAACATGTTTATCTATGAGCCGAGAAACCCAGAAAACCAAACCCCACCCCCACCCTAAGGTGCACCTGTCAAACATAGCTAGCAACTTTCAAGTCTGATACCACATTTAGGCAACCATCTTTTACTGGCTGTGTTTATAGGTTCACAATACAGTGAGAGAGACTGGGTTGTATCACTTTAAGTCATATACTAGGATGGCAATCGATATACAACATTGAGTAAGGGTCCAGGGATCGGATCACAAAACTTTAACCTCCTGGTAGGTAAAAGGACTGAAGTATACCCCATCTTTTATAAAATAAATCCATACGCTGCTTGTAGCTGGCAATCAAACTTTCGGACTGGAGGTAAGACATTAATTCTTTTAACCAATCCACAAGGGATAATACCAATTGGTCTTTCCAGTGCCTTAAAACCAGTTTTTTGACTGCCATCGAAAAGCTCATTACTCTAACCTCTAGACTATACTGGTAGCCATGCTGTCACTCAACAGGCCTTACTTCAGTTAGCTTCCACCTCTTGTCATCCTGTATACTATTATGTGCAGAGTTTAAAGATTTGGGTTACATTTAGTGAGTGTGAGTCAGTTGTGAGGTCTGAGTAGAGACATAGCTAGTATAGTTGGGGGGGGTTAGGAATAGGTTGAGTCTCTTTGTGGATGATTCAAAATTGGGAGCACTAATGGACAGTGAGGAAGTGAGGGAGACAGTCCAGGGGGATCTGGATACCCTGGAGGGTGGTCAAGGAGGTGGGGACTGAAATTTAATGCCAGGAAATGTAAGGTACTTCATTTGGGGGTCAATAACCCGGGCCATGTATACACCCTGGGGGGTTTACACTGCAAGCAACATTGGGAGAAAGGGATTTAGGGGTGGTGGTAGACGTTAAAATGAATAATTCTGAAAACTGTAGAAAAATTGCAGCCAAGACAAACAGGATATTGGGTTGCATAGCCTGAGGAATTACGTCCAGAAGCAGGGAAGTGATCCTCCCTCTATATAATGCCTTGGTCAGGCCGCAGCTTGAGTATTGTGTACAGTTCTGGAGACCTCATCTGAAGAAGGACATAGCGCTGCTGGAGAGGGCCCCAGAGGAGAGTGACCAGGATGATTTGGGGCATGGAGGGGAGGCCTTATGAGGAGAGACTGGAAGAGCTTGGACTTTACTTACTGGAGGAGAGAAGGGCTAGGGGAGACATGATAGAGGTTTTCAAGTATGTAAAGGGAATAATTAGGAGTGGAACCAGGGAGTTGTTTAGGCTGAAGAAGGGGGGAGTGACCAGGGGCCACGGGTGGAAGTTGGAGGGGGGAAAATTACAGGGGGAACGTAGGAGTCATTTTTTCACTGAGTGGGTGGTGGAGCCGTGGAATGCACTTCTTGGGAGGCTGGTGGAGGAGGGCACAGTGGAGGACTTCAAGAATGGGTGGTATAGGTTCAAGGGGAAACTGAATCGAGAGAAGACACTTTTGGGGGCTGGGGGGGTGGTGAGGCGGGCAGCCATTAGGTTGCTGGCTTTCGAGCAGACAAGACAGACCATTTGGCCTATTCTGCAGGCTTTTTAGTATGTTAGTATGTTAGAATGTAATGCCTGTTGAAGAGATTTCCTGAAAAGTTCAGTCCCCCTGAAGGACTTGCATGCCTGCAATGTTTTGCCCTTGGTTTTTAGGCAGTAATGGTAGCTGCACCAATTGTCATGCTTACTCTTTTGTGCAGATTTTACAGATTATTGTTACATTTAGAGTGTGTGAATCAGCTATGCTAAGGATGGAGTAGTGAGCTGGCAATCAAAATGATAAAATGGGCAGGGAAAATCTTGTGTAACCCCTAGGTGGCACTATCCCAAGGGCTACTACCCC
The DNA here is from genome assembly GCA_016271365.2 of Neoceratodus forsteri. Classification (NCBI taxonomy): domain Eukaryota; kingdom Metazoa; phylum Chordata; order Ceratodontiformes; family Ceratodontidae; genus Neoceratodus; species Neoceratodus forsteri. Next base: position 1,736,124,539 of record CM057449.1, read on the forward strand.
TGCCTGCTTGGCTAGTAGCAGGTTAAGGGGCCTGAGTTCTGAAACGGGTGCCTCCACCTGGAGGTTAGGGTTGGTAGTGGTCAAGCTAACCTGGGTACAGCCCTCTGGGACACTGTAACCCCCCCCTTTCCTTACTAGTGGCCAGAACAATACACAATAATCACTTTCACAATACCCCTGATACAGCACACAAGTACCCACACTCTTTGCACTTACCACCAGGGCTTTCCTCTGGCTCAGCCCTGGGGACCCCCTGTAAAACAAGGTTATGCACAGAAAATAACAGCAGTACAGTACTCTTGCACAACCTGGAACCACAGTCAGGGTAAATGCAAAAAAGAGTTAGATCTGATTTATTTGAGGAACTTGAACAAGGGAGGGGCGTAATCAGGTTAATTTGCTTAAAGACTCTATCATTCAAACAGTTATGCATGCACTTCAGGGTCTATAAACAGTCACACACTCTCGGTCCCAGATGGAGAACGATGAGCTAGCCAGGAACGTTGCAGCTGGTTGGGGCCCTGTGATGGAAGAAAACAACATGCACCACACACACTAATTGTAATCCGGAGCCGGAGGGCTCAGTTCATGAAAAGAAAACAACAAGACAGTCAGATGACACACTTTTAGATTAGGCTGTTGTTGCAGGGAGCTACCCTAATGATTACTCACGATACCCAAGACTGGACACAGGCCGGACGAAAATTGAGACTGCAGGTGGTTAATCTGGAGTGCCAGGAGAAGCAGGGCACACACGATTCGCCGAGGCGTCATTGCTGTTCAAGCTTGGAGCAGGGGGCTGATCCGCAGGCAGGTCTCTCATCGATGGCGTTCTCTGTGCAGCGGGTAGTCTGGCTGGGCCAGTGTGGCAAGGTCCCAGCCAAATGGAGACAGATTCGGATATAGTCCATTTTGGGCTGGATACAGCTTCCAGCAGGCAGAACACAGTTCACACAATTGGGAACCAAATCACGACCCACTAACAACTCACAGCACATTTACATGTAAGGAAATTCTACTGTATCAGGCAAACCGCTCTCCAGTCATGATCGCAGAGTCTCAGCACAAACCAGAGATTCAAAAGCAGCTGGAAATCCTGACAGGCTGATCGCATTCAGCAAAATCTTTGGTCTTCAGGTATGAGCCTGGTAAAAAATCAGTGACTTACTTCATTCTCACAAACTTGGATTTAGTCCAAAATAATTCTCTTCTCTCCCTCTCAGGGGCAGCAGGCAGACATGCATGCCACAACTCAGGCTCTTCTTGCCTGACTGTCTCAAGCTGTGTGCTTCTTCAGCACCCAACCTAGATCTGACTCAACTGCCAGTAAGCTTGGGGATTTCCCTCAGAATCCAAAAGGTTCAGTTGCCTGATCTGTCTGTCGGTCACAATAAAGGCTCCCCACTTCAGGTGCAAAAAGATGCCAAAAGCCTCAATCTACAATTCCTACAGATTTTGACTCCAGACAGCTCCTGTAGTCCGGCTCCATTTTAGGTCCCACCAGTACTGACTGGTCCAATTCGCAGTCCCGGGCCAAGATAGTGGAGATAAACAAAACAGTCCTTGCTGCAAAGAAGGCAGGTTAGACAACTACATTATCATTATCACTCTAAATGATTTTCAGCAAATAGTTACAGCTTTCAACAGAGCTCGCTTTCAGATTGCATATGACTGCAGTCCTGGCAGCTCTTAAAGAGACAGTGCACAGAGGCTATACAGGCGCTCTCTGGCAATCACATTTAAACTGCTAAAACACAGGACACCACCCTGGCAGTGAGCATTTAGGCAAGCTCAAGGAAGACTTTTCAGGAACCCCCATTTTTGGGAGGGGGGGTTATACCTGCATCCTGATTGGTCATTAACTGTGCATTAAAAGTGTCTAATGCACAACTATAAACAAGTCCTTGCCAGCTGGATGCAGGACATGAGAGAAATCCAAGCGCTACTCCTTAGAATGTTACAGAAAATTTCAGTAGCCATTTTATTTTTGCCCTTACCAAGACTCCCCCATCCCCCACAGCTCCCTAGCACTCAGTTAGTGGCATATAACAAACACTAAACCTAAGGAATTTAAAGCACAGCAAACAGAATTGATCCTAATATCCTTCAGTTCTGTAGTTTTTTCTCTGTTTAACCAGTTTTACAGATAAGTCTTACAAACTGTCACCCTCTGCCCCACCTGCCCAGTCATCACAAGCTTGGTCAAACTCTTGTTCAGGCCACGCCACTGTTTAAAAAATATATGAAGGCAAAAAAAAAAAAAAAGAAACATTCCTTGAACAGTTTACTGGGGACAAGTATTTTCTTATCTATTTATTTTTCATCACACTCAAACTCACTCTTGCATTTCCACTAAAACTGTTCTGCTGGAAAGTTAACTGTGCTCCCACCATGCCCCCTGCTGTCAGCTAGCCTGCCTGTCCACACTCCCATCACTGGTTAGCTTGCCTAAATTTGCTCGGGTGTCAATGATCACAAAAAAAAAATAATATAATAAAGGCAGACACATTTTTAAACAAATTAAAATACTGGCATCTGCTGTGAATGATCACAGTTTCACTTCCAGCTCTCCAGCAGATATCCTTGCTCTCTTTACATTACATTACCCAGCCACAGTCTGCTTCCTGCTCTGTGTGTGTGTGTGTGTGTGTGTGTCCAATCCAATCTATCCACCATAGAATCACTTACCACAAACAGTTTGTGTGTTCAGTCATGCCTTGCTCCTATCAATGGGAAACTTTGGTCTCCAAATCTGTCCTTTCCCAGACATTCACTCTTACTCACTCTCTCTCTCTCTCTCTCTCTCTCATGCACACCATCAAACCCCAATCCCAGCCATTCTCTAAAATTAATATAAAAATGTAGTTAACCGGTTTGGTGGTGCTGAGGGTTGAGGCACTGGATGCCACACCTTGTGCCATGCCTGTGACCAGAGTTCAGAAATGGACTCGGGACGCATGGGGCTGTCAGGGGAAGGAGAAGATTGAGCATCCATGGGACTGCTATCCTGTCCTGGGGTGGATAGCTGGGTAGTCTTGCTCTGCAGTGGCCCTTGGTGAAGACCGGGAGCACTGCATGAGCGGTGAAATGGGGGAACCAACATAAAAAAGCTCAAATAGCTCCAGGACCAGCTAGATGATGGCTGCCAGTCCACCACTGAGGCCCCCGAAGGAACCATGTCCACCTCAGCAGCACCCTGGGGCCAAGAAGAATGCTCTAGCCAGTCTCCACCGGTGTCTTCCCCCTTGGAGGAGGGGGACCCATCTGGCAAAGGGTTACACGGGGTTACCCCAGGGAGGGCTGCTAAATGAGGTCGGAGGCTCGAGATGGGTAGTAGGAGGTATATTGGGGACCTTAGCAACTTGAAGGAGTGGCGAGTCATGGAGCACGCTGGGAGAAAAAACAGATAATACAAAAAAATTAAAAATGTCGTTACATACATAGAAATGTCTATAGACATGAGTGTGTGCATACGCATGTTTACGGGGGTGTGAAAGAAAGAGTAATTAACAGCGGGCAGAAGGACTACATTACCAATAATTTAGTCGAATACATCTGTTTTTCAATATTTAAACATGTTTAGATGAAGTATTAAAGTCACCTAATAAAGAATCCCATTTTTTTTCAGCACAATTAGATAATCCAGGGTTGTACAGTAAACATTTCTAACACATGGCCAGAGTATGAAGGCACCCGGCCTGTGGCCTCATGCCTTACTATGCCCCTGGCCATGCGTTAGAACTGCGTAAGGCACAACCCATTGTGTTTTATTACTTATATAGTACTAAACCTTCTGAAGTCAGATTACTGCAAACACACACACACACACTCACACACACAGATTTACATACCCATGATGCTTTGTGCTGGGTTTGAGGATTTTGATTGCATTTGAGTTTACTGAACCCACACAAATTGGAAAGTATTTGTCTTTTGGTATCATTTATGCATCCTACATATTGTTCCTCTTCTTTCTGATCAGCATTTAATGATTTCACCTCATTTCACTCACTATGACAATAGAAAGACTTCACTAATACATAAGCAACTGCACCAGTCCATTCTTAAGGGTTTTAACATATATTGGCTCTGGGATTCTATTCACTGGATGTAGGTAGGAGTTGGTTTTATCCTTGTCAGGTAACAGTGGTACAGTTCTGTGCTGTCACAAATTATGTATTATGAACTGCCTCCTGAAAATGGAAGAAGCTGATTGGCTGAAAGACCTTTGAAGCTGTGATGATACTGGGCTATACATACCTTCAGAAAACCTCTGGCCACTGGCCTCCTCACTCAGAAAAAATTTCCTATGACCGCAACATTCCCCATGTCGCTCGCTCCTCCTCACACACGTCACCAGTAGGCATACCATGGGGTAGACTAAACCACAGCTCAAACGCCTATTTAAAACAAAAGTAAAGAATATTAAATTCTAATGAATAGGCTACACTTACTGTAGTGAAACAGCCACCAACTGCAACACACACCAAAGCAATCTGCTGCCCGCCCGTAGTTTTTCACAGCAGGCAGCAGCAGTGAACTCGTGGTTTAGGCAGCAGTAGGAGAATCACTACCTAAAGCCTGACAAAATGCCTATTTTTAAGGCTGTGGATGGAGCCTACAGCCCTTCTGTCATTGATCAGATTGTAGCTCTAAAATGGCTGATCTTAGAACTCCCTTTTTAGACATTTGGATGTATGCCTCCACAGTTGCAAAATAGTACACTCTCCCTCTGATTTTTGCTATTTGTTGCTCTATGTTAAAGGCATCTGAAGGGAGGGGGGATGCTACTGTATTGTACCTCAGAACTTCTCAGAATATTAACAAAAAAACACTTTTTAAACTGTTGTTTCTATCATTTGTCCAGCTCAGTCTAATAGATTTATTCTATTTCTTTCAGCAACCTGGGGTTAACTCATTATATCTTGTGGCATTTCCTCAAAGTGAAAGTTAGACTACAGTGTCAGATTACAGACTTTGCATGTGCAGCTGTAAACTGTCCTATTCCTATGGGTAGGGCAGGTTGCATGCAAGCACACACACACACACACACACACACACACACACACACACACACACGTAAGAAAATAACTGGTCATTTGGTAGCTCTTCACAGCCCTGTCAGTTGTGGTTCACATCTAGGATGGGGGAGATGAGACTTTACACTTCATTGGCAGTATTTCGGGAGGCAGTATAGCACAGTGGTTTAAGGCTCTGAGCTGCAAATTTGGAGACTTGGGTTTAAATCCCACTTACATACTGTGTGACCCTGAGCAAGTCACTTAACTTTCCTGTGCTCCCAGGTAGCAACCTGTAAACAAGCTTTCAGCTTTGTGTGCCACTCCTGGTTAAACAATTTGAGGAACAAAAATCAATCAATCTTTATTTTACCAGGTGAAGCACCATTGAGCGAGCTCATTTGCAAGGTGGACCTTGACAAATGCACATAAAAGTAAACAATATACAAAGGAAAAAGATGGGTGTACAATCAAGGAATACAATGAGGAAGAGGACATAAAACACAGTACAGTATTAGGAAGAAGAAATCCTGTCTCTTTTGCACTGATGGGGGGGGGATTGTCACTGTCTATAATCACAGACTTCAGTTTTAGGGAACGTAACCACTAACTCAAGCTCATTTGTAATGGAGTCTCTTCTAAAAGTCCTGTATTTCTCAGGGTGGGTTTCTTTTTTTGGGTTTGTTGCTTACAGCAGCAGTATTTATGTCTGTTCCTGATTTGAGACTGTAAGTAGCGTACACCAGTCTCTAATATTTAAACGGTGTCCTTTCAAAGATAAAAGAATATAAGCATTTCATTACCTTTTTTCATTATTCTTTGGCAGCTGGGTATGACCTACTAAGCACAGGTGCCTGTTTTCTGGGGCTAACTGGGAGCACTGAGGAGGTTAAGTGATTTGCTCAGAGTCACACAGTATGCAAGTGGAGGTTGTGGGAATCAAACTCAGGTCTGTGTGCTAGATGTACCAAGCTCTTTACTCTAACCTCTCAGGCTATATTGACAGCCCCAGACTTGGCTGCTGTATTCCTTGGTTATTGCATGGATCTCGAATCTATGTACTAGACTTTAATGTTTTACAGTTTATAAATGTAATTTAATAAATATGTATATATTTTTCTTAGGCTGCACAGGTGCTTGTTTCTAGGGACAACCCAGGAACACCGGGGAGATTAAGTGACTTAATCAGAGCCACACAGTACGGAAATGGAGGCTGCGGGAATCAAACCTGTGTCTGAATGCTAGATGTGCAAAGCTCATTTACAACTCATTACTCTAACCACTAGGCTATACTGCCAGCCTACTAAATAGTGAACAATTTAATCCAGGCTGTTATTATCTCCAAGGAGAACTTCCTTGAATCACCATATATGCATTTTTGTAGAAGTAGATGTTATTTTTTAAAATACCAGTTCTCATTTTGTTACTGCTTAATCTTAACTGGCCTTTTGGTAAATTCAGTGAGTGTTTCTGATTATAACATGGACATAAGTGAACAGTCAATGAAATTGTCAGACTGGCAGTTTACCACTGGTGTAAATCCTCTGATAACCAATGGCTGTTGATGAGACTATGATCCAATATATCCTCTGCAGCCCAGGAATAAATACAATAAAAATAAAAAAAAAAAATCAACCTCTTTGATATTTGTATTTTATTATAGCAAAAAAAAATTAACCTTGGTATAGTTGCAATAAGCCACTTGGAGGATATGGGTTATCAGGGGATTTACCATGGCTGGCGATGATTTACCCACTTGGCTGCGCCTCGTGGGCAAACCACTCCAGCCGTGGTAAATCCCCTGATAACCCAGACCCCCTCGTGGCTTATTGCTTAATTCACACACACTGCTGGCGTTGATCATTTTAGAGCAGTATGATCTTGTCAAGAACTTACATTGTTGGTACAGTGCATCTGTGTTCTAATTTAGAATTCTTAGGTTCATGGAGACATAAACAACATCATAGAATGTTATTGCTGTCTATAGAGAATACTGGATGGACAACTATGCACAACCTGTGCGTTCTGCCACAGAGTGGTTCTGATTCCCCGTGACCTCGAGAGCGAATCTCGAGAGGTCCATGGAAATCAGAACCCCGAGGTGACAGAACACACAGGTTGTGCATAAAGTTGCTCATCTTGTATTTTTTATAGTGTATAGTAGTACTATGTGAAATGTGTGCTTTGTGTTTTTTTTCTCTCTTTTTCATAAAAAACTGACTTGAAAAGTCTCTAGAGGTTCTAGAATACTGTCACCACAGAATTAATTAGAGGAAGGCAACAGTGTGCCAGGATTAAAAGTGGTTCTGCTGCAGTAGTGACATTGCTACTGCAGCAGAACAACATAATGACATCACTACTGCAGCAGAACAAGCATATTCCAGGCATGGAATTTCATGCATATATAGAATAGTGTATGGACAATCATACACAACAAGGCTGTGTTTCCATCGAGGGGTTGAGATGACATCACAGGGACCTCGAGAGTGAAGCTCGATAGGTCCCGATGTCATCTCAGCCCCAAGACAGAAACACAGCCTTGTCTAGTGTGATTGTCCATATACTATTTATATATTATATGGTTCAAGTGCAGGACACAAGAGAGGCTTTCTGTTTTTCTCCTTACCGCTCACTCGCCCACTCGCTAGCTCCATTGTCGCTTGCTTTAGCTCGTTGCTGCTAGCGCTAACGCCTGCTTCTCCCTGATCCCACTTCAGTGCTCTCGCTCACTGAGTCGCTCTGTCCTTCATTTCTTTTTTGGGTTTTGGTGGTGAGGTTTTAAAAACTAAATAAAAAAATTAACTTTTGGGGCATGGAGCGGTATGAGGCTCTTTCTGCCAACTGTCTCAGGGTCAGAGGTTCTCGCTAAGTGTTGCCGCCATGTTTTTGCCGATTTTCTTGACGGAGCGTCGACGTGGGAGTGTGTTTGTGTTTGATTGACAGGAATATTGTGGTACTATCGATGTGACATCAGATCGATAGTACAACAACTTTTCTGACCTTTGAACTCTCCTACAACAAGATTTGAAAAGCCACTGATTTCAGTTTACAATAAGCCCTAACCATATACTATAATAGGATAAGGTATCTTTGTGGCTCACTTTTTTAACTTTGAAAAACAAGTTGGAACTGTTATACATGAATTGAACCCTTAATATTACATATTAAATATTCTGATATGATATAAAGGTATTTTTTAAATTACTGTTGTCATCATAAATGTGCATTTACTGTATATAAAAACCTGGTTTGGAAAAAGTGCCCTTTTTAATGCAACAAGTTCCCTTTTTATCTTGGACGCCCTTACCTTTTACAATCTTCCGGTGCCCCTGTGGGCACACGCGCATACACACACACGCACGCACACACACACACACACACACACACCACCACCACCATGTACTCTGACTAAATAAATTTAGAAGGACTGAATTAGCAGCATGTCAGTTTTTGATGACTGTGACTAAACAACACTATATGGCACCAACAAGAAAACAACTTTGGTCATTTGGTAGCTCTTCACAGTCCTATCGGCTCTGGCTAGATCTTGTTTTAAAAGGTATGTCTTGTCTCATATATAAGAGCACAGAACATGAGTTCTGTGCTTCACACTGTACCCTGCAACATGTTTCAGCTGTGCCGCATTCCTGTTTCTCACTGGCTGAAGTGCATGCGCTTTTTAAAATGGCAGTGCTTGACGCATTCTTACTAAACTCCTCCTCTAAGTCACACTGCTTCCAAATCCTGTGGTACTTATCGTCAGCTTAAGTTTTCTTCAGTTTATTGAACCTGAAGGCCTTTGACTCCCCTGCTCAGTACTGTGATCACCTACTTTGGGGGCGGGGGCAATGAGGGATGAGACACACACACAGAGCAGATACCATGGCAGAGTAACAGTTTTGGAGACTGACAGAGATCAGTCAGCATGTAGCAGCAGCACCACCACCACCTCCTACTGGGGAAAGCAGAAACTGTGGACTTTTTAATGAAAATATATACTTCCACATTACAAATGTAATAAAAAAAAAGTGTATCTAAAAACATAATTAAAAAAAAAAAATTAAGCCAGTTCATAATAGCAGTAATGCATTCCAGGGTGTAGTATGTCATGGGATAGCATCACTTCTTGGGTGTTGGATGCACGTGGCCTCATACCCAATCACCCAAGGCAAGATGATATCCCATAATAGCCACACCCTGTCATGTATTATTGCTTAATTATACAATAGTTTTAAAAATGGGGCAATCTGACTGACTGACTGGCACCTTTTCCTCATTGTAAATCCTAGCATCACCCAATGGGAAAAGGTGCCAGTCAGCCTCATCTGGTGCCCACCTTAACTGTATTCCTCCAACCCCCAAAATCAAAGGCATTTGCCATCTTGCCTCCCACTAACAAATTGCCACAAAACAAGCTGTCTATGTGGTAAATTTAAACAAACTAAAAATGGATAGCTCCTCTGAGTTAATCGACCCATAGGAATTAGACCACATATTTTCTGTGATTCACGAGCCTTCCAAAATAGAAACAGTACATCAAATTAAACAGGAGCAGCCTTCTTCACAGATGGTCCCTCCAGTTGCTGCTGCTGCTTCCATACCACATCCAAACATCGGGACAGTAGTTCAAAGTAGCCGCCAGTCAAACACCGCCTCCCCTCTGCAAACACAATTGACGGCCACTGTCCACATCACCATACCAAGGCCAGCCAATCCTGCAAAGCAGAAAGGGAAACATCACACTGAAATGTCACATAGAGAGGGTGGTGGATAAATGGAATACTCTGCCTGAGGAGGTAGTAACCTGTAGCATGGTAGATGGTTTTAAGAGAGGATGCTACAGAGTGAGAGGGATAATTATGAAGAGGGAGGAAGGGTGGGTGGGGCAGCTGCAAGTCGAGGGCTAGCTGCACAATCGAGCAGACTCGGTAAACTGTGAGGCCTGTTTCGCTGGTGTTTTCTGATGTTCGTATGTTTGTATGAAATAAATGAAGACCACCTCCAAAACCTGGAAATGTCCAGGAACAAAGAAAGCACAGTAAAACACACAAGGTGGGCGAATAACATTTTTTATGATTGGCTCTCATAAAAAAATATCACTTGATATAAAAACAATCCCTTTGAACAACTGAATGAAATTTTAAGACAGTTCTACAGTACTGTCCAAAGTTAAATAGGCCAGCATTATATACTAAACATCTATGTGGGGCTCCACTCTGGATTCAATAGACATGTAACCGACCCCTACATAAGAAGTCAAGTTACTCTAATGACAGGCACCATCTTCAATTCTGTAAATGATGTATTTAAAGATGTTGTAAAAACATACAGGAAGAAAGGAAAAGATAAACAGATATATCATTCTCCACTAAGCCAAGAAGAGCTACTGTTCTTAAGAAACTCCCCTGCCCTATGTTCAAACTCAGCCAAAGGACTCATTAATAAAGTCAGGCTAGATGTCCAACTCAATCAAGCCAGGAGAGGAAACAAAAGAGTCAAGTAGTTTAATATGCAATCCTTCAACATAAAAACAGATAAACATGGCTTATAATACCTTACCAAAACATGCAATGAACAGACCAAGAATTACACGGCCTTCATTGACCCAACAAGGCAAACACACAGAGGTTTCATGTATGAAAGACCAGACCACCCTTTATGCCCCATCAAAAGCCATAAAAATATATGTATCCAATTTACCAGAAGGTGCATCAGCCTTTTTCTGTCACCCAGAAAGCTATCACAGAGTGAACTAGATAAAGCTGCAGTTTGATACACCAGGGAACTGATGGGGTAAACTATCTAGGCAAAATGCTCCCCTGTATTTGCAAGGAGGCAGGGCTTCAAACCATTTATACTAATCATTCCCTAAGAGCGACTGCTGTCACCCTGCTTTCAGAAGTCGGTATGGAGGCACGCCAGAATATAGCTATAACAGGGCATAAAAATGAAGCCTCCTTGAGGAGTTATTGGTGCCTAAATCCATTTTGGAGAGCAATAATATCAGGCTCGAAACCAACAACCACTGCAAAATCAAATCAAGTCGGAAACAACAACCCAAACGCTCCCCAAAACAGTTTTTTTATCCACATAACTATGACAAACCTTCTACCAGCAGAGAATACTTCAGTTTGCCTGAACACAATGTTGACAACTCTAAAAGTAATGAATATACAGTTTTCAGCTCACAAGCATGTGACCCACCTCCATCAAGAAAACAGCAAAACTAAAAAATACCACATTCATTTGTAGTCAAACAACCAAATACACAGAAACTGAAAACACAGACTCAGAAAATCTACTGCCTTCAAATCTACAATTGCAATATCTAGAAAAACAAATACTAGAAGACCAACCTGGTAGCCTAAATGCTGAAGACTCCATCGAACACAGAATACATTAACGTAGTCTGCAAAGTACAGAAACTGCTTTGTTTCACATCCATCCCATCCAACAGGAATCTGTACAGCACACTGCCGAAAAGAGCACCACAGGAAAAAGCACCACAGGTCAAATGCCAATGTTGTCAACAATGAGTCGCTTCATTAATTATGGTAGCATTAACTTTTATCTTGTCCTAGCCGGCCCACTGGCACAGTGGTTGGATTTCTGCTTGTGACACCAATGACCTAGATTCAGGGAACGGACCCCAGAGTCAGAGGGCTGGGCAGGGGGAAAAGGATTGTGCCTTCAAGGGACCTCTCTCTTTCTCCAGGGGAAGGGGAGAAGAGTGTCTGGTGCTTCACAGACCCCTAGTGGAGGCTGTGGGTACTGCTGTGGCCGGTGCCATTATCTAGGGGGGCTGGTGGATGCTGGGAGTCACTGCATGGTGCTGCCTCCCAGGGATCTAGCCCTCAGAAAAGGTTGTCCCCCGGGCATGTCGCCCCCGCTCTGCTGCCATCTCCACTACCTCAGACATCCACCGAGGGGAGTCCCGCACCCATGGCCGTGACACAGGAGGTAAGCTGGGGTTTGCCTACAGTGTCCATGGGGGAGACCCCCAGTGGCCCTGAACGGGGGGGTAAGCCTGGGCATGGGGGGATGGCAGGCGGGGCAGAGGGGCTGACCTCCAAATGGAGGATTGCGTGGGCCAGGCCCAAAAACAGCAAAATAAAAAAAGAACTTTTATGTTGTACTGAAGAACAAAAAAACAGCAAGCACTCAAATCCACTCCCACAGAAAGGTAACTACATAATGAGACTTATAACACACATCCAACAAATCAAAAACGCAAACCTATATGCCTCTTTATCTCCTGTATTACAGGTCCATTCAAACAAATCCTTCGCAAACCAGAGTTTACCTTTGTATGCTGCAAACAATAAAAATGAAGCCTTTCAAAGGAAAATCCCAAAGCAAAAATCCACGAGGCCAAGACACTGCACGTCTACAACTGTAACGTATTACAGGAAGGAAGCAAAGCAGCCCATGTGACTAGGGGAAAAACAAACCCTCCCACCAACCCAACTGAACTCAAGAAAACAAACGCTTAAAGAGACACTCCTATTCCAACAGCAGACAAAAAAAACATTCAAATGAATAAAGTGCTTAAATGTTTTCAAAAGTTTTGTTTAAAAATAATTTTCAAAACTGCTAAACAAAACTCTTCATCTTCAAAACATTTAATGTTCTTGCTATTTACAGATTTAATAAATCATTATCAGAAACCATAAACTTTATTAAAAAAATCAGAAATGCAACCATCTACAAGTAAAAGGTTTGTTAAAAAATCTCACATCTACAAAGTTTTTCTTTGCCATTGACTTGCATTAAAAACATGGAACTATTTTTTTGGGCATAGTAATATTCTTCACTTTTATTCATATTTCCAATAAAAAAATGCAGTTCAAATTCAAAAACTGCTCAGCTTAATTTCTTCCATTTTTAAAGCATAGTATAATCGCAATATCACACTCATGGGTGTTGGTGATGCTGGGATTTACCCACTACTGGTGTGTTTTGCTCACTCGGCCTGCAGCCTCATGACCAAACAACACACCAGGCGTGGATAAATTTCAGCATCACCAACACCCTGTCATTGTATATCGCTTAAGTGCACAAGGAGCTTATGGAGTATTTGGAAAGGAGGGCTGCTCGGCTAGGAGGCTCATGTGACTATCTGAGCAGCAAACAGGGGCTGTGAAGCTTAGCAGAATGTAGTACCTTGAGGAGGTCCTACTGAGAGGATAAAAGCAGTTTCATTTCTAATGTGTCTCCACATGTCTGTGTCCCAGCACATGACTTGAAACAGCACAGAAGATAACAGATGTGAAATTAGCATTTTAGGTGTCAGCAGACATCTGCAGGAGGAAGCAGGGAAGTACGGTACTCTGCCAGTCGACTGAGTTAAGATGCCTGTTCACTTCTGTTGTGACATTCACTGCTGGGAAGGGCGAAAGGTAAACAGAAGGCAATAACTGGCAATATGTGCAACACCCTAAGTAGAGTAGAAATACAAATGGATTAAAGGGAAACATAAGCAGGCTCAATGGCACCGAGCGAAGGGGTTTACTCAGCATGCTGGTGACCTAGGTTCACTCCCTGAACCTAGGTACCAGGAGCAGAGGCCAGCAGGGAGGGGATGCACAAGTGTCCATTGGATGCTTCCCTCCCGGGGGGGGGGGTTACTGCCCAGACACCTCTGGGTGGATTGGGTGCATGTTTGGGGGATGTGATGCCTTGACACCCCCCTGCACACCCCCACCAGAGGACGCCATCAATAAGGCTGAGAACTTGGTGGGCTGGGGTGGAGAACAACAGAAATGGGTGTCTCGATTAGCCAGATGATAGCCGCTGGACCCTCGCCACCACGGAGCCCCCGGATAGCCAGGACCGACCCCACATACGGTAGCACCCAGGGCCAAGGAGATAGGCCATGAGGCTCATTCTCCCTGGAAGGAGAGGACACACCTGAAAAAGGGATACATTGGGTTACCCTGGGGGGCTGCAGTATGGGGCAGCAGTTGGTGGTGGGGGTTGCCTGTGGTGAGGTCCTAGGCGGCTCGAAGGAGAGTCTGGCAGAGATGCAGGGGAGGAGAAAGATAAAAGGAACACAGACAACTATTAAAACCCTATCTAGGGGCAGGATACATGGGGAAAAGGGAGTAAACATCTACTTAATAGATCATGTAACCATCCCCAAAGTGGGGGGATTACCTTAAGTGTCTCCCTGGGCTCCTGTAATGCCCACTGCCTGGCTGATGTCCAGTAGAGGAAAGTAAATCCATTTGCAGTATTGTTCTGCTGCTGCTCTGTGTGACTGTGCAATTCATGCTGCCGCACTGTACAGGGGCATAGCTGGTATTTTTGACGGGGTGGGGGGGGGGCAAAGACAAATAAGTCCTGGTCCTCCTGCTAAAGACTAAACCAACAGGCTGGGGGGAACCCCAGAAGCTTTCAGGTTTTAGATGCATTCTGGTGCATTTTGAGTGTCATTTTGAAACTTTTTGTCTGCTTTTAAAGCTTTTTTTGGCTTATTGCAAACAACAGATACTGTATCACTACCAAAATGATTAATTTTGCTGCTGCTAATCTCATCATTATTGTTGCTCCTTTGAGAGGGTGAGGGGCAAGAAAAACTTCTTAATTTTTGGGGGGTCCCAGGCTTAAATTTAGTCAAGGATCAGCTTCTGTCACTGCCTAACAATACATTTTTTAACCACAAAGAACACTATTTAAGCAGCAGCAAACAAGAACTGTGGTATTCCCTGAGGAAATAACTTGGGCCCGCTTGTAAAACTGGGTGCCTGAGGCAATGTCAGGGACTCAGACTCATGCACTCATCCATGGCCAAATACATCAGCAGCTCAGCATGTCATTAATTCTCCAGGAAATGCCCTGGACTAGATCTTTTTCCCTTACAAACTGTTTTCTGTGTAAAAAATAAAACAACTTGTTTACATTTAAACACAACTGTGTATATGTGTTTTAAGCATAAACCATTAAAATTATGTTGAGCCTTATTTGCAGCTTAGGTACTTCAAGGCCCAAGGATGAAGCCACAATGAGACCCCACCACATCTTACAACCAGAGGCAGAGAATTACCCAGAAAACAAAACCATACACTGTGGGTACTTTCTTTTTCACTTTTTATTTTTCAGTCACAATTGTTTTACCCAATAGAGCTTGGCTGAGCTGCAACATCTTGTTTCCAGTGGGGTCCTGTCCAGCTTCTACCCCACTGCAGTAGCAGGGTGGATGGGACAAAGTACTGTGGGAGATTACATGAGAGAGTTGACCAAGATCACATGGCGAGTCATTTACTCTAGTGAGATTTGACCCTCATCTTGTGATTCCCTGGTTCCCATGTCCGACTCCAACCACTAGACCCCACAGAAAATACTGGAGAGCTAATGACCCATAAGGCACCTAACCAGACTGCCTATACATCCCTTACACCATGCGATTGCAGTTGGATACCAGAGCGGAGCAGTATGCTCTGTGAAGGCAAGGCATTTTCAAATGGAGTGAGTGTGGAATTTGGAATAACATGGAACCGAACTCTGTAACCACTCCAGCAATAAAAATAACTGCCGACCCACCTAGACACTGTCTCAGCCAAGGCAAAACAATCTGCTTTAAGTTGTCGCACTAACTGCATCCACTGCCAGATGGACTTCTCAAGCCGCTACAGATGGACACACTGCTGGCTAGGCGTTGATGTGCGGCAACACTCATCCAGTCCCAACCCACAGCGCAGATAGAGCAAACAACATGGAGCCACCATGCATCTTGCAAGCACGCTCCAACAGCTATCGCCACTCGGGCATGAATTTGACCCTCCAACATTGCCCGCTTCAACTGGCTAATGAACTGTGGAACAGCCAATCGGGGAAAATTTCCGGGAACTTTTAAAAACTGTAGTCCAAAGCAGGGGACAGCATGGCAGACTGACACGCATGTCCTTATTGCCACCGCCCCTCCCCCACAACTCATGTTGTGAATCCCGTGACCAGTATGGAAAACAAACAAACGAAAACCTTGGAGCTTCAAAAGTCCCGCTCCGATAACTCTGCTTAGAACCTACAGTAACTAGGATACAGCAATAGGGTAATCTGGTACAAAAAAGCAAATCAAGAAACACCCTATCTGGGGCAAGGCTATAAATTCATTTTCAGGTAATGGGGGAGAAGATTTAAGAATGATAGAAATGGTGCAGTGCAGTGGCTGTGGAGCGGTAGTCTTCAGGGAGACCATCTGGACACTGAGTAGTAGTAGTAGTTTTATTTATTTATGGTGCCCTTCCCTGGAGGCCCAGGGTGCCAGTACAAACAGAAAATAGTAAATACATGAATAACCCAATACATAACAATGATCAAACATGACATATAAATATAGATTAAAACCCTAACCCAAAAAGAAATAACCAGAAGCAGAAAATAAATGCTGCCCCATTTGTGTGCACCTTTATGGGCTGGAGGAGGCCTCTAGATTCTGGAATGAGTTGGCCAGGATTCAGGGGATCTCTTACCCTTACCCAATTGTCACCAGGTTCCAGATGGTGCCAGGAAGGAGGGCAAGCTGGATTGCAGTCAGCTCTGGGAGAGTCGAAGTGAGGGCAAAGAAACACACTCCTCAGTCAGTGCCGCTAAGGAACACTTTTGCCACCCTGGCAGGATGGGACTGCTGAGATGAAGCATCCAGGATAGTGGCAAGGGAGGATATGGGGGATCCTTCAGAGTGGAGATGCCATGGTTGGAGGCAGAGGACCCCAGCTGAAGAGGAAGCAACTTCCAGTGGGGGACTCAATCATCATGGGGACAGTTTTGAGAACATCAGAGGGGAAGGAGGGAGGTGAAGTGCTTACCTGGTGCCTCGGCACAGAAGGATGGGGAGCGCATCCTTAGAATCTCTAGGGCTGTGGGGCAGAAGTGGGAGCTGGATGTTATTGTCCATCTGGGGACACATGACCTGGCAGGGGACACAGCCAGGGTAGTGCAGGCTAGGTTTAGGGAGCTGGGGAGGGGGTTGGGCAGAAGGAAATGAAGATAAAATACAAGTGCTTAACAAATACCTCTGCTCTGTCTTCACTACAGAGAAGGATGGACCAGTGCCACAAGGAAGCAGGAGGTGGGGGCGAGGAAAGGGGAGTCATGGATGGCGTAATAGATGTAGACAGGGTGCAAAAGGGACTAAAGCCCTTGAAGGTGGACAAAATCCAAGGGCCAGACAGAGTGCACCCAAGGATCCTAAGGTAAATGGCAGAGATGCTGGCAGGCACACTGGCAGACTTGTTTAACAACTCTCTGGAGTCTGGGAGTGTGTCTCAGAACTGGAGACCTGCACATTTGGTGCCTCTCTATAAAAGCAGAACAAGGGATGAGCCAGGGAATTACAGGCTAGTCAGTCTGGCCTCAATAGTGGGAAAACTGATGGAGACTATCCTGAAGGAAAGAGTTGTGGGCTTTCTTGAGGAAAAAGGGCTTCAGGATGAGAGGCAGCATGAGTTTGTGTTGGGGAGGTCCTACCAGACTATTCTGATTGACTTTTTCAACTAGGTGACCAGGACAGTGGACAGGGGCTAAGTGGTTGATGTCCTGCATCTGGACTTCAGCAAGAACTTTGACTCTCTGCCTCACAGGAGACTGGTCAGGAAGCTGAAAGAGCTGGGGGTGGGAGCCAAGCTTGCAAAATGAGTCAAAAACTGGTTGTAGGACAGAAGCCAAATGATGGTGGTCATGGGGAATTCTTGGAAGCTAGGGCAGTGACCAGTTGGGTCCCACAAGGCTTAGTGCTCAAGCCGATGTTGTTTAACATCTTCATCGGTGATATAGCGGATGGGATCAAAGGTAAAATATGTCTGTTCACAGATGACACAAAGCTGAGCAGAAGGGTGGACATGGAGGAGAGGAGAAAGGAAGTGAAGTATGACCCGGCTAGGTTAAGGAAGTGGTCTGGCATTTGGCTACCAGGGTTCAATGCTAAAAAGTGCAAAGTTAAGCACTTGGGGGTGAAGAATCCAGAGAACAAATACTGGTTGGGCGTTGTGCCGGTCATCAGGTTAGAGGAAAGAAAGGACCTGGGGGTTATCATCATGAGTGGCCTAAAGCACTCGGCACACTGCAGGAGAGCAGCAGCAAAATCAAATCAAATGCTGGGCTGCATAGCCGGGGGATTACCAGCAGGAAGGTGGAGGTCGTACTACTACTGCTGCTGTACAGGTCAATGATAAGCCTGCACCTAGAGTACAGTGTGCAGTATTGGTGCCCTTATCTTAAGAAGGATGTTAATTTGCTGGAGACAGTCCAGAGAAGGGCAAACAAGATAATCCAGGGCCAGCAGAGCAACACCCACAAAAAGAAGCCCAAGGGGCTCATCAAGTGCTCCCTTGAGAACAGAAGGGAGATGATCTAGACTTTCAGATACCTGAAAGGTATTAACAGGGTGAATACAGAGGGCCTCTCCCGTCTTAGTGGGAACAAGTCTACTAGGGGGTATAGCATAAAACTAGTAAGGGGGAGATTCTAGAGAGAGATGAGGCACCTTTTCACTAAGAGAGTGGTGGCCAAGTGGTACAAGTTGCCAGAGGAGATGGTCTCCATGAAAACGGTGGATAGCTTCAAGAAAGAATGTGACAGAAATAAGGAGAAAACTGCTGCTTGAGGAGGGGACAATTGAGAACTGAGTGGGGTTAGAGGAATTTGTGGGGGCAGGTCCCACTGTAGACACAGAAGGGACCTGCACACTCATGCAGACAAGATAGACCATAAGGTCTTTATCTGCTGGCATGTTCATATGTTCATATGAAGCAGATAGGATGCATGCTGGCCTTCACCGAGGTGTTACCTGTGCAATGCTGAGGGGATGAGAGGGAGTACCACACTACAGTGTTCAACAAATGGTTAAATGCATGGTGCAGGGAGGAGGGGTTTGGCTACACCGAGGACTAGGATCCTATCTGGAAGGATAAAGGCCTGTACAAATGGGATGGCTTACATCCATCCAGGAGGGGAATGGCTCTCCTGGGTGGAAGGTTTAAATACTACTTCGGACATTTAAACTAGCCAAGGAGGCAGAAGAAAAAAGGGAGGCAGTGAATGGCCCCCAGATAATGGAGCAGCAATGACAAAGAGCCCAAAAGAAATAAATTCCCCAGGGGCAATGGGGAGTAGAGGCAAGAGAGAGAGGGGGATGGGAGGGTCGACAGGTGGAATTGAGGCTCAAAAAATTCTGGGGAGGGTGGGCAGAGAGAGAATAATAAGGAGAAGGGCAGTACCAGGAAAAAGACATGGGTGAGGGATGGACTCAGGAAGACAGGGCAAAGTAGGAGCAGGGAGGGACAAAAGGAGTAGAGAGCCATGTGTATCAATGAAAGGAACATAGGAAACAAAATTCCTGACTTTAAAACTACCACCCTGGAGGTGGACCTGGATCTGCTGGCCATAACAGAGCCATGGTGCACTGACAACCACAGTTACCATACTGAGTTAAGACAAACATGTTTAGAAAGGACAGATGTGTGTGTGTGTGTGTGTGTGTGTGTGTGTGTGTGTGTGTGTGTGTGTGTGCTATATGTAAGGGATGGTATAAAGGCGACAGGAATACAATGTCACAGTGGGGAAATGGAGGGGCTGAAGGTTCCTTGCGTTAGCTTAGAAATGGGATACAGAGCCTTTATACATATGGAGGTGGTATACAGGCCACCAACACAGGGGAAGGAACTGGACAGGGTTTTGCAGGAGGCCATAGGCAAAATGGCAAGCACAGAGGAAGTAGTATTCATTGGGGGACTTTAATCTGCTGTATGTGTACTGGAACTTCCAGGCTACTGTTACAATTAGGAGCAGGGTCATTTTGAACTCCCTGCAAGGAGCATTTCTCAGGCAGCTGGTTACAGATCCCACTAGAAATAGGGCAGTGCTGGATCTGGTACTTAGAACAGGGACAGCATAGCAGACATCACCATGTATAGACCCCTGGATACAAGCAATCATCGTACAGTGTGGTTTGGCATACAGATTGGGCAGGAGAAAAACAACACTAGGACAAGTGTCCAGGACTTCGGTATAGCAAATTTTAAAGAAACTAGAGACTACCTTAGGAAATACCTTGGGGGGGGGGCTGGGGGATCAAGGCACAATAGAATAGAATACTGGAGGGAATAGCGAAGGTAATGGTAAGCTGTTTAAAGATAATAAGCAAGGGTAAGAGGGGAAAAGGCCACTGTGGTTCTCAAAAGAGGTGGCTAAGATGATAAGGGAGAAAAAGACGCATTCAGGAAGTACAAGGAAACCCAAACAGAGGTAGATAAGGAAGTATATCGAGAGAAGCAAAGGGAGGCAGGAAAGAGGGTAAGGACAGCAAAGACTCAAACAGAGGAAAGGATCACCCGGGAGGTCAAGAATGGGATTAAGACTTTCTTCAGACAGTGGGCAAAAAGAGGAAGGCAAGTGGTGGTATAGTGAAGATCAGGAGACCAGGAAGGGGGAGACCATGCAGAGGAAGACCAAGAAAAAGCTACAGTTTTAAATGTATACTTCTGCTTAGTATTCATAGTGAAAGGCAGAGGAGACAGGCCAACATGCATTAATAGGTACTGGGAGGGTGGACACAAATCCATTTGCAGAAGAGAGATAACACCGGGGGTTGGAAGCCCTAAAGAAAAACAAGGCGATGGGGCTAGATGCGATCCACCCAAGGGTACTTAAGGAACTAAGAATGCTGCTAGTCACTCCTCTGACAACACAGTTTAGCACCTCATTGGAGACAGCGGTGGTTCCAGAGGAGTGGAGAAGGACTGGTGTGGTCCCTCTCCACAGGGCAGCAGCAGGAGGAGGAGGCCAGCAATTACAGACCAGTCAGTCTCACATCAGTGGTGAGGAAGTTAATGGAGTCCCTGCTGGACAGACTGATGAAGTACCTGGAGACATATGGGCTTCAGGATCACCAGCAGCATGGTTTCACAGGGGGAGGTCATGTCAAACAAATCGCATAGATTTCTTTGACTGGGTGACTAGGGAGGTGGATTGGGGAGGCAGTGGATGTGGCCTGTCTGAACTTCAGTAAGGCCTTTGACACTGTACCCCACAGGAAGCTGATAAAGAAACTTAGCAGCCTGGGGGTGGGGGAGAAGGTGGTGATCTGGGTATCAAACTGGTAGATAGATAGGAGGCAGAGGGTGGTGGTAAACAGTCACTTGAAGGACGGCAGAGTGACTGCTGGAGTGCCACAGGGATCGGTACTGGGCCCTGTCCATTTCAATGTGTTCATAAGTGACATTGCTGAGGAACTGGAGGAAAAGTTGTGCCTCTCTGCAGAAGACACAAAAATCTGCAACAGGGTGGATAGCCAAGAGGGGGTGGAGAAAATGCAAAAGGATCTGGAGAAACTAGAGGAGTGGTCTAGGGAGTGGCAGCTGGGTTTCAATGCCAAGAAGTACAAAGTCATGCACCTGGGGCAGGGAAACTGGGGGCTGTGTATAAGATGGGGGAGTGCAAGTCATGCACCAGGGCAGGGAAACTGGGGGCTGTGTATAAGATGGGGGAGTGAAAAGTCATGCACCTGGGGCAGGGAAGCTGGGGGGCTGTGTATAAGATGGGGGGGGAGTGCAAAGTCATGCACCTGGGATGGGGAAACCAGGGGGCTGTGCATAAAATGGGGGAGGTACTTACAGTTATCAAACAAGAGAAGGACTTTGGGGCGATCACATCTGATGACCTCAAGGTGGCAGGGCACTGCAACAGGGCAGTAGGCAAGGCAAACCTGTTGCTGGGGTGCATAGGGAGGGGGATCTGTAGCAGAAAATGGGAGGTGATGTTGCCTCTATTGCTCACTGGTGAGGCCCCACTTGAAGAACTGTGTCCAGCTCTGGAAGCCACACCTCTGAAAGAACATTGCCAATGTGGAAGCGGTTCAGAGGAGGGCTACTAAAATGGTGTGGAGGTTGCACAAGAAATCATACAAGGGGAGGCTGTGGGAGCTCAACATGTACTTGCTGAAGGAGAGGAATATGAAAGGGGACATGATTAAGACCCACAAGTACTGTACCTCATAGGAGTGAACAATGTGCAAGATGAGAGACTCTTTCAAAGGAGGATTAGTACCAGAACACAGGGGCATACTATGAAGCTTGAGGGGGGGAAGTTTAAGAGGGATGTGAGGAAATACTTCTTCAAAGAAATGTTGGTGGATGCCTGGGACAGCCTGCTAGAAAGGTGGTAGTGGCAAAGACAGTGAGGAGCTTCAAACATGCATAGGATAGGCACATGGGTATTATAAGTATAGGTAAGTGAGGAAAGAGGGACACCTGCGACCAAATAGAGTCCAGGGTATAGTGTTAGGCAGGGAAAATAAGACAGACTAGATGGGCCTACTGGTCCTTTTCTGCCAACAAAATATATGTTTCTATGTACTCAGCCAGCTCAGACACCTGCAGGTGTGTAGAATACTGCAGCTTGTCTATTCGCTCAGGCACACTGTATATTGTTCTTGTGTAACCTCCCTGCAAATGGGGGTTCCCAAAAGTCTTCCAGGAGCTTGCTTGAATGCTCCAAGCCTGGATAGTGTTCAGCGTCTAAGCCATTTATCTGTGAGTGCTTTTAGAGCCTCTGGTACTGTCTCTTTAAGAGCTGTCTGCCTGCAGACATAATTAATTTGGATGGGGGTCTGCATGTTTCCCTGCTTGAGTCCCACTCGAGCTGCTGCCAAATCACTCCGTTTCTGCCGTCACTAAGTGGGCAGAGTGAGCACTTTCCAAAGATGTAACTGTTTTCCAGACATCATTTAGAGTAATAACGAAAATACAGTTTGTCTAACCTGCTTTTCTTTGCAGTCAGAACTGTGTTTGCCTAGTCCCCCATTCTAGTTTTGAACTACTGAACTGGACCAATCAGTGTGAGGGGACCTTTGAAATGGAGCCTGCTGCTGGCAAATCAGAACTTGGACTCTCATTGTGGAGCCAGCCACCTATGTACTGTATGGCCAATGCTTCTGGGAATTGTAGTCTGGACTTCGGCACCTTTTTTCCACCAACAGGAGGAGTTTACTGTGACTGACAGCCAAACCAGCCAACTGAACTGGGATGAACTCAAAGAAATTACCCAGCTCTGTCTACTGGAAAGATCAGATGAGTTGTGACTGTGAAGAGAGAAGGAGCTCCGGGCTCCTGCGCTGTTGAGTTTTCACGCGGGAAGCTCGTGTGGGGCCCTGAAGTTCAGCCTACAGCTGTTTGTGAGTACCAGTGTGGACTGAATCAGAGCTGTAAGGAGAAAGAAGCACCAGACGTGAGGAAACCAGGCTCACCCTGTAGAAGACTGGAGAAATTGCTGAATCATGCTCGGTCTATCAGGAACTGAATCTGCTGTGTGTTCTCCCGGGTATTGTGCAGTAATTGCGATCGGGATAGAGAAGCAGCCTACCTGGTATAGTACTTTCCTTTTACATATAAATGTATGTAGTGCTTGTGGGGAATCGCGTTTCAAATCCCCTGTACAGTGAATTGAGTGCCTGAAGCTGGAAGTAAACCCCAATTTAATCCAGACTACATCCATTTGCTCTAAACTGCAGTGGGGTCCAGTCACAAGGACCTTGTCCACATGGTCTGCTCCTCCTGGCAATCCAGGACAATCTGCCTTCCATCCAGTTCCCAGCATTGAGTTTGTGAGTACAAAGCAGGGTAGCTCCCTGCCATCTGTTTATCAAACTGCAAGTGTGTCATCTAATTGTTGTTTTCTCATTTCTTTATGAACTGAGCCATCCGGCTCCGGATTACAATTGGGTATTGTGCCAGTGTTTTTCCATCACAGGGCCCCAACCAGCTGCACTCAATCCTGGCTAGCCTTCCCCCATCCTGGGTACCCAGTGAAAGTGACAATTTGGAACTCTGAATATGCACACAGTACTGTGATTATTAATGTGTTTAACCTGATTAACCTGATTTCCCCCGTCCTTGTTATAGCCCCCTAAATAAATCAGATTTGTTTGTTTCAGCAAAGCTACACTGTCTGAGGTATTCGTTTATGTTAAAGTATTGTTCTGTGGCTTTTGCACTGTATCATCTTGTTTTACAGGGGGTCCCCAGAGTCCAGTCGAAAGAGCCAGTCCTGGGGGTAATTGTGAAGATGTTCCTAATGTATTGTGTGGGCCACTAGTGGGAAGAAAAGGGGGTTGCAGTGTCCCAGAGGGCTGTTATCTAGTCATTCCAGACAGTATTAACACTGACCTCTGGGTGGAGGCACCCGCCATTGGAACTAGGCCCCTCAACCTGTCAGTAGTCAGTCAGGCAGGGGTAGTAGCCCTTGGGATAGTGCCACCTGGGGGTTACATCTTGGAGGCACGGCTGGGATTGTGTGTCCTCTAGTGGCCATATTTACGAACCACTGTTAAAAAAAATAAATGGGTATCCTGACAGAAGTGGCTGTACATCAGCTGGTGAAGTGGTGTACTGGGGAGGAGATCGACCCCCAAAATGCTATACTTATCTTGGATATCCCGCTGGGTACCAGTATGGACACTGTAGAGGGAGTACTTTCCAAGGTTGAATGTTTACAAGACCTTGTGGTAGAGAGGTGACAGGCTGATCTGCTCACCCAAACTTTCATGGTCCTAATAGAGTGTAAGGACCCTGTAGACAGTTCTAAAGTGCCACAGACTGTTACCCCAGGGGAAACCCTCACTGTCTGGAGAGTGATAACCAAAGACAGTAAAGACCCCAAGGAGAACGAGCCTCCCCCATTATCTGAAACTTTTGAGGAGAAATTTGCTAAATTATTGTTGGGGGAAGGGAAAACTGTGAAGGATTTAAAGAATCTATTATTGTCACCTGAGAACGTTCCTCCTCCAACACCCTCTTCCCCTCCAGCAATCATTATTGCCCCTCCTTCTGTGCCAGTGCAAGCCCCCATGTCTGTACCTGCCAATAGTCACGACTCTTACCGCAGGTTGAGAATTTTCTCCAGCACCCTCCCCACCCCACAAGGGTAGGAAGATTGGGAGACCTGGATAGACTGTGTTGCCCCTTTGGTATCTGAGTGGCAGTGTGCAGAGGCTGAGAAACAGAAAAGAATCCTAGAGAGCCTGAGAGGTCCCGCTCTGGAAGCGATTAAGTCTTTGAGGTCCACAAACCCTGCGGCATCTGCCCAAAAGTACCTAACTGCACTTGAATGCAATTTTGAGAGTATTGAGTCAGGGGAGAGCTTGATGTGGAAGTTTCAAGGTACAAAACAATGGCCAGGGGAAAATTTATCTGCATATATTACTCGTCTGGAAGGAGTGCTACAGTTGGCCTACCGGAAAGGGGGGGTGGCCGCCAGTGACTTAAACCGTGTGAAGTTGGGGCACATATTGCAACATGCAAAGCACTCAAAATTGCAGCTCCTTCAGTTGAGGCTTCATGACAGGAGAGGTAACCCACTGAATCATTGTGATTTGATGAAAGAAATCCGGGAAATTGATGAGGAGGAGGATTTCTCAGAGCCCCGTGTAGTTGTAGCTGCTACAACCTCTGCTCCAAGGGCAGGGTTGGCTGTTGATGGCCAGGGATCACAGAAAACCCATGATGAAAGTCAAGGATTAAGTGCCTGCCAAACGGGGATGGCTGTAAACACCCCGCACTGGGAGGAGTTGCTGAGGGAGATTAGGAAAGTAACAAACAGTCTCATCATGAAGGACACTCCTATGAGCACGGGCACTGACACTTGCCCGACTGCTTCTGCTATGGGGATGGGGGTGCCCACCCAGGCACCTCATGTCGACAACAGTTCAAAACTTGATGCATTGACTATGGAAGTGAGGGAACTGAAAAGATGTCTCCAAATGTCCAACCCACCGCTGGCTGAGGTGGCACCAAGGTTTTCTATCAATAGTACCAATGCTGCAGCCCCCACAGTGATGCCTCGGTCACCCCAAACTTCAGCAGACATATTTTGCCATAGTTGTGGGAAGGATGGGCACATGAAAGTCTTAGAGAGTCAGAAAGACTTAGAGAGAGTGGTGAGCCGGCTACAAGGAGAGCTTCAGAGAACAAGTCAGTGGTTAAGAGATGCACGAAATGGTTCCAGTGAGGGTCCCAAAAATACTAACTCACGTCCTTCTGTGGCAAGGTCAGTTACCCAGGCCCCCGCTACCAGACTGGTCCAGAATAGTGGGTCCCTCCATGGAGACCACTGTAAAGGTGAATGGAGTGTCTACAAGAGCTGTATTAGACAGTGGCTCCCAAGTGACAATTATGTTCCAGGATTGGTATCAAAAGCATTTGTCAGATGTACCCTTACAACCATTAGAAGGACTGCATGTTTGGGGGTTAAGTGAGAAGGCCTACCCCTACTCTGGGTATATCCAAATTTGGCTGTCTTTCCCCACCTCTGTGGTTGGAATGGCAGAGCAAGTAGAGACCCTGGCCTTAGTGGGTCCCCCTACTGGACTGTATGATGGGGTTCCTTTACTAATTGGGACTAATGCACATATGTTTGGAAGGCTGGCATAGTTGTGTTATGAAAAACAGGGGTCAAGGACTAGTAGAGCTTTAAGAATTCCGGCCTTGATCAAGAAGGCCTATGAGGCACAGAGAGATGCTGACAAAGTGGAACCAGAGGAACCGGTTGGAGTTGTCTGGAAAAAGGATCCTGAGTCTCTGATACTAGCGCCAAATGCCCAGTGTACCCTCCAGGGGGATGTCCATATCAGAAAGGATATGAAGAATAAAATCCTCATGTTGGATGCACCAGGCGATGGGAAATTGCCGGAGGGATTGCTGGTCAATCCTAGTATTTTGCCTGCTAGAGCCCATGCTTATGCCAGAAGGGTAATGGTTCAAGTTCATAATGTGTCTGACAGAGAAATTCGAGTAAATAGAGATTGCACCCTGGCTAATGTGCATTGTGCAGACACTGCAGTGCTACCCAGTAGCAAGAGTTTGGGGGAAGAATGACAGAGTAACGCCTGACTTGTTTGATTTCGGTGACTCCCCGTTGCCAGTTGAATGGAAAGTGAGGATCAGTGAGAAGCTTGCCCAGAGAGATCAGGTGTTTTCCTTAAAAGAATGGGACGTAGGATGCATGCAAGGAGCTGAGCACCACATCCGGCTGCGTGACGAAAGGCCATTTTGTGAGAGGTCTCGACGCCTGGCCCCTGCTGACATAGATGATGTGAGATGGCATCTGCAACAGATCCTAGCTACTGGTGTAATACAAGAATCCAGAAGCCCCTATGCTTCCCCCATTGAGGTAGTGAGAAAAAAGAATGGGACAGTAAGGATGTGTGTGGATTATCGCACTTTAAACCGGCGGACTATCCCTAATCAGTATACAATGCCCTGCATTCAGAATGCTTTGGACTGTCTGAATGGTAGCAAGTGGTTCTCTGTGCTGGATCTTCGCAGTGGGTACTACCAGATCCCGATGGCCCCAGAAGACCGTGAGAAGACAGCCTTATCTGTCCACTTGGCTTCTATGAATTCCTGAGGATGCCTCAACGGATTTCAGGTGCCCCAGCCACCTTTCAGCGACTGATGGAGCGTGCAGTGGGGGACATGAACTTATTAGAGTGCCTGGTATACCTAGATGATGTTATTGTGTTTGGCAGCTCACTGGAGGAACATGAGAGCAGATTATTCAAGGCGTTGGACCGACTGGAAGACTTTGGCCTTAAACTGTCCATTGATAAGTGTCAATTCTTTCAAACATCAGTAAAGTATGTGGGACACATAGTATCCACCGAGGGAATAGAGACCAACCCAAGTAAAGTCGAGGCCTTGACCTCCTGGCCACAGCCCAAAAATCTAAAAGAACTGCAAAGATTCCTGGGATACTGTGCTTATTATCGGCGTTTCATCAAGGACTGTTCAAGAGTGATCCGCCCTTTACTTAACCTTACGCAAGGGTATCCCCCAACCCACAAAAAATACAACAAGTCAGCATCCCTCGAGACTGAAAGAGTGTATTTTCATCCAAGTGAAGTATTTGGGGCCTGCTGGACTCCTGATTGTTAGACTGCTTTTCATGAGATCATATATCAACTTTCCCATGCTCCAGTGTTGGCTTATGCTGATCCAACAAAACCTTATGTCCTCACACTGATGCTAGCTTGCAAGGGTTGGGGGCTGTGTTGTGCCAAGAGCACGAGAATGACCTGAGACCTGTGGCATTTGTCAGTAGAAGCCTGACCCCTTCCGAAAAGAACTATCCTGTACACAAGTTAGAGTTCCTAGCTTTGAAGTGGGCCATTGTTGATCAATGCCATGAGTACTTGTATGGGGCTAAGATACTAGTAGAGACTGACAATAATCCTTTAACCTATGTGCAGACTTCAGCTAAGTTGGATGCCACTGGCCATAGGTGGCTCTCTGCCTTATCTACCTACGACTATGCAGTTGAATAAAGAGCAGGCCTGAACCACATAGATGCTGATGCTCTCTCACGGAGACCTGTTCCCCAGAATGACTGGGTCAGACTGTCAGAGCCTGATATTAGAGCACTCTGCCAGAAGATTGACAGGGAGGAACAAATGTCTACGGACGCAGTGGACTGTATGGTGGATTGTTTGGGACCCTCTGAGAATTGCATACCTGCTGCTTATTGCCACTTTTCTGCAATAGACATTGGTGCACTGCCTCAGCTGGACAATGACAGTATTCGGGGGGCTCAATCCTGAGATCCCATGATCAAATCAGCTTTAGAACCCCTAAATGCAGGGAATGATGTGTCCAAATTACATTCCACTGATTTGAGAACTGCATTGTTATACAAAGAAGGTCCTAAGTTGAAACTGATCAATAGACTGTTATACAGAGAAACAGTAGACAGAGGGGGGCAAGTAGACAAACAACAACTAGTGCTGCCCACTGCCTTTCGAGATTCGGTACTAAGGTCCTTACATAACCACATGGGGCACCTTGGTATAGACAGAACACTTGACTTGGTGAGATCCAGATTCTATTGGCCTAAGATAGGGGATGATGTGGAGCAACACATTCAAACTTGTAGTCGCTGCTTACAGAGGAAAACTTTGCCCCAGAGGGCTTCCCCCCTTGTTAACATCACCACCAGTGCACCCATTGAGCTGGTCTGTATTGATTTTCTGAGTTTGGAGTCAGATCAAAGAAATATTAGTAATGTGCTGGTGGTCACTGACCATTTTACGAGATACACCTAAGTTTTCCCACCAAGGACCAGAAGGCGCCACCTGGCAAAAGTACTTGTAGTAAACTTTTGTTCACTATGGGGCTCCACAAAGAATCCATTCTGATCAAGGAGAGACTTTGAGAGTCGCTCTGATCAAAGAGATGCTTTCTCTGTGGGGAGTGCGAAAGTCCAGAACCACCCCTTACCACCCCAGGGGGACACACAACTTGAACGTTTCAACCACACTTTGCTAGATATGCTAGGCACCCTCCACCCAAAGGACAAGCCTAGATGGAGCCAACAAATTAGCACCCTGGTACATGCCTACAACTGCACTAAAAGTGATGCCACTGGGTTCTACCCCTACCGCCTGATGATTGGAAGAGAAACTTGACTGCCAATAGATGTGTGCTTTGGGGTCTCTCCTGATGGGGTTCGAGCTGACAACTATTTACAGTATGTGCAGAAGTTAAAGGCCCAGCTAAATCATGCATACCAACTGGCTCAAACCATGGCTGCCAAAAGAAATCTGGCCAACAAAGAAAGGTATGATAAAAAGGTGAAAGCACAGGAACTCCAGAAGGGAGAGCGGGTATTGCTAAGAAATCTGGGACTGCATGGCAAACACAAGATTGCTGACAGATGGCACCATCTCCCTCACATTGTAGTGGGCAAACTAGATAATCTGCCTGTGTACAAAGTAAGGCCTGAGAATAATTCAAAAGATGTTAAAACAATGCATAGAAATCATTTACTGCCCATTGAACAAATCTTGATTGAGTCTGAGCCTCCAGAAAATGCCCCCTCTGGACCAGTGACTAGAGCTGCTGCTAAGAAAAACTCAAGAAAGTCTGCACCTACAGAAGCTGAGTTAAAGTGTTCCCCTCCACAAATCCCAGTTGAGCATGACTGTCAGTCCATATCAGAGGAAAGTGAGTGTGACTTTGAATACTACCCTTCTTACGAACTGAGTCAATTGTTTCGGGTCAATTCCCTAGTCAATACTGGAGATGAAGCTCAGCCTTCTGGACTGTCTAAGCCTCCAGCCTTGTCCCTGGAGCCAATGCTCCCAGAAAGTGAAGTGCAAAGCATCAAGTCAGATGATATGGAATCATTGTGTATGGCTGAACTGTTTGAGCTTTCAGGGGAAGAAAATGATGGACTGGAACAGACTGGTGACACACCAGAACAAGAAGAGTATTTTGAGTGCCCTGACGGTCCACTGCCAGTGTCCGAAAGCTCTCCATGTGAGCCAAGTATTGTGGATTCAGAGATTGTAACTTCTGGAGCTGAAAGTACCCCAAGTTCTAGCCTCTATACCCCAGTAGAGACTCCCCTGACAAGTGAGGACAATGCTGAAAATGAGGCTCAGAGAGCAGAGACTGTAACAGTTCCCCCTAGAAAGACTGGTCGAGCTGTAAAGCATGTGGTGCACCTCAGTTATGATTCCCCTGGGAGGCCGGTGGACTTGCCTCTCAATGTTGTCCATAAAGGAGTGTATGTGTCCCCGAGCTCCTTGCCCAAACTGAACATCAGTGCTAACTCCAAGTTACTTGTGTTGCCCTCTAGGTATGGTGCCCCTGCCCCATCCAGCCCCAAGGTATGCTGATAGGGAGGGGCTCCCTATCTTCAGGTTTCATGTACAAGAGATAATAACCTGAGTTATGGTACAATGTGTGTGTAATACTGCGTAAAGAGTGATGTACTGCAAAGTTTCAGAAATGTGTTCCTGGTAAAGTGATATATTGATTGATGATTACATGTATGAGCCTAATGTGATCCTGATGCAAATGTATATGGTTGCAATTGAAACTTATGGGGGTACTTGCTTGACGTGGACGCCAAGCTTTTTCCAGGCCGGGAAGGGTGTAACCCCTTGCAAATGGGGGTTCCCAAAAGTCTTCCAGGAGCTTGCTTGAATGCTCCAAGCCTGGATGGTGTTCGGCGTCTAAGCCGTTTATCTGTGAGTGCTTTTAGAGCCTCTGGTACTGTCTCTTTAAGAGCTGTCTGCCTGCAGACATAATTAATTTGGATGGGGGTCTGTGTGTTTCCCTGCTTGAGTCCCACTTGAGCTGCTGCCAAATCGCTCCGTTTCTGCCGTCACTAAGTGGGCAGAGTGAGCACTTTTCAAAGATGTAACTGTTTTCCAGACATCATTTAGAGTAATAATGAAAATACAGTTTGTCTAACTTGCTTTTCTTTGCAGTCAGAACTGTGTTTGCCTAGTCCCCATTCTAGTTTTGAACTGCTGAATTGGACCAATCAGTGTGAGGGGACCTTTGAAATGGAGCCTGCTGCTGGCAAATCAGAACTTGGACTGTCATTGTGGAGCCAGCCACCTATGTATTGTATGGCCAATGCTTCTGGGAATTGTAGTCTGGACTTCGGCATCTTTTTTCCACCAACAGGAGGAGTTTACTGTGAGTGACAGCCAACTGACCTGGGAGGAACTCAAAGGAAATACCCGACTCTGTCTACTGGAAAGATCAAATGAGTTGTGACTGTGAAGAGGGAAGGAGCTCCGGGCTCCTGCGCTGTTGAGTTTTCGCGCAGGAAGCTTGTGTGGGGCCCTGAAGTTCAGCCTACAACTGTTTGTGAGTACCAGTGTGGACTGAATCAGAGTTGTAAGGAGAAAGAAGCACCAGAAGTGAGGAAACCAGGCTCACCCTGTAGAAGACTGGAGAAATTGCTAAATCGCGCTCGGTCTGTCAGGAACTGAATCTACTGTGTGTTCTCCCGGGTATTGTGCAGTAATTGCGATCAGGATAGAGAAGCAGCCTGCCTGGTACAGTACTTTCCTTTTACATATAAATGTGTGTAGTGCTTGTGGGGAATCACGTTTCATATCCCCTGTTCAGTGAATTGAGTGCCTGAAGCTGGAAGAAAACCCCAACTTAATCCAGACTACATCCATTTGCTGTAAACTGCAGTGGGGTCCAGTCACAAGGACCTTGTCCACATGGTCTGCTCCTCCTGGCAATCCAGGACAATCTGCCTTCCATCCAGTTCCCAGCATTGAGTTTGTGAGTACAAAGCAGGGTAGCTCCCTGCCATCTGTTTATCAAACTGCAAGTGTGTCATCTAATTGTTGTTTTCTCATTTCTTTTCGAACTGAGCCATCCGGCTCCGGATTACAACTGGGTATTGTGCCAGTGTTTTTCCATCACAGGGCCCCAACCATCTGCACCTGGTCCTGGCTAGCCCCCCCCCCCATCCTGGGTACCCAGTGAAGTGACAATTTGGGACTCTGAATATGTGCACAGTACTGAGATTATTAATGTGTTTAACCTAATTAACCTGATTTCCCCCTGTCCTTGTTAAATCCCCCTAAATAAATCAGATTTGTTTGTTTCAGCAAAGTTACACTGTCTGAGGTATTCGTTTATGTTAAAGTATTGTTCTGTGGCTTTTGCACTGTATCTTGTTTTACAGGAGGTCTCCAGATTCCAGTCGACAGATCCAGTCCTGGGGGTAAGTGTACATTGTGAAGATGTTCCTAATGCATTGTGTGGGCCACTAGTGAGAAGAAAAGGGGGTTGCAGTGTCCCAGAGGGCTGTGACCAAGTCATACCAGACAGTATTAACCCTTACCTCTGGGTGGAGGCACCCGCCATTGGACCTAGGCCCCTCAACCTGTCAGTAGTCAGTCAGGCAGGGGTAGTAGCCCTTGGGATAGCACCACCTGGGGGTTACACTTGTTCATTTTAGTAGGAAAAATGTTTAGACATTTTGATACGTAGTACAAAACACATATTTGCAAACCTTTTGTGATTTTTCATTGTATCTGAGTTTACAAACACCACACACGTTGGATATTATTTGCCTTCTTGTATTGTTTATGCATTCTACATACTGAGACTGGTCACATTTTTTATTGGTAAGAAAGGCCAGCCAAAACAAGCACCAAATTCCATACTTAGAAATGTCGCTGGTGATATGTAGATACTGACCATGAATCTACAGGCTCCACTGTTTTTTCAGAAGAGTCTCCACAGCTAGCTCCAAGATGCAGCAGCAGGATGTGATTCTGGAACAAGCAGCAAGGACAAAATGGCAAACCTGCTGAGAAAGAGGAGCAAGAAAACCAGACTAGTCAGACACCTCTGCCTTGTTGGAGTACACAGGTTTTCTTGTTGGTGCCTTGGACAGTGGGACATGACTGAGCAGGTCTATCTTGATTTACCAAAAGTATTTGACTTGCCGGCCTTGTGGCGCTGAGGTGCTGGTCGCCTTACATCGTGCTACGCCAGTGACCCATGTTCGGGAACGAGCATGGGCCACCGGGGTGGTCAGGGAGGAGAGGGATAGAGCATCCGTAGGACTGCTGTCCCTCTCTGGGAAGGGAGGACACCTGCACTTTGGTGCATGACTGGCCCTTGGTGGAGGCTAGGGGCTAGTGCACTGAAACACTACAGAATGGGGGTAGACGAGGCAGATGCTCAGAGGTGCGTGTACAGGAGCATGCGTGCTCGCTTCTAGCGGCGTCATTGCATGCCTCGCCTACAGGGGCAAAAAATTACAGGTGGAAAATCTAGGTACTGGCGCTGCAGAATGACGGCCAGTCCCTGCAGGCGCCGTCCCTGCGATAGGCAGTAACCCCTCCAGCACCTAACCTGGAGTTAGGCAGGTTGAGGGATTCCCACTCCCCACCACAGGGGGCAAGCCATGGGGTAGCTGGAGGGTTAGGCTGCGAGTGGAGGATGGGGGTTGGGGAGCCGATAGGAGGTATCGCTGCCAGGGAGGGAAAAAAAATAGTATTTGACTTAGTGGACAGTCATTTGCTTATGTGCGTGCCTCCAGGCACGTGTCCTGTAAAACCTGAGCAAATGTTATGTACCGTATGGAACGTAATGAATAATTAACCCTAGATATGTCATTGTTCTGTGTCTGCATATCTGAGTAATTTTGTACCTGCTTAACTGTTCTCTTGACATCCTTATCATGTATGTATATTTTTATGGTACTGTATGTTAATTAACTCTGGGCTGCCCCTGAAAAAAGGACACTAGTCTCAGCGGGCCTACCTGATCAACGAATTTCAATAAATAAATTGTCGAAAGGCTGTATGATCTGGGCTTAGCAAGGAATGTATGTCAGTGGTTTCACAATTACATGAACAGGTCCCAAAAAATAAAGGTAGGTGATGCTGTCTATTTGCCAAAACCCATTAATACTGGAGTACCACAGGGGTCCATATTGGGACCTCTGCTTTTCAGCCTTTTTCTTAATGATCTGCCTTCTGCTCGCCAGAACTACAAAATCATCCTTTATGCTGATGATGCAGTCCTGCCAATCAGGGGCAGATCTGTTATGGACTTACAGTAACTAGTTCATGCCATGAAGACTTCGAAAGAGTCCAGGAATGGTTCATAAAAAATAACTTAATTATGAATGTCAAAAATATCATATCTATGGTATTTTGTAGTAATAGGAATATGCAAAAATGTGGTCAATTGAAAATGACAACTACCACTGGTGAGGAGTTGGAATAAGTACCCCTTTTTATGTTTGCTTGCACGCATGTGCAAGAAACATTATGCGGCAGCTTAGGAGAGAAGTGGGTTGTGGAGACAGGGTACTGTGGCAGCCAATGGAGGCATTGCATTTGGGGGCTTGGCACTGGTGGACCAATGGAGGCACAGTGTGCTGATGACTCTGGCTTTCAAAAGTGCCACCAAGTTGTAACGTTTTCGCCGCAGCAATCAGGGGCCGGCTCATCATTGCAGCGTCAGGCATTCCGCTGCAATGAGGGAGCGATCAGTCATTGCAGGGTGGTACCTTGCCTAGTATAATATTGTTTGTGAACGCGGCGGCAAGCCATCGCCATGTTCACAAATAATATTACACAGCACCCAGTGCCAAAGAGGTGCCCAATCCCCCTTGGCACCATGCGCCCCCCCAAAAAACAGTCTTTATTTGCCGACGGGGGGCTCAATCCCCATCGACTTCAGACCCCCCTTCCCAGTTTAATTTGCCAACATGGGGCCCACTCCCCGCTGGCATACTGTCCCCCTGCAAAAAAAACATTTGTTTCGTGCCAAGGGGGTGCCCAATTCCCCTCGGCTCTTGCCCCCCCATATGTGCCGATGGGGGGTTCACAATCCCTCATCAGCTACAGACCCCCCAAAAAAACACTAGAGAGGCACGCTGGGAGCCCACCCCAGCTTGCCAAATATCCCTGTTAAAAAAAAAAGTCCCACAATGTTTTTTTTTTTGTTTAACCTGTAAAACAGAAAACGGTCCCTTGTTGAGTCCGGTGGCCCCTCCCTCAACTCGCACCCATCCTCTACGCACCCTGCCTCTCCAAACCTCCTTCACTCCATACTTACCTCCGGAGCCCAGTGCAATGATCTTCAGTGGACCATGAGCACGTCTGCGCTCTTCAAAGCCAACCGCAAAGTGAATAAATGCCAGTAAGCTGTATAATGGCATAAATAGGGTTTTTTCAACTTTGGTGCATATCTCAGGCATTTTGGGGAATTTTGGCACCAGATTTTCAACACGGGGTTATTGGGACCCCTCCTCATGAACTGAACCACTGTCATGGTGTTTTTTGATCCCGAAAGTTGATTTCACGGTCACTGCGTGGAATCACCTTTTGGGTCTGATTAACAAAATGACAGTGCCAGTGTTCATGAGGTGGGCTTTCAAAAGTCTATGCTGCAAATTTGGTGGAAAAACCAAAAATTGTGTTTTTGAGCGCAGTATGCATGAGTGCATGCACGCCTATAACTTCAAGAATTTGCAATATTTCACCCCAATTTTCAACATTGGCACTTTTCCACACCTCCTTATGAACAGTACAGCTGTCATTTTTCTCATCCTGGCCAAAATGTGTTTTTGCACTTCCAGCTCAGAATAGCATGGTTGCTGTGGGAAATCAGTGTTTGGGACACATTAAGAAAATCACAGTGACACTGTTCATGAGCAGAGGTCTTAAAATGCCTACGTTGAAAATTTGGTGATGAAAGTCCATAAAATGACTGTGTTACGCACATGCATTGTGCAGTTTCCACGTATGCTCGAAAGTGCAAGCATTTTTAATATCCCCACTACAGATTTTCAACATTGCCATCTCTTCACACCTCTCTATGGATGGCACAGCTGTCATTCTTCACATCCTGCCTGATCTGTGTTTTTGTACATGTGGCACAGAATGGCACGGTCGCTGCTGGAATGCAAAGTTCGGGACACATTGACAAAATCACACTGCCACTCTTCATGAGAAGAGGTCCAAAATGCTTTAATGAGGTGGGGTCACAGAAAGGTCATGTTGAAAATTTGTAGTGCAAATACCAACAAACGCCCGGGGTGTTAGGGTTTCTAACCATAATGTCCCACCCTGTACAGACTGACAGGCATCGGGGTGTCCCTTTGGATTGCCGACTGTACTGCTCATGCCATCCCACCCCCATCCCCAGCCAGTGACAGGCATTGAGGTGTATCTTGGACTCTTCAGCCCCAGAGTTCACCCCATTCTCCTATGCTGCACCCATTTCAGCATATGTCCTTATGGAATGGGGTGACTGTAAAGCCAAATACCCCAAGGCACACCTCAACATGTGTCAGTGTCTCCAGAATGGGGTGAGATTACATAGCATGAACATCATGGGTGACGACCCAAACACCCCAGTGCCTGTCCGTCTCTACAGGATGGAGGTGGGGTTGGTGTGAAGTTCAATACTTCACTGCCAGTCCTATTCTGCATTAGTCTAACTCCTCCGTTTCCAGTGCTAATACCAGCAAGCAAACATTCGGCATTGACACATGCTTGTTTAAGTATGTAGGTGTTTACCTTGATAATACGCTATCATTTGCCAAGCCTAGTGATCATAACGTAAAGAAAATGAATACAAGACTGGGACTGCTATATAGGAATAAAAGTAATTTCAGTCAGGCAGCCCACAAGCTAGTGACCCAAAGTTTGTTACTTTCTCTGATTGATTATGGTCTGCCTGTTTATGCAATGGCACCTGACAGTGCATCGGACAGAATGTAAAGTGCATGTAATAGTATATGTCAATTTGTGTTAAACACAAATCTAGAGTGCCACCATTATGAGCTATACTTGAAATTGAATTGTTTTCCACCGCTCATCAGAGTCAATAACTATGATAGTATCTGGAGTTGGAAAGTTGTAAATGGCCAGATTACTACCAGTTTAAATAAGCTACTGTCCCAATGTTATAACGTAAACAAACTCTGGTCAGAGTCAACATGGCTGTGGAAAGTTTTTAAGAGCAGCAAGAGCATTGAGAAAAGACTATGCGGTGATCTCGCCACACCAGAATCAGCCTGCCACCTACTGAAGGATGGGTTGTAGCATAGCTGAAGCAGCTGCAGCAAGAGAAGGTGAGGACATGACTGATGCCTGTGTACGATACTCATGAGATCCCACCTGGAATACTGCATCCAGATCTGGAGGCCCCATCTGAGAAAAGAAAACATAGACAAGGTGGAGGTGGTGCAATGGAGGGCAACTACAATGGTGCAGAGCATATGGGATAAGACCTATGAGGAACGTCTAGCCAACTCAATATTTAAAATATTCATTTCATGTGGGTAAGGCATTTAAACCATTTTAAGTATTACATTTTTACAAGATATGCCAGTTGAGATTCGATATATGATGTATCAAATCTCAACTGGCATATCCTGTAAAATATCGCTTACAGTGTGGTCACGCTTTTACCCATTATTTCTAATTAATTTGAACTATGCAGATCTGCTGAGAGGCAGTTTCAATGCGGTCTTACATATTTTTACAATGTGTTTTCCTAGAATATGCCTGCTGATTGCTATATACTGTATTTAGCCTGGATAGTTCACAGAAGACGTGCCATCTTATTTTCAGTGGGGTTCTACATCTACACAATATTATGCTGCACTACATAAAATCAGAACACGCTGAAAACAATATTTTACATCTGGACTAGGCTACCTTGAATAAATACATTATAAAAATGGTAAATCATGACCAAATTGAAAACAAGATATTGCATCCAATCTGGGACATCCTGAGTAAATACAGTGCAAAAATGTGTAAAATGAAGATCCCTATGAGAAAGAGATGTAGCATCCCCCCATCCTATTCAGGATACAAAATATAGGATAAGAAACATTTAAAGGAAATCTACTGTAAACTAAACATTACTGTGTTCCACATAACCAAGACTGGCATAAACAAGCAGTTTCTTTATTGTTTTATAACATATTACAGTAAATTACAGTATTTCAAATGTTGTGACCATGAGGATAGTGTGTAGAGAGTGTGTGTGTGTGTGTGTGTGCATGCATGAGTGCGTGCGTGCGTGCATGTGTGTGTTTGCTGTATATAATAAACTGAGACAGTGTTTATCAGATAGTGTCTTAACAGGATAGAAAAACAGTGTAAATTGTTTTTGGAGACTCCTTGCTGAAAAAGGGTGACATTTATGAGGTATGAGTCTTTCTTGAAAGAGAATACCTGCCCAACTGAAGCTAGTAGCAAGAAAATGTTTAAATGCTAAGTATTTAAATGTGCAAGTTGTTGCATTTTGAAGAGGGTAAACAAATCTTCAGTTTAATAGGCCACCAATGTTTATCAAGCTGTTTCAGTTTCCTAATGGACATCTGATAAGCAGCTTGGAGTTCTGTCTACAACATTCTAAACAGAGTGAAGGGAGGCTGGCAGTATAGCCTAGAGGTTAGAGAAGCGAGGTGTGAACGAGCTTGATACATCCAGCAGACCAGACCTGAGTTTGATTCTCACAACCTCCACTTGCATACTGTGTGACTCTGAGCAAGTCACTTAGCTGCCCAGTGCTCCCAGGTTGCCCCTGAAAACAGGCACTTGTGCCAAGTGGGCCTAACCCGGTTACCAAAGACTAAAAAAAAAAAAAACTGTCATAGTGATTTACTGTTATGGAAGGATACACTGAATAATGTGTTCTACGGTATTCCAGTTTTTCCTAGCTAAAGCAAGATGACTCTAGGCTCCACCCACAGCCATAATAATATTACATCTCAAAACTTAAATATAGATATACTGAGTTGTAAAACTTCCCTGGGGCAAAGGTCTTTTAAAAGATTAGTGAAAATTTGTAATACTGTGCTACAAAATGTGTTGCACTGTAAGTCCCCAGGGCTATTTAAAAATAGGGAAAAGAAACCCTGAAGCCACCTATAGGTTGGGAGGGGAGTTGCTGGCAATCACAAGGGAAGAAAGAGACTTGGGCATCATCATCACAGATAACCTGAAATCATCCAAGCAGACCACTAACACAGTAGGTAAGATTGGGGGATGTTTGGGTGTATTAGTAGGGGTATCACAAGTCATAAGAGGGAGGTAATAATCCCTCTTTACAAGACACTGGTTGGGCCCCATCTGGAGTACTGCATGCAGTACTGGAGGCCGCACCTGCACAAGGACATTAACAAAATAAATGGAGGCAGTCCAGAGAAGGGCAACCAAAATGGTGCAGGGACTGTATCAAAAAACATATGAGGACAGATTAACAGAGCTCAATATGTTTACCCTAGAGAAAAGGAGGGAGAGAGGTGATATGATCAAAACATTCAAACATCTTAAGGGCATTAACAAGGTGAAAGAGTCCAACATGTTTCAATATAAGAAAACTAGCAGGACAAGAGGACACAGCATGAGATTAGAGGGAGGCCAATTGAGGGGTAATGTGAGGAAGTTCTTGTTCACAGACAGGGTGGTGGATTCATGGAATGGCCTACCTCAGGAAGTGGTAGATATGAATACAGTGCAGAGCTTCAAACAGACATGGGATAGGCATAAGGGAGCAATATAGACGAGTATGAACAGATAGGCCACTGGCAGAGTACAGGCCTATGACACATTCATAAGGTAGAAAAAAATGGTCAGACTGAATGGGCGTTGTGGTCTTTATCTACTGTCAACTTCTCTGTTTCTACGTTTCCATGTATTTTGCCAAAAATCCACAAATCTCAGGTTGACCTATAGTGGTTCACATCAGGTCACTTATAGAGCACCTATCAACATTTGTTAATCCATTCATCAAGTCTTTGGTTTCACAGTTGCTGTCCTATATTAGAGACTCCTCTCACATCTAACAAACTGTTGATAATTTAGAATTGCAACATGGTAAACCCCTGGGCCACCCTTAATGCGGAAGCACTTTACACCAATATTCCATGTAAGGGTGGCCTGGAGGCCCTTAGATACTGCCTTGTTGCAGTAGGTGACCTGGCCTCACTCTTCATTGACTTCCTTCCTGATTTGTTGTGCTGAATATGTAGTGACTTGCAACAATTTTGTATTTCTAGGTGAACACTATTTACAACTTTAAGGTATTGCAATGGATATATCTTTAGCACTGAGCTACATTAATCTTTACCCAGGATATTGGGAGAAAGATGTGGTAGGGAATATTAATTTAAATCCATTTTTTCATTGTACTGATTTGTACAGGAGGTACATTGATGATATTATGAGGGTGTGGCAGTGGTTTGTGGCAAAACTGAAAAATGCTGTACACTATTTGGAAAATTCAAATAAGAATTTCCATTTCATATAATGACAAAAGTGCACCTGTTTTGGATCTGATGCTCATTATGAATGAATCTAGTTATATGAGCACCAATCTTTTTAGAAAGCCAACAGATTGAAATTCAGTTTTGATGACTTACAGCTGCCACCCCTGCCACAGCATAACATTATTCCTGGAAGCCAGTTTTTGCATTTATGCGAAAATTGCAGAGAACAAGTTTTTTATGAACAAAGAGCAGATGAAATGACTTACCACTCTGTGGTGAGGGGTTATAACCCTCAAGTAGAAGAGTGAGCTTTGAGTCAGGACAGAAAAGTGTTGATTAATGGTGAGAAAAGTTATAGTGATAAAAATCAAATGCAAGATGAGGGCCTGTTTATCACTACATATGTACAAAACAGTTTTTCCTTCTCAGAGATGTTATACATGTAAATTAGAATAACAGCTGACCCTGTCTTTGAACTGTCTTTAAAGTAGCCTCCAGAGGTTGTATCTGGTAGAGCAGAAAACCAAAAGGATATCTTTGTTTCATCAAAATCTGACTGATTCCCGCTTTGGCACTCTAACTCCTGAGAGACGCAATGCCAGCCACAGTAATACCGGGTGGCATATTGCCTGCACCCTAATAGATGTTGGCCAGATTTGTGAAGCACCAATATGGGTGAACCATTTTAACAGTACTTTTCTTGGTGTAATTGTGTATCTCCTGCTTAGCGGGTAGATTGTGTGTAGGTGTAAACTGTTTTGTACTGATTCTACATACTGCCCTTTTTTGCAGACTGCTGTTGCTTCTCATGCATGTCATGCCACGTTTAACCAGTCTGTAATAGAGAGACATGGAGGATTTGTACCAAGAGGATAGATTGCAACATACTGTATTGCTTCTCTATGGCTAGAGCTGATTATATATGCTGATTGCTCACTTTTTGCCTTCTGTTGGCCATCAAGCCAATTGCCATGCAGTATAGTCCTACAGTCCAGGGAACAGGTAAGCAGTAAGACATGATAGGGTGTGCATAGAACAGATCTGACTGCATGCCCAGGGGTGTAGTAAGGCACAAGGCTGCAGGCTGAGTGCATTCAGCACATGGAAGTGCAATCAGTTCTGTTCAGTGCACACCCCAAAGTGTCTTATTGCGCTTATAAAATGGGTTCACCGTTTTAAAATTGTTTTATGTTAAAAACTGTTTAGACATAAAAAAACTGAAACAATTTAGTATATTTATTGTAAAAT
The DNA here is from genome assembly GCA_016271365.2 of Neoceratodus forsteri. NCBI lineage: Eukaryota > Metazoa > Chordata > Ceratodontiformes > Ceratodontidae > Neoceratodus > Neoceratodus forsteri. Next base: position 1,736,166,367 of record CM057449.1, read on the forward strand.
AGTCCTTCTGCCTTTGTGTTGTATAATTGCTTTAGGACATTTGCCCTCCATTGCCTTCCATAGTTACCATAGTGTGCAATGAGGTCAGCCCCCTGCCATGAAATCTGTGGTCATAGTGAGTGAAGCAGTAAAACTATATTATCCACCCACTTCCCCTGCTTAGTACAGGAATGGAGTAAGCTATTTATCAATTTATCAAAACAAAATAGTGTTGGCACAAGTGGGCATTTAAGAAAGGGTGGCTGCACACTTCTTCAGTGCCCTCTCCTTCACTGAATGCATGACCATACTTTAGTGAGCATCTGTACCCCCCCCACATACACATACACACAGTGTACTATGTGTAACAGAGTATGCAACCTCATTGGTTTTAACAAAAAAACTAAATCAGAAACAACTGATTTTATTTTCTAAACTGTGAGATGGCAGTGCGAAGGGCAGGTCAGACAGTGGGGGAGTGAGGTTTTCTGCAGGCAGGGACTGATATTGGGAAGAAAAAACAGAGAGTGGCCGACAGAGCATGACCAACAGTGCTGGTTCCTGTAAGAAGCATTTAATCACAAGTGAACTGATAGCAGGGCTGACTTAATTTTACCCTCCTCTATTTTCAGCTAAAAGGGGAAAGAATTGAAGAGTGAATGGCATCAGAGTTTTCCTGATCAGCCGGTAGGTCTGGGATGAGCTACGTTAGCAAGGGAAAACAATGGTGGCATTTGAAAAACAAATATTCTAATGTCTCGCTTTTTTTTTTCTTGCAATGCAGTCTGTCTATTGAGTACTTGTTTTAATCTGTGCACAGAATGGATTTGATTAGGTAAAAAAAAAACAATCAAAATGTAGGATTTTCTCTCCCTATTTTATAAAATCCAGAACAAATTGTTTGATACCTTTTATTGGACCAACAAGGATGTTACAAAAAGAACGAAGAGCTTTAGCTTTTGAACCAACAAGTCCTTCTTTGGCTCCCTGCACAAGGATTTGAATATCCATGATGCTTAGATAAGACATGGAGGTTGTATACCAAGAGGAAACTTTATAAAACACTGTCTTGGAGTAACTGAGATGCCACATCTCATTTTCTGTGGAGTACTGCTTGGGACAGCTTACAAACACTTATAACTATTGATACTGTACCTTGACTAACTTGGTGATGGGGTGAGAGTGGAACATTAATTTTGTTGTTTGGTGGTGTGGGATATCCCATTGAATACTGTATACTTTGTAGATGCAAAGCTATTCATCTGTTTTTGTTGACTGGAAAGGGAAGGCTGGGAAATAGTTCCAATTTTCAGCCTTGTATCAGGAGGAGAGAGTGGCACGCATGCAATCACATTTATAATGAACCAGGTTAATTTGTTGGTGGGCTACTGAATGAAGAAAATCTGGACAGGACATGAGGTAAGTTCCCCTACTCTTCTGAGAGGGAGGTGGCACTCTCCACTTCCTGTCACTGAGGTCTCTGGCAAGGAGGAGGGAGGTGCTGCCTGGGCGCATGAGTTTACCTCTCTCTCCACCTGGTGCACTGTGGAAATAAATCCGCTTCCTGTGTCTGAAGGAACAAGAAAAGATATGTCAGATTGTCAATTTTTGGAAAGCCTGGCTATAGAGGAGCTCACTCTGGAAATAGACTTAAAAGAAAAAGAGGCATACCTGTTAGCTCTGATGGCTGAGGAAGAGGCCAAGGTTGCCCAGGAGAAACAGACTTCAGTAGGTGACATGTCAGCTACAGCTTTCAGTAAGATATTTGATACTGTGCTACACGGGAGGCTAATAAAGACATTTAGCAAGCTGAGGGTTGCGGAGAAGGTGGTAAGCTTGGTAAGGCAGAACACTACAAAGCATCCCTGAAATCTGCTTGGGGCTCTGGCCAAAAATTTTGGAATAATATCAGAGAAATTTGTGGTAAGTCCCCTTACCCCCAACCCAATCTAATCAACATTGATGGCAGCCTTAGCTCTGACTGCTCCCTCATTGCCAATGCTTTCAACGCCACCTTCTCCAACCTAAGCCACATGCTCCCTCACAACTTCTTTGACTCCGGCACCTCCCATCACACCCACATCGCCACCTTTTTGCTTAAAAACCATTGCTCCCTGGGAGGCCAAACCCTATCTCTTAAAAGCTCTCAGCAAATTCCGCTTTAGTAGCAACACTGTGTACCTTAAACTTCTCTGCCTTACTCTCCAGGAGGTCCTAACCCCCCTGACTCATCCTCAATCGCTCCCTCTGCCTTGGGAAATTCCCCACCTTCTGGAAAAATACATCTATACCCCTATTTTCAGGAGCTGGGACACTACTGCTACAAATAAGTACTGACCCATCTCCATTCTCCCACCCCCAAGGCCCTAGAGAGCATTGTCTTGGACCAACTCACAGACCACCTCATCAGATATGACCTTCTGTGTAAACAGAAACATGGTTTCCACAAGGGTCACAGCACCACTACAGCTCTCCTTGCATTTACCTCCCACATCCACTCCACGCTAGACCGTGGGCACCTCTCAGGTGCTGTCTTCGTGGATTTATCCAAAGCATTTGACACAGTAAACCATGCCCTCCTACTGCCCTCTCTCTCCTCACTTGGACTCTCCCAGGATGCTTTAATCTGGTTCACCAACTATCACACTGGTAAGTCCCAGCAGGTCAAATTGGCACCTCCCTCTCCACTTGCCTTCCTGTTTAGTCTGGAGTTACCAAGGGCTCTGTCTTGGGACCACTGCTTTTTAGCCTGTATCTTAACTCTCTTCCATCAGCCTGCACAGGTAACATACTTCTATATGTGGATAATGCTGTTATTTACTCCTCCAACTCTGACCCTAACAAACTGCATCAATCCCTTCAAGCCTCCTTCTCTGAAGCTGAAAAATGGTTTGCAAGTCAACGTCTGGTTCTAAACTATAAAAAGACTAAAGTTATTTTCTTTGCCCACCCACAGAGCTCTCTCATGCACTCATGTCCCCCAGTTCTGAACTCTTTTCAATCCCCTCTTGACCAGGTGGATTACTTCAAATACCTGGACATCACCTTGGATTCCGCTCTCAACTTCCATAGCACACTCACCTCCTTGCCTCCGCCATTAATGCCAGAATCAGCCTACTCTACCGTTATAAAAACTGCCTTACCCCTGATACTCTACGGCTAACTACCTCCTCCTCTGTCCTCTCCCTCTTGGACTATGGAATCCTCATCTATGGTGCCACTGACACCTACACCCTAAATAGACTCTGACTATCCTTTAACAAGGCCTGTCGTCTCATCCTGGACTGCGACCGGTCCATGCACACCTGGTCTCTCTATAACTGCACAAACTAGCTCACCCTGGATAACAGGATCAAGTTCCACACCTGTTTGATGGCCAAAAAGATTTCCCTTGGTCTCTTTTCCCCCCAGCCTCTCTGCTCTTGTGCGCCCTACATCTGTGATCAGAATCACTTGTAGCTCAGACAAATCCCTCCTCCTTGTTCCCCACTGCCGGACCTCACAGTTCCAGAGAACCTTTAGCTACAGGGCCTCCACCTGGATGAACAATCTACCCAGCCCTGTTAAGACCAATGTCTGACTCAGCCCATTCAAATCTCTCCTCAGAAACCACCTCCGGTCTACCAACTCCTGTGATTGTAACTAACCCCTCCTCTCTCTACTCTTGTACCTTCCCTTCACCAGTCCAGACCCCTTAGTTCCCCCTTGACAATGGCCCCTGGCCTGCCTTCTCCTCTGCCCCCTCCCCTCTTACTTCTTTCTCTTCTTCTCCCATCTCCCTTTAGCTCTCACCCACCCGCCCTCCTTTCCATTTTCTCTCCCTCTCTATCCCTCTTGGAGTATAACTGAACAACTCACTGCTACTCCTTATGTATGATTTGTATATTCCTGGCATATTTTGCATATTGTAGAATATGGATATTGTAAAATATACTCCTCCTTATGTATGATTTTGTATATTCTTGGCATACTTTACATATTATAACCTGTATCTCCTGAAATTGTAACTTGTGTTTCTCATTGCTCAAACTGACGTGAAGCCTTTGTAAATGAGTCTCTGACTCAAAGGTGTTTTCTGAAACATACATACATACCTAAATAAATAAATTAAACTGGTTCAGGAATAGGAGACAGAAGGTGGTGGTAAATGTACGTCACTCAGGTGACAGGAATGTGTCCAGTGGAGTGCCACAGGGATTGGTACTGGGTTCTGTCCTTTTCAATGTTTTCATAAGTGATGTTGCTGAGGAACTGGAGGGGAAGGTGTCCTTTTGCAAATGACACAAAAATCTGCAACATAGTGAACACCCAGGAAGGGGTGGTGAGAATGCAAAGGGATCTGGGGAAACTAGAGGAGTGGTCTGAGGGTAGCAGCTGGGTTTCAATGCCATAAGTGCAAAGTCATGCACCTGACGCAGGGAAACCCAGGAGCTGTGTATGAGATGGGGAAAGTACTTTTATTCATTTATTTATTTGAAAAGGTTCCACCAGGAAAGACAACATGAACTGTAAACAGCTCATTTCCAGAAGCATCCTGGGAAGGGGGGGTCATAAAAATGGGGAGATCAAGCAAAAACACAATATAAAATACATACAGTGCAATTCAGATACATGAGGTGAAGTTTAAATACAGTACATTTCAATTCAAGACACAGACAGTATTGTATAAAAAAGAATGTGGTAAAATAACTAAGCTAAAGTCAGAAACATAGGATGAGACATACCAGGGTAAGCAAAACGATATGCAGATATAACATATACAGTAATAAACCAAGAACAGATAACTCATAAGGTATAGGCCAGGAGATGGAGAACATCTAGAAGTGTCAGAAGTAGCAGGCTGAGCACAGGGTTAACAAGTGCTAATTTAGATAAAAAAGAAAGGCAGTTATAACACAGTGGGGGTGAAGGGGAAGGTCAGGGTGGAGGAGGGAGGAGGGAGGGAGGAGGCGAGACAAACCAAGAACTATTCCCTTCAGGATGCTAAAAACCCTGCAGGGGACAGTACCAGCAGATAAGGTGGAGAGAGAGAGAGAGAGAGAGAGGAGAGGGGAGTAATGGGGGGCAGGAGGGGCATACCCCCAAAGCTCACTGCCTGCAGTGGCAGCCACGGCGCCTCAGTTCGGGGGACCTCGCCTGGCCTGAGGGCGCATACCCTCCCCAAGCTCACTGCCTACCGCGGCAGCCACCGGACGCCTTCTCGCTCCCTCCGGGGGAGCCGACGAGCAGTTCGGGGACCTCGCCTGGCCTAGAGGTAAAGACTACCTCTGTTCACCCTGAGGGACTCTGGTGTGGGGTGCTACTCGAAAGGAGCTTTAAGACTGTTTGGACTTCGTGTCCCCATACGATTTCTGACTGTTTTATTTTGTCTTATGGCTCTGTTCATTCCCTCATGTTTAGCCTCATGTTGTGTATGGTCCCTTAAGAACCTGTCCTGACTGTGTTTGAGTTAAACTCTGGTGCTAGGATTTGTGTTACCAGTTAAGTCTGCTTAGTTTAGTACAATTGTTTTGCCGTTTAGTCCCTACCTGCTCCCTCCATGTCGCCATGCTGGGCTGTCTACGCATGCGCAGTCTGGGCTGAATCGGGGTAGTAAGGTAAACTTTCCCGCTGCATACTAACAGCTTCCTTTGTTCTCTGCTCCCATTTTAGGCCGCATACCCCCATAAGCTCACTGCCTACCGGCCAGCCACCGGACGCCTCCTCGCTCCCTCCGGGCCTGGCACACAGTTCATAGGGGACCTCGCCTGGCCTAGAGTAGAGACTACCTCTGTTCACCCTGAGGGACTCTGGTGTGGGGTGCTAGCCCGATGACGCTGCGCGTCGTCTGCCCCGCCCGCCCCAGCCACCTACCCACCCAGGGGCGGCCTCAATTTATTGGCCCTCCCCATGACATCACTTCCTGTTTGCCGAAATACTAAGTCCCCACTTTCCCATTTGCAGGTTATACCTAATAGCTACTAGAGGCTGCTGTGTATTGCTGCTCTTATATTTTCTGACCCTGCTAGCCTTTGCTCTATCTCCTCTTTCAGCCTATCCCACTCTCTCCCCTCTGCCCCCCATCTCTCCTATCACTCAGCCCCTCTACCCTCACCCATTGTTTCCCTCCCCACCCGGTTGCCTCTAGGTACCGGCTACCCCTCTCCCCTTAACTGTCTTTTCCTACCCTGCCCACTAGGAGTCGCTATTTAGCTCCCCTTTTCTGGGCCCTCACACTGACAGTGGTCTGTCTCTGAATTGTGGATCTTAGCCCCTACCCTAGGCTGTCCCATAATACCCGGGGTGAGTTTTGAACCTGGTAGCCCACACACCTAAGGCGGGGGCCATACCACTGTACCAAAGTGGCACTAACACTTCCAGGTAGGCCTCCTACGCTCTTCTTTCCTTAACCCTACTCTGGCCTGTAGTCTCCCCCTGAAAATGCCTGCCCACTTCCTTTTAATTTGCCTCTCACTCCTTCTCTTCCTGAGGCCACCCTCCAGCCCAGTCGTCCTTACGGCTCCACAGTCCCCCCAACCTGGTGTCCCCACTTGCCCTCCTCTCCTACCATCCTCCTGTGCCCAAAAGCTTCCCCCCTCCTTCTCCACTATTACCTTGCACTCTATCCTACCACACCAACCCCCTACTCCCCATCCAGCCCCATCCTCCCACACCTACCTGTAACCTATCGCTCTAGCCTCCCTAGGCTGCACCTCCCTGCCTACCCCATGCATCTTGATGCTCCCCTACACCTCCCTTACTGCCCGAGTAAGTTCGCCTTCCACTGTCCTTGGTCACGGGCCGTACTTATCCTCCTTCTCCTGTCTGGGAATATTCATCCCAACCCTGGCCCAGCCCACAATAGCTCATCGACTGCTACCCCTGGGCTTCTTGTGGCATCTATGAATATCTGTAGCCTTCTGAAGAAATTTGATTCATTTCAATGCTGGGTCACAGTACATAAACCAGACATTATCTCTCTAGTAGAAACCTGGCTGTCAGACTCTGCCCTGACTCCCTGTCTCGCTCCTGGTTACTCCTTTATCGAGAAGATAGAGTTGGACCGGCCAGGGTGGGGCTGTGTGATCTACATCAAAGACTCCCTTACAGGCCTAGCCCTCCCAGCCCCTGTCCTTGATTTCAGGGCACAGGCCTAACCTAAAATTGACCACTGATCCTCTAAGGGTCCCCTCTTTCTAACTACTGCTTATGTACCTCCAAAAAATCAAACCCCAGCCCTGGTCTCGCTAATTGAGTATCTTACCTCTCTACCCCACTCCTCTGCTCAACTCCTTGTGGACGATCTAAATATTAACTGGCTCAGCCCCACATCCTCAGCTACCTGTGACTCCTTCGCATCCATTGACCTAACACAACTTGTTGCCCAGCCAACCAGAGTGAATCCTAGAACGGGATCTAGCACTCTTCTTGATGTGGTCCTTACCAACCGGCCTAGCCAAATTTGCAACATTCAAGTCCTTCCGGATGGACTTAGTGACCACTGTCCCATACTTCTCCACTGGTCAGCCACCCTACCCAAATCCACAGCACCGCCAACACTATGGCGGCGATTATGACCAGGGGGGCTGAAGGGGCTTAAGCAACTCCTTGCCCAAATGGACTGGTCTCCCATTGAGACCGCCCCCAATATTGACTCAGCCCTAACCTTTTTCACCTCAATGTTCAACAAAGCCATTTTCACACCTTTAACCATACTCTGCTCCAAAGCACGGCATGCTCCCTGGGTCTCACCTGCCCTGCTCCAACTTCTTAAGGATAGGGATAACTTATGGCACCTTGCTTTGGAAACCGGTCGCCCTGTAGATAGGCAGGCTTACGCAGCTGCCCGGAACAAGTGTACCTGGGCCATACGCAAGGCCAAGGCCGAGCACTATCAGGCTTCACTCACCTCGTCCTGGGGGAATGCCAGAACCTTCTGGGACAAAATTAAGCAACTAAATGGGGGTGTATGTCCACCCTCCCAAATCTATATTGATGGCTCCATCTCCATGGACCCCACCCTCCTTGCCAACTCTCTCAATAAATCCTTCACTGACCTTAGCCCTGTTCTCCCTTGCAACTTCTTTGACCCCCCCTCCGTACCAATGCCCACCTCACCCACCCTTGGTTCCACCTCCGTCGGGTTACCGTCCACGAAGTCCGACCATATCTACTCAAGGCCTTAAAGGGCAATACCACTGGCAGTGACTCCTTGGACTCCTGTCTCCTTCACCAGGTACTTGATTTGGTCATTGTCCCAATTACTAATCTCTTTAATAAATCTCTCTGCCTAGGACAATTTCCCTCTGCCTGGAAAATCGCTACTGTCACACCCATACATAAGGGTGGTGATAGGACCGCACCTGGTAATTATCGTCCAATCTCTATCCTCTCACCTCTCTCAAAAGCCCTAGAAAAAATAGTATCCACCCAAATCTCAGAGTACCTAACCAAATACAACATACTCTGCCCTGAGCAGCATGGCTTCCGGGCTGGGCACAGTACCACCACCACCCTCCTTGAGTTCTCTAACTTTCTTCACTCCTCCTTGGACTCTGGCTCTCTAGCGGGTGCAGTGTTCATTGATTTGTCTAAAGCCTTTGACACTGTTTCCCATCCCCTCCTGCTGAAGGCACTCAGCCATGTTGGCTTTGCTGCTGGTCCAGTCTCCTGGTGCACCAGCTACCTGTCTGACTGGTCCCAGCGTGTTAAAATTAACTCGACTCTCTCAAACGTCTGCCCAGTCAGCTCTGGTGTTTCCCAGGCTCCATTCTTGGGCCCTTGCTCTTTTCCCTATATCTCAACTCCCTGCCTTGCGCCTGTGCTGGTAATCTCCTGCTTTATGCAGACGATGCTGTCATCTTTGCCTCTGATCGGAACCCTACTACCCTCCAGGCCACCTTGCAAGCCTCTTATAATGAAGTTGACACTTGGTTCAACGAGCATAGACTAGTAATTAATCTTAAAAAAACTAAAGCCATGCTCTTTGCCCATCTCCAAAACAAGGCAAGTAATTTCCACTACAGGTCCTTGCCAGTTCGAGTTCCCACTTGAGCTGGTCCCCGCCTACAAGTACCTTGGGGTTACTTTCGACTGCCCTCACATTCCATTCCCACATCTCTGCCCTAGCCTCTGCCACCAATATTCGGCTGAGTATCCTTTATCGTCACAAAAACTGTCTCCCTCCTGATGCTCTCCGACTCGCTGTCATGTCCTCTATATTGTCCCTAGTTGACTACGGTTTGCCTGTCTATGGGGCTGCTGACCAGACCGCACTAAACAAAATCCGGCTCACCTTAAATAAGGCCTGTAGGCTTATCACCGGGGCTCTCAGACTCACTCATACCTGCCTTCTTTATGCCCAGGCTAATATACTTGATCTTGACGAATGGCTTAGGTATCAAATCAGCCTCCTAACTAAGAAAACTCTCCTTGGTTTGCCTGGGCTGACTGCCTCTATCCACCATGCTAAACCTCTAGTGCAAACCAGATCCTCCTGCAAATCCACACTGGAAGTTCCTTGGGCCAGGACCACTCAAGGCCAAAGGGCCTTCCTATACCGGGCCCCTTCCTGGCATAACTCCTTCCCCTCAAGTATCACTGATGCCCCCTCCATCTCTCGTTTCAAAACCTCCTGCAGCCAACCACCTGCTTACTACGCGCAGCTGTTGCTGCTTGTAATTCTCCCCTGCTCTTCTCGATGACAAAGCTCCCTGAGTGGCTGCTCCCATCCCACTACCCCCCCCATTTTGTCCTAACCACTATTCCGCTTGTCTCAGCGGTAATGTCTTTCCATAAGCTAAGTTAATCCAAATTGTATCTGGCTACTGTATCATCATAACCACCTGGTTGTTACAATTGTCCTGCTCCAATTTGCTGTGCACTATTTATTTTTTTTTTGTTATTTGCTTGTTATTATTGTTTTGTTCTCTCTGTGATGAGGCACCTTTGCAAATGAGCCTCTGGCTCAAAAGTTGTAAACTGATGTTTTAATAAATAAATAAATAAAAATAGGGGAAGGGGGTGAAGGAGGCTCTTGCTAGGGTAACCTAGAAATGGACAGGGAAGGCATGGGGGAAGAGAGGGTAGTGAGGGGGGTGATGGGAAATTATTAGGCAGAGAAGGATATTATGTGCAGTTATAACAATGAATAGTGTGCTTACAGAGGAGGAGTGAAAGTACATGATGGGAGTTTGCAGAGTGAATTTCTAGTGGGAGGGAGTTCCAGATATTAGGGAACTTATATGAAAAGGCGGTGCAGCCAGATGAAGTGCACCATGGTGGGAGAGCAAGAGTTCTACGTGTGGAGGTGAGGAGGGTATGGCAGGAAAGGAGTGGGGTCGATTAAAGGGAGGACAAATAGGGTGTCAGAGATCCGAGCCAGAACTTCACAACTAAATTAGTGGTGTGTGACTGGCATCTGGCATGGAGAGAGGTAAAGGAGAGCGAGGAATAAAGGTCACAGTGATGAGTGCATGGTGGGCAGCCAAGTATGTAGTGGCAGAAAGAATTGAAGAGAGTGTCCAGTCTGGACAAGGTGGTTTTGGGGCGGAGCTGTAGACTATGTTCCTGAAATCGAGGACAGGGAGAATCATCTTTTGGATGATTTCTTTCCTGGCTTGCTGTGAGAGGCAGCTGGAGTGTTTGTAGAGAGCACCGAGTCTGGGGAGTAATTTTTTGTGGATGGCATCGATGTGTTCCCCAAAGTCTAGATTCTTGTCTAGCCACAGCCCAAGGTACTTAAATGAGGCTACATTATCCAGTATTGAGCCAGAGAGGGTGTGGAAGGTGGGAGTGGAATTAAGCCTGGCCAGGCTTTGTCTGGAGCTAAAAGTCACAGATACGGTTTGTTTTACATTCATAGAGAGTTGGTTTGCATTAAACCAGTGTTGGACATTGTTAAAACCCAGCTGAAGGCTCGTGGCCACCTCAGAGGAGGAGGAGTTTCCGAAGGAGAATAACACAGTGTCATCTGCATACATGTGGATACATGAAGGTGTGCAGGCATTAGGGAGGTCATTCAGGAAAATAAAAAATAACATTGGTCCAAGTACTGAGCCTTGGGGTGGGGAGACACCTATGTGGATTGGGAGAGGGAGTTACCCACTCTGACAGATTGAGACTGGCCTATGAGGTAGGACCGGAACCAGCTGGTGACTGAATCAGACAGGCTGGCTGCAGTCAGCTTGCTGAGGAGAAGGGAATGGGAGACAGTATCAAAGGCTTTGGCCAAGTCGACAAAAATGGCAGAGGTGATGCGTCCCTGATCCATTCCTGAGAGACTGGAGTCAGTGAGCCAAAGGAGGGAGGTGGTGGTGGACTGGTCTTTGTGGAACCCAGACTGGAAAGGGGTGAAAAAGGAGGAAGAGTCGAGGAAAGAGGAGAGTAGTTCCAGGTCCAGATGTTCCTGAAGTTTGGCCAGAGTGGGGAGTAGAGAGATGGGGCAGAAGTTGCAAGGGTTGGAGGTGTCCCCACCTTTAGGGAGTGGGATCATGGTAGCAGACTTCCAAGCATCAGGAACTGTGGCATGTAAAGAGAGGTTCAGATGATTAGTCAAAGGATAAGCAATAGAGTATGCAGAGAGGTGGAGTAGCTTGGGGTCAAGGCCATCAGGGCATTTTCACTTGGATGGATTTAAGGCAAGTAATACTCGCTGGGTGTCCTCTGGGAGAACGGGCTGGAAAGAGAACCATGGTGCAGAAGGGGACTTGGAAAGGGAGGAGGAGACATAAGAGGAAACTGTAGAGTCCCCGGAAGTAATGCAGGGAAGAGATGCAAGAAGAGAGGAGGTGCAGGTAGTTAAATAGTTATTGAATTCTGTGGCCACTGAGGGAGCGTCATCAATTGTCCGGGTGCCAATTTTTAGGACAGGAGATGAGGAATGTGTGTGTGTGTGGTGGGGGTAGGGGGGGACAGGGCATGGATAACCTTCCAGAATTTGGATGGATTATTGATGTTTTCCTGGATGGAGGTTTGAAAGTGCTCCACCTTGGCAAGGCAGATGTCCTTGGTGCATATGTTGCAGAGTGAGTGATAGCACTGGAGGTTGAAGGTGGTACCAGACATTTTATAGTCAGCCCATGCTTCATCTCTTGCACGTTGACAAACTATGAGTTCCACAGTGACCTAGGGAAAGTGATACTCGTGGACCCTTGCATTTCTAAATGGTGCATGCCAGTCCCAGACATTCAGGAACTGTGAGCTAAAATAGAGCAGGGCTGAGTTAATGGAACAGGCAGCGGTAATTGGTGTCCAGTTGCTATTGGACAGGTCATTGTGGAGTGAGGATAGATCTAGGGAATGGAAGGAACGGAAGTTGCGAATGACTGGAGGGGTCTTTGCACAGTCACTTTTTCACACACAGTAGTCCATATGATGATCACTGAGTGTGCCGGGGAGAATACCAGAGTTTATGACATGGTGGGAGAGAGAGGTCAGCACCCAGTCAATTACGGTATGTTTCCCTGATTCGTGATTAAGACCCGTTGGGTCAGAAATAAGTTGTTTTAAGTTTAGCAAAGAGACGTGGTTGTAAAGGGACTTTGGGATAATCATATCTGATGATCTCAGGGTGGTAGGGCAGTGCAACAAAGCAGATGGTAAGGCTAGTGGGATGCTGGGGAGCATAAAGAGAGGGAATTCTAGCAGAGAAAGTAGGTGGTGTTGCCACTGTATAGCTCACTAGTGAGACCCCAACTAGAGTACTGTGTACAGTTCTGGAAGCCATGCCTCAGCAAGGACATTGACATGGTAGAAGCAATCCGGAGGATGGCTACCAAAATGATATTGGGGGGGAGGAGGTGCATGAGAAACCATATGAGGATAGGCTGTGGGAACTCAACATGTACTCCCTGGAGGAGAGGAGTGAAAGAATACGAGACTGAGATCTATAAGTACCTCACAAGGGTGAACAAGGTGCAGAAGGGGAGTTTCTTTCTTTCAGAGGAGAGGAGCACCAGAACATAGAGGCATGCAATGAAGCTTGAGGGGGAGTTTAAGAGGGATGTGAAGAAGTACTTCTTCACAGGAGAGGGTGATGGATGCCTGGAACTGCCTGCAAGAGGAGGTGGTGGAAGTGAAGACAGTTGGGGGCTTTAAGCATGTGTGGGATAGGCACATGGGTATAATACATTTAGAACAAGGAAAGGGGAGGGACATCTGAGACCAAATAGGGTCTGGAGATTTGTAATAGGCAGTGAAATAGGGCAGACAAGATGGGCCTACCAGTCTTTTTCTGCTGACAAATTCTATGTTTCTATTGTCATGGTTCGTGTCCACAGAATCTCATATAAACAGAGTGAAAGCTGAACTGTCAGAGATGATCAGCTGCAAGGAAATGATGAAAAAGTCAATCAGATATTAACTGGGGCTCCAAAAATGATGCCACCACTCTAACACGGAAGATTGCATCAAGTGCAGATATGCTGGTATCTCCGCCCTTTCCCACACAGAGGCTCTGGAACTAGCTGGTTGGACTCGGTCACTATGTGGTAGAATATGGCTTCCAAACTGTTCACTTCCAATGTCTTGGATGCACTGGCTGAGGCTGTCATGACAAACTGAAATCTCCACATCAGGGCATCATGCACAGTACTGACTGCAGAAGCAGACTCCCAAAAAACAGGTGTAACCCCCAGGTGGCACTATCCCAAGGGCTACTACCCCTGCCTTCTTGACTACTGACAGGTTGACGGGCCTAGGTTCTATGGTGGATGCCTCCACCCAGAGATCAGAGTTTGTAGTGGTTAGACTAGCTTGATCACAGCCCTCTGGGACTCCGTGACCCCCTTTGGTTCCCTCTAGTGGCTCACACAGTACACAGGAGTTACAGCCCCAATACCCCACGTATATACACTGTTCACTCATAAAGCACCACTTACCCTCGAGACTGATTCTGCATCACGTCTCTGAGGACTCCCTGTAAAATAAGGTTAAACAACATACACAGTGAAATACAATACTGTTTCCATAAGTACCAACACCACAGACAGTATGTAGTATAACAACAACAAATCTGATTTATTTAGGGGACAGTTACACAGGAGGGGGAAATCGGGTTAGTGGGTGGCATTAAATTACAGTACTGTGCACACATACAGGGTCTGAAAAGTCACACTTTGGGTACCAGGTTGGGGGCTAGCTAGGTCCATTGCCTGGGGTTGGCGGCAGGTGCAGTGGGTGAGGGCCCTGTGAGAGAAAATATGCACAACACCCAATTGTAATCCGGGCCGGATAGCTCAGTCCAGAAGCAGTGAAACAATTAAGCAATAAAAGACGCGACCAGGGTGTGGTATATCATGGGATATCGTCACCTTGGGTGGTTGGGCATGGAGGCCGCGAGGCGAGTGCGTCAATGACCGGAGTGACGATATCCCATGATATACCACACCCTGGAGTGACTTATTGCTATTATGAACTGAGTTTGAATTTTCATAAATAAAAAAAAATAAAACACAGGTTTTTAAATGTTTTATGAAAAAGTTTTTGGGTGATGTAGGAGTACATTTTGAAAAAATAGTTCTCAGACAGAACAGAACAGAGCAAGCAGGCTGGTGGCGCTGGAACTTTTTTGAAGCCGTGATGATGTAGCCCGATATCATCATGGCTTCAAAAAGCTCTCTGCCAATCAGATTCCTCTATTTACGCTCCTCAGTTCATAACAAGAATTACATGACACTCAGGCTGCAGGGGAATACCCTGATTTGTACTCACAATACCCAAGCTGAGAACTGGATGGTGGATGTTCTTCTGGATTGTCTGAAACAACAGGACATGGAGACAAGGTCCTTGTGACTGGACCCCACTGCAGTTTACAGCAAACGGATTTAGCCTGAGACAAGCTGGGGTTTGCTTCCAGCTTCAACACACAGCACACAGCACAGAGGATTGGAAATAGCGATTCCCCACAAGCACTACGCACATTCATATGTAAAAGGAAAGTACTATACTAGGCAGGCTGCTCCTCGATCCCGATCGCACTTACTGCAAAATACCCAGGAGCACACACAGCAGCTTCAGTTCCTGACAGACCAAGCGCAATTCAGCAATTTCTCCAGTCTTCTACAGGGTGAGCCTGGTTTCCACACTTCTGGTGCTTCTTTCTCCTCACAACTTGGATTCAGTCCAAACTGGCACTCACAACTGCTGCAGGCCGAAACTCAGGGCCTCACATGCACTTCCTGCACAAAACTATACACCGCAGAAGCACAGAGCTCCTTCTCTCTTCACTGTCACAACTGATCTGATCTTTCCAGTCACAGAGCAGGGCATTTCCTTTAGCTCCACACCATTCTGTTGGCTGGTTCGGCTGTCACTTACATTAAGACTCCCTCTGTTTGGTGAAAAAATGCTCCAAGGTCAAAACTACATTTCCCAGAGTCACTGCCCATACAATCCCCTTGGTGTCTGGCTCAAAATTGAGAGCCCAAGTTCTGATTCATCCACAGGCTCCATCTTAAGGTCTCGCTATCATCCTGATTGGTCCAAGTCAGCAATTCAGGACCAAAATGAAAGAGCTACACTGAAACAGTTTGTGCTGAAATGAAGACAGGTTAGACAAACTACATTTTCTCAGTCACGCTAAATGATTTCTGGCAAACAGTTATATCTTTCAACAAGGCTCCCTCTGCACATGTAGCGACGGCAGAGACAGAGTGAATTGACAGCAGCTCGGGTGGGATTCGAGCATTAAATACACAGTCCCCCCATACAAACTAATTAAGTCTGCAAGCAGACAGCTCTTAAAGAGACAGTACGTGGAGGCTCAAGTAGCACTCACTTGGAACCACATTTAAACAGCTCAGACACCAAACACTGCCCAGACTTGGAGCATTCAGGCAAGCTCCTGGAAGACTTTTGGGAACCCCCATTTGCAGGGGGGTTACACCAGCATACCTTTTAGTACTGAAGTCCCTTCTATGTTTGAATTTTGTGAATCTCTGGCAACAAAAAATGATTGAGGATGTGCACAAACTGAACAGCTGATCCCAGACTGTATTGCTGTTCCTTGAGTGCTACTGATGTGATTGTCAGTGAAAGCACTGAACCTGGAGCTTCAACTTACACATCACAACTTACAAGGGGCTCTGTATAGTAATACTCCTCCAGGTCCTAGAAATGTTTTTAATTAGCAGTCTCAGTCCACCACTACAATAATCTCTGAGCACAACCAGGGAGCTCAAGGGAAAAAAAGCAGAGGGATCTCAAGGGCAAAATGCTGAAAAAGACAAAGAACCTCAGCACAAAAGCACCATGGCAAGGGCTACTGGAGAAGGGCATGGGCACAAAGCCAGGCCTCAGAGAAATGCAGAACTGCACCTACTCCAGTAATGTACATAATGATCAGCGAGGAAGAGGGTGCATCGGCTTCTGTAACTGAGAGCAAGAGCGCTGCTACAGTATCCTGTTTTAAGACAGCAGCATGACACCATGCGAAAGTAGGAGATGCTGTATTTTTGCAACCACCACAGCAAAGGATTCAACTACAGATACTGTAGTAACTTGGATTTTTTTTATGAATTTGAGAAATTGAAATTTAAGGAAGTAAACGTTTACTACTACAGAGCTTCACTACTCAAGCACAGGGAAAAAGGGTGGACTCTGTGGGGCCTCAGACTCGATAAAAACACCAACTGGTGGATTCTACCAAGAAGCATTTAAAAAGCAGTATGAAGCCACATTAAGTGCCTGTTCATTAGAAATGGTTAATATTTTAATTGACCGGAACCAAACTCAATGCACAGACATCTCTAAACAGACTGATGAAGTGGAAGTAGAGCTTCTGGAACTCAAGGATCGCCAAGATTTTACTAACAGAGAAGCACAGTTAAATAACAAAGTAGCCTATGAAAAGAAGTGGTAACAACAAGAAAAGAAAACAGATTCATGAGGGATACACAGGACTGTAAGAGCAAAGCAGATAGAAACATAGAAACATAAAAGTTGACGGCAGATAAGGACCGCAAGGCCCATCCAGTCTGCCCATTTCTTTTTCTACCTTATAAATGTGCCATTGGCCTTTGCTCTGTCAATGGCCTATCTATTCATACCTATATGTATTTCTCCCTCATGCCTATCCCATGCCTGTTTGAAGCCCTGCACTGTATTCATATCCACCACTTCCTGAGATAGGCCGTTCCATGCATCCACCACCCTTTCTGTGAAAAAGAACGTCCTCACATTACCCCTTACTCGGTCTCCCTCTAATCTCATGCTGTGTCCTCTTGTCCTGCTATTTTTCTTATATTGAAACGTGTTAGACTCTTTCACCTTGTTAATGCCCTTAAGGTGTTTGAATGTTTCGATCATATCACCTCTCTCCCTCCTTTGCTCTAGGGTATACATATTGAGTTTTGTTAATCTGTCCTCATATGTTTTCTGATGCAGTCCCTGCACCATTTTGGTTGCCCTTCTCTGGACTGCCTCAATTTGGTTAATGTCCTTGTGAAGGTGTGGCCTCCAGTACTGCATGCAGTACTCCAGTTGGGGCCTAACCAGTGTCTTGTAAAGAGGGATTATTACCTCCCTCTTCTGACTTGTGATACCCCTACTAATACACCCTAACACCCCTCTAGCCTTACCTACTGCTTTAGTGGTCTGCTTGGATGATTTCAGGTCATCAGTGATGATGTTGCCCAAGTCTCTTTCTTGCCTTGTGACTACCAGCACCTCCACTCCCAGCCTATAGGTGGCTTCAGGGTTTCTCTTCCCTATGTGCATGATCTTGCACTTCTTTGTATTAAACCCAAGTTGCCCCTCTTCCAACCATTTTGCTAGTTTATCCAGATCTCTTCTCATTCTGACCACCCCATCTGGATCATCTACTCTGTTGCAGATCTTGGTGTCATCTACAAACAGACAAACCTTACCCTCCAGTCCATTTACAATGTCACTGATGAAGATATTGAAGAGGACTGGCCCCAGAATTGATCCCGGAGGTACCCCACTTGTGACTTGCATCTCTTCTGACTGTATACTGTTTACCACCACTCTCTGTTTTCTGCCTGTTAACTAGTCTGCCACCCAGTTGACCAACTTCTGACCCACCCCAAGCCTACCCAGCTTATTAATCAATCTTCTCTGTGGAACAGTATTGAAAGCTTCGCTGAAGTCAAGGTAGGTGACATCAGCTGCTCCCCCTTGGTCCACCACTCTGGTAACCCAGTCAAAGAAATCTATGAGATTAGTTTGACAGGACCTTCCTTTTGTAAACCCATGCTGTCTTGGATCATGTGCTCCTATGGATTCCAGGTGTTGCACTATCCTTTGCTAAGGAGTGCCTCCATAATCTTGCCCACTACTGAGGTAAGACTGACTGGTCTGTAGTTCCCTGCCTCCTCTCTGCTACCACTCTTGTGGAGCGGGATCACATGAGCCCTTTTCCAGTCTTCTGGGACCTCTCCTGTGCTCAGAGACTCACTAAATAGTTCTGATAATGGCTCTGCTAGTTCCACCCTTAGCTCCTTTAGTATCCTGGGATGTATGCCATCAGGTCCCATTGCCCTGTCTACCCTAAGCTTATTGAGCTCTTGTAGGACCAGTTCTTTTGTGAAGGGACTAGTGCTCACCTCCCTCCCCCCTGTGTCCATGGTGCTGAGCTGTGGGCCCTGCCCTACCTTCTCTTCAGTAAATACTGAGCAGAAGTATCTATTTAGGATAGATGCTTTTATATGGTCCTCCTCCTCACATGCCCCCTTATCTCCTTTGATCTTAGCAATACCTCCTCTGGACTTTCTCCTTTCACTAATGTGTCTATTAAAAGTCTTGTCACCTTCTTTTACTGTTTGTACTAGTGTTTCCTCGGTGTGGGTCTTTGCCTGCCTTACTGCCTTCCTTGCTTCTCTTAAGGAAGTTTGGTATGCCTCCCTATCTTCATCCCGCTGTGTTCCCTTGTATTTCCTGAAGGCCAGCCTTTTGGCTCTGACCTTTTCTGCTACTGTTTTTGAGAACCAAAGTGATTTCCTTCTTCTTTTGCACTTCCTTTTCTCTCTAACACAATGGGATGTTGTTTCAAGTATTGCATCCTTAATGCTTGCCCACTTTGCCTGTACCCTCTCACCTGTATTTCTTTTTGCCAGGGCTAGCTTAACTCTGTTGGCCATCTTATCAAAGTCAGCTCCTCTGAAGTCCCATATTTTTGCCTTGGAATGGGATGATTTAGTTGTAGTGGCCAAACTGAACCATACCATGTGATGGTCACTGGCTCCAAGATGACCTTCTACCTGGAGATCTGTGATCCTTTCCCTGTTAGTCAGTACTAGATCTAGGATAGCCCTGTCTCTTGTGGGTTGTTGTACCAGTTGTTTGAGATATTTGTGTAGCATAGACCTCGAGGCTCTATAAGAATAGGAAAGCCATGCTACAATCCAAATGCAGACCATGTAGACTCAAAACATCTAGAGTTAGATATTTAAGCAATAAGCCATGAGAGGGTGTGGGTTATGAGGGAATTTACCACAGCTGGCGTGGTTTAGCCATGCGGCACAGCCAAGTGATAAAATCCTTGCCAGCCATGGTAAATCCCCCATAACCCATACCCTCGAGTGAGTTATTGCAATTATACCATGATTTGCTATATGGTTGTATTTATAAAATTTATTGTTTTTTTTCTTTTAAATAATGATTTTTTCTTTTTTAGAAATACCCTTATGTGGAAGAAAATAGTCCCTGTATTTCCCCTGTACCTTTTGAATCCCTGCCGTCCATTGTGAGCATGCCACCGAACGCAGTGAGCCTGTAGTGCATCACCGTGCTTGGTTTACATTTACGTCCACCTCCAAAGCCCAACTCTGAGTACAGGTTTCAAGATTTCCCTCTACCACTCCATTTTGGATTGCTGCTGTCTAATGGGAGTGTGTCACTGAACCTAGTGAACCCGTGCCACATTGCCAGATATAGATGCGTAGCAGCATCGCCGAGCTGTTCCATCACTTTTTTTTACTGGTATCAGAGGTTAGCGATTATAGTTAGCGGGAGATAATATGGTGGCTGTCTCAACTCAGATTGGGTATCAGAATGACTTAGTGTTGGGGTGGCACATGACTATAGCAGGCTGGCACCTTTTGCGTTGATTATTAGAGGATTTGCAACATTGGTAAGGTGCCAGCCTGCTGATTTAATTAGCTGCTGTTAGATGCCCATGGTATAATATGAGTCAAACTATCACAGAGACACGTTTGGCATGTGTTGACTAATCAGCTATCCCTCAAATAAACAATCTGTGCTGTCAATAGGTGCAACCAAACAGACTGACACCAAGAAAGGGGAATCAAACAAGGAAGTAGGCCCCAAAAGACAAATAAAGTGAGTTAACAGGGGTAGCAGCAAATTTGGAACACCACTGGTGCACTGGCCTCAGGAATCCCAAACAGATGTCCTGAATCATTTACAGATTATTCTGATTTATGAAGTGAGTGTCCTTAGCTAACATTTCATTTGTACCTGACCCTAAGGTGAACTGTTTATATCCATGCCCTTTATATGTGGCGCTCCAAGCACCTCCCCCAACATGTTCACGTC
Source organism: Neoceratodus forsteri (assembly GCA_016271365.2). Taxonomy (NCBI): domain Eukaryota; kingdom Metazoa; phylum Chordata; order Ceratodontiformes; family Ceratodontidae; genus Neoceratodus; species Neoceratodus forsteri. The sequence goes on from CM057449.1 coordinate 1,736,186,842, forward strand.
CTCTTATTTTCACTGGTGGAACACTAGTGCTGCTGTATATATTAATCTACCAAATATTCACTGTCTTTTTATTTTCACTCTAATATGGAACCAGTGAATATAGTGAAAATAAAATGACAGTGAGTATTTCCTGCTATACAGTATAGATATGGGGTTATGTTAGAAGCAGCACATACCAGGAAATAGAACATTGACTGCACCATATTATTAACCCCAAAAGTGAACCATTATTGTACTTAGCAACAAGAACTTTGTCACTGAATTCAATAGGTTAGCCCTCAAGGTGACTAATGCAGTAAGGAAAAATTGGTATGTTTTGAAATGTGAGTCTGCCATTATGGGATGTCCAGAATTACCTATACCCAAGTTTCAAACATCAGGGATTTTGTTACTCAGTTTTTAGTCTCCTTTCCCACCACCATGGAATCCTGGATGGCTCTTACCTCCTCCGGCAGGTTTCTTTCAGTGTACCAAATGCAATATATGTAAATATGCATGCACAGGCAAGACCTTCTTACATCCTCAGGAGATTTGTAGTGTTGTGGTGAGACAGTCCATTCACAGCAGGGCTCACTTTGTCATATCTACTCTTTGGTGCTCATGTCCAAATATTTACATGGGTTGTACTGCATGTCAGTAATGTACCTGTATTCAAGAGTATATTTGTTAAATATGGCTGGCAATGCCGGGTTCCCCCATTGGAAATATATTTCCAGGAGTTTCACAATCAGAAACCAAAAATTCTAAAGTGTATGGGCATTTAACATGTTACAGTGCCTAGATGTGGGGTTGATCTAATTAAAAAGCTACTTCAATGCATCATAAGGTGGAGCTATGCTCTCATATCATTGCAATTAATTGGCCTTAAAGAGCTCCTAACACAGCTGAGACAACTCTAAAAATAAACTCTGGTCAGAGCCAACACAGCTGCTTCAGAGCAGCAAGTCCAAGTGAAAAGTACTTGGAGCTCCCATGACTGTGCCTGAGCAAGAAAGAGCCCACTAATCACAAGATGGCCACTGTGACAAAAGTTTGCATGTGTGATACTCGCACATGCACAATGAGCTCAAAGTGGCCATCTTGGCATGACGGACTCTATTGTTTCACCTGCAATTGAGGAAGTGATGGGCAGAAACAAAATAGTGCCCTGGCAGAGGGGAGTTTGAGCATCCCACAGAGGGAAGGGGTGGTAGTGAACTAACCCACCAGCACTGATGGCAGATCTGTTGGCATGGGGCCGCAGCACTATGAAAGTACAGAACTGAGGTATCCATTCATGTGCTTCCAGAGACCCTTTTTACTCTCCTAGCAAAACGTCTGCAGGCTCTGCCTAGACAGCCATAGAAATGTAACAGGCAGGCATAAATGTAGCTTATATTTCATATTTTATTCTGTAATACTCACCAGTAGGCACCTGGTGTTGTAAATATGCAGATGATTGCAAAGTAGGTGGCATTGCCTATAATGATGAAACAGCCAAAACTTTCCAAGATTGATAAACAATCATTTGACTCTCTGGGCAAATTAACATAAATTAGTCTTTAATGAACAAAAATGTAAGGTCATGCATCTTGGAACCCAGAACTTAAAATATCAATATAGTATGAATAATACCCCGCTTGAGATCTGTGCAGATGAAAAGGACTTAGGAGTCTGGATCTCTGATAATTTAAAATTTGACTTTCATATGGTTAAAACAGTCAGGAAATGCAACCAAATTATACATTGCATCCTGAGATCAATAAAAAGTAAGAGACTCTGCAGTTATCCTCCCACTATACACAAGCTCTTGTACGTCCACATTTGGAATACTACCTACCCTTCAGTGTGCCTTATTCTACTCAGGGAAAAAACAGAATAGAAAGAGTACAGAGGAAAGCCACTAAACAAATTTTGGAGGTTAAAAGGAATGCAATATCACGATAGATTACAGTATTTACGATTATATCCAATGAACTACAGATATCTAAGGGGAGAGTTATGCTTGACCTTTATGGCTAATAATAACCCTGAACTATTTGAACTCACTGATCTAAATAAAAATACACATCATTATAGGACCACAAGGTCACATAAATCAAGACTCATTGGAGAAAGGAATAACACTGTTAAAAGGAATCAGTGGTTTACCCAGAGAATTGTTAATACTTGGAATACAATACCTAGACATGTAGTACAGAGTGGAAGTATGTCAGTATTCAAAAACAGTTTCGACACTTTTATGGGTGAAAATAAGTTCTTATTATCCACTACTGGGAGTAAATGGTGGCAAGTTCATTTATGGACTTCGGTCTTCTGAACTTGATTCTAAACTATGAAACTATAAAACTTATATCCTTATTACTAAGGGTATTTGCATGAATGCAGTATCTCTGCTCTTTTAGTTCTGGCTGCCTGTCTACACCTGACATAATAATTCTACTTATGACATCAAAGTATGTTGCTGTGGAGAAAAATATGTAAGCTATAACTCACAACAGGGCACGGGTATATTGGGCATTAATGCATGCCCCAGGTGCATTGTGAGGCATGAGGCTAAAGGCAGAATTACCTCCAACCACCTGAGAAGTGCATTAATGCCCACTATACCCATGCCCTGGAGTGGGTTATTGCACTTATAAAATTAATTGTTTTTTTACCAGTCCCCACCCTCGCCCACCTCCCCATGTATCTCCAATCCTGCCTCTGCCCCCACCCACCTCCCATACTCCCCCTTACCCCTGCACCTCCTACCCCCTCGATCTCCTACCCTCACTTTCTCCCCATCGACCCCCACTCCTCCCCTTGTCTTGCTCATAGCTCAAGTCTTTGTACTGGTTATTACATGTCTGTAAATCAGTGACGTTATGTTTGTAACTAAAAATGATGACTGTTGCACACGCTGACGTGGAACCTTTGTAAAAGAGCCTCGGCTCAAAGGTATTGTAATCCTAAATTGAAATAAATAAATAAAAATAAAATAAACAATATTCAGAAACAGTTTAAATAATGATTTTTTTACGTTATTTTTCTGCCACATAAACAAGTTTCAAAATCAAACATTGTCACATTTATTTTTTTTATTCTTCATTTATTCTGTTTGTTTTTCTGTCAGTATTTAATGAATATTTTACAGAAAAAACATGTTTTTCCTGAGTTGATATTATTAAGGACATCACACGTCATTCAAAAGTAAAACATGGAAGCATTTTTTTTCTTAACTTTACATCCAGCCGAACTACCAACTTCCTACAGCCCAAGGCATGAAACGCCAATATAGCAAAACTGCAATGAGATTTATTTATTTATTGAATTTTGTTGACTGGGTATGTCCACTGGGCCTCTTGCAGCCCCTTTTTCGGGGTGACCCAGGATTAGTTACAAAGAAGGGAACACAGTTTAAGATCCAATACATCATACACGTTGGTGGTACATAGCAAGCAAAGTAACAAGACAAGATTACATCTTGGTAGGTTAATAATACAGGAGAGACAATAACAGAGTGATAAAATTCAGTAAACAAGATGGAATTTAACTTATGTAAACAATAATATCCGATAGGTTGGGCTGCACTGGGAAATACTGGACTGCCCAGGGTGAAATTAGGCCCTATGCCACAGGCAGAGAGCCTTATAGCCCCTGCAAGGTCCGGTATTTCCCAATATTGCCCACCCTGGAGGTTATTACTGTGCTTAGAAAATAGCTCATAAGTTATAGTTTTAATAAATAAATAAAAACGTTTTAATCAAGTGTAATTAATGTTTTAAACAAAGAATAAAATACATTTATCTTGTAAAGTAGTCCCTGTCTTGTGTTGTCCTTGACAGTAGAGGGTGCTTCTTTTTAATAGAAGAAATTTTGCTTGAGTGCATACTTGCCCGGCATGTTTATGCTACTTGTAGTCCTATGTGTTAAAATTAGGAAGGGAGTTAAGGCTACATTTAGGAGTATCAGTTGAAGAGAACATTCAAGGTCCGAGGAGAGGATTTTTTGGAGGATGGGACATATGTTGAATTAGCCACTTGTGATGGAATCTCACTGTTCCAGTACTGTGATTAATTAGTATGACAGCGGGCAGGGAAAACATCCTTGGGAATGGTGGCAGCGAGAGATTTCAGCGAAGTTTTTACAAGTGATGAAAAGAAAAAAAAATGAAAGTGCAAATCTCGGGTCTAAGGAGAGGATGGAGCAGGTAAGGAAGTGTGTCCGACAGGGTGGGGGTTATCTGGGCTCCTACTGTAACTTTAGTGGATCGGGAGAATGGGACTCTGGAGCAAAAATGCTTAACTTCGGCATTCCGGACATGGAGATTTGCCGGTTTGAAAAGTTTTTTTTTTTTATATTATGGTACGAAGTTTTTTTGGTTGGTAGCCTATGGAGCAAGCAGACAGTGGTGGATCGGAAATGTCACTCTGTCAGGCATGATCGGAGGCACGCTTTGACAGGGAACCCATAGAAAGAAAAAACAAAGGTACTTTCATTTTATAAAAAAATGTGCTCAGGTTTTGGGGGTGGATTGTTTGTGGCCACTTAGCAGGGTGGATGTCCGCTAGTAAAGATTTTCATAAATGTCTTGCGGCGGGCTGGGGCTTGCTCAGTCACCTACTCACTCACAAAGCAAGAGATAAAAATGGCAACTAGAAAGTTTGAAAATTCGTGGTGACCAATGATATTCCAAGTAATGGGGCACCCTGAATTGGTACTTGTTTTTTAGCAGGCTCTGTCAGAAAATACTGGCCAGCTAATGTCAGTCTCCTAGCCAATCAGAGAGCTAGGATTTACTTGCCCATTTTCTAATAAGTATTTATACAGTGTTAAAAGTATGACAGAACATAAATGCTTGAGCTACTATTAGTAGGGGCCAATGTGATGCAAGGTGTTTTACAGCTACTAAGGCATGGGAGTGCTACATTAAAAATGGTATATATTTTTAGCTATTATAACTTTTGTGTAAACTGTAATGAAAAGTAAGTAAAACACAGACCTTTTTTTTTGGAACTCTATGACCATTTCAAACCATCAACTGCAGATACCGTGAAACTGAAAGAGGCTGAATTAACAAGTTAAGAACACATTTTTTTAAAACTTTTATAAACAGTACTGGTCTTCTGAATGCTGTTTAATGTGATAAGCATTTCTCAGATATTTTTACTTTTATTACTGATGTGCTCTTGATAAACTATGTTTCAAATATGGTGCAAAAAATGAGATGTCAAGCTACTGAACATCAAAAATGTCAGTTGGAGCAATTTCTTGCATTTCTATGTTAGGCTCATGTAGAGATCAGCATGTAAAGCATGGGTTTCCTGGGCATTAATTAATGCCCACATGATGTCAGGAAACCAATGGGATTACTAGAATAGGTGTCTTTTATGGACCATTTTATAAGATACCATAAACAGGGGATTGTGATGTCAGGTGTAGAGAAGTAGCCATAGTAGATATAAATTATAAAAAAACAAAGACAAGGCGCTGCGTCAGCATGTGTTCTAAAAGCAAAACAAAATGGTTATATTAAATGCACGCTGAAAATAGAAAATAGAGTTAAAAATCTACGTTTCGACCTTAGGTCTTCTTCAGGAAATATCTAAAAGAGAAAAAAAAACAAGTTAGTGTAGAGGAGAGGTAAAATGAGAGAGATATATATGTGGAGAAAGAAGAAGGGGGAGGCTAAGGGAGAAAAGTGATAAATGGTAAGATTAGAGAGAATCTGTGAAACAAAAAGGTGATGCGGAAAGATAAAACATAATGGGAGAGAAAGAGCTGGGGAAGTTCCCAGGTAGAGACTGATTAACAGGGCCTTGTAAGAAGGCTGAAAGGTGACAAATGTGTGAGAAGGAGACAGAAATGGAGACATATGGTGAAAATGAAAAAGAAAAATAAATCAGTACAAAAACAAATTGACTTTAGGGAAAAAAAGGGGAGGCTGAAAGATGTTAGTGGAAAATAAGTCTATCATTTAAACCAGAGGGCTGCTGGGAGCCAAGGCGGATGATCAGCTTGGCTTCCATGTTTTTTCTATGGTCAGGATCCCAGAAGCCCTGCTGAAGGACACAAACAGAAAGGTCATTGACATTGTGGTCCCTGGAGATAAGAGTGGGATACAATGGGTTTAGCAGTTTCACCATTCCTGACCGCTCTGTAATGTTCCTGAAGCGGTCAGCAAAGGCCTACCAGTTTCTCCGATGTAAATAGCTGAACACCTCCTGCAAAGAATACAGTACACTACATTGGTGGAGGTGCATGAGAACTCCTTGGTGATGTGAAAAACACCTGCAGGCCCCGATTCTGCAGGTGCGGCCACCAATGTAGTGTACTGTATTCTTTGCAGGAGGTGTTCAGCTATTTTACATCGGAGAAACTGGCAGGTGCCTTGCTGACCATCTGTAGGAACATTACAGAGTCGTCAGGAATGGTGAACTGCTAAAACCCATTGTATCCCACTTTTATCTCCAGGGACCACAATGTCAATGACCTTTCTGTTTGTGTCCTTCCAGCAGGGCCTTCCGGATCCCAACCATAAAAACATGGAAGCCAAGCTGATCATCCTTTGGCTCCCAGCAGCCCTCTGGTTTAAAATGATAGACTTATTTTCCACTAACATCTTTCAGCCTCCCTTTTTTCCTAAAGTCAATTTGTTTTTGTACTGATTTATTTTTCTTTTCATTTTCACCATATGTCTCCATTTCTGTCTCCTTCTCAACATTTGTCACCTTTCAGCCTTCTTACAAGGCCCTGTTATAATCAGTCTCTACCTGGGAACTTCCCCAGCTCTTTCTCTCCCATTATGTTTTTATCTTTCCCATCATCCCTTTTGTTTCACAGATTCTTCTCTTAATCTTACCATTTATCACTTCTTCTCCCTTAGCCTCCCTTCTTCTTTCTCCACATATATATCTCTCTCATTTTACCTCTCCTCTACACTAACTTGTTTTTTTTTCTCTTTTAGATATTTCCTGAAGAAGACCTAAGGTCGAAACGTAGATTTTTAACTCTATTTTCTATTTTCAGCGTGCATTTAATATAAGCATTTTGTTTTGCATAGTAGATATAGACTAGGGGACAGGAATATTATTTTCATGCAAATGTTTTCAGCAATAAAGAAAATGGGGAATTAACTGCTGAAAATATATGAAGTAATGAAGAAAATGGCATGAAGTTGAATATAAATCTTACATTTTTTCAATATTTTCTTATTGCTATCAGGGGCTCTTTAATGACCACATAGATCTGTTTTGTTTTTCTTCTGAAAGTGGTCCTTGTATGTTCAAGTTGTATGGTATATTTCAGCTTTTCATATAGATTTTTCAGGTAATGACTATTGGTGCTGAGATTCTCTTCATGTGTCCTGTATAGGAGAGAATATTTTATTTAATTTAGTATTCTTAATATAGCTATCTGTTCTCAGGTTGACACATAAATACATTGCTTTTCCTAATGTGGCTATCCCCTTATGTCTTTCAGGTGATACAGTCTTTATCTACCCTTGCATGCTGGTGGCTACATGGCGTTATGAACAGAACCAGCCCTTTCTATGACACTTGTAGTTTTTCTCTTTTCAATGTATACCCACTTTGTAAAAGGGTAGCCATACTCCATGTCTTTCTAGCTTTTAGTTCAATGTGCTTACACAACTTGGTATGATATATGCTTATGTAAATTAGATATATTGTGGCTATTCACCTCTCTATCCATGGGATATACCACCCTGTAGGGGTAGATGGCGAGGAACCCTAGAGAAGGATTCCACCCTTACAGGTGCTGCAGGAATGATTCCCTTGGCTAAAGGTAGCTTAAGAAGGAACCCACAGAAAAAGGAGACAGCCACTGGTGGAGGAGGGCAGGATGGTGGGGCGATGAGAAAACAATCCTGGCCAAGCCAGGGGAGCTGCCTTTTAAGGGCTGATTGGGGCATGGTGTTGCTCCACCCATTGAACTACATGCGTAGCCTTGCAATTCAATGTGCTTACACAACTTGGTATGCTTATGCAACTTAAAAATAGTGTGGCTATTCACCTCTCTATCCATGGGATATACCATCCTGTAGGGCTAGATGGCAAGAAACCCTAGAGAAGGGTTCCACCCCATAGGTGCTGCGGGAATGATTTCCTTGGCTAAAGGTAGCTTAGGAAGGAGCCCAAAAAGAGTGCCCAAAAGGATGTCATGCAGCAAAGTAGGCGAGGAGTCAGACTGATATCAAGGATGGGACAAGAGGTCAAGAGGTGTTGATGGGTAGGACTGGAGAGAAATGGGAGACAATGAGGAATGAGTAATGGATTTGAAGCTGACACGAATTGGGAGGAAGGACTTCCTAAGGAGAGAGGGAATAGCCAGGGCCACCATCTGACTCTGTCCAACAGCAGAATCTAACTACAGAACCTATGAAAGCACTAACTCTATCTAAATATTATGATCATCGGCACAGAGGAGAGGGAAAAAAATCCTTTGAGGAGGAAACCTCTGGGAAGCCAAGTCCTAAGACACTTTCCCTCCAGGCTAAAGGACGTTTTGGTTAGTGACGGCTCAGCTACTGCAATGTAGAGTCAAGATCGAGGGAAGAGCAAAAGATTTCAATTTGGAAGAAGTTCTCGCTCTGTCCTTCTAACAGGAAAGCTTTTGAGGGTTGTGAGTGACATTTCTGCAACTAGATGCCTAAAAGCAAAGGAGGAGAGAAATGACAACCATGGTACTCAGGCAGCCTACATGAGCCTATGAAAAAGACCAGGTGAACTAGAGGCGGTCAGATGGAGAATGGCATAGATGTTGCCTCCAAACCCACTTGGGCAGCTAAAGGGGCCCTGCTGATGAAAGTCCCACCTCTCACAGCTTGAAGTTGTAAATTCTACATCCAGAGGGGTTGCCAAAATGAGGCATGACTGAAGGTCCACCCAGAGCGAAGACATTCTTACTATGGGCCAAGGAAAAGGACCCTGCTCTGAGCTTCCCATGCTCTATATGCGGACTTCAGGGGTGCAGAGTGAGACCGTCAACTACAGGCTAGCTGCAAGCCATGGAATAGTGGATATGGAAGGCACATCTCTGGGTGCAGAACAGATTGAGTCGAGACAGCATAAGACCCACATGAGAGGTATGCTCAGTTAGGTGATGTAAATGAAGAGACCCACCAAGAGGTTTGACAAAGTGAGATAGACCCTGACTTGGATCTGGAGGAGGTGATTGCAAGTAGCAACTACAGGAGTGCATGCCAACTGGATCTATTAATAAGCCAAATTAGGAGTGTATTGATTGCACAGGAGTGAGAAATGAATGACCAGGTGCAGCCTGCAGCCGATAGTGAAGGTATGAAGTACCAGGAATAAGCACTAGGTAGGAAGGAAGGTAGGTTATGGAGGGATGAGGTTCAAGAACGAATGGAGTTTGACATGAGGTAGAAGGAGAAATGAGTCGAGTGGTCCAAAATGTAGGACTAGGGTAAGAGAAGGAGATGAATAGCTGCAATAATGTGATAAGGAAAACACCCCCAAAAGAAATCATGAAATGAGGAAGGAGAAGTGAGGGTTAAAATAATGGTGGGAGCGCGATGGTCAGGAAGGCTGGAATGGCATGGTGTACAGGAAGCACTACAGATGCAGCGAAGGGAAGGAGGAGCTGTGTCGAGGCAGAGGAGGCAGGTATTGTGATGGAAGGGAAGACAGGGGTATTGGTGCAAGTGGGAGATGGTAGAAGCTGGCTGCCTGGAGCTGTGGTGCCCACCATGACCCAGCAGTCCTCCGCCATAGGAAAAACAGAGCCATGACTAGGCACCGCAACACCAAACAGCTAAGGAAGATGAAGAGAAAGAAACCAATGGAATGCTAGCAGCTAACCGGGCCAAAAGGAGAGAATATGAATCAAAGGGTTGCTCCCATGGGGATGGTGCTTCAGGTCCTAATGTGCGAAATGACAAAACAATGGAGGACCAAGCACTCAGTACCAGAGAAAGCCGTAGGCAAACTCGTCAATCTGGCAATAATCTCTTTTTTATTTTAAAAAGCAAATTACATGTGAAGAACGGTATAGCCCAGAGAGGCTACCTTCTACCATCGTTTCACACCCTGAGTGGATGCTTTGTCAATGTATAGTGCACCCCCTAGTGGCTGAATTTTATATACAATTTTCACCACACATTTAATTGTAAAACTCATGACAATGCCTATTAAAACATCAGCATTTTCCGATTTATACCAGTTCCTGAAATCATTTGTTATTACCTGTAAACTGCATTTCAAACAGTAAAAGACTGCTGTATTTATTACTTCAGATAATTGCATCAACTACTTTAAAAGCTTTAATGCAAACAATAAAACTAAAACTAGAAGGGAAAGAAATAACAAAATTCTTATGTTACACATGAACCAGTGAAAACTTAGTGCATTTTGTAAAGCAATAGTGAATTTTATCACTTTAGTTTCCCATCCTAATGCAAAAGTAAGATGAAGAAAGGTGGGGAGGGTGAGAAGAGGGATCTATGCACAGGGTGGGGAGGGTGAGAAGAGGGATCTATGCACATAATATCCATATGTGTGTATATATATATATATATATATATATATATATATATATATATATATATATATATATATATATAATAAATATGTATAGACTTCCATGTGGAATTAGCTTATGAATTTTCACTATGGGCCAAGGAATACCTAGAGAAGTGGAAGGAAAGGATGCGGATGTTAGCCAAGGAGGTGACCTCATCGGGGGGAGCAGTGGACTCCAGAGGAGGAGAAAGCAAATCCTGGTGGGGGACTCCATCATAAGAGGGATCCAGCTACGAACACAGGAGGGGGAGGACAGGGAGGTGAGGTGCCTACCAGGTGCCACGGCATGGAGGGATGGAAGGAAGATCCTGGGGATCACTGGGAAGGCAAGACGGGAGGGTGAGCTGGATGTCGTTATTCACCTAGGTACTAATAACCTGGCAAATGGGGAGCCAAAGGAAGTTCAGGAAGAGTTTAGGAGATTGGGGAGGGGTCTCAAGCAAGTAGCTACTTCTGTCACTTTCTCAGAAGTACTAGATCTGAGAGGCAAGGGAGAGCATAGGGGTGCATGCACCAGGAACTTTAACTCATGGTTGAAGAACTGGTGCTGTGAGGAAGGGTTTGGATTCATTGGTGACTGGGGACACACCTGGAGGGATGGAGGTTTGTTCAAGCCTGACAGCCTGCATCCATCCTGGAGGGGAATCCAAGCACTCAATTATAAGTTTAAATGCTACATTGATAAGCATTTAAACTAGCAAAGGGGGGCAGGCCAGCAAGGAGGGTACCTACTTGCTCACCCCCCACAGCTAGCAATGGAACCAGTGAACCGGAGGAATGGTTATCTCTACAAAGCAGTGTGCAAAAGATGGAGATTAGCGCCCAAGAGGTGGATAGGCAGAAAAGGGGCAACATTCAGCAGAAGGGCAGACAGCAAGGAGAACCAGGGATAAAGGACAACCAAGGAAGGGGCTGGAGTAGAACAGCTAAACAGTCTAGGGAGGTCAAATCATGGAAAGCCATGTGTGCCAATGCCAGGAGCCTTAGCAACAAGATGGAAGATCTGGAGGCTGTCATAGTGCAGTCAGACCTGGACATTGTGGCCATCACTGAATCCTGGTGTAATGATAACCACGACTGGGAGATGGCCATACCTGACTACAACATATTCAGAAGAGACTGGGCAGGTAGGAAGGCAGGAGGAGTGGCACTGTATGTGAAAAATGACATAAGAGCCACAGAGATCCAGGAGGAACAAAATGGTGGGGAGGTACTGTGGGTTAAGCTGGAAAGGAAAATGGGGCCAGCCAACCGCACAGGTGTGGTCTATAGACCACCAGCCCAGGAGGAAGAAACAGATAGAGAGCTGATGCTAGCCATCCAAGGGATGGCAGACAAGGGTGAGGTAGTTCTGGTTGGAGACTTCAGTATTCCAGACATGGACTGGAGCATCCCAGCAGCAGCATCAACTAGGAGAAGATTTATCCTGGACTCCCTTCAGGGTGCCTTCCTCAAGCAACTGGTCATGGAACCAACTCGGCAGAAGGCAATACTGGACTTTGTGCTCACAAACAGGGATAGTGTTATGGGGGTAACAGTGGGGGAGCACCTGGGGAACAGTGACCACCAATCATTATGGTTTGAAATCACAGAAAGAGCAGAACCAAACCACACAAAAACATGTATCCTGGATTTTAGGGGGGCAGACTTTGGGAAAATGGGGAGATACTTGAAAGAGGCATTAAGGGGAATGGGGCAGGAATCAGGGGTTGAGGAACAGTGGGCAGTATTTAAAATGGGGATTACAAGAGCAACATAATTATGCATTAAGCAGGTTAACAAGAGGAAAAGGAAGAGGAGACCATTATGGTTTTCCAAAGAGGTAGCAAAGAAAGTGAAAGCCAAAAAGATTGCATTCAGGCAATACAAAAAGACACAGGCAGAAGGAGATTGGGAGAAGTACCAGGCGAAGCAAAGGGAGGCAGGGAGGTCAGTAAGGGAAGCCAAAGCTCAGACAGAACACATTGCAAAATCAGTGGGTAGAGGGGACAAAACCTTTTGCAGGTACATAAGTGAAAAAAGAAAGGCAAAGGGAGGAATAGTGAGACTGAAGGGGGAGGATGGGGGCCGCATGGAGGATGACAACAGTAAAGCTGACATACTGAACAGATATTTCTGCTCAGTCTTTACTGAGGAAGAGAAGGGTAATGGGTCTGAAGCGAGTACAAGGTGTGAGAATGGTGCAGAAATGGACACAAGTCCCTTTACATGAGAAAGGGTCCTGAAGGAACTGGAAGTAATAAGAGTTGATAAAGCAATGGGGCCAGATGGGGTGCAACCCAGGGTCCTTAAAGAACTAAGGTGTTGGCTGAACCTCTGGCTATCCTGTTTAGCCAATCACTGGAAACAGGGGAGGTACCCAAAGACTGGAGGACAGCAGATGTTGTCCCCTTATACAAAAGTGGGAACAAAGAGGAAGCGGGGAACTATAGACCAGTCAGCCTCACCACAGTAGTGGGGAAGATCATGGAAGCACTACTGAAGGAGAGATTGGTGGAACATCTGGTTGTCAATGGACTGCAGGACCCAAGACAGCATGGTTTCACCAGGGGGAGGTCATGTCAGACCAACCTCGTTGAATTTTTTGACTGGGTGACTAGGGAGGTGGATCAGGGGAGGGCAGTGGACAAAGCCTATCTGGACTTCAGCAAGGCCTTTGACACTGTGCCACATAAAAGACTATTACACAAACTGGGGAATATGGGTGTGGGCAGAACAGTAGTGTGGTGGGTAGGTAACTGGCTGGGTGGCAGGATACAGAGGGTGGCGGTACATGGCTGTCACTCCACAGAGGGAAGAGTGACCAGTGGGATACCACAGGGATCAGTGCTGGGACCGGTCCTATTCAACATCTTCATCAGTGATATTGCGCAGGACCTAGAAGGCAGAATTTCACTGTTCGCTGATGACACAAAGCTCTGTAACAGAGTAGACAGACTAGAGGGTGTAGACAGAATGAGAAGGACCTGCAGAAACTTGAAGAATGGTCAGGGTTTGGCAGTTGAAATTCAATGCAAAAGTGCAAGAAAATGCATATGGGGCACAAAAACCCTGGCACAATATATCAGTTGGGGGTGAGGATATAGCATGCACCAAGCAGGAAAGGATCTTGGGGTTATCGTCTCTGATGACCTCAAGGTAGGGAAACAGTGTGACAAGGCAGCAGGTAAAGCAAATAGGATGCTGGGATGCATAGGCAGGGACATCACCAGCAGGAAAAGGGAGGTCATAATCCCACTATACAAGACACTAGTGAGGCCCCACCTGGAGTACACTGTACAGTAAGGACATAGACAGGGTAGAGAAGGTTCAGAGGAGGGCAACAAAGATGGTACATGGATTGCATCACAAGTCCTATGAGGACAGGTTGAAGGAACTGAATATGTACTCCCTGGAGGAGAGGAGAGAGAGAGAGGGTATATGATAGAGACATACAAGTATCTTACAGGGAGGAACAGGGTGCAGGAATACACTATTATTAAGAGAAAAAGATGTTCCAGGACTAGAGGGCATGGGATGAAGTTGGAGGGAGGACGATTCAGAGGACACGTGAGGAAGAATTTCTTCACAGAACAGGTGGTGGACAAGTGGAACACCCTGCCAGAGGAAGTGGTGGGGGCTGAAACAATCACGGGATTTAAGAATGCATGGGATAGACATAAAAGGAATTCTAGAGGTCAGGGTTAAGGAGCAAAAGACTTCTAGGAAAACATACACTGAACTTACAAGCTCAAATGGACAGACTGAGTGGGCCATAGGCCCTTATCTGCCGACACTGTCTATGTGTCTATGTATCTATATATTTTCATGAGTAGCTTTATTGACCACATTAAAGTCCATACATCGGGCATAAGATTACCCAGAAGGCCCTTCTGGCTATTGTACTACAATGCATAAGATACACTGTTCAACTATTACCCTTTATATAACAGTTTGGCCAGCTCAGTGTGATCATTGAGACCTGGCCAGTCTAAAGCCCCCAATTGGTATATCCAGTAAGCTTCTCTATTTGCCAACCTTGTTTCAGGGTCACCACCCCTTGTTCCTAACATAGCTTTGTCAATCCCTGCAAACTTAGGGACATGTTTCACACTGTCTCTAGCTGTATTAATATGCATTGACAATGCATACTTTAAGTTCTTATTTAAAATTGCTCTCATGTGTTCCCCTATGTGTTCTTTAAATTCCTCTTAGTCCTCCCCACATAAAATACCCCACAACTGCAGGGTGCTAGATAATGAAATGCAATATTTTATACTTCTTTCCATCTTTTGGTCCCAGAAAACTTTGTGTCTTATCAACTACATTACAAAATTTGCAGTGGCCACAATGTGAGCAGTCTGGATTAGGAGATCCAAAAAAAAGGTTTTTTCTGTGGCATAAGCCGAACACTGTGTACTATCTGATCCTTTATAATTTTGTCTCGTTTAAAGGTGATTGTAGGTAGATTTTCTGACAAGTCTGGGTTCAATCCTGACAATATCCCAATTTTTATAGTCTTCTTAACTACCTGTGCATCTGTGGAAAAGGTAGTGACAAAGTTCATCCTTGTCACCCGACTCTGTCTGTTATGCTCCCTTTCCTGTAAAAGAACATCTCTAGACACTTTGTCTACAGTCAGCCTAGCCTTATCAATGATCTCTACCGTAACCTCTCTCCTCTATCCAGTTTGTTAAATCATCAGAATATTTTTTATATTCTTTTTCCTCAGTACAGTTTCTCTTCATCTGCATACATTGTCCCTTTGGGATATTCACTATCATTTGCCAAGGATGGCAACTACTAGCTTTTAACAGGGTGTTCCTGTCGATTGGTTTTTGATACAGGGAGGTCAAGAGGTCACCATTGGAATTTCTAGTGATAACAAGATCAAGAACATTTATTTTTCTATAGCTGTAACTAAATTCAAATCTGAAGCCAGGGTCTTGTGCCTCCAGATAATTTTTGAAATCATTCAATTTACATTCATCTCCATTCTATATTAGAATACAATCATCGATAAACCTTCTATAGAATTCAGTTTTGTCTCTATAGGGGTTTCCTTGTGAGTATATCACAGTATTCTCCCAAAATCCCATTGCCAAATTTGCATAGTTGGGGGCAAAAGTTGCCCCCATCACTATACCCATCTGTTGCAAGTAAAAGTTTCCCATAAAACTGAATGCATTCTTTTCCAGCACTATTTTGGCCATCTCAACTATCATATCTGTTGGAGAAATATTCTGCTTTCTCTGGTCCAAAAAGTGTTTAAGACTGAGTAAACCATATGAGTGTGGTATATTAGTATATAAGCTAGTAACATCCATAGTTACCAATAATCTATTTTCTCTCACATACATATCTGAAATCAGATTAATAATATCTCTTGTATCTTTCAGATATGAACAGAGTATTTCCATACAAGGTTTAATGGAATAATCTATATATTAAGAAAGAGGCTCAGTTACTGAGCACTGTCCCGATATAATGGGTCACCATGGGGGATTGTCTAAGGTTTTATGCACCTCGGGTAACATATAAAATACAAGTCTCAAGGGATGTGAAGTGACTAGATAACTCATATTCTTTCTGTGTGATTCTTGCGTCGGGTCACTAGCCAATGGTCTATAAGTAGTTCTATCTGATAGTAGCCTCATTGCCTCATTTACATAATCATTAGTATTCATGACTATGATTCCACCCCCTTTGTCTGTGGGTTTCACCGTTATGTTGGTATTACACTCCAGAGCTTTAAATGCTTTCCTCTGAAGTCTAGACAGATTGTTGAAACTGTTTGCATTCTGTACCCTGTTATAAAAGACTTCTAAATAATGTATACAGGCCTTATAAAAAGTGTTGACAGTAGGGTTCATTGGAGGAATGAATGTAGAACTTTTTTTTTTAGAGGAGAAGAACTCCTGTTTTCAGATCACACAGTTGTGACGCCTTCACACTCCCCCCCCCCCCAAGCCAGAAGTCTGTCTGTCTTCCACAAGAAAAAAGCATTTCAAATTCAATAACCTTAAAAATTTACTAAGGTCCAAAAAGGTCTCAAGCTTATTCACCCTCACTGACTATACATAATTTAAACCTGTATTCAACACACTTCTTCCTACATCAGTGAGCACATAACTGGATAAATTTATCACATTATTATTGCCACTGGCATTCTCACCCCCAGTATCTTTGTTGCCAGCATCATACTGAGACATTATCAAGTCCTGCATGTGCACAGAGAACTTTTTTTCAGGAACAGTCTCTAAACTTTCATCCCTTGGTGGACGTATGGAGAACTAGGACATAAATTCCATAGTCAAATTTCCATTTGAAATGTCAGTTGATTAAGCAATAAAGCACAACAGGGTGTGTGTTGTTGTGTAATAACGTCACTCCTGGGGTGGGTCGAAGCAGGGGGTGAAGCCGAGTGCTTCCAGCACCCCAGGAGTGACGTTATTACACAATAACACACATCCCCGGAGTGCCTTATTGCTATTATACAATGGCTCATTTATTTACAAAGAAAAAGATATTAAAAAAAAAATGTTTTAAATATTTTTTTCTCTTAATTTTCTGGTGTAGAAGTATATCTTTTGGCGAAAAAAAATTCCCTTTCTTATTTCTCCACTAGGTGGTGCTGCTGCTGTGTACTGCCTGATTTCTCAGTCTGGGCTTGTGTCAGTGTGTGCTCTGTGTGTGTTTGGAAAGTGTTACGTTGCCCCCCCCCCCCCCAATCTGTACTTTTTAGAAGACAGTAGCCAATGTCTTTATGGAGAGGTGATCTGTTGAATTTAAAAGAGCTTGGCTGTTTTTAACAGAAAGGCTGCACTGAACTGTAGTCGTGCTTAGAGGATCACTGGAATACGAGTGCTGTTTTGGTTTTGCTATGGAAATGGGTCCGTGGTTCTCAGGTGAGAGTGGCAATCACAGTGGAAGGCTGTTGTTAGAGTTGCTAGAGTTGCCAAGGTAATGGCACACTGTATGTTTTTCAACTAGGACACCAAGCAGTACAGTCATTAACAGCTGCTGACCTGATCAACAAGTGGAGGCTGTGGTGCACATACGCTGGGTTTATCATGGTGGCGAGCTGCGAGGAAGCCGTTTTCTTGTACGTCTTATTTAGTGCAAATGTTGTGCTTGGAAATTGTTTAGGAGGAAGATAGAACACCGATGGATGTTATCTTACTGGATTCTGAGTGTGGAGTTTTAAATTAGTTGAAACCAACTGTGCTTCGCGATGGCTTGTGTGGAGAGAGAGGGAGGGTTTCTGTTGCTGTTGTGCGGTCACCTGTGTGCCTAGCCTTTTTCCAGTGATGTTGTTGTTCAATAACATCACTGTCCCAGGCACACAGTGACCAGTCAGGAAATGAGAAATTCTTCTGCCATTGTATAATTCATGTTTTAAATCATTAATATTCCTGAAAATGTATGTGTTTCTGGTTCTTCCTGCTGTAGAATCCTCTATTCCTGCCCTGTGCGCTTCCTCTGTTCCAGCCCCCTCCTGCCCCTCCTTATCCTCTTTGTGTCCTTCCCCTTATTCAAGATATATTTCTTGGCTCTCACAGGAGGGGGTGAGGTTGAGAAATGTCAATTTCTGACATCTCTTCTTCCTCCCTTCCTCTAAAAACTGTGGAATCAGAGTAATTTGAGCTAGCTTCTCCATCACTTGATTGGTTAGTGTTTCTTAATATGGATTTCAGCTCTTGTGACCAATTGAATACTCTGTCATTTAAATAGTCCTGCTCATCTCGTATAAATTTCTACAATTTGTTAGCTTTGGTAATAACATTGCATTTTTCGATAGAGTCTCGCAAACATTTCTGATAATGATCAAAATCAGGGGAGGAACTAAACTGTGAGATTACGTTTTCTTTTTCTCATAGCTGCACCAATAGCTCTTCTTGTAAACGCACAACGTCTCTCACCAAGCAGCCAACAAGTCCCAATGAGCCTTTATGTAACTCCTCCTTCCCTTTCTGCATAAAGATTTCTCGATCTTTCCCAAAGGCTGGATTTTTCCAAATTCTTAGCCCCCTCGGTACCCGCTGGATTTCAAGGTAAGCTTGCATTGTTTTATGCTGCCAGAACACCCGCCGTGCTTTAAATACTACACTCTCAAATCCTTGAAATGCTTTTCTCAGGTTTAAGGGTTCTGTGTCTGAAATTATTGCATTACCTGCAGTCAATGTAGTCAATGCAGCAGTGGCAGGTGTTTCACTAGTAAGTGTCCAAAAAGTCCCTTCCGTATCAGCAGTGTTCAGGAAAATGGTGGTAGAAAAGCTGAAGGGAGCCTCCCTGGAAAGAATGGAGAGAATGCAGTCCAAGGCAAGGCGAGGAGGCTAAACAGCTGAATAGAGTGTGAAGTAATATGAATGAGGGAATGCCAGTGGCCACAGCCAGCAGACAGTGTGAGGGTAGCTATGAAACAGCTGAAAAGAGAAAAGGAAAAGAATGCAAGAGCTGGCTGACATGGATAGGAGCGAAGCATGGTGGGGAATAGAAAAGTCAAGGAAAACCAAAGGAACAACCCATGGAATCTATGGAGTACCAGCTTTCTGGAACATTGGGCAACAACAGGAGAGGAGAGTGACAATAGAAAGAGGAGCGCTAAAGAACGAAGGAAGACTGGGGCAGGCGGGGAGCTAGAATGTAGAAAACATGAGGTACAGCCCACTAGCTCAGTAGCAGAGATGACACAGGAGGAGGAGAGGAGGGAGGGTCATCCCAAGCACTGCATGGCAGCTCAAGTCAATGATGGAAGAAGTCCCCCAGTCAAGCAAGACTTGGAGAGCCCGATCTGCAGGTAGTGAGGCATGAAAGTGAAAAAGTGAAGGGACACGGGAAGACTGGAAACACCGGGGCACAGCAAGCTTAGCAGCATCCTAAGGCAAAGGTAAACATGAAATGGGTAGAAGCCATGGCACTGAGAAAGATGGGGAACAGAACGCAACAGGAGTCAGGACGAATCTGCACCACAGAGCAAGCAGGGCTGAACAGATGATGAAACCATGACCCTGACAGGACAGGAACCAGAGAGGCTCCTTCAGTGACAGGCCAGAAAGTGGAAATGGGCAAACAGGGAGCACAGCGAAGGGTAAGAAAAAATGAAAGAAATGCAAGTAGCAAAGGGAGGGAGTGGAAAGGTGAAATGAGCAGAGGGAGTGGGGCACAAGGAAGTGCTGACAGGGAAGGGAGCGGTGGCCCTGGATGGAGCAGGGCTCTGAATGGCCGAGGAGTGAGCAGCAGAACGAAGAGGGAGCAAGCGGTCCCTCTTCCCAGACTGTGGCAGATATGGTCAGGGCAAAAAAGGGGTTGAAGGAAGAGCAAAGACAGATAAGGCAGCTGGAGGGGAAAGGGAAAGATGTGTGGCAATGAGGAGAAACAGCCAACAGAGCCTCCAGCTGCAATGAGAAAATGATCCTGTGCTAGCCAGGGGAAGCAGCCTTTTATGGTCTGATTGAGGTGTGGTGTTGCTCCGCACATTGAACTACAGGTGTAGCCTTGCAATTACCCTAGTACCCAGTCCTGCAGTTGGGAACTCCTTTTATTTATTTATTTTTTTTATTTATTCATTTTCGGATTACACTACCTCTGAGCACAGACAGCTAATTTACAAAGGTTCCATATCAGTAGGGAGGGGAGACAAAACATACAAAGGAGGAAAAGTACAATGTTTCCAAAAACAGTAAAATAAAGTGAGCAAATATATATCTATATGCAGTTTTATCATTCTAATAGGAAGAAAGTGTAGATGAGAGGGGGAAGGATAAAGATGGGAGAAAGAAAGGTAGGAAGTGACAGCCATAGGCCTTGTCAAGCTGCTGTGGGGGCGGGGTAGAGGCAGGGGGGTGAGGTGGGCAGGGATGCAGGAAAGGAAGGAGGTGGCAGCCATAGGCCTTGTCAAGCTGGTGTGGAAGGGGTAGGGGTGTGGGGGTGAGGTGGATGGGGGGTAGCCTGGGGCCTTGTCAAAGAGCGAAAAGGGGGTAGCCTTGGAATTATTGAGGTAACAGTGGAGATACAGGGTTATCCAGTTGTGAGGAGAAGATTGAATGCTAGTACAGTTTCAGATGAAGCAGTCAAAAGAAGTGTTGGTGGTGAGATGTTGATGTTACTTCAATTTGAATGGTCCCAATTTAGGTAGGGTAGTTATATCATTATGAAGAGTATTAAACTAGTGCGGTTCTCTGTAGGCAAATGAGCATTTCCCCGGGCTGTCTGGCATCTAGGAACATAGAGATGATGGCTGTTCAAGCGCTGCATATGCTGTGAACTACAGTGGGGGCTTAGCAGGTTTGTAGTGCCTGATGGCAAGAGGCCGAGAAATGCCATTTTGGCTCATAGACAGGTTTGGTATTGGATCCTCCCGGACAGCTGTAGCCAACCAGTCTCAGTGTAAAGATCACAGATGAGGGTTAAACGTGTGGACCTCGTGAGTAGTCTGCTTGCCCTATTCAGAGAAATGGATATCCTGCGCAGTGAAGACATGGGGCTGCTTCATAGATTACAAGATCATAGTCTACAATGGATATAATGGAACAATATATAGCAAGTCGGAGGGCTTCTGGAGTATGGCAGTGTTTGTCTATGTAGGAGACCAATCTTGATGTTGGCCGGCCTGGCTACATTATCTATATGTTTAGCATAGGATAGACAACTGCCTAAGGTGACCCCCAGGTATTTGAAATGTGGTATTTGTTCAGGAGGAACTCCAAGACAGTTTCTGATGGTAAGTGTATGGGATTTGTGTTTGTATCGGGTGCTGCTGAACATCATTACTTTGGTTTTCTTGCAGTTGAGGATCAGTTTATGTTTAGAGAACCAGTCCTCCACTTCCGCAAACCCACTCTGAAGGTGAAGTTCCAGTTGCTTGGGCTTGGGGTTGGGGTTGTGGCTGCAGGAGTAGATGACCGCATCATCTACATAGAGGAGGATCTTTTGAGGGCAGAAACGAGGAAGGTTATTAAGGAAGATGCTGAATAGGAGTGGCCCCAGGATTGAGCCCTGTGGCACGCCAGAGCGGAGAGGCTGTCAGTCAGATACGACATTGGCTATTTTCACCCACTGAGAGAGGTCTTCAAGATAACTTTTGAACCAAAGTGTTGTGTCAGGGGAGAGGCCAGTAGTGGTAAGCTGTTGAAGGAGTAGTGAGTGAGGGACAGTATTGAACACCTTAGTGAGGTCTCTGAAGGCATCTCCTACTAAGGTGCCCTGATCCAGAGATTGTTGAATAAAGCCAGTGAATTCTATTTGGGCTGAGGTGGTGCTGTGCCCCTTCCAGAACCCATGTTGTTGCAGTCATTGGATAGAGTATTTTTCCAGGTAGTCCACCAGTTGGTCAGCAACAATGCGCTCAAGTGCCTTGGATATTGGTAGGAGGATAGATATGGGTCTGTAATTTGCGTGATGGGTCCGGTGTCCATTCCTGTGCACTGGGGTGACTAGTGCTGATTTCCAAACTTGAGGAAACTGCGAGAGTTGTAGCGATAGATTGATGATCTTAGTGAGGGGTATCAGTACTTCCTCAAGAATGAGAACACCACTTTTCATATGCTAGTGGCTGTATAGGGTTAACTCCTTCTGATAACTTTCATGGTTTTTTCCACCTGTCATTTATCTCACCTGGTCCATTAACCTCATGTTTTCTATTGTTTTTTGAAGGGTAACACTTTTATTTCAGTCTGTTATTTTTACAGCTTGTGGCCCCTCCCGTTATCTATTTCTTCAGGTTAGAGCCTAACACCTAGGGTCCAGTCATACCTCAGCTCTGCTTTTCAGCATTTCTATTCAAGCACAAGTATTACTTTATCTTGCAGTACAACATTCAGAGTAATGCAGCGTGACAGTTCAAGGTTTGCATTTCTGTGAGGTTGTTTAACAAGAATTTTGCATTATCTGTTTTTTAAGCAATGTACAAAAATAGCTTTACGATAACAGTCTCTTCTAGATATAGCTTTAAGTGTACCCTGTAAAAGAGCAACCTGTCTATGCTGTCCCTCCCCCAGATGAAGTATAATTTAATGGATGCAAAGCATCACAGTTTTGTGTGTCAGTTCAATTAACACTTTGGTGCTGCATTTCTTACTTGTGCACTTGCTTTTGTGTTTTACTTTAAAACTTTCCAAGCCGGGGGCTACTCAGCAGTTACACTGCCTCAGTCTGTCTCCCCTTTCACCATATTCTCCCTCTTGACATTTAACTTGCCTCATCTCCTGTCAGTCCCCATAACCTGTTACTCTTATGAGCAGATGGCTAGCTGGAAAATTACATGCTACTCAAATTCTTGATGCAGCCCTCAAATACCTTTCAAAATGATTTTCTCACTCTTGAGTCTACCAACAGCTGGTGCGTGCAAGCTGCTACACTAATACCAGCTTGTTTTTTTGTTTTAACATTATTTACCTGTTTTATTCTTTATTATACTTTAGAATAAAGGAAGTTGCACATTGGATGCTTGTTGGTCACAGATCCAAAACAAAAACTAGAACCAAAACCAGAGGTGATTTAGCAAAACCAAAACCAGAACAAGATCCTCCCTCGTTTTGCATACCATTGTATTGGGGTTCTTTGTGGGAGGGGTGTGAAGATGGAGCATGGAGGAGTGCATGGGGCTGATTTTTGGAATTTGAATTTGTGTCTCTGATATCTGTATTTTTGTCTGACTTTGCACATTCATGTTTGCTAAAAAATATTTTTGTTTCACATTTCAGCTCCCATATTCAAAGGCCCCCAGTAACAACATGCAAAAGACAGTGCAGCACACTAATTAGCATGCAGTCATTCCAAAGTTATATTCATACATGCATAGCACCCCTTTCCAGCCCACTCTTCATGTATGAGGGCTGAAGAAACATTGCATAAAGTGCAAGGCGCAGCACATCTCAGACCCCTGCTGGTAACAGACATACAAGAGCATATGGGGCTAGTGTGTCCCAAACAGGTTAGCCCCGCTTCTCCTGGCTGTCATATTTAAAGGTGCTAAGAGGCCATCTGCATGTCATTATGTGGCCATTAGAAGCCCTGTGCAATGCCTATGTGCCTTTGCATGCATGGAGGCATTGTAGAGAGGAATTCAGCACTGCTCCTGACCCCAAATCCCATGCCAGCCATGGTGAAGTCAAAGGAGGATCCCAGGTAGTTTAGTGGTCCCCTTCCTCACCCAATCCCTGTTAGTACTCTTGCCCAATGGACACCCATTATGGGTGTGACTTATGATTCGTGGGCAAAGTGGTCATTAGAGGGGGTGATCCACCAGTTTTGGTGAGAAAAGATGTTATTTTGGCCAAGTTAGAGTTCAAAGTAAAAATGTAATGAAAATAAACTACCATAAGTCTGCTCACATGCATGGTAGTGCTTTCACCAACTTAATTTATTTCCAGACCATACATCCTGTGTCAATGTACAGCTTTGTATGTCAACACAGGGCACGTATGTGACAGATGAGGGCCAGCCAGGGTGGTGAGTGGAGGCTAAGTTCTCTCCACTGGTAATGGGAGATGGTGAGGGAGGCTGGAAGCTACTAAGGGGGGGGTGGGACCATTGTACACCAGGAAGTCATTACTACCTACAGACAGGGATCATTTGAGGGAAGCAGCAGACCTGGATTACCAGGAGCTATGAACAGGGATCGAGTAAGGAGGGAGGGGGTATCACTGAACTACCAGGGATTATTGAATGGGGATCAGGTGGGGAAACCACACGACTACCAGAGATTCTCCTTTGCATTCATTATGGCTACTATAGGGTTCAGGGGCATGGGGGAACAGTTTTATTTTATTTTATTTCACACATGTACTATTGCTGAAGCATGGGCGTTGCTAAGAGCAGGGATTTGAAAGCATTTACTAGAGCTGTCAAAGCTGCCTTTAAGCTCTCCAAAAACCCATTCAATATACTACTGCACCCTGTACGAAGGAGGTTTCCCCGATTTGTATGGGTGCAGTGGTGTATTTAATATAATTGTGTTAATCACATAGTGCTGTGTTGCGTGCCCCTTTCAATATAGCAGCAGCCGTGCTTACAGGCTGTAGGCTGCATTATATCCATTTAGCATGGTGCTAATCCTGTTAGTGTCATGCTAAACATTTACATATAGAGGGGCCTTCCAACTTTATTCTGTTGTTAATGATGGCACAAAACCAAGGGTTTTAGAGATAGCTATAAAATATGGATTTATGTTCTAAGCAGCAGTAGTCATAGCAGTCATATTTGCATCACCCCTGCCTCAACCAAAGTCTAATCGTACCTCTCAACTGTCCCTGAGTACGTGGGATGACCCTCATTGTACCCTTCAAAGTTGCTCTGTCCTCATTTGCTCTTCATAGAAAAGGTGGTGCCTTCAAAGAATGTGCTGCGAATTCAGACTTTAAAGTAGAAATTCATAATATTCTAACGTGTTACATCCCAAACAAAATGTGTACAAGTAAAGACAATGGTTTCCACAGTGTTCCCGGCCTTTATCTCCATGTTTGAAGATGGATCCCTCATTATCAGGGTCAGTGTCCCACATTGTCCCTCATTTTGAATGTCTGCATCCCTTATTTTAGTAACAAAATGTTGAGAGGTATTGGTCTAATATTATTTTAATTAGTCTAATAATAAATCCAAATATTTAAGATTGATATTAGGACATTTCCTCTCTCTCGGCATTCTTTTACAGATCCTATACACTGTTGTTCCTGCCAGCTGCCTCTTCGGTATGCTGTTGTACCACTGAGTACTGTATATGAAATGCCCAATCTCTTTGGGGCTGACTTGGTACTTGACGAAGGCAGTGACTGCACTGCACTGCAGAGTCCTCAAAGGATGAGCCATGTGTCTGTACTGTAGTTCGTCATTCTCAGCCTATACTGGATCAAATCTACAAGCCTATCTTATGAACAGTATCTGTTCTGGAGAAGCCTTGTCAGCATATTTTGCACAAGACTTTGCATTCCATGAGACTTTGTGCTGGGACTGAGTTTTTAAGAGCATGTGTGTGGTTTGGAGAGACACACAAAAAACTAAGATTCGTCTTTGTAAGAAATGTACTATTTGTATGAATTTTCTCATATAGTACTTGTATTGCACGGCCCTAGTTTTTAATCAGCTAGATACATCAAATGTCATGTTCCAAGATAAACTATTAAATACTGTGGGCAGAAGGAACAGTAAACACTGGAGGTGAATTTGAATCTGAAGTCGAATACTTTGAATACCAGGCATATTTGATGAATACCTGAATACTGGGGTATAGCTGAGGTGTTCGACGCCATGTATTCAATGAGACTGAGCTCATGTGAGATCTCCCCAGCCAGGACCCAGGCTGCTTAGAGGGCTTTCCAGAACTTTACCATGTGACTTGCCTAGCCAGTGCACAGAGACACTTAAGGAAGCTGTTGCTGTCTGAGTTGAGCTTTTCTGAAGTAGGATTTGGTTTAAAAAAGTAGTCTTTGCAGACGTGTTTTGGAGTCATCTGTTTTGTGAATCTTCAGTGGAGACTGTGCTGCTCCGCTTGACTGACTGATTGCTGTTTTAGGCCCTGTACACACTAGGGAGCTTAAAACAGTTTAACTGCCTTAAACCGTTTTAAGTTCCCGGAACATGGTTTGCGTCCACACTGTAACACGAATAAAACCGTGCTACAACTGTGTTCTAAAATCATGCTAAATCCCTGCTAGAGAGGTAGTCTTTAGCTTGGTTTTAGATAAACATGGTTGCCTTAATCTGTGTTAACAGCAGGGTGTACACAAACCGTGCTGTAACATGGGTTAAGGCAATCTGTCATACACAAAAAGCCTTTTTTTCCCCCTGTAGGATTAAAAAAAAAATCTACTGGTACTGTTGAGCTGGCAATGATCCTCCAATTCCATCTATGTATTTTTTCCACGATCCCTCACCGATAACGATCATGGGTATCCCACCATGCACTGCAGCACTCTGGCACCCATATTGCTTTGAGGTGTGTGCCGCAGTCATGCCTGGGAAAACTGATCGAGCTAGCACGGTTGTCGGAGCATCGGAATGTAATGTGGATGCTCCGACAACCATGCTAGGGACTGATTTACAAAACGTTTCTTAAAACATTTTTAAATCAGTCCCCAGTGAGTAGAGGGCCTTAGTTGCAGCAAATCATGTTGTAATCTTCAGGGTCTGTCTGCAGCTGCAGGCTAGCTCTTGCTTGCTGGCTGTCTGAAAAGCTCCTGTACCTGTCACTTCTTCAGATTTACAGTGCTGAAAGATATATATATCTATATACATATTTCATTTGCAGATAAAAATACTGTATCTGTTTGTGTGCGGAAGGCAAACTGTAGCATGTGTTCTGAAGATGCTGCCAGTGTGCAGTGGGCAGCTTTGCTTTCTTAGTTTCTTTCTGTAGCTATTTAATTATTTAAATTGCAATTAAAAAAATATATGTTTTTCTTCTTCTGATGCTGCAGTCTTTGTTTTGGCAGTTCACTTCCACATTTGCTACCAGCCACCACTGCAGTCAATACATATCAGAAGCGGGTCACCCTCACCTTTGCTTTGCAGCTTACACTTGTTCTTGCAGCTGAGCTGGTATTTCTTAAAACAACTATATAAAAAAAAAGTTCAAGTCCCTTTGTCTCGCCTCAGACTTTGCTTGCGCCCTGGGGTAGACTGGGGAGCACCTTTGCCAGTTTACACTAACTGACTGTACCTGTTATTTTGTAGAACATCTATATACAAAAATAGTTCAAGAGTTTCGGTCTCCGGGACACCACAGAGTTTGTCTGTGCCCCTAGGGTAGGCAGCGGTAGGGCACTGCTGTGGCCTGCACTGATCTTTAGCTGTTATTTGCCATAGAAAGCACTCTTTTTAGTTGTTGCTACTTCTGCTTGAAGGATTTCTGAGCTCCAGATTGTCATGTGTAAAAAGCCTTATTTGTTTTTTCACAAAGACATGGTGCCTTTGCTACTAATCCTAAATTTTTTTCCAAGGTGGTGTCAGAGTTTACTTTGAATCAATCCATCCACCTTCCAGTTTATTTTCTAGAGTATTCCAATCAAAGGGAGGCTTTGCTCCATTCTTTGGACGTACACAGGATTTTGCGGTACTATACGAACCGCACAAAGCCTTTAAGGAAATTGGATCAGTTGTTTGTTTTTTCGCAGAGAGGGTGCTCCTGTTTCCAAACAGTGTTTGTCTAAGTGCTTAGTGAATTGCATTGCTTATTGCAACTGGAAGTACAACAAGGCCCTTCAGGGGGTGGTTAAGGGCCATTCCACCAGGGGTATGGCCGCTTCTATGGCTTGTTTCAGAAATGAGTCTGCTGCAGATGTCTGTGCAGCTGCCACCTGGAGTTCTGTCCACACCTTCACCAAGCATTACAGTCTGAACATCACCTCTAGGCACAGGACCAACTTCGGCTTAGCTGTACTTCAGGGCATTCTCTCCTGATCTCTTGGCTGCTGATCTGTCCTCCTCCTGGTGTTGTTCTCCTGGTGATATCCGTTACTGCTTGAGACTCAATCCTCTGGTGCAGCCTGCTGCAATAGCCTTCCTCAAAGTAAGATAGTTTATACAGTAGTTCCGTAAGAACTTGACAGTAGATGTTCGGGAGAAGCTCTTGCAGCAGGCCCTGCTTTCCTTTCTTCCTTCCCACTGCTACTCTCTGTTCCTCTCACACTGCTTTTGCCTTTCTTCTGGCTCAGTTCTCCTTTTGCTGCCTGTTTAGGGTCTCTGGGAGGGGGGGGACTGAGGTAGGTGTGGGTGACCACCCACCTTTTGGATTTCATAGACTCCTGGATTTTTTGCAACCTTGATATCACATCCTATTGCGAACTACATTTTCCTGTACAGTCATGTCAAATATCTATGAGGCATGCCACAGTCAGGTGGAGAAATTGTTGAAACAGGTTGTGGGGGTTCTACCATGTCGAAGTTCGGCATGGTGAGATCCCCAATGTCGACAGGTGAAATTTCACCTGTCAGACATTGTGTGTTTTCTATCTGGGGGCTGCACACCCCGGACCCTCTTAAGATATCTAACTCCAAGTTGGAGTTGTTTTGAAGGGGAGACAAAAGATGGTGAAAAGGCGAAATTTCACCCTTGGGTCCCTCACAGTGATAATCTCGAAACCTATCAAGATTGTCACTGTGAGGGATTTTGACATTGTGCGTTCACTGTGCGAATGGCACACTGGCTGGGGGCAGAGTTTTCTACTGCATATCTGATGTATGGACCATTACAAACTCACTACATGCATACTCTTACAGTACTCTGATGTTCACCTACACCCGTAGCACATGGTGGCATAACTGCTGTTGACTCCTCCTCTTCCTCTGGCATTGGCGGTAGTCATGCCACTGGATGTGTGCTCTCCTTAGTGTTGTAGTCCTTTCAAGTGAACACTCTGCATTCTTACATGCTTGCAAAAAATGTTTGACTCCTGGATTAGAACAACAGGTTTGCATGTTGGGTTCTTTATTACAGATAATGGGAAGAACATGGTAAAAGCAGTTCATGATGGTCACTTCCTGGGAATACGCTGCTTTGATCATGTATTGAACCTTGTGGTCACTGGTGCTCTCCAGATCATTGTGGGTGCTTCTCAGATAGTTGATACTTCAAAAGACATCTGTAGTCATTTCCACCATTCTGCTAAGGCAACCAGAGAGCTACAGATTGTTCAAGACCTGATTCATTTACCAAACCACTGGCTAATCCAAGTTGTCAGTACACAATGGAACAGCACATTTTATATGTTGCAGTGCTTGCTGGAACAGAAGCATGTTCTACATCAGTTATCTATTGAGCAGGATGTTGGTGTCATACTGCTACACCCAGATTGGAGCATCATTGAGGGCATGATCCAGGTTCTGTCTCACTTTGACAAATGCATGTAACCACCCAGTCCCCTGGGGGTTACTAGAATCCCCTCAGTGCCAGTGCTAGGTAGGGACGGGCAGCTGGTGATTAGACAGTTATGTGAGTTTTTCACCTACTCACTCTCTTGTTTATTTAGCTTCAACTGAGAAGAGAGAAATGAGGTCATTTAGAACTCTCACAGCAGCATAAGCCACAGCTGACTGGAGTGTGGGATGGAATGTTAGAGTACAGTGGTCAGTTGGAGCTGAGAGTTTGAAGTGAGAAGAAGGGTAGAGCAGTTCTGTGCCTGTGGGCTCCATCCTAGTGAGCCCTGATTTTCTCTCCCTAGTCTGGTATTTTCCAGCTTGTCAACTGAAGTAGTGGAGACTGTTTCATCACAGGATTCCTGTTGTATCCCCCCAGAGAGGGGAGGAAAACAGGACTGGTAATTTGTGTGGATTGCAAGGCCATTCCATGTTCAGTCCAGGATGTTTGTCTAGCTGCTTGAGATGTTTCAAGAATGTTTTTCCCTGACAATTGTTACGTCAGTTTGGCTTAGAAGTATAGAGTCCAGAGCAAGGGACTAGATCAGAGTTTCTGGGACAATATCATGTTTTTACAGTACAAGGGTAATGTCTGGGGCTGCAGGCAAAGTTTCAAATTCAGTGCTAACCAGTGTTGTAGTAACAAAGTGTTTTTCTCAGGAAAATGTACAGAGGGAATGCAAAAGGTGGTTAAATGTCTCACAAATATGACGTTCCATACCTGTGGGAGGACAGAGGTCGCAGGAAAAGAATAATGTACTGCCAAGCATATTATTCTGTCATGCAGGTTGTTCCTGTTCAAAGTCAGTGTCCAGCTATAGCAAGCCTGTGGGGGCCAATGAACGTTTTCCAATATCATCTTTACATCTAAATAAAAGACCCACTGAAGAATCCCTTTTGAACGTTTGGACACTGCAGTTATTGCTCCTATATGGATTTACTGGGTACCCTTCCAGGTATTGGATCTGGCATGTGCTTAGCGAAATAATTTCCCCAGGACCCAGGATCTTTAACCCAACCCCACCCCCTTATCCTGAGTAGAAAGCCAGGCATGTTTTCCCAAAGCCAGGGTTTGACACCAAGACTAAGTATGGGCATGCCAGCTACGGGTGACAGGGATTCAGTTGAGGGGTGCTAACCTACGAATAAGGTGGAAGGGGTCAGGGTTACATGCACCTGTGACCTAAGATCCAATACAGCTTCGCTGAATCAGGTAATTCCAGCTGTCCATCTGAACGTCCTGGAAAGTTTCCAGGAGTGCAGCACTGTGGACTTGTTTCCAGAACCCATCAGAGAACTCATTGAAGGGCTTACTAGGGACTGTACATGACAATACTAGCTATCTGTTCACAACTATGCAAGACCCAAGATTCAAATGTGAGGCACTGTATCTGGCCATGCAGAGTCAGAGTGACTGAGTACCTGCAGCAGCTGTGTAGTGAACTTGAGGGAGTCATGAGGGAGATGGACCTGTTCCATTCAGAGGGTGTTGGTGGATCAGACAGTTCTGGAATAACTGAAGTGAGTGGCACTAGCAACCCAAGTGACAGTGGTGTAGGTGGTGGCATGCCACTGACAATAAGGTTGCCTGCTGATGCAGGAAGACAGGGTGAATCATCAATGACACTGTGCCTCAGGTTACAAAAGCACATCATTGGGATTGGTCACTGCTCACAAGTTCTCTGCTGAACAAGCAGTGACAGAGAACAACTTTGTTGCCACATTCTGCTGAGCAGATGCTCACAAATGATATGGATGAACCAATCATGGACTTTAATGTTGATCCTCTTGCCTACTAGAACAACAAAAAGCAATCATGTCCTGCTTTGTTCCAGGTAGCATGTAAATATCTAGTATGCCCCCTGACAAACGTACCCTTGGAGCACCTTTTCAACACTGCAGGAGATATTGTTCAGCCACGTCTCTCCTGTTTGCAGCCTGGACATGTGCAGCAGCTTATTTTTATTTAGTTCAGTATGCTTCTGCTTGATTCTCTTAATTGAATAGGGTGTACTAGCCACAGCCTGACAGATGTGCTGTCACTGCCTGCCAACTCTGAATACCAAACTGACAACTATTCTTATGGCTTTCTGATCTCTGCTCATGATTTAACTGGCAAAGATTCTGGAATAATGCTGTTGGATGTAGCCACATTTTACATTTTGACTGACCTCATGACTTTATGACCACTGCTGTTAAAATGACAATGATCTTGGAAATTACTGAAACTCTTTTTCTCTTATTATGCTTTTTTTTTTTTCTTCAGTGTCACTTCTCCTGTCCTGGTATAGCCAGGCACTAGGTTACAAAATGTACTTCGTATTATTCCATTAACTTTCAGGTCAGACATGAATGTTTTGTATTGCTGATAAATTATACCTCTTCACTAATAAAAAGATTAACTACAAAAAAATTATGAAAATATGAACATTTACTCCACTGTTCAACTCAGCTTTGCTTTCCTGTCTCCAAAACAAACATACTGTAGTCTTCCATTTTTAATTCCTTCGTCTGTGTGCTGTGCAACTCTTTGCTTTGGTGCTTCCCCTGATCTGCAAAACAAATGTTCTCTTTATGTTTTTTTTTTCCGTACACCTGTAAAATAGAACAGAACATGTGAAGAAAATGCCTAATGTGTTAAAGGAAAACATTGGTTACCATTGTGCACCTTTCTTTTGGTGCATATTCCCCCATTTTGTGTTTCTTGTGAAAAAAAAAATTCTAACTGCATTTTCACCATTTTGGCATCAAAACTTACGTCTAAAAAAGTGCTTGAAAACATCCATTTAGCAAGGCTTCTGGCAGCCATCTCATGGGAGCCGCTTGCTCCCACAACAAAGATATGCTAATGTGACCCTGCCATCTCTGAGCAGTGGCCAGCAGGAGCACATTAGCATATCCCAGAAGAGGAGTGAACAGCTCCCACGAGATGGCTGCCAGCAGCCTGGCTAAACAGAAGTTTTTACGCACCTTTTTAAACTGAAGTTTTACCAAAATGCAGTTAGAACATTTTTTTTTTCATAGAAATGTTAATCAGGGGCATATCCACTGGCAGGAGAGTGCACAAAGGTAATAGATGTTTTTCTTTAATATAAACTATGCTTTCACTGTCTGACTCTACATTTTCACCATTTTGACATTAAAGCTTAAGTTTAAGGAAGTGCTTGAAAACTTCCATTTAGCAAGGTTGCTGGCAGCCATCTCGTGGGAGCCGCTTGCCCCCTCTCCTGGGATGTGCTAATGTGCCCGTAGCAACTACTGCACTGAGTTGGCAGGGACATATTAACATATCCCAGGAGGGGGCAAGTGGCTCCCAAGAGATGGCTGCCAGCATCCTTGCTAAATGGAAGCTTTTGAGCACTTTTTTAAACTGAAGTTTTACCAAAATGCAGTTAGTAAAAATATTTGTTTCACATAAACATTAATCAGGGGCATATGCACAGGCAGGAGAGTGTATGAAGGTAACTGGTGTTTTCCTTTAAGGTGACAGTGCAATGAAAAATGTTTTTCCGAAAACAGCTAGTTTCAGCTACAATTAGGAAAAATCTTAGCATACCTGTGAAATGTACTTGTGTAGGTACCTTCTATGTTGCAAACCATGACTTTTTTTTTATTTTTTTCAATCCTGACCTTGCCAGGTCTACAATGCTTTTTCTATGCAAAATGTGATCGCCATCTTTTTCTTGAGAAAAAATAAATGAAAACATTTATAAAATACTTACATTTTGGTGAAATTAGAAAATTGTAGCACCAGATCAAACTGGAAGATGCCTGGAATGTTTTATAGTGAAAAAACGTAGGGTCAATTTTTTGCTCAATTTCGTTACACTGCTGCTTTAATATAAACCATGCTTACACTGTCTGACTCTGCATCAATATAATCTCAAAAGCATTGCAACAATTCCAGCACTCATCACCATATATATAAGATGCTGCTGGCAGACGCTTGAATAAAGTACCAAACTTTATAATAGGTGCTGGTAAAAACACACACCTTGACATGTTTTGGACAATACCTTTTTAAAAAAATGTCTTTTGGAAAAAGTATTGTCTGAAACATGTCAAGGCATGTGTTTTTCCAGCACCTGGAATAAATGTTAGCACTTTATCTAAGCTTCTGTGAGCAGCGTCTTTTATATATGGTGGTGAGTGCTGGACTTGTTGCACTGCTTTTGAGACTATTTTTCTGAAGCACCCCATCCTTCTGTGGCTTCTCATTTGTTACGTTTGCTTGCACGCATGTGCAAGAAACATAGTGCCATCATCCGAGTTTTCGGAGGTGTGGCAGCCCTCTTCCAATTCAGTCAGTGTGTTTGCAGGTGCGGCTGCAGTTCTCCAGTTGCTGCTGGAGCTGTCTATGACAGCAGTCGAAATGCAGTGGAGTACAGTTGAAAGGGGGAGGTACGCTTCAGTGAGCAGTGATAAGATATCACCTGCTCATGTGCGCTCCCCCTACACACACACACACACACACACACGCACGCATACTGCGTGCTCGCCCCTCACGCACACACTGTATAGCCGATGGGGGTGCCCAATCCGCCATCGGCTGTGCTGCACTCCCCCCCCAAACAGAGTTCCACATGCCATGCTGGGTGCCCACCCCAGCGTGGCTACACATCGTTAGGCCGACAGGGGTGCCCAACTCAGCTGGGCCCCACTGGTCCCCCCGAAAGTACAGGGTGCCATGTTGGAGCCCGCCCAGCATGGCAACAGATGTTATCGCCGATGGGGGTGTACCCAATCACCCATCGGCTCCACACCCCCAAACAGCTATCTCTGTGCCACGCTGGGAGCCCACCCCAGCATGGCAAACGTCCTGTGTCATCTAGTCCTTTGTTTAAAAACAAAACAAACCCTGAAACAGAAAATGGTCCCTTCGCTGTCTCTGCCCCCACCCGCGCCACCCACTGCGCACCCTGCCTCCCACACCCCCACCCCATACTTACTTTCTGGACCGGCAAGACGATCTTCGTGGACTGGGAACACGCCTGCACTCTTCAAAGCCGACCGCGAACTGAGGAAATGCCGGTAAGCTGTATAATGGGATAGATAGGCTTTTTTCAACTTTGCTGCATATCTCAGGCATTTTTGGGAATTTTTGCACCAAATTTTCAACATGGGGTTTTTGGGACCGCTTCTCATGAATGCTCTCACTGTCATGGCGTTAATCAGGCCCAAAGGGTGATTTCGCAGTCACTCTGCGAAATCACCTTCGAGACTGAGTAATGAAATGACACCGCCACTATTCATAAGGTGGGCTCTCAAAAAGCCCTATGTTGAAAATTTGATTGGAAAAATTCCTAAAAAGTACTGTTTCCGTGATCGTTGCGCAGTTCTACACTGCCTCGTAAGTTCATGAAATTTTCAATATTTTCCTCCAGATTTTCAACATCACCATTTTACCACACCTCCTTATGAGCAGTACAGCTGTCATTTTTCACATCTTGCCCAAAACGTGTTTCCGTCCATGTAGCGCACAATAGCGCAGTCAGTGTGCAAAATCAATGTATGGGACATGTTAAGAAAATCACAGTGACACTGTTAATGAGCAGAGGTCATAAAATGGCTATGTTGAAAATCTGGTGAAAAAATTCCTAAAAATGACTGTTTTATGAGTGTGCGTTGCGCAGTTCCTACACATGATCGTAAGTTTGCGAATTTTCAATATTTTCACTCCAGATTTTCAACATTGCCATTTTATTGCACTTCCTTATGAGCAGTACAGCTGTCATTTTTCACGTCACCCAAAACATGCTTCTGCCCATGTAGCGCACAATGGCGCAGTCAGTGTGTGAAGTCAATGTATGGGACACATTAAGAAAATCACAGTGACACTGTTCATGAGCAGAGGTCTTAAAATGGCTATGTTGAAAATCTGGTGAAAAAATTCCTAAAATGACTGTTTCACGAGCGCAGCATTGTACAGCGTTCCTACGCACGCTCTAAATTTGTGAATTTTCAATATTTTCACTCCAGATTTTCAACATTGCCATTTTATTACACTTCCTTATGAGCAGTACAGCTGTCATTTTTCACATCTTGCCCAAAACATGTTTCCGCCCATGTAGCGTACAATGGCGCAGTCGGTGTGTGAAATCAATGTATGGGACACATTAAGAAAATCACAGTGACACTGTTCATGAGCAGAGGTCTTAAAATGGCTATGTTGAAAATCTGGTGACAAAAGTCCATTAAATGACTGTGTTACGAGTGAGCATTGCGCAAGTTTCCATGCACCCTTGTAAGTTCATGACTTTGTAATATTTTCAGTCCAGATTTTCGCCAGTGGCATTTTTCCACATTTCCTTATGAACAGTACAGCTGTCATTTTTCACAACATGGCCAAAATGTGTTTTCACACTTTCAGCGCAGAGATGCATGGTCGCTGTGGGAAATCATTGTTTGGGACAGATAAAGAAAATCACAGTGACACTGTTCTTGATCGGAGGTCCCAAAATGCCTGTGTTGACAATCTGCTGTAAAAATCCATAAAACTAATTACATTACGAATTGTGTGTTTACAGGCGGTTCTATACTGCGCTCCGTGACTTCACTCAGTTTTTTAATATTTTTACTGCAGATTTGCAACATTGCATTTTTACACCTCCCATGAACAGTACAGCTGTCATTTTTCACATCCTGTTTGGAATGTGTTTTTGCATCTGTGGTGCTAAGTGTCGTAGCCACTGTGCATAAGCAGCTTTCCGCTAACAAACTGATATTGCCATTGTTCATGAGGTGGGGGTCACAAAAAAAATTTGGAGTGAAAATACCAACGAATTCCTGAGGTGTTAGGGTTTCCAACCATAACGCCCCACCCTGTAGAGAATGACAGGCATCAGGGGTGTGACTTGGGATTCTTGCCTGTAATGCTCATACCATTCCACACCCTGCAGCCAGTGAGAGGCATCGAGGTATGCCTTGGACTCTTGGCCCCAAAGTTCACCCCATTCTCCTATACGCACCCATCTTACCGTATTTCCTGATGGAATGGGGTGCGCATAAGGGACAAAGACCCCAAGGCACACCATGACACTTGTCAGTGTCTGCAGGGTAGGGTGCGGTGAAATGGCATGGTCGTTATGCCTGATGACCAAAGGCACACCCCAATGCCTGTCACTCTCTGCAGGGTGGTGGTGGAGTTGGCTTCAGTTCAATACTTCACTGCCATTCCTATTATACAGCTCTGTAACTTCTACACTACCAATGCCAATGCCAGCAAGCAAACATTCGGCATTGACAAATGCTTGTTTACATCAATATATTATGTTTTCACAACCTTGTAGTGCCCTCTACCCATTCTGAACAGAAATCGTCATATTTGTCTATTTTGAGGTATTTTTTCATATCTACAGCATTTTTAATAAAAGTACTACATTATGATCAAATACCAGCATAGTCAAATATCCTAATACTGTTGAATACCCGCAGACCTGGGGCACATTTTTTTAATATTCAACAAATGCACAATTTATGTATTTGCACACCCCTAATAAACACATTTATGCCAGAATAATGAATCCAGTATCCTAGCAACTACCATTGGTCTTTAGTATTTAATTCTGCTTGCTGAGTTTATACTGTTATGCTTTATGTTGTCCAATCTATTATAAGTTATTATGTTATTTTGTTTATTTAATCCTCTGCAGAACGAATCGCCAGGGGTGGCGAGGGCGACCTGCTGAATCGGGTCCCCCTTCACTACCGCAGCTCTAAATTGACTGTACCTCGGGGTTGAGGTGCCGGCTATCTGATCCTTGCCAGGCGGACCTCCCCTGACGCTGAAATAGCCATAGACTCATTGGAGCTTTCGAAGAGCCCAGGGACCTGGAAAGAACAGTGGCGAGCTGGAAGACTTGTTGGTTCCACACCGAGGTCTTTGTTGTATTTGGTGCCATTGACTTTCGAATAGGCACAAGTGCCTATTGGCTGAGAAGGAGCTGTGATGCTGGGCAGCCCCACAGAAAAAGGCTGCGACCCCGCTCAGCGGCTAATCCTCTGCAGAACGAATCACCAGGGGTGGCGAGGGTGACCTGCTGAATCTGGCCCCCCCCCACTACCGCAGCTCTAAATTGACTGTACCTGGGGTTGAGGTGCCAGCTAGCTGATCCTTGCTGGGATCTCCCCTGACGCTGAAATCACCGCAGACTCGTGGAAGTTGAAATTTCCGCCCACCCACCCCTGCTCCTCCCACCCACCCCGCTCCTCCACCCATTAAATAGCAAGTAGCTTCTCGCTCCCACTACCTCTAAGTAGCCAATAGAGTGGGCTGAGGCCAGTATACTAGGCGGAGTTTCATTAGACTCATTTGCCAAAACTTGCTCCTCCTTACTGACATTTCACTGCCAAGCTATTGCCATATGTGCTGGTACATTCTGCTCGCAAGTGCTTGAATCTTAATCCTTGCCTTTGAACTTGTTCGTTAGGCTTACAAACAGACAGTAATCTGACTTATCATAGTTGTGCTACCCTAATCTGATGCTAGCCTGATTAACGTAACACATGAATCAGTGTATCCCTATGTGATCTAATGACTAGTAATAACTCAGGCACAGTAAGAGCGGCTTTTGCTGGCCATTGTTGTTAGAAAGTTAACGGGTAGGAAGCAAATTGGTGTAAACTGGTTTATTACTTCAGTGCAAAAACAATCTTGTCCTGAACCTCGCTCTGCTTCCCTCCTCTGATCTTTGCAGGGTGATTGTCCTGAAACTGCATGCGATCTAACTGATCTATTGCCAGGTAAAGGCATGAAACCACAGTGTCTCTACCCTGATGCAAGGATACCTAGCCAGCGGTCAACATGGATTGGCAAGCTGTGTTCCTGTAAACCTAACAGAGGTCTCCTCCTCGCTATCACCTATATTCTTTCTGTACTCTGAGTGGGCAGGCTCGCTAGCCTACATGACCCTAACACCCATGGCCCTCAGGGACCTGCTGCACACCCCACCAGCCACTACTACGCCCCATCCCCCGTGTGCACTATATCCCTCCTAGTTGCCTACGAATTCACAAGAAACAGGATTTGCTACAGGTCACGTCTCCAAACCAGGAGTATACCCAGCAAAGTGAGGCTCCCCTCTCTTTTAACCCTTTGCCTCCTGCTTACAGCTCTGTTGTTACTTGCGGGCGATATCCAACTGAACCCGGGCCCTGGAATGGCAAACATCTCAATATCCTCCCCCCAAGACCAGACCTGGCTATCATTGAATGGGCTGCGGATTGCTCATATGAATATATGTAGCCTTCGGCCAAAGATACACAAAGTTCAAGCGTGGCTTGACCTATATAAACCAGACGTGCTAGCAGTCTCGGAGACCTGGCTAAAACCCCATGTCCTCGAGCATGAAGTAGCTGCCTCAGGATATGTCCACCACAGAAAAGACAGAATAGCTAAAAGGGGGGGGCAGGCTGCTCATCTATGTGGAGGACACCCTAACCTCCTCCCAGATCAGCATGCTGCATAGCACGTCCCCTGAGAATGAATCGATCTTTGTACGGTTCACCCTAGGCGGTGTCAAGCACCTTACCATTGTGTGTGTATATAACCCCCCTAAAAATGCTCTCCAATCCCTGGAGACACTCACGAAAGCCCTAGCCACAGAGGTCACATCTGAACTCCTCCTACTGGGGGACTTTAACCTGAACTGGGCCCAGGAGGCTAAGTCATCTATTAATGGCCTGCTACATGAGGTAAATCTTGCCCAGATTATTACTGAACCTACCAGTATGAATCATAGAACTGGAAGGCACTCAACCATCGACTGGGCTCTGGTGTCAAACCCTAAGAATATTCAATTGGCAGGCACTATGGCTGATGCCCTGAGTGACCACTCGCCCATCTTCTGTGTCTGGAAGAACAGGGCTGACAGGATTCAATCTAGAATCCTCATAACGAAGGACTACTCTAAATTCTTACCTGAGCAATATAATAACTTTCTCAGTAACATTGACTGGAGTCCACTACGACGCCTCCCTACCCTGGATGGGGCAGTCGCCTTCTTCCTGAAATCCCTCACGAGGGCCACTGAGCTCTTTGCCCCGATGAAGACCCATCATGCTAAAGGCAGTTGCTACAAGTGGATCACTCCCCCTGTAAAGGCCCTGATGATCTGCCGCGACAAAGCCTGGAAAAAGTTTAAGAGCTCTACACTCCTAGCTGACCTTGAGACCTACAGAGCTCTTAGAAACCAAAGTAATCATGCTGTCAAACTGGCAAAAAGGGCATACGTCAATCACCTCCAGAAAACTAACCTAGTCAACCTGAGGTTATTCTGGTCTCACATCAAAGAGATGATAAAGGGAAACAGCAAGGCAGCCCCAGGCCCTACAGTGGCAAATGGGCAGTTACTGAATGATGGTACCCTCATTGCTGAGGCCCTTAATCACCATTTCACGAACCTTAACAATTACAAGGCTGGGCTCCCAGTATCCAAAAATGAGTCCCACATTCTGGAACCTCCTAACCTAGACCGCCCATCTTTCATCTGAGGTTAGCTAAGGTTAAAGAGGTCCTCACCCTTCTAAAGTCCTTGAAAATAAGAGGATCAGGTGGGCCTGATGGTATCCAAGCTAGACTACTCAAGGACGGTGCTCCAGCACTCGCAAGGCTACTTACCTGGCTCATGAACAGGTCCCTTCTAGAAGGGACTGTCCCAGAGCTGTGGAAATATGCTCATGTTTTCCCTATTCACAAGGGTGGGCCTGCGGAACCTATTGGCAACTACAGGCCGATCTCCCTGCTTTGTACCCTTGCAAAAATTCAGGAAAAACTGGTGTACACTCAACTCCGTGAATACTTAAATGCACACCTGCTTCTTTCCC
Organism: Neoceratodus forsteri; assembly: GCA_016271365.2. Lineage (NCBI taxonomy): Eukaryota > Metazoa > Chordata > Ceratodontiformes > Ceratodontidae > Neoceratodus > Neoceratodus forsteri. The sequence continues at coordinate 1,736,227,023 of CM057449.1, forward strand.
CGGCTCAACATGGTTTCAGAGCTAAGCATGGGACAGACACTGCCCTAACTAAGCTCTCAGCAGATGTGCTTAGGGAACTTGACTCAGGGTCCTACACAGGTGCGGTTTTCATCAACCTTTCCAAGGCCTTCGACTTGGTCGACCACCGACTCCTACATCAAAAATTGTGTAACATAGGCCTGGACACTCATGCTCTCAGATGATTTGAAAGCTACCTTACTGGTTGCTCTCAGAGACTCAAGTGGAAGGACAAGATCTCTGATCCACTGCCCCTTAAGCAGGGGGTACCACAAGGGTCCATACTCGGTCCCCTCCTGTTCTCCTTGTTTATAAATGATCTGCACAACCACTGTGAGAGCAGTAATGTCAGCCAGTACACTGATGACGCCGTGATTTACAGATACTCTGATAACCTGGATGACCTTGGTCCATTCCTCCAAGAGGACCTTCTCACTATGGAGGACTGGCTTACTAAGAATAAAATGGTCCTTAATACTACCAAAACCAAGGCCATGTTGTTCGGACCCAGATCCCTTGGCCAAAACAGGACACAACTCCTACAACTCACTTACAGGGAAGGGTAACAAACTTGAAGTGGTTGCCTCCACAAAATACCTTGGCCTTACTTTGGACCAAGGTTTCACCCTAAAACAGCAAGTCAACCAAGTCACCAAAGTCATTCATGGTAAACTTGGTACACTCTATTGTCTCAAGGATCAGCTGATCCCTGAAACCAGGACTGCCATTGCCACATGTGTCTTACTCCCAACACTCACCTATGCTGCCCCGATACTTCAGGGAATGGCCAAGCTGGAGTTCAGTAAGTTACAGGTCTAGTACAACAAGGTGGTCCGTTTTGCCACTCAGTCCCACTCTAGGAGCCACCATTGTGATCCTCTAGCACTACTCAGCTGGCCATCATTCGAAGCCTGTCTCAGGTACCCAGTGCTCTACCTAGCACATAAGCTAATTAGCTCTACACCTCCCCCAAGCCTCGCAGGGCTCATAACTGCCAAACGAAATCCTCGTAATCTACGGACCTCAGGCCAAACTCTTCTCGAAGTCCCTAGAGTTAGGACCAAGGCAGGGGACATGTCCTTTTCCCACACTGCCCCTTCCCTATTGAACAACCTTCCTCCTGAGGTTCGGGAAGCTCCATCACCAGTGAGCTTCCGAACAAGACTCAAGGCACATATGCTTGCCACGAGTCAATGCCAATGCTATGTTACCTGACACTTACACACTACCTGCCTGCCCGAGCACTTACATCACTACCACCTGAGCTGGCAGCCCTAACCCTTCTCTATTGGCTCTTCTACCAAAATATTCTACTTGGGTAATTGTGACCCAGGTATGGCTCTGGCTCTCCTATACTGTTTCACTTCATGAATCAATTTAACCTGCTATGTAATATATCGTTGCTATATATGTATATATGTTAACGTGTCACATGCCATAAGCTATATCTGTACTAACTGTGTATCCTACTAGTCCTGTAACTCCCGAGTCGCCCCTGAAAAAGGGACCTCCGGGGCCCAGTGGGCCTACCCGGTCAACAAAATTCAATAAATAAATAAATAAAAATGGTCAAATACCAGCATAGTCAAATATCCTAATACTGTTGAATACCCGAAGACCTGGGGTGCATTTTTTTAATATTCAACAAATGCACAATTTATGTATTTGCATACCTCTAATAAACACATTTATGCCAGAATAATGAATCCAGTATCCTAGCAACTAGCAACTACCATTGGTCTTTAGTAGTTAATTCTGCTTGCTGAGTTTATACCATTATGTTTTATGTTGTCCAGTCTATTATAAGTTATTACGTTATTTTGTTTATTTATACTTGTTATGTTGTACAGCACCTAGATCCTCTGGGATCGGGTGCTAAATAAATCAAACAACAACTACTAAGGAAGAGACAAAGAGAAATAAAAGGCTTTCATTAAATTTAGTAAATACAGCAAACCAAATTGGCTTTCAAGCTGTTTACACACCAATTTTGCAAGGAAAACAATCCTCTTGTTGACTGAACATTCTTATTACTGTAATTGCATACCTCAGTTGCAATTTCTTACACAGGGCAGGTTCAATCAACACAAGGGATAATTGGTAAAACACAGAAATATAAAAATAGGGCTCATATAAGCAATATGGATTTCTAATTCATTCTCTGCTTATCGGGATGTTAAGGTAATATAAGCTAATGAAAGCTCAGTCTCTGATCTGCTAATTCCTCCATTTCTTCCAGTGTATGTCCAGAGAAAGGTGGCCTTGTATAATGCATGACTTCTGTTCTATGTATATACATTATAAATTACTTATCTTTTCATTCAGTCTTTTTCTCTGCAAAGAGAAGCCCTTTCTAGATTGATCTCAGTGGCCTGAAGCTACAAAAATATGTGCTTTTGACATGTTGGTAGCTGCAGTACACTGGTAAATAATGCACTAGAAAAAACATGTTAAATGCATGCTATGACATCCTAACAATCCTTGGCATCTCAAAACATCTTGCTTTAATTTTACTAGTAACATTTTACCAGCAATAAAATATTGCTGTTAATAGAAACATTCCCATAGGATTGTAGTTTGTTTTTCATAATTGCTCTCTTCCCGAACTCTCAGACCTACGGAATTCAGTAATGCTGTTATTTTAGCTCATAATTATTTACCCCCACCCCTACATACTGTAGTATGAAAAGTCAGCTGGGGCCTTGTCTAGCAACACTAGGCATGATTCACAGAATACTTGTTCCCAGTAAGAAAAAAAAAAATATGCAGAAGGTGATATGTAAATTATTCATTTGTTGTAGAAGGTCCAATGTTTTGAAAATTTACTGTGTCACGAAACAGAAAGTTCAAAAACACCACCTGCCAACTCTGTAAGAATTTAATGAGGTATTCTGATTGCTATAAATGAAAAATGGTAAGCAGCAATATAGGTGCATGTAAAGCTTATCTGACTGGATAGTGTTATACAGTACTGTATGTAGATGTTATAAAACACAAGCCATCTTTCAGAATCACAAAGGGTCAGATATTACATATGTAAGCCTTCCTCACATCTGTCACAAAAGGCATGTGGCTCAACCCTTTGATGACTGGGATGAGGCTAGGGCCTTTTAACCTTTGAGGAGAGTGGCCTGGATTTGGTTAAACCCCCAGAAGGCAGCTTCACAGCTCTGACTCCACCGGGCACCGGAAGACTAGTTCGATCTGAAGTAATCTGTCTGTGTCTTGTCCTTTCCCGGCTGCTTCCTTTTGTGAGTTGGTGGGTATCCTTGTGAGAGGCTGGTCAGGGGTTGGACCACTGTAGAAGATTCCTTCGCAAAACATGTGAAATACCCACAAAAGTTAATCAGCATCTCATTTCTATAGCATACTCCATTTTCACCACATTGTTATGGTAACTGTGATAGTCAGAGAGACTCCTTCCCTTCAACTTCTGAGGTCCTCATTTAGTCTTATGCCTTCTTTGCATAATTTGCCACCCCACCTCTCCTAACATTCTTCCCCTCTTTTCTAAACAGAATGTAGCTGGGGATGCTTAGATCCCAAGTTTTGGATGAACTTACCCAAGTTGCTGTGATAGTTGTGACATTTAGATTGTCCAATGTAACTATTGCTTGTAGTTAGTCCATTCATTGCAAATGCTTCTTGCATTGGTGTGCAGAACCTTCCATATATTGTTGATTTGTTTTCTCAGTGTATTTACTAGTGACTGGATTGGCTGAATGGCCTTTTTCTGCCATCATATCCTACTGCATGTTCCAAGTTAGTGTGTGCACTGTTCATGGCTGCTTACTTTAAATGCTACAGAGCTAGGGTGTTTGCATTCTGTTTGCCGGTATGTGTGGTATTCTTTTCCCTGCATGCCCATTTCTTCAAATGCGCTTCCCATTTGAAGAAACAGGCATGGAGCACAGATAGACTGTATATGGCAAAATAAGCAGAGAAAAACAGAAATGAAAAAGAGCTCATGCCTGTTCTTAGGTAAAAACCACACTTTATTTTATTTGGATTTTTTGAACACAGTACATACTAAAGGGGTGTAAAAAAACAGACTCCCTGATGAAGGGAATTTTCCTGAAATGAAGGATTTGATTGGTCTGGATGGAACATGAAAAAAAAAGTTGTAACTATTTATTTAACGTTTGGTGAGTGGGCCATTCTTTCCAATCAGTTTTGTGTATTGCTTTTGCCTAGATTGGACTATGGCCTCTCCCTACCGAATATATTTTTTTACTTTATATATTTTCTCTGAGGTTTGGCTGGACTGGAGGTTCCTTTGTATAAGTAATTTAACTAACAAGGCTTTTGTTAGTTGAGTGGGGCATTGCATGTGGTCTCATGTTTAATGGTGCTCTAGTTTATGGTAAAGGTACCCCTGGCCTCACTGTCCCAGATCCAAAGTGGCAAGGTACAAGTGGAAGGTATTGGTTTCTATGGCATAAGGCATGTTATCCTCTGACAACAGATGCACCATGGACCCCTAGACACGGAGGGGTACCCAGCCCATGCAAGTGGGGGCTTGTTTGGGATTCAGTGGCTGGTGGTTTAAGGTGCATTGTGCTCTGGATACGCTGAGACCTCAATCATTGTTTAAGCTTAATTTGGTGCAAATTTGTAAAGAAACTGCAGAGATATGGGCCCAAACGTTGTGCAGCTTCAAAAAAAAAAGTAACTTGTGCCTTCAGTTTTCACAGCTGGTCAGACTGCACATTGATTGTTTAGGAAGGGAGCAGCTGGCTTATGTAACCAGAAAATTGGAATTGCATTGTGTAACTGATGTCTGAAGCCTGAAAAGTCCTGCACGCTTGTCATGTGTTTGTGTGTGTGTGGGGGAGGGCAGCTTGGATGAAGCAGATGCACCACAAAGATTTGGGAAGCAAAACAGGGACCCAGGAAGATGTTCCCAGTGGAACTAGAACAAAGACTGGCCCAAAGATAAAGACTACAGAACCACGGTATGCTCTCCAACCCTTCTGACTGGCCTCCTCAGAGTCTGGAAATTCACCACTGACTGCAGCTGCAGCACCAGTGACATTCATTGGCCATCTGGATCACTCACTACACCCAACTATGGTTGCCCAGAAATGGGAAATGCTGACTTTAATCCCTGCCAACCTTCAAGGTGAAACTGCAATTAAGGATTTCCACCATGAATCCCCCTCCAGGGATTAGTTGCAGGTGCTGTCTAATTTAATGCAAAGACAGCCAGTTCAGGAATTAGGTCACAAAACCAAGTAAAAGTAAAATTTCTGTAACTGTGATGAACCACTGGTGTGCATGTGGTATGGACCTTTAAACTGACCTTTTGGTAACAGTACAGAGAAGTAAGTCAGGCATAGTGGGTGTGGGGACCAAAATATGGAAACCGATGCAGGACTAAATACCAGACTGGCAGCGTGGTTGTGTCATCAACAGATGAGAGCTCTCTGCATGTAACAGGAGGGTAAGGCCCTGGAAAAGTTCCTTGAAAGTCAGGCCACATGCCATGTGGGGTCCCTGGCAAAGGATTCAACCCCCGAGTACTGCACATGCTGCTTTGGAGGGTACCTACTTGCTCACCCCCCCAGCTAGCAGTGGAACCAGTAAACCAGAGGAGTGGTTATCTCTGCAAAGCAGTGTGCAAAAGATGGAGATTAGTGTCCAAAAGGTGGATAAGCAGAAAAGGGGCAAAATTCAGCAGAAGGGCAGACAGCAAGGAGAACCAGGGATAAATGACAACCAAGGAAGGGGCTGGAGTAGAACAGTGAAGCAGGCTAGGAGGTCAAATCATGGAAAGCCATGTGTGAAAATGCCAGGAGCCTTAGCAACAAGATGGAAGATCTGGAGGCTGTCATGGTACAGTCAGACCTGGACATTGTGGCATCACTGAAACCTGGTGTAATGATAACCATGACTGGGAGATGGCCATACCTGGCTACAACATATCAGAAGAGACAGAGGAGGCAGGAAGGGAGGAGGAGTGGCACTGTATGTGAAAATGACATAAGGGCCACAGAGATCCAGGAGGAACAAAATGGGGAGAGATACTGTGGGTTAAGCTGGAAAGGAAAATGGGGCCAGCCATCCGCAGACAGGTGTGGTCTATAGACCACCAGCCCAGGAGGAAGAAACAGATAGGGAGTTGATGCTAGCCATCCAAAGGATGGCAGACAAGGGTGAGGTAGTACTGGTTGGAGACTTCAATATTCCAGACGTGGACTGGAGCATCCCAGCAGCAGCATCAACTAGGAGCAGATTTATCCTGGACTCCCTTCAGGGTGCCTTCCTCAAGCAACTGGTCATGGAACCAACTTGGCAGAAGGCAATACTGGACTTTGTGCTCACAAACAGGGACAGTGTGATGGGGGTAACAGTGGGGAGCACCTGGGTAACAGTGACCACCAGTCATTGTGGTTTGAAATCACAGAAAGAGCAGAACCAAACCACACAAAAACACGTATCCTGGATTTTAGGGGGGCAGACTTTGGGAAAATGGGGAGATACTTGAAAGAAGCATTAAGGGGAATGGGACAGGAATCAGGGGTTGAAGAACAGTGGGCAGTATTTAAAATGGGGATTATAAGAACAACAGAATTATGCATTAAGCAGGTTAGCAAGAGGAAAAGGAAGAGGAGACCATTATGGTTTTCCAAAGAGGTAGCAAAGAAAGTGAAAGCCAAAAAGATTGCATTCAGGCAATACAAAAAGACACAGGCAGAAGGGGATATGGAGAAGTACCAGGAGAAACAAAGGGAGGCAGGAAGTCAGTAAGGGAAGCCAAAGCTCAGACAGAAGAACACATTGCAAAATCAGTGGTTAAAGGGGACAAAACCTTTACAGGTACATAAGTGAAAAAGAAAGACAAAGGAGGATAGTGAGACTGAAGGGGAGGATGGGAGTCGCGTGGAGGATGACAACAGTAAAGCTGACATATTGAACAGGTATTTCTGCTCAGTCTTTACTGAGGAAGAGGGGTAATGGGTCTGAAGGAGTACAAGGGGTGAGAATGGTGCAGAAATGGACACAAGTCCCTTTACACGAGAAGGGTCCTGAAGGAACTGGAAGTATAAGAGTTGACAAAGCAATGGGGCCAGATGGGGTGCACCCAGGGTCCTTAAAGAACTAAGAGAGGTGGTGACTGAACCTCTGGCTATCCTGTTTTAGCCAATCACTGGAAACAGGGGAGGTACCCAAAGACTGGAGGACAGCAGATGTAGTCCCCTTATACAAAAGTGGGAACAAAGAGGAAGCAGGGAACTACAGACCAGTCAGCCTCACCTCGGTAGTGGGAAAGATCATGGAAGCACTACTGAAGGAGAGATTGGTGGAACATCTGGTTGTCAATGGACTACAGGACCCAAGGCAGCATGGTTTCACCAGGGGAGGTCATGTCAGACCAACCTTATTGAATTTTTGACTGGGTGACTAGGGAGGTGGATCAGGAGGGCAGTGGACATGGCCTATCTGGACTTCAGCAAGGCCTTTGACACTGTGCCACATAGAAGACTATTACACAAACTGGGGAATATGGGTGTGGGCAGGACAGTAGTGTGGTGGGTAGGTAACTGGCTGGGTGGCAGGACACAGAGGGTGGTGGTAAATGGCTGTCACTCCACAGAGGGAAGAGTGACCAGTGGGTACCACAGGGATCAGTGCTGGGACCGGTCCTATTCAACATCTTCATCGTGACACTATGCGAGGATCTAGGAAGGCAGAATTTCACTGTTCGCTGATGACAAAGCTCTGTAACAGAGTAGACACACCAGAGGGTGTAGACAGAATGAGAAGGGACCTGCAAATACTTGAAGAATGGTCAAGGGTTTGGCAGTTGAAATTCAATGCAAAGAAGGCAAGATAATGCATATGGGCACAAACCCCACAATATATCAGTTGGGGGTGAGGATATAGCATGCACCAAGCAGGAAAGGAGGTCTTGGGTTGTCATCTCTGATGACCTCAAGGTAGGGAAACAGTGTGACAAGGCATCAGGTAAAGCAAATAGGATGCTGGGATGTATAGGCAGGGTATCACCAGCAGGAAAAGGAGGTCATAATTCCGCTATACAAGACACTAGTGAGGCCCCACCTGGAGTACAGTGTACAGTTCTGGAGACCATACTCACGTAAGGACATAGACAGGGTAGAGAAGGTTCAGAGGAGGGCAACAAAGATGGTGCATGGATTGCATCACAAGTCCTATGAAGACAGGTTGAAGGAACTGAACATGTACTCCCTGGAGGAGAGGAGGAAGAGAGGGATATGATAGAGACATACAAGTATCTTACAGGGAGAAACAGGGTGCAGAAAAACACTATTTTAAGCGAAAAAGATGTTCCAGGACTAGAGGGCATGGGATGAAGTTGGAGGGAGGATGATTCAGAGGAAACATAAGAAAGAATTTCTTCACAGAACGGGTGGTGGACAAGTGGAACACCCTGCCAGAGGAAGTGGTGGGGGCTGAAACAATCATGGGATTTAAGAATGCATGGGATAGACATAAAGGAATTCTAGAGGTCAGGGGTAAGGGGAAACCAGACTTCTAGGAAAACAAACTGAACTTACAAGCTCAAATGGGCAGACTGGGTGGGCCATAGGCCCTTATCTGCCGACACTGTCTGTGTATCTATGTATCTATGACATTCCAGTGAAGTCTGGACAAAATGTGTGAGGTTTGTTATAATTATGCTATTTTGGGAACAGAAGTAGGGACTGCACTATATTCCCACGGAGGACAATAAGTCCATGAACAAAGTTCCCACAGTATAGTAGCTACTCTTGCCAAGCTAGTATTTGAACAGCTGCTGGACGTTACAGAGGCCATAGCCCAGACCCAAATAGAAGCAGAGCAGGCCTTAGTCAAAGGACAACACAGTGGCAGAGGTGTTTATTTATCAGAACTGCCCAGGATCCAGTAGGCAACCACTAGGATGCAGCAGGTAAAGCCTGACCAATCCACCAGCGACCAGATGTGGTCTCGGAAGTGGTCCAGGGCTTCTTCCCTGAGTGACTCTGGTTGAGCGTGGGGTCTGGTGTGCCAGCTAGTGAAAGCAGACAATAGTTGGAGGTGAGCCTGGGTGGCAGTCCACTGGATGGCCTTAGGGTATGTGGTGTCCCTAGACCAATTTGCAAATGCTCCCTCCCCCCCCCATAAAAATTGATTTATCAGTTGGGCAGAGAGCACATGCAAGGTGTGCGACACATGCAGCCTTGCAAGTATGAAGAAGGACCCAGAAGATATTTAGGAGGAGCCTGCTGTTTCTGTCTATGCTGTCCTCCCTTGCTTGGAATACAGTAAGAAAATACTGAAAGACAGTCTGTGAACACACGTCGACTGGCTCCTGCACTGGCCTGTTTACTTGTCTTTGGTAAAATAGCATTTATCAAACCAGGCCAGATCATGCTATCTCCACTCCCCAGCACCCCAGCACAACAGCTCACAGTCACACAACACCTCTGCAGTGATGACAGGATGCCTGTAAACCAGTGTACCCCACAACCATGAAAACCACAGGTGTACCATTCATAAGTTAGTAAGAGATACAAACTAGCTGAGCCCTTCTCTTCTCCTTGCATGGTGGCAATGCCACTGGAGGTGCCAGGAGGTATATTTTTTTCCTCCGTGGTTGTTAGATGGGGGAACCTTCGGACTCTGTCTTTGTTCTGCCTGCTTAGTTATTGGTGCCAAAATAGAAATCTGTTAGGCATTTGGGGGGCACAGAGGGATACTGTCAACACACATGCGATGTGCTGTAATGCTATAGGCAGGGGCAGACACACATGGGATGGGAGTCTTCATCTCCACAGACACCTCCCATAAATTACACCAACTTTATAGTTGTTTCATGAGTTGGACTCACACAGGTTGCAAAAAAATGAACACAAACAAATTCTTAAAGCAGACATGTGTTTTCGGTGCCCCCTATTGATGGGCATCTTAGGTGGCTGCCTACTTCACCTAACCTTAATGTGGCATCTGGCAGTCCAGAGTGGTTAAGCCACTCACTGGGCCTGAGGACCTTCACCAGTTTCATGGATCCCCCCTTAGGCATGGCTTCTCATCCTGCGGCCTGTCCAAATTCCTTTCCCCAGTCAGACCTGCCCGGTACGCAGAAGAAGACCAACAGCTGCCACGCCAATGAACAAGATGTAAAACCTGAGGTTCAGCCAGAACCAGAACCCCAGTCAGAACTGGAACTAGCAGACGTGGAGATCAAAGAAGCTGCTGAAGAATAAACTACAATTACCCCTGCCAGAGTACTGTTAAGGGTGCCTGAGTCCCCTCCCAAGCAAAATACTGCTGCAACATTAGCCCCCCAATCAAGTGCCACCAGAAGGCACCACAGAGACTCAGAGCCTCAAGTGGATGTGAGCAAAACTGAGGAACAGTTAGCTATTGAGGAGGGCATGAATAAATGCTGGCAAAGACTATGGCTACCACCAGGCCAAGGAGCAGAGGGAAGGCTCAGAAATTGTGCCAAGCAAACCATGCCATCAGGTGATGGACTGAGACCAAATATGGGTACTGTTGCTCATTCATGTGAGGATGAGTGTGGGAAAGTGTTGAGAAACCATAGAGAAAACATCCTGCTAGCTGCAGCCAAAAGGGATGTGGCCAAAGACAACCATGAATATTACTTACAGTATAAGGAACAGATCAAATGTATTGCTCAATCCAAAATTTCCATTTGAGAAACAGGTACATACGAAGATATGAACATACGAAGAAGCCAGCAGAAGAAGGCCATTTGGTCTATCAAGTCTGCTCGTATTGCAGGGTCCACAGCTTGAGCTAATGTCCCTGCCCTACCTCCCCCCCCCTCCTCCCATCCTCCCTACCCATGATCCTTACCTTCCTCCTATGCCTATCCCAGCCTCTTTTAAAGCTGCCCACTGTCTTCAGCGAGATCACCTCTTCTGGCAGCGCATACCAAGCATCCACCACTCTCTATGTGAAGAAGTGCTTCCTGACTTCCCTCCTAAACCTCCCACCCTCCAGCTTAAGACTGTGCCCCCTCGTGTTATGCTTGCCACTCAGCTTAAAGAGACTCTCCTTATCAACATTATTTATCCCTATTCAAGTACTTGAAGGTCCCAATCATGTCCCCTCTCTCTTGTCTTCCAGGGAGTACATGTTTAGTGCCCTCAACCTCCTCCTCATATGCCTTATTCTGCTGACTGGCTATCATCTTTGTAGCCCTCCTCAGGACCTTCTCCAGCTTGTTAATGCCCTTTTTGAGGTGTGGGCACCAGTACTGAACTCCATACTCTAGATGCGGCCTTACTAATGACCTGTACTGGGCAGTATAACCTCCTCTCTCTTACTACAGATCCCACTAGATATGCATCCCAGCGTCTTGTTTGCCTTTGCTGCTGCTTTCTTGCTCTGCATAGAGTGCTTCAGGTCACTAGTAATCATCACTCCCAGGTCCTTCTCCTCCTGTGATGCAGAGACTCAGACTCCACCCAGGTAGTACTCTGTCCTGGGATTCCTGGCTCCAATATGCATAACTTTGCATTTCTTGGCATTGAAGACAAGCTGTAAGATCCTGGACCACCTCCCCAGCTTTTCCAGATCTTCCTGTAGGTCCTGTATCCCTTCAGCTGTGTCCACTCTCCTGCAGAGCTTGGTGTCATCCATGAATAGACACATTTTGCCCTTAATGCCATCCCCAATGTCATTGATAAAGACATTAAATAGCACCGGCAGCACTGAGCCCTGTGGGACCCCACTGGTTACTTCCCTGGTGCCAGATAACTCTCCCCCCACAACCACCCTCTGGATTATTCCCCTCAGTCAGTTTTCCACCAATCTGGCCATCTTTTCCCCAACCCCGAGATCCACCAACTTCCTGGTCAACCTTTTGTGGGGCACAGAGTCAAAGGCCTTGCTGAAATCAAGATAGAGGATGTCTACCGCTTGGCCCTTGTCTACTGTCTTGGTGACACAGTCAAAGAAGTCAATCAGATTTGTTTGACACTATCTCTCCCCCCCCATGAACCCATGCTGCCTCACATCCTGGAGACCATGCTTCTCTAGATATTCTACCAACCTTTCCTTTAGTATGGTCTCCATGAACTTGCCCACAACTGAGGTCAGACTAACTGGTCTGTAATTATCTGGGTCATCCTTGGGACCACTTTTGTGGAGGGGCACTACATGTGCTGTTCTCCAGTCCTGCAGTACTGGTAGGTCTGGAGGTAGAGACATCCAGATGTATGAAGTACTATATACCTTCCGAAATGAGCAGCAACTTGGTTGTTTTGCATGAACCACCCCAAGCCTGATGGGACATGGGTGTGATAGCCCCACATACTTTATCATCCTGAGAAAAGAATGTACTTGGATTATGTGCACTAAAAAAGTCAGTTGGACTTCTGTTTCAAAGCCAATTACAAATGGGTCAGGGGGCAACAATCTTTGCATTGAGGGGCACAGCAGTTATTGCAATAGTCTCAAAAAGCAACTTGTGTACACACTCCCCAGGCATTGGGTGGGAATGAATCTAGCTACTCTGTGAAGGAAGTGGCTCATGACTTCAGTTCCAGGATTTTATGGCTTGCTTGGTGACAAGAACATTGCAACAGAGGTCACAGAAGTACCTTAAAATTTAAATGTTTATTACACTTCAGATTCTCCCCAAGGAGGCCACTAGGAAGAGAGCCACTGCTCTCACAAAGACTGTCAAATGGTAATTATGAATTCTCAGATTCTAAAAATCCATTCCATTTTCAGATATCAGAATTTCAGAAATTGCCATTGCATGACTGATTCCGCTTCTCATCTGATTCAGGCATCAGAACGGAATCAGAAATGTAATCGGAAGTTCCAGTTTTGCATCCCACTCTGCTTGTAGACTACCATTCTCAGTCCCACCCAGTAAATATGTCCTGACCAGAATTTAGAAAAGCCCTCCATGTCCTCTTGACTGAATGACATGGCTGCCTGGGGTCTCTGAAGCCCACAGACAGCTGCAGGAGAGGCTGCACCTCGGGTCCAGCCTGGCAACTGTTGGTGCCATCCATCCATCCAAACTTTTGATGCCATTCATCCAACCAGAAATGCACCCCCACAAGCCTCTGATGAGCTCCGATTAAATAGAGAATAATGAATAGGTAAGTGTGTGTTATGGATTTTTTTCACACACCTGAGGTGTGTGATGATCCATAAACCTCGAGAGCGAAGCTCAAGAGGTTTATGTGGTCATCACACACCAGGTATGTGAAAAAAATCTATAACATCAAACTTACCTATCCTTTATTTTTATCATTGCTGGTGTGGAGGTTTAGACTGTATTTCTAGCAGCTTGAAAGAAAAAGAAGTTTTTCAGCTAGAGTGCGGTTTTATTTTTGAAGAAATTGAACTGTACATGATGAATAAAAACACAGTTGAAAATACTGCAGTTGAAATACTTTTGTAAAACAATGGAATGCAATAGTTTTAAAGTCTTTTCTTTGGAGAATGTCCTGTCAACCGTATTTCAGGTAATTATGAAGTGTCATATCAACCAGATTTCAGGTTATTATTGCCTTTGGAGCATAATAACCTGAAATCCGGTTGATATGCATTTTTAACAAAACAGTAATTCAGTTGATATTTATGGTCACCAGTAATTATAGACAAATACCAGTAGTCCATCAATGGTGCTGGTAGTGGCTACTAGTATCCAAGTACTATCCTCGCATACCAGTTCGCCAGTTGCCACCCCAACCCTGAGAGATGAATCAAGGGACAATTGTCAACTTAGTCACTCCGGACTGGTGAGGTTGTCTTAGTCTAACTCCAGTCAACTGTCACTTAACTTATAGTGGTTGCTACCGGCTACTGACCTGGTCCAATGACTCCCTGTTTTCCCTGTGCTCCAAGTCTGATAAGGAGATTAAAACCTCCCAGAAGCCCCTTTTCTTCTGGAGTGACCTGGGTGTGACCAACCTTAAGAAACCCTTGGGAAGCCACCACCAGACACCTTTAGCACTATGGCATCTGGTGATAGTTTTAACTTGGTGTGTATTTATGGATGGAAACTGTATGAATGAGATAGAAAATAGGCTTCAGCTCAAGAATGCAACTCCTGCATAAAAAATAAAGTGTAGTTATTCACTTATTGTACATAGGCCTGCTTCGGCAAATTTTTAAGGCCTATTGTATGCTTTGGCCTGCACTGGTCATGGGTAGAGGGAGATATGTCACAAGAGCACCCTTGACTGGAATTCAGGAGGGCAGTACTGAAAACCAAAGGAGATACCACTTGTTTGGGTCATCCTTGCAGGGGACCACAAGGTTTTTGGGAGAGTAGAGTGTAACCAGTGTCTCTTTTCACTCAGCTCAAGACCGGTTACTAGAGGGTTTTCAAGGGGTCAAGCCTGGCCCTGAGAGTTGTCATCTAGGGGGATAGTGCTTGGAGACAGGATGCCTTGGTGTTTATGTACGGAGTGTTCTGGCTCAGTTAGAAGCAGAAAACCGTCATGAATATGCATGGTCCTGGACTCTCATTCTATATAAGAAGGAAGACAAGCCCACGAAAGAGAAATCAAGAATCTTAAACAGCCCCAGGTCCAGAGAAAGGGAGTCCAGCTCTCCAGCTGCAACTGAGTCAGGGAGTTTGTGGGACCAGGGTGGTGGCAGTTCCCTCAGTTTGGGTGGCACTGGCTCCCTGACGAGGTCTCTGGAGCAACACCAGCTGGCACCACCAGGTGGATGGAGTTTTCTGGGAAAAGCACAGAAGATCAAGAACCAGCATGGCACCTCTGGGAGCAGAGGAGGGCCACTCCTCAAAGGAGGTTGCCGGGATCCTTGAGAATCTGCTCTCGACATGAAGACAGATTAAAAGAGGGTGTCATCCAAAACAGGAATATTTGTAAGTAAACCTTGCATTAAACAGATGAACATATGAATGTGCCAGCAGAAACTGACCTCCTGGTCTATCAACATCTGCTTGATTATGCAGCTAGCTCCCTAGGTTGCAGCTGCCCCTTCCTCCATCCCCTTGTTCTCCCTTGGTTGTTCACCACCTCACCCATCCTTACCCACCCTCGCTCTCTGTCCCATGCCTTCTTGAAGCATCCACATTTTTGCTTGATATCACCCTTTCTGGTAGAGCGTTCCACCTTGATACCACTCTCTCTGTGAATTAATGCCTCCTCATCTCCCTCCTGACTCTACCCCCCTCTGTTCTTAGCCTGTGCCTGCTAGTATCTCATCCATTCCTTAGTTTAAATGCCCCGTCCTCTCCCCCCTTGATGATTCCCTTCAGGTACTTAAAGGTTTCGATCATGTCCACCCCTATCCCTCCTCTCCTCCAGTGTGTACTTATTCAGTTATCCCAGCCTGTTCTCGTAGTCCTTTCCCTCCATCCCCTGAATCATCCTCGTCACCCTCTCCAGCAGGTTGATATCCCACCTGAGGTATGACCTCCAGAACTGCACACAGTACTCCAAGTGTGGCCTGACTAGTGACCTGTAGATGGGCAAGATCACTTCCCTGCGCTTGGATTTGAACCCCCGTGCTATGCACCCCAGCATCTTGTTCACCCTCAACGCCAATTTCCTGCTTTGAGCAGTATTGTTCATGCTCCCTGTTACCATTACTTCCAGGTTCTTTAAAGATGTCCTATAGAGAATTAGGAAACCTCGGGTAGTTATTTATTTATTTAGGCTTTTGTAATCAGGTAAGTACACTAGACAACCAAATGCATATTTTCAGGTACAACCAGGGACAGTACAAGGCAGGTAAGAACAACGGTCGAATAAACAGCTGAGCAGTACAAATTACAACAAATCCAGGAACATCAAAGCATATAACAAAGTACTTTGCACTGAGACAGTGAGTAACAAAATGCATTATAGAACTAAAATATGACACCAAATGGTGTCAAAACAGTACATTAAATATGTCCATAGGGACATAGCAGTGTAGTCTAATGTGCTAGGAGCAAAGGCTTGAGATGACCTAGGCAGGTTGACCACACAGTGTAGAAGAGTTTTTATAGGTAGTTGGTGGAGGGTAAAATGTTAAGTACATGTACAGGCAGTTGATAGGAGAGATGAGTCTTCAAGGCTGTTCTGATTCTGAATCTGGTTATTGTAGCGTAGATTCCCTGGCACAAAAGCCAAATGAATTGGTCGTCAGGAGGAAGTGAGCATGTGAACAGTTGGGATTGGTAAGTCCACATGTGAGGGGCCAGGCATGGGTGCCTGTTTCTTTGCGCCACTAGGGTGAACAGTGCACTGTCAGATGGAGGCAGGCATGGCTGAACCAGCTAATCAATTAAATTGGTAGTAATGTCATGTGCTGACTTGCTTTTCTATTGTTGTCCCATGAGGTTACAGAGAGACATGTGTTGGTACAGTTCTGCCTCCAGAGAACTGTTCAATCTGCCAGGTGAAGCTGCAGCAAAAGTGCAGCTGCACAAATTGCCATGGGAGCACCAAAGCTCCAGGGACACCAACTGAGATGTTAGGGATTATTGTGTAACCAGATATGTACTTGGACATTCATTTTGTATTTTTAATTATTTCCATATAACCAGGAAAGTGGACTGGAGCAAAAATAACAGTTTTCAGCCTCGGTTGGGGCAGGGGGTACAACAAAAGAAAACACAAACAATTACAAACTTTACACCATATACAAAATGTAAAACATACAGAAGTTATACAATGGCCTTGGTTCAAATATGCCATTTATTTCCACGAGTGAGGAGGTGGGACCATAACTCATGAGTGGCAAAGCCACGATTGAGGGATGAAAGTCCTGCCACCTCATGAATGAAAATTAACAGCATATAAAATGTCAAGAAAAAATCTAGAAATCTCATTGGCCAAGACAGATCAGCTGACCGTACATTAATTCTCTGTATATGCACAGTCATCCTGGTCCTAAACCACATTACACAATGAACAGATCAGTCCGCCTACAACCAGAACTATCTTCCATCAATCTCCCTACAACCAGAACTGATCTTCCACCACCACAAACATGGCCGCTACCTTTACACTGTAGAAACCTTCAACTGAGCCCTAAAATTAAAATTATCTTAAATATAAAATAAAACAAATTAATTAAATGTTGTTTGGCAGATCATCACACTCTCCTTACACACATACACAAATTAGAAACATTAAGTATTGTTTACGGTTTTCATTTCAACTGTTTCTTTGCTAACAGTGAAAAATCCCCCTTCTATCTTTACCTGCTCATCAGAGAAATTTCTTCTGCTTTCCCTGACAAGTGAGATAATTGAGTCTCTGGCTCAAAAACAGGCCTTTTTTGTCTGTGTGTACAGTATGTTAGTAGAGGAACATTCTGCTAGTAGAACAGAGCAGAATTTTGAATCCCTGTATTCCATGGTAAACATTCCATGATAAACATTCCATTTCTTGAATGTGGGGAAACACAGATGGAAAAAAATGGAATGAAGAAAGTAAGCAATAAGCAAGCAATAAGACATGAAGAGGTGTTTGTTATGACCTGATAAGAGCACACCCCAGGTGCGTTAAAGCGCCTCGTGCCTTTAGCACCTAGGAAGTGCTCTTATCAGGCCATAACCCACACCTCAGAGTGTCTTATTGTGCTTATAAAATGGGCCCCTTAAATTAGTATTTATGAACAAAAAAAGTAATAAAAAATATGTCAAGAAAATTAAAACTGTCAGGTTTTAATATCCTGAAGGAGTAAAAATAGTCCCTCTGTTGATGACATTTCTGAACTGTTTGACTATTGAGGTTGTGTTTCCCATACCATTCCCTACACACTGTATTAAATTAACTTAGATGTCTGGTTGTCACATAGCCATTCTGATAAAGGTGTGCCTGTGGTAGTGAGGAACGGGGACAGCGGTAGCGGCCGTTTGTTTGAGAACGAGAACTGTTTCATTGGCATTATAGGGTGCCCCCCGTCCCTCCCCCGAGACTAACAGACATATACAGCTTTTTTAAGTGTATTTGGTTCGTTTTTTATCTGAAATTTCAGTGTTTAGGTATAATTTGAGCAGCTTGCTTGACCGGGAGCGAGCGTGTCCCACAGCAGCTGCCATACAGACTGCTTTTCTGCTTCGCATTTTTTGAAATCATAACAGTTTTGGGGAGCTTGAAGTGAAGCAGAAAAGTAATGTCTGTGGGGTTTTTGAGGGGATGAAAGTACTGCGGCATATGTTGTAATCGGGACTTCTCTGGAGCGGGGGATGGATTCAGGAGATCAAAGAAACAGTCCTGGGAAACAGCCCCTGTGTATTGGGCACTGTCTGGCACATCGGAAGCCTGGATTTGGAGCAACAGCTGAAACCTGGAGCTGCGAGTGAGTAAAAGAAAAAGTAAAATGATGAGATTATTCTGTAGGACTGGGATATTGAACAGTCATTAGTTATTTTTTTCTTGTTGCCGCCACTCTCTCACTGCAGTTTCCTCATTGCCAGCGCTCTGCCATTACCAGTGTAGCAATTGTGTTTCTGTGGGCTGCTAGCTGACGAGCTGAATTAGGGAGCGGTGGCACGGACTGATTTCTTTGTGTGGTTTGTCGTGCTTGGCACAAGTAATGCCCGTTGTAAGGTTATGTCCTGATAAGGACACGGCTGGAGAGGGCTTCCAGCCAATCAGGATTCGAGAATTCTTTTACCCATTTTATAATACTATATAAACAAAGAGAAAAGGTGGCAAATGACTCACCCTTCTGTTTATCTTTTAGGACAGACTGAGCAGTTCGTGATGTTGTCAGTGAGTGTGGCAGTTTTGAACCACGCTCATGCTTGCAGCACTGGGGAACTGAGAAGCCTCTGTTATGGCTTCCTTTTAGTTTTACTAACATAATAACATAACATAATTTTAGTATGTTAGTAATCTAGCACCAATAGGCGGAAGGACTATTTTATGTTAAAAGCACAGATTCACTTACATTTTTACTTATTTAAAAATAGAAAACTGCTTCTAAAAATAAAGGACATTTATAAATTGCTATATGCACTTCCAGGGTTGTGCATTACTGATATGACTCCACTCTAGGGACAACCGGCACTTGGCCTTTGGCCTCATGCCTAACTACACCCCTAGGAGTGCAGTTATCACACCGTAATGCACACCCCATTGTGTCTTATTGCTTATATGTTAGAAGACAGTCCATTGTTTGTTCTGTGTATACAATGTCTATGTTCTGTTTGACAATTAAGGGCAGATTCATTGTGGGATTGGCAGAATGGGCTGTCAGTCAAGTTGATTGTGATGTAGGCAAGTGAAAAATAAACAGTGTTATTTACCCATTGGATGAATAACATTGTTTATCTTTCACTTGGTTTGGAGTCTTGGGAAAATAATGCATTTATTTAAGTAGTGGAATCCCTTCATGAATTGTATACACAGTATTAAAACAAAGAGCTATCTAGATAAAAAAAAAAATAAGATGCAGTTGTGCAGTTACATGTAAGCATTAATCAACAACAGAGAGCTCTACTAGGGAATTAATGCCTGGTTGGGGAGGAACGGGGCATGAGGCCATAGGCCAAGTGCCTCAAACCACCAACCAGGCATTAATTCCCTAGTACAGCCCGACTTTGAAGTGGATTAATGCACTTATAACATGGCAAGCACTTACAAAAATTGATAGAGAATGATGTTATTTGTAAATAATAACACAGAGACAGGTGTACAGCGTTTGAAAGGTTTTGCTGTGACCCTTGTAACATTAATTCATATTGATACTGTGACTTTTTATTATTATTACAAATATCAGGATTTGTTTAGTTACTCTGTATTGCTGCCATCAACATTATCAAACTTTTATTAACTTGAGCAAAAACTTTGCTATACGACTCGAAAAACATTCCTGGCACCATCTGTAAAAAGGCGCATTGCATTATGATATTGATTAGTTCCATATTGTGGCTAGAAAAGACATCTACTTCGGCACACCATCACCTTTTAAACAGTGGATCTAGCCACAATAAATCAAAATTGAAAAGGTAACATCGTATTTACTAATAGCACTCATCGTTTCACTTTGTCCACTCTGAGACCTGTTTGCTGTGACTGAAAGAGTACTGCGGAGCGAGTGGGTGGGAATGAACATGTTGTTTACTTGGTAAATTGTAAAACTTTATTTTTATACAGGAAAACATGCCATTTGCACTTTGACAGTCCAGTTTACAAGACAGTCCTGTACACTACTTAAAGTTCCATAAATTATAAATTACAAATATAACAAACACATTTAACAATAATGAACAAAACAATCAATAAAAAATATATAAAATACAGACAGATTAGTGCATATCTTGAATAGGGAGATAAAAAAATGTATCTTCTAAAACTTATCTTATACAGTTACACATGTGCGTACAACAATTTTTTATTGCCTTTACAAACTTTCCATGGTCAGTTTCAACCCGTGCTAAGGGTGGCAAAGCATTCCAATGTTGAGCTGCCTGGGATTTTAAGGTTCTGTCACCATATTTATTGTTTCTTTTATCTTGATATATTTTATTTTGGGGTATAATCCATATTTTAAAATTATCTGGTGGCGATTTTGATGTAGCTGGAAACAGTACTACATTATGAAGTGGGCAATACTAGGAAAATAATGCCCGCTTCATTTTGTACCATGTGATCTGTTTCCACCAATGAACAGTATAGTAGTTTGTCTATTTCAGCATAATATTTATTGCCATGTTACAATCAGAAAGTGACCACAGTCTCTTTGTCGGGTTTTGTTTAAACACTGGATATTTTACATGTAGAAAATCCTGTTGAACTAATTGATTTAATACTTTAGGTCCATAAAATGAAAAAGACTTTTTGACTAACTTTGTTTTTATATGCATCTCTTTAAACATATTGATTCTTTTTATTTGGCAAAGGCACAGTTTTAGTGACTGGGATGATTTTTTTTCTCTCAGAATTTCCAGTATAATTCTTGTAAGTACTTTTTGTGTAAAACTTGCGAATTTCTGAAAAATTCAAGTTTGTGGTGTCAAAACCTTTGCACATGAATATAATTCACAGTGGTGTGTCTGTTCTGAAGATTTTGTAACAAATCGACATACAGTATATTATTGAATGTAACAATGTATTTAGACAAAACACTTTCTTGGGCTTGATATAACAAAATAGAATTGTACTGTCTAGCAGGAAATAACACCTGTTTTGTGATTACTTCTTTAACTTTGTTTGCTAAATTATTCCAATTTCTATAGAGATAACCTAATTAACTGTTAACTGTTCCAGTTACTTAATTTACATGATCTTGCATAGATAAAATTTGATCAAGAACAGTACCCAGACAATTGAAAATTTACACAACTTGTAATGGTTCATTTTCAGATCCAACAATGTGTACTTTTTGCACAACAGTATCTAATTTTTGTCATGTGACATGGGTCCAGTAAAAATCTAATAATGAGGCCTATAGATCAAGGGAGTCACCTGTCAATAGTGATGTGTTGTAAGGTAAATAGGGCCTGAGAAGGTTAAGGTAGATGGGGATTGGACTCCAGTAAAAGTATAGATCAGTGTGATGCAGCGAGTACTGCACGGGATGATTTGGAGTGAAGAATAAAGTGGCAGGGAGATGCTTGTAATACTGTGTACTACCTTGGCAGTGTAATACATACACCCAGCTTAATCCCAGTTTGATGATTGAAAGTAAACTCTGTTTTGTGACATTATAATGTTTAATGGCACCCCAATGTATGATAATGGTACTCCTGGCCCCATCGCTCCATACCTGAGGTGGCAAGGTAAAGGTGAAGGTACTGGTTTTTGAAATGTAAGGCAGGTACTCCTCTGAAGAGGGATGCCACCATATTTCTGTAGATAGAGGGGGGTGCCCAGTCCTCACATACACACACACACACACACACACACACACACACACACGCACACACATGCACGCACACACACACATGCTACCTCAGTTAGTGTTCAACTTAATGCCACAAAAGTAGGGAAATGTGGTGTTAAGTTTCCAACCCTAACTCCCCACCCACACCTCAACCCCCAAGCAGCAAGAGGAAAAAACATTAGGGTTTTGGGTCTCCAGAGTCTTATCAAATCAATAATAGGGTCTTCCTTGGGGTTGTCAACCCTAATGCTCACCCCTCTCCCCAGCCCATAGCCTCATGACCAAAGCACAAGGTACAGCTCCAAGCCAGTGTCTCACAGTGAAACACTTTTCAAAGGTAGAGAAGTATGTCTCAATACATGTTGCAAACAGAATCTGTTGAAGCTTTCTTCATCCACAGCCCTGTGAGCCCTACATGAAGAAAGAGGTCACATCTGATGTTGTTTATTCAGGGGAGGGATGGCACTAGGGTTGACAACCCCAGGAAATAACCCACCACTGACTCACCAAGACTCTGGAGACCCAAAACCCTAATTGTTTTCCTTTTGCTGCTTGGGGGCTAGGGAGAGGGTTGGAAACCCTATAGTCACATTTCTCTACTTTTGTGGCATTAAACTGAACCGTAACTGGTGCATTGAGGCAGTTTTTATAAAGAATTTCCTTTCTTTTTGAGATAGTGGGATTGTATCCTCATTCATGGGAATGGACTTGTGTGAACAGAACCAGATGTGCAGGGCCCTGTGTCAAGGAAAGATGTTGTCCACCTACAGGCCTGCACTATGACAGATGTCAAGAATTCAGAGGGCTGTCTGGTGGGCTGCGGAAGAGAAGGACCATCCATGTGGCCACAGATGCACAGTATAAAGAGTTAATTTCTCTGCCAATGAACAGGGCCCTCTTCCACCCATGCCAAAAGAAGAGCTATTTTCACTATATGATTATAGAATCATAGCAGCTTAACGGCAGAAAAGGACCATCTGGACCATCTAGTCTGCCCTTTTCCCCCCACACCTCCCCCTTCCTGCCAGCCTCTGCCCTCCTGCTGATACTCAACCTCATATGCTTGTACTTTGATTTCCTCCCTACCTAGGGTGTGCCCTGCTCTTCTGTTCCTACTACCCAAGTGCATCACAGTGCACTTCTTGGCACTAAATTTCAGCTGCCACATCTCAGACCAATTTTGGGGTATTTTTAAGTCCTCCCTCATGTCCTCCACCCCCCCACGGTGTCTGCCCTATTGCATATTTTCATATCATCAGCAAATAGGCACACACTCCCCCTCAAACCCTCCGCAATATCACTGATGTAGATGTTGGAGAAAAGTGGACCCAAAACTGACCCCTGTGGCACTCCACTCTTGACCCTCACTGTCCCAGAGTGCATCCTATTTAGCACCACCCTCTGAGTTCTTCCTGCCAGCCAGACCTCCACCCAGCTTGTTATTTTCCCACCCAACCCCTGGCTTTCCATCTTGCTCACCAGCCTCCTATGGGGGCAGTGTTGAAGGCCTTACTGAAGTTCAGATAGGCCACGTCCACCGCCCCCCCCCCCGGTCAATCACCTGAGTCACCCAATCAATGAACTGAATTAGGTTTATCTGGCAAGACTTCCCCTTTTATGAAAGGGACAAACTGCCATTGCATTTTGTGATCAATTGTAGCATCTGTGTCTGTTTAGAGATAGTATGCTTATGTATATGTTTAATGTGACTTTAAATGTTTAAAATATGACGTGCTCTAAAAATGCTATTTAAATGTGAATGCTTGTTTGTGACTCTGCCTCCTGATAAAGAGGGATTGTACCCTCAAAGCACCGGGGACTTTTCTGTAGATGCTGTCAATACTTTAATAAACTTGCTAATGATGAGCCTTTTTGAGGAGCGCTGTTCTTCTCTATTGTATTTACACATTTGCTATTATGTACAGCTGCACTGAACAGTTCCGTATACTGCATGATTTTTGTGTTTGTTTTGATGAAATAGGGAGGGCTGGCTGAGTTGGGAGGGGAGGGAATGAAACATACATAGTGAAACAGAAATATATGGGGGAGAAAGGGGGAGCTAGACAGAGAGAGTTGGGAGGGGAAGGAATGAAACATACATAATGAAACAGACAGAAATAGATGGGAGAGAGAGGGGGAGAGAGAGAGAAGGTGGGGGAGAGAGAGAGAGAGAGAGAGAGATATTAGATCTGGGGATCACCAGCTCACTACTGAAGCCGAAGACCTCCATTTTAAGATGTGGCTTTGGAAAAACAGTATATTTTTGCTTCTCCTATGGCATAGTTGAAATCCAGTACATTCTGAGTTTCAAGAAGCAGTCAGAAACTGAAAGCACTGTAACAGATCCAAGTATATTGTGGACTGAAACCATGGAGTGCAGTTCCAACATGGAACATCCTTTCCTGTGTAGACACATTTTAAAATGGAGGACTTTTCAGCAAGTATATTCTCCTCAATGCTCACATGCCTTTTCAATCTTGTATTTGTTTGCTGTATACTGCTTGAGTTTTGAAATACTGTGGCACTTTAAGCAAATACATTTTGCCTGCTTGAATCTCCAAATCGTATGCCGCATACTGTTAAGTATTTCTCCATCAGTGAACTGCCAATATATAAACTTTGTTCCACAACAGGATACATAAGTACAGAAAAAACAAAGTAACCTCCCCACTACTACTTCAATGTGTGGGACTAGCACATGAGTTTGTGTCTAGTTCAGTTTCATGTAATATATATCTAAGCATTCTGAAGCAATTATTGCATCTGAAGGCACCCATAGAAGAAAAATGTCCTCACCAGCAGGAATCAGGTTGAAACAACTTGTAATTCACTTTTCATAAATATTTTTTTTTCCAATAATGAAATCTAAATACTAACAGCAGTTCAAATCCATAAAAGGTAGAAACATAGATGGCCCAGCTTAAGGTCATGTAAATAGACAGAGAAGCCAAACAGCACTGATAAACGACTCCATTTAAATAGGTACAAGTCTCAGAGACAAAGCACAATATCCACGACTAGCTGAATGCAGTCAAAATCGAAAGTCAGTGAAAAGTACTGGAATTCCAGACTGCTGCTTAATGGTAGATTTCAAACAGAAAAGCTGTTATATAGCACAAAGTTTAGCTCCAGTATAAAGTGCTAATTCCCAAAGAAGGTTTAATAAATTCCAGGTTGCAGGAAAAGTTACTGTGCTGAAAAATGTCCAGCGCTAGCTTCTTGATGAAGTGCCTTTTGAGTGCAAATCTGGTAAAGTGCCTGCAAACAGTACTGTAAAGTGCTTTAATGCATAAGAAGTGATCGCAAATAATGTAAATGCAAAACAATGCACTGCACTATACTGGAACAGAAGACCCAAACAAAAGGAATAAGTCCTATTTTAAGTTCAATGGCCTATGCAACCAGTATATTGTTATGCTTGTGCAACTGTGTTACCATGTTTTGACCATTCGCACTCTCTATTCTATGAGGAATTACCACCCTGTATAGGTTACCAAAGGCAAGTTACCCTTGAAGAGGCTTCCACCCCTAGAGGTGCTGTGGGAAGGTTCCCTTGGCTAAAGGTACAGTACCTTAGGAAGAAACCCCTTGAGGAGAGAGGCGAGCTGCTGATGGTGGAGGGGAGGATGGTGGGGCAAAGAAAAGTGCTTCAGAGGGAGGCTGGGAGGGACTGCTTATATACCTCAGGAAGGGGCCATGGCTGGTTGCTCACTCATTGAACTACATGCATAGTCTTTCAATTCAATGGCCTACGCAACCAGTACAGTGCTATGCTTGTGTAACTATGTTACCATGTTTTGGCCATTCACAATCTCTATTCCATGAGGAATTACCACTCTGTAGGGGTACCAAAGGCAAGGAACCCTCAAAGAGGGTTCCACCCCAGAAGGTTCGCTTGGCTAAAGGTACCTTGGGAATGAACCCCTAAAAAGAACATTAGCAGTGATCGTTGACTATGAGGTTGAGAAGTAGACTGACAGCAACAGGAAGCTTGATGAGACATAAATGAGATGCACAGGTTAGCAGAATAGCATGGATAAAATGGATTGCACTGATGACAGCAGGGAGCTTCCTAAGGAGAGAGGGTATGGCGAGTAGGGTCACCGTCCACCTCCATCCAACAGCGGAACCTACCTAAGTAAAGTAGGTAATACTGCTAAAAACTGGTACCCGGTTAGAATAGCACTACTAGAGTAGCACAAGGAAAGAGTGCACTAGTCTGGATAATGCTGCTATGGACAGCGAGAGGGGATTGACAGCACTTGCAGTAAGCGCTCCCCAGATCACTGTCTGTGGTGCTGCCACGGGACAAGGGCACAGGAATTCTGGAGGCTGGCCAAGCTGCTTCCATGGTGTGGAGGCTGAAGCATGGAACAGCTCAGCAGAGTGGCAGTGGAGACCAGGGTTCTAGTTCTGGTCTCCCTCAATTTTACTTCATTGGGACTTTAATTTTTTTTACAAAGGGCCATGGAAACAGTATTCCATGGCCCCACAATGTTCTTCTTTCTCCATGATCTGCTTCTCCCAGAGTTAGTATCCATAAGTATGGGGGTGCAGGAGGCAGAAACCACCCACATCCAGGGGTGCAGGAAATCCCCCCACAAAAAAAAAATCTGATGGCATTTTTACTGCACAGTTCTTGACTGCACTATTGTAACTGGCACTGTTATAACCCAGTGCCCTAAAAACTAACGAAGTATTATGACCTTCAGCATGGAGGACAGAAAAAAAAAACCTTTGAGGAGGAAATCTCTGGTGATCCAAGGTCTAGGTCGCCTTCCCTTCAGGCTTGGGATATTTTTATTTAGTGATGACTCGGCTGCTGCAATTTGAAATCCAATTCAAGGGGGGTGGAAAATGTTTCAATTTGGAGGAAGGCTCTCATTCTATCCCTCAAATGGGAACTCCATGAAGGGTTGCGAGGGATCTCTGCAACAAGCTCCTCCCAGGTGGGAGGAGGAGAGCAATGACTACTGAGGCACTCAGCTGGCCTACCGATCTAAAAACAAACCAAGTGAATCAGAAGCAGTCATTGAGAGAATTGCTAGAAGGCACCACTGAAGTAATTGGCTAGCTAAAGGAGACCCATTTTAAGCTCAGGCCCCCACCCCTCTTAGCTCAGTCTTTATTTCTACATCATGAGATGCCACTGATACACTTGTAAGGCTAAAGCTCTGCCCAGAGTGAGGATATTCCCACTATGTGCCAGATAAGAAGGACCCCCACCCTGAGTTTCACACTCTCAAGATGTGGAACTCAGGGGTGCCAAGCGAGACCATCAGCTGCAGGGCAAACCCTGAACCATGGTAACTAATGGACATGGCTGGCATGCCTCTGAGTATAGTTGAGACAATATAAAAGGAGAGTTTAAAGGAAGTGTGAGTGCTGTAGAATCTCATGTAGGTTATCCATGTGTTATAGCAAGCACAAAGCAGACTGAACTCCCAAGGGCAGTGTAATCAATGATCAGACTTGCATTTTGGTCTATGAAACAGAGCATAGCAGCAATTCGCATGACTTGCAGTGAAGGCAAGCCAACCGATTCCAGTAGGGAAGCCAAATTATT
Source organism: Neoceratodus forsteri (assembly GCA_016271365.2). Taxonomy (NCBI): domain Eukaryota; kingdom Metazoa; phylum Chordata; order Ceratodontiformes; family Ceratodontidae; genus Neoceratodus; species Neoceratodus forsteri. The sequence goes on from CM057449.1 coordinate 1,736,254,405, forward strand.
GTGAGCATCAGAATTATGAGATTATCCAGCATTAGCCAACATAGCAATTAGACAAAGCAGTAATGAAATACTTACAATTCAAGAAAGCCATGAAGGCTGCAAGGTACGGATATTGCTTGTCATGGACAGCAGAAAAACCAGGAAGGTAAGGAGCAGCACAGAAGCAGGAGATTCATTTAACTTACTTAAAGCATGCTCCTGCTACCAGGGTCATGATGTGCCGTCAAGACACCACAGTCATCTGCCGTAGTAATAAAGTGGAGCCAGGAGTAAGACACCAGAGACTGGGCAGCCATGAAATAGCAGAATGTGTCAGTATATCAATGCAGCATTAGTACTGGTTGAGCTAGCACTGTGTAAATCAGGAACAGGGCTATAAAACAGGAAGTAGCTGCTAGCTGAGCAGCAGAGCCAGGACCAGGTGCAATCAATTAAAGTGGAAGCACATGAGGCAGCAACTGCACTGGAAGCTAAAATATACAATAAGAAGAGCTGGAAAACTGAGCTTTGGTAGGAGCCTGAAACACAGGCACAAGATAAACACAGCGCAAACAAAGGGCAACAAAATGCTTAGGAAAATTAGAAAGCTCCAAAAAGGAAACACAAACACAGGAAAACGGAAAAACAAGCACACAAGGAAGCACGCAACAGCTGGAGGCAAAATCAAACTAACCAAGGCAGGAGAAAGACATGAACAGAATCCAGCAGAAACCAAGCAGAGCCCAGAGCACAAGCAATGCGGGGGCAAAGGAGAAGACAGACCAACAGAGCTTCCAACTGGTAAGAAAAAAGTGCTTCAGAGGGAGGCTTGGAGGGACTGCTTACATAGCTCAGGAAGGGGGTGTGGCTGGTTGCTCACCCACTGAACTACAGGCATAGCCTTTCAAAACTAAAGGTGACTGTTGTGCTGCACCCAGTAACTATTCAGTGGCTAGAAGGCTCACCAGCCCAGGGAGCATTAATAGCAATTCCTTAGCAAAACTGTTTGGTAATGCACACAGACTGTAGAAAAACACCAGAAAGTATTACCTTTCTAGGCAACCTTGGAAATTAATGAGGGTTATGCCACCCTATGTGGATGTACCAGACCAAGTTTAGCTCAAGATAGGAAGTAATCTGTGGAGCTGTATTTTTAATCTGCTAAAAGCAGGTGAACACACCAAAGAGGTGCCAGTAGGAGGTCACAGGGCTAGTAATGGTAAAAAAAAGATTACAGATGAAAGCCTCTGTAAAAATAAGAAATAATTTACATATGCTTAAAGCATCTGAATACAACATATGTACTAGTATGAAGGCACAGCACTAATAACAGTATAAGACAGTTTCCAAATATTCAGCCTCTTTCACAGCAGTTTCCAGAGTTTCAACATCTACAAAAGCAGTAGTTACTTGGAGTTCATAACCAAATGGTATTAAATTCAGAGTTTACGATAACAGCTCTCCAAACAAAATATCTTATAATCGTGTTTGACATAGTAAACAAGTACTTACTGAGCTTAGTTGGATTCTTGTATTTTTGGTTGCGAGATGTGGTCCAGTTTATCAATAGTAATCCTAATTCCAGACCCCAAGGTGGTTGTAATAAAGTAAAGGACAAGGATTAGGTTAGGAAACAAAGTGGCACCGCAGACATTCTGTTGACACCCAGCCTGCCATCTTTAAGTGCTCTTCAATGTTCCTCACTGAAAAAGTTTTTTCCTGCACCCAGTCCTTGCCCATTACTTTATTGCAACCACTTTTTTTTTACAGTGTTTGTAGAGGCTGAATCTCTGGAAACTGCTCTGATAGAGGTTGACTATCTAGAAACTGTCTAATATGACTGATCACATATTTGGAATAATATCTAAATATACAGTGGAAGTTATCAAACAGTTTCCTACCTTGAGGTGCCTTGAGGTTCCACCGAGGTACAACTGAGGTAGTTTGCATATAATATGATCCTGCCTCATTCTGCCTCAGTATACCTAGGAATACCTCAGTACTGTGAAATTTTTCTAGGACTAACACTGTATTCTATTTGAAGCTAAATGCCATTTTTACATGTACGTGTGAAGCTAAATGCCATTCATACATCTATGTGTCTTAGATAGATAGATAAATACAGTAGATAGACAGACAGACAGCTAGATAGACAGACTTAGTGTTGCGCAACCTGCCAGTCATATTTTTAATTTATTTTTTTATTTATTGCACATTGGGAAAATACCTTTGAGTCCGAGACTCGTTTACAAAGGCTCCACGTCACAGAAAGTAGAACATTATTACAGTGATCACAAATTCAAGAGCAGGAATCAGACAGGCATATTACAGAGAGTACAATAATAAAGGCTAATACTCAGATCCTAAGGTGTATTAAGATAGGTTTAAGTAGCTTAGTATATAGGCTCTAGATCAGAGTTGAACAGCCAACTCTGGCAGGGGCAAGAAATAAGGGTGGAGGAGGGAGGAGGGAAGCCAGCCGGAGGCCCTTGTCAGGGGAGGGATGGGACAGGAGAGTGGTCAGAGGCAGTCACAGGGGTCAGAGGACTAGAGAAGGGCTCTGAGAGCAGTTTTAAAGTGGCCAATTCTGTATTCATTAGTGAGGGTGCAGGGCAGGCTATTCATCCAGGAGGGGGCCCTGTAGCTAAAGTACCTTTGGAACTGTGAGATTTGGCACCTGGGGACAGATAGGAGCTGTTTGCCAGAGCTACAGATGTTTCTAAGGGTTGGGGCTGGTTGGATTATAGTGGTGAGGCCAGAGGGGGAGAGTCCCAGGGCAATCTTTTTGGCCATAAGGCACGTGTGGAATGGGATTCTATTATCGAGGTTCAACCAGTTGGTGGAGTTATATAGTGAGCAAGTATGGATGTGCTGATCACAGCCGAGGATGAGATGTCATGCTTTTTTCAAGGAGAGATGTAGTCTGCCTAGGGCTGAGGTGTTTGCAGCTCTATATATAAGAATACCATAGTCAAGGAGAGAGAGGACAGTGGAGGAGACAGTGAGCCGAAGAGCTTCAGGAGTGAGGCAGTGTTTGAAGTGATAGAGAATACCAAGTCAGACATTAAGGGCGGAGGACAGATGATGGATATGCTGGTGGAAGTTAAGGAACGGGTCTGGGGCAATGCCCAGATATTTAAAGGTATCCACTTGCACAAGGGGGGGTCCGATTAGCAGTTAGAATTTGGGAGCAGAGCTCCTTTCCGGAGTTCAGCAGGTGTGAGAAGAACATGACTTTTGTCTTCTTGTACTTTAGAATGAGAAGCTGCATGGAGAACCATTTTTTTACATCAGAGAATGAGAACTGGAGAAAGTTGTGGAGTTGAGTGGGGTCAGGGTTAGAGAATATAAGACCAGATCGTCCGCATACATTAGTAGATTGCCGGAGCAGGATGAGGGGAAGGAGTTAAGGAAGAGACTGAACAGCAAGGGGTCGAGGATGGACCCCTGTGGAACAGTGGAGCAGACAAGTAGCCTGCTAGATATGGTGGTACCAATTTTGACCTGTTGCTACCGGTCAAACAGACAGTCAGTGAACCGGCCAATGGCATCCTAGGAGAAGCCGATGTTGGAGAATGTGTTTAGTAGGATGGAGTGGTTGACAGTGTCAAATGCCTTAGAGAGGTCGATAAAGACTGCACCCAAGATATTGCCTCTGTCTAAGGCAGAGTGGACGTGTGTGGTGAACTCCAGGAGGGCTGTTGTAGTACTGTGCCCTTTGTGAAAGCCGTGTTGCTGTTTATAGAGTAGGTCATGATTGTTAAGGTGATCAGTGAGCTGGTCGGAGACAATACACTCTAGTGCCTTCGGAAGGGGGGAGGATGGAGATGGGGTGGTAGTTGTTGGTAGAGGTACGATTACCACATTTAAAAATTGGGGTAAAGGAGGCAGATTTCCACTAGGAGGGGAATTTCTCTTGACAGAAGGAGCGGTTGAGAATGTGGGTGAGGGGATGGAGAACCTCGGGTAGAATGAGCCAGAGAAGTCTCAGGTCTAAGGAGTCACAACTGTAATGGGAATGGCTTAAGGTTTTTTCCAGGTAAGATTTGGCCGATGCTAGGGAGATACAATGCAGGTGGAAAGGAGGGGGTTGCAGGAGGGGACTGTGAGTTGGAGCGAGAGGGTGGGTCGAAGAAGTTAGGAGGGAGGACATGGCTGAGATTAGTGAAAGCCTGGTTAAAAGCTGTGGTAATATGCGATGGGTCAGAAGACAGGCGTCCATCGACCGCTATCTGGTTAGGGGGGAATTATGAACCTTGCAACAGATATCTTTTCTATTATTCCAGAACTTGCGCCCTGAGCCCCAGGCAGAGGTCAGGGATGAATTGTAATACTCTGCCTTAGCTTGATGTATGGCCCAGGTGCATTTATTCTGGGCCTCTCTGTATCTTTGTCTATCCAATGGCAGGCTGGACTCATTTGATAGGTGCCATAGAGAATCCCGGGTCTGCATCAGTGCCAGTGGGTGGCCAGTGATCCAGGGTGCGGGGTTGTCTTTGACCACCCTTTTAGAGAGTGGGGCAACAGAGTCGTAGATGGCATTGAAGGTTTGAGTGAACAGGTTGAGGGCATGGTTAAGGTCAAGCGTATTTGTTATGTGGGACCAGTCCAGCGAGTGGAGGTAGGATTTCAGGAGAGCAAGTTTGCCAGGACCCAGTTTGCGTTGTAGTATAATTTTAGGGGGGTTCTTAGGGGCATTGCAGGACCAGGAGCAAAAATACATAAAATTCCATATTGTAGCTAGCTCAACATTGGTATATAACTGGATACCATCACAATACAGTAACTTCATACAGTATGTACATATCATGGTGCCACCACTCTGTGAGTAGTATATTGCTTCACACATGTTACCCATGATTTTTTATCCCTTACTCAATGCGTATATTATTACATAGACAATGACAGTAGAAAAAGATCAAAGGTCCATCTAGTCTGCCTAGACTTCCCTATCTGCCCTGGGATCTATTGTCCATACAGGGTTTTATCCCTCCAGGTCCATTCCCCCTGCTCCCCTCCTTAATGCTGCTGAGCTGAGCAACCACCAAATCCTTCACTCTATCCTAGCCGTACCTGAAACCATTTATGGTCTTGATGCCCACCACCTCTGCTAGCAAACTTTTCTGCAGCTTCACCACCCTTTCTATAAAAAAATTTCCTTGCATCCCTCTTAAACCTCCCCCCTCTGGTTTAAACTTGTGACCTCTGGTTCTTGTTTGTCAAAATATGTTTGTTTATAGTCCTTGATCAACTCCCATTGCATCTTTTCTGGACTTGCCCCCCCAAGAAAACATCATTACACAGTGTAAGAGGAGGAGAATATGACACCATGAGTTGCTGCATTGTTTGGGGGTGTTCCTAAACTTCAGGGAGTATACAATAAGTGTAGATCAAGGATTTGAAACAAAACAAGTCTAGGTATAGTAACACCATTAGCATGCGTTTCAGTTCTACTAAGAAAAGAGCAGATAAAACAACCAGCAACATTAATGAATTTGAGAAAAGATAAGCAATTAGAAAATATGGGTTTCGACTAGAAATAATATGGTGCAAAAAGGGTTGATAGTGACCTCTTTAAAATAAAAATTAGGTGGGAAAAGAGAGAGATCCCATTCCTTATCCATCTTGGTCATTAATAGGGGTCAAGTTTTATTCTTCCTGGCACTGGGTGTACAAGAAGGATCACCACCGTCACCAATGGCTACTGTAAAATAAATGTGGCTAACATTTCTAGGCTCCCTTTCACCACTGTGACTAAGACATTTTGACAAATAGAAGGTAGGGGACAGCGCAGCCAATCGGAACACAGGTACTTCCAGCAAACCCGCTCTGAGTGGCCAGGACTTTTCCCCTGCTTCAGCCACTTGGCACTTTTTACAAATAGATTTTCGATAGAACTAAGCACATTTCAACTATGTAATGGAAGTTTTTCAACTGTATTAGCTGGATTGTAATTTCTACTAGTGTTTTAAAGTGCTTACACCTCTTCTGTCTCAGTGCTCCTCCTGCAGCCCCCCCATCCAAGTACTCTGCCTTGGCGCTGAAAATTCTTACTACCTTTTGTCTTACTAAACTGCTCAGATCTAACCCATCCTAACCTCTATGCTATTTAAGACCTACTTTTTTCTTCTCTCCAGCTGCCTGCTCTTGAAAGGGGCTGCTTCAGCTCCCCCACGGTCGGCCGGCACCCAGCCAGCCACCGACCAAGACCAGGACGCCCACCTGCAGCTCCTTGGAAGTTGCCTGCCCTTGAACGGGGCTGCTTCAGCTCCCTCACGGTCAGCCGGCACCCAGCCAGCCACCGACCGAGACCAGGACACCCGCCTGCAGCTCCTTGGAAGGTATGGGACAGCGCAGCCAATCGAAACACGGGTGCTTCCAGCAAACCCGCTCTGAGTGGCCAGAACTTTTCCCCTGCTTCAGCCACCTGGCACTTTTTACAAATAGATTTTCACTACAACTAAGCACATTTCAACTGTGTAATAGAAGTTTTTTTTTTTAAGTGGCTAGTTTTCTATTAGCAGGTTATACAGACCTGCCACTAGAGGGATTCTTGGTCTTTCTACACAAATCACTGTACTCAGTCGTGGGCAATATGGCCTGCATTATCATTCTACTTCTAATCCTGGCAAAAATTATGACTCATAAAGCACCGATCCATGCTAAGTCAGAAGTCATCCCAGCCTGGGAACCCACAGTCATAGTTCCTGCTGCATCTTCATATTGCTTCCCTACTCTTAATCTGTCGGGTTTTCATTTTAATTGTCATCCCTCTCCTCTGGCTTTCCTCCCTTCGCCAATGTCTTTCCGTGCACTTCCCCTGCTAGCCTTGAATGGCCATGTCAGCATCTCCTATGCCCTGGCTAGACTTACCTCAAACTGACTGAACACCACACAAGAACCCATACAAAAAGAGCCCACTTCTACTGATAAATGCCCTCAAGGAAATGTTCTAATTCTCCTTTTCTGTTCAGGCAATGTCGAACTAAATCCAGGTCTCCCAATTCAAATCACTTCTCCATCGGAGTTTGCAGCTGCTCCTGGGATGAAACTGATGATGGTCAATATTCTAAGCCTGCTCAAAAAGCTTGATCATCTTCAAGTTTGGGCAGCCCACACTGACCCAGATCTGATTATAATTACTGAGTCATGGCTAAAAAAGACCAACACTGATCCCAAATTACTATACCGGGCTTCAAGCTCTTTAGGGCTGATAGGGATTCGGGGGTGAGTGGTTGTATACGCCAAATCAAAATTTGATGTTAGCAGCATTTCCTGTAAACTAAGCCCAAGGAATCAGGGGATTGTCTGCAAGCAAACTTCAACTTCCATCCTCAGAGTGCCTCACAATCATTGGTGGTTATAGAACCCCGTCAGGAGGCACAGAAATTCTTGAAGTGTTGAAATCCATAACTTTGGCTGCTAACACAGAAACAATAATCTTAGGGGACTTCAATATGGATTGGCTCACTGCTAAATCCCACTCCCTAAAAGCCATCTGTGATGAGCTGGGTCTTACACAGATAGAAACTGAACCCACAAGAATCAATGCTTCTAACTCTACCAACAGCTCACTCTTAGATGTCATCTTAACTTCGTATCCCCATAAAATCTCACATTCAGCAGTTTTCCATAACGACATGAGCGACCACAGTATCGTCGTATGTACAAGATTCCAATCTAAAACCCAGCAGCAACCTAAATTCAGAATCAACGCTCATTCCGTAAATTCAGCTCAGTAAACTTCCTAACTGATCTAGCTACGATCAGGTGGCAAGACTTATATCTTGCCAGATCTGCTGATGTCACCGTCTCTGTCCTAAATGACAACCTCACCACCCTAATTAACAAGCATGCGCCTCTTATTAAAATGAGGGTGTGGAAAATCTCGCATCCGTGGTTCACCCAAGAGCTCAAATCGGCACTTACCAATAGAGACAAGCTATGGGCTAGGACCAGGCACACAAAGGACCCAACAGACTGGCAGACGTTTAGAACTGCCAGAAATGCCTGTGTTAAAAGTGTACATGCTACCAAAGCAAACTTCTACATCTCCACTCTGGAGCAGGCCAAAGGGAACTCCCCAAAAATCTGGAAGACACTGAGATTCATTGAAGGCCATCCTGCTGCTTCCTCCCTTCCCACCAAGATTCTGGCCAAGGACGGGATAGTTGAAAATAAACTGAAAATCCTCGAAGAACTTAACCTTCACTTTGCCACTGCAGGGTTGGCATTCGACTCCTCCCCATATGCTAGCCGAGTGAATAGCAACACTAGCCCAGATACTACACATGCTACTCCACCTCATCCCTTCCAGTTGTGCCTGTTTAGCTACAGAAAGTCGACGACATAGTGTGAGACTGGCATGTGCCAGGTTTTCAAATTGGTAACTGACTCTCCCTCCAAAGAAAATTAAGATGGTGCTGTTTCAAAAAATTTGCTAACACCTGCAGTGTTCAAACCAGCTTTAACTCCCCATCATAAGCCTATGCATAGCAGACTGTTAGCAATGGTTAACCAAAATGTAAAACAGTTCACCATCTACAGGAATACCCCACCAAGCAACTAGATACCACATTGGAAGGCCATCTCCACCTGACCCCCACTTCAGGCATTTATAATAACAAAACAAAAAAATATGTTAAGCAATGTGTTGATAATAAAATGTCAGTTTGATGCTGTCCTCCTTGGAAACCAGGTCCCCTCAGCATGATGAATTTGGACTTGTATAAAAATATTCTGTTATCATTCTGTACCTTAAATATCCCAGATAGTACCCCTGCTGCAGGAGTGAGCCATTAATTGTCAGAAGAGGTATTCACTTCCTTTTCAGATCTTGACAAAAATGGGTCTCGTTTAACGTCGCTGGCTCCTCCTACTACCCACAAGGCCACAAGTCATGAGAACTCCTGACATGAGCAGGCAAGATCAAATCAGGCCGAACTGTTTTAATATTTATCAGGAGTTGGTAGTAACATTATTTAACATAATGTTAATAAAATCAAGTGATTGTGCTGAGACAAGCGAGCCCCGACCAAGACCACACCGCAGGTAATAAAATAACGAAATCCTACTACATATATGGGAAGCAGAGTAAGCAATGGCCATCCAAGACAGGCACTAAACTTTAACCGGGTAAACCACCAATGGACATCTTAACACACTGGCTGAGTGATCGGGTGAAATTTCAGCATTCTTGCTGTTAGCTCTGGTTACTGCTGCAGGTGATGATTCTCTCCAAAGTCACAGACCAAAACAAGAAAACAGTGTGATACGATACGCGGTACAGAGCAAGTAACTATTCAAGACTTTTAAACTTTTTTGGATCAAGCGAAATAAAAGAAAACGATTTTTTCCTAGAGGAAACAAAATATGGGTCGGGAGGTAGGAAGGCAGCAAGGGAGCTCAACAGCATTCGATCAAATACTGTTTTTTACCGTTCATATCAGAGGGTTATCCAAAACATCTTTATAACTCTGGAACCATTTAGTATATTTTCACAAAATCTTCAAGAGGTACTACCTTGACACAGGCTGCTTCCACCCTGAAGATTTTGTGAAAAAATTCTGTTCCATCTAGGCTGTGCATAAAAGCAAAAAAAACACACCCTAATGCTGACCCCATTCTCATATACACTACACAGCTCAACTTATTTACTGATGGAATTGGGTGAGTATGAGTGTTAGGACTGAGAACCTCAAGGCACACCCCACGCCTTATTTGTGAAGATGCAGGAGATGTCAGACTGTACTGTTTTTCCTGTTGCTGTCTGTAGGGTGGGGTGAGGGGTGGGCTGTTATGGTTGGAAACCCTAATGCTACATTCCCGTATATTTGTCGGTGTAACCCTAACTGGTGCATTAGCACAGTCTTTGCAAAGAATGGGCCCTATTCTCATAGGTGCAGAGTGGCTATGTGCCATGTAACAGGGGTGCATAGACACTCCACGGCCATTGTGCGCCCTCCACCCGATTCACCACCAGGGTGCGGGGCTGACATGCACCTTCTCCCCTGACTGGCTGGTGAGATCCATGAGGGGGCAGTCTGGGGACAGTGCAGGGGGCGTGCCCATGCTCTGTGCCATAATCGAAAGAGTAGAGTACCAGGCAAGGGGGAAGCACAGACTACACATTTCTGAGGCAGTTATGGCCACTGTGCACCCCCCCGACTGTATTCCATTGGCAGCGGCAAACCCTGTAGGGTCCCTGGCCAAGCCGCCCCTGCCTGACGGGACAGCCACAATGGCAGATAGCCACCTTCCACCACCAACTGACCCCTGCACCTGCCCCCTACAGCAGCACACACCCTGGCTAACAGCTGTGTACTAGCCCCGTAATGCCAACACCCCTCCCCCCACACAAACATAGGGGCACCGGCCCCATGAATGCAGACACCCCAAACACCCTTTGCCAGGTACTGAACCCCCAGCCATGTCCCTCAACCTCTAGGCACTGCTCCCCGAGCCCATCAGTGTTTGGTGGACCCACCCACCCTTGCAACACCATCACCACTCCCCGGCCCATACCTGCCCAATGGTGTTGCAGCACTGACTAGCAGGTACGGGGGCTGGGGGGGTTCAGTGCCATGGGGTGGGGGCCCACAAATCAACACTGGGTGCCGGGCGTGCCGGGTCTGAGGGCAGGGGGTGGACCCTACCTTGGGGAAGGGGCTTGGATGTGTGAGTGGGTGGAGGGGTGGCTTATGGGATTGCTTCCTACAGACAGGAGCCATCCATGTGCTGCATGGGTGCTCCTGCACATGGATATGTCTGGGGGGCACACAGGTTGACTGGGGCAGTCCGGGCGGGTCCGGGTGCCTGCGGTTGGCATTCACGCACCTGGGTGCCTCAGTGTATGGGATCCACTGCAGAATCTTGCATACATGTATGTTTTGAGCCCTGCTGTTTGCACTTCTCAGTGGGATAGTTCATAGGGACAGCAAGCAGAGCATGAAGGAACAAGTCCACGGGATAGATGCCACTGTTTCCTCAATCTCTGCTTGCTTCTTTTTTACAGTGTCAGAATTTGGGGAAAAGTCACCGGGGAGCACAAGAGCTCTGTTGTGGAAAGAAAAAAACCTCAGGTTTCTCACAGACAGACAAAATGTAGCTGTGCAGCACAGAGACATCTACATTCAAGGGGTGGGAATCCGAGACATCTATGTTCCAGAAGCAGGTACTGCAGGGGTGTTTGTTTATAATTGAAAATGAGCATATTGGAAGGTTTGAGAGCTGAATCATACAACAGTTCAATGGTGTAGTCATTAATCTTACACCTCCACTATGTATCAGACAGCATTACCAGATAACAACCCTATAAATCAGTATCAGAAGTACAGTTCTCTGCTGGTGCTAGGCATATTCATTCTAATGCTGTTGCACCCAAACACAAACATAATAAAGAGGAAGAAATTCTGAAAAAACTACCATACATGGTACAATTTAGATGTGCTTTAATCACGGTCCTGTAGTAAGTCAAAGCTCACTTCAAAGTCAGCTCCAGGAGCACAGGCATGTTAAGTGACTTGCTCAGGGGCACACTGTATTTAATGGAGGTTGTGGAATAAACTCAGATCTTCTGGATGTACTATGAGCAATTTATGAGGAAACCTTGATGCAATAGGAAGGCCATCTTACCTGTTGGTAAAAGCATAGCTGTGAACCAGAAAACTCAGGTTTGAATCCTACAGCCAGCTTGTTCTTTCGTGACCAAGTAACTAGACTTGTTCTTCATCTTGATGCAGGCTGAAGCTCTCTGTTTATGAATAATCGCTGCATCTGCACAGCAGAATTGCCTGTATTATTTTTTTACATAAAATAGGCTAGCTGAGGTCCTGCTGTTACCCATTTCTGCACCTATGTGGACGGGAGCACTTACAGTTCAAGTTTTTGTTTCTGAATACACCCACATTTCTTTACCAGTTCTATTCTGTTTATCCCAGGTGCTTGACTTCCACTTATGTTATATTTTTCCCTCCTGGTGGTCTGATGTCCATCTCCAACATGGCACATCATACTCAAGTCATTGTTCTTAGTTACATGGTTGCTCTGGAGCACATCTTGTAATTATATAATCTAACAGACTTTGACACATTTACAGTATAACTCATTAGTGCAGGGGTTGCTGAAAGTGTTTCCCTGTCAGTGCATACTTGTCAATGCTGAATGTGGTTTGTGTGACAGGCATGCATAGTGAAATGAATCATTTGTAGTGGATCCTGACTTTCTACTAATTTTAGGTGTGTCCCCATCCACGATGCCATAAGTGCATCAACAGCCCACCAGGTAGACACCACAAACCCACCTGCAAGGAACTGGAGTGCGTCAGAGAGCAACCCCCACAATCACTTGGGAGCATCTTTTGTTCTTAGAATATCTATAACACATCAGAGAAAGGCAAGAGTGCTCTAGAGATCAGAGAGGTGTTTTTTTCTAAAGGTAGCAGCAGAGTACAGGAAAGCAATTATCATATGCCTGCTAATACACCTGAGATGTCTAGACAAAGAGGTAAAAAGGTCTCCAACAAAAATGTAATCAAATGCAGTTTGCCATGTTGGAGCTTGTCTAAAGATACCCATAATATAGAGGTTCAGCCTAACCCTACAGAACAGCCCACTAATAGCCCACAAATGCAGCAAATTCAGCAACTACCAATTGAGGTTGATAGTCCAGATTTTATTTTACCTCATTTCTCTGGACACACATCATTGCAATCTGATGTCTAAGTTCAACTGTGAAGTAGCAGGAGGTATTTACATTAAAACACACAGAAAAAAACAGTATGCCGGCCCGGTGGCATAGAGGTTTGAGGCGCTAGATGCCACACCTCGAACCACGCCAGCGACCCGGGTTCGGGAATGGACTCGGGGCACCGGGGGCCGGCAGGGATGAAGAGGATCGTGCATCTGGAGGACTGCTCTCCTCTTTGGGGGTGGGTGGGTAGGATGGGTTGCTTCGCTGAACAGTTGCTCCAAGTGGAGACTGGGGGCACTGTTTTGAGCAATGCAGTACAGGGAGTACCAGGAAATGGACAATGGCTCTTGCGTTTGCCGGATGATGGCTCCCCCACTCCCTGACCACATCGGAACCTCTATGAGCCTCCTCTACCTCAGCAGCACCTCTTGGGGTCCTAATAGGAAGTGTACTGGATTCCCTCCCTCCCTGGTGCCTTCCTTCTCAGAGGAGGGGGACCCACCCGGTGAAGGGATACACCGGGATACCCCTCAGAGGTTGGCTGCAATCTGGGGGATTGAGGAGGATGCGAGAAGAGGACAGCCGGTGGGTTGAGGAGCATTGAGGAGCCTGAAGGAGTGGGGAACGCGGAGCTCAGAGCGAGGTAGGCGGGAGGAAAAAAAAAAACAGCTATGAGCTCAGTTTTGGGACTTGAAGATCTCTTCCCATAGCAGCAAGGTCAGAAGATTCAGGATGTTCCACAAGCAGGGGTACTGCACTTGGAAAATGAAAATAGGATGTTTCACAACTCACTTCAGTTCCCAGAAGTTCAGGGCAATATTTTGGGAAATGAGGAAAATGCTCCCAGGGAAGCCAATTTTGTCTTCTGACAATCAGAGAAACATAGACATTGACAGCAGACGAGGGCATCTAGGCCCGCCCAGTCTGCCCTATTACCCTATCTATTGTGACACAGCAGGCCCTAGACAGCCAACCCCCTCCCTTTAATTTTCAAGATCCTTTTGTGACTATCCCATGCATTCTTGAATCCTGTAACAGTTTTTGCCTCCACCACTTCCACAGGTAGGCTGTTCTATTTGTCTACCACGCTCTCCATGAAGAAGTACTTCCTCACATTACCTCTGAATCCACCCACCCCACCCCAACTTTATATTGTGCCCCTTGTCCTTGAGGATCTTTTTCTTTGGAAATCATGCAATAAACAAAGCTGTTAAAAATGTGAGTGCCTCAGATCTTACACATAACACAATTTCAAAAGTTTAGACAAATGAAACCTATCAATTCTCCCCAAAAGACTGAATATAAAAAGCTGGCCTGTGACCTGAACTTAGGGAGGGATGGCACAGAACATAGAACTTTGACGCTGCTAAAACAAACATTACTGATGAGTGTAAAAAAAGCATGAAGAATTTAAGTCCCCCTTAAGAATCTTTAGAACCCTCCAATGAGATAGCTTTGTCTGACATAAGCAAAGAAGTGGTTGTTTTATTAAACAGTAAATAATAAGGCCATAGATTTACAGGAAATATATATGCTTATCAGTCAGTCCTACCAATCTGATGAGTCACTTCAATCCCAACCAGAAAACATCCTAAAAGCCATTCTTTTAGAAGTTAACACAGGTTTCCATGAATTAAATATAAGACTGGATCAAGTTCAGGCCAAGCTGGATAACACAATTGTGGCAATTACAATGTTACCCCAAACAGGATCTGAATCACAATCATGACTATCAGAAGTGGACTACGTTCACCAAATGGAGGCTAAATCAACCTCTGAAATAACAAGCATTTGTCAATGCCGAACGTTCGCTTGCAGGTATTTGCAGCGGTGTTTGGCACGTATGGTGCTTTACCGTAATGCCCTGTGCGATTGCTGGTATTTGCACAATAAATTTTCAGCATGACCTTTTTGTTACCCCCACTGTGTGCTACATTGGCGGAAACACGTTTTGGGTAGGATGTGAAAAATGACAGCTGTCCTGCTCATAAGGAAGTGTGGTAAAATGCCAATGTTGAAAATCTGAGTGGAAATATTGAAAATTACGCAAACTTACAGGCATGTGGGAACTGCTAGCTGCGGCTCGTAAGCAGTTATTTTAGGAATTTGTTCACCAAATTTTCAACATAGCCATTTAAGATCTCTGCTCATGAACAGTGCCACTGTGATTTTCTTAATGTGTCCCATACACTGAGTTCGCACAGCGACTGTGCCATTGTGCGCTACATGGGCGGAAACACGTTTTGGGCAAGATGTGAAAAATTACAGCTGCACTGCTCATAAGGAGGTGTGGTAAAATGGCAATGTTGAAAATGTGGAGTGAAAATATTGAAAATTCGCGATCTACTAGCGCGCGTGAGGAACCGCGAACGCACACCAGAAAACAGTACTTTAGAATTTTTCACCATATTTTCAACACAGCCATTTTAAGGCCTCTGCTCATGATCAGTGTCACTGTGATTTTCTTGCTGTGTCCCATACATTGTTTTCACACACCGACTGCGCCATTGTGCTCTACATGGGCGAAAACACGTTTTGGGCAGGATGTGAAAAATGACAGCTGCACTGCTCATGAGGAGGTGTGACAAAATGCCAATGTTGAAAATCTGGAGTGGAAATAAAATTCGCAAACCTATGAACGTGCGTGGGAACTGTGCAACGCACGCTCGTAAAACAGTCATTTTTAGGAATTTTTTCACCAAATTTTCAACATTGCCATTTTAAAACCTCTGCTAATGAACAGTATCACTGTGATTTTCTTACTGTGTCCCATACCTTGATTTCGCATACCGACTGCGTCATTGTGCGCTACATGGGCGGAAACACGTTTTGGGCAGGATGTGAAAAATGACAGCTATACTGCTCATAAGGAGGTGTGGTAAAATGTCAATGTTGAAAATCTGGAGTGAAAATATTGAAAATTCGCAAACTTACAAGCGTGCATAGGAACTGCACAACGCACGCTCGTAAAACAGTTATTTGTAGGAATTTTTTCACCAAATTTTCAACATAGCCATTTTAAGATCTCTGCTCATGAACAGTGACACTGTGATGTTCTTAATGTGTCCCATACACTAAGTTCACACACTGACTGTGCCATTGTGCGCTACATGGGCAGAAACACGTTTTGGGCAAGATATGAAAAATGACAGCTGCACTGCTCACGAGGAGGTGTGGTAAAATGGCAATGTTGAAAATGTGGAGTGAAAATATTGAAAATTCTCAAACTTACGAGTGTGCGTAGGATCTGCGCAACGCAGACTCATAAAACAGTCATTTTTAGGAATTTTTTCACCAAATTTTCAACACAGCCATTTTAAAACCTCTGCTCATGAGTGGTGTCACTGTGATTTTCTTAATGTGTCCCATACATTGAGTTTGCACCGACTGTGCCATTGTCATATTCTGAAGTGAGCACACGTTTTGGGTGAGATGTGAAAAATGACAGCTGTACTACTCATAAGAAGGTGTGGTAAAATGCCAATGTTGAAAATCTGGAGTAGAAATATTGAAAATTCGCAAACCTCGAGTGTGCATAGGAACTGCGCAATGCACGCTCGTAAAACAGTCATTTTTTGGAATTTTTGCACCAAATGTTCAACATGGGATTTTTGGGACCCCTTCTCATGAATGATGTCACTGTCATGGCACTATTTGGGCCCAAAGGGTGATTTCACGCAGTGATTGCGCAGTGACTGCGAAATCAACCTGCGGGCCCGAATAACGCCATGACAGTGACATCATTCATGAGAAGGGGTCCCAAAAACCCCATGTTGAACATTTGGTGCAAAAATTCCAAAAAATGCCTGAGATATGCAACAAAGTTGAAACCCCCCTATCTAGCCCATTATATAGCTTACCGGCATTTCCTCAGTTCGCGGTCGGCTTTGAAGAGTGCAGAGCGTGTTCTTGGTCACGAAGATCGTCACGCTGAGCTCGGAGAGTAAGTATGGGTGAGGGGGGTGTGAGCTGGGTGCGCAGTGGGTGGGTGCGGGTTGTGGGAGGGACTGGGAGATGTGCGTGGGACCATTTTCGATTTACAGAAAAAAAAAAAAACACGATGTGGGACATTTGCCATGCTGGGTGGGCTCCCAGCATGGCGAGAAGCTTCTGGGGGCTGAGGGCCAATGGGGATTGGGTACCCCGTCGGCAACTCGCTTCGCGTTTGCCACGCTGGGGTGGGCCCCAGCGTGGCAGCAGGATGGTTTGGGGGCCGTGGACACATAGGGGATTGGGCACCCCGCCAGCAACAACGCTTGGCCACACTGGGGTGGGCCTCAGCATGGCACCAAAGCTTTGGGGGTGGCGTGACGCTGGGCGCTGGACGCGAAGGGAGGCAGCGTGACGCGGTGCTCGGTATGACAGCGGTGGTTTTCTTTGAAACGAAGACCACCGCTGTCATACACAGCTCTCGCACCCATTGGTGCAGGACCTCCACGCCTGCTCAATGGAGCACTGGATTGCAAGGGAGAGGCACACCTCCAAAGTGTGCTACTCTCCCAAAACATTCCTTGTGGATGCGCGCAAGCGAATGTAAAAATGTTACAGAACTTCAAACACAAATAGATGACAAGGTCTGCAGGGCAAGGGGAAGCATCTTAAAATTCTGGACATTTTACCATCTTGCACACAGGAATCCCTCCCCTTCCTTGCCTACTTCTACCAAGTTTTACATCTTGCAACCCTTGAAACTAATACCTAACCCTGCCTCCCACACCACTGTCCTGCAATCCCACATTCTTTTACTTTAATGGTAACCTGCACTTCAGCTTCTAACCTTTCTCTTACTTGCAGCCTCAGGACAGCTGGAGAGTCAACCAACCACTCTGCAGCATTTCTTGCTCTCCTGCTGTTGCAGCTTCAGCTAAAAAAACAAAATCTAGCAAGAGCCAATATGGCTGCAAAATAATGATATTGTGGGCAATGAGAAATGTGTAAACTAGCAATTTTTGCAGTAACCACTGAACCACCTAACTGCACTTTCTAATTGTTGTGACACACATACAGACACACTGGTTAATACATATACACATATATGTGTATATATATTTAATATATGGATATGTAATTGAATATGCTACTAAAGCATGCAAAAAAACTTAATAAAACTATCACTCCCAGAGTGATAATAGCACACTTCAGGAGTGATAATACTTTCGTTCAGGTCCCATAATAGTATCGTTTGGACCCGAACGATAGTATTATTTATTTATTTTTTTTATTTATTTAGTTGTTTCACCAGGTATAGCACACTAAGCTGAAAGCTTTTTTACAGGAGCAACCTGGGAGCACAAGGAAGTTAAGTGACTTGCTCAGGGTCACACAGTATGCAAGTGGAAGCTGTGGGATTCAAACGCAGGTCTGGTCTGCTGGATGTTACCAAATTTGCAGCTCAGAGCCTTAGACCACTGCGCTATACTGCCTCCTAAAGTATTATCACTTAAACTCAACAGCACAACCGCAAGTCTGCCACCCCACGTAATTTAAAGTGTGCCTTCTGATTGTCCACTTTTCTTTTGTGGGCGGGCTGAAGAAGTTTAAAAATATGGTGGCTCTCCCTCTCACTTAGCAAGAGAAATGTCCGTTCAAGGAAACGTGCAGTATTTTTCTTTCTTTTTTAAACAATTTTGACTACAGCATCCAGTAGATCCTCCATTCAGTCTTCGTACCGTTGAATTGAAGTCGTCACTCAAGGTAAGAGTGAGAGCGAGTGACTCCTCAGTACACAGTACACTTTTCCTGTCTCCTCTACAGCAAGCTGTGTGCAAGCTAGAATTCAGGCACCCGTATCGAGTGTTTAAGTAAAGTAGTTGGGCACCTGTTTTTGATCCGAGAAAATCGGATCCATATATTAAAAAAAATATCTGATAGGTTTGTGTGTCCATTACCAGGGAGTAAAGGTATCTCGAGGTTCTGGACACATTGGAACCTCTCGAGCTTTGCTCTCGAGGTTCATGTGTCCAGAAACTCTCAATGCTATTACTCCCTTGTAATAGACACAAACCTATTGGTTATTCTCTCTCTCGCTCTCTCTCGCTTGTTCACACTCTCTCTCTCTATATATCTATATATATATATATATATATATATATACATATATATATAGATATATATTCAAGTGTAACATAGCAGTGCACTGTTGACACACATTTTTACATATTAAAAAAAGACATTGAGAGACTGTTTTCTTCTTTTCAGGCTCTGAGGGACATCGGAGGGTGGGGAATTGCCATTAGACAACTCATTTAAATCAGCAATGACATGCATAGGGCAGAAACTGATCTAGATAGTGGGGGAATGTAGACTAGCAATTTTTGCAAAAACCACTGAGCCACCTAACTGCACTTTCTAATTGCTGTGATGTACACACACTGACTAATACATATACATAAATAAGCATTTATATTGCAGTATAACATAGCAGTGCCATGTCTACACACACACAGAGCATTGCCACACACTCACTAACACACATACACTGCCTTTTATGGCATTTATTTACTTATCAATCTAACCCTAACGTTTACTGTATTTAGGATGAGCACTGTGTTTTGCACTAACTCATTGTACTAATCTGTGGCATGACTGGGTAACTAAGGCAGTGGACTTGGGAGGTGCAGTGGATGTGCCCTATCTGGACTTTAGAAAGGTCATTGACACTGTCCCCCATAGAAGGCTGTTTAACAAACTGCACAGCCTAGGGGTGGATCCTAAAATAGTTCTGTGGGTGGAGAACTGGCTGAATAGCAGAAGTCAGAGAGTTGTTGTTAACAGGGAGTACTGTGGAGAGGAAGAGGTGACAAGCAGGGTGCCTCAGGGTCAGTGTTGAGGCTGGTCTTCCTCAATGTCTCTATTGGTGACATTGCAGAGGAACTGGAGAGGGAGGTATACCTCTTCTCAGATGAAACAAAGGTATGCAATAGGGTGGACACTCCAGTGGGTGTTGAAAGAATGAAGGAAGACCTTATAAAACTGGAAAAATGGTCTGAAGAATGGCATCTGGAATTCAATGCAAAGAAGTGCATGATCATGCACATAGGGCATAAGATCCCAGAGACAAAGTATGAACTACGTGGGGAGGTACTGAAAGTTGCAAAACAGGAAAGGGACCTGGGAGATATCATCTTAGGGGACCTAACAGAAAGTAGGCAGTGCAATTAGGCAGCTGGAAAGACTATCCAGATGCTTGGATGTATAGGGAGGGGTATCACGAGTAGAAAGAGGGAGATCATCTTGCCCCTGTATAAGACACTCATGACACCTCACCTTGAATACTGCATCCAGTTCTGGAGGTCCCATCTGAGAAAGAACATAGACAGGGTGGAGGCAGTGCAGTGGAGGGCAAGTAAAATGGTGCAGGGCCTGCGGGATAAGACCTATGAGGAAAGACTAAAGGAGTTACAGACATACAAACATATGAAAATGCCAGCAGAAGCAGACCTTTGCGGTCTATTGAGTCTGCTCAAATGTGCAGCTAGCCTTTCAACTTGCAGCTGCCCCACCCTCCCCCATCTTTATCGTAACACCCCCTCACCCTGTCCCAACCCCTCTTAAAGCTGCCCACCATTCTACAGGATACCGCCTCCTCTAGCAGAGTATTCCACCTGTCCATCACCCTTTCTGTGAAAAAATGTTTCCTGATTTCCTTCCTGAATCTTCCCCCCAACCTCAGATGATGCCACCTCGTATCCTTCCCTCTTCTAAGCTGGAAAATCCCTTCTGTATTAACCTTATTTATCCCCTTAAGGTATTTAAAGGTTTCAGTCATATCCCCCCATCCCTCCTCTCCTCCAGGGAGTACATGTTCAGCTCACCCAATTTATCCTCACAGGACTTTCCCTTCAATCCCTGGATCATCTTTGTCACCCTACATTGCACCCCTTCAACAATTTGATATCCTTCTTCAGGAACGGGTGCCAGTACTGCATGCAGTACTGCAGGTGAGGCCTGACCAGGGACTTGTACATGGGAGGGATCACCTCTCTATTCCTAGAGGAGATTCCCTTCGCTATACACCCTAACACCCTATTAGTCTTTGCTGCCACCTTCCTGCACTGAGCTGAGTTGTTCTTGCTGCCCTGTACAAGCACCTCAGATCCTTTTCCTCCTCATTACTTTCCAGCTCCACCCCTCCCAGCTGATAGCTCCTCCCCTGGTTTCTAGCTCCGAGGTGCAGTACCTTGCACTTCTTGGCGTTGAACCCCAGCTGCCATGTTTCTGACTACTCCTGTTGTTAGGTGAGGTCCTCCTGCAGCCCATTCCACCCTTTGATGTTATCTACCACAGCTCCCATCTTCGTATCGTCAGTGAACAGACTGATCCTACTCCGAACCTCGTGTGAGATATCAGCTATGAATATTCCAAACAGCATTGGTCCCAGTACCAATCCCTGTGGCACCCTGCTTGCCACTTCCCTTGGTAATGAGAGTTCCCCACCACCACCACCCTCTGCTGCTTTCCATTCAGCCAGTTGATGATCCATTTGACCATCTTTGTTCCCACCCCTATGTATTCCAGCTTTCCCCCAGCCTCTAATGCAGCACAGAATCAAAGGCCTTGCTGATGTCCAAATACAGAACATCCACTGCATGGCCCCTGTCCAGTTCCCTGGTCACCCAGTTGAAATATTCAATTAGATTTGTCTGGCAGGATCTGCCCAAGACAAACCTATGTTGATGACTGTCCTGGAGACCATTGTCCTCCAGGAAGGTCACCAGTCTCTCCGTTAGTATTGTCTCCATGAGTTAAATATGTATTCACTGGAGTAAAGGAGGGATATGATTGAGACATACAAATACATCAATGGTATAAACAGAGTACAGAAAGGAAGCATATTCCAAAGTAAGGGATGCCGCAAGTCAAGGGGGCACAGATTAAGTTGGGGAGGGAAGGCTCAGGGGAAATAAGAGAAAATATTTTTTCATGGTGAGGGTGGTGGATGCCTGGAATAGCCTACCAGAGGGGAAGGTAGGGGCTGCAAATGTCACAGAATTTAAGGAGTGGGATAGACACAGGGTATCCTGGAGGCAAGGGGGGGCTCCATAGTTCAGTTTGGACATGGGATCTCACACTAGATAGGGATTAATAGGGCAGACTGGGTAGTGCTGTGACTCCCTCCTTCCCCAGCCCAACCTCCCATTGAGCACCCACCACTCTGCACCCACAGACTCCACCACACACCCTTACTCACCTGAACAGGTCCTAGTCTGAAGATATACTCTCCCATTGAAGACACGGCTTGCTGCTGGAACTGAGGACTGCTATATGAGAAACAAGGTAAGTACAGTTCAATGTATTTCAATGGGTTTTCAACTGCACTTACCTTATTTCTCATATACAGTAGCAGTCACCATTTTCAGCAGTAAGACGTGTCTTCCATGGGACAGTGGATCTTCACATTGGGATCTGTTTAAGTAAGTAAGGGTGAGTGAGGGCATCTGGAGATGTGGGGTGGTGGATACTCAGTGGTAGGTCAGGTTGGGGGTGCAGGGTTGCATCAGTGATGGACCTTTTTTTACAGATTAAAAAAAGACATTGAGGGACCGTCTTCTTCATTTCAGGCTTTGAAAAACATTGGAGGGTGGTTGATTGCCCGTAGACACCTCATGTAAATCAGCAACAACATGCATAAGGCTGAAACTGATCTAGATAGTGGGGGAATGTAGACTAGCAATTTTTGCACTAACCACTGAGTCATCTAACTGCACTTTCTAATTGTTGTGATACACACACACACTAATACATATACAACTATATGCATATATATTTTAGTATATCATTCAGTAAAAGTCACATTTAACTGTCCCTCCAACTCACTATTTTAGCATTTTTCAGTGAGTTACTTAATGTGTGCACCACTCACCGCAATGAATTAATAAAAGTTTGCTACTGGTTTGCGTCTAGCTGCTATTCAGTTTCAGCTTACTGTACTTTGCAGTTCTCTGGAAACTTTTATCAATGCAGTGCATGAGCTGTGCACACATTAAAGGGACACTCTCAGCTTTCAGCAGCTATACCGAACTTGTGTGACCAGTATGCCTGTTATAACATCTATGTCAAAATAAACTATTCATGTGCTCCAGTATGAGTAACAATAAGATCTATTACCTAAATTTTAAAAAGATATACTTTAGTTCAGACCAAGCACATTACCTTGTTTTTCCCTCTTCTCAATGTGAACACACATGTGTGAATTTCCTGAACAAGTGTGATAGTTGCAGCTAAAAGTACAAGCTCTTCTGAGAATGGTGATCTTTGCAAGAATAATGAAGAGCATTGTAAGTCTTACTTTTACCACACAAAAACAGGACTGTGATCCAGAGCATGTGTGCTACGTCCACGGCAATGTCACGTGCATGCTCAGGATCACGGTCTTGTTTCTGTAAGACTTGTAATACTCTTTTTTTATTCTTACAAAGATTTTTGTCTATCCCAAAACAATATCTAACAGCATTTGGCTAGTGGAGCCGGTGCCAGTTTCAAACCCTGTCCATGAACATTCACATGTGGTCATACAGGTGATAGTACAGGAACAGACTGTCAGGAATACCCTTACAGTGTACACACTGACACACACACACACACACACACACACACACACACACACACCCACAGTAAACTAATACAAAGCACTATCAAATTATGATAACAATGGGTGCACATTGGCACGTCCCCACATACATGCAATAAATGGTATGACTTGATATAGTTCAGAACTGATGAGTACAAAGACATATTAAAAAATATAGATAAGCAATTTGAGATGCAGCATAAGTCAATGAGTTGCTATACAATATAATGGGGGGGGACTATCACAGATAATATGAAAGACTGGACTACCTTTGTGTTGCTAAATACAACAGACAATGACCCCTAGATTACAGATAAAGCAATGATTAGTTATAATTAAAAATACTAACCAATCCAAGGTAAGTCTCTGATTTGTGTCATCTGAATCAGAACTGTCAGTCTCTATGTCAGAATCAGATGCAGCTTGTCTCCCCCTCACATTGATTAACTCTGGATACTGCGGGCTCAAATTGGTAAAGTTGGATACCAATATCAAAATTTAAATAACATCTTTATATTCCTCTACCTCAAACATAAAGAAAAAAGTGAGCACAGGCACAGTAAAGATTATTGAAATCCAAAAGCAAAAAAGCACACTCCCTGTAAAAAAGTTAACTTAGCTGATCTAAGTTTTCAGGAAGAAGGCACATAACTAGCACAGACAAGCACACTCATTTTCAGTACTTTAGCAACAGATTTTCAACAGCATGGTAAGTTTTAAGATGGAAAAGTGCATATGAACAGCCCATTTCAAACCTTCTGTGTAAAACAAACTGTAACTTGAGCTGTGTTTAGGGTCCTCTAACTTATCTTCAGTGAGAGTTGGAACATTAGATTTACTACATAAACATTCCATTCTTTGACATTTGACACTATAGTCCCAGGGTTGTCTGCTTATCTCCCTTTCTGACCAGACTGAAGTTTAGCACAAATTAGTGCTTTGAAACACTGCTTAGCAGAATGAAAGTGGAGTAATATAACAGCATTTCTAATTTTATCTAAACTGTTAGGAATCAGAATGGCTTCTTTTTTGTATATAATAGCATAATGACTGCAGGGTAATGCCCACTGCAGCCATAAAAAGAATCAGACAACTGTCACTGAATTAAGTTTTTTTTGTTACTTTTGTGGCTGGACAAATTAGCCGTTATGTTGGCAATATATTTAGAACACATTTAGAACACACTGGATGAAGGTCATCTAGAAGTGAGAAGCACTGCAAAGGTTACATAATTAATAATTAATAGCTAAATTAATTTATTATTAACAGTCCCACTCTGTGAAGGAGTTGTGTGCTCAGAGCAGACTCGGTATGTCATTGGAACTGCAGCTTCACAGAATGATGATTAATTCCATTACAGGCTGGCAGAAAAAAATGAGAGGGGTTGCATATTATGAACTCAGGTGGAGGGACAGGAGAACCAGGTCAGTGCTTCATTTTACTGAAAAGGAGATAAGTGCAGGACAGGCGGACCCACGTTTGTTCTGAGTTGAGGGATTAGGTCTGTTCTTTGGTAACTTTAAAAAAATGTTTACTTATAAAGTAACTGTTGTGACCAGGACTTTGCTGAATGCTGGAACATTTAATAATACAAATATATTGGCGAAGTGAGAAAACCTGGCTCAACAACTATGGAAAAAGTGCAACCTGGAGATGAGGAGGGTATTTAATGGGTAGTGGTAAAGTGCTCACGGAGGAAGAGTGCACGCATTTGTTTTAAAATCCCATGGGCCACTGACTACCTCCACACTTGGCCACCTACCCCATCAATGATATATGATATGGGTGATAGGGGAACCAAGACCAGCCCCAATGATTCTAAATTGAGAAATGGTGATTCTGTACAAACACATTTTCCATTACTTGTTAGGGTTGTACCTCCAAGGGGTTATCTCCAGCCAGGAATGTTTCTTGTCTGAACTTGGTAAATGTATATCAGATGTGTTGTAGTGTTTGATGCATGGAGACTATTTTGGAATGTATTGTAAATCTTAAAAGTCAAAACTCAATACAAATTTTTATTACAAAAAAAAGACACATTAATTCCAACAAACTAAAAACCACCCTACTACACTTGCAGTAACACGTGTAACAAGTACCTTAATAACACATGTAACAGACACCTTAACAGACCTAAACTGCAAATGTAACAACCTCTCTAGTTACACACCAGAAAACCACCTGTTTATTTGATATTAATTTACCAGGTGAACATGAAGAAACAAGGATAATCTCACCTGTGGATAATAATATGGTACATGTCCAAGACTTGGTGCAACCAGACTGGTGTGGCTAGGGGTTGCCAAGATGGACAGGGCCTGGAATGTGCTAAATATCACCACTCAGCAGCAGGGCAAGGATGAGCAATCTCTTAGCAGAGTGGGCCAGTAGTCACATGGGGACTTTTCTGGACTTAGGTTTGAGGTACAGAGGGTGCTTTCTGGGGGAAGGGGGCAGAGATAGCTGGAGTAATAGCAGAGATGGTTGTGGGAGAGCAAGCCAGCATGAATAGTGGAAAAAGATTGTATTGGCATAGTAACAATGTGAGCCTGAACAGTGGTAATGTAGGAGTGGTGATAGCCACTGAGAGAACAGAAGACATACTGTGAGAGTTAGAAATATTATGGGTGGTATAGGTAGACCAGATGGCAGAGAAATATTATGAGCAAATCAAGTAACAGCAGGCAACCATACAATCACAGCTGGGCAGGTAGCCTGGTAAGCTCTAAACAGAAAGTGTCATACAATGAACAAGACTAGAACTGAGGAAATACGGTAATTAGGATGAGGCACATATCTAACCAGTAGCACAACTTAATCAGCAACTAAACTAATGCAATTGGACAAGGATGAGCAATCTCTTAGCAGAGTGGGCCAGTAGTCACATGAGGACTTTTCTGGACTTAGGTTTGAGGTACAGAGGGTGCTTTCTGGGGGAAGGGGGCAGAGATAGCTGGAGTAATAGCAGAGATGGTTGTGGGAGAGCAAGCCAGCATGAATAGTGGAAAAAGATTGTATTGGCATAGTAGCAATGTGAGCCTGAACAGTGGTAATGTAGGAGTGGTGATAGCCACTGAGAGAACAGAAGACATACTGTGAGAGTTAGAAATATTATGGGTGGTATAGGTAGACCAGATGGCAGAGAAATATTATGAGCAAATCAAGTAACAGCAGGCAACCATACAATCACAGCTGGGCAGGTAGCCTGGTAAGCTCTAAACAGCAAGTGCCACACAATAAATAAGACTAGAACTGTAGCAAATAATGCAACTAGGATGAGGCATATAGCTAACAAGTAGCACGACTTAGCAGGCACTGTATAAATGCCATAGGACTGTGGCCTGGTGACCTTTAAGAAATCAACAAATATCACTCAATAGCCATGGCTAGAACTGCAGCATTACTATGGTTAGGATGACATAGACTAGAAAATTAGAAAATACAGGTAGGCCAGATAGGGTGCCTCTAGGAAAGGGTAAATCAGTTTACTTATTTGTTGTTGTTTGTAACCCTTGTAATACATGACTATACAATCTAGATAGGGTGCTCCTTTGAAACACCATCAGCAGAAGATATTGACTAGCAGTCAATATAGGGCTGGTACTTACAGACAAAGGGCAACCGTGAAGTGAAGGAGGCAGCAGAGTGTTCAGCTGGGGTCACATGGCCGGCCAACAGTTGACTCCACTGCTGACTCCCACAGAAGATTCCCTTATGATATCCTTTGCACAGCTGTCCTTAGTGCTCCACACCACAGTGCTCTGCACCACTTGTGTGTGGAAGCTTTTATGGATCCCAGGCCAAGGACAATTGAGGTGGCAGCAGATAGGTCCTTTCTGCAAGTGGAGGTGTGGCTTTCCCAATACTGGCTCAGGATTGGGGGTGAGCAAGCAGGAACATGCAGCTGTAGGAAGCGGGCAGAAACCTCATCCTTGGTGCTGCAACAGGTCTGGTGGCATGAAGTGATGAGGCGAGAAGGCGTTCTCGGTAGCAGCAGAAACTTCTCAGCCCTGATCTGGTATGTGATGCAGGTTCAGTGGGTTAGAGCAGCAGGAAAGGGTCAGTGTCTCTGCTGTTTAAATGCCCCGCCATGATGTGGATTCCAGGGCCAAGGACAATAAAGGCAGCAGTGGATAGGTCCTTTCTGCAGGAGGAGGTGCAGCTTTCCCTATACTGGCTCTGGGCTGGTGGATAAGCAAGCAAGGGCAAGTGGCTGTAGGAAGCAGATAGAAACCCCATCCTCAGTGATATAGGCATGTCTGGTGAGATGAAATGAAGCAGGTGGAGGGTGGTGTTGGTAGCAGCAGAGCCCTTCTCAGCCGCGATCCGGCATGTGGTAGAAGGAAGAGTATACAAAGAAGTCCAGGGACGTTACCAGGCTAGTCAGAGCGGCCAAGGACCCAAAAGCACTGAGGCTGGCACAGAGTATTAGGGAAGGAAAAAAGGGCTTCTTCAAATACATTAGAGAAAGAAGGAAGAAAAAAGACCAGATTGTGAGGATTAGGAAGGATGGAGGGTGGGGAGAGGGGAGAAACAGACAGAGGCATTAAATGAGTACTTCTGTTCTGTGTTCACGAAGGAGAAAGGGGGTCAGATATCCCAAGGGGGGTAGGGTGGTAGTGGAGGGGAGGGGTGACTGACGTAGGGATTATGGAGGACAGGATTCTGGAGGGATTGAGGGCATTAACGGTGGACAAGGCACCAGGATCGGACAGCATCCACCCTAGGGTACTCAGGGAGATGGCAGAGATCCTGGTGGGACCACTGACTGACTGACCTGTTCAATACCTCTCTGGACACAGGATGCATGCCACAGGACTGGAGGATGGCCGATGTGGTGCCCATTCAGAAAAGTAGCCCCAGGGATAAGCCGGGCGACTACAGGCCAGTTAGCCTCACATCCATTGTGGGGAAGCTCATGGAGACAACCCAAAACAAGTGGCTGATGACCTTCTTGGAGGACAATGGTCTCCAGGATGGTCATCAACATGGGTTTGTCTCCAGCAGATCCTGCCAGACAAATCTAATTGAGTATTATAACTGGGTGATCAGGGAACTGGACAGGGGCCACGCGGTGGATGTCCTGTATTTGGTCTTCAGAAAGGCCTCTGATTCCATGCCACATGGGAGGCTGGGGGGAAGCTGGATTACATAGGGATGGGAACAAAGATGGTAAATTGGGTTGTTAACTGGCTGAATGGAAGGCAGCAGAGGGTAGTGGTGGTGGGGAGCTCTCATCACCAAGGGAAGTGATGAGTGGGGTGCCACAGGGGTCAGTGCTGGCACCAGTGTTGTTTGGGATACTCATAGCTGATATCTCACAAGGGGTCCAAAGCAGGATCAGTCTGGATGGAGGGAGATTCAAGAGGGAAATCAGGAGGCATTTTTTCACAGAAAGCATGGTGAACAGGTGGAATGCTCTGCCCTAGGGGGGTGGTGTCCTATAGAAGGGTGGTTGGCTTTAAGAGGATTAGGATGGGGAAGGGGTAGGATGAAGAGGGGTGGGGAGGGAGGGGCACGTGGACATTGAGGGGCTAGCTGCACAATTGAGCATACTCGATAGACCATATGGCCTGCTTCTGCTGGCATTTTCATATGTTTGTATTAAATGACAGCAGTTTTGTGGCTGTGAAAACGGGGCTCAGGCTCGGAGTGGCAGTGCATGTCTCCTGCTATAATAGCTGGGTGAGCCCATAGAAAATATTGCTCACCAGTTATAATAGCCCAATATTTGGCTGTTGTCAAACAAAGTATCTGCTGCACAGATGGACCTCTGCTGGGCTTGCTAATCAAACGAGCAAATGCTCTCTATGGCCTTACAATCTAGGGGATGAGGTAGAAGGAATAAATTAAAAAAAAGAGTTGAGGAGATTAAAGAAAATATGAAGTCAATGTGACAAAAATGAAAGCCACATCTTAAGATTAAATATGCAAAATATGGAACCTAAAAAAGGTAAGAGTGAAGAAAGAAAGAAATCCCACTAACATTGCAAACATTTAATTAGCTTAATTAGCTTCATTTTATTATTTATATGTAGCTTCAGCACATCGGTACACTTTATGAGGACCAGACTATACACATAGATGTGCATAACCATGAAGCTTTGTGCTTGAGTTTGAGGCTTTAAAGTGTGTGTGTGTGTTTACAGAAACCAAACACATTTGAAATTATTTTTCTTCTTGTATCATTTAAGCATCCTACAGT
The DNA here is from genome assembly GCA_016271365.2 of Neoceratodus forsteri. NCBI lineage: Eukaryota > Metazoa > Chordata > Ceratodontiformes > Ceratodontidae > Neoceratodus > Neoceratodus forsteri. The sequence continues at coordinate 1,736,283,849 of CM057449.1, forward strand.
ACATTTTGCTCTTCTTCCAGTCTTTTTCTGTTATGCTGCCTCTCGTGTACACTGCATCTGACTGTAATAGTTGCTGTATACAGTGGACCGTGTGGCTCATTCAGAAAGAAGGGACTGTACTGAGCTGTATTGCTTTAGTTCATGGAGTGCAGTCATCATTGATCAAATTATTACCTACTTTGCTGTCGCATAAATCCTTTTAAGTCTTTTTTCCACATGAAGTACCTAGCTGCATTCTGGGTGGCTGCTAACAGGACTTTACTGACCGTTGTATGTTTGTGCATTTGTTTGTTATCTGCTGTGCTCTTATGATAACTATTACAAGTTAGTGTTGACTTGCACCAGTTGTTTGCACTATTTGTTGGATATCAGTGTGTTTATCACTTGTTCTTTCTACTTTGGCTGTAGATGAAAAAAAGAAAAATTCAATGAACTTTTTCATGATAAAAAAATCATCGATCAAATGAGCACTATAGTCTTCTACTGGGTTGCCACTGATCAAAGAAACAGGTGTGCACTACATCTCTCTAATGTGCCGTCAGTGATCAAACAAACAAGTACTCACCATGGTCCTCTGTTGGTTTGTTGCTAATTAAACAAGCCCCTGTTCAATTGTGGCCTTCTGTTAGGTTGTTGCTAGTTAAACAGGCCTCTGTTCACTATAACCCTCTTTTGGGTTGTTCCTAATTAAGCAAGCCACTGTTCACTACTGTTCTCTGTTGAGTGATTACTAATTAAACAAGCCACTGCTCACTACTGTCCTCTATTGAGTGATTACTAATTAAACAAGCCACTGTTCACTACTGTCCTCTGTCGAGTGATTACTAATTAAACAAGTCACTGCTCACTACTGTCCTCTGCTGAGTGATTACTAATTAAACAAGCCACTGTTCATTATGACCCTCTGCTGGACTGTTGCTGATCAAACAAGCCAGTTCTCCTTGCTGCTTTTTGTCGGGCTACTGGTATTTATTTATTTATTTTTCAAAGGTTTGACAAGGAAAGACATACTGAGCTGGTAACAGCAAGTTTCCAGATGCGTTCTGGGGGTAGGGGTAGAGGAGGGTCATGAATAACAATTAGAACAGTATTTTCATAGCAGATAAAAACATAACTAAGCATCATATAACAAGCAACACTGAAAAGCATTTAGGCAAATATGTACATTGGCATGGATATAGCAGGATGCATCCTGAGGACAATAAAAGGTTGCAAATTAAAGTGCAAAGTGCAGATAATGCAGGCTGGTGGTAGCGAAGCTAATCAGTAGATGTTCATGAAGAATGGATTTGAAGAGGGGGAAGCATGGGTTAGCAGCAGGAGCTAAGGCGAGGAGTTAGAGATAGAGGGGGAAGGAGAGACATGGGAGAGAAGGAGGGAGAGATAGGAGGGGAAGGGAGGTATAGTGGGTCAGGTGCAGTTGTAGGAGTAAGAAGAGAACATGAAAAGAAAAGAGGAGAGGAAGCATAGGGAAGAGGCAGAGCATATGGAGAGGGTGAGGGAATTCCATAGTTTGGGTCAACGGTAGGAGAATGTAGTCTGGTCAGCTGAGGAATGCCAGGAAGCAGAAGCCAAAGTTACAATGGGTGATTAAACAAGTTAATACCCACTATGACTCTCTGCTGTTCTACCAGTTATCAAGCAGTGAGCCTGGTGTAAGTATGGTACCACACCCTGGAATGCAGTATCTGCACATCTCCTCAAGGAATCACTCCCTCTCACCCCATCACCAACACAGTGCAGAACAGTTCCCTCACAAATTGCAATATTTATGCTCTATAAATGAGCTACATACAGACAGTAAATATACAGAAAATAAAAAAGGGGTTATATGGGTGCAGGGAGAGGTCATAGGAGAAAGAAAGAAGGCAATCAAATGGAAATAGCAGCGTTTAATCCCTTGGCTGGTTTTCTGAAGTAGACCCAGCCTCAATTAAATATAAGGGCTGCTCTTCTGTTACCCTCCTAGGTGTAGCCAAATAACGTATTTGTATCCAGGCTGTGCTTCCAGTGCTCTTCCATGCTCAGCCCAAAATATGGTAGCCTGCTCCAAACCACACATATGCAATTCTTGCTTTACCAAGCTGTACTGGTGGGCACTACTTTTCCCCACACTGGTACCAGTGTATACCCTTTAGTTACTGCTAGGAAGCTTCCTGTGCTTCACTGGATACCCAGCCATGGAACCACTGAAGGCCTGATGACATTGTATGTGGTTGGCCAGCAGAGGTACACTTAAACAAACTAACAGGAATGCTTTGTTGCAACTTATACCCCAAAATCTAATGTCTCTTAAACCAGAAAAAAGGTATTTATAAATCCTCATTCACTGAATAATTTTCCAGCAACTATGATACAAAGTTAATGCAGGACAAGCCCTGGTTTACTCATGGTTCTCCAGACCAGGGACTCTTCCTCAATGCATAAAGGTGATGGGACTGTTGCTGCAAGTCCCACTCTGGCTGTTTCTCTCTATCAAGGCCTCTGGTGTTGACTGACAAAACATGTGTTTCTCTGGTTCCACTCAGGCCTTTCTTGCCATCATAATAAGGACAAAAAAAAAAAAAAAGATTGTGGGGCAATCCCATGGACCACAAGCAACAACAAACAGACACACTCACCATCAGTCTAACAAGTTTTAAGAAGGGTGATTCCACAAAGTATTAGCATAACCTTTTCTTTATTAAGGATATTCCACTTTTGAATCCAAAATGATACAAATGTGTAGACAAGCATGGTACCCTGCACAACACCCAAGGTTTTCTAAAATAATTGGTATTTTCTCAAGGGAGTCATCCCTTCTGTGACATCCCATTATATACAGCTCCACTTATAGATGCATCCATAGAGTGCAAAAAAAGTGCAAGTGCATTACATGAAGTGCTCAAGTGAACTATAAACATTGCCCTTATTCTGTACTGTATAACATGCAATTTAACTATTGCACATAGCAATTAGTGCACAACATCACAATAACACACAAAAATGCCCAACACAGATACAATTTAAAATAGACTCCACAGCCATGATTCATGGGTGTCTAAAAGAAAAAAGAAATAAACAGAATTAGATTCCCAAAAGGTCAAGGACGTTTACACTTCTCAATACAGTATGTTTGTGTATAATACAAAAATAACTGAATATTGCACCATAAACATAAAAAAAAATTCTTATAATATGACCCTTGGGGACTTATATTAACAGTGAGATTACAGGGAAAATATTTAATAATTGTAAGATAAATTACTGATCAAAACAATCCCAATAAAATTAGCAGCAACATGGAAAGGGGAAGGGGTTTAGGGAGGGGAGGGAGTGGAGTCTCTCTCTTGACCTCCACATGCACAGGGTAGTTCAGCCTGTGAAACCAGATCTTACCTGACCAACACACCATGTCCTGGCATCCATTTCCTAGTGTGTTGCATTAACCAGCACCTGGCAGTGGTACTGGTGGGCAACTTTCCAGACTAGCTGCGGTCGTAGTTATATTTCAGGGCTGCAGCATGGACATGCTTATTAAATGGCAGCTGCAGCCTTCAGCTTCAGTTTGCACTGAGCTAGCACACAATAACTTCCCTCTGTATCAGCAGGAGATTTGCATCTGCCACTCTTCCTCTCTGCCATTCAGGCAGAGGCATGGCCTGTCTCCTCCAGCAGAAACAAATGTCCATAGGCAAAGAAGCAACCACACCAATTAAAGTTTCTTTCAATATATTCTAATACAGTGCATTATGGGACATGACATTTGCATATAACCAGCACTCTGTTGAATTAAATGGGCAGCCTTTAAAAGCAATGGCGTCTGTCTTAAGAAAGCTCCCTAAGCTACCTAAGTGACTTTAATCTTTTTAAAAAAGGTTGTTAAAGCCAGAGAAAATACAGTACACACTGACTGGTAGCTGTAGGTAACTGCATCAGGGAGCGGGCAGGCAGAACAGCATGTGGAATCACATTACTGGTTATGTCTGAAAACACAAGATCAGGTCATTTACTTTTCTAGAGCACGCTCCAGGGGTAACAGAAACAAATCAGGAGGTCGCAGTTGGAGTGCTTGGCATCTCAAAGCCCCATGTGGCTGTGATAAAACAAATTGGGAGATAAAGGTGAGAGAGAGATGAATCTGGAGATCTGGGGGAGTGTAATCATGCTACTACCAGCAGAAATTTAAAACAAATCAGGAAGTTCAGCTCCACATCAGGGTGAGATAGATGACTGGGGGTTCGGCATCTCACAAGCCCACATGCTGCCTTACAGACATCCATTAATATCCATAAACACTTGTTAAATAGGTGAAAACAGCCAACTGGGGAGCACTTCTCTGACAAACAGCATGCATACAATAGAAAGTCAGTATGCATGCAATCAAATGATTTAACATTAGCAGAACTGGTCAGGAACTGGGACAGCAGGATTTTGTGCATGTGTGCGGAATGTGCATACAGTACATCTGTATTGCATACAAGTGGAATTGACTGTATTTATTTTACTTCAAATGGTCACTCTGATCCTTGACCAATGGCTCACCCCTGTGGGCTTCTTTAGGGGACTAGGTCCTGCATGATATGTATGTACTGATGTCAGTCTTTCTAGTGCAAGGCTGGGGATCTATCGTTAGGTAATTGACTGGCCAAATATTTGTACTATTCAGAGTTGGGTAAGTTACTTTTATAAAGTAATCTGTTACAGTTCCTGATTACTCGGTCATCAAACGTAATCAGTAACTGTAACTGTAATGTATATTACTTTCCATATTATTTTCTATTATTTTTGATAACATGGTAATGCTCATTCATTTAACATATTTCACAGGAAATGTACTGGGCAATTCAAATTTTGTGGAGGTTTAAATATATATTCTTAGGAGCTATTGCTTTATTTTATCTGTTTTTATTTTTATGTATTTATTTTATTCTTTTGTAACCAGGTAAGGCCCACTAAGCAAAATTGCCTATTTTCAAGGGAGACCTGGGAGCACTGGGGGTTAAGTGATTTGCTCAGAGTCACACAGTATGCAAGTGGTGGTTGTGGAACTCAAACCCAGGTTTTCTGGATGTACCAAGCTCATTCACAGCTCATTACCCTAACCTCTAGGCTATACTGTTTTATAGTTGCAAGGTGGTATCATGTGCCTAGTTCAATTGTTTAGGTGCACAATCCCCCCGACTCACTACCACAGCTGTGATGTCATATTTGTGCCTTGCCTTTCTCAAGGCATCCAACTCTTTTTTTTTTTTTAAACCAGGAGAGACACTCTAAGCTGAAGCTTGATTTCAGGTGTGATCTGGGAGCACAAGGAACTTAAATGACTTGTTCAGGGTCACACAGTATACAAGTGGGGGCTGTGGGATTCAAACCCAGATCTCCAGGTTTGCAGCTCAGAACCTTAAACCACTGCACTATACTGCCTCCTGAACTTGAACCCTAAGCCTTATAAACAAAGGGAAACACTAATGCAACAACACTTGGACTACAAAGCAAAAAGCATAAAAAAATTGTTGTCTGACTTACAAACATGGCCTTCTATAGCCTATGAACACATGCAACCACACAACAAGTCTAATAGCTTTCACTCAGACAGCCAGTGTTTACTGAACCAGAGAGCTGCTCATCTACTCTACAACTGACAGCCAGATATGACACGTCACGGTCACCATCCTCAAGACAAAATAATAAATGACCAAGACACTTCGCCACCACCAAGCAAGTACTACCACTCTTCCACCACAGAAACTGCTTCAACCAGCTAAGACTCTGGCAAGAGAGTCAAAACCGTGAATACCATTCCATTCTGGTACTGTACCACTCCTCAGGACCTGAAAGCAGATTTAAACAAAAAAAAAAAAAGAGAAAAAGGTGGAGTAAACAACCAAAAGGATACTTTTCTCCAGTAACCAATGAATACCGTTCCTGTGTCCCTTATAGGTGCTGCTTCTTGGTCCTGTTAGAAGATTTAAACAAAAACTAAAAAGACAGATTAAACAACCTAAAACAGTCTAAAAGGACAGAAAATGGAAAATAAAGTCCATTCTGTTCCTCTGGTGTTTCCCTGCTATATAATTAGTTCTTGCTCTACACACACCACAAGCAGCAGTACCTCCCACAACATCTTTTGCAGTGGGCGTTCAATTGGGGATAACTTGTTGTGCAATGTTTATGCAGTCTTTTATTTACATGTTGCCTTGTGTTCACTAAACACAATGATTTAATTTAAAAGCAGCAAATGTGAGGTAACCGAGTCCCAGAACAGTTCACTAAAGTTAAAGCTGCCTCCAACACAGTTCCCTCTCACCTCACAGACCAAACACAAATTACCCTTGCTCTGGCAGCAGCCAAGGAAAAGGACCCTTTCAAAATCAGTGACATCAAGAGGGGCAGATGCAAGTGATTAAAAGTATTAAAACATCAAGCAGCACATCAAAACAACATACACTGTTAACCATCTGAAGTACATTAACATCAGGGAGCAGTGTAACTGTGTGATAGGGCGAAACAGCTAAAAAAGTTGCAATTGATCTTCAAATGACATGGGCTTATACTAAAATCTCCCACCGTACAAAAGCTTTTTTTTTTTTTTTTTTAAGAGGACAAAAAGTTGCAATTGATCTATAAATGTCGTGGGCTTATACTAAAATCTCCCACCGAACAAAAGCTTTTTTTTTTTTTTTAAGAGGACAAAAAGTTGCAATTGATCTATAAATGTCGTGGGCTTATACTAAAATCTCCCATCGAGCAAAATAGAAAATAGAAAAGTTTTTTTTTTGTTTGCCGGACAACACAGTGGCTCTAAGGAAACCTTTTTTCTTTTTTATAGGACAACACAGTGGCTCTAAGGAAACCACATCCCCCCACCCCCAAATATCTCTCGACATTGACTGTCTATAGGGCATAGATCAACTTATTTCTTTCATTCAGGCTAAACTCCCATTTACAGAATCGCAGCCTTGACTTCATGGGGCAGCTATTACATGATGTGGGCTTCATTTATATTAATCAAAACCTCCTGGAGCAAAATAACACTTAGACATTTTGTTTGCAGAAGATCCCACTGCACTCTAAGGACCCCCATCCTGAAATTAACTGTAGGGGAGAGTGTTATTTTTTTTCCCATGTACACATACACGAACTATTCTTTTTAAACTGGAATGATGCTTTCCTCTCTGATTACCCCTTTTCGTACTGCACTTAGACTGGCTACTGTACCTACCTCAGCCATTTGCCAGCACTCCTACTGTAGCCACACCAACAGGACAATGGTGCATCAGAGACAGAAGAGATCCAGGCACACAGCACACAAAGGCAATAACAGTGCCAGACTAAACTTTTTCAGCAAAATGCATGAATTTATAGCTGTCCTGCTGGCATAGGGACAGGTTGCGTACCTGCAACGCTGGTGACCCAGGTTCGGGAATGAACGTGGGATGTTGGAGGGCCAGCCAGGGGAGAAGGACTGAGCATCTGAGGACTGCTCTCCTTCTCTGGGGGGAAAGGGGTAGAGTGTTCGGTGCAGCACAGATACCTAGTGGAGGCTGGGTGTACCGAGTATGCCAACACCAGTTGTTTACGGGGGTGGGGCAGACGCTGATCATCATTGCACACACTGGGGAAAATGCCGCCAGCTACCCCGATTGAAGCCAGCCCTTGGCTTCAATAAGCTCCCAGGCTGGCCCATCCACCTATCCCACTGTTGCGGTACTCTAGGACCGGTGCCGTAACCCCACCCTGGGGGGGTAAGCCAGGGGGTTTGATGAGGTGCAACCGATATGGGAGTGAAAGCGGAGGTCTGTGACCAGGCTGAGGAATGGGGTGGCTGACAGCAGGAAAAAGTATACTAAATAAAAATTAAAAATAAAAAGAAAAATGCATGAATTTATTAAAATCGTTAGTGAAGGCAGCCGCCCGCCGAAGCGTTGGGGTTTGGGCTGAGAGCCCAGGTTAATCGGAATAAATTCGTGCATTTTGCTGAAAAAGTTTAGTCTGATACTATTATTGTCGGTGTGTGCTGTATGCCTGGATCTCTTCTGAACTTGAGGTTAGCTACCCTTCCGCGCAGCACCACTCCAGCCCACAGACTTGACTCCCAGTAGCCGACTCTGGAACTTCTCCATCAGAGACATTACTGATTTTGAATGCTATGCTCATGTGCACTATATAATTAAATCATTGTTGTCCTGCCTTGTCCAACACTACCAACCCACACTTAACATTCATTTTGTTTTTTTTGTGCTGGGAATTTCTTCATTAAATCAGATTCTGGAAGTCCGGTCAGCCTGTCGGTGTCACTTAGTCAACCACACACAGCCTGACACAGCTTCTGGTACCTCTGAGGACTCCTACATTTTCTGTTCTCCTGTTCTGGATCAGCAGCTCACAAAAATGACTGAAGGAAGGTAAGAGAAGGATCACAAAACTGCACAAAATGCAAAGGAAACTGGCAGTACCTCACATTAAATGGGTGAATCATTAACTGAAGAGCCTTCTTCCAGTGCTCATCCCCCCAACTCCTGACCAATTAGCTTAAGAAGGACTAAACTAATTATCTTGGTATAGACCCGCCCCATCCCGACTATCATGCCTTTACTGCATCTGTCTCTCATCTTCATTTAACAGTCATCAGCTAGGTTAGCAAAGGCTGATTGGGGCACGATAGCAGCATTTGGTTTCTCATAAATCCACCTTACTTTGTTTTTATTTGAGTTGTAAATTTTGAACTAGGAACATTTGTCTGACTGGTGGTGCCAGCTCCCTGTGGAGGATATCAAAGGGAGCAGGGCACAGCACAGCACAGCACAGACTAACAAAGTCTGAATTAAATCACACCATTCACCAGACACTTACCTCCTCAAGCTCTTCCTTCTTTTTTTTTTTAAATTATTTAACCAGGAGTAGCACACTAAGCTGAAAGCTTTTATTTATTTATTTATTATATTCTTGGATTAAAATACCTTTGAGCAGAAACTGCTTGTTTACAAAGGTTCCATGTCAAAGGATGAGGGTCAACATACATACAGAGGTAGTGAATGCACAATAAACAACCAAAACAACTAAAAGAAAAAATAAAGATACTCAGTTATAACATACTTTGAGATAATATTCATATAACGAGCAACTTGAGTAGGCAGCTGGCTGTGGTAACAATAACAGATAGAGGGCACCATAGGCAGTTAGTATTGCAGGCGTGCGACCGGGAGAGGAAGTTGGCAGGCTAATGGGCCACTGTCCAAAGGTGGTGGAAAATGTCTTGTACCAGTGGAGATGCGAAGCAGGAAAGGAGTCACAAGGAAGGCCCAGTGCCAGAGGGAATGAGACTGGGAAAGGGAGGGCTGTGAGACATGAGTGAGCTGGGGAGGTGTTTAGAGAGATCTCTGTTCAGAGAAGCAGTCACATTGAGTGGTAGAGGTGAGGTAAAGTTTGAGATTCCTTTTGAAGAGTCCAAGTGTAGTAGAGGAAAGTGCTTCTTTATTGAGGGAATTGAACCATTGAGTGGCTCTATAGATAAAGGACCGCTGATCCATGGAGGTACCACATCTAGGAACCTGAAAGGTTAGAGAGTGGGCACCACGTGTTTGTTGAGTGCCACTGTAAGTAGTAAGGAGTGAGCTAACACCAGGTGGCATGAGACCAAGGAGAATCTTTTTGGTAAGTAAGCAGGTCTGGTATTGTATTCTGCTGAGTAGGGGTAGCCAGCTGGCTTGTGCATAGAGGTCACAGGTATGAGTTTGTCAGGCCGCACTCATTAGTAGCCTACAGGCTTTGTTGAGAGAAACTAAGATCCTGCGGAGGGCACTTGTTGAGGCAGAGCCATAGATGGCAAGGCCGAAGTCAATGATAGAGGTGACAGAGCTGTAGATGGCTAGTTTAAGGGCATCCGCAGGCATACAGTGCCTGTGTTTGTGTAGTAGTCCAATACGTATATTGGCAGTCTTGGCAACAGTGTCAATATGCTGAGTGTAGGAGAGGGTAACTTGTTTACAGGTGCAACCTGGGAGCACAGGGTAGTTAAGTGACCTGGTCAGGGTCACACAGTATGCAAATGGGGGCTGTGGGATTCAAACCCATGTCTCCAGATTTGCAGCTCAGAGCATTAAACCACTGCGCTATACTGCCTCCTATCTTCCTCTCAGTTGCTGCAGTCAAGTAATATGGAAATACCATTACAAGTAACACATTACTTATACGAAAATGTAATAGGTAACTCTACAGTATTACATTTTCTTATACATAGTCAGTTACAGGTACACGTTACTCATCATTGTAATCTAACTACAGTAATGCATTACTTATAATGCATTACTATCCAACTCTGGCTATGATTCATGTACTCAACCTGTGTCCCAAGAGATCCGTGTGGCTCTCTCTCAATGCTCTATAGCCTGATGGGCTGCAGTATAACCCTTGACCTTTTTGCTGTGGTGGTGGAGGTCAGGGCACACAAAGATAGCAGTACCCCTTCCTGCAGTGGAGTACTGGACCCCAAAGTCTTTAATTTATAATTTGCTCTTGCCCTTAAACAGTTTCACTGCTCCCCTGTTGTTTGTGTGCAGTCTGCTTTGTAGTCCGGTTTGTGAATGGCATTTGGTTAGAAATCCCCACTGCCATTACGTCTGCGGATGCAGTCAGTCAATCTACAGTAATGACGCTGCCTTTGATGTGTAGCAATGAGCCACAGATTGTGCTGAAGCAGTAGGCACCAGTTTCCAGTGGTCCTCTCTCCGGTTGCTGTCCACTAGTCTTCTGCCACAGAGTCCAAGTTATTTAGGGCTGAAGACAGCAGATAGCTGGCAGCAGTAACAGCTGGAGCACCTAAGAACCAAGGAGTTCCCTGCTATATGGGGAGTTACACTGTTCCTGTCTAAACAGTTGATATTTACATCAAGTTCATACCAAGAGTCCATCTCTAAAGTAACAATATAAGACCCCATATATACCATACACTGTATAAGATGCACAGTTCAGCAAGTTCAGTCTGTGTAGACAATGCTATTCTATCTAGCACAGGTCAATTATAACAGTATCCTATCTGGATAAATTATTCACCTCATGATTACTAGAAGTTAACCTGGGGCATTAGTAAAAACTGTGCAGGGCAAGGATTTGGGGGAGACGTATATAACTCTGTGAACTACATGCATGGGCAGGTTGGTGGAGGCACCTAGAGAGTCATAGAATAGCTGGCTCACCATCTTGATGGTTTTCTGCAAGCAATGGAGTGAGACTAATATTTCTTCCTTGCAATTCAAGTTTGTAACTCCTGTCTCTTTGACCAGTGAAAGAGTATCCTCAGCAAGAATGGACTCCACAACTTCCCCTGATTCCAAGGTTTCTCCACCCCCCTTCTTGATGAAAATACCTTTAGGTACTGGCCTTTTACCTAAGGGCACAAATGGTGTTGCTGCAGGATCCAACTGAGCATTCATTGAGCAAGACTCCTTAGGAGGCATCACCTCAGGAGTAGCTGGCAAATTCATGAGTGACTGCAAAGATTTATGAGACAATACAGAACTACCTCATTAAGTTTGTCGCCATATCCAAGCTGTCCTGATCTCTTCCTTGAGCATAAGGTGGAGTTTGATTAGTTACTTTACATATTCAGTTATGTCAATGAATAGCAGTTCTGATTGCTGGTGGGTCTGAGATTTCCACAATTTTTTTTTTTTTTTCACAATTTACATTTTCTATGCCTCCTCCACCCTGGCTGAGTGTGGCAAATGTGCCTGCCTTTTAGTCCAGATATACTGGACATCATGCTGCGGGTGGAGGAGAAATATTTCCTGCTTGGTCCCCCCACCCCTTCTTTTTGCGCCATAAACCCCATAGGGCAAGAGGAAGATCTTTTGGTCCCACTTAGTTAGTTAGTTAGTTGGCTTTTATTGATCGATACAAAAATATTATTTCAATATCAAAAAATGCAAATTAAAAAGCAGATTAAGACATACAGAGTGATATAAGCTTCTCAGAGGTAAACATACTCCAATCAAATAAATATCTAAGCAAGCTTCCATCTATAAAGTGCTATGCTCTTGTGTTAACATTTAATTATTAATAGTTACAAGGAGTGTTTAAAATCTGAATAACCAATCACACTTTCGTTATCCATTAGGCTGATATTCAGACTCCCATCTATAAAGTACAGGCAGCTGTATAGTCATATATTTATTAGCCAATATTTGGCTTAAATATGCAAAGATCCAAGATAACCAGCCAAAGCCTTCAGCTTGTTCTCATCTTTTGAATTAAAAAGATCATATGGGATTATATTTGGTGATAAAAACATATTGCCCAATAACCCTCTCAGCTGTTTATCTCTGCTAATAGTATATAGAGGACAAAACAAAGTTACATGTTTTAAGTCATCTAATTGCACATTCCCACATTTGCAAAATGGTATTGGAGTCTCTGGACTTTTTTGCAAATGATATATAAAGTTAGAGTTAAATAATTCCATCCTAAATCAGCATAACAATCATCTCTCCTTGGGCTTGGTCAATATTTGCAGATAGGGTTCGATAAGATTTGTAGTTTTTAGCTGTTTATACCAGCCAAAACATTTAAGCTGATCCAAGGGGTGAATAGCTGTTAGTAATATCAAGATCTTTTATTCTTGATACTACCTTGTTTTTAACTTCATCCCAAGTCTGAAGATACACATCCATAAGCACATTCCCCAAACTTAAAGGAAAGATTTGTTTCCTTATCAGTTGCATGAATGAGGGGAGGAAACCCTGATCAAGGTATTTCATCTCCTCATCCAGGCACCAAGAGGGAAGTCGATCATTAGGGAGAAGGAACAGCTTTAAAAGAAAGAGAATCCTCCTCTCCAAAATCATAGAACTTAATGGATATTGACAAAGCTGTAGTTGTAAAACAACTGTTATGATGGAGTTAGGGACCATCAAAAGATATTTATTATTTTCTGCACCCCAAACCTCTGAGTCATATAGAGCACATGTCTAATTTTAGCATTTAGAACATTAATAGGGACAGTGGTTTTACCTAATTTCACATTAAATATTTGAAAAGCTCCTGAAGCCATCCTCAATTTATTTTTAACAAGTGTCCTGTGTATTTTCCAGTTACAACTTTTTGAGAATCTAACTCACAAATAATCATAATGTTTAATTGTTTCCAATTTTTCTGAGGCGAGCCATAAAATAGGAATTTTTTAGCTTTGTTTCCTAATATTAATATTTTGGTTTTCTCCTTATTAATTCTTAATTTCAACTGGGAGGACAAAGTGAGAAAGAGATTTAACTTTCTCTGAAGATCCAGTTTTGAAGTGGACAACAAAACAATATCATCAGTGTATGCTAATAATGGAACCCCCTTTTCTCCAGTTTTTGGTGCATGAAAGTCAGGATCACCCAGACTCATCAGTAGAGAGTTAATATAAATATTAAACAGAGTAGGGGCCAGAGGGCAACCCTGTCTGACACCCAGATTAGTTTTAAAAGATTCAGTTGTATGTCCAAATTGGTCATATTGGATCTTTGCCCAAGTATTAGTATATAATCTCTTCAATATATTTATTAAATCTACAGTATATCAAAACCATATTGCTCCATTTTTTTTCATAACATTCCTCTACGTATACTGTCAAATGCAAAGGAGAAATCAATAAAACAATAATATAGTTTTTGAAACTTTATCTTGACATATTTCCATATGAGATGATTCAAAACATAACAGTGATGGATGGTAGACTTTGCTGTTCTAAACCTGTTCTGGAATTCACTCAGTATAGCATTCTTCTCAATCCAGTTAGTTAACCGTTCCAGAATAATTTTTGCAAAAAGCTTTTGTGAAATTTCAATTAAACTAATTGGATGGTGCATTTTTGGGTCTCTGCTGTCCCCTTTCTTAAAAATCAGGAAAATGGTAGTCCCTAGCCAACTATCCAGTATAGATGGACCCTGCAGTATTGCGTTAAACAAGATACTTCAAATAGGAACCCACCAGAGAGGGAATGTTTTATATATATCCCCTAGAATAAAATCAGGTCATGGGGCTTTATTTGATCATAATAAGGTAACTAAATAAATTTCCTCCTCAGTGATTTGTAATGTTTCTGAAGGGTTCCTATTTCCCATTTCAATGTTACCGTGTTCAAAAAGATTCTGTTCCTCAGTTGAGTAATACAGAGCTTCAAAGTAGGTAGTCCAGATATTTGGAGTAATGTGGGCTTCCAACTTGGAAGAGAATCTGTTATAGCCCAAGGCAACCTGAGTCCAGAATGATCACATATCCTTCTTAATTACTGTTTTTCTAAGGCCCTTCCATCTCTCTACATTATGTTTTAATCTCTCTCTCTCTCTTTCTCCAGTATGTCTTTATATGCCTTCCTATGTTTATTCATTATAGAAGCCCTAATTGTAGGATCTATAATCTCTTTTTTGGCTTGCCTTAAATTATGATTTAATTCTTTCTTTGCTAATTTGCAAGATATATTAAACCATGATTTCCCTTCAGAATTTGAGTTGGATAATCCTTTCACTATACAGTGAGGTCTTAATGAAATATTTATTTTATTCCATTTCTCTAAGATCATCCCCAGTTCCATCTCCATAGTCAGGGAATCCCTTAGGTCTAGCAAGGTATCATTCTCTAATAAATCAGTGAAATTATCAATTGAACAAGAGTTCCATTGAATTATCTGCTGATTTATTATTTCCATATTATTTAATTCAACCTCTAGATTTTCCATAGCTCTCATAATACCCTTTGTTCTTAGAGAGACAATAATCGGGGAATGGGTTGACTTGATTCTATCTATCACCCAGAAATCTTTCACAGCTTTTAAAGCTTCGATATTGACCCATGCAAGGTCTATCACTGAAGAACCCCGGGAACTGCTGAAAGTGGGTTTCCTCATACTGTCACTAATTGAATGTCCATTTAATAAAGACATGTTAAAGTTTAACATTAGCTTATTCAAATTCCTCCCTCTTGCATTTGTGAATAAATCCGAAGATCTCCTGTTATCCACAAAATTACTATTTATAGTCTGTATTGAGGCCATAAGTTCTCCATAGAGGTCTTCATTCACTCTAATTGCTGAAAGTCTGACGTTGAAATTACCTATTATTACAATGGGAAAATGTGACCATCCATCCATCTATAGTATTCTCCAGTATCTTTTTTAGATGTAAATAAGCCTCAGATGCTTTAATTTTAGATGGAGGCACATAAACATTTACAATAATCAGGTTTCTCAAATTCCCTTCCAGTTTCAGCACCAGAATATCATTGTCCATTGTCTTAAATTCTTCAGTTTTATAGTTTAATGAAGTTTTGACAAAAATCGTTAATCCTGATTTATAATGACCAAGTCTCCCCTTTCTTGTGGCTGAAGTTAAGTATCTTGTATAGCCTGATAATTGTGAATGAAAAGTATCTGCACACCAAGTTTCTTGGAGACAAAGAATCTCCTTTTACATAAGAAATGTCTTGACCTCTGGGTCAGCAAACTTAATATGTGCTCCTTCAATGTTCCAAGACAGAATTTCTATGGATCTATACTCACTCAAGCCAATATCTGATAAAACATAAGTGTTTCTCTGCTGTAGATGTCATTCATTATCCAGCAGTTCAAGGCTGGTAAACCTACTGTTTTGGGTAATACCATTGTTCATCTCCAGTCTCTCCTCTTCTTTCCCTGGTTGTGCTTGGGTTCCTAGACATTGTGGACTTAAGATATATATTTCCAGAGGGTACAATCTGCTCCCTACTGACAATAGAGTCTTTGGAAAATAGGAATTTTTAAATGTAACATCTATCTGAGAGATATTATTATACTTTTTGTAAATGTTTAACCATTCTATTGATGTGTTAGAGATCTTTGTCTGTAAAATGTTATCCCAAAATGTAATCAGTTTATTTTTGATTTTTATAACCATTTTGCCTAGTGTTGTTTCCCAGCCAAAAATTTTAATTGTTCTGGTTTGCCATTCTTCCTCCCTGCCTCTAGGGATGTTTTGTGTCTGGTTGTGCAGTCTTCCCTCATTCTATTTTCCTATAGATTTTGTGACACTCGACAATGCTTTCTCCTTGATTTTTGGTACTCTCTGTGGGGGTAAAATAGAAATTCCCCCCAAGGCTGATATAGGTTTCTTGTGCCAAATGTCTCTCACAAGAGTTTTACTCTGGCAGTACATCAGGACACAATCTGGGTATTTTTTATTTGGTGGTCTCATTACATAAAAAATTCCTTGGGATTTCCAGATATCCCAATATTTGTGCTATCCAAATAAGGAGGGTGTCCTGTGTTTCATTTGGGAGTTCACAAATTCCATAGGGTTCCACCAAAAATTCAAACCCTTCATTTTCACCATCATTAGGGTATTTGGGGGCAATTTGTTGGGTAAAAGTTTGATTTTCTAACAGTGTAATACCTCTTTTTCCCCCAGTTGCATAAACATTTATGCCTTTCTTTTTTCCATTATCGGTCCTTTTATCCGTAATCTCAATAGAATTTCCAGTATGCAAATCTCCCTCTAGTCCATTTTTAAGGTCCAATCCAGTAATTTTAAAGGGTCTAGTTTGACAGGTCCATCTTTCCTTTCAGATGTATTTCTGAGTTTCCCTGATGTCTTAGTATTCCTATTCTCTACATCCGGTTGTGACGCTTTCCTTACTGTTATTTTTGGTGTTTTAGTTCTGCTTTTGTGTCCATTTAATTTATTCCTAGGTCTTCCTCTTCCTCATTTCCCCTTTTTGGTATTTCTTATTTTAGTTTCAATATCGGTTCCCCTATCACATTCACAGACCTCTTCTCTTTCAAATGGTTTTGACAGATTAACCTGAACTGCTTTATTAAGTAGTTCTAAATCAGGTGTTTACTCAGTCACTTCATCAATGGGACTGTTCCTTCCTAAACCTTCTAGTAGAATTTTATTATGGAAGGCATCTGTCCGAAGGTTAGAGATCTCAGTTTTTATTACTGCTAAACTCTCCAAGATGGCTATATCAGCATAGTACATATCCTTAATAATTTCCGACATCTGTCTGGAGAGGGAAAAGCTAGCTGTGAAATTTCCAGCATCTTTAAAATACTTCTGATCAAAAGGTGATCTAAGGACCTCTGTATTACTCTGTACATTATTCTGTGACTTATCCAAAGTCTGATTTGGCCTTTGGTGAATTATATCTAATCTTTTAAGGCCCTGAATTGTGGAGTTCAAATCCTTCATAATAATTTCTAATTTTAACAAATTATCTGAAGCACTCCTTGTCAGTCCACCTTTTTCCTCACCTAACATGTCTGGTACAGTAGTTTCCACCTCCAGCAAGAAAGCATTAGATGTGGTCTGCTGACCATAGTCACTTTTTGGTACAAAATAGGAATAGCAAGGAGAAAAAACTTGCAATTCAGTAGCTATGTCAGGCAATGTATAATTTGGGTTAACAGAGTCCCATTCAGTAGCTTCAAGCAAAATCTCTATCTCCCCCTCTGAGGAGAGCAATATACTGGGGATTGGGGTCAGATCATAATTTCCCCTTTCGCTATTTAAGCCTTCATTTAGACTATCATGGTTATATGTGGTCTCTATCAGGGTAGAAACTAGTTTAACACTAAGGGCATCCAAGTTCCACAATTCTGTGAGTTTTAGTTGTTTCTCCTTGCTCACTTTTATGATTTTTGGTCTCACTTTATGATTTTTTGTTATATTAACTGGTGAAGAAGCAGCATTCCTGTTTTTCCTTGCTGCATCTCTGGGTAGTAACACTTTCCCACTTCTTGTATATACCATTTTGTCAATGGATATTCTCACCAAAAAAGTCAAAATCAAGAAGAGGAATATAATAATACTTTAGTAAAACACTCCATATATGTATCTGAGTTTCAGTTAAACAACCCTAGGGTTAAGGTCTAGAAACTAAAGGCTAAAAGAAATAATTTCAGCCAATCAATAGTTCAACAATTTCAGCGAATCAACAGATCAGCATCAACAGTCAGTCAGAACCACCAGCTTGCCGAATTTCACTTGCTTCACTTCACTTAGTTCACCAGTTTCTGTCAGATGTAATAAGTCAGTAAGTAATAGAAGCAGACCTAGTTCATCTGTAGTCCTTTAAATCCTTAAGGACTTTTAAGGGCTTTTAACTTTTTATGTGCCCCCAAGATTGAGAAAAGAACCAAGTTGATCCAGTTCAAAAAATCTCCAAAACTTCACAAGTTCTCAGGTTCTCAGGAAGCCCAAGAGCATATGTTCAACCAAACATTCAAAATCATTCCTGAAAGCAGCCTGGTTCTTTGGGACAAAGTTCCCTTTTGCAAGTCTGGTCAGCATACCTCTCAACCTTAAAAATAAGAACATCAGTTAAAAATGTGCCTATTGTTGCTATTAATAAAACCTATCCCTTTAATATCTGTTTGGTACCTATTTGGTACCTATTTGGTATCTATTTGGTACCATGAGTAGCAATTGCCTCAGGAACTATAAACTAATTAGATATCAGAGTAAAAAAAGAGCTAAAATTATAAAAAAGGTAGATTTAGTACTGATAAGTACTGATAAAAATTAGCCAATAATCCCTTTAGAAATCCCAATAAAATCTCAATGAATCATTTATTCAACTGAACAATATCAAGCATGAACAGTCAGAAAATGAAATAATAACAGTTTGTATGTACTCACACAGTGCTCTTTCCAAGAGATAAAAGAACGTAAATCATCGGGAAAGCCTTGGAAAACAAGTGCTCAAAAAATGCTGAAAAGTGGCATTAGGGAAAAGCCATCCAGTTGTTAGCTACAAACTGCTTGTCATCACTAGCTGTTACTTATTGTCCCTTAGTTGGAGCTGTTCTTATAGAGCTGGGTCTGTTCATGAAAAAGGGTTACCAAAGTGTGACATGGGAGTGAAATTTTCAAATCGACCTTAGAAGAATTGTATAATACAAGTTAAGATACTATAACCCATATATGAAAAAATCACAATGTTTTAAGATAAAAATTTTAAGGTTCCTAAGAAAAATGGGGTCTAGTGTGATTATTGTAACAACACACACCGTGATGAGTGTAACAAATGTAACAATACACATCACACACCGTGGTGAGTGTAACAAGACACACCACACATCACTGCAAGTGTAATAAAGGGTGACCATAGATGACTTGTGTAATATAGGTTAAGATACTATGACCCACTTGTGAAAAAATCACAATGTTTTAATGTAAAAAATGTTAAGGTTCCCAAGAAAATTGGGGTCTAGTGTGATGATTGTAACAACACACCAAGATGAGTGTAACAAGACACACCACACCACACACCATGGTGAGTGTAACAAGACACACCACACAATGTGGTGAGTGTAACAATACACACCACACATCACTGTGAGTGTAATAAAGGGCACCACACAACTGTTAATGAGTAAAAAGGTTTACTTATGTAGACTGAAGACTTTTTAAACATGACATTACATTAAAAAACAACATGTTTATTATAATTACTCTACTTTAAATTATTCTACGTGGCACAGAATACTCAAGACCATTTAACAGGAGAGGAACAGTGCACTCGAGGCCATTTGATGGTACAAAAGAGTCAGCATGCACACTCCACATGATCCTTCAATCAAGGGAGAGGCATGGAACACTCAGGACAGTTTAATGGAACAAAAGATGGGATATTATAAAAAGGCTTTCAGAAATGCTGCAATCTGATTGGCTGTTAGGAGTCCAAAAGCCTTACAATAATCTCTGTTGCACTTTCATGTACAGCCTGATCAAAATTGCATAATTTTTTATAATTGTAATAGGGCACTCCCAAGAGTTAGATTAACAGTCTGTTAAGTACCCCACCAGCGTCAAAGGCACCAAGAGTACCCCCCAACCACAGCCCACCAGCAGGGAAGCCGCATGGTGCTCGTGAAGGTGAAATATGAATGCTCACACGGGCTGAGTCAAAAGACTGGCTGGGACACACTCCCAGACCAGCATAATAACCACAGCATAACTACATCACTTTTTTTATTTTACCCAGACACAATGATTCGGACAATCGGAAGCATCAAGGTTGTGTGAGTATTCATATTTGGTCATAATGAGGCCAGCATCAAAGGCACCAAGAGTACCCCCCCAAAAACCACCATCCACCAGCAGAGAAGCCACATGGTGCTCAGGAAGGCCTAATATGAATGCTCACACAGGCAGAGTCAAAACACATTTTTCCTTTTTCTGTATACATTATTACTATATAACATTTATTCCAACATTAAAAATAACAAACAAAGCATTCACAGTTCACAGTACATTAAGCACCCAACCCCACCCCTGTACAAAATGCGTGGACAGCAATTACAAAGAATGCCCACAATTTTATTTCAGTCACTGCCCCTCTCACACTTACTTGTAATGACAAAACAATGAGACCTAGCCCTTCGTCTGATGAACCCTTGCACCAGACCATGAGTAAAATGACTCCACTACCTACACAGCTCAGTTACAAGGAGGTCCTGGGAAGGATATTGTAAACAATACCAAAATAAAAATAATACAACAGGACACAGAAGGTACATCAAAATATTTGGCAGCAAAAAAACAGAAACAAAAACATACCCTGGTAAAATAGAACATCAACTAAATTGATAGCACATTTAAAATTTATTTTATTCTATGGTAACTGGGTAAGGCCCACTACGTACAGGTGCCTGTGTTCAGGAATGACCAGGGAGCACAGGGAAAGTTTAGGGATTTAGGGATTTGCTCAGAGTTATACAGTATGCAAGTGGAGGTTGAAGGAATCAAACCCAGGTCTGTCTGTTAGATGTACCAAGCTCATTCACAGCTTCTACCTTCTAGGCTGTGCATTGTTGCTGCATTGGAGCTCACACAGTTAGCATCACAATTAAATTTATTACACTAGAACTCTGACATCCAGAACAAAACACCAGGATGCTTGAACAAGCATTTAATATTGTTGCTGCCATGCAACCTATACCTCCTGGTTAAAACTGTCCAGAGGAGATCTTCACTACTAAACTCTCTCAAAAGGGGAACATGTACAAACAAAAATGCAGGTAAATGGGCCAGGATCAAACCACAGAGCTTACATACTTGACAATACAGGGACATAGTCCTTTTAAAATGTATACTAACTGGCTTCATTTCTAACCTCACTAAAGACACTCATGAGAGAACGTGACGGGCGATCAGACACACCACAGGTTTTGGTGTGTTTCACTAACTCCAGCAAGTTCAGTCAGTGAAATGAAAAGCCCCCCCATCTCCAAAATCGGAGAACTTGCATACTAATGCCACCAGTGAACAATCAGTCCTATGGGACTGATCTTGGTTGGCCAGTTCGCTGATTGTTACTTGTCCCCCATGATGGTTGCAACTAGTCAGTCACCTCATGATGGGTGTAACACTGAGGAGTGGCAAAGACACCGCTCATTAACTCTCAGTGGATGTGAAGGAAGAGAGGAAAATCCAGTCACAAACGTAACTTTTATACTGCCACCAACTCAAACTGCTTTTCTGGCACAGACACAAGACAAGTATCACACTGGGCTACCAGAATGACTCTCCACCTGTGATGTGCAGACATAAGCAAATCTAGGACACCATGTCAGGTGGGGGTTCAAACGGTCACATAGCATCGTTGTGCTAGGGGCCATGGACAAATCAATGTTTTCACTAAGAAGCTAAGAATCCAGGGAGCAAGGAAAAGTGCAAGAATTTTAAATAACTGACTGGAAGTCAGTGTGGGGTTCACTGTGGTGGGTGTAACAAAGTAGGACACTACACATTACACCCATCACGGAAACTATTGAGCATCTCTGCAGCCAAAGGGAATAAAGTAAAGGGCCAGGACAGTGTGGATATCTTAAAAGAAGATGTTTTGAGCAACACAGTACTTTAATTTGAATACTGTGAAGTAAAATGAGCTCACAGTAGCAAACAATAAACATGTTGGTTTTCATGTCACATTTTGAGGCAAGAAAATCAGCAGTAAATTAACATAAAGTGAAAAAAATATATACGTTAGGGATATAATTGCAAAAAAACATTATGTTACCTATCTCTACTACCAACTACCCTTAAAAAGCACCACTTGTATTAGGGAAATCTTTTTTTTATTTTTGTAACACAATTCAATCAAAGTGATGGGTGCCTTGGTAACCCCTTTTTGAGAACAGACCCAGCTCCAATAAGATGGGAAAAAAACAGCAAAATGCCGTAAGCGACAATGATGAGCAGGTAAGCAGCAATAAAGCACAGTAGCAGCGATTAACAAAAAAATAAGAGGAAGGCCAAAAAAAATTAAAAATCAGCTATAGTACCATAGTGACACAGCAGTAGCACTGGCTATCTCACCAAAGCACTCAAGACTTCCCCAGCATGAGACGGCGTGTCCTCTAGTTAGAAAGTGGCGCATCTGTCTCACAGCATGCCACTCATGCATGTTATATGATAGGGAGCGGGGTCATGATTGGAGCATGATCAGGCACCAAGACCCAATCAGATCTGCAGCCAGAGGTTCCCTTTAGCAACAGTTGAGCCACAGCAACCAATCACATAAAGATTCCAACCTGCAGCACCAAAAAGTTGAAGTCCAACTTCTAGATTTAAAGTGCAAAAAATACATTTCGAGGAACTAGGGCTAAGGGTTAAGGTTATTAATCAGAATCTGGAAATGGTTAAGAGGTGGGAGGTAAACAAAAATACATAAGAATACACAAAAGACATAACACAAACTCAGGAGCAAATATACAGTAAACAGACAAATAATAATTAAAAAAAAGTACTGTCCTGTGCACTCAGCACATGGCACTCTGTAACTAGGTATTTCTTTATATCTCTCTTATATCCCCTGAGAGCTTTTCAGAGCCTTTTCTTCTAAACAGTCAGTTGCACCTGCAGACATAAATGCAGCCGGCTTTCATATTTCATCACAAGCCACAAGGTTTCTTCTCTGTTGCTCTACTCTCAGTCTGCTCTTAATCTCAGTCCCAGCTGTCTGACTGGCCTTTCCCACCTCCGGTCCACCTTAGCCTGAATAGCAGCATTAATTCCTTTTGTAAAAATAATACAAGCTGTGTAGCCCTGCAACCTGCATCTGCTCCATAAACGCAGGAGCACATAGTCGGATCCCTCACCACTGCTCCCAGAATCTGGTCACACTTTATCTTAAGTGTTAGTTTTAATGTAACTGCAGGGTGGGTAATCACATGGCACCAGGGTAATTACACTGTAATTCTGTGCTTATTGCATGTAACTACATTGTATTTGCAATGCAGTTACAGTGTGGCTACACTGTAACTACAGAGTAAAGAAAACAAAGAAATGTGTTACCATGCTTTCCATAGTAATAGAGCCTTAATAGCAAATGCCCTACCACCTACAGTTTTTATATGGTGTTTTGCAATCAGCTTTAAATTTGCAGACCTAAGAGGTCTTACTGAACAATATTCAGTCTACAACTCAGAAAGGTATTTAGGACCTTGATTATGGGGACAATTTTACATCAGCAGAAGCACTTTATTCTCTATGTAAAGTTGCCCTGGCAACTTATGAAAATCTCTAAGGATCGGGGTGATATGATCTTAGACAGAAGAGCTGAAAATCAACCTGGCTGCCACATTTAAAACATACAGTAATTTGTTTAGGTTTGTATTCAGAAGACCTGAAAGAAGAGTGTTGCTGTAGTCCATCCTAGAGACAATAAAAGCATTTACCAGCATTAAATTTATATATTTTGTTATCTTTGAAATTCTTCTAACATGAAAGAAAGCCATACCCCTAACATAATTACTGTAACGTGGGCATCAAAAAGCAAACTAGGATCCAACATAACCCCTAGATTATTTACCACAGGAGACACTTCAATGCTACAGCCTAAGGCTGATATCATGATCTGATCAAAGGGAAAAGTATTAAGCTGATCTATTTTGACCAAAAAATGTATGCACTTAGGGAGTGGGGTTGATCCCTAGATGTTACTTCCCTATGTGGGGTCAGTGTAATTTGTGCTCAGGGGAGTCTCCTACAGCAGTATGAAGACTTTAGTGAGAACAGTAGAGACAACTAAGATTTTGTCAGAAATTGTTGTTAATTTTTTAATTCAGTGTTTGCCACCAATATAGCACAACAGTTATTGACATTTTGTGGATAATATCCACTTTATGAAGATATGGTGGCTTGCATTCACATACTATTAAGATACCATGTAATTATTAGTTTTACTACTTAATATTGTGTTGCCTGACAAAACATCCTTCATTTCTGCACATATCCATATCCAGCATGTACACTCATGAGGACATAGTGATTTTTTTCCTTATCAGTTATTTCCCCATTAAATATTAAGTGAGGTATTTGTTATTAATTACTGAAGATATTCTTTGGCTCTTCAACTCAGACTGCAAAGCAGGTGCAAGCCTAAAAGGATATCCATTACGCAAGACTGTATTCAGTAAACACTTATGGTTATAAGATTTCTTGCCATATTCTGCACTTCTATTTTTCGTGTTATGGTGTTCGTAATGGCAGCTTAAATGGTAATATTGTCTACTTAATGTAACTGTAAAGCCTTATTTTAATCATTGCATACACAGAAGATGTACATTAATTATGTCTTCTGGCATTTAATACATTTTAGCAGCACTGTATGTTGCAGCCTAAGTAGCTTTTCTTTTCTTTTGGCTGCTGTAAGAGCTGTTATACAATAAAACATTCACACTGGAGGCTAAATAACCACTATACTTCACTTATTTATGTACTGTTTAGATTATTTAAGCCAAGAAAACACACTATTATAAAGTACAGTTACTGCAAGTAAGCAAGCAAGCAACATTTTATTTCTAAAGTGCTCATCCCCAGAGGCTCTAGGCACTAAACAATAACAAGCAAAATATAAAATCAGCAATATATGATAGGACAGATGACAGGATGCAGATGATAAACTAAACAACTGACAATAATAAATAGCCATCAAAATTAATACAGGGAAAAAGTCTCCTTCAGTCCTCTCTTGAAAGCTTCCAGTGAGGGGGCCTCCCTCCAGGACCTTGGGAGTAAGCGCCACATGGTTGTGGATGCTACTGAAAATGTACACTCCCCAGATCACGTCAGCCAAACCCTAGGAACCGCTAGGAGGCCCTCTTCAGAGGAATGGAGAGGATGGGAGGGTTGGTAAGGAGGCAGTAGATCTCGCAGGTAGCTAGGACCCAGTCCATGTAGGGCTTTGTACAGCAGCAAGCCAACTTTGAAGGAGATCTGCCACCTCACTGGCAGCCAGTGCAGATCACATGGGAATGGTGTTATATGGCAGGACCTAGAAAGGCCCACCAACAATCTGGCCGCTGCATTCTGCACTAGCTGCAGGTGACACAGGGTTCCTCCATTTAGCCCCAGGTACAAGGCATTACAGTAGTCAAGTCTGGAGGTCACAAAGGCACGTATTAGTGAGGGCAGGTCATCGGGTGGAATAAAGGGTTTAATCTGGGCAATGTTCCTCAAATGGTAAAATCCACTTTGGACAACAGCTGACACCTGATCCTCCAGTGTCAATTTTCTGTCCAAGATCACACCCAGGTTTTTCACCTTAGCAGAAGTGGCCAACCAAGAAGCATCAAGTATAAGTACTAGTTGCCTTCTCTAGCTGTCTGACATCCTGCCGATGTCCAGGCTCAATCACCAATACTTCTGTCTTGTCTGGGTTAAGTTTTAGCCAGTAGCAGGACATCCAGTCTTGGACCTCAGTGAAGCAAGAATTAAATACAGAGACTGTGCTTTGTAGTCCTGGTGCAAAAGACATATACAGCTGGGTATCATCCGCATAGCAGTGAAAACCCATACTGTATCATCTGATGATATCTCCCAGAGGCAGTAAATATACCATGAACAGGACTGGTGAAAGGATTGAACCCTGTGGAACTCCACAGGAAATGCGTTTTGGGTTGGAGGAGTAAATTCCCATCACCCACCCTTTGGGTCCTTGAGAAAGGACTCAAACCAGCTGATGAAAGTGCTAGTAGGTCCACAGCATTCTTTAAGGTGATTCAATAGCATCCCATGATCTATGGTATCAAATGCTGCGTAGAGGTCAAGGAGAATGAGAATAGATCATTCACCTCTCTCTTGCTCTAAGGAGATCATTTTGCACTTTGACAAGGGCAGTCTCCATACTATACCTAGACCTAAATCTGGTCTGGAGTGGCTCATAAATGTCAAAGGCAGTGAGACATGTCTCGAGTTGAGTGGCCACCACTTAATCAATAACCGTCCCTTCCCCAAAAAAGGTAGGTTAGAGATGGGTCTGTAGTTCACCAGACAATCTGGGTCCAATGAAGACTTTTTCAGGGGAGGGTTCACAAGTGCCTCTTCAATAGCTCAGTGAAAATCCTTCTCGAAAGGGAACACCAGACTACCTTGGCGAACACTGGACCAATGGACCCAACACAACTCACAAGGAGATGTGTCAGGTTCAGGTCCACATCACAGTATGTTGGGCATAACTTCAAGACTGTCTCATTAACCTCTTCCACCCCTATTGGATAAAGTTTGCTCCAGATCTGAGGAGGGCCTCTGTTTGTTTCAGACCTGGCACTGCATGCCTTTAGTGTCCCAGGGGAGATACCCAACCTGATAGAGCAAACTGTTTGCATCTAGATGCTGATAAAGCCCTAACAGGCTGAAGACAGGCAGGATGGAGTAGCTTGTCCATAGTTCAGAAGAGCTGAGCTGGTCTGTTCTTCACTGCAGCAATCTCCCTGGACAGGAACTCTGTCTTCTTACGGAGACTGTTGTTTGATACTCCTTATAGTGAGATCTCAGAATCAACTCTTCCTCATCAGTCCAGGATCTCCGCTAGTGGTGCATCAACCTTCAACTTTTAGTCTTCAGCTCCTTGAGCTCCCCATTGAACCATGGGGATCACAAGCGTGAGGACCTAGGTCATACACAGAGCAGTGCTACAGAAGCAAGGGCCACATTGACAGCTCTGTTATAGGCCATCAGTGCCTCTCTCAGTCCTGTCTCACATGCGGTCATCACACTCAATAGGTCCAGTGCTGTCTGAAATCCTACTGGAGTCTAACCATGTAAAGGATGGTAACAGACCATCTCCACAGGGGCAGACTTCTCGGGGGGGGGGGGGCCCAAACAAGAGCCTCACTGCTCAATGATCCACCCAAATTACCTGATCAATTTTGAGGTTGTCAATCTTGAGTCCCAGAGAGAACACCAGGTCCGAGGTGTGACCATGTGAGTGGGTCACAGACGTGATTACTTGACAGGCCCAGCGAGTTCATAATTTGGAGGAAGTCCTGTCCAAAAGGTAAGAGTTCATTGTCAACCCAAGCATTCAAATTACCCAGAACAAACCATCTGGGCAACTCCAACACCAGGTCAGCCATGACGTCTGTGACTTCCTGCAGGAATTCCCTCTCATGGCTTGGGTGGCAGTACACAAGGAGGATCCTGCTGCCTGCACTGGGCCCCCTTGGATGGCCACACACTTGAACAACTTGGTAGGTCCCACTGGGAGCACACAGAAGTTCAGGCTGGATCTAAAACAGATAGCCACTCCCCCACCCCTGTAGTCCCTCCTCGGGCAGTGCACAACAGAGAACCCAGCCAGGACCGATGCCTTCATGAGTGGACCAGCATTGTCACCGAGCCAGGTCTCTGTGATATAGCCATATAGTGTTCAGCACTGTACATACCTTATAAGGTAAGATGGGCTTTCTTACCATAGCCCCTTCTCCTTATTGTATGTAACATTACTGGATATACCCTGGAATTCAGTAGTAACACCCTTGTTTACAGTCATATAAATTGATAAGCTCTATCCTTATTCTTGTTCTTAGATTATTTGTTAATGTTCTTTTGGTCACTAAGATAAGGCTCTTACTTGATAGAGATGTTACTGAGGCATGAAAGCTGTGGCTGCTCCAGCATCCTCTAGTAGAGCACTGCACTCCATTTCTTATTCCCCTTTTAATGTGGGTATGTTGTCTTGGCAACCATGGTTTGGTGCCAAACCGGTATGCATGCACAGTTGTGCTAAACTAATACTTCACAAGTAGCTAGCACTGGTTGATTGTGCATGCTCACATTAAATGTGTATAATTATACGTTAAGCCTAAGCACTACTTTAAGTCTCTGTTATAGGTTAATGTCATTTGTTTGTGATTGTGTAGTCTAAAAGAGCCCCATATTATTGCTGCATTACTTAATATTACTCAATGCAATAGTGTTTAAAAATATGTACAGTAGGGGGTCACGTGATACAGCTGAGCTGAGAGGAGCTTGGCTCTCGAGCTCTGCCTAGGTGCTTAGAATCTGAAGCAATCCTCCTCGTTCTTCTACTTGAAATTTGATTATGACCCATAATCCACCTCCACCAGAGGTTAGAAAACTGGAGTCTAATATTTTGGAGGACCATACTTTAGCTAAGAAACCAAAACCTGAGGACTTGCTAGCACGGTTCGAGACAGAGATGCAGGGAGTAAACACGGCGACTGGCCCACCTGAAACTTCGTCATCTTCCCTAATGCAGGAGCTAGCAGAAATTAAGACATTCATGAGCTCTGTGACTTTTCAGATCTCTCAGCTTCATACTTTAGTGGAAGCTGTAAAATGTGCAGTGGAAAATTTGGAATCCCGCAATACAGAGGTGGAGGAGCGGCTGAGCCTTCTACAAGACCGGGCTCAGCCTGCTGATTGGTGGATGGTGACCCTGGAAAGTGAGATGCAACTGCTCTGGGATAAAACTGATGATCAGGAAACCCAGAGCCGTAAGAACAATTTGAGGTTCCTGGGTATCCCAGAATCCAGTGAAGGTGCTGACCCCATTGATTTTCTTCAGCAAATGTTGTCTACATTGGTGGATCACTATTGAGATGTGCCGACAGAGACAGATTGGGCTCATAGGGTCCCATCTGGTCCACTGCCACCTTCATTTACCTCCCGCCCCCACACACTCATCTTTCGGCTCCTCTGCTTTCAGAACCAGGAGCTCCTGCTGACAAAATTTAAACAGATCAAGAATTTGGTGTGGCAGGTACACAAGGTTTTGCTTACCTAGGGCCAGGACTTTCCAAAATGAGTTATTGATCGATGAAAATCCTTTGATGCAGTTTGGGACCTTGCCAAATAGAGGGGAGCTAAATGCTTTCTGACCCCTGCTGCCACCCTCCGAGTATTTGCCGGCTCCTCTTCTCATCTGTTTAACTCTCCAGAGGATGCTTGTTGCTTTATCCTGCAGTTGGACTTGGGTGGGGGCCCTACCAGTGAGAAAAGCAGCCCCAGTTCGACCTACAGCCCTGTGATGACTTTGAGCAATGCTTCAAATCGGGATTACAGGTTGGCTCAGTGCTTGGATGTGGCTCATTAACCTACTCCACACAAGGATCGCGCTGCAGTGTCTTCAGCAGTGCAATCTTTGATTCCAGAAGCACAACGGACACCTCAGCAATGAATGGGGTTAATCTTGAGCTCCAGCCCCCTCCTCTGCTGAGCCAGTCTCTTCTTCACCAGCTGTCTCTATGGAACCATCAGTTTTTGACTTTGTAGAGGCTCCTGCACCTGATAGTTTGGAAGCAATGGACACTGCTGCTCTGCCTCCATGATTGTATTTTACACCGGACATCAGGATTTTTTGGGGGGGAGGGGGTCTATCCCATACTGTGCAGATCCCCTTACTAGCTGGTTTGTGCGGTGATACTAAGTTGGGATATTCATGTGGGCCAGAGTCTTGGGGCCCTATTCTCCTCTCTATTATAGGTATATGCCTTCTTCTGTGGGAGAGGGAGACTTATTATTTGAAGAGCTGTGTGTTCACTGGCAGATTATTTGGTGGGAGCTGAAGGGGGGGTCTGGGTAATAGCTTGGGGCATGTAAGCTGTTAAATTATGGTATCCGATATGGCTCTTTCTATTGGTGTACTCTTGCTGTTGTCACTGGAGGGGGGGATGTTCCCTTGCATGATCCAGCCTGGTTTGATGGTGCCAGCAGCATGATATCAGAGGACATATTGAAGGTACTTTCTCCCTGTATTTTGTATAAGCAGTGCTCATGGCTCGTATATTTGTTGCCCTATCATATTTGATGTGTGTGGGGGGGGGGCAATGACCCCTATGGGATATGGAACAGGGAGGTGTAGTAATGCTCTTTTTGTCCTCTATTGGGCTTTTCCCGGTAGTCCTTCTTGCCTACTGTAGGAGTGGGTTGTGCTGTTTTTATTAAGGGGTTGGCTGTTAATTACCCTCTGGAACTCTGACTTTATCAAGGGCAGCTTATACCGTGAGATTCTGCCCATAGGGACTGGACAGACCAGAGGCTGGATCATTGGTTGGGATGGTGCTCTGTTTTGGTGAGTTGTAGGATATGGGAGGGTTGTGGAGAGTTCGGCTTGATTAAGTCAAGGCAGAGGCTCAGTGGCCACCACCTTTCTTCTGCCATAAATGTGCAGATTTAGCTTTTTCTGCCTTGTAAACAGTACGTGGGTTCTGTATTTCATGTTCTTCATGTTTTGGATATATGATGTGGTTAGTGTTTTTTCATGTTTTATTTGGCATGACTGCAGACCTTGGGATGGAGCTTGTTTTCTGTTTATGGGGCAGAGAATGAGATTGAGATTTGGGGGGGGGACTCCTTTCCTTATTTATGGTTTATAAGACTGTAACATTGAATGTTCGGGGATTGAACACCCCTGTGAAATGTAGGAGGGTGATTACCCATTTAAGGTGGCTTGGTGGGCACATAAACTTCCTGCAGAAGATCAACTTAGTGAAAAGGAGGTGGACAAACTTAAGCATTTATGGGGAGGGCCAGTTTATGAGTCTTCATATTCCTCTAAAAAATATGGGGTAGCCATTCTTTGTCACAAAAATGTCAACTGGGTACTGGACCAGGTACGTAAAGATAGGGAAGGCTGTTGGCTATTGGTAAGTGGTAGACTGGATGGAATCCCAGTAATACTAGGCTCCATCTATGGACCAAATTTGGACGACCCATTTTTGACATGCAGTCTCCCAAGCCCTTTTGGAGCTGGGTCCTTTCCCAATTATTTTAGGTGGAGACACGAATCAGGTTTTGGATCCACTCTGTGACAAGAGTAGATCGATTAACCTGTTGCCTTCTGCGGGGAGTAATACCTTACATCTCTTGATGGAAGAGAACAGGTTGCAGGATGTATGGCCCTTGGAGCACCCCATCGGGTCGGGGCTATATGTTTTACTCAGCTCCACTTCAGACATATAGTCGGATTGATATGATCCTGGCCTTGGGGTTTTCAGTTCATGGGGCTATCAGCTCCACCATTGAGCCGATTCTAATTTCTGACCACTCTCCAGTGACTTTTACTTTTGAACTGGGCTTCCTCACACAAGGAACTAAGAGGTGGAGATTTACTGTTAGTTTGTGTGGGGATGACGTATTTGTCCAAACGTTGAGGGATGAAATTCAGGACTTTTTAAGTATGAATTTCACGGGCAAGATTGCATCTAGATGGGTTTGGGAGGCTTTAAGGGCCTTTATTAGGGGAAGGGTTATTGCTCATGGTTCAGCACAGAAAAAGTCAAAGCAGAAAGAATTAGAGACCTTGGAGACTCAGCTGGATGACCTCCAATCCAAGCATAAGGGTGGGGATCATTCACTGGAACTTCTGCAATTCATGAGGTCTCTTCAATACTGGATTAATGCCATTAACTCACAGAGGGCAGAGTTTGCCCTCTCTCGAGTGTGTCATGCATTTTGGAAGTGGAGGGAGAATAGGTAGGCCGCTTGTTGGCTTATCACCTGAAGAAATCTGCTGAGGAATTGAAAATCCCTGGGGTTAAGGTGGGAACTTCTCTGTCCATGGCTCCCAAGGTCATTAATGATGCATTTGCTGATTTTTACAAGGGGTTATATTCCACTAGGCTTTCAATTAATTCCAGGACTCAGGAGGCTATAGCCTCCTTTCTTGATTCCACCATGCTCTCATGATCAGAGGATCAGCAGAAGGATTTGGATGCCCCGATTTCTGCTTTAGAAATCTGGCAGACCATTCACCAGATTTCAAGTGAGAAGGCCCCTGGCCCGGATGGTCTCCCTATTGAGTTTTATAAGCTTTATCCAGACTTATTGGGCCTGGTCTTGGCTGTTACCTTCCAGGAGGCCTGGGAAGGGTACTGCCTAGTGCAATCGATTCATTTAAATTTTTCCCCCTTACTGAAATCCTTGTAAGTTGAGACTCAAAGGTGGAAGCATCTTAGGTTAACCTTATGGGAGAAAGCCCAGACACTGCAGATGATGATTCTGCCTCGAGTCTTGTATCTTCCCAGGTACTTAGCTTTGCTAGTACCAGATTTGATTTGGAAGACACTGGATAAATTGGTTTGGTCCTTTTTATGGGAGGGGAGAAGCCCCATGTCTCCTTGTTCTGCTTGATGGCACCTTCATGGCATGGAGGCCTTAGGGTGCTCTGATTTTAAGGTTACTATGTGGCCTCCAGGTTGAGGCAGATTTGGCAGTGGTTGCAGACATAACAGTGTAGGGGGGCATCTAGGTGGATCAGCTTGAAAGTGAAGTTATCCCCCAGGAAGATGCCGGACCTGATTTTCTGGAATCCCTAGCTGGTCAACCGGGATTACCTGCACAAGCTTATATAATGGGGGTCTGGAAGGGGTCTTTGAAATTGCTCCCCTCAAACTGGTGGATACCGTTGTCTCATTGGCCCCTATGGAATAACCCCAAGTTTCAGATTGGGGATGCTTCTGTTTCTTGGCCTGATTGGACTGCTGGTGTGTTACTAAGAGTTGTGGATCTATTCCATCCCACTACCAGCCATTTCAGGGATTTTGTGGACATTAACACCCAGGCCTCCTTGCTCCAATCCCACATGTGGAGATATTTACAAATCTGCCATATGTCATCCTTGTATATGGGTCCGAATCTCTGCCTCCCTAAATCTGGTATTCGGGATGAATTTTTGGGTCAAGCAGGAGGGGGCCAATCCACTAATAAGTCACCTAAAATAAGTAGGATTTATAAAGACTTACTGAATGTTTGTATGCTAACAACTTTTATCTTTAAGCTCCACTGGGAGTGGCAGCTTGGATTCATGTTTTCAGAAGAGAAGTGGGGGAGTTGCTGGGATACTGTTTCTGAAGCTTGTCGGGACATTAGGGAGCATTTAATACTTTGGAAGATGCTGCTTTTGTGGTATAGGACTCCTGATTTATTATATAAAATAAACCTTGGTCCTAATGCAAACTGCTGGAGATGCCACCGAAGCAGTGGTGATCTGTTGCACATACTTTGGTCATGCCCCAAATTATCCACTTGGTGGGAAGGGGTCTGTGAAAAGCTCTCTAAGGTCATGCAATACCCAATTCCCAGAGATGTCTCTCTTTTGGTGTTAGGTACTGTAATACCAATAAACTCCCAGTTCCATATAAACCCCTACTTCTGTGGTATGTGGCAGCAACCACAGAGGCAAAACATCTTATATTAAGGAAATGGTGGTCGGACTTGATCCCCACTATAGATGAATGGGATGATAGCTTGTATAAACTAGCGGGTTTGGAACACCTCTCTTATAGGGCTTTGGGGAAGGCTATGCTGTTTGATCAAGTGTGGGGACCTTACTGGAAGTTAAAGCTGTTCTGTATGGCAGAGTCCATATTGGTTTGTTTTGATCCTAAGGTGGCAGGGGAGGTTGTCTCGCCCCCCCCCCCGAGGAATTGAGCTGAGGAGGGTCCTCCCCTTTTTTCCTCGGGTTTCTTCCCCTTTGGGGTATCTCCTTTGTCTTGTTCCCGGCCCAGCTTCTTACCCCCTATGTAGGTCTGCAATTGTTCTGTCTTGCCATTTTATTTACTCTTCTTTTTTCCTTTTAGATTTTTAGGAACAAAAAAAATTATTGTCTAAGTCCAAGGTAGGTACTGGTGTTTTTCCTTCCCTGCCACCCATTTTTCTTCTTTCTCTTCTTTTTTCTCTTAAAGATGCATCATACTGAGATACGCGGATGGAAGGTTCCTTGGGTGTGGAGCAACTACCTCCTATGAACTTGACTGCTCTAGCAGGGAGAGACACTTACTAATTTTGGTTGGCCTATGGGCAGCAGACTTGTTTGGACTCCCCGAAGAATGGAAGGATTTTAACTTTTGTCATATCTGGCTGAATGTTACCTTTGGACTGATGTCTGAGATTTTGAGTTTATAGCTTCTTGCTTTTAGCTGTTGAGTATGTTGGGTATCGTCCTTGGAAGGACTAAAGGTGTGGTAGGGGGATCTGTTCTTTCTTTTCTTTATTGCTCAATATAAAGCTTCAATAAAGTTTAAATTGCAAAACAAAAAAATATGTGCAGTACACAATAGGCTGCTCCAAACTCCCCAGTATGGTGCTGTCAGCAGAAATAAACCTAGAAAAAACAAAAGAACTGAGCACCCTAAAAACAGTCCAGACCACGACAACTGTATGTGTAACACGACTTTATTTCTATAAAATAATGAAATGGATTATTTTACAGCCTGGCAGTGCTCCCAAACTCCCTGTTTGGGTGTGAAACATTGGTGATTTTTTTGGGAGCGTTGCCGGGCTGTAAAAGGTCTGAGAGGTCAGAGGTGAACCAGAGTGGGACAGCCAGTCTTTAAAAAATTAACAAATTTTTGGGGGAGCAATGGGAAGGCTTTAAGCCTGAGGTTCAGTGGGTGGAGCAACTACGTCACTCCCCCATGAGACCTTAAAAGGCCACTCCTCCTGGACTGTTCCAGGATTCGTCTCTTCTTTGGTAGCTTGAGGCGCCACCCTCCTTTGCTCCTGGCTGTTGTCCCCTTTCCACTATGCCTCTCAGCAACCGTTCCCTACCTCCAGTTCATTTCCCTCCCCACTCTTTCCTCGACCCCTCAACCCCCGCACCTTTCTGCTCTCTTCCCGTTTATTCTCCTTCTCCTGCTTTCTTTTTTGGGCATTTTCTCAGCCCTTCCAGTCACAGCTCTGTGTACTCCGCAGTGTTTCTGGGTGTGACATCACCCGCCACACTGAATTCCTTCCTTGATCTCACTTTAAACCTAAAATGACACTAGGGAACCAGGTCCCCCATGCATTGAGAGCAGGTACAGTCTCCATGATCTTCTGCTTCCCGGTCCCTGTTGCATGCCACTACGGACTTGTTCTGTTATTTCGGTGTCTGCCCTCTGATTTTCTCAGCTCTGCTCTGGCCGTCTGAATCATTATCTGACCATCCACCTTCAGCACCGCCCTCTGCTGTTCATCATCCCTGCTGCTGGTTTGTACTTGCCCCGTCCCTCCTCATACTGCCAGCACTGCAGTACTTTTGCATGTCTCCTGCTCTTTCAGCTGTCCGCCGCTTCTTGCGGCTCCGATTCCTCCACCTCCTGGTTCTGGAAGACCCAGTTGTGCTTCTTCTGGTTTCCACTTGCTGTTCCGGTTAATTGCAAGGTATGGCACTAAGATATTTTGATATTTCTTACCGGGCGCTTCTGGCATTTCCTAGCTATACCAGGTTTACATTGCTTTCATCTGCATTCTCATTTTCAGCACTGAAGCACTGCTATTTGTGGCCTGACTGCTACTTCACATTTCAGGTGGTGTGTCTTGCTAAGGGATCGCTCTGTGTGTTAGTGGCTCTGGTGGTTTTCGGACCTGGGATCTCCTGGCTCTCGGGTCTGTGCTGTTGTTATCTGAATCTCCCTGCCTTTTTTCTGCAGTGTTGCTGTGGCTACCTGAAGACTTGGCCGTTCTCCTGCAGCGTTTGACAGGCAGACCCCATTTTATCCTGCTTGATCTGCTTCCCCTGGGATTCACATCCCCCTTCCCCACCTGCTTCTACCTCGCTACTTCCCTCCTTGACATCTAAGGAGTCCTGTTCAACCTCCTATTCATTTCCGATTTCATCTGGTCTCATCAACTCTTTGTGACTTTGCATTCCTCATTCTCTGCTTACCCCTTGTTTGGTTGTCTCTCCTTTCCCCTTATTTGGCTGTTGCTTGCGGGCTCGGTATGCCCCGCTGACAGCATTCCATGGCTGGTTCATGCCTGCGTCTCACTCCTGGGACTGTATTTCTCATCGTCAGTCGATTGCTCATCTCCTTTTCCACCAGTTCCTTCATTGGCCTCTGTTGCTTGACTCGGTCCTTCTCTCTTCCTGTCTCCACTGTATTGGGGGTGTCTAGCCCTTTCGACTTCGCTTGTTGCCTTCTTCCCATTCCCTCTGCCCTCTGTTCTGCTTCTTTTCTGACCTTTGCTTTCTTCTGGGGTTTTCCCTACCCTTCCATCACCTTCCCTATTCGTATCCTCCTCTTAACCTAGTCCGCCTGGTGTCCAGGTGCCTGAGTCTGGTTCTCCTTTGCTCAGTTTGACCTCAGGGTCTACTCATTCACATTGATTAATCCTACTTATTCACATCAATTAATCAAGCATACCTCTCATTGGGTTTTATGCTACCTCATCGACCTGCTGCACTCCTGCAGTTGTTATCATCATCAGTCTTCCCAAGACTGCATCTGGGTATCCCTCGCTCATCTGACCTCTATGTGGGTCTAACCCTTCATACTGACTACTTGAGCATAACCATCTCAGGTTCATGCTACCTCAACTTGACATCTCTCCACTTGAAGACTTGCCTTCATGTCTGTTTCCCCTTTGCTAGGGGCTGGTAGGCTTCATCTCCATCACTGTACAGCATTCATTTCATGTCTCACCTTCAACTATCCAGGCCTTCAAGGGTTCTTTCTATCATTGATCTTCCTCTCTTGCTTGCGAGTACCTAGTGGCAGACATCGCTTGCATCCCTCCACCACTGTCCATTTAGAAGGACAGAGCAAGAGATTCCTTTAAAACTGGACTTTCCTCCTTCCTCAATCTTTACTTTAACTTGCTGTAGCTGTGCCATGCCTAATCAAAATGCCCTTCAGCCTGGAGGGAAGGCGACCTAGGCCTTGGATCCCCAGAGATTTCCTCCTCAAAGGGTTTTTTTCCTCTCCTTCATGCCAATGATCATAATATTAGTCAGGATTAATGCTTTCCTAGGTTCTTTAGTTAGGTTCCGCTGTTGGATGGAGTCAGATGGTGGCCCCGGCTGTTTTCTCTCTCCTTAGGAAGTTGCCCTTCTGCATCTTGTCAATTTTCTTTCCTTCATTGTCCTCACCTTTTCTCGTTCTTTTCCTGTCTTTCCTTTCTATGCCCGTTACTTTTATTTCTGGTCTAGATGTCTTCTGATTCCTCGTCTCTTCTATATTCGACACCCTTTTAGGATATTCTTTTGGGCTTCTTTCTAAGCTACCTTTAGCCAAAGGAAGTCATTCCCACGGCAGCTATTGGGGGGGAACCCTCCTCTAGGGTTCCTTGCGCCATACCCCTACAGGGTGGTATAGCCCATGGATAGAGAGGTAAATAGCCACAATGTATCGAAGTTACACAAGCATACTGTACTTCTCATCCAGTTGCATAAGCACAATTGAACAACATCTAACTGCTCTGACACATTACAGTTGAAGGGGTAGTCTGTTAAATCAGATTCTCAAGTAAAAATTCTCATGAAGTTAGCAGAAAAACTATCAATAGCCACTGTATTCAGTGTTCAGGTAACTAGAGGCTTTTGTTGCATTACTGGAAAGGGAGAAACACATTACAAGGCTGCTGGACTGTGGCATTTTCATACCTACAGTAATGTGATCAATCAGAAAGCAATGGGATAAAATTAAATGTAAAGTATGACCATCAGAGAGAGATGGAACAACAAAGTGTTGCTAGAAACCATGCAAGTCCAAAATATTTATAAATTAATTTGCTGCCTACCATGTTCAGACTTATCCACATGAATATTGAAATCACAAACAACCAAAGCTTTGTCCACCCCTGAAAAACCTGAAAACAATAAAATTAGAAAATGTGTCTAAAAATCCAGTAAACGACACACAGCAGAGGGAAGGTAACAATTAGCTCAGTGGACTTTGAAATACTAATCATCAAGCATTGAAAAGCAGAGACCAAATCTGAATGAGTTTGAGAACCAGTCAAATGGGTTCTGGCCAGGAAAGCTACCCTAAGTTCCACAACAATGTAATGGGCATTTTCCCATCATCAACAATCTTTAGCTTTCTGGGCTGCCCCAGATTACTCAAGAGCACTCTGTCTCCTGCAATGAACTCTTGCACCTTGTCTTTTTTATAAAACCTGTCTTTGTTGGCTCTGTTTTATTTGGCAGCTGCATCTAAGGCCAACTTGTAGGCTGAAGTTAATTGATCTTTAAGGCATTGGATGTAATGCAGGTACTGTAGGTCTCTGGCTGAAACACCAAAGCATAAGACCACAGGTAGCCTCTCTTCCCTGCTGCTGATAATAAGGTGAGTGCCCTGTAATACCACTCTGTGTTCAATTGTGCATATGTACCAACTAGCTCAACTGTTAGCTTCACATAGCCTTGTCTTTGGGGGTCTGTGTTGCCGATATACCGTTAGGACGGTGACTGAATGTTGTCGCCACAATTACAGTGCTGCAACAAGGGCAACATTGAAAGGTACGATCTTGATTTTAAATCGACCCTCACTCTTGTCGTTCTTTGCCCCCGGACAGTTTCTACTCCCTCTGGGGCATGCCAACTGTAATGCCTGGTGCTGTAATGCTGGGCAGCATTCGCCACAATCAGCATCAGCAACATTTTGTCACTCGGTGGCGGCGATCCCTCAATTTGAGGATGATCTCTACCATGGTTCACTGATGGGTCCTGAGGTGACTCAGTAATCCAGTCCTAGAGCCACAGATTCATCTGCAGAAATTGCAGATGTTTCCATGTGGGGAGAGCTGCCTGCTGGCTGGGGTTTCTTTCTCTTTCCTTCCTATGCTCTCTCTTTTTGGCTTCGAGGGCAAGGCGTTTCTCTTCAAAGCAGGCTCCCGCTTGATGGAGGTTCTGGCGCCATTGAGATCGGTTGGTAGCCAGCTCCTCCCAGCTCATGATGTCCATATCTGTTTTCTTGAGATATACCTTCAGTGTGTCTTTGTAGCATTTCTTTTGACCACCACGGGATCTCTGGCCGTGACTGAGCTGGGAGTATAAAATTTGTTTGGGGAGTCAAGAGTCAGGCATCTGTACACAGTGTTCAGTCCAGCGGAATTGATGTCTGAGGATCATTGCCTCAATGGTGGTGACATTGGCCTCAGCGAGAACACTGACGTTAGTGCAGTGGTCTTCCTACTTGATGCGGAGGATTTTCCGGGAGACATCATTGGTGGTACCTCTCCAGGCTCTTTAGATGATGTTGGTAAGTCACTCAAGTTTCACATCCATAAAGAAGGGTAGGGATGATAACCGAACTGTATACCTGGATCTTGGTGTCCTTTCGTATGTCACGGTCAGTGAAGATGCGCCGAAGCAGTTTCCCAAATGAGGTACTAGCACAATGGATCCTGTGCTGAATCTCATTGTCGATGTTCACTGTTAGGGAGAGGTGGCTACCGAGGTAAAGGAAGTGCTCGACTGTCTCCAGGGTCTGTCCCTCAATGGTGAATTGTGGAGGGTCATTTACAAGGCCTTGAGCAAGCTGATAGAGCACCTTGGTCTTCTTGATGTTAAGTGAGAGTCCCAGACTTTGGTAAGCTTCCTCAAAGAGATCTAGTGCAAACTGGAGGGTGCTCCTGGTGTGTGCAAGGATGGCACAGTCATTAGCGTACTGGAGGTCAATGACGGATGCCTTATAAACTTTGGTCTTTGAACGGAGATGTCCAAGATTAAAGAGCCCTGCATCCATTCTGTATTCAAAGTCAATTCCAGTGGGAAGGCAGCCTTTGGTGAGGACTAGGATGACTGCTAGGAAGATAGAGAACAAGGTTGGAGCAATGACACACCCTTGCTTGACCCCAGTTTGGATGATGAACGGGTCTGTCTTTGAACCATTATGGAGAACACTGGCAGTCATCTGGTCATGCAGAAGCCTCAGGACCTTGATGAATTTTCTAGGGCAGCCAAATCTGGCCAACACCTTCCACAAGACTTCACAATTGATGGAGTCAAAGGCCTTTGTCAGGTCAATGAAAGCCATGTACAGGTGCTGATGTTGTTCCCGACACTTTTCTTGGATCTGCCTGGCAGTGAAGATCATGTCAGTTGTCCCGCGAGATGGTCTGAATCCACACTGAGATTCTGGCAGGACTTCTTCAACGATGGGAAGGAGACGGTTCAGAAGAATACGGGTGAGGATTTTCCCTGCAGTGGAGAGTAAAGCAATCCCTCGATAATTTCCACACACCGACTTGTCTCCCTTCTTGAAGATGGTAGCAATGTTGGCATTCTTCAAGTCCTCTGGAATCTCCTCATTGTTCCAAATTCGGAGAATGAGTTCGTGGAGCTTTAGTACCAGTTCCTCATCCCCAGCTTTGTAGACTTCAGCCGGTATGCCATCTGGTTCCGCAGCTTTGTTGTTTTTGATGAGCTTGATGGTATGTCTTACTTCTTTGACAGTAGGATGGTTGGCGAGAGATTCTCTTTCAGGATGTTGAGGGACAGAGTTGATAGTGGCATCTGTCACAGATGACTTGTGGTTCAGAAGTGTCTCAAAATGCTCCTTCCATCTAGCTTGAATGCCTTCATTTCCATTTAGGAGCGTCATGCCATCTTGAGATCGGAGGGGAGTGGGACCATGGCAGCTTGGACCATAAATGGCCCTTGTAGCCTGGAAGAAGTGCCGCATGTCATGTTTGTCAATATAGAGCTGGATCTCCTTGGCCTTGTCTTGCCATCATTTGTTTTTGATGTCTTGGATCTTCCTTTGAGCTTCTGCCTTGAGCTGCTGGTATGACTCTTTCTTTTGCTGGCACGAGATGTCATCTTGCCATGTGCAGTGAGCTCTTCTTTTCTGGTTGAGCAGGTCTTGAATCTCAGTATCATTTTCATCAAACCAGTCCTGGTGATGCCAGGTGACATAGCCAATAGATTCAGCACATGCCGAGTGGATGGCGGTCTTGAACTCCTTCCAATATCTCTCAACGTTATCATCAGCTGTGGGCATGGCAGAGAGCCTTGCTTGGAGACATTGCTGGAAGTCCTCTTGAACCACTAGGTCTTGAAGGGACTTGGTGCTGAATTTCCTTTGCATTGATTTTGGCTGCCTTCGATGTTTCTGAGTGAGCCGGATGTTCATGACAGATCTGATAAGACAATGGTCTGTCCAGCAGTCATCGACTCCTCGCATGACTCTCGTGATGTAAACATCCTTTTGATCACGGGTTCTGACAATGACGTAGTCAAGGAGGTGCCAGTGCTTGGATCGAGGGTGTCTACAAGTAGTTTTATATTTGTCGCTCTGTCTGAAGATGGTGCTCGTGATGACCAGACCATGCTCCACACATTTGTTGAGGAGTAGGATGCCATTGGAGTTTGTCTTTCCTACCCCCTCCTTCCCGATGATACCATTCCAGAGATCTGAATCACGCCTGACTCTGGCGTTGAAGTCACCAAGGAGAATGATCTTGTCTTCCTTAGGGGTGTTGGTCAGGACTCTGCCAAGGTTGGAGTAGGACTGTTCCTCGACATCCTCGACAGCATTAAGTGTTGGGGCATATGCACAGATGACAGTGGCATGCTGATTGTTGCTGAGCTTAAGATGAAGGGTCATGAGGCATTCATTGATGCCAATTGAGAGCTCTGTAAGCTGAATGATGAGCTTGCTCTTGATGGCAAAGTCAACGCCATGAATGCGTCTGTCTTCAGTAGGCTTCCTTTTCCAGAAGAAGGTGAAACCTCCACCCTCTTCTCTAAACTGGCCTTCATCTGGTCGTCTTGTCTTACTTAGGGCAACAATATTGACGTTACATCTTGCAAGTTCCCTGACTATAATAGCAGTTCTTCTATCTGGTCATTCACTATACTGGTTGTCCATCAGAGTACGAACATTCCATGTCGTAAAAATCATTGTCTGTTTCTTCTTTCAACTGCAGAGAGAGTGATCCCGCTGGACGCTGCTATCCAGCCAGGAGAAGGTGAGACAGCCTAGGTTTAGGGCACCTTTTCTAGCCCCTTCTCCATGCGGGGTGAGCAGAGGGGATCCTAAAGAGGACTGCTCAGTCACAGTAGCAGCTGCCGAATTGTACCCCGTCCCAGTCCAGGTGCCAGACCTACACTGTCACTACAACATGGGTGAACCTATGTTGCCTACCATGTTGGATGGCGTTCTGTTAAATCTGTCCAATTGAGGATCACCTTGAGGGTGATACAGCATTTAC
This sequence comes from Neoceratodus forsteri, assembly GCA_016271365.2. Taxonomy (NCBI): domain Eukaryota; kingdom Metazoa; phylum Chordata; order Ceratodontiformes; family Ceratodontidae; genus Neoceratodus; species Neoceratodus forsteri. The sequence goes on from CM057449.1 coordinate 1,736,326,016, forward strand.
ATATTCCCCACAGGGATAACAGTTCCTCAACAACTCTGCTTTTGAAATCTCAACCCTGATCTGAGGGGATCCTCTTTGGTGATTCACAATGCATGAAAAACTTTTCTATTAGATTTTTGGTGATGGTAGTGGCCCTTTGATCCTTGGTTAGATAGGCTTGTGCATATTTCCTGTTACTCCAAGATAGTGGCAATGGTGCAAGAGTCAGGCTCTGTACTAAGAAAGTCATTGCCTAACAGTTCCAGGGGGCCTTGGTAGAAATGTTCACAAGAGGTGGGGCCCTATTTGTGAAGTTTAGTGCTGTGAGTACCAGCTGCACTGCTTACAATACTGCTCCAAATCACATCTGATTCATGGTCAGAAAAAATTAGTTTGAATCAAGTCCAAAGTTTTGTCACTGTCCAATGGGCCCATTTCATCATGCATCACCCACATGACAATCCTCCTGACCTTTCCTGGTGGCAGAAGCTGTTGTCTTGAAGATGCATATGGACCTTACATATCTTGGTAGAGTAAATTGTTCTTAAGCTTTAGTTTCAGTCACTCCCTTATTAGCAGCTGAGAGGCTGTATCGTGATGCCACTTGATTGGCATCCTACCCCTTCTGCAGGGCAACTATGATGCCCTGCAAACTGAGGTTCAGTCTCTGTTCTCACTGTAAGTCCTAGGGGCTCAAATGTGGCATTGCAGTCATAGCCAAGGCAGTAAAGCTACAATAGGTGGTGGAAGACATTCATACTGTGCTTTGACAGTAGTCTCTGGGATCCAGATCCATTTATTGTCCTTTTTCAGTGAATTTGCTGGATGATGCATCAGTGACAACATGGTTCAATCCCAGGCTGCACTCTACACAGTAATCATACATGCATGCATAAGGCTGATAACCAGTGATGTCCAGCAGCATCCAACCTCATCATGGTCTTCATAAATATCAATGGGCTGTTATCTGCCTTTGCTGTCATGCTCATCCTGCACAAGTATTCATGAAATTGGTCCATGATGGTGCATTCAAGAGTCAGGAAATTCAGCTTGTGAACAAAGTAGTTCAGACCGCATGGCAACAGACTTCCACTGGCAAAGGCCACAGATCTCATACCCTCAGAGTAGGTTTAGTATAGGACTGTTCAAAATCCATTGAGGCTGGCATTCATTTGCAGGGTGTAAGGCTTTGCTGGGTTTGCGTAGGTCAAATATGAGACCACATTTTTTCCCAGAATGCTTTTTAACACGATGCTTCCCATAGGGGTTCAAAGGATTTGTGTATCTTAAAGTAACTTTTTGTCATTTCCTTCTCAAAAGCACTCTTGAATTTGTTAATGACTGGGTATTTTGAGTTACATTCAGCAGTGGTCTCACTACAGTACTCAGGTATAGTCTTTAATGAATCACCAGTAATATCCACAACAGAGAAACTGTTGCAGATCTTTCACGTTATAAGGCCTATGCCCTGGTGGTGAGAGCTTCGACCTTGCTGGAGTCAATCTGTATACAGTACCTCCTCTGGGCATGCTATATGCCACATATTAGAAACAGAACTCTGATCAAATTGGAACTTACCAATGGACAGTTTGAACCCAAACTCCCCCAACAGATTAAAAATCTTAAGCAAACATGTTTCATGTTTTTCCAGGGTCTTTCTGAACATGATAACATCATTGAGGTAGGCCAAGCATTCCAGCAAGTTTATATCTCTTGTGGCATGTTCCATTAGGCATTGAATGATGGCCAGATGGCAGATATACCTTGTGACATACTGCATATTGGAATTCACAAACCCTACATGGAGGATGAAGACATTTATTTCATGGTCCCTTTGAGCCATGGGTATCTGGTAGTACCTGTTCCTCAGGTCTAGAATGGAGAACCATCAACTTCCATTTAGGCAATCCAGGGCATTCTAAATTGTAGGCATAGTGTACTAGTCTAGTATGGTTTGCTTAGTGAACATTCTGTAGTCCACACACACGGGCATGGTCCCAGTCTTCTGACTACTACCAGGGGTGGAACATAGGGGGTTTTTGATTCCTGGATGACACCAGCTGCTAGGAGTTCTTGAAGATGCCTCCTAACATTGTCTGTGTCTGCTGGTGCCAAAAATCAAGATCTTTCCCAGAAAGTTTGATCATCATGCAATCAGATGTAATGCTCTTCTCCTCTTGAGTAGCCAACATCCCAATCACTCAACAAGAATACATGTGTCCTCTTAACTAACTTCCTACTCACCTTTGTCTTCAATTCCTTGAGCATGGGTGAGTCTCCAGTGCTAAACCCTGTGAGGTTACTACATTGCTTAGCTCCTTCAGATTAAGGTTAGGGTTGTACTTCCACGTCTGCACAGTACACCCTGTCCAAGGTGTATCCACTCCTTTCCTGATGGTGACATCACACTCAGTCACATTTTTCACCTGCACAGTGATCCTTCAGGCAAATGTATGTGTGTGCACAGGAAACACACTGGACTTGACCAATAGTCCCTCTTGCAGACCATGTTCTTCTGGAATCAAAAGGGTCTGGTTCTTTACATCTGTCCTCAGCCTCACTACCCCATGATTTCACATTCTGCATTGGGTGACTGTATCAACTCTTCTTTATCCCCACGCCACACATTTTGTTTTCAACCTTCAGAATTCTCAATTCCTGATACGTATCTTGACAGAAAATCGCACTGACATTCTCTTTTCTGGATTTGTGCATCACTTTGAATTTAAATGGCTATGGTGCCTGGTGCCACCTTGTGACTCAGAAAGTTTTATTCTTCATTTGATTAAGCCAGCAGAGAGGGTTATGATTGGTTATAAGTACAAAGTCAGCTCCTAACAAATAAAACTTAAGGGACCCCATGGCCCACTTTGCTGCAAGGCACTCCTTTCCAATGGTGGAGTACCTTTTCCCTCTGTCGTGCAGCTTCCCACTGATATATAGAATGGGATGTTCCTTCCCCTCTATATTGTGACTCAAGACTGCACCTAGGCCTACCTCTGATGCATCTGTCTGTAACAAAAATAGTTTCTCAAAGTCTGGGTTTCATAAAACAGGGGCTGAACGTAATGTAGCCTTGATGGCCCAAAAAGGCACACTCTGTGGACTGTTTCATATTATTCGGAAACCATTTCTTCATGAGTTCAGTGAGGGGATTAGCTAACTGTGAAAAGTTGGGAACAAGTCTTCAGTAGTAACCAGCCAGCCCTAAAAATGATCTGACATGTTTCTTTGTTTTAGGGATAGGACTGCTAGCTACAGCTTCTATTTTTGAAATCTCTGGCTTTACTTCTTTATTTCCCAAAATGTAACCCAAATATCTGGCTTCCTGTATGCCCAATGCACATTTGGTAGGATAATTGTCTGACCTGCCTTAGGGTATCCTTGGGCCACCCTGAATTTTGAAACTCACCAGCTGCCATTTTTTCTCTCACGTAACGAGCTGTTTGGCGGCCCACCAACCCCTCCTTCCACAGTCTCTGTTATTATTTTAAGTTGAATAACAGTAACCACAAGTTAAAAAAAAGAGGAAGCCATCAGTTGACTTCATGTAACCAGTGGTCAGCAGGGCATGCCTCTCCATAACAGATATGAATCATCCATCCTCACTACCAACCATTTGTGGCAAGAAAACTGGGAATGCAGTGCCGTTACTCAAGCTGCACAGGGCACCGAATGTGAACTGATGGGGTGGGGAGGGGGTGCAGAAACTACAAACTTTTTTTTCACTAGGGTCTGTTCCTCACACAGCAGCCAGCAGGCGGAAATGTATTATCCCACCTTAGCACTGCACACTCACACTACACTGGAAAGCAGGCAGCAGCTCCTTTCCAGTCTTCTGGTCCTTCTAGGAAGGGATTGTGCTCACAAAGCATGCAGTGTCCCCCCCCCCCAAAAAAGAAAACAAAAACAACACTGACAGCAACTCTGGGGGGGGGAAGGAGAGAGAACTCACAATAAGCAGCTAGCTTCTTGTCAAAGGTCCGGTCCTTTTGCGAGCACAATGAAACAGAAACCAAAAAAAATAAAAACAATGACAACAATCCCCTGTTAACGATGGTGATGTAGTTTGGGAGGGAGAACCAAAAGCCCAAAAATACAGCACTCATTTTGTTTATTGATGTGTGAGGGACGGGTGGCTATGCATAAACAATCTAAGACACAACAAAAGAAAAGTGTGGTGGGGGGAACGCTGAATGACAGCAGCGCCCTCTGTTGGCACTACTACGGGAACTACTTTACAGTAAAACTGACTTTTCAGTGGTTTTTAATTGATTGTATAATAATTTTTGGTTTCTTTAAATATTAAATACAAATGCTACCCATAGCCCATTTTCTAAGTGCAATAATAGCCTCCAGGGTGGGCGGTATTGGGCAATACCAGACCTTCCAAGGGCTATAAGGCCCTCTGCTTATGACATTGGGCCTCATTACGCCCCTGGGTGGTCCGGTATTGCCCAATACCACCCACCCTGTCAGGTATTATTGCTTATGCAACAACTCAGCTCTATACTTTTGTGACATAACCAATGGTTCTATCTGTTCCTGTGTCTGAAGTTTCACCCAAACTCTGTACAGTAACTCATTACATTTCTTAAATATTGGTTCACCCTGTTTTTGTTTCACTCCCAGCTGCTTAAAATAACCTTGGAGAGAAACATGTGAGTTTGTTCTGAAATAAAATCACAATCAGTTATCAGTTTAGCTTCAGCTTTTTCATATATTAACCCCTTACTGTATACCCATCAGTCTTTTATTGCCACTGTTTTTTCAGGTGCCTTCTTTCTTTCCTGGATTTCCATATCTTGGAGCTGTGCTCAAACAAGTCTGAAACAAAATCACTGACAGGAAAAGGGTCCCCACTATGTAAGATTTTCTTTGCCTGTGCTCTTGTCATCACAGCTGCTGAAACTATAGGTTTTGCTCCCTCTGCAAATCCTGGAAAATCATTTCCAATAATCACAGGTACAGGTAATTTAGATACTACCCCCACTTTCATTTGGCCGACACCCCATTGATATTCAGAGCCTCTTGGGTGGTGGGATAGTATTAGGTGTCCCAGTGGATGCATATGACCCCAGTACTTAGTCCTTTTGCACAGTGTTTTCCCAGCACTTCAACATGCACTAGGGTCTGTCTGCTTCCCGAATCAAGCAAGTGCCTTCACAGTCTTATCTCCCACCTTGACATCTCTTAAATACTTGCCCCAATTTGCTAAGGCCAGATCTACTCCAGTATTGCAATTCTTATTTTTATGGCAGTTTCTTGCAATATTGCCTGACTTGTTACAGTTAAAGCCAAAAAAATCTTTGGGTGCAGATTTGTTACCTCCACCAAAGTTCATATCTGACCTAGAGTTAAATTGGGAAAAAGAGGGTCTTACCAGACCCTGGCTGTTACTTCACTGCTGCTCCTGTCACTGCATTTCTTCTCTTTTCTGCTGCTCCTGTTGCTGCATCTCTTTTCTATTCATCTCTGTCTCTCTTTTTGTTGTATAGCCCAACATTTGAAGAAGGCAGACAGGCTTTCTGTTTCTGCCCCTGCCTGTTCTTCTTCCATCACTGGTTCCAGCTGTACAGTTTTAGTTTGAACTTTTGTTTCAGCTTCTTTTTTTTTGTTTTGAAATCTCTGTTTATCCCCCTCTGGCCCTGCACTGTCACCCAACTAACCCCCATGCTGGGCAGGCTCAGAGGGACCCTCCATCATGTCGTGGTTTACGCCCCAGGTGGGGACAGAGTGGGAACAGGCAGCCGTATCCCTCTTCCAGCTACCCCCCAGTCTCCCACGCCTTCAATCCTGTCAGGATCCCTGCATCAGCATTGCTCCACCAGAGGCGAGGGCCTATCAACCCCCTTATCAGTGTTGCGCCGGCTGGTGATTTTCCTGGATGTATGACCGCCCCAAGAGCACGATGTGCACAGCACACCATGGCTAATGCCAACATCCATCACACTCAGCCCCCGAACAAGGCACCCGGACATGCCGAATCTACAGCTGCCGCTAGAGATCGGCCATGTACTGGGCTGACATATCCCCCTCCCCCGGAGGAGGTGAGTGGTCCTACAGGCACTCGAGTCTCCTCCTCCGGCCAGCCCTCCAGTGACCCAAGCTCATTCCCAAACCCAGGTCACTAATGTCGCAAGTGGTAGAACTACTGCTATGCCTGTAGGCCAGCATGGTTTCAGCTTCTAGTTTGACTGCCATTCTTCTGGTGATCACTTCTGGGCTTACTGTTACGGGATCCATACCTTTCTTCTATGCTTCCCTGGTACAAGATCTAGTACCCACACACAAAACTCCTGGCTTAGAGTATGCATGGTGGAAATCCAACTCAGTCTGACACCATCTGTCATTGAGGAGCAGGTCAGGAAGCATAGGAAAACCAAGAGCAATTATAAAATTCGCAAGTAGCATTTTATTATCAATAACAGTAAAATAAAAATAAAAGTTTTCAGTATAGCTATTTATAAAGGCAATACAAACAGAGAAAACAAAGTCCTTCATCTCAAGGTATCTCTAATTCTAAGTTTCAGTCTCACTCTCTAACAAAAGATTGCTGCTCTTTTTATAATAAGTCTACCTGGCAATTAACTTCTGCAACCTCCTCACCTGTTAAGAGTCATCCTGTTTCTAACAAAATGTATCAGAACTTATCAGTTTCTTTCCTTGCAGGTGCAACAAATAGAACATTGTGTCCCAGAACTGACCTCCTGTTGACAACTCTACAAATATGCTTAGCGTCTCAAGATTAACCCCCTGAGTTCCAAATAGCTTTTTGCAATCATTTCAACAGTATAACTGTATACATTTTCAAGTCAAGGAATCCCAGTTTCACACAAAGATTTGCATATATTTTTATAACCACAGATAAGCAAGGAGGAAGAAAAGACAGAAGCAGCTAGTGAAGGCAGAGAGATAACAGGAGGTGGAGAATCGTGAGACTGTCAGAGTGATCAGTTCCTAGGTCTCACAAGAAAATTTAATTGAGCAATCAGACAGACAAGAGACAGAAAATGAGAGGATAGAACAGATCCTTGCATTTAACTCTTTCTGCAAAACAAATGGGACAGGGCCTTATTCAACCCTGTCACACAACTAACTCTCCAAGCACCTTCTGGGCCTGCTTCTGGTTGGCTTGCCTCACCAGTCCATGCATGGGCAGCGCTCATCCTTGTTACTGGACCTCTCAGTCTTTTTTCATAGTTAGACCAGTCACCTAAACATATAAGCATTCATTCAAAACAGGACATGGATGTTGTCATACATTCCTAATTCTGGGCATGCCAATGCCATAGTTTCTAATCATATTCCAATTCCAGCTACTTTTATAGGAAAAGCAATTTTTACAGTACTTCCGTGTAGCACAGGTAGGTGTAAGACTTGTCACTCTGCCCCTACACAAACTGTCCTTCCAGTGGTTGTAGTTCCCAGTCAGACAAATACCTGTCATGCCGGTCCTTAAAAATAATCATGACTTAAGTGCCACTGTCCAGTATGGCTCAAGTAGGTACTCCCTCAACTGTAACTTTGATCATCAAAGAAGGACACACAGTGTCAGTTAGAGCAGCGGGCAACGCTTCTGTAGGTTTGACTGAAGACTTTGCAATGGCTTGGGTGGAGGGTCTGATATCCTGGGCTTCAGTGCACTCTTTTTCTGGCCAACACTGAAGTTTCCATGTTTCAAGCTTTTTTCTTGAACTGGTCATTCCTTAAATCCTCTGGGGATTGACAGACTCTAGCCACATGTCCATCTTTTTCACAGTTGTAGCAAAATATTAATTCTTTATCCAATCAATTACACTGTAGCCCCTATGGGGTTTTCAATTCCTAGCCCCTGACCTTGGGCTGTTCCCACTCAGCACCTTGATGGGGCACTTACAGCAGCAGATCCTTGCCCAGTAAACACTTCCATATTCAATTCCACTTGCTCAGTGTTGTATCTTGGCCAGCAGCATATGCAGCTTATACTCTGGAGCCCATCACTGTCAATGTCTGGCTCACTGATATAGCTCACAGGCTCTTAGGGGTGTCCAGCCCCAGATGAAAATACCTTGTACCCCTAGATAGTGATGACTTCTCTCCACTCCTTGGGCAGATCCTGAAGCTCCTGACTCTCAGGTGTGGTCCCATTCCCAAAGCTCCTGGCACTCAAGTGTGGTCCTAATCATAATGGCTTGAGTCATTGACACAGTATGAAAGCTATACTGCTCCACTTGTTCCTCAGCCTCTCTTGGTAGCACTCTGTGGGAAGATCAGTAGTTTCTTCCCTCCTTCAGATACAATTTGAGGATTAGCAGGTTGGAATAGTGGGCAGCCTTGAGCACATGTTCCAGTCGCACTCATTTCAGTTCCTTGAATGCCATACTTCCTTTTCAGTAAACCTTGTGCAGTACCACTCAAGGCTGTTTAAAGAGACTTACCAGTCTCAGCATTGGCACCTGCTGGATCGGTGCCTTACCCCTTTTGGATGATACTGCTGCAGAGATTATGTAAAGTAATTAAGGAGGTAAAAAATGCTAGCCCTCATAAACTTAAGGCCACTGGGTTCCTCGGACTTCCCAGTTTCTGGGGCCCCCATGTGCACTAAAGTTGTGATGTGATGCTAGGGAGAGTGCAGGGATTGAGCTCATTATAGCCTATAGTTTGGCAGCTTTTCGATACTTATATTAATGAGTCAGTTGGTGATGAAAAGTGGGCACTGCTGCTCTCTCGCCTCCAAACTGACCAATATAGAATATAAAAAATTATCAGAAAGCTGTCACCCATAAACTATATTGGAGTCTTGTCCCATGCTCTCCCAGTATCATGTCACAACTTTAGTGAGCATGGGGGCGGAGCAAAGGGTGGCACCAGAAACTGGGATGTCTGAGGGACCCGGTGGGGCTAAGTTTATGAGGGCTAGCATTTTTCACCTTTTCCATTATTTTACATACTCTCTGCAGTGGTATCATCTGAAATGGATAAGGCACTGATCCAGCAGGTGCAAATCCCATTAAATTTAACTTGGTGGATCTCTTTAAGTAGGCTGACAATGGTTCTCCCTTTCAATGGTGGGCACAGTCCATCCATGTCTCAAAGTCATCTTCTACCACAACATTTGCATGAGTCACTATAGTCCATTTGACAGTGCTTCCCTTCAGGGTCAGTCCATCATACACTCTAGTGGCACCCGCAGAACTGTTGCACTCCATCAGCACCATCATGGTCTGTGTGTCACTGTCGATTGAACATCCTCCTTACACAATGACATTACCAAGACATTTCACTATGGCCAGGGCAGATTGTATTTGTTCCTTGCTGGTCCCATGGGGACTTCCTGAACTAATATGGTCTTCAACAGATCCCGGTCCTCACCTGTGTTCCAACTCATTAGTCTCTCACTTTGTATTGCAACTTTTAAAACTGGGGGGTACCGAACTGTTCCCAACTTGCACTGAGGTCCATGTGGGTGAACAGATGGTAAATGGGAGATCCCAGTTGTGCCTTCAAAGATGTAACTAGTATGCAATTCATACTGATGTTTACTGCCCCTGCTCTGTAGGCTTAAACAAGGTTGAGAGGCCTGGGTTGATTAACTCATGACTGGGGGGGTCTATATCCAAGATTTAAGTTAATTGCACAGTGACTCCTTCCTAAGAATTAAGTGGGGTTTCTCTAAGCACCCGCCTTCATCATCCTTGACTCTTCACAGCTCCTGGGACCCAGCACTGTATAACAACAGTTCCTCCACAATTTACAACACATACTCCATAAGTAAGCTACTGCATGTCCAGACAGTAAATATAAATAAAATAAGTAGGGCCTTATTTGGGTGCAGGAACAGGTCCTAGTGGAAGGGAAAGATGTAGCAGTATTGGAACCCTTGGTTGGTTTGCTGATTCCTGTTTAGGTCAAGCCTAATTTAAATACATGTTTTTCTCTTTTTTTATTGTCCAATGTATAGCCAAATAATGTATTTGCACCTCAGCTATGCTCCCAGTGCTTTTACAGGCTTGAAATTGATATAGCAGTATGTGAACCCTTAGCTGGATTTCTAATGCCCATCCATGACAAGGTACAGACAAAATTAAATACAGTGGTTGTTCTTCCATTGTCCTCCTATGGTAAATGCAGCCAAATGATATATATGCACCCAAGTTCTGCTCCCAAGACCTTTCCAAGCATAGCTCAACTTATAGTAGCCTATCCCCAAACCACACATGCACAGTTCTTTCTTTGCACTACCCTCTTTCCGCTTGTACCAATGTATAGTCCTTTAGTTACTACAGGGGCTCTCCCAGTGCTTTACTGCATACCCAGCCATGGAAACTAGTTTTCTCTCTTTCAGCCTCTGGTGTCTGCTGATGAAATGGCTGTTTGTCCAGTAACAGTTAGGCCTCTCCTGACCTCTGCATTCAGCAGATGATATTCCGATGCAAAAGGCAGCTCAGCTTGTGAAACCTGATCCTATCTGAGCAACACACCACATCCTGGCATCAATGTGTTATTGTAATGTGACTAGTACTGTGCAGTAGTACTGCCTGAGCAGCTTCCAAGACTAGCTGAAGTCATAATTCAGGGCTGCAGCACAGCAATATCTCTCAAATGGCAGCTAGAGCCTTTAGCATCAATTTGGGCTCAGCTATCAATTGCCTCTTTCTGTATCAGCATGTAATCTGCTTCTCTCTCTTTCTCTCTATCCTTCAGGCAGATGCATGGTCTGTCTCCTCCAGCAGCATGGCAGTCCTGCTCATTTCACGGTCTGCCTCCCACTACAGTCACATGCAGACCAACTGAGTTTTGGGACAGCACCTGCTGGTCACTGGGCAGTGTTAGCTCTCCATTTGTCCATGAAGCTGTCAATCATTGAAGGGTAAGGCTGGAGGTCTGAAGCTTGGAGACTGATTGGCCAGAAATTTGCCCCAGGATTCACAGTCCTTCTGTGTCCAAGAGCTCCTTGTGGCTCCCTCTCCTGGCTCTACAGACTGATTGGCTAGAGTTTAACCCCTGACTCCTATTGTTGTGGTAGTGGGTGTCAGGGTGCACAAAGATGGCAGCATCCCTTTTTGCAGTGAGGTAGTGGTCCCTAAAGTCTTTAATTAATAAAGGATTCCTACCCTTAAACAATTTAACTGAAACCTTTCTTGCACTTGATCATGTTTTTTCAATCTGGTTTGGGCAGAGCAGTTCACAGGGAATCCTCATTGCTGTAGTGAGAGCTGATGCACTTACTCTATTGTTTTATATGCAGCATTGAGCTGTGACTCATTACAGTGCAGGAGGCACAAAAGATTCCAGTGGTTCTCTCCCCAGCAGCTTCCCTCTGGTTCCCTGCCACAGATTCCAAGTCTTTGGAGGCCAAACACAGCAAGCAGCTAACAGCAGAAACAGTCTGGGCAACCAAGCGTCAGGGAAGTCCACACTCATTGGGGCCCTCAGCCCCACTATGATCCTGTTTTCTTTTCCATCTGCACAATGGGACTTCCCTAGCTTGATCTTTACCAGGAAGACCAAGGCAGGTTTGCCTTTTGTAGGTTGGATTATGGTGATTAGGATATATTAGTTGTTGGAACATACCAACAGTCTATGATAAACTACTCTATGCTACCCTGGCACTCCATAAGGAGCAACATCACTGTCAAGATGAAGACAACAGTTTAAGAATCCCATGTTTCACTGACAGCTGAATCAAGGGAACTGGTCTCATATTTGAGACTGGGCCTCCTGGACGTCAGGGTACTCTGATGTCAAGGTAGTATGTCAGTGATGCAGCATATCAGGTATTGTAACATGTCTTTAAAATCATCAGTCGCTCTTGGATCTTATCTCTAGTGATGTCTTCCCGTACTCTAGCAGAGTGGCAAAATTCCAGTGAATCCCATTAAAACCAATATATCTTCATGACTGATGACATTTTAGTGCAGGTTGGATGCATCTCTTCTACAACCCATATAACCAGCAGACCAATATCAAGGTCTTCGCAGTATGTTACAACTTGCTGCAGTTTTAGGGGTCTTGTAGCCAGCAAACTCCCTGAAGAATCTGACCTCTTGACACACAACAAAACTATTCCAAGAGAAAAGAAAAACACTAGGCCTCAGTTAACACTTTCCCATAAACAGAATTCTCTGCAGTTTTTAGACTCTGGACAACTGTGATGCTTTTCAATGTATTTTCTCATCTCAAAAAGAAATGCACCCCCCCACCCCTTACGTCTACAAAATCAAACACACAGTTAAATGACATCAGCAATACAATTACCAGCAGGCGCCATTACAAACACCATAAACATTATGGGAATAGTATTTTCTAACAGCTACTTTAACCTCCTTTCTTCTGTAAAGTGTGATGCTTAATTTTAATGCAGAAAGCAGGCAGGATTATTCAGTGTTAGATACCCAAACTTACTTAAATGGCGAGCTGATAGCCAGGACTTCCATACATGTACTAAAGGTGCAACATCTGCTGTTTCCTAAATACCCCTTTCAGGAGTAGTGGTGTAGCACTTCATTTTGTGATTTTCTAAAGGCCAACCAGAGATCTCCCTTTCAAATAGCGCATGTACAGTATAGGTGTATCAGAATTAAATATGAAAAGTTGCGTTGCGACATCCTTTACATATTCCAGAGCATTAGAGAAATCTGGAACTTTTTATGGCCCATCATGCAAAGTAGAGAAAACATCTGGGCCTTGACTTGGCTGTTGCGCTAGTGTATACAGTATTAATGTTATTTTATGTAACTAAGTACAACACACAGTAAGTGGTTTATATGTTTGTGTTCCCATTGATTGCAGTCCTGGAATGCCTCCTTTGCTCTGCAGCACTGACTTTTGCATTGTCAGGGCTGCTCCACTAGGGCACAGGAAGGAAACTGATTCCAGAGGAAGGCTAATCAGAGGGCAGCACAGGCGAAAGCATTGTAATTATGCAAAGAAATAGGAGTGCCTGGAGACAACTATTTCTGTGTGAAGGTTCAAGCAACTGTGATTTCTCTTAAATACCAGACCCATCCTAATACTGCCACTGCCTAATTTTAGCTCCAAGCTACTGTTCCAGGTTTTCCATTTGCTTTTGACTACAGTAAGCAGATAACTGTAACTGATTAATACAGTGGCTGTCAGATATGCATTGATTAATACAAAGGCTGTCAGATATGCACTTTTACTTTTGTTACTTAGTCCTTTCACACCTGGGAGGTGCAAGGGTTAAAACAATGTTTTGATCTTAGGGAAACTATATTTTCGCTGGAGTTGCTTGGATAGGCATGGGGTCACAGTGTTGCAAGACATTATGCCGCAGCAATATACCACGCTGCCAATACAGCACAATATATTCCATGTGGCATAAGTCTTGTTTTTGCGGGGGGCTCCGCCACCTGCACCACCCAGTTACAGGGGGCTGCACACCCCCAAACTACCCCCAACTAAAATAACTAACTCTGGGTGGGGGGGGGTAACAGTAAATATCACACAAAGTGTGAAAAAATGAAAAATTCCATGCATCTGGGACCGGGAATCGAACCTGGTCCCAAATGCACTGCCTGCCTCCCATGCTGTCAGTGGCTCATCCCATTGAGCCATGGCAGCTGCTCAGTGAAGCCCTGTCCCAGCAGAGGTCTTATCCTCTGCCTGGGACAGTGAGAGGGTGCAGTACCATGCACAGACCCATTCACGGTATTGCACCCTCTTCATGTCCAATAATGCGCTGTTTCTGTTTCGGGGTTTTGTCATACGCTATTAAGTATATGACATACGGAGGCAGTATAATGCAGTGGTTTAAGGCTCTGAGCTGCAAATTTGGTGACATCCAGCAGACCAGATCTGGGTTTGAATCCCACAGCTTCCACTTGAATACTGTGTGACCCTAAGCAAATCACTTAACTTCCCTGTGCTCCCAGGTCGTACCTGTAAAAAATCTTTCAGCTTAGTGTACTACTCCTGGTTAAACAACTAAATAAATAAAAAATAAATAAACATACTGACCCGGTAGGGCTTGGATAGCTTTTGATGAAATCAGGTATCATTAGACATCACGATTATGGTATGTTCATCCAGCGGAGGCAGCCTGGATGCAATGTAATAAATTACGTCACAAATTCCTGCTTGAATTGCACTGTTCCCTGCAGCAGACTGCTGCCCTCTGCAAAAATACTGCAAGGTCCTGCATTGAATCCTGGCTGACTGTGCTGTATAGGATCAGATAATGATGTATCGGATTAGAGCTCGGTGCTGGTTATTTAATCAGATCTGAATCTTTCAATTTGAAAATATCCATTATTCCCCCATTTAAAAGCACCTAGAAAAAACCTTAAGCCCTCCTTCAAAGACAGATGTATGTTTATCCCCCACCCATCTTTAGCACCCACCCTCTGTTTTTCAGAGTGGTCCCTGTCCATTTCTGAACACCCACCCTCTGTTTGTCAGAGTGGTCCCTGTCCATTTATGAATAGCATCTGAAACCCTTTTGCTTATCAACTTGCAACACCTGGCCCTCCCTACTATAATTCCCCAAGCACTCACCTTCATCATCCTTGATTCTTCAGAGCCCCCTGGCAAATCCATGTAGGGGTGGGCTCCCTGGATCTTAAGACAGTCTGATAGTAGAAGGATAAAGGTACAGAAGTGGTTCTAACTCCTTCGTAAGCTACTTACACAAGCACCATCTTTGTTCTGTCACTGCTGAGTCAGTACCCGATATCACACAGCATCATATAAAAAATAATAGAGATATTTAAATATATGCTCCCTTTTTATAGATAAGTTTTTGCGTTCTCGGGGATATCTTTGTATTGTGTGCCGTGATGCTTGACCACTTTTTACACAGACACAAATGCATATGATATGATATGATGATATGCTAAAAGTTTATTTTTATACAGGGTACACACTTTAGAGGAGTTAACCTCTATTTTAAATAAGTAAGCCCTGACTTCAATCCACATAAAACATTTACAACACTAATCTAGTTTACACACATATACAGTTAAGTGATAACATTCAATGAGTCAGAGTACACAAAGCAATAACTGGCTGGTGTGAGTCATTAAATGCTGAGGCCTTTTGTTTAATGTAATCCACACCAGCCAGTTATTGCGAGTATACTCCTTCTCATTGAATGTTATTACTATTATACGAGTTGAAGCTTTTTTGAAGTTTTTTATACATTGCTGTTTCACTTATGGAGGAAAGGGACTAGTGAAAGGGGAGTGTATCATGAAATCGTGAGTCAGTTGTGTAATGCAGTTCCGAGTCTTGGCAGTATAAAACCAGACTCTGTGTGTGTGTGTGTGTGTGTGTGTGTGTGTGTGTGTGGTTGTGTCATGCTGAGCCTGATATTTTACTAGTGGCTGGAAGAATACTGGTGAAACATGAAAAACTGTTTCTGTATCGTGCAGCAATCTGAGGACAGGAGATCACTGAAAGTGCAGTAGCCTGAGACTGCAGTGCTGGGGGGGGGAGTATTTGACTGGATAGCAGTGAATGAAAAAAAGGAAACAGGCATTTTGTGTGAAAAACAATGTTGGAAAAACAGGTTAAATGCTGATGTAATGTAAATAATGAATTCTGTGTGTTATATGAGTGGTGGACTGCATTTCGGTTGTTCTGTAAGGTGGTCAAAATGCCATTGCAAACTCTATGCCGATCTAAATTGGCTCCCCCTACTTTGGCTAGAACCCTTGCCCTTGGCTCCCTGGCAGATAATATCATTAGAGCAGGCTCTCCAATCTCGCTGGCATCCCTGCTCACTCCACTGACCTCCTCTCATCGCCTACGATCAGCTGATAAGTCACTGCTGCAAATACCCAGATGTAAATGTCACAAAGAAACTCTTGCTTTCCCTCATTCGGCACCTAAACTCTGGAACTCCCTGCCTGTTGATGTCCGCTTAGCCCCAGTCATGCCTAGTTCAAACGCAGGTATCACTCCTTCCTCTTCAGTCAGACTTCCTGTTCCTGCTTCAAACCACCCTAAACTTCAGCCTACTTTTATCCACATCCCAAGCCGCTATAAAGCGATCTCCACCTATCCTGACCTTCTAGTCTGCCACCCAAGGCACTTATTGTCTCAGCCTGTCTGTACAGTAGTTACCTTACCCAATAAACTATCAGCTGTATGCAGCTTTTCTCACTGATTCTCCAAGTATTGTTTTTACCTAATTACGTGATTGTAAACCTTGTTTTAATGTTTATTTTTCACCTAACCATGAGATTGTAAAACCTTGTTTAGCTCTGTATGTACTACGTCTCTACCACAAATCAAATTGTATTCCATTGTTCACCCTGCTTATTGTAATTTTCCGGGGTTGTGCCTGAAAATAGTCATGTTTTGGCTAATGGCACCTATCCGGTTAACAAAAACTAACTAAATAAATAAATAAATTACAATCTCTGGGAGTCAATTTTTTTTGTTTTGTTTTGTTTTTGACTTGAAGTGTGGATAACCAACTGTGGGTATTGTAAAAGTGTGATTAACTGACTGTGGGTGTGGTAAAAGTTTGATTAACCGACTGTGGGAGGGATTTAGTTGAATAACCAACTCTGGGGGGGTTCTCAAATGTAGTTTGTGGGACAATAACTGACAGCTGTTCTTCATTGTGATTAGCTTAGAACAGATACCTCTCATATACAATAGTAAGTAATCCTCTTGTCTTTCAGTAGCTAAGGTTACCAGTTATCATTAACTGTGCTATGGAGAGTATTCTTCAGTCCCAGTTTCCACAGATAACATAAGAAGCACTGCTGAGGATGGAACTTCTCAATTTAAAGCAATAGTATATACTATTCTACAAATAATATCAATATATATATATAGTTCCCTGGGTCTTCAGACAGTCTGTTAGTAGGCAGTCCCATTGCATGAGAAGGACAGAGCAGGAGTGGAGTGTCTAATCTGGAACCGTCTGCAGAGCATCCGCGGGTAAGTCTGCAATTCTGCTAGAGACTTTGGAGGTGGGATACCAGACAAAGGTAGGAGGTGTTACATCATCTATTCACTGTACACTATGAGACCCCACAAAGGGGCAGGTAAGTAATATATTTAAAAACAGTGAAAGTGTGTAGTGGGTAGTACACTTCCAAGGGAAAGCAGGAGCAGGTAGAAGGGTTAGGACAAAGAAAGCAGAATACACCCTATCTAGGGTAAGTCTGTAAGTAAGATTGAGGAAGGGTATAAATAAGTTTGTAAACTACAAAGGGGAAATAAGTGCAGGAAGTGAAAGCAAGGTAAACCCTATCTAGGGTAGGTTAATAAACTAGTTCAGGGACACCAAAAGATACGGGTAGGAGTATCACAGAGTAGAAATGAGTTAGAGGGGTAAACCAAACTTATGTAGGTACTAAGTAAGGGTAGATGAAGGTAACAATCATGGGAGTGGTGCAGTGCAATGGCTGTAGTACCACAGTCTTTTAGGGAGATCTTCTGGAGACTGAGGTGCTATCCAATGTGTACTCAGTGCTCTGGGTTGTGAGCACAGGTTGCTGGTCTTCAGGCCAAACTGGCAAGGGTACAGAAGACCTTCTGCCAGATCCAGGGGCCACCAAATTCACTGCCACTCCCCCAGAGGATGCCTAGACAAAGGTAGAGCAGATTCACCTTGGTGGGCTCTAGCAGGGTGGGGATGGGGGGAACGGGTGCACTCTCCTCCACCAATACCACTGCATGACACCTTTGCCATACTGGCAGGATGGGGCAATCAAGAGGAAGTACCCACCTCAGTGGGAAGGGAGGAAGTGGGGGGTCCTGGGAAATGGAGGCACCAAGGAAGAAGGGAGGAGGCCCACAGCCAAAGAGGAAGCAGTTGTTGGTGGGTGACTCTACTGTGAGGGAGATAGACTTGGGAGCTGGGGAGGGGGAAGGATAGGGAAGTGGCATGCCTGAATGGTGCTTTAGCTTGGAGGGATGGAAAGCATATCCAGAGGATCGCTAGGGCAGTGGGAGCTGGGAGGGGAGCTAGACATCATTGTCCATTTTGGAACAAATGGCCTGGTAAGAGATAAGGAAGGAAGAAGGA
This sequence comes from Neoceratodus forsteri, assembly GCA_016271365.2. Taxonomy (NCBI): domain Eukaryota; kingdom Metazoa; phylum Chordata; order Ceratodontiformes; family Ceratodontidae; genus Neoceratodus; species Neoceratodus forsteri. The sequence continues at coordinate 1,736,343,984 of CM057449.1, forward strand.
GTAGTGCAGGGAAACTTCAGGGAGCTGGGTAGGGACCTCAAGCAGATAGCATATATGTTGACTTTTTCCATGTGAAGGGCTGGGGAGAGGCAAGGGAACTCATTATCAGGGCTTTTAATTACTTGTTTAAGGCATAGTGCATGGAGCAGTGGTATGGCTACATTAGGGATTGGGAACCAACCAGAGATTATGTGGGCCTCTATGAGGGAGACAGCCTGCCTCCTTCTAGGAAGGGGACCACAGTTCTTGGTGGGAGATTTAAATGCTACTTGGATGAGCAGTCAGACTAACCAGAGGGAGGAAATAAAACCAAGGGAAGCACAAATTCCTCTCCCCCTCAGTTAGTAAACTGTCAAGGAACAAGAGCACAAGGAGAGACAAATTACCACAGAGCAGAAGTGCAGAAATGAAGGGACTAGGACAAGATGAAAGAAAAAGTGGATATAACTTAGGTAGGGGAAGATAGGGGATTGAAGGAGCCGAGGATAGATGATATCAAAAAGAGAAGAGGTTAGTTAGGGGTCTTTTGGAAACAACACAGGCAGGCACAGAAGGGAGAGACAGGGCAGCAGGCAGGGGGGAGAAGGTGTCGAGAGCCATGTGCACTAATGCAAAGAGCCTTGGAAACAAAATTCCAGACCTGGAAGCCATCATGGCAGAGTCAAACTTGGATTTAGTGGCCTTAATGGAGTTATAGTGCACTGAGCACCAAGACTGGGATACGGCCACTGGGCTACATTCTGTTGAGGATAGATGGGATGGAGCAGGTGCAGAGGGGTTGTATTATATGTGAAGATGGGAATTAAGGCCATGGAGGTACAGGGGCAGAAAGAAGAAAAGGACAGGCTGAAAGTACTGTGTGTCATCCTGGAGACAGGCTCTGAGACCACTATCAGTACAGGTGTAGTGCACAAAACTACAGCACAGGGCATGGAGATGGATAGGGCACTTGGGAAAGCTACTGTGTCATCAGGATGGCAAGTAAGGGAGAGGTACTGATTGGTGGAGGCTTCAATCTGCCAGACGTGGAATGGAGCCTTGTAACTGCAGCTTTGGCTAGGAGCAGGGCCATCCTTGACTCCATACAAGGGACTTTTCTCAGACAGATAGTAAAAGAATCTACCAGGGACAGAGCAGTGTTGAGCCTGGTGCTTACAAAAAAGGACAGCATTACAGACATCATAGTTAGCAGTCCCCTGGGTACCAAGGATCACCATACAGTGTGGGTCAACATTAGGATAGGATTGGAGGTAAGCCATACCAAGGATGAGGGTCCTGGACTTTAGGAGGATGGATATTAAACAAATGAGAGACTGCCTCAGAAATTTCCTCGAGGTGGGAAGGGTGGCATTCAAGAGCTATAAGGTAACACAGAGGAAGGAGGCCAGGAAAGTATAACAAGCAAAGCAAAAGGAAGCAGGCAAGGCAGTTAGGGGAGCAAAGGCACAGACAGAAGAAAGGATTGCCAAAGGGCTCACTAAAAGGGAAAATACTTTCTTCAATACATAAGTGAGAAGAGGAAAGCAAGGGGAGGGATTGTAAGGATAGAAGGGTGAAAGTGGGAGGCAATGCAGAGGTTGACCAAGAAAAAGCTGACATCTTAAACAGATACTTCAGCTCAGTCTTCATAGTGGAAGGAGGGATGACGGACCACCAGGGAGAAGCAGGAATGGAGGGTGGATCTAAGTCCATTTTAGGAAAGATTCATGAGGTGATTTGTGGCTCTGAAGATGGACAAGGCTATGAAACTGGACGGGATATACCCCAGAGTACTAAAAAAAGTCTGGGAAGTGCTAGCATTCCCTACTGACAGCCTTGTTCAACAGTTCACTGGAAATGGGCATGGTTCCTGAGGACTGGAGAGGCCTGACATGGTCCTCTACATAAGAGTGGCAGCAGGGAGGAGACTAACAACTTTAGGCCAGTAAGTCTTAATTCAGTGGTGGGGAAATTAATGGAAACCCTACTAAAGTAAAGACTGGTAGAGCATCTAGAATCCAGTGGGCTGCAACACCACAGGTAGCATGGATTCACAGGAGGAAGACCATGCCAAATTAATCTAATATATTTCTTTGACTAGGTGGCCAAGGAAATAAATCAGGGCAGATCAGCGGGTGGTGGCTATCTGAAATTTGGCATGGCCTTCAGCACTGTGCTACACAGAAGGCTGATTAAGAAGTTAACCAGCCTAGGAGCGGGATCCAGATTAACTAATTGGGTTAGAAACTGGTTAACAGATAGGAGACAGAGGGTGGTTGTTAATGGCATTCACTCTAAAGATGAGAACGTGACTAGTGGAGTATCACAGGGCTCAGTCCTGGGACCAGTCCTCTTCAATGTCTTCATAGGGGACATTGTAGAAGAATTGGAGGGGAAGATATACTTTGTTGCAGATGACACCAAAATCTGTAACAGGATGGACGCTCAGGAAGGGGTGGAGAAAAATGTGCAATTATCTTGGAAAACTTGAAGAGTGGTCAAAAACTTGGCAGTTGAGGTTCAGTGCCAAAAAATGCAAAATCATGCATATTTATTTATTCTTATTTATTGAAAGTTTTACCAGGAGAAACATACTGAGCAGCAAGTGCTTGTTTCCAGATGCACCCTGGGGAGAGTACAGGCAATATAACATTTATACAGTAATAGCAGTTAATAATACAAACTGAAGTAGCAGAGAGCAATTAGGAAAGGAGTTATACAAGTACAATGCACAATAGCAGCAACAATACAGCATGAATTATAACTACAAATGTATACAATAGGATACAGAGTTATAGAATTAAATATACAATTATCACAGGGGAATCACCCTGCAACAACCAAACCAGTTGGAATAGTAAAGTGGCAGGTGAGAGGGTAATCATTCAGTACAGGAGGTGGCAGAGGGGTTAGAAACAAGTGCAGGGAGTGTGGTAAAAACTTTTAATGAGGGAATTACAAACCTGAGCGGAGGAGCAAAACACATGGAGCATTGTAGGGAGTTCCAAAGATTTGGAAGCTTGTAGTAAAAGGCATCTTGATAAGCTGAGAAGGTCCAATGGGGACAGAAAAGGAGAGCCGGTCAGAGTTTCAGAGTGAATAAGAGGGAGAGGGTAGGGTGGAGAGGGAAGAGGCAAGGTAGGAAAGCAGGGACTGGGGCCAGAATTTAGCCACAAAACTGGCACAGTGGGTACACCATCTGTCCCCTAAGGAGAAGAGGGATAGAGATTGGTAAAGGGTACAGTGGTGTGTGCTGGGGGGGGGGGGGACAGTCAAGGGTGAAATGGCAGAAGGAGTTGAAGAGTGTGTCCAGTCTGGTTAATGAGGAGGAGGGAGCGGCACTGTAAACTACATCCCTATAGTCGAGTATGGGCAGAATAATTTTCTGTACAATAGCCCGGCGAGCCAGCAGAGGGATACAGCCCCAGTTGTGGTAGAGGGCACCCAGTTTAGGGTGTAGCTTCTTGTATATGGCCTCTGTGTACAGAAAAATTGAGGTGCCAGTCAAGCCAAACCCCAAGGTGTCTGAAGGAGGAGCAGTCTCCAGTAGTGTCCCATCCAGAGTGTGGGAGGAAGGAAAGGAAGAGAGCCGACAGAGTCTCTGACTTGTGCCGAAGGTCATGGAGATTGTTTTCTTGGCATTGAGGAAGAGTTGGTTTGAGCAAAACCAGAGCTGAACCTTATCGAAGTCACACTGTAGTCTGGTCGCCACATTGGTTAAGGAGGGGCCAGATGCATAGAAGATGGTGTCATCCACATACATATGGATAGAGGTATGTGGGCAGGCAGAGGGCAGGTCATTTAGGAAGAAAGAAAACAGCAGGGATCCAAGGGTAGAGCCTTGGGGCACACCAGTGGCTATGGGTAGTGGGGGGGGGGAAGAGAGTTGCCAATCTGGACAGATTGTGACCTTTCTGTTAGATAGGCGTGGAACCAGCTGGTGGCCACATTGGAAAGCCCTGCATTGGAAAGATTAGTTAGGAGAAGGGGATGTGACACAGTGTTGAAAGCCTTGGCGAGGTTGACAAAGATGGCAGAGGTGATGTGTCCCTTATCCATGTTGGTTTGGATGGAGTCGGTGATCCTCAGCAAGGAGGTAATGGTGGAATGGGATCTCCTAAAACCAGACCACTATGGAGTGAAAAAGAAAGTGCAATCAAGGAAGGAGGAAAGCTGAAATAGTACTAGACATTCCTGCAGTTTAGCGAGAATGGGGAGGAGAGAAATAGGGTGATAGTTTCCAGGGGAGGAGGGGTCACCTCCCCTAGGAAGGGGGACAACAGTAGCATGTTTCCACTTGGCAGGAACAGAAGCAAGGGAGAAAGAAAGATTTAGAAGTGGGGCAAGAGGTGAGGTGATAGCAGAGGCAGATAGGTAGAGCATTTTGGCATCCAGACCAGGGGGGCACTTACCCTTGGAGGGGTTGAGTGTAATAAATGCATTAAAGACTTCCATGGGGGTGAACTCCAGCACAGAATATAGGATGAGAGGTGGTACTGACAGTCACTGTACAGGACACAGACCTTGGGATTATCATATCAGAGGACCTCAAGGTGGAAGAGCAGTGTAACAAGGCAGTAAGCAATGCTAGTGGGATGCTGGGGTGTATAGGCAGTGGTATCTCCAGCAGTAGGAGAGAGGTGGTGTTGCTGCTGTGTCCCTCACTGTTGCGATCCCAGCTAGAGTACTGTGTTTAGTTTTGGAGACCACACCTCAGCAAGGATGAAAACAGGGTGGAGGCGGTCCAGAGGAGGGTAACCTAAATAGTGCAGTTATTGCACAGGAAGCCCTATGAGGAGATACTGAGGAATCTCAACATGCACACACTGGAAGACAGGAGAGAGAGAGAGAGAGAGAGAGAGGTGACATAATTGAGACCTACATATAACTCAGAGGAGTGAACACAGTTCAGGTTGTGGATCTCTTTCAAATGAGACAGAGCACCAGGACCAGGAGGCTTGTGACAAAGCTGAAGGGGGAGGAGTTCAAGAGAGATATAAGGAAATATTTATTCACTGAATGGGTGGTAGACACCTAGAACAGACTTTGAGTTGAAGTGGTTGAGGCTAGAAATGGGGGGTGGGGTTCAAGCATGCATGGGATTATCACAGGGGTATTTTTGAAAAGTGGCAGGGAGACGGGAGGGTTGCCAGAGGCCAGATAGGGTCTGCAGAGGCAGAATAGGTAGGGAACACTTGGGCAGACTGGGTGGGCCAAGCAGTCCTTTTCTGCCAACAAATATTATGTTTCTATGTCTCTAGCGTTATTTAGTCAAATGCATTTCTGGCAAAAACATCAGTATTCCCATTTTATTTTCATTTTATTTCATTCCTGAATTGGGATATGTGATTTTGAAGTTTAAAAAAGCTCCTGGTCTCTTGCCATGCCCAACATGAATACATTGATACATAGATAGACAGACATTGATGGCAAAAAAAAGGCTCAGCATTAAACATCTTACAGCATCAGTGCAACAAAATTGGGCAAAACATTTTTGGAAAAACATTTTTCCTTGCACTGCTGCTTTAAAGTGGTACTGTGCTGTTTTCCAACAGAAACATTGCTAGCACCATTCTAATGTATGCGTTGCCTGAATCTAGTCTGAACAGTAACACTGATGGATGATATTTTTAAAAATTGCTGTTGACAGCCATATGTATTGATCAATCATTAGTTAATAATGAAATCTATTTTAAGAATATCCCAGAGGGAATTTAAAATACTCAGATGATGAATCTAGGATGTTAGAAATACAATACTGCTAAAAAAAGTATGTGATGATTTCTTTGCCAACTATAAATACTGTAGTTTGTCCGCTGGAGCAGTGTTAGTGCTACCACTTACAGCACCGAGGACCTGGTTTCATGAGCAAATGTGAAGCATCAGAATGTCAGCTTGGGGGAGGAGGATCGAGCATTCATAGGCCTGCTCTCCTCCTCCAGGGAGGGAAGGTCACAGAACCCGGTGCGAACCTGGCCCCTAGCAGAGGCTAGGGGGTTAGGGAGTTTGTACCACCAGTATGGTGTGAGAAGTGACAGATGTCAACGCATGTTGCGCGGGAACATGTAACATGTTTCATGATGTTATTGCATGTCCACTCCCCCAAGGTGAAGAAAAGCAGGAAATTGCAGCCAGTAGGATGACTCTGGTCCCCGCAGGCCCCACACACAACTACCTGGGCCCGTCGATACATAACTGGATCCACTTCAACAGCAGGGGGATGGAGACCTCCACTGACCCCCACCAAGGGGGTAAGCCCAGAGGGGCAGATGCATCCAGTAAGTCCAAGAAGAAGTTGGGGTAATGGTCTGGGGTGGCCAGAGGATGGGGGCCACCCGGACTGAGAAGATAAAAAGGATTAGCAAAAAACTATAAATATTGTTTCTTTAAAAAAAAAAAAAAAGCCACAGATCAACTGTTGATTACTGTATAGTAGGTTATATTAGTGCTCCGATAATTTTAGTGCTATTAGTGGAACCAGTAACATGCGCTAAATTTAACTGACCGCTAATATTCTAGTCGTACTCTTCCGCTACTTCACTCAGCTATCCAACCAGGTACTGCATCAGATGAACTAAAAGAATTATAAAGCACTCTAATTTGGTAATGCATGTATTAATTTAATTTAATGTGAATGAAAAGAGAACAAAAACACCAAAGTAAAAAAAAAAAATGAAAGTCCTTTTAGATGCAGTGCACTTGTGGTACTAGTACTATATGTCCTATTTTTGGCTTCTGCTTCTTTTGACTTCTGCTTCTGCTTCATCTTGAGGTAATGTATCTGAAAATGAAAGAAGCAGAAAGCTGACTTAACATTTGCTCTATTTGGTACCAGCCACCCTCCTCAGAACACAAGAATGTAAATGTACTCACTCAGGAAGTTGTGGTGGCTGTCGAGTATCCCAGCCTCATGAAGTCCTCAGATGATGTCCGCTCGTCTTCCTTGCAAGGAGATGATCTCAGTCTCCATCCACCAAGCGTGGTATTCTTTTAGGTTTATCAGTCGGAGTTCGGATGTTAAACTTTCAGTGCCTCCTGCTGCCAACCTCTTGGACACGATGCCTGCATACAGAATGGTGAATTCTCTCTTGAGTAGGTCCTTAAAAATTTTATTTACACTGATATCCAAAGGCTGTAGTGGGTCAGTGCAAGATGTCGGTACGTAGATTGGAATGATGTTTAGGGTTAGATGACCACCATTTTCGGTCAGTAGCTGTCAGTAGCTGTGGACTGTTAGCCTTCACAATTCCCACAGTTACTGTAAGAATAACCCCGGTGTTGACAACTGCACCTTCTAGCCGTAAACTTTTAACTATAGATTTTAGCTGTTCTTCCAGCTCACTTTTTCCAGGTGAGTTGAATGCCCTCTGGGTTTTGTAGGGAGAACAGGAGACATAGAAGTAGGATCTGGTGCTTTTCTGAGCTGTGCCATGTAGTTGACTTTAAAGCTCCTGATGGAACTCCCATTCTACCTGTTGTGGCATTATGATGTCTCATGGCTGCCATAACCCCGTTCTCCACCGCATATTTCCCATACTTGTACCAGATCTCCAGTATGTAATTTGTGTAACCAGTGCATTTTTTCTTAGAAGGTGGAGCTGATATTCCAGACGATGTTCCAGTGAGTTCTCGAGCAACAAATTCTGTCACAGAGGGCTCCACCCCAGAGCACTCAGCAAGCTTCGACCCTGAGACAGTACTGGCGTCCATAGGGTATTTTTCTTTCACTTGCGAGGACTGGCATGATTGCATCCACTTCAAGAGTGACTTTCTCCCATAAGTACAGCACCTTCAGACAGGGGAAATACTAAAGGGGTGCGGTCAGAGGAGACAGGCATTAAGTAAGACATGAGATTCAAATCAGCCACGGCTTAGTGTCAACGTGAGGCTAATTACATATACAGTAGTGTACCAGACCGTAACTACAGGTACAGCAAGTATTAAATTACATATACTGTAGTGTACCAGACCATAACTACAGGTACAGCAAGTGCTAAATATATCGGGTGCCAACATATGTACCAAGTCTGCATCCGCTAAATATATTGGGCGCCAATGTAACCTGCTATACAGAAGATATGTAACAACCGTTTTCTCTACAGTAAATGGTTCCAGGTTGTTACTAGTGTTACCAGAGGGGTTTGAAGCTAGGAGTGTAATAGTAGGAGGTATTTTGCAGAATAAGAGGAGGGTGGAGAGTGGAGTCTGAGATAACAGTAGTGCTGACATAGGTCCCAGCAAGGGAGTGGGATAAGTGGTCTGGAAGCTTGCCAGTTGTGGCTCAGAGGCTGACCATAATAGCCAAGGAGTTTTCCTAATGGCAAGGAGCAAGCCTGGCGTCTCTCTTTAAAGATGGTGTTGGAGGGAGGCTCATCTGTATATGCACTTAGCAGCTAAGATACACATGGGTCTGTGCATGTTTCCCAGGAGAGTAGACAGGGTACAGGGGGTTTGAGATACAATGGTCTGGCTAAGGGGAACAGGGATAAGGAGGTAAGTTGGGGAAGAGGAAGGCCCAAGAAAGCTCAAGAGTTGTTAGAGCTGGCACAAGGAAGCCCAGAGGACCCGGGAACAGGAGCAGTTGAGATGATCAGGTAAGGTCAAGCATGCCAAGAATCACTTAGGAGAGTTTTCCTCGCTTGTACTGGGAAGAGCCTCTGAAGATGCAGTCAAGGGCACTGAAGCAGGAAACCCCAGTCAAGTCAGGCCTACAGTGTGCCACAGCATGGGCATGGGACTTTGGCAGATGGTGATGGGTGCTACGTGGTCATGGACATAGAAAGTTGCTGTAGTCACTAATGCAATGGTTACCAGAGGTTGGCACCTAGCTAAGGCTACCCATCCTTCTTTGGGTGCTGTGAATTGGTGTACTGATTCATGAACATATTTTTAGCTATCTCCTGTTATTTAGTGGATCAAGTGAGGAATCATATGTCAGTACTCTAGGTGAGGTGAATGCCTAGGTAGAGTGCCAAAGTTTATTGGTGGCGATATGTGAAATGGGTCACAGGGACTGGGAGAGTCCAGGGTGATACAAAAAGAGGTTAAACCATATGTGCGGTACATCTGTGCTTTAAATATTTATCAGAGTAATGAATTAATCATTAAAATTGTTCTGATTTGAGCCCTTGGGTCAGAAATTTACTGTTGTACCCCATGCTACCAGCGCCTCATACCATACTGCAACCCCCTACTGTCACTATTTACTTGGCCTGCTCAGAAAAGGCCTGTAAGGATGCCCCAGAAATGTTACTTATTTAATCAGGCCTACTCTTTGTATTCAGTTATTTATTTTTATTATTGATCTGCTGACTTTGTCTGTTGTACTTATAATTATTTATTTTGCTCTTACTGTTCACTTCTTTGTATGGCACCCTGACCCTCCATGGAAGGGTGCCTAGAAATTAACTTACCTTGCCTTTTTTGTAAAGGGAGAGCCAAGAGAAACTACACATCACAGATTATTTAACAAATAAGTGAAGTTCCTATCTCAGCAGTTCCTCAAGAGGAGAAGGGTGAACCAAGCTGCACGATTGTTTGCAAGGGGCTCCTGGTGAGCACATATTCCATCTAAATAACCCTAGACACAGTCATTCTTTGAGTCATGCCCACCCTCAATGGGTGCAGTCAGCCAACGAAGGAATTAAGAGAGAGGGAGTGGGCTGTGCATATACAGTAACTGTGGGATAAGCACAGTATCTGTCCTTCTCTAGCTACAAGTGCAGTTAGTTCTGTAAGATGCCCTTCAGTTTCATATTCCTTATAGAGGATTTTCAGTACACTCGGTAATATCGCCACAGCACTTTAGGTTACAGTGAACAAGCAGAATTATTATATCTTAAAATAAATCTGACACAGTTTTATTATGACTTTATCTCTGACTACCAGAGGAGCACTAGCAACCTGATCCCCAGACCCATGCAATATGCAGTAGGACTGGCATGGACTGCCATCATGAAGTCAGTAGTGCCTTTAACTTAGTCGACCGGCACTGTCAAGTATCTGGTAAAAGAGAGTTGAATCAGTTCTCTCACAAGTCAAGGCAAATGAGCACCCAGTCAAGGGAGAAATAGTCAAGTGTCAAACTTACAAAACAGCAGAATTTCTGGACTATGACTTGTCAGCTTTTTAAGAATCTATTTGTATGTTTGTTCAGCAAAGCTGGACAAGTTATAATGGTGCTACGGAAGCTTACATTGCCAGAAGTTTGTGTTAATAGAACTAAGCAAAATTGTGAACATTCATTTAGGCAAATGATTAGAATGCTGAGAAGGAGAAATAGCACATGATGGGGAGAGCATATGAGAGAAAGGATGTGGAGATTGGCAAACTGGTTACACCCACCTCTATGTGTGTGTGCACTGGGTCACCGTAGATGATCAGTGCACTACCCCTGCCTTATGGGCTCAAATACAGTTGAGATGCCTGAATCAATAATGCCTTTGAGGGATTTGTAACACAAACATGTGATGTTGAAACTAAATTGCACAGTGCCTCCTCCTAGGGAAATTAAGTGGGCTAAGTCACAAACTAGTACTTCTCCATGGGAAACAGTACCAACCCACTGTGGTTCCCACTGGTCTAGCCTACCCCATTCCTATACAATGTGGTAATAACTTAACCAAAATGCAGAAACTTAACACTCTTCAAATAAAATACTAATGAGTCAAAGATTCAAAAAAGTATCAATGGGGGTTTATTGGGGGTCAGGAATGAGGTCCTCCGGAAAAGAAAAGCAAAGGTAGATAGTATATACAAATGCAATCAGTACCCCAGCAGTTGCTCACTAGGCTTTCAGTGCAGCCCACCCCCACATCCACCACAGTGTCCCTGCCTGACTCTGCTGTTGGGCACTACCATACTCCCACTGGTACCAGTGTAACAGCACTAGCCCTAGGGAGCTCCCTGGGAATCATGGTTACCCATGTGTTGGAACATTGCAGGTCTGATGACAGCTGCACTGTAACCAGCCTCTCATGCCCGGGTTTGAGACCAGTTACTAAGGAAATACTCTAATGGTTAACTTGTTCCCTTAGGGTGGTTTTCTGACTGGCCCACACTGGAAACAGAGTGTCTGGATGTTTGTGCTCTGAGCTTCCTGGCTTGCCATATGAGGCTTGAACATGAATTTTCTCCATGGCTGCAGCCACTCTCCCTTGCCTATATAGGGAGGAGGCTAGCTGGGTCACGTAACTTCTAGCTTCTCTGAGGAGTGTGGCACCTTTTCATAAGATCAGAGGAGGGGAAGAAGAAAAAAGTAGGACAGGGGGAAGTACCACTTTCTTTCACCCCTCCGTGGTGGCATATCAGCATGAAGGAACCTTGCCCTGATATGGTGTATAACAGCTAATCCCCACCTGAGAGGTACCTAAGAAGCAGTCGGGAGTATTTATTTATTTATTGAAATTGTTTCACCAGGAAAAGCACACCGAGCAAGAACTGCTCGTCTCCCGGTGTGGCCTGGGGGGAGGGGTACAGTGGGGAAGAGGACAAGGGTAGTCCAGGTCCTGACATATATACATACAACTACAATACAGTTGAAAACATTTGACAGAAATAGTTGGGCATAGATGACAATTTACCCTTATTTATAGCATAGTAGCAATTATATGGGGGAAGTCATGCTTTATACCTTGAAAACATATAATTAGATAATACAACTGCATATGTTTGACAGCAATAGGTGAGTGTGGATTAATACATATATCCTAATAGTCAAAAGTAACAGTTACAATGAGGAAATCCTGCTAAGGTATTGGGTTGTGGTATATAATGAGATAGGGGTAAGTGCAACCTAGCTAGCACAAAAGTTGGGATCAAGTGCAGTAGTTGGGTGTGGTTAGCGAAGTAGCACCATTGGGCCTACTGGGAGAAGAAATATAGGAGTGTCTGAGGTAGAAAGATTGGAGAGTTAGCTGCAGGAGCAGTTTACTGAGCAGTGGTTGGCAAGGGCATAGGATAGTGAGTGGATAGAGGAAGAGTGGCAAATTTCAGAGGGGAAAGAGTTCCAGAGTTGAGGGAAGCAGTGAGAGAAGGTAGCCTGGCTAGCTTGGGCCTGGCGTCTGGGGACTAACAGGAGCCAGAAGTCTATGGACCTCAGTATTAGTGGGCCTTCTCTCAAAGAAAGTCACTGGGGGCTCTTACGGACTGCTCCAGGTACAGCAACACAAGACATAGGAGTTTACCTGCTGGAAATGCAAGTCAGCAAGGTAACCTACTGTAGGTAGAAGCAAGACTAGGAGCGAATCTCGATGGGGTCATGTCATCTATTGGTGAGCATTAAGGTGGCATTTTGGGTAATCACCATAGCACCATTGTGCATGGTAAGAACTGTGATCAGTCAAGCCCCACAGCATTTTGGGCCAAGTGAAGATGATAGAGTCCAAATCTGGGTAGGTCAATAGGATACCAAGATCATGTGGCACAAGTGAGGTCTCATTCAGTGGTAGGACCAACCGGTACAATATTCTAAGGGAGCCATGTGCTGATCTCTAGCTCCTTTTTTATTAACGAGTGTGAGACGAGTAACCACTGTGGTCCTCAGAGCAATAGTGATGAAAGGGATGGGGAGCCCCTAGAAGCTAGAGATGGAATGGGACCGGGGAGAGGGATAGGGAGCTGCTAGACATTAAGGGGCAACTTGACAAGGGCTGGGGGATATGTGGGGCGAGATGCTACACACTAGGGACTAGGAACAACTTGGAAATGACCAGAGAAATGGAGGGAAGTTACTTACAGAGGTGTTCATAGTACCAAAATCTTCCCTTTGTGGAAACGTTACTAGATTTTTGCACTTTGAACAGTGCTTTCTCTAGTTTTTATGAAGAGAAATGAGCACTTTGTGGGGAAGTGAAAACTACATACAGAGCACTTTGTCCATGAAGTAGCATTGACTGCAGTACAAAGCCATAGGACACAAAAGTGTACTGCACTCATGGGGGCAGAGAGTGGGCAACAGCCCAACTAACAGAAGCCAATGCTTGTATTGTGTCAGTGGCATTGCCAGCAGTACTGAGCTAAAGGAGCTGAAGTGGACTGAGTCTTCAAGGTGAGAGCAGGGAAGGCCTGACTGAAGGAGGGCTGCTATCTGTTGTTGATAAGCCTAGCCCATGGTATGAAGCCATTGGAGGCAAAAGCATTCTGGTTATTCACAAGCTGAGCACAGGTGAGGTGAGGTTCAGTTCAGTTTATAGTGAAGGGATAAAATCTGTTGAGCATGTTCATTTGCAAGGAGGTCCCTTATACAACACACTTCAGCAGAGGACAAGGCACTAAGAGCCCGTACATAGATTGCAAACAGAGAATATAAAACTAACAGTAGACAAAACATTAAATTTCATACATAAATGGGGTTTCATACATAACTTTAATACATAAATGGCATTTTGTGCAAATGACAGTAAGGGTAGTTTCATATATAACTGGAATTTCATATATATGAAGGTTCGATGAATGGAGGACTGATGCTGGTTGTTGTTGGTGGATGTATGCCTGCAGTACAAAACTACAAAGGGTGAAACCACACTGTGCTCCTGGGGGCTGAGAGGGAGTGATAGCCTGACTGATGGAAGCTGCTTGACCCTGTTGGAGGTGTTGCCAGCAGTGCAAAGCCATTGGAGATGAAAGCTTACAGAGTCTTTGAGGCAAAGGTGGAGGAAGTCCAACTGATGGAGGGCTGAAGTCTATTGCTGGTGCCAGGTATTGCCAGTATTACGAAACCTGAGGAAGCAAAAGTGTACTGCGTCCTTGATGAACAGAGCATAGTTGTGGTTAGACAGATGGAGGACTGTTGCCTGTTGTTGTTGTATGGCCCCCTCTATGGGAGGGCAGAATCTCAACAGATAAAGGGTTAAAGTTGTTGGTGCTGGGCATTACCGGCAGTACAAACCCATAGAAGGTGAAGCATACTGCACCTTAGGGCAGAGTGGGTGAGCCCAACTGATGGAAGGCTGCTGCTTGATCATGGTTGATGGGTGCGCATTACTGTTGAGAGTGGGACTATGGTCATCAAGTGTGAAGTGGCGCTTTTAAAGTTAGGTATAGCCAGAAGGCTCAGATGAAGGATTGCCTAAAGTTTTGAATAGACGTGGAAGAAGAGCTGTATGGTTCTTTGGGAGTAATGGATACCTGAACCAAACTGAGCATTTGCTGGGGTGTAGCAGTGACTAGGATCTGAGGAGAAGGAGGTGAAGCAAAGACTTTCAGGGAATTAAGCAATGGACTGCAGAGAAGGATTTGGTGCCGTAACAGAGACAGTCAAGGTTTGAGCCAAACAGTGGTCTGGTTCTTGAGTGCCATCCGGTTTGCAACTTCTTAGGAGCCTGCTGTGGGTGATCATGCTTAAAAAATGCTGGTTTGAGCAAAACAGCTATGCAGGTTGTGAGAAAGCAAACCAGAGGAAGGGAACAGCAAGGTGAAAATGCCCTTGAAAGGCATGAGAGACACAGCTAGGGACTGAACTGTGGTGGTCAATGTGTTCACAAGTGCAATCGGCTTATTGGAAGCTGTGCAGTAGATGGGTATGGGTTTTGAGCAAGGCTTAAGCCTGAGGTGACTGCAGAGGGGTCACAGCCAGAGGTCAGGATGGTGATGGCACTGGGCAGAGGGGCTGCAGCCAGAAGTTAGGATGGGTACAGGGGCAACAGCTGACAGGATGTGTGACAGCACTGGGTGGAGCGACCACAACCTGAGATCAGGATAGATGACAGCCCTTTGTGGAGGTGAGAGTGGGAGTGGAACTACAGCAGGAGGCAGCTGAAGTAGGGAGACAAGTCTTGCTGCTGTCCCTTTAAGCAGGACATGTAGTATGCTGTTTAGCTGATTTGCGTTAGAAAGCTGAGTAGTACACCAAACTGTTCAGAGCAGAAAGGCTCCCTTGCTGGGTGACAGCACTGGGTGGAGGGGCCACAGCCAGATATTAGGATGGGTGATGGCACTAAGTGGAGGGACCACAGTCAGATGTCAGGATAGCGACAGCACTAGGTGTAGGGGCCTCAGCCAGAGAGCGGATGGTGACAGCATTGGGTGAAGAAGCCACAGTCAGAGGTCGGATGATGGAAGCATTGGGTAAAGGGGCCTCAGCCAGAGGTTGGATGCTGATAGCACTGTGTAAAGGGGACACTGCCAGTGGTCCTAGAAACATAGAAATATAGAATCTGATGGCAGATAAGGACTGCATGGCCCACCTAGTCTGCCCATTTCCCTACCTAATGGATAAGCTGCAGATCCTAATTAACCAACAGCCTACTTCTTCCTACCCCCACTAGAATTGCCTTATGTCTGTCCCATGCATTCTTGAATTCCCCCACTGTTTTTGACTCCATGACCTCCTCAGGAAGGCTGTTCCATGTATCCACAACCCTCTCCATGAAAAAATACTTCCTCACATTACCTCTAAACCGTTCCCCTCTATCTTCAAATTGTGCTCCCTTGTTCTTGCACATCTCTTTTTCTGAACGATGCTACCCTCTTGGACTTTGTTGAATCCCCTGAGGTACTTAAAAGTTTCTATCATGCCCCCCCCCCCTTTCCTTGAAGGTGCTACATATTAAGCTCCTTTAGTCTCTTCAGAGGTCTTCTGGTGCAGACCCTGCACTATTTAGTTGCCCTCCTCTGAACAGCCTCCATCCTATGTCCTCGTGGAGATGGGATCTCCAGAACTGCACACAGTACTCCAGATGGGGTCTCACCAACTGTCTGTACAGAGGGATAACAGCTTCCTGTTTTCTACTGGTGATGCATCTCGCTGTGCATCTCAGTATCCCCCCCAGCCCTCCTTATTGCCATCTCACATTGCTTGCCCACCTTTAGGTCATCTGATATGACTACCCCCGGGTCCCTTTCCATTGTTGTTGTTGTTAGTATCTCACCCCCCACTGTGTACTCTCCCCCTTGGTTTTTGTTTCCCAGGTGCATTACCTTGCACTTCTTTGCATTGAATCTAAGCTGCCATACATTTGGCCATTCCTCCAACTTTGCCAAATCCCTTCTCATCCTTTCCATATGATGACAACAGTGGGCTGAGGGGCCTCAACCAGAAGTTGAATGATGACAGCACTGGGAGGAGAGTCCACAGCCAGTGGGCAGAATGGGTGCCAGCAGTCAGGAATAGAGGTCAGGGAGGTCAATGAAATCTGATGAGACTGATGGACTTGCTAGTAAGGCAGGAGTTGCAGTGGTGCCTGAAAGGGCTTAATAGCAATAAGACTGTAGAAGTAGCAGGAGGCTGCTGAAGCAGACAGACACAAATCTGGAAAGCAGTAGCTGAAGGTAGGACTTCTGGTAGTCTGTTGCTTATGGGAAATGTTCCATATGAAATAAGTTGCAGTTGCACTCAATATGCATGTGTGAATCAGTATACGCATGCGCATGATGTCACAGTTTAGACAGAGTGCCCCAGCTCTTACTGCCTTAAAATATATATCCCAGGAGAAAAACACTTTAAAATCTGGGCATTAAAGCATATTTTACCAAGTAATTGTGCAGGAAGTGTTAGCTATCAAGGAAGCATGGCAGTGAAAATCTGACATGGAGCGCTAGTCCTCTGTTTCTCTTGTGTGCATGCATGAGCCTAAAGCAGCAGTGCAAAAGAAAATATTTTTACAAAAAACTAGTTTCAGCCACAATTAATAAAAATATTAACATACCTATTAAATCAGTTTTTTCTAGGTACCTCCTATGCTGTACACCATACGTTATTTTTATTTTCTCGATCCTAACTCTTACTAGGTCTATAATGATATTTCTAAGTCGAATGTGACGCCCGTCATTTTTTTCTTGAGAAAAAATAAATTAAAACATTTTTTTAATTAAGTAAACTTTATTATTAAGTTTTTAACAAGATAGCAAACAACGGTAATACTTGTCAAAGTAAAAACACCTAGGCCTGATATAATAAAATCCAGTACAGCAAGGTTACCACTGTCGCCAAATGTAACAAAAATGGGAAACTTCGTAAGGTTCCTATAGCCCTAATATCAACTAGCCAATAAGGATAAATAAAAGTCAAATATCAGGAAAACTATTATAACCAGAGTGGAAATGCCAAAAATCATAGAATCTTACATTCATGACCTATGTCTAACATTAACCATTCATTTGTTTATTAACCAGAACCAATGAAAAAAGGAAACTAAACAAAACAAAACCAAACTGAGAAAAAGAAGGAGAACCTGAGATTAGAGAAAAGACCAAAAAGTAAAAGGAAAAAGGGACAAAGCATGAAGTTCACAGAAAAGAAAAAAACAATAAAGCTCCCTGCATACACCAGGCCAGAATCTATATATGAACACCATCAAACTACGATGTGGAGGCGGGGGGAGGGGGGCACCCACAAGCAACCTATTTCTACTGTAATTGTAAAAGGGTGTGAAAGGTTTGCCAGTGGGAATGATAAGTCTTTTCTGTATGTCAGAGATTCAAAAATGTACACTCCATGTGTAAGGCCTAAAACATTGCCACCAGCCACTCCTTATATGTGGGAAAAGCTTCATCAGCCCAATGTTGCGCAGTAATCCTCTTGGCAATGGCAGTGATTAATGCCACGTGAAAGCGCCACTGTCCAATAAGCCACTGCAACCCCAAACCAGTTCAACAGAGTAAAGGGGGTAAATGCCTCTTGAAGGCCCAGCATCAAATCCAAGTGAGCTTGCATATCTCGCCAAAAGTGTTGAGTTTTATCACAATCCCCAAAAATATGTTTGAGGGTGCCCCTACCCACATGGCATTTGTTACAAATAGCATTCTCCACCAAATGGTATTTAGCCAGCCTATCGAGGTGTAGTACATGTTACAAAGAAGATTATATTGGGCAATTTAAGACCATCAAATTTAATGAAAAGATACAAATTGCACCAAACCATCAGCCTTAAGGTAGGGTCCTCCAGTTCTGCAAAAATAGATGACCAATAAGATAAACAAAGGTCCACCTTAGCAGCAGCAAGAAGTCTAAGTGTCTTATAGAGAGAAGAGACAACTTGAGGCTGAGTAGCTACCAGGCAATGTTCATCTCAAACCTCAGTAGTCTGTGAAAGCCAAGGGGGAGGGCCCAACACTTTATAGAGAACATGGCGCAATTGCATATATGCAAGCAATAATACCCAACAGGGTGGGCGGTATTGGGCTATACCGAACTGCCCAGGGATGTAATGAGGCCCGATGCCACAGGTGGAGGGCCTTGTAGCCCCTGGAAGGTCTGGTGTAGCCCAATACTGCCCACCCTGGAGGGTATTATTGTGCTTAGAAAATAGGCCACTTTATTACTTTTGTTTAAAAAATATGTATTTTTAAGTTTAAATGATGAAACTCTTAGCAGACTCATTTATTTTCTAATACAATAGTCCCTCCACCTATTGTTTTTTTTTAGCTGCCCAATCATATCATGGGAATTGCAGTTTGTTTGGGGGAAGCTGTGTAGCTGACCATGGGTAATGGCAGGAGAGAGAAAAAGTGTCTCTCCAACAGCATGACAAGAACAGGAGTGTCCTTGTTCTATTTTTTTTTTTTTTTTTTACAAAGCACTTTTACACCAGTTACTGTAGTTAGTTTTAAATCTATCCCATTTCCCCCTTCCTTGGTGATACGAAGCTGACCTCTTGAAAATAAGACACGGGTCATTAGATAGCATAGTTTAACTGACCACAAGTCCTTCACTTGACTGCATTTTACTACCCGATTTTTTTTTTCCCGATTCTCCTCTTTTCTGTTCACCATCTCCTTCATGAACCCCTCAATCCATGGCACATTTTTTTTTTAAATAACAGATAGCATGCAAGGGAAGTGCAGTAGATCTGGAGATGGGTTTGTAGGGTCGGTTGGCAGCTTGGATTGTGGGCACCAGCGAAACATCAGGAGCGGTGTGGGAGCACTGAGTCTCTGCCTGCGATCAATGCAGAGCTGGTACAATTTTCTCATTTTCCACCCCTAAATAACTGTTTTACTAAAACTTTGTGTGATGAGCAGGGATGAGGAGCTGAGAGAGAGTGGAGCTTGTGTGAGCGGGGGAAAGTTGTTTTTGGTAGCGCATCGCATGCGATGTGCTAGCAGTACAGTTTAAAATTTCAAGAACATTTAAAAATGAAGTTGCAGGCTAAGAAAGACCTGCAATGTTTTTGTTTAGGTAGATTACTGATGCTTAGGTGTAGATTTGGGGGGTCGGACAGAGAAAGAGAGAGAGAGAGACTGTCCTGTATCACTTACTGAGGAATCGCCGTTAGCGGAGAAGAAAAAAAATGGTGTTCTGCTAGTTCAAAATTGTCACTGCCAATTGATTGGGAGGGGGTTGGTAGAGGAAAGTTATGAGTGCTACCGGAGGAAACCATCTGTTTTCAAGAACGTGGATGAGGAGAAAAACATGATGTCTGGTTGTGCCGGTAGGCAAAGCTTGAGGGGAGATGGTTGAAGGGCTGGGTGTCAGCTCTTGCTAAGATAGAGAAAAAATGGTGGATATTTACAAATCAACATTCCATTGGCACATTTATATTGGTTATCAGGTCGGTTGGGACTGGCACTTTTAATACCTGGGCTCTGTTGTCTGATAGATGCCCACCTTTCCAGGGCTATCAGCCAATCAGAGCCTCGGACTTTCTTTGTCTATTTTCTAAAATAAGACAACTCTATCTGTTAAAGTTAAAGTAGTTTTAAACCCATGAAAGAACAATAATTCATCATTTAAAACAAGAGAAGGAACGGTGCCCAACTCTGTCCCGGAAAGAAAGTTATTTCCAATTGGTAAAACACCTATATGAATTTTTTTTGTTTTTTAAATTTTTTTGCTCCAGTTTCCATCCTCCCAAGCTGGAGGGTTCAGCCCCCGCCCCACTCACCACTCCCCCATGCCCAGGCACCCCTGGTGACTCACGAGCGGCACCCTCCCAAGGAACACGGTCTCTTGCACTGATTTACCCCACAGGGTGGCGCCGTGGGAGTGGGACCCCCCTTGGTGGGTGTTAGTCACAGCAGGAGTGGCGGCAGAGGTGGGGACCATCACGAATGAAGCAGGATTTTTTTTCCCAGTATGCTGAGATCCCTGGGGCAGGGACATGCAATGACACCAGTGTCCACCCTGCCCCCTTGCATGAGATGCCGGCAGTGGTAGTACCCCCAGCCTCCACCAGAGATCTGCATAGTGCCGGACACTCTTCCCCCCCCCCAGAGAAGGAGAGCAGTCCCAGGAATGCTCAATCCTTCTCCCCCCAGCTGGCCCTCCAACTCCCAAGTCCATCACTGACCCAGGATGTAGGCGCCACATACAGATGCCTTGCCACTGTGCCAGCAGGCCGGCTACCTATATGAAAATTTTAATTGTGTCGAATCGCTTGAGACCAGTTAAAAAGCGGGATGGTGCCCAAAAATTATGTAGTTGACCACATACTTAAACAGATGTTCCAATGGGGGATTCTTGTAGGGCCACAGGGAGTTCCTACTGAGTAAATATAGTGCGGCTAGAACTGCACATGAAATACCGCACTGTCAAAAGTTCTAATGGTACTACAGCAACAGGGGTCTTCTAAGCATGCAGTAAGAACTGCTACCCCTGTCACTGTAGTCTCACTGTAAGGAATGTGAAGGATGTTGTTGGGGTGGAGCCTTGCTGAGCCGCTCCATTGGTGGAGTAGCTAGAGCACCTGCCCCCGGCAGCGTCAGGCACCTGGGGCTGTGGTTCAGTTCTCCTCAAGTCCCAGTATGATGCTGCCATTTTTTTGGGTTGGGGAAACAAAAAAAAATCTGAGTGGATGTTTTTGTTTCCCCGAAGTCCTCGGCCCCCCCCGGAGTTTGTTATATTTAGTCTGGGGGTGTGTGGGTGCCAAAGCCCCCACGTCAGGGGTGCAAAAACCAAAAGTATTGCTGCGGTGTGTGCAGTGGTGCATGTGGTCAGCGTTTTGTGCCGACACTGTTATGCTGCATGCTGATATGTGTGCACCATTCTTGGTATGCACGGTTTTCACCACAACATTATGACCCCGTGCCCAGGGAGTTGCCTATATTTATTACACATGAGGGAGTCTAAGAGTAATTGATGTGCCTTAGCTATGGCTATCTCTATATCTTGCTAGGCAGGAACTTGAACCCCAGATACTTCCAGTTCAGAAGCTGGCGCCCACCATAAAAAATGGCAGTATGCCCTGCTAAATAATATAAAATGAAATCCGGCAGACTAGGCCCTTCCAATTCTTTACCTGGAACAAGTTTAACATATGCTCTTTGTGGGCATATGCTCACCCATATAAAATTAGACAACAAAGAATGCAATGAGGAAAACCATTTTTTGGATAATAAAACTCCAGTCATAGTAAGGGGGTACAGGAGGAGGGGAAGAACATTCATTTTAATAACATTAATACGGGCTCAAAGCGATAATGGTAGTTTTAACCAGCGGGCTAGGTCTTCCTTCAAGACAGACAACAAACCAGTAAGGTTGTGTTTAATCATGGCCTGAGGGGATCTGCAAACTTTAATACCTAAGTAGTCCAGTGCATCAGACACCCAAGTTCCTCCCCAGCATATAACCCCAGATAGAAAGGTGCTGGAATTAAGAGGCATAAAGACAGTTTTAGATTTAACTTATAACCAGAAATAGCGCCAAATGTCTTTAGAATCTCAAAAGCAGCAGGCAAAGAAACCGAGGGAGTACTTAAGTGCAACAAGATGTCATCAGCATACGTCAAAATGGAATATGAGTGTCCAGATATCTGGACCTCCCCCGATAGATGGGTGCCCTTTAATGATACGAGTAAGGGATTCACAATATAAATTAAATAAAAGTGGGGATAAAGGGCAACCCTGGTGGGTGCCTTTCTGTAAACAAAAGGGGGAAGAAAGGAAACCATTACAATAAATATGTGCACTAGGTAGGGAGTAAAGGCGTTTCACCCATAAAATAAATTCCGCAGGGAACTGAATGAAAACATTTATAAAATAGTGTTATTTGGTGGTAAATTTTGTAGTTCCACCAAATAACATTGGAAGATGCCTGGAATCTTTTATAGTGAAAAAGCTAGTGTCAAATTATTTGCCCAATTTCACTGCACTGTTGCTTAAGGACAAGGTCTGGACTTGACAGATCAGCTGTTGTATGATCAGCTGTTATATGATCATGTACAAACCCAAATGGCTGCATAAGATGGCAGTGATCTGAATCTACTTCAGCTGCTGAGCAGTCACTTATAGTGAGTATAGTGTTCTGGTCCTGTCTCAATCCCAGATGGTTCTGTGAGAATTCTGTCTGTACCGGATCGGTTGTCATGGAGGAGAGTGAGTGAGTGAGTGAGTGAGTGAGTGAGTGAGTGAGTGACAGCCAGATGTGGCAGAAATATTTTTTACCTTGTAGGGTCAAATGCATGTAGCAACTCCACAGTGGTGTGGTACTGGGTGCACTGAATGGTCATGAGCCATGTACATGCTGGCTGCATTCTTATGAGTGTAGGCATGGGTACTAGGAGTAAGAAGTGATCATTTGGGGAGGGGGCTGAAGAGTGTTACTAGGTAGAAATGCATGCAGGGAGTTGCAGGTAACATGTTTGTGCACTGCGAGGAGACATGTGTATAAACATATCAACAATGTGAAGACAGGTGGATCCACGATGCCGCATCGACAACTTCTTGTCGATGTAGTTTCCCTGACACCACTACATTGACTGCACTTGTGGTCAGCACGGTGCTGCTGAGATTAAAGTTCATGTTTTACCCTCCATGCAGGGGGGCTGTGCCCCCTGCACCCCCTACTAATGATTCACAACTCCGAGATGGAGCTGAGTCGAGGATGGGGTGCAGGACCTTGGAGAAGGGTGCCGGGGTCCCAGGTGGACTTTACTACGACATGGCGATGTTGTCAGTATCGACCACGTCGCTGTAAAGTTGTCCACTGTAGCAACATTGGTGTACCCAGATGGGTGATACACAAGTGTGCTTGGCTGCTGAGAGGGAAGTGGCTGTATGACATCAGGAGCTGGTTAGCTGGAAGTGAGAAGGGCTGTTTCATCTAAATGTGTTCATTCAGCAGGGACGGAGCTATTGCTTCACAACATCTGTGCATGCACCTACTCTCTGCTGCTGTTCATCCTGCCCACCTCCTTTCCCTGTTACCTCTGTCTGCAAGTGCCCCTGTTTCAGCAAGAATAGTTTCTGCCTACTGCTGCGATCTCTCATCCCAGATGTTTTATGCCGGTACCCCTGCTGAAACAGCAGCACTGCTCCACTATCGCCAAAACAACCATTGCCCTGCAAATAGCACCAAATCCCCCACAGCAACTTGCAGTGCCTGTACCCACACTCTGGGCCGCACCTGTAATGATGGTATCCCTAGTGGTCTGAAGTCCAGGTCCAAAAGCCAATCAGAAGCAAACCTGGGACCAGGATCTCGAGTCCTGATTTTAAACTTGGGTGCCACAAGGGTTAACCCTTGAGTTAATGGGCCCCCCTTCCCTCTGGGCCCAGGTAGTGAGTGGGGACTGGGAAGTGTGCTAGCAAAACCAAAATCAGGCTAGGAAAAATGGCAGGATCAACAGTAGTCCAGTGCCAGTCTGTGTGGTAGACTTGGAAAAAAGAGCTTGTCAGAGTCGGGTTTGGAATCGAGGCGGCATGTTCGAGTTGGGGAATGAGTGCAGAAGGTAACTGATCAGGAAGTGTAGAGATTGATGGAGGGGATCAACTTAGATGAGACAGCCTGTCTCAGTGGGGTCCCAGAGCTGAGGTGGCATAGTGCAGTTGGGAGCTGAGTGCAGTTGGCAGCCAATTGGGAAGGGCAAGGATTGACACTAGGGTCAATGAAAGGACAGGCAACAGGACTGGGGATCAGCCACAGCAGCTTACTGGTAGGACTGGGAATGATGAGCAGTGCTGTGCTTATGTTCTGGAGGGCTTCCAGCAGTGTTTGCTATTGGGGGACCTTGAGTGTATCTTAGCAAGTATCATTATGGCATTAGGATGCCTTTTGGGAAGTTTTTGCTCAGCTCTTTGTGTGCTATTTCAATGGAGCAGTGACTGGTTAAAATAAAGAATTAAAAAAAATATTACACAAGATTTATGACTTGTACAAGTTCTGTATGGGGCCACTATGAAATGTGGGGCCCCAGCGGCTGCTGGGACTGAGTGTGCCCAAGGCCGGCTCTGACCATGAGTTTTGTAGCTCTGTCTCCTAAAACATTTTATTTATTTATTTATTTATTTATTCATTCAAGTCTCAGATTACAACCTTTGAGCTGGGAGCTCATTTACAAAGGTTCCACATCAAACATACTGTAGGCATACGTAAGGTACAATCAAGTTGCATTGGAAGGTAACACATCAAATAACATAGGTGGTACAGTGTTTAAGCAAGAGATACAGACATTTGTTAGGTATATACTGGTACGAAAAATTGGGCTACAATAGTTACAAGGGTATCAATAATCATGAAAACAGGATTTAGGCATGACATTTAGTGAATAAGGAAGTACAGAAAGATCTAGATAATTGATTTGTGACACAGGAGGCAGAGGCTTGCCTGGAGCAGGTAGTTGGCAAAAGTGTAGGTGAAGCAGGGAGCAGGCAGGGCTGAGACCCATTGTCGATGTGGGAGGTGAGTGTGTATGTGTGTGTGAGGTGGGGTATTGGGGGAGACAAATGTTAAGGCTTGAGAAGATGGGTGGGATGGAGCTAGGGCAGGGGGCGAAGATAGTAGAAACAGAGGCGAGGGGTGGAGGAGACATCAAGAGAAAGGTAGGAGAGATGGGGAGGATAGAGAAGATAAAGGTATTAACTAAGAGGGTAGAGGTAGTAGATTGAACTGAGATAAGTGCAGAGAGAGGGCTCATAGGTGAGATACTAAGTACAAGGAGGGTCAGGGCAGGATCTTGATGAAGCACAGGCATTATGTGGGACAGGTACACCGCATTTGGCCTGCAAGGTGTGTGCGGAGCATCAACTTGAATGGACCGATTCTAGTCTCAGCAAGTAGCTCACTTGGCAGGGAGTTGAGTAGGTGAGGGGTTTGGCATACAAATTACATCTGGCCTAGAAAGGTGTGGTGGAATGGTACCTTCAATGGGTTGGTGACAGTGCCTTGTGTCGGGCAAGCTGGTGCCAAAGGTGTAACTATGTTCTGAACTATGGGGGGGGGGATCATGCCTAGGGTAGCCTTTTCTGCTAGGAGACTGTGCTGGTAATTAATTTTACTATCCAGGTCAAGCTATCCTGTTCATGAATATAGGTGGCACATATGGGTTAGGCGGGGAACACCAAGGAGGAGCCTACAGGCTTTATTGAGAGTCAGGGAAATTCTCTTTAGCTCTTAATGTTTTGATTATACAAGTGAGAAAGACTGGAAAAAAGTGAGCCACCCATTGAACTGCACTGATAAACTTTTAGTTTTAACAAGTGAGCCACTTATAGATGGATGAATACTGAGACTGGACAACACTGTTAAATTCTGGGGCTAAACTGTTCCAAATCTCAGTACCTTCAGGACAACAGCAACAGTCCTTTCTTCTGCATGCTGGAACCTGAGTTTCCATCAAAGATCAGGTTGCCATAATATTGCTCACCATTGCTACCTTAAACTGCCATCTCCAGCTCTTCAAGAGCAAGGGTGCAGGTGCTGGGGCTATCCATGAACTTTGTGGGGCCAGTCCAATTAGTAGGCAGTAGCTAGGGATGCAGCATTGTATCAAAGGGAGAGTAACTAGCTGAGGACCTGATGGGCAAGTCCCTCAGTATGTCTACTTGGTGTGTCATATGTTAGGTCCCTGCCCCCTGGATGCCATCCTGCATGCATCATACCTTGGTCATGGGGAGGGGCAGGGGAGTTCTCTCTCCTCACTTTGCGAAGTCTGTATGCAGTGTGTTGGTCTGGGGCTCATCCTTGCATGAAATCTATCTTCTTAAGTTGTGGCACTTTTTTTTTTTAATTAATGTAGTTCAGTTGTTAAATGGTCACCACTTTCACCCCAAAGATTACACTTTCTGTAACATGCTTATCCTGGCTCATATGCCACTAGCCACCTCACCACTTTTTGTCCCTAATCGGATCATTTACTATGTCACCTACCTACTGCAAAATCGTTCTCTTTGCATTGCCCCCCTACTTACCACACTTACTCACAGTAAACTGTGGTACTTGCTCCTCCTGGCACTACTATTAGCTGGTGATATTGAGCTAAATCCAGGACCTGGATGTAACTTCTCCATCTCTGACACTTACTGGAATAATGCCAAGGATCTGTGCATTGTTCACATGAATATCATGAGCTTTCCCCACAACATAACGGAACTTGAGGCCTGGGTCACCCAATACAATCCTGATATTCTTCGCTTGAGAGAGACCTAGCTACAGCCCTCCACACCTGATCATTTATGCCCTTTGCCTAATTACAAAATGATAAGACAAGATAGGTCCTCATCTAAATGTGGGGGAGGGGTTGCAATCCTATATAAACCCCACCTCTTGTTACACCGAAATATCTCCTTCACTCTCTCATACTGTGAAGCTATTCATGCTACTCTTCAACTCGAGTCCAAGAGGCTACACATAGTATGTGCCTACAACCCTCCCAGAAGTGGTACCTCAGGGCTAGTTGAACTCCTCTCCCAGGTGAACTTAGCCATTGGACGCAATGAGGTCCTCATCTTTGGGGACCTAAATCTAAACTGGTCAGGTAAATCCTGCCAATAACTCCATACTATAGTACAAGGCTATGACCTCCATCAACTGATCGCTGACCCCACTAGGGTCATGGCCCTACCCTTCCGATCTAGTACCCTAATTGATTGGGCCCTCACAAACCACCTTGACCACATCATCTCAGCTGGTACCTTTGCTGATTCAATAAGTGACCACTCCCCAGTTTTTTGTACCTGGCGGGCTGCTAGACAATCATCTCCCCCTCCAAAATTAATCACTTTCCGTAACCTGGCTAATTTTAATCCGACACAGTTCTTGCATGATCTCTCACTCATTGATTGGTCACCAATCTTCACCTCTCTTGATGCACAATCCGCCCTAGACTACTTCCTTGATAAATTTGGAGGTTCTCAGGACCTTCACGCACCTCAAGTCACTCGACGCATCAGGGGTACACAAACTAAATGGCTAACCAAGGATCTTCTTGCCCAACTTCATAACAGGGACAAAAGCTGGCGTCGTTTTTAGGCCTCAAGGCTAAGGCAGATTACAATCACTACAGGGCCTTGAGAAACTCTTGTAAAAGAAATACTCGTCTAGCAAAAAGCTCTTTCTGTAAAGATTCACTAATAAATGCTGGAGGAGACTCGCGAAAATTTTGGTCTGTCACTAAAACTCTCCTTGGTACCGATAAACCATCCACCTTAAATGATATGCTGCTGAATGGCGTACATTGTAACAACCCTGTGATCATTGCCAACTCTTTCAACCACCAGTTCTTGGATCTGTCATGCTACTTAGCCTCCTTCCCCTCTAGCCACCTGACGTCCACTCCTGTGGCCATGGTTCCGATGCTCTCCCGTCCACTTTTCAGGTTCCAGACTGTCACAAAAACTGAAATCCTTTAGCTGCTGCTCAAAATCCCAGACAATACTAGCTCTGGCGCCGACAGTCTTGAACCTAGGCTTCTGAAAGCTGCTGCCCCACTCATAGCCTCCCCCCCAACTAAAATCTTTAACCTGTTGCTATGTCATGGTGTAGTTCCTAATGTTTGGTAGATAGCTAGAATAACCCCAATTCTTAAGAAAGATGATCCTAAAGAGATGGCCACTATCGCCTATTGCTATCCTCTCTCCGTGCTCAGGAAAATCCTCGAAAAACTAGTGGCAAGGCAAACTATAGAGTATCTCCTGAAACACAACCTCCTCTCTGGCTCCCAGCATGGAATTTGAAAAGGCCATAGTACTGCTACTGCCCTTCTGAAACTTACCAATGACATTTACACTGCCATGGACTCCGGTCTTTTGACAGGTACCATTTTCATTGATCTCACCAAGGCTTTTGACCTGGTTGATCACGCCTTTCTCCTTACAAAACTTACCTCCCTTGGTTTTTCAGCCTAATCAGTGAACTGGTTCCGTAGCTATCTATCCAATCGACAGCAGGCTGTTGCTTTTAACTCAGCCCTGTCAGACCTATCATCCATACATGTTGGTGTCCCACAGGGATCCATACTTGGCCCACTACTTTTCTCAATTTTCATGAATGACCTCCCATCACGAGCACCTACTTGCTCTACCTTGCTCTATGCAGATGACCTTGTACTCTACCATAGTGCCAGCAATGTATCAGACATTAGTAACTCACTATCTTTAAAGTTCCAAAACATGCAATCCTGGCTAACTGCAAATCGCCTTTTTCTTAATGAAACAAAAACTCATGCTATGCTCTTTGGCTCTCCAGCAAAATTAAAAGTAAATCAGAACTCCCTCATAATATCCCGTTCTGATAATTCCCTGTTAGTCAACACCAGATCCTTTAGATACTTTGGTATTCTTCTTGATGAATCCCTGGGCTTTGATCTCCACATCACTACAATTTGTAAATCAGTCAATGCCAAAATTGGAGGAGCCTACCGCGCTAACTATGCCCTTACCCCATCAACTAGGCTTGCCGTGGCACAAGACCTTCTGCTCCCATCTTTGGCTTATGGCTCGATCACCTACCTAGGTGCAACTAAGACCTCCCTCCATACATGGGATACTACCTATAATAACATTTGCTGTTATGCGTCTGCCTCTCCTCTTTCTTTAGTTTTGACAATTGTTTTTAGGAAAATAAAAAAATAGTTATTTTGATGGTGAAAGAAGACTTTAAAAGCAGCCAAATAGTGTCAACATGACCCTCAAAATGCACCAGAATACATCTAAAACCTGATAGTTTCTGACTCCAGGCCTGCTGAGCGTTGGGAAAATCATAGTTCATGAAGATCCCACACTTCTAAATTTAGCACTACACTACTGCCTGTTCATAAAAACTGAGTTTGTAATGAGACTGCATTGTTCTAGCAGAGATTCAAATTACACTTATCTCTCTCTGTCTCTCTCTCTCTGTCTCCCAAGTATGTGTGTGTGCGCGTGTGTGACTGTATATAGAGAATACTGAATGGGCAACCATGCTCCACCATTCTTCCTCTCCTACAGGGAAATGCTAAAAAGTGAAGCTGAACAAATGTGATAACTTGACTTCTTTGTCAAGTTAAACTTTTAAATTCTTTCCCAGTCTTTTACAAAAAAAGCTTACTTTGTGCTCTGAATGGAGGCTGATGGCTTGGATAAAAAAATTTGTATTT
This sequence comes from Neoceratodus forsteri, assembly GCA_016271365.2. Classification (NCBI taxonomy): domain Eukaryota; kingdom Metazoa; phylum Chordata; order Ceratodontiformes; family Ceratodontidae; genus Neoceratodus; species Neoceratodus forsteri. Next base: position 1,736,373,191 of record CM057449.1, read on the forward strand.
CTGAAATCACTGACTGTATCCTACAGAATATGTATGTAATGTTCATCACTGCTAAACTTGATAGAGTGCACAGTGTTATATGGCCCAGGTATGCAATTTGTTTTGTGTTTTTGTTTTGTTTGATTAAAGAAACATAGAAACACAGACTTTGATGGCAGATAAGGACCACTTGGCCCATCCAGTCTGCCCATTTCCCTACATATTGGATAAGCTGCAGATTCTAGTTAATCAACAGCCTACTTCCTGCAACCCCCCACTATAATAGCCTTGTCTGTCCCATGCATGTTTGAATTCCCCCACTGTTTTAGACCTCACAATCTCTCCAGGAAGGTGGTTCCAGGCGTCCACCATTCTCTCCGTGAAAAAAAATGTCCTCACATTACCTCTGAGCCGTCCCCCCTCTATCTTTAAATTGTGCCCCCTTGTTCTTACACATCTCTTTTTATGAAAGATGCTACCCTCATGGACTTTGTTGATTCCCTTGAGGTACTTAAAAGTTTCTATCATGTCCTCCCCGCCCCTCCTTTCATCAAGGGTATACATATTAAGCTCTTTCAGTCTCTTTTCATATGGTTTCTGATGTAGACCCTGCACCATTTTAGTTGCCCTCCTCTGGACTGCTTTCATCATGTCTATGTCCTTGCATAGATGAGGTCTACAGAACTGCACACAGTACTCCAGATGGGGTTTCATCAACTGTCTGTACAGAGGGATAACTACTTCCCTTTTTCTACTTGTGATGCCCCTCCCTATGCATCCCAGTATCCCCCTGGCTCTCCTTACCAACTTCTCACATTGCTTACCCACCTTTAGGTCATCTGATATGACTACCCCCAGGTTCCGTTCCATTATTGTTGTTGTTAGTACCTCCCCAGCTATTGTGTACTGTTCTCCTGGATTTTTATTTCCCAGGTGCATTACTTTGCACTTCTTTGCATTTAATCTAAGTTGCCATATGTCTGACCATTCCTCCAACCTTGCCAAGTCCCTTCTCATCCTTTCTACCTCCCCTTGTGTATCAGCTCTGTTACAGATCTTTGTGTCATCTGCAAAGAGGCATGCCTTTCCTTCCAGACCCTCTGCAATGTCACCTACAAAGACATTAAAAGGACTGGACCCAGTACTGAGCCCTGAGGTACTCCACTAGTAACCCCTTTCTTCAGAATGTGTTCCATTCACTATTACCTTCTGTGTCCTGTTGTGCAGCCAGTTTGCTACCCAGGCTACCACCCTGGGACCCACTCCCAGGCTGGCTAACTTGATTATTAATCTTTTGTGCAAGACTGTGTCAAATGCCTTGCTAAAGTCTAGGTAGGCCATATCCACAGCCCCTCCCTGGTCTATTACTTTGGTCACCCAGTCAAAGAAATCGATTAGATTCATCTGACATGACCTTCCTGCTGTGAATCCATGCTGCTTTGGGTCCTGTGCCCTGCTGGCCTCTAGATACTCAACAATTCTTTCTTTCAGAAGTGATTCCATCATTTTCCCTACCCCTGAGGTCAAACTTACAGGTCTATAGTTTCCTGCTTCTGCCTTGATCCCACTTTAGTGAAGGGAAATCACATCTGCCCTCCTCCAGTCCTCAGGTACCAACCCATCCTCCCATGATTTGTTAAAAAGTGTGGTCAGTGGTGTCACTAGGTCCTCCTTTAGTTCTTTTAGGATTCTAGGGTGAATCCCATCAAGCCCCATTGCTTTGTCCACCTTGAGTTTTAGGAGTTCTTTCAGGACTCTTTCTTCTGTAAATGGACTGGCAACAACCCCACTACCCAGAGTGCTTCTATTGTTTGGTTTAGGTAACTCCTCCTCCTCCTCTTCTTCTTTTGTGAATACTGAGCAAAAGTATTCATTAACTTATTTCAGTAACTCTGCCTTTTCACTGTCTCCCTCTGCCCACCTTCCCTCTCCTTTATTAATCTTCACTATCCCTTCCTTAACCTTTCTATGCTCCCTAATGTACCTGTAAAAGGTTTTATCTCCCTTCTTAACTGAGTTGCCTATCTTTTCCTCGGTTTGGGCCTTTGCTTTTCCGACTGCCTTTCCCACTTCTTTCTGCTTTAATTGATACAGTTCCCTGTTGTGCTCTTTCTGTGATTCCTTATGCTTTTTGAATGCAGCCTTTTTCTCCTTACCCTTCCCTGACACCTCTTTTGAGAACCATAGTGTTTTTTTATTCCGCTTTGTTTTCTTTATTTGTTTCACACAAAGGCTTGTTGCCTCCATGATGGCAGTTTCGATTTTTCTCCATTGTTCTTCCACCCCTCCTTTCTGGCCATTTGCTAATGCATTCCTCAGGTATTCACCCATTATGCCAAAGTCAGCCCTTCTAGAGTCCAGTATCCTTGTCTTTGTATGGCTTGTCTCCATGGTTGTGCTCATTGTGAAGCACACTGTGAAGTGCTTGTTCCCAGATGTCTACTGACTTCTAAATTTGTGATCCTCTCTCCATTTGAGAGTGCCAGGTCTAATATTGCTCCCTCCTGAGTGGGTTCCATCACTAGCTGTCTAAGGCATGCCCCCTGTAGGGCATTGAGAACTACCCTGCTCTTGGATTTGGCTGCAGTCCATGTCGTCCAGTCAACAGCTGGCATATTCAGGTCCCCCATCAACAGTATCTCCCCTTTTTCAGACATTTTGAGAATGTCCTCTATCATTTTCTTGTCCATTTCCTCCCCTTGAGATGGGGGTCTGTATACAACCCCTATGCAGAATGTGATGCCATTCCCTGTCTCCATGGTGACCCAGAGTGCCTCTTTTCCTCCCCCTTTACTTTTTAGTTCTGTAGCTTTGATCCCTTCCCTTATGCAGAGAGCTACTCCACCTCCTGTTTTACCCTCCATGTTCGTTCTATAGATTGTATACCCTGGTATGTTGACATCCCAGTCATGGTTCTCCGTGTACCATGTTTCTGTGACTGCCACAATATCCAAGTGTTCCTCTTCCATCAGGGCTACTAGCTCAGAAGCTTGTTTCCCAGACTATGGCCATTGGTTCTCATTGCCCTCCATTTAATGTTGGCTTTATCTTTTTTTTTACCCCATCCCTGCTCTTATTGCCCTTGTCTATTTTTCCATTTACCCCTGTCCTGCCCTCTGTCAAGCTCTGTACCTCAGTGTTTACCCTACTACCTGCCATGTTTTGTGGGGGGAGGCTTGAACGTTCCTGCTTCCTATCAGCACCTCCCCCTTGGCTAGTTTAAAAGCTTGCCAAGGAAGCATTTAAACCTGTCACCTAGGAGCTTGTTTCCCTTCCTGGACAGATGCAGACCATCATGCCAGTATAGACCTTCATCTTTCCGGGTGGATCCCCAGTCCCCAATGAAGCCAAAGCCCTGTGCTCTGCACCAGTTTTGCAAACATTCATTAAACTGCATGGTGTGCAGTAACCTAGCCTCACCCCTGCCATAGACTGGCAGCACCTCTGACCTCTGAGAAGGTTACCGTGCTTGCTACCTGTCTGAGGCCCCTCCCCAACTCCACAAATTCATCCTGCACTGCACTGATCTCATGCCTAGCTAGGTCATTTGTCCCAAGGTGGACAATCATATCTAGTTCCCCTCTCCTGTGATGCTGTTTCTGCAATCCTGAGGATTTGCTTCCTGTCCCTCCAAGCCATGGCACCAGGCAGGCCACCTTACTTCCCTCTCCTCTCCTCTCCCTTCCCCAGGTCTAGACCCCTAACAATTGAGTCCCCTATCAGAAGCTGTTTCCTTTCCCTGAGGTGTCCCTTGCCACCCATTTGTGGGTCTCCCTTGTGGATGTCCCCAGCATTCTTCTTGGTCTCCACTGAGGGTGTCATCATAGAGGAACCTTGATTTGCCAAACTGACATATGATTTGTGTACAGGTACAACTAGAGGGCTACACCTCTGTTCCACCACCCTCACCCTCCCAGGACCCACTGTGGTCCAACTGCTCTTCACACGTGGCAACCTCTGAGGCAGTGGTTGTGGAACTGGTGCTCTTTGGGTGGGGAGGCCTCATTAGTCCTTGCCAGTTCAGCCTGGAGGTAGGCAACCTCCTCCCTCAGAGCTGACAGTTGCCTGCAAATAGGGAAGCACCACAGGTTCCAGAATGTCTCCCGGAAAACTGCTGCCCCACAGCCAGTGCATTACACCAGTCCCCATATGTCCCTCTCCCTTATAATATACAGTGAGTAATACATAAAATCTATCTTCTTTTTTTTCTTTGGTATGTACTTACCCTTTATGCACTGTGATGAGTTATTCAGAATATGACAGTTCTGCCCCAAGACTTATTAAGGAAGTGATGTCAGAACCTTGGCTATAAAGGAAATGCCACAACCACAAGCCCACATCTCCTTACCCCTCCCCCAAACAACCACCACACACATTTGTATCTAAATTTGCTCTATAAACCAACAGTGTGAGTGCAAAACTGAAACAGCTCTGTGCCTTACCCATTTGAATCACATAATCTGTCATACATAGACATGTAGCACTCCCTCTCCGTGTCAGGGGGCATGAATGGAATATGTCCGTGGGAAGAGGGCACGCACAGCAGCAGAAACACTTCCAGTGGGCATGTTACCCAGGCCCAGATGTCACACACAGGGTCCCTTTTCCTCACTGGTGCTGGATGAAAACAACAGGTTAAGTCATATTAAACAATTCCTTTCAGTAACAGAATGTCCACGTGGAACTTGAAGAAACAACAGGGATCCCAAATTCATTAAACATATTCACACATAGCTCTGGGGAGCATTGGTTAATCAGTGGGGAATACATTCAGCTTTCACATGGCCAGTACGGCCATAATAGCAGTTTTTACCTGGATCAAGGAGGTCACATAGTCTTTAGGGCAGCATTAACTAGAAACTGCTACGGTCACAAAAGTTTGAAGGCAGCACAAGTCCCAGAACAGTTCACAGTGCCCAACTGCCCATTATTCTTTACAGGCCCCCAAACTTTCAATGATCTCTATCTCTTGCTCACTCTCTCTCTCTCTCTCTCTCTCTCTCTCCATACTGACTCAGTGGGTCCCCCGCAGAACATGCAGTCCTCATGGCTTGGGGATTTGTGGGTTCCCACATGACCTCTGCATCATTTCTCAAGACTGGCAGCAACTGTTCCCAAATTAAGAAGGGGGACGCATCCCATGGAGCTCCAAATCAGCTCGCTGTCTGTACACTACACTCCCTGCCACATTCTTGTCCACAGGATCTCTGCACTAATCAGTGCAGGCTGCTAGGGCACTCTGTGACTTGCAGATGCTGGCTCCCCTCTCAACTTTAGCTGCCCTCCAAGGTACTATACAGCTTGTGGCTATTGACTCCATCTTCTTCTTCTGTGTACCCCCCAAGTGCCACTGGCTGGGGGCCAAAACCGGCAATCGACCGGCCCAACCTTGACTCACTCTCACTCCCTCGTAACTCACTCCTTCAACTGGAACTCTCTCTCCCACCTAAACTGATGGGCTTTGTCCCTCCATGCACACATGGTGACCTCCTAACCTGTGGGATGCTCCACTTGAGTGCTGAGATGAATCAATCCTGTTTTCTACTGGGCTGAATTAGGCCACAAAAACCCAGGGAGGGCCAGATAGAACTAGTAATCTCCCCGGGGGGCACATAGAAACTGATGGCAGATAATGACTGATGGGCCCCATCTATTTGCCCATTTTTAGTTATGATCACTTTTTTGCTGCAGACCCAACTTGCCCTATAGCACTATCTCTCCCGCCCAACTCCTTCCTCCTAGGATTCCTTTGTGCCTGCCCCAGGCATTTTTGAAACTCACCACTGGTTTCACCCCCACTGCCTCCCATTGAAGGCTGTTCCAGGAATCCACCACCCTTTCTGTGAAGAAGTACTTCCTCATTGTGTGTTATTGCTTGCATATAAATGCTGATTACAGCATAATAAAAAATAAACTAAAGGAATGGAACTGGAAAGAAGAAATGGTGGAGTTATCTTTGACTGACACATGGAAAATGTTAAATAACACGCTGGTACATTGTATGGAATAACATGTACCATTAATTACAAAACATGATAGTAAAGGACAATCCCCAAATGGTTTAACAATAAAATACAAAAATTGATTAAGAAAAAACAAAAGGCATTAAGAGAATACACATTGTGTAGGACATCAAAAAAAAAAAAAGGAAATCTAGCGGGATGTAACCAAAAAATATAAAAGACAAACACAAAAAGCCAGATCAGAAGCTGAATTGAAATAGGCCATCCTCACCAGGGATAATAACAATATTTTACAACTATGTGGGCAGTCTTAAGGGTGGCCAAAAACAGATTGGACCATTATATGAGGGAGAGGAAATTATTGATGATGAAACACAATGGCTAATAAATTTAATAACTATTTCATTAGTGTCTTTCAGGATAAAGATGAACCACAAAACTAAACCAAACCAGCTAAATGTGTAGTGAACAGTTACAACAAAACATCTATAAATGAAACAGAGGCACTGGCAAGATTGAAAAAATTGGACATAAATAAGTCGGAAGGACCAGATGGATACCATCCAAAATTCCTTCATGAACTTGCAGAGGAGCTGGCTAGTCCCCTTGCTGTTTTATTTAACTTATCTCTGGTACAGAACATGGCAATTCCAGAATGGAGACAGGCCCATATCACCCCAGTATTGAAACAAACTCTGGCCAGAGTTGATATGGCTGTGGAGAGCTTTTGGGATGCTTTTACCCATTATTTATACTGAATTTGCACAATGCAGATCTGCTGTGAGGCAGTTTCAATGCAGACTTCCTTTTACACATTTTTACAATGTATTTTCCTAGAACATGCCTGCTGATTTCTATATATTTAGCCTGGATAGTTCACAGAAGAAATGGCATCTTATTTTCAGGTGGCAGAGCACTGGCAGTAGGATACTGGAATGTGTCATACATAGGCACGAGCTGTGTGAGGGCAATAACGCCCAGTGGCCATACACCTCAGGCACTTGCATGTGGATCCATCGTCCCGGTGCCAATGCACTGCTCAGTGCAGGTGACAGCTGATGCTGTACCCACTCACACAGGTTGTAGAACAGGCATGTTGCAGCTGCCCTCTCATTCATTTGTACAATCTAGGAACCACGGACGCGCTATCCATAGCCTGAAGTCTACACTGCAAATTGTATTGCAGGATACTGCACCCCATGGCACCCAGGATACCTCAGCAGTCTGGAGGTTGACATGTTACACAGGGGAATGGTGGAGAGTGTGGGCCTGCAGCTGTGTATGACAGCAGGAAGATACAGCATCAACAAGGCATGCATTGAAGGTATGTCCATTTCCTCTTATGGTTTGTCAGTGACATACACACGGCTGTGTACACTGGTGGCTCTGCAGCTTGTGTAGTGCCCTAATGCATGGTACAGTCACTTGGGTCATTCTGGAGTGCAGGTCCCCAGTCTGGGTCCAGTGCAGTCAGTCGCTGGCCATGGCAGGGTGTGGAGGACAGTGCCAGTCTCTGCAACAGCTTGGGTATGGGGGAGTGGAGGTGTCTGCAAACCAAGGTGGTGGGTGGGGGTCCTCTATGCTATCAGTATGGACCGTGGGTTCCTCTGGTGCGATTGGGTCCAGGGGGGTCCTACACTATGGAGCTCTTTGGGGATGGCATTGAATTGATCGGGCATGGGAGGGGGTACCTCTAGTCCATCAGGACTGCCAGGCTGCTGTGTACCTGGGTGCACTTCTGCAGCCCACCTGTGGGTGGCTAGCAGGGTTAGGCCAGCTATTCATGGTCTAACTGTGGGCCGTACTGCTCTGGACTGCTAGGGGTGCATTCCCACTGAGTATGCCACAGTACGGCATATGTATGAGAATGCATCCTTGACTTGCACAGCATACTATTTGTGTGCACCCTGGCCCATTCCCTTGTAGCCTGTGCATCCTGCACGTTTGAATATCACACTGCGGCGCATTGTTGGAGCTGCGTAGCACATCTCCCTTTTCTGCTGGGATGCACCGTGCATCTCATTTGATTATGGGGGCCCTGGATTAGGCTACCCTGAAGAAATACATAATATGACCCCTCTAAAAACAAAATATTGCATCTAATCTGGGACAGCCCGAGTAAATACAGTGCAAAAAATGTGTAAATGAAGATCCCTATGACAATGAGATGTGGCATCTCCCCTGCACTATCCAGGATACAAAATATAGGATATGAAATATTTAAAGAAAATCTACTCTAGAATGAACTTCACTGTGTTCACTGACATAAACAGTTTCTTTATTGTTTTATAACATATTAGAATGCAGTATTTATTTTGAATGTTGTGGGCATGAGGATGTGTGTACAGAGTGTGTGTAGGTGTTTGCTGTAGCTCAATATATTTTGTTCCCCAAAAAGCATAGTAGAAAATGCCTGCTGATTGCTACATATTTAGCATGGGTAGTTCACTGAAGACCTGGCATATGTCTGAGACAGTGCTTATCTGATAGTGTCTTTAGAGGTTAAAAAAACAGTGTAAGTTATAGATTTGCTGGGAAAGGGATGTCATTTATGAGGTATGAATCTTTCTTGAAAGACAATACATTCCCAAGTGACACTAGTAGGAAGAAGCTGTTTAAATGCTAAGTATTTAAATGTGCAAGTTGTTACATTCCAAAGGGGAGTAAACAAATCTCCAGTTTAATAGGCAACCAATATTTAACACATATTTAACAAGCTGTTTCCATTTCCAAATGGTATCTGAGCAGCATCTTGGAGTTATGTCTCCAACATTCTTAACAGAAAGAAGGGAGTATTTTATTTCAGTTGGTCTGGAAAGATACATAGAAAAGTCCAAAACATGTATTCCAAGATACTCCATTTTCCAGCTACAAATAGCAAGATGGTTGTAGACTCTGCCCACAGCCATAAAAAGGTGACAGAAAAGATGTAGCAAACTATTGCCCAATCAGCATAACTTCAGTCCTGGGAAAAATGATGGAATGGTTTATAAAGGTATGAATTGATGCGCATATGAAAGAGGAGGGACTGATTCAGTATCACATTCATTTTTGATTAATACACTGGAGGAAACTGAACTAGACTGAAATCTTGTATTGTGGGTAAAATCATGGCTCAATAATAAACAACAGAGTCTGTATTAGGGGCTACTTGTCAGAGTGGGGATCACTGACAAGTGGAGTTCCACAAGGGTCAATTCTTGGACCAACTCTATTTAATATCTTTGTGTCCAGCATGAAAACATCGAAAGACACGTGGCTCTGCAAATATGCAGACGATACAAAGTCGGAAGCTATAATAAACAGCACCAAGGCAGCAAAAAATTTTCAATTACAAATACTTCATTTGGAAACATTGGCCAAACAGCACAAACTTGGCTTTCATGAAACAAAGTGCAAAGTAATGCACTTTGGTTACAATAAAATCAAAGCTGAAAATAAAATCAATAACAGTATCATTGCAACAACAGATAGTGAAAGGGACTTCGGTGTAATAATTACCAACACATTGAATTTTCAGAACCAAGCAAGGGAAGTGGTAAGGAGAGGTAATAGGATCAAAGGAAAAATCCTGAGGTACATCAGAAGTTGAAAAAAGGGAAGTGATAATCCCCCTATTTTCATCACTGGTAAGACTCATATGGGAGTATGGCGCAACCTTTTGTTTCCCCAAAATATCGGTTGCAGTAAGCTCCTGGAAAGGGTCCAGAGAAAGGGTACCAAAAAGGTTCACACATTAAAAGAAATGAAATATGAGGACAGATTGCAAGAACTGGGTTTACACTCGCTAACCTATAGAAGGATCAGAGAAGACCTATGTTATGTGTACGAGGCCTTCCAGAGTGATGTTATACTGGTATCATCAGATTTGGACAAGAAAAAGAGTAACAAATCATCAAGGTTCCATAACTTACAATTGAAGGGAGAATTCTATCGAACCTCTATAAGGAGTAAATGATTCAGTCAAAGAGTGGTCAATACTTGGAATGTCCTGCCTGAATATGTGGTAACAAGTCTTAGTATGGAGTCCTTCAGGAGGGCTTTGGACAAACACATGGGTCAGGACTAAACAAAAGTTTACCACTGATACGTGGTGAGTCATAATAATGGCCCAAAGCTACATAACTTGTATCTTAATCTACAAACCTAGGAACCTATAAATCTGGACTATGTTACGGGGGCATGAAGTGATCCATGCATTTTGGCTCAAGAGGTTAAACTACTAGTATCTTCAACCTTAGTCCAACAAGGCACAGCCAAAACAACCTACATCTCCAGTCTGCCCAAGTCGGCCTAGGTACCAAAATTAAAATCAAGGGCAAAGCTGTACAAGCAATAAATGTACATCTTAGGGGATCAAGCACAGCCTTGGAGAAAACAGCCAGTGATGAATCTGGAATGAACCTGCGCTCCTGCGTAACACTCCAACTGCCTGAGGCGCCTGCCTACGCTGGAATCAACCTGCTCCAGCATGAACTCCAGGCAGAAGACACCAGCACCTCTTCCTGCCAGGGCCTTTCAAAACCTATATTCCATCAGTAGTCAGCTGTGATAAACCAGTAGCTGTGGCCAAACAAGACCTTTGGCCTGTTACACTGCTTCTACAATGAAGGTCAATTATTATATGTCCTTTGTGTGGTGTTTCTCACTCTGGGCCCAGCATAGAAGCATCAAATCCCATAGAAAGTGTAATGGCTAATTCACTACACTATCCTAGGGTGAAGCCCATCCAGTATGCCCACTCCAGTGACCGCCTGCCATCCCAGTGCCACAAGCGCAGCCTACCTTTATGCTACCTAGTCACCACCAACAACCACTATCCCCAAAGTTGGTGATGCTAAAGCACCCTGTTACACAAGGTCCTTGCACCCTAATTGGTACCCTCAGAGGTACACCGTAGATAGCTAGCACTTAGGCACATGTTATACTAACATATAGGGCGAAGGGCATCTACCATACAAGAGTAGATGTCAGAATATGAATGCATATTGTTGTAATACACTTTGCTTGCTAATACATATATTCTTCTATGTATTTTTCTGTGTATTTCTTACTTGCATGATGCCAAAGCATCTGTGTCCTTGGGAATAATTATGATATGTAAGTCGGCATTGCCACCTTTTGGTGATTTGTACTACTACACTGAGTTATGTAAGACTCTGTATAAGAACTCTTTTGTTCATAAACTGATGACTATACAAAATTATATAATGTTATCTTGGACTGTGGAGCCACCTCTAATTTAGCCAATAGGGCTCATCTCTGTAACTAGAAATGTTTCTATCTTACAGTAACCATAGTAATTATCATAGGTGTATAATGTAATACAGTTGTCTTGTACCTCAGAGATCCCAGAAGACACAGAGAAACCTCAAGGTATAGCGAACGCTTAGCACTTGCTCACGGTTTGTATTGGTAAAAATTGCTTAGGGCAACTGTGATTTATCCTTTTGGTAGCAATAAATTTGTTTACTACTGTTATGCAACGTGTCTGTGATTACTTGCATTCCCAATATTGCCAAGAACCTGAAAGTGAGGTTTAGACCTCCTAACAAACTGGCGACCATGTGCAGGTGATATTTGGTGTTTGTAAGTTTTCACTTGTTGCTAGAACTTTTTCCCTTTCCCATGGGGACAGTAGGTGTGCATTCCTGTATCACCTCTCCCATTTTAAATCAGTTTGTAGTCACTTACAAAGTCTGGCTGCCATCCTTTCGGGTGTGGTCGATGCCGACTTGACTCACTCCATTACAGCTTTGATTTGTAAGTCTACAACTTTTACAGTAGCCCGGCTGTGTATTAAGTGCTCCTGCTGTGGATCGATGTGCAGCATGGCGCCTTTTTCACAGTTTGATTTTTCGTTCCCTCCCACAGAATGGCCACCGTATCAAATATCTGTGCAGAACTGAGACTCGATGTCTCAAACTTCCTTACCTCCCATGGAGGATGGGCTGACTTTGTGCGGGACGCAAGTCAATCCGAAAACCCTATATGGGGGATTTCAACCCAGTACACAGAGACGAGACAATCAGCCAATAAGCGCCATGCTAAAGGGTTGATGGTTACGACTCTCTCTGCTACTCTGGAAGCCTTGGAAGTGAGGTTTTGAACCCTTGATCTGCAAATTTCATCTCTTAAGCAACAGATGGGTTTGCAGGAAACAGAATGTGTTAGACTGCAGCAGAACTTGGAGTCTGAACTCCAAACTCTGCGGAATGAAAAGGATTCACTTTTGCATCATTCAGCTCAAGCTGGAGAACAGGAACTGTGTATGTTGAAGCAGGAGTGTGAAAGTTTGAGACAGGATAAGGGACAGGCATTGCATATGAATGATTTGCGAAGTGCTGCAAATGCTCAGTTGAGTGAGGAGATGGGAGAACTACAGGAAGAGATGAACCAGGTATGTAATGACTTAGAAGTATCTATTAGGGAAAATAGTGAACTGAGCGCCATGTATAGAGTGTTGCAAAAGCAAAAGCAAGATAAGGTTGATATGGTTGTTGCAAGTGTGAGTCATACTGAATGTCAAACCAAGATGGTGAAACTGCTCCATCAGCGGGAGGTTCTGCCTGGCCATGTTAAGGCAATGGGAGGCATAGCCCCTGCCTTACATATGTCATCTGAAGGGGAGTTGTCAGATGATGACATCGCTCAATACAATGCCCAGTCACACCCCTACTATGGCCCAGAGACCCGCCCAGCCATCCACAACATGGTGGGTCCCACTACACCCTCACCATGTCATCGTCATTGATGACGGCGCCCATCATGGAGAGCACAATATGGTGGCCCCATGATGGGGAGAGGACCAGGCCTGGTCCCGACGGCACCACTGATAGCCGTTATTAATGTGGAAGATAGGCATGAGATAGAAACCATGATTGAAACTGCAATAGGCAATGTACTTCTTCCTGAGAGAAGTAAACGGGCCATTAAAACCCAGATTAGGCAGCTTCTGCAGGAGGCTGGCACTCAGGAGGGTATTGTCTGCACTGTGGCCAAGGCTGCAGCTCTGGCTGCCCTGAATGGTGCTCAAGACAATCTACCTCTGCCTGATCGACCCAGTAATCCCCTACAAATGGCCTACTCTGTTCAGCAACTACAGTAGCTGACAGCATCGGTCGGATGAATCCGTCCGGCAACCTCAGCTGTCACTTGGAAAAGGTATGTTCTAAATGTGAGATGCTTAGCCTTGCTGCAGAATACCAGGTCCAAATACTATGCCAAACCATTGATCCTAGTTTGTGGGCCAAACTCCCCGTTGTCATTCACCAGGATGGGAATGTTACCTTTGATGACGTTGCAGCTGAGCTCATTTCTGCTCACAGCCCAGGTGTTGTAGGAGTGATGCTTGCATACCCTGTAAAACAGAATGCAAAGGAAAGTCCAGCGACTTACCACCAGAGACTTTGGATGGCCTACTGAGCAGGAAAACACCTGGCATAAGAAGCTGCAGATGCAGATCTTATTGAATATAAGACCCTGTTCCTTAGGAACATGATTCCAGCAGTATGAAAAAAGGTAGAGCCAACCACCTACCCCAATACGGATAGGTTTGCCGACATCCTTCGGAAAACCGAGAGAGTTTACCAACTCTATATCCGTGATCTGGGCTCTGGTTCCAAGAAGGTAGCCGCCGTGGAGCCTACTCCAGAGGCCACGACGCACTACACTGTGGAAGGGCAGGATCAACACCAACAGGCCCAACACCAGCAGGCCCCTTCAGCTGATAACCAACACCCCCAACAGGCCCATCAACAACAACCGCAACAGCAACAGCAGTGGGGTGGGAACTGGAATTGGTATAAGTATAAAAAGCATAAGGGTAAAGGTACTGTAAACCACAACAGCAAAGAACAGGCTCTTCATATAGGGAGATAGCCAAAGAGAATCGGAAATTCTGAGAGCTCCTGGGACAAGTGCATTCTGTAGCGGATGCTGTTCCTGCACAGGCCCTTGCGGTGGTACAACCAGTGACCCAGACCACAACAGGTCATGGGGACACTGGTGGTGCAGGCCCTCAGGCTCATACAGGCCTGAACCCAGAAGCTCCTCCCTATATAGCATCAGTGCAGCATGGTGAAGTGATTCACAAGAGTCAGGCCCAACCTCTCTATGTTCCCAGCAGTACAGATTGACAATTACAGGCCCCAGTCTGGATTGTAAACAAGTTAGTCTTGGATACAAACTGAAGGCCCTGCACCGAGGCCAAGGTCAGGGACCGCCTACTAGTAGTCTTGCTAGATACAGGTGCAGCTGTATCTGTGTTACATGATGAACATCCAGACACATCCCCTTGGTCCACCAGATGGAGGACCAGCATGTCAGGAGTTGATGGTACTAGGCTACCTGCATACTGTTCTCTACCCCTACCAGTAGAGATAAGCCATCTAAAGGCCTCACATACCTTCCAACTAATGGTATTGCATGACCATCCTAGTATCATAGGGATTGACTTCCTCGCACCACACGGTTGTGTGGTGGACCTAGCTAACATGCTACTGCTACAGATTCAGGGTCAATATCATACCATTTTGATTCCTGATTCACACGTCGTGGCAATGATCTCTGCCAATGACAAGGAGTATACCATCATAGATTTGTTCAAGACTCGAGAACTTTTTCCAAAGCTTCTCCCCATTTTGCAATGACATTTGGAAGCATTTGAAATTAACAAACATGACTTTGGCAGAATGCACACTGTCATCGAAGTGCCAGGTCCAGCAAATGAGAGGCAAAGGCAATATCCTTTCCCATCTGAGGCCTTGCCTTCCCTGAGAGAGACGATCAAGTCGCTCCTCAAGCAAGGAGCAATCAGAACTTGTGTTTCCACTGCTAATTCCCCAGTGTGGCCCGTGAAAAAACCTACAGGCACCTGGAGACTTACTATTGACTACAGGAAACTGAATCAGGTCACCCCCAGTTGTTCCCCAACTGTGGCATCAGCACCTGACGTGCTATGACTCTTGACCCCTGACCTGAAATGGTTCAGTGCCCTGGACATTTCCAATGATTTTTGGTCATTACCATTGGCCCTCAAGAGTCAATATAAGTTTGCCTTCACCTTTGAAGGAAGACAGTACATGTGGACTTGCTTGCCACAAGGATTCCATAATAGTCCTTCCCTGTTCCATCTGCACACGATGGATGCCCTCGAGAGTTTCTCTACTCCCCAGTGTCTCTTGCAATATGTGGATGACCTGTTGCTGGCAACAGCCACACAGGAACAACATTTGGGTCTCCTGGACAAACTACTGACTCTCATCCAGAGAGCAGGCTTGAAATGCAATCCAGCAAAAGCACAACTATGCCGGAAAGAAGTACTCTTTCTGGGTCTGAAAATAACTGACCACGGTCGAAGCCCCACCTGGAAGAAGGTACAGGGATTGCAGGACTTGCCATTGGCCACAAGCGTGGCAACTCTTCGAAAGTTTCTAGGTATGGTGAATTATTTGAGAGATTTTATTTGTGATTTTGCTCAGAAAGCTGTTCCTCTGTATGAGTTACTCAAGAAGGATGTCCCATGGACTTGGGACCCTATACACACCTGGGCTGTGATGTCACTGAAGCAGGCCTTGGCCTCCGCCCCAGCTCTGGTTAACCCCAATCCAGCACCATCATTCCATCTGGAATGTGCCACCTCTGACATTGCCATGTCAGCAGTGCTGGCCCATAAGATTCATGGCACCCCAAGACCCATTGCATATGCATCACAGCTTTTGACCCCAGTGGAACAGAAATATGGCCTTTGTGAAAGGAATCTTCTGGCCACCTATTGGGCTGTCAAGCACTTCCTGTATATCATTGGGTACTCACCACTGATTATCAACACCAACTACACCCCAACTACCTTCCTGATCTCAGGCAGAGTATAGGATGGGTCAGTCTCTAACACCAGACTGACACACTGGTCACTTCTTCTCCAGGATAGAGACATACAGGTGCAACCGACAAAAATTCCATCTATGCTGGCTCATGGACTCCTTTTCCAAGCAGAATCCCATAACTGTACACTGCAGTCACCTGATCTTCCAGATCCAGGTCCTTTCCTCCCTGCCACGCCACAAATACTTGATAACACCTCTTTGTGTTGCGTCTTTACTGATGGTTCAGCATCCTACTATCAGGGAGAACAAATTGCAGGGATGGGTGTCTTAGTGATTTACCCTTATGGGAACACTGTCAAAATATCTAAATGCTGTAGTGTAGCATCATCACAATATGCAGAGATGGCAGTGGTGGCCTGTGCCCTCGAGTTCATCCAACATGGGACAGAGGATACCATCATTTTTACAGACTCTAACTGAGTTTGTTGTTCTCTTACAAAATTCCTTCCTTTTTGGCAGAAGAACTCCTTCCTCTCCTCTGATGGCAGCCCAATGAAGTACAAGGAATTGGTAATATACATACATTCACTGGCACAGAAATTTGCAAACAAACTCTATGTACATAAAGTGAAAGCTCATTCTCTCCATGACCCCTAGCATGCATTCAATGATACAGCAGACACCCTTGCCAAGGAAGGGGCCCGAGGGAGGGACACCTGGATGATGGACCATCCAGAGGCCAATGCGGCTGTACAAATTGCAGCAATCAGAAAGAAATCTGAACCCTTTTCCCCCTTGGACCTTTCAGCAGCCCAACATGTTGATACTGAACTCAAAGAAGTGTTCAGATTCCTTGACAAGAGTACCGAAGAGAAACTCCCAACACATAACCCCTACCAGAGGCATGAAGGTAAGTTACACTTGTCACCTGATGACAAGCTCATCTGGTATCAACCAGATGATTCCACCACCAAGTTGTGGGTGGTCCCCAGACACCTGAGATCTAAATTCTTGCACCAAGTGCATGATACACCCACTGTTGGACACCAGGGAGTGGAAAATACCCTCCAAAGGTTTAAGACCACCGCCTGGTGGCCTGGTGTCACCAAAGATGTTAAATAGTACATAGACAACTATCTCAGTTGTGCGTAAAATAACTCCATCCCTACCAAACAAAATGCCGAACTCTTACCACAACTACACTCTGGCCCTTGGCATGCCATACAGATTGATTTTATTGGCCCTCTGACCAACACCAGCAGAAATAATAAGTATGCTCTTGTGGTAACTGACCTCTTCTCTAAGTTGGTTGAAGCTTTTCCCACTAAGACATGCACTGCAAAGACTACTGCCAAAATCCTGGTGGAACAGATTTTCTCCAGGTGGGGCCTACCTCTCAAGGTAGCCTCTGACAAAGGAACTAGTTTTACAGGTGAGTTGATGAAAGAATCCCTTGAACTCCTTGGAGTTCAACAGAATTTCCACATACCTTACCACCCCCAATCCTCAGGTCAAGTAGAAAGAGCTAACAGATAGATTAAGCAAATGCTTTCCAAGTTCATTGAGGACAATCCCAAAACCTGGGATTCCTTACTGCCATTACTCCTTATGGCAATTAGGGGTACACCCTCAGCCACCACCCAGCTCACATCCTTTGAGGTGATGACTGGCAGACGGATGAGATTACCTGAACAACTGTTGTTTGACCTGCACACCCCCACTGCAGACCGTGTGTCTGTAGACCAATACATGGAAAAACTCAGAAATGACCTCATACACACACACACTTGTATGCTGCCAACTGCATGGGCAAGGCCCAGCAACAATCCAAAATACAGTTTGACAAACATGCACAAGCAATGGATTGGCAGGTTGGAGATCAGGTAATGGTACTCCGACTTGCACATCCCACCCGTTCCTTCTCCAATAAGTGGGAAGGCCCATACCCCATTGTCAACAAGCTCAGTCCAGCAGTCTATCAGGTTAGGCTCCTGCATAACAATAAGTTGACTGACAAATGGTTACATGCAAACCAGCTGAAACTGTATAAAGGAGCTTAACTACTTTTCCTCACCCCATTGGGCAGAATAGTACTAACATACTAATCTTCGATCTTCCTTTTCAGATACACTGACAAGATGGCGATCTTGTTCCATTATCTCCTCATCTCAGGAGTTATCCCCTGCATCCAAGGCATGGTACCGAACCTCCTACAACACCTCGATCCTCCAGCACCTCCTCCAGAGGGAGTATCCATCAATATACCAGATAGTCTGATCACTGTCCAGGAAGGTTCCAATGCTTACCTCACTGCCTCAGTTGTTCCTCCTGATAAATCTACCCTACAAATTGAGTGGCATACCACATCGCAAGGACAAATTCTCCCTGTGGCCAAACTCTCCAAAGGAACTTTCCAGGGTTGGCCCAATGCTAAATTATCCCCAAACGGTTCTCTGTCCTTGTTACAAACTGCATTAAGACATTCTGGTTTGTACAACATTACTGCCTTAATTGATCCTTCATACTGTAATTCTTTGTCTAGAGATTCTGCTGAGAAATTTTGTGCTATACACCACATGGCTTCTGCAGCCATGCACCTCTCTTTGTTACCACCTACTAATAAACAGCTTTTGGAATGCCCAAAGCATACCCCTGGTCCCCGTATTGGTCTAACAGCCACCGGCCTCCCAGGTTCATTGATTAACAACTTACAGTTTATGCATATACCTGTTTTGTTTAATCTTACTGGAATATGAAAGAATTTGGTATGTGTCACAATACTAACACTTCAGCATTTTATAGTTCATTATTGCTTGATAATTTAGCTGCATCTCAGATTCGTACTCAAGACCCTATTGCTGGGGTCCATTCTACTGAACATAGAGGCAACTTCAGGAGAAAACCCACTCCTGATGATCTAAATCATAAACGAAAGACACGTGAAGTTGACAGTTCTGATGCTACAGGTGCAACAGGTACTGTCACAGACCTCTTTGGTACAGCTATGTCTATTTGGAATAAAGCAGACATTGCTGCTATCAAAGCTCATTCTGCCAAGTTCTCCACTGATTTGGTTAATGATATACTACCCCCATTATTGCACGGTGTGGATGGCCTTAGTCAGGAAGAAAGATACACTGTATACAACATGAACGACATTGCTAAGGCATTCACTGATTCAAGAGATAAGATCAACGCACTCATACAACAAAACAATAAAGAAGCAGATAAACAATACATTGCTAGAGAAATCCTTTGCTTAGCCTATGGCTCTTACATCATCACTACCATCAACAATCTCTTCCATGATCTAGAATCTGGAAGAATTCCTGATATCATACATGACAGATGCATTTCCAAATGGTATTGTCCATGATGTAAAACCCCTGGCTGTATTGCCATGTGTATGCAACAAGTTTAACCATTCCTCTTTCTACAGCTAGGAACTTGGGGTTTGTGACCAGACACCCTAATACTGGTCCTTGTTTTGCTGCTAAGAAATGTTCCATAACAGATACCATGTTTTTTTTTTTACTGTCTCTTTACCACATTTTGATCCCACTACAGCTTTGTTCGACAAGCTTACACTGGTCCATTCGATTGGGCATTTGGACGAACACATCTACAGAGAACGCCTGGATCTACCACCTCTACTGGTTTTCCATTCTTTCCTGGATGACTGGGTGGCTCTGCACACAGACTGCTGTGAAGAAGCAATACATTTACTTGTGCCGATGTGATGTATTTGATGTTATTCAACCTGTTTGTGGTTATTCTCCAGATAGCATTGATTGGACTTTCACCATGGATGATGACATCACCAAGAATGGCACTGACTCATTGGACTCAACTTTGGCTCTGGATAAGCTCTACCAATCATATCATGAGGAGGCTCATCGCCTGTCAACATGGATTTCAAAGATGGCCTACACCTGCCTTGTCCAGTTGCAAAAGTGGAGACTCCCTACTGTTCGCTCTCAGTATAATTCCGATGGGGAGTACTGTGTGGTTACAAATTTTAAAAGCTATACTTATGGATCTGTTACATGTGTTATTGATTACTCCAATTTCTGTTTTGACCCCCACCAGCAGACTGTCATTGGACATACCTTCATCACCCCGTCCCCCTCCTCGATGCAGACATCATTGATGGTAACCCCGATTACCTGCTCACACTGTTTGAATACTTACCTTATTTTAATGTACACATAGACCCACTGACACTTACATTAAAATCACTTTTAGACAGGAAAGACACACACCTCATCCACATTAGCAATAATATGACAAAGGCCAATGAAGCTATCCTCTCAGTGATTAATGATGGTGACATGAATGACGTATTGACTAACACCTGGTTAGAGATTACTTTTAAAGAGTTTTATTATTATACAAGCATTTTTAATCTTAATTTAATTATTATGCTTTGCTGCCTACGGCACACACTGTGCCAACACCGTGAGCAGTTCGAGTTCTTTTACAAAGCTTGTGCATCGTGTTTGTAAATGACCATTGCTCTCTGGCCTTTCCCTAGATTTGCCTGTGTTGCCCTTGGAGGCAACAAGGGGGGGAATGTTACATGAGGTCCCTGCACCCTAATTGGCACCCTCAGAGGTACACCATAGACAGCTAGCACTTAGGCATATGTTACACTAACATATAGGGCTAAGGGCATCTACCGTACAAGAGTAGATGTCAGGATATGAATGCATATTGTTGTAATACACTTTGCATCTGTGTCCTTGGAATAATTATGATATGTAAGTCGGCATTGCCACCTTTTGGTGATTTGTACTACTGCACTGAGTTATGTAAGACTCTGTATAAGAACTCTTTTGTTCATAAACTGATGACTATACAAAATTGTATAATGTTATCTTGGACCGTGGAACCACCTCTAATTTAGCCAATAGGGCTCATCTCTGTAACTAGAAATGTTTCTATCTTACAGTAACCATAGGTAATTATCATAGGTATATAATGTAATACACTTGTCTTGTACCTCGGAGATCCCAGGAGACACAGAGAAACCTCAAGGCATAGGGAACGCTTAGCACTGGCTCCCGGTTTGTATTGGTAAGAACTGCTTAGGGCAACTGTGATTTATCCTTTTGGTAGTAATAAATTTGTTTATTACTCTTAAGCAACGTGTCTGTGATTACTTGCATTCCCAATATTGCCAAGAACCTGAAAGTGAGGTTTAGACCTCCTAACAACCCTTTCCCTCTGCTGTGCACTGCTCATATTGGCCACCTCCCCTTATTGTAAGGAGGGGGTTGATATACCCTGTCGCTTATCATCAGACAACCAACTATACTTTAATCTGCTTGTTTTTACAGGCATTTTCAGCCATCAGCAAAGTGTGAACAGGACCAGCCTGCTCAAGAAAACTCTCCAACCAGTTCCAGTGTAACTAGCTATCTTTAAGGAAATAAAGCGGACATATTTTGAATACCTGCATTGCCTTGCTAGCGTATGATGTAATTTCCATCTGTGAAGTAAATTACTGACAAGTCTAAGAATACTGTAACTGCAGTAAAAGGGGTGCATTCACAAAACATCTGGGAGTGTCATAAGCCCCAGGCGCCCCAAACATATGGTGCACGCGGCTTGCGGCATTCCCCAGCTGGCGATCGGGATTCTCGATTCCATGCATCGATTGCCGCATGTTAGACCAGCTTTTTCTGGCTTAGCTTGTGGCAATCTTGGGTACTCATTTTATGGGGCTTGCGCCAAGTATTTGGCACAAACTGACATAAAGCAGGTAAAGTGTCATAAATGCACCTGATCTTCTTGAATCGGGCACATTCTGCAGTGAACTGTTTGACACAGTTTTGCCATCCACTGGGTTTGACATAGGGCTTCCTGCAAGCCTGGCGTCAACCTTTGTGAATCCAGGCCAAGTGTCTGAAACTGTGTTTCAATGTCTTCATTTCACTGAAACAATTAACAATAACTGGTAACCCCCTTTATGAACATGTTTTTGGGTTCCACAAAACTCCATAATAACTGGGTGTGGCATCACACCCAGTTATTGCAGTGTTTCAATCTGTCATTTTTGAACAGCCGATAGCTCACATTGAACAATGTCTGCACAAACCTACATGTGCAAACCAAGAAACAGTTTCCCCGCTAAGAAACTGAAATCTCCATCACAGAATCATGTCACAGACCTGCACTAAGTGAAACAGATCCTCTTCTTACTTTGTCAAAGTTGGTTATATCCTGCTGGCCCAGAGGCGCTGAGGGTTGAGGCACTGGACACCACACCTCGCTCCACGCTGGCGACCCAGGTTTGAGAGTGAACTCAGGTCGCTGGTGGGCTGGCCGTGGGAGATAGGCTTGAGCATCCCACGACAGCCCGCCTTTTCCGGGGAGGGGGGAGGCCGATGCCCATGCACTTGCCTGACTCTGAAT
Source organism: Neoceratodus forsteri (assembly GCA_016271365.2). Taxonomy (NCBI): domain Eukaryota; kingdom Metazoa; phylum Chordata; order Ceratodontiformes; family Ceratodontidae; genus Neoceratodus; species Neoceratodus forsteri. Next base: position 1,736,395,377 of record CM057449.1, read on the forward strand.
GGAGACTCAGAGTACTGCAAGCCCCAACTGTAGAGGAAGGGTGGTCAATACATAGTGCAGACGTTGGCACACTGTGCCTTGATGTCAGGGGCTTGCACTTGGTAAGGGGAGGGGAGAAAAAGTGAGAAAAGGCCTGTCGACGCCAGGAAGATAGGCTTTCTGGAGCATGCCTCCAATGTGCCCCGCCCACTTAGCCACCTCCAGACCAACTCAATGAAGGATTATGGGGTGTCTGGTCCCCCACTTTGTCCCCACTCAGGGAGAAAGCTGCAGCTCCATGGGGCCTGGAGGTGGGTTTGGGTAGAGCGGGAGATAGGAGGATGACTCCTTGGGAGCCCTGAAGGGTTGGAATCGGCAGGGTGAGGGGTAGATAAAGACTAATTTCAAAAAAAAAGTTGGATATATCCTGAAATGAAAAACTGTTTGTTCTATAGTTTTACTCTTTTTAATTGTAACACTACCAATCAGTCCAGACTGCAATTCACCTGGGCATTCATTCCTGGGATATGGTAAGACAACTGAAACATCATTGCTGATATTGCTTTTGGAAAACTGTTATTTGTATTTTGTACATAATAAAGCTTTTGCTGCAAGTTGTTGCTATCAAATGAGTCCTATAAACTTGTTCCAGTGAAATAAAGTGTAGATCTTTAACCTTAAAATCACATTTTTTCATTATTTATTTATGTTTTTTTTACTCCCTGCACCAGTTACTATAAAAAATAAAAAACACAAGCAGGTGTGTGTCCTTAAGATTTTTTTACTCACCCATGGTGTGGAATGGACTCATAAACCTCTCGAGCTTCGCTTTTGAGGTTCATGGGTCATCAAACACCTCAGGTAAGTAAAAAAATCTCATATGTTATTGCCTATACATTATTCTCTATATAACCATTACACCTGGCTATCAAAAAGTAGCAGCCAGTATGCACTGGGATCTCCACTACTGTTTTGGGACTGTCTCTGGAGGCTACCAGGTGAGTGGGTGTCTAGATGATCTGGCCTCAAAGTTGTGATCCATCAACAGATGTGAGAGGTGAGGAGCTTAGAAACTCTGTGTACCACTGCAAGTGACCTTGAGAGCACCCTGGCTCCCTTCTGTCTGTCACTTAGCTCTACCCACTGGACTATGTCAGTCATTACCAGTGAGCATGCACTGAGGCTGCATTCTGGTAACCAATCCACCAATCTCCAATGGCAGGAGGGGTTAATATGCTCCCCCCTCCAAGAAATTAGTTCCATCCTCTGAAATAACAGATCTGTGGTGATACACTCTCCCAATGCACTATATAAGGGGGGGGGGCTGTGCTAAGTCCCCTTTACCAAATGACCATTGTGGGCGTGGGTGGTGGGATTAGGGTCCCATGTAGGTGAGCTGGCAAAAAGTCTTAGTGTATGTATGAGAACTGCTGAGGTGTAAGAGCTGCTCATGTGTATAATATGTGGGTATGGGTACTGGAAGTAGGCTGTAATGTATATAGGTGAGCAGGCGATGATTATGATGATTGAACATGGGTGCTAGGATTAGGCTGGGTATATCTAGGTGAGTTGCTCATGCCTAAAATGTGTGGGCATGGGTGCTGGGAGTAGACTGGGTGTGTGCGGGTGAGCTGCTGTGGTGTATAATCTGTGGGCATGGATGTTGGAAGAAGGCTGGGTGTATTTAATGAGTTGGCGAGGGGTATCAAGTGAGAGCATGGGTGGTGGAAGCAGACTGGGTGTAGGGGAGCTGCTCAGTGGTACAAAGTGTGGGCATGGAGCTTGGCAGTAGGCTGTGTGTATGTATGTGAGCTGCTCAGTGCTACAAAGTATGGGTATGGGTAGTGAGAGTTGGCCGTGTGTGTGTAGGTGAGCTGGAGAGGGGGTATGCAGTGTTTGTATGGATGCTGTGCATAGGCTGTGTGTGTGTGTGTGTGTGTGTGTGTGTGTGGTGTGTGTGTGTGTGTAGGTGAGTGGCTCACATGTACCTAGTTCAGGTATGGATGTTTGTAGAATACTGTATATATGTAGGTGATCCGGCTTGGGCTATCAGTGTGGGTACTGATGCTGGGAATAGGCTGGATATATGTACTGTAGGTGAGTTGGCAAGGGGTATAACATGTAGGCATGGGTGCTGTGTGTATGTGGCCCACCCACTTCCTAATGTCTAGGGACAACTCCAATCTTCTGAGGGGAGAGGGTGAAACAGCACAGCACAGAAATCTCACCAGAAGCATCACACAGGTTCAAAGTTTGGAAAACATTAGGGCCTACCTGAAGACATTTTCATTTTGGCTGGGAAACTTCAGGGATCATGGTCATGAACACTCTGGGCACCCCAAACAGGATCCTCAGCTTCTGATAATCTTCTCTCTCTTTCGTTGCAGGAACCTCCCGATCCTGGGACACAAAGGTGCAGGATTTAGAATAAAAACCCACTGGAAAGAAAACTTATTTGGAGATTAAAAACCATGAGTATTTACAATTCATCTGCTCTCTAGTTACTAATTGAAATGACTCCAACTAATCCTTTTAAAACTTAATCACTTTATTTCTCCTGTGCCGAAACAATTTAATAGGCTACAGGGGTCCATCTTTGACTTAAATTCAAATCTAAGCTCCATGGGGCTAAACTTTATACAGGCCAGAAAATATGGCAGTTTTTAAGGCAGAGCAAGGGTTTTATACAGCTCTTAAAACAGCAAACCTGGCATTTTTCTAGGACATAACAATCTCTTCCTGGACCGTGAAGCTTTAACAGATCACTGGCACTGGTAAGTACCTAACAGAACTTCCTACTTGGTTTCCATGGGGGTCCTACATTATCCTCTAACCGGGAAAGTGTACAGCTTCTCCCAACTCCATTCCCTGACTCTCTATTCTGGCCTTCCAGGGACACGGATGGTGCAGTACCAGCCAAACCCACTGCACCATACCCCCATTCTCTCCTGCCCGGTTGCTGTCCTAGTCTGCCCAGTCTCCCCAGATCACCTCTAGCTCCCTTAAAGTCCTGGATCAAGGTGTAGTAGCAGGGTGCACAATCTAACCCCTGCATGACCATAACTAATCTTCCTCATCCATCCCATTGCCCGATAAGTGCAACCAGCACTGGGGAAAAAAATACACCTCCAGGGCACTCCACAGCACACTCGGCTAAAGACTAGCAGCTCCCTGTCCCCCCAAACAAGCCCTATACAGGGTAAAGGCTTCCCCAGGCCCCCTCACCAGTGAACCCTGGGCCACCTTGCCACACCGGGATGCAGAGACCCTGCCACAGCCTGCTGCAACCCCGATGACCCAGGCCCACTACCAGACTAACAGGGTCTAACCAGACCCATGTGGCCTAACTATCCTATACTTCCGTTTCTCTCCCTTCCACCTCCCGTAACCCGGGGCCCCACAGTAACGGTCGCAGATGCCTGTCTAAACACACTTCCATGGACCACCCAGGGGATCCGATGCATCACCGTTGAGAGCCAGCCGCCCTTATGCAGGGGTACCCCACCCTGCACTGCCCTGCAATTCCTGTCAGTATTCTCCTCTCTCCTAACCCAGCACTCCCCCTAAACTTCCTGTCCTGCCTATTTATATATACCCAAAAAACCCTGCTCTCTGCTGCCACCAAGTGGCAGCAAACAGAACTTGCACCCCCAGAACACTCACAAATCCCTAAGCTTTGGGTGCAATAAGAAGGGAAGGGTCCCTAAAGGGAGTATAAGCCTCTCTCAAATGAGAGGGGGCTTACATGTATATAAGCGAGTTGGTCAGGGGTACAAACTGTTGACCCATTCCAACAACCTGCCTGGGTCCAGCTACCACCCCTTTAACAAAAAAAAAATATTGTTAAGGTTTCTGTAACTAGTTGACTGAAAATCACAGGCACCCATGCTGTAAGTTAGGCCTAGGTCTGGGGACTGGCATGGTGGGGAGTTGGCAGAGTCTGTTTATGTGAAATGGCTGTGCCTCAACCGCCAGGACCCAGAAATAAGTCTGGATTAGCTTCATAAGTCTGGTAATGCAGATCACATGTGGAACTTATTGAAGAGGTAATTGAGGCAGGCACAGAAAACAGCATCTATGAATATAATGAGGGTTAAAGGGCAACAAATTGTTCCCCCTGGCTTAAGAGCTGCAGACAACACCGAAGCACTCTTTCAGTATGTAAATGGCAGGATTATGGTGAGGAAGGGGAATTTGATTTCTGAAAATGAGGTGAGGAACCAGTGAGCTAGCCAGGGCAATGTCTAAAATGCCAAGTATTTCACTTTTCTATTCACCATGGGGGCCCTGGGGTAGTGAAGATGCTCACTGAGAGGGTGCAATAGCATTAGGAGCAGCCTTAATGCAAGCTGCTCACATGACTACCCCAGTGGATGACTACCTGGATAAAAATCACTTGAAACAAAGATCAAGCCATGTAAGTCCAAAAAGGCAAATGGAATACACCCCAAGATCAAAGTGAAGCTAAGGCAACAGCTGGTGAGGCCACTTGCAGTAATCTGTCTGCCTGGACAAGTTTGGTACCTGAGGACCTGAAAGTGGCCAAAGTCGTCCCTTTCTGTGAGAAGGGGGCTTGGAGGACTTGTCACACACTGATGTCACTCGCCACACTGGTGACTTGGATTCAAGAGCAAGACCAGGACATTGGGGGACAGCTGGAGGAGGAGGAGGATTGAGCATCCCAAAGTATACTGGCCTCCTGGGAGGGAGGGTAGCATGCTCCATAGTGATGCTACTATCTGGATGACCACAGGTGGTAATGCAGATGGAGCTGCTTGGGGAGGATGGACGCTGGTTGGTGCTGTGCATACCTGGTTACTTTTGAGGGTTGAACAGGGAAGTGGATGGAGAGGGTAAGGGCTGCAGACATGGCTTATCTGAAGTTCAGTATGGGCTTTGACACTGTGGCTTATGACAGTCTTTTTGGCAAAGTATGCCAGTGTGGCATACACTAGATGAACTGCTCACTGCCTGAGGGGCAGGAAGCAGAAGGACGTGGTGTATGGCCAGTATTCCATGTGTAGAGAGGTAGTCAGCATTGTCCCTCAGGGATAAGTGCTTGGGCTACTGCTGTACAACCTTTTTTAGCAACAGTTTGGAAGCTGGGTTCTTTAGCAGGCTGCTTAAGTTTACTGCAGACACTAAGCTGGCCAGGATGGCGGACTCCCTTAAGGATGGAGACAGACTTCAGTAAGACCTGAACAGTCTGGGTGAGAGTTCATACTCCTGGAGTTTTAGATTAAGACTGAATGTAGCCAAATGTATGATGTTACACTTGGGTAGGAAAAACAGAGATATGACCTACACTCTGTGTGAGGTTCCTCTTGCTGCAGTGGAGGAAGAAAACAGACTAGGAGGGGTCATAATTAAAAAATGAAGTGAAGCATGACAAGCATTGTGCAGTGTTGTCAAGAGGGCTGCAAGAATGCTGAGGTTGATCAAAAGTGAGGAAGGAATGAGCCTGTGTTTCCAATGAGGGGTTGAGATATCAGTGTATGGACCTCAAAAGCGAAGCTAGAGAGGTCCATGCTGGTATTTCAACCCCAAGATGAAAACACAAGGCAAGTTGTGTATGGTGTCCATATTTTATTTGTTATAGTGTATGGTTTACACAGCTGGCATTTCTTTTGTTTTTTAACCATATGATAATGCTGAGGTACAGTGAGCACAGAAAGTGAAACCAGACAGTGGGAGTCAGTGCGGGGGAATCACTGCTGCAGTTAATGATAGAAAGTGCACAATAAGGATTTTAGAACATGCAGAACAACTTTAGAATGTGCACAACAATGTTAGTATGTGCACTACAAGGTTTTTGAGCTGCTTGAATTCCATGCACAATAAGCCCTAACCATAAACTATATATATATATAGAATAGTGGATGGTTGACCATCCACAACAAGGCTGTGTTTCCATCGCGGGAGTTGATGGCGTCATTGAAACCTCGAGTGAAGCACCCGAGGTTTCTGTGACTCCTGAGATAGCTGCAACTTTATGGATGGTTAACCATCCACTATTTATATAGTATATAGTTGCCCAAAATGTTGCAAGGTTCATACCTTGCGTTCACATTTCCAGTTTTTTTTTTGCCATTCTCTTTCTCCACTCCCGTACCTGAGGATTCCAGTGCTCGATGCAGTCCTGCCCCAGAAGTTACTGGTTTGCCCGACTCCTCACTACAATCCCATGCTACACCAACAACCATAAACTGTTGCAGTAAATAAAAAAAAAAAAGAAATACTGAAAACAGTTTGGACACACAGAGCTGATCCCATAGTCCGTGTCCAACTGTATAGTACTGTACTTATAAACTGCTCGCCTGACCACTAACTAAATGACAATGCCATTTTCTTCTGTGTTTTTGAATCCCTGCTGGGAATCAGCCAATCAGGTGGTAGGGCAAGTCAAAAAAGTTGTTGTACTATCGATGCGACATCAGAACGATAGTACAATAACTTTTTTGACCTTTGAACTGTCTTACAACAAGATTTTGAAAGCCACGGCTTTCTATTCATAATAAGCCCTAACCATATACTACAAATGTATTAAGTTCCGAGAGACATATAGCAAACATCCCTATGAATCGCCTCCCAAACTGAAGGCATCCTGAGGTGGTGGAGTTTGTCTATTAAGACCAACTTTATATACATCAATTCACTATCATAATTAATTACAGTATAAAAAGTGATCATGTGTTTGTCATAGAACAAAGGTGAATCACTTACAAAGAATGAAACATAATGCTGAAAGTGCTAGTGCTAATAATTTATCATTAAAAATGACCCCATTATAAACATCTAACAGTCGTCATACAGTTTAGGGGCAGTAACTGGCAAATAGTTATTATGCCAATTACTAGTTCAAAGAAGGTAATCCCTACAAGTCAGCTGAAGTCCAATAATTTCAGGCCTAAATTGACAGATTGCTCTCTATAATCAAAAGGCAGGATGGTGGATCACACAGCCATAAGATGGTCCATGAAAACAAACACATGCTTTCCACAGATTCCCAATTACATTAAATGTGCATTTTATTATTTGGCTGTCAATGCTATGTTTTAAAACAAAATAGCAGGAAAAAGGAGGGTGGGTGGAAGGGTGGCAAAAAAAATTGAGAAGGAGATAAGAAAGAAAAAAGAAAACCACGAGTTGTGATGAGTAGCTGCAAATTGTCTCTACGTTAAGAGACAGCAAGTGCAGGGCAAATTAAGCAAGTATTCGATAAACCAGAGTAAACCTGAACATTCAAACTTTATCATCTCTGCTCCTTATAGAAAGTGATAAAAAAAATATTTGGCCATTGAGTCCTTCAAGACTCAGTGCTTTTAATTTCATGAACGATTTTTGTTTCATTCTGAAGAAGGGTTTTCAATCTACCCCCCCCCCTCTCTTTCTGGGCTATGCTCAAGTACTCTGAACCAAAATGTGGTAGGACTAGAATTATGTGTCCCCTTGAAACGTGCACCCAGGGCATTCACCATTGTGCCCTTGACAGTTGCCCTAATGTGTTCTTGGATGTGACATTTGAAGGGGCGCACAATCCTACCAACATATAAAAGATCACAAGTATACCATCTCACATAGACTGTGAACTCCAACGTATTGCTTCAGACCACTCTTTTCTACTGTCACAGGACGAATAAAATCTTTCCCCACCGAAGCAAATCTGCAAACTTTGCATCCCTACAATTCTGAAAACCAGGTGCTAGTGGCCTAGCTATGGTAGCTGGCACAAAGTGACTATTAGTTAAACAGTCCCCCACACTGGTACCTTTTTGGAAAGTTACTCTGGGTGTGTTCCCCACCAATGGTGCACTCTCAGAGTCTAATGTGAGTATTTGCCACCTATTTTTGATAATACATGTTGATATATCTGAGTTTCATGACTTTAGTATGAAAATCTGTAACAAAAGCCACAGGTGGAAGACTTTCGTTTTCTTTACTTTTTTGGACCAGGAGGTCTTTCTGGTCTGTTAGTAGTGCCTTTCTGTAGGTGTTTTCCACCACAGTAATTTTGTAGCCCCTTTAAACCTGGTTTTGTAGCACCTTTAAACCTGGTTGACAGCATCTCTGAATCTTGTTTAAATGTTTCTTCTAATTAACAATTTCTACAATGCCTGACAAATTTACTGTATGGGATGTTGTGAAACAGAGAGAAGGGGTGAGCACTTTCTGCCCCCAGCAAAATGTTACCAGCTATTAGCATCCTATATGGTGCACTAAGTACTTTGTTCTCATCTAATGCAAATGGATTCACATTCAATTTGTATTGGATGAGCAGTAAAACTACAGTGGATGTTAGATGGGTTCTTATTCATTCAATTGATGAATTATGGTACATTTTCCATTCCCCACTCCAGACACATAACATATCATCAATAAATCAAAACCATTTAACAATGTGTCTGAGGGGGATATGATCCTGGAACATCATGTTCGACTCCCTTCAACCCAAAAAGATATTGGCATATGAGGGAGTGAGAGATGCCCCATACCCTTGCCCCTCACTTGTTAATAACAAAAAAAAATTGTGCATTAGCACAAACTACGAAAAATCCAAAATCATGTTTTTGGGGAGCAGTTTATATGTTATTGTTCATATGTAGAGGCTTCTTTACAGCAACAATCCATAGATCACAATGAATGCAAGTATACAGAAAAGTGATGTCTGTTGCCATCCATGTGTAGTTCTCTAACCATTCCAGGTCCTCAGTTTTGTTCAGTAAATCCATAGTATTCCTAAGTTAACCTGGTATACTAGGTACTATTTGTCTTAAGTAGAAGTCCACAAATCTTGAGGGATCCTCACTGAACAATCCCACCCCTGAAACTATGGGGAGCCCAGGAAGTTTCCTGAAAGATTTGTGGACCTTTGTAAGGGTTATAAAGGTGCGGTGGGGTTACCGGATGCCTGGTCTGTTTTGAGATCGCCAGCCTCTTGTTTAGTAATCCAGCCATTCACTAGTGCCTGATCTACGTTATGATCCAGAATACTTTTGTATGCAATGGTCAGATTTTAAGGGCTTAGAGCAGTCTCTGTCACTGAGCTGTTTCTGAATTTCTTGTACTTACTTTTCTGTGCACGAACACAGCACCCCCGTCAGCGGTTTGATGGTAATGTTTTTTCTATCTTGCAATTCTTTTAAAGCTGTCCCGCTCACTGGCTGACAGGTTGCAATGTTGAGGCTGTGCTGGTTCCATTTATAAATGCAGGATATCCTGTTGGATGATATTCTCAAAACCTTTAATGGTTGGATGACTAGCTGTAGGACAGAAAGTGTTCTTTACTCCCAGGCCAATACACAATCACTCACAATTTCGGACACATTTCCTGACGCATTAGAACCAACATTAATGTTCATTTCAGGTAAATCATTTTCAGACCATTGGAGGAGAATGTCAAATTTTTCCTCTGAATGCGTATTGTCCTAGTTCACAGTCAAATGATCAGTCTCTTGTAACTGTTCATTACTGATTTCAGCTGCAATATCAAGACTACGTTCTGGATCACCCAAATCCTTGATATTGATCAACCAGTGTGTGAACCCCATATTTGTACTGTCTACTGTACTAGTTGCTGCAGTCACTTTGTGCCAGATAACACCTAGGTATTAACATCAGGTTTCCAGAATTACAGGGATGCAATATTTGCAGATTTGCTTCAGTAGGGAAAGCTTTTATTCATCCTGTGACAGTAGAAAAGTATGGTCTGAAGCAATACATTGACTGTAGGGTGGAATTCAGTCTACATGGGATGTTGTATTTGTGATCTGTTATATGTTGGTAGGACTGTGCGCCCCCCCACCCCAAAATGACATGTCCAAGAACACGTTCAGGCAGCGATCAAGGGTACAATGGTGATTATTTTATGCGCATATAAATTGCACTCCCTCACCTTCACCTTCTGAGTTATGTCCTCCTGATAGGCTGTGAGATGCACTTCTAACCTAGGATCAAATTTCGATCCTGCTACCTAAGCCCCTGTAGCCCCTGATCTCATCAGTTAAACTGTGCATCTGAATAGGCTACAGCACATCTGCCTAAGCTGTTGTGATTCACCAGTTGTTTAGCCAATACATTTTGGACAAGGTAAATACCTAGAAATTGTATCATATTTTACATCAGAGTGTAATATGTCAGTTAGCATATTATTAGTTTGAGTACTGGACTTAAGTGTTAGAGGTACCTAAGAACAGAAGGAACTTGCAGAGTGAAAGACGCTGACACACGTTCGCTACAAGCAGCATGGCTAAGATGGCAGACTCACCATGTTACAACATTTTATTGCTCTTCTTCTCAGAATCCCCTTCCCCCTCCTCCCATTCCACTTACATGGGCACCATGCTTCAGCTGTTTCCCAGGACTCCACCTTCCTGCTCACTCCTGTTTGAGCACACCCACAGGCCTAAGACAGCATCTGATGTCACCACTCAAATGTCAGAATAATGGCACATGCGAAGACAGGCTGGCACCATTTTGTGCACAAGTGGGTAGGCAGCCTGCTGCCGGACTGACCTTGTTATGTCAGTCAGGTTCTTTGTCATAAGGGTGATTGCCATTAGGGCATGTGTGCATCGCCAAAAATAAAAACGGCAATGTATATTCACAGCAAACACAATGCAGTGACATGGATCTCTATGTATCCCTGTGAACCCCCCTAACTAAGGATTCTCAACTCCAGGGGGTGCAGGTTTGGGACGGGGACTTATGAAAAACAAACAAAAAAAAAAACACCATGACCACAAAAACTCTCGTACCTCCCCAGACCCAAACCCTGCACCCTCCCAACCATAGCCAGCCACCATCACCACCATGCCACATGGCCAGCTTGGCAGCCTTCCACTGCACTGCCTCCCACATATCTTCCCTCCTCTTCCATCCCTCATGGTGTGGTTCTGGTTGCCCTCATTGGTTTCCTTTTCACCCATTGCTACCCTTTCAGGGTAGCCCACAACACAGGAGCTGAGACTGAGTTGCTCATATTTAAGTTGCTCAATCTCAGTCGCCCATTTCATGGGATACCCATCAGTCAGGCCAGCACATGGATCAACAGCCATGTTTCAGGATAATGGGGTCTATTCACAAATGGGTTGGAATGACTATGCACAGCGTATCTGAGGTGCATAGGCAATCCTATATCTGAATGCCAAGCAGTGGGGTTCAACGTACCCCCAGCAGCATTCTTTACAGGTGAGCTAGTGCCATGCATGATGAATCCCCTTTTCAACCATGCCAGGGGCGGGATGGGGGCATGCAAGGGTGTGCCTGATCTGTGCATATGCACGATGGTACTTGCATGCCATACCAGAGTGGGCAATGCTGATGAGGGGGGCCCCGCCATAAGTATTTATGTACCCCTCATCGGTAGTCTGTGGGGCACAGTGGCAATGGGGTCTCCCTATATACATCCACACCTGCCCACTGGGTTGCCTGGGATGGAGGAGACGGTTGTTCGGGCAAACACCCAATGTTTAACAGTGGTGGGCTGCATGCATTCCCAGATTCCCCTGCCCACTCATGGATGGGGATCCACTTTGGGAATCTGGATGGGCAGCCCATCAGATGCCCCCCAGTGACCTGTGCTCTGCCCCACACTACCACAATCCTCCATAGTGCAGCAGTGCACCAGGGGGCAGGGCATGGTCCAGTGGCAGGCAACAATGAATGCTGGCATCCATGCACCTGCATGGGGCTGTGGAGCAGCACATGGGGGAACCACACAATTCACGCATAATTCCTGCCCATTAGTGAATAGACCCCAGTATGAGGAAAGAGTAGGAGGGGAAGGTGCAAACAGAAATTCAAATGCAGAATTCCTCATTTGGCCAGGTAGGCAGAACAATTGCAAGGTGAAACAAGGGTAAAAGTTCCCAATTTGCATGGCAGCCATCTTATATGGGTCTGGAGCCATCTCACATAGAGTAGTAAGTACAGAGCCAATGCAGTTGGAGTCTGGCAGCCATCTTAGGAGTACACCAGCCATCTTGGTAAGGAACTGCATGTTATAGCAGGTTGGGTGCCTTGTTAAGCACTTGGCAAGCCCATGCACACTGCAGGATTCTAAGTAGCCATGCTAGATTAACTCATGCCCACTCCACAGTGTACACTAAAGTGATATCCTCTAAGGGTCAACAGGGTGCACCCTAGGAGCAATTTAAGCATGTTATAGTAGGGGAACAGATCACATAAAGTAGAATGAATGGCAAAAACGGGCACACTACACTTTCTATGTCCTAATCGGAACCACTCCATTTGATCAATGTCTGTCCTGATCAGAACCACTTCATTAGATCAATGACTCCACAGATTGAAAAGAGCAAAAAGTGCCTCACCTGCAGGGTTCCTCTGGTACCATACAAGGATAGATCCTAGTGCCTGGTGTGTGACATAGAAGAAATTGAACCAGGGCAGACCCATTGTTCTCCCTTGAAGCTTCACCAATAGACCAGGGCAAAACAGATGGGATAGAAGAGCAAAGGAACCCAACTGCAATCCTGAAACAAACATAGCAAATGGCAGTGGCTATGGTGGGTTCTCAACAGTCATTTATGCTAAAGATGATGGAGCATCTGGAGGATCTATCCAACCTTACACCAAAAGATAATGCTCAAGGCACAGAAACAGGGGCCTCACCCAACAATACTGACATGTAGACTGATGCACCACTACAGAGCCAGTGGATCACAACCCAGATGGGGAAGAAAAGCCAGATCCACATGGAGACTCCAAACACGAGTCAGAGCAAGACGAAGAACCAATTATCATGTAGGAGCTGTCCCTAATGTCCAAACTATGTTCATTCAACATAGTTCCAGACCTAATGAAGTCCATAAAGGACACCATGGGGTTCAACCTTCCTCCTCATGGACCAGATTCCAAACTAAACCCTATGATTCAGCAGAAGCAGAAGAAAGAGGGCTCCTTTCCAATATGTCCATCAAATTTGAATGTGGTGAAAAAGGAATGGGAAGCAACAGATTCCGCATGTATCCCAGATAATGGTGGGTAAAGTGCCTAGAATCTGCTACATTTACTATTTTGCATACAACCCGAATTTTGCATAATACTCTGCAAAGCAAAGCAAATAGCTACGCATCTCGAACTAACTCAAAGTTCCCATAGTTCTTTATGGACTTTGCGTTACTTCACTTTGTATTTTTGCAGTTTAAGGTGAATTTTGCAGTGACTCATGGGATGTATGGTCACATATTGTCTTGCACAGCCTCAATTCATTGTAGCGTGTGTAGTGGAAAGCTGGAAATAGTTTACTCTCAGGGATCTGAGATTCAGACCCTCTAAAAACCTTTAAAAATTCGTTTTTGCCACAAAATGTTGTGACAAAATTTAATAGATAGATTGTAGGAAACCCTTGTGTGGTTATATCATCGAGCATTTATTGTTTTTTGTGAAAATTGAATGTTAATTTAGTTGATTCAGTCTCTGTTCTGACAGACACAGCAGAAGTGTACTTTGGGGAGGGGTGGATCTGTGGTGCAGAAGGGAGATTAGTGATAAAGGTATTTTTTCCAACTGTTGTTGGCTATTGTTTTATTATTTTTGTGTTCAGGTAGACACAGTACCACTTCACTAAATTGTTTATAAATATTTTCTGTTTGCCGGCCAGTTTTTCAGTCTTTTTATAGGACTGTCTGTATTGTAGACAGTTTACTGAACAGTTAAAGTTTCCATGTATGACCTATAATCTTCATGCATGCTATCAATTGATACACATTTCATTGCATCACTGGGTCCACAATATCAGTACTCTGAATTTCTAAGCCTGCCTGCAATATATTTCCCTGCTTCTGTGTCGATAGGTCCTGTGTCCCCCCTCCCACCAAAACAAGGTATTGTTTTTTTGACTGTCTGCTTTTTGAACATTGGTTAAGGATTCAAGGGCAGGTATTTTGTTTTGCCTGTGCAGCTGCACTTAGTGTTTTGTTTCCCAGCCACCAAAAAGTGCTGAAATATCAAATTGCTGTAAATTGTTTGCGTCATCTGAAAAAATGCCCGCGAAGAGACGGTCAGGCAAACCAGTTTCTGGCTGTGGCACTGCTGCCAAGAAGACTATTAGCAGTGGAAGTTGTTGTGAAGATGAGTTAGGTTCATCAGGGACAACCAAGGCTAGCAGTGTTAAGAATGGTCATAGCCGTGGCCATGGTTGTACGTAGCAGAAGGGAAAGGTAGTAGTTGGTGCAAGTAAAGGGATGTGTCTATGTTTTTCACAGTGAAATCAGTCACTTCAATGCTGGTTGAAGATGGTGTTGTCTCTGCTGCTAGTAAAGTTAGTGAGGGCATGGTTGATAGCAGTATGAGTATTGCTACAAGTCCAACCCTGTTAAATGTAACGGTTCCATATGATGATAGCGACTTGAAAAACAGCGATCGCTATCATCACGAATGTATATCACCAAAAAACATTTCGGCAATATACATTTCTCAGTGAACGAACTTCTGGCACATTAAAGTGTTTTCATGGGGGAGGGGCTGTGCCCTACCACACCCCCTCCCACTGGGTGCTTCACCCTCCGCACCCTCCTTACTAAGGATTCTCAACTCCAGGGGGGGTGCAACACAAGGAGGGGTGAAATTCATTAAAATTAAAACATAAACACACAGCCACAAGCAGCGGCAGAACTACTACCCCCAGTGAGTCCTGAACCCAGTGCCTACTGCACCATAGCCAGCCCCCCTCACCACCACACCACAGGGCTGGCTTGGTTGCAGCAGGCTCAACTATCCTCCTTAATCCTCCCTCCTATCCCTCCTGTACATCTCCCATCCCCCCTCCCTTCCAGTCGCCTGTATAGCTATTCCTTCGCTACCCTTGCAGGGTAGCAGACCATGATAGCACTATAAATGAGTCGCTGTTTCTACAGTCGCTCATTTATAAGTGCTATCATCACGGGCTACCAAACTTAGCATGTGGGGAAAATGTTGTTGACTCCGCAGACCTGAGTGCAGTTGATGTGCTACTCCCTACAGTACCTGAACATGATTCTGGTCATGATGATGATGACTCACAGTCTCGTGTTTCCACTGATAATGAGGTTAGGCCATCCAAACATTCAGACCTTGATGAAAAAAGCATGGCTGATAATACTGAGGCTGCTGATGATCTTGGAATATCTCCACAGGAGGACAGTATCCAAAGTGAATTAGTGAAAGATGATTATGATGATGATGAAGCTAGCGACCCCATTTGGGAACCAGGGAAAAAAGAAAGTGAAGGTGGCCGTTTCTAAACAGCCTGTTAGTCAGTCCCCCTTCCTCAAAGTTCTGCTGTACCTGTGTCTGTTGATGATGACCCTGAATTAATAGTCATAGATTGTGATCTTCAGTCAAAGTCCAATTGTGCACAGCAGCAGAAATCATGCATAACACCACCATTTCATTGCCACCAAAAGTGCAGTTACATATGAAGCAGCAGCACCAGCAGAGACATGTGAAGAGTAGGGCATCCAAATCCCTAGCTAGGGAATTTTTTATACAAGATGGCAATAATGAAACAGTGGCAATCTGCCAACTTTTCAAAGTGCATGTGAAGTGTGGTAAAAAGGGTAGCCATTTGAGCACTGGGGGTCAGTATACTCATCTGAAGAGCAGGCACATGGCACTGTGGACTCAGCACCAGAGAGGAGCTAATGCCATAGTTGGGCGTTCACCCTCAGCCACGTTAATCAGCATAGTATTCCTTTTCTTCAGTGTAAGTAGGGAAAAGTGGTGAAATAACACTGGAGAATTACTACAGGCATGAGGAGGAGGAGGATGATTTGGAATGTTTAAGCAGTGGTCAGAGTAGCAGTGGTGATCCATGTAGTAATTCTACTATATCAACTCCTGTCCTTAAAAAATGGAAAAAAAAACACGTGTATTGGCTTGTCACCTCTACACCCACCATCGCATTTCCAAGGTACCCCATCCATGTCAGTTAGTAGAGTACAGCCATTTGGCATGCCACATGTAAAGCAACGAACAATGCAGCCCATGTTGCACAGTCTTTTTGCATGCAACAATAAATATCCACCCAATCATGTAGTTGCACATGAACTCAATGCTGCCCTGGTGGAAATGCTGACCTTTTACCATTTTCCTTTGTGGAGAATGCAGGCTTCTGGCACTTTGTGGGACGCACATGTCCTAAATGGAAGGTCCCTTCCCAGACATACTTTTTTCCCTGTGCTGTCCCTGAGTTATATCACATGGTGACAGAGTCTGTAGGACATGCCCTTCAACATTCCGCATCATCTTATGTTCACTTAAGCATGGATATGTGGACAAGTGGCAATACGGCTGGTAGTTCCTATCTGTGTATTACTGCACATTGGACACAGCTACCTGGGGTTGTCTGTGATGGTGGGATGGGAAAGTAGTGTACTAAGTCAGACTGTGGTGGTGGTAGCAACTTTCATGGCATTAGACAGCATGCCACGCTTGCAATGCGTAGTGTAGCAGGGTCACATACAGGCCAACACATGCTAGACTTGCTACTGACAGAAACTGATGAGTCGCTGTACACCCAGTCCCTAAAAGCTGGCTTCATAGCTAGTGATAATGGAGCAAACATTGTGAAATGTATCAGCAATGTTGGTTTTGTGCAGGTTCACAGTATGGCCCGCTGTTTAAATCTGGTGGTACAGGAGTTTTTGCAGTATCCTGAAATAAAGCAAATGCTGGCTGCATCTGTACCCACTTTGCATGGTCTGGAAAGGCCCGTGACCAACTTGGGCAGCTGCAGATTAAGAACAGCTTCCCTCAGCACCGTCTCAAGCTTGAAGTTGTCACGAGGTGGAAATCGACACTTTACATAGCAGAGCAATTGTACAAGCAGTATAAAGCAATCTCAGAGCACCTATTTATGCACACTAGCCGTGACAGTTCAGGGGCCTCAATGTCTATGACAAGTGAACAGTGGTGACTCATGGACTCATTAATAACAATTTTGAGGCTGTTTGAACATGCCACACAGACAGTGAGTGGTGACACTGCATCCATTAGTCAAGCCATTCTACTTCTCCGGGTGCTGAGGAATACTCTGTTGAATCTGCAGCCTAGCTTTGATGTTGCCGGAGATAGGTCAAGCTGTGCATTACTGAAATACATGATTACTATATTAGGCAGCAATCGACACATCACCACTATTCAGCAATCTCCTGAATTTGGAATAGCAACAATGCTGGACCCACGCTACAAACGTGGCATTGCAGCCATACTTGAGGGAGGGCAAGATCAGGTTAAAAATATGACCAGACCGCTGGTCTGATTGGTTCATGGGGCACAAAAGTAATGTGCAAAGTTTTACAAATCACAGCATAACAAGGCTGAAGGTCACTGTGGACTGAGTACATCCAGTAAGGTGGCTATGGGGCAAGGAGTGGTGTCAGCAAAACAGTTGTCCATTAATCCACTTTGGGGTGCCTTGTCCCAAGTCAGAATTTGTGACCTAGATGAATCTTGTGAACAGGTGGATGATTCATCCAGAATGCATGCATCACAGAGCATGGTTGAGGCCTATTTGGCAGAAGACAGGCATCTAACAATAATGGATGATCCTTTGGTGCACTGGAGTGGCAAGGTGAATGAATGGCCAGTGCTCACATCAGTGGCAGTGAAGTACCTGACATGTCCACCCTCCAGTGTAAGTGTGGAGAGGGGTTTTTTCATTCTGTGGAGGCCATAATGCATGACTGTCATACTAACGTATCACCTACAAATGTCAGCATGCTGACATTTATCAAAATGAATGAAGGTCACATACCAAGCCAGAGAAGCACATTTCTGTTTGTACCCAGTCACGATGTGTCATGCTGCTGCTGATGGTGGCGAAGCAAGCCATCCTTGTGGCAGCGTCAAACGCTGCACCACTGATGTTGATGATACAGCCATGGAAAAGAATTTCCAAGTGAGTACAACTCCAGGCTTGAGAACTGTGAGGGCTGCCTCCTCCTTGATGATGATTTGGAGGTTGTTGATAGTACCGCATAATGGCAAAATTACTGTGGCGAAGGCTGTCTCAGTGCTGTAATGTTACTGGTTTTTTGGAATCACCAAAAGGCAAACAGTGGCCTTCACTGTCATATGACAATTGACAATAAATGACATGTCGTTGTATTTTTACTTCCCCTTTATTAATTTTGAGGGTGTAGTTCATAAAATGTGTGCAGTCATTTCATTATTACCTGCAGTCAACCCCGCGTCTTGAGACCGAGAGAGACATTTTACCTGTGCCCTAGCTATGAATCCTCAGCCAGCAACATCTACCCTGCTTCTTGAAAGTGACAGAGAGACACTGTACCTGTGCCCAAGCTATGAACACTCAGCCAGCAACAGCCGCCCTGCTTCTTGAAAGTGACAGAGAGACACTGTACCTGTGCCCAAGCTATGAACACTCAGCCAGCAACAGCTGCCCTGCTTCTTGAAAGTGACAGAGAGACACTGTACCTGTGCCCAAGCTATGAACACTCAGCCAGCAACAGCTGCCCTGCTTCTTGAAAGTGACAGAGAGACACTGTACCTGTGCCCAAGCTATGAACACTCAGCCAGCAACAGCCACCCTGCTTCTTGAAAGTGACAAAGAGACATTGTACCGGTGAACAAGCTATGAACCCACAGCTAGCCACATCCACCAGGCTTCTTATCACTAATGGACAGTAAGTATGTACCAATGTCATGTACTCTGTTTTTGAGTTATAGTGTGGTGTCCATCATTCCTGCACCAGGTTAAAGATGCCACTGTCAATAAATACAGGCAACTTATTTTCATTTTGTTTCATAGGTAATCCTACCACCAAAGGGGTAACATCGACAGGTAAGTATCAGTGTTATTTCATATTTCATTTTAGATTTTAATTTTTGTGGCGCAGGTGTAAAGCATTCACCGGGGGTGACATACAGAATACAAGCCACATAACATATTGGTTATTCACAGATGAGAGAGGCATACTTCAGTACACCATGGTTGTAAAATGTGTTATCCTGGTCCTGAAACCACATGATGTAATGTAACTTAACATAGTGGGCCAGTGCATGTCACTCAGTAAACGTGTAACATTTTTGTACGTGGTTTACTACATTAATAATAGCTTGGTACTTTCAGCTTCATAAGGGGTTCTTACTAATAACTTGGTATTTTCAGCTTCATAAGGGGTTCTTAGTAATAGCTTGGTATTTTCAACTTCATAAAGGGTTCTTACTAATACAGTACCTTGTTATTTTAAGCTGGATAAGATGTTTACTAATAGCTTGGTATTTCAAGCTGGACATATAATGGAATACAGGAACAGCCACACTGGGAAGTGAATGTGGTAGAAACAATGAACTCATAATTTCTTCTTCATCTCTTTTCTGGTAACATTGAGGTGCTGTACACTGCTGTGGGTGGTATCTTCCAATCTGAAGAAGGACAAGAGTTATGATGATGATGATGATGATATGCTGAAGACCTGTAAAGATGACAAAAACATTAATGAACCTTTTTTCAAAGTCCCCCCCCCCAAAAAAAAATTAAATACTTACTTTGCATGGGTTGACAGTATCTGTGCAGCCAAAGTCAGCAGCCATCCGAAACTAGTGGACCACCTGTGGTGTGCCTTCAACCTGAAAAAAGACAAAGAATCATAAATGGTTATCTTTCAGTCAATCACAGTACTCCCCCCCACAAAGAAAATTTTAATTTTACAGAACCACATTAGGTGTCAGACTCATAACAAATGTGTTGCTTGCATGTCGATGTGATTTGATCATCATGCCCACCATGGTAAAGTATCAAGATTCCCTGAAAAGGAACAACATGATGGACTGCTTACAACACAGAACAAGATTATATAGAAATTAAATGCCTGTGTCTATGGAAAAAAATTTACAGTGGCGCCCACAATAACTCACTATTGTGGTATGAAGGCACACACAAAGGGCAGCATGTATTGATGAGGCAGCAGGCGTCAACACAGGCAATGCTGTCACTTGGGACTAAGTGATGTATTTCTGGCATTTTAATCTTCATCTGGACTTTTCATTTACTTACATCAGCAGAAGAACAGCAGCAGCAAGTGGCATCACAAGGCAATGCTGTCACTTAACACACTGTGATGCATTTCTGGCATTCAGTTTTTCATCTGGGTTTTTAATTCAATTACATCAGCAGGAGAACAGCAGCAGCAAGTGGCATCACAAGGCAATGCTCTCACTTAACACACTGATGCATTTCTGGCATTTTATCATTCATCTGGGCTTTTCATGAAATTAAAACAGTGGGACAAAAGCACCAGCAGCAGCAACTGTGCCGCAAGGCAATGCTGTCACTTAACACACTGTGACGTATTTCTGGCGTTTTATTTTTCATCTGGGCTTTTAATTCAGTTACATTAGCAGAAGAACAGCAGCAGCAGCAAATGGCGTCACAAGGCATTTCTGGCACCTAACACACTGTGACGCATTTCTGGTATTTAATTTTTCATCTGGGCTTTTAATTCAATTACATCAGCAGGAGAGCAGCAGCAACAAGTGGCATCACAAGGCAATGCTCTCACTTAACACACTGATGCATTTCTGGCATTTTATCTTTCGTCTGGACTTTTCATGAAATTAAAACAGTGGGACATTCATACACAAGGTAGCACATTTGTGGGGGGCATGGCAGGTGGGGTAATGGTATTGTGATAATTGCACTGGTGCTTTAACTAAATGTTTAGAAAAGTAACAATTATTTTTGCAGTTGTTGCTTAATTTACTTTATTTTTTACATGACAGATGGTCGGCAAAATGGCGGACTCTGAGTGCTTTCATTGCATGTGAAACTGTCGTGCCACTACACACGCTGCAATAATAGTGTCTTGCAGATGGTGTTTTGGAGCCACAATATTTAATTAAAGGAAAGCATGCAGTGTCCGCAAAGTTGGTGACCATATGACGTATTACATAAAATACAGTACTGAGTAAGAACAAACCAATTTCTATTGCTGAAATCATACTGTAATGGTGTGTGTGTGTGTGGGGGGGACTTGGGGGGAGGTGGGGAATCTAATTTTCCATTATGAGGCTCAACAAATACAGGACTGACAAAATTAACATCACAAAGAAAACATTAACTGAACATAAATGTCATACTTACTATGTAAGACACATAAATATGGCTTAAGAAAATAAATAAAAGCAGAGATAAACTGTTTTGTGGGGGGTGGGATTTTATTAATCCTGTATTTCTTGATCCTGACCCTCATAATGGTAAATCCAATTCACCACCTCCCCCAAATGTTCCACCCCTATTATGCTTTCTGCATTACTAATTGTTTTGTTCCTACTCATCATTACTTTATTTTATGTAATAAGTCATGTGGTTGCCAATTGTGAGTACACTGTGTGCTCTCATTTCAGTTGAAATTGTGCTACCAAAAAGCCATCTTCAAGACATTGTATTGCAGTGTGTGTAACGGCATGACAGTTTCACCTGTA
Source organism: Neoceratodus forsteri (assembly GCA_016271365.2). Classification (NCBI taxonomy): domain Eukaryota; kingdom Metazoa; phylum Chordata; order Ceratodontiformes; family Ceratodontidae; genus Neoceratodus; species Neoceratodus forsteri. The sequence continues at coordinate 1,736,416,803 of CM057449.1, forward strand.
ATGAAAGCCTGCAGCGTCCACCATTTTGCCAACCATCAGTCATGTAAGAAATAAAGTAAATTAGGTAACAAGTAAGAAAAATCACAAACAAAACATTACCTGAACATAAATTTCATACTTTGGAGCAAAAGAAAAATATTAATTATGAAAAACAAATTTAAAGCAGATGTATGTTTGGGGGGATTAAATTACAAGCCCAAATAATTTTTTAAGAAGCCTGTGGGGGCTGTTGCTGACCACCACTGAAATTATGCAGCAATCTTATGATCTCCTCATTCTGCTTCTCAGTACGAGTCAGACACTGCACGACTGCCTCCACCACCATTTTCACCACCTGTGCCTTGGCCCACAGCACAATCAGGTCTGCCTGGGTCACAGGTTGCTATGACGGGTCTTCCACTTGGGCAGCTGTGGGACCAGACACATCTGCTGATTCCATTTCCATTCTCCGATGATGACTTGCAGGTGGACGAGGTACCTCTGCCATAGCTGCAGGAGTGGCTGCTACCTCCCAAAGTTTGGCATCCCACTCAGCACAGTTGTGAACAACTAGGTGGGTTCTCTGCCCACCCATGCCGAGGTGCCCGCTCTTGCACCCCCAACAAACCAACATGTTGCATATTTTGCAATGCAATACAGTAGGGTCCCAGGGAGGCTAGTAAAAAAATCCCACACGGGAAAGCTCCATGCAGGGCCCAATACAGGTGGGGGGGGCACCAGATGACATCTGCTGTGCTTCTGGTGGTAGAGGCGCAATAACCCGCTGCAGTTGCTGCTGTTGCTCCTACTACTCTGGCTGCTGCTGCTGGAGGACAACTGCAGCAGGGCTGTCTGTGGCTGCAACTAAGGTCCTGAAACTGGGCCAGTGTAATTGAACTGGGCAGCCAAGGCCACCCCGCATTCATGGCCCCTGTTGGCCACTACTTTACTCACCGTGATCCATCAATTAATTAAATGTCTAACAGAAAGGAAAAAAATACTAGTACAAGTACTAGTAAAATAAGTACAGGAATTAAAACTAAATACACAAAAAAAACAACTTTTTTAAACAAAAAAAAGCCTTTCTAATTAAATAAAACATCCTGCACTACTACTAAAACTGAATCACAAAAAAGCTAAATTGAACCATACTGGTGGCGTTGAGGGTTGAGGTGCTGGATGCCACACCTCGCACCACACTGGCGACAAGGGTTCGGGAATGAGCGGGGGCCACCATGTGTCAGCAAGGGAGGGAAGAGATTGAGTATCTGGAGGACAGCTCTCCCTTCCCTGGGGAGGGTTCCAGAGATGAGTCGCTCTGTAGTGGCATCTAGCGGCTGTTGGGTGTAGCACAGATCTTGCAGCGTTACGCATAGTGGGGGAGGAGCTTGGTGGATGGTGACATGCAGTGCCCTGCCCTCATTGCACATTCAAGCTCCTCAGGGGGACTAACCAAGCACAGAAAAACCCTCCAGATGCCTGGTGAGATGACGGAGACCTCAGTGGTGTGCCACATCCCAACGTTGGCCCAGCGCACCCAGGACTCCCCACGGCCAACCCAGTGATGAGGTAGGTCCCTCTAATTCCAGAAAGTGCCATCAAGGGAGGGCAGACCCTCTCCCGGAGGGTGATCTGGGGAGCTGAACCTGCCGAGTCACTCGGGAAGGAGAGCCTGGGGGGAAGCGGGGGTTCAGGCAGGGAGTGAGAGGCACAGCCGAGAGGGTACTCCTGAAGGATGCCCAGGCTCCAGAGGGAGAAACAGAATTGGGAAAAAAAAGGCAAAATCAAGCTACTTTTAGCACTAGTCAACACAGACTGCACAGTACAGATCTGCTGCACACCTCTCTCTACAAGAGAAAGTTAAAGGAAAACACTGACTTACTGCCTATTTAACTGCTTGCCTGAATCATGTGACCTGCAGAGACAGTCAGGTATGTGATCAGTGGCCTGTTTCTTACCAACTTCATCTTTTCAAACTGGAACTTGAAGCGGCCAATGTGAAATCCATTAAGACGAATTTCAACTTTTTTATGGGAATTACGTGTTGTGCAACTTGAATTTGAAGTCAGCCACTTCGGGTTCACTTTGCCAGTGAATTAAAACTTCACTGCATCTCTAATCCTGGAGTGTAGGTCACTAGACTGAATGTACCCCATTCAAACAGATATACTAAAGGCATGATGCTCAGCCCCATGGTGGACCCACAGACACATATCTCAGCACTGAGCAGGAAGACAGTCTTGCCAGCAAAAGGCACTGCAAGGCTTAGGGATCCAGTGGACAAAAAGCTGGAGGAAATGTTAAAGAAGGTCTTTGTGATGGTCAGCCTAGCAGCAAGGGCCACACCCACGCTGATTTATACAGCACACAAGAACATGACCCCAAAGTCCCATGGGAAAGACCTCGAGGACTGCATTTTGCAGACAGCGAAGTACCTAGGGGACATGTCCGCAGATGCCCTTTGACTAAATGCCTGAGTGACAGTGGTGACGAACAGTTAAAATGCATCTTTGGCTGAAGCTATGGGTGGCAGATACAGACTTGAAGAACAGGCTGCAGGAGCTCCCATTCAAAGGTGGTAACCTGTTTGGGGAAGGACTCTAGGGATTGTCACAAACGCACTCCACAGGTCAGGCCCTCTGCTCCCACAGTGCCAAACCTTGAAGTGCAATATGTGAACAGGAGACAGACAGGGTAACCCTTCCATCTGTTTTGGGTCCAAAACACCTACTAGTCTTGAGTCCTGAGGTCAAATATGAACTCTTTTTCTAGCACACCCAGTTAACAGAATCAAATACCAAACCCTCTTCTGGGAAATGCAGTGCAATACTTAACCCAGTGGGCACCCAATCTGGTTCACATTTCTCCCTTTGACTCAATAGAGACCTAGGTACTGTATGTTTCTTACCTTAGCACAAATGGTAACACACTATACATTCTTAACAGTTCTGTCAGACCTCTCAATGACTGTCCCAGCATTCACATTCAAAATGAGAAAAGACTCAGGCAGAATTAAGGAAAACAAAAAAGTTTACTAAAATTTAAAATGGTAAATAAATACAAAACACAGAACATATATACATTAATGCTTACAGTAAAAAAAAATGGAAATTACAAAAACAAAATGCCTTGTAACTGAATTTCTAGTTCTAACTCAGTTTTCAGTTGGGTATTATCTATTCTTGATAGAAGTGCCCTCAAGTCCAGAACACAAGTGTGTGTTCTCTTTCAAAGCCGGAATAAGAGTGAGCCACACTTCCCTCAGCCTGCTTGGCAATATTGAAAGTTAATCTCCCAACCTCCTTGTGATGTCACAGCACATGAGGTCACTGTTAGTCCTGTAATTAATTTGTAACTTGACCAAGTATACCCCAAAGGGTGTCATTTTGCTGCTTGCTTGAAATCTGCAAAGATAGCAATATTAAATTAAAACAGACTCTTTCCTATCAGAGCATTCCCCCTTTGATCTTCAGAAACACATCCTGACAGTTATTTTCTCCTAGTGGTGAGAAATGTAACAGGTATTTGTTAGAAATTGTTGCTTCCTAAGATGTTGTAAAAAATGCAGTCTTCAATGGCTTCTTGGATTTCAAAGTAAATGGATGGTTTACAGTGTGTTATAACCTGGCCTCTGAAGGAAATTCTTAATTAGAGTTTAGACTGGGTCACAGCAAGGCTATCCCTCCTCACCACACTTTTGAAATTCCATCTGCCAGAGTGCCTTTCTGCTGGCTGACACATTTTTCCAGCAGAAATTCACAGAACATACATTTATATCACAAATATAATCATAACTAGTAGAGTGTTAACACATCACAGGGATTCCTTTAACAAAGACAGAGGGCAAGGATCTGAGCAAGGACAGGCCCAAAGCCACATACCTCCTCTCATCATGCGACAGAGTTTGCATCAACAAAAACCTTCAACCAGGGAGGCACAATCATCCCTTTTAAGGCAGAGGAAATGATTCACAGTACAGATCACATTTCAATAAAAGCTAGAACAATGGCTTCAGAGCCAGAGGGAGAGGAACTTCAGGCAGAGGAAGATTCATTAACATAGGCAAAGGCAACAGACAGTCAAGACAATGACTACTGTTGGAAATCAGCATGTACAGAGCACCCTCTACAGTCCAGGTTACCACCAACAGTCCATACATCAGATGAAATAAAGGTCTCAGTGGGAGGCCGACTGACATAATTCAAGAATGTGTGATTCAAAACCAACAGACAAATGGGTGCATGAGGTAGTTTCCAGAGGATACACAATGTAAACATAGAAACACAGAATTTGATGGCAGACAAGGATGTCTTGGTCCATCCAGTCTGCCTATTTCTCCCTATCCACATTATTGCCACATACTGTGCCCGATTTACAGCTCTTTCTTCCTCCCCCTTCCATTCCACTATGATTCCCTTGTGCTTATTCCATGCATTCTTGAACTCCACCACTGGTTTTGCTCCCACCACCTTTGCTGGAAGGCTGTTTCAGGAATCAACTAGTCTTTCTGTGAAGTACTTCCTCACTTCTCTCCTGAATTTACCCCCTCCAACTTCATAGCCTGTCCCCTTGTTTTTGAGCACCTTTTTTTCTGAAAAATACTTCCCTCTTGTATCTTATTTACCCCATGAGGTATTTAAAGGTCTCTATCATATTCCCCCCTCCCTCCTCTGTCCCAGGGTGTACATAGTGAGGTCCTTTAGTCTCTCCTCATAGGGCTTTTAATACAGACCCTTCACCATTATAGTTGACCTCCTCTGGATCATTTCCACTCTGTTTATATCCTTTCGAAAATGTGGTCTACAGAACTGGAAGCTGTACTCTAGGTGGGGTCTTACCTGCAATCCATACAGAGGCAACACCACCTCCTTCTTTCTGCTGGTGATACCCCTCCCTACACACCACAGCATCCCACTAGCTCTCCATACTGCCTTGTCACACTAGCTGGCCACATTTAGGTCATCCAATATGATTACTCCATGTCTCTTTCCTGCTTGGTGGTCATAAATACCACTCCACCCATTCTGAGATTTCGAGCAAAAGCCCATCAGAAACAGGATGGTACTATCACTAGTAGTGAGAAGAAAGGCAACACCACAACAAGTCCAAGAAATCCTGACAAACGTGATACCAAACTGAGCCATTCACCCAGTTCTGAGACAGTAACAAGGACAAGGGGTAAGAAGAACACAGGAGACCCCAGACTGGTCGTAAACCTCAAGTTCCTCTACTTCTCAGTCTGACCTCAAAAGTTCAAGATGGAAACAGTAAGGTCGACATCAAGATCCATCTGACTGGGTGACTTTGTAACTTCCATAAACCTGAGAGATGCCTATCTACACATACCAATCTGTCCAGCACACTACCAGTACCTCAGATTTGCCATAATGGGCCAACACTTTCAATATACATCTCTCCCATTTGGCCTAACCTTTTCCCCAATGGTATTCACCAAGGTGACGGTTGTAATTGCCACACACTTCAGAGAAAAAAGTGTCCACGTGATCCCATACCTGGATGACTGGATGATCAGAACCAGATCACCATCCCAATCAGACAAATCAGACAAAGACACAAAGACACAAAACTGGTAGTTAAAATACTGAAAGAAGTGGTCAACACAAGAAAGAGTTCATTAACACAATTAAAGACAACAGAACACTAGGGGAAGATATAACCATGGTCTGCCCCTCTCAGAAAATAAGGGGCAATGTCTCAAAACTGACAACACATCTAAGGAGAAAAAAGGTGGCTCTTGTAGCACAAGTGGCCCAGGTATCAGGATCTATGGCCTCCTGCATAGATCTAGTACATGGGCAAGATGGAACATGAGGCTACTACAAATACGTAGGGTTACCAGACGTCCTCTTTTACCTGGACATGTCCTCTTTTACAATTGATAATTTTTCATCCAGGCAGATTTTCTCTGCAGAGTTCTTTTGTCCAGGTTTTGCTCACTGACAGAGATTTGTTGTTTGCTGCCATGGCAACCAAATCTGCCACAGACCGCAGGTGAAAAAAAAACAAACTTAAATCTATCATTCACTGTACAGCCTGAATTATTCTGCGAATGACAGTCTGGTTTTCTCCCGCATACGGGATTTGACAGTATGTAGACCTTGTGCTGCTGAAGAGGTTGGACCTTCTTGGTGAGATGAGTGCTGCTGTGCTGCGCAGAATGTGTAGGAACTTGCTTACTGAGGTTAGTTTGGCTATATTGTTGCATTTTGGGTTTGACTTAGTTTGGCAGCATATTTTAACTTCATTTTAATCCACCTCCCCATCTGATCTGCCGATCCAATATTGCTGTGAGCTGCCTGTCACACCATATCTTACGTGACTGTCAGTCAGCAGAGACAGAGTGAGAGACGAGTGAGAGAAGAAAGAGAGAGAGAGAGACAAGTGAGAGGAGACAGGAGGGAGACACCCACCCACCCCACCCACCACTAGGAGGACCCGACCCCAATGAGTCTGACAACCCATCCCTGTTCAGGCAAACCACCTGTGCACTGTCGTCTGTGTCACTGTGGTACCTTGCCCGACAGTCTGGTCATCCGGAGGAGATTAGCAGCCACGGTTTGCTTGCTTGTGGTGTGGAGCCGAGTGGAGGAAGCATGAGGTGGGAACAAACTAAAGCCGCCTGCCCTTGTCTGGAGTCTGGACTACTGAAGTGATCTGCCATCCACAGCCACACACACTGTGAGTAATATAATCCAGCTCCAGCATTGATTGATTGATTGAAAAATGAGTTTGCTTAGTTGTTATTATGTTTCCTGGACCTTGGCTTAACTAGAGTTGCTTGGCTGATCGGATCTCCTGGGTTGTCCAGGTAGAAGGTCACCTGGGGGCCAGTGACCATCACATGGTATGGTTCAATTTGGCTACTACATCTAAATCATCCCATTCCAAGGCAAAAATATGGGACTTCAGAAGAGCTGACTTTGATAAGATGGCCAACAGAGTTAAGCTAGCCCTGGAAAAAAGAAACACAGGTGAGGGGTGTAAGAGGGTAGGCCCTGGGTAGGAGGCTGAATTCTTCTGTTCTGTCCCCCCTCCCCCCCCAAGAGAAAAGTTCTGGTTGATGTTTGTTGCTCACATAAATGGGCAGCTATGAACTTCTTGAGTGCAGAGGAATTAAAGTGTTTAAAATGCCTAAATTAAGTGAAACACTTAGAAATGCAGAGGCTAAGCACAGAGCCCTTACAGGGGAAATATAGAATGGTACTGTGTGTTACAAAACCTCTTAAAAGGAGTTGGTAGATTTCTATTGGTTAAAGTAAGCCTGCTCCTTGAGTTGGACCTTCTCACTCTTTAAAAACTACTGTTGCAACAGTTCTGTCCTGTCTTTACACTGTCCTTTATGCTATTAGTTCAGATGGTTGGCCACCACTGAGCCCCCCCCCCCCATCTAAAAGCTTTTCTGTCTCCGCTGTTTTTCAATTTTCCTGTGGTCCAAAAATAAGTCTAGGTGCAGTCAAAACTTGGTGATAAAAAGGGCCTGGCATTGTATAATCGGCTGGCAGTTAAATATTTGAATGTTGAAGCCACCTCACTGTATTAACAAGTGTGGTAATTTAAAAATCAGACTGGTATTTAACCGTGAGCTAAAAGTTTTGAAGTAGCTACATTTAGTGCTATATTATCAGAAATGGGTCTTGAGAAAGAATCCCTTTAAGTGTGTTGAGCTTTTTCCTATTTTGGGCTTTACACCAAAAACAACCTCAAATAGGTATTTATCATGCGCACAGGTAAAAGCACATAGCAACCAGCAAATATGTGCTCCTGCTGACTTAGCAGTGGGTTGTTTAAATAAAATAATGCTATTCCTCTGCTGAAATGAAATGGGAGGGGCTATCCTGAGTTACAGCCCCATTGGAGTGTGAGAGTAACACTCAGGTTGTTAGCTGAAACACAAGCCATCAGAAAGGGGCAAAATAAAAGTGTTTCTCCCAAAGAATACAGGTTAAAATGCAACAGGAACCACTCTATTATTTTAAAATATAAATACTTTGAAAGGAAACCTACAGGCTGCATTTTGAAGGGAAAAAACTCCTACAGGAGTTTTTCTTTTAATACTTCCTGTTCCTCAGCTGTTCTGACTGGAGCTACATAATTAAGCTTTTCTCACTAGGAAGTGCACATTTTGGCACTGGTGAATCCTCCCCCGTGCAAGTTTTAAAACAAACCTCAGCTAGTCTCCTTTGCTTGGTAACAAGGCATTATTGTATTAAAATAATAAATAACCAGACAGAGTCAAGAAAGAAAGAAAGCAAACTAAGTTAAAACTTACTCCCAAAAGAAGTGAGCTCTGCAGACTCCTGCAAGCAGGGTGTGTGCTTTTGTTTGTCTAGTTGCTGTGTCCCGCATTATAAGTTAGTGGCAGGCCTCTAGTGTCTAACTTTATACTGCAACACCTTACCTTAGACCTGAATGAAATGTTTTCTTTTGAAATTAAAGTTCTCCGTAACTAAAAATATGTTCTGTTTGCTCAGACCTGATATAGTGAAAATTAATATGAGCTCCTATATTATATAAATTAAATGGAGCTCTAAAACAAACTCATATGAACATGATGATGCTGTAGACACATGACTGTGTGGGCAGGTATAAAAGGCTGACCTGTTCAGCATTTGGTCAGATAGGGGTCAGTGTTTTCTGACCAGGAGTGAGATGGGTTGATAAGACCTTATCACACAAGTGGAAACTGAATGCTTAAGTTTGCCACAATGGTACAGAATGTTATTTACTTTATATAGCCTTTATTTTGCTCACAGTTTGAGCTTTTACTTTATTTCCTTTTTGTTGGTTTTGGAACAAATAAACATTGCACCTTACCAATGGTGCATTGAATGTTATACCAGACTGTTGTGTCCATCTGTTATCCCACCCTATTACACTTGGTGTCAGAAGTGGGATAACACAGAAACTTACATTGGCCAGGGAAGGTGTACGTAGTTGTCGGCGGATACTGGCAAAGGTATCCCAGGTGGACAAGTTCCAAGGACCATGGAAGGAGTTGATGGCCTTAACGAAGTATCTGGGATGGAGTATGCAGATCGTGTGGCTGACCTGATACGACTGGTAAATTGGCTTAGTGGACAATGGCTTAAAGCGGATCAGCGCCGGAAGGAGGCTGAGCACCGATACCAGGTGCTGTTGGAAAGTTCCAGGTCGGTGGAATTGGTGGAGGCTGCAGATGACCAGGAATCAAGGAACCCAGAGGGAAAGGACATTCCAAGTGCATCATTGTTGCCTACATTACTGATTTTTCCCGGTTGCTATTTGGTAGAAAGCGAGACGCAAGAGGAGAAGTCCCCAGGTAAGACTGACTCTGGACATGTGCCTGCTGGGGTGAAGATACCAAGCAACATGGAAAAGGCCAACAAGGCTGAAGGGACTTGTTGTGAAACCCCTATTGCAAAATGTGAATGTTTTCCAGAACCAGATTGGAGACTATTGCAGTCGAGGGACCCTGAAATTACCCATTTAGGGAATCAGATTAAGGTTAAGGAAGGTAGACCAGTTAATGGTGGTATTGGAGATAGGCTAATGTGGTATGAAATGAGATAGGGTATTCTTTACCACATCAGACCTAATCCCCGTACTGGCAAAAAAGATGTAAGGGTGGTAGTACCCAGGTCTCATAGGAGGAAGGTGTTGGACTTTGTTTGTTCCAAACACACCTGGTCCTCAGATCATGGGGAAATACTACGAGACATCACTTCTAGGTATTACTGGCCTGGGCTGTATAGACAGGTGGCTGCCTATATAGAAGCCAATACAGTATATCACAGAGTATCTGACAGAGGGGGGAAGGAGGACCCAAAGGTGGTGGGTCCGAGGAAATGGCACCCATGGAAAAGGGGACCACACTCAAAGGTCATATGGTACTAGGTGGTAGCCTACGCTAAACTGCATTCTCCTTACATGCAGAAGGTTATAGTACAACTCTTCTCGTATTAGAGGCTGTACATAGAATATTGAGAATCCCCATGGTAAAGCTGGATTGAAACAGGGTTTTGGAAAATGGAAATAGGAACTATTTTCTCTAGGTCTACTTGTTCGAAGTGTCTCAGGGTTCTAGTAAGTTTTGTGCAAACATGTCTCCAGACAATTAATTCTGAATGTATAGGGACCCTGAGACAGAGCTTATGGAGAGGGTGGGCCATAGCTCCATCCCCTTCCTGAGAAAGTGAAGGGGATACTTCTTGCCACTGCACCCTTAGTGGGTAAGTATGACAGTATTGGACAACCGTAGGACGGTTGCCCTCTTGGGTGGGGAGATGTGTAAGAGGGTAGGCCCTGGGTAGGAGGCTGAATTCTTCTGTTCTGTCCCCCCTCCCCCCCCAAGACAGAAGTTCTGGTTAATGTTTGTTGCTCACATAAATGGGCAGCTATGAACTTCTTGAGTGCAGAGGAATTAAAGTGTTTAAAATGCCTAAATTAAGTGAAACACTTAGAAATGCAGAGGCTAAGCACAGAGCCCTTACAGGGGAAATATAGAATGGTACTGTGTGTTACAAAACCTCTTAAAAGGAGTTGGTAGATTTCTATTGGTTAAAGTAAGCCTGCTCCTTGAGTTGGACCTTCTCACTCTTTAAAAACTACTGTTGCAACAGTTCTGTCCTGTCTTTATACTGTCCTTTATGCTATTAGTTCAGATGGTTGGCCACCACTGAGCCCCCATCTAAAAGCTTTTCTGTCTCCGCTGTTTTTCAATTTTCCTGTGGTCCAAAAATAAGTCTAGGTGCAGTCAAAACTTGGTGATAAAAAAGGGCCTGGCATTGTATAATTGGCTGGCAGTTAAATATTTGAATGTTAGAAGCCACCTCACTGTATTAACAAGTGTGGTAATTTAAAATCAGACTGGTATTTTAACCCGTAGCTAAAAGTTTTGAAGTAGCTACATTTAGTGCTATATTATCAGAAATGGGTCTTGAGAAAGAATCCTTTAAGTGTGTTGAGTTTTTCCTATTTTGGGCTTTACACCAAAACAACCTCAAATAGGTATTTATCATGCGCTAGGTAAAAGCACATAGCAACCAGCAAATATGTGCTCCTGCTGACTTAGCAGTGGGTTGTTTAAATAAAATAATGCTATTCCTCTGCTGAAATGAAATGGGAGGGGCTATCCTGAGTTACAGCCCCATTAGAGTGTGAGAGTAACACTCAGGTTGTTAGCTGAAACACAAGCCATCAGAAAGGGGCAAAATAAAAGTGTTTCTCCCAAAGAATACAGGTTAAAATGCAACAGGAACCACTCTATTATTTTAAAATATAAATACTTTGAAAGGGAAACCTACAGGCTGCATTTTGAAGGGGGGAAAAAACTCCTACAGGAGTTTTTTCTTTTAGCTACTTCCCTGTTCCTCAGCTGTTCTGACTGGGGCTACATAATTAAGCTTTTCTCACTAGGAAGTGCACATTTTGGCACTGGTGAATCCTCCCCCCCCCCCCGGTGCAAGTTTTAAAAACAAACCTCAGCTAGTCTCCTTTGCTTGGTAACAAGGCATTATTGTATTAAAATAATAAATAACCAGACAGAGTCAAGAAAGAAAGAAAGCAAACTAAGTTAAAACTTACTTCCAAAAGAAGTGAAGCTCTGCAGACTCCTGCAAGCAGGGTGTGTGCTCTTTTGTTTGTCTAGTTGCTGTGTGCCCGCATTATAGGGTGGCAGCGGCCTCTAGTGTCTAACTTTATACTGCAACACCTTACCTTAGACCTGAACGAAATGTTTTCTGTTTGAAATTAAAGTTCTCCGTAACTAAAAATATGTTCTGTTTGCTCAGACCTGATATAGTGAATATTAATATGAGCTCCCTATATTATATAAATTAAATGGAGCTCTAAAAACAAACTCATATGAACATGATGATGCTGTAGACACATGACTGTGTGGGCAGGTATAAAAGGGCTGACCTGTTCAGCATTTGGTCAGATAGGGGTCAGTGTTTTCTGACCAGGGAGTGAGATGGGTTGATAAGACCTTATCACACAAGTGGAAACTGAATGCTTAAGTTTGCCACAATGGTACAGAATGTTATTTACTTTATATAGCCTTTATTTTGCTCACAGTTTGAGCTTTTTACTTTATTTCCTTTTTGTTGGTTTTGGAACAAATAAACATTGCACCTTGCCAATGGTGCATTGAATGTTATACCAGACTGTTGTGTCCATCTGTTATCCCACACCCTATTACAAGGGGGTACAGGCAAAGTGGGCAAGCATTAAGGATGCAATACTTGAAGCAACATCCCATTGTGTTAGACAGAAAAGGAAGTGCAAAAGAAGAAGGAAACCACTTTGTTTCTCAAATACAGTAGCAGAAAAGGTCAGAGCCAAAAGGCTGGCCTTCAGGAAATATAAGGGAACACAGTGGGATGATGATAGGGAGGCATACCAAACTGCCCTAAGGGAAGCAGGGAAGGCAGTAAGGCAGGCAAAGTCCCAAACTGAGAAAACACTAGTACGAACAGTAAAAGAAGGTGACAAGACTTTCTATAGATACATTAGTGAAAGGAGAAAGTCCAGAGGGGGTATTGCTAAGCTCAAAGGAGAAAAGGGGGCATGTGAGGAGGAGGACCCTGTAAAAGCATCTATCCTAAATAGATACTTTGCTCAGTATTTACTGAAGAGAAGGTAGGCAGGGCCCACAGCTCAGCATCATGGACACAGGGGAGGGAGGTGAGCACTACTCCCTTCACAAAAGAAAGGGTCCTACAAGAGCTTGCTAAGCTCAGGGTGGATAAGGCAATGGGACCTGATGGCATACATCCCAGGGTACTTAAGGAGCTAAAGGTGGAACTAGCAGAGCCATTAGCAGAACTGTTTAGTGAGTCTCTGAGCACAGGAGAGGTCCCAGAAGACTGGAGAAGGGCTCATGTGATCCCGCTCCACAAGAGTGGTAGCAGGGAGGAGGTGGGAAACTACAGACAAGTCAGTCTTACCTCAGTAGTGGGCAAGATTATGGAGGCACTCCTTAAGGAAAGGATAGTGCAACACCTGGAATCCATAGGGGCACAGGATCCAAGACAGCATGGGTTTACAAAAGGAAGGTCCTGTCAAACTAATCTTATAGATTTCTTTGACTGGGAAACCAGAGTGGTGGACCAAGGGGAAGCAGTTGATGTCGCCTACCTTGACTTCAGCAAAGCTTTTGACACTGTTCCACATAGAAGATTGATAAATAAGCTGGGTAGGCTCGGGGTGGGTCAGAAGTTGGTCAACTGGGTAGCAAACTGGTTGACGGGCAGAAAACAAAGTGGTGGCAAATGGTATACAGTCAGAAGAGATGCAAGTCACAAGTGGGGTACCTCAGGGATCAGTCCTGGGGCCAATCCTCTTCAACATCTTCATTAGTGACCTTGCAGATGGACTAGAGGGTAAGGCTTGTCTGTTTGCAGATGACACCAAGATCTGCAACAGAGCAGATGATCCAGATGGGGAGAGCAAAATGAGAAGAGATCTGGATAAACTAGCAAAATGGTCAGAAGAGTGACAACTGGGATTTAATGCAAAGAAGTGCAAAATCATGCACATAGGGAAGAGAAACCCTGAAGCCACCTATAGGCTAGGAAGGGAGTTGCTAGCAGTCACAAAGGAAGAAAGAGACTTGGGCATCATCATCACTGATGACCTGAAATCATCCAAGCAGACTCTAAAGCAGTAGGTAAGACTAGGGGGTGTATTAGTATGATAGGGGTATCACAAGTTGTAAGAGGGAGGTAATAATCCCTCTTTACAAGACACTGGTTAGGCCCCATCTGAGTACTGCATGCAGTATTGAGGCCACACCTTCACAAGGATATTAACCAAATTGAGGCAGTCCAGAGAGAGCAACAAAATGGTGCAGGGACTGCATCAGAAGACATATGAGGACAGATTAACAGAGCTCAATATGTATACCCTTGAACAAAGGAGGGAGAGAGTGATATGATCGAAACATTCAAACACCTTAAGGGCATTAACAAGGTGAAAGAGTCTAACATGTTTAAATATAAGAAAAATAGCAGGACAAGAGGACACAGCATGAGATTAGAGGGGGCCGATTAAGGAGAATGTGAAATTCTTTTCACAGAAAGAGTGGTGGATGCATGGAATGGCTTACCACAAGAAGTGGTGGCTATGAATACAGTGCAGAGCTTCAAACAGGCATGGGATAGGCATAAGGGAGCAATACAAATGACTATGAATAGATAGGCCACTGACAGAGCAAAGGCCGATGGCACATTTATAAGGTAGAAAAATAAATGGGCAGACTGGATGGGCCTTGCGGTCCTTACCTGCCATCAGCTTCTATGTTTCTATGTTTCTATGCTCACATGCTGCCAACCAAGCCCAAGTATTATATTCAATGCTGGCCTGTTGGGAAATAAATGTAACATTGCTGGGGGGAGTGATGTCAAAGTTGTTGTCAGCTCACAGCCCATAAGTGAAGTCAGATGCTCACATGCTGCCAAACTCAATTCAAGCTAGGAAAATATATGTAACAATGCTGGGGTGATGTTAAAGACAAGGTTGTCAGCTCATAGTGAGGTCACACAAAGTTGATCGGAGTGGAGATCAAACCTGCGTAGCTGAATGTAACATCACGGGGGGGGGCGGATCAGGTTGTTGATCTCTTCCATTTTTTTTATTGTTCTGCCGATGTCCATGTGATGAGTGTCCTCTTTTTGGTGACCCACAGTCTGGTAACCCTACAAATATGAGCACTTCAGCCGGTCCCATAGAACAAAAGAACATGCATGAGAGAATAGTAATCATGGAGGCAGTTGGGCACGTCATCACAATGGTGGGAAAATCAACAAAACCTAGCAAAGAGAATACCCCTTGAAACAGAGTTCAACACAACAATCAACACAGGTGCAAGCCTACTGGGCTGGAGGGCGTTGTTAGAACACAGGACAGCACGAGGAAGGTGATCTAAAGTCACAAGCCAGACTGTCAATAAACGTTCTGGAGATGCGAGCAGTATACCATGCACTATGTGTGTTCAAGAAATACCTCAAGGGGGAGACTGTGCTAGTGAGGTCAAAAAACAGAGCCGCAATAGCACACCTGCCCAAACAAGGAGGTACCAAGAGCCTGGGAATGCTAAGGAAGGCCACCAAAGTACCATCATGGTCTCAAAACAGTCTAAGACATATTTTGATCATTTATCTGGCAGGCAAGCTCAGCACAACAGCAGACTGGATCAGCAGGCAGCAAGTGCATCATGGGGAGTGGCGCCTCCACCCAGCCATATTCCAGGCAATACAAAGGAGATGAGGTCCAGTCATACTAGACTTTATGACAAGGCACAATGCACACATGAGCGAGCACTTCTCAAGGTTCAAGGAATACCACTAATCCAGGCTGGATGCCCTGTATCAACCGTGGACACATTACCTTGCCTATGTCTTTCCACCATTCCCACTGATAACACAAGGTCCTCATTAAAATACACCACTCTGGGAGGAAAATAATACTGATAATACCCTACTGGCCAAGGAGGGCCTGGTTCGCTACAGTGGTGGCAATGACAATGAACTCCTGGAGACTCCCAAACAGACCGGACATCCTGACACAGGGCCCAATCAAAAACCCCAATCCTCTTAATTTTCATCTTACGACTTGGCTCCTGAAAAGGAGAGACTGCTGAATGCAGGCTACCATCAATCAGTCATAGCTATGATGCTCCAGTCCAGAAGGGAATCAACCACAACTACATATGACAGGCAATGGCGCATATTCACTAAATTGTGCATGACCTAATAATATCCAGCCACTCAAGGTCTAACTACCACAAATATTGCTCTGCTTACAACAAGGGTTCAACAAAAGAGGATTACTTATATTACACTATACTGAGGTCGGGAGACCAAATTTCACAGTCCCAATGGGGACTTGTGTTATGCAGGGGGCTTTGCCCCCTCGCACCCTCCTAACTAATATAACCAACTCCAAAGGAAGCGGACCTCGCAGCTGGTAGTTAAGTAAGGGGGGTGCAAAAAAAAATTTGCAAAAAGTTCCCCTACTGGGAACAGAACCCTATCCCAGAAAGCCTACTGGCTGAGCTACAGGAGCATTAGTGCTCTACACCATTGAGCAGCTTGGCCAGCACCTCGCTCCACCGCCCTCAAAAGGTTATGCCATGGGCATAACCTAGCATTTCACCACGTGAAATACAATTTCACCCAATGAAAAGCAATTTTACTTTCGGGCAGAAATGTCGGGCACCTCTAATTTCGGGATACCAAAGCTGGGTCCATGAGTTTCGGGACCCTCAGCTTCGGTATCCTGATAGGATATCACAAAAGACTATCCCCCACATCACTAAGGGTGCAATCATTGTCAATAGGAGGTGCACTGGGATGGATAGGAGTCACAGCTCTGGGTGTCCACCCAGATGTCATTAGATTTCTCAAGGCAGCTACAAACATCAGGCCACAAGCAAGACTGGACGTGGCTCCATGGGACCTTATGTTAGTGCTGAACTCTCTCACAATGATTTGAACCAATCTCCCAGATCAAATTGTACAGGACTAAAAACATCTTTCCTGGTCACCACATGCTCTGTGTGCAGCAAAGAAGAACCAGAGGCTTTGTCATGTAAAGATTAGTTTCACTCGGACCAGCTGCTGGTGTTGCCCACATTCTATGCAGATCAGTCGAATAAGAAAGAGAAAAGACTTTACATACACTGGATGTCAAACAAGCTTTGACAACTTATATAGACAGAACTAACCAGTGGCATAAAACAGACAGACTCTTTGTCATAGTCCAAGGATGCAAACAGAGGATGGCAGCTTCCAAGATGACCACAGCATCTTGGCTCAAGCGAGCAGTTGTGGAGGCATGCAAGAGACAAAACTAAACACTGCCGTGAACTGCTAAAGGCCACTCCATGAAGAGAGTGGCTGCATCGTGGGCCAAAAGAAACCAAGCTTCAGCAACCAGAATTTGTGCAGTGGCCACTTGGGCCACAATGCAGATGGTCGTAAGACATTATATACTTGATACATGTGGTCCAGACTAGACCTCTTTTGGCAACAAAGTGCTAGCTGCAGCTACAATTGAAGACTCCAAACATTCTCACTCTCCCCTCCCATTTGATGGAGTATGCAAGCAATAATACCCGACAGGGTGGGCATTATTGGGCAATACCAGATCGCCCAGAGTGCTTGTGCCACTATCTAAGTTTCAAAAAGGGTTCCTGCTATCTGACGGCAGTGCAGTCCTCCCCTAATATGGTGGATGTGCGGCTTCATTGGAGCCAATGTCAGCCTGCACTCTAGCCTCTCTCAATATACCTGTAGAACTCTATGGGCGACCCAGGAGCAGTGGAGTGGTTTAGTGACTTGCTCTGAGTTAACAATATGCAAATGTAGGTTGTGGGAATGAAACCCTGGTCTGTTGGATGTACACAACAAACAAAGCTTCACCGCGCTTATGTGTTAAAAGTTATTGCAGCACTACAAAATGAGGTGGCAAACCTCTGAAACGATACAGTCCAACAGATAGTGGTCCACAAAAAACCACGGTGCACTGTTGCTTCTTGTTACCAGTACCTTCTCAAATGCATGCTGCATCTGATGGATCTGTTCTCTGTATTGTATTAAAAAATATCATAAAAATTTGAATAGAAAAAAAAAAGTGCACATGAAAAGTGACAACGCAGGAGTTCAGTGCAGCTACCCCTAGTGCAGGGACAGCCACACTGAACTCCTGCATTGTTACTTTTCATGTGCACTTTTGAACATTCAGTAAAGCCTGTTTTGATATTAGTAAGCATATGTGAAAAGGTTGTATCTCTTACCATTCATGATACAGTGTTTTTTTGCGCACTACTATCTGTTGGTCTGTTGGATGTACCAAGCTCATTTGCAGCTCGTTACTCTAACCTCTAAGCTATACTGTCAACCAAATATAAAGTAAACATTTAACTGCCAGCAAAATATAAAGTAAACATTTAATGTAATTGGGAATCTGTGGACAGCATGTGTTTGCTTTCAGTCTTATGACTGTGTGATCTCCCATCCTGCCTTTTGGTAATGGACAGCAATCAGTCAATTTAAACCTAAAATTAGTGGGGTTCAAACAATTGGCTTGTAGGGATTACCTTCCCTGAAGAGCCCTTTACTGGCATAAGAAATCTGAAAATGAACTAGATCTAATTTACAAGTTATTGTCTAACCAATGTGACAACTGGAGTTTGTCTGTGAAGGCCACCTTTATATACATCAATTCATTATCATAATTAGTTACATTGTGTGATAGAACGTGATCATGTGTTTGTCATATTAATTAACTAGAACACAGGTGAATTACTTAGAAAAAATGAAACACAGTGTTGCAAGTACTACAGCTAATTATTTATAATTGAAAGTGACCCTATTAATCCTTACAAGACTGCAGGAGTATGTCATATAGTACAGTCCAGAATACATAAATGTTCAAACATATTCAGCACTCAAATTAGAGGGACACTCTCAGCCTTTTGGAACAATTTTAAACTGCCTGTAATGAGGGTGTCTGGAGCAAGCTTTTACAATGTAAAATATATACATGGCAGTAGTGCAAGACACTTATTATTTTTGTAAAAATGATATTTTGCTCATCCTGACCGTAATGTCATTGGCACACATCCCCAAGCTACAATGGTGCAGAGCCGAGGAAACTACTTCATGAACGAGTTAGTAATTTCTGGTCATATATGTAGGTTGTATCTTCATTATTCATGATATAGGCCTCAGGCTAAGTCCCATTCAAAATGAGCACTGTAACCCATCTGGGCATGCGCATAAGAGTGAATATGCTCAGAGCATGCCCAGAGTCACGGCTTCAATTTTTATATACAAAATGAAACGGGTTTCAGTGCTTGTTTCTGAATGGGAATATCTTTGTACAAATCTGTATCATAAACAGTAAGAGATACAATCTTTGTCACATGTGACCAAAAAGAAGTAACTCATTCACTAATGCGTTTCTGAGTTGTCCTGTAATACACTCAAACATTCAATCAGACAACACACTTGCATCATACGTACTACAATGCATGATAAACCAGACAGTAGTTCCAACAATAACTGACATAATTAAGACAAATAAGATTGATATTGTCAATAGCAGATACATTATCTATGGTAAGTTAGATCAATCTTCAATTTGAAAATGGATAACTTGTGCAAATTTCTTGTTGATGGAGACATTTCATTCCACAGTACCGCAGCAGAATACTGCAAGGTCATTAGACCGAATCTGGTTCTAATTATAGGGATTTGTAAATCCCTGTGGGCCACTTCTCTCAACTGATATCGTTGTTCATCATACTCTTGTTGAATAGATTTCCCCAATTAGACCTTCCCTGACTTTAAATATTAATATAGCACATTGTTTTTTTCAGTCGGGTAGCCAGATTTTCCCATTTTAATTTTTATGTTGTCTTGCGTACGTGCAAGCTATATATTGTGATAGCTTGGAATAGCAGGTTTTGGAGGTGTGGTCGTCTTGTGGCCATTGGTGCCACTGCTTTTTTGGGCTGAGCTCTGTGGCATGAATGAAATGGCACACTATGATAGTAGTGCAAAAGCGTGCCACCAACTTGAAAAAATGTCACCACTGCAATGAGGGAGTGACCCGTCATTGCAGGGTGTGCCTTGCCTGGTGTAACATTTCAAAAAACATGGCGGAGGCTGTTGCCGTCTGCCTCTCAGTCCCCATGAAAGCCGACATTGGGGGAGCCCAATCCCCCTGTCAGCATGCCCCCTCCTCAGTTCATTTACCAATGGGGGAGCCCAATCCTTGTTGGCATAATGCCCCCCAAATTAATTTGTGTGCTGAGGGGGTGCCCAATCCCCCTCGGCATCATGCGCCACCTCCCCCAAACACAGACATGTTCTGTGTGTGCCAACAGGGGGGGCCCAATCCCAATCCCTATCGACTGCCTCACAAAAATACAGGTGGCACACTGGGTGCCCACCCCAGTGTGCCAAAACAGACCTGTAAAAAATAAAACTATCCTGCGATGTCTTTTAGTTTGTTTTTTTTTTCCTGTAAAAAGAGAAACTGGTCCCTCGTTGTGTCCAGTGACCCCTCCCCCAACCCACACCCACCCTCTATATACCCCACCTCCCAGAACCCTCCTCACCCCATACTTACCTCCGGAGCCTGGCGCGACGATCTTTGGTGGAGCGGGAACACATCTGCACTCTTCAAAGCCAACCGCGAACTGAAGAAAAGCCGGTAAGCTGTATAATGGCATAAATTGGGGGGAAGGGGTTCAACTTAGGTGGATATCTCATCTATTTTTGTGACTTTTTGCACTAAATTTTCAACATGGGGTTCTTGGGACCCCACCTCATCAATTCAGTCACTGTCATGTCGTTATTTGGTCCTGAAAGCTGATTTTGCGGTCACTGCGTGGATTCACCTTCCGAGACTGAGCATCAAAACAACAGTGTCACTGTTCATGAGGTAGGCTCCCAAATAGCCTATGTTGCAAACCTGGTGAAAAAATTCCCAAAAATGACTATGTTACGAGCGTGCATTGCGCAGTTCCCACCCACACTCGTACTTCGAGAAGTTTTAACATTTTCACTCCAGATTTTCAACATTGCCATTTTTCCACACCTCCTTATGAACAGTACAGCTGTCATTTTTCACATCTGGTCCAAAATGTGGTTTCACACATGTGGAGCACAATGGCTCGGTCGCTGTACGAAATCAATGTTCAGAACAGATTAAGAAAATCACAGTGATGGTGTTCATAAGGAGAGTTCCCAAAAAGCCCATGTTGCAAATCTGGTGAAAAAATTCCCAATAATGACTGCTTTACCAGCGTGCACTGCGCAGTTTCTATGCACTCTCGTAACTTCGCCAATTTTTTATATTTTTACTCCAGATTTTTAACATTGACATTTTTGCACACTGCCTTATGAACAGTACAGCTGTCATTTTTCACATCCTGCCCAAAACATGTTTTCACACCTGTGGCACACAATGGGCACGGTTGCTGTGCAAAATCAACGTTCAGGACAGATAAAAAAAATCACAGTGCCGCTGTTCATGAGCGGAGGTTCCAAAATACCTATGTTGGAGATCTGGGTTAAAAAAATTCCCCAAATAATTGCATTATGGATGTGCATTGCGCAGTTTCTATGCATACTTGTGAATGCTAATTTTGTTATAATTTCACTCCAGATTTTCAACATTACCATTTTTTTACACCGCCTCATAAACAGTGCAGCTGTCATTTTTCACATCCTGTTCAAAATGTGTTTTCACACCTGTGGTGCCAAATGGCACAGTCATTGTGCAAAATCACCTTTCACCAAATGAACTGATAGTGTCGCTGTTCATGCAATCAGGTCACAAAAAGGCCCTATTGAAAACTTGGAGTGAAAATACCAAGAAACACCTGCGGCATTAGGGTTTCTAACCATAACGCCCTACCCTGTAGGGACTGACAGGCATCAGGGGTGTGACTTGGGATTGTCAACAGTAATGCTCATGCCATTCCACCCCCACCCCACCCTGTAGCCAGTGACAGGCATCGAGGTATGCCTTGGACTCTTTGGCCCCAAAGTTCACCCCATTCTCCTATCCTGCACCCATTTCCGGATATTTTCTTATGGAATGGCGTGAGTGTAAAGCCTGAACACCCCAAGGCACACCTCGACACTTGTCAGTGAATGCAGGGTAGGGTGAGGTGAAATTGCATGAGCGTTATGGCCAACGATCCAAAGGCACACCCCATTGCCTGTCAGTCTCTGCAGGGTGGGGTGGGGTTGACGTTGATGCCATACTTCACTGCCATTCCTATTATGCATCTCTCTAACTTCTGCACTACCAATGCCAACGCCAGCAAGACAACATTTGGCACTGACAAATGCTTGTTTATATACAGCACAGTGATGAGTCAGGAAGAGGCATTTCAGGACAAATCTGGCCAACTGGTTATATGATATATTAACCCTGTCCAGGAGTTTAGTCCCGGCAAAGCCATAGACTAAATTGACATACTCCAGGACTGGAAGGATTAATTGTGTTGCTATTGTATTTCGCATTCGGTATGTCACAATCGATGCTGATCTTCTTAATGCAAATATCCTTGTGTTTACTTTTTTTGTTATATAATCTATATGGCTTTGAAAAGTCAGTGAGCTATCTATAATAACTCCTACATGTTTATATTGATTTGTCTTGGTTAATGTTTGGCAATTTCTAGTACTGATGTCCAAATTTTGTGGTGTTTGATTTTTGCTTTTCTTATTTGGAAAGTACATAACCTGTGTTCTTTTTTTTTAATCTACAACACCACATCGACAATTTCTTGTTGATGCAATGTTTCCCCGGCACCACTACGTCGACCACAATTGCAGTCGGCATGGTGCCGCTGAGTTCAAAGTTCTTATTTTCCCACACAGGGGGCTATGCCCACTGCACCCCCCTGCTTATGATTATCAACTCTGAGATGGAGCTGATTCTGAGATGGGGTGCAGGACCTTGGGAAAGGGTGCCAGGGCCTCTAGGCAGACTTTACAGCGACATGGCAATGTTGTTGGCATTGACCATGTCTCTGTAAAGTTGTCACTGTAGTGACGGTATACCTTTTTTACTATGTATTACTAATTCTGATTCATAAAACCAATCCTGTAGTATGTAAAAAACAGCTTGAAGCTTTCTTATCATTTGATCTTGAGTTTTTGCTGAAGCAAACAACACAATGTCATCTGCATAGAGCCTTATGTGCATGTTTTGAATGTTCTCAAGCAGCTTATTCACATAAACTAAAAATAACAGTAGCCCAGGGATTGATCCCTGGGGTACACCTCTAGTCAGGTAACCTGAGTCAGATAGTTGGCTATCAATTTCTACCCATTTTGTTCTTTGCCTCAAGTAGGGCTTAAACCAATTTAATGGACTAAGGGCCATTCCGATTCTTTCCAGTCTCTCAAAGAGGATGAGACGTTCCACTAAATCAAAGGCTTTAGACAAATCAATGAACACCATACCCGTGGACTTATAGATGGTCAGAGGGTGGACATTCTGCCCTTACAGTGGGCCTTCCATGACATGAAGTGGTCATTCTGGCCCCTAGGGTAAGCATTCCAGCTTTAAGGAGGGCATTTAGGCACAGATGATGGGCATTCTGGTCCTAGAGTGGGCATTCCAGCTCCAGAGTGGGCATGAAGCAAAGAGGATGGTCATTCAGTCACCCAGACTGGGCACTCTGGGGAGGGGAGGTTGGTTTGGAAGGGTGATCTTGTGGTTAGACATGTGGTACAGCTGCTGAGATGAAGGTTGGCAAGAGGCAGCAGGCTGGTTCATGAATAAAATGGTGGTCTAGTTGTTGGGGATTGAAGACTGGTTCAAGGCTGGAATGCCTCTCCAGCTGCTGGACAGGTGAATGGCTAGAGGTGGGAGGTTGGTTTAGGGGATAAAATGGTGTGGAAAGTGCAGGGTGGGTGGTCAAATGGGGAAGACTGGTCCTGTGGTCTGGTCCCTTTCAAACACTTTGGAGGGTCCCCACAGCTCCATTTTTCCCATTAACCTGGTTGTGAAATCTGGATGAACTGGAACAGCCAGACCATGCCAGTTGCTCTTGGTCCAGTTAGCTAGCTAAAACTGAAGATATAAGAGGCCACAACAGGGATTAGGATGTTTCTCATGATTCCATCATTTGTTTTATGGTGTCTGTCTCTGTGTTTTTTTTTTTTTTTATTGATGAAATTATTGCTCCTAAAACAATTTCTTTTGTCAAATTACACAGATTGGTATGCCTACCCTGTAAGAGGTGATCAAATTACACTACATTTGGTGCTGTCACTTCATCTGGTCCTTGCATCCCAAATGATTCACACTTGTTAGTGAATTGTTAAAAACATCTAAACATGTACTTCAAAGCATCAGATAATTATGCATTTATTCAGCTGGTCACAACTCTTAGACCTATTAGGCAGCACTTTACCCTGTATTTGGGAAAATATAGCCCCTTCTGTTTAGTATTCTTGCTTTTTATTATCCACTGGGAGGGCAATCACTAGGTCATTGTATTATCCTATAGGTATTTGAGTGAGTGCACAGCCTCAAACAAAGAGTTATCCAAGGTCCTGAAGACCAGGAAGTCTGCTAAGTGTACTTACTGTAGAGATTGCAGCATTTGAATGGTACAATGGTAAAGACTTGCGTTATACAGAGAATGCTGACTTAAACAGCCACAGTAGATCTAATCATGATTAGATCTACTGTGGCCCCATCTGGACTGGTCTCCTTGAGCCCTTCACCTGATTTCTGTAGGACTTACTTTCTTCAGTGAGTTCTGCCACAGTACCATGGTTGGAAGGGCCCAGTTGTCAGTGTGGAGCCTGCGGGAGACCAGGCCATAATCACACTGCAGTTGGAGGATACTTCCTCTGATTTTTCTCCCCAGTAGGGTCCAGTGATGCATTGTGCATGCTTCACCTCCACAGAAACATCCCAAAGCATCTAAACATGAGGTTCTCTTCCCTGACCATCCAGTGGTACTGCCACCTCGATTCCTCTAGGTGACAGGCAAGCCATGGGACTGTCAGCCCCCCCCCAAGGGAGGAGAGCTATCTAGGGGTGCTGTACCCTCCCTCTCTGGGCAGCCCCCGAGTGACCCAGGTCTATTCCTGAACCAGAGTCTCTGGCGAGCTGGGAGGTAAAGTGTCCAATGCCTCAACCCTCTATGCCACCAAGCTGGCTTAAGTCAACACTCCTAGCTTCTCCACCACTTAAAAATTGCACTGTGTGGCACTTATTTAACTTGGATCTCAACCAGTAAATATATTTGCAAATAATCAATGTAGCACTGTGTCTTATTTCAAGCCAAGAAGCCAGGGAGCAACTGCCATGTGGCATCGCTCCCAGTAAGGGTGGGATGGGGCCAGGTTCTTATGCCATGCTACACCAGTAGAATGCTAGCATCATTGCTTCCACTTGGGGTGGGATAGGGCCAGGTTCTTATGCCATGCTACACCAGTAGAATGCTAGCATCATTGCTTCCACTTGGGGTGGGATAGGGCCAGGTTCTTGTGCCATGCTACACCTTTAAAATGCTAGCAGTATCACTACCATAGCAGTTGCTAGGCAGCACCAATGACACATTGCATTCCCTACACCACAACAAGGTTTATCTGACCTCGTGCCACCCTCAGGTGTTGAGAGTAGCATGACGCCTGCATCTCCAGGTGTGAGCTGGCAACAAGAAACTGTGTACCACTGACTCAAGTCCTGCAGCCAACCACAAGGTGGTACACATTGTCTGTCTACCCCATCCAGGTGCTATCAGAGTCCCTACCACCCAGTACTAAGCTTTCAGTTCTTGCTTGCTAACCCTGACCAGTTCCCCAGCATAGGGCACTGAACTGAGCCTTCAACAGTGCTCCGAGTGCATGTCCATGACAAGGGCACATTGAAAATAATGTTTACTCTGATCCCCTTGCCATACTCAAACAGTTCCCACTCCAGTGACCACCCACCAACCCGAGTGCTGCAAGCACAGCCTACCTTTATACTACCTTGGTTCCACCCACAACTACTATCCCCAAAGAGGGTGATGCCAAGGCACCCTTTCCCTTTGCTGTGCACTGCTCATAATGACCATCTCTCCTTACAGTAAGAAGGGAGTTGTTACATACTGTATTCTTACCATCGGACAGCCAGATATACTTTAATTTGCTTGTTTTCATTTTCAAGCACATTTGAAGGCACCAGCAAAGTGTGAACAGGTCCAGCCTGCTCAAGAAAACCTGCCAGCCAGTTTCAGTGTAACTAGCCTTCTTCCAGGAAATACTGTAAATGGAACATGCATTTTAAATACCTGTATTGCCTTACTAGCATATCAGGTAATTCATAGCTGTAAAGCAAATTATTGAGTACATGCAAACAGAGGTGAGAAAGAGTAAGTGCCTTAGCTGTGACTTGAACCCAGGACACACAGAATACCGTTCCGATTGTGCTAACCAGCTGCACCACAGAGATAACTGGAACCTGGGCCATCCCTGAGCACATTACTCTTTCTCAAATGCACAACCCAATTATTGGCTAGTTCACAATTATGGTAGCTACAGCCAAAGTGTCTAAAACTGCTTTTTAGTGTCTTCATTTCACTGAAACAGTTGATTAATTTTGATGTGTTTATTTTATTTGTTAGCCAGGTTGGCACACTGAACTGAGGGACCCTTTTACAGGTGCAGCCCGGAGCCATCAAAAAGGGCAGCTACAAGATGACAAACACAATAAAATACTTTTTCAACTTGCAGTATGCAGGTATAAAAAGTATAAACTATTACAACACACTTTATGATGTAAAAAAAAAAAAATCTAACAATAAAGGACATGATTAATTTTACACCAGGCTATCAAAGTGCTGCAGTCAGTAAGTAGCATAGCAGATACCTAGCACCTTTCATCAGCACAATGGAGTGGCTTGCAGGTGTTGCATGCACAAATACATAATTCTTGTACAATTTTTATGTTTGCTTGCATGCATGTGCAAGAAACATAGTGCCATCATTCGAGTTTTTGTAGGTGTGGCACTCTGTCTTCCAATTCAGTCAGTGTGTTTGCAGGCGCAGCCACAGTTCACCAATGAATGCTGCAGCTGTCTATGACAGCAGTTGAAAATGCAGTGCTGTACAGTTGAAAGGGAGAGCTCCGCTTCAGTGAGCAGTGATAAGATAGTGCTGATTAGCATACTGCATGCTCATGCACTCCCCCAACCCCCAAACACACACACTGTATGGCCGACGGGGGTGCCCAATCCCCCATCAACTCTGCTGTGCTCTCCCCCCCGAACAGAGTTCCAGGTGCCACACTGGGAGCCCAGCGTGGCAACGGTCTGTAAGGCCGATGAGGGTGCCCAATCCCCACTGGCTCCACTGCCCCCACAAAACTACCGGGTGCCACGCTGGGAGCCCACCCCAGCGTGACAACAGTCCATATGGCTGGCCAGGGGTGCCTAATCCCCGGTCAGCTCCATCCCCCCAAACAGCCTTCCAGCTGCCACGCTGGGAGCCCACCCAGCGTAGCACAAGTCCCGCCATATCTACAAAAAAATAACCTGCAAGAAAAACATTACCTCCTGGACTGTCCTGACCCCTCCCCCACCCGGCTCCACCCTCTGTGCACCCTGCCTCCCCACACCCCACCTCACCCCATACTTACCTCCGGAGCCGCGGCGATGATCTTCGGTGGATCGGGAACACGTCTGCCCTCTTCAAAGCCAACTGCGAAGTGAGGAAATGCCGGGAAGCTGTATAATGGAATAAATAGAGTTTTTTCAACTTTGATGCATATCTCAGGCATTTTTGGGAATTTTTTCACCAAAGTTTAAACTTGGGGTTTTTGGGACCCCACCTCATGAATTCTGGCACTGTCATTTTGTTAATCGGCCCTGAAAGGTGATTTCGCGGTCACTGCGCGGAACCACCTTTTGGGACTGATTTACGAAATGACATGTTACAGTTCATGAGGTAGGCCCCCCAAAACCCTATGTTGAAATTTGATGAAAATTCCAAAATGACTGTTTTACAAGCATAGCAAGCAGTTGTTCCTACGCATTGTAAGTTCGTGAATTTTCAATATTTTCACTCCAGATTTTCAACATTGCCATTTTACCACACCTCCTTATGAGCAGTACAGCTGTCATTTTTCGCATCTCACTCAAAATGTGTTTCCGTGCATGTAGTGCACAATGGTGCAGTCGGTGTGCAAAATCAATGTTCGGGACAGATTAAGAAAATCACAGTGACAGTGTTCATGAGCAGAGGTGTTAAAATGGCTATGTTAAAAATTTGGTTTAAAAAGTCCATAAAATGACTGTGTTACGAGCGACCATTGCGCAGTTTCCACGCACCCTCGTAAGTTCATGCATTTCTAATATTTTCAGTCCAGATTTTCACCACTGGCATTTTTCCACACTTCCTTATGAACAGTACAGCTGTCATTTTTCACACCATGGCTGAAATGTGTTTCCGCACTTCCAGCACAGAAATGCGTGGTCACTGTGGGAAATCACTGTTCAGGACAGATTAAAAAAATCACAGTGACACTATTCATGAACGGAGGTTCCAAAATGCCTGTGTTGACAATCTGCTGTAAAAAAATCCCCAAACTAATTGCATTACGGTTGTGCATTGCGCAGTTTCTATGCACGCTTGTGACTTCACCAGTTTTTTAATATTTTCACTGCAGATTTTCAACATTGCCATTTTTTGCACCTCCCCATGAACAGTACAGCTGTCATTTTTCACATCCTGAGTGTGTTTTCGCACCTGTGGTGCCAAATGGCGTTGTCGCTGTGCAAAATCAGCTTTCAGCTAACGAACTGATATTGCCACTGTTCATAAGGTGGGGGTCACAAAAAACCCATGTTGAAAATTTGGAGTGAAAATGCCAACGAACGCCTGAAGCATTAGCATTTACGACCGTAACGCCCCACCCTATAGAGATTGACAGGCATCAGGGGTGTGACTTGGGATTCTCGCCTGCAATGCTCATACCATTCTACACCCTGCAGCCAGTGAGAGGCATCGAGGTGTGCCTTGGACTCTTCAGCCCCAAAGTTCACCCCATTCTCCTATACTGCACCCATCTCTCCATATTTCCTGATGGAATGGGGTGGCATAAGGGCCAAAGACCCCAAGGCACACCGTGACACTTGTCGGTGCCTGCAGGGTAGGGTGTGGTGAAATGGCGTGGCCGTTATGCCTGATGACCCAAAGGCACACCCCAATGCCTGTCTGTCTCTGCAGGGTGGTGGTGGTGGTGGGGTTGGCTTCAGTTCAATACTTCTCTGCCATTCCTATTATACAGCTCTCTAACTCCTACACTACCAATGCCAATGCCAGCAAGCAAACATTCAGCATTGACAAATGCTTGTTATGACAGGGACTGTATTTGCTGGTATGTCCATTCTGTGCTGGAATATACAGACAACTTTAAGGCCCTTATTTTAGGCAACAACATCACAATCCCACTATGCTAGCCAACACAGCACACTGTTGGAAGGCAGAAACCCTGAACTGACCGCAGCAGTAGCAACCTTTCCTTTTGATGGCTGAGAGAATTTAATGGAAAATAAGTTAAGAGAACCATGGCTTGAGTATTTTCCCCTCAATGCATTCTTATCTGAAGATATTTTAAAGCAGCAGTCTTTTTGGGTCTTCACGATCTTTTTTACCAATAATGTGTATCTAGCAAAAACATCAGTATACTATTTTTTCTTCTTTTTTTATCACTGAACTGAGATACGTGATTGTGAAGTTTAAAAGTTACTGCTCGCTTGTAATGCCCACCATAACAAATGACACATCTTGGTGTGACGGGGTGCTATTCACCATCAGAGAATTGTGCAAGCACCGTCTGTGCATTTACCATATAAATCAAGCATGAACTTTAATAATTTGGGAGTGGTGGCCATCTTTAATGGCTTGAGTCACTTATTACAAAAATAGTTTTAGAAGCTGCTTTTTTAATGTCTGAAGAAATTAATATTCTGCTTATGAATTTAATGATGTCAGAAATACATTCAAGAACCCTTTGGCTCACCATCTGATCTGTCTCTGTGTCCTGATAGGGTAGGCATGGGCCAGGGCAGCCCAGTGTCTAGGGGTTTAAGTGATGTTTCAGCTCACTGGGAGCTCCCTTTAAAAAAATGTTTGTATAAACTGCAATGTTTTAAGGAGTTCTGAGACCGGACCCATACATAGATGGCAAAGAATCACACAGAACCAGGAGCACTTTTTTCTCGAGGCACACTGGACTGGCTATATATTGCCTTGACTTGGCACCTTGGAACGCCTGATGCATTCATGCTACTCAGCGGGGCTCACATCAGCCTAAGAATCCAATGTTGGCAGCAATCGCAGATGCTTCTCCTGAGGGGTTGGGCATCAATGAACATTAGCCAGTGCAGTTAGAAACATAGAAACATAGCTTTTGTCAGCAGAAAAGGACCTTAGGCCCATCAAATCCGCTCCTTGTCCCTGCTTCTTCCATCACCACTGACTCTAATTGGTCATATGTGTCACTCCTTCTCCCTGTTTCTCTACCTAATATGCCCCTGTGCCTGTCTGATGTATATTTTAAGGTCCCACAGTCTTTGCCCCCACTACTTCCTCTGGCAGGCTGTTCTAGTCATCCACCACCCTTTCTGTGAAGAAGTTTTTCTGTATGTAACCCCCCCATGGGGGTTTACCTTATTTGGCATGTTCTCACGGGGCTGCTGGGGTCTAAGGGAGGGGCCGGTGACCCGGGTTTTGCACATCAGTGGGTCGGCTGGCCCGCGCATGTACAGCAGTGCATCTGGTTTTCGGCTGTTGCTGCGGCAAAATGGACAGTGTTTAGAATGTCCTGGTCCCCATGTTAGGCTAATCGAGGACCAGAGACCTGAAGGAGGTGAATGGGGAGCCTCTTAGTTAATTTATTTATGAGCACCAGTAGCGCTAGAGAATGGGAAGGGGGCAGCCTCATGAATATTAATGAGGCCAGGATGAGTGTTTAAGAAGGAGCCTGCCTGCTGCCTGAGGACTGAGTGTATCGGCATCAGCGACAGGCATGGGGCCAAATAAAATTCTTAAACTCTGTAGCGATTGGGAAGGGGATAGGGGCTACTATACTTCTGTGGGAGCAAATGTTAATAAAAATATTTAGCATGACTGCACCAGGACATTGAACTGGCACTACAGTGGAACTGCATATAAAGTGTTTACTGTGGCAGCCATGTTATGATACTATGTCCCCAAGTGGACAGCCAGTCAGCGATCTAGGTGGCCAAAACTGATTGTGAGGGCTCATGGGTGGAGGTATGAACTAATTTCTGGTGCCAAGAGACCTTTCCCAATCAATACAAAGAGGGCTAATGATTATTAATATTAGTGATTAATTACTGGAATCAGCCAATCAGAGGGCAGGATTTTGGGGGTAAATCCCAGGGACTCTGGGCAGTCTGGGCGGTCCAGTCCAAGCTCTGATTGAGTCAGAAAGGGCTCAGTGCTGTGTGTGGAAAGTCTAAAGGCCTTTCACAGTACTTAAATGGAGATCTGATGGAAGACTGAAAGTGCAGGATTCTTGTTGTTTAAAGAACTGTTCATCTCTGCTGAGCGTTCCAGGCACCTGGTAAAAGTTGTTGGATTTTGGAGACTCGGTGTTGCAGTTTTCCTGCACCAGTTTGTGAGGAGAGAAAACCCTGATCTGAGGAAACGTGGTTTGGAACTGTGTGTGTGTGTGTGTGTGTGTGTGTATGTGTGCCAGAGCAAACGGTTGATGCTGTATCTGAATCTGAGAACCTTGGAGAGAAAAAAAGGTGTCCCTGTTTCTGGAACATGCTGTTGCTGCTGAAAGCCAGCTGTGTAAAGTAACTGTTGATCTGGAGACCAAAATCTGTTTGCCAAAAGCCACTGGAAAGGTGGAACGCCTTGACAACCTGTTATGCTGCACACTGGAGCTGTTTGCATTGCTCAAGACAGAGACAGATTCTGAGGCCATTCACAGCTGCATCTCAGAGCCTGGTAGGGAACTTGCTAACCCCTACAGAGTGGGGGAGACTGGGTTGCAAGGGGCCACGGGTGCATGCCTGATGAGTTTTAGGACACTCTAGAGCCATTGGGTGAGCCGGGCTGGGGGAGCCATTCCTGGGTCTGGGCTCTTTGTGGCCTGGTAGACCTTGTGCTTTGGGCTCTGCATTGGGCCTGTAAGAAGGCTGAAAGGGACAAGCTGCAAGACCTCCAAGCAAGTTGGAAGGTGACAAGTGGCCAAACCTTTAAGCAAGCCCAAGTTCTTCTCGACAACTTCTCCTGCCCATTTGTTGCTGCCCTCTTTGAATCAGAACGGCTGCTCTTTGAACAGCTGGAAACTCTCCACTCCGTAAACTGTCCCCAGCTCTCTGAAACTGTGAATAACTCAAGCCTTGTTCTGACCAAGGGAACTGGGGGAGAGGTTGATTGCACATGAAAGGTTTAATCTTAACTTTTAAAGCTTCACTTCATAAGTATTCTTCAATGGCCCCAGTGCCAGCCAACCCGCGGCATCATCCAGATCTGCAACATCACAGGGTATCCTAATGTAACCCCCCTACAAATGGAGATTCCCAAAAAGTCTTCATTGAGCTTGCCTAAATGCTCACTGCCAGGCTGGTGTCCTGTGATTTAGCAGTTTAAATGTGATTACCAGAGCCTGTATAGCCTCTGTGTACTGTCTCTTTAAGAGCTGCCTAATTGCAGCTTAAGTAATCTGAGATGGAGCTCTGTTGAAAGATGTAACTATTTGCTGAAAATCATTTAGAGTGATAATGATAATGTAGTTTGTCTAACCTGCTTTATTTGCAGCAAGGACTGTTTTGTTTGTCTCCACTATCTTGGTCCTGGACTGCAAATTTGACCAATCTGTTCTAGTAGGACCTAAACTGTAGCCGGACTACAGGAGCTGTCTGAATTCAAAATCTGTAGGAACTGTGGTTTGAGCTTTTTGCGCCTTTTTTGCCACTGAAGGAGGAGTTCTTGCTTTGACTGACAGCCAAATCAGCCAACCAAATCTTTTGGATCTTGGGGAAGTCCCGGGCTGCTTGCAGTTTTCAGTTAGTTCTGAGCTGGGAATGAGAGGAGCTGAAGTGATTCTGAGCAGCAATCCTGAGTGGAGACGCATGAGAGAACTATGAAAAGGCTGAGTTTTTGGCTTACATGTCTGCCTGCTGCTTCGGAGAGGGAGAGAAGAGAATTATTGTGGACTAAATCCAAGTTTGTGTGACTAAAGTAAGCTACTGCAGTGGGCCAGGCTCAACCTGAAGAAGTCCGAAGATTTTGTTGAATGCGATCGGCCTGTCAGGAGTTACAGCTACCCATAAGCTCCCAGTGTGTGCAGAGACTTTGCGATTGTGACTGGGGAGTGCTTTGCCTGGTACAGTAGAATTCCCTTACATGTAAATGTGTTATGAGCTGCTAGTGGGTTATGAGTTAGTTCCCCACTGTGTGAACTGTGTCCTGCTTGCTGGAAGCTGTATCCAGCCCAAAACGGACTGCACCCGAATTTGTCTCCATGTGGTCTGGGCCTTGCCTGACTGGCCCAGCCAGACTACCCGCTGCACAGAGAAGCCATCGACGAGAGACCTGCCTGGGGATCAGCCCCCTGCTCCATGCCTGAATAGGAACGATGCCTCTGCAACTCGTGTGGGCCCTGCTTCTCCTGGCATTCCAGATCAACCACCTGCAGTCTCGATTTTCATCCAGCTTGTGTCCAGTCTTGGGTATCGTGAGTAAATACCAGGGTAGCTCCCTGCAACAACAGCTTAATCTGAGTGTGTCATCTGATTGTCTTGTTGTTTCATTTCCTTTATGAACTGAGCCCTCTGGCTCCGGATTACAAATATTGTGTACTGTGCGTGTTGTGTTTTCCATCACAGGGCCCCAGCCAGCTGCGACGCCGGCCAACCCCGGGCAACAGTCCTAGCTAGACCATCTCTTCTCCACCTGGGTACCCAGAGGTGTGACTGTGTGGGGGGATTCAAAGCGCATGCATAACTGCTTGATTGATATAACCTTTAAGCTAATTAACCTGATTTTGCCCCTCCCTTGTTCAAGTCCCCTGAATAAATCAGGTCTAACTTTTTCAGCATGTAATCTGACTGTGGTTTGAGTTTGTGCTCAAAGTACTGTACTGTTGCTATTTGCTGTGCATAACCTTGTTTTACAGGGGGTCCCCAGGGTCGAGCCAGAGGAAGCAGCCCTGGTGGTAAGTGCAAACAGTGTGGGTACTTGTGTGGTGTACCGTGGTATTGTGAAAGTGATTATTGTACAGTGTTCAGGGCACTAGAGGGGAAAAAGGTGGGTTACAGTGTCCCAGAGGGCTGTGCCCAGGTTAGCTTGACCACTACCAACCCTGACCTCTGGGTGGAGGCACCGTTTCAGAACTCAGGCCCCTTAACCTGCTACTAGCCAAGCAGGCAGGGGTAGTAGCCCTTGGGATAGTGCCACCTAGGGGTTACATCTTGGAGGCACCGTTGGGATTAGCATCCCCTAGTGGCCAAATTTGTGAAATGCTGTTAAAAATAAATGGCTACCCCAACAGAAGTGGCTGTACACCAGTTGGTGGGGTGGTGTACTGGGCAGGAGATCGACCCCCAAAATGCTATACTTATCCTGGATATTCCCCTGGGTACCAATAAGGACACTGTAGAGGGAGTACTTTCCAAGTTGAATGTTTACGAAACCCTGTGGTGGTGGGTCGACAGGCTAATCTGCTCGCCCAAAGTTTCATGGCGATAGTAGAGTGTAAGGACTCAGTAGACAGTTCCAGAGTGCCATGGACTATCACCCCCGAAGGAGCCCTCACTGCCTGGAGAGTGATAACTAAAGGCAGTAAAGACCCCTGGGAGCATGAGCCCCCCCCCCCCACTATCTGAGACTTTTGTGGAGAAATTTGCTAAGTTGTTGCTTGAGGAAGGGAAAACTGTGGAGGACTTAAAGAAACTATTCCTGCCACCTGGGGGTGTTCCTCCCCCAACACCCCTTCCCGCTCCAGCACCCATTATTGCCCCTCCTTCTGTGCCCATGCCGATGCTGGCTCCTATGTCTGTATCTGCCATTAGTCATGACTCTTACCGAAGGCTGAGAATCTTCTCCAGCACCCTCCCCAACCCCCAAGGGGAGGATGATTGGGAGACCTGGATAGATTGTGTTGCCCCTTTGGTACCTGAATGGCAGTGTGCGGAGGCTGAGAAATAGAAAAGGATCATATAAAGTTTGAGGGGTCCCGCCTTAGAGGCTATTAAATTTCTGAGGTCCACAAACCCTGATGCATCTGCCCAGAAGTACCTATCTGCACTCAAAGGCAATTTTGGGAGCATTGAGTCAGGGGAGAACTTGATGTGGAAATTTCAAGGTACAAAACAATGGCCATGGGAAAGTTTGCCTGCATATGTTACTCGTCTGGAAAGAGCACTGCAGAAGGCTTACTAAAAAGGTGGGGTAGTCACCAGTGACTTAAACCATGTGAGGTTGGGGCACGTACTGCAGCATGCAAAGCATTCTAAATTGCAGCTCCTTCAATTAAGGCTCCCAGATAGAAGGGGTAACCCACTGGACTATTGTGACTTGATAAAAGAACTCCGGGAGGTTGAAGATGAAGAGGGAGATTGTAATTCTAGGGTGAGCGCAGCCCAAGTGATCACGGCATCTGAAGGCCCTTCCGAAGTGGGGACCAATGAGAGTGTGCCACCATGGGATGAACTTCTGAGTGAGTTCAGGGAAACAAAAACAGCATCTTTATGAAGGCCGCTCCTGCAAGTACGGGCACTGACCCTTATCCAACTTCATCTGCTATGGGGGTTGGGGTGTCCACCCAGGCATCTCCTGCTGACAGCAGCTCAAAACTCAATGACTTGACTATGGAAGTAAGAGAATTGAAGAGATGTCTTCAAATGCTTACTACACAGCAGACAGAGATGGCACCAGGGTTTTCAGTTGGTAGTACCACTGCCCCAGCTTCCAGTGTGATGCCTCGGCCACCCCAAATCCCAGAAAACATATTTTGCCATAATTGTGGGAAGGATGGGCACATGAAGAGAGAATACTGGTCCACAAAAGACCTAGATAAAGTTGTATATAGGCTTCAAGGGCGAGCTTCGGAGAACGAATCAGCGGTCTAGGAGTGCCCAAAATGACCACAGTGAGGGTTCAAGAAGTAGTGACTCAAATCCCTATGTGGCTAAATCATCTGTCCAGGCCCCTGCTGCTGTCCCTCCAGACTGGTCCAAAATAGTGGGCCCTTCAATGGAGACTACCATGGCTGTGCATGGTATTCCTACTCGGGCTGTGCTCGACAGTGGGTTGCAAGTGACCATTGTATTTAAGAACTGGTATGACAAACACTTATCTGCTGTGCCTTTACAATCCCTGGAAGGCCTACATGTGTAGGGGCTGAGAGACAAGTCTTATCCCTACCTAGGATATGACCGCCTCTGGTTGTCATTTCCTACAGCTGTAACTGGTGTAGAGGAGCAAGTCGAGACACTGGCCTTAGTGTGTCCCCCTACTGGACTGTATGATGGGGTTCCCCCTATTAATTGGGACCAACGTCCTTATGTTTGGGAGACTGGCAGAACTCTGTCACGAGAAACAAGGGCGATGGGCTGGGAGGGCCCTAAGAATTCCTGCTCTGATCAAGAGGGCCTATGATTTGCAACAGAACCCCAAGGGAGTGGACCAAGATGAACCGGTAGGGGTCGTGTGGAAGAAAGATCCCGATTCAATGGTACTGACCCCTAATACCAAGTGTACCATTCAAGGGAAGGTCCGCCTCCTTAAACATGCCAAGAACAAAATACTGATGTTGGACGCACCAGGCGATGGAAAAATTGCCAGAAGGATTATTGGTTAAGCCCAGCATCTTGCCAGCTTGTGCTCATGCCTATGCACGATGAGTAATGGTCCAGATTCATAATGTATCAGATCGGGAGATCCGAGTGAACAGAGGATGCACCCTAGCTATGGTACACTGCACAAACACTGCAGTGTTGCCCAGCAACAAACCCCCTGGCAAAACAGATAGAGTGACTCCCGACTTGTTTGATTTTGGTGACTCCACGTTGCCAGCTAAATGGAAGACTAGAATTAGCCAGAAACTTGCCCAGAGAGATCAAGTGTTTTCATTGAAGGAATGGGACGTGGGATGTGTCCAGGGTGTGGAGCATCACATACGCCTGCACGATGAACGGCCATTTCGAGAGAGGTCTCGACGCCTAGCCCCTGCAGACATAGACGATGTGAGAAGACACTTGCAGGAAATGCTTGCAGCTGGTATGATACAAGAATCCAGGAGCCCATATGCTTCTCCCATTGTGGCTGTACGTAAGAAGAATAGAACAGTATGAATGTGTGTGGATTATCAAACCCTCAACAGGCGGACCATCCCTGATCAATACACCATGCCCCGTATACAAGATGCTCTAGATTGTTTGAATGGGAGCAAATGGTTCTCAGTGTTGGATCTTCACAGTGGATATTACCAGATTCCAATGGCTCTGGAGGACCGTGAGAAGACAGCCTTCATCTGTCCTTTGGGGTTCTACGAATTCTTGAGAATGTCACAGACGATATCGGGCACCCCAGCCACCTTCCAGCGACTGATGGAACAAGCGGTAGGAGACATAAATTTGCTGGAATGTCTGGTGTACTTGATCAATGTCATTGTGTTTGGGAGCTCCCTAGAGGAACATGAGAGTCGACTGTTCAAAGTACTAGACCGACTGGAAGATTTCGGCCTCAAGCTGTCCATTGACAAGTGCCAGTTTTTCAAAACCTTTGTGAAGTATGTGGGGCACATAGTGTCTACAGAGGGGATAGAGACTGATCCTAGTAAAGTTGAAGCCTTGACTACTTGACCCCAGCCCCACAATTTGAAACAACTACAACTTTTCCTGGGATTCTGTGGCTACTACCGCCAGTTCATAAAGGACTATTCCAAAGTAATTCGGCCACTCTTGAATCTTACCCAGGGTTACCCTCCTACCAATCGAAAGTACAAAAAAGGGGCCGTCAAAGAACCAGACAAAGCATATTTCTACCCAGGTGAACTTTTCTGGTCCATTTGGATGCCTGACTGTGAAGCAGCTTTCCATGAAGTCATATATCAGCTCACCCATGCCCCCATCCTCGCTTATGTTGATCCCACCAAACCCCATGTGCTGCATACTGACGCCAGTCTGCAGGGTCTAGGAGCTGTACTGTATCAAGACCATGAGGATGGTTTGAGACCAGTGGCATTCGCCAGTAGGAGCTTGACCCTGTCAGAGTGAAACTACTCTGTGCACAAGTTGGAGTTCCTTGCTTTAAAATGGGCCATTGTCGACCAGTTTCATGATTACCTCTATGGGACAAAAATATTGGTGAGGACTGACAATAACCCTTTGACCTATGTACAGACTTCAGCTAAGTTAGACGACACGGGGCACCGGTGGCTTTCTGCATTGTCAACATATGATTATGCTGTCAAATACAGACCGGGCCTGAATCATATTGATGCTGACGCCCTATCCCGGAGGCCGATTTCCAAGAGCGACTGGGTCAGGCTGTTTGAACCTGACATCTGAGCATTGTGCCAAAAGTTTGACAGAAATGAACAGGTGTCTACGGACACAGCGGACTGCTTAGTAGATTGAATTGTTAAGTACCTAGAGGCCAGTGAGGCACAGGACCCAAGGCAGTATGGATTCACAGTGAGAAGGTCATGTTGGACAAATCTAATTGATTTCTTTGACTGGATGACCAAAGCAGTAGACCAGGGAGGGGCTGTGGACTTGGCCTACCTAGACTTTAGCAAGGCATTTGACACAGTCCCACACAAAAGATTAATAAACAAATTAGCCAGCCTGTGAGTGGGTCCCAGGGTGGTAGCCTGGGTAAAACACTGGTTGGACAACAGGACACAGCGGGTAATAGTAAATGGAGTCCACAGTGAAGAAAGGAGGGTTACTAGTGGGGTACCGCAGGGTTCAGTACTGGGGCTGGTCCTTTTTAATGTCTTTATAAGTGACATTGCAGAAGGACTGGAAAGGAAAGTATGTCTCTTTGCAGATGACACAAAGATCTGCAACAGGGTTGATACACAAGGTGGGGTGGAAAGGATGAAAAGGGACTTATTGGCAAGGTTGGAGGAATGGTCAAATGTATGGCAGCTCAGATTTAATGCAAAGAAGTGCAAAGTAATGCACCTGGGAAACAAAAACCCAAGGGAAGAGTACACAATGGGGGGTGAGATACTGACAACAACAAAAATGGAAAGGGACCTGGAGGTAGTCATATCAGACAACCTTAAGGTGGTCCAGCAATGTGAGAAGGCAGTAAGAAGGGCTGGGGGGATACTGGGATGCATAGGGAGAGGCATCACCAGTAGAAAACAGGGAGTTGTTGGCCCTCTGTACAGACAGTTGGTAAGACCACATCTGGAGTACTGTGTACAGTTCTGGAGACCCCATCTCTGCAAGGACATAGACAGGGTGGAGGCTGTCCAGAGGAGGGCAACCAAAATGATGCAGAGTCTGCATCAGAAGACATATGAAGAAAGACTAAAGGAACTAAAGATGTATAGCCTTGAGGAAAGGAGGGAGAGGGGGAACATGATAGAAACTGTCAAATACCTCAAGGGAATCAACAAAGTCCAAGAGGGTAGCATCTTTCAGAAAAAGAGATGTGCAAAAACAAGGGGGCACAATTTGAAGATAGAGGAGGACAGCTCAGAGGTAATGTGAGGAAGTATTTCTTTACAGAGAGGTTTGTGGATACATGGAACAGCCTTCCTGAGGAGGTCGTAGAGTCAAAAACAGTGGGGGAATTCAAGAATGCATGGAACAGACATAAGGCAATTCTAGTGGGGGGTAGGAGAAAGTAGGCTGTTGGTTAACTAGGATCTGCAGCTTGTCCGTTAGGTAGGGAAATGGGCAGACTAGGTGGGCCAAGTGGTCCTTATCTGCCGTCACATTCTATGTTTCTATGTTTCTATTGCTTGGGCCCCTCTGACACCTGCATACCAACTGCGTATTGCAACGTCTCTGCTCTAGATATTAGTGCACTACCTCAGTTTGACAATGACAGCATTCAGTGGGCTCAATCCTGAGATCCTATGATTCAGCCAGCACTTGACTCCCTTCGTGCAGGAAAAGATGTGTCCAAGTTGCGTTCCTCTGATCTGCGAACCGCTTTATTGTTTAAAGAAGGCCTCAGGTTGAAGCTGCTTAATCATTTGTTGTATAGAGAGACTGTAAATTGAGGTGGCCAGATAGACAAGCAACAATTGGTCCTGCCCACAGCCTTCAAAGATTTGGTACTGAGGTCCCTCCACAATCATATGGGCCACCTCGGTATCGACCGGACCCTTGACCTAGTACGATCTCGATTCTACTGGCACAAGATGGGGGCCAATGTTGAGCACCATGTAAGGACTTGTAGTCACTGCCTGCAGAGAAAAGTCTTGCCTCAGAGGGCTGCCCCCCCTTGTCAACATTACTACCAGCACCCCAATGGAACTAGTCTGCATAGACTTCTTGAGTTTAGAGCCTGATCAGTGAAACATTGGCAATGGGTTAGTGGTTACAGACCATTTCACATGATATGCACAAGCTTTTCCCACCAAAGATCACAAAGCATCTACCGTGGCCAAAGTGCTAGTGGAACATTTCTTTGTCCACTATGGTGCCCCCCAGCGAATTCACTCTGATCAGGGCTGGGACTTTGAGAGCTGGCTAATCAAAGAAATGCTCTCTCTCTATGAGGGGTGTGAAAGTCAAGAACCACCCCTTATCACCTGCAGGGGGATCCTCAACCAGAACGCTTTAACTGCACCCTGCTAGACAAGCTAGGCACCCTCCACCCAAAAGATAAGCATAAATGGAGCCAGCAGATTAGCACCTTGGTACACGCATACAATTGCACGAAGAATGATGCTACCGGGTTCCCTCCCTACCATCTCATTTTCGGGAGAGAGGCCCGGCTGCCTGTTGATGTCTGTTTAGGGGTTTCTCCCGATGGGGTCCGAGCCGAAGATTACCTGCAATATGTACAAAAACTGAAAGCTCAATTGAACCATGCATATCAACTGGCCCAGACAATGGCCGCCAAAAGAAATCTAGCCAACAAATAGAGACATGATAGAAAAGGAAAGGCTCAAGAGCTTAGGCCTGGAGACCGTGTGTTGTTGTGAAATTTAGGATTGCATGGCAAACACAAAGCTGCTGATCGATGGCACCATCTTCCCCATGTCATAGTTGGAAAGTTGGATTATTTGCCAGTGTACAAAGTGCGCCTAGAGAATAACTCCAAAGCTGTCAAGACCATGCATTGTAACCACTTGCTACCTATTGGTCAAGTTATAATTGAGGCTGAACCCGCCGAGATTGATTCCCCTGGACCAGTGACTCATGCTGCTGCAAGACAGAAACAGAGTCAGCCTGCCCCCATGGTTGCCGATTTAAGACTTCCCCTGCAGCAGGCCCACAATGATAGTGATTGCCAGTCTAACTCGGATGACAGTGAGTGTGATAATGCCAATTGGCCCTATCCTGTTCTCCATCTTTCTAAATAACCTCCCTCTGGTGTGCTCATCCACATCTATTCAAATGTATGCAGACGATACTGTCCTTTTTGCCTCGGGCTCCTCCCCAGAAGAGGTAACAGCCAACCTCCAGGCTGACTTCAACAAGGTACAGTTATGGTTTAGCTCTCACGAGCTCTCTCTCAATGCGAACAAAACTACCACCATGACCTTCGGCACTCAGCAATGTCTAACCAGGCTTCCTTCCCTCCCTACCTTCCACACCCTTGATGGGATGGTACTGGAGGACATCACTTCCTTCTGCTATCTTGGGGTTTGGCTCGACCGTCACCTGTCCTTCTCCGACTACATTGATGCCATCATAAAAAGAACTGCGCCCCAAGCTCAGAGCCCTTTACAGGAACCGCAACTGCCTCCCTCTCATGGCCAGGCGTGAGCTAGTGCATAAGATGATCCTCCCCTCTTTTGACTACTGCGACATAGTATACAGTGCCGCTCCCAAATCTACCTTATCCAGACTGGACACACTTTTCCATGCCTTCTGTCGCTTTGCCCTCGATGCCACCCCCTGCACCCATCACTGCAACCTCTACCATGCCCTCGCATTCTCTTCCCTCGCAAAACGTAAAAGCCTGCAGCACTGCGCTAAATTTGTAGCCAAATTCTGGCATGACACCCTGCCCTCATACCTCTCTACCTTACTTACCCAGCTTCCTCCCCTTCTCATGTCCTCAGATCCCTCGATGACCGGAAGCTTCAAATCCCTAGGTGGAAAACCACTATTGGGCAATCTGCCTTCTCCTACCGCTTCCCCAAACTCTGGAATGAACTCCCTCCCCAAATTCGCCACTCCTCCTCTACCCACTCCCTGTCTTCAGCAGTAGCAAACTACCTCTCGGTAAATTGCTCCTGCATTTAAGCCAAAAAGGTGTTCCCTTTATCCCCTCCCCCCGATTGCCTGACCAGTGGCACCTAGCTTACACTATGGAAGCTGGCTTATCTATACCAACTTCAGCACTTCTAGTACGTGGGCTTTGCCCTGTCCTAAACCCTCCTTGATACTGCCTGATCCTCACGTTTTCTCCACTCAGTGTCACACCTCATCTATCCAATACTATCCCATTCTGTAATATAATCTATGCCTGCCTAGTGTTGTTGTTGAACTGTACTGTTTATCTTGTCCCTATTCCATCACACAATTGTATCCTGCAACTGCATAACTGAAACGTTCTCTGTAAACTGTTCAACTGAATCTGTCTCCTGTATTGCTGTAATTGTGCTCAGCTATGTTCTACTGTTTTTCCTTGCATATGTAACTCTTGATAACCTGCGAGTTATCTCCCACTGTACTCTCATCCCCCAGGCTGCACCGGGAGACAAGCATTTTTTTTTTGCTCAGTGTGCCATCCTGGTGAAACAATTTCAATAAATAAATAAAATAGGAACTGAGTCAGTTGTTTCATGGAAATCCTATGTTGAATTATGGGGATGAAGCTGGGCCTTCTGGACTGCCTAACGCCCTGGCATCATCATTGGATCCAATGCTCCCTGAAGGTGAAGTGCAAAATATCACGTCTGAGGATGCTGAGTCTTTGTGTATTGTGGAACTGTATGATTTGCCTGAAGGAGAAGCTGATGGTATGAGTCTTTCTTGTGACATGCCAGAACTTGAGGAACACTATGAGAGTGCTGACAACCCCTCTTCAGTGCCAGAGTGTCTTCAAAATGAGACAAGTGTTGTAGAAACAGAGACTACAGAGCAAGAGGCTGACAGTGCTCCCAGCTTGGACATTTCCCTTCATGCAGAGGCACCCCTCACAAGTGATGAAAGCTCCAAGACCATTGCTGAAAGTACAGAGACTGTGGTTGTTCACTCCAGAAAGACTGGCCGAGCTGTCAAGCCAGTGGAGTGCTTCAGTTACGAATCCCCCAGGAGGCCAGTGGATTTGCCTCTCAATGTAGTCCACAAAGGCGTTTATGTCTCTCAGAGCTCACTGCCCAAACTGAGCTTGCGAAGCCCATTCCAGGTTACTTGTTCTGCCCTCTCACCATGGTGCCCCTGCCCCATCCAGCCCCAAGTTAGCTGATAGGATAGGGCCCCCTCTTTGTATTGTTAAGAGTACAAGAAGTTATTACATGATTCTGTATAGTAATATTCAATTTACCTGTGTGAAATATGCATAATGTTTTGTCAGAATGGAAATGATATAGTGGAGTACATTGAAATGTATAGTAAAGTGACAAGTTATGCCAATTGATAAATCAGATAGTATTTGTATAGCATGCTAATGGTATAAATGTCTTGTATATGTTGTATTTTCAATATTATGATGGTACAGACTTGACGCAGATGCCAAGTTTTCCAAGGCAGGGAAGGGTGTAACCCCTCTACAAATGGGGGTTCCCAAAAAGTCTTCCTTGAACTTGCCTAAATACTCACTGCCAGGCTGGTGTCCTGCGTTTTAGCAGTTTAAATGTGATTACCAGAGCCTGTATAGCCTCTGTGTACTGTCTCTTTAAGAGCTGCCTAATTGTAGCTTAAGTAATCTGAGAGGGAGCTCTGTTAAAAGATGTAACTATTTGCTGAAAATCATTTAGAGTGATGATGATAATGTAGTTTGTCTAACCTGCTTTCTTTGTAGCAAGGGCTGTTTTGTTTGTCTCCACTATCTTGGTCCTGGACTGCAAATTGGACCAACCAGTTCTGGTGGGACCTAAACTGCAGCTGGACTACAGGAGCTGTCTGAATTCAAAATCTGTAGGAACTATGGTTTGAGCTTTTTGCGCCTTTTTTGCAACTGAAGGGGGAGCTCTTGCTTTGACTGACAGCCAAATCAGCCAACCAAATCTTTTGGATCTTGGGGAAATCCTGGGCTGCTTACAGTTTTCAGTTAGTTCTGAGCTGGAAAGTGAAATGAGAGGAGCTGAAGTGATTCTGAGCAGCAATCCTGAGTGGATTCGCATGAGAGAACTGCAAAAAGGCTGAGTTTTTGGCTTACATGTCTGCCTGCTGCTCCTGAGGGGGAGAGAAGAGAATTATTGTGGACTAAATCCAAGTTTGTGTGACTAAAGTAAGCTACTGAAGTGGGCCAGGCTCAACCTGAAGAAGTCCAAAGATTTTGCTGAATGCGATCGGCCTGTCAGGAGTTACAGCTACCCCTAAGCTCCCGGTGTGTGCAGAGACTTTGCGATTGTGACCGGGGAGCGCTTTGCCTGGTACAGTAGAATTCCCTTACATGTAAATGTGTTATGAGCTGCTAGTGGGTCATGAGTTAGTTCCCCACTGTGTGAACTGTTTTCTGCTTGCTGGAAGCTGTATCCAGCTCAAAACGGACTGCATCCGAATTTGTCTCCGTGCAGTCTGGGCCTTGCCACACTGGCCCAGCCAGACTACCCGCTGCATAGAGAAACCATTGACAAGAGACCTGCCTGGGGATCAGTCCCCTGCTCCACGCTTGAATAGGAATGATGCTTCTGCGACTTGTGTGGGCCCTGCTTCTTCTGGCATTCCAGATCAACCACCTGCAGTCTCGATTTTCGTCCAGCCTGTGTTCAGTCTTGGGTATCGTAAGTAAATACCAGGGTAGCTCCCTGTAACAACAGCTTAATCTGAGTGTGTCATCTGATTGTCTTATTGTTTTGTTTCCTTTACGAACTGAGCCCTCTGGCTCCGGATTACAAAAATTGTGTACTGTGCATTTGGTGTTTTCCATCACACGGCCCCAACCAGCTGCGACACCCGGCCA
Source organism: Neoceratodus forsteri (assembly GCA_016271365.2). Taxonomy (NCBI): domain Eukaryota; kingdom Metazoa; phylum Chordata; order Ceratodontiformes; family Ceratodontidae; genus Neoceratodus; species Neoceratodus forsteri. The sequence continues at coordinate 1,736,461,574 of CM057449.1, forward strand.
ACCCCGGGCAACAGTCCTGGCTAGCCCATCTCTTCTCCACCTGGGTACCCAGAGGTGTGACTGTGTGGGGGGACTCAAAGCGCATGCATAAGTGCTTGATTGATATAACTTTTAAGCTAATTAACCTGATTTTGCCCCTCCCTTGTTCAAGTCCCCTGAATAAATCAGATCTAACTTTTTCTGCATGTAATCTGACTGTGGTTCGAGTTTGTGCTCAAAGTACTATACTGTTGCTATTTGCTGTGCATAACCTTGTTTTACAGGGGGGTCCCCAGGGTTGAGCCAGAGGAAGCAGCCCTGGTGGTAAGTGCAAACAGTGTGGGTACTTGTGTGGTGTACCAGGGGTATTGTGAAAGTGATTATTGTACAGTGTTCAGGCCACTAGAGGGGAAAGAGGTGGGTTACAGTGTCCCGGAGGGCTGTGCCCAGGTTAGCTTGACCACTACCAACCCTGACCTCCGGGTGGAGGCAACCGTTTCAGAACTCAGGCCCCTTAACCTGCTACTAGCCAAGCAGGCAGGGGTAGTAGCCCTTGGGATAGTGCCACCTAGGGGTTACACTAATAGACTAAAGTGGGATTTCACTGGTACCAGTGGGGGTGGGTGTTGGAGTGTCTTAGCCTACGGGCCTTGTTATTGCTAACTAATCAAATTTTTTCCCTTCACAGCTATCCTGCAACAGGTACCCCTCCCCTAGAATAAAACTGTCTTTTGTTTGTTGCAATTGCTGTGTGAAGGGTATTTTGTGAGAGTTAACTGGCAAGTATATATGGTATTTGGTATCAGGGAACAACTTGGCATCCAGTGTGTGGGGTGGTTGGTAGGGGAGGTGTGTAGGTACAGCATCCCAGGGGGTTGTACCAATCAGACACCTGACCCACTGTCAGTTTATTCTCGGTGGAGGCACTGCACTATTTTTCTGTTACTTGGAATAGAACTCCCAATCACCACTGTAGCAGGACCCAGGCCCCTTAACCTGTGTGGTAGTCAACAGGCAGGAGTAGTAGCCCACTGACACACGGCGCCTAGGCTACATGTAATTCTCTCCTAAATGTCCCCCTGTTAGCTTCATTGCATGCCCCCTTATTCTAGTGCCTTCTTTTCTCTGAAATAGACCCTCCACTTGCAGCTTGTTCACTCCTGTGAGGCACTTGTAGGTTTCAGTCATGTCCCCTGTCACTCTCCTCTCTTTCAGGGAGTACATGTTGCGTTCCTGCAGCTTTTCCTTGTATGGCTTCTCATGCATCCCTCACCATTTTGGTTACCCTTCTCTGTACCACCTCCAACCTTTCAATGTCCTTGCAGAGGTGCAGCCTCCAGAACTGGACACAGTACTCCAGGTGGGGCCTCACCAGTGAGCGATACAATGGCAGCACCACCTCCCTCCACCTAGAAATCCCTCTCCCAGTGCACTCCAACATCCTGCTAGCCTTTCCCATTGTTTGTCACACTGCCCAGCTACCTTGAGGTCATCAAATATGATGACCCTTATGTCTTTTGCTTGCTTGGTTACAGTAAGCTGCACTCCCCAATCTTATACACAGCCCCTGGGTTCCACAGCCCAAAGTACATAACCTTGCACTTTTTGACATTGAAACCCAGCTGCTACCCCTAGACCATTCCTCTGGTTTCCTCAGATCCCTTTATATTCTCTTCACCTTTTCCTGAGTGTCAACACTATTGCAGATTTTTGTATCATCTGCAGAGACACGCTTCACCCTCAAGCTCCTCTGCAATGTTGTTTAAGAAGGCATTAAAGAGGACTGGTCCCAGCACCAAACCCTGTGGCACCCCATTAGTCATTCTCCTATCACCCGAGTGGCTACTGCTTACTATCACCCTTTGCCTCCTATCCCTTAACCAGTTTGATATCCAGCTTGTCACTTTCTCCCCCCCCCAGGCTGCTTTGTCTCTTAACTAGCCTCCTGTCTGTCATAGAGTAAAGCCTTACTGAAGTCCAGATAGGCCATGTCCACTGCTGTGTCTTGATCCACCTTGCTGGTAACCCAGTCAAAGAAACCTATGAAATTAGTCTGACATGACCTCCCCCTGTGAAACCATGCTACTGGTGGTCCTGCAGCCCTTTTGCCTCCAGGTGCTTCATGAGCCTCTCCTTCAGTAGTGTCTCTGTTAAATTCCCACCACTGAGGTGAGACTGACTGATCTGTAGTTGCTAGCATCCTTTCTACTGCCACTTTTGTGCAGAGGGACCACATTAGCCCTCCTCCAGTCTTTTGGAACATGCCCCATCTCCACTGAGGTGCTAAAAAGCACTGCCAGAAAGGCGGCCAACACTGTGCTCAGTTCCTTTAGGACCCTTGGATGAATTCCATCTGGCCCCATCACCTCATTCTCTGTTAAGGCTTCCAGTCCTTCCCAGACTCTCTCCACTGAGAATGGACTTGTGTCCACTCAACCTCCTTCTTCTGGGTGCTTACTGCAGCATGCTGATCCGTACCCTCTACCCTTTACCATGAAGACTGAGCAGAAGTAATCTTTTAATATTTCCACTTTCTATTGATCTTCCTCTGCAGAGTCCCCCCCACCCTTCTGATTTTCACTATCCTTCCTCTTGTCTTCCTCTTCCTCCCACATACCTAAAGAAGGTCTTGTCCCCTTTTCTGACTTCCTTAGCTATCCTCTCCTTTGGGAAAGATCATGGAGACACTGCTGAAAGAAAGGATAGTGGCACATTTAGAATGCAATGGTGCTCAGGATCTGAGGCAACATGGATTCATAGCAGGAAGGTCATGTCAAATGAATCTAGTAGATTTATTTGATTGTGTGACTAGGGAAGTAAATCAAGGAGGGGCAGTAGATCTCATCTACCTAGATTTCAGCAAAGCCTTTGACACCATCCCTCACAAAAGGCTGATTAACAAGATGGGTAGTCTGGGCATGGGAGACAAGGTGGTGAACTGGGTTAGGAACAGGTTAACAGACAGGAGACAGAGGGTGGTGGTAAATGGGGTACAATCTGGGGAGAGGGTGTGACCAGTGCAGTACCACAGGGATCAGTACTAGGACCAGTCCTGTTCAATGTCTTCATTAGTGACATTGCAGAGGGGCTGGAAGGAAATGTCTGCCTGTTTGCAGATGACACCAAGATCTGCAACAGGGTGGATACTCCAGAAGGGGTGCAGAAAATGAAGAGGGACCTGGAGAGGCTTAAAAGATGGTCAGAGATGTGGCAACTGAGGTTCAATGCAAACAAGTGCAAAATAATGCACCTGGGTAGAGAGAACCCTGGGGACAGCTACAGGTGGGGGGGGGGCTGACTGTCACCAAAGAGGAAAGGGACCTAGGGGTTATCATCTCTGATGACCTTAATGGATCAAAGCAGTGCACAAAGGTGGTAAGGAGAGCCAGTGGCATGCTGGGGTGCATAGGCAGGGGTATCACTAACAGGAGGCAGGAGGTGGTGATGCCATTGTATAAAACATTGATAGGGCCTCACCTGGAGTACTGCATGCAGTTCTGGAGGCCACACCTGTGCAAGGACATAAATAAGGTGCAGACTATCCAGAGAAGGGCAACAAGGATGGTGCAGGGCTTGCACCACAAAACATATGAGGAGAGACTAAGGGACCTCAATATGTACTCACTGGAGGAGAGGAGACAGTGGGGGGACATGATTGAAACTTTCAAGTACCTCAAGGGCATAAACAAGGTGCAGGTGGGGGACCTTTTCCAATGTAGAAAAAGTACTAGAACAAGGGGGTACAATACAAAATTGAAAGGGGGTAGATTAAGAGGTAACGTGAGGAAGTTTTTCTACACAGAAAGGGTAGTCGACACTTGGAATAGTCTGCCACAGAAGGTAGTGAGGGCAAGCACAGTGGAGGGGTTTACGCATGCCTGGGACAGGCACAAGGGAAGCTTGAGAGTGGAGGGAGTGATGAAAAGTCATTGATCACATAGGGTCAGTGGCCACATACAATGTATAGGGCCTACAGGCAGACAGGATGGGACTAGCGGTCCTTATCTGCCGACAATTTATCTGTTTCTGTGTTTCTAAGTGCTTTAGCTGCCCTCACCCTCAGGACTGCTTAGGCGGGAGCAAGCAGGGAAGTTTGTCCTGAGCCCCCAGCTTGAGAGGTCCCCCAGTGTTCCTATGCCTGACTTCAAAAAAGCAATGGGGAACACAAGGGAATGCATTGCATATGCGCCCCATGGCCACTACTGACAGTCAGTCTGACTGGTGCACTCACTGTCATGTCTTCTGACATACTGCGACAGTGAGAAGTAAAGTCAAGCTGCTTGCCTTTAAAAAAAATAATGTGCACTGGCACGCAAGTTGCTTGAGCTCGTATCTGAGTCTTTTCTGTCCTCCTCCTCCTAGTTGCTGTTGCTTTCTGACTCTCTCCCTTCACGGCTCAAGTTGGGAGTGCAGTAAGAAAGACTCAGAGCGAGCCTGCACTTGTGCCAAAGCTGACAGTCACCTGACCAGCTGCTATTTGGTCAGGTGGGAAAGGAAAGGGGTAAGCTTCCCTGTCTGTTGAGATCAGTCGGTAAGTGCACGGCTAAGATTACAGACGGATGTGCTGGGCTTCTGGACTCCTCAAGTTTAACATTGTCTCAGGTGGCAATTTTTGAACTAGTCTGGCTCTGTAAAGCCTAAGTGGCTTACTGCTGACTTGAGGCTAAAACAAAACCAAAAAATAGAAAAAAAAAGGAACAAGGAACAAAAGGGCAAGTGGAAAGAAAGGGAGAGCACCCTGGCTGGGGGAAGGGGAAGGGAAGACAATGCCAGGGAAACGCTTCGGCTGTCTCATGTGTACTGTGATGGCATTTTACTTCTTGAACTAAGACTCTAAGTGGCTTACTGGCTTAGATAAAAAAAGGGAATGGTCTTTTATTAGGCTAGCCCTTCTGAAAAACTGCCTGCAATCAACTGTGGGTCAAGAGCACATGTCCACCTTAGTAATGTTATCAACAGAGCACGACCCGGCTGAAACTTGAATTATGACAGCGTTATAAATGTGTTCACATCAAAAAAAGCATGAAAGATTGATCTACTGAAATTTGACTTTTTGTTGTAATAAAACAGTTTTAAGCTTTTTAATCATTCAGCTAAGAACAATGTGACATCTAACATGCACTTGAAAATCTCTCACCATTTTGTATTTATAATTTCTCAGGTAGTGCTAATAGAGGGGCCTTAGTCTCAAATTTTGCCCAGAGCCCCCAAAACCTCTGTGCGGCCCTGCTCACCCTTTCTGCCTCCCTTCGTTTTGCCAGCTATACCTCCCTGTCTCCATCCTTCTGGGTTTCCTTGTACTTTCTAAATGCTGTTCTTTTCTCTTTCACTGCCTTTACCACCTCCTTACAGAACCATAGTGGCCTCTTCCTCTTCTTTCCCTTGCTCACTTCCTTCCAACAGCGTGCGGTTGCCTGGCTATATCCTCCTTTATTTTTCTCCATTGAGCCTCCACTGCCCCTCTGCTTCCCCGTTTTGAGGCATTCTTTGAGGGAGTGTCCTATTTCTTTAAAATCTGCCCTCCTGATGTCCAGGACCCTTCTCTTAGTGTGTTTTTGTCCCTGTCTTATCCATATGCCAAACCACATAGTACAGTGATCACTTGTACCCAGGGGACTATCCACTATGACATCAGCAATGCTGTCTCTGTTTGTAAGTACCAGGTACAGCACTGCCCCATCCCTAGTGGGTTCCAAAACCAGCTGCCTGAGACATACCTATTGTATGGCGTCGAGGATGTCCATGCCTTTTGATGTAGCTGCGGTGAGAATGCCCCAATCTTCATCTACCACAAAGGTCTGCAATGTGAGGCTCGGGAGCCGCACGTGGCTCTTTGCCTGTGTTCACGCGGCTCTGCAGCTCCTTAATTGTCAAAAGTCCAATTTTATGGTTTCCAGTATCTCTGCTACTTTGCTCCACAATAACATATTTTGGAATTGTCTGTGGAGGTCACACACTGAGTACACAATATCACATACACACTGATATCCTTGATAGAAACATAGAAATGTGTCTGCAGAAAAGGACTGCCTGGCCCACCCAGTCTGCCTAACAAGCTGCTGGGACTTTGCAATTTCCTACCATCCCCCCAGATCCAAGAGACCCTTGTGTCTCTCCCAGGCTCCCTTGAATCCCCCCACAGTCCCTGCTCCCACCACCTCCTCTAGGAGTTTGTTTCAGTTATCCACCACCCTCTCCATGAAGTAGAATTTTCTTGATGTTGGGACAATATGAGGAAGCTAAGAATAATTATTTATGAGAGGCTATTGGCACTGCAGTGTCCACCATATTATAGGCCAGCATCAATACTACCATTTGCGTTACTGATATCAGCCAGTGGGATGTGAGGGAGAAAACTTTCAAAGGTTCATGGCAAGGCTGCCTGATGACATCATAGTTAATGTTACTGCTTACCAAGGTGCTGAACAACATTGGTACCAAAGCCCAGAGTATTGCACATCAAGTGGCAAACCCAGTAACAATTAGCTCTGGATGCCTCACAACTGCACAAATGCTTTCTTGTAACCAAAGGGGAGGCATCATGTTGGCAGAGATTTGCAGTTCAGGAAATGTTGCCAGATGTTAGCAGGGCTTGCAGTACTTGACATTGAATGCAGAGGCACCAGGCATGCCATGCGTTTTTACGTATAGCAGGCTGGGTCTGGTAGATGTCCATGCCCAGCCACCCTTGCCCGACTAAGACATCAGTGCCCCGAGTGGGAGGGACAGATTGACTCCTACCCTCAGATACACAGGATGGTCCAACCAGTTATTTTGCCATCTTTCTCCATCTCTTAACAGGTGCTGAGCACTTTATGTACTGTTGGGATCTAGGTGGGGTGAGAGGTACAGCCACAGTTACATCAGGATGTTATGTAGCATTCAGATCATTAGAAAGGCAGTTGTTCCTCAGGCAGGATAGAAGGCTTTGGAGATGGAAGGATGACTGAGTCAAGGCATGCAAGGTCATACAACTGCAAGAAATATTAAAGGGACATTGTCAACCATTTTTGTATTGTATTATTTTAGGCAAAAATCCACATTTTATGATTGCTTACTTTCTCTAAAATTCATTTATGTTGCTGGTTGTTTTATCTACCTCATTGCTTGTTAGAAATGAAATGCATGGTAATGTACAGCTATTCCTAGCTCTGTTTCGCTTCAAATCGTTGAACTACTCTTAGTACACATTTCCTGAACATAAGATACACCATCAAGCAGTGCAGCCACTCATGACACAATAGTCTCCTCTACTCCCATTGCCTAATGAGCGGCTAGCTTGTGTTGGGGGTGTTTCCGAGTCCAGGAAAGATGCAGTGTGATGTGGTCAAGAAATGTAAACAAACATATTTGGTGTGGTAACACCAGTATAGTGGCGGTTAGTTTTTTCACTTTTTAAAAGTAAAAAGGGAAATGAATCAAACTACCAGCTGCGTAAACAGTCTGTATATAATGTGAACAATCATAAAATGTGCATTTTAAACTAGGGACACTTTGAGGCTTAAGGAAGTTGACAGTGTTCCTTTAAGCATATTAAACATAGCTTTGCCAGTGTTAAGGTGGCACTGATGCTGTGAATCAGCCATACATTTTATGATAGACTGGCACACCCAACAAAGAAATAAATCATAGATGAGAACATAGCCTTTCTAGAAGACTGGGGTGCTTTTGGTTTCATCAGTAGGGGTGGATAAATGTTTCAAGTGATTTGCAGTGAAAGTTTCAAAAAAATACTACTAATTTCAGGGCATGTTCCAACCAAACATTCTATATATGCCAATGATTTGGTTGGTAGGGGTGGCAAGACTCACCCCTACCTATGCTGAGACACAGGAAGCTTGCACCAGAAAACAGAGGCCAACTGAATGGGACCCTTTCAGTGGCTCCAGGAGATTTGCCTGAAGCATGTATTAGGAATTAATTCTGAGTTACTAACCATTTGCTTTTTCAGCTACAAAATCATGGCTAAAACTCCTCTGATTCTCTTAGGGAGGATCTGGAGAGGAAGCTATCCAGTGTGGCTTCTTTATACAGTGTTCCAACTGATTAACATATGCTTTATTCAAATAGCATTATGGGATGAATTTAAGCTAAATTATGCACTACAAAAGACCTCTGCTATGCATATGCTAATATGGCTCTCTGGTGATCAGATTGGTCATGCCAGGAGGACATGTTGCTCCCAATCCTGAAAAGGTTGCAGACCCCCTGATCTAGCAGATTAAAGTCCTCCATAATCAAAACTTCCCCTTGCTTGCCATTTTGCTAATGGCTTACCCCAGGGCTCTGTCTAAATCTTCCCCTTCTGTTGGAGACCTGTACACCACCCCTGTGTAAATAATGACCACCAACACTGTCTCTAGGAAGACTAGTAGTACCTTCAGCCCTTCATTGTCCCCATATTGCCCCTGTATCTCAGTGGCCCTTATACCCTTACCAAAATATCCTTGGAAAACCGTAGCATTGCCATTTCTTCACCGTTTCCATATCATTGTAAATTCCACTGCAGTACCACTGTATCCCCTTGACTGATAACAAATTGGATTTGTTTCAATTCCATTGTAAAACCATTGTTGCCATTGTGGTACCGCATGGACAGTGGTATCGCAATGAGAATGTGTGCATGGATGGTACCACAATGGCTCAAACACACACCACTGTACTCCGACTGCTGTTTGGTAACACAATTAATTTGTTTCAATTGCAGTGTATTAACACTGCTGTCACTGTGCTACCATGTACCACGGTGGTAACACAAGGGTGCTTTCCATGATCAATGGTAACACAATGAGCTGCCATTGCAACACCACTGAAATTGGTCTCACAATGGATTTGTTTCAATTCCAGTGTATTACCACTACTGCCACTGTGGTACCATGTACCGCAGTGGTAACAGAGGTGTGATTTCCATGTAGAATAGTAATACAATGAGCTACCATTGCAACACCATTGAAATTGGTCTCACAATGGATTTCTTTCAGTTCCATTGCTATACCATTGTGGACACTGTGGTACCATCTGTGTGCAATGGTAGTGCCGTGGTGCACTGAGGGGATGCTGGTAGTTCAATGATGACATTGCACTACCACTGCTATCGGTAATCCCACAGGGGGGTAGTGCATGTTAGTACAGTGGTTCTCATATGGTATGACACCGACCACTCTAGGTCCTCCTGCTAGTCCCCCCCATCAGACTGACATCAGATCCTCCCCCCAGTGCCCCCCTCCCTGCATGCCTCTCACACCCTCCACTTTGGCTCCACATGCCTGTCTCCCCCCTCACCAAATTATCTATCATTATCAATCAATACCCAAAGCCACCATAAACCATAAGTTTTCTTTCACTGCCGATGGTGTTTTCTTTTATTATCATGATTAATCATAGTTAATTAATACCTGATGCAGGTTATTGGCAACTAATCAGTGTCTGCTTCAGAGACCATGCTTGGTCATAGGCATTCACTAAAACAAATACCACCAACAGCTTAATCTGGTTCAGTTTCAATTGGTTACCATCTGTATCCCCTCTCCCCCTGGTCACCCATGAAAAAGGGACTTCTAGTCTCGATGAGCCTACTGGGGTCAACAAAATTCAATTAAATAAAATAGACAAAAAATAAATAAATAGACTTGTAATATTTGACCATGATTAAAGAGCAGCTCTCGACTAGCCCCCCACTGACATGTATATGGCAACTGATCTGGCCAGGAGTCTTTTCCATAAATGATTCCTTTGTGGGCTATCACTGTAAAGTGTTATTCCACTTGTAAATTTATTCCCTGACCTGCTGGCTGAAAATGGAATCCTACTGCCACGCCGGCAAATGCAGCCCGGTTTTGTGATGTCAGTAAACAAAGCCTGCATGAGCGCGCCCCACTGACTTGCATGGGGCTGATTATTTCAAAGGCTTTATGTATCTTTAATGTCAGTGTAACCCCCCTACAAATGGGGGTTCCCAAAAAGTCTTCCTTGAGCTTGCATAAATGCTCACTGCCAGGCTGGTGTCCTGCGTTCTAGCCGTTTAAATGTTATTGCTAGAGAGTGCCTGTAACGTCTCTGTGTACTGTCTCTTTAAGAGCTGCCTGGTTTGCAGTTATAATTGATCTGGGAGGGGGGCTGAGTGTTCCCATGCTTGAGTCCAGCCCGGACTGCCTGATAATCACTCCGTTTCTGCCATCGCTAATTGCGCAAAGGGAGCTCTGTTAGAAGATGTGCTTGTTTACTGATTATCTATTAAAGTAATAATGATATTGCAGTTTGTTCTAATCTGCTTTCTTTACAGCAAAGACTGTTCTGCCTGTCTTCACCATCTTGGTCCTGGACTGCCGGATTGGACCAATCAGTACTGGTGGGACCGGGAGTGGAGCCTGCCTACAGGGGCTCTGTGGAGGCAAGGCTTGTGGGAATTTGTAGTTTTGAAACTTTGGCGCCAAAATGCAACTGAAGGGGGAGCCCTTACTTTGACTGACAGAAGAATCAGCCAACCGAACCTTTTGGATCTTGGGGAAATTCCCAAGCTGCCTGCTGTCTGGGTCAGATCTCGGTTGGGAGTTGAGGAAGCAACAGCTCAAGACAGTCGAGCAGCCGCCTGCAAAGTTCGTGCAGGAGAGCTGTGGAAAGGCCTGTGTTTTGGCCTGTATTCCTGCTTGCTGCCCCTGAGAGGGGAGGAGAGAATTATTTCGGACTGAATCCGAGTTTGTGAGAACAAAGCAAGCCACTGAATTGTGAACAGGCTCAACCTGAAGAAGGCCGAAGATATGCTGAATGCTATTGGCCTGTCAGGATCTCTAGCTACCTCTGAACTCCTGGCTTGTGCAGAGACTTTGCAATTGTGACTGGAGAGTGGTTTGCCTGGTATAGTAGAATCCCTTACATGTAAATGTGCTATGTGTTGATAGTGGGTTGTGATTTGGTTCCCCACTGTGTGAAATTGTGTTCTGCTTGCTGGAAGCTGTATCCAGCCTAAACAGACTGAATCCGTGTTCATCTCCATTTGGCCTGGGCTTTGCCACACTGGCCTAGCCATACTACCCCACTGCACAGAGAATGCCATTGACGAGAGACCTGCCTGGGGATCAGCCTCCTGCTCCACGCTTGAACAGGAACGATGCCTCAGCGAATCGTGTGGGCCCTGCTTCTCCTGGCACTCCAGATCAACCACCTGCAGTCTCAATTTTTATCCAGCCTGTGTCCAGTCTTGGGTACCGTGAGTAACCCTCAGGGTAGCTCCCTGCAACAGCAGCTTAATCTAAGTGTGTCATCTGATTGTCTTGTTGTTTCTTTTCTTTCACGGACTGAGCCCTCCGGCTCTGGATTACAAATAGTGTGTATTGTGCATGTCGTTTCTTCCATCACAGGGCCCCAACCAGCTGCGACACCGGCCTACCCCGGGCAATGATCCTGGCTAGCCCACCTCTTCTCTACCTGGGCACCCAGAGTGTGTGACTGTTTAGGGACTCTGAAATGCATGCATAACTGTTTGATTGATAGAACCTTTAAGCAAATCTACCTGATTACGTACCTCCCTTGTTCAAGTCCCCTGAATAAATCAGATCTAACTTTTTCTGCATTTAACCTGACTGTGGTTCCAATTTGTGCCAATAGTACTGTACTGTTGCTGTTTGCTGTGCATTACCTTGTTTTACAGGGGTCCCCAGGGTCAAGCCAGAGGAACCAGCCCTGGTGGTAAGTGTAAGCAGTATGAGTATTTGTATGGTGTACCGGGGGTATTGTGAAAGTGATTATTGTGTATTGTTCCGGCCACTAGCAGGGAAAGAGGGGGGGTTACAGTGTCCTGGAGGGCTGTGCCCAGGTTAGCTTGACCACTACTAACCCTGACCTCTGGGTGGAGGCACCCAGAACTCAGGCCCCTTAACCTGCCACTAGCCAAGCAGGCAGGGGTAGTAGCCCTTGGGATAGCGCCACCTAGGGGTTACATCAGGATTTTCAGAAATCAAAGTGACCGCTTGACTAAGAGGGTCCCTCTTAGTCAAGTGGTCATTTTTATTTCTTAAAATCCTGACATTAAAGATATATAAAACCTTTGAAAAAATCGACCCCATTCAAGTCAATGGGGCATGCACACGCAGCCTTTGTTTACTGACAACACAAAACGGGGCTCCGTGTGTTGGCGTGGCTGTAGGATGCAGAACTGGCTCTGTTTTTTGCCAGTGGGTCAGGGAATAAATTTTCGAGTGGAATAACTTTTTACAGTGATTGCCCACAAAGGAATCATTTATGGAAAATTACTCCTGGCCAGGTCAATTGCCATATGCGTGTCAGTGGGGGGCTAGTCGAGAACGTAGAAGCTGCTCTTTAATCTTGAGTGATGTACTTGGCTTTCATTGGCTGCTCTGCTGTAATTAATTTGCATAATTTGTCCTGTTTAATCATGATCAGTCATTGCCTTTTAAAGTAAAGGTGTGACATTCTGTATTTGGCTTCATTAGGCATGTCCTGCAGCAGTGATAGTCTGTCCGTGCAGAAATTATAAAATTTACTGCTGTCCTGTATGGGTGGGAAGGGACGGTAACTCTGGTGAACTGCTGTCCAACTGACCCCTTTCTACTTCCCGGTCTGCCTGCTCTGCCCCCACATTCTGACATTACATGTCTCCAGAGAGGGCATGGGGAACGCCCCATGCAAGTCTATGGAGCTCATTTTCAGAATGGTTTTACAGACATTTAAGCAACCTCTGATAGAAAATGAAAGCCACTGCTCAACCAATAGGGAACCTCCGGAATGCTGATGTTTTTGTCATAACCTTCCCCAACACCTCCTCTGAAAACCATAGTGGTCTTTTTTCCCTCTTGCTTCTGTTTACATGTCTAACACCTTCACTATAATTATTTTTAATTTCACCCACTGTTCCTCTACTTCTCCCTAGTCTTCCTCCCTGCCAGGGCATCCCTGAGGCAATCCCCCATCTTTGTAAAGTCTGCCCTCCTGAATTCCAGGACAGTCGCCTTTGTGTGGTTTGACTCCATCCCTGTACTTATATTGAACCACTCCATTCAGCGATACTGGTCCCCAGGTGGCCACCCACTGTGACGTCTGCAACACTGTCCCCATTGGTGAGTACTAGGTAAAAATTGCTCCCTCATGAGTGGGCTCATTTACTAATTACCTAAGAAATGCCTCCTGCAGGGAGTCCAGGATATCCCTACTCCTAGCTGAAGTTACAGCCAAGATGCTCCAGTCCACATCTGGCAGAATTAAGTCTCCCACCTGGAGCACTTCCCCCGTAGCTGTCATCTTATGGATGGCTTCCAGTAGAACCCTGTCCATTTCCTCCACATGTGCTGGAGGTCTGTAGATTACTCTAGTGCAAATAGCTGCTCATTTTTTGGTGAAAGGGAAAATTAACTTATTTGTTCTTGGTTATGCAGTGTGTAAGTGGGCGGGGGCTGGGGATTCAAACCTGTGCCTCCATGTTTGCCGCTCAGTGCTCTGCCTTCAAGCATTCGGTGCCAGAGTGCCTCAAAAACAGTACATAATGTCCCCACCACATATACATACAGTATATACAGTATTTGTTGCAAGACAAAAACACTACATTAATGCCGATACTATGCAAAGCACACAAAGCAAGAAAATGAAAAACAGGGTTTGAGCCTCATGACTCCTGCAAATTGGTTATGTGATGTTCCTTGGAGTTGCCACCTTAATGCCCTTTCCCTACCCCCCATCCCATAGTCTCCTTTCTAAAGCACAAGGTACAGCTTCAACACAGTGCCTCACATAGCAGCCATTCGTACCTGTAAAACAAGAACAGCAATGGGCTCACAAAGGATCTGCAGCTCTTTACGAACAATGACAAACAGTGTATTGAAAACAAAAAAATAATGCTTGCTGATACATATAGTCAGTGTCCTCCTACACCTGGTCAATGCCATGTTAGACCTGTCGATATAAAAGGGAAAATTGGTCAGTATGAAAAAGAAAAAAAAAGTGGGTTGTGTGTCGGGGGTGGGGGTGCGTGGGAGATACCAGACCTGTACCACACCATCAACCTGGCTTTTAGAATGGACTTGGTCACTCAGGGAATGTCATGGTTGGGGGAGGGAGGAAGAGTCATTGCCCCTGTGCCCCTAGAACTGATCTTTTTTGGGGTAGAAGGCCATGTTGCTTCACACATCGACCAACACAGGGCAGGATAAAGACACCAAGGGAAAAATATTCAAAAACTTTGCCCAGGCACAATATACATTTCCCTGGTGGTGTAGTGGATCCCTCTCCCTTTTCCCAATCTGCCCGTAGAATACATGGGAACATAGGTATGTGACAGCAGAAAAAGCCACAGGCCCATCTAGTCTGCCCAGTTTGCCTATATCCACTAGGCCTTTTCTGTAGTCCCCCACTGTGCCAATTGCCCTCTGTGCTTATCCCATGCCCTCTTGAACCCTCCAATCATCCTCTACCCCACCACTTCCTCAGCAGCCCATTCCAGTTGTCCACCACCCTCTCAGTAAAGAAGTACTTCATAATGTTTCCTCTAAATTCCCCCCTTCCCTTGATTTGGAATTTCCAACCACCATCCATTGCAGTATAGCAGACCACAGCAAGCCAAATATGACTATCTCTAGGCCAACATCCCCAGCCACAACCAGTCCCATAACTCCCTGCAGCTGGCACCACAGCAACAGGCAGCAATTGAAGCTCCAATAGCCCGCAGTGCATGTTCGAGCTTCCACAACCTCTGATCAGATGTTTCCCACTTCTGCTTTTCTCCAGGGGCTAAGTTCAGTCCTCAGTGACAGAACTTAGCCCAGGGAGTACAGTGGGGCCAAAACAAAAGATGAGCACTGTAGGATACAATCTCTCCCCACTGCCCACCGCACCAAAGCCAGCCACAGAGGACTCCAGGATCTGCTGCAAATGAAGCTGTCAGCGCAGAATCAATTAAAACCAGTTCACCATAATCCACTACACTACAGCAAACAGCAGGCAAACCAAAATGGCTCCACATGCAAAGTGCACATTGGGACCAGACCCACACTCGTGTGGAACCCCTGGCGTAAGCCAGCCAGTTGGTGCAGTGGTAAGGAGGGACAAAACCTTTTACATGCAGGTGTATCAGTGAGAAAAGGAAGGCAAGGGAAGGGATTGTGAGTATGAAAGGGAGGATGGAGGGAGGGTAAAGAATGATAACCACCAAAAAGCAGAAATACTGAACAAATACTTCTGTTCGGCTTTTATAAAGGAAGGGGCAGGAAATGGGCCAGTAATAAGGATAGGAAGATCACAGAAATGGACACTGGTTCCTTTGCAAAATAAAGGATCCTCATGGAACTGGCAGTGATAAGTCTATGGGGCCAGATAGGGTGCACCCCAGGATACTGAGGAAGCTAAGGGAGGTGTTAGCAGGGCCTCCGACTACCCTGTTCAACCTGTCATTGTAAACAGGTGACATGCCCAGGGATTGGAGGAGGGCTGATGTGGTCCCTCTCTATACAAAAGTGTTAACAGGGAGGATGCAGGGAACTGCATACTGGTCAGCCTGACTTCAGCAGTGGGAAGAGTCATGTAAATACTACTGAAGGAAAGAATAGTGTAACACCTGGTTGTCAATGGTCTACAGGGGAAGGGAGGAAGGGAACACTGTTTAACCAGGAGTAGCACACCAAGTTGAAGCTTGTTTCCAGATGCAACCTAGGAGCACAAGGAAGTTAAGTGACTTGCTCAGGATCACACAGTATGCACCTAGGCAGCTGTGGGATTCTAACCCAGGTCTCCAGATCTGCTGCTCAGAGACTTAACCAACTGCATTATACTGTCTCCAGGACCCAAGGCAGCTTTGTTTTATGGGAGGAAGGTTGTGCCAGACAAACCTAATTGAGTTTTTCGACTGGGTAACCAGGGAGGTGGATTTGGGGGGGGGGGGTGTATGTGGTCTACCGGGATTTCAGAAAGGCCTTTGACACCTTGCTGCATAGAAGGCTGGGAAATGAGCTGGAAGGCTTAGGGGTGGGACAGAAAATAACAAGGTGGGTGAAGAACTGGTTGAAGGACTGAAGCCAGAGGGTGGTGGTAAATGGGATGCATTCCAGGGTGGAAGGGGTGACGAGTGGTGTGCCCCAGGGGTCGGTGCTGGGACCCATCCTTTTTTAATTTCTATAGCAATGATATAGTGGAGGGACTGCAGGGGAAGGTGTGCCTATTTGTAGATGATACGAAGATCTGCAATAGGGTGGACACCCTGGGGGGAGATAATGAGGGAGGGCCTAAAGATTCTGAAGGGGTGGTGGGAAACTTGGCAGATGAAATTCAATGCCAAAAAAGTGTACAGTAATGCACATGAGGTTTAAGGAAACTGAGCAGTAGAGAGATCTGGGGATTATAATTTCAGATAACCTTAAAGTGGGGAACCAATGCAGCATGGTGGTGGCCAAAGTGAATAGAATGCTGGTGTGCATAGGGAGGGGTATAAAACAGAAAGAGGGAGGTGCTGATGCTCTTTTATAAATCCATGGTGAGGCTTCACCTGGAATATGGTGTTTAGTTCTGGAGGCCTCACCTATGCAAGGGCATAGACAAGATTGAAAGGGTTCAGAGAAGGGCAACCAAAGTGGTGCATGCTATGCATAGGAAGCCCTATGAGGAGATGTGGAGGGAACTGGATCTGTACCCACTGGAGACTAGTAAGGTGAGAGTAGGAAGCTTATTTACAAGGAATGTAAGTGCTAGAACTAGGGATCGTAATCTAAGATTAGAAGAATGAAGGTTTAGGGGCAATGTGAGGGGGCATTATGTCAATGATAGGGTGGTGGAGTCCTGGAACAGACTACCAGAAGAGGTGGTGGGAGCAATAATGGTGAAAGGATTTAAGAGGGCATGGGACAGACACCAGGATTTGACCAGTCATAGGATTGGGGTGTCTCTTGACAAAGGAGGCGAGTGGGGGGGGGGGGTAAGGGCCAAAATTGTCCTTTTCTGTCATCAGACGTCTAGGATTCTAAAATAGTTAAGTAATTAGGACTTAGCTGCTCTATCAGAGTTGGGGAGTCCAGAGTTGGGGTGTCCTTGGTTTGGGGTATTTTGGTAGGACCTGAAAGGGAAGAACAGAGAAGGTTAAGGGGACACAAAGGGTCGGAGGTGCTAGAGGAGAGATTAGGGTGTTAGAATTAAACAAAGATACTTATTTGATTGGTATACAGTTTTACCAGTCCTGTAGAAATAAAGGGAAAAATAGATCAGTATGGGAACTTATAGTAGTGAGAGTAGAGAGATACAAAAAGGGTACAGTACAGCATAGGAGTAAAGGAAGGGGAGTTTTAGACGAAAAAATAAACTAGGTCAAAGTAAGGAAACTAGAGATAGGAAAAAAATGCAGACAACTAAGAACAGAGAATAAAGTGATATTTGGAGCTCAGCATAACCCCCCTTAGAACCCCTAGGTGATCTGCAGGTAGCCAGTAAATTTAAGTAGTAGTCCAGATGGGCAGGTGTGGATGCTTTTGGGCTAGTGGCCCCTATTTTATTTAAAAAAGGGGACACTGGTGGTAAATGGTTATTTCCCTGACATCTAGCTGGGGAAAGGTCTGTAGGCTCTGACTATATGAAGTAGGCAGGTAGGTAGGTTGGTCAGAAAACTGCCAATCAGAAATGCTGTGGCTATGCAGCCATCAGTTTAGTTCTAGTTTGCTACAGTGTTAGTGCCGGCAGGTGCTTTCAAGTCTCAGCCCACACAGAGTTCAGAATGCGGCCTGCAACATGTGGGTGGGAAAAAAGATGGGAATTTTTGGGAGGTGGAGGGGGCTAGGGCAAATATGCTTCACTCTATTGATCCGCCACACAGTGCCTTTGTGAAGACCACCAAGGGGTTTGCTACGAGGGTCTGGAGGAAAGCCAACAGGAAGCAGCAAAAAACACTATCTAAGCTGCATGACAGCTGACTGTAAGTGCCCTGAGGGGCTTGGTAGGAGGGAACTGGGAGAAAAAAAGCACAAGATGGGGGCCACAAGGCTGGCCCAGTGGCACTAAGGGGTTGAGGCATTGGATGCACAATGGCGACCCAGGTTCAGAAGTGAGCTCAGGCAGACGGGGGTCGGCAGGGGAGGGAAGGGATTGAGCATCTGGAGGACTGCTCTTCCTTCCCGGGGAGGGATTCAGGTAACACGCTGCTCTTGGGCAGCTCCTGACAGTGGTCAAGGGCAGTGCAAGGAACAAGCAGCCTTGCAGCTGCAAGGGGCAGAGTTCCAGCTTACATCAACATGTAGTGCCATTGGATGCAGTTGCACGTTTGTAACTCTGAGGGGCAACCATGTAGGAAAAACCCTCTGATGACCAGCTAAAATGAAGGAGACCCCGGAGACCTGCCAGTATCCTGTTGTCAGACCCACTCACATCATGATCTCCCATGGGCAACCTGATCTCATGGTAGGTCCTTCTAAATCAAGATCAGGTCACCAAGGGTGGGCAGGCCATCCCCGGGGGGTGATCTTGGGGGCTGGACTTGCCATGGATCAGAAGGGAGATCGATGTGTGAGTGTGTGTGTGTGGGGGGGCAGCTGGGCTCAGAAGGCAGAGCTGAGTGGGTATTCTGGAAGGATGCCCTGGGCATCCAGAGTGCAAAACTATAGTCTACAAAAAAAAAAAGAAGATGGGGGCCACAATGGAAAAGCTGCAATGTGGCTAAAGGCCAGTGCCCAAAATGGGCTTAAAAGTAGCTGTGGGAGGTAGGCAGGGGGAAATCAGTGGACTCCTTGAGAGGAGCATGAAAGCAGCAAACTCCACATACCACAGACTTGTGCAGTGGCTGATTAGTTAGCCCCTGGTGCTCTAAAGGATTGACTGCAGGAAAAAAGCATAACAGCCAGGAGCGCCCATAATAAATAACACACAGCAACAAATAGAAGGAACTCTTACGTTTTGTTGGATAATTGGAGTTGTTTTGCTGGAGGAAATAGTTAAGAGCTCTTGGGTTTTAGATGCACAGTGGTGTATTTTAGAGCTGATTATGACCATACAACACACGTCTGTTAAAGTAAAGGTGTCAGATTTTTGGGCTTAATAGCCCATTACTCTGCTGCAGTGATAGTCCCCCCCCTTGTCAAAATGCTGTCCTGTAAAAGATGGAAGGGATCATAACTCTGGCTGAACTACTGGCCAGCTGATTCCTTCCACTTCCCAGGCTGCTGACTACACCCCCACACTCGGACATTTTGTGACATCTGTCTACAGCACTCTTCACCAGTCCACCACCATCAACAGAACCCTACATCAAGCCACCTCTGTCCAAACCACCCTACACCAGACCACCTCCATCCAAAGCACCCAC
The DNA here is from genome assembly GCA_016271365.2 of Neoceratodus forsteri. Taxonomy (NCBI): domain Eukaryota; kingdom Metazoa; phylum Chordata; order Ceratodontiformes; family Ceratodontidae; genus Neoceratodus; species Neoceratodus forsteri. Next base: position 1,736,480,832 of record CM057449.1, read on the forward strand.
CAGCCACCTCCCCCAATGGCCCCCACCATACTAGCTTCTTTCCTCCAAAGCCCCAATTCAAATGCCCCTCACTCCACAGCTTTGGACAATAGTCTCCATCCCACCATGCTCCAACACTAGCCCCCTTCCTCCACAACACAAGACAGTTGCCCAGACACTAGACCCCACCCTCCGAAGTACCCTAAACAAGCCCCTTCCTCCACTGCCCCAGACAGCACCTCCTCCCTCCCTCCATGATGGCTACCAATATCTTGACCTCCACTGTCCCCAAAAATGACCCTGTTTCCTCCACAGCCACAGTACTAACCATCTCCCTCCAAGGTCCCTGACACACACACACACACACACACACACACACACAAACACACACACTGTCTCTCACACTCTTTCGCTCTCAGCTCCCTCCCACACGTCCAACTGACACACACTGTAATGGGCACGGCCACAGCATTACAGCCAATCCACGTATAGGTAGAATCTGAGTCTCTTACCTGAGAAATAGGGAGCTGGAGGCAGGTCTTTAAGGGATGATGTACAGGGGACCCTGTAAAATAAAATACAAAAAAGGGTCACAAAGGATCTGCAGTTCTTAGAGGTAAATAGGGTGGAAAGAACAAGTTAAAGATAGATGATCCTTATCTGATGAGGAAGGACAGTTTGTGTCCTGTCAGACCTATAAAATAAAATCAGGTTAATATGGAGAAAATACCGTAGCAAGAGCAGAAACAGAGAGCTGAGAAATGCAACAGGTATAGAACAGCACAGAAGTAAGAAAAAGGGTGAATTTAGAATTAAAGGTATAGTTCGGTCAAAGTAGGAAAAAAAGACACACAGAGAAAGGAAATCAAATAATACAGGAAAGAAAAGAGAAGGCATTTGGGAAGGGGCTCAGCTAAATCCTCTTAGTGTGCTGGATGGCCAGGAGGCCAGTATTTCAGAATAGTAGTCCAGGTGGTTAATGGAACTTCTGAAGGGCTAATGGCTCAGCTTTAATGAAACGGCGAAAGGGAAGGGGAAACTGATTAACCAGGAAAAGCACACTAAGCCAAAGCTTGTTTTCAGCTGTGAGCTAAAAGCACAGGGAACTTAAGTGACTTGCACAAGGTTACACAGTATGTAACAAAGGGCTGTGGGATTCAAACCCTGGTCTTCAGGTTTGCAGCTCAGTGCAAAAGGTGCAGTGTGGTGCATACTTCCAGGGTCCTAAGCAGCACAGAGTGCTGAGCACATCCATAGTGGCTGTAAGTTTTTCAAGCTAAAAATCACTGTTTTCACTGCGAGCACATGGGGAAAAATGATAGTTTTCACAGATGCAAGTCTGCCTTTGATTTTGTGCACAGTTGGCAGCCAATCGGTGCATGGAGCAAATTAGTCCCTTTCCCATCTAGGACAGATGTGAGACAGCAAATATTTGGACTGCATTCCTATTTTAGCACAGTCGGCAGCGGAACAGGACTTGGAGCAACAGCCCCCACCCTTACAGCAACCTGATGCCAGTGTTCCCATCCATCCAGCAACTGGAGGCCGAGCAGCTCCACGATGCAAGGTTGCATTCCTTTTTTAACACAGCTGGCAGCCAAACGGGACTTGGAGCAACATCCCACACCCTTCCAGCAATCAAAGGTTGAGCGGCTCCACGATGCAAGGCTTCATTCCTTTTTGAGCACAGGCAGCAGAACGGGACGTGGATCAACACCACCCACTCATCCAGCAACAGGAGGTTAAGCAGCTCCACAAAGCAAGGCTGCAGGACAGGACAGAGAAATAACCTTGTTTTTTAGCTGCAATAAGTATATTAGTTAACTAACATGAAAAGCTAGGACTTATGTAATTTTTCACGGAGACAGCTGTTTTTCACGGTAATCATGAAATCTGTGCGCTGTGTGAAAAACTCACAGCCATATCCATAGTGTGACCATGTCCTGCAGACTGTGACCTAGTCATTTGCCCAGATGCATGGGTCAGGTCAGGTCGGTGATAAGAGGGCCCCCACCCCACCCCCTGCTGGCTCCATCGGCCTTCCTTTCCACCTACAGGCTCCCTTGGCCCTATTTCCTTCAGCAACTACAGGCAACCCCAGCACCATTTAACCCCCCTGTCTCCCTTCAACCACCAACCCCCATTGTTGTCCCAGGTTTGTCCCCAACTCCCCACTAACCCATACCCCTTGGACTGACACCATTCCCCAGCCATGCGTTGAACTCTCTAATCCTCCCTTTTCTCACCGTACTCATGCACAATACTGGGAGCACCTCCAAGAAGGCCAACGATTCCCCCAGTTCCTCACATACCATACCCAGTTCCTCGAACCTCTCCCTTACCACTTCCACAGTCTCTCCTGCCAGGTCATTTGTACCCACATGCACCACAAGATGCAGTTTCCTCCTACCCCTTCTTCCACACTTCAGAATTGACTGCCCTACCCGCTGTTAACTCAGGTATGCACACCACCCATATATGACTGTGTCTTTCCCCCTTATTGCCCCATCTCTATCCTTTAGTATAGGATCCCTAGCATCAGTATCCTCCATCATCCTTCCTCGTTCACACTCTCCACCTTGGTATCCATCTCTGAGTCCACCACCTTTGCTTCCCTGCCCTTGCCCCTGTTGCTCCCTCCACCCCTGATCTGTCCCTCTCTGCCTTATCCCTACCCTCCCAACCTCCCTGGACCCCCCACACTGCCCTAGCCCATCCTCTCTCCCTTCTCCTTCCAGCAAGTCATCCTTCGAGCTGTGCCCCTCATCTCATTACCTTTGGCTTTCTCCTCCACCCTACTTCCGTCCCCTGCTCCTTCCCCTGCCCCTCCTGGTGAACCTTCCTCCCCTCCTCCTCCACCAATGTTGCCAGGACCGCAAACCTATCACCTGCCCCCACTTCCTTGCTGTGTGTCTGCTCTTTCCTACCGACCACGGCCCTCTCTACAGAGCCTGGACTCCTGTTCAGTTTGCTCCAGCCCCCTTCCTCATCCCCTCTCTTGACCCAGAGCTCCTCCCCTGTGGTACCATCATTTTATTTTATTTAGTTGTTTAACCAGGTATAGCACACTAAGCTGAAAGCTTTTTTACAGGACGACCTGGGAGCACAAGGAGGTTAAGTGACTTGCTCAGGGTCACACAGTATGCAAGTGGAAGCAGTGGGATTCAAACCCAGGTCTGGTCTGCTGGATGTCACCAAATTTGCAGCTCAGAGCCTTAGACCACTGCGCTATACTGCCTCCTCATCATGATCCCCTCTGGAGGTTGCTCACTTGCCCCAGCAGTCCCCCTCCCTCCTCTCATCCTCTCCAACTTCTTTCCAAGCCACCTCACCTCCTCCTCAAGCCTTCTCAGCCTGTGACAGATTGGACACCCTCCAAGCTTCCACAAAATGTCCATCCAAACTGCTGCCTCGCACCCATTACAGCCCATTATTCTATCCATGCTTAAACAGACTTATTATTCCCACTGCTGATGTGAGAACGTCAAGCTCTGTGTCACTGAGTTAGAGTGAAGAAAACGTTATATTTATTACAGTACACAAACATTTTGGGGGCCTTTTAGTCTCAAAATCAAAACATTGGCAGCACTATGCCAAAAAAAGTGTAGTTTATTGTTTGCTTCTCTGAAGTTCAAAACAACAGAATTTTCGTCAGCTCCAGTTTATATTGGGTTGTCATTCTCCCATTTTGCCATTTTTCAACAGTTCCTGACTTTACAAATTCATAGAAAATTGCCAGTCCTTGTACTTGCTAAGGTGTTTAACATAAAATTAATTCCAATTGCATGGCTATGACAGTCTTGTTATTTCTACCACACAGTGCATTAAACAGTGCTTGTGTGAAAGGCTTTTAGTTTTTATAATTTCTGGTTGGAAAAAATTGCTACACCAGAAATTATAAAAATGAATGCATGGGTGTTGTGTAGCACTCAAACTTACTAAACACTCTCAGTAAGTGATTCTGGGTAAACCCCTTGAGCTTCACTCTCAGGGTTTATGTAGCATTACACACCTTGGGTGTGTATTTAAAATTCTGGTAATACACTCCACCCCATGCATTATTCTCTACATAAAGATCTTGAACTTGTTAGACAACCAGCAGCCTAACAGAGGACTATAGGGAGCATCAGCTTGTTTCATCACTCACAGCCAAATACAGGATCCTAGTGAGCACTGACTTGTTTGGTCATTGGCAGAACAACGGAGAACAGTAATACTGTAAGCACTGGCATGTTTATTCATGGCAACCCAACAGAAGGCCACAGTGAGCACTGGCTTGTTTGATCAGCAACAGTCCAACAGAGTACCGTAGTGAACAGTGGCTTGTTTAATTCTCAACACACCGAGGGGCCATATTACGCACCAGCTCGTTTAATCACTGGCAGCCCAATAGAGAGGCCATAGTGAACACTAGCTATTCCATAGAAAACTGTAACAAAGCACCTCAATACAGTGTCAATGAGTCACCCAGTCCACTACAGACCACTCTGTAAGCTGCACCCATTATAGTCAGTTATACAATGGGTAGAGAATTTCCTGTTTTTGATTGGATAAGGGTCATATTTTGGTGTGCTCTTTTCCAGCCATAATCTGGCAATGGGTCCTAATTAGGCTGTCATGGACACTGCACAGCTAGAGATCCATACCTACCAACCAGTTTAAAAAAAATTCTGACTCGCACTTAAAGATTCCCAATCACTGCCTCCTTGCCATGATTCACCCAACCTCCCAGCAGTCAAGCAGCTCGCCCACCTTTTGCTCCCAAACATCCTAGCTAAATAACTTTATTGTTTAAAAGTAAGTCATGTTGTACCTCTACTTTTTCTCCATTTTCACTGCTGTTCTTTTTCTCATCTCACCTCTTCCTCCTTTTCTGCACCACAGTTTCTCCATTCTCCCATCCTCCTTCCCACAAGTGTCCTGCCCCCCCCCCAACCTTACAGAGTGAACAAGCAATTGGGGCAATCAATAAAACTAAAAATGGGAAACCCATGTTTTTTTCCTAGTTCTGTGGCCACTAGCTCATACTGCAGTGCCATTGCACTGCAATAGTGATAAAGCAAAGGAGAAAGAGCTCAGTACGGTGGCCTTAGAGGGATATGTTTGTTCCCAATCAAACTGGCCACTCATGTAACTGAAAAATCAGCTGCCTTGAAATAAAAACATGGGAAAAAATAAATAATTAAAAGTACACAAAAAATAATAAAACTAAACGTTTCAAAAAGGTTGCCAAATGTGTGGAGGGGAGGTGGGGAGCTGCAAAGAAACATCAGGAAACATGCAACACATACTGAAACTGGGCAGTGTGAATCAAACACCCAGAGTGAAAGACACCATAAAAACACCTGCCAAAACACAGTTTGTGTGTGTGTGGGCGGGGAGGGGAGACAGACACACACCAACTCCCTGATATTGTGAAAACTCTCATTACAAATACTGTACAAGGACAGGGACTATCTTTCTATTTTTTTTTATTTATAATGCACTTTTTAAAACTTATCTGAAATTTTTAAATAAAACTTTTTATAGGGGGACCTATTTTATAAGTGGAATAAGACACTCTAAGGTGTGGTTTATGGCCTGATAAGACCACTTCCCAGGTGCTAAAGGTACTCGACGCAAGCACCTTATGCCTTATTTTGCACCTGGGATGTGCTCTTGTCTTGCCATAAACCACACCTCATTGTGTCTTATTCCTTACATGTAGCATATCTGAGAGGTTGCATAATGGAGAGGCAGTTTGGAAGAAGAGCAGCATGTAGTTTTATTTATTTATTTTTTATTTATGTTTTTGGTAACTGGGTAGGCAAACTGATCCAAAGGACCATTTTTAGTTGCGACCCGGGCCACACAGTGGCAGACAATACAAAGTCAGACAATAGATACAAGTTGCAGACAATAGGTACAAGTTACAACACAGTGGGTGTATATAATACATTGAGTACAATGGAAATCAAACACAGTGATACATGAACATCATATTTAAGAGAGAAAAAGAACAAGTTCATAACAAATTAAACAATGCATCTCTGATTACAGATAACTCGGTCATTTACACATATAACGAGTCAAAAACATTTAGCCAGTCAAGGGTATATAGTACAGTGCATAATGGATTTCATTAAAACAATCAATGTTTTCACAAAGAAGACCGAAAAGTGCCAAATAGTTTAATTTTGTAGTCAGTGACCGTGAAGTAAGGCATGTGATACAGTTTTGCCTCTATGGCAGATTTCTGGTGAGGGTGTTACCTAGGGAACATGTACAGGTAGCCTGAGACTAGAGCCAATCTCTTAGCTTCAATTTGAAGGATTGATGAGAGGGTAACGTTCTGATAGCAGGTGGTAGTCTGTTCCAGAGATAGAGGGTAGAGGCAGAGAAGGCCTTGCTCCCCATGACAGTAGATAAATGGGAAACTACCGGGGGATGGAAGAGACCCTGAGAGAACGAGTTACCTCCCTGGCGGTGAGAATCGGGGAGTATGGGGACTTCTGTGAGTTCCTGAGAGAAGTGTCGACTAGACAGCCCATGGCGTATTCATAATTGAAGGGCTTGCCAGTAATTATGTGGTGGAAGAGCTCCTCCCCCACAGCCTATTTAAATCAAACAGATGCCTTCCGCTCTGCTTAGAGCAAGTCGTACTCGCTGTGTTTGCTCCGTGCTGCGCCCTAGAGATGGTTCTCCCCCCATCCCTTCCTCACCCGCCCCCTTTCCTGCTGCCTTCCTTGTTTTGTGTTTGCTTCTTTCTCTCTCTTCATTCCGCTCTCCCTCCCATTTGTTTTGTTTCCATCTTTCTTTTGGGGGTTACCTCTCTTCCAGCCGCAGCACCTCAGTTCGCATCGCTTCTTCTCCGCTCGACCTTCTCTGCCCCCCGTCTCACTCCCTTCAGCGCCTCGTACTCCACACCCAAGAGTTGCTTATTCCAGGATACGCCAGTTGCATTTTCCATATGCCCAACCTCTGCCTCAACTAGGACACCTTCATAACCACAGGACCTTGGCAACCCGAGACACTTTCTCGATAGACTTCTCGTAGATTTCTTCAGGTGCACTCGCTGCACTACACTGTGTGTGCATTTCTTATTGCCGTTTACTGAGACGCCACTTGTAAGCCTACCTTTCAAACTTTGGGGCACGCCCGTATTGGGGGGGGGGCTGGATGCGTATACCTATGGCAGTGCAGGATATCTGCATTAAGGAAGCTACTGCAATGAGCAAGGCATTCAAATGTCTACAACTACTCAGTCAGTTAGAAGGGAGATTGGGAAGCTACAAACGGACTGTTTGCTTGTCTGAAGGGGATGTGGTTTCCCGTGGGGGAATGTGCAGAAGAAACTCCAGTATGGCCAGGCGAGGCCTTCTCCCGTAGCACTAGCTAATCAAATTGCCTTTATTCGTTCACAATGTTTTCAGTCCTTATCACTCAAGGGGAGCCTGACCTTCGTAGCTTCCTGCACCTCTTACCGGCGGCTACATTTTCCATATCCTTACTGCCATTCTAGTGGCTTCTCCTGCTATTTTAGCCCATTGGGTATGCTACCATGGCATATTACTCATTCAGCTGAACCTTATCCGATGCCTGTCAAGCTCCTGCCAGAACGACGCTTGTCTGCTCCTCTGCGACTACCTACCAGCAGATGCGGGTCGCTCCTACCTGAATCTGGATTTTCACAGCATCGCTAACCTATCCATCCCTCTATGCTCCTTGTTCTGCACTGCTTGGAGCTCTGATTTGAACTCAATTTACCTGTGCTCTTGAACCATTACATCCTATATCGCATGACTTCAGTTCCTGGATGCTTGCTGTCTCTAACAGACCTGTGCTCCTATGAGTCTCGGAGGTCCTTCGTTCCTGTATACTACTACATCATACTCGCTTGCTTCTACATCCTGCCTTCGCCCATCGGGCTGGGAGGTTTATCTACTTCTACTCTTGCCTGCTCACCAGCTTGAGCTGGGAGATTCACAGTTTATGACCTGCCTTCGCCTTTCGGGCTGGGAGGTTTACTTCTTTCTCCTTTTGCCTGCTCCCTCTGCTCGGGCCTGGAGATTCACAACTTTATGACCAGCCTTCGCCCTTTGGGCTGGGAGGTTTCTCATTTTTGCTCTTCTGCCATGCCCTGCTCAAAGTCTGGAGATCCTCACTTTCTAGTCTGCACCTACTTGCTGCCATGTTGGCCGACCAAAAGCTCCTTTCATGGATTCATCTGTCGTTTGTTCTTCATCATGTGTTTTTGGATGTTTTGACCTGCTGCCTCAACCATGGAATTGCTGCTGCTTCCTTTCCAGGACTTGGCTGGCGTCTCCTGCAGACTTTCATTATCATGCTTGTGCTCTGGTCCAGATACATGCTAGCCCTCCTATGCTTAGCTATTACTCGATTACTCACCAGCTGGCATATGCTGCTCGCTTATATCCTAAGGTCCATCGGCTGCCCACATGTGGTCTGGCTGCATTTCCTTATCTCGTTGGGCTCAGCTCCCTCTCGTTCCCATGTATGCTTCCTACAGAGCTGCTTCGTTCAGTTGGACTTACCTCTCAAAATCCTGCTTCCTACAGTTTCTGCTTTCCATTGGATTGCTTCTAGAGTACATTACGATATTCTCCTAAATTCTCCTGGATACTTCTCGACATGCTATTTCGCCTCCTTCGGAGTTTCTACTGTTTCTTCCATGAACGTCCTGCTGAGTTCTATTCCATATTGCCTTCCTTAGTTTACCTGATAGCTATGACTTGATCCACTACAGTTCCGGATGCCTATTACTTTTCCTTGATCCTACTACTTGCCTGCTATGACCTGCCTTCGCCCATCGGGCTGGGAGGATTACATACTACTCGTCTGCTTTATGACCTGCCTTCACCCATTGGGCTGGGAGGATTGCATACTAATGGCCTGCTTCTGTGACCTGCCTTCGCCCATCAGGCTGGGGGGTTCCTACTTCTGCCTCGCCCAGCTCGGGGCCTAGCAGTTTCACTCATTCTACTATGCGCATACATGCTGCTCTGCCAGCCAGCCGGATGCTCTTTATTATGGATTCGCAGCTGGCCGTTTCTTTATTCCTCCTCTGTTCTTGGATGTTTTGCCCTGCTGCTTCAGCCGTGTGGACTTGCTGCTGCTTCACCCTTTCCAGGACACTTAGTTGCGCCTCTCATGAAGACCTTATCCTGCTTGTTCTCTACCGCCTTGGAATCTGTGACATTGCTACTCCATTTGATTCAGCCTCTTCAGTTATCTCCATCCAGGACTCTTATGCTCGCCTATTCGGGTCTCGTCATGTTATTGATGCCTCCAGCAGTGCATACCTACAGTTTGACTGCTATTCCTCATCAAGTTGCCATCTCTATGCCACAGTCTCTTCAATATGATCCCTGCCCTCCTTGTTCTACTGGATCTGTCAGTCCTCAGCACCATTCCATCCTATACGTCTGCCTTTCAATTGCAGTACTATTCTGCTCTGAACTTACTCAAGCTACGTCTCCTGGGGTCTGTATACCACTCACTATTCCTGCTGGCTGCCCTCCATAGGTCTGGATGCCAGTTCATGTTGCCTGGAGCTAGTTGCCTCTCTACTTCCATCTCCGGCTGCTGACCATGCTGCGCTTTTAGTCGAGCGACTGTCACGCTGTCTTCTACCAGCAGACTTCCATGGGTCTGACTGTGCGTCCCTTGCCTGGAATCAGCCGCCCCTTTCTCCTACTTCACCAGCTGTCGATTCAGTGCCACCTTCTTCAGGGGCTGGTTGCCACGTCCTGTTCCTTCTCTCTGCCTGCATCAGTGTAATCCTGCTCCTACTACCTCTCACTTCGGATTAGCAGTTCACCGGACTTATTTAATTTGGGCTCACCATATTCTACTACTTGGATGCTTCATAACCTCGCACCAGTGTCTCTGATTGTCCTCTACAGCCTGCCATTATTCCAGCTCAGCTCTACAGCCGTTGCTTTCATATCAGGTCCTAAAGACTATACTTTACTTATCAGATCTGGATTCGTCACTCAATAGCCTGGCTTCAAGCCTTCTCTCATTCCTCATACTATACAAGCCTCTGTTATTAGAAACCTAGAAGTCGTACTACTTCTATTCGTCCTGCCTCGCTGATATCAAAACTTGGATGCAACTATCTTCTGGTCTCCTGTATTGACTTCATCAGTTATCAACTTCATCTCCACCATCATACAATTCCATGGATTATGCCCTCTATCAACTGAAGTACGGAAGACGGTTCTTCAATATATCGACTGTCCATCATTCCGAATTGTACATGGATTCTCGGACTCGGAATTTACTAGGAGGAAATTACTTCACTGGACATTTACAATTCGTTCTTGCTTAAACTCCATTTATCTGGATTAAATTCTATGAATTAGTAATCAGATTAGCTGATTTATTTATTTAATTAGGATCTTTCTCCTTTAGTATGCCCAGAAGGATGGGCTGGTCAGTAGCCATGGGTCCTCAGAGGTTTCCCCCCAAGGGGGGTTTTCCTCTCCTGAGTGCTACTGGTCACACTCTCCGGAGTTGGAGGAGGTGATCGTCTATTCCTATCATTATTAAGTGTTGTCATGCACAAATTCTTCAGCATTCAGTTACAGTACAATCATTGATATTATCTATTCTTTGGGGCTTCATAATTCAAAACCAAGCTTCCTTCCTATAGGTGGGATACAGAGAAAGACCAAAACCAGCAAATATTATCAATCGACTCAATTCAAGCATCCAAGTACCTAAGCACGAATCATTCTACTACTACCTAGTAAACATTGTTCTCCTAGTGCTGGCCTCTGTATTCAACCATCTGCTTCATTCAACTATATGTTACATAAGCACTAAGCTATGAACCACACATAATTGAAGGGCTTGCCGGTAATTATGTGGGGGAAGAGCTCCTCCCCCACAGCCTAATTAAATCAAACAGATGCCTTCCGCTCTGCTTAGAGCAAGTCGCACTCACCCACCATCCTCCCTGACACCTCCTCCTTCTGAGGCACTCTTATCCCACCGAGGGCTTCATAATTCAAAACCAAGCTTCCTCCTACAGGTGGGATACAGAGAAAGGCCAAAACAAATCATCAATCGACTCAATTCAAGCATCCAAGTACCTAAGCACAAATCATTCTACTACTACCTAGTAAACATTGTCCTCCTAGTGCTGGCCTCTGTATCCAACCATCTGCTTCATTCAACTATATGTTACATAAGCACTAAGCTATGAACCACACATAATGGCTATGCAGAGAGAACCAGCCTAAGGACTGATTTAGAATACAGGGTTGAGTGGAGGAGGGGACTTGAAGGGCAGAGTGACAGAGTTATATGTGATACTTAAATGAAAGAGAAGTGAGGCGGATGTGGAGTAGAAAACAGGAGAGCAATAGACAAGAAGGGGCAGGAGATTTCCCTGGGCAATTGCAAGGCAATCCTCAAGAGTCAGGAGGTGGTTCACACCGTAGGCTGCCCCCAGCTTCTGGTGGACCCTCTTTACAATGTTAACAATGTAGACATTGTAGGTAAGGGAGGGATCAAGAGTCACTCCTAGGTATTTGAAGGAGGATACTATGTCAAGAGGAGGGCCTGCCGGGGTTACTATGTGTAATGCAGTGTCTGTTTTGGCAGCCTTTGCAAGGTACGGCTTGGAGCCAAACAGCATGGCCTTCATTTTTTTCTCATTTACCAGATGTTTTTTGGAGAGGGACCAATTCTGAGCTGCTTCATAGTTAGTGGTGAGGGTGGAGGATATAGATTCGAGGGACATGGCGCTATGGTAGATGATGAGGTCATCAGCATAGAGGAGTGCATTACAGTTATATTCATTGTGGGAAGATCATTTATGAACAGTGAGAATAATAGAGGCCACAGTATGGAGCCCTGGGTACACCAGTGTGGATGAGTAATGCAGTAGAGGTAGCTTTGCCTATCAGAACAGACTGGGATCTGTTTGTGAGGTAGCTGCTGAACCAAGAGGTGGCATCTGGGAGCAGCCTAGGTTTAGCAGGGTGGAACTGAGAAGGTGGTGGTCAACAAGGTCAAAGGCTTTTGATAGGTCCACAAACACCACACCTGTGGCCATGCCCATGACCATGTTTCTAAGGACATGGTTGAAGAAAAGGGTCAAGGCAGAGGAGGTGCTGTGTTGTTTGCAGAAGTGATGTTGGAGTGGGTTCAGGAGATTGTAATTGTCTAGATACTCAGATAGTTGGTGGTGAATGATTTTTTTCTAATAGTTTACTTAGATGTGGGAGGAAGGAGATGGGACAGTAGTTTTCCAGGGCAGCAGGATCGACGGATTTGAAAATAGGCATCACATGCACATGTTTCCATGAGTCAGGCATGGCAGATGATGACAGGGTAGATGATGAGAGGGCAAGATTAAATATGTGGGTCAGTGGCCTTACAAGGGCAGGGGAGAGGATTTTCAAAAAGGTGGGATGCAGGCTGTCACTGCCTGGGATGCCTCTGGTGGGTAGCGTCTTTATGAGTTTGCCAGTGACTTAAGGATGGCTCTTAAGTAGGAAACAGGGCTAGATGGATGAGGACGGCATGGCTGTTTTTTCTGGGCAGAGGGAGGTTGTGGAGGGATTTTGCTACTGTAGGAGGCAAGGTCATTAAACATTCTGTTGAAAGTATCAGCAATCTCACCTGGATTGATAGTGGGACCAGAGGGGGAGGTAAGTTTGGTTATTTGTTTATTTGATATAGGGTCAAGGACTGTGTTAATTGAGGCCCAGAAGCTACAGGGGGTTCTAAGAGACTTATTTTTCAGATTGGTATAATATTTGCTTTTAAGTGATTTCACCACCTGCTTGCAGGAGTTTCAAAGTTGCCTGTATGCATTCCATAATTGAGGGGAAGGGGATGCCTTGAAAGCTCTCCATGTTTTGTCCCTTACTTTCATTTGGGGCAGAAGTTTGTATGACAGCCAACTGGTGTTGCCATCTTTAATCCTCCTGGTGGTGATTGGGAAATATTTGTCCTGGAGGTTGCAAAGAGCTTCCGTAAAAATTGTCACTGTCATGGAGACATCTTTGAGTTGGTAAAGTGAAGATCAGTTTATAGCCTAGGCATCCCTTAGCACTAAGTCAGAGTTGGGGGCTTTGAATATCCTAAAAGATAGCAATTTGTGGGGAAGACGTATAGATTTGGTGGTTAAAGCAATATATGTAGGGTTGTGGTCACTGATAGAGTCGGCCATAGTGCCTGCTTGGAGGACTAGGTTCACACAGTTAGTGGCAATCCAGTCAATGGTGGAGTGGTTGGGGGAGTGGGGGTTGTATCTGGTGGGAGAGGAGATGACTTGCTCAAAGTGATGTGAATTTAACAGGTGAGCATGCTGGGGATTCAGTCCAGTGGAGGTTAAAATCCCCGAGTACGATGGTGTCCCTGGAGGAGGGGGCAGATGCAAGGCTGTCCAGGAAGTTTGATAGTCCCTGTGCCCCTCCTGAGGGAGAATTATAGTAACAGCCTATATACTATTTTTTCAATGCACCCAGAACATTTTCAGCAACAAGCCACTCACTGATTGCGGAGGGGGAGGAGTAGGCAATAGTAGTGGCATTAATATGGTCTTGCACGTATAGTGCAATGCCACCACCCCTCTTTCTGCCGGGCTTATCAAGCTGCAGCAATGAGTGGCCAGGGAGCTGCTAGGAAGCCTCACTATAGTATGTCTTTAGCCATGTTTCGGGTAGACCCAGGACATGTGGTTTGTAGAGGCACAACCAGGCTTCGAATTCAGAGAACTTAGCTAGGAGGCTGCATACATTCCGGTGTGTGACCCTAAGGCTGCAGTGTCCTGTCCAGACAACATTGGCATGGTCAATATGCACATTGTCCAGAGTTGGTTTCCACATCCCCTGCTAGAAGGAGAAGTAAGAGGAGGTGGCAGGTAGGGGGGTGCCAGTGGGGGAACTGTGTAGTGAGGGAGTGGAGAAACAAACCAAGGAGATGACGATCATGGTTAGATAGGAGAGCCAGTATGACAGAGCCCATGGGGGAGAGTTGGTGTGCTTTAGCTTTGTGTGTGGGGTCACTGAGTATAGGTGTTTTGAAGAAGGATTGTAATTAAGCCTGGTCAGCAGCGAGGATGATGGCACAAAAGTTAGTCACAAGTAACAGGCCAGTAATGGAGCATAAGGTAATGAAGAGCACAGGGGAGAACATTTTTGTTATATGAAAAATTTGTATCATCAGGGAGAAATATTTCCTTAAAGATCAGCGAGATGGCAGCTGCAGAGAATGTGCAGTGTAGTTCAGAGGCTGGTAAACAGAGACATAGGGCTGCTATGAGAAAAACAGTGAAAGTGTTAAGCCCTTAAAAGCTAGTCCTATTTCTTTAAGGGGAGTTGGGGGGAGTCAGGGGAGAGAGAAATTTCCTGGGGTGGGGACACTGGGAGGAGAGTATTTAATAAAGGCCAGGGTGGGGAGGAAGGTGGGCGAAACCCCATGTGAGAAATGTGCAGGCAGAAAAGAAGTTTAAAAAATTCTGGTTTGGCGCCCAACAAGCCAATTCAGAGTGGTGTGCTGAGACGCCTTGGAGGGTGGCAACCAATACGGAGCAAGGAGTCCGTGGCAGGCCACCAATCAAATCTGCTGCTTTGGAGTCAAAGGAGAGAGGCTGTACCTGTTAGTTTGAGGAGTGGGGTGGAGGGTCCAAAAGCAACTGGCTCACCTCCCGAGATGGGGCCCCAAAGCAGCAGTGCACCCTTGGTACGGGGGTCCCTTGCTCTGCTGAAAGGAAAGAAGAGTGAGATGTTAGGGAATGCACCAGATAAGTAGGCTAGCAGAGCTGAGGTGGGGGTGGGTCAATAACTAAAATAAAGAGAAGGGGAGTGAGTGTGAAAGAGGGGCCGGGCAGAGTAAGGGCTTAATGGAACTACTGGGAATGGTGCCCAATCTGTTTCAGGCAGACTGGGGCAGACAAAGAAAAAATGGAAATTAGCAGGCTGGGGGGTCGGCAAGAGTAGCTGCCGAGCTGAGGAGGGAAAGTTAAGAGCTCCAAATCACTGAAGCAGCAGAGGATTTCAAAAAAGGCAGGCGGGGTCTAGAATGAGAGGAGACAGAGTTATAGATATCTCAGAGGGTCAGAAAGAGAGTCAGGGAAAATTAGAAAAAAAATTAAATAAAATAAAAGAAAAAGCAGGTATGGTGACGGGTGGTGGGCACTAGGCAGGGGAAGAGAAAAGGCAGAGGAATTACAAGAAAACCCATAGAGGAAAAGCTGTGTCAGGGCTAAACACTTGGGTCTGTGAGGGGCTATAGGAATTAAGGTACCAGGGAAGAGGGAAGAGGGGAGCTCATAGGATGTGTAAGCAATACGTGAAAACAGACATAGAAAGATAGAAATATAGAATGTGACGGCAGATAAGGACCGCTTGGCCCACCTAGTCTGCCCATTTTCCTACCTAACAGATAAGCTGCAGATCCTAGTTAACCAACAGCTTACTTCCTCCTACCCCCCACTAGGGCTGCCTTATGTCTGTCCCATGCATTCTTGAATTCCCCCACTGTTCTTGACTCCACGACCTCCTCAGGGATGCTGTTCCATGCATCCACAACCCTCTCTGTGAAAAAATACTTCCTCACATTACCTCTGAGCTGCCCACCTCTATCTTCAAATTGTGCCCCCTTGTTCTTGCACATCTCTTTTTCTTTTTTTTTTTGCAGTTAAACTTTTTTATTAATTTTTCATAAGATATACAGACAAACCTCTTACAGTACAGTACAATGTGAGGATTTTTTTTAAAGAAATTGAGGCAGCATATAATAAGAACATTGCTACAATAATACAAGGAGCTTTTGGTTTAAAATATAGTAAACAATACAGGTCATGTAATTAGTATATACTTGACATTTGTAGTGAACTTAAAGCGGATAGTATGATTAGATATGGTTTATATTAAAATGTTACATAATTATATATGATGCTGCAAAGGGAAAAAGTACATTCATAAAAGGATTGTGGAGTAATAAAGAATGATTGAGAACAGAGTATAGGAAAGAAAAGATACATAAGAAAGTTAAGAAGAGAGAGGAAACTATAAAAAAAGGGGAAAAAAGCGAGACTACAATGATGTATCAGTAAAAGGGGAAAATCCATATACATTAAGTCCATACATTGGTGTTGGAAGATGTAGTTGATTCCAAAAAGTTAAAAAAGCCCTACCAACAATTGTTATATAACATGAGTCGGTCAGACAAGATATATGTCATATGGTCCAGAGAGGCATATTGCAATAGTTGGTTAATGATACCGGGAAGGGTAGGGATTATGTTGGATCTCCAATGCATGAGGATTGTGCATTTAACTTGAAGGAAGAGTATATTTAACCATCTGCTCTGCGAATATGAAATTTTATGAGAACGGTGATTAAAAATACCAAGAATGCAATGTTTAGGGTCTAGTGTAAAAGGTTGACCTACCACTTTCATTGCAAATCTGTGAGTACAGTGCCAAATCTTTTGTATGAGGGGACAGTGCCATAAGATATGCAATAAATCCCCATTGGGGGAACTGCAGCGCCAGCAATTGTTATTGTTCAATAAACCCATTTTTTGTAATACACATCTCTTTTTCTGAAAGATGCTACCCTCTTGGACTTTGTTGATTCCCTTGAGGTACTTGAAAGTTTCTATCATGTCCCCTCTCTCCCCCTTCTTTCCTCAAGGGTATACATATTAAGCTCCTTTAGTCTTTCTTCGTATGTCTTCTGGTGCAGACCCTGCACCATTTTGGTTGCCCTCCTCTGGACAGCATCCACTCTGTCTATGTCTTTATGGAGATGAGGTCTTCAGAACTGCACACAGTACTCTAGATGGGGTCTCACCAACTGTCTGTGCAGAGGGATAACAACTTCCTGTTTTCTATTATTGATGCCTCTCCCTATGCATCCCAGTATCCCCCCAGCCTTCCTTACTGCCTTCTCACATTGCTTGCCCACCTTTAGGTCATCTGATATAATTACCCCAGGTCCGTTTCCATTTTACTGTTGTCAGTATCTCACCCCCCCATGTGTACTCTTCCCCTGGGTTTTTGTTTCCCAGGTGCATTACCTTGCGTTTCTTTGCATTGAATCTGAGCTGCCATACATCTGACCATTCCTCCAGCCTTGCCAAGTCCCTTCTCATCCTTTCCACTCCATCTTGTGTATCAACCCTGTTGCAGATCTTTGTGTCGTCTGCAAAGAGACATACTTTTCCTTCCAGTTCCTCTGCAAAATAGCAGTGTCAGTGGCTCAGTAGGTAGCACACTCACCTCTGAGGCCAGGAGATCAGAGGGCTGTGGGTTCAGTTCCCACATCTGGCACTTGGGTTAATATCCCAGTACTGACACTGTAATGCAGCATGAGAGGGGTGCTGCATTTCTGAGGTGCCGCCTTTCGGATGAGATGTTAAACCGAGGTCCCATCTACCTGGATTGGTGGTAGTTCAGGTGGATGTTAAAGATCCCATGGCACTTATCGAAAAGAGTAGGGGAATTTCCCCGGTGTCCTGGCCAAATTTCCCTCATTCACTAAAAATACCACCAACAGCTTAATCTGGTTCAAGGTCAGTTGGCATTCATCTGTATCCCCTTTCCCCGGGTCATGCCTGAAAATAGGCAGGATTTGTCTAGTGCACTTACCCGGTCAACAAAAGCTAAAATAAATAAAAATGTCACTTATAAAGACATTAAAAAGGACCGGTCCTAGTACTGAACCCTGCGATACCCCGCTAGTAACCCTCCTGTCTTCACTGTGGACTCCATTTACTACTACCCTTTGCATCCTGTTGTCTAGCCAATTTTTTATCCAGGCTACCACCTTGGGACCCACTCCAAGGCTGGCTTACTTGTATATTAATCTTTTGTGTGGGACTGTATCAAATGCCTTGCTAAAATCTAGGTAGGCCATGTCACAGCCCTCCCTAGTCTACTACTTTGGTCACCAGTCAAAGAAATCTAGTAGATTCATCTGACACGACCTTCCCATCATGAATCCATGCTGTCTTGGGTCCTGTGCCCACTGGCCTTAGGTACTCAACGATTCTTTCCTTCAAGTGATTCCATCATTTTCCCTACCACTGAGGTCAAACTAACTGGTCTGTAGTTTCTTGCTTCTGTCCTGCTCCCACTTTTGTAAAGAGGAATCACATCCGCCCTCCTCCAGTCCTCAGGTACCACCCCATACTCCAATGATTTGTTAAAGAGAGTAGTCAGCGGTGTCACTAGTTCTACCCTTAGTTCCTTTCAAATTCTTGGGTGAGTCCCATCAGGCCCCATTGCTTTGTCCACCTTCAATTTTATGAGTTCTTTCAGAACCCTTTCTTCTGTAAATGGACTGGTATCACCCCCGTCTTCAGAGTGTTTCTCTTGTTTGGTTTAGGTACCTCCCCCTCCTCTTCCTTTGTGAATACTGAGTAGAAATATTCGTTTAGTATCCCTGCTTTTTCACTGTCACCCTCTACCCACATTCCCTCCCCTTTATTAAGCCTCAGTATCCCTCCTTTGGTCTTTCTTCGCTCCCTAATGTACCTATAAAAGGTCTTATCCCCCTTCTTAACAGAGTTGGCTATCCTTTCCTTGGTTTGGGCCTTTGCTATTCTGACTGCCTTCCCAGCTTCTTTCTGCTTTAAATGATGAAGTTCTCTGTGCTGCTCCTTCTGTGTTTCCTTATATTTCCTGAATGCTGTTCTTTTCTCCTTAACCTTCCCTGCCACCTCTTTTGAGAACCATAGTGGTTTTTCCTTCATTGTGTTTTGTTGATTTGCTTTACACAAAGGCTTGTTGCCTCTGCGATGGCTGTTTTGATTACTCTCCAATTTTCCTACACCCCTCTTTCTTGCCTTTCTGTTTTTTTTTTTCATTTCTGTAACTTTCTAAAACCACACATGTACTCCAAGCTTTAAATCAAATTCAAATTATCATATACTGTATATGCATGGGGGGGGGGGGAGCCAAACAGAAAATAGCCCAACCAGTACCACATTCTGCTTACCATGCCAGTACGCGGACCACACAATGGCTGACTCATGTATCCTAAAAATTACCTCTTAACTTGTCAAAATGCACATAAGAGTATGCATGACTGCAATAGCTGTTGAAAGCTACTGCTTTGTGTCTAAAAAGAGGAACAGGGAGAGGGCAACGACAACAATTAAAGCTGAGTAATACCTAATTTTATTAAAGCATATTCAATATCTGTATCCACAATTATTCAATAATACCTTGCAGCATCAATGATATCTATATCACAACCATTTGGTGACACCTTACAGGAATGGCTTATAGTCAGTCACATCATTTTAAGAGAGTTTGTAATTCAAGATCCAACATGATTCCTTTTGTTGGATTAACTTGACTCACCCCCCGTCCCATATTCCAAAGGGGGCACCTGGTTAATAACTGTAAACTGGATAGAAGTCCCTTTGATCATGTACTCTGAAGGACACAAACGCTTTGACCAGCATATGTTTTCCACATCCATATTGAATCGTGTACACTAAAAATGTAGTTCTACAGTTTATATGATGTTCAATACTAAAAGTCTTAGAGGTGTGGGGTAGAAAAACAAACATTTGCAAATGCCAAATGTTGATTGTGTTGGTGCGTTGAGCTCGCTCACTGCCCCTCTGTCACTCGCTCAGTCTGTTTCTCCCGGTGCTGCAGGCTGCTCTGTTGTACTGGTCTCCTGCCTGTGTTAGCACCTTGTTCTGCCCACTAAGAAATCCGCAGCTGTCCTGACAGAGCTGCGTTGAGGTGGTTCACTCCCCCTCTCTCACTTGCTCATTCTGTTTCTCCTGCCGCTGCAGGCTGCCCTGTTGTACTGGGATCCTGCCTGTGTTGGTGGCTTTTTTGGCCCACAAAGGAATCTGCAACAGTACCCCGACACAGGTCTGTTGAGTCTGCTGACTCCCCCTCTCTCACTCACTCGTTCCATTTCTGCTACCGCTGCAGGCTGGCCTTTTGTACTGGGCTCCTGCCTGCATTGCCGCCTTTTTCTGCCAACAAAGAAATCCGCAGCAGTCATGATAGAGCTCCACTGAACTCGCTCACTCCCCCTCTCTCACTCGCTCATTGTGTTTCTCCTGGCGCTGCAGGCTGCTCTTTTGTACTGGGCTCCTGCCTGCGTTGGCACCTTTTCTGCCCACAAAGTAATCCACAGCTGTCCTGACAGAGCTCCGTTGAGGTCGCTCACTGCCCCTGTGTCACTCACTCATTCTGTTTCTCCTGGCGCTGCTGCCTGCCCTTTTGTACTGGGCTCCTACCTCTGTTGGAGCCTTTTTCTGCCCACAAAGAAATCTGCAGCAGTCCCTACAAAGCTCTGTTGATCTCGCTCACTCCCGTTCTCTCACTTGCTCATTCTGTTTCTGCCAGTGCTGCAGGCTGCCCTTTTCTGTTGGGCTCCTGCCTGCTTTGCCGCCTTCTTCTGCCCACAAAGAAATTTTCAGCAATTACAATACTGCTCCGTTGAGCTCGCTCACTCTCCCTCTCTCATTCGCTCATTCTGGTTTTCCTGCCACTGCAGGCTGCCATTTTGTACTGGGCACCTGCGTGATTGCTGCCTTTTTCTGCCCAAAAACAAATCTGCAGCAGTCCCAACAGAGCTCCGTTGAGCTCACTCACTCCCCCTCACTCACTCACTCATTCTGTGTCTCCTGCCACTGCAGGCTGCCCTTTTGTACTGTGCTCCTGCCTGCATTGCCGCCTTTTTCTGCCCACAAAGAAATCTGCAGCAGTCACAATAGAGCTCCATTGAGGTCGCTCACTAACGCTCTGTCACTGGCTCATTCTGTTTCTCTTGGCGCTGCAGGCTGCGCTTTTGTACTGGGCTCCTGGCTGTGTTGGCACCTTTATCGGTCTACAAAGAAATCCGCAGCTGTCCCAACAGAGCTCCATTGAGGTCACTCAGTCTCTCTCTCTCTCACGCGCTCATTCAGTTTGTCCTGGCGCTGCAAGCTGCCATTTTGTAAGGGGCTCCTGCCTGCATTGATGCCTTTTTCTGCCCACAAAGACATCCGCAGCAGTCCTGATAGAGCTCTGTTGAGCTCACTCATTCCCCCTGTCTCACTCACTTGTACTGTTTCTCCCACCGCTGCTGGCTGCCCTTTTGTACTAGGCCCCTGCCTGCATTGATGCCTTTTTCTGCCCACAAAGAAATCTGCAGCAGTCCTGACAGCGCTCCGGTGAGTTTGCTCACTCCTACTCCCACACTCGCTCTCTCGTTCTGATTCTCCTAGTGCTGCAGGCTGCCCTTTTGTACTGGCCTCTTGCATTGGGGCCTTTTTCTGCCCACAAACAAATCCGCAGCAGTCCCGACAGAGCTCAGTTGAGCTCGGTCACTCCCCCCTCTCACTCGCTCACTCTTAATCTGTCCCAAACACTGATTTCCCACAGCGACCGTGCAATTCTCCAGCAGGAGTGCAAAAACATATTTTAGCCAGGATGTGGAAAATGACAGCTGTACTGTTCATAAGGAGGTGTGAAAAAATGCCGCTGTTGAAAATGTGGCGTGAAAATATTACATATTTGCGAAGTTACAAGGGTGCGTGGAAACAGTTCAATGCACACTTGTAACACAATCATGTTATGGAGTTTCGTCACCAAATTTTCAACATAGGGATTTTAGAACCTCTGCTCAAGAACACTGCCATTGTATTAATGTGTCCCGAACACTGATTTCCCACAGCGATCGCGTTATTCTGCGCCGGAACTGTGAAAGCACATTTCGGTCAGGATGTGAAAAATGACAGCTGTACTGCTCATAAGGAGGTGTGAAAAAATGCCACAGTTGAAAATCTGTCGTGACAATATTACAAATCTGCAAAGTTACAAGGGTGCGTGGAAAGTGCGCAATGCACACTTGTAACACAGTCATTTGATGGGCTATCATCACCAAATTTTCAACATAGGCATTTTAGGACCTCTGCTCATGAACAGTATCACTGTAATTTTCTTAATCTGTCCCGAACAGTGATTTCCCACAGCGACCACCGTATTCTGCAAAAACACATTTTTGGCCAGGATGGAAAAAATGAAAGCTGTACTGTTCATAAGTAGGTGTGGGAAAATGGTAATGTTGAAAATCTGGAGTGAAAATATTACGAATTTGCGAAGTTACGAGCATATGTGCAAACTGCGCAACACATGCTCGTAACACAGTCATTTTATGGAGTATCGTTACCAAATTTTCAACATAGGCATTTTAGGACATCTACTCATGAACAGTGTCACTGTCATTTTCTTAATCTGTCCCGAACACGGATTTCAGACAGCGACTGCACTATTCTGCGCCCGGAAGTGCGAAAACACATTTTGGCCAGGATGTGAACAATGACAGCTATACTGTTCACAAGGAGGTGTGAAAAAATGTCAATTTTGAAAATCTGGCGTTAAAATATTGTAAATTTGTGAATTTACTAGCGTGCGTAGCAACTGCGCAATGCATGCTCGTAAAACAGTCAATTTTTGGATTTGTTCCACCAAATTTGCAACATAGGCTTTTTGAGAGCCCACCTCATGAACACTGGCACTGTCATTTCGTTAATCATTACCGAAAGGTGATTCTGCACAGTGACCGTGAAATCACCTTTCAGGGCCGATCAACGCCATGACAGTTCGAGAATTCATGAGGAGGGGTCCCAAAAATCCATGTTGAAAATGTGGTGCCAAAATTCCAAAAAATGACTGAGATATGCATTAAAGTTGAAAAAACCCTATTTCTACCATTATACAGCTTACTGGCATTTCCTCAGTTCACGGTCAGCTTTAGAGAGTGCAGACGTGTTCCTGGTCCACCGAAGATTGTCGCGCCGGACTCTGGAGGTAAGTATGGGGTGAGAGGGTGTGGGGAGGCAGGGTGCGCGGTGGTGGGCGCGGGTTGTGGTGGGGAGACAGCGAGGCGCTGAGGACAGTTCCTTTTACAGGGGAAAAAAAAAGGCGTCAGGGGACCGTTTTTGCTTTACAGGGCATGTGGCATGCTGGGGTGGGCTCCCAGCGTGTCACCGGAGGCTTTCTTTTTTTGGGGGGAGCAGCAGCAGCCGACGGGAGATTGGGCACCCCCGTCGGCACACAACAAAAGGGGGGTATCATAATGCCGACGGAGATTGGGCACCCCATTGGCAGACAATAAAAGTGGGGAGGGGGTTTACCTAATGCTGATGGGGAGTGGGCTCCCCTGTCGGCAACAGAAACACGGGGGCACTGAAACCAACAGGGATTGGGGCCCCCGTCGGCAAGTAAACATGGTGGGGGGGGTTAATATTGCTTGTGAACATGGCGGCAAACTGCCGCCATGTTCACAAACAATATTAGTATGTGAAGATCCCGCCCTGCAATGGCAGGTCACTCCCTTATTGCAGTGAATGGCTTATGCTGCAATGACGAGGCAGCCCTGATTGCAGTGGCTGATTTGTCTCAAGTTGGTGCCAACGTTCCAAACTAGTGTCAGCAGCAAAGTGACACGGCATTGGGGGAAGCGGGACAAGCCTTTGCAGACTGTGGGGGCATTAGCCACAACAGTGCCGTGCCTCCACAACCTGCTTCTGAGAAAACTGTCCCAATATGTTTCTTGCACTGCGTGTAATCAACATAAAAACGACTGCGTATTCCAGCAATCTTATAGCCATTACAGGAATGATAATGGGAAAAAAACACTTTGGTTTAAAAAGGAGCCAGGAATTCATCAAAGCCTTTTTAAGGGGACTTTGGACCAAATAGTCCTTAATATTCTTGGCTTTCCTGAATCTAATCTGTGGTGATGCTTCAATATTCTGAGCAAGGAATGGGAATGGACCATAGCAAGGATATACCAATTTTTCTTAATACTGGCTTTAATCTTATTTCCTTCAGTATTAAAAATGTTATAACAAATGCAATCTGCTCATTCACTAGCTTTGATGTGTTCTTAGGCTGGGCATTGACACAATACTTCTATCAGAATATAAGACCTTCTGGTATAATTTTTTTATACTGTATTTAATGAGCACCCTCTCTAAAAAATTAGGCCTTTAGTTCCTCAGATATTTTTCTAAATTCCTTAAGCAAAGCACTAAGGGCAGCACTCTGAAGTAAGAGCAGCATCTGAAGTTAAAGGCAAGAAACAGTTCTTGAAGTGGAATATTGCAAAAGTAAAGTTTTATTGCGACACCTGTAAGGGCATGGGCACTCACCCCAGCACTTTGACTACAAACGAATGTTTGTCAGGAGGTGACGAAGACTCTTTCGTAGTCAAAGTGCTGGGGCTAGTGTGCTTGTCCTTACAGGTGTTGCAATAAAACTTTACTTTTGCAATATTCAGGTTCAAGAACTTTTTGTTTGCCTTTAACTTCAAACATGGCATATATTCTGGAGTGCAGCCCATGTGCTCTGTTTTGTTTTGGTTTTGCTGTCATGCACCCACTCATCATACCTACAGAGCATGGTTTCTAGCATTATGTCTAAATTCCTTAAGGCCTGGACAGTTTCTACAGTATGTATCCTAGGAACTGCCCTTGAGGAACGCTTTCTACCAGACTCCTAAGGTGGGCATGATACACATGTAAAATAGTATTGTCCACTGTAGGCTTTTGGTGCCCCTGCATTCAACTTTACCAGCCTCATTGCTGTAGAAGGTTACATCAAAGAAATCCATTGCCATTTGATGTATCCTTTTTGTGAAGGAGAGGCCAAAATTATTGTAATTTAATATTGCAATACATTCTGTATTTATTCCACGTCTCCTGACAAACATATGACATCATCAACATAGAAACATAGAAGTTGATGGCAGATAAGGACTGTAAGACCCATCCAGTCTACCCATTTTTTCCTACCTTATGAATGTCCCATAGGCCTTTAGTCTGTCAATGGCCTATCTATTCATACTCATCTGTATTGCTCCCTTATCCTTATCCCATGCCTGTTTGAAGCTCTGCACTGTATTCATATCCATCACTTCCTGAGGTAGGCTGTTCCATGCATCCACCACCATTTCTGTGAAAAATAACTTCCTCACATTACTCCTTAATCAGCCTCCCACTAATCTCATGCTGTGTCCTCTTGGCCTGCTATTTTTCTTATAGTGAAACATGTTAGACTCTTTCACCTTGTTAATGCCCTTAAGATGTTTGAATGTTTCAAACATATCACCTCTCTCCCTCGTTTGCTCTAGGGTATACGTATTGAGCACCGGTAATCTGTCCTCATATGTTTTCTGCTGCAGTCACTGCACCATTTTGGTTGCCCTTCTCTGGACTGCCTCCATTTTGTTAATGTCCTTGTGAAGGTGCAGCCTCCAGTACTGCATGTAGTATTCCCGATGTGGCCTAACCAGTGTCTTGTAAAGAGGGATTATTACCTCCCTCTTATGATTTGTGATACTCCTACTAATACACCACAACATCCCCCTAGCCTTACCTACTGATTTGGTGGTATGCTTGGATGATTTCAGGTCATCTATGATATGATGCCCAAGTCTCTTTCTTCCCTTGTGATTGCCAGCAACTCCTCTTCCAAGGTATAGGTGACTTCAGGGTTTCTCTTCCCTATGTGCAAGATCTTGCACTTCCTTGCGTTAAACCCCAGTTGCCACTCTTCTGACCATTTTGCCAGTTTATTCAGATCTCTTCTCATTCTACCCACCTCATCTGGATCATCTACTCTGTTGCAGATCTTGGTGTCATCTGCAAACAGACAAACCTTATACTCCAGTCCATCTGCAGTGTCATTGATGAAGGTATTGAAGAGGACTGGCCCCAGAACTGATCCCTGAGGCACCCCACTTGTGACTTGCATCTCTCCTGACTTTATACCGTTTACCACCACTCTCTGTTTACTGCCCGCCAACCAGTTTGCCACCCAGTTGATCAACTTCTGACCCATCACAAGCCTACCCAGCTTATTAATCAATCTTCTATGTGGAACAGTATCAAAAGCTTTGCTGAAGTCAAGGTAGGTGACATCAACTGCACCCCCTTGGTCCATCACTCTGGTTACCCAGTCAAAGAAATCTATGAGATTAGTTTAACAGGACCTTTCTGTTGTAAACCCATGCTGTCTTGGATCCTGTGCTGCTATGGATTCCAGGTGTTGCACTATCCTTTCCTTAAGGAGTACCTCCATAATCTTACCCACTACTGAGGTAAGACTGGCTGGTCTGTAGTTCCCTGCCTCCTCCCTGCTACCCCTTTTGTGGAGTGGGATCACATGAGCCCTTCACCAGTCTTCTGGGACCTCTTCTGTGCTCAGAGACTCACTAAATAGTTCTGCTAATGGCTCTGTTAGCTCCACCCTTAGCTTCTTTAGTACCCTGGGATGTATGCCATCAGGTCCCATTGCCTTGTCCACCCTGAGCTTAGCGAGCTCTTGTAGGACCCTTTCTTTTGTGAAGGGACTTGTGTGCACCTCCCTCCCCCCTGTGTCTATGATGCTGAGCTGTGGGCCCTGCCCTATCTTCTCCTCAGTAAATACTGAGCAGAAGTATCTATGTAGGATATATGCTTTTCCTTGGTCCTCCTCCACACACTCCCCCTTATCCCCTTTGATCTTAGCAATACCCCCTCTGGACTTTCTCCTTTCACTAATGTATCTATAGAAAGTCTTCATTTACTGTTCGTGCTAGTGTTTCATCAGTTTGGGCCTTTGCCTGCCTTACTGCCTTCCCTGTTTCCCTTAGGGAAGTTTGGTATGCCTCCCTATCTTCGCCCCACTGTGTTCCCTTATATTTCCTGAAGGACAGCCTTTTTGTAGCTATGACAATAGTATCTAATGAATTACATAATATATTTGTGCCATGTCACAATGCCCTTGATAAACAGATTCTGTTCCTGGTAAAGTGACAACATTTTCTTACACCATCTGAGGAAATTATTGGTATGTTAGAGTATCGCTGTTGCCCTCATAACCACACATTTTAGCTGTGTCAAAATTACCCTTAATTCCTCAATCAGGAATTCTAATAGGGCAATACTATATGTGAGCAATAAGACATGATGGAGTGTTGGTTGTGCAGTCACACCACAAGCCCAAAGGTGTAGTAAGACATGAGGCCGCAGGGCCAGTGTCTTCAGCCTCTGGAAGTGTGGTTGTGGTAGCACAACCAGCTACCCAAAGTGTCTTATTTTACTTATAAAATGGGTTAGTGTTAAGAACGTGAACAACTAAACAATAAAAACTTAAACATGTTTAAAAATGAGTTGTCTTGTGTGAATAGTCCCTCCACAGATGGGCTTTCACTAAATGCTAGCCTGAGCTGCACTGTGTAGCCATCATGGTGTGTGTGTGTGATTTTTGTGGGAACTGTCTCAGAAAGTTCTCCTTCCCAGTTTAGTAGCTATAACAGTTGTATCTAATGAATTATATAATGGAAATGTGGCTCAATGTTATTTCAAAGTGCTGATGAGGGGATTTTCAAAAGTGACACATACAGATAAAAAGGCAGTTCAGCCTGTGTCTGCAGCTACTTGGTTGTGCCACAACTCAGCAGCCCTGTTTTCAAAGGGTCCAGAGGTTAAATGATTTGTGGCAGCTTGCATAAAAAAACAGACTCGTGCATTGAAACAATGATGCTTGTATTCCAAAATGGTACACACTCTTGTGACATGGTAGAATAGGACCCTGTCCCATTTTTTTGGAGAAAGTGTTTAAATGCAAGAGTCCTTCCCTTTCTGTCTCTTCTCTGTCTGGTTGCGTAACCAAATTTTCCTGTGAGGCTTCTGACTTTGATCAACCCAAACAGTCTCACAATTTCTTTGCCTCTCACTGTCTCTCAGTTTCCTCTTTCTGTCTGTTTTTCTCCCTTGCATATCTATATCTGCTAATATAAAAATATATGCAAATTGATGTATGGAATTAAACTGATAATGGGATCACTTTTGTTTAGAAAATATTTAGTATTACTGTTGAAATGTATATTAATTGTATTTTGAGATAACTGTAAAAAGCTAGAGGTTACTTGAGTGCAGGAAGAGTTTGGAAGGGGCCTTAGATAAGTAGCACTCACGGTAACCTTCTCGGAGGTGCTGTCTGTCTGTGGCATGGATGAGGCTAGGGTACTTCACACAATGGGATTCAATCAGTGGTTGAAAAACTGGTGCAGAGCTTAGAGATTTGGCTTCATTGGGGACTGGGGGTCCACCTGGAGTGATGAAGGCCTATATCGGTGTGATGGTCTGCATCTGTCTAGGAGGGGAACCAGGATCCTAGGTGATAGGTTTAAATGTTTCATTGGCAAGCATTTAAACTAGCCAAGGGAGGAGGCATTGGCAAGGAGCAGGGAAAGCCTAGCCCCCCCAAAAAAAATCAGGGTAGTAAGTGAGGTAAACACCAAGATAGAGATATCAATAGGGAGAAGGGCTGGGGTAAATGGAGAAAATGACACAGGCAATAAGGACAGGGATGGGGCAAAAAGGGGTAAGGCCATCAGGAAATGGAGGGTAATGAGTACCAATGTCCATAGTCTGGGCAACAAGCTCCCTGAACTGGTGGCCTTGATGGAAGAGGGATTACTGGATATCGTAGCAGTCACAGAAACATGGTACACAGAGAACCACGACTGGGATGTTAACATACCAGGGTACACAACCTACAGGAGAGACAGGGAGGGAAGAAGAGGGGAGGAGTAGCTGTCTATGTAAGGGAAGGGATAAAAGCAATGGAACAAAAAAGTAAACAGGGAGGAGAGAAGGCACTGTGGGTCACCTTAGAGACTGGAAATGGCACCACAATCTGCAAAGGGTTGAATACAGATCCCCATGTCAGGGAGCGGGAATGGACAAGGATATGATAGAAGGCATCCTTAGGATGGCAGAGAAAGGGGAGATACTGTTGATGGAGGACTTGAATATGCCAGATGTTTACTGGAGCACCTTTGCTGCAGCCACATCCAAGAGCAGGGCCGTTCTCGATGCCCTACATGTGGCATGCCTCAGACAACTAGTTTTGGAACCCATTCATGATGGAGCAATCTTAGACCTCGTACTCTCAAATGGGGACAGTGAGAGGATCTCAGATCTAGAAGTGGGTAGCCATCTGGGAACAAGTGACCACCAAACAGTGTGGTTCACGATAAACTCAGCTACTGAATCAAGCCATACAAAAGTGAGGGTACTGGTCTTCAGGAGGGCTGACTTTGGCAAGATGGGAGAGTGCCTTAGAAAAGCATTAGCAAACAGGCTAGAAGGAGTGGTGGAGCAACAATGGGGAAACATCAAAACTGCCGTCACGGAGGTAACAAGCCTTTGAGTGAAGCAAATAAATCAAAATGAAAGAAAAAGCCACTATGGTTCTCAAAAGAGGTGGCGGGGAAGGTTAGGGAGAAAAAGATAGCATTTAGGAAGTATAAGGAAACACAGAAGGAGCAGAACAGAGAACTGTACCAGTTAAGGCAGAAGGAAGCAGGGAGGGAAGTCAGAATAGCAAAGGCCCAAACTGAGGAAAAGATGGCCAGCTTGGTTAAGAAGGGGGGTTAAACCTTTTATAGGTACATCAGGGAGCATAGAAAGACAAAGGAAGGGATAGTGAGGTTGAATAGAAAGGACAGTGGGTGGTCAGAAAGGGACAGTGAAAAAGCAGGGATACTGAACGAATACTTCTGCTCAGTATTCACAAAAGAGGAGGAGGAGGAGGTGCCTAATCCAATGACAGACTCACTCTGGATAGGGGTCGATCCCAGTCCTTTCACAGAAGAAAGGGTTCTGAAAGACCTCCTAAAACCGAAGGTGGACAAAGCAATGGGGCTTGATGGAATTCATCCTAGAATTCTAAAAGAATTAAGGGGAGAACTAGTGAAACCTCTGACTACCCTTTTTAACAAATCATGGGAGGATGATGTGGTACCTGAGGACTGGAGGAAGGCAGATGTGATTCCCCTTCACAAAAGTGGGAGCAAGACAGAGGTGGGAAACTACAGACCTGTCAGTTTGACCTCTGTGGTAGGGAAAGTGATGGAATCACTTTTGAAAGAAAGAATTGTTAGTACCTAGAGGAAAGTGGAGCACATGACCCAAGGCAGTATGGGTTCACAGTGGGAAGGTTATGTCAGATGAATCTAATTGATTTCTTTGACTGGGTGACCAAAGTAGTAGACCACGGAGGGGCTGTGGACATGGCCTACCTAGACTTTATCAAGGCATTTGACACAGTCCCACACAAAAAATTAATGATCAAATTAACCAGCCTGGGAGTGGGTCCCAGGGTGGTAGCCTGGGTAAAACATTGGCTGGACAACAGGACACAGAAGGTAATTGTAAATGGAGTCCACTCTGATGAAAGAGGGGTTACTAGTGGGGTACCGCAGGGTTCAGTACTGGGTTCAGTCCTTTTTAATGTCTCCACAAGTGACATTGCAGAGGGACTGGAAAGAAAAGTATGCCTCTTTGCAGATGATACAAAGATCTACAACAGGGTTGATACACAAGGAGGCGTGGAAAGGATAAGAAGGGACTTGGCAAGGTTGCAGGAATAGTCAGGAGTATAGCAGCTTGGATTCAATGCAAAGAAGTGCAAAATAATGCACCTGGGAAACAAAAGCCCAAGGGAAGATTACACAGTGGGGGGGGGAGGTAGTAACAACAACAAAAATGGAAAGGGACCTGGGGGGTAATCATATCAGATGACGTTAAGGATAGCAAGCAATGTGAGAAGGCAGTAGGGAGGGCTGGGGGGATACTGGGATGTATAAGGAGAGGCATCACCAGCAGAAAACAGGAAGTTGTTATCCCTCTGTACAGACAGTTGGTGAGACCCCGTCTGGAGTACTGCGTCTAGTTCTGGAGATCCCATCTCCGCAAGGACACAGACAGGACAGAGGCAGTCCAGAGGAGGTCAACTAAAATGGTGCAAGTTCTGTAAGAGAAGCCGTAAGAGGAGAGGCTAAAAGAGCTTAATATGTATACCCTTGAGGAAAGGAGGGAGAGGGGGGAACATGATAGAAACTTTTAAGTACCTCAGTGTACTCAACAAAGTCCAAAAGGGTAGCATTTTTCAGAAAAAGAGATGTGCAAGAACAAGGGGGCACAATTTGAAGATAGAGGGGGGACGGCTCAGGGGCAATGTGAGGAAGTATTTTTTCACAGAGAGGGTGGTGGATGCATGGAACAGCCTTCCTGAGGAAGTTGTGCGGTCTAAAACTGTGGGAGAATTCAGGAACGCATAGGACAGACATAAGGCAATTCTTGTGGGGGGTAGGAAGAAATAGGCTGTTGGTTAACTAGGATCTGCAGCTTATCCTGTAGGTAGGGAAATGAGCAGACCAGGTGGGCTAAGTGGTCCTTATCTGCCCTCAAAGTCTATATTTCTATGTTTCTATGTAAATGCTTAAGTCTTTTGCAAGGGCTGTAGAGACCTCAGGAAGCTCACTGTGTTCTAGCAGCTCCTGATATTTACGAGAACAGAACATTTGGCAAAAACAGGATGTTTGCTAAGGATGGGGCTTGAAAAAGACTTACAAAAGAGCTGAGCTGAGCTGCAATGGGAGGAATTATAAGAAAGATTTTAGCTTGCCTGTGTACATACTTATTATGAATAAGTTTATTTTTTTTTTTATGTTACTGCTACTATAAAGTTTTAGTGAATTTTACAACTGCTCCTGGTTTTTCACTATGCTTTCTGATCTGTGCCTCGACGACAGCTCTGTGTTGTGCATCAAAACCGCTAGACCATCTCATTTGAAAGTATGAGGAGATATATGAGGTTTCAAAATCCTCCCAAAAGAAGAGACAGCACACCTCAAAGCACAAGAGCATTTGTTGCTTGTGCAGTTTATTAATAATATTTATTATATG
This sequence comes from Neoceratodus forsteri, assembly GCA_016271365.2. Taxonomy (NCBI): domain Eukaryota; kingdom Metazoa; phylum Chordata; order Ceratodontiformes; family Ceratodontidae; genus Neoceratodus; species Neoceratodus forsteri. The sequence continues at coordinate 1,736,512,542 of CM057449.1, forward strand.
TTTACTAGCTGGGTGCGTTGAGTACTTTTTGTTGTGGAGAATTTTAAGTGGATGCACATGGCAGCACCTGCATTGGATCAAGGTCTGGTACTGCATAATCACTAGTACTGGTTCCAAAATCCTGACCTGTGTCTTTGAATGGCATTTTATAAAAGGGGATCCGAAAATCATGACCACACCTTCCAGAGGAAGTGGCAGTGTGCCATGAAACATCGTGGTCAGCAAAGTCATGTTTCAGTTTCCTGATTTCTTCCTAAATAAAATTGGATATAGTTGGACCACTTGAATGTATGATTTACAGTCAACCTTCTTAAAGGTATTAGTGTGATTTTTGCTGGCAGTGTTTTACTTTTTGGTTGCTCCGGGTCTTTAAGATAAACCTGCACATTTTTCTGATTACCAGGAGAATCCAATGATATCCTGAGTAATAGAGTGAAGAAGAATAATCAGCATTTATATAGAGAGATTTTCATACACATTGCATCCCAAAGCACTTTACAAGCAATGCTAGAAAGGTAGTGAACTGACAGAACATGTACTGGCAGCGATTTCACACTTTAAGATCAACACACAGCCTTGGACAACTGCATGAACCAGTTTTATGTTATGAGCAATGTTGGCTAGGGAAACTCCCCTACTCCTGCAGTAGGGGGAGACTCTAGCCATCTATCCAAGGTGGCTGATTCTGGAGGACAGGGTGAGGAAGGAGTTGAAGGAGGTGTGGCTGGGAATCTGACCTCTATCCCAGTCATTGACACAAATGAGGTCCATGAACAGATGGATATTGATTTAAATAATATTAGTGAAAAAACGCGGCTAGATACTGACTTGACTAGTGAACACTTCATTTTGAAAGATGAAGAATTATGTCCAGACGAACAGAAGCTGAGAACTGCTTTGGAGGTTAAAAAGCAAGCACTGTTGCCTATGGTTGCTGAGGAAGAAGCAAGGTTTGGAAAGAAAGTGAGCATTTGTGCCAGCTGCAGAAAATCAAAGGAACCGCCAATGTGTCCGCCAGGGAGCTAACAAACATGGAATTGACAGACAGCCACAGCTGTTGTGGCTGAGTGCCAAGTTGAAAGAAAAATGCTAAGGATTAAAAAGTTCCTGTTTTAAAAACGTCAATGACCAAACAAAAACATGCTTCTTGGTATCCAAAAAATGCCCTTCAAGATGCTGACTGGACTAGAAATGAAAAAGTTGAATGACAACCAGACAAAAGTGACCTGCCTGTGCAGAAATATAGAGCAAAGGTGTGGCAACCTCAGCAACCACCTGATATACAAGTTGTAACTAATGCTGAGCCGCAGTTGCAAGAAAGCAGTCCAGGGTTCAAACTAATGCAACTGACATGGAGCAATGTTCTGCCATGGTTTTTCATCGGCAAATGGATGTTTGAATTCTGCTTAGTGCACAGAGAATATTGGTATGGAACAGAATTGGGATCTTAGTCAACGTGAAGAAGTGACAGCAGGTGGTGGGGGTGTAAAACGGATGCAGAAAAGCTCTGGTTTGGTTAAAGAAACTCTTGAAGCTTCAAGTACACAAGTGCAATGTATGCAAACAGACACTGCAGGGAGCAGCATTCCTTTGAACACTGATACTGATTCAGGAGTTCCTGTTTCTCCCCCTGGCCCATCTAGAGAAATGTCTATAGACAATAAACCTTTTTCCTTTGCAATAGATATTCCTGTACCTGAGTCATCTGAATGTAATAGAGAGCAGACTGCAGAACCAAGACAATATGGAGATGCATTTAGCAGTAGAGGACAACCTACACCCTGCATTAATGCAGTCAGACTAATTTTATAAAGGGGTCTGGAAACACCACCTGTTAGAGATTGTGTTGCAAGAACCCGACTTAAGGACTCGTAAATCTTTTGCATTCGAAAACTACACTTTTATTCATACCGTACTGGGGACTGTAACTATGATATAAGCTTTAAACAAGTAGCTGGTTTGGACAGATTTTGGGTGCAGTTACAAAAACTGAAAAACACACTCCTTTGGCTGCCATTTGCAGTAGTACCTCTGACTCACCCAACACTAAGAACTATGACAATTCTGTTCAAGAATGAAGGAGGGAATATCTCAGATATTCTCTACTGGTTGAAACATTGATGGGAATTTTTTTTTTTTTTTCAGTTTTTTAACCAGGAGTGGCACACTAAGCTGAAAGCTTGTTTACAGGTGCAACCTGGGAGCACAGGGAAGTTAAGTGACTGCTCAGGGTTGCACAGTATGCAAGTGGGGGCTGTGGGATTCAAACTCAGGTCTCCTAGATTAGCAGCACAGAGCCTTAAACCACTGCACTATACTGCCTCCAACTCATAGTGGATAAACCTGAAACACAGAAACTGACAGCAGAAGGAGACCGTTTGGTCTATCTAGTCTGCCCCTGATTTATTTTCTTCTCCCTAACCTATCATCAACTCTGAGCAAATATGGACTGCGGGGTCGAACATATGGGTAAAGTTATTCCAAACAGATGCTAGTGTATTGTACTTACCTAGTAGTTTTTTTTTCTTGGCTGTGATAGAGGAACTTTATTTTATCCTTATTATTATTATTATTATTATTATTATTAAGTCCTTTGACCTGGGCTAACCGCAAATGGGCACCTACCAAAATGGTGACCCACTTGCAGTGACTGCCCTGACGTCGCGGGCGTAGGGAGGGCGACTGGATGAGGATGGTTCGAGAAAAGGCAATGGGAAATTGTGCATGTATATGCTCGTGAGGGGGTAGCAAGTGTGCCGAGTGAGGTGCAGGAGGGTTTGTGAGAGGTGGTACCGCGGGTTGCCACCGAGCTGGCTTTGTTACGTGGTGGGGTGAGTGCTGGCCTGGGGTGGCGGGGATGCAGGGTTCAGGACTGGGAGCTGGTATATTTTGTTGCACCCGGCCCGAGACAGTTTTTTTTTTAACGTGGATGCACCCCCCTCCCGACATGCACAACCCCTCGAGTTGAGAATCTAAATTTGGGAGGGGGGGTGCAAAAAAAAAAAGTTCTTGTGCCGCTTTCACTAGCGCTGGAGTTGCACATCGCCAAAATTGAATTTCGGTGATGTACACTCACCATAAGGACAATCCGGCAATCGCCCTTATGACATAGAACCTTGTTTTACCATGGGCAACCTAAATCATGTTTCAAGTGTGGCTCTCAGCAGCTAAAGCTTGTGAAAGTGGATTGGAGGCTTTATGTAATGCTGGAAAAGAAAGCACTGACCCTTCAGCTGTATTGTCTGAACCCTAAATCTCCTCAGGTGATCCTGCAGCAATACAGGAAAACGTTGATCCTACTCCTGAGATGACTACTACAGAAGGTCTTTTGAGTCCTAGGTTGGGGGGTGGGGGATTCTGTTTCAGAAGTGGAGGAAAATATGTGTCTAGATATAAAAGACACTCCAAGAGAATCTTCCTAGACCTAGCTCTCTGGTGCAGATGCCATTCCCCTCTTCTAGAGGAGTTTGAAGTTGTTACTTCAAAAGGAACAAGCATTTGTCAATGCCGAATGTTGTCACGCTGGCATTGGCAGTGGCGGAGGTGGAGAGGCATAGCGTTGTGAGTTTGTTAATGTGTCCCAAAAGATGATTTTGCACAGCAAGTACGCCACTGTGCGGCAGAGCTGCAGAAACGCATTTTGGGCAGGCTGTAGAAAATGGCAGCTGGACTGTTGATAATGAGGTGCGCACAAATGCCAGTGGTGAGAATGTGGCATGAACATATTGCAGATTGACGAGGTTACAAGGGTGCGTGGAAACTGCATAATGCATGCTTGCAACACAGTCATTGTCTGGAATTTCGCCACCAAATTTTCAACATAATCATTTTAGGACCTCTGCTGATGAATAGTGTCACCGTCATTTCATCAAAGTGTCCCGAAAAGTGATTTCGCACAGTGACTGTGGAATTCTGCACCGGACGTGTGAAAACACATTTCAGCCAGCCATACTGTTCATAAGGAAGTATGGAAAAATGCCAATGATGAACAGCTGGAGTGAAAGTATAACAGATTCACAAAGTCATGAGTGTGAGTGCAAACTGTGCAACGCGCGCTCGTAAAACACTCATTTTATTGACTTTCATCCCTAAATTTTCAACATAGGCATTTTAGGACATCTGCTAATGAACAGTGTCACTGCCATTTTCATAATGTGTCTCGAACACGGGCTTTCCACAGTGGCTGCGTTATTGTGCGCCGGAACTGCGAAAACAGATTTTGGTCAGGATGTGAAAAATGACAGCTGTACTGTTCATTAGAAGGTGTAGAATGATGGCACTGTTAAAAATGTGGAGTGAAAATATTATAAGTTTGCGAACTTATGAGCGTGCGTGCAAACTGCGCAATGCATGCTCGTAACACAGTCACCCCCACCTCTCCTCTCTTCTCATTTTCTTACCTCCCACCTTTGCCCCTCCCATTTCTTTCTACCACCCCCTTCCCTTCTTGTCCTCTTCCTTTCCACTTTACCCTCTCCCTGTCTGTTCGAAATTAATTTGATATCCTTTACCCTTATTTGTGTAACAATTTTGTCTATTGTCATGTGATACCTATGTCTTGACGTGGAACCTTTGTAAAAGAGCCCTGAGCTCAAAGGTAATTGTAATCCTAGAATTGAAATAAATAAAAAATAAATAAATAAATTTTATGGAGTATTGTCACCAAATTTTCAACACAGGCATTTTATTCATTTATTCATTACAAATCGGGTTTACAACCTTTGAGTCAGAGACTCATTTACAAAGGCACCTCGTCATGGTGGGGGGCAGACATCAAGACAGTTAAAACATCTTAGGGCCTCTGCTCATGAACAGTGTCACTGTCATTTTCGTAATGTGTCCCGAACAGTGATTTCGCACAGCGACCGCGTTATTCTGTGCCAGAAGTGTGAAAACACATTTCGGCAAGGATATGAAAAATGACAGCTGCAAGGTTCACAAGAAGGTGTGGTAAAATGCCAATGTTGAGAATGTGGTGTGAAAACATTATTACAAATAAGCCCAACTACGAGTGTCGTTAGCGCGGTGCTTCGCAGCTTTCGTGCAACAGTCATTTATGGAGTAATTGTCACCAAATTTTCAACACAGGCATTTAGGACCTTCTGCTCATGAACAGTGTCACTGTCATTTTCGTAATGTGCCCCGAACACTGATTTCGCACAGCAACTGTGCTATTCTGTGCCGGAAGTGCAAAAACAATTTTGGCCAGGATGTGAAAAATGACAGCTGTACAGTTCACAAGAAGGTGTGGTAAAATGCCGATGTTGAGAATCTGGTATGAAAATAGTGCGAATGCGCTAACTTATGAGCGTGCTCGCACAGTTGCTATGCACGCTCGTAAAACAGTCATTTTTTTGATTTTTCCCACCAAACTAACAACATAGGCTTTTTGAGAGCCCCTCTCATGAGCAGTGGCACTGTCATTTCATTACTCGGTCCCAAAAGGTGATTCCATGCAGTGACTGCGAAATCACTTTTCGGGACTGAATAACACCACATGACAGTGCAAGAATTATGAGAAGAGGTCCCAAAACCCCATGTTGAAAATTTGGGGCCAAAATTCGTAAAATGCGGAGATATGCATTAAAGTTGAAAACCCTATTCATTCCATTATACAGCTTACAGGCATTTCTTCAGTTAGCAGTCGGCTTTGAAGAGTGCAGAGCGTGTTCCCGGTCCACCGAAGATCGCCACGCAGGTAAGAATGGGGTGGGGTGAGGGGAGGCAGGTGTGCAGAGGGTGGGGCAGATGGGGAGAGGCATCGAGACTACGAGGGACTGTTTTATTTTACATGAAAAAAACCATTGCAGGACAGTTTTTTAGATTTGGCATGCGGGTGGGCTCCTGGCATGCCACCCAACTGTTTGGGGTTGTCTGTAGCTGACGGGGATTGGGCACCGCTGTCGCACACAACGGGGGAATGAGGGAGTAATGCCGACAGGGGAGTGGGCTCCCGTTGGCCACACAAAAAGCGGGGTGTTAACCCGATAGGGGATTGGGCACCCCAAAGTCGGACAGTAGTTGGGTGGCTGACCTGCCGGCCACCATGCCTATAATGTCTGTGAACACGAGGAAGGGTCCGCTATGTATGACGCAGCTTTGCTCGGATTGCAGCGGACCTTTCTAGATGTGTCACCACATTATGTATGCAAGGTGTGGCGCCAGCATGCTGGCTGATTGGGGAATGAGGGACACACCTACTGGTGTGTGCCCTGCATTCGCCCAACAGTGACTCCGCCTCCAAAGCTGCACTGTCCCACGATGTTGGCTGTGCAAGCGCACCAACATAAAAATGAAAAGACCAAGTAATGGGCATAAAACTAAAAAGAAAAAGAAGAAAATGAGACACCCCTTCCCATACCTGTGCAGAGTAGGTACAGCGTTTTGGCATCAGAAGAATGATGTGGAGATTCAGAAGAGGAGGATGGAGACTCTAAGGCCTCATCCCTTGCTTCTTCACAGCAATATTTCTCTTTGGATAAGGAGGACTCTCAGTCAGAGGCTATGGCATCCAAGAGAATGAAATAGAAGACAAGGTCCAGGGATAAACTGAAAGAAGAAAATGGGGGTTTGGCATGTTTTTCCTCTCCTATAATTATAGGTACTCTGGCTGTCGCTGCCTTAAATGTGAACAGCATCAAGGATTATAGAACGCGCATTTCTACTTTTGCAGCAGTACAAACCTACAAGAACCAGAATATCTTAATACAAGATATGAAACTGGGCAAGCCACGTGATTTTATACAAAAGATCCTTCCTTTTGGTCAATTGGCACAGATCATTGTGATGGGATTGGGATACTATTGAATGACTCTGTCCTTAAAGTAACCAAATTAGTTGATATTCATACAGGCAGAGCTATGGTGTTAGATGTGACCTATAAACAAGATAGGCTGCACATTGTTGCAATATATGCCCCTCAGATACAAGCATTAAGGGTCTCTCTGTTCCAGGAAATTCAACCCTATCTGCATACCTCTAGGGTTCTGATTTGGGGAGGTGATTTTAACTGTGGCATAGCAAATTCCAGTTGTTTGAATGCTGTGGTTAGTCAAGCACTTTAAAAGGATGTCTGCCAAGACAGGCATTCTGCGGGGGAAATATTTATTTCAGAGGTACTTATTCAACAAGAATTGATTATTATTTTGTTTCACAAATACTGTAGTTTCAGTTATAAAAGCAAAAACATGGGGCAATGACATTTCTGACCATAAAATGTCATAATGTGAAGTTAAATGGGGGATCCCCCACCCATGGAATGGGCCCATGGAAGTTAAATACAGTAATTGTGTCTTGCAGGATCCTTTTTGGAGGAAAAAGTGGGAATCACTATGGAAAGCTAGATTTTCAGTGATGTGTTTGTATGATGATATCGCCCTCTGGTGGTAGGACAGTAAAAAGGATTTCTGTGCACCTTTTAAAACCTACACTGATCAAAAAGCAAATAGGGAGTATCTAAAATATTTGCATTTAAGGGCTAAGCTACAAAATGTAATCTCAAGATCTGAATTGGAAGAAGCAGATTACAGACCCCAAATCTCAGCACTGCAAAAAGAAATGAGTCAATTTCAAAATAATACGGCCCAAACCTTGCAGCAGGAGATGAGATTTGGAACACAGTGTAAGAAGCAAACTTTTGGTCCTTACAAAGATTGTCAGAAAAGAGTAGAAAGCAGGTCCATTCAATCACTATACAATACAGATGGAAGTCTTGTAAGCAATATTCTGAAATATTACAGGTGACTTCCAAGTTTAGCCAAGACACCTTTTGCACAGAAACTGAAATGAAATTTGATCCCTCTTTTTAAAAAAAATAAATAAAAAATAAGAGACAGATAGGGAAGCATTGCTGGCACCGATCACAGACTGGTCAATGCCAGCAGGAACATCCACCAGAACTAGACACATAGTGGATTCACTGCAGGGGGAGGGCCTCAAACAATTGGTACAACAACCCACAAGAGACAGGGTTATCCTGGATCTAGTACTGACTAATGGGGAAAGAATCACAGATCGTCAGGTAGAAGGCCACCTAGGGGCCAGTGATCATCACATGGTGTGGTTCGATTTGACCAGTAGAACTAAATCATCCCATTCCAAGGCAAAAATATGGGACTTCAGAGGAGCTGACTTTGATAAGATGGCCAGCAGAGTTAAGCTATCCCTGGCAAGAAGAAATACAGGTGAGGGGGTACAGGCTGAGTGGGCAAGCATTAAGGATGCAATACTTACAGCAATATCCCATTGTGTTGGAGAGAAAAGCAAGAGCAAAAGAAGGAGTAAACCACTTTGGTTCTCAAAAACAGTAGCAGAAAAGGTCAAAGCCAAAAGGTTGGTCTTCAGGAAATATAAGGGAACGTAGCGGGATGAAGATAGGGAGGCATACCAAATTTCCCTAAGGGAAGCAGGGAAGGCAATAAGGCAGGGAAAGGCTCACACTGAGGAAACAGTAGCACAAACAGTAAAAGAAGGGGACAAGACTTTCTATAGATACATAAGTGAAAGGAGAAAGTCAGTCAATCAATCAATCAATCAATCAATCAACATCTTTATTTAGCCATGTGAAACACCGTTGAGAAAAACTCATTTTTGAGGTGGACATTGACAAAAAAATACTCAGTACACTGACATACATACATACATAGTTATACATATTCATATAGGTAAGTTTTTATATCTACAGTAAATACATGTTCAAATTCAGTACATCTTGTAGGATGTGTACACAATATACATGTGAACAGAGAGACAATAACGCACACAGAATAATGCACACATATAATCAGATAATGCTCATTTCAGTATACAGAGAAATAGGATCCTAAAAGAGAAGGTGTGAAGTAGGATCCTAGAAGGAAAGAGACAGGGGTTAGTGAAAGGCTAGACAACTCAGGCAATCAGTATACTGCAAGAGGACATAGGCAGGTGCCTAGAGAATCATCACATTGATAAAGAATTGGTGCAGCCTAAAGAGCGAAGAACAGTGGGTAAGAACAGAGAGAGCTGATGAATGATAGAGATTGAGGCATACAAAGTGGGAGAAGGGACTGGCAAAAGGAGGGAGCTGATAAGCAGTGGGGATTGTAGCATACAAAGCGGGAAAAGGACTGTCAAAGACAAGAAGGCTTGAAAAAAAAAGGAGGGGCCTTTACAGTGAGCCTCAGAAGGTAAGTGATGAAGAGACCAGTAGAATAAAATTCTGGCTCCAAGTCTAAGCACCTGTAATACATTGTAGGTACCTATATATAGGGAGGAATAATGAAGGGGGTGTGGAGGCTAGCAGGTACTAGGAGGACATAGTGTTGCTGTGACATGGAGTCTTATTAGTACTCATGGGAAGCAGTTACAGGACTCCTTAATTGATCTTGCATAAAGCGTTTTAAAGTCCAGAGGGGGTATTGCTAAGATCAAAGGGGATAAGGGGGAGTGTGTGGAGGAGGACCAAGGAAAAGCAGCTATCTTAAATTGATACTTCTGCTCAGTATTTACTGAGGAGAAGGTAGGGCAGGGCCCACAGCTCAGCACCATGGGCACGGGGTGTGGGGGGGTGGGAGGTGTGCACAAATCCCTTCACAAAAGAAAGGGTCCTACAAGAGCTCACTAGTCTTAGGGTGGACAAGACAATGGGACCGGATGGCATACATCCCAGGGTACTAAAGGAACTAAGGGTGGAACTAGCAGAGCCATTAGCAGAACTGTTTAGTGAGTCTCTGAGCACAGGAGAGGTCCCAGAAGACTGGAGAAGGGCTCATGTGATCCTGCTCCACAAGAGTGGTAGCAGGAAGGAGGCAGGGAATTACAGACCAGTCAGTCTTTCCTCAGTAGTGGACAAGATTATGGAGGCACTCCTTTTTCAAATTTAATATACTTTATTCATTATTTAGAAAAAAAAAAAAAACAAGATACAACACAGATAGAACCCTGAAGTGTGGCAACAAGTCAGCTTATACAGTAAGAATAATGACAGGTCTGTCTTACAACCTAACATTACATGTATACAACAGCAGAACAAACAACAATATATAACACTGTTGCATAACTGACTAAAGGTACCGTATTTAAATAAACTGAATGAAAAAAAAAGGGGGGAAGGGCCTACCTTATCCCTGTCCCCCTTCCCCCCTCCCAACCCAGCCACCCTGCTCTGCAAATCAACAGAGTATAGACAACCCAGACAAGATCTTGTAATAATCTGAGAAAATAGTGAAGTTTATATTGGGATAGTTATATAGTGAGTAGGGTGTAAAGAGAGGCCCAAACCTTTTGGTAATATTTTGATCTTTTAGAAATATTGGCTAGTATATTCTCTGCCTGCAAGGCAAGGACCTCATACAGCCATTCCCGTGCAAGTGGAGTGCTTCCAGATCCAGCCAATAGCACATAAGAATATGATGGCTATGAGCTTCTGTTGGTTACCTATTAGTGTGTCTCCATAATCACCTAAAATGCATATTTCAGGTTGAAAAGCATCCAAGAGACCTAAAATGGGGTCTAACTTGGCCCTAATAGCTGACCAGAGTGGGATGGCCTTGTTGCATTCCCACAAAATGTGAAGTAAAGTACCAGGTTGTTCTCCACATCTAGAGCATAGATCAGTTGGGAGTTTCCCCATTTTGTGGAGTTTAACCCGGGTGTAATATAGGTTGTGAATTACTTGAAACTGTAAAAGACGGTAGCGGCCCCATTAAATATCCTTATATAGTTGGGACCAAATTTGTGTCCAAGGGCGGGTAGGGAACAAGATGGAGGGTAATACCTGATCCCACCTATAGTGGGAGTGACTCTCTCTCTCAGCTATAAAGTCTAACAGTTGGTAATAAAAGAAGGAAGTGAGGTGAGAAGAGGGAGAACTTGAAATGTCTGGAAGGATTGGACCCGACAGGTACTGGTCCCAGGGTCCCGAGCTGAAATGACGCAGGAGCATGTGAGATAGCTGGAGATATTGGAAACAATAGGATGAGGGGAGGCCTAATTTGGTACGAGCATCTTGAAAGGACAATAGCTTACAATCCTTTAATAGGTCACTAACCTTTGGTGTTAGGCTTTATGGCCAAAAGGTTGGACCGATGACCTATCCCCCAATTTTGGGCTGGAGGGTAATACCTGATCCCACCTATAGTGGGAGTGACCCTCTCTCTCAGCTATAAAGTCTAACAGTTGGTAATAAAAGAAGGAAATGAGGTGAGAAGAGGGAGAACTTGAAATGTCTGGAAGGATCGGGCCCACCTGGTACTGGTCCCAGGGTCCAGAGCTGAAATGTATGAGGAGCATGTGAGATAGCTGGAATATTGAAACAATAGGATGAGGGAGGCCTAATTTGGTACAGAGCATCTTGAAAGGACAATAACACAATCCTTTAATAGGTCACTAACCTTTGGTGTTAGAGCTTTATGGCCAAAGAGTTGGACCGATGACCCTATCCCAATTTTGAAATTAGGGTTATAGTAGGTTATAAGACATCCACGTAAGAGAGAAGTGTGAGAAGTGCAAGAAGTTGTAAGTGTATCCGGACGGGTTACCAAGAGGGGAGCTACGAGCTGAGTGGGAAACATTTAAAGGGAACGTAAAGTAAGGATCCTAAGTCAATATTTTGTTGGCCGCATAGTGATTTCTCTATTTGGAGCCATAATGGAGAGTAAGTCCCAGGTGGTGTCTGATTCAGCGATTTCATCCAGTGGGAGAAAATCGAACAGTTAATGGAAAAGTAGTAGAGGAGAAGATTGGGTAGTTGGAGGCCGCCTCTAAGCTTTGTGCATTGTAATTTAGAAAAATCTCTCCTAGGGGGCTTACCCTGCCAAATAAAGTGGGAAATAGCCCCATGTACCTGTGTGAACCAGGATTTCAGAAGGAAATAGTTGTACATCTGCAAGGGATATAAAAGACAGGGAAGAACATTCATTTTCACTACATTTATCCGCCCCCTCAGAGAGATGGGGAGTAAGGCTCAACAGTTTAGATCAGTCTTAATTTGGGTGAAGACCTGATCAAGATTGTATTTTTTCATTTTAGAACTAGAACAGGAGAGATAAATCCCTAAATATTTTAGTTTATCTCTAACCCATGTGATTCTGAGATGTTGAGTATCCGTTTGTAAAGTAAAAACATTGAGGGGCATTATTTCTGTTTTGGTGACATTAAGTTTGTAATTAGAAAATTTTCCAAACTCTTCAATAATTGCTAATGTGGCAGGAAGAGTAGTGGAGGGTTGTGTGATGTGGAGAAGTATGTCGTCTGCATAAACTGACAGTTTATATTGACTGAACCCAACATGTACTCCAAGAATTGAGGGGAGGTATTAATATGCCTAATGAGGGCTCCAGATAAAGATTAAACAGAAAGGGAGAAGTGGGCAGCCTTGCCTAGTGCCTTGTTGGAGGGTATAAGATTGAGAGAGTACTCCATTACAGAGTATACGAGCCGTAGGGTTTGTGTATAAGACCTTTATCCAATGGATAAATTGGGGAGGAAAATTATACCTGGGTAATAGGTGAAGGAGGTACTGCCAAGATACCCAATCAAATGCTTTCTCTGCATCCAGGGAAATCAGAATGGAGGCACTCCTTAAGGAAAGGATAGTGCAACACCCGGAATCCATAGAAGCACAGGATCCAAGACAGCATGGGTTTACAACAGGAAGGTCCTGTCAAACTAATCTCATAGATTTCTTTGACTGGGTAACCAGAGTGGTGGACCAAGAGGGTGCAGTTGATTTCACCTACCTTGACTTCGCAAAGCTTTCAATACTGTTTCACATAGAAGATCGATTAATAAGCTGGGTAGGCTCGGGGTGGGTCAGAAATTGGTCAACTGGGTGGCAAACTGGTTGGCAGGCAGAAAACAGAGTGCTGGGAAATTGTATAAAGTCAGAAGAGATGCAAGTCACAAATAAGGGAACCTCAGGGATCAGTCCTGGGGCCAGTCCTCTTCAATATCTTCATCAGTGACATTGCAGATGGACTGGAGGGTAAGGTTTGCCTGTTTGCAGATGACACCAAGATCTGCAACAGTGTAGATGATCCAGACGGGGTGGGTAGAATGAGAATAGATCTGGAAAAACTGGCTAAATGGTCTGAAAAGTGGCAACTGGGATTTAACGTAAAGAAGTGCAAGATCATGCACATAGGAAAAAGAAACCCTGAAGCTACCTATAGGTTGGGAGTGGAGTTGCTGGCAATCACAACAGAAGAAAGATACTTGGGCATCATAACACAGATGACCTGAAATCATCCAAGCAGACCACTAAAGCAGTAGGTAAAGCTAGAGGGATGTTGGAGTGTATTAGAAGGAGTAACACAAGTCATAAGAGGGAGGTAATAATCCCTCTTTACAAGACACTGGTTAGGCCTCATCTGGAGTACTGCATGCAGTACTGGAGGCCGCACCTGCACAAGGACATTAACAAAATGGAGGCAGTTCAGAGAAGGGCGACCAAAATGATGCAGGGACTGCATCAGAAAACATATGAGGACAGATTACCGGTGCTCAATATGTATACCCTAGAACAAAGGAGGGAGAGAGGTGATATGATCAAAACATTCAAACATCTTAAGGGCATTAACAAGGTGAACAAGTCTAACATGTTTCAATATAAGAAAAATAGCAGGACAAGAGGACACAGCATGAGATTAGAGGGAGGCCGATTAAGGGGTAATGTGAGGAAGTTCTTTTTCATAGAAAGGGTGTTGGATGCATGGAACAGCCTACCTCAGGAAGTGGTGGATAGCAATACAGTGCAGGGCTTTAAATAGGCATAGGATAGGCATAAGGCAGCAATACAGGTGAGAATAAATAAATAGGCCATTGACGGAGTAAAGGCCTATGGCACATTCATAAGGTAGAAAAAATGGGCAGACTGGATGGGCCTTGTGGTCCTTATCTGCCATCAACTTCTATGTTTCTATGTTTCTATATACCGGAGAACAAGTAAAACAAAGGTACTAAATCCTTAAAGAATAATGCTGCATGAGGGATGGAAAGATTAAGCTCCGAATTTTATAAAAAGGTTTAGTGCACTGCTAGCCCCTTCTCTGGATAAGCTATATAATCAATGCCTGAAACAAGGTTCCCTTCCTGAATCCATGATGAAGGTACTCCTAATATACTCATTTAAAAAGGTGATAAAGCTGATTTAAAGAATTGGCGGCCCCTGAGTTTATTAAACTCAGATTACAAGATCTTGGCTAAAATCTTGGCAGAAAGGCTTGCTACAATTGCTGGAGTTTTAACATGTCCTTGTCAGACCTGCTCTATCACAACCAGGCAAATACAGGATAATGTAATAATACTGAGAGAGTTATTTAGCAGCGGTTCAGTGGAATCATTGCGTGGTTACATACTGTACTTAGCACAGATTAAGAGAAAGCCTTTGACAGAATCTCATATGAAACTTATTTAAGGTGCTGAAAGTTTTTTAAATCCCAGATACTTTCATACAATGGATTTTGTGTTTATATCAAAAGGCAGCTACTATACAGAATATTAATGGTTAGTTGGGGAGTTGGTGTGATCTTAAGAGAGGTGTCTGACAAGAACCATAAGCCTACTCCTGTATATTTTTGTTTGGATCCTTTGCTTTGAAAAATCCATTTTAACCCTAAGATAGAAGGCATTTCTCTGACACCCAATTCTCTACAAACAAAAATAATGGTTATGCCAATCTTATTGCGCTTACAATTCAAAGTGAAAAATCTAGTACAGAAATTCTGCACACGATAGATACATTTGCATCTGTCTCTGGTTTCAGTGTAGTTTTTGACAAAAGTAGTGGCTATCCTGTGGGAAATAAACAACAAGGAGTCACCCACAAAGTATAGCATCTATAAAGATTGAACTGAATGACATAAATGTTTTAGGTATTACATTTGGACAATAAAATATGGTAGAAAAGAATTCAAAATCATGTTTTAAAATAGACGAACAAAAGGTGAATAATTGGAAATATAAAAGCGTATCTAAATTAAAATGTGTTCTTTTAATAAAGACTGTATTGATTCCAGTATTGTATATGTGAGTTACATTTTCCTGCCTCCTAAAATATTAGAAACAAAAATTGTATAGTGTTTCTTTTAAGCTTTGTGGGGCAGTCACTTGAATCCTGTTAAGAGGGAGATTATATACAGTATACAACTGTACAAAGAGGGGTTTAGGGATAATTAATCCTCAAAATAGTTATTATTGTTTCTTTCTGGTTAATAACATCAGTTTGGTAATCAGACAGATTGATCTGGGCAGATGCAGTTGGAGCATGGTTGTCTCCATATTTATCTGAATGGCAAAATTCTCATCTAAAAGTAATACAAAAGTCAATCTTTATTTCAGATTACATTATAAGAGCTTTTCAAAAAATTTAAAAGTGGAAGTTAACATTTGGGACAAAGTTATCTATAAGTAGAAAAACATCATACCAGGATATTACGGATGGAAATTTTCAAAGTGATATAATATTTTTACAAATCCTTGAGTCTGATACTGAATCTGTTTTGCAGCATTTTAAAGAATCCTAGGATGCCATCATTTGTGTAGGATGTAATGTGTCTGAGTAGTCATGGAAAGCCAGGGGTTAGAAACTCAAGTTAAAACAAACAGCTTAGTGAACGCTGTTGCCCCAGGGAAGGGTGTGAATCAATACCAGAAACTAAGGAAATCTGTTTTTTTCATTGTCCATATGTGCAGTATTTTTGGAATCATATTGCAATACAATAGAAGGAATCTTTGTTGAAGACTATTGCTTAGAAGTAACTAGTACTGGAGATTTTCTTAAGTATATGGAGCCAGTATAATATTAGTATACTACAGGTTGTTAGCGCTATATTCAAGTATTATATATGGCAGCCAAGGTGCTCCTGGATTTTGCAACAAAAACATGTTTTGTATCATGAAATAGTAAGAAATGTGGGGTTAGAATTAGAATTGCAAAAAGTATGTGTACACGATAACAAGAAATACACCCATACCAAGGTGAGAGCATTATGGAAGAAACTACTCATCTTTCTTTTGAACTAATAAGTGTTCTATATTTTTGAGCAGTGTAAATGTGCATAGCAAGGTTTGATGAATTATGAAAATGAAGACTGAAGTGTATCTTTCTTTTGAGTATTTTAAAAGCAGGGAATGTTTGAAGGATGTGTATTATTATTTGTATACAACGTATGGTAGAACGTTGTTATGCATACAAATCCATACCAGCTAAAAAGTTGTTATGCTGCAGTAGCTTGTTGTTATGCTGCACTAGGTACGTAGCTACTACAGCATAACAGCTTAGAACCTTGTATGAAGTACTGTAAGCACAAGGCGCATACTCATCCATTAGCTCACATTACCGTTTACATTTAAGCTAGACAGCAACTTTTGACATAATGAAATTTTACTTATGGATCTTTGCTATAGAAAAAAAAGTGAAGCTCCTATGATTCCAGATGTGTTTTCCTATGTTTCTGTGACCTATGACTCAAAATCCCGTTTTGTTTTCCTTTACAGGCCACGCTGTGGCTTCCAGGAGGTCAAATGTCAACGTGACTACATGGAGCTTAATTTTTTTATGTAGCAATGGACTCTTGATTAAACTTTAGTTGTAAGATAGCCCTCTGTATGCAGCAGTAGTGTAACCAGCTAATCGTTTTAGTTTTCTTGATTTGGTGTATGAATTTTTCCCAACTGCCACAATCGATGCTGCCATCTGACGGAAGCCTCATGATCCGTAAGTAAAATGTCATAATGTCAACAGCCGCTGACTCTGCGTTTCTGTCAGACTATGTGCGGCACAGTAACTAGATGTACAGTTTAAGTCTACACATTTGTCAGTGGTCATTGTAGAAAGGAGACCATACACTATAAAAGAAAATGTATAGTCCTCTCTCTGTAATAAGTTTGAAAATTCTTCTTGAGGTCATTATGGCGACGTTAGGAACCTCAAGAGTAAAGGAACCTCGAAGAGTTTACAAACTTGTTACAGATAGAAGACTATACATTATCCTTTATAAAGTGTATAGTGGAATGCCGTTATGCATGAAATTCCATGCTTGGAATATGCTTGTTCTGCTGCAGTAGTGGTGTCATTATGTTGTTCAGCTGCAGTAGTGATGTCACTACTGCAGCATAACCACTTGGAATGCTGGCACATTGTTGCTTTCCTCTATTTAATTCTGTGGTGACAGTATTCTAGAACCTCTAGAGACTTCATAAGTCAGTTTCATTATGAAAAAGAGAAAAGACAAACACAATGCACATTTCACATAATACTACTATACACTATAAAAATACATGATGAGCAACTTTATGCACAACCTGTGTGTTCTGTCACCTCGGGTTCTGATTCCGGAATCAGAACCTGTAGAACACTGGTTATTAATACTATAGTTCTTCATCCAATATTCTCTATATTTTGTATTGTTTATTAATAAAAATTCCTCATCTCTTGTGAAAAGTGCCTTGGGTTCTTTTACTTCTCCTTGGACCCCCAACAGAGATGGGACCTTGGTTTAATGTCACATACAAAGGGTATCACACCCCAACAGTACGGCTTGAGCCCAGTGCTGGTGTGGGAGTAGAACTCATTACCTGGCCCAGAGGTAGATGTGTTATTAACTGAGCCATCCTGACACTTGATGGGTATGGAACACTTTCAAATAGTAAATGTTTCACAGCATGCTTTTTCACACCTGCTCATGAAGCAGGGCGGCATACATGATGGACCTAGATGCCCTTCGGATATGCTTCTATGTTACTATGTATATTACCATGTATTATGTTACCACTGGCCTGAGATTTATGCCATTTCAGAAAAAAAGGACTGAAACATTTTGACATCCTTCTGGACTTGCTAGACTAGCACTCTGAGTCTCAGTATATCATGGTAACATGAGCGCCATTGCAATATCTCCTATCAGTCTGAGTACTAGAGTGGACTTAAAAGATTGTGAAGAACCAACTTATCTCTTGAATTAGCAATTACTTAAGGTAGTGCAACTTGGAATTCACATAATAATGCAGTTATGTGTATATTTTGCCTAAATCTGAGATCTTCCACAGCTCCTTGTTGGTACCCTAGTCTAAACTATTGGCACAGAGGAAGACAATGGCACACAGGCTCCCTAATAATTCTGTGTCTCCCTATTGGTGTACAGGTTGCATCTAATAGTAGATCAGAAGGTAGGCCATACAAGCACTTAAGAAAGGAATCCTATTCATGGATCATTATTGCTGGTTTCTCCTCTAGGGCTATGACAATAACGAAAATATGTGGTGGTCCTCAAATCAGATATGTAAGCAATAACACAAGCAAGGGGGTGGATTGTGCTCTTATAGTTCACTGTAGAGGGGTGGAGCTATGAGGTGAGGCAAAGTGGCTTCAAACCCCCCCCAACAGTGAATCATAAGAGCATGAACCCAGACCCCTTAAGTGTGTTATTGCACTTATAATATGGGTCACTGACTGGTAAAGAAACTTATGGCAGACAGGTACAGTGGTGCAGGCCAGGATGCAACACAAAGCTGCAGCATACAACAGTATAGTTACTGCAGTAAACAAGGCAATTTCAATGGTAGTTAATCCCTTCTGTGATGCATGTCACAGGATACCACAATGCATCCTGGCCAGCTCCACTGTATGCTTAAGCATGAAAGAGAAGCCTTTATTTGTTATTGTGGCTGTATTATGTTACAAGAGAAAATAGTTTGCCTGAAAATGAAACAATATACATATGTTGCTTGCCACTGTGATGCATTACTAAAGTAAGCAATAATACCCAACAGGGTGGGCGGTATTGGGCTATAGTGGACCGTCCAGGGTCATAATGAAGCTCAGTGCCACAGGCTGAGGGCCTTATAGCCCCTTGAAGGTCCAGTATAGCCCAATACTGCCCATCCTGGTGGGTATTATTGCGCTTTGAAAATGGGCACAGTAAATAAAATTAGTTTAATTAAACAAATGATAATAAAGACTTAGTTTACAATAAGCTTTGTAATAAAATAGTTCCTCCACCTGTATGGTTGTCATAGTTACTCTACACACACACACACACACACACACACACACACACACACACACAGTCTGACTATTGCTATGATCCTTTTTGTTTTGTATGCTGGCATCATTCGCTCTCCCTTACTGTGTGTTGAATCATGGTCAGGCAAGCACGATGTCTGGATGTCAGCTTGTTTTAAAACTCCAGCTTGTTAACTGAGTGCACCCAGAAATAAAACGCAGGAAAGAGCAAGCTGGTAGCGGGGACACGCTTGCTAGAAATGGACGGCAGCCAGGGGTGTCACAGAAAAACCCTGAATCATTGATGGCAGGCATTGGAAGGCATCAAGTGGGCAGTCGCTACAGAAATGTACTTGGTGGCATTTCAAAACTCACTCAAGCAAGCAATGAAGCATACCTCTGAAGGAAAGGTGAAAAGAGCACTTCTTTTCACTGCTCCAACTTCAAACTGCTTCAGTGATTGAGCTGGTGATAAAGCTGCAAAATCATGGTGCCATTACTATGAGAAAAAGAGAGAGATAAAACTGGTCTGTGAGTTGTTTTTTTCAAGTCGGAGAGTTTAACGCAATCCTGTCAGTTTGTTTGGGAGAAGGATGGCAGGGTGTTGCAGTATGGGATGTATATAATAGACGGTGACCATTTTCTTGTGCTTTTTTTCTTTTAAATCAGTAGTGTCCATTACAGTGTGCTTAAGAGAGAGATTTTTGTATTGTGGGAAAACTGACACAATTGGCATTAAATGAATTTGCGTGTGATCGGAGGCCAGCAAGGCTGAGTGCAGTCGCAAGAGATAGGCAAACATCACAGTAGTCATTCAGGTCCAGGTTGGCAATCAGCTCTCTTTTTTCAAACTTCATATTTTTTACTGAGCAAGAAATCAGAGGATTAGGAGAGATCAGGAGAATTGTTGGAAAACTGGAGTTGGGTCTCAGCTCTTACTTAACAAGACAAAAAAATAGTGGGCATTTTAAATTCAGAATTCCAGTGGCAGCTTGATATTAGTGATGAGGTATGTGGGGACTGGCACTTTTAATGCCCCAGCTCTGTTGTCTGATAGATGCCCACCTTGTCAGGGCTATCAGCCAATCAGAGCCTGGGAATTTCTTAGCCCATTTTCTAACATTTTTTAACATATTTTGTTACTGGATCTATGATAGAGCTCTGCAGTATTCTCAAATTCTGTTCCATTGGAATACCACCTAATTCTGTGGAATCCTGTCGGAAGTGAAATTTCAAAATTCTGAATGTGGAATGTTCGCAGTTTATATAAACTGCAGAGTCATTTTCTGCAAACCATAGAATAATATTCCACATTGTATGTAACCTGAGGGTTTACTTAGAAATGCTTTCTGAAATTCCACAAATTTATAAAAGACATTCTGATAAGCGTTTCCGAATTGGAATTGCATTCTGCATAGCTCTGACCTCTGACAAAGGTAAATCATTTACAGAAAACTTTTGCTTGATTTATAATGACACTTAAATAACTTCCTATTTGGGGAGAATTGGGCTCTTTGGGAGCCAAGTGACAGGCTGTGGGTTCTGCAAATGGTGCAGATTAGAAGCTAGAACCCAGCTGTGCAGCTTCAGTTTTATTAGAGGGGGCTGTGCTGCACTCAAGGAAGAGAGAGAAAGAGCAGGAGAAAGGAGGCAGGTACTGTGAGACATGAAAGGAGAGCTCTCAACCAAAGGATGTAATACTGAAAGACAAAGGTTCTGTAAGGGAGCAGTATTACAAGAGAGAAATACTGAAAGAGAACAGTACAACAGGAAACTACTGAAAATGTATTGGTGTCAGTTGTGGGTCTGGCATAGTGATTTTGTTTATATTCTCAGGTTTGACTGTCAGATAATTGTATCAAAAGGTTCCTTACTGTGAGTTGTGTTTTGATAATCTCACTGCACCTGATATGTTTTAACCATTCATAGTGCAGGATTCTCAACACCCATTTTATAAATGTAAGTAAATGAGAGCAGAACTGGTATCACTACTTATACAAGGGGAATGGTGATGATTGACTATCCGGCCGTAGTTTGTTTTCAGTTCCTGCATACCTACAGTATGTTCCTATATATATATATATATATCCTATAAACTTTGATGGCAGACTTAAATATTACATTTGTCTTATCGCCAGGAAGCTCTCCCACAGTCTCCCCCCACCTGGCCTCAGCCACCTGCTACAGCATACCCCCCCCTCGAGAGCAACCAGAAGCTCTGCACTGACCCCCTTTCTAGTTCCCCACTGCAAGACCTCCTTGGGGCAATGATCATTTTACTATAGGGCCCCCTATGGATGAATGAACTACCCCCCCAGCTGTCACCTCTGAGGTGAGACTCAGTGCCTTCAAATCTACTCTGCGCACTGTGCTTTCCTCCCACAGCACCTGTGACTGCCCCAACCCCACCCCCCTCCCTCCTATCACCAATCAGTACCATTTAAGTCTTCTTAAGTCATTATGCACCAGCATATGGAATCTACCTCATTATTTTCTTTTATTGCATACTGTCTGCTGTAACCCTTACTAACTCAGGGTTTGTCTTTACACCCCTCGATACTTGTCAATTTGTCTGTACTTCCTAGATATTTTACTGTATAATTCTATGCATGTTGTACCTGATGTGGATGGAGCCTTTGCAAAGGAGTCCCTGACTCAAAGGTTTGTAATTCCAATCTCAAAAATAAATAAATAAATACATAAATAAAATATGAAATTGTGTGTTTGTGTTCAAGTGTGTGAATGTACATGCCTGTCTGTCGACTGGCCCCTAAATTAAGCAAATACTTAAGAAATTGGAGGTACCTTGTGTGTTGGTCTCTATTTGTGCTTGTGTAGGTATATGATCATGTGCACATGCGCGTGTGTGTGTGTGTGTGTGTGTGTGTAAAACACACAATATGCCCAACAAATGACATCACTTTCTCTTTCAAGTCTCCATAATATTATTGCTGCCTAGATTAAGTAAATGGCTAATTTAGATATGGACATCTTTGGACTGCTGCCACCTACTGGTAAGGTCAATGTCTTGTTTGAAAGAGCTTTTCATAGGCATTCAGAATTGAGAGACTCTGCACACCTACCTTCCCCTGTAAGAGGCATTGATTATTATTAAAAGGCAATAGGGGCACTAAGATATATTTCTTATAAGTGTGTTATCCTGTGCAGATTTGGGAGTAATGATCACGGAGTAAAGCTGAGTGGTGCTGTTTATCCACACCTGAATGACATGATTATCTTATATATAAAGAGACAAATATCAGTGCTCCAATTAACTTATCATAAATCCCTGATACATATAAGAGGGTAAGTAGGGAACAGACACAACTGTGCTTCAAAGTTGAAAGAGTCTAGTTTTTTTTAACAATTGCCAGATTATTCAAATCCTTCTTATAATTGATTGGCAGTTGTGAATTACAAGGCTATAATTCTTTCAATGGGTCCTGATGACTTTAGAAAGCACAAGAGCAAAATCTGAGTAGCGTGGTTGTTATTAGAACTCTGAAATAAAATTACTGTGGTAGTTTTGTAATTAAAAAATTGTATGTCTATTATTTTTTTCTGTATATGGTTAATTCATCAGATGGGCTGCTCCTTCTTGGAACACTAATCCCAATGATCCTGTTGGTGACCCATGTCTTTCTCTTTCCCAATATTAGGAGTTTTGGAACACCAAACTGCTTACTGCTAGTAAAAGTACTTAACTCCGGGACACAGAACTCTCTTACCAAGGTTTGGTTAAACAAGTGCTCAGTTTTTCACTTTTTGACAGCTGCCCAGCCACATCGTGAGAGTATATGGAAACCAATAGTTAGTAACATGGCAGTTTCGGTGCACATGGCTATGACTGGTATGTTCCAGTTGAGCCACAGCTTGTAATTCTTGGTTGTGATGTCATACTCATGAATTATGTCACAAGTTTGAATAACAAACCTATGGCTTTTACATGAGTTAAAGGGATACCGTCAACCCTCTTTTCATCATATTATTTCTAGTTCAAAGCACACATTTTATGATTGCTTAACTTCTCTAAAATCCATTTCTGATTGCTGTTTGTTTTATCTGCTTCCTTTCTTAATAGAACTGAAATTCATGGTAATGTAATTATACCCAACTGTGTTTTGTTTGCAATCCTTGATCAACTCTTATTGCATATTTCCCGAACATTACCAACACCCTCAAATAGTACCGTCACTCATAATGCAATGGTTTCCTCTTTTCTCACTGCATCATGAGTGGCTATGCTGTGTTGGGGGCTATTTTCCAAGTCCAGAAAAGATGCACGTGGAAGTTGCTCAAGGAATGTAAACAAACACATTTTTGTGTGGTAACACCAGAATGGTTGTCAGTCTGCTTTTCTCTTTTAAAAAGAAAAAAAAGGAAACAGAATCAAACAACCAGCTACATCAGCAATTTTTACAGAATGTGAGTAATCATAAAACGTGATTTTTAAACTACGGACAGGCTGAGCCTTGAGGGGGTTGACAGTGTCCCTTTAAAGGCCTTAACCGTGTATTATGATTAAAATAATACTGTACCTGATATTTAAAGAGAAGATATCTACTAAAAAATATTGAAACTGTTATATTTGCAGCAATTATGCTTAACATTAATATCTTCTATTTTTTATCTTTATATTGTCATTGGTCTTCTAAATATTTCAAATTAAAAAAGCATCCTCCACTAAATTTTAATAACTGAAACATTATGTTTTTGTAAATACTGTACACTTTATATTGTCATTGGTCTTCTAAATATTTCAAATTAAAAAAGAATCCTTCACTAAACGTAAAAACTGAAACATAATATTTTTGCAAATACTGTACACACTAAAGTAAATGCAGTCTCCTGGAGGATATTTACGTGTCCCAGGTCATTCCAAGACTTTAATTATAAAATGCATAAGAAAAATCCACCCTTCTAATTAGCCAAGAAGCACTTCAACCTGTGTAATTATCAGCCCATAAGTACTCAAGTTGCAGTACCAGCAACAAATTTAGCCAAATCACAATGCCTTGTATAATATATCCATACTCCCTAGGTCACAGATTAAATGGCAGCCATTTTTCTAATCACAGCTAATTACAGGTCACATGAGGAAGGGAGTGGAGCCCATTTACAGTCATGGCAGAGTTACTGTTGGGGCACCAGTACTCTAGAAGACTGAAAGAAGGGCCTGACGGAAGCTGCTGTTAAGAAGCTGCAGCATTACTCAACCTGTCGACTGCAGCACGAGATATGTCAGTGGTCTGCATGAAACTGCTGACTTGTAACTCAAAGTGGAAGATGTCTCAGAAGTCTGCACGATACACAGGTACCAGACAATATAGAACAAAACACCCAAAGCCATGAGGGTGGTGGTGGTGGGGAGCAGATAGCCAATTCAAACAAGGGGAGTCAAGGGACTACTTTTTGAACAAATCAAAATAAAGTACAAAAACAAATTACTTTCTTCTTTATGTACATCACTTGTACTGGAAAACATTTTTAAGTGTAATAAAACACTCCAGGGATTTGTGATTATTGTCAATAATCACACTTCTCTCTCAGGTGTTTAAAGTGCCTCATGCCTTACAACACCCTTGAGAGGTGTTCGATTATTGATCCATAACCATACACCCTGTCATGCATTATTGCATACATATGCAATATTATTAGTATGGCTGTCGTGTTTTGTTGGGTGATTTAATCAGTGGCAGGTTTCATTAATTTCCCTATCATCTTTTAAATTAATGGTAAATGATTGCCGTAATGATGTTTGTCTTTGTTCTAAATGATCTCTGATTCTGCAACACATGAATCCTGAGGTATGTGATGTTACATAAGCCCCGAGAGAAGCTTGGTGGGTTTATGAAAGATTCACACAAGAAGTACTGTATATGAATGCAGTTCTGGGTTACATACACCAATCCGTGTTTTGCTTTTTATATTTACTGGGTAACAGTTTTAATATAAAGGTTTTGGTTTGTTCACTCACTTCAGACATGCTTAATCTCAAAAACATTTTGTTTTACTTTTGAAGAAGGCCCTGTTATTCTAAAGGTGTTGAGTAAAAAAAATCAGTTTTGAGGTGAAAAGTTATTTTTGTATTGTATGGGCGGGATATTCAAAGCTGCGCAACTGAGTTGCACTGGCGCAAGTACAGAATTGCACCAAGGAGCAATATTCAACAGGAGCCATTTCGCAGCACAAGTCCCATTGCGCCAATGCACAACCCTAATGAATGCATGTGAAAGAGCATGGCGTGTGCCTATGAATATGCGGTGCAGTGTGATATTCAACTGCTGACCCATGGCGCAAGTGCGGAGCAAGTCCCAGATGCGCTGAGCAGACTTGAGCCTATAAATACAGGGCGCAAGCACACAGACAGCACTTGCACCAGGGGTGAGAGGGAGAGAGAGAGAGAGAGAGAGAGAGAGAGAGAGAGAGTGGAATGGGAAGGTGGAGGGACAATACCATCAAGAGCAAGGGAGACAGAGCCTGAGAGGGACAGGGTGACCTGCACAGGCAGCCACAGGGGTGTAGGACAGTGGTGGCAGTGGAGAGGGAGCCTGGGGCAGAGGGAGTGAGAGGGAGAGGCAGTGAAGGTGCCATGCACTGCACCAGGGTGGCATACAGCCCACAGCAGCCGACCGCCCAGGGGGAGACAGGACAGCAGGGGCCATGGCCTGTGCTGTTCTGAGGTGCTTTTATAATGCAACGCATGCAAATGAGCATTGGCACAATGGCAATGACATGCTACTTTCACCAGTGCACTGCGCATTGGCTGATAAGCTAATTTGCATGTGGCAGCTGAATGTCATGGATTTGCTCCGTGCACAATGGGATTGCTCTGGAGCAAATCGTGGCACAATGTGCACTCATGCGCACTGCGTGGGACTACAGTGCGCATGTGCAGGACAGTGTGCTACTGCCTATTATGCACTGTGTGCACACTGCGCAACAGGGCCCGCGGTGCATGGTGCACCATGGCTGCTATTGTGCACTTGTGCACCGTGCGGTGGCTGATCCCTGACCCCTGCTGTGACCTCTGTTCCTGAGTGACCCCCGTACCCATGACCCTGTTGGGTCATGCCCATGCCGCACATCTCCATGACTGTGCAATAGCCTATCACAGTGCATGTCCTCTCAGCCCACGCATCTGGTGCATGCACTCTCCACGTGTGCTTCATGCTGCCATTTTGCTCCGCGGATCACACAGACTGGTGATGGTGCAGCAACAGCGACACGGTGCATAGGCAGCCAACTGGATGCAGGTAGAGCTAGCAAAGCTAGTGACCTGCATCCAGCCTCATGCACCCCAGCTCTTTGGGCAGGAACCACTGCAGGAGCCCTGGGTGGCTGTGTGGCAGGTGATTGCTGCCGCCCTCTCACACCACATGGGGTGGCCAGAAGTGGTGAACAGTGTTGCCACAGATACAGGGACTGGATGCAGAGAGACCTAGAGTGCCTCCGGAGGATGGAGGCACGCGCCCGGCATGGGGCTGAGCCACAGCCAGGTGAGTAGGCCCATCATGCATGTGTGCCCTGGTGCTCTACTGTGGTGTTGGCTAGGCTGCCTGGTGTGTCCTGCAGGGTGGAGTACTACCATCGTGTGTGGTGTGCTGTGGCTTCATCCTCCACCATTTGGATTGTGCTGCCACCCTGTGGGCCGTGTCAGGCAGGGGCTCGCCCTGTGCACAGGGATGGGGGTGGTGGGCAGCTACTATGCTTGGTTACTGATGTGTTTCTGTTTCTGCTCCATTCCCAGGACTGGAGGACAGGTGTCGGGTGGTGCTGATGGATTGCCAGGTTGCAGCAGCCCAGGGCAGAGGAGGAGGAGGTGGAGGAGCAGCACCAGCACCAGTGGGGCCACAGAGGGCAGGTAGGCACTGACATTGTTCTACGCACCATCAGTAGGGGGTGGCAGGGGCATGAGTGCAGCCATGGCTGCCTGTGCCATGGCAGCTGTCTGTGTCGCACTGTGGGAGGTGCCCACCACTGTGGCACATCCATCAATCATGTATGCCTGCTGCTGGTGGGGTGGGTGTGTACACGGCTGCTACTGATGTTGCTGTGGTGCAGGCAGGGCACTATGCCATGTGACTGCCATGTCACAGTCGGATGACCACCATGTGGCACGGACCACCACTGTGCACTGATGTGGTGTGCTGCCTTGCCAGCAGGCGTTGGGCCACAACCCTGTGGGTGACCTGTATGGGCTCTCCAGGGGGGTATGTTCCCCCTGCTCAGTCAGCACTCTGGTTGGACCATGTTCCATGGGACGTTGCACTGATCACCTGTTCTATCCCTTGTCCTAGGTGTCTGCTGTCGAGGACGGCTGCCACTGTATTGCAGGCTCCTGCGGCAGATCATTCTCGTGACCTCAACCATGATGGAGGCCATCTTCCAGGTCCAGAGGCAGCTCCTACGGCTCTGGAGGCAACTGCAGCAGCAGGGGGTGGCTGGATGTGGGTGCCGCTAGCCCTGTATTTTGTTCCCATGTATCCACAGCCATACCTCCCCCTCCAGTCCCCCATCCCATTGTACAGTCCCTGTTCCCTGTCCCCTTCCCTCGCTATTCTACCCTTTCCCACACCCTTGTGACTGTAAATAGTTGTTACCAATACATTTCTATTTTGTCTTACCTGCCTGTGTCTGTGTCTGCTTTGCAGCTGGTGTGAGGAGCCATGCTGCAGTGGCGTGGTGTGTGTCTGTGTGGTGTGCCTGTGTCGGTGTGTGGGTCATGCATTGTGGTGTCCTGCCCCTTGGTTGGTGTCTGTGCCTTGGGGTGGCCATGGGACGGCTGTCTGGGATGTGTGGCATGTTTGTGCCTGACAGCATGGTCCTGGGTGTGGCCTGCTGGGGTCTGGGTGGGGACACAACATGCGGTGGGTGGGGACTCGATTGGTGGTCCTCCATTGGCCATTGGTGCCACCTGTTGTCTGCTTTGTGTGGACCATTGTGTTCTGGGGTGGGGGTACCTGGGTGCCTGTGTGTGCCCTGCTGGTGGTGGCCACCTGTGGCCTGCCACTGTGCATCCCTGGCACTGTCCCCGGGTGTCTTCCTCTGCCATGGCCCACACCTGTACACTGCTGCTGTGCTCCCACCATTGCCTGGGGTTAGTCTTTGTGCACCATGGCGCATGTCCGGTTGCACTGTGGCACATCTCTGGTTGTGCTATGGGGCAGGCCTGATTGCACCTTGGCGCATGTCTGGTAGCACCTTGGCGCAAGTCTGGTTGTGCCATGGTGCATCCATGCAATATTCAGCTGTGTTGTGCTGGCGCATTTCACCATGCTCAATCTTTGAATATTGCACTCATTGCACCATGGCCCATCAGATTTGTGCTGTGCCAGACTTGCTCTGGCCTTTGGCGTATTTCTGAATTTCTGGCCCTTTGAGTTTTAAGCATGACTTGTGTGAAGGGATTTGATCTACTGATGAGAATCAGTTGTGAGAATATGCTGATCAGTTTATAACCATGTACTTGACTGACAGGTCATAACTACACATGGCCAGTTGTAGTGCATAATGGCAGCCCAGTTAAATATGCAATAAAAAGGCTAACAAGTTAACATGGTTCTCACGCAATCATTTTTTTTTAACAAGGTAAATAAACAATTTGAACTGAACAAAATAAACAATGGCCTTAAATGTGTGCTTTTGAGTTACTTGATGCCAAACCTCATACTGAACTAATGGGAAAAGATCAATAGGACTTCTATCGTTATTTTGGCCCCGTGACATGTTGTGGGTGTTGCATGAATGATATAGCAAATCTACAATAAGGATACAGCATCTGTCAGGATCTTTGCTTTATCACACTGTATTTCCACTTAAGTGGCACTTAAGTTCAAATTAGCAGTATTTCTGTTATCTTATTTCTATCAGTATCCCGGAATGACCCTCTGTGGCTACCGAATTCAACATTTTCTTCATTACCTATGCCTCCACTCTTTTAGCATCCCTACCCCTTCCAGCTTCTCACATGTCAGCTCCTTACACACCCATTTCTTCTCCACACTGCTTCTCCTCATCTTCCCTGCTGACACCCTGAAAGGTCTCCTAGCCCTTAATCCCCGTAAGGGAAAAAGCCCAGATGGGCTTGACCCTAAGCTCCTTCACCTCTCAGCTCATGCCATTACCATCCCACTCACCTCCCTACTCAATCTCTCCTTCTCACTGGCCACTGGCGCTGATGCCTAGACGCTTGCCACAGTTGTTCCCTTCCCAAGGGAGGCAATTCCTCTAATCCAGGTAACTTCCATCCAATATACCTACTCCCAATCCTTGCCAAACTCTAAGAACACCTGGTACTGGCTCAGTTTTCTCCTTTTCTTGGTGCCTCATCCTTTTCCACCCATTTTCAGTCTGGTTTTCGCGGGGTCCACTCCACCACAGCCTCCCTTCTCTGTATCACTGACTCCATTCTCTCTGGCATGGATCAGGGCGGCATCACCTTTGCCATTATTGTTGACTAGGCCAGAGCCTTCGATACTGTAGCCAACACCCCTCTCCTCAACAAGCTGGCAGCAGTTGGTCTCTCTGAGACTGCCACTAGCTGGTTCCATTCCTGTCTTATGGGTAGAGCCCAATCATTCAGGATAGGGCACTTCCTCTCCCCCTCCCAATCAACACCGGAGTCCCTCATGGATCAGTACTTGGACTGATACCCTTCTCCAATTTTCTAAATGACTTACCTACTGCCTGCTCCTCTGCTGACATCCACATGTATGCAAATGATACTGTTCTGTTTGCCTTTGGCACCTCCCCCTCTGATGTGATGACCAACCTCCAGGTGGATTTCAATAACGTTCAGTGCTGGTTTTGCTCTAATCAGCTATCACTGAATGCCAAGAAGATGGTCTCTGTGACCTGTGGCACCAGGCAAAAGCTCACCAGGTTAAGTGCCACCCCTACCTTTCATACCCTCGAGGGGTCCATATTAGAGGATGTCTCTTTCTTCAAATACCTCGGGCTCTGGCGCGACAGGAACCTCGACATTGCTTGGCATGTGGATGCTATACATAGAAAGTTGCATCTCAAACTAGGTGCACTGTACAGACACCATAACTGCATCCCCCTTCAGGCCCATCGCAAAATTATCCAAAAGATGATCCTCCCAATCTTTGACTTTGGAGGCATAGTTTACATTGTTGCCCCTAAGACTACCCTCACCAGACTGGGCACTCTGTTCAACTCCATCTGTCATTTTGCTTTAGATTATCTGCCTCTTACTCACCACTTTGACCTCTACACAGCTGTCTCTTTCCTACTGTCTTGGGGCCAGATGCCTTGCCTGCAGTGCCTCATTGGTTGGTAAGTTCTGGCTTGGCTCCCTTCCACCCTACCTCAATGCACTCCTCTCGACTCCTTCTACTCACAACTATGCCCTCTGCAACTTCCCCTACAGGACTGTTGCCCTCCCAGCCCGATCTTCCACATCAGGACATTCTACCTTCTCCTACTACTTTCAAAATATTTGGAATTCCCTCCCCTTAGATATCCACTCTGCTCCATCCACTCATTCGTTATTCTATCTTCCTCTAAAATACATTTCCTCATTCTGCAACTGCATTTGAATCTTATTAGCTTTAATCACTTTATCTACTTCTCTTACTAATGTGTCTAATTTGCTTTTATCTTACTTTTCTGCTCTTGCTTTTCTACCTTAAGTGTACATCCTGTAACATTTTTGTCTGTACAGCTCATCTGTACCACAAAATATGCTTGGTATAGACTTAATTGTTTCAGTTGCATGACTCTTGTTTTTTTTTGTTTTATTTTATTACTATTTTGAAACTTGAATTGTCTACTCTTCTTGTCTCAAAGTTATATCTTATAATTGTCTTATTTTTACGTTCGCTTGCGTGCATGCGCAAGGAACGTTTTGGGAGAGTAGCAGACTTGTAGGTGTGCCTCTCCCATCCAATGCACTGCTTCCTTGAGCAGGCGTGGCGGTCCTGCACCAATCGGTGCAGGAGCTCAGTATGACAGCGGTGTTCCTCTGCTTCAAAGGAAAGCACCGCTGCCATACTAGCGCCCGCCGCCCCCCACTGCGTCATGCCCTCCCCCAAAACTTTCGTTCGCCATGCTGGGGCCCACTAGCGTGGTAATGTTGCGGCGGGGTGCCCAATCCCGTCGGCTCAGGCCCCCAAGCCATTCTGCTGCTGCGCTGGGCCCACCCCAGCGTGGCAGCGTCAGCGTTTGTTTTGCCGACAGGGGTGCCCAATCCCCGTCGGCTCCTCGGCACCCCTGCGTAGTTTGCCGGCGGGGTGCCCAATCCCTGTCGGCTCCTCGGCCCCCACACATCTTCTGCCATGCTGGGAGCCCACCCCAGCATGGCAAACTCCACATCGTCTTTTTTTTAAACCTGTAAAATAAAAACAGTCCCATAGCGGAATCTCCAGCCCCTCCCACAACCGCACCCACCCACTGCACCCAGCCTCCCACACCCCCTCACCCCATACTTACCTCCGGACTCTGGCACACGGATCTTGGTGGACCAGGAACACATCTGCACTCTTCAAAGCCGACAGCGAACTGAGGAAATGCCGGTAAGCTGTATAATGGGCTAGATAGGGGGGGTTTCAACTTTAGTGCATATCTCAGTCATTTTTTGGAATTTTTGCACCAAATTTTCAACATGGGGTTTTTGTGACCCCC
Organism: Neoceratodus forsteri; assembly: GCA_016271365.2. Classification (NCBI taxonomy): domain Eukaryota; kingdom Metazoa; phylum Chordata; order Ceratodontiformes; family Ceratodontidae; genus Neoceratodus; species Neoceratodus forsteri. The sequence continues at coordinate 1,736,544,172 of CM057449.1, forward strand.
TCTCATGAGTGATGTCACTATCATGGCGTTATTCGGGCCCGAAGGGTGATTTCGCAGGCACTGCGCAGTCACTGCGTGAAATCACCCTTCAACGCTGAATAACACCATGGCAATGACATCATTCATGAAAGGGTTCAAAACCCATAGTTAATTAGTCAAATTAAATAAACTATTTCTGATGTGCATTGCGCGGTTCCTCGCAGGCTCGTAAGTTGGCGAATTTCAATATTTTCACTCCAGATTTTCAACATTGCCATTTTATCACACCTTCTTATGAGCTGTACAGCTGTAATTTTCACATCTCACCCAAAGCGTGTTTCCGCCCATAAGGCGCGCAATGGCGCAGTTGATGTCTTGAAATCAATATATGGAACACATTAAGAAAATCACAGTGACACTGATCATGAGCAGAGGTCTTAAAATGGCTGTGCTGAAGATGGTGGGCAAAAATTCCTAAAAATGACTGTTTTATGAGTCTCGTTGCGCGGTTCCTCGCTGCCTTCCGTAAGTTACCGAATTTTCAATATTTTCACTCCAGATTTTCAACATTGCCATTTTACCACACCTCCTTATGAGCATTGCAGCTGTCATTTTTCACATCTTGCCCAAAACATGTTTCCGCCCATGTAGCGCACAATGGCGCAGTCGGTGTGCGAACTCAGCGTATGGGACACATTAAGAAAATCACAGTGTCACTGTTCATGAGCAGAGATCTTAAAATGGCTATGTTGAAAATTTAAAAAATTCCTACAAATAACTTTGTTTCTGGCGTCGTTGTACATTTCCTGCCTTCGTGAAGTTTTGCAATTTCAATATTTTCACTCCAGATTTTCAACATTGCCATTTTACCACACCTCCCTTATGAGCAGTACGGCTGTTATTTTTCATCCTGCCCCAAAACATTTTTCCCCCATGTAGTGCACAATGGCATGATCGATGCGAAATCAATGTATGGGACACAGTAAGAAAATCACAGTGACACTCATTCGATGGCAAGAAGAAAGTTTAAAATGGCAATGTTGAAAAACTAATTCTAATAGCATTTGTCAATGCGAGCGTTAAGCTTGCAGGTATTTGCAGAGGTGTTTGGCATGTATGGTGCTTTACCCTAATGCCCTGTCACGATTGCTGGTATTTGCACAATAAATTGTCAACATGACCTTTTTGTTACCCCCATTGTGCGCTACATAGGCGGAAACACGTTTTGGGCAGGATGTGAAAATGACAGCTGTACTACTCTTAAGAGTGTGGTAAAATGCCAATGTGGAAAATCTGGGTGGAAATATTGAAAATTCGCCAAACCTCTGACGTGCGTGGGGAACGCTGTGCAACTGCGCTTTCGTAAAAACAGTCATTTTAGGAATCTTTTCACAAATTTTCAACATTGCCATTTTAAAACCTCTGCTAATGAACAGTGTCACTGTGATTTTCTTACTGTGTCCCATACATTGATTTAGCACACCGATTCGCTATTGTGGGAATGGGATTATTTTAGGGACAGGTGCTATTGTACTTTGATTTGAGGGTTAATTTCGGGGTTGATACGAGTGCTTTTATTGTGCAAATTTGGTGGCTAGTGTTTTTATTAATATGGTGATTTTGAGTATTTTCAATTGGTAGAGGTATTGGATATGTTGTCTTTTCCTTTTCTTTCTAGTAGTAGAGTTACTGGCAGTGGCTATCAGGCAACACCCATCATTTGAGGAATCCCAATAGGGCCACATACTTACACTACCTTTATGTACGCAGATGACCTGTTGGTCCCAGTGGAAGACTTGAGGCGTCTCTCCGTGCTCCTCTCCTTCTGATGGACTTTGCAGTGCTATCAGGCCTTAGGATGAATAAATCCAAAACAGAAGTGCTCCACTAAACTCCAAGTGTACTCAGGATATGGTGGCTCCTTAGGGCTTAAATGGGCCTCTGGATCTTTGGTCTACCTCGCATCCACATTTCCCCAGACCTTACAAAATTTGGGACTCAACATGTCCCTGCTAGTTGCTGATCTTAATACTGAGCTGGACAGGTGGAAAATGCTCCACCTCACTCTAGCTGGCAAAATCTTGGCTCTCAAAATGATCTCTACACCTAAGCTCCTGTATCCTCTCTCCCATATCCCTCTGACTCGCCCCCTAAAATGGCTCTGTATCATCGACTTGACCATCAGCAGTTTCATCTGGGAAAATAAAAGGCCCAGATATAGCAGAAATAAATTGCACTCCCACTGGAAACAGGGAGGTTGGGGTTTATCATGGCTTGAGGGTTATGCATGTGCTTATTCCTTTCCCCAGACTCTGAAATGGCTCTCAACTATATCCCCTGAATCACTGCAGTGGCTCTCCATGTTAAGTCACTGTCTCAGGTACATAGCCTTCCTTTTCTGCTGTACAATCCCCTACCCAAAGCCTTACAACATCACCCTACAATTGCCCCTGTGGTCCAAATTTGGGGTAAAGTTCATGCCAGGATCAAAGCCAATCCCAGGCCTCTCTCACACACTCCCATTTTCAAGAATGCCGACATACTGGTGAGCAAAAAAACCCTTTCTGTGACCCCAATGGGAGTGTAAAAATATTTTGGTACTGGCGGATGTTATGGAGGATGATGGGCATAGGATGCAATCCTTCCAAGATCTTGCCAAAAATAAAGGGCTAGGGAAGGAAGATTTCTGGAGATACCTACAATTTTGCAGCTCTCTGTCAGAATACCTTCGCACATACCCACCCAGCCCAATCAGCTCCCATAAGTTGGAAAGCTGGCTCCAGCTGTCCAAAGGCCATGCTAGCAGGATTTACACTGATCTCTGGGAAAGCATCCCATCACAATCCGAACAGTCAAAGTAGAAATGGGAGAGGGTCCTGGGCTTGCAGCTGGATGAGACTAGCTGGAACTTATGCTGGAAATTTGCCCACGTAAGCTACCCAGACATGCAAAGTAGACTCATCCAAAATGAAATACTGCACCACTGGTACAGAACACCAGATGTTCTGTATAAAGCCAAGCTCATAGATAGCAACCTGTGCTGGGGGTGCAGCTCACAAGTAGGGAACTTGTACCATATCCTCCAGCAATGCCCTCTGCTGTCCTCCTTTTTTCAACAAGTCAGCCAAGTGGCCGCCCAAACCCTAGGCTACAAGATTCAAATGGACCCACTGGTCTGGATTCTGGGCCTTCCCCCTCAAGGGACTCAGTTAAAGGGACAGCATCTCTGCTGGCTAGCCCTATTAAGCATCTCTGCCAAACAGCTCATCCTGTGCCGTTGGAGGTCTACAGAAATCCTCTCTATCTCAGAGTTGTATCAGGCACTTATGCAGCTGGCTTCATTGGACCGTATGTCTCATGTTATAATTAACAAACAAGTTGTCCACTATGCCTGCTGGGTCCCTTTTCTTGCCTATCTGAAGCCTCGGACAGGTATTGGATGAGGATAACGTGGTCATCCTCTGTCCTCCCTTTAAATTGCTCCTCAAAGTTTCTCTGCCTGCAAGGGACCAGATTATCCATGTTATCTACTGTCAATCCTATATTATTAGCATGGTACCCATCATCTAGGTATACCAGTTGTGTTTGTTCTTTGTTTTTCGTTATCTTTTGCTGTTCTTTGCTATCACTGATATAATGTATGCAGCAGAGAGCTCGCTCCCCTGTAGCCCACCCTTCTTTTTGGCAGTTACTAAGGACCTCTATGATAATTAGCAATGCTCTCTTTTATTAGCCAATGCTTGTGATCATGTGGGGTGCTTTTCCTTTGTGAGTAGCCTTGACACTCCTTTGTCTGACTGTATATGTTCACTGCTCTTGTACTATGGAGTTTATGGATACACCTGTACAATGACTTCTCTCCCTGTTGCCACGTCAGTATGATGTCATGTTTTGGTGTGTTTTTGCTTATGTTTGTATATATGTTATGTTGAAAAATTCAATAAAACTATTAACAAAAAAATAAATAAGAAGGCTATGTTGAACATTTGGGGTCAAAATATGTAAAAGTGGCAAAGGTATGACCATTCATTGCAATTTTACTATACATGAAATTTTAAATATTTTGACCCCAAATTTTCAACATTGACTTCTTATTACCCACCTCATCTACATCACAGCTGACATTTTCAAATCCTAGTCAAAATGTGTTTTCATACCCATGGCACAGAATGGTGTTGCAGTTGCACAGAATTGCATTTTGGCAGGGATTCAAAATATTCTGCACTGGGTACATGAGGTGGGGTAATAAGATGGCTATGCTGACAATTTGTTCACTGTTGACCTATAAATTGAAGCACAGGCTCTTCCACAATGACATACATATATGCATCTATGGAAGGATGAGGCGCAAGAGCCCTTTGGGCCCTGCAGTCCCACAGGCAAATAAGGATAAGATTACTCTATCTCAAAAACTGTGGATGGATGGGAGTACAGGGCTCTCTGGCAAATAAGGCTCTGATTATCAAAAAGTAAGGAAATTATTTGAAAAAAATGACATTAATGCATTCAGTTAAGATTCAGGATAAAGTAACAAAAGTAGGGAAATATGACGTTAGGGTTTCCAACCCTAAAACCCCTGCCCCCACCCATGAAGCAAATGAGGGGTGGAGTCTTCCTTGGGGCACCCCATGTAGGCAAAAGTGCTTTTTTAATCATTTTTCCAATTTTTGGGTCATGACCTAGGATCCTAGGTCATATCTCATGCATGCAAACTAGGATCCTATATCGTATTACGTGGATACGAACTAGGATTTAAATGATTAAATAAATACATTTTATGTATATATTTCCTCCCGTAAAGTGCAGTATGCACCAAAGGGGGTCCCAATAAGCAAGCTACATGTGTTTGTTCCTAGGTTTCAAAAAATATTTTGGGACAAAACTGAAAACAAGATGGTGGCCATGCAAAGTAGGAATTTCTCCATATGGAGCAGGATTCCTACGTTGTTTCATACAGCTATACTGAAGTGCCTACTAAGCATGCTCAGAAGTGATTTTTTCAAATTTTTAAATTGCAATAACTTAAAAACTACTTATTCTTTTTACACCAGACTAGCAAACGGAAAATCTGTGGTTTAGTCCCTCTCTACCCTGCAAATTTCAGACCAAACAACCAAACCCTCTGGGCTGTAGGTAAGTTCAATGAAAATCCCAGCAAAGACAATGGTAGAAACATGTTGTCTCCCTATCCTTAACTCGGAGACTGCGATCTGACTGGAAATGAAACTTGCAGATTAAGAGATCAAGCCCACAGAAAGGTGCATACCAACTTTTGTGCAAATCTGTTTAATGGTTGCAAAGTTATTAAACTGCAACATTTTGAGTTTAACATTGACATGCTCACTCAACCCTAACTATAGGGTGCAACCGCACTCTATAATATATATATATATATACACACACAAACACACACACACTGTAGAGAGATAGACAGACAGACAGACAGATTCTGTATCTTCAAAGAGAAGTCTTGTTTTTGAACTGCTGAAGAAATGCTTATTTCACATAATTGAACCAAAATTCCTGGAATACCATGCTGGCCATTTACCAGCTGAGTTATTAATGTCCTTTGCTGACTATCTAAAGCGTTCTTAACTGCAGAAGTTGGAGTTCTGGGACAGAAAATGACTGCAAGAAACTCAAGCTCATCAAGTGATTCTAGTATTTGTCAGCTGGTAGAGCACCATGGCAGTTTTTTATGGGACCTGGGCTAAATTCCTACTTAAGTCAAAATGCACCAATAACTACATACCATCTCAGCTGAGCCTAGCTGCAAGTTTGGGAAGTGGGGGTTAATAAACTGGTACACTGGTTGTGTGGAATGTGCTGGCAGGATGCCAGCTTTGGTACAGTATACATAAAAGGTAGAATGGGACTGGGAAATGACTAAGAGGAGTGTGGTCGCCATGGAACAAGACCTGATCACCTGGGGGCACAGGAAAGACTTTTTAATGTCTTTCTTATTGTTTATCTACTTATGGAGCTGAATAATTACTGTAAAACATGGAATACTATATGAGGTGATGTGTGTAACAAGAATTTTACATACACCCGAGGTGTTGGATGCTACATAAACCCCAAGAGCAAAGCTTGAGGGGTTTATTTAAGCACCCAACACTGAGGGTGCATGTAAAATTTGAGTTTTACACACCACCCCATATTTTATTTGATATATTGCTGGGTATCAGTTTTTCACCACAGCAATTATATAAAATAACAAGATGTCTATGTGCAGTCGTGGTCTGACAGGGTTTCAACAAGGTCCATGGTCGGATGTGGCTGCTGAAAGAAAGGTGTTGCTTACATTTTTTTTACTTTATTTTTTAATGTGGCCCAGTTTAGGTATTTTTAGACAGTGATTTTTTTTTCATGGGCTTACCACCAAGTCTGAGTGGTGGTGTAGTCACCAGCAAGTCTTCAGCGGTAAGCCCTGGTGGCAGTACTGAGAAAGGGGAGAGTGGGGCTGGCACTTGCAGAGGATAAGGGGAACCCAGCATGTGTTTACCATTATAAACACTCATTTATAACAATTATGCAATGGGTTTCCGTATGGGAAAAGACAAAATCCCATAATTATTAACACATAACAAAAAACTGTGGGTTCCATACTTCATCCTAATCTGTATGCATCACAAAAGTCCACAGATCCTCTCTCCAATGTACATTAGCTCTGTCTGAGTAAACTGGTTTATGTCTCAGAGGTTGCATGGATCAGTAAGTAGTATATGCCCTATTGTCAGATACATATGACAGTCTATATATGAACATACAAATGTACCAGCAGATAAAGGCCTTGAGGTCTATCTAGCCTGCTCAAATATGCAGATCCCACTGCATTTACAGAGGAAATTGCCATCTTGCTATATCCCCTGAACCCTGTCAAATACCCCTCTCCTCCCCCACCTGCAACTCCCCATCCTGCTCCAACCTCTTTTGAAGCTGTCCACCATTTTAGGGATACCACATTCTCTGGCAACACATTTCACTTAGCCACCACCCTTGGTGAAAAAGTGCCTCCTCATCTCCCTTTTGAACCTTCCCCACCATCTTTATGCTGTTACCCTAGTGGTCTTGTTTCCACTTTGGCTGAAAGAGACCCTCAGTGCTCACCCTGTTTATACCTTTAGGGTACTTGAAGATATAAGTCATGTGCCCTTCTCCCTTCTGTCCTCAAAAGAGTACATGGCGAGCTCTCTGAGCCTCTCCTCATAGGTGTTGCCTTGCTGGCTCTGGATATTTTCACAGACTAAATTACATATAGCCATTGTTATCACAGTCAATATTAACACATGACAATTGCAACAGTATTGCATTAGGCAAACTCTAGTGAACAGTATTTCTTGTATACATTAGTTCTCACCAAGAGCTGAGATATAATATGCCATGAACCATCTGTCAATGCTTACCCTTGTCATACATTACATGTGTACTGTATGTTAAAAATCTGAAAAGAAATGGCTTCAGCAGGGTTGTGTCCTAAAGGCTGCAGCATTTTCAGGCACTCATTAAAGATGCATTGATGACAACTAGGGTCGGATTTCAAACCCTGAGGATGCAAGGTGTTTGTGCAACTGGCACCTTGCATCAAAGGATGCACCAAGAGCTATTTTGCAAAGCAGCCTGCATGCACCAAAGGGGCTTGTGCCAGCCTTGCACCACAATATGGGCTGTGGCATGGTGCTAGGGGGCTTGCGGCAGATGCAGGCTGCCATATCCCCTAATGTTGAATTCACAAAACCTTCCTCGAGGACAAAGGTCTAAGTACAGTTAGATCATCCAAGGGTTGGTCTAAGGGTACTTAGACATTCTCTGGGAGGGTTGTCAACCATATGCCACTGTGTCTCCCCATCCCCAGCCCTGATCTGTCAGTATCCTAAATGTTTCCTATAACCCTGGTGAGTTAGTGGTCCCCCCACTCCAACATACCGTAATGTAAATTATTATTAAAAAAAAAACAGCAATTCCCTGGTGATCTATCCCCCTGCCCACACCAAGCCTCTGTATGTCCGTAATGCAAATATTATAGTATACAGCCATTCACTGGAAGCTAAGATGTCTCAGCCTCAGCTCAATATGCCCAAATAGTGAACTGCCGATAACATCCCTTACTGGTGCTATAGTTGCCCCCACTCCAGCAGGTTGTGCCCACCACCCTGTGCCTCTTCCCAAGTTCCTAGTGGGAGGGCTGTGCCAGTCACCAGATAGGAACTTGGGAAGGGGGCAGCAGGGTGGTGGGCACAACCTGCTGGAGTGGGGGGACCACTAGACCACCAGTAAGGGATGTTATCAGCATTTCCATATTTGGGCATATTGGGCTGGGGGTGGGGACCCTAGATCATGAGTGAATGACTGTATCCGTATAATATTTTGCATTATGGGCATACCAAGGCTTGGGGGGATAGAACACCAGGGAATGACTTTGGTTTCATAATGATTTACATTAGGGGCATATTATGGATTGGGGAGCCACTAGATCACCAGGGAATGACTGTTTTTTAATAATAATTTACATTGCGGCATATCGGGGCAGGAGGGGTTACCACTAGATCACCAGGGTAATAGGTTCGGTAAACATGTAGGTTACAGGGAGATCAGTGGTGGTGGGGGGCACTAGCCACTACTGTGCTCCTGTCAAGGGCGCAGCTGCAGCCCCACCACCCCGCAGCTGCTGAGACACACCTTGTGGGTGCACCATCTGTTCAGTGCATTGCCACTGTTGCCGCAAGCTGTGGGACTTAGGCACTGGGATCATGTCCAATAGAGCATTGGTCACAGGGTCCCTGACGTAGTGGCACTTGGTGCCAGCAGCTTGTAACTGAGCTTTGAAAATCAGGCTCCAGGTGTTTATTGGTGCAGTATTAGCTGCCAGATATGCAATACCAGAGAAAGGAACTGTGTCTGGGAGCCCCAGGTTCAACCATGTGAGTCTGCAGCTCAGTGGTTAGAGCACCTGCATGGTATTCTGGGGGCCTAGGTTCAATTTCCAGTAGGTCACTACAATATGTGATAAAAGATGCTCTGTTACCTGTGCCGTGTCCAAGGTACATTCAGATGTGTTAACTAAAAAGGTAGGTAGGTACTGTAGTCAAGATTTTTTACCTTTCTGGTAATCTGCTTGCACAAGGCTATTTTAACACGTTTAACCTGCAAAGGCAGACACAGAAGCCTGGGTTCAATCCCCAGTAGGTCAAATTATTTCTTTCTCACGCCAGTATCTGATAAAAGATACTCTGTTATCAGTGCCTTTAGTATCCAATGTACATTCAGATTTGTTAGCTAAAAAAGTAGGTACAGTAGGTACTGTTGTCAAGATTTTTTATCTTTCCGATGATCTGATTGCACAAGGCTATGTTCACAGATGTTTATCCTGCAAAGGCAGACACAGGAAATCCAGAACATTCATCACTGTCACTGGAGAGGACATCAGATTAAAATGGAAATTACTATCTGACAACCAAACATGAGAAAGCTATTTTAAAACAGATTCTGGTTCCATTTATCTTTATTTTGTGACTTCCTTTTCTTCTTATCATGTGATTTTTGTTTTACTCAACCATCCTTACTGCTCTAAAGGTACACCCAGGTTTTATAAACACAGGAACATAGAAACATAGACAGTGTTGGCAGAAAAAGACCATTGGTCCATCCAGTCTTCCCTGTTATACCATATGGTACCCTAGGACCTATTGTCTACATGGGGTTTATGCCCTTACTTCCCCTTACCCCCTGCCTTACTATTACCCCCAGAGTAACTATTAGTCTCTTAAGTATACCCCAGCTGTGCTTAAAACCATTTTGGGGTTTTAGCTCGCCATTTCAGCAAGTAGGCAGTTCCATGGCTCAACCACCCTCTCTGCAAAGTAACATTTTCTCACATCACTCCTGAATCCCCCATTGGCTCTCACTGAAGTCCCTGTGTTGTTGACTTGCCATTCCTGCTGAATAATTCCTCACAGTTTACCTTATTCATTCCTTTCAGGAACGTGTAGTTCTCTCTCAAGTCTCACCTCCCCCTTCTGGCTTCCAGAAAATACATGTCCAATACCTCAAGACAGTCCTCATAGGCTCTGCCCTGTTGTCCCTAAATCATTTTGGATACTTGTGCTGCACCATCTCCAGTCTGTCCTTGCCTTTCTTTAGGTGGGGACTTCAGAGCTGTGCATGGTATTCTAGGTGTGGCCTCACCAGTGATCTACAAATAGGTAGAATCACCTCTTTCCTCCTCCTACTATCGAAACCCCTCCCAATACTTCCCATCATTCTGGTTGTCTTGCTGTGGGTCTTTCATGAATTGGTTCGATTGTTTTAAGGAGTTGCTTATGATAACACCCAGGTCCCTTTCCTCTGAAGTAGTACCCCACTTAACCCCTGCTATCCAATATTTCATCCTGGGATTCTTGTTCGTATGGGCTTCACCTTCTGCTTTTTGGCATTGAATTTCAGCTCAAAACAATGGGTGTGATTCAAGAATGGGTGGGTTTCCCACACAAAATGCACATAGCCTGCCCGCTCAACTCCACACCCATGAACAGGTACATGGTGGCTGGCATTCATGATCTCCAACCACCATGCACCTCCCATCAATGGACCCTCCCACCAGTGCACAACTGTGCAGGAGCAGATCGGCAGACATGGGAGGGCAGCCAATGGGATGCCCATACCCAGTCTACTTGTGGATCCCCAGTCCAGTGCAGCACAGGGGTTTCTGGAGTCAGCCAACTGCATCCATACAGGAACACTGAGTGAGTGCATGGACAGCTGCCCCCCAGCCTCCCCTCTGGTTCATGGGGCTGGGATGGCATGGTGAGGGGGCCAGCAATACTTTGCTGCAGTCAGTGGTGGCACTGTGAGGGGGGTGCAATGGCTATACCTGAGTCCCTACTGAATAGAGGATGCAGGCCAGAGCAGTGCACAGTGCCATTATGAATGGGCACCACACGGGACACCCTCTTGCATGCCCCATGCCACCCCTTGTAAAGTCAGCCAGGAATCCATTGCATGGGGCACTAGCACACCCATTAGTGAATGTTGTGAGGGGGTGCACAGGGCACCACCATGTGACATTTGGTGGTAGGAATATCCTATGTGCTGTCCTTGCTCAGCGTGTAGGCATTTATGAATCACAGCCAATGTGAAAACAATTGGCAGTCCCAAACCAGGTTTGTTAAGTTCACCAAGATCATTCAAAATGGACTAGTCACTCCACACAACAGATGAATGAGTCACTAATGAACACCATCATAAAAATCTCATCAAAATGTTTTAATAAATTGTTCCAGCCACCAAACTTCTTCCCCAAATGTTTTCGCTGGCCCCCACCATGGGGTAGTGATCCTGTAATTCATAAACATATAAAGTACATTTTCAGTATTATTGTTATGTGGCACTATACATAACAACAGTAGTATTTCTTCTCAAGATATCTTTTAAGCTTAGAATTATACATATTCTTCAAAAGTAAACACAGATATTAAAATATCACACTTATCAAATCATCAAAGGCTTTGCAAGTGGTTAATCAAGTCAAATCAAACTTTATTTTAATAGCGCCTTTCAAAACCAAGGCACTGTACATAAAACCAAATACAACAAATATGGATAAAGTTAAAACAGGATTTAAGAAAATGAATTATCCATAATTAGGGAAGGCTAAATTAAATTAATATGTTTTTAGCTCAGTTTTAAACCTATCACTGGTCAGGCATTCTCTTAACTGACAAGGTAGAGAATTCCACAGGGTTGGAGCTGAAAAGAAATGGCACGGAACCAGATGTCTTCAATCACACCCTGGGAATCTCTAGCAATCCTCTTCTCAGGGAACCATGCAGCCAAAAGTGGTAGTCTAGCTGCATGCTCTCAGCTTGTGCCTCTTAAAGCTGCTGCTGATCCAGATGTCCCGATATGATGAGACATCACACCAATTAGCATATGCATGACATCAACAGCCAGGAACCTTGTAACATGGAGAAGATGACAGGGTTCCATCTCACAGCCTCCTGGGACTCAAGAAAAGGGTTAACATAATAATGGAAGTATGATTTTTCTTTCAGTTATGTCTCTGTACACCACTACTATACATTATCCACATCTATTATATCCAGGAATGAATTAATGTGAAATCCCACTTACATTTCAGGTCCAGGGAGATCAGCCTGCCAGAGGCACAAGATCAACTTGCCATTTAATTAACTTATTTATTTATTTACTTATTTATTTAAAGGCATACTGAGTAGACTACTGCTCGATTTCAGGTATGCCCTCGGGAAGGGGAGAGAGAGATAACAGGCACAAGTTACATGTTTACATATTTAGACAGGTTACAATATACACATACACATGTTACAATATTCACATAGAAGGTAGAGTGCATTCCTGTGGCAGATTGTACAATGTATATGACAGTAGGATAGAGCTACCAGATAACTTACATTTAATGGTGATACCAGTATTGTATTTCTCACAGTAACACCTAATGTTAGACTCTAGAGGTCAGTCTATGAACAATACAAAAAAATGGAAACAAAATGCCAAAATGAGCAATTTAACAACATAATAATATTTGACAACAAACGTTTTTCATACCATCCTTCTACAATATTCAATATGGCTCTAATGTTAAGAAAGTGCCTGCTTAAGATCTTAGGCATAGAGAGTCTATGTATACAATATGAGAGTCAGGGATACAGTACAAGTCACATTAAACTGTTCCATCAACTCACTAGTGTAGAATTGTTTTTTTGTGATGCTACTGGAGTGGCAACTCAACCTGCTGAAGCTTTCAACTATTTTCCAATCATCCTTCACTGCCTGTTCAGCTCACATGTAACTGTTTAGTGAAATGGCAGTAGCTGCATTTTATGGCATTGTTTATAAATATCACAGCATTCTTTTAGAGAATTGTTTATAAATAAGCACAGCATTCCTTATGAGCATTGTTTATAAATATCACAGCATTCCTTAAGAGTTGTTTAGTCTGCCTTCTGAAATGAAACTCATAAGCACTCAGCTGAAAATAAAGCTTATAGCACATAACAGCTAGATGCAAACCAATACTAAACTTTTACTAATTCATTGAATTAAACCCTGCACAGATTACGAAACTCATTGAACAATGCTACACCAGTGAGTTGAGGGAACAGTTTAATGTGACTTGTACTGTACCTCTCCATCCAGAAAGAGACCTGGGGGTTATCATATCCAATGACCTGAAGTCATCCAAACAATACGAATAAGCAGTGGGAAAAGCAAACAGAATGCTGGGGTGCAAAGGAGGGGGCATAACCAGTAGGAGGAGCAAAGTGGTGATGCCACTGTATAAATCACTGGTGAGGTCTCATTTGGAATACTGTGTCCAATTCTGGAGATCAAATTTCAGGAAGGACATAGACAGAATGGAAGCTGTCCAGACAAGTGCAACAAAATGATACATGCACTGCACCACAAGCCTTATGAGGAAAGACTCAAGGAACTTAACATCTATTCACTGGAAGAGAGAAGGGAGAAAGGGGATATGATAGAGACTTTCAAATACCTTAGAGGAATAAACAGGGTACAGGAGGAGTGCATATTTCATAAAAGAAAGTGCACAAGGACAAGGGGACATAACATGAGGCTGGAGGGAGGGAGGCTTAGGGGAATGCTTGGAAGTATTTTTTTCACAGAGAGAGTGGTGGATGCATGGAATAGCCTACTAACGGAGCTGGTGGAGGCAAAAACAGTACAGGGATTCAAAAGTGCATGGGATAAGCATAAAGGCACCCTGCTGTATAGCAGAGTGGGGGAAAGGCAGTCCAGATAAGAATAGTGATTGCCAAATCAAGTAGGGAAATGGGCAGACTAGGTGGGCTGTGTGGTTCTTATCTACTGACAGATTTTATGTTTCTATGTTCCCTCTCCAAAACATAATAGCAATCCCAGTAAGTTCAAATTACAGTCAAAGCAATGGCAGCCAATCACTTGCTGCATTCATGTTCCTTACTCAGTGCCCCAAACCTTTCTATCCAACAGGCTTCCCTTAAAAGTAAAACCTGATTGCTATAAACCCATCCACCGATCAAGGTTCTACTTGTTCAATGCCATAAAATCGAAATGAGGGAACCTGGCGCCCTGCTTCCAAAAAATATCTGGCAAGACTGGATGTATGGTTCTTTCTGCAAATCATTGATTTATGTTCAGAAATACATACACATAGTTCACTTTTGTTTGTCCAGTGTATATCCTGTCACAGTTACACTTAATAAAATGTATGCAATAGGTGGTATGAATATCCCGTAAACATTCTGTGTATTTCAGCTACTGTGTAAATAATTTCATTTATGTACATACTAACTATGTCAGGTAATGTTTATGTACATGGCTAGTATGTCATGTGCAGTCACCCATGCCCCCCATCTGCATCTCGCCGGCGCTACTTTCAAACCATAACTGAGCCAGCTGCCTTAATTTCATGAAACTCAGCAGGCCCTGTTTCCCCAAAACATGTGTATCAAAATACAGTGCTTCACACTGTGTAAAATCAAAGCGCTACATCGGCACTGTAAATAAATAAACAATAACTACAGAGTGAAAAAAAAGTAGAGGAAAAGCGCATAGTTAACTAGTAGCCAAACAGGCTGTTCCCCAGTACCCGATTCAGCACGTAAGAACACTACTGACTTTATGAACTGTAAAATGCATCACATTTAAAAAAAATGCAAATTGGATGCCAGCATTTCCAGACCATAACACAGTGTGCTTAAATTTAAATATTGAGCCCTGCACCTGCCAATCAACCCACATAATGTATTAATAAATAGCACCACATGTAAGCACACTCACAGTCCCGCCGTCCCATCCACCATGCACCAACCTGCCTTGAACATCTGTCTAAATGACCACCCCACATCAGAATCCTTGAGACATGGCACCACATAAACTGTCATGACCCCAGTGCAACACTGTCACTCGATAGTTTAAACTGAGAACTTCTATTGTGACAGTGATATCCAGCAACCATTTCTGTTATTTTTTCACATTAAAAGAATTAAAACTACTTGGTCTAAGTGGTAAAAAATAATGGAATATATGCAGGAAGTAGACCAGCTGGGAAATCAGGACTAGTCATTCAGATTGGAACTGGAGGAAATCCTGACACAGATACAAAATGACTCTGAGCCACTTGAAGACCCTCGCCCAGGTCCAAGCCAACAACCTCTACACTCCTCCCACATACCAAAAGTTCAGCAAGAAGGACAACAGAAGGAGCAAGAGGTTCAGTAACTCACACAGGTCGTCAGCAACAGTCTCCTTAACTGAGTTTCAAACCCAGTTATTCAGCATCACCAAACACCACCAATACCAGAAGAGCAGCTATCAACCAGCAGTGCAGTACAAATTGACATGGACAAAATAGAAAATGTTATTGAAAAGGGCAGGAACAGCAACACCACAACAAAAACAAAAATACTGTAGATGTCCAAGTCTCCATAAGGTATTTAAAAGAAACATTTAACATAAATACTGAACTACAGTAACTGCCACCCACTGAGCTAGACAAGCTTCTGTGTCAGTACATAATGAATATCTGTAAAAAAGATGGGACACCCAATGAGCCACTGACAATAAGATCAACCTTCCAGAGTACAGAGCATTATTTGAAACTAAAGATGTAACCCTACTCACTGACCACACACCTCCTGAGTTCCAGTGAAGCAGGCAAGGATGCAATCCAAGCAAAAACAGCTTAAAGGTGAAGGTAGAGGTAACAAGCCCAATGCATCCGACGAGCTTGTACAGACGCTCTTATTGATAAACTGCATACAGCATACCAAAGCCACACCTACATAGTCCCGAGTCACTATTAAACATTATGTGGTTAATAGTGACCATGGACTTTGAGTCTGAGGTAACATGGAAACCAGAGATATACAGTGGGGAGACAGAGTTGAAGAAAGATGAAAACAACATGCAATACATACAATTCAGTCAGAAACGTCAAACTAAAACCAGGTCAGGGGCAAACCTAAGAGACACTAGAAAATTGAAACCAAGGGTCTATGCCACCCCCAGCAACACAGAGCATTGTCCAGGAACAAACTATCTCTGTTACATGTCCCACAGACCTGAAAAGTGCCTTTCAAGAGACTCACCATTTTTCCTTGCCATCAATTTAAACAACAAGCCACAATTCCCAGCATCCTAGTACAAAAATCAACCCGTGGACACTAACAAACTTAGCACTTTAATGAAAGTAATGGTACAAAAAGCTGAAATACAGACTGACAAAAAAATAGTGAACGATTCAGTCAGGAAACATCTTATTCCAAAGACAATGGAGTGGCACTCATAGAAATTATCCAGGTCTCTAGGCACAAACAATTAGAGTTTGAATGATTATTCATGACTGAACGAAGAACAGCAGATCCATATTTCCAAGCTGCTACAACCAAGACCCATCAGCAGCTGAACAGCAAAGTAGAAAAGGAAAAGTATCAGCACAATAACCCCTAACTGGAAAGATGTCATTGGTTCCTGATTTCATTAACCAACAATTAATGCAAAGAGCTTTACTTTCAACATTATACAAGGTAATAAGCATACAAAACATAAATAAAAAGGTATTTCACAACAAATAACTGCTAATCATTATATAGCAATCTAAAAAGCATATACAAGGCTAAAACGTATTGTACACAGTATAGTGAAACGCAGACAAATTGAAATGTGCACAGATAAATGCTATGTCACATACAGAAATGCACAGTATCCCAAATGTTGTTTTTATTTTTGTTCTCAAATGCAGTATTCACTTACAAACCTGCATAAGAACATGTTCAGTTGTATAAACTGCTTTATACAGTAGACCAAGGTGACATGAGAACAGGTCACCATGCCTAGAAGTGAGACTCACAATTGCAAGTAACCAAAAATATTCTAGGGCAAAAATACATTTTAATAACTCACACACACACACACACACACACACACACACACACACAGCATTATGCAAGAATGTAATAAGTAAAGCAGATTAATTATTTCCATCTCTCCTCTTCTGCTCTGTATGACAAACGCAGGTGACTAATACGAATCAGTAAAAAGAAGATGCCCACAGGTAATCGACTTAGACACATTCAGACTAGTAATGGTAAATGTGAGTTGTACTACTAGTCTAGCAAAAATATTTAAATGCAGGGCCTGAGAATGCACCCGATGTTGAAATAAATACAAACCAATCCAAAGTAAATGTGAAACCAAGCAATTAAAGAAGATAGCCTCTGTTTCTAAGAATAAACACTAAACAAATGGCAGTAATGCATAGCAATCCTCATGTGCAATTCCTACAAGATGTACTTGTGCACCAGTGACCTGAAATCCCTCAAAGTACCAATCAGCAGTACTGAGTAGGTACACCTACGTACAGTAAAAGTATATGTCACGTTCATCCCCTACTGCTAAAACACTGCAAATATTTCTTTCCTTGCATAGGTAGCAATGAGTACATCAAAAGCATGTAGTTCATTTATCTAGTAATGTAATTACAAAAATGTAAGCAATCAAACATATGTTTGAGCCCACACATCCCATTTTCTTCAACATGTTATGCAATTCTAACCCCTAAACAGACTACCCAAAAAACTGCACTATGTTATTACCACAGAATTTGTGGCAGACAAAAAACCATGTAATTTCCCAAGTACAGCTGAAATTCTGCCATGCACTAACACAATTTTGTAAGAAGGGAATTGTGTGACATCAGTTGACTGCTACAAAAACTCCACGAGCTGCAGCCAGCATGTAGTTTTAAACAGTGACTGAATTGCAAATGGCAGCAAAATTTACTAGGCATAACTGACAGAGCAAGGAAATAAAACAAGCATTTGTCAATGCCAAATGTTGCTTGCTTCTATGTGCTGTTTAGGTATTTGGAAGTCATTGGAGTGCAAATATTGAAAATTCGCAAACTTACGAGCGTGCGTAGGAACTGCGCAACGCACGCTCGTAAAACAGTCATTTTTAGGAATTTGTTCACCAAATTTTCAACACAGCCATTTTAAGACCTCTGCTCATGAACAGTGTCACTGTGATTTTCTTAATGTGTCCCATACAGTGATTTTGCACACCGACTGCACCACTGCGTGCTACATGGGCGGAAACACGTTTTGGGCGACATGTGAAAAATGGCAGCTGTACTGCTCGTAAGGAGGTATGGTAAAATGACAATGTTGAAAATCTGGAGTGAAAATATTGAAAATTCACAAACTTACGAGCCTGCGTAGGAACTGCACAACGCACGCTCGTAAAACAGTCATTTTTAGGAATTTTTTCACTAAATTTTCAACATAGGCTTTTTGAGAGCCCACCTTATGAACACTGGTGGTGTCATTTCATTAATCGGTGCGGAAAGGTGATTTCGTGCAGTGACTGCGAAATCACCCTTCGGGCCCAAGTAATGCCATGACAGTGCAAGAATTCATGAGGAGGGGTCCCAAAAACCCCATGCTGAAAATTTGGGGCCAAAATTCCCAAAATGCCTGAGATATGCAACAAAGTTGAAAAACCCTATCTATCCCATTATACAGCTTACCGCATTTCCTCAGTTCGCGTCGGCTTTGAAGAGTGCAGACGGTTCCCGTCCACCGATGATCGCCGCGACGTTGTCCCGGAGGTAAGTATGGGTGAGGGGAGGTGGGGAGGCAGGTGCAGTGGGTGGGTGCGGGTTGTGGGAGGGGCAGGAGACTACAAGGGACTGTTTTTTATTCACAGGTTTTTTAAAGAAGACAATGCGGGCCGTTGCCACACTGGGTGGGCTCCCAGCATGGCAGCAGGAAGAGCTGTTTGGGGGCGTGGAGCCGACGGGGATTGGGCACCCCTGTTGGCCAAAACAGATTTGCCACGCTGGGGTGGGCCCTGCGTGGCACCGGAAAGCTTTTGGGGAGGGGCATGAAGCCTGGGAGCCGACGGGGGATTGGGCACCCCCGTCGGCTATAACAGTTGTTGTGCATGGCACCTGGACAGCTGTTGGGAGGGGGGATGTAAAGCCGATGGGGGATTAGGCACCCCCGTCGGCCATACAGTGTATGCGTAGGGGGGAGCGCATCAGCACGCAATATGCGTTCTTGCGCATGTGTGTGCATAGGGAGGAGAGCTGTGCTCACTGAAGTGGAGCTCTCCCTTTCAACTGTATGCCACTGCATTTTGGAGCTGTCATAGACAGCTGCAGCACTCATTGTGGAACTGGGTCTGCGCCTGCAAACACACTGACTGCATTGGAAGAGGGGCTGACACACCTCCGAAAACTCGGATGATGGCACTATGTTTCTTGCACATGCATGCAAGCAACATAAAAACTGACTCAATTATTTATTATACATACACAGCAACCCTTCCCCCAACACTCCATAAAGGTAAATCATACAGATGTAAATTTCCTTAATGTTGTTTTTTGTTTCTCAACAGCTCAGCAACGAACAGTGGCAACACAGCTGAATTGAAGAAACACCATGAACAGCAATACGTAACACAGTAATGTTCAGCAAGTTCTCCAAAGAATAAGTCACACTGTTAGTATTAACACTAATAGACATGCCAAAATTATAGTGAAAATCATCCCTTAAGGGTGAATGGTACCATATGTCTGGTCAAACAAACCATATTTATTTCTAGATTATAATTGAAAGTAATTCGAAATCGAAGTAACGACAGTTGAAAAATGTCTGTTTCTAAGTACTATGCCCTTCAATGATTACTCTTGCATGTATTTCCAACTTCTATCACTAGATACTTGTTTTTCAATAAAATGTGATTTCTTAAAAGTTAGTATAATTATAATAGTAACAGCTTGACTACATTTCATTTGTTTTCTTAAGTCACTTTTCAAAAAAAGGAATAAATTAATTGTTCAGTTGATATCTTCCTATCTATGTTCTGTTGAATAAAAAAAGAAACTATAACTTACCAGTTATTGACTAGTTCTGTCATAGGTATTCCACAATAGAGTAAGGGTGCAGAAATAATCCATAACCCCAAAAAATAGATGTCTCACAATGGGTAGATCCACAGTAAATGCATCTTAAATTGCAAATCCAATGTAGAGTATGACAAAAAAGTCCAAAAATAAGTGCCTGATGTAAAACTACTATTCTTGTTTACCCCCAAATGGCATATTAAATATATCTGAGTCATGATGAAGGTAAGAAAAAATCCATGACATAAAGATAGCAGGACCACTGAAGAGAAATAGTACCAAAATCCAGGAAAGGATTTCCAGCAATGCCAGGACACAAATCTTTGAACCCAGACAACAGTCAACCCATTCCCCTGTAAAATCCCAGGATATGGCAGACTCCTTTGTGACCCAAAGCCAACAGGTGAAGTGCTGACTCCCGGCTGCTCTGTCTGTACAATCCCACTCCTTGTCAAGGTAGAAGCTTGACATCAGCAGCAGGTATCACGAAGACTAAACCTTCCCAAGGCAAGTTTCAGTAATTCTCCAGCAAGTTCCTGCAACCCATCCTACTCATCCTCGAAACTCTGACTAGGCCATGAATGCTGCAAACAGCAGGCCACCACACGAGGTATCCTACACGATCTGCTACTCAGTCCCATCTGACAGCAAACATTGCCATTACGCAAATCTCGTCCTTATGCATGATTGACATGAGCCACCACAAATCAGCAACATTTTTCCACGGTCACAGTATCCAATCAAAAGACCCATACAATGTTCATTCATAAATCCAACCAATCAAATTTCACACTTGATCTTATTCACAATCGTATATACTCACACCTACAGCAATGACCTGATCACACGTAATCCCTCACTAATGCTGTAAAAATATTAAAAAGCGAAGTAAAACCCAATTTAAAAAAAAAAGCACAAATCAAAGGGTCCAATTGGATAAATTGAATACATGATGTCTCTCTGTTATATACGCTATTTATTTGAATTCGCTGTGTGTGCCCTCGGGACCTCACTCATGGCTCCGTCACTTATGAGGTCAACCGAGGTCATGGTTAGGAATGAAAGCCTGACATCCAAAATCTCATCATACGCAGTCCCGACACCATAATCCCAGCTGTTAAAACGCCAACAATAACTTGTTACCGACTTGATGAAATCCTGACTTTTGGCAACATTTATTTATTTATTTGAGTTCTGGTAACCAGGTAAGTCCACTGAGACAATTACAGTCCCTTTTTCAGGGTCAACCTGGGGTAGAGAAAGGCAAATACAGAATGGTACAATGAAACAAGCATAACTACAGTACAGTCAGATAAAGCAGATATACATACAGTAGTTGAGTACAAAAATTGGCATACAGTAAAAAGGAAGCATAAAAAAGCATTATACATTAAAATAACAAGGCATAAGAAGGTATATACAGTCTTCACTATGTACAAAGATACAAGGCTAATACATTTGAGTTCATGAGATAAAATCCTAGAGCTGAGGGGAATAAATTATGGGATATGGGGCAACTAGCAAAAGGCATAGTAAGATAAGGAGCAGGGAAGGAGAAGAAGGAAGGAGGGGTCAAGGGCAGGTAGGAGGAGGAGTGAGAAGAGGGAGGAAGGTTCAGGGGTAGGAAGGAAGGAGGAGAGACGAGTAGGGCAGAGTGAGAATAGGTGAGGCATTAGCGGAAGCAGGAGCATGATACAGAGCTGGAGAGAGAGGCAAGCAAACGTTACTTCGCATGTATATATCTGGCATTAAGTACACAAGCCAATGGAAAAGTAAATGCCCTTCCCCCCAACTTTCCTGCTGTTCAGCAACATAACACAATAGTATTCAAGATTACTTCTTTGTACTTCCTTTACCACATGTGGAAATAGCGACAGCTCAGAGCGGACTTTTCTTCTGATCGGCAACACCAAAGAATAGTGTATCTGACGTTTCTAACATTTTAAAATATCTTTATGTGACCCCTAGGTGGTGTTATCCCAAGGGCTACTACCCCTGCCAGCTTGGCTAGTAGCAGGTTAAGGGGCCTGAGTTCTGAAATGGGTGCCTCCACCGAGGTCAGGGTTGGTAGTGGTCAAGCTAACCTGGGCACAGGCCTCCGGACACTGTAACCCCCTCTTTCCTTACTAGTGGCCAGAACAATACACAATAATCACGTTCACAATACCCTGATACACCACACAAGTATCCACACTGTTTGCACTTACCACCAAGGCTTCCTCTGGCTCTGCCCTGGGGACCCACTGTAAAACAGATATACACAGCAAATAACAGCAGTACAGTACTCTTGCACAAACTGGAACCACAGTCAGGGTAAATGCAAAAAAGAATTAGATCTCATTTATTTAAGAGACTTGAACAAGGGAGGGGCTAATCAGGTTAATTTGCTTAAAGTCTGTATCAATCAAACAGTTATGCATGCACTTCAGGATCCATAAACAGTCACACACCGTGGGTACCCAGATGGAGAACGGTGAGCTAGCCAGGAACATTGCAGCTGGTTGGGGCCCTGTGATGGAAGAAAAGCAACATGCACAACACACACTATTTATAACCCAGAGCTGGAGGGCTCAGTTCGTGAAAAGAAAACAACAAGACAATCAGATGACATACTTTTAGATTAGGCTGTTGTTGCAGGGATCTACCCTGATGATTACTCATGATACCCAAGACTGGACACAGGCTGGACGAAAATTGAGACAGTAGGTGGTTAATCTGGAGTGCCAGGAGAAGCAGAGCCCACACGAATCACCAAGGCGTCATTCCTGTTCAAGCGTGGAGCAGGGGGCTGATCCTCAGGCAAGTGTCTCATCGGTGGCTTTCTCTGTGCAGTGGGTAGTCTGGCAGGGCCAGAGTGGCATGGCCCAGGCCGAATGGAGATGAAGGCGGATTCAGTCCGATTAGGCTGGCTAAAGCTTCTAGCAAGCAGAACACAGTTCACACAGTGGGGAACCAAATCACGACCCACTTTCAATACACAGCACATTTACATGTAAGAAAATTCTACTGTGCCAGGCAAACCGCTCTCCGGTCATGATCGCAAAGTCTCTGTACAAACCGGGGATTCAAAAGCAGCTGGAAATCTGACAAACCGATCACATTCAGCAAAATCTTCGGTCTTCTTCAGGTATGAGCCTGGTAAAAATCAGTGGCTTACTTGTCTCATAAACTTGGATTTAGTCCGACATAATTCTCTTCTCTCTCCTCTCAGAGGCAGCAGGCAGACATACAGACCACAACTCAGGCCTTTCCACAGTTCTCCCATGCGAAACTACTCAGACGGCTGCTTGACTGTCTCAATCATGTTGCCTCTTCAGCTCCCAACTTAGATCTGACTCAAACTGCAGCAAGCCTGGGAATTTCCCCAAGATCCAAAAGGTTTGCTTGGCTGATTCATCTGTCAGTCACAACAGGAGCTCCCCCTTCAGGTGCAAAAAGGTGCCAAAAGCCCAAAACTACAATTCCTACAGATTTTGACTCCAGACAGCTCCTGTAGTCGGCTCCATTTTAGGTCCCACCAGTACTGATTGATCCATTCGCAGTCCTGGGCCAAATGGTGGGGATAAACAAAACAGTCCTTGCTGCAAAGAAGGTAGGTTAGACAAACTACATTATCATTATCACTCTAAACAATTTTCAACAAATAGTTACATCTTTAAACCGAGCTCCTCTCAGATTACTTATGACTGCAATCCAGGCGCCTTAAAGACACAGTACATAGAGGATATACAGGCACTCTCTGGCAGTCACATTTAAACTGCTAAAGCACTGGACACCAGCCTGGCAGTGAGCATTTAGGCAAGCTCGAGGAAGACTTTTCGAGAACCCCATTTGTAGGGGTTACAAGTGTTTTAACAGAGAGCCATTACATATCCCTTATATACTACATAAGTGGAACTGCAAGACACGTTGTCTAATTTTAATTTGTTTCATTTCTGTGGGGTATTGAAATTTCTAATAACCTGTGTGTGTTTCGAATTGTATATAAAGTCCACAAGGATAATTTCTCATCGGGGCCAAACAAAAGTTATCTTTGGCCCCTTATTGTATTACGTAGATTGTCTATGCCTAAAATCTTAAGCAGGTACTTTCTTCACATTAGGGCCATGTTGAATATTGTAGTCTGGTGGTATAACACTCTTTTGTTGTCATATAATATTATGTTGTTTCTAAATTGCTTATTTTTGCGTATTGTTTTCATTTTTTCAGTATTGTTCCTAGACTTACCTCTGAAGTCTAACATTAGGTGTTGCTGTGAGAAATACAATGCTGGTATCACCTTTAAACAGGAGGCTGACCTTGAACCTCTGATGGGCTAACCTCCCGGGACCCAAAATGTAAATGGGACTGTAAATGAATTAGTTTCTGGATATAACATATGTGGATAATGTAATGGTGAACAGACACATACCTGAAAGAAAACCATGCTTCCATTGTTACATTAACCCATTTTTCTGAGTCCCGTGTAGTTGTGAGAGGGAACACTTTCATCTCACCTGCATTACAAGGTTCCTGGCTGCTGTGGATGTAATGCATATGCTAACATGCGTAATGCTATCATGCTGGGATGTCTGGATCAGCAGCAGCTTTAAGAGGCACAAGCTGGGAGTCTGCAGCTAAACTAACACTTTTGGTTGCATGTTTGCCTGAGACATACAGCTTAGTTTGTGTAAACCACAAATGTGATTACAACTGGGAAAGCCCTTGATGGTTTGGTAAGCTTGATATTTTAATATCTGTGTTTACTTTTGAGACTATATATATATTACTAAGTTTAAAATGTATTTTGAGAAGAAATATTCCTGTTATTATGTTATGCTGCATAGCAGTCATGTTGAAAGTGTGCTCTACATGTTTATGAATTACAGCACCACTGCCCCTTTGATAAAGCTGGCAAGGCAGCGAAAACATTTGGGGCAGAAGTTTAGTGGCCAGAGCAATTTAACAAAATATTCTGATGAACTTTTTTAAAAAGATGGTGCTCACTGGTGATTCACTCATCTGCTGTTTGGATTGAATTACAGCTGCCAGATTCGGGATCACCTTTCTAACCTCTGTAGGTCCCTCTGACTCTCTCTTACCACCTCCTCGCTGTCAACACTGCCACAGAGTTTAGTGTTATCTGCAAAGAGACATATCTTTCCTTACATTTTTTCTCCTATGTCACTGACAAATATATTGAAAAGGACTGGCCCCCGACCCTTAGAAACATAGAAACATAGAAGATGACAGCAGATAAGGCCCGCAAGGCCCATCCAGTCTGCCCATTTTTTCTACCTTATGAATGTGCCATAGGCTTTTACTCTGTCAATGGCCTACCTATTCATACTCATATGTATTTTTCCCTTATGCCTATCCCACACCTGTCTGAAACCCTGCACTGTATTCATATCTACCACTTCCTGAGGTAGGCCATTCCATGCATCCACCACCCTTTCTGTGAAAAAGAACTTCCTCACATTACCCCTAAATCGGTCTCCCTCTAATCTCATGCTCTGTCCTCTTGTCCTGCTATTTTTCTTATATTGAAACATGTTAGACTATTTCACTTTGTTAAGGCCCTTAAGGTGTTTAAATGTTTTGATCATATCACCTTTCTCCCTCCTTTGCTGTAGGGTATACATATTGAGCTCTGTTAATCTGACCTCATGTTTTCTGATGCAGTCTCTGCACCATTTTGGCTGCCTTTCTCTGGACTGCCTCCATTTTGATAATGTCTTTGTGAAGGTGCAGCCTCCAGTACTGCAGGCAGTACTCCAGATGGGACCTAACCAGTGTCTTGTAAAGAGGAATTATTACCTGCCTCTTACGACTTGTGATACTCCTACTAGTACACCCCAGCACCCCCCTAGTCTTACCTACTGCTTTAGTGGTCTGCTTGGATGATATCAGGTCATCTGTGATAATCAATCAATCAACCAATCAATATCTTTATTTATCCAGTGGCACCATTGAGCAAGCTCATTTACAAGGTGGACCTGCGGTCCTACAGTAATAATACAGAAAAACAAGTTACGATAGTACAAACAGTAAAAATAGCTGCTATTATAGTAAAAATGCACATTTACAGGTAATATACATTGAACATAGAACTACTCATGGATAATGAACTTGTGCTGGATCCAAGCCCAAAAACTGTGCATTTCATAGTGGGAAATGTTAGGGAAAGGGTAGGCATACCAGATAGAAGATATCAAGCACATAATGTAGGGAGAGGTGGGGAATAGGGGCGCAAGTGAAGAGGACCCAATTGTTAGAGCAGAGTGAGGGATTGGGAGGGCGGAGGACCGTACGAAAGGCGACAAAGCGATTTTTGCCCCAAAACACGGTGACATATGGAGGAGAAAAGCTGCCGTTGTACTAAGTGCAAGAGGAGGAATATAGTAGCAGGGGTATAACTGGGAGGGTCCTGGAGGTTGGGGCAGAGGGAGGTGTTGGATGGACGAGGGACCGAATATTTTTTTGGGCGAAAGACGATAATTATCCCCAAGTGTGGTAGCATGTGCTAGAATCAGGCTGCAGCTGTTCAGAGCATCAAAGAATAAGACATGGGAGTTCGGCAATAAATCCTGTGGATCTGTTGGTGGGCGTGCTAGAGGTAGAGGCACACATTTCAGCTGGGGGGCCGCCATTTGCGGGCCACCATTTGAGGGAGGGAGGTTAGTTAGTGTCTGTAAAGCAGCTGCAAATTTCCGTAATGCCATCATGGTAAAGCCTTTTGAACAAAAGGGTACTTACTGGGGTTTTCAGCGTAAGTATTTTTTAGGTTATATTCCATATTGATGGGAGTGTGAATCCAAAGGCAGCTCTCCCGACTCGTGTGAGTGCCCTGGGTATATTCAGCAGGAGTTGGGAGCAGCTTCTAAGGGAATAATTCCTGGGCAGAATTGGAGACAGACAGTCGACGATGTATTGAGGGAGTTTGCCACTGAGGGCTCTAAGTGTCCAGAGTGCTGCATTAAAGTTGTGCCTATAGTGAAGTGAGGTCCAGCCTGTGGCAGCATATAGTGTGCAATGATGGGTAGAGAAGGGGAGGTCAGTGATGAAGCGTATAGCTCTGTGGTAGAGCGTATCCAATTTTACAAGATAGGAAGCCACACAGCTACTGTATATGAGTCTGCATAGTCAATTGAGGACAGGAACGTGGCTTGGACTAGTCGTTTCTTTGCGTCTGCTGTAAGAAGTCTTCTTATCCTGTAAAAAAGGCCAAGTCTTTGTCTTAATTTTTTCAGCAAGTCTTCCAGGTGGTCAGTGAAGGAGAGTTTACAGTCGATCCAGACCCCAAGATGTCTGAATTTCGGAATGTACTCTAAGCACTCTCCCAGCATCGTGGTTATTGGGGGGAGGGAGTCAGTAGCGCTTGTGTAGTTTGCGGGGGGAAAATAAAATGGCTTTAGTTTTCTTAGCATTTAATAGCAGTTTTTTATTGATTAGTTGGAGTTGCAGGAGGTTGAAATCTTTTTGTAGGTCAGTACAAGCTTCTATTGCTGTGGGACGACTCAGGTTCAGCACTGTGTCATCTGCGAATAAGTGAATACTTGCATCCTTGATTCCCTCATCAATGTTGTTGATATACACTGTGAAGAGGAGGGGACCTAATATGGATCCCTGAGGGACACCTCTTTGTAAGTGTTTTAGGGCAAATAGTTTGCCATCCGCTTTCACCTGCTGGTATCTGTCTGTCAGATATTCAGAGAACCAGTTTAGAGAAGTAGCATCCAATCCTAGTGTTTTAGCGAGTTGAGGAGCAGGTCGTGGTCAACTGTGTTGAATGCTTTGCTGAGGTCAAGAAACACAGTACATACTGACTTTTTATGCTCCAACTCCAGTTGCCAGTCATTGGCTACTTTAGCTAATGCCAAGACTGTACTGTGGTTGGCTCTGAATCCGGATTGAAGGGGGTTTAGTAATTTTTCTCTGTCAATGAAGGATCTTAGTTGGCCATTTACTATTTTTTCCAGTAGCTTCAAGAGTGTGGGTAGGAGAGAAATTGGCCTATAGTTATTAAGGTCGTAAGGGTCTCCAGATTTAAATAGTGGGATAATGTGTGTGATCTTCCATATTTGAGGGAGGGCACCTTGTGCTAGGGACAGGTTGAATAAATGAGTAATAGGCACTGTCAATACGTGGCATGCTATCTTTAGGAAGTATGGTTCAAGTGCATCTGCGCCAGCACTTTTCTTAGTATCCAGGTGGAGAATCAAGTCTTCCACTTCTTAGAGGGAAACTGATGAGAATGAGAAATGTTGACTAACAGAGCCAACATTTGGTGGGGTCATGCCAAGTTGGGTGCACAGGCTACATGCAGGCAAGTTATTGAAGGCTAAGCCTGCTGTGGGGAAGTGCGTGTTGAATGTCTGCAGTATCTCTTTTTTGTCATTGATTACTGTATTGCCAGAGGTCATTTTTGTAGGGAGCATATTTTGTGACGTGGCTCCCGCCTGTACTTTGATTGTGGCCTAGAATTTGGAGGGACAATTGGCTGCAGTATCTAGTTCTGCTTGGTAATAGCAGGCTTTAGCTTCCCTAATCAGATTGGTGCAGCGATTTCTGACTGTTCTAAAGAGGTGCCAATCTTCCTCTTTTTGGGATTTGCGGGTAGTTTTCCAGAGTTTATCCCTGGACAGTAGTGCAGCCTTGAGATCTTGAGTGAACCAACAGCATTTCCTAGCCTTTATGCGTATTTTTGACAGAGGCGCATGTAGATTCATGGCGTAGGTAATGATTTCATGTAGTATAGCATATGCAGTTTCCACTGTTTTAGCAAGGTAAAAACTCTGCCACAAAGGGGAGTTTTTTTTAGGTCAAGTAGGTATGCCTTTGGGTCAAATGACCTGGTTGACCTTTTGGTGGAGAATTTGGCCGTAGTTGGACTTTGTTGGCTGCCCAAACTCCAGCTATTAGGCAATGGTCACTAATATCCACGTCAAAGGTTCCAACATGGGAGAAGGAATGGGGTTTATTCACATGCAGAACATCCAGAAGGGTACTTTTGGTTGTATTCTTTTTGTTGAAATGGGTGGGCTCTTCGTTGAGTAGAGTGAAACCAAGAGAGTCACAGAAAGATTTAAGCGGGTGACCGGCTACCAACAGCCAATCATAGTTTAGATCCCCGAGGATAATTGTTTCCAGGGGGCTAGTGTCCAAGATAGTTGTAAGATAGGACAAGAGCTGAGTACCGGCAGATGGTGGTCTATAGCATCCTATGACTCAGAGTGCTAATGATGGGAATAGGTCGATTTTTATGTCCAGGCACTCAAATCCCACTACCAGTGAGTTAGAGTTAAGTGTTGATGCCACAAATCTAACTTTGATGTAGATGGCAACCCCACCTCCTCTGGATTGCCTATCGCATCTAAAGATCTGGTAGTTAGGTATATTAATTACGCTATTTGGCGTAGAGGGCAGAAGCCAGGATTCTGAGATAACAAGCACATCTGGCATTGTATGGGTGGTCCAAGCCTGGATTAGGGTGAATTTTTCAGCAGGCTGCACACGTTAATGTGCATAAAACTAATACCTTTAAGAGATAGTGACTCAGAAGGGGAGGTAAGTTTATTTATGGGCCCTGGATTAAGCTTGACATTGCCAGAGCAGAGTAAGAGGAGGAGTAGCAATTTTTTCAGGGATTCAAGTGAAAGGCAATAAGCTCGAGGCTTTTTCCGGCTTGGCATGGAGGAGGAACTGGGGTGCCAAACTTTGTTTTTTAATTTATGCAAGTCTAAGGACACTGAGGCTAATACGCTGGCTGTGTAATGCCACTGGGAGTAACTCAAATTAATTAGAGATAAGGAAGGAGGCATAGACAAACCTGCAATAGTTGCTCTTCGAGAAAGGTAGTCCACCTGGATCAGTTGGCAAGGAGCCTTGGCATAACATGTGATGTGTAGAGTCAGATTGGGCGAGCAGTCTTCAGGATGAGGATGTGGTGTACCCCCAGTCTCAAATTTTTCAGATAATAAGCCAGTAAGGAGTATGATACACAGTGCAGTCAGGAGAAGGAATTGCCATGAGGCTGCCATAATTGCAGTTGTTGGGTAAATGAGGGAATTTTGATAACAAGGGTAGCTCACCGGCTGCTGGTTGCAGGATTCCCCTGGCGGAACCCTGGCAGTAACAAATTGTTTAATAATAAAGAGAAGGCAGGAGATTCATCAGGGATGGGAGTGGGCGGTGCTAATGGGTCTATATAATAGCACACAGAAGGGGGGGGGATGGGCCGGTGGGTGAAAAATTGCAGCTTTGCCGTACCTCTCAAGTGGTGGAGTCTGATGAGGCGGTCTCGGGCGGCGGCTTTGCAAGCGCCGACCCCCCGGTGTCCACAGTCCACATGGAGGGCATCTGAGCTGGGATCCCTAGCGGGTTCTCGGCTAGAGAAAGGAGAGAGGAGCTCAAATTAATAGTGGGGCAACACAAGGCTAGCAGTCTGAGCGAAAACAGCTCAATTATCAACTGAAAAGTGTACGATTTCCTTGGTGCCTTGCAGTCTGGAGAGAGCTACAAAGTCACCAAGGGGCTGTAACACTTGGTTGCTGGGAACATTTTTAGACCATAAACACAGTTTTTTGCCAAATCAGTCACAGTTCAGTAATTTGTAGTACAATTTTCAAGTAAAACAGTGCCTTAGCAAGACAGGATATGCTAGTCAGCAAGACAGGATATGCTAGTCAGCAATAAGCAAACCTAAAGTACCAAATGGTATGCCTCAGCCATACAGAATGAGATAAAGCTGCTAGAAGGTTTAGTTGCAAAAAGGGGATGGGAGGAATTGCAGTTGTTGACAGTAAGTAACCAATAAATTGAAACATCAGATAGGAGTGGGCGGAGACTGTGTGCATTTAAAGGAGGCCTGGGAGGGGGAGTGGGGGTGGGACGAAAAATCAAGGGGAAGGTTGCAGAGCTAGCACTGAATCAGTGCTCATACAGTTGGAGAGAAACTGCAGTGGGGGGAATGGTAAGTTACTTTACACAGGCCAGGCAGAACAGGCTAAATTAAAATATATAAATTAGAAGCCGAGTACGGGGATGCAGGTTTACATTAAGCCACACATCTCGGGTGCTCCTGTCTCAGGTGAGTGAGACCAGCCAATCAGGGAGATCTACACAGGCATGGAGCCAATAGCGCTACCCTGAGAAGGCGCTGAATTGAAAACAGCAAATTGCAATTGATGATCCGGTTCAGCGTTCACACAGCCCAGAGAAATCGTGGCAATTTTTCAAGTGTCATACCTTATCTATCTCTTTGGGGGGTAGGTGGATCAGGATCCTTGCACCATAGAGGTGCTATAGCTGGATCGTGACCACTGCCCAAGGGGGCAAGTGGCACCTTATCTATCTCTTTGGGGGGGTCGGTGGGTTAGGCTCCTTGCACCATAGAGGCACTATGGCTGGATCGTGACCGCTGCCCAAGTCTCTTTCTTCCCTTGTGATTGCCAACAACTCCCTTCCTAACCTATAGGTGGCTTCAGGGTTTCTCTTCCCTATGTGCATGATCTTGCACTTCTTTGTATTAAACCCCAGTTGCCACTCTTCCGATGATTTTGCCAGTTTATCCAGATCTCTTCTCATTCTGCCCACCCCATCTGGATCATCTACTCTGTTGCAGATCTTGGTGTCATCTGCAAACAGACAAGTCTTACCATCCAGTCCATTTGCAATGTCACCGATGAAGATATTGAAGAGGACTGGCCACAGGACTGATCCCTGAGGCACCACACTTGTGACTTGCATCTCTTCTGACTGCATACTGTTTACCATCACTCTCTGTTTTCTGCCTGCCAACCAGTTTCCTACCCAGTTGACCAACTTCTGACCCACCCCGAGCCTACCCAGCTTATTAATCAATCTTCCATGTGGAACAGTATCGAAAGCTTTGCTGAAGTCAAGGTAGGTGACATCACCTGCACCCCCTTGGTCCACCACTCTGGTTACCCAGTCAAAGAAATGTATGAGATTAGTTTGACAGGACCTTCCTGTTGTAAACCCATGCTGTCTTGGATCCTATTCTCCTATGGATTCCAGGTGTTGTACTATCCTTTCCTTAAGGAGTGCCTCTATAATCTTGCCCACTACTGAGGTAAGACTGACTGGTCTGTAGTTCCCTGCCTCCTTCCTGCTACCACTGCTGTGGAGAAGAATCACATGAGCCCTTCTCCAGTCTTCTGAGACCTCTCCTGTGCTCAGAGACTCACTAAACAGTTCTGCTAATGGCTCTGCTAGTTCCACCCTTAGCTCCTTTAGTACCCTGGGATGTATGCCATCCGGTCCCATTGCCTTTCCCATCCTGAGCTTAGCAAGCTCTTGTAGGATCCTTTCTTTTGTTAAGGGACTTGGGCACACCTCCCTCCCCCTGTGTCCATGGTACTGAGTTTTGGGTCCTGCCCTACCTTCTCCTCAGTAAATACTGAACAGAAGTATCTATTTAGGATAGATGCTTTTCCTTGGTCCTTCTCCACACACTCCCCCTTATCCCCTTTGATCTTATCAATAACCCCTCTGGAATTTCTCCTTTCACTAATGTATCTATAGAAAGTCTTGTCCCCCCCCCCTTTTACTGTTCATGCTAGTGTTTCCTCGGTTTGGGCCTTTGCCTGCCTTACTGCCTTCCCTGCTTCCCTTAGGGAAGTTTGGTATGCCTCCCTATCTTTGTCCTGCTGCTTTCCCTTATATTTTCTGAAGGCCAGTCTTTTGGCTCTGACCTTTTCTGCTACTGTTTTTGAGAACCAAAGTGGTCGCCTTCTTCTTTTGCTCTTGCTTTTCTTCTTAACACAATGGGATGGTGCTTCAAGTACTGCATTGTTAATGCTTGCCCACTTTGCCTTTACTCCCTCACCTGTATTTCTTCTTGCCAGGGATAGCTTAACTTTGTTGGCCATCTTATCAAAGTCAGCTCCTCTGAAGTCCCATATTTTTGCATTGGAATTGGATGATTTAGTTCTAGTGGCCAAATTGAACCATACCATGTGATGGTCACTGGCCTCCAGGTGACCTTCTACCCGGAGTTCTGTGTTCCTTTCCCCATTAGTCATTACTGATCTAGGATGGCTCTGTCTCTTGTGGGCTGTTGTACCAGTTGTTTGAGGCTCTTCCCCAGCAGGGAATCCACTGTGTGTCTAGTTCTGGTGGATGTTCCTGCTGGTATTGATCAATCTGTATCTGGCATGTTGAAATCTCCCATTATCAGAACCTCCCCTTTAGCTGTCATATTTCGTATATCTTCTAACAGTAATGTGTCTATGTCCTCTCCCTGATCTGCAGGCCTGTAGACAACCCCAGTTCGTATGGCTGTCCCATTTCCTGTTTCCACGGTGACCCACAGTTCTTCTGGCTCCTTATGTGTATTCTGAATTTCTGTAGCTTCAATATTTTCATTGACATAAAGGGCTACTCCCCCCCTCCTTTTTTGCACCTCTGTCTCTTCTGAACAGTACATAGCCGAGTACTGAAGTCTTCCAAGTGTGGTTACTGGTGAACCATGTCTCGTTAATGACTACTATGTCTAGTTTAGCCTCTGTCATTGTTGCCTGCAGGTCTGGGATCTTGTTTCTCAGATTACGGGCATTTGTGTACATGATTTTTCATTGGTCAGATTTTGGTGCATTGGTTGTTGGGTGAGGTCTGGCTTTTCCCCTGCATGTCATATGGGGAGCCAGACCTTTTCCTTACCTGATGATGCAAATGAACTACAAACAAGCTGAACTTCTGTTTGATCACTAGCTGAGGGGGGAGGGTTGTTCTTCCCATTGGATGTATCAGGTGCTGCACCCCTCTCCCCATTTGCTAGTTTAAATATTCTGCAAAGACATCAAACTTCTGCCCCAATGCACTGACTCCCTCCTTAGTCAGATGCAGTCCATAAAATGTAAAGAACTTTCACTCCCCAAACTGTTGCCAGTTACCTACAAATATGTGTCCTTTTTCCTGGCACCAGCCCTTGAGCCACATGTTTGGCTTCCCTATCTCCCCTTCTCTGACCTTCTGTCCATCTGTCCCTCTCTACCAGACCAGCAGGATCTCAGAGAAGGAGATGCCGGGCGAAATGGATGACAGTTTGTCTCCCAGCCTGGTCAGGTATTCCTTGGTCTCCACAACTGACCAGCTTGAGAGATTGTTAGTCCCTATGTATACCAAGACATCAATGTTTTCTCCTGCTTCCTGCATGATTTTAGCAATGTGGTCAGTGTCTCTTCACGCTGATGTACCTGGGAGACATCTAACAATTACCCCCCAGCTGGAGGTAGGTATCAACTCCCTGAATCATGAGATCTCCTATGATCAGAAGTGTTTTGGGTTTCCTTTTTGCTTTGATTTTTGTTTTGGTCCCAGTTGTGGGTGAGTTTTGTTGTGTTAGCTCCTGTGCTGCAGTGTCCTGCTCTGCAGTGTCCTCCGCCCCTTTGTTTCATTTTGGAGCTAGACACAGATACCTGTTTGTAGTTTTTATATGGTTTGTGGAGGTGATATGTTGGACAGCATTGAGTGATGGGGCACTCGATTCCCCCCCAACCATCTGCCAACCTCCCAGACCAACTACCGTCTGTGGTCGAGGTGCTTCAGTTGGATGTTGGGGAAATGGCAAGCAGTTCTTATATTTTCTCCTGAATTTGTGATTTGAGGTACGCAATCTCTGCCCATGCTGCCTAGAGCTGAGCCCTTAGATCTCCAATGGTCCAGTATGTAGGACAGCATCCAAAATCCTGTATAGCTGCCCATTTGAAAAGTGTACGGAAGTGCCTACAGTTAATAATATCCATTCCACTTGAGTTGCTGAGTTTATAGGCTGGTCTGAATAATTAGAAGGAGGAAAATGAAAGCAAAAGTTAGATTTATTTTTTATAACTTGTTATAATGAGTTAAATTACTTGTGCCCCCATAAGTGAGGTCACTGAGTGGATACCGCTCTGATCCTCCCCTTCCTGCTTTGCTATAGGAAATGTCATGACTGTGCTATGCTATAAAAGGAGTGTAGCATGGGGTGGTTGGGGATGGGGGTGGGTGATGGGCCCTTCCCCTGCCAAAAAAGAAGAACCACGGGCTAAACAAACAAAGAGGTAAGAGCAGAAACAGTCAACCAACAACAAATGCAGTAGCGCTGAAAGCTTAGGTAAATGATAGATAAAACTGGAAACCCTGTAAGCACCACTTGTAACAATTTCACATAAGATATACCCTGCAAAAACATTATTCTACAGAGAAAAATAAAGCAGTAACAGAAGATATGCCTTGCAAAAAAACAGTTTGAATCAGAGATGATTGCAGCAGTAATGTGTAAGCGCAGAACAGTAACAACCCTGTAGGCACACCCTGTAATAATGCAGCAGAAGGTATGCCCTGCAACAGCAATTTGAATCAGAGAAGACTATAGCAGTAAAATGTAAGCAAAAACAGTATCAAATCTTGTGAGCAGAAAAGAAAATAACAACACACAGTAAATCTGCCTAGCAAAAAGAAGACTTAATCTTTTTCCTTGCTCTGATAATATTGCTTCTTGCTCTGTCCTTACAAGCAAACCTAGAAGAAAAGAGCTCAGGTGAAGCTAGGTGCCTTTGCCAGCAAACCTAGTCTTCCATCTCAAAAACACCCACTAACCTGACCTTTTAACCCTTACTTCTGTTGGAAGTTATCAAGACTTTGTCAGCTTCACCCCCCAATTACACTCCTAATCCACTGGAAGACCTGTGGAAGGAAAGCAATTAGCTCCTTCAATGTGAGGAGGACACTGCAGCACCTTTGAGACCAAACAGAAAATGTTTTAGCAAACAAAATAAAATAAAATAGCAGCAAACAGTAATTTTGCTTAGCCTAATGATATATAAAAAAAGTCACAAAAATGTAAGCACCACCTGTAACAATTTCACAGAAGATATACCCTGCAAAAAACACTTTGCTACAGAGACAAATAAAGCAGTAACACAAGATATACCTTGCAAAAAACAATTTGAATCAGGGATTACAGCAGTAACCAGTAAGCACCACCGGTAACAATTTCACATAAGATATACCCTGCAAAAAACACTTTGCTACAGAGAAAAATAAAGCAGTAACAGAAGATATACCTTGCAAAAAACAATTTGAATCAGAGAAGATTACAGCAGTAATCTGTAAGCAGAAAACATTAACAACCTTGTAGGCACACCCTGCAATAATGCAGCAGAAGGTATACCCTGCAATAGCAATTTGAATCAGGGAAGATTACAGCAGTAAAATGTAAGCAAAACACAGCATCAAATATTGTGAGCACAAAAGAAAATAACAACACACAGTAAATATGCCTAGCAAAAAAGAAGCCTTGATCTTTTTCCTTGCTCTGATAATGTTGTTCCTTGCTCTGTCCTTACAAGCAAACCAGGAAGAAAAGAGCTCAGGTGAAGCTAGGTGCCTTTGCCAGCAAACCTAGTCTTCCACCTGGCATCACCACACTTTTGACCTCCCTCTCCTTTGACTTGACCATGTTTACCCCCACTCTTTGCTGCCTCCCCTCAACCAACTTCCCCACCCATTTAACAAGGTCCTTTGCTGCACCCTGATCTTCTAATGTTTTCAGCAACCTTCTGAGTAGCACTGAGTCAAATGCCTTTCCTGAAGTCAAAGTGGACTAGCTCTTCTAATTGTCCCTTATCAACTGCCCTAGTTACCCAGTTAAAGAATACTATCAGATTGGTCTGACAAGACTACCCCACCACAAAACTGTGCTTCATACTATCCTGGAGCCCATTTCTGTCTTATGCCACTTTCTGGCAAGGGTGTGCTATCCCTGCCAATAAATGTGGAGCTGAAATACTCATTAAGCATGACTGCCTTCTGTTCATCCTTCTCTACTATCCTGTCCCTTATATCAGCTTTACAATCCCCCCCTTATCAACCCTTTTCCCCCTAATGTATCTACAAACTGATTTTCCCTTCCCTCAACCCCCTACGCAACATGTAGCTCTGTGTCTACTTTTGTGTCCCTAGCTGTCTTCCTGGCTTCCTTCATCTTTGCTTGTTATTGGCTCCATTCTTCCTCCCCTTTTGGCCCTCACTGCCTCCCTGGCTTTTTTAGAGAATCCGATTGGTCTCTGGTGCCCATTACTGTTGGTAACTGTTCTCAAACATGATTTAGTTGCCTCAAGAATGGCCTCTTTAATTACTCCCCTCCCCTCCGCTCCTTCAATCCCCTGATTTGAGCTACTCCAACCAGCTTATCCTGGATTAATTCATTCATCTGGTCAAAGTCTACTCATCTGAAATCCAGAAACATAGCCTTTGATGAGGGGCTACTGATAACCAGGACCAGTTTGAAAACATGGTGTTGTGTTTACTGGGCCCCAGTGGCTCCTCTACCCACACTCTACCTGCCATTTCCAAATCGGTGAGCACCATGTCGAGAATGGAAGTCTGGCTTGGGATTCCCTAACAAGCTGCACCAGCAAAATTCACACCTCTCTTGAGCATCCAGAAGTGAGTATTATAACATCACATGCCTCACAGGGGTAATCAGGGTGCAGGAGGAGAGTCTCTTTCAAATAAGAAAGAGCACCAGGACAAGGAGGTATGCAATGAAGCTGGAGAGGGAGTTTAGGAGGGATCTAGAGAAGTATTACTTCACTGAAGGTGTTCTAGGTGCCTGGAACAGACTGCCAGCAGAAGTGGTGTAAGCAAAAACAGTAGGGCACTTCAAGCATGTGTGGTATAAACATGGGGGGACTATTAGTAAACAGCCAGGGAGGAGGGAGGGTCACCAGAGACCAGTTAGAGTCTGCAGAAACAAACTAAGCAGAGACTATCTTGGCAGATTGGGTTGGGACAAGTGGTCCTTTTCAGTTGAAAAATTCTGTGTTTCCATGTTTCTGTTTTTAGACACCACACCACTGTTGAGATTCATACAATATGGTATTCTGGCTATCCTCCACAAATAGTTTGCCCCCCCCCCCATGACCACCACTTCTGTCTCTCAAACATCAACTGTTTTAGCATGGCAGAAGGTATTTGCAGTCATAATGATTTAAAGCCTTCCCCTCACCTTGTGTAACTCTCACCTACTAGTGTCACCTTCCTTAATGGCATCAACTACCGTAATTTGGCCTCACCCCGCCCCCTCCCCACAATATTGAAAGACAAGCATTATATTCCCTACCCTACCCCTATCCCAGCAAGAGGAATAACTTTGAATCTGTTGCTGTTAAACCAGACAGATCCCCAAAACTCCCAGCAACCACATTTTCCTCTTTCTGTGCTGTGCCACTATCCTCTAGCTAGCAGGAATCAGGAATATGTTATGCATCGGATACAAAATTCATACAGGTTTAAGCATCAAAACAGATGCTATATATCACACATTTTTTTATTTATTTGAAAATGTTTCACCAGGAAAGGCATACTGAGCTACAATAGCTCATTTCCAGGTGCGTCCTGGAGGAAAGGGGAGATGGGAATGCAATTTGTAAGCAATATCCAATATACATAACAAGCATTTGTCAATGCCGAACATTCACTTGCAGGTATTTGCAGTGGTGTTTGGCATGTATGATGCTTTACCCTAATGCCTTGTGCAATTGATGGTATTTGCACAATAAATTGTCAGCATGACCTTTTTGTTACCCCCATTGTGCGCTACATAGGCGGAAACACGTTTTGGGCAGGTTGTGAAAAATGACAGCTGTACAGCTCATAAGGAAGTGTGGTAAAATGCCAATGTTGAAAATCTGGAGTGGAAATATTGAAAATTCACAAACCTACGAGCGTGCGTGGGAACTGTGCAACGC
This sequence comes from Neoceratodus forsteri, assembly GCA_016271365.2. Classification (NCBI taxonomy): domain Eukaryota; kingdom Metazoa; phylum Chordata; order Ceratodontiformes; family Ceratodontidae; genus Neoceratodus; species Neoceratodus forsteri. Next base: position 1,736,582,836 of record CM057449.1, read on the forward strand.
ACGCTCGTAAAACAGTCATTTTATGTTTGTTTGCGCACATGCTCGAGGAACATTTTGGAAGTAGCACACTTGGAGGTATGCCTCTCTCCAATGCACTGCTCTCTTGAGCAGGCGTGGTGGTCCTGCACCAATCGGTGCAGGAGCTCAGTATGACAGCGGTGTTCCTCTCACTTCAAAGGAAAGCATCGCTGCCATACTGAGTGCAGCCGCTGTCCCCTTGCATTCACGCTGGCCCCCGCTGCGCCAAAGCACCTTCCCCTTAAAGCTTTCTATGCCACGCTGGGAGCCCACTCCTAGTGTGGCAAACGTTGATTGCCGACGGGTGCCAGAGCTCGACTCTCTTCGAGCCAGAGCACGGCTCCGCGGACAGGGCCGAGGTTCTTCCTCCTTTGCCCAATCATTTCTGGTTGGGCAATCGCGCCTGCCCGGACTTCCTGCGCCTCCTGGGTCTCATGGCGGCCTGTACCAGCGTGGTCCGTTGGGCCGCTGGAACATGCGCCCCTCAGTGGGGCTGGCCAGCCAGTGGTCACAACGCCATGCATCCTTGACCAGCTTGTGGATGACCCAGGAGATGTGGAACGCCTCCAGTGGTGGACCGCTCCGTCCCATCTGCAGGAGGGTATCCCGTTTGTCCTCCCCGAGCCGACGGTCTCTCTATCGACCGATGCCTCTCTGATGGGTTGGGGTGCCCATCTGGGGGAACACCGAGCGCACGGCCTCTGGTCCCCACGGGAGTCCCGATGCCATATCAACCTGCTGGAGCTCCGAGCGGTCCGCCTAGCTCTCACCGCCTTTGCCTCGTTTCTCCGGGGTCAAGTGGTCCGAGTCCAGACGGACAATACCACGACCATGTACTATCTAAACCGCCAGGGCGGACGCGCCCATGCTTCTATGCAAGGAAGCTCTCGCATTTGGTCACTGGCACAGCCTGGAGGCGGATCTCCTGGCCATTCACGTGGCAGGAGCCTCCAACACCCTGGCCGATGCCCTGAGCCGGATAGGGGCTGCATCCCACGAGTGGTCTCTCCTGCCGGAGATAGTACAAGACCTGTTCTCCGCTAGCACACCTCTGGTGGATCTGTTTGCCTCCAGGAGAACGCGGCTGAGGCTGTTTCATGCCCGCCTCAGCAGGGCCTCGCTGCAGGGGATGCCTTCGAGGCCGTGGACCCCGGCCTCTTTTACGCCTTTCCCCCGCTCCTGATTCACAGGGTCCTGCTGAAAGCGAGGAGGGACAAGGCGCAGGTGATTCTGATAGCCCCAGACTGGCCTCGCCAGTTCTGGTACCCAGATCTCCTCAGTCTCAGCTCCAGGACTCCGCGGCAGCTTCCAGCTCGCCCGGACCTGCTCTCAGTCAATCAGGGGAAGGTGTTCCATCCGGACCTTCAATCCCTGCACCTGACGGCCTGGTTCCTGAGCGGCTAGAGTTCCAGGCCTTGGGTCTTTCCGACGAGGTCCTCAACGTCGTTGAGGCGTCCGTATGAGTCGACCAGAAAATGCTATGCCTTCAAATGGAAGAGGTTCTCCATTTGGTGTCAGGAAAAGGGCTTGACCCTTTCTCGTGTCCTGTGGCAAGCATTTTGGACTATTTATGGTCCCTATCTAGTCAAGGGCTTAGGTCGATGACTCTAAGGTGCACCTGGCAGCCATCTCTGCTTACCGGGCGCGGGCGGAAGCAGTCAGTGGCGCAGAGAAGGTGGTCTGGCGCTTTTCAAAGGCCTTGATCACATTTCCTCCAGTGCGGGAACCCCACCTCCGTGGGATCTACTGCTGGTACTGGCAAAGCTCATGGGCAAGCCATTCGAACCAATGCACAGGTGTGGTCTCTCACCTGTCGTGGAAGACCGCCTTCTTGGTGGCTATCACGTCAGCCAGAAGGATGGGAGAACTCCAGGCGCTTAGCATCGAGTCTCCTTACCTGGTCTTCCACAGGGACAAGGTTGTCCTGCGCCCCCACCCGAAATTCCTTCCGAAGGTGGTGTCGGAGTTTCACCTTAATCAGGTGTTGACTCTGCCGGTGTTCTACCCCAATCACACCGAGGCTAATATAGGCTCCATACTTTGACCCTAGAAGGGCCGCTTATTATAAGGAGCGACGGCTGAAATTGGGAGAGGTTCGCCAGCTGTTTGTCACCCACGCTGAAGCCGCACCTGGCAGACCTGCAGCCAAGCGGACGATAGGCAGATGGGTCACCTCCTGCATAAATCTCTGCTATGAGTTGGCGGGCATGGAGCCTCCCAGAGGATAAGAGCTCATTCTACCCGCTATACTGCTGCATCGGTGGCTGCTTCCAGGACGCCCCTATCCAGGAAATCTGCAGGCTGCTACCTGGAAGTCAGCACACACCTTCATTACCCATTACCACATCGACCTTGAGTCACGCCGGATGCTGGTTTTGGGGCCTCGGTTCTCCAGTCTCTTTCCCAAGTAAGTATGGGGTGTGCGCCTTGCCTCCCTCCTCCCGGAGAACTGCTAGGAGTCTGCCAGATAGTGTGGATGAACAACATATCCATGTCCCTAGAAATACAGGTTACTCACCTGTAACAGGAGTTCTAGGAATGGTATATGTTGTTCATCCACACGAACCCACCCGACCTCCCCGGCTTCGACGCACAACCTGAGCTTCCAGCGGGCCAGATCTGGCGTCATGGGGCGGAGCCGAGAGTTTTACCACCCGGGTGGGTGGGAGGAGCTAGCTTGAAGACCTTCCGGCAAGATTTAAAGCGGCAAGGAACCTGCCAGATAGTGTGGATGAACAACATATACCATTCCTAGAACTCCTGTTACAGGTGAGTAACCTGTATTTCTAACACATTGATGTGTTGAGATTCTTCCAGCTGAGACCATGTTCCCTGAGTCTTGATTGTCTCATAGGTGGGCTCCCCAGCCTTGACATGAAGCATCCATTGTAAGAGTCATAGTGGGGGCAGGGGGTTGAAATAGGAACCCCCGTGGAGAGATTGGACAACTCCTGCCACCAAAGAAGATCCTTCTTCATGTACCCAGACACTAGGACTCTGTGGTCCAGGTTATCCAGCCGTTGATCCCATTGGACTCCAAGATTCTATTGGGTAACATGCAGTCTGGCTAGAGGAACTGTAGGGATCTCAGCTGCCATCATCCTGAGAAGATGGAGGATTGACCAGGCTGTGGTCTAGCTAGAGTTGGCCACTAATTTGTCCTGTTCCTGCAGGGTCTCCATTCTGTCCAGTGGGAGGAAGGTCCTGCCCTAGACCATATCCAGCACCACCCCAAATGAATTGTAGGCACTGGGAGGGGAGAAGTGGGACCTGGGATAGTTGACTGTTATTCCAAGTCTGAAAAAGAGGTCCAGGGTGAAGGAGAGTGACTCCCTCAGATTGCTCTGTGGTGGGGCCGATAGAAGCCAATCATCTAGGTATAGGCACAGTTGGATCCCTCTGAGGCATAAAGCTGCAGCCACCACTGCTAGACACTTGGTAAAAACCCGAGATGCTGAGGATAGGCCAAAAGGGAGAGCCTTGAACTGGTAATGTTCTCCCTGAAAGGCAAACTGCAGAAAGTGGCTGTGGGCCTGGAAGACAAGGTTGTGCAGGTAAGCATCTTGCATGTCCAACACACAAAGTCAGTGGCTGTTGTGGAGCAGGGGTAGAAGTCCCTGGATGTTGAGCATGTAGAACTTCTTGTACTCAGTGTACAGGATGAGCATGCTGAGGTCCAAGATGGGTCTTTGGCCACCCTTTTTTTGGGGCACTAGGAAGAAATTAAAGTAGTACCCTTCCTATCTGTGTCTGAGCCACGGGCTTTATGGCTGACTTTTGAGGAAGAGCCTGGATATCATCCTCTATCAGAGACAGGTGCCTTGGAGAATAATGGGAGAGGCCTGGGGGGTTGTCCGGAGACCTGTCTGGGAACTCTATGGTGTGACCTCTTGCTGTTAACTGAAGAACTCAAGAGTCCGTAGTTATGTCTTGCAACCCCAGAAGGTGGAGGGCAAATCTTCACCCCCCCATTGGTTCCCTTAGAGTCAGGAGGCCGAGGCGAGTGAGTCAGCAGCTCCTCTGGGGGGCTTCTGGACTTGGCAGGAGGAATACGGGTTCCTGATGCTGTATACCAGCATTTGGCCTGGCCTTTGGCAGGGGCATCTTTAGTCTGGCATCCCTGTTGCTAAAGAAAAGACTGTTTGCCTTTGTAATCCTCTCAGTACATAAAGCGGACATCATGGATGGATTTACCTCGGTCCTATATTTCAGTGATAATATCCTTCCTTAGCGTCACCTCCGAGTAACACAGATCCCCTGAAAGGGGCATCCAGCATGGAGTTCTGGATGTCTTGTACCAGGCTAGCAATCCTGAGCCACAAATGTCGTCTAATGCAGACAGCAGTGGCTGTGGTGCGAGCAACTGAGTCTACTGTATCATAAGTGGTGGGAGGGCATGATGACAGAAGATTTTAGCCATTCTCATGGTCTTGGCGATCTCGGTCTTAAGCTCCTGGTCCTGGATAGCGTCGTTCTTTGACTCGAGTGAGGCCATAGAAGATTTCTGATAGGAAACCATATAAGCCACTTAATTAAGGGACCTGAGGGCGCAAGTAGAGGAGGAATGGATATGGATCTTGTGACTAAAATTGTACAGCTGCTTACACTCCTCATCAGGAGGGACATGCTCAGATGTTAGGCTTAGAGGACCGTTCGTGAGTAGGTGCGATAACAACCAAATCTGCATTACGATGGCCAGTAATGTGTGTGACCCCATCTGGGGGGGGGGTACATCCTATCTGCATTTTTTGAGACAGACAGAATGGAGGAAGGCTGTTTCCAGGTAGTGGATGTCCGGTCTTCATGGGGCCCAGTCCAAGGCACTATGGGCATAGGAGCTGTGTCAGTCATAGAACATGTTTTAAAGTCTGCCAGATTTTCTAGTGTAATACTGCTGAAACTTAAGCTACAGGATCGGCGGGCCACCCCGCCTGAATATTGTCAATTAATGAGGGAAATTAGGGAAGTGGAGACTGATGAAGAGGGGTGGGAGCCATGTGTGGGGGCGGTACACCCTAGTGGGACTCCTGAGCCCAACACCCCTGAGGAGACCGGTCTGTCTGGAGGGACTGAGGGATCCCCAGATTTTCCAGGTACTGTGGGAATGCGAGTTATTTCCTCCGACCTCCACGTAGAGAGTGAGTTGAGGGCCGAGGTCAGGAATTTACGGGAACTGGTGAGGGACTTGAAGCAATCTACCATGTACCCTATTAGGACCGGGGCTCCTGAGTCTTGTAGAAACCCGAACCCCGGCCAAAGAGAGCCCTCTCAGAGCCCCCCACAGAATAGTGACCCCCGGGACCCCAAGTTCTGTTACCATTGCGGGGAAGATGGGCATTTCCAACCCAAGTGCCAGAGGCCTGAGAATTTAAGGAAAGTTAACAGACTGATCGCCCGACATTGCCAGGCCCAGTCTCAGGCTCCCAGGAAAAGTTTTGTGGCTCAGGCCCATGCCCAGGCGACTATCAATGCTGTGGCCCCCAACTGGTCTGATGTGGTCGGGCCTTCAGTGGAGACCCTGGTGCGTGTAAATGGAATTCCCACCCGAGCTGTAGTAGACAGTGGCTCTCAGGTAACCATCATGTTTCAGGACTGGTACCAGGCACACTTACCTGAGGTGCCCCTGCAACCTTTGAATGGTCTACATGTGTGGGGGTTGAGCGACAAGGCCTGTCCGTATTTGGGGTACATCCGAGTCTGGTTATCTTTCTCTGCAACTGTGGCTGGAATGGATGAGCAGGTGGAAACCTTAGTTTTAGTTTGCCCACCCACTGGACTGTATGATGGGGTGCCTTTGTTGATTGGGACGAATGCGCATATGTTCGGACGATTGGCCCAATTGTGTTCAGAAAAACAAGCATTCCAGTCCGGGCGAGCTTTAAGCATACCTGCTGTGATTCAACAGGCAAGTGCCACTCAGGAAAAGGTTAGTCCAGAGGAACCTGAAGGCCCAGTGGGTGTGGTGTGGAAAAAGGATCTGGCCCCGGTGATACTTGCCCTGAATGCCCAATGTGTCCTGCATGGAGAAGTACGACTGAAAACCGATGTTAAGAATAAGTTGTTGATGTTGGATGCGCCTGTGGAGGGAAGATTACCTGAGGGACTGTTGGTCAAACCCAGCATCTTGCCGGCTAGAGCTCATGCTTATGTTAAGAGGGTGATGGTTCAAGTGCATAATGTGTCCGACAGAGAGGTTCAAATAAGAGAGGGTCACCTGTCAGTGTGACATTGTGCAGATACTGCAGTACTGCCAAACAGAAGGGGTTCCAGAACAGATGATAGAGTTACTCCTGATTTGTTTGACTTCGGTGACTCCCCTCTGCCAGTTGATTGGAAACAAAGGGTCAGTGAGAGGCTTGCCAAGAGGAACCAGGTTTTCTCCCTGAAAGAGTGGGATGTGGGATGTGTACAAGGGGCTGAGCATCACATTCGGCTGCATGACGAAAGGCCTTTCCGAGAGAGATCCTGGCGCCTGGCCCCTGCTGATGTAGATGATGTAAGGCGGCATCTGCAAGAAATGTTGGCTGCTGGTGTGATACAAGAGTCCAGGAGCCCTTATGCCTCCCCCATAGTAGTAGTAAGGAAAAAGAATGGGGCAGTTCGGATGTGTGTAGACTATCGCACTTTGAATTGGTGGACCATTCCGGACCAGTATACCATGCCACGCGTACAGGATGCATTGGATTGTTTAAATGGTAGCCAGTGGTTCTCTGTGTTGGATCTTCACAGTGGATACTACCAGATCCCGATGGCCCCAGATGACCGGGAGAAGACTGCATTCATTTGCCCTCTGGGATTCTATGAGTTTGTCCGGATGCCTCAAAGGATCTCGGGTGCCCCAGCCACTTTTCAGCTCCTGATGGAACGGGCTGTGGGGGACATGAATCTACTCGAATGTCTGGTCTATTTAGATGACGTCATAGTGTTTGGCCGATCGTTGGAAGAGCATGAGCAACGATTATTCAAGGTCTTGGATCGGTTGGAGGATTTCGGCCTCAAGCTGTCTATTGACAAGTGTCAATTCTTCCAGACTTCTGTAAAATACGTGGGCCACATAGTGTCCACTGAGGACATAGAGACTGACCCTAGCAAAGTGGAGGCTTTGACTACTTGGCCTCAGCCCAGGAATTTGAAAGAGCTGCAACGATTTCTGGGGTTTTGTGGATACTATAGGCGGTTTGTTAAGGACTATTCTTGAGTGATTCGCCTCCTCCTCAACCTCACTCAGGGGTATCCGCCTACGCACAAAAAGTATAAGAAGGCTGTGCGCTCGGAGACAGAAAAGAAGTACTTCCGGCTGAATGATATGTTTGGGGATCGTTGGACTGCTGAGTGTGAGGAAGCCTTTTATGACATCATATATCAACTTACTCATGCCCCAGTGTTTGCCTGTGCTGATCCGGCCAAGCCATACATTCTTCATACTGATGCCAGTCTACAGGGATTGGGGGCTGTGTTATACCAGGAGCACTCGAATGGTTTGAGACCTGTAGCATTTGCCAGCAGAAGCCTGACTCCTTAAGAAAAAAATTATCCAGTGCACAAACTAGAGTTCCTGGCTCTGAAGTGGGCCATTGTTGATCAGTTTCATGACTATTTGTATGGTGCCAAGATATTGGTAAAGACTGATAACAATCCTCTGACCTATGTACAGACCTCTGCCAAGTTGGATGCCACAGGCCATAGGTGGCTCTCCGCCTTGGCCACCTATGACTATGCTGTTGAATACAGGGCGGGCCTAAACCATATAGATGCGGATGCTCTCTCTCGAAGGCCTATGCCACAAACTGATTGGGTCAGGTTATCGAACCTGACATAACAGCCCTTTGCCAGAAATTTGACAAAGAGGAACAGGTGTCTCCTGACGGGGTGGACTGCATGGTGGATTGTTTGGGACTGTCCGAAAATTGCATACCGACTGCCTGTTGTCACTTCTCTGCACTAGACACTGGCTCATTGCCACAGTTTAACAGTGACAGTCTCCAACAGGCTCAATCCCGCGATCCCATGATCAAATCAGCTTTAGAAGCCCTCTGTGCAGGGAAAGACGTGTCCAAGTTACGTTCCACTGATCTAAGGACTGCCTTGTTGTATAAAGAAGGGCCCAAATTGAAGCTGATTAACCAACTGCTATACAGAGAGTCTGTGAATAAGGAAGGCTGGGTAGACAAACAACAACTGGTGCTGCCCTCAGCTTTTAGAGAATTGGTCTTAGGGTCCTTGCATAATCAAATGGGGCATCTCTGCATAGACCGGACCCTTGATCTAGTACAGGCTCGATTTTACTGGCCGAAAATGAGTACTAATGTAGAGCAATATGTCAAGACCTGTAGTCACTGTTTGCAAAGAAAAGTTTTACCCCAGAGAGCTGCTCCCCTGGTCAACATTACCACTAGTGCCCCTATGGAACTGGTCTGTATTGATTTCTTGAGTTTAGAGCCCGATCTGAAAAGTGTCAGCAACATATTGGTGGTCACTGATCATTTTACCCGGTACGCACAGGCTTTCCCGACTAAGGATCAGAAAGCAACCACGGTGGCTAAGATACTTGTTGAGAACTTTTTCATCCACTATGGGGCCCCGCAGCGGATCCATTCCGACCAGGGAAGGGACTCTGAGAGTCGTTTGATTAAAGAGATGCTATCCTTGTGGGGGGTACGAAAGTCAAGAACCACCCCCTATCATCCACAGGGAGATCCTCAGCCTGAAAGGTTTAACCGCACCTTGCTTGACATGTTGGGCACATTGCAACCAAAAGATAAACCGAGATGGAGCCAGCAGATTAGCACCTTAGTTCACGCTTATAATTGTACAAAAAGTGACGCCACTGGGTTTTCCCCATACCGACTGATGTTTGGGAGAGAGGCTAGACTGCCAGTTGATGTGTGTTTTGGGGTTTCCCCTGATGGAGTGCAAGCAGAGAACCATCTACAATATGTACAGAAATTAAAGGCCCAATTAAACCATGCCTACCAACTGGCCCAGACTATGGTGGCTAAACGAAACCTGGCCAACAAAGAAAGATACGATAAGAAAGTAAAAGCAATGGAGTTAAAAGAAGGGGACAGAGTGTTATTGAGGAATCTGGGACTGCATGGGAAACATAAAATTGCTGATAGATGGCATCACCTCCCTCACATTGTTGTGGGAAAATTGACAGATCTGCCTGTATATAAAGTGCGGCCTGAAAACAATTCTAAAGATGTGAAAACTATGCACAGAAATCATCTGCTGCCAATCGGACAAGTACTGATTGAAGCTGAATCTCCAAATGCTCGCCCTTCCAGGCCTATGACTAGATCTGCTACCAGGAAAGGCATCAAACCCATTGATTCCTCAACAGGCCAACCAAAAGGGCCTCGCCCAAGGTCTGCAGAGGGAAGTGAGCAACCATTGGTGTCAGAAGATGATGAAGACGATATTGAATACTATCCCTCTTATGAATTGAGCCAGTTATTTCGGGGCAATCCCCTTGTTGACTCTGGAGATGAGGTTGGGCCTTCTGGACTGTGTGAGCCCCCAGCTTTGTCTCCAGGACCAATGTTTCCAGACCTTGAATCGGGTGGCAATAATGCCCAGGAGGTGGGATCCTTGAGCATGGCTGAACTGTCTGGCCTGGTCGAATTCTCTGACTTTTCAGAGGAAGAGAGTGAGATGGGGGATCAAGCAAGTGATATGCCCGAACTGGAAGAATATTTTGAATGCCCTGATGGTTCCTCACCTGTACCTAGACAGCCCCCAGCTGAGCCCAGCGGGGTGAGTCCGGGGATAGAAGGTCAGGCCCCCAATAGTACTACGAGTGCTGAGCCCTTTTCCCCCATAGAGATTCCCGTCACTAATGTCAAGGAGACTGAAGTGGAATCAGGGCCTGTTTCAAGGTCCCCCGAGACCCCTAGGCGATCCGGCCGAGAAATCCGGCCGGTAATAAAGTTGAGTTATAAGTCTCTGGGTCAGCCGGTGGACCTGCCCTTAAATGTGGTCCACAAAGGAGTGTATGTGTCCCTGAGTTCCTTGCCTAAGTTAGCCTTGGGGAATAACTCCAGACTGTTAGTATTACCCTTTGAGTGTGGTGCCCCTGCTTTAGGTAACCTGCCAGTAGCTGAAAGGGAGGGGTTTCCCCAGTCCCGGTGTCATGAGCAGGAACTAATGACCTGATTTTAAAAAGGGAACAAGAGTTTGTGTGTATAATGTTGTATAAATCATAGTACATTGTGAATGTAATATTCATGTATGTAATGCAAAGTGTGATATAGTGTTAACTAAGATATTTGCCTGAAAGTAATTCAAGGGTAACTACTTGACGTGGACCCCAAGTTTTTCCAGGCCAGGGAGGGTGTAACCCCCTTGCAAATGGGGGTTTCTGACAGTTTTCTCGGAGCTTGTTTCCCTGCTCCATGTCTGGTTGGTGATCGGCATAAAGCTGTGTAAATGGGTAGCCAGTGAGCGCTTTTAAAGCCTCCGTAAGTTGTCTCTTTGTGGGCTGCCTGTTGCAGTCGTAATTAACTGGAATGGGGGGGGGGCTGTGTGGTTGTATGCCCGAGTCCCGCCTGGGACGCTGAAAAAAGCTCCCTGTCTGCCATCGCTAGTGATGCAGAGGGGGCTCTGCTGGAGGACATGATTGTTTGCTTGAAATAACGTAAAATAATAATGATAATATAGTTGTTCTAACCTGCCTTCCTTTGCAGTAAGGACTGTTTGATTGTCTCCTCCATTTTGCTCCAGAACTGCTTGAATTGGGCCAATCAGTACCTCGGGACCCTACAGGTCGGCTGACCAATAGAGGACTGTTTGTATTTTGGGAAAAGCATTATAGGCTATAGGCGCTTTTTCGCACCACTGAGGGCAGGAGGAAATGACTGGCATGTTCAGCCAGCCAATAGAAGTGGGTAGCGCCCGAACTGAAGGAAGAGCCCCTTACTGCTGGGGCCAGATTCGTTGTGGCTGAAGAGGAAAGGAGCTGTGTGCTTCTGCGCTGGTGGAGTGTTCGCAGGGAAGCGCGTGAAGGGCTAGGCGGCCATTTTGTCTTTCAAGCAAGTCAGACTAAATCCGCCGGGGTGTGGTCGGAGGAGGCTGGTGCCAGCCCAGCTACCTACCAGGCTCATCCTGAGAGGACTGGAGAGAATTGCTGAGTCGCGCTCGGTCCGCCTGTAATGTTGAAACTGCCATTTGCTGTTTGAGTTCTTCTGCAATTTGTGACTGTGTGAAAGCAGCTGCCTGGTATGGTACCCCTCTGTTGTTGCCATATAAATGTGTGAGAAGGCTGGTGAAGTTCAGGCTCCATCCTGGCAGCGTTGAAGGATTCGTTATTTGCTGGGGTTGTGAGTACTGATTCAGGGTAGCTCCCTGCAGAGTGTGTACACAGTGGTTTCCAGTGCATTATTATACTGCTGACTGCCTAATTAAACTTTCCTCCTATTTTGACCTGCTCAGTACTGTAATGTTTATCTGTGTTAAGGGCCCCAACCAGCTGCCACGTTTGTACTAGCCGTTAGGGCTTGGGTACCCAGGGACAGTAAATCCAAGGGTTAGGCCTGTGCACAGAGCCCTAGGTAGCTAATATTAGTACAAGCTAATTAACCTGATTTTTCCCCCTCTTCCTTGTTATCCCCCCCTTTAATAAATCAGATTATCGTGTTGCAACTATATCCTGGCTGGTTTGTGCATCGCTGGTGAACTGCTGCATAGTGACTCTGACATAATTGTACCTTACTTTACAGGGGGTCCTCGGAGTGAGCTGAGAGATACTACCCGGGGGGGTAAGTGTACTGGTGAAAAGAATTGTTGGTACACAGTGTGAGCCACTAGTGGGAGGTTGCAGTAACCCAGAGGGCTGTAACTGAGGCGGTCTCGACCGTTTTAACCCCAACCTCTGGGTGGAGGCACCCGACCACGGATCTGGGCCCCTCACCCTGTCTCAGTGGAGGCAGGCAGGGGTAGTAGCCCTAAGGGTAGCGCCCCTAGGGGTTACACTCCGCAAGCCTTTTCCATTTTGGATCCTGTTCCTGGATAGCCAAGCCACAGGCATTTTGTATAGTTTTGAGGAATTCTGCAAAGAAAGGGTCCTCTGGAGGGGACTCCAGGGGAATCCTTAGGCTGGGGCTCTATAGGTGTATGCATAGCAGCAGTGCTGGAGAACAGGTCAGAGTCCAAAGAGTGCCTGCTGGGAGTCTGAACCCTTTTTAGAGGAGTGTCCTGGGTTTTATCCCTGACCTGGTGTCTAGAGGAGCCTTCTCCAGAAAGATGGAAATCCACAGGAGAGGCTTATCTTGGGGGTCAAGAAGGAGGCAAGAGTAGAGGCCGCCACTAGTTTTCGACGGGCAATCTCCAAGGCTCGTTTAGTCCTCTCCTGCTAAATCAGGGTCTAAAACACTGCCTGGATATTAGCCTGAGGAGGAGGAGGAAGCTGGTATAATGGATAGCCCGGCGTCTGATGTTTAGGGTGTCCATGAGCCTGATAGGAGTAGGGAAAGACAGAAGGAGCATACCCTTGATTAGACATAGCCTGGCATCTGGGACCCCGGTACATAATGGGGTTGATGACCAGGTGTTGGATACCCCAGCGAAGGGTGCATTGGGGCTTCCGGGGGTTGATATCCATCACTTGCAGCTGGTGCAGAACACTGCACCACAGTTGTTGACTGGGACTTTTCGTTCGAGTCATATCATTCCCGTGCTGTGCAAACTGCAATGGCTGCCTGTATAGTGGTGGATCACCTTCAAGGTCGGACTTCTGACCTATAAGGCCCTGCACGGACTGGGTCCGAGCTATCTGCAAGAACTCTTGACTCCCTACAGCCCTGGCCGTCCTCTCCGCTCAACTGATGAGGGGTTGTTAGAGGTTCTCAGGGTCCGGCTGAAAATGTCTGGGCCCCAAGCTTTTATGTATGGTGCCCCCCAACCCTGTGGAATTCTCTGCCTCGTCAGATTCGAGAGTGCAGGACCATGGAGAGCTTCAAAGCAGGCTTAAAAACCCACCTGTTTCAGCAAGCATGTAGTGATTATTTTATCTGACTTATTCAAATTTTGTTTTGCAAGTATTTTTAGACTGTTTTGTTCTGTTGTTTTATATATTTTAACAATGTACAGCACTTTGGTTTTTAGAATTGCTCTATACAAATAAAAATTATTATTATTATTATTGTGAGGGTGGATAGCCTGGAACATTGCCCATAGGTCCAGCAGGAGTTGCAGAAGGACTAGACGTCAGCCCCTTAGGGACATTCAAAGGGGCTAGCACTGGATCAGGCACAGGAATGTCCAGCACTGGAAGATTCTGTGCTTGGGAGCCTGGTGAAAGGCTGTTCAGCGTTTGAGGAATGGCTAGAGTGCCAGATATACCCTGACCCAGTGAAGGGTCACATGGCGAAGGGTCATTTGGTGTCAGGGTGTGAGTAGAACCTGACGGAAGACCCACCGACGTCTGGGGAGGAGTCTAAGATGGTGGTTGTCCTAGGGAGCTTGGGCTGAGGAGGTCCTGATGGAAGGTCCCCGAAGGAATTAACAACAGGCCCAGTGGGCGAATCAGGATGAGACTGACCTGGCAAGGAGGGAGAACCTCTAGATTAGTGCCCATCTCAGGCAGGTATGCCCGGAGGGTCTGGTTGTGTCAGGGGGAGCAAGGAACCTCAAAAAACTGTTGCATGTCCAGCAGCTAGCTCAGCTCGACGTCGGGGGTATGCTGCAACCCCGATGGGAGAGCCCTAGCTGTGCAGTCCCCAGAGGAACCAGAGAGCAGCTTATCAGCTGAGGCAGTGCAGATGTCAGAAGAGCTAATGTCTGGCGTATCGGCCTGGGCAATGCAGACAACAGCAGAGTTGGAGTCCAGTTTTCCGGCTGTGATCATGCGCTCCTTGGTGGGGCTGGTGATAGGCCCTGAAGAAGATATGGACCTAAGAAACACAATAGGGGTTTTATCGTCCAAAAAAAAGGCCAGACTGCACCGTAAGTAAAGCAGGCAGGGAGGCCCTGGTCTGATCCCTCGGGTGGTAGGAGACTGGCAATAGGGGTACTTACTGAAGTGGAGGCCCCTCTGATGTCAGTGGTGCCTGATAGTTACCCTAAGTGGATGGAGACCTATCCCGGTGTCAGTGCCCCTCCTTGTCCTTTTTCTTTCCTTTTTGGGTTCTGGTGTTGGAGAAGAAGATTTTTCCTGCAGATTCTGCAGCTCCTTTTTCTTCAAAGCTAGGTACTTCTCAACAAGTGGGCATCACGCTTTTTCTGGTGCCTAATCCGTGTGGCCTGGTTAAGGGATTGGCAGGGTGCACAATCCTTGGCCCGGTGTTTGGGGCCGCGGCAGATCACGCAGCAGGAATGCTCGTCAGCATGCAGGATCTGGGTGCTGCAGGACCTGCTCATCTTCTTTTCGATGCATCACCCCGTTGTTCATGTTCCTGAACTGTGCCTCCAGCTATATTCCATGCTGTATATTTGTCACTGTTATTTATTTGCTTCCCCTTTCTTCTGTATATCCCTCAAGATTTCTGTACAAGACCTATTTATGTTAGACCTGTTTTATACTGTATTTTACTATGTAATTGGTTGACCTGGTGTTCTGTTCTCTTTTTATGCTAAACTGGACGATTGTGTAAATGTTTGCTCACATGCCTTTCAGTATAAAATAAAGACTGATTGATTAAAAACTGGACTGACAGACCTGAACCACAGCAGTTCTGTAAAAATCCAAACTGGCCATTCTGGGTGCGACTTGTACAAATACTGCTGATCCAGTCACTCTGGCTGCAGTCTTCAGTCTGACTTTTACATATCTGGGCCGCTCCTGTAAGTCTGTTTATCAGCCCTTCCTTGGCATGGTTAAAAATGGAACCGTCAGGACCAGACCAGATAGGTAAAAGCCAGACCAGGTTATCTGGGAATGAGTGGATCAGCAATATTTGCACACGCTGTGCCCAGTCCACATTTTACAGCTCTGGTCCGGGTCTGGTGATCTGGGTTTTACCCATACCCCACTGCATGTGGCTTAGTGATATACTGTACAGATGGGTGCAGAGTCTAACCCATTGAAGGCTGAAGTTTCAGAAAACCATTATGCTAAAACTACCAAGACTCAAGTCACTCCCTCACCCCCCAGTCACAGTTAATCCTCTACCAACGTCATGCTTAAATATTGGTGCCTCTACATCCACACCACTAAGCTTTTAATGCCAACATGCCTCTTCTGCTGCTATGAGCTCCCCCATCCATGAAGTCCCATTCTGCTTGTGGCAGCCCCCCACCAAGCAGGTAATTTTCCAGGGAGCAGCTCTTTACACCACATCAACTAAATTACTGCTAAACTACTTATTTTAAAAAATATTGTTGAGAAATGTTTGTTTTAGTATATCCATGGTCAGGAAAAATAAATTTGTAAAAGAAACCAAAACCCCCATTTATCAGTTCATTGAATCACAATACAGCATGTTATGAACTTATCAGATTCTATGTGTAATCTACAGTAAGTCAAACCAAAATTAGACACACAAATGCCTACCTATTTGCACGTTAAGCAAATGTGGTTACTGTCACAAATGCACTCCATTAGTCAGGCTCTCTGCTCCCACAGTGCCAACCTTTGAGTGCAATAGTGTGAACAGGTGACAAACAGGGTAATCCTCCTAACATAGAAACATAGAATTTGACGGCAGATAAGGACCGCTTGGCTCACCTAGTCTGCCCATTTTCCTACCTGACAGATAAGCTGTAGATCCTAGTTAACCAACAGCTTACTTCCTCCTACCCCCCACTAGGACTGCCTTATGTCTGTCCCATGCATTCTTGAATTCCCCCACTGTTCTTGACTCCACGACCTCCTCAGGGAGGCTCTTCCATGCATCCACAACCCTCTCTGTGAAAAAATACTTCCTCACATTACCTCTGAGCCGTCCCCCCTCTGTCTTCAAATTGTGCCCCCTTGTTCTTGCACATCTCTTTTTCTGAAAGATGCTGCCCTCTTGGACTTTGTTGATTCCCTTGAGGTACTTGAAAGTTTCTATCATGTGCCCTCTCTCCCTTCTTTCCTCAAGTGTATACATATTAAGCTCCTTTAGTCTTTCTTCGTATGTCTTCTGGTGCAGACCCTCCTCCGGACAGCCTTCACTCTGTCTGAGTCTTTACAGAGATGGGGTCTCCAGAACTGCACACAGTTCTCCAGATGGGGTCTCACCAACTGTCTGTACAGACGGATAACAACTTCCTGTTTTGTACTATTGATGCCTCTCCCTATGCAACCCAGTATCCCCCTGGCCTTCCTTGCTGCCTTCTCACATTGCTTGCCCACCTTTAGGTCATCTGATATAATTAACCCCCAGGTCTCTTTCCATTTTTACTGTTGTCAGTATCTCACCCCCCCATTGTGTACTCTTCCCCTTGGTTTTTGTTTCCCAGGTGCATTACCTTGCACTTCTTTGCACTGAATCTGAGCTGCCATACATTTGACCATTCCTCCAACCTTGCCAAGTCCCGTCTCATCCTTTCCACTCGCATCTTGTGTATCAACCCTGTTTCAGATCTTTGTGTCGTCTGCAAAGAGACATACTTTTCCTTCCAGTTCCTCTGCAGTGTCACTTATAAAGACATTAAAAAGGTCCGGTCCCAGTACTGAACCCTGCGGTACCCCCGCTAGTAACCCTCCTTTCTTCACTGTGGACTCCATTTACTACTACCCTTTGCGTCCTGTTGTCTAGCCAACTTTTTATTCAGGCTACCACCTAGGGACCCACTCCAAGGCTGGCTAACTTGTATATTAATCTTTTGTGTGGGACTGTATCAAATGCCTTGCTAAAATGTAGGTAGGCCATGTCCACAGCCCCTCCCTGGTCTACTACTTTGGTCACCCTGCCAAAGAAATCTATTAGATTCATCTGACACGACCTTCCCATTGTGAATCCATGCTGCCTTGGGTCCTGTGCCCCACTGGCCTCTAGGTACTCAACATTTCTTTCCTTCAGAAGTGATTCCATCATTTTCCCCTACCACTGAGGTCAAACTAACTGATCTGTAGTTTCCTACCTCTGTCCTGCTCCCACTTTTGTGAAGAGGAATCACATCCGCCGTCCTCCAGGCCTCAGGTACCACCCCATCCTCCCATGATTTGTTAGAGAGTAGTCAGCGGTGTCACTAGTTCTACCCTTAGTTCTTTAGAATTCTTGGGTGAATCCCATCAGGCCGCATTGCTTTGTCCACCTTCAATTTTATTAGTTCTTTCAGAACCCTTTCTTCTGTAAATGGACTGGTATTGACCCCTGTCCTCAGAGTGTTTCTCTTGTTTGGTTTAGGTACCTCCCCCCTCCTCTTCCTTTTTGAATACTGAGCAGAAATATTCATTCAGTATCTCTGCTTTTTCACTGTCACTCTCTACCCACATTCCCTCCCCTTTATTAAGCCTCAGTATTCCTCCTTTGGTCTTTCTTCGCTCCCTAATGTACCTATAAAAGGTTTTATTCCCCTTCTTAACAGAGTTGGCTATCCTTTCCTCGGTTTGGACCTTTGCTATTCTGATTGCCTTCCCAACCTCTTTCTGCTTTAACTGATAAAGTTCTCTGTCCTTCTCCTTCTGTGTTTCCTTATATTTCCTGCATGCTATCCTTTTCTCCTTAACCTTCCCTGCCACCTCTTTTGAGAACCATAGTGTTTTTTTCCTTCATTGTGTTTTGTTGATTTGCTTTACACAAAGGCTTGTTGCCTCTGTGATGGCTGTTTTGATTACTCCCCATTGTTCCTCCACCCCCTCCTTCTTGCCTGTTTGCTAGTGCTTTTCTGAGGCACTCTCTCATTTTCCCAAAGTCAGCCCTCCTAAAGTCCAATACTCTTGCTTTTGTATGGCTTGATTGTATGGCTGTGTTTATCGTGAACCACACTGTTTGGTGGTCGCTTGTTCCCAGATGGCTACCCACTCTAAATCTGAGATTCTTTCTCCATCCCCATTTGAGAGTACCAGGTCTAAGATTGCTCCCTCCTGAGTGGGTTCCAATACTAGCTGTCTGAGGCATGCCCCCTGTAGGGCATCAATAATGACCCTGCTCTTGGATGTGCCTGCAGCAAAGGTGCTCCAGTTAACATCTGGCATATTCAGGTCCCCCATCAACAATATCTCCCATTTTTCTGCCATTCTAAGGAAGCCTTCTATCATTTCCTTGTCCATTCCCTCCCCCTGAGATGGGGGTCTGTATACAACCCCCATGCAGATTGTGGTGCCATTTCCTGTCTGCAGGGTGACCCAGAGTGCCTCATCTGCTCCCTGTTTACTCTTTAGTTATGTTGCTTTGATCCCTTCCTTTACATAGAGAGCTACTCCTCCTCCTATTTTACCCTCCCTGTCCCTCCTGTAGATTGTTTATCCTGGTATGTTGACATCCCATTCATGGTTCTCTGTGTACCATGTTTCTGTGACTGCCACAATATCCAGGCAACCCTCTTCCATCAAGGCCAGGCAACCCTCTTCCATCAAGGCCACTAGTTCAGGGAGCTTGTTACACAGACTGTGGGCATTGGTACTCATCACCCTCCACTTTTTGATAGCCTTACCCCTTTTAGCCCCATTCCTGTCCTTACTGCCTTTGCCTTTTTTTACATTTACCTCTGTCCTGCTCCCTAATGACTTCTCTACCTTGTTGTTTACCTCACTAATTACTGTGTTTTGAGGAGGGGAGGCTGGGATTTCCCTGCTTCTTTTCAGTGCCCCCCCCTTGGCTAGTTTAAATGCTTGCCAATGAAGTATTTAAACCTGTCACCTAGGATCCTGGCTCCCCCCCCGGACAGATGCAGACCATCGCACCAGTATAGGTCTGCATCCCTCCAGGTGGCTTCCCAGTTCCCAATGAAGCCAGAATCCTAAGCTGCACACCAGTTTTTCAACCCTTCATTGAATTCCCTGGTGAGGAGTACCTTAGTATCACCCTTGCCATAGACAGGCAGCACCTCCGAGAAGGTTACCGTATGCGCTACTTGTCTAATGCCCCTCCTCAACTCTACAAACTCCTCTTGCACTGCTCTGATCCCATTCCTAGGCAGGTCATTTGTCCCTAGGTGGACAATGACATCCAGCTCCCTCCCTCGTGCAGCTGCTCGCACGATCCTGAGGATTCGCTTCCTGTCCCTCCAAGCCATGGCACCATGCAGGCACCTTACCTCCCTTTCCCCTTCCTCCCCCATTTCTACCCCCCTAATGATTGAGTCCCCCACCAGGAATCGTTTCCTTCCCCTGTGGGGTCCCATACCACCCTCCTGTGGGTCTCCTTTGTGAAGGTTCCCAGCATCCTCCTTGTTCTCCACTGCAGGTGCCTCCATAGAGGAACCACTGTCCACCAGAAGAGTGAATGGTGTGGAGAGGTACAGTTAGAGGATGCAACTCTGTTCCACCAGCCTCTCCTCCTCCTGAGCCCACCCTGGTCCAGCTTCTCCTCTTCTTGGCAACCTCTGAGGTAGTGGCATTGGCCCTGGTGGTCCCTGGGTGGGGGAGGAGGTTTCACGAATCCTAGCCAGGTCAGCCTGGAGATGGGCAACCTCCTCCCTCAGACCAGAGAGGTGCCTGCAAATAGGGCAGCATCGCAGCCTCCAGAATGTCTCCCAGAACACTGCCACCCCACAGCCATTGCACTGCACCACTCCTATCATGTCTTATTTTGTGTCCCTCCTCCTGTTTCTCTGTATGCTTACTCTCTCCTCTCCTTACAACTCTCACCCTTCCTGTTCTGGGACAGCAACTTCCTATATTCTTCAGTAGCCTCCTTCTTCCTTGCTCAGTGTCAGACCACCAGCAGCTGGGGGAGAGTGAGCTACTTTTTTCCTTTAGGGTTGACAAAACCAATGTTTCTCTATGATCCTTCCCTTTCTACTGCCAAATAGGAAGTTCCTGTTGACAGTCAAATCCAGTGGCTATAAAAGTAGAACTGGCTTAGGGTGGGCTGGAGGGCAATTAGTAAGAAAAAAGGCTAGCAACAGGAAGTTGTAATTTGAGTCACCTGCTTTTACAGTGTCTAAGCTACACCCCCAGTTGAGCTCTCTCTTCTCCTACTGGTTTAGCAAAGTAAGTTGATACAGTACCCTTCCCACCACAGAACACACACTGACTTTCTTACTTTTCTTTCTTTTTTTTTAACTTTAAATAAGACCCCTTCTACTTCTAATAAAGTATCTGTCTGCTTAATCTCAACAGACACTGACTCCTGCTGAGATATAAGTGTTAAATTAATAAGAAAATGTAGCTTCTTTTAGTTAGCTGCTTTCTGCTCTACAAGCAAGGCTAGCAAGGTTCCTGTCTGTTTTGGGTCCAAATCACCTACTAGCCTCAAGTTCTGGAGGGAATCAAAATGTGAACCTTATGCTAGCATACCCAATTTACAGGCTCAGATATGTACCCTCTTCGGGAATGCAGTACAATCCTTCGCCCAGGGGCACCAAGCCAGGTTTCCAAAATGAACCCTTACAACTCTATATGAGACCTAGGTATATTCTTACCTTTAAGCAAGCTTAGTAACACATTCAAGCCCTTAACAGTTGTCAGACTTAAACACAGGCTCAGCAGTCACATGCAAAAGAAAACTGAGAAAACACAGGCAGTATTTTAAAGAAAAATATTGTTTACTAAAAATTGTAAAATAGGTACAAACACAGAACCATTATATCACTAACTTACAGTCACATAAAATAAATGGGAAGTTACAGAATACAAATATGCCTACCCCAAATACTTCAACATTCTTGTCTAGCTAGATGTTACCCTTAAGTACTTTCAAGTCCAGAGAATTGTCTCTCTTGAGTCCAGAATAATATGCAGACCTTTTCCCAGATGCATATTTCATTTCAAACTTCATCTCCCCACCCCTTTTGGTGAGGTCACCATTAGATCCTCCCATAGATTAAATTTTTTTCTGGGGAACTCAACAGACAGCAATTTTTAAATTATAAGTCTTTCATCAAAACATCCCCTTTGAAGTCTTTCTGTTGATTTCCTGTTTTGCTAGCGTGATCTCAGGTTTTTATGGTTTCTCACAAGTTTGTCAATAATTCTTGGCTAGGTGAGAAAACCAAGAGGAATCAGCCAAAATACTTCCCTTCCTGCTATGTCATAAATGCATACATGGGAACCAACTTCAGAAGCAGGAGCAGGTTATAAAAGTTAATAAACTGCCCTTTTGGAAGGAAGGCATTTAATTAGGTTTCACTGGTCTGTTTATATCATCCTGTGGTTTTCCTCACACTGACATCTTTTGAGGTCAAAGGTCAAGTCTCTCACTCACTGCCTGCTTGTCCTAGGCAGACAATCACATATCATATATTTATATTACAAATATCATACCTATAACCATAAGCAGATGGCAGAGCATCACAGTTACTGTCATTCAGTTGTAAACACCTATAGTCACAAATTGCAGGTTACAAACATTCAGCAGAGTATAAACAGTAGCCCAGAACTGCCTGACTGAGAATGGAACTCTTGCTATGCAATGTCCTTCAAAGTAGCACACTGACTGCTCTTAGGATGGTAGTGTTGTGTTCATCGAGGCCTAGGGGAACTTGTTATGCAGAAAGTTCAAGGAAGTGTTTAACCCATTCTACTTCCAATAGCTTTCTATGATGTCTGTACTATCCATTGTTAATCTGTCACAGAATGAGTGCCAGAAGATAATGAGTTAACTTTCTGTGGGCTCAATTAACTCCTCAAGTCAGAGGAAAAAATAGTGCTTTAAAGCTTCTTATACACACACAGGCAGCGTAGTAATAAGGCTTTAGCGGAGGAATCTATTTTTAACACTTTATCATGTTGTTTGGTAGCAAAGATGACATCAGTCCTTTTCTGAATACAGTACTCCTGTTGGGCTATGCCCACAGTCATAAAAAATGGACTGGGGAGGGAACGTACTTGTTGCTGTAATTAAAGGGAACAGCTGGTACACAGCTGATGAATATGGACCAATTATTTATTTATTTTATTATTTATTGAATTTTGATGACCGGGTTGGCACACGAGAAGGTCCCTTTTTCAGGGGCAACCCGGAGAACAGAAGTAATACAATACATACAATCAGGTGATTCAGAAGCAATACAATACATACAGTCAGGTGATACAGGGTTACAAGAAGTAGGCAAGATAATGAGAATAACAGTACAGGCAATTATTCAAATCATAGACCATAAGTGCAGCACTTGAAAGATTTAAGGCATGATTTAATGTAGGTTAAGGTGAGAAGAATTAAAAGGGACAGTCTCAATTAAAGCTAACACAAGGTATGCCAAGCATTTTTTTCAGGTAATTTAATGATAAAAACATATTTGGTAGCGATTCTAAGAGATATGGAGTTGATCTCTAACTTCACTCGTGAAATCATTGTAAAACACAGTAAAATTCGGGCGACAGGATTTCCAGTTTACCGGGGTTCGGTTAATCGGGAGTCTACTGTATGTCCTTTATTGTAATGTCTGTATTACTCCATTTGCTTTGAGTTGTTCTTGCTGTTTTTTCTCTTAATATATGTAATTAATCCTGAGTCGCCCCTGAAAAAGGGACTGTAATGGTCTCAGTGGGCCTACCCGGTTACCAAAATTTAAATAAATAATAATTAAATTATTAACACATACAATAGAGGGGAGAGGGGGCACCCCTGTCTGGTGCCATGACCCACACTGGTAAGGACCTGTGCCTGTGGATTTTTGTAGAGGGCTGCTGTCCAGGATTAGAAGCATGCACCAAGGCCAAACCTCTCCAGCACTGCAAACATGAAGGGATACTCGACCCAGTCAAAGGCCTTTTCTGTGTCATGGGCCAGGAGACTGGACTGGGCAGCCCGCCCTCTGGACCATTTCAACATTATGTTGACTCTCTTTCTCAATGTAGCTCGTCCCCCCTTGATCAGGGTGCACCATCCCAGGCAGTATCCCCTCCAACTGTGCTGCCAGAATCGTCACTGTCACCTTGTAATTAGCATTGAAGAGGGATGTGGGGCAGTAGGACCCATACTGCACTGGGTCCTTGCCTGGTTTGGGAAGTACCATGATGCGGTATCCATGTAATAGGCTCTTGCAGTATGTCTCGGAATTAATTTTTTTTATAAAATTCTGTCAGGTCCAAGGACCTTGCCAGATGCCAAATTCCTCACTGCCCTGTGTATTTCTTCTAGTGTAATATCAGCCTTTAGTGCTCCTCTCTGCTTCCCTGTACCTGAGGCAGTGTGAGAGGGTCTAGTATAACATCTGGTTTAGGTGTATTCTCCCTTATTTCTGATTGTATAAAGAGATTTATAGAAGTCACTAAACATTTTCCCTGTTTCTACCTGTTTTACGTGGGAGGGGGCCTGTTTTTTTTTTTTTTTAATTCTCTTTATACTCCTGTCTCTAGCTCCTGGACTCTCTCCAGTGCTTTGCTCGGCACGACCTTCTCCCACCTGCCTGAAGTCCTCCAGCCACAGCCACTCCACCACAACCTTTCCGCTCAACCCCCCGGCTCTGAGTTCCCAAGGTGGGACCACTGACTCCTTCTGGTGTTCTTTCTAGAATCAGATTGAGCAACCAGGCACAGAGGAGAACTGGAGGCAGACTGGAGGGATCCAGCGTTGGGCGTGGGGACCGCCCACTGAACCCACCTTCGCCTACCGGGAGCTAGGGCCAGTTTCCTTATTCCACCCCCTGGCGTGGACATGCAGTGGTGTCCGCGCACTGGAGGAGCGCACCCACCCCCTCCCGCAGATGCCCGCCAACACCAGTCCCCATTGGCTGACCCTGCCTAAGGTGTTGTGCCTCCTAGCCTCCGCCAGGAGCCGCTACCAGGTGGGGAATCTCCTGAAACCCACCCCAGGAGAGGAGAGCAGTCCTCCAGATGCTTGATCCTCTCCTCCCCCTGCCGATCCCTGGTGAGCCGAATCGGCTCCCGAACTTGGGTCGCTGGCATGGCGCGAGGTGTCATGTCCAGCGCTTCAACTCTCAATGCCACTGGGCCGGCCCAGGGAGGGGCCTGTTGATGACAGTATTTTTGTCATCACTCAGTCTGTTTCTCTCTTTATCTGCATGAAAGCCATTTTCCTCCCTTATCCCCCTCAAAATAGGATTAAGCCTGACGTAAAAGGATGTTGCATTCAATTATTGCTGATATCCTTTGGTTTAATTGCCCCTTAGTTAGAGGAGGTCTCAGAGCATTCTTTCTCCAGTGTGAGACACGCTCTGTGAGTTCCTGTTCTTTTACTTGTGCTTATTTGTTAGCATGGTCTGCGAAGGATATTGATACTACCCTGATGTAGGCCTTTAGAGCAACTCTCCGGACTGCTGATGTTGTGATTCCTTGTTATTTTGCAGGTACTCCCCTGAATGCTTTCCCTATGAGTTCCACAAATTTGGGGTCAGAAAAGATGACTACATTGCCCCATGCCTTCCCATGGGCAATATGCTCTGCTGGGTGGGACAAAACAAAACTCGACTGTCCTCTTCCCCTCTTGTCCTCCCTCTTCCAGGGCTCCATGGAGCCCACACATTCCCTTCTTTCTTCAGTTGAGCCTGTCCACTCCTTGATGCTTTGTTGAACACAGTGTCCAGCTCAAACAGTCACATTTAATCAACCTGCTGTCTAAACAGTTCAAAATACAAACAGTAACATCATTTAGCAACCCCAAACTGCAACCATTGATCATAACTGCATTCAAGTAGCATGCCTGATATTTCTCAGACTTGCCCTATATCCATTTCAATGCATTCTGAGGTTGTTATTAATGTCCAGGTAACAGTCAAATGGTTCAGACCAATCAAATGCAAAAGATTGTCATTCATGCTGGGTATATCATGCAGGCTGTAGCATTTTTCTCCAGTTCCTTTTTTGTCCCTTTGTTTTTAAGGTTTCTGAGTCTGGTTTCCACATGCAGCGAGTGTATTTTTGGATCAGGAATTCTCTCTCAGAACTCATGTGGATAATATGACTAAATCATTACAGAAAGAAATTGGTCTCCTCTACCATTTAAGTGCCTACCTCACTAAGGGTACATGGCTCGCCATTGCAAATAGCACTCTGCTTCGCCATATTGCAATATGGTGCCCCAATGGTCAAAAGTATGACAGCTTAGATTCAGTGTAAAGAAGTGCAAAGTAAATGCACCTGGGAAACAAAACCCAGGGGAAGAGTATACAGTGTGGGGGTACTGACAACAAAATGGAAAGGGACCTGGGGTAGTATACCAGATGATCTTAAAGTAGGCAAGCAATGTGAGAAGGCAGTAAGGAGGGCTGGGGGGGATACTGGGATGTATAGGGAGAGGCATCACCAGTAGAATACAGGAAGTTGTTATCCCTCTGTACAGACAGTTGGTGAGACCCCATCTGGAGTACTGCATGCAGTTCTGGAGACCTCATCTCCACAAGGACACAGGATGGAGGCAGTCCAGAGGCGGGAACTAAAATGGTGCAGGGTCTGCAACAGAAGCCGATGAAAAAGAGACTAAAAGAGCTTCATATGTATACCCTTGAGGAAGGGGGACATGATAGAAACTTCAAGTACCTCAAGGAATCAACACAGTCCAAGAGGTGAGCATACTAAGAAAAGAAATGTGCAAGAACAAGAGGGAACAATTTGAAGATGGGGGGATGGCTCAGGGCAACGTGAGGAAATATTTTTTCACAGAGAGGGTGGTGGACTCATGGAACCACCTTCCTGAGGAGGTTGTGGGGTCAAAAACAGTGGGGGAGGCCGGCCCGGTGGCGCTGAGGGTTGAGGTGTTGGACGCCACACCGGCGACCCAGGTTCGGGAACGAGCCTGGGTCGGCAGGGAAGGGAGAGGATTGAGCATCTGACGGACAGCTCTCCTCACCCGGGGGGCGAGCTGGGGTTTGTCCGGTGCACCAGTGGTTCCTGGTGGAGATTGGGGGTGCTGCAGTGTGCAGACAGCACAAATTAGCATGGCTGACGTTGGCAGAGTTGCCGTGCGCTTGACATCAGGGGTGCCCATGCATGGGAGGGGGGAGAGCAGGGAGAAAACGGAAAAACACGGTTCCAGGGGTAGGCGACGGCACCAGTACCCCATGCTCACGACCGGGTTCGACTCTGCCGACCTTCGTAGATCCTCCGCCCGGGGTCCACATCTGCAGCAGCTGGAGTCTATGTGTGAGAGCGCCCAAGGTAGGAGGGTCAGCCCCACCCCGGAGGGGTTAAGCTGGGGGTGCCAGCTCCGGGGCGGGGAGAGGAAGGTACGGTTGGATGGGACTTCAGGCAGGGCAGAAGCAGGATTGGATGCCTGAGAGAGGCTCCTGGGACCGTGACTGGAGGAAAGATGGTTGAGAGAAAAAAAAACTGGGGGAATTCAAGAATGCATGGGACAGACATAAGAAAATTATAGTGGGTGGTAGGAGGAAGTAGGTTGTTGGTTAACTAGAATCTGCAGCTTATCCAATAGGTAGGGGAAATGGGCAGACTAGGTGGGCCAAGCGGTCCTTATCTGCCGTCAAAGTCTATGTTTCTGTGTTTCAATCCTCCATGTCCTGAGGACCTCCGAAATAAATAAAATCCTGTACAATAAAATTGGGTGCTTTGCCTCTGGTGTGCTACCGAGGGAACATTCTTTACTCTGAATTGGCCTTCTTTAGAGGGGAGGAAGACTGTCCCCCTTCTCTGCCTAGTGTTTAAGATAGTCAAAGTTTACACCCCGGCCTCAAAGGTGTTCTTGTAACAAAACCAGTTAGGTGGGTGCTACAGTCCTCCATCTGCATGCTGCTTGAGATGCCCAGTTTACATCAGATTTGGGTAAGAGGTCCTTTGTCACCTCAGCTCCATCCCTTTGGAACACTCTTCCAACAGTATTACAAAACTCTTCCTCCCTTGGGGGGTTTAAGAAAGGGCTAAAGACCCATTTACTAGAGCACCTGTTATCGCTGATTTGTACCCCTAAACTTGTGTTCATTATTTCCTTGCCTAGACTTGGCCTCGCATTTGTGCTTGTTCTCGTACTGTTGTAAATTCTTAAATGTTGTTCTAACATATCTAAGAACCAACGTGTAGTTTTGTACTATATCAAATGCACCTCCAATTCTTGTGCATTGTCTTTCTCTGTTTAATTCTGGGTCACCCCTGAAAAAGGGACTTTCTGTTTCAGCGGGCCTACCTGGTTAACAAAATTCAATAAATAGACACTTACGATGCTCTTTTTATTTCTTAACATTGGAAATATGGTCAAGGCATGCAGTTAAAAGGAACAGTTTGGAGTGCGGGGGTCCTCGGGATTGGTTTATGCCGACCCTCTTGTGCGCATGCAACTGGAGTTAATAGGGTGGATAATGGCTAAGACCGGTCTCCCTAACCACTATGACAGACTCTGGTTCTAGCACGGTGTGCCAACCACACATTGAAACTTTCACGGCAAAATCCCTCACAGCGACAAATCTCAGCAGTTTTCGAGATTGTTGTTGTGAGGGACCTGTGGACGAAACTTTGCCCTTTTGCCGTGTTTCGCCCCTCCTCTTCAAATCAACTCTGACTTGGATGATGATGTTTTTGTGCTAACGCTGTTTTGGGGATGGCAACCCAATATTTCTACCTGTTGTACTCTCCTGCCTAACTATTTCTTAGTAAATAGGAGCAACATGACAGGGGAACCTTGAGGAAAAGGAGGGGCTGGAGTTGCTGTGGTCATCCTGGAGACAGGCTCTGGGGCCACTGTCTGTACTGGGGTAGTGTACAGACCTCCAGAACAGGGAGAGGAGTTGGATAAGGCACTTGGGGAAGCCATCATCAGAATGACAAGGGGGAGGTGTGGCTAGTTAGTGACTTCAGTCTACCAGACGTGGAGCTGAACCTTCCAGATGCGACTTTGGCAAGGAGCAGGGCCGTCCTTGACTCCCTGCAAGGTGCTTTTCTTAGGCAGCTCATCAGAAAACCCACTAAGGACGGGGCAGTGCTGGACCTGGCGCTCACAAACAGTACAACATTGCAGATGTCACAGTGAGCTGTCTCATGGTACCAGTGTGGTCTAGCATAGGATGGTAACAGAGGCAAACCACGCAAGGATGAGGGTCCTGGACTTTAGGAGGGCAGATTTTAAAGAAATGGGGGGCTGCCTCAGAAACTGCCTAGCAGGTGGGGGGATTGCTGGGGGTAGAGTAAAGGCCTATGGCACATTCATAAGGTAGACAAAATGGACAGTCTGGATGGGCCTTGTGATCCTTATCTGTCATCAATTTCTGTGTTTCTAGAGGCACAATGGGGAAAAATAAGGGGGGCAAAATTAAAGGAGCCAACCTCTGCATGAAGGAATTGAGTACAAGCAGAAGGAAAAATACACCATTGTGGTTCTCTAATGAAGTGGCAAAGGTGTTGAAGGGAAAAAAGGTGACTTTCAGGAGGTATAAAGAAACAACAGAGGCAGGAGGACAGGGAGGTATACCAAATTAAGCAGAATGAAGCAGGTAAGTCGGTGAAGGGAACAAAGGCGCAGACAGAAGGAAGGATCACCAAAGGGGTCACTGAATAGTACAAGACTTTTTTCAGGTACATAAGTGAGAAAAGGAAAGCAAGGGGAGGGATAGTGAAGATCAGAAGGGTGGAAGGGGGAAGACTGCACAGAAGAGGACCAAGGAAAAGCTGACACTCGAAACAGGTACTTCTGCTCAGTCTTCACAGTGGAGGGAGGGGAGCAACAAACCACCAGGGTGTAGCAGGAATGATGGAGGAAGGTGGACACAAATCTGTTTTCAGAAGGACTTACAGCTCTGATGGTGGACAAGACTATGGGACTGGACAGAATACACCCAAGGGTATAATACTAAAAGAACTCAGGGAGGTGATAGATACCCCAGTGACAACTTTATTCAGCAGAAACAGGCATGGTTCTGGAGGACTGGTGAAGGGCTGATGTTGTCCATCTGCATAAGAGCAACAGTAGAGAGGAGGCTAGCAACCATTGGCCAGTCAGTCTTACTTCAGTGGTGGGGAGATTAATGGAAATCATACTGAAGGAAAAACTGGTAGAATATGTTGAATCCAATGGGCTGCAAGACCAGAGGCAACATGGATCTGGGGTGTGCCAGATGAATTTGATAGATTTCTGTGACTGGGTGACCAGGGAAATAGATCAGAGGACACAGTGGGTGTGGCCTACTGGACTTCAGCAAGGCATTCCACACTATGCTGCACAGGAAGCTGATGAAGAAATTGAACAGCCTAGGGATGGGATCCAAAGTGGTGAATTGGGTTAGAAACTGGCTAATGGATAAGAAACAGGGTGGTATTAATGGGAGAGTGACCAGTGGGGTACCGCGGGGCTCAGTGGAGGCAGTCCAGAGGAGGGCAGTCAGGGTTTACATAAAGGCTTATGAGGAGAAACTTGGGATTTCAGCAGGTACACCTGAAAGAGATAAGTGTGGAAGGGGACATGATAGAGACCTACAAGTAACTCAAATGGGTGAACTGAGTGCAGGAGGGAAGTCTCTTTCAAATGAGAAAGAGTACCAGGACCAGGGGGCATGTGATAAAGTGGGGGGAAGGGGTTTAACAGGGCTGTGAGGAAGTACTACTTCATTATAAGAGTGGTAGACATCTGGAACAGACTGCCAGTGGAAGTGGAGGTGAAAACAGCAGGGGGAAGGGTTCAGGCGGGCATGGGATAGATATAGTGGCCTATTAAAAAAGAGGCAGGGAAGCGGGAGGGTTGCTGGAGACTGAATGGAGTCTCAAAGCAGATTAGGCAGGGAACATCTGGGGAGACTGGGTGGGTCAGTCGGTTCTTTTCTGCCAACAAAGTCTGTGTTCCTATTTACTGTCACTCTCTAGGTCCTTCCACCTAGCCAGTCTGCTACTCCACCTTGTTAGCTTAACCTCAATTTCTAGATCCTCCAGCTTCTTGGTAAGCCATCAGTGGGGTACTGAGTCAAAGGACTTACTGAAAATCTAGATCCAGCATATCGACTACCTGGCCATTGACCACTGCTCTTAATACAGGGTTGAAGAACTTGATCAGGTTAGTCTAGTACAATCTTCCCTTCGTGAAGTTGTGTTGCCTCCTGTCTTGGAAGCCATTCCCTTCAAGGGATTCTGTCAGATGCCCTTTGATGACAGTTTCCAGGAGTTTTCCCAATGTAGGTGTCAGAATAATCATGGTTTAGTTTTCTAGAACCTTTCTGCTCCCATTGTTTTGCAGAGACCACGTTCACCTTACTTCAATCCATTGAGACTACCCCAGTCTCTAGACTGGGGTGAACAAGACCATCAAGGGCCAAGCAGTTTCCTACCCCAGTTCCCTCAGCAGCTTGGTATGTAACCCAAGTTCCAATTCCTGCTTATCATAGAAAGAGAGTTTTTCGGCAAAAAAAGACCGGTAGGCCTATCTTGTCTGCCCTTTTTCCCTGCCTTTTCCAATACCTCTGACCCTTTTTGGTCACTGGCATCCCTCTCCCCTACCCAATTTGCCCCTGTGCCTGTCTAATGCATGGTTGAAGCTCCCCACAGACTTTGCCCCCACTTCTGGCAGGCTGTTCCAGTCATCCACCACCCTATCCAGGAAGAAGCATTTCCTCACAGCTCTCCTAAACTTCTCTCCTTTAGCTTCATTGTATGCCCCCATGTTTTAGTGCCTTCTCTTCTCTGAAAGAGACATCCCACCTGCACCGTGGTCACCCAGGTCAGGTACTTGTAGGTCTTAGTCATTTCTTGTCTCACTTTCCTCTCCTCCAGGGAGTACATTTTGAGTTCTTACAGTCTTTCCTTGTATGGCTTTTCATGCAACCCTCGCACCTTTTTGACTGCTCTCATTCGTACTGCCTCCACTCTGTCAGTGTCCTTACGGAGGTGTGGCCTCTAGAACTAGACACAGTACTCCAGGTGGGGCCTCACTAATGAGCGATATTGGGGCAGTACCACCTCCCTTGTGTTGCTAAAAATTCCCTTCCCAGTGCACTCCAGCATCCTACTGACCTTTCCCACTGCCTTGTCACACTGACCAGCTACCTTGATATCATCAGATATGATTCTGAGGTCTCTTTCTTGCTTGGTGACCATACCTCTCCCCCCATCTTATACACAGCTCCTGAGTTTCCCCACCCCAGTTGTGTAACCTTGTACTTTTTGGCATTGAAGCCCAGCTGCCAGACCCTAGACCACTCCTCCAGTTTTTCCAGATCCCTTTGCATTCTCTTTACCCCTTTCTGAGTGTCCACCCTGTTGCAGATTTTTGTATCCTCTGCAAAAAGATGCACCTTCCCTTCCAGATCTTCAGCAATGTCACTTATGAAGACAATGAAGAAGACCAGTACCAGCACCGATCCGTGTGGCACCCTGTTAGTCACTCTCCCATCCCCTCGGAGTCTGCCATATACCACCGCCCTTTACCTTCTATCCTTCAATTAGTTAGATACTCAGCTTACCACTTTCTAGCCCACCTCCAGGCTACTTTGTTTCCTAACTAGCCTTCTGTGCGGCACAGTGCGGAAGCCTTACTGAAGGTACAGATCGCCTCAGTCAGGAGGCACCCCCGACCTCGTGAATACTGAAAAAATACTCAATGGGATGTCAGCCTTCTTCTCATTCTGCTCTGCACATGCATTTCCGAATACGAAGGAATTATCGGCTCTTAAAGTCAGAAATTGTTTTTTACAGAAGCCTTATCACACTTGATTAGAACATTCCAAACTAGTGCAGACTTGAGTGGGCAAAGAGTATTCTGTAGGACACACTAGTAGAAAAAGAGCAGGTGTTGCTGTTTGAATATAGTGCACATTTAGAAGATCTGGGTGGTTGTTTTGTAAAGGGCACTGGTTCTCTTTTTGTAGCATGAACATTTGTTGAATGTGAATGCACCGATTCCGATGATCCTGCCTTTATCCAATTAGTTTTCCAAATTCTAATTGAAGTTGCAGAGACTATCACAATAATAGATGGAGATTTTAATTATGTTTTAAATGCCACTCTAGTGACATCATAGATACGTAGACAGTGTCAGCAGATAAGGGCCTACGGCCCACCCAGTCTGCCCATTTGAGCTTGTAAGTTCACTTTATGTTTCCCTAGAAGTCTGTTGCCCCTTAACCCTGACCTCCAGAATTCCTTTATGTGTATTCCATGCATTCTTAAATCCCGTGATTGTTTTAGCCCCCACCACTTCCTCTGGCAGGGTGTTCCACTTGTCCACAACCCATTCTGTGAAGAAATTCTTCCTGACGTTTTCTCTGAATCGTCCTCCTTCCAGCTTCATCCCTTGCCCTCTAGTCCTGGAACATCTTTTTCACTTAAAAATAGTGTATTCCTGCACCCTGTTCCTCACTGTAAGATACTTGTATGTCTCTATCATATCCCCTCTCTCCTCCCTCCTCTCCTCCAGGGACTACATATTCAATTCCTTCAACCTGTCCTCATAGGACTTGTGATTCAATCCATGTACCATCTTTGTTGCCCTCCTCTGAACCTTCTCTACCCTGTCTATGTCCGTACGTAAGTAAGGTCTCCAGAACTGTACACTGTACTCCAGGTGGGGCCTCACTAGTGTCTTGTATAGTGGAATTATGACCTCCCTTTTCCTGCTGGTGATGCCCCTGCCTGTGCATCCCAGCATCATATTTGCTTTACCTGCTGCCTTGTCACACTGTTTCCCTACCTTGAGGTAATCAGAGATGATAACCCCAAGATCCCTTTCCTGCTTGGTGCATGCTATATCCTCACCCTCCCCCCAACTGATATATTGTGCCAGGGTTTTTGTGCCCCACATGCATTATCTTGCACTTCTTTCATTGAATTTCAACTGCCAAACCCCTGACCATTCTTCAAGTTTCTGCAGGTCCTTTCTCATTCTGTCTACACCCTCTGGTGTGTCTGCTCTGTTACAGAGCTTTGTGTCATCAGCAAATAGGGAAATTCTGCCTTCTAGGTGCTGCGAAGTGTCACTGATGAAGATGTTGAACAGGACCGGTCCCAGCACTGATCCCTGTGGTACCACACTGGTCACTGTTACCTCTGTGGAGTGACAGCCATTTACCACCACCCTCTGTGTCCTGCTGCTGAGCCAGTAACCTACCCACCACACTACTGTCCTGCCCACACCCATATTCCCCAGTTTGTATAATAGTCTTCTATGTGGCACCGTGTCAAAGGCCTTGCTGAAGTCCAGATAGGCCATGTCCACTGCCCTCCCCTGATCCACCTCCCTAGTCACCCAGTTGAAAAATTCAATGAGGTTGGTCTGACATGACCTCCCCCC
Organism: Neoceratodus forsteri; assembly: GCA_016271365.2. Classification (NCBI taxonomy): domain Eukaryota; kingdom Metazoa; phylum Chordata; order Ceratodontiformes; family Ceratodontidae; genus Neoceratodus; species Neoceratodus forsteri. The sequence continues at coordinate 1,736,615,997 of CM057449.1, forward strand.
TAGTGAAACATCCTCGGCAGATAGCAAACAAATTGTAGAATGCCTGGAATTTTGAACCACGTGGCAGGAGAGATTGTACTTTTTATTTCTGTTCCAGGAAAATCTCACAATTTGACATGTTGTTCTTATTTACAACATATTCTTCACTTTTCAGATTCCCAGATTTACTCAGTTGTTCATTTAGATAATATCCCGGTTTTAGTTCAGTTTTAAAGTATAATCAGGCTGTGTAAAAACAATTAATTTGGAAATTTAATGAATCCTTCCTAAACTATTATATTTTGAAAGAATAAATCAAAGATAAAATACAAGAGTACTGTATATAGCTATTTAGGCCAACACTGTAACTCATTCCAGATTTGTATAGGACAGCTTGAAATCATCGCTTATGTGTCACAGAAAAAAGAAGCAAAGAAATAGCTGGAGAGAACAATTGGTAGAACAAATTGTTCACCTTGAATTGTGGCATAACCCATCCACAGATGAAAAGGTTTATAAGCAGCTACAGATGGCCAGACAGGAGTTACTTTCTCCAAGTACCAGCACCAAAAATATGTACGGCAGTATGCATTTTGCAAAGCAACACTATTAGGAATTTGGAAAGAGACCCAGTAAACTGCTTGCTGTCCTAATACAAAAGCTAACAGAAATTTATGTATTTATTAAATTTTGTTAACCGGGTACGCTCTCTGGGCCCCGAAGGTCCCTTTTTCAGGGGTGACCCGGAGTTAGTTACATATAGTTTGCACATACAGGCAGGTACTACAGTGTAGAACATATCGTACAGGATTACAGAGACAGTAATACAGTTTTCGTGGAAGAGGGCAGTAAGTACATCACATTACAGAATACAGTAGTGGTGGCAGATAGTTGTGGGGCACTAAACGCATTAAGTACACACAAGAAATTCAGCGTAAGATAGGGTACAAGGTTATACAGCCAGTAACTGTTACCCTTAAAGGGGACCAGTTTTGTACAGCACAAATGACACAATCAGTGGTGGCTACATTATGAGCAGTTTTGTACAACACATTGACACATTCAGCAGTAGGTACATTACAGGGGTGAGGAAGGCTAGCCATCGGAACAGGAGCAGGGACTACGATTAAGGAGGTGAGTGCGCAGTCCCTTCTGAAGTGTGGCTAGGGAGGGTGCTTCCTGAAGGTGGCTGGGGAGATTATTCCACGATGTAGGGGCCAGGTGAGAAAAGGGTTTACTCCATTTACTGCATTGTTAAATTGTGCATGGGATGAACTGACCCAAGTTACATGTTGCACCCAACTTTAGACTGCAGAAAATGCTTCGGCTATGGAGGATAAGTGGAAAACATTTTTTGGCACCTTGATCTTATCCCAGTTAACGGAGCAAGATAAGCTGCTAGAAGCCCCAGTCTCAAAATAAGAATTGGAGATGGCAATAAAGTCATGATTCTGATGGATCTGTAGGGGAATTCTTTAATGACTTTAAGGGTGTTCTTATTCATCTTTGCAGTATACCTCATTGAGATGTTCAGGAGAAGGCCAAATTCCATCAACTTAGGTAGAAACCACCACGGGCATATTACTGATGCCAGGAAAGGAAGCCAGGTTATGTGACACGTATCATGTGATTTCTTTGCTAAACATAGACACAAAGTTGTATACAGAAGTGTTAGTCACAAGGTTAAATTCCATCATGTGCAAACTCATTCACATAGATTAAAATGGTTGTATTCATGGGAGACAATTAAAGGACTCAATCAGATGTTTCTTGAATGTCATCATTAGTGATGGCATGATAACATGATATGACAATATAGCACGATAATTACTATTAATGATAATTTATCAAAAACAATATTATGATTTTCGTACAGCACAGTATACTGTGGTAACGTGTTTTAACTGCTGGCCCAGAGATGCACCGCAGGGTTCGTTTCGGAAATTCTTGTAACCGGGACAATGTCCCACTGAGAAGGAAAAATAGGGGACATTTTTTTTAAATCGGGGTGACAAACTGTGTCCTCAGTCTCCGAGCTGCTGGAGTCCACTTGCACATAAAGTCCTCTTTTAAGTCTGTCCCAGTCTTCCTCCCAGCTCGACTGAAACAGCAGTCCCGTTGCAGTCTCGGCTGCCCTGAAAACTTGCCCAAAGCAGTAATTTGCAGTTGGTCCAACTCCGGACTTTCAGCTGTAGACAAAGAAAATGTACTTTTTTTTTTCCTTGTGCTGCATACCCTCACTGCTTTGTCCAAGATAGAAAGCATATGAGAAGCACATCAGTGTGTCCCCATGGCAACTGTAAACAGGGGACAGTTTGTTTGAAATGTGCATCAGTGGTGTAATCCCACACTCTGAAATGAACCCTGCAGTGGTAGAGCTGCCACCCCTCATGTTGGCAGCCCAGGTTTGGTAGCAGGCATGAGGTTGAATAGGGGAGAGGACTGAGTGTCCTGGGAGGCAGTATAGCACAGTGGTTTAAGGTTCTGAGCTGCAAACCTGGAGGCCTGGGTTTGAATCCCACTAGCATACTGTGTGACCCTGAGCAAATCACTTAACTTTCTTGTGCTTCCCCGGTTGTACCTGGAAACAAGCTTTGGCTTATTGTGCCTCTCCTGGTTAAACAATTTCCCCTTCCCTTACTTCTTCTCTTCCAGGGAGGAGGATCTGGCCGCTCCATCAACTGATCACCAAGTGGAGGCGTGGTGGTGCTGCAAATCAACAAGGAAGGGGAGCAACTGCCTGACATGTAGCCCTTGTGTGCCTCCAGATGCATGCATGCCTGCCTATGTCCTTGCATAGCGTACAGCTGAGGAGAAACAGGGCAGAAAAGCTGCCTGAGTAGAATGACTGCTCAGTCCACTGAAGGCCCTGCACCTGCCAACCAAGCATCTCATTCAGTATCTGGATTGTGGCCCTGGGGAAGGAGCCAGCTCACCTCTGTCAGTGCCATGGGGGTGCAATTCATGGGGGACCCTAGGAGAAGAGGTAACTCTTGGGGATGGCAGGGTGACGGGGCCTGGCAGACTGAAGCTTGATATGAGCTGGTTAGAAGACGGGGGATGAAAATCTGTATTTTTGTAAAATCTTTTTATTAAATTAATAAGTACAGACTTACAAATTGATTGAAACACCACAAAAGCAAAGTAAGAAATTATTTTTTTCTTTTTAATCATATTCTTTTCTCCTCTGTGGAGCGGACATGTTGGTCATCTGGCTGCCAGCACCTGCAACCCCGAACCCGGGGCTGGTCTGCGATACGCTCTCCTCCACACAGGTTGGCCAACACCTGGGGGGTGCACCTCTCTATGTCCGGGGGCACAGTGCAGGGCCATCAGCTGCCACGACCACCCCACCATTCCCCCGGAGCCAGACGTGCAGTGACATCAGAGCACTAAGTTGCAGACGTCCACTGAGCTCCAGCTTCTGCTACGCACTGCTGCTGTAGTACACCCAAATTCCGTGAGGCACCACTGCAGAGTGATGCAAACCCCTGTACCCACCCCAAAGAGAGGAGTGCAGTCGTGGGATGCTCCATCCTCCCTCTCCCCTGCCGACCCCAGCAGCCCAGGTCTGTTCCTGAACTCAGGTCGCCAGTGTAGCACGAGGTGTGGCATCAGCATGTCAACCCTCAGTGTCACCAGGCTGGCTAAGTAAGAAACGCTTACAGTAGGATACTACATCTAGAATGCCCAGGTTAATATCACATATGGGGGTCAAGAAAAAATCATACTAGTAAACAGTAATGAGAGCTACATAGTGAACCAGAATGAGCCTTTGTCCGCCACAAGTCGGGTGGACCTATTTTCCCAGATATTATAAACACGAAGTACTAAATGTGCACAGGCACAGCTGTGTGGCCCAGGAAACTAACTGATAGGTAAAATGACAACATATAGCATGAGTGTTTCAAAACAGCTTTATGCATCCAGCACTGCCTTGATGGAAGTGTGACTGCTCCACTTTATTCAGCATAGTGTGAACCAGTTCAGCCAAACCAGTCTTAGTACTTTTGATAAAGCCTGTAATAGGTGAAACGTCAAGTGTTTTTTTTTTTTAGCTCTGTCTCTGCTGTGGATTTTAAGTTTCTGCAAAAAAAAAAAAAGGATGTTTTGGTTACTTCAAGTGAATGGATTCCCGTTTATTTCAGTAGGAGGACTGAGTGCTGTGACTTTTGTTTGACAGTCACAGTAATTACCCATAATATGAGGGGAACCCCACTCACCATTAATGTGAACAAACTGATACAACAGGTAAAGAAAAAAACATGCAGCAGTCATCCACATTATAACTACATTATGATTGAACTGTCCCTAAAACAGGGTGCCCAAGGCATAGGTGTACAGTTGTGGTAGTCCGATAGTGCAAAGCAAGTAAGTCCCAACCTAGTGGCTGATGTCCAAAAAGGTGCAGGCTAAATGAGGTTTATGTGCATCCAAAGCAACAGCAGAAGGCTATAATGTCCAAGTGGTGTTACTTTGGGGTGGGAAGAAGTTACTAAGCCCTCCATGTGGTCGACACCATTATATCTGTTACATTCAGGTTAAACGGTGATAACACCACCAACATTGGATGATGATGATCTAAACATAAGTACATGGAAAGCATAGGGAGTTGCTCTTCCTGCTCTTGAAGTGATTTTTCCCCAAATGGCGCTCGTCCACCAAATTTGATGACTTCTACCCTTCCCCTCAGCAGCTTGCTTTACCCACAGATCAAACAATAACCTTGAAGTCCTGGTTGAATCCTTTAAAAATAAAGAGTTGATTATTATGGGTGACCTAAATTTAAACTGGTTAAGTTGGGAAGTGAATAATTATAGGAAGTTGTTGCAAAAAGTTAATTTGGAACAATTAATCACTGAGGGAACTAGACCAAATCATAAAACCAAACAGTCTTCCTTATTAGATTGGGTTATAGTGAATAACAAGTTGAATATAGGTTCCTTTGGGATTTTCATAGATATAATTAGTGATCATCTGCCACTTTTTTTGCACCTGGAGCAATAAAAGACAATGGGGTAGATTCAGAATTGTGGAAACTAGGGCACTGAATGAAGCTAAATTGTTTGAGATAAAACAGGACCTATCACAGGTTAATTGGCATCAGTTGTTGAATGCCAAGGATGTGAATGAGGTTATTGATTTTTTCCAGGCAAAATTTGAATCAATACTTATTAAAAGGGCCCCAAAATGAAAAAAAAAAGTTTGAGAGGCCTGCAATAAATGGTTAAATAAGAGGTTATTTATTTTAATGAAAGATCGAGATACTGCCGATCAGATTTATAAGACGACCAGACTTGAAAGAGACTGGAATCATTTTAGACAACTCAGAAATGAGTGTAAAAGAGAAATAAAAAGGGCTAAAGTAGATAACTATAATAATGAACAGCGTACTAATTTCCAAGACGAAAGAAAATTCTGGCAGAACATAAGTAACTTGCTTGCCCCTAGGACTAATAGAGATTTCATGAGTTTGTCAAAAGATGATCAAGAAATAACTGACAGTAAGGACATGGCTGACTATTTTAACGAAACATTTACTAGCCTGTCAGTCATATAAAGCCTGTGCTTCACGGACTGCACTGGCTGCCAGTACAGTGCTGGATCACCTTCAAGGTCGGTTTGCTGACCTACAAGGCCCTACACGACCAGGGACCTGGTTACCTGCACAATCTCCCTCATCCCTAATGTCCCGCGCACACTCTTCGATCCACTGATGAGGGATTGCTAGATATTCCTAGGGTTCATTTAAAGACATACGGCCTCAACCCTGTAGAATTCTCTACCTCGTCAGGTGCAAGATTGCCCGACTGTCCAAAGTTTTAAAACAGCTTTGAAGACATTTCTTTTTAGTCTGGCATATACCAATTTTTAATATTGCAGCCATGAGTCTTAACTTTTTTATTTTGGTTTTAATAAATAGTTTTGATTTATTTAATGAATTATGTACAAGCACCTAGGTTTTGGAAAGGCACTTTTTTATAAATAAAGTTGATATGATTTGAATATATACTAGATTTTGGTGTCTCTAGAAAACCTGGCAGTTCTAATTTAATCATGCCTGTATCAAAATTCTACTCTAAGGAAATTGCTTGGGAGGATGTATACTCTGAGTTAACGGGGTTAGATGAATCAAAGGGCCCAGGGCCTGATAATTTAGATTTAAAAATATTGAAGTATGTTGCAAGGAAAACATTTTTTTTTCCAATTGTTTAACCAGATGAGACACACTAAGCTGAAAACTTGTTTACAGGTGCAACCTGGGAGCACAGGGAAGTTAAGTGACTTGCTCAGGGTCACACAGTATGCAAGTGGGGGCTGTGGGATTCAAACCCAGGTCTCCAGATTTGCAGCTCAGAGCCTTAAACCACTGTGCTATACTGCTTATCCTCTGCTAGTTATATTTAATATGTCCTAAAGCATAGGTATTGTTCCAGATATATGGAAAAAGGCAGTAGTTTCCCCAATATTTAAGGGCGGTCAAGCAAACTTACCTACCAGTTATCAACCAATTTCCTTATTGTCCTTGGTAGGCAAAATACAAGAAAGACTGCTGCACTGTCAGATTGTGGAACATCTGAATAAGTATGGATTGTTGACGTTGGCTCAACATGGATTCCGCGAGGGGTGTGGCACGACCACGGCCTTGGTCAGGTTCATGAGCGATTTGCATGAAAATATGGATAAGGGGAAGTATGTTGATGAAGTGTTCGTAGACCTGACCAAGGCCTTCGATCTTGTGGACCACCCTCTAATGGAGACTAAGCTTAGGGAGTTGGGCTTTGGGGACCCCGTGGTGCATTGGTTCCACAGTTAATTAACTGATAGGGTACAATAGGTCCGTGTTAATGGAATACTGTCTGACCTGAGGGGGGGGGGGATTATGTGTTGCCCAGGGCTCGATTCTGGGTCCATTATTGTTTTCAATTTTTTTAAATGGATTGCCTTCCATTTTCACGTAGTCATCTGTTGTTTTATATGCGGACGATGCTGTGTTACATGTTGCAGATAAAAATTTTGGTATGCTTCAGGAAAACCTGAATAAGGAGTATAACAAATTGACACGTTGGTTAAAGGACCATCGACTTGTTTTAAATCAGAAAAAAACAAAGGGAATGTTATTTTGCTCCTCTTCAAAGTCCAGAAAGTTACAGGAAGCCTTCACTAGTACAACAAAGGACAGTGCTACGATTGACGTTGTTTCTGATTTTAAATATTTAGGAGTGACTTTGGATAGTGAATTGGTTTTCGAATTCACATTGATAATGTAACCAAACAACTACATAGTAAACTAGGGGCCCTTTATGTTGTTAGGGATTATTTAACCGACAAGACCAGGAGGGCTATTGCCACAGCCTGTTTGATGCCCATATTAGATTATGGAAGCTTAATCTGGGGAGGTGTCTCAGAGAAGGTTAGGCATCAAAGAATAACTTTGTACAATTCTATCTGTAGATTCGCCCTTAGGGTGAAGTCTGGGGAACACCATTGCAGCCTGTATAACAGGCTGGGGCTGTCATCCCTGGATTATAGAGATATATTACAGAAATGTTGTTTTGTATATAAAACAATTTATTGCACAGGATCTAATCCTATGCATAATTTTTTTTCAGCAGAGAGGTTTATCCAGAAATTTGCAATCCCAAAATCCAGTTTATCTGATAGTTCTGATTTGTAAAACCTCTAAATCTCAAAACTCTTTCAAAGTGCAATAAAAACTTGGAATGAATTATTGATTGAAATGCAAAATGTTTCAAATTTCAATCAGTTTAGAACAACTTTAAAAAAAAAAAGAGCTTTATTCCAGGTCTCTATGTATTTGCACATGATTTTACTATGCTGGAACAACTTCTGTATTTTCCTGATTTGCTGATGTGTCTTTATGTTTCACAACATGGATTTTAATCTTTGCATGTATATGGTATTGTTGTACTGTGGTTTCATTATTGTCATTTATTTCTGTTGTATTGTGAATATGAGTGTATCAGACCCTCACCGGATCAAGCCTGTAAAAGGGCCATGTGGCCCAGTTGCCTTTTTACCCGGATACCAAAATAAAATGAAAAGAAAAGTCCCTGAGGCCTCAGTTGGCTGTATCATCCTTTGGATCTTCTTGACAGCCAAATTCAGCTTGAGTTTTCTAAAGGAGTGTTCCAGCCTCCCTGGGGGTTGGTGAGAAGGTACTGCTTCCGTGAGTATGTAATGTGGAGCCTGGTGGGGTAATGAAGAGTGTGACTGACCCCAGGGAACTTCAGCTTGCAGTGTATTGCATCAAAAGACTTGCGCCTGTCTCTTATTGCAAAGCTGAGGTCTGGGTAAATGGAAGGTTTCTTGCCTCCAGGGGCCCAGTCTGACGTGTTGCTGCCAATACATGGTCCTGCTCGTAGGCTTCACACAAAGTGACCAACATGACCCAGGGGGAATTGCTGGGTTTTGCTCGCTGATATGGCATTACACGATATGCCTTGACAAACACCAGCGTTGGGTCGAGGTTGTGATCCAACCAGTCCCTGACAAAGTCTTGTGGGAATCCTTCAGCACTGCCTCTGACAGACCCTGAATCCGAATGTGGCAGGATCAAGTGTGGTATTCCAATGCTTCCAGTAAGTTTTGCAGCACTTTATTTTCTCGAATCGATCCAGTTGTTGCTGTGGAGGTCTGTGAAGCTGCGCTGGCTGCATCCTTTGCTTGCTTCAGAGCCAAACTTCACTGCAGCTCTCATACTTGCAGATGGCTTTGGAAATCCATCACTGTTTGGTCAAGGTGGATAATTCTCTTTTCCAGGGCCTTCACTGCTGGAAAGACACCATCATTCATGGCCTAGTTGGGAGTTGCCTCACTGGTAGAAACATAGAATCTGATGGCAGATAAGGACCGCTTGGTCCACCTAGTCTGCCCATTTTCCTACCTAATGGATAAGCTGCAGATCCTAGTTAACCAACAGCCTACTTCTTCCTACCCCCACTAGAGTTGCCTTATGTCTGTCCCATGCATTCTTGAATTCCCCCACTCTTTTTGACTCTATGACCTCCTCAGGAAGGCCATTCCATGCATCTACAACCCTCTCTGTGAAGCAATACTTCCTCACATTACCTCTAAGCCGTCCACCCTCTAACTTCACATTGTGCCCCCTTGTTCTTGCACATCTCTTTTTATGAAAGATGCTACCCTCTTGGACTTTGTTGATTCCCTTGAGGTATTTGAAAGTTTCTGTCATGTCCCCCCCTCCCTCCTTTCCTCGAGGCTATACATCTTAAGCCCCTTTAGACTTTCTTCATATGTCTTCTGGTGCAGACCCTGCACCATTTTGGTTGCCCTCCTCTGGACAGCCTCCACTCTGTCTATGTCTTTGCGGAGATGGGGTCTCCAGAACTGCACACAGTACTCCAGATGTGGTCTTACCAACTGTCTGTACAGAGGAATAACAACTTCCTTTTTTGCTACTGGAGATGCCTCTCCCTATGCATCCCAGTATCCCCCCAGCTCTCCTTACTGCCTTCTCACATTGCTTGCCCACCTTTAGGTCATCTGATATGACAACCCCAGGTCCTTTTCCATTTTTGTTGTCAGTATCTCACCCCCCATTGTGTACTCTTCCCCTGGGGTTTTGTTTCTCAGGTGCATTACTTTGCACTTCTTTGCGTTGAATCTAAGCTGCCACACATTTGACCTTTCCTCCAACCTTGCCAAGTCCCTTTTCATCCTTTCTACCCCACCTTGCGTATCAACCCTGTTACAGATCTTTGTGTCATCTGCAAAGAGACATACTTTTCCTTCCAGTCCCTCTGCAATGTCACTTGTAAAGACATTAAAAAGGACCGGCCCCAGTACTGAACCCTGCAGTACCCCACTAGTAACCTCCCTTTCTTCACTGTGGACTCATTTACTATTACCCTCTGTGTCCTGTTGTCCAGCCAATGTTTTACCCAGGCCACCACTCTGGGACCCACTCCCAGGCTGGCTAATTTGTTTATTAACCTTTTGTGCGTGACTGTGTCAAATGCCTTGCTAAAGTCTGGGTAGGCCATGTCCACAGCCCCTCCCTGGTCTACTACTTTGGTCACCCAGTCAAATCAATTAAATTTGTCTGACATGACCTTCCTGCTGTGAATCCATGATGCCCTGGGTCCTGTGCCCCACTAGTCTATAGCTACTCAACAGTCCTTTCCTTCAGAAGTGATTATGTAACCCCTAGGTGGTGGTATCCCAAGGGCTACTACCCCTGCCTGCTTGGCTAATAGCAGGTTAAGGGGCCTGAGTTCTGAAATGGGTGCCTCCACCCGGAGGTGGGATGGTAGTGGTCCAAGCAACCTGGGCACAGCCCTCGGGACACTGTAACCCCCTCTTCCCTCCAGTGGCCTGAACACTGTACAGTAATTACTTTCACAATACCCTGGTACACCACACAAGTATCCACACTGTTTGCACTTACCACCAGGGCTGGTTCCTCTGGCTCGACCCTGGGGACCCCCTCTAAAACAAGGTTATGCACAGCAAATAGCAACAGTACAGTACTTTGAGCACAAACTGGAACCACAGTCCGATTACATGCAGAAAAAGTTAGATCTGATTTATTCAGGGGACTTGAACAAGGAAGGAGCATAATCAGGTTAATTAGCTTGAAGGTTATATCAGCCAAGCAGTTATTCATGCGCTTTGAGTCCCCCCACACAGTCACACTTCTGGGTACTCAAGTGGAGAAGAGATTGGCTAGCCAGGACTGTTGCCCCGGGGTTGCAGCTGGTTGGGGCCCTGTGATGGAAAACACAACATGCACAGTACACAATATTTGTAATCCGGAGCCAGAGGGCTCAGTTCGAAAAGGAAACGAAACAAGACAATCAGATGACACACTCAGATTAAGCTGTTGTTGCAGGGAGCTACCCTGGTATACTTATGATACCCAAGACTGGACACAGGCTGGACGAAAATCGAGACTGCAGGTGGTTAATCTGGAATGCCAGGAGAAGCAGGGCCCACACGAGTCACATAGGCGTCGTTCCTGTTCAAGCGTTTAGCAGGGGGCTGATCCCCAGGCAGGTCTCTCGTCGATGGCTTCTCTTTACAGTGGGTAGTCTGGCTGGGCCAGTCTGGCAAGGCCCAGACTGCATGGAGACAAATTCGGATGCAGTCCGTTTTGGGCTGGATACAGCTTCCAGCAAGCAGAACACAGTTCGTACAGTGGGGAACTAACTCACAACCCACTAGCAGCTCATAGCACATTTACATGTACCGGAATCCTACTGTACCAGGCAAAGCGCTCCCAGGTCACAATCGCAAAGTCTCTGCACACACTGGGAGCTTAGGGGTAGCTGGAACTCCTGACAGGCCGATCGCATTCAGCAAAATCTTCAGTCTTCTTCAGGTTGAGCCTGGCCCACTTCGGTAGCTTACTTTAGTCACACAAACTTGGATTTAGTCCAAAATAATTATCTTCTCTCCCTCTCAGGAGCAGCAGCAGACATGCAAGCCAAAAACTCAGCCCTTTCACAGTTTTCCCATGCGAAGCCACTCAGGATTGCTGCCCAAAATACACTTGAGCTCTTCTCATTTCACTTCCCAGCCCAGAACTAACTGAAAACTGCCAGCAGCCCGGGACGTCCCCAAGATCCAAAAGATTCGGTTGGCTGATTTGGCTGTCAGTCAAAGCAAGAGCTCCCTCTTTAGTTGCAAAAAAGGTGCAAAAAGTTCAAAACTACAATTCCTACAGATTTTGAATTCAGGCAGCTCCGGGTAGTCCGGCTACATTTTAGGTCCCACCAGAACTGATTGGTCCAATTTGCAGTCCAGGACCAAGATAGTGGAGACAAACAAAACAGTCCTTGCTATAAAGAAGGCAGGTTAGACAAACTACATTATCATTATCACTATCACTCTAAATGATTTTCAGCAAATAGTTACATCTTTCAACAGAGCTCCCTCTTAGATTACTTAGGCTGCAATCAGGCAGCTCTTAAAGAGACAGTACACAGAGGCTATACAGGCTCTGGTAATCACATTTAAACTGCTAAAACACAGGACACCAGCCAGGCAGTGAGCATTTAGGTAAGCTCAAGGAAGACTTTTTGGGAACCCCCATTTGTATGGGGGTTACAATTACATCATTTTCCCTACCACTGAGGTCAAAGTGACAGGTCTGTAGTTTCCTACCTCTGTCTTGCTTCCACTTTTGTGAAAGGGAATCGCATCTGCCCTCCTCCAGTCCTCAGGTACCACACCATCATCCCATGATTTATTAAAAAGGGTAGTCAGTGGTGTTACCAGTTCTTCCGTTAGTTCTTTTAGAATTCTGGGGTGAATCCCATCAGGCCCCATTGCTTTATCCACCTTCAATTTTAGGAGTTCTTTCAGAACCCTTTCTTCTGTGAAAGGACTAATATCAACCCCCTATCCAGAGTGCTTCTATTGATTGGATTAGGTATCTGCCTTTGCTCTTCCATTGTGAGTACTGAGCAGAAGTATTTGTTCAGTATCCCTGCTTTTTCACTGTCGCTCTCTGCCCAACCACCCTTCTCTTTATTCAGCCTCAGTATCCCTACCTTAGTCTTTCTTTGCTCCCTAATGTACCTATGATGGGTTTTATCCCCCTTCTTAACCTAGTTGGATATCTTTTCCTTGGTTTGGGCCTTTGCTATTCTGACTGCCTTCCCCTCTTCCTTCTGCTTTAACTGGTACAGTTCTCTGTCCTGCTCCTTCTGTGTTATCTTATACTTTCTGAATGTTATCTTTTTCTCCCTAACCTTCCCCGCCACTTCTTGTGAGAACCATACTGTTTTTTTCTTTCATTTTGATTTGTTTATTTGCTTCAAAGGCTTGTTGTCTCTCTGATTGTGGTTTTGATGTTTCCCCATTGTTGCTCCACCCCACCTTCTTGCCTGTTTGCTAGTGCTTTTCTGAGGCACTCTCCCATTTTAACAAAATCGGCCCTCCTGAAGTCCATTACCTTCACTTTTGTATGGCTTGACTCTGCAGCTAAGTTTATCGTGAACCACACTGTTTGGTTGTCACTTGTTCCCATATGGCTACCCACTTCTAGATCTGAGATCTCCTCTCTGTCTCCATTTGAGAGTACCAGGTCTAAGGTTTCTCCCTCCCGAGTGGGTTCCAAAACTAGCTGTCTGAGGCATGCCCCCTGTAGGGCATCATGAATGGCCCTGCTCTTGGATGTGGCTGCAGCAAAGTTGCTCCAGTTAACATCTGGCATATTCAGGTCCCCCATCAGTAATATCTCCCCTTTCTCTGCCATCTTAAGGACGCCTTCTATAATTTCCTTGTCCATTTCCTTCCAATGAGACAGGGGTCTTTATACAACCCCTGTGCGGACTGTGATGCCGTTTCCAGCCTCCAGGGTGACCCACAGTGCCTCCTCTCCTCCCTGTTTACCCTTTAGTTTATTTATTTTTATTTATTTAGTTTTTGTTGACCGGGTAAGTGCACTAGACAAATCCTGCCTATTTGCAGGCACGACCCGGGGGAAGGGGATACAGATGAATGCCAACTGACCTTGAACCAGATTAAGCTGTTGGTGGTATTTTTAGTGAATGAGAGAAATTTAGCCAGGACACTGGGGAAATTCCCCTACTCTTTTCGATAAGTGCCATGGGATCTTTAACATCCACCTGAACTACCACCAATCCAGACAGATGGGACCTCGGTTTAACGTCTCATCTGAAAGACGGCACCTCAGAAGTGCAGCACCCCTCTCATGCTGCACTACAGTGGTCAGTACTGGGATATTAACCCAAGTGCCAGATGTGGGAACTGAACCCACAGCCCTCTGATCTCCCGGCCTCAGAGGAGAGGAGAGTGTGCTACCTACTGAGCCACTGACACTGCTAGTTATGTTGCTTTGATCCCTTTCGTTACATAGAGAATGATACTTCTCCTTCTCTTCTACCCTCCCTGTCCCTCCTGTAGATTGTGTACCCTGGTATGTTGACATCCCAGTCATGGTTCTCTGGGTACCGTGTTTCTGTGACTGCCACGATATCAGGCATCCCTCTTCCATCAAGGCCACCATTTCAGGAAGCTTTTTACCTATACTACAGGCATTGGTACTCATTACCCTCCATTTTTTTAGGCCTTATTTCTTTTTGCTCCATCCCTGTCCTTACTGCCTTTGTCTTTTTTCCATTTACCCCTACCCTTCTCCCTATTGATTGCTCTATCTTGGTATTTACCTCACTAACTACCATGATTTTTTGTGGGGGAGGGGGCTAGGATTTCCTTTCTCCTTTTCAGTGCCTCCCGCCTTGGCTAGTTTAAATTCTTGCCAGTGAAGCATTTAAACCTATCACCTAGTATCCTGGTTCCCCTCCTGGACAGATGCAGACCATCGCACCAGTATAGGCCTGTATCCCTCCAGGTGTAGCCACAGTCCCCAATGAAGTCAAATTCCTGAGCTCTACACCAGTTTTTCAACCAGTCATTGAATCCCATGGTGCAGAGTACCCTAGCCTCATCCATGCCATAGACAGGTAGCACTTTCGAGAAAATTACCATGTGTGCTACTTGTCTAAGGCCCCTTCCCAACTCCACAGACTCCTGTTGCACTGCTCTGATCCCATTCTCAGCCAGCTCATTTGTCCCTAGGTGGATAATGACATCCAGTTCACTCCCCCTTGCAGCGGCTTCCACGATCCTGAGGATTAGTTTCCTGTCCCTTCAAGCCATGGTGCCAGGCAGGCACCTTAACCTCCCTTTCCCTTCCCTCCCCCAGTTCTACCCCTCTAACAATTGAGTCCCCCACCAGGAGTTGTTTCCTTCCCCTGTGGGGTCCTGTGCCACCCTGCTTTGGGTCTCCGTTGTGGAGGTTCCCAGCATCCTCCTTGGTCTGCACTGCAGGTGCCTCCATAAAGGAACCATGCTCTGCCAGAGTGGTGAATGAATTGTGGAGAGGCACAGCTGGCAGGATGCGCCTCTGTTCCACCACCCTCACCCTCCCTGAGCCCACCATGGTCCAACTACTCCTCTTTCTTGGCAGCCCCTGGGGTAGTGGCAGTGGCCTGGGTGGTCCCTGGGTGGGGAAGCAGGTTTCCCGAATCCTTGCCAGGTCAGCATGGAGACGAGCAACCTCCCCCCTCAGACCAGAGAGGTACCTGAAAATAGGGCAGCAACGCAGTCTCCAGAATGTCTCCCGGAAGACTGCTGCTCCACAGCCAGTGCATTACACCACTCCCCACGTCTGTCTTCCTTACTGTTTCAGTTGTTTTTCTTTTTTTTGGTTCTTGTTTTAGTGTGTCGAGCTTGTGAGTGTCTCTACCCCATATTCAGTGTGCTGTGCCTTTAAGGATATGAACAGGTGTATGTTGTTAGCAGTTCGGGGAAGTGATGTCAGAACCCCTGATATTAAGGTAGTTATGTGCTTGGGGTAGGTGGGGTAAGGGCAGGGTGGGTGGGAGTAAATCTGTGCTCTTCAGAAACTATCAACTACAACTCCGACCCTCCACCCTGGTGATTGCCTTCCTTACTTTCAGATACCTATTTCACAGAGGTTAAGTAACAAGTCTAGTCACAAATGACTGGTTTCTGCTGGCCCTTCATCCTGCTGCTGTCTGCTGCAGATTTCTTTGGGTCACCATTACTCTCTCACCCAAAAACAAAGTAGTGCACTCGGGGACCATAGTAGAACACCAACCAATCCAAAATATTACTCATGGATAATAAGTAATGTGTTATTTTCAATGTTTTTGAAGAGTGCTGGTGTGGAGCTGGAGAAAACGCGTCTTCCCCTGATGGCAGATGGCTCCCCTCTCCAAACACCTTTATTGAAAAAAAAATAATAAAATAACGCAACCTAACTTGCTGCTCTGGTAGCATATCCATTCTAGTTAAATCATGATTCCTGATTCCTCATTTTCCTCCAGTCAGATTCCTGTATTTTTTCTAAAATTGGAAATGCAACAGATTATTGTAATATAGTGTATTTCGCTTAAGTGCTTTCCAATTTTGTAAAAGCAAAATGTGCATTTAAGCAGAATTTGCATTAATCTGGAATTGACATAAGTACAGGGAGCTAATTTTATTTTAAACTTTATTGTTTTATAATAAAAACATAACATAACATACAGTCATATAATGCGAGCGAAGGACATTACAAACATTTGTTTATCACACTGAGGGTGCCACTCCTCTTAATACACACATTTTGTGCATCCTAAACTTTGAGATACGTCATAGGAGAGAAAATCATTCAATTTTTAAGTAGTGACTTCCACCACAGCTGTATACCGAGCCCATGAGTTGCATGGCCTGTAAAACTAATATAACTGACATTACAGACATCTCTAAAGACTCACTTACTAAAAGCTGCTAAATTAAATGTTCTGTCATTCAATGCACAGTCTCTTAATATTGCAAAAATGGTGGAACTAGAAATAAAAATCCAGGAATTGAACATAGGACTAATGGCCATAACAGAAACTTGGGGTAACTCCAATAAACAATGGATTATGGAGATCCCTGGATTTAAACATTACAGCAAAAATAGAACAAATAATAAAAAAGAGGTGGTGTGAGCCTGTATGTTACAAACGACATTCCATCCTCTGAATCTTTAATCAGTTCACAGACAGAAAGCATTTGGGTGAACCTGCAACCTAATGGTCATTCTCAGATTTTGGTCGGTACCTGTTATCGTTCACCCTCCTCAGACATTGGTTATATTAAACAACTAACTAAAGAGATCTCCCAGCTAGCAGATAAGGGTTCAGTAATTATTTTGGGTGATTTCAACTTCCCATCTATTAATTGGGATTATTTAATGGGATCTAATCAATATGATACACAGTTAACTTCAACAATTACAGATTTGGGTCTTTCTCAATTAGTTCGAGAACCCACTCGAGGTACTAATATATTAGATCTAGTCATAACAAGTATGGTAGCATCTTTAACAAATTTACGAATAATTGACCCAATAGGTAATAGTGATCATATGACAATTTTCTTTACAATTCCCTTGGTATACATAACCCCTAGGAATAAACTCATGTTAAAAAATTATGACAAAGCAGATTTTTCTATAATTAATGAACATCTTAAGGCTATTTCATGGGACCCTTTACTTTCTCCATTAAATATAGAGGATGCGTGGTACACCTTTAAAAATATAATTTACAAATTAGAAAATCAATATGTACCCATAAGAAAGAAATATAACAATAAAGGGAAAATCCCTGCATGGTACAATTGCACTATCAAAAAACAAAGTTTACATAAACAAAAGTTATTTACTCAACTAAAACAATGTCAATAAGATCAGAAAGAAGGAATATTATTAAATTATAGAAAGGCAGTTAAGGAGTTAAAGAAATCCATAATATTAGCTAAACGTAACTTGGAATTTAAAATTGCCCACTCCAAAGACTTCCATAAAAGTTTATATTCTTATCTGAATGGAAAAAAGGGAGATACTAGAAGTATAGGCCCACTAATTATAAACAATAAAACAATAATTTCAGATAAGTTGGCAGCTATGGAACTTAATAAGTATTTCTGCTCAGTTTTTGAACAAGGACCAGAATATGTACCATCTGTTCACAAAGGTAACAAACATAACTATACTGTTGCACTTCAAGAGACGTATAAACTTTAGATAACGTTAAAAAAAACAACTAGCCCCGGTCCAGGTAATATAACTTCTAAATTTCTCATAGGTACATCTGATGCAATTGCTTTACCGCTTACCATTATTTTCAATAAGTCTCTTAAGGAAACTAGGGTTCCCATGGATTGGAAAACAGCCATTGTTACCCCTATTTTTAAAAAGGGATCTCATTCTAAAGCAGAAAACTATAGGCCCATTAGTCTTACTTCTCTTCCCTGTAAATTACTGGAAAAACAGATCAAATCCATTATCGAGGAAGAAATGCAGTCCCTAAATATTGGCGATATAACACAACACGGGTTCAAATCTGGATATTCATGTACAACCAACTTGTTATCCTTTTACAACAGGATTAGTAGATACCTGGACCTTAATATACCTGTTGATGTTATCTTGTTAGACTACAGTAAAGCTTTCGATGAGGTATCACATTTCATATTGTTAAATAAATTAATTCAATTGGGCTTTTCACATAATATTGTTTCTTGGGTTCATAGTTGGCTGAATAATAGAACACAGACTGTTAGGGTTAATGGTGAACTTTCTGATAGGGGTAATGTCTCGAGTGGTGTTCCCAAGGGATCTGTTTTGGGACCGACATTATTCAGTATTTTTATTGGTGATCTGACAATTTCATCGAATAACATTATTTCAAAATTTGTAGATGACACTAAGTTGGGAGGCCCTGTTGACAGTAACAGAAACAGAAACATTCTAATAAGAGATCTTGCTAGAATCGAGTGTTGGGCAAATACCAATCAAATGTCCTTTAATGTTTCAAAATGTGCAGTTTTACATATGGGAAAAAATAACCCCAAACAATTGTATTCTCTTAATAATATTAGTATAAGAGAGTCAGTTGTGGAAAAAGATTTGGGAATATTAGTAAACAACAAACTGTCATCTGCCGATCATTGTAACAAAGTGGCTAATCAAGCTAATGTGCTTCTTCGTAGAATAAACAATACATTTGTTATGAAATCTGAAGAATGCATTATGTCTCTTTATAAATCACATATCAGACCATATATGGATTATGGATCTCCCTTTTAGAATCCTTACTTGATTACAGATATAACCAGGATAGAGCAGGTGCAGAGAAGGGCAACAAAAATTGTACCACATCTTTCTTATTTAGATTATGAAACCATGCTTCAACAAACTGGATTGTATTCATTAAGTCTTAGAAGAACAAGAGGCGATTTACTTCAACTTTTCAAGATAGTGCATTCCAAAATCTTAATGGAATTATGTGGATTATCATTTACAAGGAGGAAAATTGTAGCAAGAAATCATAATATGCAAATAGAAATTGATCGAACCAAAACAAGCAAAAGACAGCACTTTTTTACAGTCAGAGTTCCAAGAATTTGGAACTCTTTACCACATGACATTGTTGAATGTGATAGTTATTAATAATTTTAAAACAAAACTAGACAAATGGCTTCTAAATAATATAAAATAACATGACATGGTACAGTGATCCACAAGGTGTGGAGGACAATCTCGATGGGCCTTGGCCTTCTTTTGTCCATTAACCGAGTAACCGAGTAATAGTCCCGAAGTTTTCCACTTTCAACAAGGTGGATCCTATGCCATGCTTTCCCATAGTCATGCACTTAATGTGCCAGAGATATTATTTATACTGCTTGTTAACATCGCACCTTCCATTGGTTACCATTTAGCTGACTTTATAGCGCTTTAAACTAGCTTAACTTTAAAACATGAGAGACTTTATTGAAACAGGAAGTAAAGTCAACCCCTCCAGTAATTAGCTCCATATATAGTTTAATAATGCATCTTGTAACTTGTTTAAACACAACAATCAAGTTCTGTTTGCAGAGGCAACAGTAAATGAAATGTCACCTGCAACTTCGGGGATAAAATGATTCCCCCATGGTTGGTATCCACTATTCCGTTTCAAGGCACGAGAAACCCCATGAATGTGTCCATAGGATGAAGAAAACTGTCTGGTCTTACCCAGGGGCAGCAGAACCGGTGACAGTACAAGAATTAATTAATCCCCCGATCTTCAGGTCTCTTCTTCATCAGAGGTTTGTTCTTCCTGTGTGGCTGTTTGAGTCGCTGTTCGTGCATGCTTCTGTCCCCACTCCAGTGCCTCGGCGGGGTCTGTGAACAGATATATCCTGCCTTTATGGGCGATCCTGGGGCGAGCTGGAAATAAAATATCATGTGGAATGCAGGCCTTCCGTAACACTGCGCGAACTCCATCAGACTTATTGCGTTTTTGCCTTGTGGCATATCTGATGTCGGGATATAGTCGTACTTGGTGCCCATCGCATCGTAATGTACCCCTTTGCCTTGCTATTGCCAAGAACATGTTCTGGGTGCCCATGCCGTCAGTCATGATGACAGCTGTACGTGAGACCTCCAAGTTGTCAAGTCAGCCTCGTGGTGTGATCCTGTAGGCCTTTTGCAGGGCTTGAATATTGTGAGACACCTCTTCTCCAAGCTGCTGTGTTAGCCAGTCTTGTATAAACAATAGGAGGTGGTCTCTCTCAGAGCCTTCCGATAGTCCTACAAGGTGAATATTTGCAGCTCTGACTTGATTTTCCAGTGTCTCCAGCCTTGACTTTATTTATTTATTAGCTTTTGATGACCGGGTAAGTACACTGGGCAATAACCCTGCCCATTTTCAGGCACGACCTGGGAAATTACATAATACAATCAGTCAAAGGTAGATACAAACAGTACAGGACAGTGCTAAGCAAGTGTCCAACAGTGATAAGAGTAGACTAAACACACAAAAGAAAACTCATCCACCAATTATAAATAAACACATAAAAGCATCCACATCGGGATGGGCAGAGTAAGTATAGGTGAGTACTATGCTAATAAGTATATAATAGGAAGCAGCAATGAAGGAAGGAAGAGGAGAGGCAGAAGACTGAATAAGGTTAGGTGCAGTCACAATTATCATGCACATAGAGGTGAGAAAAAAGTGCAGTTTTGAAGGAGGAATGCAATAAGGAGCACTTTAGGTGGGGAGGCAGAGAGTTCCAGAATTGTGGAGCAAAATGAGAGAAAGCTTATTCCCCATTTTAGTGGAGCAGTACGGGACGGAGAGTAGCTGGGTGTTAGAGGACCTCAGAGTGCGGGACTGAGGCAAGGGGAAGAGCATTGACCCAAGTGAGAAAGGACGAGGATATTTGGTTAAGGAGTCAATGAAACAACCCAGCGAATAGGAACATCAGGAACTTGGTGACAACCAGTGTAAGGCAGAGTAAAGCAAGCAGTGGTGCATTAGGCGAGGTGCTGATAGGGCAAATCTGCAAATGATGTTATAAGCAATGTCCCATTTGTGAAGGCCGCTGGTGTTTGCATGGGAAAAGAGAGGGAGAGCATAAAGTAGGGTGGGGAGAAGGACTCCTTGAGCTACGGAGATCCTGGCAGCCTGTGTTAAAGAGTGACGTACATGATGTGAAGCACCAATCTTGATGTTGGGTGATTTGCACACCTCATTTATATGAGCAGAGAACTTGAGTACGGGATCAAGCAATACCTCCAAATATTTAAAGGAGACAGTTGGGGAGACTGTTGACCCATCAAGGCAAAGCACGTGAAACTCTGGCGACGCAGTAGGGAATTTCTTAGAGGACTCAAAGAGCATGGCCTGGGTTTTAGGTAAATTGAGTAAGTGGGAGTTGGAGGAGAACCAGGATTGTAGTTCTTGGAATGCAGAAGAGAGGTGGTAATTGATGTCCTTGACTGAGCTGGAGGCAGTGTATAGGACCAAGTCGTCAGCATACATAATTGAATGGTAGTGTGGGTTAGAGGTTGGAATATCGTTGACAAATATGAAGAAGAGCAAAGGCCCTAGGATGGAGCCCTGAGGGACTCCACAGGAGATGGGGGAAGGAGATGAGAGAAACTTGCCAAAGAGGACAGACTTTGACCTATTGTCAAGGTAGCTGTGGATCCAGGACACTGTGGATCTAGAGGCACTAAGGGCATATAGTTTATTCAGGAGCAGAGTGTGATTTACTAGATCGAAGGCCTTGGTGAGGTCAGTGAACATAGCACCAGTAAGGAGACCTTTGTCCATGTTGGATTTTACATCACTGGTAAAAACAGTGAGAGCAGTGGTGGTACTATGACCAGCCCTGAAACCATGTTGGATGGGAGACTGGAGGTTGAATTGGAGTAAGTGAGCAGATATCTGTTGGTGTATTAATTTCTCAAGAATCTTACACAGTATAGGTAGAAGTGCTATGGGATGATAATTAGACAGTACTTTGGGGTCCCCCTATTTGAAAACCGGAATTGTCTTAGCAGATTTCCATGCAGAAGGCACTGTAGAGGAGCAAATGGAAAGTTTGAAAAGACGAGTTACCGGAGTGGCAAGAAGTGGGGCAACTAGCCTAAGGATATAGGGTTCTAGCCCAGTACTGCTGTGCATAAAAATCGTTTTCCGAAGTTTTAGGACCTCAGAGCGAATGACGGGAGAGAATCAAAATAGGAGGTACATCATGTGGTGCTTGAGGAGGCGGAGAAGATTGTGACCCATGGGGTGTGGGAGGAGAGGTATTAGAAACCTTAGTAAAAATCTCATTCAAGGCATTGGCAATAGTGTTAGGATTGTTACAGAGCGAGTAATTGATCATTAAGTCATTGGGATTCTGCGACTTGGTGTTACTCATTACCTCTTTAATTTGGGGCCAGTAACTTTTGGGGTTGGAGGCGGAGGATTTGAGGAGTTTACAGTAGTAGATGCTCTTGGCAATATGAACCTCCTTCTTGCAGGTGTTATGCAGGGAGTGGTACGCATCCAAGTCAGCTTGGCGAGAGGAGGATTTCTGTTTTGACCAAAGTTTGTCACGGCACTTAAGCAATTTCAGGAGTGGCTGCTTCAGCCACTTAGTCACTTTCCCCCGACTCTTTGCGTCGAGATCGGAATGTGCTTTCTCTGCAAGGCTAGAAGGGTCGTATTGAAATAGTCAGTAGCAAGACTGATGTCAGAGGTAGTAAAGATGGGAGACCAGTCAACATGGTGAAGATCATGAAGGAACATAGCCTGGTCAAACTTTGAGAAGTCAGAAAAGGATAGTACTTTGGGGAGATTTGAAGGAGTAGGGGTGCCTCTAACACAAAAAAACTGGGCAGTGATCACTGATGGAGTCAGGGAGAACACCAGCAGAGGAGGAGTAGAGGTCTTTCTGATTTGTGAGGATCCAGTCTACTAAGGTACAACTGGAGCCATTCAGAGAGATCCTAGTTGGGGTCTCAATTAATTGTAGAAGGTTGGCCTTGCTGACAGAGGAAGTAAGAACAGAGGAGTCAGGACCCTGCCACTTGAGGTTAAAGTCACCCAAGCAGATTACCTAATTTTTCTTTGATACAATTGGAATCAGCTCAAGTGATCTCCTCTAAGCCAATCTTGCTGTTCCTGGGCAGAATATATATACACAGAAGATGTGCAAATTTTTGGCACCACCAAGAAGTAGGATTGAGTGAAGAACCTCACAGTTATTAAGAGGGTGGGTGGGTACCAGAGAGACATTAATGTGCGATTTATAATATAATGCCAGCCCTCCCCACCTCTTGGAAGAGGGTCGGTCAGCACTAAGCAGGTTATACCCTGGAAGGGAGCAGCTTAGATCAGTTACAGAGGGTTTCAGCCAGGTTTTGGATAGGGCTAGGATGTCAGAATTATTGGCATGCACCCAGGCCTCAAGCTCAGGGAGATTGTGCAAGAGACTGCGGATGTTTATGTGGGCCATGGTTAGGCCCTGAGCCTAAGGCAAGAGATGAGCAGAGCAAGAATAAGATATAGTAGGATTGGCTGTAGGGCCAGGGTTAGGTTCAATGTCACCAGCAAGGGGAAAGGGATAGTATTGTGACCCACACCATGGCAAGCATACTGGCTAGTGAGACAGTTCCAGGTGAGGTAATTTTCCTACGTAAAATGTGTCTTAGTAGTAGGCCAGTATACTTACAGCTAAGGAGCACTGAAGGAATTGGCATTGAATAATCCTCAGCCAATATGTTAGAGTATGTAAAGTTCCCCAAGCGGGCCTTAGAGTGGAGAAAAGAGGTCCCGGCAAGAAGTGCCAGTGCGTCCATGCCAAGTAGGGCGAGTAGCACACGAGGGAGATAGGTGATCGCTTGCCTGGACATAGTGCAGGATGGACAAGAACAACAGATGATAAGTGAAAACGAATTGCAGTAGAGAATCAGATTTATGGAGAATAAACTAAGTGGAGGGAAAAAAGATTAAGTGAGGCTGATAGTACCACAGGAATGCTAAAAGAATGGCAACCAGAGAATGTTGAGGGCAAGGAACAGACAGGGAGATGAAGCAAAAAAGAAAGTCAGACACCACCACAAGTTGAGCAGCAACAACAAATAGGTGTAATAAACAGAGTAGTGGAACAGTGACATCTAGTGGAGGAGAAGTATAGCCAGCAGATGGGAAACCTGGTAGATGGTAAAAAACAATATGAAATCAAAGTACCGCCTACGCCTGCAACACGATAGTCCTCAGCTATATACCTAATGCCAGCTAAAGGTGGGAGGGTATTGAGAGGGCGGGCGGGGAAGAGTCCACGCACACACGCTCCACGGATAGGGAGAAGGAGGCTGGCACGCCTCTCGTCGTACCTGATATTTCAGTCGGGTGGCAGCTTGGCAGCTCAGGGGAGGGCAGGACACGGTTGGTCCTTGCGACCGGCGGTGAGCTACAGAAAGAACAGAGGGGAAGATTGTTACATGCAGGTGAGGAGGAGGTGGAGCAAGCTATGTAGAGGTGGGTTACCAGTACGCAAACACAAGTGATTTGAATTGTTACCAGACCAGTTTGCATTTACAAATACGCTCCCTAAGTCATTACTATGTCTCTGTATCTACCACTTAAAAATTAAGGCTTCCTACTAGAAGTAGCTGCATTGGATACAAGTTAAAAATTAAGGCTCCCTGTCTCAGTAAAAATTCAGGCTGGTAGCTGCATTGGATTAATTCTTAAACAGCAGTAAGTATGGTATCACAGCTAAAATAGAACTGGCTAAAATAGTTAAGCTCTCCTACAGACTGCACGTTTCACTGGACAGCTATTTTATCTAAAACAGAACAAGCTAAATATAGTTAAGCTCTCCTACAGACTGCACGTTTTACTGGACAGCTATTTCAGCTAAAATAGAACTGGCTAAAAATGGTTAAGCTCTCCTACAGACTGCACGTTTTACTGGACAGCAAGCTATGCTAAGAATTAATTAAGGCTACAGTAGAATGGGTTACAACTGCTCAGTTCTCTCAGCAATTTAGCAAGGCAGAAAACAGTTTAAACTCCCAGTAATAAGGGCTATTGCTACACATATTTTTTGCCGACAGTTAAGGCAGAGGAGCACAGGAATAGTCCCAAGTTTAAAATTGGTGCCAAAACCGGAGTTCATTGTTCATGCAGGGAAGAGTCCACACACACGCTCTCCATGGATAGGGAGAAGGAGGCTGGCGCGCCTCTCGTCATACCTGATGTTTCGGTCGGGTGGCAGCTTGACAGCTCAGCAGCTCAGGGGAGGGCAGGGCATGGTTGGCCCTCGTGACTGGCAGTGAGCTGATGTTTTGGTCGGGTGGCAGCTCAGGAGAGGGCAGGACACGGTTGGCCCTCGCGACCGGCGGTGAGCTGATGTTTCGGTCGGGTGGCAGCTTGGCAGCTCAGCAGCTCAGGGGAGGACAGGACACGGTTGGCCCTCGCGACCGGCTGTGAGCTGATATTTCGGTCAGATGGCAGCTTGGCATCTCAGCAGCTCAGGGGAGGGCAGGACACGGTTGACCCAGGTGATTGCTTTCCTGTATCACCGTGGAGACTGCCCCCATTGCCTTATCAGCCCTTTTGGATGTTTCCACTGCAGCCATTTGAATGGCATCCACCGTGGTCTCCAGGGTGACTACTCGATTCGTTAAGCTGTCAAATATATCTGACAAGCCGGTGATAGTACTTATGAGCAGTTTGATTTTAAGCCCAATTATTTGGAGAGTTTCTTCACCAGGGTCAGGTGGCTGATCGTTGGCCCAGCTGTGTGCAGATCTCATGGTGGGAGCCGTGGGAGTGTTTTTCGACTTAGCTCCTCCACCATAATTTTGTTCCTTTTGTGGATTTCTGATTTCACTCTTGGGAGCTTCCGACACCTTCCAGGATATTTTTAGAGGTAGAAGCCTTTGCAAAAACTTGATGTTTGTAGTTGAAGATGCAAGTTCTGTTGTGTGTTCATTATTAGCAGTCATATTACTCTGGCTAACCCTGAGCTCATTTTAAGTATAGGGAGAAGAAAGCAATGATGCAAAATAGAGTTAATACTGTTAGTACTTCAGTTTACTGTAGCTGTATTTAAAAGCATTATTGTGTTTAATAAAAGGAAAAAAAAAGATTATTTCCTTTATTAAATTTGAGCTGAAAATAGTTTATTTTATTGTGCTTGGTATTTCTATGTCAAGTTTGTGAATATAATATTCAGACTCAGAGAGTTGCGAAATCATGTTTCTCACAGGCTCACACAAAGCTGCTTATTTTGTCCATGGCAGTAAGTGGCTCTGATATGCTCACATGTTCAGGTACGGGATTGGTGCTCTCATTTTCCTCGGCCTTTGTCCCAGTCACCTTGCTGCAGATAGCCTCATCATCAGTCTGTCCGTCAGTAGGCACGGAATGGTCCATGTTCATGTCAGCTGATTGAGAGTCAGTGTCTTTCTTTTTCACTGTGACACCATTTGAATACGATGCTATTTCTCTCCTTCTACTGACTTAGCCAGCTGCTTGTCGGGGTAAACTCAATTCCCATATTGTCAGCAAGCTACTTTGCCTTTTTTAAAAGATTAAGATCATAATTGGGGGCAAAAGATTATTTCCTTTATTAAATTTGAGCTGGAAATAGTTTGTTGTTTTGTTGTGCTTGGTATTTCTATGTTAAGTTTGTGAATATAATATTCAGACTCGGAGAGTTGCGAAAATCATGTTTCTCACAGACTCACACAAAGCTGCTTATTTTGTCCATGGCAGTAAGTGCCTCTGATATGCTCACATGTTCAGGTACGGGATCGTTGCTCTCATTTTCCTCGGCCTTTGTCCCAGTCACCTTGCTGCAGATAGCCTCATCATCAGTCTGTCCGTCAGTAGGCACGGAATGGTCCATGTTCATGTCAGCTGATTGAGAGTCAGTGTCTTTCTTTTTCACTGTGACACCATTTGAATACGATGCTATTTCTCTCCTTCTACTGACTTAGCCAGCTGCTTGTCGGGGTAAACTCAATTCCCGTATTGTCAGCAAGCTACTTTGCCTTTTTTAAAAGATTAAGATCATAATTGGGGGCATCTGCTGTTCTGGTGGCAGAGACCCACCGCAGTAATATTGCTTCTACCTCATCGCTTTTGCCACTCTGCCAGTGTTCTCGTTCTTTATTTTCTGTCTTCTCCCACTGGCTAAATAACTTCTTTCTAGTCTTAACAGTTCAATACTCTGTAGATAAATCAATACTGAAATCAGCAGCTACATCAGACCTTTTGACATCTGGCATTTCAGGATGCTGCAGCAGCTCAAAATTCTGACCCAAGGTGAGCGTAACTTTCTTTCTCTCCATTGTAGCATCCTGCCTCTTTCCTGCAGAGCTGGTTAATGCCCAGGGCCGGTGGTAGACTTGATGGCACCCCAAGTGGACAAACCTGTGGTGCCTGCTTCACCCTCGCACTCTTTTGCCCCCACTCACATTCACTCTTGCCCTGCTCACTTCCATTCACGCCACAGAACCTGTAAGAATACTGTAAAAGTTACACCCATTTTTTTATTACAGGTACAGGCAGTAACAACACAGTGGCAAATACAGAGTCAAGGCATGGCAACAACAGGAAGCAGCCAAGAAAGCAAACTATCAGCAAGGCAGATACAGAGTATTCGCTAGACACATGAGGCAAAACGCACATAGTCATTGGGACACTGGCCCATCGCTCCAACAACCCCTCTCACACACACACACACACACCATTATGCACAAAAATAAATAAAGCCCCCCCCCCATCCACTCATTGCAAACCTCCCCCCACAGACAGAAGTTTCATTCTTTTTTATTTTTATCTTATTCTTTTGGTGACCAGGTAAGGCCCACTAGGCACAAGGCCTGTTTTCAGTGACGACCTGGAAGCACTGGGAAGTTAAGTGACTTTCTCTGGTTCACATAGTATGCAAGTGGAGGATGTGGAATCAAACCAGCAGGTCCCATTGCTCCAACAACCCCCCACCCCACACCCCACCACACGCTCACATCAAGTACAAAAAAAGAAACAAAGCTCCACTTAGCCAGCCATTGTAGCCCTTCCCCCACAGATGGCTACTACCTGCACAGGGGAGCTGCATTGCAGGGGTTCAAAGGCTGCAAGGAGTGCATAATAAGGAATCAGTAGCCCTGCAGCACCAGTGTGTGTGTGTGTGTGTGTGTGTGTGTGTAATGAGGAGGATAAAGAAAGTGGGAGCTATAGGGATGGGGTTTCATTGGAGCAAATGGGAGTGGGAAATGGAACAATGATAGATTCCTGTCATCACAATGCATTTCAAGAATGGAGGATTTACTTATCCCACTCATGATCTTTTTGTTTTGTTGTTGACTCTGTTTATCCAGCTGGATGCCGACACTGGGGCATCTCTCTGGTGGACCCACTCGGCCTTGCCTTCACCGCCCTCTTGAACCCATACCCCAGCTGAGGAATTGAGTAAGTTGGGTTCCTCCTCCTCTCCAGCTGGCCCTCATGAGAGGAGGCAGGGGACCACGGAGAGTCAAGATGGGGATTGGGGCCGCCATTGGACATGTGGGCTCTCTCACTGGGCGTCCACCTTCGCCTCCCTGACACCGGGGATTTTCCTTGATTGTTTCTCCCTCCCCCCGATGCAGGACAGGCAGTGCCATCCAGCACGTGACGTGTGGGCGCCCCACCCACGCCTGCAGATTGGCCGCTTGACGTCCCCTTGTATGATCCCCAACTGCAGTGCACCCAGTCTACACTGGGCATCACTCGCATTGAGGGATATGGACCTCCGTCCCAGGAGAGGAGAGCAGTCTGTCGGATGCTCAGTCCTCTCCTCCCTCACCGACCCCTGGCTCCCTGGGCTCATTCCCGAACCTGGGTAGTCGGCGTGGTGTGAAGTAAGACAGATGCCTCGGACCTCAGCACCACTGGACTGGCCTTATGATCATTTTTAATCAAATATAATTCATTCTGAGGGTGCTGCAGCTCAGCTACTGAAAACATTCACTTATAAAGAAAGACATTAATACTGTAACTAGAATGCCAATATGAAGACAGCACAGGGTAGAAATAAATGATTCTGTTTCACTGGCTGTACACTGTCCTAAACTAGCTGCTTACTGGATGTGACAGGGTGGGTTCACACAGCCTTCTGAAAGGGTAGGAGACAGGGGTTCCTTCCTGCCTTCTCTCTGCAAGTACCAGGTTGCTGGCAGCTCTCCATTTGGTATGTATCAGACCGTAGAGATAGGTCTTTTAAATTCTGTGGCTCAGACAGTCATAGTGAAGCAGAATTGTGTATCAGCTCCAAGGTAACGGCTGCCAAAAATCCGTTCCTGCATGAAGGTGTGAACTAGCAGTGTATACTGAGGCATTTTTTTCCAGTTCTACTCTGCACTTGACACCAACGGAGACACAACATATGGGAACGGCCCAGGGAACAAACTTTCCTCTGGCGATATGGAAGCAGCTCAGTTGGTGTTTGTCGAATGTGAGCCCAAGTCATCTCTCTTCTCAGATCTTCTTCTTCCTAGTTCCATTCCTTCTTTGCTACTTCATTTAAAATGTGGCACCCGCACTGTTGACTAGCCACACCCCTACCTGACATGGCAGCCATTCAGGAGCTGGAACACACTGACCTAATTCAGCTATTCATCCGCAGGGGCTGCACGCTAATCTGTTGCTGCAGCAGCTCCCCCTCACCCCCCCCCCCAGTTCAGTAATGAAGTCCACCGCAGCCATACCAGAGCTACCAAAAAACCTGTGGCATCCATAGCAGCAAAAATTTGGACTTCCATAGCCAGAAACAGGGTCTCTGTGCCTCTCCTGGACTACAGGCTCATGTGTCCTGGCTGTGCCAAATGGCAGTACTGTTAATGCCACTATCACATCTGTTAGCACCTCACTGTGTTCTTATCAGGAATGTGATTAACACATTTAATGGCATTCTGACTCTGTAAAACATTGCACGTATCCGAATTGTACTTAATCAGATTGCATTAAAATGGAATTTTTAACATAGGCTATAATGCAAAAATAAAATAGTATGCATTTATAAGGAAATTGCATTCAACTGAATTGCACTTAAGTGAAATTTACAGTAATCAGTGTATCATGATACTTGTTTTTACACAAATATCACAATACTAAAAATTTGATATCGTGACATCCCTAATCATCACTGATGCAGCAGGAGAAAAAGAATACATTTGTTGCTATTTTTGTCAATGCCAAAAAGATGTTTTGTCATCTAGATTGTTTTTTTGTATGTCAACTTTGAAATTCAGGTCTCAGCTTTAAGTATTATACACCTCCCTGATAGCTGGATTGAGGGCCAGTGGCATGCTGTCACGTTGGTTTGCTACGTGAATGGGAACTAGGCATGGGTGTCCAATGTCCACAATTTCTTTCGCTCTTTCGAGGGAACTGTTAGCAAAAATGATAAGGAAATCGCAACAGTTAAGAGGAATTCAAGTGCATGGTTATTAGTCCTAAGTATCCCTGTATAAGGATTATACGCTTTTGTTTGTAGAAGATCCAATAACTACATTTCTGCGTCTGCAGGGGCTTTTAGATCAATACAGCAACTTGTCAGGATTTCACGATAATTGAGTTAAACAGATGTTTTACTGTTAAGTTGGGTTAAAACTCCTGACTTGAAGGCAGCCATTTCTTATAAATTAATTAAAATGCACTTTCATTACTTAGGGGTGAGGAAGCACGTCTACATTATTTGTCTGAGGAAGCTCATCTGCAGTATGAGCAAAATGTAACCAGGCTGAAGCTGAGAGCACCTGTTGTAGTTTATTATTTGCACCTACATGTTTTACATGTCAGGTGGTGAAAAAATAAATGAAATACACTGGAAGGCACGTGTATGCATAGTTACCCTGTCCTGACTTAGGTTAACAGTTGCATTCATCTTTTGATTTTATTGTATGCAGTTAAGGATAGCACTACCGAGGCTAGGTGTGGAGCATTATTGTTATGCTCCTATTATTTAGGGCTACAGATCTGCAGACCCTTCTAAATTTTATTTGTGTAATGTGTCACTACTTTCAAATATACATGTGGACTATGCTAGGTGGTGCACCAAGCTACTCTCTTCATTGGAAGAATGTTGACAGTTCTTATGAACAGCTTACTACAGCTGTTCTTTCTCTCTCTCTCCCTCTCTCTCTCTCTCTAATAAGGATCTCTAAGGAGATGGCTTTAAAGTTGCACACTTTGACTAGATGACTTATCTGGGCTGAAAGTAAACCTTTCTTATGATAGTCATTACTGATGTTGGATTAAACGTTGGTAGACATGGGGGTTCCTGACTATAAAAGCTACTGTAGGGTGGCCAGACTAACATAAATTATTGATTTCTAGGATCGTGGATATGTTGTTCTATCCACACTGTTTGGCATGTCCCTTTCCCCTTTAAATCTTGCCGGATGGTCGGAAAGCTGTCTCTTCCCACCCAGCCGGGTGGTATATCCCTTGGCTCCTCCCCTTGACGCCAGATCTTCCTTTCTGCTGGAAGATTCAGGTTCCCTCTTTACAGCTCCCGCGTTGAGTAGGCTCTGGTGCTTAATCCTTCTGACAAATTACTGAAAATTAAACTCGTTAGAGTTTCTCTGCATAAGTTTGTGATAGCGACTGTGATGGAGGACAAATCCTCACCCGGGGTCCGCTGGTGTCCTTGCGGGCAGAAGATGTCTTGTACCAACCCCCATGCCACATGCATTTACTGCCTAGGCCATGATCATGATACCCAGGCCTGCGACATTTGTTGCGCGTTCCATCCGACAGTGTTGGATGATCGCCTTGCATGTCTGCAGCTCAGACGGCTGGAAAAACAGCATCCGCCGGTCAGATCTAAAGACGCCCGCCATGTGATCTCTGTAGCTGCGGGGTCTGACAAATAACTGGAGCAGAAGAAAGCCATCGACGAGGAGGTGTCTCATGCTGCCGAGCAATCCTCTTTAGTTTCGGTTTTGTTCCGCTCACACCGGGCTCTTTCTTCTCAGGCTCCTTCAAGGAGTTGCACCAGTATCTCCTGACAAAAGAGGAGGGCTTGTCTGGCTCACATATCTCCCACTCCTGTAAAAAGGATAAGGAGTTGAGAGAGGATTCGTCTCATCAATGTCGCTCTTGGGACAGAGAGAGATCTCGGTCCCAGGTGTCTCCTGCTTCGACTCCGGTCGAGATTGTGGCCTCGGACACTGGCTTCATGGTGCCCCCGTCAGGCCAGCCAGCTAAGACGTGGGACGATGACCTGGTTGAGATTGTCCTTGACCTGGTCGATCCATTGTCAACTGATTAGGCCAACAATTCCTTGTTCAGGACTCCGGTCCTGACAGGACATACTGAGGCGGAGACCCAGCCTGCTGGGAATTCCCCTGTGGTCTCTGTCCCCGACCTGGAGGAGCCACGGTTCTCCCTGACTCCTTCCAAGCACCCCCGTCGGCCCCCCTGACGGTCGAGGTCTTGGACACGCTCAACCGACAGGCCAAGGAAGTCTCATAAGTGGCGCTCCATGAAGCAGCGACACCGCTGTTTGTCCTCATCCTCCTTGGATGAGGAGCGCCTTCAACACAAGCTGTGTTAACACTGTGAGAACCTTATGTGGCAACAGCTGATGCTGGCTAGCCCAAAGTTGACCCTGGCTTCCACTCCGGCCATCACATGGCTGTCGCCCTCTAGGCCAACGTCGACTCCCCCGGAGCCGGTTGACACCACCCCCCGTCTGTGGAGCCGGTGTAGACTCTCCCAACTCAGCCGAAGCTGGACTCTCCACCAATTCTGGTGGAGCCTCCACCTAAGCAACCTCCTGTAGGGACTCCTTCCAAGGATTCTCAGCCCATTGAGGGCGTCCCACACAGGCTGTCCGTCACCCTCACTCCCGGCCGTCCGCGGCATCTCGAAAGTGACTTTGGTGGTTGGCCGCTCTGTCTGGACTCCTCGGAGTCCGAGGACTAGGGACTTAAATTCATGTCCCTGCAATGATGATTCAATGAGTCTCTTGATGGAGGAAGGCCGACATCCTTCCTGGGCATCCTCCGTCTAACCTTCAAATCCATGGGGATGCCCTTGGAGCCTGTTGAGAAATGGACCAAATATCCCCTAACTGATATTCTCAGGAAAGGGGATTCTCCGATGGAGGCCTTCTCAGTGGCCGAAGCTATAGTTGGCCCGACCTTGGAACTTTGGCAGCACCCAGCTTCCTGCCGTGCACCTTCAGCCAGGATGGCCCGCAGGTATGCGGTTCCCATCAGCTCCCTTTCTGGGTTCACACAGCACCCCTCGGCCGAGGGGTTGGTGACCGAGTCTGTGTTTCGGCGCTCGGGAAATTTAGGGGACTTGGATAGACTCCCAGAAAAGAGTCCAAAAAATCGGACCATTCAGCCAGAAAGGTCTATACTGCCTCCTCGCTTGGTCGCTCCATCAGGCGAGTTCAGCCGATATCATGGCACACTTCTCCCATGCCCTCTGAGGCTCTCTGGATAAGGTGCTTCCTCATTTTCCCGTGGACCTTCAGACCATGGTCAAGCAGGTCTGGGACCAGGGTCGAGCTTTTGCTAAGCAACAACTCCAAATGGCTCTGGACATTGGGGATTCTTGTGCCCGTTCGTTGGTGGCATGATGGCATACTTAGGGGCCACCAGCTAAGAGTTTTGACTTTTACGGCAGACACCCAGCACAAGTTGGCAGACGTTCCCTTCCTATGCACCAACTTGTTCAGTCCAGGAGTTGAAGGTCATCTCCAGCATATCGCGAAGTCCAGTGCCACCTTGGACTCTGTTACTTCTGCCCTGAAGGAATCCCAGGGTTCCAAAAAGCAGAAGAGAACGCCCTTTCGGCCTTCTGCCCCTGCGGCTAAGCAGCCCCAGTACCCACCTGGACAGCAGCAGCAGGCTCAGCCTTGGCACCCTCGGCCCAAGTCAGGGGCTTAAGCAGCCCGAAAACCCAGAGGGAGGGGTCCCGACAGTGCTGCGGCCTGATCCTCCTCCTCCTCCAAGCCTGCTCAGTGATGGGATGGGGGTGACCACACCCATGCCCGTCACGCCTACTCTGGGTTCTCCTGTTGGGGGCCGGCTCTGCCACTTCCTTTTCGCCTGGTCCACTGTCACAATGGACAGGTGTGTATTGGAAGTGGTTGGCCAGGGTCTTCCTCTGGAATTCGAGCAGTACCCCACCAAGCCGAGCACGCTCCCCACAGGAGGACAAGGTATTAGTGAACACTCAGTCGGTTCTCAGAGACGACATCGCTTAACTCCTCCACAAGTAGGTAGTGGCCCGAGTCGCGGATCCCGCTGTTGATCCAGGGTTCATCTCCAGGTACTTCCTGGTTCCAAAACGGACGGAGGGCTGGTGCCCCATTCTAGATCTGCATGACCTGAACCAGTTTCTCAGGTCTTGCACCTTCAGGATGGTAGCTCTGCCTCAGATCATACCATCTCTAGAGCAGAACATGTGGTTCTGTTCCCTGGATCTGAAAGACACGTTCTTTCACATCCTGATCCGTCCGTCCCACCAAAGGTTCCTCTGCTTCAGGGTGGAGGGAACCCTCTACGAATTCCAAGCCATGCCGTTTGGCCTATCATTGGCCCCCAGGGTCTTCACCAAATGCATAGGGGTGGTGGCGGCCCATCTTCGGTGTTGAGGGGTCAGAGTTTACCCCTGTCTCAATGATTGGCTCATAGCAGGTCCCTCCAGACTGGAGGTAGAGAGGTCCAGGGATCTGGCCCTCCAAACCTGCCTTCGCCTTGGTCTCCTGATCAACGAGGCCAAGTCGGAACTCATGCCCTTGCAGGTGATCTGCTTCATCAGGGCAGAACTTGACTCTTGCCGAGCCAGAGCCAGGCTCCCAGCAGACAGGGCAGAGGTTCTCTCCTCCTTTGCCCGATCATTTCTGGTTGGGCAATTGTGCCCTGTCCGGGACTTCCTGCGACTTCTGGGTTACATGGCGGCCTACACCTCTGCGGTCTGATGTGCCTGGTGGCATATGCACCCCCTTCAGTGGGAGCTGGCCAGCCAGTGGTCTCACCGTTGAGGTCATTTTGACAGGCTGGTCACTGTAACCTAGAGGATGTGGGATGCTCTCCAATGCTGGACCATCCTGGAAAATCTGCAGGGAGGGATCCCATTTGTCTGCCCCAAGCTGAGGGTTGTCGTGTCAACCAATACCTCTCTCATGGGCTGGGGAGCTCACATCGAGAACCACAGGGTCCATGGGCTCTAGACTCCTGAGGAATTCTGATGCCACATCAACCTACTGGAGCTCCAAGCAGTTGGGCTGGCACTGACTACATTCGCTCCGTTCGGTCGGGGTCAAGTGGTTCAGGTCCAGACAGACAGCTCCATGACCATGTACCATCTTACCAAACAGGGCAGAATGCACTCCTGGCCTCTGTGCAGGGAAGCTCTCCACATCTGGACCCTCGAGAGCTGACTGGAGGCAGATCTCCTAGCCATGCATGTGGCAGGAGCTTCGAATCAGTTGGCGGACACCCTCAGCTGTGTGGATGAGGTGTCCCACGAGTGGTCTCTCCATACAGAGGTAGTGCACAGTCTGTTCTCCAAGTGTGGCACCCCTCAGGTGGACCTGTTCACCTCCAGGGAAAACACGAAGCTGAGGCTGTTCCATGCCCACCCCCCTCAGCAGGGCTCACTGCAGGGGGATGCCTTCTCGAGGGCGTGGACCTCAGGCCTCCTTTATGCTTTCCCTCCACTTCCCTTGATCCACAAGGTGCTCCTCAGGGTCTGGAGGGACAAGGTGCAGGTGATCCTGGTCATCCCAGACTGATCCCGCCAGTTCTGGTATCCAGATCTCCTCAGCCTCAGCAACAGGTTCCCAAGTCTTCTTCCAGCATGCCCTTACCTGCTTTCCATCAATAGGGGGAAGGTATTCCACCCAGACTTTCAATCTCTGCACCTAACAGCCTGGTTCCTGAGCAGCTAGAGTTCCAGGCTGTGGGTCTCTCCGACAGTGTACTCAATGTAGTTGAGGCATCTAGGAAGGAGCAGACCAGGAGGTGCTATGCCTTCTATTTGGTGTCCGGGCAAGGGCCTGGACCGTGCATCCTGTCTGGTGGCTAGCCCCCTCGACTGCCTTTGGTCTCTCTCCAAAGGGGGTCTTCGGTCTACAACCCTTAAGGTGCACCTGGCAGCCACTGTCTGCTTACTGGGCATGGATCAGTCAGCAGACAGTGGCGCAGGAGAAGGTGGTCTGCCATTTTTTCAAAGGCCTCGACCATATTTCCTCTCTGGTGTGTGAACCACCACCACTGTGGGATCTACTACTGGTACTGGCAAAGCGCATGGAAAAGTCATTCGAACTGATGCACAGGTGTGAGATGTCACACCTTTCATGGAAGACCGCCTTCTTGATGGCTATCACGTCAGCCAGAAGGATTGGGGAGCTACAGGCGCTCTCTCTTGAGTCTCCCTATCTGTTCTTCCACAGGGACCAGGTTGTCTTGCACCCTAACCCGAAGTTCCTTCCGAAGGTTGTGTCAGAGTTTCACCTGAATCAGGTTATGACTCTGCCAGTGTATTACCCTAATTACACCTCGGAGGCTGAGTACAGGCTCCATACTTTGGACCTGAGACGAGTGCTGTCTTATTACAAGCAGCGTACGGTTGAAGTTCAGGGAGAGGTTTATTTATTTTATTTTTATTTAATGATATCTTGGAGAACACCTGTGCACGGATGCTCATTTGTAGGTTCCACGTCAATTACAAGAAGAAATTGAACAGGTACATAGCATTACATACAAGGCATTACATTACAAGCAAATGCAAAATTGCACTGGTATAAAACAATACATTACAAGCAAGGTAGATAATAAATTGATGTGGATTACAAGATTAGGATAGCATTTAGCTTAAGGTATAACTTGTAGACACTGCTACGGCATTGGTGGGAAGGTGCCTGTGTAGAGAGTTAAGTCTACTTGTAGGGGGGGAAACAGAGTGGAGAACAGGCACAGCTGCGGCACAGTGAAGTGTATGCCTGCATAAGGGGTTAAGAACAGACTTAAGGAAGGTTAAAGACAGTGGGGCTAGGAGAGCAGCAGACAGGGGGGCCATGAGGGTGGGGACAGAGAGGGGAATGGGTGCCCAGTGGGGAGGGGGGGTAGATGGGGGTGGGACAATGAAGTGCTGTGAAGGTAGGTGCCCCTAGGTGGAACACTAAGTGCTACTGGTTTACGGTGATCCAAATGTACGAAAGTTGTTTTGGTTATCATGAATGGCCAACGCAGTCACAGTTGTCATCTGTGGCAAGGTGCTGCCTGAGCTTACGCTTGAAAGCACCAATGGTTGCGGTATGAGAGATGGCTGAAGGAAGGGCATTGGTCCAGTGTGGTGCACAGTAGTAGAATGCACGTTGACCTTGTGCAGTGCAGCATCTTGGTTCACTGAAAATTTGGCTGTGGGTGCTTCTGGTCAGCCTGGCACTTGGTGGCATCAGATTTAGTGTGATTTTTTTGGCCAGTAGACCGGTATGGTACTTAACTCTTCAGCTGGAGTCACCCTGCTCGTGAATAGAGCTCACAGGTCTGTGTAAGCCTTGCAGTATCTGTGAGGAGTTGGCAGGCCTTATTAAGGGCCAGAGAGATGCGATGGAGGGCTGAGTCCGGTGCAGAACCATAAACTGCTAGGCCATAGTCAACGAGGGTAACAATTGAGCTGGCGATGGCCATGTTAAGTGCTTCATATGTAAGGCTGTACTTGTGGCAGTGGAGTATCCTGATTCTGGGACTGATGGCCTTGGCTGTGTTGTCTACATGCTGTGCATAGGACAGGGTGGAGTCAAGGGCGATACCCAGGTACTTAAAGTACTGCACGAGGTCCAACACATCGTCACTATTCAGGATGGATAGCGGGAAGGTCTTGTGTTTGCTGTGAGTGCTGGAGTAGATCATAGTCTTAGTTTTCTTGTAGTTAAGGATTAGTCTGTGCTCCTTAAACCATGTTTTGGCAGCAGTAAATCCTAGCTGGAGGTCGTTTTGAAGTAGTTCGGGGTTGGGGTTGCAGGTGAAAATGACGGCGTCATCAGCATACAATAGCATGTGACTGGTGCAAGAGCCCTGAAGTTTACTTAAGAAGATACTGAAGAGGAGGGGCCCCAGTATTGATCCCTGGGGGACCCCTGAGTGAACAGGTTTGCTATCTGAGACAGTGTCCCCAATCTTAACCCACTGTGAGCGATTGCTGAGATAGCTGTTAAATCATAGAACTGTATCAGAAGAGAGACCGGTGTTGGCTAGCTGTTCAAGGAGGAGTGTGTGGTGAACATATCAAAAGCTTTTGATAGGTCGATGAAGGTAGCCCCCACTAGCTGCCCTTGTTCCAGGGCTTGGTGGATATAACCAGTGAATTCCAGCAGGGCTTTGATAGTGCTGTGTACTGCTCGGAACCCATGTTGTTCAGGGCATAGGAGTTGGTGCATGTTCAGGTATTCGACAAGCTGATCCGCCACTATCCATTCAAGTGCTTTGGAGAGTGGCAGGAGTATGGAGATTGGTTTGTAGTTGTTCTGTAATGCCCGGTCACCACTTTTGTGACCTGATGTTACAGAAGCCGACTTCCAGAGCTGGGGGAACTGAGAGTGGTGGAGGGATAGGTTGATGATGGTGGTCAGGGGGCTTAGTACTTTTGCAAGTGCCATAGCGATGAACTTTAGGTCCAGGGTATCTCCACAGTGCCTCGATTTGCTCAGAACCTTCCCAAGGTACTTTCTAGCCTCTGTAGTGCTGACTTCTTTAAAGTAAAAAAGCGGATGGTTCCCCATAGGGGATTGATAACCTACTGGGTGCTTCTGGACTGGAGGGTCAAAATAGTCTTCTGGAAGCACTCCACTTAGGTCAGTGAAGGCAGTATTTAGGGC
Source organism: Neoceratodus forsteri (assembly GCA_016271365.2). Classification (NCBI taxonomy): domain Eukaryota; kingdom Metazoa; phylum Chordata; order Ceratodontiformes; family Ceratodontidae; genus Neoceratodus; species Neoceratodus forsteri. The sequence goes on from CM057449.1 coordinate 1,736,654,712, forward strand.
ATTTCCTATTTGGAGTGGATCCGCTGTTGGTACATCATTGACCAGCAGCATGGAGGGAGCTGTTTTGAGGTCCTTGCCAGTAATATCACTGAGGTTGGCTCAGAAGGATTTGCTGCAGTTCCAGGAGTTGGAGAGAGCTTCTTATAGTAGGAGCATTTTGCTAGGTGGATAGCCTTTGTGCACTTGTTTCTAGCTTTTTTATATAGTTGGATATTGGCAGCTGTACCATGTGCGTGTGGCTTTATCCAGAGTTGGTCCTGACCACTGAGTTGTAGCAGGAGTTTTGGCATTATCCAGGGGTTGCAGCAAGCTTTAGATGTTCTTGTTTTCAGGGGGGCATGTTTATCGCAAGTGGCGTTAAATTTTGTGATAAAGCATCCGAGTGCAATGTCTACGTCATTTGTTTCATATAGGTCAGACCAGTCAAGGCCTTGAAGGTCCACTTTGAGTTGTGGTAGGTGCCTTTGAGGAGTACACGGCTGGTTATGGTTCTGGGTGAGGGCTTGCTGAAGTTGTTTTGCCAGGTGCAGGTAATGGGTGAATGATCACTCAGCGAGTCAGGGAGGACAGTGGTGTTAGTGATGTGGGCTGGTCAGTTTGAGAGGATTCAGTTCAGCAGCGTGCTAGTACCAGTTTTGTAGTTGACCCTTGTTGGGGTTGCCACCATCTGGGAAAAGTGGATAGTCGCTAGAGTGTCTCTCACCATGGCAGCTGCAGGAGAGGACCAATTGATGTTGAAATCCCCGAGAAGAATGATCTCGGAGTTAAGGCACAGGGTGGCAATAAAGTCCATGAGGTTACTAGTACCGGGAATTGTTGTTCTAGGTGGGATGTAGACTGTGAGGATCGTAAGCACCTTGTTGTGAGTGCCCAGTAGGATTTTGATGGGTAGGATTTGCAGATTGGTGCTCCTGTTTGGGAGGGGAAGGATATGCCCCTGAAATGTGTCCTTTTATGTAGACTATGCAACCCCCTCCTTTCTTTGAGGTTCGGTCCTGCCTAAAAAGGGTGTATCCAGGCAGCACAATGGCAGAGTCTGGTACCTTGGGCGATAGCCATGTTTCCACTATCGAGAGGATATCGGGGTTGTGTTTGGTAACCCATACCTTTAGGTTGTCCAGTTTGGGCAGCAGAATGCAGATGTCTAAGGTGTCAAGGTTGAGTCCTGCAGATTTTTGTTGTGGGCTATTCTGAGAGCGAGAAGGGCCAGGGTTGGGGTGTGTGTTACCCGATAGCATTAATAGTAGCAGTAGTAGGCGGGTAATGTGGTTCAGAAGGCGTTTGTAGCTTCTTGAGCATTGCCTTTTCCCTGATATCAGAATTTTAGAGGAGATGTATTGGGCAAGGAATCCATGAATGCGCCAGACTAAGGAGGAATATTTTGGCCTGTGGTCCTGGGGACAACACATGGGGTACCCTTTCATAGAATATGAGCTTCTGTAGGAGTCGGGAGAAGTGGTCACGCCATATGCATTGAGTACAGTTACCTGGGGGTGAGTTAGGGCAGCTGGCAGCAACTTGCAGCTTAGGGTCTCTGTGGGAGATATCGGTGTGAGTGTGACAAGGCACAATAAAATCCCAGGTTTCCAGGACTTAATAGTTCCTTTTTTAGGGTGATTGTGTGTGGATGCATATCCAGCAGGGCCAGGGTTAGGGTGAATGTTGCCTGACATAAGCAGTAAAAGTAGGATGATTCTGAGCAAGCTTCCTTTATGTTGTTTGTAAAAAACGCTTATTGGATCTTCTGGGGCTGAGGTGCCTTTTGTGTTCCAAGCGCAGTACTGTGAGCTTAACTGGAGTAATTAGGGTGGGGTATGAGGCAGGGACCCCAGCGGTAAGCCACCCCTCTGGAGGCAGCAGGAGCCAGTGGCAGGACCAGTGACCCTTGGTTAACAGTTTAAAATTGCCTGTGATAAAGCCGGGGTCATAATGGATATTATGCTCGATACTGGTACGGGATAGGGGAACCGGCATATCTCTTTGTGAAGTGCCATTGCTTAGAATCAACAGCAGTATGAAAGAGAGAGAGAGATTGGAGGAGGTGGATGTAGCCCATGTTCATAGGAGGAAGAGCTTGTATGTAGCCCTATTTTCGTAGGAGGCAGAGGAAGCAGGCAAATGTACACAGAGTTGTTATGATGATAACAGCTGGGGAACGGAATGTGTGATGTGCCAGATAGGATAGGAGCCCCCTAGTGGCAGCTGCATATAACCTGCTAATAGTGGAGTGGACACAGAAAATTTCACTGTTACCAGAGATATAACCCTCTAGTGGCAAGAAGATAAAATCTGCTATTGTAACATGGCATAAATAAACTCATAGTAAGGAAAACAAGTAATTGGACCAGATAGACCACATGGTACGTTTTCAACCATGCATTAATTCCTTAGATAGGAATGGTTGAACAGTACCAATATCAGCCAGAAAACAATATAGTAGTAGCTACCCAGCCACCTAGTGGATAGAGGAGGTTGCGCAACGCCATAGACAGATTAAGGAAAGAAGCAGAGATGGAAGTAAGCATTAATCAATTGGGGAATAATAGGCAAGTGCCACACAACTCATGAGACCACAAACATTGAACGCTATCGCTGACAATATAGCACCACAGTCATATCCTCACAAACCTATGACTACTACCGGCAAACAGATAGTACCACAAGAACCTTGTTGCAGAACAACACCACCACCTGTAGCGAGTAAATCCACAGTGCTAGAGCCGGCAGGATCCGCACATAAAGCAAGCAGTACAACAAACGAGCAGCTGCAGACTACACAGGAGCGTGCCGTAGACAATAAACAGAGCAACACTGACTACACCCCAAGTAGTCCAGCAGTCAATCCAGCACATGAGATTTATTCCAGCCACCCCTTTCAGATGTTCAGGTTCATAATCAGCTGCCCGTAAAATTTCCACCACCAGCATCTCCAACCGAATAACTTCTGGGCACAACTTCTGTCTCCAACAGTGGATTCAACAAATACATAGCAACGCCATCTGAGAGCAAAACAGATAAGAATTATATACTTAACCTGTGGTAGACACAGAGCAATGTTAGCGAATTAGCAATACTTGAGAACTGTTAATGTTATTCTATGGTTGTAAAAGAAATAATTGTTAATCCTGGACAGTTGATAATCATCTACCATTATGCAAATGAGCAGCAGATCCCATAATGTGTATTGTAACCAAATTGTTAGACATGTGAAAACGAGTTAAATGAAATGTTTTGTATCGCTTAAAACATTGCAACAACCAGTTATACCTTATAAACAAGTTAAGAAATTAAACCACAATGTTTTTTATAAATCCAAACTTTATTAATAACTATGTAAACAAGTACTGTTTGAGAAACATGTGTGATAGTCAAACACAAAATTCTCATATAAAAACATAGTAAAAGTAACACAGTTGTCTTGTTTAATTTACAAAACGCTGCAGCAATCTAACCTACTTACAAAGCCATGTTACAAGCGCATTAATCCCCTCTACAGGAGGCACTTCCTAGGAATGAATGCATGGTTGGGTGGTGGGAAGCACTCTGCCTTCGGCCTCGTGCAACCCCCCCAAAAAAACATGCATCATTTCCTAAGAAATGCCTCCTGTCTCGGGGATTAATGCTTACATGGAAAAGATGGGCAACTTATATCACAGTAGAGTAGACATTAAGCATTATTAAAAAAAAAAAAAAATAGAATGCAGAATTCAGTAAAGTATACAGAGCAGTAAATACAATCCAGCAATATAAATGTTTGTGCAAACTAAGCCACTTAGGGAGATGAAGGGAGTGGTGAATAAGAGGGCAGGAGAAAGTTGAAGTGTCCAATCAAGGCTGAGGAAGTGAGATACAGAACCAAATCAGCCAGTGGAGACAAAAAGCACCACGATTCAAGCCCGGTAGCGTCAAAGGCCAGGCTGCGTCTCTGTGTCCATACCTGTGGATCTCAGGGCTGGCTGGCAGTCAGGTCGTTCACCATGGAAGAGCTCCCGGAGAAGTTGCAGCTCCCACAGGAGAGGTTGGAGGCAGACGCCCGTTTAGGGCTTGTGGCCTGTGGGTCTCAGGGCTGGCCGGCAGTCAGGCTGTTTGCCGTGGAAGAGCTCCCGGAGAAGGCGCAGCTCCCATAGGGGAGATTGGAGGCAGTCACCCATTTAGGGCCAGTGGCCTGTGGGTCTCAGGGCTGGCTGGCAGTCAGGCTGTTCACCATGGAAGAGCTTCCAGAGACGGCGCAGCTCCTGTGGCAGAGGTTGTAAGCAGACGCCCATTTAGGTTTACCATCTGTTTGTCACCTACGCTGAAGCCACTCCTGGCAGACCTGCAGCGACATGGACGATTGGCAGATGGATTACATCTTGCATTGATCTCTGCTATAGGTTGGTGGGTAGGGATCCTCCCATAGGGCTAAGGGCTCATTCCTCCCATAGGGCTAAGGGCTCATTCCACCTGCCATACTGCTGCATCAGTGACTGCTTCTAGGGACGTCCCTATCCAGGATATCTGCAGGGCTGCTACTTGGAAGTCAGCAAACACCTTCATTTCCCATTACCACATCGACCTAGAGTAGCGCCGGGATGCTGGTTTTGGGGCCTCCGTTCTCCAATCTCTGTTCCCTAAGTAGGGGGTGTGCGCCTTGCCTCCCTCCTCCCGGAGAGCTGCTAGGAGTCTGTTGAGTAATGTGGATAGAAGAACACATCCACGATCGTAGAAAAACAGGTTACTCACCTGTAACAGTAGATCTTCTACGAAGTGGTTTCTTCCAGTAGATAATACTTTTGGGTATCCAGCAGAGGTCGCTGTGGCACACGGCAGCTCTTCTAGCAGTCTTTGCCAGGGACCACCCACACATGACATCAGCTTCCTGTTTACTATATAAGTGTGGGCGGTCCCCAGTATCCTCAGTTCGTTTTTTTGCCATCTTCAGCTCGCGTTCAGCAGCTAGAACAACTTCTGAAACCAGCAGTCATCGACAAGAAACAACATAGAAGATTCTACGATCAAGGGAGCTCACCTAACAAGAGCTTCTCCATCTACTGATCTACATTTATGGACTGACATAGAGCAGGAGTATCCCTCCTCATCCTCTATATCTCCTTTACTCATAGACAGCCACCATACCGTCAACGATGCATCTATACTTTCATTGATGGCCCATAACTGTCAACATCCTCATCAATGGCTACCACCATTGATGATGCACCTATATTCTCATTGACGGCCATACCTGTCAGTGTTTTCCTTGATGGCTACCACCGCCGACGATGCATCTATATTATCATTGACGGCCATAACCATCCATGTTCTCATCGACGGCTACCACCATCGACGATGCATCTGTATTCTCATTGATGGCCATAACGGTAAATGTTCTCATCAACGGCTACCACCGACGATGATGCATCTATATTCTCATTGACGGCCATAACGGTCAATGTTCTCATCGATGGCTACCACCGTCAGTGATGCATCTCTATTATCATTGATGGCCACCACCGTCAATGATGCCTCCATATTCTCATTGACGGACATCCCATCAGTGATGCTTCCCTATTTCTCGTCAACGGCTGTCCCCCATCGACGGTGCATCATTATTCTGCCTACTCATTAACGGGACTTTTTTTCACTCTGTGAACAATGCTTCTAGCACTATAAAAAGCCAATACATAAATAACCCTTTCTGGGTTCCATTAAAGTCACCAAGTGGCAGAGATCCTCCTCAACCTCTGTACTTCACGCCTCATCGACGACCACCACTCCAGGTGTCCCTCCATCAACAGCGCGCCCTCATATTCTTTTAGTAAATGATTTTTTTTTTATGCCACGTTTCTACCCCTCCACCCTCTTAGGTGGACAATCACAGGGGTCAGACGGACAGAGATTGGAACCCTGGACTTCATCACCCAGGGGCAAGACCTGCTCAGGCTACACTTCCACTCCCCTCAATAACCCCCCTTGTGTTTCAACCCCACCCCCCTTCTCAGAAGGAACTTGACGTCTCCACTGTAGTACGGCACATCTTGTATGCCATACGGCACTACCAGCCCTCCAATCCAAGGGGGCACGGCAACCCTCCATGATCTCCTCCTCTTCCGCCTAAGAATTTTCAGGCTGATCAGGATCCATTCCCACCCTGGTCACTTCCTCCTTACATGGAATACTTTGTTTCAGATGAACAAAAGCTCCTGGTTGACTCCACCGGTGACCTTGAACACAAATATTTCCAGGAGCTGAAATTTCTTCCTCAGTCTCCCTTTTTTGGAAATCTCTTCTTTGGATGAGGGCCTGCCTTGACTCTGCAGCACCCCCTCCTGATGACCCTTCATTTTACAAAATGATGGTACAAATATAGAAAGTCATGGGATTCTCTACCACAGAAACATGACAAAGTAAGGATATGGCAGAATACCTTGATCTGCAAGAGGAGCCTATTTTGGTGGTTTCCCCACTAATTCAAACTTACCAGAATGCCATATGCTGACTGCCTCACATCAGCCTTTAGCTATCTCAGCTGTTCCCCATAAGGTGGATCATATTTATCCGGCTCCTCTGGTTCATCCCTTCCTTTCAAGCTTTCCTGGAAGTGGACTTTGTGCTGCCTCTCATGATCACATGAGCTCCTTACTACCTGATAAAGAATCCCAAAGACTTGACCTTCTGGAGAAAGTAGTCATTTTCTCCAGTACCATGACTACCAGAATTCCAAATTATATGGGTCATATGATTACATACCACAATACCCTTGGGTCATCTGCCATTGAGATTATCAATCACCTCCTTCACCAGAACAGGGAGCGATTATTGGCTACTATGTCAACTAGTAATGCTGATTCCCGTCACCTACCCAGGTCGGATATGATACCACCGGTACCTCACCTGACTGTCCGCTATTGACATTTCTTTGCGATGCCACACCTGGCTCCACTTTTCAGGACTTATGCCTGATGTGCAACATAAAATAGCTCAGGACCCTTTTTAACGGGTCCAAGTTCTTTGGGCCAGGTACTCAAACTTTACTGGATGATTTACAGGCATCAGGCAGAACTCTACATATGGTTCATGGCATGTACTGTACTCCACATACAACCTACCATACTCGATCCTCTTCCTATTTTGAAAGAGGTGGAAAGTATAGAGATACCAGGCGGCTATGGAGATCGTACTCAACCCACAAGAGGCCACACCTCCGCCACCCGTGACTCCCGTCGAGCCAGACATCTAGTGATCCACTAGGGTTTTTCTTTTTCCCACCCCTGCTCAACCCAGCCTCAGAGGCTGTGGGTGATCATTTTTGCCCTCCATTTAGAGGCCGGGCAGATGATCACTTTAGATGAATGGGTACTCCAGATTATAAAGAGGGGTTGTACTCTGGAATTTATCTCCAAGCCTCCCCTCATCCTCCCCGACATATTCATTACAACCATCAGATCATATGAGAGGACTTGAGGGTTCTACTGGTGACACATGCCGTTTCTCCAGTAACCCCCTCACAACATCAAAATGGATTCCACTCCCACTTCTTTCTGGTACCCAAACGAACTGGAGACCTCGGTCCGATACTGGACGTCGGAAAACGGAACCTTTCCATCCAGTATGAATGGTTTTTTGCATGATAACCTTGACTTCCATCATGCCAGTACTGAAACAGGAAGATTGGCTTTGTGCCCTAGATATGAAGGGTGCCTACCTGCAACCATCCTGCTCATCACAGGTTTCTTCATTTCTACCTGCTAGGTTAACACTATCAGTTTCAAGCACTCCGGTTTAGCCTCTCCTTGGCCCTGAGTGTGTTCACCAAATACCTTGGGGTAGTTGTAACAGCTTTAAGAAGGAAAGGGCACTTTATCTTCCCATATCTAGATAGCTGGTCAATCAAAGTGGAACAGCTTTGCTTTCTTACCTAGAGGCTACCCTGCAAATATTTTCACACTCTAGGGATCACAGTCAATTGGCCAAAGTCCAACCTGACCCCGACTCAGTCTCCAATACATTAAAGCCATCCTAGATACAGTCTCAGCCAGAACTTACCGTCCAGCCGTCCGGCAGGTCATACCCGTGTCTCTGGCATGACACATATAGACTTAGAAAGTAGTCACAGCTAGACAGCTGCTATGTCTTCTGGGTCACATGGTCACTGCCATCCCTACGGTAGCACTCGCCCGTCTTCCTATGAGTCCTCTTCAGTGAGTCCTCCAGAATCAGTGGTCTCAAAGGGCAAGAAAAGTTTGAAGGCAAATTCAGAGTCACTCCCTCTCTGACGTCAGCTCTGACTTGATGGTCAATCGAAACCAATTTATGACAAGGAATGTCTTTTCAGTCCCTCCCTCCCATGCAGATATTCACCACGGATGCTTCCAAGGCAGGATGGAGCGCACACCTGGGTCCTTATTGGATGCAGGGCAAGTGGACCACTTTTCTCCCTCAGCCTCACACCAGTCTCCTAGAGCTAAGGGCATTCCACTTAGCCCTTCCGGCATTCCAACCTCTTTTGACTCTTGACCGTTGCTGATCTAATCAGATGACACTGCAGTGGTGTTCTACCTCAACAAGCAAGGAGGTGCTCCAATTGTCAACCTCTTGACTAAAAATTAAACAACCCTGTTACATCCCAACCTGTAGGCTCTACACCTTCATGCTGGGCTCCTGAGGACACCTTCATAACTAGTCTACAAGTGTCCTCTCCTGTTGCCAATATTCTCCTGGCCTCCCGTAAGCCAGCAAAAAGAGCAACATACAATTCCAAATGGAAACGCTTTTCCATATGGTCTGCCGCTTGATCTTTGGACCCTTACTCTTGTCCACTGACGAAGGTTTTGGAATACCTGGCCTCACTATCTGAGTCCAGTTTAAGTTAATCTTCCATCAAAGTTCATTTGGCTGCCATCTCAGCCTTCCATGAACCTCTGGATGGCAGGTTACTATACCAACATCATCTAGCTAAGATGTTTTTGAAAGGAATGTTACATATTAAACCTCCTATTAGAAGACCCACTCCTCCGTGGGATCTCAGTTTTATGTTCCCCCCTCGCCTGCCCTAGTGGTTCTTCAGGTACCTCTTCTGCTGCTTTTCTCCCAATTTCCACTGGTAAATTGTCCACTGGCTCCTCTGGCGAACACCTGGTCCTAGCCAATATGTCGGCCCCTGGCTCTTCCGGGGGCCCACCCGGCTGGCGTTAAATCGAGTCCCCTGGGCTGTGTTGGGACTTGCCCGGTCTCAACTGTGAAAGTCAGTCGAGGGTTCTTCCCTCTACCGTCCGGTCACCTTAGCGTCTGCTCAGTTGGTCGTCCCTGATGTCCGCCTGGACCACGCTCTCCCGTCGGAGGCTCACGCCAGTACTCTTGACGTCCGGACAAGCTCCTCTGTGGCTGCCAGCCATTCTTCCCCCAAGGCTTCGCCTGATTGGGACCCCTCCCTACCACCTCCCCAGGTGGTCCCTCTGTCTCCCATGGTTTCCACTGGTTTGGAGGAGGGGACAGTAACCGTGGTGGTGGCTCTCCCTCCGTCTGCCCCAGTGTCGATTCCTCTTACGTCTGCTCCAGAGGCTCTGACGATGACTTCAGACATCCCCGTCTCGCTCTCTGGCTCGTGAGACCCTTCGACAGGTCTTCTCACATCTGCTCAACTGCTTCCGACGTCAGAGCCTGCGACGTGTGTACTGTATGTCCCTCCGTCGGGATCACATCCAATCCAGACGACAGCACCGACCGGCATTTGGTCGGTTCCTTCATCAGAAACCTCACGTCCGATCCCGACAGTGCCTATTTTTTCGTCGACTCTGACGTTGTCTACATACATAACGAGTGGTATGACATTTATGCCTCCGACATCAGCCCCTCTGACATCAGGGATCCTCACACAGGGTTTTGTGCCTAGACCTTCTTGGCCTCACGCTCCAAGCTACTACCCTTGTGGCCCGACATCAGCATAGCATCCGTCAGACCCTGTGTCAGATCCCTTTTATTCAGGGTACCACTATCCTGGGTATCCCTCTTACCAGGGTCACCCACCCCACTTTCATGGTCAGGGTGCTTCAAGTTACCACTATCCACCCGCTCATGTTCCACCTCCACAGCCACCACCTTCTCCTGCTCCCCAGCAGGATTTTCAGGCCTTGATCAGTTCTTGGTGGAAAGAGGCTAGGTCTGAACTGGTCTTCTGTCTTGAAACCCATCTACCAATTCCAGTGGTTACCCCTCCTCCCCTCTCTCTCTCTCTCTCTCCTGTCAGCTTGGTCCACTCGACGGTGCACGTGTCATGGGATAAAGCTCAGGATATCATCCTCCCCAATTTGGAATCTGAAGGGGATGAATCACCTGGTTCTGGAGGAGAGTCTCCGGAGATTCCTCAGATGAGGATTTCCTCCATGACTAAACCGAAGGGTTCTCCTAAGTCCCCCCCGAGGAGCCTTCCTTCATGAAACTATTATATACAGTATAATCCAGCAGCTGGAATACAGAGGAGCAGGCTCCCATGAGGAAGCACCTCACGGAACATTTAGATTTGGAGTTTGTTTCCCCAATCCCTGTCCTCCCTTGGATGGCTCCTCACAAAAACCTCAGCAGGACTATCTGGCAGCTGCCTCAAGTTGATTCCAGCAGTCCCCAAAAAGACAGACCAAATCTACCATGCTCCAGAAGGAGTTTCCTTCATGGATGCCCATCCTAAAGCCAACTCAGTGATCATTGCTGCGGCACACAACTGGTCGGCTGCACCCAGACATATGGGCACTTCTCCTCCAGACAAGGAATCTCGGCAGCTGAACCAGTATGGCAGAAAAGTGTACTCTTCTGCCACATGCGCTCTCCGCTCCCTTAATTATGTTGCGCACATGGTCACATTCCAAAAGCCTACCATGGCCAAACTTGAGTCCCAGATCCAGGCTCTCTAGTCTTCGGAACTCAAGGAGGAGTTGGTGAAAGACCTGCGTTTGTCCAAAATTTCGTGCCGTCATGCACTGAGGGCTATCTATAACACCGTGGACACAGTAACTCGCTCCTCCGCAACGGTGGTGTCCCTCAGATGACACGCCTGGATTCGCATTTCTGGCCTTGCTACCGATGTCCAGTCTGCGATTCAAGATGCCCCTTTCAGAGGCTCATTGCTTTTTGGAGGCGACACCAAAGACATCATCACAGGCCTACAGGACAGCGGCCAAGCCCTGAGGTCTGTGAGGTCCATGTACCGATCAGGAACCCAAAAGAAACAGCCCTTTCGGAGACAGACTAAGAGATGGGAAATGACCCTTTGCTTGGTGGCAGGGAAAAAGAAATGCTATGGGTACCTTCTTTTCGTCCCCCCCCCCGCTTCTAAGAACCAGCGAGGATTTGGGGGACCTCCTCCCCCTCAACCCTCCGCTTCCTGACTGGCTACCACCTCCTCCTCCTCTGCTGGTGAGCAAAGAGCCGGTGGAAGGAAGATTCACTCTCCATGTGCAGGAATGGAGGGACATCACAACAGACGTATAGGTCCTACAGCTAGTCTCAAAAGGACATACTCTGGAGTTTCAGGAGATTCCCCCAGACTCTCCTCCGGTTCGCTCATCTTACTCTCCTCAGCAGGCTGCTTTGGTCGAGGAAGAAATCAGGTCTGTAAGCCGGAAGGCGGCTATAGAGTTGGTCCCTCTGCCTCAAAGAGGGAAGGGATTTTACTCCCACTTTTTCTAGTTCCGAAAAAGACGGACGCTCTCAGACCCATACTGGACCTCAGCAACCTAAATCTTTACATAGAGTACAAAAGGTTTCACATGTTGACACTACAGAGCCTTGTACCCCTTCTACAGGAGAATCATTGGACATGCAGGATGCTTAGCTGCACATACCAGTGCTCCTGGGCCACCGTCCCTTCCTTCGGTTCTGTTTCCAAGGGGAGCACTACCAGTTTGTAGCCCTCCCTTCTGGCCTCTCCTCGGCACCTCGGGTTTTTACCAAGTGCCTTGCGGTGGTGGCAGTGGCTTTACACCGTCGGGGGATAGCATTGTTTCCTTACCTGGATGACTGGCTGCTGTCAGTCCCATCCAGGGACAATGTACTGGAAGTTCTCTCATGTACTTTGGCCCTTTTTCTCACCTGGGTATTACAGTCAACTTCCCGAAGTCGACCATTAACCCTTCCCAGAGCCTTCAGTTCATTGGGGCCATATTGGATACAATCCACTGCAAAACCTTCCTCCCCCTGGACAGGGCAAAGACCATTCGAGAGCAAGTCACAATTCTGACCTTTTCCAGATACCTTCCGGCCAGAGCGTGGTTATGTCTCTTGGGCCTGATGGAGGCCTTCATCTCCATAGTCCCATTTGCACATGAGGATCACCCAGTGAACCTTGAGGGTCTAATGGGATCAGCGGTCAGATGACCTGGACTACCCGGTCCTGGTCTCCAGTGCAGTCCAGAAGGATCTTCTCTGGTGGTTGGATCCTCTGAAACTTTCGAGGGGCCTTCCATTCCGAAGCCCCCCACTGCTTTGGACTCTCACCACAGATGCGTCTTGTCTGGGTTGAGGAACCCACCTAGGGGACCACCGCACCCAGGGATCGTGGTCCCAATCGGAGATGCATCTTCACATCAGTATCCTGGAGATGAGAGCAGTCTTTTATGCTCTTCAGGTCTTTCAGTCCATTCTGTCAAAAGGGTCACTGCTAGTCCAGACAGACATGTCGGTAGTCTGGTATATCAACAAACAGGGAGACACCTGATCGTACCCCGTTTGCAGTGAGGCGATGAGGGTGTGGAACTGAGCAATTCAACACAGTCTGTCCCTCATTGTCGTGCACGTCCCAGGGGTTCTAAATGTCCTGGCAGACCACCTCAGCCGAACTTCGTCCCTCGCCCACGAATGGGAACTCAGTCAGGAAGTAGCAGATTCTCTGTTCCTGAGATGGGGTTGCCCAGAACTAGATCTGTTCACCTCCCCATTCAACGCAAAGTATCCGAGTTTTTGCTTGCTCGCTGCAGAGCCTGGTGCTTTCTGGCACAACGCATTGTCACTTTGTTGGACAGGGAGGTCCTTGTATGCCTTCCCTCCCTTTCCCATCCTACAGAGGGTTCTAAAACTTCAGGCAGAGGGAGCCCAGATGATCTTGATTGCTCCCTTCTGGCCAAGACACATCTGGTTTCCGCTTCTGCAGCAGCTCTCAGCAGAACCTCCAGTTTCTCTTCCTCTCAGGCACGACCTGTTGACTCAGGATCAAGGCAGTTTAGTGCATCCTGGGCTCGGGACCCTGCATCTTCATGAGTGGATCCTATGGACAATATAAAGTCTCGTGTCGGGGTCCCACACAAGGTCACCCAGGTCCTGCTAGAGGCCAGAAAACCCTCTACCAGATCGACCTATGCTATGAAGTAGCAACGTTTTTCCATTTGGGCGACACCAAAAGGCTGGTGCTCCTTTACATGCTTGGCACCTCAGATTATGGATATCTATTGCACCTGTCTGATTCGGGTCTCTCTCACTTCTCCCTCAAAGTTCACCTGTCAGCCATTTCAGCCTATCATGATTTGATAGGGGGTAAACCCATGGCCCATCTGGAAATCTCAAAAACTTTTCTGAAAGGGATTCTCCATCTGAAACCCCTTATCCGTAACCCCACACCACCTTGCGATTTAAATTTTATGATTGAGACACTTATGTTTCCCCGTTTGAACCAGCTATGACATGCACTATCTGTCTTGGAAGGCGCTATTTTTGGTTGCTGTCACTTCTGCTCGAAGGCTTTCCAAGCTTCAGGCCCTGATGTGTAAGGAGCCTTATTTGATTTTTCATAAAGACCGGGCAGTCTTACGAACCAATCCTAAGTTTTCTCCCAAGGTGGTTTCAGAGTTCACCCTCAATCAAACGGTTGAACTTCCAGTGTATTACCCTAACCATTCTAACAAAGGTGAGGCTCTTCTTCATATGCTGGATGCACACAGGATCCTGCGTTATGATGTCCATAGGACAAAAAGCACCAGAAAATCTGATCAGCTTTTTGTTTCATTTGTCCCCAAATCCATGGGGTCAGCAGTGTCTAAGCAATGCTTATCCAAGTGGCTCACTAACTGCATTTGCTTCTGTTATCAGAAGTATGACAAACCTCTGCCTGGGGAAGTCAGAGGTCATTCCACTAGAGGAATGGCGGTGTCCACAGCCTTTTTGAGGAATGTATCTGTAGAGGAGAATTGTGCAGCAGCTATCTGGAGTTCAGTCCATACCTTCACGAAGCATTACAGTCTGTACATTGCCTCTAGGCGTAGGGCCGGGTTTGGCCTGGCCGTTCTGCAAGGCCTATTGTCCTAAGGCAGGTCCTGTTCTGTTCTTAAGTTGCTCCTCCTCCCGTGACTCAGTCTCTTTATGAGTGTCTGTTTGGGATTCAGTCCTATATGTGATGACCTACTGCAGGAACCCTCTCGAAGTAAGATAGTACAGTTAGGTAAAAACTTACTGTACCAGTAGATCTTCGAGAGAGGTTCCTGCAGTAGGTCACATTTTCCCTCCCACCTTCCCCCGATTTTTGCATTTCTTTTGGCATTTTTGTAACTGAGCTTCAGGATTTCATTCTTTCTCCTGTCTCGTCCTACTTGGATCTCCAGCGGGAGAACTGGAGGGCGGGCGTGGGGACCGCCCACCCTCCTTATGCTGATGTCTTTCATGTGACGTTTGGTGGGCGGTCCCCCGCCAGAAATTGCTGGAAAAGTTTGCCATGCGGTCCTGACACCAGAGGGCGCAGTCCTATATGTGATGACCTACTGCAGGAACCTCTCTCGAAGATCTACTGTTACGGTAAGTTCTTACGTAACTGTACTTTCCCACCCTCCATCTCCCTTCTTCTCCTCTAAGAGAGCAAGTTCTGGTCCAGTGACTAAGGATTGGGACTCCTTTGGTACCTCGGTCCTTGCTTTGCGAGCTCAATCCAGCTGGGGAACTGAGGATACCAGGGACTGCCCACACTTATACAGGAAACAGGAAGTTGATGTCATGTGTGGGTGGTCCCTGGAAAAGACTGCTAGAAGAGCAGCCGTGTGCCACAGCAACCTCTGCTGGATACCTAAAAGTATTACCTACTGCAAGAGACACTCCTCAAAGATCTACTGTTACAGTAAGTTTTTACGTAACTGTACTTTCTAGGAGTGGTATATGTTGTTCATCCACTCGAACCCACCCGACCTCCCCGGCTTTGACGCACAACCTCTGCTTCCTGTTTATTTTGTGTCACAACACAGATAATGGTCGGGTAGAAATGGAGGTACGTGAATGCCAGCAGTATCATTTATCAGCACTGCCAGTGATGTAGTTCTCACAGAAATCTAATGGCAAATCTCCAATCCCTGGATTAAACTTGCTTTGAAAATTTGCTATGCAGTAATATAGAGGAATGCCCTTTCCATCTCTGTCTTGCGGCTGACACCCATTATGTATTGTCTGGAATTTGCTCCAGCTCAAACTTTAATTTTGCATTTCAGAATTGGAGGAAGAAAGTACTTTGTAGGTAACGGCAGCTGTGTCAAAACTGGGAGATTTATTACTTTGCAGTGTTACATTAAAAATACGGATTGGCTTAGTCAGACTTCTTCCATTATATGCAGATTCCTCAGTCTTCATTGAGGATATCACCTCCATTGGGCTACACCTCTGGAACTGTAAACTGTATGTGTCAGGACTGCTCATAAACATTTGCTAGCTGAGACTGCCCCCGATGACGTGCAGCGTTGGTGTCTATAATCATATGAACATACGAATGTGCCAGCAGAAACAGACCACTCGGTCTATCTAAGTCTGCTTGAGTGTGCAGCCAACACCCCTAGTTTGCAGCTGCCCAAACCCCCTCCCTTTTGTCATCCTACTGCCACCCCCACCCTGACTCTCCCCTGTTCCCTGTCCCATGCCCTTTGAAGTTGTTCACAGATTTACATGATACTACCCATTCTGGTAGGCGCTCCATTTTGCTACCACCCTCTCTGAAATAGTGTCTCCTCATTTCCTTCCTAAATCTCCTCCATTCTCTAGCCCATGCCCCTGGTGACCTCTCCTCCTTAACTTAAAGACTCAATCTGCCCCATCCTTATTGATTCCCCTCAGATACTTGAATGTCTCTATCATGTCCCCCCGTCCCTTCTATCCTCCAGTGTGTACATATTGAGGTCTCCCAGCCTGCTGTCATAGTCTCTCCCCTCCATTCCACATATCATCTTTGTTGCCCTCCTCTGCATCTCCTCCAGCAGCCTGATATCACGCTTTAGGTATGGCTTCCAAAACTGCACACAATACTCTAAGTGCGGCCTTACCAGAGATCTGTAGAGGGGCAAGATCACCTCACTTCGCCTGGACGAAAACCCCCTCGCTATGCACTCCAGCATTTTGTTCACTTTTGCAGCCACTGTCCTGCTCTGGGCAGTGTTGTTCATGGTCCCCGTTATCATTACCCCAAGGTCTTTCTCCTCCTCAGTGATCCCCAGCTTAACCGCCCCCCCAGCCAGTATTCTCTCCTTGGGTTCTTCACCCCAAAGTGCATAACCTTACACTTGTTTGCATTGAACCCCAGCTGCCACCTCTCTGACCACTCCTCTAGCTTGCTTAGGTCCCCCTGCAGCTGCTTCCACCTCCTCTCCATCCACCACTGCTCCGATTTTGGTGTCGTCAGCAAACAGACTTACCTTGCTCACCACCCCATGTCCAATGTCTGATATGAAGAGCCCAAACAATACTGACCCCAACACAGAGCCTTGTGGCACCCCACTTGTCACCGGCCTTGGAGTTGAGAGCTCCCCTCTCACCACCACCCGTTGCAGCCTCCCACTCAGCCAGCTTGTAATCCAGTTTATCATTTTTGCCCCTACTCCTACACCAATTAGCTTCCCCCCAAGCCGCTCATGAGGCACCGAATCGAAGGCCTTGCTGAAGTCCAAGTAAAGAACATCCACTGCATGACCCTTGTCCAGTTCACCTGTCACCCAGTCATAATATTGTATCAGGTTGGTTTGACAAGACTTCCCTGAAACAAACCCATGCTGCCTCACATCCTTGAGACCATTGTCCTCTAGGTACGACACCAGTCTTTCCTTTAGTATCATTTCCATGAGTTTGCACACTATGGATGTGAGACTTACCGGACGATAATTACCCGGTTTATCCCTTGGCCTGCTCTTGTGTAATGGCACTACATGTGCCATCCTCCAGTCCAGTGGCACACATCCTGACTCCAGAGAGGTGCTGTACAAATCCGCCAGCGGCTCCGCCAACACCTCCGCCATCTCCCTAAGCACCCTGGGGTGGATACCATCCGGCCCTGGTACCTTGTCTACTTTCAGTGCCCTCAGTCCCTCTAGGACTCTACTTGCCTCAATTCTTCCATCTGTTGCCTCCTCTCCTCCTGTCCCCACCCTCCCAGCCCATGCTGGTAGCGGTCCCCCCTTTTCTTCCATGAACACAGAACAAAAATATTCATTCAGTGATTTTGCCTGCTCCTCTCCCTTTTCTGTCCACTCCCCACCCCTTTTTATCCTCACTATTGTCTCCTTGCACTTACTTTTCTCCCTGATGTATCTGAAGAAGTCTTTCTCCCCCCTCATTAATTCCCTGTGCTAATCTCAGCTCCCTCTGGGCCTTGGCTTCTCTCATCTTTCTGGTCACCTCCCTGGACCATCTTGCATATTCCTCCCTGTCCACTTCCTTCCCTGTCCTCCTAAACCTCTGGTGAGCCACTCGTTTTGCCCTCACCACCTTATGCTGCCTTCAGAAAAGAACTATTATTAAGGTAAGATCTACAAGGATGACGCTTACATGGTTTATGTTTGCTGTTTGGGCCTGTTTCATCATGTCAGGGCCTGCAAGATCTACTAGGGATTCAACCAGACCACAAGGAGACACTAAATGAAGGCTCTAGAAACATTCATCCCCCCATTAAGGCCGTGGAACTCGATCCAAGGCCACAGGCTTCAGGCTGGCTTCTCCCTCTCGCATGACCACAGTTGTTGAGGACTAAGGACAAAGGCAAGGATAAGCTGTCATTAAAGTCCTCCCCCTCCAGCCATCACCACAAACATAAGGATAAAGCTTATGCTTTGCCGGTGAGATAGAGATCTCCTTTGAAGGAGGGTACGTCCTCGTCATCCAGCGTTGATGATTACAGCTCCCCTGACTGTCGATGATACACCAGGGTTGGGGTCTGGCTCTGGTGTTACCATACCTACCATGGATAGTATGCAGCTCCCATTATCCGGTTCTGCCCCTTTGCAGGGTGCTGTCGGCTCCCAGGTTGTGCTGGCGTCACTCTCTGAGCTATTTCAACATCTGTTACCATAGCTCCTGCCAACAATAAAGGTTATCCTGCTAACTAGGTCTCCCTTGACAGCACCGTTGTCCTTGTTGATAGGACCAGAAGAACACCTATCATTCTACTGTCACAGCCACTGCCTCCACCTCCATTGCTAGCTCTGTCGATTGCTTCCGTCATCATCCCAGGTGACAACGAGGTAGAATACAGTTCTGATGCCCCTAATATGGAGGAGGATTTGGAGGATGATGAAGGGGACAGTGATCCCAATGAGGGGAATTTGCCTTCCAGCTCTACCCTCTCCTCGTGCAGTAAGGGCTCAGTGGTGTATACCCCCAGGTCTCCTGAGGATCTCTACTTTTCAGACTTTGCTCAGAGAAATCCAGGATGGCATAGGATTTGAAGCTGAGGAGGAAAACCCCACTAAGAAAACTTTTATGGAGTTTTTGAACAATGCGCTCTCTGTTGCGATTCCTCCTGCACATCTTGCATTAGAGGATGCTACAGTTGCTGCTTGGTGTATGCCTAATACCTTGCCTGCAGTACCTAGGAAGACTGATAAGCAGTATCCTGCTCTATCTATTAAGCCCCAATATGCTTCCCAGCCTGAGACTGATTCTGTGGTTATCATGGCTGCTCATGACCACTCTAAAGCCTCTAGACACATGAGCACTTTGCCTCCTAACAAAAAATCCAGGAGGCAAGATGTTATTGGCAAAAGAACTTATGCCTCTGCATCCTTGGGTCTGAGAATTGTAAACTACCAGATGTACATGATTAAATATCACAATCGCCTGTGGAAATCTGCAGTGCCTGATGACTCTGTCAAGACTGATTTGCTTAACGCCATTTTGGCTGGTGTGGATACTTGAAACATCTGTTACATTCTGCATATCATGCTTCTGATGCTTCTGTCAGGGCTGGTGCTTCTAGCATATGCCTTCAGAGATATTTCTGGCTTAAAGTGGCTGGATTTGCTACTGATGTACAGCAGGCTGTGCTGAATGCCCCCTTTAAGAGGCTCCAGGCTGTGTGGGAGTGATGTTGAAAATGCTGTACATGATCTTCAGTCCTCCAGAATTACTTTAAAGTCACTCAGATCTCTGCCCCCTCAATGCGTGAGGGTGTCTGGTAGAGTCTTGTTTTGCAAGTCTGCTGCCCGTGGTGGCCATGGCTCCTGATAACCCTGTGCACAAAACCGTTTTGGTGGCCCCCTCCTGGGTCCCCTTCCTCCCGATGCCCATGCAGAGACACCCAGAGGCATCGGTCAAGGTGGCACCCCCGCTGCTCTTGGTACTTTCAAACTCCCCACTTCCTACCCCTCCATTGTTGCCATCAGCTGCAAAAGTGGAGCAAGATCACAAGGGACGAGTGAGTCCTGGAAATAGTAGAAAGGGGCATGTTCTAGAGTTTCTCTCTATCCCTCCAGTACCTCCTCCGCCTCCTTGTCATTATCCTCAGGGTCACTTGTCCCTTTTGCTAGAGGAGGTTCAGTCGCTTCTCACCAAGCGGGCTATCAGACCCATTACTCCACAAGAAAAAAAAGTTCTGTTCCAGATACTTCCTGGTTCCCAAATGGACAGGAGATCTGTGTCCTGTATTTGACCTGAAAGACCAAAACCTGTTCATCGAATACAAAAAATTTTGAATGGTGTCTCTTCAGGCTCTCAACCTTGTGCGTCAAAAGGGATACTGACTTTGTGCTATGGACATGAAGGATGTATACCTTCATATCAAAATGCGCAAATCCCACAGGCAGTACCTCCTAGTCATGCTGGAGGGCAGCCATTATCAATTCCGAGTCTTATCCTTTGGCTTATTCTCAACACTGTAGGTATTTACCAAGTGCTTAGCAGTTGTGGCAGCAGCCCTCTGGAGGTAAGGGCAGGTATTTACCCAAATGCTTATTGGTGGTGGCAGCAGCCTACTGGATGGAACGGCTTTGTGTATTCCCATATCTGGACAACTGGTTCCTGACGACCCAATCCAAGGAAGCAGTTCTGTACATATTGTTCAGAACTAAACAGTTGGTTGAGGAACTGGGTGTTGTGGTGAATGTACTGAAATTTATACTTGTTGCTTGTCAGTGCCTCGAATATATTGTTGTGGTGGCGGACATGGCAGTGGGCAGTGCCTTACTGCCTGCAGACATGGCAGAGGGCCTTGCTGTCATGTGTCAGCTCGGACTATGCTGTGTCTCCTGGGGCTGATGGCTGTGACCATCATTACGGTTCTCTTTGTCCATCTCCATATATGCATTCCACGTTGGACCTGTAATGGGATCAACTGATGGACAAGCTGGAAGAAATGCTCCTCATCACGTCCCATCTTCACTGTGCTTTAGTTTGGTGGATGGACTGCCAAAAGCTGTTACAGGACATTCAGTTCTTTTCCCTGACTCTAGTGCAGTTCGTCACATGGATGCCTTAGGGTCTAGCTAGGTTTCCCATCTTGGGTCCTGTCAGACCCAGGGTTCCTGGACCGATCTGAAGTCTGATTTCATTATCCGTATTCTGGAGATGTGGGCTGTTCTGCTTGGTCTCCAGGCATTTGAAGAGCATCTCATTCCCAGTCCCTTGCTGATTCAAAACAGACAATGTCAGTGTCATGCACTACATAACCAAGCAAAGGATACTCGCTCTTATCCACTATGCAGGAAAGTGATGGGAGTGTGGTACTGGAGCCTGTCTCATGGCCTTCAGCTGTTGCCCATGTTTTTGCCAGGTGTCCAAATTGTTTTGGCAGACAGTCTAAGCAGGTCTCAGTCCCTGGTAACACAACCTCTTTGCAAGACGGTGTCATCCAGATTTGGCCCTTTTTGCAACCCCACACAACTCAAAACTTCTGCGTTTTTGCTTGCTTACTCCAGAGCCTGCAGTTTACTAGTGAGTCATGTTCTTCTTCTCCTGGAAAGGGAGATTTGTTTACACTTTTCCTCTGATTCCCCTAATTCAGAGGGTTCTGCTAAAGCTGTGGGTGGAGCATGCCACCCTAATACTGGTGGCTCCCTTCTGGCCTCATCAGATTTGATTTCCACTTCTGTTGTATCTGGCAGTGGAGCCTCCTGTTCTACTCTCCCATTATGTCGGGGTCTGTCGTTGCAGGCTCAGGGTTCTCTGATCCATCCTGACCTGAAGTCCCTGCATCTGCATACAGTACCTGGTTCCTGAAGACCTAGTCATTGCCCATTTTGGGGTCCCCCCCCCACATGGCTGATGTCTTGCTTGCAGCTGGAAAGCCTCCTACAAGACACACCTACTCTTTGAAATGGAAGGGCTTCTCCATATGGTGTGCATCCCATTAAGTAGATCCATTAATATGTCTTGTTAATACTATACTAGAATACTTTCTGTCTCTGTCTGACTCCTGTCTTCAGTACTCGTACCTTAAGGTGCACTTGAATGCCATTTCAGCTTTTTGTGCCCCTGTTGTGGGGCTCATGGTAGCATAACTGGAGGTGTCCTCTATGCTCCTAAAGGGTACTGTGCACATATGTCCCCATCCCCCAATTTGTAATGCGGTTCTGCCTTGGGATCTCAGTTTTATTCTGCAGAAATGTACTTTGGCTCCTTCTGAGCCTGCTGTGGCCTGTGAGATACATTTCCTTTCATGGAAAATGTTGTTTTTTTTTTTTGTCACCATGACTTCAAGTCATAGGATGTCCAAGCTTCAGAATCTGATACATGATCCTCCTTATTTGATTTTCCACAAGGAAAGGGTGTCTTTGTGGACCAGTTCTCATTGTCTAGCAAAGGTGGTCTCTGATTTCACATTGAATCAGACTACACACCTCCCTCTGTATTATTCAGAGCATGCTAACAAAGTTGAAGCATTGCTCCATACACTTGATGTACATAGACACTGTTTCTATCTTGATTGCACTAAGGACTACAGAACATCCTCTCAGCTTTTTATTTCATTTGTCTCTGGTAAAGAGAGTACCCATGTCTAAATGGTTCCATGTCATAATGGCAACTGAAGAACGGCGACCTGTGAAGAGGGAACAAATCCCACAGCACAACAAAATGGAAGAAAGTCTTTTCTTGTGGGGAGCTTCGGCCCCCACACCCCCTTGTGGAAGGCTTTGCCCCCCACACCCTCCTCTATTTAATATTCTAACGCCAAGGGGGGCATACCTCAGGGTTGGGGGAACCACAAGTCTCCCAAAAGTGTCAGCAATGTGGTTCCATCGCTTTCCTCATGGTTCACCCTTCCACAGTCACCATTTTGATGGGCTACCATCTAAACAGTGCCTGTCCAAATGGCTGAATAACTTTATTATGTTTTGTTATAGGAAGTATGGTAAGAAACTTCCTGGTGCTGTATGTGGCCATTCTACATGTGGTATCGCCACTTCTGTTCCTTGCAGAGTGTTTCTGCAGTTGACATATGTGCTGCTGCCTCATGGAACATTGTACATACTTTCACTAAGAACTACAGTCTAGACATCATCTCTCGTAGACGTGCTGGCTTTGATCTTGTGTTTTTGCAAGACTCTGTGTCCTGACGTCATCTCAGACTTTGCCATCCTCCCTTGGTATCTTGGATACTGCTTGGGAATTGTTTCAAATATATGGCACAATGGAGGGGATATGCTTGGTGAAGATAAAACAGTAACTCACTGCAACGGTAGATGTTTGAGAGGATCCCTTCCATTGGACCACAGCGCACCCACCCTCTTTCACCCTTATTTTCCGATGTATGAGCTGGCAGGTTTGTCCACTGCCTTGTTTGGAGGTTTCCATAAGTGCCTTATGTAAACTTTGTTTCCAGTACCATGCCTCTCCTTGTGTGCCTGGTACTAGTTTGGTCTCCTGGTTCTTCATGGTAGGAGATTCTCCTAACTTCTCTAGGGCAGAGAACTGAGGAGCGGCTGAGCTCATGTTTATATAGGCGCTGATGTTGCAAGCCATAGTGGGCGGCCCCCAGCTAGCCAAAGTTTCTGAGTGGTCCAGATGCTGATGGCTTACAGTTCCAAAGGTGTGGCATAATTGAGGAGATTCTCCTGAAGATCTGTTATGGTGAGTAACTGTTCTTATCCACAGATCTTTATAAGACATAGCTTCAGCTGCATGATTCTGTTACAGATTCTTGGGGGTTTGTGTGAAAATAGCTGACAGTCACCTGCTTATAACTGATCTTTACAAACGTTTGCATGAAACAAAGTTGAATCCTATATGAAACTGATGGCATGCTGAGTTATGTACTGTTTTACTCAAAAGGGACTGCAAGTTGTTATGCCTGGAAATACGTATTACAACAACAGCAGCTGTGTGGCATGAATTCTAGTGAAAATGTTTGAGGTATACACAGACATCAGTAATTATAAAACCCTTCAACATAATCTGCGCTAATAAATGCTGTGGGGAGCGTCCAGAGATAGCTACTCATGCTTATTTATTTTAGCAATGTCTGAAATTGTCTCACTTCTGGGAAGAAGTAGCTTCTGCCTTCCAACTTTCACGTACCTCATAAAGGTGACAGTGGTTAATGTGATTTGGGGTTTGCCTCCTGTCACATTAATGGCAGAACTGATTTAGGAAGCTCTATAGCATCTCTATAGCAATGGTATATGAATGTGTTACATTTTGGTGGCTAACTCCTGGAGTTACAACACTGCAAGAGTGGCTCCATAAGTATCAAGAACTACTGTACGTGTAATGGAATGCTTCATGGCCTGGCTGCACCTGCAAAATGAACAGTATACTGTACCTCTAGGTGGCATGCCTTTTATGATTTATGTTCAAGAGGAGGAAGGAATCTCAGTCTTGAATCAGCTTGCCTTAAATCATACATTAGAATGCTTCATTAAAAGCTCTCAGGGTAGCACTTCCCCTTAACTCTTTTTGAGCCCTTCCTTCGAAAAACATGAGCCAGAAAACCCTTGTTCTTTGCTGTCAGGGGTTTAGGCTCACACTAGTTGGTGACTTTTGTTGTCAGGGGTTTAGGCTCATACCAATCAGTGAATTATAAATGCTACCAGGTTAGTTTATTAATTAGACAGATTCCAAAAAAGGTATACTGCGAAGCGACAAGATGAAGGGGGGGTGCATGAAAAAAGGTGAGCCAAACCTGATACAAACAGTCCAGAAATGTTCAGCACTCCAAGATTAGAATGTCCACACTCTGGTAGAATTTCTTTGCAAAATTTATTTAAATAACAGCATAGTAGCCCGCCAGTGAGTGACAAAGCTCACTGGCTACAAAGTACCCTGGCACTGCAGGTCTTCACTGACACTTCATCAGGGGGTGTGGCTATTAGGAGCATTTCAGAACATTTTATAGTGTGCTCAATTAACAGGTAACTCTATTCAAATTCATTAATCAATCACCAAGCCCATTAAACATTTAAACAAAAAATATACAAATATGAAAAATAAAAAAACAGACACCTCTTTGAAATAAAACAGCTGAAAATACAGGAAAAACAGACAATTACTGATTACTGTCCTCTATGAAATTCCTAAATCTCAATGGGTAATCTCATAAGAAATAAACCCATGGGAGGTACAGTAGATAACCTTAATTTATATATCAGAACATCTTTAAACATTCTCATTAATATCACAGCACCTTGCTTTATTCGGGCAACTACCACATGAATCAAAGAGAGAAGGGTGTTTGTGCTATTGAGTCCAAGCACATTTGTACTCACAGGCACCATCAGTAGGTACAGTAGAACAGAGAGAGCCAGAGTAAGAGACTGGATACTAGTTTCTGAAAAATAAACAAAGACAAGAAAAATCAAATATACATTCTTAGTGACTTAATACAACACTTTCATCTGTATTATTTACTATTAATGTTTAAATTTAATGCAAGGCATTTCAATTGTAAATTCAGAGAAGAAAATATCAAAATGAAAAACAAACATACAAATCAATACACAAGGGACCTAAAGATGGAAGAGGGGTTTGGATCAAGGAAGGAGAGTGGGGGGACAGGGGGTTTATGGGAAGGAACTTACAAAGAGAGAAGAAGAATCACCAAAATGGGGAAGTCCCAGTACAATATGCATTCTAGAAGATATGGTTTTAAGTCCCAGTTCTCATTCAGACCGAATAGTTTTACACTTTGTAGTGTGAAGATCCAGTAGCTCTCCTGTTTAAGGAGGGCCCCGAGAATATGCCTGGTCCTTTGAAAAGCAAACCCTACTTCTACTTCTGCCCCTGCTCCTGGAACGATTCTGTGGCCACTTCAGAATATGCCTCTTGCTATAGTCATCACTATCTCTTTTCAGTTTATTCTGCTTGCGTTCTATGATCTCCTTTTCGTATTTGTCCAGCAATTTATTTAATCTTTGTTCAAAGTCCTTAAAGAAATCTCTCCCCTTGAAGGTCTCTGTGGCCGCTTTGAAAAAGGATGAAAACAGACCTAATCAGCTCCTTAAACAGGAGAGCTACTGGATCTTCACACTACAAAGTGTAAAACCATTCAGTCTGAATGAGAACTGGGACTTAAAACCATATCTTCTAGAATGAATATTATACTGGGTCTTCCCCGTTTTGGTGATTTGTCTTCCCTCTTTCTAAGTTCCTTCCTATAAACCCCCTGTCCCCCCAAACTCTCCTTCCTTGATCCAAACCCCTCTTCCCTTTTTAAGTCCCTTGTGTATTGATTTGTATGTTTATTTTTCATTTTCATTAGATCTTTTCTTCTCTGAATTTACAATTGAAATACCTTGTGTTAGATTTAAACATTAATAGTAAATAATGCAGATAAAAGTGTTGTATTAAGTCACTAAGAATGTTTATTTGATTTTTCCTGTCTTTGTTTATTTTTCTGGAACTAGTATCCAGTTTCTTACTCTGGCTCTCTCTGTTCTACCTACTGATGGTGTCTGTGAGTACAAATGTGCTTGGACTCAATATCACAAACAGCCTTCTCTCTTTGATTCCTGTGGTAGTTGCCTGAATAAAGCAAGGTGCTGTGATGTTAATGAGAACATTTAAAGATGTTCTGATATATAAATTAGGGTTATCTACCTCCCATGGGTTTATTTCTTGTGAGATTACCCATTGAGATTTAGGAATTTCATAGAGGACAGTAATCAGTAATTGTCTGTTTTTCCTGTATTTTCAGCTGTTTTATTTCAAAGAGGTGTCTGTTTTTTATTTTTCATATTTGTATATTTTTTGCTTAAATGTTTAATGGGCTTGGTGATTGATTAATGAATTTCAATAGAGTCACCTGTTACTTGAGCACACTATAAAATGTCCTGAAATGCTCCTAATAGCCACACCCCCTGATGAAGGGTCAGTGAAGACCCGGAGCGCCAGGGTACTTTGTGGCCAGTGAGCTTTGTCACTGCACTGGCAGGCTATTATGCTGTTATTTAAATAAATTTTGCTAAGAAATTCTGCCAGAGTGTGGACATTCTAATCTTGGAGTGCTTAACTTTTCTGGATTAGTGTAATTAGCAGTTTCAGTAGATAAGGGGCTGGACGGGTTAATAACGAAACCCCAGAACTACATAACCAAATGGAGTGGGGTTTACCTTTTTTTTGTATATGTTATTATGGCTGGAGGAACATTTATCTGAATTATTTTCATATAATTATGCAAAAATACATTACAGACTCATGCGTAATACTGGATATGGCCATTGGAAAAAGAGCACTGATCACCAAGGATATTCAAATAAAATATTTATTTCATTTACCGTATATTGCCCAAAACTGAACGATACAATGCTTCCAAATGGTGAGAAATGCTCCCCCTGTGGCCCCGACCAGTTTCACACCTGCGATCGGGGCCACAGGGGGAGTATTTCTCACCATTTGGAAGCGTTGTATTGCTTAGTTTTGTGCAACATGTATAAATGAAATAAATGTTTTATGTGAATATCCTCAGTGGTTGGTGCTCTCTTTCCAGTGGCCATATTCTGAATTTTTAAACGTAGCTTTTTCCTGTACCTCATTATACAGGATAGCAAGGTACAAAAGTTTATGACCATAATCATGGTACTAATCAACAATCTTGTATAATAGTTTTACTTTAATTATGTTGCTAGTCTAATTTTATTTTAAAAGACGTTGTCCCTTACTTGTGCAGCATTTCGTCCCGGCTCAGCAAAAGGGCTTCTCTGGCTACAGCTCGGGCAACGCGTTGCAACTTTGGGACTGATACTGCAGGTCCTTTTTCTTAACCTGTACATAAATTTCTCTGTAGATTAGAGGTTTTTAAACTATTTTAAGTAACTTCATCCAGTCTGCTACTATGTTTAATGCTATTCACTTGACTTAATTAATTTTGATACAGTCAGAATTGTTATAATTTGGACTTTGATTGTTTGCACAACCTTTCACTTGTTTCGTTAACTCGGCTGCTATTAGCTTAGTTCCATGGCTGATTTTAAACTCTGTATTAATTCTGAGTTTTCAGCATAGGCCAGCACACCTGTTCCCATTAGTTAACAAAAAAAAAAAAAAGAAAACACGTTTTGCATTCTGTTGCATACTGGTAGGCTCTCCAGCTATTGGGGCTAGCCCGACCAGGCCACTGTTTCTTCAGCCCCTCCTTTGTCTTACCTCCTATTTAATCTGCTCTCTCTTCTTCCTCAGCTCCCCAGAGGTCGCTAGGGCCTGGACTGCAGAGGAGCCCTCCCCTGCTGCACGGATCGCCCCCCACAGAGCCAAATCGCAGTGGCTCAGGACAGTGTGTTTTTGCCCGCTGACACGTTGTATCGGCTGCCCCACCGCCCCCCACCACCACCCTTGGTGGTCACTCTTAACTTATGCCACTAGGCACGTGCTATTGCAAAACCAATCAGCTAAGTTCCCCGTTTGCAGCTAATCTGCATCTTCCACTAGTAGCTGCAACCTTCTTGGATTTCTACACAGTCTCCGTGTAATTCCTATAGCCTAATAATGCTGCCTCTCTGTCTAATAGTAATTTCTCTTCTGGCACCCTGTTATCACTACCTCTTTTCTCCTACCCCAAGGAGCTACACCCACAGCTACCTCCTTATTTTATCTCATCATCAGCACCCCCCTCCTTCACCACCACCACCACCATCACTCTACCACCTCAGGTGCACCTCCTCAACATGCTGGCTGGCCTGACAGTCCTCCCAAGTAATTTTCGCAATGGGCCAATTGTCTTGAATGTCTCCTCTCATGCCACCCTAACGCAAGCCTTTAAAATCTCATACAGGTAACCACAGACTCCTGTGGGTCATACACAATTCTAAAGTCATACTGTCACTTTCCTTCTTCTGTTGGAGACATAGAACTAATCCCAGGACCCAACCCCTCCCCCAGGCCCAAATACAATCCCACCTCTTCAACTCCTTGAGGCCTAAAACTTGCCCACTTGAATATCTGTAGTCTACCCCTTAGAATTCCCCTGCTGCAACCTATCGCACTATCACTTTGTCCCGACATCCTAATCTTCTCGGAGACCTGGTTGAAGCCCCACTACCAGGACACAGAATTTTCTATCCTGGGCTACACTCTAACTCGCCATGACCACCCTGGCAATAAAAGAGGGGGGTGGGATAGCCATGTACATCGCATCCTCAAGTTCACGCCGATCACATTACCACTACACTTGCAATCCATTGATGCACTACTAATTAAACTTACCCTACTGCACACAAAACCCCTATTTATAGCAGGTTCCTATTGTGCACCCAACTCCTCAGCAGCCAATATCCAACAGCAGCTGCGTACCTTAACTGCTCTGGCTTCTTGAGGCGAACTTCATATCCTAGGAGATTTCAATCAGAACTGGCTCTCCAGTGCTACCTCTAAGCTTTGTAGCCAGGTGACTACGCCGAATCTATCTTAACAGATAACAGAGCCTACATGCACCAACCACAAATCCCAGAACCACTCTCTTCTAGACTGGTCTCTCACATTCCACCGGCACCAGGTGGCTCAACTCAGGCTTCTGCCAGATTCCTTAAGAGACCACCACATAATGTATACTGTAAGGAACATTTTTAAACCTAAGGCCCCACCCCCCAGAATTCTCCTGTCATGATCCTATAAATCACTGGACTTTGCTTCCCTTCTAAATGACCTGGGCAAACACAGACTGGTCCTTCATCCCTCAGGCCACCTCTGTCGACTCTGCACTTAAGCTCTTCAAAGCTAAGTTCCTCACAGTCTGGAACCATTGTGCCCCACTCAGATGAGCTTGGGTACGAGGCGACCACCTGCATTGGATCACACCCGACAGCAAGGCTCTCCTTGGAGCCAGAGACCAGGCTTGGAAGGCCTTCAAGGCCTCCAACTCACCCGGAGACCATCAAATATATTGTACTCTTTGCAATTCTAGACAAATCCACAGAGCAAAAGCATGCTATTTCAAAGACGTCTTCCACAACAACTTAGGCAACCCGGCCAAATTCTGGAAAGTGATTCAAGCTGTTTTTAACCCACCCTCGCAACCCCCCAGTCCGGTATAAACGGCTCTACTGTTGCAGCCCCAAAAGAAGTGGCCTCTGAATTCAACACCTTTTTCTGCAATGCTGCTTCGATGCTTCTGTCCACCCTCCCCTCAGCCCAACATGCCCAGCTGCCCTCCCCTCCCCTACTCCAAGCCCACCTCCGCCACTGCCTTTGCCTTCCATCAGGTCTCCTTGGCCGAAGGTCTCAAGGCGCCGCTAGCTCTTTATTCCTGTAAGGGAAATGCCCATATGACCTTGACTCCAAAATGCTGTACCTATCGGCAATAGCCATTGCCACTCCATTAGCCTCACTTTACAACCGCTCCTTCGATCTGTCATCCCTCCCATCTGAGTGGAAGCACGCCACAGTCATACCTCTCCCCAAAGCTGGTGACCCCTCTGCCCCTGGCAACTATAGTCCCATCTCCCTCCTCCTCCCCATCTTGGCCAAAATCGAAGAAAAATGAGATTGTTCACAGCTCTCCTCCTTTCTCGACTCTACCTCTTTCTTCACACCTTACCAGTCCGGTTTTAGGAAGTCCCACTCCACTACCACCTCCCTCCTGCATCTCATAGATGCCATACTCACCGGTATGGATAGAGGTTACATCACTTCAGCCATCTTTGTCAACCTGGCTAAAGCCTTCAACACTGTTTCCCACTTCCTCCATGTTTCCAAACTTACACACGCTGGACTCTCTACCTGGTCCACCATATGGTTCCACTCCTATTTGGTAGGCAGGTCCCAATCGGTTAGAATTGGCAACTCCACCTCTACTCCCCTCCCTGTCTACACAGGCGTCCTCCAAGGCTCGGTCCTTGGCCTACTCCTGTTCTCTATCTTCCTCTATGACCTGCCAACAGCCTGCCCTCGGACATCCATCCATATGTATGTGAATGACACAGTCCTGTATACCTCTAACCTTACGCCTGTTGATGTGATGTCCAGGCTCCAGCAGGACTTTGGTGAGGTCCAGTGCTGGTTTCATGCGATTTGACTTTTTCTCAGCACAAAAAACGCAAAACTGTCTCAATGACCTTCAGTACTAGGCAGAGACTTTCTTGCATCCCTTCTGCCCCCATCCTCCATGCCCTGGATGGGTCTCCCCATGAGTCCTGCATGTCCTTCAGATATCTCGGGATCTGGCTTGACCAGCACTTTGATTTCTCTGTGCACATTGATGCGATCCACAAAATGCTTTGCCCCAAACTGGAGGCTCTGTACCGAAATCATGGGTGCATCCTGTTGCCGGTCCCCCATGCTATTGTGCAAAAAATGATCCTCCCTATCTTTGACTATGGTGATGTAGTGTACAGTTCTGCCCCTAGATCCATCCTGACAAGATTGGACCCCTCTTTCACTCCTTCTGTCGCTTTACCCTTGACTGTCCCCTCATCACCCATCACTGCGTTCTCTATCGATCCCTTGGCCACCCCTCATTACAAGTCCACTGACTCTGCCACTGTGGCAGCATCACAGCCAAATTCTGGGCCCAGTCCCTTCCTCAGTATCTCACCTTTGCCTTATCGGCCACTGCACCCCCATCCTACTCTCCCAGGAACTTTGATTCACTGCTTCTATCTGTCCCACTTATGACCACCTTGGCAGGCCAGTCAGCCTTTTCCCACCACTTGCCAAAACTATGGAACTCCCTTCCTATGGTTATTCGACACACCATCCCCGGTCAGCACCTCACCTCCTTTCTCTTCATTCATCACTCATCCACCTGCACTTGTGCCCAGAATGGCTCAGTGTGATTGGTCCTCAACTTGTTCACCCGAGTCTGCATTAAACTTATCACGATGTAAATGCAGTTGTATATAATGTATTTTTAGTACTTGTGTTAGGTGCCTCATGTCTGGCTATTGATTCTATGTTACTGTATTTGGATGTGCTCCCCTTCCTTTTCTCCAGGTCATGCCTGGAATCGAGCAGTATCCTGCTCAGTATACCTTCCTGGTAAAACTTTTTTTTTTTTGTGTGTAATATTTTTATTGAAAATTTCATATAGATTGCAACAATACAGTGCAGTGCCGTCTTGACCGTAACATCATACAATTCTATTATTTCATACATATTATTTTTTCGAACTTTATTTGTACACCTACCCTGGTGGCCTCTCTCCAGTGAGATACTCGGCTCATGTTTTCTGCTGCCCGTCTGAAGCTTCCTCTGACTCGCACCTCTGGCTGGGCAATTGCTTTCCTGCCTCGTCCAGCTGCCCACTCCCCCCAGCTCTGAGTCCCCCAGGGCAGGACTGCCATCTCCTTCCGGCACTCTGTCTATAAACCAGACGAGCAACTGGAGAGGAGGAGAGAGACATGGAAGAATGAGCGACGGAGCCCGACATTGGGCATGGGACTGTGGTCACTGATCCGACCATTGTCTACCCCCGAGGCAGGGGTTTTCTCCTTAATGTCCTCCCCTTGATGCGGCGTGCAGTGGCATCAGTGCGGGACTCCTCACACAGACCGCCTGCCATGCAATCCCTGCTTATCCTGCTGCTGGGCTGGCTACTGGCCTGCAGCGAGAGCGGGCCTCCCAAGAGAAGAAGCAGTTATCCGGTTCTCAGTCTTCTCCTTTCCTTGACGACCCCAGTGGCCCAGGCTGGTTCCGAACCTGGGTGGCCGGTGTCGTGCGAGGTGTGGCATCCAGCGCCTCTACCCTCAGTGCCACTGGGCTGGCCCTACTTCATACAGTTTAAACATTGTAAGAGGACAATCACAGGTATGTATTAAGTTTCAACTGGCCATCCAAGCACTGTATCTTTACTGCAGTGTATTTATAAGATATATAAAAAACAGTACAACTATGAGTTAGACAGTAGAGAAAGTGTGAAAAAGGGGAAAAGGGTGACAGAAAAAGTAGCTAAGTTGGAAAAGGATAGAAAGATATAACATGTAAATTAATTTTGTGGAATTTAAACATTAAAAACCTGCTGCAATTGATCTGTGTGGACTGCAGTAATCATTGTGTGGTAATATCTTACATCAGCTGCTCCATCACCTTTGCAGTTTCCTGTATCATGCTACTCCCTATCAAGGTGAATTCACTAACTCAGAAAGAACCTTGATACAGGGTACTGGCTTCAGTTGGTGTTAGTGAGGCTATCAGCAGGGAACAGTCCAGTTCAAACCGATCCAGTCTGCCCCTCAGGGCATAAATTAATCTCTCAGGGGCTAGATTAGCCAGTAGTAGGTTTTTCCACATTTGCACAGTGGGCTTCACCCCTGAGACTCAAGTGTTAAGTATAATCTGTCTTGCTGTTACCAGCATTATTCTTAGCCTCCTATCGTGTTGGTGCCATTCCCTCTCCTCCTCCTCAACCCCAAAGAGCAAAGACAGGACAGACCCAGCCAGCCTCACTCCCCACATTCCTTAGAGATCCACAGCCACCTCTTTCCAGTAGCCTTGCAAGACACTGCACCCCCAGAATGCATGAAGATATGTTCCTTTCTCTTTCTTACATCTTCCACAGAGTGGAGATACTACGGGGCAGAACTTGTGCACTCTGCTGGGTGGGTAGAACAGCCCATGTAAGAATTTAAGTTGAGCTTCCTTATAGCAGTTACAAAGTAGGAGCCCCATGTGTGATCCTATAATAAGGGCCCAATTGTCCTCGCCACTGGGTACCTCAAGGTCTTTTTCCCATTTTCCCCTAACTAATTGTGTATTGTCCTAGAAAAAGGTTCTGTCTATCTTTACTGCCCTTCCTATCAGTCCCTTCTCCCACTTTGTGGCCTCCAGTGTTTCCTTTTCCACCCTGTCTAGTGGGGATGCTTTCTGTATTTTCCCCACGGTTCTCTCTCCAAAATGTCTCACCTGCATAAACCTGAATAGGTGCGAGTTGGGGAGATCCAGACCCCTGCGGATCTCCTCAAAAGATAGCATATCCTCCCTGTCACAAACGTACTCAGCAGGTCAGGTCCTCTGTTCCCACAGTGCCAACCTCTGAGCGCAGTATTGTGAACAGGTAACAGACAGGGTAACCCTCCTGTCTGCTTGTGGGTCCAAATCACTTTTGGTCTCAAGTTCTGGGGGGATTCAAACTGTGAACCTTAAGCTAGCGTACCCAAATGTACAGGCACAGATTTTTACCCTCTTCGGGGATTGCAGAACAGTCTTATGCCAGGGGGCACCAAGTCAGGATTCCAAAATGAACCCTTAAAACTCTATAAAAGACCGTAGGTATATTCTTACCTCTTCCCAGTTTAGTAACACCATCAAGCTTTTTGAACAGTTTTTGTCAGTCTTAACCCTCTATATGTCACATGCAAAAAAAGAACTTGAGCAGACACCCAGGCAGTCTTTCCAGTAATATATTTACTAAAAATGGATAAAAATAAGAAAAATGTGAACACAGAAGAATACATCAAAGAGCATACAATCACTTGAAAGAAAAACAAAGAAAACTGCAGACAACTCGTACCAAAGTACATTTAGATCTTTTCTATCTAATGTATTTACCTCTAAATGCCTAAGTTAGAGATCTTGTTTCTTAAGAGCCCACAAAGATATGTGTAAGTTCAAACACAGTATACAATTTAAAACTCTGTGTTTCCACACCCCTTCTATGATGTCATCTATCTCCTCCTTTTAGAATAAAAAAAATATACAAACAATGATCTCCTGCCAGGAGATATTTTAAATAATGTGACAAAAAAAGACATTTCCTAAATCTGATTCCTTAAATAAACATTTTCCTTTCGATCTTGTGTGGTTCCTTTGTAGATTTACAACCCTGCAATCCCTCACTTAGGTGCAATACAGCTTATCTTAAGTCATAAAATGTATATTTTAGTTTCCCAGCTTCAGAGGCAGGAGGTCATAAAAAGGCTATAAAATGCAACTTCTCAAGGAAGTTAATTACATTACAGAAAGCCCCTGGTCAGTTACATATATCCTGTTATCTTCACTAAAACCTGGTTGGGGGGGTCACCCAGGAGCACAGGATGTCTCATGTGAGACAATCACATATCACATTCTTCTATATTACAAATATCATAGAACAATAATAACCAGCTGGCCAAGCGTCACACTCCCTACCATTTAAATCTCTCAAATATATCACCCCCCTCTCTCTCACTCGACAAAACCCTTGTCGCCCATTCCTGGTAAACAATGTGGATTCACGGCGACTGGAACGAGGGCAGTGTCCTGTCCCCCCACCCCACATCTTTGTGTAATACTTTTCCATGCTGCTAACACGGCCTTCACCAACGGCTGTGGGTCACATGTTGACCTGCATGCCCTGTTCCCATCCCTTGCCAAATAGGCTGCCAGCCTGGCTGGGTTCTCCCCCTGCTCCAGTTCCACCCATGTAGCTGCCTTCCCTCTATTGGCCCAGCATTGAATATACCTATATTGTACCACCGAGTAATAGCCCTTTAAATCTGGGAACTCTAGTCCACCTCTGTCTTTGTAGGCCTTACGTTTATGCAAGGCCATCCTCGGTTTCCCTCCCGTCTATAAAAATTTACCAAATGCCCTGTCCAGCATTTAAAAGTCCTTATCCGTAGGACTCATCGGGACCATTTGCATGACATTCAAGATCCTTGGCAGTACATTCTTTTTTTTTTTTATCCCGCCTGCCTCCCGGTCAACCTCTCCTTCGGGTCTCCCAAGGTCCCCCAGCTACTCGCATTCCCTCACACCAGCCGCATATCTCACACCGTGGCCCCGCCTGGTAACCCGGCGTATCCCTTCACCTGACGGGTCCCCCTTCCCTGAGAGGGAAGGCACTGGTAGGGGGCGACCAGCACACTATTTGTTTGGCCCAGGTGCCACTGAGGTAGTACAGACTGTCGAGGCCTGGCAGAAGCTTGGGACCAGAGAGACTGTCATCTGGATGATCCAGGGAAGTTTCCTGGTTTTCTCCCTGGGGAGTGGCATGCCACAGACATCAGGGCTTGCGCCAACATCCACCACTCCCCCTGCCACTCAAGCTGTGGTGTCGTGCTGTCTCGGCCTCCGCCAGGGCTCAGCAGGCGCCGAACTGCATCCCACCCTCCCCAAGAGGGGCGCTGCATCTTGGGATCTCCTTTCCTTCTCGCGCTGGACCTCCAGTGACCCCAGTCCATTCTCAACCCGGGTCGCTGGCATCGCATAGCAGAAATCCAACCACTGCCGCCGACGGGCCAGCCTCTAGTACATTCATTTTTAATAAATTAATTCTTCCTAGCCAGGAGATAGGGAGCTCCCTCCACCTTCCCAGATCTGACATTACTGTTTCAAACAAGGGCACATAGTTCAGATCATAGAGGCTCCTCAGGTTCCCCCCCCCGACATTAATGCCCAAGTATGTGTCAACCCTGTTCAAGCCCCAGGTGTCCCGTCTCCCCCCCAATACCCTACATTCAGGAACAGTATCTGACTTCTGAAGATTCAATTTGTAGCCAGAGAAACTAGCAAAATCCTTTATAATGGACAGTAGAGCAGGGATAGATTCCCCCTAGTCATGTGACATATATTAGTAAATCATCGGCATACAGGGTCAGTTTATGCTGCTTACCACTGGCTCCTGGTATCCCCCATATGTCCCGGATCTCTCTAATTTTGATAGCCAATGGTTCAGTCGCTAACGCGAGCAACAGAGGAGAAAGAGGGCACCCCTGCCTTGTACCCCTTTGTAGTCTGAATTCTGCGGAGGCCATACCATTGACCAAAACTCGTGCTCGTAGTTCCCTATATAACATCTGTACGAGTTCCACAAACATTTCCCCCACCCCAAATCTACGCAGCGTTTCAAATAGAAGCAATCATTCTAGTCTATCGAAGGCCTTCTCTGCATCCATAGACAGAACACAGGCCTGCCCAGGGCGTCCGGTCCCCCCACCCTATAACATTTAACAGTTTTCTCATATTGTGATATGATATCCTCCCTTGTACAAAGCCTGTTTGATCTGGATGTACAGTCTGTGGTAGGATGCCCTCTAGTCTGGTAGCCAAAACTTTAGCCATTATTTTACAGTCATAGTTTAGTAAAGAGATAGGCCTATAATATGAGCACTCCAGGCTATCCTTCCCCTGTTTTAAAAGCAAACAAATATTTACCTGTAGGCAGGTTCTGGGTAGCCCCCTCTCCCCCCTTGCCTCTTCCATTAGGTCCCTCAATGGTTCTGCTAGGCTCCCTTTAATTTCTTTATAATATTCGGCTACATATCCGTCAGGACCCCCGCCTTCCCAGAACATAGGCTTCCGATTGCCTTCTTAACTTCCTCTATTTTGATGGGTGTCCCCAGCAGTTCAGCCTGTGCTTCACTAAAAAGAGGTATCATGATCCCATGTAGAAAGTTCTTCATGGCCACTTCTGCTCCCTTACAGTCCCCCTCATATAACTTAGCATAAAAGCTTTGGAATATTTCTCTGAGCTCTTTCTCATCATGGGTAACTACCCCCCCCCCCCGTTTCTTAATAGCTATTACTTTTAGTGTCACTCTACCCCCTTTCATTAATTTAACTAATAAGGGGTCAGGCTTATTGCCCCACTCATAAATCCTTTACTTAGTGAACAGCAATTTTATCTGAGCTTCCCCTGCAAGGCACTCATTCAAAGCTTCTCTGGCCACTTCCAGCTGTCTCCTATTAAGTCCCCCCCCCCCCCATTCGCTATGACTAGGGATTCCAGATCTCTTATTTTGTCTTCCAACATCTGTATCTTTTCCCTGTGTTCTTTCTTAGTTCCGGCCATGTACCTTATTATTACCCCTCTCATGTAAGCCTTCCCGGCTTCCCACAAAGTTCCCTTGGAATCAACCAAATCCCTGTTGTTGTCCCAGTATATTTTCCATTGATCGTGCAAGTAGTTCCTAAAGTCTTCTTTGCACAGCAGATAAGTTGGAAATCTCCATGTCCCCCGGCACCTATCTTCCCTTCCCATGCTGATGTCCATCGGCACCATGGAGTGGTCCAGTATTGTTATGGGGCTATGTGACACATTAGATACTTGGGCATACATCCTTCTTTGTATAAAAATATAATCTAATCTCGACCAGGTTTTATGGGGATTTGAATAGAATGTGTATTCCCTCACCCCTGGGTTTATCGATCTCCAGCTGTCTACCATATCCTGTTCATTCAGCCCTCTTACCCATGCACCCATAGCTTTATTAGCCCTTTGGCCTGTGCCTGAGCAGTCCATGTGACAGTCCATGGTCAGAGGTGTTCAAATCAAATTTTTTAGGACTTGCCCAGGCAAGACTGTAGCTGAATTTTCACTTGCCCCCTTATTCGTTACAATGAAATAAGCTTTATTTTTGTACTTACCCTCCAAGGAAATTTTACTTGCCACTGACAGGGGGCAATGGGATTTGCACACCCCTCTCCATGGTTCAGTTGAAATTCCCCCCATTATAAGCCCTGGAAACTGTTCTTTATTCAGAATGTCTAGGATACTTTGAAAGAACCTTGGGTCATACACAGCAGGGGCATAGATGATCCCCAAGGTGATCTCCTGCCCTCACATTTTTCCAGAGATAAATATACACCTTCCTTCCTCTTTATCTTTTAGGACTCTAGTAACCTCCAAAGGGAAGTTTCAGCTCACTAGTATTGCAACTCCCTGCTTGTGGGATGTATATGATGCTGCATACAGGACCCACCCATCCCCCCACCCACCAGCTTGCCATGCTGTTTTGCCATCAGGTGTGTTTCCTGAAGTAGGGCTACCTCACCTGGGCCCTCTTTTGCTTCAGTGCTGCCAGGATCTTAGATCTCTTAACTGGTGAGCTGAAACCACTCACATTCCATGATATGATCACGTCTGGCTTATCCGCCATAGAGTAGTCGTAGCCAATTCCCACATACTCCACAGACCTCCCTTCACCCTTTTCAGCGCACTGTACCTTCCATCCTTTCCCATGTTTTACCACATCCCATTGCAGAGTATTCCACCCTAACTGTATAAACATTAAACTAAACATAACAGTAACAATGAATAAGTAATGAGAACAACAATATGTACAAGTATTATCAGGTTCCCTCCACTCCCCCTTCCCTCGCCCTCCCTATTTCATTATCTTTTTCATTGTGTTGTCTCTACTTTTCCCCTTAAAGGGACAAGTGTTCGTACAACCTACACAGTTCCTATTCAAAATTCCCCGATGTGCTTTCCTCCCCTCTGCGCTGTAACCTGTAACTCTGCTCCAAAGAGCTTCTTGTTAAGTTATTTCTCAATTATAGAAAGAGGTTTATGTTTAATTAGATGGAAACAAACTGGGCTTTCCACCCCATTGCTCTGTGTCAAAGGAATTGCCCTTTCACTGCCGCACAGACCCAAGCCTGACCCCCCCCCCGCCGCCAAACCATCCACCAGGTTTTGTTTTCCTTTTCCAGCTCCTTAGCACATCCCCATACTTATTTCCCCCCATTGAACCCTTTGCTTCACTTATCGGGTCATACCCCTGTTTAATCTCTTACCCATCAATTCGCTCAGCATCTCCCCGAGGACCTAAGTAGGTCCGCCTGAACCCACATATTTTATAGTCAGTCCAGCTTCTTAAGACTTTCTTGCTTTTGCTGCAGCTGCCAGATCAGGGTTGTGCAAGGCGACCCGCGCCCTACAAAAATACGCACCGGTCATACCCCCGCCCCCCGACTAACCTGCTTCCACGCAGTTGGTGAGGCACTCCATTCAGGTTCTTGCTGTTTCTCAATATGGGCATATGCAAGTCTATAGAATCGGCGAGGAAGACAGTTCGGGTCCTTGCTGCTTTTCAATGTGGGTAGGTGTGGGTCCATCAGTGAAACAAATGGGGAGTCCCTCATTCTTCCCCCCCAGGTAAAAGTCCCAGCAGATGTGAGGTGCAGCCTGAGCCAGCCCATGGGCCGCAATGTGAGCACAACAATGTCTAATCATTTAGTGAAGTTCCATGGCCCGGAGATACTTCCCCCTTTCTTGCCTTATTTCTTATCCCAGTCGTCGATAAACACTTTCAGCCTCTCTGATTCCCAAAAGGTGTAGGTGGCTCCCTTGAAGTGTACCCGGACCATTGCAGGATAGGGCATATAGAACTACAATCCCCTCTCTCTCAGCATGTTCGTCATGTTGAAAGCCTGTCTCTTATTTTGACTCATTGTGAGAGATCCTGCACAATTGTAAGGCATGCTCCCTCATAAGTCAACTCCTTCTTGGTCCGGAATACCGCTATTACTGCTTGCCAATCCCCAAAATGATGCAATCTAAAAGTGATTTGTCTTGGGGGTTGCCCCACCTCAGCCCTAGGTGCCAACACTCTGTGGGCTCTTTCTATTTTCAGACAGCCATTCTTGGGGTTCATGCCTAGGATTTTTGGTAGAACTGTAGCACAGAAATCAAGGGCACTTTTCCCCTCCTTTCCCTCTGGGAGGCCTTGTAGTCTCAAATTGCTGCGACCGTTATGTTATCCTGATAGTCCACAACCTCTCGCAAGGCATCCAGTCCCTTTTTTAAGTGAGCCACCTTGTCAGGAATTGGGTCTATAGCGTCATCAAGGTCCAACACCCTCTGTTCCAGGTTGACGATCCTTTTGGTGTGATCTCCAAACTCTGAGGTGAGATCCCCGTTTTCCTTTTGAAAATGTCCAATCTGGGGCTCAGGCCCAGCAGGACGTGTTCCGTTACCGAGTGGCTGATGACTGCGATTTCAGCTGCTGACAAAGATATAGGCCCCATTCCGGCGCTCATCGCAGACTCCTGGGCTGCATTGCGCTTAGGAGCTGTTTTACTCCTGTGGTGAGTCTGCTTCAACGATGAAAGGTACTCATCCATATTCTCCACCACTATTATAACTTATTAGACCAAAAAAAAGGAACTCCAATAGCTCTTAATTTATTATTTTAAGACTTTTGCAGAGCGGAGCTGTAGAAGGTTGCATCCTGTCGGTTTAGCTGCTCATTAGCGTCCCCTCTGGTAAAACTTTTAAATAAATAAATAAACAGTAGGAAATTTGTGAAGTAGATTGTTCCTAGGAGTCCATTCAGGTTAATGCCGGCCCTTTCAGCAGCTATGGTGTTATCCTATAAGAGAGAATGTGCAGGTAGACATTTCACAGTAACCTAGAACTGCTGTTTACAGTAGTTCATTTTACGGATAGATCAAAATGGAGAGTAATTGGAAGTCTTTGACTCTACAAATGTCCCATCCGTTGGTCTGCAAACACTGAGCATAGATTTGATGCTCTAAACTACACAGAGCAGTATACAGTTTAAAACATCAGAACTGACTTAATAATCAGAACCCACAAGTAACTATAAAGGTTTCTATGAGTTAGGCCCGAGAAGTACTGACGTCTTGTCCCACATAGCAGTTAAGAGATATAACCAAAGTCCTGCCACTAAGTTGGCATGCAGTTGATGCCATTGCACACTCCCGAAGTTAAAGAACGTGCGACTCCCCTCTTACCCATGCTTGTCGCCGAGGTCCCATACCACCTTTCTGCTCCCAAAAATTAAAATATAATGAGGTAACTAGTGAAAAGGTACAAGTGACCTTGAACATCATAAACTGTAACCCGATTCATCAGTCCATAGTGAAATCACATAAGTCCAAATAACTGCTCAGCCTTCCTCAGACTCTGTCCGCTTCTGCACTCTCTGGGGTTGTATTTTGGCATGCTGCAAATTCTGTCTCAGATTTTTCTACCCACCGACCTGCATCACCCAGGTTGGTATATTGCCATTTGATGCCCCCCTAGATGATGCAGAGTCAGGTGGATAGAAAGGAATTAACTATTCCCAGTGTGCGCAAACTTTGACAGATGGTGTCAGAGTTTTTGCACCTTATTTGGCGTTGAAAGAAAGGTCAGTGTAAAATCTAATGTAACCCCTAGGTGGCGCTATCCCAAGGGCTACTACCCCTACCTGCTTGGCTAGTAGCAGGTTAAGGGGCCTGAGTTCTGAAATGGGTGCCTCCACCTGGAGGTCAGGGTTAGTAGTGGTCAAGCTAACCTGGGCACAGCCCTCCGGGACACTGTAACCCCCCCTCTTTCCCCTCTAGTGGCCTGAACACTGTACAATAATCACTTTCACAATACCTCTGGTACACCACACAAGTACCCACACTGTTTGCACTTACCACCAGGGCTGGTTCCTCTGGCTCGACCCTGAGGACCCCCTGTAAAACATGGTTATGCACAGCAATAGCAACAGTACAGTACTTTGAGCACAAACTTTAACCATAGTCAGTTTACATGCAGAAAAAGTTAGATCTGATTTATTCAGGGAACTTGAACAAGGAAGGGGCAAAATCAGGTTAATTAGCTTAAAGGTTATATCAGTCAAGCAGTTATGCATGCGCTTTGAGTCCCCCCACACAGTCACATCTCTGGGTACCCAGGTGGAGAAGAGATGGGCTAGCCAGGACTGTTGCCCAGGGTTGCAGCTGGTTGGGGAACTGTGATGGAAAATACAACATGCACAGTACACAATATTTGTAATCTGGAGCCAGAGGGCTCAGTTCGTAAAGGAAACAAAACAACAAGACAATCAGATGACACACTCAGATTCAGCTTTTGTTGCAGGGAGCTATCCAGGTATTTACTCACGATACCCAAGACTGGACACAGGCTGGACGAAAATTGAGACTGCAGGTGGTTGATCTGGAATGCCAGGAGAAGCAAGGCCTACACGAGTCGCAGAGGCATAGTTCCTGTTCAAGCATGGAGCAGGGGGCTAATCCCCAGGCAGGTCTCTGGTCGATGGCTTCTCTGTGCAGTGGGTGGTCTGGCTGGGCCAATCTGGCAAGGCCCAGACTGCATGGAGACAAATTTGGATGCGGTTCGTTTTGGGCTGGATGCAGCTTCCAGCAAGCAGAACATAGTTCACACTGTGGGGAACTAATTTGCAGCCCACTAGCAGCTCATAGCACATTTACATGTACCGGAATTCTACTGTACCAGGCAAAGCGCTTCCTGGTCACAATCACAAAGTCTCTGCACACACCGGGAGCTTAGGGGTAGCTGGAACTCCTGATAGGCTGATCGCATTAAGAAAAATCTTCGGTGGTCTTCAGGTTGAGCCTGGCCCACTTCAGTAGCTTACCTTAGTCACACAAACTTGGATTTAGTCCAAAATTATTCTGTTCTCTCCCTCTCAGGAGCAGCAGCAGAAATGCAAGCCAAAAACTCAGCCCTTTCACAATTTTCCCATGCGAATCCACTCAGGATTGCTGCCCAAATACACTTGAGCTCTTCTCATTTCACTTCCCAGCTCAGAACTAACTGAAAACTGCCAACAGCCCGGGACTTCCCCAAGATCCAAAAGATTCAGTTGGCTGACTTGGCTGTCAGTCAAAGCAAGAGCTCCCCCTTCAGTTGCAAAAAAGGCACAAAAAGTTCAAAACTACAATTCCTACAGATTTTGATTTCAGACAGCTCCTGTAGTCCGGCTACATTTTAGGTCCCACCAGAACTGATTGGTCCAATTTGCAGTCCAGGACCAACATAGTGGAGACAAACAAAACAGTCCTTGCTATAAAGAAGGCAGGTTAGACAAACTACGTTATCATTATCACTCTAAATGATTTTCAGCAAATAGTTACATCTTTCAACAGAGCTCCCTCTTAGATTACTTAGGCTGCAATCAGGAAGCTCTTAAAGAGACAGTACACAGAGGCTATACAGGCTCTGGTAATCACATTTAAACTGCTAAAACACAG
This sequence comes from Neoceratodus forsteri, assembly GCA_016271365.2. Lineage (NCBI taxonomy): Eukaryota > Metazoa > Chordata > Ceratodontiformes > Ceratodontidae > Neoceratodus > Neoceratodus forsteri. Next base: position 1,736,697,978 of record CM057449.1, read on the forward strand.
GACACCAGCCTGGCAGTGAGCATTTAGGCAAGCTCAAAGAAGAATTTTTGGGAACTCCCATTTCTAGGGGGTTACACCCTTCCCTGCCTGGGAAAACATGGCGTCCGCGTCAAGTCTCTATCATCATAACATTGAAAATGCAACATATACAAGACATTTATACCATTAGCATGCTATACAAGTACTATCTGATTCATCAATTGGCATAACTTGTCACTTTACTATACATTTCAATGTACTTCACTATATCATTTCCATTCTGACAATACGTTATGCATATTTCACACAGGTAAATTGAACATTACTATACAGAATCATGTAATAACTTCTTGTACTTTAAACAGTGCAAGAGGGGGCCCTTCCCTATCAGCTAACTTGGGGCTGGATGGGGCAGGGGCACCATGGTGAGAGGGCAAAACAAGTAACCTGGAATGGGCCATCAAGCTCAATTTGGGCAGTGAGCTCTGAGAGACATAAACACCTTTGTGGACTACATGGAGAGGCAAATCCACTGCCCTGCCGGGGGAATCGTAACTGAAGCACATCACTGGTTTGACAGCTTGGCCAGTCTTTCTGGGGTGAACAACCACAGTCTCTGTACTTTCAGCAGTGGTCTTGGAGCTTTCATCAATTGTGAGGGGTGCCTCTGCATGGAGGGAAATGTCCAAGCTGGGAGCACTGTGAGCCCCTTGCTCTGTAGTCTCTGTTTCTACAACACTTGGCTCATTTTGAGGACACTCTGGCACTGAAGGGGGTTTGTCAGCACTCTCATAGTGTTCCTCAAGTTCTGGCATGTCACCAGAAAGACTCATATTATCAATCTCTCCTTCAGGCAGCTCATATAGTTCCATGATACACAAAGACTCAGCATCCTCAGACGCGATACTTTGCACTTCACCTTCAGGGAGCATTGGTTCCAAGGATGATGCCGGGGCATTAGGCAGTCCAGAAGACCCAGCTTCATCCCCATAATGCAATACAAAACAACTGACTCAGTTCATATGAGGGGTAATAGGCATTATCACACTCACTGTCATCCGAGTTAGACTGGCAGTTACTATCATTCTGGGGCTGCTTTGGGGGAAGTCTTAAATCGGCAACCATGGGGGCAGACTGACTCTGTTTCTTTCTTGCAGCAGCATGAGTCACTGGTCCAGGGGAATCAATCTAGGTGGGTTCAGCCACACTTATAACTTGACCAGCCACAATTATAACTTGGTACTTGACTTTTGCACCCCACATAGAGACACCATTTCTTTGATTAGCCGACTCTCAAAGTCCCATACCCTGATCAGAGTGAATTCACTGGGTGGCACCATAGTGGACGAAGAAAGTTTCCACTAGCACTTTGGCCACGGTAGATGGTTTTTGATCTTTGCTGGGAAAAGCTTGTGCATACCATGTGAAATGGTCTGTAACCACTAACACATTGCCAGTGTTTCGCTGATCAGACTCTAAACTCAAGAAGTCTATAGAGACTAGTTCCGTTGGGGTGCTGGTAGTAATGTTGACAAGGGGGGCAGCCCACTGAGGCAGAGCTTTTTTCTGCAGGCAGCGACTACAAATCCTTACATGGTGCTCAACATCGGCCCCCATCTTGGGCCAGTAGAGTCGAGATCATACTAGGTCAAGGGTCCGGTTGATACCAAGGTGGCCTATATGATTGTGGAGGGACCTCAGTACCAAATCTTTGAAGGCTATGGGCAGGACCAATTATTGCTTGTCTATCTGGCCACCCTGATCTACTGTCTCTCTATACAACAAATGATTAAGCAGCTTCAACCTGGGGCCTTCTTTAAACAATAAAGCGGTTTGCAGATCAGAGGAACGCAACTTGGACACATGTTTTCCTGCATGAAGGGCGTTAAGTGCTGGCTGAATCAAAGGAGCTTGGGATTGAGCCCACTGAATGCTGTCATTGTCAAACTGAGGTAGTGCACTAATATGTAGAGCAGAGAAGTGGCAATACGCAGCCGGTATGCAGGTATCAGAGGGGCCCAAGCAATCTACTAAGCAGTCCGCTGTGTCCGTAGACATCTGTTCATTTCTATCAAACTTTTGGCACAATGCTCGGATGTCAGGTTCAGACAGCCTGACCCAGTCACTCTTGGAAATGGGCCTCTGAGATAGGCGCAGCATCAATATGATTCGGCCTGGTCTGTATTCGACAGCATAATCATATGTTGACAATGCAGAAAGCTACCGATGCCCCGTGGCGTCTAACTTAGCTGAAGTCTGTACATAGGTCAATGGGTTATTGTCAGTCCTCACCAATATCTTTGCCTCATAGAGGTAATCATGAAACTGGTCGACAATGCCCCATTTTAACACAAGGAACTCCAACTTGTGCACAGGGTAGTTTTGCTCTGACGGGGTCAAGTTCCTACTGGCGAATGCCACTGGTCTCAAACCATCCTCATGGTCTTGATACAGTACAGCTCCTAGACCCTGCAGACTGGCGTTAGTATGCAGCACATAGGATTTGGTGGGATCAGCATAAGCGAGGAATGGGGGTGTGGGTGAGCTGGTGTATGACTTCGTGGAAAGCTGCTTCACAGTCAGGCATCCAACGGGACCCGGAAAGTTCACCTGGGTGGAAATATGCTTTGTCTGGTTCTTTGATGGACCCTTTTTTGTATTTCCGATTGGTAAGAGGGTAACCCTGGGTAAGATTCAAGAGTGGCTGAATCACTTTGGAATAGTCCTTTATGAACTGGCGGTAGTAGCCACAGAATCCCAGGAAACGTATTTCTTTCAAATTGTGGGGCTGGGGCCAAGTAGTCAAGGCTTCAATTTTACTAGGATCAGTCTCTATCCCCTCTGTAGACACTATGTGCCCCACATACTTCACAGAGGTTTGGAAAAACTGGCACTTGTCGATGGACAGCTTGAGGCCGAAATCTTCCAGTCGGTCTAGTACTTTGAATAGTCTACTCTCATGTTCCTCTAGGGAGCTCCTGAACACAGTGACATTGTCCAAGTACACCAGGCATTCTAGCAAATTCTTGTCTCCCACTGGTTGTTCCATGAGTCGCTGGAAGGTGGCTGGGGTGCCCAGTATTCCCTGTGGCATTCTCAGGAATTCGGAGAACCCCAAAGGACAGATGAAGGCAGTCTTCTCATGGTCCTCTGGAGCCATCGGAATCTGGTAATATCCACTGCGAAGATCCAACACCGAGAACCATTTGCTCCCATTCAAACAATCCAGAGCATCTTGTATACGGGGCATGGTGTATTGATCGGGGATGGTCTGCCGATTGAGAGTTCGATAATCAACACACATTCTCACAGATCTGTTCTTCTTATGCACAACCACAATGGGAGAAGCATATGGGCTCCTGGATTCTTGTATCACACCAGCTACGAGCATTTCCTGCAAGTGTCTTCTCACATTGTCTGTGTCTGCAGGGGCTAGGTGTTGAGACCTTTCTCGAAATGGCTGTTTATTGTGCAGGCGTATGTGATGCTCCGCACCCTGGACACATCCCATGTTCCATTCCTTCAACAAAAACACTTGATCTCTCTGGGCAAGTTCCTGGCTAATTCTAGTCTTCCATTCAGCTGGCAACGGGGAGTCACCAAAATCAAACAAGTCGGGAGTCACTCTATCTGTCTTGCCAGGGTTCTTGTTGCTGGGCAACACTGCAGTGTCTGCGCAGTGTACCGTAGCTAGGGTGCATCCTCTGTTCACCCGGATTTCCCGATCTGACACATTATGAATCTGGACCATCACATAGGCATGAGCATGAGCTGGCAAGATGCTGGACTTAATCAATAATCCTTCTGGCAATTTTCCATCGCCTGGCGCATCCAACATCAGTATTTTGTTCTTGACATCTTTGTTGAGGCGGACCTCCCCTTGAACGGTACACTGGGTGTTAGGGGCCAGTACTATTGAATCAGGATCCTTCTTCCATACGACCCCTACCAGTTCATCCTGGTCCACTCCCTTGGGGTTCTGTTGCAAATCATAGGCCCTCTTGATCAGAGCGGGAATTCTTAGGGCCCTCCCAGTCCATCGCCCTTGTTTCTTGCGACAGAGTTGTGCCAGTCTCCCAGACATATGGGCATTGGTCCCAATTAACAGGGGAACCCCATCATACAGTCCAGTAGGGGGACACACTAAGGCCAGTGTCTCGACTTGCTCCTCTACACCAGTTACAGCTGCAGGAAATGACAACCAGAGGCGGACATATCCTAGATAGGGATAAGACTTGTCGCTTAGCCTCCACGCATATAGGCCTTCCAGGGATTGTAAAGGCACAGCAGATAAGTGTTCATTATACCAGTCCTTAAATACAGTGGTCACTTGTGACCCACTGTCCAGCACATCTCGAGTAGGAATACCATTCACAGCCACGGTAGTCTCCATTGAAGGGCCCACTATTTTGGACCAGTCTGGAGGTACAGCAGCAGGGGCCTGGACAAATGATTTAGCCACATAGGGATTTGAGTTACTACTACTTGAACCCTCACTGCTGTCATTTTGGGCACTCCTTGACCGCTGATTCATTCTCCGAAGCTCCCCTTGAAGCCTGTATACAACTTTATCTAGGTCTTTTGTGGACCGGCATTCTCTCTTCATGTGCCCATCCTTCCCACAATTACGGCAAAATATGTTTTCTGGGATTTGAGGTGGCCGGGCCATCACACTGGGAGCTGGGGCGGTGGTTCTACCAACTAAAAACATTGATGCCATCTCTGTCTCCTGTATGGTGAACATTTGGAGACATCTCGTCAGTTCTCTTGCTTCCATAGTCAAGGCATCGAGTTTCAAGCTGCTGTCAGCAGGAGATGCCTGGGTGGACACCCCCACCACCATAGCAGATGCAGTTGGATAAGGGTCGGTGCCTGCACTTGCAGGAGCTGCCTTCATAAAGAGACACTTTTTTGTTTCCCTGAACTCCCTGAGCAGTTCATCCCATGGCGGCACACGCTCATTGGTCCCCACTTCGGAAGGGCCTTCTGATGGCGTGATCACTTGGGCTGCGCTCACCCTAGAATTACAATTCCCTTCTTCATCTTCAACCTCCCGGAGTTCTTTTATCAAGTCACAGTAGTCCGGTGGGTTACCCCTTTTATCTGGGAGCCTTAATTGAAGGAGCTGCAATTTAGAATGCTGTGCATGTTGCAGTATGTGCCCCAACCTCACATGGTTTAAGTCACTGGCGGCTACCCCACCTTTTCGGTAAACCTTTTGCAGCGCTCTTTCCTGATGAGTAACATATGCAGACAAACTTTCCCCTGGCCATTGTTTTGCACCTGGAAATTTCCACATAAAGTTGTCCCCTGACTCAGTGCTCCCAAAATTGCCTTCGAGTGCAGATAGGTACTTCTGGGCAGATGCATCAGGGTTTGTGGACTTCAAAAATTTAATGGCCTCTAGGGCAGGACCCCTGAAACTTTCTATGATCCTTTTCCATTTCTCAGCCTCTGCATACTGCCATTCAGGTACCAAAGGGGCAACACAGTCTATCCAGGTCTCCCAATTATCCTCCCCTTGGGGGGTTGGGTGGGTGCCGGAGAAGATTCTAAACCTTTGGTAAGAGTTGTGACTAACGGCAGATACAGACATAGGAGCCAGCATTGGCACGGGCACAGAAGGAGGGGCAATAACGGGTGCTGGAGTGGGAGGGGGTGTTGGGGAAGGAACACCCCCAGGTGGCAGGAATAGTTTCTTTTAAGTCCTCCACAGTTTTCCCTTTCTCCAGCAACAACTTAGCAAATTTCTCCTCAAAAGTCTCAGATAGTGGGGGCTCATTCTCCTGGAGTCTTTACTGTCTTTAGTTATCACGCTCCAGGCAGTGAGGGCTCTTTCGGGATGATAGTCCGTGGCACTTTGGAACGGTCTACTGGATCCTTACACTCTACTAACACCATGAAACTTTGGGCGAACAGATTAGCCTGTCAATCCACCACCACAAGGTTTTGTAAACATTCAACCTTGGAAAGTACTCCCTCTACAGTGTCCTTATTGGTACCCCGGGGAATGTCCAGGATAAGTATAGCATTTTGGGGGTCAGTCTCCTCCCCAGTACACCACTCCACCAACTGGTGTACAGCCACTTCTGTTGGGGTAGCCATTTATTTTTAACAGCAATTCACAGATTTGGCCACTAGGGGACGCTAATCCCATCAGTGAGCCTCCAAGATGTAACCACTAGGTGGAGCTATCCCAAGGGCTACTACCCCTGCCTGCTTGGCTAGTAGCAGGTTAAGGGGCCTGAGTTCTGAAATGGGTGCCTCCACCCGGAGGTCAGGGTTGGTAGTGGTCAAGCTAACCTGGGCACAGCCCTCTGGGACACTGTAACCCCCCTCTTTCCCCTCTAGTGGCCTGAACACTGTACAATAATCACTTTCACAATACCCCTGGTACACCACACAAGTACCCACACTGTTTGCACGTACCACCAGGGCTGGTTCCTCTGGCTCGACCCTGGGGACCCCCTGTAAAACAAGGTTATGCACAGCAAATAGCAACAGTACAGTGCTTTGAGCACAAACTGGAACCACAGTCAGATTACATGCCGAAAAAGTTAGATCTGATTTATTCTGGGGACTTGAACAAGGAAGGGGCAAAATCAGGTTAATTAGCTTAAAGGTTATATCAATCAAGCAGTTATGCATGCGCTTTGAGTCCCCCCACACAGTCACACCTCTGGGTACCCAGGTGGAGAAGAGATGGGCTAGCCAGGACTGTTGCCCGGGGTTGCAGCTGGTTGGGGCCCTGTGATGGAAAACACAACATGCACAGTACACAATATTTGTAATCCAGAGCCAGAGGGCTCAGTTCATAAAGGAAACAAAACAATAAGACAATCAAATGACACACTTAGATTAAGCTGTTGTTGCAGGGGGCTACCCAGGTATTTACTCACGATACCCAAGACTGGACACAGGCTGGACAAAAATCGAGACTGCAGGTGGTTGATCTGGAATGCCAGGAGAAGCAGGGTCCACACGAGTCACAGAGGCGTCATTCCTGTTCTTGCGTGGAGCAGGGGCCTGATCCCCAGGCAGGTCTCTCGTTGATGGCTTCTCTGTGCAGTGGATAGTCTGGCTGGGCCAATTTGGCAAGTCCCAGACCGCATGGAGACAAATTCGGATGCGGTTCATTTTCAGCTGGATACAGCTTCTATCAAGCAGAACACAGTTCACACAGTGGGGAACTAACTCACAACCCACTAGCAGCTCATAGCACATTTACACGTACGGGAATTCTACTGTACCAGGCAAAGCGCTCCCCGGTCACAATCGCAAAGTCTCTGCACACACCGGGAGTTTAGGGGTAGCTGGAACTCCTGACAGGCCGATCGCATTCAGCAAAATCTTTGGTCTTCTTCAGGCTGAGCCTGGCCCACTTCAGTAGCTTACTTTATTCACACAAACTTGGATTTAGTCCAAAATAATTCTCTTCTCTCCCTCTCAGGAGCAGCAGCACACATGCAAGCCGAAAACTCAGCAATTTCACAGTTTTCCCATGCAAATCCACTCAGGATTGCTGCCCAAATACACTTGAGCTCTTCTCATTTCACTTCCCAGCTCAGAACTAACTGAAAGCTGCCAGCAGCCCGGGATTTCCCCAAGATCCAAAAGATTTGGTTGGCTGATTTGGCTGTCAGTCAAAGCAAGAGCTCCCCCTTCAGTTGCAAAAAAGGTGCAAAAAGTTCAAAACTACCGTTCCTACAGATTTTGACTTCAGACAGCTCCTGTAGTGCGGCTACATTTTAGTTCCCACCAGAACTGATTGGTCCAGTTTGCAGTCCAGGACCAACATAGTGGACACGAGCCTGGCAGTGAGCATTTAGACAAGCTCAAGGAAGACTTTTTGGGAACCCCCGTTTGTAGGGGGTTTACACTAACATTGGCACCATTTATGTTAAGTGAGTATGTTGCAGCCTCAGAACCAAGTCCTGAACCTCTACATATGCCATCTGAAGTAGTACAATGTGGACAGTTAGTTCCCCAAGGAGCGACCCTGGGGTTCACTGCGGATGCCTTCCGAAATTGGCAGCTATCAAAGCATTCTGGCAACTCCAAATACTCCAGGAACTAGGATGTCTGTAGTCCAGGAAGTTAGGGCATTCAGTGCCCTCTGGAACCCCTACCAGCCTGAGGTTCCCCACTTTCACCTCATTCTTGAGAGCCTTCATGCAGCCCCTGAACTGGCTGTCTGGGGTGGATCGCTTGTCTGTTTCCTCCTCCCTACCAGCCAGGTCTTTAATTTGGGCATCCTGTCTTCCAGGCAGGCTGACCTTCTCTCCACATTTGAGTCCATGGCCTGTATTGACTCGCAGTGTCTACCATGGCAGCTGTTCTGCACTAGGCAGGCTTCTGACTTCAGTGCTGCCTGTGACCTTGGCTTACTGTGCTGGTGAATTCTTATCGTCTCCTAACTGCTGGCCCTTTGATCAAGTCATAAATTTGGCAGCTTTTTGATCCTGTTGGTCTTAGGAACCAAGTTCGGTAGAGGAAAGAGGTCCAAAACAATTTTTAAAGATTAATTTTCTGTGTTTGTTGGATCTCGTGGGAGAGCTCTTGCAGGGTGTGTCCTGCCAGGAGGGTGGCTCTCTAGTGCTCTTGAGGAACACCTTTTTATAAAGGAATTCAGATTTAAATTTGAATATAAATAAAAATGTTTGTATCGGTGAATTGCAATTATTATTGTCTTTTACTAAAGCTTTTGCCTATCAAATCATGATGACTATAATAGTGCTGGTGTATTCCTGATGCCATGGTGTTTGAATGTGTCACAGTGGTTTATTCTCAACAAAAACCATAGTTAAAAAATTAAAAATAAAATGTGGTTATTGATGGTATAGTCACATTCTCTGTTCTTGCGTTGTCAAAATATATTACTGTACTTGCTCACATTCTTCTACATTGAACTTTATCTGCTGGCTCTCTGTCCCTGTAAGTTGTCTACCACCTCCTGCAGTTTTGTCCATTCTTTCAAACAGTCTTTCTTGTTAGTAGTAGGGACGCTTTTATTTCTTGAACACTGTGTTTTCTGTTATTTTAAAATGGCTGCGAGAAATTTGCTGAAATCCAGCCACCTCATTGATCCAAAACAATCACGTTATGATCATGACCTAAATGGGAATGGCCATGTATGCAGCCCTACAATAGTGTGTGGCACTGTTCCTGATTTTCCCATTTAGTGTCATTTTAGTCCTAGTAGGCACCCTTGTATTTAGTTGATTCTGCAACTCCCCCATGATGTTAATAAAAGCCAGGCATGTGACCTCCCAGAATCCTCCATGGCTGATGTCACCGATGAGGGATCATAGAGGTATTTTACCAACTTTCATCCTGATTTTTATTGCTTCCCTTGCCTGTTACAGTGATCCAGTGAGTCAGGTACAGCACAATCAAAATGGAACCTAAAAAAGGGACCAAACCAAGGGTCTAATAGCTGAAGGTTTCTTGCCCTAAGGCTGGTCTGGTTGCAACAGTGCCTGTTACTTCAGCTGATCCTGTGGCTGAGTATATTCTGATTGCTGTGTACATGTCTGGAGGTGGCTGTCAGGTGCATACATGGGAGCTGACTGAAATTAATGAGCAGCGGAGCTGTATGGTTTCATGCATGGAATGTCTGTATTGTTGGCCTTAAGAATTTCCTATTTCAAATTATGTTTAATTCAGAGTCCAACTGCAAACTGTGCTTCAGTGGTTCAGGCCTTTCAAATTCCAGTGTGCCAGAGGAGACAAGATAGGGGCAGGCAGCAGGTTACGGTAGTGGCTTCACTGAAGAATCTGAAATGGCTTTTAAGAATGATGGTGACTGCAAGGAATGCTTGCCTCCTCCAGTATTAGGGGGGAAAAAGTTCCATAGATGTGTGTTCCCATACTTAAAAATAGCATAAAGAAAGTCAACCCAGTGGTGTGGCAGGCCGAGGCACTGACTGTCTCACAGCCTACTGCACCAGTGACAGTAGGACAGCTCTCTTCCCTTGGGGAAGGGGGTGCACATGTTCTGCTGGTCGACTGTCCCCTGGAGAAATTTGGCTGGCAGGGAAGTGAGACTGCAAGGAAAGGGGATCTCACGCCTGGACACTGGGGGCATCTTCACGGAGGTGGAGCATACACCGCTCAGCGGAGCACTCGCATCATGTCATTACACGCACATGGACCCCAGGAAAAAAACTCTCACTGCAGCACAGTGATGGCTTGGTCCCTCCCATGCCCCTCGCCAATGACTGGGCACTTCCGGCAAAGTCTTGGGGCGAAGGACACCGGTGGATCAAGGTAAGCCCCAGGGAATTTGGGTGACAGGCCATTGGGAACAATCCAGATGGGGGCTTGTCAGAGAAAGACTGGAGATTAGTAGTTGATATATAAAGCCATATTTTGAGTGATTAGAATCTCTATTGCTCTCTTCTGTCTTGTTAAGCTCTGGCTTACATTTCAGAGTAAGCAGTATATTTTTGCTAATGCTGAGGCTGCAGGTTGTTTTTGTGACTCATGTCTGTACGGCTAAATAAGCTGACACTCAGCAGGAAGAAATAACTTAATGAGAACTGCACCTTTTACACAGTGAACTGTTACTGGATTTTCCTCAGGTTTTGGACTCAGCAGGCACCTTGTGGTGTATTGTTGGGCTATATAAGTTGCCCTTTAGCTGTGTTATCTCTGGGGGCTGGACATTACTCTTTCTTTATGCATAACTTTAATAAAAGGCAGTTTAAAAAATGACAAATAATGTGTAGCGTTTAATATAAAGTGAAAAGTGTTATACTCATTACAACTTTGGTGGGTTTCTAGCCCAGGTCTCCTGGTTCACATCAATGTTCTCCAGCCACTAAGACTGCTCAATTTAAGGTTCTTGCCAGGATGTGAACTCTGACATATCTGCTGTGCACACAGCCATTAATTTTAAGGTTACTGCTAGGACTGAAACCCCGGTGTCTTGCTTGCAAACTCTCCGACATATCTGCTGTGCTACTAAGCTGTACCCGTAAAGAACTCCTCTTTGCAGAACCCAAAACAACAATTCCTACCCTCAAATGTTACATTTCTGAACTCAAAGGTGTCAGTTTTCGGAAAGGAGATCAAATCCTGGCTCAGTATCAGCTACCTTCAGATAAATATGCTATATCTAAAGCTGAAGTGTTCCTCTTGTGAAAGAGAAGCATTCTCAGTCAGATCTCTTACACCTCTAGCTCCCTTCTTACTTCAGAACTACCTTTGCTTCTTCAGTCTGCTGTCTTAGTGTTCTACTCGATGCTGGACTTTTCCTTTTCCTCCTGCATCTCTAATATCTGCAAAACTAGTTTTTTTTTTTTCAACTTCATAACATTGTCTGTGTCCACGACTTCCTGTACTGCTCTAATACAGAAATCCTATTCATGCCTTCATCTGGTCTTGTCTCCAGTATTGCAGGACTGACTCTGTGTTTCTTTGTTTGATATTTTTTTTGCACCACTACTTGTGCCAAATTTTTTTTTGTGACACTATAAATTATACTGTTGTATGACAATATCCAGAAGGTTTTCATGGCACATTTTTCGAAGGCATTGTGAAATTCAGATTCTGAGTCTAGAAGGGCCCTCAGTGGAGATCATAATTAGATCATGTAATGTTTCTGAGATCAGACAGTGTTCTTAGCAGAGTCTTGATTAGTCTTACTGAAGCCATGCTCATAATCGACAGTGGACACTGGCATCGCTACGAAAATAGAAGCAAGAATACATAAGCATGAGTAAACCCCTTCCTCTTCTGTGATAAGAAATCTATATACATCAGTGACTGTTTCGAACAGATGTAATTTGTTCTCCACTGGAGGTCTGAAGTGGCTGTACGCCCGGCCTGTTAACATGTAGCTTCAAAACCTGACTGAATTGGTCAGGATGAATTCAATTCCTCTGACATGCCAGAAGACATTTATGCAAACTGAAGAGGAAGATACTGCAGTATCATCAGATGAAGAAGAATCGTGACATGAAGAATGATCTAACAAGATGAACTATGTCGAGAAAACATCATTGCGACACCCCAGAACTTTTAATCAGTGTAAATCCCTTTGAACCATTTATTGATAGATTAGATACATTTTTGAACAAAGAATCTTCAAGCTGATGTGTCTTCTGTCCTTTGTTTGTCACTGTCTTTCAGTATGTTTTCCCGAAAGCTCAACCTCAGAGCCAGCTTTGTGTGGTGTGCACCCTGTTAAAGAGCTAATGGCACAAAAAGTAGCAGATGAGAACATGTTACAAATTTTAAGAAGCAGTCAGTTGTAACTTTATTTCTGAATTATTTTTCTTTTTCATTTTATTAGAAAGTTTTCTGTGTCATAGTAGTATGCTGGGTATGTAGAATAGCACTATGCCCAGCAGCTGACATATCTCATTCTAGGGATGTGGATATGATGTTCTATGAACACTTCTTGGCAGTTGCCTTTCCCTTTAAGACTGGCCAGAAACGTCTTCAAGCTGGCTCCTCCCACCCACCTGGGTGGTAACTCTCTCTGCTCCGCCCCATGATGCCAGATCTTCCTTTCCACTGAAAGAAGCAGGTTCCCTCCTTACCACTCTCACGTTGAGTAGGCCCTTGCAACTTAAATCTTTGGATTTACTTACTGAAAAGTTTGAAATTTTTTGTCTTTCAGCTCCATCACTGTTCGTAACCGCAGTGGATGACAAGTCCACTCCTGGGTTCCACCAGTGCCCTTACAGGCAGAAAATTTCCCTAATGGATCCGCAGTCCACGTGCATCTACTGCCTGTGACAGGGTTGAATAGGACCCTGTCCCATTGTTATGGAGAGTTTAAATGCAAGGCTGTTCTTTCCTTTCCTGTCTCTTGTCTGTCTGGTTGCACAACCAAATTTTCCTGTGAGACCTAGGACTTGATCACCCCGACAGTCTTGCAGTGCTCCGCCTCTCACTGTCTCTGAGTCTTCCCTTGCTGTTTCTGTCTTTTTCCTCCTTTGCATATCTGCTGGTTTAAAAATATATGCAGATCATTATGTGGAAATGTAACTGATATTGGGATCCCTTTGTTTAGAAATTATATAGTGTTATTGTTAAAGTGTATATAATTATAGCTTGAGATGATTGCAAAAAGCTGTTAGGAACTCAAGGGTTTAACCCGAATGCAGTTTTAAGCCCTTTTTCAGAAGCTGTGGAGAAGGGGCCTCAGTACTGGGACATCCCCCCCCCCCAATTGTTTAACCAGGTGAGACACACTAAGCTGAAAGCTTTTTTACAGGTGCAACCTGGGAGCACAGGGAAGTTAAGCGACTTTCTCAGGGTCACACAGTATATGCAAGTGGGGGCTGTGGGATTCAAACCCAGGTCTCCAGATTTGCAGGTCAGAGCCTTAAACCACTGCGCTATACTGCTTCCCTGTTGTGCATATAAGAACATTGTGTTCTTACTGCACCTGCATGAAATTGACAAGAACATTTTAGAAAAAATCAGGATGCTTGTTAAGGAGGAGGGTTGCAAAGACTTATAAGAGAGAACTGCAGTGTTTTGGGAGACGCACAGAGATTGAAGGAAAACTCAGATGGATCCTCTCTGTTTATTCTGCCTTTCTAAATAGTTATTCTGAACAACTTGGTTTTTTATGTTACTGCTAGTATGAATAAACACTTTTTTGCGAATTCTACAACTGCTTCTGGTTTTTCCTATGCTTCCTGACCTGTGCCTCGAAGACACTGCATAATCCCCAGGCCTGCGATTTTTGTCACTCCTTTCATCCTGCCATTTTCGAGGACCGTCTAGCCCGGCTCAAGTTAGGCCAACCAAGCGAACGTAACCCTCCAGTCAAATCCAAGGATGCCTGTTGGGTGGTCTCAGTGGTTGTGTGGTCCGCTGAACAGCTTGCGGCGTTTGAGGAGGCAGTGAACCAGGCTGCATCCCACTCCTCCTCGGCTTCTGCCTTCGTGCTGCTCCAGCTGGGCTCTACTTTTACGGGGTCCTTCAAAGAACTGTGCCAGTCCCTGCCGACCCTTGGTTAGAGGCTGTCTGAGCACAAATCTAAATTGAAGAAGGAATCCAAAAAAGAAAGGTCTCACCATCGTTCATGGGATCGGGAATGCTCTCGGTCGAGAGCTTCAGAGTCCCGTGCTTATCTGGATCCAACCTCAGTTGAATCCTTGGCCCAGGCCGCTGTCTCCATGGTAATCCCGTCGGGCCAGTTGGTCAAGACACTGGTTGATATTTTACCCAAGATTTTTCTCAAGCTGGTCAACCAGTTGTTGACTGAAGGGGCCAGCACTTCTTTATCCAGGACTCCGGTTCTGACTCATACCATTGGAGGGACGGATCAGTCCACTGAACCGCCGCCTCAGGTCTCCAACCAAGACCTGAAGGAGCATCAGTGCTCGCCAGCTCCCTCCAGACCCACCGCCAGTCACCCCAGCAGTCACAGTTGAGCTCTCGGTCCTTCTTCTGTGGGTTGAGCGGTTCTCGTTGACATCGGTGCTTCCACTCTCGACACCATGGGAAGCAGCGTCACTGCTGCTCTTCATCCTCATCCTCCTCAGGTGAGGATAGGCTTCGGCACAAATTACGATGTCGCTACAAGGATCTCATGTGGCAACAGTTGGTGATCACTGGTATAAAGCCGGCTCTGGGTGCTACTCCGGCCATCACCTAGCTTTCGCCCAACAGGCTGATGCCTTCTCCATCTCAGGAGTCCCTAGATAAGGTGCTTTCTCATCTGCCAGTGGACCTCCAGACCATGGTCAAACAGGTCCAGGACCAGGGCCAACTATAGCAAAACAACAGCTTCAGACAGCCATGGAGATTGGGGAATCCTGTGCCCACTCTGTAGTGGCCTCAGTGGCCATGTGCCACAGGGTTTGGCTGAGGATCTCGACCTTCATGGCAGACACTCAGCACAAGCTGGCAGATTTTCCTTTCCTGGGTACTGACTTGTTTGGGCCAGGGGTTGATGGCCACCTCACCCACATGGAGAAGTCCATTGCCACCTTGGACTCCATGACATCTGCCCAGAAGGACCCAAAGGGCTCAAAGCAGCAGCAGAAGAGAAAGCCCTTTTGGTCCACCTCCACTCCTGTGACCTAACCAAACCAGCCCAGACCCAGGCTGGACAGCAGGCCCAGGCCTGGTGACCTCAGCCAAAGTTGATGACCTAGGTAAGCCTGAGGGGAGAGGTTCTGGTGGCTCCTCAGCGAGACCCACCTCCACCAAGCCTGTCCAGTGACTGGAAGAGGGGTGCCTCCCACATGCCCATCACACCTCCCCTGGATCGCTGGGTTACATGGTGGCCTGCACCAGTGTGGTCCGATGGGCCCGCTGGAGAATGCTTCCTTTGCAGTGGGAGCTGGCCAACCAGTGATCTCAGCGCAGGGGTCACTCCGACCAGCTGGTCAGTGTGATCCAGCAGATGTGGGACGCCATCCAGTGGTGGTTAGTCCCACAGCATCTGCAGGAAGGGATCCCATTTGTCCGCCCAGAGCCAACGGTCACCCTGATGACGGATGCCTCTCTCATGGGCTAGGGTGCCCACCTGGGGGAACACAGAGTCCATGGGCTCTGGACCCCTGAGGAGTCCCGATGCCACATCAACCTGCTGGAGCTCTGAGCAGTTCAGCTGGCACTCAATGCATTTGCTCCTCACATCTGGGGTCAGATGGATCAGGTCCATGTATTACCTCAATTAACAAGGCGGGATGCACTCCCTGCCTCTGTGCAAGGAGGCTCTTCATGTGTGGACCCATATGCACAGCCTGGGGGCTGATCTCCTTGCCATCCACGTAGCAGGAGCCTCCAGCCAGTTAGCGGATGCCCTTAGCCATGTGGGCGAGGCGTCTTGTGAGTGGTCTCTCCACCCAGAGGTAGTACTCAGCCTGTTCTCCCAGTGGGGCACCCTTCAGGTGGATCTGTTCACATCCAGGAGTATGCAAAGCTGAGGCTGTTTTGTGCCTACCCCTCTCAGCAGAGAACACTGCAGGGGGATACCTTCTCGAGGCCCTGGATCCCAGGCCTCTTCTATGCCTTCCTTCCACTTCCCTTGATCCACAGGGTGCTTCTGAAGGCCAGGAGGGACAAGGCACAGGTGATCCTGGTGGCTGCGGACTGGCCTCGTCAGTTCTGGTGCCTCGATCTCCTCAGCCTGAGCTGCAGGCTCCCGAGGCATCTGCCTCTCTCTACCCGGATCTGCCCTCCACCCAAACCTTCAATCCCTGCACCTAACAGCCTGGTTTCTGAGCGGCCAGTGTTTCAGGCTTTGGGTCTCTCTGAAGATGTCCTCACTGTGGTGGAGGCATCTAGGAAGGAGTCAACCAGAAAATGCTGTGCCTTCAAGTGGAAGAGGTTCTCCGTTTGGTGTCAAGCCAAGGGGTAGACCCCTTGTCCTGTCCAGTGGCCAGCATTCTTGACTACCTGTGGTCCCTTCTAAGTCAGGCCTTTGGTTGACAACCCTTAAGGTGCACCTGGCAGCCATCTCTGCTTACCGGGCGTGGGCCAGTCAGCAGTCGATGACGCAGGAGAAGATGGTCTGGCACTTTTTCAGGGGCATTGACCACATCTCCCCTCTGGTGCATGAACCACTACCACCTTGGGATCTGTTGTTGGTTTTGGCAAAGCTCATGGGCAAGCCATCTGAACCTATGCACAAGTGTGAAATTATTTTAACTTTGAATAAAGTCTTTTTTTTTAGTAGCTGAGGAGTGCAGTCATTTGTTGTTTACTCCAATCCTTTTACCTCTCGCACCCTCTTTACACAGAGGAGCTGTATTGTGGAATTCACAAGTGTGAAATGTCTCACCTGTCGTGGAAGACCTCCTTCTTTGTGGCTATCATGTCAGCCAGAGTGATCAGTGAACTCCAGGCACTCTTGATGGAGTCTCCTTACCTGGTATTCCACAGGGACAAGGTTGTCCAGCACCCCAACCCGAAGTTCCTCCCGAAGGTTGTGTCGGATTTTCACCTTAATCAGGTGATAAATATGCAGGTGTATTTTACCAATCACATCTCGGATGCTGTGCACAGGCTCCATACTCAGGACCTGCGGCGAGCACTCGCTTTATTACAAGGAACACATGACTGGAGTTCGGAGAGAGGTTTGCCAGCTGTTTGTCACCTACGCTGAAGCCAAGCAGACGATTGGCAGGTGGATAGTCTCCGGCATTGACCTCTGCTATAGGTTGGTGGGTAGGGAGCCTCCTGTAGGGCTTAGGGCTCATTCCACCTGCTATACAATTGCATTAGTGGCTGCTTCCAAGGAGGTCCCTGTCCAGAAATCTGCAGGGCTGCTACCTGGAGCTGAGCACACACCTTCATTTCCCATTACCACATTGACCTCGAGTCATGACGGGATGCTGGTTTTGGAGCCTCAGTTCTCCAGTCCGTCTTTCCTAAGTGGGGGGGGGGTGCCTTGCCTCCCTCCTCCTGGAATACTGTTAGGAGTCTGCCAAGAAGTGTGGATGGAACATTATATCCACTCCCTAGAAACGCAGGTTACTCACCTGTAGCCATTCTAGAAGTGGCATATGATGTTCATCCACACGAACCCAACCAACCTCTCCTGGCTTTGGCGCACAACACAGTTTCCAGCAAACAAGATCTGACATCATGGGGTGGAGCCGAGGGAGTTTTTCCACCCGAGCAGGTGGAGCCAGCTTGAAGACGATTCCAGCCAGTATTAAAGGGAAAGGCAACTGCCATGAAGTGTGGATGAACATCATATACTACTCCTAGAACTACTGTCACAGGTGAGTAACCTGTGTTTCTATTCCTCCCACTACATCATCAGCACTGTGACGTCACTAACAGTGACATTACAGATTGCTGACCTGTCAACTACTGAATGGCTCTTACTGAGCTGCTGTGGTGTCATAATTAGTGAGGTCACCGAGCTGATGATGTAGTAGTGGAAGGAAAAGAACTAGATGTGTCAGCTGCCAGGCAGAGTGCTGTTCCACAGATCACATGTACTAACATCAGGTAAAAAGTCTTACAATTAACCAAAGGGAAAAGAATAAGTACCTCAGATATAAAAGGTAATAGCTGACTGCTTATAAAAACTCCTGTTAGTTTTAGGCAGTATGTTAGCTCTTTAACTTTGAAATGGACATATTGTACCTGTCCCTACTTCGCATTCTGAGAGTTTCTGAACATTGATGGCAATCATGTCATGCATTTTGTGAAAATGGAGGTCTTTCCACTGGAAAGCTCAATTCATAAGTCCAGGCTGGTGAAGCATGTCGGAAAGAAAATAAGAAACAGTATTAAATGTGTATGTTGAAATTGATTTCAGGAAGCCTTCAGCTTTGGCACTTGTAATGGCATCAAGCGTGCTGATGAGACTAGAAAAATTAACCACTAGTGTCAACAAACCATCTTGTGTGAAACATGTCACTGAATTTACACAGTTTCTCATTCAGAGCATTCTGAATCTCATTTAAAGCAGCAGTGCAACGAAATTGGGCAAACATTTGACCCTACCTGTTTTCCTCTATAAAAGATTCCAGGCATCTTCCAGTTTTATTTGGTGGTAGCATTTTCTAGTTCCGCCAACATCTGAATATTTTATTAGTGTTTTAATTGAGTTTTTTTTCTCAAGATAAAAAGATGGCTGCCAAATTTTGCAAAGAAATAGCATTGTAGACTGGGGAAGGGTTAGGATGAAAAAATAAAAAAGGACTCCTGCACAACAGAGGAGGTACCTAGAGAAGTACGTTTGACAGGTATGCTAATACTTTTCTTAATTGTAGCTGAAACTGGCTTTTTTGAAAAAACATGTTTCATTGCACGGCTACTTTAATTTTTTTTTGGTGAATTTTCAAAAAACTTGCAAATTCTGTTAAATGGCTCTTGGTGATTTCACAAGATAAGGGATGCTGTTAGTGGGATCTGTAGTGACAAGTGCTGTTCTATGTGAAATGAAGCAGCATGATATATTACATGGTACATTGTAGTAGTAATAAAAATCTTTATTTTTATACAGGAAAATAATGATGGTACAGTTTCACACCATTAGTCTAGAAATACCATTTTCATGGTGGTCCTGTTAATTTTTCTTTATAAAGTAGAGAGCCAAACAAATACTACATTCCTGAACAATAAAAAATTCAATTTAAAATACATACAGTACAACCCACTCAGAGTCCAAAACTTTCAAGAGTAACATAATAAAAATTCCATTTGTGCAACATTCGTTCAAGCAGATTTATTTTCTTTGGGTACCACATATGTAGCTAAGAGGTTATAACGTATTAACCATTGCACATACATCTGTAAGAGAGTTCCTTTTTTACTTGGGTAGTGAAACTTTTTATAGATTTAACAGCCTTAGCTTGCTTTTTGCCTGGCTGTCTGTTTCAAGCACTGTCGCCCTAATAGTGAAGTAGTACTTTCTCACATCCCTCTTAAACTGCACCCCAGCTTCATCGCTTGCGCCCCTGGTCCTCTTTCTCATTTGAAAGAGACTCCCAATCCTGCACCCTTTTCACTCATTTTGAGGTACTTTTAGGTCTCTATCATGTCTTCTCTTCCAAGGTGTACATGTTGAGATCCCTCAGTCTCTTTCTGTTGGAATTTTCCTGCAACCCCTGCACAATTTTAGTTGTCCTTCTTTGGAGTGCCTCCACCTTGTCTGTGTCTTTTCTAAGGTGTGGCCTCCAGAACTGGATGTAGTACTCCAGAGGGGGCTCACCAGTGAGCGATACAGTGGGAATGCCACCTGCCTCCTGCTGCTGGAGATACCATTCCCTGTGCATCCCAGCATCCCACTGACACTACCTACTGCTTTGCCACACTGCCCTGCCACTTTGAGGTAGGCTCAAGGTGCCTTTCCTGCTTAGTGACTGTCAGTACCCCCCAATCCTATACTCGGCTTCTTGGGTTATATGCCATAGGTGCATGATAATTTGGCATTCAACCCCAATTATCATGCTTTAGAGCAAGGTTCCTTTCCTGCTTAGCGACTTTCAATACCTCCCCTCCCTCCCATCCTGTACTCTGCTCCTAAGTCCCTAGGTGCATAATTTTTCACTTTGTGACATTGATCCCCAGCTGCCATGCTTTAGATCACTCCTCAAGTTCCCTGTTCATTATCCCCACCCTGTCCTGAGAGTCCACCATTACAGAATTTGGTATCATCTGCAAAAAGGCATAACATCCCTTCCAGTTCATCTGTAGTGTCACTTATGGAGACATGAAGAGGACAGGTCTCAGTACTGAGCCCTGAGGCACCCTGCTAGTCACTCTCTCCTCATTAGAGTGAGAGCTGTTAACTACCACCCTGTATTGCCTGTCCGTTAATCAGTTTCTAACTCAATTCATCACTTTGGATCCTACCCCTAGGCTGCCTAATTTCCTAATCAGTCTCCTGTGTGGTACTGTATCAAAGGCCTTGCTAATGTCCAGATGGGCCACATCCGCTGCCCTCCCCGATCTCTTTCCCTGGTCACCCTGTCAAAGAAAACAATCAAATTCATCTGTCTTGACCCCCCTTCCCCGTGAATCCATGCTGCCTGTGGTCTTGCAGCCCATTGGATGCAAGATATAGGTACTGTACCAGCCTTTCCTTTAGCAGAGGTTCTATTAAGTTCACCACCGCTGAAGTGAGTCTAACCTAGCCTATAGTTGCTAGCGTCCTCCCTGCTGCTGCTCTTATGTAGAGGAACCACGTCTGCTCTTGTCCAGTCCTCTGGAACTACATCTGATTCCAGTGAACTGTTGAATAAAAACCTTCAGTGGGACAGCTATCAACTCCCGAGTTCCTTTAGTGCCTTTGGGTGTATCCTGTCTAGTCCCATAGCCTTGTCCACTTGCAGAGCTGCAAATCCCTTCAGTATTCTTTCCTCTGAAAATGGACTTGTGTCCACCTCCCCCCCATTGCTGCTCCTCCCTGGCTGTCCATCCCCCCTCCAATGTAAAGACTGAGCAGAAGTGTATGTTGAAGATGGGAGCTTTTTCTTGGTCCTCTTCTGCCCAGTCTCCCCCTTCCATCCTTCTAATTCTCACTGTCCCTCTCCTTGCTTCCCTCTTCTCACCCATATATCTGAAGAATGTCTTATTCCCTTTAGTTACCCCTTTGTCTATCCTTTCCTTGGCCTGTGCCTTTACGCCCATTACCACCTTTCCTGCTTCCCTCTGTTTTACTTGCTATACCTCCCTGTCTTCCTTCCTTTGTGTTTCCTTATACCTTTTGAATGCCACCTTTTTTTCTTTCACTGCCTTGGTCACTTCCTAGAGAACCATAACAGCCTTGTTTTCCTTGTGCTTTACTCACTTCCTTCATGCAGAGGCTGGTTGCCATAATTATGCCCTCCCTTACTTTTCCACACTGTGCCTCTACCCCTCCCTGAAAATCCCCCTGGCAGTCTCCCCTATGAAGCAGTTTCTGAAATAGTCCTTAATTTCTTCAGAAACACTGCTTAAGAAAAGTCTGGTAGAGTATCTTGAATCCAGTGGGCTGCAAGACTGCAGGCAGCATGGATTCACAGTGGGGAGATGATGCCAGAGAAATCTGATGGATTTCTTTGACTGGATGACCAAGGCACTAGATCAGGGGAGGGCAGTGGACATGGACCATCTGGACTTTAGCAAGGCCTTCAACACTGTGCCTCTCAGGAGACTGATAAAGAAGTTGAGCAGCCTAGAAGTGGTATCCAAGTGGGGAACTGGGCTAGAAACTGGTGCGCAGATAGGCAACAGAGGGTGGTGGCTAACAGCTCTCACTCTAAAGATAGGACAGCAACCAGTGGGGTGCTGCAGGGCTCAGTACTGGGACCGGTCCTCTTCAGTGTCTTCATAAGTGATATTGCAGAAGAACTGGTAGGGAAGGCATGTCTTTTTGCAGATGGTACCAAAGTCTGTAATAGGGTGGACACTCAGGAGGGGGTATAGAGAATGTGCAGCGATCTTGGGAAACTCGATGAGTGATTGAGAGCATGGCGGTTGTGATTCAATGTCAAAAAGTGAAAAATCATGCACTTAGGGACCCAGAAACATAATATAGTATGGCGGGGGTTCTGAGAGTCACTAAGCAGGAAAGGGACCTTGGGCTTATCATAACTGACAACCTCAGTGTGGCAGGGCAGTGTGACAAAGCAGTGGGTAGGGCTAGTGGCATGCTTGTGTGCATAGGGAGGGGTATCTCCAGCAGGATGAGGGAGGTGGTGTTGCCACTGTACCACTCACTGGTGAGGCCCCACCTGGAGTACTGTGTCCACTTTTGGAGGCCACACCTCAGGAAGGACATAGACAGGGTGGAGGCAGTCCAGACAAGGGCAGCTAAAATGATGCAGGGTTGCACGGGAAGCCCTATGAGGAGAGACTGAGGGATCTGTACATGTACACCCTGAAGAAAGGCGAGTGAGAGGGGTAGAATAGAGACTTAAAGGTATCTCAAAGGGGTGAACTGAACAAAGGTGCAGGAGGAGAGTCTCTTTCAAATGAGAGAGCACCAGGACCAGGGGCATGTGATGAAAGGGAGGGGTGGGGTTGGGGGAGAGTTTAAGAGGGATGTGAAGAAGTACTACTTCATTATAAGGGTGGTAGATGCCTGGAACAGACAGCCAGGAGAAGTAGTGGAGGTGAAACAGTGGGGGGCTTCAAGCATGCATGGGATAGACATATGGAAATATTAGTAAATTGGCGGACTAGGGGAGAATGTGCCGGAGACCAGTTAGGATCTGCTGAGACAAATTAGGCAGGGAACATCTGGGCAGACTGAGTGGGCCAAGTGGTCCTTTTCTGTTGACAAATTCTGTTTCTATTTTGTTGAGATCTGTGTGGGGCTTCTCTTTTTAAAACTTCTAAGTGCTGATTCACAGTAACCTTATAGCACTAGCACCAGGGATTTGGATCAGAGACAAAAAAAAAAAACAACCACTGTGTTACAACCACTGTGTTTCAAATAAACCAGAATCCACATTGGTAAAAGTGCGCACACACAAATGATTCTGCACCACTACAACTTCTGTCGAGTCATCTAGCAGAATGCTGAAGCAAGGACTGTGTTTCAAATTGGTTAATGATGTTACCTCAGTCACAGAAGCAATTGCAGATTGGATATCCCTAATTGAAGAATGGCGACATTAATTGGTGTGTGAATTAACTTTTAGGGTTTTGAGGTCATCAAGTCTGTGCTGGATGCACATTCAGTTTATTTCTGGGACAACTACTTATGGGACTCAGTTTTGCAGCAAGGTTAACACTTTTTAGAGCAGCTATTCTTACTGCCTCTCTGATTTTTTTTCATTGCATTAATCTGCCCTTGCCATAGTGCTTTTGCTAATACTTGGCGTTTTTTTTTTGGGGGGAATTATGGCCTTTTGAAGTTTCATGATTTGTGAAGCTTTCTGCTTGCATGACTTAACAGCCTGTTGTAAAGGAGTTTGTTAATTTTGCATCTACCGAATTTGGGAGTACATCATTAATTTTCTGCATCATACATCAGCCACAATCTGCCAGATTTCCAAAGTGGCCAGAAAGCTCTTCCAAGACCACCACCAAATTTTGAATCAGAGTCAGAACCGCGTGTAGTTTAACTCCCTGCCTTTAGTCCGATCCACTGTTTTTTTCAGTCTGCTCTGAGTCTGTGTTCTCTGTAACAGTCTGTAATGAACTTGCAATGGAGTGGACTAGGCTTGAAGAAGTAACTTTGAGAAAGGTAACAATTTTATTTTGAGACACGCAATCATTTAGATGAAGCAGAGGCACAACATGATACCTCTAGATTAGAGTGGTTGATGTACAAGGCTGATATGATGTGACTTCCATAGTCGTTCTGATTTTATTTTTCTATAGAACTTTGTTTTGTATGCCGGGGTGCTGGCTGGCTCTTCGGCCCCTATTCCCCCCTCGACCGGCCACCATCTTCCACCAGGTCTTACATGCCTTCTTCCCCCACGGCTTGCTGTCCATGGTGGGGTGGAAGGGGCATCATCCCCAACCTCCAGAGTCCAGATTCAGTCGGCAGAGCCTGGGGTGATGGCGCGGGTTGAGAGTGGTTGAGTGAGGCCTTCTGTGCACAGCCCCCATCTTTTTCTTATTTTCTAGTCCCTGCCCCAAGATTGATGCTTGTGCAGTGGTGTGAGTATGTGACATGAAGATGCCTCATGTACTTGAACACCTGCGTCCAGTCCTTGGAGAGGCAGTTGCCAGCTGTGTCAGCAGCTTCCACTGGGTGGCAGTCAAGCAGTAGCACATGCTTCCCCCCCCCTTCCCGAAGGAGGAGAGCGGTCTGTGAATTCTCGATCCTCCTCTCCCGGCTGTCCCCTGAGTAACACTGGTCCATTCCTGTACCCAGGTCATCAGCGCTGCAGAATGTAAGCAACCAGCGCCTCAGCCCTCCATGCCATGGACTGGCGGACGTTATAGTTTTTGTCACAGAAGTGGCATTTGTCTGCAGTTCCAGAGATGTAGTAGTGGACACAGTATGTGACTGTTGGTTCAGATCTAGTAGTGACCACGTGTTTGTCATCATCTTTGTTCTGTTCTCTGCTTGGTATATTAGTTTTACTTGTACCACGTGTCCTGTCAAATTTGGTGCTTTTATTGTTCTTATCACTTTGGAACTGTATTTTTCTTCTACTACTCATGATATTTAATAAACTTACTTTGAATAAGAATGAGTCCTTTTTGTCTCTCTGGGTTTTATATCACTGTGTCAGGTAAGGGTGGGCACACTAACAAGCATATGCCGGCTCAGCCAAGTGCCCTGAAGGACTTCACAGTCTCCCCTTTATTTTATTTCTTTTGCTATATTGTGCAGTAAGTTGCACCCACTGAGCCCACTAAGTCGCAGGCAGACACAGGCTCAACAAAGCCCGTAAGGACTTCTCACAAGTTCCTATTTATTTGTTTTTTGTTTTCAATTGGTTTGAAGCTGTGTTGCAGACTTGCACTATCTTGGGCACTGCAGGTAGATCCCTTACTGCTGCTGTAGGCTCAGTCGAGCTCACAAGAGCTTCTCACAAGTCCCTATTTATTTTACCTTTTTTTATTTATTTCAGGCTTTTTACAAGTCACTATTTATTTTACTTTTCAGTTTTATATTTCTTATAGGCCTTGCTGCAGACTTGCACTATCTCAGGCACAGCAGGCAGATCCCTGACTGCTGTAGATGGCTCAGCCAAGCTCACAAGGAACTCTCACAAGTCCCTATTTATTTTGCTTTTTTGTTTTTAATTTCTTTCTAACATTATGGATATAGTTCACTATTTACACTTCGACAGTTCTGCTGGACAGAGCTGCATGACTGGACATCTTTAAGCTAAGCTCCTCCTACCACCCATGGTGGCATCCACTGGCTCTGCCCCATCAATGTCAGATCTTCTTTTCTGTTGGAAGGGTGGTCTCCTCCTTCACAGCTCTACACGGGTTAGAGGATTCTAGTTTTTAAGCACTAGATCCTTTGGTGAACTTCAGCTTTTCTGCAAAGTTTTCAGCTCATTGAGCAAATCTTGTCTTCTGTTCATGCTCCATAGATGGCTTTCTAGATGGAAGAAACAAAATCTGGTTTTAAGCGCTGCATGGGTTGCTGCCAGAAGATGTCAGCTGCAGATCCGCATGAAAAGTGCCTGTATTTCCTGGGGGGAAACACCATGACATGCAGAAGAGTCCTTTGTGCCAGGTCATGTATCTGACATTGTTCAAAGAACAGAAGGCTCATTTCTGCCATGGTAGGCCCAGGGACCACAAACTTCCCACAGCTTCTACTAGGTCAGCAGCCCAACTTGCGGTCTTGGAAGAGGAGGTGGTAGTGGCCAGGGCGAGTTCATTATCAATGTCAGCAGTGGTCCCGGCTGGACCCACCATCTGAGGTCCTTTCACAGACAAGTTTCATGAAATATTTAGCCTTCCAAACCTTTGGGGAAAGCACAAGCACAAGAAGCGCCATCAACATGGATCATGGGACCAGGAATGATCTTGCTCTTCCTGCTCCCTTAATTCCCCCCCAACTGGTCGACCTTGGTCAAACTTCCACCAGTCGAGGGTCAGGTCAAGGCTTGCATGGTGGCCCCATCAGAGCATACGACTTTGACTCCAGTCAAGCAGATGGTCAGGATATTCCTTGAGCCGGTCAAGCGGTTGTCTGAGCTCAAAGATTCATTGCTCATGCAGACACTGGTTCTCCTGAGTCGACTTGGGATGTGCCTACCCTGACGGGCATACCTCTCAACCTTTTGTCACTAAAATGAGGGGCGCAGGCACTCAGAATGAGAGACAGTGAGGGACACATCTTCAAACTTGGAGATACAAGCTCCAAACACTGGAAACCATTATATTTACTTGTATAAAGTTTATTTTTGATTTAGCATCTTAAAATATTATGAATGTTTGCTGTAAAATCTGACTTTACAGCACATTCTGTGTGTGGGTAGCACTTTTTCCATGAGGGACGGATGAGGAACAGCACAATTCTTCAGGGTAAAATGAGTGACGTCTCTCATAATCAAGAAAGTTGAGAGGTATGCCGGTGGCACCCCACCTCTGGATCCACTCCAAGGGCATATCATGGTCTCCTTGCCAAATAAGATGGTCTACGTAGCTTTGCTAGTGGACACCTGCTGTTTGCCCAAGGGTCAACGGTTGAGGTTTAGGCACACTTTCAGTTCCAGTTCCACTTGACCAGTCAGTGTTGATAGATACCAGTTTAACTTGCCCTTGGATGAGATTTGACATCGACAGCTTCGTCAACATTATGAAGATCTTCTTTGGCAACAATGGTCCATTGCTGTTTGGGGCAGAGTTGTGCTTTCAGGTCCCTCAACACTATGGGCCTCCCTTGTAGCTGTCCCTCAGCTGGTGGTTCCTTAGACTGCTGCTTCTGCATCTCCTCCAGTGGTGGGGGAGCCTTCTCCCCTACAGCCAGAGGTGGAGGCCCCTACTAAGGAGCCCCATCTGGCCACCAGTCTGCCTCTTTGGTTGCCCGTCAATGGACTCAAAAGGTGAGCTCTCCATGGCCTTGAGTAGGACTCACAGATTAAACCTCAACTCTTCTGACAGTCAGTCTTTTAAGTCAGGCTCAACTCAGTGGCTTAGCTGCAACTGATGTTGGAATCCAAGGGGTCCCACTGGAGTTGATTCAGAAGCAATCTAAATACCCATTCACCAACATCCTGGACAGGGACAATGCCGTGTGGTGGCTCTCCCTGTGTCTGAGGTCATTATAGGGCCAGCTTTTGGGTCTGTGGCAGCACCCTCCATCCTGCACTGCAACACTTCCTATATGGTTTGCAAGTATGCGGCCCCGAATGACCTCTCTGCAGAGGGCCTAATGTCCGATTTGGCCATTTGGAAACTGAAGGGCCGGGGAGGTGGATAAGCCCCCCAACAAAGAGTCCCAAGAAGCTGGACTGTAGGGACAAAACCCTTGATGGAAAAATTATTTTATTTTTATCTTCAAAAATTGATTTTTTTAATTATCATTATTATTTTATCTGATTTTATATGGTATTAAGACAGGGGAATGTTTACTTTTATTTCTGGTCAAGATTAACGTTAATTAAGTCTTAAAAAAATAGTAAAATGGAAATAATGCTATTTAAAATGGAGTCAGCTTCAGAGTTAAAAAAAAATGGTTTCAAATAGACTGTTTTAAATTTCAGGGCTCTGTGCTCTAGCTGTAGAACAAAGAAGATAATATGGGGCCTAACTTACATGTTCCACATTCCCAGAAAGACACTTTTATTAGGATTTATGTAATTGTATGGAACAATTTTAGATGGAGCTAGGTATCCATGGCTACAATCAAGATAAGAGATCATGTGACTGGCTGTAGCAAAAAGAAAAAAAATGTCAAACTTTAAAAGTCATTACCCTGTATAGGAATAAGAAGTTTTATTCATAGTTTAAAGATGTAATGCTGTAATGTACAGCCGCTATAAAAATTGGACAGTTATAGGACATTAGTATGATAAATAAGCTTACTAAGTTTTATAGTTGCAAAATGAAGCATTCAGAAGTTATGAATATAATTTAATATCATTTTCTAATTAGAAAACTAGACAAATCTAGCATCCTGTGATAGCTCATATCTTAGGAAGTCTAACAAGATAAATATTAAATCTGTAGTTTGTTACTATTGAGAAAAATACCATTTAAAAGTTTATAGTAAATTAACTTTTCTGACAGTGATTGATGTCTTTAAAACAAGAACAAAAGAATATTGTGTGTCTTACAAAAACTAATGTTTTAAGGACTTTAGGAATGGATTTTTCTTACAAATCTTATGATTTAAAAAGTTAAACTAAGTTTTACAAAAGTAGTACAAATCACTGATGTAATGAGTTATTGCCAGTTCTCATAAAAAATACATTTTACCTGCAGTGAAGTTTTTAAACAAGTTTTATACAAAAATAATCTCAGATACTAATCTAATAAGTATATGTTCTTATGCATAAAGTTTATGTTAAATACTAAGTATGATAAAAGTAGTATAACTGTTACCATTTATTATGCTGTTGTTTATTTACATTGTTTATTTGCTAAAATTTATTAGTTGCTAAATTATCTAAAACAATGTTGTTGATGTTTACAAGATTAAGCTTAATATTTATGCTAGCATAGTTTATTTACACCTATACAATGGTTCCAAATTGTCCTCATTAGCATAAATATTAAGCATATAGATGTTGGAATGTATGGCAGTGTCGACCAACATAGTCCATTGAGCAGTCTGGCGAATCCGTCCCCTCTAGTGGATGGCCACCAGTGGTCTCAGCACCATCGCCACCTAGACCAGTCAGCCTGGGTGACCCAGACAATACAGGATGCCATTGAATGGTGGCTGTCTCAGAACCTGGAGGAAGGAATTCCCTTTGTTCGCCTGGAGCCATCCATCACCCTAACAGTGGACTCATCTCTGGTGGGGTGGGGAGCTCACCTATGAGACCACAGGACCCAGAGGTTCTGGTCACCCCAGCAGTCCTGATGCCACATCAATATGCTGGAGCTCTATATAGTGCATTTGGCTCTGATGGAATTCACTTTGTTATTTGGGGGTCAGGTCATTCAGGTCAAGAAGGACAAAATGACCACCATGTTCTACCCAAACAATTAGGGCAGAATGCACTTTTTTCCCTTGCATCAGGAGTTCTCCGCACTTGCTCACTGGTGCACAGCATGCAGGCTGATCTTCTGGCAATTCATGTTATGGGAGAGAACAACCAGCTGGTGGACACACACAGCCAGATCAAAGAGATGACTCATGAGTAGTCCCTGCATCAGGATATGGTAGACTAGCTGTTCTCTCAGTGGGCATTCCTTTGGTGGATCTGTTTGCCTCTGGGCAGAACAGAAAATTGAGGCTGTGACAGGGTTGAATATGGCCCTGTCCCTTTTGTTATGGAGAAAGAGTTTAAATGCAAGGATCTGTTCTATTCTCTCCTTTTCTGTCTCTTCTTTGTCTGGTTGTGCAACCAGATTTTCTCTGTGCTTCTAAACATTGAATTTCTTGTTCTCTCTGCTGCATCTCCTCTCTTCTATGTTTCTCCATCTCTTTTTGTTGTATAGCCCACCATTTGAAAAAGGTAATCAGGCTTTCAGGTTCTGTCACTGCCTGTTCTTTTTCTATAACTGGTGCTAGCTGCACAGTCTCAGCTTGGGCTTCTCTGTCTGCTAGTTTGGCTGCCATTTTTCTGGTAACCACTCCTGGGCTTGCTGCTACAGAATCCATACCTTTCTTCTGTGCTTCCCTGGTACCAGGTCTAGTACCTATGCACGAAACTCCTGGCTTAGAGTATGCACGGCGTAAATCTCACTTAGGCTGACACCACCTGTTGTTGAGGCACAGGTCAGGAAGCATAGGAAAACCAGGAACAGTTGTAAAATTTACAAAAATAGGTTTATTATTAACAGTAAAATAAATAAAAAATTGTTCAGTATAACTATTTACAAAGGAAGTATAAACAGAGAAAGTCCATCTAGGTTTCTTCTCAATTTCCAGTCTTAGTCTCTGTGTTTCTGTTGCAAGAAATTGCAACTCTGTTTTTTTAAGTCTTTGCAACCCCTGCTCGTTAAGAAAACAGCATTGTTCTCACACAGTGTTCTTGTAAGTTTCAACAAGTGCAGCAAAAAGAACATTGTGACCCAGAACTGACCTTTTGTTTACCGCTTCTCAGAGAGGTTGCAGTCAGGTTAACCCCTTGAGTTCCAAACAGCTTTTTGCAGTCATTTCAACAGTAGAACTATATACATTTCAATGGTAAAACTATATACATTTCTAACAAAAGGGATCCCAATATCAGTTACATTTCCATATAGTGATTCATATATGTTTCTATACCTGCAGATATGTAAGGGGGGAGAAAAGACAGATATCAAGTGAAGATAGAGAGATAGCGAGAGGCAGAGAGTTGCAAGACCGTTGGGGTGATCAAGTCCTAGATCTCACAAGAAAATCTGGTTGCGCAACCAGACAGAGAAGAGACAGAAAGGGAGAGAATAGAATGGATCCTTGCATTTAAACTCTTTCTCCATAACAAATTGAACAGGGCTGTATTCAACCCTGTCATAGATCCCGTCCTTACTTTTTCCTTACAAAATCCCCACCCACAAGTTAATATGCAGCACTGGGATCCTTTCTCCAGTACCGCCCAATCCTACTCCCCTCCCAACCAGGTAATGTGGCACCAAGAAGTCAACCCTTATGCTTTCCAGGTTCCCTCATCCTGGACAGTTAATGGAGCAGTGAGTGCCCATTCCTGGTGCTGTCAAAGTGCCCCACCCTGGACAGTTACTGGACAACTGGGTGCCCATCCCTGATGCTATTAGTGTCCCCACCATGGCCAGTTAGTGGAGCACTTGGTGCCCATCCCTGGTGCTGTCTAAGTATCTCCACCCTGGCCAGTTAGTGGTGCTGCCAATGTCCCTCAACCCCCGATCACTTAGTTTGAGATAGGGAAAATTCCTGATACCACCCAAAGCCCCTTCCACCACTTTATTATTTACTGGCAAGTCATCCCTGGTGCTGCTGAACATTCCCCAACCAACCCAACCCTCCCTCAAGTGATAGTGCATCCTTGGTGCCTCCTAACATTTTCCAGCACCCTTCCCACCTGAAGTAAAAGTGCAGCACCAGGTGCATATCCTCACTGCTGCAACCCCCCCCCACCAATGGTCTCCTCACCCTCCAAGTTAGCTAGGCACCATGAGTGGATCACTACAACACAATCAATGATGAACTAAGACACAATGATAAATTTGATAGAACACACAAGTAAGGTGCAAAGAAAGTCCATTTAGTAATGGAAAATGGAATCTAGAACTGAGTGACCCCAAGATGCCAAACATGCCAGGGCTTCGCTTTGAACTTCCACCTCAATTTTGTTCTCTGCTGGATTATTTTTGCGTATTAGTTTGACCATTAGTGAGTGCATTAGTTATGTTGTAGCTTTTGGCAATCACTTCTGAAGCAATGGGGCCTGATGGGATTCATCCCAGAATTCTAAAAGAACTAAGGGTAGAACTAGTGATGCCACTGACTACCCTCTTTAACAAATCATGGGAGGGTGGGGTGGTACCTGAGGACTGGAGGAGGGCAGATGTGATTCCCCTTCACAAAAGTGGGAGCAGGGCAGAAGCAGGAAACTACAGACCTGTTAGTTTAACCTCAGTGATGTGGGAAAATGATGGAATCACTTCTGAAGGAAAGAATTGTCGAGTACCTAGAGGGCAGAGGGGCACAGGACCCAAGGCAGCATAGATTCACAGCAGGAAGGTCATGCCAGATGAATCTAATAGATTTCTTTGACTGGGTGACCAAAGTAGTAGATCAGGGAGGGGCTGTGGACATAGCCTACCTAGACTTTAGCAAGGCATTTGACTCAGTCCCACACAAAAGATTAATATACAAGTTAGCCAGCCTGGGAGTGGGTCCCAAGATGATAGCCTGGGTAAAGAATTGGCAGGAGAATAGGATACAGAGAGTAATAGTAAATAGAGTCCACTCTGAAGAAAGGGGGGTTACTAATGGGGTGCCGCAGGGTTCAGTATTAGGACCGGTCCTCTTCAATGTCTTTGTAAGTGACATTGCAGAGGGACTGGAAGGAAAAGTATGTCTCTTTGCAGATGACACAAAGATTTGCAACAGAGCTGATGCACAAGGTGGGGTGGAAAAGACGAGAAGGGACTTGGCAAGGTTAGAGGAATGGTCAAATGTATGGCAGCTTAGATTTAATGCTAAGAAGTGCAAGTCAATGCACCTGGGAAACAAAAACCCAGGGGAAGAGTACACAATGAGGGGTGAGATACTAACAACAACAAAAGTGGAAAGGGACCTGGGGTAGTCATATCAGATGACTTAAAGGTGGGCAAGCAATGTGAGAAGGCAGTAAGGAGGGCTGGGGGGATACTGGGATGCATAGGGAGAGGCATCACCAGTAGAAAACAGGAAGTTGTTATCCCTCTGTACAGACAGCTGGTGAGACCCATCTGGAGTACTGTGTGCAGTTCTGGAGACCCAGTCTCCACAAGGACATAGACAAGATGGAAGCTGTCCAGAGGAGGGCAACTAAAATGGTGCAGGGTCTGCACCAGAAGACATATGAAGAGAGACTAAAGGAGCTTAATATGTATAGCCTCGAGGAAAGGGGGGACATGATAGAAACTTTCAAGTACCTCAAGGGAAACAACAAAGTCCAAGAGGGTAGCATCTTTCAAAAAAGAGGTGTGCAAGAACAAGGGGGCACAATTTGAAGATAGAGGGGCAGCTCAGAGGTAATGTAAGGAAGTATTTTTTCACAGAGAGGGTTGTGGATGCATGGAACGGCCTTCCGGAGGAGGTTGTGGAGTCAAAAACAGTGGCTGAATTCAAGCATGCGTGGAACAGCCATAAGGCAATTCTAGGGGGTGGGGGTAGAAAGAAGTAGGCTGTTGGTTAACTAGGATCTGCAGCTTATCCATTAGGTAGGGAAATGGGCAGACTGGGTGGGCCAAGCGGTCCTTATCTGCCGTCAAATTCTATGTTTCTATGTTAGCTCCATGGCTGCACCAGCTCTCAGTGAGAGTGCCTCCACATCTGTATTGATGGGTGAAGGTTGGAGTAGGGAATGGGGGAAGGTAGGCGCAGGGAAAGACAAAAGGGATGGAGTGCTATGTGTGCAAATGCAAGGAGCCTAAATTCTTGACCTGGAGGCAGCCCCATTGTGGAGGTGGACCTGGATCTGGTAGCCATAACAGAATCATGGTGCACTAACAACCACAGTTAGGATGTGGCCAGTCTGGGGTACAACATGTTCCAGAAGAGTAGATCAGGAAAGATGGGTCATTTTATATGTAAGGGAAGGCATGAAGGCTGTGGAAACACGAGGTCACAACAGAGACATGGAAGGACTAGAGGTTATATGGATTGACTTAGAAAGAGGGTCTGGAATCTTTTGTCATTTGGTGGTGGTGCATAGACCACCATCACAGGGGGAAGAGTTAGGCAGGGTTCTGAAGGAGACCATAGCAAAACAGCAAGCAAAGTGGAGATATTGATTATGGTGTATTTCAATCTGCCAGATGTAAACTGGAGCATTCTTGCCAGAGCTACAAGACGAAGAAGGGCCATCCTGGACTCTCTGCTGGTGGCATTTCTCAGGCAGATGTTTATAGAACCCACTAAGAATGGGACAGTGCTGCAGCTTGTTCTTATGAACAGGGACAGCATTACAGAAGTCCCAGTAGGTAGCCCCCTTGGTACAAGTGTAACCCCTAGGTGGCGCTAGCCCAAGGGCTACTACCTCTGCCTGCTTGACTAGTAGCAGGTTAAGGGGCCTGAGTTCTGAAATGGGTGCCTCCACCCGGAGGTCAGGGTTGGTAGTGGTCAAGCTAACCTGGGCACAGCCCTCTGGGACACTGTAACCCCCCCTCTTTCAGGGTTTTAAATAATTGATTAGCAGTTTTTTTCTTGGAACAATACTAACTGTACAGAAAGCATTTATGTAGGTTTTCTAGAAGTGTTATGTTTGTTAAACACAGTGAGGCAAGTGCTATGCATTTTCACAATGTTTTAGAACTTTTATGAGCAAAACGCTAATCAATTTTTAGAGTTAAATAAAACCCTGTCTTTCCTTACTAGTGACCGTAACAATTCACAAGAATCACTTTCACAATACCCCTGATACACCACACAAGTACCCACACTGTTTGCACTTACACCAGGGCTTTCCTCTGGCCTGGCCCTGGGGACCCCCTGTAAAACAAGGTTATACACAGCAAATAACAGCAGTACAGTACTCTTGCACAAACTGGAACCACAGTCAGGGTAAATGCAAAAAAGAGTTAGATCTCGTTTATTTAAGGGACTTGAACAATGGAGAGGCATAATCAGGTTAATTTGCTTAAAGGCTGTGTCTATCAAACAGTTATGCATGCACTTCAGGGTCCATAAACAGTCACACACTCTGGGTACCAAGATGGAGAATGGTGGGCTAGCCAGGAACGTTGCAGCTGGTTGGGGGCCTTGTGATGGAAGAAAACATGCACAACACACACTATTTGTAATCCAGAGCCAGAGGGCTCAGTTCGTGAAAAGAAAACAACGAGACAATCAGATGACACACTTTTAGATTAGGCTGTTGTTGCAGGAGGCTAGCCTGATGATTACTCACTATACCCAAGACTGGACACAGGCTGAACAAAAATTGAGACAGCAGGTGGTTAATCTGGAGTGCCAGGAGAAGCAGGGCCCACACAAATCGCTGAGGTGTCGTTCCTGTTAAAGCGTGGAGCAGGGGACTGATCCCTAGGCAGGTCTCTCGTCGATGGCTTTCTCTGTGCAGCGGGTAGTCTGGCTTTGCCAGTGTGGCAAGGCCCAGGCCAAATGGAGACAAATTTGTATACAGTCCGTTTTGGGCTGGATACAGCTTCCAGCAAGCAGAACACAGTTCACACAGTGGGGGACCAAATCACGACCCACTTTCAATACACAACACATTTACATGTAAGGAACTTCTACTGTACCAGGCAAACCTCTCTCCGGTCACGATCGCAAAGTCTCAGCACAAA
The DNA here is from genome assembly GCA_016271365.2 of Neoceratodus forsteri. Lineage (NCBI taxonomy): Eukaryota > Metazoa > Chordata > Ceratodontiformes > Ceratodontidae > Neoceratodus > Neoceratodus forsteri. The sequence continues at coordinate 1,736,732,898 of CM057449.1, forward strand.
CCGGGGATACAAAAGCAGCTGGAAATCCTGACAGGCCGATCGCATTCAGCAAAATCTTCTGTCTTCTTTGGGTATGAACCTGGTAAAAAATCAGTGGCTTACTTCATTCTCACAAACTTGGATTTAGTCCAAAATAATTCTCTTCTCTCCCTCTCAGGGGCAGCAGGCAGAAATGCAGGCCAAAAACTCAGCCCTTTCACAGTTCTCCCATGCAAAACTACACAGAACTACTTGCCCAAATCACTTGAGCTGTTCTTATTTCACTTCCCAGCTCAGAACTGACTGAAACAGCAGGCAGCTAGGGGATTTCCCTCAGATCCAAAAGATTCGGTTGGCTGATCTGTCTGTCAGTCTCAACAAAGGCTCCCCCCTTCAGGTGCAAAAAGGTGCCAAAAGCCCCAAACTACAATTCCTACAGATTTTGACTCCAGACAGCTCTTGTAGTCTGGCTCCATTTTAAGTCCCACCATACTGATTGGTCCAATTCAGCAGTTCCGTGCCAAAATGGTGGGGTTAAGCAAAACAGTACTTGCTGCCAAGAAGGCAGGTTAGACAAACTACATTATTATTACTACTCTAATGAATGATCAGCAAACAGTTACATTTATTAACAGGGCTCCTTCTGCACAATTAGCGATGGCAGAAACGGAGTGATTGCCTGGCAGCCCGGGTGGGACTTGAGCATTAAACACTCAGCCCCCTCCCAGATTAATTATTACTGCAATCTAGGCAGCTCTTAAAGCAACAGTACATAGAGGCTACACAGGCACTCTTTGGCAATAATGATTAACTGCTAAACGCAGGACACCAGCCTGGTAGTGAGCATTTAGGCAAGCTCATGGAAGACTTTTCGGGAACCCCCATTTGTGTGGGGGGGGGGGTTACACAAGTAATCATCGTACAGTGTGGTTTAGCATACAGATTGGGCAGGATAAAATAAAAACCGCACTAGGATGAGAGTCCTGGATTTCAGGAGGGCAGATTTTAATAATATAATAATAATAATAATAAATTGTATTTACTATAGCACCTTTCAAATATCAAGGTGCTCAACAGATGAATAAAAATCAAACAGTTAAAATAAATACCAATTAAAATCAAAATGATTCAGAGTATGCTTTACCACATAGATAGGTCTTAAGTGCCTGATTAAAGCACCCCACAGTCCTGCACTCCCGAAGCTGATGGGGCAGAGAATTCCAGAGGGTAGGGGCCACAAACCTGAAGGCACAAGCCCCCGAAGATTTTAAACTAACCCTCAGAATCTCCAGCAACCCCTCGTCAGCCGAGCGGAGCTGTCGTAGAGGGGTGTAAGGAACGAGAAGCTCTTTCAAGTAGTTGGAGCCCTGACCGTGTAGGGCTCTGTAGGTTAATAAACCTACTTTAAAGGTGATCCACCACTGAACAGGCAGCCAGTGCAGATCGCGCAGCACAGGGGTGATGTGAGATCTTCTAGAAGCCCCAGTCAGCAAACGTGCAGGAGCATTCTGCACTAGCTGCAAGCAGCGGATATCAACCCCAGGAAGCCCTAAGTAAAGGGAGTTACAGTAGTCAAGGCGCAAAATCACAAAAAGTCGTGGTCCAGAACAGGCAGACCACTCGACGGAACAAGGTGCTTGACCCTGGCAGTGTTCATAAGATGATAAAAGGGAGAATGCTTTAGTAAATACCTTGAAGGGGGTATTGCCTGGGTGGGAGTGGAGGAACAATGGAAAAAGATAAAAGGGAATAACTAAGGCAATGCCAAGTTGCTTGAAGGAAATAAGCAAGAGGAGGAGGAAGAGGTCACTATGGTTCTCAAAGGATGTGGCAAAGCTGGTAAGGGAGGCAAAAAGCTTTTAAGAAGTGCAAGAAGACCCATACAGAGGATGACAGAGAGGAATATCTAGACAAACAAATGGAGGCAGGCAGGAAGGAAGGTGAGGGCAGCTAAGACACAAACAGAGGAGAGGGTAGCGAAGGAGGTCAAAAAAGGGGCTGCGACTTTCTTCAGGTTCGTGAGTGAAAAGAGGAAAGCAAGGTGTGGGATAGTGAGGATCAGGAGAAGGGGGGGGGGGAGACTCTTCTGAGGAAGACCAAGAAAAAGGTAACATTTTAAATGAGTACTTCTGTTCGTCTTCATAATGGTGGGGGGTGGGGTGAGGACAGACCATCATGTGTCAGCAGGCACCGGGAGTAGGATAGTGGACACAACTCCATTTTCAGAGGAGGGAGACAGAGAGAGAGTCAGAAGGGAATTGGAAGCCCTACAGGAAAATAAGGCCATTGGGCTAGATGGGATCCATCCAAGGGTACTAAAAGAACTGGGCATGGTGCTACCCACACCTCTGGCAACACTCTTCAGCAACTCACAAAATTCTGTACCCAGCAGAGGTGAGTAAGCACTTAACAGCAAATAGATTCAAAACAGTCTTAAGGCAGCTTTAATGTTGATCATGTGAAAGAGTAAAACCAACTAGTGTAGGCTTACCACACAACCCAAAATTCAAAATTGCATGTACAGGTTACCAGGCATCGGTAGGATTATTGTAACTTCCTCTCTGGTATAACAGGCTAGCTGTATCGTATCCTCCTCGGCATCACAAACCATCCAGTTAATAGAGTAACCAGCACACCAGAAAGCAAAAATACGTAAAGAGCCCCCCAAACACGGACATGCTGGCCTGTGCAAAAACAGTCGATACACTTACATATCGAGACCAGCTGGCATCATCTTCAGAATGCAGTAAGCAAGGCTAGCCGGATGCAGGGTTGCATAGGGAGGGGGATTTCTAGCAGGGGAAGGGGGATAGCGTTGCCGCTGTATCATTCACTAGTGAAACCATACCTAGAATACTGTGTCCAGTTCTGGAGGCCGCACCTCAGGAAGGACATTGACAGGGTGGTGGTGGTCCAGATGAGGGCTACCAAAATGATGCTGGGATTTTCACGAGAAACCGCATGAAGAGAGGCTGTGGGAGCTTAACCTGTACTCCCTGGAGGGGATGAGAGCGAGGGAGGAATGACTGAGGCCTATAACTACTTCACGGGGGTGAACAAGGTGCAAGAGGGAAGTCTCTTTTAGTGGAGGAGGAGTATGAGAATACAGTAACATGCAATGAAGCTAATGGGGGGACATTTAAGAGGGCTGTAAAAAAATACTTCTTCACAGAAAGGGTGGTTGACACCGGAACAGCTGCCAGAAGAGGTGATGGGTACAAAGATTGTGGGGGGACTTCAAACCTGCATGGGACGGGCACATGTGCATAATAGATAGAGGAGAGGGAGGAAGGAGGGAGGGATACCTGTGATCAAATAAGGTCCAGGGTGCAGAAATAGGCAGAGAAAATTGGGCAGACTAGATGGGCCTACTGGTCCTTTTCTGCCAGGGCATGGGTTGTCACTTTACACCAGTGGGTATTTGTCATGGGATGGGATGAGAGAGAGGGTGCCACTGGATAGCATAACATGGTTGGTATGTAGCAAGGTCAGGAAAAGGGGTGCCACTGGACACTAAGGTGTACTTTTTGCTGTAGGGGCAAGGGTGATGAGTGACACTAGACACCGTGTAGTGCTTGTCATGGGACGGGGTCAGGGAGGAGGGGTCACTGGGCAAACAGCACAGGAAAGAATGTGCAATAAGAGGACAGAAGTAGTGGTTGCTCTCAAACAAATGGAATAGCAAAGAAAACACAGGTTGATGTGCCAGACCAAAAAGCAACCAAAAAAGGGGCACCACAGCAAGCAATGTGTGCCAAATTACATTTATTGAGTAAGCAGCAGTGTTATGGGGTGAAAAGAATAAGAACCCCATGGGGCATCAGGGAGTGCTTGGCATAGGAAAGCATAAGGAAGATGGGTACCACTTGACACCAGGGAGCACTTGGCATGGAATGGGTTGAATGTGGGGTGCCTTTGGAGTCCAAGGAGTGATTGTCTTGGGATGGAGTGGGGGGGGGGGCACTGGACACCACAGAGTACTTGACATGGTACATCAGGAAGTGATTGGCAATGGACAGATTGAGGGAAGGGGTCTCATTGGACTTCAAGTAGTGCTTGACATGGGATGAGATGATGAAGGGAGATGTCACTGGGTACCAGAAAGTGCTTGGCATGGGTTCGGTGAGGGGGATGCCATTGAACACCGAGGAGTGCTTGGCATAAGATGGGAAGAGGGAGGAGTTGCCTCGGGACATCAGGGATACTTAGCATGAGACAGTGTGAGGAGGGCTGTGCCAATGGAGGCCAGAGAATACTTGTCATGGAACAGAGAGAGAGAGGTTACCACTGGACACCAGGTTGTGCTGAGCTTGCAATGCACTCTGCATTAACTTTGTAGGTTCAGCTGTTGGTGGTGTCAGTAAGTTCGCATCTTACTTGGCTCCAAAGTCCTCTGATTTAGTAACCCGCGACAGCTAGCACCTTCATTCAGGTTAAGGAAATACACCTGTTTTTAAATGCTAGTCTTCATACTGTTTGTAGTTTTTAAGAAATGGTGGTTCTTCGTAAACTTGAATGTACTGCATGGTTGAGTACTGCTGTCTACTTCCTCCCAGGTCACCCATGGAAACGACATTGTCTCATCAGTTATTCCCAGTAATGAAAATAAGGAATCTGCCATTTGTAAAGATGGTGTCCCTGCCAGTCCAATGGTGCTGGTCCCGGGTTTGAAAATGGACCAGGGTTGCTTGGGGGATGGTCGAACAAAGGAGGATTGAGTGTCCACAGATAGCTCTTCCCCCGTGGGGGGGGGGAGACAACATTGTACCACTGCTTGACTGACACCCAGAGGAGTCTGGGTGGCAAACCATGCCGTAGCTGCCTCTCTGAGGGCTGTACGCTGGTGTTCAAGTATGCACGGTGCCATCTTGCTGCATGCTCACACCTGTGCAGGCATGCTGACCTTGGGGGACAGGGGAGAAAATTGAGGAGGAAGAGCCCTCGGACCAGCAGGATGTCTCCAGCCGCCTGCAGGCTCTGCACCCAATGACTCAGACACCACCACTGACTGGATCTGAACCCTGGCAGAGAAATCTGCCAGCCCTGCTGGGGAGAGGGTAACCCTGGGGGGATCAATGTGCTGAAGGTACTGTAAGTCCTGAGAGAGAAGTTGGGGTGATGGAGTAGCGTGGGTGGCACAAAAGAAGCCAGCTGGAACGTGGAAAGGAAAAAGCTCTATAGAAAAAACACAAAAGATGTTGTCCTTGATCTTAGGCAATTGTTAGCATGTGAGCTAGCCTGCAAATGGAACCAAGGGGACTGTTGCCAATATTAAACTTTACTGTGCTCTGCACTGTGAGATTGTGACATGACCTGACCTGCTAATGCTGGATCAGCCTGTGCTTGGCTGCATCCTGAGAACCTGCCAGATATTTGAGGGAGAGTCTAGCTGACTGTAGAAAAAGCAAACGGCTACACACAGCAGCAGTGGACAGTGTCATTGGGTGGGGGGTTAACAGGCTCTGCTCTAGCATCCCCGAAGAAGTAAGGATTTAAGCAATAATACTGTGGCAGTTCTACTAATATTTTAAAAGAGGCATGATTCTTTGATACTGCTGTTATCTCAGTTAAAATCTCTATTTTCACTACAGTATTTCAGATAACACCCGCCAACTGTTGCGTGTCATTTGTCAGTTTGAATCTGTGAGCCCAGAGATAAAATAGTTTAACAAAATAGATGGGATTTGTGTAACCTGGTGGCATGCAGCAGTGTCCATTATTGCCATGTGAGAGATCAGACTAGTCCCCCCCACCCCGTGCAGTTGGCTGCGGGAAGTTGTGCACATTATAGGGTTAATATCAGCAAGCAAAGCATAATAATGTTGACAACTATGGGTGGCCGGTGGTCTGCTGAACCAGTTGCTAAGAAGAGAACTGGGGTTAGCAACCACAGTTAAGAGGAAGGAGCTTGACATTTGGTGGGAGGGGGACTTCATAGCTTTGTTGCCCAGCAGTCAGGCTTGGGAAGATGTCATTAACGAGAACATAACAAAATAAAAAAAAACTGATCTTACAGTACTGCTGTTATCCATCCCTGCAGATGAATAACTTTCATGACCTGAAATAGGCTAGCTACAGAACAGCGGCCTCAGCCAGGATGCAATGCAATAATGCTTCAGTAAATAAAAAAATACTGCAAGGAACAATGTGATTCATTGGGAATTAAACCCTTTTACCATGCAGCATGTTGTGACATGTTTTATTACTGCAAGGTACTGCACTGCATACTGACCGACTCTGCTGTACATAAGAACTACTTTTAGAACACGTTTTCGTCAGATATCGAACAGTGTCAGAGAAGATAAAGCTTTCTAATGTTCCCCAAGTACAGACATGGGATGATATCGTCTTCTCTGACACGGAGTTGTAAATTTCCCACATGAGGTTTCACATAGTCCAGCAAACTTGGACTAACTCTGAAAAAGTCTGATGGCTAATCTTGCATAATGTTCCCAAGCGCTTTAATCAAGATGATTCATTAAATATGTGGCGCTGCCTCATTAATTCAATAAAATGCTTTAACAGTTAAAGTAATTCACTTTTAGACACTACTAAGGTAAAGAAACACCGAAGCCCAATTGACAGAGTGTGGTAATGTTAACTTTGAGAACCAGGTTTGAATCCCACCAAATTGAGGTGCTTACTATGAGACCCTGAGCAAGTCCCTTTACCTCCTAGTTTGCGAGTCCACCATGCTGTAGAATGGGTTAAAGAAAGACCTCTCTGAAGATGAAATGTTGTAAACTGAGCTATCCTGGCTAAGTAATTTGTATATAGTCACCTCCCTAAGGGGGCTTACATTTTGGCTCCTTTCTGGAACACTGCTGCCACCTCACCCTGCACCACTTCTTCACCTCAGTCCTGGTCTGGACTACAGCTGCTGGATTGGGGGAGGGCTGGTGTGAACCCTCATTTCATTTCTTTAGGCAAGAAGTGCCCTTCTCACCATGGCTGGTGAGCTGCCTTTCATCTTCACTTTCCTGTCCTTGTGGACTGTGGCAGTGGGGCCATGGAGCAAACTTTGGGCCACAGCTTCTGTTCTTCTGGTACAGTGGACACTGGTGGCCTTGCTCACCCACCTCCTATCCGACTGCAGTCGGGGAACACCGCAAGGACTTTGCATCATTCATGCCACAGTTCTCAAGGCTGTTGCAAAAGCTGCAGCAGCAATCACAGTGAAATAACTCTTCCATTGGAGCATAACAGTAGGAGCACAGGAGCACATAATAGCATTTCCCTGCTACCAGTTTTGCACCCCCCCCCCCCCGGTTCAACCAGATGTTAATGAGGACCTGGAGGTATCAATCTCACTGGCTGTAAGCCACACCGAGGGATAGAAACAGCTTGCAAACATAAATATCTTCTTTGAGGATATCTCTTGCCGCAAGTCTCACCTTACGAACTATAGCTGCCTGGCACCAGGACCTCACAGACACAAGTTTGCTAGTAGTCTAACTGGGACCCCCTTCGGCGACATTGTCATGTCGATGTCCGTCTGTATAGCTCTGGGCGGCCCCACACCTTCCCCAATTCTTTTCCCACCATCGACCATCATATACCATGGACCACCGTCACTTCAGTCAACCACCATTTTTATCTCAAATTTTTGGATTTTTGCTTTTCTCACCGTAGTTTTAGTCACTTTATTTTGTAAAGTGAATCCCTTTTTTCTTTTCTTTTATGCCCGGTTCTGACAACCTTTTCCATTGCTGCAGCTGCAGACAAAAGATCTATGATAAGGGCTTTCATGAGGCCTGCGTCTGCTGCCTTTGCTCCGACCACGATGTCCAGGCCTGCAAGATCTGCCATGGCTTTAACCAGGCCACCTAGCATCATCAACAAAAGGAGATGAAATCTTTCCTTATGGAACAGAAGGTCACCACTTTGGAGAAGGAGATCCTGATCCCGTCCTTTGGCTCCCACTCTGCCATAACCTGGGATAAGTCACTGGGGAAACATCACCACCAAGAGAAGTATCAGTCCTCCCATGAGTGTTCTCTGTTGCCGCACCAGGCGGCGACCCCTGCTGCCATCCACAACCTCTTGCCTCCAGGGTCAGCCATGGCAGCCCTCTCCACTAGTGCTCCTCTGCTCAGTGTTACTTTATCGTTGGCGGGTTTTTCTCTTTCCCCACCATTGATTCCCACTGCCTCCCTCACCCTATCTGCTACAGGGGGGACTTTGGCAATGTGGCCTGTTGGTGCTGCCGATGCTGGCCCTTCATCACTGGGATTTCCACCTCTACCCCTGCTGATTACCCCTCCATCTCCTCAGGGGCTGCAGTCGGGGAGCGGTGCTGGCCAGCTGGTGGTTAGTGATGGTCATGCGTCGTCAGGCGCTAGACCTCTTCTGTTGATGCTTCTGACCATCCCTACAGCATTGGGGCCGGAGGCCCCTCAGCTGGTCCCTCAGCCTGCCCCCATTCCATTGTTGCTCCAACCCTCCCTTCTGACGCTGGGGCCTCAATACTGCAGTCTGCCAGTGCTGCAGAGACTCATGTCGATAACAGTAACCAATTATGTCCAGGTTGTCTTTTCTTCTGTCCTGGATCTGGCACATAAGGTTGTCCAGACTCAGGCCCCACAACTGGAGGGGCCTTCTCGACCTTTGGTGCAGCCACATCACACGTCATTGAGACCTGACCCATTCACTCGGCAATGTCATCAGTACCTCCCTGTGAGCCAGGGGATGATGAGGACTGTCGCCCTGTTTTCCTCCAACCGGATGAAGAGGATGAGAAAGAAGAGGTTGCTGGGGTGTAAACACCATCTGACACCTCCACAGTCTCCTTGGTGGGAGAGGATTTCTCCAGTTATGTCCCGAGGTCCCACCAGATGACCCTTCCTTCATTGCTGTAATAAGGCAACTGCAGGCTGCCATGTGGTTCGATGCCATGGAGCAGGACGTTGCCAGACAGACTTTGGCCCACTATTTGGGCCTGCCTGAGTCCCCTCCTATGATTGGCGCATATGAGGTTGATACCATTGCGGCATGGTACAGACGAAACCTGATGCTCCCTATGCCCAGGAAGGTGGACAGACTATACCGGGCTCCCTCTGGGAAGCCCATTTTCGTGAGGCCCCCTCTGGCGGATTCGGTGGTTATAAATCCGGCTCATGACCGGTCCAAGAGGCCTCAGCACCTTAGCTCCCTCCCTCCAGACAAGGAGTCCAGGAAGCTGAACCTCATGGGCAAGAAGATATTTGCTTCCTCCACTCTGGTGATAAGGAGCCTCCGTTATGTGTGTCACATGCTCAAGTACCAAAGTGATCTCTGGGAGACGGCCAGATCGGCTACTTGGTCCCTCCTGGAGGGCCCCCAGACATAGTAACTACTCGAGACTCTCCAGTCTACTGCTGATGTGGGTAGGCATCTTTTGAGGGCTGCCTATGATACCTTAGATGCCTCAGCCAGGGCCTCGGCCATTGGGATTTGCTTGAGGCGATACTCTTGGCTCAGGGTTTCTGGCTTCACCACTGATGTCCAACAGTTCAAACTGAATGCTCCCTTCAGGGGCTATAAGCTCTTTGGGGGAGATGTACAGGGCATTTTTAATGACCTGCAGGCCTCAGGAAGTACCCTGTGGTCTGTTCACTCCCTCTGCCACACCCACCAGAAGAGTGGGCAGAGGGTGCCTTTTTGATGTGCCACCCATAGACCTAGGTCTGGTGTCAAGTAGCCTAGTAAATGCAAAGCTACCACAGCCCTGCCCACCCCCCTCCACCACAGGAAAGTCCTCAAGGATTGGAAGGGTGGACCCAGCCATGAACACAGCATCAGCTTGACTCCTAGCCTGACCCACTCCATCTGGTTCCCCAGGACATGGTGGTTGGGGGTCGTTTCTCCCTCCATCTGGACAATTGGCAGATCATGTCTGATGCCTGGGTGCTACAGCTTATAGAACAAGGGCGTATTCTAGAGTTTCTGGAGATGCCTCCAGAGTTCCCTCTAAGACCTTCCTCTTACCCCCAGATCACATTCCTGTGTTGCTGGAAGAGATCCAGATGCTGCTATGGAAAAGGGCTATAGAACCCATTCCTGTGAATCACTGCAACACTGGGTTCTACTCCCACTTCTTTGTAGTTCCCAAGTCCACAGGGGACTTGAGGCCCATCCTCGACTTGAGAAACCTGAACCACTATATCCAGTACAAGAAGTTCAGGATAGCCACTCTCCCCAGACTGTTGCTCTTGCTCTGAGAGGGAGACTAGATCCGTTCCCTGGATATGCAGTACACCTGCCTGCACGTCAACATCTGCCTTCTCCACAGGAAGCACCTCAGGTTCTTGTTTCAAGGGGAGTACTACCAGTTCAGAGTCCTCCCTTTCTGCTTATCTTTGGCACCTCGGGTCTTCACCAAATGCCTAGCTGTGGTGGCAACGTCCCTCAGGAGGGAGGGCTTTTATGTCTTTCCCTATCTGGATGATTTGATTGGTTGCTCAAAGCCTAGTCCAAAGAGCAAGTGTCCTTGACCCTGTTGCGTACCTTGCAGTTGTTCAGCAAGCTGTGTATCACAGTCAGTCTGTTCAAGTCAGTATTGACTTTTGGCCTGTGACTTCAGTACATAGGAGCCATACTGGACACAGCCCAGGGCTCCACTTCCCTGCCTCTGGACAGGGTAGAGTGCTTGATAGTGCGGGACCAGGAAATCTGTCACAGCCGGTTCATCACAGCCAGGACATGTCTCAGACTTCGTGGTCTGATGGCTGCTGCCATTGCCACAGTTCCCTTGGTGCATCTACACATGCCATACCTCAATGGACTTTGAGGGTACAGTGGCATCAGTGGACCAACAATCTGGAGCAGATGGTCCTTGTTTCTTTCCCTGTCAAGAAGGTTCTCTTGTGGTGGATGGAATCCAGCCATATACTAAAAGGGGTTCCCTTCCTCATATCCACCCCTCAGCAGGCCCTCACCTTGGATGCCTCAGAGATGGGTTGGGGCACTTATCTGGGTCCCTGCCAGACTCCGAGGATGTGGGCGCTGCTCGAAGCTCAACTCCACATCAATGTCCTTGAGATGACAGCTGTTCTGTATGGTCTGCAGACCTTCCAGTCTCATCTGTCCCTGGGCCCCTTGCTAGTGTAGATGGACAATGTCAGTGTAGTCCACTACAACAGCAAGCAAGGGAGCACCCATTCTTACCCCTGGGCCGAGAGGCAATGAGAGTTTGGTACTGGACCCTGGAACATGGCCTACAGCTGTCAGCCATTCATGTTCTAGGTGTCCAAAACTTCCTGGCAGACAAGCTAAGCCAGTCGCAGTCCAGAATGTACAAGTGGGAGATGCTCACCTCAGTAGAAGAAGACCTGTTCGACAGGTGGGTGTTGCCCACCGTTGGACCTTTTTGCTTCCCCACTCAACACAAAACTGCTGGTTTTCTGTTAGTTCGTTCCATGGCCTGGAGTTTTCTGGCAAGATGCGTTGTCCTAGTTCAAGTTCATTATTACAGGAATTACTCCACTGAGCAAGCTCATTCACAAGGAGGTCCTGGAGATTTCAAACAATACAGTGACGTACATGATCTTATATAAAACAGATATGGATAGCACGAGTAAACAGCAATGGCAATGATAAGGTACAACTTGGATTGTTGCAAATAACTAATACATTACATACAAAAAACTAACTGCACTAATGTGCACGTAGATGATACACATAGAGTGAGACAAGTCTTCAATGGGGGCAGAAGGAAAAGGAAAAAAAGAAAAAAGTGAAAACATGGGGGTGTAGACATTGCAGAGGAGGGTGGTAATTTCAGAGGGACAGGAATATTGTGCACTGAGATGGGGGTACAGGGAGGGGGTCTAGGGGAAGGTGGTGACTGGGGTAGGGTAGGATGGGGTAGGGAGACAGGGAGGTGGGGGAAGGGAAGGGTGGTAGGTTCAGCAGGACAGGAATATTGTGCACAGAGATGGGGTACGAGGGGGTCGAGGAGGACATAGGAATAAGGAGGCGAAGGAAGGGAAGAAGTACTAGGAGGCAGAATGAGTAAAGGGGGATTGAGATAGGAATGTCGCGTTGGGGAGGAGGGGGTAGGGAAATGGAGGTGGAGGAAGGGAAGAAGTGCTAGGAGGCAGAATGGGTAAAGTGGTGTTGGGGTAGGGGAGGAGGAGGTAGGGAGATGGAGGTGGAGGAAGGGAAGAAGTGCTAGGAGGCAGAATGGGTAAAGTGGTGTTGGGGTAGGGGAGGAGGGAGGTAGGGAGATGGAGGTGGAGGAAGGGAAGAAGTGCTAGGAGGCAGAATGGGTAAAGTGGTGTTGGGGTAGGGGAGGAGGGAGGTAGGGAGATGGAGGTGGAGGAAGGGAAGAAGTGCTAGGAGGCAGAATGGGTAAAGTGGTGTTGAGGTAGGGGAGGAGGGAGGTAGGGAGATGGAGGTGGAGGAAGGGAAGAAGTGCTAGGAGGCAGAATGGGTAAAGTGGTGTTGGGGTGAGGGAGGAGGAGGTAGGAGATGGAGGTGGAGGAAGGGAAGAAGTGCTAGGAGGCAGAATGGGTAAAGTGGTGTTGGGGTAGGGGAGGAGGGAGGTAGGGAGATGGAGGTGGAGGTGGAGGAAGGGAAGAAGTGCTAGGAGGCAGAATAGGTAAAGTGGTGTTGGGGTAGGGGAGGAGGGAGGTAGGGAGATGGAGGTGGAGGAAGGGAAGAAGTGCTAGGAGGCAGAATGGGTAAAGTGGTGTTGGGGTAGGGGAGGAGGGAGGTAGGGAGGTGGAGGAAGAGAAGAAGTGCTAGGAGGCAGAATGGGTAAAGTGGTGTTGGGGTAGGGGGAGGGAGGTGGGAGATGGAGGTGGAGGAAGGGAAGAAGTGCTAGGAGGCAGAATGGGTAAAGTGGTGTTGGGGTAGGGGAGGAGGGAGGTAGGGAGATGGAGGTGGAGGAAGAGAAGAAGTGCTAGGAGGCAGAATGGGTAAAGTGGTGTTGGGGTAGGGAGGAGGGAGTAGGGAGATGGAGGTGGAGGAGAAGAAGTGCTAGGAGGCAGAATGGGTAAAGTGGTGTTGGGGTAGGGGAGGAGGGAGGTAGGGAGATGGAGGTGGAGGAAGAGAAGAAGTGCTAGGAGGCAGAATGGGTAAAGAGGGGTTGGGGTAGGAATATGGGGTGAGTGGGGCAGATGGGTGAGAGGCTAGGCTGGGTGGTTGATGGGGAGACAGGGATATGGTGATAAGCAGAAGGGATGGTGAGGATTCATATATTAGCTTAGTGTGAGGAGCAGCAGCAGACCATTTCAGATGCTTTCTTGGCTAGGGACTTAAAGCAATTTAATGTGACTATCTTAGTTAGTGTCATGGTTTTTTGCAGCTGGTTCCATATAGATGGGAGGACGAAACTAATAGCACCTCTGTTCTGATTAGTACTTGTCCTGGGAATGTCTAGGAGCACAAAAGTCTGAGGTGCACAGTGCATACACATTGTGAGACTTGTGCAGTAGGGACCATATGTACTGAGGTAACTTGCAGTCAGCAGTTTTAGAGACCACTGCCCAACATGGTTGATAGTGAGGTCAAGTTCAAAGAAGAGTAGAGGGTACAATGGTGTGTCCTGGCTGGAGCATTTAGTATTAATGTAATGCATGATGGTACAGGACATCAAATTTGTAAGTGTGAGTTGGTGCACTTCAATTGTAAATGATATCCCCATAGTCAGGGAGTGGTAGGAATGTGGCCCGGACCAGTCTTCTTCTGTAGTTGAGTGTAAATAGGGATTTATTCCTGAAGAAGAACCCCAGCCTGGCTTTTAGCTTGTTGACAAGGCAGTTGATATGGGCACTAAAAGTTAGTTTATTGTCTAACCATATTCCAAGATACTTGAATTGATCCACAACCTCAGGGGTGCCCCCAAATACAGTAGTGATGGGTGGTGAGGTACTCTGAGTACTGAGAGTAGAGGGTTTATGGTTTGATGAAAGAAACATCACCTTTGTCTTCTTTGCGTTTAGAAGTTTTGAATGGGTCAGGTTGAACTGTAGCTGATTGAAATCAGATTGTAACTTGGCACAGACTCTGCGCAATGAAGGCCTAGAGATGTAGAGGACCGTGTCATCTACAAAAAAGTGCACGTTGGATTGTTGAATGTTTTTGTCCAAGGAGTTGATGTAAATAGTGAAGAAGAGGGGCCCTAGAATGGATCCCTGAGGGACTCTCCTCGTGATGGGCACCGTGTCCGACATGGCTCTGTCAGCCTTGATTCTTTGCAGCCTATTTGAGAGGTAACTAGAGAACCATCTTACCATACTGTCATGAAATCCCAGGGATGTTAAGCAGTGCAGGAGAGGGTATGGTCCACTGTGTCGAATGCCTTGCTTAAGTCAAGAAAAACGGCACAAGTAGACTGTTTGTTGTCAATGACAGAGAACCAGTCACTAGTTACCTTTACTTGGGCTGAGACTGTACTGTGATTCTGCCTGAACCCTGATTGGAGTGGGTTAAGTAGGTTGAAGTTCTCCAGATATTTCGTTGTTTGAACATCTCACAGGCTTGTGCCTCTGAGAGCTCAGGGGACCAGCACCACACAGAAGGCCCACACTAGCTATGCTGCTTAGCTGTGTACTGTAAGCTGTTGCTGCTATTACTACGGACCACAGTTCCACATGTAGGATATGTAAAAAGCACTCCCCACTCTTCAAATAAAGTGCAAAAGGTTTTTAATTCATAGAGCAAGTTCCAACGAACAACCAGATAAAATCCACAGTGATCCGAGGTAGCACAGCCCCGCAACACCTGACATGTTTTGCTCTTGCGAGCTTTCTTAAAGGTGAAAGACGTGTACATTGCAGTCCCTTAAATCTCAGAACACATTGAAGTGACAGTGTCCATTAAATACTCAATATAGGAAATCCCATATACATATTAAACAATAAAAATCCACACTATTCGTTCAACATGTTAAAAGAACACTGTTGCATTGATCTCTCATTCTTAAACATCAAACAAACTGTATCTAAACTTCTGAATTCGCATAGGGGAAACATTTATTATCCTCTTGCATTTCTTCATATGCCATTAATCATAATACAGTGCAACCAATACTGACTTGGTCTGTTGGGCACCTATCTTATATTTTTCTGGCCCATTTATGTTGCCAAGTAGCAAATACAGGTAATGTAGACATGCAACATGAGGATCACACACAGTGTATATATCTGTGGGGAAAAAATGTATTAGATAAAAATATTTAATTCACATTTAACTATATATAGTGCCACTAGGATGAGACAACCCCTGCAGTGTACATCCATGGGGTTAGTGTCAGACTACAGCACAGCATATAATCACACAAAAAAGCTACTTATATCCCTGAGAAGTCAAATCAATGCAGCAACAGTCATATTTATTTTTTCTTTAGAAATGGTTTAATTTCAAATCTTCCATTCAGACTTCTACCTTCCATACCTTTAAACGAGAATATCCAGTATTGCTCATGTCTCCACCTCTGCAAGACAAAACTGTTTTCCCCAACCCCTGAAATAAAAAAACTGTGACTTGTAGTCACCGTCTGTTTCACAACATACACTGCAAGTGCATTTTTAACATCTTGATTTTCTGTAGCTCTTAAATGTTCACCAATCCGAGGCTTAAAGGCTCTCTTGGTTTTTCCAATATAAAATGCGCCACACCCGCACGTTGCCAAATAAATCATGCCACTCATGGCGCAAGTCATAAAGCCCCTCACTGGAAATTCTCTCTGTGTAAGGGGATGTTTAAAGGTTTTGGTGTCTCTAATCTGACAACAGAATTTGCAATTACCACGTCTGTGGCTACCACTTTTTCCCTTTGGTAGCCACATACGTGAGTACGGGGCCACTGGTTCCACAGAGTGTACCAGGATATCCTTAAGTGTAGTACCCCTTCTGTACACTATTTTCAGTCCATCCTTTGCAAGTTCTTTTAATCCTAGATCTTTTAAGGCAATATGCCAGTGTTTCTTAATAATGTCAGTTACCTGGTTTGCTTGTGCACTGTATGTGTTTACAAAGTATCTCTGCACATCCTGTTGCTGCATTGATTCTTTTTCCTCTTTTTCCTCCAGTCAATTCTGTCTATCAATATTTGCAGCCTCTATTTTTGCCTTCAAAACTGTTCCCCTAGCATACCCTCTGTCTCTCAATCTATTTTCCAATTCATCTGCTCTTTTTTCATACAAAGGGGCAGTCCCACAATTTCTCTTGGTATGAATGAACTGCCCCTTGGGGATAGCTTTAAGAACATGTGCTGGATGGTTACTGCTGGCCAATAATAATGTGTTTTGCGATCTGTTGGCTTGCAAAAGAGTTCTGTTGTCAGACCTCCCTTACCATCCTTATATATCACTAAATCCAGGAAGATGATCTGACTGACACTGTACACCATATTGAATTTCAAATTCTGATTACTTCTTTCCAAGTAATTCACAAATGCAGCAAATTCACCTTCTGGACTTGCCCAGATAAGCAGCACATCATCTATAAAACGTTTCCACAGATCGATGTGCTGTCTAAATGGATTGGAGTCTGGTTTTATCACTTCCTCCTCCCACTTTGCCATGTATAAATTAACAAAGTTGGGGGCAGAACTTGCCCCCATAGCAGTCCCCTTAACTTGCAAGTAAAAATCATTTTTGTACATGAAATAATTCTGAGACAATACAAATGATGCCAATTTTACTAGTACTTCGTTCCAACTGTTCTCTAGTATTCAAGAAGTATTCCAAAGATTCCAAACCAATCTTATGTGGAATACTGGTGTACAAAACAGTCACGTATAGTGTGACCAATAAGTTCTTATCTGAAATAGCCACATCATTGATAATACATAACACCTCTCCTGTGTCCTTAAGATATGCTGTAGTTTTTTTAGCTAGTGCTCCAATATGGGCATCAACTAAATCTGCCAGGGGTTCTGTCAAGGAGTTGTTACTGGAGACTATCAGTCTCCCCGGGGGATGTTGGATACTTTTATGGACTTTCAGTAAACAGTAGAAGGTCGCCTTAACCGGACAGGAAACCCTTAAATACTCAATGATGTGTCCAGCCACTAAGTCATTCTTTTTCACATACTCTAAATATTTATCAATCTCCTTTTTAAATAAATCAGTGGGGTCTCAATTCAGTCGCTTATAAAAATTCTGATCACTCAATTGTCTCTTTACTTCTTTGTCATAATCACCACTGCTAAGCACAACCACCGCCCCTCCCTTATCAGCAGGTTTTATTGTAATTTCAGTATTTATTCCTAACCTTTCAAGTGCTTCCTTTTCCACATTACTTAAATTATGGTAAAATCTAGTATTCAAATGAGCACTGATTCCTTCTATTTCATTTACAGATTTGGCTAAATAAAAGGATTGCCTGTCTATTCGCTGAAAGTCTGCAAGATAGTTATGGACATTAAACTTACAGAAACTTCATCTGGTGATGAATTTGGGACTGGTGGGGTGTTTGGTAGGGGCACGTGTGCAGACCACAGTATTGTGATCACTTACATCATTATGGAAGATCGCTGAGTGTTCAGTTTTGTGAGGTTGGTTTGTGAGGATTAGGTCAAGAATAGAATTGTGGTCTTTGTTTTTCATATTGGTCCTAGTAGGTTCAGTGACTGAGTGAATCCAAGCTTGTCACATAGATCTTTGATGGCATTGGCTTTGGCGGTGAGCCAGTCAAGATTTAAGTCCCCAAGGATGATGGTTTCATTGGTGTTGAATTCTGAGATATCCCTGATCTCTGACACAATATCCAGCCCACCTGAGGGAGATCTGTAGCAGCCAATGATATTGATTTCTTCAGAGGATGGGAGTAGTAACCCAAGTGCCAGGCACTCAAACTCTTTGGGTTTTGACTCCAAAAATAGTTCCATAGCATTGAACTTGTTATTGAGGTAGATAACTACCCCTCCACCCCTAGTGGGTCTATCTACTCTGAATGTGCTATATGAGGGTAGTGCTATCTGGGAGTCAGTGGTGAGCTGTTCAACCAGGACTCCGTGATTACTAGCTCATCTGGGTTGATATGGGCAGTCCACGTTTGGATTTGACTGAAAGGTTTTAGTAGACTGCGGACATTAATCAGCATGAACTTAATGCCTGATGCTGATGCGAAGTCAGTCGGGAAGTCTAAGGTAGTAGGTGGTCCAGGGTTAAGTTCCACATTGCTCGCGCACAGCAGCAGTAATAGGATTAGCCTTCTCACGGTTGCTACTAGAGCTGCTTGTTGTTTTTTCTTAGATGTCCTACTACTTCGGTCGGGGTTGTCCACACGCTACAATTCAACATTTAAGTTTGAGATATGAGTTGAACTAAGGAGTGCATGAACACTTAAACTAAAGGGCTGCTGCCAACTGGGTGAAGCAAGTGGTTGGATGCAGGCTTTAGCCCGGGTGGGGTTAGAGGAATAAGGAGAAATCACGGGTATGTATGTCCCAGGTAGAAAATCCAAGTTATCGGGAGCTAAGCCAGGTAGGTATGATGGGTACAGGGCTATAATTATCAGTAGGATAACCTGCTCGTACGCAGAGTAAGCCATGGCCCTGGCAGTAATTTATGTAAGGATCTGTCTAAAATTAATACTACTCTAGAAAAATGCTAGGACTAAAGGGCTGATTAAGATAAGGCAGTCAGCAATGTTTGTTAAATCTGAGCATGAGAGAAGATCGCCCCTTTAAGAAGTTGCAGGAAAGGAGAGCTCCTTTAAGAAGTTGCTGTAATTGACTAGTATGAGGCCTCAGGGGGCAGGGATCACTGGGGAAATGTATTTAATAAAGGAGGGAGGGGGCAGTGGGAAGGGGTGGGCAGAAGGCAGGCAAATGTCAGTATGTCAGTGGCTCAGTAGGTAGCACTCTCGCCTCTGAGGCCGGGAGATCAGAGGGCTGTGGGTTCAGTTCCCACATCTGGCACTTGGGTTAATATCCCAGTACTGACACTGTAATGCAGCATGAGAGGGGTGCTGCATTTCTGAGGTGCCGTCTTTCGGATGAGACGTTAAACCGAGGTCCCATCTGCCTGGATTGGTGGTAGTTCAGGTGGATGTTAAAGATCCCATGGCACTTATCGAAAAGAGTAGGGGAATTTCCCCGGTGTCCTGGCCAAATTTTCCTCATTCACTAAAAATACCACCAACAGCTTAATCTGGTTCAAGGTCAGTTGGCATTCATCTGTATCCCCCTCCCCCGGGTCGTGCCTGAAAATAGGCAGGATTTGTCTAGTGCACTTACCTCGTAAACAAAAGCTAAATAAATAAAAATAAATAAAATGTCAGCCTAACTGTTTTACAGAGCATCCTTTCTTAGGCCTCTGTTTTCCAACGCCCAATCTGGTCTCTTCTGCAGTACTGCTACCATGCTGGTGGTCCAGTGAGGTCCAGGTAGCAGTCAGAGAAAAGAAGGTGGCTTACAAAAAATATAAAACAACAAGAGGGGATAGGGATAAGGAAATGTACCAGCTTGCATCTAGAAAAGTCACCCGTATGGTGAGGGGAGCAAAGTCCAGTAAAGAGCAACGGCTGGCACAGGGGATACATGGAGGGGAAAAGGGGCTCTTCCGGTACATTGGGGAGTGGAGAAAAACTAAGGGCCATCTCAGCAGATTGAGATCAGAAGGAGGGTGGGTGGAAGAGGCGAGGGACCAGGCAGAAGTATTTAAGGAGTACTTTGCCTCTGTGTTCACTAGGGAGGGGGATGGGATATCTACAAAGCAAGGCACAAAGGGGATTGAGCGGCAGGGAGTGGGATCAGGAGCAACAGAAATGGAGCAAAAGGGAGGAAAGGTACCCCAGGGTGTCACATCTGGATAAGGATAAAAAGACCAGTAAGGTGGAGGGATGGATGATGCCATCCCGCCAAAAGGTGTGGTTGCCCTCAAGGCCCTAAAGAAAGACAAATTCTGGGCGGATGGCATTCATCCGAGAGTACTATGGGAATTGGTGGACATACTGGCTGCATTCCTGGGAGCTTTTCAGCAGGTCACTTGAGACAGGAGGGTACCTAGGGATTGGCGAGAGGCACATGTGATACCAATCCATAAAGGGGTCGAAGGAAGTACCAGGAAACTATAGACCCATCAGTTTAACCTCGGTGGTGGGAAAATTAATGGAGAGTATACTAAAGGAACGATTGGGGTTTACTTGGAGGAGGTGGGAGGTCTGGATAGTCGGCAGCATGGGTTTGTGCCAGGTAGATCATGTCAAACCAACCTTGTGGAGTTCTATGAATGGGTAACATCAGAACTGGACAGGGTAAGCCTGTGGATGTATTATTCTTGGACTTCAGCAAGGCGTTTGACTCTGTCCCCACAATGGTCTGGTGGAGAAACTGATGGGGTTAGGAGTAGGCCCTTTGATGGTCAGATGGATTGAAAACTGGATAGCTGGATGCACTCAGAGAGTAGTGGTCTGTGGGAGCTCTCGAACCCTACAGAGGTTGGTAGTGGGGTACCACAGGGCTCGGTCCTGGGTCCAATCGTGTTTAATGCATACATATCGGACATCAGGGATGGTATAGGGTGTGAAATGAGTCTCTTAGTGGATGACTCCAAGATGGGAGCAGTAGTTGAGGGAGAAGAGGGAGGTTGGCCCTGCAGGGACCTGGACACCCTGAAGCTGGGCTCACACATGGAAATTAAATTTCAATATCGCCAAGTGCAAGGTGTTGCATCTTGGTGGGAAACCTAAACACAGGTACACCCTGGGAGGAGGTGCTGGAAGCCTCAACAGGGAAAAAGACCTAGGGGTCATGGTGGATACATGTATGAATAACTCTGAGCAGTGCAGGAGGCAGCTAGCAAGGCAAACAGGATGTTGGGATGCATCGTAAGGGGATCACTCTAGGAGCAAGGAAGTGATTCTGCCAGTGTACAATGGACTGGTTAGACCACACCTTGAGTACTGTGTACAGTACTGGAGACCACATGAAGAGGGACATACAGCTCCTGGAGAGGGTACAGAGGAGGGCAACAAAAGATGATCTGAGGGCTAGGGATTTGACTTACGAGGACAGACTTGAGGAGCTCTGCCTGTTTTCATTGGAGAGAGGAGAGACAGGGGACATGATTGAGGTCTTCAAGTACCTCAAGGGAATAAATAGGTAAACATGGATGGGATCTTTAGACTAAAGCAGGAGGTATCACCAGAGGACATGGTTTGAAGTTGGAAGGTGGAAGGGTGAGGGGGGAAAAGAGGAGTAGGTTTTCACTGAGAGGGTGGTGGACCCTTGGAATGCACTGCCTGGTGAGCTGGTTCAGAGATCCACAGTGGAGGGCTTCAAGAGAGGGTGGGACAGACACAGAAAGTGGATGTATCAGATGATGGCCTGTCCCAGGGGGGTGGGGATGGATGATAGGGGTTTCTGGAGCACAAGGGATGGGAGGGTCTCGGCACCCAACTAAGGATCTAGGTTCGAGCAGACTCGATAGACCATAAGGCCTAATCTGCTGGCAAATAGTAAGATAGAACAGTTACGTAAAAACTTACCGTAACAGTAGATCCTCAAGAGAATCTCTTGCAGCAGGTCATGCCTCCTTCCCCCTTGTCTCTGTGTTCCACTTCCCTCGTTTTCCAGGGTGGTGTACCTTAGGGTCTCTCTGGCTGTCCCTCAGTTCCCTCAGAAGCGAATGTTCGGTGGCTGGTCTCTGGTGGGACACTGAGGAGAGCGTGGGGCTGCCCACAGCTGTATAGAAGGACATTGATCTTGATGATGTCACTGTGGGCGGCCCCAGTTCGACTGCTAGGAAAAATGTGTCCATGTGGTCCTGGTGGCTGTAGTTCCTAAGGTGTGACTTGCTGCAAGAGATTCTCTTGAAAATCTACTGTTACAGTAAGTTCTTATGTAACTGCTCTTAATGAAAAGTCAATATGGGTCCGCCATGTTGTTGTGCTTCTGGCTCCAGGATTCTTTGGTAAGAGTCGGAGGACAGCACGTGCTGCCAGGGAGGAACAGCGAATCCTTAGCTCTATAGATCTACAAGCTGGCACAGGTTATTGTGAACTTTGTGTTCATGCTTTCCCCGTGAACTGCCAGACACTGAAAGCAGGAGGAACAGTATAATGAATTCAGTATGATGCGTCAGCCAGTGAGAATTCAGATAGAAATAAAGAAACTTGTGAGAAAGCTTCTGATATATATTGGGGAGAGAGAAGTGAGACATGTGAGTGATTTCAGCAGTCAGTCATTGTGATGAGAAACACTGCAAAGGTCTTTGCAACAAGATTTGTATGCTCCAATCTGGAACAACACCAAAGCACCAGTATAAGGCTTTGCATGTTGTCAGGACTTGCACTGACAGATGGCCTAAGCTACCTGAGACTCTCAGTGACTATCTGCCCTTGGGGGGTAGGCAAGTCCCCCTGTGGGTAAAGAGGACATCGAGACCAGAACGGCCTACAGCTTTCACTACCCGGAAAATTGTTGGGTCTGCCGCACATGTAGTACTGTCTGCATCCACCAACTCAGAGGGAGACATCCCCATAGAGCCAGCAACTGCAGAGACTGCTAGAGGATCCTGGGTACTGGGTCAGTACCTCACCAAACTCGTTGGTTAGTTAGGGCCAGTTAACTAATTGATGGGTATTCCTATGCAGCTGTCCTTTAAAGTCTAGATTAGAGTCTGGCCAGTTGACGTAGCGGTAGCACTATTGCTTGCAACACCGGTGAACTGGGTTTGGTAGTGAGCCCTGATCATCGGGGGCCGGCCAGGGCGAGGAAGGTTGAGCATCCCAGAGCACACATCCCTCCTCCGGAGAGGGGGATTTGTGCACTCTGCTGTGCTACCACCACCTGGGTGATCTGGCATTACAAGCTGGTGCCTTGGTTAGTTGGCGCCTCCTTTACTGGCACATGTGGTACAGTTATCCTGCTCATCGCCTGCTCAGTCCCAACCCATAAGGCACCCGGAGGAGGGGAAAGAAAAAAGTGAAAATATTGCTTGGTCGAACAGTGTGAGTTGGCATTATGACGCAGGCCCTACATAACCTTATGGGATGCCCTCTTAAAGGCCTCCCTCAAAGATAGAGGGAGCCTGTTCCACAGGGCTGGGCCAACTAGCGCAAAAGCATGGTCACCTGAGTATTTCTGCTTGGCTCTGGGAACAGCCAGAGTCCCCCCTCAGATGAGTGGAGGGGGCAGGAGGTCTGGTAGAGAGTCCAAAGGTTTGTCAGGTAACCCAGACCCAGTCCATACCTACCTTGCAGGTGATTCGCCACCTCACCAGCAGTCACTGAATTTCACAC
Organism: Neoceratodus forsteri; assembly: GCA_016271365.2. NCBI lineage: Eukaryota > Metazoa > Chordata > Ceratodontiformes > Ceratodontidae > Neoceratodus > Neoceratodus forsteri. Next base: position 1,736,756,054 of record CM057449.1, read on the forward strand.
AGGACCAGGGTTATGTGGCAAGACCCGGGAAGGCCGGTCAGTACCCTAGTTACTGCATTCTGCATCAGCTGCAGGTGGTGCAGCACACTACTACTCACCCCGAGATATAGAGCTTTGCAGTAGTTGAGCAGTGAAGTCACAAATGTGTGTACCAGTGATAGCAGGTCTTTGGGGGGCAGGATTAAGGCATTTACATGGGCGATGTTTCTGAAATGGTAAAAGTCACCCCAGTGTACAGATGATGCCTGAGCCTCAAGCGTCAGCCTCTCAACCAGAACGACACTCGGATTCTTCATCTTAGCAGAGACCACTAAACTCGAGGAACAAAGCATCCTGCCGGCAGTCTGTGCACCCCACCTCCTACCAGGCTCAATCACCAGTACCTCTGTCATGTCTTGGTTTAGTCTTAGCCAGTTTGATGACATCCAGCCCTGAATCTCAGTCAGGCACAAATGTAATACATCGACTGCATCAGGCATCCTGGGTGCAGCTGGGTATCATCTGTATAGCAGTGAAAATCTAGACTGTGCTGTCTAATGAGGCTTCGAGAATGAGGAGAAATTCCCCATCATAACCGTCAGCATCCTATCTCTGAGGAAGGACTGAAACCAGCAGATGACAGTGCTGGTGAGTCCACAGTGCATACCGAGGTATTCCAACAATCACCAATGGTCCATGTTGTCAGAAACGGAAGAGAGATCTAGGAGGATGAGAATTAGAAACATAGACTTTGACAGCAGATAAAGACTGCTTGACCCACCCAGTCTGCCCATTTCCCTACCTGTCTGATAAGCTGCAGATTCTAGTTAACCAACAGCCTACTTCTTCCTACCCCCTACCAGAATTGCCTTATGTCTGCCCTATGCATTCTTGAATTTCCCCACTGTTTTTGACCCCACGACTTCCTCAGGAAGGCCATTCCATGCGTCCACCACCCTCTCCATAAAAAAATACTTCCTCACGTCGACCCCGAGCCATCCCCCCCATCTTCAAATTGTGTCCCCTTGTTCTTGCACACCTCTTTTCCTGAAAGATGCTACCGTCTTAGACTTTGTTGATTCCCTTAAGGTACTTGAAAGTTTCTATTGTGTCCCTCCTCTCCCTCCTTTCCTCAAGGGTATACATATTAAGCTCCTTTAGTCTCCCTTCATATGGCTTCTGGTGCAAAGCCTGCACCATTTTAGTTGCCCTCCTCTGGACTGCCTCCATCCTGTCTATGTCCTTGTGGAGATGAGGTCTCCAGAGCTGCACACAGTACTCCAGACGGGGTCTCACCAACTGTTTGTACAGATGGATAACAACTTCCCATTTTCTACTGATGATGCCTCTCCCTATGCATCCCAGTATCCCCCCAGCCCTCCTTACTGCCTTCTCACATTGCTTGCCTACCTTAAGGTCCTCTGATATGACTACCCCAGGGTCCTTTTCCATTTTTGTTGTTGTTAGTAACCCCCCCCCCCCATATTGTGTACTATTCCCCTGGGTTTTTGTTTCCCAGGTGCATTACTTTGCACTTTGCATTGAATCTAAGCTGCTATACTTTTGACCATTCTTCCAACCTTGCCAAGTCTCTTCTCATCCTTTCCACCCCACCTTGTGTTTCAGCCCTGTTGCAGACCTTTGTGTCATCTGCAAAGAGGCATACTTTTCCTTCCAGACCCTCCGCAATGTCATTTACAAAAATATCAAAAAGGACCTGTCCCAGTAATGAACCTTGCGGTGTCCCGCTTGTGACCACTATTACCCTCAGTGTCCTCTTGTCCAGCCAGTTTTTTACTCAGGCTACCACCCTGGGACCCACTATAAGGTTGGTTAACTTGTTTGTTAATCTTTTGTGTGGGACTGTGTCAGATGCCTTGCTAAAGTCTAGGTAGGCCATGTCCACAGCCCCTCCCTGGTCTACTACTTTGGTCACCCATTCAAGGAAATCTATTAGATTCATCTGACATAACCTTCTCGCTGTGAATCCATGCTGTCTTGGGTCCAGTGCCCTTCTGGCCTCTAGGTACTCAACAGTTCTTTCTTTCAGAAGTGATTCCATCATTTTCCCTACCACTGAGGTCAAACTATCAAGTCTGTAGTTTCCTGCCTCTGCTTTGCTCCCACTTTTGTGAAGGAGAGTCACATCCACCCTCCTCCAGTTCTCAGATACTACACCATCCTCCCATGATTTGTTAAAAAGTGTAGTCAGTGGTGTCACTAGCTCTCCCCTTAGTTCTTTTAGAATTCTGGGGTGAATCCCGTCAGGCCCCATTGCTCTGTCCAACTTCTGTTTTAGAAGTTCTTTCATGACACTTTCTTCTGTGAATGAACTGGTATCGACCCCCCCGATCCAGAGTGCTTCTACTGATTGGTTTAGGTACTTCCCCTCCTCCTCTTTTGTGAATACTGAGAAGTATTCGTTCAGTATCCCTGCTTTTTCACAGTCATCCTCTGCCCACCCTCCCTCCACTTTATTAAGCCTCACTATCCCTCCTTTGGTCTTTCTCTGCTCCCTAATGTACTTATTTATCCCCCATCATAACTGAGTTGGGTATCTTTTCCTCAGTTTGGGACTTTGCTATTCTGACTACCTTCCCTAATTCCTTCTGCTTTAACTGGTGCAGTTCTCTGTCCTGCTTCTTCTGTGTTTCCTTATACTTCCAGAATGCTATCTTTGCCTTCCTTATCTTCCCTGTCACCTCTTTTGAGCACTATAGTTTTTATTTTCTTCGTTTTGAGTTATTTGCGTCACACGAAGGCTTGTTGCCTCTGATGACAGTTTTGATTTTTCCCCATTGTTCCTCCATCCCTCCTTCTTGCTCATTTGCTAGTGCTTTTCTGAGGCTCTCTCTCATTTTGCCAAAGTCAGCCCTCCTAAAGTCCAGTACCCTCATGTTTGTATGGCTTGACTCTATGGATGTGTTTATCATGAACCATGCTGTTTGGTGGTCACTTGTTCCCAGACGGCTACCCACTCCTAAATCTGAGATCCTCTCTCTGTCCCCGTTTGAGAGTACCAGGTCTAAGATTACTCTCTCAAGTGGATTCCAACACTAGCTGTCTGAGGCATGCTCTCTGTAGGGCATCGAGAATGACCCTGCTCTTGGATGTGGCTGCAGCAAAGGTGCTGCAGTTAACATCTGGCATATTCAGGTCCCCCATTAACAATAATTCCCCTTTTTCTGCCATCCTAAGGATGTCTTCTATCATTTCCTTGTCTGTTTCCTCTCCTTGAGACAAGGGTCTGTATACAGCACCCATGTGGATTGTGGTGCCATTTCCTATATCCATGGTGACCCACAGTGTCTCCTCTCCTCCCTGTTTACCCTTTAGTTCCATTGCTTTGATCTTTTCTCTTACGTAGAGAGCTACTCCTCCTCCTCCTCTTTTACCCTCCCTATCCCTCCTGTAGATTGTGTACCCTGGTGTGTTGACATCCCAGTCATGGTTCTCTGTGTGCCATGTTTCTGTGGCTGCCATGATATCCAGGTATCCCTCTTCCATCAAGGCCACTAGTTCAGGGAGCTTGTTAACCAGACTATGGGCATTGGTACTCATTGCCCTCCATTTTTTGATGACCTTACCCCTTTTAGCCCGATCCCTGTCCTTGCTGTGTTTACCTTTTTCTCCATTTACCCCTGTCCTTCTCCCTATGGACTTCTCTACCTTGGTGTTTGCCTTTCTAACTACCCTGTTTTGTTGGGGGGGTGGGATTTCCCTGCTCCTTTTCAGTGTCTCCCCCCTCTTTGACTGTTTAAATGCTTGTCAGTTAGTCGCTGTCTTCGGTCTCTTGCTCTGAGGTCATTATGTACCACAGTGCGATCTCTGTACTGTGCCTTGACCTAAATCTGGACTAGAGAGATTCATAGATGTCTGAAGCTGTGAGGTTTTCCTCAAACTGCAGAACCTTCTCTGTAACCTTTCCCAAAAAAGGGAGGTTAGAGACCAGTCAAAACGTTGCCAAGTAGTCTGGGTCCAGAGATGGTTTCTTATGTAACCTCCCTACAATTGGGGGTTCCCAAAAAGTCTTCCTTGAGCTTGCCTAAAAGCTCACTGCCAGGCAGGTGTCCTGTGTTTTAGCAGTTTAAATGTGATTACCAGAGTCTGTATAGCCTCTGTGTACTGTCTCTTTAAGAGCTGCCTGATTGCAGCCTAAGTAATCTGAGAGGGATTTCTATTGAAAGATGTAACTATTTGCTGAAAATCATTTAGAGTGATAATGATAATGTAGTTTGTCTAACCTACCTTTTTTATAGCAAGGACTGTTTTGTTTGTCTCCACTATCTTGGTCCTGGACTGCAAATTGGACCAATCAGTTCTGGTGGGACCTAAAATGTAGCCGGACTACCGGAGCTGTCTGAATTCAAAATCTGTAGGAATTGTAGTTTTGAACTTTTTGCACCTTTTTTGCAACTAAAGAGGGAGCTCTTGCTTTGACTGACAGCCAAATCAGCTAACTGAATCTTTTGGATCCCGGGCTGCTGGCAGTTTTCTTTTAGTTCTGAGCTGGGAAGTGGAATGAGAAGAGCTCAAGTGTATTTTTGGGCAGCAATCCTGAGTGGATTCACATGGGAAAACTGTGAAAGGGCTGAGTTTTTGACTTACATGACTGCTGCTGCTGCTTCTGAGAGGGAGAGAAGAGAGTTATTTTGGACTAAATCCAAGCTTGTGTGACTAAAGTAAGCTACTGAAGTGGGCCAGGCTCAGCCTGAAGAAGACCAAAGATTTTGCTGAATGCGATCGGCCTGTCAGGAGTTCCAGCTATCCCTAAGCTCCCGGTATGTGCAGAGACTTTGCGACTGTGACCGGGGAGCGCTTTGCCTGGTACAGTAGAATTCCGTCATGTAAATGTGCTATGAGCTGCTAGTGGGTTGTGAGTTAGTTCCCCACTGTGTGAACTGTGTTCTGCTTGCTGGAAGCAGTATCCAGCCCAAAACGGACTACATCCGAATTTGTCTCCATGCGGTCTGGGCCTTGCCAGACTGGCCCAGCCAGACTACCCACTGCACAGAGAAGCCATCAACGAGAGACCTGTCTGGGGATCAGCCCCCTGCCCCACGCTTGAACAGGAACGATGCCTCTGTGACTCATGTGGGCCCTGCTTCTGGCATTCCGGATCAACCACCTGCAGTCTCGATTTTCGTCCAGCCTGTGTCCAGTCTTGGGTATCGTGAGTAAATACCAAGGTAGCTCCCTGCAACAGCAGCTTAATCTGAGTGTGTCATCTGATTGTCTAGTTGTTTCATGTCCTTTATGAACTGAGCCCTGTGGCTCCGGATTACAAATATTGTGTACTGTGCATGTTGTGTTTTCCATCACAGGGCCCCAACCAGCTGCAGCCCCGGGCAACGGTCCTGGCTAGCCCATCTCTTCTCCACCTGGGTACCCAGAGGTGTGACTGTGTGGGGGAACTCAAAGCGCATGCATAACTGCTTGATTGATGTAACCTTTATGTTAATTAATCTGATTTTGCCCCTTCCTTGTTCAAGCCCCCTGAATAAATCAGATCTAACTTTTTCTGCATGTAGTCTGACTGTGGTTCCAGTTTGTGCTCAAAGTACTGTACTGTTGCTATTTGCTGTGCATAACCTTGTTTTACAGGGTGTCTCTAGGGTTGAGCCAGAGGAACCAGCCCTGGTGGTAATTGCAAACAGTGTGGGTACTTGTGTAGTGTACCAGGGGTATTGTGAAAGTGATTATTATACAGTGTTCAGGCCACTAGTGGGGAAAGAGGGGGGGTTACAGTGTCCTGGAGGGCTGTGCCCAGGTTAGCTTGACCGCTACCAACCCTGACCTCTGGGCGGAGGCACCCGTTTCAGAACTCAGGCCCCTTAACCTGCTACTAGCCAAGCAGGCAGGGGTAGTAGCCCTTGGGATAGCACCACCTAGGGGTTACACTTAGAAGAGGCCTCACCAGCGTGTCTTTCAGTGTGCTTGGAAAGGTCCCCTTTGAAAGAGAGCACCGGCCTAACTTGGTGAACACTGGCCCCAGAAACCCCACACACCTCACCAGGAAGTGTATAAGGCTTCGGTCTAGCTTACAAAAGTTGGACTGAAGGTCAAAGACAACCCCACACATCTCTTCCACTGAAACTAGCCTAAACCTCTCCCAGACCTGAGGTGGGCATCCATTAAGAGCCCGCTCGACCCGTCTGGGCCATGACAACCCAGTTGGAGAGATAGTGAACAGAACAAAAGACACCCTGACAGAGAAGAACTGAGCAAACTCTTCACAAAGAGCAGATGAATTAACTCTCAATAACTGTAGACAGACAGAATGGAGTGGTCTGTTCACCATTCAGAACAGCTGAGCAGGTTGTTTCCTTCCTGTCACAATTTCTCTGGATAAAAATGCTGCCATCTTATGGAAAGTTACCCTCTGGTCAGGGCTGCAGCTATGAATTGTGGGGCCCTGGACAAGTCACTTGAAATGGGTCCCTGTTTCCCAAACCAGCTCCTCAGGTGGGCCCCTCCTGAGCTCGGGGCCCCAGACAACTTCCCCACTTTCCCCCCATTACTGCGGCCCTGCCTCTGGTCCTCGGAGTCAGTTTGTCTCCCTCAGACCGTGTTCTCCTCCAGCAGTGGTCCAGTATCCGACCCCTAGACTTTAGCTCCCTAAACTTCCTGTCAAACTATGGGGGTCTCAAGCGCGAAGCCTGGGATCATATACAGACCAGTGCAACCACATCGAAATCCATGGAATTGGCCCTATTATAGGCTTGGCCACAGCTGCTTTGTCCAATCTAGTCCCACTAGCAGCCATCACATCCTATAGATCCACCACTGCCGGGGACAACCCTTTCTATGGGCAGTACCGGACCATCTCCATGGAGGGTAGACTTTGAGGGGGAACCCTGATCAAGAACCTTATTGTACAGTGATTTAAACAGATGATTGGATCATTATTGAGGTTATTAATCTTGAGTCCCAGTGAGAAGACTAAGTCCAAGACATGACCGTGGTGATGGTAGGTCACAGTTGTAACAATCTATGCTAGGCCCAGAGATTCCATCAACTGGAGAAAATCCTGACCAGATTGCGAGAGGTCATCATCGACCTTGGCATTTAAATTGCCCAGGATTAAACACCTGGGCAATTCCAATACCCTCTCGGTAGTGAAGTCCACAGTTTTCTGCAGGAACTGTCTCTTGTGCCCCCAGAGGTTGGTACACCAAAAGGATCCTACAACTTGCACCTGGACCCCCACACGGCAGGCATTCAAACAGCGAAATTTCCCACAGCGGGTGTACAGTGGAGTTCAACTCAGCTTTAAAACAAATGGCCACCCCTCCTCCCGCTATCCTTCCGCAGGCAGTGAACCAAGGAGAAACCATCTGGGACCACCGCATCCAAAATAGGATCAGCATCATCTCTCAGCCCGGTCTCCACGATGCAAGCCAGATCAAGCAAAGAACAAGACATTAAATCTGTCATAATGGTAGTCTGGTTCCTCATAAGTCTTGCATTGCATTACGCTGCCCACAGGGGATGAATGGAAGCTGCTGGCCTATTAGCTCACATACAAACAGAGGTAAGAAGTAAGTGCCTCAGCTGGGACTTGAACCCAGGCCACCCGGAATACTGAATAACTGTATGCGTTCCATAAATATGCACACCACACTTCGAGATGGCCCAGTTTCCTGTTGCCTTGGTGGTGTAGCTGGTAGCGCAACCGGAACGGTATTCTGGGCAGCTGGGTTCAAGTCCCAGCTGAGCCACTTATTTCTTTCTCTCCTCTGTTTGTATGTGTTCCATAAATATGCACACCACACTCTTGTGATTGAAAATGTAATTCAAGCCCCATGAAATCTACTGCATTCTGACAAGTGCAGTTAGCCTTCACCATTCAACTGCCCCGGAGCAAAATGAGTTAATAGAACTTTTGCTAATAGTGGAAAGTTGACAGGCTCCAGCTCGGTTTTCAAACCACTGTCCCTGGTGCACTTTATGCAACTGTCAGATTCTTGGAGACTTCTCCTTCAGCTTTCTTGAAGTACCGATTCATTTATTTTAGTTTTCGGAGCACTGTCCTTAGTTTACAGGTAGACTAGTTTAGATTTAGTGTTATTTTGCAAGTTTTGCGGTTCTTTGTCGGTTCCTCGGAACTGAGAAGGAATTGGCCTTTCATTGTTTTATCTTAGATAAAGTTTTTAGTTTTAGTCAACTTTATTATGTTTCCATCTTGGCCGGATTCTCCTCACAATCCTGTGGGTTTAAACCGGGGGGTTTCTCGGTTTGGTATCAATCGCTGAACCAACCGTAAAAAAAAAAAAAACAGAGAACTTTTGTTTATTTGTAATTGTAGTCTGTTTGCTCTCAGAACCTACTATTTACTGGTTTTAGGTTATGTCACAGATGCCTAAAAGGAGAACCGGCCCTACTGGTTTCCAACACTGCACTGAGTGTGGTGAGCCATATGCTAAGGCCAACCCACTCTAAATTTGTGTCCTCTGTTTAGAGTATGACCACCTGAACACAGTGTGTGAGATTTGTAAGAATTTCCCTTAGTCTATGCTTGATAGGCAACTGAACTGACTTGAGACACACAATGTCTGATAAAGCTGCTGACCCCGCTTCAGGACATGTGGTTCCTCCTCCTAGCAAAGATAAACCGAAGGAACTGGAGGGGAATCCCTCTGACAAGGATGAAACTTCCTCAGGAACAAAAAGGAGCACAGAACTGGCCCCTGAACTGGCCACTGCCACTAAGGGGGAAAAGAAGGAAAAGCATACAGTGCAGGAACCGCAACTGAAGGTACCTACGGTTCCATCTGCTAAGGAGATTGCAAACTCGATTAGAGTTATTCAGTTGCTTCAGCCCAGTGCTCTGGTTCCTCAGCAAGTGCCGCAACAGCCCACAGTTCAAACACTGGTTATGTCAGCGGTTTCTGGTTCATTGGAATAGGATCCCTATTATGAGGAGGAGGAAGAGAAAGAAGAGGACTTTGGAGAACCTACTGAAACAGTTGATCTTACTTCTAGAGGGTTCCTTCAGTAGGTCATTACATATAGGACTGACACCCCCTGGCGTCGGGCTGCATGGCAGACTTTTCTAGCAATCCCTGATGGAGGACTGCCTACCCGGTGTCACGTGACCGCGCGTCAACGTGATCAGATATATGGGCGGTCCCCTACCACCTCCAGTTCTTCTCACATCGCCCATGTCAGTCGTGACAGCAGACTTCAGTAGCAACGTCGTTAGTTCTTGCGTCGGATTTCTTCAACCTTCTTTTTTCTATAATTCTCACTTATGTCTTCTCCTAAGAAGAAGTGCTCCTCCTGTGGCATGCAGATTCCTCATAAGGATGGTCATCTGAAGTGCATTATTTGTTTGGGCCCAGACCATCCTGTCTCATCCTGCTCGGAGTGCCAGACATTCAGTCAGGCTACCAAAAAGGGGAGACAGCAGGCTACGGAGGCCCACCTTTTAAAAGTCTGCCTTGCTTCTTAGAGAAGCAGATGGACCGTATCAGAGGGTCCTCTTCTGAAAAATCTTCTCCCTCCAAGAAACAGCATAAAGAGAAATCTTGGGAGCGGGAGCGCTCCATGGACCAACCTGAGGCCTCGCAGTCCTTGACGAGCAAGGCCGCATCTCAGCTGCCACCTAAGAAGACTTAGGTCCATAAGTCTGAAAAATCTTCCATGGGTAAGACGTCTACTGGCTCTTCTGACGGCCGCACTGTTACAACTGTTAAGTTGGCCCCTGCCTCCTCTGTGGACCGTCCAGCCACTGGTAAGATGGCTCCCCAGCCTTTGGGGAGCTGCCCGGCAGCAACCGATAAGTCGGCCTGGGGGCTCCTCTCCTGCCCTTCCGGCTCCGTCTGCTAAGACATCTGTCTCCGACTGCCGCCCAGACATGGTTCTCTCAGCGGGGCCTAATGGCTTCTCAGCCGATGTCCGTCAGAACCAGGATGAGAAAGCCCCTCTCCTCCCCCCATCTCGCCTATACCCTTCCCTTCTCAGGCAGGTACCTCAGGCGAAGATAGTGCGGGACCCCTCGATGTCGTAGACCATTCCTCATGGTCAGTCCCGCACTTGCCCGACGGGGTCATGGGGACAGAGGCTCCTCCTCAGCTGTCTGGCCTTACAGTGGAGGCCCCTCCTCTTCCTCCAGGTGGGATCCCTTCGGACCCAACATATATCCCGGTCCCGATCGCACTGTTGGATCCAGCACTACCAATTCCTGCACTGGAACCTCCGACAACTCTCCCACAGCCAGGGCCCAGCAGTCTGCCTCCGCCTCTGGCTCTGGTACCAGACCTGGTCCCCCATCAAGCCCCCTTCATCTGGCTCTGATGCCAGCCCCTCTGATGCTGGATCCCTTTCTGGTGCTGGATCGGGCAGTGCCAGTCCCGATGTCGGTCCCCCTGCTGCTGGCTATCCCAACGCCGTACCCCGTGCCAATTTATACTATGGCAGGTCGACATGGGTCCCTCCTCCATCAGACCTGATGACGGGGATTTATTCGAGACCTCGGACTGTCCCTCATTATGCCCTTGGGTATCTTGGGGACCATTTCCCAGCTGGTCTTCCTCCTTAGTGGAGTTCATTTGGGCAGTATTACCCTGTTTACCATCCCTACCACCATTTTCAGGGCTACCAGGGGTATTATTATCCACCCCCACTGGTAATGCCGCCTTCTCCTCCTCCACCTCAGCCTCAGCCACCTCCACCACCTCCTCCGGCTATGCTTGACTTTAAGACGCTAATCAAGTCTTGGTGGCGGGTGCTCGCTTGAAGTCTGTGTCAGACCTGGAGAAGAGACTCCCACTTCCACGCTCTCTCAGGTCTGCATCCCAAAGGAGCTCTTCTCCGTCCACTTTTCGAGAACGACTCATCAGGACATTACCCTCCTGGACATTCATCATCTTCATGACGAGGGGGCTGATGATGACGATGATGATGCTGAGGATGCCGATGAGTCAGCGGAGGATGCTTTGGAGGAACCTGAGGGTCCAAAAGGCAAGGTGTCCCCCACAGAGGACCCTACCTTCTTGGACCTTCTGAGGTGCATGAAAGATTTCTTCGATTGGGAGTCAGAGGAACAAGACCCCATGAGACAGAGACTAACTGAGCATTTGGACTTAGAGTCTCTGTCTCCGGTCCCCATTCCTGCCTGGATCGGACCTCACCAGAACCTCACCTCTATGGTCTGGCAGATACCTCATTCCCTCCCGGCTGTCCCCAAGAGGGTGGACAGGCTATACCGGGCGCTGAAGGAAGCTCCTTTTCCTAAGGTGCATTCCAAGGTGGACTCTGTCATTATTTCAGCTGCTCATGATCACTTTGCTGCACCCAAGCACATGAGCACCGCTACTACAGACAAAGAGTTGAGGCAGATGGACCAGTTTGGCAGAAAAGTTTATGCTTCGGCCACATGTGTGCTCAGATCCCTTAACTATGTGACCCACATGGTGTCACACCAAAAGGCTACCCTAGCCAGGTTAGAGGCCCAAGTCCAGTTGATGGAACCCTCAAGCCTCAAAGAGGAGCTTGCCAAGGATCTTTACCTCTCTCACTTTTCCTGTAGGCATGCTTTGCAGGCTACATATGACTCCCTCGACTCTGTAGCTCGCACCTTGGCAACTGCTGTCACCCTAAGATGGCATTCCTGGCTTCGCATCTCTGGCCTCGACAACAAGGTACAGTCGGCGATTCAGGATGCCCCCTACGGGACTCAGTGCTTTTTGGTGATGACACCAAAGATATTATTACTGATTTTCAGGACAGAGGCCTCGCCCTCAGATCAGTGAGGTCCATGTACTGATCAGGCACTCAACAGCAGCAGCAGCACCACTTTTGGAAAAGGTCCTGGAAGCAGACCCCAGCTCGATGCCAGGGCAAACACAAGTCCATAGGTTCCGCCACTCCGACCTCCAAAAACCAGAGACGCACAGGGGGTCCTCCCCCTGAACATCCTGCCACTTCCTGACTCCCTATTCTCACTAACTTCTCAGGTGCAGGTGGGAGGGGGGATTCGCCCACCACGTGCAGGAATGGAAGACAATATCCTCCAACGCATGGGTCCTGCAACTGGTGTCTGTCGGACACACCATAAAGTTTCTAGAAATTCCTCCAGGATCTCCGCCAAAAAGGTCTTCTTACTCCAGGAATCAGGCCTTTCTCGTTCCAGAAGAAGTTCAAAGCTTCTTGCTCAAGGAAGCAATAGAGCGTGTTCCCCTCCTGCAAAGGGGCAGGGGGTTTTACTCTCATATTTTCCTGGTTCCAAAAAAGACGAGAGACATCAGACCCATTCTCGACTTGAGCAACCTCAATCAGTTTGTCGAGTACAAAAAGTTATATATGTTGACACTCCAGAGTCTCCTCCCACTCCTTCTGGAGGATCATTGGTTGTGCACTCTGGACATGCAGGATGCTTGCCTGCACATCCCGATCTTCCCCAGCCACCGCTGTTTCCTGTGGTTCCAGTTCCAAGGGGAGCACTTCCAGTTTCAGGTGCTCCTTTTTGGTCTGTCCTTGGCACCTCGAGTGTTTACCAAGTGCCTGGCGGTGGTGGGGGCCTCTTTACGCTGCCAGGGTATTGCAGATCTGTCTTCGAGGGTGGAGCTCTTGCAGCAGGTAATACCATTAGGACTGAAGCCGGCAGGCATCAGGACCCCACGGAAAACTTGTAGATAGCAGTCTGAGGCAGGGGACCACCCCGACGTTGGCTCTGCCTGATGTCCTATGTGATATAAAGGGGGCGGTCCCCTGATGCCACCCCAGTTCTTTTCCTGCTGTTGACTCACGTAGTTTGGCTCCATGGATGCCTCTCTCAGCAGTCGACAGCTCGAACGTCAGATAAGTCATTTTTCTTTATTTTTATAGTAAATCCGCTTTTCACCTCATTTATATCATCGCCTTCTCAACTGCTGCGAAAATCTAAGTGTGACTGTGGGAAGCAGATTCCAGCTAAAGATGCCCATGCGGCCAGCCTCATCTGCCTAGGCCCAGAACACCAGCCTGATTCCTGCAGCCACTGTCAGAAATTTAATCAGGAGCCGAGTGCCAGGAGAGACCCCACCTTGAAGACCTTTCTCCTTGAGACAAAGCTTGCGGCCATGCAGCAAGGTTCCAGGGCCAGCTCATCCTCTCCCGTTGAAGAATCCCCTCCCAAGGACAAGGCCTCAAGGGGGAAACATCATAAGGAGAAAGATCAGGCCAGGTCTGAATCCCACCATCCGTCGCCAGCAAAACAGGCGTTGTCTTCTTCCTCTTGTAAAAGATCGGGTTCAGTCCCAGCAACGGATTCTTGCTGCTCCTCTAAGTCTGCTCCCCGGGGTCGCCACCGGGAGTCGGCATCAGCGGGACATCGCTCTTCTTCCCTGGCCCACCGACCTCATAAACCAACAGAGTCGACCCAGGAAGGCCTGCCCAGGGCTCTGGACAGGTCTGGCACCTCTGAGAAGAGGAAACGTTCTGAAGAACATTCTGGTAGGCAGGGGGATGCCCAGGCTCAGTCGTCCCCCTGCTCAGGCAAAGGTGCGCCCTCCGCCAGACGTCCACCCACCTAGCCGCTCACCTACCCCGACGACTCGCTCCCCGACACCAGACATGGGGCAGTCGCCGGATGAAGCTCAGCCGTCTGCTCCTACACCTACAGACTAGATGCCTGCTGACACTCCTTGAGACACCAGTCACTGGCTTTCGGACTCCGGCCTTATGGACCCGCCTGCCAATCCAGAGCCTGATCCCCAGGCGCCCGCTCCCAAGGACCTGACGCTGGCCCCAGCGGTCATCCCAGTGGCAGACATAGGCAACTTATTTACCACCTGGTGGAATACGGTCAAATGGGGCCTTCTTTACAGACCTTCAGACAAGGTCCCCACTCCACCACCTATGGGCCCTCCTCCTGTCCCAGACAAGAGCCAACCAGATGAGCACCCAGCTCCACATCCAAAGGGGAAACAAAAGGCGTGATGTCCTTCTCTGTCTTCTTCGTCACTCCCACATACGTCCTCCTCGGACAAGGCAGGCAACGTCTCGGACTCCTCAGAGGACAGGTTTTTACCTCCCTCTCCTGGACCCAGGGACTCTCTACTGTCCCCCCCCCCGATGATCCTTCCTTCCTCGACATAATGAGGCACATTCAAACTATCTACGAATGGGATACAGAGGCCCTAGACCCGGAATGGAAATGTCTGGCTAAGTTCCTAGGAGAAAAGGAACAGAAGCCCCTAGTCATTCCTCCATTCATAGAACCTTTCCAGGACGTCACTCGCCTTACTTGGCGAACACTGTCCTCCATCCCAGCAGTTCTGAGGAAGGCGGACAGACTCTACAAGCCTCCCAAATTGGAACCATTTCTGGGAGAACAACCTAAGGCTAATTCCTTGGTCCTTATGACTGCCATGGAAGGTGGGCCCAACCTAAGCATTTAAGCTCCCAGCCCCCAGACCCCATCTCAAAGAAGCTCGACAGCTGGGGACAAAAGGTTTTTTCCTCAGCTACTGGGTCAATCAGGTCCCTGAATTTCATGGCCCATATGATCTCCTATGAACAGTCCCTGTGGAGGAAGACCATGGACTTAGTAGAGACTCTCCCTGACTCTGACTCCAAACAGGAGATTTTGCCCTGCGCCCAGTCGGGCCTGGATGTGGACAAGCATGCCCTCAGGTGCTTGTATGACGCCGTGGATATGGCCTCCAGGGCCGTGGCATCAGGCATATGTATGAGACGACAGTCCTGGCTTAGACTTACTGGTTTCCAGCAAGACCTTCAGGACTCTATCCTGGATTCCCCCTTTCAGGGCAAAGTGCTCTTCGGCCCTGAGGTGGAGCAGATGGTGAAACAACTGCAAGAATCAGGGGAGAGCGGTGGCGAATGTGCATCGGATGTACAAGTCCCAACCTCAAGCAGCTCGCTGATGTCCTTTTCATCAGCGTCAGAATCAAGGACATACCGGCAAACAGTCCTAGGGAAAGGGATTTAAGAGACGGGGAAACCCTGCCCCTTAAGGTTCTCAGGGCCCTAAGCAACCTAAAGCTCCCAGGTCCCCAGCCCCTCTTACCCCCTCTACCTGACTCCCACCGCTGCATTCCTCCTCTCGGGGACTGGCAGAACTAGTAGGTAGGAAGGCGGTTTGCACTTTACCCACTCGAATGGTCCAGTATCACTACCGACCAATGGGTACTGGCCACCATTCGGACAGGGTATTTGATAGAATTCACCTGTATCCCACTAGACAACCCTCCCCTCCATTGTCCTGTTGTCCACCACAACACAATCTCCTCCTGGAAGGAGAGATCCAACAGCTCCTAGACAAACGAGCTATTCAAAGGGTCCCAGTGGCTCAGAGGGGGAAAGGTTTTTACTCTCGCTTCTTCTTCGTTCCGAAGAAGACCTGAGACCTTCGCCCCATTTTGGACCTCAGCCAGCTAAACCTCTCGGTGAAATACCAGAGATTTCACATGGTAACCCTGGGATCCCTTTTCCCCCCTGCTCCAGCAAGGAGACTGGCTTTGCTCTCCAGATATGCAGGATGCTTACCTGCACACCAAGGTCCTGAAGACTCACAGACGTTTTCTACGGTTCTGCTTCTGAGACGAGCATTACCAATTCAGGGTTCTGCCCTTCGGCCTCTCGTCTGCACCCAGGGTATTCACCAAGTGCCTAGCGGTGGTAGCAGCGGCTCTCCACAGGAGAGGCCTCTTTCATCTACCCCTACCTGGATGATTGGCTCCTCTCCGCCCAGTCAGAGGAGGAGCTTTCAATCGCTCTCACAGAAACGTGGGCTCTGTTTTCGTCCCTGGGCATCACGGTCAACTGGCTGAAGTCGCACCCCTGGCTGAAGCAGCAGCTACAGTTTATCGGAGCCGTCCTGGACACCGTAAATGGGAGGGCCTTTCTGCCCCCGGACAGGGCAGAATGCCTTCAGGGGCTAGCCAGAAGCCTCCAAAGTCACCCTTCCGCCCCAGCACAGGTGGTGCTGCAGCTGCTGGGTCACATGGCAGCGGCAGTCACAACAGTTTCCTTAGCCAGGTTCCATATGAGAGCACTTCAGTGGCACTTCAGGGTACAGTGGGACCAGTCAGTGGACGATCTGAATGTTCAAATCCAGATCTCTTGAGCAGTTCATCATTCTCTGGAATGGTGGCTCTGCACGGACAATCTGACCGGTGGAGTTCCTTTCTGCAGACCCCCACCGCTTCAGACCCTGACCACAGATGCCTCTCTGTCAGGCTGGGGGGCTCATCTAGGGGACTATAGGACCCGGGGGTCCTGGTCTATCACCGAACGCTCTCTTCATATCAGTGTTCTGGAAATGAGAGTGGTACTGAATGCATTCTCAACATTCAGAGACCAGCTTCAGCCGGGTCCTCTTCTGGTGCAGACAGACAACACACCCGTGGTCTTCTACATCAACAAACAAGGGGGAACTCACTCGTAGCCCCTTTGCAGAGAAGCTATGAGAGTTTGGGACTGGGCAGTAGAACACAGTCTGGACCTCACCGCAGTTCATCTGCCAGGGGTCCAGAATGTTCTTGCCGACAGTCTCAGTCGCTCTTCCTCTCAGAATCATGAGTGGGAATTGCTCCAAGATGTCGCATCGACCTCTTTGAAAAGTGGGGCCAGCCAGAGTTAGACCTCTTTGCGTCCCTGTACAATGCCAAACTGCACAGTTTTTGCTCGCTTGTTCCAGGGCCTGGTGTTTTCTGGCAAGATGCATTGTCCCTCTCTGGACAGGGAATTTCCTTTATGCCTTCCCTCCTTTTCCCCTCATTCAGAGAGTACTGCTTAAATTGCAGTCAGAGGCAGCCAAAATGACTCTTGGAGCTCCTCTATGGTCTCGTCAAATTTGGTATCCACTGCTCCAGCAGCTGTCTCTGGAATCCCCACTTCAGTTGCCACTCTCCACTCACTTGCTCTCTCAGGAACAGGGGACCCTCATCCATCTTGCTCTTTGCTCTCTTCACTTACATGCTTGGCTCCTGCGGTCTTAGCAGAAGAGAGATTAGGAGTGTCAAGCAGAGTGGCTAAAATTTTGGTAGCAGCCAGGAAGACCTCTACCAGGGCCACGTACGCTCTGAAATGGAAGCGCTTCTGCTTGTGGGCTACTGCCTGTTCCCTAGACCCCCTGAGTTGTCCGGTCAGGCACATGTTAGAGTATCTATGATACCTCTTGGATTTAGGATTGAGTTATTCCTCAGTCAAGATGCACATGTGTGTGGTCTCTGCATATCATAGCCCTATTGGAGGCAAAGCTCTGGCTCAGTTGGATGCCTGCAAGACCTTTGTGCGAGGGGTATTACATCTCAGACCTCCCAAGAGGGACATCGTTCCTCCTTGGGATCTCCTCTTTGTTCTGGAGAAACTCGAGCTTAACCCCTTTGAACCAGCAGCTTCTTGTGAGCTGCACTTCCTCTGCTGGAAGACTCTCCTTTTAGTGGCCATTACCTCCTCTCGAAGGGTTTCAGAACTCCAGGCACTGGTGTGTAAAGAACCTTATATAGTCTTTCACAGGGATAGGGTGAATTTGCACACAAACCCCAAATTTATGCCAAAGGTGGTATCCATCCTGACTCTGAACCAGGATATCAGCCTTCTAGTATACTATCCGAATTCCTCCAACCAGGGCAAAGCACTGTTGTACACCCTAGACGTTCATCGCATTTTGTGGTACAATCTTCACAGGACTCCCTCCTCTAGGAAATCGGACCAGTTGTTCGTTTCTTTCATAAAACGAATGTTAGGAGCTCCTGTTTCCAAACAGACACTAGCCCGTTGGTTAGTGCACTGCATTACGTTCTGTTATCAGCACCATGACAGACCTCTTCCAGGTGCTGTTAAGGGCCATTCCACCAGGGCGGTGGCATCCTCATTTGCGGCCCTGAAGAACTTCTCTTAAGCTGATATTTCAGCGGCTGCCACGTGGTCTTCCTTCCACACCTTCATCAGGCATTATAGTCTGGACATCGCTTCCAGAATGAGAGCAGGTTTTGGACTAGCAGTCCTGCAAGGCCTTCTCTCATAGATATCCACTCAACTGTTTATATATATCCCCTTCCACCCTATCAGACCTGGGTCTATCTTTGGATACTGCTTGGGACTCAGTCCTAATGGTATTACCACTGCAAGAGCTCCACCCTCGAAGACAGATAGTACAGTTACATAAGAACTTACCGTAAAAGTAGATCTTCAAGAGGAGCTCTTGCAGCAGGTGGCTTTCCCACCTTCCTTCCCCCAGAATAGCTTAGGGGATTATTATCATTTTCTTGGTTTTCATCCAACCAGGATGCAGAAATTTTGCTACCAGGTTCTCCAAATTCTGTCTAGCCGGGTCTCCGGCAGGAGAACTGGGGTGGCGCCAGAGGACTGCCCCCTTTGTACCACATAGGACGTCAGGCAGAGCCGACATCAGGGGCGGTCCCCTAACATAGACTGCTAGCTACAAGTCTTCCGTGGGGTCCTGACACCTGCCGGCTTCAGTTCTAATGGTATTACCTGCTGCAAGAGCTCCCCTCGAAGATCTACTGTTACAGTAAGTTCTTACATAACTGTACCTTTTCCCTTACCTGAATGACTGGCTGATTTTAGCCCCATCCAGGGACTCCTTACTGGAGGCTCTCTCATTCACCCTGGTCCTTTTTGGCAGACTGGGGATTACAGTCAGTGTCCCCAAGTCATCCATGATCCCATTCCAGAGACTACAATTCATCGGGACAGTTTTGGATACAGTCCAATGCAGTGCCTTCCTTTCTCCAGACAGAGTGGAGACCCTGATCCATCAGGCTTCATGGGTGGCTTCGTCCAGGACCATCCTGGCCTGGGCGATCCTCTGCCTTCTTAGCCTGATGGTAGCCTCCATCACTACTGTTTCCCTGGCGAGGCTCCATATGAGAGTTACTCAGTGGTCCTTGCGCGTGCATTGGGACCAACTCCTGGATGACCTGGACCATCCGGTAGTGGTCTCCTCAGCAGTTCAGAAAAGAATTGCTGTGGTGGAGGGACCCCTGCAACCTTTCCTTAGGTCTCCCTTTCAGAAGCCCAGCTCTTTTGGCATCCCTAACAACAGACTCTTCGAACATGGGATGGTGAGTACATCTGGGGGATCACGAAGCTCAAGGACTGTGGTCCAGCTTGGAAACACCTTTACACATCAATGTTCTGGAGATGAGAGCGGTCTTGTATGCCTTTCAAGCCTTCCAGACCCTCCTTCCCAAGGGATCACTGCTGGTCCAAAATGGACAATATGATGTCGGTAGTCGGGTACCTCAACAAACAAGGAGGAACTCATTTGTACCCCCTGTGCAGGGAGGTGATGCGGAAAATGGGCAGACTAGGTGGGCCAAGTGGTCCTTATTTGCCGTCACATTCTGTGTTTACCCAAGGTGGTGTCAGAAACTACACTGAACCAATTAGTAGAGCTCCCAGTTTACTTTCCATCCTCTTCGAACAGAGGTGAGGCACTTCTGCACACCATGGACATCCATCGGATCCTTCGTTGCTACACACACTGAACCAAGGATTTAGTGGCAGAGACCCTGGATCTCAGCACTCAAGAGACCACTGAGAAGAAGAAGGAGGAGCCAGACTAATGAAGATGATGGATGTGCCAGCAACAAAGAGGTTGCTTCTCACTATCCATAAGTCTCTGAAGAGGCAAGCCTCTAAGATTTTGTAGAACCCCAATCCTGTCCCCCGTGGACAAAAAGATGGAAAGGAAACACCTGGTTGCCAGAGGGAGCGCTGAATTCCTCCTCGGTCACCCCAGCCATGAGGGGGTAGTACAGGCAGCTGCCTGTGATAAAGCAGACAGACCCTTGTCAGCCCATCCTCCTGATAAAGACTCCAAAAGGATGGATTCCATGGCCAAGAAGGACTATTTAGGGACTCCATTGGCTACAGGACAAGCCTCTTACATGGCTTAAGTCTCCAGATACCAGAAAAACCTCTGGAATTCTGTGATGGAGATGTCTGTCAGCTTCTCCCCCACTGGCAGCTGATCTTATGGAAGCTGCAAAATGCGGCATTGAAGCATCCACGTACTAATTCCACATGGCAGTGGATTCTAATGACACTGTTGCCAGAGTAATAACAACCTCAGTGTCTCTGATGAGGTTTGCCTGGCTCAGGGCCACTAACCTTACTCAGGACACACAGACTAAGGCCATAGATTTTCTTTGTGAGACAACCTCTTCTTTTGGTGAACAGACAGAGACTTACGTGAAGAAGATGGATGAGTAAAAGGTGGCTTATAAGAAAGCTGCTGCCAAGGAAAAAGCATCCATGCCCCAGAAGCACCAGAATAGGGGAGATAGTGGAAGGTCCTTTTCTAGACCTTTTTCCCAGACCCAGACCTTCCCAGTATACCAGCAGCAGAGAGGGTACTTTAAAGGCAGTGGTAGAAGGGACAGCAGTCTGGCTGTCCCCAGTCCAGTGCACAAGCAAAACAGAACCCCTAACATGCTTGTCAGGGTCGCCTCCCCAGTCCCAGTAGGGAGCAGACTGGCTTACTACTTCTAGGCATGGCAAGCCATCACTACAGACAAGTGGGTCCTGGAAGGAGTCAACCAGGTCATGGCACTCAGCTTCAAGCTCATACCAAGATTGAGGGCAAGAGTATTTAGACCTGCCACCCTAACAGGAAGGGCATTGCTGGAATCAGAAGTAGCCAGCCTTCTGCTCGAGAAGGCAGTAGAACCTGTTCCCCTAGCTCAGAGGGGAAAAGGTCTGTACTCAAGGTACTTCCTAACACTAAAGAAAACTATGGAATGGTGACCCATACTAGATCTCAGACACTTGATCAGACACCTTACAAAGCCAAAGTTCAAGATAGTCACTCTCGTAACCATTCTCCACACGCTAAGGCAGGGAGACAGGTTGTCATCACTAGACCTCAAAGATCCGTACTTTCACATTCCTATCAGGCAGTCCCACAGAAAGTACCTCTGATTCAGATTGCCATCAGACCATTACCAGTTCAGAGCCCTGCCCTTCGGCCTAACCTCTGCCCCAAGGGTTTTCACAAAGTGCTTGACAGTCGTGGTGGCACACTTGAGAATACAGGGGGTGACAGATTTACTTACCTAGACGACTGGCTAGTCATGGGACAGTCCCCTCAGAAGGACAAAGATGCTGTAACTCTTACACAGGATACCCTTCAGTCTCTGGTGGTTCCTGGTAAGCCTGAAAAAGTCAGTCTTGCAACCGGTTCAGCTCCTGGAGTTCATAGGAGCAGAGTTGGACACACTACGGGGAAAAGCAATCCTCTCTCAGGGAAAGGTGGACAACTTGGTGCAGCTTGCAAGCTCTTTCCAGCTCCACACCCCTAGGCCAGCAAGACATTTCCTGCAACTCTTGGGTCACATGGCAGCCTCTACAGCAACAGTACCAGGAGCCAGGTTCCAAATGAGAGACATCCAGTTTCACATAAGGTCTTACTTTTTCCAGAAAAAGGACTCCCTGTCAGAACTAGTACCAGTCACAGGAACTCTACGTCAAGCACTTCAATGGTGGCAGGGAAGGGACTACCTTGGAGAAGGTGTACTATTCCTGCTGCTGTCTCCAAAAGTAGTGTTGACAACTGATGCCTCCCTCCAAGGGTGGGGCGCCCTCCTGGGGGAGCACACTGCACACAGTACATGGCCCCAGCAGGAATCATTGCTGCACATAAATCTGCTGGAACTCAGGGCAGTTCTTCTGGGCCTCCAATCCTTTGCCACAATGCTTCAGGGCAAGGTAGCTTAGGTCAGAACAGACAATACAACCACCATGTACTGCATAAACAAGCATGGGACACAAGGTTGACTGCCATGCACAGAGGCCATGAAAATCTGGACTCAGGCCTACTCCCTCAGAATTTCTCTCTCAGCAGTTTATCTTCCAGGAAAGGACAATACTCTGGCAGATGCCCTGAGAAGGATCAGCCCTGAGCAGGATCAACCAAAACCACCATGAGTGGTCTCTGAACAGGCAGGTCCTGAAAGCTGTTTTCAGGAGGTGGAGCGCTCCAGAGGTGGACTTCTTTGCAGCCCCAGACAGTCACCAGTTGCCACAGTTCTTTTGCAGACCTCCTGCAGTGGGCACAGTGCCATTGGATGCACTTCTGCTAGATTGGACAGGGAAGTTCCTGTATGCCTTCCCTTTTTTCCCCTTGCTGCCCAGAGTACTGAACAAACTCAGGACTCAGCCAGCAACAATGATCCTCATAGCTCCAGACTGGGTCAGGCAGCCCTGGTACTCCCTGCTCATGTCACTGTCAGTATCCAGACTGATTTGTCTCCTCAGGAGGCACAACCTACTGACATCCTTCCAGTGCAGGATCTTGTACCCCAACCTCAAGTCCCTCAAGCTCAGGGCCTGGCTCTTGAGGACCTAGAGTGTACTAACTTGTGCATCTCTGAAGGGGTCTTGGAGGTTCTTAGAGTTTCTAGAAAACCCTCCACCAGGGAAAAATTACACTTCCAAGTGGAAGAGGTTCTCCATCTGGTGTCAGCAGAAGGACATAGCTTTCCACTAGGCAGGCTTGCCAGTACTGTTGGACTGTTTGGCCTATCTCCATTCCCTGGGCCTGAGGCCATCTACCCTCAAGGTACACTTGGCAGCTGTTTCTGCCTATCTTTCAGCTGGGAAGGGCTCTTCTTTGGCTTCTGATCTGATTTTCAGAAAGTTTTTCTGGGCCTGCTACATTTGCACCCCCTGTGACAGGGAACTTCTGCCACTCCTGAGGACTGACCTTTTCTTAAATCTGTTGCAACATTTCTTCTGTTTCTTAGCTTAATCTATCCTTTACGATTTCTAGTCCATAAGGTTGGCCACCTATGGGCACCCCCTTCCCTTTCTTGACTGTGCTGTAGTGTCCTCTTTAATTTTCCTTTTTCCCCTCTCAGGTCCTTGTACAGGGAGGTTATTGTGGTGACCTCCAAGCGTATGTAAAACAGGTTGTGTTTATCATTGTTGGATTTAGTATATGATAACACTATGTCATAAAATACCTTGATGTATATACCTTATGTTTATGAAACCTGTAAATGTTAAAATACCATGGCACTAAGTATTTTTCATATAGGTAAAAAGTACTAGGTACCTATTATAGAAATTAAGTTAGGTGTGCAATTTAAAATGCATGTAAATTGCTGTAAATTGAACAAGTCTGAAATGTCATGGTGATTTGCATATGACCCATGATGCTTTGCATTATGGACGTATGTATGATGTTGAATTTCTTTGAAACTTGACTTGTTGCTAGTGTTCTTTGGGGTAACCCTTTTTTCAGTGATTTTGCATTGAGATTGTTTGTCTATAGTTTTTTTTTTTTAAGCCCCCACTACCCAAGCAAACAAGGTCCACATAGGGATGAAGAGCTTTCACTGAAAAGTTGATAGATCAGAGATCAGTCTTAATAGGTGCTGGCTAAGTGCAGAGAAAGGACATACATAGTATGTTGCTGCAAACTGATGTACTGAAGAAGGAATATGGCATTGCAGAAGCTTTTTTTTCCTGTATTTTTGAATGAACATCACACAGAGATTGTGTGTTGAACTTGAAGTTTGGTGTCTGGTCCATCTGTTATCCCACAACCCCTCCACACCCCCACACAGGGAACCAACCCCCTCGTAAGATCGGAATATATGCATTGCACAGCTGATGCAACCCCCCTTTGAGCCAATGTCCTCGGCAGAGCTCAAGTTTGTGACTTGGAAAACAGTGTTCCTGGTGGCAGTTACTTCAGCCAGGAGGACTGGTGAACTTCAGGTCTTGTCCACAGAGCCTAACTACATTTCAGTCCACAGGGACAAAGTGGTATCTGACTTCCACCTCAATCAGTCCATTACCCTGCCTGTCTTCTTCACAGACCATTAAAGGGGAACACAGACTGCATAGCCTTGTTGTCAACAGGTCTATCAGCTACTATTTGGGTCACACACAAGGCCATAGGCAGGATAATACTCGGGTCTTTTTGACGTATGGCAGAGTGGGGAAGGGAAAACCAGCTGCAAAAAGGACTATTGTATGCTGGATTGTTGCCTGTATTCAGTTCTGCTACAGCAAAGTGGGCAAGGAGCTGCCTGTGGGCATTATGGCTCATTCCAACAGGGGTACAACTGCTTCTATAGCAGCTGCCAAAGACATTTGCCTTGTTAGAAATCTGTAAAGCAGCTACCTGGAAAACTGTGTTCACACATTTACAAAGCACTATTGCCTGGACACTCAGGCTAGAAGTGATGCCAGATTTGGCACAGCAGTACTGCAGATCCTGTTCCCTAAACAGATTCAATTCCCACCTCCAAAGGTACTGCTTGGGTAGTCTGCATATGTCAGAATACAGTAAAGATTTCCTGGGGCTTGAAGAAAAAATGAATTACCATAGTCATCTTGTTTTAACCAAGGGAATCTTTTCTGTATTCTGAGTTCCTACCCTACCTACCCTACCCTACTAGAAAAAAAAAACAGAGAAAAAGCTTTACCGCATCTTCGGCATTTTCAGGCTGTTGCTGCACCACGAACGAGGTGGCTAACCTCCACATGAAATAATCCAGAAAGCAGAAGTGTGCAAAGAACCACGATGCACTCATATCGATGCTTCAAACTTTCATTTTACTAGTGACTGAGTGCATACAATAAAAGTATACAAGCAGGAGTTCCGGGTAACTGCCCGTAGCACCTCGACTCAATGAGTCTTCAAGGGGGTGGAGCTACCAAGACAAACCAGTCTTTAAATATACCAAGTTTAGCAACGTCATTTCATTATTTCTTAAAGTGACAGTAATGCCTGTTCAAGGCTACATAATGTTATACATATGCTTTTCATTGTTAGAAATAATTAATTATGCAAACAATATGTACAAAAGACTCTAAAGGTACTACTTAAGACATTTTAAAGACATATTTTTATATTGATGTGATTTTTATAAATAAATATATAAGGAAGGTGAACTGTGACACTACCACATCCTAAAGGTGTTTGTATCCTGAGACTAATAAACATTGAGGTTACCAAACTCCACTGAGGCAAATGCCAACCGTGTAGGTAGGAGCCCAGAGAGGATAGGTAAGTGGTACCTAAAAAAGGGAAAATGAAAAGAAAATAAATGAAACATAATATATATAAATGTTCTGAAATACAAGCAGGAAGTTATCACTTATGTTACTAATGTTTCTCTGTCAGAAAACTACTATATTGTGAATCATTTAAACTTACAAGAGGACTTAATATTCAGATCTAATATTTACATAGCTCTATAATTGCAATAAATTAATTTTATTTCTTCATAGAAAGGGCTTAATATCTCAGTCGTTGTTTAAACCATTTGGTTTTACAGTGTTAAGTTTGGAAAATCCACATACTTTCTTGTTGCAAGAGTTTGTTTGCTCTGTCTCCACCCCAGGGATCTGATGGTACCCAGTCAATGGCCATGAATTTCAAACCATCTGGTTTAGAATTATGATGGGTTACAACATGTATCCCCACTGGGGTATCATTTTTGGCACTGACTATGGATCGTACATACTCCTGTTAGCGCTGTTTTAAAGGTCTCACTGTATACTCTGTTTTTTTCGGGGCCGGTGAAAGTATTGTTTTCTAAGGCAAATTTACAAACATTGCATCATCTACATCTATGGAACCCTTTCGCACTCTGAGGGAGCCAAGTCTGAACAGTACTTACAGTGCTTACTTGTCTCTTCTGTAACCTTGAATGAATCAATTTATTCTTCAAATTCTTAGCTCTGTGAAAGGTTACTCTGGGTCTTGGTCCCACAGCTCCTCCCACCACATCATCACTTAGTAAAATGGGCCAGTTTCTATACACTGTAGAGATATGTAAATATTAGATCTGAATATTAAGTCCTCTTTTGTAAGTTTAAATGACTCACAATCTAGTAGTTTTCTGATAGAGAAACACTCGTAACATAACTGATAACTTCCTGCTTGTATTTCAGAAAATTTTGTATATATTATAATATGTTTCATTTACTTTCTCTTCATTTTTCCCTTTTTAGGTGCCACTTACCTATCCTATCTTGGCTCCTACCTACATGGTTGGCATTTGCCCCAATGGAGTTTGGCAGCCTCCATGCTTGTTAGTTCCTGGATACAAGCACCTTTAGGATGTGGTAGTGTCACAGTTCATCCTCCCTTATATATTTATTTATAAAAATCACATATATATAAAATATGTCTTTAAAATGTCTCGAGTAGTACCTTTAGAGCCTTTTGCACATATTGTTTGGATAATTATTTCTAACAGTGAAAGGCATATGTATACCATTATGTAGCCTTGAACAGGTATTACTGTCACTTAGAGAAATAATGACATGACATTGCTGAACTTGGTATATTTAAAGACTGGATCTTACTTCGAGGAGAAGCTCTTGCAGCAGGTTACACATTGAGGACTGGAACCACCTGGCGGCAGTTCTGGCAACTTTTTCTGTAGTAGTATTGACGTGGGAATGCCCTCCACCGACGTCGGCTCCACCCCTGACGTCGCCCTGTATAAGGGAGGAGTTCCCCATGTGCTCCAGTTCTTTCCCGCCGCATAGTCAGGATTAGTTCACTCGGTTTCGGCTTAGTACCGATTGCTCTTTCTCCACCAGATTTTCGTGTTTTTTCAGTACTGTTTAGCTTCTGTGTCATCACATCTTAACAAGTGTACTTGTGGGCGACAAATTCTCACTAAGGATGGTCATTCGGCATGCCTTTATTGTCTGGGGCCCGACCACAACACCAACGCCTGCCCTTATTGCCAGGCCTTTAACTTGCGGACGAAATCAGGCACCAGAAGTCTCTTGCAGCCTTCCTCGCCGAGACGAAATTAGCCGCCATGGAACGGGCCTTCTCCTTGGGAGAATCTGATCCTCCTCCAGCCCACAGGCCTCAGAAGCATCAGAAGCAAGACAGGGGAAGGTCTCACTCAAAACATAGGTCTTCAGGATCAAAGTCCGGGTCACCAGGGCATGACTCCCGCCTTACAGCCCTAAAGCCTTCTTCTGCTGTCTCCAGGCCTGCTTCTCTTCAACTGCTGAAAGTTTCTTAGCCCACCGAGACATCAAAGGCACAGGTAAGGTCTCCTCCCACTCGGTCTCTTCTTCAAAGGCTGACTCCCAGGAGTCGAGCAAGGCCTCTGGGTCTTCGGGTGGCAGGGCCTCCTCCTTGCCTCCTAAATCGCGGGACACTGACTGATGCCAGCCTCCGGCTACTGACCAGCGCTCAGCAGAGAAGTCCGACAGCCATAAGGCCGACCGTCGCAAGACTCACGCCACTGAAGGACGTTCGTTGGCCCACAAGGAGAACCGGACGCAGGACCCTCGTCTGCCCATGACTCTCTCAGCCCCGGTCCCGGCGATGGTCATTCCGCTGCCAGTTGTGGTCCGTCCAACGCCAGTCCTTTTGGCGACACCCGACATCAGCTCCAGTACCCCATCTCTGCGGTCGCCAGTCCGATCGACGCTGGAGCCTGATGACGGTGGTGCTGACACTGCCCCAACATCCTCTCTTAGGCCGACACCAGTTGTCAAGGGTACGGACCCGACGCTGCTCCCCGCAGATGGCGGGGTGGGGCAAGCTCGGGTGCTCCTCCACCTACACCTGAATCCCCTGGATTACACCTCTCTCAGGTGAAGGGGCTTTTCACCCACTGGTAGGATATAGTAAAAAAAGGATCTGCCAGTTGCTGCGCCTCCACCCACTCCGGTACCGGTTCCAGACCCAGTTGAACTGGGGAATTGTGGGGCAGATGAGGTGCCCCCTCCTAAGAAACACACAAAGAAATCTAGGAGGGATAGGTCCAGTAGCTCCTCCCACTCTCCCTCTCTTCCTCCAGAAAAGAGGTGCAAAAGAAAGAGGCATAGTCCCTCCCCCGCCACCTCTCCAGACTCCTATGTAGACTTGGACTCTTCTTCCTTTGACGCCTACTCGGAGCCAGACCTAGGGGACATGGAGGGTCTACCTAAATCCCCTCCAGATGATCGCAGCTTCATGGAGGTGATGAGGCACATATAGGCCAACATGGGTTGGGACACTGAGGCCCTAGACCCCAAGCAACTGCAGCTGGCTAAATACCTCCGCCAAAAAGACCCAAAGCCGGTGGTCATCCCTCCCATGGTCGACACCTTCGAGGATGTTTATTTATTTATTATTTAGCTTTTGTTAACCAGGTAGGTACACTAGACAATACATTGCCTATTTTCAGGTACCACCCGGGAAAGTACAGGAAATGCAGGTACAGATGCATTGAAATGCAGGTACAGATTACATTGGGTATAGAAAGTGCAGGTACAGAACGAATAATAATTACACTGAAATGCAGGCACAGTTACGTGGGACAGTACAGTACAAATATAGTCAGCTTACAGAGTCAGCACAGATGATTCATGCGCTAAGTTACGCCATTTAGCCAAAGAGGCTGAGCAGGTGCAACACTTATCAATGGAGACATTGCAGACACTGGTTAAATGAATACAGTTACCAGAGGGGGGCCCCCTCCTCACAAACAATGTGGTAGGTTGAATGGATTGGCATAAGGGCAGGGTGAAGGTATGGGGGTCATGGAGGCATGAGACAGGAACAAGCCGAGGCAGGTTTCAGGTGGTCCCAAAGGGAGGACCTGAGGTGGCCCTGGGAGGGGGTGGAATGAATCCAGTCAGGAAGGGCATTCCAGAGTCTGGGGGCAGTCAAGATGAAGTCTCTGCCACCCATTTGAGTGCGAATGGCCGGTATCTTAAGAGGTGCAGTGCCCAGGGACCTAAGGGAGTAGCGGGGGCCACTGGTGTCATAAGTTCAGCCAGCTCCGGGGGGGGGGTGCCAGTCTGTATACGTTTATCCGTGAAGCACCCCAGGACAAAGTCCAAGTAGTGAGATGGGGAGAGCCAGCTCAGCCTACTGTACAGATCACAGTGATGGGTGAGGCGGGGGGTCACTAGGGCATAGCGACAGATGTTATTGTCTGAAACAGACCATCTGGAGAGGTGAACTTTAGAGGTGTGGGCAAACAGCAAGCAACAACAGGCAAGGGAGGGGAGGAACACCCCCGTGCCAGAGCCAGTCGGGTGGCAGGGGTAAGGTTACTCTTTGCCCTGTATGCCAAACCCAATTTACAGTGGACTGTTTTGCAAACATTCTGTATATGAAGTCCTAGGTCAAGCTGAGGGTCAAGAGACATGCCCAGGTATTTGATGGTGGTAGCAACGGGGATTGGAGCGCCATCACGTCCGGCAACATGCAGAGCGGCACAGGAAGCCTTGATCTTGGCCCGGGACCCAAAGAGCATGGCCTGGGTTTTTTTGAGGTTAAGGACCAGCTTATGGGACTCGATCCAGGACTGGATGCTCTTGAAGTTCTCACTCAATTTACAGTTGATATCCCCGATGTCACAAGAGTGAGTGAGGAAGACCAGATCGTCTGCATATAGGGTTGAGCTGCAGTGGGCAGTGACTGAGGGTAGAGCATTAATGAAGGTAGAGAAGAGCAGAAGGTCAAGGACTGAGCCCTGTGGGACACCCAAGGTGACAGGAGTGGTCTCTGAGAGCACCCTGTTGAATTTGACCAGTTGATGCCTGCCGTGTAAGTAGTTAGAGAACCACCGTAGGACCTGGGACGATGTAGCAAGTGCCCCCAGCTAGGCACAGAGGAGGGTGTGATCCACAAGGTTGAAAGCCTTGGAGAGGTCAACAAAGACGGCCCCCGTGAACTTACCCTGGTCCATCGCAGATCTTATCCCAGAGGTGACTGAGACAAGGGCAGAGGAGGTACATATGCCCTTTCCTGAAGCTGTGCTACTCCAGGGACAGTAGCTCGTAACGTTGTATGTAATCTGAGAGTTTTACAGCAACTACCTTTTCCAGCAGTTTGCTAACCCCTGACAGTATGGCTACAGGGCGGTAATTGTCTATGACCCTTGGGTTACCCTGTTTGAGGATAAGGAACACTCTGGCTACCTTCTATTTTTCAGGGATAACACCAGATGAGAGGGATAGGTTGAAGATGTGGACCGGGGGAGGAGTCAATATAAGAGGCTCTAGAGCTTAGGCTCTAGGCCATCATGTCTTGCACTGGAGTGGGGAGAGAGGCCAGAGAGCAATCTCAACATCTCAGGTAACCAACACCGCCTTAAAGTAGAAGGGCGGCCGGGAGACCAGGGCCAAGGGTGGAGCCGCATACAGTCCGTTAGTGACAGCCTCGCTGTGGGGAGGCATGGGTGAGAGTGCTGACAAATCTGTGAAGTGTTTGTGAAGGCCGCTGAGATGGAGAGTGGATTGTTACAGCTAACACCTGATGAGGATATCAGAGGCCTCTCGTGAGGAGGAGCCACTTACAATGTTTTTGATGCATCTCCAGAACTGCCTGGGGTCCTTGGCTGCGTCCTCAAGGGCACTCTTGCAGAATTCACTTTTAGCCACCCGTATAGCTTTCTTACAGTCGTTCCTAAGTTCCCTGTACTGCTGGAAGAGGGTTTGGTCAAGCGTGACCTTGAAAGCGGACCATCTCCTGTCCCTGGCCCTCATGAGGGCAAGGAGGCTCCCATGCAACCATTTGGTGGCTGCTCCCCTGACCCTTCTCCTGATGAGGGGGGGTATGCTTCTCCAGTAGGGCCCCAAAGGTATTGATAAAGTGGTCAGCAGCAGAGGAGGGGTCATGTGCATGCCACACTCCTAACCAGTCAGTAGAGTTGCGATCAGCCTGAAATGAGTCAGGGTCAAACCTGGAGAAGTCCCTAACCTGTATGATTTTGTAGGGAATTTTCAGGGTTCCATACACAGAACACTGGGGAGTGATCAGAGATGGAGTCAGAGAGGACACCTGATAAGGCAATCCTCTCAGGCCTATTGGATAGAATCCAGTCTAGTAGAGAACTGGACCCACCTGTGGTTGACTGCCTTGTAGGTTCCTTAATGAGCTGAGTCAGCGATAAGCCTGCCAGCAAAGGGTCATACGACTTGGTGTTACCACCGAGCCAGTTTAGATTGAGGTCGCCCAGAATCAAGAGTTCATTAGCCGCTGCCGCAGCACCTGTGGCGTCCAATAGTGAGGACAGCCCCAGTAAACCCCCTGGTGGGAGGACTGTACGCGCACACTATGTGTAGCTTCTTAGAGTTACCCAACAACAGCACTATATGAAGGTGCTCACAGGGAGACTGGAGAGGCTGTTGGGAGGGTAGCACCATTAGGTTGAAGTGACTCCTGAAGTAGACCAGAATGCCATCCCCCCTTTTCTTTCCTGGCCTGTCTGCCTTGACTGGGTCATACCCAGGAAGCTTACAGGCGGAGTCCAGGGTAGTGGGCTTCAGCCAGGTTTCGGTGATCCCAAAGACGTCTGGCTTGTGTCGATGGGCCCAGACAAGGAGTTCCGCCATGTTGGGCAGGAGGCTACGTATGTTCAGATGTGCTATTTTTTGTCCTTTGTGCGACTCCCACCCAAGTGATGCCGGAGTAGTCTGGTAGCAGGGACCTGGGTTGGACTCAGTGTCCCCTGCCAATGCCAGGGACAGTAGCACTAGCCATAGGAGATATCTGAGGTGTCTGAAGCATTTGTGACAACTTCTAGCAGGTGCTTTCCACCCTCGCCGCTTGACTTAAGTGACAGGGCCCAGGACACACCATAGAGCATGACAGCCAATGGCTGGGGGAGGCAGGCCAGCCCTGGCAATGAGGTTGGAAATGGTGAAGTCTGTTTCCAGGTGCTGGCCAGTCGGTAGCCTAGATCTTCCTTTGGGGGAGGAACTCCCACCCGGGGGCCGGTGAGCAGCATGGTGAGGCAGATTAGAAAGATGGCCAGGGCCCAGCGTTGGCAAGGATTTAGAAACCCCATGGTAAGGTGGCCGTGGCAGTGCACAATCGCCCTACTTATAATTGACTGGTTCCTAGTGGAATACCAGTAACGGGCAGAGCCCTGGAGTTGACTGCTTAAAACAGCAGCTATGGCAGCGCCTGGGGTACTTGGAGAGTAGGCGGGCGTGATGGCATGGATGTTGTGGGCACAATTGTGTGAGAACAGGAGTAGACTCTGAAAGGGGGCTAGAACAATCGTGTAGTTACACAGGGAGCCCCACTGATAGGGTCAGTATGGGTACAACCATGGATCAGATTAACTAGGCCAGCACTGAGATTCCTCAGCTGTGATCTATAAGGTTTCAACAGAAAATCAGTTAGGCAAGTTCAGAGATCCTCACAGCAAACTACTGTAGGGGATAAGCATAAGAGCAGGGTCTTGCGCTTGTCACATGTAAGTAGGTCAGAGGATACCCCAGTCAAGACCAGGGGTGTGACATACAGTGATGTACTGGGCGGTGCTGTGGGGAAGGAGGAGTGGCCAATGACTATGTAATGGGAGGAGGGAACGGAGCGGGTGGGAGGGCAATTTCTTCCAGACTAAGGGACACTGATTCAAAAGAGGTACCAGGTGTAAATTGCAGACAGTCCCAGGCTGAGGAAACCCAGCACCAGTGCACAGTCAATTACAAGTAAGTTCACAAAAATGCTACCTGCAGCAGTCGGAGTTCCTGCTGCAAATTGTGGTTCCTTTGTCTGTGTGGGCGATGAGGTCCGATTTCAGCCCACGGAGCTAGGGCAAAAGCGAGTGGTCTTGGGGAAGGCACGACAGCAAGCGGCACCTCGACCCCAAGCAGCTTCAGCAATCTTCCCATTCCTGGGGGGGCGTGCCCACTTGCAGCGGGAGCTCCCTCTCCTCCCCACGCAGTAGCTCCAATAAGGTTCTGGTGAGACACAAGGCTCCCAGGCAAGCCTCTATGAGGACTAGGGCATGGCTGCATCACGCACGGTGGACCCAATCAGGACTAAGGGACAGTGATTCAAAAAGGGTGCCAGATGTAAATCACCGACAGTCACCCGGGCAACCTGGAAGCGTCCTCATTCCTCCTCCACCGCACCCAAGAAGGCTCACTGGCTCTTTCCTGGGCACCAGCGGACCACCCCTTTCTGGCCGAACCACCTGTTGCGGACTCTGTGGTGATTTCAGTGGCTCATGATCATTCGCAGAGGCCAAAACATCTGAGCACCCAGCCACCTGACAGAGAGTCAAAGCAGCTGGATTCCATGGGCTGTAAGGTGTACTCTGCTGTGACCTGCAGCATCATCAGGAGTCTCAACTTCCTGATGCATATGGTCCAATTCCAGAACACCCTTTGGGAACAAGGATTGGACATTGTGCAGAGCATGCCTGATTGTCCTCTGCGGACAGAGCTTGCCAAGCTGTTGCAGACCAGCTCAGATGTGGGTACTCACGTTCTGCGGTCGGCCTGTGACTCTGCGGACACCTCTTCCAGGGCAGCTGCCACTGGCATTTGCCTCCGACGCCATACATAGCTTCGATCCAGATGTCCAAACCAACCTTCTGGATGCTCTGTTTAAAGGCTCCGTGCTCTTTGGCAAGGACATGGAGCGGATTATCACCAGGCTTCAGGACTCCGGAAAGGCCTTCCATTCCGTGCAGTCCATATACTGCCCAAAACAGTGGCAAGCTCACAAGCCTCTGTTTCATAGCCATGGGGCACATCAGCCACAGCAACCTCTTTTTCAGCAGCATGCACAGTGAGGAGGCTTTGGTCGTAGAGGCGGAGCCAGAGGCAGTGCGGCTTCCACCTCTACACCACCTAAAGCAGCCACTGCTGCCCTCCCTCCCCCACCAAATGCCTGACTATCCAGGCAACCCCCCTCCTCTGGTCCATCAACCAGAGGAGCCGGTCGGAGGCCGCTTTTCACTGTACGCGGATGCATGGGGTCAGGTGACCTCCGACCAGTGGGTACTGGAGCTCGTGAAGTTCGGCATTCCATAGAGTTCAAATCCATTCTCCCCCGACAGATCACCACCCCCATCCCGATACCCAAAGAAGCACAAAGCTCTGATCCGGCGGGAGATCTCTTCCCTGCTGGACAAAAGTGCCATCGAGCCGGTTTCACTGACCACATCAGGGAAAGGGTTATTTTTCCACTTCTTCCTTGTTCTGAAGAAGTCTGGGAATCTCAGACCCATTCTGTACTTCAGCGATCTAAACCTGTGGGTCTCCTACAACAGATTCAGGATGGTTTCTCTTCCTTCTCTCCTCCCTCTCATGTCGGCAGGAGATTGACTGGTGTCTCTGGACATGCAGGACACTTACCTGCATATTCCCATCGCCAGACGCCATCGAAGATTCCTAAGGTTCAGGTTCGAAGATGAGGACTATCAGTTCCGAGTCCTCCCCTTCGGTCTTTCCTCGGCCCCCAGGGTCTTCACCAAGTGCCTGGCAGTCATGGCCGCAGCACTTCGAAGACAGGGCCATTTTGTGTTTCCTTACCTGGACAACTGGCTCCTCCTGGCCCCCTCCAGGTCTTGCCTGTCAGAAACTATCAAGGATTCTATCTCACTTTTCCAGAGTCTCGGAATCACCATCAACAGGGACAAATCTCATCTGTCCCCTACTCAGATTCTCCAGTTCATTGGAGCTCTTCTGGACACCACTCTCGGGGAGGTTTTTCTTCCCTCCGACAGAGTGGATCGCGTTCGGATCATCGTGTCCCAGATCTCATTAGCCTCAAAGGTGCCAGCTTGGCTCCTCCTCAGGCTGTTGGGCCACATGGCTGCTGCCATAGTCTCAGTCCCTCTGGCGCGGTGGTGCATGAAGACCATTCAGTGGTCCCTGAGAGTCCAGCGGGATCAAACTTCAGACAGCCTGGACGCCTTGATCAGGATTTCGGAGCCAGTCAGCCGAGAGCTTTGCTGGTGGATGTCGTCCAAAAATCTGCTGGGGGGGCATCACCTTCCAATCTGGGGTGCCGTCCCAGTCTCTGACCATGGACACCTCATCTCAGGGATGGGGTACACACTTTGGGAACCATCGTACCCAGGGTTCCTGGTCTTCCACGGAAGCGAACCTGCACATCGGTGTCCTGGAAATGAGAGCTGTGCTTATGCACTACAAGCCCTGGCCTCGGTCTTAGCACCTGGCCATCTCTTGGTGCAGACAGACAGCACTTCGGTGATGTTCTACATCAACAAACAGGGCAGCACACATTCCTATCCCCTTTGCAGGGAAGCCATGAGGGTTTGGGATTGGGCCCTAGAGCATCGTCTGTTTCTGACAGCAGTGCATGTTCCCGGGCTTCAAAATGTGCTAGCCGACATGCTCAGCAAGACAAGATCACAAGCCCATGAATGGGAATTGCTTCAAGAGGTTCCAGATCTTCTGTCTATGGGGACGCCAGAGGTGGGCCTTTTTGCATTACAGTCCAACACAAAACTGCCTAATTCTTGCTCGCTAGGTTCAGAGCCTGGAGCTTTTTGGCAAAACGCTTGTCCCTCTGTTGGAGTGGGAAGTTCCTGTATGCCTTCCCTCCTTCTCCACTCGTTCAGAAGGTCCTTCTCAAGGCTCAGTTGGAACCTTCCACCATTATCTTGATTGCTCCGCTATGGCCTCATCAAATCTGATTTCCCTTACTACAGCGTCTAGCGGCAGAGTCGCCAATGCCTCTTCCTCTCTCCTTGCACCTACTGTCGCAGGGCAGGAGGTCCCTGTTGCACCCGAACTTACGTTCTCTTCACCTGCATGCCTGGCTCCTCAGGACTTAGCTAAGGTCCGTTTTGGGGTGTCCGATCAGGTTGCTCAGGTGTTGGTTGAGGCACGGAAACCTGCCACCAGGGCCACTTATGCTGTGCTCTTAAATGTACCTTTCACTTGTTTTTTGCCTGATTTTCATGTATGTACCTTGTAATTTTCCAGGTCACACCTGATAATAGGCACTTGGTTGTCTAGTGTGCTTACCCGGTTAACAAAAGCAAATAAATAAATAACTAATAGGTCGACATCGAGGCCAATTAAAGTTCACTCTACCGGGGCTATCACTATCTACTATCTACTTTGCAGCGCTGAAGAGGGTACTGACAGCAAATACCTGTGCTGCTGCTACCTGGAGTTCTGTCCATACCTTCGTCAGGTGCTATAGCCTCGACATATTTTCCAGACACAGAGCAGGGTTTGGCCTTGTGGTTTTGCAAGGCCTGGTTTCCTGAGGGATCTTCCCTTCTCTTGCTGCCCTTTTCTTGCTGTTTTTCCCCCTCCCAGGGGTTCTTATAAATTCATATTGCTTGGGACTCAGTCCTCAATGTGAAACCAGCTGCAAGAGCTTCTCCTCAAAATAAGATAATACAGTTATGTAAGTACTTACCGTAACAGTAGATCTTCGAGAGAAGCTCTTGCAGCAGGTATATTTCCCGCCCACCTTCCCCCAAGGACCAGGACCTGTTCAGGCTGGTATTGCTTCATCTTTGAGGGGTTGTCCATTGACAATCAGTTTCTAACTTGCCTATCGTTTTCTTGCCTGACAGGGTGGGGGCGTTTAAGAACTGGAGCATGTGGGGAACTCCTCCCTTATATAGGGCAACGCTGGTGGGGCGTTCCCACGTCGGTACTACTACAGAAAAAGTTGCTGGAACTGCCGCCAGTCCTCAATGTGAAACCTGCTGCAATAGCTTCTCTCAAAGATCTACTGTTATGGTAAGTTCTTATGTAACTGTACTTTTGTCTTGGTAGCTCCACTCCCTTGAAGACTCATTGAGTTGAGGCACTAGGGGCAGTTACCCGGAACTCCTGCCTGTAAACTTTTGTTGTATGCACTCAGTCACCAGTAAAATGAAAGTCTGAAGCATCTATATGAGTGCATTGTGGTTCTTTGCGCAGTTCTGCTTTCTGGATTACTCCCTACTAGATCCTAGTGGCCACTGTACTCCAGCTGTCCATATTGTTGATGAAACCTGTTTGAGTTTGTTGTTTTGGGGCATCAGTGACTTGAGTCTTTGGGATATCACCTTGCTAAAAGGGGGAATTATTTGTTGGTGGGTGAATGTGTTCTCTTTAGGATAGTATAGTTAGGATTTTTTTCTTGCATGCTTCATAAGAATCTGATGGTTGCACAGAGTGCACCAGGGACAGTGGTTTGAAAACCGAGCTACAGCCTATCAACGTTCCACTATTAGCAAAGGTTCTATTACACATTTTGCTCCGGGGTAGTTGAATGATGAAGGCTAACTGCATATGTCAGAATACGGTAGAGATTCCCTTGGAAGAAGCAAGATTACTATGGTAAGTAATTTTTTCTTATCTGTGCAGCACCAAGTTGTGCATTGGAAAAAGAGTAATGTGCTCTGGGATGGACCAGTTTCCAGTTGCCTTGGTAGCGCAGCTAGTAATGTAACCGTAACGGTATTCCAGGTGACCTGGATTCAAGTCCTGCTGAGGCACTTACTTCTTTCTCTTGCTTGTTTGTATGTGTTCCATGAATATACACATTGCAGTTTGT
This sequence comes from Neoceratodus forsteri, assembly GCA_016271365.2. Lineage (NCBI taxonomy): Eukaryota > Metazoa > Chordata > Ceratodontiformes > Ceratodontidae > Neoceratodus > Neoceratodus forsteri. The sequence goes on from CM057449.1 coordinate 1,736,793,270, forward strand.
GATTGAAAATGTAATTATCTGTGCAGCATCACGTTGTGCATTGGCGAAAGAGTAATGTGCGCTGGGATGGCTCAGTTGCCTTGGTGGTGTAGCCGGTAACTTAACCGGAACAGTATTCCGGGTGGCCTGGATTCAAGTCCCAGCTGAGGTCTATTAGCTGCCTGCCCACTCGGTCTGCTGGGAGCTCTGGATATGGGTACCAACCACATCTTGCCTCTCTATTGGTTCCATTTCACCCTGGGGCACCTCCTGGTCCTCAGCAACCCCATATTGTCCCCTCCCCCCAAATTTGTACTTTCCATCCCTCACCGCCTACCATCCCCCTCCTTATGATACCTGATATATAAATATAGAATAGAACATTTAAAAAAGAGATCCTGTGTTAGAACTGCAACAGCCAGGAGCAACTAGCATTATTAAATATTTTGTTTGGGATCCCCAACAGCTGGCCTTCAGTTGATACCACACCGTGGCCCAGCATCAGGCATGCAGCTGCCTGCCGTGTGCACATATTTATAGACTGCTTTGGGAGCTCCCAAGGGACTTTGGGATACTGGTGCACCTGAGGATAGTGGGATTTGTGTGGGTGGGAGAGGAGATCTGCGATCGCTGTTTTACTTAAATTAACATTCCTCTCCCCTATCCAGAGCTCGTTCCTGTTCCACTAAAAATATCCCTTTCTTCAAAATTGAATTTATTCTGTCCTTTCCCATTGTAATGTTAACTTATTTTGCATGCATAAGACTATAGGTTGGGGGGTTGTGTATCAGTATAAGGGTCTCCTGTAAGTGAGGGTGGGGGTTGCATTGCTTTCCTGTGGTGCAGTACCCTGGCAGCAATCTTTTAAAAGGATCCTTATAGCTGGAGGCAGCTTGCCACATTCCACTTAACTTCAGACCCTCCAAATTCAAGTGCAGCTTACCCAGAGGCCTTATATACTGTACCAGGAAACCATCATTCAGGCTTAGTCTCGGGGTGGGGCCGGGGTGGCTGCATGTAAATAAATCCAAACCACACCTAAGCGTTTTTGTTGAAAATAAATATATCTACTTGCATAAAGTTCCAGTCTGTATCTAGTTACTATTCTTCATATATCTGGATTTTCCTGTACACAAAGATATGATTGCAACCTGTGTATTCACAGATTCTGTTGGCAGATAAGGACCTTCAGGCCCATTCAGTCTGCCCGTTTACGGTAGCCAGCAAAGCGACCAGTGACCCTTATTGGTCATTAGCTTAACTTTTTCTTCCTATCTCTATTTTTCCTTTGTTTCTGTTCCATACATGTTTAAAACCCGCCACAGTACGGGCTGCCACCACCTCCTGGGGCAGGCTATTCCATGCATCCACCAACCTTTCCATGAAGAAGAACTTCCTAATATTTCCCCTTATGCGGCCACCCTTCAATCTCACGTTGTGTTCTCTTGTCCTGGCACTACTGTTGAGCTTGAATATGTTGTCCCCTTCCACCTTGCTTATGCTCTTCAGGCACTTGAGTGTTTCTATTATGTTACCTCTCTCCCTTCTCTGTTGCAGCACGTACAAATTTAGGTCCCTCACTCTCTCCTTGTAAGGCTTGTGATGTAATCTGTATTGATTTTATTTTCTTACACCAGTTGAAATTTTTATATGTCTGTATAGATTCCATGTCAGTGCACCTTTATCCTTTCTTTTAGCTGATAAATTATCTCATCAAATGGCCTAAAATATATCTGGTAAAGCAGATGGCCTAGGCCTATGGGAAATACCTTGGTTGCGATACATTCTAACATTGGAGACAGAACCCCCCATGCTGTATAATCAGTTTCCTCCTCTATGCACATTTTAGGAATTCTGCATTTGTGCAAAAGAAAGTGCTTCAATATAAATACTATATTTTTCTCTATAATATATGCTTTTAATGGTAGCTGACCCAATTCAGCTCTAAGAATCGGGGCTGGTACTGCTCAAGGGTCCTTGAGAATGAATCTATGTAACTTATTTAACTGTACTTCCAAAATCTTTGAATTATATGGAGCCCATATCTCTGCTGCATAAAGTAAACTGACCCGTATGTTTGCTTCTGTAACTTTCAATAATCCTTTTACTGAGCCATTGCCCATCTGTGTAGTAAACCTACTAAATGTGTTTAACTAATTTAAGATGCTCCAACCATTTAGTGCTTTGAGAAAAATGAAAAATGCACACCCAAATAAGGATACTATTTGACTGTAGCTAGCTTTCTCTATTTATATACAGAGAAGGCAACTTTTTCTGTTTGTGTCCGAATACCAACACATTTGTTTTATCTTTATCACTAATCTACGATCTCTGCATAATTTGGCTAACAGATTCACTTTTCGTTGCAACCCCAATAATGAGTTTGATATTAATACAATGTCATCAGCAAAAGCCAGAACCGAAATGTTTTTGTTTTTAATAGAAGGGGAATGGAATTCTGGTTTATCCAACTTTTCGATTATGGAATTTATATATAAATTAAACAGTATAGGGGCCAATAAGCACCCTTGCCTTACCCCAAGATTAGTTTTGATTTCTGCTGCTAAGTCCCCTTTTTGGTTGTATTTGACTTTTAGTCATGTGTCCTAGTGAAGTCTAATTATAATGTCTAAAAGTGAAGGATCCATATCATATGATTTTAATTTGTTCCATAATATTATATGATTAACAGAGTCAAACACTGTTTTTAGATGTACAAAACAGCAGAAAAGTTTTTCTTTTTTAATTTCCACATATTTCCATATTGGATGGAACAACACATTAACAGTGTTGGATTGTAGACCTTCCTTCCCTAAATCCATTCTGGAATTCACTCAATATATTAGTCTCCTCCACCCATGTCCTTAGTCTGTTTAATAATATATGACAAAAGATCTTCTGAGATGTATCGATCAGACTAATTGGTCTATTCATTGATGGTTCCATAGGGTTTCCTTTTTTCTTATGTATTGGACATATGAGGCTTCCTTTCCAACTATGTGGAACTCCTTCACTCTGCATTATTTTATTGAAAATCACATAAAGAATGGGTAACCACCATTCAGGGAAGTATCTATAAACTTCAGCTATTAGTAAGTCTGGACCTGGTGCTTTGTTATTCCGTAAGCATGAAAAAGCCTTCATAATTTCTTCCTGTTGAATAGGTTTTGGGAAATACTGGGTCTCTTCCTCTTGATTCAAAGAAATTTCCTCTTGTTGGGAATAATATAAATGAGATAAAAAAATCTTCCCAAATACTTGGCATGATAAAAGCTTTGATTCCCTTTACAGACTGCTGATGGCCTTGACTAACCAATGTCCAATCTTTATAATTGTTCTTTTCTTGAACTGCTTGTCTTAAGTTTCATCCACCTTTGTTACTGGTCCTTTTTCCTCTCCTTCTCCAAAACTTACTTATAACTTTTCCTTGATTGGTTTAGTTGACTCAACCTTTCCTTATTAGGATTCTGTCTTGTTAGTCTGATTTACGTATTCAGATATCTTTTAGCTTTTTACAGATGGCATTAAACCAAGTATTCTCATTTTTGTTCTTTTTAACAGGTTGAAGTAAGAAGGGTCTAATATAGCTTATTATTTTCTGCCAGTTCTCGTTTATATTTCCCATATCCTCCGCTTTTAAGATTATTTCCTGTCTACAATTATATAAATAATCCACATAAAAAATTCCCTTGAAGAACTGTGGAGTGCGAACTTCCCATCTTAGTTTCTGAAAATGTATTATTTTGCTTTTTTGTGCTATACATTGATCCTCTGTTTTAATATTATTTTTAATTACAGTCCTAATTCTTAGTTCAAGGGGAGAATGACTAGATTCTGGGCGGTATAATACCTTTAACGATGTTGATATTTTGACAGCATCCAGTTAGCCCGTACTAAATCTATAGCTGAGGATCCCAATGGTCCAACAAATGTGTATGCTCTTTCGTAGTCTCCCTGAATCTTCCCATTCAACAAACAGCAGTTAGTGTCTTCCATTGCCTGAAGTAAAGTCCTGCCTTGTTTGTTTATTTTAGTATCTCTAGCCTGTCTAACTTGTCTTGTATTTAGATTTAATCCTGGTACATTTTGTCCAGTATCCAAATGTAAATTAGCAAATGTAGTTGCTTGAGCTACTCTGACATTAAAATCTCCTGTAATTACCAAAGGCAGGATCAGATAATTACTAATTAATTCTTCCATAAATGCTACATATCTTGTCCAGTCATGCTCTGGGGATGCATTTTCTGTAGCTGGTGACATATTTATGTTTAATTGTACCATTTTTAAACTTTCAGATTCCAATAGAAGTGGAAGTATAGTTTTCACATTTGAAGTCAATTGAACTATCTTTAAGTTCATGGATGTCCTTACCTAAGTTGCTATTCCAGCCCAAGATCTACCGTTATTTTTAATTTTTGTGGCAGAGATAGAGTAACCAGCATAACCTGCTGTCAAAGGAACAGTATTTCCACTACACCAGGTCTCTTGGAAACAGAGTACATCATGTTTCTCTAAAAATTTTCTACAATCAGGGTCAGCTAATTTAATTGACAAAATGGATGTTTCCATGTCTCCACCAATAGGGCCCTGATACACATGTTGTGACCCCAGTCGTTCTAGCATAGAAACATAGAAACATAGAATTTGACGGCAGATAAGGACCGCTTGGACCACCCAGTCTGCCCATTTCCCTACCTACTGGATAAGCTGCAGATCCTAGTTAACCAGCAGCCTACTTCTTCCTACCCCACCCCCCATAATTGCCTTATGACTATCCCATGCATGCTTGAATTCCACCACTGATTTTGACTCCACAAACCTTCCTCCGAAGGCCGCTCCATGCATCCACAACCCTCTCTGTGAAAAATACTTCCTTAAAATTACCTCTGAGCCGCCCCCCATCTTCAAATTGTGCCCTCTTGTTCTTGCACACCTCTTTTTGAAAGATGCTACCCTTCTGGACTTTGTTGATTCCCTTGAGGTACTTGGAAAGTTTCTATCATGTCCCCCTCTCCTCCTTTCCTCGAGGCTATACATATTAAGCTCCTTAAGTCTCTCTTCATATGTCTTCCGGTGCAGACCCTGCACCATTTTAGTTGCCCTCCTCTGGACAGCTTCCATCCTGTCTATGTCTTTCGGAGATTGGGTCTCAGAACTGCACAGTACTCCAGATGGGGTCTCACCAGCTGTCTGTACAGAGGGATAATAACTTCCTGTTTTCTACTGGTGATGCCTCTCCTATGCATCCCAGTATTCCCCAGCCTCCTTGCTGCCTCCCACATTGCTTGCCCATCTTTAGGTCATCTGATATGACTACCCCAGGTCCCTTTCCATTTTGTTTTGTTAGTATCTCACCCCATTGTGTACTCTTCCCCTGGGTTTTTGTTTCCCAGGTGCATTACCTTGCACTTCTTAGCATTGAATCTAAGCTGCCATACATTTGACCATTCCTCTAACCTTGCCAAGTCCCTTCTCATCCTTTCCACCCCACCCTGTGCATCAACTCTGTTGCAGATCTTAGTGTCATCTGCAAAGAGACATACTTTTCCTTCCAGTCCAATCCTCTCTGGCTCTAGCCTTTCAGATCTATTTTCTGTATCAACAGATTATAATCTTCCCGTTTTCCAAAGTATTTGCCTAAGTGTTTGGGCTTCTACCACACAGAGCACTGGCAAGTCTAGTACTGATGATTTCTTGTATATAAGTTCTACAAATTTAGAATTTGTGAAAGTAATGTCTATTTGTGAACAATAGGTTTCTTGCTCATGTATCTTGATCCATGCTATGTTATTTCTGGCAATAGATGTATCCAGAACTGTTGAGAGAACTAAGGCTAATTCTGATTTAATGTTACCTATTGAATCTCTCCCTGAGACCTTCCAGCTAAACAATGTAAGGGTCTTACTTTCCCAAAAGTTAACCTTTGTGTTGGTATTGTCAGAAATTACCTCCAAGGACCTACTATACCAGTCCTTCAGGTCTTCTGCCTTTTCCTTCCTTTCTGTTCCTATAGCTAGGGACTCAATTCCTGGTACCACAGGCACTAGCTGTGGAGGTAGCATCTGAATACCCTTCATTCCGAGTTCCCCTTCTTTCTACCAAATTAGTTTGCCCATTTCTGAAGAACTACAGTAAATAAGGACACAATCTCTTTTTTGCATGTTTGATGGTCTAGTTATATATATGTCCTTATGGGGATCCGATATATGTAATAATTTAATTACCCAGTCTTTCAAAATCTGGGGAGTTTCATGGTATAACTGGTGTATTTCATAAAGTTCCAATAAGAATTCCAAATTTGGCATCACCTTTGACCCGGAAGAGGTTTCATCTCCTTGTATTAGTGAGTCTCTGGCTACAGTACTTCCTATTTCTTTCCCAGCATATGGCTGGATATTGCAATCCTCGGTCCCCGGTTACACATTAAAACATCCTTAGATAGTAAATCATTTACAACTGGAGGGATACTGAACTATAGTACTTCCTTTACATTTTCATTTGTTTCAGTTTCCATGTCCTTCCCCCCATTTCCATCTTCTTCAAAACCCAAGCTCACTATGTGGTACTTCTGTTGGTTCGGTTTGTCTATATTCCACATTGTTTTAGTTTTCACATCCTCTGTCTCTATTTGTCTTAGGCCTTTAGTCTGACTATTAACTTTGCATTTCCGACACTCCTCCTCCTCCTTTTAATTGCCTTTTTGGTTTTAATTATCCAGTCCTTCGAAGTCTCAGTGGATTTTCCATTATCAGTCAAGTCCTCGTACCTATCAAAGGGTGGGGGTAAGTTCACCTGAAGAGCTTTGGTTTCTTTTTGTGTATTTCTGCTTTCATTAAGCATTTGCTGATGTATCCAGCTGTTGGTTTTGAGCCTGTTGATTGCTTCTCATTTGGTCTAAAATTACTTTATTATAAACCATATCAGCATGCAAGTTTGATATCTCTTCCTTTAGTGCCCATACATTTTCCAGTATTATTATACTGACATAATATTTTTTTTTATCCTTTTCAGTATTTTCCTAGACAGTGAAGAACAGGATGTAAAATCACCCTCATTGGTAAAGACTCCGCTATCATAAATTACCTCAGTTTCACATGATAAAAGTTTCATAATTCTAGGCATAGGCTGTTCACGTATACTTTGAGGAGAAAACTTTAATGAGGGAGATTCCTCAGATAGCTGTATTCTGTTGTCACTTTTTAGTGTTTGTTCTGCTGCTATGTTTTTTAGCCCTTCTATTGTATATAGTTCACATAATTTATCACTGAATATAAATTATCTCCTTGTGGTACTCCCTGTTTTACATCTAATTTCTCCTGATAATCTCTTTCATCTAGGTAGGTAGATGTCCACAAGGAGATGGCTTCCTTCTCTTCACTATAATCCAATTCTGGCTGTGAATTAAGCCTTAGGGAACAAGTTTCTAACATTCTTATATCGTAAGATTCCAATGAGATGTCCTCATCATAGTGGCCATCAAGTAATGGAGTCTCTGGAGATTTTACGGGTTGAACATCTTCCTCTTTTTCCCTGACCCTGTAAGCATCTGGACTTGGGGCAGTGGCTGTAGTGGCCAAGGGAGTGGACTGTTGTAAAAAGGTGATTATAAGCTGGTTAGGGGTTTCTTTTTTCTTCTTGCCCTTTAATCCATCTTTCTCTGATAGCCCCTCCTTTAGGTTTCCCACCAAATTTTCCTTCAGACACTTCTGGGTTTTTTTTTCTATTATCCTTCATATTACCCTTTTTAGGTTCAGCCATAGTACTACTCATGTTTATTTCTACTATTTGTTGAGAAACAGAATTTGGTGAGGATAGTATCCCCCTCCTAGTATTTACCATATTGCACTGATTTTGCACTAGTTTCACACTAACAAATACAATTCCTAAAATAATAATATTGGTTCCACTTTGTATCAATTTATATTTCTTTTTAGGATTCTCTAGTCCCTGATAAGGTATCTGTCCCTCTTAGAGGTAGCTGATAGTTTATCCTAAAGTGCCAAGATAGTACAGAGAGTTGAAATAAACCAATTCCGAAGTATCCAATAACCATTTAAATTAGCATAGGTAAGTATAATAAATATATCAATCTATGGAAAGTCCAAAATTGAGTCACCACTGATCCCTTGTGTGTCCAATGGAATTAATTCCTTGCAAAAGATTATTACAGTCTCTGTGCAGTTTTTGTTCCTTTTTAAAGTTCAGTCTCTCTTCTGCTAAAGTTCAACTTGTCCTTGTTGGTGCAACAAATTCATTTCCTTGATTTCCCAATATTAAATGCTTCCAAAAAAAGGCCCTTCCATCTTCCTTATTTCCTCCTTCGGATAATTCCACTTGATATAAGTTGGGGTTCAAATCTTGTTTTTTAAAAGTTCAGGTGGAGTCAGACAATAAAATGAACTTATCCGGGATGTCCAGAACTTTGGAAAACTTCAAAGAAGCTGCCCTTTGGACTCCCTTCAATATAAGGACATTCGTGTTTCTAAGCATCTTTAAGTTTTTTGGTTCCTTTTCCCAGGATTTAGTTGTATCACAGGTGTCTGAAGCTGAGCCTCCTGGTTCTTACCTTCAATGGTAGATGTCGATCCAGAAGGTCTCAGGGTAGGTCTCTGAAGTGTTCCTCACAGGTATCCTCATGGTTCTTTGGAATCGGTTGAGGTACAGAGCTTTCCTTCTCCCTCACTGTACTGGGATCATGACAGGGTCTCCAGTGGGGGTTATTAGGTGGCCCATTGACTCCTCTGGGATAGCAGGTGAAAGACCCACCACAGCCTGTTAGCTCTGCACAGCAGGCTAGCCTTGGGTCAAAACCAATACCTTTGGTCACTTCTCTGAGGACATCGATGTTGACCGTCTGTGTCACTTTGGCTGTTGTCACCATTCATGGTGATGACTCAGGCAGTGATACTGGCAGTGGTGTTGAATCTGGCAGTAGTACAACTCAAGGTATTAGTGCTGGTGTTAGTGACAGAGTCACCCACAGAGTCGACCTGGACCTTGGTGCTGTGACAGCAGTCAAGCAGGAGGTTGATGTCAGACTCAGTATTGACATTAGTGCTACCACTGGTGCTGGTGCCACCACTGGTGTTGGGGGTAGACTTTGGTGTCAGTGTGGTTGTTGCTTCTGATGTCATCACTCTTAGCAGTGTTGATTCAGGATGGTGACAGTATTGATGTCAAGTCTGTCCCAGGCTCTGGTACAGGCATTGATGCCAGACTGAGTTCTGCCCTCAAAGTGGGGCCTTCTTGGTCCTGCATGTTTACTGTCTGCCACAGGGCTTCCTCCAGGCCTCTGCTTTGCAGTCTCCTCTAAAGTAGGAGCTTCGGGTGCAAAAAACTCCATCTCTTCCTCTTCTAAGGTAAGAAAGCTGCTAGAGTCTCTAGGCCCCAAAGCATGGGTTCTGTCACCTAGGACCAGCACTAGGACCTGGATCAGTACTGGCCCTAGATGCCCATACCAGGGTCCATATGATATAATTATCTGACTAGTCAGTTTCTGTATGTATAGCACAGATTTTTTCCTCCGGTTGTTTAACCAGGAGAGACACACTAAGCTGAAAGCTTGTTTACAGGTGCGACCTGGGAGCACAGGGAAGTTAAGTGACTTGCTCAGGGTCACACAGTATGCAAGTGGGGGCTGTGGGATTCAAACTCAGGTCTCCAGCTTTGCAGCTCAGAGCCTTAACCCACTGGCTATACTGCCTCCCATATCTAGGGTGTGGTCACCAATCTCAGGCAGTTTTATTATAACTTATTACTAAACTACAGAAACATAAAATACAAGAAAAAATAATTACAATTCTTATGAGAAAACTTCATACAATATGTCGTGATACGCTTATCCTAACCTTAGAAAACAGAAGTGACCTACCTAAATCCTATAGTTAACTTGACTATTCCAAACCATCTCCAAAGAGACCTATCAAGAAAACCCATTATCTAAGTTATATATGAAGATTGCAAAGCATTTCCCCCAAAAGTGGTCTTATTAGGAAATCTAGTCCTCAGCACTTGCCTTTTTTGCATGCCTCAGCTGACAGTTCTGTGACATCCCAGGTCACTTCATCCTCATCTAGATCTCAGCTTCAGGTGCCTCAGATTTAGTTGGATAGGTTATCTGTGACCCTCAGGCCTCCAAGACCCTTGACACAGGACCAGTGCCTTCACTGGATAAACTGTAGAAGGTTGGGACAGGGAATCCAGCAGGGCCCAGTTTAGGGCAGCTTCTCTTGTTCCCCATCCAAGTGTTTTCCCAGCTTCCTTTCCCTCGATTTCTGCCTATGAGGATAATGTGTCATCCAGCCATCCATTTACTTTTAGTTGCTAAGTACATTCTGTACCGGTGATTCGTGGGGGAGGTGCTGGAAGCTTTGGGCATCCCATGCTATTTCACTCACAGTCCCATTTCCCTGCCTCTGGGACTCAGTTGACTTCAGAGCTGTGACACCTCAGTCATTCCTGTCTGGCACAAGGCGATGGAGGAGGCAACTATGGCACTTTGGAGGTATCTCTTTAGTATGCCTCCCATCCACAGGGATCTCCTCATGTAATATCATACTCCCACTTAATCCATTGGTGACACGTCATTCCACACATGGACTTAAGGTGCTCTAGACCCTGAGAGGCATTCAGCCTCTTACCAGTGAGTGCCCTCCATGTGCAGACTCAAGAGGTCTCTATGCACTAGGCAAGAAGGTGTTTACCTCCACTAGGTTAGTCCTTTCCATAGCCTCACATCAGGACCATATAGCAGTATACCCAGTGGTGGAAATGGGGGGAACCTGGGAGAACTTAGTTCCAGGAGTAAAAGTAACAGTATGACTCAGTTCAATGAGTAAAATGGGGAAGTACTACTTCTGCATAACATTTACGTACCAAGACATAAAACTAAATAAATAATGTGTTCAGATGCAAAATATAATGAGGACGTGTATCCCCAGACACTTGTCAGGTATATTCAGTCCGACATGAAAGGTGATGAGTTCCCCCAGTGAATTTTGTCTTTTTCCAGCCCTGGGCATACCATCTAATTGTTGTGGTTGTGTCAGGGCATTTTTTGTGCACTAGCTTCCCTACATTTGGATAAATCTCTGTTCACATTTGCAGGGAGAGGTTTTACTTAAGGGTACCGTCCTTAGAACTTTAATACCATAGGTGCTAATAACAATAGGTTAGCCAGCTTGCATCCCTGCACTTGGTTGGGCTACTAGCCACTTTCTTTCTGGAAGTTACTATGAAATCTGTATTTCTCTTTGGGGCGGGGGCTGTTTTTTCCTTAGTCTGCTACAGTGCCCCCTAAATCTAAGGCACGTGTCTTCTCAAGTTAGTCACTCTGCCAACTCACCTGTTGGTGAGGAGGGAGTGTTTATGGCTGTATCTCTCATTCCAGTGCTTTCCCAATTGAAAGTGCCTCATGTGATATAGGACAACTTTCTGGGAACACTTTTAGGACTTTTTAGCTAGATCTGAGTTCTAGCCCCGGCACAGTGCATATGCTAATGTTACTTTTGGGGGTGCTGCCTGTCACAGATTCACTCAGCAGTATAGGCCCTCTACTCCCAAAATGCCAAACTCTGAGCGCAGTCTTGTGAACAGTGTAACAGACAAGGTAACCCTCTTGTCTGTTTTTGTGAGTTCAGATCAACCTTTGGTCTCAAGTTCTGGGGAGATTCAAACTGTTAACCTCTTGCTAGCATACCCAATGCACAGGCTCAGATATATCTGTCTTCGGGGGGCCAGATATCTTTGCCTACGGGGACCTAACCAGGTATTCAGAGATGAACCCTTAAAAACTTTAATAAAGATCTCAGATTTAAAACGCTTTTCTTTCCAGTTTGGTACCACCATATAAGCTTATGTCCGCTGTCTGCTATAACCATAAATATTTCTTAGCAAAAGAAAGCAATCCAAAGACAGACCAGGGATGCTCTAAAATTAGAGTTTTTACTAAAATATATAATAATATGTCAAACATACAATACAGAATGCTTATATCACAAAAACATACATATATTTAAACAAAACAAGGTTTAAAACAGTGCAATTCCTACAACATTTAGATTTTGTCTAGCTTTCTGAATACCTGTTTTCAGTGCTCAGATGTTTTCTTGGTCAGTGTCAGATAAAAGTGTGTCTGTGGTGAAACAGAATAATCTTTAAAAGCTGGTTTGCCCACCTTTTCTGCATGAGGTCATCTAGCTCCTCCCTGTCAAAATATCTAAAAAATATATATTTCTATACAACCACAGGATGTAATTTCAAAGTATTAATTATGCAACCTTAGCAGAACTCAAGTTTCAAATTACACTTCTTTGATCCCAGGATGAGTTTCCTCCCTCTAGGACATGAAGGAACATTTACACTTCGCACCCCTGTGTAAGAACTTGAGTTTCCTTCCAATGTTGTAAAATGGATATTTCAGGGCTTAGCTACAAATAACCCACATCCTAACTAAGGCTATAAAATGCAAACTCTTAGGAGTTAATCTAATCACAGAGATCTGCTGATCAGCATATCCTGTCCTGTTAGAACTGAAACCTGGGGTGAGTGAGATCATTCCAAGTCCATTGGCATTTCCAGCAGACAAATTCAATACCACATTTCTGTTATTTTTAAGAAATAAAAAATGATACAGCACTCAGAGCTTGCTGTCTATGTCACAATTCCTCCCCACCTAGACTGAATTTGGGGGCTCTTCTCCTGCATGGGATGAGCTTCCCAGATCAGTTCACTCCTCATAGACCCTAGACAGCCCATCTGAGTTTTTATTATTTGCTCCAGCCCTATGTACAATTTTTAGATCATACCCTTGTAAAGCAAGGCTCCATCTTAATAGCCTCCCATTGTTCTTCCCCATCTGCGTCAGCCAAACCAGGGGATTGTGGTCAGTCTGCACCACAAAATGCTGCCCATACAAGTATGGCTCTAATTTCTTTAGGGCCCACACTATGGCAAGACACTCCTTTGCCACCATGGAGTACACTTGCTCCCTGGGGAGCAGCTTTCTGCTCAGGTACACAACTGGGTGATCTGTCCCTTGGCTAGACGTCTGGCTCAGTACTGCCCTAATACTAACGTCTGAGGCGTCCGTCTGAACTATAAAGATTGTGCTATAGTCCGGGCTTGTCAAAACAGGAGCACTGCACAGTGCCTCTTTCAGTCTGGTAAAGGCGTCCTCACAGGTTGGGCCCCAGGTAATTTTCTTTGGCATCTTTTTCTTTGTCAGGTCAGATCGGGGAGCAGCCAGGGCACTGTAATTGGGTACAAATTTTCTGTAGTACCCTGCTGTCTCTAGAAAGCTCCTGACCTGCTTATGGGTTTCTGGTCTGGGCCATGCCTGGATCACCTCTGTCTTCATTTGGTTAGGACGGAGCTGTCCCTGGCCTACCACATGCCCGAGGTATGCCACTTCTCCCATGGCCATCTGGCACATCTCGACTTTGACAGTGAGCCTGCCCAGCACTTCCCTAAGGTGTGAAAGGTGTTCCTCCCAGCTGGTACTGAAGATGGCAGTGTCATCCAGGTATACTACAGCATACTCCTCAGCACCATGCCTGGTTCTCCAACCTTTGGAAAGTGGCTGGGGCGTTCTTCATTCCGAAAGGCATTACTTTAAAATCAAATAAGCCTATCGGAGTGATGAAGGCCGACCTCTCCCTAGCGCTGTCTGTCAATTCTACCTGCCAGTACCCCTTGGTCAGGTCAGTAGTCGTAAGGTAGGTTGCTCCTCCCAGCTTGTCCAGGAGTTCGTCCGTCCGGGGCATCGGGTGGGTGTCAGACTTCATGACTGCATTCAGTCCACAACAGTCCACACAGAAACGAGTTGAGCCATCTGGCTTAGGTACAAGGATTACGGGTGAGGCCCAGGGGCTGTGGTATCTCTGGATTACCCCTAAATCCAGTATCTCCACTACTTCCCTCCTAATGTCCTTTTGGACAGCCTCTGACACCCGATATGATGTCCGCCGTATGGGCGTCTGTGTCCTTGTCTCAATATTGTGTGTCGCTAAGGGGGTTAGTCCAGGCTTGGCACTAAACAAGGGGGCATAGTCTGCTAAAACCTCCCTTACTTTCTGGACCTGGTCTGGGGTCAGCTGGGGAGACAATTTTACTGCGTCCATAGAGGACTCCCGCTTACTCTCTTCCAGCAAGTCCAGAAGGGGGTCTCCTTTGTCCATCCACTCCCCATGATTACATACTGCAAACACCATGTCAGCCCTGTTTGCATATGACTTCATCATGTTGACATGATATATCCTTTCTGTCTGTCTACAGTCAAGTAACTCCACAATGTAGTTCACGTCATTTACCTTCCTAACTACTTTGTACGGTCCTGCCCACTCAAGTTGCAGCTTGTATTTCAAACAACATGAAGTCTTGCTGTATTCTGACATATGCAGTTAGGTCCTGCCTTTCAACTGCCCTGGAGAACAAAGAGTTAAACTTTCCATGGTCAGCATGGAATGTTCACCACGAGCTCGGTTGAAGCCCCTGTCTGCTATTGTTTAAACTGCAACCATCAGATTCTTTACTCCGCCTCACTGAACAGTCGCTCCGGAGATTTCTCCTGTTGCTCGGTTCAAAAAAAGTCGGTTGAAGTGCTGTTTTCTCAGTCAGTTTCTACCGAATTGCTGTTACCGCTTAGTCAGTTCAAGTCTCTGTCTGTGGTACCGTGAGTACCAGATAGGTTTTTTGTTTTGTTTCTGTGTGGAACTTGTAAATTGTGGATTGGTTTGGCTGAACCGATCAGTTTGAAGTAAAAAAGTTTGTGCTTGATTTAGAATGTGGTAACCGGTCCGTATCAGTTCTAAAAAAAAAAAAAACAGATTTTATTACGTTTTTTACCAAGACCCGTGACATGGTCAGGAACCGATAGGGGAGTCTTGCCTGGAGGACTGCCGAAAAAAGAGTACGTTTTGGACAGGATTGGCCATGTCTGAGAAACCCAAGAAAAAAACCGGGCCCACTGGGTTTCAACACTGCAGTGTGTGTGGGGAAGTCTTTGCCAAGGCTGATTCCCACACCACCTGTGTTTCTAGGGACATGGATATGTTGTTCATCCACACTTATTGGCAGGTATCCTTGCCGCTTTAAATCTTGTCGGAAGGTCTTCAAGCTGGCTCCTCCCACCCACCCGGGTGGTAAAACTCTCGGCTCCGCCCCTTGACGCCAGATCTTCCTTACTGCTTGGAAGCTCAGGTTCCCTCCTTAGCAGCTCTGCGTATAAGACTGGTTCCTACTTCTTGGTTTACGAAATGCTTTTAGTTTTCAAGACTTCGGTCATTTATTTCCCTCGCGGCTGCAATGGACAAATCGACTCCCGGTTTTTGGAGGTGCCCATGCGGGCAGACGATGTCTTGGACGGATCCGCACTCCATGTGTGTCTACTGCTTGGGCCTTGAGCACGACCCGCAGGCTTGTGACCTGTGCTCTTCTTTTTCGGCCTACGTCCTGGAAGACCGTGCCGCCCGTTTGCAACTTGGGCGCCCCGAGAAACATTATCCTCCGGTAAAGTCGAAGGAGGCCCGGTTGGCAGTTTCCGCGACAGCTTGAGCAGATGATCGTCCTCGAGGAGGAGGCAGTGCAGACCGCATCGTCGTCTTCCTCGGCCGCGGCCTTTATCCCGCTCTCCCTGGGATCCTCCTATTCAGCTTCTTTTAAGGAGCTCTGTCTGTCCCTCTCCACTAAGGGAGAGGGACCAACATCTTCAGGGCCTTCCTCTCGGTCCAAGAAGGACCACAAAGGCAAGTCCCTCCGTCGACGCTTTTGGGAGCGGGAGAGGTCCCTCTCACCGAGTAGTCGACCATCGACTTCGGTCGATCCTTCAGCTTCGGCCACTGGCTTTACGGCGTCCCCGTCAGGTCAGCTGACCGAGACTCCCGTCGACACAGTTGAGATTTTTCTCGACCCGTCGGACGGGCTGTCGACCGGTGAAGCCGAAAACCCTCACTCCCCGGTTCCCCCGGCGGTGGTTGAGGTGTCCATGGACTTGCCCGTGACTCCGGTTCCGGAGTCCACGATTGAGCCCTCCGAGCCGAGGGGAGAGCGGGTTTCCCCCGGCCTACCTCTGAACCCTCCTTGGAAAAGCCGAAGTTTGCGGTCTTGGACTTCTTCTCGGTCCAGCCGATCCCGCAGTCATAGGCAGTCTCGGTCTTGGCACCGTGGCAAGCGGCGTCGCTGCGTCCTCGTCCTCCTCCTCGGACGAGGAGACTTCACACAAGTTCGTCGACCGATATGGGGACCTCGTAGCGGCACAGCTTCTTCTGTCTGGGAGCAAGCCAGAACGCCGCCTTCCCGGCTATCAAGTGGCTGTCACCGAGCGCCAAGCAGCCTCGCCTTAGCCGGGTGCCTGCTTCCAGGCCTGTTGCTCGGCCAAAACCGCTGCCCCACCGGATTCTGGTGGAACCTCCGCTTCCACAGCCGTTGTTTGGGGCCCCGACCAAGAATTCTCGGTCGGCCCAGGGTCTGCCCCCATAGGCTGTCTGTCACCCTTACTCCCGATCGCCCTCAGCAGGTGGAGGGTGGCTCAGGCCCAAGGCAGCTCTTTGCGGTCTCCTCTAAGTCCGACGACGATTCCTCCCTGTTCTTCAGGCGGGTCGACTTGGAGTTCTCAGGAGGTCAGTCACTGGACGATAGCCCTCCGTCCTTCATGGGTTTGCTTAGGCTCATCTTGGAGTCCACCGGGATGCAGCTCGAGCCCGTATCCAAGTGGGCCAAGTATCCCCTCACGGAGGTATTGGATCGAGGGGATTCTCCTACGGAGGCCTTTCTGGTGGCCGAGGCCATTGTAGGCTTGGCCTTGGAGCTCTGGCAGCGTCCTGCTTCCTGCTCTGCGCCTTCGGCCAGGATGGCGAGGAAGTATGCGGTCCCTACCGGTTCCCTGTCTGGTTTCTTGGAACACCCCTCAGCAGAGGGGTTGGTTACCGACACTGTCTTCCGGCATGCCAGAAACGCCAGGGACGTAGACAAACCTCCCGACAAGGAGTTCAAGGAGTTGGACTACGCCAGGCAAAAAGTCTATGCTGCGTCCTCCCTTGGCCTTCATCAGGCCAGCTTGGCCATGCTGATGGCACATTTATCTCATGCCCTTTTGGGCTCCCTGGATGAGGTAGTCCCTCATCTCCTGGCTGACCTGCAGACCACGGTTAAGCAGGTGCGGGACCAGGGCAGGGCAGTGGCCAAGCAGCAACTTCAGACTGCTTTGGACATTGGTGACTCATGCGCCAGGTCAGTCGCGGCCGCAGTGGCTATGCACCGTCGGGCATGGCTGAGGATATCCACCTTCACAGCGGATACCCAGCACAAGTTGGCGGATGTCCCCTTCCTGGGGACCGACCTCTTCGGCCCTGGAGTGGAAGATCACCTCCAGAGGATTGAAAAGTCCAATGCCACTCTGGACTCGGTCTCATCCGCTCAGAGGGACAAGGGCCGCAGACCGCAACCTAAGCCCTTTCATCCGTCTGCGCCCACGGCACATCCGGCCCAGCAGCATGAGGGCCAGCAGGCTTGCGCTTGGCATCCCAAACTCAAGCCCGCGGCTTCCTCCTCCAGGAAGCATAGAGGTAAAGGCCCAGGTGGTCCCTCGGCTGGTCCCTCCTCCAAGCCTGCTCAGTGACGGGTTGAGGGGTGCCGCCCCCAACCTCGTCACCTCACCCCAGGTTCTCCCCATGGGGGGACGGCTTCGCCACTTTCTTTCCGACTGGGAAAGTGGTGGGGAAGGGCCTGCCTTTGGAGTTCGAGCAGGCCCTGCCCTTCAGAGCCGCCGCGCCCGAGGTGAGCCGACATCGCTTTGCTCCAGGAAGGAGGTGATCAGAGAGGTGGCTGACCTTCCTCAAACCTGGGGTTTGTGTCCAGGTACTTTCTGGTTCCAAAGCGGATGGGAGCTGGCGCCCATTCTCGACCTGCATGACCTAAACAAGTTCCTAAGGTCTGGACCTTCAGGATGGTCACCTGGCTCAGATAATACCATCCTTGAACGCAGCATGTGGTTCTGCTCTCTGGACCTGCAGGACACGTTTTTTCACGTCCCTATCCGTCCGTCTCACCAGAGATTCCTTCGCCTCGAGTGGAAGGATCCTTTACAAGTTCCGAGCCATGCCTTGGCCTGTCTCTTGCTCCCAGGGTCTTCACCAAATGCATGGCAGTGGTGACAGCATTCCTGCGGCGCCAAGGGGTCCAGGTGTAACCTTACCTGGATGATTGGCTGATAGCAGCCCCCTCCAGAAAAGAGGGGGAGCAGTCCAGAGATCTAGTCCTCCAGGTTTGCTCTCAGATCGGCCTCCTCATCAATGAGGCCAAGTCGGAACTCGAACCGAAGCAGGTGATTCTCTTCATCGGGGCAGAGCTCGACTCTTCGAGTCAGAGCACAGCTCCCGGTGGACAGGGCCGAGGTTCTTTCCTCCTTTGCCCGATCATTTCTGGTTGGGCAATCGTGCCCTGCCCGGGACTTCCTGCGCCTCCTGGGTCTCATGGCGGCCTGCACCAGCGTGGTCTGTTGGGCCCGCTGGAACATGCGCCACCTTCAATGGGGTTGGCCAGCCAGTGGTCTCAATGCTGCGATCCATTGGACTAGCTAGTGACGGTGACCCAGGGGATATGGAATGCTCTCCAGTGGTGGATTGTTCCAGTTCATCTGCAGGAGGGCATCCCATTTGTCCGCCCTGAGCCGATGGTCTCTCTGTCGACCGACGCCTCTCTGATGGTTTGGGGTGCCCATCTGGGGGAGCACAGAGTGCACTGCCTCTGATCCCCACGGGAGTCCCGATGCCATATCAACCTGCTGGAGCACCGAGCGGTCCATCTAGCTCTCACCGCCTTCACTCCGTTTCTATGGGATCAAGTGGTTCAGGTCCAGATGGACAATACCACGACCATGTGCTACCTAAACCGCCAGGGCGGGACGCGCTCCATGCCTCTGTGCAAGGAAGCTCTCTGCATTTGGTCACTTGTGCGCAGCCTGGAGGCGGATCTCCTAGCCATTCATGTGGCAGGAGCCTCCAACACCCTGGCCGATGCCCTAAGCCGGATAGGGACTGTGTTCCACGAGTGGTCTCTCCAGCCGGAGATAGTACAAGATCTGTTCTCCCATTGGGGCACACCTCAGGTGGATATGTTTGCCTCCAAGGAGAACGCGAAGCTGAGGCTGTTCCATGCCCGCCCCCCCTCAGCAGGGCTCGCTGCAGGGGGATGCCTTCTCAAGGCCATGGACCCCGGGCCTCTTCCACGCCTTTCCCCCATTTCCCTTGATCCACAAGGTGCTTCTCAAGGCGAGGAGGGACAAGGCGCAGGTGATTCTGGTAGCCCCAGACTGGCCCCGCCAATGCTGGTATCCAGATCTCCTCAGCCTCAGCCTCAGCTCCAGGCTCCCGAGGTAGCTTCCAGCTCTCCCGGACCTGCTTTCAGTCAATCAGTGGAAGGTGTTCCATCCGGACCTTCAATCCCTGCACCTGACGGCCTGGTTCCTGAGTGGCTAGAGTTCCAGGCCTTGGGTCTTTCCGACGAGGTCCTCAATGTAGTTGAGGCGTCCCGTAAGGAGTCGACCAGGAAATGCTATGCCTTCAAATGGAAGAGGTTTTCCATTTGGTGTCAGGGCAAGGGCCTGGACCCTTCCTCCTGTTCCTTTGCAAGCATATTGGACTACTTATGGTCCCTTTCTCAGCAAGGGCTTAGGTTGATGACCCTAAGGGTGCACCTGGCAGCCATCTCTGCTTACCGGGCGCGGGCCGGGAAGCAGTCGGTGGCGCAGGAGAAGGTGGTCTGACGCTTTTTCAAAGGCCTTGATCACATTTCTTCTCCGGTGCGAGAACCTCCACCTCCGTGGGATCTACTGCTGGTGCTGGCAAAGCTCTTGGGCAAGCCATTCGAACCAATGCACAGGTGTGATCTCTCTCACCTGTCGTGGAAGACCGCCTTCTTGGTGGCTATCACGTCAGCCAGAAGGATGGGAGAGCTCCAGGCACTTTCCATCGAGTGTCCTTACCTGGTCTTCCACAGGGACAAGGTTGTCCTGCGCCCCCAACCGAAATTCCTTCCGAAGGTGGTGTCGGAGTTTCACCTTAACCAGTTGTTGACTCTGCCGGTGTTCTACCCCAATCACACCTCGGAGGCCGAATATAGGCTCCATACTCTGGACTCTAGAAGTGCGCTCGCTTATTATAAGGAGCGCACGGCTGAAATTGGGAGAGGTTCGCCAGCTGTTTGTCACCTATGCTGAAGCCGCACCTGGCAGACCTGCAATAAGTGGACGATAAGCAGGTGGGTCACCTCCTGCATAGATCTCTGCTATAGGTTGGCGGGCATGGAGCCTCCCAGAGGGATAAGAGCTCATTCTACCCGCCATACTGCTGCATCGGTGGCTGCTTCCAGGGACGTCCCTATCCAGGAAATCTGCAGGGCTGCTACCTGGAAGTCAGCACACACCTTCCTCATCCACTGCCACATCAACCTTGAGTCACGCCGGGATGCTGGTTTTGGGGCCGCGGTTCTCCAATTCTCTATTCCCTAAGTAGGGGGTGTGAGCCTTGCCTCCCTCCTCCAGAGAACTGCTAGGAGTCTGCCAATAAGTGTGGATGAACAACATATATCCATGTCCTTTGGAAATAGGTATACTCCTGTAACAGGAGTTCTAGGAATGGTCATATGTTGTTCATCCACACGACCCACCCGACCTCCCCGGCTTCAACGCACAACCTGAGCTGGTGGGTGGGAGGAGCCAGCTTGAAGACCTTCCGGCAAGATTTAAAGCGGCAAGGATACCTGCCAATAAGTGTGGATGAACAACATATACCATTCCTAGAACTCCTGTTACAGGTGAATAACCTGTATTTATTGTCTGGGGTTTGACCACCTCGATTCAGACTACCAAATTTGCAAGAATTTTCCCAAATCTACCCTGGAAAAGAGATTAGGTAGACTGAGGGAAAGGGAGGCCAAGACGTCCACTGACCCGGATGGCCAGCCCGGTTCGGTTCCGACCGAACCAGAAGGAGTGCCCTCTAACCAGGACGATACTTCTTTGGGCAAAAGGAGAGCCGATTCTGAGGAGTCGGTTCCACTTAAAAGAAAAAGAAAAGATAAATCGTCCGGTTTGGACCCAGAAATTCATACTCCGACCGCCGATGAGATAGCCAAGGCGATAAGGATAGTGCAGTCGCTTCGTTCGGTTCCGACCGAACCGGCACCATCTGGCAGGGGTTCAGTTCGGTCGGTTCCCCTGGTTCCACATTATACTTTGGAAGAATTTTAGGAGGAGGAAGGAGAGTATGAGGATGATTATGGTGATTATGAAAGTCTGGATGTACCTATTAACCCAGACATCTCCCCAGACAGACCTTCAGGTGTTTCTCCTCCTAGGCTTTCTGAGTCCCCTTCTCACTATATGTTTTACAGAAAAGTGGCTTAGACCCTCCAGCTTCCTATGGAGGAAGCAGTAGAGGATCAGGAGGAACCTGATTATGTTGAGATGATGGACATCCCAGAGTCCAGGAGACTGTCTGTTCCCCTCCACAAATCCTTTGGGAAACAGACACATAAAATTCTTAAGTCTCCTAATTCTGTACCTCCTGTGGACAGACGAATGGACAAGAGGTACACTCTCTTAGCTCAGACATGGAGTTCCTTTCAGCAATGCAGCCATGTTGAGTAGTGCAGCTGCCTGTGATAAAGGCAAATATCCCTGCATCACACCCCCAGACAAGGACTCCAGGAAGATTGATGCCATGGCAAAAGAAACAATACATAGCAGCATCTTTGGGACTCAGGCAGACTAACTATATGGCCTATACAGCTAGATACCAGAAGTCCAGGTGGGACACTGTGCTGGCTCTGGCTAAACAGGCCCCTTACCAGCTTGCCAAAGAGCTGGAGCAGGTGGCTGCAGATGAGATTGAGGCATCTAAAGTACAGTTTCATGCTGCTGTGGACTCCAATGATGTTTCATCAGGAGTCATGGCTACATCTGTGGCTCTTCGGAGGATGGTTTGGCTCAGATGTACTAGCCTCTCACAGGATACCCAGGCTAAGGCCATGGATTTTCCTGTAATTGGTAATACTCTGTTTGGGGAGCAGACAGAGAACTACATGAAAAAGGTGGATGAGTACAGGACTACTTAGAGGAGTGCTCAGGCCAAAGAAAGGCAAGCAGCTCCTCAAAGGCAGCAGTCCGGGGCAGGGGCAGGCCTTTCCAAAGGCCTTTTTACCAAGCTCAGGCCTCCTCTTCTTTTTCACAGAGGGGGTTCTTTAGAGGGAGAGGTAGACGGGGGATGAGCAGGCCTACATCCACCCCTCAGCTTAAAGCCCTTGCCAAGCAGACACCCTGATGAGTCTGCCCAGACCAATTCTCCCATACCAGTGGGGGGCAGGCTGGCTTCCTTTATCCAGGACTGGAAGTCTCTAACATCAGACAGGTGGTTCCTGGAAGTAGTAAGCTAGGGACTGGTTCTCAGCTTCAAAAAATTTCCCAAGATGAGAACCGGATCCTTTCCGCCTGCAAATCTCTCAGAGACCCTTGCCCTAGAAGCAGAGGTTTCTTTTCTCCTAGCTCTCAGAGCTATAGAGAGGGTTCCCACCCTACACAAGGGCAAAGGATTGTACTCCAGGTACTTCCTAACCCCCCAAAAAACAGGAGAATGGCGGACCATCCTAGACCTAAGATATCTGAGCAAACACCTTTTAAAGCCAAAGTTCAAAATGGTGACTCTGAGAATTATTCTTCCCTCTCTAAGGCCAGAGGACTGGCTAGCCTCCCTGGACCTCAAAGATGCCTACTTTCACATTCCCATCAGGTGCTCCCACAGAAAGTACCTCAGGTTCGAGCTGCCCTCAGGCCATTATCAATTCAGAGCAATGCCCTTTGGCCTAACATTAGCCCCAATGGTTTGTCTGGCAGTAGTTGTTGCTTTCCTAAGGAGAAAAAAAATCTCCATCTTCCCATACTTGGACGACTGGCTCATAGTAGGTCAGTCTCCAGACCAAGTCAAGTCACATTTGCAAGTGACCCAGCAAGTGCTCACTTCCTTAGGATTCCTTCTCAACCTTCCAAAGTCAGTTCTCGAACCAGTACAGCTTCTCACCTTCATAGGTGCAAGTGGGTACAGTAAAGGCAAGAGCCTTCCTTCCCCTGAAAGGCAAAGGACCCTCCTGAACTTCTGGCCTCTTCATTCACCCTTCAGGTGTCTCGACCAGCAAGGCATTTCCTTCAGCTACTGGGCCACATGGTAGCTTCCACAGCAGTGGTCCAAGAGGCAAGATTCCAGGTGAGGGACATTTAGTTCCACTTAAGTGCCTTCTGGTCCCAAAGAAAGGATTCCCTTACCAAACTAGTCCCAGTGACTGGAACCCTAATCCAAGTCTTGCAGTGGTGGCAGGATCAGGACAATTTGAGACAAGGGGTTCCTTTTGTCACTCAGTCTCATTCAATGATACTCACCACAGATGCTTCCCTGCTGGGCTGAGGAGCACATTTGGGGGATCTTACTACCCAAGGACTGTAGTCACCTCAGGAATCTCTGCTTCACATCAATCTCTTGGAACTTAGAGCATTGTTTCTGGCACTTCAAGCCTTTTCCAAATCTGTACAGAACAAGGTGGTCCAGGTCAGAACAGACACCACCACCACCATGTGGTACATCATCAGCATGGAGGCACTCGGTTTAGCCTTGTGCAGCAGAAGCAATGAAGTTGTGGTCCCTGGCCTATTCCTGCAAACTTCTCTGATAGCAGTTCACCTCCCGGGAAGGACAATGTCCTAGAGATGCACTGAGCAGAATATCCCAGGGCCATCACTAATGGGTCCTAGATCCTGGTGTTGAAAGTGATTTTCTCAAGATGGGGCACCTGGAGATAGATCTTTTGTGCAGCCCCAGACAATCACCAGTTTCCTCTCTTTTGTTGCAGATGCCCAGTCTTGGGCTCAGTCCCCTGGATGCTCTGATTCTGAACTGGGAAGGAAATTTCTGTATGCTTTCCCTCTTCCTCTCCTGTTCAAAGTGTTAGCACAAGATAAGGTCACAACCATGCAAAGTGATTCTGATTAAGCCAGACTGGGGCTTTTGACAGCCCTGGTACCCCCTGTTGCTGTTCCTTGCAGTCCAACTTCCCTGTCTCTTCCCACGAATTACAACCTGCTTTGACATCCTCTCGAGGATTCGCACCAACTCGGCTCTCAATCTCAAGGCATGGCTCTTTGAAGAGTTAGAGTTTGCAGATCTGCATCTTCCCAAGGGTTCTGGCTATCCTTAGCCTTCTCAAACCATCCACCAGAAAGACTTACAACCCAAATGGAAAGATTCAGCATTTGGTGTTCTAAGAAGAATATTTCTCCAGACTCTGCTGAGTTGCTCACGGTTCTGGACTATATGGTCCATCTTAATGGCTCTAGCCTCAGACCCACACTTTAAAGTACACTTGCAGCTGTTTCTTGCTTTTGTCAGAAAAAAGCCTTCCTCTCTATCATCCCGTCCTGTGTTTTGTAAGTTTTTCAAGGGATTGCTGCATACCAATCCCCCCTTTAGGGACCCTGCTCCTGCTTGGGACCTTAATGTTTGCATTGCTCAGTTTATGCAACCCCCCTTTGAGCCTTTGTCCTCAGCAGAGCTTAAGTACTTGACTTGACTTGGAAATCTGTGTTGTTAGTAGCCATTACTTCTGCCAGGCATATCAGTGAATTTCAAGCCCTGTCATCTCTTTCCATAGAGAGAAAGTGGTCCTAAGAACTAACAGAAAGTTCTTACTTAAAGTGGTTTCAGATTTCCACCTCAACCAGTCTGTATCTCTCCCTGTTTTCTTCACTGACCATTCCTCTTCTGGAGAGAGGAGGCTACACAGCTTGGATGTTAAAAGAGCCCTTAGCTACTACATATAGAGCGGTACTAAAGGTCAGCAGGTTTGAACTCTCCAGTTGTTCCTTATGTATGGTAGTTGGTGGCGGCAAACCTGCCACTCAGAGATCTATTGCCAGGTGGATTGTTTCCTGTATACAGTTCTGCCGTGAAAAACTGGGTAGAACTCCACCCTCAGGCCTGAGGGCTCATTCCACTAGAGGTACAGATGGCTTCCCCGGCTGCTGCCAGGGATATTCTCTCTCTTAGAAATCTGTCACAGCCACCTGAAAACAGTCCATACTTTCACCAAGCATTATCTCTAGATATCCAGGCTAGGTGTGTGATGCTCGGTTTGGTACAGCAGTACTTCAGAGCCTATTTCCAAAGTAGGTTCTGTCCTCCTCCATGGAGGTACTGCTTTGGTAGTTCAGATAGAATACAGCAAGACTTCATGTTGTTTGAAGAAAAATCACTCACCTTAGTAATGTTGTTTCTTCTAATGGAGTCTTGCTGTATTTCTAATCTCCCCTCTGCCTCCCTCTCAGAACCTAGATTTGGGATGTGTATGGGTGTGGGTGTTGGTACCCTAGGGGTGTCCTTTTTTCACCCTCTTTAGTTTGGGTGAGGTGTTTGTATTTGTTTTTGGGTTTCCTGACTTGAGTCTTCTTTTGAACCCAAAAACCCTTTTTATATAGATATAGTCGCCAGTTATTAGTATGAGTTTTACATTTTCCACATAGAGCTCTTATTGAGTATGTTCAGAAGATCTGATGGTTGCAGTTTAAACAACAGCGGATTAGGGTTCAACCGAGGTTTGGTGAACATTCCATGCTGGCCATGGAAAGTTAACTCTTTGTTCTCCGGGGCAGTTGAAAGGCAGGACCTAACTGCATATATCAGAATACAGCAAGACTCCATTAGAAGAAACAACATTAGTAAGGTGAGTAATTTTTTCTTCCAGACTGGAATAAGAACCATGACTTCCTGACCAACCATGTACGAGCCAGCTCTGGCTCTGCGGTCATACCACACCTTTTGTTTCTGTTGGGCAGCTGCCAGGTTGCTCTGGGCTGTCCCCATAAGCTCCTTCAGCATTTCCCTAAACCTAAGGACATAATCCACAATGGGAGTTCCCTGGGTGGTGTGCTTGCCTTCCCAGTTCTCCTGGATCAAGTTTAGGGGCCCACGTACCCGGCGTCCATATAAGAGTTCGAAGAGGGAAAATCCTGTCGACTCTTGGGGCACCTCCCTGTATGCAAACAACAGATGGGGAAGGTATTTCTCCCAGTCCCTCCCATGCTGTTCAGCAAATGCCCAGAGCATAGACTTTAGGGTACCATTGAATCGTTCCACAAGCCCATTAGCTTGTGGGTGATACGGTGTTGTGCATCTCTCCACGACCCCACACTTCTCCCATAAACATTTCATCAGGTCCGACATGAAGGAACCCCCTCGATCGGTGATTACCTCCTGATGAAACCCAACATGGGAGAAAATCCCAAGTAAGGCATCTGCCACTTTGTCTGTCCTCAGAGAGATAGGAGACTGCCTCTGGTACCGGTGGCATAATCCACCACAGTCAGGATGAATCTCTTCCTGAGGAGCTGGGGGTATTTAAAGGCCCCACAATATCCATTCCCATCCTCTGGAATGGCTCCTCCACTATGGGCAAGGGAATCAGGGCGGCTTGGGTTTTCGCCCGCCCTCCCTATTTCTTGGCACCGGTGACAAGAACTGCAATACTCCTTCACCTGCTGGGTGAAGTTAGGCCAGTAGAAATTCTGGGCCAACCGCTGCGTTGTGCATGCGATTCCCAGAAGACCAGACAAGGGAATATCATGTGCAAATTTGAGCAACTGCTCACGATACCCCTAGGGAACGACAAGCTGCCTGCCTAGCATCCCTCCCTCTGTCTGTACTCCCTGTGTATACATAAGTTCATTTTCCAAATAAACCTTATGTCTGCCGTCACCTCCCTGTGTGCCCTCCGAGTCTGCCCAAGTCCTCAGCTTCTCTAAACTAGGTTCACTCCTCTGAGCAGCTGCAAACCCCTCACATATTCCCAAGGCATGGGACAGGTCCCCTTCAGTCGCTAAACTAGGGTCCCTAGTACTAGCGTCAGGGCCCTCAGGATCACTGTCAGTCCTAACCCTCTGACATGGGGTCACCCCTCCCTCTTCAGAGTAACCCTCTGTAGCTGTGTGGTTACTTGCTACTGGGGAAATTTCTACCCCCTTTTTATCAGTCTCCCCATCTGGAGACACAGGCTAGGGAACAAGCCTCTCAGCGGTTTTCACACAGGTTACTGTGGGGTTCAGGGAACTATTATTTTCCCTTGCCACTTGGCTACAGGTAACTGCACATTCCACCCCCTGCTGGAGAATGTTACTCCGGATCACATCCACTGCTAATGTGTTGGCTACAGCCACCTGTTGCACAGTTCCCCCTGTTTCACCCCAGTCCAGGAGAACACTAGCGAGTGGCAATGTTTTCTCTTCACCAGTAAACCCTTGTATGGTTACATATTTATTGGGTATACGCTGACCAGATCCCCCTTTACCAATCTCAGGGATACCCCTGTGTCCCTTTAACCCCCACATCTGTACACCATTTACCATGACTGGGTGCGTGTGTTCCCTCATGTTCACTAGCATGCTTCCAGGCACACACAAACAACCCACCTCCTTTCTGGTACTACTTTGCATATTATTGCTTGCCTTTCTTGGACACTGTCTGGCAATATGCCCAGTTTCTTTACACAACCAACAGGCATGTCTTACTTCAGAGAAATCTTTTCTTTGAAACCTGGGGCTAACTGGTTTCGGTGGAGGCAGTGAGGGTTTTAGCTGCCCTGAAGGCGCATTTTTCCCTTTCTGTGCTGCCACAGCTGCCCCATTCATTCTCAGAGCAGGTCTGTTTTTGGCATATCGTTCTGAGAGTTCAGCAGCCTCTTGCACTGTTTTTGGATCTCGGTCCTCTAGCCAGGTTTTTAGCTCTGCTGGACATGCCCAATAAAACTGTTCTAATCAAATCACATTTTCAGTTTTATCTACAGAATTTGCCTCAATTCCTTCCCACCAACGTTTTAAAAACTGACGTTGTTTCGTGGCTAGCTCCTTGTAGCTCATATTACGGCTTCTCCTGAGCTTATGGAATTTAGCTCTGTATGATTCAGCAGTTAATTCAAACTTTTTTAACCGTGCAGCTTTTAGCTTGCTGTAATCATTGCTGTCTTTATTGTCCATTTGACCCAGTGCATCTCAAGCTTTCCTGGTAAATAGTGGGGATAGCTGGAAGCTCCAGGACTCTCTAGGAATTTTAGCCTGAATACAAACTTTTTTTAAAGAATTTAAAAAAGGTGTACATGTCCTCCCCTTCCTTAAACTCCAGCTATTAATTTGGAGTTCAATTTGTAACCCAGTCCTGCAGTCCCAGTTAAACCCAAGCCACTTACCTGTTCTGGTGCTGCTGGTCGGAGTCGCATCTTCTCCAGCTCGTGTTGCCTCTGGCACTCCTCTCTCCTCTCCTCTGCAGCTCGCTGGCACTCGCGCTCCTCACGGTCTGCCTCCCTCTGTTGTCACTCTGCCTCACGGTCTGCCTCTCGCTTCTCTCGCTCTCTCCTCTCCTGGGACTCCAACTCCATCCTGCGCAACTCACTTTGCAGTTTGAGTACCTCTGGATTCAGGATACTGGTGGCCATTCCCTGTTGCTGTGGCCCTTCACTGACAGTGGCCCTGCTGTCCTTTTTAGTCATGGTCGGTGACTCGCTGCTCTGGGTATCTGCTACCATCAGGGCCCCTATGAGGTTCTACTTTTTGGCTGTCACCTCGAACGGGACTCGCCTGTCCCCGCACAACTGCTTCAAGTAATCTACAGTGTGCCTGTTATAGTGGGAAGCCATCTTCTTCTTCCCGACTACGGCTGCTCTGACTTTGCACTTTAGGAAAAAAAAAAAATAGGTAGGAACTCGACTGTACACCAAGTGATATATAGTTCTGTTTCCTTTTTAAAATAAAACTCTGTTTTTTTTTTCTTTCTTTGCAAGAGAGCTTATGGTCTCAGTTGACACAGAATAATAAAGCTTGTGATACCAAAATCATGCCATCGCTGCCAACCAATCTGTCACAGATTCACTCAGCGGGTCAGGCCCTCTACTCCCAAAGTGCCAACCTCTGAGCGCAGTCTTGTGAACAATGTAACAGACAAGGTAACCCTCTTGTCTGTTTTTGTGAGTTCGGATCAACCTTTGGTCTCAAGTTCCGGGGAGATTCAAACTGTTAACCTCTTGCAAGCATACCCAATGTACAGGCTCAGATATATCTGTCTTCGGGGGGGGCCAGATATCTTTGCCTACGGGCACTTAACCAGGTATTCAGAGATGAACCCTTAAAAACTTTATTAATAAAGACCTCAGATTTAAAATGCTTCTCTTTCCAGTTTGGTACCACCATACAAGCTTATGTCTGCTGTCTGCTTTAACCATAAATATTTCTTAGCAAAAAGAAAGCAATTCAAAGACAGACCAGGTATGCTCTAAAATTAGTTTTTACTAAAATATATAATAATATGTCAAACATACAATACAGAACTCTTATATCACAAAACATACATATCTTTAAACAAAACAAGGTTTAAAACAGTGCAATTCCTACAACAATATTTAGATTTTGTCTAGCTTTCTAAATACAGTTGGCGCCACATTAGGCGGACATGCTTACCGCGGACAATTGCTTTCCGCGGACTGATACACAAAATGAAAACCCATCTCTGCATAACTAATGTTAAATACATTGCTTAGAATGGACATTGGCTATCGTCAAAGGCGGACACTGTAAAAGGCACTTAAGCACAACATTTCCCCCAGCTGGGAGCATTAAGTGCAGCTTAATGAGGTGCTAATTACAAGCATTACTTAACAGGCGGGCTGTGCAGAGCCGTTTATCACTTTCCTGCTGTTGTTCTCTCTGTGAGATGGAAGTGGTCTGCTGTTACAAGATGTCTGAGAGACATTCCCCTTGCTCATAAAATTGACTCACTATCAGAGATGAGTGTGCATGACCTCGCATCTCATCTGTCCCCGACCTGCAGAAATAAAGTTACAGAAGCAGAATTCAAGTCACCCGCCCCTTCTCATGCTTCACAACAGCATAGTTAAACTTAAAATCCTTTCCCCTGGTGTTTCTTTTAAAAACAGTCACATGCTCCCGAACAAGCTGCACAGCTGAGCAAGCAGCAGAAATAAAGTTATACGTGCATCCCGGGTGTTTCTTTTAAAAACAATCACCAGCTTCCAACATAGCAGAATTAAAATTTAAAGCTCAGGAAATACAAAGCTTACATTTTTTACCATTTTTTAACTATCTCCCACCTCTGAGCAGAAATTCATATGTTACTGTATAGATTTGGAAGTACCGTTCGGTGACAAAATCGCGATTCTCCGCAATAGTGCTCCTGCCGGCAAGTCCGTACATCGCATATCGCGGACATTGCAGCTGTGCACGGATGTGTCCGTACAAAGCGGCTTACACTGTACCTGTTTTCAGTGCTCAGATGTTTTCTTGGTCAGTGTCAGATAAAAGTGAGTCTGTAGTGAAACAGAATAATCTTTAAACTCTGGTTTTGCCCACCTCTTTTGCATGAGGTCATCTAGCTCCTCCCTGTCAAAATATCTAAAAAATATATATTTCTATACAACCACAGGATGTAATTTCAAAGTATTAATTCTGTAACCTTAGCATAACTCAAGTTTCAAATGACACTTCTTTGATCCCAGGATGAGTTTCATCCCTCCAGGACATGAAGGAACATTTACACTTTGCACCCCTGTGTAAGAACTTGGGTTTCCTTCCAGCGTTGTAAAATGGATATTTCAGGGCTTAGCTACAAATAACCCACTTCCTAACTAAGGCTATAAAATGCAAACTCCTAGGAGTTAATCTAATCACAGAGATCTGCTGATCAGCATATCCTGTCCTGTTAGAACTGAAACCTGGGGGTGAGTGAGGACATTCCAAGTGCACTGGCATTTCCAGCAGACAAATTCAATACCACATTTCTGTTATTTTCAAGAAATAAAAAATGATACAGCACTCAGAGCTTGCTGTCTGTGTCACACTGCCCGTGTCCCTTCCCCCTTGGTTGCCAGCAAGGTGCTTTCCTGGCATGGGAAGGCAAGGATAATAGCAGCTCAGGAGAGAGATTTTTGCTTATTGAACCATAAGGCCTCATTCCTTATCTATTAGGTTGGCAGTCAGCTTATATTCAGTTGTTTCTTTTCAGTTTATATGTCCTTTTCCCATTCTTTCTTTGCTATCTAAACTACAAGCATATGCTTCTAGCCGCGTTTTCCCACTCTCCATGCTAACAGAAGTGGGGCAGGCTGGAACGTCAGCAGTGGTTATTGGTAAGCACATGATGGCACAGTGTGGTGTCATGCAGGCACTGGCACCAGTAGCTGGTGCTGATGCTCTGGCTTAAAAATACCTGCTCCCACATTGATCCTGGCTCCTCCAGTGAAGACCCAGGAGTGGTACTCTATGGAGAAGATATTCTGGAAGATCTATGTTTTTTTTTTTATATGCACTTTATACTCCTCTGCCCCCAACTGCCCCCTTCTGACTGCCCCCCCAAAGTCCTGTCACCCCAGTATCACTGGGACTTACCCCAGCTTGGTTGCCGGGTGCAGAGCCTGCGAGAAGTAAGTTGTCATCCGCAGATGGAGGTGTTTTTTTCCTCCATTTTCTCTCTTCCCCCTTGCTGGGGCGCACATGCAGAACATGTGTAAGTAGAGGCGTGCACGTGTCCTCAGAAGTCCCGCAGCACCCTTCCTTCTTCTGGCCCCTCTGACCCGGACTACCCACCGGCCTCCCACCTGGGGGTAGTCATTCAGTGGGAGTGCCAGTCCTCCTTCCGTGGGAGAGAAGAGCTGTCCAGATGCTCGATCCGCTCCCTCCCCTGCCAACCCCCTTCATCCCGTGCTCATTTCCTAACATGGGTCACTAGCGTGGCACGAGGTGTGGTGTCCAGCACGTCAACCCTCGGTGCCACCGGGCTGGCCTGGAAGATCTACTGTTCTGGTAAGTAATGCAACTTCTATTTCTTCTGGCCAGTTTTACAGCTACTAAAATGAAGCGCCAACTACCCCATGGAGCTGGCGTGCAATCTGTGGCTCATGTTTCTGTGTAACTAAAAACTATAAGCAATATAAGGATATTACAATGGGTACCATAGATAGCATTAGATGTTTAGTAGATATATGTTAGTATAGTACCTATTTTGCCTACCTAGGCACAAAATATGTAATTGTGTTAAAATGTCTTGTGTTGTATAACAGGTGGTAGAAGGACTGTGGTTGCCATGCTAAAATAAATTCCTAAGGTGTTTTTTTTTTTTTATATCAATCTTTGTAGCCCATCACCTTAAGCCAATGCTAATCCATTCCTGGGAAAAGTTGAATTTTTAAGCATGTCATTTTTGAGAGGGAAGGAATAGTAACTGGAGCTGAACCCACAGTCAGTCTGTCCCTTCCACCTCCTCGTCTGCTGGCCCTGACCCTGTGCTCAGATGTTTTGTAACATCTAAGCTGAGAGTACGGGGAAGGGGTGCCCCATACAAGTCTTTGGGGACATTTTTCAGTGTATCTTTGTATATGGTTAAACAACCTGAGCGAAAAATGGAAGCCACTGCTTAGCTAATAGAGCCCCTACTAGTTAAGTGGTGGCTTTCATTTTTCGCCAGGATTGTTAAAACATATAGAAAGATGCATTGGAAAATGTCCTCATAGACTTGTTTGGGGTGTGCCCCCTTGCTGTCTCTGCTTAGATGCCAGAAAACATCTAAACGTGGGGGTGGAACTGGTTGACTAAGAAGAGGGAGTGATTGGCTGGCCATGGGTTCGGCTCCACTTATAACCCCTTCCCTCCTGAAAATGACATACTTAAAAATTCAACTTTTGCCAGGAATTGGCTATGAAGTTCAACTATGTATCTTAGAAAATTCCTTTAAATATGCTAATTAGAATGAGTGTAAAAGGAATAATGGTAGTAATGGTTAAACAGCTCTGAGGAAGACTAACTAGGACTGGGCGAACCCAAGTTTTTGGCATTATGCTTTGCATGTGGTCTGTGTTCCGACATTGCTAGCTCTGTCCTAGTCAGAGTGTGTCACTTCAACCAGCTTTGAAATTGTATGTATACACACTTTTTCTACCACTTTTTATATTGGAAAAGAAATAAATGTAATTTGTGTTTTCCTAAACGTGACTTGCTTAAGGTCACCACACTGCTTCATCTATGGCAAACATATTCCTTGGTTTTCCAGCTTGCGTCTTGCAGCACATCTCAACCTTGTGTGATTTACACTTTTTAATAATAGTATAATACCGTAGCAGTAATTTAAAAGTGAATCCAAAATGAGATGTGTGGAGTTCATATATCCTTATCTGTAGTTTTGATGATAAGATTGATATTAAAAAAGTTAAGAAGGAAATTAAGCTTTGGTGGATTGATAGCATGTGATTCGTATCCTTGCCGTGTCATTTTCACACCCACTGTTGTTTTGGATGGAAGTAGAAGCCCGTCTTCTCATTATTGATTATCTTCTTGTTTTACACTGAATGGCAGTAGCTTTTATTACAGTTCACAGCACATTTAGACTCCTATCTAGTTATCTCAGCGTTTCTCTATCTCTCTCTCTCTCACACACACACGCACACACACTCACTCTCTCTTTCTCTCTCTCTCTCCCCCTTCAGAGACAGTGAAGAAAGAATTTCAAGAAAAGGGCATCTTGACTGGGGACGAGAAACCTTTTAAACCACATCTGACCTTCATGAAGCTGTCGAGGGCACCAAAGCTACGTAAGCAGGTGAGCTTGGATTTCATGCAGTGCTATAGCCAGGACATATAAGAGCCAGGGTTAAGATCAGAAACCTCGCAGTTTTCTTGTTGCTGTATCATAGAACATCCCTGAGATTACCAGTTATACAAACAGGAGCTGATGAGGAGTTCCAAGCAGGACCATACTTTAGGTAAGATTGGTTTTAACAGTTTTGTTGCCAGTGATTTATAAGCAGTGACCATTGGCATACAGTTATAGAACTACTGAAGGGGCACCAGGAACCCCTATAGGCCTATAAAGCCCCTTAGAGAACTGGAATAGAAATATGAACTACCGTGAAACCTTGAAGCGTGGAGTGCTTTTGTGATGATGATTTTGATGAAAATAATGATGATCTAGTGTTGTTACTTTGCCAGTCCGAGCTGTAGTGTTAGCCATCAAGTAATTTCTGTTTTTGTAGTTCATTTACTCAGAATATTCCAGCTGAGATGCAGTATCTAATTTTTAGAGGGGTCCTACCATTTCCTATTTTCATAGCTGGATGGACTCAAGCACTGAATGGTTAAGTGACATGCTATGGGTCTCTCAGTAAGTGGCCCTTGAGGGATCTGAACCTGGGTCTCCTCATTCCCAAGCCAGTGCTCTAAGCAGTAGACAAAGCCCACACTGCTTTTTGTAAAATGGTGAATTTTTTTTTCCAGCACACTCCACACATCGCAAGTACTAGGTGAGGTGTTTGATATATGTGCAAAAGAGTCACAGACACAAATACAAACAGAAAAACAAAGTGAGACACAAACACAAACCAAAAAACAAAATGAGACACAAACAAAAATACTAGAACAAAAAACGTTGGTTTAAAAAAAAACTGTCCCATGAAATAGCACGGTGTTTAATGGCATTTCAAAGTCATTTTATGGTAAAACAATTGCCCTTTTATGTTGTCCTGTCGGCACAGTGGTAGCGCTAACGCTTGTGATGCCGGTGACTGGGGTTTGGGAAAAAGCCCAAGTCATCAGAAGGCAGGGCAGGTGGAGGAGTATTGAGCATTCCAGAGGATGCTCTCCTCATCCGGGATGGGAAGGTTCCCACTACTGCCGTGCGACCGCCACCTTGGTGTCCTCAGGTGGCGGTGCAGGTGGAATGCAGACAGGAAGGGAAGGAGGCACTGATTGGCTGAAGCAGGGCTGCCCACACACACTGCATTCACACTGTTCTCGACCGTGCATCTCTGTGGGAGTCGGAGAAATCAGAAGCAAGGAACCTCGGCCAAATGACAGCCTTTCAGGGTCCATAGACCTTGCACCCATTGACCTGGGTTCTTCTCTGGCAACTTGTTGTTGTCTTCCAAGGGATCTGGACCAGCCTGAGGGCCCCTCCATGAGGGGCAAGCCACGGAAGCAGCGTGGATAATAAAGATAAGCTCCACGAGATGGCGGGGGTGATGGGGTTAGGACGCTGAAGGATCCTGAGTGTGCCACAGACCAGCCAAAGTAAGGAGCATTTAATAAAATAAAAAAAGTCCTTTTATGGACAGACACAGTGTTGTACTGCCACCTGGGATACAGGGGCTCACTTGTACACCCCAGAATGCCATGCTATTGCTAGATGGGGGCCCTGCGTGTCACAGAGGTAAGTTGCTTGGCTCTTGGAGAGCAGGGCCACCTAACATTTACGCACACAAACACACACACACACACACACACACACACACTGGCCGATTATGGAATGGCACAGGCCTTAGTAGTGAAAGCTGTTGCTCATGTGCCTTCTGGACTGGAGATGGGGTGCAGCTGTGGCACTCAGTGTCATGGTGGGGGGATTAAAAAACAAAATGGGAAATAAGATGTCCTTTGCAGCCCAAGTGGGTTGAGAGGTTCCCTATAATAACATTATTAGCTGCACAGTTTGCAGCTTTTCTTTATTTCTTACTGAAAACAGAACCAGAAATGTTTTATGCTTGAATGAACTTACTGTACCTGTTCTAGTCGCACTCTTAAGTACTTGGCAGACATTAGCAATGCAGAATTTGGACACGTGTGGTATAGATCTTATGGCTCTAGGGTGACCCATTTTGGTAACAGTATAAAAACTGAAGACCTGGCTTTTTCCCCTGTTGCTTTAAATGTATACTGTAGGAGTTCCTTAAGAATCCAGCTCTATAACACAGGTTTGTTTGTAGTTGTACCTTGCATACCATGTAGTGGCAGTGACTCAGCAGTGTCAAATAATAAACAGAATAGTCTTCTCTACAAAGGCTTGTTCAAGAAATCTGTAACCTGTCATCTGATTATAACTGGGGATCACTTTCAATAATAGTAATAAGACATTAGATTACTTTTTAGTCCCTAAAATAATCCAGTTTATTTTTAATTTACTTTCTATATGTTTTTCTTACAGTTAATAAATGTTTAGTGGTCACTATGTCTTTGGGCAAAGAATTGGTGTTAAATAGGGGAAAAAACAAAAACCATCACTGTGTCAAGCTTCCGGGAATTCTGTAGGTTCAGGTACCTGTGTCTGCGGCACTTAAACTGATTTCTTAGTGATGTGCCTATGGATTTTTTTTGGCATGCAAATGTAAGCCAAACAAGTAGTTAGTAATAGGTTACTTCTGAGGAGAAGAAGTCAGTCATATGTAGCTGTCCTTTTCTGATCACATAATCTGTAATTTATATGTAGAACAAAGTATGGGGTGGTGTGTGTAACGAGAATTTTACATACACACCGCCCCATATTTTACTTGATATAATGGCTGGGTCTTCCTTTTTGGCCACAGCAATTATATAAAATAAAAAAAGATGTTCCTGTGCAGCCGTGGTCTGCTTAGGTTTGAGTGTGCCAGTCTGTGGTCGTTTTATTTATTTAAACTTTTTTATTCATTTAGTCACTTCATTTCTGCCCGCCAGATGCTTTTTATGTTAAAATGTATTTTATTTTGTTTGTCACAGTGACTTATCATCGGCGCGCCGAGTAGTCTGAGTAGGCGGTTCTGTCTCCCATAGAAAGACCGCCAGCAGTCCAGAGGAAGAGGTGGTGGGTTTATCGCCAAGAGAGCGATGAAATCAGGCATGTGTTTGCCATAATAAATACCCTTTATTACAGCAAATAATGCCACAGTTTTTCAATGACAAAAAGGAAGACCCAGTTATTATATATATATATATATATATATATGATTAATTTTAAAAAGTAAATTTAATAACCCTAGGTCCCATTTTAAGAGCCGGCCATTAGTGCTGCACACCCATTAGCCACGCATGTGAGATAGCACATGGCTCGTCTGGGGAACATATTCAGATAGGCAGCACACTCCAGCTGTGCAGTGGCCCAGCACAGCCCCCTGCAGGAAAGTTGCTCTCAGGAGCAAAGAGAGATAACGTGTCCCAGGTGAGATAGTGCCTTTGCTCGTAAGAGCCATTTTCAACTGCTGGCATACTAAAAAGTACATATGGCATGCAAGGCGCTAAGGGGCCATTTGCATGCCATTATGTGCTCACTCCTGCACCTCCTGTCTCCTTCTCACTGGTGACCCCATCCACCTCTCTGAAAGCCCTTCTAGCTCTCAATCCCCTGCAAGGTGGGGGCCCCAACAGGCTAGACCCCAAGCTCCTTCACCTCTCTGCTCCTGCCATTGCCTCTCCTATCGCCTCCCTCCTTAACCTCTCCTTCTCTCTTGCCTCCATCCCAGACTCCTGGAAGCATGCTACAGTTTTTCCCCTACCAAAAGAAGGAGACTCCTCCTCTCTAAGCAATTTCTGTCCTATTTTCCTCCTGCCAACCCTTTCCAAACTCCAATAACACGTAGTTCTATCACAGCTCTCCCCCTTCCTAGACTCCTCGTCCTTCTTCACTCCTTTCCAGTCTGGCTTTCGCAAACACCACCACTACTTCCTCCCTCCTCTGACGCACCAGAGCCATTCACACTGCAATGGACGAGGGCCTTCTCACTGCCACCATCTTTATCAATCTAGTGAAAGCCTTCAGCACTGTCTTCCACCCCCTTCTCCTGCACAGAGGTTAGAGAGCCTGTCAGTCCCCGCTATAAACTGGTTCAACTCTTACCTAATGGGTAGATCACAATCAATGAAACTTGGAGAATCCTTATCCCCTTCCCTCCCCATTAATACTGGCGTTCCCCAATGTTCCATCCTTGGCCCTCTATGTTTCTCCATTTTTCTAACTGACCTTCCTTCCTACCTGCCTATCTGCTTCCATCCACATGTATGCACGTAGCACAGCCCTGTTTGTCTGTGGATCATCTCAGCAGAGTTAAAATCCAAGCTCCAACCTAATTTTGACTCAGTCCAGAAATGGTTTAGGTCAAATCAGCTGTCACTAAATGCCAAAAAAAAGTTTCTACATGCTTTGGCTCTAGGCCGAAGCTTTCTAAACTCCCATGCCTTCCCTTCTTCCACACCTTAGATGGGCACACAATTGATGATGTGCCATCATTCAAATACCTTGGTGTCTGGCTGACAGATACCTCAACTTCTCCTGGCACATAGACGCCATATACAAAAAACTCCATCCCAAGGTTGGTGCACTCTGTAGGAACAAAAGCTGTATCCCTCTACCTGCCCACCACAACATCCTTACTAAGGTGATTTTTCCCATCTTTGATTATGGCAGCATAGTCTATGGTACTGCCCTGAGGTCCACCCTGGCCAGACTGAACTCCCTCTTCCACTCCTGCCATTTCGCTTTGAACTGTTCTGCCCACACCCACCACTGTGCTCTTTACTCTGCTCTCTCCCTCCCTTCCCTTGAGGATCGGTGCCTAACCCACTGCGTCTTCTTTACTTCCAAGTTCTGGCTGACTTCCTCCTCCCTCCCTTCCTCTCTCTGAACCCTCTTCTCACCTACTCCCCTTTCTCCTACTCTATCCGCAACCCATGCTATCGGTCCCTCCTGCTCCCCTCTCGTAATTCCTTTGCTGGACAAGCTGCATTCTCGTTCCATTTTCCTAAACTCTGGAATTCTCTCCCCCTACCTATTCACTCAGACTAACCTCTCTACTCCGCTCCCATGTCTCCCCCTTCCTGTAAGTGCCCCTAGTTGCCTGATCCTGTTTCACTCAACTCTTTCCTCTCATTATTCCCCCTTCCCTACTCCTGTCCTTCCTACCTCTTCACTCTGTTCTCCTTCCCCATCCTCCTCATCCTCCCCCTCTTCCTCACTTTCCTCTCTTTCTCCCCCTCATCTCTTTTTTCCCCTCTACCTCCTTCCCTCTCATTTACCCCAATCCACCCACCTTGAACCTGTTCCCAGACTTAATTTCCTCTAGTGAACCTTACCTGTATATGATTGTAAATGCTGTATATACTGATGTTGTAACTCGCAAAACTGCTCTCTCAATGTATTGTATTGTATATACTATGTTATGCTTGCATCCCTTCCTCTTCCCATCCCCCAGGATGCACCTGGAAATGAGCAAATGTAAGGCTCAGTATGTCTTTCCTGATGGACCGCTTCAATAAATAAATAAAGTAATTAGCATATTTGCACACAACGCTGCTCTGCATGACTATGCAGAGGCATTGTGCAGAGCTGTGGCAGCCCCCCGCCCCCCATTGCAGGCCCGATCTATCATAATGGTAATACCCAATATCCTGGTAGTCTATAGTGTTCCCCCAAACACTCGATGGGAGGTCCAGTCTGTTATAATGATAATACCCAGAACTGTAGTAGTTTAGTGTCCCCTAACCCTCATCACAATCCCACACTCCCTCCCCATCCTGCCCACTCAGCGCCCTTCACCCCGCCTCTGGTGGCACCCCACTCGCCCTGAAGTGCACAAATCTACAGCTTCCTCCTCCTGGAATTGGTGGCCAGCACAGCCCCTTTGCTCACCACCTTGGCTAACTGCCATCTGAATGACAGGGAGCGAGCATGTGCCTACTGTAGAAATGGCTTCTAACTTCCCTAACCTGAAAATGGGGGGCCTGTTTTGTCTCTTTCTGTGTTCATTTTGTATTAAGAATTTTTAGCCAGGAAAGAAACATTGGGCCAGATCTTGCTTCCAGGTGCAGCATGGGAGTAAATTAAGCACAGGGAGGTTAAGTGACTTTACTCAGGGTCACACAGTATGTGAGTGGTGATTGTCGTATTTAAACCTAGAACTGCTGGGTTTTGAGGTTCCCAGCTTGGCGCTTTAATCTTGAGGCTGTACTACTACCCACATGTTATGTTTTCAGGTACTCCTAAATGTAGATTCTACAGTTTTGTTTTTAAACTGCTGCGCCATCAGAATAAGGGACAAAGGAAATCTGCCATCTTTGGTACCTGTGTACTATTACAGTCCTGTGTGCTGTTACTGCTATAGCAGGAAGCTTGCTGAATGATTTGGAAGACAGTGTGATGATCTGACAGTGAATGCATTGGCAGTGTAGTGAGAAAGTATAATCAAAATAGTAAATTGAGCCTTGTGTAGGAAATATTTAAGAGTTTGCAGCAGTAGCTTGACTGATATACAGTAGGTTAACAGGACCTCACAAATTACAAGAGGGTGTGCTGAGGTTCAACTGGAACTTGTTAAAGGCTTGACCTTGTTGCTACAAAATGCCTTTGTTTAACAATTACTGTACTATTCCCAGTCTTCTATTGCCTCACAATGGAAGGGAGGTGGTAACTAGAGCTAGGGAAATAACTGTAATTAATTAACTCAGTCTTCACTGTATTTGGAACATGCAAAGGAAACAAATTTAGTTTCTGTAGTGCCTTTTATGTACTGTACATTGTATCTCAAAGGGCTTTTTAATCCATGAACAGTTGCAGCAGTCAGTAGAAGGCCCACTGGCCTGCTTGGCCCTACCAATATGATGCAGATACACTGATGTTCACTCAGTCCCCCCTCCCGTGTCATCCTCCTCTGCTAACCTCACCAGCCCCATATGTCTATCCCACCCTTGCTTGGAGACCTCCACTGATCTGATGCAAACCAAGCCCTCCAGAAGCCCAAGCCCTCCAGAAGTATTTTCCACTTATCCACCACCCTCTCTATAAACAAAATGCTTTTTTTTATTATTGGTATTTCTCCTCCCTCCCGACTGGCCCCCCCAGCCCCATCACCTTGGCGTACACTGAACTCACCTTCTGGCTCTTATGAGGTGCCAGCATAATCTCGCCAGTCGGGATACTATTTCTTAATGTCCCCGAGTGTGGCGTGAGCGCAGTGATGCCAGTGGCCGAGCTGCGGCACGCTTCCACACACGGCATGCCAGGCATTTGCCCATATCCGCCCCCTTTGTCTGTGGGTCTATTGCACCATCCCCCAGCCACCGCTAGGGGACAGGCAAGCAGCAGACTCAATCCACCCCTACCTGGGAAAGGAGAGCTGTCCTCCGGATGCTTGATCCTCTCCCTCCCTGGCCGACCCCCGGCGGCCCACTCGCACCACGAACACGGGTCGCCAGCATGGCAAAAAGTAAGGCATGGATGCCTCAGCCCTCCACACCACTGGGCCGGCTAACAAAATGCCCTCTGACTGCTTTCCTTAATCTCCCTCCTGGTAGCTTCTTTATTTATGTAGTTTATTTATGTAGTTTTTGTTTACCAGGTAGGCACACTAGAAAAAGAATGCCAGACGGGGTGCACCCCAGGGTCCTTAAAGAACTAAGAGAGGTGGTGGCTGAACCTCTGGCTATCCTGTTTAGCCGATCACTGGAAACAGGGGAGGTACCCAAAGACTGGAGGACAGCAGATGTAGTCCCCTTATACAAAAGTGGGAACAAAGAGGAAGCAGGGAACTACAGACCAGTCAGCCTCACCTCGGTAGTGGGAAGATCATGTGGAAGCACTACTGAAGGAGAGATTGGTGAGAACATCTGGTTGTCAATGGACTACAGGACCCAAGGCAGCATGGTTTCCTAGGGGAGGTCATGTCAGACCAACCTCGTTGAATTTTTGACTGGGTGACTAGGAGGTGGATCGGGAGGGCAGTGGACATGGCCTATCTGGACTTCAGCAAGGCCTTTGACACTGTGCCACATAGAAGACTATTACACAAACTGGGGAATATGGGTGTGGGCAGGACAGTAGTGTGTGGTGGTAGGTAACTGGCTTGTGGCAGGACAGAGGGTGGTGGTAAATGGCTGTCACTCCACAGAGGGAAGAGTGACCAGTGGGGTACCACAGGGATCAGTGCTGGGACCGGTCCTATTCAACATCTTCATCAGTGACATTGCTTAGGATCTAGAAGGCAGAATTTCACTGTTCGCTGATGACACAAAGCTCTGTAACAGAGTAGACACACCAGAGGGTGTAGACAGAATAAGAAGCGACCTGCAGAAACTTGAAGTATGGTCAGTGATTTGGCAGTTGAAATTCAATGCAAAGAAGTGCAAGATAATGCATATGGAGCACAAAAACCCTGGCACAATATATCAGTTGGGGGGGGTGAGGATATAGCATGCACCAAGCAGGAAAGGGATCTTGGGGTTGTCATCTCTGATGACCTCAAGGTCAACAGTGTGACAAGGCAGTAGGTAAAGCAAATAGGATGCTGGGATGTATAGGCAGGGGCATCACCAGCAGGAAAAGGGAGGTCATAATTCCGCTATACAAGACACTAGTGAGGCCCCACCTGGAGTACAGTGTACAGTTCTGGAGACCATACCTACGTAAGGACATAGACAGGGTAGAGACAGGTTCAGAGGAGGGCAACAAAGATGGTGCATGGATTGCATCACAAGTCCTATGAAGACAGGTTGAAGGAACTGAACATGTACTCCTGGAGGAGAGGAGGGAGAGGGATATGATAGAGACATACAAGTATCTTACAGGGAGGAACAGGGTGCAGGAAAACACTATTTTTAAGCGAAAAGATGTTCCAGGACTAGAGGGCATGGGATGAAGTTGGAGGAGGACGATTCAGAGGAAACATGAGAGAGAATTTCTTCACAGAGCGGGTGGTGGACAAGTGGAACACCCTGCCAGAGGAAGTGGTGGGGGCAGAAACAATCACGGGATTTAAGAATGCATGGGATAGACATAAAGGAATTCTAGAGGTCAGGGGTAAGGGGAAACAGACTTCTAGGAAAACAAACTGAACTTACAAGCTCAAATGGGCAGACTGGGTGGGCCATAGGCCCTTATCTGCCGACACTGTCTATGTATCTATGTATCTATATTCAGGTGCGACCCAGGAGATTACAAGGTAAGTTTACAAACAATATAACAACATCAAGGAAGTGATGTACCGGCAGTGAAAAGTGTAAACAAAAAACATGCACAGTGGTAAGGACAATCAAAACAGTAAAAGGTAGTATACATTTCATGGAGGAATACAAGAGCACTAAAGGTAGGACAGGGTGCAATGACTCTTACACTAGGAACAGTAAGTGCTAAGGTGCAAGGGTGGATAAGGATCGCTGGTCATCTATCATAGTTCGGGGGGGGTAATGCGTAGAGCACACCAAGACTGGGTGGGAGATGCCAGGCAACCTAGGGACTATTGCAGGCCAAGGCAGACTTCAGGTGTGTCCATAGGGAGCCTAGAGACAGTTGCAAGCTGAGGCAGACTTCAAGTGTGTCCATAGGGATTTCTTAAATAAGGGATGGGTGGGAGGACATATGGTAAGAACTGGTAGGGAGTTCCAGAGATGAGGGGCACAGACAGCAAAGGCATAATCACCTGAGAGAGTATGAGTTTTTGGAACAAGCAGGGACTGCAATTCTATTGACCTGAGTTGGTATAATGGCTGTGCTGGCTGAAAGAGTTGAGACAAGGCAGGAGAGGTAGTATTTCGCACAGTTTTGTCAATGAAACAGCCCAGGGCATAGGAGCAATAGTTACTCGAGGACAGCCAGTGAAGTTTGTCATATAACTCACAGTGATGGGTAAGTCGAGGGGCGGCGAGGGCAAAGCAGAAAATATTATTATAGGCCACATCCCATTTTCCAAGGCTAGTTTTAGCAGCAAGAGGAAAGCTCATCAGCCTATGACTGAATGAGGGAAGAAGTATTCCTTTGGCAAGGGCAATTTGTGCAGCAACAGTAAGGGACCGACAAGCCCTATATGCAAGGCCAAGTTTAATGTTTGTTGCCCTGCACACATTTTGAATGTGTAGGGAGAGATCTAATTGGGGGTTAAGTTTGACTCCAGGGTATTTAAAGGAGCACAAAATGCCAGTTGGGTCCCCATCAAAACTCAGAACCTTTAGTGGAGCAGGACAGTGCTTAAGCTTGGCCGAGGAACCGAAGAGCATGAGTTGAGTTTACTTGAGGTTTAGCACAAGCTTATTTGCCAAGAGTCAGTTTTGCAGCTTATTGAAATCAGCTTGTAAGTGGCGATATATAGCATAGATATCAGCCGAGCTGGACAGGAGAATCATATCATCAGCATATAGGGTGGTGGTGCTATGGGTAGGACCAAAGGGAAGTCATTAATGAAAAGAGAGAAAAGGATAGGGCCTAGGCTGGACCCCTGAGGGACACCAACCATAACAGGAACAGGTACGGAGAGAGCTCTGTTATACTTAACAAGCTATAGCCTACCAGTAAGGTAGTTGGAGAACCAGTTTAGGGCTGGACGAGACACACTGAGGGAGTGAAGCTTGGTGCAGAGTAGGGTGTGATCCACAAGATTGAAGGCCTTGGAGAGATCGACAGAGATAGCCCCTAATAACTTGCCATGGTCCATGGCTGTCCTAATTACAGAAGTCACCTTGGCAAGGGCTGTACCAGTACTATGACCTTCATGAAATCCGTGCTATTCAGGGGACAATAAGGCATAGTTAGTCAAGTAGTTCGACAGCTGCCTCTCAGCCATCTGTTCCAGAATCTTGCTAACAGCAGACAAGGTAGCTGTGGAGCGGTAATTTTCTTACACATTTCCGATCACCCTGTTTGAAAACAGGCACCACTGTGGCTATTTTCCAGATTGTCGGAACAATTCCAGTTGTGAGAGATAAGTTAAGAACATGGGAGATGGGTAGTGCAAGCGAGGGGGCACCTATTTTGAGGAGTTTAGGTTCAAGGTCATCA
This sequence comes from Neoceratodus forsteri, assembly GCA_016271365.2. NCBI lineage: Eukaryota > Metazoa > Chordata > Ceratodontiformes > Ceratodontidae > Neoceratodus > Neoceratodus forsteri. Next base: position 1,736,837,891 of record CM057449.1, read on the forward strand.
TGACCAGAGCTCATGTAGGCTGAGAGACCAGCAAGCAGTTTGTAAGGTTCCCTCACTGTAACAGACTTAAGACAGAAAGGAGGGCGGAATGGGGATATTGGAGGGGTGAGTGACTGGGCATTGTCAGTGGTAAACAGGGAGGTATAAGCTGAAAGACTGGAGAATTGATTGTTAAAGGCATTTGCAGTGGTAGCAGTGTTGTTATAGTTTTTGCCATCAGCAATCATATCCACGATGTCACACCTGCTATAACCGCCAACCACGGATTTGATGGTTCACCAAATATTCCGTGGTTTCCTGGCAGAGGATAGTAGGGCACTCTTGCAGTATTCACTCCTAGCAGTTCGTATGGCTTTTTTGCAGTTATTATGTAGCCAACGGTATTGTGATAATCAGATAGGTTGTTTGTGGCTTTGAGCAACCTATTACTGGCTTTCAAAAGAGAGAGCAGGTCACCATGCAGCCATTTGGTAAAGGTACCGCTGACTCTCTTTCTGATACGAGGGGCATGCTCGTCCTGCAGAGGGTGGAGAACATTAAAGAGGTGGTCAAGAGCAGGAGTGGCCTCACTAGCAGATATTACCAGGGACTAATCAACGTGAGTCAGGTCATGAAGAAAGAGTTTGGGGTTGAAGCAGAAATAGTCTTTAACTCGTATAATGTTGTGAGGCACTTTAGGGGGGCAGACTCTCCAAATGCAGAAGATGGGGGAATGATCAGATATAGAATCAGGGAGGATCCCAGATCGGAGATCATATTAGGCCGATTTGTTAGGATCCAGTCCAGGAGCGAACTTTTACCGCCATGAGGGAAGGTTCGCATGGGTTCACTGATGAGCTGGGTAAGGCCAATGGCTGTCAGCAGTGGTTCATACTGATTGACATCGATTCAAGACCAATCTAGGTTGAGGTCACCACATATAAGCATTTCACTTGAGGAGATTTTGGGGCCAATATTTTCAAGCAGGTAGGAGAGTCCTTTGACACCCTGCTTAGGTGGGTTCTTTGCTACAACTTACTTCCAGCCTCAAATAATTTATATTTTTTTGTTGCTTGTTTACTCTCCTGTACTTTGTTTTTAACAAGCCCCCATGTGAGCAAACAAATGACCACTGGGTCAAACAAAGCTCCCTATGGGATATCAGCCTGTGGCTGCAGAAGAAAACAAATCGCTTGTAAAGCAGATGCACTGCCCAACAGGATGAGGCAATAGTCCTGGCTCTGAATCCCTGGAAAAGAGAGGGGGACTGTGAGTGTGACTCTGTGGAAAAGATATTCATGAAGATCTGGAGTTATAGTGGGTAACTTGTCTATCTTATAAGAATCTCACTTCTCACTGGCCCAGTGGCATGGAGGGCTAAGGCACTGGGCGCCTCACCTCCTGTCATGCTGGTGAGATTTGGAAATGGACATGGATTGTTCGGGCGCCAGCCAGGGTGAAGGAGGCTTGAGCGTCTGCTCTCCTTCCTTGGGGAGGGGGTTTACTGTGACTCGTGTTTGACTGACACCTGGAGGTAGCTGAGTGACAGCGCAAACGAGTCACACAGCAGGAAGTGATCCCACATGTGAAGCACGTGGGGGCATCTGCATGGAGGTGGAGCATGGACATTTTACTCATTACACAACCATGGGTCCAAGTGGAGAAAAAGTAGAAAACATGAAGGCCTGGGCTTTGTGAAAGGCCTGGGCTTCAGGAAGTCCTGCCTGTCCACCCTGCTGATCCAGTCCCGAGTCTGCATTGGAATGTCTGCCGGGGGTGTGTGTGTTTGTGTGTGTGAGAACAGCCCTTCCACTCTCTCTCAACTCTGGGGGGAATCTACAGGGGTACTTGCTTTCGGACCAGGAAGAGGTAAGTGAACGACCATTGGGCATAGGGATAGGGCTGATAAGCTGCCCAAACCTGCCTAAGGAGGATGAGAACCTTTATAAGAAAAAAAAATGAATCTAACTTCTCCATAGAGCCTCACTCTTTCATTGAGTAGCAAACTTCCCATTAAAGAGGAGCAGGCTCAACCTTAGAGGTATCTGAAGCACAGGACAGCATGGGTTATCCTCACCCGTAGGCAGGACATGTGAGTACTGCAGATCCTGAGAGACAGGTGAGGTAGCTGGCTCTGATAGCTGCTGCACCAACTGTTGTGAAAATAGGAATTTCCCCTTGAAAGGGGAATTCAGGACCTTGTATCGGGCAGCCGGTCCAAACTGGGAGAGGTATAGCCATGACATCTGCCTGAGACAGACAGCAGATGCTGCAGAGAGAGAGGGGCCTCCTCAAAGGCATCGTATGATGCACTCATCTGATGCCCAGCTGCCTTAACACCTTTAGCAACTGCAGTATACCAGATCCGGCCTGCATTTTGTCACTTGCAGGTCTCTCAGACAGCAGCGCATGCATCCGAAACCCCAAGCTTTGCTGGTTAGTTGCCTTGTGGGCCTGGTGTGATGCTATGGTCAAGGAAGTCTGGGACATAATAAACATCTTGCTCCCCAAAGTGTTCATCTGCCTAGATTCTGGTGATGGGGGCAGTATGGCCTAGTTACAGATACAGGTCTGCATCCTACTGGTATTAGGAGGAACATCAACCCACATGGAGGTGACTGATCTCTCAAGGAGACCCAACTGGAGGCAAGACCTGGTCAGGAGACCCCTTGGAACTGGCCATATTGACCTTTCCTGGTGCAGTACAGTATGCCAGGGAGGGATAACTACTATATACTGACTGGTCAGCATCAAGAAGCCCAGTGATACTGCATTTGGGTCCCTGCCCACTGAATAGGGCAAGTCCAGAGTCTCCTGCATCTCCCTCATAAATCACTGGAAGAGTATGTCTTCAGAGGCCGAGCAGGTATGGATTGAGGATTTATTATCAAGAGAGAGGAGGCTGGGACCCCACTAGATGGTAGAGTTGGGGGTGGCACCAGGTTGGTGTCTTAAATTGGCGCTGCATGTTCTCCATTCACTAACAGAACTGCTGCATAAATTGGGCTTGATCCTGATGGACTCAGTTACTCAATCAAAAAGAGAATGTGGCACTTAAGGCAGTAGCTTGAAAATAATGTTGGTAGCCTGCTGAGCCACTAAGCCCAGCATGCCCAGACTAGGACTCTGTAGCTCACTTGGAGTCCTCGCCTGAAAGGAGGACAAGATGAAGCCTCTCAAACCAGGAGTGTCTAATGGATGGGTGTCCATGGGGGAGCCCCTGGCTGAATGATAACTGGTTGGTTACCAGAGGGCCTTGCTGCATCAGCCATTTGGAATCTGGAGTTGGTGCTTGCGCAGACAGTGGCAAAGGCCTCTGCATCAACATTGCTAGCAGCATTTATACTAAGGACTGTGCAGACCACAGTGCTGATATCGGCGCTGAGGCCCATGCTGACACTGGTACCAGCCGTCAAACTGGCCCCAATGCTAGCACCACATGCGGCATCAACGTCGGGCTCAGCGCTGACATTTGGTGTCATTGTCCCTACAATGATTGACATCAGTGATGATGCCACCCCAGAAACAAGGTGGTCTAGCGCTGAAGTCTACCAAACAATGGCTGATGCCCTGGCACTTATCATAGTCCAGTAGGCTTCAACAGTAGAGGACTGTGGTTGGTGCCCCAGCATCTGCCTAGAAAGGGTCAAAAGTCTGCCTAATGCCACCACCTGAGACTCCACAACCCCAACTCGGTGAGAGGGAGAGCTAGGTACGATGACCATTTTGGAAGAACAGTGGGGGGTGGGGTCTGGGGAACCAATCCAGTAACATACAGTACCTTGAGACCCCCTGTGTTGAGGCCTGCTCTTGAAGCATGAAACAGGGTGTCCCACCTTCAGAGCTTAAAGTTTCAATATCCGGACATCAACTGTGTAGGCATTGCAAACCTCAAATTTATGTTTGGGCCCAAGCCAGAAGAAACAACGCATGCCGTATGTCAGGGCTGGCAATATTTTTCTTGCAGTGACAATGCTGGAAAAATGTCTGCAAAGGTTTTTATGCCATTCACTTTGGCAATCTGACATTACACTTTCAGAAAAAATGAGACAGTGGATGTTCCCTCCAATGGTGTGCACTGGATGGTGGGAAATTAGATTTTGATGGCAGTTACTGGTTCTGGTACACGGTGTTGCATACGTACCATTGTTGACACCGTTGTCAGTGCCCTGACAAAAAGGTTTGCTCCTGTGGGGCCACAAAGCTTCTGGCACAAAGACCAAAGAGTGGGGCAAACAGGCTGTAAGTACAGTACTTCCAAAAAGCTTCCAGTATGTTACATGTATATATGGCTGCCTCTCTTTGGCATGCATTCAAGCAGCCCATTAGCTCTTTTGTGTTAACAACTTTGTGTTGCACTAACTGAGGTTTCCAATGAGGCGCTTGCCATGCTAACTACCTCTCTAGTGTGCAAAGCCCATCACATACCCTGTTTGTGCAGTGCTAACTGTTAAAGTATGATGCCCATTCTGTATAAAAAGCACTAACTGAAACCACATTCCTTTCTGTTCCTTTTGCAAGATAGCATTACAAATGAAAGTCCTGAAAATCTACCAAAAATATTTGCTTAATACTAAATTATTTTCTTTGGATTATTTCTGATTTACTTCTGTGGATTTCCAAATACGTTCTCTAGTAAACGAAAGTCACTGCTCATCTTGGTCTGTTTGTCACAGGTATGTAAAGGATTTATTTATTTATTTTAGTTTAGTTTTTATTTGCCAGGTAGGAGACATGTTAGACAACATTTGCCTGTTTTTAGGCACGATCTGGGAGAGCACAAACCAATAAACATTACAGTGCATGGCAGTCACTTGAGGAAGCACAAGAGTAAGTTTACAAGCAGGGAAGTTATAAATTATAAAGCAAGAACACAGTCAGCATAACAGAATTTCACGATGAGAAGTGCGAGGACTTTCTTGTACTTAGGCAGGTGTTTGCAGAGTTCAGGGGCTAGGAACAGGAGCACGCTGCCAGCTGTTGTAAATGGGAGTGACAGTATTTCCAGAAAGCATGGGCAACTGAACAGTGTCTAATATCAGGAGGTATAGTGTTCCTAAATTTTAGGACAGAGACAGAGAAAGCTGACTTCCAAGTTTGGTCCGAGTCCTAGGTGTGACTAGGAGATCGAGGTCTGAAGATCTGGGAGGGTAGGAGTTTTTGTAAGGTACCAGGAGGGAGGCAAGAGATGATGGCACCTGGTTCAGTAGTACACTACAAGTGATGTCACCCAGGGAGAGATCACGCTGAGCAGCTGGAGGGAACCAACCAAGCTTAGAATACAGTGTACAGTGATGGGCAAGTCGGTTACAAGCAAGGGCAAAGTGACAGATACTGTTGTAAGCAACATCCCATTTGTGTCAAACAGAGTTAGAGGCTTTAGAGAAAACAGACAGACCATAGGAAAGTTTGGGAAGCAAAATTCTTCAGGCAACAGCAAATCGAGCAGAGGGGGAGAGATTACAGCTGGTTCTAAAGGCTAGTCCGAGTCTAACATTGACTGCCTTACAGGTGGCTGCTACTTGCAGAGAAATGTCAAGGGAAGGATCTCGCGTAACACCCAAGTACTTCAAGGATGAGACTGGCCAGAGGGGTACTGTACAGGGTTTTAAATAATTGATTAGCAGTTTTTTTCTTGGGAAAATACTAACTGTATAGAAAGCATTTATATAGTTTTTCTAGAAGTGTTATGTTTGTTAAACACAGTGAGGCAAGTGCTATGCATTTTCACAATGTTTTAGAACTTTTACAAGCAAAACGCTAATCAATTTTTAGAGTTAAATAAAACCCTGTGTCACAGGCCACTGATAGTGGAATAGTGGTATTCCTTAGTCGATGTGCAGTTCCAAGTAACATTGCCTGTGACTTAGTAGGGATCCTGAAAAGCCTGTTTTCAAGGAACCATGTTTGAACAGCATGTATGTCAGCAGATAGATTACAGTCGATTCGAAAACCACATTCCTGTGTTAGTGTTGCTCTATTACCCTTTCTTTCCAGGCTTAGAAGTTTTTGGGGTGCATATGTGGCAGGGAAATTATATCTACAGAACTGCACTCCACTACTCCTCTTAGTGCTTTCCACCTGAACTCCCCTTCCAATGTAGTTTGCTTCTTTTTTCTCCTTTTTAGCAAAACATCACTTATTGGGTATTGATTAGTAGTTTTATTTTCATTAGCATGTACTTAAAACTAACGTGTTTAAAAAAAAAATTATTTTGTTTAAACGTTAAAAGTCCAAAGATAATTATATTACAGTCATTACTGAAAATAATTTGTATTTATGTCACTTCAAATCTCTTCATTTGTGCTTGACTGCAAAAGTGTTTTTAACACATGTACTTTACCATACTTCATTTATGGCAAGCTGTTTCCTCTTTGTGGCTCTATTGCCTATTCCAAACTCTCTCCATATTCATTTTGTTTCTTTTATTTCATCGTGATTGCACCTTTCATTTGTATCCATTGCCCGAAATTTAGAGAGCTTACTGTTGTCCACAAATGCTTAGCATTCTGCTTACTTCTTGTGTTTGGCTTCCTGTGCCATTACTCCTTTCTGCTTTGGACCAGCCAGCCTCCTCGGTGCTTCCTCAATCAAATGTTACCAATCACGTTCTAATGTGCTGACGTTTCAGAGAGTAAATCTCCATCATCAGAGCTATGTTAGTAATGGTGTACTGCCTTTTTATACCCATTCTTTGTGCTGCAACCAGTCTATCATGTTTTTATATAAAAAACAAGAAAAAGAAAGTGCTGTAATAATTTTACCATTTTTAAACAACAACCTTTATCACCAAACCTCTAGTTTCTTTTGAAAAATGCTTTTCTTCCGATAGCGCTCTTTTCTTACAGAAGGTCAGTTCAAGTTGCTAAAGGTCAACCTCCAATTTTTTTTCTGTTGTAGCTTATAAATGTTTTTTTCTTTTTTAATATATTCTGTAATACATGTAGTTTTCCTACAGGTTTTTCTATAAAATGCTTTTCTTCTAATAGCACTCTTTTATTACAGGAGGTCAGTTCAAATTGCTGAAGGTCAACCTCCCATTTTTAATTATTCTATCTTGTACTTGTTTTTTCCTTTTTAGTATTCTTTTCATATGGAAATTCTTCCTACCAATTTTTCTATAGGTCATATTCATCTTACTAGTTCATACTTTAGCCCATCTCATTCTGAACTTATTTCACTTTCCTCTATTTACTCCATGTTTATATATTTTCTTTGTTTCACCCACATTCTTAAACAGCAAAAACATTTTTTTGCCTTCCAGCAATTCATCTATATGCTATACAGTTTATCTACTAGGGAGGTCAATCCTCAAATAACTTTATTAAATAGAAGATTTCTCATACATACTTAAATGCACCTATCGACCTCACTGAATCAATACTATGAATTAGATTTTTATCTTCATCATTAAGTTGTTGCTTCGATCTACTATGGAGGCCAAATCCAAGTGCTAATGGTCAAGCATCAGAGCAACCTCTCTATCTCCTTTTTATTTTCTACACATACTATCCTCACTAATCCATCTCTACATCTTAAAATGTTTTGTCATCTATCCATCACCTCCTTTTTGCCATTCAGGAGGTCAAATCAGGATACTCGAGGTCAAGCAGAAGAAAAAACCTTATTACACATCTTAGTTCTACTTATTTACTTACACTTACCATCTTCACAATTCCTCTCTACCAATTACATTATTATACATTTATAATCTAGCATCCAACTATTGCAGAGGTCACATACGGATGCCAAAGGTCAATTTTCCATAATTTTGTCCACAACAAATTACTACTATAAAATATTCCTATTATCCTCATTTTTTACAGGTAACTGCTGTATCCTGCATCATCGTTTAGTCCATTTGGTATAAGAGTTTGCATTTCGTGAATCCAAAATGCTTCTCTTTTTAACAAAATGTCTTTCAAACTTCCTCCTCTATTTGACGGTTCCACTTTTTCTAGACCTATATGGGTCAGTGATGCTGCTGAGCCACGCCCTGCTTCCATATAATGTTTTGCCATTACATATTTTGTATTTTTACTTCTAATGGCTGTCTTATGCTCCCCAATCCTTATCTTGAGTGCTCTTTTTGTTTGGCCTATATAGGCTTCTCCACATGGGTATTTTAACATGTATATTATGCCTTCTGATAAACAGTTTATGAAACCTTTTATTTTATATTTTTTCCCTGTTCTTGGATGATTGAATTCCTTTGTGTTTTTTGTTCCACTGCAGTGTGGACAATTTCCACACCTATAGCTCCCTTCTGGGAATATAGGCATCCAATCTGGTCTTTTTGATGGTCTCTCTTCTGTGTACATTGTCTGTACCAACATATCTTCCAAGTTTTTATTTCTCTTGTAACTAAACAAGGGCCCTTTTTCCACAATATCTGTTAAACTATCATCCACTTTTAATATTGACCAATGTTTGTTTATAATCTGCTTTATTTCTCCATAAAGCTTGTTATATTCTGTAGTAAAGCAAATTTGTTCTCCAGTCTCATTCTTTCCCTTTTTTGCTAGTAAGTCCTCTCATGTTTTTTTTTTTGTATTTACTCTCTCTAGGGCTGTTTTCAATTGTCCGTGCGTATAGCCTCTATCTAATAGTCGTTGGCACATTTCTGCTGATGTCTGTAACCTTGTCTCTTCTTCACTGCAATTTATTTTAATCTGTAATAATTGTCCATAAGGAATGTTATTTTTACTATGGGAAGGGTGTTGACTGTCGTGATGTAAAATTGTGTTTCTATCTGTATCTTTCCGATACAGTTTGGTCTCTAATTTCAAATTCTTAACATAAATTGTTAAGTCCAAAAAATGTACTTCATTTTACTGTATTCTGTGACAAATCTTAAATGTTTATCACATCCATTTATATAATTCAGAAAATCTTGCAAATCCTTTTCTTCACCATCTCACATAAAAAAACAAATCATCAACAAACCGAACCCATTTTCCCACATTATTGAAACATTTGTTATTATTTTCATTCCATATAAATTTGTCTTCCCATACTCCAACATAAACATTTGGCCAGTGAAGGGGCAAATGTTGTGCCCATTGCTGTCCCATGGATCTGTTTAAAAAATGATGTACCAAACGAAAAATAATTGTTTTTTAGTACTAGATCAGCCATATCCAGAATAAATTCTATAGGTGGTAGCATGTTGGTTGGTCGATTCTCAAGTTTTCTTTTCAAAGATTCCAGTCCTTCCTGTTGTAGTATATTATTATAGAGATTCTCTATGTCACTTGTTACCAACCATGTATTTTCTTTCATTTCCACACAATTTAGAATATTTAACATGTCTTTTGTGTCAGCTATGTCAGATTTATTTTCTTTTACCAATGGTCTTAAGAAAAAATCCACAAATTTTGTCTGGGTCCTGTTACAGAATTTAAACTGCTCACTATTGGTCTACCTGGTGGTGCATCTTTATTTTTATGGATTTTCGGTAACAAATAAATAGTAGGTCTCACTGGGCTATCTGTAGTCAAAAACTGTTTTTCCTTGTCTGTAATCTATTTTTTTTTTCCCTCCTATCTCATCTTGGTGCCCACTCCTTCTGTCCGCACATTTCCACCACCCCACCTTCTTGGGATCTGCCCCTAGAGTGCCTCCTTCTCTTACCTCCTGCACAGTGGGGTCTGTCCCTTTTTGGTGGTCTTGGATGGAACCGGAGTGGCTTTCATCTAAGGCTACCGAGAGGTGTTTTTCCATTTTTCTCCCCTGTAATCCCCTACCCTCTGAGACGTCCGGTGCGTGGGACATATGTCCTGAGGGGTGGCGTGCTGACACATACATTACCTCTCATGCGCCGTCCAACATCTCCCCTCCTCAACTCCATGGAACGGAGCCGCCTCCATCCCACTACTGTCAGTGCTTCTACTGGCTTGAGAGGGGATGCAGAACGCTGCCTGGTCTCTCTCACCCCTGAGGGAGGAGAGCATCCGCTGGAATGCACGATCCTCCCTTTCCCCTGCCAACCCCCAGCCACCCAAGTCCGTTCCCGAACCCGGGTCACTGGCGTAGTGCAAGGTGTGGTGTCCAGCGCCACCGGGCTGGCCAATCCATTTCTTTTCATTAGCTTTGTGAATTACTCTAGCCACATCACTTTTTATTCCTTCAGTAGGGTCTCGTTCCAGTTTCATATAATACTTTTTGTCACCAAGCTGTTTTTCCATTTCTTTAATGTACATATCTTTTCCCCATAGTACTACCCCTCCACCTTTATCAGCTTTCTTAATTATTGTATCTGGTAGTTTTTTACTTCATTTAGGGCTTCTCTTTCAACCTTACTCAGATTCTTTGCTGTTTTTATTTTTTCATATTTATTTAACACTTTTTCATCATCTGTGTCTACTAATTTACTGAATATATTTATGGCATTATTAATTTGCATATTTGGAACAAATTTCGATTTTTTGTAAAATGGTGTCTTTCAACATTCAAAATCTGTGCCATTTTCTTCTCCTTCAGTGTTCACTAGGGTAGTCATTTGGACCACTGGGTACATCAATTGTTGTTTTGAAAAAAAAAAAAGTTTTTAAATGCAACTGTCTGTATGTTTTAAACAAGTCTATCTTTACTTTAAAGGCATTGTACTTTTGTACTAGAACAAGTGATAACCCTTTTTCTAGAACATTGTCTTGTGTTTTTGTTAATGTATTCTCTGTTAAATTAATCAATTCCAATTCCAACTCTTTTTCCTCTGAGATCTCCGGGGGCCATGTTTGCCCCAGTAGCCTCCATAGTTGTTCCTTGGTCCTCTTCCTCTGCTTCTGTAACCTCTTCCTCTTCCCCCCCCAGTCCTCCACCTCTGTTTAAACCTGAACTGGTTCCTTCTTGGGAGTCTTCTTGAAAATCCTGTCTCTGCACACCTTCTCTTCTGTTTTCTATTGAGTCTGTCTCACCATCAGAGGTTCCGTAATTTTCATTCTCACAACTGGTCTTCATATGCTTGAACCTATGTCTTTTTCCATGACAATTATATATTGTTCCTTCCCGATAACCTCTTGCATCTCTCTCATGCTTTCCTTTTTTATACTCCATTAATTCTTCCTTAAATTTTTTTACTTCTATCTTTAAATTTTTCAAACTTTCCTGTTCTTCTGTTTTTGAAAGTCCTTTAAATATTTCAGTCTTCATTCCTTTAATGGTTGGTACTAGTTTCTCACTATCTCTTTTTGCTTTTCTAATGGTTATCAAATCATTTGATGCTTTATTTAAAATCATTTCCCAGTCTTTCATGTATTCTTCATCATCTTCTCCAAAAATTGAATATGTAAACCTCTTGGAATCTGTTTGTCTCTCTAACATTTACTTAGACTTAGTGCATGCAGCTGCATTTTCACTTGTTTTTTCATCATATTCCCTAATTGTCTAAATTCTTTATTTTAACTGTACTCACTCCTGTAGATCCAAACATTTCAGCATATTCCATTTCTGAAAATGCTAACGCATTTCCTTCTTCTTCTGAGAAAGCTAGTACACCTATTTCTGGGGTGGGATATTCAGAAATGCACCAGAAGCAGACGCAAGAGCGGCGCAGCACAGGTACATTGCGCAGGTGCACAGCCAACGGATATTCAAAGGCTGAGCACCAAGGCAAGTGACAGCGCAAGATGGTTGAATATTGCAGGGATGCGCCATAGTGCAACTAGGGCTGCACCAGGGAGCAAGGCAGCAGGCGCCATCACGCAACTTGCACAACGGAGCAAGGCAGGAAGCACAAGAGCATAGCATGGGCAGGGCAAGGGACAGAGGCGCATAGGTCGTGGCACAGGGCCCCTGGCACAGTGTGGAGCAGGCCACAAGAGCAGGACACACTGCCACCATAGTGCAGGGGATGACCAGAGGGGGGCAAGGCAGGCACATGGCCGCATGCCTTTACCACGCATCCCACTGCAGCATATAGAGGTGGCGTGACACCCATGGCCACTGGCAGGCAGCCATGGGCAACACCCACAGGACGGCACAGGACATGGCATCGGGACCAAAGCAGACAACACACAAGCCAACAGCACACACCACACCGGCCACACAGCCCAGCAGGGAACATACTCACGCCACAGGGCACACACACACACACACACACACACAGGCCACTGTGTGCAGACCACCTGACACAAACCTCAGGCAACCCCAAACGTACTACACAGCCACCATGCACACCAATGCAGCATGGCACTAATGCTATCTGCAAAGCAGACATGTACACGGATGGCTACAACTGTAATAAAACAGCAAGCAACGAATCCAAACTATGTATAATTGAACAGGGATGGGGGCAGGGAATGGGGAGGACAGATTCAGGAACGTAGGCTGGGGAAGGGGGGTGGGGAGACAGGGGACATGGTAGGCTTGGTACATTAGAGGAATGGGAGGGGTGTCAGTGGAAGGGAGGGTGATGCAGGCCAACAGGCCCCTCGGAAGGTCCTCGACTATCGGCGCCTCTGCCGTCTCCTACTCTGTGACCGGAACATGGCCTGGCGAATAATGCATGCCACCCGCAGGATCCGTTCCAGCAGCCTGGTATGGGCATCCACCGGTTGGGCTTCTAGGACAAAGGAGGGGATATAGATGAGTGCATGCCCACACGACCGTAGCGCACCCAACGTGCACAGCGGACAGCATTGGCATGCGCCCCGCAGGAGACACACAGCCAACCACAGTGTGCGTGCCCACACAAGCCGCCATCCCAACCATCCACAGCCATGCACAGCATTGCACACCACCACCAACCATGCGCAGCATGCCACAGCCATGACAGCCAAGCGAATGGCCATTGCGTGGGGCTGACAGTGGCCTGGCTGGGACCCAGGTGCACCCACAGTCCACCCGCAGCAGCCACACACACGTGCCCTGGGCACAGCATGGTGCAGTGGACCACGTCGGCGAGGCACGGAATGTAATGGCCATGAGCACAGGGGGCTGTGGCCCGCCCCTACCCCACATAACAATATACACCACCAAGGTGCTTACCTGCAAGCTGTGGCCCAACTGGTGCCTGACCACCTGCACCACCTGGCTGGCCAGCAACCCTCTGTTGCACACCACCACTGGCCTGCTGCTGTCCCGCAGCAGCACCTGCCATCTGGGCTCTTCGCCAATCTTCAGGGCCTAGTAGGGAGACAGTGTGAGACAGACATCAGCACTGGGCAGCAACACATGGGTCCCCCCCCAGCACAGTAAACCCCATGACCCTGTGCAGCGGCAGTGCCGAGGCACGGCACACCAGAGGTGTGCTGCCATGTCCAGTGGCGTTCCCAGTCATTGTCCCCCACCCACAGCAGCACAGCGTGACACCCGCTGGCAACCCACACAACACCAGCATGACATGGACAGGGATATATGTACTCACCTGGCTGTGGCACAGCGCCCCTCCGGACGCGTGCCTGCAGTGACCTGAGCCGGTTCAGATCTCTCCTTCGCAGGTCACCGTACCTGTGGCGGCACTGCTTCCCACTACAGCGCGACCCTGTTGTCTCCTCTAGTTCCTCGGCCATCCCCTGTCACACCTCAGTGCGCGGCTGATCCAGGGATACCTGCCCATAGAGGGCACCAATATGTGGCTCCACCAATGCCATCAAGTTTATAAGTTCCACCTGGGTCCAGTTGGGTGCTCTAGGTGTGCTGCTGTGTGGCATGGCTCTATCGGGAACTGCAGCAGCATAATGGCACTGGGGAGTGCACGAGACGCACGTGCGAAGGATGTGCGATATGCTGCCATCCCCTATTGTGCTTCAGCAGGGTATGCTCGATATGCATGGGGCAACGCTGCAGGGATTGATAAGTCCCATAGTCCAATGTCCTGGGCTACAAGTTTCCGTGTAGGGACAAGTATTTTTTAAGCTCTTGGTCGTCCCACGGACAACCACCATTTTTTTGTTTGCTTTACATTCAGTTTTAGTTTTCACCACTAGATGCCGCCTGCTGACGATGTGCCTGCTTCTCCTCGGCCAGCCGGTCATATAACGGACTTCAGGATTACCACGTGGAAGCCGGAGTAAAGCCGCCATGGCCTACACTAGAAGGAGCGAGCATGGACACGGCCGTACAAGGACAAGTGCCACGACTCTGACCCTCTTCATTCCCTCCCACTCAGCCATCGATCTCAGCAGCAGCAAACATCATCAGCAGGACTGACAGGTTGGTTGTCAGCCAGTATCACTTCAGAGACTGCCTGTCAGTCCTGGCAAGTGGCCGCGTGGTGGTGGAGGGTGGGGAACTGGAACTTAGAGGCAGACGGCTATACCATCGAAGAAGAGACATGCTGTACTCGTGAAGCATAAAGCTTGCCAAGGGGGAAAAAAAGCATTCACTGGGGTTAAAGAATAGCGAAGAGTAGGGATCGGGAAAGAAAATAACTGTCAGTTAGTGGGGGTGACATCATGGGCCAGGGATTCTCAGGATTATTCAGGGAACAACTTGAGGCAGGTGTGCTGGGAGCTAAATATTACCAACAATCTGGCTTTTTACCGTAATAAAAAAAATCTCAGAAAACAGAACCATGCTTGTTTTAAAGTCTGCCCCTTCGTATACCAGGTGGTGTGTGTGTGATGTGTGGAGTCAGTATAAATTATTACAACACTGTGACTATGTGCTGTGCCATAAAGTATTTTGCTCTGCCTTCCCAATTCCAAGACCCTTCTCAGACAGATGCAGTAATTGCTGGCTCAAAGCTATAAGCAGTGTTAAACACTAATTTTCTTCAATGTGGCATATGCCTAGTGTGCAGCGTTCACTGTGGTGTTCTTTGGTGCGAGAATATTTTCTTACAACACCACATAAAAACAATAAATAAAACACATTATTTAGTAACACAGAAGCAGAAAAGCATCTACTCCCTAACTCGTATTTTTATTTTATTAAAATATGCCAGTTTGTCACTGGACTACTAATTGGCACATTGGGACTACTAATTTTACTTCAGCTACTTGTCCTGGACAAGTAATTCATTTTTAGATTTGTTGATCCCTGCAACGCTGACACGTGTTGCAGTCACCCGGGGGTCAAAGGGCACATGTAGGGGTCAAAGGGTGACATGCGCACCATGCGCGACAGGGCATGGATAGCATGGTGCGCTATAGGATCCAGTGTGCCCCATGGGCCATGTGCCAATAGCGCACATGCGCAACTGGGTGTACGGCGCATGTGCACCACATGCCCAATAGTGGCTGAGCACCGTGCTGCCTGTAGCGCATCATGTGTAGGAAGCGCCACCAACATACACAACGTCAGTGCGCATGCGCTGTACCATGCTGCCTGCACACATAATACAGATGTGCCATGACATGCGCATGAGCAACTCCACTGCGCAGTTCCGCGATATTCATCGGGCATATGCCGATGAGCTGATCCGCATATCGGTGGTGCATCGGAGGCATTTGCATCCCATTACAGTTGTGCATTCCCTCATTTGCATGTGATGCGCTATAAAGGTGCTATGTGGCGGCACAGGCACCAGACCGGTATTGCAACCTTCACAGGTAGGACGCCAGGCATTGGGCATGTCGGGACTGGGGGGGCCATCGTGTGTGGCAACCAGCACTGACCACATGTCCCCACCAACAGGAACAGCATGTCGGAGCAAGAGGAAGTTGAGGAGCAGGGGCCTGAACGGAAGCGCAGGCCCAATTTCACAAGGGTGGAGAGCGATGCCCTATATGATGCCTACCTGGACCAGGAGCCCCTCCTGAGTGGCTCCTCAGGCACACAGCAAGCCAGGGCAGAAGCATGGGTGGGTGTAGCCAGGGTCATGAACCAGCAGGGCATCCTTCAGAGGTCGGTGCAGGAATGCAAGAAGAAGGTGGGCACGGACCGCAGGTGGATCAAGGAGAAAGTGGCAGCCATCCAGGCCGCACGTGCCACCACGGGTGGTGGACAGCCTAAGGTGTCACAGTTGACACCACGGGAGGAGCTTGTGGTTGCGACAATGCGGCACAGTGCTGTTGAGGGTGTTCCTGGCAGTGGATTCCAGACGGGGGGGGTAGCCCTTCACTGCATGGTAGGTACAGCAGTGCAAGGGGATGTGGGTAAGGGGTGCATTGGGGCAGGGGTGTGTGGTGGCGGCAGTGACGTGTATATGTTCCCTTACAGATCCTGAGTGCTTGCGTGTGGATGCAGGGGCGGTGGTGCCCACCCTGGGTGATGTCGAGGACCTGGAGGAGCACCCATCCACCTCCACCGATGTCCGTGGCTCGGACCCCTGCCGGACCCACCGCAGTGGTTCAACGGGATGCCAGCCATGGCTTCCAGTATGCTGAGACAGTGATTGGGGTGGGGTCCGCATCCGATGACGACATGGCCGCTACCCAGGACAGTGGTGATGCTGTACAGAGGGAGGCACCCCTACCACGCACTGGACACGGCGGCGCCGAAGGTGCATGGGTGGCACTGGCAGACCCGCCAGTCGCACCGCCTGGTGTTGTGGTGTCCACCATACCCGCGGCGCGACACCATTCGGCAGTGGGGTGCAGCTTCCTGTCAACGCCGCTTGCACAGTCGAGGGGCAGCGCGCAGCAGGACGGTGCTGAGTGGGACCGGGTGCAGTGTCCACCGCCAGTGCACTGCAGATAGGGACGGGCTCATGAGGGCCCTGCTGTGCAGCCCACCTGTGCGAGGGGCTGTCCCACGGGCCACACACCCCATGGGTCAGCACAATGCCCAAGCCCCCAGGGTGCCAACCCGGCCAATGAGCACACCCGTCTGCTCAGGGCATCCGTGAGCAACAGATGCAGGTCGTGGCGGGGGTGCGTGCACTCCACACTGAGCTGCGCCAGTCTGCAGGGAGACGTGATCAGGACTTTCAGCAGCTCCTGGCCGAGGCCACACGCATGCGGGAGGACACGACCGCAGGCCTGGATCGGCTCACCGCTGCAGTCACGGCCGGCCTGGCACCACTGGCCACCCTAGTGCAGGGCCGTCCGCAGCAGTCACCGCGGAGTACATTCTCCACCCCTCAGTCCCGGTGACCCCAGCATTGTCATCGCGGGGATCAGCCGTGGGCATCTCGGGCACGCCTGGAGCGGGCCTGTTCGGGGGCCTGCAGACGCCTGCGAGGGACTGGTTGCGTTCTCGCAGCAACACGCCTGGGGGTATGTCTGTGACACCCCCTGTGGCCGCCGCACAGCCTGCATCCGCTGGGTGGACTAGGCTGGGCTGTCCACGTGTCCGTGGCGGACATGCACCTGCACGGCGGACATGATCCGCTGCCTGCCGCAGCCCTATATGCACGAAGGTGTGGTATGTGCATGTACGTACCTGGGCCGTGACATCCGAGGCCGCACGTCATGCCCGCCTTGTGCACATCCTCCCGGCTGCTGGCCACTATGGCAAGTGCATGATGATGCCATCACAGCACCAGCCACCACGATGTACTCGGGGTGTGCGTGTGTGTGTGTGCCCGTGCGACTGTGCTTGTGTGGGTGTGGGGCTGTGTGGGTGGAGTCCACTGTTCTGTCAGGGGTGCTTCCACAGTGACCTGTCCCATGTCCATCGTCGCCCCCTTCTGGCCGTGTCTGTTGTGGGACCCTGCTAGCCATGCCTGTTTACCGTGCCCTGGTCCCTGGGACCTGTGTGTGGACCTGTTCACCTACCTGCATATACCATAGTGCTCCTCTGCAATGGTCTCCCTGTGCCGCTGGGCCATCCTGCTCAGTCGGGGTTCCCGTCGTCCGGGGCATGCCCACCACCACCACTGGCCCTGGTGTCCACATCGTCCCCATTGCTGTTCCCCTCTTTGACCTTGACAGCTATCCCACGGTCAGTGGCCATGTTGTGTAGCACACAGCAGGCCAGGAATAGGCCACAGGCCTTCGAGGGGCTGTACTGTAGGGCACTGCCAGACCTGTGCAGGCAACGGAAACGTGCCTTCAGCAGTCCAGACACACGCTTGATGAGGTTCCGTGTGCTGGCGTGTGCCTCGTTGTATCTCTCCTGCGCTGGGGTCGACTGGCACCGGTACAGGGTGAGCAGCCAGGGCCTGAGTGGGTATCCTCTGTCACCTGTGGGGGAACATGTTGGGTTAGCACGTCGGGCAGTGTGGCTGCCCCCCCCACACAGCCGAACCCTCTACACCCCATGCATAGTATCATCCCCATCGCCCTACACTGTTGCGCAGGGCTGCCCTTTCCTGTTGCATACTTACCTACTAGATGGCCGGTGGGGATGTCCCCACACTCAAACCTGCGGCACAGTGCAGACTGGTGCCAGATGAAGGCATCGTGTGCTTCCCCAGGGTGTGTGGCACAGACATTGATTATGCGCCCCTTGGCATCACACACCGCCTGGCAGTTGACACTGGGGCAGCTCTTCCTGTTGATGTAGGCCACCCCCTCCAGCCCCAGTGGTGCAGTCAATGGCCCCTAGCATGCCAGGCATACGTGCAACCATGTGGAACTCCTGTATGTTTGCTGTACGCTCTGCCTGTGTGCGAAGAAGAGGAAGCTGGGTAAGTGGATGAATTCCGCAGCATGTGGCAGCAGGGCGTTGAGGAATTGTGTGAGGAGCCGTGATGCAGCCGACTGGGTTATGCCTGTGGTGTCCCCTGTTGGTCTCTGGAAGGTGCCCGTGGTGAGCAGGCACATCACGGCCGTGACCTTGGTCTTCACTGACAGGGCGTGGCTCCGTCTTGTGGGTGCCTGCATCTCATCATTGCACAGCTCACAGAGCTGCCTCAGAATCGCCTGGTTCAGGCAGTACTGGCCCACGATCTCAGTGTTGCTGTACTGTTCGAAGGTGGTGCGGGCACGGTACCACCTGTTCTGGGCATACCGCCGCCGGGCCCTTCCACGGCCGTGCCGCTCAGCCACCTGCCTCCTCACACCCCTCATTACCACCTCCATCTGGAATATTGCACTGGCCATGGCCCAGCCTGTCCAACCCCCCCCCTGCAGCTGTCTCCCTGGGCTTCCCCGGCTTTATTGTGCTGCTTGGGCCCCTGCACTGTGCGCACTTCTGTGTTGGGAACCCACACGCACGGTCTGGCTTACCCATGGGCTCAGTCTGGGTCATGCACTCTGTCCCACTGTCCATTGCACCTCCTGCCTCTGCGACTGTCCTGCACCCCTGCTGCTGTCCTAGAAACATAGAATTTGACGGCAGATAAGGACCGCTTGGCCCACCCAGTCTGCCCATTTCCCTACCTAATGGATAAAGCTGCAGATCCTAGTTAACCAGCAGGCTACTTCTTTCTACCCCCAACCCCTAGAATTGCCTTATGACTGTCCCATGCATGCTTGAATTCAACCACTGTTTTTGACTCCACAACCTTCTCCGGAAGGCCATTCCATGCATCCACAACCCTCTCTGTGGAAAAAATACTTCCTTACATTACCTCTGTGCTGTCCCCCCTCTATCTTCAAATTGTGCCCCCTTGTTCTTGCACATCTCTTTTTCTGAAAGATGCTACCCTCTTGGACTTTGTTGATTCCCTTGAGGTACTTGAAAGTTTCTATCATGTCCCCCCTCTCCCTCCTTTCCTCGAGGCTATACATGTTAAGCTCCTTTAGTCTCTCTTCATATGTCTTCTGGTGCAGACCCTGCACCATTTTCGTTGCCCTCCTCTGGACAGCTTCCATCTTGTCTGTGTCCTTGAGGAGACTGGGTCTCCAGAACTGCACACAGTATTCCAGATGGGACCTCACCAGCTGTCTGTACAGAGGGATAACAACTTCCTGTTTTCTACTGGTGATGCCTCTCCCTATGCATCCCAATATCCCCCCAGCCCTCCTTACCGCACTCTCACATTGCTTGCCCACCTTTAAGTCATCTGATATGACTACCCCCAGGTCCCTTTCCATTTTTGTTGTTGTTAGTATCTCACCCCCCATTGTGTACTCTTCCCCTGGGTTTTTGTTTCCCAGGTGCATTACCTTGCACTTCTTAGCATTAAATCTAAGCTGCCATACATTTAATCATTCTTCTAACCTTGCCAAGTCCTTTCTCATCCTTTCCACCCCACCTTGTGCATCAACCCTGTTGCAGATCTTTGTGTCATCTGCAAAGAGACATACTTTTCCTTCCAGTTCTTCTGCAGTGTCGCTCACAAAGGCATTGAAGAGGACCGGTCCTAATACTGAACCCTGAGGTACCCCACTAGTAGCCCCCCCTTTCTCCATTTACTATTACTCTTTGTGTCCTATTCTCCAGCCAATTCTTTACCCAGGCTATCATCTTGGGACCCACTCCCAGGCTGGCTAACTTGTGTATTAATCTTTGTGTGGACTGAGTCAAATGCCTTGTTAAAGTCTAGGTAGGCCATGTCCACAGCCCTCCCTGATCTACTACTTTGGTCACCCAGTCAAATAAATCTATTAGATTCATCTGGCATGACCTTCCCACTGTGAATCCATGCTGCCTTGGGTCCTGTGCCCCTCTGGCCTCTAGGTACTCAACAATTCTTTCCTTCAGAAGTGATTCCATCATTTTCTCTATTACTGAGGTTAAACTAACAGGTCTATAGTTTCCTGCTTCTGCCCTGCTCCCACTTTTGTGAAGGGGAATCACATCTGCCCTCCTCTAGTCCTCCGGTACCACCCTATCCTATCATGATTTGTTAAAAAGGGTAGTCAGTGGTGTCACTAGTTCTACCCTTAGTTCTTTTAGAATTCTGGGATGAATCCCATCAGGCCCCATTGCTTTGTCCACCTTCAGTTTTAAGAGTTCTTTTAGAACCCTTTCTTCTATAAATGAGCTGGTATCAACTTCTGTATCCAGAGTGTTTCTATTGTTTGTTTTAGGTACCTCCCCATCTTCATTTGTAAATACTGAGCAAAAATATTTGTTTAGTATCTCTGCCTTTTCACAGTCACCCTCTGCCCACCCCCTTCCCTTTATTAAGCCTCACTATCCCTCCCTTAGTCTTTCTTCGCTCCCTGATGTACCTAAAAAAGGTTTTATCCCCCTTCTTAACTGAGTTGGCTATCTTTTCCTCAGTTCGGGCCATTGCTGTTCTGACTGCCTTCCCAGCTTCCTTTTGCTTTAACTGATACAATTCTCTGTCCTGCTCCTTCTGTGATTCCTTGTACTTTCTGAATGCTTTCTGTTTCTCCTGAACCTTCACTGCCACCTCCTTTGAGAACCATAGTGGTTTCTTACATCGTCTTGCCTGGCCAATGGCCCTCACCCTGTCACTGTCTCTGTCCCTCACTCTGTCTCTCTCTCACTCTCTCTCCCTCTCTCACCCCTGCTCCCCTGGGTGCAATCCACCGTCCCCTGCTTGCTCCATCCTTTTATAGGGTCAGCTTTGCTCCATGCATGTCCCTGTTGCTCCGTGCTTGCGCCATCGGCCTGCTGTTGAATATCACACTGCACTGTTTATGCATGGCTATGCCCCCTGCACTTGTGCTTGCATTCATTAGGGTTGCACATTGGTGCACTGCAGTTTGCACAGAGCATTGTCACCCGCTGAATATCGCTCTTTGGCGCATATCCGCTGTTGCGCTGGTGCATCTCACTTGTGCCTTGCGCAACCGCTTTGAATATCCCACCCCTGGTGTTCTTTTCTTAGCTGCCATTCTTTTTTATTTTCTGTTTATTGCTTATTCTCTAGTATTCAAGCATACAGTACTTTTCTGTTGTTTATTTTTACCTTTAAGGGGCATCCACTATATACTGCCCTATTCAGAATTTTCCAGAGTCCAAATTCCAAAACCACATTCCCGTGTTAGTGTTGCTCTATTATGTGAGAGTCTTAGGTGGGTACAGATGGACACATACGCCAAAATGTCAGTTCAAAAAAATATCTTTCTTTTTATGTACTTACAGAACCAAAATTAAGCGGACTGGCTTCGTCAAAATAAATAATAATAATAGGAATAGTCAGTAAATTAAATAAGGCTTAACTTCAGCATAAACTTAGTCCCAGATGAAGAAAGGAAAAACTTCTTCTTTTGACCAGCAAGCTCTAGTCTCATGTGAGTGTTGTCTTTTCAACACCTTGAACACATCTGAATTTCATCAGGTAGAGTCATTACATATATAGCCTGATGAGGCTTAGGATTGGCTCAATTGTCTGTCAGTTAGAGGAGGTTACATAATCTTCTTTCTGACTTTGTTTAAACAATTAATTTTCCTACAGTCTTTGTTGCATTGCCTTACATTTCTTAATAATCATACAGGAAAAACAGCAGAGCTTGTTTTTAACTTTTGGGAAAGAAAATAGCTTGAAGAAGCACTCTGCTAGTCCCTCCTTCAGTTAGGCTCTGTATAAAAGTAGTGTTGTAATGGCAGGACAGCTCTATAGAGCACTAGCTGCAGTGAGGAAAAAGCAGAGAGGCAAGCAACACCCATGTTTCTTAAAGGTGCCATTCTCTTTTGCTACTCGAAATAACAAAACCTTTAACGCTTTATAGTGGCTCTTTTTTGTAGAACTTGTGCTTATTAGTGCCTCCAGTTTAGTTCTTTAATAACAAAATAGTAAAAGAAACAAACTCCTTGTGCAGAGTGCAAGTTTAAAATGGAGCTTAAAGGGGCACTGTTAGCTTTATATCTCCGTTTTCGTTAATCTCTATTCAGCGTGCCTTTTGGCTCACACTTAAGTAATTATCAATGCAGAATTACCCCATGGACTTAGAAATTCAGCACAAATACCTTATAAATGAATATTTAGTGAAGTTTGTCTTCCCCTCGGGTCCTCCAAAACTCCACTGAGACCGGAAGCATAACCCCATTGAGGACGTGCACCAGGACCGAGCGTGGTCGCAGAGTATAATTTTATGCCAATCCTGCTTTAAGAACACACTGCCCATAGAAACTTCTACCTTGCGAACTGCTCTTAGTAATTTAAAATTAAAACCGAGCCCTGTGTGGCTCACAATTTACTTCTTAAAACGATGTCGAAATCCTGCACATGCTTGCAATGAAGATGTGTGGAGATCCCGCGCATGCTCAAGATCGTGCTGCCCTTGCACATGCGTGGGATTTCGGCATCCCATCAGAGCCAGCATGGGTTTAGATTCAGGGATCTGCCTCAGGAAATTGCACACCTCAGAGTCACTAACATATTTAAGAAGAAAAGGAGAATGTTGCACAGGTCCTGGAATTGGAGGTGAAGTCTGACAAGGTGAAGGGAGCGGGACAAGCCCCAGTATAGTGAGGTCAGAAAAAAAATGATTGAAGACATTTGAGATAGTGGAGGAGTTATTGCTTCCCCACCCAATGTCAGTAGGGGTGGGGGTTCCATCCTGACCCAAGGTTTTTGTGATACATCTCCAGAAACGATGGAGGTTCCCAATGGAGGAATCAAACTGGGTTTTACAAAAACGGCATTTGCTCCATCGAAGGCCTGTTTATATTTATTTCTGAGAATTCTATAGGTTGTCCAGTTAGAAACAGAGTTGGTGGCCTTGAAGGTAGACCAACATTTGTCTCTCATTTTGAGCCAGGATAATAGAGGGTGGTCTGGCAATTTAGCTGTCAGACTGCGAAACCACCTAGTGGTTGTGGTAACGTATTTGTTCTGGAGACTTGCAAATGTAGTGCTGAAGTGAGAAGACTGCCTGACTGATATCAGAGGTTGTCCAGGAATGGTTTAGATGGCTGAAATACACACTGAGGCAGTGTAACCCAATGATTAAAATGCAGGGCTGTGAACAGAAAAAACTAGGTATGTATCCCACTAACATTACTTACTTTGTGACCTTGAGAAAGTCACTCGACTTTCTTGTGCTTAATATGATTTGCCCCCATTGATGCAGTGGTAGAGAGGTACTGCATTCGATGCGGGTGGTCTGTGTATTAATCTGAAACTCGCACTAGGATAACGAACAAGCCTGTAGAGATGCAACAGTAGCAGACTTGGAGCCAGTGTTTAAAACTCATCTTTCACTGGGGAGTGACTTACAGTTCAGTGCAGTTCTCTTTTAACCTTCCTGAATATTTTCTTAGCCTCCCTCAGTCTCTTGTCCTCCCTGTGCACCTCAGATTGTCAGCATCTAGCTGTTGAGGAGCTCCAGTTGTAAAGTCATTGCAGTCATCTGGTGGGGGTGCATAGCATGATAGAACATTTACTTCTTGAAATTGTGCCAGCTAGATTGTGCAGGTGATGCTGTCTGCAAAAGCTTTTACTGCAACCGCCCAGACAGAACACCGAAAAACCTTGGAGCCTCAATGCCAACAATAAAGTGTAACCTAAACCGTCAGTAAAATGCATTTCTATTTCCAGCAGTTGTCACTAGGATGCTATTTCAAATAGGCTTAGACTCCAAAACCCAGGGTAAGATTTTAAGAAAAGCTGCCATAATGTATGACTGCGGTTATGGACTGTGGAAATTAAGTTAACCTATGCATTTCCCAGACAAGGCTAATTTAGTATTACAGTATTGCACACTAGGCTGTTTTTTGTTGAGTAGAATACAATCTGATTTTATGTAGCATTTATGAAAGAGCATTAGAAACCAAGGAGTTAGATAATGATAGAGCAGGTACTGTACTGTGTGTAGATAACCACAGCAGCCATTATTTGCTCAGCAGTAACTTTGCACAGATGAAGAAAATCAAATTCACACTAGTTTTATTGAGAGGGAAACATTAGCTTGGATACCAGGAATATTTCCCCACTCTTTTTCAACAGTTCAGTAGAACTTACAATGCCTCACACAGGGGTAAAAGTTAAGGCAGCTGATACAAATGGGTCCTGGATGGTAGATGCCGTGCCAGTCCTTGGTATTAAATCACCTTGGGGTGTATGTCGCTGTTTCACAGTGAGGTAAAAGCATCTCCTGCAACCACATTGGAACTGATAAAAAGCTAATCTCTGTAGCAGACTGCATTTCCTTAATGAAATGAGAGGACAGCCACATTGAGGGGTTGACCTGTACACTTCCACGCTACCTGTGCAAATTTGAAGTCCTGTTTGCATGAAGAGAGATAGATAAGTCTCTGAACATAGAAACATAGAAGTTGACAGCAGATAAGGACCGCAAGGCCCATCCAGTCTGCCCATTTCTTTTTCTACCTTATAAATGTGCCATCAGCCTTTGCTCTGTCAGTGGCCTATATATTCATAGTCATTTGTATTGCTCCCTTATGCCTATCCCATGCCTGTTTGAAGCCCTGCACTGTATTCATAGCCACCACTTCTTGTGGTAAGCCATTCCATGCATCCACCACCCTTTCTGTGAAAAAGAATTTCCTCACATTCCCCCTTAATCGGCCCCCCTCTAATCTCATGCTGTGTCCTCTTGTCCTGCTATTTGTCTTATATTTAAACATGTTAGACTCTTTCACCTTGTTAATGCCCTTAAGGTGTTTGAATGCCTCGATCATATCACCTCTCTCCCTCCTTTGCTCAAGGGTATACATATTGAGCTCTGTTAATCTGTCCTCATATGTCTTCTGATGCAGTCCCTGCGCCATTTTGGTTGCCCTTCTCTGGACTGCCTCAATTTGGTTAATGTCCTTGTGAAGGTGTGGCCTCCAATACTGTACGCAGTACTCAGATGGGGCCTAACCAGTGTCTTGTAAAGAGGGATTATTACCTCCCTCTTACAACTTGTGATACCCCTACTAATGCACCCTAACACCCCCCTAGCCTTACCTACTGCTTTAGAGGTCTGCTTGGATGATTTCAGGTCATCCGTGATGATGATGCCCAAGTCTCTTTCTTCCTTTGTGACTGTTAGCAACTCCCCTCCCAGCCTATAGGTGGCTTCAGGGTTTCTCTTCCCGATATGCATGATTTTGCACTTCTTTGCATTAAATCCCAGTTACCAGTCTTCTGACCATTTTGCTAGTTTATCCAGATCTCTTCTCATTCTGCCCACCTCATCTGGATCATCTGCTCTGTTGCAGATCTTGGTGTCATCTGCAAACAGACAAGCCTTACCCTGTAGTCCATCTGCAAGGTCACTAATGAAGATGTTGAAGTGGACTGGCCCCAGAACTGATCCCTGAGGTACCCCACTTGTGACTTGCATCTCTTCTGACTGTATACCATTTACCACCACTCTCTGTTTTCTGCCCGTCAACCAGTTTGCCACCCAGTTGACCAACTTTTGACCCACCCCGAGCCATACCTCTCAACCTCCTGCCTCATAAATCAGGGACAAGGCTTAAAAAAATCAGGGACAAAGGCCCCAAATCAGGGACACATTTTTAAAATTGGTGCTATCCACTCAGGAAGCTGACAGAATAAGGGACTCAGTGTATAATACATTTACTGAAGAATAAGAAGTCTGCAACTGTATTGTTTCACATAATTTTAGTCTTACAATCATCACTGTTTAGTCAGGGGAACACAGATTTTAGGAGGGACAGAGTAAAATTTTGAGGTGAAATCAGGGACATCCCTGAAAATCAGGGACACTTGAGAGGTATGCCCTGAGCCTACCCAGCTTATTTATCAATCTTCTATGTGGAACTGTGTCAGAAACTTTGCTGAAGTCAAGGTAGGCGACATCAACTGCTCCCCCTTGGTCCACAACTCTGGTTACCCAGTCAAAGAAATCTATGAGATTAGTTTGACAGGACCTTCCTTTTGTAAACCCATGCTGTCTTGGATCCTGTGCCCCTATGGATTCCAGGTGTTGCACTATCCTTTCCTTAAGGAGTGCCTCCATAATCTTGCCCACTACTGAGGTAAGACTGACTGGTCTGTAGTTCCCTGCCTCCCCTGCTACCACTCTTGTGGAGCGGGGATCACAATGAGCCTTCTCCAGTCTTCTGGGACCTCTCCTGTGCTCAGAGACTCATTAAACAGTTCTGCTAATGGCTCTGCTAGTTCCACCTTTAGCTCCTTAAGTACCCTGGGATGTATGCCATCAGGTCCCATTGCCTTATCCACCCTGAGCTTAGCAAGCTCTTGTAGGACCCTTTCTTTGTGAAGGGAGTAGTGCTCACCTCTCTCCCCGCTGTGTCCATGATGCTGAGCTGTGGGCCCTGCCCTACCTTCTCTTCAGTAAATACTGAGCAAAGTATCTATTTAGGATAGATGCCTTTACAGGGTCCTCCTCCTCACATACTCCCTTTTCTCCATTATGCTTAGCAATACCCTCTGGACTTTCTCCTTTCACTAATGTATCTATAGAAAGTCTTGTCACCTTCTTTTACTGTTCGTGTACTAGTGTTTCCTCAGTTTGGGACTTTGCCTGCCTTACTGCCTTCCCTTAGGGCAGTTTGGTATGCCTCCCTGTCTTCATCCCGCTGTGTTCCCTTATATTTCCTGAAGGCCAGCCTTTTGGCTCTGACCTTTTCTGCTACTGTATTTGAGAACCAAAGTGGTTTCCTTCTTCTTTGCACTTCCTTTTCTGTCTAACTCAATGGGATGTTGCTTCAAGTATTGCATCCTTAATGCTTGCCCACTTTGCCTGTACCCCCTCACCTGTGTTTCTTTTTGCCAGGGC
This sequence comes from Neoceratodus forsteri, assembly GCA_016271365.2. Classification (NCBI taxonomy): domain Eukaryota; kingdom Metazoa; phylum Chordata; order Ceratodontiformes; family Ceratodontidae; genus Neoceratodus; species Neoceratodus forsteri. The sequence continues at coordinate 1,736,865,220 of CM057449.1, forward strand.
TAGCTTAACTCTGTTGGCCATCTTATCAAAGTCAGCTCCTCTGAAGTCCCATATTTTTGCCTTGGAATGGGATGATTTAGATGTAGTAGCCAAATTGAACCATACCATGTGATGGTCACTGGCCCCCAGGTGACCTTCTACCTGGAGATCTGTGATCCCTTCCTTGTAGAGATGCAACAGTAGCAGACTTGGAGCCAGTGTTTAAAACTCATCTTTCACTGGGGAGTGACTTACACATAGGTTCACTTGACTATTATGCCTCTGCTAATTCTCAACTGTACCAGCCCTATGTTGCAGAGAAATCTAATTGAGCAAACCTAACAGATATAATCTGTTTCTGGTTTATAAAGATTTCATGGTATGACATTTTGATGGTATAATAACAGTCACATTTAATACCACAGTATTATAGAGATAATTTATGAACAAAAAAGAACCCTCCCAAACTCGTGTCAGGTAGAATTGATGTAGCAGGGACATTTGCTCCTAAAAACACCACAAAATTTAATTGAAAGGCTGAAAGAATGTACTTGGAATACCCTGAAACACGGTTATTGCGATATACTGTAGGAAATTGCCCACAGTATCAATACTGGAACTTACGATACCACAGTATACCACAAAGCCTTGATACTGTGACATCCCTTATTATCACATACTGTACAGTATCATAATAGCATAATAGGAGGGGGGGTGCTAGTGGAATAAAGGGTATAAGACAATTTTATTTACAGTAATTGTGATTTGGCTTGGTGTTTCATATTAAGGATTTCTTTCTGTTGTTACTGCATCGGTCTACTAAATGTTTCAGGTACAGTACTGCAGTATTTGTTTCACTGTGTCTTTCAGGGGCATCTAGCTTTCAGTGTTGGTCTGATGATGGCTGTTTGAGACGTTGCACTCTGTTGTCAAGTTGAGCACTGTGGTGTCTTAGAGGGACACTTTGGGATCAATGGGAAATGATCTCCTGCTTTTTGTGCAGACTTACTGAATATGTCACTGGGAAGTGTTGAGAACTCTGGAGTGAAAGACTGGGTCTAGAAATGTAGTCTTCATCAGATTGTAGAAGCAAGGGAATTGTGTCTGAGTGGGTTGCATGCCAAAGAGCAGAGCTACTCTTTAAAGGCAAACATATAATTTCCTTAAGATATTCAACAGATAAATTAATTAGGATGGAATCTAGGGCCTCTTTTTACCACAGGACAGGAAGGGGAGGCAAGTTTGGTTTCAATACAGTGTACAAAATTTGGTAGGAGCTTTTTTGTGGATGGCATTTATGTGGCTTGAGAAGTGAAGGTGTCAGTCCAGCTAAAGATTGAGGTATTTGAAGGAGTGGACTTTGTCAAGGGGTAGCAGTTCATAGCCTTGAAGACTGGGGGAGTTTGGATACAGCGCTGGATGTTATGAATCAGGCTGAAGCACTGCTTTCAATTCTGGCCAAGGACCCACAGGCAAAATGAAAACTGTCATCCCTATACAGTACTTGTTGATTTGCAAGGAGACGCAGACAGAGGGGAAGTGATTTAGGGAGGTAAAGAAAAGGGCCAAGGATAAAACCCTGGGGAAGCTCCACCTGATCAGGGGTGTGGAATAGTCACCTGTGAGAGCTGTCTGGTGCTGGTTGGACATGTAGAGGTAGGAGCTAAATGTTGAGATTAAATTAGTCAGCTCAAGCAAGTTTTTCGAGTAACAGTGTCAAAAGTGTTAGTAAAGTCATTCTAGCCTAAGCACTTTCACCTGAAATGTTTGAGCTTCTCAGTAAATTATGGTTGAAGATCAAAGTCAATGTGCGTTTTACTTCTTTGAACTTTTGCACGTGGTGTGCATTTTACACTGTTCTACAGCACTTTGTGACTTTGTGTGTTGCCTGCCATTCTCTTCTGACATCACAAGGACCTATGGGAAAAAATCCATATCTAACAACACTGCACAAAAAGTTCCCCATTGTGGAAAGAATATGTATGAAAACATAGTATTCACTTCTTTAATAAGAAGTGCAGGTAAAATGTTCTAGTACCATCACAGTGGAATGCTGGAGAAAGTGTGGGTACGTGTGGTGGCCCTGAAGTGCAGAATACAAACAAAAAAGTAAAATGTAATAAAACGAGGAAAAAAAAAAAAAATTAAATGCAAACAAAAAAAGAAAAGCAACAAAACAAAATGTAAAGTGTGATGCCACAAAAATAAAGTAACAATACAAAGCAAATGTAAAGGGGCAGTCAAAAAACAGTGACAAAAAATGTAGCAACTGCAAAGCTGAACAGCAAAGTGCATATAAAAATGAAGCAAAATAAAATATTAGCACAACTAAAAAATGAATGCACACATTTAGTACAACTAAAAAGCAAATGCAAACAAAAAAGCACAGCACAACTAAAAAGGGGATGCAAAAAGCAGAGCACAGCATAACAAAAAAGTGAATGCAAACATAACAAGCATTGATAAGTGCTGAATGTTTACTTGCTTGTATTTGCTCTGTAGTTGTTGGGCATAGATAGCGATGCTGTACTCCTCAGGAAAGCTGCAGGTCTCTCACTCTCACAGAGTTCTTCCTGACTAGACAGGCCCAGCTGACAGACTCACTGACTACTGTCATAAGTTTTTATTATGTTTCAGTTCCCTCCTTGGCGTTGGCCCTGCAGTGCCAGCAGCAGCACAACAAAGACAGTCTTCTGCCTTCCATTGACCACCACACCCAGTGACTCTTCCGAGACTCTTGACCCAACTGATTCTGTGTCTGATGACCACAAGTAGCCATCACCCTCCTGCAGTAGTGCAGACATACAGAATTCCAGGTCAGAGGAGGACTGTGAAATTAGGAGAGCAAGCCTCTTAGTCATGGCAGGTTTGGACAGTGCAGTTGGCAGCTGCTCAGCAAACAGCAGTAGCTTTCCCTTGCTGACAGTACTGGTAGAAGGTTCAGGGAAGTGGCTTTGGGGTGTGTCAGGTGGGTTGCACAAGTCCAAAAAAGATTCGGCCCTGAGCAAGTTTTTAACCCTTGTCAGCCTTGTCTGTGAGCCCGATACCAGGAAGGAAGTTGAGTAGAATGACACATTGGCTATGGAGGCTGGCAGCACCTAAGAACCCAGCCCAGCAATGCAAAACAAAAAAAAAAGCGTAAAACCTTAACTCAGCTTTCCGATAAATGGGCAAACTTTGGCCTATCAGCACAACTTCCTGCCCCGATGAAATGGAAAGGAGGACACGCTCTCTGACTGCCCTTTTTATTTATTACCTTAAGAACTGCCGTACTTGTCTCCTCCTGGGACCTCTGCTCACTCCTTACTCCTCCTACTGCCGAATTCTGGCCAACACGCTCGCTCACTCCACATAGTCCACCTCAGAAAAAAGTTTAAAAATAAAACAGGGCTCTCAATTAGTGTCCTGAACCCTGACCACACCAACAACAAATCTAAGCTGTGGGCAGACTGCTTGCCCTTTCACTCATTAACAGGCCCCGTGATGTTAGTCAAAAAAATTTATGGTAGCCATAGAAAATCAACTAATAGAAATGTGCGTCAGTGCGTCAAAGACATCAGGAAGTCAGAATGACCATAGCAACCCACTACTAACCACTTCTTTAGGTGTAACAGCTCAGAGCCACAGTGTACCTTCATAACTTTGGTGGGTTGTAAGATTTTGACCCAAAATTTTCAACAGTCTTTTTATGACCCCCTTCATGAACTTGGCAGGTGAATTTTTTCATATCCTGACGGAAAGGCGATTTTGCAGTGTGACAGCAAAATCACCTGTCTGGCCAGATTTGAAAAACGATACCTGTCACATTCATGAGTTGGTGTGCAAAATGGCTATGTTAAACATTGGGGGGTAAAAATATTGTATATTATGAAAGTTATGAGTAAACGTTAAAATTTGTTCATGAGGTGACTTCCAAAAAAGGCCATGTTGAAAACTTGGTGAAAATATATTAAAAAAATAAAGTTGTGAGTAAAAGCTCAAAACACATTGAAATACAAGCTGGACTGTTGGTTGACGCAATGGTAGTGCTACCACTTGTGATGCTGACAACCTGAGTTTAGGAGTGAGCTTGGGTTCTCTGGGGCTGGCCAGGGTGAGGAAGACTGAGCGTCCCAGAGGACGCTGTCCTCCGGGGAGGGAGGGCTTCATGCTCTGTTGCGACACTGCTACCTGGCAATCACAGATGTCAGTGCAGTTGGGGAAGGAGGCCGGGAGAGAGGGACGACACTGATACTAGTGTGTGAATGCACATATAGTGTGCACAGACACAACTTGTTGTCATAGCACATGATGTCCCTGAGGGAGTAAATGGGAGAAAAACTATCGTGGCCCCCAGCACCTCCGCGAAGATGATGGCCCCTGGTATATCCAGGTTCCTCTGCCTCATGTAGCACTGAGAAGCACCACCTGACAAAACTCGATGTCCAGGGGGACCTCCTCACCCTGACCCTGCCTGGGGGCAAAAGCCAGTGCTACATAGAGGAAGTTGCCTGGGGTTAGAGGCAGGAGGGGATTGGGAGGTGCCTGGGAAGCCCCATGGGATAGTGGAGGAATTGGAGAGCATTGTGGGGGGAGAATAGAAAGTTAAAAAAAACACATTGAAATATGTTAACTGCACTTACCTTGCTACCTCAGTTCCCGGTCGGCATTGAAGATGAAGGACATGTTTTCTTTGTTGAGTGGCTTTTTGGCACTGGTCTCTTTTTTTGGTGAGTGAGGGGTGGGGGTGCTGAGTAGGGGGATCGGGTGGGGAGTATTGGGGTTGGCCCCAGCATAGATGGAGATGGATTTCTGCTGTTCAAATATAAGCAAAAAAGGAAAACTGGCAGGGCAGGGCAGAACAGGGTTGGCAGGTGGTACTGAGCAGGGGGTGGAGCGGTGGAACAGAGAAGTGGCTGGGCAGGGTTGGATGGTGATACTGAGCAGAGGGATGGAGCAGATGAGACAGAAAACAAATGGCAGGACAGTTTGGAGTTGGCAGGTGGTACTGAGTAGAGGGATGGAGCGGGTGGGAACAAAGGAAAATGGCAGGGCAGGACAGAATAGAGTGGGAGGGTGGTATGGAACAGAGGGATGAAGTGGGTGGGACAGAAAACAAATTGCAGAGAAGGGCAGAATGTGGTTGACGGGTGGTACTGAGCAGAGGGATTGAGCAGGGGGAACAACAAAAATAGCAGAGCAGGGCAGAACGGGGTTGGGGGTGGTACTGAGCAGAGGGGTAAAATGGGTAGGAACAACGAAAGAAAATGACAGAGCAGGCAGAACAGTATGGCATGAGATCATCTGATAATGATGCCGCTCAGCTGGTTGCTGGGCAGTGTCATGTAGATAACAGGATACAGCCGCTGTGTGATAGGAGCGGCAGACTCCTTTCAACTACACAAAGCTTCCACCCATCAACTAATGGAACAGCATCCTGATCAGCCATGCTGATCATTGGCCTGTCACTGCTGAGCCCCCTGCAGCCTGCGCTGCATTGGATGTGACAGCGACAGCGACACCTTTGAAGGCCTCTACGCGTGACAATATTGTTGCTGTACATGTGGAAGCAAATATAAAAAGCACAGCACAACTAACAAACATTGCTCAATACCAGTGATGTTTGATTGCATGCTTTAGTAGTGCAGTAGTAGGGTGAGTTAGTTAGTGAGGCAAAGATATAAATTTTAACAAGTGGTAGTGCTGGGTGCAGAGTAGGAAGGGGTGCCATAGTGGTGGGCAGGTGATTGGGTTCTGTTGCATGCAAACAAAAAAGTAAAGTACAACACAAAAAGTGAATGCAAGCAAAACAAGCATTGGTCAGTACAAGTGATGTTTGTTTTTCTAATGCCAATGTGGTGTGAACAGGGGCATGGAGGAGACAGATGAAAATGGGGGTCTGAAAGATCCTTTATGCTATAGGAGCAGCTGTACTGGTTAGTTTAGTAGTTTTATTTATATTGGCTGGTGGGAGGGGGAGAGAGCCTAGGGTCAGTGCCAAGTGTGGCTTCTATGTGCATGTCCTGTTTCTCTGGAGGGGACAGGCTGGATCGCCGCCGATCAGGGCTGCTGTATGGATGCTCCCTCTCCCCTGGAGGGGGAGGGACAGCTGGATCGCCGCTGATCAGGGCTGCTGTATGGATGCTCCCTCTCCCCTGGAGGGGGAAGGACAGCTGGATCGCCGCTGATCAGGACTGCTGTATGGATGCTCCCTCTCCCCTGGAGGGGGAGGGACAGCTGGATCGCCGCTGATCAGGGCTGCTGTATGGATGCTCCCTCTCCCCTGGAGGGGGAGGGACAGCTGGATCGCCGCTGATCAGGGCTGCTGTATGGATGCTCCCTCTCCCCTGGAGGGGGAAGGACAGCTGGATCGTCGCCAAGCATGGCATCTCTAAGGAATGCCTCCTCTCCCAGAAGGGGCAGGCTGGATTGCCCCTGAGCACAGCTATTATTGCTGCTCCTGTGGGGGACTGCGATAGCCCACTTCAGTGACCGGAAGCTATTTTGGCACTGGCACACACCTCTGTCCCTCATCACGGCTTCTCTGTCCCTCCATGCTAACTCATCAATGTCCTTCGCTGCACTGCTTCTCTGATGGCCAGCTGCATTGAAAGGAATATGGTCTGTTCTTTTCAATGGACCTTTCATCTCAATGTTTTTTCCCTAATTCATTACTTTTTTTTTTATATTTTTGCTGACTTTTTTCTGTTGAGGTATTTTTTTAGTCCCACCCTCATGAACCGTATATTTTAATGCTCCAAAATGGGTGTTCAGCGCCCATTTTGGGGAGATTTGAAAGATGACAACCATAGAGTTGTGAAAGTGGGGCTAAAAAAGACTTAGAAAGAAAATAGGCAAAAATATAAAAAAACAACGTTATTAATGAAAAGAAAACATTGAAATGAAGGGGCCCTATTTATTTCAATGTGGTCAGCGGGTAGAGGAGCAACACATCGAGGAATATTGAGGAGTCAGCATCAAGGGACGGAGCGGCTGCGACAAGGGACAAAGGTGGGTGCCAGTGCCCAGTCAGCTGCCAGCTGCTGAGGTGGCCAATTACAGCCCCCCCACAGGAGTGGCAGGGACCCATCTAGCTGCCCTTTGCAGATGCAGGCCATCCAGATTCCTCTACAGGAGTGTCTGTGACAAAGCCTGCTGCCTACTTCAGATGAGGGCCATCCGAGTTCCCCTCGCCCCGCAGGAGGGGTGATAGAAGTCGTACTCAGTGGCTATCCAGCCCACCACCTCTGGAATGGGACAATCATTAGAGGTGCTACACTTGGCGGTGATCTAGCTCCCTCCCCCCCAGTGAGAGGGGGGCATCCATAGAGGAAACATGCTTGGCAGTAGTCCACCCCCTCTGGATAGGGGCATTTGTAGAGGGGAAAAAGGCTCTGTGGCAGTCCTGCGGCTCTGTCTCCCTCCCACCAATCTGAGTAAGTACATAAATAGCCCCTGCGTCATAAGGGACCATTTAGACCCCTCCATTGCATCTTTCTCCTCCATGCCGTCGTTCACACCACACTTGCATTTTAAAAACATGCAATCAAACATCATTGGTGTAGACCCAATGCTTGTTTTGTTTGCATTCACTTTTTTGCTGTGCTGTGCTTTTGTTTTTTGATTGCAACGATTTTTGTTGTTGTGCTGTGCTTGTTTGTTTGCATTCAAAAGAACCCCGTCACCTGCCCACCATCATGGCACCTCTTCCCAGTGTAACCCCTAGGTGGCACTATCCCACGGGCTACTACCCCTGCCTGCTTGGCTAGTAGCAGGTTAAGGGGCCTAGGTTCTGCAACGGGTGCTTCCACCCGGAGTTCAGGGTTGGCAGTGGTCAAACCAACCTGGGCACAGCCCTCCGGGACACTGTAACCCCCACTTTCCCTTCTAGTGGCCTGAGCAATATACAATAATCACTTTCACAGTACCCCTTGTACACCATACAAGTACCCACACTGTTTGCACTTACCACCAGGGCTGGTTCCTCTGGCTCGACCCTGGGGACCTCCTGTAAAACAAGGTTATGCACAGCAAATAGCAACAGTACAGTACTCTTGGCACAAGCTGGAGCCACAGTCAGGTTAAATGCAGAAAAAGTCAAATCTGATTTATTCAGGGGACTTGAACAAGGAAGGGGCGTAATCAGGTTGATTGGCTTAAAGGCTATATTAATCAAACAGTTATGCATGCGCTTTAAGTCCCCACAAAGTCACACCCCTGGGTACCCAGGTAGGGAGACGATGGGCTAGCCAGGAATGTTGCAGCTGGTTGGGGCCCTGTGATGGAAGAAAGCAACATGCACAACACACTATATTTGTAATCCGGAGCCGGAGGGCTCAGTTCGTGAAAGAAAAAGCAAACAGACAATCAGATGACAACACTTTAGATTTAGCTGTTGTTACAGGGAGCTACCCTGATGTTTACTCACGATAATCCAATACTGGACACAGGCAGGATGAAATCAAGATGGCAGGTTGTTGAGCTGGAGTGCCCGGAGAAGTGGGGCCCACACGAATCACCGAGGTGTCGTTCCTGTTCAAGTGCTGAGCAGGGGGCTGACCACTAGGTAGGTCTCTCGTTGATGGCTTTCTCTGTGTAGTGGGTAGTCGGGCTGGGCCAGTGTGGCAAGGCCCAGGGCCAATGGAGATGATTTTGGATTCAGTCCGTGGGGCTGGTTGCAGCTACCTGCAAGCAGAATACAGTTCAAACCACAGTGGGGAACCAAATCGCGACCCACTAGCAGCACACAGCACATTTACACGTAAGGAAATTCTAATGCAGCTTCCAGCGAGCAGAACACAGTTCAAACCCCAATGGGGAACCAAATCATGACCCACTATAAGCACACAACACATTCACATGTAAAGAAATTCCACTGTACCAGGCAAAAGGCTCTCCGGTTGCAATTACAGAGTCTCTGCACAATCCGGGAGTTCAGAGGTGGCTAGAAGTCCTGACAGGCCAATCGCATTCAGCAAATCTTCGTTGTTCTTCTGGTTAAAACCTAGTCACAGTCCAGTGGCTTAAATCGTTCAGTCCAAATAAACTCTATTTTCCCCTCTCAGGGAAGGCAGGCAGACATGCAGGCCAAACTCAGGCCTTTTCACTGTTCTCCCGCTCAAATCCACGCCGGGGCTGCTGCTGCTTGAATCATTCAAGCTGTTATCTCTTCACATCCCAACTCAGAACTGAAACTAGCTGCAAGCAGCTTGGGAATTTCCCCAAGACCCAAAAGGTTCGGTTGCCTTATCTGTCTGTCAGTCACAACAAGGGCTCCCCTTCCAGGTTATTTTAAGCTCCAAAATGCAAAAACTACAATTCCTACAAGTTTTGACCCCACCAAGCCCCTGTAGGCAGACTCCATTTTAGAGTACCAAATGTACTGTTTGGCCCATTTCAGCAGTCCAGGACCAAGGTGATGGAAACAAAAGAATTGTCCATGCTGCAAAGAAGGCAGGTTAGAACAAACTGCAATATTATTACTACTCTAACAAATCATCAGCAAACAAGCACATCTTCTAACAGAGCTCCCTTTTAGATTAATTATGACTGCAATCCAGGCAGCTGTTAAAGAGACAGTACACAGAGGCTATATAGGCACTCTCCGGCAATCACATTTAAACTGCAACAACGCAGGACACCAGCCTGGCAGTGAGCATTTAGACAAGCTTTTATGGAAGGGACTCACTTTTCTGCTGGGATGGTCTCCACCTCAGCAGACGTGGGAGTACAATTTTGGATAAATCTATAAGATCTTACTTCAAGACACAGCTCTTGCAGCAGGTTACACCATTAGGACTGAAGCCAGCAGGCGTCAGGACCCCACAGAAAAATTCTAGCTAGCTATCTTCAGCGGGGACCGTCCCCAATGTCGGTCCCACCTCCGACGTCAGGCGTAGTACATAAGGGGGCGGACCCGACAGATTCCCAGTTCTTTCCCGCGTCGACTTGCATGTCTCGACCTCCGGTTCGGTTTCTAGTGCGCGACGCGTGGTAAAGTGTTTTCCTACGGGAAATTCGTTCTCTGAGTTCAGTTTTTTCTCTGATGTCCTCTCCGACCTCCGGTCACTCCTTGAAGTGCGTCTGTGGGAAGCAGATCCCATTTAAGGATCCGTACTTGGCCTGTGTCCGGTGCCTAGGCCCAGACCATGACACCCGGTACTGCACCTTTTGCCAGGGTTTCAACAGCAGAACCCGGATCCATCGCCAGAAGGCCCTACAGGCATTCCTGCTAGAGGAGCAACTCAAGACCATGGCTTCCAAGGGGGATTCTTCGTAGAAGGCCCGCAAGCATGCTGAGAAGCATAGGGAGAAGGCCCCTTCCAGGTCCCCGTCTAGGGCCTCCGATTCGAGCAGCTCTGGCTCCAGGTCCGACCACTCTCCTTCCCGGGCCAGCTCTCAGCCTTCCCCCGCTGCGGTGAGAAAGTCTTCATCCTCTTCTCAGGCCAAGACTCCCAGGCCTTCCTCGTCCTCCAAGGCCCTGGCTAAGTCGGGGGATCGCCACCATCACCACAAGTCGGGTTCCCGCCATTCTGAACCTGATGTCAGGTCTGCTTCCTTGCCTCCTCCTCTCCACCGGAAAACCAAGGAGCTCACCTCACTTAAGAGGCCGCTGGACCCGACGCCGGTTCGTCCGACGTCGGCCTCTCGCCACAGGTCCCCAGAGCCGTCGTCCGTCAGAAGACCGTCGCCGGCCAGGCCAACTCATCACCAGACGCTGGTAGGGGGACCGGCGCCCTCTCCAATTGAGAAGAGGACCCCGAGGCCTCCGACCGACGTCAGTCAGGAGACCATCACTGAGGAGGAGTTAACTCAGCCCGAGGACCAGACGGGCGACCCCGGTCCTGTTGAGACTCCCAGGGAACCCTCGCCACAACCCGAGCCCCCTGTGGAGCTGACGACTGTCCACCGGCGCCCGGGCCATCGTCGGGCCTTTCTTTTTCAGAGGTGAAGGAGCTTTTCACTTACTGATGGGATACCATCAAAAAGGACATGGTCCCCACTCCACCTCCGCTTCCTCCTCCTCCTCCTACACTGGTTGCTCCTCCGGTTCCTGCGCCCCCTTCTCCGTCTGGGTCTGCAGGCCGGTTACCTCCTCCCCGGGAGCCCAGGACCCCTCAAGGGAGACTAGATAAAGGAGACCTCCGTCCAGATCCTCTTCTAGGTCACCCAGTCCCAAGAGACCCAGAAGACGCCACCGTTCGCCTTCGACGGAGGACACGGGATCAGAGTTTTCAACATCCAGATCCCCATCTCCCCTCTCCATCCCTTCTCCGGACCCACGTGAGCTGCCAAAGTCTCCTCCGGATGACCCTTCATTTTCGGATATCATGAGACACATCCAAGAGAACTTGGGATGGGATGCGGAAGAGTTAGACCCCGAAAGGCTACGACATGCGAAGTATCTTCAGCAGAAGGACCCCAAGCCTGTGGTGGTGCCACCCTTGGTAGACACTATCGTGGACGTCACCAAGGCAGCGTGGAAGCGTCCACATTCGCTCCTGGCGATGCCGAAGAAAGCTGACCGCTTGTACAAGGCTCCAAGAGAAGACCAGTACTTGACTCAGCATCCTCAGGCCGACTCTCTGGTCATAACAGCCTCTCATGACCGGTCCCAGAGACCGCAACATCTGAGCACCCTGCCACCGGACCCAGAGTCCAAGCAGCTGGACGCCATGAGTAGGCGCACGTATGCTTCCTCTACCTGCGCCATCAGATCCCTGAATTATTTGACCCACATGGTGTAGTTCCAAAATGCCCTGTGGGAGCAGGGTCTGGATGTGGCTGAGAAATTGCCTGAAGGTGAGCAGAAGGAGAAGATGTTGCAGCTCCTCTGTACGGGTTCAGACGTGGGAACCCAGGTGCTACGAGCCACGTACGACTCTACGGACTCCTCGGCCTGAGCAGCAGCTTCAGGTGTATGCCTCCGGAGGCACTCTTGGCTCCGTGTCTCCGGTTTTACCCTGGACGTCCAGAAAAACATCATGGACGCCCCATTCGAGGGAGAAGTTTTGTTTGGTAAACCATCAGAGAAGATGATTACCAAACTGCAAGAGGCCGGGAAGGCGGTGAGGTCGGTTCAGGCCATGTACAGACCCAAGCTTAGTTCCTTTCGTAGGAACCAAAGCCGATTTCATGGATGGACACAGAGACAACAGTCCCACCCTGTTCCACAACAGAGGGGCTCCAGTTTTTGCAGAGCCCAGGGAAAACAACCCGCAGGTCGAAGCCAGCACACTCCTAAGCCGCTCCAGCCAGCGGGACCCTCAGCCGCCACAGCCTGGCTCCTTCCCGGCCCCCACCCCTCAGGATCAACGGGACTCATGGTCGGGGGGGTCGCATTGCTAATTTCCTGCCAGGATGGCAGACTATAACCACCGACAGGTGGGTTCTACAGTTGGTCGGAAGAGGCCACTTTATAGAATTCGCAGAAAAGCCACCCTCGAGGCCTCCGTTGCTCTCCTGGTACCCCGGTCAGCACAAGTCATCGATCAGACAAGAAGAACTCGCGCTCCTCCAAAAGGGAGCGATAGAGTATGTCCCAGAGAACCAGAGAGGACATGGGTACTATTCCCACTTCTTCCTGGTTCCAAAGAAGACAGGGGACCTCTGTCCAATTCTGGACCTCAGCGACCTCAATTTGTCGGTCGCCTACAAAAGATTCCGCATGGTAACTCTTCCGGGTCTTATTCCCATGCTGAAGCAGGATGCCTTTTTAGCGTCTCTAGATATGCAGGACGCTTACCTGCACATCCCTATAGCTCAAGCGCATAAGAGGTTCCTGCGCTTCGAGTTTCTCGGCCATCATCTTCAGTTCCGAGCTCTTCCATTCGGGCTGTCATCGGCACCCAGGGTCTTTACCAAATGCATGGCAGTCGTGGCAGCGTCTCTAAGGAGACAGGGCCATTATGTGTTCCCGTACCTGGACGACTGGCTTCTCATGGCCGCCTCCAGAGAGGCGTTGTTACGGGCGATCCAGAGCACCCAGGACCTGTTTCGATCTCTGGGTATCCTAATCAACCACGAGAAGTCTCTCCTGGTACCGTCGCAGAAACTGCAGTTCATAGGCACAGTACTGGACACCGTTCAGGGAAGAGCATTTCTTCCAAACGACAAAGCGGAGCGTATCAGATCCCTCATCAGGGAGCTTTCGTCAAACAAGACCGCCCCAGCCAGGTCGGTCCTTCGCTTGCTCGGACACATGGCTGCGGCCATTCCTACTGTCCCTTTCGCAAGGCTCCACATGCGGGTTACTCAGTGGATGCTCAAGGTGCAATGAGATCAAAGGCAAGACCACATGCAGCATCCGGTCAGATCACGAACACCGCGATTCGAGACTGGCAGTGGTGGCTAGACCCAGGGAAACTCTCTATGGGCATCCCGTTTATAGCGCCGTCCCCGGAGGTAATCCTCACCACAGATGCCTCCGGTCTAGTGTGGGGAGCACACCTGGACGGGGTGAAGTCCCAGGGTACGTGGACCCCTCTGGAGGCCTACCTCCATATCAATATCCTAGAGATGAGGGCAGTCCTTTATGCCCTGCAGGCATTTCAGTCAGAGATCCCGCCGAGTACTCTCCTGCTTCAGACAGACAACACGGCGGTGATGTATTACCTCAACAAACAAGGAGGCGCACACTCTTACCCCCTTTGCAGGGAGGCCATGAGGGTGTGGGATTGGGTAATCTGACACGGCGCGAACCTGATCACAGTACATGTTTCCGGGGTGGACAACACAATTGCAGATGGCCTGAGTCACTCCCAGGCCAGAGTCCATGAGTGGGAACTTCTTCAGGAGGTAGCAGAGGATCTGTTTCTTCGATGGGGCACTCCAGAACTGGACCTATTCGCTTCCCCATCCAACGCAAAACTGCCCAATTGTTGCTCGCTAGATCCAGGGCCTGGTGTTTTCTGGCGAGACGTGTTGTCCCTCTCCTGGGCGGACAGATTCCTCTACGCTTTCCCTCCCTTCCCGTTGATCCAGAGAGTTCTTCTCAAACTGCGCAGGGAGCATGCAACAATGATCCTGGTGGCCCCTTTCTGGCCCAGGCAGATCTGGCTTCCTTTGCTAATTCAGCTATCCCGGGAACCTCCGCTCCCATTGCCATTCAGCTCCCACCTCTTGTCTCAGGAGAAGGGTTCACTGGTCCACCCGGACTTACGCTCACTGAACCTGCATGCATGGCTCCTAGAGACATAGCCATCTTGCGTCATGGGGTCTTGCAAGAGGTTGCGGAAGTTCTTTCTGCAGCCAGAAAGCCGGCAACGCATGCGACGTACGCCATGAAATGGCGCCGTTTTTGTCTATGGTCGTAAGCACGTGGCCTTTCCCCTTTAGGTTGTCCGGTGAAAGTGGTGTTAGAGTACCTGCTCTCCCTTTCCCGTTCGGGTCTTGCCTACTCCTCTATTAAAGTGCACCTCTGTGCCATTTCAGCTTATCACCTCCCGGTGGGACAGCGCACAGTGGCACAATTAGATGCCTGTCGAGAATTCGTGAGAGGGGTGTTACACCTTAGGCCGCCCATTAAGGACACAGTGCCTCCATGCGACTTGCTCTTTGTTCTGGAGCAACTCACGCTTCCCCCCTTTGAACCTGCCGCGGATTGCGAGCTGCATTTTCTGTCGTGGAAAACGTTGTTTTTGGTTGCTGTTACGTCAGCGAGAAGAGTTTCTGAGCTTCAGGCTCTCGTGTGCAAAGAGCCTTATTTAATTTTCCACCGGGACAGAGTATCCCCGAGGACGAATCCTAAATTCTTGCCTAAGGTGGTTTCCACACTCACTCTCAATCAGGATATTGACCTGCCAGTCTACTTCCCTAATTATTCTAATAGAGGAGAGGCGCTGCTTCACACCCTGGATGTTCACCGCAGCTTAAGGTACTACCTGAGCAGAACTAAGCAGCTTCGTACTTCAGAGCAACTTTTGTTTCCTTTACTGAAAGGATGATGGGCCAACCAGTATCCAAACAGTCCCTGTCTCTCTGGCTTGTCCAGTGCATCTCATACTGTTATGATATCAAACGAAAGGCCCTCCCAAGAGCAGTCCGGGGCCATTCCACTAGGAGTGTGGCCACCTCCTTTGCAGCACTTCGAAACGTCTCCACCTCTGCCATTTGTGCTGCAGCCACTTGGAGCTCTGTTCATACCTTTATCAGCCATTATAGCCTGGACATTGCTTCACAGCGAAGAGCAGGCTTCGGCCTGGCGGTGCTACAGGGTCTCCTGTCCTAGATTCAGGACCTGGAACGTTCTTTCTAATTCCTCCTCCCAGAGTGTTTGCAAGCGCTACTGCTTGGGAATCAGTCCTAATGGTGTAACCTGCTGCAAGAGCTGTGTCTCGAAGTAAGATAGTACAGTTACGTAAGAACTTACCGTAACAGTAGATCTTCGAGAACAGCTCTTGCAGCAGGTACCTTCCCGCCCACCTTCCCCCTTGGAGGAGACATGGCTTAAGCCTTTGTTAACAGGGTTTTTTCCCGTTTGTCTTCTGACAGTGGATCCTTGGTCTCCCATTTCGATGTCAGCCTACGGCCAGAAGTCTCCAGTGGGAGTACTGGGGAATCTGGCGGGTCCGCCCCTTTATGTACTACGCCTGACGTCGGAGGCGGGACCGACGTCGGGGGTGGTCCCCGCTGAAGATAGATAGCTAGCTAGAATTTTTCTGTGGGGTCCTGACGCCTGCCGGCTTCAGTCCTAATGGTGTAACCTGCTGCAAGAGCTGTTCTCGAAGATCTACTGTTATGGTAAGTTCTTACATAACTGTACTTTCCATTATAAACAAGCATTTAAACTAACAAACTTGGGGGGAGAATGGTCACTCTGCCTATTATCTAACTGGGATCAACAAATATTCTAGTAATAAGTGCTGTAATTTTTTATCATTTAATGCAAGATCTTTAAACCAGTTGAAGAAGTCAGAACTTGAGCTCAAATGTATTCAACAGGAACTTCATATCATAGCAGTTACTGAGACTTGGTGGGACTCCTCCTCAGGCTGGACCAGGGAAATACCCAACTTTAAGCTCTATCATAAGGACAGAGAAAATTGGCTGGGGGAGGAGTCTGTTTATATGTTAGAGAAGATATTCTATCATATGAAATTCCTACTCTCACCTCCACAGAATCATTATGGGTCACTATCCAACTAAAAGGTCATCCTACATTTATATTGGGTGTTTGCTACAGACCTCCATCTGCAGACATATCCTATACCTCCGACCTAATTAATGTTATCTCTGATATAGCTGGTAAGGGAGATACTTTGATCTTGGGTGACTTTAATTTTCCAGGTATCAACTGGTTATCCTTCCTTGGTATTACAGAACAAGAAAAAGCATTTGTCACTACCTGCATAGACCATGGTCTCGAACAATTGGTAGATTCACCCACTAGGGGCTCAAATTTACTTGATTTAGTTATCACTAATATTGAGAACTTGATCTTTGATATGAAAATATTAGCCCCAATTGGAAACAGTGACCATAACACAATTAATTTCAGTATTAATATCAACATCCCTAAACCCATTATTAATTCTACTTATAAGGACTATAATAATGCACATTTTTACTCAATTAATATAAAAATCACTGAAATTGATTGGGAGGAAAAATTTAGTTAATTGTGCTTGGACTGAACTAAAGAACTATGTTCATTACTTGGAAAATAATGTTATCAATACCTTAAAAAAATATAATAAGAAAGGTAAAATCCCTGTCTGGTTCAATAAATCCATCAACCAATTAATTAAAAGAAAGGAGACTTTGTTCAAAAAACTTAAAAGAAATTCAGATTCTTATATCAAACTTCAATATAAAACCGTGGTTTCTTCCCAAAAATCAGCCATTAAACACGCTAAATTAAGATCTGAATTCAATTTAGCTCATTCGAAGACAAGTCAAAAATCTTTTTTCTCATACATTAATAGTAAGAAAGGTAATAATAAAACTATGGGCCCAATATTGTACAATGGGAATCCTATTTCAAATGATGTTGAAACAGCTAACCACTTTAATAACTATTTTTGTTCAGTTTTCAGTCCACCAGATGTTTGTCCTATAACTGTTAATGATATGTCTCAAATTCCCTCCTTTACTTATGATGAGATCCTCCAAACATTACTAACGCTTAATAAAACTTCAAGTCCAGGCCCTGACAATATTTACCCAAGGTTTTTATTTGAAACTGCTAAATCATTGGCCATCATCCCATTAGTAGTGTTGTTTAGCAAGTCCTTACTTGAAAAAGCCGTCCCAGATGACTGGCGCTCTGCTACTGTTGTCCCCATTTACAAGAAAGGAAATAAATCCAATGTCCAGAATTATAGGCCTATAAGCCTTACATCTATATTAGGGAAAGTAATGGAGAGACTAATTAAGGATTGGTTTGAAATAGAAATAGACAATTTAGGTATTAAGGATAATACCCAGCATGGCTTTAAACAAGGTCATTCCTGTTCCACTAACTTAATCTCCTTCTATAATAATATTAGTAAATACCTAGACAATAAAATCCCATCTGATGTCATATTTCTAGATTTCAGCAAGGCTTTTGATAAACTATCTCATTCTATTCTAGTTAATAAATTACTTAAATTTGTTTTTTCACCGTGTCTCGTAAACTGGACTGCAAGCTGGTTGCAAAACAGGATCCAAACAGTAAAAATTAATGGTTCCTTTTCACAAATTGGTAAGGTCACAAGTGGAGTCCCCCAGGGCTCTTTGTTGGGCCCAGTGATGAAAGTGAACAGGAACACACAGGAACTCAGTTCCTGTACCTTTTTTTGCAACAGGAATGGAGTTCCTGTACTTCTTTCCACTGACACTGAAAATGAAATTCTTAAAACAGCAACATAATGACAGTTTCTGGGCCTATGACCTGAAATCAGAGTTTCCATAACAACATTTGACAGGTACAACAATGCTATTTTCCTAGAAATACTTCAATATCTCTAATTGAATCTACTAGCATCAAAGCAGGTAGATGTGTCTTGACACAGCAATCCTTCAGATTGAGGATCTTCATTCTGCATTTCATATTTGCCAATGCCCGAGTTCCTGTACTTCTTGTCTGTCACTTGCACCACTGGTTGGGCCCCTTGTTATTTAACATCTTTATAAGTGACATGCCTGTCTCTCCAAATAGCCGTTTATCGAAATTTGCTGATGATACGAAATTGGGTGGTAGAGTTGATACCATACCTGCCATTAGATCTCTTGTAAAAGATCTTCACTGTATTGAATCTTGGACAATGAACAACTCTATGACCTTTAACACTGACAAGTGTTATGTTCTTCATTTTGGTAACAAAAACCCAAAGACTAATTACTACTTTAATAGCATTTTGTTAAAATCCTCCACTAAAGAAAGAGATCTAGGCATCATAATTGACAATGTTATCTCTTAATTATCATTATAACATGGTAATTAGATCAGCTAATGTTTTAATGAAGCAAATTAGAAGAACTTTTGTCAGTAAGTCTGAGCATTGCTTACTACCTCTATATAGGACTTATATTAGTGCTCAACTGGACTATGGATCATCTTATTCGAACCCTTACCTTAAAGGTGATACTACTCGTTTGGAACAAATCCAGAGACGGTTCACTAAAATGGTACCACGGCTAAAATCTTTTGCCTACGAATTCCGACTTAAAGAAACTGGACTCTCTCCCCTAGATATGCGCAGGTATGGGGGGGGAAGGGGTATTCTCTTTGTATACAAATGTGGACTCACTTTTGCTGACAAAAGAATAGTGGGTAGATGTTACAATCTACAATTAGCTGTAGAGTGGGCAAATACAAAGAAACGTGATAATTTCTTCTCCATCAGAGTTGCTAAATATTGGAATTCGTTACCACAAGACCTGGTTAATTTAGCTAATTTTGATTTATTGCAATCCCACTTAGACCTATGGATTAATTCTCATTACGGTAGTAACTAATGATCCTCTGTTTGAGGGGGACAATCACGATGGGCCTTGTGCCTTCTTTTGTCCCATTCTTTCCAGTAATTCCAGTACGCTCAAGGAAGACATTTTGGGAACCCTCATTTGTAGGGGGGTTGCACCAGTTTATGCACTCCACTACTACTTGTTAACATGTGTCTCTTTACCTCACTTAGAAACCCTATTGTAATACTAAAACATGCAGTCAAAAATCATTGGAGTTGAACAGTGCTTGCTTTGTTCGCACTCTCTTTTCTGGTATGCTGGTCTTTAGTCTCATTTTTGTCATGTTGCGCTTTTTTGTTTGCATTCACTTTTTAGTTGTGCTGTGCTTTTTTATTTACATTCACTTTGTGTTTGCAATGATAATTTCAGGCCACGGGATTGCACTAATGACATGCTGCTTCCTCAGCCTGACCCCACTGATTGCATTAAAATGCACATGAATGCCATGCTTGAAAACTGGCTCCTTACCTCATGAACATGCTAACTATGTTCCAGCAAAGTCACAGATACTTCGAGTCGGTTGATATGAATGATTGCCCCTGGTCAGTGACATGGGCAACACTTTAAAGAACGCCCCTTGGGGCATGGCATCCAAAAGTCTCCGAGATATTGCAGGCTACTCATCCAGAACAGCTGAAACTGCAAGCAAGGACAACTTTGTCTTCAGTCCGTATACAACATGTGATACATTTATGTTCCCAGTATGCATGCTTGCAGAGAGTGATGCACAGTTCAGCTGGGACACCATAGGAAAAAGGGTTTACCTATAGCGCTTCAACAGCGTTAGCGCCGACATCCCCTACTGCGACAGCTACAATGCCAACTGTCAGCATTGTAGCCAAGAGATGTCGGCGCACACAACTGGAGGGCTGTGCCTCCCCAACTCCCTTGTGGGGCTGTGCCCCACACACCCCGGGCTCTAGGATTCTAACCCGAGTCGGAGTTGGACTGGGGGACAAACACCCAGTGAGGTGTCCTATCGTGTGATGGACCACCACAGCGACGGGTGATTTTGCCCGATTTCTGTGCTGTGGGTGGTCTTCATGGGTCGGGAGTCGCTATGTGACGGTATACCAGGAAAAAGCAACGCTTTTCTTTCTGTAGTGTGCAAGCTCATCCCAGTTAAGGGTTAGGTCAGAGAAAACCTTAAAAACATTTATTGTTGGCAGAAGGCAGGCAGGAAATTATCAAGAGCAGCAGGGAGAATTAAAAAAAATGTGTTTGACAGGCGGCTTTAAAAGAAGAGGAGACAGTGACTGCAACGTTGTGAGGCAGAGCTGTGGGGCCTCAACTGGCTCTCCTCCCCCTTTGTTAGCTTGCAGCAGGCAGGATATTTTACAGTCAGTCCCCTAAAGAATATAAAACATATGAAAGAATATAAAAAAGTACCAAAGGGAAGGATTGATTGTAAAAGGAAGACAGACTGCATGTAACAGACACAGATGTGCTGGATCTTGTCTCCACTCACCATAAATTAGTTGTTAGCAAGCAGGAACATTAAAGTGAGGAGAGCAGATAACAGAATAAAAAAAGTGTTACATTTGAGTCTAGAAAATGTGATTCAGTCACTCAAATGGCCTACACTTTTCTTGAAATTACCCACCTGTTGAAGGGTCAGTGGGTGAGTTGACCTGTCAGATTTCATTTCTAGGATGAACACTGTGGCTGTGCTTTTTTGTTTGCATTTGCTATTTAGTTACGCTAAATGTTTGTAACATTCATTTTTATAGTTGTGCTAATATTTTTTTGATAGGATAAGAACTGTTAGGACCACTATGGACTTATTTTTAAAGTTGTCTTGTGATTAGGTATGTAACAATGGCTTTGACATTTACAGATAGGAGAGCAAACTCATTACATTAATATTGACATTGACGGATAGGAGTACAAATGCAGTGTATGGACCAAGACAGCAGATGCTGATCCAGGGAAGGTTGATCCTCAAATTCATTATTTGTAGATGCACTTTATTGTTTTGGTTTGCATTTGATTTTTTTATGTGTCAATTTCTTTTGGTTGCACTCTACGTTTGTTTTTGTTTTGTTACTTTATTTTTTTGGCATCATGCTTTTCTTCTAGTTTTGTTACTTTTCTTTTTTTTTTTTTTGCAGTTCATTTTTCTGCTGGTGCATTACTTACTTGATTACATTTTACTGTTTCTGTATGTGTTTTGCACTTCAGGGCCACCGTCTAAAACATACACACACACACACACACACACACACACACAGTGTGACTTGTGAACATATAAGCTTTTGGCAAGATTGCATAGAGGAAATTGGAGAATTACTTGGCCATGGATGCCCAGCAGAGATTAAATATGTCGTACTAGAATATTTATCCTGAACATGAAGGAAAAATAAAAACAGAAGCATGGCAATTCTTCTAGCAGCATCTAAAAAGATCATAACCAGAAGCAGGCTGGAGTGTAAGCACCCTGGAAGGGCTGTTCACTGGAGTTAACCACTGGAACAGATGTTCTGGCATAATTTCCCAAGGATCTAGACAAGGGGATGAGCTATAGGGCAGAATAAAAGAAGGTACCCTTGTGGTTCCAAAGGAGAAGGGCAGTTACCTGGCAGTTTGGGAGCAAACTTCACCCATGGTGCCCTCACCTGGTGGGTGCCAGGCGGGGGACTGACTGGGACACCTTCAGCTGGGGTGCCAGTCTGACAGAAAGGGGCACTGCCTCGGAGAGATGGTGCCCTGGTTCTGGCCATGGTGGTGGCGGGCTGCAGGATGCAGGATGGGCACAGGAGACACTCAGGGAAGGCTCCCAAGAAAAAGCAAGGGCAGGAGAGGTGTACCAGCTGCCTTCAGGACTCTGAGAGGGGTAGAGGAACAGGATACCTTGAAGACTCAAGGACATCAATGGAAACAGTGAGTGAGACTCTGGTAGCTACCAGGGATCAACATCGGGCACAGGGAACAGATCCCGAGCCACTCGGGATCTGGGGGTTCTCATCAAGACTGCTTCCTACAGAGGGGGGGAGTAGTAGGGGACCTCCATAAGGGAGCGGGGCCTGTGGAAATTTGTACCAAAGATATCAGCTGAGATCTGCTGCGGGGGGGGGGTGATCCCATAGACTGACCCTTGCAGAGGCTTTGCAGTTGAGGACAGCAGGCAAGATCTTTGGCAGATTTAAACCAGCAAGATAAGCTAGGAAATCTGTTTCTAGGGTAGAAGGGTTATAGGAAGCTGAGTCCCTTGGGTGGCAGTGTCCATGGTCTGGCCCACCAGGAAAGGGATTCAGGCAAGTGGACTGGGGGTTAACCAGGCAACACATATGGCTGTATGTGACAATTATCCAGCGTGCCCCCGCTTGCATCATGATAGTAAAAGGACCAGTGGCTTGCAGGCAGGAGAAAGCACCAAACCTGATGGTATCCTCTGGGAACAGAGAAGCTCATAGTCAATGAAATGAACGCCGTTTCAGTGTGCTGTATAAAAACAGATGAGCTGTCCGGTTAGGTGCCAGAAAATACCTGGCACGTGCTGTGTGGGCTGCAGAGAGAGTGAGATGGTGTGATGGAGGTAGGACCAATTCTCAAAGAGCATGGTATTGGCTTAATGTTAAAGACAGGAATTCTAGAGAGATACCCTAGCAGATAACCTTCAGAAGACAGTGCATCAGTGATATCCTGGACCATTGGGGAAGGAAGTATTTTAACCAGCCCCAGCCAGGAAATGTAGCAGGAATTGCTGTAAATGAGAATAGAGCCCCTGACCCCTCACTTTTCGGGTCTCTCCAGAGGAAACAGAACAATGGTCCCCTGAGCCCCAGCATTACCTTTTGAAGGGCTGACATAGTCCTTCTCCATAGCAGGGAGAGGGCTAGCAACTGGGCTGGTCAGTCTTATTTCAGTGGTGGGGACATTTATTTATTTACTTATTTTTGGACATTAGCAAGGCCCTCCACACTGTGGTGCACAGGAGATAAAGAAGCTGACCTGCCTAGGAGTGGGCTCCAAAGTCATGAATTGGGCAGGGAACTGGTTAATCAATAGAAGACAGAGGATGGTGGTTAACTCACTCACTCTAAGGATGGGAGCATGACCAGCAGGATACCACAGGGCTTAGTACTGGGACCAGTCCTCTTTAGTGTCTTTATAGGGGACATCACAGAAGAACTGGAAGGGAAGGGATATGTGCATGGTTTTTAAGGCCCTTACAGACTTAGATTTATGTGAGAAACTGGGACTTAGACTATGAGATTGGCAGTATCAGACCAGAACACATCCACTGCAGTTAGCCAGGGAGAGATAGAAGACTACTAGGAGGAAACACTGGTTTAGTGTCAGGGTAGCAATCAATTTGGGATAGACTGCCACTTGAGGTGGTAACCAGCAGTAGTATGCAAGCCTTTAAAACAAATCTGGACACATTTCTAATTAGAAATAACATTCAGGGGTATCACTGAAACTAACTGGTGAGAAGTATGGACAGCAATGTCTTCTATGCTCCGTATTAACCTATGTAACCTATGTAAGGTATGACTTTTTGCAGATGACGCCTAAATCTGCAGTAGAGTAGACAGCCAGGAGGGGATGGAGAGAATCCGCAGGGATCTTAGGAAACTCGAGGAGTGGTCAGAAATATGGCAGCTGGGGTTCAATGCTAAAAAAGTGCAAAATCATGCACCTAAGGCATAAGGACCCAGGGGCTGAGTATAGGATGGAGGGGAGATACTGACAGTCACTAGCCAGGAAAGGGACCTTGAGTTGTCATATCTGAGGACTTCAAGGTGGCAGGGCTGTGTGATAAGGCAGTGGACAAGGCTAGTGGGATGCTGGGATGCATAGGGAGGGGATATCTGTAGCAGGAGGAGGGAGGTGATGTTGCCACTATATTGCTTGCTGGTGCAACTTCACCTGGTGTACTTAGTCCATTTTTGGAGGCCATACCGCAGAAAGAACATAGACAGGGTGGAGTCAGGCAAGAGGAGGGCAGCTAAAATTGTGCAGGGTTTGCATGAAAAGCTCTATGAGGAGTGATTGAGGGATCTCAGCTTGTATGTGAGAGAGAGACACCTGCAAGGATACAAGTATGGAACCTCCTCCACATGATGAAAACGAGCACACGGACCGGTGAGCATGCAAATGAAGCTGGGGGGTTCAAGAGACATGTAAGGAAATATGTCTTCACTGAAAGAGTGGTAGATCCCTGTAACAGATTGTCAGTGGTAGTAGTGCAGTCTAAGCAGTGGGGGATGTAGGGCTTCAAGCATGCATGTGATAAACATAGGGATATATTAGAACAAGGGCAGACAGAGAGGAGGCTCGCTAGAACCAGCAGGATCCGTGGAGGAAGATTAGGCAGGGAACATCTGGGCAGACTTGGTGGGCCAAGTGGTCTTTTTCTGCTGACACAATCTGTTTCTTTCTGTCAGCATCCCTGACTCGAGCCCTTACCACAGTAGAGCTTGATGGAGCAGTACTGATACAGATGCTGTACAGATGCTGTATCTTCCAGTAACCAATCTTCACCATTAATTCATACAATGGGTTCTGAACTGGGGGCACTCTGACCCCATGGGAGCCACAAAACTTTTCAGGAGGGCAGGTACCGAGGTAGGCTGTGTGCATGTGTGGCACCATGAGACTTAACTTGCTCTGCATTGCTGACCTCGGCACCGGCCCTCAACCACCTCAGTTAATTTTTTTCCCGCCGTAGAGTACACTTCAGTGATGACATTGCTTACTCTCTGGGAGTCAGAAATTCACGTCTATACCACAACAGTGGTCAGTTCTCTCAGTTTTAGTGCTTAAAGCTAATGTCTGTCATTTTTGTGTCAGTTTAGTATTTAAAGAAGCATTTGTCAATGCCGAGAGTTCGCTGCTGGTATTGCTGTTGTACATGCCTCTCATATTTTTCTGTGTATATTCCTCTGCCTTGCATTTTAAGGGTGGGCATTATGGTTGAAAACCCTAACGCCCTAGGCGTTTGTTGGTATTTTTGCTCCAGATTTTCAGCATGGGCTTTTTGGGACCCCACCTCATGAACAGTGGCAGTATCATTTTGTTACTCAGTCTCAAAACATGATTTTGCTCAGCGAGTGTGCCATTCGGCGCAGCAGGTGTGAAAACACATTTCGGGCAGGATGTGAAAAATGACAGCTGTAGTGGTCATGAGGAGGTGAGAAGAAATGGCAGTGTTGAAAATCTGGAGTGAAAATATGAAAAAGAGGTGGAGTTATGAGTGTGCGTAAAAACTGCCCAACGCACGCTTGTAACTCAGTAATTGTTTTGAATGTTTTTACCACATTTTCAACATGGCCTTTGTGGGACCTCCCCTCATGAGCAGCACTGGAATTTCATTAATCAGTCCTGAAAATTGATTTCACACAGCGACCACACCATTTTGTGCCACAGGTGCAAAAACACATTTTGGAAAGGATAGAAAAAAATGACAGCTGTACTGTTCATAAGGGGGTGTAAAAAAATGGCAATGCTGGAAATTCGGAGTGAAAGTCTTAAAAATTGATGACGTTACGAGCGTGCATAGAAACTGCGCAACGGACTCTCGTAACGCAGTTACTTTGGGGAGTTTTTTCACCAGATTTGCAACAAGGGCTTTTTGTGACCTCACCTTATGAGCAGTGGCACTGTCGTTTCGTTAATTGGTCCCAAAAGATAATTCCACGCATTGACCACGAAATCACCTTTCAGGACCGAGAAACGAAATGACAGTGACTGTGTTGATGAGGTGGGGTCCCAAGAACCCCATGTTGAAAATTTGGGACCGAAACTCCCCAAAATGGTTGAGATAGCAACCTAAATTGAAAACCCCCCTTTCAGTGCCATTTTAGGACTTACCGTCATTTCTTCAGCTTGCGGTCAGCTTTTGAAGAGTGCAGATGTGTTCCCGGTCCACTAAGATCGCTGCTCCCGACCTTTGGAGGTAAGTATGGGTGGGGGGTGCGGGAGGTGGGTGCACAGAGGGAGGGTGCGGGTTTGGGGGGGCTGGCGGAACGACGAGGGACTGTTGTCTTTGTTTTCAGGTTAAAAAAAAAAAAGACGCTTGTGGGTCTTGTTTTCTTTTTACAGGGAAACTATGGATTTCGTGCACTGGGGTGCCTCCCATGTGCCAGAGTACTGGGGGTGGGGGGATCAAGGGGAATCAATGCCGACCAGGGATTGGGTAACCGAGTTGGAGGATATGTGGGGGGGAACGCACCCCTACCTGGAGGGGCATCCTGGTGTTAGAAACACCACAGCAGGTTTTGGTACATTGGGTGGGCCCTCAATGTGCCACATTAAAGGATGAGGTGGGGAAACAGGCTGATACGGGGATTAAGCACCCTAGTGTCGGCAGGCGGGGTAGGAGGGTCCACCAGCACGATCGATCACACTTAGAGTAAAAGTGCCTTGGGGCACTGAATACTCCCAGCCCGTACAGAGCTTAGGCTGTGGCCTGCTCGCATGGGTGGGAGAAACTTTCAAGCTGGAGACAGTGGGACATGGAGGAGGCAGGTGAGGAAAGCGCCTCCTCTCACTTTTCAGGCAGGGACTTGTGGGGTGGTGAAGCAGAGACGTCACAAAGCAAACAGCTGTTTGCTTTGTGGTGACCTGCACATGAAAGGAAAAAGCCACCTCCTGATTGGTGCGGGTTTTTCTTTTTCAAGTGAAGACCACTGCAGGCAAAACAGCATCAGGACCAGCCTGGGTGAGGATTGATGCAATACTGTCGCGGGTGTACCGACCGGAGAGTGACACCGCCACCTCGAAGACCAGCACAGTGACAGATTTTGCCAGAAATCGTCAGGTAGCTGTGCCGGTCCCTGCAGACACTGGTGGTGCATCTCCCGGTGTTGTGCCCCCAACTTGGAGTTGTGTATATATAGAGACTGAGGGGTGTGAGGGTGAAGCCCCCCCCATGGGGGGTTCAGGGTGCGCAGCCCCCCAATGGAAACATGCCGACATCCTTGACAGAACAATGCTGACACGCAGCATTGTGTCTGTCACTGTGAGGGATGTCGGCATCCGCGCTGTCGCAGCGCTATAGGTAAACCACTGTCGCGCCCCTTGCAGAGCACTCTGCATTGCACAGACAGTGTCACACCCCTCAAAGCCTACTATCCCAAGAAGTTCACCGCGTATGCGTGAACTCAAAAAGAAGAAGAGTTTTTCTGTCAGTTTCTCACAGCCCTACTGAACAACAGTCACAGACCATGAACACTGACAGTGATGGTAGGGAGCTTCTTCTGGCATGCTGTCCTGGCAGCAGGGCCATGTCCAGTCCACTTACCTCTCCGGAGAGGGTTCTGATGATGAGCAGTCCTATGTTTGGGAGGGAGGACAGCCGTCCTGTAAACACAAAAAAGAAGTGGGCTCATTCTCGATCATGGATGGGGACCTGGCACCATGTAACCTCAAGTTCTTCGTCTTCCTGCAGAAGGAAAAGAAGCAGTACTGCTCAAGATTGCCCTCTGATAGGTCTGCTGTGAGGTCCTCAGTGTCCAGGAGCAGGAGGCCCTCCCCGATGCTGCTGGTATCTCCGATGGTTTCTGCATGTAGGTGCTCAAGGTCTCAGGCCCAAAGACCCTTCCTGTCTTCCTGTGGGGAACTCTGGTGGTCAGTTTCATCACTTGGCAGCTTTTATGGAGCAGTGGGTACAGAGTCTGGCTAACTTGCACCTTCTCACAGAGCCAGCTGCCGGCTCTATGGGGCTGGGGGCATTGGAATTGCAGTCTGGACTCTAGCTAGGTAGAGGACTTGGTTTCGGCAGTGGCCTCTGGGTCCTTGCCGGTAACTGTGCTGCCGATGCCTGTTCCATTGGCTGCACCACCTTGCAGTGTCACTGTCTTAGGACCAGCCCAGGTACCTTCTCTGGTCACCTCTATGCTGGCTGGACCTCCAACACCACGGGTGGTGCAGGATTCAGCACCAGAATCATGTCCTTTGATGCCTGTTCCGGTGCTGTGCATGGCACCTCCCCCAGCACCGAGAGAGCCCTTGGCGCCGGGCTTAGTCTCTGTGGTGACACCATCTGTGGCGCTGGCTCCCCCTTTGCTGGCGTTGGGTTCGGTGCCGGCTCCTTCTTTGCTGGTGCCGGTGTCACCTGTCTTTCCGACTCCTTGAGCTGGGTTAGGCATATCTAGGTCCACCCCTCTCTCAGCCCACCTTTTTGGAGAGGAGCTGAAGGAGGATGTCTGACCCCGACTTCACTATTACTGAGGGCAGCGACAATGACACTTTTTTTTTTATAACCTGGACAATTCTACTCCAGGCCCTTCTCCTGTAACACAGGAGGATCTTTCTTTCCAGGCTCTTCTTTGCAACAGCTATACAACCCTTTCCTTTGAGCCTTCTGCCATTGATATGGGGAAATGTCTCCGTCTGGAGTGGCTCAACATTTCCACTATGCCAGTCAACCTTATACCTCCTATTCCTCCTGCATTTGAGACCATCTCGGACATAGTATGGGCCAGGCCTGCATCTATTCCCTTTGTCTTTCAGCAGATAGACCGTAAGTATGCTGCCTTTAAAGACAGGCCTATTCTGGCTTCACAGCCCATTGCTGACAAGATTGTCATTCTGGCTGAGAATGAAAAGGGCATTCTTCCTCAGGAGATCACAGTGCATCCCATTAATGAGGAGTCACATCAGATAGATACGATGGGGAAAAGAGCTTTCACTGCAGCTATCCTTAGCATGTGGATAGCTAGCTATCTTCTCTAAGTATGAGTATGCCCTTTAGACCTCTTGCAGGTCTCTTGCAGAGACCTTGCGGCATCAGAGACTTAAGAACTTCTGTACTGTAAGAGACACTATTTATTGCAAATAAGCTTGCTTCAGTGGTTACATTCCCTAATAAAACTGAAACTGAAGAAATACTTCAAAGAGACTCCTGTCTTTGTATCTGCTTCTGTCTTTGAGTAATTAATTTCTTGAAAGAACTAAAGGCCATACATCTACAGCTGGGAGTATGACCAGTGGCGTTCCTCAGGGTTTTGTCCTGGGTCCACTTATTTTTCACATCTTTATATCTGACTTAACTAGCAATATTCTTAGCTGGTTTTCTAGATATGCAGATTACACTAAGTTGGGTGGTCCCTCAGAAAACTGAAGAAAAAAACCTCTGTAATACAATCAGACCTTGATCGAATTTCACAATTGGCCAGCAAATGTGAGATGAAGTTTAACATTGAAAAGTGCAAGGTTATGCACTTAGGTAATAACAATAAGCACACCAAATATTCACTATGTGACACCACATTGTATGTAACAACGTGCATGAGAAAAATCTAGGGGTCCTTGTACCTGAGGATATGGAACAAAATAAAAAGTGCAACAAAGGTTTTGTTTTTTGGGGGGGTTTTTTGCATTGGTGCTCAACTTTAGAAGATCGGCTCCCACTCCACTTTTGCCCCAGAATCAGCCTCAGGACTTACCTGATATGACGATCCCTCCCAGGCTTACCCCCGATGAAATTCATAGGGTAAACCCTGGCTTATCCCCCAGGTAAGGCCATGGGGGTGAGGCCCTCCCGACGGGATTCGAGAAGCCATGTTGCCAGCTGTCAGGAGAGCAAATATGATGATGATGTGGTCAAGTAAAAGAAACATCAGATCATGACATAAAGATTTCATCTTCCCTCTCTAAATAGCATATGTAACACCCCACCTAGACTTTACAGCTCAATTCTGGTGTCCATATAAACAATATAACATAAACCAAATTGAGAAGGTGCAGAAAAAAAAAGCAACCAAATCTATTTCCACATTCTAAGACAATATGTACGAAGAAAAACTGAAGGCCCTGAGTCTTATGCCATTAATTACTAGGCAGTTACGTGTTGACCTCCTCCTTATGTGTGATGTTATAAATGATCCTTAACTAATTTGTTGAATTCAAACCAAATCTGACAGAAACCTGATGCCACCCATTACAATTGCCAGGTAATCGTTTTCGACCACTAAAGAGAAAATGATTCTATACCCAGAGAGTTGTAAATCCCTGGAATGCCCTTCCATTAGATATTGGCATCAGTAAAAATAAAACTGAATTTAAAACAAAATGAGACAGGTACACGATGAGCGGAAAGAGCTTAGATTATTTCCGAAGTTAGATGGAACTGTACATGGGCTAATGCCTTTTAAGCACCAGAACACCTCAGTATGGACTCCAATTTGGACTACGGTTTAAATCTGTAAATACACCTTCAAACAACATGAAGCCTTGCTGTGTTCTGACAATCTGCAGTTAGCCTCAGCACTTGAACTGTCCTGGAGAGGAAAGGGTTAACTCTATGCTAAAGCATAGAACATTGAGCTCGAGTTCGGCCTTCAAACCTCTGTCCCTGGTACACTTCAGAGTAACCGTCAGATTCTTTTCTCCGCCCTACTGTGAAGTTGCTCCGGAGAGTTTTTCCTTGCTGCTTCAGTTTGGTACAGTAAATTGTTCGGTAAATCTCATCCGATTTATTTCTTTTTAGTCATCAGAACTCTGTCCACGGTACAGTATAGTGGACATTTTGGATATGTGGCTGCTAAACGTGAGTGTTCTGTCTTGATGTGTTTTTGTACAGACAATAAAATTAGCACAAGATTAAGTGAACACGCTGGGCCTACATCCCTTTAAACAATGTTTTGGAGCAAACACTAAGATAAGTGATTCCTTTAAGCAAGTGCTGGTATTTCACATTTTGGTTTCATACTTTTTTACTGAGCACTGCTTCTTCCCTGGTGCAGTCATATTTTCTCTACAAAGATTGTTAGAATACAGCAAGACTTCATGTTGTTTGAAGAAAAAATTACTCACCATAGTAATGTTGTTTCTTCTACTGGAGTCTTGCTGTATTCTGACCTGCCACCCTGCCTCCCCTCTCAGAACCTCTGTGTTTTGGGTTGCAGGTTGGCAGGTGCAGTGCTGCACCCCAGAGGTATACCTTTTGGATCCCATTCTGCTTAGATTGGGCTCTCTTCTTCTATTATATTGTTTGGTTATTATCACTATCTACATAAGGTTTTCTTTTTGGGGGTTCTTGACCCATGTCTTTCGGACCCCATTTGTTGTTGCCTTTGACTTTCAAATGTTTTTATGATAACAATTTCTATTCTATGAGTTAGCATTAGTGCTCATAAGAATCTGATGGTTACACTGAAGTGTACCGGGGACAGAGGTTTGAAAACCGAGCTTGAGCTCAACTTTCTATGCTTTGGCATAGAGTTAACCCTTTCCTCTCCAGGGCAGTTCAAGTGCTGAGGCTAACTGCAGATTGTCAGAATACAGCAAGACTCCAATAGAAGAAACCACATTACTATGGTGAGTAATTTTTTCATATAGTTCCTGATTTTTTCCTGTAAGATGACCCATGAGGTCATTATATCTATGAAAGTTTCTTCAAGTAAATGCATTTGAAGTATTGTTAAAACAAATATTTTAACTGAAAGATTCTAGCAGAGTGCATACTTATCTTAGATCGTAAATGTTTCAGCTGCCAGAGGCGTTCAGTTCTCTCAGTCCAGTATTAACACTTTTCTTTGAAACTTTTTGTAACTCGTTCATGTAACTTCATTTATTGGTTAAAGTCCCCTTTTTCAACACAGTATGAATGGCTGGTTACTAATGTCCAAACTTGATGGATATAATTGTTATATTTCAGGAGATAACTTTTGCTGTTCTTTTATAAATGTGTAACAGACATATAAGTTAGTTCTGCATGTTTGTCTTGAAGTCCTCTTTAAAATGCTATATGGCAGGTACAGACCAAATGTCTAAATTCGAAGTGACATGAAGAACACCTTTTCCAATGACTTTGTTTAGCACTGATAACAGATTTGTCTCCTCCAGGCACAGAATGTGACCTTTTTGACACTTTTACAGGCTTGTAGCTGTCTCTAAGTCTTGTTTAAAAGCACCCCTTTTTTGTTGTTGAACAAGACTTTTAAAATGTGTGATTAAAGCCACTCAAGTTCCTCTCTATCAGTTCAAAATATTCATTTTTCTTTTGCCGCTACAGAATGCAGTATCTTTCTCCAGATAAAATAAAACCCATAAAAAACAAAAAGCTAAAATAAAATAAACCTTAATGTATAAAAATATATAATCCAATATACCAATTTGGGGTCACTCTTGACCCCCAACTTGATTTCAGAACAGTAAACAGTAAACTTGGCATGCGCTACAGAGCAAACACATCCTTACTTGGGCTGCATGCCTTGCCCTATCCAGAGGAGTTTGCCTTCCTAGCCTCAGTTATGATCTCATTCAGGGGAGTATCCAGGCTGTAAAAAAGTGTACACACAAGTCAATGATTCTACACATTAGGCTGGGAGTCCGGGGGCAGCCTAGACACCCAGAAAATGTTGCCATTTTTGATGCATTCTGGTGCATTTTGGCACATATTGTGAGAGTATATAGGGCCCTTCTACCATAGCCTTTTTACTTGCCAGTCCCACTGTTCTGGCCCCTGATGGCTGCACAGTATGATTTTGCCACCTACTGGTGAAGCCGGCCTCTTAGTGCATGCATATGCTTAGTTACTGTGCACTTATCAAGTGATGAGTGCTTGGTAACTAAGTACTCAAGGCTGTTTAAATTAAGAATTATAATGTTAAATTGTATAAGCCGGTGGTCGGCCCCCAGAAAAGTTTAGCATTTTTGATGCATTCTGCTGCATTTTGGGGCTAATTGTGGGAGTATACAGTGCCCTTCTACAATAGCCTTTTTACATACCAGTCCCATTGTTCTGGCCCCTACAGAATATGACAGCAGATAAGGATCACCTGGCCCACCTATTCTGCCCATTTGTCCCTGCTTATATTGTCACCACAGACCTTACTCGGTCGCTAGCTTCCTCCTTCTCTGCTTCCCAGCTAAGATTCCCTTGTGCCTATCCCATGCATTCCTGACGCCAACCACGCTTTCCGTTCTCACTACCTCTGCTGGAAGACTGTTTCAGTCATTCACCACTCTCTCAGTGAAGAAGTGCTTCCTCACATCTTCTAAATCCTCCCCTTCCAGCTTCGATGCATGTCCCCTTGTTCTCATGCGTTTTATGTTCTCTATAAAATGCCGCTTCCTGTACCTTTTTAACCCCTGTTAGGTATTTATAGGTCTCTGTCATGTCCCCCCTTCCCTTCTCTCTTCCACTGTGAACATACTAAGGTCCCTTAGTCTCACCTCACAGGGTTTCTTTTTTTTTTAAACTTGTATTTTATTGATTGAGACAGGTCATTGTTTCATTTGTACAATCACTAGGCCACAACATTTGGCCTATATGGATTCAGTGAATCATGCAGTATATTATTTACTGTATTGTGCTACCATTTTCACTTTTATCAGTGGTCCATAAGAGGTTTTCAACATTATTTTCTGAATTACGACCAAGCTGTTTTCAGTCTAACCTACTTTACACTCCTGGGCTATAGTACCCAGTGGGTGTATTAGATTATTACCCGCATAGCCAACCAACTTTCCCCACTCAGATTTCCAGTCTTGCCTTATTCATCTGTGGAGGGTTATCTTTCTCAGGTTTCTCCCATGAGAGTGTGTATAATAAATAAGGAGAGATTTACCTGGAAGGGTACCCCTTCACTCCCACTTTGATGTTACCTGACCTTATCTGTTGACTCTGGAATGGAACCTTGTTGAAAGGGCTGAAGGGTCACATGCCACTTCTCCAGATTTCCACGGCTTCTTCTGGAGTTAGAGGACTCTCGTTCTTATGGGGTAAAATCCTGGAAAATAAAATACACCAAATAAGCCTCCACTGATATCGCTTTGTCATGCAGCTACCTCCCTCTCGGATTCCGTTCAGTGGATTCTTTGAGCTTATACCCCCAAAGCGATCGTTGTGCCTTATATTGATCTTTGGATGGCTTCATTCCTATGTGTCTTCTCTGAACTATTTCTTTTTTTTTTTTTGCTTTCTGTTTCTTAATTTTCATAAAAGAGCACAAAGTTTAAATTCCAGATGCATTACATGAGGACTTACTAATAAAATTCACCTGAGGGCGCCACCCCTCTTAATACATGCAAATAATTATACTACCTAAACTTGCTCAGTTTCAGCATATGCTCCATCAGCATCTCATAACTGAAAGCACCTGCGATTTTACCACCTAATCCTAGTACCGCTATACTTCCACCTCTCCATTGCTCCCTCTCCCCCTAACCACACCTCTCAGCACTTATTTGGCCACTCGGATGCCACTTTCCCCGGCCTTTGTTTCCTCCCACTTCCCCTACCCCTACCCTCCTTCTCCCACCTCCTACCGTACCTGCTTTAACTACACTGGCAAAGTCTCTGGCTACTGTTTTCCCACTCTGGCCAACTTAAAGCACTTCTGCCTTTTCCCTGTTCCCCCGCTCTCCTGCTCGCTTACTAGTTCCTGACTTTCTCCATCCCTTTATTATATCCCTGTATATTATCATTGTATTAGGAACTGACTAAGTATGTTGTAACATAATATGTTTGCTCTTCCTTGTCTGATTGTTACCCCTCCCCCATTGACGTGGAGCCTTTGTAAATGAGCTGCCTGGCGCACAAAGGTACTTGTAATCTGAGATTGCATAAATAAATAGAAAATAAATAAATAAATCTTACACAACACATCAGTTAGATACGTCATATGAGGGAGAAACCTTAATACTAATTAACTCAATTTCTAGTTATTCAAAATATGCTATGTTAATGAGCCCATGAGCTGCATGTTATTAACATCTGCTTTAGTATATATTTCTTAAATCCACCCCCTAACCTGAAAGGGGAAAAATGAAAAAAAAAAAAACACATGCTTTACCAGCTATTAAATGTACCAAAAAGGTACTAACCTAACCTAAAATCAGAGCACCATATTTTAAACTGCCCACTTAGCCCTATGTAGACTTGGTATTAGGTAAGCAAACAACATATTGTAACCTGTAAATTCAGGTATTACCAGTTGGATTCCCTCTGTAGACCCTCCAAAATTTAACCTCAGCCTATGTGTACATTATAACAGTAGCTTGCTAACAAAAGAACTAAGGGAGCTACATATTGAGAGAAAGCCAGAACATTTTGCAAACCTGCTTGTTAATATATTGGTCAGAACAGTTAAGTGTCCAGTTCTTCATCTTCTGAATCAGACTGTGAACTAATATCTCTCCTTCTCTGAGTAGAGGGGTGCTTTTGTGCCCATTTAAGAGCCTCAGAGTGGTCAGAAAAGATGACTGCTTTTCCTTCATGGACTATTCGTAGTCAAGCCGGGAACAGCTGTCCGTGTGGGATCCATGCCTCCCGCAGCATGGCGCTGAAGCCATCAGATTTCGTCTTCTGCTGATGAGTGGCATAACTTAAGTCCAGGTAGATGGAAATACGATGTCCGTCATGCAGCAAGGATCGTTTTTGCCTTGACAATGTCAGCAAAAAGCCTCAAGTACCTATTCCATCAATGACCGTAATGTTGTCCCTTGGAGCGTCCACTTTTACTGGTCATCCTCCCAATGCCACCTGATATGCCTTTTGTATAGCCCAGCTACGGTCCAACAATGGTTGCCCCAGCTGCTGCTCCAACCACTCCCTCAGGAACATGCCCAAATGGTCCCCTTCGCTAGTCTCCGGCATCCCAATAATTCTTATATTGACAGCCCTGGCCTGGTTCTGCAAATGTTCTAGTCGTGATCTTAGATGTGTATTCTCCTTTACCAGGTTGGCCGTGGCTCCACGGGCTGCCTCCGCTTGTTTCTTAGACTTCTACCTTGCGATGGGAACCATCTGATTCTACGCTGGTAACTCTCCCACTTTAGCCATTGAGGCTAACAATTGCATCATTTTGAGGCCCACGGATTGTATGGTTTCCTCGCCTGCAGTCAGTAGAGCGGCGAGGTTGCAGCCCTTCATGGACTGTTTAGGTTGGAGGGATCGGAGATTTTTGGCTTTGCTGCCCTCGAAGCTGATTTGTCTTTCGGGTTCCCCGTCAGCACCGGAGCTCTTTCACTAGGAGATGCGACTTGTTGCTTTGTTCAGCACGACCAGTAAAAGTAAGTTTTTTTTAATTCAATGTGGCTGGAATCACAGAGCTCTAATTCTTGGCTTCCATCTTGCTCTGGCTCCACAGCGCCGCCCCCCCCCCCCAAACTATTTCTAAATATGCCTTCCCATTTCATTGACTACCTCTTTTGTGATTTTTTACTTCTGCCCTTTGCCCTGTACTCTGCTATGTCTTTTCATTCCTGTCTCAACCTTTTTTAATGCATTTCCCTGAATGTTTCAACTTCGTTAACCTTACACTAACCCATTTACATGGCTGATCTCCAAGTGACCTGACCTGCTTCCACCTCCTTTATCAGGTATCCTATTCCCCATTTTATACGTATAATAGCTGATCCAGTATTGGGGTCCCTTCAAGGTTTTCTATTAAGTGTGCAAAAGGCAACCATCTAGTGTTGAATTTTTCTGTTCTTAAGTTAAGCCTGGCTGTCATTTCTTTCATTGCTTTGATTTTTTTTGCAATTGATCAACCAGTTACTCAGTCCAGGAGGCTGGCTTGTCAGCCATTTTTATGTTGTCTTACGCATACAGCGCAGACAACATATTGTGGTTGCTTCAGTTGAGAAGCGTGTTTTGGAGGTGTGGTCCTGCTGCAGCCAATGGCGCCACTGCTTTTTGTGGCCGGGCTCTGTGGCACCAATGGCATAGTACGCTGTCTATGACAGCAGTTGAGAAAACGTGCCACCACCTTGAAAGAATTTAGCTGCTGCAATCAGGGAGCGCCACAAAGCAGTCCCTGATTGCAGCAGCCAATTACTGCTGGCATCCCCTATAAGCAACATGGCAGCGGTGACGGGGAAGCCAAGGGACAGCCGCTGCCTTGCATAGTCTTTCATAAAGCCGACGGGGGTGCCCAGTCCCTGTTGGCATGCCGCCTCCTAACTTAATTCGCGACGAGGTGCCCAACCCCTCTCAGCTCATGACCCCAGTATAAAGGACGGGGTGCCCAATCCCCATCGGTGCCAGTTCCCCAAAAAAATGCAGGTGGCACACTGGGAGCCCACCCCAGCATGCCAAAAGTACCTGTGAAATGGAAAAACCATCCGCGATGTCGGTGACTTTTTAACACTCAAAGAAGAAAGCGGTCCCTTGCTGTCTCGGCCCCTCCCCAACCCTCACCCACCCACTGAGTACCCCACCTCCCACACACTCTTCTCACCCCATACTTACCTCCGGAGCCCGGCACGATAATCTTCGGTGGACCAGGAACACGTCTGCACTCTTCAAAGCCAACCGCAAACTGAAGAAATGCCGGTAAGCTGTATAATGGCATAAATAGGGTTTTTTTCAACTTTGGTGCATATCTTGGCCATTTTTAGGAATTTTGGCACCACATTTTCAACATGGGGTTATTGAGACCCCACCTCATGAATTCAGTCACTGTCATGGCATTTTCGGTCCCGAAGGTGATTTCATGGTCACTGCACGGAATCACCTTTTGGGACCGATTAATGAAATGACAGTGCCATTGTTCATGAGGTGGGCTCTCAAAAAGCCTATGTTGCAAATTTGGTGAAAAAAATAAAAAAAATGACTGTTTCACAAGTGTGCATTGCGCACTTTCCACGCATGCTCTTAACTTCACAAATCTGTAATATTTTCACTCCAGATTTTCAAAATTGGCATTTTTCCACACCTCCTTATGAACAGTGCAGCTGTCATTTTACTCATCCTGTCCGAAATGTGTTTTCACACTACCGGTGCAGAATAGTGTGGTCGTTGTGGGAAATCAGTGTTTGGGACAAATTAAGAAAATTAGAGTGATAGTGTTCATGAGTAGAGGTCCTAAAATGCCTATGTTGAAAATTTGGTGACAAAAGTCCATAAAATGAGTATGTTACAAGCATGCGTTGCACAGTTTCCACATGCACTTGTAACTCCGAGATGTTGTAATATTTTCAGTTAACATTCTCAACATTGTCAGTTTTGCACACTGCCTTATGAACAGTACAGCTGTCATTTTTCACATCCTGCCTGAAATGTGTTTTTGCACAACTGACGCACAATGGCACGATCGCTGTGGGAAATCAATGATCAGGACAGATAAAGAAAATCATAGTGACAGTGTTAATGAGCAGAGGTTCCAAAATGCTTATGTTGAAAATTTGGTGAAATAATTCCACTAAATGACTGTGTTACGAGTGTATATTGAGCAGTTTGGACGTATGCTCATAAATTCGAGCATTTTAAATATTTTCGCTCAAGATTTTCAACACTGCCATCTCTTCACACCTACCTATGAATGGTACAGCTGTCATTTTTTACATCCTGCCCGAATGGTGTTTTCCCACACCTGGCGCGGAATGGTGCGGTCGCTGTGAGAAATCAACGTTCGGGACAGATTAACAAAATCTCAGTGCCACTATTCATGAGCAGAGGTCCCAAACACTTTTGTGAGGTGGGCGTCATAAAAATGCAGTGTTGCAAATTTGTAGTGCAAATACCAACAAACGGCCAGGGCAGTAGGGTTTCTAACCATAACGTCCCACCCTGTACAGACTGACAGGTGTCAGAGATGTGCCTTTGCATTGCCAGCTGTCATGCTCACGCCATGCCATCCCCCCCACCCTCAAGCCACTGACAGACATCAAGGTGTGCCTTGGACTCTTCAGCCCCACACTTCACCACATTCTCCTATGCTGCACCCATCTCAGTGTATGTCCTTATGAAATGGGGTAACTGTAAAGCCGAACACCCCAAGGCACACCTCAGCACTTGTCAGTGTCTGCAGGATAGGGTGAGGTAAAATGCCATGAACGTTATGGCCGAATGGGGTGAGCGTAAGACCCGAGGACCCCAAGGCACAACGCGATATTTGTCGTACTGCAGGATAGGGTGTGCTGAAATGCCATGAAAGTTATGGCCGATGCTCAAAGGCACACGTCAGTGCTTGTCAGTTTCTGTAGGGTGATGTGGGGTTGACGTCACTTTCATACTTCACTGCCATTCCTATTATGCATCTGTTCAACTCCTGCGCTACCAATGCCAATGTCAGCAAGACAACATTCGGCGTTGACGAATGCTTGTTGTGTTATAGCTTTGCAAGCTGCTGCTATTAAAATGTTGTATAAGCATACCTCTCAACTGTACCACATTATGAGGAACGTTCCTCATTTTACTTCAGAAAAGGTCCCTGTTCCACATTGTGAGGACTTGTTCCACATTCAGAGTCAACATTTTAAAGCAAATATCCATAGTAAATGATGGAAAAAATAACTTATTCAATTAATAACAGACATTCTCAACATAAATGCAACATTTTAATAGTGTTTTGAGCTTCTTAGGTAAAGATTTGATTAAGTGTTCCACATTTTGCCCATTTGTTCCACATTGTGACAGGCAGTGTTCCACATCTGGGGGACAAAAGGTTGAGAGGTATGTGTATAAGTACTTTTTTGCCGCTCCCTTCAATCTCTATTGGGTAGATTCTGGCCACGGCTCTCCTCACCCTTAATTCCTGGGGCAACTCTAGGATCTCTGCGATTCTAACCCCTATCTTTTTTTTTTCCAGTTGTTTAACCAGGTGAGACACACTAAGCTGAACGCTTGTTTACAGGTGCAACCTGGGAGCACAGAGAAGTTAAATGACTTGCTCAGGGTCACACAGTATGCAAGTGGGGGCTGTGGGATTCAAACCCAGGTCTCCAGATTTGCAGCTCAGAGCCTTAAACCACTGTGCTATACTGACTCCATTTTGACAGTGTTTATTTCTTTCCAGAATCCCTGTATGATCTTGCATTCTCCAAATATGTGTAAAATCGTTCCTCTCTCCCCACAGTTCCTCCAGCAATGGTTTGTTGTACTTGTTCCCATATGCTTAGATTTATCTGGTGTAATAAAATAGCGTGCCAACATTTTCCATCTGAACTCTCTCCAGCTCCCTGATGAGGTTGTGCAGTGGACTCCCTGCCAGATCTGCAACCAATCTTTCTCTCTGTTTCCTCTGTGTCTCACTCTCTCATTGTTTTTAGACCCCCTCCACTTCCTTTTGTCCGGTGTCTTTGTTCAAGTCCACATACAGTTTTGAGACCCTTTGCTTGGCTTGCTATGTTTGGGTGAGAGACCGGACCTCATTAACTATTTGATGATGTATTTCTGTCCCTTCTGTATTGCCTTCTTGTAATTGGAGGTGCAAACTTACTTGCAAATGTCTAAAAAAGTCTCTTTGTGGTAATCCATATTCTGTTTGAAGTTGCCCAAATGTTTTTATGTCCATCTCTGTTTTAAAGTGCTCCACAAATTGTAGTCCCAGTCTGGCCCATTGCCTATAGGTATGGTCTGACTGTGCAGGTAGGAATTTGGTATTTTTCCGGAGTGGCACCCAATGTGTCTGAATTTGGTGAATGTGTTGATGCTTTTTGATTGTCAACCAGTTCGTGTATGTATGTATGCATTGTCCATTTATTTGTGAGTAGTCCCAGATCTGCTTTTGATGCTGTGCTCCAGATGAAAGTATCTAAGTGTTTTACTTTGTTGGTATGTATTTCTATATCTTTCAAAACCAGTTCCTGTGAACTGTTTGAGGTGTCTATTAGTGGGATCAGCTGTGCAGCTCAGCAGTAGGCCTGCATGTTTGGAAGCCCATACCCTCCCATGTGTTTATGCCTCTGTAGTATTTTCCATGATATCCTAGGCCTGTGGTTATTCCATATCAATTTTCTTAATACTCTATTCAGTTCTTTCCAGTCCCCAACTGGTATTACCAGAGGTAAACACTGATATAAAAACAAAAATCTTGGCAATACATTCATTTTGACAGTGTTTACTCTATCACTAAATGACCGCGGAAGCATCATCCACCACCTTTTAATATCTGCAAAGACTTCTGTCTTTAGCTTACCATAATTTGAAGCATATAGTTTACTTAGATGTCTGAGAATTTGGATACCTAGGTAACAGACCTGCCCTGGGTTCCATTTTCCTGGCAACATCTGTTTCAGGTCCCCAGCCAGCACTCCACTTATTTTTACATTCGCTTGTGCACATGCACAAGGAACGTCTTGCAACAGTATGACTTTTGGAGGTGTGTGACCCTTCTCGCAAATCCAGTGCTCAGTGTAGCAGGCGTGACCCTACCGGACCAATATATGCTGAGCTGTGTATGACAGCAGTTCAGCTGTGTTGGTCTTCACTTCTAAGAAAAGGTTCGCTGCAATCAGCGGTGGTAGCGTGTACGCAATTTGCATACTGACGTCAGCTGAAATGCTGTCATGCACAACTCAGCATGAAATCCCTCCCGCTTCCTCCTTCTGCTAATGTCCCCCCCCCTTCGTTAGTGTTCTCCGCAGCCCTCACGTTGTGTGCCGAGGGAGGTGCCCAATCCCGCTTGGCTCATGCGCCCCCCCCAGCACACTGTGTGGCCAACGGGGATGCCCAGTCCCCCATCGGCTGCAGCCCGCCCCATCAAACAACCAGTTGGCACGCTGGGAGCCCATCCCAGCGTGCTCATGCCTCCCCCTCACACACACTGTATGGCCGGCGAGGGTGCCCAATCCCCATCGGCTCCAGCCCCCGCCAACAAACATGTAAGTGGCACACTGGGAGCCACCCAGCATACCTAAAGCGTCCATTTTTTTAAAATTCCTATGAAAGAAACGGTCCCTCGGTGAGGTCCCTTCCCTCCCCTGCCAACAGAGCCCACCCTCTGCGCCCACCTCCCCCACCCCCATACTTACCTCCGAAGCCCAGCACGACGATCTTGGTAGACCGGAACACGCCCACACTCTTCAAAGCTGACCATGAACTGAGGAAATGCCAGTAAGCTGTATAATGGCATAAATAGGATTTTCCAACTAGGTGGATATCTTGGCCATTTTCGACTTTTGGCACCAAATTTTTAACATGGGTTCTGACACCTTCTCATGTATTTAGTCACTGTCATGGCGTTATTGGTCCTGAAAGGTGATTTATGGTCACTGAGTGGAATAGCCTTGGTAATGAGCGAAATGACAGTGTCCTGTTCATGGTGGGCTCTCAAAAAGCCTATGTTGCAAATTTGGTGATAAAATTCCCAAAAATGACTGTTACGAGCATGCGTTGCGCAGTTTCCATGCACACTCATAAGTTCACGAATTTGTAATATTTTCACTCCAGATTTTCAACATAGGCATATTTCCACACCTCCTTATGAACAGTGCAGCTGTCATGTTTCACATCCTGGCCGAAATGTGTTTTCACGCTTCCAGTGCAAAATAGCGCTGTCGCTGTCAGAAATTTCAGTGTTCACTACAGAGTAAGACAATCACAGTGACACTGTTCATGAGCAGAAGTCCTAAAATGCATATGTTGAAAATTTGGTGACAAAAGTCCATAAAATGGCTGTGTTACAAGCGTGCGTTGCGCAGTTTCCACGTGCACTTATAACTCCGTGAATTGGTAATTATTTCACTCCAGATTTTCAACATTTGCATTTTCCCACACCTCCTTATGAACCGTACACCTGTCATTTTTCAC
Organism: Neoceratodus forsteri; assembly: GCA_016271365.2. Classification (NCBI taxonomy): domain Eukaryota; kingdom Metazoa; phylum Chordata; order Ceratodontiformes; family Ceratodontidae; genus Neoceratodus; species Neoceratodus forsteri. Next base: position 1,736,907,560 of record CM057449.1, read on the forward strand.
ATCCTAGCCAAAATGTGTTTTCACACTTCTGGCACAGAATAGCACAGTCTCTGTGGGAAATCAGTGTTCGGTACACAGTAAGAAAATCATAGTGACAGTGTTTATGACCAGCGGTGACAAAATGCCTATGTTGAAAATTTGGTGAAATAATTCCACTGAATGACTGTGTTACAAGTGTGTGTTGCGCAGTTTCCACATGGTCTCATACCTTTGAGCACAACCAGGGCGTTAGGGTTCCTAAGACTGACACTTAAGAAGTATGAGGGTGAAATGTTAATCAGATGCAAGAGGAGTTGCAGAGAGGTACTCTCTTGGGATATGGATGCTGAAGAGACATGGATACAACTGGGGGGACACAGAGCTCCCTGTCTCCCCCCCCTTCGCCAGTACTGTTATTGTGGCTTCCCTCCATGTCTGTGGAGTTTCTGATGCAGCCCCTGTACCATTTTAGTTGCCCTCCTCTGGTCAGCCTCCACCCTCTCTATGTCCTTCTTCAGATGTTGTCTCTAGAACTGGACACAGTACTCCAGGTGGGGTCTTGCGAACAATGTATACAGCGGCAATGCTACCTCCCTCCTTATGTTGGTGATATCCCTCCCTATGCACCCCAGCATCCCACTGACTTTATCTACTGCTTTGTAGTACTGCCTCACCACCTGAAGGTCATCAAATATGATTACTCCAGGGTATCTTTTCTGGTTGGTGATTGTCAGTAATTCTTCACCCATTTTTATACTTTGCCTCTGGGTTTCTGTACCCTAGGTGCTTGATTTTTCACTTTTTCATATTGAAACCCAGCTGCCATATCTTTGACCACACCTGAAGTTTTCTCATGTCTCTGCAAATTCTCTGCACCCCCTCTGCAGTGTCCACCCTATTGCAGATTTGGTGTCATCTGCAAAATGGCATATCTTCCCTTCCAGACCATCTGCAGCGTCACTTATAAAAGACATTGAGGCAGTATGGTGCAGTGGTTTAAGGCTCTGCGCTGCAAATCTGGATACCTGGGTTTGAATCCCACAGCCCCCACTTGCATACTGTGTGACCCTGAGCAAGTCACTTAACTTCCTCATGCTCCCAGGTTGTACCTGTAAACAAGCTTTCAGCTTAGTGTGTCTCACCTGTTTAAATAATTGGGAAAAAAAAAAAGAAGTGGACTAAACCCAGTACTAAGCCTTGAGGTACCCCACTGATCATTCTCCCTTCCCTTTAGTGAATTCCATTTACTGCCACTCACTCTGTGTCCTATCCACCACCCTCTGTCTCCAGTCCACCCACCAATTTCTTACCCAATTTACCACTTTTGTACCCACCCCCAAACTACCCCGTTTCTTAATCAGCCTTCTGTGTGGCATGGTGTCAAAGGCCTGTGTGACTGTCAGAAAGATCTGAGAGAGAGAGAGAGAGAGGGGGAGACATAGCAAGACACAACAGCTGATCTTTACTACAGGAGTGGAGAGCCAGAGCTGCAGTAGAGATTAGACACAACAATTGGGACTGTGAATACTTAAGCAGGGCCTTGGTTCTGCAACATCATAATGACGGATAAACACATATGATTCCATGTAGAATTTGAGACTAAACAGCATAATTTCTCTATTGGATAACAAATAGGCCAGTGCGACTGCGGAGCACAAATAAATGCAATTTCTGTGTAAATATGGTTTTCAACAGATACCACAGGCAATGTGACTCTCAGTGGATAGTGATAGGCAGCAGTACAGTACAGTTGGAGTTGGGCAGTAATATGATGGGTGATGGTGGGCATTAGACTAACCCCTAGTTATTGCAGAGGGGGTAACTGCATATTGTTTGAATTAAACCTGTCCTTCTCCAGATCCTGAGATCCTGCCCCAATAAATCTTTTTATATTTTGTACTATATTATTGCATCTTTGTCTTTTATTGCTTAGAGCTTAACAGCATTCAGAGTAGTAAACTTTGGCACTCACCACTAAAAAAGTGCCAATCCAGTGAACTGCTTATGGTTAAGACTGCCTTATTTATCACAAATGACAACTGGTACACAAACAAACCAGACCACTATGGTTTGTTTGCATAGCATCTAGTTGCCTTTATGCACTACTGTAAATAAAGCCATCTTAACCATAAGCAGTTGTACTGGACTGGCTGTTTTCCAACAGTGAGTGTTGAAGTTTACTACTTTGTTTGGTGGCATGTTTTCTCTCTGGCACCACTCCTTTAGCAGTAGTAGATTTTGTTTGTTTATGGCACCCTTTCTCAGAGATTCAGGGCACCAGTACATAAACTAAAAATAGCAGCAAATCATAATTAATGAGTACAATCCTAATAATTAAATAATACAAATAAAATTGCAACACAGTAATACAATTTTTCCACACTTTGATCAAGTGTACTGCACAATGACTCAGTCATTCTTTCACACAATATTAATTAATTAGGGACTCTCACTCCCCATATCTATGCTTGTATAAAGAAGTATATTTTAAGCTCCTTTATAAAGCAAAGTCATCCATGAAGGAGGCCTCCCTTGCTTTAAATGCTGTCCACGGACCAAGTGTCAATTCAAACAGTGGCAACAGCAGATACTAAACAGAACAGTAGTAACTTTACTTAGTTCAGAATAATTAAAACATAATCCACTCCAGACAAGTTCAGGTGGTCTCAGCCAGGAATACCTTTCGATCGCCCTCGCATACTTTGAGTGATCAAAAGGTATTCTTGAGAGTGTGAGAGTGAGACCTGAACTTGTTTGGAGTGGATCATGTTTTAATTATTCTGAACTAAGTCACAAAGAGAGGAGTCGAGCCCAAGATTGGGAGAGGGAGGGAGTCGTGAATACCTAAGAGGAGCCAATATTGGGAGAGGGTTGGTAGGATAGCTGGCTGCTATAGTGAGACCGTCACTCAGCAGTCTCCCCAGAGGCAGCGGGAACCATTATGTATTTGGGAGAGGTTATATATAGAGCAGACTGACCTGCCCCCCTCTAGAGACTGAGGCTGCAAGAACTGTTACATATTGGGAGGTACGTGGTGCTGACTGACCTGCAACCTCCACCGGCAGAGAGTGGAACGAGACAGCAAGAAACGTTATATTTGTGGGGGAATATATGTAGCAGACTGAGCAGCCTCATTTCCAGACAGGGGGTGAAAGGGGCAGTGAGAACACTTATGGTGGGGGCTATAAGGAGCAGACTGACCTGACCCTTCCCCCCAGACAGAGCTGAGGGGAGAGGTGCCAAGAACCATTATATATTGCGGGGTATATATGGAGCAGACTGACGTGACTCCCCAACCCCCAGGAAAGAGGGTCAGAGAGAACTATATATTGTGTGTTGGAGGTATATGGTGCAGACCCCCCCCCCAATCAAGGAGTATTGGTAGAGAGATGGTTATAGGATGTTGAGGGACTCAGTAGGCAAGCAATTTTGTAAAGGAGAGATGAACTGCAATGCTAACAACTGGGATGCTTCAAATTCCTACTCCCGAGTGACAGAAGTGCTGCATTTAGGAAGGACTGGAGCCAGTTCAGGAGCAGAACACCTCTGACAATGAGGAACACTTGAGAGGTTATATATAGGGAGTACTAGTGACTGATCAAAGTGCTTCATTTTCCATGCATGAGACACTGTTATTCTCTTATTAAGGCATTACACAGCTGCCCTGGAAATGGGCCCGTTTGGTGGTGGGACTTTATTTTATTTATTTACATTTTTAATTTTGTGCCACTGCTCCCTATAAAATATACAAATTGATACCCTCCCTGACCTGTCTCAACCCTGCTGGGCCTCTGCTGTTTTTTCTTCTGTGTGGTGGGCTAACTGGGACTGACACCAAGGATCACTGGTTGGCTGACTGTCTTGCTCCATGGCTTGGCTGTACTACCAGGCATCCGCGACCAGACCGATGATGGACCTGACTGGGCCGATTCAGAATTTGTCACTCATGGTCACGTGACACAGTTACTGGCACTCGCACTCTGCCTGAGTCAGCCAGACTGACAACCAACTGGCCTAGCCCTGTGAGTGTGAGCAGGGGGGAGAATGCAGCAAGTGGTTGGGGGAGCAAGGAAAAACTGTCCAATTACTACGCCGGATGCTGCAACTGCCACCTTGTGAGAAAGATCGTGATGGTGGCAGCATGTCTCTGGGTCCTCCCCCCCATTATGGCACCAACAGACTGGGGTTTGGGACCAGCACAGACTTGTATTAAACAAATAAAAAGTGATGATTTTTGTCTGTATGGCATTAAACAAAAAAATTTAAAAATGACGATTTTTTTCTGTATTGGCGTACAGTTAGTATGCATGGTTATGCCACTGATCTCATTCCCTTCATCTATGCTGCAAAATCCATTTTGACTACATGGGATATTTTGTTTGGCTGTTCCCAGCCAGTGGTTGCATAGTTGCCTTGGGCTGTTTTAGGGATAATGGTGTTAGAACTGCCACTTCTGTTGTCCTGCTAAAGTGTCTGACGAAAGCTACACCTTTAGATCTAATGAAAGATCTCTGCTTCTTGTCCCCAAAACCCATACCACCATGGGTGACCAGGCCTTTACTGTCTGTGTTCCTAGCCCCTGGAACTCTTTACCACTGCCTGTTCCTAGTGCTTCCTCCCATTAACTATTCAAAAATCCCTCTGGGGCTGCCTAAAAGCAGTCTCGGCCTGTCGTATTTTGTTCCTTCTCACTAATTGTCCTGGTTAAGTCTTGAGGTACACAGTATTAGGCTGTGTAACTTCAGATCTTCTTCGAGGGAATCTCTTGCAGCAGGTCAGACTCTTGGGTATCCACCTAAGGGCGCTCTTGACACGGTAGCTTTCACTAGCAGTGCTGAATGGGGGCCACTTATGGTGACGTCACGTCATGCATATGCATAAATACTTGAGCAGCCCCTAGCGGTCTCAGTTCTTTTCCCGCCGTCTCCCAGCTTGCTACACATGCTGCTTTTGCAGCCAGTGCATCAACGCTCTTGTCAACAAGGAAAACAATGACCATTTTGTTATTTTCTTACCAAAAACCTATATGTCTAATTCGAATTACTGTTCCGTAAGTGCTGTTGTGGCCGGAAAATTTTCCATTACGAAAATCATTTACTTTGCATCCGTTGTCTGGGGGCTACTTACGATGTCCACTCCTGTGCCCACTGCCAAAATTTAACCACGTGACTCATCGACGACTCCAAGAATTGGAATCTTTCCTAATGGAGCAGAAGGTGGCTTTTCTAATGAAGGAAGTGATGTCCCACTCCTCCTCTTGTCTGCCGTCAATGAGCTTCCAGATTTCCCAATCAAAACACTCCTCCAAGCATAAGCACTGCAACAAGGACAAGCCATCAATGAGTCATGGTAAGGAACCCACCTGTCGACGGCCTCCACCTCTGGCCATTTGTCGATGGGTCAGGCCTCTCCAACACCAATTGAAAAAACTCAGATGGTACTCGCAGCTCTGGCCCAAAGTATGGAGGCCTCCCGTGCAGAGCAGCAGTCACCTACATCGACAACGGCCTTGCCTGTTCTGTCGACAGTGCTCACTCAGGCCTTGTCAGTCCTTACCACAACGATGGCTACTCTGTCGACATCTGGCCACTCCTTGTTGATGGTCCGGTCCTCCAGCATGGACCAGGGCTCCTTGTATATGATGACTACTTTCCAACATTCTAAAACTTCACCATTTCAGGCCCTGTCGAAAAAGTCCTCTAGCATGGACCCGGGGTTTACCCTGACAGTTTTATCAGCTTTGTCACCATCTTCCCAGTCTGTCTCATACAGGGCTCGGTGGTTCTGCCACCAGATATGACCTCGCCTGGTTAGGGCTCTCAGCTGCACCCACCACCTCGCCCAAAGTCTTCAGTCTTGGCCCCCCCCCCCACTAAGGTAACCATGGGGACACCTCCTCCTGCTTCTCCAGCCCTGTGGACAACTACTGCCGTCAACGTGGCTACAGTTGTTCAGGCCATATTAGAGGTTATGAAGGTCATGTAATAGCCTCAACCTCAGCGTTCCTCCTCTCCTTCACCCCCCCTCACAAGAGGATGCGCAGAGACCCTTCTCCTCCGCCTTCCTTCCAGTCCTTAGAAGGGGAGGACCCCGACGATTATGAAGAAGATGATGAGGAAGATTTGGCCACAGGTGATGGAGTTCGCACCCCATCTAGTACCTCCACTGTGTCCTCAGTAGACAAGGACCATGGACTGTACACTCCTTGCTCGTTCCTTGATGATCCTACTTTTCTGGACATCATGGCCCAAATGTAGCAAGTTATGGGATTTATCACCATAGAACAGGTCAGGCACCGCCAAAACTGGTGGATAACCTGGATGTTCTGAAGGACCCCGCCATTGTTGTCCCTCTACTTAAACAGGCATACCAGGATGCAGTACTTGCAGCTTGACACCACCCTTCTACTGTCCCTCAAGTTCCAAAGAAAGTGGATCACCTCTACCAGGATCCCACTAACCACCCGTTTTTCACTGCTGCACCACAGGCAGATTCCATGGTCATTATTGCTGCCCATGATCGGACTAAACGTCCAAAGCACCTCAGCTCCCTTCCGCCGGACAGGGAATCGAGGAAGTTGGACTTGATGAGCAAGAGGGTTTACCAAGCTTTCACCCTCAATATGCGTATCCTCAGCTGTATGGGGCATATGCTGAAATATTTATTTATTCAAGAGATTCACCAGGAAGGCTTACTGAGCAGAACGCTCATTTCCAGATGTGTCCTGGGGGAAGGGGAAGTGGAGTGCAACAATATAGGTAAACAGGAAATACCTTTGGTACAAAGAAATGAACAGTTAGCATAGTTAACAATATCATAAGCCGTGCAGCAGGTACATTAAGGGATGTCAACAAGTATTAATGACAGAATAGATATAAATAATCACATTGGGAACAGTTTTTCTAGCTATCATGTGCAACACTGTTTTAACACTGTTTGTAACACCTGCCTTACAACCGTATGTTAATGTTGATCTTGTAACTTAAATGTTAAATGTCTCATTCCTATTGTACCCCTTCCCCCAGGTCGCACCGGGAGACGAGCGACTTGTCACTCAATGTGCCTTCCTGGTGAAACATTTCCAAAAATAAACAAATGGACATTTTACATAATAGGACACTAGCAGAAATAGTGGAGTAGTTAGTGCGCAGGGCAGCAATAGTAAGGACTAAAATAGATATATAATAGACAATTGATGCATAAGGAAATGACAATTTGCACAGGAACATAAGGTTCAGTAAAGAAATAGCATTTAGCATTGTAATAACACAGTTGGTACATCAAGAAATTGCACATAGCAGTGGGAACATTTTGTGCTGGTAACAAATAATAAAGACAGCAATCCAACTCCCAGTAACAGTGAATAGTGAGCATCAACAAACCCTGTGGACTGCTGCATCAGAGGTGACTGCCAAGCTCCCACAATCTGCCAAAACTGATCAGCTACTTGCCACACTTAAGATGGGTACTAGCCTTTCTCGTCATCTCCTACGTGCAGGTTATGTCATAGTAGATACCTCGGCCCATACCTCGGCAATGGGTATACCTTTGCCGTCATGCACGGTTGTGGGTCTCTTGCTTTACTCCAGATATACAACAGACAATCCTAAATGCCCCTTTTAGTGGGAAAAAACTATTTGGATCAGATACAGAAACCATTTTGAATGAATTACAGGCCTTAGGCTGCACTCTTCGGATAGTCCATGGCATGTATCATACTTCACAGCCCATGTCTCAGCAGAGACCATACCAATCTTTTTCAGTTCCAATGAGCCTCTCGCCAGTGTGGTCCTGCCCATCAGCCCGCTTGAGGCCACCAACAGACCCAGCCTTCGGGCCGTGCCACTGCCTCTGCCTTCAGTGGTGCCTGGGCCACCCCTCCTGTGGTGGCCATCACCCCTCACTCCTTTTGACTCGCTTCCCTCCCTCCCTCCCCAGTGCCCCCTGCCAGCCTTAGAGGCTGTGGGAGGTAAATTTTCCCTACATGTGGAGGCCTGGCAAAGGATAACTATAGACTAGTGAGTCTTGCAAATCATACGCATGGGCCACACTTTAGAACTGATCTCCACCCCACTTCCCCATCCACATTGACTTCTGACATACCCTCCAGAGCATGTTCCGGTCCTCCTGGATGAACTGCTCTCGTCAATTCGAAAACACGCCATCTAAGCGGCGCCTCCAGGAGAGCAGGGTACAGGATTCTACTCCCATTTCTTTCTGATGACGAAATGCACATGTGACCTTCGCCCTGTGCTGGATCTACGGGACCAAAACTGGTACATCCAATACAAAAAATTCCAGATTGTCACCTTGGCCACTGTCCTACCACTTCTAAATCAAGGGAACTGGCTAGGCGCCCTCGACATGAAGGACGCTTACCTTTACATTCAAATCCATCCCGCCCATCGTCAGTATCTTCGGTTCCAGCTCCTGGGCATTCATTATCAATTCCATGCCCCACCCTTCGGACTGTCTTCAGCACTAAGGGTCGTCACCAAGTGCCTGGCAGTCATGGCTGCCACCCTCCATCGCCGGGGCCACTACATGTTCCTGTATCTGGATGACTAGTTCATCAAAACATCTATACAAGAGGGATTACCACACTCCCTAGCAAGCACACTCCAGCTTTTCCAGGAGGTCAGTATCACCAAGTCCCACATGGGGCCATCCCAGCGGCTCCAGTACATCAGGGCCGTCCTCGATACAGAGGCGGTCGCGCCTCTCTGCCAAAGGACAGGTGTCACAAACTTGCCTCCCTGGTGAGACAGTGTCAAGCAGCTCAGCAGATCACAGCACGATAATACATGCGACTCCTCGGTCACGTGGCAGTGGCCATTTCGATGGTGCTCTACGCACGCTTACACATGTGCCCGGTCCAGTGGGCCCTGAGCCGCCAATGGCACCAGAAAACCAGGGATTATGAGGATCCCATCACAGTAACCCCAGGCCTCAGATGGGCTTTAACTTGGTGGATGGACCCGACCAATTTTTGGACAGGCGTACCCTTCCGTTCCCCCTGTCACAAACCCTGACCATGGATGCCTTCAACCTTGGCTGGGGCGCCCATCTCAGGCATCATCAGACACAAGGTCTTTGGGGCCCCCTCACCATGTCCCTCCATATCAACCTGTTGAGATGCAGGCCGTCTGCCTCGCTCTACAAGCCTTCAGACTATTCCTGCTCCTGGGACCCCTCTTGGTCCAAGCAGACAACACGTGTGGTATTTTACATCAATAAACAAGGGGGCACGAAGTCCCAGACACTGTGCCAAGAAGCCGTCTGGGTTTGGAAACAAGCTCTAGATCTACAACTTCACCTAGTGGCAGTCCACGTTCTGGGAACCCAGATTGTCCTTGCTGATCACCTCAGCCATCACGCACAGGGCCACAAATGGTCCTTACGCATGGCAGTGCTGTAGGACATATTTCTTCTCTGGGGCACTCCGGATATAAACTTATTTGCCTCTTTGGACAATCACTGGGTTCCACACTGTTGCTCAATTATTCCGGATGAACAGTGCCACTCTGTGGATGCCCTGTCCCTCTCTTAGAGTGGGCAGTTTTTATATGCTTTCCCATCCGTCCCGCTCCTCCAGCAGGTGCTACTCAAACTACAGCTGGAACACTCCTCCTTGATACTTATAGCCCAGACAAATCTGGTTTCCTCTACTCCAGCAATTGTTGGTGACGGATCTCCTCCCACTTCCTCTTTGGCCCAACCTGCTCACATAGAACTGCAGATTTCTTCTTCACCCCAACCACTAATCCCTTCATCTTCATGGCTGACTCCTGAGGACTTCTCCATAAATCGACAATACGTCTCTCCCTCAGTGGCTGCCATTTTTTTGGCCTCGAGAAAGGCTTCAACCAGAAAAACATATCAAGCAAAATGGAAACGTTTTGCTATCTGGACAGCTGACAAGGGCCTTAACCCTACTCGTGCCCTTTACCGACTATCTTGGAGTACCTTTCCACCCTTTCCTCACAGGGTTTAGGCTGCTCTTCTATAAAATTCCACTTATCTGCAATCTCAGCTTTTCACGAGCCCATTAAGAACAACCAGGTCACCCAGCTGGACCTCGCCAAGATGTTCCTTAATGGCATTCTCCATCTTAAGCCCCACCATGTAGAGACCCGTTCCACTTTGGGACCTTAGTTTCATCTTGGAAAAATTAACTCTCGAACCATTCGAACCGACTACCACCTGTGACCTGCACATCCTAGCATGGAAAACACTGTTCCTCATGGCTATTACCTCTGCTCGGTGCATTTTGGAGCTCCAAGCCCTCATGTGCTTCAAGCCCTATCTGGTCTTCCACAAAGACAGGGTCAGAAACATTTTCAGAGTATGTCCAAGCCAAACTAAAGGCCCTCATCCCCAGTGAACCTAAGCCAGGGACATTCTACATGCTTCCTAAAATGCATAAGCCTGGTAATCCTGGTAGTCCCATAGTCTCTGGTAATGGCACCCTGACAGAGGGGATATCAGGGTTTGTAGAAGCTATTTTCAAACCACTGGTTATACAAAGGGATAGTTACATCAAGGACACTACTCACTTCCTGCATAAACTTTCTGGTTTTAAGGACTTACCACCTGATACCCTTTTAGCCACGATGGATGTAACCTCCCTCTACACTAATATTCCACACACAGATGGCATTTCAGCCTGCCTCAGATACCTGCATGACAAAGAATTGGACCCCAACATTGACTCTGGAGTTGTGGGTAAACTCACTGAATTCATTCTGACACATAACAACTTCAGCTTCAGTGGTAAACATTATGTTCAAACTATGGGAACTGCAATGGGAACCAGGATGGCTCCACAGTATGCTAATCTTTTTATGGTGAATTTGGAGGAGGATTTTCTAAGGCACTGTACACATAAACCACTCGCTTATTTCCGTTACATTGATGATTTGTTTATAATTTGGACAGAGGGCACTGACACACTTAAAGATTTTCATCGGGAACTTAATAACCTCCACCCAACTAGAAAGCTTTCCCTAGAATATTCTGCTACAAGTGTACATTTTCTGGATACCACTATCACTATTAAGGATGGAACCCTACATACCTGTCTTTACAGGAAACCAGCAGACAGACAGAGATACTTACACAAGAAAAGTAATCACCCAAGCCACACAAAGAAATCTGTCATATATAGTCAAGCACTTCGGTATCACCGCCTCTGTTCAAATGAAGAAGACAGAGACACACATCTGGCAATGTTGAAAAACACCTTTATTGAACAGGGACACTCGTCCAGAGAAATTGACAGAGCAGTGGAATGTGCAACACAGGTCCCAAGAGAACAGCTACTGCAATATAAGGAACGGATGACTACCAACAGAATACCCTTAGTAGTCACATACCATCCTGACCTTGAACTCCTACGTAAGATTATTAAGGACCTCCATCCAATAATTAGTGAGGATGAAACCCTTAACTGTATTTTTCAAGAACTACCACTACTGTCTTTTAAACAACCACCTAATTTAGCCAACCTGATTATTAGGAGTCAACTTGAACGAAACAGAATACCATGACATCATATGGTACACGACCCTGTCATCAGCGCACATGTAAGACATGCAACCTCATTTCCACTTCAGACTGTGTGGTTACATCCACAAAACAGACTATTCAGGATACAGGGAATTATACATGTACATCAAGTAATGTGGTCTACTTTATCCGATGCAAGAACTGTCCTCACACAGGTTATGTGGGGAGACAAGCCAACAACTCCGCACTAGAATGAATTCACACAGACATTCTATTAATCACAAGATGATTGAGAAACCAGTAGCCCAGCACTTCTCCCAGCATGACCACTCAATCTCAGATATGTCTGTGATGGTCTTAAAAGGACATTTCAACAGTACACAACAGAGACGGGCTTCTGAAATTAGACTTATTTTACTTCTCAATATGGTGGCAGATGGAATGAACATTGATGTTGGTTATATGACACATTATTCCACTTAAACTTACACAGACCTTTACTTTAAAAGATGGACATAAACACTTTAATTCTTCAGTGGGCATTTGATTTTGTAAGTTTATGGTTATCTACATGTTGACTTCTCACCTTAACACTGTGGTGAGTGCGTTTGAGTGTGTATGTATGTGTGTGTATACTGATGTATGTATGTGTGTGTTTTGTGTGTGTTTGGTGTGTGTTGTGTTTTTGTATGTGGTGGGCATGGTGTGTGTGTGTGTGTGTGTGTTTTGTTGTGCGCGGTGTGATGTGGTTTGTGTGGATTGTGTTTGTTATATTTGTTGTGTGCGGTGTGCAGGTAGGTGTGTGTGTGTGGGGGGTGTGGTGTGGTGTATGTACACACATGTGTGGGGGGAGCGTGGCATGGGGCTATTGTTATGTGGCTAGGACACTTAGTTTTCACATATAGTGTACATTTACTTCCTTCTATTAGTTGTCAGTGGTTAGATTACACACTGTCACATTTTTAACTGCTCATATTAAGATGAATATCTCATTTACTTGGGGGTTCATAAAAGGTGTAATTCCTTTGGGTTTTCATTTAGATTCCTTAGACTGATTCTGTGCATTTTTGTTATACATGGACTCTGTGTTGAAATCTGCACTTATCAGGCTCATGGTCTCATTTTCTTGGGGGTCCTTGACAAGTATTTTTTTATGTGGCACTTACACTTACAAGTGAAACTTTCATGCATCATGTATATATGTGTAGGTTAATCTGAGGCTTGTTTTCAACTTGCAGTTATACCTAATTTCAGGATTTTGTCTCTCATTATCCGTTCTTTAATATACCAGTACAATTGGAATGTAAGTTGTAAGCTCATCTTACATGTGTTAGAGAGAATGCCACTCCAAGGTTTTTTTATCACTAGAATGCTTTCTTGGCATACTGAGACATTTTAAAATTTATGTGACAAAAACTCTCTGACTGTCGAGAATTCTTGATAACCTTTGCCCTTCTGAGGCTCCTCAGTTAAAGGCATACTGGTGTTAATTAGCTTCTCTGACGTAATCCTCTGTTATGTTTTAAATGTATATGTTAAACCAATGAGAATTATTTCTGTTTTTTCAATATAATCTGGTGTTAATAGTATGGGATATTTGAAAAAACTGTCACAAAGCTTCTGAAGAAGGACCTGGTTGGTTCGAAAGCTATAGCACTTTGTTCTTTTCTGTAACATCCATGTTGGTCCAATAAAAGGTATCAAATCATTTGTTTCTGGATCTGTTCTTAAAAGGACCAATACGGCACCTACAACATTTTTTTTACAAAGACAGGGTTTCACTTTGTACCAGTCCAACATTTCTTCCCAAAGTGGTTTCAGAGTTTACGCTCAACCAGTCTGTTCATTTGCCTTTCCTCTACCCGGCTCATAAAAAAACAGGGTAATCTCTCCTCCACACTCTGGATGTCCACCACATCCTGCTCTACTATCTGGCCTGTACCAGATCCTCTTGTAAGTCAAAACAACTCTTTGTCGCTTTCGCCTCTGGCAGAGAAGGCCTTGCTGTCACTAAGCAAACCTTATCCAGTTGGCTGGCCCATTGCATTACATATTGCTACTCTAAATATAAAAAACCTCTTCCCGGAAATGTGCACACCCATTCCACAAGGGCTGTTTTGACCTCTGCTGCCTGCTTCCACGGCATCTGCATAACGGATATCTGTGATGCCACCACTTGGTCAATTGTGCGTACCTTCACGAGGCATTGCAGTCTTGATGTCGCCTCCAGGTGCCGTACCCCATTTGGGTGTGCCGTCCTGCAGGGCCTTTTGTCTTGACCCCCCTTCATATTCAACTGCTTAGGAATCATCCCAAGAGTCTGATCTGCTGCAAGAGATTCCCTCCTCCTCCATCTCTTGGAGAGCTACCTTCTACTGCACTGCTCAACATCCTCAATGCAGAGGTGCACAACATACAGACCGTTGGTCACAACTGGACCCCCCCCCCCCGAGGATGTTACTTGTGGCCCGCGGCATCATATGGCAGTTGAAACTTTTTTATCTCAGGTAGCGCTATTGCGCTATTTGTACCTTTAATAGTCTGATAATCGGCTGCTAATCATTGCAGCAAGGTCTCTCGCAGTTCCACCCACTTCAATTTATGAGTGTGACACTGTTTCCTACTTTCGCTGTGAAGTTTAAACCAATTAAAAAATGTTAACTATTTAAAAAAAAAAAGTATACCTGGCCTGGTGGCACTGAGGGTTCAGGCACTCACACCTTGTGCCACGCCAGTGATCTGGGGTCAGGAGTGACCTTGGGTGCTGGAGGGCCAGCTGGGGGGGGAGGAGGATCCAGCATCCTAAGGACTGCTCTTCTCTGGGGAAGGTGGGAAGGGACTATCGCGGATGCTCTGGTTCCTGGCAGCGGCTGAGGTTAGCTGTGGGATCGGTGTGGGCCAACGTCGGATGTGCCATGCATGGGCGCATGCTTGGCAGTGTCCTTGGCATCACTGCGTGCCTGTGCTGTGGGGGGGGGGCAAGCACAGAAATCCTCCACATGCACCATGAAGGCGGATCCTGCGCCGCATCAGACGCACCTAAGTCAGCTCTCCTGGTGTCCGCTCCCTGGCCTTCCACGGTGTGTGGGATAAGTACCCACCATGATGTGGCTGAGGGGGGGCAGGACACAGGGGTCAAAGAGCTCTGGCTGGGGCAGGGCCAAGGAGACAGCTGGATGAGGGGGAACCATAGGTACAACCCCCAGCCAAGGAGAATAAATAAAAAAAATACTAAAAACATACTGTTAAAAAAAGTGGCTCCTTTAACTCTCTTTGATGAGCAGTGTGAGCATGGTTGTGAGCTCTGGAAGTTGTCTGTAGTGTGGTTTCACAATACATCATAGTCCTGTACTGAGATTTATAATTCCTGCATCGAAGCATTGGAGCAACATTCTCAAAAAAACTAGCCGAACGTAGGAGTTGTGGGATGTTGCGATTAGCTGGTTGCAGATGTCCGGAGATGTTACAGAGCAGAAACAGAGCAGAATTGCAGTAAAATAAAGTAAGTGACATTTCACTGGTTCCATGGGGTGGTGGTGATTGGTGGGTTTTGATTAGCGGCACAGACGTGCTGTGATTTCAGTGAGCTGATAAGAGATGTAAAAGTGATTTTTAATATTTCTATGGATGTACGGGGGCGGGGGGAGTTCTACTGACTGGAGATGTAATTTCACAGACCTGGCAGCATCTGAGTACATGCGTTTGGGGGGGGGGGGGCCATGAAACACCAGTGATCAACTGGTGGCAGTCAGTTACTGATTGAGACAAGCAGGTATAAATAGTTGATTGAAGCTCTGTATGTGTTTGCAGGCAGTGAGGTTGTTGGTGAATTGTGTTGGTTAACGTTGCTGAGTGTTGCTAGCATTGTTGATGTTGCTAACCAAGTATGGCACAAAGAAGTGAAAAGAGGACACTGAACACAGAAAATGTTATGAAGAATGGACTGAAAAGTATTGCTTTGTGGAAGACAGAGGTTTGAATATCTACCTCCTCTGTAAGCGGACTGTTGCAATTCCAAAGGAGTTCAACCTAAAAAGGCACTATGATAGTACTCATGTCTTTTCTAATGAATACACAGGGCTCATGAGAAAACAAACAAGCATTTGTCAATGCCGAATATTGTCTTGCTGGCATTGACATTGGTAGTGCTGGAGTTAGAGATGCATTATAGGAATGGCAGTGAAATATGTAACTGACGCCAATCCCACCCTCACCCTGCAGAGACTGACAGGCGCCGGGGTGTGCCTTTGGGGCATCAGCTATAACACTCATGCCATTTTACCTCACCCTATGCTGTGGACACTGACAAGTGTCGTGGTGTACTTTGGGGTCTTTGGGCATTATACTTACCCCATTCCATAAGGACATACACTGAAATGGGTGCAGTATAGGAGAATGGGCCTCACCCTACCCTGTAGACACAGACAAGTGTTGTGGTGTGCTTGGGGGTCTTTGGGCATTATACTTACCCCATTCCATAAGGAAATATGCTGAGGTGGGTGCAGTATAGGAGAATGGGGTGAACTTTGTGGCTGAACAGTGCAAGGCACACCACGATGTCTGTCATTGGCTGCAGGGTGGGAGTAGGGGTGGCATGGCGTGAGCATTACAGCCGATGATCCCAAGTCACACCCCTGACACCTGCCAGTCTCTAGAGGGTGAGGTGCTACAGTTGGAAACCCTAACACTGTAGGCGTGTGTTGGTATTTTCACTCCAAATTTTCAACATGGGCTTTTTGTGAGCCCACCTCATGAAAAGCGGAACAATCAGTTTGTTAGCTGAAAGGTGGTTTTGCACAGTGGCTATGCCATTTGGCGACACAGGGACAAAAACACATTTTGGGCAGGATGTGAAAAATGACAACTGTATTGTTCATGAGGAGGCGTAAAAAGTGGCAACGTTGAAAATCTGGAGTGAAAATATAAAAAATTGGTGAAGTCATGAGCATGAATAGAAACTACGCAACACATGTCCATGACCCAATTATTTTGGGAGTTTGTTAGACACATTTTAACATAGCACTTGGGACCGCCCCTCCTCATGAACAGTGCACTGTGATTTTGTTATCTGTCCCAAAAGTTGATTTCCCACGGCGACCACACCATTGTGTGCTACAGGTGCGGAAACACATTTTGGGCAGGATGTGAAAAATGACAGCTGTACTGTTCATAAGGAGGTGTGAAAAAATGCCAGTGTTGAAAATCTGGCATGGAAATATTACAAATTTTGCGAAGTTACAAGGGTGTGTGGAAACTGCGCAACGCACGCTTGTAACACAATCATTTTATGGACTTTTGGCACCAAATTTTCAACATAGGCATTTTAGGACCTCTGGTCATGAACAGTGTCACCGTCATTTCCTCAAACTGTCCCGAAAATTGATTTCACACAGTGACCGTGCTATTCTGCACCGGACGTGCGAAAACACATTTCGGCCAGGATATGTAGAATGACAGCTGTACTGTTCATCAGGAGGTGTGGAAAAATGGCAATTTTGAAAATCTGGAATGAAAATATTATGCATTCATGAAGTTACAAGCGTGTGTGGAAACAGCGTAACGCACACTCATAAAATAGCCATTTTTGGGATTTTTTTCACCAAATTTGCAACATAGGCTTTTGAGAGCCCCCCTCATAACAGTGGCCTGTTGTTTCATTACTCGGTCCCGGAAGGTGATTCCGCACAGTTACTGCGAAATCACCTTTCCGGGATGAATAATGCAATGACAGTGACTGAATTCATGAGAAGGGGTCCCAATAACCCCATCTTGAAAATTTGGTGCAGAAATTCCCAAAAATGCCCGACATATGCACCAGAGTTGAAAACCCCCTATTTATGCCATTATGCAGCTTACCGGCATTTCTTCAGTTCGCGGTCGGCTTTGAGTGCAGACGTGTTCCCGGTCCACCGAAGATCATCACACCAGACTCTGGAGGTAAGTATGGGGTGGGGGGTGTGGGGAGGCAGGGTGCGCAATGGGTGGGCACGGGTTGTGGGAGGGGGCAAGGAGACCACGAGGGACAGTTTTATTTTTACAAAAAAAAAAAAACATTCTTGGGACAGTTTTATTTTCAGGGGATTTGGCACACTGGGGTGGGCTCCCAGTGTGCCACCTAAGTGTGTTTGGGGTGGGGGATGCTGTGCCAACGGGGATTGGCACCCCCGGCACCAATGAAAGCGGGGCAAGAGCCGAGGGGATTGGGCACCCCGGCACATGACAAATGGGTTGCATTATGCCTGCGGGGAGTGGCTCCCCTTCCGGCACATTCATTGGGGCAGGGCATGGCGACAGGGAGATTGGGCATCCCCCGAGGTCAGCATTATGGCAGACACTGTGCCGCCATGTTAAATTTGTTTTCTCACCATGGAAAGCAGGTCGGGAGGTCCGCTGCGTATGACGAGCTTTGCTCGCATTGCAGTGGACCTTTCCTTAGATGTGCTGGCCACATTATGTATGCATGGTGTGGCGCCAGTACGAGTATTATTAAGAATGAGGAACGACCTACTGATGCGTGCCCTGCATTCGCCCAACAGTGACCATGCCTCCAAATCTGCTACTACCTCCAGGGTTCATTTCAGATATTTATCTATATGGGACACTGACCCACTGATTATAAAAAGTAAGGGTTAAATGAAAAAAAAGCAATGGGTCATATTGTTCAGCTGAGCCCAGATTCTTGAAACAGCAGTTTAAAACCTCTATAACAGTGAGCAGGTTGTCCCCAAGGTAGAAGAAAAGGTGGGTCAAAATTAAAAACTGCGTGCCAGTTGTCTCAATCCCCCACCCAAAAATGAACCCTGTACCTCAATATGTTGGTTGCGCATGTGCGAGCCAACATAAAAATAGCAGATGTCAAATGACAGCTATCCTCCCAGCAGCATGTGTTCCATATGGCTCAAAAAGAATCCAAGATTGTTACTGAAGACAGCTATGAAATTGCTGCAGTGATTGCAAAAACCTCATGACCATTCACTGATGGTGATTTTGTAAAGCAGTATATGTTGGCTGCATGTGAAAAAATGTGTCCAGCTCAAGTGGCTAATTTTAATCAGATAAGATTGAATCGAATGACTGTGCAGCACCATATTTCAGACATGGGAACAGACATTTTTTGTCAGTTGCAAGAGTTGTCCAGAAAGTTTGCTTACTGTTGTCTTGCAGTGGATGAAACAACAGATTGCACCAATACATCTCAAATAGCTATATTTGTGCGTGGTGTGTCAACTCAATTTGAGGTTTATGAAAAGAAGGTAGGTCTGGCCTCACTTCATGGGAGAACCACAGGCCTGGACCTATTCAACAGTCTGCAAGCTGAAAGTGCCAAATTGGGTTTGGAATGGGCAAGACTGGCTGGTATAGTAACAGATGCTGCTCCAAAAATGATAGGGGTACATAATGGAATGATCTCATATGTGAAGAAACAACTTGTTAAGGGAGAGGAACTCATCCAATATCATTGTATCATACACCAGCAGAATCTTTGAGGGAAAGATGTGGGGTGTGAACATGTGATGAGTGTAATAGTCTCCACTGTCAATCTTATTAAACCACGTGCTGTAAACCACTGTCTATTTCAGTCATACCTAGATGAAATTGAGGCAGAGTATGGTGATGTACTTCATCATACTGAAGTTAGATGACTCAGCAGGGGTAAAGTTCTGAAAAGGTTTGTTGCACTGCTGACAGGGATCAGAATATTTATGCAGGAGAAAGGAAGGCCAGTGACACAACTGGATGATGCCAAGTGTCTCTGTGATTTAGCCAGAAGCCAGAAGGGGAAGGAAGGAAACATATTCAATTCAGTGCTTTACAGTAACTGGTAATTGCTATTTTTTTTTTAACTTAGATTGTGGGCTTTTAGTGACACTGTACTTTCTTTGTTGTCTTTACTTAGAATTATTTTTGGGCTGTTGAAAATTTAAAACGCAGCGGTGGTGTAATTCTGTGCTGTCTTTAATTGCTGCAAATTACTTTCTTTGTTGTCTTTACTTAGAATCGTTTTTGGGCTGTTGAAAATTTAAAACGTAGTCGTGGTGTAATTCTGTGCTGTCTTTAATTGCTGCAAATTTTATCTTGGCTTGTCTGACTGCCCTGTAGTTGGGTGAGGGGTGTTAATTGTCTGGCCTCTGACCTCAGCTACATGATAACTGGAGGTGGGGCTTAGTCAGAGTTGAGGTAGCAAGTGAGTTTTATTTTCTCAGAAGAAGCCAGAAGGGGAAGGAAGGAAACATATTCAATTCAATGCTTTAGAGTAACTGGTAATTGCTATTTTTCTTTTAAACTTAGATTGTGGGCTTTTAGTGACACTGTACTTTCTTTGTTGTCTTTACTTATAATTATTTTTGGGCTGTTGAAAATTTAAAACGTAGTGGTGGTGTAATTCTGTGCTGTCTTTAATTGCTGCAAATTTTATCTTGGCTTGTCAGACTGCCCTGTAGTTGGGTGAGGGGTGTTAATTGTCTGGCCTCTGACTTCAGCTACGTGATAACTGGAGGTGGGGCTTAGTCAGAGTTGAGGTAGCAAGTGAGTTTTATTTTCCCAGAAGAAGCCAGAAGGGGAAGGAAGGAAGCATATTCAATTCAGTGCTTTACAGTAACTGGTAATTGCTATTTTTCTTTTAAACTTAGATTGTGGGCTTTTAGTGACACTGTACTTTCTTTGTTGTCTTTACTTATAATTATTTTTGGGCTGTTGAAAATTTAAAACGTAGTGGTGGTGTAATTCTGTGCTGTCTTTAATTGCTGCAAATTTCGCCCCCCTCCCCCAACTCTTAATTATATGCCCTGTTAAATCTGATTGACAGGAGCTAAACGAGGGTATAGTAAGGGGTGTGAAGTAGGAGGGGCATAAGGGGGAAGAAGCCCACCCTCAGCATGACAAGTGTTTTGACTCATTTATTGGTTTCTTTTCTTTTTTTTTAAAGAAAATTATCTGAGGATCAGTGGCAGGATTTTTAGGACATTAAATTAATAAAAAGGGAACTAGGAGAGCTACAGTAGCAGACAAGTAGTGGAATAGCAGTATAATTGTAGTATAATGTGGGGAGTGGTGCAATGCAGTGGCTGTGGGGCAGCCATATTCAGGCAGACCTTCTGGACACTGAGGCGCTGCCGTATCTGCATGCGTCTCTCTGGACTGCGGGATGAGGTAGCCAGACTCAGAGCGGAAGTAAACTGGGTCAGGAGTACCATCACCCCTATCCAGAGACCACCCAGTCCAATGCAACTGCCTCAAAGGATGCCGAGACGAGGAGCACTTGGATGACAGTGGGCTCAGGGAGGGTTAGAGCGTTAGGCAGAGGCACATCCCAGATCCTATTCCACTCAAGAACTCATATGCCACACTGGCAAACAGGACAACCAAATAGAGGTACCCAGAGAAGTGGAAGAAAAGGATGTGGAGGTTAGCCAGGAGGTGACCTCAGCAGGGAAAGCAGTGGACCCCAGAGGAGGAAGCGAATCCTGGTGGGGGACTCCATCATAAGAGGGATCCAGCTAGGAACACAGGAGGGGAGGACAGGGAGGTGAGGTGCCACAGGTGCCACGGCATGGAGGGATGGAAGGAAGATCCTGGGGATCACTGGGAAGGCAAGGCAGGAGGGTGAGCTGGATGTCATTATCCACCTAGGTACTAATGACCTCAGCAAATGGGGAGCAAAGGAAGTTCAGGAAGAGTTTAGGAAACTGGGAGGGTCTCAAGCAAGTAGCTACTTCTGTCACTTTCTCAGGACTACTTCCCAAGAGAGGCAAGGGAGAGCATAAGTGCATGCACCAGGAACTTTAACTCATGGTTGAAGAACTGGTGCTGTGAGGAAGGGTTTGGATTCATTGGTGACTGGGGACCCACCTGGAGGTTGGAGGTTTGTTCAAGCTTGCGACCTGCATCCATCCTGGAGGGAATCAAGCACTCAATGGTAAGTTTAAATGCTACATTGACAAGCATTTAAACTAGCAAAAGTGTGCGGGCCAGCAGGAGGGTACCCATTTGCCACCCCACAGCTAGCAGTGGAACCAGTGAACCAGAGGAGTGGCTATCTCTGCAAAGCAGTGCCAAAGATGGAGATTAGTGCCCAAGAGGTGGATAGACAGAAAAGGGCAAAATTCAGCAGAAGCAGACAGCAAGGAGAACCAGGGATAAAGGACAACCAAGGAAGGGGCTGGAGTAGAACAGCGAAAACAGTCTAGGAGGTCAAATCATGGAAGCCAGTGTGCAAATGCCAGGATCCTTAGCAACAAGATGGAAGATCTGGAGGCTGTCATGGTGCAGTCAGACCTGGACATTGTGGCCATCACTGAAACCTGGTGTAATGACAACCATGACTGGGAGATGGCCATACCTGGCTACAACATATTTAGAAGAGACAGAACAGGCAGGAAGGAGGAGGAGTGGCACTGTATGTGAAAATGACATAAAGGCCACAGAGATCCAGGAGGAACAAATGGGGAGAGATACTGTGGGTTAAGCTGGAAAGGAAAATGGGGACAGCCATCCGCACAGGTGTGGTCTATAGACACCAGCCCAGGAGGAAGAAACAGATAGGGAGCTGATGCTAGCCATCCAAAGGATGGCAGACAAGGGTAAGGTAGTACTGGTTGGAGACTTCAATATTCCAGACGTGGACTGGAGCATCCCAGCAGCATCAACTAGGAGCAGATTTATCCTGGACTGCCTTCATGGTGCCTTCCTCAAGCAACTGGTCATGGAACCAACTCGGCAGAAGGCAATACTGGACCTTGTGCTCACAAACAGGGACAGTGTGATGGAGGTAACAGTGGGGGAGCACCTGGGGAACAGTGACCACCAGTCATTGTGGTTTGAAATCACAGAAATAGCAGAACCAAACCACACAAAAACATGTATCCTGGATTTTAGGGGGGCAGACTTTGGGAAAATGGGGAGATACTTGAAAGAGGCATTAATGGGAATGGGACAGGAATCAGGGGTTGAGGAACAGTGGGCAGTATTTAAAATGGGGATTACAAGAACAACAGAATTATGCATTAAGCAGGTTAGCAAGAGGAAAAGGAAGAGGAGACCATTATGGTTTTCCAAAGAGGTAGCAAAGAAAGTGAAAGCCAAAAAGATTGCATTCAGGCAATATAAAAAGACACAGGCAGAAGGGGATAGGGAGAAGTACCAAGAGAAGCAAAGGGAGGCAGGGAGGTCAGTAAGGGAAGCCAAAGCTCAGACAGAAGAACACATTGCAAATCAGTGGGTGAGGGGACAAACCTTTCAGGTACATAAGTGAAAAAGAAAAAGACAAGGGAGGATAGTGAGACTGAAGGGGGAGGATGGGGCCACGTGGAGGATGACAACAGTAAAGCTGACATATTGAACAGGTATTTCTGCTCAGTCTTTACTGAGAAGAGGAAGGTAATGGGTCTGAAGGAGTACAGGGGTGAGAATGGTGCAGAAATGGACACAAGTCCCTTTACACGAAAAGGTCCTGAAAAGAACTGGAAGCAATAAGGTTGATAAGCAATGGGGCCAGATGGGGTCACCCCAGGGTCCTTAAAGAACTAAGAGAGTGGTGGCTGAACCTCTGGCTATCCTGTTTAGCCGATCACTGGAAACAGGGGAGGTACCCAAAGACTGGAGGACAGCAGATGTAGTCCCCTTATACAAAAGTGGGAACAAAGAGGAAGCAGGGAACTACAGACCAGTCAGCCTCACCTCGGTAGTGGGGAAGATTATGGAAGCACTACTGAAGGAGAGATTGGTGGAACATCTGGTTGTCAATGGACTACAGGACCCAAGGCAGCATGGTTTCACCAGGGGGAGGTCAAGTCAGACCAGCCTGGTTGACTTTTTTGACTGGGTGACTAGGGAGGTGGATCAGGGGAGGGCAGTGGACATGGCCTATCTGGACTTCAGCAAGGCCTTTGACACTGTGCCACATAGAAGACTATTGCACAAACTGGGGAATATGGGTGTGGGCAGGACAGTAGTTTGGTGGGTAGGTAACTGGCTGGGTGGCAGGACACAGAGGTGGTGGTAAATGGCTGTCACTCCACAGGAAGAGTGACCAGTGGGGTACCACAGGGATCAGTGCTGGGACCGGTCCTATTCAACATCTTCATCAGTGACATCATGGGACCTAGAAGGCAGAATTTCACTGTTCGCTGATGACACAAAGCTCTGTAACAGGTAGACACACCAGAGGGTGTAGACAGAATGAGAAGGACCTGCAGAAACTTGAAGAATGGTCAGGGGTTTGGCAGTTGAAATTCAATGCAAGGAAGTGCAAGATAATGCATATGGGGCACAAAACCTGGCACAATATATCAGTTGGGGATGAGGATATAGCATGCACCAAGCAGGAAAGGATCTTGGGGTTATCATCTCTGATGACCTCAAGGTAGGGAAACAGTGTGACAAGGCAGCAGGTAAAGCAAATAGGATGCTGGAATGTATAGGCAGGGCATCACCAGCAGGAAAAGGGAGGTCATAATTCCGCTATACAAGACACTAGTGAGGCCCCACCTGGAGTACAGTGTACAGTTCTGGAGACCATACCTACGTAAGGACATAGACAGGGTAGAGAAGGTTCAGAGGAGGGCAACAAAGATGGTGCATGGATTGCATCACAAGTCCTATGAAGACAGGTTGAAGGAACTGAACATGTACTCCCTGGAGGAGAGGAGGGAGAGGGATATGATAGAGACATACAAGTATCTTACAGGGAAGAACAGGGTGCATGAATACACTATTTTTAAGCGAAAAAGATGTTCCAGGACTAGAGG
The DNA here is from genome assembly GCA_016271365.2 of Neoceratodus forsteri. NCBI lineage: Eukaryota > Metazoa > Chordata > Ceratodontiformes > Ceratodontidae > Neoceratodus > Neoceratodus forsteri. The sequence goes on from CM057449.1 coordinate 1,736,931,793, forward strand.
GCATGGGATGAAGTTGGAGGGAGGACAATTCAGAGGAAACATGAGGAAGAATTTCTTCACAGAACGGGTGGTGGACAAGTGGAACACCCTGCCAGAGGAAGTGGTGGAGGCTGAAACAGTCACGGGATTTAAGAATGCATGGGATAGACATAAAGGAATTCTGGAGGTCGGGGTAAGGGGCAACAGACTTCTAGGAAAACAAACTGAACTTACAAGCTCAAATGGGCAGACTGGGTGGGCCACATAGGCCCTTATCTGCCGACACTGTCTATGTATCTGTAACCCCCTGCAAATGGGGTTCCCAAAACTTCCAGGAGCTTGTTGAATGCTCCAAGCCTGAATGGTGTTTGGCATTTAAGCCATTTATCAGTGAGTGTTTTAGAACCTCTGGTACTGTCTCTTTAAGAGCTGTCTGCTTGAGACATAATTAGTTTGTATGGGGGACTGTGTGTTTCTTTGATTGAGAACCACTCAAGCTGCCAATTCACTTCATTTTGCAGTCACTAGGGTGCAAAGGAACCTATCTGAAAGATGTAACTGTTTGCCAGAAATTATTTAGAGTAATAATGAAATTACAGTTTGTCTAACCTGCTTTCTTTGCAGTCAGAACTGTGTCTGCTAGTTCCCATTCTAGTTTTGAACTGCTGAACTGGACCAATCAGTGTGGAGTAGCTAGCTCTAAAATGGTGCCTTGGGCAGATCAGAACTTGGACTCATAATCGGGCCAGCCACAAGAGGATTGTATGGGCAGTGACTCTGGGAGATGTAGTTTAACTTCAGTGCCTTTTTGGACCAACAACAGCAGTCTATTGTGGTGACAGCCAATCCAGTCAAGAACTGGGAGGAACTCAAAAGTGCGGTTGATCAGTTGGAGTTCAGTTGAGCTTTGGCAGTGAAGAAGGAAGGAGCCCTGTGCTTTTCAGTGTGCAGTTTTAGTCAAAAACGTGTGTAGGCCCAGAGTTCGGTCTGCAGCTGTGTAACAGCTTGTTAGGACTGAATCCGTCCTGTGAAAAGAATCAAAGGATCTCTGAAGAGTAGAAACCAGGCTCACCCTGTAGAAGACTGGAGGAATTGCTGAAAATTGCACTCTGTCTGTCGGAACTGAATCTGCTGTGTGTTCTCCGGGTATTGTGCAGTAATTGCGATCGGGATACAGATGCAGCCTGCCTGGTATAGTGCTTTCTTTTATATGGATGTGTGAAGAGGTTTGTGTACCTCAAGTGAGCCCTGCTGACATTGAAGGACCCTATCTTATTTGGAGGTCGTGAGTACTAATTCAGGGTCGCTCCCTGTTGAATTGCCACATTAAATCCAAATGGAATTACTGTACTGCTGACTGTTTAATTCTCCTTTTCTCTGTGAAAGGGCCCCTACCAGCTGCCACGGTTTGGACTAGCCACTAGGGCTTGGGTACCAGGGACAGTAACTGATAGGGATAGGCCTGTGCACAGAGCCATAGGTAGATTATTAGAGTGATAAGCTAATTAACCTGATTTCCCCTGTCCTTGTTATATCTCCCTAAATAAATCAGAGCTGCTTGTTTCAGCAAAGTTATACTGCCTGAGGTATTTGTCTATGTTAAAGTACTGTACTGTGATTGTTGCACTGTATCTCATTTCACAGGAGGTCCCAGTGCGGAACCAGACCTGGGGGTAAGTGTATACTGTGAAGGTAATTCTGATATATTGTGTGGGCCACTAGTGGGAAGAAAGGGGGGTTGCAGTGTCCCAGAGGGCTGTGACCAAGTTAGTTTAACTATTGCAAACCCTGACCTCTGGGTGGAGGCACCCGCCATTGGATCCAGGCCCCTCAACCTGTTAGTGGCAAATCAGGCAGGGGTAGTAGCCCCTGGGATAGCGCCATCTAGGGGTTACATATCTATGTATCTACAGTATGTAGCTTTCATCACAGACCTTACTGCCCATCTGAATGAGCTGAATCGATGACTGCAGGGAAAACAACAACTTGTGTGTGACCTTGCCAGCGAAGTCCTTACATTTGAAACCAAACTTCAACTTTTTTATGTGTAATTACAGTGAGGTGACCTCTCCCACTTTCCAACATGCCAAAAGATGTTTGCAGAATATAAATGTGATTCAAAGCAGTACTCTGAAGTTAAGAGACTTAAGAATTCATTTCGGCAAAGGTTTGCAGAATTTTGCAGGGACTCACAGAAAATTAAGTTTTTTGCAGATCCATTTTCGGTTGCACCAGAAACACTGGATTCCAGTTTACAACTTGAAATGATTGACCTGCAGTGCAGCGATCCACGACACAGCAAATACAGAGAAGGAAATCTGCTAAATTTCTATAATTGTCTTGATCCTGACAAGTTTCCTAACATGAGAAATGAAGCCCTGAAACTTGCAAGTCTTTTTGGCAGCACATTCATTTGTGGACATGCATTTTCTCTGCTGAGCCTGAATAAATCAAAGCTGAGGAGCTGCATTACTGTTGAGACTCTGGAAGCAGTTATGCGGCTAGCAACATCAGACATAAAGCCTGATATTCTGACATTGGTATCGAGGGGGCATTGCAACACCTCACATTAACTGTAAGAGACAGCACTTCATACTGGTAAGTTACTGTTTTTGGATTTTAATTTGGATTTTAATTTTGAACTTGCAACTGTGTCTGACTGATTAGTACCCTGATTTCTTTTTGTCTCTTTTCTCAGGCACTCTAATGGAGGAAACACGCAGCAATCCACAGTGGTACAATACACTCAACAAAGAAACTCTTACAGCTGCTGCCCTTGGCCCATTTAAAAGACAACTCCGACTTCATCTCAGCTCTACTAGTCAGTGTGACTGCTTTGCCTAACCTGGGGCCCCGCGCTCACTGCCCTCTGCCTTAGGCAGGTCTGCTACCCCTCTTACCATGCCCTCCCTCCCCTGCCTCCCCCTGCACACACCCTCCCCCCCCACTCTCCTTCCTCACCACCCCTCCCTGGCACTTACTGACAAATATCCTGCCCCTTCCTTTCCCCTTGAGTACTCTTACCATTCGCCCCTTACCCTACGACAATGGCCTTCCTATCTGCATACCCCCGGCCTCCCTATCCACACGCCAACAGTGCTTATTTATTTATTTTTATTTATTTGTATTTCTAAGTTTATCTCTAAGTTTGCCCTTGCACATTTTGAGGTACTGTAATTAACTATGCCTCAACCTTGTGTTCTTTTTTTCTTCATTTTTACTATGTAATTATGTATAATCCTGTCGACCTTTGTATGTATGTTTACCTACCATTTCCTCGACGTGGAACCTTTGTAAACGAGCAATTCCTGCTCAAAGGTATTTGTAATCCTAGATTTCAATAAAATAAAATAAAAATTCTACTGAGAAAAGGAAGAGGAGAGCAGAGGACTTTGTATTTTTTAATAATTTGGATTGTTACTTAAATAATCACACAAAGAAATGTGTGATTTATTTTATTTACTATTAACATGTGACATAATGTGATGTTTGAAACACACCTATGGACTCTGCCGACAAAAGTTGTCCTAAGGCCACTGGCCCCCATCAATGCCTCAAGATTTCGGCCTGGCCCTTCCCTCAAAAAGTTGTGCACCCTGTTCAAGAGCGATACTGGGCCTTCTTGCATCCCCTTGGTATCTTGCTCCTTGAGCTGGTTGCTGGCTAGGAACTGAGGCCACTAGGGGCCACTCACGTATTTATGCATATGCATGACATGATGTCACCATGAGCGGCCCCCATTCAGCACTGCTAGTGAAAGCTACCATGTCCAGAGTGCTGTCTTGTGGATACGCAAGAGTCTGACCTGCTGCAAGTGATCCTCTTGGACATCTACCATTATAGTAAGTACGAAACTATACTTTGCCTTCGATGGTAATACTTCAACCTGGGCGAGCCAGTACAGGCTCGAGCCAGAGACCTGGTTTGGCTCGGCTTGCCTCAATTGCTGAATTGTGAGTCACGAGCCGAGTCAAAAGATTTTAATGACACAAAAAAAAGGGGTATTTGGTGACGTGAATCAGACATTTTTATCTGCACCAAAAATATGTGTAACCCCTAGATGGCGCTATCCCAGGGGCTACTACCCCTGCCTGATTTGCCACTAACAGGTTGAGGGGCCTGGATCCAATGGTGGATGCCTCCACCCAGAGGTCAGGGTTTGCAGTAGTTAAACTTACTTGGTCACAGCCCTCTGGGACACTGCAACCCCCCTTTCTTCCCACTAGTGGCCCACACAATATATCAAATTACCTTCACAGTATACACTTACCCCCAGGACTAGTTCCGGCACTGGGACCTCCTGTGAAATAAGATACAGTGCAACAATCACAGTACAGTACTTTAACATAGACAAATACCTCAGGCAGTATAACTTTGCTGAAACAAGCAGCTCTGATTTATTGGGGGATATAACAAGGACAGGGGAAATCAGGTTAATTAGCTTATCACTTTACTATCTACCTATGGCTCTGTGCACAGGCCTATACCTACCAGTTACTGTCCCTGGGTACCCAAGCCCTAGTGGCTAGTCCAAACGTGGCAGCTGGTGGGGGCCCTTTCACACAGTGAAAAGAAAAATTAGCTTAAACAGTCAGCAGTACAGTGATTCCATTTGGATTTAATGTGGCAATTCAACAGGGGCGACCCTGAATTAGTACTCACGACCTCCAAACAAGATAGGGTCCTTCAACGTCAGCAGGGCTACTCTTGAGCTCCACGAGACTCTTCACACATTTATATGGTAAAAAGAAAGTACTATACCAGGCAGGCTACTTCTCTATCCCGATCGCAATTACTGCACAATACCGGGAGAACAACAGCAGATTCAGTTCCTGACAGACCGAGGTGCAATTCAACAATTTCTCCAGTCTTCTACAGGGTGAGCCTGGTTTCTACTCTTCAGAGATCCTTTGATTCTTTCTCAGGACGATTCAGTCCTAACAAGCAGTTACACAAGCTGCAGACGGAACTCTGGGCCTTACACGTTTTTGACTGAAACTGTGCACTGAAGGAGCACAGGTTTCTTTCCTTCACTGCCAGATCTAAACTGAAACTCAAACAGACAAAACCGGGCACTTCCTTTGAGTTCCTCCCAGTTCTTGACTGGATTGGCTGTCACTCACAATAGACTGCTGCTGTTGGTCCAAAAAGGCGCCGAAGTCTAAACTACATCTCCCAGAGTCACTGCCCATACAATCCTCTTGTGGCTGGCTCAGATTATGAGTCCAAGTTCTGATTCGTCCAAGGCACCATTTTAGAGCTAGCTTACCCCACACTGATTGGTCCAGTTCAGCAGTTCAAAACTAGAATGGGGAACTAGGCAAACACAGTTCTGACTGCAAAGAAGCAGGTTAGACAAACTGTATTTTCATTATTACTCTAAATTATTTCTGGCAAACAGTTACATCTTTCAGATAGGTTCCTTTGCACTCCTAGTGACTGCAAAATGGAGTGAATTGGCAGCAGCTCGAGTGGTACTCAATCAAAGAAACACACAGTCCCCCATACAAACTAATTATGTCTGCAAGCAGACAGCTCTTAAAGAGACAGTACCAGAGGTTCTAAAAACACTCACTGATAAATGGCTTAAACGCCAAACACCATTCAGGCTTGGAGCATTCAAGCAAGCTCCTGGAAGTCTTTTGGGAACCCCCATTTGCAGGGGGGGTTACATATGTGTCTTTCGCTGCTTGTTCATCTTACTATTGGTTTTGACGAGTTATGTTACATTTGATTGGCTAATATGTTGGATGGGCGGGGTCTGGGAACAAACACAGTCTTTCAGTCATTGCCATCATTATTTAGTTAGACACGATCGCTGAGAGTCCTAGATGGTGTGGATAAGAAAACTTTTGCCTTTTAGTTTTGAATTTAAAGAGCAAATTAAGATTGTGGAACTGAATACCAGCAGTCAATATTTAAATTTTTTTTTAAAGTTAAGTAAAGTAATAAAAAATGATATACTGCTGTGTGCGACCATCTAGACTGGAAGGGCTGCAGCAACAACATCTCCGAGTCTGTGTGCTGTCTGTTGTGTGATCCCTCCCAGGCCTCGGATATCTCGAGGAAAGAGCAATGTTGCTTTGTTTTTACCGATAAGGTTGGTTATTCTTGGTTTTAGTTCAGTTCGGCAAATCAAATTGCCATTTGTTGTGGTTTACTACCTCTGGCGTGACGTGACAGGCCGTTATTATAGAAATAATACAGAAACTTTTGCCATCAGCTAGCAGCCGAGCCCAGTAGCCCCTACAGAGAAACAACAAAGAAATAAGGGAAGTGGGAACTGGATGTAAGTGTCCACAGAATCTGTTTTGCAATCGGTCATAAACTGTATGCTTGAGAATTTTCCTCTGCAGCGGCCCTTCACTCAGTATAAAGAATGTTTTTAGCTCATTCAGTATTCGTGTGCCATGAAGAGCATTGTTCAAACCAAGTGCTACAAATAGTAGTGAGAGTAAAGCAGTGTGGGAGACAGAAGAAAAGGTGAATGTGAACTCACAATAAATTTACACCACTAAAAAGCCTGCGTTTGTGTTTGTGAGGAAACAGTGTACAACTGCAGCTTGTAAAGGTGTGAATTAATTCAGTGAGCGTCGATTAGGACCAGTCAGTGATGTCATCTGTTAAATTCCTTAGAAATATCAGTAAAAAGTCAGACTGGTCATCAGAGGCAAGTGAGAGAGGAGAAAAAACATACAACGGGAAGAAAAACATGATAGACGCTAGTGTGAGTCAGAAGATGACTGGGGAATTTATAGCTAAACAGAACTGGGGAAAAGAGATGCACTCCGAGGATAAAATTCATGAGTGACCAGCAGCCATTATATGTAAGACAGTATTGCAGGACAGACATGGGGGGGGGGGCCCTTGCAGTATCACAGCCTGCACAGGTCATGTGGAAAGCCTCTGTTCTAGGATCGTGGATATGTTGTTCTGTCCACACTTGATGGCATGTCCCTTTCCCCTTTAAATCTTGCCAGATGGTCTGAAAGCTGGCTCCTCCCACACACCCAGGTATTATATCCCTTGGCTCCACCCTTTGATGCCAGATCTTCCTTTCTGCTGGAAGATTCAGGTTTCCTCCTTACCATTCCTGCATTAAGTAGGCCCTGGTGCTTAATCTTTCAGTCAAATTACGAAAATTAAGCTTCGTTCGAGTTTCTTCGCATAAGTTGCGATAGCGACCGACCGGAGGACAAGTCCTTGCCAGGTTCCGCTCAGTGTCCGCCGGGCAGAAGATGTCTTGACTGACCCGCATGCCATGATGTTTACTGCCTGGGCCATGGTCATGATACACAGGCCTGCGACTTTTGTTGCGCGTTTCATCCTACAGTGTTGAACAATCTCCTCGCATGTCTGCAGCTCGGATGACCAGAAAATGGCACCTGCCAGTCAAATCTAAAGATGCCCATCATGTGAACTCTGTGACCGCAGGGTCCGCTGAACAACTGGAGCAGATGAAAGCCTTCGAGGAGGAGGCGGCTTGCGCCGCTGAGCAATCCTCTTCGGTTTCGGTTTTCGTTCCGTTCAAACTGGGCTCTTCCTTCTCAGGCTCCTTCAAAGAGTTGTGCCAGTCTCTCCTGACAAAGGGTGAGGGCCCGTCCGGCTCGCACATCTCCCGCTCCTGTAAAAAGGATAAGGAGTCAAGAGAGGATTCATCTCATTGACGACGCTCTTGGGACAGAGAGAGAGAGAGCTCGGTCCCGGGAGTCTCCTGCTTCGACTTTGGTCAAAATTGCGGCCTCGGACACTGGCTTCACGGTGCCCCCTTCAGGCCAGCCAGCTAAGATGCAGGATGACGACCCAGTCGAGATTGTCCTCGACCCCGTCAACCCATTGTCGATTGATGAGGCCGGCAATTCCTTGTTCAGGACCTACTGAGGTGGAAACCCAGCCTGCTGAGAATCCCCCGGTGGTCTCTGTCCGTGACCTGGAGGAGCCGCGATTTTCCGCGACTCCTTCTGAGCACCCCCATTGGTCCCCCCGATGGTCGAGATTGAGGTCTCTGACATCCTCGAACGACAAGCTGAGGAAGTCTCATAAGCGGCGCTCCAAGAAGTGGTGACGCCGCTATTCATCCTCGTCCTCCTCGGATGAGGAGAGGCTTCAACACAAGCTGCATCGACGCTATGAGAACCTTATGTGGCAACAGCTGGTGTTGGCTGGTCTTAAGTCGACCCCAGTTTCCACACAGGCCATCACATGGCTGTCACCCTCTAGGCTGATGTAGACTCGTCTGGAGCCGGTCGACACCGCCCCTCTGTACATGGAGCCAGTGAAGACCCTCCCAACTCAGATGAAGCTGGCATCTCCACCGAGTGTGGTGGAGCTGCCACTTAAGCAGCCTCCCGCAGGGTCTCCTTCTAAGGAGTCTCGGCCCATTAGGGACCTTCCGCACAGGCTGTCTGTCACGCTCACTCCCGACCGTCCAATGGCGGGTCGAAAGTGACTCTGGTGGTTGGCCACTTTTTCCGGGCTCTTTGGAGTCTGAGGGCTTGGACTTGAATTCACATCCCTGTGATGATGATTCAGTGAGACTTTTCATGGAGGAAGGTCCCACATCCTTCCTGGGCATCCTCCGTCTCATCTCCGAATCCATGGGGTGCCCTTGAAGCCTGTTGAGAAACTGTCCAAATACCTCCAACTGATATTCTCAGGAAAGGGGATTCTCCAACAGAGGCCTTCCCAGTGGCCGAAGCCATAATTGGCCCGGCCTTGGAGCTTTGTAGCACCCAGCCTCCTGCCCTGCGCCTTCAGCCTGGGTGGCCCGCAAATATGCAGTTCCCATTGGTTCCCTTTCAGGGTTCACACAGCACCCCTTGGCTGAGGGATTGGTGACCAAGTCTGTGTTTTGGTACTCAGGAAATTCAAGGGATACAGATAGACTCCCAGGCAAAGAGTCCAAGAAATTGGACCATTTGGCCAGAAAGGTCTATGCTGCCTCATCGCTTGGTCTCTGTTAGGCAAGTTCAGCCGTCATTATGGCACACTTCTCCCATGCCCTCTTGCGCTCTCTGGATGAGGTGCTTCCTCGTCTCCCCGTGGACCTGCAGGCCACGGTGAAGCAGGTCCAGGACTAGGGTTGGGCTGTTGCTAAGCAGCAACTCCAGATGGCTCTGGATATTGGGGATTCCTGTGCCCGTTCAGTGGCGGCCGCAGTCGCCATGTGCTACAGGGCCTGGCTGAGAGTCTTGACCTTTATGGCAGACACCCAGCACAAATTGGTGGATGTACCCTTCCTGTGCACTGACTTGTTTGGTCCAGGAGTTGAAGGTCACCTCCAGTGTATCGAGAAGTTCAGTGCCACCTTGACTTCCACTCAAAAGGAATCCTGGGGTTCCAAAAAGCAGAAGAGAAAGCCCTTTCAGCCTTCGGCCCCTGCAGCCAAGCAGCCCTGGTACCAACCTGGGCAGCAGCAGGCTCAGCCTTGGCACCCTTGGCCCAAGTCGGGGGCTCAGGCTGCCCGTAAACCTGGAGGGAAGGGTTCCGGCAGTCCCAAGGCTGGATCCTCCTCCTACTCCTCCAAGCCTGCTCAGTGATGGGATGGGAGCGACCACCCCCATGCCCAACACGCCTACTCTGGGTCCTCCTGTGGGGAGCCGGCTCCGTCACTTCCTTTCTGCCTGGTCCGCTGTCACAACAGACAGGTGGGTATTGGAAGTGGTCGGCCAGGGTCTGCCTCTGGAATTTGTGCAGTACCCACCAATCCGAGACCGCGCCCCACGGGAGGAGAAGGTAACCGTGGACATTCGATCGGCTCTCCAAGATGGCATCACCCAGTTCCTCTGCAAGGAGGTAGTGGTCAAAGTCGCGGATCCTCCGGTCAACCCAGGGTTTGTTTCGAGGTACTTCCTGGTCCTGAAACGGACGGGGGGGCTGTGCCCCATCCTAGATCTGCATGACTTGAATCAGTTTCTCAGGTCTCGCACCTTCAGGATGATAACTCTGTCTCAGCTCAAACCATCTCTCAAGCAGAACATGTAGTTCTGCTTCCTGGATCTGCAGGACACGTTCTTTTATGTTCCGATCCGTCCGTCCCTCCGAAGGTTCCTCCACTTCAGGGTGGATGGAACCCTCTAAGAGTTCCAAGCCGTGCTGTTTGGCCTATCATCAGCCCCCAAGGTCTTCATCAAATGCATTGCAGTGGTGGCAGCCCATCTTCAGCGTCGATGGGTCAGTCTGCCCCTATCTTGATGATTGGCTCACAGTGGATCCCTCCAGACTGGAGGTAGAGAGGTCCACGGATCTGGCCCTCCAAACCTACCTCAACCTTGGCCTCCTGATCAACGAGGCCAAGTCAGAACTCATGCCTTCACAGGTGATCTGCTTCATTGAGGCAGAGCTCGACTCTTGCCGAGCCAGAGCCAGGTTCCCAGCAGACAGGATGGAGGTTCTCTCCTCCTTTTTCCGATAATTTCTAGTTGGGCAATTGCGCCCTGTGCTGGACTTCCTGTGACTTCTGGGTTACATGGTGGCCTGCACCTCCATGGTCCGATGGGCCCTGTGGCATATGCGCCCCCTTCAGTGGGAGCTGGCCAGCCAGTGGTCTCAGCATCTAGGTCATTCTGACCAGCTGATCACTGTAACCCAGGGATATGGGACGCTATCCAATGGTGGACCATCCTGGAACATCTGCAGGGAGGGACCTCATTTGTCCGCCCTGAGCCAATGATCATCCTAATGACCGACGCCTCTCTCACAGGCTGGGGTGCCAACATAGAGAACCACAGAGTCCACAGGCTGTGGACCCCCAAGGAATCCCGATGCCACATCAACCTGCTGGAGCTCCAAGCAGTTTGGCTGGTGCTGACTGCATTTGCTCCATTACTTTGGGGTCAAGAGGTTCAGTTCCAGACGGACAACACCACAACCTTCTACTATCTCAACAAACAGGGCAGTATGCACTCCCGACCTCTGTGCTGGGAAGCTTTCCGCATCTGGACCCTCATGAGCCGACTGGAGGCAGATCTCCTAGCCATCCATGTGCAGGAGCCTCAAATCAGTTGGTGGACGCCCTCAGCCATGTGGGTGAAGCGTCCCACAAGTGGTCTTTCCATCCGGAGGTAGTGCACAGTCTGTTCTCCCAGTGGGGCACCCCTCAGGTGGACCTGTTTGCCTCCCAGGAGAACACAAAGCTGAGGCTGTTCCATGCCTGTCCCCCTCAGCAGGGCTCGCTTCAGGGGGCTGCCTACTTGAGGCTGTGGACCCCAGACCTTTTTTATGCCTTTTTTTCACTTCCCTTGATCCACAAGGTGCTCCTCAAGGTCAGGAGGGATAAGACACAGGTGATCCTGGTTGCCCCAAACTGGCTCTGCCAGTTTTGGTATCCAGATCTCCTTAGTCTCAGCAACAGGCTCCCGAGGCATCTTCCAGCATGCCTGCACCTGCTTTCCATCAGGCAGGGGAAGGTATTTCACCCGGACCTTCAATCCCTGCGCCTGACAGTCTGGTTCTTGAGCAGCTAGAGTTCCAGGCTTTGGTTCTCTCTGACGATGTACTCAGTGTAGTGGAGGCATCTAGGAAGGAGTCAACCAAGAGGTGCTATGCCTTCAGATGGAAGAGATTCTCCATTTGGTGTCAGGGCAAGGGCCTGGACCCTTTGTCCTATCCAGTGGTTAGCATCCTTGACTGCCTTTGGTCTCTCCAAAGGGGGTCTTCGGTCGATGACTCTTAAGGTGCACCTGGCAGGTGGTCGGGCATTTCTTCAAAGTCCTCGACCATATTTCCCCTCTGGAGCGCGAACCACCACCACCACTGTGGGATCTACTGCTGGTACTGGAAAAGCTCATGGGCAATCCATTCGAACCAATGCACAAGTATGAGATGTCACACCTGTCGTGGAAGACCGTCATCTTGGTGGCTATTATGTCAGCCAGAAGGATTGGGGAGCTACAGGCACTCTCTGTCGAGTCTCCCTATCTGGTCTTCCACAGGGACAAGGTTGTCCTGCACCCCAACCTGAAGTTCCATTCAAAGGTTGTGTCGGAGTTTCACCTGAACCATGTGATGATTTTGCCAGTGTACTACCCTAACTACACTTCGGAGGCCGAGTACAGGCTCCATACTTTGGACCTGAGATGAGTGCTCTCTTATTACAAGGAGCATATGGCTGAAGTTTGGGGAGAGGTTCTCCAGTTGTTTGTCACCCTGAAGCCGCACCTGGCAGACCTGAGGTGAAGTGGACGATTGGCAGATGAATTACATCTTGCATTGATCTCTTCTATAGGTTAGCGGGTAGGGAGCCTCCCATAGGGCTAAGGGCTCATTCCGCCCACCATACCGCTGTGTTGGTGGCTGCTTCTAGGGACGTTCCTATCCAGAATATCTGCAGGACTTCTACATGGAAGTCAGCAAACACCTTCATTTCCCATTACCAAATTGACCTAGAGTCATGACGGGATGCTGGTTTTGGGGCCTCAGTTCTCCAAGCTCTTTTTCCCTTGTGCGCCTTGCCTCCCTCCTTCCGGAGAACTGCTACGAGTCTGCCAAACAGACTCACCTGTAACAGTACTAGGAGAAATATATATGTTGTTCATCCGCATGAACCCACCCAACCTCCCCGGCTTTGATTCAGACCCTCTGCTTCCAGCGGGCAAGATCTGGCATCAGGGAGCGGAGCCGAGGGATATACTACCCAGGTGAGTGGGAGGAGCCAGCTTTCAGACCATCTGGCAAGATTTAAAGGGGAAAGGGACATGCCAAACAGTGTGACAGAACAACATGTACCACTCCTAGAACTACTGTTACAGGTAAGTAACCTGTTTTTTTGTGTGTAAAGCAAGTTAATCCGTGGCCATGCTAGTGGAGAGGAAAGATTGCCAGGTTGGGTTAAAAAATGGTTATATTTCCCATTAATAATTTTACCGGACTTAAGCTGTCGCAGATTCATAGTGTGTTACAAGACATACAGGCTTAGTACTCAGCATCCCTCAGTGAATGGCTACCCTCCCAGAGCCGCGCCTTTACTTTCCTTTTTACGGTGGTCCAAGAAGTTAACAAAATTCGGATCTCATAGCAACCTAGAGAAAGAAATAAATGTCTGTGCCTTGGAGATCATTTTATTTGAGTGTTCCCTTTTTATGTTTGCTTGTACGCATGTGCAAGAAACATAGTGCCATCATCGGAGTTTTTGGAGGTATATCAGCCCTCTTCCAATTCAGTCAGTGTGTTTGCAGGCGCAGCCGCAGTTCTCCAATGCCTGCTGGAGCTGTCTGTTCAGATAGCTCCAAAATGCAGTGGCATACAGTTGAAAAGGAGCTTACGCCCAGTGAGCAGCTATCAGATATCGCCTGCTCATGCCTCCCCCACACACACACACACACACACACACACACACATGCTGCTGCTGCTCCCCCCCAACGCACACACTGTATAGCCGTGGGGGTGCCCAATCCATTGACTGCATAGCCCCCCCGAAACACAGTTTCATATGCCACGCTGGGTGCCCACCTCAGTGTGGCTATATTATGTAGCTGACGGGGTGCCCAATCCCCATCGGACCCACCTGTGTCCCCCAGTACAGGGTGCCACGCTGGGAGCCCACCCCAGCATGGCAACAGATGCCATGGCCAGTGGGGTGCCCAATCCCCGTCGGCTCCACGCCCCCCAGCCGTCCTTCTGCCACGCTAGGGCCCACCCCAGCATGGCAAGCGTCCAGCGTGCGTCTTTTATAACAAAAACCTGTAAAAGAAAAAAACGGTCCCTTGCAGCTCCCTACCCCCCCCACAACCCGCACTCCACCCACTGCGCCTGCCTCCCCACACCCCTCACCCCATACTTACCTCCGAGTCCGCACGACGATCTTCGTGGACCGGAACACGCTCTGCACTCTTCAAAGCCGACCGCGAACTGAAAATCACGGTAAGCTGTATAATGGGATAGATAGGGTTTTCAACTTTGTTGCATATCTCAGGCATTTTTGGAATTTTGAACCAAATTTTCAACATAGGGTTTTTGGGACCCTCCTCACGAATTATTGCACTGTAAAAGCGTTACTTCAAGGCCCAAAGGGTGATTTGCGGCCACTGCGTGAAATCACCTTTCGGAGATGATTAACGAAAGCGACACTGCCAGTGTTCACAAGGTGGGCTCTCAAAAGCCTATTTTGAAAATTTGGTGAAAAATTCAAAATGACTGTTTTACGAGCATGCATTGCGCAGTTCCTACGCATGCTCGTAAGTTCGCGAATTTTCAATATTTTCACTCCAGATTTTCAACATTGCCATTTTACCACACCTTCTTATGAGCAGTACAGCTGTCATTTTTCACATCTCACCCAAAATGTGTTTCCGCCCATGTAGCGCACAATGGCGCAGTCAGTTTGCGAAATCAATGTACGGCACACATTAAGAAAATCACAGTGTCACGGTTCATGAGCAGAGGTCTTAAAATGGCTATGTTGAAAATTTTGTGAAAAAATTCCTTAAAATGACTGTTTTAGGGACATGGATATGTTGTTCATCCACACTTTCTGGCAGGTTCCTTGCCGCTTTAAATCTTGCCGGAAGGTCTTCAAGCTGGCTCCTCCCACCCACCCAGGTGGTAAAACTCTCAGCTCCGCCCCATGACGCCAGATCTTCCTTACCACTTGGAAGCTCAGGTTCCCTCCTTAGCGCTCTGCGTTTTCGACTAGTTCCTGATTTATCGGTTTCTCCGAATTTAATTGGAAGTTTTCTAAAACTTCGGTTTTCTTCCCTCGCTGCCACGATGGATATTTCGTTTCCCGGCTCCTGGAGGTGCCCGGGTAATACCTCCAAGAAGGACCCACACTCCACGTGCGTTTACTGCCTCGACTTGGACCATGATCCGCAAGTTTGCGATCTTTGCTGTGCTCTTTCGACCAGCGTCCTCGAGGATCGTGCGGCCCGTTTGGGGCTCGGGCGACCTGAAACCTTTTCTGCACCAGAAAAACCCTTGGAGGCTTATTGGGCGATGTCCGCATGGGCTGTCTCGGCTGAGCAGCTCGATCTCTTTTCCTCCATGGAGGAGGCGGCTACCAAGTCTGTCCCCCCCCTCCTCCTCGGTCGTGGCGCTTATCCCGCTCTCTTTGAGTTCTCCTCATTCAGCTCCGTTCAAGGAGCTTCGCCATTTCCTTTCCTTGAAGGGAGAGGGACCTTGGGACCTTCCTCTCGGCCAGGTTAAAGGGTTGAGCTAGGTCACTCGTGTCGGCACTGGCAGAGGCGGGAGGTTCCCTTCCCCTGTCTGCCGACTTTCGACTTCGGTCGAGGGTGCGGCTCAGGCCGCTGGCTTTACGGTGTCCCCATCAGGTCAGCCGGCCATGACTCCCGTCGATGTTGTCGAGTCTCTCGACCCGTCACCCGGGCTGTCTACTGCAGGAGTCGTCAACCCTTCACCGGTTTCCCCGGCGAAGGCCGAAGTTCTGCCTGTACCTTCGGTGCGACAGGCCTCGGTCTTTTTGTCCGAGCTGAGGGAAGAGCGGGCGTTCCCCGCTCCTTCCCAGGCCCACCTTCGGTTTCCCTGAGGATTTGGGTCTCGGTCTCGGTCCTCTTCTCGGTCAAGCTGCTCCCGCCGACTTCGGCGATCTCAGTCGAGGCACCGAGTTAAGTGGCATTACCGTTCCTCCTCGTCTCCCTCCTCGGATGAGGAGTGGCTTCGATGCAGATGGCGTTGACGTCACGAGGAGTTCATGTGGCAGCAGTTGCTAATGTCCGGGAATCAATCGATTCTGATTCATTCCCCGTCCAGCAAGCAGCTACCGCCCTAACGGCTGACATAATCGCTCGCTGCAGTCGAGGTGCCCACTTCAGGGCCGTTTGTTTGTCTGAACCTTGCTGCCCCACCGTCTTCGGTGGAACCTCGGTCGGGTCACGACCTGTCCCGCAGGCTGTCTGTTCCCCTCACTACCACCCGCCCTCGGCGGGGGAAGAGTGACTCAGGCCTGAGGCAGCTCTTTGCAGACCCTTTGGAGTTCGACGTCGACTCCTCCATGTTCCCCAGTCGGGAGGACCCGGGGTCCTCTCTGGAACGTTCTGTGGACAACAGTCCATCGTCCTTTATGGGCCTGCTTCAGCTCATCTCGGAGTTCACCGGGATGCAGCTTGAACCCGTGTCCAAATGGGTCTCTTATCCCCTGACGGAGATTGTAGACCGAGGGGGTTCACCCTCGGAGGCCTTCCCAGTGGCCGAGGCCATTGTCGGCCCGGTCTTAGAGCTCTGGCGGAGGCCTACTTCCTGTCCTGCGCCTTTGGCCAGGATGGTCAGGAAGTACTCTGTCCCTATCGGTTCTTTGCCCGGTCTCTCAGAGCACCCCTCTGCTGAGGGGTTAGTTACCGATAATGTCTTCCAGTGTTCTGTGAACGCTCAGGATGTGGATAGGCCCCCCGACAAAGAGTCCAAAAGGATGGACTATGTCGGGCGCAAGGTTTACGCTGCGTCCTCCCTTGGCCTCCGACAGGCCAGCTCGGCCGCACTGATGGCACATTTTTCCCACGCCCTTTTGGGCTCCCTGGATGAGGTGCTCCCTCATCTCCCGGCTGACCTGCGGACCACGGTCCGGCGGGTGCGGGACTAGGGTAGGGTGGTGGTGAAGCAGCAGCTTCAGACTGCTCTGGACTTAGGTGATTCCTGTGCCAGGTTGGTGGCAGCCGCAGTGGCCATGCGCCGCAGGGTGTGGCTGAGGTTATCCTCTTTCTCAACGGATACCCAGCACAAGTTGGCGGACATCCCCTTCTTGGGGACTGACCTCTTCGGCCCTGGGTGGAGGGACACCCCAGGGCCGAGAGTCCGATGCAACTCGCGACTCGGTCACCCCGCCCGGAGGGACAAGGCCACTGGCAGCCTTTGCGTAAGCCCCTTGTCCCTCGGCCCCGGCCCGACTGGCCCATCAACTCCAGCTTGAGGGCCAGCAGGCTGCGCTGGGCGTCCTGACCTCAAGCCAGCGGCTTCCTCTAAAGGAAACAGGAGTAAGGCCCAGGAGCTCCCTCGGCCAGTCCCTCCTCCAAGCCTGCTCAGTGACGGGCTGAGAGGCGCTGTCCCCGGCCCCGTTGCCCCTGCCCGGGTTCCCCTGTGGGGAGACGGCTCCACCCCTCCTCCACCTGGTCTGCTTTCCCGGACCTCTGGGTGTCAGAGGTGCTAAGGGAAGGTCCTGCCTCGGGATTGCGAGCAGGCCCCACCCTTTCGAGCCGTTGCCCCTTGGGGGCCATGGGGTCCGCAGCCTTGTTGTTGGCCCCCGAGCCGACTTGCCTGGCCCCTCGAGATAGAGGTGATCAGGAAGGTGGCGGATCCTCCTCCAGACCCTGGGTTCATGTCCAGGTATTCCTGGTCCCTGACGGACAGGGGGGTTGTGCCCCATTCTTGACCCGCACGACGGGATGGTCTCTCTGTCTCAGATATCCCATCTTCAGAACGAGGCATGTGGCTCTATTTCCTGGACCTCCAGGACGTACTTACACTTTGATCCGTCCGTTTTCTTGGGAGAATCCTCCATTTCTTAGGCGGGGATCTCTTTACGAGTTCCAGGTCAGGCCCTTCGGTCTTTGCTCAGCAGCATTCCTGCGGCACTGAGGGATCCGGGCGTAACCCCACCCGGATGGCGGCCTGACTGCAACCCCTCCAGGCGGAGGGGGACGGTCCAGAGTTCTGGCCCTCTAGGTTGCTCTCAGACTGGTCTCCTTTTTACTGGAGCCATGTTGGAACTCATGTCTAAGCAGGTGATCCTTTCTTCGGGACGAAGCTCGACTCTTGAGTCTGAGCTTGGCTCCCGGCGGACAGGGCCGAGGTTCTTCCTCCCTTTCCTAGTCAGGTCTGACTGGGCAATTGCACCCTGCCCGGGACTTCCTGCACCTCCTGGGCCTTGCGGCGGCCTGCACCAGCGTGGTCTGTTTGGATCCGCCGGTTCATGCGTCCCCTTAATGGGGTCTGGCCAGCCAGCGGTCACAACACTGCGTTCCTTTGGACCAGTCCATGACAACAGCCCAGGGGTTGGGGAACGCTCTCCTTCGGATCA
This sequence comes from Neoceratodus forsteri, assembly GCA_016271365.2. Classification (NCBI taxonomy): domain Eukaryota; kingdom Metazoa; phylum Chordata; order Ceratodontiformes; family Ceratodontidae; genus Neoceratodus; species Neoceratodus forsteri. Next base: position 1,736,949,737 of record CM057449.1, read on the forward strand.
TTCCAGCTCATTTGCAGGAGAACATCCCGTTCGTCCGCCCCGAGTCGAAGGACTTCTCCGACCGATGCATCTCGGATGGGTGGGGGTGCCCATCAAGGGGAATACAGAGTGCACCGCCTCTGGTCCTCTCGGGAGTCCTGATGTCTTTCCTACCTGCTGGAGCTCCAGGCGGTCCACTTAGCTTGCACTGCTCGCTCCGTCTTTGTGGGGTCTAGTGGTTTAGGTCCAGGCGGACAATACCACGACCATGTGCTACCTAACCTGCCAGGGTCGGATGAGCCCCTTGCCTCTGCGTAAGGAGGTTCTCCGCATTGGGTCTTTCACGCAGCCGGGAGGCGGTTTCCTAGCCATTTCGATGGCAGGAGCCTCCATCACCCTGGCCGATGCCCTAAGCTGGATAAGGGCTGCGCCTCACGAGTGGTCTCCCTGCCGGAGGTAGCACAAGATCTTTCTCCCTGTAGGCCACACCTCGGGTGGATCTTTGTTTTTCCCTCCAGGGAGAATTCGAGGCCGAGACTGTCTCATGCCCGGCCCCTCAGCACGGTTCTCTGTAGGGGATGCCTTTGAGGCCGTGGACCCCGGGCCTCTTCTACGCCTCTCCCCCATTTCCCTTGACCCACAGGCAATTCAAGGAGGGACTAGGCGCAGGTGATTCTGGTAGCCCCAGACTGGTTTTGCCAGCTCTGGTATCTAGCTCTCCTCAGTCTCAGACCCAGGCTCCCGAGGCGGCTTCCAGCCCGCCCAGTACTGATCTCTGTTGTTAGGGGAAGGTACTCCATCCGGACCTTCAATCCCTGCACCTGACGGCCTGGTCCCTGTGCAGCTAGTGGCCAGGCCTTGGGTCTTCCGGCAAGGTCCTCGATGTTTTTGAGGCATCCTGCCAGGAGTCGACCAGATATGCTCGCCTTCAAATGGAAGAGTTCTCTATTTGGTGTTAGGATAGGGCCTGGTCCCCTCTCCTATTCCTCGGCGAGCATTCCGGACTACCTGTGGTCCATTCTTTCTTGAACAAGGGCTTCGATCGATGACCCTCAAGGTGCTCCTGTTGGCCACTCCTGTCTTCCGGGCGTGGACCGGAAGGTAGTCGGTGGTGCAGGAAAGGTGGTCTGGCGCTTTCCAAGGCCTTGATCACACCTCCCCTCCGGGGAGAGTATCCCCATTTCTGTGGGATCTTACGCTGGTATGGGCTTAGCTCACGGGCAGGCCGGTCGAACCTTTGCACAGGTGTGGGTTCCCACCTGTTGTGGAAGAACACCTTCTTGGGGCTACCATGCCAACCAGAAGGACGGGAGAGTTCCAGGTGCTCCTTTGAATCTCCCTATCTGGTCTTCCACAGGGACAAGGTTGTCCTGCGCCCCAACCGAAGTTCCTTCCGTAGGCGGTGGCGGAGTTTTTCCCTAACCGGGTATTGTCTCTGCTGGGGTTCAACCCCATTCACACCTCGGAGGCCGTATATAGGATCCATTGGGACCCTATTTAGCGCTCGCCTTCCCAGGGAGTGTAGAGCTGAGGTTCGGCAGAGGTTCGCCAGCTGTTTGTCATCTACGCTGAAGCCGCACCTGGCAGACCTGCAGCCAAGCGGACGACGAGCGGGTGGGTCACGTCCTGCATAGATCTCCGCTATAGGTAGGCAGGCATGGAGCCCCCCAGAGGGATAAGTGCTCATTTTACCCGCCCTTCCGCTGTATCGGTGGCTGCTTCCGAGGATACCCCTGTCCAGGATATCCGTAGGGCTCCTACCTGGAAGCAGGCATACCGGCTTCCCCCTTCCACATCGACCTTGGGTCACACCGGGATGTTGGTCGGGGCCTCTGTTCTCCAGTCTTTATCCCTAAGTAAGGGGTGTGCGCCTTGCCTCCCTCCTCCCGGAGAACTGCTAGGAGTCTTCCAGAAAGTGTGAATGAACAACATATCCATGTCCCTAGAAATACAGGTTACTCACCTGTAACAGGAGTTCTAGGAATGGTATATGTTGTTCATCCACACGACCCACCCGGCCTCCCCGGCTTCGACGCACAACCTGGCTTCCAGCGGCTAGATCTGCATCATGGGCGGAGCCGAGTTTTACCACCCGGTGGGTGGGAGGAGCCAGCTTGAAGACCTTCCGGCAAGATTTAAAGTGGCAAGGAACCTGCCAGAAAGTGTGGATGAACAACATATACCATTCCTAGAACTCCTGTTACAGGTGAGTAACCTGTATTTTTACGAGCATGCGTTGCGCAGTTCCTACGCATGCTCGTAAGTTTGCGAAATTTCAATATTTTCACTCCAGATTTTCAACATTGCCAGTTTACCAGACCTCCTTATGAGCAGTACAGTTGTCATTTTTCACATCTCGCCCACAACGTGTTTCTGCCCATGTAGCGCACAATGGCGCAGTTGGTGTGCGAAATCAATTTATGGGACATGTTAAGAAAGTCACAGTGACACTGGTTATGAGCAGAGGTGTTAAAATGGATATGTTGAAAATTTGGTGAAAAATTCCCAAAAATGACTGTTTTAGGGCGCCGCGTTAGCGGATTCGTATGCTGCGTTGGCAAGTTTGTGAATTTGTAATATTTGCACCAGATTTTCAACAGTGCCATTTTACCGCACTTCCTTATGAGCAGTACAGCTACCATTTTTCACATCTGCTCCAAAATGTGTTTCTACACATGTAGCGCACTAATGGTACAGTCGGTGTCATGTAAAACAATGTTTGGGACAGATTAAGAAAATCACAGTGACACTGGTCATGAGCAGAGGTCTTAAAATGGCTATGTTGAAAATTTGGTGACAAAACTCCATGAAATGACTGTGTTACGAGTGAGCATTGAGCAGTTTCCACACACCCTCGTACGTTCATGAATTTGTAATATTTTCAGTCCAGATTTTCACCAGTGGCATTTTTCCACACCTCCTTATGAACAGTACAGCTGTAATTTTCCACAACATGGCTGAAATGTGTTTTCACACTTTCAGCACAGAAATGCATGGTGGCTGTGGGAAATCATTGTTCAGGACAGATAAAGAAAATCACACTGACACTGTTCATGATCGGAGGTCCCAAAATGCCTGTGTTAACAATCTGCTGTAAAAAAATTCCCGAACTAATTACATTACGGGTGTGCGTTGTACAGTTTCTACACACGCTCGGGACTTCACCAGTTTTTTCAAGATTTTCACAGCAGATTTTCAACATTGCCATTTTTTACACCTCCCATGAACAGTACCGCTGTCATTTTTCACATCCTGTTCGGAATGTGTTTTTGCATCTGTGGTGCCAAATGCCATAGTCGCTGTGCAAAAGCAGTTTTCTGCTAACAAACTGATATTGCCACTGTTCATGAGGTGGGGGTCACAAAAAAATGTTGAAAATTTGGAGTGAAAATACCTACGAATGCCTGAGGTGTTAGGGTTTCCGACCATAACGCCCCACCCTGTAAAGAATGACAGGCATCAGGGGTGTGACTTGGGATTCTTGCCTGTCATGCTCATACCATTCCACCCCCACAAACACCCTGCAGCCAGTGAGAGGCATCAAGGTGTGCCTCGGACTCTTCGGGCCCAAACTTCACCCCATTCTCCTATACCGCACCCATCTCACTGTATTTCCTGATGGAATGGGGTTCGCATAAGGGCCGAAGACCCCAAGGCACACCGTGACACTTGTCAGTGTCTGCAGGGTAGGGTGTTGTGGTGAAATGGCGTGGTCGTTATGCCTGATGACCCAAAGGCACACCCCAATGCCTGTCACTCTCTGCAGGGTGGTGGTGGGGTTGGCTTCAGTTCAATACTTCACTGCCATTCCTACTACGCAGCTCTGTAATTTCTACACTACCAATGCCGATGCCAGCAAGCAAACATTTGGCATTGACAAATGCTTGTTTGTTAATTCTTCCGTGCCTGTCTTTCGTTGTATTTTTCAGGGCACACAGTGATTGCAGTCCATCCGAGGTAGGGACAGTACAGTGGCATGCTAAAGAGTCTAGAGATGCAGGCAGAGCACTGTTGATTGTTAATACTAAAATTTACCGCCTGCCGCATTTTACCTGACTACATGTTCCACAGTATTTAAATTCTTATGTGAGAAGGCAGTACTGAGATTATTCTTGGTGTCGCTGGTGGCGCCCTTGCATTTCTCCCCCCAACGTGCCCAGGACACCGCCAGGTCAGCCGATGCCAACTCCTGTCCATGATCAGCATTTTGCTCCATACTGTATTGTTTTCTGTGCTTACTCAGTGCAGGTTTACTAATTGTTCATTTTTTTGTAATTGTGACATCGGGGTGGGGGGGGGTTGAAGGTGTTGACAGTCGCAGATCAGTGGTCAAACTGGGCTTGTGGTAATGTAATACATCAGTTATAACAAATACAATTTGTGTACAGTGACTCAGAAAAAACATATGTGGTCAGGTGGGGGCTGGAATGAATTGATGGTAACCTTGGATAGGTATTTGTTAGTGGGAAATAAAATTAATCTTTTTTTTTGTTTTGTTTTTATATCAAAAATATATTGTGGACATCCTTAAATGCATCTTAAGACTTAAGTGTGTTCATTTTTCTCAGATATTTATCAAACAGATGTTATAGCTATTTTTTTTTTAATTTTTTTTTTTATTATTCGTATTTATCTGCCTGCTGCGGCGACTACTGGCGGGGGCATCGAACTGCCGTCCCTGCCCGCCGGGAGAGCACCGGGCTCACTCACATGATGGGGGATCCGGCATGGCCATCGCCGATCCGCTGGAGGGTCTCCCCACACCCTATCCAGCCAGACCGGCTCCGGATCCCCCCCAGTGCGATTCCACGCGAGTCCTCCCGGCGATGCAGGGCGTGGCCATCAGGCTACACGGTCGCGCCCAGCCATTTCCACTTTTTCTCCCATTGGGAACGCAGACGTGCAATGATGTCTGCGCACGTGCGTGCTGTCGTCTGCCACGCTCCCCCCCCCAGTCACACCAGTGCAAGCAGTACCCCTGGGCATCCCCAGGGGTCGCCGCAGCGTGGTGTAGATTCCCCAGCCCTCCCCAGGACTAGGAGAGCTGTCTCCTGACGCTCTATCCTAGTCCTCCCCTGCTGACCCCCGACGACCCAGGCTCGTTCCCAAACCCGGGCCGCCAGTGTAGCACGAGGTGTGGCATCCAGTGCCTCAACCCTCAGCGCCACCGGACCGGCTATAGCTATTTTTTTTAATTAGACTAATCTCATGAAATATGTTTGTCACTCACATCTTTTTTTGTTGTAGACATCTCTTCATCTGCAGAAGGTACCAGTTTTCTGAAAGCATGCTTACTTAAGTGAATTTGGGGTAGTAAATTTTTTTTTTTATTGTTGTCAAACCCAGGGATGCCAGAATGAGGGGACTACATACACTTGTGTGCACGTTTTGTAGATCTGAGCCAAGCATTCTGCCTCCTCATAGCAATTCATTACAGTGTCGCCCATGGTCACTCTGATGGTAGTAGAGGGACAAAGGCAGTGACCCTCCTTCTCTAGAGGAGAGAAACATTCTGTTGCTTGATCAGACATCCTCTCCCCTGCCATTCCTTAACAATCTGAGTGTATTCTCTCCCTGGCCTGCTTCCCAAACCCCAAGCAACCTCAGTTAAAGAGAATATTTCAGAATTTAATATTTATACTAAAACTTGGCCTTTACTGACACACAAACACAACTGGCTTATGAATTCTGTGTTGTCTCAGTTAGCAGGGACTTGGTTTTAACAACTAGTAGTACTCTCTTAATGCCATTGTTAGAACCAAGTCTCAGCCAATCAGGTCACAGGGATGTTCTTGCCCATTTCAGGTTAACAATACCCACAACAAGGTGTGGGGTTATAGGCATTTAATCCATGCCTGGGGTGCATTGTGATTCATGAGGCTGCACGCCTGGGGTGGTGTGAGGACACTCAGTCTGTGGACTCGTACCTCATAATGAACCCCAGGCGTGGATTAAATGCCTATAACCCCACACCCTGTTGTGGGTTATTGCTAACTTAATTTCAGGTTAATTCAGTTAGTTTTACCATATGTCACACTGTTAGAAGCATTCACTGAAATCTGCAAAATGCACTGTAAGAATTTATTGCAGCTTAAAAAAAAAAGATAATGTTTTGAATTTCCAATAACTTCCAGTTTAGCTCGTGATTGGCTCTAAGAGCCAAGCCAGAGCCTTGGCTCGGCTCTCCTTCAAAAAATCAAGGCTTGCCCAGCTCTAGTAATACTTTTGTGTGCAACTTTGGATATTGTACTCAGTGCCTAACTTGCTCCTCTCTGTAACCTATTCTACTGAATTTAGTATGCTAAAACTGTATGATACTTGATTTACCTAGTGTTTCTGTAATCTTGGGCTTTGTATAAAAAAAGTTAGATGTTTGTTTTGCTGCTGTACTTTGTTGTCTCCAAGGTCATACCTGAAATTAGAAATGTTTAACTGTCTAGTTTGCTTCCCTGGTCAATAAAAACTAAAATAAAATGTGCTATGAGAGAAGATGTGCATTGACATCACCATAGAGAGCTCCTCATCATAATCTGGAGGATCCGTTGACCCACAGTCAAACTGAACTAGAATTGGGAGGGGGTTAAGAATCCAGAAGAGAAGATATCAAGGCTTGATAAGTGGAACTGAACCTTAACCATTAGACATCCTACCCAACAGACCAGAATGACCTCCAGATCTTCCCTGGGCTTGATTGGGATTTCTCTCTAAGACAGAGTGGCAGAGGTGCTATCATGTTCAGAACCTTTCTCAGTTGTTCAGGCAGAGCAATAGCCTGAGGATGTGGAGCTACAGTGATTAGAAAATGGGAGGATGGGTGCAGAAGGAGCAGAGCTGCATATAACTGCAGGACCATGGGTGTTTGCTAATGAGGAATGAACCACTGGGCCAAGATGGGTAGTTTCTTGGGAATATCAGCAGTGTTCTTGGGTCAACATTGCAAACCTGATGAAGAAAAAAAAGCTAATAAAGTTTACCTACTGAGGAACCATGTGTGGTTGCCAACAACTAATCAGCCACTGGGCCCAGAAATGTTGATTCCCGGGGGTGGTGGGAAATGAACATTGAGAACCTGATGAAGAAATGTATGATAAAAGCCTACTGACTTAGGGGCCATTTGTGGTTGGCCACTGAGCCAAGAAAGGCGTGTTCTTCGGGGGACTTCTGATGTTGTTTTTTGGGTTGATATTGAAAACCTGACTGTTTCTCCCTATGCTTTGGAGATTTTGAGTGGGATTGAGAACAGAATGTCTAAGAGCAAGGAGATAGCTCTCAAGGAACCGCCATAGAAGGTTCTGCCAATAGCCGAGTTGGCACTGACATTGAACCTATTCCGGAGTCCTTTGGAGTGGTGTCAGAGACTGCACTTTCTGACCTGAGGGCAGATCTTATTCCAACTACTAGTAGGAATCGACAGTCTGACTCTGTGTCGACCTAAGATGTATGGAAAGAGTGGGATGCATCCTGATGTTGTCAGTTGTGCAGAGATCAAGACAAAGTTAAATCCTGTTCACAGTCCTGAGACTGACTGTATGCTGATCCCACAGCGAAACGTTACTGCAATCGTGTTGATGCTGACAACATCGACAGATCACTGCAAAGTCCACCCAGGACCCTGGCACTCTTTCTCCCAGTCCTACCCCCCTCTCGAATCAACTCTGACTCGAAGTAGCTGTCCCGCCAGCGAAGCGGTAGCACTACCGCTTGCAGTGCTGATGACCGGGGTTTGGGAGTGAGCCCAGGTTGCTGGAGGTTCGGCCAGGGGGAGGAGGATCGCGCATCCAAAGGACACACTTCTCCTCCGGGGAGGGCTGCTGCTGCCGCTGCCATACCACCACCTGGGTGCACATGGGTGGAGGTGCAGCTGGAAGCGCCATGTGGGAGGGGCGGATGTCTGCAGGGGTCTGGAGCGGCATCATGTCTCATTGTGCGCCATCTCCATGGATCCCATTGCACGCCGATGTACTTGGGGAAGGAGTACAAAAGCAAAATGGCCTCGTTTTGTCGCTCAGCACCAGTGCTCGGACCGGGAGCAGCCTGACACCAGGGTTGATCGGTGGGGAGGATTGAGTCTCCCCCCTTCCCCACCCTGGGGGCCAAACCGCAGCAGGATTGGGTAGCTGCACTTGGGCGAGGAGTGGAGAGGAAGGGGGCACCAAAAAATATAAATTAAAAAAAACCCTCTAACTCGGAGTTGATAATCTCTAAGTCTGGGGGATGAAGGGGGCAGAGCCCCCCAGAAAACAGACAGGTCTCCAGACGGATTTATGCCAACTGCAATTTGTGGTCAACGTAAATCCATCACTGTAACATTGGTCGACAAAATGTTTGTCAAACTGGTGTCATAGACCTGAGATTGAGGCACCTCTCACTCTCAAGAGTGGCAGCACATCTTCAAAGACTTTGACGTCAGTCAAGGACTTTTTTGGATGCTGCTAACTCTTAAAACAGACTGCATATTATGAGCCCATCATCATGGCTGATACCCACAGAGGGTCATGGATGGTGATGATGCCCCTGTCAAATTAATACTTAAAGAGCTCTTCGGTCTGGGATATCCTTGATCCTCTTATGACCATGCAGCTATATGAGCCTAAGATCCTATGGCCTCAGCATCGAGAAGTCAAGCAGAAGGAAGCTCACCTTCTATAGTTCTCTCAGCTTATTCCTAAATTGACTTGTGCTGCATCCACTTGCACAAGATGCAGGTATCGTCGAGGCATAGTCAGGATGCATAGGAAGACCAGGAGTAGTTGTAAAATTCACAAGTAATGTTTTATTATTATCAATAACAGTAAAATAAAAAATAAAAATTGCTCAGTGTAACTATTTACAAAGGCAGTACAAACAGAGAAACAAAATCCTTTGTCTGAGGATATCTCTAATTCTAAATTTCAGTCTCTGCCTCTCTCTCTCTCTAGCAAAAGTATTACTGCTCTTTTTATGAGTCTTTGCCTGGGAACTTGTTAAGGAGACATCCTGTTTTTCACAAAATGTTCTTGTCAGTTTCTTTGCAGAGCTGGCTTGCAAACAGAACAGGGTCCCTAGTTGGCCTCCTGCTGACAGCTCTGCAAAAGAGTTTGCAAACATGCCTGAGGGGAGCTCAAACTGTATCTCAGGTTAACCCCCTAAATTCCAAATAGTGTTTTGCAATCATTTCAACAGTATAACTGTATACATTTTCAAACCATGCCTGAGGGGAGCTCAAACTGTATCTCAGGTTAACCCCCTAAATTCCAAATAGTGTTTTGCAATCATTTCAACAGTATAACTGTATACATTTTCAAACCAAGGGATGCCAGTTTCACAAAAAGATTCACATATATTTTATAATCACAAATACACAAGAAGGAAGAAAGAAACAGCAAGTGAAGGCATAGAGCTAGCGAGAGGCAGATAATCACAAGATCTTCAGAGTGATCAGTTCCTAGGTCTCACAAGAACATTTGGTTGCGCAACCAGACAGACAATAGACGGAAAAGGAGAGGATAGAACAGATCCTTGCATTTAACTCTTTCTGCATAACAAATGGGACAGGGCCTTATTCAACCCTGTCACATACTCCCTCTTTAAAAGGGGACCTGTTTTAAAAAAACAGGTTTCCAAAACTTTGTATTAATTATTTTCTAACATTAGCTTATAACCTTTACAGTTCAGTGCATATGCAGTAAAGCAAATGGAGAAGTTTAAACTGACACCTTTTGTTTTTTCAACCTTCGGAATTCTCAGTTCCTGATTTTCTAATCTTGACAGAAAATCAGCATTGACATTTTCTTTCCTAAATTTATGCATCACTTTAAATCTAAATGGCTGTTGTGCCAGGTACCACTGTGAGAGTCTGGAATTTTTATCCTTCATTTGGTTAAGCCAACAGAGAGGATTGTGATCTGTTACAAGTACAAAGTCAGCTCCTAGTAAATAAAACCTAAGGGACTCCATGGCCCACTTTGACATCTGTTAAGTACTTGCCCCAGTTTGCTAAGGACAAATCTGCTCCAGTGTCCCTCTCCTTACTATGGCAGTTTCTTGCAATATGGCCTGGCTTATTACAGTTATAGCAAATAAAGTCTTTGGGTGCAGATCTTTTACCCCCACCAGAGTTTTTATCAGACTTGGAGTTAAATCAGAAGTGTCTTACCAGTGCTTGGCTGTGTAAGGTATGCTTCGATATCATCTAAGGGACACAACTTTATAAGTTTAATGTCTTAAGTTGTTTGTGTCTTGTTGCTCTGCTGAACCTGTGCCAGATCCTTCAGAATTGCTAACTTGCAAGGCATCCAGCCATTTCTGCTCCTGTCGCTGCATCTCTTCTCTGTTTCCCTGTCTCTCTCTGTTGTACAGCTCACTATTGAAAAAGGCAGTCAGACTTTCAGGTTCTGTCATTGCCTGTTCTTTTTCCATTACTGGTGCTGGCTGTACGGTCTCAGCTTGGACTTCTGTCTTTGCTAGTTTAGCAGCCATCCATCTGGTAATCACTCCTGGACTTACTGCAGAACCCATACGGATATGGATATGATGTTCTATCTACACTTTCTGGCAGATGCCTTTCCCTTTAAGGATCGCTAGAAACATCTTCAAGCTAGCTCCTCCCACCCACCCGGGTGGTAACTCCCATGGCTCTTCTCCATGAAGCCAGATCTTTCTTTCCACTGGAAGATTCAGGTTCCCTCCTTACTGCTTCCACGTTGAGTAGGCCCTAGCGCTTAAATCTTCGGATTTACTTCCAAAACTTACACTAAAACTCATTTGAGTTTTGTCTTCATCTCGATCTTTGATCACGACTGCGATGGAGGATAAAACCTTGCCCCGGTTTTGACGGTGCCCTTGCGGACAGAAGATGCCCCATACGGACCCTCACACCTCGTGCGTCTACTGTCTAGGCCACAATCATGATCCTCAGGCCTGCGACATTTGTCGGTTGTTCCACCTGAATGTTCTTGATGACCGTGCTGCCCACCTAAAGTTGGGCCGACCAGAGAAACGGTACGTGCCGGTCAAATCAAAGGATGCCCACTGGATGGTCTCTGCGTCTGTGGGGTCTACCGAGCAGTCAGAACAGCTCAGGGCCTTCAAGGAGGAGGTGGCCCAGGTCGCTGCTCAATCCTCTTCTGCCTCAGCATTTTTGTCCGCTCCATTTGGGCTCCACCTATTCGGCCTCTTTCAAGGAGCTGTGCCAGTCCCTCTGCACCAAAGGAGAAGGCCCTGCTGAGCCACACAGTTCCTACTCACGCAAGAAGGAGTCCAAGAAGGACAAAGAGAAGACTCATTGTCCATGCTTCTAGGACCGGGAATGTTTCCACTGTCCGGAAACTTTGGTTTTTGGCTACGATCAAAACCGCAGCCTTGGTCGCTGGCTTCGCGGTAACCCTGTCAGACCAGTTGGCTGAGACACTGGCCAACAATGCGGCCAAGATTTTTCTTGACCCTGTCAACCAGTTGTCATTGGAAGAGGCCAACAACTCTCTTTTCAGGACTTCCGGTCCTGCCGGTGACCGCTGACAAGTTGGCCCAGTTTGCTGAGCCAGAACTGCTGGTTATCAACCGACACCAGGAGGAGCAGCAGACCTCCTTGGCTCCCTCCAAGGCCCCCCTGTCGGCACCACCGATGGCCGAGGTCAAGGTCTTGGTCATCTTCGACTTCGGGGTAAAGCAGGTCCCACCGACATTGGCGGTCTCGCTCTGAGCACCATGGTAAGCGGTGATGCTGCTACTCTTCTTCACCCTCCTCGGGTGAGGAGAGGCTTTGGCGCAAATTGTGTTGACGCTACGAAGACCTCATGTGGCAACAGTTAGTTCTGTCCAGGCCGAAGCAGACACCTGCTACCACCCTGGCCATTACCTGGCTGTCACTTGAAGACCAACGCAACTCCCTCAGTGGAGCTGGTTGACACCATTCCTCCCCCAGCGGAGCTGGTTCAGACCCCATTGGCTTGGCCGGAGCAGGCTTCTCCACCGATCATGGTGGAGCCACCACCTAAACAGCTGACAACCGGGGCTCCGACCAAGGAGTGTCAGCCAGCCAAGGGGCTTCCCCATTGGCTGTCGGTCACCCTTACGCCTGACTGTCCACGGCGGGTCGTGGGTGACATGGGTGGCTGCCTGCTTTATGTGGACTCCTCGGAGTCCGAGGATTCCTCCTTGCACTCCCATCCACTGAATACGGAGTCGATCGGGGATCTTTCCATGGACGAAGGCATGATTTCGTTCATGGGCATTCTTCGCCTCATGTCCGAGTCTACGGGGATGACGCTGGAGCCCATCCAAAAGCAGGCTCGATATCCCCTCACAGAAATTCTGGACAAAGGGGACTCTCCAACAGAGGTCTTCCCAGTGGCCGAGGCCATTGTTGGCTCTGCCCTGGAGCTTTGGCAGTGCTCTGCTTCTTGTCCTGTGCCCTCTGCCCAGATGGCCCGAAAGTATACAGTGTCCACTGGTACTCTTTCAGGGTTCACCAAGCATCCCTCAGTTGAGGGGCTGGTGGCTGACTCTGTGTTTCGGCGCTCAGGCAGTACCGTTGATGTCAATAGATCACCGGACAAAGAGTCCAAGAAATTGGACCATTTGGCCAAAAAGGTCTATGCTGCCTCCTTGCTAGGTCTCCGTCAGGCGAGCTCAGCAGTCTTGATGGCACACTTCTCTCATGCCCTATTAGGCTCCCTGGACGAGGTGATCCCTCACCTTCCTTCAGACCACAGTCAAACAGGTCCAAGACCAGGGTAGGGCAGTGATGAAACAGCAACTCCAGATGGCTCTGGATATTGGCGATTCTTGTGCCCGCTCAGTGGTGACCGAGGTTGCCATGTGCCATAGGGCTTGACTGCGGATCTCGACCTTTACAGCAGATACCCAGCACAAGCTGGTGGATGTTCCCTTTTTGGGCACCAACCTATTTGGGCCTGGTGTGGAGGGTCACCTCCAGCACACTGAACAGTCCAGTGCCACCCTGGACTCTGTGACATCCGTCCAGAAGGACAACAAGGGCTCTAAGCAGCAGAAGCACAAGCCCTTTTGGTCCTCCACCCCTGCAGCAAAACCAACCCAGCATCAGTCTGGCCTGCAGGCTCAGTTCTGGCGACCTCAGGCCAAGTCTGTGGCCTCGGTGGTCAAAAAGCCCAGAGGGAAGGGACCCAGTGGCTCCTCGGCTGGCTGCTCCTCCTCCAAGCCTGCTCAGTGATGGGATGGGGATTGCCACTCTCATACCCATCACACCTCCCCTGGGTCCTCCTGTGGGGGGGCCGGCCACACCACTTCCTTTCCGCCTGGTCTGCTGTTACCACAGACAGGTGGGTTCTGGAAGTGGTCAATCATGGTCTGCCTGTGGAATTCGAGCAGTACCTCCAAGCCAAACCCGCGCCCCACGGGAGAACTTGGTATCTGCAGACACTAGGTTGGCTCTTCGAGATGACATAGCCCAGCTTCCCCGAAAGGAGGTCGTGGTCAGAGTTGTGGATCCTCCGGAACATCCAGGGTTTGTCTCGAGGTACTTCCTGGTGCCAAAGCGGATGGGGGGGGCTGGTGCCTCATTCTAGATCTGCATGACCTGAACAAATTCCTCAGGTCCCGAACCTTCAGGATGGTAACTCTGTCCCAGATTATACCACCTCTGGAGCAAAACATGTGGTTTTGGTCTCTGGATCTTCAGGATGCCTTCTTTCACATCCCGATCCATCCGTCCCATTAAAGGTTCCTCCGCTTCCGAGTAGAGGGGGCCCTTTATGAGTTCCAAGCCATGCCTTTCGGCCTTTTCTCAGCCACCAGGGTCTTCGCCAAATGCATAGCGGTGGTGGCAGCTTATCTGAGGTGCCGAGGGGTTTGGATGTACCCCTACCTGGATGACTGGCTGATAGCAGGTCCCTCCAGGTAGGAGGTGGAGTGGTCCAGGGACCTGGCCCTCCAGACCTGCATCGACCTTGGCCTCCTGGTGAACGAGGCCAAGTCGTAACTCGTGCCCTTGAGGGTGATCAGTTTCATTAGGGCAGAGCTCAACTCGTGCTGGGCCAGAGCTCAGCTCCCGGTGAACAGGGCAGAGGTTCTCTCCTCCTTTGCCCAATTATTTCTGGTTGGGCACGTGCGCCCTGCTAGGGACTTCCTGCACCTTCTGGGTTACATGGCAGTTTGCACCAGCATGGTCCGATGGGCCCAATGGCATATGCGCTCCTTCCAATGGGAGCTGGCCAGCCAGTGGTCTCAGTGCAAAGGTTACTTTGACCAGATGGTCACTGTGACCCAGAGGATGTGGGACGCCCTCCAGTAGTGGCTCATCCCAGAACATCTGCAGGAAGGGATCCTGTTTGCCCTGAGCCGACGGTCATCCTGATGACTGATGCGCCTCTCATGGACTAGGGTGCCCACCTGGGGGAACACAGAGTCCACAGGCTGTGGACCCCTCAGGAGTCCCAATGCCACATCAACCTGCTGGAGCTCCGAGCAGTTCAGCTAGCCCTGACCGCATTCGCTCCATTTGTCCGGGGTCAAGTGATCCAGATGGACAATACCAGGACCATGTACTACCTCAACAAGCAGAGTGGGACGCACTCCTTGCCTCTGCAAGGAAGCTCTTTATGCATCTGGACCCTCGTGCGCAGCCTGGAGGCAGTTCTCCTAGCCATCCATGTGGCAGGAGCCTCAAATCAACTGGCTAACACCCTCAGCCGGGTGGGCGAGGCATCTCATGAGTGGTCAGTCCACTCAGAGGTAGCTCACAGTCTCTTCTCCCTGTGGGGCACCACTCAGGTGGACCTGTCCACCTCCAAGGAGAACACAAATCTGAAGCTGTTTTGTGCCCACTCCCATCAGCAGGGCTCACTGAAAAGGGATGTCTTTTTAAGACCGTGGATCCCAGGCCTCTTTTTTGCCTTCCCTCCAGTTCCCTTGATCCACAAAGTGCTTCTCAAGGTCGTGACGGACAAGGCATAGGTGATCTTGGTGGCTCTGGACTGGCCCCTCCTTTTTTGGTACCCCGATCTCCTCAGCCTCAGCAACAGGCTCCCGAGGCATCTTCCAGCATGCCCTGACCTGCTTTCCATCAATCAGGGGAAGGTACTCCATCTGGACCTTCAGTCTCTGCACCTGACAGCCTGGTTCCTGAGCGGCTAGAGTTCCAGGCTTTGGGTCTCTCTGAAGATGTCCTCCCCATGGTGGAGGCATCTAGAAAGGAATTAACCAGAAAATGCTATGCCTTCAAATGGAAGAGATTCTCCATTTGGTGTCAGGGCAAGGGGTTGGACCCCTCCACCTGTCCTGTAGCCAGCATTTTTGACTATCTGTGGTGTCTCTCCCAAGGGGGACTTCGGTCGATGACCCTTAAGGTGCATCTGGCAGCCATCTCTGCTTACCAGGCGTCGGTTGGCCAGCAGTCTGTGGCACAGGAGAAAGTAGTCTGGTGCTTTTTCCAAGGCCTTGACCACATTTTCCCTCCGTGCATGAACCACCACCACCACCGTGGGACTTGTTGCTGGTTTTGGCAAAGCTCATGGGTGAGCCATTCGAACCGATGCACAGGTGTGACATGTCTTACCTGTCGTGGAAGACCACCTTCCTGGTGGCTATCACATCAGCCAGAAGGATCAGTGAGCTCCAGGCGCTCTTGATGGAGTCTCCTTACCTGGTCTTCCACAGTGACAAGGTTGTTCTGCGCCCCAACCTGAAGTTCTTCCTGAAGGTTGTGTCAGAGTTTCACCTGAACCAGGTGATGACTCTACTGGAGTTCTTGACCAGTCACACCTCAGAGGCCGAACACAGGCTCCATACTCTGGATCTGAGTTGAGCACTCACTTATTATACAGAGCGCATGGCTGGAGTTCATGGAGAGGTTCGCCAGCTGTTTGTCACCTATGCTGAAGCTGCACCTGGCAGACCTGCAGCCAAGTGGATGATCGGCAGGTGGATTACATCCTGCATTGATCTCTGTTATTGGCTGGTGGGTAGGGAGCCTCCTAGAGGGTTGTGGGCTCATTCCACCCACATACCGCTGTGACGGTAGCTGCTTCTAAGGGTGTCCTTATCCAGGAAGTCTGCAGGGCTGCTACCTGGAAGTCAGCACACACCTTCATTTTCCATTACCACATTGACCTAGAGTTACATTGGGATGCTGTTTTTGGGACCTCAGTTCTCCAGTCTCTGTTCCCTAAGTAGGGGGTGTGCATCTTGCCTCCCTCCTCCTGGAGAACTGCCTGGATTCTGACAGAAAGTGTGGATAGAACATCATATCCACATCCCTAGAAACACAGGTTACTCACCTGTAACAGTAGTTCTTGGAGTGGTATATGTTGTTCATCCACCGGACCCACCCAACCCCAGCTTTGGCACACAAACTCTGCTACTAGTGGGCAAGGTCTGGCGTCATGGGGCAGAGCCATGGCAGTTACCACCCAGGTGGGAGGAGCCAGCTTGAAGACATTTCCGGCGATCCTTAAAGGGAAAGGCAACTGCCAGAAAGTGTGGATGGACATCATATACCACTTCCAGAACTACTGTTACAGGTGAATAACCTGTGTCTTTCTTCTGTGCTTCTCTGGTACTAGGTCTAGTACCCACACCTAGCTTATTGGTATGCATGGCGTAAATCCCACTGTTGACATCATCTTTCGTCGAGGCATAGGTCAGGAAGCATAGGAAGATCAAGAGTAGTTGTAAAGTTCAAAAGTAACATTTTATTATTATCAATAACAGTAAAATAAAAAATAGATATTGTTCAGTATAATTATTTACAAAGGCAGTATAAACAGAGAAAACAAAGTCCTTCGTCTGAGGGTATCTCTAATTCCTAATTTCTGTCTCTCCCTCTTTCTCTAGCAAAATTATTGCTGCTGTTTTTATAGGTCTTTGCCTGGGAACTTGTTAAAGAGAAATCCTATTTTGCACAAAATGTTCTTGTCAGTTTCTTTGCAGAGCAAGCTTGCAAATAGAACAGGGTCCCAAGCTGGCCTCTTGCTGACAGCTCTACAAATGTGTTTGCAAACAAGCCTGAGGGGAGCTCAAACTGCATCTCAGATTAACCCCCTAAATTCCAAATAGCTTTTTGCAATCATTTCAACAGTATAACTGTATACATTTTCAAACCAAGGGATGCCAGTTTCACAAAAAAGATTCTAATATATTTTATAACTGCAAATATGCAAGGAGGAAGAAAAGACAGAAACAGCAAGTGAAAGCAGAGCGATGGCGAGAGGTAGAGAATTGCAAGACCGTCAGAGTGATCAGTTCCTAGGTCTCACAAGAACATTTGGTTGTGCAATCAGACACGCAAGAGACAGAAAAGGAGAGGATAGAACGGATCCTTGCGTTTAGCTCTTTCTGCATAACGAATGGGACAGGGCCTTATTCAACCCTGTCACAGCAGGTCATTGAGTTGCAGTCATGACCAGCCTGATACACAGGTTATGCTTGTCACTGATGGACATTTTAGATCTGCAGGCTACACACCTCAGTCATATTGCTTGTGGAACCCAGGATGGGGAACAAGGAAAAGCATTGCCAGCAGAGGAGTCAGCTCAGAAAGGTCAACATCCAGACACAAATGTTGGAAAAATTTGCATAGTCCTTTAAACGCAGCAATAGCAGCGAGTGAAGTTTAAGAATTCTTTTTAGGAAAAAAAAGAGATCCGGAGAGCAAGGAGCATAGGCTAGTTATATGGTGGGAGGAGACAGTTTGGAATTCTTCTCAAGGCTTTCAGCATGTGTAGACGAACTACCCAAACGTGGATAGTGAACAAAATCCAGGCATTTAAAAGTACTGTATTATACTTTGACTGTGTTTAAGCTAGGACATTTTAACTGGAAATAACATGCTGTTATCCTGCCCCCCCCCACCTTTCCAGTGCAGCAAGGACCTTCAACAACCCTGACACAATGCTGCATCCTGAGTGGTCAAAACATGGTCACATGGGGTGGGATAGCGTAGCATATGTCTTCAATACAGAGAAAGCAAACCTGCTTATTGAAATTGCACCTAATGTAGTCTTTCCCATGTTATTGGTTTGACCAGTGCTATAGTATGTTATTTATATGTTTTAACTTTTTATATATTGAATTTTCCATACTCTGGATTTGTTGCTTGTATCTCATGTTCCCCTTTTTCCTAGGACACATCTGAAGATGTTTATCTCCATGTTTTTCCTGGTTAAATAATTTCAGTACATAATTTTAATAAATGTTTTCAGCAAAATGAAAAACATTGTACGAGAAGAATAACACACTCCAGAGTTTGGGTATCAAAGTAAAGAATAAGGTGCAACAGAGAATGTGTTACACCTTGTTATAAAATGGGCCATGAAAATCCTGTAACCTTAATTGGTTAAACATGTCTCATGACCATTGATTATTTTCTGACAGCTATGCACCTCTTCCAGTCCCATCTACTGCTGCTCCTGCAGTCACACTAGCAACCAATCCCCACGATGTGGGACCCAGGAGTCCCCAAGGGCCATCACATAGGATGACAGGGAAACATGGTGCTTTTTCCTTGGGATTCTCCCCAGGGTCTCAGTGACATGGTCACACATGCGCGCTAGCACCAGCGACTCCTCTCCACCCACCAGACCCCCATCTGCTCGTGCTACCACTGAGCCTCCACTTGGTGGCAGCCAAGGGCCAGGTAGACTCAGCTCCCCTACCCGGGACTAGAGAGCTACCAAGTGGCTGCTCATTCCTCTTTCAGCCCTCCCCCCTCCCGGTCAGTCTCTGGTGGCCCGAGCTCATTCCCAAATCCGGGTCACCGGCATGGCAGAAGTAAGGTACTCGAAGCACCTCAGCCCTGTACCCCACTGGGCCAGTCTACATATTTTTTTAACAAATGAAAGCACATTTTTTAAGTGGGATAACACACTCCAGGGTATGCGGTCATAAGGGAATAACTCACTTCTCAGGTGTTTGGGGCACTCTGCTACACCTCTTGCTTAACAGCCACCCAAAGAGTTATCCCTTACTCAGCATCCCAAGTGGTGGGTGTCTAGCTAAGGGTAGTCAGCCAGCATTAGAGAAGGTAAACGCGGTACAGTGGAGCCCTGTTAAAGACACAGCCTAAATGTTCATCAAATGTATTCATGTATCAGGATTATTCTTTTATAAGATGTTGATTTAAAGATCAACTGCACATATATTATAAGCATAACATAACACCAAAACGCAATGACAGCGGCAGCCCTGAAACTAGCCACAGGCAGCTCAGTCTTATCCTCAATAGACTATTACTCTCGGTATTACTCTCGGTTATTAAAGTGGAAGCAGGCACTAGGCCCATTGAGACCACTTTCCCCACAAAAGTGGGGGATATCAGGTATAACTACCCAACAGTACCCTATCTAGTTCCAATTTAAACTGGTTACATGATGTTTGCTTAACTATGTACTGTGGCAGGGAATTCCAAAGTACCGCAGCTCTCACGGTAAAATAGTATTTCCGCTTGTTGGTGATTGCTCTTGGTATTTTAATTTGCCTGTTATTACATCTCAGGCTGTATACTTTGTCCAAATATTTAATCCACTTAAATTCATGAGATTTTCATCATTTAGAATATTAAACAACAACAACAGATCACCTCTGTCCCGTCTTGTCTGCAAGTCATATAATCCCAATGATTTTACCCTTTCTAGATATGATAAATGTTTTATTTCCGGTATTAATTTTGTCATTCTTCTCTGTAGACTTTCCATCATTTTTTTATCTTTTTCCAAACATGGTGCCCAGAAAGATACTGCGTAATCAGTGTGAGGTCTAATATAAGATCTATATAATTTTATAATACGTTCTTTATTACGTGTTATAAATGCTTTTTTAATCGCATTAATAATACGATTTCCTGTTTGAATTACTTTATTACATTGGTTACTCCAGTCAAATTTGTTGTTTACTATTACTCCTAGATCTTGTTCATAGCATCCTATCTTAATTTCATTCCCACACAGTATATAATCAACATTGGGATTTTTCTTCCCTAAGTGCATAACTAAACATTTATCTGTATTGAAAAACATGTTGTTTTCTTTAGCCCATTTTTCAATAATCAATAAATCTTTTTTTAATATGTTTATTTTTATTTCAGTATCAACTTCTGCTGAGATTTTAGTGTCATCTGCAAATTTACTTATCGGGCATGAAACTCCCAATTGTAAATCTCCAATAAATATACCAAAAAGAGTAGGACCCAGGACAGAGCCCTGCGGTACTCCACTTGTAATTAAAATGCTAGCAGAGATTGTATCATCTATCCTTACACTCTGAAATCTGTCCCTCAGCCAGGCCTCAACTCATTCAACAGTGTTACTATTAATTACTGACTTGAACAATTTCATAATTAATAGATTATGTGATACTTTATCAAACGCTTTTTTGAAATCCAGAAACACAACATCCACTGGAATGCTTCTATCCAAACTAGCACTGATGTTCTTGTAAAAAGTAACCAGGTTTGTTGTACATGATCTACCTCTTCTAAAACCATGTTGTGTGTTGTCCATTATACCCTTTGTTAATATTTCTTGATCCATTTTTTGTTTTAATATTCTTTCCATGGTTTTACACAAAACGGATGTCAAACTAATGGGCCTATAATTATCTACTCTATTTTTATTTCCCTTTTTATATATTGGAATCACAGTAGCCAATTTCCAGTCCTCGGGTACCTCACCATTCCTATATGATTTATTAAAAATAGTATGTAATGGGCACAAGAGTGCATCCAGGGTTTGTTTATGAAAAATGTATTTATATTATCAGGCCCCGGTGAAGAAGTTTCTTTTAAGAATCTAATTGCATCTCTTATTTCCCCCATGGTTATCTTCTCATACAGTATATACTAGTATGTGTATATACCATTTCATTTATAGGATCTTTACTTGAGAACACAGAACCAAAGTGCTTATTAAATGTATTTCCTATATCTGACCCATTATTAATTTCTATCCCTTCATTAACAATAGTGGATATCGGAAGATTTGAATTCTTATTTTTATTTATATATGCATAAAAAACTTTAGGATTACATTCCATTGCAGACAATTTATATTCAGTCTGTTTTCTCTCTTTCTTAATTAAGAATTTAGTGGTTTTAATTCTTTTTTATACTTATTTCTGTTTTCTACACAAGGATCTAATTTTAACTTTTTATATGCCTTTTCCTTTATTTTTATCTGTTTTTTGTATATTAGGTGTCAACCAAACTGGAATTTTACCTTTATAATTATTTATTTTAATCTTAGGAATATATCTTTGTTCCAAGTCATATATAGTTCCCTTGAGGAGCTGCCAGCACTCATCTGTGCTCTTATCTTTAAATAATAGATTCCAATTTTTTGTAAACAATGCTTCCTTAATTTCCTTATAATTCCCCTTGTAATAATTATAACGATTTATGTTTTTTCTATTGCTGTTTTTGAATTGCTTTATAGAAAATATGACTGCATTGTGGTCACTAGATCCTAGTGGTTCTAATATTTCAATTTTACTAAATTTTTCTGAGATATTTGTTAAAATAAGGTCCAAAATGTTTTTCTTACGAGTTGGTTCTATAACCATTTGTTCTAAACCCAAGTTTATAAATGTTCCCAAATAATTTTGTTCTATATTGGTGGATGCCGTAAGGTTTTGCCAGTCAATACCTGGCAGATTCAAGTTACCCATGACGATTACATCGGATGTTTCAGAGTGATCTGATAAAAATTGTATCAAAGCTAAGTCATAAGCTAAATCATCATTAGGTGGTCGATCGATATTTATTAGTATCAGTTTTTTCTTTAGGTATTGTATCTGTATACAGCAACCTTCTATTTCCACCTCATTTTCCAATAATATAGAAATGTCTTTTGTTATGATTGTGTTCTTTATATAGATACACGTCCCACCACCATTTCTATTACTTCTGTTTTTATAATATAAATTGTATCCTGGGATGGCATTAGACCACTGAGAGGCCTCATTCCACCACGTCTCAGTTATTGCTATTATATCTAAGTTTCCTTGTTCCATTCTCCCAGCTAATTCTGTTAGTTTAACAGTGTTCAAACTCTAGCAATGCACATAAAGAATGCGAGTTCATCATTCAAGGACAAGGGCTCCACTTTATCACTCCTTTTGCCCCCCGCCCCCAGTATTTAGTTTAAACGTTGTTCAATTACTGACAAAAGCTGTTTTCCTAGATAGTGGCTTCCCTTTTACTAAGATGTAAGCCATCCCAGCTAAAAATACTGTAATCATTATAGAACTTTTCCCAGTGAGTAATATAGGTTACATTATTATTCAATGCCCATTTCCTTAGTCAGTCATTTATTTCCTTTATTTTTGCTTCTGTCTTCGCAGAAGCTCGTGGTACAGGCAGAATTTCAGAGAGGCATATTTCTGATTTTGATTACTTTAATGTGTTGACCAGGGATATGTAGCTATTTTTTATGTCATCGGTTGTAAATTTATTTATGTCGTTCGTACCAACATATACCACTACTAGGGGATTTATACCCACATCTTTGATAATATTAGGATCTACTCTCTCAATGTCCCTAATCCAAGCTCCCCTAAAACTTGAACACACTCTGTTCTGTTTATCTGTTTTACAGATATGTCCATCTATGCATTTAATAATAGAATCTCCCAGTACTATAACCTGTCTTGGATCAGATCTTTCAATGTTATCAGTACTCATCTCTAGGGGATTGATCAAATTTCCAGATTCTACTAAAGGATCAGTTAAATTATTGTCCATTGGGGCTAACTGGGTGGTATTAGTACAGCATTCCTCATTATGTACCTGTACAATAGTTGTAATAGTATTCTTCTGATTGATTTTATTGTGTGCCCCTAAGTTATCTGAACAATCCTCTCCATTTATTGTATTCCCATTATGTATTCCTTCATTTTGTAATTCATCATCTAGAATCTGAAATCTGTTTTCCACAGGAATTAAGAATTCCATTGCCCTCCTTCCTTTCTTTGCTTTCCTTTTGTTAATTACTGGACTCCAATCATCACTACTGTCACCACTTTCTTCCCTTGCTCTCTTCAAGGAGTCTTCCTTTATAATTTGTTGACTAATAGGGACTGACAAGTGGGATTTCTTGATCTCATTTAATTTGAAGTGTAAAACCTCATTTTGTTTATTTAAATCAATAACACTTTGTTCCAGTATTTCTGTCTTATTTTTTAGGTCTGCATTCCGAATACATTGTGTAAATTTTAATCCTACAAATCCTATACTAGTCTCCAAACAAAAGTTTTGACACAAAATACATGTCATTGCTATTTCCCCAGTAGATAAGGTAACAATGCCCTCATTAATATTCATTTTTAAATCAAAATAACCTAAACAAACTGTATTATTCAGAATTAGTTATAGTATGGATTCAAACAACCAGCCACCAAAATATGATTTATATATTTATTTCAATAATTCTGGTTAGTGTTATCCCAAGAATTGGTTGTTCCTATACACACTTGTTAGATTAGACCTAAAGGAGTAGCTAACTTTAGATATCTATTTTCAATTTCCTATCCTGCTGTGTAAATAAACAGAGCTGTTCAGCAACACGTAATCTAGTGTGTTTTTATTTACCCCAATCGTATCCGTTTATACTTCCTCCTTAGTAGACTCTGGTTGATCCGCCTGATACGCCAGACATGCTTGACACGCGCTTAGATGCGCATGTCTTTGCGCACGTCTTCGCGCGTGACACCGCATGCTCGCCCTGCTCAGGCTCGCCCCGCTCACCACAGGGCATTCTAAAATATCCTCCCGTGCCCCGGAATAGCTAGTGAGGTCACAAGACCAACAGTCATAATAAAATTGCATAAAAACACAAATTTTTATGTTCGCCTATATTTAGATGCTTTTTTAACTGCCCATTGCTACACTGTGAATGAAAATCCCCGATTTAAAGGTTAAATTACGAGGTTTGTAGTCCTCAGAACCACTGACATGGACTACAGAGCTGCTCTTCCTGCTTCCGTCTGTTTGTAGGGCTCAAGTGTCAAAAGCAGTCAAAAGCAATGAATTTCCAGTACTTAAGTTTTATATACAAGCACAAGTTTCGTCAAAATATCACTAGTAGAGGAGCTCTAACGATTTTGACAGCACCTCAGCTACTTTTAAAAATGCGCTCGCTGCAGGGCGTTCTAAAATACCCTCCTGTACCCCGGAACAGCTAGTGAGGTCAGAAGACCAACAATCGTAATGGTCTGCCCATTTAAGGGGCTGGCTCTGACACTGCCATAAAAAGAGTAAGAACTCTCCTAAATAAGGCCTGCCAACTGACCCTAGGGGCTGACTACCTGACTTATGCCTGTACCCTATACAATGATACAGGGTGGCTCCCACTCCACCTCAGTGTGCAATACCAGTCCTGCCTACTAGTATAAAAAGCAACACTGGGACTTATGCCTGATTCGACCTGCAGAATATTCAAAGCTGCACAACCCATTCAGCAAACCAGAAGAGCGACCAAAGGTGGAATCCTAGTGCCTTTCAAGAGCACAAAGCCTGCCCAGAAATCCCTCTCCTACCAGGGACCCAGGCTGTTCAATGAGCTACCTACTCCCCTCACAGAGTGTACCAAGGTCAGCCAGTTTAAATCAGGGTTACGGTCTCATCTAGAGTGTGAAAAAGTCTGTTGGTGCTCCAACTAATAATCCCCCTACATTCACTGCCTCGACCCCCTCTAGCACCCCCCTAAAACCCTCACTGTTCCAGTTCTCACTCAGCTCCCTCCCCTGAATCCCCACTCTCTTTATCACCTCCATTCTAATTCCCCTTACTCCATCCCTCTGCCCTCTCTCCTCGTCCCCCCATAGCACTTAACCGTGGTGCCACATGTTCTCTTCGACAGAGCCTACTCTGGCTGCACTACTTCTGTGTTCTTACCCCTGTCAAAGCCCTGGCCGTATACCACCCCTCTGACTACAGGATCTCCTCCCAACCTGTCGGTCTCCCTGCACCCTTGCAATGAATTTTAATCCGCACCAACAGTGTGCTGACCTAATGTACCCTGACACCCTAATGTTTGCCGCTGGATTTCGTCTTGTCTTTATTTTTGATTATATGTTCTGTGTTGTGACATTAACTGTAATCATCTGTGATAACTGTGTGATTTTATGTATATTGTTTTGCCCTGAACTGTATTTTACTGTATTGTATTGTATTTGACTGACTGGGAACCTTTGGAAAAGAGTCCCAGACTCAAAGGTGTAAATCCAAAACTGAAATAAATTAAAAAAATAAACATATTAAAAATATTACTCCTTTTCCTTAACATAAGGACAGCCAGGCCTTATTTATTACATATGAAATGAAGAAATTGCGGTTTGTCATGTACAGATACTATTTTTAATGCTCTCCTATTTGTTGATTTCACAGAAAATCCCTCAGACATTTTTTAAAACAGCGGGCAGAATCTTGTGTGAATGCTCATGTCATTCAGGCAACAATGACATCATTTTCCTCAAGGTCCTGGCAGCTCAGTATACACTACACTACACACATGCACACTCCCATAAACATGCATACACATACACACTCCCATGCACACACACTAGTGTACATCAGATTGTAAAATGGCAACAACTCGGGTTTACTTTCAGTTGTCTGAGGACTTTTGCCTATTGAATTTTGTCAATACAGCATTACAGATCAAGATTTAGTTAGTTTTGCTGACCCCACCGTGGCACAATCGCTTCACGCTTGTGGCGTAACGACCTGGGTGAGAGACGGACTCGGCAGCTGGAGGGCTGGCTGGGGAGGAGGATTGGCGCCAGTGGTTGCTCTCCTCCTCCGGTGGGTGGTGGGGTGGGATGCAAGTCCCACTGCTATACCGCCACCTGGGTGACCACAGGTGGAGGTGCAGCGAGACTACGCACAGCAGGGTGGGAGGACGTCTGCCAGGAGCTGGAGCGCCAGCACGCCATGACGTGCTCCGCCCCTAGGCTTCCCAAGCGTGCGGACATCGTGAGGGCAGGGAGACAAGGAAAACAGAAAAACCCTGCACCAGGCTCCCGTAGACGGGACCCGGTCGACCTGAGAACACCCATAACCAGGCTCCATAGAAGGTGAGGCCTTCGGACATAGTCTTAAGGACCAGGAGAGGACTGGGGGAAGTCTCTTTCCGCCCCGCCTGGGGGGGCAAACCGAGGCAGGGTGGGGACAGGCTTGCCGGTACCCAGAGGGAGGTACCTGGGGCGGGACTACGGGAGCATACACGACCTAGGGATCCCAGAAGAAAGGATTCTGGTGCAGTGAGGAGGTACAGGTAAAAAAAAAAAAAGATTTAGTTAATTTCACAGATTAATCAGTAATGTTTAGGGGACAATACTTTGAAATGAGGAGGAAGCTGTGGTGGGCTGCATTCAGGGCAGGAAGAGAAGAAAGGAAACAAAAATGTTCATGTTACGAGCCTGTCATGTTGCTGATTTTTTTTTTTTGGGGGGGGAGTAGATGATAATGAGAACCAAGTGTTGATAAGTTTAGGGAAATTGACAGATTTATTTATTTTATTTATCTTTTAAAGAATCAGAATTACAAACCTTTGAGCTAAGAGCTCATTTACAGAGGGTCCTTGTCAATCAAAGGAGGGGAACAATTATATGAGTTGAGAATAGCAAATGCAGCTAACAGGCATTGTCACAAACATATTAGTAACACATTAACAAACTAATATAATACAAGAAATTGAGTAGTAAAGACAGAGGCAAATTGTAAAGTACAGTCTTAACACAGAGTACGTAAGGAACAAAACACCAGCAGATATCTACTTATAGTGTTTTACTGGAACACTTTGATTAATACCAGAAAACCGGAATCAAAGACTGGTTTTGGACTGCCATGATATGATGTACTGAGCTGCCAGGACCTTGAGGAAAATTATGTCATTGTTGCTTGAATGGAATCAGAACTCACCCAAGATTCTGCCAGCTGGTCTGAAAACGTCTGAGGGATTTTCTGTGAAACCTTCAAAAGAGATAGCAGTAAAATAGCATCTGAACATGACAAATTGCCATTCCTGCTTGTTACTTACAAAATATACAGAGTGGTTGTTCTCATGGTGAGCAAATAAAATACATTAAAAGTATTTTAAAAACGCTGCAATTGCTCTTTAAAGGATTTTGAAAACTAGTGCATTGGCAATAATTTGTGTACAGCAAAATTATTAATTTAGTAGGTCTTTTCTAACAGATCTGAAAACCATGACAATCCACCTTTCTGGACATTGCTTGTGTATTCTTTTAATAGCTTTATTCCTTTGTCAGCTGTTCAGGAGAGAGGGCTTCCCTATACCCAAAAGACACAAAGAAACCTATGC
Organism: Neoceratodus forsteri; assembly: GCA_016271365.2. Classification (NCBI taxonomy): domain Eukaryota; kingdom Metazoa; phylum Chordata; order Ceratodontiformes; family Ceratodontidae; genus Neoceratodus; species Neoceratodus forsteri. The sequence goes on from CM057449.1 coordinate 1,736,976,988, forward strand.
AGGGTAGAACCAGTAATTCAACAGACCTATTATAGTATTCTTTATTCGTTTAAGTGGGCTCCTCTGCATAACACCTGCTGTGCAGTGTCTTATTTCACTAATAGAATGTTTTAGTGAAAAAAATAACTGGAGTGCTTATTTATTAAGTTTTTTATTTCCTGTCAGGTTAATGGGATGCGAATAGAACTGTTAGTGTGTCAGGTAGAGATTTGCATCTGCTGATGTAAGAACGGTTAAGCTGTTTGATCTCATTATGTCACGGATTACATCACCGGCCTCTGTTTGGAAAAGTTTTCCTTATTAGTAGCTAAATTCTGTAGTGCAGACACTGCAAACAGAGCAGAATTAGGTGAGTTTAAGTGCTTCCTTCAGATCTTCCAAGAATCAGTCTTCTTCGTAGATAACTACTAATGGGTCAGTGCCAGAGGCGCTAGGACCCCACGGGAACTGGATATTTTCTGGAGGCCTGGTGGCACATGTAGGGCCTGCACATGTTGCCACATGTGCCCACTGGTATACAGTGGCTCCAGCCCCAACCTCCTCAGTTCCTTGTGCAGCAGTGATGTCGCTGCTCTCCACATCAGTGCCAAAACTTCACTGTCTGTATGACAACAGTATTAAGTTCTTTGGTTTTAGTTGTTAATATACGATACTTTATTTTTGTGTCAGTTTAGTTAAACACAAAAAAATGTACAGTTAATCTTAGCCCTACCTTGTGCTAGCAGTGTCCAACCATGAGAGACGATAGGAAGCCTGAAATTGGAAGTTGCTCTAGCAACAGGGCTGTATCTGGCCACCACCTATCTCTGGGTGGGTGCTCTGGCAATGGGAAGTGCAGTGTCTGGGAGGATGGCAGCCTTCCTGGAGTCTCAAGAAGAAATTATCGAAATTCTGCACATCTCTTCCTGCAAGCATAAGGGAAAGAAACGATGCCAGTCGAGGTTGTCCTTTGGTTGTTCTGCTGTGAGACAAAAGATTTCTGTGGGCCCGGGTCACCCACTGTCATCACCAATGACATGGGGGATGCTTGAGCCTGTGAGGTCTCCGTCTCTGTCCTGGAGCCCCTGTCTGTCCAATAGAGGGACTCCGGTAGGCAGTTTGGCCACTGGGCAGCTTTTATGGAGCAGCATATGAGTCGGGCAGCACCATTTTTGTTGCAGGCTCCTGACTCCTCAGTGTCAGCTGAGCTGGCGCCATTTTCAGTGCTGCTTAACTAAGGTGCAGGGCTGACTTTGACTCCAGTCTTTAGGCTAGGGTTGCTGTTGGCACCGCCAGTGCCTATCCTGCTTGTGGTGTTCCTGTCCCCAGCCATAGTGCCCCTGTTGGTTCCTTCGGGGCCGGCGGTTTATTGACTCCATTAGCAGTGCTGTTTCTGGCACCAGGATCAGGCTTTTCAGGGCCTACTCTGGTGCCCACACTACTGATGGGGACACACAGACTTGTGGTGTTGGGATTAGTCCCTTCAGGGACGGTCCCAGGTCCATCCTTAGTGTTGCAAACAACAAATTAGGCGGCTAAACATCCAAGATTGAGCCAAACACCAGAAGGCTACTCATACAAAATCATACAGTTCGGCTTCCAATCACCACCCTGCAAAGAGCCAGCACAATTCTTGCTCATAGTGTTCTTAATCTTTATTAGATCCGGGATAAGAAAATCACCAGGTAAACCAGGTACATAACAGTGCAGGGGTTACACCCCCTCCCCTACATCACAGCCAAATGTTTTCGTGCCTCTCTTGATTTTTCAAGGCTGAATAGGTGTAGTAAATGTATGTCTTTTATACAAAAATCCCTTAAAAGTGACAGTGCTCAAAAATGTTATTGATATAAAGCTAATTGGTTAAATATCCATTACATACACATCTACCTCATAAAAAAGAAAAGAAAGAGAAAGAACCTCCTAATGCAACCAACAAAAAAACAAGTGTGGACACTATTAAAAGTTTTATATATACATATATATATATTAGTGGTACGGTAGTGCCATTATAGTTAGGGTTGAGGAGACATTTTAAGGTTAAAGGGTCAAATTGTGCACCTTAATAACTTTGCCACCGTTCAACAGATTTGCCTGAAATTTGGTATGCACGATTGGGCATGGTAGATCTCGGGATCTGCCAAGTTTCGTACCAGTCGGTTATACAGCTACGGAGTTATTAAGTGCCAACTAAATGTGCGTTTACGCTTTTTTTGCGAATTCTTTGCTCTCACCTACAGGTCGCATGGTTTGCGAGACCGGTCCGAAAACTTCAGGGAATGTGTGGCCGGGGTGCCCGATGTGCCTTTTGAAGATTTCATGAAAAAATATTAAACAGTTCAAACATTATTCAAAAAACAATTTCCCATTATAAGTAAATGGGAAAAGTTAACAAAAAGTTCGAAAGTGTCGTAAATGCAGTTTTTACTTTCGCAAATGGCCCTTTTACTGTCACAAATCCGCCATTTTGTTTTCAGTTGATCATCAGAAAAATGCTTGGCATTTAAATTTGAGACCCTCTAGCAACCTAATTCTTTTTGTAGTCACCTAGTTGGACCCTGAGGATGCTAGGCATGTCTTTATTTTGAAGTAAAACGCCCCGGAAATATGTTTTTCACATTTCTGGAAAAAGTACTTTCACATTTGCAACACTGTCGCATGAATTTGCAAAAGCTTTTGCAAAGTCCGACAGTACTTTTCTAGGCTGTGGCAAAATTACAGCATTTCTTTGCCACCCTGCTGCAAAAGAATGGTTTGGTCTTTTGGGCTGAAATTTGGAGGGAAAGCAGCCAACATCTCACAGATGTGCCTTTCAGTGTTTTGGTGAAAAATATTACAGGGCGGCATAGTTACGGCACTCCAAATTTGACACTTTTTCCCATAGGATAACATTATGGCGTCTGCCGCATTACAGGAATCCTTTGCTGCCCTGCTGCAAAATAACGGTTTGGTCTTTTGGACTGCAATTTGGAGGGAAAAAGCCAACATCCCATAGATTTGCCTTTTGGTGGTTTAGTGAAAAAATATTACAGGGAGGCAAAGTTATGGCACTCCAAACTTCTCTTTTTTCCCCATAGGATAACATTACGGCTTTCACTGCACCTTTCAGGGCCCGTATCTCGGAAGCAGTGCGAGATACAGACTTTTTGTCAGAAAAATGCTTATCCCCCTTATGGGGCTAAGTACAAAACTAGCCAGGAAAGTCATAAATCATATGACTTTAAAAATTATTTTCTACGTCGTATGGTTCCTGAGATATAAGCAATTTAGTATTCCAACTCCTCATTTTCTGCTCCGAGACCCATTATTATGCATACATTCTTTTTACTCACCGTCTTTCTCTATGCAGCTTTTGGGGAAAACCAGCCTGTGTGCTTACATTACTGTTACCCTTACCGCTTCTGCTTGCAGTTCTGTACCCATTTCGCTTACTGTTCCCGTCTACGGCACCATGTGCGTTACCCTTTGCGTTTTCATTTGCACTTGCGTTTGCATTATTGTAACCATTTGTGTCTACAGTACTGTTTATCTTTGTGTTTCGCTTTGCGTCACCATGCGCATTACCAGTTGCGTTTGCGGGCACCGTAATTCTCAAAAAGAAGGGAAATTAGAGGCAAAAAACTCAGTTTAATGCATTACTTAGGGTTGTTCCACAGTGACAAAAGCGAGGAAATTCGGTGTTAGGGTTGAAAGCCCCCCTAGGACTCCCCCGCCCACACCCCCAATCGACATCGGGGTGCGCACTGGGGTTGTCGGTCCTAACTCTCATCCCATTCTCCTATACCTCTGCTTCTTCACACATCTGATGGGGTGAGAGTTAGGACCGGCAACCCCAATGCGCACCCGATGCTGGTTGGGGGAGTATGGTGAGGTGCCTGGGGGCTTTCAACCCTAACACCGAATTTCCTCGCTTTTGTTGCTGTGTGGAACAACCATAAGTAATGTCATTAAAGTAATTTTGCCTCTAATATATATATATCTATCTATCTATATATATATATATATATATATATATATATATATATATATATATAGTATATATAAATATAAATATATATATATATATATATATTATATAATGCTAAATAGTTAAAATAAAGTGCAAAGGAATTTTAAAGATATTTAAAAAAAGGCAAATTAGATATTATACTTTAAATATGGGCTGGCAGTATAGCATAGAGGTTAGAGGAGTGATGTGTGAACGAGCTGATACATCCAGCAGACCAGACCTGAGTTTGATTCTCACAACCTCCACTTGCATACTGTGTGACTCTGAGTAAGTAACCGCCCAGTGCTCCCAGATCGCCCCTGAAAACAGGCACTTGTGCCTAGTGAGCCTTACCCAGTTACCAAAGACGAAAATAAAAAAATAAAAAAAAATATTAGATACCTATTCTACTCAGGCATTAGTTAGCCAGGATAATAGTATCTAGAGAAAAAAAAACAAAAAAACTTTTAAATATTTTATAATAACGGCCAGCCCGGTGGCGCTGAGGGCTGAGGCGCTGGTACCTTGTGCCACATCGGCGACCCATGTTTGGGAACAAGCGTGGGTTGCCAGGGGTTGGCAGGGAAGGAGGCGGATTGAGCATCCAATGGACTTCTCTCCATCTCCGGGAAGGGGGGTGCCTTCGATCGGTGCGCATCTGACCCCTGGCGGAGGCCGGGGGGTGGCGCAGCACTGCCGACATAACGGGGGGGGCTGGAGCTTGGCAGACACCAGGCGGGATGCGTGCGGATGCGTGCGTGTGCCCATCACCGGCGTCATTGCATGCCAAGCTCTAGCAGGGGAGAAAATGAGAAAGACCCTGGTGGCTGGTCGTGGTGGCTTGATGGCCGTCCCCTGGTGCTCCATTCCCGGAGGTAACACTCTGAGCCGCATCCTGCTTGGGATGGGTGAGTAGGGGGCTATCCGTCATTGCCCCACCGTGGGGGGTAAGCTGTGGTGGCTACAAGGGTGAGGGCCTGAAAGGAACGGAGGCTAGGGACAGCGGCCAGACGAGAAAGGCTGACCAGGGCCAGGGGAAGGAAGAAAGAAGAAAGCAAAAAAAATAAATATTTTATTATACCTGGGGAGCGTTGTCTCCCATAGGGAAACCCAGTTATAATTCACCATTATAATCCGTGGGTTATAATGGCTAACATGCGGCGAGATACCCTTGCTCCATGCAGGCGCAAGCCTCTACTCTTCCCTTTTCTCAGTGCCACTTCGCCACCAGCAGCACTTGGCGCCGCGGTACATAAGTACAGTAAATAAATAAAAAGAACTGGCTTTTTGCCAGTCCTTCCTTAAACAGGCTCCAACAAAACGACCACTGCAAACAGCCATGAGGTGGGTGCTGACAAAGGCGGCCAGCCCAAAACACATTACCACAAATCCAAAAAGTCAGCACTCCACTCCACTCCCAGCAAAGAAAGCACAGAAACATAGAAGTTGTCAGCAGATGGGGACCGTATGATCCATCAAGTCTGTCCTTGGTTTCCAACCCCCCTTACTTAGCTGCCTGCTTGAGTATCCCACATTGTCTGTCTCATGCCTGCTTGAATTCTCCCACCGTCTTGGCTTCCACCACCCCATCCGGCATTCCATGGTTCCACAACATGCTCTGTGAAGAGGAATTTCCTCATATTGCGCCTGAACTTTCCTCCCTTAAGTCTAAGGTCATGCCCTCTAGTCCTGTTGTAGTCTTTTAACTGAAGGAGGTTCTGCACGTGCACCCTGTTATTGCCTGTAAGGTATTTAAATGTTTCGATCATGTCCCCATGATTTCTGCATTGCTCTAGGGAGTATAATTTGAGATAATCTAGTGCTGCCTTGTACAGTTTCTGATGCAAGCCCTGCACCATCTTTGTTGCTCTTCTCTGTACTGTCTCCAGCCTATCTATGTCCTTCCTGAGGTATGGCCTCCAGAACTGGACACAGTACTGCAGGTGAGACCTTACCAGGGACTGATACAGGGGCATGATTACGTCATGCCTTCTGTATGTGATGCCCCTTCCTATGTATCCCAGGATGCTACTATCTTTTAGTGCTGCCTTTCCACATTGTTTACTGACCTTGAGGTCATCTGGTATGATCACCCCCAGGTCTCGCTCCTGCCTAGTAGACACCAGCTGCTCTCCTCCCATTGAGTACAGTTTCCCTTGGTTATGTTTTCCCAGGTGCATGACCTTGCATTTTTTGGCACTGAATTTCAGTTGCCAGGTCCTGGACCACTCCTCCAGTTTACGGAGATCAGCTTCCATGCTATGCTGTCCCTCTGGTGTGTCCACCCTGTTGCCAGTTTTGGTGTCATCTGCAAACAGGCACACCTTTCCCTTCAGTCCATCTGCAATGTTGCTGATGAATATGTTGAAGAGGATTGGCAGCAGAACCGAACCCTGTGGGACCCCGCTAATCACCCTTCCCTCTTCTGACAGAGTGCCATTCGCTAATACTCTGAGTTCTTAAACGTAACCAGTTTCTGACCCAGTTCATTACCTTGTGCCCCGACTCCCATGTTCTCCAGTTTTTTGACTAGTCTCCTGTGCAGAACAGAGTCAAAAGCTTTGCTGAAGTCCAGGTAAACCACATCCAGTGCCCCACCCAGATCCACTGTTTTGGTGACCCAATTGGAAAAATCAACCAGGTTCGTCTGGTGGGACCTCCCTGCCATGAAACTGTGTTGATTTTTGTTGAGCTGACCAGTTTGCTCCAAAAAAGCTGCAATTCTTTCTTTCAGCAGGGATTCCATCAGTTTTCCCACTACTGACGTTAGACTAACTGGACGGTAGTTTCATGGATGTTCCTTGCTTCCACTCTTGTGGAGTGGTACTACTGTTGCAGTCTTCCAGTCCTCCAGCACCTCCCCGCTCCTCAACAATTTGTTGAAGAGCACTGCTAAGGGGGCTGCCAGTTCTTGCCCAAGTTCTTTAAGTATTCTTGAGTGTATCCCAGCTGGCCCCATAGCTTTATCTACCTTTAACTTGTCTATTTCCTCTAGGACCCTTTCCTCTGTGAAGGGACCCATGTCTATTCCTTCAATTGGACACTTCTTTGTGCCTATTGTTGGTCTGTTTTTGTCTGCTTCCTGTGTAAAGACTAAGCAGAAGTACTCATTGAGTGCCTCTGCCTTCTCCCCATCTTGCTCTGTGGGTTGTCTGTCCTTTTTTGCGATTCTAACAATGCCCCCTTTGGTCTTCCATTTTTCTCATATGTACCTGTAGAAGGTATTGTTACCCTTTTTTATTTCCTGAGGTATCCTAACCTCTGTCTGAGCCTTTGCATTTCTTTGCAGGACAAATTGAGATTGTTCTAGCTAGTCCCTAGCCACCCACCCCCCTGCCCTCCATAGTTAATGTCTCTACTCTGCCATCTCCGGCCGTAGTCTACATGCCCCCGATTTAACTTCTCGTCAGTCCCTTTTGTCCTCGCCTCACTAAGACTAACCATCTCTCTACTGCCCCCATTAGATCAGCCTTGCAGGCTGCAAGCTACTCGTCTGGCCGCAGCTCTCCTAGCCTGACTGCCACACCGCCACCTCAGGACCCCACGGAGACTCCTGTAAAGCCAAGTAAGCTTTCAGCTCGAACCATGGAAGCCGAGAGCAGCTGTGATTGGTTACTTGCACAGTGCCGGAACCCCTGATTGGCCCCCTCATTCTCTGTGCTTCTCTGGGCTTAGCGCCCATTCATTTTCATTGAAAAGTGCCAAAAATTTGCTTTTATAGATTGGATTGTGTAATGGTTTCTCTCTCTGTGTAAAATGCCATGTATTTTTTTTAAGTGATAATACTGCCTTAGAACTCCCGCTGTAACTCGGGATTACTGTAATTCTCTGAAACAATTTCTACTGCTTGTTTAATTCTCTTTCTAGCAGCATGGATATGTTGTTCATCCACACTCTCTGGCATGTCCCTTTCCCTCTAAACTTGTGGATGTCTTTAAGCTGGCTCCTCTCACCCACCCGGGTGGTAAATACCTCGGCTCCGCCCCATGATGCCAGATCTTCCTTTCCGCTGGAAGATACAGGTCCCTTGTGCTACTTTTGTACTTCGTAGGCCCTGGTTTCAAAACGTCGGTTTTACTGCAACTTGCTATCAAACTCATTAGAGTTCGCAATTCCGATTTGGATATGGAGGACAAATCGTCCCCCAGATTTCACCGGTGTCCCTGCGGCCAGAAAATGTTGTGCACCAATCCCCACCTAGCATGCGTGTATTGCTTCAGCATCGGACATGACACCTTGTCATGTACAATTTGTTTGGCCTTCCATCCCATCGTTCTGGATGACCGCAAGGCGTGCCTTCAACTGGGGAGACCGTAGAAAAGGAACCCGCCGGTGAAATCCAAAGAGGCAAGGTGGGCGGTTTCCACGGCCACGGGATCTGCCGAGCAATTGGAACAGAAGAAGGCATTCGAGGAGGAAGCGACTCAAGCTTCTATCGGGCGAAGCTTCTTCGTTCCCCACAACCTCGGCTCAACTTTTATGGGCTCCTTTCGGGAGTTGTGCCAGTCTCTCCCCACCAGGGGTGAGGTGCCCTCGGGCTCGCACTCCTCTCACCCTTGGAAGAGGGACAAGGACCTCAAGTATTCTTCCTCCAGAAGAAGACGCTCCTGGGACTGAGAGAGATCCGAGTCCCAGGAACACGTGGTCTCGACTTCGGTCGAGATCGCATCCTCGACTGCCGGCTTCACGGATCTTCTGTCGGGCCAAGGCACCGAGACCGAGGAAATGGCCGAACCGGTCGAGATTACACTCAATCCCATCGAGCCCTTATCGCCGACTCCTGTCGATGATTCTTTAGAAAGGACCCTGGTTCTTTCTTTTCCCGACGAAGAGACTGTACCTTTGCGTAACCTCATCGAGGAAACCGTTCCGGAGCCTCGGTTTTCCCCGACTCCGGCGTCCCCCGATCGAACCAGCCGACTCTGCCGGTCTCGGTCGAGGACCAGGACTCCTTCGTTCAAAAAAACCAAGAAAGGTCACAAACACTCCAGAAAGAGGCGTTGCAATTGATCCTCATCCTCCTCGGATGAGGAGAGACTTCAACGGAAACTCCGTCAACGTTATGAGGATCTCATGTGGCAACAGCTGATTCTGACCGGTCAAAAGGCGGCTCCACCGGCAGCTCTGGCCATCACTTGGCTTCCGCCTCCCAGGCCGACGCCGATCCCTCCAGAACCGAAGGCTTCGGTTCCCCCACCCTTGGGGCTGGCCCGTATTCTGGTTCGGCCTATTACGGTCTCCCCACTGATTTGGTTGAGCCACCGCCTAAGCAGCCTCAGGGAAGGGCTCCCTCAAAAGAGGACTGGACAGACACCGGATTGCCCCATTGTCTGTCCATCACTGTTGTCCCCGATCGCCCTCGGTGCATCGAAGGAGATATAGATGGGAGACCGTTATATCCCGACTCTTCGGACTTGGATGCCACTGGTTTGCACTCGCATCCAGGGGATGACAAGTCATCAGTGGCAGGATTGGAGGAAGGTCCTTCCACTTTTCAGGGCATCCTCTGCCTGATTTCCGAATCGACCGGAATGCCCCTGGAGCCTATCCAGAAGGAGGCAGAATACACCCTTACAGATATCCTCAAAAGGGGGATACCCCAACGGAGGCCTTTTCAGTGGTCGAAGCCATTGTTGGCCTGGCCCTTGAGCTCTGGCAGTGTCCTGCCTCCTGTCCAGCTCCATCTGCCCTCATGGCCCACAAGTATACGGTACCCATGGGGTCCCTGGTGGGGTTCACAGAGCATGCCTCAGCTGAAAGCCTTGTGACTGCTTCTGTGTTCAGACGCACTGGCAGCTCAGCTGACACTGACCACCCCCCGGACAAGGAGTCCAAGAATATGGACCATTCTGCCTGGAAGGTCTTTGTGGCCTCCTCCTTAGGCCTTCATCAGGCCAGTTTGGCTGTTATCATGGCACACGTCTCTCACGCCCTCTTAGGGTCGTTAGATGAAGTCCTCCCTCATCTCCCAGCAGACATGCAGACCACTGTGAAGCAAGTCCATGACCAGGGCTGTGCTGTTGCAAAACAGCAGCTCCAGACAGCCCTGGACATTGGAAATTCCTGTGCCCGCTCCTTAGCAGCCACAGTGGCCACTCGCCACAGTGCCTGGCTGAGGTTATCCTCCTTTCCGGCGGATACTCAGCACAAGTTAGCTGACTTGCCCTTCTTAGGCACTGACCTCTTTGGTCCAGGAGTGGCTGGTCACCTCCAGTGCATAGAGCAGTCCAATGTTACCTTGGATGCTACCTCTGTGAAGGGTTCTTTAGACAAGAACCAGCAGAAGCGCAAGAAGAAGCCTTTTTGGCACTCTTCCCCTGCAGTTAGACAGCCCTCCTTTCAAGGAGGCCAGCTGCAGCAGCAGGCTCAAGTTTGGTGCCCCAGGCCCAAGCAGGGTCCCCAACAGCTCCGTAAAGGAGGCCGAGGTGCTGGTCCTGGAGCCTTCTCCTCTAACCTTGCTCAGTGACAGGTTGGGGGTCGCCACCCCTACACTTGTCACGCCAGCTCTGGGTCCTCTTGTGGGGGGCCGGCTCCGCCACTTTCTTTCCGCCTGGTCCGGTATCACTTCAGACAGGTGGGTTCTGGAAGTGGTCAGCCAGGGACTGCCTCTGGAATTCGAGCAGTACCCTCCCAGCTGAGCCTGCGCCCCTTGGGAGGAAAGGATCTCAGCTTGCACTCAGTCATGACATCGCTCAGCTCCTCCACAAGGAGGCAGTAGTTCCAGTGCTGGATCCTCCTACAGACCCAGGCTTTGTGTCCAGGTATTTCCTGGTGCCCAAGCGGATGGGTGGTTGGCACCCCATCCTAGATCTCCACAACCTAAATCAATATCGCAGGTCTCGCACCTTCCAGATGGTAATTCTGAACCAGATCATACCATCCCTGGAGCAAAACATGTGGTTCTGTTCACTGGATCTACAGGATGCATTCTTTCACGTCCCAATCCGTCCGTCCCACCAGTGGTTCCTCTGCTTCAGGGTCAAGAGGACCCTGTACAAGTTCCAAGCCATGCCATTCAGCCTGTCATCGGCCCCTCGGGTTTTCGCCAAGTGCATTGCAGTAGTGGTGGCCCATCTTCGGCGTCGAGGAGTTCGGATATACCCTTATCTCGATGACTGGCTCTTGGCAGGTTCCTCCCTTCAGGAGGTGGAGAGGTCCAGGGATCTGGCCCTCTGAACCTGCTCCCAGCTCGGCTTCTTGATCAACGAGGCCAAGTCGGAACTCGTGCCCTCTCAGGTGATGGGCTTCATCGGGGTAGAGCTCGACTTTCGTCCAGCCAGAGCTCGGCTCCCAGCGGACAATGCGGAGGTTCTTTTCTCCTTTGCCCGATCATTTTTGGTTGGGCACTTGCGTCCTGCCCTGGACTTTCTGCACCTTCTGAGTTGCATGGTGGCATGCACCTCAGTGGTCCGTTGGGCCAGGTGGCACATGCGCCCCCTCCAGTGGGAGCTGGCCGCCCAGTGGACTCAGCGCCATGGTCAGTTCAACCAGCTGATCACTGTAACCCAGAAGATGTGGGACACTTTTCAATGGTGGACCACCCCAGAACGGTTGCAGGAAGGTATCCCGTTTGTCCGCCCAGAGCCGACGGTCGTCCTGATGACCAGTGCTTCGCTCATGGGCTGGGGAGACCACATGGCTGACAGCAGTGACCACGGGTTCTGGACCCCAGAGGAGTCCCGCTGCCACATCAACCTGTTGGAGCTCAGAGCAGTCAGACTGGCACTGTCAGTATTCGCTCTTCAGCTCCGGGGTCAAGTGGTTCAAGTCCAGACGGACAATACCACGACCATGCACTACCTCAACAAACAGGGCGGCACACACTCCTGTCTGTTGTGCAAGGAGGCGCGCCACATCTGGACGCTCATAAGTCGGTTGGAGGCGACTCTCCTAGCCATCCATGTGGCAGGAGTCACGAACCAACTGGCGGATGCTCTCAGCCGCATAGGCCAGACGTCCCACAAGTGGTCACTCCACCCAGGGGTAGCTTACAGTCTGTTCTCCCACTGGGGCAAACCGTTGGTGGACCTGTTTGCCTCCAGGGAAAACATCAAGCTGTGACTGTACCATGTCCGCCCCCCTCAGCAGGGCTTGCTGCAGGGGGATGCCTTCTCGAGGCCGTGGACCCCAGGCCTCCTTTACGCCTTTCCTCCATTTCCCTTGATCCACAAGGTGTTGTTCAAGGTGAGGAGGGACAAGGTGAAGGTGATCCTGGTAGCCCCAGATTGGCCATGCCAGTTCTGGTACCCAGATCTTCTCAGCCTCAGCTGCAGGCCTCAGGAGCAGCTTTGTACACGCCCGGACCTGATATCATTGAACCAGGGGAAGGTATTCCATCCGGACCTTCAATCCCTGCACCTCACGGCCTGGTATCTGAGTGGCTAGAGTTCAAGGCTCTGGGTCTTTCCGAGGATGTCCACACTGTGGTGGAGGCATCTCGTAAGGAATCGACCAGGAAATATTATGCCTTCAAATGGAAAAGGTTTTCCATTTGGTGCCAGGGTAAGAGTCTGGACCCCTTATCCTGCTCTGTGGCTAACATTCTAGACTATCTTTGGTCTCTCTCCAAAGGGGGTCTACAGTCTTCTACCTTTAGGGTACACCTGGCAGCCATTTCTGCTTACCGGGCGCGGGCCAGTCAGCCGACTTTCGCTCAGGAGACAGTGGTCGGGCGCTTCTTCAAAATCCTGGATCACATATCCCGTCCGGTGCGTGAACCTCCACCTCTGTGGGATCTCTTGCTGGTTTTGGCAAAGCTCATGGGCAAGCCATTCAAACCCATGCACAAGTGTGAGCTCTCACACTTGTCGTGGAAGACGGCCTTCCTGGTGGCTATTACGTCAGCCAGAAGGACAGGGGAACTCTAGGCACTTTCGGTGTACTCCCCTTATCTGGTCTTCCACAGGGACAAAGTTGTCCTGCACCCCCACCCGAAATTCCTTCCGAAGGTGGTTTCAGAGTTTCACCTTAAGCAGGTGCTGACTCTGCCAGTATACTACCCTAACTATACCTTGGATGCCGAGTACAGGCTCCATACTCTGGACCTCAGACGTGGTCTATCCTATTATAAGGAGAGGACGGCGGAAATTCGGGGAGAGGTTCACCAGCTGTTTGTCACCTACGCTGAAGCCGCTTCTGGCAGACCTGCAGCCAAACATACCATTGAGAGATGGATTACATCATGCATAGGTCTGTGCTATGAGTTGGGGGGCAAGGAGCCTCCTGGAGGGATAAGAGCTCATTCTACCCACCATACTGCTGCATCAGTGGCTGCTTCCAGGGACATCCCTATCCAGGAAATCTGTCGAGCTGCTACCTGGAAGTCTGCAAACACCTTCATTACCTACTACCACATCGACCTTGAGTCACGCCGGGATGCTGGTTTTGGGGCCTAGGTTTTCCAATCTCTATTTCCCAAGTAGGGGGTGTGCGCATTGCCTCCCTCCTCCCAGAGAACTGCTTGTAGTCTGCCAGAGAGTGTGGATGAACAACATATCCATGCTCCTGAAAGAACAGGTTACTCACCTGTAACAGTAGTTCTAGGAGTGGTGTATGTTGTTCATCCACACATACCCACCTGACCTCTCTGGCTTTAGGCTCACAGCCTTGCTTCCAGCAGGCTAAGATCTGGCGTCATGGGATGGAGCCGAGGTATTTACCACCCGGGTGGGTGGGAGGAGCCAGCTTGAAGACTTCCAGAAAGTTTAAAGGGGAAAGGGACATGCCAGAGAGTGTGGATGAACAACACATACCACTCCTAGAACTACTGTTACAGGTGAGTAACCTGTTTTTACCTGCCTGCTCCGACTTGCTCTACTCCCTGTACCTCCTAATTTTTTCTCTGTTTCTCTTGCACTTTCTGGACTTTTCAAATGTTTACCCCTCTGCCCAGTGGCGCCAGGACAAATTGAGATTGTTCTAGCTAGTCCCTTGCCACCCCCCCGCCTTCCATAGTTAACGTCTCTACTCTGCCATCTCCAGCCATAGTCTACACACACCCAGATTTAACTTCTGCGTCACTCCCTTTTGTCCTCACCTCACTAAGATTAACCGTCCCTCTGCTTCCCCTTAGATCCAACCCCTGACCGGGCTCGCTTCTCATGCGGCCATGGCTCTCCTAGCCTGACTGACCACACTGCCGCCTCAGGACCCCACGGAGACTCCTGCAAAGCCGGGTAAGCTTTCAGCCCAGACCAGGGAAGCCGAGAGCAGCTGTGATTGGTTGCTTGCTCAGTGCAGGAACCCCTAATTGGACTCCCGTTTTTGGCCTGTGCTCCTAATTGGCCCCTCGTTCTCTCTCTGTGCTTCTCTGGGCTTAGCGCCCATTTATTTTCATTGAAAAGTGATGAAAATTTGCGCCCGCCCCCGCCACCCCCCTACCATTATTAAATAGACCTTAGCTCCACCCATCCCTTCCCTGACCCTCCCTGCTTCAATCCCCATTGGTCCCTTCCAGGTTTCCACCTCTCAGTTCTCTCTCATTGATCCCTCCACCCAGCTTACCCTCCCTCTCTGTTCCTCCCCCATTTTTCTTTCTTTTTTTTTTCTTCTACTGATTTCTGCCCCTCCTCACACTCTCCTTTCACATTCTTGGTGCCCCTGCACTGCTACCTCTTGCATACCTACTGAACATGTTTACCCTCCCAAATATGTTGATTTATCTCACTATTCTCACATCTCTGCCTCACCTCTCCTACCTACCTGGAGCCTGCTACACCTCCTCCACTCCTACCTACCAGCTTGATACCCCACATCGCCACCTAGTCACGCTACACTATGAGCACTACTCTCTCCCAAGGACCTCTCAGGCCTCTGACTGGCTGCTCTGCATCTCCTCCAGATTCGGACCATGGAGCCTCCTATCTCCTCTGTCATACATGATGTCGCCCTGGGACAAACACCAGCACCACCAGATATATAATCACAAGCAACGAACCCGTAATCTGTCCTTCAAGAAATTCCGTTTGTGCACACTGAAGCTCCTGGTCCTCCTCCTGCTGATATCAGGAAATGTGCACCCTAACCCAGGCCCATGCACTAGTAGCGCTGCCTGCCGTGCGAAAACTTCGGGGGGGGGGGGCTGATCATCGCTACCATTAAAATCTGCAGCCTGATCACCAAGCTTGATGCCGTACAAGTCTTTGTAAACCAACACAGACCTGACATCCTCACAATTATTGAAACTTGGCTGATGCCTAAAATTCCAGACTTGGCAATTGAACTACCAGGGTATAATGTGCACAGGCTGTATTGCATGTCCAGAAGAGGAGGGGGTTGTGCAATCTACATCAAAGAGTATCTCATGGGGTGCCCCATCTCAACCCCTCTCCATGACTCTGCAGCTCAGATCCTATCAATTAAAATACTTTTAGGGGCACACAACAAAGCCCTCACAGTTATAGCAGTTTACATCCTCCCAAAAGACCAAGGGAAAAGCCTTACAACTGTCCTGAACTTTATCAAAACCCAGCCTATAGGTGCTGAGACTATTATACTAGGCAACTTCAATATAAACTGGCAGGCATCTGATGCTGCTGTCTCTCGGGATGCTATATCATCAGCTAACCTCTCGACTTCAATATAAACTGGCAGGCATCTGATGCTGCTGTCTCTTGGGATGCTATATCATCAGCTAACCTCTCGCAAATGGTTGTCTCCTCCACCAGAAAAAACTACAAAACAGGCACTAGTACCCTTCTGGACTGGGTTCTTACCAGTCATCCCTCCCATATCTCCAGCACCGCTGTCCTTCTTGACTCACTAAGTGTCCACTCCCCTGTTATCTGTGTGTGGTCAAACAAATTCTGCAAGTCTCTGCCTAAAGTCATCACCAGCAGAGTCCTTCCATGAGGTCAACTAAATCACCTTAAATCCTGCCTCAGCCTGCATGACTGATCCCCCATTTACCAATCTACAGATGTTAACTCAGCTCTCAACTACTTTATCTCCTCCTTCAGTTACGGCATGTGACTCCTACACCCTGCTCAAAAAATGAAAAGTCAAGGAGCTCTGCAACCCATGGCGAACTGGTGAGCTTCTAGCAAAACTAAAATCTAGGGACCACCTCTAGGCTCTAGCTAGGGCCTCTGGTGCCCAGCATGACATACAGAACTAGACGTGCCCAAAACAACTGTACAAAATCCATTCGACTACAGAAAAGCGTGTACTACAGAGAAGCTCTTTCCAACACCCAGGGAAATGGGTCTGAGTTTTGGAAAAACATCAAAGAAGTCATGGGGAAGCAGCCCAAATCCTCCCCAACTATGCAAAAGGTTGACGAATCCATCACTCTTGATCCCCTGGTCATTGCAAACACCTTCAATGGTGCATTCACTGACCTAAGCAGCGTTCTCCCCCGGGACATTTTCCTGGATACTACCCCCACTACCCCCTGTGGCTATCCTACCCTGTCCAATCACCCACCCTTCTACTTCAAAACAGTTAAGCTGCACGAAGCCTGGAAACACATCACCAAGGCAATCTCCAAGTCAAGAACTAGTGGGGACTCTCTAGACCTCAAACTGCTATCTCTCACCCTTGATGAGGTACTAGTCCCATTAACACGTATTATCAACCTCTCCCTCAGCCTCAGTCAGTTCCTTGACAAATGGAAAGCTGCTACAGTTACACCAGTCCACAAAAGCGGGGGATAAGACCTTCCATGGGAACCATCGACCAATTTCTATACTACCTCCTCTCTCCAAGGCTCTCGAACGCATAGTGGCCGACCAACTCACTGACTGCCTGAAAAAACACAGTCCCTTATATACACAACAGCATGGTTTCAGAAAAGGACACGGCACCTCATCTGCCTTACTGGAATTCACTGGAGCACTACACAGCACCTTGGATAAGGGTCATATAGCAGGGGCAATATTTGTTGATCTGGCCAAGGCATTTGACACTGTCCACCATCGTCTGCTGATTAAACAACTCCAGCTTACAGGCCTCTCCCCCGATGCTGTAGCGTGGTTCAATAGCTACCTGCAAAATCGGTCGCAAAGAGTAAAAATTGCAGGTGTCCTCTCAGATCCCAGACTGGACTGCTCTGGAGTCCCTCAGGGATCCATCCTGGGCCCACTACTCTTCAGCCTTTTCCTTAACACCCTCCCAAAATCCTGCCCTGAACAACTCATCCTCTATGCAGATGACACTGTAATCTTCTCCTCCCACAAGGACCCAGTGATCCTACAACTCAATCTTCAGCAAGGCTTTGCCTCTGTGGAAAACTGGTTTAGCAGTGATAAGCTGGTCCTCAACCATAAAAAAACAAGGCAATGCTCTTTAACAGCCCTCACAACAGGCATAAACATCACCCCCTCATTATTTCAGCTTGCCTTGGAAGAGCCCTTGAACAGGTGCAGTCATTCAAATACCTAGGGATGTCTTGGACTCAGATCTTTCCTATGTGGACCACATAGACAGTGTGGCCACAAAGCTGCAAACAGGCGTTTAGGCCTGCTATACCATCACAGACATCTCACCACGGAAGCTCTTTTAAGATCGCCATCCAGAGCTCGGTGGTCTCCATCATTGACTATGGTCTAATCATCTACGGCTCTGCTTCCACCACTGCCCTCAGGCTAATATCAGCATCCCTTAACAAGGCCTGTAGGCTCACCGCTGGCGCACACCATCTCACACATGCATGTGACCTCTATGCCCAATATGGATGGCTTCAACTTTCCAACCGCATAAAGTATCTAACCTGCATCATGGCAAAGAAAGTCACCATGGGCCTCATCCCTCTTGGAGTCCAAGCCTTACTGAGTCAAAGACTGAATCCTTGTACCACCAGGGGCTCTGAATCCCAGCTTCCTCCAGGACCCCCGCTGTCGCACCTCCCAGGGCCAAAGATCCTTTGCCCACAGAACGCCCAGTTGTCTAAATGAGCTCAGCCCTGACATGTCCTCCACTACCACTCTTGGCTCATTCAAATCTAAGCTCCACCTCCATCTTACTGACTCTAGCTCCTGTTACTGTTACCTATAGTCACCATAGTCCACTCTCTATTCTCCACCTCCTTAGCACTTATTATCCCCCTCTCTCCCTCTTTCTCCCACTTCCCTCCATAAGCACTTCACCCTGTTACGTTTAGCTCTGATGCCTCTGCTCTGTGCTGCTGACAAGGCCACTGGCTGCTCTCACCTCCCCTTATGTGACCATACCCACTTTGTGTTTTCCTTTATTCCCCCTTCCCTCCTCTTCACCCCATTCCAGATTGTTGCTCTGTCTTCTCCAATGTTACTTCACACTTACACTGTTTATCCTGTCTATTGCATTGTTTCTCCCATGGTTACTAGTTCTGCTACCTTACTTACTATATTGTACTGTTTTCTGATGTGGAACCTTTGTAAAAGAGCCTTGGCTCAAAGGTATGTTGTAATCCTAGACTCAAATAAATAAAAAAAAAAAATCAGTTTTCCTGTCTCTTTTAGTTTCTGTTTGTATTCTGTTTTGTCCACCTCGTTCCCTGACTCCTTGTACTTTCTGAAGGCTATGCGCTTCTCTTCCATGGTTGCCACCTCCTTGGAAAACCATAGTGGGTTTTTCCTCCTTTTGTTCTTACTAACCTGATGGGCACACTGTGATGTGACCATGGTTACTGCATCCTTCAACCTTGTCCAACATTCCTCAGTGCTGCCTTCTGTTGTGTTACTAAGGTTGTCCCTCAGGCAGGCCTTCATTTTTGTGAAATCTACCCTCCTGAAGTCAAAGACCTTCAGTTTGGAGAGTGTGGAGTCTTCAGTCCTTTTTACCCTGAACCATACCATGTTATGGTCACTGTTGTTCAGGTGGTTCTCTTCTTCGACGCTCAGAACCCTATCGCTATTTGTGAATATCAGATCTAGAATCGCGTTACCCCTTGTGGGTAATGTCACTAGTTGACTTAGGCCTGCTTCCTGTAGTGTGACTAGGAATTCCCTGCTTTTTTGTGATGCCGCTGTGTGGGTACTCCAATCTTTATCTGGCAGATTGAAATCCCCCACCAGCACCATGTCCCCTTTGCTTGACATCTGGAGGATGATTTCCAGGATTTCCTTAACCATGGCTTCCTCCTGATTTGGAGGTCTGTAGATTATTCCTACCCTTATGGGTTTCCAGCTTCTGGCCCTGATTGTGATCCATAGATCCTCTGTTTCCCCTTGTGCCTGCTGCATTTCTGTAGCATTGATGGTATCCTTCACATAAATAGCTGCCCTCCTCCCTTTTTCCCCAGTCCTGTCTCTCCAGAACAAGTTATACCCCGAGATAGTTACCTCCCAACCGTGATTGTTTGTGAACCATGTTTCAGTCACAGCAACCCAGTCTAGTCCTGCCTCAGCTATTGTGGCAGTGAGGTCAGTCATCTTGCTAGCCAGACTGTGTGCATTGAAGCATAGTGCTGACCATTCTTGATGTGTCATTTTGTTTGTCATGCCCCCCCTTGATCTTATTGTTTGTCCCTTTGCCTTTTTTTATGTTTCTGTTTCCTCCCTTTCCTTTGGTCATCTGCAGAGTGGGAAAGGGTTTCATGTTTCCTGCTATCTGCTTTTGCTATCCTGGAATGTGTAGATATGTTGCTAGCTGGAGGAGGAGAGACGGCAGGCTCTATGTGTGCTTCTCCTAGAGTTACCATCATCTTCCCTCCTGCTAGTTTAAATGTCCCATGTGGATGTCAGATTTCTGGCCCAGCACCCTGACTCCCTCCATAGTCAGGTGGAGGTCGTCAAATTTGAAGAACTCCTTTTCCCAGAAGTTGCCCCAGTTTCCGATGAAGTGGTGCCCCTTTGTGTGGCACCAGTCCTTGAGCCATGGGTTGAGCTCACTTATCGCTTTCTCTCTGATTTTCTGCCTACTCTTTCCCTTTTCCCAAACAGGCAGAATTTCAGAGAATGTAATGCTGGACGAAAATGAAACCAGTTTCTCGCTGAGCTGTGCAATGTGCTCCTTAACCTCCTCGACTGGCTAGCAAGGTCATTGGTCCATAGGTGGACCAGGATGTTTGAGCCCACATCTTCCTTCTTAACTATGTTGACTTATTCGGTCAGTGTCCCTCCAAGCGGATGCTCATGAGAGATATCTGACTTGCACATCTGCACGTTCGTTTTGTCTCGGGTGGGGGTCCACACTGCGAATCATGGAGTCCCCTTTGATTGTGATTTTTTTCCTGTTGTTCTTGAGATTTTGTTTATGATGTTGTTTTGCTGTTCTGTTGCATTCGGCCTTTTGCTGGCCCAAGACATCCTCTGTCCTTTCAGATGGTACGGACATAAGAGGTGTGTACCTGTTTCCTGTGTTTAGAGTGCTTTGTTTGTTTGGGAGAGTTGCCCGAGTGCTGCCCCTTTACCTGTAACCAGTTGCCATTCCCCAGGCTTGGTCGACCTCTGGGGGAGAGATGTGCTGGTTTGGTATCGGCGATGTGGAGGTGAACTCCTAAAAGAAATGTTTCCCTGCAGTTGGTTACATAGGAGGCTGATCTCACCCAGTGCCTCATGGAGCTGAGCCTTGAAGTGACATATCTCCCAGCATATGCGGCCCTGCCTCTGGGTGACATGACTGTTAAAGAGTGTCCCGCAGTGTTGACAGCCAGTGATATCCATGTGCGTGCCAGTGGACGGAGAAGAGAGTACACAGTTGACCAAATTAAGAGGAAGACAATCTGTTGTCCTAGCAGTCCGAACTGCTGCTTTCAGCTGAGAGCTTTCTATTAGTCAACTGCTATTTCAGTAGTGGTACAGCAGTACAAATGCTGATTTACATACAGCAGCCAGGAATTCAGGGTAAGTGTTCAAACTGCTCCTTATGTTGAGAGAGCAGCCCCTGGCTGGGTCTGAGCAGAGCGATCGAGGAGAGAAGTCACCTCAGTAGAGATAGGAGCCCGGACTGTGCACTCCAAGGGGGATTCAGTCAGGTAGAACTGCTGTCAAGGAATCCCTGCTTCTTCACCTGTCGAAGTCTGGCTTCCCTCCATGATTGGTCTCTCTTTCCCAGTCGGTGAATTTCAGTGAAACTAAGCAGACAGTAAGACTAGGGGGCTGGACCACACTTGGTGTATGTCTCCTAGGGTTGCCCTTTGTGTCTGAGCTGTTGCTTCTGGTTGTTTCTGATAGAGAGCTTTCTATTAGCTGACCACTATTTCAATAGTGGGTACAGCAGACAGTAAGGCTAGGGGCTGGATGGCTCTAGGTGTATGCCTCTTAGGGGTGCCCTTTGTGTCTGAGCTGTTGTTTCCAGCTGAGAGCTTTCTATTAGTTGACCACTATTTCAGTAGTGGGACAGCAGTACAAATGCTGATTTACATACAGCAGCCAGGAATTCTGGGTAAGTGTTCCAACTACTTCTTATGCTGAGAGAGCAGCCACTGGCTGGGTCTGAGCAGAGCGATCAAAGAGAGAAGTCGCCTCAGTAGAGATAGGAGCCCGGACTGTGCACTCCAAGGGGAATTCAGCCAGGTAGAATGGCTGTCAAGGAACCCCTGCTTCTGCACCTTTTTCAGGCACAAACGTAGCAAATAATGCTGAATGGCTGCAATATTGCTTTATTTGTGACTGATCCAGAGCACAAGTGAAAAACACTAGCAACTCCAAAACAGTTGTTCCTTGACTAAAAAAAACAAAGAAAAATGGCAGTGTTTTAACAGCTGAGGACGGCGGACTGCGCTTCATCCCAGCTAGATCACGGCTGAACTCTAATGTATTTTTATTTTATGTAATTGCTGTGGCGAGAAAATGCTCCCCAGCAGTTATGTAAAATAAAACATGGGGTAGTGTGTAAAACTTGAATTTCACACACACCCTCAGTGTTGGACACTTGAATAAACTCCTTGAGCTTCGTTCTTGGGGTTTACACCATGTTCAACACCTCAGGTGTGTGTGTAAACTTATCATTAAACACACCACCTCATGTATTATTCTATGTATAAATTTATCTTAAAGACATAACAAATATTCGTGTTTAATGAATTCACAATATTTCATATTGTAAGTGCTAAAACTGCTGAAAATGGAAAATAGAAATGCTGAAAATGGAAAACAGATTCTCTGCAAAGCTTTGTTGGTTTTTATAGGAGGTTCTTTCTCTTTCTCTTTCTTTTCTTTATTATGGGGTAGATATGTATGTAATGGGTATTTAACCAATTAGCTTTATATTAATAACATTTTTGAATACTGTCACTTTAAGAAATTTTTGTGTAACCCCTAGGTGGCGCTATCCCAAGGGCTACTACCCCTGCCTGCTTGGCTAGTAGCAGGTTAAGGGGCCTGAGTTCTGAAACGGGTGCCTCCACCCGGAAGTCAGGGTTGGTAGTGGTCAAGCTAACCTGGGCACAGCCCTCCGGGACACTGTAACCCCCCCCTTTCCCCTCTAGTGGCCTGAACACTGTACATTAATCACTTTCACCATACCCCTGGTACGCCACACAAGTACCCACACTGTTTGCACTTACCACCAGGGCTGGTTCCTCTGGCTCGACCCTGGGGACCCCCTGTAAAACAAGTTTATGCACAGCAAATAGCAACAGTACAGTACTTTCAGCATAAACTGGAACCACAGTCAGATTGCATGCAGAAAAAGTTAGATCTAATTTGTTCAGGGGACTTGAACAAGGGAGGGGCAAAATCAGGTTAATTAGCTTAAAGGTTATATCAATCAAGCAGTTATGCATGCACTTTGAGTCCCCCCCCACACAGTCCACCTCTGGGTACCCAGGTGGAGAAGAGATGGGCCAGCCAGGACCATTGCCCAGGTTTGCAGCTGGGTGGGGCCCTGTGATGGAAAACACAACATGCACAGCACACAATATTTGTAATCCGGAGCCAGAGGGCTCAGTTCGAAAAGGAAATGAAACAACAAGACAATCAGATGACACATTCAGATTTAGCTGTTGTTGCAGGGAGCTACCCTGGTATTTACTCATGATACCCAAGACTGGACACAGGCTGGATGAAAATCGAGACTGCAGGTGGTTGATCTGGAATGCCAGGAGAAGCAGGGCCCACACAAGTTGCAGAGGCGTAATTCCTGTTCACGAGTAGAGCAGGGGGCTGATCCCCAGGCAGGTCTCTCGTCGATGGCTTCTCTGTGCAGTGGGTAGTCTGGCTGGGCCAGTCTGGCAAGGCCCAGACCGCATGGAGACAAATTCGGATGCAGTCCGTTTTGGGCTGGATACAGCTTCCAGCAAACAGAACACAGTTCACACAGTGGAGATCTAACTCACAACCTACTAGCAGCTCATAGCACATTTACATGTACGAGAATACTACTGTATCAGGCAAACTGCTCCCTGGTCACAATCGCAAAGTCTCTGCACACACTGGGAGCTTAGGGATAGCTGGAACTCCTGAAAGGCCGATCGCATTTAGCAAAATTATTGGTCTTCTTCAGGTTGAGCCTGACCCACTTCAGTAGCCTACTTTAGTCACACAAACTTGGATTTAGTCCACATTAATTCTGTTTTCTCCCTCTCAGGAGCCGCAGGCAGACTTTTAAGCCAAAACTCAGCCTTTTCCCAGTTCTCCCATGTGAATCCACTCAGGATTGCTGCTCAGAATCACTTCAGCTCCTCTCATTCCACTTCCCAGCTCAGGACTAACTGAAAACTGCAAGCAGCCCGGGACTTCCCCAAGATCCAAAAGATTTGGTTTGCCGATTTGGCTGTCAGTCAAAGCAAGAGCTCCCCCTTCAGTTGCAAAAAAGGCGGGTGGCTTTGAGGAAGTCTGCTACTGTGACAACTGTCCTGAAACAGGCTTACACAGGAAATAGATGGTACCTAAATTTAAGCCCACACAGTTCACTCAGCCAATAGCGGATACCATTGTTATTCTGGCTGAGAATGGCAAAGTCATAGTACCCAAGGAGGTCACTGCACATCCCACTAACAAGGAGTTGCGAAAGATAGACATCATGGGCAAGTGAGTCTATGCCTTGGCTATGCTTGGCATGAGGATAGCTAGTTACCACTGTCACTTCTCTAAGTATGAGTGTACCCTCTGGTAAAAGCTTACGTCTCTGGCAGTGGCCTTGTTAGTCACAGAGACAAAACAAGAGATGCTGCTTGCTGTTAAAGAACATATTGAATCTAACAGCCACCACCCTGCCACTCTATTTGAAAATATTCTCCAGGATCTTGTCATTCCAAGCCTCTCAGAAGTCCAGCATGCCTTTTTGCAGTCCCCTATATCCCTACATGAAGTTATATACAGTATGGAGGCTATTGACTCTATCTGTGGATAAGGCTCCTGGGCCGGATGGTTATTCTTCTAATTTTTATAAGCAATGTAAGGTTTTCTTGGCCCCTAGACTGTTAGACACCTTTTATTTATACCTTCATAGTTCCACCATCCTACTTTAACAGAAGCTCTCATTGTAGTCCTTTTAAAACCCGGCAAGGAACCCACAAAAAACAACAACTTTATGTTCAAAGGGCAACAAGTAATAAAAGAAAATATTTATTTTCCATCAGAGCAGCACAACTGTGTAATAAACTGCTGCAATCTGTAGTGATTTCTGATAGTATCGAACAATTTAAGAACTGTTTGGATAAATATATAACAGGTACCTAAATAAAATTCCCACAAGGTGTGGTAGGTAGACTCGATGGGTCATATGGCCTTCTTCTACCTTGAAAAACTGTGTAAACCATGTAAAACCGTGTAAAAGTTAGCAGTTACAGACCCACTTTGTTAATAAACCTTGATTTTAAACTTTTAGCTAAAATATCAGCTACTTGGTTTAACAAGACTTGGGGCTTCTTAATTAGTAAAGAACAAGTGGGTTTTGTTCCTGGTCAACTTTCTGCTGATCATTTCTGAAAATTAGCCCATCTTTTCTCCACATCCAGGGACTCCGTTACTGCTGCTGTGTTGGCCTTTCTGGATGCAGAGAAAGCAACTGATTGGGTATCATGAGATTTACTGTTTAAGTTATTGCCTAAATATAATATTCCCTCATATTTTATCAAATGGGTCCGAGTTCTGTATGCGAATTCATCCACCCGAGTCCTATGTAATGGGGTATGATCGAAAGTGATTCATCTTAAGAGAGGCACCAGGCAGGGGTGTCCCTTGTCCCCCTTTTTATTTAATCTTTTTTTAGAGCCCCTGATCCAGAAAATTAATTCCACCCCACTGATTCAGGGTATTTTTATTGGCCCAAAATCAGTACAAGATGTCTGTATACACGGATGATATTTTGCTACACCTGCGAAACCATGCTGTTTCCTTACTTGTGACACTTGAAATAATTCAGCAGTTTGCTCAACTATCTAATTATAAACTAAACTTGTACACAACAGAAGTCATGCTGTTGAATGCACAGACAATTCCTACTGAAATAGCTCACCTCGGGCTGATTTGGGTTCCTGACAAACACATATTTGGGCCTCCATTTAACTGCTTCTTTATCGAAGTTTAAGATATATAACCTGGACTCCTTGAGGGAACAAATTACCCATGATTTAAATCGTTGAGCCCACCTCCCTCTTTCCCTCTGGGGTCGCATTAATATTGTTAAAATAAATTTACTCCACAGGGTTCTTTATCCCCTTATGATGCTCAACTTGGTTCTTCCCCAGTCTTGGTTCTTGGCCCAGGCCGAGTGGAGATGAATGCGGATTCAGTCCGATTAGCCTGGATAAAGCTTCCAGCAAACAGAACACAGTTCACATAGTGGGGAACCAAATCACGACCCACTTTCAATTCACAGCACATTTACATGTAAAGGATACTCTACTGTATCAGGCAAACTGCTCTCCGGTCATGATCGCAGAATCTCTGCACAAACCGGGGATTCAGAAGCAGCAGGAAATCCTGACAGACCGATCGCATTCAGCAAAATCTTCATCTTCTTCAGGTATGAGCCTGGTAAAAAATCAGTGGCTTACTTCATTCTCACAAACTTGGATTTAGTCCGAAACAATTATCTTCTCTCCCTGTCAGGGGCAGCAGGCAGACATGCAGGCCACAGCTCAGGCCTTTCCACAGTTCTCCTGCGTGAAACTACTCAGATGGCTGATTGACTGTCTCAAGCTATTGCTTCTTCAGCTCCCAACTTAGATCTAACTCAACTGCCAGCAAGCCTGGAAAGTTCCCCAAGATCCAAAAGGTTCAATTGGCTGATTCATCTGTCGTTCACAACAGGAGCTCCCACTTCAGGTGCAAAAAGGGGCCAAAGCCCAAAACTACAGATCTTACTTCGAGAGGGCTCTTGCAGTAGGTAATTACATATAGGACTGACGTCGGCAGGTGGCAGGACCCCACGGAAACATTTCTAGCTAGCAGTCCCCTGGCGAGGGACCGCCCCCACGTCAGGTCACCGGTGTCAGGAGATGTCGGCATAAAGGGGCAGTCCCTGACGCCCGCCTTCCAGTTCTTTCCTGCCACAAGCCAGAAAGACCAGACGAGAGAGGAGCGGATATTTCCATCACTGGAAAAGGAGCTGAAAAAGCCTAGGGGGATGGAGGGCGGGAAGGTATTACCTACTGCAAGAGCCTCTCTCGAAGATCTACTGTTACGGTAAGTTCTTACGTAACTGTACTATCTTACTTCGAGAGGGCTCTTGCAGTAGGTAGTTACATATAGGACTGAATCCCAAGCAGTATGGAACAAAGAGAGGCACCGGGAGGAGGAAAACTACTCCGAGAAGCAGTTCTAGCTGCGCAAGCCTCAAGATAAGAGGACTTGCAGAACAGCCAGCCTGAAGCCTGCTCTACGGCGAGAGAGGCAACATCCAAACTGTAGTGTTTAGTAAAGGTATGAATGGAAGTCCAGGTGGGGGCAGCGCAGATGTCTGCCGCAGACACATTTTTGAAACAAGCCACTGAGGCAGCTACTCCTCTGGTGGAGTGGCCTCTTACCTGACCCGGGAGGGTCTTGTTGTATTTGTCAAAACAGAAAGTGATGCAATGAGCCAACCACTTAGATAGGCATTGCTTAGAAACAGCATTGCCTTCCCGTTTGTGAGTAAAAGAGACGAACAATTGATCGGTCTTTCTGAGAGCCTTCGTCCTATTGGTGTAGTATCTCAGAATCCATATACTCCCCCTGATTAGAGTACTGCGTGAAAAAGGTGGGTAACTCTATGGACTGATTTAGAGTAGACTCTGCTACTACTTTAGGGAGAAACTTAGGATTCATGTGAAGAGCAACCCATTCCTTGTGAAAAATCAAATATGGAATTTTACACATCAGGGCCTGGAGCTCAGAAATTCTCCGAGCGGAAGTAATGGCCACCAGTAAGAGGGTCTTCCACGAAAGGAAGTTCAAATCCGCAGAAGCTGCCGGTTCAAAGGGAGGCAGAGTAAGTTTCTCAAGAACAAAGTTCAAGTCCCAAGGGGGAGCAGGAGTACGGATAGGTGGTCTCAGATGGAGGACCCCTCTGAGAAAGGTCTTGGAGACCTCCAGTTGAGCGAAAGTTTTGTCGGTCCCTCTCAGAAAGACTGAAAGGGACAACTACAGTAATTGTACTGTCAGCACTGGTCTGGGGACTCTCGTTACTTGTGAGGGGTGCCTCTGCCTGGATGGGAATGTCCAAACCTGGGGCACTGTCGGCTCCTTGCTCTGCTGGCTCTGTTTCTACAACACATGACTCATTTTGCGAAGGCTCAGGCACAATCAAACCTTGAGGGACTGAAGGGGGGGGTTTCCGCACTCTCATGGTGTTCTTCAAATTCTGGTATGTCACCAGAAAGAGTCAAGCCATCAGCCCCTCCTTCAGGCAAATCATACAGTTCCACAATACACAGACCCTCAGCATCTTCAGACTTGATACTTTGCTCTTCACTTTCTGGGAACATTGGCTTCAAGGACGAAGCTGGAGGGTAAGGCAGTGCAGAAGGTCCAGCTTCATCCCCACAATTAGTCAGAGGGTTACCTCCAAACAGCTGACTCAATTAATAAGAGGGGTAATAGGCATTGTCGCATTCACTTTCATCTGAGGTGGACTGACAGTCACTATTATTCTGGAGCTGCTGCGGGGGAAATCTTGAACTTGTAACCACTGGGGTAGGTTGACTGTGTCTCTTCCTTGCAGCAGCACGAGTCACCGTCCCAGGGGAATCAATCTCTGATTGTTCAGCCTCAATTATGACTTGGCCAATAGGTAACAAGTGGTTATTGTGCATGGTCTTGACAGCTTTGGATTTGTTCTCTGGGTGTACCTTGTACACAGGTAAATCATCCAGCTTTCCAACTACTACATGGGGAAAATGGTGCCACCGATCAACAATTTTGTGTTTACCATGCAGTCCCAAATTGCATAACAACACACAGTCTCCAGGTCGAAGCTCTTGAGCCTTTACTTTTTTATCATGCCTCTCTTTGTTGGCTAGATTTCTCTTGGTGGCCATTGTCTGGGCCGGATGATAGGCATGGTTCAATTGAGCTTTCCAGTTTTTGTACATATTGCAAGTAGTTTTCGTCTCGGACCCCATCTGGAGAGACCCCAAAACAGACATCAACTGGCAGCCGGGCCTCTCTGCCGAACATGAGGCAGTAGGGGGAGAACACAGTAGCATCAATTTTCGTGCAATTGTATGCATGTACCAAGGTGCTAATCTGCTGGCTCCATTTATGCTTGTCTTTTGGGTGGAGGGTACCCAGCATGTCTAGAAGGGTGTGGTTAAAACGTTTTGGTTGGGGGTCTCCCTGCGTGTAATAGGGGGTGGTTCTTGACTTTCGCACCCCCTCATAGAGAGAGCATTTCTTTGATTAGTCGACTCCCAAAGTCTCTGCCCTGGTCAGAGTGGATCCACTGGGGGGCACCATAGTGGACAAAGAAATTTTCCACTAGCACCCTGGCAACGATAGATGCCTTTTAATCTTTGGTGGGAAAAGCTTGTGTATACCATGTGAAATGATCCGTAACCACTAACACATTGCCAGTTTTCCGCTGATCAGGTTCTAAACATAGGAAATCTATGCAGACTAGTTCCATGGGGGTGCTGGTAGTAATATTAACAAGAGGGGCAGCCCTCTGAGGCAGGGCTTTTTTTTTCAGGCAGCGACTACAAGTCTTTACATGGTGCTCAACATTGGCTCCCATTTTGGCCAGTAGAAGCGAGATCGTACCAGGGCTAGGGTTCTGTCAATACCGAGGTGCCCCATGTGATTGTGGAGGGACCTCAGTATCAAATCTTTAAAGGCTATGGGCAGGACCAATTGTTGCTTGTCTACTTTGCTACTATGATCTACTGTCTCTCTATACAACAACTGATTGAGCAACTTCAATCTGGGGCCTTCTTTAAACAATAAAGCAGTTCGCAAGTCAGTGGAACGTAACTTAGATGCATCTTTCCCCACACGCAGGGCATCAAGTGCTGACTGAATCATAGGATCTTGGGATTGAGCCCACTGAATGCTGTCATTGTCAAACTGAGGTAGTGCACTAATATCTAGAGCAGAGAAGTGACAATAAGCAGCTGGTATGCAGGTGTCAGAAGGGCCCAAGCAGTCTACTAAACAGTCCACTGTGTCCGCAGACAAACTTTTGGCACAATGCTCGAATGTCAGGTTTAGTCAGCCTGATTCAATCACTCTTGGAAGTGGGCCTTCGTGATAGGGCTTCAGCATCAATATGGTTCAGGCTCGGTCTGTATTCGATAGCATAATCATAAGTTGATAATGCAGAAAGCCACCTGTGCCCAGTGGCGTCTAACTTAGCTGAAGTCTGTACATAGGTCAATGGGTTATTGTCAGTCTTCACCAATATCTTTGCCCCATAGAGGTATTCATGAAACTGGTCAACAATGGCCCATTTTAGCATGAGGAACTCCAACTTATGCACAGGATAGTTTCGTTCAGACAGGGTCAAGCTCCTACTGGTGAAAGCTACTGGTCTCAGGCCATCCTCATGGTCTTGACACAGCACTGCTCCTAGACCCTGCAGACTAATGTCTGTATGCAGCACATAGGATTTGGTGGGGTAAGCATAGGTAAGGATGGGGGCTTGGGAGTGCTAGTATATGATCTCATGGAAGGCTGTTTCACAGTCGGGCGTCCAGCGGGGCCTGAAGAGTTCACCTGGGCGGAAGTATACTTTTTCTGGTTCTTCAATGGCCCCATTTTTGTGTTTACGATTGGTAGGAGGGTAACCCTGGGTAAGGTTCAAGAGTGGGCGAATCACCTTGAAATAGTATTTTATGAACCTGCGGTAGTAGCCACAGAACCCCAGAAAACGTTGTAGTTCTTTCAGATTATGGGGCTGGGGCCAAGTAGTCAGTGCTTCAACCTTACTGGGATTAGTCTGTATCCCTTTTGTAGATACTATGTGCCCCACATACTTCACGGAGGTTTGGAAAAACTGGCACTTGTCAGTAGACAGCTTGAGGCCAAAGTCTTCTAGTCGGTCTAGGACTTTTAAACAGTCGGTTCTCATGCTCCTCTAAGGTGCTCCCAAACACAATGATAAAAAATCAGTGGCTTACGTCATTCTCACAAACTTGGATTTAGTCTGACATAACTCTATTCTCTCCTCTCCCTCTCAGGGGCAGCAGGCAGACATGCAAGCCACAACTCAGGCCTTTCCACAGTTCTCCCGCGCGAAACTACTCAGATGGCTGCTTGACTGTTTCAAGCAATTGCTTCTTCAGCTCCCAACTTAGATCTGACTCACCTGCCAGCAAGCCTGGGAATTTCCCCAAGATCCAAAAGGTTCGGTTGGCTGATTCATCTGTCATTCACAACAGGAGCTCCCTCTTCAGGTGCAAAAAGGCGCCAAAGCCCAAAACTACAATTCCTACAGATTCTGACTCCAGACAGCTCCTGTAGTCCGGCTCCATTTTAGGCCCCACCAGTACTGATTTGTCCAATTCAGCAGTCCCAGGCCAAGATAGTGGAGATAAACAAAACAGTCCTTGCTGCAAAGAAGGCAGATTAGACAAACTACATTATCACTCTAAATGATTTTTAGCAAATAGTTACATCTTTCAACAGAGCTCTCTGTCAGATTACTTATGACTGCAATCCAGGCAGCTCTTAAAGAGACAGTACACAGAGGCTATACAGGCACTCGCTGGCAGTCACATTTAAACTGCTAAAACGCAGGACACCATCAGGACATCCATGCCACTACCTCAGAGGTTGCCAAGAAAGAGTAGAGGCTGGACCAGGGAAGGAGAGGGTGGTGAAACAGAATTGCATCCCTCCAGCTGTACCCCTCCACAATTCATTCGCTCTTCTGGTGGATAGTGGTTCCTCTATGGAGGCACCTGCAGTGGAGACCAAGGAGGATGCTGGGAACCTTCACAAAGGAAACCCACAGGAGGATGGCATGAGACCCCACATGGGAAGGAAACAACTCTGGTGGGGACTCAATCATTAGGGGGGTAGAAATGGGGGAGGAAGGGGAGAGGGAGGCAAGGTGCCTGCCTGGCGCCACGGCTTGGAGGGACAGGAAGCGAATCCTCAGGATCATGGGAGCAGCTGCACGAGGGAGGGAGCTGGATGTCATTGTCCACCTAGGGACAAATGACCTGGCTAGGAATGGGATCAGAGCAGTGCAAGAAGAGTTTGTAGAGTTGGGGAGGGGCCTTAGACAAGTAGCACATACAGTAACCTTCTCTGAGGTGCTTCCTGTCTATGGCAAGGGTGATGCTAGGGTACTCCTCACCAGGGAATTCAATGAATGGTTGAAAAACTGATGTGGAGCTCAGGGTTTTGGCTTCATTGGGGACTGGGGAGCCACCTGGAGGGATGCAGACCTATACTGCTGCGATGGTCTGCATCTGTCCAGGGGGGGAACCAGGATCCTAGGTGAGAGGTTTAAATGCTTCATTGGCAAGCATTTAAACTAGCCAAGGGGGGAGGCACTGAAAAGGAGCAGGGAAATCCCAGCCTTCCCCCACAAACAAAGTAATTAATGAGGTAAACACCAAGGTAGAGAAGTCATTAGGGAGCAGGACAGAAGTAAATGTAAAAAAAGGCAAAGGCAGTAAGGACAGGAATGGGGCTAAAAGGGGTAAGGCCATCAAAAAGTGGAGGGTGATGAGTACCAATGCCCGTAGTCTGTGTAACAAGCTCCCCGAACTAGTGGCCTTGATGGAAGAGGGTTGCCTGGATATTGTGGCAGTCACAGAAACATGGTACATAGAGAACCATGACTGGGATGTCAACATAACAGGATACACAATCTACAGGAGGGACAGGGAGGGTAAAACAGGAGGAGGAGTAGCTCTCTATGTAAAGGAAGGGATCAAAGCAACAGAACTAAAGAGTGAACAGGGAGCAGATGAGACACTCTGGGTCACCCTGGAAACAGGAAATGGCACCACAATCCGCATGGGGGTTGTATACAGACCCCCATCTCAGGGGGAGGGAATGGACAAGGAAATTATAGAAGGCTTCCTTAGAATGGCAGAAAAAGGGGAGATATTGTTGATGGGGGACCTCAATATGCCAGATGTTAGCTGGAGCACCTTTGCTGCAGGCACATCCAAGAGCAGGGTCATTCTTGATGCTCAGGGGGCATGCCTCAGACAGCTGGTATTGGAACCCACTGAGGGAGCAATCTTAGACCTGGTACTCTCAAATGGGGATGGAGAAAGAATCTCAGATTTAGAAGTGGGTAGCCATCTGGGATCAAGCGCACCACCAAACAGTGTGGTTCACGATAAACACAGCCATACAATCAAGCCATACAAAAGCAAGAGTATTGGACTTTAGGAGGCTGACTTTGGGAAAATGAGAGTGCCTCAGAAAAGCACTAGCAAACAGGCAAGAAGGAGGGGTGGAGGAACAATGGGGAGTAATCAAAACAGCCATCACAGAGGCAACATGCCTTTGTGTAAAGCAAATCAACAAAACACAACAAAGGAAAAACTGCTATGGTTCTCAAAAGAGGTGGCAGGGAAGGTTAGGGAGAAAAGGATAGCATTCATGAAATATAAGGAAACACAGAAGGAGAAGGACAGAGAACTTTATCAGTTAAAGCAGAAAGCGGCTGGGAAGACAGTCAGAATAGCAAAGGCCCAAACCGAGGAAAGGATAGCCAACTCTGTTAAGAAGGGGGATAAGACCTTTTATAGGTACAATAGGGAGCGAAGAAAGACCAAAGGAGGGATACTGAGGCTTAATAAAGGGGAGGGAATGTGGGTAGAGGGTGACAATGAAAAAGCAGGGATACTGAACGAATATTTCTGCTCAGTATTCACAAAGGAAGAGGAGGGAGAAGTACCTAAACCAAACAAGAGAAACACTCTGAAGACGGGGGTCGATACCAGTCCATTTACAGAAGAAAGGGTTCTGAAAGAACTAATAAAATTGAAGGTGGACAAAGCAGTGGGGCCTGATGGGATTCACCCAAGAATTCTAAAAGAACTAAGGGTAGAACTAATGACACCGCTGACTACTCTCTTTAACAAATCATTGGAGGATGGGGTGGTACCTGAGGACTGGAGGAGGGTGGATGTGATTCCTCTTCACAAAAGTGGGAGCAGGACAGAGGCAGGAAACTACAGACCTGTTAGTTTGACTTCAGTGGTAGGTAAAATGATGGAATCACTTCTGAAGGAAAGAATTGTTGATTACCTAGAGGCCAGTGGGGCACAGGACCCAAGGCAACATGGATTCACGATGGTAAGGTCGTGTCAGATGAATCTAATAGATTTCTTTGACTGGGTGACCAAAGTAGTAGACCAAGGAGGGGCTGTGGACATGGCTTACCTAGATTTTAGCAAGGCATTTGATACAGTCCCACACAAAAGATTAATACACAAGTTAGCCAGCCTTGGAGTGGGTCCCAAGGTGGTAGCCTGGATAAAAAAATGGCTACACAACAGGATGCAAAGGGTAGTAGTAAATGGAGTCCATAGTGAAGAAAGGAGGGTTACTAGCGGGGTACCGCAGGGTTCAGTACTGGGACCGGTCCTTTTTAATGTCTTTATAAGTGACATTGCAGAGGAACTGGAAGGAAAAGTATGTCTCTTTGCAGATGACACAAAGATCTGCAACAGGGTTGATACAGCAGATGGAGTGGAAAGGATAAGAAGGGACTTAGCAAGGTTGGAGGAATGGTCAAATGTATGGCAGCTCAGATTCAATGCAAAGAAGTGCAAGGTAATGCACCTGGGAAACAAAAACCCAGGGCAAGAGTACACAATGGGAGGTGAGATACTGACAACAGTAAAAATGGAAAGGGACCTGGGGGTAATTATATCAGATGACCTAAAGGTGGGCAAGCAATGTGAGAAGGCAGTAATGAAGGCTGGGGGATACTGGGATGCATAGGAGAGGCATCAATAGTAGAAAACAGGAAGTTGTTATCCCTCTGTACAGACAGTTGGTGAGACCCCATCTGGAGTACTGTGTGCAGTTCTGGAGACCCCATCTCCGCAAAGATATAGACAGAGTGGAGGCTGTCCAGAGGAGGGCAACCAAAATGGTGCAGGGTCTGCACCAGAAGACATACGAAGAAAGACTAAAGGAGCTTAATATGTATACCCTTGAGGAAAGGAGGGAGAGAGGGGACATGATAGAAACTTTCAAGTACCTCAAGGGAATCAACAAAGTCCAAGAGGGTGGCATCTTTCAGAAAAAGAGATGTGCAAGAACAAGAGGGCACAATTTGAAGATAGAGGGAGGACGGCTCAGAGGTAATGTGAGGAAATATTTTTTTCACAGAGAGGGTTGTAGATGCATGGAACAGCCTCCCTGAGGAGGTCGTGGAGTCAAGAACAGTGGGGGAATTCAAGAATGCATGGGACAGACATAAGGCAGTCCTAGTGGGGGGTAAGAGGAAGTAAGCTGTTGGTTAATTAGGATCTGCAGCTTATCTGTTAGGTAGGAAAATGGGCAGACTTGGTGGGCCAAGCGGTCCTTATCTGCTGTCAAATTCTATGTTTCTATGTTATGTTACACCAGCCTGGCAGTGAGCATTTAGGCAAGCTCAAGGAAGACTTTTTGGAAACCCCCATTTGTAGGGGGGTTACATTAGCTCACGTCAGGAGATTGCAGGCTATCTGAAAAACAGGGCAGTGGAAATAGTGCCAGAATCATAATGCAACACAGAGTGCTACTCCCACTACTTCCTGATACCAAAGAATCCAAGGGGCATGCGCCCCATTCTCGAGCTCAGAAATCTGAACAGATACATAGATTGAGAAAAATTCAAAATTATTTATTTGGGATCTTTGCAACCTTACCTGCAACATCAGGATTGGCTAGCATCACTGGATATGCAGTATGCACACCAGCACATATTGGTACACACCAACCTCCACAAGTGCCTCTGGTTCTGTGTGGAAGGGCAACACTCCCAGTTCAGAGTCCTACCCTTTGGGATTTCCTTGCTGCTGCAAGTCTGTATAAAGCATTTTGCAGCACTTACGGAACTCCTCAGAAAGCTAGGACTCCAACTCTTCCCGTACCTGGACGACTGGGTAATTCCAAGTCCGTCTAGACAGGAGATGGAGCAGGCAGTGGCCACTGCCTCTCAGTTCCTAGTATGCATTGGGGTCCTGTTGTACCCCTCAAAGTCTCAGGTGGAGCCCTCTCAGGAACTGCTGTTTATAGGAGTGGTTTTGGACACGACCCAAGCTTGGCTGTTCCTCCCAGGCAGAAGACTACAGGCTGTCTTGCAGCTGGCATGCTACTTCATGGAATGCAAGACTGCCAGCCCACCCCATGCAGCACATGCTGGGGTTGATTGCCTCCTCAGTGTTCACAGTGTCTCTGACAAGGCTGCACATGAGGACAGTTCAGTGGAAGCTCAGTGCCCAGTGGTCACAAGTATCACAACCTCAAAACTATACCATTCTGGAGATATGGGTTGACTCATTCCAGCTTTTAATTCAAGTTACTCCACTGCCGGTATCCCCCCTCCTGCCCAACCTGATGAAGCCTCACATTTATGAGGTGAAGCACTGGGACTTAGTGCCATGCTCTCGAGCTGTCAATAAATATATTTGCCTCAGAGAACTAAAGTGCTTTGTTTGTTTTTCTTCATGAGTGCTGCCGTTATTGTGCTTAAATTTACTTAAATAGTACGTCGGGCAGGAGGGTGGTTAAAGAATCAGAACTATCCCCAGCTTCCAGTGTTACTTAAATAGTAGGTCAAGCAGGAGGGGGAATACCGGCAGCGGGGCTGGACACCAGCTGCCAGTCTTACTTAAATGGTAGGTTGGGCAGGAGGGTGGATAGCGACAGTGGGGTTGGGCACCAGCTGCCAGTGTTACTTAAATAGTAGGTCGGGCAGGAGGTGGGGTACCAGCAGCTGGGTTGGACACAAACTGCCAGTGTTACTTAAATAGTAGGCTGGGCAGGAGATTGGATACAGAACCAGAACTATCACCTGCTGTCAGTGTTACTCAAATAATAGGTCCGGCAGGAAAGGGGATACTGGCAGCTGGGTTGGGCAACAGCTGCCAATGTTACTTAAATAGTAGGTCTGGCAGGAAGGGGGATACCGGCAGCAGGGTTGGGCAACAGCTGCCAGTGTTAGTTAAATAGTAGGTCTTGCAGGAAGGGGGATACCGGCAGCGGGGTTGGGCAACAGCTGCCAGTGTTACTTATATAGTAGGTCTGGCAGGAAGGGGGATACCGGCAGCGGGGTTGGGCAACAGCTGCCAGTGTTACTTAAATAGTAGGTCAGGGAGGAAGGGGGATACTAGCAGCTGGGTTGGGAACACTTTACCAGCTGTCATCAGCGAGGCCTCAACTGTCGAGCTGTTCAAAAAGGGACTAAAGGCCCATCTGTTTCATCTGGCATTCCCTGACGAGGGTGACTAACCAGTATTTTATCAACTTGTAGCCATGCTGTTATTTATTAATTTATTTATTGTAATGTTATGGTATATTGTGTTGTTTTCCCTACCTTTTATTATAAGATGTCCAGAGCTTCAGGGATTAGGTGCCTGATAGAAACATAGAATTTGACAGCAGATAAGGACCGCTTGGCCCACCTAGTCTGCCCATTTTTCTACCTAACAGATAAGCTGCAGATCCTAGTTAACCAACAGCTTACTTCCTCCTACCCCCCACTAGGACTGCCTTATGCCTGTCCCATGCATTCTTGAATTCCCCCACTGTTCTTGACTCCACGACCTCCTCAGGGAGGCTGTTCCATGCATCCACAACCCTCTCTGTGAAAAAATACTTCCTCACATTACCTCTGAGCCATCCCCCCTCTATCTTCAAATTGTGCCCCCTTGTTCTTGCACATCTCTTTTTCTGGAAGATGCTACCCTCTAGACTTTGTTGATTCCTTGAGGTACTTGAAAGTTTCTATCATGTCCCTCTCCTCCTTTCCTCAAGGGTATACATATTAAGCTCCTTTAGCCTTTCTTCATATGTCTTCTGGTGCAGACCCTGCACCATTTTGGTTGCTCCTCATCTGACAGCCTCCACTCTGTCTATGTCTTCGCTGGAGATGGGGTCTCCAGAACTGCACACAGTACTCCAGATGGGGTCTCACCAACTGTCTGTACAGAGGATAACAACTTCCTGTTTTCTACTATTGATGCCTCTTCCTGTGCATCCCAGTATCCCCCCAGCCTTCCTTACTGCCTTCTCACATTGCTTGCCCACCTTTAGGTCATCTGATATAATTACCCTCAGGTCCCTTTCTATTTTTACTGTTGTCAGTATCTCACCCCCCATTGTGAACGCTTCCCCTGGGTTTTTGTTTCCCATGTACATTACCTTGCACTTCTTTGCATTGAATCTGAGCTGCCATACATTTAACCATTCCTCCAGCCTTGCCAAGTCCCTTCTCATCCTTTCCACCCCACCCTGTGCATCAACTCTGTTGCAGATCTTAGTGTCATCTGCAAAGAGACATACTTTTCCTTCCAGTCCTTCTGCAATGTCGCTTATAAAGACATTGAAGAGGACCGGTCCTAATACTGAACCCTGCTGTACCCCACTAGTAACCCTCCTTTCTTCTGAGTGGACTCCATTTACTATTACTCTCTGTGTCCTATTCTCCAGCCAATTCTTTACCCAGGCTGTCATCTTGGGACCCACTCCCAGGCTGGCTAACTTGTATATTAATCTTTGTGTGGGACTGTGTCAAATGCCTTGCTAAAGTCTAGGTAGGCCATGTCCACAGCCCCTCCTGATCTACTACTTTGGTCACCCAGTCAAAGAAATCTATCAGATTTGTCTGGCATGACCTTCCGCTGTGAATCCATGCTGCCTAGGGTCCTGTGCCCTCTGGCCTCTAGATACTGGCAGTTCTTTCCTTCAGAAGTGATTCCATCATTTTCCCTATCACTGAGGTTAAACTAACAGGTCTGTAGTTTCCTGCTTCTGCCTTGCTCCCACTTTTGTGAAGGGGAATCACATCTGCCCTCCTCCAGTCCTCGGGTACAACCCCATTCTCCCATGATTTGTTAAAAAGGGTAGTCAGTGGTGTCACTAGTTCTACCCTTAGCTCTTTTAGAATTCTGGGATGAATCCCATCAGGCCCTATTGCTTTGTCCACCTTCAGTTTTAAGAGTTCTTTCAGAACCTCTTTTCTGTAAATGGGCTGGTATCAACTTCTGTATCCAGAGTGTTACTACTGTTTGTTTTATGTACTCCTCTTCATTTGTAAATACTGAGCAAAAATATTTGTTTAGTATCTCTGCCTTTTCACAGTCTCCTCTGCCCACCCTCCTCCCTTTATTAAGCCCCACTATCCCTCCCTTGGTCTTCCTGTGCTCCCTGATGTACCTATAAAAGGTTTTATCCCCCTTCTTAACTGAGCTGGCTATCTTTTCCTCGGTTTGGGCCTTTGCTGTTCTGACTGCCTTCCCAGCTTCCCAGCCTACTAGTCGATTTACCCTCTCCTCCCCACACAGATTTGCATGCTCATAATGCTTTTGATTGTATCTGTGTTTTATGTTTGCATCACCTCATGCCTTATGCATTCTTTTGTGCAGATTTGAAGGATTATTATGTTTAATGTGTGCGAGTTGGCTGTGGTGAGGTCTGAGTACTGAAATGACAATCAGAATACAGTATACTACCAATCTTTCCTTAGTAAGTTTACTCCCCTAGACACGCACATTGATCTACTTACCTACAGTGTTTTTGTGCTGATTTTGAAGCTCGTGAGTGTGTTTACAGTAACATAACAAATTAGAAAGAATCTGCCTTATTGTATCATTTACACATCTAACATATTGTTTCTTTTCTGGATGACCAGTGCTTAAATCAGTTCTCCTTGCTCCACTAACTACGATAATAAAAGGACTGCTGTACAGTCTTACATAAGAAGCTGTAACTGCCCATCTTTATGAGATCTAGCTTAAGCTGACTCTGGAATTCCATGCACTGACTGTAGTTAGGGGTTGCTTTTACTATCGCCAGGTTTCACCCCTTTTTGAAGCTGTTGTGTGAAAACAGTGGCGCAGTCCCATGATGTCTGAAATTATGTTGTGTACTCCGCCATCTCAGACACCTGCACGTAGTGTAGAATACTGCAGCTTGTCTATTCGCACAGTCATGTGGCACCTTATTGTGGATATTTAGTAGGAAAAAGTTTGACATTTCTTTAGCTATCTTACCCCCCACACACACACAGATTAGCCAATCCATTAGGCTTCTGAGATGTTTGATTGTATCTTTGTTTACAGAAACCACACAACTAAGAAATTATCATCTTGTATTGTTAATGCATTCTACTTACTGACCTTTCTGCAGACTGCCTCTGCTTCTCATGCATGTCATGCCAACTATAATGGGTCTGTAATAGCTAGGTATGGACAGTTTATACCAAGAGGATACATTGTAGCATACTTTTTGTTCTCTATGGCAGGAAGTGATTATGTGAGTTGACTGCTCCCTGTTTTCTTCTGTTGGCAATCAAGCAAATTGCCTTGCAGTATAGTCCTACAATCCAGGCAGTGGAATGAATGAAAGACTATAAGGCAAAATGAGAAATATTAATTTAGCATATTTTGGCATGTGTTGTATTCTGA
The DNA here is from genome assembly GCA_016271365.2 of Neoceratodus forsteri. Taxonomy (NCBI): domain Eukaryota; kingdom Metazoa; phylum Chordata; order Ceratodontiformes; family Ceratodontidae; genus Neoceratodus; species Neoceratodus forsteri. Next base: position 1,737,016,830 of record CM057449.1, read on the forward strand.
TTAATGGTAGTACATGGACTCTATTTAAAAGAGTGTAACATTTACATTAATGTGAGACACTTCCAATTCAGCCCCCCCAAATAATGATTTACATATCTATGATATTTTGCACTGGGTTTATGCTTTAGAACACATGCATGTGCACTGGAAAGTTATGAAAGTCAGATAGGGAAATTATCTGTTTTCTTGTACTGTTTGTTTTCTACATACTCTCCATATTGCAAACTGCCTTTACTTCTTGTGCATGTTATGCCTAATGTAATGGTCTGTAATAGATAGGTATGGAGGATGTATAGCAACAGGATGCATTGCAAAATACTGTCTTCATTCTCTGGGGTTAACAGTGATTACATGAGCTGATTGTTTACTGTTGTTTCCCTGTCAGTGATCAAACAAACTAACGCACACTATGGCCCAGCAGTCCAGTGGATGTTTATTTATTTGCTTTTGGTAACCGGGTAAGTGCACTAGGCAACAAATCCTGCCTATTTTCAGGCACGACCCGGGAGAGTACAATCACAATACAGCGAGAATACAGTAACACAGTACAGCAGTGACATGGATACAGGTACATAATACAGTGGAACAATCCAGCAAAAAACAATGACGGAGGACAGCCAAATAAGGAAGTACACCTCCTGGAAAACAACAATAGCAACGTTATAGAAGCAACAATTATAACACAAAGCACTGCTTGTTCCATCTGGCGGCCTACCTAGTAGGAGAGCAGGCCAGCGGTCACCACTCACCGTATATTCACAGAGTGAGATAGACAAGGGCTAGGGTGGGAGAAGCAGACAGTTATAGACACTGGGACAAAGGCCAACTTGCTGACTGGCAGGCAGTAAACAAGGTAAGGGTCTATTATAGAGAAAGAAGACAGAGTAGAGAGGCAGGGCGGAAGTTAAGTGCAAACACAGTTACCTAGAGTAAAGAGGTGGGAAAATAGGGCATGCTTAAATGAGAGGTGAGATGGGGAGTTCTTGACGTGCACAGGGTGAGAATTCCAAAACCTAGGGGCAAAGTAGGAGAAGGCTTGCTGTCCCACTTTCATGGAGCATGTCTGAACAGATAGTAATGTGGAGGTTGAGGACCTGAGGGAGCGCGAGTGAGAGACCTGAGTGAGCATGTCCACCAGAGAGGAGGGACAAAGAGATCTGATTAAGGAATCAACAAAACACCCAAGTGCATATGAACGAGAGGCTTCAGGAGACAGCCATTTTAACGCATCGTATAGATGACAGTGATGAGTTAAGCGAGGAGCCGATAAGGCAAATCTACAGATATTGTTATAAGATGTGTCCCATTTGCGAAGAACACCTGTGTTAGCATGAGAGACCACTGGCAGGGCATAAAGCAGTTGTGGTAGTAAAACACCTCTCGCAACTGAGACCCTAGCTGCTGGAGTGAGTGAATAACGCACTCTGTAGACCGCACCAATTTTGGCGTTAACCAAGCGACACACTTCATTAATATGTGCAGAGTAGTCAAGACACGGGTAAAGCGTAACCCCTAGGTACTTGAAGGATGAAGTGTTGGAGACAGTAGTCCCATTGCAGCCACATACCAGGAGTTTAGAGGACTCGGTGGGCACCTTTCTGGAGGATTCAAATAGCATAGCCTGGGTCTTTGATAAGTTCAGGATTTGATAGTTGGATGAAAACCAGGATTCGAGGGTCTGAGAAGCGGAGGAGAGATGTGGGTTGATGCCAATGGACTTGGAAGCCGAGTATAGCACCAGGTCATCAGCATACATGATAATGTTACAATGTTGAGGAGATTGAATGAACTGGGAAAACACAGAAGAATAGTTCGGCATTTTTCAGTAGCATGGTTACTTTAATCAAACACTAGGAACGCCCTAGAAATGCCATTCTGGAGAATAATGGGTAAATGTTCCTTTGCTGTAAGGGCATCTGTGTGGCTGAACGAATTACCTGAAACCCTGCTAAGTCTCCCCAAAATTGCCTCCTTTAAGAAAGCTCTGAGAAAAGACCTCACCAAATGTTCCTCCTTCAGTTAATCTGTACACCTAATTTGCACTGTGACACTTTCATTGCTGCTGTAAGAGCTAAGTTCTGTTCCTGTACCTAATGCATCCTATGGTTTGTTGCTGACAACACTCCTCTGGAGTTGCTGTTTTTCACAGTTATGTGTAACCTTACCTCTTGACTCAGACGTGGAACCTTTGTAAAAGAGCACCTGTGCTCAAAGGTACCCTTCCGAATGAATGAATGACTCAATAAATAAAAAGAAACACTTATAGTTTGGCCAGGAGAGCCCCGATATTAAAAGTGCTGTTCCGGTGCCCCGTAGGATTTCCAGAAACTGGGATTTTGTCCTGGTCTGAGATATTTGCCTCCTGCTGTCCCAGTTAGCTGGTGATCCACCCACCAGCCTCACACTCCCCAGCAGCTGCCACATACCCCCAAGGCGATTGGACCATTCCTGCCGTGCACCTGCCTATGGCCCTTTAAGTTAATGACCACTGGCTGGCAAGGCCTACTAAAAGGTCCAATCCAGAATCAGGGCTGGTGCTGCACTTTTGAGATCTGATCAGAACAGGAGGACTTGGACTTTTAGTACCGCTGGCTCAGATCCAGCTAACACCATTGGCAGGTGAGGACCGGGTAAAAGGTCATGGCTTGGCTGCTCTTGGTCCAATCAGATTAGAGCCAAGGAAGTCAGTGCTGTGTTAGGGGATCAAATAGAAACCACTGGCTGGAATAGAGCATGCCGTCACCGTGTGATGGGGGAAGAGACTCTCATCACTCTTTGGGTCTGGCTCTGCACCGCTTTTTTTTTTTTTGGTAAATTTTAGTTTGTGGCCTGTTTTGTTTTGCGAACTGTCTTGGTGGGATATGCTGCAAAATGGCAAAACGGATGGGGTGGCAGCAACGCTTAAACCCCCCCCCCCCAGATGGATGAGCCAAGAAACAAGGTGAATGAGTTCAAAACTTCTGTTTTTGTAGGTCGGCAGCAGGTCGGATCTCAGAAGTAAAAATGACAAAATCAAATTAGTCAAGTCAAGTGGCATTGGTACTTTGCTGGCTGCCTTCCGGCGAGGTTGCATTGCACCTTTCTTGGGACCCAGCATAGCTCGGGAGGGGTGGGTGGGGGGCAGTTCAGCCTGGCACTATTGGGCAGCTCTGTGTGATTGGCTTGGTGGGCTAAGCATGGGCAGATTGTGTCAGAGAGTGCAGAGGCAGCAGATTACAATAATGCCTATGGAGTGGGTGTTTTTTTTTTTTTCAATTCTCTTTATGCTCCTATGCTACCTTACCAGGACTCACTCCAGGGGGTCGCTCAGCTTCAACTATGATCCAGCCCACCTAAAGTCCTCCATTCCTCCTCCGTTGGCCACCTCTCCATCCACTACCTGGCCACCCAACCCCCTGGCTCTGAGTCCCCCGAGGTGGGACTGCCTTCTCCTTCCTGGTGCTCCATCTATAATCTAGCAGAGCAACCAAGCAGGGGAAAGAGCCAGAGGCGTGAACGGACAGACCCAGCACTGGGCGTGGTTCGCTGGGCCCTATACCCCCCTTCCCCTACCAGGAGGCAGGGCCAGCCATTTTCCTTGTTCCGCGACCTGGTGCGGCCATGCAGTGGTGTCGGCATGCAGAATGAGCAAACCCGCCCACTTCTGCAGATGCCTGACGACACTAGACCCCATTAGCTGTCCCCGCCCTAGGTGTTTCACCACCCCCCACAGTCTCCAACAGGAGCCATCACTGAGCAAGGAAATCCCCAGAACCTATCCCAGGAGAAGAGAGCAGTCCTCCAGGTGCTCGATGTTCTCTTTCCCCAGCCGACCCCTGCTGACCCAGGCTCATTCCTGAACCCGGGTCGCTGGCAAGGTGTCCAATGCCTCAACCCTCAGTGCCACCGGGCCGGCATGGAGTGGGTGGTTGATGACACTGGTCAGGCAGTTGCCCACCCCAGTTGCAGCTGCAGACTTTAAGGCCAGCCAGAGTCTCCAACACCTCTGACTCCAGGGGAAAAAAAATGTTTCCCGGAGTCAGAGGGAGGGAGGGAAGATGTGGCAAAAGTGTGTTTTATTTTCAGTAAAAGCCCCAAAACTCACCACAGAGCAGCTAAACCCCCAGAGCTTCTGGGGGCATAGTGGCCTCCAGACCCCCAGTATTCATGTGTCCCCCCTTGAGTCTCCCAGAAATGTGTGTCTCCCCTTGAGTCTCCCAGAAATTTGGTAACATTAAGTGTCTAACGTGTAGGATAGTATAGAATTTACATTTATGGGATATAGTGCATTTCATATATAGTACTGCACCTCAAAGGTGATTTACAAGCAATTTGTTTACACTGGATAGTCTGTCTGAAATATCACATCTCTCTTCCTGTGAGGTACTGCTTCTGCTTGGGACCACTTGCTGCTATTCAGTATCATTGGTGCTTTGATTTCTTTTGGCCATAATTTGGCCATTTTTAGCCATTTTGACCACAAATGTTCACTTTGGGCAAGTCACCACCCCACCTCATGACTACATAAGTGGCACTTTGTTAATCTGGCCCAGAATGTGTTTTGGGTGTCACCTCTCATAATGTTGCAATTTTGGCCCCAGATTCTCAGAGTGGGCAGTTTTCTACCACATCTCATGATCACACAAGTGTCGCCTTGTAAATCAGACTTGAAATGTTTTTGGGTGGGTTTAACCCTCAAAATTACATTTTGGGCAGAATTAGCAAGGTGCCACTTATGTGGTCCTGAGGTGGGGTAGCAACTTGGCCACACTAAAAATGTGGGCTTGAAATGACTACAGATGGCCATGTTATGGCCAAAAGGAAAACCTAAGTCCAGGCACGTATGCCAGGCAACCAAAGGGAGGGTCCTGCTTCAGGCCTCATGTGGTCTGGTGCAGTGCACCTCAACATGCACCTGCTTCATGAGTGGCCCACAGGGCCACTTGTGAAACAAGCTACAGGCCATGTCGGGTGCAGCGTTCCATCATGCAGCTTCTTCATAACAGGCAGTTATAACTGACTTCATACTTAACGCATGGCCCACAGGGCTTTGCACAGTGCAGTATGGCTGTCAAAAGTAAGCTGGTGTGGGCCACTTGCAAAGTCTGTTACAGGTCTTGTGCAGTTTGTGTTGTCATGAAGCTGCTTATGTGCTACTCACAAAGTCCAGCATAAGTCCTGCACACTTTGTGACACCATGGAGTGTAGTTATTGTGACCATGCAGCTGTTCTGTGAGGTCGCTCGTGAAGTCCACTGTAGGTTTTGTGCACTTTGTGTGGCCATGTAGCTGCTTCGTGAGTGGTATGGTATACTATATGTGATGATCATCCTTGTGTCTCACAAAATAAGTGCAGTGTTTGTCATATAGTGTAACTGTATTCCCTGTACTAAGTTTTATGATGTTAAAACTTATGTCTGAAAACTGGATTGTGTTTTGGCATCCAGTTTAGTGTGGTACATGTGGAATGTGCATAGGACTGGGTGCAGTTAGGTTCAAAAAACACACTAACATTGCATTTCCTTACTTTTGTTGCTTTAAAAATCCAAACTCCTTCATTAACGTAGTGTTTTGAGATATATATATATTAGAGGCAAAAAACTCGGTTTAATGCATTAGTTAGGGTTGTTCCACAGCGACAAAAGTGAGGAAATTCGCTGTTAGGGTTGAAAACCCTAACTCCGAATTCATCCCCCCCCAGCACCACACACACACAGACACACACACACACATGCAAGTATGGGGAGGACAAGTCAGCACAACCAATGACAGACATCCAGCAGCAGGTGACAGAAATAACAAACAATTGTCTAAATGTACTGAGACATCCCCACCCACCTGACCAGGTACTACATGCTCAGTGGAGATCAACAGCAAAACAGAGGCCACGTACACCAAGCGTACACATCCTGATTGCAGCTACACACAACGTACCACACTTAGTAGTTGCATGGCCTTACCTACCGATGCCCTACACCAGACCACACCACATGTGGTGAGCCACCTGAGCAATAGAGTTGAGCAAAACCAAGGAGTTGTACAGGTATAATATCTCTGATTATAACAAGGGTTTGAGAAATGCAGCTTTCTAATTGATTGTAAACATTGTAACAACCTTATGTTTAGTTTTTATTAACATACATGTAGAGCCTAACCATATGATGAACATGGTTTAATGTTGTTCAAAAAGCAATTTTATTATGATAGCAATAAGCCACTCCCGGGTATTATGTTAATGGTCAGTTTATCACTGTCTAGCGACATGTGGCACTCGGCTATGCCTCATTCAACATTAAACCCTTACAGGGTGATTAACAGACCATTTAACATAACTGTTGGTCATGCCTTATTGCTTAATTGTCTTTATGAGTAGATACTCTCCCTCTGCTAGGCACTGCAGCAGTTTTGCAACGCAGTGTCCCACCCAGTTACACCATACACTGTCTAGTTACTGGAGAAAGGCTGTGAATATGAACTCATGAAGATGAACAGTGTAACTTGATCATTACAGTCATCGAAACCTTAGTGTGATTATAACTGACAGAGTCAGTGATAGAGAATAACCCCTGCTGTCCTAGTACACTTACCCCATTGTGAGTTAAATCAATACTAAAAGACATTCTGTTTATATCTACACCATACCTGCTTGATTCCTGTTGTGCCACAATTAACATAGTTATCACTTTGATAGCATCAGTGACAGAAGTGTGGCAAACCCAAACACTAGGCATACAGCCTGAGTATGAAACAACTGTTAAAAAAAATTACACTGTGTCCATAAGTGGCATGGATCACTCATTGCAACAATAGTAAATGTATTACTATTTGAATAAGTTAGTCATCACAGATGCAATGAGATTGTCTTTATCAGGTACAACATGCTCAGTAAGTGCCTACAGGAAAATCTATCCTATATATATCTCCGATACAGGTACGTCATTGCTGGCTCAGTAGTGCTATGATATTTAGAAGTTGCTTGGCTTGATCTATGCAATTACACTGTTTCTTACAAAGAATACTTACTGCATCTTTAGTATTGAAACACACTGAAGGTCTATGTATGTACATCAGCAGTACACCTTCATCAATAAGAATGCATCTGATACTGGCAATGCAATTTCTGGCGTTGAACAGGCAATGCTTTTCCATACGTTTACATCAGCCTCTCTATCTTGAGTAAACCGTTGCAGTAAATGTACTACTATGTAAATCACATACTAAATGTAACACTACTTTTATCTTGAGCATGCTAGTGTCTTGTAGTTAATTTATGTACTTCTCTTAATTAATGTATACTCACTAGTGTTAAAACCTTTCTACAACTGTCATCATGCACCTTCAGCATTTATATTGACTAACGGCACAGTACCAGTTGTGGTGTGGTGTGGGGCATCGGTAGGTAAGGCCATGCAACTACTAAGTGTGGTACATTGTGTGCAGCTGCAATCAGGGATGTGTACGTTTGGTGTACATGGCCTCAGTTTTGCTGGTGATCTCCACTGAGCATGCAGTACCTGGTCAGGTGGGTGGGGATGTCTCGTAGTACATTTAGACAATTGTTTGTTATTTCTGTCATCTGCTGCTGGATGTCTGTCATTGGTTGTGTTGACTTGGTCCCCCCCCCATACTTGCATATGTGTGTGTGTGTGTCTGTGTGTGTGTAGTGCTGGGGGGGGTGAATTCGGAGTTAGGGTTTTCAACCCTAACAGCGAATTTCCTCACTTTTGTCGCTGTGGAACAACCCTAACTAATGCATTAAACGGAGTTTTTTGCCTCTAATTTCCCTTCTTTTTGAGAATGATAACGAGAAATAGTGAATGTAATGTGGCGGCGGGCCGCGCTCCCGCCACATGATGTCTTGTGGCATAGTAACAGGAAGAGCAACGCAAACAGAAGTGCTAACAGTGGCGCACATGGTAACGCAAGCGCAAATGACAACAGAAAGGGCAATGCACACGGTGGCATAGATGGGAACAGTCTGCCACGTGATGTGTTGTGACATAGTAACATGGTGCCTGCAAACGGAAATGTCAATGGGTATGGTGATGCAAAGTGAAACAGAAAGAGAAACAGTACTGTAGACACAAATGGCAAAAAATAACAGAAACACAAGCAAAAATGAAAACGCAAAGGATAACACACATAGGGCCCCGCGCTCCCGGCATGTAATGCAGCAGCGGGAGCGTGGGGCCCAGAGGGCCCCGTACTCCCACCACATGATGTCTTGTGGCATAGTAATAGGAACAGCAATGCTAACAGTGGCACACAAGGTAACGCAAGCGTGAATGAGAACAGTAAAGGTAACGAACACGGTGGCGTAGACGGGAACGGTGTGCCACGTGATGTCTTGTCACATAGTAACATGGTACCTGCAAATGAAAATGTCAATGGGCATGGTGATGCAAACTGAAACAGAAAGAGAAACAGTACAGTAGACACAAATGGCAAAAAATAACAGAAGCATAGCGCAAATGAAAACGCAAAGGATGACGCACGTGGTGGCGTAGACGTCAACGGTAAGTGAAACGGGCATGGAACCGCAAGCGGAAAGGGCAATGGTAACAGTAATGTAAGCACACAGGCTGGTTTTCCCCAAAAGCTGAATAGAGAAAGACAGTGAGTACAAAGAATGTATGCATAATAATGGGTATCGGAGCAGAAAATGAGGACTTGGAATACTAAATAGGTTATATCTCAGGAACTGTACGACATAGAAAAAAAATTTAAAAGTCGTATGATTTATGACTGTCCTGGCTAGTTTTGTACTTAGCCCCCATGAGGGGGCTAAAAATTTTCCGATGAAAAGTCCGTATCTCGCACCGTTTCCGAGATAGGGGCCCTGAAAGGCGCAGCAAACGCCGTAATGTTATCCTATGGGAAAAAAAGAGAAGTTCAGAGCGCCATAACTTTGCCTCCCTGTAATATTTTTTCACCAAACCACTGAAAGGCACATCTGTGGGCTGTTGGCTGTCTTCCCTCCAAATTTCAGGAAAAAAGACCAAACCGTTATTTTGCATCAGGGTGTCAGAGGATTCCTGTAATGCATCGGGCGCCGTAATGTTATCCTATGGGGAAAACCGTCAACTTTGGAGTGCTGTAACTTTGCTGCCATTAATATTTTTTCCAATACAACACTGAAAGGCACATCTGTGAGATGTCGGCTGCGTTCCCTTCAAATTTCAGCCCCAAACTCCCAACCGTTCTTTTGCAGTGCAGTGCCAAAGAATTGCTGTCATTTTCCCACAGACTAGAAAATTACTGTCGCAATTTGCGAAAGCTTTCACAAACATTTGCGACACTTTCATGAGCACGAAAGTACTTTGTGAAAGTACTTTTTCCAGAAATCTGAAAAACATATTTCTGGGGTGTTTTACCCCAAAATAAAGACATGGCTAGCATCCTCAGGGTCCGACTAGGTGACTACAAAAAGAATTAGGTTGCTAGAGGGTCCCAAATTTAAATGCCAAGCATTTTTCTAATCACCAACTGAAAACAAAATGGCCGATTCAGCGAAAGTAACAGGCCCATTTTGAAAGTAAAATGCATTTGCAAAAAGTGTTGAACTTTTGTTAACTTTTCCCATTGACTTATAATGGGAAATTGTTTTTTGAATAACTTTTGAACCGTTTAATATTTTTTCACCAAATCTTCAAAAGGCACATCGGGGACCCCGGCCGCACGGTCCCTGAAGATTTCGGGCTGGTCACACAAACCGTGCGACCTGTACGCCCGACCATAGAATTCCAGAAAAAGCGTAAACACGCGCGCAAATCACGCTTAATAGCTCCACAGCCGTGTATCCGACTGACACAAAACTTGGCAGATGCCAAGGCTTATGGTTCTTGATTGTGTATTCCAAATTTCAGCCAAATCTGTCAAACGGTTGCAAAGTTATTAAGGTGCAAAGTTTTGGGGTTTATCATAGAAATGGCTCCTCAACCCTAACTATGGTAGCACTACTGTGCTACCATAATATATATATATATATATTTTCATTGCAAAAAAACTCAGTTAATGCATCAGTTAGGGTTTCTATTACAGTGACAAAAATATGGAAATTCAGTTTTAGAGTTCCCAACCCTACCACCCCACCCTCCACACACCAACAGGCATCAGGGTGTGCCTTGGGGTCATCAGGCCTAACTCTTTCCCCATTCCATGTGTAAACAAGCAGACATGGTACAGTACAGGAGAATGGGGTGAGAGTTAGGCCCAATGAAGGGAGATGGGAGGAGTGGGGAGGGAGGGCAGGGACATTAGCTCAAGCTGTGGACCCTGCAATACGAGCAGACTTGGTAGATCAAATGGCCTTCCTCTGCTGGCTTCTTCATATGTTCGTATGTTCGTCATGGCCACACGGCACACCCCAATGCCTGTTAGTGTGTGGAGGGTGTGGTGGTAGGATTGGGAACTCTAACGCCTAATTTCCATACTTTTGTCACTGTAATAGAAACCCTAACTGATGCATTAATGGAGTTTTTTGCAATGAATTTCCCTTCTTTTTGAGACAGTATAATAGTATCCGTATTTCACTGAGGGAGCGCAGGGTCCAAGGACCCTGTGCTCCACTCCCTCCATAGATGCGTCTATGTATGTAGGTATGGAAGCACAGGACCCTCTGGGCCCTGTGCTTCCATGTATCAAACAACAGTGACCAGATTGTCAGCATAGCCAGTTTATTACTCCATCTCATGTACCCCGGTACAGAGAAATTGTGAAACGTAAGGGAAAAAGTAGTTACGTGCAACTGCAATGCCATTCTGTGTCACAGATGCAAAATTGCATTTTGTGCAGGATGTGAAAAATGACAGTTGTACTGTTCATGAGGTGGTGTGAAATAATGGCTATGCTGGAAATTTGGTGTCAAAAGATTGAAAAATAGCAAAGTTATGCATGTGCGTAGAATAAATTCAATGGATGCACGTAATTCGGGCATTTTGAGGAATTCTTTCACCAAATTTTCAACATGGCCTTTTGGGGACCACCCCACCTCATGAACAGTGGCACTGTCGTTTCATTAATCTGTCCCAAAAGTTGATTTTGTACAGTGACTGTGCCATTCTGCGCCACATGTGTGAAAACATATTTTGGGCAGCATGGGGAAAATGACAGCTGTATTGTTCATGAGGAGGTGTGAAAACATGGCAATGTTGAAAATCTGGAGTGAAAATATTAAACATTGGCGAAGTTACGGGCGGGCGTAGAAACTGCACAACGTACACTCGTAACACAGTCATTTTTCAAGATTTTTGTACCAAAGTTTCAGCATGGGCTTTTTGGGACCTCGCCTCATGAACACTGGCCCTGTCATTTCATTAATTGTTCCCAAAAGGTGATTCCATGCAGCAACCGCGAAATCACCTTACAGGTCCGATTAACGAGATGAAAGTGACAGTGTTCATGAGATGGGGTCCCAAAAACCCCATGTTGAAAATTTGGTGCAAAAATATTGAAAAATGGAGATATCAATATAAGTTCAAAACACCATAGATAGCCATTATACAGCACTTACCTGAATTCTTCAGTTTGCAGTTCGGCTTTGAAGAGTGCAGACGTGTCCCAGTCCACAGAAGATAACAGAAGACGACCCCCAGTGGCAAGTATAGGGCAAGGGGGTGTGGGGTGGTGGGTTGCTTAGTGGGAGGGTTGGGATGGGGTGGGGAGGCGGTGAGATGAAGAGGGATCATTTCTTTTTTTCCAGGATTAAAAAAAAAAGTCATAGGGGACTGTTTTCTTTATGTCAGATAATGAAAGCAACATTTAGAGACACTGGGGTGGGCTCCCCATTGTCCCACTGTACTGCTGGTGTTGGGGGGGCATAAAGCATAACTGGGGACACTAGGAGTGGGCTACCTAGTGTCCCACCTGGGGGTGGGGGCTATTGCTGACACAGGGATTGGGCACCCCAATGTCGGCAATGCACGAGACTGTTGAGGACACTGGCATCTAGTGCTGACACGTGGATTGGGCACCCCAATCTTGACAGCAACCTTTTTGTTGTTATTTTTGTCATAAAAATAAACATTTGTGTTTTTTTGGCTCACAAAGCAGGATCTTAGTTTGTATCTCTTCATACGAACTAGGATCCTACTTCATATGATGGCCATGTGAACAAGGAGTTCAAATTATAAATAAATACATTTAAAGACATTTTTCCAAGCAGTAAAGTGCAGAATGCACTTAGGGGGTCATAATAAGCAAGCTACATGTGTTGGTTCCTCTCCAGAATATCATTTTGGGAGGTTTCCAGATTTGAATTTCAGGCAAAACTATAAACGAGATGGTGGCCATATGAAGTAGGAACTTTTACATACAAACCAGGATTCCTACTTCATTTCATATAGCTATATTAAAGTGCCTACTGAGCATTCTCAGAAATGATTTTTTTCAATTTTTAAATTGCAATAACTTAAAAATGGCTTATTGTTTTTTTACCAGACTAGCAAAAGGCATATCTGTGCGATAGACCCATTCTGCCCTGAAACTTTTAGACCAAAAAAACAAACTCTCTGGGCTGTAGCAAGTTCAAAGAAAAATCCCAGCAAAGTCAGTGGGTGAAAACATGTTTTTTCCACTACTCAGTTACTTGGAGATCACACATCCAACCGGAACTTACCTTGCCACATGAAGAGATCTACCCCACAGGACAGTACATACCAAATGTTGTGCAAATCCATTAAACGGCTCCAGTTATTAAAGTGCAAAGTTTTGAGTTTAACATTGAAGTGCCTACTCAACCCTAACTATAGGGCACAATCGCACCCTGATAATGTGTGTGTGTGTGTATATATATATATATATATATATATATATATATATATATATATATAACCTCCACTGCCCCCCTTGTTTAACTAGCAGGGCTGTAACCCCTCCACTGCCCCCCCCCGTTTAACTAGCAGGGCTGTTCCTCTCACCACATAGCATCTAGGGGTAAAACAGAGGGATGGGGGTTTACAGAACAATTTATTTACACATCTTTTTCTGCCTGCTGTTACAGACAGACAAACCCAAATGTGGCAACTACTTGGCACACACCTGGTGGGGCCATTTACCATGGCCAGCAACCCAGGTCCGTGGGAGAAAACATTTGCTCCTAATTGTGCTAAGTTTGTACTTCTGGACAGGGGCACCCACATAAATCCAGACATAGTGGAAGCAATAACAGTACTGTCCAAACCGGGCTGGGATTCTAGAGTGTGGCTTTTATTCACATACACAGAGAATAATCACAAAGCGAAGATGGACCCCCACAGGGTTACTCATACTGGTAATGCAGATTACTGAGGTGCAGACATTCCTGTATTCCCCCTTTAGCATAGACATACTGAACACACACACACACAGCGAACTCTCAAGTTCTGAAATAGAGATTGGCACACATGGCCAGTTACTGGTACATTTCCTCTTGACTAGGTACACACGGCCAGTACTAGGACACTTTCCCTTCGATTAGGCACACACGGGCAGTACTAGGACACTTTTCCCATATTTCATGAGGAATACTGGTGGCACACATGACCACCAAAGAGCACATACAGGTTCAGAATCTTCCAGCACCCACTACACTGAGGTGAACTGAAAACGGAGAATCCAAAACCCACATCTGGGTAACTATTTCCATCAGGCACTGGCCAAATGCACTGACTGAAAATTGAACTGGTACCCAAACTGAACCCGGAGAAGTGAACTGGTTACTCCAGATTGGGGGGGGGGGGTCTCCCACCTTTTGCTTCCAAGTTTATACTCAGCCATTCATCTGGTTAATAACACACTCACAGAAAACTTGTAGATGCTATCTTGAAATGTTTTTCTCACTTAACATACTACATGACTAAAAGTTCTATACTTGGACAGTCTCTCTCTCTCTAGACTCCATAGCAGGCAGACACTTTTAAAAACAGACATATTCTAGGTGACTGGTTCCTTTTTGTCAGGGAAAATTCACCCAAGGTATGCAGGTGCCCCTCCTGGGCTGACACAAAAGTACTCACAGTTTCTGAAGTTGTCACAGGCAGCTTCACTAGACAGACTGGGTGAGGGGATTGCCCCGAACCCTGAAGATTGCCCTCATCCCTCCTGGGATGGGGCAAAGGAGAACCCACTTGGCAAGATCTCCACCACTTCAATCACTGTCTTCTATGTTCTTCTTCTAGGGTGAGTACTAACTACCTGAAACACAGTGGTAGCTCTCTGTCAGAGCTGTCTGAGGAGCTGCTCAGCAAGCCGCAGCCTCCTCCTGGAACTCCTACTCAGGACTGACTGAACATTCTAAAGCTAACATCCCTAGAGCTACCAACAAAGTGTGGCTTATGCCGCTGCGAGAGTTCTAAGATTACATCACTCTCTAGCTCAGCTGAGACTGACACGAGCTTGACAGTGTGAAATCCGTTTAAGTGGAATTTCACTAGCTGCCTTTCCCTGCCTGTCACTGGTTCTAACTGGGATTTTAGTAACCCCTGGGAACAAGGGGGTTACATATATTTATGTGTGTGTCATCCCCATTAATGAGATGTTCAATTAATACTTGGTATGAAAATTTCAGCCATGCTGACTTTTCCCTGTGTATGAGGATCTGTTTTAATGGCAACAGGTCCTCATGCATAAGTTCTATACATATTCCACTTTCTGAAATGAGGATCAGCTGAATTTTTTTTCTTTTCAAAGACTAAGAATCTCAGTGCAAAAGTAATGAAGTAAGGGCTATTTTTGCATATTTAGAGTCTGCGGATGGTGGTGGGGTTAATGGCATCTCCTATCATTCAGAGGTTCAACTATTGCGCCCTTAGGGTGCCAGAACTGCTCAGTTTCCCTTTACAGTTCTTTCACCTTCACAGTATGTGTGAGGAGACACTTTTATAATAATAGCTGTATCCTAATGCCTTCAAATACATACAAGTGTCTCTCACAAAACCAGAGAAGCACTGAACGCTGATTGTTAGAGGCTTCTGTAATAATGTATAATCAGTATTAAAATGATACACTTTACTAAATTGAAGTACTGAGAAGAAATGAACATGCATGCGTTTATCAGTGCCTTAAGGCTCTGCATATGGCCAGATTCTGCATATCACCAGATATTCTGCAGGAGTGGGGAAGTGACCGGGGGGTACCTAAGGGCTCAGTACTGGGTCCAGTTCTCTTTAATATCTCTATAAGCGACATTGCAGAAGAGCTGGAAGGGAAGATATACTTCCTTGCAGATGACAGGCTGGAGGGTGTGGAGAGAGAGAGAGAGTAGAGACCAGAGAAAACTCAAGGAGTGGTTAAGGATATGGCAGCTGAGTTTCAGTGCGAAAAAATGCAAAGTGATGCACCTAGGGCACAGAGACCCAGAGGCAGAGTGTAAAATGGAGAAAGCGGTATTGATGGTCACTAAACAGGAAAGGGACCTTGGAGCAGTCATATCAGATGACTTCAGGGTGGGGTAGGAAATTGACAAGGCGGTAAGTAGGGCCAGCAGGATCCTGGGTAGCACTGGGAGGGCTATCACCAGCAGAAGGCGAGAGGTGGTATCACCACTGCATAGATCATTAGTGAGACCCCATCTAGAGTACTGTGTCCAGTTCTGGGGACCACATCTCAGGAAGGACATAAACAGGGTAGAGACTGTCCAGAGAGGGCAACTAAAATGGTGCAGGGGCTGCCTCAAAAGCCCTAGGAGGGGAGGCTGAGGGGATCTGAATATGTACACCCTGGAAGAGAGGAAGGGGGAGCATGGTAGATACCTATAAATACCTCACTGAGGTGAATAAGGCACAGGAGAGAAGTATTTTTCAGAGGAGAAGGTGCACAAAGACAGGGGGGCATGCAATGAAGCTGGATGGGGAAAAATATTGGAGGGATGTGAGGGAGCACATCTTCAATGAAAGAGTGGTGAATGCCTGGAACAGTCTTCCAGCTAAGGTGGTGGGAATGAAAACAGTGGTGGTCTTCAAACATGCATGGGGTAGGCACAAAGGAATTGTAGGGAAGGGGGGAATGTAGGCAGCCGGAGATCAGATAGGATCAGTGGTGACAGTATAGGCAGCAAAAAATGGGCAGTCAATGTGGGCCAAACGGTCCTTATCTGCCAACAAATTCTATGTTTCTGCGTGTATTTAAGCTGAGTCAAGCTAGGTTCTGTAGGCACTGCAGCTCTGTATCTGCTAGGTGGCAGTAGTGTCATGCTTTGGACAGTCTGTTCACAGGCAGTTACTGTAGCTTCCTCGGTGAGCCAGAGGTGCTTGAGAATTACAGAATACTGTTTTCTCCTAGTTTCTGTCTTTCTTTCTTTCTTTCTCTCTGAACCCAACGAATAACAAATGAAACACACTGGAATTCAAGCTAATAATTGTTTGGAATAGATATTGTCAAGGGGTAAATTGCTACATACAGTCTGGCAAATAAAATAATATTTTGTGTCTAAACTATTAAAGAGATTTACTTATGGCAGTAAACGTTATACATCGAGCGGTACTGTTGACATTGTCAGGCCTATTCTGAACCTTTCTGACCCAATTAGGATTGTTTTAACACTGTTGGGTTACATTATTAGTTTTGTAACAGAAATTATTTTATGTTAACACAAGGAGTAAAATAAGCAGGGTCGCACTGCAATTTGCGACCCAAGATCGGGGAAAAGGCGAGTCAGCTTGTGGAATGATTAGCAGTCATTGCTAGTCATTGTGAACTGGCCCTGGGTCCTTTAAAAATGCCCTTTTTTGCATTGTGGGCCATGTTTCTTAAAATTTTTTTTCCCTGTTTTTTTCTATCCTCCTCTCCCATGCCCCTCCTGATTGGTCAGCGATCCCCCCGGCCTGTCCAGTCTCTGTACAGGAGAAACGTTCCAGCGTCCTCTTGCAGCATGACCCCAGGAGAAGAACAAGCAGGACCAGAAGCTCCAGACGGAGCAAAACTTAAGCAAGGTAAGTTCCAATTTCCTTTTTTTTTTTAAATTGTATTTTTTTAGCTCGGTGGTGGTGTCCGGTAATGAATTTTTTTCTGTGTTTGCAGGGAGGAGCCACACTGAGGAGCAGGGGAGCCGAGGAGGCCAAGACTGCGCAAGAGGGGACAGGGACCAGAGGAAAGCTGCATGAAGCATCATGGTGGGGGAAGCAGTTAGCGTGACGCAGATTTGGCCAAGCAACTCGCGGAGGAGCGGCGCACAGCTGAGCAGACCATCAGGAGTCTTTACAATAAAAAAAAAAGTACAAACTTTTCAATTTATTGTCTGGGGAGCCTGGAGGAGTGAACTCAACAGGAGGGCAGTGGCATGACTGAGGGGGCAATCAGGGCAAGGCGGGCAACTTGTGGAACGGGCCTGAACCGTGGGCAAAACGGAGAGGAATCAGGGAGAGGAAAAAGCAAGCAATTTAATGTGAACTTAGTAAATTACTCTGGTTGGCAGAGATGAACAGAGTGGTGTAAACAGTATTTATTTTGTGCCCAGCCCAATGCCAGTGACTGATCGGATGGGGGAAAAATATCAAACTTTACTGTGCTCTTGCAAACTGTTTAGGAACAGAAAACAAATAAGAATTATGCCCTGTTTTTTCCAGAGAGTTCTGAGGGGAGATGAAACAAAGGGAAAAGTAACTTGTGTGACTAAATGTGCCCTGCTTTTGGCAGAGATGAAGGGATAACAGTGGTTAAACAGTCATGCCCAGCTTTAAAATGTGCCCAGCCCTTATTGCAGCAGTGATGATGGGGGATTAAGCAAACAAACTGTGTTGACTTGCAAGTAGCAGAACATTTTTGGGAACAGAACAGACTAAGAATTGTGGCCTGGTTTACTCCAGAGAGTTCTGTGAAGGGGAGGAAACAAAAGAAAAACTTATGTGACATTTAAGTAAATGTACCCTGCTTTTGGCAGAGATGAAGGTGACAACAGTGATCATGCCTGCCCTGCCTGCTTTGTTTTGTGCCCAGCCAGCCCTTTTTTGCAGCAATGATGATAAGAATTGTGCCCTGGTTTTTCCAGAGTTCTCAGGGGAGAGGAAACAAAGACAAGTAAATAAATTATATTGTATCAGTGCCCTGCTTTGGCAGAGATGAAGGGGATAAAAACCAAAATACACCTGCTTGCTCTGTTGCACTGGGGAAGTTGCAACTCTTTTGCGCCCTGCCCATCGGACCAGAGGGGACAAGTAGCAAATTAAGACTTGTAACATGGTTAAAAACAAGAAGTGAAAAGCAGCCTAACAATTGATAGAAACACAGCAGGTGATCAAAATACAGCGGGTATTAATCCTGCAGTAATGCCTGCTACTACCATCCCTGTAACATCCACGAAGCAGCAGAGGCACATACAATAATCACCACTACTGTAGTAGCACAGTACAACCACTACCACAATGTGCTTTTTAACAGCATAAAGAAATATATCATCCCTACCCATCCACCTGAGGGACATTGTGCTATCCACACGGATAGTAGAAGTGAATGTGAGAAACGAAATGCAGAATTTTATGTGGCAGTACATTTTTGTTACTATTCTGGAGAGAGAGAAAGACGAACAGAGAAGTAAGAGAAGTGTTACTTCAGAAACACAGGAATCACCGATGGAACCTGTGCACCGGAAGGAACTAATTCTGTGCAGCATGACGGCGATAAGTAAAATGTTAATATTACTTAATACAACGTGCATTGAATCATAAAGTAGTTTGCAGTACTGTAATACTCTTAAAATGTTTGAATCAGTACAAAAAGAGCAGCGATCAGTACAGATGAGAGAGGTAAAATTAGCGGATCGCCGAGACCTACTAAATATGCAAATGAGACAGCTGTACATGCCAGTAGAAGCAAGAGACATGGCTAACACAAGAGAAACAAGTAACAAAACAACAATTAGTACATACAGATTTTGAAAAAAAAGTACCATAACACTAATTGTGTTCCTTTCAAATGACAAATTTATTAATCTGTAAGGAAAAAAAACAACACTCTATCAATAAATATGGTTGTGACAAAATGACAAGTACTTTATAGTTTTTATTGGAAATCATATTTTGTGAAGCAGTGCCTCTATCTGTATCTATAATATATAACACATAATAATGCAACATTACCCATTTGCAAATTGCCCATGTTACAAGAGCATTAATCCACTCCAGAGTCGGGCTCTACTGGGGGATTAATGCCTGGCTGGTGGTTGTAAGCACTCAACACCAACCCCCCAACCAGGCATCAATCCTCTAGTAGAGCCCTCTTCTGTCATGAATTAATGCTTACACAGCCCTGCTGCCAACTAGAGCTTTGCTGCAGTAGTGAACGTTGGGGACTTGGTGTTCTGGAAACTTTCAGGTGTGTGCCCTGCCTATGGCAGAGATCGGGGACAAGTAAGGCTATGCCCTGCTGCCAGTGCCAGCTTTGCTGCAGCAGTGAACTTTGGGAACGTGTTCTGTTCACAACTCTGAATCTTTAATGTGTGTGCCCTTCCTATGGCAGAGATCGGGGACAAGCTAACATATGACTATGCCGTGCTGCCAGCTTTGCTGCAGCAGTGAACTTTGGGGAAGTGTTCTGTTCACAACTCTGAAACTTTAAGTGTGTGCCCTGCCTATGGTAGAGGTGGGGACAAGTGTACCAATGAACTTGGGGGGGGGTCACAAGCAAATCTGCAGCTGCTATCTTTTTTTTTTCAGTACAGAGACTTAGCCAGATTACAGTAACTTGATGTGTTAAGTGCACAGCTTGACAGAGTCTTGTTTTGCTAACTTCAGACTTTTTAATAATTGCAGTCCAATGTGGCTAGTGGAGTAAAATTAACAACTGTAGAAGGATGATGCAAAAAATATGATCCAGACAACAGTTGGCTACAGATACGCAGTGAGGGAGACTGCAATGGTGCTAGTTGCAAATTGTGCTGGCAGTATAAAGGTGAGCTACGTGGGTTGAGGAACTTCAGTAAGGCATTGATTGCAGGGACAACAGGCCTCCAGCTAAAACTTGACACCATCCAGAAACATCTTCAGACAGAGCAGCACAAGAAAGCTCTTAACACTTTGAAATTTGGTAAAACATGGTCACCACTTGAAATATATTGCCATACCACAATTGGTAAGTTTAAAGTAATCGGGGAGGATTGGACCCCAGAGCGAAATATTTTTTTTGGGTCATTATTTGTCCCCTGCATCGGTAGCCCCCATCAGCCTGAACCGCCCCCCCAACCCCGGCATCCTGAAATTACTGGGGCTTACCTTAAGCCCAGCCCAAGAGTGGAGCCTGTGGAGGGTCAGGCATCATCCTGCTGCCAGTGCCGTGATTTTTCTGTTTTACTGAGGTCCCATTTTACCCTGGGGCCCCAGGAGTAGAGATGCATGCGCGTGAAGGTGTGCAAGTGTACTACAGTCCCGGTGATGACCCCATCCACCCACCCGTCGGCCTAGTGCCTGGAGCTCTCTCTGGCCTGCGCTGTCCCCCATCCTCCACCACAGGGGAGTTAGGAGCTGAGGGATACCACCTACACTCCCCAGATAGGAGAGCTTCCTTTCAGGAGCTCCATCCAGCTTTGCACCCCCCCCCCCCCGCCGACTTCCGACGGTCCATGCTTGTTCCTGAACACAGGTCATCGGCGTGGTGTGAGGAAAGGCTTCCAGCACCCTTGCCCTCAGCGCCACCAGACTGGCCAGAGCTAAATAATTTGTATTTATTTCCAGGGAGATCTTTCAGTAATGCAGAGGAACAGCATAGAACAATTCTAGGCAGGCTGATGGAGATCTTGTATGTGATTACCAAAGAGGACAACCCTATTAAAAAGTTTGATGGGATAGCAGAACAAGAGAAGCGCCATGGAGTTCATTTGGGCAATAAACACATTAATGCTGTTAGTGGGAAAGAACTGACAGTGTGTATTGGCAAGAACCTAGAGGAAAACTGGCGGTAACTGTAAAAAATGCTAATTATTTTTCAGTTCTTATGGATGGTAGTACTGATAGTGGTGTAACTGAAAAGGAATTGGTTTACATAATTTATGTTAACCCCAGAAATGGTCATGTGGAGGCTAAATTTTATGAATGAAAGCAGTATCAGATGGCACAAGTGAGGGACTCAAAAATCTCCTCTTAGACATTCTTGCACAGAGTGGCCTTAATGTAAAAAAAAAAAAAAAAAGGTTTTGGTTTTGGGGTTGATGGGGCAGCTGTCAACATGTGTGTAAGACGGGGTCTTGATGCACTTTTAAGGGAAGACCTACAGTGGTTGGTGGTTGTTCATTGTTTCTCACACAGATTAGAACTGGCCATGAAAGATGCTTTGGATAATACTTATTTCAGTGAAGTTTAAGGCTTTCTGACCCAGTTGTTTTATCTCTATCAGAAAAGTCCTAAGTGACTTAGACAGTTGCAGTCCCTTGCCCAGGCCATGGAGATGTCAGTTGAAAAGCCCAAGAAGGCCCATGGCACTCGTTGGGTACAGCATAAACTTCTTGCCGCCTGGGCTGTTACCAGATCATTCCCCGTAATCACTGCCCATTTAGAATCTATGGCCGCAAACCCAACTCGTGATCAGGCCAAAGCCACGGGAGTGTTGCAAATTTTGACTAAATTCCAAATGATTGCACACCTCTTGCATTTTGAACAGTTGCTTTAGCCATTTGCCAGGTTCTCACTAGCACTTCAAAAAGAAGTTGTTGAAATGCCAGAGCTACTTAGCTCTGTTGAAACTTTGAGAAACACTCTTGACCATGCTAAGCAGAGTAGCCCCGTAGGTGGCAGTGAACTTGACATTCTCTTAAAAAATGGGTCAGACATTCTTTCAGGAGCACGTCCCGAAGTCACTTACAAGGGTGTAAAATTAACATATCTAAGTGCTCAATCTATTAAAACTTTTAAACAGCAATGTAAGAAACACATTACAAATATTGATCCAGAACAGATGGTTGATACCTTTTATTGGACCAAAAAGGATGTTACAAAAAGAACAGAGAGCTTTAGCTTTCAAACCAACAAGTCCTTCTTTGGAAGCCTAATGAGAGTTATTTAGAAAATCCCATATTATTAACATTTATAACATGCAGAAATGAACAGAAATAATTCTCTCTCTGGTTTAAAACAGGCCTTCAGAACATAATTAAAGTGACACTGGAGAGCTTGAATATCTTAAGTGTGCTTTCAGCTGAACCAAACTGAAAGGTCAGAGGTTGCCCAGAGATAACAGCAGGTAGAGAGTTCAACCCACATATATTATACCACGTAACAGTCTAATGAATAACAAAACACTTAAGATTCTCTGCTCACTAAATCATATGTCAAGCGAAGAAACCTCCCGAAGACACATACTTCACGAGTGAGGTAGCAGTACACCAGTAAAAGCCAGCTTCAACTCTGCTCACAACTCTGTGAGTACAGCGTGTGATAATAAGATGACCCTGGAGAAAACAACTGTATGCCAAAATGTAACATATTACCAAGTTAAAAAATAAACCACCAAAATACAACATCAGAAATTATCTTTACATGGCATATAGAGTGATGAAAGTGATATTTACCCAAAGTGGGTAAGTGTATCACACTGTTGAAAGTACAACTGGCTGGACATATATTCCCAACATGCTCTTAACAAGCACTTTCATGGACTTTTTGGTCCGAAAGCTGAAGCTCTTATCAACCATCTGTTCTGGATTTAGGACCAATACAACTTTCAAGAGTTTGTTCAGTATAAATATTGAGAACTATTGTGAACAAAGGTTCAGTTTGAATGATGAAAATAGTTATCTATAACCGTGCAAAAGTGTTAGATACCAGACTTTGGCCGGCAGACCAAAAGGAACTTGAGCTGTATGGTAACAGTGACATCACTGAAGTAGCTGACCATTTTTTCAGCTCTTTTACAGCTTGACTGTGAAACTAATCAAATGCTTTCAGAATGGCAAAAGTTTAAGATTTTTGCTCAAACCAGTTACATCAATAATATGTCTGCCTCTGCTATCTGGTCAAAACTGGCATGTGATTTCCAAAGTTCTTATCCAAATCTGTTGACGCTTGTCAATGTGTTGAGAGTATTTCCGGTGCCTAACGCAATAGTAGAAAGGTGTTTTTTAGCTATGAACAAGGTAAAAACTGACTGGAGAGCAAGTCTGGCAGAGGATACTGCAGAAATGTTGATTCGCATTAAAAAGCAAGCCCCCCAGATGAATTCAACCCAGACAGGGCTGTAGACATATTTTTAGTGCTAAACCAAGACATCCTGGTTATTTGGCAGCTGAGGATGGTGGACCATCCCTGTCCCAAAAAAAAAAAAAAAACAGGCCAGAATAACTGGCTACATGACTGGTGGAGAAGCATAGCAAAACAGTCCTATATTGGAGTTAATGGTCAATTACTGTCCCAGGTGGAGTAGATTTTATGGGAGGGGCAGTTAATTTTAATTGTCATGACTCACGATCACGTCACGATTATAATTCACAAATTCACAGTTTGCTTTGGCAGACATCATCCATCACGGCTCTTAACATTTATTTGCTGCTGCACAATTGCTGTATTCTGACTCTGTTGGCTAAATAAAACAGTATCAGTCTCAGAAACTTGTGTACAATGTGTATGCAGGGGCGCCGACAGCGCGGGTGCTCGGGTGCTTGAGCACCCACAAAGTTTATATGAGCACCCCCAAATTCTTGTCCTCCATGGTCCACCTTGCCTTTTCATTTCCCCACTTCTCTGCCTGTTTGCCTGATTCAGGCAAATTGATACTCCGTGACCAACTTTCACAAATCGCCCCCGTAGCGGCAACCTGGCACTGCGCAACTTAGACCTCAACATATTATTATTTATTTGTAGTTAATTTAAATGTAGAAACATGTGTGTGAGTGGTTTCTAACTAGGTGGGTCAAGATAGAAGTAGCCCGCAGCTACTGATGAAATGCTCCGGTGGGGTTGGGCGAAACTCTCAAGAGCAGCACTGCTGGAGGATGTGGGGACAGGTTGTAGCAGGGCTATAGAACAGGACTGGTCTGCTGCCACTGTAGCTTCGGCAAGAGCCCAAATATAAAAGTAATTTATGTACTGTGTTCTCAGCTTTGCATCTGTTGAAGTTGTAAAACTAAACCACGGGTGCCTAAGTCTCCATACTGGGAGGAACTAGGCTGGTTCCTCCCGGTATGAACAAACAGCGAATTTACAACCTCAGCTGAATGCAACTAATGCTCAATGCTGGCTTGTTAACACCAATCTATTCTGCTCTGCCTGTCCCACTCCAGTCTCTCACCGCCCAACCAGAATAACTATGTTAGTAAAGGAAGAAATAAGAATTCATTTAATGAGCATTGTTAATTAAACCTGAAAATCAAAGAGGTCGGAGATGTGGGAATTCGGAGGGAAATGAGACTAGCGGAGTCAGGCAGGCAGCTCTGTAGCTGTGGGTGGATATTGTGGAATGAAATTAAATTTAATGTGCAGCAGGGCTTCTGTTTGTTAATGTTGATCACATACATCGCAGTGCATTCCAACTCTCAGTAAAGTGCTCCTTATACTGTATCCTGATAGACCAAAAGGACACAGAGCCCCACCAAAGGGCAGCCTTCTGGCAAAGTTATGGGGGGGACAGGGAGGGAGGGAGGGAGAGAGGAGAGGGAGAACGAATGAACTTGGGATGAAGGAGAAGCCCGTGCATTAAGCTCCTTAAATAGATGCTGATGATGAATTAGTGGTACCATAACTGAAGCGAATAATTTTGAAACACAAATGGTAATGAGAAAGAAATAATGTGATGTAACAGGTTATTCCCAGTAGCTACATTATTTCTGTCTCATTGCTACAATAAGCAAATTGTTCAAACTAAAGCGGTCTATCTCCCTTAGACACAACGATGACAAATCTGAGCTAAACAGAGCTATAAAAAGTGAAGAATACAGGCATTAAAGTTGTATTTGCTACGTTTCTGTGAGGAAAGGTAAAATGACCATTAGGTAATATTTTCGGCAGCCTGGGACTAGAGGTGGAGAATGGATTCCCCAGCCCCACCTGTTACCCAGAAAAGGCGATTCTGCATCTTTAAGAAACTGGAACGCGGGGTTTTTCAACAGACACACAAGGTGGTCCCATTCACTGCGTTTATGATATTGCTTCCCCCCTAAACACACACACACACACACACGTTATTCAAAAGTGGCGGAGACTGATCACTGAGAAAAGAGTCAGCCCAGTCAGTGTGTGATGTATATATCCTGGCTACAAGCATCAACAATTATTTTTTTTTAATTTTTATGTGATAGCGATACAGATTAATACTGTAGACAGACAGTCACAACTACTCTCGTCTCTCGACGATTTCCGACACCCAGCCCAAACCTGCGCACCTTGTACTCGCTCGCTGGCTGCAACTGGCTCCCCAAGTCCCCGCTCCTCCAATCGCCGGGATAGACGTAGTTAGACACATGACTCGTCAAGGAGACGGTCATGTGATGCAGGTAGAGAGCAACTTCAACTGAGAGCTGCCTGAGCCTGCATATCATATGATGTGAGGAGAGTCAGCAGAGTGAGTTGGTCAACCGCACGCAGTGAGGATCCATTGCTGTGTGTGTGTGAGCTGAGCGAGGAGCAAGTTGTTTTTTTCGTGAAATCGTGTTGTGGACTGCACTGGACTGGTCATCGTCGGTCAAGAACCGACTTAGCTAGCTAAGTGGAAGGGTACTGTAACGACCCGCCCTGTTGCAGACAGGTAGAACCGCGTTATAACTTAAAAAAAATAATTTTAAAGTAGTCTGCAGACTCTGCATTGCAGCCAGTCCTGTGCTATAGACAGTAGACACAGTGTTCAGTAATTGTTCAACAAAACACAAACAACCACAGACTGTGTTGTGTCTTGTGACACTGACTAAGTCTCTGGCTGGGTGGGGAGGGATAGAAAAGCAAGATTAAGGACAGAAATAGAACAAAAACAAACTGAAAAAATAATTCTGGGCTGGCAACACTGCAGTGCAGTCACCAGTCAGTCAGAGAGAGAGGAATCAGGACAGACTAGTAAAATCAAACAGCATTGTTTTTACCAAAAAATTTTGCACTGGGCTCGGGCTAGGAGCCAGGGCCGGGCTCAGGCTGTGTGTGTCGGTGGTGTGGGTCGTCTTTTGTCTGCAGCAAAGTTAGCTACCTGCAGCAGGGCAGGGGAGATTCTCAGTCTGGAGAGGAAGGGAGTGCTGCTACTTCAGTTGGAGTGAATTGAACAGTCAGTTGGTCATTGTTTGCTGACTGTGACACTGACGGGCTGCAGCCTAGTACTTCTGTCTAGTCGTGCCCATACCACCAGTCAGAGTGCTGATTGCACAGAGGTGTCTTTTGTGCCATATAGTGCAAGACTCCAAGTGAATAGGCAGTGCTCTGTCTGTGGGTGCTTGTGAAGCCTGTGTGAGAGGGTGAGCAGCTGAGTCTTATCCTGAGACAGTCACAGTCCTCCTGTCCAGTCCGTACCAGTGTCTGACCATCCGAAAGAAAAAATACAAGTACAATATTAAAGTCAGAGTGCTGATTGCACAGAGGTGTCTTCTGTGCCATATCGCGCAAGACTCCAAGTGAATAGGCAGTGCTCTGTCTGTGGGTGCTTGTGAAGCTTGTGTGAGAGGGTGAGCAGCTGAGTCTTACCCTGAGACAGTCACAGTCCTCCTGTCCAGTCCCTACCAGTGTCTGACCGTCTGAAAGAAAAAATACAAGTAAAATATTAAAGTCAGAGTGCTGATTGCACAGAGGTGTCTTCTGTGCCATATCATGCAAGACTCCAAGTGAATAGGCAGTGCTCTGTCTGTGGGTGCTTATGAAGTCTGTGTGAGAGGGTGAGCAGCTGAGTCTTATCCTGAGACAGTCACAGTCCTCCTGTCCAGTCCGTACCAGTGTCTGATCATCCAAAAACCAATAAAAAAAAAACAAAATAAATCAGACTATTAGGATTTAAGAGGGGTCCTTGTGTCAAAAAAAAACAAAGTGCTGTGAACTGATTGTCTAGTGTTATTCTGACCTCCACTGACTTTAATGTTTTAATCATATTCTGTCCAGACCAGCAACTAACAGTGTAACCTATTCTGAATCAACACAAGAGAAACACACACTGTAAGTTAAAATGGACAAGTTTATTAAAAAATGGGCTAAACAGAGTGAGGCAAGCAGTACAACAGCAGCACCATCAACAAGTGACGTAGCAAGCTGTGAGACTGAAGCTGAGGAAACAGCAGCTGGGCCAGCTGCACAAGTTCACATTGCTAGGGATGTGGACGTGGTTGATGTTGAGGAGCCATGTAGCAGCAGCAGCACTCTGTCTGTAAAAGAAAAACAAGACAGTCACAGGAGGAATCATTAGTAGTCGCCAAGAAAAAAGGCAGAACCTTTCAAGAAAGGTGGCTTGACCGGTTCAAATGGTTACTGTATGATTCCAATAAAAAAAAGCCTTCTGTTCAGTGTGTAAAGAGGCAAGAGAGAAAAACTGCTCACATTTTCCACAAAAGCTGATGAAGCATTCACAGTTACTGGTTATAGTGCATGGCATAAGGCAATAGAAAGATTCGAATCCCATGAAAAAAGTGGCTGCCACAGTGAGGCTGTAATGAAAACACATGTTAAGCAAAATGTGCACAGCATTATGTCTGATGCCAGTAGGCAGTGAGCAGTAGATGCAAGGACTGTTTTTTTCAAAAATGATGACAACTTTAAGATTACTGGCCCGACAGGGGCTTGCTATCAGGGGCCATACAGATGAGAGTTCAAATTACATGCAAGTGCTAAAAGTGTGAGCCACTGATTGTCCACAGTTGCAGCAGTGATTGTTAAGGGATAGCTACAGGTGGTTGTCTCATGACATAATGAATGAAATGCTGGACATTATGGGACAAGATATAGAAAACACAATT
Source organism: Neoceratodus forsteri (assembly GCA_016271365.2). Classification (NCBI taxonomy): domain Eukaryota; kingdom Metazoa; phylum Chordata; order Ceratodontiformes; family Ceratodontidae; genus Neoceratodus; species Neoceratodus forsteri. The sequence goes on from CM057449.1 coordinate 1,737,044,616, forward strand.
GTTTCCAAAATCAAAGCAGCTCAGTATTTTGCTGTAATGATGGATGAGACAACGGACATTACTGTTCATGAGCAAGTCTCAATATGTTTTCGATTTGTCACTGAGGATTTCGGAATTGAAGAAGCATTTTTAGGATTTCATGAAACACCAGCCGTAGATGCTGCTACACTATTCAGTATCCTTAAAGATGTTTTGTTACGTTTTGACTTGGATATAAATAAATGCCGGGGTCAGTGTTATGATGGAGCTGCTACTATGGCTGGTATTCATTCTGGAGTGCAGGCTAGGCTAAATGCTGTTGAGCCTAGGGCCCTTTTCGTACATTGTTTGGCACATTCCTTAAACCTTGTAGTACAGGACTGCATCAGCAAAATACAAGAATGTCAAGACATAATAAATCAGTTACGAGAACTCATAACATTCATTAGAGACTCTCCAAAACGGCTAACATTTTTTGAAAACATACAGAGCGGTATGGAAGACACTACCTTTCCCGGTTATCAACTTTAAAATAAATAAATAACGTGCTAAGTGAATCCTTTGAGCACCTGGTGGCATCAAAGAGCCATTCAGGGCACTCTTCCATGTCTTCTTGCACCACCTGGAGGTATCAGAGACCTCCAATGAAAGAGTGCCATGGAGGGCTCTTTAATACCCCCAGGTGCTCTAAGGTTGCCCTTTGTGATTTAAGATACAGCATCACCACTCCACAGAGTGTAGGAGTGCCCTCTTTGTTGCTTCCATGTGCTGCAAGAAGACATGGAAGTTCCTTGTCTTTCTGCAGCACCTGGTGGAGGTAAACTAAAATCTTAAAGAGCATCCTTTTACAACACCTGGATCATGCATCAAAGAGCCCTCCAGTGCACTCTTGCACACTGTGGAGTGGCGACACTTTCTGCAACCTAAAATCACAAAAGACATCCTTAGAGCACCTGGGGGCATGAAATGGCCCTCCAGGGCACTCTTCTATGTCTACTTGCAGCACCTGGATGCATCTAAGAGCCCTCCAGGGCATTCTTATACCCTGTGGAGTGGTGGCATGGCACTGTACCCTAAAGTCACAAAAGGCATCCTTAGAGCACCTGGGAGCATCAAAGAGCCCTCCATGGCACTCTTCCCTTGGAGGGCTCTTTGATCTTCCAAGTCTCTGCAAGAATACATTTAAGAGTGCCAGAAGAGCTCTTTGATGCCTCCAGATGCTGCAAGTAGACATGGAAGGAAGAGCTTCCTGGAGGGCTGTTTGATGCCTCCAGGCTCTAGCTGCTGCAAGAAGACATGGAAGTTCCTTGTCTTTTTTCAGCACAGAATGGAGGCAAACTAAAATCTCAGAGGGCAGTCCTTTTAGCACCTGGAGACATCAAAGAGCCCTCCAGGGCACTCTTGCGCTCTGTGGAGTGGTGGCACTGTCTGCAACCTGCAATCACAAAGGACATCCTTAGAACACCAGGGGGCATGAAAGGGCCCTCCAGGGCACTCTTCTGTGTCTTCTTGCAGCACATAGAGTTATCAAACAGCCCTCCAACCCAGGGAAGAGTGCCATAGAGGGCTCTGCAATGCTCCCAGGTGCTCTAAGGATGTTCTTTGTGATTTTAGGGCACAGCACCACCACTCCACAGGGTGCAAGAGTGCCCTAGAGGGCTTTTTGTTGCCTCCACGTGCTGAAAGAAGACATAGGAGAATGTCTGACTGGGGCTGTTTTATGCCTCCAAGTGCTGCAAGAAGACATAGAAGAGTGCCCTGGGGGGTCCTTTTATGCCCCCAGTTGCTCTAAGGGTGTTTATTGTGATTTTAGGTTGCAGACAGTGCCACCACTCCACAGGGTGCATGAGTGCACTGGAGGGCTCTTTGATGTCTCCAGGTGCTCAAAGGATGCCCCTTGAGATTTTAGTTTGCCTCCATTCGATGCTGAAAAAAGACAAGACTCTACCATGTTTTCTTGCAGCACCTGGAGGTATCAGTGAGCCCTCCAGGGCACCCCTGCACCCTGTGGAGTGGTGGCACTGTCTGCAACCTAAAATCACAAAGGACTTCCTTAGAGCACCTGGGAGCATGAAAGGGGCCTCCAGGGCACTTTCCTATGTCTTCTTGCAGCACATGAAGGCATCAAAGAGCCCTCCAAGCCAGGGAACAGTGCCATAAAGGGCTCTGTGATGCCCTGGTGCTCTAAGGATGTCCTTTGCGATTATAGGGTACAGCACCACCACCACTGAACATGGTGCAAGAGTGCCTTAGATAGAGGGCTTTTTGTTGTCTCCAGGTGCTGCACGAAGACATAGAAAAGTGCCATGGAAGGCTCATTCATGCCCTCAGGTGCTCTAAGGATGTCCTTTGTGATTTTAGATTGCAGACATTGCCACCACCCCACAGGGTGCAAGAGTGCCCGGCTGGAGGGCTGTTTGATGCCTCCAGCTGCTAAAAGGATGCCCTTTGAGATTTTAGTTTGCATCTACCAGGTGCTGAAAAAAGACAAGAAATTTCCATGTCTTCTTGCAGCACCATCCTGGAGGCATCAAAGAGTCCACCAGGGTACTCTTCCATGTCTTCTTGCAGTTGCAGCACATGGCTGAGCCTGGAGGCATCAAACAGCCCACAAAGTGCACTCTTCCATGTCTTCTTGGAGCACATGGAGGCATCAAAGAGCCCTCCAAGGCACTGTTGCACCCTGTGGAGTGGTGGCACTGTCTGTAACCATCACTAAGGGCATCCTTAAAGCATGTAAGGGCATCAAAGAGCCCACCACCCAGGCACTCTTCCATGGGTCCTTAACTGGAGGCATCTAAGAGCCCTTCAGGATACACTTGCACACTGTTGAGTGGTGGCACTGCGTCTGCAACCTAACATCAGTACTCTGACATGCTTGCAAAACTGAGAGCATGAAAGATCCCTCCAGGCGAGCACTCTCTTATTGATCTTAGCACCTGCTCAGGCATCAAATAACCCCCAATGGTACCCTGGCATCCTCTACATTGGAGTAGTTGTGATTGTAGCATACTCATTCCAAAATGTATCAAAATAACCACCAAAATGCACCAGAAAGCATGAAAAACCCTATAGCTTCTGGGGGTCTAGGCGGCCCCCAGACCCCCGGCCTTTTATTAGGACTCTGAGCACCCACAAACTTTTTAAAAACCTGCCACCCCTGTGTGTATGTTATCAATATAGAGCAAGATAAGTAGATTTTATGGGGTTTTGAGCAAAATTATCAATTGTTGGTAATTGCTAATCAACTTCGGTCACTTGCTAATCATGTTTTACTTTGATTAGCAAAGGCCACTAATCAAGTCTCTGGCACTAATTTATGGCTTGTAACATAGTTCAGTAAATATACTGAGTTTATTACTATACCCATAAGTAATTTGTTGATTTGGGTTAAACTAGGCAATACATACCACGTGATTTCTTTTGTGGGGGATTGGACAAGCGGAATATTTATTTATTTAATTTTGGTAACTGAATGGGCCCACTGGAAACATTACAGTCCCTTTTTCAAGGGTGACCTGGCAATAACACATCCATGCACTTCCCCCTCACTAGAACACTCTTTATTAGAAGACTACCTGTGATGTAAGATTACCATGACTGAACAGACTGAGATGTTTGTTCTAGTATCCTCCTGCATGATGCGGGGACACACCCTGAAGCTCAGAGGTGGTAAATTCAGAGGTAATGTTAGGAAGTAGGTCTCCTCCCTGAGGGTAGTGAACCTATGGAACACCTGATCAGCGGAGATTTTGGACATAGAGACAGTACAGGACTTCACCTTAAACCTGAACATATTTTTGTGCATTAAGGAAATCTCTGGGTATCCTGAGTAGTATAGTGGGTTGAAACATCCCTAAAAAGTAGTAAGTTTGCACAGCATATTTATTCATCTCTGCTTATGAAATGGGACGGGACAGACTTGATAGACCTAGAGTCCCTTCTGACCTAAAATTCCTGTGTTGCAATGTAAGCGGTAACACGCCCATAGACTTGGCTCTTACTATACGCTCTGTTGTAAGGCTTCTTCTGATATAAAGTTACTGTACCTTGGTTCCAAACTGATACCCTCAGTTTAATAAAACCTAACTATACAAGACTTGGCTATCTACAGCAGGTTTCTTGAGTCACTTTAGTGTACCTTTAAAATAAGCAGCACCATTTGGTCATGGCACTAAATCTTTCAAAAATGTTTTACCAATTAAAAAAAAAGGCATAGAATCTTATTTTGTGTTTAGCGTGCATTGAGAATCCCCATTTCTATTACAAAGGGACATTACATAAAAACATAGAAACTTGGAATTTAACAGCAGATAAAGACTGCTTGGCCCTCCTTGTCTGCCCATTTCCCTACCTAACAGATAAGCTGCAGATCTTAGTTAACCAACAGCCTGTTTCTTCCTACCCTCCCACTAGAATTGCCTTATGTCTGTCCCATGCATTCTTGAATTCCCCCACTGTTTTTGACTCCACTACCTCCTCAGGTAGGCTGTGCCACGTGTTCACCACAATCTCTGCAAAAAAATACTTCCTGACATTGCCCCTGAGCCATCCCCCTTCTATCTTCAGATTGTGTCCCCTTGTTCTTACACATCTCTTTTTCTGAAAGACGCCACCCTCTTGGACTTTGGTGATTCCTTTGAGGTACTTGAAAGTTTCTATCATGTCCTCCCTCTCCCGCCGCTCCTCAAGGGTATACATGTTAAGTTCCTTTAATCTTTCTTCATATGTCTTCTGGTGTAGACCCTGCACCATTTTAGTTGCCCTCCTCTGGACAGCCTCTGTCCTGTGTCCTTGTGGAGATGGGGATCTCCCGAACTGCACACAGTACTCCAGATGGGGTCTCACCAAGTGTCTGTACAGAGGGATAACAACTTCCTGTTTTCTACTGGTGATGCCTCTCCCTGTGCATTCCAGTATCCCACCAGCCCTCCTTACTGCCTTCTCACCTTTCTTGCCCACCTTAAGGTCATCTGATATGACTACCCCAGGTCCCTTTCCATTTTTGTTGTTGTTAGTATCTCACCCCCCATTGTGTACTCTTCCCCTGGGTTTTTGTTTCCCATGTGCATTACTTTACACTTCTTTGCGTTGAATCTAAGCTGCCATACAGTTGACCATTCCTCCAACCTTGCCAAGTCCCTTCTTATCCTTTCCACCCCACCTTCTGTATCGACCCTGTTGCAGATCTTTGAGTCATCTGCAAAGAGACATACTTTTCCTGCCAGTCCATCTGCAGTGCCACTGATAAAGACATTAAAGAGGACCGGTCCCAGTACTGAACCCTATGGTACCCCACTAGTAACCCCCCTTTCTTCAGAGTGGACTCCATTTACTATTACTCTATGTGTCTTATTCTCCAGCCAATTCTTTACCTAGGCTGTCATCTTGGGACCCACTCCCAGGCTGGCTAACTTGTATATTAATCTTTTGTGTGGGACTGTGTCAAATGCCTTGCTAAAGTCTAGGTAGGCCATGTCCACAGCCCCTCCCTGGTCTACTACTTTGATCACCCAGTAAAAGATATCTATTAGATTTATCTGACATGACCTTCCTGCTGTGTAACCATGCTGCCTTGGGTCCTGTGCCCCACTGGCCTCTAGGAACTCGACAGTTCTTTCCTTCAGAAGTGATTCCATCATTTTCCCTACCACTGAGGTCAAACTAACAGGTCTGTAGTTTTCTGCCTCTGTCTTGCTCCCACTTTTGTGAAGGGGAATCACATCTGCACTCCTCCAGTCCTTAGGTACCACACCATCCTCCCATGATTTGTTAAAAAGGGTAGTCAGTGGTGTCACTACTTCTACCCTTAGTTCTTTTAGAATTCTTGGGTGAATCCCATAGGGCCCCATTGCTTTGTCCACCTTCAGTTTTAAGAGTTCTTTCAGAACACTTTCTTCTGTGAATGGACTGGTATCGACCTCCCTATCCAGAGTGCTTCTATTCTTTGATTTAGGTACTTCCCCCTCCTCTTCTTTTGTGAATACTGAGCAGAAGTATTCATTCAGTATCCCTCTTTTTACTGTCTCCCTCTACCCGCCCTCCCTTCCCTTATTAAGCCTCATTATCCCTCTCTTGGTCTTTCTTCACTGTCTAATGTACCTATAAAAGGTTTTATCCCCCTTCTTTTTTTTTTTTTAATCGACTTTCTCTCAGGCATCCAAGTCCATGTCTTGCCCGCCTGAGGCTCCCAGAACTGCATCTCCTCTCTCCTCCACTTCCGCGCAGCCAGCACCCCTGGTTTAACCAATCTGAGGTGGGTCACCCATCTCCTCTTGGGTGCTCTTCTAAGGCAGCCTCTGGCTGCAGGTGAGGGGCCGGCAGGAGGAACTGGAAGGCCGTGAGGGACAGGTGCCGTCGCCTCTTCCTTGGAGCCGGGTTTTTCCTCTTTTTTTCGGACCTCCCCCCTCTCCCTGCATGGACACGTCTGATGCAGTGGCACACGGCAACCGTGCCAGCATCAGCCATGCAGCGCTTCTGATTTCCACCGGGAGCCGCTGGTGCGTCGGGCTATCCCTCACCCACCCGCCTGGAGAGGAGAGTCACCCAAGGGTGCTCAGTCCTCTACCATCCCCTGCCGACCCCCGGCTCCCGAGCTCGCTCCCAAACTCGGGTCGCCAGCATGGCACGAGGTGCGGCGTCCAGCGCCTCAACCCTCAGCGCCACCAGGCGGCCTTTATCCCCTTTCTTAACTGAGTTGGCTATCTTTTCCTCAGTTTGCACCTTTGCTATTCTGCTTTCTTCTGGTTTAACTAGTACTGTTCTCTGTTCCGCTCCATTTGTGTTTCCTTATACTTCCTGAGTACTGTCTTTTTCTCCCTAATCTTCACTGCCACTTCTTTTGAGAACTATAGTGTTTTTTTCTTTCATTTTGATTTGTTTATTTGCTTCGCGCAAAGGCTTGTTGCCTCTGTAATGGCAGTTTTGATGTTTCCCCATTGTTCCTCCAGCCCTCCTTCTTGCCCATTTGCTAGTGCTTTTTCTAAGGCACTCTCCCATCTTGCCAAAGTCAGCCCTCCTAAAGTCCAGTACTCTTGCTTTTGTATGGCTTGACTCTATGGCTGTGTTTATCGTGAACCACACTGTTTGGTGGTCGCTTGTCCCCAGATGGCTACCCACTTCTAAATTCAAAATCCTTTCTCCGTTCCCATTTGACAGTGCCAGGTCTAAGGTTGCTCCCTCCTGAGTGGGTTCCAACGCTAGCTGTCTGAGGCATGCCCCCTGTAGGGCATCAAGAATAATCCTGCTCTTGGATGTTGCTGCAGCAAAGGTGATCCAGTTAACATCTGGCATATTCAGGTTCCCCATTAACAATATCTCCCCTTTTTCTGCCATTCTAAGGATACCGTCTATCATTTACTTGTCCATTGACCCACCTTGAGATGAGGGTCTGTATATAACCCTGTACGGATTGTGGTGCCATTTCCTGTCTCCAGGTTGACCCACAGTGCCTCCTCTGCTCCCTGTTTATCCTTTAGTTCCATTGCTCTGATCCCTTCCCTTACATAGAGAACTACTCCCCCTCCTCTTTTACCCTTTCTGTCCCTCCTGTAGCTTGTGTACCCTGGTATGTTGACATCCCAGTCATGGTTCTCTGTGTACCATGTTTCTGTGACTGCCAAGATATCCAGGTGTCCCTCTTCCATCAAGGCCACTAGTTCAGGGAGCTTGTTACCCAGACTATGTGTATTGGTACTCATCACCCTCCATTTTTTGATGGGCTTACCCCTTTTAGCCCCATCCCTGTCCTTACTGCATTTTTCTGCATTTACACCTGTCCTTCTCCTTACTGACTTATCTACCTTGGTGTTTATCTCTCTAACTACTGTGTTTTGTGGGGGGAGGCTGGGGTTTCCCTGCTCCTTTTCGGTGCCTCTCCCCTTGGCTAGTTTAAATGCTTGCCAGTGAAGCATTTAAACCTATCACCTAGGATCATGGTTCCTCTCCCAGATATTACTTGTCTAAAGAGCATTTGGCAGGGCAGTTTAACAATTTTCCACTGAACTTCTTTTTCAAGATAATTGCATTTAGTGAGGCTATATTTGGGTTCTGCATCCTAATAAATGTCAGGGCTGAGGTGTTTATGAAGCGAAAAAAAAAACAGCTAGCTACATTGTCACTGTTACACAGGCAAGATACATTTGAGAAATTTCATCTAACAATGGACAATCCTTATTTATTTATTTTCTTCTCCCTTACTGACGACATGATCCACGGTCCCCAGCCATGCCCCAGCATTCTCAGGACTTCCTGCAGGATGTATCTCAAATAGCCAGGTACAGGATCTGCAGGAGAAAGGTGTAGTCTTACCGGTCGGCAGTGTTTCCAGTTTTCTCCTGTGGTGCAGAAGAGGGATTGTGCAGTGGTGCCGTGCACATTCCCATGTGCAGCACACCGGGTGTCTGCCTTGCCCCTGTCTCCCTATTGTAGTGTCGTTGTGCCAACACCCAGCCACTGCTAGAGGCCAGGCTGATGCCAGCCACTGATACTCTCCCAACCCGGAGAAGGAGAGCACTCCTTGGGATGCTCGATTCCCCAGCCAAAAGTTGCTCCAGATCATCGGTGCTATAAGTGGTAGTGCTACTGCTGCACTGGTAGGTTGGCACAGACGATGCTTCTTGTTGGAAAGATGACTTTATGTAGCATACATCCAGTATAATAACACGATTGGCCAAATTTCTGCACGTACAGAATTTATCATTTTTGCCAACTTGCCCAGTAGTCTCATAGCTAAAGGAACTATTTGTTGTATTGACAACCAGGGTTCACATCCTGAGAGGAGGAGGCTCGAACTTCCTGAGGAGGAGCTCCTCCAGGGAGGAGCAGGGGGAAATATCACTGCTCTACTGTTGCTGGTGGCACAGGGCAGTGGAAGTAGTGGCACTGTAGCAGCACAGTTGAGTGTAGTCAGAGTGTGCTGCTTAGTGCTGACCCTCCTGAACATGCTCCTAGGTGGTTTGGAGGGACTGGGTAAAAATGAATAAAGGCAAAAGGAGTCAACAGATGACATCCCTAGGGGTTGAAATTGACATCAGCCTACCAGCTAGAAGGTAAAATTTCAATAAGTAAGCCAGTTAGACTAGTGGAAAAATGTGAGGTCAGTGGATTTTCCCAGTCATTAGCCCTGCTGGCTAGTGAGTGCATAACCTAATTTCAACCCTTGCATCCCTGCTCTCCACCTTCCAGATGGATAGCCCAGAGTCTGCAGCCCATGTCTTTGCCCCCCCATCAGCTAGATTAGTGATAGCCTCCCACAAATTGGAAACCTGTTGCAAACTTTTATGATTCTTTGTTAATCGGCAAAGGCCCACTAGACACCATGCCTGTTCTCAGGGGTGATTCAGAAGCACTGGGGAGGTTAAGAAACTTGCTCAGGGTCACACAGTATGCAAGTGGAGGTTGTGGAAAATAAACCCAGGTATGCTGGATGTACCATGCCGATTCACAGCTTTTTACTTTAACGGTTGGGGTCTAACCTGTAGGCTATATTGCCAGGCTGTAGAGGTTCTAGATGGTTGAGAGGCGAGCAAAGTTGAGTGCTTGGCCTAGTGAATGACCCTTCAGTGAAGAAGGCTTCTTGGCCTGCAGCTGTCCCAAGAAGTCTCCCCCCACCCCCCGTAAGGGCCTAAAAATAGTTTGAATAACTGATTATAGGTGACTTTTTTAAATTGCAGTTCATCTTTCTCTTTGAATAACCTTTAAAGGTCTGGTAGCAGTAAAAAATTACAAAAAATATTATTTTTATAATATAGGTATGGAATATGCTGTGTCCTAAGTTGAGAAGATTCCAAAGCTGGGCCTTTCAGGAATAGGAACTGCAGTGTTTCACACTTCTTCCAGCAACCAGGACATAGCACACTTAGGTATCGGTGCCTCCCTGTGGTATACATGTGTATAATTTTTATTCAGAAAAATAAGGAACAGTCATAAGACATGGGGCCCCATAGTCAGAAGTCCCAGGCTGCATTTTGCAAGTGCCTGTGTAACCCCCCTGCAAATGGGGGTTCCCAAAAGACTTCCAGGAGCTTGCTTGAATGCTCCAAGCCTGAATGGTGTTTGGCATTTAAGCCATTTATCAGTGAGTGTTTTTAGAGCCTCTGGTACTGTCTCTTTAAGAGCTGTCTGCTTGCAGACATAATTAGTTTGTATGGGGGGACTGTGTGCTTCTCTGAGTACCACTCGAGCTGCTGCCAATTCACTTCATTTTTGCAGTCACTAGGAGTGCAAAGGGAACCTATCTGAAAGATGTAACTGTTTGCCAGAAATTATTTAGAGTAATAATGAAATTACAGTTTGTCTAACCTGCTTTCTTTGCAGTCAGAACTGTGTCTGCTAGTTCCCATTCTAGTTTTGAACTGCTGAACTGGACCAATCAGTGTGGGGTAAGCTAGCTCTAAAATGGTGCCTTGGACGAATCAGAACTTGGACTCATAATCTGAGCCAGCCACAAGAGGATTGTATGAGCAGTGACTCTGGGAGATGTAGTTTAGACTTCAGCACCTTTTGGACCAACAGCAGCAGTCTATTGTGAGTGACAGCCAATCCAGTCAAGAACTGGGAGGAACTCAAAGGAAGTGCCCGGTTTGTCGGTTGGAGTTTCAGTTGAGCTTTGGCAGTAAAGAAGGAAGGAGCCCTGTGCTTTTCAGTGTGCAGTTTTAGTCAAAAAGCGTGTGTAAGGCCCAGAGTTCCAGTCTGCAGCTTGTGTAACAGCTTGTTAGGACTGAATCCGTCCTGTGAAAAGAATCAAGGATCTCTGAAGAGTAGAAACCAGGCTCACCCTGTAGAAGACTGGAGGAATTGCTGAAAATTGCACTCTGTCTGTCAGGAACTGAATCTGCTGTGTGTTCTCTGGGTATTGTGCAGTAATTGCGATCGGGATACAGATGCAGCCTGCCTGGTATAGTGCGCTCTTTTATATGGATGTGTGAAGAGGTTTGTGTACCTCAAGTGAGCCCTGCTGACATTGAAGGACCCTATCTTATTTGGAGGTCGTGAGTACTAATTCAGGGTCGCTCCCTGTTGAATTGCCACATTAAATCCAAATGGAATTACTGTACTGCTGACTGTTTAATTCTCCTTTTCTGTGTGAAAGGGCCCTACCAGCTGCCACGGTTTGGACTAGCCACTAGGGCTTGGGTACCAGGGACAGTAACTGATAGGGATAGGCCTGTGCACAGAGCCATAGGTAGATTATTAGAGTGATAAGCTAATTAACCTGATTTCCCTGTCCTTGTTATATCCCCCTAAATAAATCAGAGCTGCTTGTTTCAGCAAAGTTATACTGCCTGAGGTATTTGTCTATGTTAAAGTACTGTACTGTGATTGTTGCACTGTATCTCATTTCACAGGAGGTCCCAGTGCCGGAACCAGACCTGGGGTAAGTGTATACTGTGAAGGTAATTCTGATATATTGTGTGGGCCACTAGTGGGAAGAAAGGGGTTGCAGTGTCCCAGAGGGCTGTGACCAAGTTAGTTTAACTATTGCAAACCCTGACCTCTGGGTGGAGGCACCACCATTGGATCCAGGCCCCTCAACCTGTTAGTGGCAAATCAGGCAGGGTAGTAGCCCTGGGATAGCGCCATCTAGGGGTTACATCTTGAGGCTCACCGCTGGGATTGTGTGTCCTCTAGTGGCCATATTTACTAACCACTGTTAAGAAAAAATGGGTACCCGACAGAAGTGGCTGTGCAACGGCTGGTGGAGTGGTGTACTGGGAGGAGATCGACCCCAAAATGCTATACTTATCCTGGACATCCCCTGGGTATCAATCACGGACACTGTGCAGGGAGTACTTTCCAAGGTGGAAGGTTTACAAACCCTGTGGTGGTGGGTCGGCATGCTAATCTGCTCACCCACACTTTCCTGGCCCTAGTAGAGTTTAAGGATCCCATAGATAGCTCCAAAGTACCACAGACCATTACCCCAGAGGGAGCCCTCACTGCTTGGAGAGTGATAACTAAGGACAGTAAAGACCGGGGAATCAGCCCCACCACTATCTGAAACTTTTGAGGAGAAATTTGCTGAATGGTTGCTGGGAGGGGAAAACTGTGGAGGACTTGAAGAAACTATTCTTGCCACCTGGGGTGTTCCTCCCCAACACCCTCTCCTGCTCCAGTGCCCGTAATGGTGGCTGAACCAATGCAGACTCTATTTCTGCACCTGCCATTAGTCACGACTCTTACCAGGTTGAGGATCTTCTCTGGCACCCCTCCCCCCCCCAAGGGGAGGATGACTGGGAGACCTGGATAGACTATGTTGCCCCCCAAGTGCTAGAATGGCAATGCTCGGAGGCGAAAGGCTAAAGAGGGTCAGTGAGAGCCCCGGGAGTCCTGCCCTGGCTACCATCCGTAAGCTAAACGGGCCAGTAACCCTGAAGCGACTGCACAGGCCTATCTTGAGGCCTTGGAGAATGTGTATGGGAGCCCAGATTCTGATGAGGACCTATGGTGGAGAGTAAGAAATGCACAACAGTACCAAGGGAGTTGTTGTCTGTGTATGTCTCTCGGCTGGAAAAATTGTTGCAAGAATGCCTCAGAAAGGGTAGTTTGCCAGCGATTGAACTGGACCGAACCAGACTGGACAGAATCCTTAAGTCTGCCCCTTCTCAGAACTGCTGTTGCTTCAAGTTACGCCTGGCAAATCGACTGAATCCCCACCCTCCTATGATGAGTTAATGAGAGAAATTCGAGGAGTTGAGAAAAGCGACCTCGGGAGGTACCTGCACCAACAGCTGTGGCTACACCGAGTGACTGAGGGTGATCCATCAAGTGAAGTTCAGGGGCAGAGGTTGACAGTCGATGAGTGCTCTGACAAGGAAAAGATATGCCACAATGGGGCTAACTGTTGAGAGATCCGGAATTCAAAAACAGTCCCTCTATGAAGGCCAGCCTGCAAGTACAGGCCCTGACCTATATCCGACTGCATCTGCTATGGGGTGGGGGTACCCACCCATGTATCTCCTGCTGATAACAGCTCCAAACTCAATTCCTTGACCATGGAAGTGGAGAAACTGACTAGATGTCTCCAAATGCTTATCACGCAAGAGACAGAGATGGCACCCAGGTTTCCAGTTAGTAATACCCCGCCTGGCTCCCAGTGTGGCGCCTCGCCAGCTCAAACTCCAGAAAGTATGTTTTGCTATAATTGTGGGAAAGATGGGCACATGAAAAGGAATGCCAGTCCCCAAAAGACACTGACAAAGTTGCATATAGGCTACAAGGAGAGCTTCGGAGAAGAAATCAGTGGTTAAGAGGTGCACGACATGATCCCAGTGAGGGCACCAAAATGCTAATTCACGCCCTTGTGGCAAGGTCAGTTGCCCAGGCCCCCTACCGCCTCTCCAGACTGGTCCAGAATAGTGGGTCCTCCATGGAGACCACTGTAAAGGTGAATGGAGTGTCTACAAGAGCTGTATTAGACAGTGGCTCCCAAGTGACAATTATGTTCCAGGATTGGTATCAGAAGCATTTGTCAGACGTACCTTACAACCATTAGAAGGACTGCATGTATGGGGTTAAGTGAGAAGGCCTACCCCTATTCCGGTATATCCGAATTGGCTGTCTTTCCCCACCTCCGTGGCTGGAGTGGCGAACAAGTAGAGACCCTAGCCTTAGTGTGCCCCCACTGGACTGTATGATGGTGTCCCTTTGTTGATTGGAACAAATGCTCATATGTTGGAAGGCTGGCACAGTTGTGTTATGAAAACAGGGGTCAAAGACTAGTAGAGCTTTAAGAGTTCGCTTTAATTAAGAAGGCCTATGAGGCACAGAGAGATGCTGAAAAAATAGAACCAGAGGAACCGGTCGGAATTGTATGGAAGAAGGATCCTGAGTCTCTGATCCTGGCCAAATGCCCAGTGTACCTTACAGGAGAGGTCCGTATCAGAAAGGATGTTAAGAATAAAATATTAATGTTGGATGCACCAGGCGATGGAAAATTGCCAGAGGGACTGCTGGTCAAGCTAGTATTTTGCCCGCTAGAGCCCATGCTTATGCCAGAAGGGTAATGGTCCAAGTTCATAATGTGTCTGAAAGAGACATTCGAGTAAACAGAGGTTGCATCCTGGCTAATGTGCATTGTGCAGACACTGCAGTGCTACCCAGCAGCAAGAGTTCAAGGAAGAATGACAGAGTAACGCCTGACTTGTTTGATTTCGGACTCCCGCTGCCAGGTGAATGGAAAGTGAGGATCAGTGAGAAGCTTGCCCAGAGAGACCAGGTGTTTTCTTTAAAGGAATGGGATGTAGGATGCGTGCAAGGAGCTGACACAATATCCGCTGCATGACGAAAGACCATTTCGTGAGAGGTCTCGACGCCTGGCACCTGCTGACATAGATGATGTGAGACGGCATCTGCAAGAGATGTTAGCTGCTGGTGTAATACAAGAATCCAGAAGCCCTTATGCTTCCCCCATTGTGGTAGTGAGGAAAAGAATGGAACAGTAAGGATGTGTGTGGATTATCGCACCTTAAACCGCGGACTATCCTGATCAGTACACAATGCCCGCATTCAGGATGCTTTGGACTGCCTAAACGGGAGCAAGTGGTTCTCTGTGCTGGATCTCCGATGGGTACTACCAGATCCCGATGGCCCCAGAGGACCGTGAGAAGACAGCCTTTATCTGTCCGCTTGCTTCTATGAATTCATGAGGATGCCTCAAGGGATTTCAGGTGCCCCAGCCACTTTTCAGACGATTGATGGAGCGTGCAGTGGGGACATGAACTTACTAGAGTGCCTGGTATACCTAGATGATGTTATTGTGTTTGGCAGCTCACTGGAGGAACATGAGAGCAGATTATTTAAGGTATTGGACCGACTGGAGGACTTTGGCCTTAAACTGTCCATTGATAAGTGTCAATTCTTTCAAACATCAGTAAAGTATGTGGGACACATAGTATCCACCGAGGAATAGAGACCACCCAAGTAAAGTTGAGGCCTTGACCACCTGGCCACAGCCCAAAAATCTAAAAGAACTGCAAAGATTCCTGGGATTCTGTGGTTATTATCGGCGCTTCATCAAGGACTATTCAAGAGTGATCCGCCTTACTTAACTTACTCAAGGGTGTAACCCCTGCAAATGGGGGTTCCCAAAAGACTTCCAGGAGCTTGCTTGAATGCTCCAAGCCTGAATGGTGTTTTGCGTTAAGCCATTTATCAGTGAGTGTTTTAGAACCTCTGGTACTGTCTCTTTAAGAGCTGTCTGCTTGCAGACATAATTAGTTGTATGGGGACTGTGTTTCTTCTCTGAGTACCACTCGAGCTGCTGCCAATTCACTTCATTTTGCAGTCACTAGGAGCAAAGGGAACCTATGTGAAAGATGTAACTGTTTGCCAGAAATTATTTAGAGTAATAATGAAATTACAGTTTGTCTAACCTGCTTTCTTTGCAGTCAGAACTGTGTCTGCTAGTTCCCATTCTAGTTTTGAACTGCTGAACTGGACCAATCAGTGTGGGGTAAGCTAGCTCTAAAATGGTGCCTGGACTAATCAGAACTTGGACTCATAATCTGAGCCAGCCACAAGAGGATTGTATGGGCAGTGACTCTGGGAGATGTAGTTTAGACTTCAGTGCCTTTTGGACCAACAGCAGCAGTCTATTGTGAGTGACAGCCAATCCAGTCAAGAACTGGGAGGAACTCAAAGGAAGTGCCCGTTTTGTCGGTTGGAGTTTCAGTTGAGCTTTGGCAGTGAAGAAGGAAGGAGCCCTGTGCTTTTTCAGTGTGCAGTTTAGTCAAAAACGTGTGTAGGCCCAGAGTTCGGTCTGCAGCTTGTTAGGACTGAATCCGTCCTGTGAAAAGAATCAAAGGATCTCTGAAGAGTAGAAACCAGGCTCACCCTGTAGAAGACTGGAAGAATTGCTGAAAATTGCACTCGGTCTGTCAGGAACTGAATCTGCTGTGTGTTCTCCCGGGTATTGTGCAGTAATTGCGATCGGGATACAGATGCAGCCTGCCTGGTATAGTGCTTTCTTTTATATGGATGTGTGAAGAGGTTTGTGTACCTCAAGTGAGCCCTGCTGACATTGAAGGACCCTATCTTATTTGGAGGTCGTGAGTACTAATTCAGGGTCGCTCCCTGTTGAATTGCCACATTAAATCCAAATGGAATTACTGTACTGCTGACTGTTTAATTCTCTCTTTCTCTGTGTGAAAGGGCCCTACCATCTGCCACGGTTTGGACTAGCCACTGGGGCTTGGGTACCCAGGGACAGTAACTGATAGGGATAGGCCTGTGCACAGAGCCATAGGTAGATTATTAGAGTGATAAGCTAATTAACCTGATTCCCCTGTCCTTGTTAATCCCCTAAATAAATCAGAGCTGCTTGTTTCAGCAAAGTTATACTGCCTGAGGTATTTGTCTATATTAAAGTACTGTACTGTGATTGTTGCACTGTATCTCATTTCACAGGAGGTCCCAGTGCCGGAACCAGACCTGGGGGTAAGTGTATACTGTGAAGGTAATTCTGATATATTGTGTGGGCCACTAGTGGGAAGAAAGGGGGGTTGCAGTGTCCCAGAGGGCTGTGACCAAGTTAGTTTAACTATTGCAAACCCTGACCTCTGGGTGGAGGCACCCGCCATTGGATCCAGGCCCCTCAACCTGTTAGTGGCAAATCAGGCAGGGGTAGTAGCCCCTGGGATAGCCTCATTTAGGGGTTACATCTGGAGGCCTCACCGCTGGGATTGTGTGTCCTCTAGTGGCCATATTTACTAACCACTGTTAAGAAAAAATGGGTACCCGACAGAAGTGGCTGTGCACTGGCTGGTGGAGTGGTGTACTGGGGAGGAGATCGACCCCAAATGCTATGCTTATCCTGGACATCCCTCTGGGTATCAATAGGACACTGTGCAGGAGTACTTTCCAAGGTGGAAGGTTTACAAAACCCTGTGGTGGTGGGTCGGCATGCTAATCTGCTCACCCACACTTTCCTGGCCCTAGTAGAGTTTAAGGATCCCATAGATAGCTCCAAAGTGCCACAGACCATTACCCCAGAGGGAGCCCTCACTGCTTGGAGAGTGATAACTAAGGACAGTAAAGACCCGGGGGGGAATCAGCCCCCACCACTATCTGAAACTTTTGAGGAGAAATTTGCTGAATGGTTGCTGGGAGAGGGGAAAACTATGGAGGACTTGAAGAAACTATTCTTGCCACCTGGGGGTGTTCCTCCCCCAACACCCTCTCCTGCTCCAGTGCCCGTAATGGTGGCTGAACCAATGCAGACTCCTATTTCTGCACCTGCCATTAGTCACGACTCTTACCGAAGGTTGAGGATCTTCTCTGGCACCCTCCCCAACCCCCAAGGGGAGGATGACTGGGAGACCTGGATAGACTATGTTGCCCCCAAGTGCTAGAATGGCAATGCTCGGAGAAGCGAAAGAGGGTTAGTGAGACCTCCGAGGTCCTGCCCTGGCTACCATCCTGCAAGGAACCGGCGTAACTCTGAAGCGACTGCACAGGCCTATCTTGAGGCCTTGGAGAATGTGTATGGGAGCCCAGATTCTGATGAGGACCTATGGTGGAGTAAGAAATGCACAACAGTACCAAGGGAGTTGTTGTCTGTGTATGTCTCTCGGCTGGAAAAATTGTTGCAAGAATGCCTCAGAAAGGGTAGTTTGCCAGCGATTGAACTGGACCGAACCAGACTGGACAGAATCCTTAAGTCTGCCCTTCTCAGAACTGCTGTTGCTTCAGTTACGCCTGGCAAATCGACTGGAATCCCCACCCTCCTATGATGAGTTAATGAGAGAAATTCGAGGAGTTGAGAAAAGGCGACCTCGGGAGGTACCTGCACCAACAGCTGTGGCTACGACCCGAGTGACTGAGGGTGACCCATCAAGTGAAGTTCAGGGCAGAGGTTGACAGTCAATGAGTGCTCTGACAAGGAAAGATATGCCACAATGGGGCGAACTGTTGAGAGAGATCCGGGAATTCAAAAACAGTCCCTTTATGAAGGCCACGCCTGCAAGCACGGCCCTGACCTATATCCGACTGCATCTGCTATGGGGTGGGGTACCCACCATGTATCTCCTGCTGATAACAGCTCCAAACTCAATTCCTTGACCATGGAAGTGGAGAAACTGAGATGTCTCCAAATGCTTATCACGCCAGAGACAGAGATGGCACCCAGGTTTCCAGTTAGTAATACCCCGCTCTGGCTCCCAGTGTGCGCCTCGCCATCAAACTCCAGAAAGTATGTTTTGCTATAATTGTGGGAAAGATGGGCACATGAAAAGGAATGCCAGTCCCCAAAAGACACTGACAAAGTTGCATATAGGCTACAAGGAGAGCCGGAGAACAAATCAGTGATTAAGAGGTGCCGACATGATCCCAGTGAGGGCACCAAAATGCTAATTCACGTCCTTTTGTGGCAAGGTCAGTTGCCCAGGCCCCCACTACCGCCTCTCCAGACTGGTCCAGAATAGTGGGTCCCTCCATGGAGACCACTGTAAAGGTGAATGGAGTGTCTACAAGAGCTGTATTAGACAGTGGCTCCCAAGTGACAATTATGTTCCAGGATTGGTATCAGAAGCATTTGTCAGACGACCCTTACAACCATTAGAAGGACTGCATGTATGGGGGTTAAGTAGAAGGCCTACCCTATTCCGGTATATCCAATTTGGCTGTCTTTCCCCACCTCCGTGGCTGGAGTGGCGAACAAGTAGAGACCCTAGCCTTAGTGTGTCCCCCACTGGACTGTATGATGGTGTCCTTTGTTGATTGGAACAAATGCTCATATGTTGGAAGCTGGCACAGTTGTGTTATGAAAACAGGGGTCAAAGACTAGTAGAGCTTTAAGAGTTCCGGCTTTAATTAAGAAGGCCTATGAGGCACAGAGAGATGCTGAAAAACAGAACCAGAGGAACCGATTGAATTGTATGGAAGAAGGATCCTGAGTCTCTGATCCTGGCGCCAAATGCCCAGTGTACCTTACAGGGAGAGGTCCGTATCAGAAAGGATGTTAAGAATAAAATATTAATGTTGGATGCACCAGGCGATGGAAAATTGCCAGAGGGACTGCTGGTCAAGCTTAGTATTTTGCCCGCTAGAGCCCATGCTTATGCCAGAAGGGTAATGGTCCAAGTCCATAATGTGTCTGAAAGAGACATTCGAGTAAACAGAGGTTGCATCCTGGCTAATGTGCATTGTGCAGACACTGCAGTGCTACCCAGCAGCAAGAGTTCAAGGAAGAATGACAGAGTAACGCCTGACTTGTTTGATTTCGCGACTCCGCTGCCAGCTGAATGGAAAGTGAGGATCAGTGAGAAGCTTGCCCAGAGAGACCAGGTGTTTCTTTAAAGGAATGGGATGTAGGATGTGTGCAAGGAGCTGAGCACAATATCCGGCTGCATGACGAAGACCATTTCGTGAGAGGTCTCGGCCTGGCACCTGCTGACATAGATGATGTGAGACGGCATCTGCAAGAGATGTTAGCTGCTGGTGTAATACAAGAATCCAGAAGCCCTTATGCTTCCCCATTGTGGTAGTGAGGAAAAGAATGGAACAGTAAGGATGTGTGTGGATTATCGCACCTTAAACCGGGACTATCCCTGATCAGTACACAATGCCCTCGCGATTCAGGATGCTTTGGACTGCCTAAACGGAGTAAGTGGTTCTCTGTGCTGGATCTCCATGTGGGTACTACCAGATCCCGATGGCCCCAGAGGACCGTGAGAAGACAGCCTTTATCTGTCCGCTTGGCTTCTATGAATTCATGAGGATGCCTCAAGGATTTCAGGTGCCCCAGCCACTTTTCAACGATTGATGGAGCGTGCAGTGGGGACATGAACTTACTAGAGTGCCTGGTATACCTAGATGATGTTATTGTGTTTGGCAGCTCACTGGAGGAACATGAGAGCAGATTATTTAAGGTATTGGACCGACTGGAGGACTTTGGCCTTAAACTGTCCATTGATAAGTGTCAATTCTTTCAAACATCAGTAAAGTATGTGGGACACATAGTATCCACCGAGGAATAGAGACCGACCCAAGTAAAGTTGAGGCCTTGACCACCTGGCCACAGCCCAAAAATCTAAAGAACTGCAAAGATTCCTGGGATTCTGTGGTTATTATCGGCGCTTCATCAAGGACTATTCAAGGTGATCCGCCTTTACTAACCTTACTCAAGGGTATCCCCAACCCAAAAAATACCAAAGTCAGCGTCCCTCAAGACTGAAAGAGTGTATTTTCATCCGAGTGAAGTTTGGGGCCGCTGGACTCCTGATTGTGAGACTGCTTTCATGAGATCATATATCAACTTACCCATGCTCCAGTGCTGGCCTATGCCGATCCAAGAAAACCTACGTCCTGCACACTGATGCTAGCTTGCAAGGGTTGGGGGCTGTGTTGTACCAAGAGCACGAGAATGGCCTGAGACCAGTGGCCTTTGCCAGTAGAAGCCTGACCCCATCCGAAAAGAACTATCCTGTACATAAGTTAGAGTTCCTAGCTTTGAAGTGGGCTATTGTTGACCAATTCTATGAGTACTTGTATGGGGCTAAAATACTAGTAAAAACTGACAATAATCCTTTGACCTATGTGCAGACCTCAGCTAAGTTGGATGCCACTGGCCATAGGTGGCTTTCTGCATTATCTACATATGACTATGCTGTCGAATACCGAGCAGGTCTGAACCACATAGATGCTGATGCTCTCTCCCGGAGGCCTGTTCCCCAGAATGATTGGTCCGATTGGCAGAACCTGACATTGGGCACTCTGCGGAAGTTTGACAGGGAGGAACAAATGTCCACGGACGCTAGTGGACTGCATGGTGGATTGCTTGGGAGCCTCTGAGAATTGCATACCTGTTGCTTATTGCCACTTTTCTGCAATAGACATTGGTGCACTGCCTCAGCTGGACAATGACAGTATTCGCGGGCTCAATCCCGCGATCCATGATCAAAGCAGCTTTGAAGCCCTCTATGCAGGAAAAGATGTGTCCAAATTACGCTCCACTGATTTGAGAACTGCACTGTTATACAAAGAAGGTCCTAAGTTGAAACTGATCAATAAACTGTTATACAGAGAAACAGTAGACAGAGGGGACAAGTAGACAAACAACAACTAGTGCTGCCCACTGCCTTCGAGACTCAGTACTGAGGTCCTTGCACAACCACATGGGGCACCTTGGTATAGACAGAACACTTGACTTGGTGAGATCCAGATTCTATTGGCCTAAGATGGGGGCTGATGTGGAGCAACACATTCGAACTTGTAGTCGCTGCTTACAGAGGAAAGCTTTGCCCCAGAGGGCTGCCCCTTGTTAACATCACCACCAGTGCACCCATGGAGCTGGTCTGTATTGATTTTCTGAGTTTGGAGTCAGATCAAAGAAATATCAGTAATGTGCTGGTGGTCACTGACCATTTCACGAGATATGCCCAAGCTTCCCCACCAAAGACCAGAAAGCATCCACTGTGCCAAAGTACTTGTGAAAACTTTTTGTTCACTATGGGGCTCCACAAAGAATCCATTCTGATCAAGGAGAGACTTTGAGAGTCGTCTGATCAAAGAGATGCTTTCTCTGTGGGAGTCGAAAGTCCAGAACCACTTCCTTACCACCCCAGGGGACCCACAGCCTGAACGTTTCAACCGCACTTTGCTAGATATGCTAGGCACCTGCACCCAAAGGACAAGCCTAGATGGAGCCTAACAAATTAGCACCCTGGTACATGCTTATAACTGCACCAAAAAGTGATGCCACTGGATTCTCCCCACCGCCTGATGTTTGGAAGAGAAGCTCGACTACCAGTAGATGTGTGTTTGGGTCTCTCCTGATGGGGTTCAAGCTGACAACTATTTACAGTATGTGCAAAAGTTAAAGGCCCAGCTAACTCATGCACCAACTGGCTCAAACCATGGCTGCCAAAGAAATCTGGCCAACAAAAAGGTATGATAAAGGTGAAAGCACAGGAACTCCAGGAGGGAGATCGGTGTTGCTAAGAAATCTGGGACTGCATGGCAAGCACAAGATTGCTGACAGATGGCACCATCTCCCTCACATTGTAGTGGGCAAACTAGATGATCTGCCAGTGTACAAAGTAAGGCCTGAGAATAATTCAAAAGATGTAAAAACAATGCATAGAAATCATTTACTGCCCATTGGACAAATCTAATTGAGTCTGAGCCCCTAGAAGATGCCCCTCTGGACCAGTGACTAGAGCTGCTGCTAAGAAAAGATCAAGAAAGTC
Source organism: Neoceratodus forsteri (assembly GCA_016271365.2). Classification (NCBI taxonomy): domain Eukaryota; kingdom Metazoa; phylum Chordata; order Ceratodontiformes; family Ceratodontidae; genus Neoceratodus; species Neoceratodus forsteri. The sequence goes on from CM057449.1 coordinate 1,737,066,782, forward strand.
TGCACCTACAGAAGCAAAGTTAAAGTGTTCCTCTCCACAAGTCCCAGTTGAGCATGACTGTCAGTCCATATCGGAAGAAAGTGAGAGTGACTTTGAATACTATCCTTCTTACGAACTGAGTCAATTGTTTCGGGGCAATCCCCTAGTTAATACTGGAGATGAAGCTGGGCCTTCTGGACTGTCTAAGCCCCCAGCTTCATCCCTGGAGCCAATGCTCCCAGAAAGTGAAGTGCAAAGCATCAGATCAGATGAAATGGAATCATTGTGCATGGTTGAACTGTTTGAGCTGTCAGGGGAGGAAAATGATAGATTGGGGCAGACTGGTGATACACCAGAACAAGAAGAGTATTTTGAGTGCCCTGACAGTCCACTGCCAGTGTCCGAAAGCTCTCCATGCGAGCCAAATGTTGTGGACTCAGAAACTGTAACTCCTGGAGCTGAAAGTGCCCCAAGTTCTAGCCTCTCTACCCCCATGGAGACTCCTGACAAGTGAGGACAATGCTGAAAATGAGGCTCAGAGTGCAGAGACTATAACAGTTCCCCTAGAAAGACTGGTCGAGCTGTAAAGCCTGTGGTGCACCTCAGTTATGATTCCTTGGGAGGCCTGTGGATTTGCCTCTCAATGTTGTCCATAAAGGTGTTATGTGTCCCGAGCTCATTGCCCAAACTGAGCGTCAGTGCTAACTCAAGTTACTTGTGTTGCCCTCTAGTATGGTGCCCTTGCCCGTCCAGCCCCAAGGTAACTGATAGGAAGGGCCCCTCTCTTCAGGTTTCATGTACAAGAGGTAAAACTTGAGTTATGGTACAATGTATGTAATACTGTGTAAAGAGTGACGACTGCAATGTTTCAGAAATGTGTTCTTGGTAAAATGATATATTGACTGATGATTACATATGCGAGCCTAATGCAAATGTATATGGTTGCAGTTGAAACTTATGGGGTACTTGCTTGACGCGGACGTCAAGCTTTCCCAGGCCAGGAAGGGTGTAACCCCCCTGCAAATGGGGGTTCCCAAAAGACTTCCAGGAGCTTGCTTGAATGCTCCAAGCCTGAATGGTGTTTGGCGTTTAAGCCATTTATCAGTGAGTGTTTTTAGAGCCTCTGGTACTGTCTCTTTTAGAGCTGTCTGCTTGCAGACATAATTAGTTTGTATGGGGGGACTGTGTGCTTCTCTGAGTACCACTCGAGCTGCTGCCAATTCACTTAATTTTTACAGTCACTAGGAGTGCAAAGGGAACCTATGTGAAAGATGTAACTGTTTGCCAGAAATTATTTAGAGTAATAATGAAATTACAGTTTGTCTAACCTGCTTTCTTTGCAGTCAGAACTGTGTCTGCTAGTTCCCCATTCTAGTTTTGAACTGCTGAACTGGACCAATCAGTGTGGGGTAAGCTAGCTCTAAAATGGTGCCTTGGACGAATCAGAACTTGGACTCATAATCTGAGCCAGCCACAAGAGGATTGTATGAGCAGTGACTCTGGGAGATGTAGTTTAGACTTCAGCACCTTTTGGACCAACAGCAGCAGTCTATTGTGAGTGACAGCCAATCCAGTCAAGAACTGGGAGGAACTCAAAGAAGTGCCCGTTTTGTCGGTTGGAGTTTCAGTTGAGCTTTGGCAGTAAAGAAGGAAGGAGCCCTGTGCTTTTTCAGTGTGCAGTTTTAGTCAAAAAACGTGTGTAAGGCCCAGAGTTCCAGTCTGCAGCTTGTGTAACAGCTTGTTAGGACTGAATCCGTCCTGTGAAAAGAATCAAAGGATCTCTGAAGAGTAGAAACCAGGCTCACCCTGTAGAAGACTGGAGGAATTGCTGAAAATTGCACTCTGTCTGTCAGGAACTGAATCTGCTGTGTGTTCTCCTGGGTATTGTGCAGTAATTGCGATCGGGATACAGATGCAGCCTGCCTGGTATAGTGCTTTCTTTTATATGGATGTGTGAAGAGGTTTGTGTACCTCAAGTGAGCCCTGCTGACATTGAAGGACCCTATCTTATTTGGAGGTCGTGAGTACTAATTCAGGGTCGCTCCCTGTTGAATTGCCACATTAAATCCAAATGGAATTACTGTACTGCTGACTGTTTAATTCTCTTTTCTCTGTGTGAAAGGGCCCTACCAGCTGCCACGGTTTGGACTAGCCACTAGGGCTTGGGTACCCAGGGACAGTAACTGATAGGGATAGGCCTGTGCACAGAGCCATAGGAAATGATTATTAGAGTGATAAGCTAATTAACCTGATTTCCCTGTCCTTGTTATATCCCTAAATAAATCAGAGCTGCTTGTTTCAGCAAAGTTATACTGCCTGAGGTATTTGTCTATGTTAAAGTACTGTACTGTGATTGTTGCACTGTATCTCATTTCACAGGAGGTCCCAGTGCGGAACCAGACCTGGGGGTAAGTGTATACTGTGAAGGTAATTCTGATATATTGTGTGGGCCACTAGTGGGAAGAAAGGGGTTGCAGTGTCCCAGAGGGCTGTGACCAAGTTAGTTTAACTATTGCAAACCCTGACCTCTGGGTGGAGGCACCCGCCATTGGATCCAGGCCCCTCAACCTGTTAGTGGCAAATCAGGCAGGGGTAGTAGCCCCTGGGATAGCGCCATCTAGGGGTTACACCTGCACCGTGCAACTGAGATGTGCCGGCACAAAATAATAGTATATTCAGAAGATGCGCCATGAGATGTGATCGTGCATGTCCAGCTGAATATCCCGAACATGTGTGATCGTGCAGTAGGAGATGTGCGGTAGGTGACCTGAGGCATATGCGTTGCATAGGGAAGTGCATGCAGTGCACAAATTGCAATATTCATCTGGGATATGCAAATGGCCTCATTGCACATTCCGAGCCCATTCCCCACATGCGCAGCTCATTACTGGAATGTATTCAGGCCATTTGCATACCCTAGGCATGTGCAGTTCCAGCTTTGCAGGGCTGCTTCACCATCCCACAAAGGTGAACAGGAGGTATTACAGCCTAGCAAGCAGGTGTGATGGAACGTTTGTGGGTGGGTGGGTGGACTGCATTTGCCTGGGTACAGTGCTATTACCCATAGCCATATACAGGGTCATACTCGGGTACATGGGGCTCACCTGGACAGTGGCCAGAGGGGCACACCTGGACAAGCAACAGGGGAGGGCACAGGGTGACACAGTCTGATTGGTATACCACATGCTTGTGATACACCAGCTCCGTAAGCAGCGTACAGTTGCCTGCAGTGCCCTACACCCTCCTGTATGAGAGGAACATGGCGATAACTGCACAGAATGGCAGTGTGCAGAGGGTGACCCGGTACCCAAGTGGGTGGGTCCCACCTGTGTGCAAATATGCTGTACCACCGTGGGTGTGTGCCACAGGTCAGTCCCTGGCCCATGCTAGGCTGTAACTTGTACCACCAGGCTACCTGGGCACTGTTGCCCCAGACATCACCCTGAGTGCACACCACCACCAGGTGGTACCCTGCAGGCCACATGGGTGCCGGCCATGGATCCTGGTACATTTGCTGCTGTGTGGCCATTTGCACCGCTAGTGCACTAGGGGGAACCCGACAGCACTGGCATGTGGCAGCTGGGTGTCTGCTTCCTAGGTGCAGTGTGGAGGATGGCTTTCTGGGTGGTGCCTGTGGTGTACTGGCACCTGTGGCTTTGGGTACTTATGTCCTGGCATGACTGCTTTGTATGGGTGCCTGGAGCACATCCTGGTGCACCTCCAAGGGGTGTCTCAGGATGGCCTGTCTGCAGTTCCGCGGCCATCCTGTGAGTGTCTGGCTGATTTAGGTCATCCTTTCATCTGCCTAACTTTGAGCGGCACACTTAAGGGCTGCACAGTAGATGTGCCACATATTTTGGCTGACCATACAGATGCACAGCATATTCATGTACCCGCCCCTTTTTTTTTTTTATGCCGCATACATTATTTTTGTGTAATCGCACATTTGGAAATGTGCGACACATCTCTTCCTTTCGAATATTGCACTTCTGCGTGTTTTCTGAGATGTGCTGTGTATCTCCATGTTGGGCAGTGCATCTCCTTTGAGTATGTGACCCTTTGTTTTCAACAGCCAGCTCTCACCAGATGGCAAAATGCATTTTAAAATAAAAATTTTATTGAATGCCAAATTTGCTGTAGTCTGTGTATCTGCAAAGTGATGAGAGTCCAAGCCTATAATGTTTTGATACCTCACTAGGGGCGCCTGGGAGAGGAAACTTGAAGACCCATTTACTTTACTACCTTCGGAGGCAGTCATAATTGTTGTGAGAAGAGCTCCTTTTAATCTTTACAAATAAAATGAGGGAATTCTACAGAGTTGCTGTCTGATGGTGATGCTTAACAAAGGGGGGAGTAGAACTGAGGCATCAACCTACTCCTCATATCTGTCAGGGACACAGAATAAGGAAAAAGAAAGGAAGAAAAATGTTTTACTTACATGGTCAAGCAATTGTAGAGCTTTTGGATAGCGAGACAATTTTAGTTTGCGCTGCAGTGATAAGAAAGAATCATCTTTTTCTATATCTGATAATGTGGATTCAGTTCACATCCACACTCTGGCAGTTTTGCTGGAGACAGCTGAGTCATCAGAAGGCTTTTTCCACCACACCCGGGCAGTACATCCTTCTCTAGCTCTGCCTCTGACATCAGATCTTTCTTTCTGTTGGAAAGCATAGGTCTCGTCCTTCATAGCTCCGTAGTGTTGAAGGAATTCAAATAGTTCAAGTGCTTTTCAAATAAAACTTCAACTGTTTCAGTCCACATTCAACTTTACAGATGTTCCCCTGTCTATACCTCTCAACCTGTTGCCAGGCCCCAGATGAGGGATGATGCCCATTAAAATCATCAACAAATGCTGAAAATCAAGGACACCATTTTTTACGCAACGTATAGCACAACATCACAATTTTTGCATCTGTTCAAATGCATGAAATTCATAGACTTCTTGAATATTAACTACAGTAAAAAACAGTGTAAAACATAGCATCTTTGTTTAAAACTTTATTGTGAGCAGGTAATAATAAGTGCGGTGGATGCATATAATACTAGCCCCTTTTACATGTACAATTGCTGTCTGCAAAGTAAACAAATAGAATCTAAAAGACACAGCTGCCCTTGACCACATTGTAAGCCTGTCAAGTTAAAGCAAGGTAGGGTTGTTCATCTTTTCTAAAATATCTGTCTTTTCACAGGGCCGTAAGTCATGCCAGCAAGCCAGCTAATTAGCATTAGAACCATGACCAAAAGGCAGTAGTGGAGGACTGCGGCCCAGCTTAACCAAGATAGCCAGTACAGTACACAATTTAGGGTTATTTGGTATATTCAAAACACTTATGATGTGTTTTGTTATCAGTTTATTTGAGTTGGAAGGTTTCTCTCCCCCAGGGCCACCCTCCCATGTTAAATCCAAAAAACATGGGGGGGGGGGGGCATCCAACTGAAACTAACTGAGAAAAAAGAATTACAACTGCAACCAACCCTAAGTAGCATAACTAGCACAGTGTACCACTGTGCTGCACTTGTTTTATGCTGGTTCGTAGTCCTCCACCAATGCCAAATAAAATTTACAAATTAAAGCCAAGCACAAACACATATGGCGCAGCCAGCCAACAATCCAGTGTATTCAAAAACACAGCAACGACTGCATAGAAAAATATAATTATATAGACAGTAGCGTGAAGCATAACATGCTCATGGTTGTCATGTATATGCAGGTTTTAAATGACTAAAACATAAAACCAAGTACAGTAAAGTCCCACACCATATAGAAATCCTTCTGAGTCTGAAGGAATAAAGTTCAAGCCCAGGCACAGCAATTGGGCATAAGAAAAGCATTGGAAAGTTTGAAAAGTCCTTGTTTTATTATGAAGTATTTATTGTATACCTACATTAGCCTGGGTTCTGTCTTCTGTGTTTGCAGTCTGTAATTGTTTCATGATAAAACAAAAGGAATAATCCAACAATACCTGTCCTGCAAAGGAAAACATATGTGAAACGGTATACCATTAGAACAGTGGCTGAATTTTGTCGCCACAATTAGGGCAACGATGACAGGGGTGATCTTGATTTTAGATTGCCCCTCAGTTATGCCATCCTTTGTGTCCACACAATTTCTGCCACCTCCAGGGCATGCCCGCCCCAGAGGAGGTTATATTTGGGGGTGCGGCACTAAGCCCCCCGCAAAAGCTGACTGTTTCCTGGGAGGACACTTTGGCGCTGTAACTCCCAGGAGACATAATGCCTGGTGTTGTAATGCTGGGTGGCATGTTGCTTGTGCCATAATCGGCATCAAAGCATGTTTTTTGCACTGACATGGGCGAACCATGGGAAACAAATCAAAATGGTGAGTGATCAACTGTCTGGCACAGATGGAAAAAAAAACCTGTAGATTGAGCTTAGCAGTTGTTTTTTTTTAAAGGATAAAAAACATTTGATCAGAACACTGCAGTATTGCTTAGCCAGCCTCGCTCATCTCAGTAGTTAGTTGGTCACATTGGTGGCTGATGAATAAAGGGTCCGGGTTTAGATGCCAATTTATACTGCCATTGCTGTTGTTTTCCTTTTTTCACTTTCAGGAAAATGCCATTACAGTTATGTTACAGGGTCTTTTAGTGCACTTTGTGCCTGTGGCATTGTTTGTATTGCATTTTGGTTGGGTTCAGAGAACAGACTGTGCTTTTCAGATGAGTACTGTGTCTCGCTCTCAGGTCGCCATCACTCACAGTCATGGGCTCAGGCTACAAAATCTGTCCAGCACTCTGGAAGCGTCCTCTGGCTATGAGACAGACCAGGCCCCTGGGTCTCCTTTTATCCTGGGGAGACAGACCATGAAGGTCTCAGGATTACTGGCACTACCTGCAGCGGGAAAAAAACTAGGTAGCCTACATTTTGTTTTTAACTTGGTGTCTCAGTGTGTCCAGCCTAGAAGACCACAGCTGATTGGCTGCTGGCATGCATACAAGACATCAGAGACCACTTAGCATCTGACACCAGGAGGTGAGTGTTCATGACTGCTGAACAGAATGCAGAGCACAGTGGCGTTCTGTGGCACTCAGCAAAATCGGGAATACCTGCTGGCTATTCAGGTCATTGGGACAGGGGGTCTGAAATCGTGAAATCCTGAAAAAATCGGAACACTTGAGAGGTACAGGGATTTATTTAACTCCAAAAATTGATTAGCGTTTTGCTCATAAAAGTGCTAAAATACTGTGAAAATGCATAGCACCTGCCTCACTGTGTTTAACAAACATAACACTGCTAGAAAACCTATATAAATACTTTCTGTACAGTTAACATTGTCCCAAGAAAAAACTGCTAATCAATTATTTAAAACCCTGGAGGTATGTTACTGTTTTCTGACTTTGTTTCATGATCACAATTGACGTTAAAGAGCAAGAAACTGGGTCTTAAGTTCTGCACTTAGTGTAGGCAGAAAATGTCAGCCACAGATCTGCACAACACCTGCTTATACTGCCTAGGTGATCATCAAGGGATGCAGTTTGTGCCAGGCCAGGCTGCCCTTGCCCATCGAAAACAGTAAGGCTCACCTGGTCCTTGGTAGGCTGAAAGACTGCAAGAAGGCTGTGGTGATGGCCAGGTGGGCTCCTCAGCTTGTGGTCATGGAAGAAGAGGTGGCATCTATTGTGAGTTCCTAGTCAGTCTTGGTGCTGTTCCTGGCTGGGGCCACCACTGAAAAGTCCTTCTTTGATGAGTTCAGAGAAATGTATCTGGTAGAGCCTTACTTACTGCAGCAGGAAACACAAAAGATGTTAACACAGGTCATCGGATGAGAACGCTAATGCTCTTCCGACTCCTTTGACTCCCCGACTGCTCAGCGTTGGTCAACCTCCCATCAGTCAAGGGGATGGACACGGGTTCCATGGTAAACCTTTCAGGCCTGTCAATCTTAACTCAGGTCAAGCGGGTGGTCAAGGTCTTTTTCGAGCCTGCAGACTGGCTGTTGGAGGAGACCGACAAGGAGTTGATCTCCCACACCCCGGGGCTCCCTCACCTAGGAGGACGAGGCTGAGTTGGTATGCTGACTGAGATGCCACGGGAATAGCCTCCACCACTGTCCATGCCTCCACAGCCTCTCATGCTTATCCTGCCAGGAAAGGTGGTTTACACAAACCTTCTGTAGGGCACTTGTCGATGTCAGTGCCCATTCAAAAGCACCCAAATCAATTAGTGCCGATAGATATGCCTCCACTGGTTCCACCTGACTGTTTTCAAACTATAACCCCACCTCTGTTGTTGCCTCCAGGGGTGGTTGTAGGTAGCAGGATCTCCCTGCACCTAAAACAGTGATGGGAGATTAGAACAGGTGAATGGGTCATAGAGATAATTGCAAGGTGGCATGTTCTGGAGCTGTTAACAATCCAGATCATTCTATGACTCCTTGCTGTTATCCTGTGGGCCATTTGCCCCTGCAGAAGGAAGAAGTGCAGTCACTGTTACAAAAGCGGGCTATAGAACCATTTCCTCCAATCCAGAGAAACAAAGGGTTTTATTCCAGATATTTCCTAGTCCCAAAATGGACAGGAGAGCTGTGTCCTGCACAAGATCTCAGAGATTTCCACTTCTGCATAGTATACAAGACGTTTTGTATGGTATCCCTGTAAGCTCTGATTCCTCTTCTGCTAAAAGAGGATTGGCTGTGCTCCCTAGACATGAAGGATGTGTACCTTCATATCAAGATTAGAAAAGCCCACAGGCAGTATTTATGTTTCATGCTGAAAGGGGGGCACTGTCAGTTCAGAGTATTGTCCTTTGGCTTGTCTTGACTAAGTGCTTGGCAATAGTGTCAGCAGCCCTTCGCAGGAAGGTGTGTATGTGTTCTCCTATCTGGACACCTGGCTTCTGAAGGCCAGCACCAGAGAGGCTTTACTACGTATCCTGTCAAGCACAAGGCAGTTTTTCAGTGACTTAGGGGGTCACAGTGAATGTAAGCAAGTTGGCCTTGACTCCCTGCCAAAAACTGCAGTACACAGGGGCATTCTTGAATACCGAGAAGGGATATGCTTTCATGCCACAGGACAGGGTGGACAGCCTGATTGCTCAAGCACAGGTGACATGCAGACGTGACTATGTTCTTGCATGGGCCATGTTATGTCTTTTATGCCTCAAGGCTGTAGCTATTGTGATGGTGCCACTGGCATGCTTGCATATGAGGATATGACAGTGGACATTAAGGGTCCATGGGATCAGCTGATGGACGAGCTGGACCAAAGAGTCCTTGTCACGTCACCGTTGCATAGGGCACTGCTTTGGTGGATGGATTGCAACAATCTTTTACAGGGCAGGCATTCCATTCCTTGTCCCAACTCCTGCAAAGATCCTCACCACGGATGCCTTGAGTTCTGGATGGGGTGCCATCTGGGTCCCTACCAGACACAAAGGTCATGGTCCCCCGTGGAGGACAAGTTACACATAAGTGTCCTGGAAATGAGAGCTGTCCTATACAGCCTTCAGGCATTTTGGGAGCATGTAACTCGGGGTCTTCTGTTAATCTTCACAGAGAGTCCTGTCACCACATCAACCTGCTGGAGCTCCGTGCAGTGTGCCTTGCTCTGACAGAATTTCCTCCACTGATTCGGGGTCAGGTCTTATAGGTACAGATAGACAACATGACATGAACAGACACGGCAGGACGCACTCCCTTCCATTGTGTCAGGAGGCTTTTCCACCTGGACACTCGTGTGCAGCCTTTTTGCAGATCTGCTGGTGATCCACATCACAGGAGAAAAGAATCAGCTGTTGGATGCTCTCAGCCGAGTTGGAGAGACATCGCAAGTGTTGTCCCTGAATCAAGAGGTGGTAGGCCACCTGTTCTCTGAATGATGCCTTGCAGAAGAATAGAGAACTAAGCTGTCCCCCACCCCCCCCACACACACACAGAGTCCTGGACACTGTTGGGAGATGCCTTTGCAAGGCCCTGTACCCCAAGCCTCCTGTACATTTCCCCCCCTTTCCCTTGGATCACAATGTCATGGTCAAGGTCCTGATAGCCCCAGACTGGCCCAGACAGTTCTGGTATCGTGATCTCCTCAGCCTCATCAGCAGGCCTCCATGCAGGTTGCCTTTCCACCCAGATCTGCTGACCAGACAACAGGGGAAGGTCCTGCACCCCAACCTTCGACCCTTGCACCTCTCAGCCTGGTTCCTAAGTGGCTAGAATTCCAGGCTTTGGGCCTTTTGGAAGACATCCTCTACCTTGTAGAGGTGTGTCCCATAAGAGTCAACTCGTAAATGACATGCATTTAAGAGGCAGAGGTTCTCGATCTGGTGCCACAGTAAGAACTTGATCCCCTTCTTGACCTGGAAGGACACTACTTCTTTATTCAGCTGTGAGCTGTGTGAGAAATTCTATATTGCACTTGCAAATTCTGTATTGCACTTTGTGCTCACAACAGAGGGGAGGTGAACCTTGCAATTGTCTTTGGTTTGTAGCAGATATTCTGCAGGTGGAGGCTACTTCTAACTGAAAGGTGAAATAAGGAACTTAGAATTATCAGGAAAAGACAGTCTTTCAAGCAACAGAGGGAAGTGGATCTAGCTTCACGTTTGTTACAATTCTTAAGATTTTCAGTGCAGGAAGAGTTTAAAGCACACCTGACTTATTTTGGGGCTGACTGCTTTCAGAGCACAAACCACCAGGCTGTTTTGGGGCTGGGGAGGTTTACCTGTGTCTGACTTGGATGTCTGGATTTTTCTCTGTTTGATTAGCAGGGTATTTTCTCTGTCAAATTGTTGTGCAGGGCATCTTGCTGACAGGAAGGCACTCATCGCAGCAGTGGGTCAGAGCTTTTAGCTGATTGTTTTGTGAGGGCACAGTTTAGGCCCAACCCCTTTCCACCCCTCATCCCACCCACCCCTGGAAATAGTTCCTTTATACCTGGGGTTCTGACATCATTTCCTCAAGAGTGCAAGGTGCATATCACTGTCATATCCTCTCTAGCACACTGCACTGACAATATAAGCATACACATTGTATAATATATATATTTCTATATAACAAACCAATCACACACACAACAAAAAAGTAGATAAACATGTGGGGAGTAGTGCAATGTAATGGTTGTGGGGCAGCAGTCTTCCGGGAGTCTTTCTGGAGGCTGAGATGCTGCCCTTTTTGCAGACAACTCTCTGCCCTGAGGGAGGAAGTTGCCCGTCTTCAGGCCACACTGGACAGTAGTAAGGGAACCTTACCCCAGGCCACACTGGACGGTAGGAAGGGAACCTCCCCCATCCAGGGAGCACCAGAGCCACCACCACTACCTCAGAGGGGAGGCACTGATGAGCAGCAGGAAAATCCCAGCCTCTCCCTACAAAACAGGGTGCTAAATGAGAAAAAGGCCGAGGCAGAAAGGTCAGTGGGGGATGCAGCAAAAGAAGGTAAAGCCATCAAAAAATGGAGAGCAATGAGTACCAATGCCCGTAGTCTGAGTAACAAGCTTCCTGAATTAGTGGCCTTGATGGAGGAGGAACATCTGGATATCGTGCAGTCACAGAAACATGATACACACAAAACCATGACTGGGACGTAAACATACAAGGATACACTATCTACAGGAGGGACAGGGAGGGTAAAAGAGGAGGAGGAGTAGCCCTTTACATAAGGGAAGGAATCAAAGCAACAGAACAAAAGGGAAAACAGGGAGGAGAAGAAGCTCTGTGGGTAAATTTGGAGACTGGCAATGGCACCACAATCCGCACAGGGGTTGTATACAGACCCCTCTAGGGGAGGAATGAACAAGGAAATAATAGAAAGTATACTTAGAATGGCAGAAAAAGGGGAGATATTGCTGATGGGTGATCTGAATATGCCAGATGTTAACTGGAGTGCAGTTGCAGCAGCCACTTCGAAGAGTGGGGTTATTCTAGATGCCCTACAGGGGGCATGCCTTAGACAACTAGTATTGGAGCACACTTGAGGGAGCAATCTTAGACCTGGTTCTCTCAAATGGAGATGAAAAGAGGATCACAGATGTAGAAGTGGGTAGCCATCTGGGAACTAGCGACCATCGAACAGTATGGTTCACAATGAACACAGCAATAGAGTCAAGCCATACAAAGGCAAAAGTACTGGACTTTAGGAGGGCTGACTTTGCCAAAATGGGTGAGTGCCTAAGGAATGCACTAGCAAATAGCAGGAAGGAGGGGTGGAAGAACAATGGGGAATAATAAAAACTGCCATCACAGAGGTAACAAGCCTTTGTGTGAAGCAAATAAACAAAACTAAACGATGTAAGAAACCACTATGGTTCTCAAAGGAAGTGGCAGAGAAGGTTCAAGAGAAAAAGAAAGCATTCAGGAAGTACAAGGAATCACAGAAGGAGCAGGACAGAGAACTGTATCAGTTAAAGCAAAAGGAAGCTGGGAAGGAAGTCAGAACAGCAAAGGGCCAAATCAAGGAAAAGATAGCCAGCTCAGTTAAGAAGGGGGATAAAACCTTTTATAGGTACATCAGGGAGCGAAGGAAGACCAAGGGAGGGTTAGTGAGGCTTAATAAAGGGGAGGGAGGGTGGACAGAGGGTGACTGTGAAAAGGCAGAGATACTAAACAAATATTTTTGCACAGTATTTATGAAGGAAGAGGGGGAGGTACCTAAAACAAACAGTAGAAACACTCTGGATACAGAAGTTGATACCAGCCCATTTACAGAAGAAAGGATTCTGAAAGAACTCTTAAAACTGAAGGTGGACAAAGCAATGGGGCCTGATGGGATTCATCCCAGAATTCTAAAAGAACTAAGGGTAGAACTAGTGACACCACTGACTACCCTCTTTAACAAATCATGGGAGGATGGGGTGATACTCGAGGACTGGAGGGGCAGATGTGATTCCTCTTCACAAAAAGTGGGAGCAAGGCAGAAGCAGGAAACTACAGACCTGTTAGTTTAACCTCAGTGGTAGGGAAAATGATGGAATCACTTCTGAAGGAAAGAATTGTCAAGTATCTAGAGGGGGATAGATTTCTTTGACTGGGTGACCAAAGTAGTAGATCAGGGAAGGGCTGTGGGCATGGCCTACCTAGACTTTAGCAAGGCATTTGACACAGTCCCACACAAAAGATTAATATACAAGTTAGCCAGCCTGGGAGTGGGTCCCAAGATGACAGCCTGGGTAAAGAATTGGCTGGAGAATAGGCCACACAGAGTAAAAGTAAATGGAGTCCACTCTGAAGAGAAAGGGGTTACTAGTGGGGTACCAGCAGGTCTAAAGATGACGGTCCTCTTCAATGTCTTTATGTTTACATTGCAGAGGGGCTGAAGGAAAAGTATGTCTCTTTGCAGATGACACAAAGATCTGCAACAGAGCTGATGCACAAGGTGGGGTGGAAAGGATGAGAAGGGACTTGGCAAGGTTAGAAGAATGGTCAAATGTATGGCAGCTTAGATTCAATGCTAAGAAGTGCAAGGTAATGCACCTGGGAAACAAAAACCCAGGGGAAGAGTACACAATGGGGGGTGAGATACTAACAACAACAAAAATGGAAAGGGACCTGGGGGTAGTCATATCAGATGACCTAAAGGTGGGCAAGCAATGTGAGAGGGCAGCAATGAGGGCTGGGGGGATATTGGGATGCATAGGGAGAGGCATCACCAGTAGAAAACAGGAAGTTATTATCCCTCTGTACAGACAGCTGGTCAGACCCCATCTGGAGTACTGCGTGCAGTTCTGGAGACCCAGTCTCCGCAAAGACATAGACGGGATGGAAGCTGTCCAGAGGAGGGCAACTAAAATGGTGCAGGGTCTGCACCGGAAGAGATATGAAGAGAGACTTAAGGAGCTTAATATGTATAGCCTCGAGGAAAGGAGGGAGAGGGGGACATGATAGAAACTTTCAAGTACCTCAAGGGAATCAACAAAGTCCAAGAGGGTAGCATCTTTCAAAAAAAGAGGTGTGCAAGAACAAAGGGGCACAATTTGAAGATGGGGGGCTCAGAGGTAATTTAAGGAGTATTTTTCACAGAGAGGGTTGTGGATGCATGGAATGGCCTTCGGAGGAGGTTGTGGAGTCAAAAACAGTGGTGGAATTCAAGCATGCATGGAACAGTCATAAGGCAGTTCTGGGGGGGTAGGAAGAAGTAGGCTGCTGGTTAACTAGGATCTGCAGCTTATCCAGTAGGTAGGGAAATGGGCAGACTGGGTGGGCCAAGCGGTCCTTATCTGCCGTCAAATTCTATGTTTCTATGTTGCCTGACCATGGTGAGCATCCTTGACTACATTTGGTCCCTCTCACAGTCAGAACTGTGAGCAACAACCCTTAATGTGCACCTGGCAGCCATATTTGTATACTGGGCATGGGCTGGTATGTGAATGGTGACCCAGGAGAAAGGAGGTGAGGTGTTTTTTTCAAAGGCCTTGATCACTTGTCTCCTCCAATGCGTGAGCATCCTCCTCCGTGGAACCTACTGCTGGTATTGGCAGTGTTTTTGGGCAAGCTGTTTGAGCCATTCCACAGGTGTGGGCTATATCTGTTATGGAAGTCCAGCTTCTTGGTGACCATAACATCAGCCAGAAGGATCAGTAAGCTCTGGACGCCCTTGGTGGAGTCTTATTACCTGGTCTTTCAATAAGGGCAAGGTTATTCTTTGCCTCCACCCTAAATTCCTTCTGAAGTTCATATCAGAGTTTCATCTTAATCAGGTGATTAACTTACCAGTATACTTTACTGACACAACCTTCGATGCTGATCACAGGCTCCCTGGGCGCTTTCTTACAAGGATCACATGGCTGGGGCCAGCCCGCTGGTGCAGCAGTAGTGCTACCACTGGCAATGCCAGCGACTCAGGTTTGGGAATGAGTCCAAGGAGTCGGAGGGTTGGCTTGGGGGGAGGTGGATCGGCACAGGGTCATGTCGCTGTAAACAAAAACAGCGCAGCAATGTACCATGCTGTAAATATAGTGGATACATTGCCGGCACTGAAAAGAATGCCGAGGACTTAATTATTTTCTGGGCTAGGTTGTTCAGTAACTTCCCCGTTATGGGGCTGCACCTTGAAACCGCCTCTAATATAATCAACCTCGGGGTTCAACACGGGATGAGGAGAAACACCAGCGAGGGCAAAAATAAAACAATGCACACTGTGATTTGCAAAGTCTGGGACTGGGATCTGAGTCCCAGTTCACAAATGCATAGCTGCCCTGCACTGCCGCGGCTCATCCCTCTGAGCCACAGTGGCTGCACGGCGGACCACCTCCCCAGCAGAGGTGTTGACCTCTGCATCACTCCTCCCCACCAGTCATGCACGATAGGGTACAAAACCATGCTGTCTACATTTGTGCCTTGTGGGGTTT
Organism: Neoceratodus forsteri; assembly: GCA_016271365.2. Classification (NCBI taxonomy): domain Eukaryota; kingdom Metazoa; phylum Chordata; order Ceratodontiformes; family Ceratodontidae; genus Neoceratodus; species Neoceratodus forsteri. The sequence goes on from CM057449.1 coordinate 1,737,082,063, forward strand.
TGTACCATGTCACTGTAGTTCCCCATGCTGTATGTGGTACGCGGTTTTGACTATGCAGTTCTACATAAGGCAGATTGACCCGGTACCGGAGGATCGAGTATCCGTAGGACCACTCTCCTCCTTTGGGGGGATGGGTAAGAGTTTGGGGACCGACTGACCCCTGGTGGAGACCAGGTGTCGCAAGACTGAGCTGCAAAGAAATGGGGTGGTGGGGAGAGACTTGGCAGATGTCAGTGGATGTGCCTTGACGTCATTGCACGTAACATCTCCCTTAGAATACATGGGGAGAAAAATGCTCTGGAACAGTGACGGCTGGTTCCGTGGACCCAGCCCAGTGGCTGGTGGCACTCCTCTGTCTGCGCCTGGTCGCGAGTGGCGTGAGGCATGGCCCGCCGCCCTCTGAAGGGGAGGCAGTGGACATGGCAAGTGGTATTGGGGACAGGAGTCGAGGTAAGTCCACATGGCACTGGGGAGGGCGAAGCCTAGGCGGACTTGCTGGAGTGGGGAGACACACTCCCAAGCTGGGGAACCAAAAAAAGGTTCGCACATCTGGAGTTTGGGGTTGTTTGTGACATTCACTGAAGCCACACCTGGCAGACTGGCAGCAAAGTGGATGATTGCCATCAACTTGTGCTGTAGGTTTGCTTGTAGGGAGTCGCTCAAGGGGGTTATGGCTTATTCCACCTGACACACTGCTGCCTTGGTGGCTGCTTCCAGGGATATCTCCATCGGACAGCAGCCTGGAATAAAGCACACACCTTAATCTCCCATTACAGCACTGACATCATGAGTTGTTAGGTTGCTGTTTTTGGGTCCTCGGTCCTTCAGTCTCTGTTCACCAAATAAGGATATGTGTGCCTTGCCCCCTCCTTCCAAAGGACTGTTGGGAGTCTGTCAGAATGTGGATAGTGAACTGAATCCACGTTATTAGAAATATAGATTACTCACCTGTAAAACTGTAGTTCAATAAGTAGTATTCAGTTTTCATCCACACAACCCACCTGATCTCCCCATGCAAATGGAACCCAGATCCCTGCTTCTAGTGTGCAAAAGATCTGATGTCATGGGGCGGAGCTGGAGGATACACCACCTGAGTGGTGGCAGGAGCTTACCAGATGGCTGTCTTCAGCAGAAATGTCAGACTGTGGATATGAACTGAATACCATCAATAGAACTACAGTTACAGGTATGTAACCTGTATTTTTTAACTCTAAGTTTGAGGCTAAATCAGTTTAGATTTATATACTTACATTTACTGTTTAAAACCTTTATTTTCATATGTTTGTTCTGCTTGCACAGCATAACCTTGTTTAGTTTGGAATATACTGCAAGTTGTAAATAAGCAGCAACTGTTTATTAAGATAGAATTGCCTGGTGGTGCATTGTGAAAAGGGTATTTTGCAGATCTCTAAGGTATTCAGCCTCCTAAAGAGACACCATCATAGCTAATCAGATGTATGTAATGCTTTCTAATACTAAGAAGCAATACGGTAACGAGTGATAAAAATAAAATGCACACTCCACCTCAGTTTCGAGCTGTAGGCCTTGGCTTGGTCCACAGGGACTGGTAACTGGGCTCATGGATCCAGGTGTCTAGGGCATACCACTCAGCTGTCCCTGATTTTGCCTCAAAAAATGTCCTGTCCCACTTAAAATTGTAGTTTCCATCATGAAAAAGTAGAGATTTAAAGCATAACATTATAGAAAACATTAGTATTACAGTCTGGAGTTCTATGAGAAAATGCTTTTTATATTGGGTCATACATTGCAGTAGGCCTTTTGATCTGATTTTATCATTTTTTAAGATGTGTTCCTCATTTTGGTAATTTGTCCCGGATTTCTTTAAGCTCTGTCCCTGATTTGTAAAGCAGGAGGTTGAGAGGTATGGTCTAGGGTGTGTCAGCTACACAGAGGGTTGGGTTGGGTGCAAGACACAGAACAGGGTGAACTAAAGTGGAGGACTGTACTATTCTGGTGTGAATGGAACACTGTCAAGGTTGCTGGCATGTGGTCTGTGACATCTGGTGGCAGCTGTAGGATCTTTGTGAATCACTGACGTACTAACAGGAGGAGGTCTGCATTTGGTGCACCTAAGGCAAATCCTGAGAAACTGCTCAAACTACCTAACCAGTTACAAAACGAAGTTCACAGGGAAAAAAAAATATTTTTATTCTTTTTACCTTTATTTCTGGGTACAGCAAACAAGCAGTATAGTATAGGCAAAATGCCAGTAGATTACAGCAAGCTAAAACTGATGCAGCTGCTCAACTAATGTAGCAACAGAGGCATTATCTATGAGTCACTGTTTAGTAACGACTAGAGGTGTTGATCAAAAACAATAAGGAGGAGCAAGGGGATGCCAGGCCACAAGCAGTGATCAGAGGCGGGTCACTCCAGCCAGCAGAAGTTGCCCACGAGGATGGGGAGTTGAATGAGGATGAAGAATATTAAGAGTCAGTTCAAGGGCAGCAGTGAATCCTTGCTGCCTCAGATCTTGTAAGCCATTGGATTCAAGATATTCTGCAGTCCTTTCCTTCAGTGGTGATTCCATTAATTTCACCACCACCGAAGTCAGGCTGACTGGCCTGTAATTGCCAGCCTCCTCCCTGCTACCACTTTTGTGAATTGGCACTACATCTGCTCTCCTCCAGTCCTCTGGAACCACTCCCATCTCCCTTGAGTGGTAGAACAGGGCTGTCAGCGGTGCAGCCAGTACCTCGCTGAGCTCCCTCAATATCCTTGGATGCACCACGTCTGGCACCATTGCCTTGTCCACTTTCAGGTTTGTGAGTTCCTTCGAGACTGTCTCCTCTGCAAATGGACAAGTGTCCACTTCCCTTCCTTCAATGCTTCTGGCACTTACTGTATCTGTAGTCCCTTCCTCTTCCCCTTCCCCAGTGAACACCGAATAAAAGTATTTGTTCAGGATGTCCACTTTTTCCTGGACCCCCTCAACACACTGCTCCCCTTCCCTCCTAAACCTTACTATCCCTTCCCTGGTTTTTCTCTTTTTGCTTATGTAACCCCTAAGTGGCGCTATATATGGGCTACTACCCCTGCCTGTGTGGCTATGCACAGATTGTGGGCCTTAAGTTCTGTGAACGGGGGCCTCCACCTGGAGGAATGGTATTGGGGTAGCTTAATTGCTTTGGTATAGCCCTGCGGAACGCTATGGTCACCCACCAACCCTTCTAGTGGCCTAAACAATAACACCATAGAACATTTACATCCACTGAATAACAGTAATAATATGCTCATGCCCCTTGCACTTACCACCAGGGCTGGATCAGCTGCAGTTGCCCTGGAGACCCCCTGGAAAATAAGGTCAGCAGTGCAACAATACAATATTACCCCTGTAACCCAACTAATAATATGCACACTAGCCAGGTTAAATGAGAAACAGGATCATCTGATTTATTGTGGGGGAGTGAACAAGGGAGGGGTGTGAATTTGATAGAATGATTGACACTTTGATTTAGTCCAGGTTGTCTCAGCATGCACTGTAAGTCCCTTTGGAACAGTCCCACAAACCTGGGTACCCAGTATGTTATGCAGGTTAGCCTGAAGCATTGCCTGGGGTGGCTGGCATTGCAGCTGTTGTTGGGGCCCTTAGGAAGGAAAACAGTTAACATGCACAACCCAAATAATTGTAATCCCAAGCCGGATGGCGCAGTCCATTTGCAATAACCCAGAACAAAAACAATCAGATGGTACACAGTGATTTGCAGCTATTGTTGCAGGGAGCTACCGGGATTTGTACTCACACTACCCAGACCAGGATGTAGGACAGGCGAGATGAAGACCTCATGGCATTGATCTGGAGGGCCAGGGGAAGCAGGGCCCACATGACTCACCTCCTGGTGGTCACTACCTGTTCGATGGTGTTGAGCAGGTGGTCGAATCCCCAAGCTGGTCTTTCGACGAGATGACCTCTGAAATGGGAGCAGTGGCATGGGCTGAGATGGCAAGGCCCAAGCAGGATGAACAGTTCTGAAAGACTTTGTGATCTTCTGCTGGAAAAGCCTCCAGCAGGCGTAACAGAATTCATTGTGGGAAACCAAATTGCGACCCACAAAACACATTCAGCACACTTAAATCAATTAGTTCTTAAGCCACAGTTCGAATACAGTCCGGTTGCTAATTACAGCTTCACTGTGCAAACCTTTCTCTCCAAGGCTGTTGTCTCTGTCAGGCAGGCCGATTGCTTCTGGAGCAAGTCTTCGGTCCAAAACCCAAGTCGTCACAACAATTCTCTTCTTTTCTTCTGCTGCAGACTTAAGCTGGCAAATGGAAAGGTCCAACTTCTGCAATGGGCAGTTCAGCGGTAGGAGAATGTGGCAAGCAGGCCAGCAGAGCCTTTCTGATGATTCTCCTATGCTTCTCCTAGGAGCAGCTACTTGACAGCTCGAGCTGTTCACTCTTCAACCTCCAACACTCGACTGACTACTGCTTCAGGCAGTTCTGGAGATTTCCTGGTAATCCAAAAGGTTTGATTGGCTGAGGGAACTGTCTGTCACAGAAAGAACTCTCCCTCCATTTCCATTTAGGTGCCAGACACTTAAAACTACAAAAACTACAGAATTTCCTTCCCACAAGACCCCTGGGGACAGTCTCCATTTTAGGTCCCCAGAGGTTCGATTGGTCCAACACTGGAAGTCCAGAACCAAAATGGTGGCTCCTATTCAGAATACTCAAGCTGCAATTGAAAGCAGGTTAGACAAACTCCTCTTTTTTTTTTTTGGTACTTTGGTGGTATGGGACAAAAGAAGGCGATTTGCCCATCATGTTTGTCTTCCACGTTTGTGGATCATTGAGTAAATCCCTGATTGGTTAACCATTTGTCCAGTTTGTTTTTGAAAGTCAAAATGTTAGGTGAGTCAACTATTTCCTGAGGTAATTTGTTCCATATTTTGGGTGCTCTTATAGTGAAAAAAGTTCATTCTTTTGTTTGTTTTTGCTCTCATGATCTCCAGTTGTCTGTTGTGTAATCTTGCAACTGTTTTTCTAGTAGAATATTTTAGTCCACAGTTTTGCATCTGTTCTGTGTTTTCTGTAATTTTGAATAGTAATAACAAGTCCCCTCTGAGTCTTCTTTGAGATAGTGTGTGTAAACCTGTTTGTTCTAATCTAGTGGTATAGTCGAGTTTAGAAAGATAAGGTATTAGTTTTGTTGCTTTGTGTTGGACACTTTCAGTCTTATTAATATCAGAAATTAAGTAGGGGTTCCAAAAGGGGGGAACAGTAATCTAAGAATGGTCTGACATGAGATCTATGAGTGGAAGTAGAGTGGAAGTAGGCACTGTTCAGTTTTATTTATGAATGTTTTGTTGATCCTTCTAAGAGTGACTTTTGCTTGATTGGCTATCTTAGTACAGTGTGATGTGGAAGACAAGTTGTTGTTAACTAGGACACCTAAATCTTTTTCTACTGAAGAGATTTTAATAGCCATATTGTTTAGGTAATATGTTTGCAATGGATTGTTTTTTCCCAGATGAAGGGTTGCACATTTGGAGACATTAAAGTACATCTCGTTTGTAGATGCCCATTGCTCAATTAGCAGCAGTTCTGCTTGTAAACCCGAATCTTTGGTTTGGCTAATAGCTTTTCCCCCCGATTTTGGTGTCATCAGCAAATTTCACCATTTTATTATTACTAGATATGTACATGTCCCCTATAAAGAGATTAAAGAGAACAGGCCCCAACACAGAACCCTGGGGGACACCGCTGCTCACTTCCCTTTCCCTGGACATTACATTGTTGACCCTGACTCTCTGAGTTCTGTTATTCAGCCACTGATTTATCCAGGAAGTTAATATGGGTGACAGCCCTATTTTAATAAGTTTTTTAATCAGTAAAGGGTGAGAAACTTTATCGAACGCCTTGCTATAATCAAGTAATATGACGTCCATAGGTGTGTTGTTGTCTAAGTGGTAGCTGATGTGTTCGTAGAAAGAAGTGAGGTTAGTTACACATGAGTAACCATGTTTGAACCCATGCTGGTACATGTCAGTTATTTTTAATGTTGCTAATTCATGTTCTATTTTAATCTTAATGATTTTTTCCATAAGTTTACATGGGATGGGCGTCAGGCTTATGGGTCTGTGATTTTCAGTCTTTGACTGGGAACCTTTTTTGAAAATTGGTGTAACTATTGCAGTGCGCCATTCATTTGGCACTGATGATTCGTTCAGTGATTTGTTGAATAGTATTTTTAGTGGTTGGATAATTTCATCTTTTGTTTCCATTAAGAATCTGGAGCTGATTCCATCAGGTCCTGGGCTTGTGTATTTTATAAGAGTATTAATTGCATTCTTTATATCATCTTCTGAAATCTTTTCTGTGTTTGTGTCAGTAATAGGGGGAACAGTAATAATGTCTGATTTATGTGTATAGACGGTAGAGAAGTAGTTATTTAATTCAATAGCTGTTTCTATATCTGAGGTAATGGTTTATGAGTTTACGACCAGAGGTCCAATTTGGTTATTACAGTTCTTTTTTTATTTAAGTAGGAATACAGAGCTTTGTGGGAGTCTTTTGTGTGTGCTATCTTGGATTCGAGATTGCGTTTGGCTATTTTTATATGTTTTTTAAGTTTTTTAGCTGTTTGTCTATAGGATGTTAGTATTTTGTCTGTTTGAGATACTGTTGTCTTTTTAAGCTTGGAAAAAAGGTTTTTTTTACGAGATATTAGAGTTTTTATGTGTTTATTAAACTATTGAGGGATTTTTCCTTTGTTATTGTATTTAAGTCTCTCAGGGATATATTTTTTGTCAAGTTTTAGTATCTTTTGTTTGACTGTTTCCCATACTTCGTTTGTTTTTAGAGGGGATAGAATCTGCTCCCAGTTGGTTCTTCTCAGATCTTGCTTGATAAGGTCAAAATTTGCTTTGTGGTATTGCTTTACTTTAATATTGTTTATTTTTGGTTGTGAGGGTAGCTGGATTGAAAAGTATGTTGTCATATGATTGCTAGTTCCAATTGGCGGTAGAATTGTTATATCAGATATTGGGGTTTCTAAGCTGGTAATGATGAGATCTAGTATGTTTTTTTCCCCTGGTTGGCTCCCTCACTTTCTGTTTTAATCCTTGTTCGGTTACAGCAGATAGAAATTGCTTGTCGTGTTGGTTTAGTCCAGTGAATGTGTTCCAGTTGATAGTTGGCAGGTTGAAATGTCCTAGTATTAATATGTCGTCCTCTTTCATTAATATTATAACAGATGAGCAGCAAGTAATCACATTTCCTAACAGGGCTTCCTCTACATGTATCATGACTGCACCATGGAGCAATATAACAGACAGTCTAGCTGGTCGCAAACCTTAATTACTTGGACCCAGCCCAGACTGCTTTCCAAACACAGAATAGGCGCCCTCTTAAAGAGAGATGCGTGGAGACTCGCTGAAGCACTCTGTCGCAGACAGATAGAACTACTGCAGACAGGACACCAGCCTGACAGTGGGCATTTAGGAGCCCAGGAAGACAATATAGTAAACCCCAGTTTGTAGGGGGGTTACACTTACATACCTGAAAAATGTATTGCCCCCCCCTTTTTTTTTTTGCTGCCTGGGTGATTTTCTTCTCCATTTGCACCTGTGTGCTCTTAATTGCTTTCCCTACCTCCCTCCATTTCTCCTGACACACTTCCCTATCCTCCACCCTCTGTGTCTCTTTATACCTCCTGAATGCTAACTCTTATGCCCTTACATTCCTGGTCACCTCTTCTGAGAACCATAGCAGTCTCTCTTTCCTCTTGCTTTTGCTTCCTTGCCTGATGTAGAGGCTTGTTGCCTTCACTACCCCCCCTTTTAGTATCGCCCTCTGTTCCTCCAATCCACCCAAGTCCTTCTCCCCCCCAATCAGGGCACCCATGGGGCATTCCCCCATCTTTTTAAAATTGGCCCTCCTGAAGCCCAGGACCTTTGCCCTTGTGTGGTTGGATTCTGCCACACTACTTGTATTGATCCACACTGTACGGTGATCACTGGTCCCCAGGTAGCCACCCACTGTGATGTCTGCAACACTGTTCCCATCAGTGAGTATGAGGTCTAGTACTGCCCCCTCATGAGTGGGCTCTTTTACTGGTTCCTGAGGAACACCTCCTGCAGGAGTACAGGATATCCCTGCTAGGCCACTACTAGCTGAAGCTGCAACTAGGATGCTCCAGTCTACATCCGACAGATCAAAGTCCCCCACCAGCAGCTCCCCTCCATTTGCCATCTTTTTGATAGCTTCAACTAGAACCTTATCCAACTCTCCCCCATGCTGGAGGTCTGTAGATCACACCAGTGCAAATAGTGGCTTCATTCCCTGTTTCTAGGGTGACCCACAGAACCTCCACCCCTCCCTGTATTCTGTGAACCTCTGTTGCTTTTATGCTATCCCTCACATAAAGAGTCACTCTTCCCCTTTTTTTCCCCACCTTGTCCTCCCTGAACAGAGTATAGCCTGGTATGGCAATATCCCAATCATGGTTCTCATTGCACCATGACTCAGTAATGGTGACAACGTGCAGGTCTGCCTCTGCCATAATGGCCTCTAGGTCCAGAATTTTATTTCCCAGACTAAGAGCATTTGTACATGTGGCCTTCCAGATTCTATTACCACTCTGCTTGTCACCCCCCCCCTTTTCCTTTTCACCTTTTCTCCTTAACCCCTCTGCTCTGCTCTCATTCCCATCTCTCTCTTCATTTCTACCATTTTGGTTTTTTTTTGTTGTTGGGCACCCTTGGGGATTTCTCTCCCTTATCTCCCTTAGTGTTCTCCCTACTGACTACTTCAGCTTGGGGTGGAGTGGGTGGGACAGTTTATGTCTTCCTGTTTCCTTCCACCACCTTCCTTGGCTAGTTTAATGCTCACCAGTGTAACATTTAAACCATTCACTGGAATATGGTTCACCTCCAGGATGGATTCAGGCCATCTCCCCTGTATAGGCCCTTCTCCTTCCAGGTGGGACCCCAGTCCCCAATATAGCTGAACCCCTCCTCTCTGCACCACTCCTTCAACCAAGAGTTGAAGCTCCTGGTACAGAGTACCCTATCCTCCTCCCTCTCATAGACAGACAGCACCTCAGAAAAGGCCACTGAGCATACTATCTGTCTGAGACCCCTTCCCAACTCCCTGAACTCCTCCTGCACTGTCCTAGCCTCATCCTTAGCCAGGTCATTACTCCCTAGGTGGACAATGACATCCAGCTCTCCCTCTTTTCCTGCTGCCCTGGCGATCCTCAGGATTTGCTTCCCATCCCTCCAAGCAGTGGCACTGGGTAGGCATCTAACCTCCCTGTTCCCCTCCTTTCCTGTCCCAATATCTATCCCCCTTACAGTGGAGTCCCCCACAAGGAGTTGTTTCCTCCTTCTCTGGGGTCCATTTCCACCCTCTTTGAGGTCTCCACTACGGAGGTCCCCCTACATCCTCTCTGGTCACTGCTGCATGTACCTTCATGGGACAGTCCCGCCCTGCCAGAGGGGTGTAGGAATTGTGTAATGGTACCATATGAGGGATGTGCCTCTGACCCACCACCCTCACCCTTCCTGAGCCCACTGTAGTCCAGCCACTCCCACTCCTTGGTATCCTTTGAGGTAGTGGTGGCAGACCTGGTGGTGCCAGGGTGGGGAGGAGTCCCCCCCCAAATCCTAGCCAGCTTGGCCTAGAGTCTAGCAGCCTCCTCCCTTAACCCAGAGAGGTGCATGCAGATGCGGCAGCACAACAGTCTCCAGAGGTTCTCCCTGAACACTGCCACCCCACAGCCACTGCGTTGCACCACTCCCAGCATAATTTCTTACTCTGTCTCCCCTGGAAATACTTGTTCCCTTTACCCCTGCTAAGGTTTACCCTATTACCCTGCTCAGCTAGTAGTACCATGTAGTATGAGTGTTCCTTCCTTTATCCCATTCTGCTTTCTCAGCACTTATGCCTCCCCTAGCCTTGCTTCTTGCTAGTGTTGCCCCTCGTCCCTCTTTTTTTTTTTTTAAATACTCTCTTGTACCCCTGCCCTAGATAGGACTTTATACCTGTCCTCAGTTTTAGACTACCCCCTGCTTACCATGCTCCCTTGAAGTGTGCTTTCTACAATGGGAGTATACTCCTTTGTACTCCTATTAAACCCTTTTTGTACTCCTACCCTAGATAGGGCATTTTACCTATCCCTAATTTTAGACAACCCCTGACTTGCCACAATGGGAATGAACCCCTTTGTACTCCTTGTAAACCCTTTTGTACCCCTACCCTAGATAGGGCTTATTACCTATGCCCAATTTTAACCTACACCGGACTTACTCCCTTACAGTGTGTGTCCTACAGTGGTAGTGAACAGGATTCCCACCTCCATTGTCAGGTAGGCGTCCTACTTCCCTGCTTCCTCCTTGGCTGCCTGCTGATGCAGGACATCTGTTTCACTCCTTTCCTGGTCTGCTTACTCTCTGCTGAGGTGCAGAGTGTCAGGCTGCTGGCTGCCTCGTTGGGCTGACTCCAGTGGACAGACTCCTTTGTTCTTGTTGCGTGGGTCCATCACACGGGGGCTGCTTGATGGCTTACCCCTTATGTAGGCCTCTCCTGCTTCCTGGTTCTGCTCAGCGGCTGCCCGGATGCGCTGCTGCCATGGAGGGAGGCGCGGCTGAGCTCTGATTGGCTCTCTTCCTGAGCCTGCTTAGTCCTGCTTCTCCTCTGCTGCCCACTGTCTCTGGCCTCTTTGGTGCAGGGGAGAGCCGATCCGTGCCCTGTTCCCATCGAAAAACAACTGCAGCTGCTGGACTTTGCTTTGGGCTATTTAAAGTGCTTTCTCCCTGTTTTTGCTTCCTGGTTCTGTTCGGCGACTGCCCTGATTGGCTGCTGCCATGGAGGGAGGTGCAGTTGAGCTCTGATTGGCTCTCTTCCTGAGCCTGCTTGGCCCCGCTCCTCCTCTAATGCCTGCTGTCTCTAGCCTCTTTGGTGAAGGGGTGGGCTGATCTGTGCTCTGTTCCCGCCAAAAAAGAACTGCGGCTGCTGGACTTTGCTTCGGGATTATTTAAAGCCCTTTCTCCCTTTTCCTGCTTCCTGGTCCTGCTCAGCGGCTCTCCTGAATAGCTGCGGCCGAGGAGGGAGGCGTGGCTGAGCTCTGATTGGCTCTCTTCCTGAGCCTGCTTAGTCATGCTCCTCCTCCATTCCTCCGCATCTCTTCCCTCTTCTTAACTCCAAGTCAGAGTCCTACGTATTTGCCCAGGAAGAGGTAGGAGAAGTTTGGGTCTTGTATATTCAATTTGTTTTGAGACAGATGACCTCTGTAATGCCTTGGAGTTCAGTACATTCTGCATAATGCACTGAAAAAGTTATTGTAAACTAAACCAAAAGAAATTATTTTTAAAAGTAAAAACAAAGAGATGCACTCAGACTCTTCCCCCACCAGGTCAGCTTGGTTTTATAAATCAGGTTACATTATACATAAACAACTCTGTTTATTTTTAAGTAAGCTAGCCTTTTCTTCTGGTTGGTTAGAATGAAGCATTCGACTTGTAAACTCTAATGAGTATTATAGTGATGCTTTGTTGATATTTCACTGCATGGAGAGTCATATTTAGTCAGTGTAAGAAAGCAGCTGTCATTCCAGTGTCACCAGGGACTGAGGCTAACATTTGTGTAAAGGATGCTGTCACCAGTGCTGATATGTTCCAGAGATGTATAATTTTTCTCACAGTCTGAGCTTTCAAATGGGCTGTGCTGTGAGTGACACGCTGGTACATGTATTGTATTGTATTGAGTGCTGCTGAGTATCAGTAGACCACAGAGAGCTGCCATGAGAAGTCAGTGTGAGGTCAGTTCCACACTGTGTGTAGAATGGACAGGCTAAATGGATGCCATGAACAATACCATTGGGTTATTGCACAGTAGGTGTAAAATGTTTTTTTTTTTTAAAAGCACTTTGATGATTGGAATGATGGCTCCTGTACACGTCAGTCTCCAGGTTAGATTATAATGACACTTGTGTTAAGGCCATGACAAAAATATAACTTGATCCTTAGGAGTTTTCCCTTATTTTCAAAAACTTTGACTCTGTTTTGCATGAATATTCAGTGGATTATCATCTTTCAGGAGGTCAACATGGAGTTTTTGATCCAATATTCTTCCTGAACGAAACATAGAAGTCCTTTTTCTTTTGTTATAACTAACAGATTTTGCCTGTGGAGGAACAAGAAATGAAATCAATTTCATGTGCCGCTCCAGGTAACTGCTCAGGAAAAGCCAAGGATCAACATACTGAATTCGTTTTTGTTTATAAGCTACAGTAGGTAAGGTGAATGTCCACGTGCAGCTGGTCAGAACTGATCCAGTGACCCTGCTTTGATTTAGCTCAATGCATGGTGAACCTGGCACTGAGCCCCATCATATGTTAGTACACCAGTGCATCATTTTTAAAAACATTTTGGCAGCCATTTTTTTAAGTGGGAGCAGTAGGTTTTGGCTGCCAGCTGCAGTCTTGTTCACTTGCTCTTCCTCGCTATTCATGTCGACACGTGCTTTTCCCTGGTTGGCAGTCATTTACCGACTATGCGGAAAATATGCTGTAAGCAGAAGATGTTTTTTAAACAGAATCAGTGATTCTTGAATGATGCCTACACTCCTACTCCCTAGCAATGCTACCAACCTCAAACCACACTCCCTCCCTAATGGGCATCCAGGCACATTTTCAACTCTTGTTAGTTCAGGCGGGTATTAAACACATTTAAAAAAAAATTAATGTACTGCATAGTTTATTTACCATGGACACACAATTCCTTTTATTTTTTTAAACTCATCTTTATTTTTTTACTGTAACAGTTAATTTTACATTACACATAGTCACAGTTGAAGACCATCATGTCAAACAAGGTGTACAAGTGGCTTACAGCAAACACAGCAGAGACATTAACATTACGTGAGTATTTCCCACATACCCTGACCATTTCAGTAATTCATCAGCAACTGTATATATGATGTGACATTTTGGTCTCCATGAAATTCTAGTCAGGACGTCTTGTCATAATGCCTCATAGTTTCTATTACCACATAACACCAAGGTAAAAGTTTTTAGTATCTGATGTTTTATGATGGTGAAGAGCAGTGAAGTCTTCTGAAATTCCAACTTCCTATGAAAATGGAGGATAAAGAACCTCCGAGGCATGAATGGGCACCTGCACAATACTGTTAATGACTCAACAGGAGTCTACTTCTCAGAATTGAGGAGACAACGTTATTTTATGTACTACATTCTGTTTTTGTTCAGTTATTGGGGTGTTGGTAAGGGGGGGGGGGGCGAGCCAGAAATTCACTTTATGCCATCCCTTTGTACACATTTCGGTCTGGCCTGCCATGCTGGTTAATGCCCTCCAGGGAGTTCCAGCTCCTCCGTTTATCTGTCTATCCAGGGAAGGCCTAAGTTTAGCAGTTAACTCCTCCATTCTCCTAATTATGTCAACCCATAGCTTCCAGGGATGGAGGGGAGGCTTTCAGACAATTCGCTGTTATGTTTTTGTGGCCTGCCAGACACAGGACACGGAAGAGGCTCTGTTTGGAATTGCCTAATGTAGGGACTTTAAAACCCACTACCATTGTGTGGAAATTCAAGGGGACCTGTGCACTCCACATGCTGTGCGTGACATGCTGGATCCCATTCCAAAATTCCATTACCTCTGGGCAAGTCCAGAATATGTGGAAGTGAGTACCCACCTGTCCGCAGTCACTCCAGCACTGGTCTGAGATACCCCCAGAGAAATGTTTTGTTATCCAGGGTGAGTGAAAAAAGTGGGAGAGGCACTTCAATGGAACTCCCTCCACCCCGGGGAAGCTGTAGTTTTCCAACCTTTCTCCCAAGCCAAGGTCCATTATTCTCCCGGATTTGGGAGACCACTTTCCTCCTCCTATTTCTGTCTCAGGGCTTCAAACTGTGGGCACCATTCCCTTTGAAGTGCTCTGTAGGCCCCTGATATGAATTTACCCTTGCCCGCTAGACGGATTGACCAGTACAGAAAGGTCTCCATCCCTGTAATGTCCCTTTTGATCTTGGGGATCAAATTATTGACCATTAAGTAATGCCTGACCTGCAATACCTATGGAAGTCCACCCTGGTTAGGGCGTATCTACCCTGGAGCATAGCAGAGCAGGTCAGGGTGTCTTCCTGTAGCAGATTGTGGAAGCGCACTAGGGATTGCACGTTCCAGCCCTGATATCTGGCATCTGACTGAGGAGGTGTAAGATGAGGGTCACCAACAATAGTCGTCAGAGGGCCTGTTCCCTCTGGAGTCTGTGTTAACCTCCTTGCCTTTACCAGCACCCTGAGCGTGTGTTTAGTTCAGGGGTTTCTAATACCCTTCAATATCTCCAGTGTGAGGGGAGCATGCAGTAGGGAGGCCAGAAAGGCCAGGTGCATTTGTTGTGCCTCTGTCTCTCTCCAACCTGTATCCCTTCTTTGCTTAACCCAGGCAACCACCGGTACCATCTGGGCTGCTATGTAATAGAGCTTAAGGTCTGGGATGGCCAAACCACCCCACCTCTTGGGCTGTGTGAGGAGTTTATGACTAATTTGCCTCCTACCTTTTAGCCAGATATAAGCTAAGAGGGTCGAGTAACCTATTTTAAAAAAGGAGTCTGAAATATTAATTGGAAGGGTCTGAAACAGGAACCTGGGGAGAATATTCATCTTAATAGATTTGACCCTTCCCCCTAAGGACAGTGGCAGCAGATTCCACCTGGCCAAATCAGCTCAGATTTCTCTCCACAGCTTTCCGTAGTTGAGCTTGAAAAGCATGGGGAACTGCGGTGAAATCTTAACCCCCAGGTAGTGCACTCTGTTAGCTGCAGCCCATTTAAAGGGAAAGTTCTGCACCACCTCCCGGGGCAGCATGCCCCCGAATTTGATCGCTTGTGATTTCTCCTTGTTAATTTTATAACCCGACACTTGTCCATAGTCCTGTAATTTCCTAGTCAGTGCTGGGAGTGAGGTTTTGGGGGAAGTCAAAAAGAAAAGGGAGTCATCGGTATAGAGTGATATTTTATGATTCCTATTCCCAGTTTGAATACCCCGAGTAGCCCCATTCCCTCTAACTGCCTCTGCCAGTGGCGCTCTGTGCATAAAGCAAACAACAGCAGAGAGAGTTGGCAGCCCTGTCTGGTTCCTCTGGTCAAGTGGAATCTCTCTGTAGTATAGCCATTAACTCTCACTGTTGCCTGCGGTGCTGCTTATAGGGCCTTTATCCCCACCCTGAACTTGGAGCCCAAACCCATCTCCTCCAGGTCCTATGCAGGAACCTCCAGTCCACCCGGTCAAAGGCCTTTTCTGCGTCCATAAATACAGCACGTGTCGGCTCTCCTGAGGCCTGCTGACAGGCCATAAGGTTAAGCAGATGCCTGATATTGTCATGGATCAGCCTTCCATTAATAAAGCTGGTCTGATTTGGGTGGACTACGCTCTCCCCACACATCCCTGTAGTCAGTGAGCAAGGATCATGGTGTATATTTTTTGGTCAACATTTAGAAGCGAGATGGGCCTGTATGAGCTATATACCTCCGGATTTTTCCCTTCTTTGGGGATTACAGAAATCTGGGCAAATTGGCAGCTTGAGGGGGCCCCCTTTCCCTCCTGGCCCTCATGGCAGACTCCCCCTAACAGAAGGTCCAGTTCAGTTCCCAGGGCTTTATACAGCTCCACCAGCAGCCTGTTAGGGCCCGAGGTCTTCCCAGTTTTTAAATCTCTGAAACAAGCACGGACATCTTCATCCATTATGGGGGCATCCAGCTTGTCCATATCCTCCTGTGAGAATTTATGGAGTTTGATCCCGTGAAAAAAAAAGCATCAAGTTTCTCCACAATTCCTTCTTATCTGCTGCCTGAGCACATCCATTACTACACACAGCCAAAACAATTGTAAATATGGAAGCCAAACAAGGATACTTTACAGAAAAAAAAGGATGGAAAAACTACTTGTCCAGTGGACTCAGAGATATTGCTAGTTTTATGTTTGCTTGCGCATGCAGCAAACAGGAAACATATTGAGGTTAGTAGAGTATTGCAGAGGTATGGCAATGTTGTGACCAATGCAGGGGACACTTTAATGCTCACGTCCCTCAGCCACCAATCAACAGGGAAGCGGCCGATGACTGCAGTTTCAGAGCGAGCACCGCACTTGAAAGAAATCTGCCACTCCAGTCAGGGACAGTTTCGTCATTGCAGCGGCAGATCTCTTGCCCCTCCCCTTCCCGGCAACCAAGCACATTCCAGCCATGTACATTATAGTGCACAGTAATGTGCGTGGCTGGAGCTACAAGCAATTTGTTTGCCTTTCCCGGTGAACCATATTAATAAACAAGCAAATATAATAAATGTGCCCCACCGCAGCTTTGCATAATTGGTGGCTCCTGCTGCCCACCTACACTCCTCCCAAAGCTGACATTGGGGTGCCCAATCCCCGTGTCGGCATGTATACCCCCATTGATGTGGCACACTGGGAGCCCACCCCACTGTGCCAAACTAATTATATTTCTGACACCGGGATGCCCACTCCTGGTGTCAGATGCCCCCTTCCCAAAGCCCGAACATATCTTTTGCCGACAGCAGGGTGCACAATCCCTGTGACAGCATGCCCCCCTACCCCCACTATTGTGGCACATTGGTAGCCCACCCCAGTGTGCCAAAGTAATTTTATCTTTTCTGACACCGGGATGCCCACTCCCAGTGTCAGATCAACTATGCCTCCTTTTTCAGCTGAACTGGGTGCCCAATCTCGGGTCGGCGTAACCCCCAAGTCTGGCACACTGGGGAGCCCACCCAGTGTGCCGAAATGTATTTTCATGCTATTTCACCTCTAAAATACAAAGCCGTGCCCCGAGATCTTTTTTTTTAAACCTAAAGAAAATGGTCCCTCATTGTCCTTGCCACCCCTTCCCCATGCAGATCCTGCCTCTGAGCACCCTACCTCCCGCACCCCCCCCCACCACCCATACTTACCTCCAGAGGTCCGGTGCAGCAATCTTCTGTGGACCGGGAACACATCTGCATTCTTCAAAAGCTGATCGCAAACTGAAGAAAATCACAGTAAGCCCTATAATGGTAGTCAGTGGGGGGTTTCAACTTAGGTTGATATCTCAGCCATTTTTGGGAGTTTTGGTCCCAGATTTTCAACATGGGGTTCTTGGGATCCCACCTCATGAACACTGGCACTATGATTTCATTTCTCGATCCCAAAACGTGATTTTGTGGTTGCTGCACGGAATCACCTTTCGGGACCGATTAGCAAAACAACAGTGCCACTGTTTATGAGTTGGGGTCCCAAAAAGCCCATGTTGCAAGTTTGGTGGAAAAGCACCCATAAATGACCTTGTTTCGAGCATGTGTTGTGCAGTTTGTACGCATGCTTGTAACTGCCAATTTTTAATATTTTCACTCCAAATTTCCAACTTTGCAATTTTCACACCTCCTTATGAACAGTACAGCTGTCATTTTTTGCATCATGCCCAAAATGTGTTTCCGCACCTGTGGCACAGAATGACGCAGTCGCTGTGCAAAATCAACTTTTCGGACAGATTAATGAAATCACAGTGCCACTGTTCATGAGGGAAGGTCCCAAAAAGGCCACGTGTTGAAAGTTTAGCGAAAAGATTCCAAAAAATGACTGCATTATGAGCATGCATTAGGCAATTTCTATGCATGTTCGTAACTTTGTCAATTTTTCATATTTTCACTCCAGATTTTCAACACTGTCATTTTTTCTCACCTCCTCATGAACAGTATAGATGTAATTTTTCACATCCTGCCCAAAATGTCTTTTCGCACCTATTGCGCCAAATGGCACATTTGCTGTGCTAAATCACCTTTTGGGATTGAATAACAAAATGTTAGTGCCACTGTTCATGAGGTGATGTCCCAAAAAGCCCATGTTGAAAATTTGGAGTGAAAATACCAACAAATGCCAGGGGCGTTAGGGTTTACAACCGTAACGCCTCACCCTGTACAGATTGACAGGCATCAGGGATGTGGCTTGGGGTTGTCAGCCGTAATGATCACACCATTCCACCTCACCCCACCCTGCAGCCACTGACCAGCATTGTGGTGTGCTTTGGGGTCTTCGGCCCTAACGTTCACCCCATTCTCCTATACTGCACCCATCTTAGCTTATTTCCTTATGAAATGGGATGAGCGTAAGGGCCGAAGACCCCAAGGAACACCGTGACACCTGTCAGTGTCTGCAGGGTGGTGTGAGGTGGAATGGCATGAGCGTTATGGACAACGACCCTAAGGCACACCCCAACCCCTGTCACTCTGTGCAGGGTGGGGGTTGGCATTAGTTGAATACTTCACTGCCATTCCTATTATGCATCTCTCTAACTCCTGCAGAACCAATGCCAATACCAGCAAGCAAACATTCGGTATTGATGATAAATGCTTGTTAAAAAATGTAAGGGGTAAACAAGGAAGGTGGCATCTAAGGCTCTAGTGGTTGTATGGAAAAACAAGATGCAAACAAAAACAAAACCCAGCATCCATTATCCACAAAAAAGGCACAGTACACACAAAGTACAGCTACAATAAGGATTTTCCTTTATTAAGTGCAGCTAATTGTATAAAACTATTTGTATTAAATAAACTACATGGTCACTAATGGACTCCAGCTTTTTAGCTGCTGCTATTTTGTCTGGATTATTCAAGTACCAATACAATATTTACAGTATTCCGTTGTTTGTATCTGTTTCATGCTGTGTATTGCACAAATTGTATAATTATTCAGCACTTATTAAGCACATTTATTGCATTATGTATAATTAGCAATGTTTCTGCTTCTTTTAAGAGCTCCTACTTTTTGATAACACTAAGACTTAAAGGAGAACTACCAGCTGTTTTGAAGTCCCAACGGCTACACAGATCGGGGCTTCACTCTATAAATAGCACCTGCAGTCACTCTATAAAAGAAACTGGTTTTTACCTTTTCGTTCATAAAAATCTCAAATGCCTTCAGTGCAGTTGGCATTTTCTAATATGGCATTTCTTGTCACCCTGTGATCTCGCTGCTCATAACGTGAGAGGATGACATGCCAGTGCCCGTTCCTGATTGGTCCCCTTATGTACGGAAATAAAATAAATGTATCTCCGATGCCACTGATATTTTTATAGATTGTGCCTAAATACCATATGTATCAGCATACACATATCCGTCTTTCGGATGAGACGTTAAACCGAGGTCTCATCTGCCTGGATTGGTGGTAGTTCAGGTGGATGTTAAAGATCCCATGGCACTTATCGAAAAGAGTAGGGGAATTTTATTGAGAAATGGACTTCAATACATAACAAAACAAAAGAAAAAAACAGAAAGAAACATAATCATACAATACTTAAACAATCAGGTAGCCCATGTCATACAATTGATCCAATAGCTGTTAAAGCATTCCAAAGGAGTGTGAGAAAAGTCATAGTCCATCAGACGTTTCAGGGCTTTACCAACATTGATGAATAATTCTTCATGTGTAACATACTTCTGTTATAAAATCCAGAGACATCTAGATTGCTATACATAATAGCGTAAAATACAAAAAAATAACGTAAAGGTTGTTGCTATGATATTTGACAAAAGTATTTGAAAAAGAACCAAACAAAAGGGCTGAGTAATTAATATTCCCAAATTCAGGCTCCTGCCATTGGTCAGCCAAAAAAGACCAAAAAGGTCCTATATAAGCACAATCAATAAATAAATGACATTGAATCTCTAGCAGGTGTATACAGGTAGGACGAGGACAAAACCTCTCAAACAATTGTTTGTGCTTGCTATTCCCCCTTAACCCCCAATTTCCCAAAATTACTAAGCCATACACAATCCCATGCATAAGGAGGAATACGTTTGTTTTGTAAATTTCGGAGAACAACTACCTGCTTATCCTGCGGGCACTCAGGGAAAACGATCTCAGTAGAACATTCAGCTAATAAGATGGACCTATAGATCATTTTCCTATCAGCAGTCAAAAGTGAAGAAGGGGTAATATGCCATTTGATAAGCTGTTTAATACAGTCTGTAATACTATGTGGTACAGCAGAAAGTTTGGATAATAGCCGGGGATTACCAGATAGCCAACTAGGCCTACAGAAAGTGAGCCAGCGATCTAAAAAAGGTCTCCAAAGGAGATCCCCTGGTCTCAACACCTTACCAAAATTATATGCTACAAAAGGACTGTAAAAAAAAGCAGTAGGATGGAGCACAGAGGCACCACCTTCAGCAATCGGTCTATAGGTAATTTCCCGCTTAAGGGGGTTCAAACGAGACCCCCAAAAAGCTTGAAAAAAACCCACTAAAAAGCCATGTCCAAAGAGAAAACGGGGGGAGATAAACATAACAAATATATAGAAAAATAGGGGTGAGAACCGTTTTAATCAACAGTCCCCTCTTTTTCTTTGACAATTGCTGTCCTTTCCAATTACCTACCATCCTAGACCCCCTGGCTAAGACAATGTCCCAATTTACCTTCGCCATATCACCAGGGCCAAACAATAGGCCCAAAATCTTAATAGGTTCCCTAGAAACAGGAATTCCAGCAATAACCCCCTTGGGTGGGACAGGAGTAGAACCAATAACAACCCCTTTACATTTACTGTAATTAATTCTGGAGCCTGAAAGATGAAAAAAAAGCTCAGTGGAGTCTGTCAAGGCAGAGACAGAAAAATGAAGGGGCAAAAGTAATACCAAGTCATCAGCATAAGCTAGTACCTTGTGGGAAGCTAGAGAAGGAAGCACATCAAGGCCTTACAAAGCAGTGTTGGCATGCAGTATCCGAATAAAAATATCTATGCTAAAAGCATAGAGAACAGGACTGAGTGGGCAGCCTTGTCGTACCCCTTTAGTAATAGCCAACCTATTCTCAAGCCAGCCATTAACATTAGGGATAAGTACAGCACCTTATACATTGCGGAGATCCAAAAAATAAACTGATCAGGGCACCCAAAAGCTTTCAACACAAGAAATAAAAAGGAATGGGTTACCCGATCAAAAGCTTTCTCCTGATCCAAACCAAAAACATACCCTTGTAAGGGACCCACCTCCCCTGTAGAAAACACCTCCTGTAAATATATTAAGTTGTCCTGTTGTTTGCGTCCTGGAACTGCACAAGCCTGGACTGGGTGTAGTAGCAAGGGGGTAAGTGCAGAAAGTCTAGCCAAAAGAATTTTACTCAATATTTTCAAATCGATATTTAGTAGACTAAGGGGCCACCAATTGCTTAAATCAGACCTGTCCCCTTTTTTGTAGAGAAGTAGCAAAATAGCTTCAGACATAGATGGGGCGTATTCCCCAGAGCGTAAGATAAAATTCAGGAGAATCACTAGCACAGGTCCAAGGGACTGTAAAAATGTCTTATAAAAGCCTGCACTTAGGCCATCTGAGCCAGGGGCAGATTTGGAAGGTAACCCCTGAACAGCAGCAGTAACCTCAGCCCAAGTAATATCAGCTATCAAAGTCTGCTGTTGAGCCGTAGACAGCGTGGGTAACTGCAGCTTATCCAAAAGTGGAAGAACCACCTCAGTTGCCAGAACAGGGTCAGGAGCTAAAGAGGAAGCCATATGAGTATCAACCACATGCAAAAGCTCAAGGGGGTCACTGATAGCATGGCCATGTACATTAGTCAAAACAGAGATTAATCGAGATTCAGTCCAGTTTTCGTTTTCTGTAAATGGGTCCAAAGAGTGGCGTGCCATAGAAGTGCCAAAACGTAATTCTTGCTCTAAAGATTTGCCCCTATCATATTGGAGCCTGACCATTTGCTTCTTTAAAGTAGCTATAAACTCACTATAATCCCGGTTAGTAGTGTCTGAAAGGGAAATAAGATGCTGAAATTGGTGTCTCAGCTGTAAGTATCCCATATAGTCAGCAGCAGATTTAATATGTGCCTGACGTTGAAAAAAGGACTTCCAACTTTGCTTAGAATCCTTCCACCAATCCAAAATGGAATCATAGCATCCCAACACTGAAAAGCGAGCCACCCAGTCTCTCTCCCATAACTTACAGAGACTAGAATTTTCCAACAGAGATTCATTCAACCGCCACCCATTCTTTTTACACCTGGGGGCTCCCTCCCATGAAATAGTAACTGTAAGAGTACAGTGATCGGAAAATTCTATGAGCCGGGTAGAAGCCTGCACAACCTTAAGTACCGAGGATAAGAAAATGAAATCGATACAGGTCTGGAGAGTTCCCCAAAAATACGTGTAACCCCCCCGTAGGATATAACACCCTATATGAATCCAACATATGTGCAGTAGAGATAATATTTTTTAAAGCTACAGAATCACAAAAAAGTTTATCCATGACTAAACCCTGATCAGTAATAGATAACCCACAATTAAAATCACCCAACCAAACAACCAACTGAGAAGTATGCAAAAAAGGCTGTACTTCTTTAAAAAGTGCCACACGTTGAGCTTTAGTTTGAGGGGCGTACACCGTGATAACCCTAAAACGTTCAGATAAAAAAGAAACATCCAAACACAAAGCCCTTCCTGGATGTATATCTACTAATCTAGAAACCGAAAGCTGAGGGTTAGTAAACAAAATTCCCAAGCCATCACAAATATCATCCCCCACAGACCAAAAGGAAGGTCCCTGGGACCAACAATGAGAGGCGTGCTGAAGGTCCCGGTGTGCTTTCAGACGAATGTCCTGTAAACAGATTATATCAGAGGAGAAGGAACGAAGATGGGAAAAAAAAACTTGTTTCTTCTCTCCCTTAATACCATTAACATTTAAAGTGTTAAATGTTAAGGAGGACATCTAAGGGGAAAGAAAAGAAAAAAACAGAAATCCTAACCTAGAAAAAACACTCAAGGGTGCTTCCCTGCCTGTCAGTGTCTAGTCCTCTTGGCAATAGAGTCCTCAGAATGGCTATCAGTGTCAGTAGCAGAGACAACAGACGAGGTATCAGTCTCGTCACCCAAATCCCCTTCAGTATCTTCCTCTAAAGGAGCAAAAATGTTCCCTACAGGTACAGGATCCTTCAGTAGCGAAGGTTTCTGTATGGGAATAGTTTTCTGTGAAGTTTTGGGCTCAGACGTGGTTTTACCACGTCTATTTCGTTTTCTAGGAGGAACCACCGTAAAAGGGACTTCGGGGGGGGAGGCATGGTGTCTACAGTACTGGGTGTAGGGTCTTAACAGGGTCTGGTAAAGCAGCTGAAGCCAAATCTGAGGCCAAACCTGAGGGAGAAGGTGCAGTAACCAAAGGCACGGGGTGGGGGGGATGGAAGGAGCAGTATCAGGTGTAGAGGTCGGGACAGTCTCGCCCAGGACAGATTGAGCAGCAGCCACCTGAGAAGCTAAAGCATGCTGTGCTTGATTGATGAGACCTTCATTGGAAGGACAATCCTCACGATTATGAGAGGCCCAAGGACAACGGCCATAAGCATGACCGGTTTGTTCACAAAGGTTACATTTAAAAAGATTCAAACAGGCAGAGGCTAAATGGCCGTACTCTAAACAATGACTGCATCTGGTGACATCACAGGCTGAACTCAGGTGTGTACGAGAGCCACATTTGAAACAAGATCTGGGCTGCCCTATATAAAAAATAGAGCCCCTGTCCCGACCTAAAAAAAGTACACTGGGAAGATGTACAGGACCAGAATTGATGGAGAAAAGTTTAACTTTCACCTTCCAACCCCCGTCCCAAATCTGTTCGCTATCCATTGTAGGGATAGGGCCACCTAAAATCTCACAGCATTGCCGCGACCAGAAAAGGATAATCTCAACATTTACCCTTTCATTTTTGAATAAAACTGTAATGGTTTTAATCAGAGGCTTAGTGAGGGATATGGCCTGGAAAGGCACCCAGACGGGGTCATTCTTAAGGGTATTATACTGAGCCCAGAACCTATCCAAATTAGACACATTCTTAAAACTAACATCGTAATTGCCATTTCTTAAGGAAATTATAGCAAAAATCTCAGAAGAAAAAAATTTCATTTATTTTTTTTAATGGAGACCTGGCAATAAACAACCTAGCAGGAGCGTGTTCCAAGCCCCCCTTGTACAAAAGCCGAACTGCATTCCTCCAGGGAGCAGGTTCCCCAGTGGAATGAGACAAGTCAGCTAGTTTGAACAAAGGGGCCAGGGAAGACTTCTCCTGGTGGTCGGCCAGAGCCTCAGGGCTAGGCCCCATCCTATGTTCAGCAGCTACATTGTCTAAAATGGTACCAACACCAGAAATGCTATTGTTAGAGGCAACAGGTAATAAGTTTGTTAAGTTACTCCGGGGTGTGGTGGAGCTCGAAGCGGGATCAACGTCGGTGGCCACAGTGGAAGAACACATCCTTCTGTAGGAGGGATCAGATGGGTCCGGAGTCCAGTGTCCAGAGGCTGCAGGGACCCAGCCAGCCGCTGAGAGAGCCTTTTCAGGAGACCAAGAAGCGTCTCAAAAAGCAACCAGAGGGGGTGCAGGAGCCAAGTCCCCCATTTAGTGGAAGGAGGACAATCCAGAAACAAAAACGTTGTTTCCAAAGGGAGAGGAGCAGTAACCAATGATGCAGGAGTAGGCCGGGTGGCTCGAGACAATCTCAGTCATGACTTTGAAGTTTTAGAAGCACCAGGCTGAAATACAGAAGTAAGAGGTGGCAAATCCAATGGCCGTCGGCATTCAGGAACAGAATCACACTCACAATCTATGGAGACAGGCATCGGAGAGCCGGAGGAAGCAAGAGCCAGCTTCCCAGAGCAGGCATCCGACCAGGTAACTTGCCTTACCCGGTCTGACGCAATATGGGCCCCCACAGAAACCAGAGGTTCCACCGAAAGATCTGAGTGCAGCCCCCCACAAGCATGAAGGCGCTCCGGAGTCGTCGGAAAACTGGAGGTCTCCTGAGGGACGGAAACAGCCGGAAAACAAGTCAGCAACAATGAAGCAAGTACAGGCAAATCCATAGCGTCAGTTTCCATATAGTCTTCTGCAGCGCTGTCGGGTGAAAGACCAACAGCTGCCATAGCTAGATCTACCGCCTCCTGAGCGGAGAGGATAGGAGCCAAGGCCAGAGTTCCTACCCTAACAACGTCTGCACCCTCCAGAGAGCAAGGAAAACTGGCCATCTCAGCAAGACGGCCAGCAATCCCCCTGCAGGAAGAGTAGGGGAATTTCCCCGGTGTCCTGGCCAAATTTCCCTCATTCACTAAAAACGCCACCAACAACTTAATCTGGTTCAAGGTCAGTTGGCATTCAGCTGTATCCCCCTTCCCTGGGTCGTGCCTGAAAATAGGCAGGATTTGTCTAGTGCATTTACCCGGTCAACAAAAACTAAATAAATAAATATGGAAATTTTTTATTTCCGTACATAAGGGGACCAATCAGGAATGGGCAGTGATGCATCATCCTCTCGCGTTATGAGCAGCAAGATCGCGGGGTGATGAGAAGCATCATATTAGAAAATGCTGGCTGCACCGGTGGCATTTTAGATTTTTACGAGCGAAAGGGTAAAAAAAAACGGATTCTTTTATAGGGTGACTGCAGATGCTATTTGTAGAATGAAGCCCTGATCTGTGCAGTGGTTAGGGCTTCAAAACAGCTGGTAGTTCTCCTTTAAAAAAAATGAGTATAAATAGAGTGGTCTGCTAGAGGGTTCTCACCCTTGCAAAAGTTTCTGACGGAAATGGAGCGCATGGAGTGTTTTGAGAGTTGCTACCTGAACAGTGTGGTTTTGTACAATTATCTGCACTTAATGAAGGTAAATCCTTATTTTTTTGTAATTTTTTTTGTAGATTATAAAGAAATGTGCAACATGTACTTATAAACAATACACATGTGCAGCAAAGGCTTCAGACAATAACCGATAGTTTAAACCAGATACAGAGCAATAATGAATTAAAAAGTCACTCGGGTATGGTCTGTCGGCTCCAGTACTGTATCCAGAAGTAGTAGTCCAGGAAAATAAATCCGTAGGATGGAGCACTCTTACTACAGGGTATATACACTATATTTCAATTTGCCAGACTCACACCCGAATAGCAAGAAACACTGGGAGGCTGACAGTCTGGATAAGATGACATAGGGCACAGAAAGGATAGCTTGAGCTCAATGAAATTAAACTCTAACCTTGCACATCCAGGTACCTAATCATAATACCATGCAGGAGATAGGATAGCTACAGTAAACATTTCAAAAGTTCACAAACTGAGAGGTGTACCGACGTGTAGCATCATCCCCCATGTAATAGGATAGGTAATTCCCTACAGGCTAAAATTGTTTAAAACAAGTCATCATGAGCAATGATATAACACCTGCAGAGAAACTGAGTAAGGAGAGCCATCATAGTTGTGCACATTATCAGTACCCCATAGACCATGGCAATAAATGCTGTGAGCAAAATATTAGTTGTAGATAGTTCTACAAAATGTTACTGTCACTCTGGGTTGCCATCGAGATCCAGTTCCCTATAGGGAGATTCCTCATGAGCTTCCAGTTTTCCCCCAAAAAACAAGTAGTGGTTTCTGGATCTGTAAAAATATGAATTCTAGGGACGTAGATGTAGTTCACTATCCACACTCTAGCAGTTCCAATGGAATAGTCTGATTTGCCAGATGTCTTTAAGCTAAGCTCCTCCCACCACCGAGGTGGTATATCCTGCCTACTTTGTCCCCTGATGTCAGATCTTTCTTTCCACTAGAAGAACAGGTCACCTCCTTCGCGTCTATCACTTAGGATTTAGTGCACCATAGGCGAACTTTGTTTTCAACGTTTTTTGTATTCTTCAGCTCTTATTTCTTCAGCTCCTTTGATTCCCTGCGTAGATCATCGATGGAGCAATGGAAGCCAGGGTTCAAACTGTGTGTTCGATGCCAGCAGAAACTGCAATCACCGATGCGCATGACATGTGCATGTTTTGCCTGGGCAGGCAGCACGATGTTGCCAGGTGCAGCCTTTGTCTCAGCACGCTTCCTGAGTCCCTCGAAGATGGGAAGCTCTGACTCTCGCTTGGTTGGCCTTTGAAATGGGATCTGAAGGACTGCCCTATGGGCCAGAAGAAGGCCTCAGCTGTGGCCAGGTCTGCTCAATAGCTTGTGGCCCTTGAAGCAGAAGTGGCGGCAAGCACCTCCTCGTTCTTGGCACTGTTCCCAGCTGGGGCCAGCATTGGATGGTCATTCACCAGAGGCTTCCGGGACATGTGTTTGGCCCTTCAGACTCTGCCCACTGTAGTTTTAAGCACAAGCACCACCGGTCCCTGTCGTGGGACTGGGAGAGAACAAAGCCCTCTCAGTCCCTCTACTCACCCGACCACTCAACGGTGGTCAACTGCCCGTCAGTCGAGTGGCAGATTGAAGGCTCTTTGGTGCTCCTGTCAAGCCAGTTGACTTTGACCCTGGTCAAGCAGGCTGTGGAGATGTTCCTTGAGCCTGTCAACTGGCTTTCAGACAAAGTCAATGAATCGATCTTGCAGACCCCCAGTGCTCCTGGTCCTCACTCAGGAGGATGTGGATCAATCTGTGTCCCCATCCAGTTCTTGGTGGGAGCAACCTCCACCGGTGGACGAGCCTTCTTTGCCTCTGTTGCCTAATGAGGGCAGGCATATGGTATACCACAACCGGCTGGAAGTCTCCCTTTGCTGTCGATCGTCCAGTTGATGGTCAGGTTCTCAGGCAAGGCATTCTCACTGTTGATCCAGCTCAACCAGGAGGTATCGTCAATACTTGTTGACCTCCTTGTCCTCGGGCAAGGAGGGGAACCATCACAAGCTGCAAAGGTGCTACGAGGAGCTCCTCTGACATCAGTTGGTAGTTGCAGGGAAGAGTAGGGCTCTGCCCCCAGACCTCTGGTCTCCAGGCAGCCGGCAGTGGTGCCCCTGCCATCCATGCTACATGGGTGCTGTCATCAACTGCTTCCCCATCACTTCATGTGGAACCACCACCACCACCACAGCAGAAGGTGGGCACTCTGTCCAAGGAGGCCTGTTCAGCCACTGGCTTGCCAGGTCGAATATTAGTGCAGATCACCCAGGGGGAGGTTAACCCGGGTGGTCCATGGAGAGAAAAGGTCAAGGGTAATTTTCAAGGAGTCCTCAGATGACTCAGATTACAAGTCCATGGCCTCCTCTGGGACTCTCCTCCACAACTGGAGATTGGTTGAAGAGTTCTCTACTGAGCAAGGCCCAATGTCTTTCAGGGCACTTCTCTGTTATATTTTGTAGTCCATGTCAGCCCTGTTGGAGCCAGTTCAGAAATGATGCCGGCCCAGTGTCGCTGAGGTGCTGAATGCCTTACCTCACAGCACACTGGTGACCCGGGTTTGGGAATGAGCTCAGATCGCCAGAGGTCGGCAGCGGGGGGGGGGGCGGAGCTGGATTGAGCTGCTGATAGGCAGGCTCTCCTCTCTGGGGAGGGCATGCAGCACCCCTCGGCCAATGGTGACCTCTAGTGGAGGCTGGGAGTGACACAGGCTGGAGGGGGCTGGGCGTTAGGGTCATGGGGTGGGGAAAGAGTCGTAACTGGCGCGTTAGGCGCATGCGCCTACTGCGCATGCGCTCCCACTCCTGGGGCTCCTGAGGCGATAACGGAGGCAGAAAAATGCGGCAGCAGCAGGATGAGACCGACTCCCCGCAGGCTCCGGCCCCAGGCCGTACAAGGTAAACACCGGCTATTCCGGGCTGGGGCTGGGGGGTCGGTTGGAATGGGTGGCTGACCGAAGGAGAAAAATAAGGATGATATAAAAAAAAGAAATGAGCTAAGTACCCTTTTGCTGACATTATGGACAGGATTAAATCTCCAGGGGTTGCCTTTTCTGTAGCTGAGGCCATTTTGGGGCCAGCCCTGGAGCTTTGGCAGCATCCAGCATCCTGCCCGGCACCCTCTACCCATGTGATCTGCAAGTATGCAGTCCTGACAGGGTTCCTTTCAGGGTTCTCGGATCACCCTTTGCTGAGGGGCTGGTTACTGACTTGGTTTACTGTAAGCTGGGGAACCAGGAGGACATGGACAAGCCTCTGGACAAGGAGTCCTGTAAGACTGACCATGCTGCAAAGAAGGTATACACTGAGGTGTTCTTGGGTCTCCATCAGGCTAGCTGTGCCATGATGATGGTCAATTTTGGTCACTCCCTGATGGCAGTGTTTGATTCCATCCTCCCTCTCCTTCCGGCTGAGCGGCAGTCATTGGTGATGGTCATCAGAGACTAGGGTCATCAAGGCCTGGAAGGCCAAGGAGTCCTGTTCAGCCACTGACTTGCCAGGCCGAATATTAGTGCAGATCATCCTGATGATTCTGATAGCTTCAGACTGGCCTTGACAGCTCTGGTACCCAGATCTCCTCATCCTCAGCAGGAGAGCTCCATGGCGGCTGCCTCTCCACACAGATCTGTTGATCAGACAACAGGTGAGGGTCCTGCACCTGGACCTGCAGTCCCTGCACATCATGACATGGTTCCTGAGTAGCTAGAGTTCCAGGCCTTGGGTCTTTCGGGCGAAGTGCTCCACGTTGTGGAGGCCTCCTGGAAAGAGTTGGCTTGCCAGTGTTATGCCTTTAAATGGAAGAGGTTCTCCATTTGGTGCCAGGGCAAAGGGCTTGATCCCCTTGCCTGCCCTGTTGCGATCATCTTGGACTGCCTCTGGTCCCTCTCTCATCTGGGACTGTGAGCAGTGACCCTTAAGGTACACCTGGTAGTCTTGCCTGCTTACTTGGCACGGGCTGGTAAGCCGATGTTGTCCCAGGAGAAGGTGGCCAGGTGCTTTTTCAAGGGCCCAGACCACCTGTCCCATCCGGTACATGAATCACTTCCACCATGGGACTTACTGCTGGTGTTGACTGTGCTCATGGGCAAGCCGTTTGAGCCTATGCACAGGTGTGAAATGTAACACCTGTCAAGGGAGATGGCCTTCCTGTCAGCCAAAAGAACTGGGAAGCTCCAGGCACTCTCAGTGGAGTTTACCTGTGGGACACAGTCATCCTTCACCTCAACCTGAAATTCCTCACAATATTTGTATCGGAGTTTCACCTTAACCAGGTGATTTTCCACAGAGACAGAGTCATCTTCGCCCCAACATGAAGTTCCTCCCGAAGGTTGCATCAGAGCTTCACCTTAATCAAGTGATTGACTTACTGGTATACTTTACTGACCCCTCTGTGTCATGAACCAGTGGAGGGCATGCTGCATTTATGTAGAGCGCATGGCTGGAGTTTGGGGAGAGGCTCATTAGCTGTGTGTCACTTACATTGAAGCCACACCTGACAGACCGGCAGCAAAGCAGACAGTTGGCAGGTGGATGACATCCTGCATCAATCTCTGCTATAGGTTGGCTGGTAGGGAGTCTCCTGTAGGTCTTAGAGCTCATTCCACTAGACAAGGGACATCCCTAGACAGGAGCTCTGCAGGGCTGCTACCTGGAAGTCAGCACACGCCTTCATTTCCCACTACCACATCTACCTTGAGTCATGCCTGGTTTTAGGACCTTGGTTCTCCAGTCTCTGTGCACCAAGTGGGAGTGCATGCCTTGCCCCTTACTCCCAGAGAACTGCTAGTACTCTTCTAGAGTGTAGTTAGTGACTGCCTGAATTTTTCTAACTACCACTTTCCCATTTGGGGCTTATAGGGCTCCACCACTTGGTGGTAGCACACAATCCCTCTCTCCCTCTTACTTCCTGCCCACTCTTCTCCCTAAGCTCCACTCTTCTTCTTTTCCCATCCCTCCCACCCTCCTGTAACAGAGCACACTATCTGCAATTACCTCAAGGAGTCGCTATTACCCCCCTTTTTCTCCACCGTTCCCTCCTGGGCCCTTGACCAACTCTCCACTTTTTCTGTGTTCCTACCAGGTCTCCCCACCTGGGTCTCGAATCTTGTACCCTCTGCACCAAAGTCTGTGGCCCTACAACTGTACCAAATGGTCTGTCACATCACTAGAAGCTTCTTACTCCCCATTATGTTACATGACAGGACCTCTCCTATTGCTTCCCCCCTCAATCACATTCATGACCTTGTTCACACTAATACTTCTACATGTCACCCTCCTAACTAACCCCACCAGTTTGGCACCTAACTCATCACTGCCCACCCTCCAGCACCACTCATACCCCATAGCCTGTCGCCACTGTGCCCCTATCCGGACTAACCCCTCACCCCTCACCAACATGTCCTATGCTGCCCCCCCCAACCACTGGATCCCTGTGGCCACCCTTGTTTCTTGCAATCCCTGCCCTCCGATCCCTCCCCATCCCCATCTCTCGTCCAATACCCCCCACCAAGGGCACTGACGCCACCCATCATAAACAAAACCTGGCTCTTTTCAGGATTATTGCACTGCTCCTACTACTATCGGGTAATATCCACCCAAACCCAGGCCCTATCAAACAGCCACATCCCCCCAGCAGCGGAGCTCAAACTTGCCTCCATTAAAGTCTGCAGCCTGCTAAAAATGTTTGCAGATCTACAGGGTTGGGTTGCACAGCATCAACCTAATGGCTTGGCACTAGTCGAAACGTAGCTCTCTAAGTCAACCCCTGACTCATTTATTTCCCTACCAGGATACTCTCTCTTTAGAGAAGACAGAGTCAGGAAACATGGAGGGGGAAGTGCCATTTATCTCCGGGACTCCCTCCTAGGCCACCCCCTCCCAAACCCCAAATTAGAGCATGGTGCCCAGGCAATCTCCCTAAAAATCACTCCTGGCACCTCAGAATCCCCGCTTATCATCACTGCTGCCTACGTTCCCCAGCACAACCAAAATCTTTCCTTGCGGTCTCTACTAGATTACATCTCCCTCCAACCAAGCAAAATGGAGCAGATTAGGATGACTTAAACATTAACTGGCTTGCCAGCTCAGCGACCCATGCTAAAGATGTTTTTGCTGCACTTGACCTCACCCAGCTGGTTTCCTCCCCACCTGCCAGCATCCAACTAATGGTAATGCCACTCTACTGGACCTTATACTCTCTAACAGGCTCCATAAAATCACTAATGTGGCAGTGCTACCAAATGCCCTTAGTGATCACTACCCAGTCATTTGTGTCTGCTCCTGCAACCTGGAAAAAACAAAGCCTGTCTTTACCTTCAGGAAGCATCTGTGCGCTGGCAGCCTGGCTCTACTCTGTGAGTACTTTGACAGCTGGCACTGGTCCCCTATAAAACTTGCCTCCAATATTGACTCTGCCCTCAGCTACTTCATACGCTCCTTTAATCTGGCTTGCAACACCTATGCACCCCTCTCCAAATCTCTAGTTAAGAAACACAGCTCACCCTGGATCACCCCTACCCTCATCAAGCAGATGCACCTCATGGATAACCTCTGACAAAGAGCCCTTGAGTCTGGGAAACCCGCCGATAGGCAAGCCTACAGAGCTGCCCGTAACAAGTGCACCTGTGCTATCCATAGTGCAAAAGCAACATACTACAGAAACACTCTTGCTTCAGCCTGGGGTTCTGCATGTAAGTTCTGGGACAACCTGAAGGAACTTAATGGGAAAACTCAGTCCCCAACCCCATCACAGCTTAATATTGGTGGTGCAATCTCCACAGACCCGCAAAGTATCGCCAGTGGCCTAAATGATGCATTTTCCGACCTGTCTTCTACACTACCTGTAAACTTGTTTGACCCCACTCCTGACCCTCCCCAAACCACTCTCCAATATCCACCTTTCCACTTCTGAATTCTCTCCCTGTCTGCTGTAAAACCATATCTGCTTGAAGCCCTAAACGGTGCCAGCCACAGCAGCGACACTCTTGATCTCAATTTCCTTCACACTGCATTGGATGTTGTCTTCACCCCACTCACTGACCTTCTCAACTGCTCCCTAGCTTGCAAAATGGTGGTCATCACCCCATACACAAAGGTGGTGATCAATCCTTCCCTGGAAACTACAGGCCGATCTCCATCCTCCCTCTCCCCCACCCAAAGCCTTGGAAAAATATAGTCGCAGACCAAACTACATTACCACGCACAACCTCCTCTGCATGGAGCAACATGGTTTCTGTCGTGGTTTCAGCACCATAACCGCCCTCCTAGAATTTTCCACATTCATTCACACTGCCCTTGACAAAGGGCACCTTGCTGGCGCAGTCTTCATTGATCTGTCAAAGGCCTTCAACACAGTTTGCCACCCCCTTCTCATAGACACCCTCACACAACTTGGTTTTGGCCCTGGCCCAGTAAGCTGGGTCACCAACTACCTCACTGCCCGAACACAATGTGTAAGACTCAACAATATACTCTCAATTCTGTCTACTGAATGTGATGAAAACACTACCACTACTACCATTGTACTACCACTTATTGATTGAATTGTCGTTGTGGATATTTATGTATGTCAGCTATAACTTATCCACTGTATATTGTACCTCCTATGAAAATAAAAGAAAAATAATGTATAAAAAAAAAAAAAACAATATACTTTCAAGCCCCCATCAGGTCCGCTTCGGAGTCCCTCAAGGCTCCATCCTTGGGCTGCTACTATTTAGCTTATACCTAAACACACTGCCCAACTCATGCTCAGAAAACATACTCCTTTACGCAGATGATGCAGCCCTTTTCACGTTCCACCCTGACCCCGTCCAACTTCAGCATGTACTACAAACTTCCTTTGCTCAAACCAAACAGTGGTTCCTAGGCCACAGACTCGTAATCAATCTAAAAAAAAAAATCATGCTCTTTACCCACAACCAAAATAAATTTAAGGGGACCGCACTGTCTGTTCTGTCCCACTCCCACCACCCCCTTGAATAGGTAAATACTTACAAATACCTTGGCGTTGTCTTTGACTCTGCCCTCACCTTTCATGAGCACATCCATCTGCTCAGCCATCAACACATGCATAGGCTTTCTGTACCACCATAGGACCTGTCTCCCACCAGAGGCGCTGAAACTCGCTATTGACTCCTCAGTTCTATCCCTTGTGGATTATGGACTGCTGGTATACGGTGCGGTTGACAACATCGCCCTGGGCAAAATAAAGCTCTTGATCAACAAAGCGTGCTGGCTTTTCACAGGAGCTGATAGGCTCACTCATACCTGAACGCTATACTCCCTGTTAAGCCTCCTCTCCTTTGATGGCGATTACGCTACCAATCCTGCATACTCACCCAAAATATTCTCTTAGACCGGAGGATCAGTCCTGTCTATGATACTCAGCACTTCCCTTCCGACTGTCTCCACTCGAAGCTCCACCAAAACCTTACTACTAGTACCCAGAGTCAGGACATCATTGGCACAGTGGTGCTTCCGGTACAGAGCCCCTACTTGGTTGAATAACCTCCCCCCTAGCATCACATCCGAACATAGGACTGGGCCATTTAAATCAGCTCCCCATAACTACTTGATCAACTCCCGCATCTGTACCTGCACCTAAATCAGCTCCCGGCGGGTCCTGATCCACCACTGTGACCTCAATCTTTCTCCCTGTATAAATGTTTCTGGGTACCCCATCCTGCATAGCTACAACCACGTATAGACCTTTTCGCATGCAAAGATTTTTCCTGTTTGTATTTATCTCTCACTGTTATTATTACAATTTTTTGTATATAGTGTAAATAACTGTATGTATCCGCACTGATGTCTGTAATTCCATGCACTGTTTGTAAACCTGCCCCATCCTGTATGTTGTATGATGAGGAGCCTTTGTAAATGAGTCCCAGACTGAAAGGTTTGTAATTCCGATATAATAAATAAATAAAATAAATAAATAGTGAGCTACTTCCATACCCCTAGAAAAATAGGTCATTCATCTGTAACCGCAATTCTAGGAGTGGTATACGGTTCACTTCCACACAACCCACCCGGCCTCACCTGGCAAGTGGCACATGGATCCCTGCTTCCAGCGTGCAAGGTATGACATCATGGGATGGAGGCGGAGGAATATTCCATACAGGTAGTAGGAGGAGCTTATCTTAAAGACATCCGGAAAATTAGACTATTCCAGGTGTGAACTATATGCCACTCCTAGAATTACAGTTGCAGGTGAGTAACTTTTTTTTTCTGCTTGTGTGTGACCCAGAGCCATTTATTTTTATTTTATTTTATTTTATTTAGCTTTTGTTGACCGGGTAAGTGCACTAGACAAATCCTGCCTATTTTCAGGCACGACCCGGGGGAGGGGGATACAGATGAATGCCAACTGACCTTGAACCAGATTAAGCTGTTGGTGGTATTTTTAGTGAATGAGGGAAATTTGGCCAGGACACGGGAAATTCCCTACTCTTTCGATAAGTGCCATGGGATCTTTAACATCCACCTGAACTACCACCAATCCAGGCAGATGGGACCTCGGTTTAACGTCTCATCCGAAAGGCGGCACCTCAGAAGTGCAGCACCCCTTTCATGATGCACTACAGTGTCAGTACTGGGATATTAACCCAAGTGCCAGATGTGGGAACTGAACCCACAGCCATGCAGGAGATAGCAATTGCGCCACAAGACCCTTTTCAAGTAAAGTCTTTTTAATGGCCTGGAGCTTTTGTTTTCTATCTTGAATCTATGACAATAAGTCTGGAAAGAACCGCATCTTGCTAACTTCACACACAATATCACCTCAGGTTCTAGCAGCTTGTAACACAGGGATTCTTGCTTCTCGTGTCAGAAGTGTGACAGTGGCGCTGTAAGTGGCCATGCCAGGGAGCCCTCTCAGGACCTCGATGGGATTGGGAAGACCAAGGCCTGCACCATCTTGATATCAGAGTCTTTCAGGAGTAGGGCAAGGTCATCAAAAATCAGGCAGTCCAAAGTAGCAAGTAGTTCGGAACCATATACTGATGGGAAAGCGACATCCCCACAGCTAAACCCCGACAGCGACAGACATTGTGGCAACGGGGATTCCATGGCAACGGACTGTGTAGCGACGAGTGGTAGGCACCTAACTCCACTGTCTGTGGGATGTGGAGTTAGTTATCTAAAGTAGGGGGGGTGCAGGGAGCACAGCCCCCCGCATGGGGGAGGTGAGGGGAGCTTACATTGCTGTTGGTGTTGGGATGTGTCAGTATCGGGGATGTTGGCATGCTTGTGGCGCTGTAGGGGATGTCGCAGTGGGGGATGTCGCAGTGGCATGGTAGATCTGTTCGGAACAACCTGTCAGTTGGGGAGAGAGAGGATCCCATAATCCGAATATTGCACTGTCGGAGACTGTTCTGCAGGGTTTCTGCTTTGGCATGGAGGAAGCCAACGTCCTGGTTCAGGCTTGCATTAAAGTCCGACTGCCTCTTGGAGCCTGAGGTGAGCTCGGTAATTGTGGCTTTATTGTTGGTAATCTTTCCTTCCACATCACAAAGCTTTTTTTCCATAGCTACCAGCTGTTTGTTGGTTTCGTCTCTGGTTGCTGGCAACTTGGTCAGTAATTGCAAGATTTGTGAGTGATCACTTCCACCAGTACCATGATAGGATGGCCAATCAGGCTTCACTAACGAACTTGAAGTGGGAGCTGAAATAGTACTTATCCAGTCCTTGGGTGGTTTGTTGCTGTTCTTGTCTTGGGCTCATTGTGAGGACTACTCTCTAATCTGTCCATTGTCATGCAAGAGTATGGTCAGAATCAGATTAGTAGAAGTTAGTATAGTTATACTGAACTCAACACAGAGCTGTGAGGATAAGCATCCGACTTGTTGACTGCTCTACAGTACCCCAGTAAATCCTTATTGTATTTGTACTTAGTGTGCATTGTGCCTTTTTTGTGGATAGCAGTTGCCAGTCATTGTTTCTTGTTTTTATAAACATAACTTTCTTTTAACATTTTTTTACATATAGTTTATGGAAACTTCACTTTCTAAGTATTATAACACCTTCCGGGGCATGCAGTAACCCAATCGATGAATTCCCTGGTTGGTTGAAGTCACTCGGACACTCACAGCACACTTGGAGTGTGCGTCAGTTGAACTTGATACACACCTTGTTGTGTATTATTGCTTACCTGGCCTAGGAAGGGAATTGTTAAACTTCCTCCATCTTGGCCTAAAAAGGAAATTTTTAACTGAAAATAGCAATTATATACATTATTCTGTTTTTAATTCTTGAAATCTTTTTTTTTTTTTAATTGATGCTTTTTTGTTAGATAACAAAAATGGTTCTAATAATATGGATTCATCCATGGTAACATGCTAGGGGATTCTTGACTCAAGTAGTTGTTCTCTAGAACCGTTCAATAGATCCAAGCCATCTTTCATGTACTGACCCTCATGCATTACTGCTGACTCCCAAGAGCCATCAGATCTTTCTTTTCCATTGGTAGGGTGGGCCACATCTGGTCTTGCTCTCTGGTTTTCAGCTCTGGCTGTCATTTTGATGAGGAGTGTGTGAATATCTTTAGGTGAATATTTGCTATGTATTTGGAGCCCCAACATATTTGTCATGTATATCAGTTATTCAGCCCAAAATGTGTCTTTCATTAATCTGTTGCAAACCCCCTAGTGGTCAGGACTAGTCCTGTATGCCCCCCACCAAGCTCTCCGTTATCACCAGCCCCCTGTCCTCTGATAAATTATAGAAATATATATCCTGCCAACCTTTTCCCCCAACAACACTTTTTAAAAAATGCCCTCTAACTTGAGTCCCCTATCCTGTAATTAGTTACAGTGCTGGGGAAATTAAAACTGAGTTTGGAGTGATGACCTGCTCTGTAACAGTATATCTTCTTCGAGGGAATCTCTTGCAGCAGGTCATACTTTTGGTTATCCACCAGAGGGTGCTCTCGTCGACGGTAGCTTTCATCAGCAGTGCTGACTGGGGGCCACCCACAATAACATCACTCCATTTATGTCTATAAATGTCTGAGCGGCCCCTAGCAGTTTCAATTCTTTTCACGCCATCTCCCAACTTGCTGCATGTGTAGCTCTCACTGCTAGTGTATAGACGTATTCATCAACATGGAAAATAACACTCCCATTTTATTATTTTCTTTCAGCCTTATGTCTGCTTCGGATTCACTGTTCCGTAAGTGTCATTATGGCCAGAAGATTTATCGGTACAACAACCATACTCTTTGTGTCTGCTGTCTAGGGGCTGCTCACAGCGTTCTTTCCTGTGCCCACTGCCAAAAATTCAATCAGGCGAACCGTCATTGATGACTCCAGGAACTTGAAGCTTTCCTTATGGAGCAGAAGGTAGCTCTTCTCGAGCAGGAGGTGAAGTCCCACTCCTTATCTTATCCACTGTCGACAACCTCCCAGACATCACACTCCAAACATTGAGATAGGGAAAAGCCAACGACAAGCCTTAGTAAGGACACCCACCCATCGACGGCTTCGGGTTTTTTTGTCACCTGTCGACACGCTGGGCCTCTCAGACTCCAATTGAAAAACTGCAGATGGTACTTGTGGCTGTGTCCCTAAGTATGGAAACCTCCCTCGCCAACAAACAAACAGCGTTATCGATGATGGCCTTGCCTGTTTTGTCCGTCGTCACTCACTCAGGCCTTATCAGTCTTGACCTCGATGGCTTCTTCATCGATGACTGGTCTATCCTCATTGATGGCCCGGTCCTTCAGCATGGACCAGGGCTCCTCGTCGATGACAGCTACTTTTCAGCATTCTAAGTCTTCGCCATTTCAGGCCCTGTTGAAAAAGTCCTCCAGCATGGACCTAGGGTTTACCCTGACGATGTTACCAGACTTTCCACCACTGTCCAAGCCCATCTCATATAGGGGCTCGGTGGTCCCATCAAAGTTTGTGACTTTGTCCGGTTCGGGCTTTCAGCTTCGCCCACAGCCTCGCCCAAAGCCTTCGGTCTTGCCCCCCCCCAGCTAAGGGATCCATGAGGGTGCCTCATCCTGCTTCTCCATTTCCCTACCTGTTTGATAAGCTGCAGACTCTAGTTAATAATAATAATAGTACTTTATTTGTAACGCGCCTTTCCAAACCCAAGGCGACTTAACAATAAACATCACTTAAAACAGTAAAATAAACACAAATACAATAAATACTAAGTTCATAAAATGCAATAAAATATCATCATGGATATGCCATTAACCATAGATGGGTCTTTAAGGCCTGTTTAAATTTCTCCATGGACGTGCACTCCCGAAGCGTACGGGGTTGAGAATTCCAAAGGGTTGGGGCCACATATATAAAAGCACAGGCCCCTGAAGATTTTAAAGAAACCCACAGAATCTCTAGCAACCCCTCTTCCACCGGGCGGAGTGATCGCCTAGGGCAGTAGGATACCAGGAGCTCTTTCAAGTAGTCTTTATAAGTCAGAAGACTGACTTTAAAGGTGATCTGCTACTGTATCGGTAGCCAGTGCAGTTTGCGCAGCACCGGAGAAATATGACAGGTACGGGGAGTACCCGTCAATAACCAGGCCACAGCATTCTGCACAAGCTGCATGCGGTGGATATCAACCCCTGGATACAGGGAGTTGGCAGTAATCAAGGCGCGAAGGTCACAATGGCGTGGATCAGTGTAGGCAGATCACCGGACAGCACTATGTGCTTAATCCTGGAGATGTTCCTCAGATGGTAAAAGGATGATTTGATGACTGCTGACACCTGCGAACGCAGTGTCAGCCCATCGTCAAAAATCACCCCCAGGTTTCGCACCCATTCATAGGTAGGGAGCTGGGAGCCACCCAGAAAAAGTCCTGGGGGCAAACCAGCTCCCATCCCCTCTATCTGGCAACCAGGGTCCACAACTATCACCTCCGCCTTCTCCGAGTTCAACCTTAGCCAGCTCGAATTCATCCAGTCCTGGATTTCAGTGAGGCAGTTGTTAAATACAGAGAGAACTCTATCCTGGTTGGGTGCAAAAGATAGGCAGAGCTGGGTATCATCAGCATAGCAGTGAAACCTCAGTCCATACCTTTTTATAGTGTTTCCGAGGGGCAGCGTTTACACAGTGAACAACATGGGGACAACACCAAACCCAGAGGAACCCCACATGACAGAGAGACCGGTAAAGAGGAATTAATCCCCGACACCACCTCTGAGTTCTGCCTGTGAGAAAAGACCTAAACCACCTGAGAACTGTATTAGACAGGCCACAGATGAACCTCAGGCGTTCGAGAAGTACCCCATGGTCCACAGTGTCAAATGCTGAGAAGAGATCGAGAAGGACCAAGATTTAATGACTCTTTTAATCCCTTGCCATCAAGAAATCATTGAGCACCCGAACCAGTGCAGTCTCAGTACTATGCCTCTTTCAGAAACCAGACTGTAATGGTTCATAGATGTCACGGATGGCCAAATGGTTCTCCAATTGTATGGCCACTACTTTCTCAGTCACCTTCCCCACAAAGGGAAGGTTAGAGATTGGTCTGTAGTTAGCATGGCAGTCTGGGTTCAAATGCAACCCCTAGGTGGTGCTATCCCAAGGGCTACTACCCCTGCCTGCTTGGCTAATAGCAGGTTAAGGGGCCTGAGTTCTGAAATGGGTGCCTCCACCCGGTGGTCAGGGTTGGTAGTGGTCAAGCTAACCTGGGCACAGCCCTCTGAGACACTGTAACCCAACACTCTTTCCCCTCTAGTGGCCTGAACACTGTACAATAATCCCTTTCACAATACCCCTGGTACACCACACAAGTACCGACACTTTCTGCACTTACCACAAGAGCTGGTTCTTCTGGCTCGACCCTGGGGACCCCCTGTAAAACAAGGTTATGGACAGCAAATAGCAATAGTATAGTACTTTGAGCACAAACTGGAACCACAGTCAGATTACATGCAGAAAAAGTTAGATCTGATTTATTCAGGGGACTTGAACAAGGAAGGGGCAAAATCAGGTTAATTAGCCTAAAGGTTATATCAGTCAAGCAGTTATGCATACCCTTTGAGTCCACCCACACAGTCCACCTCTGGGTACCCAGGTGTAGAAGAGATGGGCTAGCCAGGACCGTTGCCCGGGGTTGCAGCTGTTTGGGGCCCTGTGATGGAAAACACAACATGCACAGTACACAGTATTTGTAATCCGGAGCCAGAGGGCTCAGTTCATAAAGGAAGTGAAATAACAAGACAATCAGATGACACACTCAGATTAAGCTGTTGTTGCAGGGAGCTACCCTGGTATTTACTCACGATACCCAAGACTAGACACAGGCTGGATGAAAATCGAGACAGCAGGTGGTTGATCTGGAATGCCAGGAGAAGCAGGGCCCACACGAGTCGCAGAGGCATCGTTCCTGTTCAAGCGTGGAGCAGGGGGCTGATCCCCAGGCAGGTCTGTCGTCGATGGCTTCTCTGTGCAGTGGGTAGTCTGGCAAGACCCAGAACGCATGGAGACAAATTCAGATGCAGTCCATTTTGGGTTGGATACAGCTTCCAGCAAGCAGAACACAGTTCACACAGTGGGGAACTAACTGACAACCCACTAGCAGCAAATAATACATTTACGTGTAAGGGAATTTTACTGTACCAGGCAAAGCGCTTCCCGGTCACAATCACAAAGTCTCTGCACATACCGGGAGCTTAGGGGTAGCTGTAACTCCTGACAGGCCGATCACATTCAACAAAATCTTCGGACTTCTTCAGGTTGAGCTTGGTCCACTTCATTAGCTTACTTTAGTCACACAAACTTGGATTTAGTCCACAATAATTCCCTTCTGTCCCTCAGGAGCAGCAGGCAGACATGTAAGCCAAAAACTCACCCTTTTCACAGTTCTTCCATGCAAATCCACTCAGGATTGCTGGCCAAAAAATACACTTGAGCTCTTCGCATTTCACTTCCCAGCTCAGAACTAACTGAAAACTGCAAGCAGTCCGGGACTTCCCCAAGATCCAAAAGATTTGGTTGGCTGATTTGGCTGTCATTCAAAGCAAGAGCTCCCCTTCAGTTGCAAAAAAGGCGCAAAAAAAAAAAAAAATTCCAAACTACAGTTCCTACAGATTTTGAATTCAGACAGCTCCTGTAGTCCGGCTACATTTTAGGTCCCACTAGTACTGTATGGTTCAATTTGCAGTCCAGGACCAAGACAGTGGAGACAAACAAAACAGTCCTTGCTACAGAGAAAGCAGGTTGGACAAACTACATTGTCATTATCACTCTAAATGATTTTCAGCAAATAGTTACATCTTGCAATAGAGCTCCCTCTCAGATTACTTAAACTGCAATTAGGCAGCTCTTAAAGAGACAGTGCACAGAGGCTATACAGGCTCTGGTAATCACATTTAAACTGCTAAAATGCAGGACACCAGCCTGGCAGTTATCATTTAGGCAAGCTCAAGGAAGACTTTTTAGGAACCCCCATTTGTAGGGGGGTTACACAAAGAAGCTTTCTTTAGTAGGGGCGTCACCATCGCCTCCTTCAGGGAGCTAGGAAACGAACCCATCTCCAAGGAGCACCAAACTGTCCGTGCTAGGACTGGGCCGATAGTATCACAACAACCCTTTATCAGGGAAGTTGCACCCTGATCCAAACTACAGGATGTAGGGTGCATACTCTGGACAATCTGCATGACATCAATAAACTTTGGCCAGTCAAAGAAACTCCAGGAGAGCCTAGGAACAGTGACCGGGTGCCATTCCACAGCTTCTCACACAGAGGATGCAGGTTGGAGTGCTGCTCTGATGTCAGCCACCTTAGCCACAAAGAAGCGAGCAGGCTCTTCACACTCTGCTTGTGATAAAGCTCTTCGAAACTGCAGGCTGGCTGGGTTGCACAGTCTGTCTACAGTTCGAAAGTTGAAGTTGCCCAAGACCATCAGCCTGAGCAACTCGAATGCCATGTCGATCACGAAATCTGCTACTTCCTGCAGGAACCGTTTCTCATCACCTGGTGGACAGTAGATGAGGACGATCCTACAACCCACCTACCACTACAGTACACTTAAATGACTCAGCCTCCTCAACTGGTACACTTGTGAGACCCAGTTCGGTCTTGAAACAGACTGCAACACCCCCTCCCCTGTGGTCCAACCTCTGGTGGTGAAACACCGAGCACCCATCCGGAATAGGGGCCTCTAATACGGGGCCTGCATTCTCATCCATCCAGGTCTTGGTAATGCATGCCAGATCCACCGACTCAAGAAGCTCTGCAATAATTGCAGTCTTATTCCTGATGGATCTGGCATTGCACAACACTGCTTGGGTAGGACGGGCCTCTGGAGCTGCTCGGACTACTTGCCCACCAAAATTGGTGGTACCCATGGGTATGGAAACCAGTCAGGATGAATCACGTTCCAGATTCCATTTCGCCCCAAGGCGTCTTCTGGATCTCACTACACCAGTCTGATGACCCCGCTCATTCGTCCTCCACTGTTCACACCCCCAACTCCCCTCTTCAACCTATAAACAATACCCAGAGCTCTACAGCGCTGGTATGTTAATAGCTGTAATGGAGGGGGGAGAAAGGGTGGAGGGCATGAAGGGTGGAGAACGAATAGCGCGCACAAGCATGGGAAGAGGCCTCCTACACATACAAAGACCCAAAGACACTAAAACACCCTGAATAAATCACCAATTAAATAACTAACTAAACTCACAAATTAAAAGCAAACTCCCCCAAATTTTTCTGAGACTCCCCGCTCGCTCTCACCAGTTGGAGCGATTCAGGCAAATTAATCAAACTAACAACCCTCCCCACCCAAACAAATCTATACTTCAAAAAGAAAAAAGTTACAATAAATTAAAAATATAAAACACCAATCCAAACTCCAGAGTCGCTAAATAAATAGTATAGTGATTTACGACAGCTACAGCACTAAATTAAGTCCTTTATTATTGTCCAATATAGGTTGATTATCCAGTGTCTTCTTGTATGGAACTGTTTCAATGAGTTTACCAAAACCTTTAAGGATTAAAGCAACAAAGGGTAGCTCTCACCAAACCCTTATCCGAGTAGCATGTCCAAAGACGTGGCCCTTTCACTGCCACAAGAGCAGGTCAAAGTAAATATTCAATTCATAGCGAGACTCTCTCACTGTCTCCAAAATGAAAAGATAGAATTACAATACCTGCCAGAAGTTTGATCAAGAATTGAAATGTGAAAAGCAGCAAACTTTTAGAAAGTCAGATAATTAGCCAGTTCAAAAGGAGAAACGACCTGGATGCAAATATTACTAGCCCCAGCTCAGCTTGGAGATTTGCCCCTAGAAAGGAGACACCCCACTTAACCCAATGGTGCCACCC
This sequence comes from Neoceratodus forsteri, assembly GCA_016271365.2. Classification (NCBI taxonomy): domain Eukaryota; kingdom Metazoa; phylum Chordata; order Ceratodontiformes; family Ceratodontidae; genus Neoceratodus; species Neoceratodus forsteri. The sequence continues at coordinate 1,737,126,029 of CM057449.1, forward strand.
AGTTAAACTAGGAGGCCGCAGTGTAGCACAGGAGAAAGAGTCTACCACCAGCCCTCCAGCTAGTGCCCTCTACCCCCACAGGGAGTTCCCAAACCAGGCACCCACCACCCTAGCCAGAGAGACCAGTCTACAGTCTGCCGCTCTCAGCTGGCAAATCACCAGAATGACACACTCCACAATGGTATGCACTGCTCCCAAAATTCCAACAATTCTTCCTTAGACCAGATTCCACCTCTTCCTCCTCCTGTCAGGTAACCCCTCTGTTTACCCGAACACCAGATAATATCAAAAGCAGGTGGATAAATAGTGAATACAGCCCTTTCAATGTTTAAAACACTGCAGCACCCTCGATTAAAAAATGGCGCCAGAGGAATCCAGCATCTGAGAGTCGCCAACCGTCTTCCAGCAGACAATCCTACAGTTTCATGAGACCCAGACCAGTAGCAGGGTAGCAGTTCATGAAAGCTGAAGTGGGATCTCTCACAACACCTTACCCAGCACGAAAATCCACTTCAGCAGGTCGCCATCCAAACACGACAGTCGGAATAACAAACGGCCATCACAGCAGAACTATAACAAACTGTAGCTGTTTAAATAGCTACCTAAAGTACAACAGCAAAAGAAAAATGAACACAAATGAAATAAAATAAAATGTTAGAGACTCGGAGTAACTAAAGTAATGTGACGGCTGGCCCAGCGTGGCCGACATCTTTACTTCTGTCCTCTTAACCAACAGCCTACTTCTTCCTACCCCCCCACCAGAATTGCCTTATGTCTGTGTAACCCCCCTGCAAATGGGGGTTCCCAAAAGACTTCCAGGAGCTTGCTTGAATGCTCCAAGCCTGAATGGTGTTTGGCGTTTAAGCCATTTATCAGTGAGTGTTTTTAGAACCTCTGGTACTGTCTCTTTAAGAGCTGTCTGCTTGCAGACATAATTAGTTTGTATGGGGACTGTGTGTTTCTTTGATTGAGTACCACTCAAGCTGCTGCCAATTCACTCCATTTTTGCAGTCACTAGGAGTGCAAAGGGAACCTATCTGAAAGATGTAACTGTTTGCCAGAAACCATTTAGAGTGATAATGAAATTACAGTTTGTCTAACCTGCTTTCTTTTGCAGTCAGAACAGTGTCTGCCTAGTTCCCCATTCTGGTTTTGAACTGCTGAACTGGACCAATCAGTGTGGGGTAAGCTAGCTCTAAAATGGTGCCTTGGACGAATCAGAACTTGGACTCATAATCTGAGCCAGCCACAAGAGGATTGTATGGGCAGTGACTCTGGGAGATGTAGTTTAGACTTCAGCACCTTTTTGGACCAACAGCAGCAGTCTATTGTGAGTGACAGCCAATCCAGTCAAGAACTGGGAGGAACTCAAAGGAAGTGCCGGTTTTGTCAGTTGGAGTTTCAGTTGAGCTTTGGCAGTGAAGAAGGAAGGAGCCCTGTGCTTTTCAGTGTGCAGTTTTAGTCAAAAAAGCGTGTAAGGCCCAGAGTTCTGGTCTGCAGCTTGTGTAACTGCTTGTTAGGACTGAATCCGTCCTGTGAAAAGAATCAAAGGATCTCTGAAGAGTAGAAACCAGGCTCACCCTGTAGAAGACTGGAGAAATTATTGAATTGCACTCGGTCTGTCAGGACTGAATCTGCTGTGTGTTCTCGGGTATTGTGCAGTAATTGCGATCGGGATAGAGAAGCAGCCTGCCTGGTATAGTACTCTCTTTTTTTTACCATATAAATGTGTGAAGAGTCTCTTGGAGCTTAAGAGTAGCCCTGCTGATATTGAAGGACCCTATCTTATTTGGAGGTCGTGAGTACTAATTCAGGGTCGCTCCCTGTTGAATTGCCACATTAAATCCAATTGGAATTACTGTACTGCTGACTGTTTAATTTTCCTTTTCTCTGTGTGAAAGGGCCCCTACCAGCTGCCACGGTTTGGACTAGCCACTAGGGCTTGGGTACCCAGGGACAGTAACTGATAGGGATAGGCCTGTGCACAGAGCCATGAATAATTATTAGGTGATAAGCTAATTAACCTGATTCCCCCTGTCCTTGTTATCCCCTAAATAAATCAGAGCTGCTTGTTTCAGCAAAGTTATACTGCCTGAGGTATTTGTCTATGTTAAAGTACTGTACTGTGATTGTTGCACTGTATCTCGTTTCACAGGAGGTCCCAGTGCGGAACCAGTCCTGGGGTAAGTGTATACTGTGAAGGTAATTCTGATATATTGTGTGGGCCACTAGTGGGAAGAAAGGGGGTTGCAGTGTCCCAGAGGGCTGTGACCAAGTTAGTTTAACTATTGCAAACCCTGACCTCTGGGTGGAGGCACCCGCCATTGGATCCAGGCCCCTCAACCTGTTAGTGGCAAATCAGGCAGGGGTAGTAGCCCCTGGGATAGCGCCATCTAGGGGTTACATCTGTCCCATGCATTCTTGAATTCCCCCAATCTTTTTGACCCTACGACCTCCTCAGGGAGGTCATTCCATGCGACCACCACCCTCTCCATGAAAAAATACTTCCTTGCGTTGCCCCCGAGCCATCCCCCCCATCTTCAAATTGTGCCCCTTGTTCTTACACTTCTCTTTTTCTGAAAGATGCTACCCTCTTGGACTTTGTTGATTCCCTTGAGGTACTTGAAAGTTTCTATCATGTCCTCCCTCTCCCTCTCCCTCCTTTCTTCGAAGGTATGCATATTAAGCTCCTTTAGTCTCTCTTGGTATGGCTTCTGGTGTAAACCATACACCATTTTAGTAGCCCTCCTCTGGACTACCTCTGTCCTGTCTATATGCTTGTGGAGATGGGATCCTTCAGTTCCAAAGAAAGCAGATTGCCTCTACCAGGCTCCTACAGACCACCCTTTTTCGATGCTGGACCACAGGCAGATTCCATGGTCATTAATGCTGCCCATGATCAGACTAAACATCCAAAACACCTCAGCTCCCTTCCGCCCGACAGAGAATCGAGGAAGTTGGACTTGATGGACAAGAGTGTTTATCAGGATTCCACCCTCAATATGTGTATCCTCAACTGTATGGGGCATATGCTGAAATATCAAAAAAACGTATGGACTGCTGCATCAGAGGTGGCGGCCAAGCTCCCACAGTCTGCTGAAATGGATCAGCTACTTGCCACACTTAAGACAGCCATGAGCCTTTCTCGTCATCTACTATGTGCAGGTTATGATGCAGTGGATACTTTGGCCCGTGCCTCAGTGTTGGGTATTATCCTTCGCCATCATGCCTGTTTGCAAGTCTCTGGCTTCACTCCAGGTGTACAAGAGACTATCCTGAATGTCCCGTTCAGTGGTCACAAAACTGTTTGGATCTGACACAGAAACCATTTTAAATGACTTACAGGCCTCAGGCTGGATGCTTCGGACTGTCCATGGCATGTATCATGCTGTGTAGCCTTTGTCTCAGCGGAGACCATACCAGTTGTTTCAGTTTTGACAAGCTTCTTGCCAGCATGGTCCTTCTCATCAGCCTGCTAGAGGCTGTCAACAGACCCAGTCTTTGGGCCGTGCTCCTACTTATGCCTCCAGGGGTGCCTGGGCCACCCCCCTGCAGTGGCCACCACCCCTCACTCTTTTTGACTCTTTTCCATCCCTCCCCAGCATTCCTCCACCAGCCTCGGAGGCTGTAGGGAGGCCAATTTTGACAACATTTGGAGGCCTGGCAAAGGATGACTACAGACAAATGGGTCCTACAAATCATACGCATGGGCCACACTTTAGACCTGACCACCACCCCACTGGTCCATCCACCTCGACTTCTGACTTACTCACTGACACATGTTCTGGTCCTCATAGAAGAATGGCTCCCACTGATTCAAAAGGGCGCTGTTCAACTGGTGCGTCCAGAAGAGCAGGGCATGGGATTCTACTCCCACTTCTTTCTGGTGCCCAAACGGACCTGGACCTAAGGGGCCTAAACTGGTGCATCCAATACAAAAGATTCCAGACGGTCACCTTGGCCATTGTCCTACCACTTCTAAATCATGGGGGCTGGCTCTGCGTCCTTGGTATGAAGGGCGCTTATTGCCACATTCAAATCCATCCTGCCAATCATCTGTACCTTCGGTTCCAGCTCCTGGGCCTCCTTTATCAGTTCCATGGCCTATCGTTCAGACTGTCTTCAGCACCAAGGGTCTTCACTAAGTGCCTGGCGGTCGTGGCTGCTGCCCTCCACCACTAGGGGCACTATGTGTTAGTGTAGCTGGATGACTGGCTCGTCAAAGCGTTCACACGCGTGGAATTACAACACTCCCTTGCCACCACTCTCCAGCTATTCTGGAAGGTCTGGATCACAGTTAGTATCATGAAATCCCACCCAGAGCCATCCCAGCGCCTCCAGTACATCAGGGCCATCCTCGATACAGAGACTGGTCACATTTTTCTGCCTGAGGACAGGTGTCACAAACTCATCTTCCTGGTAAGACAATGTCAAGCAGCTCAAAACTTCACAGCATGACAGTATGTGTGACTACTGGGTCACATGGCCATGGCCATTTCAGCAGTACCTTACGCACGCTTGCACACGCACCTGGTCCAATTGGCCCTAAGACGTCAGTGGCACCAGCAAACTGGGGATTTTGAGGATTCCATATCAGTGACTCCTGCCCTCAGATGGGCTCTAACTTGGTAGATGGACATGACACATTTACGGACAGGCGTGCCCTTACGCTCACATCCCCTGTCCCAAACACTCATGACGGACACCTCCAACTTCGGCTGGGGCGCCCACCTCATCTCTGCATAACAACCTTTTTGGAAATGCGAGCCATCCACCTTGTTCTGCAAGCCTTCAAGCCTTTCCTGCTTCCAGGACCCCTCTTGGTTCAAACAGACGACACATGCGTGGTGTATTACATCAACAAACAAGGGAGCACAAAGTCCTAGACACTATGCCAAGAAGCTGTCCAGATTTAGCAACATGCTCTGACTCAATAACCCCATCTAGTGGCAGTCCACGTTCCAGGCGCCCAGAACATCCTAGCCAATCACCTCAGCTGACACGCTCAGGGCCACGAGTGGTCCCTACATATGACTGTACTCCAGGACATCTTTCTTCTCTGGTGCACTCCAGAGGCTTCCACGCTATTGCACAATTATTCCAGATGAACAGGGCCACTGTCCTTCTCCTGGCACAGGTAATTTTTATATGCTTTCCCTACCCGTTCCTCCAGCGAGTTTTCCTCAAACTGCAACTGGAACATGCTTCCATGATACTATTTGCCCCATTTTGGCCCTGACAAATCTGGTTTCCTCTCTTCCAGCAATTGTCAGTGGTTGATACCCACTTGCTCACTCTCCAACCTGACCTGCTCATTCAGAACTGCGGATCTCTCCTGCATCCCAACCTCCGGTCCCTTCACCTGCATGCTTGTCTCCCAAGGACGCCTTCATAAATCAACAAAACATCTCTCCCTCAGTGTCTGCCATTCTGTTGGCCTCGAGAAAGGCTTCAACCAGAAAAGCATATGAGGCAAAATGGAAACATTTTGCTATCTGAATGACCGACAGGGGTCTTAAACCCTTTTCGCGCCTTATTCCGACAATCCTAGAGTGCCTTTCCACCCTTTTCTCATGGGGTCTAGACCACTCTTTTATAAAAGTCCATTTATTGGCAATTTCAGCTTTTCACAAGCCCAATGGGGACCGACAGGTAGCCCAGCTAGACCTTGCCAAGATGTTCCTTAAGGGCAGCATACTCCATCTTAAACCCCCCATTCGGAAACCAGTTCCATCGTGGGACCTTAATTTCATCCTATAGAAATTAACTCTGGAACCATTCACACCGGCTGCCACCTGTGACATAGCTTCCTAGCATGGAAAACACTGTTCCTCATGGCTATTACCTTTGCTCGGTGCATTTTTGAGCTTCAGGCCCTCATGTGTTCCGTGCCCTACCTGCTGTTTCACAAAGACAGGGTTTAACTTCATACCAATCCAACATTTCCTAAAGTAGTATGAGTTTACACTGAAACAATCTTCATTTGCCTGTCCTCTACCCGGATCATTCAAATCCAGGGGACTCTCTCCACCCTCTGGATGTCCACCGCATCCTGCATTACTGTCTTGCATGCACCAAACCCTGTCGTAAGTCCAAACAACTCTTTGTCACCTTGACCCCTGGCTAAGAAGGCCTCCCTGTGACTAAGCAGACCCTATCCAATTGGCTGGCCCATTGCATAACACATTACTACACTAAATACAAGAAATCTCTTCCTGGAACTGTACATGCCTATTCCACAAGGGCTCTTTCTACCTCTGCTGCCTGCTTCCGCATCATATCCATCACCGACATTTATGATGCCGGCACTTGATCAGCTGTACATACCTTCACTAAGCACTACAGCCTTGACTTAGCCTCCAGGTGGCACACCACCTTTGGCCTTGCCATTCTGCAAATCCTTATGTCTTGACCACTCTTCATATTTAACTGCATGGGAATCCTCCCAAGAATATGACCTGCTGCAAGAGATTCCCTCAAAGCAGATAGTACACTTTCATACTTACCGTAATGGTAGATGTTCAAGAGGATCTCTTGCAGCAGGTCACATTCCCACCCTCCTTCCCCCTCCAGGGGAGAGCCATCTTCTGCTTCTATCCTCATTATTCCAATGGGAGGTACCTCCGGCCTCTTCAGTTCCCCTTGTGTCCTGCTCTGCGAGCTGGTTGCTATCCGGGAACTGAGGCAGCCAGTGGCCACTCACATATTTATAGTCATGAACTGAGTGACGTCATTTTGGGTGGCCCCCAGTCAGCACTGCTGGTGAAAGCTACCGTTGATGAGAGAACCCTCTGGCAAATACCCAAGAGTATGACCTGCAGCAAGAGATCCTTTCAAAGATCTACCATTACGGTAAGTACGAAACTTTTCTATCTTAAAGCCATCGGGCTCAAAACTTGAACCTCATGGGTCAAAATGGATTCAGAAACAAAGAGATCTGCAGCATGATTGCTAACAGTTGCCAGAAAAAGCATTGCTTACAGTCACATGTCCTTACTTCAGGTATCATTATAGGGTGGGTACTCTGGACCCACTGGCAAGAGGAAGGGGGTAATTTCTAGGCAGGTTGCAACTTTTTATGGAAGGGAAACAACATGGCACAGGCACAGTCCAGGCCACTAAAAACAGGCTTCATAAATTACTTATTGATCAGACCTGTGCATATAACACTTAAAAACAAGAACAATACTTGTAGCTCTAGGTCACTCATTTGCCAAACAAACTGCTCAAAGTGCTTTTGCTTAACAAAGAGCTAAGCTCTTTACAATAATCGGCCAATGAAGATTGACTTGTTCTTCTGGGTATTGGTCAGGGGAAAGAGATTACTTATAAAGACAACAAGGCATTAAATAAGATGCTGCTGCTTTATTAGTTTTTATAGTGCAGTTGATCAGGAGGGCAAGATTGGACTGCAGACAAGAATGTAACTGATTGTGCATGCATGTCTGCTGTTGAGGGTGGGGTTACCGCAAGACTACAACCTGTTTTAAACTTATTTTTATAAGACTTCTACCGACCCATTCTGTCCCCTGAGCACATTCATAAGGTAGAAAAAGAAATGGGCAGACTGGATGGGCCTTGTAGTCCTTATCTGCTGTCAACTTCTATGTTTCTATGTTTCTAAATATACTGTACCTTATAAACATGGTTAGAAAAATGAAAACATTCTGATTGGCGGAGAGACCAGTAATGGAGTGTAGTTATGAGTCCATAATTACACTACTGTACTTCTTTCAGACCCCAAGAGTTTGTGTACCACATCAAATCACTGCACTCTACAGTGGCTAAAGTGCTGCCAGTCACTGTTTACAGTTCTTGGATTCCTTTACTGTTGAAATGGACTACTTTATCAATATTGCAATAAATTTACTTTTTTACTTGCATTAACACAGTGTGTCATATTTTTGCATAAAAATTAGAATTACGTTTCTCAACATGTTATAAGTGCTATAAGACACTACATGGATGTATAATTATAGGGGAATAATTGCACATTGCTCTCGGGTGTATAAAAGCACTGGGTGCAGGCGCCTCTTTGCCTAACAATACCTTCAAGCTGTGCAATTATTCCCCCATAATTACACACTCTACTGTGTCTTATTGCATACGTAGTAGACACAGATGCATCAGCATCATGCACAGATTAAAACAGTTCTCACTACTGCTCAGTACCCTAGTGCAAGTAACATTTAGTAATTTATGGCAAGAATATGTGATGTGTTTAGTAAATGCACGATGGCTTATTTATTTAAATTGTGATAACCGGCCGGTGGCATAGCGGGTTGAGGCGTGGGCGCCTTACCTCAACACACGCCGTCGACCTGGGTTTGAAAATGGACTTGGGACGCCGGGAGCTGGCAGGGGCAGGTGAGGACTGACCATCCGTAGGGACTGCTGTCCTCTCCTGGGGGTGGGTTAGGGAGACATTGGTTGGCAGCAGCCTCTGGTGGAGACCAGGAGCACTGCACGATGGTGCAGGAGGGACGTACACACCAGAAAATTTGAAAACACTCCACGTTACGCCAGATGACGGCTGCCTGGCTCTCCGAGGCCATCAATGCCCCCAAAGCCTTCTGCCTCAGCAGCACTCTGGGGCCAAGATGTTGTGCTGGTCTGTGGCCCCATGGCTGGTGCCTTCCCCCTCGGAGGAGGGGGACCCACCCGGCGAAGGGTTACGCTGGTTTACCTTGGAGTGGCTGTCATTTGAGAGTGGAGGCTCAGGGGACATAACGGGTCGGCGGAAGATTGGTGTGCCCAAAGGAGAGGCTAATATGACTGCAAGCTGGGGGGAAAAGAAATAAAACACACACACAAAAAATGTAATAACCGGGAAAGGTACCATGAGCGAGGCTCATTTCCAGGTACAATCTGGGGAAGAGGGTACAGTTACAAAAGAAGTAGACATAAAGTAGTGACAAAGCACAAAGTACATAGGGTTACTTCAGCACATGCAGTAATTTACAATATAATACATCGTGCATGTACAAATATTTATATATGATGATTCTGAATGGTTATTCATGAAACTAAACAAAGAATTGCTAACCTATAATGATAATACCAGGCATGTGATGTACGATGTTACGCTAATTGTATCTAGTATATTTGTATCTAGTTCATACCTTCATAATGCTCCAAAGAACATTGGTATTTTTAAAGGATGTCCCTTGTGCTGTGCTGGACACATGCCCCCTAACCTTCCAGTGAGTGTTCTTTTTTCTCCTATGAAGAAGTGGATGCTCAGAATCCACCTTCCTCGGGACACTTGATTGTCTTACAGATTTGGGGCTAAAAGTTGTTTATTTTGTTTTATATTGGTTCCCGCTTGATGCTTAATATACAAGATAAAGTAAAATTGCTGTAAGATTGTCTAACACGAAACCCATTGTTACCATGGATGAAATTATCTAGGTAATATCATCAAAGTACTGTAGTTAAACATTTTCTTGTCTTTTCCTCTGTTTCATGGTCCTTTCCAGGTAAATAGCAGTGTGACGCTTGGGCAGCTGGTTGCGATTATTGTATACTATTTGTAATATAAAAATGCAGTCTGCGATTGTCTCACATAAGACAGCCTGTGCTCCATGGGTGTGCCCCCCCCCCAGAGTTCAGTGAAACTACAGGATATAACTGACCAGGAGATCTCTGTAATGTAATTAACTTCCTTGAGACATTGCATTTTATGGCCTTTTTATGACATGTTACTGCTTTGAAGGTGGGAAGCTAAATATACAGTTTATTACAGGACAGGACATCATTTAGCTGATTCCTGTCAGGCTGTCTCATACCTGGATGATGGAATTGCAGGGTTGTAAACCTCAAAAGGAACTGGTGGATCAAAGACTCGTAATTTGGGAAATGAATTTTTGCTGATGTCACCTTATTTAATATATCTTCTGATAGGACATCCTGTTTGTATTTTTTATATTCAAAAAGGAGGAACTAGATGACTCACAGAAAGGGTGTGGAGAGACACAGTTTAAACTAATGCTTATGTCTGATCTGTGTGTCATATACCATCTTGGGACTCTAGACAGACACAGCTGTCTGATTTAACTTGGCACTTACAAAGGTAGTACATTAGACAGAAAAGATCTAACTGTATGTTGGTAGGAGTTTGTTCTATAGTTTTCCTTGTTTTTCTTGTATGTGATTGTGATGCTCTTTGATATATTGTTCTGTGTTTACATTTATCATATTTTTATAATCTTTTAGTAAAGTACCTTTTATTTGAAAGACTGCCTGGGTGTCTGCCAGTTCTTTTTGCATGTGATATATAGATGGTTAAGTCTGACAATTGTTTAAACAGCTTGCTGGTGTTACTAAACTGGGAAAAGGTAAGAATATATCTAAGGTCTTTTATAGAGTTTTAAGGGTTCTGGAAGCCTGGCTTGGTGCCCCTGGCAAAAGATTGTACTGCAGTCCCCGAAGAGGGTATGTATCTGAGCCTGTACATTAGGTACGCTGGCATAAGGTTCACAGTTTAAATCCCGCCCCAGAACTTGAGACTAAAGGTGATTCGGACCCAAAAGCAGACAGGAGGGTTACCCTGTCTGTTACCTGTTCACACTATTGTGCTCTGAGGTTGGCACTGTGGGAGCAGAGAGCCTGACCTGCTGAGTGCGTTTGTGGCAGCAGTTACGTAAGAACTTAGCGTAACAGTAGATCTTCAAGAGAGGTTCCTGCAGTAGGTCTTCACAGATAGGACTGTGCCCCCTGGTGTCAGTACCGCATGGCAAAATTGTAGCCATCAATCATCGGCGGAGACTGCCCCCAGCATCAGGTGACAGACGTCAGCGTGACTATAAAGGGGTGGTGCCCCGCCCTCCAGTTCTTCCACCGGAGACCTCTAAAGAGGAAGCAGAAAAAGGAGTGGAAAACTCCTGGGACCCTGTGCCCTGGATGAAACAAAGTCCTGTGAAGGGAATAAAGAGAAAATATACAGGAGCTGGAGGAAGGTGGGTGGGAAATCTAGACCTACTGCAGGAACCTCTCTCAAAGATCTACTGTTACGGTAAGTTCTTATGTAACTGCTGTATCTTACTTTGAGAGGGTTCCTGCAGTAAGTCTTCACAGATAGGACTGAATACCAAGCAGTCAAATAAGGGAGGAGTCTGAGATGAGGATCCAGGAGAGGGAAACGTCTGCCAACTGTAGATCTTTCAAGGCAGAAGACCTTGCAAGATTGCAATGCCAAAGCCAGCCCTACACCTAGAAGCAATGTCCAGACTGTAATGTTTCGTAAAGGTGTGGACAGAGGGCCAAGTGGCTACTACACAGATGTCTGCAGTGGACACATTCCTGAAGAAGGCAGTGGAAGTGGCCACACCCCTAGTAGAGTGGCCCTTAACCGTGTCCAGAAGGGACTTATATTTCTGGTAAATGTAGTGTATACAATTTGCCAGCAACCTTGACGAAGTCTGTTTTATGATAGCCTTGCCCTGGCACTTGGGAGCAAAGGATTCTAAGAGCTGGTTCGATTTACGAACCTCCTTTGTCTTTGAGACATAATATCTCAAAATTCTGTGCACATCATGGGTGCGAAGGAGATACTTTCCCCCTGTTGGAGTGTTCTGGGAAGAATACTGGCAGTTCTACATTCTGGTTAAGGGTCAATTCCAAAACCACTTTTGGAAGAAAGGACGGATTAGTTCTCAGAGCCACCCAGTCTCTGTGGAAAATTAAATAAGGTTCTCTACAAACTAGAGCCTGAAGCTCTGAAGCTCTTCGAGATGAAGTGATAGCAACTAAAAAGAGAGTTTTCCACACTAAAAAATGCATATCACAGCTTGCTGCCAGTTCAAAAAGGGGCAAAGTAAGCTTCTCCAACAACAAATTAAGATCCGGTGGGGGGAGACAGGATTCCAGACCAGAGGTTTGATGTGAAGGATCTCCTTTAGGAACGTTCTGGAAACCTCTAGCTGTGCTAAAGTTTTGCCCTGCACTGGGAGGTGGTAGGCCGAAACTGCAGAGAGATGGACCTTCAGAGAGGGATAACTGAGGCCCAACTCAGACATATGCAAGAGGTACTCTAAAACCTGGGAGGCCAAGCAGGAGAAAGGATCTAAGCCTTTAGCTGATGCTCATATGGAAAATCTGAACTACTTCATAGCATAAGTAGATCTAGTGGAGGATTTTCTGGCCTCCAGTAAGACCTGAGCGAGTCCAGAAGAGAGTCTCCATAGCGACAAATTGGTAAGTCCACAGGTGCCACGCCTGAAGATGAAGAGACTTGAGGCTCAGATGTACCAGGGTGCCCTGCTCCTGGGAGAGAAGGTCATGACAGAGAGGAACAGGTACTGGGGGTTCCAGTGCCAACTGCTATACAAAGGGGAACCAAATTTGCTGAGGCCATAGGAGGGCAATTAGAATCATGTGTGCCCCCTCTGCCTGAAGCTTCATCAGAACCTTCTTTAGGATAGGAAAGGGAGTTAAAGCATATAGAAATCTCCCTGTCCAGGAGAGAGACAGTGCGTCTCGCCAAAAAGCACCACACCCAGCAACGAGTGAGCAAAAGCTGGGTAGTTTTGCATTGAATGGGGAGGCAAAGAGATCTCTGTCTGGCCGACCCCATTGAAGAAAGAACTCTTCTACTACGGCCTGCTTTAGTTCCCACTCGTGAGCCCTGGCGACTGATCAGCTGAGATTGTCCGCCAGAATGTTGTGAACACCTGCCACGTGGACTGCTGTCAAGGATATGTCATGCTGTATAGCCCAGTGCCATACCCGCATCGCTTCCCTGCAAAGAGGGTAAGACCGGGTGCCTCACTGTTTGTTTAAGTACCAGACAGTGGCCATGGTGTCTGTCTGGATGAGAAGTGTTCCCAGAACCAGAAGCGACTAAAAGTCCTGAAGAGCATAGAGTACCGCTCTCATCTCCAGAATGTTGATGTAAAGGTTCTCCTCCATGGGTGCCCAAGAGCCTTGAGTCCGATGGTCTCCCAGATGCGCTCCCCATCCAAAGTTCGAGGCATCCAAGGTGAGAATCATGGAGGGAGATGGAGTTTGGAAAGGGACCCCCACTGAAAGGTTGGCTGGGTCCTGCCACTAAAGGAGATCCTTCTGCAGGCTGTTGGAAACTAGGACTTTCTGGTCCATGTTGTCCAAGCTCTAGTCCCACTGGACTTACAGAGACCACTGGGCAACCCTCATGTGCAGTCTGGCCAGAAAGACTGTGGGTATGGCAGCCTTCATCAGCCCCAGCAGTGTTAGGACCAAACACACCGTGGTCCACTGGGAAGAAGCCACAAGCGCCACTTGAGAGATTAGGGTCTCTGCTCTGTCAATCAGAAGAAAGGCCTTGCTCTGGAACGTATCCAGCACCGCTCCAATAAATTGGAGGTGCTGGGAGGGTAACAGCTGGGACTTGGGGAAGTTAACTGAAATGCCCAGACTGGAAAATAGGTCCAGAGTGAAAGAAAGGGATTCCTTCAGACTGTCCAGAGAAGGGACTGAGAAAAGCCAGTCATCCAGTTGAGGGAACACATAAATGCCCCTGCGGCATAGGAACGTCGATACCACCTCTAGCATTTGGTGAAAACCCGAGGTACCAAGGAGAGACCATATGGAAGGGCTCTGAACTGGAAATGATCCTCCAGAAAAAAGAACCTCAGGAAGTGGCAGTGGGCCAGTAGAATGGGGATATGGAGGTAAGCATCCTGCATATCCAGAGAGCAAAGCCAAGTGTTGGGTTGTAGCAGGGGTAACAGTCCCCAGAGGGTCAACATACGGAACCTTTTACACTCTACAAAGAGGTTGAGCACGCTGAGATCAAGGGTAGACCTTAGATCCCCCATCTTTTTGGGAATCAGGAAGAAATGGGAGTAAAATTCCCTTCCTGTTTGTTCCGGTGGAACTCGCTCTATGACTGCTTTCTTTGAAATGACCGGGATGGATGACGGTTGCTGCCAACTTGTGGACGTAAGATCTTCATGCGGCCCCGTCCAAGGAGGGGGTCCACATTGACCAAGTGCAGATGTTCTGCCAGCCTTCTGCATTTGGGATCCAATTTTTGGGAGGCCCATCCACAGGATTTCTGAATTGTCCGTAGGAGCTTCACAGAGGTTGGCTGGGTCCAGAGGGAATTTTTCTGGACCTCCAGAGGGGATTTTAGGGATTCTTTCAGCTGAGGCTCAATGGGAGAGTGAAGCTCTGATTGGTCACCCATATCAGAGTCCTCATCTGACTCAGATGCTTCCGGCCTACTGGGAAAAGAGGCCTCTGGTACTGGAATCAGGAGCCTGTGATCTGTAATGCCTGAGTACTGAACACCCAAACCTCTGTCCGAGGCTTGACTGGAAAGTGCCGAGCTACCAGGTAACACCCTGTGAGGTGTGGTGGCCCTGACCACCAGCTGAGGCTGACCCAACTCTTGGAGCAGTTCAGATTTCGCATCCTTCCACCAGGCAGGAATGGCCTCCTTTTCCGGCTGCAGTGATGGAGGAGGTGGGGGTGGCAGATAACCTGGGTACCTTGCGGGGTAAGAAGGGTAGCTAGGCAGTTGGTACCAATAAGGATACTGGTATCCCTGGTAATGCATGGCCTGACCCGGTGTTGGGTAAGCTGGCATCAGAGGAGGGTATCCCGGTGACGGACCCCACAGCACTGGATACTGTGAATACTGTGGAGTGTATCTGGGATAGTACCCGGTCGGGCCTGATGGAGGAGTGTAGGGCCCCGCCAGAAGTGGCGCTGAAGGCCCGCTAGGTGGCAGGTCCAGCGGCGGAGTAGGAGGGGGAATCCTCTATGGTTCCATAGGAGTTGGATCCATACCACCCCCAAAGATGTCTGGCGAGGGTTCTGGTGTCAGGTGAGGATCCGTCAGTGGAACGGAACCCAGCGAAGGGGGTGGGTCTGGAAGAATCCCCGATGACAGGTCCTGTAAGGTATTTGATGGAAGAGGGTCCTGGTGATCAGGCCCAGAAAGGTCAGATAAGGACAGCAAATCCCTTGAGGGAGAACCCTGGTGGGATGAAGAGGGGCCTGCGAGCTCTCTCTGCCCGGCAACGGGGTCCACAAGGGAGTCTGATGGGAGACAAGATATTACGAGGGCACCGGGTGGTCCTGTGTCCGACTTAGAGGTGACAGCATGGTGGTCAATGGAGGAGCAGTCGATCGACTTAGAGACTGCAGCTGGGCTGACAGAAGCCGGAGGCTAGAGTCAGGCTGATCGGCCTGGGCCAGGTGCCCGGCGATGGAGCCAGAGAGTGACTTCATGGCATGGCTCGAAGCAGGTACCGTAGCTGGTTTCTCTGAGGAGGAGACCCCCGACTGTCCGCTGACCTCGGCGGGGGCGGGAGGAGAGGGCGTCCAGTCCACCGGGGCTGACGCAGGCCCAGGAGGTGGGGTACTCACAGGGGTGGAGGCCCCACCCGAGATGGCATTGTCTGTCTGTCTGGATTTCCTCTGTGGAGAGTGGCTCTGCTCCCAGTGTCTCTCCTTCTCCATTTTCTTCTTCTTTTCTGGGGCCGATGACAACGATCTTTCCCTCAGCTCCTGGAGCTCTTTTTCTATTGTTGCCAGTCTTTGAGTCAGTAAATGGGCATCGAGGGTCCTCTGGCGACAGGTGTGCATGGCCTGGTTGAAGCCCTGGCAGATTGAACTCTCAGAGATGTTATGCTTAGGCCCCAGGCAGAGGACACAATGGGAATGGTCGTCCCCATGCGGGATCTGCGTGCTGCACTTGGAGCACTTTCTCTTGGGCTGACGAGAAGACATACACTGCTGTGTGGATGTAAGAAAGATTGGAAATAAAGGACGAAAAAATGTCTGAAAATGGCGGGTGACTGAAGCTGTTCTACAGCCTTAGAGCGGACGATTCAGGTTGATGGCGGGAAAGAACTGGAGGCCTGGCGGGGACCACCCCCTTTATAGTCATGCTGACATCCATCACCTGACACCGGAGGCAGTCCCCACCAATGATTGCTGGCTACAGTTTTGCCATGTGGTCCTGACACCAGGGGGCACAGTCCTATACGTGAAGACCTACTGTAGGAACCCTCTTGAAGTAAGATCTGCTATTTTAACTACCTAAAATCACTTCACATTCACACTTAGGCAGTCTTCCACTGAGCATGCTTAGTCACCGGAACAGTCTTCAGACTTCAGTCTTCTACCACTCAGCTCGTGGTTCTCCTGCTCCATTGCTATGCACTCAGATTTTTTTTCTGCTGGAAGGAATATTCTGTATGGAGTCCCACACTTGAGTCTTAGAGGCATTAGGACCCTGAAGAAGCAAATGTTTTGGCTAGGGGAAACAGCAATGGCCACTGGCCTATGGTACCTGCATAACAGACTACGTGGTGACACACACCTGCCAGTAACCATTGCAGGCACATTCACCTCCCTCCGTTCTGTATTTTCCTGCTTATGAGTATGCACCATAAGGGTGAATTGCATCACCTCAACTTCACCTGGTATTGCTTTTCTTCATCTACTTCATCTGGTTTTATTATGTTCCAGAATGCCTCACTTGTCAAAAAAGAAGAATAAAACCCATCTGTTCTGTTTCTGCATGTATGTTGAGAAAATCAGCAACAGTAACAGGCATTCACAGTGTTTCTCCTGCCTGGGACCAGGCCACGTCATGGATTACTGTGACGCCTGTTTTTCCTTCGACCAGCACACTCTCCAGGTTCATTGCTTAAAGCTAGGCCATCTGTTCCCAACCTTCGGTGGCAAGCTTTTGACCAGGAGGTCCTTAGGTAAGACTTCGGGTCCCTCACCTAGATCCCCTCTCCACCCTTCGGAGTCAGGCAAGGTATGGAGCTCTCCTCCCCAGCTGTATTGGGGCTGTGTTGGAGTCTCTGGTGGTAATGTTGGGTTGACCACTGGCTCCTTCTGGGCATCTGGTGAAGAACCTACCATTGTCTGACTGTTCTCGGTGACGGACAACCCTGGAGTAAGAGTCAAGGCCTTTGACCTCATTTGGGGTTGCTCAGGCTGTTTTCACAATTTGCAGTGAAGACACTGAGGGAGACACAGACACTGGTGGAGTTGGTGCTGTAGTCGGTGCCAGTTCAGATGTTAGCTTTGGACGTGAGAGGTCAGTATTAAACATGGTGTTGACAGCAGGGTCATTTCCTCTGTCAGTGCCAAGGGTAACCTCAGTATTGGGGACATTGGACCGTCAGTGCCAGTAGCAGTGCCAGTTCGGAGATGATGGCTTTGGTACTGGGTTCTGCCCAGTTCTGGTACTGGCGTCAGGCCTCTCAGTGGGGTCTGCTTAGCCACAGGCTCAAGGCCACTACATTGTCATCTCTTGTATCATAGCAATGCCAGTAGTAGGAGTCTTAATTTGATACTCCACTAGGGTGTGGGTGTCGCCAGAGGTTCTTCTTGAGGCATGGGTACAACAGCTCATTTACAGAGAGAAAGCCCTTGCGCTCAGTTGTGAGTCGGTTCACTGCAACAGACGGCCAGCCCAACACACAACAAGATTCTGCACAGCAGCGCTCCAGAAAGAATGCACAAAAAGCCAAGTAATCCAACTAAATTATTAATTTATTCACACCGCAGTGAGTGCCCCTCAGCTTGTTATGGTGTGAATAAATTAACACTTTAGTTGGATTACTTGGCTTTTGGTGCATTCTTTCTAGAGTGCTGCTGTGTGGAATCTTGGTACCACAGCTCAGCAGGCTGTTCTGTCCCCCCTCACGCTGCTGCTGCCTGAAGTGCATCAGGAGTGAGTAGATAGAATGCCCACATTCTTCAGGCCTCTAACATGGGAACAGAACCGTTCGTGGGTAGGAACCATAGAAACATGGTACATGGAATCCAAAAAGAAACTGCTGTTGCTGTAAGGTGGGTAGTGGAATCTTTCAGCAGCTCTGACTCAACCAGCTACTTGACACCAGCTTCTGAGGTGCAGCCATGTCCCTGGTGGAGGAGAAAGAGCCACCAAAAGCCTGGCAAGGGGGAGAAAGTACCACCAGTAGCCTCCGGTGTGAAGATTTGTTGCCTGGCCATTGGTACTGTAAATGTTTTATTGTATCCAGAGCAGGTGGGGGGCTCAGGGGCAAGCCAGTGGCTATGGCTTGAAACAAGGAGCAGAGCTATTCAGATTTAAAATTCTGCACTGCCCTCCAGTGGAAAAGAAACCAAGCTGGAACAAGATACTCTACATGATTCTGCTACTGCACTGCTCAGCTGCATCGTTGAATGATTCTGCTATGGCACTGCTCAGCTGCATCACTACTTGATTCTGCTACTGCACTGCTCAGCTGCATCGTTACTTGATTCTGCTACTGCACTGCTCAGCTGCATTATTCGGCACTGCTCAGCTGCATCATTACCTGATTCCCTACAACAGTCTCGATGCCAGACCCGGTGGTCAGGCCTATTCCGACGTCCCTAACGCCGGACCCGACTCCTACCATTGAGACCCTTCGTCCAGTGCCTGCGCCAGCCCCTCCGATGCCGGCTCCTTTTCCAGCACCAGATCAGGTGGTGCCAGTGCTGACGTCGATCCCTATAACATGGACTGTTCCAACGCGGGACCTAATTTAATATATACTGGCCAGATTCAGCGATGGGTCCAGCGGCGTCAGGGCTGACGACGGGGTACTATAACTGTCCCCCCATTACCCGCATGGGTATCCTGGGGATCCTCACCCAGAGGTTCCCGTTCCTGGATGGAGTCCAATGGGACAGTTTTATCAGGGTTATCATCCATATGCCCATTACTTGGGTCCGCATGGGTATCACCCTCTGCCAGTTGCTGTTCCCCCTCTACCTCCTCCTCATCCTCCCAGCCTCAACCAACTCCTCCTTCACCCCTCCGGCTACGCCAGATTTCAAGTCTTTCTTACAGTCTTGGTGGCAGGGAGCGAGGTCAGAGTTGGTTTTGGACCTAGAAGCAAGACTCCCACCTCCGCCGCTTCATAGGTCTCCTTCCCAGAGCAGTTTGGGTCCGATTGTCCACCTCTCGGGGAAGACTCGACTGGACGTTCCCCTCTCTCGCTTTGATCGTCGTCCAGTGAAGGAGGCCAACGATAGTTCTGATGGGAGAGAGGACTCTCCGGATGAGGAAATCGTGGAGGAACCCGAGCCGAGAGGCAAGACCTCACCGAACTCGTCACCTGAGGATCTTTTCTTCTCAGATCTCTTGAGGGCCGTCCGAGATTATTTTGATTGGGAGTCAGAGGAACAGGACCCAATGAGACAGCATCTCACGGAGCACCTTGATTTGGAGTCTCTGTTTCCAGTCCCAGTTCCACCGAGGATGGCCCCCCACCAAGACCTCACCACCACCATCTGACAGATGCCTCACTCTATCCCAGCTGTCCCCAAGTGGGAGGACAGGCTTTACCAGGCACCCCCTTTTGAGCCAGTGGCTGCAAATGAGGTAAAATATGTCACATGGAAAGCTGTTTTTCTAGTGGCAGTTACTTCAGCAAGACAAGTGTGTAAACACACCAAGGACCTCAGGGATTCCCACTCACAGCTGTTTATTACCTATGGTAAAATGGGAAAAAGCTAGCCTGCCTCAAAGAGGTCAATTACACATTGGCTAGTATCCTGCATTCAACTCTGCTACAGTAAAGCTGACAAACAGCCACCACAGGGCCTCAGGGTACATTCCTCTTGTTGAACTGCTGCCTCTGTGGCAGCTGCAAGGAACATCCCCTTGCTGAAAATCTGTAAAGCAGCTACCTGGAGTACAGACTGTCCACACCTTCACTAAGCACTACTGCCTGGATGTTCAGTCCAGGACTGATGCTAGGTTTGGCACTGCTGTATTGCAGAACCTTTTTCCCAAATAGGTTCTGTACCCTCCTTCCAAGGCACTGCTTGGTAGTCTGCAGTATATTCTAATACTGCTAGGAGATTCCTGGGTCTTACAGAAAAAATTACTTACCATAGTAATATTGTTTCTTACAAGGGATCTCCTAGTAGGATTAGACCTCCCATCCTGCCTCCCCTTACATAACCTGAATAGGTTCAACAATACTTGTATGGGACTTTCTAACGTTGCCATTAATCATTGGACCAACATTTTATAATTATTAATGCATACAAGGATTACTAGGATCACTAGTTCTCTTTTTTATGATTTTCTTGTCCTGTTTGGATTTTGTCCTCTGTACTAAGGGGAGGAGATTAGTGTTAAGGGCGTTTAATTTTAATTCTAAAATGGATAGAGGCAATAAAGGAACCTGACTGGCTGGCACCCCTTGCCAGCTATGTCTTTTATTTTGACTATATCACGGCAAAAAACAAGACCCAGCGCCACTGACCCACTAACCCAAGATATCCCTCTGCCACCCTTCTGAGAGTTTTAACAGTACCTGATACTGACGATAAAGTTCCTGAGCCCCAAAGCACTACAAACAGCCGATCATTTTTGTGTCTCGCTCCCGCTAAACTCAAGAAACGCAAATATTTTTCCCCTCTACAACTGTACAGAAGTCACGTCCTCACCACTGCCCTCCTCACCTTGCTAGCCCACGAGCAGTTACAGTTTGTTGTTGCCACCAGCAAATGCCAGCACACATCCGATCTTTTACATTTTCTACTTCCCTGAGTCCCACTACCTTGACACACCTGCACAAATTTTAAACCATGTCCTCTCACCACATCAGACAGTGATTATCACTGTACAGCAAGACCCATCTTTATCCCAGCCTGGCATGAATTTGAAAACACCGCCATTTAATGTCGCTGGTGGTGGTTCAGTAATCTCCACCATTTCCACGTTGCTAACCAGCAACATGAAACTGCGGGTACAAAAAGAAACACGCAAATATTATTTTCTATTCCCCACACTCCTCAACTGACTTGGTAGCAGTCTGTCACTAGCACCCGCCCTCAGTCGACCCTGCAGCAGTCTATCACTCTTTGTTCCCAGTGGCAGAGAGAGAGAGAGACCACTGGCAGTTTTACCCATCGCAGATAGAAATCTGCTGCCGGCAAGACCACAAGGAAATCTCAGTCTTGCTTGCGGTCTAGCAACCCGATGCTGTTGCTCTGTATATGATAGGGCAAGGCAGATGAGAGATAAAAAACACTAAAAAATCCAGAATCATCCCAAAAGAGAGTGAGGGACAAAACAAAAAGGGAGAGGCAGATCTGACAGACAACAGTGGCAGAATAAATAGAGAATGGGTGGGTGGAGGGACTATTTTACTTCAAAAAAACAATAACTTTTAATATTTATTTTTAAAAAATGCTATAATATTTGTCAGCATATACCCATTTTATAAGTGCAATAACACACTCCGGGATGTGGTTTATTCTGGATAAACACACTTCTAGGGGAAGTAAGGCACTCTTGGGCATGCGTTTATCCAAAATAAACTACACCCTGTCATGTGTTATTGCATACTTAGTGATTAGTCTACTGCTTTCATCTGCAAAATCGAATCTGGCAGTTAGAAGAGTCAGCAGTTTTGAATGTAGCATTCCAAATTCTCTAATTTACATACATTCCAAGGTCAAAGTTCCGGGGGCTGTCAACAGGACTGGGCTGACTGCAGTATTGTCTAATCCTACTAAGAGATCCCTTGTAAGAAACAATATTACTGTGATAAGTATGTTTTGCTTCTGAGCAACCTGGGTTCAAATCCCAGCTAAGGCAATTATTTATTTTTCTCTTCTGTCTTTTTTGTTCAGTGTATACACACTGCACCCTTGTGAATAAAAAAGTTCAGTCTTGTAACCCAGCTTCTTAAGGTCCATAGTTGCCTCTTCCACAGTGTCATAGAGGCATGGGGCCTTCCAGTAAGAGAACTTTTAAGCTTTGCTGGAAAAGAGGAGTGGAATTTTAAGTTCTGGTCTTGGAGACTCTTATTCAGATCTCTGTATTCCTGTGTTTTTTTGCAGGATCTAGGCAGGTAGTCATGGTCTAGTGACAATTGATTACAATGGCACAGTAGCACAATGGATTATATCCTGTTTTGTCTTGATCTTAAAAATGGCAGTGCGAAGTTGTATTTCCTGGCTGAGTGGCTTTGGTACCATTTTCCTATGTGCAGTTCATTCCTGAGCTGATAATCCCTCTGGTAATTTCAGAGCTTCAGTTAATAGGGCCTTCATAAACTCAACCATTAAAAGTGCCTCAGTCTCTTTCAGAAACCTTATGGATTTTTATGCTTTTTCTTCTTGAATGGCATTTGATATTGAAGCATTTAGCTTTCAGGTGTACTTGTGTGTAAAGCCTGATCAGCCTTTGTGTGTAGAGGTGCGTTTCATTTGTGACTGCTATATTGTGCTTGAGCTCTTCCATGCTTTCAGTTTTTTTTGTTTGATTCCAGTCTCCTTTATGCGCTCCTTGTTTTCATCCTTAAACTTGTGCTGCATCCTCAGTATAATACACCAGTCTTTGGGAGCATTGTCTGATCCATCTGCCTGGGCCTCTGGCAGATCCGTCATTTCCATGTGTAACCCCTAGGCGGCACTATTCTAAGGACTATTACCCCTGCTTGTTTGGCAATACACAGGTTGAGGGGCCTGAGTTCTCTAATTAGGTGCCTCCACCCAGAGGAATGGTATCGGGGCTGCTTATCTGCTCTGGTATAGCCCTCTGGGAAGCTATAACCACCCACCAGCCCACCTAGTGGCCTAATGCATAACACAACGTTACATTCACAATCAGTAGGCAGCAGTAATAATGTGCTCACACCCTTCTCACTTACCACCAGGGCTGGACATGCAGCAACTGCCCTGGAGACTGCCTGGAAAATAAGGTTAGCAATGCAACAATGCACTCTTAACACTGTAACCCAACTAATAATATGCACACTAGCCAGGTTAAACATGAAAAAAAGACAATCAGGTTTATTTAGGGCAGTGAACCAAGGGGAAGGTGTGTATCTAGCAAAATGATTGGCAATCTGATTTAAATCAGGGTTTTCTGGCATGTACTTTATTTCCCACTTATAGAGTTCAACAACCCTGGGTACCCAGAATGTCATGCAGGCTAGCCTGAAGGATTGCTCGGGGTGGCCAACATTGCAGCTGATATTGGGGCCCTTGGGTGAGGAAAAAAGGTAGTTGAACATGCACACAACCCAATTATTTGTAATCCAAGCTGGATGGCTCAGTTCATTGCAAGAACCCAATAAATGAAAACAATTAGATGGTACCACAATGATTTTAGCTTTCGTTGCAGGGAGCTACCCTGATTTGTACTCACGCTACCAGGATCTGACTGCACTGCAGGCGATATGTAGACCTCGTGGTGATGATCAAGGGGGCCGGGGGAAGCTGGGCTGACACGACGCACCTCCTGATAGTCGCAGCCTGCTCGATGGCATTGTGCAGGGGTCAAATCCCCAAGTCGGTCTCTCGCCAAAAGGTCTCTGGTGCAGGAGTAGTGGCCTAGGCCGAGATGGCAGGGCCCAGACAGAATGAACAGTTCTGGCAAAGTTCGTGATCTTCTGGTGAAGCCTCCAGTTGGCATAATGGATTCCTCCATGGGAGAGCAGGTCTCAGCCCATGAAAGGCATTCAGCACATTTGCAGCAATAACCACCTCAGGAAACAGTTTGGATTTAGCCCAGTTTCAGTTTAAAGAGATTAATTAGGTTGTGGATATGCACCTCACATAGAAGTGCCTTACCTCTGCGAAAAGGTTTTTAGCCCTAGTTAACTTCAAATGCCCTATTAATTTTGATGCAGGATTACTCGTAAAATCTCCAGCACCTGGTCCCGACAACTTCCTGAAGCGAAGAGCCATCCGCACTCCACCCCCGCGCACAGCAAACATATGACAAGAGCCTCGGGAGAGAGTGGGGGCACGCTTCATTATACTGAATGGATGGTAGCTTTCCAATCATTTTTTTGTACTATAATGGTAACTTGGTGATGAAACGTGGGCACTGGTCGACTAACAAGTTACAAAAAAAAATTATTGGAGCGCTACCATCTAGTTAGTATAATGGAGCGTGCCCCCGTGCTCTCCTTAGGCTCTCATCATATGTTTGCAATGCGCGGGGGCGGAGCACGGGTGGCTCTTCGCTCCAGGAAGTCCTCGGGACCAGATACTGGAGATTTTACGAGTAATCCTGCATCAAAACTAATAGGACATTTGAAGTTAACTATGGCTAAAAACCTTTTCACAGAGGTACGGCACCTCTATGTGAGGTGCATATCTTACTTCAGTTACCTTGGTGAACCTGTTTAACAGCCTTACTGAGCAAACCTTCTGATCTGAGTATATCTCGCACACAAGCTGGACCGATCACTTCAGGAGCAAGTCTTCAGTCCAAATCGTAAGTTGCACTAAGACTTGTTCTTGTTGCCGCAGTTCCAGGTTGGAATCGGACAAGTCCGACTTCTGCAATAGGCAGTTCAGTGCAGGAGAAAGTGGCAGGAAGGCAAGTCTAGCCTCTTCTCACTGATTCCCCTACGCTCCTTCTTAGAGCAGCTGCTCAAAGGCTCAAGCTGTTCACATTTCAGCTTCCAGCTCTAACTGATCCACTGTCTCTTGGCTCACAGGGCATTTCCCTTGTAAATCCAAAGGTTTGATTGGCTAAAGGAGCTGCCAGTTGCAATAAGGGCTCTCCCTCCAGGTCCATTTAGGCGTCAGCAGTAAAACTACAAAAACTACAGCTTTCCTAACCACAAGACCCCTGGGGACAGGATCCGTTTTGGATCCCCAGTGGTTTGATTGGTCCAATTACTGGAAGTCCAGACCCTAACATGGTGGCTCCCATCCAGACGTTCAAGCTGCAATCAAAGCAGGTTAGACACACTTCTCTATCTTTAATATAACAGCAGATAAACAGTAAACAATCACAGTTCCTATATAGGCTCCCTCTGCGTAAGTAGCGACTGCAGAATCGAGCAAATTAGATCACTGTCTTGCTAGTCGCAAGCCCCAACTCACTCGGATCCAGCACAGACCAATTTCTAAACACAGATTAGCTATTCTCTTAAATGGACAGGTGCAGAGGCTCAACATGGCACTCTCACACAAAGACACAGAACTACTTAAGACAGGACACCAGCCTGACAGTGGGCATTAAGGAGCCCAGGAAGACATTATAGTAAACCCCAATTTGTAGGGGGGTTGCACATGGCATCAGTGTTGCTCTTTATGTTCAAGTGGCAGCATCATCCTTCAACATCTCCCTTCTGCCCACAATGTTATTTGCTGTGCCTTCCCTTTTCTCCAAAGTAAACCCAAAGTGATTTTTCAACAGATGCAGTAGGGGTGATCGGATTTGGTGGCATCTGTTCCGTGTGCATCCATCGGATTATCAGAAATTCAGATTCTGACTCCTATTCTGATGCAATTGCTGCATATGTCAGAATCACCGGAATCAGAATTTTGGATTTTGTGTCTGACTGCTACAGGAACCTCCTTCCTCAGTTGGCACAGGGTTTTGTTCCATTTGGTCCCCACTGAGTCAGTTGTTCTTTTCAGGAGGGAGACTGTAAATAGTACCTGATGGTGGGGACAGAGCGGAGGATTAGCTGAGGAAGGATTGAGTACTGTAGGGCAGATGGAAAGGAGGTGAATGGACCCCTACCCCGATCCTGATCCAAGAAAAGATGATGAGGCAAGTGTCCATCAGCCTCCAGCAGCAACTTTGTGGAGGGGTCTTGAGACTGAGAAAGGCAGCGGGGGGGGGCAGAGGGCATCCCCATCCCCACTTGGCACATGACACTAGTGGGCAGGCAGCCGGGCAAATCATGGCAGGCTGCAGCGGCCAAGTGTGATGGTTCGGACTCTGTTGCAGACGGATGGAATAACTGACAGTGTGGCCATCAGCAGGTTGATTCGGGGATTAGGATCGGAATCTGTTGGGGAAGGACTGGGAGTCCTATTGGTTGGAAGGGGGGCTTTTGAAGTAGAATACAGAATAGGATCCTGATTCCAACTTTTTTCAATTTAGAATTTTGTGCCCTTACTCTCCAAAAATCCTAAATCCAAATTTTAGACCAGAATCTGATTAAATCTGAGTCTGAAATCCAGTCATCCCTAAAATGCAGCAAATTAGTTACTGTAAAATTATAATGAAGCTTGGGGGTCTGGGGGCATCATGCACCTCCATAAAATTTGAAATTTTACCTTCAAATGGTGGCTTTTCCTACATTTTAATGGTGAAAAAAGTGTTTAAAAAGTCTGGATATCACCTATACTTCTTACAGATGTGGAAAGATTTGGTTACAGGATCCCACCCCCCCAGAGGAAAAACAGACCCCTCACACACACACACACACACACACTGCTCAAGGATAAATATTTTGTTCAGGTACAGGTAATGCGTAGGCAGTAGTATCAGTCACAGGCTGTCTGAGCTTGCTTGCCACAGACCCGTCTCAGAGCCTAGATAACTAATGCACTTAGATTGGAAAGTGCTGGCAATAGTTCTTTGAGCTCCCTCTCACTCAGCTCTCTAGTTGTTAGAGCCCTGTGATTCAATGATGTAACAAAGTTAAGTATACTAGTAAGTGCTGTGTGATAATAATATTTCTTTGAGCTCCAGCTCACACTCTCGGCTCTAGCTGTTTCTGTAGCCCTGTGATTTTATCAAAGTTAGTAACGAAAGTTAAGTCTACTAACAGCATAGTAGCACAGAACTTAAATGATGTGCCACTGTGCTGGTAATTTTTTTTTTTTAGCTCCCTCTCCGATCTAGCTGTTTCTTTAGAGACCTGTGATTTAATGAGGTACTAAACACATTTAAGTTTACTGCTCTGTTTGACAAATGCAGAGCAGAACAAGGCAAGCACAAGCCGCAAGCACAGACGGTCCTACTATTCTCTTGGAACCACCAAACAACTGTGTCTGTGACTCTCTTGCTATACTTGGATCTGTACTTCGATTTTGTAGAATGGACAGAAGGCATGTGCCCGTATTGCCCATCCCCTGCTGTAGCGGGTCACTTTGCTTCCATGATGCTGCACAGCCTTTTGGACTACTGAGTACCACGTGTGTATCTAAACACATCTCGTGTCTGTACAGTGACTGGCTGTGCAAGCAATGCTGATTGTTGGCACAGAAACCAAAATGCAGTCCCCAACCCCCCTTATGTCAATCATTCCCCAAAGAAAATCACAGCTTCTTTTTTTCTCAACAGTGAAGCAATGATTCTTTGTATTTTGATGTGGAAAATGATTTTTTGGGGGGCTTCAGCTTATATTAGAGGGGCTGTAGCCTCCCCAAAAACAGCCTGGTGACGCTACTGGCTTCCAGTACCGCTCCCAACTCCTTATAAAATCCTGCAGCAAACCCATCCAGTCTGGCAGCCTTCCCCTGCTTTAATGCCCCAGTGCCCCTATGTAGTTCAGCCCTTGTAATTGGCACTCCCAGCATGGCCCTTTGTTCCTTCATGGCTTCAGGGATGTCGAATCCAGCCAGGAAGATAGCAGCAGCAGCATCCGCTGAACCTTGGTATTCTACCTAATATAAAGTTTGGTAAAAGTTGCAGAGTATCGTTTTAATCCCTTTGACTTGAGACTCCACCCTTCCATCAGGACCCCTTAGTGCTGCAACCCTATTAGAGGTGTGATGGCCCTTAACCAATCAAGCTCCAAACATCCTCTGATGGGCAAAATATAGCGACATTTTAGCTTCCCCTGCATACGGAAAATGTAGTGCTTCTCTTGTGGCCATAAGTTCCCTCAATGCTCCAGCATCTCCCTTCTCTACCACCTGAGCCTAGAGAACTTTTAGCGTATCCTCCAATTCTTTCCTCTTTTTTTTTTTTCCTTTTCTTTTTAAGGGTAGCTGCATGTTTAATAGTTGCCACTCCCACATAAATACTTTGCCAGTTTCCCAGAACAACCTCTTAGAGGTAGTTGTGCATGCGCTGGTGGCCATGTACCGTTTATATTGCTCCTTGCAATACTGCCTTAAATCCTCATTTTCCAGGAGATAGAAACATAGAATTGAACAAGATGGCTGCCAGGCTGGGCGTGCTACTGCTGCTTCTCTCTGGGAATGTTAATTTTATTTAGTTTTATGTGGTTATTTTATTTATTTTATTTCAGTTTGTGTTGTTTTTCTTTTCCGTTTATTCATCGGACCCCACCGCCCGTTTTTTTCGTTTCATTCTCCGCATACTACAAGCGTTTTTGCATGTGCTGATTGTGCTGACAGTGCTGAATGGGCGTTTTGCGTGTGCTGACTGTGCTAACAGTACTGACTGGGCTTCTTTTCTGTTCAGCTTGTGAGAAGTTATACGAGCCATTGGCACAGGTGTGTGAAGGTCGAGGTTGTGGAGAATTTTTGCCTGATCCTGGCTGGTCCCCGAGGAGTGCTCAGTCAAGTCATGCTTGCGGAGAGTTAGCAGGAAGGACCTCAGAGTGTTGGATTCGTGCTCTCCCCTGCCTGTGAGGAGCTGCACGCACGTGTGGAAGGCGAGGGCTGTGGAAGAACTGAGAGTTTTTGGGGATCTGTGCTTGATTGGGTGACTTTTCTGCACTTTCTTTGTCCACCCCTTGAATTTTGGGTGGTGAGTGTCTATGACTGGTGAAGTACTGCTTCTTCAACTCATCTCCCCGTCCTTTGGTCTTTTGTGGGGTGTTTTCTCTGCTGAGATTTGCAGCCCCACGAGGGGCTTGGTGTTGTTACCCGGCCGGGGAGCCGGCTGGGGTATCTCGCTCCCTTGGACCCTTGGAAACTGCTGCAATTGCAGCCTTAGGGTCCTTTGGTGTGGGCTGCTTTATTTCTCTTGAGAGCACCCAGCATTAAGTAAAGGGGCTTGTTGGCGAAGGAGTTTCTTCTAGTAAAACTGTTTTGTCGACTCAGCCTTTGGATTTGTTTTTTCTTTTGAACTAGTCGGGTTTTGGCGGCTCCTGGCTTTGGCTTCATCTAATTCTGGGCCTGTATTGAAGAGACTGCTGACTCCCTCCTGACTGTTTCCTGTGGATTGTTTCATTTTCTGTTGCCTGGATGATCGGGTGGTGAGAGAAGACCCTGCATCCATATACTTTATTTATTTATTTTTGCTTTGTTGGAGTCTACAGTTTTTTCTGCCCTGGCAGTGAGAAAGACTGTAACTATCCTCTCCCCAGTTGTGAGAGGACTTGGGGGGAGGGGGGAGAGGTGGTTATAATTTCATTTTCATTTTGTGGACTGGAATAACTTTTGTTCTGTTTTGTATTTATTTGTTGTTGCTTGTTGTAATTGTTTGTTTACTCTCTCTCTCCAGTGGTGAGAGGACTTGGGGGAATTATTTCTTGTATTTTATTGTATTATGTGTTGGGTTTGGGGGTGAGAGTCCCTAAGCTTTGTTTTGTTATTTATTTGTTTTGTGGGTTATTTTGTGTTTGAGGGGGTTGTCAGGGTCTCTAAATTCAGGCTCTGACTTGATATTAGCTAACCTGGGAGTTGAGTGGGGCTTTTAAATTGTTTTCTTTTGGGGGGGTAGTATTAGTTTGTTAGTTTTATTTTGGGGTTTGTTTGTTGTATTTATTGTCTAGCAGTATAGCTTATAGCATGTGCTGGCCTTCAGCCCCCACAGTTGTGCGCTATTCATCCTCTTCTCTCCGTGCCCTTCGCCCCTTTTTATCCTCCCCCCTCTTCAGTTTGAGATCTACCAGCGATGTAGAGTGCTGGGCATTGTGCGTAAGAGAGGAAGAAGGGCATGGGGTTATGAACAGGGGAGGATGATCGAGGGGGGTCATCGTATTGGGGTGGTTGGGACCAGAAGGCGCCCTGGGGCGAAATGGAATTCAGATCATGGTTTTCCATGTCTGGTGCCCATACTCAGTAGCACCACTGATCATGGTGGGCAGATGGCCTGGGCTGCCCGCGAGGTTCGTCTGACTCGGGCGGTGTTGTGCAATGCCAGGTCCATTAAAAATAAGACCGCAATTATTGCTGATCTTGTTGGTACGGTGGACCTGGCTTGCATTACCGAGACCTGGTTGGACGATAATTCTGGCCCCATCTTGGAGGCTATGACTCCAGCGGGTACTTGGTGTTACACCGCCCAAGATTGGATCGCGGGGTGGGGGGGGTGTGATCTGTTTCAAGACCAAACTTGGCCTCACGGAGGTCCTAGTGGGGAGGGAGGGGGTTGAGTCTTTTGAGTGTATAGTAGTAGCAGGTGTAGGCTTTCGAATCGCCCTCATTTACCGTCCACCCGGTGATGAGAAGTGATTCCTTCAGGAAGTGGCGGACTTCGTCATCGATTTGGCATTTGAGTTGCCCAGATTGATGGTTCTGGCCAACTTCAATGCCTGGGTCGATGATGAACTCTCACAATTTGTTCAACACTTCCACAAGTTAATGACAATGCTGGGTCTTACACTGGTGGTTTCCTCTGCTACACATAAATTTGGACACTCTCTGGACCTAATCTTCCTTCTCGGGGTCGAGGCATCTGATGTGGGGGGGTGGAACCCGTCGAGTGGTCAGATCATTACACTGTGGGGTTTAGTTTTTGCACACCCCACCCCCAGAAGGCCTGCCCCTGTGGAGATGGTTAGGTACTGCTCCTTTGTGGGATATAGATTCCCAAGGCCTTGTGGCGGTGCTTGACCTCTCGTTCCCCGTGTTGGCAAGCAGTGATCCAGAGACTCTTGTGTCGGCCTATAACACAGCCGTTGTGGGGGCTTTGGATTTCATTGCTCCAGTTTGTGTTCGCCCCCTCTCCCTTTGCCCCAAGTCCCCTTGGTTTGATGGGACGTTGAGGGAGAGATGCGGAGACAGGGGCGAAGGTTAGAGCATTGCTGGGGAAAGTCCACTCTTGGTGCCGACCACGTTAGACTGATGGACCATTATTCGGTCTATCAATCTGCAGTCACCCGTAAGAAGGCAGAATTCCTGTCCAGGGAGATTGCGGTTGCTCAGAATCGACCAGCTCAGCTATTTAGAACCGTGGACAGACTGTGCAACCTAGCCTGTCTGCAAGTTTGGAAAGCTTGTCGCAGTTAGAGTGCGACAAGCTTGCGTGGTTCTTCACAAATAATGTGGCCGACATTAGGTGGAACTGCTGCCATCACACTCTAGGGGGGGTTTCTGTGGACCGGTGTGAGACCATGGTGCCCCAGTTTTCCTGGAGTTCCTTCAGTCATCTGGAGTTCATGGATGCCATGAGGATCATCCAGCATATGCACCCTACATGCTGTAGTTTGGACCCTGGACCGACCTCCCTAATTTTGGGTTGTATTGACATCATTGGGCCAGTCCTTGTGCAGATAGTCAGGTGCTCCTTGGAATCCAGTGAGTTTCCTAGCTCCCTGAAAGAGGCGGTGGTGACACCTCTCTTGAAGAAAGCTACCTTGGACCCTGACTGTCTCGAAAACTACAAACCTATCTCTAACCTTCCCTTTGTTGGGGAGGCGATTGAGAAAGTAGTGGCTGCACAACTGGAGGACCATTTGACCATCCATTACGTCTATGAACCCCTCCAGTCCGGTTTTCGTAAAAGACGTAGTACTGAGACAGCGCTGGTTCGGGTGCTCAATGATCTCTTGATGGCTAGAGATTGGAAGAGCCGTTCCATCTTGGTTCTCCTCGACCTTTCTTCAGCGTTTGACACCGTTGATCACATGGTGTTGATAGAATGCCTGAGGCTGCTTTGTGGAGTATCTGGAACCATCTTAAGATGGTTCACATCATTCCTCACTGGGAGATCACAAAGATTTGTGTCTGGGTTTTTTTCTTCGGATTCAACGGCTTTGGCATGCGGGGTGCCTCAGGGTTCAGTATTGTCACCCATGTTATTCGCGGTGTATATGCTACCCATCGGAGACATTGTAAGGAGGTACGGGCTGAGGTTTCACTGTTATGCAGATGATACCCAGCTCTACCTTTTTTTTTGGCCCTGACCAGGAGGGAGCTCTCTTGGTCTTTAACAGCTGTCTAAGAGAAATCCAGGAGCGGATGAATTCTAGCTGGCTGAAGTTGAACTCTGATAAGACTGAGGTACTGGTTGTGGACCCTGGTCGACAGATAGGGGGATCGGGTGGTGTTGCGTCTGCCAGAATTTTTCTTGGAGGCGTTTCTCTCCCCCGACCACTGAATGGGTGTGGAACCTGGGGGTAGTTCTTGACGATAGGCTGACTCTGCACTCGCAGGTGTCGGCAGTCGTCAAGACTTCCTTTTATCATCTTAGGAATATCGCCAGGGTTCGGCATCTTGTTCCATTTGCTGACCTTCCAACTTTAATCCATGCCTTCATGTTCTCGCACCTGAATTATTGCAACTCCCTTTATCTAGGGCTTTCTGGGGTTGAAATCCATCGCCTGCAGCTAGTGCAGAACGCTGCAGCCCGGCTTTTGATGGGTTCCAGTAGATCCTGTCACATTAATCCGGTGCTGCGCGAACTGCACTGGCCACCAGTTCAGTGGCGGATCACCTTTAAAGTCGGCTTGCTGAATTTCAAAGCCCTACATGATCTGGGCCCCGTCTATCTGAAAGAACTTCTGGTTCCCTACTGCCCCGAACGATCACTCTGCTCGGCCGACAAGGGGTTGCTAGAGGTTCCAAGGGTAAATTTGAAATCTTCTGGTGCTCGGGCATTTTCGGATGTTGCCCCCACCCTTTGGAACTCTCTACCTCGTCGGTTGCGGGAGTGCACATCTGTGGAGGGTTTTAAGAGGGGTTTGAAGACCTTTCTTTGGGAAATTGCATTTTCAGAATATTGATTGGTTTAACTGTCTTGGTTTGGCTGAATTTTTTCTAATGATTTTTAACTGTTTTAACTGTTATTCATGTATGGCACCTTGATAATTGCAAGGCGCCATATAAATAAAAAATATTATTATTATTATTAATTTGATGGCAGATAAGGAATTCTTGGGCCACCTAGCCCGCCCATTTTCCCTACCTAGTGTAATATCGTAGACCCTACTTGATCCCCAACTTAACCCTCCCTTCCCTAACAACTAAAGTTCTTTTATGCCTATTCCATAAATTCTTGAATCCCATTACCATTTTTGCCCCCACCAACCCCACTGGAAGGCTGTTCCAGGCATCCACCACTCTTTCTGTGAAGAAGTACTTCTTTATGTTTCCCCTGAGTCTACCCCCTCCAGCTTCATAACATGCCACTTGTTCTTAAGCGTCTTTTTTTCTAAAAATGCTTCCCCTCTTGTATCTTATTTATACCCGTGAAGTATTTGAAAGTCTCTATCATATCCCTCCTTTCCCTCATTTCCTCCAAGGTGTACATATTGAGGTCCTTCAGTCTTTCCTCATAGGGTCTCTGATGCAGACCCTGCACCATTTTAGGCAAGGCAATTTTATTTATAAGGTGCCCAATTCCAGAGGCTCTGGGTGCTGAACATAAATGAGAACATACAGCAGTAAATAAAAACTTAACAAAACCTTATTTAAAACCATAACAGGATTAAAATTCAACAAAATAAGGGTTTCCAGAAGTCACACTTCAAGGGACTGGCCAAAACTAAGGTTGGTATCAGCATTCAAAAGCCAGGCTGAAGAGGTGGGCCTTTAGCCTCCCCTTAAACACCTCAATTGAGGAAACCTCCTGGACTGCAGGTGGAAGCGAGTTCCACAGGGTTGGCCCAGAGACATTAAAAGCGCGATCTCCCGAGGTCTTGAGCCGAACCCTGGGAACGTTCAGGAGGCTCCTCAAGGAGGAGCGGAGGAAGCGAGCAGAGGACACTAGTGTCAGGAGCTCAGACAGGTAACCAGGACCCAGCCCATCTAGGGCCTTAAAGGTGAGAAGACCCATCTTGAAAAGGACCCTCCACCTGACTGCCAGCCAGTGCAGAGCACACAGAACTGGGGTCACATGACTAGACCTTGAAAGGCTCGTCAGTAATCGGACCGCGGCATTCTGCACTAGCTGCAGCCTGCGAAGGGTCTCTCCCATGACCCTGCAGTACAGAGCGTTGCAGTAGTAGAGCCTAGAAGTCACAAAGGCATGTACTAGCATCGGCAGGTTTTTGGGCAGAATGAGGGGCTTAATTCGGGCAATGTTCCGCAAGTGATAAAAATCACTGCTGATTACAGCTGACACCTGATCTTCAATGGTCAATCTGCAATCAAGGATCACACCTAGATTTTGCACCCTCAGAGAAACCACCAATGGAGTAGACCCCAGAATAAGTCCAGAGTCAACCCCCGGTGGTAGCCCATCACGCCTACGACCAAGCTCGATCACCAACATCTCAGTCTTAGCTGGGCTGAGTCTCAGCCAGCTGAAAGCCAAATTTCATTTATTTATTTATTGAAAAGTTTCACCAGGTAAGGTACACTGAACAACAAGTTGCTCGCCTCCTGGTACGACCTGGGGGAAAGGGTGAAGGGAGTTACATAGTATCAATGAGCATGCACAAATTACAAATATCATAAAAAACATAGATTTTGAGTGAACACATTAGCAAGAAGAGCAAATAATTGCAGAGTGGAGTAGATTAAAATCCTATAGCTATGAACTAGTGGTGTGACAGAATCACAGGTAATCATAACAGCAAGTGGGACCAATGGCCTTATACACTTCAGACAAAAATGGCATGGAGCAAACAATTGATGGTGAGATAGCAAAGTAGTAGAGAAGCGAGCCAGAGCCCAGGGCCAGGTCAGCAGGCTAAGGAGCTAGACCAATAAAGAGAGAGAGAGAGAGATGATATGAAGCAACCATATACAACTGGAGCCGGGATAGGCTCCAAATCTGTAAGTGCGTCAATTTGGTTGTGGTTAGGCAAATAGGGCATCAGGCAGGGTGTGAGAGAAGAAAGGGGGGTGCTAGGGGCAAGTGCAATTTACAGAGAGGAAGTTATGTAGAGCTTGATTTAATGAGCCAGGCGAGGAAGAGGATCGGATTTGTGTAGGAAGAGCATTCCACAGTTTAGGGAGACGATAGGAGGAGGAGGCCTGTCCACTAAAGGTGGATCTCCGGGAACAGTCAGAGTTCTGTGGTCGTGGGATCTTAAAAGTTGAGAGAGAGTGGGTAGGGGGGAGATTAGGAGTTTAGATAGGGAGGGAGTGTACCAAGCCAGTACTTAGAGATGAAATTTACGCAGTGATGCAGTCGCCTATTTGTTAGGGAAGGGAAGGTTAAAGCTCGGTACAAGTGACAGTGGTAGGTAAGGGGAGGTGCGTCCAGAGCAAACCGACAGAAGGAGTTGAAAAGAATATTCAAGTTAGCTAAGGAAGTGGCAGGAGCAGAGCAATAGACGATATCGCAGTAGTCAAAAAAAGGGAGGATCATTTTTTGGATCAGTTCACGTCTTGCCTGGGGCGGGAGGCAGTAGCGGTTTCTATATAAAGCTCTGAGTTTGGGGCAAAGTTTTTTTATTATGGCATCTATGTGGGCTGAGAAAGTGAGATGTTGATCCAGCCAAATGCCCAGATACCTGAACGACTCGGTGGCAATTATAGTTGCCCCATCGAGGGTAGTGAAAGAGGGGGCAGACTGGAGCCTTGACAGTTTCTGACGCATGCCGAATGTCATGGACACAATTTTCTTGGCATTTAGGAAGAGTTGGTGAGATTGAAACCAGCTCTGGACATTATTGAAATCACTTTGGAGCCTGGAGGTGACATCCACGGGTGAGGACCCTGTGGAGAAAAGAACCATATCATCAGCATACATATGTATAGAAGATGAGTTACAGACGGATGGCAGGTTATTTACAAAAATGGAGAAGAGAATCGGGCCTAGTATGGACCTTTGAGGGACACCAGAGCATATGGGTAGAGGAGGGGAGATGTTGTCTGATATTTTTACAGACTGTGAGCGGCCTTTAAGGTACGTGCTGAACCATTTTATGGTGTGTTCAGACAGCCCATCAGATGAGAGGGAGCAGAGCAAGAGGGAATGGGATACAGTGTCAAAAGCTTTAGCAAGATCAATAAAAATGGCAGTGGTGATGTGACCGCAGTCCATGCCTGTCAGGATTGCATCAGTGATTAGGAGTAGCGAGGTAGTAGTGGAGTGATGTTTATGGAACCCAGATTGATATTGGGTGAAGAAATTAATGTCACTGAGGTATGAGGATAGTTGGTCTAGGACTAGATGTTCTTGTAGTTTGGCTAACGTCGGGAGGAGTGATATAGGGTGGTAGTTCTCGAGGGAGGAGGAGTCGCCACCCTTTGGGAGAGGGAGGACGATTGCATGTTTCCAATCAAGGGGAATTTCCGCCAATTAAAACGAGA
This sequence comes from Neoceratodus forsteri, assembly GCA_016271365.2. Lineage (NCBI taxonomy): Eukaryota > Metazoa > Chordata > Ceratodontiformes > Ceratodontidae > Neoceratodus > Neoceratodus forsteri. Next base: position 1,737,162,059 of record CM057449.1, read on the forward strand.
GATTAAGAAGGACAGTCAGTGGGGGAGCAATGGCCGAGGCAGACGGGTTTAATAACTTCAGGTCCAATCCATTGTGGGAGTTACCTTGGCTCGGGTTAAGGGCTTCCAAGGCCGTCAGCATGTCAGTTGTCAGGATTTAGAGAAAGAAAAACCGAGCGGTGGGGCTGATGGACATCTAATAGATGCAGAGGTCGACTGGTTTATGGTTGGGAGGGAGCCTAACAGGGCAGAAGCGCATGAGGTAAAATGTGAATTGAAAGCTGTGGCAACACTAGGGTGGTCAGAGATGACAGTATTGATTATTTTAGAGGAGGGGGAGGGACGGGGAGCCTGTGGGGAGAAAAGAGTGAATTACCTTCCAGAATTTGGGTGGGTTGTTTATATTAGAGTTAAAGGTAGAGCCGAAGTACTCAGCCTCGGCCAAACGAGTGGCTTTTATGCATTTGTTTCTGAGGACGTGGTAGGCCTTATAAGCTTTAAGAAGCATTGTACTTTTATGGAGCTTCCTGGCTGCATCACGCGCCCTTTGGCAAGCAGTGAGTTCTGGAGAGATCCAGGGGAGGTAATTTCCACGGACGCGAACCCAGCGTAACGGTGCATGTTGATTCCAGACTTCAAGGAATCGGTCTCTGAAGTATTTGGCTGCGACATCTAGGTTGCTGGCAGCAGATATGGGTGCCCAGTTAGTGTTGATCAAATCGTAAAGAAGCGGGGCAATGTTCAGGGATTTGTAAGAGTGGATTTGTAAAGTTTTATAGGGGACTTTGACTTTGTGAGCTCTGCGTACCAGGAAAGTCATGCAATAGTCACTGAAGGCATCTGCTAGGGTACCCGATTTAATGACCCTATGGATGTGAGTGGTAAGGGGCCCAGTCGATGAGGGATTGGTTTCCCGTCTTATAGTTTAACCTAGTCGGATCTTGGATAATTTGGGTTAGGTTGAGCGCATATATAGCATTTAGCACTTTGCTAGGTATGGTAGACCAGTTTATGTTGAAGTCGCTCATAATATATCATTCACCAGCAGAAGAGTGGCTAGTTAAGGTGGCTATGAGGTCAGTAGCAATTTATGGTTGTGAGCCAGGACGGCAGTAGGCACCTGCTACAAAGACAGGTTTGGAGAAGGGGAGAGATATTTGCAACAGCAAAGCCTTATAGGTTTTGGGTATAGCACTAGAAAAGATGGAAGTGAATTGGATGGAAGAGGAGACGTAGATAGCTACTAGGCCTCCTCGCCCAAGCTGGTCCTGTCGTAATATGGTGAAGCCAGGAAGAGTCAGAGACAAGCTGCAGATATTTTCATTTAGCCAGGATTCGGAAATTATAATTATATCCGGGTTGAGTGTAGCCACCAGTGGCTGTAGCAAGTCTACTCTAGGGAGAAGGCTACGTATATTGATATGTATTATTTTAAGGCCATTTGGAAGAGCTGTGAGATGTGGTTCAGGTCTATCAGCAGGAAATGGTTGAGCTGGGCCAGGGTTGGGGTTAATGTCACCAGCCAATAAGAGTAGGAGGGCATTAATAATATAATGCAGTTTTGCACTCTTGAACCAGGAGGAGTTGTGTAAGAGACTGGAGCTGGGGCATTGACTAATAGGTAAGGGGGCCAGGAGCTAAGCAGCCATATAAGAGTAATGTATATAGGCAGCTGGGCAAGAGAGGGGCAGGGGCGAATGAGTGAGTGAGTAAGTCCAGGAACTAGTAATGTGAGAGGGGGAGTTAGCCTTAATATACGCAGGAGGAGGGATATTGTTACGTTTCTACGGATAGAATAAGGGATTATGGGCAGAGGGGGAGAGCAAGTTAATCAAGCAACACCAGAATGGTGAGGTATAAAGTTGAGGGCAGCATCTTGGTTAAATTATATGATTACTTTTTATTTAGTAGCCAGATTGTTACAGGCCCCAAATAAACCAGTGTGACAGGTTAGCCTGCCAAATAGGATAAGCCCGAGGACACCGGAGTGGTGTCAAGTCATTGATTTTAGCCAGACAGATGCTAAGCATATCAGTCGCTCCCAATGTTCCGGGTGCAAAAGACAAATACAGTTGGGTATCATCTGCATAGCAGTGAAACTCCACACTGTATTGTCTAATGATCTCACCCAGGGGCAGCATGTACACTGCGAACAACATCGGCGACAAGATCGAACCCTGAGGTACTCCACCAGACAGAGGCATTGGGGAGGAGGAGGAGAAATTCCCTAACACCACCTGCTGCACTCTGTCCGAGAGATAGGACTCAAATAATTTGATGATGGTGCTAGCGAGTCCACAAAACTAAGAGTCGATCAAGAAGCATGGCGTGATCCACAGTGTCAAAAGCCGAGGAGAGATCGAGGAGCACAAGAACTGACCTGTCTCCTCTATCTCTAGCCCTAAGCAGATCATTATGCACTCTCACTAGAGCAGTTTCAGTGCTGAGCCTGGCCCGAAAACCTGACTGAAATGGCTTGTAGATATCCGAGGACACCAGGCGATCCTCAAACTTATGTGCCACCAATTTCTCAACAACCTTGCTCAAAAACGGCAGGTTGGAGATCAGACGGTAGCCCTCCTCTGGACCGCCTCTACTTTGTCTGTGTCCTTCCAGAGATGTGGTCTCCAGAATGGGACACAGTACTCTAGGTGAGGTCTAACCAATTGTAACAGCCCTATGACTCACCTTGGCTGTTCTGGAGCCCTTGAGGCCCACACAGCACACATCTCTGAGGGGGCCAGCCTGGGTTGGTAAGAGAATAATAGAGTAGTGCAGTGCCTCCACCTGGGGAAGTGGCAGGGAATATCTGTGAACAGACTGCAGGTTACCACCCCCCAGGAAAATACTTAAGCTGCCCCCAGAACATTTCCCCACACAGTGAGAATTTCCTCTTTCAGCAATAATGCAATATAACAGCATATAACATGAGAACAGTAACAGTAATTTATTTTAGGGCAGGGGAGAAGGGGGGAGGAAACACACAACCGCAATAACAGGCTGAACAGTTGTACCCTAATCAATCCCCCACCTCCCACCTGCAGGTACACCCATCTTTCCCTTGGCAGCTGCCTGCAAAGTTGATACAGTCTTTTTGGTGGGCACCTCACCGCGGTGCTGATGTTGACGCAGGGATTTCTCATTGGGGCCCAGTACTTTTAAACACAACTTTGTTTAACTTCAGGTCTGGTTGCAGCTTTGAGGCACAGTCCTGCCCAAGACCCAATCCCCTGTTTTTTTGCCTAGCTGACTAGCTAATATTCCCCCTCTGAGCCCAGAGGTACTTACAGTTCTGTAGATCAAGCAGGGGATTCCAGCAGGCTGGATCTGATCAATCACAGTACCATGAAGGCATCTCTTGTGGCGCACCACAGCAGTAATGGCTGACTTGAAGAGGTTGAAGAACTCTAATCTTCACCTGCCTGGCCTTGCCACCTTCACCTCTGAGGCCTTTGTAGACAGTGTTCACCAGGCAGGCCTCTTGTCGTCGTCTTTGCTGAGTCTTCTCTCCATTTGTCTGGGGACAGGGCAGTCTGGGTTCCCCAACTAGTGGCTTGGCATACTCCTTCAAACAGTAGCTTAGAGGGGCTTTGGCTCAGTCTCTGGTCCCAGCTCTCACACTGCAGTTTCTTCAGGCACTCACTGTGGCTGGGCTTTCACTCAGTCTCAAGCCTCAGCACACACAGTCTCTAGGATTGCAGCAAAACGCAATTCTTGCACAGTCTCTAGGCTTTCAGTAGATCACAATCCCAAACAACGCTTACCCCACCGAGGGGAACACAACTTGCTTGCACTGTGCTTCTTTCACTGCTGTAGCACTCACTCACAAGCTGAGACACTTCTCCCTGCAGCCAGTCTCTCGCTATCTGGGCTTTCAGGCTGAAATCTCCTCAATTCTCTCTCTTCAGCAGAAAATCTAGGCTCTCCCTGCTCTGCCTGCATGGGAGGTCTCTCTGCCGTAATAGTCTGAAGTAGAACTTCCTGTGAAGTCCAGGGGACTGGCCTTGGGCTAGATAGCCCTTCAGCAGTCTCTCCTGCACTCCTCATTCCTTGCAGTTTCAAACTGAAAAAACCCTTTGGTGGGCAGAGCAGCAACATTTATAGTCTCTCAGTAGTCCCTCTCTGATTGACTGCTGTTTGCCTGGGCAAATTCAGTGCTCTCTGATCCTATCCCAACAGTCCCCTTGCCTTCTCAGTCCCAAGGGGGCTGCCATATTTGTTTCTTTGAGTCCCGGTACTCAGTCCTTTATATTTCTTGATCTTACTTCGAGGAAACTTTTGCAGTAGGCCAACACAGGTAGGACTTAGCTGCCAGACACCAGAACCACAAGGAAACTTTCTAGCTAGCAGTCTACTGTGGGGACAGCCCACCACCACCGTCACCGCTGATGCGGCCTATCCTATAAAGGCAGGTGGTCCCCTACACCCTCCTCAGTTCCTTCCTGTCATCGACCCATGCATGTCGGACTACTGAAGCTGCCGCAGCTAAAGTCGACCGCCATTACCTGCGTCTGCCGTGCTTTTTATTTTTGCCATTTTCTTTAGTTCTAACATTGAGTTTTCAGTGTTACTGACTTCAGCTTTATGTCTTCTCTACCTGCTTCATCTCCTGTCTGCTCCGCTGAGTATGCCTGTGGCAAACAAATTCCAGAAAAAGACAGACAAATTGCTTGCATCCTGTGCTTAGGCCCCAGCCACGACACCGAAGCGTACCAGATCTGCCAGATGTTTAACCAGGTCACTTGGAGAAGCTGCCCCAAAATTCTAGAGAGCCATCTGATCAAGCAGAAACTTGTCATGATGGAACAGGAGCTGCAGACCAGGAGCTCATCGGCTTTGCCAGCCCAGTTCCCTGGGGCTTCCTTCTTCTCCCAGTCCTGGGAAAAATCTAGCGGGAAGCATAAACACAGGGACAAACACCAGGACTGGGCTTGGTCAGCTTCCTGCTCGCAGTCCCCTTATAAGTCTTCAACCGCATCTGGGTCTTCCTAACATGGGGGGTCGGCTTCTTTGGCCCCATCTGCCCTTACTCCTGCAGGGCTACTCATGGTCCCACTGCCTGCACTTATCTTGGTGGTGGGTGGTGGCTCCTTAGGGCTGGGGACTATGTTTCCTGCTCCCCAGCCCCTGATGCTCAGGTCTCTGACTTCTTCTGGCTTCTTTGCCATCACCCCTTGGCCCCAGAACTGCCTGTGTTGGTCCCCTCAATGGGTCCATCACCAGTCTTTCTCGGCAGTGGCCGCAACAGGCTACTGGTGCCTCCCCAAGACCGGTGTCGCCTCTGTCTTCGCCAGGGAGGTCTTTTTCTCCCCCGACACTCATCTCTCCTCTCTCGACACCTGTGGATTCCCCTCTCATGCTTCTTCAGCCTGCATCCACTGGCCCGGCACCAGTATTGCCTCTGCCACAGCCTGTGGGCCAGGCGCTAGCTCTATAGCCTGTGCCTGCCGGATCACTGCTGAGGTACCCTATGCTGGCCTTGTCTTGCCCAATGCCACCCTTTCCTCACTTGGCACCAACTTACCCGTATCCATCGATCTATAACTATAATGCGCCGGTGGTCTGTAATGCTGTCTTTACTTCATGGTGGTCTTTCATGCAGAAGCAGGTCCCTAGTCCTCAGGGCCCACCTCTGGCTACCCCTCAGCACCCCACTGGGGATCCCCCCCCCCGGACCTAGTGCGGTCAGGTCCCAGTTCCCCATGCACACCGGGGCACAGGCCTGACACCAGTTCTTGTGGTTACCAGGATGGGTGTCTGCCAGTTGACAGAGAGCTGGATGAGGAGGATGAAGATGGCTCTGACTATTCTGAGTCTTCCTCCATTCAGGGGGACTCGTCTTAGGGCGAATAACCAGCTAAGGTGGTCTCCAAGTCTCCTCCTGATGGACCCTCCTTCATGGACATCATGGGGCACATCCAGGCCACCAGGGGCTTGGAAACTGAGGAGCAAGACCCGGAGCTACGTCGGCTAGCCATTTATTTGTGGAAGCCCGATGCCCTCCACTTGCTGGTGCCTCCCTTTATTGACTCTTACGAGGATGTCACCAGGGCAGCTTGAGATCACCCCTCTTCAACCCCAGCAGTGCCTAAGAAAGCCGAAAGGCACCACCATGCTGTAGCTGGCAAGCCCTTTTTAGGGATATGGCCTAAAGCTGACTCGTTCGTCATCAATGTGGTGCACGACTGCGCTAAAAAAACCCAAGCACCTCAGCTCACTTCTTCCTGACAGGTAGTCAGGACAGCTGGATCACCTGGGCAGCAAGTCTTTGCTTCTTCCACCCTGGCTATCCGGGCCATTAATTATTTTGCTCATATGGTCCAATACCAGAACGTCCTTTGGGACCAGGCCAGGGAACTGGTTCAGGCTTTGCCTGATGATCCCTCCAATAAACAGCTCACTCAGATTCTCAAGAGGGGCTCAGATGTGGGGACCTATGTCCTTCAGGCCACCTGTGATGCAGTTGATGCCTCTGGCAGAGGGGCTGCTGCTGGCGTCTGTCTCCCAGAGCTACTCTTGGCTCCATGTGTCCGGGTTTGCCTCTGATATGCAGTCCAGTATTTTGGACACCCCCTTTTGGGGTTCTGTCCTTTTGGAGGGGGGATGTCTAGGATCTGATCTCCTCCCTTCAGGAATCAGGCTGGGCCCTCCACTGACATCCACTTGCTTTACCATACCCAGCCTAAGTCTGGTCAGAAGCTGCCGTTTCACTGCTCCTCCTGCAGACAAGCCTGCCCACCCTCCAAAGGTCAGCGCAAACGCAAAAGGGGGCACCTGCCCCTACTTCCTGACTTCTTGGCTGACCCCCCTCCCCCCGGAAGGGGTTCAGAGGGAGGCGGTCGGGGTCAGTTCTCTCTTTACCTTGACAGGTCACGAGGCATTACCTCGGACAACTGGGTTCTGCAGATCATAGAACATGGCCACACTCTAGAGATTCTCGAATGGCACCCAGAAACTCCTCCAGGCAACTCCTCCGACCCCCTGCCTCATGTGCCCCTCATTTGGGAGGAAATACATGCTCTTCTGCAAAACAGGGCTATAGAGCCCATCCCTCCAGCTCAGTGGGACGCGGGGGGGGGGGTTCTTCTCCCACTTCTTCCTGGTCCCCCAAGAAGATGAGAGATCTCTGGCCCATCCTGGATCTGAGTCATTTGAATTTGTACATAGAGTACAAATGCTTCAGAATGGTCACCCTTTGTGGCTTGTTGCCACTCTTGCACTGGGGAGACTGGCTGTGGTCTCTGAACATGCACAATGCATATCTGCGTATCAAAATTTTTCCTTCTCATCCGTGCTTCCTCTGCCCCATTTCCAGAGAGCCCATTTTCAGTTCAGAGCCCTCCCTTTTGGCCTGTCCTCAGCTCCAAGGGTTTTTACAAAGTGCATGGCAGTGGTAGCGGCTGCCTTGAGGTGGCAGGGCTTCTAGATGTTTCCCTACCTGAACCAGTAACTCCTAGCTGCCATCCAATGACCATCTTGTCCAGACTCTGGAGCATACCTTCTGCTTTTTCCAGGCCTTGTGTATCACCATCAACAGGCTAAAGTCCTGCTTGTCCCTCTGCCAACACCTCCAGTATATCAGGGCAGTCCTGGATACCACCCAGGGCATGGCCTTTATGCCCATGGGCAGGGGGAAATGCCTGATGGCCCAGGCCTGCCTGGTTTCCTCCAGTTGACAGGTTCCTGCCAGGATAATGCAACAGCCATTACCACAGTTCCCCTTGCCTGCCTGCTGATGCGGGTACCTCAGTGGACACTGAGAGTCCAGTGGGACCAACGCACAGATGACCTGGGTCAGATGGACATGGTCTCCGATCCAGTCAAGAGAGTCCTGTCATGGTGGCTAGAGCTGACCAACCTGCTTTGGGGGATCCCCTTTACCATCTTGGCCCCTCGTCAGATCCTCACAACGGACGCCTCTGGTCTGGGCTGGGGAGCTCACTTGGATGCTCACCGGACTCAAAGCACCTGGTCAGATGTGGAACAGGGTCTCCACATCAATGTTTCTGGAGATGTATGTGGTTCTATACGCTTTGCAGGCCTTCCAGACTCATCTCCTTCCCAGTCCACTCTTTGTGGAGATGGACAGTATATGCATGGTGTATTGCATCAAACTGCAGCAAAACAGCTCCACTGCAATAGAGTGTGTCAGGTAACACAGTACGGTAGCAAATGCACAAAACCAGCACCACTCAGACTGTTGTCAAAAAAGGCTTCCTTTATCCAATTCAAACAAAGCATAAAATCCGCCATGTCCACAAGCCAGCGGGTGGTTCAAAGATCCCCTACCGGTTTTGCATGGTATGCGTCATCAGGAGGATGCTTTGTTTGAACTGAATAAAGGAAGCCTTTTTTGACAACAGTCTAAGTGGTGCTGGTTTTTTTTTTTTGGTTTTTATTTACTTTTTTATTTATGTATTATATGTAATATAGCATGTACCATATAACATACATCACAATATGAGACATTTGTCTTAGATCACATTTAAATTCAAGATATTATTCATAGGAGTATACAGTATTAAGTATTCAATCCATGTGACTCACAACACCTAGTTTATCATAGGATTAATTCACTGGCTAGATAATAGTGTAGGCTATAACACTCTCACCTATGTATATTTCACAAACAGTTTACCTCTATTTCTGCCCCTTGTAGGATACCTAAATGATAGTGGAGGGCTGAAACATCCTAATGAGTGGAGACTATAGCAGGTGTTATAAAGACTGCCTTGACTCAATTAAGTTGCATATCACCCTTGCCATTATTATCAGTCCAGCTAACTGACAGGGAGACAGGTTATCAGTAGAAAAATTCAAACAGTTCACAAATTGAGAGGGGTAAAAGTCCCCAAAAGATAGGGTATCCGTCACTAGGCAGGTGATTCAATAACAGGCTGGAACTTTAAGATCACCAACATGGCTAACACAGCATACTAAACAATCTCGACGGTAAGTCCCAACCAGAAACACCATTTCTAGGGACATGGATATGTTGTTCATCCACACTGTCTGGCAGGTTCCTTGCCGCTTTAAATCTTGCCGGAAGGTCTTCAAGCTGGCTCCTCCCACCCACCCAGGTGGTAAAACTCTCGGCTCCGCCCCATGACGTCAGATCTTCCTTACCGCTTGGAAGCTCAGGTTCCCTCCTTAACGCTCTGCGTATAGACTGGATCCTAATTCTTCGGTTCGCCCGAAAATAATTCTAAAGTTCTCAAGACTTCGGTCTAATTACTCCCTCGTGGCTGCGATGGACAAATCGACTCCCGGATTTTGGCGGTGCCCATGCGGGCAGAAGATGTCCAGGACGGACCCGCACTCCACGTGCGTCTACTGCCTCGGCCTAAATCATGACCATGAGCCCTCACGAGTTATGTCAATTGTTTTAGCCAGCGTCCTAGAAGACCGCGCTGCCTGGTTACAGCTTGGGTGCCCCAAGAAGCGCTACCCACCGGTGAAGTCCAAGGAGGCCTGTTGGGCGGTGTCCGTGGCAGCTGGCTCGGCTGAGCAACTCGAGCAGATGATCGCCCTTGAGGAGGAGGCGGCCCAGGCCGCATCCTCATCTTCCTCGATCACGGCATTTATCCCGCTCTCTCTGGGATCCTCCGACACAGCTTCTTTTAAGGAGTTTGCCAATCACTTTCCATGAAGGGAGAGGGGCCATCGGGACACTCTTCTCGGTCCAAAAAGAAGGACTCAAAAGGTAAGTCCTACCGTTGACGTTCATGGGAGCTGGAGAGGTCCCTTCGGACAGTGGAGCACTCGACTTGATTAGGAGTTCTTGACTAAGGCGCTGGCTTCGTAAGATGTCCCCATCAGGTCAGCGGACGAGACACCCGTTGATGCGATTGAGATTTTTCTCGACCCGTTGGATGGGCTGTTGACTGGAGAAGCCGACAACCCTTCTTCACCGGTTCTCCCGGTGGAGACCGAGGACTTGCCTGCGCCTCCCATGGTGGAGTCCCCGGTCAAGGCTTCTGAGCTGAGGGAAGAGCGGGTGTCCCCCGCTCCCTCCCAGACCCGTCCTCGGAAACACTGAGGGTCCCAGTCTCGGTCTTGGACCCTGTCTCGGTCCTGCCGATCCCACCGTCATCGGCGGTCTCGGTCTCGGCACCGAGGTAAGCGGCGTCGCCGCTCGTTCTCGGAAGAGGAGATGCTTCGGTGCAAATTGTGTCAACGTTACGAGGACATAATGTGGCAGCAGTTACTTTTGTCCGGGAACAAGCTGACACTATCGTCTTCCCCGGCCATCAAGTGGCTGTCACCCAAAAGGCCAAAACAACCCCTTGCTGTAGTAGAGGTGCCCAAGCCTGGGCCGGTTGTTTGGCCGAAACCAGCTGCCCCACTGATTGGGGTGGGACCTCCGCCTCCACAACCGAAATCGGGGGCGCCGACCAAGGACTCTCGGTCGGGTCAGGGTCTGCCTCACAGGTTGTCGGTCACCCTCACTCCTGACTGTCCTTGGCAGGTGGAGGATGGCTCTGGCCCCAGGCAGCTCTTCGTGGACTCCTCGGAGTCCGACGACGACTCCTCCCTGTTTTCAGGCCCCTTGACCTGGAGTCCTCCGGGGGCAGTCGATGGATGAGAGCCCATCGTCGTTCATGGGTCTGCTTCGGCTCATCTCGGAGTCCACCAGGATGCAGCTCGAGCCCATATCCGAGTGGGCCAGGTATCCCCTAACGGAGATACTGGATTGAGGAGATTCGCCTGTTCGGCCCTGGAGTGGAAGGCCACCTCCAGCGGATCGAAAAGTCCAACGCTACCCTGGACTCGGTCACCTCCGCCCAGAAGGACAAGGGCCATCGTCAACAACATAAGTCCTTTCGCCCTTCTGCGCCTGCGGCACGTCCGACCCAGCAACACCAGCATCATGGCCAGCAGGCTCGCGCTTGGCATCCCAAAGCCAGGCCTGTGGCTTCCTCTAATAGGAAGCAGGGAGGAAAAGGCCCAGGAGGTCCCTTGGCTGGCCCCTCCTCCAGGCCTGCCCAGTGACGGGTTGAGGGGTGTCGCCCCCAGCCTCGTCACTCCCCCCTGGGTTCCCCCTGTGGGGGAACGGCTCCGCCACTTCCTTTCCGCCTGGTCTGCTATCACCACGGACCGCTGGGTGTTGGAGGTGGTAGGAAAGGGCCTGCCTCTGGAGTTCGAGCAGGCCCCGCCCTTCCGAGCCGTCGACCCTCTGGGGGCGACGGGGTCCGCAGCTGCTCTGTTGGCTCGCCGAGCCGACATTGCCCTGCTCCTCGAAAAAGAGGTGATCAGAAAGGTGGCGGATCCTCCACCAGACCCAGGGTTTGTGTCCAGGTACTTCCTGGTCCTGAAACGGACGGGGGCTGGCACCCCATTCTAGACCTGCACGACTTGAACAGGTTCCTAAGGTCTCGTACCTTCAGGATGGTCACTCTGGCTCAGATCATTCCATCCTTGAAACGAGGTGTGTGTTTCTGTTCTCTGGACCTTCAGGACGCGTTCTTTCATGTCCCAATCCGTCCGTCCCACCAGAGATTCCTCCACATCAGGGCAGAGGGATCCCTCTATGAGTTCCAGGCCATGCCCTCCGACCTTTCCCTAGCTCCCAGGGTCTTCACCAAATGTATGGCAGTGGTGACAGCATTCCTGCGGCGCCGAAGGGTCCGGGTGTACCCCTACCTGGATGACTGGCTGATTGCAGCCTCCTCCATAATGGAGGTGGAGCGGTCCAGGGATCTGGCCCTCCAGGTTTGCTCTCAGGTTGGCCTCCTCATCAGCGAGACCAAGTCGGAACTCGTGCCAGAGCAGGTGATACAATTCATTGGGGCAGAGCTTGACTCTCTACAAGCCAGAGCACGGCTCCCGGCGGACAGGGCCAAGGTTCTTTCCTCCTTTGCCCAGTCATTTCAGGTTGGGCAATTGCGCCCTGCCCAGGACATCCTGTGCCTCCTGGGCCTAGTGGCGGCCTGCACCAGCGTGGTCCGTCGGGCCCGTTGGTACATGCGTCCCCTTCAATGGGGGATGGCCAGCCAATGGTCACAGCACTCCGATCCCTTGGATCAGCTAGTGACAGTGACCCAGGGGATGTGGAATGCCCTCCAGTGGGGGACCATTCCAGCACATCTGCAGGAGGGCATCCCATTCGTCCGCCCTGAGCCGACGGTCTCTCTATCGACCAATGCCTCTCTGATGGGTTGGGATGCCCATCTGGGGGAGCACAGAGCGCACGGCCTCTGGTCCCCTTGGGAGTCCCGATGCCACATCAACCTGCTGGAGCTTCGAACGGTTCGCCTAGCCCTCACCACCTTCGCTCCATTTATACGGGGTCAAGTGGTCCAGGTCCAGACGGACAATACCACGACCATGTACTACCTAAACCGCCAGGGCAGGACGCGCTCCATGCCTCTGTGCAGGGAAGCTTTCTGTGTTTGGTCCCTCGTGCGCAGCCTGGAGGCGGATCTCCTTGCCATCCATGTGGTAGGAGCCTCCAACATTCTGGCCGATGCCCTAAGCCAGATAGGGGCTACGTCCCATGAGTGGTCTCTCCTGCCGGAGGTAGTACAAGATCTGTTCTCCCACTGGGGCTCACCCCAGGTGGACCTGTTTGCCTCGAGGGAGAATGCGAAGCTGAGACTGTTTCATGCCCGCCCCCCTCAGCAGGGCTCGCTGCAAGGGGATGCCTTCTCGAGGCCATGGACCCCAGCCTCTTCTGCCTTTCCCCATTTCCCTTGATCCACAAGGTGCTTCTCAAGGCGAGGAGGGACAGGCGCAGGTGACTCTGGTAGCCCCAGACTGGCCCCACCAGTTCTGGTATCCAGATCTCCTCAGTCTCAGCTCCAGGCTCCTGAGGCAGCTTCCGACCCGGCCGGACCTGATCTCAGTCAATCAGGGGAAGATATTCCATCCGGACCTTCAATTCCTGCACCTGACGGCCTGGTTCCTGAGTGGCTAGAGTTCCAGGCCTTGGGTCTTTCCGACGAGGTCCTCAACGTTGTTGAGGCATCCCGTAAGGAGTCGACCAGGAACTGCTATGCCTTTAAATGGAAGAGATTCTCCATTTGGTGTCAGGGCGAGGGCCTGGACCCTTCCTCCTGTTCTTTGGCTAGCATTCTGGACTACCTGTGGTCCCTTTCTCAGCAAGGGCTTTGGTCTATGACCCTCAAGGTGCACCTGGCAGCCATCTCTGCTTACCGGGCACGGGCCGGAAAGCAGTCGGTGGTGCAGGAGAAGGTGGTCGGGCGCTTTTTCAAAGGCCTTGATCACATATCCCCTCCAGTGTGAGAACTTCCACCTCCGTGGGATCTACTGGTGGTATTGACTAAGCTCATGGGCAAGCCATTCGAACCGATGCACAGGTGTGACATCTCTCACCTGTCGTGGAAGACTGCCTTCTTGGTGGCTATCACGTCAGCCAGAAGGATGGGAGAGCTCCAGGCGCTTTCCATTGAGTCTCCTTATCTGGTCTTCCACAGGGACAAGGTTGTCCTGCGCCCCCAACCGAAATTCCTTCCGAAGGTGGTGTCGGAGTTTCACCTTAACCAGGTGTTGACTCTGCCGGTGTTCTACCCCAATCACACCTCGGAGGCCGAATATGGACTCCATACTCTGGACCCTAGAAGAGCGCTCTCTTATTATAAGGAGCAGATGGCTGAAGTTCGGGGAGAGGTTTGCCAGCTGTTTGTCACCTACGCCGAAGCCGCACCTGGCAGACCTGCAGCCAAGTGGACAATAGGCAGGTGGGTCACCTCCTGCATAGATCTCTGCTATAGGTTTGTGAGCATGGATCCTCCCAGAGGGATAAGAGCTCATTCTACCCACCATACCACTGCTTCAGTGGCTGCTTCCATGGATGTCCGTATCCAGGAAATCTGCAGGGCTGCTACCTGGAAGTCAGCACACACCTTCATTACCCACTACCACATCGACCTTGAGTCATGCCGGGGTGCTGGTTTTGGGACCTCGGTTCTCCAGTCCTTGTTTCCTAAATAGGGCGTGTGCGCCTTGCCTCCCTCCTCCCAGAGAACTGCTAGGAGTCTGCCATGAATTGTGGATTGAACAACATATCCATGTCCCTAGAAATACAGGTTACTCACCTGTAACAGGAGTTCTAGGAATGGTATATGTTGTTCATCCACATAACCCACCCGACCTCCCCGGCTTCGACGCACAACCTGGCTTCCAGTGGGCTAGATCTGGCGTCATGGGGCCGAGCCGAGAGTTTTACCACCCGGGTGGGTGGGAGGAGCCAGCTTGAAGACCTTCCGGCAAGATTTAAAGCGGCAAGGAACCTGCCAGACAGTGTGAATGAACAACATATACCATTCCTAGAACTCCTGTTACAGGTGAGTAACCTGTATTTATCCTCTGTAAATTAAGCCCGGAAAAAGGAGAAATCCCCTTAAGTACATCACAGTCATTTGTGTCCGATTCAGAACCTGAGTCCAGAGCAATCGCTTGTTTAGTTGTTAATTTATGGGCCTCTATCAGAGTGTTCGCCCATGCAGCTGCCGCCTCGGGGTCAGTAAATACATGGTGCTTACCCACATGCTTAACCTGGAGCTTCGCAGGAAACAATAACTGGGCCTCAATACCGTTCTCAAGGAGTGATTTCTTCGTGACCTGCAAAGCTTTTTTCTTTATTTGGGATTGCGACGAGATGTCCGGAAAGAAAGCTATCCTGATGCCTTCCCAGATTGTATCACCCCTGAATCTCGCAGCACGTAGTAAGGCTATACAGGCCTCCGAATAAGACAGTGTAACAATAGCTGTAGGAGGGCGCTCATTCCTTGGGCCTCTTCTGGATCGCATGGGGATGGCAAAAGCCTTAACAGCGGTAATCCCGGAATCTGCAGGCAGTAGTGCTAAGTTTGAAAAGATCAGTTTATTAACAGCTGGCAAAATCTCTGCGGTAGATGCGAACCTCGGAGGGAAGCCCACGATACGAATGTTAGATTGCCTCTGAACATTTTCCAACACTTCAGTTTTGGCCCTCAAAAAGGTAAGATCTTGCACGAACTTAGCATTCCTAGCACTCTGGAGCTCTCTCTCAAATTTCAGCTCCGAGATAGCCGCACCATAAGCTTGCACCTTGTCATCCATTTCGGTAAACCGAGCCTCGACTGCAACTAATCAACGATTTGTTTCTTCTCCGGTGGCCTGTATTTTTTGAAGCAGAGCCATAATCTGGAGATTCGGGGCCTCACTCATCTTTGAGTCTGTAGAGGAAGATGGCCCCGGTCCTGTCCCTCTCAATGTTTGCGGCGAGGAAAGAAAGACATCCAGATTTTCAGTAGCATGCCTGTGATCCTTTTTAGGATTCATATTGTAATTCACTGGGCTTCTAAAAGCGGGATTCGTTATTTTAGGCTTCTGATCTGAAGGCGGTATGCAGAAATAAAAGATTTAGTTTCCGACGAGACAGGAGCTAAACATTAAGCAGTCGCTATGTTTGGTGCTCAAGCAGTTTCTCAACTGGTGTTGGTTTTGTGTATTACATCAACAAGTGGGGGGGACTGGACTCACTCTTACCCCTTGTGCAGGAAGGCAATGAGCGTCTGGTATTGGGCCATCAAGCACGGTCTGGAGCTCTCCACCATCCATGTTCCTGGCAGACAGTCTCAGCCTCTCCCAGTCCAGGGCTCATGAGTGGGAGTTTCTGACTCCAGTAGTTGAAGATCTCTTCAACAGATGGGACTGGCCAGAGTTGGAATTTTTTGTGTCCCCACTCAATGCAAGACTGCTGCTTTTTTGCTTGCTGAGTCCCGGGCCTGGAGTTTTCTGGCAAGATGCATTGTCCCTCTCCTGGAAGGG
Source organism: Neoceratodus forsteri (assembly GCA_016271365.2). Taxonomy (NCBI): domain Eukaryota; kingdom Metazoa; phylum Chordata; order Ceratodontiformes; family Ceratodontidae; genus Neoceratodus; species Neoceratodus forsteri. The sequence continues at coordinate 1,737,177,812 of CM057449.1, forward strand.
GAGGCTTCTGTATGCCTAACTCCCTTCCCGCTCCTGCAGCGGGCGCTGCTCAAACTTCAGTTTGAGGGGATAGAGGTGATCCTTGCAGCCCCCTTGTGGCTGCATCAGATCTGGTTCCCCTTGCTGCAGCAGCTGGCAGTGGAACCTCCAGTGCCCTTGCCCCTGTGCACCTGCTTGCTCTCCCAGGACCGGGGTACCCTGGTCCATCCAGATCTAAAATCTTTGCATCTCCATGCGTGGCTCCTGTGGACTTAGCCATCTCCCACTTTGGGGTTTCCTCTAGGGTCAGGGAGGTCCTGGTGGCCACCACAAAGCCCTCCACCAGGGCCACTTAAGCCATGAAATGGAAGCGTTTCACCCTTTGCGCTGCATCACACCAGTGGGACCCCTTCACTTATCCTGTGGATCAGGTGTTGGAGTATCTTCTCTCCCTCTCTGAGATAGGCTTGGGGTATTCCTCCCTTAAGGTGCATCTCTTTGCCATCTCTTCATACCATGTATCTATTGAGAACAAGGATGAGGCTCAGCTTGCGGTGTCTTGCACTTTCCTGCGAGGCATTCTGCATCTGAAACCTCCCATTTGGGACCCAGTCCTTCCATGGGACCTTAATTTTGTGTTGGAGAAACTCATCTTGGAAAGCGCTCTTTTTAGTTGCTATTACTTCTGCTGCTTGACAGATTTCCCAGCTTCAGGCTCTCATGCCTTATTTGTTTTTTCATAAATACAGGGTGTCTTTGCGTACTAATCCTAAGTTTGTTCCCAAGTTGGTGTCGGAGGTTACTTTGATCAATCCATCCACCTACCTGTTTACTTTCCAGAGTATTCTAATCAGGGGGAGGCTTTGGTCCATACTATGGACGCACATATAATTTTGCGATACTATACGCACCGGCCCAAGACTTTACGAAAGTCTGATGAGTTGTTTTTTTCATTCACCCCCAAGAGAGAGGGTGCTCTGGTGTCCAAACAGTGTTTGTCTAAATAGTTAGCCAATTTCATTGTTTACTGTTACCATAAGTACAACAAGGACCTTCCTGTAGTGGTTAAGGGCCATTCCATCAGGGGTACAGCTGCCTCCGTAGTTTGTTTCCGAAATTTGTCCACTGCAGACATCTGTGCAACCTTCAGTTCTGGCCGCACCTTCACCAAGCACTACAGTCTGGACATTGCTTCTGGGCATAGAGCCAGCTTCGGCCTCACTGTTCTGCATGCTTTCTTTCTTAGGTCATTGGCTGCAGTCTGTCCTCCTCCCAATGCTATTTCCTCTTTACTGCCAGAACTGCTTGGGATTCTGTCCTATCGGTGTTGGCCTGCTGCAGGAGCTTCCTCGAAGTAAGATAGCACTGTTTGTAAGAACTTAGCATAATAGTAGATCTTCGAGGGGAGCCTTTGCAGCAGGCCATGATTTTCTCTCTCTCCTTCCCCCCCTTCTTTCTGTCTGCTTTCTCTTGGCTGCATCACTTCTATTTGCACTAGTCTTCTGATTTCCTTTTTCTTTTCTTGGCTCTCGGGAACCTCCTCAGTTTCTTCTTCTACTACCTGCTTCGGGTCTCCAGCAGGAGAACTGAAGAGGGTGTGGGGACCACTCACCTTTATAGGATAGGCTAACATCAGAAGAAGATGTCAGTGGTGGGAAGTCAACTGCGGTAGACTGATAGCCAGAAAGTTTCCATGTGGTCCTGGTGCCTGGCGGCTAAGTCCTACTGGCGTTGGCTTGCTGCAAAAGCTCCTCTCGAAGATCTACTGTTATGGTACATTCTTATGTAACTGTACTTTTATTTGGCTCTTAAGAGAGCTGAAAATATGCCCATTTTCATCCAAAGGTGCCCCAATTGAGGTTCCCCCCAACCCTGACTCCGCTGCTTGCCCTGGAGCCTGGGATGCATTTAAACACTGTCCGCAGCTGCAACCTAATAGGGAACTGTGGCTCCTTTAAGTTTTCACCCCCCGGTGGCCGCGCATGCCCAGTTAAGCACAGGTCACACCGAGATGAGCATCTTGTTGCTCAGTGTGCTTCCTGGTGAAACATTTCAATAAATAAATAAGGTCACCATCTTTTTGGTTACTTTCAAACTGGAAGCACTGCCCCCCGACTGATAAAATACTTTACCGACCTGGAGGATCTTTAGTCATAATCGGGAACATGGCCCTCTTTGGACTTGTGCCAGGATCCAGATCAGGCAGTGACAGCCGAGAAGATACCCGGGGCGCATGGTCATGTACAGTACTGGGGGGACATCAACAGGCAGGGACAGCAGCCACCAGGTAAGCTCCCAGTTTGGGAGGTGCTTACACAATGATTTATACAGCGGTATCACCACCTCCCTCTTTCTGCTGGTGATACCCCTTCTTCTGCACCCTAGCATCCCACTGGCTCTCCCCACAGCCTTGTCACACTGTCTGACCACCTTTAGGTCATCAGGTATAATTGCCCCCAAGTCTCCTTCCTGTTTGGTGGTTGTCAGTACCACTCCCCCCATCTTGTACTCTGCCCCTGGGTTTCTATGCCCTAAGTGCATGATTTTGCACTTCTTCACATTGAAGTTAAGTTGCCACACTCATGACCCCTCCTCAGGCTTCTTAGATCCCTATTTATCCCCCCCCCCCGGGAGTGCCTACCTTATTGCAGATTTTAGTGTTATCTGCAAAAATGGCAAAATTGCATACCTTACCTTACCTTTTAGCACCTCTGCAATGTCACTAATAAAGAAATTAAAGAGGACTAGTCCCAGTGCTGATCCTTGTGGCACCCCACTGGTCACCCTCCCTTCCTCAGAGTGAACTCCATTTATCACCAACCTCTCTACCCTATCCCCCAACAAAGTCTTTACCCAGTTTACCACTTTTGGACCCGCTTCCAGGCTGCCCAGCTCATTTTAATAGTCTACTATGTGGAAAGATGTCAAAGGTTTTACTGAAATCTAGATAGACCATATCCACCTCTCCACCCGGATCTACTTCCCTGGTCACCCAGTCAAAGAAATCTATCAGATTTGTTGGATATGACCTTCCCCAGTGAATCCATGCTGCCTCAGATCTTGTAAACCTCTGGTTACAAGATATTCCACAATCCTTTCCTTCAGCAGTGATTCCATTATTTTCCCCACCACCGAAGTCAAGCTGACTTGCCTGTAATTTCCAGCTTCCTCCATGCTACCACTTTTATGTAGTGGGACTACATCTGCTTTCCTCCAGTCCTCATGAACCACTCCTGTCTCCAGTAAGTGGTTGAATAGGACTGTCAGATGTGCAGCTAGCACCTCTCTGAGCTCCTTCAGTACCCTTGGATGTATCCCATTTGGCCCCAGTATGTTGGGAATCTCCATGTAGCCTCCCTACATCTAGCTATAGATATCTCAAGGCACAACCGGACCATAGCATGATTCAAAATAAATATAGGAGAATGAAAACATCCTGTACCCTGCTATATTGTTCCAAAGTCACATAGATATTGTCCAGCCAGGACCACGTCTTGTAGGGGTTGTAATAAAAACTACTGCTCAGTCTCTTAGACAATGGTTTAACAATCTACACTTCCACGAGCTGTAATATACTTAATGTACACAAGATAACTTACAACTCGATTCTTAGATTTATGCTGAATGAAGTGCCCCTTTTCATACTCATCGTTTATTGTTTAATCAGTCTTCAGCTTTATCTTTTGAAAACAGGACTTCACATAAAGTGGCCATTTTTCTTTATAAAGTCATGAAAGGATTACACCCTGTTTCTGTTGCTGAATTGTTCCCTAAATTCTCTTCTTTGTTACCAGGTCCCAATCTAGATTTACTTTTAAACTCCCCCTCTTTAAAAAAGGTTTTGAACAAAGGTCTTTATTGTTTAGAGCTCCTCACTTTTTTAATAGCATTCCATCTGAAATTATTGAATGTAATACTGTTCAGTGTTTTAAAACCTGTTTAAAACTTTGGCTGCTAAACACAGGTGAATGTATTTGTGCAATGTAGTAACTATGTTGTATGTTCTCTTGTTCTGTTTTGTATTTTACCTTGTGTGTACTTGTTGACTTATCTGTGAAAACGGGCAGTCTTTGCTCATCAGGCTTACAAGTATAAAAAATAAAAATGAAATGAAAATGAAATTAAATGTATTCCCTCACCTGTGGGTTAGTTGTCTGCTATCTATTTCCATATTGAGGTTCACCAGCCCCTTAACCAATTTATAATCCATCCCTCATGGCGTCCTTTCCCAGCAGAGTGATCCAGGTGGGGTCCAACAACACAATTGAAGTCCCCACCCATACTCAAGTTAGGAAAGTGTTCTTTATGCAGGAGGTCCAAAATAGCCCCTTAAAAGTCTGGGTCAAAAACCAAGGGGGCATCGATGCTCCCGCGGGTGACCTGTTGACCATAAAGTTCCCCAATCACAAATATACAGTATATCTGCCGTCCTTCGGGTCTGAAACAATATTCTGGATCTGGAAGAGTATATATTTGTTAATAAAATTCACCATTCCTCTTTTATGAGAGGAGCAAGCAGCATTGTAGAGTTCACCCACCCAGCCACCCACCAATTTCCTATGCTGTTCCCTAGTGAGATGTGTCTCTTGCAGTAGAACCACATGAGCTTGTTTACTTTCAATAGTGTGTAAAACCTTTTTACGCTTAATTGGGGAGGAGAACCCCCTAATGTTCCATGAAATTGTATTTATAGTATTCATCATGTGGATGGTGGGTAGTGCCAACCATTACCGTAGTCCTCTTTAAGCCCTTCCCTCCTAGCCAAGTCCAAGGTGTCAAGCGCAGTCATAAGTCTCCAGGAAAAAGATGGGAGTAAGCATGCATGGTCATCCACTCTGTGCACAAAACCTGAGTTAAAAGGGCAAAGCCCAATACATAAACGGAACATTAAACAACAAACAACAAATAGAAACACAAAATGCCCCCCCAGGTGCCATCTTGTCCCCCCCGGCATCCAGTAATGAGCTGCCATCCCCAGCTGATGGCATAGTATATGTAAGTTAATCTTTAAGTGGACTGCCTCTGCAGTGGAGAAAAACCAAACAATAAACAGGAAAGCTCCTGGTGTTCATGGGTTTCCCCCCACCCCCCAAACAACTGTTGGCTACAGTATTTATAATAAAATAGAACCTATACCTTCAGTATACAAAAGCCCAACATTGCAGCCATCCTACACATAATATACCGACCACAATAGGAACTTGCGACCAAATGTTCCCGCAAAAAAATTAGCCCAACCCAGAACCCTTGTTGCAACAAGCTTATAGTGGATTGATAAGGTAAAGTGACCCTTTAAAGAGCCCCTGACGGCATTAGGAAAACTTTGAAAAAAGTAAGATTTATATTCAACTCCATCCCATTTTGTTTATTACTTAATATATTTCCAGTAATTAATGCCCCATTTTCTTTATTACTGAAAAAAGTTGCATGAAAAAAAGTTCCTTGTCCCATAGACTGTTTTCTACTCTGGCTGCTTCTCTACAAATGAATCACAATCCCCATTAATGACATCATAATTATCTCCACAACAATATATTTTGATGTCATAAACCAGATTATGATGTCAAGTGTATAGGCAGGAAGCCAGAGCTAAAAGGGCAGAGATACTATATTCATGCAAATACCCTTAGAAATAAGGAAATAAGGGTGAGAATTACAGAATAAAATGCAAAATATAAGCTACATTTATGTGTGAATATTACATTTTCTCAAAGTTGTGTCAATTGTGTCAGGAGCTCTTTAAGGCCACTGCACATTGGTAGTGCCGACCACAGGCTGGACCCCCCAGGCACAGATGACAAGCCCTACTGACCACCAACAGTTCATTAGTGGTCCAGTTGGCCCAACCCACCTCAAAAGCGCGAGGCCCCCACACACACACCGCAGTTACAATCAACCACCGCCATGACTGCCTCATGGGAGCTTAGTAGTTTGAAATATTTTCAAAACCTAACACAGCAAGCGAGCTGATAAAGCAGGATGCAGAAGACATGAAAATACTATATAAAGTCCATGCATCATATCAGTCTTGGATGCAATGGGGCCGTGGTGATTAAAACCCATACTACAGTGTCCGTCTCTGATTATAGGTGTAGTTAGCCCAGGCTGAACCCCCCCCCCCAAGCAGGTAATTCTGCAGTCCAGAAGTTGGCTGAAAAATTTTAAATATGAGAAGTACAAGCCATATTCTTTACCTTATAATATCCCATTCCCAAAAATTGATCTGTCCTAGAGAGTTCCTCAAGTTCCAGTGGTCATCCCACCATCCTGGCGAGCAGAAGGACAGCCCCTCCACCCCCATGCGGAGTGAGAGGACTTAAGTCCCATCAGCCAAGGACCACAGCAACAAATCAGTCTAAATTACATAAACAGAAAAGGCACCAGACTGTGCATCAGAGCATATACTAGGCAACCTTAGAATTCCTCCCCAAGATGGTGAATGCAGACCCTGGCCTCGGGCCTCTCCCATCCCTTTCTGAACCCTTCCCAAAGATAAAACTACAAGAAAAGGACTTTTTTAGTGGAGCTAAACCAAATAATCAAAACTGTCTCTTAGGGCAAGTGGTCTTGAGGCCACACTGTCCAGAAGCCGACACCATAGAAATCCACAATTCCTGACACAACAAATAAGGGCACATAAGGGCCCCAATTTACACAATAATTAAATCAACATCAAACTTACTGACATTGTCTAATCAGGAGTGAAGATAAAAAAATTCCCCTGGCCAAGCAGTGCTCAGCTTAGGTCCAGTGTCCAGTTAATAAGTCTCAGGGGGCCGGTGTAACCAACCAAACAGTGGTGTGGAAGGGGAGCACCCATGATCAGGAGACAAGAGTCTTGAGCCCACCAACGGCGCTCTCCACCATCAGTCATAAACAGAACATTAGGGTGCTAGAGACCCATAAATCCTCACCCGTTCTTCCCCCAGTTCTCCAGGAAAGCCTTGACCCTCTCGACCTCCAAGAACGAATAGGTCACACCCTCCCAGTGGATGCAGACAACAGCCAGGTACATAAAGGAAAAGTCCAGCTGCTTCTCCCACAGGGTATCCATTGTGGGTGCAAATGCTCTCCGTTTTTTTTTGTAAATGAGAAGAGAAGTCCTGGAAAATATAAAGCCAGCTTCCATCATAGATCACCTCCATCTTCACCCCATAAGCCATTAATTTATCTTGCCGGTCCCCAAAATGATCTAATCTAAAAGTGATATGTCATGGGGTGTTGGTCCACTGGTAGTGTGGGAGCCACAGCTCTGTGAGCCCTTTCCTCCTTCAACTCTCCTCCTTCAGCTGCATCCTGAGGAGCTGAGGGAGAACCATGGAGCAGAAGTGTAGGGCACTCACACCTTCTTTGCCCTCAGGCAAGTCCCAAATATGTAAGTTGATTCTCCGGTTGTAATTCTTATGGTGGCCAAGCTGCTCTCACAGGTTGGCCGCCTCCTTCTTGAGTCTTTACCAGCTTCCTCGGGGTCCCACCATGCTGGTCTTCCAAATCAGACACCCATTGCTCCACGGCACTGATTTGCTGATGTTGCCCCTTGATTTAGCTTGTAAGTTCGCTCAGTTTTACCTGTGAGGGATTCCAACCTGGGCTGCAGGGCTTCCAGGACCTGATATGTTACAGTGTGACCTAATGCCACCATTTTGGCTGCAGAGAGCGTGATTTGGCCCAGACCTGTCTAAGGCTGAACGGCCATGGTTTTCTTCCCTTTTGTACTGGTACCTCATCTCACAGGGGCTTACTGCCGGTTGTCAGCAGATATTCATCCATTGTCACTTCAGATGGGCTGGCAATGTAGTTTTGCAGGGTCTGAGCCAGATTTATATTTCAAAAAGCTGATTAATTTGCATTGGGAGATGGAGCTGGTAAGACCTTGGCTGGCCTGTTAGCTGTTCATTAGCACCCCCCTACCAAGTCAATTTAATATGGTCTTTTGTTTTTAAAGACATCATTATAAGACATCCATCATTATCCTTACATCTTCTAAAACAGTTAGTTAGGTCTCTGATGAGTCTAGGGAGAAACACCTTTGTGTGTAAATAGTGGTTAAGTTGTAAAAAAACAAAAAAGGTCTAACTACTGTAAATCAAAGTTAGTCTTGAGCTTGCCAAACTGATAAAGACTCTGTTAAGTTGTTTGTAATGAGTCAATGATTTCTTATTTGTCTGTCAAAACCATGCATCTGTTTTAGGGGATAGGAAGACAGGGTCCCAATGATGACTGTCAAGGGGCTAGCACTGTTTTGAGTATCTGTGAGTTTATGCACCTTCACTTGTATACTGTATGCAAGGTATGTCTTGTCCATGGCTTATATACCTGCCTGCAGGTGTTGGGGGTGAGGCTTATATGAAGTAGTGCAAATAGTGGGACAAGAAGTGTGGGTACATTCTCTTAAGTTGTACCATTCAATTTTCTTCTCTGTTTAGTCCAGTCTGTTTATTTGGGCTTGCAGGGAATAGTGACATTTTTATTCTCTTTCTGCCTCCTGCCTATAGAAATTTTGAGATTATACTGTTTAGTGTTTTTCAGAAATACTCCAGGGTTTAATTGGAACTGCCTGGAAGACGAAGCAGAGCCAGGGTAGGACATTTATTTTTAATGCACTTGTTCTCCCAGTTATCCTGAATGGCAGGACATTTTATCTACCTATGTCTTGTGTGATTTCCCCTAACAGTTTTTCATGGTGTAATTGGGAGCCCAGGTGAACTGCTGAGCATTGGCCACTCTTATATATCATCTTTGTTTTATCTTGTCCAGAAAGTGCACCATAATCAACAATGGTCTCCTGCAGGGCCGGCATTGATGTCACGGGGGAGCTTACATAAAACTGGGCGTCATCAGCATGTAAGGGCAGTTTATGCTCTTGGTCACCTCCCCTGATGCCCGTAATGTACAGATTGGATCTTTCTGCTTTAGCCAGTGGTTCTTTGCAGAGGGCAAATAAAAGAGGGAAGGGGACACCCCTGACTCATATCCATATAAAGGGAGAAGTGTTCCGAAACCATAAATTTTTATCACTGCCTCAGGTCTGTTATACAAGGTTTCTTCACAATCCATGAATCGATCCCCTAATTTCATGGCCTGCAGAGTGTGTCACAGGGGCCGCCCAGTCCACCCTGTGGAATGCCTTCTCTGCATCCATAAATAACGTTAACGGTAGCTCATTTTTTTGCCTTTGCATGTGAAACTGTTAATACATGTCTGATGTTGTCATATAGATGTCATCCTCTAATGAAGTCTGTTTAGTTAGGGTGGACTAGGAACCCCATGCATCCCTGCAGCCCATGTTCTCGAATGGATGTGCAGGTTTTCTGGTCCACATTCAGCAGTGATATTGGGCCGTAAAACCTGCATAGCTCTGCATCTTTCCCCTGCACATGAATTAGATGTATCTGCACCTGAACCCAGTAGGCTTCCTCTCCCCTCTGTACAGCTCTACATGTTGTAACCAACCTGAGTGCAAGCATTTCTCGAAATTGGTTTATAGAATTCCAGGGTTAGTTTGTCCGGTCCAGGAGATTTTACTCCATTCCTTACATGGCTGCATCCACCTCTGCTTGCATGACAAGGCTATCCAGCTGCTAACTTTCCTCCTCTGTGAGGTGTTTGAGGCTTATCCTGCTAAAAAAAGATTTCTAGGCTGTATTGCTTTAGGGGGAGGCTAGTCTCGTACGTACAGGTTCTGATAATATTTTTTGAACGCTTCTGTTATCTCCCTGGGATCTGACATACGTGTCTGGCTCTGCTGCTGCCCCTACCCTTTCTGTACATTAAAATGGCCCACTTTGCTGCCTGTGTTCATGCTTAGCAGGCCAACAGAGGTTGTCCTAGTTTTAGTTGCTGCAAAACTAATTATGTGTCCTGTGAGGACTGCTTTTAAGCCATCCACTGTGCTTCAGTGGAGGTAGAATTATTATTATTAGCAAAGTAGGTTACCATCTGGGTTTGAATCATTTCTTGAAATTCTGTGTCAGTCAGCAATGACACATTCAGTCTCCATGCTGGATTTTTGTGAATTGGTTTCGTGCTCAGATCTGAGAGCCCTAGGACGTGGTCTGATGCTGTAATTGATTTGATTTTTGTAGCTCTCTGCTGCATATAGACAGCCATCTGGTGTAAGGAAATAGTCGAGTCTGACGTACACTTGATGTGGGGCTAATAAATATGTTAAATCATTTACAGTAGTGTAACCCCGCCCCCCTTTCCCAGTGTCTAGGGGCCTGATGGTAAAAGTGGAAGGGGGACCCAGAATACAGATTCTCACCAAGCTCTTCTCTGATTAAAAACAGCATTTAAAATGGGTGTCTTACCTGAAAATGTCTTCAATACCAACACTGAGTCTCAAGGGTGTTCACAACTCCCAGCAAGCAAATCCAGCAGCTAGCCTGGTCTTTTCTTCATTAGGCTTCTCAAGACCCACCAGACCCGGAGCAGGAGAGTGCAAGGAATTCTAAAAACTTCAAACCGCAGGGAAACTGTGAGAACACCTAAAATATGAAAGGACTTAAAATTCATTAAAATCCCTTTGTGGCAAGGATCAGACTGGACTCTGATTTCTCCCCAACAAATCACTTTTATTCTCCTGAGCCCCTAAATGATTCTCAGAGCTCAGGGTTTTAGTTACTTCAAGATTTTAAATGTTACAGCTCCATGGGGCTAACACTGTACACAGACTTATTGAGAGAGAGAGAGAGAGAGAGAGCGAGCAGTGGGCATTCTTAGGCATAGATTTTCCGTACAACAGAACCAGCAGCAGAATTTAAACCTCAGGACCGGACTTTAACCTTACAGTATTCCAGAAGCGTGAAGCTCCCAGTTGACCAACTGGCACTGGTAAGCACCTTACTCTGTTACTGCCTCCTTCAAACTGGGCTTCTTCCGAAAATGTTTTTCCTTCTTCCTCATCAGGGGAGTGATGTACTCCTCTGCTATCACCAAAATAATTCATACTTCGGGCGAAAATTTTAGCAGCCTGAACCTCTGCGACTGCTCCTTTGAAAATATTCTTCACTTTACTCCTGGACTGGCCTGGTCCCTGGTGCGCTCTCCCAGACTTGTTCCCGTGGTTCTCCCTGAAGCTGAGCCTCCCAACAGTTACACTGGCTCCCTTACTTCCAGTTCCTGTTTTCTGAGCTGAGCCATGGCCTATATTAGCTTAAAGGCCTATTCAATGCAGGCCCTGGGACCTGCCCCTGAACTGGCCGTCAGGCCCAGTCGAGACCAGGCCACCACCCACTCCCACCTTATACCACAAAGCTGAAGTGCCATTGGGGAACAAGGTTGAGGAGCTGCCACCATCCTCTGAACCCCCTGCCAATGCTCTACCACCACCTAGGCAGCCCCCATGGCTCAAAACCACCACCTCAAAGACTTGGCCCAGTGCCCCTGGGGTCCTCCACTACCTGCCCTCCGAATACTCTGATGCTCCCTGGATACTCTTACCACCCAGTCCCAAGGGACCCAGGACCCAAAGAACTGCAATTGCCTTTCTGCTCACCTTCCTCGGAGACCCCAAAACCCAGGAACCCGGTGCATCACCGCCGAAACTGCTGACCTGTTTAAGTGGAGGTGGGGAACCCTCCAAACTGCCCTACTGTAACAGCCGCCAGTCTCTGCCCTCTCTCTGTCTTGTTCCCTAAGCCTAAGCACACCCTATATATAGAAGCCCAATCCCTGCTGCCTCCAAGTGGTGGCAACAGAAAATACACCCCCCCACAGTGCGCAAACTTCTTAAGCACTGGGAGGGGGGGCCCCTAAGGATGAGAAATAAGCTCATCCACGAGGGGGGGCTTACATTCGGATTAAGGTGCCTCCAGGCATCCAAGGCCCAGCTTGTGCATCAAGTTTTCTAGCGACTTTCCGTGTCCTTTTCTAATTGCCTCAGCTTCCCCTGACCTGTCCAGTCTAGGAGAGAGGATGCAGTTATTATCTCCTGCTGTGACATATGGTATAACATCCCCATCTCTTTCACCATTTCAAACAACAACTTTTTAAAGAAGGCTATCTCCTGCCTCTTCATTTGGGCATAAAGACCTGTTATTGGCAAGGAGCCCCTTATAATCCCCATTCAATACAAATACTTCTGCCCTCTATGTCTGAAAAAATAGTCATGACCACCAGCGGGCAACCCTTAACTAATCTGGCCACTCCTCGTTTAAAAGGCTGTACCTAATATTTGGCCTGGCAGTATAGCATGGAGGTTAGAGGAATGAGTTGTGAACGAGCTTGATACATCCAGCAGACCAGACCTGAGTTTGATTCTCACAACCTCCACTTGCATAATGTGTGACTCTGAGCAAGTCACTTAACCGGCCAGTGCTCCCAGGTCGCCCCTGAAAACAGGCATGCCTAGTGGGCCTTACCTGGTTACCAAAGACTAAAATAAAAAAAATTAAAAAATAAATGTGGAGGCATACACTGCTTCCACTCATTTTCTCTTCTGGTTAGCATGCTCTGAGTTAGGGAAGTGGGTTCCCTGCAATATTGCTATGGATGTTCCCAACTTTCCCACCTCCTGCAGTATACTTGTCACTTAACAGGGCTTCCACCAGGTCCTTCACATTGTATGTGACTAATCGTAAGTCTGCTATGGTCATATTCTGTTCTCCTGTCCCCTTCCTCTATGCATTTTTCATTCTCGGGGCACCGCACATGACAGTCAGACATGGCTAACAGACTTCTGTTGAACTGGATAACAACACAGTAACGGGTAGCATTTGTTAAACTTTATAAACACTTTAGATAATGACAGTAAGGTGGTCAAGTTATAGACCAACAGCTGCGCTGGAGCTCCTTGTGCTGCCTGGCATTGCTGAATAGTGTTGCACAGCTTGGCACATCCATTGTGCCTAAAAGGCTGCTAGGCCTCTGTTTAAATGATGTGCAGTCCTAGTTGTGTGGCTTCTTACTTTTTCTCAAGGCTTTGCAGCATGTACTGCTGGTACAATTGGTTATTCAGTTTGCTACCCCATCCTGACCTCTGTAGTGTAAGTCATGATCCAGAGGAATTAATCTCCCTGTTTTTCTGGCACCTCTGTTTGTGTGCCACTCTTCCCCGTGTATCACCTGTTGGCCATACCCTCTCCCCCCACTCCATGGGGCAGGTCACCACCAACCACATTTCATACCAATGTGATATTTCTCTCTCTTTTTTAATACTTACATTTTTATTAGCGATTTCAGCATCGGACATAACATTTCTTAACAGGTAATAATGTATGAAGACACCTTTGTGCGTAAATTGTCTAAGTTGTAAAAAATGAAAAAGGATTAGCTGTTGTAAATCAAAGTTAGTCTTGAGCTTGTCAGACTAATAAAGACTCTGTTATCTATAAGTTGCTTGTAATATGTCAAAGAGTTCTTATTCTTCTGTGAAAACCTTGCATCTGTTTTATGGGGCAGGCGATCTGGGTCCCAATTATGACTGTCAAGGGGCAGACATATCAGACTTCAAATGTGTTGATAGCATAGCAGGCTGACAAGTTAAAATAAGCTAGTAGCTTTGGCATACAATTCATTCCATGAACATTCTTAGTGATTTACATATACAAATATCACAGATCCACAGCTGATCACATTAGCCGTGTTATGTGGTTCACCTCTGGTACTCTTGGTTACCTATTCTGTGTAAGTCTCCCACTTCTGCTACCTTGTTAGCACAATAAGATTTTTGCCATCATAGGAAAAATTAATGGTGGCATACTTGTCCTCCATCGACACTATTTCTTAAACTAGGTTTAACCGTTCTCCCTTGGGACCTCGGAGGAGAGCCAGTTCCTGGTTGTCATTTTCAGAGCTGTTACAACCAGTATGCAGTACAAATATTTAATCTTCATAAAAGATATCTCCTCCATTGGGCCACACCTTTGGAACTGTAAGCTGTCAGCATCAGGACCACTTTGACATATTTGCTAGCCAACATGCAGCATCGCCATCCATATAACATGGGCGGCCCCAACACTCCTCAAATTCTTTCTAATGTCAGTGATCATCCTTATTGGACCTGCTGAGAACAAATGCCAAAATAGCCATTGACATTGTTTTTAGTTATTTTTAAGTGTATATTACTTATCATCATTTCTATATGCCACCGAAGAACAGATAGTTTGTTCCAGTGTTGTTCTTGCAGCTACAAAATCTACAAGGAAGATGCTCACATTATTTGTGTGTTGTTTGGGTCTATCTCATGATGTGGGAGCCTGCAAGATCTGCCAGAATTTCAGCAAGGCTAAAAGGCGATGCTGACGAAAGGCCTTAAAAACCTTTCTAAAGCAAAAGGCATTGAAAGCAATGGAGCAGACTGTGGGTTCCACTCCTGTTTCTCCCTCACCGTCAACTGGTAAATAGTCCTTGAAGTCTAAAGACAAAGAAGAGTCATCAACAAGGGTCTTACTCTTCTTCCAGCCATAAGCACAAGCACAAAGACTGAGGTCACCATTGAAGTCAGATGTGTCCTAGTCAGTGCCCACTTCAATGGCATTGACTAGAAACCCCTGACTGGCAATGAAACATCAACATTGGGGCTTCTGTTAGGCACTGCCATACCTACTATGGATGGTGTGCTGCTGCCCTCATCAGGCTCTGACCCTTTGATGCAGTTGGTCCCAGGCTCTTTTCTGGGCACTGTTAACTCCCAGGTTGTACTGGCAAAGTTTTCAGATGTGCTACATCACCCTTTACTGTTGCTGCCACCAGCTTTAGGTATGCTGTTGACAAGGCTGTCTGCACCAGGGCCTTCACTGACAAATTCTAGAAGCATGCTGATTCCTTCTTCTTAGCTACCACCTATGTCGCTGGCTCCTTCTGTGGCTCCCACTGTCATTCCTAATGACAATTAAGTGGAATATAATTCTGACCTCATGGACATTGAGGAGGATCTGGAGGAGGGGTACAGGGGTGAGGAGCAGTTTGAAGAATGTACCTTGCCTTCTCACTCCACCCTATCCTCCTGTGGCGAGGACTCTATGATTTATACATCCAGCTCTCCCCTGAGGATCCATGTGTTCAGGCTGTGTGTCAGCAAATGCAATTTGCCATGGGTTTTGCTGCTGTGGAAGTAGATTCCACTAAAAGGAATTGCATGGAATTTTAGGTGGTTCCTTCAACACCTTCAGTTATTATTCCTTCTATATATCCTGTACTAGAGGATGCTACCTTTCCTGCCTGGCATAGGCCCAGTACCCTGCCTGCAGTTCTAAGAAAGGCTGATAAACAGTACCCTGCTCCGTCTGTTAAACCTTATTATGCTTCACACCTGATACTGACTCTGTTGTCATTATGGCTGCTCGTGATGATTTTAGGGCCCCTAGGTACATAAGTACTTTACTAAAGAATCTAGGAGGTTGGATGTAATGGGTAAACATTCTTATGCCTCAGCATCCTTAGACCTGTGGATTGCTAATTACCAGGCCAATATGATAAAATATTAGACTAGCCTATGGAAGTCTGCATGTATTACAGCATAGGCATTACCTGATGATGTTGCCAAGACTAACTTGCTTAAAGCCATGTGAGCTGGTTCCAAAGTTGGCAAACATCTGTGTTCAGCGTATGATGTGTCGGATGCCTCTGCCAGGGCTGCAGCCTCTGGTATCTGCATTATGCATCATGCTTGGCTCCGAGCAGCTGGTCTTGCTACTGATGTGCAGCAGGTTGTTTTGATGCTCCTTTCCGGGGCCCCAAACAATTTGGTTAGGATGTTTAAAGTGCAGTTCATGACCTTCAGTCCTCCAAAGTGACTTCAAGGTCTGTAAAGTTTATTTATCCCATGCTCACTAGAAGGTGTGGTAGAGGATGTTTTTGTAGGCTTGCTGCTGGAGGTTAACCATACATACTGTCAGAAGTCCTATGGTAGAGGTAGTGATGCCTTCCTGGGTCCATTCCCCCTGGTGGCCATGCAAAAATACCCAAAGAAATTGGTCCCAGCAGCCCTGCTGGTCCCGGTTCCATCTGACTGTCTTCAGCTTCCCCCAAGCTATTGCCTCCAGGGGTGAGAATGGGGTGGGGAGGATCTCCCTGCATCTAAAACTGTGGAGAGAAATCACTACAGACGAGTGGGTCCTAGAACTATTATAAAAGGGGTATACTCTGGAATTGATAGAAACCCCTCCACCCCTCCAGTTCATCCTCAGTCCCATTTCTGTTACCCTCCAGGGCACTTTTCCCTTCTAAAAAAGGAAGTCCACACCATGTTTCAAAATATGTTATCAAACTTGTTCCATCACAAGACAATAACAAAGGACTCTGTTCCAGATGGTTCCTAGCTCAAAAATGGACAGGAGATTTATGTCCTGTGCTGGACCTCAGAGACCTCAGTCTGTACATTGAATACAAGCAGTTTTGAATGGTGTCTCTGTAAGCCCTAATTTCCATCTTGCAAACAAGGGACTGGCTCTGCTCCCTGGACATGAAACATGCATACTGTACCTTCACAGCAAGATCAGACGGTGCCACAGACAAAACCTCCATTTTATGCTGGAGGGCAGGCACTGCCAATTCCGAGTGTTGCCCTTTGGCTTATCCTCAGTACCGTGGGTATTTAACAAATGCTTAGCAGTGGTTGCTGCAGCTCTTCACAAGGAAGGACTTTATGACTTCCCTTATCTGAATGATTGGCTCCTGAAAGCCAGTTCCAGGGAAGCTCTTTTTCATACCCTTTCCTGAACGATGCAGCTGTTCGAAGCTTTAGGAATAACAGTGAACTTAAAATTCCCCTTTGGTTTTTGTGGCATCCAGTCCTGGTTTACCTGTAATTAAGATTAAACAGGTAACTTACTGTGTACCAGTTTGTCTCTGAGATTAGATGCATGACTAAAACTGACACGAGGTTTATATCGTACGCTTCTACTGACTGTCTCATCTCCCGTAAAAACTGACCAGTTTTGAAAGATGACATGGCTAGTCTTAACCCACCCAGTCACTAAATTATGTGAGAAAAGTGATGGTGTCTGTACCTACTTTTTCTTTTCTTTTATCTTAAGGAAGTTGGTTCCTATCACATGCCAATGCCCTTTCTATTGATTAGGTTAGGAGTTTTTTAATCATAACCTCTTGCCAAAAATCTGATCTCCAGTTCTTGTGCCTATATCTTGAACATTTCAACATCACTGCAATTTCTTCTGAGTCATAAGAACTGACTGTAAGGAACTAAGTTTTTTAGTGCTACAGGATGTGCACTTTCTGTGTGTAAAACTGAATCTATTGCAGTTTTTTTTTTGTGACATTTGGTTTCAACTTTTTTAGGTCTCAGTTGTGAGCTGTATGTGGTGACATCCAGGAAACTGAGTTCTTCTCTACTAGTCATGTGCATATGTGTGAATTTTGTATTCAGATTATTCCTGTGTAACCAATCCATAAACTCAACTATTTCTGTTGTATTTCCCTGCCAGATGCAAACTGTCATCTGTAAAGTGAAACCAAGTTTTGATTTTACCTAGGTACGTTTGTTTTTCTGAATTAAAGATGAACATTTCTTCCCACATACCCAGCAAGAAATGTGCATCGGATGGGGCTGTGGATGTCTCCATAGCCGTGCCACATGTCTGTAGGTAATGTTCTCCATTGAAGTCAGAATGATTGGGAGTTAGTATAAACTCTAGGACAGACAAAATAAAATCTACGAGTATAGCATTGCCCTCTCGTTTTCAAGGAAATACCTACATACTTCAATCCTTTGTTGATGCTTGATTGAGGTTTATAATGCCTCCACATTTATTCCTGCCAAATGTAGTTTTCTTCCCAAGTGACTTCTGTCAATCTATGCAACAGGTCAGGGCTGTCTTTGAGACAAGACTACAGCCTCACCACATAGTTTTTAGAACATGGTCTATGAATTTCCCAACTTCTCTGTTATACAATTAACACAAGATAGAATTGGCCTGTGGGGTGGGGTGGGGGGCAGTGGCATTTTATGAATTTTAGGCAGTATATAAAAGCCTGGTATAACTGGAAATTAATTTCAAATATAATCTAATTATTTTTCTGAAACAGCACCCCCTATGGTGAACCCTGTACTAGTTGGTGTAGCTCTTTTTTAAATTTCTGCATAGCATCCTCTTGAATCCCTAACTGACCTTACTATTACCTTACATTTCTTTATTAAGACCTTTCTGGGAACAGTTGATAAACTCTCTCCCCTTAAAAAGATGAGAATCAGGGCTAGTAAGCATTCCTGGGTTTCATCGGATTTGTTACAACTTACGAGAACTAGGGACAGAAGCTGGAAAGTTTATAGGAAAAGTAGGGATATATTGTCCCTTCAGAACTACAAAACTTTGCGTAA
Source organism: Neoceratodus forsteri (assembly GCA_016271365.2). Lineage (NCBI taxonomy): Eukaryota > Metazoa > Chordata > Ceratodontiformes > Ceratodontidae > Neoceratodus > Neoceratodus forsteri. Next base: position 1,737,196,071 of record CM057449.1, read on the forward strand.
TCAATGTAAAACAGCAGTCAGAAAGGCGAAGTTTCTCTTCTTTCTATCTGAACAGCGAAAGTGTTTCGGGGACCCAAGGAGAACCTGAGTTGTGTTAACTTGTTAAATCAGTTGATAGGGCGACAGAAAAAAACATCTGCTATTTCATTATTGAATGATAATGTTTTAACTTGTGACCCCAGTGTGGTATCCGAGGTCTTTAATAATTATTCTGGAGCTCTTGATTACTATAGAAATCTATTTGGTATCTCTTTAAGTGATAATCTTGTTGGTGACGAGGACACCTCCAAATTTTACTTTAAGAAGGTCTCAGCTGGATCAGTTATGGACTACATTATTAGCAAGGACCTACGTCCATCTTTGTGTTCTGATGAAATTGATTTTAAAATTGTAAAGTTAGGTGCAAAGTCTCTTGCATTTCCTCTTTCACTCATTTTTAATGCATCATTAAGTACTGGTATTTTTCCAGATCAGTGAAAGTGTTCCATTATAAAACCCATCTTTAAGTCTGGTGATTCAAATTATGTATCAGACTATCGTCCTATTTCCCTTCTTTTTCCACTTTCTAAAGTCTTGGAAAAGATTATAATGGATCAGACCGTTGACTTTCTTGGCAGGCATTATTTGTTAACTCCTAACCAGCATGGCTTTAAGCAAAATCATAGTACTGAGACGGCCTTGGTGAGGTTCACCAGCTGCATTCACGGTGCCCTTGATAAGGGGTGCTCTGTTGCAGCTGCATTTGTGGACCTCACCAAGGCCTTTGATCTGGTAGAACATACCTTGTTACCTGGTGTTTTATTAAACCTACATTTTTCCATGGATGCTGTAAATTGGTTATTATTTAAGTAATAGATTTCATGCTACTCTTATTGATGTATTTTTCTCACAGTCAAAATCTGTTACTTGTGGGGTGCCCCAGGGATCTATACTGGGTCCATTAATATTCTCCCTGTTTATGAACTCTGTCTCGAGTATCTGCACACATACATCAGTGATTATGTATGCTGATGATGCTGTTCTGTTTGGTATTGGCCCAAGTCCAAATAATGCAATAAAAAAAGTTCAGATGGATTTTGACTCCTTACAAGATTGATTACTTCAAAACCGTATGGTTTTGAATGTAAAAAAAACGAAAACTATGATTTTCTCTAACAGGAAAAGTGAAGAAATTGTTCCATCTATAATTGATCGAAAGGGGAATGCTATAGAATTGTTAACCATTTTAAGTATTTAGGGTTAACACTTGATTCCACATTATCCTTCGAGTCGCATATTAATTTTGTTAGGAAAGTAATACACCACAAAAATAGGCGCTCTTTATCGAATAAAGTCTTGCCTTACCAAAGAATCTAGGTTTTTGCTAGCTAACAGTTTTTGTTTAATAAATTGGACTATGGTCTGATTATATATGCCTTGGCCAGTAATTATCTGCTGGCTCGTCTCCGGGTTACATACAATACAATTTTATTAGCTGCAATTCTTACTCACCATTGTCAACTCTTACAATATTCAAATTGTTTATCCTTTGGTAATAGGATCCAGTTACAATATTACCTATTTATTTTTAAAATTGTCCTAGGTTTATTATTTTCCATTGTATCTAGCCTTTTTTCAGGGGTTGTTAATAATTTTGGTACAAGATCCAAAGATACATTTTCCTTCAAGCTTCCTTTATTTCAGAAAACAGTACGCCAAAGATCAATCTTGTTTAAGGCTCCAGAATTATTTAATATTCTGCTGTTGGTTTTATTGAGATGCCCATCAAGTAATAGTTTTAAGAGGAGACTTCTCAGTACTTGAAAGACCTACAGCACTGTGCTTGTTAAAATATGTATATTTTGTTTATACTCAGTCCGCTCTATGTTTTTGTGCTCATGTAACTTAATGTTTTTATAATGTATTTGTGTATGTATTTAGTGTAGTTATGTATTTTGTTTATTAATACTTGTCGCCTACGAAAACAGGCATTTTGCTCATCAGGCCTACAAGAATAAAAAATTTAATGGATTTAATGGTAATTTCATATATTTCTCACTATCACTGAGTAAGGTCATTACAATACTTGTGTAGTGGTCTTTGTCTAAAATTACTACATTACCTCCCTTGTTGGCTAGTTTTATCAGTATTTCATCACAAGGCATTAATTCCTTAAGTGGTATAATTTTTGATTTTGTAAGGTTATGGCTGTCACAAACCCACTCCTGGGGGTCAGGTCCACTGAGCTCACACTGCTCACCCCTAAGTGCAATCTGGGGGGAGCCAGGGATACCCTCCTCATGTCTTTTTAGACTGCTCACCGAGGTCACGACTGCACCTCTGCCATGAGGACCCAGGGCATCCCTCTAAACTCTGGATAAGGACACAACACCAGTCTTGAGTCTTGTAGCCAAATATGAACTCCTTCTTGGCTGTTACACAAAGGGGGAAGACCCAAGCATCACACTCTCTTTAGGGGTAGCAGTGTAAAACCTGATTTGGCCTTCTTCTCCCTACAGGACATGCAACAGTCTGGTTCAAAATCCCTGCAGACTCTGGAATTCTCTCTCTCTCTCTCTCTCTCTCTCTCTATATCCTTCCAGATCTTTTACAGACCCCTTTTTCAATTTGGTTGCTAATGGTGACAATCCCGTAGAAATAACAGTTTGTCACAGATTATTATTACTGTCCCACAGTTCACACACAATTACAGCAACTCAGTCAGGCAGATTTTCTTAGAAAAAACATTAATTTGGTCACAGAATACAGAAAAAAGGGAAAATATTCATGAAAATGCACTATGACTGATAGCTGAAGTCTACCTGAAATTCATAGAAACTTGAGGTCCAGAACAATAAATGAAAGTTCAGTTTTGTTTGTCTTGGAGGCAGTTTCGTTTCTTTGTGTGTTAGGTGAAGTCCAAAAGGAAATGTGTGTGCAGCCACAGAGTTGCAGCAGTTTGGCTTCTTGTGTGTCAGGTGTAGTCCAAATGAAAAGTGTCCAAATGCCCTGAGCTGGGGCTTTTAAATACTTTCTGTAACTTGCAGAGTCATCAGTTATTCTCAGTTCTAAAGAACTGATCTAATTCCCCAGAGCAACTCAGGGTTTATTTAACTCTAAAAATTGATTAGCGTTTTGCTCATAACAGTGCTAAAACATTGTGAAAATGCATAGCACTTGCCTCACTGTGTTTAACAAACATAACACGTCTAGAAAACCTATATAAACACTTTCTGTACAATTAGTATTGTCCCAAGAAAAAAATGCTAATCAATTATTTAAAACCCTGGCAACTACTCTGTTTGGCCAGAAGATGTCACTGTTCCACTGTTTCACAGAATCCCAAGAATATCACAATCCTGAGACATATAATTAACATGGATATTACATTCAGAGTTTAAGCCTTTTGAAGTCCCCTGTAGACAGTTGGCACCCGTAAGATAAAGTTCACAATATCCTGTCAGAATGATAATTTGCTGCCCAAATCCTGGCTAAAATATCCTGAGCTTTTGAACTGGCTTCCTTCAGTTGGTTCCACGGAAGATCCTGTAATGTTTATGACTATAGAAAATGATTTTATTATCTCTGTTTCCCTTGGTTAGTTAACTTAGGGGAATATCCTTTGATCAGCTATCCCCAAGCCTTTGACAACAACTTGTCAGTTTCCTGGCAAGCAAGCTGGCCTTCAGGTCAAAGGAAGGTCAAACCCCTTTTAACAGAGATCCAGTCTCTCTCTCCCTAGGTGCCTTTGTATTAACACTGGCATATACATATACACATAATTACATAAAACAAAATATATACACAACAGAATTATATCTACAACTAAGGACTGGCAGTTGGGTAGCTTGCCACATCCTTCCCTCCTAGACTAAATTTGTAGGAACATACCCCTAATGCACAGTAAAGTTTTCACAAATTCAGCTACTGTTCTAACTGGTGAGATAGCCCATCTGCATTGACATTGGCCAATCCGATATGTGGGCAATACTCCATCTTAAGAGACTTTCATTTTACCCATCTGATTTAGCCACACCAGTGGGTTATGATCAGTCTGTACCTCAAAGTGCCTCCCATAGAGGTATGGCTCTAATTTCTTCAGGGCCCATACCAGCGCAAGATATTCCTTTTCAACTATGGAATATGCCTGCTTCTGGGTAAGTAAACGTTTTGCTAAGGTACACTATTGGGTGATCTTTTCCCTGATTAGAGGTCTGACTGAGGACTGCTCCAATCCTCACATCTGAGGCCTCTGTATTACAAATTGTTTACTGTAATCTGGACTGGCCAACACAGGGGCACCGTCACAGTGCCTCCTTTGGCCATGCAAAGGCTTGTTCACAGGCTGGCTCTCACTTTACCTTTTTGGGCATTCTTTTCTTTTGCAGGCCAGATAGGGGAGCTGCCAGGGTACTAAAATTCAGTACAAACGCTCGATAGTACCTGGTAGTCCATAGAAAACTCCTGACCTGCTTCCGAGTCTCAGGCCTGGGCCACACCTCTATTGCCTCAATCTTTGCTTGATTGGGACAAAGCTACCCCCACCTCACTGTATGTCCTAGGTACGCCACCTCTGCCATGGCCACCTGGTACTTTTCAGCCTTGACACTGAGCCCTGTCCTTTGTATCCTGCCCAACACTTCCTTCAGGTGGGACAGGTATTCTTTCCAGCTGGTACTGAAGATGGCAATATCATCCAGATATGCCACTACATACTCTTCTGTATCATGTAACACCTTGTTGATCAACCTTTGGAAGGTGGCAGGGGTGATCTTCATTCCTATAGGCATTACCCTGAACTCGATTAATCCTATTGGAGTGATGAAGGCTGACATCTCCCTAGCTCTGGCAGTTAACTTCACCTGCCAGTACCCTTTTGTCAAGTCAGTGGTGGTAAGGTGTGTTGCCCCTCCCAACTTGTCCAGTAGTTCATCCGTCTGTGACATTGGATGGACGTCAGACTTTGTGACTCTACGATAGTCCACACAAAAGTGAGTAGAGCCATCCAGCTTGGGAGGTGGGTGCTTGCATCCCTGTATCAACATCATGTGTCGCTAAGGGGGTATGTCCCAGATTGGCTGTAAACCAAGGGGGCACTTGATGTCCAGAACTATAAATGAAAGTTTAGTATCATTGGTCTCGGCAACAGTTTTGCTTCCTTGTGTGTCAGGCGAAGTCCAAATGAAAAGTCTGTGTGCAGCCACTGAGTCTCAGCAGTTTGGCTTCTTGTGTATCAGGTGGAGTCCAAATGAAAAATGTGTGTCAGCAGTTAGACTTCTTGTGTGTCAGGTGGAGTCCAAATGAAAAGTGTCCAAATGACCTGAGCTAGGGCTTTAAATACTTTCTGTAATTTGTAATGTCATCAGTTTATTCTCAGTTCTAATTTCCCAGAGCAACTACTCAGTTTGGCCAGGAGATGTCTCTGTTCTGCTGTTTCCCCAAATCCCAAGAATATTACAATACTATGACATATAATTAACATGAATATGACATTCAGAGTTTAAGCCTTTGTAAGTCCCCTGTAGACAGTTGGCACTCGCAAGATAAAATTCACAATATCAGAATGTTAATTTGCTGCTCAAATCCTGGCTAAAATATCTTGTGCTTTTGAACTGGCTTCCTTTAGTTAGTTCCAAGGAAGATCCTTTAAGTTTTATGACTATACAAGCTGATTTTATTATCTCTGTTTCCCCTGGTTAGTTAACTTAGGAGAATACCCTTTGATCAACTATCCCCAAGCCTTTGACAATAACCTGTCAGTTTCCTGGCAAGCAAGCTGGCCTTCACGTCAGAGGAAGGTCAAACCCCTTTTAACAGAGATCCTGTTTCTCTCTCCCTAGGTGCCTTTGTATTAACACAGGCACATCTTGTGGCATGTGCATATACACAAAATTCCATTAAAAAGTATATATATATATATATGGGATATGCAGCAGTTCAGTGTGTGATAATGCATTTATCTTGTATAGCTTCAGTGACCTCAAGTAACCCGCCGTGAGAGTTACGAGAGGTCACTGGAAACTGTACAAGATAAATGCATCATCACGCACTGAACCACTGTATATTCCATTTATGCAACAGGTTTAGATGTTGTGTGAATGTTTTGATTTTGGTAGGTGTAAATAATTTGTCAAAATAGGGAAAAGAAAATTGAATTTTATGCTGTTTTTGCTAATTATAAAAAAAAACAAAATAGTATCTATAAATGAAACACCACTCATTTTGTAGATATTTTTGTGCTGAACATTTTTCGTGCCAACAGTACCATGCTATCATTTTTTGTTTTAAAGTTATTCACATTTGTTTGTCAACAAAGCGAACAAAAAATTACATTTTCTTCTGTTGTCTTGCTAAATATAAACAATATGTAAGGTATTTATAAATGAAACACCACTCATTTTGTAGATGATTTTGTGCTAAACAATTTTCATGCTCACAGTACTATGCTATCTTTTTTCGTTTTAAAGTTATTTCCATTTGAAAATGGTTAGTACTGCTTCTGAGGCCAAACATTCTAAATTAATTCTGAAGAGATTTGTGACATAGCTGTGTGGATAAATGGATACTATGGTGATAAATACATTTATCACCATAGTATCGTGATAAATGGTTTTATTCTAGTTTTTATCATGACCCCTGTTGCATAAATATATATATATACACACACACACACACACACACACACACACACACACACAAACACACACAGTACACACAACAGAATTATATATACAACTAAGGACTGGCAGTTTGGTAGCGCGCCACAATGGCTGCCTGCTACATCTGCTTTCTCAACTAGATCAACCTGTTTCATGACCACTTTCTCAAATGCAATGATAGCAGGATTATAAATGTTCTGTGTAAAGATAGACTTACCTTTAAACAATTCCTGTCTTTCTTATGAAATAGTATTTGCAGAGATATTACTGATTCTTGTAAAATTCCGGAACATACCCAGAAAGTCTGCATTATTTTCTAGAGACCCACTGTCAAGTAAATGTTCCAGTTCTTCCTATCCAATTTCATCAATGTTGAAATCTATTCCAGAGGTAATAACAGGACTGAAGTCTCCCACTAGTGCAGTCCCAGAGTGGTCTATTTCAGCAAGTATACAGTCAATGTCTTCAGTGATGCCTGTAAGTCCCTCTGTGTATCCCGTGTTGCTGGCTGCAGTGTTATTAAAGTGGTATCTCAGACAGATTTTTCTAAAAAAAAATGTATAAATCAGTGTTCCACTGGAAAGGGTTAAGTTATGGTGTTGGTGGAAGGACAGTCCTCTAAAGGACAGTACTGATAGCTGGTCTGATGACAGGTCTTTCGCAGACAAGTTTAATACTTGTAGCTTGTTGTTTTACTGTCCCTCAATACTCTTTTTTTTTCCTGTTTTGTTGTGTTTTTTTGCACCCCTCCTTGTCTTTCTTCTTTGTTGCTCTTTGTTTCATCTACAAAAAGGCTTCTGGTCATTCGACTGTGTTCCCAAGTGATTCTTTTGCTGGCGACTTGTAATTCTGTTTTTATTTTGAAATCTCACTCTGGATTTGCTCCTGCCTTTTTTTCTGTTTGTTTTTCCAGTCTAGAATCTAGCTACTGTCATAGTCTTCCTGATCTCTTTGCAACTTATATTGTTTTCTGTTCATTATTTCTTCCTCAAGAGATGTTAATCACCTTTTAAGTTGTGCCTCAAAATCTTCAAATTCTTTTTCTGGTTTAAAATTCAAAACAGCCAGCATTGTTTCCTTTATTTCTTCAGTCGGTTCAGTATGTTTTTCTGTGTTGTCTTTAATTATGAATTTAATGAACCTCTCAGAACAGTCTGTAGTTACCTCCAGCCATTCATCTTTAAATTTGAAACTCTCAAACTCACTAGAGGGAATAGCAGGCACTCCTAACACCATGGGAGCTTGCTGCCAGACATTGGACCATCTTTACAGCCTCTTTAAGTCTTTTTGTAGGTTCTTAACCGTCACCTCACTGTCAACCCTTTCCTCCTAGCTTGGTATCATCCATGAATAGGGCAGGTTTCACCCCAGGAATCCCTTTGTATGCTTGACTAGTGCAGTTGTGCCAGCTGTGTTCAGCAGCCCCGGAGGTGAAGTTATGCTAATGATGCCAATAGCCAGCAGTGTGACTATTTTCAGCCAAGACCCGGGAGAGTACATAACATCATGAAAATAGGTACAGAACAAATCCAACAATGAGAAGTAGACCTTACATCTTAGGGAAGACAAATCCTTATACATAGAATGTAGGGAGTTTGAGCATGCAACACAAAGGCAACAATATAATCAACAGGGAATGAATAGTAGGTACATCCTGTGGAGAAAAGAAATAACATAGCAGTAGAACAAGCATTGCTAACGAACTAAGTTACAGAAAAAGTATTAACATAGAGAAGCAAATTGGAGATCCAGGTGGAGACTAACAGTTGAGGATAGAATATAAGCGAGGGTAGAGGGAGCAGCCAAGGCCAAGGAGAGATGCTGTCTATGCAGGTCCGAAGATTAGTAGGGACTTGGACAAGCGCTTAGGGCATGAAACATGGACATTGAGACAGGGGGCCTGACAGGTAGGAATTAGGGAGGATCAAAACAAGTACAACGGTCAGCCTGCATAAGATAGCGATGGAGCATAGTTTTGAAGTGAAGGTGGGACCCAGTTTGCCAGACTTCCAGGGGGAGAGTATTCCAGAACTGAGGAGCCACAAGTTGAAAAGCATCTGCACCTTTAGAGGTAAGACATCTGGGGACTTTCAGTAAGGATTTTTCAACTGATCTCAGTTCATGAGAGGAGGTGAGAGGAAGTAACATCTCTGCCAGTGTTGTTGGGGTCTCTAGCCTGATAATAGAATCAACAAGAGAGCCCAGGTAGTATTGTCTAGAAGCTGTAGGGGAGAGCCAACCCAGGTCCTCATAAAGTTGACAACGGTGCCTAAGTCAAGGGGAAGAGGACGCATAGCAGCATATATTATTGCAAGTAATGTCCCATTTCAGTAGGGAGGTTTTATGGGCAGCACCAAGGATGGGGGCAAAATAGTTGAAGGCAGGCAACAGAATTCCCCTTGCAGTGGCCAGTTTAGCTGATGGTGTTAGCATATAGCTTGTCTTGTATGCAGCACCAAATTTGTTATTTACTGCCTTGCAGGTAGTTTGAATATGCAGGTTGAGATCTAGGGATTGATCCAGCAGGACTCCAAGATAGTTAAAGGATGAGACAGATTGTAATTGAGATCCACCCATGTCGAGGACCGCCAGTGATGAAGGACCGGTCCTGAGTTTAGTGACAGAGGCAAAAAGCATAGACATTGTTTTCTGTGCGTTTAGAACCAGTTTATGATCATTGAGCCAGTTTTGGATGTTCTTGAAATCGTAGGAGAGGGCGGTGTTTAGGTCATCAACTTTGCTTGCGCTGTTATAGATGACAAGATCATCAGCATATAGGAGAGATGAGCAGTTTCTAAGGGCACAAGGAACCTTATCGATAAAGAATGAGAATAGGAGTGGTCCTAAGATGAATCTTTGAGATACCCCAACGCTTATAACTGCAGGGTCTGATATAGCCGAGTCAAATTTCACCATCTGATACTTGTTGGATAGGTAGCTATTAAACCATTTTACAACGGGAGTAGAGAAACCCAGGTTTGTGAGGCCACTTAGGAGCAAAGGATGATCTACCAGGTCAAAGGCCTTAGTAAGATCAATAAAAACAGCTCCGATAAGGCGCCTTGCATCCATATTTGAGAGAATGTCAGAGGTAAGTTTCAATAGGGCTGTAGGCGTGCTATGGTTCTTTCTAAAACCATGTTGAGCATCTGAGAGTAGGTTATACTTTGAGAGATAGTCAAGTGTTTGGGAGGCAACAGCCTTTTCAAGAAGTTTAGAAATGGCTGAGAGAATGGCAATGGGTCTGTAGTTATTTATGTCCTTTTTGTCACCTTTTTAAAAAAACAGTGTTATCCGAGGTATCTTCCAGATTTCAGGGACAGTGCTACAAGAGAGGGACAGAGTAAATATTTTAGCCAAAGGTGAGGCAATATAGGAGGCCGCAAGCCTAAGGAGGCGAGGCTTAAGGTAGTCCGACCCAACACAGGTATTCTCAGACATCGAATGAAGAAGCTCAAGGACCTCAAGTGTTGTTATAGCTTTGAAATAGAAGGGCAGACTTCATCCAGATTCCGGGGAGAGGGTAATGGCATGAGGCACTTTGATCAAACCCCCAGGGTGGGGCACATTTGTCAGAGGTTTGAAGGAGGAGGTATATGGAGACAGATCAGAGAACATCCTATTAAAAGCATTAGCAATGGTGTTAGGGTCATTACAGTTATCCCCATTTAACAATACCAGGGATGGATAAGAAATTAGAGAAACAGTACCAGCTAGACAAGTCTAATGCTGAGTACCTTACATATATCCAGACCATGTGATAAAGCAAAAGTGCCTCTTTCTTCCCAGCCTCCAGAAAAAGAATCCAGAAAACTGGATGCTATGGGTAAGAAATCTTACACCACAACCTCAGTGCTGCTTCGCCTCCGTACTTGCATGGCGTACAAAGTTCAGTGCCAAAAGGCTCGCTGGAGCTCTGTCCTGGCTATCAATCAGCAACTCCCAGATAGAGTGGCTCAGGAACTGGCAGAAACTGTTAAAACTGCCTTAGAAGCCACAAAATAGCAGTTCCATATGGCTGTGGATGCCAGTGACACTGGTTCCAGGGCTGTTATTCAGGCCATTTCTCTCAGGGGGGTTTGCCTGGCTGAGGTCTACTAAGCTCTCCCAGGACACCCAAACTAAAGCTATGAATTTTTCTTGCAAGAGAGCAATTCTGTCTTTGGGGACAAAACAGAGACTTGCATGAAAAAGGTGGAGCAATACAAAACCACCTATAATAACAATGCGGCTAAAGAGAAATCCTGTACCTCCTTCAGACTGCAAAGAGGGGGCAGAGGTAGAGGTTAGTATCCCAGGGCCTTCTACCGTATGCCAATGCCCATGTCCTTGGATTACTCTCAGATGAGAGGATTCTTTAGAGGAAGAAGACGAAGAAGGGCTCAGAAGCATACTGATCCCTCTCCTTCAACAAAAATTCAACCAAAACAAAATTCCTGATGGGAAGGCCCAGGTCGCCTCCCCTCTGCCAGTAGGTGGAGAGCTGACCCACTACCCCACCAGTGTCACCACATCACCAGAGACAACTGGGTGCTAGAGGTGGCGGGTCAAGAATTTACCCTGCAGTTCAAAAAATCTCCTACTCAGCTTGGCCACAGGAGTGTAAACCTCTGACCCCCATAGAGACAATTCTGCTACAGTCAAAGGTAAAGTCTCTCCTAGCAGCAAATGCAGTGGAAAGAGTCCTTCTCTCCCAATGGGGAAAAGGCCTCTATTCCATGTACTTACTAATCCTAAAAAAAAAAAAAAAAAAAAAAGGGGACTGGCGACCTGTTCTAGATCTCGGGTACCTGAATAAGCACCTGTTCAATCCCAAATTCAAGATGGTCGCCCTGTCAGTGGTGATTCCCTCTTTACAACAGGGAGACTGACTAGCCTCCCAAGACCTAAGAGACACCTGTTTTCTCATTCCGTTTGGGCACTCTCACAGAAAGTATCTTCGCTTCAGGCTGCCCTCTGGCTACTACCAGTTTGCAGCTCTGCAGTTTGGCCTTTCTTCAGCCCCCAGATTATTCACAAAGTACCTGGCAGTGGTGGCTGCCTATCTCAGAAGAGAGGAGGTATCTGTCTTCCCCTACCTGGATGACTGACTGATAGTGGGCAGGGCTCCCTAAAAGGTCAGAGACTCCCTCAGCCTCACACAGTGCACCCTGGAGTCCCAGGGGGTCCTGATCAGCACAGAAAAGTCCCAATTTGAGGCAGTTCAACTCCTGGAGTTTATCGGAGCAGAGCTGGACACACAGCAAAGCAAAGCCCTGCTCCCTTTGGGCAGGGTGGAAAATCTCCAGACCCTGGCACACTCATTTGTCCTCAGCCAACCAAGACCAGCCAGGCACTTCTTCAGACTTCTAAGCCACATGGCATCTACTACAGCTATAGTGCCAGAGGCCAGGTTCCAGATGTGGGATATTCAGTACCATCTCAGAGCTTATTGGTCTCAAAAGAGGGACCTCCTATCAAAACTGGTTCCAGTCAAAAGTACACTTTTACAAGCCTTAGACTGGTGAAAAGACAGGGACAATGGTTCCACCATGTTGCTGCGACAAGAATTGTCAACGGGCTGTTACAGCTTAATTGGCATTAATGCTGACAGATGGCATTGTTAACTGGGGACACAAGTGTTTTTCTAGGGGCTGGCCCCTCCACCCCACACTATAGATTTCCAGCCTGGAGTTGTTTCAGGGAGGGGGCGAACACCCTGAAGACAGCGGCGTCAGTAACACAGCAGACCAGTACAGTGAACAGCAAATTCTGTCGCTGTACTGGTCTTCGCTGTGTTACCGTTGCTGTAGCAACAGTATACGAGGCAACCTCAGGGAAGTAGTTCCTTTCCAGCAGAGGGAATCCTTCAGAGTGCTCACTACAGATACTGCCCTCCTAGGATGGAGTGCACACCTGGCAGACCAGTCCGTAAGTGAGGGGTGGTCTCTCAGAGAGTCCAAGTGTCACATAAATCTCCTCAAACTTAGAGCTGTGTACCTGGCTATCAAAGCTTTTGCCCCCCAACTCAAAGGTCAATCTGTCCAAATCAGGGCAGAAAACCCACTGCTGTATTCTGCATTAACAAGCAGGGGGGAAAAAGATCCACAGAACTCTGCACAGAAGCCACGAAGATCTTGTCTCTGGTCTACTCCTTGAACATGCAGCTTATGGCCATCCACATGCTAGGTAAGGACAATGTGCTGGTAGACTCCCTGAGCCTTATCAGTCAGGCCACCATGAGTGAACCCTAAACAGACAGGTGCTGGCCACAGTCTTTAGGAGGTGGGCACTCCAGAGATAAATCTGTTCATGTCCAAACACAACTACCATATTCCCCTGCACTGTTGCAGTCCTCCGGCTCTGGGCTCAGTACCAGTGGATGCCCTGTCTCTGGAATGGACAGGGAGGTTCCTGTATGCTTTTCCTCCATTTCCCCTGATTCTTAGGGTCCTGCTGAAACTCAGAAGTCAGTCAGCAACCATGATCCTGGTGGCTCCAGACTGGGCAAGGCAACATTGGTACACCCTGCTTCTCACCCTTTTAGTCAAACAGCCCATTCTACTGCCTTCCACTCATAGTCTCCTGATCCTACCTCAGACAGGGATAGCATACCCCAGCATAGAGTCTCTTTGCCTCAAAGCTTGGTACTTGAAGAGCTAGAATTCTCTGACTCTCGGTATACAGAGCAAGTCCTGAGAATCCTTCGTCTGGCCAAGAAACCAAGTACCAAAACAACCTATGCTTCCAAATAGAAGAGATTTTCTTTTGGGTGTAATGACAGGTAGATTAATCCTCTGCAGGCTAGCCTGTCCTCCATTTAGACTATTTTGTACACTTGCTAGCATCAGGCCTTAGAGCCTCATCTTTGAAGGTTCACTTGGCAGCCATTTTGACCCGTTTGTCTGTTGATAAGAAGTCTATAATGTCTCATTCCATCTTTAAGAAATTCTTTAAAGGCCTGCTGCACCTTCAACCCCTGCTTGGGAACTTATCTCCCCCTGGGATTTGAACCTTTGTATAGCTCAGTTGATGGAGTCTCCATTTGAGCCCATGGCTTCTGCAGACTTAAAATATGTCAGCTGGAAATCTGTCTTTCTAGTGGCAGCCACTTCAGCCAGAAGGATTTCAGAGCTGCAAACTCTTTGTACTGAACCGAACTGCATCATTAGCCACAGGGACAAAGTAGTTCTCTGGACCAAAAAGAAATCTCTTCCCAAGCTAGTGTCTGAATTTCACCTGACCAGTCTACAATGCTCCCTGTCTTTATTACAAACAAATCCACTCCTGTTGAGTGCAGGCTTCTTAGCTTGGATGTCAAAAGGGTACTGACATACTATCTGGAGCACACTAAACAGCTCAGGTCCTTGCACACCCAACTTTTCCTCACCTATGGTGAGGTGGTTTAAGGCAGGCCAGCCTCTGAGAGGACTGTCTCATATTGGATAGTCTCCTCCATCCAGTTCTGTTACAGTAAGGCTGGCAAACAGCCAACTCAAGGCCTCAGGGCTCATTCCACCAGGGACACTGCAGCCTTGTTGGCAGCAGCAAGAGACATACCCTTGCTCGACATCTGCAAAGCAGCTACCTGGAAGATTGTACTTGCCTTCTCAGAGCACTACTGCTTGGATGTACAGTCCAGATCAGATACCAGATTTGGCACTGCAGTCCTGCAGAACCTGTTTCCATAGTAGCTTCTGTTCCGTCCTCCCAACTACTCTGCTTTGTAGTCTGCACTAGTCAAGCATACTGAGGGATTTCTGGGCTGAGAAGAAAAAAATTACTTACCATAGTAATAATTGTTTCTTCCAGGGGATTCCCTCAGTATGCTTGACCTCCAACCCAGCCTCTCCTCACATAACCTGGCTGAGATTAGTTCTTGCAGTCCTTGCCTTAGGCCAAATTTCTTACTGTTGAGCAATAAAATGCGTAATATTTCTTTAGTAAAGCATGTGTACATAGTTCGCCTAGAGGTGAGTTTCATTTGTCTTTGTTTTTCAATTTTTTCTACAATACTAGCATAGTTTTAGGTTTTGGGCCTTTTGCCCCTTAGGCTTCAAAATGGATCTGACTGGAAGTACAGCAGAACCTACAGGCAGCACTTTCTTACTACAACCTGATTGGCTAATTGCTTGGCATCATTAGCATAACTCCACCTCCAGGGCAGCAGAACCCAGTGGGCATACCTGCAGTAGTCAAGCATACTGAGGGATCTCCTGGAAGAAACAATATTACTATGGTAAGTAATTTTTTCTTTTGCCCTGAATACCTATGCCGATGTTACTGATAAAGGCCTTAAACGGGATTGGCCCCAACATTGAGCCTTGGAGCACACCACTAGTGCCCATACCTTCATCAGAACGCATCCTGTTGACCTCTACTCTCTGTTTTCTGTCCCTAAGCCAATTACCTACCCAGCTGACTATGCACTTGGCTGCATCCAGGTCCTCCAACTTTTTCAGCAGGTGCTTTTGTCACACCAAATCAAAGGCCTTACTGAAACTGAAGTAGAGGAGGTCCACTGGGTGGCCTCTGTCTAGTTCCCTAGTGACCCAGTCAAAAAATGTCATTAGATTCTTTTGGAACGACCTTCCTGCCATGAACCAATGTTGCCTGTCATCCTGCAGACTGCTTTTATCTAGGTACTCTACCAAGTCTTGTTTTAGTAAGATTTCCATCAGTTTCCCCACTACCAATGTAAGGCAGACCGGTCTGTAGTTGCCTGCATCCTCCCAACTCCCTCTCTTGTGGAGAGGTACCACATCAGCTCTTCTCCAGTCTCCCGGCACTACCCCCATCTGAAGTGATCTGCTGAACAAATGTGTTAAGGGACCTGACAATTCACTTGCTAGCTCCTTTAGCACCCTCGGGTGTATTCCATCAAGCCCTGTTGACTTGTCTTCCCTGCGTTGATCCAGGGCCTCTCTAACCCTACTGTTGGTGATTGATGGTGCTTCCATTTGTGGAACACCATTGTCTGCAGCCTTGATGCCACTGTCTGGCACTGGCCATTTGTGTTCCTCGATGAACACTGAGCAAAAAAAGTTGTTCAGAACAGTGGCCTTCTCCCTATTCGCCTCCATTACTCTGTCACTGTCTTTGAGTCTAACTATTCCTCCCCTTGTCTTTCTTTTTTTCTTCTATATATTTAAAAAAAAAGTTTGTCCCATTCTTTAACCCCTTCAGCAAGTCGAAGCTCCGTTGCAGCCTGAGCAGATTTTATGTTAGAAGTAATGTCCAGCTCTTTGCATAATAATCTTTCAGGTTTTATAAATGCTGCCTTAACGTCTTCAGTATTAGATACAGCAGAATCGTTACCATGTAGTTTCCCCTTTGCTCTCTGTCTCTTGCTTATTAGTAACTTTTTCCTCTCTCAGATGAATCCACTTCCCGATGTAGAGGCTCCTTCACTCTGTATTTCAAAATTGGTTTCTGTGGTTTGCAGATGTAAAAAAAAAATCGCAACTTACTTACCATCGTGGTTTGGAGTTTTTCAATATTGTAGAAAAGTGGATTTCAGCTTGTAGCTTGAGCTGTAAGGTGGCTTCTGTATTCCAAAATGCTGCAAAAACAGCGCTTGCAGTCTGCAGCTAACTAACGGCTTAAACAATGAACTTCTCCATGCGTAAACTGAGATGGCAGTGCTGGGTTTGGTGCTGGACGCAAGAAGGGCAACCAGCCCTTCAAAGTTAAAGTTCCAAGTCCAGAAAAGTGCAGCACACGAGAAACCAACTCAGGGGACTCCAAATGTTGCTGAATGTAAAGTGCTTTAATGCATATCAAAAGTCTTCATGCAAAAATAAATAAATCTAATAGCAGTACAGCAAATGAAAATTCTGTTGAGCTCGAGCTATAGCTACCTGCCCTGGCACTTTGGCAATCCCAGCCTTCCTCAGGGGGCATGTCAGGAGAGACTCTTATCCCTGTCTTATGTAGCCAGCAGATTAATGACGTCAATGGGGAACATTACCTACAGATATGTGGAACTGCTATGAGGACATCCATGGTCCCATCCTATGCAGATTTATTTCTGGGCATGTGGGAAGAAACATGTGTATTTAATTCAGAAAAAAAACATACCTAGGTAAAATCAAAATTAGTTTTGCTTCATAGATGATGTAGTTTGCATCTTGCAGGGAAATACAACAGAAATAGCTGCATTTATGGATTGGCTACACAGGAATAATATGAATGTGAAATTCACACACATGGCTAACAGAGAGGAACTCAATTTCCTGGATATCACCATATACAGCTCACAAGTGAGACCTAAACAAGTTGAAATCAGATGTTACAGAAAACAGACTGCAACAAATTCAGTTTTACATATGGAAAGCGCACATCCTGTAGCACTAAAAAACTCAGTTCCTTACAGTCAGTTCCTGTGCCTCAGGAGAAATTTCAGTGATGTCGAAATGTTCGAGATATAGGCATAAGAACTGAAGACCAGATTTTTGGCAAGAGGTTATCACAAAAACCTCCTAACCAAATCAATAGAAAGGGCATTAGCATGTGGTAGGAACCCATCTTAAAGATAAGTGAAAAGGAAAACTGGGTACAGACCCCATCACTTTTGTCACAGAGTTTAATGACTGGGTGGGTCATCTTTCAAAACTGGACCATTTTGATGGGAGACGAGACAGTCAGTAGAAGTGTAGGACATAAACCCTGTGTCAGTTTAAGTCGTGCATTTAATCTAAGACAAACTAGTCCACAGCAGGTTGCCTGCTTAATCTAAACCACAGGTGAAAAAGAACAGGATGCCACATAAACCAAAGGGGAATTTTAAATGCCATAGGCGTAATATTTATAAACACTCAGAACAAGGAAAAGCTTTTATTCACCGTAGGGATCAGCTGGAAAAAGTGGACATCAGGGAATGTATCACTTGTGATACAACCTTTGTAGTTTGTTTTGTGGTGCTCATGTGATATGATTTATTTGGGACGTACAGTACGAAGTCTAAAAACCAGAATCCAGGAGCTGGTTAGAAACATCAAAAACAAGAGATCAGATACCCTAGTAGGGGCACATTTTCATGAGATGAATGCATGGCTCTAACTCGGATACCTTAAGGTTCATGGGACTGGAACATACAAAGCCACCAAGATATAGGGGAGACAGATGAAATGTGTTACTCAAAAGGGAAAGTTACTGGATTTACCAGTTAGGGAGTGCGAGACCAGCAGACCTAAATGAACAACAGGATCTGAAGCCCTTTTTGTAATGATTATTTATTTATCGCAATTTCTTTTTTGTCCTACAGGTTTCTGGCTCTCTTCTAACCCTAATACTGCCAGCTGGAAGCATACTTGTAGATCCCGTCACTAACTGACCTAGACAAAGTCAAATGGGCGATCACGTGAGATTTTCCAGACCCTTTCTCTCTGCCTTTCATGGTGACTTGTTTAGAATTCTACAGTCCTAAATGTAGTAGTCAGCGTCTTTTGAAATAAACAATATATTTATAAAAACAATATGTTTAGACACTTTCAGACTGACTCCATAAATGGACTGTACTTAGTAGCTAGCTGAAACATTAAATCTTTGTAATCTTCACAGCGGGAAGGTCATGTCAGACGAATCTAATAGATTTCTTTGACTGGGTGACCAAAGTAGTAGACCAGGGAGGGGCTGTGGACATGGCCTACCTAGACTTTAGCAAGGCATTTGACACAGTCCCACACAAAAGATTATTAGTCAAATTAACCAGCCTGGGAGTGGGTCCCAGGGTGGTAGCCTGGGTAAAACATTGGCTGGACAACAGGACACAGAAGGTAATTGTAAATGGAGTCCACTCTGAAGAAAGGCTAAGTTACTAGTGGGTACCGCAGGGTTCAGTATTGGGTCCAGTCCTTTTAATGTCTTCATCAGTGACATTGCAGAGGGACTGGAAGGAAAAGTATGCCTTTTTGCAGATGACACAAAGATCTGCAACAGGGTTGATACACAAGGAGGCGTGGAAAGGATGAAAAGGGACTTGGCAAGGTTGGAGGAATGGTCAGACGTATGGCAGCTAGGATTCAATGCAAAAAAGTGCAAAATAATGCACCTGGGAAAGAATACACAATGGGTGGGGAGGTAGTAACAACAACAAAACAGGAAAGAGACCTGGGGGTAATCATATCAGATGACCTTAAGGTTATCAAGCAATGTGAGAAGGCAGTAGGGAGGGCCAGGGGTATACTGGGATGTATAGGGAGAGGCATCAGCAGCAGAAAACAGGAAGTTGTTATCCCTCTGTACAGACAGTTGGTGAGACCCCATCTGGAATACTGTGTCCAGTTCTGGAGACCCCATCTCCACAAGGACATAGACAGGATAGAGGCAGTCCAGAGGAGGGCAACTAAAATGGTGCAGGGTCTGCAAGAGAAGCCGTATGAGGAGAGACTAAAGGAGCTTAATATGTATACCCTTGAGGAAAGAAGGGAGAGGGGGGACATGATAGAAACTTTCAAGTACCTCAAGGGAATCAACAAAGTCCAAGAGGGTAGCATCTTTCAGAAAAACAGACTTGCAAGAACAAGGGGACACAATTTAAAGATAGAAGGAGGGTGGTTCAGGGGCAATGTGAGGAAGTATTATTTCACAGAGAGGGTAGTGGATGCATGGAACAGCCTTCCTGAGGAAGTTGTGGGGTCTAAAACTGTGGGAGAATTCAAGAATGCATGGGACATACATAAGGCAATTCTTGTGGGGGCAGGAAGATATAGGCTGTTGGTTAACTAGGATCTGCGGCCTATCCTGTAGGTAGGGAAATGGGCAGACTAGATGGGCCTAGCGGTCCTTATCTGCTGTCAAAGTCTATGTTCTATGTTTCTATGTTTCTCTATGATGTCTTTACTCTGCTGGCTACATAAGACTGGGGTAGGAGTCTCTCCTGCCATGCCCCCATGAGGAAGGCTGGGATAGCCGAAGCGCCAGGACAGGTAGCTGTGTCTCGAGCGGAGCATAATTTTCATTTGCTGTACTGCTATTGGACTTATTTATTTGTGCATGAGGACTTTTGATATGCATTAAAGCACTTTACATTCAGCGGCTTTTGGAGTCCTCGGAGTTAGTTTCTCGTGTGCTGCACTTTTCTGGACTTGGAGCTTTAACTTTGAAGGGCTGGTTGCCCTTCTTGCGTCCCGCACTGAACTCTGCAGCGTTGTTGCGGCTTACGAGTGGAGGAGTTATTTGGTTTTCCATAAGGACACAGTGTCTTTGCAGACCAGTCCTCATTTCTTACCATTAGCAGTGTCTGATTTTACATTGAATCATACCATACACCTTCCATTGCTCCATACACAATGATATACATAGAACACTACAGTTCTACCCCATTCACATTAAGGAATACAGAAAGTCCTCTCAGCCTTTTGTTTCATTCACCCCTGATATGGAGTGCACCTCTATGAATAAACAGTATCTGTCCAAATGGCTGATCAACTGTATTACTTTTTGTTATAGGAAGTATGGTAAGGAACTTCCTGGTGCTGATCGTGTCCACTCTACCTGTGGTATAGTTACTTCTGTTGTCTATTTTAAGAATGTTTTGGCAACTGACATATGTGCTGCTGCCACATGGAGCACTGTGCACAAACTTTTCCATCCTTCTTGGCTGCTTTATGCAATGTTTGGAAATCGATCCAAAGGTGTGGCCCAATAGAGGGGATATCCCTGATGAAGATCAGACAGTTACTTACTGTAACAGTAGATCTTCAAGAAGTCTCCTTCATTTTGCCACATCACACCTGTCTTCCTTCCCCCTTACCACGTATTACTTGGGAGGTTTGTACACTGCCTTCTTGGAGGTGTCCACAAGTGTCTTATATTTGTGTTCTCCAGTCCCATGTCTCTCTTTGTGTGCCCGATCTTGGTTTGGTCTCCTGGTTCCTCCTAGTAAGGTACCCTTCAAGCTTGTCTCCAGCAGGGAACTGAGGAGTGATGGGGCTGCCCACATTTTATTTGCATCAGTGTCATATGTCATCCGGGGCTGCCCCGGGTAGCAAAAGTTTCTGAGTGGTACTGATGCCAACAGCTTACGGTTTCAAAGGTGTGGCCCAATGTAGAAGATTCTCTCAAAGATCTGCTGTTATGGTAAGTAACTGATTTTTTTCTTTGCTGACTATAAACAAACTCCACCTCCTGCCTTTTCCTGCTGACCAGGGAAGTCTCAGCTGCTGGTTTCCATGTCACAGATAAAATTGAGGCTTTGGCCCCTCATGAGGCGCGCGCATGTGTATGTGTTTTGGAATATGAACATTCCGCAAAAGGAATTGTGCAGAATTATGAATTTCTATGTTCCATAGTACACTTTCATCTGTTGAGTGTGGGAAAAGACAGAATAAATAGGGTAAGGAAGGGAGGCAATAATATAAACAGATAAGGAAAGGTGGGAAAGACCCAGTTGGGCAGAGTCAGGCCCGCACTGCTTAAAAAGGGAATAATACCTAATACTGACACTCGGAATCCTGACATTCAGGATCCCGAGTTCGGCAGCCCATCAGAAACCCGCCCAACAGGGATAAGGTAGTGGATGTGACAAACCACTACCCACCCCTAGTCAGGCAGTAGAACAGCGGGGAGGATGTGAAACCTAACTGAGCATGGTGCTTTCGACCTGGTTCTGTTCCCAGGAGGCACAAATTTTTGGGAGTGCTGTTGTTTCCCCCCATAACTTTTTAACCTAAAGGTCTGATCTCCCTCCGAGTTGGTTATTTTAGTTATGGGGGGGGGGGGTGCTCCCCACATTGCACTAAAATCCTGTCGGTCTTCTGAACTCAGGCTTATGGAGTTTGGAAGACTGACTGTCGGGATTCTGTAGTAGATCCCTTAAAAATGAAGTTTGTGAGTGCACATGCAATTGAATTAGAGGTGGCTGAACCTATCAGGAAAAATCTGTAACTTTCCCTCACCCCAGACTAGCAGATGTAACAACTTTGAACACATTTCCATTACAGATGTCTGTGTTGGTTTGAAATGTAAACGAGATAACTATGTGTTTTATAAGAAAATAGTGCCATATAGGGTTTTAATTATATTGTTGTTAACATCACCCCCACCGCCACATTATCAGAATATGTATTATTTATTATTTTCAGAGTTAAAATGGAATCATTTTAATGAAAGATCTTTATTTTTATCTTTCTACAATTATTTCTTCTTATTTATATTTATTTTAAGTTGGATATAAAGCCCAGTAAGACACTCCAGTGCGTGCCATTATGATGATATAATGGCACTTGGCTGCACTTTGTGCCTAACAACACACTTGAGGCGTAGAATGATATCACCATAATGCACTTCCTGTTGTATCATATTGCTTACCTAATTAAAATACGTAATGCCGTTTACTGAAGTTAGTCATTGAAATTAGAAAACAAATTGAGGTTTTAAACGTAGAAACATAGAATCTGATGGCAGATTTTGCTTCTCCTTGATAGGCTCAGATAATGGTTTGACAATATGTCTGATGCTTTTTTTTTATTGTAATGGACATAGATAGGCCTTGAAACTAAGCTGCAGTTTTGTTGTTTGTGTTAAGTCAAAGGTGATGAATCACCAAGACTTGCATCCAACTGTAAGGCCATTGAGATCTAAAGTGAAGTTGTGTACCCAGTGGTAATTAGTTCTGTTATTTCCACTTGATGCTTCCCTTTCTGAGCTGATGGATTTGTCTAATCCATTTACTGATCTGAAATAATGTAACATTTTCGATTTTTTTTTTAACTAAATTAATGGATGTCTTTTTGATCTTATTATTTGTTTGATGTAATGGAAAAAAAACATGAATCAAAAGTAAACAAAAAAAAGAGAACGAAATACCCATGAACCATTAAGGAACTGTAAAGTGGATGGATGAAGCATGCATGCTGCCTGCGTCCTGCATGAGATGTTCACTTGGGAAATCAGACTGATGAGAGCATCCTCGCTGAAGGTTTGGCCAGGGAGAGAGGGGCTGCTGCAGGGTGCCCAGAGAGAGAGAGAGAGAGCGAGAGAGCTTGGCCTAACAGATCATATCTGCAAGAGTGACTGAGAGAAATATGTGTTGCCATTCAGCCATGGGTTGGGTGCCTTAGGAACTTTAGAATCAGAGCCTAAAATCTCAAATACCTAGTGGGGACTTCAGTCATTAGATCAGGTGTTGTCTTGCATCAGTCCATCTTTGCAGGAGAAGTCTGCCTGTTTTTCCCAGGAGATTTTCTGCTGTGAGGATCCATCTTCATAGAGGGCCTAACCACCCATCTGCCTTCTTCGGAAAAATGGAAAAAGGCCCCTGTGTGGGGTGAATAGGACAAACTGAGGGTTTAACAGGATTTGTCGTGGCTCACACATTTCATGACCAGAGAAAATGTTAGGTCTGCCACACCTTTAGACCAATACACCTGCAAACACCAGGGTAGAAGACATCACCCACCAACGACAATTTTCTGTGCAGCTGCCAGTTATTGAGAGTAAAGACAAGGGCCTTGCTCCACAACTCGGAAAGTTAGTTAGGGACTGTTAGTTTGGGTTGAGACTGCACAACTTATAAAAGTGCCCATAGAAAGAAAGTGATTCACCTCCTAGAGAGACCGAGATTGCATCAGGTTCTTTAATATCTTTAGTGCCATCCCTGTAATTAAAAGACTCATTATTTGAGCTAACCACCACCTCTTGCCCATCAACTGGTACTGCATCCAGCTACCTCTGGCTTGCAGCTGCTCACCATTTGTGTGCACATATTAAATCTGTTGGAGTTACCTAAGGGACTTTGGGACCAGTGCCGGGGGAGGGGCTTGGGAATTTGGTACTATGCTTCTATGCCTTGTGAGCTGTGGAACAGTGTTTGTTAATCTGTGGACTTGCCTTTCCCTTCCAGAACCTTGTTCCTGAGTTGCTGTCACCATAATAAATACTATCCTGTTTTATATTAGATTCACTGACTCACTATCATTGTGTGCAGTGGTGTTATTATTGCTCTGTGTTATTTATTGCTGTTGGTTATCTGGGAGTATCAATCAAGGTTTTACAAAAATATCCTGTCACTGTGGAGTGGGATTTACTAATTGTCTTGTGGGGATGCACCCTGGCAGTATGGTGTTAAAAGGATCTCTATAGATGGAAATTCTGGGCCATATCTGAACCTTAATACTCCAAGACAGAACCCAGGTGCCATTCACCTGAGGGCCCAAATTTGTGATCATCCCCCATCTCTACTCGTCTGAGTCACAAACAATGCAAGTGGAGTTGGTGACACACTATTTAAATGGGTGGCTAGTATGAAGAAAATTGAGCACACTAAGGAACAGTTTTATTTTCATTAGTGTAGCAGACCATGTAAGTAGCAGTATCAGCTCGTCATGTGTGAGAGCATCTATCATTGACTTGTGCGTTGGGGGCTATAAACAGATGTAGTTTAAAAAAATAGGGGCAAACTGAAGCTGAATTAGCTAGAGGGCTAGATATATAGCAGGCTACATTAATTCATGTAAGGGGATAGATTTCTTATGTGACTGACAAGTTGTCCTGACTGTTTTATGCATATGAACTGTAGAGCTGATTAGCACGACACACAAGGGGAAAAGGGCTCTTATAGGTAAGATTGTGGAGGGTCCTTCTTGCTTGTTAGTACAGTACTAAGAGAAAGATGGAGGGGTAGAGTGAGTGGAGGGCAGGCAGGTCTTGGGTATGGTCCCTGGGCTGCAAGGGCACGAGGCAACTTTGGAAGGGTGGTAGGGTGCAATGGATGTGGGACTGCCATTGTATTGGCTAAAGTATGGAACCTGGGGAGGGGGGCTGCATGATATGTTGTCAGCTTGCGCAGCTAAGGGAGGAGATGGGGTGGCTGAGATGGACACTAAGCAGGTTAAGGGAGAAGGACATAAGCGGAGGACTGGTGGGAGTCCGTAGAGGGAGAAAGAGGGGTAGAAGTAGAAGCATGGGGAGATGTGTGGGGACTAGAAACAAGTATAACAAATGACAGGCAGAAGGAGAGGGGACTGGAAGAGAACAAAAGTGTACACAAGCAGGGAGGGAGGGAGAGAGGGGTAAAGGGAGACATAGGGAGGGTAGAAGGGGGCTAAGGTAAAGGTAGTGAGGTAGACAAGAGGGTCCAGGGGGAATGGCAGGAGATAAGGTACAGAGGTTAAAAGTCTGCACTGAATGAAAAAGGGGAGAAAGCATGGAGAGGTGCCTCAGTCAGAGGGATGTGGGAAATGGACATGGAGCATGTAAACAGATTTGCACCCCTGGGGACACATGAAGAGGAAAAGAAGCAGGAGGAGGGAGGGGAGGAGGTCTTATGGGAAACAGGAGAGGCAAAAACAAAGGAATGTTCTGTAGGTAGGGGAATGGGGGATGCCCCCTTGGGAAGGAACCAAGAGGGAAGTAAACATAAGGGGAAAGGTGAGGGCGTAAAGACACCCTTGAAAGGGTCTAGCCCCATGGAAGGGAAGGGAAAACAGCAAGCACAGGACTAAAGGACTAAACGAAAGAGATAAGGATGGGGTTACCCGCTCACCAAGGAAATCTGACAGAACACTGGCAAGAGAAGGGCATAGGGAGGGGATAGTGATCGATGAAGGAGAGGCAAGGGACATTAGAACAGCAGATAATGCCAGTGGGGAGGGAATGGGGGAGTAGCATGGGGGGGTTGAGTGTGCGGAGTGATGCGACAGACAGAGGGGATAATGAGAAAAAGGAGGTAAAAGGGATGTCAGGAGCTAGGAGAAGGATAAATGAGCTGAAGAACAAACAGAAGGAAAGAGGGGCATACTCATTGGGGACTCAGAAATAAAGGGAATCAGATGTGGGGGTCAGGGCTAGCAGCAATGTAGTTTGGGTCAAGTGCCTGCCGGGTATAACGGCACTAGAGGCAATACACCATATTACCTCATGGGGTAAACAACAGGATGGGAAAACACACCTGGTGTTTCACCTAGGTACCAAGGATTTGGAGGGGAACAGCATGTTGGAGGTGCAGGCAAGATTCAGGGAGCTTACTAGGTTTTGTAGCAAGCTATCCAAAAATACCAGTGCACACCAACCCCCCTCCCCCCCAGCAACACATCATATTTAAACTTTCCACTGCCAAAATTGGCTATACTTACTTTTAGCTCCATGCAAGGAGAGGGTCCTCTTAGTTTCAGAGTGGAATTCCAATGTGAGTAAGCCAAACCACCAATGTCATGTTGGGACCCATGGTTTAGTCCCTGCTCTAACTTTCCAACTTTCAAATGCCTGTACGTAATTGGCTCCTTTTATGCACTGTGCTCCCATCAAGGAATTTACACAGATGTTGAAATGCAGCATGCTAAAAGGAGCACCACAGACTGAATCGAGACAGCAGGTGGTTAATCTGGAGTGCCAGGAGAAGCAGGGCCCACACGAATTGCTGAGGCATCGTTCCTGTTCAAGTGTGGAACAGGGGGCTGATCCCCAGGCAGGTCTCTCGTCAGTGGTTTTCTCTATGCAGCGGGGTAGTCTGGCAGGGCCAGCGTGGCATGGCCCAGGCCGAATGGAGATTAAGGTGGATTCAGTCCGATTAGGCTAGATAAAGTTTCCAGCAAGCAAAACACTGTTCACACAGTAGTGAACCAAATAAACGACCCACTTTCAATACGCAGCACATTTACATGTAAAGGATTCTATGGTACCAGCAAGCAGAACACAGTTCACACAGTAGAGAACCAAATCATGACCCACTTTCAATACACAGCACATTTACATGTAAGGAAATTCTACTGTACCAGGCAAACTGCTCTCCGGTCACGATCGCAAAGTCTCAGCACAAACCGGGAATTCAAAAGCAGCTGGAAATACTGACTAGCCAGTCGCATTCAGCAAAATCTTTGGTCTTCTTCAAGTATGAGCCTGGTAAAAAAATCAGTGGCTTACTTCATTTTCACAAACTTGGATTTAGTCCGAAATAATTCTCTTCTCTCCTTCTCATGGGCAGCAGGCAGACATGCAGGCCACAACTCAAGCCTTTCCACAGTTCTCCCGCTTGAAACTACTCAGACGGCTGCTTGACTGTCTCAAGCTGTTGCTTCTTCAGCTCCCAACTTAGACCTGACTCAACTGCCAGCAAGCCTGGGACTTTCCTCAGAATCCAAAAGGTTTGGTTGGCTGATCTGTCTGTCATTCACAACAAAGGCTCCCCCTTCAGGTGCAAAAAGGCACCAAAAGCCCAAAACTACAATTCCTACAGATTTTGACTCCAGACAGCTCCTGTAGTCTGGCTCCATTTTGGGTCCCACCAGTACCGATTGGTCCAATTCGGCAGTCCAGGACCAAGATAGTGGAGATAAACAAAACAGTCCTTGCTGCAAAGAAGGCAGGTTAGACAAACTACATTATCATTATCACTCTAAATGATTTTCAGCAAATAGTTACATCTTTCAACAGAGATCCCTCTCAGATTACTTATGACTGCAATCTAGGCAGCTCTTAAAGAGACAGTACACAGAGGCTATACAGGCGCACTCTGGCAATCACATTTAAACTGTTAAAAGCATGGGACACCAGCCTGGCAGTGAGCATTTAGGCAAGCTCAAGGAAGATTTTTGGGAACCCCCATTTGTAGGGGTTACATAAATATAATCAGTTTTGCAGTGCAAAGTTTATAATATGCTATGTTGATGGGGGGGGGGGGGCACTGGTATTTTTGGATTGTTTGTTATATGCCACAACCCAGCAGCACCCCTTAGTAGAAATGTGAATTCTAGTGTGTGAAGCAACATAAAAGGTATGAGCATTCTATTTTTGTGTATATTTTATAGCAGTCTGAGATTCCAATCTATAGCTTTTTCAGAGGTGTTGCCCATGACAAAAGCGAGTACTGCAAGGAGGCACAGGATTAAGGAGTTTAATCAGTGGCTAGCGGGATGGTGCAGGCCGATGGGGTATGGGTTAGTGGGGGACTGGGTATCAACGTGGGAGGACGAAAGACTATTTGCCCTGGACAGACTGTACCTAAACTGAGAGGGAATGGCAGTTCTGAAAAGTAAACTAGGAGAGTTCATAGAGAAAATGTATAATTGAAACTAAATCGGGGGAGGGGGTATGAAAAAAGCCACATCAAAAGACAGGAGAGATGGGGGGCTCTCAGCTTCCCCCCCAAGAAAGGGATGACATGTTAGGCACCAACATGCCCGGGGGAGGGGGGGGAATTTGTGGTGGAAGGGATTAGCAGCTAATGCCAGGAGCCTGGGGAATAAAATGGTGGACTGGGAGGCCATTTTGGGGAACAAAGGACTGGACTTAGTAGCGATAATCAAGACTTGGACAGAACATCACACTTGGGAGACAGCCATTTAGGGCTACAGGCTGTTTAGAAGGGACAGGGTGGGTAAGAAGGGGTGGGTGGGAGTCGCTCTATACATCAGGGGCGACATCAAGGGTTACCGAAGGGCAGGAGGAAGATGGGGAGACAGAGCTCCTGTGGGTAACACTGGACAAAAGGACTGGGGAAGCCTCATGATGGGGGGTGGTATATAGACCCCCTATGCAGGGGGAAGAAGGGGACAGACAGCTGATACAGGCAGTCACGTAGATGGCCCTCAAAGGGGAATTACTCCTGGTGGGGGACCTAAACCTCCCAGATGTGGACTAGGGCATCCCAGGTGCAGTATTGGCTAGGAGCAAAGAAATACTAGAGCTGCAGGGTGTATTCTCACAGCAGCTGGTCAAGGAGTCACACAAGGGGGGATAAACGTTTTTAGATATGTGAGGGGAAAGGAGGAAGGCAAGGTATGGGATAAGGCTGGGGGGAGGGAGGATAAACTGGAAAGGGGACTGTGGAAAAGCAGAAGCGCTAAATAAGTACTTTTTCTCTGTATTTATGGAGGAGGGCAGTGGACCCGAGCTTAGGGGACGGAGGAGGGAGGACAGAAGGGAGGATCCAAACCCATTCAGTGTAGAAAGAGTTAGGGAGGAACTAAGCAGGTTGAAGGTGCATAGGGCAATGGGGCCGGACGGGTTGCACCTGAGGGTGATCCGGGAGCTTGGGGGGAGGAGTTGGCTGCCGCACTGATGAGGTTATTCAACTTGTCTCTGGATTTGTGGAGGGTGCCAGAGGACTGGAAGAGGGTGCATGTGGTGCCATTGTACAACAGAGGTAGTAAGGAGGTGAAGGAGAACTATCGCCCCGTCTTCCTCACCTCAGTGGTGGGGAAGGTCATGGAGGCACTCATAAAGGAGAGGTTGGTGGACTGCCTGGAGGATAATGGCTTGCAGGACAACAGGCAGCATGGCTTCTTGAAAAGGAAGTCATGCCAGACGAACTTGATTGAGTTCTTCGATTGGGTGATGCAGGTGGTTGACCATGGAGGGGCGGTAGATGTAGCCTGTCTGGACTTCAGTAAGGTCTTTAACACTGTCCCTCACAGAAGGCTGGTGAGCAAGCTGGAAAGTGCAGGGGTAGGTGGGAAAATAACCCTGTGGGTGGAGAACTGGTTGGTCAGCAGAAGCAAGAGAGTGGTGGTAAATGTGGTACACTCCTGAACGGGGGGTGGTGGTGATGAGTGGGGCTCCCCAGGGGTCAATGCTGGGACCCTCCTTTTTAATATTTACGTCAGCGATATAGCGGAGGGACTGAGGGGGAAGGTGTGCCTGTTTGCTGATAATATGAAGATCTGCAGTAGGGTGGACACCGCGTGGAGGGGGTGGAGAACATGAGGCAGGACCTGAAGACTCTTGAGGGATGGTCAGAGACTTGGCAACTGAAATTTAATGCCAAAAAGTGTGCTGTGATATACCTGGGGCACAGAAACCCAAGAGCAAGATACATCCTTGGTGGGGAGGATATCAAAGAAATGGAGCAGGAGAGGGATCTGTGACTTATAGTACCATGTAACCTTAAGGTGGGAGGCTAAAATTGCCCAGTATTTGGGGGGGATTCGCCTTCCGGTCCTGTATCAGTCCAAGGGGGGAAAAGTTGGGGGCTCCTATCACAACATAGGAACTTAAAAACCAGATTTCCTCGCTTACGAATACTAAGGCTCCGGGATTGGACGGGTACCCCGAAGAATTCTACATGACTTTCCAGACAGACCTCCTTCCCTTCCTCTTAGAAACATTTAATGCAATTCTGAGAAAAGCCCTACCGATCCCCCCATCATGGAAATACTCAAAGATATCGGTATTGCTGAAACCAGGTAAACCACCGGAGGGAAGCGGATTATATAGACCCATTTCCCGATTAAATACAGATCTAAAATTATTCACTGGTATACTGGCTCGGAGACTTCAATTAGTCATTAGTGATCTTGTACACCCGGATCAAACCGGATTTATTTCTGGGAAATTGCTGCAGGACAATGTAAGATGTCTCTTGAACATAATCTCCTCTCAAATACCAGCCGCGCCCCTGAATTTAGGAGTAAGTATCAATGCTGAAAAGGCATTCGATAGGGTGGATTAGGTTTTCTCAATCTGTCCTCAAAAAGTTTAATATGAGGAGACAACTTCATAGGGCTATGCATGGCGCTATATTCTCAGCCAGAAGCAGTGATCAGTGTAAATGGATCGTCTCAGACAGATTCCCCTTATCGCGAGGAATCTGTCAGGGATGCCCACTTTTGCCGCTGCTATTTGCTCTTTCCCTAGAGCCCTTGGCCAAGCAGATCAGACAACATCCCCAGGTGGTAGGAATAAAGGTGGGCTCCCAGACTCATAAACTCTCATTGTATGTTGATGACGCACTTATTTACCTAGGAGACCCGGTTGGCTCGCTTCCCTATCTTACACAAATTTTAAATTACTTCCAGGACTTAGCAGGATGCAAAATTAACCCTTCAAAATCTGAGGCACTACAGCTAAGTGGGCATCCATCACCTGAATTGCAATCCAATTTTCAGTTTGCGTGGGCCCCAAACAACACAATTAGATACCTGGGAATAAGGGTTTTGGCAGACACATCCCAGCTCTTCTCTGCCAACTACCCTAGACTCCGGGACTCTATTAGACAAGACCTGGGTAGGTGGAGACTGCTCCCTCTAACCCTTTTGGGAAGGGTACATTCCATCAAAATGAACGTGGGATGCTGGGATGTATAGGCAGGGGCATCACCAGCAGGAAAAGAAAGGTCATAATTCCGCTATACAAGACACTAGTGAGGCCCCACGTGGAGTACAGTGTACAGTTCTGGAGACCATACCTACATAAGGACATAGACAGGGTAGAGAAGGTTCAGAGGAGGGCAACAAAGATCGTGCATGGATTGCATCACAAGTCCTATGAAGACAGGTTGAAGGAACTGAACATGTACTCCCTGGAGGAAAGGAGGAGGAGAGGGATATGATAGAGACATACAGGTATCTCAAGGGAGGAACAGGTGCAGGAATACACTATTTTTAAGCGAAAATATGTACCAGCACTAAGTGGGCATGGGATGAAGTTGGAGGGAGGATGATTCAGAGGAAACATGAGGAAGAATTTCTTCACAGAACAGGTGGTGGACAAGTGGAACATCCTGCCAGAGGAAGTGGTGGGGGCTGAAACAATCACTGGATTTAAGAATGCATGGGATAGGCATAAAGGAATTCTGGAGGTCAGGGGTAAGGGGCAACAGACTTCTAGGAAAACATAAACTGAACCTACAAGCTCAAATGGGCAGACTGGGTGGGCCATAGGCCCTTATCTGCCGACACTGTCTATGTATCTATGTGTTACCACGTTTACTTTTTTTATTTCAGACAACACTGATCACCCCCCAAGTTGTTTTTAAAAGAAATGGAACATCTAATAACAAGAAAATACAAAATCACACATGCCCCCATAATGCAAAGCATCATGGGCTGCATATGCAAATCACCACAGAATGTTATGCTGGTCCAACTTTAAGCAGAGTTGCATGGTGCCGAAAGGCCTCTCACACAGTTTGCAAAGGGTGCTAACAGAAGACATAGACACGTGTTTCGTCCTACCAGGACTCATCAGTATGCCTGGTCTGTTTTGACACCCAGTGGAATGGACCAGCTACCCCTAAGGCACAAACCGAAGAGGCATACTGATGAGTCCTGGTAGAGACGAAACACGTGTCTATGTCTTCTAGTTAGCACCCTTTACCAAACTGTGTGAGAGAGCCTTTCGGCACCATACAATCTCTCTGCGTTGGACCAACATAAAATTCTGTGGTGATTTGCATATGCAGCCCATGATGCTTTCGTATGAGGGCATGTGTGATTTTAATATTTTCTTGAAACTTGGCTTCCCAGCCAAATGCCCTTTGGGGTAACCCTTGCCTCAGTGTTTGCGCACAGAGGTTCTTTGTCATCTAATAACAAGTTTTATATGGCTTGGCAAAAAGCCCAGGTTGAGAAGGGCACTTTTTTGTACCAGGCGGGAGCTGGGCGGACTAGGTTTACTGGATATTAAAGACTACTACTTGGCAGCACAGGCCCCCTGGCTATATGCCTGGTTGAAGCAGAGGGTGAACAATAGATGGTTCCTTATGGAGTTGGAACAAGCCCAAAAGTTAACACTTTGGACTCTCCCTACGCTTCTGTTTCCCCAGGTGCGGTGTGCAAGGTGAAAAACCCGTGAGCCAGGCACACCCTGCGAGTGTTGCTGGCTCTACGCAGACAACTGAAGGTTCCAGGAGGGTTGGGTCCTTTATCCCTCATATGCCATCATGAGCCTTTTGGTCCCCCCAGTTTAGATGCAGGGTACCAGTTTTGGGAGCGCCAAGGCCTCACCAGGTTTACTCACCTGTTGGAGAGTGGCATCTGTACCACATTCCAGAAACTAAGGTTAAAATATGGACTCAGAAAAGAAGACCATTTTAGATTTTTACAAGTAAGACATTTTATACAGCAATCCTCACATTTACAACAGCTTTTAAGGCCCCTAACAGATCTAGAGCAGCTTTTTTACTGTTGGATCACCTTAAGAGCTAAGATAAAACCCATTTCTCAGACCTACAGACTGTTGACAGACCACCATTTAGGACAAGTTGAAGTGGTTAAGTGCAGATGGGAAAGGGATTCAAACATGCAGTTGGAAAGCACTGAATGGCAGAGGGCGCTTTCCCAAGGCTGGCGCAAAACGGCTTCACCCACATGGGGTGAGTACCACTGGAATGTTTTGAAGCGCTTTTTTAGAACCCCCACAGCTACGCAGCACTTTAACCCGGACTACACGAACAGGTGTTGGAGGGAGTGTGGAGGGATGGGTTCACATTTTCACATTTTCTGGGGATGCCCAGAGCTAGGGGGCTTCTGGCAACAGGTACATGAACAGATCCAGGGGGTTTTGGGGGTTCCTCTGCCAAGAGCTTTTGAAACCCTATGTTTGGGATTTCTAAGTAGGGAGCTTTTAAAGCTCTCTGGGCCTCAAAAGAAGCTATACCACACCTTCAGACTTGCAGCTTTAAAGAGTATTACAATTTGCAGGCGATCCATGAGATTGCCCACTGCCCAGACCTGAAGAGACAAAGTAAATGTGCTAGAACAAATGGAGAGAATCACAGCAGCCCTGAGGCTTATTATGGAGAGATTCGAACTGGTGTGGAGAGACTGGTATGAGAAAGGTTCCCTACTGAACAATTAGAGAGCGAGAGAGAGGGCCCTTAATAGAGCGGCAAGCAATGAAGTGGGTGTGAACCTAGACCCCGCCCTAGTAACTTATCAGGTTTTTTGACTTTTCAGGTTTTTGAACTGATATAAGAGAGATGGGAACAGGTAACTGAGGCCTAAGGCCAATCCATCCCTTGCCTACCATGTGGGTTTGAAAGTCGTTAATCAAACATCTATCTTAGTGCTTTTAACATAGGTGGGGGAGGAGGAGGGACAGGGACGGGAGGATAAGGCAGAAACGTAAAACATAAAAGGAGTGCACCAAGTAAAAAATACAATATAATTTAATAAAATAATACTAAAGTCCAACACGAAGAGAAGTGGGGAAGCAGTAGGCAGAGGGACCTGTTCCATTACAGAAGGTAGTAGATGAGTTTGTTATGCACACACCACCAATCAATCAATAAACTAATCAATAAATTGATTGATTAATCAGTTGAATAGTTAATTATTGTTTTTTTCTTTTGTTTTGTAACATTGCTGGGCCTGAATTGGTTCAAGGCAATGATCTTGTATAGTTTTTTGAAAACTAGGAAATGTTCTGTAGTAGATAGGAGGAGTCTAAATTTTAAAAAAGGTACGAAATAAACAAATACTACATAACAGAATTAACTATGTGAGAACAGGGAAGAATGAACTGTGGAGTGCCTTGAGATCACATCGGTATGGACATTTGAACTTGCTACCTGGGACTTTATACACAGAACATAGTATATTCGATGCAATATGTACTCCTCTAGCTATGACTGTTTAGCAATATTAATTGTAATCCTATTAGATTGTGACAACAGTTCAACTATGGCTATGCCAGTTTGATGTATTTTTACTGTGCATCAATAAAAATTTAAGTAGCGAAAAAAACCTTAAGGTGGGAAACCATTGTAGCAGGGAAGTGAGGAAGGTCAATGGAATGTTGTCATGCATTGGCAGGGGCATCACTAGCAGAAGGAGGGAGGTGCTGATGCTCTCTACAAAGCCATGGTAAAGCCACACCTGGAGTATGGAGTCCAGTTCCAGAGGCCACACCTACGAAAGGACATAGACGGGATTGAGAGAGTTCAGAGAAGGGCAGCTGGGATGGTGCAGGGTATGCAGGGGAAGACATACGAGCAGATGTAAGGAACTGGATCTGTACACGGAGACTAGAAGGGGGAGAGAGAGGGGACATGATTCAAATGTTTAAGTATGTAAGTAGCTCAAAGGTGTTGTCCAAGATACTCAATAAAAACAAATTAATAATTAAGGAGATCAACAAAGTAAAGGAAGGGTGTTTACTTTAAAAGGAGGAGGGGGCTTTAATTAGAGGGCATAGCCAAAACTGCAGGGAGGTAGATACATATGCAATGTGAGGGGACTATTCTTCACGCAGAGGGTGGTAGAGGCATGGAACAGACTGCCGGAGGAGGTGGTGGGTGCTGAAATGGTGGAGGGATTCAGGAAGGCATGGAACAGACATATGGGGCTGAATAGCAGGGGGAGGAACGAGGAATGGGGTGTAAGGGGCAGACTAGATGGGCCGGTGGGGTCCTTTACTGCCACCAAATTTCTATGATTCTGTGATAGAAAAAGGAAAAAGAGAGATGCAACAGGGTAGAAGCTTATGAAATGCAAATGTTAAATGGTCCCCCTGCTCCTTTAATGTAATATTTTTGTCATGACATTTTCAATAAAGATTTACGAGTACAAAATAAGCAGCATAACAATAGTGCTATTCTCAAAAGTACGGGCGAGTGATATCTTTCTGCAATTTGCAGGGAATTAAGAAGCTGGATCCCAAGCTGTATCAGAATTTTGAGACTCACTGGTTCGGAGAGGAGGCTGTGAGCCGTCTTGATCTCTGCTCAATGTTGAAGAAAAAGCAACCCAATGGCTACTACCACTGTGAGTCGTCCATCACTGTTGGTAAGTGGAAAAAACAGCTGTTTCCAACATTGTGCACGTAGAGAAGGTGGTTTTTTTTTTTTTTACCAGCCTCTATTTAAATGGAGAGTGTCAGCTGACATTTCCAAACTTTTTCTCAGCCAGCATTCTGTTTCCTTAAATATTAGAAAAGAAAAGAAATATCGAAATAGGGACCAGTGGACAGCATGTACTTTCTAATACTCACATAGTTCTCTGTTTCTTAGAGGCAGACACAGTTACAATTACAGGTTTACTGGGTTTTGTTTGTACAATAAGGAAACCATTAAGAACATTATGTTCTGTGAACAAAAAGTATAGCAAGCGTTGCAAAGCCAAGTACTGGTCATTTGTCTTTTGATCTGTAATTGTCCCTGTCTTGAGGGCTGATTGTTCAGACTGATTGCATGACCTGCTGCCCCCATCAACCTCGTGTAACTGAGATGCTACATCTTATGAAGCGATGCAGGTAAAATAATATTAAATAAATAACTGATCGGGGGTATAACGCTGAGGATGAGCATTTCTGGTCCAAACATGTCCCGCTTTTGCTTTCCTTCCAGTAAATATACTGTGGAGAGGCGTAAACATGTCATTTATAGGTTGTCTGAATGGATTTAAGGGTGAAAGTTATTTTTCCGTCTTTAATTATAACAATTCAACCAACTCCCCAGTATTGACTGACTGATTTCTAGTGTGTTTGTTACTTCCCAAGATGAAAATTGGGTTATTTGGGCTTTTTTTTTAGATCTAAATAACTAGCCACCTACTTTGGGTTGCACACCCGATATGTACCACTTCAGTTCACAGCTGGGATGTTTTCCATGCATTTCTAAAAAATAATGTTTGCTTGTTCCAGTTGATAAATATATATTCTAGGACTGTGGATATCTTCTATCCACCCTAGCTGGCATGTCTTTTCCCTTTAAGAACGTTACTGGAAGGTCTCAAAGCTGGCTCCTCCCAACCTCCCGGGTGGTACATCCCTCAGCTCCACCCCTTGATGCCAGATCTTCCTTTCCACTGGAAGATTTATGTTCCCTCCTTACCGCAGCCGTGTTATAGTAGGCCTTGGCATACAGATCTTCAGATTTACCTAAAATTAAACTCATTTGAGTTTCTCCGCATCGCTTTGCAATCACGACCATGATGGCGGATAAGTCCTCACCCAGGTTCCGCCGATGCCTGTGTGGGCAGAAGATGTCTCACACCGACCCACATGCCTTGTGTGTCTACTGCCTGGGCCATGCCCATGACACCTAGGCCTGCGTTTTTGTCACGAGCTCCAACCCAGTATTTTTTACAATCGTCTTGCACGACTTCAGCTGGGCAGACCAGAGAAATGGAACCCGGCGGTCAAATCGAAAGAGGCCCATTGGGCGGTCTCCATGACTGCAGGGTCCACTGAGCAACTAGAGTAGAGGAAGGCCTTTGAAGAGGAGGTGGCGCGGGCTGCTGATCGGTCCTCTTCCATGTCAGTCTTCGTCCCGCTCAATC
Source organism: Neoceratodus forsteri (assembly GCA_016271365.2). Lineage (NCBI taxonomy): Eukaryota > Metazoa > Chordata > Ceratodontiformes > Ceratodontidae > Neoceratodus > Neoceratodus forsteri. Next base: position 1,737,232,627 of record CM057449.1, read on the forward strand.
TGGGCTCTACCGTTTCAGGCTCCTTGAAGGAGATATGCCAGTCTCTCCCCACCAAAGTGGAGGGTCCTTTAGACTTGCACGTCTCTCGCTCCCATAAAAAGGACAAGGAGTTGAAAGAAGGTTCATCGATGATGTTCTTGGAATTGAGAGAGTTCTTGGTCCCAGGAATCTGCTGTCTCGACTTCGGTCAAGATTGCAGCCGTGGCTTCATGGTACCCTCATCAGACCAGCAGGCTCAGACACGGGACGATGACCCCTTCGAGATCGTGGTCAACCCCGTAGACCTATCATCGCTTGATGAGGCTGACAATTCCATATTCAGGACTCCGGTCCTGACTGGACCACGCTGAAGAGACCCAGCCCGCTGGGAACCTCTTCCGTCCAGTCCCCTGGCGTGGAAAACCACGGTTCTCCCTGGCTCCTTCTGTTCCAAATCAGTCCCCCTGACGGTCAAAGTCAAGGTCTTGGACTCCTTTGACTGATAGGCCAAATAAATCGCATAAGCGTTCCAAAAAGCAGCACTGCCGCTATTCATCTTCGTCATCCTCGGAAGAGAAGAGGCTTCGACACAGGCTGCGTAGACACTACAAAGACTTAATGTGGCAACAGCTGATTAAGGCTGGTCCTAAGTCAACTCCCGCTTCCACACCAGCCATCACTTGGCTGTCACTCTCTAGGCTGATGCTTGCTGGTAAAGACCCTCCTGGCTCGCCTGAAACTGGCCTCGCCACCTATTCGGGTGGAGATGCCACCTAAACAGCCTCCCTCCGATGCTCCTACCAAGGAGTTGCAGCCCATCAAAGGCCTTCCGCATAGGCTGTCTGTCACCCTCACTCCCGACCATGTCCGCTAGGTGGAAGGTGACATGGGTGGTTGGCCGATCTATGTGGACTCAGACTTGCATTCCTGTCCCTTGGACAAGGAATCCATTGGGAGTCGCTCGACAGAGGAAGGTCCCACGTCCTTCATGGGCATCCTCCATCTCATCTCCGAATCTATGGGGATGCCCTTGGAGCCCGTTCAAAAATAGGCCCGAATATCCCCTCACTGACATCCTCAGAAGAGGGGATTCTCCTACAGAGGCCTTCCCTGTGGCCGAGGCCATAGTTGTCCCAGCCTTAGAGCTGTGGCAGCACCCAGTCTCTTGCCTTGCGCCCGCAGCACGGATGGCCCACAAGTACACGGTTCCCATCGGCTCCCTTTCTGGATTCACAGAACACCCCTCAGCCGAGGGGTTGGTGACTTAATCTGTGTTTAGGCGTTCAGGTAATTCAGGAGACACCGATAAACCTTCGGACAAAGAGTCCAGGAAGCTGGACCATTCGGCCAGGAAAGTCTATGCTGACTCTTTCCTTGGCCTTTGTCAGGCGAGCTGGTTCGTCATCATGGCGCATTTTTCTCATGCCCTCTTGGGCTTTCTGGACAAGGTTCTTCCTCATCTCCCCGTAGACATCCAGGCCACAATCAAGCAGGTCTGCGACCAGGGTTGGGCAGTTGCCAGACAGTAACTCCAGACAGCTCTAGACATCAGCAAATCTTGCAGCCACTTGGTGGCGGCTGTGATCGTCATGCACCACAGGGCCTGGCTGAGGGTCTCGACTTTTTCGGTCGACAATCAGCACAAATTGAAGGATGTTCCCTTCCTGGGCACCGATCTTTTCGGTCCAGGAGTGGACGGTCACCTCCAGTGCATAGAGAAGTCCAATGCCACCTTGGGCTCCGTGACTTCTGTCCAGAAGGAATCCCAGAGTTCCAAAAAGCAGAAGAGAAAGCCCTTTCAGACTGCTGCTCCTTTGGCCAAGCAGTCCCACTTTCAGTCGAGGCAGCAACAACAGCAGGCTTAGCCTTGGCACCCTCGGCCCAAGCCAGGGTCCTCGACAGCCCGTAAGCCCGGAGGGAAAGGTCCTGGCGGTCCCCAAGCTGGATCCTCATCCTCAAGAAGCCTGCATATTGACGGGATTGTGGTTGCCAACCCCATACCCTTAGCACCCACTCTGGGTCCTCCAGTGGGGGGTCGGATCTGCCAATTCCTTTCCACCTGGTCCACTGTCACAACGGACAGATGGGTCTTGGAAGTGGTTGGCCTGGGGCTGTCTCTGGAGTTCGAGCAGTACCCACCAAGCCGAGCCCTGCCCCTCAGGAGGAAATGATTTACGTGCACACTTAACTCTCCAAGACAACATCGCCCAACTCCTCCACAAGGAGGAAGTGGTCAGAGCCATGGATCTCCCTGTCAACCCAGGCTTCATTTCCAGGTACTTCCTGGTCCTGAAACAGATGGGGGCCTGGTGCCCCATTCTAGATCTGCATGACCTGACCCAATTTCTCTGGCCTCGCACCTTCAGGATGGTAACTCTGTCTCAAATCATACCATCTCTCTAGCAGAACATGCGGGTTTGCTCACTGAATCTGCAAGATGCAGTCTTTCACGTCCCGATCCATCTGTCACACCGAAGGTTCCTCCGCTTTTGAGCAGAGGGAGCCCTCTTCAAGTTCCAAGCCTTGCCATTCGGCTTGTCATCAGCCCCCAGGGTCTTCACCAAATGCATTGCAGTGGTGGCGGCCCATCTTCGGCATTGGGGGGTCAGACTGTACCCCTATCTTGATGAGTGGCTCATATCAGGTCCCTCCTGACAGGAGGTGGAGAGGTCCACGGATCTGGCGCTTCAGACCTGCATTGACCTTGAACTTATCACTGAGACCAAGTCGGAACTTGTGCCTTCGAAGGTGATCTTCTTCATCGGGGTAGAGCTTGACTCTTGCCAAGCCAGAGCCAGGTTCCCAGCAGAGAGGGTGGAGGTTCTCTCCTCCGTTGCCCAATCATTTCTGGTTGGACACTTGCATCCTGCCTGGGACTTCCTGCGAATTCTGGGTTACATGGCGGACTGCACCTCTATGGTCCGATGGGCCCGGTGCCATATGCACCCCCTTCAATGGCAGCTGGCCAGCCAATGGACTCAGTGACACAGTCATTTCGACCAGCTGGTTACTGTGACCCAGAAGATGTGGGACACTCTCCAATGGTGGATCTTCCTAGAACATCTGCAGGAGAGGATCCCATTTGTCCACCCTGAGCTGACGGTCATTCTAACGACCGATGCCTCTTTCACAGGCTGGGTTGCCCACATGGGGAATCAGAGAGCCCAAGGGCTCTGGCCCCTGAGGACTCTCAATGTCATATCAACCTGCTGGAGCTCCGAGCAGTTTGTCTGGCACTGACTGCATTTGCTCCGTTCCTTCGGGGTCAAGTAGTGCAGGTCCAAATGGACAATACCACCACGACCATGTAATATCTCCACAAGCAGAGTGGCATGCACTCCCGGCCTCTGTGCAGGGAAGCGCTCCACATCTGGACCCTCGTGAGCCGACTAGAGGCGCATCTCCTAGCCATTCACGTGGCAGGAGCTTCAAATCAACTGGTGGACACCCTCAGCTGCATGGGCGAGGTGTCCCACAAGTGTTCTCTCCATCCAGAGGTAGTACACAGCCTGTTCTCCCACTGGGGCAAACCTCAGGAAGACCTGTTCGCCTCCAGGAAGAACACAAAGCTGAGGCTGTTTTGTGCCCCCCCCCCCAAGCAGGGCTCGCTGCAGGGGGATGCCTTTTGGAGGCCATGGACCCCAGACCTCTTCTATGCCTTCCCTTAGTTCACAAAGTTCTCCTCAAGGTCAGGAAGGACAAGGCACAGGTGATTCTGGGTCACTCCAGACTGATCCCACCAGTTTTGGGATCCAGATCTCCTCAGCCTCATTACCATGCTCCTAAGGCATCTTTCAGCACGCCCGGACTTGCTCTCGATCAATCAGGGTAAGGTATTCCATCTGGACCTTCAATCCCTGCACCTGACAGCCTGGTTCCTGAGCGGCTAGAGTTCCAGGCCTTGGATCTCTCTAATGATGTCCACGATGTTGTTGAGGTATCCATGAAGGAGTCGACCAGGAGATGCTATGCCTTCAAATGGAAGAGATTTTCCATTTGGTGTCAGAGCAAGAGCCTGGACTCTTCTTCCTGTCTGGTGGCTAGCATCCTCAACTACCTTTGGTCGGGCCAGTCAGCAGACGGAGGCACAGGAGAAAGTGGTCTGGTGTTCCATTAAAGGCCTTGATCACACTTCCCTCTGGTGTGTGAACTGCCACCACCATGGGATCTACTGCTGGTGCTGGCAAAGTTCATGGGCAAGCCATCTGAACCAATGCACAGGTGTGAGATGTCACATCTGTTGTGGAAGCCCACCTTTTTGTTGGCTATCACGTCAGCCAGAAGGATTGGGGAGCTCCAGGCACTCTCTGTCGAATTTCCCTATCTTGTCTTCCACAGGGACAAGGTTGCCCTTTGACCCAACCCGAAGTTCCTTCTGAAGGTGGTGTCGGAGTTTCACCTTAACCAGGTGATGAGACTGCTGGTGTACTACCTCAGTTACACCTCTGAGGCCGAGTACAGGCTCCATACTTTGGACCTGAGACAGACACTCTCTTATTACAAGGAGTGTACGGCTGAAGTCTGGGGAGAGGTTCGACAGCTGTTTATCACCTGCACTGAAGCTGCACCTGGCAGACCTGCAGCAAAGCGGATGTTTGGCAGATGGATAACATCCTGCATTGATCTCTGCTACCAGTTGGTGGGCAAGGAGTCTCCCATAAGGATAAGAGCTTATTCCACCCGCCATACTGCTGCATCAGTGGCTGCTTCTAGGGATGTCCCTATCCAGGATATCTGCAGGGCTGCTACCTGGAAGTCAGCAAACACCTTCATTTCCCACTACCGCATCAATCTAGAGTTATGCCACGATGCTGGTTTTGGGGCCTCAGTTCTCCAATCTCTGTTCCATAAGTAGGGGGTGTGCGTCTTGCCTCCCTCTTCCCAGAGAACTTCTAGGAGTCTGCCAACAAGTGTGGATAGAACAACATATCCACAATCCTAGAAAAACAGGTTACTCACCTGTAACAGTAGTTCTAGGAGTGGTATAGGTTGTTCATCCACACAAACCCACCTGACCTGCCCGGCTTCGACGCACAACCCTCTGCTTCTAGTGGTCAAGATCTGGCATCAAGGGCCGGACCCAAGGGATGTACCACCTGGGTGAGTGGGAGGAGCCAGCTTTGAGACCTTCTGGCAAGATTCTAAAACAGCTACTGACGCCTCAAAGAAAATTTTAAAAATATAATAATTAGGTACAGTTCTGCTTGCATTCCATTGTGTATTACTAAGGAAATGTGCATGAATATATGATCTTTATCACATAGCATCCATCTGTTTCTATAGCTTACTCCCTGCTTCAAGTCATAATCCTCTGTTGTGACATCACAATCTGTTACCATGGGAGTAACTGTGAGGTCACATGCAGTGCTGTTTGACTTCAGGTAGGGAGAAAGCAGCAGGAATAAAATAACTCTTCAGGAACAAAGATCCTGTTTTCATGCAAATGACCTCAGTAATAAATAATGGGAAGGCGGCATACAGAACTAATGTGAAATAGAAGCTGGACTGTGTCTCAATATTATGTTTTATTAAAGTTCTCCTTAACTTGTCAGCAGCTCTTTAATGGGAAAGGACATGCCAACTAGTGTGAATGAACAACATATACCACTCCTAGAACTACTGTTGCAGGTAAGTAACCTGTTTTTGTTTGCACAGCAAACAGTTCAGGGGAAGGTAACATCACAGCTTTATAATCGCTGTCATTCATCTGTCACAGTACCATACCGTTTCTTTAAAAGAGTCTTCTAATCTGTCACAGTGATCCAGTGTAATACATGTCTTGAAAATGTAAATTATTAAGATTCCTCTGTCACCGCAGTGTACAACAGTAAAGGGTTCAAAGCTGCTTTGATTTCAGACAAAGCATGATTCTAGTCATTGTGCATCACATCATGGTCTCTCGGCTGATGACATCTGAGCAACATTGTGATATGTTTACTTGGCGAAGTCTTGCTGTGTATTAAGAGCTACAAATGTATTTTTCTACTTTCCACACTGTCAGTTGGGTTTGCATCATGAGCCCAGGGTACCGATGCTGTCTGTGGGATAACCAAGAATCTCAGAGAACACTTTCCTCCTCTGGGGAAGGAAGTATGATGGCAGACAGACACACTCACTGCTCTACTGCCACCTGGGTAGAGCTTGCAGGAGTAGGGGAGCACACGCTCACTTCATGTGCAGTGCCTAGATGAAAGTACCTGCTGCTGACTGTCAGTTGGTCTTTCCGGGAGAAGAGAGGAAAAGTGAGGGTTGTGGGAGGATGACAACACTATTGTCTCCCAGGTCTGGGCTGCTCCATCTGTTTTGTAGAGGGGTGCTCCACACCTTCCCACACCGGATCCCACTCTCATAACGGGGGTCCCTTCCTTGGGAGGGGGGCGGCATGTGGAGGTTTAGAGAATGAACATGGGGCCCGAAGTGTAAGGAGCTGATACCTAGGCTAGAAGAGGCCATTTCTAGTTAATGGAGGACCTGGAACAATCTAAAGCACCAGGAGGTATAAAAGAAAATAGGGTTCGATGGGGGGGGCTATGGTAAATTTAGAAAATATAGGCATATTGGTAGTGTTATGGGAATGTTGTTTTCCATTTGTGCCAGCAAAGGCTTTGTTTCGACATATTGTACTGTAATATGTTTGGACTGTGGTCACTTGGGCGCCGACTTTTCCTTAACTTTATAAGTGTACACTACTTAAAGTCTAAGGGAGGCAACTCAGTAATTTACTAGTTTGTCCTAAAAACAGCACAGCTGCACATTGTGGATTTGTGACACCTCATTCCCACCCTTTGGCCCTTACGAGCCTTTCGACAAGTCTTTATATGCACAGAAAATTCCATCTGATGTTAGAGTGCAGAACTGGAAAGCCAGCAGCTAATGCTAGCGTGCTCCACGCAGGAAAAACACCTAAAGAAGCAAGGGACTACTGCTGACCAGTTTATAAAGTTCAAAGTCTGGTGGATTTTCTTTATTACGGAAGTGGAAAATACTGTGAAGAATCCCATCCAAATCCATTGTCTGTTTTTTGTTGCAGTAATAAAACAGTCTGTGAAACATACAGGAATGATCTTGGCTACATGTCTATTTAGTTTTTCTGAGCATGTTCCAGTCTGGCTGGATATCGATTAGCTGCTCCGTCGCTTGGCACAATATAAGCAGTGCGCCTCTAACATCAGCACTGGTGACAGTAATAGTTGGGGTTTCGACTTCTTCCTCATGGATGCTAATTTTAGGAAGCATCTCCATTTCCCACAGCAGCTCTGTCTTCCAGGAAAGAATCAGGGCAACACGTCGGATAGCCATGGTCACAAGAGAAGCTGACAGAAACTTCTTAAAAGAAACTGACACTAGAGAGACTGAATGGGTTTCAAACAGCGTTGATCGTGAAGTGATGTACCTAGACACCTAAATATACATTGTGGGAAGGTACTTACATTAGCAACTCTTGTAAAGAATTATTGAGGTGTTGATCACAAAGCAATGCTTTCAGCCGTCCGCTTTAAGTTGGCCGTCAGTGTCCATGTTAAATGCAGTGCTATGGACAGACTTTGGGCACAGTGAATTTATCCATTTAAAACGATTGTCTTCGTTATCAGTGTCCATTTTAAGTGGTGCCTACTGTATGTCTTTCTTAGAGTTGAGATGGCCCAGTATTATAAAATCCTTAGTCGGGGGGGGGGGGGTTAAGGATTATGACACCATTTTATAAACTACCATTTTTTGAAGGCAGGCCTGAGTGTATGTCACCAGCACACTGTGGTGTTTGACTGTACCACAATACTGATTTTTAAATTGGTAATTAATTTATGCACTGAGAGAGTCACAGGCTGGCTTAGAACTAAAAATAAATGTGGATAAAAACTGCTCTTCTGCACGACATTTGATTTATACTGGGAGTAATCTTCCTATTATCTAAAACCAAGGAGCCTGAGGAAAGGGAATTGTAGCTAGGCCGAGCCACAAATCTGTTCTGACTGTGGCTATTGATTTTGACAAAGGTTTTCTCTTTCCATCTAACATTAATGACAGATGTATCAGTTGCATCATGAGCAGTGGAACAAATTATGCTGTCCAGTGCCTGCTGATTTGTAAACCCACTGCATACAGAGAAGACACTGAGAACAAGGAAAACAGCAATGGATATGCACACATTTAAAGAATGAGCATAGATTCAGAATGTTTAAATTAAATCAGTGCTGAAAATAGAAACTAACAGAGAGTCATGTTTTCAGCTCTGTTCAGTAACTGCCTCTGACCAGCTGGATTGCCTCTTCAGAGACACAGTAACGTAGTCTCCACTGAGCGTGTGCACAGGGATTGAGGGTGTGGAAAAACCCTGAGTTAGTACAGGACAGAGATGACTGGAACCTGCAGAGCAGGGCAACTAAAATGATCCAGGGACAATAGGGGAAGTCATATGGGGAGCAGTGACAGGACCGCATTATGTACGTATTGGAGGACAGGAAGGAGAGGGAGACATGATGTTCAGGTACATCTGTGCAATAGGTTGGATGGCAGGGAGCTGTTCACACTAAGTATGAACACAGATACCAGGAGAAACTCCAAGAGGCTGGTGGGGTGGGGGGGGGATTAGGAGGCACATCAGGAAGCATTTCTTTACTTAAAAGGGTAGTAGAAAAATGGAACAAGCTTCTAGAGGAGGTTATATATTTCCTGGAACAGTAGGGTGTTACAAAGTGGATGGGACAGACACATGGGGAGGGTACCAGTAGAGCAGGAAGAGGAAGGTAGTAGGGAAATGACCTCCAGGGCCAGTTCCCACTACTAAGCACGTTTTTGGTAGACTGGATAGGCATCAAGGCCCCTCTGTACCAACAAAATCTGTGTTTCTGTGTAGACCAGTGAGCTTGACATCTAGACTAGTACCTGCAGCCCTGTCACCTGCCTTTCTTGGGACTTACTTTGCTCTGGTGTCCTCACCACAGGGCCTGTTCAGAGGCACCCAGCCATAGGTGCAAAGCCTGTGGAGGATAGGGTCATCACCCAGTCATGAACTGAGGAGGAGTTCTTCCATTTTCACAGTCATGGGGTAATTAAGAAAAAAAAGGGTAAGGGTTGGGGGAGCGCCGAAAGAGCAGAGTGAAATAATGTAGCAATATCAGTACAGACTTGATGGACTTACAGTCTTTTTCTTCCTTAATCATCTATATCCAGGTCTTCAGGGTAAGCACAGGCAAGTTTCTGCTTGCCAAGGGAATCACAGGTTACCATGAGTAGTAAAGTGGGTAGGGAAATCCCTGCAAATTAATACACATTTGCACAGCCTAGGTATTCATCCCTGGTTATGAAGCAGTAGCATGATAGGCCAAGTGTTTTTTCCAACCTTAAATTCCTGTGTTACTTTGTTACAGCATGTACGGTATCTCTCAGTTGTTTCACAGTCTCCTGAGTATGTATGCACTTTCTGCAGTTTCAGGGCTAGAGCATGGGGATACTAACCCTTGTGCTTTCAGGGGCCCGTGTCCATTTTAATAAGCCTACAGGTTTTAGTGCTGCGATTTACAATTATATCAATATATGCCACTGCCAAAATAAAGGAGCTGGTTTAGCTACTTGTGCTCTGTTTTTTGAAGAGCCTGAGGGAAATTCTGGGAGCCCTGCTCTAATTGAAATTTATGCTTTCTCTTGTGATCATGATCATCACCTTACACTGAGTACATGTTTAATATGTATATATTCAAGAAGGTGCCCTTCCTGTAGACAGCCTTAGGTTGGAAAGATATTCAAGGGATTTTATATAGAGTTAGTCGTGATCTATGGCCTGAGGAAAGTGATTTAAAAAAAAAAAAATCTGCTCATGAAAACACGGACGTGCTTGCTGTGTGTTTAATACCATGTCCTGCTCAGGTGGTCTAGTTTTAGGCTTGTGCAGTCTTGTCTCGTTTGCCCTCGTTAGGAGTTAGCAAACTAAGGTGGGTGATGTGAAGGTCAGAATCAGAAGAATAAGCTGAGTCGTGGATGCCTGCAGTGGTTGAAAGGAGGAGGATAGAAAGAAAAGAAGGAAAAAGCAACAGCAGAATGTTAAGATGAATGGAAAAGAAATACATTGTTATAAATGTTGACAGGCTGAAAGAAGGAACAAGAATGACAAAAGGCATAAAACTTGGGAAAAACTAACCAAAAAAAGGAAAGATGGAAAGGCCGCCCTGATTGCCCAGTGGCGGCGTGATGCAGTGCTGTGCGGGTGACCTGGGTTTGGGAGCCGCATTGAGTTGCCACGTCGGGAGGCAGGCCAGGCTGCAGGCAATTGCAGAGAGGCAGCACACTTCAGCTAGTCAGGGCTAGCAGTGGGCTCCGGCGCTAAAGCAACACCTGTGGGTGGGCCATGGTGCTTGTTCCTTCCACAGACTCTGGGTGCCATTTTCAGCCACATACGAACATATGAAAACACCAGCAGAAACAGGCCACACGGTCTATCAACTCTGCTCGAATGTCCAGCTAGCCCCTCAACTTACAGCTGCTCCGCCCCTCCCCTCTTCATACTTACCCCCCCCACTCTGTCCCAACCCCTCTTAAAACTTCCCATAGTCCTACAGGATACCACTTCATTGGGTAGAGTATTCCATTTGTGTACCACCCGTTCTGTGAAGAAATGCCTCCTGATCTCCCTCCTGAATCTTCCCCCTCCAATCTAAGCTGATGCCCTCTCGTGTCCCTCCCTCTTCTAATCCGTAAAATCTCCTCTGTATTAGTTTTGTTGATCCCCTTTAAGTATTTAAAGGTTTCAATCATAACCCCCTATCCCTCCTCTCTCCAGGGAATACATGCTCAGCTCGCCCAGCCTATCCTCATAGGATTTTCCCTTCAACCCCTGGATCATCTTAGTCACCCTATGCTGTATTTCCTCCAACAGTCCGATGTCCTTCTTCAGGAATGGGCACCAGTACTGCACACAATATTCCAGGTGCGGCCTGACCAGTGACATGTACAGGGGAAAGATCACCTCCATATTTCTGGAGGAGAGTCCCCTCACTATACATCCCAGCATCTGGTTGGCTTTAGCTGTTGCCTTTCTTCACTGTGCTGAGTTGTTCCTCTCCGTGTTATAAGAATCCTAAGATCCTTTTCCTCCTCTGAGCTTTCCAACTGCACCCCTTCAAGCTGATAGCTCCTCCCCTGGTTCCTAGCTCTGAAGTGCATTACCTTGCACTTATTGGTGTTGAACCCCAACTGCCATGTTTTTGACCACTCCTGAAGTTTAGTCAGGTCATCTTGCAGCCCCCTCCACCCTTCAGTGTCATCTACCACAGCTCCCACCTTCGTATCATCTGCGAACAGACTGATCTTATCTGTGTCAGTCTTCACCATTCATCAGTAGTGGGTATCTTGCCAGAGCTAGGACCCTGTGGGAGACTTTTTTTTTCCAGCGGCGGAGTCGACGCATGGACGGCACCGCCCTTGAAGGTGACACACTACGTGGCGCTTGAGGGTTGGCAGTTAACTGCCATCAACTCCGCCCTTGCCCCAGTTCTTCTTCTCCCACCATAGAGTGAGGACCTCATGGAGTTTCAAGCAACTGCATGTTTTTCGGCCTAGTCTGTCGGTTGGTTGTTTATCGGTTGTAATCTCAGTTCTGTTTGCCTGCTCGGCACCGCTTCCTCGACACCAGTAAGGTTGTTCCCTTTTTTTTCAAAAAGCAATGCCAAGTACTATTTTGTAATTATTTTCCATCTGGTCATGCCTCGTCCCAGAGACAAGAAAAAGTCGAAGGCAGGGCAGCCTCCTATGCGTCGGTGTTTCTGCGGCCGCCTTTACTCTGTTATGGACCAGCATGACTGGTGCCGCTCCTGCCTTGGCCCAGGCCATGATATGGACAACTGCGATGCCTGCTTTTCCATGGACTGCCGGTTTCTAGAAATATGCATGTTTAAAGTTGGACATGTGCCGCCGACTTTCAGAGGGCTAGTTTGCAGTCGGTGGGCCAAGGTGAGGACTCTCCACCCTTCCTCCGCATCCCCTTCCGGTTCTATACCACCCATGGAGGAGGGGGCCTCTGCCAGTTTTAGCCTTGCTATGGTGGGGGCTCCTTCCACGGTGCAGGAGACCCAGTCTGGCCCTCTCGGGGACTGGGCGGGAGGCACCGTATTGGCAATTGCTTCCTCAGAAACAGAGGCTCCGCCATTGTTGAGCTCTGGGCCGGACCAGCACCATCCTCGGTGCTGTCTGTCCATGCCACCCTTGGCTCTGGTGTTGCTTGCGGCCTGGGCAGCACCTTGGACGGTACTGGGCCATCCCTCAGTGCCGTTTCCTCCTCTGGCATCGTTCATGGTGCGGGGAGCAGTGCCATGGGCAGTGCGGGACCTTTTTTCGGGGCTGCTTCTGGTTTCGGCACCACACCTGTTGCTGAGATAGGGGTTGGCACCGTGCCTGTCTCTGGTGCCATGTGTGGCACTGGGGACAGGGACAGTGCCGCGGCCAGTGCCTCCTTTGACTCTGGTGCCATTTGCGGTGCTGGGGAGGGCCACATTGCCGTGTCTGGTGCCACCTTCGACTCTGGTGCTGGATTCGGCGGGACCAGGGGGTCCAGCACCAGTAGCGGTGCCACTCTGAGCTCTGTGGTGCCGGCTTGTGATGCTGGGGCTGGGTGGCGCGGCTCGTGGTCCCGGAAGTGGGAGGGACCTGGGAGTGGTCTGGCTTCGGGCTTCTCAGTCCTCCTCAAAGGAGGATTCGGGGTCTGAACCAGGCTGGCTTCTGGATTCTTCTGAATCCTCCAGTCCCTTGGTGTCCAGCACCTCGGCCCCCATTCAGCCTCCCTCTGTGGGTCAGACGGATCCTGTTGGTCCTGGGGTCAGTGGGACTGACTAGCCAGTGGTGGTCCAGATATGCCGCTGCTGCGTAGCCTGGAACCACAGATACGTCTGTCCCCTCAGTTGGGGTACCCCTCACCCTTGGTGTGCCTGGACAGTCTGAATTTGGGACAATCCGGGACACCCCAGAAGGGGGAGGGTACTGTATATGGCATACTCCCGGGGTCAGCTAGGGTTGCCAGCTACCAAGGCTGGTGGTCACGAGGAGATGGCCCTTTCGGTCGGAGGTCGGGGACAGGGTTTGCTGGCAGGTCGCTCCTGGGACCTGCCGGGTTCTGGGAGGAGTCGTAGTGCAGATCCTCACCCCTCCCCTGGACACTCCTCGAGAGGGGCCTCTACTTTGGAGGTCAGGGGTCGTCCATCTGGGCTCACATGGTCCCCGACACCTTATAGGGGGAATTCTTCCTGCAGGCACAGCTCCAGCCGTTCTGACCTGGTTGAACAGCTTCTGTCTGCTGGGACCCCCGGGTCTCCCTCCCTGTTGGGATCATCTGCTCAGTCCTCCTACCTGGGTAGAGGCCGTGCTACTTATCTGAGCTGCTTTGCCCCAATGCCTCTACCTATTCCTCCTCCTCTCCCAGGTGTTCCCGGTCCTAGAGGGTACCTGACCTGGGAACAGTTCAGAGCTTCAGCTGCAGTTTTCCCTACCTGTTTTAGAGCCATGGACGAGCAGGTGTTCCACTGCACTCCTATGCAAACTGACCCTGAATCTCTGAACTCATCAGCTTCCTTATCTTGCTCCTCTGAGGAAGAGGAACCCTCCATCCACCTACTCTCAGCAGCTGATCTCACTTCTTATCAGTGCTTCCTTTTGGGGATGCTAGGTGAGTGCCACATCACCCCTCTCTCTGAAAGCAATCCATATCGGGTGGCGGACACATTTTTAGGTGAGTTCAGTGCAGCGAACCTTGCAGTTCCACCTGGTCTGCTGTTCCTTCAGGAAGCATTTTTGGTCTGTAGCGTCCTTGTCCCTGTCCCAGCCCCAGGGACTTCCAGCCAGAGTGTGCCCCAGACTCTGCCTCATCCCCTTCGGGCATGGCTGACTGGACCCCCTCTGGGCATCCAGCCCCAGGCCGTGACTGGCCCCCAAACTCAAACTGTTCGGATTTTGACTTCTGGGGGAGGAGAACTTTTTCTTCTGTGCGGAATTTGCTTTGCATAGCAGCTCATCAGGCCCACCTTTCTACCTACAACAGGTACTTGTGGTCCAGGCTAGGCTACCTTCTAGCCTCCATGTCTGATTTGGAGGAAACCAGGCAAGCCATCACCCTCTCTGCAAAGGGCCTGGAGCTTGCAAGGCACCAGGCAAGGGTGTCTTACGACACCAGTGAGGTAGCCTCCAGGATTTTGGGGACAGCGATCTGCACAAGGCGGACAGCATGGCTTCACCTTTCCTGGTTGTCATCCCTGGCCCAGCGTAGGGTGATTTCCTCCGCTTTCCAGAGAACCCATCTCTTCTCCCGTAGGCTGAGACAGCAGCTTCAGGGGTGCCTTCCTTCTCCTGCTGGGAATTCCCCATCTCACCCAGACCAGTGTCAGGCCTCACCAGGCCTGTAGGGGTTCTCCCCTCTGGTGTCTCCCCCACTGAAGGCTGAGGGGCTCTGTCCCTTAGGGACATATTGGGCCCCCTTCGGGGGGCTCGGTACTCACCCACTAGTGATGAATGGTGAAGATTGACACAGATAAGATATGAAAATTACGTACCTACCGTAATTCTTGAGTCTTTCTGTGTCTTCACCATTCATCACTCAATCCCGCCTGCCCGTCATGTGCCTGGTCTCTGGCAATCCCCTCCCCTGTGTGTCTCTCTGTTTCATTCACTTTTCTCCTCTCCCTCCTTTTCCTTGTGGTCAGGAGGAAGAGGACCCTTTGAAACACACAGGGAGGAGTTCTTTCCTAGGGGGTCTTGGGATGTCTCCTTTTCTCTCCCCTCCCTTGCCTTTGGCTTGGTTCCCCACCACCTTGGGGGTCTGGGGTAGAGGGGGAGGATCGGGAGACTCTTGAGTACCCCCTCTTCAATCCTTATTATTTAAATGTCCCCTTGCGACTACTCCTCCCTTTCTTGAGTTTATAGGGTTCCCTCTTTTTTGGATTTTATTCTCCCTAAGGTTGGGGGGGGGGTGGACCCACCGCCTTGTCTACCCTGTTTGACCTCGATATTCCTCTAAAGGTGTTGGTTCCTGTGGGACTATCTGACTGCTTGTGAGGCAGTTCGTGCCTTCTGCTTGTTCTGCAGCCTGGAGGTTGTTAAAATCTTTCTCCCTCGAGGTCCAGGTCCACAATAGCCGGGGCGGTGTCCTTCCTCCCCCCATCTCTTTTTCCCTCTTTTACCCTCCCTTTCCCATCCCCGACCCTTCTTTTTTTCATCCAGAGATTGGGGCCCCCTTTTCCCGATCCCTTAGGCTGTTCCTCGCTCTCATTTCCTGTCCTCTTCATCGTTTATTTCTCCTTTTAGTTATTATATCCTTTCCTTTTGTCTATGCCTTGGGCTCCCTTGCCCCACCCCTCCATCCCTTCCTCTCTCTCTAGTGTTTCAGAACTAGGGTGAGGGCGGAGTCAACGGCAGTTAACGGCCAACCCGCGAGCACCACGTAGTATGTCGGCCTCGAGGGTGGCGCCGCCCCTGCGTCGACTCCGCCTCTGGGGGTGGGGGAAAAGTCTCCCATGGGGTTCTAGCTCTGGCAAGATACCCACTAGTGATGAATGGTGAAGATACACAGAAAGATCAAGAATTGTGGTAGGTATGTCATTTTCATATCTTACTCCGGATCCCATTTGAGATATCAGCTATGAATATTCCAAACAGCACCGGCCCCAGCACTGATCCCTGTGGTACCCCGCTTGTCACATCTCTCAGAGCTGAGAGTTCTTTCCCCCACTATTACCCTTTGCTGCCTTCCCTTCAGCCAGTTGGTGATCCACTTGGCCATCTTTGTTCCCACCTCTATATACTCCAGCTTCCCCCCAACCCCCCAACCTCCCATGTGGCACGGAATCAAAGGCCTTGCTGAAATCTAAATACAGGACATCCACTGCATGGCCCGTGTCCAGTTCCCTGGTCACCCAGTCACAGTACTCTATTAGGTTTGTCTGGCAGGATCTACCTGAGACAAACCCCTGTTGTTGCCTGTCCTGGAGTCCACTGTCCTCCAGAAAGGACACCAGCCTCTCTTTTAGGATTGTCTCCATGAGCTTCCCCACAATTGATGTGAGGCTCACTGGCCTGTAGTTGGCTGGTTCATCCTTTGGGCCACTTTTGTGAATGGACACCACGTGGGCCAACCTCCAGTCTTTTGGTACGCATCCTGTGTCCAGGGAGGTATTGAACAGATGAGCCAGTGGTCCTGCCAGGGTCTCCGCTAGTTCCTTAAGTACCCTAGGGTGAATGTCATCTGGTCCCAGCGCCTTGTCCCTGTAGACTACCCCCATCCTCAGTGTCCTGTTTTTTGAGTCTTGAAACTGCATCCATAGGGCCTCTGTCCTGCTTTCCTCCCCTTCCTCCCTTATACACCTTATCCCTTCCTTTACATAGATTGCCACGGCCCCTCTTTCACCTTAGCCCTATCCTTCTTGAATATCCTATACCTTGGGGTCATCATATCCTAGTCCTGGTACTGGGTGGCCCATGTTTCCGAGATGGCTACAATGTCCACCCTCCCTACTGATAAGAGCACCTCTAGCTCAGGTGATTTGTTCTCCAGGCTTCTCGCATTCAGTTTGACCACCCTCCAAACTGTACCTTTCCCATTCCCTCCCTGGTATCCCCCCCCCTTACTCCATCCCATGCCCCTACCCCGATACCCTCCCCTGTAGCTTGGGGGTGAAATAATTCCAAATAAATACATAAATCTTCAGCCAGTTGGACTGCAGCAGTAACTTGACTACATGAACAGAGTTATTTGTTGCTGAATTCAGAAATGCTTAGCACAACCCTGTTTGGCACGTGGCAGCTGATTTGAACATATCAGCCTGATGCAAGCTGAGAAAAGCTGCACATTTTGCAAAGTACATTTTCTCACAGCTTATCATGGTGCGCTGAGAACATTACACTGTAATTAACAGTGCATCATGGTACACTGGATACTACACTAAAGTCGCTCAGTTCATTGTGCATTGAATAATGCATGTTACAGTCACTCAGTTCCTTGCTCACTGAAGTGTACACTAAAGTCACATAGAAAAGTGACAGACAGAAAAAGACGTGAACTATCTATTTAGTCTATCCCAGGATTCCCCATTTGGAGGTGCTCTAGCCTCCATTCCCCCTACCACTAACCACTTCCCTCTTTCCACTTCCAGTCTGACAGACCCTTTATATGTGTCACCCTTCCTGTTGAACCCCACTATTGTCTCTGCCTCCACAGCCTTGTCAGGAAGTTTGTGCCACCCATCCACTGCATGTTCTGTGAAGTAATACTTCTTAATATCCTTTTTGAGTTGCTCCACACTGTCACTGGGCATTTATTTACAGCTGGGTTACACAGTCTCAACTACTAGGAGCCAGCACACTCCAAAACTGTGACATCATCATAGTGTAGCCCCCGCCCTTCGGAGTCTGTCCAAAAAAATATGACTCCCTGGACATCTGGTGTGAAGTAGGGGATCAGCAATGAAAGATGTTTGTTGAAAACATTGGTTATAGGGAAGACTGTCTGAACTACAAGGGTGCTCCATCTTGTGACCTCAAGACTTTGGAGATGGCCAATCCATAACTTTCCATGGTCCAGGAACCACTGTCAAGGCTCTGAAACAGGTGGGACATTGTGTTGGCACCAGCTGTATCACTATGAGATGTTGCGAATGCTAAGTGACAAGAGCAATTGGAACCCCAGATCAGAGCCCTGTATAAAAAGGGGATGGCTTGGTGACAGATTAGATCTGTGTTGGACCCTGAAGTGAGAAGACCTTGTATTGTACTTGTGACAGAAGTATGTCATTCCTTGACCTTGTGTCTGGAGGACTGGTAGTTTGAGTGGCATATGTATATCAACCAGTGCAAGAGATGACCACTGAAGATCAGATCTGTCTTTGAGGGTGGAGCTCTTGTAGCAGGTAACACCATTAGGACTGAAGCCGGCAGGCGTCAGGACCCCAAGGAAAACTTGTAGCTAGCAATCTAAGGCATGAGACCGCCCCCGACATCGGCCGTAGCCCGGCGTCCTCACGTGGTATAAAGGGCGTCCTGGCGCCACCCAGTTCTTTCCCGCAGTTGACCAGCGTGAGTTCAGCTTCATGGATGCCTCTCTCTGCAGTCGACAGCTTGAACACCACATAAGTCTTTCTTTTACTCGTTTGTCTAATCTTAACCTAACGCTTCGTTTATGTCGATCAGCCTCACCACATGGCCGAAAATCTAAATGTCCTGCGGGAAGCAGATTCCGGCGAAAGACGTCCACGTGGCCTGCCTCATCTGCCTAGGCCCGGACCATCAGCCTGATTCCTGCGGCCACTGCCAGAAGTTCAATCAGAAGACGCACACCAGGAGAGCCCACACCTTGAAGACCTTTCTCTTAGAAAAGCAGCTTGTGGCCATGCAGCGAAGTTCGGTAGCCAGTTCTTCCTCTCCTGCTAGAGATTCCCCTTTCAAAGAAAAGGCCTCAGGGGAAGCATCACAAGGAGAAGGATCGGGCCAGGTCTGAATCCCACCATCCTTCGCCAGCTAAACGGGCGTCGTCGTCGTCTTCCACCAAAAGGTCGGGTTCTCTCCCAGCAACCGACTCTTCACGCTCTTCTAAGTCCACTCCTCCCCCTCCTCAGGGCCACCAATGGGAGTCGGCATCATGGGACATCGCTCCTCTTCCCTGGCTCATCGACCTCATAAACCCACAGGGTCGACCCAGGAAAGCCTGCCCAGGGTTCTGGACCATCCTAGTTCCTTGGAAAACAGGAAATGTTCTGAGGAACATTGTGGTAGGCAAGGGCGTCGGGCCGAGGCCTCCCCTCAGACTAAGTGCACCACCGCCAGAGCGTCTGCCCACCTAGCAGCTTGCCTACCCCGGACGACTCGCTCCACGGCGCCAGACATGGGGCGTGCCGGGCGAGATCAGCTGTTGGCCCTCCTCCTTCTATAGGCCCGACATCAGCTGACACCGGTCGCCGGCCTACTGGATCCAATGCCCACCATGCCAGTAGAGGTGCCGGATCCATAGACGCCCATCCACAAGGACCTGACACCTGGGTATGTCCGACCTGACGCCGGCTCCAGTGGTCGCCCCAGTGGCAGACATAGGACATTTATTTACCACCTGGTGGAATACCGTCAAGGGGGACCTGCTCTATAGGCCACCAGACAAGGTCCCTACTCCACCTCCTATGGGTCCTCCTCCTACCCCAGATAAGAGTCAACTGGATGAGCACCCAACTCCATGTCCAAAGGGGAAGCGAAAGACACGGTCTCCATCACCATCTCCTTTGTTCCCACCTTGACGAGGCAGGTGCCGACTCGGACACCTCAGAGGACAGGTTTCTACCCCCTTTGCCAGGACCCAGGGACTCTCCATGGTCCCCTCCAGATGATCCCTCATTCCTTGACATCATGAGGCACATCCAGACTATTTACGAATGGGATACCAAGGCCCTAGACCCAGAATGGAAATGTCTAGCTAAGTTCCTGGGAGAAAAGGAACCAAAGCCATTGGTCATCCCACCATTCGTAGAACCTTTCCAAGATGTCACTCGCCTTACCTGGCGTACACCGCTATCCCTGCAGTTCCGAGAAAGGCCGACAGACTTTACAAGCCACAGTAGAACATAGTATCTACCTCACCGCAGTTCACCTGCCAGGGGTCCAAACGTTCGCCGACAGTCTCAGTCGGGTTCTTCCTGCATAGAATCCACCAGTAGGAATTGCTCAAAGATGTCATGAGCGACCTCTTGACAGATGGGGCCAGCCAGAGTTGGACCTCTGGGTCCCGTGCCACAGCGCCAAACTGCACAATTTCTCTTTCGCTCACTCCAGGGCCTGGTGTTTTCTGGTGAGACACATTGTCCCTCTCTTGGGCAGGGAGTTTCCTTTACGCCTTCCCTCCTTTTCCCCTCATTTAGAGAGTACTGCTCAAATTGCAGTCAGAGACAGCCAGAATGATTCTGGTGGCTCTTCTATGGCCTCATCAAATTTGGTATCTGCTGCTCCAGCAACTGTCTCTGGAACATCCAGTTCAGTTTCCATTCTCCACTTACCTGCTTTCTCAAGAACAGGGGGGACTCTTGTCCATCCTGCTCTTCACTTGCATGCTTGACCCCTGCAGTCCTAGCGGAAGAGAGATTAAGAGTGTCAAGCAGAGTGGCTGAAATTCTGGTGGCTGCCAGGAAGCCTTCTACCAGAGCCACGAACGCTCTGAAATGGAAATGCTTCTGTTTATGGGCGTCTGCCCGTTCCCTAGATCCCTTGGGTTGTCCGGTCAGGCACGTCCTAGAGTATCTCCAACACCTTTTGGACTTAGGGTTGAGTTACTCCTCAGTCAAGGAGCATATGTGTGCAGTTTCTGCATATCATAATCCAATCGGAGACAAAACTCTGGCTCAATTGGATGCCTGCAAGACTTCTCTTTGAGGGATATTACACGTCAGACCTCCCAAGAGGGACATCATTCCTTCTTGGGACCTTCTTTTCGTTCTGGAGAAACTCACACTTCCTCCCTTCGAACTGGCAGCCTCTTGCAAGCTGCGCTTCCACTCTTGGAAGACTTTACTCTTGGTGGCCATCACCTCCGCTGAAAGGGTTTCGGAACTCCAGGCGCTGATGTGTAAAGAACCATACATAGTCTTTCACCAGGACAGGGTGAATCTGCGTACGAACCCCAAATTCATGCTGAAGGTGGTATCCGTACTGACCCTGAACCAGGATATAACCCTATGGTATACTACCCTAACTCTTCCAACCCGGGTGAAGCAATGTTGCACACCCTTGATGTTCGTCGCATTTTGCGATATTATCTCCACAAGACTCGCTCCTCCAGGAAATAGTACCAGTTGTTCGTTTCTTTTGGGAAGCGGATGTCAGGAGCTCCTGTATCTAAGCAGACACTAGCCCGTTGGCTAGTGCATTGCATTATGTTCTGTTATCAGCACCACGATAGACCTCTCCTGGGTACTGTTAGGGGTTATTCCACCAGAATGGTGGCTTCTTCATTTGCGGCACTGAAGAATGTTTCTTCAGCAGACATTTGTGCTGCTGCCACGTGGTCATCCGTCCACACCTTCATCAGGCATTACAGCCTGGACATCACTTCCAGAAGGAGAGCAAATTTCGGACTAGCAGTCCTGTAAGGCCTTCTCTCATAGATGTCCACTCCATCTTCTTATATATCTCCAATCGCCCTATCAGACCTGGGCCTATCCTTGGGTACTGCTTAGGACTCAGTCCTAATGGTATTACCTGCTGCAAGAGCGCCAACCTCGAAGACAGATAGTACAGTTACATAAGAAATTACCATAACAGTAGATCTTCGAGAGGAGCTCTTGCAGCAGGTGGCTTTCCCACCCTACTTCCCCCTGGATAGCGTAGGGGATTATAATTAGTATTATTATTACGGGTTTCCATCCAACCAGGATGTGGAATTTTTTGCTGTCTGGTTCCCCAAATTCTATCTAGCCAGGTCTCCGGCGGGAGAACTGGGGTGGCGCCAGGGGACCGCCCCCTTTATGCCACGTAGGAAGTCGGGTGGAGCCGACGTCGGGGGCGGTCTCCTGCCTTAGACTGCTAGCTACAAGTTTTCCATGGGGTCCTGACGCCTGCCAGCTTCAGTCCTAATGGTATTACCTGCTGTAAGAACTCTTCTTGAAGATCTACTGTTACGGTAAGTTCTTGCGTAACTGTACTTTTGTAGCCCTTGGTTGAGGAGTACAGATCCGAATATCTTTCATCATCTGAGTAACAACAGTTAGGGATGCCAGCATACAATAGCATGAATGCAACAGCGGTGTCTTGGGTCTGGATTTGGAAAATGAAGCAAGAGAGCAGCTTTTGCGAGCCATTATAGATCGAGGAAGTGCTCCTAAACAATCAGAGCCCTCGTTTGCCCAGCACATGAGACACTCTTATACTGCGAAGGGTGTCTCAAGCGTAGCTGCCCTGGAAATGGGCATATTCAGGGCAGTTTTATTACATTTTACTACATTATTGATCAATTTCTATCAATAATATTTTAATATATTAATACAACTGCAGAGACCATTGTTACGGTTGTAAGACTAGTTTCACTTACATCCTCATGGTATCAGAACCATTCGCCTTTGATCCATGGTTCATATACCCTAAGAATACATGTGAGACCACTCTTACAACTGTAAAAGTGGTTTCCGCATTTGTAGTAACACATGTCCCTGGTAACCGTAAGTTAATGTGGGAAGGATTTTTGACTTCTGCATTCTGTATGAGTTTCCATTCAGATTTCTAGGTTGGTCATCGGGTTTGATTGCAAATACCTCAGTTTAAAGAAGGTAAAAAAACATTTAAGCAATTGCCTGAATTGTGGGGAAATTTATTGTTGGGATATCGTATTGTTGTACTTTCAAGTTTAAGTGCACCAGCCAGCTAGCTAGTGGCATCATCAGGCAACATCGGTGGCCTGCCATATTTTAAAACTGGATACCCAGGGAATGCTGTATGGGAGTACCCACAATGTCTAACTGAAAATCCTGGTACCGGGCAGGAGAGGATAACAGACTATAGTACAAGTGGTCTATGGTGGTTTGGGTTGTGTACTTGCATGTCTTTGATGAAGGGAGCTGCACCTAGTAGGACCTTAACTGCAGCCAACAGTAACCTACCTTGCCGCTTGCCCAGTGAGGGTTTGTCTGAATAGTGTATCACCACTAGCTTGCACCTCACCAATATGGGCACCTAACTGGGACGAGTGTACTGCAGAGCATCTGTGCTACCCCGTTTTCCTCTGCAGGGACTGATGTCATAATAAATCTGTGTTCTATGCTATTCTGGCATCCTTCTTGATTGAACAGCTATAGTGTACAGTATTGATGGGAGGTAGTCAATCTAGAGCAGAAGTGAGTAGGTTCAGCTTCCTAGAGGGTTGTGTTAATTTACTAGCTAACCCAGCAGTCAACCTCTCTGGGTAGAAGCACCAAGCACTCAGGGCTCTCTGAAAAATCATATGGTATGCTTTGTCCATTCTGTACTAAAAGGGTCAACGATAATTTCTTGGCATGCGGTCTCCAAACTAGTGGTGACCCAGGTAAAGGTTCATTTAGTTTGATGTTTGACAGTGGTAATAGAGTTACACAGATCCTTCCATTGTTATCTCAGTGAGCTGTTCTACAAGGAGGATCAAATGCTTGGATACAGAAGGACGTCCATCCTCTTACATCACATTTGCAGCAGACTCTTCCCTCTTTGGGGGTTGGGACAGGCATGTCCAGGTGTATTGGAACATCCGTTACAGAACTTGGGTGGAAAGAGTTTTCTTCCAGATCTGAATGTATCTTTAGACCTGTTCAGGCAAGAGAACACCGCTCAGCCAGATGACCTGAGAAGCTCCCAAGTGAGTAATAATCCTACAGACCCTCAGGATCCTGAAGACCCTCATGATTCTGGAGAGGCTGAAGAGGAAGGTGAAGGGGTAGAGGAGAATCAGTTTTCCTTGATCTCATCTCTTTTTAATTCAAAACATATTTCCTTCCTGGACAAGGAGACCTGTAGCATTCCGTAACTACTGGAAACAGTCTACTGTTACACTGGATGTAATCCCATCTTGTCCTCCACAAGGAGTGTGCCTAGGGGTTTCATAGGTTGTTTACACGTAAGACAGACTACTGGAGCATTTAATTTCCATGCCTTTCTCACCAGTGGTTGTATCCCTGGATGCAATGTTCATTCAGGAATTTTATCTAGTTTCATCTTTAAACTGTACATAGACTCACATAATTTGACTGAATCTGGCAGTAACTTCCAGATACTCACAGCCCTCTCAGTAAACCACAAAGCTCTTTTAGCTGTTCTGTGCAATGTTCCCTTTAGCTATTTGCTGTTTATTTTCCTTCATAGGTACATTTTTTAAGCCTTAAGCATGTTCACAAGTCTCTGAGAAGGCTTTATATACTAGGCACATATTACCAGACAATCTCCTTTTCTCAAGGGTATAAATATTCAGCTCTCTAAGCCTCTCCTTGTATAACTTCCCCCTCATTCCTCCCACCATCTTTGTTGCCCATCTCTGGACTCCCTTAAGTAACTTAATATCTGTAACATACTGAGGTGCCCTAAACTGGCTGCAAGACTCTGAATGTGGCCCAACCAGTGATCCCTACAATGGCTGAATGACAGCCCTATGTCTGCTGTTGATATTTCTTCCTATGCAGCCTAGAATCCTGTATCCCTTTTTAGCTACATGTTTACAGTGATTATTGAACTTAAAATAATTTGTGACTGTTACTTACGGATCCATTTCTTCGGCTGTTGCCCTTAGTTCATTACCATACAATGTACATGCAGCATGTGGTTTTTATTTCCCAGGTGAATAATGGTGCATTTCTTAATGCTTAAATTTAATATGACTTTAGCTGTCCTAACTCGCCGATTTTTTCAGGTTCTTTTTCACGGAGCTTGCACCCTATCACTATTTGACTATAGCTCCAGTTTTCATATTGTCTGCAACATAATTCATTCAGACACCCCCAGTTCTTTGCATAGATGTTACATATAACATACGAACATATGAAATTGCCAGCAGATACAGGCCATTTGGTCTATCTAGTCTGCTCGAGTGTGCAGCACTTCAGTCCATTAGACTGCAGCTGCCCCCCCATATGACATCCCCCCCATCTCGTGCCCTGTTTGTACCCTCCCCTGAATCTGGCGACCCCTTCTTAAAGCCCCCAACACTCTGCAGTGATCTGACTTCCTCTGGCAGAAGCGTTCCCACCCTACCACCACCCTTTCTGTGAAACGGTGCCTCCTCAGTTCCCTCTTGAACCTGCCCCCTTCCAACTTCATAGAGTGTCCCCTGGTTTCCCTTACGCCCTTCAGATTGAACGTGCACCTGGTGTCTACTCTGTTCAAACCCTTCTGGTACTTGAAGGTCTCAATCATATCCCCTCTCTCCCTTCTTTCCTCAATGGTATACATATTGAGCTCTCTCAGTCTGTATAAGAAATAGTAGTAAAATTTGATTGATATAAAAAAAATGAACAGGGATAAAACTCAGTTGAACCAAAGGTTTATTTTCAATGAGGTCCCATAGCATAACATTTAAGCTGAACATAGTATAACATACAAGTTAAACAGAGGTCCCAGCACTGACCCCTGTGGCACCCCACTCATCGCCTGCCCCCAGTCCAAGACTTGACCCTGGATTGTAATCCCATGGATCCAGTTTTTCAACTATGATTTTATCCATTTCACTGTTTTTCCAACCATGCCTGTTCTGTCTCTTCCACCAATTCCTTATGTTGCTCTGAATCAGACACCTTACTATAGTCCAAATAAACCAGATCCACCGGTCATCCCTTATCAAGTGCCATACTTACTGCCTCAAATAAACTATATTAAATTTGTCTGGTAAGACCTCCTTGCTTTGAAGCCATGTTGTGTGTTAAATATTGTTTTTGTTCATGTAGTTCTCACCTCCTCTTTCATTACAGTTTCCAGTACCTTGCCCAAGACTAAAGCGAGTCTGACTGATCGATAATTTCCACAGTCGTTCTTTGATCCCTTCTTGTGTAGTGCTATCACCTTCCCATTATATATTAACTGTTCATATATGATTTCAAGTGGTCCAAAAACAAGTAGCTGTTTCCATAATAACCTTTGGGTGCAAGTTGTCTGGTCCTTGTGCCTTGTTCTCCTTAAGACCTGTTAATAGTTTTTCTATCTTTTCTCTTGAAATGTCTGATTTGGTGCCCTACCTTGCATACCCCTCCCCTTTTTGTGTCCCCACCCTTAGCTCTACCCCGCTTACCTACTTAATTCATTGCAATATAGTTACCCTCTCCCTTCTCTCCACAGCTGCTGTAGGTCATGAGGGCTCCCCCTGAAGCCGCCCTCCCTGAGCCCCAGCTGGATTCCCTCCCGCACTCAGGTATGCAGGCCTTCTCATCCATTGGTGGCATCCTACAGATTTTGACCCCATCACGCAGTGCAGCAGTGGCTACTCCACCCCCCCACCACCCTTGGTAGTCCATCCCTTTTATACTTGTTGAAGGCTCACATGATTGGTTGCATTCGATTTCTATTAGCCCAATTTTCCCTTTGTAGCTTATCACTACTTACCACTAGATGCTGCTCTTTTCCCACATCCACTACCCTAGCTGAGGTTCCTGCTTAGCTGCTGTTCTTATAGCGTCCATTCCTTCTTGGTCCCTCTTGCTCCAGCAGTGGCCATATCACCAGCCACCTGTCATTCGCAACTTTATCACTCTCCCGAATGGCACACACCCCACTGCTACACTTCAGCTGTGCTTAGCTTGCTCTCCCCTTGCTTTAACTGTGACCCCCACCTCAACCTCTTTACTGCAACTCTTCCATCATGCTCCTCATCTTCATCGTGCTCCTCACCCTCCTTGTACCCTTGGCCTACCTCCCGCCCTCTTTCTACCCAGAGTCACTGCCCAGCCACTTCCACCATCCCTCTCTGTCCTCCACCATACACCCTTGCACCTCCTCCTCCTCCCTCTCACAGACCCCAGTTTGGCTCTTCAATACCTGGTCTACTGGTCCTTCAGTTCTTCCCCCTTCCACACTGGCCTGATCACACTAAAGTTCTCCCTGAGATTTCCTGCTCTCCAGCAGTCCCACCATCCCCACCATAAACTTAGGACAGCCCCTATCAAGCCCTTGTCTAATGCTCCTGCTGCTGATGGCAGGACACATTGAATCAGTCCCAGTCCAGCTCCCCTCTCCTTCTCAACTCCCATGGGGCTTAAAAATAGCTCAACTAAACATCAGGAGCCTGCTCCCAAAATCTCTTTGATTCAGCCAATTGCCTTATCCTCAACCCTGATATCCTGTCATAACAGAGACCTGGCTAAAGCTGCACATCCAAGACACCTGTATCTCCATCCCAGGTAATCAGTTATCTTCCAAGACTGCCCTGGAACAAAAAGAGGCAGAGGTATTGCCTTAAACATCTCCTCCTCCTCCCCCCTCGCATTGTCCACTATACCTACACTACAACCCCTGCAGTCTATTGAATCTTTGATGGTGAAGATCTCTCTACCATACACCATTCCCATCTTCATAGCTGGCTCATTTTGTTGCCCCAACTCCCCCACGGCTTCTATCACTGACCTCCTAGCCACCCTACAATCACATGCATCAGGTGGAGAGCTTCATGTCCTTGGTGACTTCAATGTGAACTGGCTCTCTGCCTCCCACTCCAAAATTCAAAATGACATAGCCATACTCAACCTGTCCCAACTAATTAATGAACCCTCCCGTCTAAACAGTAGAACTCTCAATCACTCTCTAATAGATTGGGCTCTTCTTGCCTCACACTCTCACCGGATAATTGCTGCAGGTCTGCTGCCAGACTCCTCAAGTGACCATCACCTAATTTATGCAGTCCGGAAAATCCATCGGCCCAAAGCCCCTACCCCCAAAACCCTGCTGGTTCAGTCCTACAAATCACTGAACCTAGCCCTTCTCCTTAATGACTTGGCAAACCACGACTGGTCATTCATCCCACGTGCCACCTCTATTGACTCCACACTAGACTAGTTCAAGTCTGAGTTCCTCTCGGTTTGGGATACTTACGCACCACTCAGATGGATCCAGGTCCGGGGTTTCCATCTACCTTGGATCACTGCAGAGCTCATGGCCTGTCTTCGGGTCAGGGACCAAGCATAGAAGACTCACAAAGCCTCCGGCTCCACTACTGATTGCCAAACTACCGTACCCTTCGTAACGCCTGTACTAGAGCAATCCATCTGGCTAAAGCAGATTATTTTAAATCCTCCTTTCTTACTAACTTAAATCACCGCTCCAAATTCTGGAAGGTGGTACAATCCCTCTTCCTCCCCCCATCTCAGCCTCCTACCCCTGTTATAAAGCTGAAAACAACACCTTAACTGACCCACTCAGAGTGGCAACTGAGTTTAACTCCTCCTTCTTTACCTCGTGTTCTTCCGCACTTCTTTCCTCTCTCCCCCATCCCACCATAGCCAAGCCTCCTCAAACACACCCCAATCTGGCCAAGCCCCCCACCCGTCCTTCTCCTTATGCCACGTTACCCCAGCAGAAGTATACAATGCCCTTCTCGCATTAAACCCTTCCAAGGGCAAATGCCCCTATGGGCTGGACTCCAAAATGCTTTTCTTGGCAGCCCCCGCCATCGCCTCCCCCAATGCTTCTCTCTTCAACCTTTCCTTCTCCCTTGCCTCTACTCCATCGGAATGGAAGCACACCACTGTCATTCCTCTCCTGAAAAGTGTCGACCCCTCCTTCACTGGAAACTATCGACCTATCTCACTCCTTCCCACTCTGGCTAAACTGCAAGAGCATCTACTACTCTCCCAGCTCTCCTCCTTCCTTGAATCTGCCTCCTTCTTCACATCTTACAAGTCTGGATTTAGGAAGTCCCACTCAACCACCACCTCCCTGCTGAGGCTCACTGAATCCATCCATACCGGCATGGACCAGGGCCTCATCACCTCTGCCATCTTTGTCAACCTCACAGAGGCTTTCAACACTGTTTCTCACCCTCTCCTCTTATCCAAACTAGCGATAGCAGGGCTCTCTAGTGAAGCCACCAGCTGGTTCCACGTCTACCTTGTGGTTAGGACTCAGTCTGTCAGGACTGGTGACTCTCTATCTCCCTCCCTCCCCATCACCACTGGTGTACCTCATGGCTCTGTCCTTGGCCCCCTGCTATTCTTCATCTTCCTCAATGACCTACCCTCTAGCTGCCCATGCACCTCCATCCTTATGTATATGGATGAGCCCGTCCTGTTTACATCTGGCACCTCTATCTCTGAAGTAGTGACCAGACTACAGCAAGACTTTGTGGAGGTTCAACTCTGGTTTTGCTCAAATCATCTTTTCCTGAGTGCTAAGAAAACAGTCTCCATGACCTTTGGCTCAAGACAGAGACTATCCCAGCTCCCCTTCCTCCTTTCCCACCTTCCACACCCCAGATGGGACAATGTTAGAGGCCTGCTCCTCCTTTCAATACCTCGGGGTCTGGCTTGACCAGCACCTCGACTTTTCAATGCATCTTGAGGCCATCCACAAGAAACTGCACCCCAAACTGGGTGCCCTGTATCGCAACCATGGGTGCATCCCGCTGGCGGCTCGCGATGCTATTGTGCAGAAAATGATCCTCCCTATATTTGACTACAGGGATGTAGTCTACAGTGCTGCTCCCAAAACTTCCCTAACCAGACTAGACACCCTCTTCCACTCCTTCTGTTGTTTCGCCCTGGACTGTCTGCCTTGTACCCACCACTGTGTCCTCTACAAAACCCTGTCCCTCCCCTCCCTACATGACAGGAGGCGGGCACACTGCACTAGTTTTACTACTAAATTCTGGTCTCAGTCCCTGCCCTGTACCTCTCCAATTCTCTCTCCCCCTTCCACGCATTCCCTCAGATACTATGGCTTTCGCACTCTGTCCATCCCTCACAAGACCACCTCTGCAGGCCAGACAGCCTTCTCCTATCACCTACCTAAGCTGTGGAATGCCCTTCCCCCTGCCATTTGCCACGCCACCGCACCACACTTCTTCAGCACCCACCTGAAAGCCCATTTCCACACCACCTGCTCCTGCTTTTAACCTCCTATTAGTCCAGTGCCTTCCCCCAATCCCTCCCCCCTTGCAGACCCACTTCCCCACATTTTATCACCAAACAACTGCAAGACTCTGGCCAACCCCGGACTAAAATTTCCAGTTCCCCGGGTACTTCTGGTACTTTTAGCACTTACTTATCTGTTAGGCGGCTTGTCCAGCCTTGTTTGTCACATGTGTGGGAACCTTTAGTATATCTTTGTGTTGTCAAAATTTACTGCAGATATTTTCTACTGTTGTGTCTACTACTGTATGGTAATTCTCGGCTTCTGTGCAGTTATGTTGCATTGTGTTATCCTGGTGTTGTCAAACCTTGATGCAAAATCCTACTATTGTACTTACTAATGTGGTGTTACTCCCTGCTGCTGTACAAATTTGGATGCATTGTGCCATCTCCTTCTGTTCCCTCCCCCCAGGATGCATCTGGAAACTATCAGTTGTCTGCTCAGTATGCCTTCCAGGTGAAACTTTTAATTAAATAAATAAATCTGTACCTTGCCAACCTCCTCTGGGTATCTGATATTACTTATTTCCCCACTATTGTTATGATAGACAGAACAAACATATTTAATAAAATTATGTACCATGTCTGCCGGATTTGTTACAACCTCTTTCTCAACAATTAGAGCACCTACGCTAGGTGCTTTTCCTTTCACCGTATTTATATACGGTATTTGTAAAAGGTTTTGTAGTTGTCATGTGCTGCCTCAGCCCCTTTAAACTCTTCCTGTACCTTACTTCTTTTTTACATTTCTTAACCAGGTTCTTATATACTGTCCGGTGGGAAGTGTGGTCACTTTTCCTTGCTTTATTGTATGCTTTTCTCTCTATCCTGAATCATTTTTAGATGCCTTTGTTTAGCCATGAAGGTCATTTACCTTTGGCAAAGTATTTAAGTTTTGTTGGAATTTATTTTGCTTCAGGTTCCCTTATTTTGTTGGTTAACCTATTCCAAGCATCATACAACTCCAGGCCCTGCAGCTCACGTTCTCAGTCCCACTCACTCAGTTCTCTCCTCATTCCCACAAAGTTTGCCTTAGAAAAACATTTAATACTGGTAGTTCCCATGACCTTTGCTGTATCACTACTTATCTTAAATGTGACCATGTTGTGGTCACTGTTCGAGAATGGTTCTCAGACTCTGCAGTCACTAGCCACTCCGCATCGAGAACCAGGTTTAGAATACTAGATTCAGGGTGTAGCCAGGCATTTAAGATTTGTACCAAGCTGCCACACTGCTACCTCCTCCCCCACTGTTGTGCATGTCTGCCCCCCAAAACACAAAACTCGAGTCCAAGATTCCTGGCTCCAGTCAGATGATTCCCATACTAGACCTGCTGTCTGCACTGCTAGTGGTGTTCGGCTGCCGCTGCCAAATGCCACTGACTGCACCACGAGTTCACGACCACGATAGAAATTTCGTCTCTCTCCCCCACAGGTAGGCTGACTGGCTTCACTTGGCACTTCACATGAAGTGTTCATTCTTTTAGCTGGCTCTGAGTCTGTTCTTCCATCTGCTGCTCCTCAGTTCTTCTACTGCTTCTTTTGCTCTCAGTCCAATTGAACTAATAGTATGGCTTCTGACTTTGCTGGGGCATTTAAACTTGTTACCCCAGACTCGCCACACCCCCTACCAGATGCCGTAGCCAATCACTGTGCAGGTGGACCATGCGGACCTAATTGAGACCTTCAGTTTCAACATCCGTAGTCCACTCAGCCAGTGCCCTCCCCCAAACAAAGCTGAAAGAGAAAAGAAAAAGCCCATGAAGCCAAACAAAGGAATTTAAAAGCAATGGACTAGAGAGGGCAGAGCAATGCTGGCCAACTTGTTTGCTACCCCCTGCTACTAAAGTTTGTACGCCATGGCTTACTTGGTGTATCAGTAGCTACACCCGTGACTAGATTCCCTGGTGCCACTTCACACATGCTGATCCAGATTTAGTGACATAACCAGTTCAACAGAATCCCTTTCCTGAGCTGTTGTACCTGTCATGGCTTCCTAGAATTTGAACATTTTGTGCAGAGAAATAGGATAATGTAGACAAGAAGAAGAAGTTTTCTAATAGTAAGAAAATAGTATCTCCCAGCTCCCAGGTACAACCAGTAAGTGCATTTGTAACAGACAGATCTGTATACACAGACAACAAATCAGGTATTCCTAATTTCCCCAAACCTGTAGTGATACCAACACCTTGTAAGTTGTAAGTCAGGCTGAGAGGTTCACACTGAACATTTATCAGTAGCTACATCCATTCAGAAAAAAATGCAAAGCCATGCCTCACTCTTAGAAAACTCTAAAGAGTTTCTCTGCTTATGACAGATGAGCCCAACTAGTTTTCCATGGAGTCTTACTTCGAATTCTGTGTGCACATTCCCAGATGGAGCTCTCTTAATGTTGACACTTTGTTTGCACCAAGCACTTTATTTGCAGTTACACGTATTTGCACTGCCTGAATGACAAATATTTGTCTATTGGAATCAATTTACTGAACTACTAGTTTTCTGCTCACTACAGTTCTTCGCAATACTTCGAATAAGCAGACTGCTGAAGATGTTTTATAGTAAAGTTCTCTTGACTGTTTGTAAGTATTTGCTTTGGATTTCACCATAGTGTTCACTGAAACTGGCATACATTGGTGTAATAAATATTCATTTAAACAAACAAGATTCAGAATGAACATTAACCTTGGCGTATTGAAAAAATGAACATGCATTGGGGCTGAATTATGGACAAATGTGGGCATATATAAGAAGATTTAATTTTTAACAAACCAGATTCTTTATTTAAAGGAACACTAACCAAGGCACATTGAAAACATGAACATTGCACTGGTGCTGAATTGTGGTTAAATATGGACATGTATATGAAGACTTATTTTTTTTAACAAATCTGATTATCTACTTAAGGGAACAGAAAGCCATGTATTTTTTTTTCTTAGTTTTTTGTATAATATCTTCATTGAGTTTTCCAAGAAAATCAGGATAACAGTAATTTACATGTTCTTGCTTAATCCAGATTAGCTCAGTCCATTACAAAGGCATTCAACATCAGTGGAGCAAATGATCACATTACTAGGTAAACACTCAGCATAGGCTCCCATTCGCATTACATTATTCTATTAAGCTTCCAGTGGACCTCATAGATCCCACTATATCAAGGTCAAAAAGCTCAGAAAAGGATATAGAAGGAGCAGAATTTAGCTACCAAAAGATAACCCAAGACCAGACGCACAAGAAGATAGAAAAGACAGAAATATATAAAGTTCAAACATTTCATGAAAAATCAGAAATTTCTATAAAATTCTATAAAATTTGGTGGATTAACAGCATAAAAGAAAACAAAATAAAATTGCCTGTATAAAACCTAGCTCTCCTCTCCTTATAAGAGATGGGAGAATCATCTGCAACCTATGTGTGTGGTTCTCTCAAATTCAGCTCATAAGATTGGGTCAGTGTGAGGTAATCTCTTCCCCTACTGCTTTTAGGCCTATGGACTAGGAATAGCCATTTAGTGTTGTTTAGTCAGAATAGACCCTGGTTTAGAGCACTGTTTCCTATTGGTGTGAGGGAGGCCAAAAGTGGAGTCCAGTCCTGGTCAAATTGTCCCACCCTACCTCGAAGAGCATAAATTAGTCTCTCTGGGGCCAAACTGGACAGGAGCAGGTTCCTCCACATCTGCACATGGACGTCACACAGGAAACCCATGTGTTTATGACAACTTGCCTGGCTGTTACCAGCATTATTCGTACTCTCCTGGGATGCAGGTTCCACTCCTCCCTCCCATCCTTGACCCCGAAGAGCAGGGATGCAGGCGAGCCCATCCATTTCACCCCCCATGTGCCCTCCATACTCAGAGCTACCTCCTTCCAATAAGCTTGCAAAATTTTGCATCCCCAAAAGGCACGGATGTATGTCCCTCTTTCTACTTGACATCTCCCACAATTTGGGAAGATTGTGGGATGGAATCTGTGCACCCTGCTAGGCGGGTAGAAGAGTCTATGCAAACATTTAAATTGTGCTTCCTTTTATCTATTGCATAGCAAGAGACCCATATGCGATTCAATCAGCAATGCCCAATTCTCATCCATGATGGGTAATCCAAGGTCCTTTACCCATTTCTCCCTTACCAAAAATGTGTTATCCTGGAAAAAGTTCCTGTCTATCCTTGCCGCCCTCCCTGTCAGCCCTTTCTAATGTGTTGCAGCTCCCAGGATTTCCTTTTCCACCTTATTGATGGGGGAATCATTCTGTCCCTTTCTCATGATCTTTTCTCCAAAATGCCTCACCTGGAAGAACCTGAAAAGGTGCGAACAGGTGAGCCCAAGGCCTCTGCTAATGTCCTCAAAGGGCAGAATTTCCCCCTTGTCATTCAGGTCTTGTAAGCATCTCACCCCCTTAGCCTCCCATCCCATAAACCTCTGATCATCCATCCCTGGAAGAAATCCTGGGTTCCTAGCGACCGGGACCAGGGCCGTGTCCCTGTCCCCCTTCCACATCTTTGGGTAATACTCTTCCATGCAAGCAGCATTGAGTCTACCAGTGGGATTGGGTTATGTGTTAATTTATATGCACCATCCCCGCCTTTGGTGAGGTTGGCTGTCAGCTGAGCTGGTGTCTCCCCTGCTCTCAGTCCAACCATGTAGCTGCTCCTCCTGTGTTAACCCAACACTGGATATATCTATATTGCACCTCTAGATAATACCCCTTTAAGTCAGGGAACTCCAAACCCTCTTTCTCCTTCGGTGCTTTAAGCTTGTGCAGGGCCATACGGGGTTTCCTACCCCTCCAAAGAAATTTCCCAAACACCCAGTCCAGCAGTATAAAATCTTTTGCTGTAGGGCTCATAGGGACCATTTGCATGGTATATAGAATTCTTGGTAAAACATTCATCTTCAACAGATTGATTCTGCCTATCCATGAAATGGGGAGCTCTCTCCACCTGTCCAAATCTGAAACCACTGTTTGGAATAGGGGCACGTAATTTACTTCATACAGCCTCTTTATGTCTCTCCCAGTTCTGATACACAAATATGTAAAGTATTTATCCACCTTCTTTAGCCCCCAGGTAACTTGGTCCCCACCCCCACCATCGCCTAGGAACATAATCTCCGACTTTTGCAGATTTAATTTATACCCCAAGAATCCAGTGAATTCCTGTGTAATAGAGAGCAAAATGGGTATAGACTCCCCTGGTTATGTCACATAAAGTAGCAGGTAGTCTGCATATAAAGTCAGTTAATGCTACCTACCATTAGCCCCCGGCACCCCCCAAATGTCCCAGCTTTCCCTGATCTTAATGGCTAGTGGTTTCTATAAGCCATGGCAAATAAAGAGGGGAAAGGGGCACCTACCTCATCTCCTATAGGCTGGAACCAGTGAGGCTACTCCATTGACCAATACCCTGCCCTCGGCTCTCTGTAAAACGTCTGCACCAATTCACAAATTTTTCCCCCACCCCAAACCTACACAAGGTTTCAAATAGAAATGCCCATTCAATTCTATTGAAGGCTGTTTTGGCGTCCATGGACAGGACGCATGCCTGCCCAGGACGCCAAGCCCCCCAACCTATGACATTCAAGAGCCGCCTCATATTATGATACGACATCCACCCCTGGACAAACCCCATTTGGTCTGGGTGGACAACCTGTGGGAGAATGACCTCTAGCCTAGTGGCCAAAACCTTGGCCATGATTTTGCAGTCATAGTTTAACAGGGAGATAGATCTATAGGAGGAGCACTCTAAGCTATCTTTCCCCTGCTTTAGTAGCAGGCAGATGCTGGCCTTGAGGCAAGTTTTGGGAAGCCCCCTCTCCCCTCTCGCCTCCTCCATCAAGTCTCTCAGTGGTTCAGCCATTTCCCCCTTCATTTCTTTATAATATTCGTCCACAAAGCCATCTGGGCCTCCCGCTTTCCCAGGCCTCAGAGATGTTATCTCATTTTTCACCTCCATAACTGAGATGGAGTGCCCAGCTTCTCTGCTTGCTCCTCCCTCAAAGTGGGAATAGAGATCCCCTCTAAGAAATTACCTGCTGCCGCCTCAGTTCCCTCACATTCCACTTGAAGAGCTTGGCATAAAAGGATTGGAACACTTCTCTAATCTCCTTCTCAACATGAGTGACCTTCCCCATTTGATTTCTAATGGCAATTATTTTTGTGCCACCCTACCCCCTTCATTAGCCTGTATGAGTAGTAGTGGGCCTGGCTTATTGCCCCATTCATGTATTCTCTGCCTGGCAAACAGCAGGTTTTTTTTGTGCTTCCCCTGGGAGGCATTCATTCAGTGCTGTTCTAGCCACTTCCAGCTGTCTTCTAATAATCTTACTCTCCCCTCCCATAACTTGGGACTCCAGTTCCTTAATTTTGGCCTCCAGGCTTTGTATTTTATCCCCCTGCTCTTTCTTAAGTCTAGCCGTGTAGCCAATTATTACCCCCTTCATATAGGACTTCCCTGCTTCCCACAGGGTTCCCTTGGAGTCCACCGAGTTCCTGTTATGAACCCAGTAGGAGTTCCATTGATCATGCAGATATTTCCTGAAATCCTCCTTACATAGTAAGTAGGTTGGGAACCTCCATATCCTCTGCCCTCCCACACCCCTGCCCAAATCTATATTCAGCTGCACCATGGAGTGATCCGGGATCATAATGGGAGTATGCCAGACATCTTGCACCTGAGTATATAGCCCTCTGTGAATAAAGATATAGTCAAGTCTAGACCAAATCTTGTGGGGGATTGAGTAAAAGGTATATTCCCAAGCGCTCAGGTTTATGGCCCTCCAGCTGTCCACCAGATCCTGATCCTGCAGCCCCCCCCCTTAACTCATGTGTCTGTAGCTTTATTAACCCTTTGGCCTTTGCCTGAATGATCCATCTGGCAGTCTATGGTGCAGTTGAAATCCCCCATTATGAGGCCTGGGAATTGTTCTTTTCCAAGAATATTGACAAGTCGGAAAATTCTGGCTCAGTGCACAAAGGGGGCATCACAACTCCCAGGTTAATTCCTGCTGTCTTACAGTTCCTGTGATGAAGACATATCTACCCTCCTCTTCATCCCTGAGGACCCTAGTGATCTCCAGCAGAAAGCCCTTACTCACCAGTATCGCGCTCCCTCTTGTGAGATGTATAAGAAGCTGCATAGCACGCGCCCACCCAATCCCCGACTAATTTATCATGCTCCTTTGATGTTAAATGGGTTTCTTGGAGGAGGGCAAGTTGCACCTTTCTACGCTTAAGTGCTGGTAATATTTTGGTTCTCTTGACTGGTAAACAGAAGCCCCACACATTCCAGGAAATAATCACTTCCGAATCACCCGCCATAATGTTTAGGAACTAGTTTCCCGTGCACATAATACCTCATGCCAGAGAAGCCATCCTGTCGCATCATCCATGCTGTTTTGTATTTCCCCACCACATATTGCAAGTCAATCCACTGTAACAATTTGATTAGCAAGGCAAACAGAACAAGAACAGTAACCATATTGTCAATCCAAGAACTTATATACAACATACGTACCCTCTTCTCTCCCCTCCCTCTCTCTCCTCAATTTCCACCTTTGTTTCCACCCTATAAATCCCTCCCAGTTTCCATAAGGAACAAGTGTTTGTATAACCTATGCAGTTCCCCATTAGTATTCCCCCATGCGCCACCTTCCTCTCTGCCCCATCCTATCAATATTTAGAGCAGCTTATCTGGTTTATGTGCGGTTGCAAGAAGGGGTATGCACAGTTTGTTTGAGCAGGCCAGCATACCAAAATCTCTCGGCCCACAAAAATGACAAGAATGCCTCCAGTCACATGCCTCCAGCCCCCCACCACCACGCTTTCCACCTCTCCTCACCCCGGAATAGCTGTCACCATTCAACCCCAACCTATTAGCATCAGCCTGATGGGGAATGGGCGATGCCCGCTTCTATGCACCACCCCCCAACTTCCCTCTAACATATTCTGGCATTTTCAGGCAAGGCATATTAGAGCAACCTTCAAAGTAGCAGCCCCTGCTCTGTGGCAGTCCGGCTTGACTGGGGATTATATAGGTCACAGAGGGGTGAGGCGGCCCGTGGCCATCAGATATCACACGCCGACCACCACCCCCAAACAACCTGTTTCCATCTAGCTTCTAGGTCAAATGCTGTAGGTTCATCTCAGCATCTTGAAATAGTCCATAACAGTCAGATTCCAGGATGGGAGCTCACTCATCTTCGGTGAGAAAATGTGGCAGACCAGGTCCAGTCCTAAGGCACAGTTAGGGGAACATCAGAGGCGCTCCCAAGCTCAAACAGTAAACCATCTGGCTGGCCCGGTGGCGCTGAGGTTGAGTGCTGGTCGCCACACCTCACTCCTTGATGTGGCCCCAGGTTGAGGGCGGGACTCGGGCGGCGAGAGTCGTGAGGAGAGGAGGATCAGTGTCCCAGCGGATGCTCTCCTCCCTCAGGTGCCCGTTACCAGAGCGCATTGCGCTCTGCATCCCTTCGTGGCAGGTGGAAACACCCGGCATTGGAAAGGGATGAGGCGGCTTCGCTTGTCGGAGCCGGGAGGGGGGATCGCCACAGGATGAGGGCCTGGCGGCACAAGCACGCCACCACCTCCAGGACGCACGTCCCAAGCGCAGGCGTCCTAGGGGAGTGGGGACGAAGGGAGAAACCAGAAAATCCCCTCCGGCAGCCCTAGATGAAGGCTGCCCTAAGTCCACTCGGACCACCTACAGGACAGACCCCACTGTGCGAGGAGAGGAGGATGGGCACTCTAGGGGCAGATCCCTAAGGTAGGTAACGGGGGACATGAGCGGACGGAAGGAGGGGGCACCGGAGGTAGGAAGGAGGATAAAGACGAAAATAAAAAAAAAAAAAACAGTAAACCATCTAAGGCAGATGTTTTACTCCTTCTTTCCATTTTTCCTATCCCAGTCGTCGATAAATGCCTTCACTCTGTCCAGTTCCCAGAAGGTATAGCTAGCCCCCTCATTTTGCACTCGCACCACCGCTGGGTAAGACATGTAAAATTCCAGGCCCCTGTCTCGCAGCATATTCACTGAAGCATTAAACATATGCCACTTTTTTTGCACTCTCTGAGACAGGTCCTGTGCAATTGTGAGGCGTGCTCCTTCAAATACCAGCTCCTTTTTAGCTCTAAATGAGACCAGAAGTGTCTGGTGGTCCCCGAAATGATGCAAATGAAAAATTATCTGCCTCGAGGGTTGACCAGCCTCCGGCCTAGGTGCCAGCACTCTGTGGGCTCTCTCAACCTTCAGCCGGTCATTTTTAACAGACATCCCTAAAGGTTTTGGCAAGGTGCTAGCACAGAAATCAAGAGCACTTTTCCCATCCTTCCCTTCTGGCAATCCCCTCAGCCTGAGATTGCTGCAACGATTATAATTCTCTTGATAGTCTACTACCTCCTTCAAGGCTTCCAGCTCTTTTTCCAGGTGGGCCATTTTTTCAGGTATCTGGATCATGACATAATCTAAATCGAAGACTCTCTTCTCCAAATCAGCAAGATTTTTACTGTGATTCCCCAGTTCTGCCATGAGATCGCCAATTTTCTTTTCAAAACTGTTCAATCTAGGGCTCAGATCCTGCAGGATTTGCTCTGTTACTGCGCGGCTTATTACCGAGATTACGGCCGCCGACAATGAGATGAGCCCTGCTCCGCTGGTCACCACTGAATCTTGGGCTGCAGCACGTTTGTTCGTCGATTTACCCGCATTACAGGTCTGTTTCGCCACAGCGAGATATTCGTCCATTGCCAGGCTATCTTCCGACACTCAGCAGACTGGGAGAAAAAGTCAGTAGCTCAACTTTTAATAACTTTTAGTTTCGGACAGAGCGGAAACGCGAAATTGTGCGTCTTGTTGGATCAGCTGCTCATTAGCGACCGTATTTTTCTTTTAAATAGGTTATGTTGAGAGATCAGAAGAGTTTGGGATTTGTGTGTATCAAACTTGTTTATACAAAAAAGAAACAATAAAAATAGCAAACTTTTGAATCCAAGAGTGAGGCATACATTTGCATTTTTTTCTGAATGAATGTAGCTACTAATAAATGTTCAGTGTGAACATCTCAGATTGACTTACAACTTAACTGTACAAGCTGCTGGTATCACTACAGGTTTTGGGAGGTTAGAAATTTTCTAGGTCATAGGAGATACACCACCCGTTTTTTGATTGCTGATAACAAAAAAACAAAAAAAGGAGGCTCCAATTGTTGTGGATGCAGCCATCTCTTTTGTAGTGAAACAAATGGTTATTCCAGTAAAAGGTAATGCTACTCTTTCAGAATCTAATTGTAAATGTCTACAAGCAGCCTGTAAATGTGCCTACTCTGCGTCGGTTTTGGTTTGCGGGTCGAGTCATTTAGCAGCCTGAGTGCTGTGTGAATGGTTAACAGCAGTGGTGGATGAGGTTCTAGAGGATTCTCCAGTCAGAGATCTCCTTCCCTTAGTACATATAGCAGCCTCCTCTTTAGGGAATTCCATTGTGGGCCTTCTCCATGCTTCAGCAAGAGGTTGTGCTGTGGTTGTGGTTGCCCTTATGTCAGTTTGGCTGAGACATTGGTCGGCAGATCATGCCTCCAAGTCTCATTTACTCAGTGGTCCCTTCACAGGTGGCATATTGTTTAGCTCATAGTTGGAAGAGATCCTTAAGGATCATAAGGAAAAGAAAGGTTCTTTGCCAAGTTCCAAGAGTGGGCAGTCCTCTAAAAGTGGTTTCGGAGGTCAGGATTTCAAACCACAACTCCCATAGAAATGTTTGCTCCTTTCAAGGACATGGAAACTTGTGAGGCAAAGGCCCATTCTCAGGTTTCAAGTCCCAGCAGAACAGATGCAATTTCTCCCATGAGTTCTTTGGGGGAGACAACTGCAGAGGCAGTTACTCCACATGAGAATTTGCAGGCCCATCTTTGCACGCAAACTCTGGGCAGACAGCTACAGTTTTACAACAGATGGGCCAAGACCATGTCAGATGCATGGATACTAGTAATAATTCTGCAGGGCTGTGCGATAAGGGTTTTCTTTTGTGTCCTCCAGAGGGTGCTTTTTCCTGTGCCCAGTTTCTACAAATCCCAGAAAGCATTCAGTGGTAGACCAGACCTTCGTTCATCTGCTCAGGATAGGGGCAGGGATCCCCATTCCTCCCAAGGCAAAAGAATGGGTTTGATTTTGTTTTCTTCATAGCCCAAAGAAATTGGAAGGATTCCATCCATTCCTGGACCTCTCCAATCCAAACCAATTTGGGAAGACTCATCCAGTTCAACATGGAGTCTCTGAAGTCCTTCCTTGAGTCAGTTCAACTGGGTGATTGTCTTTTTTATTTTTATTTTTTTTAATTTATTTATTAATTTTGCAAGTCAAAACTTACAAAAACAATACTTTCACGGGAAGACAGGATTAAAAATTTGGAATAACATAGTCACACAGAGGAAACTTATAGGACACCTCCCCTAGAGTTACAACATAGGAGGGAAAACCCACTGATAACCACATTTAATCCCATAGTATGCAGCTAAGGAAGAACAAAGGAGAATCAAATGGCCAAAATTATAATATTCACAAGTATAGACGTTAGACCCTGCTGTTAACTAGGTCAAGAAGATTCCCCCAATAGA
Source organism: Neoceratodus forsteri (assembly GCA_016271365.2). Taxonomy (NCBI): domain Eukaryota; kingdom Metazoa; phylum Chordata; order Ceratodontiformes; family Ceratodontidae; genus Neoceratodus; species Neoceratodus forsteri. The sequence continues at coordinate 1,737,273,763 of CM057449.1, forward strand.
GTCTCGTAGTAAACTTAAATTGCCCCAGGTAACAAACCAGAGAACATTAATTAGAATTTCCCAGACACCAAAACATCAAACGCTGTGGCTAAAATATAACAGATATCAGTGTGAAAAAAAGTACATGGTCCCATATAATCCAGTCCAAACTCTCATTACAGCCCACCTTGTCCATAAAGCAGAAGGCATAGAAAGTCATTATATAAAGTAGAGGTGGGCACATATGTGACCTGAGCCAGTAGGAGCAATTCCTCAATCACTCCAACTCCTAAAATGTTCATCTCCCTGACGAATGCAACGACTGTATTCAGGATAGAAATAGAATAATAGTATGTCGTAAATGCATTGCCTGCACACCGTATGCTCGAACCTCCAGTCCAGGTTCAAGACTTACAGTTCAAATAAAGTCCCACACTGACATTAGTCTTCATCTGAGGAGGCATCTCCTTCTCCCACCACCGCCATCTCCTGTTCGACACACTGGAGAACTTTGTCTGCATCTTTTAGTTCATTGAATTGGTACAGCTTCTCCTGCCATGTCGACTGCAACCTTGCAGGGAGCAGGATCTAGCTGGGTGATTTTCTGGCAGCACTAGACCTCTTAAATACATAGCTACACAGTCCGATTCAGCAGCTGCATCAGAAATGTATCAGATTTGCCATCTGAGCTCAACACTTTCATATTGAGTTCTCACTTTCAGGTTTGCCTCTGCCCCAAGGGCATGTAGGAAACAGAGCAAATCTGCAGGCAGTGCCAGAGCCAGCAGCCCATGCTCTACAGAAGAGCCACCATGGCAAACTTTACTTGAGTCCGTGCAGGTCATGGATTCAGAAATGAAGCAGACACTGGCCCATCTTGAAGCTTATGCACAACATGAAGACCTTTCAACACGGATGGCGGACACTGGTAAAAGATCCACAAAGATGGTGGTTTCTGCTGCCGCTCTCACCCGAGAACACCCAGCTGAGGGGCCTTATGGATGCCTTGGAAGATAAGGTGATGAGGGCTGGCAGTTTGAAATTGGTTGGAGTGCAGGAGGGTGTCAAGAGCTCTAACTTGTTGGGTTTCTTAAGTACTTGGCTTACAGCATTGATAACTTTGCCAGAAAACTTTGATGCAACCTATTTGTGATGAGTGTACAGAGTTAACCTGAAAGCAGCCCTTAATTCTGCAAACCAAGTCCAAACTTTGTTACTGTGGACTGCAGGGGGTGGAACATTGGGATTTCATCCTCTCCATAGCCATAGCACCTTTCCCTCTTATTATAGAGGGAGTGGATCTAAAACTATATCCAGATCTGTTATTTCAAACCAAGGCTTGCTGTAGGAAATTCAGGGCAATTCGTCAGCATCTGTGAGCCCTGGGTATTTACAGTCTTTTCTTTTGTCAGCACATTTCTAGGTAGTAGGATAAAACTTGACAGTTTTCGGACCCGGGAAACTCGGGTTGTGGGTATCAAAAATTGAGGAGGAATTTGAAGCAAGGTATGTGACTGAACCAGAGGTGCCGGAGGAACACCTCTACAATAGTTGACTTGCCAGTATCGAACAGAGGTATCTTCACTGTCCTGCTAGTGTGATACCTGGTGAACTGGAACTTGCTATGTACTCTGCAGTGACTTTGGGGGTGGGCATTTTAATGCTGAAATAATGTTCCTTGTCATTTTTCTGGGATGTGGCTCGAGCAGTTGGGGTGCTTTACGTTTTCTGATATAATTGCAAATGGCACATGCCACATGACCGAACGTTGCATTGTATCTAATTTTATTTTTGGGCCCCTTTCTGCAGGATTTACCAACATTGCAGCTACAGTGAGTACACCTGTAAGGTGGATGAGGTGCTTTGTGTGGGACAGGATTTGTAAGTGTTTCTGTACAACTGTTGATTTCTGCTTTGATGTAATATTTCTTGTAGGTTTGCATATTTAAAGTTTTAGATTCGTCTGGTAATATGAAATGTTGCTCTGCTCGGGGGGGGTGGAGTTGTATATTGGGACACAGTCTTCCTGTAATGTTTGACAGTTGCAAGTTTTAGATTTGTTTTGCAATGTGCAGTGTTGCTGTGCTCTCTGGGGGTGGGGTTTGTATGTCTGAACACAATCTTCCTGTAAGGTTTGATTTCTTAACTTGGTTTAAATAGCAGTTACTGTCAGCTGTTTTTTTTCTCCCTTTGTATTCTCCCTAATGGAACTACCACAAACATTCAAGAGGCTGGCATTGACTTTTAAAATTTCCTGATCTTCGTTGGGGGTATCTCAGTCATCCGGTCACACCGTAGGAACTTCACCATCAATGAAGTAGGATCCACATGGAAGATTTTCAGCCAACACATCTGTCAACGTCATCAACCCTATAAAGGCGTGAGTAGCCCCGCTCTCTTCCCAGTTCTTTCCCACCATTGACTTGTTCGCATGGATCTCAGTGGAAGCTCCGACACAGTTTTGTGCCATTTTTGCCTACGGCTTTTTCTTAATTGTTACTTTTAGAATCTCTCTTTTTTTTTTATAAGAAATTCATTTATTTTGTTTATGTCAAGAGTTAATCCTCGAACCTCCCTTTTCCGTTGCTGCCGCTGTGGAAAGAAGATAACCTCCACAGACGAACACTCTCTCTGTGTCTGCTGTCTTGAGCCTGACCATGAAGTTTCTGACTGTGAGCTCTGCCAGAAGTGTAATCAAACAACCCTCAGGTGACACAAAAAGGCTTTAAAAAATGTCCTAATGGAACAACAAGCAGCCAGTTCCAGGCAGAGGTCCTCTGGAGTCCCAGCCTTTCAATCACTGCCAAGGCCGTCGAGCTCCCAGGCCTCTAAGGCCTGAGAGAAGTCCTCAGGGAAAAGTCATAAAAAGGACCGAGATCGGGACCCCCCCTCCCGGTGGCGGCAGTCTTGTTCCCTGATGGCCTCTCCTCCTTCGTCCAGGGGTTCTTCATTGGCTGCAGCTGCACAGATGAATAAAGTCTCTGTGCCCTCCAGACCCAGATTGACAGCACATCCGCCCGATTCACAGGAGCCTGGTCGTAACCCTCTGGGTCATTGTCCCCTCCTCCATCGATGATGGGCTTATCGTTGAGGCCTGACCCCACTTATATCCGGGCTACAGGATCTTCGGGTTCACAGGGTCCATCAAGCGGGCCATCAATCCATGTACTGTCGATGCAACCTGCTACGGTCATTGACCTGAATGAAATCCTCACTAAGTTTACCTCGGTGATCGTTCATCAATTGGGCCCATACAGGCTCACATCACTAGCACCGTTGACAGTAGCTTTGGCGTTGACACCTCCTCATAGACCACGGAAAGCCCTCCGCAAGCCATCGAGGAGAAGTACCACCCTGATTGCATTCTCCCTGATGAGAAAGAGTAGGAAGAGGAGGTCTGTACCTCAGGCAGATCCAGTCTCCTTTGTTAGTGAGTTTCTGTTAAGCACACCCCTTGGTCTCCTCCTGAGGATCCCACATTTTTCAGTGTGATGAAACAATTGTCCTCAGCCATGGGTTTTCATACTGAGGAGGAAGATGTCACCAGAAAGGATCTGGTGGACTTTCTGGAGATCCCAGAGTCTCCCCCAAAGATCATTCCTCCTATTTTACCTGCATTGAGGAAGTCTGCTACTGCAGCGTGGTGCAGGCTAGACATGGTGCCAGCTATGCCCTGCAGGGTGGATAAGCTTTACCATTCAGGGGTCATCAGGGCAGCTTGTGACATGTCTAAGGCTCCTATGCCCCTTAGTTCTCTTCCCCTGGACAAAGAGTCTTGTAGGATTGACATTTTGGGCAAGAGGGTTTATGCCTCTTCCACCCTTTGGCTGAGGATTGCCAGTTACCTGTCTAATATGATAAAATACCAGAACTCCAACTGGAAGAAGGGCAAAGCTGCCACTCAGGCCCTCCCAGATGGTACACAGAAGCAGGAGGTTCTCAAGTGCTTGCAGACTGATGAGAACATTAGCAAGCACCTCCTCAGGGCCATCTATGATATCTCGGACACTATTGCTAGGGCTGCTGCCTCTGGTATCTGCCTACGTTGGCACTCCTGGCTGAGGGTCCTTGGCTTTGCTGCTGACATTCAGCAGAAGGTGCTTAATGCCCATTTTAATGGCACTAAGCTCTTTGGGCCTGATGTCCAGGACATCATTAATGATTTGCAGGCATCCAGCAGGACTATAAAATCTGTTCACTCCCTCTACCATACACAGCCTAAGGGTAGACAGCGCCCTCCCTTTCATAAGGCATCCAATAGACCTGGTGCAGCTTCCCAGCCTCAAGGCAAATGAAGAGCCTCCGCTGCCTTGCCCGCCCCCTTCAATGCAGGAGCCGCTTCCAAGCATCCAAGAAGTGACGGTTAGCCCGAGCGGCTGGACCCGCCTCTGCTTGACTTCTTGCCGGACCCCTTCTCTTCTGGTCCCAGACTAAGAAGTGGTGGTTGGAGGTCAGTTCTTCCTCCATCTAAATCAGTGGAGAACCATAACTTTGGATGCCTGGATTCTGCAAATCATAGAAAGAGGTCATACTCCCTCTTTCCCCTATGCTATTTAATTTATATTTAGAGCCCTTGATCTGTAGATTGACAAACTGTGATCAGATTCTAGGTATACCCATCGCATCTCAAGTAGTCAAGGTTTTGGCATTTATCGATGATATACTTTTACAACTATCCCACCCTGAGACTTCCATTCCCCACTTGATATCACTCATCAAGAAATACAGCAATTTATCCAATTATAAGTTTAACATAGATAAAATGCTGTTTTTTTCTCTTAATCATAAGGTGATCAAAAAGCCCGTTACTGATGTGGGTTTGACATGGAAGCATGATTCCTTAAAATACTTTGGTATTATTATACCAAGAAACCCAGCCCATTTTCAAAAACTTAATCTGGATCCTCTGGTAAGAATTATCCGTCAAGACTTGGACAGATGGTCCAAACTCCCTCTCTTTATATGGGGCAAAGTTAATATAGTTAAGATGAATATATTTCCCAGGCTCTTTTAACCCTTGTTGTTACTCAACATCTGGTTACCTCTCTCATGGTTTAACAATGTTCATAGACATCACAAAGTTTATCTGTGCTAATAAACAGCCTAGATTAGCATATGTGAAATTAGCAGCCCCTAAGGAGAGAGGGGCCTACGTCTCCCTCATTTAACTTTCTATCACTGGGCTAGCCATGCCGTCAAATATCTCAGATGGCTATCCCCTGCAGATGAAGTCCTCGACTCTCCTTCCTTGACTCAATGGCTCAAAATCGAATTATCTCTATTACATGACTGTGGTCTCAATCCAACTGCACTCCTCTATGTTAAGACCGGGGCCTTGCCTGCAAACCTAATTCCTATTCCCATAGCTATATTGATTAAAAAATCACTCACAATTATGTAGTTTCCTTAAATATAATCACACATAGGACCCAGTGCAACCCGTATGGAGAAACCCTCATTTGAAAATAGATAACAAAACACTTCTACCTAGCTGGATACCTTGTATGCAGGAATCACGTCTTCTGTCACTTATCTCAGGAGGAAATGCATGGCTTTCCTTTGCCGAGATTTTAAGCACTTGCAATTTACCGACAAATTATAGTTTTAAGGTTTTCCAATTAAAACACCTCATCTCCAAGGTCTTCGGATTAATCCCCCCCTTTACTCAACAAACCATCTTTTACCAGTGTAATAAACCTCGAGCCCGGTTCTTAGCACTCAGTATCTAGTTGTTACAGAATATTATATAATTGGGCGTATCCGAATTGTTTTGCTCCCACAGCCTATTGGGAGTTCTTTTTCCCCCGCTAGAGAATTAGACTGGACTGAACTATGGCATAATTGCCATAAATACATTACCCAGGACCGACTACGCCTGACCCAATTCCATATACTGCACAATTTATACTACTCCCCGCAAAAATTATTTAAATTCGGCCTTCTCCTGTCGCCTATTTGTACGAGATGTAAGAAAGAAGAGGGGTCTCTGTTTCACATTTTCTGGAACTGCTCCAAAGTTGCTCCACTTTGGAACACTATTCAGCAAAACGTTGACCCTTTATTAGGCTTACAGGAATTATTTACCCCAGAAATCTGCCTACTAGGTGAATATTCGGCTATTCCGGTTTTGGTTAGAAGATATCATTTAACCCTTATCTCTATGCAAAAATATGGAAACCCTTGCATACATTATATTCCCTTTGATACTCCTACCCCTGGATATATTATTCCATCGCTTAAATGGAATCCAGAGAGTTTTCTGTGTTGTATAAAATGTGGGAGGGGGTGGATTTAATGGAGAGGTGGGTGGAGGACAGATCCTTGTTATTGTGCATATTATATCTACTGTGCCAGACGTTCCTGAACCTGTTCTCATTATTATAAAATTCAATAAACTTTAATTTGAAAAAAAAAGAAAGAGGTCACACTCTGGAGCTCCTCGAACAGCAACCAGAACCCCCTCCGCCCTCCACCTACCCCCCCCCGGCTCACTTGTCTGTTCTCTGGGAGGAGGTACAGTCTCTTCTGTGCAAGCAGGCCATCGAGCCAGTACCCAGGCACCAGGCAAAGAAGGGGTTTTATTCAAGGTTTTTCCTGGTACCCAAAAAGACTAGGGATCTGAGGCCCATTTTGGACCTAAAGGACCTCAATCTCTACATCTAGTACCGAAAGTTCCAGATGGTAACTTTGCCAAGCCTGATGCCCTTTCTCAAGGCAGGTGACTGGCTCTGTTCACTGGACATGCAGAATGCCTATTTGCACATCTCCGTCTTCCCTCCTCACAGGAGGTTTCTCCATTTTCTGTTTCAGGGCAAGCATCATCAGTTCAAGGTGCTTCCCTTTGGCTTGTCCTCTGTGCCACAGGTCTTTACCAAGTGCTTAGCAGCAGTAGCTGCAGGCCTCAGAAGGGAGAGACTGTACGTTTTCCCTACTTGGATAATTGGCTCCTAAAGGCCCCATCCAGGGAACAGCTCCTGCAGACTCTGGAGAGAACTCACCAGTTGATCCAATCCTTGGGCATTACAGTCAGCTTCCCAAGTCAGTTCTGGTGCCATCCAAAATACAGCAATACATAGGGGCGGTCCGAGGCTTGTCGCAGGGGAAGACTTTCCTGCCTCAGAACCGGGCGGAGTGCCTTATAGCCCAGGCTCAGGAGGTGGCCCAGAGCCATTGTATTCCTGCCAGGGTGACCCGAGACTGTTGGGTCTAATGGCAGCTGCCTTTCCCACTGTCCCACTGGCCAGACTTCATATGCACATCCTTTAGTGGACTCTTTGAGTGCAATGGGACTAACATACGGTGACTTGGTGCTGGTCTCCTCCCCTGTCCGAAAAGTGCTGCAGTGGTGGATGGATCCCTTGACCCTGCTGCAAGGAGTCCCATTCTGGATCTCTTCTCCACAGCAGATCCTCACCACGGATGCTTCTGGTTTGGGCTGGGGAGCTCACTTGGGTCCCTTTGAAACCCAGGGCTTCTGGTCTCAGGTTGAGGCCTCCCTGCATATCGATGCCCTGGAGATGCGGGTGGTACTGTACGCCATGCAGGCGTTTCAGAACCACCTTGCTCTGGGTCAGCTGCTGGTGCAGTCAGACAGCCTCAGTGTAGTGTAGTACATCAACAAGCAGTGGGGGACTCATTTGTGCCCCCTATGTAGGGAGGCCATGAGAGTGTGGTATTAGACGTTGGATCACGGTCTGACACTCATGGTGGTCCATGTCCCAGCTGTGCTAAACACTCTGGCAGACAACTTCAGCTGGACTTCTCATCTGTCGCAGAAGAGTTGTTCAACAGATGGGGTCATCCAGAGCTTGACCTTTTTGTATCCCCACTCATGCCAAAACTGCTCAATTTCTTTTTTTTTTTGAAATTTAGCATCTTTATTGAATTTGACCTAATAAAATGCGACTAATAATAGGAACATGAACCAGTATTAATGACAGTAATTGCACAATGGTTACAAAGAGAAAACTTCAGGATTCTTCAGGGATCATTAAATCCTATTAAAGTAATAACAACCCACAACTAAAGAAAAATCTTCCCCCTCCCCAATCCCACTATCCCTGTAACCCTTACCCCGCCCCAGGATGTGCCTTATTGAAAGAAAAAAAAACTATTTAACAAATCATGTACTGAAATATTATCCATATAAAGTAAATAATTCAGTATAAGATAATACAGACCAAAGCAGCCAGAGGTATACACATATGAACATTAGTTCAAGTATAGAGCATACAATTTGCCCCATTTCCGATCAAATGAGGTCAAGCAGTTCCGGGAGCTTGCTATTAATCTTTCAGTCTTGAAACAAAGAGATATTTCTTTAATCCATTCTGCATACGATATAACCAGTTGGTCCATCCAGTGTCTGAGAACCAGCCTTTTAACAGCCATAGTAATTAAAGCCATGTGGAATCTACGCTCCAAGACCTGTATATTAGAAAACATCCCTAAAATACAAACTTCTATAGTAAACAAATCTCTCAATCCCAAAAGTGGGTCTAAATTGGACTGGATGGACTGCCATAATGTAGCCACTTTGTCACAGTGCCAAAAAATATGTACCAGGTTCCCTTCAACTATGCCACACCTTGTACAAATGTTCGAAGGTAATCTATCTAATTTGGCCAACTTGACCGGGGTATAGTACAAGTTGTTCAAAATATGATACTGGATAAGCCTATGCCTATCTTGAGTGAGGTATTTGTGCATATCCACCCAAATCTGTCCCAAACTAAAAGAGAATCTGGCAGAAGAGAGGACTAAATTTTGGAGCCAGTAAGGGGATTAGGGAATTTAGTGCCCAATAGGAAGGAGTATATCTTGGAAATGCCATGGGCCTGATTTGCATATTCTTGTATCTGGTCTATAAAGGGCTTGACTTTGGACAGTGTACATGTAGAACCAAAACTGGAGACCATTAGGTGTCTTAACTGGAAGACTTTAAAAATATGCTTCTGAGGAATGTTGAATTTAGCCATAATATCTCCCGAAGATAGGAGAGAGTTATTGAGGAACAGACCTTCAATGCAGCAATCCTGCAGCAAGGAAGCCAGTCCAGAGAAAGTGGAGAGCCGCCAATCTTAATGTTCGGGTTTAGAGTAAGAGGTTGGGTCATATCTTTCTTAGGAAAAATGTTAAAAAAGTTCCAACATTGAGTCAACACCCTAATGGAGGTACCTATAACACTACTTTGTGTGTGTGTGGGGGGGTAATGTGGAAAAAGTATAGTAAAAGATTCTAAATGACTGGAGGCTATGTTCATTTAAAATCTTTCTCTCGAGTTGTAGCCAGATTGGGAGATGATGATCTGGTCTCGAGTCATACCACCTCCCCACTTTCGACATATGACTCGCCCAATAATACAGCAAATGTTGGGAAGACGAAGTCCACCTTTCTCCTTAGGTAAATTAAGCTTTAAAAAGGCCTTCCTGGGCTGCTTGCCTTGCCAGATGAACTTGGAAATGACCATATGGAGGTGTTGGAAATAGGACATAGGGAGATAAATGTTCAATAAGTTTAGTGGGTAAAAAACACGAGGCAAAACATTCATTTTGATAATATTTATCGACCCCACAAAGATAAAGGAAAGCGGTCCATCTCTGGAGGTCCTGTTGTATTTTAGACAACAAGTCATCCAGGTTAAAGCTTCTAAGCTTCAGGGTCCTTGGTAAGGTATATACTAAGTATTTAAAGAGGAGGGCCCATTTCATGCCAAACTGGGTGAAATTAGCATGGGGTGTGTTAGCATTTAATGGGAATATGATTGATTTAGCTAAATTCAATTTATAATTGGCCACCTGACCAAACCGGTCAATAATTTGTAATATGTGTGTTAAAGAAGATTCTGGGTTAGCCAGATGTAAGAGGATATCATCGGCATAAGTCGAAAGAATCAGAGATTGTTGGTGGACTAAACATCCTGTAACCTGGGGTGAGTTCTTAATACTAAGTAGGAGAGGTTTCAAATATAAATTAAACAGGAAAGAAGACAGGGGGACACCCTTGCCGAGTACCAGTAAATAACCGAAATCGAGAAGAAAAGACCCCATTACAATAAATTCTAGCAGTAGGAGACTTGTAAATCATCTTAATCCATTGAATGAAGATGTCCGGGAAGCCCATTCTCCCAAGTATAATCCAGAGAAACTCCCAGTGAACTCTGTCAAAGGCTTTCTCCGCATCTAATGATACTAAAGCCATAGGAGCTTGGGAGTCTTGGGCAGCCTGAAAGATATGTGAAAGGGTGTGCAGATGGTCAGCTGAGGATCTGCCTTGAACAAATCCCACCTGTTCAGTGCTCAACAGATTAAACCAAATCCACTTAATTCTAAGGGATAAAATTTTTGTTAAAATCTTAATATCGTAATTTAGTAATGAAATTGGACGGTAACTAGATGGGTCTGTCTGAGGCTTATCTGGTTTCAATATCAAAACAATAGTGGCCTCTAGCAAAGTGGGATCCAAAGCATCAGAAATAAACATGTAAACAAACAATTTCAGAAGGAGGGGAGCAAGTTCTTTACAGAAGACTTCATAAAAATTGGAAGGGAAACCATCAGGCCCAGGGGCTTTGTCCAGAGCTAAGCCTCTAATCGCTTCCTCCACCTCGGCCACAGTAATAGGAACAATCAAAGACTCACCCTGATGGGCCTGCAGGGAGGGAAGGGGAAGGCCATCCAGAAATTGGTCAATATGGAAATGAGAAGGTTGGGAGGAACCACTACTATAAAGCTCCCTATAAAAGGACTCAAAAACTTGTGAGATGTCCCTAGGAGAAGTTTTGAGAGAACCATCAGAGGAAAATAAGGAAGGGATCCATCTCGATCCTTCCACTTCCCTCAAACGAAGGGCCAGCATCTTACCTGATTTCTCCCCTTGATCAAAATAGTGAGCCTTGGTTTTGAGGAGAGCGTACTCTGCCTTATCTCTTACCAAATCGGAATACTCATTTCTAAGTTTTAGCAGGGTTTTCAAATCTGTTTGGGAAGATGAGGAGGATAACTTGTTTTCCGCCAACCTGATTTGATTCGACAACGACATGATCTTAGCCTCCTTCTGCTTTTTCCTTCTGGATGCTAGTTTAATAAATTCCCCCCTGATGAAACATTTAAGGGAACACCAGATCAAGTCTTCCCTCCTAGTTGAGCCTGAATTAGTATCCATGAAAGAAGAGATTAGAGATCTAATATGAGAAACTATATGCTCTTCTTTTAAAAGCTAAGTGTTTAGTTTCCAGGAGGTGTCTCTTTGCACCTGTGGATCAGGGGAAACCGAGATCCATGCCATGGAGTGATCTGATATCACGGTTGGCTCGATTCCCAACTGCAGCACCCCGGACAAAAGGGTATTATTAACTAGAATTAAGTCAATTCTGGACCATGACCGATGAACCTGAGAGTAGTAAGAAAAAAGCTGTCCGGAGGGATGAAATAAACGCCATGGGTTGCATGAACCCAATAGGTCCATAAAATTCCTCAGGGCAAGCTGTGAAGGGGAGAGTGGTTTCAGTGGCCTGTAGGATTTATCCAAATCCTGAGACGGAGCAATATTCCAGCCCCCCCGTTTCCCCCCCCCCCAGTATTAACAATGAGGGCAAAAACCTGCTCAGTTTATCAACTAAATTCATAAGAAAATCTGGGTCCCCTTCCACTGGGCTATAAGTTCCCCCTACTACTACCCTGACATTATGCAGCAAGCCCTTAACAATAGTAAATCTACCTTCATGGTCCGTTAGACACTCTTCTGCCAGAAAAAGGTATATGTTTTCTTACCAATATGGCCACCCCCTGCTAGAGGATGTCCCACAGAAAGCAAAAATGTGGGCGTATCCCTGCCGGCGGAGCCCATTAACTTCTGATGGCACAAGATGGGTTTCTTGCATCAAGAGAATATTGACATTCAAAAGAGCACAGTTTTTGAGAACCTGGCACCTCTTAGATAGGTCTCTGACACCTCTGACGTTCCACGTTGCAATTTTAATCAATGTCATGCTCATGAGTGATTAAACAAAACAACAATAAAATGTATAGCAATGGAAAAATAAACCATCCCAAAAGGCACATCCTACCTACCCCACCACTTGAGAGTCACGACATCCATAGCCCACCGTCCACCCCATCCCCATCAGTACCCCTGAAATAACTGGAACAACATAATACTCAACCATATACTACTACCCTTACTGAAACCAATACCTAGAAGAAGCAACTGTACTTCAACCCTCCCACCCCCACTATATACAAAGGTTCTTCCGACAACTCCCAGAGTTAAGAGTTTTAGTTCTTGAATCGGGGAACAGAACCCCAAAAGCAGCCTCTTATTGGGAGGCAAAGCCTATATCAGAAAACCAACCCTGAAAAGAAGTAACCCACATTAATCCTGGTTTTATTAACTGGTGATGACCAGGAACCCCCTGACTAAGGTGTCTCTCAAGAAGGGTGCTTTTCACCCCTCTCCCTGGTGCGCTTTGCAGTCCCTCCAGAGCCAGCTCCATCTCAGAGCTTCCCCCCAACCACCCTCTGGAAAACCCGAATGAACCCTACGAAATGATCTAAAGAGTGAAAACTCAACGAGACCATGAGGACACCTCAATCTATAAAAATGCCGGTCATTCTCAGCATTGCAAAAGAGTGTGGTACCCCTTAAGTAAAATAAACTACTTGGGAGGGTGAACCATTACATCCAAGAGTGACCCCTAAAACCATCGTGGCCTGTCGGATCTGTAGTAAAGGGTGGGGACCACCAGAACCCCCCTTAAATGGTACCTCCCCCCTAGGATCCGGGCACTAACCATGGGGAAAACTGACTTCCTGGCCTCAGTGCTTCTCATCTACGTTACCCCCACAAACTCAAACACTAGACTGCAAGCTGATCCGCCTTTCACCTCAAAATCATGGACCTGTAAGTTGAAAGCAATGCAAATTTAATGCTGGCTAAACCAGGGATGAAAGTCATTGATGCCCTAGTAGCAACTATAGTGACGTCTATTGGCTCATCTAAATAGGTACATCAGCGAACGTAGAAAGACAAAGGGAGGGATAGTGAGGCTGAATAGAATGAACGGTGGGTGGGCAGAGGGGGACAGTGAAAAAGCAGGGATACTGAATGAATATTTCTGCTCTGTATTCACAAAAGAGGAGGGGGAAGTGCCTAATCCAATTAACAGAAGCACTCTTGATAGGGGGTCGATCCCAGTCCTTTCACAGAAGAAAGGGTTCTGCAAGAACTCCTAAAACTGAAGGTGGACAAAGCAATGGGTCCTGATGGAATTCCCCAGAATTCTAAAAGAATTAAGGGAGGAACTAGTGAAACCACTGGCTACTCTTTTAATAAATCATGGAGGATGGTGTGGTACCGAGGACTGGAGGAAGGCGGATGTGATTCCCTTCACAAAGTGGGACCAAGACAGAGGCAGGAAACTACAGACCTGTCAGTCTGACCTCTGTGGTAGGGAAAGTGATGGAGTCACTTCTGAAGGAAAGAATAGTTGAGTACCTAGAGGCCAGTGGGGCACAGGACCCAAGGCAGCATGGGTTCACAGCAGGAAGGTCGTGTCAGGCAGAATCTAATAGATTTCTTGACTGGGTGATCAAAGTAGTAGACCAGGGAGGGGCTGTGGACATGGCCTACCTAGACTTTAGCAAGGCATTTGACACAGTCCCACACAAAAGATTAATAGTCAAATTAACCAGCCTGGGAGTGGGTCCCAGGTGGTAGCCTGGGCAAAACATTGGCTGCACAACAGGACACAGAAGGTAATTGTAAATGGAGTCCACTCTGAAGAAAGAGGGGTTACTAGTGGGGTACCGCAGGGTTCAGTATTGGGTCCAGTCCTTTTTAATGTCTTCATCAGTGACATTGCAGAGGACTGGAAAAAAAAGTATGCCTTTTGCAGATGATACAAGATCTGTAACTGGGTTTGATACACAAGGAGCATGGAAAGGGTGAGAAGGGACTTGCAAGGTTGGAGGAATGGTCAGAAGTGGCAGCTAGGATTCAATGCAAAGAAGTGCAAAATAATGCACTTGGGAAACAAGAACCAGGGAAGAATACATTATGGGGGGGTAGTAACAACAACAAAAAGGAAAGGGACCTGGGGTAATCATATCAGATGACCTTAGGTTAGCAAGCAATGTGAGAAGGCAGTAGGGAGGGCTGGGGTATACTGGGATGCATAGGGAGAGGCATCAGCAGCAGAAAACAGGAAGTTGTTATCCCTCTGTACAGACAGTTGGTGAGACCCCATCTGGAGTACTGCATCCAGTTCTGGAGACCCCATCTCCCCAAGGACATAGACAGGATAGAGGCAGTCCAGAGGAGGGCAACTAAAATGGTGCAGGGTCTGCAAGAGAAGCCGTATGAGGAGAGACTAAAGGAGCTTAATATGTTTACCCTTGAGGAAAGAAGGGAGAGGGGGGACATGATAGAAGCTTTTAAGTACCTCAGTGGAATCAACAAAGTCCAAGAGGGCAGCATCTTTCAGAAAAAGAGACGTGCAAGAACAAGGGGACACAATTTAAAGATAGAAGGGGGGCAGTTCAGGGGCAATGTGAGAAAGTATTATTTCACAGAGAGGGTAGTGGATGCATGGAACAGCCTTCCTGAGGAGGTTGTGAGGTCTAAAACTGTGGGAGAATTTAAGAATGCATGGGACAGACATAAGGCAATTCTTGTGGGGAGTAGGAAGAAATAGGCTGTTGGTTAACTAGGATCTGTGGCCTATGCGGCGATATAGCGCAGTGGTCTAAGGCTCTGAGCTGCAAATTTGGTGACATCCAGCAGGCCAGACCTGGGTTTGAATCCCACAGCTTCCACTTGCATACTGTGTGACCCTGAGCAAGTCACTTAACCTCCTTGTGCTCCCAGGTCGCTCCTGTAAAAAAGCTTTCAGCTTAGTGTGCTATACCTGGTTAAACAACTAAATAAAAAAAAAATATATATATCCTGTAGGTAGGGAAGCGGGCAGACTAGATGGGCCAAGCAGTCCTTATCTGCCGTCAAAGTCTATGTTTCTATGTAAATATCGAAAACCAGAATTAGCCACTATCTCTGCTGTTTCTTATTGAGGGGGCCATACCCAAATTGTATGAATATATTAGGCCTTGGGAAATGAAATGGCACTACCATCCAGCAGTCACATCCCAGATACTACGACTGTTAATGCCATGAAAGCACTACCTGTGGACAGCGCCCCATGTTAATCATTAATCTCCCAACCCACCTCCCGAAACCATTAAGCACTATATTTCAGCCCTAAAGACCAATTCCTACCAGCAGGTGGCTTGAGCTCTCTGACAACATCACTCAGTTATATTGCTGCTGCAAGATCTCTATATTCAAATTTACCTGCTC
This sequence comes from Neoceratodus forsteri, assembly GCA_016271365.2. Lineage (NCBI taxonomy): Eukaryota > Metazoa > Chordata > Ceratodontiformes > Ceratodontidae > Neoceratodus > Neoceratodus forsteri. The sequence goes on from CM057449.1 coordinate 1,737,289,093, forward strand.
CAGGGAGATAAGGAAGGGACGGAGAACCTTAAAAGCTGAGGGGACCGAAAGGTCCGACCAGACCAACAATGTGTAGAAACCCCAGCTAGACAAAGGGTTTCCACCTCTCCAGCCGACAAGCAGACCACGACGATCGATCGCAGAGACAGGCCTACCAGGCGCGCTCGACTCTCCACTACCCCTCACCAATAGGAAACCAGGAGAGAGAGAAAGGGGAAAAAAGAAAGCTCTAACAAACAGGTGAGAGCCAAATAATGTAATTATAAGCAAAAGATAACATCTTGGCATGTCGGCAGGTGTTCAGCCCGATTTGAACAAGTTGGGTAGCTTGAGAGAGAGATCCGATGCAGCTTGCTCTGGAGACTCATAAGAGTACCAAGTTCCCTCAATAGGTACTTGTAGCTTGGCTGGGTAGGTCATTCTGTAGTGAATACCTGCAGCAATCAGCTTGCTAACTGTAGAGTGAAAAGCTGAGCGTTTCTGCCTCGTTTCATAGGGAAGATCTTGTGTTATTCGTAACTTTGTGCCACTCCATAAGATTGCTTGCAGCTCTCTTGCTTTGAGTAATACATGTTGCTTCTCCAGAAAACTTAAAAACTTGATAATGATGGGCCTTGATGGTGCACCAGCTGCAGGTTTCAGCCTAAGAGATCGATGAGCACGCTCTATATGATATTGTGGGTTGAGGGGGGATGGCCCAACAACCTTGCTCAGAAACTTCTGGAGAAAGAGAGTGATGGGGCCTTCCTCGGCTTCAGGGAGGCCCAAAATCACCAAGTTGTTTCTCTGACTCCTTCCCTCTAAATCCTCTGTTTTGAGTTGAAGTTTGCTGATCTGCTGCCTAAGATGGACAATCTCTGGGTCCATCTTCTCCCTGCACTTCTCCAGGGAAGAGGTTCTTGCCTCCGTGTCCCCCATTCTGGTTGTTAGAGTGCTGAGATCCCCTCTTAACGATTTCAGCTCAGTAGAGATGTCTTCTAATATTTCCTTAAACGGTAACAATTCCTGAAGGAAACGATCTTCAGTGAGAGGGACTGATGGAGCATTAGACGGGGTTAATTTAGAGACAGACCCCAAGCTTTGATGCTTAGATTTTTGGGAGGATTTTTCCAGAGTGGACGGTGGAGTGTGCCTCATACCAGCTGGTTTCATCTCCGCTTCCATCAATCGTTCTTCCCCCGAATGCGATAATGTGCGCAGACCTGCAACCTTCCATAGATATAGCAGTATTACCAATGCTCTAGGTGTAGATTTAACCTTTAATTGTTGATATTTGTAGGGCAAAAATTAGTTTGAAGAGGGTGGTATACAGGAGCTTCGCAAAAACGCTGCCTCTAGCTGCCCTGCATCACGTGACCCCAACTGCCTAATTTCTGCTAGCTCGATCCAGGGCCTGGAGTTTTCTGGTGAGATGTGTTATCCCTCTCCTGGAGCGGGAGGTTTCTGTACATATTTACTCTATTCCCTCTAATTCAGAGGGTCCTCATCAAATTGCAGATGGAGGGGGCCAGCACGATTCTGGTAGCTCCATTCTGGCCCCCGCCAGATTTAGTTTCCCCTGCTTCAGCAGTTGGTGGAGGAACCTACAGTTCCACTCCCCCTTTGAAGGAACCTGCTGACCCAGGCCCAGGGGACCCTGGCCCATCTCAACTTCAAGTCTCTCCATCTGCATGCTTGGCTCCTGAGGACATAGCCATTGCCAGGTTTGAGATCTCCAACAGAGTAGCGGACAACCTGGTGGCTGCCTGGAAATCTTCCACTGGAGCCACGTATGACATGAAATGGAAGTGGTTTGCCATCTGGGCTGCCAAACATAATCTGGACCCCTTGACCTGTCCAGTGAGCCAGATCCTGGACTACCTTCTCTCTCTGACTCAGGTTTCCAGTACTCCTCTCTCGGGGTTCGACCCCTTTACCTGTCCAGTGAGCCAGATCCTGGACTACCTTCTCTCTCTGACTCAGGTTTCCAGTACTCCTCTCTCAGGGTGCACCTTTTGGCTATTTCGGCCATTCATGAGCCCATGGATGACCACATGATAGCTTAGCTGTATGTATTCCATACATTTTAAGGGGCATCCTACATCTGAAACCCCCAATCTGCTGTCCTGTCCCAGCTTGGGATTTGAATTTTGTTTTGGAGAAATTTACCCTGTCTCCGTTTAAGCCAACCGCAACTTGCGAGCTACACTTTCTCTCTTGGAAAGCATTATTTTTAGTTGCCATTACTTTGGCTCAAAGAATTTCAAAGCTTCAGGCCCTCTGGTGTGAGGAGCCTTATTTTATTTTTCACGAAGACAGGGTGTCTTTGTGCACAAATCCTAAGTTTCTCCCTAAGGTGGTCTCTGAGTTTACACTCAACCAATCTATCCACCTTCCTGTTTATTTTCCAGAGTGTGCCAATCCAGGGGAAGCACTGCTCCAAACGTTAGATGTGCACAGAACTTTGAAGTACTACCTGCTTCGCACCAAGAAATGTGTAAAGTTGAAGCAGTTGTTTGTTTCCTTTGCCCCAGTAGAGTGTTTCAGTTTCCAAGCAGTGTTTATCCAAATGGTTGGTAAATTGCATTGTGGTGTGCTACAACAAGTATGGCAAAGAATTGCCTGGAGCAGTTAAAGCTCATTCCAAATGAGGCATGGCTACCTCTGCGGCTTGTTTCCGAAAGGTGTCAGCCGCTGCCACCTGTGCGGCTGCTACCTGGAGTACCGTCCATACTTTCACCAAGCACTATGGTCTGGATGTTGCCTCAAGAACCCATGCAGGTTTTGGCAGGGCTGTGCTGTAGGGCCTTCTGTCTTAAGTTTACGGTGGGCCTTCCTCACAGACTGTCTGTTTGCACCTGTAACTGCTTGAGACTCATTCCTATGGTGTGAGCTGATGACTGAGATACCCCCGATGAAGATAGAACAGTTATGTAAGAACTTACCATTACAGTAGATCTTCAAGGGGATCTCAGTCATCAGATCTGCTTTCCCTTCCACCATCCCCCTTCTTGGGGGCTCTTTTCTGGAACTGTCTGTTTTGTTTATCCAGCCTTTCATATAGGCCTGGGCATCTCTCTGTCTCTCCTCCCTCCCTCCCCTCAGTCCCCCATGGCTAGTGGTATGCTCCCTTTGTCTACGGGAGAAAGAACTGAGGAGGGAGCGGGGCCGCTCATGCCTTTATAGGACTGATGACATCAACGTACGTTGACAGCGTGGGCTGCCCCAGTTGTGCTGCTGAAAATCTTCCCTGTGGATCCTGCTTCACCGACAGTGATGTTCCTACAGTGTGACCTGATGACTGAGATCCCATTGAAGATTTACTGTTAGGATAAGTTCTTATGTAACTGTTCTTTCTGAATTTTTTTCTACCCTTCCCCCCCATCCACGCCTCTTGTTCAAAATTACAAGATGTATAACGTGATTATCAACTTTTTTGGAAGTATGTATAAGATTTTACCTTGTGTAGATAGTGTTTATGAACCTGCATGAGTCTGTATTATATTTGCAATACTAGAAAATAATAAAATATAAGTTAAAAAAAACAGATGTTCAAGAGGACTGATTCCAAAGCCGGTATTTGTAGCACCCCATTGGTGACCCCCTTCTTCTCTGAGTATTCCCCATTTATTACCACCCTCTAGGTTGTGTGGCTTCACCAATTCCCACCCACCCACCCACCTAGTAATTCTGTCCCCTGTTCCGAGGTCCTGCAGCTTCTTCACCAACCGTCCATGCGGGATGGTGCAGAAGACTTTATTGAAGTCAGGGTACTGTACAACATGTCCACTACCTGCCTCTTGTCCACAGCCTCTGTCATCATAACTAAGAAACCAATCAAGTTTGTCTGACTCAACCTCCCCCCATGAACCCATTTTTTTCTCTTTTCCTGCAGTCCATTCATCTCCTGGAAAATTATTATCATCTCCCTTATTATGGTCTGTAGCAGCTCATCATAATAGACGTTGGGGTGGCAGGTCTGTAGTTCCTCAGATCATTCTTGTTCCCACTCTTGTGTAGGGGAACTACATTCTCCATCTTAGAGTCCCTGAGTACTATTCCTGTCTCCAGTGAACTACTGAATAGATCATCTAGGTACCTGTCCCATCTGCTTTAGCACATAATGTGTCCCATCCAGGCCCAATGGACTCATCACTGTAAGTGTGCTTAAGCCCTGTAGTACCTTTTCAATGCAATGGGATCCACATTGACCCCCCCCCCTTGCCCAGATGGCACAGTCAGGCATTGGTCCCTTGTCCTCCAGTGTGAACACCAAGCAGAAATACATGTTCAGAATGTTTTCCTTTCCTTTATCTATGTTCAGAATGTTTGCCTTTCCTTTATCTTCCTCATTCTTCTCCTCTCCTTGCTTCAGTCAGACTGCTCCTACCCTGGTTTTTCTCTTCTCCCTTATGTAACAAAAGAAAGTCTCATCTTCCTGTTACTGTTCTTGAACCGCACAGGTGCATGTGAGGCATATTTCACTTTGGCCGAGTGCCTTAAGCCACCTGGAAATGCAGTTCAGGAATAGTAACCCACACCCCAAAGTGTCTTATTATACTTATAAAATGGATTTACTGTGTAACAAACATTCAAGTTTAGCAGTGTGGTTCCTATTCCTGAAATGCACTGCTTTGGAACCTTCTCCACCATTCAGGAAGCAGGATTTTTCGTGCCCATTTTGTAATATACGCTAAAGTCACGCTGTCCTTCATGGTGCACTGAATACTGCACACTAAATTCACACAGTTCATCATAGTGCACTGAATACTGCACACTAAATTCACACAAATCATAGTGCACTGAATACTGCTCACTTAATTCACACAATTCATCAAGCTGCACCGTATACTGTGCACTATCTTCACACAATGTATCATGCACTGAATACTGCACACTGAATTCACACAATTCATCATGCTGTACTAAATGTTGTGCACTAAATTCACACAATTCATCGTAGTGCACTGAATACTGCACACTAAATTCACATAGTTCATAATGCTGCGCACTAAATTCATACAATTCATCATGCTGCACTGAATACTGCACATTAAATTCACACAATTCATCATGCTGCACGGAATACTGTGCATTAAATTCACACAATTCATCATGTTGCACTGAATACTGCGCACTAAATTCACACAATTCATCATAGTGCACTGAATACTGTGCACTAAATTCATACAGTTCATAGTACACTGAATATTGTGCACTAAATTCACACAATTCATCATGCTGCACTGAATAATGTGCACTAAATTCACACAATTCATCATACTACACTGAATACTATGCAGTAAATTCACACAATTCATCATAGTGCACTGAATACTAGGCACTAAATTCACACAATTCATCATGTTGCACTGAATACTAGGCACTAAATTCACACAATTCTTCATGGTTCACTGAGTACTGCGTACTGAATTCTCACAGTTCATCATAGTGCACTAAATACTGCACGCTAAATTCACACAATTCATCATAGTGCACTGAATACTGCACACTAAATTCACACAATTCTTCATGGTTCACTGAGTACTGCATACTAAATTCACAAAGTTCATCATAATGTACTGAATACTGTGCACTAAATTCACACAATTCATCACGCTGCACTGAATACTACGCACAAAATTCACACAATTTATCATGCTACACTGAATGCTGTGCACTAAATTCACACAGTTCTTCATGGTTCACTGAGTACTGCATACTGAATTCACACAATTCATCATAGTGCACTGAATACTGCACACTAAAGTCATACAGTTCATTACAGTGCACTGAATATTGAGCACTAAATTCACACAGTGCATAGTACACTGAATACTGTGCACTAAATTTACACAGTTCATCGTAGTGCACTGAATCCTGTGCACAAAATTCACACAATTCATGGTACACTGCATACAGTAGTCACGCCATTCATCATGGTCCTCTGGATGCTGCACACTGTAAACTGAAGTTTTACACTCATGCAAAATAGAAAAAGGTGAACACAGTTGATTCTAGGAAGACTGTTTGCCTACATTTGCTACTAACACCAAGTAAAAAATAAAATGTTGATATTTGGGAGAGTAGCGGTTTCTTAGTGTATTTTAATATTTTTTGCTACTTTAAACGTAGTACACATATGCATTTTCTAAATTATTGTATTGCTGTTGGCCAGTCTTGAAGTTTTCTGCCCTGATTGCCCCCTCTCCCAGAGGTTATGTCATTTGTGTTGCTGACTTTATCCTGAGGAGGGAGCAAACTATTTAAACAGTTTATTCGCTTCACTAAGAAAATGCTATGAAGATTCTGTGATTCCCTTTGTTTGTCGTTCCTTGCCTGACATATCAGCAGCTAAATATGTGTAAAGCAAGGTTGTTGTTGGGAACATGGAAACAACATTTATTTTATTCATTTATTTATTTATTTAAAAGTCTCACCAGGAGGGCATACTGAACAAGATTGCTCATTTCCAGATGCGTCCTGGGGGTAGGGGAGGAGGAGTACAGTTGACATACATACAGTGGCATTTATACAGTTAAAATAAGAGTAGTACAGAACTGATATTTACAGCAATAATGCAACAATATTTACAGCATGAATAAAATATACAGCCATGGAAAGGCGACCAGATTGTAACAGTAGGTGCAGCATATGATTAGAGCATTGCTACTGCCTAGCTAAGGTACATTACCAGAGAAAGGATACTAGCTAGCTGACCAATAGCATAGGAGGGAAACATAGCTATAGTAGTTTTAGGGTAGAACGTGGGAGGTGAGGTGCGGTAGATGGGAAATTATGAGGTTAGGAAGAGTAGCGAGAAATTAAACTGGTGTGAGGAGAGTAAGTTTGGGCAGGAGCAGATTGGGTAGGTGTAATCACGTAAAAGGGGGGAGAGATATGAGGGTGAGGTTATATTATGGGTGGAGGGGGGAGAGAGTTCCACAGCTTTGAGCAGCAAAATGAAAAGGTGGATTTCTGGTATTGGTGGATCAGTGGGGGATAGCAAGGAATTTGGGGTCAGTGTTAGGGAGTATGTGCATTGGGTGTAAGCAGAGATGGCAGAGGAGAGGTGGGGGAGAGTTCCAGACCAGAATTTGACCAAGAAACTAGTAGTATGGGACAGTCATCTGGACTTCAGTGATGGGAGGGAGAATGCTTTATACAGATCACAGTGATGAGTACGTGGGGGGCAGGATAGAACAGAGTGACAGAAGGAGATAAAGAGGATATCCAATCTAGCCAGTGTAGATTTTGGGGTGGCACTGTAGACTATATCAGCATAGTCAAAGGTGAGAAGGATTGTTTTCTGCACAGTTGAATGGCGTACTGTTTGTGGAAAGCAATCCCTGTTTCTGTATAAAGCACCAAGTTTGGGGTGCAGATTCTTTTGGATTGCATTCACATGTGCCGAAAAGTCCAGGTAGTGGTCTAGCCAGACCACAAGGTATCTAAAGGAGGTGACATTCTCAATAGGTGTACCATCCACAGTGTGGAAGGCAGTGGGGGAGTGGAGTTTAAATAGCCTCTGCCTAGTGCTGAAGGACATAGAGACTGTCTTTTTAGCGTTCAGGAACAGCTAGTTGGATTGGAACCATAACTGGACCCTATAGAAATCCTGTTGTAGCCTAGCCTTCACATCAGCATGAGAAGCACTAGAGGTGTAAAGGACAATATCATCTGCATACATGTGAATTTCAGAAGAAGAGCAGACTGCAGGGAGGTCATTTAGAAAGCTAGAAAATAAGACTGGGCCGAGTCCTGAGGGACTCCAGTGGTAATAGGGAGTGGAGGAGAGAGGGAGGAGCCAGTCCTGACAGATTGAGATCTGCCTGTTAGGTAGGAATGAAATCATGCTGTGGCTGAAAAAAAGCAACATCTTGCTGATGTATCCTGTTTTCAGTTTACAGACAATGGTTTTATCCAGATCAGCTTGATTTGCCTTATGTGTTGAAAATTAGCTACAGTTTTGCATGGCATAGACCTTTAATTTAGTGCTGCCATGGACGAGTGAGCACATATAATTGACAAGCCCCTCTGCGTTTAAAGTTGGGTACTCAGCTTGGAGACAGGAGATGTAACAGCTGCTGTAGAACGACCCTAGAGGCAGATCTGAAGGCAGTAAGTGAGACTGAAAATAATGGCACTGTGTGCTTTTCAGTTGTGCAAGTTAATTAACGGCAGTACTAAGCCATCAGGATGCATGGAGACAGTTTGGGGGGGGGGGATTCTGTGGGTACTTAAGCTGTACATAGAATAATGCAAGATACAGAAATGCTCCCCCCTCCCGCCCTTGGAGATAATGTGGAATACAGTATATAAAAAAAAATTGAAATGACAGTTACTTATAAAATTAAATTGTATTGCTGGCACAGTGGCTTAGTAAGCCACGTAGATTCTTTCAGAGCTTGCTGCAGTATGAGACTGGGGTTTTATTCCTGTTCTTTCAACTTTGGCCTGTTGGAACATGTTGTTTCCCGCGGTCCCTATGTGATAGTGAGGGGGTTGTTCTTTAAATAAAAATGAGGAGGAAGATGCCAGATGACCTTGCATCACATTAGTGACACATATGTGGATTCATACTCAGTGATGGCAGGGCTACATAGGAATGTTTACATGGAGTCACAGCCTCTTCCTCTCAGTGAATGTTGCTGTGGGCAGAGATGAGATAAAGTTATGAAAGAGAATGAAAGAAGGAACAGATGGAGAGAAACTGGGGGATTTAAAAAGTCTTTCAAATATACTTTTAGGCTGCACAATGTCCTAATTGCAAAAAGGAGTGGAGAAACTGCAGAACAGTGCTGAGCGTCTGTCTTGGATACCTACTGTCTCAGGTAGGGAGAATGGTGCTCGCTGTTATACAGCTGTCCTCCAGTGGAAAGGGTCCCTGTAAGCGGCAGGAATATGCAGCACCAAACAGGGTGGTAAAATTCTACAACTGGAATGATGCAGGATGCTGACATACGATTCAGTGGCATAGTATGTCCAATCCTGTGCCAATGAATGTTAGAGTGTGGTGGGTGAGCCTGGTTCTGGCCCACGTGTGACTGAAAGTTCACCTGCCTCTGGTTGCACCTTGGTAGAGTGGGAGGAGGGACATGGGGGTGAACTGAAAACATGTGGAAATCACAGTGGTGCTCAGATGGATAATGTCACCATGCTGCTGTCCTTGTTCACTTTCAGCACTCTGACCTTCAGGCCCCACTCCCTTCCTCCTGATCAGGAATGCTCTGTCTTGCTCTACCGCCAGCCAACCAGCCCCATCCACAGTGATGAGTCCAGGACAGTTTATCGTTTTGGATGTCTAGGGGGAAGAGGTGACCTCTCCAATAGATGTGGGATCAAGAGCTTGTGGATGACCTGAAGGAGAGGGTGACCCACTGAGAAATGAGAGAAAAACAGAGAGCAGACAAAAAATATTCTGTTGCCGAAGGTCAGTTGCGTTAGTCCCAGTGTTCTGGCCAGAATTTCTCCCGCAAGTCTTCACTTCCTTCTTCCACCACCCATAATGGCTATAGGGCATCTTTGTTAATGAGTTGGCATATTAAAAGGATTACCCTGTATAGAAACAGAAAAGCATAGCAAATTGACGGCAGTAGAAGGTCAGTTAGTCTATCCAGTCTGCCTTCTGCCCTACCTAACCACTGAAACAGAGCCCCCTAATGGTCACTTGGTCCCCCCTTCCCTGTATTCCTCTTCCCTCAGTACCCCTACTAAACCCATGTTTCAAACACCATGAAGTCTTGCTATATTCTGACATATGCAGTGAGTCCCAACCTTCGAACTGCCCCGGAGATGAAAGAGTTAACTTTCCATGCCAGGCATGGAACGCTGAGCTCGAGCTCGGTTGAGACTCTGTTGTTCTTCAAACTCAAACCATCAGACTCTTTACTCCACCTCACTGAACAGTCGCTCTGGAGATTTCTCCTTCTGCTTGGTTCATTTTGTGGGTTAAAGTACCGCTTTTCTCGGTTTTTGACCGAATTTAAACCGCAACCTGTCGGTTCAGTCTCTGTCTGTGGCATTTGTGAGTACTAGATAGGTTTTACATAAATTCTATTCTGTGTGGAACTTGTAAACGGTTTATCGGTTCGGTTTGAACTGATCAAGTTGTTTAAAAAATCTTAATCTGTGATTTAGAGTGTGGTTACCGGTTCTTATCGGTTCTAAAAAAAACTGATTTTATTACGGTTTTTTCCACGACCCGTGACACGGTTGGGAACCAATAACAGGGTCTTACCTGGCAGATTGCCATAAACGGGTAAGTTTGGATAGGACTGGCACTATGTCTGAGAAACCCAAAAGAAAAACCGGGGCCACTGGGTTTCAACACTGTAGTGTGTGTGGGGAAGTCTTTGCCAAGGCTGATCCCCACACCACCTGTGTTTACTGTCTGGGGTTTGACCACCTCAATGCAGACTGCCAGATTTGTAAAAATTTTCCTGCAGCTACCCTGGAGAAGAGAATTGGTAGACTCAGGGAAAGGGAGGCCAAAAAGTCCGCTGAACCGGATGGCCAGCCTGGATCGGTTCCAACCGAACCAGAAGGAGTGCCATCTGACCAGGGCGAAACTTCTTCGGGCAAAAGGAGATCCAACTCTGAGGAGTCGGTTCCAGCAAAAAGGACTAGAAAATCAGCTGGTGTGGAGCCAAAACTTTCTTCTCCAACCGCTGAAGAAATAGCCAAAGCGGTCAAAATTGTCCAGTCGCTTTCCCCGGTTCCGACCGAACGGCACCGCCTGGTAGGCTCTCGGTTCGTCGGTTCCACCAGTTCAGGAGTATGATTTAGAGGAATATTATGAACTGGAGGAGGGGGAAGAGGAGTATGAGGAGAGTGAATGTGGATTTGAAAGTCTGGATGTGCCCATTGACCCGGACATCTCCCCAGACAGACCTTCAGGAGTGTCTCCTCCTAGGCTTTCTGAGTCCCCTTCTCATTTTATGTTTTATAAAAAAGTGGCTGAAACCCTCCAGCTCCCTATGGAAGAAGCTGTGGATGATCAAGAGGAGCCTGACTATGTGGAAATGATGGATATCTCAGAGTCTAGGAGACTGTCTATTCCCTTGCATAAATCTTTTGGGAAACAGACATTTAAAATTCTAAAAACTCCTCACACTATATCTCCTGTGGATAAGAGAATGGACAAGAGGTACACATTGTCAGGCTCTGATACGGAGTTCCTTACACAACAATGCAGCCATGTTGGGGTACTGCAGGCTGCAGCGTGTGACAAGGCAAATATTCCCTTGGCACACCCCCAGACAAGGACTCCAGGAGGATTGATGCCATGGCAAGAAACAGTACATGGCAGCATCCTTGGGACTCAGACAGGCAAATTATATGGCTTATGTTGCTAGATATCAGAAATCCAGATGGGACACTGTCATGGCTCTAGCAAAACAGGTCCCTGGCCAGCTTGCCAAGGAGCTGGTGCAGGTGGCTGCTGATGGTATTGAGGCATCCAAGGTGCAATTCCATGCTGCAGTGGACTCAAATGATGTGTCATCAAGAGTCATGGCTACATCTGTGGCACTTCGAAGAATGGCTTGGCTCAGATGTACTAGCCTGTCAGCAGGATACCCAGACTAAGGCCATGGATTTTCCTGTTGTGGGTAATTCCCTGTTTGGGGAGCAGACAGAGAATTACATGAAGAAATGGATGAGTATAGGACCACCTATAGGAGTGCACAGGCTAAGGAAAAGCAGCCACTCCTCAAAGGCAGCTTCCAGGGGGCAGGGCAGGCCTTTTCATAGGCCTTTTATCAAGCCCAGGCCTCCTCTCTGCTTTATGCCCAGAGGGGTTCTTGAGAGAGAGGCATCGGGTACAAGCAGGCCTGCTTCCACCCCTCAGCCCAAAGCCCCTGCCAAGCAGGCACCTGATGAGATTGCCAGGGCCGATTCTCAGCTACCTGTAGGGGGCAGGCTGGCTTACTTTTTCCAGGACTGGGAGTCTCTAACATCAGGCAAGTGGGTCCTGGAAGTAGTAAGCCAGGGACTGGTTCTCAGCTTCAAAAAATTTCCAAAGCTGAGAACCAGATCCTTTCCACCTGCAAATCCCTCAGAGGCACTTGCCCTAGAGGCAGAGTTCTCTTCCTTCCTGGCTCTCAGAGCTGTGGAAAGGGTTCCACCCTACACCAGGGCAAAGGATTGTACTCCAGGTACTTCCTTACCCCGAAAAAGACAGGAGAATGGCGGCCCATCCTGGATCTCAGATATTTAAACAAGCACCTTTTAAAACCAAAATTCAAAATGGTGACTCTGGGAATTATTCTACCCTCTTTAAGGCCAGGGGACTGGCTAGTGTCCCTGGACTTCAAGGATGCCTACTTCCATATTCTCATCAGAAGCTCCCATCGAAAGTACCTCAGGTTCGAGCTGCCCTCAGGCCATTACCAGTTCAGAGCAATGCCCTTTGTCCTCACCTCTGCTCCAAGGGTATTCACAAAATGTCTGGCAGCAGTAGTTGCTTCTCTAAGAAGGCAGAAAATTGCCATTTTCCCTTACCTGGACAACTGGCTCATAGTAGGCCAGTCCCCAGACCAAGTCAAGTTACACTTACAGATAACTCAGCAACTGCTCACTTCTTTGGGTTTCCTCCTAAACCTCTCAAGTCAGTTCTACAGCCTGTCCAGCTCCTCACCTTCATAGGCGCAGAGCTGAACAGAGAAGGCCAGAGCCTTCCTTCTCCTGGACAGGGCAGGACCCTGGTCTCTGGCCTCCTCATTCACCCTGCAGGTGTCTCGACCAGCAAGGCATTTTCTACAGCTCCTGGGGCACATGGCTGCTTCTACAGCAGTAGTGCAGGGAGCAGATTTCAGATGAAGGACATTCAGTTCGATTTGAGAGCCTTTTGGTCTCAAAGGAAGGACCCTCTGACCAAACTGATCCCAGTAACTGAACCTGATCCAGGCCCTACAGTGGTGGCAGGATCAGAACAATTTGAGACAAGGGGTTCCTTTGCCACCAGTCTCACTCTTTTAATCCTTACTACAGATGCCTCCTTCTTGGGGTGGGGGCTCACATGGGCGACCTCACCACCCAGGGGTTGTGGTCCCTCAGGAATCTCTGCTCCATATCAACCTGTTGGAACTCAGAGCAGTATTTCTAGCACTTCAAGCTTTTTCCAAATCTGTTCAGAACAAAGTTGTACAGGTCAGAACAGACACCACCACCACAATGTGGTACATCAACAAGCAAGGAGGCACTCGGTCTACGGCCTTGTGCACCGAAGCAATGAAGTTGTGGTCTCTGGCTTACTCCCTGAACACCTCCCTCACAGCAATTCACCTACCAGGAAAGGACAATGTCCTGGCAGATGCTCTCAGCAGGATTTCCCAGGGCCATCACGAATGGTCACTGGATCCCTGAGTCTTGAAGTGATTTTTCCAGATGGAGCACCCACAGATAGATCTTTTGCACAGAAAATCACCAACTTCCCTTTTGTGCTGCAGACCCCCAGTGTTGGGCTCAGCCCCCCTGGATGCCTTAGTTCTCAATTGGGAAGGGAAGTTTTTCTATGCCTTTCCCCCCTTCTCTCTTCTGTTCAAAGTGCTAGTCAAAGTCAGATCTCAACCCTGCAAGATAATCCTGATTGCTCCAGACTGGGCCAGACAGCCCTGGTATCCTCTACTGTCCTTAGCAGTCCATCTTCCCTGTGTCTTCCCAGGAATTACAACCTGTTAACCTGTGCTCAGGGAGGTTTGTACCAAACCTCAAATCTCTCAATCTCAAGGCTTGGTTCTTGAAGAGTTAGAGTTTGCTGACTTACACCTCTCCCAGGGTGTAATGGATATCCTGAAGGCTTAAAACCTTCCACCAGGGCTACTTATAATTCTAAATGGAAAATATTTTCCATATGGTGCTCTGAGAAGCACATTTCCCCAGAATCTGCTGATCTGCCCACAGTCCTTGATTATATGGTCCACTTAAATAGCTTGGGGCTGAGACCAGCTACACTGAAAGTGCATCTGGCAGCTGTGTCTGCTTTTATTTCAGCAGATGAGCCCTGTTCTCTCTCAGCTCACCCTGTTTTCTCCAAGTTTTTCAAGGGATTGCTTCACACCAACCCTCCATTCAGGGACCCTGCCCCTGCCTGGGACCTCAATGTTTGCATTGCTCAGCTTATGCAACCCCCTTTTGAGCCTTTATCTTCAGCAGAGCTTAAGTACTTGACTTGGAAAACTGTGTTTCTGATAGCCACAACTTCTGCCAGACGCATAAGTGAATTACAAGCTTTGTCAGTGGAGCCTGATTTTATCTCCTTTCATAGAGATAAGGTGGTCCTCAGGACTAACAGGAAGTTCTTGCCTAAGGTGGTTTCAGATTTCCACCTTAATCAATCTATGTCTCTTCCTGTCTACTTCACTGACTATTCCTCCTCTGGAGAGAGGAGATTGCACAGTTTAGATGTCAAAAGAGCCCTTAGTTACTACATAGAGCATACCAAGGGTCACAGGTTTGACTCCCTCCAACTGTTCCTCACTTATGGTGAGGTTGGTAAAGGGAAACCTGCCACTAAAAGATCCATTGCCAGGTGGATTGTCTCCTGTATCCAATTTTGCTATGAAAAACTGGGTAAGGTTCCTCCCTCAGGCCTGAGGGCTCACTCTACCAGAGGTACAGCTGCTTCCCTGGCGGCTGCCAGGGACATCCTATTCTAGAGATATGTCAAGCAGCTACCTGAAGAAACAGTTCACACTTTTACCAAACTACTCCCTGGACATCCAGGCCAGCAGTGATGCTCGGTTTGCTTACAGCTATTAACTTCAGAGCCTATTTCCTAAGTGAGGTCTGTCCTCCTCCATGGAGCTACTGCTTGGTAGCCTGTATACAAAATGAATTTAGCAAGACTTCATGGTGTTTGAAAGAAAAAAATTACTCACCTTAGTATGTTGTTTCTTCTAATGGAGTCTTGCTATATTCTGACCTCCCCATGCCCTCTCAGAACCTCTGTTTCTGGGATGTGGGTGAGCAGTGCACAGTGTTGGCATAGTAGGTGCCCACCCTTTTTGCTCACCCCTTCTTTTTTGGGGTGAGTGGGTGTTGTGTTTTCATTTTTGGGTCTCCTGACTTGAGTCTTTGTGTTGGGACCAACAAATGTGTTTTTATGTTTAGTAGCCAGTTGGCTAATGTAGGTTTACAGCTTCTACACAGGACCTTAGTGAGTTTAGCTCGTAAAGATCTGACGGTTTGAGTTTGAAGAACAACAGACAGAGTCTCAACCGAGCTCGAGCTCAGCGTTCCATGCCTGGCATGGAAAGTTAACTCTTTCATCTCCGGGGCAGTCCGAAGGTTGGGACTCATTGCATATGTCAGAATATAGCAAGACTCCATTAGAAGAAACAACATTACTAAGGTGAGTCATTTTTTCATCTATCCCATGCCTGCTTGAATCCAGCCGTTTTTGCACAGATTACCTTATTGGGTTGTCTGTTCCACTCTTCCAGCACCCTCTCTGTAGAAAAGGATTGTCTCATGTCCTTTTTGAACCTCTCCCTGCCAGTTTCCTTGCATTACCCGTAGTGTTCATGTTTGCACTGGAGGTGAACAGTTTACTGCTATCAAATTTGTTTATCCCTTACGGACACCTAAATGTCTCCATCATGCCCCCCTTCCCATTCCTGGCATCCGGCTAGTACATGTTCTAACCCCAGGAATCCATCGGTATAGCTTTACAGTAGGAATCAGTCCACTGGATTGAGAGGCCCCGGAGACAGAACTTTACTAATTTGGAAATTTTAGAATTATTATTCAAATATTGCACTGTGGTCACACTCCCCCCCTTCCCCCAACAGTCAGATTTGTTTCTTCGCTTGAAGAGAGTGGTCGCTCTGAAGTACAGCTCCATTTTTCTCGCCTCCAGAACAGTTTAGTGTTTGTTTCTTTTAAAAATATTACTTTAGTTATTTCTTCAATGCTCTGTGTTAGGTTGTTTTTGTGTTATTTATTTGTGATTTCTGTGGTTTCTCCTTTCCCCTCTCAGTTCCCAGAAACAGGAAAAGACTACGAGGTATCACCATTGGGAAACTGCTTTCTTGTAGTAAAACATATTATTTTATTACAATAACTGCTATTTTTTTCTTGTTTTGTCTAGTGGTTTTCATTATTTGAGCCATGGTTCCCACCAGAGAGAACCAAACCACTCTGAGTGGCAACTTTTTGAAATTAACGTATAAACCTCATACTTAAAAACTATTAGTTTGAGGTAAAAATTACTGCAGTTCAACTTTTTGTGGGAGCCAGACTGTCAAATTGTTTCTTAAAGCCTTTTTTATATATCCTTTAGTCGCTGTTAAATATTCATGGTCTATCAGCGTTTGCAATGATTGACAGACCAAAGAAGAAACAAACAGGACCTAAAAGCTTTAAAAATGTTATCAATAGTTTCCAGCTCCTGGCTAGGGCAGATTCTGATGAATTGTGTCCTGGGTCCAGACCATGATTTTATGAATTTTTACCCTAAAAACACAAAAGAATAAGGCCAAAAAAGGGAAGTCTTTATGGCTTATCTTTCTACCTCCATGTCACCAAAACACAGTAAAGGCTCAGATGAGGGTTCTTCCACTCAGAAACAGCAGCAATCCCTATCAAAGGGGGCAGATAAAAAAAATGTTAAAACTGCACAGCCATCAGATAAGCATATGTTACCCCTAGGTGGCACTATCCCAAGGGCTACTACCCCTGCCTGCTTGGCTAGTAGCAGGTTAAGGGGCCTGAGTTCTGAAACGGGTGCCTTCACCCAGAGGTCAGGGTTGGTAGTGGTCAAGCTAACCTGGGCACAGAGCTCCAGGACACGGTAACCCCCATCTTTTCTTACTAGTGGCCAGAACAATACACAGTAATCATTTTCACAATACCCCTGGTACACCACACAAGTACCCACACTGTTTGCACTTACCACCAGGGCTTTCCTCTGGCCCGGCCCTGGGGACCCCCTGTAAAACAAGGTTATACACAGCAAATAACAGCAGTCCAGTATTCTTGCACAAACTGGAACCACAGTCAGGGTAAATGCAAAAAAGAGTTAGATCTGATTTATTTAAGGAACTTGAACAAGGGAAGGGCGTAATCGGGTTAATTTGCTTAAAGGCTCTGTCAATCAAACAGTTATGCATGCACTTCAGGGTCCATAAACAGTCACAAATTCTGGGTACCCAGATGGAGAATGGTGGGCTAGCCAGGAACGTTGCAGCTGGTTGGAGCCCTGTGATGGGAGAAAACACAATGCACAACACACACTATTTGTAATCCGGAGCCGGAGGGCTCAGTTCGTGCAAAGAAAACAACAGGACAATCAGATGACACACTTTTAGATTAGGCTGTTGTTGAGGGCAGCTATCCTGATGATTACTCACGATACTCAAAAGTGGACACAGGCTGGACGAAAATCGAGACAGCACTTGGTTAATCTGGAGTGCCAGGAGAAGCAGGGCCCACATGATTCGCCGAGGCGGCGTTCCTGTTCAGGTGTGGAGCAGGGGGCTGATCCCCAGGCAGGTCTCTCATCAGTGGCTTTCTCTGTGCAGTGGGGTAGTCTGGCAGGGCCAGCATGGCATGGCCCAGGTCGAATGGAGATGAACGTGGATTCAGTCCTATTAGGCTGTATAAAGCTTCCAGCAAGCAGAACACAGTGGGGAACCAAATCACGACCCACTTTCAATACACAGCACATTTACATGTAAAGGATTTTACGGTACCAGCAAGCAGAACACAGTTCACACAGTGGGGAACCAAATCACGACCCACTTTCAACACACAGCACATTTACATGTAAGGAAATTCTACTGTATCAGGCAAACCACTCTCTGGTCATGATCACAAAGACTCTGCATAAACTGGGGATTCAAAAGCAGCTGGAAATTCTGACAGGCTGATCGCATTCAGCAAAATCTTCGGTCGTCTTCAAGTATGAGCCTGGTAAAAAAATCAGTGGCTTACTTCATTCTCACAAACTTGGATTTAGTCTGAAATAATTCTCTTCTCTCCCTCTCATGGGCAGCAGGCAGACATGCAGGCCACAACTTGGGCCTTTCCACAGTTCTCCCACGTGAAACTACTCAGATGGCTGCTTGGCTGTCTCAAGCTTTTTGCTTCTTCAGCTCCCAACTTAGATCTGACTCAACTGCCAGCAAGCCAGGGACTTTCCCCAGAATCCAAAAGGTTTGGTTGGCTGCTCTGTCGGTCAGTTACAACAAAGGCGCCCCCTTTAGGTGCAAAAAGGCACCAAAAGCCTAAAATTACAATCCTACAGATTTTGACTCCAGACAGCTCCTGTAGTCTGGATCCATTTTAGGTCCCACCAGAACTGATTGGTCCAATTTGCAGTCCAGGACCAAGATAGCGGAGATAAACAAAACAGTCCTTGCTGCAAAGAAGGCAGGTTAGACAAACTACATTATCATTATCACTCTAAATGTTTTTCAGCAAATAGTTACATCTTTCAACAGAGCTGCCTCTCAGAGTACTTATGACTGCAATCCATGCTGCTCTTAAAGAGACAGTACACTGAGGGTATACAGGCACTCTCTGGCAATCACATTTAAACTGTTAAAACGCAGGACACCAGCCTGGCAGTGACCATTTAGGCAAGCTCGAGGAAGATTTCGAGAACCCCCATTTGTAGAGGGGTTACACATATTGAAGATGGTTCAGAACCCTGGGTATCCAAAAGGAGGAACCCTGAGGCCAGTGATAGCAAAAGTAAAACAGCTTCAGAGCAGGCACTGAAAGTGGTATCTGCACAGAAAAAAACCAAAAGAAAAACATATCTCCAGGGGTCTACTTTAGCGGTGGTTCAAAATGAATTAAAGCCAGAAAACGTCTTTCTTTGCTGGCCTCTTTGGACAGCTCCTTTTTTTCACTAGTATTGTGTCCTGCATTTTTAAGACTGACTGGTGCTAACATCTTTGGCTGGGCTTCCGGTGACGTCACGGCTGGAGCTGCAGCTTAAAGGGTGATCTCCGTCCCAACTCGGGAATAAAATCCTCTCTTCTACATACTATAACCTTGCAAAAAGGACAGAAATGCCACCTGAAGATAGAAGAGCAGGCAAACAAAATAAATTTGGCGCAGAAACAGGAAAAATAATTATGGATGGCTCCCGATACTGAGTACTGGCCTCAGACCGTGGCTGCAGCCCTTCCCCAACTGGATCATGTAACCAGGCATATGATACTGAATGCGAAGATGAAAGATTAACGCAGAATAGATCTGAGGTGCTACTAAACTAAATTAAAGCCTCTCACAGGGAGAACCGAGCCGAATTTCAAAACATGCATGATCGTTTTGCTGGACTGGACAAACAACTACAAACCATTGAGACCAGAGTTGATGGCTTGGAATCAGGGGCTCTGGAGTTAAATACAGTGGTATCTACATTGCTTCAGTATACAGAAGCCCTCCAAGATAAATGTCTGGACTTGGAAGCCAGGTCCAGAAGAGACAATTTGCACTTAACTGGCTTACCTAAGGGTGCAGAGATGCAGAACATGACCCTGTTCATGCAAGATCTCTTCTGCAGAAAATGTTGGTGCTTCCCTATGTGAGGTGTCTCAATTCGAGCGAGCTCACAGAGCATTACAACCCAAGCCAACGGATTCAGCTGCAAGGGCCCTATGTCATTATCATGAAGTTTGCGTAGCTACCAGGTTAATGAAGTAGTCCTGAGGCTGGCATGGAAAAAAGGGGAAGTTTTACAAGTGGCCATTTATATTTGGATCAGGACTACCCCCGTAGATCGGCACCTACAATACCGTCCAATGTGGGCTCGAAGGCAAACAAATCCGTTCCAAACACTATTCTTACTCAGATCTGGATCTTTGGGATGAGGGCCCCCATGTTTACACTATTCTGGCTGAAGCAGAAGCAGCCTTAAAAACACATGGAGTATCTTTGGAGCAGATGCCAACTATGGAGACTAGACCCAACAGTAGGAACTCTACCTCACAGGAGCTCTGAGCTTTCAGGGATCATTGTTAGGTAGAGCGCAAAGCGGGAGCACAGAGAACACGGCAAAATATCCGGTCTCTGCTCCAGACCCATTCAAAGGCTGCAACGATCGTCTCAGAGAATACAGCTGCCACCTGAAGAGGACAATCCATGCAGATTTGCTTGAAACTACCTATGCATTGGAGTGTGCCCTGGGAATGCCAAGCTTGGTTTGGTAACATACACATTTACAAATTATTAGGGGAATTCAAGCTTTGACCATGCATCCCTTGACTGGTCCTCCCGAATACAAGTAATGTCCAGCTTAGACTGTACCATGCTACTAAATGTCTCCCATCTAGTACCTTCAGTCTCGGCTGTTAGAAACTCTCATCCTCCCAATTGAAACATGCTGTTGATGGGAGAACACAGATAAGCCCCCACCCCCCCATATACAGAAACACTATTGAGAATGGCACTGAGAGCCCAAATACGTGAATTAAAATGCTACTTTGGAATGGACAGCATGAAAGTATGAGACTGGCTATATCAAGGTTCATTGTTTCTGTTTGGACTGGGGACTTTGGGGGAGTGGGGCTCAGATTCTCCACCGTTATGCCTCCATTACTACATAAAATAATTAGGCATGTTTTGTCTGAATACTCTCAAGGTGCCTAACTATCATATTATTTTGCTGGTTTAGCTAGGGGCTTGGGGGGAAGGGGGAGAGGTGGGGAGAAGTGGAGGACTGGAGGTGCGGGGAAGTAACTGAGGGCTTTTGGAGTCCTAACTTGCCCTATGTTTTCAAGAGGATAAGAGGGCCTCTAACACCTTTTGTGCCAGCAGATGTATCAGAGTCGAGGAGAGGCTGAAGGGGCTATTCGGTCTTATACCCAGACGCACTGGGAACATGTCAGAGCATCCTGACCACGTTTATAAACCCTTCTATGTGTGTGCTTTTCAGTTGGTATGAGGCCAATTGAGTGTGTGGGGGATATACATAATGGGGGGCCTCCATGATGCTCAGGGGTGCCTGCTTGTTTTGTGCAGCTCTGTAGAGATGGGTGATGTGGAGATATTTTGTGAGGTAGTCCTTTCCCTCCTGGGCTGGGCGGCAAATGGTACCTGCTGGAGAAAGATCTTGATAACTACTTTTCCAATAGAAGGGGGTCCTTATAGCTCTTTATTTTTGGATGATTAGCCACCCTTTACCATTCCCCTTTCAGAGGGATGGCTGGATTTTTCTCCATCAGGGGATCTATCATGGGATTCCTGGGTTGGGGGGAAACAGGTGGCTGGGGGATGTATAATCTAATGCTGAGACTTAGGCTGTGGTGTTTGATAGTCATCTTATTGGGCTACGATGCATCTCAGGAGAGGTTTTCTTCATGGAGGCCTTTCTTGTGTGTCTTAGCCCTTGTAGTGACCCCCGTAAAGAGGGGATAGAAAATCACTACGACTCCGTGTGGGAGGTCTCTTGTACTTTCCCTTTTCCGAGCAAGGGAACATAAGCACATGTTCTCCTTCCATGGAAGTAATGTTTGTTTGTTTTTTTAACATGACATATTTTACCCCCTAGCAGCCACTGACCTGCCTTCAAATCCAGCCACCGCTCAGCTCCACCTCCGACCCCGAAGTAGCATGCCCAGCTGGCATATGCAGCTTTGTCTTCGAGAGGGGCACCCCCTATTGCCCCCGCAGCAGACGCGGAACCATTACCAGCACATGCATCAGGCATCTTCGGCTGGTGGAGTGTGGCTCCATTTTCCAGTTTTCTGCTCCCGGGAGTGCAAGCGTGCAGTGACGTCTGCCGCACTCCATCCTTCTACGCCAGCTCTAGCAGTGCCCCCAATCATCACCAGGGGCTGCTGCAGAATGATGGCTCCCTTGATCCTTCCCCAGGGATAGGAGAGCAGTCCGCTGGATGCTCAGTTCTTATCCCCCCCGACCCCTGATGGCTCGGACCTGCGTCCGAACCCGGGTCTCCAGCGTGGCGCGAGGTGTGGCATCCAGCGCTTCAACCCGCAGCACCACCAGACCGGCGTGTTTGTTTTTTAAATGTTAGTTTATTCTGGTTGTTGGTTGTTATTTGAAGTTTATGGGAGCAAAATATTGGTTGGCTGTTGGGAACGGGCTGGGGGAAGAGGAGGACAACTTATTTTGACCTCACATGGATTGTTAGTATAACTTCTAGTCAATATGTGTTACTATGTCAGCCACAGTGGGGTCAAGGATAGTAACCTATAATGTGAATGTTTTGACCAGTCTTATCAACAGGAAAAAGGTTATGACATATTTGAAACAAACAAAAGCAGATTTTTATTTTCTTGCAAGAAATCCACCTGTCTGAGGTGAAACAGCAGAAGCTGGCTAGGTTTGGTTACCGAGAGGTCTGTTCTCCTCATATACATCTTGAAGGTGGAGGGGCATGGCCATCTTGGTTCCAAATGCAGTTCCCTTCGAGGTGACTAAAAAGATTAGGGATGGGGAGGGTAGATACGTGATCTTGAAATGATGGTTAAATGACCAAATGATTACTTTGGCCTCTATATATGCCCCTTCAGATTCCTCATATGCTCTTTACCGGAAGATTTTAATGTTAATTGTAGAGATAACAGAGGGAGTTTTGATATGTGCAGGGGACTGGAAAATTTCTCTTGACCCCAAAACAGATACCACATCCCGAATTCTAAGGAAGTCTCTTAGGATAGCTCAGAAGGTCAAGGATCTTATAGACAAACTAGGCTTACAGGATGCCTGGAAGTATTTGGAGGGTTCTACTTCAGCGTATACCTACTTTTCAGTGACCCATCATATGTATTCCAGGCTTGATTACTTTTTTTATCATGAGAATATATCTTCCAGACTTCCAGTTGTAAGATAGGCACTATTGGCCTTTCTGACCACGCGGCCCTTACCCTTCACGTAGAGCTTAACCTCCCAAAGAAATCCCCCTTTTGGAGAATAAACTTATCATTATTGAATGATTTAGAAGTCCAAGAGCAGATCCCTGTATAGATAACTCAGGCCACTCAGAATAATGCTTCACCTGATTTTAGTAGAGGTATATTATGGCATACAGTTAAAGCTATGGTATGGGGTGAACTTATAGCCATAGCTGCGGCCAAGAAAAAACAAAGATTAGAAAAACAATGGCAACTTGAGACTCAAATTCAAAATTTAGAAACCCTTCAAAAGTGTAAGCCAGATAGGCACAGAGGGAAATAATTAATTAGACTGAGACAAGAAATTGACCAACATCTAGACTAGAAGGTGGAAAACAATTTACAGGTTTTAAAGTACCGTTAATATGAGGGAGGTCCTAGAGCCTTAAAGTTACTAGCATTATGACTACGAGCGAGGAGGGCCCGAGCTCAAATAACACATATAATACACCCAGCTACCAAGGCCAGAGTGAGTCGTTTAGCGGATGTCTCCAAGGCCTTCACTACCTATTATAAAATGTTATATACACAACAGAAGAGACTGGGAGAAGACTGAACACGAACCTTCCTGCAGACCTTAAATCTCCCTCAACATTCAGAAGCACAAAAGGTGCTCCTGGATCAACTGATTACTGCAGATGAAATTCTTGCTGTCATTGGAAATACCAAAACTGGGAAAAGCCCTGGTACTGATGGTTTCCCAGCTGAATTTTATAAAAAATTTAAAGATACGTTGGTCCCACTTCTCCAACATGCATACCAGAAGATTCTGGAGAAAGATAAGGTCCCTCATGCTTCATGGCGGCAGGCAGTGGATTCTGTTTTACCCAAGCCTGGCAAGGATCCAACCCTGTGCTCCTCCTACCACCCCATATCAGCCTTAAATGTAGACCATAAGTTCCTCACAGCAATATTAGCTAAAAGACTGGCGGGCATAATCCCTGCTTTAATCGATAAAGACCAAACCAGTTTTGTTTTGGGGAGGCAGGCCCCAGATAATGTCCGCCGTACCCTGCATATCATAGACCATCTACAGACAGACCACACAGCCTACCCTGATTATGAGCATTGATGCCAAGAAGGCATTTGACCGGGTCGACTGGGAATTTCTTCAAGAGGTCCTTACCGGGTTTGGCTTCACAGACATCTTTCGGGGTATAATCCAGAGGTTGTATACCGAGCCCCTGGCTTATGTACAAACTAATGGTATGATTGCCACCAGTTTCAGTTTTCTGCTAGGCAGAAGCACTAGGCAGGGGTGCCCATTGTCACCCCTGCTGTTTGCATTATATATTAAGCCTCTGGCACAACAGAATAGGCAGGATTCGGAAGCACGGGGGGGTGGTAGTTGAAGGCAGAACCCACAAAATAGCATTTTACGCAGATGATATACTCCTATATCTGAGGGATCCTGCATCATCTCTCCCAAAGGTTATGATCTGATTGACCAACTTTCTAGTTTGTCGGGATATACACCTAATACAGGGAAAATGGAGATTTCGACTTTTTATTTTAACCCCTCATCCAGGCTCCAGCGACAGTTTCCTATGAGATGGAGTTTGTCCACACTTAAATATTTAGGAATTACCCTTCAAATTACTAATAACCACTTCGATCAGGACAGTTACAGCTTACTGGTAAAAATGTTAGAGGAAGATATTAAAAAGGTGGTCACTGCTACCACTTCCGATGTGTATACATATAGGCTGTTAAAATGAACACATTATCCAGATTTTTAAATGTTTTTCCATGTGCCCCGATGTACCTGAAAAAACAGTGGCTTTTGGAGGTTCAACGCAGTATTTTTTAATTTATTTGGGCTGATAAACATCCGAGAATACGAAGGACACTGCTTTTCACTAGGCAACAATGGGGTGGTAAGGGGGTACCAGACTTACAAGAATACTGGATAGCTACTCAGGTAAAATGGGCTTTGTTCTGTGACCATACACATCTAGACGCACATTGGTTACAGATGGAACAGGCTTTAATGGTGGGGAGACCACTACAGTCCTACCTCTTGGAACTATCACAAGATAGACCAGATGTCAGAATTTCATACGGGGGATAAGAGTAACACTATGAGCTTGGGACAGGTTCTGAAACTACCATCTGGTTAAAATAGATTTATGGTGATATAGGTGGTTAGCTTGAAGTATAGACTTTCTGTCAAATAGGATGGACACCTGGTACTCCAGGCAGGCCCGAGGGCTGGGGAGGGACATTTCAGTTCCCTGCACAGATCTTACAGGGAAATGCTATCCTCACATTTGGAGACTGCAGGGAGAAGTTTGGAGCATATATTCAGTCCCACTTAAGACAGCAACAGATACAGAGGCTGGTTACACCCCGGGGTACATCATTTAATTTACCGTTTTCCATTGGATCAACTAAGGGAGCTATTTTACGGATTTACCAATTCCTTAATAACCACAAATTGGAAGTGGTGAGCTTTCTCCAGCAGAAATGGGGAGGACAGGCGGCCGTCCATTTGACCCAGGGAGAGTGACTTAAACTTTGGGAGAGCTCAGCTAAGGTCACCTCCCCCCCCCCCCAGATGGCAAGAATAAATGTGGAAGATCAAGACATGTTTCTTCCTCATCCCCATCCTCCAAGCTAAGTGGGACCCTTCGGTACTATCGAACTGTTGGCGGGGTTGTGGAGATGAAAGGGCATCTCACTCACATATCTTTTTCTTTTGCCCAGTGCTTGCCTCTCTCTCTCTCAATAGAGATGTTATAGGTAACCTAGAGAACCAATTCCAGATCCTCTCACCCTTGCAGTTTTCAAATCTAATACTGGGACTTCC
The DNA here is from genome assembly GCA_016271365.2 of Neoceratodus forsteri. NCBI lineage: Eukaryota > Metazoa > Chordata > Ceratodontiformes > Ceratodontidae > Neoceratodus > Neoceratodus forsteri. The sequence goes on from CM057449.1 coordinate 1,737,314,752, forward strand.
CCCTGTGGGAGTAAAGGGCGCTACTACTAAATACCTGTGGTATATCTGTGTGGCAGCTCTGAATAAAGTTATTACCCATAAATGGTTAAAACCGGAACCCCCTACATGTGAGGAGTGGAGGCAGGTGATTAATAAAATCCAAGAGATGGAAAGACTAGCTTACCAAGTACAAAACAGGACAGATAACTTTGTGGAGCGCTGGTCACAGTGGGCGACTATTGAAGGAGATTAGCTGAAGGAACCTGGATGAACATACTGGTCAAGCCATGTACATAAATAATAGCTGTCAAAATATGTGATCTACACTTAACAGAGAATGAAATAGTTAATGGTTGACTTCCCCACAGTAAAAGATTTCTGAGGGCCACCATGGGTTAGGTTTAACTTTTCATTTAATTGCCCCCTAGATTTTGTAGGTTTTGTATGTTTATTTGGTTCTTCTTCTCGTTTAGGGATCTTATGTTTTCCCTTACAGACCTATATTTAATTTAGGATCATATTGTTTTATGTGAGTGATGTTATGCTATCAGATGTAATGTATTAATGGTTTACAGATCACTAATCTGTGGATTGATCATCTTGTATCAGTGTTTATTGAATATATTGGAAAATATCTTCAGTAAAGAAAGTATACAAAAAAACCCCATCTTTGGCTGACATCTGGATGTCAAGTCAGCCAAAGTGGAGCTGAAGATATTCTGCGCAGGCTGCTCTTGAAGTCAGGAGCTCATGCGTGCACTCTTTCAGATTCTACAACGCTGTGAGACACACGATGCATGGTGGGAGCCCAGATTGTGATATGTCAGCCACGTGATTGTGCAGGGCTTCCGCTTGCACAATCAGATCACTGACTTGCAGTGCTGCAAACGATCAGGCCGTGAACGGCAGATGTATCGACGAGCCAGACAGACAACTGATAGATGGGACAGTCTACTGCAGCACATTTGGAAAAAGGTTAGTGCTGTCTCTAGTTGTCCCGTGCACCAGACAAAGTTGTGACTTGATGAAGGCAGGAGCTGCTGCCACCAAGCAGTTTTATGTGGGGTGTGGGGAATGTGGCTGAATTGAAATAGTTCACCCACTTTTTTATGGTTAATCATTTTAAATTAAAAAACTGAGAGCTGAGCTCCGTGCTGTGTGCAGCCTCTGTTTTCGCACTTATTTATTTAGTTTTTGTTAACCAGATAGGTGCACTAGACAAAAGTATTGCCTATATTCAGGCACGACCCGCGGGAGAGTTACATAACATAACACTGGAACAAATGTACAAACAGGACTAAACAATGGGCATGTTATAGTAGGTTATGAATAACAAAGCAATGAGTATTTAATCTGCTGACAGAGATAATAAAGAAACAGTAACTGGTTACAATAGATTAAGTGCTAAACAGACAAAATGCTAGCCAGACATCCAGAACTACCTTGGGGATCAGCAGATGCAGCGACAAAGGTCAAGTTAAAGCTATTGATGCAAAGGACCCTGAGGGGGTCGATAAGGGGGAAAAATAATAGACACATTTGCAGGGTGTGAAAGTGAGGAGTTAATACAACAGTTGGATAGAACAAGTGCAGAAAGAGGGGAAGTTCCGAAGGGGACCAGTATAGCGGTTAGGAGAGAGATTTAGGAGTGTCAGGGCAAGAGCAGATGTCAGCGTCAGTTAGGTAAACACGAAGACCCTTTTTTTTTTTTTTTTTTTTACTTTTTATTTCAGTTTTTCATTGACATCAGGAATACATTCATCTGCAAATAAGTAATAGCTTTTATGTGATAGGTCAGATTACATAATCTGGGTAATCTCAATACTCAACATTACATGCCTGGTACGTTTTATATCTTCACATTCTAAACTCCTGTGGGGGGTTACAGGTAAGTAGGACCCAATACTGCATAGTTACCCCACCCCAGTTATGGCAAGAGACAGTTTGCTTCACATTAATCAGATTAAATCCCTGCCTTGGGGGGATGGGGAGAGGTATTAGGTGAAGGGCTGACCGGATCCTAATCAAATCAATAATACAGCGAATCATATCTATTGGGGTAATCAGGAAAGGAAAAGGGGACCTAGGTCCTTATTGTTCCTTTATGGTATCAAATCTGGTCGGGACTCAGAGATCAACAGAAACCAAGGGGTCCACATTCATAAAACTAGAGATTTTGTTCTGTAATCAAGCTGTGAGATGCTCCATTTTGTATATATCATATGTAACCCCGCTACAAATGGGGATCCCAGAAGTCTTCCTTGGGTGTGCCTAGATGCCCACTGCCAGGCTGGTATCCTGTGTCCTAGCCATTTAAAAGTGTTTGTGTGAGAATGCCTTAATGTCTCTGTGCTCTGTCTCTTTATGAGCTGCCTATATCGCAGTGTATAATTAATCAGGGTGGGGGCCGAGTGTGTCTAGGCTCGAGTCCCACCCGGGATTCAGTGTTATCGCTCCATTCTGCCATCGCTTTTTGCGCAGAGGGAGCTCTGTTAGAAGCTGTACTTATTTGCTGATTATCTATCAGAATAGTAATGATATTGTAGTTTGTCTAACCTGCCTTCTTTGCAGCATGGAAAGTTCTGTTTATCACCACCATCTTGGTCTTGGACTGCCAGAATGGGCCAGTCAGTACCTTTGGGGACCCTAAAATGGAGTCTGTCCCCAGAGGTCTTGTGGGAGTAAATTTCTGTAGGAATTGTAGTTTTTGTATTTTGGCACCAAAACAAACATGGAGGGGTAGCCTTGCCTTGACAGACAGATGGATCAACCAATTGGAACTTTTGGACCGAAGGGAAATTCCCAAACTGCCTGCTGCAGTGAGTCAGTCTGGAGTTAGAGTTTGCAGAGTAAACAGCTTGAGTGATTCAAGCAGCAGCTCCTGCATAGTTCACGCGAAAGATTTGTGGAAAGGCTGAGTCTGACCTGTCTGCCTGCAGTCCCTCGAGAGGGAATCCTTTGAAAGGTTTAGTACTCCAGACTGTATCTGGATTGAGTGAGAGATAAGCCACGGAAGTGTGACCAGGCTTAAACCTGAAGAAGACCAAAGATTTGCTATATGTGATCGGCCTGTCAGGACATCTATGCACCATAGAACTCCCGGTTTTGCTCAGAGACACTGATATTGCTGCTGAACTGCTATCCACTTTGTGGTATGGTGACTGCTTTACTGTAACTGTGCTGCGTGCTGTTAGTGGGTTGCGATTTGGTTTCCCACTGTTTAATTGTGCCATGCTTGCTGGAAGCTGCATCCAGCCTTCCCGGACTGATTTCCGAACTGTTTTACCAGGCCTGGGCCCTGCCACACTGGCCAAGCCAGCTACTTCAGGCTCAGAGAACACCATCAACGAGAGACTCACCCTGGGACCAGCCCCCTGCTCAACATCTCGAACAGGAACGACACCTCAGTGATTCATGTGGGCTCTGTTTCTCCTGGCATACCAGTTGTCAACCTGCAGTCTCCATCTCATCCCTCCTGTGTCTTTCATTGGGTAGCGTGAGTAACAATCAAGGTAGTTCCTTGCAACTACAGCTAAATCTCGTGTGTTGTCATCTGATTGCATTGTTGTTTCTCCTTTCATGAACTGAGCCTTCAGGCTCTGGATTACAAATTGTGTGTGGTTGTGCATGCTTTTTCTTTTCATCATAGGGCCCCAACCAGCTGCAATGCTGGCCTACCCCGGGCAACGTTCCAGGCCAGCCCACTTTACTTCCAACGGGGTACCCAGAGCGTGTGATTGTGTAGGGACTAAAAGTGCATGCATAATTGCCTGACTAATTCAGTTTTCAAATCAATCAGCCTGATTAAGCCCCTCCCTTGTTCAATTCCCCTGAATAAACCAGATCTAACTCTTTTTGCATTTAATCTGACTGTGGTTGCAGTTTGTACCAAAGGCACTGTACTGTTATTTTCTGTGCCTAACCTTGTTTTACAGGGGATTTCCATGGTCAAACTGGTGGAACCAGCCCTGGTGGTAAGTGCAAACAGTGTGGGGAATTGTGTGCTGAATAGGGGCTAGTGTGAAAGTGTTTTTTGCATATTGTCTAGGCCACTAGAGGGGAAAGCAGGCAGGGGTTACACATATATTGTTGATTCCCATTGAGCAATTTCAAGGGAAGATGGCGTAAGCCACAGCCTAGTTAAGACTTTCTTAGCCGCTACTAACAGTATGCAAAGTAAGTAAATCCGGTGGGCCCCTTGGGTCCACTTTGAGAAATGTAATAATAAGGCCATTTCTGGGGTCAGAGTATCTAGGTCAGGAAAGAGCTTTCTCAAAGTCTCTCCCACCTCCCCCAAAAACTGTGCTATAACTGGACAAAACCAAAACATGTGAGAATGTGTGGCCACTTCACACCTGCAACCCTTCTAACATGAAGAATCTCCTGAGGATATGTATTTGGCTATGATTTGGGGAGTGAGGAAGTACCTTACAGGTACCTTCCAGGCAAACTCTCACCACGTGTAGGAATTGGTTGTTTTATGTTGGCAGCACCAAATCTAATCTTGTGGTGAGAGATCTGCCAACAGCTTTGCTTCCCAATTTATCTGGACATTATCCATTTTCTGAGAAAGGGTGTTTAGTGGGATTTTATAGAATCGAGATATTAAGTGTCTGGGGTAGTTTCACCTACTAATTGAGGTAGAAGAATAAGTAAGGGGGGAGGGAGACCAGAGAGGTCCAGGCCAATCTCCTTTTCTAGGAAGTGGTGAACCTATAGATATCGGAAAAAGTCTCAACGTAAGAGAGAGAATTCTGCCTGGAGTTGCTCAAAGGACTTAAATATTCCTTTGTCATAAAATTGGAAGGCTTGAATAGGTCCGAGTCTCTGCCATCTTCCAAACTCACTATCCATAAGAAAAGAAACCTGGATTACATCCAGGGATGCCCATCCATTTAGTTCCAAACTGGTTGGCCAAGTGGGCCAGTAATCTAGTCCAAGCCCAGGGTACTGCCGTGGTAAACATAGAGCAGCACTCTGAAGAGGGAGAAGAGTTAGGTTGAAAGACTAGGATCATTGCCAGTGGGAGTCATGCTAGAGAGCGTTCAACTTGCAGCCAACTTGGAGAGTCAGATTGGGGAGACAACCATTTCACCATATGTGTCAGGGTGGATGCCAACGAATGTTTATGGAGATCCAGAAGGGCCAGGCCTCTCTCTCCTTAAGGAGATGCAGCTTTTTAAGAGAGAGTCGCATGCGGCCTCCTGCCCATAATAACTTAGACATCAGTCTATTCCATTTCTGGCCATCCTTCCGTGTTATTGGGAGTGTGATGTTCTGTAGTAAATAAAGTACCCATAGGAAAATATTCATTTGTATAGATTGGACTTTATTAATAAGAGAAATAGGGAAATGTGACCAACTTTCTATCAAAACAAACTGGCACCAGGACACGCTAAATCAATACAAAATTACTTTATTATAGTGTATAAAATCTAGAACAGCAGACAATAGCTTGGCAGAAGACACCAGGAGAAAGGACTGCTGTGTGACTGGACTTCTCTGCTGGGACTAAAGAAGAAGAACTTTTGTACTTGGACCTTTAATTTAGGGTAGAAAAAAACTAACAAACAAAACAAAAAAAAAAGGTGTGTGTTTGTCTGGGTTAATTGAACTGAATGGGTTTCTGAACAGTTATCTAGGTGTAAATCTCAGGTGATTGAAAGGACTTAATAGCTGTGAGGTATAAATTACTTGTAGAAAGATCTAGTAAGTAAGGGGAGTGGCTTAGCTAGAAGGAAGCTACATTTAAAGACTGCCTTAGAAAGATTCTGCTAATAGCTTGCAGAAGACACCAGGAGAAAGGACTGCTGTGTTACTGGACTTCTCTGCTGGGACTAAAGAAGAAGAACTTTTGTACTTGGACCTTTAATTTAAGGTAAAAAAAAGCTAACAAACAAAACAAAAAAAAACGTGTGCATTTGTCTGGGTTAACTGAACTGAATGGGTATCTGAACAGTTATCTAGGTGTAAATCTCAGGTGATTGAAAGGACCTAATAGCTATGAGATTTAAATTACTTGTAGAAAGATCTAGTAAGTAGGGGGAGTGGCTTAGCTAGAAGGGAGATACATTTGAAGACTGCCTTAGAAAGATTCTGCTAATAGCTTGGCAGAAGACACCAGGAGAAAGGACTGCTGTGTGGCTGGACTTTTCTGCTGGGACTAAAGAAGAAGAAGAACTTTTGTACTTGGACCTTTAATTTAGGGTAAAAAAAAAACTAACAAACAAAACAAAAAAAAGTGTGTGTTTGTCTGGGTTAACTGAACTGAATGGGTATCTGAACAGTTATCTAGGTGTAAATCTAAGGTGATTGAAAGGACTTAATAGCTGTGAGGTTTAAATTACTTGTAGAAAGATCTAGTAAGTAGGGGGAGTGGCTTAGCTAGAAGGGAGCTACATTTAAAGACTGCCTTAGAAAGATTCTGCTAATAGCTTGGCAGAAGACACCAGGAGAAAGGACTGCTGTGTGACTGGACTTCTCTGCTGGGACTAAAGAAGAAGAACTTTTGTACTTGGACCTTTAATTTAGGGTAAAAAAACTAACAAAACAAAAAAAGTGTGTGTGTTTGTCTCGTTAACTGAACTGAATGGGTATCTGAACATTATCTAGGTGTAAATCTCAGGTGATTGAAAGGACTTAATAGCTGTGAGGTTTAAATTACTTGTAGAAAGATCTAGTAAGTAGGGGGAGTGGCTTAGCTAGAAGGAAGCTACATTTAAAGACTGCTTTAGAAAGATTCTGCTAATAGCTTGGCAGAAGACACCAGGAGAAAGGACTGCTGTGTGACTGGACTTCTCTGCTGGGACTAAAGAAGAAGAACTTTTGTACTTGGACCTTTAATTTAGGGTAAAAAAACTAACAAACAAAACAAAAAAAAAGTGTGTGTTTGTCTGGGTTAACTGAACTGAATGGGTATCTGAACAGTTATCTAGGTGTAAATTGCAGGTGATTGAAAGGACTTAATAGCTGTGAGGTTTAAATTACTTGTAGAAAGATCTAGTAAGTATGGGGAGTAGCTTAGCTAGAAGGAAGCTACATTTAAAGACTGCCTTAGAAAGATTCTGCTAATAGCTTGGCAGAAGACACCAGGAGAAAGGACTGCTGTGTGACTGGACTTCTCTGCTGGGACTAAAGAAGAAGAACTTTTGTACTTGGACCTTTAATTTAGGGTAAAAAAAACCGAACAAAACAAAAAAAAAGTGTGTGTTTGTCTGGGTTAACTGAACTGAATGGGTATCTGAACATTATCTAGGTGTAAATCTCAGGTGATTGAAAGGACTTAATAGCTGTGAGGTTTAAATTACTTGTAGAAAGATCTAGTAAGTAGGGGGAGTGGCTTAGCTAGAAGGAAGCTACATTTAAAGACTGCTTTAGAAAGATTCTGCTAATAGCTTGGCAGAAGACACCAGGAGAAAGGACTGCTGTGTGACTGGACTTCTCTGCTGGGACTAAAGAAGAAGAACTTTTGTACTTGGACCTTTAATTTAGGGTAAAAAAAACAAACAAAACAAAAAAAAGTGTGTGTTTGTCTGGGTTAACTGAACTGAATGGGTATCTGAACAGTTATCTAGGTGTAAATCTCAGGTGATTGAAAGGACTTAATAGCTGTGAGGTTTAAATTACTTGTAGAAAGATCTAGTAAGTAGGGGGAGTGGCTTAGCTAGAAGGAAGCTACATTTAAAGACTGCCTTAGAAAGATTCTGCTAATAGCTTGGCAGAAGACACCAGGAGAAAGGACTGCTGTGTGACTGGACTTCTCTGCTGGGACTAAAGAAGAAGAACTTTTGTACTTGGACCTTTAATTTAGGGTAAAAAAAAACTAAAAAAACAAAAAAAAAGTGTTTGTCTGGGTTAACTGAACTGAACTGGTATCTGAACAGTTATCTAGGTGTAAATCTCAGGTGATTGAAAGGACTTAATAGCTATAAGGTTTAAATTACTTATAGAACGATCTAGTAAGTAGGGGGAGTGGCTTAGCTAGAAGGAAGCTACATTTAAAGACTGCCTCAGAAAGATTCTGCTAATAGCTTGGCAGAAGACACCAGAAGAACGGACTGCTGTGTGACTGAACTTCTGTACTGGGATTATTTTGCCCTCTTTCCCTCCCCTCCACCCCGCCACCCAAAGCTAGTTCTATTTTTATAGGCACAGGATTTGACTGACAAAAGGAACTTCCTGTTTGGGAGCAGGAAGTGAGTGATCACAGAACCACCAAAGGCCCACCATCCTAAAAGGGCAAGAGTAGCTCTCCGGCCCCCTCTAGCTGGTGGAGGTCTGCCTCTGAGCAAGTAAGTGGTATACTGAGAAATATAGGATATTCTTGTCTCAGAACAGGACAACCAGAAGCTTAAAGGTCACACAGGCAGAAAGTAAGGAGAGAGATAGAAAAAAAAAACAGAGGAAAGAGTAAGGATTGCAAACAGTTAAGGGGCCAGAAATAAGACATGATTGGAGTGGTGCAGTGCAGTGGCTGTGGAGCAGCAGTCTTGCGGGAGATGTTCTGGAGGATGCGGTGTTGTCCCATCTGCAGGCATCTCTCTGGGCTGAGGGAGGAGGTTGCTCATCTCCAGGCTGAGTTGGCCAGGATTTGTGGGACCTCCTCTTCCATCCAGGGACCACTAGTGCCACTGCCGTTGCCTCAGGGTTGCCAAGAAGAGGAGGCGGTTGGACCACAGTGGGCTCAGGGAGGGTGAGGGTGGTGGAACAGAAGCGCATCCCTCCAGTTGTACCTCTCCACAATTCCTATGCCATTCTGGCAAAGTGTGGTTCCTCTATGGAGGCACCCGCAGTGGAGACCAAGGAGGATGCTGGGAACCTCCACAAAGGAGACCCACAGGAGGGTGGCAGGGGACCCTGCAGGGGAAGGAAACAGCTCCTGGTGGGAGACTCCATTGTTAGGAAGGTAGAACTGGGGGAGGAAGGGGAGAGGGAGGTAAGGTGCCTGCTTGGCGCCATGGCTTGGAGGGACAGGGAGCAAATCCTCAGGATTGCCAGAGCAGCTGCACAGGGGAGGGAGCTGGATGTCACTGTCCACCTAGGGACAAATCACCTGGCTAAGAAAGGGATTAGAGAAGTGCAGGAAGAGTTTGTGGAATTGGGGAGGGGCCTTAGTCAAGTAGCACGCATGGTAACCTTCTCGGAGGTGCTGCCCATCTATGGCATAGGAGAGGCTAGGGTGTTCCGCACCATGGGATTCAATCAGTGGTTGAAAAACTGGTGTGGAGCTCAGGGATTTGGCTTCATTGGGGACTGGGGGTCCACCTGGAGTGATGCAAGCCTATACTGGCATGATGGGCTGCATCTGTCCGGGAGGGGAACCAGGATCCTAGGTGATAGGTTTAAATGCTTCATTGGCAAGCTTTTAAACTAGCCAAGGGGGGAGGCACTGGAAAGGAGCAGGGAAATCCTAGCCCCCCAAAAAATAATCACAGTAGTAAGTGCGGCAAACACCAACATAGAGGTGTCGATAGGGAGAAGGGCAGGGGTAAATGGAGAAAGTGACAAAGGCAAGAAGGACAGGGATGGGGCAAAAGGGAGTAAGGCCATCAGGAAATGGAGGGTAATGAGTACCAATGCCCGTAGTCTGGGCAACAAGCTCCCTGAGCTGGTGGCCTTGATCGAAGAGGGATGCCTGGATATTGTAGCAGTCACAGGAACATGGTACTCAGAGAACCATGACTGGGATGTTAACATACCAGGGTACATAACCTACAGGAGAGACAGGCAGGGGAGTAGAGGGGGAGGAATAGCTGTCTATGTAAAGGAAGGGATAAAAGCAACTGAACAAAAGAGTAAACAGGGAGGAGAGGAGGCACTGTGGGTCACCTTGGAGACTGGAAAGGGCATCACAATCCACACAGGGGTTGTGTACAGACCCCCATGTCAGGGGGAAGGAATGGACAAGGATATGATAGAAGGCATTCTTAGAATGGCAGAGAAAGGGGAGATACTGTTGATGGGAGACCTGAATATGCCAGATGTTAACTGGAGCACATTTGCTGCAGCCACATCCAAGAGCAGGGCCATTCTTGATGCCCTACAGGTGGCAGGCTTTAGACAGCTAGTTTCGGAACCCACTCGTGAGGAAGCAATCTTAGACCTCATACTCTCAAACGGGGGCAGTGAGAGGATCTCGGATCTAGAAGTGGGTTGCCATCTGGGGACAAGTGACCATCAAACAGTGTGGTTCACGTTAAACTCAGCTACAGAGTCAAGCCATACAAAAGTGAGGGTACTGGACTTTAGGAGGGCTGACTTTGGCAAGATGGGAGAGTGCCTCAGAAAAACACTAGCAAACAGGCTAGAAGGAGGTGTGGAGCAACAATGGGGAAATATCAAAACTGCCATCACAGAGGCAACAAGGTTCTCAAAAGAGGTGGCTGTGAGAGTCAGGAAGAAAAAGATAGCATTCCGGAAGTATAAGGAAACACAGAAGGAGCAGGACAGAGAACTGTACCAGTTAAGGCAGACGGAAGCAGTGAGGGAAGTTAGAATAGGAAAGGCCCAAACTGAGGAAAAGATAGCCAACTCAGTTAAGAAGGGGGATAAAACCTTTTATAGGTACATCAGCGAGCGTAGAAAGACAAAGGGAGGGATAGTGAGGCTGAATAGAATGAATGGTGGGTGGGCAGAGGGGGACAGTGAAAAAGCAGGGATACTGAATGAATATTTCTGCTCAGTATTCACAAAAGAGGAGGGGTAAGTGCCTAATCCAGTTAACAGAAGCACTCTTGATAGGGGGTCGATCCCAGTCCTTTCACAGAAGAAAGGGTTCTGCAAGAACTCCTAAAACTGAAGGTGGACAAAGCAATGGGTCCCGATGGAATTCACCCCAGAATTTTAAAAGAATTAAGGAGGAACTAGTGAAACCACTGGCTACTCTTTTAATAAATCAGGGAGGATGGTGGTACCCGAGGACTGGAGGAAGGCGGATGTGATTCCCTTCACAAAAGTGGGTCCAAGACAGAGGCAGGAAACTACAGACCTGTCAGTCTGACCTCTGTGGTAGGGAAAGTGATGGAGTCACTTCTGAAGGAAAGAATAGTTGAGTACCTAGAGGCCAGTGGAGCATAGGACCCAAGGCAGCATGGGTTCATAGCGGGAAGGTCATGTCAGACGAATCTAATAGATTTCTTTGACTGGGTGACCAAAGTAGTAGACCAGGGAGGGGCTGTGGACATGGCCTACCTAGACTTTAGCAAGGCATTTGACACAGTCCCACACAAAGATTAATAGTCAAATTAACCAGCCTGGGAGTGGGTCCCAGGGTGGTAGCCAAGTAAAACATTGGCTGCACAACAGGACACAGAAGGTAATTGTAAATGGAGTCCACTCTGAAGAAAGAGGGGTTACTAGTGGGGTACCGCAGGGTTCAGTATTGGGTCCAGTCCTTTTTATTGTCTTCATCAGTGACACTGCAGAGGGACTGGAAGGAAAAGTATACCTTTTTGCAGATGACACAAAGATCTGCAACAGGGTTGATACACAAGGAGGCGTGGAAAGGATGAAAAGGGACTTGGCAAGGTTGGAGTAATGGTCAGAAGTATGGCAGCTAGGATTCAATGCAAAGAAGTGCAAAATAATGCACCTGGGAACAAGAACCCAGGGAAGAATACACAATGGGTGGGGAGGTAGTAACAACAACAAAAAAGGAAAGGGACCTGGGGCTAATCATATCAGATGACCTTAAGGTTAGCAAGCAATGTGAGAAGGCAGTAGGGAGGGCTGGGGTATACTGGGATGTATAGGGAGAGGCATCACCAGCAGAAAACAGGAAGTTGTTATCCCTCTGTACAGACAGTTGGTGAGACCCCATCTGGAGTACTGTGTCCAGTTCTGGAGACCCCATCTCCGCAAGGACATAGACAGGATAGAGGCAGTCCAGAGGAGGGCAACTAAAATGGTGCAGGGTCTGCAAGAGAAGCCGTATGAGGAGAGACTAAAGGAGCTTAATATGTATACCCTTGAGGAAAGAAGGCAGAGGGGGGACATGATAGAAGCTTTTAAGTACCTCAGTGGAATCAACAAAGTCCAAGAGGGTAGCATCTTTCAGAAAAAGAGACTTGCAAGAACAAGGGGACACAATTTAAAGATAGAAGGAGGGCGGTTCAGGGGCAATGTGAGGAAGTATTATTTCACAGAGAGGGTAGTGGATGCATGGAACAGCCTTCCTGAGGAGGTTGTGGGGTCTAAAACTGTGGGAGAATTCAAGAATGCATGGGACAGACATAAGGCAATTCTTGTGGGGGGTAGGAAGAAATAGGCTGTTAGTTAACTAGGGTCTGCGGCCTATCCTGTAGGTAGGGAAATGGGCAGACTAGATGGGCCAAGCGGTCCTTATCTGCCGTCAAAGTCTATGTTTCTATGCTCCCATCCGGTTTCGCGGTGCTTGGCTTTTTCAAGGGAACACAAGTGAAAGAATCAAACACACTTAAATATACATATCCACCTGTCAAAAGAGCTAACTAATTGCAAGATCATAATTAATTTAAAGTGACAAGTGCACAAATACTTTTACCACACACCCAAGGATGAACTTATACAAACACACAATAGCTAATTAACCTGACTATTGAGAATGATATTCACTATAACATCTCAATTATTATCCATATCATATTTTTATAAGTATCATGGTCTATTATTTATTTGTATATCCTTTCTGTTATTTAACATATTTAGACCACATTTTCTCAGCACAGGATTTTATAGCTATAATAACAAATGGTGGCATGATGAAATACCTGAACTATAATACTTATCCCCATTTTAAATGGGAAGATTATTCTAAGGGGGCATATTTTGAATACATAATGCTATTTTTATATAGATTCCCCATCCAGGACTGATTCTTTTATTCTCAAAATGCATTGTTACCTCTAAAAAGCTTATAGTCTGTAAATTTCCTCTTATATCTTATAGATCTGTTTCTATACAAATTGCTGTTATCCTTACTATTCCTATCTGGAGTTTGGAAAGGAGTTTGGGAGGATAAGGGACTGTATGCCAAGGACAGGCTTCATCTTGCCCCATTAGGGAAGGAAGTCCTTAAACAGGGGATGGCTGACTACATTCAAGAAAGGTGGGGTTTAAACTTGTGAGGGGAGGGATAAGGGAGGGCTGACCAGAAGCCCTCTCCTCCAGATAAGGGAGTAGCCTTCAAGCCCAAGGGGAGGGAAACAGACTGGGGTGGAGGTTTCAGGAGAAGCAGAGGAGGATGGAAGTATAAGGAATCTGGGTGGGGTTCGACAAAGAGGATTAGGAATAAGGGTGGGGTTGGTGTTAGTAAATGCCAGGAGCTTGGGAAACAAGTTGCCAGAGTTCCAGGCCGTGCTGTTCGGGGGTGGATGTGGCGGCGGTCACGGAGACGTGGGCCAACAAAAACCATGACTGGGACCTAAACGTGCAGGGGTACACTATGCTTAGGAAGGATAGAAAGGAGGGCAGAGGGGGTGGAGTGGCTATGTTCATTAGAGATGACATAGAAATTGCTAGGGTAGAAGAGGCAGAGGGAAACGTGGAGGCCTTATGGGTCACCTTACGATCCCCAGCAGGAGATAAGGTCAAGCTGGGTGTAGTATATAGGCCCCCCGGGATGAGTGATGTTCTAGAGGATGATTTGCTGGACATCATTGCCCAGTGTGGACCAAAGGGAAGGAGTGGTGTTGATGGGGACCTTAATAGCCAGGTACAAACTGGAATCATGTCTCCTAAGGTGGCCAAGGAGCAGAGGCTGCTGGAGCTGACTTCCAGGATGTGTTCTTAACACAGCATGTGATGGAGCCCACAAGAGAGGGCATGTCCTGGACGTGGTTCTGGCAGATGGGGATCTGGTAAGGGACCTGGTTGTAGAGGACCCCTGACTGGGAGTGACCACAATACTGTCTGGTTTCAAATAAGCATGGGGGAGGGTGAGATCTAGGACACTGGCAGTGGACTTCAGGGGCAGACTTTGTGGGCATGGGAAATATTCTCAAGGATCACTTGAAGGGATTACATCAATGACAAGTTTGGAAAGGAGATGGGAGGTCATAAACAGGGACTTCATGAGGCAATCAGGATCTCGCTGAAGTTGAAACGTAAAGAGCAAGGTCACATAAACCATGCTGGTGTCAGTGAGGCACAGGTAGTGGTCTGGAGAAAGAAGGCGCCTACAAAAAATATAAAACAACAAGAGGGGATAAGGATAAGGAAATGTACCATCTTGCATCTAGAAAAGTCACCCGGATGGTGAGGGGAGCAAAGTCCAGCAAGAGCAGGGCTGGCACAGGGATACATGGAGGGAAAAGGGTTCTTCCGTACATTGGGGAGCGAGAAAAACTAAGGGCCATCTCAGCAGATTGAGATCAGAAGGAGGGTGGGTGGAAGAGGCGAGGGACCAGGCAGAGGTATTTAACGAGTACTTTGCCTCTGTGTTCACTAGGGAGGGGATGATATCTACAAAGCAAGGCACCAAGGGGATAGAAGCGGCAGTGAGGGATCAGGGAGCAACAGAAATGGAGCAAGAGGGAGGGAGAGGTACCTAGGGTGTCACATCTGATAAGGATAAAAGGCCAGTAAGGTGGAGGGACGGATGATGCTATCTCCACCAAGGGTGTGGTTAGCCCTCAAGGCCCTAAAAAGACAAATCTCCTGGGCCAGATGGCATTCATCCGAGAGTACTATGGTAATTGGCGGACATACTGGCTGCACCCCTGGCGGAGCTCTTCAACAGGTCACTTGAGACAGGGAGGGTACCTAGGGATTGGCGAGAGGCACATGTTGTGCCAATCCATAAGGGGGGGTCGAGGGAAGTACCAGGTAACTATAGACCCATCAGTTTGACCTCAGTGGTGGGAAAATTAATGGAGAGTATACTAGAGGAACGATTGGGGGTGTACTTGGAGGAGGTGGGAAGTCTGGATAGTCGGCAACATGGGTTTGTGCCAGGTAGATCATGTCAGACCAATCTTGTGGAGTTCTACAAATGGGTAACATCAGAACTGGACAGGGGAAAGCCTGTGGATGTATTATTCTTGGACTTCAGCAAGGCGTTTGACTCTGTCCCCGAAAATGATCTGGTGGAGAAACTGATGGGGTTAGGAGTAGGCCCTTTGATGGTCAGATGGATTGAAAACTGGCTAGCTGGACGCACCCAGAGAGTAGTGGTCTGTGGGGAGTTCTCGAACCCTAGAGAGGTTGGTAGTGGGGTACTGCAGGGCTCGGTCCTGGGTCCGATCCTGTTTAATGCATACATATCGGACATCAGGGAGGGTATAGGGTGTGAAATGAGTCTCTTCGTGGATGACTCCAAGATGGTAGCAGTAGTTGAGGGAGAAGAGGGGAGGTTGACCCTGCAAGGGGACCTGGACACCCTGGAAAGCTGGGCTCACACATGGAAATTAAATTTCAATATCACCAAGTGCAAGGTGTTGCATCTTAGTCAGGGAAACCCTAAACACAGGTACACCCTGGGAGGGGAGGCGCTGGAGGCCTCAATAGGGGAAATAGACCTAGGGGTCATGGTGGATGCATGTATGAATAACTCTGAGCAGTGCAGGAGAGTGGCTAGCAAGGCAAACAGGATGTTGGGATGCATCATAAGGGGATCACCTCTAGGAGCAAGGAAGTGATTCTGCCGCTGTACAATGGACTGGTTAGACCACACCTTGAGTACTGTGTACAGTACTGGAGACCACACTTGGAAGAGGGACATACAGCTCCTGGAGAGGGTACAGAGGAGGGCAACTAAGATGATACGAGGGCTAGGGGATTTGACGTATGAGGACAGACTTGAGGAGCTCTGCCTGTTTTCATTGGAGGAGAGGAGAGGAGAGACGGGAGACATGATTGAGGTCTTCAAGTACCTCAAGGGAATAAATAGGGTAAACATGGAGGGGATCTTTAGACTAAAGCAGGGAGGTATCACCAGAGGGCATGGTTTGAAGTTGGAAGGTGGAAGGGTGAGGGGGGAAAGAGGAGGAGGTTTTTCACTCAGAGGGTGGTGGACCCTTGGAATGCACTGCTTGGTGAGCTGGTTCAGAGATCCACAGTGTAGGGCTTCAAGAGAGGGTGGGACAGACACAGAAAGTGGATGTATCAGATGATGGCCTGTCCCAGGGGGGTGGGGATGGATGGTAGGGGTTTCTGGAGCACAAGGGACGGGAGGGCCTTGGCACCCAACTAAGGATCTGAGGTTCGAGCAGACTCGATAGACCGTAAGGCCTAATCTGCTGGCAAATAGTATGTTAGTATCTGTATGTGCATAATATATATTATAAAATACATAACTTTGATGACCATCAATATTATCTCCTTTCATAACTGTACAGCATACATATTAGTGTTTATTCAAAAGTGGCATTATGTCCAATTTCTCATTTAAACCTGGATCATATAAAGCTCCCAGCTGAAAAATCCACAGTGCTTCCTCTGTATGACAGAATGTTATCCAGGTTATCGCCTCTTTTCCCTACATAACATTTTTCTGTGCCTTTGAAGGAGAATTTATGGA
Organism: Neoceratodus forsteri; assembly: GCA_016271365.2. NCBI lineage: Eukaryota > Metazoa > Chordata > Ceratodontiformes > Ceratodontidae > Neoceratodus > Neoceratodus forsteri. Next base: position 1,737,331,226 of record CM057449.1, read on the forward strand.
CATTCTTATCATTACTCTCAAACACATGAACTGCTAGAGCATTTCTAAGATCAATATTTTCTATTGCTCTCATGTGTTCCCCCACCCGCACCTTCAATTGTCTAGTGGTTTTACCCACATAGAACTTATTGCAGGTGCAGGTTGCCATATACACCACATATGCACTGTCCCAAGTAATAACGTTTCTGATGTTATACACCTTAGTAGCATTTGGACTGGTAAATAGTGCATTTTTTTCCATCACCAAGCAGTATTTGCATTTACCACATTTATAATTGCTGGCTGGCAAATCTGGTAGACATAACTGTCTGTTGTTTTCTATGGGCTGAAGACTGTGTGTCAACATATCCAGCAAATGTCTACCTCTTTTATAACTAAATCTGGGCATTGAATGACAAATCCTACCCAAAATTGAATCAGAACATAAAATATTCCAGTGTTTTTTTAATAATATTCCTCACTTCTTGGGATTTATTTCCAAAAGTTGTAACGAAATTCAGGCCCTGATTCTCATTCTCTTTTTCTTTTTCTTGTCTTGGTTGTTTAATCAATTCATCTCTATTTTTCAATTTTACTTCTGTTTCTGCCTTATTTAGCACTTCCTGACAGTACCCTCTGCGCTGAAATCTCTTTCTCATTTTACCACATTCATTTTGAAAATCTTCCTCCTCACTGCAATTCCTTTTAACTCTTAGGAATTGGGATTTAGGAATACTATTTATCATATGCTGTGGATGACAGCTTGTCGCATAGAGGACTGTATACCTATCTGTCTCCTTATGGTACTTATTAGTCCTAATTGTACCATCTGCTTTTTTAGAAATTGACAGGTCTAGGAAACATATCTCACTCATGCTAGCATGAACTGAAAATTTTAAATTAGGGTTGGTGTATTCCATCCACTCCCTAAATTTCTCCAGTTCATCTCTGCGTCCTTTCCATACCATTATGATGTCATCTATAAAACACCACCATCTTATGGTAAAAAAGATAAGTCTCTGGGCATAAGACATTTGTTCTCTCCCAATATCCTAAATAAAGGTTGGCATAATTGGGGACAAAAGAAGCCCCCATAGCCGTTCCTTTAGTCTGAAGATAACAAAGGCCTTGAAATAAAAAAGACATTTAATTTCAGCATCAGGTGGGCATTCTCGCATAGAAAGTCAATTAAATCAGGATCAAAATCTGTACCACTTTTCAACCAATATCTAAGGGCCTGAATTCCATCTTCATGTGTAATATTTGTATAAAGTGATTCTATATCAAAAGTTACTAAAAACCAGTCTTGCTCTAATTGTATCTCATTTAGTATTCCTAAGACTTGAGTTGTATCTTTCAAGTAAGCTGGTAATTGAGGCACCAATTCCTTAATATGCACATCTACAAATTAGGATGTAGGTTCCAACAGACTCCCTATCCCCGACACTATTGGCTGTCCCGGTGGTTCAATCAGTCCTTTATGGACTTTGGGGAGTGTGTAGAAACATGCTGTCACTGGATGTGTCACTCTCAAAACTTCATGTATGGTTTGAGTAATAATTCCTTTATCTAGTGCTTCATCTAATAAACTGTCCACTAGATGTTTGAAATAAATTGTAGGATCTCCCTTCATTAATTCATAATGATCACTGTTACTCAATTGTCTAAGACATTCTTGTACAATATATATTTATATGTGTCTCGTATAACCACTGCACCACCCTTATCGGCCCTTTTGATTGTAATGGTCTTATCAGCCTCTAGTGCTTTAATTATATTTCTCTCCTTTTTAGTAATATTCATGTGTTGTTTGCTCTCCTGTTTTTCTTGAAACAGTTTTCTAAATTCATTCTCACATACTTTTTCAAACACCAAAACACTAAGATTATAGGGGGGAAAGTAAGAGCGTGGTTTAAATTTTTGTAAGTCTTATGTCCTGAACCGTCACTTTATTTATTCCTACTTCTGATGTCATATTTTCTTCTTCCAAACTGTAAGTGGACTGCTTTTCAGTTAAATCACTTCCTATCCCAGATATTTCTAATAGATTATCAGCAATTTCAGGAATACAGCCAACTTTCACCATAGCTTCACTTTCCCTCCAATGAGCTTTTAGATTGAAATTTCTAGTGAACCGTTTAAAGTCCAGAAAAAATTCAAAAGGCAAAGTTGCTGAAGTTGGAACAAAAGTCAATCCTTTATGTAGTATCTTTATTTCTGAATCATTTAAAGTTCTACTAGATATGTTAATTACATTTACTTCTAGGGACATGGATATGTTGTTCATCCACACTCATTGGCAGGTATCCTTGCCGCTTTAAATCTTGCCGGAAGGTCTTCAAGCTTGCTCCTCCCACCCACCCGGGTGGTATAACTCTCGGCTCCGCCCCATGACGCCAGATCTTCCTTACCGGTTGGAAGCTCAGGTTCCCTCCTTAACGCTCTCGTTTGAGACTGGTTCCTATTTCTCCGTTTTGCGGATTTAAAAATAAATTTTGCGAAAAAGACTTCAGTCTTCGATCCCTCGCGGCTGCGATGGACAAATCGACTCCCGGATTTCGGAGATGCCCATGCGGGCAGAAGATGTCTCGGACGGATCCACACTCCACGTGTGTCTACTGCTTAGGCCTTGAGCACGACCCGCAGGCTTGCGACCTGTGCTCATCTTTCTCGGCCTACGTCCTCGAAGACCGTGCTGCCCGATTGCAACTGGGCCGTCCCGAGAAGCGTTTCCCTCCGGTGAAGTCCAAGGAGGCCCGGTTGGCGGTGTCCGCGGTGGCGGGCTCGGCGGATCAGCTCGAGCGGATGGTCGCCCTCGAAGAGGAGGCGGCGCGGGCCGTATCTTCCTCGGCCGCTGCATTTATCCCGCTCTCTCTGGGTTCTTCCTACGCGGCTTCTTTTAGGAGCTTTGTCTGTCCCTCTCCACTAAGGGAGAAGGGCCTCACGCCTGCTGGACCTTATTCTCGGTCCAAAAGAAGGACAGGGTAAGTCCCTCCGTCGGCTCTTGGGAGGCCCAGGAAAGGTCCCTCTCCCGAGTCGTCGACCGTCGGCCGGTGGGCCGCTCGGCCGACCACTGGCCTCACGGTGTCCCGTCAGGCCAGTTGACCGAGACTCCCACCGACGAAGTCGAGATTTTTCTCGACCCATTGGACGGGCTGTCGCCTTTAGCAGCCGAGATTCCCCTCTCCCCGGTTCCCCCGGGAGGAGTTGGGATCCCGTGGGCTCGCCTGTGCCTCCGGTTCCGGAGCCCTCGGATGGACCATCCGAGCCGAAGGGAGTGCCGGTTCCGGCCGACACCTCCCCGCACCGACCTCGGAAATTCCGGGACTCTCAGTCTCGGTCTCGGACTTCTTCGCGGTCCAGCTGATCCCACCGTCATAGGCGGTCTCGGTCTCGGCACCGCGGTAAGCGGCGTCACCGCTCGTCCTCCTCCTCCTCCTCGGACGAGGGGAGGCTTCGGCGTAAATTACGTCGACGGTACGAGGACCTCATGTTGCAACAGCTCCTCCTGGCCGGGAGTAAGCCGACCCCGTCGCCTTCCCCGGCCATTAAGTGGCTGTCACCGGAGCGGCCGACACAACCCCTCGACTTATCCGAGGAGCCTATACCCAGGCCGGTTGTTCGGCCAAAACCAGCTGCTCCACCGATTCGGTGGAACCTCCGCTCCACAGCCACCTATTGGGGCTCACCAAGGATTCTCGGTCGGCTAAGGGTCTACCCCATCGGTTGTCAGTTACCCTCACTCCCGACCGACCTCGGCAGGTGAAGGGTGGCTCAGGCCAGAGGCAGCTCTTGAGGACTCTTCCGAGTCCGAAGATGATTCCTCCTTTTCTCCAAGCGACTGGACTTGGAGTCTTCAGGAGGTCAGTCAATGGGCGATAGCCCGCGTCCCTTCCTAGGACTGCTTCGCTCATCTCGGAGTCCACCGGGATGGAGCTCGAACCCGTTCCAAACGGGCCAGGTATCCTCTCACGGAGATTCTGGACCGGGGATTCTCCGGACGGAGGCCTTTCCGTGGCGAGGCCATAGTGGAGTCCGGCACTGGAGCTTTGGCAGCGCCCTGCTTCCTGCCCTGCGCCTTGCCAGGATGGCCAGGAAGTATCACGGTCCCTCCGGTTCCTTGTCGGTTTTTGAACACCCCTCTGCTGAAGGGTTGGTTACCGACAGCGTTTCAGTAGCGCCGGCAACGCCAGGGATGTGGACAAACCTCCTGACAAGGAGTCCAAGAAATTGGACTATGTCGGGCGAAAAGTCTGCTTCGTCCCTCTCGGCCTTCGCCAGGCCAGTTCGGCCCGTCCTCATGGCACATTTTTCTCATGCCCTGTTGGCTCCCTGGATGAGGTCATCCCTCATCTTCCGCCGATCTGCAGACTACGGTTAAGCAGGTGCGGGACCAGGGCAGGGCAGTGGCCAAACAGCAGCTCCAGACTGCTTTGGATATAGGGGACTCATGTGCCAGATCGGTGGCGGCCGCGGTGGCTATCGTCGGCGGAGCTTAGCTGAGGATATCCACCTTTACCGGATACCAGCACAAGTTGGCGGATGTTCCCTTTTGGGGACTGACCTCTTGACCCTGGGGTGGAAGGTCACCTGCAGAGGATCGAGAAGTCCAATGCTACCTTGGACTCGGTCTCTTCCTCAGAAGGACAAAGGCCCAAGCCACAGCCTAAGCCCTTTACGTCCTCTGTGCCCCAGCCTTCAGCCCAGCAACGTCAGGGCCAGCAGGCTCGCCTTGCATCCCAAACCCAAGCCGCCGGGTTCTCTAACAGGGAGGCAGGAGGAAAGGCCCAGGAGGTCCCTCGGCCGGTCCCTCCTCCAAGCCTGCCAGTGACGGGCTGAGGGGTGTCGCCCCCATCCCCGTCACCTTACCCCTGGTCCCCCGTGGGGGGACGGCTCCGGCACTTCCGTTCCACCTGGTCCGCTGTTACCACGGACAGGTGGGTCTTGGAGGTGGTGGGAAGAGGCCTGCCTCTGGAATTCGAGCAGGTACCACCCTTCAGAGCCGTCGCCCCTCGGGGGCTCGGGTCCCCAGCCTCACTGGCGGCTCGTCGAGCCGACATCGCTCTCCTCCTCCAGAAGGAGGTGATAAGAGAGGTGGTGGACCCTCCTTCAGGCCCAGGGTTTGTGTCCAGGTACTTCCTGGTTCCGAAGCGGACGGGGGGCTGGCGCCCCATTCTCGACCTACACGACCTAAACAAGTTCCTAAGGTCTCTGAACCTTCAGGATGGTCACTCTGGCTCAGATAATACCATCCTTGGAGCAGCGTGTGGTTCTGCTCTCTGGACTTGCAGGGGCGCGTTTTTCCGTCCCTATCCGTCCAAATCTCACCAGAGATTCCTTAGCTTCGGCCGGAAGAATCCCTTTTGAGTTCAAGCCATGCCCTTCGGCTTGTCTCCAGCTCCCAGGGTCTTCACCAAATGCATGGCAGTGGTGACAGCATTCCTGCGGCGCCGAGGGGTCCGGGTGTACCCTTACCTGGACGACTGGCTGATAGCAGCTCCCTCCAGGAAGGAGGCGGAGTGGTCCAGAGATCTGGCCCTCCAGGTCTGCTCTCAACTGGGCCTCCTTATCAACGGGGCCAAGTCGGAACTCGAGCCAAAGCAGGTGATTCTATTCATCGGGGCGCAGCTCGACTCTCTTCGAGCCAGAGTGCGGCTCCCGGCGGACAGGGCTGGGGTTCTTTCCTCCTTTGCCCGATCATTTCTGGTTGGGCAATTGCGCCCTGCCCGGGACTTCCTGCGCCTCCTGGGTCTCATGGCGGCCTGCACCAGCGTGGTCCGTTGGGCCCGCTGGAACATGCGTCCCCTTCAATGGGGACTGGCCAGCCAGTGGTCACAGCGCTGCGATCCTTTGGACCAGCTTGTGTCGGTGACTCAGGGATGTGGGCAGCTCTCCAGTGGTGGACCGTTCCAGATCATTTGCAGGAGGGCATCCGTTCGTCCGCCCGAGCCGGCGGTCTCTCTATTGACCGATGCCTCTCTGATGGGTTGGGGTGCCCATCTGGGGAACACTGGCTCATGGCCTCTGGTCCCCGGGAGTCCGATGCCACATCAACCTGCTGGAGCTCTTGGCGGTCCGCCAGCTCTCACCGCCTTTGCTCCGTTCCTCCGGGGTCAAGTGGTCCGAGTCAGGCGGACAATACCACGACCATGTTCTATCTAAACCGCCAGGGCGGGACGCGCTCCATGCTTCTATGCAAGGAAGCTCTCCGCATTTGGTCACTCGTGCGCAGCCTGGAGGCGGATCTCCTAGCCATTCATGTGGCAGGAGCCTCCAACACCCTGGCCGATGCCCTGAGCCGGATAGGGGCTGCATCCCACGAGTGGTCTCTCCTGCCGGAGGTAGTACAGCATCTGTTCTCCCATTGGGGCACACCTCAGGTGGACCTGTTCGCCTCCAGGGAGAACGAGCTGAGACTGTTCCATGCCCGCCCTCAGCAGGGCTCGCTGCAGGGGATGCCTTCTCGAGGCAGTGGACCCCGGCCTCTTTACGCCTTTCCCCATTTCCTTGATCCGAAGGTGCTTCTCAAGGCGAGGAGGGACAAGGCGCAGGTGATTCTGATAGCCCCAGACTGGCCTCGCCAGTTCTGGTACCCAGATCTCCTCAGTCTCAGCTCCAGGACTCCGCGGCAGCTTCCAGCTCGCCCGGACCTGCTCTCAGTCAATCAGGGGAAGGTGTTCCATCCGGACCTTCAATCCCTGCACCTGACGGCCTGGTTCCTGAGCGGCTAGAGTTCCAGGCCTTGGGTCTTTCCGACGAGGTCCTCAATGTAGTTGAGGCGTCCCGTAAGGAGTCGACCAGAAAATGCTATGCCTTCAAATGGAAAAGGTTTTCCATTTGGTGTCAGGGCAAGGGCTTGGACCCTTCCTCCTGTTCCTTGGCAAGCATCTTGGACTATTTATGGTCCCTTTCTAACAAGGGCTTAGTCGACGACCTAAGGGTGCACCTGGCAGCCATCTCTGCTTACCGAGCGCGGGCGGGAAGCAGTCGATGTGCGCGGGAGAAGGTGGTCTGGCGCTTTTCAAGGCCTTGATCACATTTCCCCTCAGTGCGGGAACCCCCCACCTCCGTGGGATCTACTGCTGGTACTGGCAAAGCTCATGGGCAAGCCATTCGAACCTATGCACAGGTGTGCTCTCTCTCACCTGTCGTGGAAGACCGCCTTCTTGGTGGCTATCCGTCAGCCAGAAGGATGGGAGGCTCAGGCGCTTTCCATCGAGGTCTCCTTACCTGGTCTTCCACAGGGACAAGGTTGTCCTCGCCCCACCGAAATTCCTTCCAAGGTGGTGTGGGAGTTTCACCTTAACCAGGTGTTGACTCTGCGGTGTTCTACCCCAATCACACCTCGGAGGCCGAATATAGGCTCCATACTTTGGACCCTAGAAGGCGCTCGCTTATTATAAAGGGCTGCGGCTGAAGGTCGGGAGAGGTTAGCAGCTGTTTGTCACCTCGCTGAAGCCGCACCTGGCAGACCTGCAGCCAAGCGGACGATAAGCAGGTGGGTCACTTCCTGCATAGATCTCTGCTATAAGTTGGCGGGCATGGAGCCTTCCAGAGGGATAAGGCTCATTCTACCCGCCATACTGCTGCAACGTGGCTGCTTCCAGGGACGTCCCTATCCAGGAAATCTGCAGGGCTGCTACCTGGAAGTCAGCAAACACCTTCATTACCCATTACCACATCGACCTTGAGTCACGCTGGGATGCTGGTTTTGGGGCCTCGTTTCTCAGTCTCTCTTTCCCAAGTAAGTATTGGGGTGTCGTCTTGCCTCCCTCCTCCCGGAGAACTGCTAGGAGTCTGCCAATGAGTGTGGATGAACAACATATCCATGTCCCTAGAAATACAGGTTACTCACCTGTAACAGGAGTTCTAGGAATGGTATATATTGTTCATCCTACATTTCCGACCTCCCGGCTTGACGCACAACCTGAGCTTCCAGCGGGCAGATCTGGCGTCATGGGGCGGAGCCGAGTTATACCACCCGGTGGGTGGGAGGAGCAAGCTTGAAGACCTTCCGCAAGATTTAAAGCGGCAAGGATACCTGCCAATGAGTGTGGATGAACAACATATACCATTCCTAGAACTCCTGTTACAGGTGAGTAACCTGTATTTCTCCTTCGTTGATCTGTTGCCCCCCATTCCCAAGCCTCTGCGTGGTTGTTCTTTTCTTCCCTCCACGGCTGGTTCTTTTTTTCCCAGTACTCCTGTTAGTTGCTTGGCACTTTGAAAGCTCACTGTTCTCTGTGTTCTTAAATTCATATGTGGTCCCGAATCCGGGTCCATCGATGTCATATCTTCCTCGAAAAAATCCTCCAGTACTTCACTATCAGAGCCACTTGCACTAGTTGAGGTATAGTTTGAGGTGCTGGGGGAAGGGCTTTGTGACTTTAGTATAGATTTTAACTGTTTTTTTTTTTTCTTGTTATAACTCTTATTGTAATTCTTTTTGTTGTGGTAGCCGAATTTAGGCCACACAAATACATTTCCTTGGACATAGTCATTTCTGTCTCTCTCATATTTTTCTCTCTTTTGTTCCTTAAGTCTTGTGTCTTGTTTATCTAATTTCTCTTTCAGCTTTTTTTCCAATTCCTGAAACTGGGGATCTCCTTTAAATTCTACTACTTGTTCTTCTCCTTGTTTTAATTCTTCCTGTAATGCTGGTTGTTGTCTCATATAGTCTCTCACCACACATTTAGTCAGAGCTGTAGAGCCCTCCTGTTGTGCTGCTTCCCAGTCGGCTCTAAATTAATCTCTTTCCTGTCCATATCCTGCTTTTTTAGTTACCCTTAGCCCCCTTGGGATTCTTTCAACTTTTAAAGCTGCTTCCAGATAGCTTTTATGCCAGAAATTACGTCTTGCTTTTAATGCTATTCGTTCTAAATGTTGAAAAGCACCATGAATTGACCAACGCCTAAGGTTGTCTTATATTTGTGAGAACAGGGTTTCATAGTTCACTTTATATAGGTTTTTAAGATCAGGTAAGAGTTTAATCCCCAGATAAGTAATGTATGGGCAGTCACATTTAAAGGGGTATTTATTCTGAATAGACTGCGGAGAGGAATAGTTTATTGTCAAAGCTTCGGACTTATCCTGGTTTATTTTATAACCCAAAGCCTTTTCAATCTGGGCCAGGCATTCCTATAAAACTGGTAGGGAGGAGTCCAGTTGTGTAATGTAGAAAAGCAAGTCGTCGGCATAATAAGCCAATTTGTGTTGAATGTTATTAACCATATAGCCCCTTAGTTGTTTGGTCTGTCGTAGATATTGTGCTATGGGTTCTGCATATAATGCAAATAAGTAAGGTGATAATGGACAACCCTGGTGTGTCCCACAACATAGGGGTAAACATGCCGAGTGGTTACTGTTGATCTTTACCATTCCGGGTTGGTATAAAGGCCTTTAACATTATCTTTAAACTGAAGAGAGAATTCAAACTGAGTAAGGGTGTACTGTAGAAAATTCCAAGGGACCCGATCAAATGCCTTTTGTGCATCTAAGCTAAGTATTAAAAGGGGAGAAGTGTTAACCTGTGCATGTTCCATTATATATAAAGTGTGTTTTATATTGTCGGTGGTTTGCCGTGTTTTTATGAAGCCAGATTGATCTGTATGTATTAAGGGTGGGAGAATGTCATCCATTCTGTGGGCTAGAATGCTTGTACTGTATAAATCTTATAATCTTGATTAAGTACGGATATTAGCCTGTATGATTCACATAAATGAGGGGGCTTCTGTGGTTTCAGTATAGCCAAAATGACTGCATGTCTCCAAGAGACAGGGTATTCCACATTGTCATGACTAGCCTGTTGTGTATGTAATCCTCCCCCTGTCTAGTACTCTGTACCATTACTGTTTTTGTGTCTGTAATTTGTCCCATGATGTGGAACCTTTGTAAAAGAGCCATGGCTCAAAGGTAATTTCTGAATCTATAAATATAAAAAATAAATAAAGTAAGGGTTCATGTATCAAGTCTAGAGTTCCCTTGTAAAATTCCACCCCAAAACCTCCAGGGCTGGACTTTTCCCATTTTTCAGGTTCCATACTGTAGTTATGAGATCTTGGGAGGTAGCGAGGGCTGTTAATCTGTCTTGCTGGGTAGAAGTTGGTTTGGACAATTTTAAACCAGAAAAAAAGGAAGTAATGTGGTGTAGATCTGGGGTAGAAGAGTCAGCATATAATTTTTGATAAAAGTGCTGGAAGGACTCAAGAATTTGTTCGGTGGACTGCTGAAGTTGTCCTGAACATGGATCTCTAATTTTAGGGACTGTTGTTAACTGGATCTGATGATGAAGATGGTAGGCCAAGACCTGGGAAGCCCTAGCACCTCCCTTGTAGTATTTCTGGTGTAACCACGGCAGTGCTTGCTCGGTGCAAGCCATCAGGAGGCGCTGTATTTTTTTCTGTATCTGCGTCAGTCTGTCTACGAAGATCCTTTTTGAAGGCCTGGTGGGAAACAGAGATTTTGACATGATGAGGGAGGGAGTTCCAGATTTTAGGGGCAGATACGGCGAAGAAGAGATCACCCATTTTAGTGGAGCATCTGGGAATTGCAAGACAGGATAGATCTGAGGGGATAAGCTGGGTCAGGCAAGACTAACAAGGCTGCAAGGGTCTCAGGGGATCCAGTGCTAACTATTTTGTCAATTAGACAGCCAATGGCGAAGAGTCGGTGTGAGGATGGAGAAAGCCAACCAAGACGGGCATAAAGCTGGCATCGGTGGGTCAGTCTGGGAGCAGAGAGAGCAAATCTACATATGTTGTTGTAGCAGGTGCTCCATTTTAGGAAGGCGCCTTTGCCAGCACTGAGATAGGCTACAGAGCCATAAGTCAGACACGGACGGAGGTATCCTTGTGCAACAGCCAGTCTGGTTGCATCATTGAGGGAGGACCTGATTTTGTAAGCTAGACCTAGTTTGGTGTTCACCACCTTTCTGATGGTAGCTATATGCAGGTTAAAACTGAGAGATGCGTAGATAGTAACCCCGAGATACTTGAAAGAGTAGACCATCTCTAATGGGGAGCCATCAAGACTGTGAATTGAAAGGGCTGTGGTACAAGATTTTAGTCTGGGGGAGGAGTCAAAGAGCATGATCATGTTTTTTTTGGTGTTGAGTAACAGCTTGTTTTGTAGCAACCAGGAGTGTAGATCATCAAAGTCAGTTTGAAGATTGGCATTTATGGAGAGCAGGTCTTTGGCACTTCAGTAGAGCACCATGTCATCAGCGTATTGGATCATGGAACAGGAGCAGGGCAGAGATGGCGGGTTGTTAATAAAGAGGGAGAAAAGCAAGGGGCCAATTATAGATCTTACTTCAAGAGGGCTCTTGCAGTAGGTATTCACATGTAGGACTAACCCGCCAGGCGTCAGGACCCCATGGAAAAATTTCTAGCTAGCAGTCCCTAGCAGAGGACTACCCCCATGTCAGGTGACCGGCGTCAATACGACGTCAGTATAAAGGGGCGGTCCCCCATGCCTGCCTTCCAGTTCTTTCCCGCTGTTCGCTTGTGAAAGTTCCTCGCAGTAGAACAGCACTCGTCAGTCATTTGTCGGTCCCTAAGTTTTCAAACTTTTCAACCTATTTTCTCTGTCTTTCGATTTTACTTCATGATTCACTGTGTATGTCGTCCCGGACGCCCTCCAAATTGCATAAGAATAAGTGCGACTTGTGTGGTTCCTAACTTCCACACAAAGATGGAGACTCCTTGTGCCTCTTCTGTCTGGGTCCAGACCACCCTGTGGAGAAGTGCCAGCACTGCCAGAAATTTAACTCCGCTATCCACAAAAGAAGGCAGCAGTCCCTGGAAGCTCATATCCTAAAGAAGAAAATGACCTGCATGGAAAAAGAGCTAAAGAAACTCAGGCAGGCATCCAGTTCCCCTGAAGGTCACTAGAAAAAAACGCGACAAGGAGAAGTACCAAGAGCGGGAACCGGCTTTCACAGCACTTAAGATAACGTCCCCTCTGGGGGATCGCTCCATGATGACCGTCTTGGTGGTTACCAAGAAGGCATCACCCCTCCTGTCTGGCTCGCGTTCGGGCCCTTCAGGAGCCTCTGGGGCAAAGACGGCCTCTGCTCTCATGAAGGCCGCTTCTTCCAAGCGGCCTTCGGGTCAGAGCGGGTCCGGTAAGTCAGACGTCGGTCCCACCTACGCTCGTCCGGACAAGGCTGCTAAGCCGCTTACTCCTTCGGGGGAGCACCCAGCCATAACTCCGCCCAACAAGGTTGCATCTCCTGCGTGGCCTTCCTCGGGCAGGGAGTCTGACAAGTCGGACGCTGGCTCCTTTGAAGCCCATCTGGATTCTGCCGATAAGTCGGACACTGGTTCCACTGATGCCTGCCCGACCAGGAAGTCTGCGCCGGTCCCACGGAACAGTCTGATGCCCCAGGCTCTCTGCAATGTCCTGAGTTGCCCTCTGAGGTCCCCACATCTCTTCAGCTGATCCCCAGGGATTATAGTCCTCCTTCCCTGGTCATCACTGAGGATAGTGGGACGCTGCCATCAGGGAACCGTCCTTCTGGATCAGATCCCCTGATGCCAGACCCTCAGACATCGTCCCGACGCCGGCTTACCTGACGCCATCGGCATCCCCTTACCTGGCGATAGGCCTGTCCTTCCATCAGGTCCTTCAGGCACTATCAAAGGTATACCCACACTGGGCCCGATGCCCATGGGGCCTGCGTTACCACCGCCTGGCCTGCCAGCAGGGCCTCTGCCAGGTCCCTTTGCTCCATCAGAACCCCTGGCACCCGGGTACCCGACACCACAATATCTGGTGCCGCAATACCCAGCTTCGCAGTATCCAGCGCCCCAGTACCCGATACCGCAATATCTGGTGTCACAGTACCCGACGCTGGGCTACCCTCCATCGGGTTACGGATACTCCTTCTACAGATATCCTCAATATACGTATCCCCCTCCTCCTCCACCTCCTCCGCCCACTCCACAGCTGCCGGCAGATCTGAAGGAGACCTTGGCCTCCTGGTGGGCTGAGGCCAAGGCTCATTTCACTTGAGAGGTCGAGAGTCGTCTGCTGATGCTGGACCCTATACAGGATCCCCTACGTCGGAGACGGGAGACTTCCTCCCCCCTTTCCGATACCAGAGGAGAGCCCTCTGGTGCCTGAGGAGGGGAGGATACGTGCCCCAAGGAACTTCCCAGAGGGGCCATCACTCTCCCTAGTAGGGAGGAGTCTTCCTCCTCTTCATCAGATACTTCAGACTCAGATTCAGAGACAGGCTGCTCTGACCCCGAAGACAAGCCACATACTCAGGAATGCCCTAGGCCGAGGACTCCTCTGAAGTCCTCCTCCGGAGGACCCCTCCTTTCTGGAGTTATTGAGTAAAATCCAGGAAGTACATCAGTGGCAATCAGTGGAGCCGGACCTGCAGTGTAAGAAACTCGCTGCTCATCTGGCTCTGCCTGAGACCACTCCTACGTTGATTCCACCCTGGATAGAGCCTCACACGGATCTTGTTTCCACTGTTTGGAAACAACCTTCAGCGTTAGCCCCCTTCCAAGGAAGGTGGACAGGCTATATCAGGCTCCTGAGGGTGTAGACTTCCTTAGCCTCCACCCCAAGGTGAACTCGGTCGTCATCAGCACCGCTCATGGCCGCTCCGCAAATCCCAAACACCTCAGATCATCTCCACCTGATAAGGAATTCCGGCTTCTGGACAAATACGGGAAGAAGATCTATTCCTCTTCTACCCTTGGTATTAAGGTCCTTAATTATGTGGCACATATGGAGGATTTTCAGAAGACCATCCTTAGTCAGGTGAACCATAATTGGACTCCCTTCCTGAGTCACCGACTAAACAGGAAGTGGTGGATCTTGTCCGTTCTGCTCGTTCGGCCAGTCGGCACATGCTTTGTGCCACTTACGATGCGGTAGACACAGCTGGAAGGAGCTCAGCCTTCGCCATAGGCCTACGGCATCACACCTGGCTCCACGTGTCGGGTTTGGTCCCTGAAGTGCAATTCGCTATTCAGGATGCTCCCTTCAGGGGTTCGGTGATGTTCGGGGGTGATGTCAAGGACATCATTACTGAACTGCAGGAGAAGGGCACTGCACTAAAGTCTGTTAACTCTATGTACAGGCCCCCTCAAGGGCAGCGGCATCCTTTTCGTAGACAAAACCGACAAAGACAAAAACCACAGGGCAAACAGGCCAACAAACATCGGGTCTCTCCAGCAACCAAGACTGTCCCCAGCAAAAAAGCCATGGGAGCCTTGGCTACTGCGCTGCCCCACACCTTCTGACTCCCTGCCTCTCCCACTGCCTCCGGAGGTTCTTAGTTGAATAAGGGTGGTTGTTGTGCTATGCCCTGCTCAAAAGCCATGTTGAGCCAGGGATTGGAGGTTGTTGAGGTGTAGGTGTTCAGTGACCTGAGCGGCCATGACCTTCTCAAGTATTTTAGGGAGAATGGCTATAGGACGGTAGTTGCTCATGATTTTTGTGTCCCCTTTTTTTTGAATGGGAACCACTCGGGCAGTCTTCCAAAGAGTCGGTACAGTTTGTATTATGATGGAGAAGTTGATTATTCTGGAGACAGGAACAGCGAGAGCAGGGGCTGCAGTTCTAATGAACCTGGGCAGTAATCCATCAGGTCTGGCAGAGCCATGGGGTGAGACAGCTTTAAGAAGACACAGTATATCCTTAGAAGAGACCGGTCTAAGGTGAAAGTGAGGAGGCCTGTCCGAGGGATGGGAGCTAGCAGGAGCCTGGCCAGAAATGTCCATGTAGGTGGAGAGGTCATAAAAATTAGTGTTGAATGCGTTAGTGATCGTAGTTAGGTTGTTGAATTGGTGCCGTTTAGTGTCAGTTCAGGTATGGAGGGCTTGCGCGATTGGCCCATGAAAGTTTTATTTGGTTCCAGAAACTGCAGACATCTCCTGCAGAGGACTGGAGAAGTTTATTGCAGTTGGTCTGTTTTACTTTTCGTATGTCTCTTTTGCAGAAATCCCTCAAGGTTCTATATTTTTCCTAGTCTTCTGGACGCCAGGCCTTGTCCCTGCTTTTCATGGTGGCTAGTAGATCTTTGTACAACCACCTAGTATTGGAGCCCCTGACTCTTCTCATCTTTAGGGGAACATGCTGCTCCTACAGAGTGAGTAGGGTTGAGGTAAGGTATTCAAGGGCATTATTAACATCACTAGTGGAAAAGATGGGAGACCAGTCAGTTCGGCTCAGACCTGCAAGTAAAGGGTTGAGTTTCGAGATATTCCAAAACGTAATAAGTCTGGGGGGAATCCTTGGTGGTGCCTATTCCAAACGCAGAAAGTGGGGATGTGGTCGCTAATAGAGTTAGGGAATGTGCCAGCAGTTAGGATCTTGTTAGGCGAGTTAGAGGCAATCCAGTCCAGTAGGGACTGGTATATACTATTTGTGGAGAATCTGGTAGGATCCATTATAAGCTGGGAGAGGTGAAGTCTGGCAAGGATTTCGGAGTAGGTACCTGAGCCGCCCCCAGACCAGTCCAGGTTGAAGTCACCCAAAAGAATTATTTCAAGTTTACTTTTTAGTGAGGAGAGATAGCCCACAAGTTCATTTAGCCCAGAGAGAGCACTCTGTGGGGGGTTATATGCACAGATAAGGTTTAGTTCCTTGGCACCACTGAAGAACAGGACAGTGTGAAGGGCTTCACAGGGTCCAGTTAGCTCAGAGAGTTGAACAGAGACATTGAGGTGAGTTTTAAAGTAAAAGGTAACCCCACCTCCTCTACGAGATGAGGGGCAGTCAAATCTGATAAGGTTATAGCTATTTAGGTTATACAGCGCATCAGGGATGCCTGGCCTGAGCCATGTTTCAGTTAGCCTTAGAATGTCAGGGGAATTGAGGGCAACCCAGACCTCAAGCTCTTGGTAATTGGCCGGCAGGCTTCTAATGTTCATGTGGACGATTTTCAAGCCCTTGGGGTAGGACCAGTAAGAGCCGTTGATAGGCCTTGTATCGGGGAGGAGCCAGGGTTCTACATCCCCCGATAAAGCTAGGCATAGTAAAATTATCCATGCCTCTCTGTAAAGGTGATAAAGACGTCTGCACCATTTAGGCATAAAGGAAGGGCGAGTCATAAGGCAGTGACCCAGCTTGATAGGGTTGATGGCTTTTACAGTGTGATGACATGTAAGAGGTGGGTATTTATGCATTAGGAGGTTTGAGAAGTAAAACGAGGATTTATCATGTGCTTGCGAGTCAGGATTAAAAACAGGGAGGGTAATGGACATGTGGGAAAGATAAATGAGGGAAAATGTAAAGCCAGCCGTAACCGTGAAAATGCCTAAGAGCTTAGGGGAGTCAAACATGGTGGGAGATGGACAACAGAGAACGAGGGAGAGAAGAGGTCGGAAAGAAGTACCGGATAGGGATTATAGAGCCCAAAGAGTGAAGAGTCCACTGGACACCGAAGACAAAAACAGCAAGAAAATCAGTAATTAGAGGGAAGGAGTTTAGTGCAGTGATCAATAGGACAAACAGCAGGCATCGACAAGCAGCGGGGATTAATGTTGAGATTTAAACTATCGGAGTTTAAAGACAGAACGGGTGCCAATGAATAGAGAAAAGGTGAGGGAGATTTGTAAGATCTGGGCAAGCTTCTGGTTGTTGAGAATAGAGGTAGGGGGATTAGGACAACATGAGATCAGAGGAGACCTGGGGGAGAGAGGTGAGGCCGCCTACCAAACGAATTAATATTAAATTGTGTGGGAGGAGCGCAAGCGCGTTTTAATAGCGAGAGGGGGTGGGGGTGAGGCGGCAAGAGAAAAATTGCAGCAGGCAGACAGCAGTTCAATAGGAGCTGGGCGCAAGTTAGATTACCAGTCCAAGAATATAGACGACATCAAATTTAAAATTGATGGAAGTTAAAGTTCTCGTGGTCGCGTATCTTTTAGTTGGCAGTCCAGCACAGCAGGGTCAGAAAGGTGCATGCAGCGAGGGGATTGGGGAGGGCAAAACACAAACAGCAAGCCCTCATTACCCTTTTAGTTGGCAGTCCAGCACAGTGGGGTCAGAAAGGTGCATGCAACGAGGGGACTGGGGAAGGCAACACACACAAACAGCAAGCCCTCACGACCCTTTTAGTTGGCAGTCCAGCACAGCAGGGTTGGAAAGGTGCACGCAGTGAGGGGATTGGGGAGGACAACACACAAACAGCAGGCCCTCACAACCCTTTTAGTTGGCAGTCCAGCACAGCGGGGTCGGAAAGGTGCATGCAGCAAGGGGATTGGAGAGGGAAACACACAAACAGCAAGCCCTCACGACCCTATGGAGAAAGAGAAAGAAGAGAAAAAAATACAGTTCTAGTATCCTTCTATTAATTAAAAAAAAAAAATACAAAGCAAGAATATAATACAGAATACTTTGATGTTCTGCACAAAAGCGGTCCACAGAAGCTAAGTAAAAAATCTGAGGAAACATGGGAGGGGCTGTCCTTAAAGTCACTATTTTCATTTTTCATTGGTCCAGCAAAAAAATTCTTGAGGGCCAACAATTTTGTCCCATGGACTGGCCTGGTGGCCACCATTTTTTTTCCTTCTCCCAAAATCAACCCTCTAATCCCTGTCACTCCTTTTGAAAAAGGAAGGGAGCAGACAGTGGACATGAGACAAATTCCCACAGCTGAGGACATGACAAGGGCTTGGCAGTTTCTTCCAGGAATTCCATGCCATGAGAAATGTTATACGTTACAGGAAAAAATTGATGAACACCACAAATAATCCAAACAAACTGTTCGGAATGGGAAATGTTATGCATATGTGTGCCTCTCCCCAGCCCCAGTTCCACATGAACTGCCTGGGGAAGGGGAAGAAATGTACAGTGAAGATGATGAGGAGGGTGAACCCCTGGGACCAGATGGTTCACGTGGGCAAGAATTTGGTTGTCCTCCTAGGCCTTCTGTTTGTCTCTCCCCCTAGGCCTTCAGAGAGTATGGCTCTCCTCCTAGGCATTCATTATTCCTTTGTTAGGCAAATGGTGAACATCCTCAACATCCCTTCGCATGAAACTGAGGAGGATGAAGTGGTGGTGGAATTTATAGACATGATGGGTCTGGTTCCCACAAAGAGGTTGCTACTCCCCATCCACAAACCCTCCAAAAAGCCACTTACAAAATTATGTCAGCACCTACTTCAGCTGCTGGTATTGATAAGAAAATTGAAAAGAAATATCAGGTATACAGGCAGGGGGTTGAGTACCCGTACGCTCACCATGATTATGAGGCAGTGGTCCAGGCTGCTGCACATGAGAAGCTTAAGGTGCCTTTCTCTGCCCAGTCTGCAGAGAAGGATTCCAGAAAACTGGATACCACAGCCAAAAATGTGTACGCAGGTTCCTGCTCCACAGGCAAGCAGCTTAACATGGCATACACAGTCCAGTACCAGAAGGCATTATGGAATTCGGTCCTGGTGCTGAGCGAGAAAACAAACACTGAATTGGTTCAGGATTTTGCTGACACAGCCAGACCAGCACTGGATGCCACTAAGTACCAATTCTACATGGCCATAGACACCAAAAACTGCTTCAATGGTCTTGGAATATGCAGTATTTCTAAGGAGATTTGCTTGGCTTGGGCTACCATCCTATATCCTGGACACACAGACCAAGGCCATGGATTTCTCCTTTGAGGGAAATTCCCTGTTTGGTGACAAGACAGAGGTATATATGAAAACAGTGGATGAGTACAAAACCACTTATACAAACAACACTGAAAAAGAAAAGTTCTCCGCTTCCTACAGGCCTTATGGATGGGTAGGCAGGGCTAGGGAGTTAATACAGGTTACTGTATGGCCAGGGACAGTAGAGACACTAAGTGTGCAGCTGTAGCACCAGCCCCTAAGCCACAGCAAAAACAAAACCCTTGACAATCTGCCCAGCTAACCCAATCATTGCCAGTGGGAGGGTGGGGGTGAGGGGTGGAGGGAGGCTGTCTCACTACTTCCAAGAATGGTCAAAAATCACCACAGACAAGTGGGTCCTGGAAGTAGTGGGCCAAGGTTTGTCCCAGCAGTTCAATACATTCCCAAAGCTGCAGAAACAGAAATTATTTCCATCTCACACTCCAGCAAAAAAAATCTGCTAGAGTAAGAGGTAAAGAAATTGCAGAAAGTCCCTGCCTCACAGATGGGCAAGGGTCTGTTTTCCAGATACTTCCTAACTCACAAGAAAAATGGGGAGTATCGTTCCGTTTTAGACCTGAGATATCTGAACAAACATAAAAAAAGGAAAGATTCAAGATGATCACACTGGGCTCAAGTCATACCCATTCCCTCCAGTTAGGGGACTGGTTGGGGTCTCTAGATCTTAGTCAGACATTCACACATAAATTACCTCAGGTTCAGGTTAGGGAACTGCCAGTAGCAGTGTATATCTCATCACTTTGGCCTCATCTCAGCACCAAGGGTTTTCACAAAATACCTAGCTGTTGTGGCAGCACATCTGAGAAGGCAAGGTGTGGTGGGTATTTCCCTCCCTGGGCAACTGGCTAGTTACAGGAAAAAAACAGCAAGCAGCAAGGTGCTCCTTACAGATGGTAAAAAGCACCTTAGAAAACCTAAGCTTCCTGATAAACCTACTGAAGTCACAGATAGAACCAGATAAAGTATTGGAAACCAGCTCAAGGATTGGACTTTATTGGTGCAGAACTGGATACCCTTCAGGGGAAAGCTTTTCTTCCACAGGCAAGGGTATCAAGTCTGATTACCATTGTAGTATCCTTCACACTATGCCAGCCAAGGTCTGCAAGAGATTTTCTGCAACTCCTGGGACACATGACCTCTTCCACCACAGTGGTACAATGGGCCAGGTTCCAGATGAGGGGCATTCAGTACCACTTAAGGGACTACTGGTCCCAAAGCTGGGATCCTCTGTCCAAGGTAGTGCCAGTTACAAAATATTTGATAAAGGCACTAGGGTGATGGAAGGAGGAGCACAGCCTCAGAAAGGGCATTCCCTTCCTACAACATTCACCCACAAGTATTATCACAACAGATGTCTCACTCTTAGGGTGGGATACCCACCTGGAGGATCTCATTTTGAGTGGTACTTGGAGCATACAGAACATCAGGAACATATCAGCCTCCTGGAGCTCAGGGCAGTGCTCCTAGCAATGTAGGCATTTTGCTCCCAGATACAGAGTCAGTCTGTTCAAATCAGAACAGACAACAGCACAACAATGTATTATATGTAGAGCTATCTACAGTACATCTACCAGGAAAGGACAATGTCCTGGCAGACTCACCAAGCAGAATCAACCAGAGAAACCAGGAGTGGACAGGTGCTAGCATTAGTATTCTGAAGATGGACTACACCAGAAATAGCTCTGTGTGGTTTCTGAACAGTCATCTCCCACAGTTCTCTTGCAGGCCCCTAGGAATGGGGACAGTCACAGAAGATGTCATGGTCCTGAACTGAGGAGGATGGTTCCTGTCTGCCTTCCGTCCATTCCCACTCTTGCATAAAATACTCATAAAGCTCAGGAGGGAGCCAGCAACAATGATTTTGATAGCACCAGATTGGGCCAGACAGGGTTGGTACTCCAAGCTCCTGAGCCTGTCCAGCAGGGCTCCAATCTACCACTGAGGCACAGTTTGCTGACCCTGTCTCATGGCAGGATATCATTCCCAGACCTCAGAACTCTACATGTGAAGGCATGGTTCTTGAGGAGCTAGAATTCTGTATCTTTAATTTATCAGAGGAGATGATGAGAGTGTTAAAGGTTTGCAGAAAAACAGCAACAAGGAAAACTTGCCTCAAAATGGAAGAGATTTTCATTCTGGTGTGCTCTCAGAAAGATAATTCCTATACAGACAGGTGTGTCCACAGTTTTGGATTACCTCATGCACCTGCAGTCCCCTGGCCTAAGGCCCTTCACGCTGAAGGTGCATTTGGCAGCAGTTTCATCTTACACATCAATTGGCATGAATAAGTCTCTGGCCTCACAACCTATTTTCAAAAGGTTCTTTAAAGGCCTAAACAATTTTTATCCTCTTTTGAGGGACCCAAATGTGTGCATTGCTGAGCTGATGGCAGCTCCCTTTGAGCCTATGGCTACTACTGACCTAAAACATGAAAAGCAATATTCCTAGTTGCTGTTACATCTACTAAGAGGGTGAGTGAGCTGCAAGCCCTCCCCACTGATCCAGACTACATAGTATTCCATAGGTACAAGGTAGTCCTCATGACTAATAGGAAAGTCCTCCCTAAGGTGGTGCCAGAATTCCACCTGAACCAGTTAGTTGCCTCCCTGTGCTTTTCACTGAACATTCCCGTACAGGAGAACAAAAACTCCATTGCCTGGTTGTAAAGAGGGCACTAAGCTGCTACCTGGACCGCACAAAGGATGTCTGCTCCAGCAGCTCCAGCAGCACTCAGCTTTTTATCACCTATGGCAAAGTGGGTAAGGGTAAACCAGCAACTAAGAGAACTGTCTCACACTGGATAATATCCTGCATTCAATTCACAGGCAAAAAACCTGACAGAGTACTCCCAGAGGTCTACAAGCACACTCCACAAGGAGCGCTTCTTCCTCTGTGGTAGCAGCAAGGGGCATCCCCTTCAAGAAATCTGTAAAGGAGCTACCTGGATACCATACACACTTTCACAAAACACTACTGTCTGGACATACAGTCCAGAAGGGATGCCAGTTTTGGCACTGCTGTTTTGCAGAACCTTTTCCTAAATAGGTTCTGCACCCAGCCTCCCAAGGAACTGCTATGGAGTCTGCTGTCATAAAGCTATACTGATGGATTCCTGGGGTTAGAAGAAAAAATGTTATTTCTTCTTAAGGGATCCATCACTAAGCTTTATAACCCCTTACTTTGCCTCTCCTTCCAGAGCCTGAAAATAGGTTCAGACGAGAATCAGTTCTCTTTCAGTTTGCTTGAGCATCCCTTGATCTTTATCGAGGATATCTCCTCCATTGGGCCACACCTTTGGAACTGCAGGCTATCAGCATCAGGACCACTCTGAAACTTTTGCTAGTCGGGGGGCTGCCCACAGTGATGTGCAGTGTTGCTGCCTATATAACGTGGGTTGCCCCAACACTCCTAAGTTCTTTCTGTCACAAATCATCCTCTTTGGACCTGCTGAGAAACAACATTGAAAAACTGTTGCTGTTTTTTGTTATTTTCAGTTGCCTGTATATTTGTCACTGTCATATTTGTATGTCACCAAAGAACAGAGGACCTTTGTTCCAGTATTGTTCCTGTGGCTACAAGATCTACAAGGACGACACTCATACTATTTGTGTATGTTGTTTGGGACTATCTTACAGCGTGAGGGCCTGCGAGATCTGCCTGAGTTTCAACCAGGTTACAGGTTGACGCCAGCAGAAGACTTGGAAAATGTCCTTGCCCAAAAAGCATTGAAAGCCATAGAAAAAGCTGCGGATTGCGCTCCTGCTTCTCTGTTGCCGTCGACTGGGTAATAGTTGTCAAAGTTGAAAGATAAAGACAAAGAAAAGTTTTTGTCAGGGCCCTCTTCCAGCCATAAGAACAAGCACAAAGATAAGTCTTCTTCACTGATGAAGTCAAGGTCACCATAGAAATCAGTTACATCCTCGTGGGTGCCCACTCTGGTGGCATCGACTGCAGCCCCCATGACACTCAATGAGACAGCAAGGTTACAGCTTGGCTTAGGTACTGCGATTTCTACTATGGAACATATGTTGCTACCATTGTCAGGCTGTGTCACTTCGATGCAGGTAGTCCCAGACCCTTTTTGGGTGCCATCAACTCCCAGGCATTGTTGGCATCGTTTTCAGATCTGTTATGTCACCTTCCACTGTCACTGCTGTGGTCAGGAAGGCCGCCTGAACCAGGGCCTTCGTGGATGGATTCCAGAAGCATGTCAATTCCTCCTTCTTAGCTGCCACCTATGTCACCTGCTTCTTCTATGCTTGCCATCACCATTCCTGATGATGAGGATGATGATAATCATGACCTCATGAACATTAAGGGGGATTTGGAGATAGAATGCAGGGGGAGAAGTAATTTGAAGAAGGTAGCTTGACTTCTGGTTCCACTCTGTCATCTTGAAGTGAGGGCTCTATTATACACTCATATCCCCCGCCCCGGCCGAGGATCCATCTTTTAAGCTGTGCTTCAGCAAATGCAGTCTGCCATGGGTTTTGCTGTTGAGGAGGAAGATTCCACTAAAACGAATCTCATGAAATTTTTGGAGGTTCCTTCTACACCTGCAATTATTATTTCTCCTGCACTTGATGTTACCTTTGCTGCTTGGCATAGGCCCAATACTCTGCCAGCAGCTCCAAGGAAGGCTGACAAATAGTACCTTGCTCGTCTGTTAAGCCTTATTATGCTGCACCACCTAAAACTGACTCTGTAGTCATTATGGCTGCTTATGATCATTTTAGGGCCCCTAGGAACATGAGTATTTTACCTCCAGGCAAAGAATGTAGGAGGTTGGATATAATGGGCAAACACACTTATGCCTCAGCATCCTCAGACCTGTGGATTGCTAATTACCAGATGCATATGATCAAAATTGCTTATGTAAGTCTGCATGTACTGCAGCATAGGCATTACATGATGGTCCTGCCAAGACTGACTTGCTTAAAACCATGTCAGCTGGTTTCAAAGTTGGTAAAAATCTGCTGCCTTCAGCATATTATGTGTCGGATGGCTCTGCTAGGGCTGCAGTCTCTGGTGTCTGCATTAGGCGTTATGCCTGGCTCAGAGTTGCTGATTTTGCTGCTGATGTGCAACATGCTGTTTTGAATGATCCTTTTAGGGGCTCCAAACTGTTTGGTAATGATGCTGAAAATGTACTTCGTGACTGTCAGTCCTCCAAAATGACTTTAAGGTCTGTGAAATCCCTTTATCCTGCATCTGCCAGAGGGTGTGGTAGATGATCTTATCGTAGGCATGCTGGCAGCAGTAACATACTGTCAGCAGTCGTGTGGTAGAGGTGGTGGTACCCTCCTGGGTCCCCCCGCACATGCAAAAGTATCCAAAGGAATCAGTCCCGGCAACTCTGTCAGCCCCGGTTTTGCCTGGCTGTCTTCTGTGCCCCCCTCAGCTGTTGCCTCCGAGGGGGGGGGATCTCCTGAATCTAACACAGTGGATGGAAAGCTGGCCAGCTGGTATAGCAGTAGCAGTACTTCGCCAATTCTGATGACCCAGGTTAGGGAATGAATCTGGAGCATCAGAGGGCTGGTCATGGCTCGCCTCCTCAGGGTGGTGTGCAGGGCTTCGGCAGCAGAAGCCCGGGGGTACTGAACTTGGAGCCTGAGCAAGTGCTGGGATTGGTGAAATGTGGCAGATGTCAGCATGTCATGCACAGGAGCTGGTGCGACATTCCAGGACATCACTGCCCATCAGGGGAAACCACGCAAAGTGGAAAAAACCCACTGGTTGGGCAGGTGGTGCCGCTCCCTGTCACCATACACACAACTGATTCCTTCCCTCTAGGACCCTGCCATCCCTCTGGCTTTCACTTCAGCATGCTGGGAAATTGGATAGTTGTACTTATGGGAGCATCGAGGATCTAACGGTGGCCCTGCCTTGGGGGGGGTGCATGCTGAGGGGTTACTCTAGTAGGTGAGTCATGGGGTGATTGGGGTCATAGGCCATGGAGGATTTCATAGGGGGCAGGGGCAGATGCTGGAAGATGGCCAAAGGAGGTCCCAGCCAGTGGCACAAGTGGAAAAAACAGTAGCATGAGATTAATACAGACAAGTGCGTCCTGGAAATAATAGAAAAAGGGCATGCGCTGGAATTGATAGAAACCTCTCCAGTTCATTCCTCTTACCCCTTCTAAAAGAGAGAGTCCAGACCCTGTTTCAGAGACGTGCTATTGAACCTGTTTCACTACAAAACTAGAACGAAGGGCTCCGTTCCAAATACTTCCTAGTTCTAAAGTGGACAGGAGATTTACATCCTGTGATGGGCTTGAGAGATCTCAGTCTGTACATTGAATACAAAAAGTTTTGAATTGTATCTGTGCAAGCCCTTATTCCCCTCTTGCAAACAGGGGACTGGCTGTGTTCACTGGACATGAAAGATGCATACCTTCTTATCAGGATCAAACAGTGCCACAAACAATACCTCCACTTTATGCCGAAGGGCAGGCACTATTAGTTCCGGGTTAGCTTATCCTCAGTACCACGGGTCTTTACCAAATGTTTAGCAGTGGGTGTGGGAGCTCTTTGCAGGAAATAGCTTTATATCTTCCCTTATCTGGATGATTGGCTCCTGAAGGCTGGTTCCAGAGACACTCTTCTTTTTTTTTTTTTGAACTTTCTATTTATGCTCCTCCCCTTCCCTCTAGACTCCGCTGCCTTGGGAGTCACCAATTGTGTCTGCCCAGCCTCACCTTACCTGCACCTGCGGTAGTCCCTCCATGTAGTCTCGGATTGCCCCCCGGGCGGGGACAGGGATGGGGACCTTCACCCCCGGAGTACGTCCATTCGTCAGGGCACCAGACCGGGACAGGCAGGTGGGCTTGTAGGGTCTGCGCTAGGGTGCTCCATCTTCCAGGAGCCTAGAGGACATTTTTCTGGTGTTCTGTGCTTTGGCGTGCGTCTCCGAGGTCAAAGCGCCCCCACTGACTTCCGCCGTGCACTTTTCCCCTCACTGTAGGACTGGGAGTGTGCTGTACCTCAGGCCTCTGCCAGAGGGCAGTCAAGCTCTGAGCCATGGATTCCCGTCCCTCCTGGGAGAGGAGAGCTGCCCTCTGGACACTCGATCCTCTCCCTTCCCTGCCAACCCCCGGCATCCTAGGCTCATTCCTGAACCCGGGTCGCCGGCATAGTACGAGGTGTGGCGTCCAGTGCCTCAACCCTCAGTGCCACCGGGCCAGCCAGAGACACTCTTCTTCACATCATTTCCTGAATGACACGACTGTTGCAGGCCTTAGAAATGTAAACCCCCCATCCCCCCCAAAATGGTGAGCTTACCTTGGGTCGTCTACTTGGGCACTGCATTGCCCTCTGCCTGGCAAAAGATCCAGCCTGTGTTCTGCTTTTTGAACCTGGCTATATCCAATGGTATTCAGCGCTGAAAATGTAGGTCCAATTATAAAGTGTTGCTATGTCCATAGCTTCAGCGTGAATGTACAAATTAATGTCATCACATTGTGCCTTTAAGATGTTCAGCCTGTGTATATACTATAGTGTGAAGCCTATGCTGGATCCAGGTAAAATGAAGCTCCCGACCAGCTACACAGCCCTCCTAGAAGTTCCATTGTACAGTTGCTTACCAGTACAAATGAAGCTCTATTAAATGCTGTGAATGTTTATTGCTAAATCTGAACTGTTGTACTTAAAAATGAACTTTAATGTCTGGACTGTTTACTTTTACCTGGCCAGCCACCATATTTGTTACTTTGACACTGCTTTGGGCCAGTCGGAACACAAGGGGTCCTAATGGGTCCATTTACTGTGGCTGCTGGGAGGAACTTTGGACTGTATTTTTGGTGCCCATTTTTGCCCATTCAGGATGCTTAAACTGTGACTGACAACCTTGGCGACTAACTGGATTTCTGGATTTCTTTTTCAGTCAGTCAAAAGAATCGGCTGAACAGTCAGTGCAGCTGAAGCTTCCAGCAAGGAAGGAGGCTCCGTACTCAGATCGGTGGATTCGGGGAGAGACCTGTCTGCCTCCCCTCAGCCTGAGATCCTGCGTGGATTTTCTGAACTGCCAGTTCCTGCAGCTAGCATCCCAAGTCTCCAAAAGGGACAGAGAAGTGATTCCTGTGAATTTGAGATTTTTGACTAAAGTGCATCAGTAAATTTGAAAACCCTACACTACTAAGCTGTATGTCAGTGAGAGACTTGTTCGACCTCAGAGACTGTGGCCTGAAACTGAAGCCAGGGGCTACCGGAATTGTCTCCAGCCCATTTGCCAAAGGGAGAGACCTGAAATGTATTTCTGCCAGCTTACATATCAGAGACTGCATATTGCAAGCGGGTAAACAGCGTGGCCTAAGACTGTGCCAGAATTTAAACCTGTGATGCCAAGCAATTTTTCTACAAGACTTGTTGCCTGTGAGACAAAAGCTGCTGGAAGACCAGTTTGGGGAGTCAGCTCCTGCGATGAAGATCATCGTGGGTTGTGGCCACCCGTGAGGGGAGAAGCAGTGATGTGGGGGTGAGTCGTGTTAGCCCTGGTCCCTGTATCCTGGTCCTTGTCCAGGATGACGAAACCTGCAGCCTGCAACCAAGAAATGTTCCTCGAGGGGAACCAGCATAGCCACCATTCTAGATCCTGAGGTCCTGGTTCAGTGAGTAATCACAGGGCTTGTCCCTGCAACATAAAATTAAGTGTCTTTGCCATCTGATTTGCCTTCTGAGTTCAAGTTGGTTTTAGACTGTTTTGCAGGCCATCGGGCATGAGGATTACAATTTCCTGGGCGTTTGAAGTTGTTATTAATGCCACTGCAGCCAAAAGTAAAAGAATCAATAACTATTTATTTATTTAAGGGCCCCAACCAGCTGCAACGCTGGCCAACCAGCTGCAATACTTCAGGCCTGCAACTGATTTAATCCTGGATACCCAGATAGCAGTGATTGGACTGTTCAAGAGGTTAACTGTGACATTTAGATGTGCTCTCAGAAACCTAAGATTTGCCTTAAATCTTACTTTGATTTGCACTGCCTCCCCTTGTTCAAATCCCCCAAATAAATCAGTTTTATTGTTTGAATGTTACACTGATTCACAAGCATATTATTACTGAGTGCTGGGTCAGTGTGGGAACTAAGAGGTACCTGGTTATTGCTAAAATTCCTTCTTTTCAGGTGTGCAGGGTGTTCCAGAAAGCCCAGACCCTGTTGGTAAGTGAGGTAACTGTGAGCATATTATTAGCGTTCACCAATAATTGTAACATTGAATGCCAGGTAAAGTGTTTTATATCAAGCCATGTGTGGGACCACTGGTTGTGGCAGTGGGTAGGTACAACATTCCAGAGGGTTGTGCTAGCTTGTCATCAAACCCACTTAAAAGTCACTCTGGGTGGAGGCACCGCGAAAATAGCATTACTATTGGTAATTGAGCCCCTGTGGTCAACCGAATCAGAACCCAGGCCCCTCAAACTGCATTCTGTGCAGCAGGCAGGGATAGTAGCCTGTTGAGAGGTTGCACCTGGGTTACATCAATGACAGTGAATATGCCGAAGTCAGTGCTGACCCTGTGCCAGCATCTGTCATGCATTGGGGTGGTACTGGA
This sequence comes from Neoceratodus forsteri, assembly GCA_016271365.2. Taxonomy (NCBI): domain Eukaryota; kingdom Metazoa; phylum Chordata; order Ceratodontiformes; family Ceratodontidae; genus Neoceratodus; species Neoceratodus forsteri. Next base: position 1,737,359,383 of record CM057449.1, read on the forward strand.
CAAAAAAAAAGGGGTGTGCCTTCCTGCCACAGGACAGGGTGGACACCCATAATGCTCAAGAGCACTTAATGAACAGGAGCCGCTATGTTTTTGCCAGGACAGTGTTACGTCTGCTGGGCCTGATGGCTGCTGCCATAGAACTATGTCATTTGCTCAGCTCCATATGCGAATCCCACAATGGACTCTCAGGGTACAGTGGGATGAACTGATGGATAAGCTTGAGCAAATGATTCTCATCGGGTCATTGCTACATCAAGCACTACTATGGTGGATGGATGGATGGCGACAGCTTACTCAAGGGTGTTCCATTCTTGGTACTAGCTCCTGTACAGATACCACAGCTGCCTTAGGCTCTGGATGCCTTGGGTTCTGGTTGGGGTGCTCATCTCAGCTTCTTCCAGACACAAGGCTTCAGGAACAGGGTGGAGGCCGAGCCACACATGAATGTCTTGGAAATGAGAGGAAGGGGAATGTAGGGAAGCAGTGAGAGTGCTGTACTGGGCGATGTCTCATGGCCTTCTGCTCTCTGCCCCATTTCTCCCAGGTCTCCAAAACATTCTAAAAACATCTTGGCCAACAAGCTAAGCAGGTTTCGGTCCCGGCTTATGAATGGGAACTGCTGACCTCTGTGGTGAATGTCCTCTTCGCACGATGAGGTTGTCCAGCTTTAGACCGTTTTGCATCCTCACACAATGCAAAACTGCTGTGTTTTTGCTCGCTCACTCCAGGACCTGGAGTTTTTCTTATGTGATGTGTTATCCCCATCTTGGAAAGGGAAATTCCTGTATTCATTTCCCCCATTCCTCTAATACAGAGGGTTCTGCTTGAGCTAAGAGTGGAGAGTGCCCTTATCATCCTCCTGTATGGCCTTGCTAGATATGATTTCCACTTCTACAACATCTGGCAATAGAACATCCTGTTCCTGTGCCCTGTGTTTGGGGTTTGTTAGCAAAGGACTGGGGGTCTCTGATCCATCTGGACATAAAGTCCTTGCATCTGCATGCATGGCTCCTGAAAACATAACCATCACATGTTTTGGGGTGTCACCTAAGGTTGCTGATGTCTTGCTTGCAGCTAGAAAGCCATCTACTAGACAGATATATTCCATGAAATGGATGCATTTCATTTTGTAGGCCACTTCTCGGAATATGGACCATTGTACATGTCCTGTGAATTCTGTTTTGGAATACTTGCCTTCATTATCTGATGCAGGTCTGCAGTATTCCTCTGTAAAGGCGCATTTTGCTGCTGTATCAACATTTCATGCAACTCTTGATAGCCATACAGTTGTACAATTAGGAGTATCCCATATTTTTCTGAGAAGTAGCCTTCATCTGAAGACTCCTCTCTATAATCAGTCCCCCCTTGGGATCTTAGTTTCATACTTGAAAAATTGACCTTGGCTCCCTTGAGCCTGCTGCAACTTGTGGCCTCTGTTTCCTTTCATGGAAAACGTTATTTTTAGTTGCCATGACCTCTGCTCCTAGAATTTCTGAGCTTCGGGCTGTAATAAATGAGCCTCCTTCTTTAATTTTTCACAAAGACAGAGTCGCTCTTTACATACCACTCCTACGTTTTTAGTGAAGGTGGTATCGGACTTTATACTGAACCAAACCATCCACCTTCCTGTTTATTGCCCTGAACATGCCAGTAAGGGTGAGGCATTGTTCCATATCCTTGATGTACATAAAACACTGAGATATTATGTTAATTACATTCAGAGATGCAGAAAGACTTCTCAGCTTTTTGTTTCAGTCACTACTGGGAAAGGAGAGCACACCTACAGTATATCTAAACCATGCCTGTCCAAATGGCTGGTAGAACACTGTACATACTTTCACTATAAGTATTACAGTCTGGAAAGCATCTCATATTGATATGCTGCCTTTGAACTTGTGGTGCTGCAAGCCTTCTGTCCTTTTTTTTTAAAGTAAGTATACTTTAACATTTCTTATAGAGTGCAAACAACCAAGAACAACAATACAAGAACAAACCATACACTAATCCAAGATGTAAAATGAAAACAGTAGCCTATCCCCCAACCCCGGCACCACCGATACAATAACAAAAACTTCAGGCATAATAAGATAGTATTTTAGGGCAAAGATTTTAGATTTCAAAAAGGCAGACTTTGTTGAAATGGGGAGAGGTATCAAAATAGCCCTGGAGAAAAGGGGGGTTGGGGATGGAAGAGCAGTGGGATCGCCTAAAGGAGCCATAGTAGAAGTGACAAACCAGTGCATCAGACTGGTATCCAAAGGCAGGAGAAGGAGAAGGAGAAAGCCACTATGGTTCTCAAAGGTGTCAGACAAAGTAAGAGCTTAAAGGGCAGGGTTTAGGAAATATAAGGAGACCCAAAGAGCAGAGGACAGAGAGGTGTACCTAGAGTGTCTAAGGGAAGGGGGGGCACTAAGGAGAGCAAAGGCATAGACTGAGGTTCAGTTAGCACAGACAGTAAAGAAAGGGGGCAAGTCATTCTACAGGTACATCAGTGAAAGAAGGAAAACCAGGGGGGAGGGGATTGTTAGGCTCAAAGGAGAGAAAGGGGAGTGTAAGGAGGAAGACATGGATAAGACAGAAATACTGAATAAATACTTCTGTTCAGTATTCATGGAAGAGGGGGAAGGGCATGGACCACAGCCGAGCAACAGATATTTTGGGGGGGGCGAACAACAGTCCATTCACTGGGGAGAGAGTTCTGCAGGAACTCACTGAACTGAAGGTGGACAAGGTGACGGGGCCAGACGGCATACACTTGAGAGTATTAACGGAGCTGTGAAGAGAACTAGCAGAACCTCTGTTAGCCTTGTTCACTGAGTCCTCAACATAGGAGTGGTGCCAGAGGATTGGAGGAGGGCACATGTGGTCTCTCTACATAAATCCGGCAGTAGGGAGGAGACGGGGAACTATAGGCCGGTCAGCCACACCTGAGTGGTAGGGAAGATCATGGAGGCACTGCTTAAGAAAGGATAATGGGACATCTGGAAGCCATTAATGCCGAGGACCCTAGGCAGCATGGTTTCACAGCGAGTAGGTCATGTCAGACAAATCTGATAGATTTCTTTGACTGGGTGATGAAGGAAGTAAATCGGGGGGTGGGTTGGAGTGATCATCACCTACCTCAATTTCAGCACAGCCTTCGACATTGTCCCACATAGAATGCTGGTTAACAAGATGGGTTGTCTGGGAATGGGAGACAAGGTACTAAACTGGGGTAGGAACTGGCTAAAGGACAGGAGGCAGAAGGTAGTGGTAAATGGGGTACAATCTAGGGAGAGGGGCGTGACCAGTGGTGTACATCAGGGATCAGTCCTTGGGCCAGTAATGTTCAGTGTCTTCATTAACGACATTGCAGAGGGGCTGAAAGGAAAGGTCTGCCTGTCTGATGATGAGACCAAGATCTGTTATAGGGCGGATACTCCAGAAGTGGTGGATAGAATGAGGAAGGCCCTTTGGAAACTTGAGAAATGGTCTGAGGAGTGGCAACTGAGTTTTATTTTTTTTTTTAACTCAGTTATATTCAAGAAGCTCAATTCACTACATGGATAATACACATGAGTCAGTAACTTCATCATTTACATTACAGAAAGCCCAACATTTTGACTTTACTATATGGCTGATTGAAACCCTGTTACATCATTTAATATTTATAATATCTAGGCAAATGTATCTGCTGTTATTTCTTTTTTTAATCCATGAGTACGGTTTTATTTCTTACGGTTAAGCGATAACCATTTTAATTTACAATTATAACTGTAAAATTCAACCATTAAACAAATAATCGTGCATTGCACGTGTCTTCCCAGCAGTTTCAGGGGCATCTTATAGAATAACTCCTAACTTCACTACTTCACTCACAGAGAAGATGGTATGAGGGGGGTCTGTATTATATTGGTCACAGATGTTCAAGATAAGCCTCCCTTCTGATAATTTGCCTTGTTGGTAAACCCTGTTTGAAGGAAGGGGCTTATTGTGTCCTATACCCATAGGGAATCTTTATTAAGGGGTCTGGGGGGGGCTCATCTCCACCAGCTCTTACTCTCCTTTGCCTGCTTACCAGGCAATCCATGGGTTCCAAATATTCCTGCACTTCTCTTTTCTAAGATGGAGCCTTGCCATTGTGGTTTCCATGTATAGTATGTGATTAATCCTATTCACCCATTCCCCAAAACTTGGGGGATCCCTTCCTAGCCAATGAGATGTTATGCATTTTCGGGCCGGTGCAGCAAGGGCCAAGGCCAACTTCCTCTTAGACGCTGGGAAACAAACCATGGTTGGGAATCCCAGTACCCACTGCATAAATTGAAGAGGTATGTCTACTGAGAGAATCTGTAAGGCAACTACTTGAATCTTCTACCACAATTTTACCAACCTTGGGCATCCTCACAAGTATGTTGTAGTGTGACCCAGTTGCACCATATCCTCTCCAACAGCTCTCTGAGTATGTAGTGTTAAAATGTTTAGTCACCGTTGGCATCCTGAAGAAGCGAACCAGGATCTTTCAATAGAATTCTCGCCATGTTGGGGAGGAGGTAATCTTCCAACCCATCTTTAGACGACGAATCCAGTCTCTCCGGGATATCTGACAGGAAGTCTCTCTTTCCCATGCAGTTTTGATCTATCCTAGGGGCTATGGGTCCCCTGGTCCTAAAAGGCTGTATATACAGGTATGGGAAATAGGTCTAATTTTAACTGTGGAGGTAATTACCAGATTGACGAACTCCTACCAGAGGTTCAATGGGTGAGACAAGGCAGCCTTGTGGTCCGCCAAGTCTATGAAATGGCATACTTGAAGGTATCTGTGAAAGTCTGTGTTTTCCAATTGAAAATGTTCTTTTATTTTTTGAAATGACAAACATCTGCCTTCCTCCAGAAATTGGAAAAAGCATGTCAGGCCTTTAGAGTCCCATTGTGTATATCCCCTGTCTAATCTAGGGGGAAGAAAAAAAGAGATTTGGGCAGATAAAAGACAGTGGGCCCAGAGTCTCTTCTGATTTCAGGGAATCCCTGACCCATGATTTTGGTCTCCTGGTTCCTCACGGTTAGAGGCCCTCTGAGGCATGTCTCTGGTGGGGAACAGGAGTGTTGGGGCCACCCACATTATATAGGTGGCAGTGCTGCATGTCATTGTGAGTGGCACCTGGTTAGCAAAAGTTTCTGAGTGGTCCTGATGCTGATAGCTTACAGTTCCAAAGGTGTGGCCCAGTAGAGGAGATTCTTTCAAATATTTACTGTTTCGGTAAGTTCTTACGTAACTGTTCTTTATGGTACCTCTACAATTGTTGGTAAGTGATCTGATCACAGTATCTTTCTGTTCTGCCTTAACTTTATCCCTATTTTTCAAAATTTGAGAATGTTTTTAAACATTCTTTTGGTAGTTATTTAACTGGTTTTAGTGGTCACAGCTCCCCCTAGCTTTAGGAACAAATGTGACTGTTGGGGGAGTGTGACCAAAGTGCAGAGTCTGAATTTAGTTCTTATTCTAAGATTCCAAAATTAGCATTAAGTTATATCTCCTGGGCAACTCAATCCACTGGACTGATTGCTATTGTAAGCTTACTGATGAATCCATTATGAAGAAACATTAATATGGTAATTTTTTTCTTCAGATCCTGTAACGTTTTCTTATAGAACCTTTAAACAGAAAACCAGCAGCTCAACTTATGCTCATTCACAAACCTTTAAACACTTTATTCATTAGGAGTGCTGCTACTTCGTGGCATATGTCAGGTAAAACAGAGAATTCAGTGCACACCCTCCACTCTCATGGAAAATCTTTAAAATATCATAATTTTCTTTCTGCCTGAATTGACTGTTTACTAATTTTATCTCCAGTGGGAGTAGGTCTCTTGGTATTCATTTCAGAGTTTTGACGTGAATTAACCCTAGCCACTAAACATCACGGTGGATCATCCATCATCTGGGTCCCTATTCTATCATGTAACTGTCTGAACTGGCTTCTTTTATATAAGGTGCACTGTCTAAATACCAGAAAGCAAGCATGGTGTATATGAGAATAACATTTAAAGGGAAAGTCCTCTCAATCTATTTTTTTTGTAGACCTGTGTAGTTTGTAGGCATGAACAATGACTCCCCTTCTTACATCCATCTAATTTCATCCTAATTTAAATATAAATGAGGTTGCTTCACTCTGGTCTGCCCTGGTGTGAAAACTTGTTTTACTGCATTGCAAAGTTCATGACCCCACTCATGCAAGACATCATGGGAGTTGATGATGCATACTTGCACAAGCCAGCAGAAGTTATAATCTCAATCAGTTCTATTACATGTCTTGTGACATCCCTGCACTCTCTATAAGCATGTTTTTTCTAAGTTGGATACACTTTAAACTACAGAAAACAGAAGGCCACTTACTGTACCTTGAAATTTTCCATGGCCAGCATCAGATGAGAACATAGGAACTGCAGAGGACAGCAACAGCTCAGACTGATGCAGTGTAACTACTGCAGGCTTTAGCAATAAAACATAATAAAACTCCAGGACGCCTTCCATGATTTGAGTCATGACCTTTGCAATGGAGTCAAGCAGGTTTTCAAACTAGATTTAAGTATCTTCATTTACATTTAAATGCTGATGAAATTAGGAGGATACAGTAGAGGCATTTTTCGTGCCTACCAACTACAGAGGTAAACAGAATAAAAGGCTGAGGGGACCTTCCCTTTAATACGCTGGGATATTTACACACGATACATGATAATACACACTAACAACTGGCCTTACTGTTGCTGCTGCTCTCTGGCAGTATTCACCCCAACCCTGGCCCTCCACAACTTACGGCATACCCACAGTCATCTACTGGGTTACTTACAATTGCCTGACTTATATGTGCAGCCTCCTCCCCAAAATGGACATACTGAATGCATGGATCTTACAACATAACCCAGACATCCTCTCAGTCATAGAAACATGGCTTTCTCCAAAAGTAGCGGATACTTCAGTTTCCATCCCAGGCTACACAGTCCTTAGACAGGATCGTCTCTCCAAGCGTGGGGGCAGTTTGCAATCTACCTCCGAAACAACCTTCAAGGTCTCGTCCTAACTCTGCCCAAAACTGATGACCATATGCAAGCCCTTGCCATAAAAGTGTTTCTAGGTGCACACAATAAAACTCTTACTGTGTTTTCAATCTATAGTCCTCCCAGACAGATGGCCTCCTGCTTGCTTTGATTCACTCCTGGAGTGTTTTGGCTCTCTGAGTCCTAATTTGGAAATTATCATCTTAGGAGATTTCAATATCAGTTGGTTCTCTCCTGACACAAGCCCTTTCAAAGATGCAGTTTCAGCAGTTCACCTCACCCAGCTAGTCGAGTCCCCCACTAGACTCAACTATAAAACTGGGACAGGTACCTTACTGGAATGGGTGCTTTCTAACCACCCTGATCATATATCGGACACAACCGTACTCCCAGATGCCTTCAATGACCACTCCCCAGTCGTGTCTGATTGGGTAAACAAATTCTCTAAACCACCCGCTAGAACAGTTACCACCAGAGTACTCATCCGTGAGCATCTTGAATCACTAAAAGCAGACCTGCGTAATCAGGACTGGTGAATGGTTTACACGACTAACAACGTTGACATTGCACTCGACCAATTCATTCTTCAGTTCAACGCTATATGTGATAGGCACGCCCCCCCCCCCATAAAAAGTGTAAAATCAAAGGCCGCTGTAGTCCCTGGTTTTCTCCAGACCTCCTTGAGCTTCTGAATGCCAGGAACCATCTATGGCACAGGTCTAGGTCCCTGTGTAACCAGGCCGACATCCAGAGGTACAAAGCGGCTAGAAACAACTGCACAAGGGCTATTCGTTCAGCTAAAAATCAGTATTATAAGGAAGTGCTCTCTCTCAGACCTGGAATGATGGCAGAACATTTTGGACTAACCTTAAAGAGGTCACTGGGAGAGACCTCAGATCTACCCCACCATGCTTAACATTGATGGTGTACCCTCACTCGACCCCAAACTTATTGCTAACATTTTTAATAATGCCTTCACAGACCTGAGTGGTGTCCTGACACCTGGCTAATTCTCTTACCCCCTCACAAGTGACTACTCTGGGAAAGAGACTCAGCACCCTTCTCATCCTCCTTTCTACTTCAAAACCCTCTCAGCCCATGAAGCCAGGAATTACCTACTCAAGGTATTAGGGAAATCAAGATTTAGTGGTGACACCCTGGATCTTAAGTTTGTAGCCCTTACGCTGGATGAAATTCTGTCACCTCTAACACATATTATTAACATGTCACTTAATTACTCTCAATTCCCTCAGAAATGGAAATCTGCCACTGTGACACCAATTCGTAAGTCTGGGGATTGTATAATTACTGGGAACTACAGGCCTATCTCTATCCTGCCCCCACTTTCGAAAGCCCTTGAGCATATAGTAGCTGACCAACTGGTTGAATACTTGGAAAAATATCAGCTACAATGCTCGCAACAACAGGGGTTCAGAAATGGTCATAGTACCACTACCGCCCTTCTGGAGTTCACAGGCTTTATTCACCACTCCTTATATCAAGGACACCTGGTCAGTGCTGATTTCATTGATTTAACCAAAGCTTTCGACACAGTGAATCATGCCCTCCTGGTCAAACAGCTTGCCACCACTGGCCTAGCTCGTGACAGCGAAGCCTGGTTTTAAAGTTACCTGCACAATCATACACAGCAGGTGAAGATTGGTAACACCATCTCGGATAGCAGACCTGTCCTATCTGGAGTTCCTCAAGGGTCCATCTTGGGCCTCTTTTATTTAGTATTTTCCTCAACAACCTTCCTTACTCCTGTCAGGGTCACATCCTTTTATATGCTGATGCTGCTGTCCTGTTTACCAGTGATTCAGACCCTAAGGTTCTTGAATCCAGGCTACAGAGAAATTTCGTAGTCAAAGAAAGATGGTTCCATAAGCACAAGTTAGTTATGAATTACAACAAGACTAAAACTATACTGTTCTCCAGCTCCAAAAATAGGCACAGAATCACCCTCTTTCTATCATCAACGAAGAGGGCTCTCCCCTGGAGCTAGTTCAGCTCTTTAAATATCTGGGGATTACCATTGACAGTATGATGACCTATGCCCATCACACTGACAACATTGCTAAGGCTTTTAACACCCGCATTGGGATACTTTATAGGCATAAGCAATGTTTGACCCCAGAGGCTCTTAACCTGGCCATTCAAAGCTCTCTTGTCTCGCTTATTGATTATGGCTTACCAATCTATGGATCAGCTACTGAAACAACTCTTCGCCACATCATAGTTGCACTCAACAAAGCATGCCGGGTCCTTACTGGCTCAGCCCGTCTGTCCCATACATGTACGCTCAGGCTGACTGGCTCCAATTCAAAGGTAGACTCATGTGCCAAACTTGTTTACTGTCCAAAAAAGTAAGCTCAGGCAAAATGCCCCCAGGAGTACAAAAGCTTATTACCCCCACTATCAACCGTTATTGCATCAGAAGCCCTACTAGCCAGATTTTTAATATACCTCGCTGTCGCACTTCTCTGGGACAAATGTCCTTTGCCTATTGTGCCCCACTATGGATGAACTCGCTGCACCATGACATCATTTCAGCATCCACCTTGGGCTCTTTCAGGGTTAAACTTAAGCAACAGCTAGTTGATGATGCCAGTTGTGACTGCTTTCAATAAACTTCCTTCTTGTGACCAGCACTTATTCTAACCTTATGCTATCCTGACCTTATGCATAACTGTTCTCAGCATGTAAATAACTGTTCTAAGTTGCTAATCATTCTTGTTTTACATTTCCTCTTGATCCCTTCTACTCTTTCCCCTCGCCCCTCTATGGCTATCCCCCATCCCCCTCCCCCGTTATATCTCCTGAACTCCCTTGCTCACTTTAAAATGCTTTGTCCCATACCTTCGCATCTCTGACGAGGCCCCTGGGCTGATGCCATCCCTTACCTTATTGATTATTAGATATTAGGCTGAGTCTGTTCTCATTTTCCTGTAAAGGGTCATTTTATAAGACCCCACCCCCTCTAATATTTATTTTTATTTATTTTATTTTATTTAGTTTTTGTTGACCAGGTAAGTGCACTAGACAAATCCTGCCTATTTTCAGGCACGACCCGGGGAGGGGGATACAGATGAATGCCAACTGACCTTGAACCAGATTAAGCAGTTATATATGACCCTTTGAATTCCAGGTTTTAATCAGATATGCACCTTGGCATACATTGTACAATGCCCCATGTACTGGAACTTCTCTAGTTATATACTGTTGTAATGTCTTGTATAATTCCTTGTTTTGTTTGTTCTCCATCGCATACTTTTCCAATATGTATTGTTCGTCTGACATGGAACCTATGAAATGAGCTTGCTCTCAGAAGTGTTATCCGACATTTCAATAAATAAATGACTATGGGGAATACAGTTTTGTACAGAAATAAAAATAACTTATTTTAAAAATACAGCGCTCACACAGAAGAAACCTAACTCAAAACTATCCAGAGTCAAAGTAGAGTTGAAGAAGCTTACCCCAACTGAGAAATGGTGAATTATGGCAGACTTGAGCCTGTGATGTTGCTAGTTCAAAATGTCAAACACAGCTTTTCATTGTAAAAATCCATCAGAAATACCTTCAATTGGCCGGCCCACTAACCAACATACCATACATTTCTCTCTGACATCACATACTGGACCATTTCTTTGATCTCTGGGTACTACTCTTTTCCAGAACAGATCCAAACTGGTTTTGTGGATTAGCAACTGGTCCTTTTGCTATCCTGTCTGCTCTTCCTTGGCCCTGTTTACATTCAAAACATGTCTTTGTTTTATGAACGGGACTCAGCCCTTTGAAGTTCAACCAAAACAAAAGCCTTTTACGAGACAAGAACTGTTGTGGTTCTCACCCAACCTCTGTGAGAACCCTGGAAATCTCACAGAAAAGGCCCAGGACTGCAATATGAGGAAATTTTCAGTTCTCCCCATATATTCCACAGCTAAAATACTTTATAGGCGACATTATTAGTAAGATAAAATAAAAAAAATTCCTGGATATTACATCTGTTACACACAGTATACTGTGCTGCATGATTACTGCAATATTGTTTTTTTTGCAATGACAATTATTGTCCGTGGTTTTTATTGTGATACAATAACTGGTTATCATTTTTACAGCTGCAGTGGGCATAGCCCTGCAGCCATCTTGCAAGCAGATAGAGAAAGGGGAGCTTTCCAGATACTGACCGGACTTGTTAAATAGTGGAGGTGAACGGCAATCACTGCATGTTCACCACTCTATTTTGTCCATTGGTACCGGCGGAACACGGCACTGTCCACTGTTTCCAAGATGGCGGTGGAGTTGTGTGCACTTATGCGGCAACTCGTACATGTGTACTGAATTCCAGCGGCACAGTCTGCCATTTCCAAGATGGCTGTTGGAGTTCTTGGTGCATGCGTGTGTCATTGAGCATGAGCACATAACCCTGATGCCATCTTGGACACGGCAGACAGTGCCGTGTTCTTCCCTCAGCTCAGCTGCAGCCATACCGGCTCTGGCCAGATTTATTTTTCTATAGAGATGACCAGTTCTTCTTCTTCTTCTAGCCTTGGTCCCAACTATATGGGGTCGGCTTTTCGAGTCCTTCTTCTCCATTCTAGACTGTCATTAAATAGTTGCTCAGAAACTCCGCAGCTGGGCATATCCTTTTGGGTGATGTCCATCCATCTGGTTTGAGGTCTTCCAACCTTTCTCTTACCTTTCACTTCTAGGATTAGCATCCTGTTGCCTGTATATTCTTCCAGTCTTCTTTTCACATGTCCAGACCATCTAAGCCTGGAATCCCTCAGCTTTTCTGTAATTGGTGCCACCTTCACACATCCCCTAATTTTCTCATTCCAAACATGGTCCATCCTTGTGACTCCAAGCAGCTATCTAAACATTTTCATTTCAACCATATGCAGGGTCTTTTCCTATCTCTTCCTCGATGCCCAGAATTCAGAGCCTTACAAGAGTACAGGCCAGTTAGTATGTCCTGTAATAACTGTCTGGTTATTACGGCATTCACGCGCATGCTGTCTGTTGACAGTAAGCGCAGGACACTGATGTTCTCTTGTCTGACTTCTCACAGAACCATGCTAGAAACCGAGGTTTTTACAAAACTTTTTAACACATAATGGATCACAGTGATCAGTAGTTGGCAGCCTGTTTTGAATGTTGGAACTGGGAGAGGAAAAAATGATTTCCTGCAATTATATAAAACAAAGCATGGGGACTGGTGGTTACTCAAATTTAATACACACCCTCATTGTGTGATGCTAGCATCACACACCTTGGGTGTGTATTAAATTCTTGTAATGCACACCACCCCATGCATTATTCTTGGTATATCGTCATATTGTGTTATTATGACATCCCTACAATGGAGTTACCCACTACTATCACCATTCTAGCCCTGACGCTCCTCTATGGGGCTCCCAAATACCGTACACTGCATAGAGCATGCACCAGAGTGACCAGGCTGGCTAAAGCTGAGTACATTTCCACTACCTTCCAGAACAACATTAACCACCTCTCGGCGTTCTGTAAAGTCGTCCATGCTTTATTCTCCCCCTAAGGCCTAGTCCACTGTCCCTCTCCTGAAGGCGAATGACGTCACTATCTCTGACCCCACTCAGTGGCCAATGCATTTAGCACCTTCTTCACCTCCTGTACCTCCACTCTTCTCTCTTTCTTCCCCCCAGCATCTCCACTGTCTTCTTTACCTTACCCTGCCCACAAACCCCTCCTTTCTCCTTCTTTCCTATCTCACCTGCTTTTGCCATTAATGCTTTCCTTGCCCTCAACCCCCACAAAGGTAAAAGCCCTGATGGCCTTGACCCTAAACTTCTTAAACTCTCTGCCCTTCTATTGTCTCCCTATCTCCTCCCTTCTCAACCTCTCCTTCTCCCTTGGCTCTGTCCCTCTAGCCTGGAAACATACCACCATTATACCTCTTCCTAAAGGTGGTGACACCTCTAACCCAGGCAGCCGTCACCCTATATCTCTTCTCCTTTCCCTAGCTAAATTCCAGGAGCACCTGGTATTATCTCAACTCTCCCCCTTCCTTGACTCCACCTCATTCTTCACCCCTTACCAGTCTGTGTTCTGAAAATCCCACTCCACCTTTACCTCCCTCCTCCTGCTTACTGACTCCATTCTCTCAGGAATGGATCAGGGCCATATTACTTCAATCATCTTTGTCAACCTGGCCAAAGCCTTCAACACTGTTGCCCACTACATCCTCCCCATCAAGCTCACAGCAGCAGGGCTCTCCATCCCTGCCACTGATTGGCTCCGCTCCTACCTTAAGGGTTGGACCCAGTCAGTTAGAATTGGCAATTCCACCCCCCCCCCCAATCAGTACCAGTGACCCTCAAGGCTCCGTCCTTGGTCCAATACTCTTTTTCAGTTTTCTTAAATGACCTCCCTGCTGCCTGCACCTCATCGTCTAGTCACATGTATGCTGATGGCACAGTCCTATCTGCCTCTGGCTCCTCCCTCTCTGATTTGATGCCCAGACTCCAGCTGTACTTTGGTAACGTGTGGTGCTTGTTCTGCTCAAATCAGCTAGTCCTAAACACCAAGAAGAACCATCTACATGACTTTTGGTTCAAGGCAAAAACTCGCTAGAATTGCTGACCCCCCCCATCCTGTATGAGTCCACCATCATAGCAGTCCCATCTTTCAAATACCTTGGTGCCTGGCTTGACAGTCACCTTGGCTTTTCTGAACATGTGGAGGCCATTTGCAAAAAACTACATCCCAAACTTGGAGTGCTGTACTGCAACTGTGGCTACATCCCTCTGCAGGCCCACAGAACCATTGTTCAGAAAATTATCCTGCCTTTATTAGACTATGGTGACGTAGTCCACATCGCTGCTCCAAAATCCACCCTGTCCAGACTGGACTCACTCTTCCACTCCTTCTGCCACTTTGCTCTAGACTATATGTCTTGAACTTACCACTGCACTCTCTGTACCTCCCTCTCCTTCCCTTCACTTGAAGACAGGCACCTGGCCCCATTGCTCCCCTTTCATAACCAAATACTGGCTGTGCTCTCTCCCTTTCTGACCTTTCCTCTGTCCTATTCCAGCTCCCATCCACCTCCTGTGCCCTTCACAGCTCTACCTTTGACTCCCTTGCTCTCCCTCCCAAGTCCTCCTCAGCAGGCTGTCGTCGAGGCACAGGTTAGGAAGCATAGGAAAAACCAGAAGCAGTTGTAAAATTCACAACAAGAGTATTTATTTGTACTGGCAGTAACATAAAAAATACAATTGTTCAGTATAACTATTTACAAAGGCCAAATAAACAGAAAAAGTCCATCTGAGGTTTTCTTCAGTCTCTGTGTCCATCTAATATGCAGTTGCAGCTCAGCTCTCATATAAGTCCTTCCAACCCCCATTCTTAACAAGCATCCTGTTTCTTCCAAAATGTTCTTGTGTGTTTCAGGCAGGTGCTTGCAGGAACACAGTGTCCCTGAGCTGAGGCCCCTTTTTCGCAGCTCTTCTGCAAAAGGCTTAAAAACTGCACTCAGGTAACCTATTGAATTTCAAATAGCTTTTTGCAATCATCTCGAACAATAATTATTTACATTTTAACAGTAATACTATATATTTTCTAAACAAAGGGATCCGAATATCAGTTACATTTCCGCATAAAGATTTGCATATATTTTTACATTAGCAGATATGCAAGGGAGCAAAAAGACAGAACAGCAAGGGAAACTGAGGGACAGTGAGAGGCACATAACTGCAAGACTGTCAGGGTGATTAAATCCTAGGTTTCACAGGAAAACTTGGTTACGAAACCAGACAGAGAAGAGACAGGAAAAGAAAGAATAGAACAGACCTCTGCATTCAGACTGTCCATAACAACTGGGACAGGGTCCTATTCCACCCTGTCACACAGGCCAAGCTGCCTTCTCTTACCACTTCCCTAACCTTTGCAACTCACTCCCATTACACATCCAGTCTGCCCCATCATCCATCTCTCTTGCCTCACCCCATCTAAATTCACCTCAACCTCCTGTAACTGCTGCTGACCCCACTTTCACTCCCTCTGCATTCCCTCACATTCTCTCTGTTCCAGTGTTCCTGCCCTTTGCTGCCTCCTCCTCTCACTTCTCTATTCCTTCCAACAGCTTAACTCCCCTCCAGTAACTGCTGCTACCCCCTTTCCTCCCTCTACTACCCTGTCTCCCTCTGCCCCAACCACCCCTTCTCCCCCCTTTTTTCCCCAAGTGTTTTCTCTCCCACCACCTGCCTGCCCACCCCAGATCTCATCTAAACTTTCCTCACAGGCCAGAAGACCAGTACACGGACTGGGTGTGCACCAAGCCTTGTCTGTCCCATGTGGGATTGCACCCCAGAGGGATGAAAGCCTGCCTTTCCATTTCTACCCTGACTTCTTTTGGCTATCCTGGAAACCTAGACGCAGACTGGGTGTACATTAAGCCATGTCTAGCCCTTGTGGGGTTTGCACCCCAGAGAGACGAAAGTCAGCCTCTCCAGCTCTACCCACCCTCTCTAACACCCTTTTTACTTTCCGCCTCCCTCCTGCCTCTCCTTACTCTTCCACTAATAATTTCTTATCTTACTACTCTATTCCCACACAGTCACTCTGTCTTAGCTGTCTGCGCGACCTCTCAACTTCATTCAGCTCTCCACTCTGTGCCTTCAGCTGCTCCATAATTCCTTTGGTTCACAGATGCTTCTCTGTGCATTTTGGGTTAACCTGTATTAAGTAAATAGTGTACCTATGTGTGTGATATCATGTATATTAAGTGTAGCGTTGTTGTTTTAAATGTAACTGTATCCCCCCCCACCCCAGACACATCTAGAAACAAGCTATTTCTGCTCAGAATACCTTTCCTGGTGAAACATTTCAAATAAATAAATACTGTCCTTGATCACCTTATAATGATTGTGCCTCCTCTTGTGCATTCCGCCCCTAGCCTGCCCAGTGCAGGACTCAGACCTGCATTTTCAGATGCAGAAATCAGTTCTTAGTGGGTACCATATGGCTCCACTCTTCCCCACCGCCCCTGCTATCCATCCCCCCAGCTGAACCGAGGAGTCATCTGGGGGGTGGCTCAAGTAGTGACTCTTCTGCCCAGTTAGCCCTGGCTTTCAAGGCGTGTATCTGTGTGCAGCTTCAGCATCGGGGCATGGAGCTTTCTGCAGGTGAGACAGCAGCCTTGGCTCCAGAGCAGCCTCCTGACCAGGACTGGCCTACAGCTGCTTCAGACCACCAGTTTCCCCACTCAAGAAGTGTGCCCCCACCCCCCATTTTATTGCTCCTGCCTGTCTTTAGTATATCCGGGTACAGTTGTCTCAACACTGTGCCCTAGGTTGTCTGTAGGTACCCCCCAGATAGGGAATTTACATTGGTTCTTTACAGTCTCTTTGGTTGTCTGTAGATGCACCCCAGCTACAGAGTTAGCACTATACAGTTAACCAGGGGGAACCTACTCCTGTACTGGAGACAAAAACAAACACTTGCTTAGGTTTTCAAACCCTTCGGATACCGGAGATTGTTGTTTATGAAATGGCTGGCAGCAATCAAGCATTCTGATTGGATCCTAACAATGTGCTAATATGTCTAACACCACACAAAAAAGATCAGGCTATAAGCTGAACAATGATTTCAGTAAAGAATACCAAAATAGAATGTTGAGGAAAAATAATCAGCCATCTTGATTTCTCACTAAAGCGACCAGAAAACAGTAAGGTTTAGTTCAAAGCTGACATGAAATGTTTTCTGGTCATTTTAATGAGAAACTAGATTTCTTATACCCATTTCCTCTCCCCCGCTCGGCAATACAGTCACTTGCATTATAACGATCCTTCACCACAGCCACACTGCAGCTGGAGACCAGTGTACTTTTTGTGCCCAACTCTCCATCATAAGGGGCACGTCCGTCCGTTAATCTCACTCACTTTCCTTCACTTCCTCGTTTTCACTGACTTTATAATCGCTCCGCCCGTTCCCATGATGGCCGAACAGAACAGCAGCTGTTATGAAATACACAATACAGACCGATGGTGCTTGAGCCCTTCCTCCTGTCCTCGGCAGAGAGAGTGGCGCAGCCGGCAGGCCATGAGCGTGAGACCATGGCGCTGGAGCCCGAAATTTATTCTCCCAAACTTAGGAGTGCTGCTAGTTGGGAGGTTCTTCTCCCAAACTTGGGAGTGCTGCTACTTTTTTTGGGGGGGTGCCATGACAACTACATAATGTGTGTGTGTTGGAGGGGGGAATACAAGTATGGAAGCCTAAACAGCTCAAAAGTCCTCAGCTCAAAAAAAAAAAAAAAACAGGCAGAGGAACTATTGTAAGCTGTAGCTAATTTCATGACTAATTAGGACTTCAAAAACTGTTAGTATTTGCATTAGATTTTATCAGTGCTGTTAGTTTCTTGCTTGCAGAATGCAGCCAATGCTCAGTGTGTACAGTATGTGTTGGTGCGGAATGTTCTAGAAAATTTGATGATAGAACAAGATCATTATTTTAAAATTTTATTTATAAGTTATACAGCATACATCATTACTCCAAACAGTATGTGAATGGTCTCCAAAATCACGCAGAACGTGATATTACAATTCTAATCTGCTCATTCAGGCATAGTGGGCAGCGGATAATATATAGGCGTAAAAAGTCTGGCAGGGTAAATCATAGAGAAATTATGCTCTCACCCACTCTGTTGCCCGAATGTCAGTTTGCTGCATCCCCCAGTCCTCGTAGGAGCAAAATTATCCAGTGGGTGGGCTGAGTGGTGATCCAGCAAGAAAGCCCAACTGTTCAGTAGGTGTCTTGGGCTCAATTAAGCTGCATAGCTCCTTGCCCATGGAGGCATCTAAAAATGTCCAGCAGGGAAACAGAAAATATTAAGGGCAATTAAAAAAGTTCACAAACTGAGCAGTGCTGAAAAGCACACCAAGCTGTATAAATGCCAAGTTCTCTGGGTCAAATATAGAATCTAACACTATAACATTCTAACAAGCACGCAACACACAGCAAATCTAGGAGGCTTAACATCACCCCCTCATACCTCGATAATAAAATATTAGCAATCTGATAGAAAGGTTAACAAACCAGGATGTGTTTCAATGTTGTTCAGTGACCTGAGGGATCACACATGATAATTACGATATGCAAAAGTTCAGAGTTCAGATGTCCTCACTGTGATCTGGTACCTCATCGGTGTTCCTGAAAACACGCTTATGGGCAAAAGCTGAGGCTGATACTGGGTCCATGAAAATATGAATTTTTTCGTTGGCATGGACCTGAAGTTGGGCTGGGAATGGTATCTGTGCCCCATACCGTGTTCGAGCAGAGTTTTTTAACTATTTGCAGGTCTACGAGCTTGTGTCTGGGAGGAGATGTCAAGGGGAAGGTGATTCTAGGGGCATGGATATATTCACTATCCACACGATGACAGTTCTGCCAGAAGTGCTGATTTGTTGAAATATCTTCACGCTAAGCTTCTCCCATCACCCAGGTGGTGTATCCTCCAGCTCCACCCCATAACATTAGATCTTTCTTTCTGCTGGTAGAGGTTGGTCTCTTCCTTCCCAGCTCTGCAGCATTATAGGCTACCAAGTGCACCTTTGGAAATTTTAAACCTTTTCTCTTGAATACAGTACTTATCGTATCTGTGTCAGTCTTCACCATTCATCACCTTTGGGTTCTCGCCGGAGGTCACGACCCCACAGGAGATTTTTTGGGGGGTAACGGGCGGAGTCAACACACCAACGGCACTACCCTCGAGGCCGACGCACTGCATGGTGCTCGTGAGTTAGTCATTAGGTGTCATTGACCCTGCCGTCCCTCCAGTTATTTATCTCAGCCGTAGAGGTCGCACCTCATGTGGAGCTGCTATTAAGCTTATCGTGTCTCAACTCTGAGTTTTTCGACGCTGTGAAAAAGAAAAGTTACCTGCCGGTTCCATTTCGCCGCTACTCGATGCCACTGTGGTAAGACTGTTCCATTTTTTAATTTTCAGTGTCATTGCATCTTTGTTTGAATTGTTTTTCCGTCAATCATGTCTCAGTTGGGGGGCCAAAAATCGTTGAAAATGGGATGGCCCCCTATGTGTTGGTGCCCGTGCAGCCGCAAGTACTCCATTACCGACCAGCATGATCATTGTCTTGCGTGTCTTGGCCCGCTTCATGACATGGATTCGTGCCACGCCTGCTTCTCCATGGACCATTGTGTCATCGAGCAATGCTCGTGGAAAGTTGAACAAGCTCTGCCGACTTTCCGGGGACAGGCGCGCATTCGTCTGGCCAAGCTGCGGTCTCTCGGCCATTCCTCCAGGTTCCCTCACAGTTCTATATGGACCGCGGAGGAGGGGGCTTCTGCTTCTAGTAGCCTCGCCGTGGCAGAAGCCCCTTCCACAGTGCAGGAGGCCCAGTCATTCCTCCAGTGGAGCGGGCAGGAGGCACCGCTCTGGCAGTTGCCCCTTTGAGTGCGAAGGCTCCCCCGGTGTCGTTGCCTTGGGCTGGGAAGCCTGGGTTGGCACCGTCCTCAACACCATCCATCGGTGGCATTTTGGGCCTCGGCACTGTTCGCTGCACCGTGGGCCCTGATGGTGCCGTGGTCTATGCCAGCCTGCCGCTTGGAGCCGTTACCACTGTCGATGCTGTTCATGACGCCGATGGTGCTGATGGTGCAGTGGGAGGTTCTACGGTGATGTCTTTGACTGTTTCTCACTTCAACGCCGTTCGTGGAGCTGAGGCTGGGGACAGTGCGCTCTAGCTCTGGTGCTGCTTGACGCGCCGGCGGGGAACATGGCACTGCAGAGGTGTCACCTCAGCGCCACTCCACGGTGTTGAGGGAGCTGTCGTGGTGTTGTTATTAAAAGCATTCCTCACTTGGTGCTGCTTGGCGGCCGGAGGTCGGGATGGCACCATGGCAGGCATTGACTCCATTTATGCTACTGCTTTCAGCTTTGTCTTTTCTTCAGGCACTGTTCGAGGTGCCATTGGAGAGTTCGGCTTCAGCTCTGGTGCAGACACCCGGACTGGTGCCTCCTTTGGTCTGGACAGGAGCAGACATCCACGTACGATCTGGCATTGGACTTCGGTCTCTACCTCTTCGGAGACAGACTCTGAGTCTGGTTCGGACCATCTGTCCGACTGTTTGGAGTTGGCGGGTCAGGTGACACCCTGGTAGCTTCCTCGGCTGACCGAAGCCAGCCTCCCTCTGAGGAACAGGTGGTAGCCTTCGAGTCTAGGGTCAGGGGTGCTGACCAGCAGGCGGTAATGCAGGCCAATATCACCCTGCAACCTGGACTCAAAGGGCTTTCTGTCCCCTCAGTTGGGGTACCCCCTCAGGTGATGTGCCTGGATCGCCCGCCTTTAGGGCTGACTGGAGCACCCACAGGAGGGGAAGGTGCTACTCCCTGGGTGGTCCCCTCGGGGAATGACCAGGGCTGTCAGCTGCCTAGGCTGGTGTTTGCGAGGAGCAGGGCTCTTTCGGATTCTGAGAGGTCGAGGGGTCAGGGTTCGATGCGGCAACCCTTTTCCGGGACCTACCCAGGTTCAGGAAGGAATGGTAGTACAGATCCCGTCCTTCCTTCTCGGTTTCCTCAAGAGGGACCTGGTCTTTGGAGGGTAGGGACCGTCCTTTTGGAATTCCATGGTCCCGGTCACCTCACATGCAGGAATCTTCAGGGCACAGCCTAGGCAGTTCCAGCATGGTTGATCTGCTGTCGGCTGTCGAATTTTCCGGAGCCCCTTCTTCCCTTGAGGTTCCTGGTGCGCTCTCTTGCCCAGAGAGAGGATGGTTGTTTTCTGTTGTTGGCTTTGCCCCCACTCCTGTGTCACCATCTCCTACTCTCCCAGGCATTTGTGGCCCTACAGGACCTCTCTCCTGGGAGCAGTTCAGGGGTGCGGCTGCTCACTTCCCTATGTATGTCAGGGCCATGGAAAAATGGGTGTTCCACCCTCCCCTGAGCAGCCAACCTCTGGATCTCTGAGGTCCTCTGCTTCCTCATCCCCCTCTTCGGGAGGAGAGGAGCCCTCTGTCCACATCTCCCCTGCTGCTGATCTGGCAGAGTATCAGCATTTCCTCGTGAGGATGATGAAGGACCTGCATGTCATCCCACCCACTCAACACAATCCGGAGCATTTGACACGTGCCTTGCTAGGCGATTTAAGGGCGGCACCTTGTGGTGCCCGCCTAGCCTACTCATTTCCAGGAGGCGTCGTTGCGATTCTGGCAAAGACCCTTTTCCGGAGTCCCAGCCTCTAGGGATCTGAGCCAGAGGTATTGTGCCATCCCGGAGTCTCCAGGTCGTGTGCCTCATCCTCAGTCAGGACTGATGCAGCTGGACACTCACAATGGGCTTCGTGCCCTCCACTGTGACTGGCCCCCGGATTAAGATTCCATGGATTTTGACTTCTAGGGGAGTAGGACCGTCTACTTGGTACGGTTGCTTCTTTCAATTTCTGCACATCAGGCCCACTATGCTACCTATGATAGGTTTCTGTGGTCCAGGCTAGGTCGACTCCTAGCCTCTATGCCTGATTTGGAGGTAACCAGACAAGCCATTGCACTCTCTGCACATGGCCTGGAGCTAGCAAGGCACCTAGCGAGGGCATCTTACGATGCCAGCGAGGTAGCTTCCAGGGTCGTAGGGACAGCGATCTGCTCTAGGCGGACAGCATTGCTGCATCTTTCCCATTTGTCACCCTTGGCCTGGCATAGGGTGATTTCCTCCGTGTGTCAGAGAACCCATCTTTTCTCCCGTAGGGTGAGACGGCGTCTGTCGGGACAACCTCCTGCCCCCTCCGAGGGGTCCCTGTCTCACTCTCCCCAGTCTCGGGCCTCACCAGGCCCATAAAGGCTCTCCCTCCCAGTGTCTCACCCACTGAGAACTAAGGGTCTTAGTCCTTTAGGGTCTAGGGCCTCTTTCGGGGGGGGGGGGGGCCCGGTACTCACCCAAAGGTGATGAATGGTGAAGATTAACATAGATGAGATGTGAAAATTACGTACCTACCGTAATTCCTGATCTTTCTGTGTATCTTAACTGTTCATCACAATCCCATCCACCATCCCCTGGGTCCTCAGTCCTCTGGTTCTCCCTCCCTCTGTGTGCCCCTTTCCCCCCTGCTTCCTTTCTGCTGGTCAGGAGCGGGATGACCTTGGGCACACGGGGAATTTTACCTTCTGACAGAGGGGGGAAGGCACTTCTCTTCTCAATGCCTCGGCTCCACCCCTTTGGGGTGGGAGTTGGTGGTTGCCCTCTCTTCTTTTTCTCTCTGTCTTCCTCCATTCTTGTCCTTAGGGACTCATCCCTCAAAATTAATTTAAGAAACTTTTGTTTCTCACCTCTAAATATGTGTTTTCAGGGGGAGGATAGCCCTGTATCCTGTCTTTTCTTCCAGAACAGCCACTTCTGCTCATGTCAGAGTTTATTGCCAGTGATTCTGTGCCTTGAATTCTGGCAAATCAGCCTTCTGGCTACTCCTTCGCAGTTCCAATACAGTCTGGAGAAAGTCAAAGATTCAGGGTATGTCCTCCCCCTTCCCATTTCTATTTTTTTCCTCCCTCCTTCCCTCTTGTTTCTGCTTCCAGAGATTGGGGCCCCCTCCCAATCCCCTTAGATTTTTCTAACTCTCCTTCTGTCCTCTCCATCATTTATTTCTCCTTTTAGTTTGTATATCTTTTCCTTTGTCTGTCCCTTGGACTTCCTTGTCCCTCCCTCCCAACTCTTCCTTACTTTATGGTGACTCAAAACTGGCGGGAGGGCTGGGTTGACGACACCTAATGGCCATTCCACGAGCACCACGCAGTGCGTCCGCCTCGAGGATGGCGCCATCTGTGCATCGACTCCGCCCATCCCCCCCCAAAAAAAGCTCTTTTGGGGTCGTGACCTCCTGCCAGAACCCAAAGATGATGAATGGGAAGATATACAGAAAGATCAGGAATTACGGTAAGTACATAATTTTCATTTTTCTATTACTTCTCTCCTTCACTCTAGTTCCTGCCTCAATGGTAGAAGATGGATTCAAAGGAAGCAAAGCCAGTTTGCAGCTTCAAGTTCTGTGTCATGTGCTGACAGAAGATGTTGAAAACAGATCCATGTGTTTTACCTGTGCTGCTTAGGGGCAGCGCATGACATTTCTGGCCACGGCCTGTGTCAGACGATGTTTCCTTTTTCCCAGAAAGCTTGTGCGGCTTGGCTTCTTCTTGGCTGACTGGCCAACAGGGATCTGAAGCTCCGGCCAAAGGACCACAAGGTTGGCTGCTCAACTTGCAGCCATGGAAGAGGAGGGGTGATTGCTGCAGTGGACACCTCTTTGGTCTTGGTGCTGCTTCCGGCTGGGGCCAGGGTCAGAAGGTCATTTATAGAGGACTTCTCTAAAATGTGTCAGGCCTTCTAGGCCTATGGGGAAAGCCCTGTCCACCACGGTAAGAAACACAAGTGCCACTGTCACCAGGCATATGACTAGGAGCAGTTGAGGTCCTCCTGCTGCCTCGACTGCCCTTATCGTTTGATCACATTGGCTGCTGGATTCTGGTCGAGCTGAATGAGGTTGAGGGCTCAGTCGACAGCTCCTTGGTACCCCCATCGGGCTTGTTGACCTTGATATCGGATGATCAGGCAGTCGAGAGTTTTCTTGACCCTGTTGACCAGTTGTCAGAGGGGATAAATGAGAAGTCGATCCCGAAGACCCAGGTCTTCCTGGTCCACTCCCTGGAGGACATGGACCTGTCAGTTTCCCCAACCAGCTCCACTCGGTATCAGCCTCCACTTGTGATTGTGCCACCAAAGCTGGTGCTTGTTCATACACCTCAGCATGTGGTCTGTACCACCATCCAATGACTTCTTCTTGAAGTCAACCCTTGGATCGATGGTCGAGGTCATGGTAGAGGCACCGCTTGCACTCTCAATCCCACTCAATCGAGAGGTGCTGTCGTTGATGTTCCTCAACCTCCTCATCCTTGGATGAGGAGAGGTATCACCGCAGGATGTGATGGCACTGCAAGGAACTCCTCTGACAGCAGTGGACCATTATGGGATGGGGTAGGGCTCTGCCTCTAACATCTGCGGTCAACTGGCAGGTGTCAGTCATGCCTATGCCAGTCCACCCTCGACAGATGTCTCTAGCATCTGTCTCTCCACCTTTGTGGGTGGAGCCGCCTGCACTGCAGCCTTTGGTAGGAGCTCCAGTCAAGGACTCCCATGCTGAAGCTAGCTTACCAGGCTGGCTATTGGTGGAAATCTCTCAGTCAGAGAACACTCGAGTGGTCCACAGTGGCAAATGGTCACAGGCCATTTTTGGAATCCTTGGATGAATCAGACGGGTCATCTGTGTTGTCATTGAGGATGCATACTTTCAACGGGACCTCGTTGGAGGAGAGGACTACTGACCATGGGCCGGTGTAATCTGGGGCTGTTCTCTGACTGATGTTGGAGTCTATGAATTTGTTCATTGGGCCAAGTACCCCTTTACAGATATCCTGGACAAGGATGATTCCCCGGAGGTTGCCTTTCCCATAACTGAGACTGTTATGGGACCAGCCCATGAATTCCTGCAGTATGCAGCATCCTGCCTGGCACCTTCTGCCTGCATGTTCCACAAGTATGTAGTCTCTATGGGATCCCTCATGGGGTTCTCCGACCCTCCCACAGCTGAGGGTCTGTTTGTGGACTTGGTCTTCCGGACAGTGAGGTGTCAGGGGTATGTGCACAAGCTTCCCAACAAAGAGGCTAAGAAGCTTGACCATGCAGCCAAGAAGATCTGTGCCGCTTCTTCTCTTGGTCTCTGCCAGTCAAGCTATGCCATGCTGATAGCCAACTTTGGTCAGTCCTTGCTGGGAGTACTAGGTGATGTCTTCCCTCACCTTTCTGTAGACAAGCAACTGCCAGTGAAGTTGGTCAGAAACCAGGGTCATGTGCTGGCTAAGCACCAGCTTCAGGTGGCCATAGACATGAGTGACTCCTGTGCCTGCACCATGACAGCAGCCGTCATGATACGAACATATGAAACTGACAGCAGATACAGGCCATTCGGTCTATCTAGTCTGCTCGAGTGTGCAGCACTTCAGTCCATTAGACTGCAGCTGTTCCCCCCATATGCCCTCCCCCCATCTCCCACCCCCTTCTGATTTATACCTTCCTCTTGAATCTGTCCCACCCTCTCTTGAAGTCCCCAGCACTCTGCAATGATACAACTTCCTCTGGCAGAGCGTTCCACCCTGCCACCACCGTTTCTGTAAAATAGTGCCTCCTCAGTTCCCTCTTGAATCGGCCCCCTTCCAGCTTCACAGAGTGTCCCCTGGTTTCCCTTCCACCTTTCAGATTGAACATACACTTGGTGTCTGCTTTGTTCAGACCCTTCAGGTACTTGAAGGTCTCAATCATATCCCCTCTCTCCCTTCTTTCCTCCAGGATATACATGTTGAGCTCTCTGTCTCTCCTCATATGGTCTGTCCCCCAGCCCCAGGATCATTTTTGTTGCCCTGTGCTGTACCCCCTCCAGTAGTTTGATGTCCCTTTTCAGTACTCTAGGTGTAGTCTCACCAGGGACCTGTACAGGGGCAAGATGACCTCACCACTCCTAGAAGTAATCCCCCTTGCTATGCACCCTAGCATCCTGTTTGCCTTGACTGCTGCCTTCCTGCACTGAGCAGAGTGGTTCATCTTCCCGGTTACCAGCACTCCCAGATCCTTCTCCTCCTTGGATTTTGTTAACGGGACTCCCTGCAGCCAGTAATTGTATCCTGGGTTCTAGCCTCCTAAATGCATCACTTTGCACTTCTTGGCATTGAAACCAAGCTGCCAAGTGTGAGACCATTCCTCCAGTTTCATCAAATACTCCTGAAGTACTTTGCCCCCCATCCACCTCGGCACAAATTTGTGTCATCTGTGAAGAGACTGATCTTGCTCTTAATCCCCACTGCAATGTCAGCTATGAAAATGTTAAACAGAACCGGTCCCAGCACTGAACCCTGGGGTACACCACTTGTTACTGCTCTGGGTTCAGATGCCTCTCCCCACCACACTTCTGCCTTCTGCTGTCTACCCTGCAGCCAGTTCTCGACCCATCTTACCAGTTTCCTCCCTGCTCCCAGACTCCTCAACTTGCAGGTCAGCCTACCATGAGGGACCGAGTCAAAGGCCTTGCTGAAATCCAGGTAGAGGACATCCACCGCATGTCCCCAGTCCAGTGCCCTCATAATCCAGTCATAAAAATCAACTAAGTTCATCTGGCAGAGTCTGCCTAAGACAAACCCATGCCACCTGCTGTCCTGATGATTGTTATCCTCAAGAAATTGCACCAGTCTTTCCTTGAGGATTGTCTCCATCACTTCTCCCACAATTGCAGTAAGGCTTACTGGTCTGTAATTTCCCGGTTCATCCTTGGGCCCACTCTTATGGAGAGGTACCACATGTGCTTCCCTCCAGTCCCTGGGCATGCACCCTGAGTTCAGAGAGGTAATGATGCATTGCAGGGCCTGGCTGAGGCTGTCTAGCTTTACTGCAGACACTCAGCAAAAGTGGGCACAGACCTCTTTGGCCCAGGGTGGAGGGACATCTCATAAGAACAGAGAAGCCCAGTGCCACCTTGAAATTGGTGGCTTCATTTCAAAATGACCTGAAGGCCCAGAAACCAAAAATGAAGGCCCTTCAGTATCAGTCCTTCTAGCCCCGGCAGGGGCACTACCAGGCCTAGTGCCTGAAACTCAAATTCAGTGGCCAGGGGCTGAAAAGAGGCTGGGGTAGGGGGAAGTGGTGCCCTCTTCCACCAGCAGCCTGTGCCCCCTCAAAAGCTGCCAAGTGACAGGGGTCTCCCCTCCTGGGTGTTAACCTCTCACCTGTCTAGTCCCTGGCCCAGCTCCCGGGGCTTTGCACTTTGGCCACATTAGTCCATTAATACCATGGACAAGTGGGTCCTAGAGGTGGTTGGCAAAGAGTTGCCTTTCAATTTAGAGGCTTTCTTGCCTTACCACTCCCATGTTCCTCAGGAGTCCTTGGCGTTGCAGGATATGCTGCTCTCCATAAGGGAAGGCATCGCTCAGCTCCTTGTGAAAGGAGCTATAGCCTGTGTCCAGACACACTGGCAAGTACTTCCTGGTCCCGACGCGAACGGAGGGCTAGTGTCCCATACTGGATCTACACGATCTCAACCAGTACATGCAGAACTGCAAGTTCAGGATGGTAACCCTGAATCTGATCATTCCATCCTTGGAGCAGGGCATGTGTTTCTGCTCCCTGGACATCCAGGATGCATTCTTCCACATCCCAGTCCGTCCATTCATCCCACTGGCAGTACCTTTGGTTCTGTGCAGGAGTTCTGTATCTGTTCCAGGTCATGCCTTTCAGCCTCTCGTCCATGCTCAATGTCAAGTGCATGGCAGTGGTGGCAGCCTTTCTGAGGCTCAGGGGCGTCATGGTGTATCTATACCAAGATGACTGGTGGATCACCAGTCCTTACAAGGAGGTGGTAGAGCGGCTCAGGGATGTGGCCCTCCAAACTTGCAGGGACTTGGGCCTGTTGGTCAACCCAGTCAATTCTGAACTGATCCCCTTGCAGGAGATCCTGTTCATTGGGCTGAAGCTAGACTCCCTGTGGGCCAAGGCCCACCTCCCTGTGGACTGGGCACTAGAGCTGACCTCCTTTGCCCGATCATTTCTCGCTTGGCTCTTGCACCCTGCCTGGGACGTCCACTGGCTGCTGGGGAATATGGCATCCTGCAACAGCATGGTCCACTGGATCTGCTATCAGATGCATCACCTGTAGTGAAAGCTGGGTTGTTAGTGGTTCCACCGCCTAGGTCATTTGGACCAACCAGTCACAGTGACCTAGCCAATGTAGAATGCCATCCACTGGTGGTTGATCCTAGAACATCTAGAGGAATGAGTCCCAATTGTCCACACAGAACTGTCTGTTACACTCACGATGGACAAGTCTCTGGTGGGATGGGGAATGTACCTTGGAGACTACAGAGCCCATGGATTTTGGTCAGTCAGAGAGTCCCATCACCACATGAACCTGCTGGAGCTCCCTGCATCATGGCTAGCTGTGATGGAATTCACTGCTGTAGTCAGGGGTTAGATTGTGCAGGTCCAGACTGACAACACCGCAACTTTTACCTGAACAGGCAGGGTGGAACTCCATCCTTTCCCTTGTGTCAGGAGGCCCTCCGCACCTGGACCCTCTTGCACAGCCTAGGTGAAGATATCCTAGTGATCCATGTCACTTAAGCCCACAGTCAGTTGGCAGACTCTCTCAGCTGGGTGGTAGAGACATCACACGAGTGGTCCCTGCATCAGGAGGTGGTAAGTCACCTGTTTTCCCAATGGGAAACCCCCTGGTGGATCTGTCTGCCTCGTGGGAGAACACAAAACTGAGGCTGTTTTGTGCCCCCTGTCCCCCGAGTCTGGGACTCTGGTGGGGGATACCTTTGTGAGGCCCTGGACCCTAGGCCTCATGTACACCTTTCCTCCCTTTCTCTTAATCCACAAGGTGGTGGTCACCCCATCCCTTATCCAGAGACTCAAGAACAGAGGTAATCTCTGGCCCATCGCTGTTGAGTCTGGAAAGGCATCCAATAGGCAAGCCTACAATGCGAAGCGTAATAAGTGCACCTGGGCCATTAGGTGAGCCAAGGTCAAGCACTACCAGGCCACACTCACTTCCACTTGGGGTTCAGCACGGTCCTTCTGGGATAGCATGAAAGAGCTAAATGGGAAGACCTGCTCCCCCCCCACCTTCCCAGCTCTCTACTAGTGGTACCTCCACCACTGACCCGCTCATTCTCTGACCTAAGCTCGGTCCTCCCCAGCAGCTTTTTTGACCCTATCCCCGCCTCTCTCCCCCTGGTCCTGTGCCACCCTCCATGCTACCTGCACACCTTATCCCCCCCACGATGCCAGACTGCACTGCTAAAAACCCTTGGCAGCAATAACCCCAGTAGCGATCCCCTTGACTCCAGGATCCTCCGCATGGTCCTGGACGAAGTCCTAGTTCCCCTCACGGACCTACTTAACAGGTCCCTTTGCCTTGGTCAGTTCCCAAGCACTTGGAAACTGCCAAAATCACTCCCATACATAACAGCGGGTACCGGTCCACCCCCAAAAATTACTGGCCAGTCTCCATCCTCCCCCTACTCTCTAAAGCCCTTAAAAAAATGATGTCTGTCCAACTCTCTGAGTACCTGGCCAAGTATGACACTATGTGCCCAGAGCAACACGTTTTCTGCCCAGGTCACAGTACAACCACAGCTCTCCTGGAATTCTCCCAATACCAACACGCTGTTCTTGACTCTGGTAGCCTTGCCGGCACAGTGTTCATTGACCTCTCCAATGCCTTTGACACTGTTTGTCACCCCCTCCTGGTTGAATCTCTCCACCAGCTCAGCTTCTCTGATGGTTTCCTTGCCTGCTTTTCTAGCTACCTTTCTGCTAGAGCCCAGTGTGTTAAGATCAGCAGCTCCCTCTCCAACACTTTACCTGTTCACTCCGGGGTCCCTCAGGGCTCCATCCTAGGTCCTGTACTTTTTAGTCTCTATCTCAACACCTTCCCCAGCTCCTGTACCACCAAAATGCTCCTCTACAGTGATAATGCGGTCCTCTTTGCCTTGCATCCTGATCCCTCTCTCTCCAATTATGCCTCCAGCATTGATATAACGAGGCCGAAAGAAGGTTCCTTGGCCACAAACTGTTTATTAACCTAAAAAAAAAAAAACAAGTCAATGCTTTTCTGCCACCACCAAAATAAAGCTAAAAATAACCCCCTGCTGATTGTTCCCAGCACCCTGCACCCATTAGAGCAAGTGACCACATACAAATACCTAGGCATCACATTCGATACTGCCCTCACCTTCCACACCCACATTAACACCCTGTCTACCACTATTAACTCTCGGATTGGTCTGTTATACCATCACAGGGATTGCCTGCCCCAAGTTGCCCTCAGGTTGGCCATCACCTCCTCCGTCCTGTCCCTTGTGGACTATGGCCTGCCCATTTACGCAGCAGCGGACAACGCCGCTCTCTCCAAAATCCAACTCTCCATCAGTAAGGCCTGTAGACTCCTGCAGCCACACTCACACCTGCCTTCTCTATTCTACTGCCAACCTGCTCAACTTTGAAGAGTGACTGCACTACGAGATCTGCCTATTCGCTAAGAAATCTCTCCTTGGGCTTTCCCTGCTGTGGTCTCTGCCTCCTTACAGCAGTCATTCCTAACTGTTGCCACCTGTAGTTCTTTCTTCTACCGAGCCCCTGCCTGGTTCAACTCCTTCCCCAGCTGCATCTCCAACCTGCCCAAAATTGGTTCCTTCAAAACTGCCCTTTGGAACCATTTTTTTAATGTTTGCTGTTGTAGATGCAACTCATTCCTGGCCTCCCACTGGTTGTATCATACGTGACCCTTCCGCCTTGCCCCCTGACTCAACAATGTCCACTTGACTGTCATCCCCTCCCCTTTCACCCCCCCCATCTTTCCAAGGTTTATACTGGGATGTAATGCAGCGGTCTCTTCTGAGGACCTGCTACATCCATGATTGTAACATGCATTTTGCAACAATATGTAACCTAAGTGCATCTATGTTGAATGTTTCCTCTACTGCACCTGTAATGTCCTCTGTTGTAACCTGCACTATGTCCTATTGTCCGCCCTCTCTATGGCAAGGTGCCTTTGTAAATGAGTCTCTGACTCAAAGATTGTGAATCCGACTTGTACAAAATAAAAAAAATTAAAATAAGAAAAAACAAGGCCTGGAAGGACAAGATGTTGATGATCCTGATAGCTGCAGACTGGCCAAGACAGTTCTGGTACCTGGATTTCCTCAGCTTCAGTAGCAGGCCTCCATGGCAGTTGCCTCTCTGACCAGACAATAGCAGAGGTCTTGCACCTGGATCTTTTAGTCCCTACATCTCACATCCTGGTTCCTGAGTGGCCATAGCTCCAGGCTTTGGGTCTTTCTAAATCTGTGCTGCATGTTGTGGAGCCCTCACCAGTGCTACGCATTTAAATGGAAAAAGGTTTTCCATTTGGTGTCAAGGGAAGGAGCTTGATCCCTTTGCCTGCCCTGTGGCTAACATTCTGGAATTCTGCTGGTCCCTCTCTCACTTGGGACTGCAAGTGATGACCCTTTAGGTGCATCTGACAGCCATCTCTGTATATGAGCATTGGCTGATACGCTGACAGTGGCCCACGAGAATATGGCTGGGTGCTTTTTCAAGGTCTTGGACCATCTGTCCCTTCTGGCGCATGCACCACTTCTGCCACTATGGGACCTACTGCTGGTGCTGGCTATGCTCATGGGCAAGCCATTTGAACCTATGCGCAGGTGTGTCATATCACACCTGTCATACAAGACTGCCTTTTTGGTGGCCATTAACTCAGACAGAAGGATCGGTGACCTCCAGGCACTCTCAGTGGAGTCTCCTTACCTGGTCTTCCACAGGAATAAAGTCATCCTTCTCCCCCACTCAAAGATACTCCTGAACTTAGTATCAGAGTTCCACCTTAACCAGGTGATTAACTTCTGATATACTTTAACAACCCATCTTTGGAGGATAATCACAGACTCCTTACCCTGGACCTGTGGAGGATGCTGTCCTATTATAGGGATCGCACAGCTGGAGTTTGGGGTGAAGCTTACCAGCTGATTGTGATGTACGCTGAAGCTATGCCTGGCAGACCAGCAGCAGCAAAGTGGATGATTGCCAGGTGGATAACATCCTGCATCAACCTCTGTTGCAGATTGACTGGTAGTGAGCCTTCTGGAGGTCTTGGGGGCTCATTCCACCAGACATACTGCTGCCTCAGTGGCTGCGTCCAGGGACATTCCTATCCAGGAGATCTGCAGGGCTGCGATCTAGAAGTCAGCACACATCTTCCATCTCCCATTACAGCATCAACCTTGAGTGTCATTGTGATACTGCATTTGGGACCTCTGTTCTCCAATCTCTGTTCACCAAATAGGGGTACATGCCATGTCCCCTCTTCATGGAGAATGGCTGGAAGTCTTCCACTGTGTGGACAGTACAGAAAAATAGGTTACTCACTTGTAACTGTAGTTCTAGGAGTGGTATATAGTTGACATCCACACCACCCTCCTTGCCTCCCTCGGCAAGTTGTAGCCATATCTGTCAGCATTAGCAATGCGCCAAACTAGAGCAAAGGTGCAGTCAGTAAATCAGCAGGTAATAACTCATAGGATTAGGCTGTCAGTGCTCGTTGATATTGGAATGAAATAAAATAAATCACTACTGCAAGAAACTGTGAGTACACTCGTTCTTTTTGTTCACAAGTGGCACACAGACCCCTGCTTCCAGTGTGCAAGATCTGATGTCATGGGGATGAGCTGAAGGATATACTGCCCTAGTGGTGAGAGGAGCTTATCTTGAAGACATTACAACAAAGCAGCACTTCTGATATAATAGTCGTCGTATGGATGTGAACTGCAGTATATACCACTCCTTGAACCACAGTTACAGGTGAGTAATCTGTTTTTTGCTGCCCTCCCAGACAGTGTCGTCTTTGGCTCTGGCTGCCTGAAGTAAGTGAATATGGGCCTCCGAGCTGGCAAGTGTGATGTTGACTGTTAATGGTCTTGGCGAGTCTCTGCCACAGAGTGCCAGGCACATGTGGATGACAAAGGCTTTGAGAATCTTTACTCCAGATTCTGTTGGTAGCAAATTCAGGTCTGTAAAACTTAACTGGTCAGTTGCACTTAAGAGATCAGCTTTACTAGCCAGTCTTGGAGGAAAGCCATCTGCTCTCATACTGGCCTGCCTCTGTGAGTTTTCAAGTGATTCCACCTTAACTTTAGGGATCTGCAAGTCTTTTATGACTAGAGAGGTCATCTCTCTCTGCCACTGTTCTGTCATGCAAAGTCCTTTAGGGTATTTTTCATTTTCTGTTATGCACGTCTGAGTCACTTAACTTAGCTTCAACTGTAGCAAGACATTTGTTCATCTCCTTCCTTATTGCCATAATCTTCTGAAGCATGGCCATGATTTGTGTGGCTGGGAGGTGTGCAGCACTCGCTCCACCGGACTGTAGTCCCCCAGTCCTTTAGTGCTGGTTGGCAACAAGAAGTGTGCATCAGTTCCCTGTGCTGTCTGCTTCTGGTCCAGTTTCAGCCCTGATCACCAACTATATCCAGGACACCAAAACTCAGGCTGTGACTTGCTGTTTATATCAGTTTGTTAACCATTTAAGTATGAGAAGGTTGGAGTTCTAGAGTGAAGTGTCCACCATGTTTGCTGCTAGACAGCACCTCGAATAAGATTGTTTTAATTAAAATTTGGAATGTATTAGGACGGTCCACCGGCACAGTGGTTGGCTTTCCACTTGCGACACTGACGACCCGTGTTTGGGAGCAAACCCAGGAATCAGAGGGCCATCCAGGGGGAGGATGCCTGAGCATCCATGGGACTGCTTGGCTCCTCCGGGGTGGGGGGTGGTGGCCTGATCTCTGGCGTCGGCCAAAGATATTGCAGCTCTGAGTCTAGTCTACGAGGAGAGGGCATGATGGACGCTGGTGTAGGGCATGGTGTCATGGATCATCACACTCTAGGGAGGGCATACAGAAGAGAAATAATCTCTCTCCCGGTGCGATACTGATGCAAGGGCCTGATAGTGGGCCCCGATCTGACGGCATTGCAGCTCACCTGTGACCTCAGCGAAGGCTTGATTCTCATGGGGTGGGATATTGGGTGAGCCCCCTCCATCGTGTCCCCTCCTGGGGGTTAAGCCAGGGCTCCATGGGGAGTCCTCGGTTGGACGCGGCAGCAAGGTGAGGCAGTCGGGTGACAGTGCCGGGGGGGGGGATAAACAGAAAATTGACAAAAAAAAATTGCAATGTATTAATAGAAATTGATTTAAAGCAACAATGCAAGAAAATTTAACAAAAAATGTGACTTCGCTTTTCTTTGTTATGAAAGATTCCAGGCATCTTCCAGATTTAGTTGGTGCTAACATTTTTTGGTTACACCAAAGGGTTAGGACTGAGAAAATTAAAAAAACTCATGATGCACAGCATAGATGATATCTAGGAAAGTAGATTTGACAGGTGTGCTAATATTTTTATTAACTGTAGCTGAAACTGGCTGTTTGGAAAAACGTTTTTCATTGAACTGCTGCTTTAACCAATTTATTGATATAGTTCCCCCCAACCCCTAAACAATAGGTTGAAACCCCTGGAATCCCTCACTATGCTTACCTTTGCAATCAGCCTGAAGGGTTGAGCTGCCCCAGAGAGAGTGGAATGTGTGTAGATTATGGAACTCAGAATGCATTTTCCAAATATCTGCCTCATGGTGACTTTCTAACCTACTCTGTAATGTCAGATTTATTTTTCCGCCTGAAAAAGCAAGTCACCCCGAAGAGCTCTCTTCAGTTTGACGCACCTTTCCAACTTTATTTTCTGTATAACGAAGTATATTGTTTTTATTTCTTTATAATCTCTGCTATTTAGTATAGTTTAGCGTAGTTTAGTTATTTTCTTTGTTTTTTAGCAGCTTTCTCTGGTTCTTCAGCAGTTCCTAGGAGCCGGAGAAAGATCTTCATTTATTTAGCATTTTTTTCTTTATTTAACTGCACTTTCTTTAATTTTCCCTCTTATTTTATTTATTTATTTTTTTGTTTACTAAAATATAACTGTTAGTGCTTCAGTTCCCATTCTTTAGGAACCAAACCGTGATTTGTTTATTTTCGTGTTTCCTAAGGGAAAGTTTTTTCTTTGACTGACCAAAAAAAAAATAAAATTTGAGATTCTTTTATTAGCAGTCCATCCTTCTTAGAGAACCAGACCGCAGATGGCATTTTTTCTTTTGGGAACCTCTTTTTTTTCCCCTTAGGCTCTTCTATATTGGCATGTCGAACAGACCCAAAAAGAAAATAGGGTCTACAAGCTTTAAAAATTGTGCAAGGTGTTATGACCTCTTGGCGATGGCAGACAGTCACGAGTTGTGCTTAAGGTGCCTAGGTCCTGAACATTCATTATCTGATTGTGAGAATTGCACTAGATTTTGTCCTAAAACTATAAAGAAAAGGGCCAAAAAGTTAAAAACCCTAATTGCTTCTCAGTCTGCCTCTATATCACCAAAACATACACATGATGGCCCTTTTTCTCATAGTAAGCAAAATGAAAGGTCTGTTAAAGTCACTTCTGATTGCAGGGTTCCTGAAAAAGGGAACTCAGAGGTAGCCAAGCATAAGAGATCCTCTTCCAGACTCAGTTACTGCTAAAAGAAAACAAAAAGAGAAACATGTCACTGCCCTTCCTCCTGAAGAAGGAAAGGAGCCATCAGAGAGCAACAATGCCCTCTGTGGAGGACATGACTAAGGCTTGGCAATTTTTTTCAGGCTTTTCAAGCCATGGGCTCCCTAATGGATTTGCCAGTTCCTCCCCCAGTTTCTACCCCTCTCCTGGTTCCCAAGGATCAGGGAGCAGAATTTTATTATGATAATGATGAGGAAGAAGGGGAACCCATTGAATCTGATGGTTCCCCTGAGCAAGAGTTCCATTCCTCTTCCCGGGGCACAGAGGACTTTCTTCCCACTATGCCTTTCTTAGGCAGATAGTAAACACACTCAGCTTATCCACCCAGGAAACAGTGGAAGATGAGGAAGAGGTGGAATTTTTGTATATGATGGGGTTAACTCCAACTAAGAGGTTGCTTCTACCTGTTCACAAACCTCCCCAAAGAAAGCAACCTGTAAGTTGTTACTGACCCCAACTTCCACTCCAGGGATCGACAAAAAGATTGAGAAGAAGTACCAGCTGGGCAGGCGTGATGCTGAGTACTTCTACTCACACCCAGATCATGAAGGGGTGGTCCAGGTGGCTGCATGTGACAAGGCTAAAGTCCCCCTCTCTACCCAGCCTCCGGACAAAGATTGTAGGAAGTTGGACAGTATGGGGAAGAAGGTGTATACATCTGCCTCTCTTCTGTTAAGGCAGGCTGTCTACATGGCCCATACTGCCCAGTACCAGAAAGCCCTCTGAAATTCTGTAGTGGCCATGAGCGAGAAGGCCTCAGGGGACCTGGCTCAAGATTTGGTAGATACTGCCAAAACTGCTCTTGATGCTACCAAATGTCAGTTCCATATGGCAGTGGATACCAGTGACACCATTTCTTGGGTCATGGGCCATGGCATATCTTTAAGTAGATTTGCCTGGCTTAGAACCACTTACCTGTCCTAGGACACCCAGGCAAAGGCCATGGATCTCCCAAGCAAGAACAACTCCTTATTTGGTGACAAGACAGAGGCATATATGAAAAAGGTGGAAGAGTACAAAGCCACCAATAAGAGTAACTCTGAGAAGGAGAAGGCCTCCACTTCCTGTAGGCCTCATGGAAGGGGAGGTGGGGTAGGGGTTACCTTCCCCAAGCCTTCATGCTCTATGATGTCTCTCAGATGAGAGGTTTCTTCAGAGGCAGGGGCAGAAGAGGGTCCAAATGGATTGAACCAGTCCCAGCACCTAAGGCTCAGCCCAAGCAGAACCTCTGACGAGTTGGTCCTGGTCGCCCATACATTGCCAGTGGGAGGAAGGCTGTCTCACGTCCTCCAGGAATGGAAAAACATCTCTGCAGACAAGTAGGTCCTGGAGGTAGTGAGTCAGGGGCTCACACTGCAGTTCAGAAGATTCTCCAGGCTGCAGGTTCACAGAAACTTCAAACCTCCCACTCCAACAGAAAGGGTTTTGCTGGAGTCGGAGGTTAAAAAGTTGCTGCAGGCAAAAGCAACAGAAAGAATTCCTACCTCCCAGTGAGGAAAGGCCTTCACTAAAGGTACTTTCTCACTCACAAGAAAAATGAGGAGTGGCGACCCATTTTGAACTTCAGGTTTCTGAACAAACACCTGAAAAAGGACAAGTTCAAAATGATCACCCTGACTACAGTGATACCATCCCTACAGAAGAGAGACTGGATGGGATCCCTGAACCTGAAAGATGTGTATTTCTACATTTTTATCAGACCCAGCCACAGGAAATATTTGAGGTTCAGGCTGACTTCTGGTCATTACCAGTTCACAGCCCTTCCCTTTTGTCTCTCATCTGCTCCCAGGGTGTTCACAAAATGCTTGGCCATGGTGGCAGCACATCTCAGAAAGCAAGGAGTGCTGGTTATTCCCTACCTGGACAACTGGTTGGTCACATGAAAGTCACACCAGCAAGTTAAGGGCTCTGTCCTGTTAACTCAGAGCACCTTGGAGAGACTGGGATTTCTCTTTAATACTCAAAAGTCCCAAACAAAACCAGTCTAGGTACTGGAGTTCATAGGAGCAGAGCTAGATGCCCTCCAGGGAAGGGCATTCCTACCCCAAGAAAGAAGGGAAAGCCTTTTGAGTCTGGCAGACTCCTTTGTCCTGGGCCAGCTCAGACCAGTAAGGCATTTCCTTCAGCTCCTGGGTGATATGGCCTCAACCACAGCTGGGGTGCCAGGAGCTAGATTTCAAATGAGACATCCAGTACCGCTTAATTGACACCCTCTTTCAAGGTTAGTGCCTATGACAAAAACCCTCTTACAAACTCTGGACTAGTGTAAAGAATGGAACAACCTCATGGAGGAAATGCCCTTTCAACAACAGTTCCCCACAGTCATCCTGACAACAGATGCCTCCCTTCTAGGCAGGGAAGCCCACCTGGGTGACCAAACAGTCAGTGGCGTGTGGTCCCCTTGGGAATCCAGAGAGCATATAAACCTCCTGGAACAAAGGGCAGTCTTCGTGTCCCTCCAGTCATTCTCTTCCCAGATAGAAGGCCTGTCAGTCCAAATCAGGACAGACAACACTGCCGCCATGTACCATCAACAAGTAGGGAGGCACAAGATCCTCCAAGCTGTGCACAGAAGCTGTGAAGATCTGGAATTTGTCTTACTCCATGGAAGTGCAGCTATCAGCAGTCCATCTTCCAGGGAAAGACAATGTCCTAGTGGATTCCCTCAGCAGGATCAGCCAGGGGCATCACGAATGATCTCTAAACAAACAGGTGCTGGCCACAATCTTCAGGAGATGAGACACACCAGAACTAGATCTGTTGGCTTCCAAAGAGAATTTCCAGCTCCCTCTTTTTTGTTGCAGGCCTCCAGTAGTGGGTTCAGTCGCCATGGACACCCTGACTCTGGACTGATCAGGGAGGTTCCTGTATGCCTTCCCTCCATTCCCTTTACTATTACGAGTTCTTCTGAAATTAAGGAGCCAGCCTGCAACCATGATATCAGTGGCCCCAGACTGTGCCAGACAGCTCTGGTACTGCCTGCTCCTGGCCCTCTCCATCAAACAGCCCGCCACAGAGGCACAGTCTACTGGCCATGTCTCAGGGCAAAGTTTCCTTTCCAAACCTCAAGTCACTGCACCTCAGGGCTTCGTTCTAGAGGAGTTAGAGTACTCTGATTTTCATTTTTCAAGGGAGTTCCTTGGGGGTTTCTAGGAAGCCCGCTACAAGAAAGACTATGCTTCCAAATGGAAAAGGTTTTCTCTGTGGTATGCTACTAAGCAGCTCAGTCCTTTACAGGCAGACCTGCCCATACTTTTGGACAACTTGGTTCACTTGCAGGCTTTGGGCCTTAGTACCTTAACCTTTAAAGTGCACCTGGCAGCTATTTCTGCCTGTTTCAGTGGGTAATGAGAAAACAGTTGCTTCACACCCCAGTTTCAAGAAATTATTTAGGGGTCTGCTGCATCTGTATTCCCCTGTTAGGGAATCAGTTCGTCCCTGGCATTTGAACCTGTGTATAGTCAAGCTCATGGAACCTCCCTTTGAGCTTATGGCTACTGTGGATTTGAAGTATGTCACCTGGAAGTCAGTTGTCTTGGTTTCCATAACTTCTGCCAAAGAGGGTGTGCAAGCTGCAGGCCTTCTGCACTGACCCTTACTACATTATCTTCCACAGAGACAAGATAATCCTTTGGACTAACAGGAAATTCCTTCCCAAGGTAGTGTCCGAGTTTCATTTGAACCATTTCCTCACTCTCCCAGTGTTTTTTTACAGCAGAGTCCAGTTCTGATGAGCAGAGGCTCCACAGCCTGGACATTAAGAGGGCACTCAGTTGCTGCCTGGACAGTACTAAGGACCTCAGATCTTCCCACTCACAGCTGTTCCAGTGATAATGGAGAATACCAGATGACTGTCGGACCTACGCTGTTAGCATACCGTTCAAGTTACGGTACTCCCTCAAAACTGCCTTTCAGTTATTTTTAGTAGTTTATTTGAGTTAGGGGCTTTTATAAGAAAAATAAGGGCCCCAAGTCAAACAAACTGACAAAAAAAAAAACTTAGCAAGCACATGCACGCACGGTGTTCATATTAGTGTAAAGTTCACGTTAAGGTACTATCTCAAAAACTGCCCTTAGGTTATTTTTTAGTAGTTTATATAAGTTGGGGGGCTTTGCTCCCCACACCCTCTTTAATAAAAAAACAAGGAGGGCATGGAGGGTGAAGCCACTCAATTCAAGCAAACTGAAAAACACCATAATTAACAGCAAGCACAAGCATGTGTAGTATTCACAAAAGCTTTACACTATGCAAATGACAGTGGTCCAGTATTCTCCACTATCGCCGCAGTTTCTCACATATGGTAATGTGACAAGGGCAGGCCAGCTTCTAAGGAGGACCATTGCTCGCTGGATAGTCTCCTGCATCCAGTTCTGCTACAGTAAAGCTGGCAAGCAACCTCTACAAGGCCTCAGAACACGCTTCACTCATGGCACTGCTGCCTCCGTGGCAGGTGCAAGGGATATTCCCTTGTTAGAAATTTGTAAAGCAGCTACTTGTAAAACTGAATACTCCTTTACAAAGTACTATTGCCTGGATGTACAATCCAGAAGAGATGCCAGGTTTGGCACTCCTGTCTTGCAGAACCTTTTCCCTAAGTAGGTTCTGTACCCAGCCTCCCAAGGTACTGCTTTGTAGTATGCATAAGTGAGTATAGTGAGGGATTCCTGGGATTTGAAGAAAAAATTACTTACCATAGTAATATTGTTTCTTCCAATGGATCCCTCACTATGCTTAAATCTTCCACCCTACCTCCAGTTCCAGAATCTGGAAAAGGTTCTGCAAGAATCAGTGTTTGTTTGGTACTCAGTTACTTGAGCATTACTTGTTGTTAATCCACAATCAGATTTAAGGTGGTTTTTGCTTTAGTCCGTCATAGCTTGGCCTGGGAGCCAGTCTTTTAATGGATGTTTATTTAATTTTCACTTAGGTCTTGTTAGGGTTAGGTTAGTGAAATTCGAGGCTATTGTCCTCCAGGCTCTCAAAATAAATCTGATGTCAGAGAGCAGGTTAGAGCACCACCATGAGGCAGAGATTTGAGAATGCTTCTGAGTTCCATAGGCCGATTACATAAGTAAGCATAGTGAGGGATCCCTTGGAAGAAACAATGTTACTATGGTAAGCAATTTTTTTCCTTTGCCTGATAATTCTTCACTGTGTTTCATAAAGGTCAGTTGCTTCTTTAATGTATACATTTACTACATTTTAAAGCATCGAGAAACTATATCTGTAATCATGCTGTTTATAGTTTTTGTAGCATCTGTGGTGCAGGGTGGCTTTCTTTCTATATTTCAGAACCAAAGTCCAATTCAAATCTAAATCTATATTCATTGTAAATGCTAGATTGTTCTTGCCTCATGGAATTTAGTGAGAGCGCACATCATATAAAGAATTATGTAAGGAGAGTATTGTGCAATATTTTTTTTATACACCATGTTGTACGATGCCACCTAAACCATGACAGCAAAGCTAGAGCTGTTTACTAAGGCATCACACACCAGGGATGTACAAAGAAGATGAGTTACCATACTCACCATGATTTAGTTGCTGTTAAGTTTTAATCTGTTGAGGGGCTACAGCTGTTTGTTGCTCCATTATACAGAGTGTGACATCCTACCCATGTATAATGTAGATTATACACAGTGGTTTCACTGCAATCAAGGCTAACCAGAATTTATAATTGAGATAATGGAAATGTTTTTGGTAGGGTTGTTGTTATTGTGATTGTTTATTGTGAGGTCTTTCGGCAGCTTATATGCCTGCTTAATACTTAGTCAGCCAAAGTTTCTTTTCTTTATTTTTTATTAAGGGGTTTACCCTCCATACCCTGAGCGGGTGGGCTGTCAGCCCTGTCCTCTCCACTGCTGACCAGCAGTCACTTCCCCCTGAGGATTTTCCTGGCCTAAAGAGTCCCCCATGCATTTCCCCCATGGCAGGGCCACGAGGGGGAGGGCAATCCTCCCCCCCGCCACACACACATCCAGATCACCAACCTGGTCCTCAGGTGGTGGTGCAGGCTGGTGGCTGGAAGCCAGGGCTTCACAAAGTCCATTCATCCTATTTGCCACTTTTCCTGTCCCCAACTCCTGCTGCAGGTTGGAAGCACACACACAATGTGTCAAACCACTCCCCCTTTGTGTGCTCCTGCTTGCAATGCTACCATCCCCTCCACCTGGTAGCAGTCTACAGCAGAGTGACAAGCCCTTCCCTGCCCAGGAGAGGAGAGCAGTCCCTGGGGTGCACAATGCTCTCCTCCCCACCTAACTTCAGTGATCTGAGTCTGTTCCCAAAACCAGGTCACCAGCGTGGTGGCAGTGAGGCAAGTGTCATCTCTGCACCACTTTGCTGGCCAGTTAGCCAAAGTTTCTTTATGGTAATTTGCCTATATTGCCCAGGTTGCTTTGTGTCCGACATGTGTAATTGTTTGCTTTTAATTTTAATCTTAGCTTTACTAACATTATGCTCTATGTTCAGCTTTGTCTAAGTTCTTTTGCTTTGAGGAAAAGAAAAGAAAAAGTAAAGATTAAAAATGAACAAAGAGCTGCTGAATAAAACAGAAAAAATGTAATACTGTACTTGTAAGGCAGAAATACTATTAATGGGTGTCAGAGTTGCAAATATATTGACCTACAGACTTAATAAATAGGAGGCTAAGGCCACAATTAAGGCTCTGGCCACACTAAGGTTTTTGGCTCATTTTAACTTTGTTAATATGGTTTTAAGGCTTTGCATCCAGATTGTACCACAGTAAAAACCATGTTACAGTTCATGTTCTAAAACCATGCTCAGACCCTGTTCAGAGGTAGGCTTGAGTACAGTTTTAGAAAAACACGGTTGTTTTAACCCAATTTAACAGCAGTGTGGATGCAAACCATGCTGTAGAACACTGATGAAGGCAACTGCCACCATGCAGCATTTTTATTTCTGGCTGGTCAAACAAGGAAAAATTCAGTCGCTCACATTATGGAGCTCGCAATGAGCTATGGAGTCAAATGGTGACATTTGTTTGGCAAATCACTACTGCGACTGACCGCAAGTATCCCAGCATGCATTGCGGTACCTGTGGTGCTTTGTGCTGGTGTTGCAGTCATGCCCGGGAATGCACTAGGGCAAACACAGTATCGGAGAGCAGTCTGGATGTTCCGACATTCATACTTAAACCCGGTACATGAAACATTTTCTCTTTTTTCCATATTTCTTTTCTCTGGTGGGTGACTAGTAAACAGGGCTTTGGCTTTCTCACTGGAGATGGCTGAATTCCATCCTTGATTGTTCAGCTGTCTGACCCAGTTCCTCCCACAGGCAGATTTCCCCACGGATTCCTCCCCATGGCGGGGCCATGGAGGGGAAGGCCATCCCCCCTTTCCAGTGAATAATCCAGACAACCCGAGGTGGTGCTGTAGTTGGGAGCACAGCCATGGCTTCATGAAGCCGGCTAGTGCCCCTTTTTCGGTACCCCCCCATTGCTGGGGCACGCACATCAGCATGTGCACATGAAAGCACGTGCATGCTACGGAGTCCCGCAGCACCCTCCCATCATTGTCATCCCAGAACCGCACTCCCTTAGGTCTCCACCTGGTGGCAGTCAATCAGCGGGAACGACAACCCACTCTCCCCAGGAGAGAAGAGCAGTCTTCCAGATGCTTGATCTTTTCCCTCCCAACCAACCCCATCTACCATTGTCCACTCTCGAACTCAGGTCACCGGCATGGCAGGAGGTGAGACACACAGCATCTC
Organism: Neoceratodus forsteri; assembly: GCA_016271365.2. Lineage (NCBI taxonomy): Eukaryota > Metazoa > Chordata > Ceratodontiformes > Ceratodontidae > Neoceratodus > Neoceratodus forsteri. Next base: position 1,737,402,394 of record CM057449.1, read on the forward strand.
TGCCCTCCACGTCATTGGGCCAGCTGTGAACCATTTTCTACAGTGTTTCTAAGCATGGCATCTAGTGTGACCAGGGCCTAACAGAATCAAAGTTTCAAAAATGTATCCGCAAATGGCAAAAACAGAACAGAGAGCTAAAGCTTTGCTAAGTTCTGTAAGGAACCAGAGGGATTATTAGGCTGGCAAAGGATCTGGAGCCCAAGCTCTCAAACGTTGGGGTGAACTGTAGACTTCTTTACGAACATACGAAATTTGCCAGCAGATAAAGGCCTAGAGGTCTATCAAGTCTGCTGGAATGTGCAGCTAGCACCCCTTATTCTGCAGCTGCCCCTTCCCTTATTTCTTTTAATTGGGGCTAATTTCAGCAGTAGCATTTAAATATTCATGGCCCATATTAAACGATTCGGAGCTGAAGCCCCTGAAGCCCAGATCTGACAACACCCCTGAAAGGAGCTATATAGTAAACAACAAGCTAAACCAATAGGAGATGCAGCAGATAGGTTTCTATACAGGTTAGACTTACCAAAAGTGAAAGATCATCAGATAGCTATCTTGAATGAAAAAATATAGCAACAAGAAACTATGGAAGTGATTAAGAAAGAGAAAGCTGGGACATGTCCTGGAACTGATGGATACACTTCAGAAATCCAAAACTTTCAAGAAACACAGTCCCATTACTTAAAAAGGTTTGTAGTTTTACAATTTGGAATGGGGCACACTAGCAGGAAGAAGACCACAGATGACTGGTGCACTCAAGGCTGCACCATAATAGCTACTGTGAGTACCATAATATTGGGGAACAAAATGTCAAATATAATGGTGTTAGGGAGTGCTTGATTCAGTACCCCAGCACTTTGTGTCACTACCTTAACGCTTTGTCAGGGGACACCCTAGCACTCACTTTGGACCTAGTGGTTATCTCAGTTATACCAAAAGTGGGCAAGGATCACATGAAGTGCAGCTTTTATAGGCCAATATCTATGCTAAACACAGACTATGAAGTACTCACAGCTATAACTGCTAAAAGGTTAGAATCAGTAGTACCACAAGTGATGTATCCTGAGCAAGACTGGCTTTATAACCTAGAGACAAACCTAAGATGATACCAGCAGCGTGATTTATGTTGTGTATTACTGACGCAAAAACAAGACCAGAGCCTTCTTAGTAAGAACTGATGTTGAGAAGGCCCTAAATAAGATTGAATGGTCTTTTTTTATACTGGGTATTGGCAAAATTTGGCTTCTCTGACAGATTGACCAGTAATACAGAAACATTATACAGAGCCCCAAAAGGTTATATAAGTCAGTGGGCATATCTCCATCCAAGTCACACTTGAGAGAGGTGGTTTTACTTTATATTTACATTCTTGTACTTACTCGTCTTTGAAATTGACTGTGCACCAAAATGTCAGTTACATACTCTGTACCATGCAATTAACTCCATATGTCTCAGTGGGCACACCTGCTTATCAGAATCCAGTAACTAAATAAATCTGTGCAAGGCAGGGGAGCCCCCTTATTTACACTCTATATAGAGCCTACAATACCGTGGATAAGGCAAAATGGAAAAATCAGAAGTATAGCTGTAGATGGTGAGGTGCAGAAGGCAGTGTTATACTCTGATTATACCCCTCTGTATCTGAGAAAACCAGAAGAATCATTAAGAGAAGCAATAAGATGTCTCAAGCAATATGGTGAGCTGTCTGGATGCACGCTAAATGAAGAGAAAAAAAGAAGCTATGATAGCTATTAAATCACAAGACGTGGGATGGGCTGAAAGGCAGTTTGAGCCTATAATAGGGCATCAAAAGAGTCACATACCTAGGGGGTTAAACTAACAAATGATGTAAATAAGTTATCTGAAGACAATTATCAGCCCTTTGTCAGACAGATAATGTGTGACATTTCCAGATGGTACTCTCTAACCCTCCCATTATTTAATAGAGATGGGAAAAATTAATCTACAGCACTCCCAGGACTGTTATACCTATTCCGAGCAGTACCAGTTCAAATAGCAAGTGTCGCATGTACAAACTGGTGAAAAAATATTGTTGGAATTTGCTCCGGGAAGGGGCAGATGACCATGAATAAAATAGGTACAGCATTAGAATGGAAAAGAGAGAGGACTTGTAGTCCCAGATTTGGAAACATACTGACTAGCAGTACAAATGAGGTTTGCCCTATCTATTATGGTACACACAACATACCAATCAAGGTGGAAAGACAGAGAAATAATGGAAATGGGGGTAATTACCCTGACAGCTGCAGCATTTAACAGACATATTGACAAATTAGTACACAATTCAAGGCTGATAGCAATTTGCAATATATCTCTATAAGGTACTCGTTTCACTTTGTTAGGGAATATGGCATAGAAGAGAACATATGGAAACAGAAATTATTTATGAGGGTTAACAATTTTTTACCCTCCTAGACAGACTTGGGATACAGAAATATGGTAAGAACAGGCCTGTTCTCACCAAAACACTTAATGGGAGGGGACAGGATTCACTTTAAAAAAAAAAATTATTTGCAAGTTTTTATGAGCTTACAATAAAAATGTAATACGTAAAGTAGAAGAAATGAGGTACGCAGACCTCCAAACTGAGTGTACAATACCAGTTTCAGAGCAAGTTGGTTTTCCAGTCTCAGTTCAATATGTCCATAAGAGTGGGCTCTGCTATTGATTTAATCAAGAAGTAAAGTTTGATTCAGTTTACTGTAGAGCAGTTGTACTTTCACCACCATCAAGTGCATTGAAATAAAAATCCCAGCACATTGAATTCCCTGCAGAACTACAATCTATGAGGGGGCTATTTGGCTAGATACCTATGAGCAGGGACTTTAATGAGGGCCTGGTCTCAGTTAAGTTACATGGTATATCCCACATATTCGGGCAAAGGGAGGCAACCTATCCTGTGGGGTGACAGATAACTAAAATAAAAGGTTCTGTTTAGTGTTCACAAACTGAGCGGTGCATTTATACACCAACTTTTAAATGCTCATGGTGTTAACCACGTAACAAGATCATTTAAGTATGCTATGAATCATTGGAGCAGCAGATTTAGTTATGGTACTAAGAAGTTACATGAAATACTGCCAAACTAGGAACTACAATTATTATACAGGCTGTAAGAACATTTAAAGCCTTTCAGAAAAGTAAGAAAGTATAGCACAATAGGTAAAATTCCTAGGAGCACAACCAACAATTATCAGCAACATGTAGCAAAGTGTTTGATTATAATCTGACTGCTATCAACAGTCCTGGGTAATAATGTAAGGCTCATGGAACAGTACATCACCCTTCCTCATTAGAGAAGTACTCCAAGGGTTCCGTTTTGTGAGTAACTTCTCGGCAAAGGCAGCCGCTGCTATCGGATTCATGAAGAGATGCAGCTTGGATTCATGTTGGATTTGCAGCCTTGTGGGGTAAGTGAGCTGTGCCTGAATGCCATTTTGCAGGAGATCCTTCTTAGTAATCTGTAGCTCTTTCTTCCGGTTTTGCATTTGGGCAGACAGATTGGGGAAGAAAGTCAAGCGACTGCCCTCCCACACTGTATCTCCTCTAGAGTGAGCACGGCTTGTAGTAAGGGCATCTGAGCCTCTGGTGGTGATAAAGTTACAATTGCAGTAAGAGGCCTCTGCATCGGGTCCCTTCATGGTCAAGGCCTTTGTGGTATCATGAATACTTTAAGGACTTTGATATCTGAATTCTGAGGTAAAAGTTCCAGGTCTTGGAAGATCATTTTCGTTACTGCGTTCAGGATATCTGTTCTCCTAGCGAACTGGGGTGGGAAGCCCACAACCCTTATGTTAGCTTGTCTTTGAGTGTTCTCCAGGTTCTCGATTTTGGCCTCCGTGAAGTTTAGATCCCGCACATATGTGGCATTGCAGTCAGTTTGTCTGGCATATGCCTCTTTAAGATCTTTAATAGCTGTAGTGTTTTCTTAAATTCTGGTCTAATTCTCGGTAAGTTTGGTCTCCACTGCAGCCAGCCTTTTATTCATTTCCTCTCCATTTGCCTGTATTTTTGTGAGCATGGTGAGGATCTATGTTGCTGGTAATTCTGGCGCACCATCTCACTCGCTGAAGTTGGACCCGAACTTTTAGAAGAGCCCACCAAAGACAAGAAAACATCAAGGCTTTGAGAAGTGTGTTTACCATCTTTTTTTTGGTCCCATCTTGGACCGGGTAGTCTCAGGCAGATATCAGTACTATTTTTACAGTATCTGGTTGATAAAAGTAAGGCTTTTAGCATATTTTACTATTTCTACAATGAGAACTGTTTTATTAAGCTGCCGCCATGATGCTGCTCCACAGCGCCCCCTTGGGATTCACTTTTTTGAACATGTTAAGGAGATATATTTATTTTAACTTACTGAATTTTCTGCTCCTTGTTCTAGTCTGCTGCCCCTAGCCCCATCACTTGCCATCTTTGGGAATTACATTCCCTGCTTGTGTTCCTCCATAACTTGCCCCTTGTGATGGGGCCATAAGGGGTTTCACAAACACTCCCACAGATGTCGTGGGTGGTCAAAAACAAGCCAATGTGCCCAATAGGAGGTGTGTGGCCTGCAAAGAGCCAGCGCATCGTCCTGCCACAGGTTGGGCGGTTTTCCCATGTTTATTTCCCTGAAGCCCTTTGGATGCCTTGTGGGCATGGACGACCATGGTGTGAACTTTGAAGGATGCTTGCTCCGCTGTCTGGAGGCTTCGCTCGTCCTATAGTGACTCCCATCTACACCGCCACCCGTGGGCACCCAGGTGTTGATAGAATGACAAAGCTTGCCATTCTCCCTCCATGGAGGATAAGAGAGTTCTCTGAGATGTTGGATCCTCCTCACCTCAGCTGGCCCCCAGCGACTTAGTCTCACTTTCAAACCTGAGTTGCCTGTGCTGCAAGCGGTAGCACTGGTACTGCACCGATGGGCCAGTCAGAAGAGGTATGGTTTAAGAAATGCAGATGTATGTAAGTACCTACCTACCTTCAATGGAGAAAGGAGATATACTGTATATAAAAACAGTGGCCCCAAGAGACAGAAAATGTGAAGAATTTAAGAAAGTTTTTAAAATTGTAATTACAGGTACAACACAGAAGGGTATACTTTCCCACTTGTATAAAGCAGTAAATAATTTCAAAACAGGAAAGGGAGAATAGGATACCCATAACAGAGAAAAAAGGGCTGCAGATAATAGGTGCAGCGTGTTAAACAACATGTTCACCTGTCTGGCATTAAACTGAGGTGCTAGACTTCAGAAGGGCGGATTTCAACCAAATGGGGGAATTAGTCTTGGGCCGGGTAGTTGAGGTACACAGCATCTGGAGAGTGGACAAAAGATGGGGGGGTTATAAAAGGGACCATTCTCAATGCAATAAGAACATGCATAAGAACAGTCATCAAGGGAAACAACTATAGGAGACCAATTTGGTTCTTTAAAAGGGTCTGCTAGACAGTGAGGGCCAAAAGAAGGCCTTTATGAGTTGCAAAGAGAAACAGGGAGTGGAAGAATGGGACAAGTATCAGTAAAACACTAGAGGTGCCAAGCAGGCAATCAAGATTGCAAAGCCTCAGAGCCAGATGGAATGTGTCCAAGGGTATTAAAGGAACTGACATCGGCGTTAGCTGAACCCCCTGACGGGGCTATTCAGCAGCTGTCTGCAGCAAGAGGTGGTTTTCAAGGACTGGACAATGGCAGACATAGTTCTGCTGCTCAAGGGAAGGGACAAGGAGCAGCCAGGAAACTGTAGACCCATCAGCCTGCTCTTCTTGGTAGGGAAGCTGATGAAGATGCTGGAAAGAGAACTTGGTGGAATACCTGGAGAAAAATGGGTTTCTGGATAGAAAGCAGCACCAGTTTGTGACAGGAAGGTTTTGTAAGACCAACCTGAGAGTATTCTTTGACTGGGTAACCAGAGAAACTGACAAGGGGCATGCAGTAGACTTGCTCAGCTTCGACTTCAGCGAGGCATGTGACTCGATGCCACACAGAAGACTGCTGAAGAAGATGGGGAATTTGGGAATAGCTAAAGAAATGATAAGGTGGGTAGGGAATTGTTGGGAGGGGAGGCTGCAGGGAGTTGTGGTGAATGGAGTCAGATTAGTGGAAAGAGAGAGTTCACCAGCGGAGTACCACAGGGATCTGTTCTGGGTCCAGTTCTCTTCGACACGTTCATCAGCGATATAGGAGAGCAGGGCTCTTGGTAGTATTTTTTGTTTGGGGGTCCAGGACTTTCTGGAAGAAGACATGGGGGTCCACAGCTAAAAAGTGGGAGTGCCTGTGAAATTGTGTGGGATCCCCATTGAAATAAATGTGAGCCACACAGCTGCACTTGCGCTTTTCGTGATGTAAGAATGTGGAGTGTGCCGGGATGCACTCTGTTGGTTTGTATGGAGCCTTTTTTTTCACTGTGATTTTTAATGTTTTAGAGGGCCACTTCAAACAGTTGAAGGCCACTGCCCAATTAACAAGGCCCTTGGTAGTTGAGCGGTGGCCTTAATTTTTTTAATTTGCTCTGTAATCATTAAGAAAAAAATGGCCCCATAGAAACCAATGGAGCATGCCTCCATGCTCTCCAGATTCTCACATTACAAAACGTGTGAGCACGGGGGTGTGGCTCAGTAGCGTCCCTAACCCACAAATTGTGCGGAAAGGACGTGGGCACCCGCATACCCGAAAGCCCATGGAGAGGGAATCCAGGGCAGGTTGTGTCTGTTTGAAGATGACACCAAACTCCATAGCAGAGTCTGCAGCATGGAGGGGATAAGGGAATTGTAGAGAGACTTGTAAAGGCTGGGAAATTGGTCCAGAATCTAGCAACTGAACTTCAGTGCCAAGAAGTGCAAAGTGGTGCACTTAGGGAACAAAAACCCCAGAAGAGAGTACTGGATGGGTGGGGTTCAGCTGGACACATCAGAGGAAAGGGACCTAGGATTCATCATACTGTAACAAAGCCTTCAGCAATGCTAACAAGATGCTAGGGTGCATTACAAGGGGGTTTGAGAGTAGGAAACAGAATGCACTGTTACCTCTGTATAGGTCACTGGTGAGGCCACGCCTAGAGTACTGTGCCCAGTTCAGAAGTCCCTACCTGAGAAGAATAGGGACGTACAAGAGATGGTACAACACAGGATGACCAAGATGAAGCAGGTCAGGTGGGCAGATTGTATAATTAGGGAAGCAGTGTAGTGTAGTGGTTAAGAGCACTGAGCTGCAAACATGGAGAACTGGGTTTGAATCCCATAGTCACCACCTGCATACTGTGTGACCAAGAGCAAGTCACTTAACTTCCCTGTGCACCCAGTACACACTTGAAAACAAGCCTCAGCTTAAGAGTATCTTTCCTGGCTCCAAACTATAAAATAATAAACTAACTAACTAAATAGGATCGGGTAAAGGCGCTGAACGAATCTTCTCTCGGAACCAGATAAGAGACAGGTGGACATGATAGAGACCTTCAAGATCTTCTTCAGGGGTATCTCAGTCATCAGGTCATACTGTAGGAACTTCACCGTTGGTGAAGCAGGAGCCACACAAAGGATTTCCAGCAGTACAGCTGGGGACGCCACCGACATCTACCAGTGTCACCAACCCTATAAAGGCTTGAGTGGCCCTGCTCCCTCCTCAGTTATTTCCCACCGTTGAGTTGTTTGCATGGGTCTTCACATAAGCTCCAATGCAGTTTTGTGCCAGTTTTTGCCTATGGCTTTTTTTTCCAACCTATTACTTTAGAATCTCTTTTTTTAAAGAGATTGCTTTATTTTGTTTATGTCGAGAGTTAATCCTTCAACTTCTCTCTTCCATCGCTGCCACTGCAGAAAGAAGATTGCCTCCACAGATGAACACTCTTTGTCTCTTGTCTTGGGCCTGACCACAAAATCTCCAACTGTGAGCTCTGCCAGAAGTTTAATCAAACAACCCTCAGGTGACGCAAGAAATCTCTTAAAAAAATTGTCTACGGCCGGACCAGAGGCACTGGAGGTTGAGGCACTGGATGCCATACCTTGTGCCACGCCGGCGACTTGGGCTCTGGAACGAGTCTGGGCCGATGGGGGTCGGAAAGGGAGAGAGGATTGAGCATCACTCCCAGGAGTATAAATAAATAATAGAACAAAAAAAAATTTCTAATGGAGCAACAGATGGCCAGTTCAGAGCAGGGGTCCACCGGGGTCCCAGCCTCCCAGTCATCGGCAGGGTCATCAGGCTCTCAGGCCTCTAAGATGCGAGACAAGTCCTCGGGGGGGTCATAAAAAAGACTGTGATCGGGACCACTTCCCCCGGCAGTGGTCCCTTTTCCCGACAGCCTCTCCTTCCTCCTCCAGGGGTTCTTTGTCGGCTGTGCCGACGCATAATACTGCTGTCCAGGTCTTTGTGTCCACCAAACCCATACCGACAGTGCCTCCGTCTGACTCACAGGGTGGTTGGTCATCGACCTCTGGGTCGTCGGCCCCTTCATTGTTGACAGTGGGATCATGTCAATAGCCCTCCCATCAAGGCCTAATCCCACTCCAGGCCTGCAGTCTTCAGGCTCTTTGGGATCACAAGGTACTTCTGGTGGGTCATCGCTCCCTACGCCGTCAACCTCCCCTCCGTCGACACAGTCTTTGATTGTCGACCTCAGTGAGAGTTTGACTAAACTTATCTCGGTGATTGTTCACCAGCCAGACACATACAGGCCCACATCGTTTGTGCTGTTGACAGCAGCTTTGACGTTGACTCCTCCTCAGTGGCTGCGGGACGCTTCCTGTGGGCTATCGTTGATGCCTCAGACATTGAACTTTGATTTGGAAGAGGTCGACGTTGAGGAGGAGTACCACCCAGATCTTATCCATCGTGATGAGAAAGAGAGGAGGAGGAGGAGGAAGAAACCCCTCACCTCAGACAGATACATGGCTTCCTCAGTCAGTGAGGACTCTGTCAAACACACTCCTAGGTCTCCTCCAGAGGACCCTACCTTCTTCAATGTGATGAAGCAGTTGTCCTCAGCTATGGGGTTCCATGCTGAGGAGGAAGATGTCACCAGGAAAGATCTGGTAGTTTTCCTGGAGAGCCCAGAATTTCCTCATAAGATCATTCCTGCTATTCTGCCTTCTTTGAGGAATGCTACCACTGCAGCCTGGTACAGGCCTAATATGGGTGCCAGCTATGCCCTGCAGGGCAGTTAAACTTTACCATGCCCCTCAGGGGTTTCCTTCATATGCTGCCCAGCCTGAAACAGATTCAGTGGTGATAAAGGCAGCTAATGACAGGTCTAAGGTTCCCAGGCACCTTAGCTCCATCTGCCCAGACAGAGTCAAGCAGAATTAATCTTTGGGGCAACAGGGCTTATACCTCCTCCACCCTTGGGCTAAGGATTGCCAGTTACCTGTCCCATATGATAAAGTACCAGAATATTAACTGGAAGAAGGGAAGGCCGCTGCCCAGGCCCTCCCAGAAGTAAAACAGAATCAGGAGGTGCTTCAATGCTTGCAGACTACTGAAGATGTTAGCAAACACTTCTCTATGATATCTCAGACACTGTTGCCTTCATAGGCACTCCTGGCTACGGGTCTCTGACTTTTCTGCTAATGTGCAGCAGAAGGTGCTTAATGCCCCCTTCAATGGCGCTAAGCTTTTTTGGCCAGATATTCAAGATATCATTAATGACTTGCAGACTTGAAGGCATCTGGCAGGGCTATCAAATCTGTCCACTCACTTTTATCACACACAGCCTAATGGTAGACAGCACCCTCCCTTCTGTAAGTCATCCAATAGGCCAGCAGCAGCTTCTTGGCTCCAGGGCAAAAGAAGAGCCTCCGCTGCCTTGCCTGCATCCTCCAATGCTAGAGCTGCAGCCAAGCATCCCAGAGGTGATGGACCAACCCCAGTGGCTGGAGCAGCCTCCACTTGACTCCTTGCCAGACCCCCCAGCTTCTGGTCCCAAACAAAGATATGGTTGTCTGAGGTCAGCTCTCCATCCATCTCAATCAATGGAGAGCCATAATATCAGATGCCTGAATTCTTCAAATCATTGGGGGGGGGGTCACACTCTGGAGCTTACAGAGTAACCCCCAGAGACTCCTCTGCCCTCCAGCTACCCCTTGGCCCTCTTGTCTGTTCTCCGGGAGGAGGTACAGTTCCTTCTGCGCAAACAGGCCATCAAGCTGGTGCCCAGGCACCAGAGAAACAAAGGGTTTTATTCCAGGTTCTACCTGATCTCCAAAAAGACCGGATATATGAGGTCCATCTTAGACCTAAAGGACCTCAATCTGTATGTCCAGTACAAAAAGTTCCAAATGGTAACTTTGCCAGGCCTCATTCCCCTTCTGAAGAAAGAAGATTGACTGTATTCTCTGAACATGCAGAACCCTTACCTGCACATTTTAGTGTTTCCTCCACACAGGAGGTTTCTCTGGTTTCTTTTCCAGGGTGAGCATTACCAGTTCAAAGTGCTGGCCTTTGGCTTGTCCTCTGTGCCGTGGGTCTTTGCTAAGTGCTTAGCAGCTGTAGCTGCGGCCCTCAGAAGGGAAGGAATGTACATTTTCCCTTTATCTGGATGATTGGCTTCTAAAGGCCACATCCAGGGAACAGCTCCTGAAGATTTTATAGAGAACTCTTCAGTTGTTCCTCTCACTGGGCATTACCGTCAACCTGCCCAGGTTGGTTCTGGTTCCATCCCAAAGGCTGCAATACATAGGAGTGGGTCTAGACTCGGTGCAAGGGAAGGCGTTCCTGCCTCAAACAGGGTGGAGTGGCTTATTGCCCAGGCTCAGGAGGTGGCGCAGAGCCGTTATCTTCCGGCCAGGGTGTACCTGAGGCTGTTGAGATTGATGGCGGCTTCTATTCCCACCATTCCACTGGTCAGGCTCCACATGCACATCCTCCAGTGGACTCTCCGAGTACAGTGGTACCAGCGAATGGGTGATCTAAATCAGTTGGTGCTGGTCTCCTCTCCAGTCTGCAAGGTGCTCCAGTGGTGGATGGAGCCCCTGAACCTGTTGCAAGGAGTTCCATTCCAGATCTCCTCTCCACAACAAATCCTCACCACAGATGCCTCTGGTTTGGGCTGGGGAGCTCATTTGGGTTCCTTTCAAACCCAGGGTTCTTGGTCCTAGATGAACACCTTCCTGCATATCAATGTCCTGGCGATGCGGGCGGTTCTGTATGCCATGCAGACCTTTCAGAACCATTTTCTTTCAGATCAGCTGCTGATTTAGTCAGATAACCTCAGTGTAGTGTACTATAACAACAAGCATGGGGGGAATGCACTCGTACCTCCTATGCAGGGAGGCAATGAGAGTGTGGTATTGAGCACAAGATCACAGTCTGGCCCTTTCAGTGGTACATGTCCCAGGATACTCCGCATAAGCTTGCTGATGTGCCTTTCCTTGGGACCGGCTTGTTTGGTCCAGGAGTGGCCGGTCACCTACAACGTATACAGCAGTCCAGTGCCACCTTGAACGCAACTTCTGCCAAGGGTTCTTTGGGCAAGAACCAGCAGAAGAAGAAAAAGCCTTTTTGGCACTCTTCCCCCGTGGTTCAGCAGCCCTTCTATCAAGGAGTTCAGCAATAGCAGCATCAGCAGCAGGCTCAAGCTTGATGCCGTCGGCCCAAGCCTGGACCCCAACAGCCCCGCAAAGGAGGCCGAGGCTGAGTTCCTGGAGCCTCCTACTCCTCTAAGCCTGCCCAGTGATGGGATGTGGGTTGCCTCCCTTATCTCCGTCATGCCAGCTCTGAGCCCTCCCGTGGGGGGGTCGGCTCTGCCACTTCCTCTCCGCCTGGTCTGCTATCACTTCGGACAGGTGGGTTCTCGAAGTGGTGGGTCGGGGACTGTCTCTAGAGTTTGAGCAGTACCCTCCCAGCCGAGCCTGCACCCCTTGGGAGGAATGGATTTCTGCATGCATCCAGTCGGTTTTTTGAGATGAAGTGGCTTAGCTCCTCCGCAGGGAGGCAGTAGCCCTCATGGCGGATCCTTCAGCAGAGCCAGGCTTTGTCTCCAGGTACCTCCTGGTGGCCAAGCAGATGGGGGGTTGGTGCCCCATTCTAGATTTCCATGACCTGAATCAGTTTCTCAGGTCTTACACCTTTCGGATGGTCACTCTTTCCCAGATCATACCATCCCTGGAGCGAAACATGTGGTTCTGTTCACTGGATCTGCAGGACGCTTTCTCTCACGTCCCAATCCGTCCGTCCCATCAGTGGTTCCTCTGCTTCAGGGTCGAAGGGACCCTATACGAGTTCCGAGCCATGCCGTTTGGCCTGTCATCAGCTCCATGGGTCTTCACCAAATGCATAGCAGTGGTGGCGGCCCATCTCCGTCGTCGAGGGGTCAGAATTTCCCCCTACCTCGACGATTTGCTCCTGGCAGGTTCCACCCAACAGGAGGTGGAAAGGTCCAGGGATCTGGCTCTTCAAATCTACTCTCAACTCGGCCTCCTGATCAACAAGGCCAAGTCGGAACTTGTGGCTTCCCAGGTGATGAGCTTCATCGGGGCCGAGCTCGACTCTTATCAAGCCAGAACTCGGCTCCCGGCGGACAGGGCGGAGGTTCTTTACTCCTTTGCAAAATCATTTCTGGTTGGGCACTTGCGCCCTGCCCGGGACTTTCTGGACCTTCTGGGTTACATGGCAGCATGTACCTCAGTGGTCCGTTGGGCCCGGTTGCTCATGTGCCCCCTCCAATGGAAGCTGGCCACCCAGTGGACTCATTGCCAAGGTCACTTCGTCCAGCTGATCACCGTTACCCAGAGGATGTGGGATGCTATCAAATGGTGGACCGTCCCAGACCAGTTGCAGGAAGGGATCCCATTTATCCGCCCTGAGCCGACGGTTGTCCTCACAACCGATGCCTCTCTCATGGGCTGGGGAGCCCAAATGGGGACAACAGGGCCCACGGGTTCTGGACCCCCGAGGAGTCCTGATGCCACATCAACCTGTTGGAGCTCAGAGCAGTCAGATTGGCACTGTCCGCTTTCGCTCCTCAGCTCCAGGGTCAAGTGGTTCAAGTCCAGACGGACAACACCACAACCATGTACTACCTCAACAAACAGGGCGGCATCTACTCCCGTCTGTTGTGCAAGGAGGCGATCTGCATCTGGACCCTGTGAGCCAGTTGGAGGGGGATCTTCTAGCCATCCATGTGACAGGAGCCTTGAACCAGCTGGCAGATGCTCTCAGTCATATAAGCCAGACATCCCACGAGTGGTCTCTCCATCCAGAGGTAGCTTACAGCCTGTTCTCCCACTGGGGAAAACCGATGGTGGACATGTTTGCCTCCAAGGAAAACACCAAGCTGAGGCTGTATCATGCCCACCCCCCTCAGCAGGGCTCGCTGCAGGGGGATGCCTTCTCGAGGCCATGGACCCCAGGCCTCCTCTACGCATTCCCTCCATTTCCCTTGATCCACAAGATGTTACTCAAGGTGAGGAGGGACAAGATGTAGGTGATTCTGGTAGACCCAGACTGGCCGCGCCAGTTCTGGTATCCAGATCTACTCAGCCTCAGCTGCAGGCCCCCAGAGCGGCTTTGTACACGCCTGGACCTGATTTCTCTCAGCCAGGGAAAGGTCTTCCATCCGGACTTTCAATCCCTGCACCTCACAGCCTGGTACCTGAGTGGCTAGAGTTCCAGGCTTTGGGTCTTTCTGAAGATGTCTACACTGTAGTGGAGACATCTAGAAAGGAATCAACCAGGAAATGTTATGCCTTAAAATGGAAAAGATTTTCCATTTGGTGTCAGGGTAAGGGTCTGGACCCCTTAGCCTGTTCTGTGGCTAACATTCTCAACTACCTTTGGTCTCTCTCCAAAGGGGGTCTACGGTCATCGACCCTTAGTATGCACCTGGCAGCCATTTCCACTTACCAGGCGCGGGCCAGTCAGCCGACTTTGGCACAGGAGACAGTGGTTGGTCATTTTTTCAAAGGCCTGGATCACATATCCCCTCTGGTGCGTGAGCCTCCAACTCCATGGGATCTACTGCTGGTTCTGGCAAAGCTCTTGGGCAAGATATTCGAACCCATGCACAAGTGTGAGCTGTCACACTTGTTGTGGAAGACGGCCTTCCTGGTGGCTATCATGTCAGCCAGAAGGACAGGGGAGCTCCAGGTGCTTTTGGTGGACTCCCCTTATCTGGTCTTTCACAGGGACAACGTTGTCCTGCACCCCACCTGAAATTTCTTCTGAAGGTGGCGTCAGAGTTTCACCTTAACCAGGTGTTGACCCTGCCGATATACTACCCTAATTACTCCTCGGACGCCGAGTACAGGCTCCATACTTTGGATCTGAGACGTGCTCTCTCCTATTATAAGGAGAGGATGGCAGAAATTTGCAGAGAGGTTCACCAGCTGTTTAGTCACCTATGCTGAAGCCGCTTCTGGCAGACCTGCAGCCAAATGGACCATTGCAAGATGGATTACATCATGCATATGTCTGTGCTATGAGTTGGCAGGCAAGGAGCCTCCCAGAGGGATAAGATCTCATTCTGCCCACCATACTGCTGCATTCGTTGCTGCTTCCAGGGATGTCCCTATCCAGGAAATCTGTCGGGCTGCTACCTGGAAGTCAGCAAACACCTTCATTACCCACTACCACATCGACCTTGAGTCACGCTGGGATGCTGGTTTTGGGGCCTCTGTTCTCCAATCTCTGTTGCCTAAGTAGGGGGTGTGTCCCTTGCCTCCCTCCTCCTGGAGAACTGCTGGAGTCTGCCAGTGAGTGTGGATGAACAACATATCCACACTCCTAGAAGAACAGGTTACTCACCTGTAACAGTAGTTCTAGGAGTGGTATATGTTGTTCATCCACACGGACCCATCCAACCTCCCCGGCTGTGAACGCACATAACCTGGTTCCAGTGGGCAAAGATCTGGCGTCATGGGGTGGAGCCGAGACATATACTACCCGGGTGGGTGGGAGGAGCCAACTTGAAGAATTCCAGCAGATTTAAAGGGGAAAGGGACAATGCCAGTGAGTGTGGATGAACAACATATACCACTCCTAGAACTACTGTTACAGGTGAGTAACCTGTTCTTACTTTGCATTAAAATATTTGTGCACTATTTGTCTACCTGCGTTTTTTTCACACTTTCATCAATTTTTCTGCGCTTTCTATACAGTTTTTTCCACAGTAGTGTTAATTGTTCCATAGTTGTCAGACTTAATCTCACAAGTGATGCAAATGCTACTTGCATGAGAAAATAATCAAAGTCTGGACTTAAAGCAGTTGGTGGGATTTTAGATCTCAACAGTTGTGCAAATGCAGGTTTACGTCAAAAAAATTATGCAAATGCATTGTTGTTATTGTAGCTGTGAGGAAAAAAAGGTGTGAAAAATGGATAACAGGTGAAAAAATGAAATAGAACCACGAAAAAGTCCTGTTGCCATGAAATCTAACCAAACTATGGACAAAACAAATGCCCAGAAGCTAATGTGAGCTTTAAAAAAAATAAAGCTCCTCTGAGGACAAGATCATGCAAGCAATAATTAGGGAAGGAGATCGTCCTAAGGAAAATAAATACCTTAACTTTCCTCTGACACTAGGCTAGAAGGCAAATCACTTGAAGCAGTTTTTTTTAATACTTACCTGATACCCTGAAATTAAATGAGCTACTAGCTCAAAGGTTGTTGTAATTCCAAAACAATGAAGAAATAAATTTTTGTATTTAGACTGGCCGAATACCCAGCCATGTACAAGAGCCGAGGTTAAAACAGCAAGAAGCTACTTAACTGTGAAAAAAGGGACACATTTTGAATTTATCGAGAGTGTTTGCTGAGAACAGAATTTCTCTGCTTACATGTGAGTTACTAAAGGGAAGAAAATCAATACAAGTGAAGCACTGATCAGTGGTAATTGCCAGTGGAATGTTGAGCCAGGATAAAATCTGCTAACGCCGTGACTGGGAATGAGGGTCCCATGAGGACTGTGTGCCCTCCATTCTGCTTTAAAGCCACTTCTCCCTCAGAAGTTCGACATCTTCTCCAGGCTCTACCCAACTCTGGTAGTGCTGGGAGTGCTGGACTCTGCCCTAGGTTCCTAAAGTTGATGGCTGACTTCATATCCTGACCTCAGTCTATCTTTTTTAATCTATCCCTCTCTAGCGCATCTGTCACCCTACTTTTGAAACAGGCCAAGGTTGTGCCCCTCTTTAAGTCAGGGGATCCCAAACTCCCTGAACATTATAGACCAGTATCTATACTATCCCAAAAGAGCAAGGTCCTCGTGAAAATAGTATTCCTTCAAATCTTGGACCACTTTACAAAATACAGTTTATTATCTCCCGACCAGCATGATTTTCGAAAGGGCTATAGCACTACCACCGCACTTACCCATTTCACCGACCATGTACTCAGGGAAGCAGATAATGGTAACCTCCTTGGGGCAATCTTTGTCAATCTGTCTAAGGCCTTCGACTTAGTAGATCATGACATCCTCAACATATTCTTATGGCTTTTCTCTAGGCACCTCAGACTGGTTCAGAAATGGCCCACTGAATAGATCTCAAATGGTCCATATTGGTGGGGTCTTATCCAGTTCACTACAGGTACATAGTGGGGTCCCACAAGGGTCCATCCTTGGGCCTATCCTCTTTTCACTCTTCGTTAACCCCCTACTCGATGATAATTCAGGCTGCTGTAAGATCATGTATGCTCATGATCGTATCTTATTTGAGTGTGATAAAAACCCTCCTAAACTGTCTCTAGCCGAAGATTTCTCCTCCACACTTAGCCGGTTTACAGTAAACAGATTTACCATCAACACAAAGAAAATGAAAACTATGTTATTTGGCTCAAAGCCTTGGCTCACCAGGTGTACCGTGGGCTCAATGCTCTCCTTCCGCATCCTAGCCCTCGATGGATCCCCCCTCGATAACGTCACTTCCTTTAAGTACCTTGGGGTCACTCTTGACCCTTCCCTGTCCTTCACGAATCATATTGGGCTTGTCGTAAAGTGGGTTAACCAGCAACTGGGTGTTTGCTACTGCCTGAAGCATCTCATGACCCCTGAAGTGAGAATGGCTATCTGGCTTGGCACCCTCCTTCCTCTCCTTGACTACTGCTCACCCAATCCCTAACCTTGTCCCATCACCTCACTCGTCATAACACTGTGTTCAATAACATATACAGATTTGTCGCCCTAGTTCCCTATAATAATACCCACCACTGCACCCTCTACTAGTCACTCGGCTGGCTCTCCCCTCAGGCCCATAGGGACTTCCTCTTAGGCTCACTCATATTCAGAGCCCTACATGATGGTGTTAGCTCCCTACTGCCCCGACTTCTAAATATCAAAGAGGGCCCATGACACCTGAGGTCCTCCACTCAATGCCTTCTCGCCTGTTCCAGGTCCAAGTCCAACACAGACATGGGGCAGAGAGCTTTCTCTGGCACTGCCCCTAAGCTCTGGAATGCCCTCCCAACCATGCTACACTCATCAGGATCCCCCCAGATATTCAAGGTACACTACAAAAACTGCCTATTAGCGACCCTGACAGTGAGTTGCAACTCCTGACCTCTGCCTGCCTAGCTCTGTTGGCGTACTCCTCACCCCATGAGACAGGGAGTGCCATCCAATAGGTGGGAATGTTGATCCCCCCGTCTATGCTTGAAGGTTGCTCTTCTTTCTTTGATTCATAGTCTCATTGTTGTAGCTGAACCTAGCTTGCTGTTCTAATTTTATACAGAAATTGCTCACTTATGTAGTTGTACTTGTTAACTGTACATGCGTGTAATACTCGTATGTCATTTACTTTGTTCTTGAAACTCACTGTATGTTATTTCTGAACCTTTTGGTATCTGCATATTGTAAGTGTTCCTGTATCTCTCAGCCCCTGTTCATGTGCTGTACATGCCTTGTAGATGGCCCAGGTTGTGCCTGAAAATGGTCCCTGGGACCAGTGTACTTACCTGGTTATCAAATAAAGAAACAAATGATGTTACAGTTTTGTGAGTAAGTCTGTGTCCTGTGTAGGATGACATTATTACCTAGTAGTTTTGGATAACCCAGAAACAACGTGGAAGGACACAGAAATAATGTTTTTGAAAGTTTTAGTGTTTGAAAACTGGCTTTCAGATTAATGTCTGATGAAAGATTGACAATACTGGTTTAGGAGGTGAAGCTAAATCATGTGAGTGGGAGGGGGAAAACTAGTGTTTTGTTCAAGCTGTAATCACACCTTAACTTTGGGGCTATTCACGTGGCATTTTCCACACCAATGTGAGTGGTGCAGAGCTCTTACAGCGTTGCTGCTGTAGCTGTGCAAATGCAATCTGTATTTTTTTGTTTTTGCCTGGTTCTGTTTCACTGTGATACCTCTTTTCTTGGGATTGCGTAGTGTTGTGGGTGTTTTGAGCGGCTGTCTGAAAAGCCTGCTGCACCACTCACAACACTGCCAGGGGGTTTTCCATGCTGCCAACCAGAAGAATGCTCGCAACACAGGAAGCAAGTAAAGGGCATCCTGAAACACCACAACTGCAGTTAGTCTGAACGCTGCTCGGCAGCGTTGCACAACCTGCGGTGGAAATTATGGGGACGGTGGTGTTGCTAGTAGATGCTGTGTGAATGTGGCTTTTGATGTCCTTGGTTGTTTTCATTGGTTAAGTTTCTACATCATGGCGCCCTCCCCCTCCATGAAACAGTCAGAAATGAAGATGTGTTTTAATTTAGCAGTGATACTTGACATGGTATGTTATCATGAGAACATCATCTTGCCTCAGGTGTACTAAAAGGCAAGAGGTGAAGCTGAGTTGTACAGTATCTCAATCAACTGAAAGGTGGACTGTGCCATTATTATGCTTATGAAGATGCTTGGCCAAATAGGAATCAGTATTTTTTTTCTGTCCGTTTCACAGTGGTGATCATCAGGGATCAGTCTCCAGACGTAGTTTACATCTCCCAGCTGAGTAACTGGCCAGTACATGAACAAAATGCATTAGCCACCTCTGTTTTGTTGTTGTTGTTGATAACTGGTACTGATAAATCTTTTATTCAAACAGTCTGCACTGAATTTACTTGTTCATAAGGATCTCCTAAAACCAAAAGAGGTCTGCACACACAAGTATTGAAAAAGTAGATTATTCCACTTTTCTAAACACACCAGTTGCATCAGTGTGTGCATATTAAGTTTAAGTTTGTCTACTGTATGCTGCATATTATTATACTGTACATATTTTGTGTTCTACCTTGATGCTTTTATTTATTGCCTGCTGCTTATGTTACACTGTTCATATTCTGTGTTCTACCTTGATTCTTTTATTTACTGCCTGTAATGCTTCCTGTACTACCTTATGAATTCCTTGTTTCCCTTGTAATGTCTTGTAATCAACCCAGGTCCACCTTGTAAATGAGTATCACTCAATGGTGTTTCGACTGGTAAAGTAAAGCTCAGTCGATTGATTATCCACCTCAGGGAGGGAGGGTCGGGCCCAGATTAATGGATGTGGGGGCCCTACTCCAAGTTATATTTTGTGGTCCGGAGACCCCTAAATGCCAACATCCCACTCATCCGCAATGCCATGCCAGCAAGGCTGCAATGACTTCTGAAATAAGAAGCAAAAAGAAAACAATGAATGAGGGAAAGAGAGAGAGGGGAAGGATTAGGAAAGAAGAAATATTTACCTAGGGAACAAGCTTGTTGTGGTTGTAGGCTTAAGATGCTACACAAAAGCCCATTTCCTTCAATTATAGTTAACCAGTTGCCATTTGGCTGCCCCCAAAAGCAGGAACCCTGTTTGAAACTCCATTCTGAAGCAGAGTCACTGAATTTAAAGACTGCATTTTTATTTTTGCTGTGTTTGTTCTGGCTTTTTCAGACAATTCCCCACATTACACACAATGGAAAATGAGCATACAGAGATATAAGAACAATCAGGGAAATATCACTGAACACAGTCAGGAATCCATCAGATATGAACTGCCAGATCTGTAGATTATTGTAACAATCATTATTTTTTGTTTCCTGTTATACATAACTGTATATGTAGTATCAAGATGGACAGGGGCAATGACAACAAAGAAAGTGAACAGGTTTGAGTTTATATTTTAAACAGAAACTGCAAATAGTTACCAGGCAGCTCTATTATTATTAACTGATTTTCTTCTGTCAAATATGCCAAATTGCCAAAATGCCATGAACTATCAGATCTGTAAAGATCTATTGTAACAATCATGTTTTAAACTGATGATTTGTGTTCCATTATACATAACTAATAGAATCAAGATGGACAGGCCGACACATTCCACCATACACTATAGAGGAGTTTAGCTGGGGGAGGATTGGGGAAATAACAGCAGAGCAAATCAAACTGGGGAAAATAGGAGCACAGGAGGCGGGGGCAAGGGAGAGAGAAGTTTAACTGGGGGCAAGATGGGAAAAATAGTAGCACAGGCAGAGCAAATCAAACTAGTAAAATAGCAGCAGAGAGGAAATCAAACCAGTGGGTAAAATGAAGCGGACACTCCTATGCCTATGCTAACTAGAAATTACAGAAGCAGGTTGCTAGGTCTACGCTATTTTTTTTTAACAGTGCAAATACAGGGGAAAAGTATCAGCAGCAGAGGAAGCCAGTGTGGTAGGTAAATGAAATAATCAGACAAGATCCTACTCCAACCCTAAGCTAAGAGGTACAGAAATGGGTCCATAGGTCTACGTTAACATTTAAAAACAAATTGTGCAAATTATTTACCGCATTTGAAAATTCAACAATGCCATGATGGATCTGATTCTGATCATAATTAGTATATACCTCGGCTCCTCTTCTATCTGACTCAGACGGTCGATCTCCCTCAACCTGTCAAGATCACGTCGCGGTCACAGGCAGGCGGCGGCACAATGACTAAGCTCGGGCGACAGAGGTCTCGGCCCACTGCTCCCAGTGACACCATAGGACTCCTCCTTGTCCTCAAAGAAACAAAACACCCTCACCTCAGCAAAGCAGGCACGCACGCGACGCGACTGGCTGGCAGCTGCTGCACACTGGGTGGTGGACTGGTGGTGTCGAGTCAACAGGTGAAGGCCAGCAGGGCAACTTAAGTGTGAAGCAATGGGGCTGCTTGAGATGCCCGCTTATATCAAATGAACCGGCGGCGCACTGTAGTCTCTCTCTCTCTCGCAGACTCAGGCTCAGATGGACCAAGCACCTCTGGCTCCACTGGCACCGCCGACGAGTGTGACTCAGACTTGAGTAGTCTGGTCTGACTGTCGATGAAAACATTGTGTGTTCCGCCTTGTCCTTGGCTCTCCTCCCTGTGGATCCAAGCCCTTCGACTCGAGATGACTTTGTGGTTGGCTTGACTCATTGCACAGCCCGGACGAAATGCACACATGCCAGTCTGCCATACAGTGATTCCCGCTCCTCAGTAGCCACACCTCCAGAGGACCTACTCACACATTCTGATTGGTGTGTGCCTGTGGGGTCAGTGCAGAGGCAGAGCCGGAGTCAAGAGGTGCTTGCTGAGCAGGGGGAGGGGGGATTCACTGTCTGTGGTGTTTTGGGGTATTTGGGAGCATTTGGTCTGTCGGCAACTCGGCGGGCAGTCTCACACACAGCAGGGCTGGGGAAGAAATTAGGAAAAAAAAAATAATGCAGTGGATGGTGCGTGGCGGGGTCCCTCCTGAACCACAGGGCCCTACACCTTTGTGTCATTTGAGTATATGTTAATCCAGCCATGGGGAGGGTGGTCAGATTCCGCTGCAGTACCACCACCTGGGTGACCACAG
Source organism: Neoceratodus forsteri (assembly GCA_016271365.2). NCBI lineage: Eukaryota > Metazoa > Chordata > Ceratodontiformes > Ceratodontidae > Neoceratodus > Neoceratodus forsteri. Next base: position 1,737,424,085 of record CM057449.1, read on the forward strand.
GTGGCGGCGCAAGTGGAGCCGCTGAGCTGGGAAGGAGGACGCTAACGTGCTCTCTCTGACATGCAGTGCATGCGTGCTTGCATATCGGGAGCTCTTCTCAGCATCCTGGGGGCTGGGAAGAGAAAGGGGAAAACACCAGCCATTGCAGGAGGATGTCTGCCCCTCACCACAGGCCTCACATTGCCAACCACCGACCAAGTCTCTGTGAAGGCATAGAATCCCCCCACCGACGGCCCATCCAGAAGGAGGGTAAGCCATGGTGTATGTAGCAGGAGAGGTAAGTGATGGGGCTGGGTGAGTGGATAGGACCAATGTGGGCTGGCTGGCGGAAGCAGGAAAAAAGCATACTGAATTAAAAAAGAAATGGGTTATTGAAGTAGGTTTTTTTAAATACTGGACAGAAACTGCATAGACCAGGATATTCAAAGCCCCTTGATTGCTCCCACTAAATGTTTGTTCCAAGAGCAAATTAGTGCCTGGAGCAAATCATAGATAGATTGGAACGTGCTTGGGCACTTTGTGAGTGCTCTGGGAGGCAGTATAGCGCAGTGGTTTGAGGCTCTGAGCTGCAAATCTGGTGACATCCAGCAGACCAGACCTGGGTTTGAATACCACAGCTTCCACTTGCATAGTGTGTGACCCTGAACAAGTCACTTAACTTCCCCGTGCTCCCAGGTCGCTCTTGTAAAAAAGCTTTCAGCTTAGTGTGCTACTCCTGGTTAAATAACTAAATAAAAATAAATAAATAAATAAACACGTATACCGGTCAGGCGCTGTCCCGATTGTGCTCACAATCCCCGGCTCCCTTCAGGCCACTGGAGGTATGTGGCCAATAGGATGGTATGGGGATTGCTGGAGCAGTTGGGCTGTTATGAACCGCAAGCAGCGAGTGCTACTCCAGAGCAGTGTGTCATATCTGTACCCTTACATGCAAATGACCCCATAGCACTAGCAAGAAGTTTAAGAAGAAGAATCCGCATTTATTTAGCACTTTTCATAAACATTGTATCCCAAAGCATTTTACTAGCAGTGAGAGACTGGTAGTGAAGTGCCTGAATGGCGCCATGAGGTCATTTGCATCTCATTAGGGCCTCGGTACAGGCCAGGAGTAAACTGTTTTTGTGACCCCCCCCCCAGCACCTGAAGGTTCAGCCAGAAACACTGTCCCTGGGGACCTAGTGGTCTCCCCCATACCCGCTGATAGCTCATTTGGTACATTGTATAATATTCACGGTGGTCCAGAGGTCCTCCCGCCCCACCCGATTGCCCATCCAGTGCATTGTATAATATCCCTGGTGGCCCAGTGGTGTCTCTCCCCCCCCCCCCCGACTGTTCATCTGGTGCATTGTTTAATATAATTTGACAGGAAGAAAAGAGAGGTTCCCTTGGGCACCCCCTAATTGTTCATTGGTGTCCAGTGTATTTGGGTGGGGGCTGATGTGAACTAGCTCAGTTGTAAAAGTGGAATTAAAGCAGCCAACCTCCAATGACTCTTCTCAATACTTTCAAATGTTTTATGTCAGTATCCAACAAGTATAGGCCACATCCTAGTAGAACCCAGCATTTTACCCTATTCCCAGGCTTCATCAAGGAGACCTGGCCTACCTGGTTATAAAAGAAATTAAAAAAAATATGACTATGCTAACACACTGAAGGCCTCAGTGTGTTATAAACTGCATTTATATGCACAAATGAATCTTATAAATGTAGTCCATATTTACAGTAGAATGCTGTAAGAGCCTGCCCATCACAGGCCTAAAGAACAAAACTGGTGCTTACTTTCTCTGGTATATCATGTATTCTCAATTCAATTTTATATGACCATAAAGTCCAGTTAAAGCATTAAAGAGACACTGTCAACCCTTTTGCATCATATTATTTCTAGTGTAAACCCCACCTTTTATGTTTGTGTACCCCCTCTTAAATCCATTGATTTTGCTGGGTGCTTAATCAAAGTCTTTTCTTAGCAGAACTGAAATGCATGGTGATGGTGTAATTATACTCTACCTTGTTTGCTTCAAATCCTTGATCAGCTCTTATTGCACACTTCTTGAACATTATGAAGGCTCCCAAACAGTACAGCCACTCATGATGCAATAGCCTCTTCAACTCCCAGTGCATAATTAGTGCACATAAATAGTGGCTAGACTGTGTTGAGGGTCACAAGTCCAGAAATGATGCAATAGGCGTTGATCAAGGAATGTAAACGAACCTGCTTTTGTGTGTTAACACCAGTATGGTGGGCAGTCTGTTTTTCACTTTTAGAGAGAAAAAAGGAATCAGAACCAAATTACTAGCTACATCTGCAGTCTGTACAGAATGTAAACAACCATAAAAGGTGTTGTTTAAACAAGGGGTAATCTGATGCCAAAGGGGGTTGGTAGTGTCCCTTTGATACAGTCAGCCATGAACTCCTGTTTATCCGACTAGCCTAGTTGGGACTCTCTCCTGAAACCATAGGATGGTTTAGAAGCTACCTTTCTGGGAGATCACAAGTCAAAATTGTTGACGTTCTGGCTGAGAGCCGGGCAGTAGATGCAGGAGTTCCACAAGGGTCGATCCTAGGTTCCCTGCTTTTCAGTCAGGATAAGGTTCTACTGTATACAGACGATGCGGTGCTCTTTTCCAGCCACTTGGACCCAGTCATGCTAGAACAATGGCTGCAATGCAACTTTGCTGCAGTCGAGACCTGGTTCATCAACTCTAGGCTCCTTTTAAACTACAAAACAAAAAACTATGCTGTTTGCCTCCCCCCATAACTGGTATAAATCCCATTAATTAAGCATAGTGAACTCTCAAAGTGCCCCTAGAAATGGTTCACAGTTTCAAATACCTCAGGGTGACCCTGGATAGCTCCCTTTCCTTCTCCCACCACATTGACTTAGTTGCTAAGGCAGCTAATGCTAGGATAGGACGATTATTTAGACATAAGCATTGCCTAATGGATGGTGCCCTACACCTATCTGTTACCAGCTCTGTCCTATCTATAATAGACTGTGGGCTAGTGGTATATGGTGCAGCCACTGTCACATAGAAACATAGACTTTGACAGCAAATAAGGACTGCTTGACCCATCTAGTATGCCCATTTCCCTACCTACGGGATAGGCCGCAGATCCTAGTTAACCAACAGCCTATTTCTTCCTACCCCCCACAAGAATTGCCTTATGTCTGTCCCATGCATTCTTGAAGTCTCCAACAGTTTTAGACCCCACAACCTCCTCAGGAAGGCTGTTCCATGTGTCCACCACCCTCTCTGTGAAAAAATACTTCCTCACATTGCCCCTGAGCTGTCCCCCTCTATCTTCATATTGTGTCCCCTTGTTCTTGCACATCTCTTTTTCTGAAAGATGCTACCCTCTTGGACTTTGTTGATTCCACTGAGGTACCTAAAAGTTTCTACCATGTCCCCCCCCCCCTTTCCTCAAGGGTATTCATATTAAGCACCTTTAGTCTCTCCTCGTATGGCTTCTCCTGCAGACCCTGCACCATTTTAGTTGCCCTCCTCTGGACTGCCTCCATCCTGTCTATGTCCTTGAGGAGATGGAGTCTCCAGAACTGGACACAGTACTCCAGATGGGGTCTCACCAACTGTCTGTACAGAGGGATAACAACTTCTGTTTTCTGTTGGTGATGCCTCTCCCTAAACATCCCAGTATCCCCCAGTCATCCTTACTGCCTTCTCACATTGCTTGCTAACCTTAAGGTCATCTGATATGATTACCCCCAGGTCCCTTTCCATTTTTGTTGTTGTTACTACACCCCCTCCCTCCCAATGTGTAATCTTCCCCTGGGTTTTTGTTTCCCAGGTGCATTATTTTGCACTTCTTTCCATTGAATCCAAGCTGCCATACTTCGACCATTCCTCCAACCTTGCCAAGTCCCTTCTCAGCCTTTCCATGCCTTCTTGTGTATCAACCTTGTTGCAGATCTTTGTGTCATCTGCAAAGAGGCATACTTTTCCTTCCAGTCTCTTCGAAATGTCACTTATAAAGACATTAAAAAGGACTGGACCCAGTACTGAACCCTGCAGTACCTCACTAGTAACCCCCACCTTTCTTCAGAGTGCACTCCATTTATAATTACCTTCTGTGTCCTGTTGTCCAGCCAATGTTTTACCCAGGCTACCACCCTGGGACCCACTCCCAGGCTGGTTAATTTGCTATTAATCTTGTGGGACTGTGTCAATGCTCTTACAAGTCTAGGTAGGCCATGTCCACAGCCCCTCCCTGGTCTACTACTTTGGTCACCCAGTCAAAGAAATCATTAGATTTGTCTGACCTGACCTTCCCGCTGTGAACCCATGCCGCCTTGGTTCCTGTGCCCCACTGGCCTCTACGTACTCAACAATTCTTTCCTTCAGAAGCGATTCCATTACTTTCCCTACCACAGAGGTCAAACTGACCGGTCTTTAGTTTCCTGCCTCTGTCTTGCTCCTACTTTTGTGAAGGGGAATCACATCCGCCTTCCTCCAGTCCTCAGCTACCACGCCATCCTCCCATGATTTGTTAAAAAGGGTAGTCAGTGGTGTCACTAGTTCTCCCCTTAATTCTTTTTGAATTATGGAGTGAATTCCATCAGGTCCCATTGCTTTGTCCACCTTCAGTTTTAGGAGTTCTTTCAGAACCATTTCTTCTGTGAAAGGACTGGGATCGACTCCCATCCAGAGTGCTTCTGTTAATTGGATTAGGCACCCCCCCAACCTCTTTTGTGAATACTGAGCAGAAGTATTCATTCAGCATCCCTGCTTTTTTACTGTCTCTCTCTGCCCACCCACCGTCCATTTTATTCAGCCTCACTATCCCTTCCTTTGTCTTTCTATCTCCCTGATGTACCTATAAAAGGTTTTATTCCCCTTCTTAACCGAGTTGGCTGTCTTTTCCTCAGTTTGGGACTTTACTATTCTGACTTCCCTCCCTGCTTCCTTCTGCCTTAACTGGTACAGTTCTCTGTCCTACTCCTTCTGTGTTTCCTTATACTTCCTAAATGCCATCTTTTTCTCCCTAACCTTTCTCGCCACCTCTTTGGAGAACCATAGTGGCTTTTTCTTTTGTTTTGATTTGTTTATTTGCTTCACACAAAGGCTTGTTGCCTCTGTGATGGCAGTTTTGATGTTTCCCCATTGTTGCTCCACCCCTCCTTCTAGCCTGTTTGCTAGTGCTTTTCTAAGGCACTCTCCCATCTTGACAAAGTCAGCCCTCCTAAAGTCCAGTACCCTCACTTTTGTATGGCTTGATTCTGCAGCTGAGTTTATCGTGAACCACATTGTTTGGTGGTCACTTGTTCCAGGTGGAGAGAGCGCTTTCTTCACTCCCGCTTGACTATACCACAATCTTCCAGCCGAACTTAGGAGATCCTACTGGGGAGAGCTCGCCCTATATGTCAGGCCTCCTGCAAAGCTGAGCCAATTACTTCAAGAAACCAGAAAATATACAAGGGGCTAAATGGGTGGGACTCTTCTCTTTGGAAGGCGCTTTCACCCCAGCCCATTGGGACTACGGATTTCACATCTGGCGACATAGGGGGCTAGCCTACACATATCAGTTTTATTTGGATGGTGTTCCTAAATCATTTCAACAATTGCAAACAGAATTTGGCCTTTGGCAAAGAGATTTTTACTGATACTTACAAATGCACCACTATCTGACTAGCACCTTAGGGTATGATGTCTCATTTCCGAAGCTTCCCACCCCATGCTTACATTAATCCTGCAGGTTCGGATGGAACAACAACCTAGACACCTGATTTCCTATTTCTACAAGACTCTATTAGATTCCCCTACATCATTATGGGAGGGGGTTTATGCAGCCTGGGAAGCTGACTTGATATAGAGATCCCACAGGAGGAATGGACCTGGATTTGGTATAGGCAACATCGCACTACTAGTTTTTATACATGGTGTGAATTTGGGTGGAAGATAGTGGTGAGGTTCTTCTGAACCCCACAAATCATGGCCAAGTTTCTCTCTTGGGGAAATTCGACCTGCTGGAGACACTGTGGGTGTGAAGTTTCTACACACGCTCACGTTGTCTGGTTCTGCCTGATATTCACAGTTCTGGGGGGAAATTGAGGGAACTCTCTTAGAGCTATTTCTGATTCTGGGAAAACTGACCCCAGAAATTGCCTTACTGCTATACTTTCCTAAACATTTTACACAGAAACACCACATACATTTGGTGAGTATACTCCTTGCTGCAGCTAAAACAGTCATCACAAGAAAATGGTTACCATCATGCAATGGGAAGACACAGTATATGACATTTACAAGATGGAAAGTATGACCTCCAAACTACAGGATAAAACATATGTTCTCCTGAACTGATGGATGACCTGGTTTTTATATATTGCTTCTCGCAGACCAGAACATATCCCATAAGGAGTGATATGCTTTGGGTTGCTTGGCTAGGCCTCGGATATTCTAGTTTGTATACTAATACATATAACAGATTAGTATTTGTCCCCTTTTGGGGGACTGTTCTCCCCCTTGGGGACTGTTCTCCCCCTAGTCCCTTCCCTCCTACTCTCACTTTTCTTAAGTTATTTTCCTCTTTTTTTTTTTTCTTTTTCTTCTTCTTCTCATATTTTTAAGACAAGGATAGTTCTAAATATAACAAAATATTTAGAATAAGGCAGGTCTTATTTTAGTTTATTTAATGTACAGTGTTCTGGATGATTTATTGAATACTGTGTAACCCCCAGGCGGCGCTACTCCAGAGGCTACTACCCCTGCCTGCCTATCTAACAACAGGGTGAAGGTCATGGGTTCAAAACTGCCAAGAACCGGAGTGTCCCTACCCTTGGTAAACACAATAGTTTGGGGCCTCCACCCAGAGTACAGTTTGCATGGGTATCTATCTAGACTGGTATAGCCCTCTAGGAAGCTATAACCCCCCACAATCACACCTAGTGGCCAGTTACCTAGGAGTTGACAATGACCATAAACAGTATTCGGTAGACAGTTTGCAAAAAACATTAATAATATGTAACAGTTGTCCCACTTAACAGCAGGGTCTCTGGTCCTGGTGTGTGCCCTGCAACCCCCTTTAAAGACAGTTTGGCAATACAGCATACATTTAGTACAGAGCCTATATCACTTTAAGCCAAGTGATGATATGCTGATAAGCTAGATTCAAAGTAACACAGCAAATCAGGTTTATTAAAGGGACGTGAACAGGAAGGGGGAGCAAATCTGGGCAAATGATTACTGTTCTGGAAAACCAGGTTACTAAACACAGTTAATTTAGTCCCTTTGCTACTGGGTGCCCAGGATCTATGCTGGCTGGCCAGAATCGGTGCCCGGGGTTGCAGCTGTTGTTGGAGCCCTTGAAGGAAAGAATCACATTAACTGTACAAAGCAAATTAAATTGGTTGTATCCTTGATCGGTTGGCCTAGTCTATTGGAAACCTTTGAAATTAAGCTGAGAACAATTAAAGGATACCATAAGGAAATAAAGATGCCTGTTGTAGGGAACTACCCTGGATTTACTCACTGTACCAGTCGATTTAGAATGGCCTGGCAAAATGAAGAACTGATGCTGGAAACTGCAACACATGGGGAAACAGGGCCGGCATGACTCACTTCCACTTCACGACCTTTCCCTGTGGGTGGCTGCAACCTGCAACGACTCGTTGCGCAGGGGTTGGATCCCCAAAGCTGGTCTCTTTCAGGTAAAACTGTAGCTGGCATGAGAACATATGGCATGGGCCGGGATAAACATGGGCCCAAGCTTAACAGAGTGTCTCTGGCAAAGTTCAGTTTATCTGCTGGTGACCCCTCCAGCTGGTAGACAGTTCGGTAACCGGTAAAGGTGAGCTGCTCTCTGGCAGTCAGTAGTCCCTGGACAGTAGGTCTTGACCCACAATAAACATTCAGCACATTTATTTTTAGAAACATTAAACTCCGATTCCTCTTTTGCCTCCTGCCTGGTTCACAATGTCAGCTGCTTTGCTGAGCAAACATCTTGATCCGTAGTAAGGCTGTTCCTGGTGACCAATCCCCTTTTGGGACTGCAGGATGCACACACATTGAAAACCAGGCCTCCCTCAGGCCAGATCCCTGCAGAGCTTACAAGCTCCTTGCTCCATCAAGTCTCGGGATGAACTGCCACTTTCCTGGAGTCTCTTTCCTGCTATTAGGCAGTCTGATACTAAAAAGTAGCAGGGAGGCAAGTCAGGCCTTTCCCCTGCCAGTTCTCTTCAGCGCTTTTTCCGGAGCTGCCTCTCAATGGCTCGAGCTGCTTACTCTCTCCACTCTACCAGCAACTGAACTCTTTTTTTCCAACAGTTTTTGGAATAGTCCGGTTTCTGTAGATTCTGGTTGGCTAGGGGAACTGTCAGTCACAGATCTTACTTCGAGAGGGCTCTTGCAGTAGGTAATTACATATAGGACTGACGCCGGCCGGCGGCAGGACCCCATGGAAAAATTTCTAGCTAGCAGTCCCTAGTGAGGGGACCGTACGCGATCAGGTGACTGGCGTCATGCTGTCGGTATAAAGGGGCGGTCCGGAGCCTTCCCTCAGTTCTTTCCTCCGGTAGCTCATGCAGCTCATGTAAAGTTAGTGCTTCATCAGCCCTGTCTTTCATCGCTTTTTACTGAAAATTAGTTATTCTTTTCAATCGTCCAGGTACATTGTCGTGTATGCGTCCCTACACCCTCCGAGCTTCAAAACAAGTCGCGACTCGTCGGCGTAACTGCCACATAAGGATGGCCATTCCCTGTCGTTTCTGCCTAGGCCCGATCACTCAGTCGATAAGTGCCAGCATTGCCTCAGCTTCAACGCTGCCACCTAGAATGGCGCTAACAGTCCCTGGAAGCCCATCTCCTCAAGAAAAGATGTCTTCTACGGAAAAAGAGTTGAAAAGTTGAGGCGGAGTGTCCACTTCCCGGAAGGACATCGGAAGAGAAGGTCAGGAGAGAGCACGGGAGAGTCCTCCTCTACTGCGTCTCCCGCTGGAGTCGTGGCCCAGATACATCCTCCAGGGGACCGTTGAGCGGCAGCCTCCAAGGGTTTGGAGGAGACGTTGGCCCGCCCGTCTGGCTCGCGCTCGGGCCTTGCGGGCACCTCCGGGCGAATGGAGGCCTCCGCCCCCAGTTTGGCCGCAGGTTTGCGGCCTACTGGTGTGGGCGACTCCTCTAAGCTGGACGTCGGCTCCTCTGACGTCCGCATGGAGAGGGTCGATAAGATGCCCGACCCTTCGGGGCGGTGCATGACCACTTCCCCATCAGATCGAGCTGCCTCTCCCTCTCGGCCCGCCTCCGGTGAGTGCTCCTGTAAGCCGGACGCCGGCTCTTCGGCGCCCGCCTCGAACCGCTTCCCTAAGTCACACGGCCGGTTTTTCCGACGCTGCCGAGGCGACGGAACTGACAACGGACCCCTATGCTCCATCGTACTCCAGTTCCCCACAGCCCTGCTGCCATCTGGGAGCCCAGTCACCCCAGCCTGACCCCGGGATTCCTCTCTCCTCCCCGGGGCACGGAGGATCTTCCATCTTCGTCAGACCCTCCTCCGACAGAACCGGATCTGACGTTGGCTCCCCGGATGCCGGTACCTCCGAGCCCGGCACCTCCGACACCGGCACCTCTGACGCCGGTTCCACCGACGCCAGCAGGGGATGTTCCCCTTCCGTTGGGCCCTCCGCCCCTCCGGCCCATTAACATGGATCCGCAGATGGGGCCGCCTGCTCCGGCAGCTCTCCAGGCTCCTGGGTACCCGCCGTCTTATCCGAAGCCATCGTACCCAGGACCGCAGTATCCAGCGCCGCAGTACCCAATGCTGGTTCCTCCGACGCCGCAGTACCCGATGCCACATTACCCGGCGCCGGGTTTCCCGCAGCCAGGTTATGGATACTCACCTTACGGGGACAACCCGTACACTTCCCCCTCCTCGTCCACCTCCACCACCCTCCCGGCCGCCGGTGGATCTGCAGGAGACTCTCGCCTCTTGGTGGGCTGAGGCCAAGGCTCAGCTCACCAAGGAGGTGGAGAGCCACCTTACGACGACGGTGCCGCCCCCGGCTCCCATACGTCCAAGACGGCACACTCCCTCACCGCCTCCAGACTCCAGGGCTCTTCCCTCTGGATTCAGAGAGGGGCAGGATACGCGTTTACGGGTACCACCCAAGGAACCCGTTCCTCCCCCTAGTCACGTGAGAGAGTCTTATTCTTCTTCTGCTTCTTCTTCCCTCTCAGATTCCTCGGATTCTTCTGACGGATGTTCTGAGAGAGATGACGAGCCCCGCTCTCCGTCTAAGCCCCGGCCGAGGACCCCTCCGAAGTCTCCTCCGGAGGATCCTTCCTTCATGGAGTTGCTTATAAAAATCCAGGAAATTCACCAGTGGCGCTCCTTGGAACCAGATCCCCAGCATCTAAAACTCGCCGAGCATCTGGACCTGCCCGTGACAGCTCCAACTTTAGTGCCACCCTGGATCGAGCCTCACGCCCACCTTGTTACCACGATTTGAAAACAACCGTCGGCGTTAGCTCCACTTCCCAGGAAGTCCAACAGGCTATGCCAGGCTCCCGAGGGTGTAGACTATCTTGACTCTCACCCTCGTGCCGATTCAGTTGTGATTAGCGCCGCTCACAGCAGATAGGCACATCCAGAGCATCTGAGCTCGTCTCCTCCGGATAAGGAATCTCGCCTCCTGGACCAGTATGGAAGAAAGATTTACGCCTCTTCCACACTGGGAATTCTTGCCCTGAATTACATCGCCCACATGGGGGATTACCAGAAGGCCATCCTTACCCAGGTGGAATCCAGACTAGACTCCTCACCTGACTCTCAAGTCAAACAGGAGCTAGCAGATCTTGTCCGTTCCGCTCGTTTGGCCAGTCGCCGCATTTTACGGGCGACATACGATGCAGTGGACACTGCTGGGCGGAGCTCCATTTTTGCCGTAAGCCTACGGCGTCATGCCTGGCTCCGTGTGTCAGGTTTGGTCCCGGAGGTGCAATCCGCCATTCAAGAGGCACCTTTCAGGGGGTCGATGCTTTTCGGGGGTGATGTCAAAGACATCATCACCGACTTGCAAGAGAAGGGGACGGCCCTGAAATCCGTGGATTCCATGTGCCGTCCCCATCCTCAGCAGTGCCGTCCTTTCACAGGCGGACTCGGCCGCAGCGAAACCCCAGGAAGCGGGCCACTAAACGTCGGGCCCCTGCAGCTGCCAGGCCCCCTCCACCCAAAAAAGCAGCGGGTGCCCCAGCTGCGCCGCTGCCCCACACCACCTGACTCCTTCCCTCTCCCACCGCCTCCGGATCCACTGGAGGAACCGGTAGGAGGGAGATTTTCCCTCCACCTTCCGGTCTGGGAGAGGATAACCACAGATTCTTGGGTGCTCCAGCTTATAGTGGAGGGGCACTCCATAGAATTTCTTCAGAAACCATCCCGCCACCCTCCTCCGAAGTCGTCATACTCCAGAGACCATCTTCCCTAGGTCCAGGGAGAAATCTCGGCCCTTCTCGCGAAGCAGCGATAGAACCCATTCCCCTTCATCTTCGGGGGACAGGTTACTATTCTCATTTCTTCCCGATCTCAAAGAAGACGGGAGATCTCAGACCTATTCTAGATCTCAGCTCCTTGAACCTTCATGTGGAATACAAAAGGTTCAGGATGCTCTCTCTGCAGAGTCTTCTGCCCCTTCTTCGGCCGGGTCAATGGCTTTGTGCGCTGGATATGCAGGATGCCTATCTGCACATTCCCATTCGCCTTTCTCATCGCAAGTATCTTCGTTTTGCATTTCAGGGGGACCACTACCAATTCAGGGTGCTCCCATTTGGTCTTTCCTCAGCGCCCCGAGTATTTACCAAATGCCTAGCTGTGGTAGCGGCCCACCTGCATAAAGTGGGAGTACAGGTGTTCCCTTACCTGGACGACTGGCTCCTGGCGGCCTCATCCAGGGAGGAGTTCCTGCATTTTCTCTCCCTCACCCAGCAGGTTTTTACTGGCCTGGGTATTACCATCAACCATTCCAAGTTCCATCTGGACCCTCCCAGAGGCTACAGTTCATCGGGCTGTTCTCGATACGATTGGAGCAAGGCCTTCCTGCCTCCAGACAGGGCGCTCTCTTCAATCCCAGATTTCCCTGCTATCAGGGCCGCAGGAGGGTTCGGCGAGTCGGTCCTCCGTCTCCTGGGGCTCATGGTGGCCGCTATTCCGGCGGTCCCCGAGCTCGACTCCACATGAGGATCTCTCAGTGGACTCTTGCTCCCAGTGGGATCAACTTGTAGACAACCTAGATCAACTAGTTCTGATCTACTCACCGATGGCACGGGACTTGCAATGGTGGATGGTTCGAGAGAACCTATTTCGGGGGGTCCCCTTCTTTCATCCTCCCCCCTCCCAGACTCTGACCACGGACGCCTCAGGCGAAGGTTGGGGAGCCCATCTGGGCCCTCATCGGACCCAGGGCTTATGGTCCAGACTGGAACTAGCTCTCCACATCAACGTGCTCGAGGCTTGAGTTGTGCTATATGCTCTCCAAGCCCTTCACCAATATATTCTTCCCGGCCATCTAGCCATACAGACGTCAGCATGTGCGTGATGTGGTACATCAACAAGCAGGGAGGAACTCGTTCCTACCCTCTATGCAGGGAAGCTATGAGGGTTTGGGATTGGGCAACTCATCACAACCTTCACCTCACAGCGATTCATGTTCCAGGAGTCAACAACACGCTGGCAGACAAACTAAGCTGCTCCTCTGCCCGGGCACACGAGTGGGAATTGGATCAAAAGGTGCTCGATGATATCTTTCAGCTTTGGGGACTCCACAGGTAGACCTCTTCACCTCCCCCCAAAACGCAAAACTTCCCAGCTTTTGCTCGCTCGCTTCAAAGTGAGGCGCTTTTTGGAGTGACGCTCTGTCTCTAGACTGGAAGGACAGATTCGTCTATGCCTTTCCTCCAATTCCTCTGATCCCAAGAGTTTTGCAGAAGCTCTCCACAGAAGGAGTGAGAATGATTCTGATCGCTCCTTTCTGGCCCAGGCAAATCTGGTTCTCTCTTCTACAACAACACTCAGAGGTTCCTCCTCTTCCTCTTCCTTTATCTTGAGGTTTGCTGACCCAGGATCAGGGGAGCCTGGTCCATCCAGGTCTCAAGTCCCTTCAACTTCATGCATGGCTCCTGCAGACCTAGCCCAGTCCCGTTTTGGTGTCTCTCCAAAAGTGGCGGAGATTTTGGTGGAGGCTAGAAAACCCTCCACTAGGTCTACCTATGCCATGAAATGGAAGAGGTTCTCTGTTTGGGCCGCCTCTAGGAACGTGGAGCCATTCTCCTGTTCAGTGGCTGTTCTTCTGGAATACTTACGTCATCTCTTCGACCTGGGTCTCAGCCATTCCTCCTTGAAGGTGCACATGGCGGCTATCTCCAGCCTACCATGCTCCTTTTCAGAGTAAAGCTTTCGTCAACTGGAGGCTCTAAGACCTTTCTCAGAGGGTTCTTCATCTGAGGCCCCCATCCAAACTCCTGCTCCCCTTGGGACTTGAACTTTGTTCTAGAAACTTACTCTTCCTCCTTGAACCTGCAGCTTCTGCAGATCTGAAGTTTCTGTCAGTGGAAGGCGCTCTTCTTGGTGGCCATCACTTGGCTCAGTTTTTCCGAGCTCAGGCCCTTATGTGTAAAATCCACTATTTGATTTTCACAAGAACAAGTTACTCTTCGCATTTAATCCTAAGTTTCTACCTAAAGTAGTAGCAGAGTCTACCTTAAATCAGTCCATAGAGTTACCTGCCTTTTTCACGCAGTACTCCAACCAAGGGGAATATTTACTCCATACCATGGATGTTCATCAGATTCTGAGATACTACACCAGCAGAACAAAGGATCTCAGAAAGACTGATCAGTTGTTCGTATCTTTTGCTCACAAAAGGGAAGGCAGTGCTGTTTCCAAACAATGCCTGTCAAAGTGGTTGGCTCATTGCATTACTTTCTGTTATGACAAGTACAAGACCCTTCCGGGTCAAGTCAGAGGTCGCTCCACTCGAGGAGTAGCAGTCTCTGCGGCTTGTTTCAAGAATGTGTCTGCGGCAGACATCTGAGCTGCCACCACCTGGACTTGGTCCATACCTTTACGAAACACTACAGTTTGGATATTGCCTCTCACCGTAGAGCAGGCTTTGGGCTGGTTGTTTTGCAAGGCCTCCTGTCTTGAGACCTTCAAGGCTACTGCTTCTTTCTGGAGTAATTTCCTCCTCCCGGTGCCTCTTATTTGTTCCAGACTGCTTGGGATTCAGTCCTATATGTAATTACCTACTGCAAGAGCCCTCTCGAAGTAAGATAGTACAGTTACGTAAGAACTTACCGTAACAGTAGATCTTCGAGAGAGGCTCTTGCAGTAGGAAATACCCTCCCGCCCTCCATCCCCCTAGGCTTTTTCAGCATCTTTTCCAGGAATGGAAACATCTGCTTCTCTCTTGTCCAGGCCTTCCGGGCCTGTGGCAGGAAAGAACTGGAGGGCGGGCATCCGGGACCGCCCCTTTATACCGACGTCACATGACGCCGGTCACCTGACGTGGGGGAGGTCCCTCGCCAGGGACTGCTAGCTAGAAATTTTTCCGTGGGGTCCTGCCGCCGGCCGGCGTCAGTCCTATATGTAATTACCTACTGCAAGAGCCTCTCTCGAAGATCTACTGTTACGGTAAGTTCTTACATAACTGTACTTTCTGGTGCTCCCATTTGTTAGTGTCAGTGCCAACCTGAAAAACTACAAAAACTACAGCTTTTTCCCACAAGGCACCTGAGCTAAGGACCCCTTGAGGTCCCGTGTCCTAACTGGTCCAAACGGGAAGTCCCAGTCCAAAACATGATGGCCTCCTTTGGAAAATGCATGCTGCAATAAAGGCAGGTTAAACAACAATCTATATCTTAAAGACAGCTATGAATTATAAGTGAATAACTGCAGTACTATGTAGAGCTCCCATTGCTCTATTAGTGACAGCAGAGTGGGGCAAATTGGGGTGATGCCTGGCTGGTTGCGATCCTTGAAACACTCGGACCCAGCCCAGGCTATTTACAGGATACACACTGGCTGTGGCACTTAAAGAGACAGGTGCAGAGACTCATTATGGCACTGTCAAGCAGATCAATAGGGGGATGCCAGCCATTATGGATTTACCATCTCTATAGGACATCTGTCTGGCAATGGGCATTACTGGAGCCCAATGGGGGGGGGGGTTACAACTGTAAGATGTAGAAGTTTTATGATCTGGCTACCTACTAATATTGTACAAAGCTAAATGAATACATGCACTTTGAAAAGAATTATCAATAAAAATTTACATTTAAAAAAACAAAAAGAAAGGACACGTCTGTTTACTGTCCTCTGATGCTGATAGCAGCAGTTTCTAGGGGAGATGATGCAGAATCTGAACCTGCATCACTTTTCTGGTCACAGTACTGGTACCCTGGTTCTGTCATTCCTTGCAGATTACAGCAGAGACTCTATAGTCATCCCTCTGTGGCACTGGCCTTTCATGGAGGCGTCCAGGCACCTCTGGCTCCATTTTCTGCCCCTTCTCCAGCCCAAGGGATTGCCAGCACAGATACTGCACCCCTTTGGGATCTCCAGGTGCCATGCCACATCCCTCTTGTGGGATCCTGCTCCTGGACATCCCCTCTGGGACTAGGCACCCAGTACATGACCCTGAAGTTTGATGTCTGGGGCAGACAGATTTTCTTGGTGGCACACACCATAATGCGCAGTTTGGCTTATCAGGCGGCCTATGGCAGGTGCCTATAGACCACACTAGGTCAGCTTCTAGCATCACTGCCAGACAGCGAGGCAGTTTTGCAGGCTATTTGCCTTTCCACCCAGTGCCTGGAGCTGGTGAGGCACCAGGCGAGTGCATCTTATGATGCCAGTGAGGTAGCTTCCAAGCTGGTGGGAACTGCAGTCTGCATTCAGCGAATAGTGTGGATTTACCTTTCCTGGTTGGCACCCCTGGCCCATACTAGGCTGCTCAGTTCACAATTCCAAGGGACTCTCTTTTTCTTCTATAGTCAGGCATGAGCTGTAGGGGAGCTTTCCTGCTCCCAGACCATGGAAGTCTTTGTCTGCCCCTGACCAGTCTCAGGTCTCACTGGACTTGTGAGGAGTTCCTGCCCTTCTGTGCTTACTCCCCCCCCCCCCCTCCACAGAGGGCTGAGGGAATAACCTTTTCCATCAGGGTGAGCCAACTCCACCCTGTTTGGGTGGAAAGCTTGGTACTCTGACTCTTAGGTGGGAATAAATGGTGAAGATTAATTCTTGGAAGATATGAAAATTACGTACTCACCGTAATTCTTATTTTTCCAGAATACCTTCACCATTTATTACCAAACCTGCTCAGATAGGAACCAGGGCCTCTGGGCAGCTCACCCTGTGTCTTTCTCATCCCAATCCTCTTGCCGCTTCCTTTCATTGTTTTAGGGGTTTCCTCTGCTCTGGCAGAGCCCTTCTCCCCCCCCATGTCTTTTTTTTTTTCTAAAAAGGGGGAATAAGGGAGAAAGACCCATTTTTGGGGTTCCTATCCTGCCCTTCTTAAAAAAAAAAAAGAACAGGAGGGTAAAATCTAAAAAAAAAAGAAAACCCCACTTTTTTCTCTAAGGGAATTTTTATTCCCCCCCTCACATTCTTCCGTCCTTCTCCTCCTCCTCCTCCTCCTTTTTGCCCTTGGTTTCTAAAGCTGGTTACCTTTCAGCTGGCAAGCTTGCCCATCACTCCTCAACCCTTTGGGTTTGGGCACCTCTGAACCATCGTGGCTGCCAAGGCCTGTAGCTTGGAGGGGACAATGTTAAGACCATCCCTACTAGCTCTTCGGTTTCTTTATCTTGAGAGAGTGGCAAGAGGATTTATTTTTCTTTCCTTTTCTTCTCCTGTTCTTGAACCATTGTACAAGAACTTCTTTTAATCTCTGATGAAATATTCATGTGGTCTTTCTTACCAGCCAGAGCCCCTTACTAGGGCTGCTGCCCTTCTTTCCTTCTGTTGGGTGTCTTGTAGGCTCTAGCTGCTTTCTCCCCCAACCCCAATACATTGTGCCCCTAGGCTCAATTCTTAGTTTTCTTTAAGTTGGTAGTCAGGTTTTATTCTTTTTTTGACTTTGTGTCCTATATCGTTTTCCTGTCCCTTTGGGCTAGCTCCCTTAGTCCTCTATCTCGTTTTTCTCTCCCACTTGTTTATCTCCTGGCAAACAGAACCAAGGAAGATGGGGGGCTGGCGTCGGTTGCTGGCCAGACCATGAGTGCGCTGTCATCACATCTGCCTAGTGGGAGGCACCAGCACTGACGTCAGTCCCCCAAGCTATGGAATGCAAAATACTTTGCTCCTGTGGGGTCCTAGTGACTCTGGCACAGACCCATAGGGGGTAACAAATGGTGAACATATTCTGGAAGACTAAGAATTACTTTGAATATGTAATTTTCATTTATGTTAAGTTCTTAAGTAACTCTTCTTTCTTGGTGGTGGCCCCCTTAATCTAGAAGGCCTTGCCTGTACTTAGAGCTCTCAGCCGGTTGAGCCCTTCGGAAGGGGGCTAAGAACTTATCTGTTCTCTTGGCTTATAAGCAGTTCCGGCCGAGGCACTGTTTTTCATATTTATTTACCAGAGCATATTTACTGTATTTCACATTACATTTTGTATTTTATGGACTGTGGATCTCTGTAAAGCACTCTGAGCCTAGTTTGGATGGGGTGCTACAGAAAAATGAACACCTAGCCTTGCCTTACCCTGTGGCCAGTAGTCCTTGATACAACTCTCACTGTGGAATTTTAGTGGTCCGCTGAGGTTCGGTTAGAGCCTGCAGCTGGCGCAGAACACTCCAGTTCCCCGCCTGACATCCTTGCTTAGGTCAGAGCATATCATTTTGACATTTGACATCTTATCGTTGTGAGTTTCAGTAGAAGAACAAACATTTTAAGGTGGTATATGATAGCGAGAGTACCATTGTCATAGTGATATTTTGTGCATTTTAGGAAGGTTACTGTAACTTTTTAGATGGCTGTGGTGTGGTCTGCATAGAGACATGAGCAGACAAATGTAGTATAATTTGAGCCATTTTCTAGTCAGTATACCCCCCCAACACAGATTTGCATATCCATGATGCTTTATCTGATGCATTAGAATGTGTGTGTGTGCGTGATAACAGAAACCAAGCAAATAGGAAATTCTCTCTCTTGTAACATTTGTGTTCTTCCATCTTGTTTAAAAGAAAGCTGTCTTCAATTCTGGCTCCGCTTCCCCATGGTATTATGCCCTGGTTTAGCTTTTCATGAAAAGCAGCATTTTTTTTCACACCACAAAGTACATTATTTTAAAAGGAAAAGTCCGCTACCGGAGTATGGCGGATGCGGGAGGCTTCATTTATAAAGATGAGGCAATCAAGATCGCCGCTTCAATACAGATGTATTGAAGCGCGGTATGTGTGCTGCACCTTATAGTAAATGGAGCCTCACCACGCGCCGCCATACTTACAGGTGGCAGAGTTTTCCTTTTTTAAAATAAACTACTTTGAGATGTGAGCAAAATGCAGCTTTTCGTGTAAAAAGCTAAACCGAGGGATAAGCCAGAATTGAAGACTGCTTTCCTTTAAACTACTTTAATCTCTTTCTCCTCACTACAAGCATCACAACAGTTACAATGTATCTGGTTGTGTGCTCCCAGTGAGTTCAAATAGTAGAAGATCCTGGATTTAGCATGTTGTAGAAAAGCCTGTCGGCAATCTGAGACATGACGGTTGCACCCTTTTCATGAATCTGACAACATGAAAACACTGGTGCAGGCCTTCATTGCCTCGAATACTGAACTGCACTGTACATGGACTTACATGATCACTTCCTGATCTTCAGTATTACTGAGGCACCCCACACTTACTGCTGTAGGTTTCAGTGAAAAAACAATTATTTTTAGGGATCAAATGAAATCGTGAGTGCCTTTCTTTGATTACTTTTTTACTTGACAATTTATGTAGTGAGGATAACCCAACTGATATATTGTACAACATGTAAGTTTCAGTGGGGTACTTTAGCATCTCATTTTCAGTGGGGTCCTACTACTACTCAGTGTTAAAGCTGGGTGAGCTGGGACACAGGGAGGTTAAATGACATTCAGTGTGGTTTAACATGTAACTAAAGCAGAATTTAAACCTTGGTTTCCTTGTTCACAAGATCATGCTGTAACTACTAGCCCATACTGCCTTCTAAGAAATTATTTTTTTTTGGCTATACCATCTTTTTGGTGTGTCAGACATCAAGCCCTGTGAAATCTGATTTTTCTTACTTAGGCCCTAATGATTGGAATTGTCTTTTTTCCCCCTTACTTGCATCCTTCTGTCAGGCCAAGGTTAGAAATTAGGACTTTTTTGCGTGTATAAACCACCAAGCTACTTACTCTTGTACTTCTGGGAGCCCGTGTCCACATTAGAGAGCTCAGAAATCCTGACAGGGATCCAGATGAAAGAAAGAGCTGCCAGTGATGTTAAAAATGAACAAACTGATAATATAGAAAGCATCACTGGACACCTAGAAGGGGAACACACTGTGGGTGGCAAGGAGATGGGAAGGGGACCTCCAGGTTGTGCTCACACAACAGGATTGGGAAAAGAGCTGCTATGGAGCGAATAGGATGGCTAACTCACATGTTTGGAGGGAATCATGCTTGGAAGCATCTTATATGGTATTTTAGAACACTAGCACTTACCTCCAAGTATGCGAGGGGAGGAGCTGCGGCATGTTGGAGACATTGTGGAGAGCCTCTTGGCACCCATACACACACGCACACATATCATGTGGACTTTCCCTACATTACGGCATTTCCTAACAGATATGAAGAGGAAGATCTCACAGGCTCTGCATGTACCTGTGTCCTTAACACCACACCTCTGTCTGTTTTATCTTTATCCTATGGGCCTACAGGTTAGACATTTAGGCCGAGATATTCAAAGGGGTAGTGCCTGGCGCAACTGAGTTGCGACAGCGCAAAATGCGCCTAGGGCAATAGTCAAAAGGGGAATTGCGCACAGTTTCCAATGTGCCAGGCGCAAAGATAATGAATGAGGCACATCTCGGGCGTGCCCACACATCGGCACATCCTGATATTCAGCTCGGGATGTATGGCGCATCTACAAGCACATCCCAGAGATGTGCCGCATACCTGGGTACAAATGTTGAGCCCATAAAATGGCTCAACTGGTAGCCACATGCGAGCTGCTGTAATGCAAGGTGCATCACAGCAGCCGCCAGCCGGGTGGCTCCCCCAGAACACCACACAAGCGCCCACAAAATCCCTGGTAGTCCAGTGAGTCCCCTTCCCCGCCCATAACCCTGATCGCCTAAATGTAACATAGTTTACTGTCCTGGTGGTCTAGTGGTATCCCCCCCCCGTAACCCCAATTGCAGTGAAAGTGTCCCAGTTCAATCCCTGGTAGTCTAGTGGTACTCCCCTCCCCATCTCATAACCCTGATTTGCCTGAATGTAATTTATTTAACTGTCCAGGTGGTCTAGTGGTCCTCCCCACACACCTGTAACCCTGAGCACCGTAAATACGGCATGGTTACATCCCTGGTAGTCCAGTGGCACCCCCCACCCACACAGGACTCCTATGCCCACCCAGCTGCCCCTTCCCAGTCATCAGCGGGCAGCAAACCCACCCACATACTTCCGCGGCTGTCCGCTGAATGACAGCTTACATTATGTGCTACAAGCACATTGGCCACACTGTGGACCAATGGGCTTACAGTGTATACTGTAATAATCAAAAGCCTGTGAGCTCCTACAGTCTCAATTCTCCCTCCTCCAGCATAACCTATTAAAAAAGAAATTATTACTAAATGCTAAGAAAACCAAAGCTATGTTCTTTGCCCACAAGAACTGTTCTTCCACTATCCCATCATTCACCCTCCCACAACTCTCTACCATCCTTGGTGAAAATCTGGAATATGTTGACAAATTCAAATACCTAGGAGTATGGATAGACAATAAACTAGACTATACTACCACGTTGAAGAGCTCCTGAAAAAGCTAAGACAAAGACTTGGTCTATTCTATAGAATCAAACACTACCTGACCAAAGATTCCAAACAAAGATTAATCCTTGCATCATTCATGTCCCTTATTGATTATGCTGACTTCCTCTCGGTCATTGCTCCTCTCCCATCTAAACAAACTAGACACCCTGTATCATAGAGCTATTAGATTCATTACTGACCTTCCTCTAGCACCCATCATTGCTCTCTCTACAATGCAGTCAGCTGGACATCCCTACAACATAGAAGAAGAAAATGCTGCTATCTGGATCTACAAAGCTCTGACAAACAAACTCCCTTTCTACATCTCAGATTGCTTCAACCAGATCACATCCAGGCCCTACACCTTGAGGATCAACAAACTGATCCTGCTGAAGATTCCTATCACCTGCACCCGTATGGAAGAGCTGCAATCAGTTATTCCCTGGCACTTATCTGGAATTCTATCCAAAAGACATTGAAAATGGAAACACTGATCCTTACATCCTTCAAAAGCTGTACACCAGCCTAATCCCAGATTCATGCAATTGCTTCCACAAGGCCTAGTCCTCCCACACCCCACACCCCACCCTCTCTCTCCCCTTCTAAATCTCATCCCTATTCTTCTATCGTTGCTCTGGTCCTTTCCACATCAAACCACAAACATATATGCCCACCCATGTACCATTATCCAAGCCTTATCCCCACCAGACTGTTTGTTTCTCACCTTTAATAGGTTTTTGGTTTACTGTCCTTTGCCTTGTATATTTGTAAATAATTGTATATCTATCTCACTCATAAATGTTTGTATTTGTGCTATTTCAATATCATGTATTTTGTATACACTTTGTAACCTTTTTTGTTATGACCACTCAGGTCCATCTTGTAAATGAGCTATGCTCAATGATGTTCGCCTGAATAAATAAAGATTTTGATTGATTGATTGATTGATTAATCATTCACAATACTGTAAATGAAAGACTTCATTCACAAAGTTGTATTTACGGTGATCGGGGTTACGGGTCGGGGGCCGCTAGACTACCAGGGACTGATGTTTCACAAAACTACGACAATCGAGGTTATGGGCAGGGAGGGAGGTACCACTAGACATCCCCTGACAGCACTGCATGCTGTGCAGGGTGCCAGGTGCATTCGCTGGCCACCCTGCAACTCTGCAAGCAGGCCTATAATGACCTGCAAATGGCCCCATTTAAGCACCCCATCATTATGGCCTATTTGCATAGTTGTATCTGAATATCAGGAATCTGCGCATAGCGTATCTCTGATGCGCTGGTGCATTTTCCATTCCTGGTATTCAGACCTGTCTGGAGGATGCGCCAGCGCATTATGTGGTGTGGAGCTTGACACTGGTTTGACCCTTTGTTATCAGGTGTCTGCAGTTGTCAAGACTGCATTTTTTCATCTTAGAAACATCGCCAGGATTAGGCACCTGGTTCCACCTTGCGACCTGCCGGTTCTGGTTCACGCCTTTGTGACATCTCATCTTGATTACTGTAACTCCCTTTACCTGGGACTTTCTGGGGTTGATATCCGCCGTTTGCAGCTAGTGCAGAATGCGGCAGCACGTTTGTTGACTGGGGTTTCAAGAAGGTCCCACATTACCCCGGTGCTGCGCACTCTGCACTGGCTGCCAATACAGTGGCGGATCACCTTTAAAGTGGGTCTTTTGACCTACAAAGCCCTACACGGTCTAGGTCCCGACTATTTGAAAGAACTTCTGGTGCTCTACACCCCTCTGAGACAGCTCCGCTCGGCTGACATGGGGTTGCTGGAGATTCCGAGGGTAAATTCAAAGTCCTCTGGAGCCCGTGTCTTCGGTTTTGCGGCTCCCACCCTCTGGAATTCTCTGCCCCGTCAGCTCCGTGAGAGTACGATGGTGGGAAGTTTTAAAAAGGCCTTAAATACTTTTTTATGGGAGAAGGCATTTCCTGCTATGTTGTAATTGGTTATCTTAGCTTGGTAATATTCGTTTTGTGTAGTTCTGTTGTATGTATTGATTATGTTTGTGTTTTCATGTTTTTATGTACAGCGCCTTGAAAAATTTGAAAGGCACTTAATTAAATAAATTTTATTATTATTATTGTATTTGCGCCGGCGCATTGTATTTGCGCTGCACACATTATTTGCTATATTCAGAAGTGATGCACCATAGCACATCTCTTTTAAATATGTCCCTTTGTTGCTCCAGCGCAGCTCAGTTGCACTGCACAACCACTTGTGCCATTGCCAGGCACAATTCTGAATATTGGGCCTTAAGTATTTATTAAGAATAATGCTATTGGCTGCCAAAAATGCATATGAGAAACTGGCTCACTTCAAAACTCAGCAGGATGGAAGAATGGAGGGCTACAATTACTATCATCTATAAGATGGAAAAAATAACTTATAGCTTAAATGAGAAGCTGGATGTTTTTTTACCTTCAGATGGAATATTTGGATTTTTGAATTTTATATGGTGTGTCTTATGTCTGGTTTTGTATCCCAGATATTAACATCTTGTGGAATAGTGGGGGCACTAAGATAGTACAGGTAGATGTAGCACCTGAGGTGGGTGATTAAGCAATATACTGTACCATGAGAGGGTGTTGGTGATGCCAGGATTTACCCACGCCCTGGGGTGTTGTTCAGTCACGAGGCGCAGCCGAGTGACCAACAACACACCAGGCGTGAGTAAATCCTGGCATTACTAACACCTTCGAGTGGCATATTGCAATTACACAATGTCCTTCTATTTTTGGCACATAGAAAAAATAGTAAATAAAAGTTTTTGTACTCATTTTAAGCTATATTTTACTGTGTTTATTGTTCCGCTGGGAAAAAATACTCCCTGGTTGCAGGAGCCGCACTGCTACTGTGTATGCGTAGTACTGAGTTAGCATTGCCGGATGCAGTGTGTTTTTGAGGGGCTGAGAAATGTTGAAAATTGTGCGCGTGGCACAGAAGAGAATATGAAAGAAATAGCAATGAACATGGCAGAAAGCCGCGGTTTCAGTTTCATCTGATGTATGCAGATTCGTGTTGTAGTAACTATTCAGTAACTCGATTTGCCAGTCGCTATCAAGCAGGGATTTTCGCTGACTTTCCGAGTGCTGTGTTGGTGACTGTTGGAGTGATTTCGGGGGACATCCTGATGCGGCTGACCAGCGGCTGGCACCTCTTCCCGTGGAGTGATTGTAGATTTTACAACGGGAGAGGGGTGCGAGTCAGTCAATCACGATAGAGAATTTACGTTCTGTTTTGTGGCCCATTGTATAATTAAGGTTTGATTGTACCCTCTGGGAAGCATACTCTGGGACCCTCCTCCCCCCTTCCCTCAGCAGCTTCAGATAACCATTAGGCGTGGGTGATATTGATGCAGAATTGATACCTTACTAACCCCAAGTGCTGTGTCTGGGTGAAGTGGGTCATCTGCAGGTTTTCTGTTTTGTGTCTTAGGAATACCTGTCATCTGAAATGTAATCTTTGAAAGATTTACCTCTGTGAAGAATCATGTAATGTATTAATACGCAAGAAATGTTTTCTAATAAAACGATATATATGGGGGGATTGTGGCCAGCCCAGTGATGTTTTAACAGCCCATTTCACTGCGACCTGGTAGACGGGATGGGGAATCACATGCTGAGCTCTGGAATCTCACACTGGTCTGAAAGTCATATGGTAGAAATGCTGTCAGATGCCCGGTGGTGCTGAGGGTTGAGGTGCTGGATGCCACACCTCGCGCCATGCCGGCGATCCGGGTTTCGGGAACGAGCCCTGGCTGTCGGGGGTCGGCAGGGGAGAGAGGGGATCGAGCATCCAGAGGACTGCTCTCCTCTCTCAGGGAAGGAGGGGGTTCCAGGGGCTGCCTGGCACTGCAGTGGCCTCTGGTGAAGACCGGAGGTACTGCACCGCTCAGTGCATGCAGAAAGGGACAAAGAGCCATGACGGTCGTCCCTTGGCATCACTGCACACTCGTGGCTCCACCTGGGGAGTGGGGACAAGGGCAATCCTAAGCAAAAAATTCCCGCAGGGACAGGCGACGGCACCACCTACCTCTCGCCACACTCCATTGGCCGGACTCCCTCCTCTCCTGGGCCAATCCTAGCCTGGCCCAAATTGTTGATAGAGCACCCTGGGAGGATAGGGCGGCCCCACCTCGGGGGGCTCAGAGCTGGGGGGATAGCCAGACTGGTGCCAGGAGTAAGGAGAAGTTTCAGGCCCGGAGGTAGAGCTGGAGGAGCAGGTGGATGCCCAAGAGAGTTCCTCGGAGTGTCAGAGCCAGAAAAAGAGTTGAAGGAAAAAAAAAAAACAGAAATGCTGTCAGACAACAGATATGAGGAGATGGCATGCCTTTAACCTCCCTCCCTCCCACAATAATCTTGCATTTTTACCAACGTATTAATTTAGGACTGGCTCATCAAGATCTTCCAAGAGTCATTCTTTACTATTTATTACACCTATGGGTTTGTACTGGCTGCACTAGGACCTTGCAGGAGCTAAAATCTTTGGTGACAGCGCTGCCTATCAAGTATGACGTGGTGCTTGTAGACTGGCCAGTAACCAACACCGGCCTCCTGCTCACCTCAATTCTGTTATTTCTCCACTGTTGAGGAAACACTGTGGGAGCTTCAGCATCGAGCTTCATTACCTGCATCACACCCCCATCACTGCCATTTTCGCTCGGCGCCATGGTTTTTTTGACCATGTTTTCAGTGCCGACTTTTTTTCTGCTTTACTGTCTTACAACACCAAGCCCTATTTTCACTTAAACATAGAAGATGTCAGCAGATAAGGACCCTTTGGTCCATAAGGTCTGCCCTATTTTTCCTACCTACAGCTACACCTCAGACCCTACTCAGTCTTCGATCTTCACTCCCCTCCTCACTTCCAGGATCCCTTAGCATCTATCCCATGCATTCTCAAATCCTGTAACCATTTTTGCCTCCACCACCTCTGCCAGGAGGCTGTTCCATGCATCCACCATCCTCTCTGTGAAGAAGTACTTCCTTAAAGTTCCTCTAAGCTTCCCACCTTCATTGTCCTTGAGCATCTTTTTCTTTGGAAAATGCTACCTTCTAGGGACATGGATATGTTGTTCATCCACACTATCTGGCAGGTTCCTTGCCACTTTAAATCTTGCCGGAAGGTCTTCAAGCTGGCTCCTCCCACCCACCTGGGTGGTAAAACTCTCAGCTCCGCCCCATGATGCCAGATCTTCCTTCAAACAACATGAAGTCTTGCTGTATTCTGACTATTGCAGTGATATCCAACCTTTAAACAGCCCCGGAGAGGAACGAGTTAACTTTCCATGCAAGGCATGGAACGCTGAGCTCGAGCTCGGTTGAGACTTTGTCTGTTGTTGTTTGAACCCAAACCGCCAGATTCTTTACTCCGCTTCACTGAACAGTCGCTCCAGAGATTTCTCCTTCGCTCGGTTCAATTTAGTCGGTTAAAGTCTTGTTTTTTCCCTTGGTTCAACCGAATTTCTTCTATCTAACCTGTCGGTTCAGTCTCTGTCTGTGGTACCGTGAGTACTAGATAGGTTTATTATTATTAGTTTCTGTGTGGAACTTGTAAACATCGGATCGGTTCGGTTTGAACCGATCAGGTTTGTAAGAAAAGTTTGTTCTGCTTTTTAGAGTGTGGTAACCGGTCCTTATCGGTTCTAAAAAAAATGGATTTCATTATGTTTTTTTCCACGACCCGTAACACGGTCAGGAACTGATAGGGGTGTCTTGCCTGGCGGATTGCCGAAAAAAGGGTAAGTTTGATTAGGACTGGCCATGTCTGAGAAACCCAAGAGAAAAACCGGGCCCACTGGGTTTCAACACTGTAGTGTGTGTGGGGAAGCCTTTGCTAAGGCTGATCCCCACACCACCTGTGTTTATTGTCTGGGGTTTGACCACCTCAATTCAGACTGCCAGATTTGCAAAAGTTTTCCCACAGCTACCCTGAAAAAGAGAGTAGGTAGGCTGAAGGAAAGGGAGGCCAAGAAGTCCGCTGACTCGGATGGCCAGCCCAGTTCGGTTCCAACCGAACCAGAAGGCGTGCCCTCTGACCAGGGCGAAACTTGTTCAGGAAGAAGGAGAACTGACTCTGAGGAGTCGGTTCCGGTTAAAAGAAAAAGAAGGGATAAGTCAGCCAGTTCGGATCCACAAGTTCTTTCTCCGACCGCTGATGAAATAGCAAAAGCGATAAGGATTGTTCAGTCGCTAACTTCGGTTCCGACCGAACTGGCACCATCGTTTAGGGGCTCGGTTCGGTCGGTTCACCTGGCTCCGGATTATAATTTAGAGGATTTTTATGAACTGGAGGAGGAGGAGGGAGAGTATGAGGATAGTGTTGGTGATTACGAAAGTCTGGATGTGCCCATTGACCCGGACATCTCCCCAGACAGACTTTCAGGTGTTTCTCCTCCTAGGCTTTCTGAGTCCTCTTCCCACTTTATGTTTTACAAAAAAGTGGTTGAAACTCTCCAGCTTCCTATGGAGGAAGCAGTAGAGGATCAGGAGGAGCCTGATTATGTTGAGATGATGGACATCCCAGAGTCCAGGAGACTGTCTATTCCCCTCCATAAGTCTTTTGGGAAACAGACATTTAAAATTTTAAAGACTCCTAATTCCATATCTCCTGTGGACAGAAGAATGGAAAAGAGGTATACTCTTTCAGGCTCAGATACAGAGTTCCTTTCTCAGCAATGCAGCCATGTTGGGGTAGTGTAGGCTGCTGCCTGTGATAAGGCAAATATACCCTTGGCTTCACACCCCCTAGATAAGCACTCCAGGAGGATTGATGCCATGGCAAAGAAACAGTACATGGCAGCATCTTTGGGACTCAGGCAGGCTAATTATATGGTCTACACAGCTAGATACCAGAAGTCTAGATGGGACACTGTGATGGCTCTAGCTAAACAGGTCCCTGACCAGCTTACGAGGAGCTGGAGCAGGTGGCTGCAGATGGTATTGAGGCATCCAAGGTGCAATTTCATGCTGCAGTGGACTCCAGTGATGTTTCATCTAGAGTCATGGCTACATCTGTGGCCCTTTGTAGGATGGCTTGGCTCAGATGTACTAGCCTGTCACAGGATACCCAGACTAAGGCCATGGATTTTCCTGTTATTGGTAATTCTCTGTTTGGGGAGCAGACCGAGAACTACATGAAGAAAATGGATGAGTACAGGACCACCTATAGGAGTGCTCAGGCCAAGGAAAGGCAAGCCAGTCCCCAGAGGCAGCATTCCAGGGGCAGGGGCAGGCCTTTTCATAGGCCTTTCTACCAAGCCCAGGCCTCCTCTTCCGCCTTTGCTCAGAGGGGGTTCGTCAGAGGGAGAGGCAGGCGGGTATAAGCAGGCCTGCTACCACCCCTCAGCCAAAGCCCCTGCCAAACAGGCACCCTGATGGGTTTGCCGGGCGATTCTCCACTACCCGTGAAGCAGACTGGCTTACTTTGTCCAGGACTGGATGTCTTTAACATCAGACAAGTGAGTCCTGGAAGTAGTAAGCCAGGGACTGGTTCTCAGCTTCAAACAATTTCCCAAGATGAGAGCCACATCTTTCCACCTGCAAATCCTTCAGAGGCCCTTGCCCTAGAGGCAGGGTCTCTTTCCTCTGGCTCTCAGAGCCATAGAAAGGGTTCCACCCCTACACAGGGGAAAAGGATTGTACTCCAGGTACTTCCTAACCCCTAAAAAGACAGGAGAATGGCGGCCCATCCTAGATCTCAGATATTTAAACAAGCACCTTTTAAAGCCAAAGTTCAAAATGGTGACTCTGGGAATAATTCTACCCTCTCTAAGGCCAGGGGACTGGCTAGTCTCCCTGGACCTCAAGGATGCCTATTTCCACATTCTCATCAGATGCTCCCACAAAAAGTACCTCAGGTTCGAGTTGCCTTCAGGCCACTATCAATTCAGAGCAATGCCCTTTGGCCTAACATCAGCTCCAAGGGTGTTCACAAAATGCCTGGCAATAGTGGTTGCTTTCCTAAGGAGAAAAAAGATCTCCATCTTTCCATACCTGGACGACAGGCTCATAGTGGGTCAGTCTCCAGACCAAGTCAGGTCACACCTGCAGATAACTCAGCAACTGCTCACTTCTCTAGGATTCCTCCTAAATCTTTCCAAGTCAGTTCTAGAGCCAGTGCAGCTCCTCACCTTCATAGGGGCGGAGCTGGATACAATAAGGGCAAGAGCCTTCCTTCCCCTGGACAGGGCAAGGACCCTTGTGACACTGGCCTCTTCATTCGCCCTTCAGATGTCTCGACCAGCAAGGCATTTTCTGCAGCTCCTGGGCCACATGGCTGCCTCTACGGCAGTGGTCCAAGGAGCAAGATTTCAGATGAGGGACATTCAGTTCCACTTAAGAGCCTTCTGGTCCCAGAGAAAGGATTCGCTGACCAAGCTAATCCCAGTGACTCGAACCCTGATCCAGGCTTTGCAATGGTGGCAGGATCAAGACAACCTAAGGCAAGGAGTTCCCTTTGTCACTCAATCTCATTCTCTAATCCTTACCACAGATGTCTCCCTCTTGGGCTGGGGAGCCCACTTTGGGGATCTGACCACCCAAGGGTTGTGGTCACCTCAAGAATCTCTGCTTCACATCAATCTCTTAGAACTCAGAGCAGTGTTTCTAGCACTTCAAGTTTTTCCAAGTCTGTTCAGAACAAACTAGTTCAGATCAGGACAGACAATACCACCACAATGTGGTACATCAACAAGAAGGCACTCGGTCTATGGCCTTGTGCACAGAAGCAGTGAAGTTGTGGTCTCTGGCCTATTCCCTGAATACCTCTCTGATAGCAGTGCACCTCCCAGGGAAGGACAATGTCCTGGCAGATGCTCTCAGCAGGATATCTCAGTGCCATCACGAATGGTCCCTGGATCCCCTAATTTTGAAAGTGATCTTCTCCAGATGGGGCACTCCACAGATAGATCTTTTTGCAGCCCCAGACAATCACCAACTTCCTCTTTTTTGCTGCAGACCCTTAGTGTTGGGCTCAGTCCCCCTGGATGCTCTAGTTCTCATTTGGGAAGGGAAATTCCTGTATGCTTTCCCCCCTTCCCTCTCCTGTTCAAGGTACTAGTCAAAATCAGGTCTCAACCCTGCAAAGTGATTCTGGTCGCTCCAGACTGGGCCAGACAGCCCTGGTACCCGCTCTTGCTGTCCTTAGCAGTCCGCCCTCCCCTGTCTCTTCCCAGGAATTACAACCTGTTAACATGTTCTCAGGGAAGGGTTTGGTATCCGAATCTCAAATCTCTCAATCTCAAGGCCTGGCTCTTGAGGAGTTAGAGTTTGCTGATTTGCATCTCTCTCAAGGTGTTCTGGATATTGTAAGCTTCTCGAAAGCCTTCCACCAGAAAGACTTACAACTCCAAATGGAAAAGGTTTACTATTTGGTGCTCTGGTAAGCATACTTCTCCAGAGTCTGCTGGGTTGCCTACAGTTCTGGACTATATGGTTCATCTCAATAGCTTGGGACTTAGACCAGCTACACTTAGAGTGCATCTGGCAGCTGTCTCTGCCTTCTTGTCAGCAGGCAAGCCCTCTTCCCATTCAGCTCATCCTGTATTTTGTAAATTCTTCAAGGGATTGCTGCATACCAATCCCCCCTTCAGGGACCCTGCCCCTGCTTGGGACCTTAATGTTTGCATTGCTCAGCTTATGCAACCCCCTTTTGAGCCTTTGTCCTCAGCAGAGCTTAAGTACTTGACTTGGAAAACTGTGTTCTTGGTAGCCATTACTTCTGCCAGACGCATAAGTGAGTTACAGGCCCTGTCAGTGGAGCCTGATTTTATCTCTTTCCATAGAGATAAGGTGATCCTCAGGACTAATAGGAAGTTTTTGCCTAAGGTGGTTTCAGATTTCCACCTTAATCAGTCTATGTCTCTTCCTGTTTTCTTCACAGACCATTCCTCCTCTGGGGAGGAGAGGAGGCTACGCAGCCTGGATGTGAAAAGGGCCCTTAGCTACTATGTAGAGCGCACCAAGGGTCACAGGTTTGACTCCCTCCAGTTGTTACTCACTTATGGTGCGGTTGGTAAGGGAAAACCTGCCACTAAGAGATCTATTGCCAGGTGGATTGTCTCTTGTATACAATTCTGCTATGAAAAATTAGGTAGAATCCCACCCTCAGGCCTGAGGGTTCACTCTACTAGAGGTACAGCTGCTTCCCTGGCTGCTGTCAGGGATATTCCTATCTTAGAGATTTGTCAAGCAGCCACCTGGAAAACAGTACGTATTTCACCAAGCATTACTCTCTGGATATCCAGGCTAGGAGTGATGCTCGGTTTGGCACAGCAGTGCTTCAGAGCTTGTTCCCAAAGTAGGTTCTGTCCCTCCTCCATGGTGACTGCTGGTATCTGCAATAGTCAGAATACAGCAAGACTTCATGTTGTTTGAAGAAAAATTATCTCACCTTAGTAATGTTGTTTCTTCTAATGGAGTCTTGCTGTATTCTGACCTTCCTCCCTGCCCCTCAGAACCTGGGTTTTGGGATGTGGGTGGGCAGGAACAGTGTTGGCACCCTAGAGGTGCCCCTTTTTCACCCTCTTATTTTTGGATGTGTTTGTGTTTGTTTTGGGTTTCCTGACTTGAGTCTTTGCCTTGGAACCGAAAAATCTTTTTATTAAATTTAGTTGCCAGTTGGCTGGTGTGAGTTTACAGTTTCCACACAGGACGCCTAGTGAGTATAGCTTGTAAAGATCTGGTGGTTTGGGTTCAAACAACAATGGACAGAGTCTCAACCGAGCTTGAGCTCAGCGTTCCATGCCTTGCATGGAAAGTTAACTCTTTCCTCTCTGGGGCAGTTCAAAGGTTGGATATCACTGCAATAGTCAGAATACAGCAAGACTCCATTAGAAGAAACAGCATTACTAAGGTGAGTAATTTTTTCTTACCGCTTGGAAGCTCAGGTTCCCTCCTTAACGCTCTGCGTGTTAGACTGGATCCTAATTCTTGATTCGTCGAAACTCGCTTAAAATTTTCAAGACTTCGGTCTTCTCTTTTCCTCGCGGCGCAGGGCAAATCAACTCTTTGCCGCAGTGCCCGTATGGGCAGAAGATGTCCAGGACGGATCCGCACTCACGTATGCCTACTTCCTGCCTAGAATACAACCGCAGGCCTTAATCTTGCTGTTTGTTCTCGCCAACGCCTTTGAGGACTGTGCTGCCCGGTAGCTTCGGGCGCCCGAGGCTCTACCCACCAGTTAAGTCGAAAGAAGCCCGTTGGGCTGTTACCACGTGGCTGGCTCGACTGAGCAGCTCGAGCAGATGATCGCCCTCGAGGGAGGAGGCAGCCCGGGCGCATCTTCCTCCTCCTCGGTCACAGCACATTTATCCCGCTCGCCTTGGGTACCTCATATTCTGCTTCGTTCGAAGCTTGTCTTATTCCCTTTCCACACGCAGGAGAGGGGCTATCGATATTCCTCTCTGTCCAAGAAGAAGGACTGCTACAAGGTAAGTCCCATCGTCAGCATTCGTGGGAGCGGAGAGGTCACCTCTTCTCCGGACAGCCGACTGTCGCGACTTCGGTCGAGGAGTTCGCGGCTAAGGCTGCTGGCTTCACGGCGTCCCGTCAGGTCAGCCCGGCCGAGGACAGCCATCGTAGCGGTCGAGGATATTTCTCGATTCATCGGATGTGGTTTGTCGACTGGTGAAGGGCCGACAACCTGTCTTCGTCGGTTCCCCCATTGGAAACCTAGGATTTACCTGCAGGTTTCATTGGGTGCAAGTCCCCGGGTTAAGACGCCTGAGTCGAGGGAGTGAGCGGGTGGTCCCCTGCCCTCCCAGGTCCGCCTCTGGCGGGACACCGAGGTTCTCCTGTCTCGGACCTCTTCGTCCACGATCCCACGACATCGGGCGGTCTCGGTCTCGCATCGAGGTTGGCGGTGCCGCCCTCCTCGTTGTCCTCCCTCGGATGAGGAGAAGCTTCCAGCGCAAATTGTGTCGATGCTACGGAGCTGATGTGGCAGATTACCTCTTGTCCGGGGCTAAGTCGACTCTGACTCCTTTCCCGGCCATCAAGTGGCTGTCACCCTGATCGGGTCAAGCAACCTCTCACTGCAGTCGAGATGCCCATGTCTGGCCAGTTGTCTCGGCCTAAGCTTGTTGCCCCACCGATTGTGGTGGAACCTCCGCCTCCACAACCGAAATTGGGGGCACCGACCAAGGATACTCGGTCGGCTTAAGGCCTGCCCCACGGGTTGTCAGTCACCCTCACTCCCGACCATCCTCGGCAGGTGGAGAGTGGCTCAGGCCCTAGGCAGCTCTTTGCGGACTCTTCGGAGTCCAACGACGACTCCTCCCTATTCTCCAGGCAGGTTGACCTGGAGTCCTCCGGGGGCCAGTCACTGGACAAAAGCCCATCGTCCTTTATGGGTCTGCTTCGGCTCATCTCGGAGTCCACCGGGATGCAGCTCGAGCCCATGTCCAAATGTAGCTGGCATCCTGACAGAGATACTGGACCAGGAGATTCACCTACGGAGGCCTTTCCTGTGGCTGAGGCCATTGTCAGCCCAGCCTTGGAGCTTTGGCAGCTGCCTGCTTCTTGTCCCTCGCTCGGCCAGGATGGCCAGGAAGTGTGCGGTCCCTACCGGCTCTGTCTCAGGTTTTTGGGGCACCCTCTGCCGAGGGGTTGGTCACTGACAGCGCTTCTGGCTTTCCGAATTCCAGGGACGTGACGAGCCCTCCGACAAGGAGTCCAAAAGCTGGACTACGCTGGGCTACGGTGTACGCTGCATCCTCCCTTGGCCTCCGCCAGGCCAGCTTGGCCGTGCTGATGGCACACTTCTCCCACGCCTCATGGGCTCCCTGGATGAGGTGATCCCTCATCTCCCGGCCGACCTCCAGACCACGGTCCGGCAGGTCCTTGACCAGGGTAGGGCAGTGGCGAAACAGCAGCTCCAGACAGCTCTGGACATAGGGGATTCCTGTGCCAGATCAGTGGCGGCCACAGTGGCCATGCGCCGCAAGGCATGGCTGAGGATATCCACCTTTACGGCAGATACCCAGCACAAGTTGGCAGATGTCCCCTTCTTGGGGACCGACCTCTTCGGCCCTGGAGTGGAAGGTCACCTCCAGTGGATCGAATAGTCCAGTGCCACCTGGACTTGGTCACCTTCCGCCCAAGAAGGGCTAAGGCCGCCCCGTCAGCAGCAGCACAAGCCCTTTTCGTCCTTCTGCGCCTGCGGCACATCCGCCCAACAGCACCAGCATCAGGGCCAGCAGGCTCGAGCTTGGCATCTCAAACCCAAGCCTGCAGCTTCCTCCAACAGGAAGCAGGGAGGTAAAGGCCCAGGATGTCCCTCGGCCGGTCCCTCCTCCAAGCCTGCCCAGTGACGGGTTGAGGGATGTCGCCCCCAGCCTCGCCATTCCCCCCTGGGTTCCCCCCGTGGGGGGACGGCTCCGCCACCTCCTTTCTGCCTGGTCCGCTATCACCACGGACCGCTGGGTGTTGGAGGTGGTAGGAAAGGGCCTGCCTGTGGAGTTCGAGCAGACCCCACCCTTTCGAGCCATCACCCCTCGGGGGGGCTACGGGGTCCACAGCCTCGCTGTCGGCCTGCCGAGCCAATATTGCCCTGCTCCTGGAAAAAGAGGTGATCAGGAAGGTGGCTGATCCTCTTCCAGACCCGGGGTTTGTGTCCAAGTATTTCCTGGTCCCAAAATGGACGCGGGGGCTGGCACCCCATTCTCGATCTGCACGACCTGAACAAGTTCCTAAGGTCTCGGACCTTCAGGATGGTCACTCTGGCTCAGATAATACCATCCTGGAATGAGGCGTGTGGTTCTGTTCCCTGGACCTCCAGGACATGTTCTTTCACGCCTCATCCGTCCATTTGATCAGAGATTCCTCCACTTCAGAGCAGAGGATCCTTACGAGTTCAGGGCCATGCCCTTCAGCCTCTCCGTAGCTCCCAGGGTCTTCACCAAATGCATGGCAGTGGTGACAGCATTCCTGCGGTGCCGAAGGGTCCGGGTGTACCCCTACCTGGATGACTGGCTGATTGCAGCCCCCTCCAGAGCGGAGGTGGAGTGGTCCAGAGATCTGGCCCTCCAGGTTTGCTCTCAGATTGGCCTCCTCATCAACGAGGCCAAGTCAGAACTCGTGCCAAAGCAGGTGATACATTTCATCGGGGCAGAGCTCGACTCTCTTCGAGCCAGAGCACGGCTCCCGGCGGACAGGGCCGAGGTTCTTTCCTCCTTTGCCCAATCATTTCTGGTTGGGCAATCGCGCCCTGCCCGGGACTTCCTGCGCCTCCTGGTCTTCATGGCAGCCTGCACCAGCATGGTCCTTTGGGCCTGCTGGTACATGCATCCCCTTCAATGGGGACTGGCCAGCCAGTGGTCACAAAGTTTGATCCGTTGGATCAGCTAGTGACAGCGACCTAGGGGATGTGGAATGCTCTCCAGTGGTGGACCATTCCGGCACATCTGCAGGAGGGCATCCCGTTTGTCCGCCCTGAGCCGATGGTCTCTCTATCAACCAATGCCTCTCTGATGGGTTGGGGTGCCCATCTGGGGGAGCACAGAGCGCACGGCCTCTGGTCCCCTTGGGAGTCCCGATGCCACATCAACCTGCTGGAGCTTCGAGCGGTTCATCTATCCCTCACCGCCTTCGCTCCGTTTCTACGGGGTCAAGTGGTTCGGGTCCAGACGGACAATACCACGACCATGTACTATCTAAACCGCCAGGGCGGGACGCGCTCCATGCCTCTGTGCAGGGAAGCTCCCCACATCTGGTCACTCGTGCACAGCTTGGAGTCGGATCTCCTTGCCATTCACGTGGCAGGAGCCTCCAACACCTGGCCGATGCCTAAGCCGGATAGGGCTGCGTCTCATGGTGGTCTCTCCTGCGGAGGTAGTACAAGATCTCTTCTCCCACTGGGGCACACCTCAGGCGGACCTGTTGCCCCAGGGAGAATGCGAAGCTGAGACTGTTTCATGCCTGCTCCCCTCAGCAGGGCTCGCTGCAGGGGGATGCCTTCTCGAGGCCATGGACCCCGGGCCTCTTCTACGCCTTTCCCCCATTTCCCTTGATCCACAAGGTGCTTCTCAAGGCGAGGAGGGACAAGGCGCAGGTGATTCTGGTAGCCCCAGACTGGCCCTGTCAGTTCTGGTGTCCAGATCTCCTCAGTCTCAGCTCCAGGCTCCCGAGGCGGCTTCCAGCCCGCCCGGACCTGATCTCAGTCAGTCAAGGGAAGGTATTCCATCCAGACCTTCAATCCCTGCACCTGACAGCCTGGTTCCTGAGCGGCTAGAGTTCCAGGCTTTGGGTCTTTCCGACGAGGTCCTCAACGTCGTTGAGGCTTCCCGTAAGGAGTCGACCAGAAAATGCTACGCCTTCAAATGGAAGAGATTCTCCATTTGGTGTCAGGGCAAGGACCTGGACCCTTCCTCCTGTTCCTTGGCAAGCATTCTGGACTACCTGTGGTGCTTTTCTCAGCAAGGGCTTCGGTCGATGACCCTTAAGGTGCACCTGGCAGCCATCTCTGCTTACCGGGCGCGGGCCGGGAAGCAGTCGGTGGTGCAGGAGAAGGTGGTTGGGCGCGTTTTCAAAGGCCTTGATCACATATCCCCTCCGGTGCAAGAACCTCCACCTCCGTGGGGATCTACTGCTGGTATCGGCTAAGCTCATGGGCAGGCCATTCGAACCAATGCACAGGTGCGATATCTCCCACCTGTCGTGGAAGACCGCCTTCTTGGTGGCTATCACGTCAGTCAGAAGGATGGGAGAGCTCCAGGCGCTTTCCATAGAGTCTTCTTTTCTGGTCTTTCACAGGGGACAAGGTTGTCCTGCACCCCCACCTGAAATTCCTTCTGAAGGTGGTGTCGGAGTTTCACCTTAACCAGGTGTTGACTCTGCCAGTGTTCTACCCCAATCACACCTTGGAGGCCGAATATAGGCTCCATACTTTGGACCCTAGAAGAGCGCTCGCTTATTATAAGGAGCGGATGGCTGAAGTTCGGGGAGAGGTTCGCCAGCTGTTTGTCACCTACGCTGAAGCCGCACCTGGCAGACCTGCAGCCAAGCAGACGATAGGCAGGTGAGTCACCTCCTGCATAGATCTCTGCTATAGTTTGGCGGGCATGGAGCCTCTCAGAGGGATAAGAGCTCATTCTACCCGCCATACCGCTGCATCGGTAGCTGCTTCCAGGGACATCCCTATCCAGGAAATCTGCAGGGCTGCTACCTGGAAGTCAGCACACACCTTCATCACCCACTACCACATCGACCTTGAGTCACGCCGGGATGATGGTTTTGGGGCCTCGGTTCTCCAGTCTTTATTCCCTAAGTAGGGGGTGTGCGCCTTGCCTCCCTCGTCCCGGAGAACTGCTAGGAGTCTGCCAGACAGTGTGGATGAACAACATATCCATGTCCCTAGAAATACAGGTTACTCACCTGTAACAGGAGTTCTAGGAATGGTATATGTTGTTCATCCACGACCCACCCGACCCTCCCGGCTTCGACGCACAACCTGGCTTCCAACGGGCTAGATCTGGCATCATGGGGCGGAGCCGAGAGTTTTACCACCTGGGTGGGTGGGAGGAGCCAGCTTGAAGACCTTCCGGCAAGATTTAAAACGGCAAGGAACCTGCCAGACAGTGTGGATGAACAATATATACCATTCCTAGAACTCCTGTTACAGGTGAGTAACCTGTATTTTCTGTACCTTGTTTTTACCTGTAAGGTATTTGTAAGCTTCTATCATATCCCCCCTTTCCTCTAGGGAGTACAAATTCAGCTCCTTAAGCCTTTCTTTGTAGGAGTTTTGATGCAGGCCTTGTACCATTTTGTTCCCTCCTTTGTACTGTCTTCACCTTATCTATGTCCTTTCGAAGATGGGGCCTTCAGAACTGGACACAGTGCTCAAGGTGTGGCCTAATCAGTGACCTACAGGGGTATCACTGCATCCCTCTCTCTGATGGTGATTCCCCTGCTGATGCAGCACAGCATCCTATTTACCTTCCCCACTGCCTTGTTGCACTGTTTAGCTACCTTCAGGTTTTCAGAAATTATTACTTCCACGTCCCTTTCCTGCCTTGTGACTGCTAAGTCCACTTCTCCCAGCTATATGTTGCCCCTGGGTTTCCGTGCCCCAAGTGCATGATTTTCCATTTTACCTTTTTTGCATTGAAACCCAGCCACCAGTCCCTTGATCATCCTTCCAGTTTTTTTAAGAGCGTCCCTCATTCTCTCCCCTCCACACCCCCCAACCCCCACCGTTGGTGTGTCTACTCTATTGCAGAGTTTTGTGTCATCTGCGAACAGGCATACTTTCTCTTCCAGTCCTTCTGTGATGTCGCTAATAAGAGGACTGGGCCTAGTATTGACCTTTGTGGCACCCCACTGGTCACCTTACCTACTCCAGAGGGCAGCTTATCACCACCATCTCCGACCCTCATTTTCCCAGCCAACTCTCTACCTATCTAACTATTTTAGTCCCTACCCCTAGGCTCTCCAGCTACCAGTCTCCTATACGGAACAGTGTCAAAGGCCTTACTGAAATCCAGGTAGGCTATGTCCACAGCTCCTCCCTGATCCACTTCCTTGGTTACCCGGTCAAAGAACTCTATCAGGTTAGTTTGGCAAGACCTCTCCACTGTGACACCATGCTGCCTTGGATCCTGTAGACCACTGGCAACAAGGTATTCCCCAATCCTTTCTCCTTCAGTAGTGATTCCATTACCTTGCCCACCACTGATGTCAGGCTGACAGGCCTGTAATTTCCTGCTTCCTCCCTACTTCCGTTTTTGTGGAGTGGGACTACATCTGGCTTCCTCCAGTCCCCTGGTACCGCCACTGTTTCCAATGACAGGTTGAACAGGGCTGCCAGAGGTGCATCAGTCATGTCTCCCAGGGGCAGAAGAAAAAGTGTAAGAAGAACACGGACCCCCCCCCAATGTGTCGGTGCCCTTGTGGGAGACCTGTGTCTGCTGTCTGGGATCGCATGACAGCTGCTGGATCGGCCTTGGTGGTGACCATGATGTGGACCATTATGACACCTGTTTCTCGATGAACTTCCGCACCCTAGAGGATCTGCGCAATGAAATGGGGTCATCAGCCTTCACTTTGGAGGTAGGTCGACACTCGGGACTCCAAGGTAAGGCCCCTGCCTCCTCTGAACCCTTCCCAGTTCTGCATACTGAGGAGACCAGGTTTCTTGTAGTCCTCGCCATGCCAAGATGGAGAGCCTGGGAGGAGGGGTTGGTGGAAAGTCAGCCTTTCTGGGGGGTGGGGGCTGAGCACCCCTCCCAGTCCTTCGCCCCTTCAGGGCAGTGGACGCTTCCGATGGTGAGTTCAAAGCTATATGCTCAGCCTACACTCATGGGCACCTTGGCATTGTGGCATGGTGGTGCCTTGGCTCCTGACACTAAGGCCGGTGCCGGTGAGCAAGGCGATGCTGGTCACAAAACTGGCTCCCCTCCTGATACCGCTTGCAGTGCGGGAAGAAAGAAGACTTCTGGAGCCAGGCCTACTAGGTGTCATGTAGGGGTTTTCTGAATCTCTTTTTTCATGAATAGCTGGATGACCCAGGGGTTGGAGTCTGGGAGGGCCTCGTCTATTTACAGGACTTAGACGATGAAGGGTGTTTTCATGGGCCTGGTTGTAGGCTTTGGTCCAAGGTTGATGTATGCCTCGGGCTCCTCTCTCTGCCTGGTGCTGATCATGGCACTGCTGCCCAGTCATCTTCTGGTGCCAGGATGGTCCTGGTGCTGCCCGCAGTGCCTGGGTGAGTGCTGGTTTCTGCTGCTGTGCTGGGCAGGTGGTCAGTGCCACGTGTGGTGCTGAGGAGGTTCCAATGCTGTTTGCAGTGCTGGTTCTCCTGCTCCCTCAGAGACTGATGTGGAGCCTAGTCTGAGGCATAGTGCAGAGGCAGGGCACTGTCTGCAGTGAGATGGGTGCTGGGCAGTCCAGATTGATGGCTCACTTCTTGCCCAGAGTGGGTGGCTGCTCTGGCAGGAGTCACAACACCAACTCAGAGCCCTGGCCATACCAGAACCATCAGGTCTGGTCTTTCATGGGATCGGGCTGCCGCATGCCACCTTGTGGCTCCACTCTCCCCACTAGAGGGCTTACTCCCCAAGGGTATCACCTTGACTGCTCCTTACATGTTGAGCGCTCTTTGATGGTTGAGCTTGCCAGGCCCTCTCCCCAGGCAAAGTCACCTGAGCACATTCATAGCCCTGGCAGAGGACCTGACCTGGTCATTCATGACCCTACCTCCCTCCCTCCTCTGCCTCTACCTCCTCTTCTCCCAGGCATTCTGGGTCCTTCTGGTCCTCTGTCCTGGAAAAGTTCAGGGCATTGGTGAGTGTTTTTCCCCAGTACCTTCAGTCACTAGACTAGGACTTTTTTCTACCTAAGGACCCTGCACCGCCATCTTCTGACTCCAGCTCTTTTTTATCTCCAGCTTTCTCCTCTGAGGAAGAGGACAACTCCCTGCATCTTTCCTCTGACTCTGAGTACACTTGGTACCAGCAGTTCCTCACAGAGATGACGAGGAAACTTGGAATTGGCCATTTCACAGGCCATAATCCTGCAAATCTGGTGCTGTCATTCCTTGGGGATTACAGTCATGACTTAACAGTCGTCCCTGCATGGCCTAGGCCATTTATGGAGGCATCCAGGGATGTCTGCGTCCTTCCCTCTGGCCCCTTTCCAGTCCTGGAGGACATCCAATACAGGTATTGCATACTTGTAGGCTTCCCAGGAGCCATGCCACATACCTCCTCTGGGATACAGCTCCTGGACACCCTTACTGGACATCAGCGTCCAGTGCATGACCACCACCCAGAGTCAGACTCTGCGGAGTTTGATGCCTGGGGCTGTAGGTTTTTTTTACAGCACGTACCATGTTGTGTGTCTCTGCACACCTGGCACATCAAGCAACCTTTTACAGGCACTTG
The DNA here is from genome assembly GCA_016271365.2 of Neoceratodus forsteri. NCBI lineage: Eukaryota > Metazoa > Chordata > Ceratodontiformes > Ceratodontidae > Neoceratodus > Neoceratodus forsteri. Next base: position 1,737,464,965 of record CM057449.1, read on the forward strand.
TGGTCGACGCTGGGTCAGTTTCTAGCATCCCTGCCGGATTGGGACGTAACCAGACAGGCCATTTGCCTTCCTGCCCAGGGCCAGGACCTGGCGAAGCACCAAACTAGGGCATCTTCTGACACCAATGAGGTAGCCTTGAGACTGGCAGAAACTGCAGTCTGCATTAGGCGGACATCATGGCTTTGTCTTTCCTGGTTGTCACCCCGGCCTGGCGTAGGGTGATTGACTTGCAGTTTCAAGGGACCCACTTTTTCTCCCGCAGGGTCAGGAATAACTTAGCAGGACACGTTCCTGCTCTACCGGGTCACAGGAGGCCCTGCCTTACCCTGACCACTCTTGGGCCTTGGGCCAGTCCGTAAGGGGTCCCTGCCTCCCAGTGGTTATCCCCTACAGGATGCTGAGGGAAACAACCATTTCTCTCAGGGTGAACAAGCACTGCCCTCTGTGGGTGGTAAGCTTGGTGCTCTGACCCATAGGTAGTAATAAATGGTGAAGATTGATTCTTGGAAGATATTAAAATTACGTACCAGCATCGTTGTTGATCTTCCAGAATATCTTCATTTATTACAACAACCCAGCCATCATTCCTCGCTCAGTACGAGCCAGGTCTCTGGGTAGCTCACCCTCTTTTTGTCTATCTTTTTCTCCTCTCTTAACCTCTTGTGCATATTTCGCTAAAAATAAAAAAAAGTAGGGTAGAGGGACAGGGATCTAGGGCTTTTTCCCTCAACCCATACTCCCTGCAAAACAAACATAAAAAAAAAAAAAAAAAACACTGTTATTGTTTTTCCAACCCCCTTCCCCAGACTTATTGCTATCTTCTCTAAGATCAGACTGTTTTGGTTTCTCCTTCCATGCCTTCCCCGTGGGGTCCTCAGGGTGATCCCCTCATTCTTTTTTAACAATTAATAAAGCAAAAAAAGGGAGCGGTGATGCAAAGGAAAGGAAACAAATGTAAATATTTAGATCACATGGTTCTCTACATAAAAAAGAAAAGGCATGGCAATGAAGAGAGATACTTCCCAACAGTTTTTATTTTGTTTGAAGGGTATTATGAGCTTCCTACATCCCAGGAAGGCTCTCCATTTGCTTTTCTTGCATAACTTTATTTTCCTTTTTGTTCAGAGCTTCTGTGGTTTTACCAGACTTGGCCGGGGGGGGGGGGTATCAGTGATTGTAGCCTCTCTGCCCTCCTTAGGGTCACAGCTCTTTCTCCCAGGCCCCTATTGGTTCCTCTCTGGGTCCCCACCAGCAGGACTCTGGCCCCTTTTCTCTGTCTCTTGTCTCTCCTGCTCCTGAGCTTTCCATATTTTGAGGTCCTCTTCCCTATTGTTCAGGTACCCATGCTTTGTAGAGGTCTGTTGTCCATCTGGCCATGGTCTTTGTTTAGAAACACATGCACACACACACACACACACACACACACAAAACCCACTACCTAGATTTCCCCCTTTCTTTCTTCTCTGCTACTTGGGTTTTATTGTTTTTTATATCCTGTATCTTTTTTACTATCCATTGGGCAACCGTGCCCCTCTTCTTCCTTTCTCCCACTTTGTTTCTTTCCTGGTGACCGAACTGAGGTGAGCAGGGAACCGGCATTGGTTACTGCCCAGTCCATGAGTGCCACGTCATACAAGTCTCATAGCTGGTGCCGTCACTGATGTCGGCCCCTAGCTGTGAGCTAGAACACTTTAAGCCTCCTGTGGGTCCTACTGCTCGTGGCACAGACTCACAGGTGGTAATAAATGGTGAAGATATTTTGGAAGATCAACAGTTACAGCGAGTACATAATTTTAATTTCTAGGGACGTGGATATGATGTTCTATCCACATTAACTGGCAGTGTCCTTTCCTTTAAGATGTGCCTGAAAGTCTTCAAGCTGGCTCCTCCACCCACCCAGGTGGTAACTGCCTCGGCTCTGCCCTATGACGCCAGATCTTTCTTTCCACAGGAAGAAGCAGGTTCCCTCCTTACCACTCTCTCGTTGAGTAGGCCCTAGCGCTTAAATTCTTGGGATTACTTCCAAACTCGAGTTTCATCTTTTACTCAATCTTCAGTCACAACCCGATTAATGATAAGTCCACTCCTGGGTTCCACGATGCCAATATCCAGAACCAGCGTGCATGCGATGTCATCTGCCTGGGTTCACAACCACGATCACCAGTTCTGCGACGCTTGCTGCCTGCTCATCTGCCATCCTGAAGGACCATCTTGCCTGCCTGAAACTGGGCTGCCCAGTGATAGAACCACCGATCAAATCCAAAGATGCCCATTGGTTGGTCTCCGCGGCTGCCAGGTCAGCTAAGCTTGTGGCCTTGAAGGGGAGGTGGCCCAGGCAGGCCATTCCACCTCAGCTTCCTGCTTTCATACCGCTTCAGCTGGGCTTGACTTTTATGGGCTCCTTTAAGGAAGTGTGCCAGTCCCTTCCGACCTTCGGTCAGGGACCCACCGGCAAATCTAAATCTAAAAAGAGTCTAAGAAAGAAAAGGCTCATCATCGATCGTGGGATTGGGAGCTCTGTCAGTCGAGGGCCTCTGATTCCAGTGCTTCTCTGGATTTGACTTCATTTAAATCCTAGGCCACTGGCTCCATGGTAATCCTGTTGAGCCTGTCAGCCAAGATGCTGGTCAAAGCCCCAGCCAAGATCTTTCTTGAGGTGACCGACCAGTTGTTGACCAAAGAGGCATGTACTTGCTTGTCTGGGACCCTGATCCTGACGCAGACCATTGGAGGGACAGATCAGCCCGGTAACCCACCCTCTGGTCCCTGACCCTGACCAGGAGGAGTCTCAGCAGTCGCCAACTCCCTCCGAGCCCTGCCAGCGGCCAAGGTCTCAGTCTTCTTCCCACTGGTCGAACCGGTGCCATCGTCATCAGCGTACCTGCTTTTGGCACCATGGGAAGCGGCATCGCCGCTATTCTTTGTCCTTATTCTCCTTGGGTGAGGAGAGACTTCAGCGTAAGTTGCGCCAACACTACAAAGGACTTGATGTGGCAACAGTTGGTGTTTACCGGCACCAAACTGACCCCAGTTTTTGTATGCCGGCCATCAGTTGGCTGTTACCCGAAAGACCAAAGTCGACTCTGCTGACTGAACCGATTAAGAAGGTCCTGACTCAGCCGACTCTGGCTTCTCCGCCAATTGTGGTGGAACCGTCGCTCAAACAGCCGATGGTCGGCACTCTGACTAAGGAGTCTCAGCTGGCCGAGGGGCTTCCCCATCGACTGTCACTCACCGTCACCCCTGGCCATCCACAGAAGGTCAGCGGTGGCTCCAGCAGTTGACCGCTGTTTGATGACACTTAGGAGTCTGAGGGTTCCTCCCTGCAGTCCCGTCTGGTCGACATGGAGTTTGTGGGGAATCTCTCAACGGATGAAGGCCCATCCTCTTTCATGGGCCTCCTCCGTTTTTTGATCTCTGAGTCGACATAGATGAAGATGGAGTCTGTCCAGAAACGGGCTTGTTTCCCGTTGACCTAGATCCTCGACGTAGACTCTCTCTCCAGTGGAGGCTTTCCTGGTGGCAGAAGCCATTCTTGGCCCTGCCTGGAGCTCTGACAGTGCCCACTTTCTGCCCTCGCCTTCTGCCTGGATGTGGCTGCGCCAAGTATCTCGCGACACCCAGCCGGATCCTTCCGGGGATTCACAGAGCGCCCCTCAGCCGAGGGGTTTATGGCCAACTCTGTGTTCCAGCACTCCAGCAACACTGAGGATGTTGACAAGCCACCTTATAAGAAGTTCAAGGAGTTGGACCACGTAGCTAAAAAGATCTGTGCTGCCTCCTCGCTTGGCCTCTACCAGGCGAGCTCAGCTCTCCTCATGGCCCACTTCTCCCATGCCCTGCTGGGCACCTTAAATGGGGTGCTTCCTCATCTGCCTGAAGACCTTCAGACCACAGTCAAACAGATCCAAGACCAGGGCTGGGCTGCGGCCAAGCAATAGCCCCAGACTGCCATGGACATTGGGCACTCCGTGCCGGCTTCAGTAGTCATGTGCCGCAGGGCATGACTGAGTATCTTGACCTTCATGGCAGACACTCAGCACAAGCTGGCAGATGTCCCTTTCCTGGACACCGACCTGTTTGGGCCCAGGGTTGAGGGTCACCTCACATGTATCGTGAAATCCAGTGCCACTCTGGACTCAGTGACATCTGCCCAGAAGGACCCCAAGTGCTCCAAGCAGCATCAGAAACGGAAGCCCTTTCGCTCCACCTCCACTCCTGCAGCCAAGCCAGCCCAGCAACAAGCTGACCAGCAGGCTGAGGCTTGGCAACCTTAACCCAAGTCAGTGGCCTTGGCTGTCCATAAGCCAGGAGGGAGAGTCTGCGGTGGTCCCTCAGCTGGGCCCTCCTCCTCCTCCAAGCCTGTCCAATGATGGGATGAGGGATGCTTCCCTCATGCCTGTCATGCCTCCCCTGGGTCCTCCCATGGGGTGCCGGCTCTGCTACTTCTTTTCTGCCTGGTCCACTGTCACCACGGACAGGTGGGTTCTAGAAGTGGTGGGTCAGTGTCTGCCTCTAGAGTTCGAGCAGTACCCTCCTTGCCAAGCCCGTGCCCCACGGGAGGACTTAGCTTCTGCAGACATGCTGTCAGCTCTCAGAAACAACATAGCCCAGATCCTCTGCAAGGAGGTCATGGCTCCTGTTGCGGATCCTCCAGAACAGCTAGGGTTTATCTCCAGGTACTTCCTGGTTCCAAAGTGGACGGGGGGGGGGGCTGGCACCCCATTCTAGATCTGCATGACCTGAACAGTTCCTGAGGTCGTGCACCTTCAGGATGGCAACTCTGTCTCAGATCATGCCACCTCTAGAGCTAAACATGTGGTTTTGCTCCCTGGATCTATAGGGCATTCTTTCATGTCTGGATCCTTCCATCTCACCAAGGTTCCTCCCGCTCAGCTGTGGAAACCCTCTCACGAAGTTCCAGGCCATGTCCTCGCTCTCCTCAGCCTGCAGGGTCTTCACCAAATGCATCGCAGTGGTGGCAGCTTAACTGAGGCATTGAGGGGTCCTGGTTTATCCCTACCTGGATGACTAGCTGATTGCTGGTCCCTCCAGGCAGGAAGTGGAGTGGTCCAAGGATCTGGCCCTCCAGACCTACATCACACTTGGCCTCTTGGTCAATAAGGCCAAGTCAGAATGCATGCCTTTGCAGGTGATCAGCTTCATCAGGGTGGAGCTTGACTCTTGCAGAGCCCAGCTCCCGGTGGACAGGGCAGAAGCTATCTCCTCCTTTGCCCAATCATTTCAGGTTGGGCAGTTGCGCCTTGCCTGGGACTTCCTGCATTTGCTGGGCTGCATGGTGGCCTGTACCAGCATGGTTCATTGGGCCCGCTGGAGAATGCACTTCCTGCAGTTAGAGCTGGCCAGTCAGTGGTCTCAAGCGCAGGGGCACTTGACCAGCCAGTCGTGGTGACCCAGCGGATGTAGGATGCCATCGAGTGGTGGCTGGTTTCAGCACATCTGCAGGAAGGGATCCCATTTGTCTGCCCAGAGCCAGCGGTCATCCTGAAGACCAGTGCCTCTCTCATGGGCTGTGGTGCCCACCTGGGGAACACAGGGTCCACGGCTTTGGACCCCAAGGAGTCCCGATGCCAAATCAACCTGCTGGAGCTCAGCGAGTTTGCTAGCTTGACTGCATTCGTACACATATTTGAGATCGAGTGGTCCAAGTCCAGATGGACAACACCAAGCCCATGTACTACCTCAATTAGCAGGGTGGAATGCACTCCTGCCTTTGTGCAAGGAAGCCTCCCTGTCTGGACCTCATGCATAGTCTGGAGGCGGATCTCCGGGCCAGTCATGTGGCAGGAGCCTCCAGTCAGCTGGCAGAAGCCCTCAGCCAGGTGAGCGAGGTGTCTCATGAGTGTTCTCACCACCCAGAGGTAGTTCACAGTCTGTTCTCCAAGTGGGGCACCCCTCAGGTGGACCTGTTTGCCTCCAGGGAGAACGCAGCGCTACGACTGTTTTATGCCCACCCCATTCAGCAGGAAACACTGCAAGGGGATGCCTTCTTGAAGCCCTGGACCCAGGGTCTCTTTTATGCCTTCCCTCCACTTCCCTTGATGCACAAGGTGCTTCTCAAGGCCAGGAAGGACAAGGCACAGGTGATCCTGGTGGCTCTGGACTGGTCATGCCAGTTCTGGTACCCCAGTCTCCTCAGCCTCAGGAGCAGGCTTCCAAGGTGTCTTCCCCATGCCCAGACCTGCTTTCCATCGATCAGGAAAGGTACTCCACCTGGACCTTCAATCCCTGTACCTGACGGCCTGGTTCCTGAGTGGCTAGAGTTCCAGGCCTCGGTCCTCCAAGATGTCTTCACCATCGCATAAGCATCTCAGAAGGAGTCGATTAGAATGTTACGCCTTCAAATGGAAGAGATTCTCCATTTGATGTCAGGGCAAGGGGTTGGACCCTTTTTCTTGTCCAGTGGCTAGCATCCTTGATTACCTTTGGTCCCTCTCTCAGTCGGGCCTTTGGTCAACGACCCTTAAGCAGCACCTGGCAGCCATCTCTGCTTACTGGGCGTGGGCTGGTCAGCAGTTGGTGGCATGGAAGAAGGTGGTCTGATGCATCTTCAAGGGTCTTGACCACATTTCCCCTTCGGTACGTGAACCACCATCACCCTGGGACTTGTTGCTGGTTTTGGCAAAGCTCATGGGCAAGCCATTTGAACCGATGCACATGTGTGAGATGTCTTACCTGTCATGAAAGACCACCTTCTTGGTGTCTATCACATCTGCCAGAAGGATTGGAGAGCTCCAAGCGCTTTCGGTGGAAACTTCTAACCTGGTCTTCCACAGGGATAAGGTTGTCCTGTACTCCAACCCAAGTTCCTCCAAGGCTGTGTCAGAGTTTCACCTTAACCAGGTGATTAATCTCCTGTGTACTTCTGGCCAGTCACACCTTGGATGCTGAGCACGGGCTCCATACTCTGGACTTGAGGCGCCACTCACTTATTACAAAGTGCACATGGCTGAAGTTCAGGAGAGGTTTGCCAGTTGTTTGTCACCTATGCTGAAGCCTCACCTGGCAGACCTGCAGCCAAGTGGATGATTGGCAGGTAGATCACATCCTACATTGATCTCTGCCATAGGTTGGTGGGTAGAGAGCCTCCTGGAGTGCTAAGGGCTCATTCCACCCACCATACCGCTACATCGGTGGCTGCTTCAGGAACGTCCTATCCAGGAAATCTGCAAGGCTGCTACCGGAGGTCATCACACACCTTCATTTCCCATTACCACATTGACCTCGAGTCATGCCGGGATGCTGGTTTTGGGGCCTCAGTTCTCCAATCTCTGCTTCCTAAATAGGGGGTGTGCGCCTTGCCTCCCTCCCTCCTCCCAGAGAACTGTCTGGAGTCTGCCAGAGAGTGTGGATAGAACAGCATATCCACATCTCTAGAAAAACAGGTTACTCACCTGTAACAGTAGTTCTAGGAGTGGTATATGATGTTCATCCACATGGACCCACTCGACCTCCCCAGCTTTGGCGCACGCACTCTGCTTCCAGCAGGCAAGGTCTGGCGTCATGGGACGGAGCTGAGGGAGTTACCACCTGGGTGGGTGGGAGGAGCCAGCTTGAAGACTTTCTGGCGTATCTTAAAGGGAAAAGACACTGCCAGTTAGTGTGGATGAACATCATACATCACTCCTAGAACTACTGTTACAATCGAGTAACCTGTTTTTCTTTCCACAGTTTGCTTAGTGAGAATGCCCTATTACTTCCCTTTCTTCAAGGTGCTTTTTCAGATTTTGAGTTTGAAGGTAGATTAGTGTTTGCTGATATCACCTGTCCCTGAAGTCTGTTCCAAGTGGCCACGGATATTTTTCTTAAATTTTCCTCCTGTTAAAGACATTACATGTATATATATATTTTTTTTGTCGTTTTACATTCTGAAGAGCTGCATTTGGTCTGCTGGTATCATTCCTTTCAGATGTTTGAATACTGAAATCATGTCAAGGGAAAAACCTTGAAAAATACTCAGAAATGGTGATTTTGAGCAGAAATGAAGTGCATAGTAGTAGAGGTTCCACATTTGCTAGTCTTGCAGGAGACCAGTGTGTGTCACAACCCTTTTGATTCCCACAGTGGACTGTCAGAGATATTGTAAGGCATCCCAGGAGGATGCTGCTAGGCTCATGAAGGGCAGATAATTGTGGTTCAGTAACCATCGCTGCCATTTACAAGTGTCAGGCATTGAAGTGGGGTTGGAAGCTCACTGTGTCCATTCTGATATGATATTAACAGGAGTAGAGCTGTGAAAGACCACTCCCCAGTTTGGGAGAGTACAAAGGAGTGCAGCTCAGTAGAAAAGGGTGGATCTCCAGTGAATAGTGTCACCCCATTCTTCCCACCCAGTTGAGATGTGCAGATCCCTGGAGGACCCCCTGCCATCCTGGAACTCAAGCGTGTGTGTGTTTTTTTTTTTTTTTGGCTGGCTGTGAAGGTGTAGTTCAGGCAGAAGGTGCCTGGGGCTATATAGAGGGTGTGGGGTCCTGGTGGTACAGTGATCTAAGCTTGGGCAATGGGGTATAGGGGTAACTGGCTTCACAAAGTAAGGACAAAAACTGAAGAAAGAGGTGGCATCATTTATACTGCACTAAAACATAATGTTTACTACAAATTTGTCTTAGCAAACTTGGATATCTGTGAAATTTCATTTACTCATTTATTTTTTTTATATTGTGCCTTTCCAAATAGATGTTAAAACCACTTTACATATTTCTTAAGGAACAATTCACAAGGACACAGACACAGTACACATAACTGAAAAGCTTCAAAGCATTGAGAAACCTTTTGAAAGATGCTAGAGTTACTGTGATTTTATATACTGTTTTTGTAAATTTAGTTTTAATGTCCTTATCATTATGGATTGTTCTGCTTTGTCCTTGGATGCCCATTATCTTATCACATGAGTGACTGAGAAATGACGCCTTCATAACCGTAAGGGCTTGGCATGTGCTAACAACAAGCCATCTGTTTAGAGCAGTACTGAGACTTTCAGAATAATACATTGCATGAAGGTTCAGTGCATGCATAATGTAAGTTGTTTATCTCTTTATACAATTGTAACCCTAGATGCGCTATCCCAGGGCTACTACCCCTGCCTGATTTGCCACGAACAGGTTGAGGGGCCTGGATCCAATGGCGGGTGCCTCCACCCAGAGGTCAGGGTTGCAATAGTTAAACTAACTTGGTCACAGCCCTCTGGGACACTGCAACCCCTTTCTTTTCCCACTAGTGGCCCACACAATATATCAGAATTACCTTCACAGTATACACTTACCCCCAGGTCTGGTTCCGGCACTGGGACCTCCTGTGAAATGAGATACAGTGTAACAATCACAGTACAGTACTTTAACATAGACAAATACCTCAGGCAGTATAACTTTGCTGAAACAAGCAGCTCTGATTTATTTAGGGGATATAACAGGGCGGGGAAATCAGGTTAATTGGCTTATCACTCTAATAATCTACCTATGGCTCTGTGCACAGGCCTATCCTATCAGTTACTGTCCTGGGTACCCAAGCCCTAGTGGCTAGTCAAACCGTGGCAGCTGGTAGGGGGCCCTTTCACACAGAGAATAGGAAAATTAAACAGTCAGCAGTACAGTAATTCCATTTGGATTTAATGGCAATTCAACAGGAGCGACCCTGAATTAGTACTCACGACCTCCAAATAAGATAGGGTCCTTCAATATCAGCAGGGCTACTCTTGAGCTCAAAGAGACTCTTCACACATTTATATGGTAAAAAAAAGAGTACTATACCAGGCAGGCTGCTTCTCTATCCCGATCGCAATTACTGCACAATACCGGGAGAACACACAGCAGATTCAGTTCCTGACAGACCGAGTGCAATTCAATAATTTCTCAGTCTTCTACAGGGTGAGCCTGGTTTCTACTCTTCAGAGATCCTTTGATTCTTTTCACAGGACGGATTCAGTCCTAACAAGCAGTTACACAAGCTGCAGACCGGAACTCTGGGCCTTACACACATTTTTGACTAAAACTGCACACTGAAAAAGCACAGGGCTCCTTCCTTCTTCACTGCCAAAGCTCAACTGAAACTCCAACCGACAAAACCGGCACTTCCTTTGAGTTCCTCCCAGTTCTTGACTGGATTGGCTGTCACTCACAATAGACTGCTGCTGTTGGTCCAAAAGGCACTGAAGTCTAAACTACATCTCCCAGAGTCACTGCCCATACAATCCTCTTGTGGCTGGCTCAGATTATGAGTCCAAGTTCTGATTCGTCCAAGGCACCATTTTAGAGCTAGCTTACCCCACACTGATTGGTCCAGTTCAGCAGTTCAAAACTAGAATGGGGAACTAGCAGACACAGTTCTGACTGCAAAGAAAGCAGGTTAGACAAATTGTAATTTCATTATTACTCTAAATAATTTCTGGCAAACAGTTACATCTTTCAGATAGGTTCCCTTTGCACTCTAGTGACTGCAAAATGAAGTGAATTGGCAGCAGCTCGAGTGGTACTCAGAAGAAGCACACAGTCCCCCATAAAACTAATTATGTCTGCAAGCAGACAGCTCTTAAAGAGACAGTACCAGAGGCTCTAAAAACACTCACTGATAAATGGCTTAAATGCCAAACACCATTCAGGCTTGGAGCATTCAAGCAAGCTCCTGGAAGTCTTTTGGGAACCCCAATTTGCAGGGGGGTTACACAATATACATTGTTTTCACTAAGATAAAAATGCTACCAAAGCATCTTGCGAATAGGGTACATCTTCTGGTTTATCTCGCTTATGGGATATGTCACTCTGTGCCCACACTGAGCATTGTGCCTCATGCCCCGAAGAACCGCGTGCTAACCACAGTTTCTACAATCTTATTTTGAAGCGCTAAAGTGGATTGTATAAACCAGACATCTGAAAGGTGGCTTTCAGATATCATGTAATCTTCATTTGTGGACCGTGAGCTCTCAAACCCTCACTTGTGGCTTTGCCACTTCACACGTCAAGAGGTCACTGACCACTCATGAAGATAAAACGATATCTCGATAGCCACCCATCAAATATCCCTATGTATCTGATGGCCTGAACATTGTACTTTGCTTTGTATCTCTGCATTTTTATATATTGTCTTCTATATAATTAGTCTGTTTGAACAGTTATGTTTTGACTGGTCTGCCCACCCCTCCACCCCGGTCGTAAATGGAAATTAACTTCTGCTCAGAGTGTCTTTCCTGATAACCATATTTTAAATAAATACTATACTTCAAAAACAGGAGGAGTATTATCCAGCTACAGAATTGTAAATATTTATTACATTGGGTGACTTATAACAATCCTTTGACACTCCCCAGTAACGTCTTTTGATCAGGGTTATCCCTCCCACCCTGTTTTTGCCCCAGTCAGGGAAATGCTGTTCCAACTGAGTGACCCTGATTTGTGGCAGTTTCTGATCAGTAGAAATGTAGAAGAAATGCATAAATTAGTATTGGGGGATATACTGTAGCACCTTTGTTTGTTTATTTATTTAAGTCTTTGTTTACCGGGTAAGTGCGCTGATCCAAGGACCGTTTTCAGGCATGACCCGGGCCACAAACAATGCCATATGGTATGTTTAAAATGAGGTTGATACTGTCGATTGTGCACTTGATGTATTTAAGTATTTGTAATAACATTATTAAATAAAAAAGGAGTGCTTAGGCAACATAATTGGAATACAGCAGTTGGTAGGCAGGATGTCAGGTACCAACTAGATTAGGGTTGGAATACAGTTGATGAACAGTAGGTGGTTTTAAAAACTTGTGCAACATAGGTTTTGCCATTTGCGCTCTGTCCCTTCTACCAGGACAATTAGCCTTTCAAAGTGCTGTGAAACACAGAAACAGAATTTGCCGGCAGATAAGGACCGTTTGACTCGCCTAGTCTCCCCATTTTTCCCTGCCTGCAGTATCATTGCAGAGCCTACTTGGTCTCCGGCCTATTCACTGCCCCCTTCCCTTTCCCTAAGATTCTGTTATGCCCATCTCATGCGTTCTTGAACCCCACCACCTCCACTGGAAGACTGCACCAGGAATCCGCCACTCCTTCTGTGAAGTAATACTTCCTCACATCTTTCCTGAATCTACCTCTGCTCCAGCTTGTTATCATATCTCTTGTCCTTAAGCACCTTTTTCTACAAAATACTTCTCTCCTGTACCTTATTTACCCCAGTGAGTTATTTAAAGGTGTCTGTCATACCCCTCCCCCTTCCAGGGTGTACACATTTTCCTCAAGTCTCTCCTTATAGGGGTTTTGATGTACACCCTGCACCATTTTAGTTACCCTCCTCTGGACTGCCTATACTCTGTCTTTGTCATTCTGGAGATGTGGTCTCTAGAACTACACACAGTACTCGAGGTGAGGTCTTACCAGCGAGCTATACAGAGGCAATACCACCTCCCCCTTCCTGCTGGCGATATCCCTTCCTATGCACCCCAGTATCTCACTAGCCCTCCCAGCTATCTTGTCGCACTGCCTGACCACCTTTAACCCTTGGACTGCTGACAAATTAGAATGTATAGAATTCTGGATTGGTATATCAGTTCATGCACAGCAAGTGCTGAAGTCGCCTGATATGATTACTCCCAGGTCTCTTTCCGGCTTGGTGGTCATCAGTACCACTCCTCATTTTGTACTCCACCCTGGTTTCTGTGCACCAAGTGCATCACTTTTGCGTCTTTGCATTGAAACCACTCCTCGGTTTTCTAGGTCTCTGCTCTGCTCATCCGTTCCACCCCCGAATCTCCTTATACCTTCTGAATGCTACCCTTTTACCCTTTACCTTTTCTGCCACCCATCGGTCTCTTTTTCTTCTTGCTTTTGCTCATTTGTTTGACGCAGAGGTTTGTTGCCTTCACTGTGGCCCTTTTTAGCTTCACCCACTGTTTCTCCACCCTAGTCAGGTGCTCCCCTCCCCAATCTGGCTAGGTCATCATCTCTGAGTCATTTACCTATCATTTTTTAAATCTGTCCTCCTGAGGTCCAGGACCCTTGCCCTTATGTGGTTCGATTCTGCACCTGTGTTTATCTTGAAACACACTATACAGTGATGCTGTTCCTCAGGTAGCCCCCAACCTTGATGCCTGCAACACTGTCCTTATTGGTGAGTACTAGATCCAGTATTGTCCCATCACGAGTAGGTTCACTGACTAGTTGCCTGATGAACACTCCCTGCAGGGAGTCTAGGATGTCCTTGCTTCTAATTGAAGCTGCAGCTGGGAGATTCCAGTCTACATCCGACAGATTGAAGTCCCCAGTCAGCAGAATCTTCCCTGAAGGCACTGTCCCTCTTGGGGAGGGTTCTAACCCTAGAGTACCACAGGGATAAGGTACCCTTGACCAAAGGTACCTTAAAGCAGCAGTGCAATGAAAATGGGCAAAATTTGATCCAACCTTTTTTCTTCCTAATCGTGCCAGATGTCTTCCAGTTTATTTTGGTTGTAAATTTTTCAGTTTCTGTCATCATTTATGAATTTTATGAAAGTTGTAAAATAATTATTTCTCTTGAAAAAGACGGACACCTCATCTTTGCATAGAAATCATTGAGAACCTGAGTAGGGTAAGAATCCAGACAAAATGCGAATGTACAGTACACAACATAGGAAGTATTTAGAAAACCCAGATCAGCAATTCTGGCAACATCTTTCATAACCATAGCAGAAAATTCGCTTTTTGGAATAACATTTTTCATTGCACTGCTGAGAAGCCCACAGAACTAATCAGGAAAGAAGTAACCTGTGAAAGGAGGAGGGGAGGATAGTGGAAGCAGATAAAATGAGTATCCAGTGGATTCTTGAGTATGCAAGTTTTATGTACTACTAAGTGTGGTTGGAATGTTTTGCCTACTACCCCACCGAATCTAGGGCAAAGCCCTAGCATTCATATATAGCAGATTATTTATGTAGGAATGCTTAGGCAAAAGAACTGGGATGATTGGTGAAATAATTGGATAGGATGTTACATACTGACTGTATTTACCGAAGTAGGTTAGGGTATGAATACAGTAAAAGTATGATAGGTACTGTAGGTTTCAAACTACCACCCTCTTGAGGTGCCATGAAGACACAATCTTATTTTTTTAACTCATTGCCTCCACAGGCTCACTCTGACATTACACCACTTGCCTCCTGAATCTCCTGCATACTTTTAACAGTGAATCCTGGGCCTTTCTAAGCAAAATCAAGCCATAGTCAGTGTGTCGCAAACAAATGCTAATAGCTCAATAACTGTATATGCTAGACATAAAGTATGAGTGGCAGAGTTATTCAGCACAAAATTGCCTTTCCAATGGTGGCATGCATGTAATAATAAGTAATTTTATATTTTTTATATGCCGGTCGAAAGAGCAATCTAAATATTTTTTTCACTGAAAAAGGGCAACATAAGCCATTTTTTGTTGGAAAATATGTAAAATATCAACACCTAATTAAGCATACAGACATTAGATGGTGTTTTGATATTATGTTTGCTAAAAAAAGATATCTTTTTACTATAAAATGTAATTTTTCCCCATTTTAGTCAAGGTGCTTTGATGAGATTTGAGGGCTAAATCTCAACCACACACACCATATAAACAAATGCGTATAACTCCGAAAGTATACATGATACACACAAAGTATCAGCATGAAAGTTGATGAGCACAAAAATGCCTTTCCAATGGTGCTATGCAACCAGTTGTAATCAATACGGTTTTTATTTTATACCTGCTGAAGTGCCCAAAAAGTGAATTTTGTTCAAGCTGCTTAGGTGAATCTTGATGGAAAACATGTCAGCCATACACACCATACCATAAACAAATGCAAATAACTCCTAAAGTATATATGATATACACAAAATATCAGTGACAAAGTTGTGCAGCATAAAATTATCTTTCCAACGGTGCTATGCAGTCAAATATATATTATATTCTGTTACATTACATATTAAAATATGTAAGTGACTTCTCCAGACATTGCAAGGGCACACTGGGAGTCAGTAGCCGACTTCTGCAGACGTCCTCAGGACCACCAGTGTTTTTTTACTGACGACTACAGGCGTCTGCTAGGACACAATGAGTTTTAACTCAGAATTTTGGTCCTTGAGCCATCACTGCTCATTTCTTAAGGACCTTGCCGGTTCTCAGCCCTGCTCCCCTGCTCCCCCAGCTGTCTCATCGGTGGGGAAACTACACAGTGTTGAGCTCAAGGAGCCAGTGACCATCATTCAGATTACTTAAAGCACTTACTTTTTTGTGTGTGTTTTTCACCCATTCTCTCCAACCTTCCCTGACATTGGACAGTGCCCTAACGGCCTCGGTCACAGCAACACACGCTGGGCTTATGCTATCCTAGTGAGGGAGTAGGCTCACCTCTTGAGGTGCTGCTTTGCCAGAGTCTGGACATCTCCATCCCCGGCTGACTCATGCTCCCCTTGGGAAGAGCAGTCCCCAGCCCTGACCGATCCTGGCTCCCTGTGCTCGCTTCCGAACCCAGGTCACCAGCACGGAATCGCAACACGCTTCTTTTAAGCCATCAGACAGCCCTCACAGGAACACTCTTATGGGTGGTTAACCTCTAGAGGTTCTGTAGAGGCAAAAAGCCATTTAGATCAAGGTTCCTTATTGAAGGAGCCCAAATGTGCAGAACTGAAGGCGTTGAATAGAGCATTTAAGCACTTACTTCCTGTAAGAACAGAGGAAACATGACCAATGTCGGACAAGTTACCTGATAGAGGGGCAATTCATTACATTTTAATATTATGACCTTTGGCATGGAGGAGCGGACCCCCCCCCCCAAGTGGAGCAAATCTTTAGGGATCCAAGGCCCCAGGTGACTACATATCCAGGACTGATATTGCATTTTAATCATTAATACTTGAAGGTGGAACCCCCAAAACACTGCTTCAGTTAGAATTAGAATTGAGGAAGTGGTCTTCCCATCTGTTTTGTTTAAGGCTTCTACCCTCCCAAAGGTGCTACAACTGAGAGAGTCCCTGCCGAGAAGTACTCCACCTTTGATGAGGTGCTTAGAGAGCAAGGCCCAGCATGAAGGGAATGACAGTGCTGCAGGAGGAGTCCCAAAGAGAAGGGAAAGACTTGCTTCAGGCCTGGCAGCTTCTAGTTAATGTCCTCAGAAGTACAGGGTGTATGAGTAGATTCTCTAGAGCCAAGCCTTTAAACAGCTAGTGTTCTGCCTAAAAATAATATTAGATTTGAAAAGCAGTCAACTATTACCTTTTACATCTGAGGTACTTCTTCCCTTCCCTTTGTTTAATTAGAAGATTGTTTACCTGATGTTAGTAGGTGTGACATGTAGGACAGCATTCTACCTGGCAGTAGACATATCTTGCTCTACTGCCCCCAGTACATCATCAGCTTTGTGACCTCACTGATTGTGACATCACTGCTGCTTAGGAACAGCCGTTCAGTGACTGTGGGGTCATTCGCTTGTGATGTCACTGTCGGTGAGATCACAATGCTGATGATGCAGTGATGGCTGATAGAAATGTCAGCTGCCAGGCTAAGAGATGTTACACACTTCCAGCACATTATTATCACATTGGAGACCTTCTAATGAGTAAAAGGAAAAAGAAAAATACTTTAGAAATAAAAATTTACATCTGACTACTACTTAAAATTTGTATTATTTTCCTGTCTGCCCATTTTGGCTCCACTAGCTCATGAAGGGGTGAGACCAGAGAGTGCTGTATATAGTCATTTAGGGACTGGTAAACATTAGGGTAAGAACCTGCTAGTTGTTGTGGTACATATCCGCGTGGCTAGGGTGAGTAGAGAAAAAAGCAGGGCCCTCCGAAACATGGTAGTAAGTAGAAGAAGATCTTCATGACAAGGCAGCAAGTGAAAGAAGGGTCCTTTGTAGCAGATGGTGCCAAGCAAGGGGGGGAGGAGCAGAGCCCTCCAGAGTAAGGCAGCATGCAAGGGAGACTTCTGAAAGAGTTCAAGCACACACTACAGGATGCCAGGAGTAGATGAACAGGGTAGCAGAGGGAGGGAGGAGGCATCAAAGAAGAACGGACTCAAGTACTTTGATTTAGAAGCAAGAGTAAGAAGAGGGGTATCGAGCAAATGGGCAAATTGACAGTCAGCAGAAACAAAAGGGAAAATAACAGATCCTAGTGCAGAGAGAGAGTGAGCAGGCTGTAGCAAAAAACAGACCCACAGCAGGAGAAAGTAGAGGCCAGGGAGTGGGCTGAGAGACAAACTGGAGGAGACACAGCAGCTAGAGCTGGGCAGCAGGACATGGAAGGGCAAGTGGTGACACTGGAGCAACAAGTGAGGAACACAGGCAGAGTGGTGGTGGCCAGCATAAGTGTGGTGGAATCGTGAAACTAGTCAGCAGGAGCAGGAGGTATCAGCCGGCAGATCCCGTGGTAGCAAGAGGGAGCTACAGAGCATATTGTGTGGCAGTGAGACACCTGAGAAGAAGGAAGCTATGCACAACAGGTGAAAATGCAGCCAAACAAAGGTAGCGAGGAAAATGGGAGCTAGTGCCAAAACTAGAAATAAAAAGGAGCATCTGAGGAAGGCTTGAGCCTGCAGAGTTTATGTACCGCTCTGTGTTGGTGATGGGGGAGGGGGGGTTGGATGTGTGTCTCCTGCTGCCCCACTGAACCACGGACATATAGGTAGGTTTATTATTCCCTACTGTTACAGCATTGATTGCTTTTATGCATCCTGGAGTCAACTTATCAATATTAATTATAGTAATTTAGTGAGTAGGGCCACAGGGATTATTGGAGCAATTGGGAATAGAGAATGACATTTGATTGTCTAAAGTGCATCTCCCAGCAGAATGTTTTGAATATTTGTTTTGCTGTCAGTCTGGATGCACTGTCTAGCTGAGTGCTGCTCCTGCCACATAAAAGATTTAACTGGGGCTGGAAATCTATAAAAAGTGACCTTTACAAACTGAAGGCCAGGTGCATTATGTTTTGTAGGTACAGTACTATACAGTATATAGATGAGCAGTTCAAATGTAGCCTAGCTTCAATATTTGGTCCAGAACAAATGCCTTTTACATCATTGGTACACTACCTGAAAAGAATGGATGGTTTGTTGTTAAAAAGAAAGTCATATATAGACAAGGGATGAGAAGGGGAAGTCATGGCTTATTGTAAATACATATGTTTAGCAGACACAAGTGTGGTTGCGTAGGAAAAACAAAGTTTAATAGACACAGGTGTAACCCCCCCTGTAAATGGGGTTCCCAAAAGACTTCCAGGAGCTTGCTTGAATGCTCCAAGCCTGAATGGTGTTTGGCATTTAAGCCATTTATCTGTGAGTGTTTTTAGAGCCTCTGGTACTGTCTCTTTAAGAGCTGTCTGCTTGCAGACATAATTAGTTTGTATGGGGGGGGGACTGTGTGTTTCTCTGCTTGAGTCCCACTCGAGCTGCTGCCAATCACTCCATTTTGCAGTCACTAGGAGTGCAAAGGAACCTATCTGAAAGATGTAACTGTTTGCCAGAAATCATTTAGAGTAATAATGAAAATACAGTTTGTCTAACCTGCTTTTCTTTGCAATCAGAACTGTGTTTGCCTAGTTCCCGTTCTAGTTTTGAACTGCTGAACTGGACCAATCAGTGTGGGTTAAGGTAGCTCTAAAATGGTGCCTGTGGACGAATCAGAACTTGGACTCGTAATCTGAGCCAGCCACAAGAGGATTGTATGGGCAGTGACTCTGGGAAATGTAGTTTGACTTCGCGCCTTTTGTACCAACAGGGGAGGCTATTGTGAGTGACAGCCAATCCAGCCAAGAACTGGGAGGAACTCAAAGGAAGTGCCCGGTTTTGTCTACTGGAGTTTCAGTTTAGCTCTGGCAGTGAAGAGGGAAGGAGCCCTGTGCTCCTTCGGTGCGCAGTTTTGGTCAGGAAACGCGTGTAAGGCCCCAAGTTTCGGTCTGCAGCTTGTGCAAGTGCTTGTTTGGACTGAATCTGATCTGTGAAGAGGATCAAGGAGATCTGAAAAGTAGAAACCAGGCTCACCCTGTAGAAGATTGGAGAAATTGCTAAATTGCGCTCGATCTGTCAGGAACTGAATCTGCTGTGTGTTCTTCCGGGTACTGTGCAGTAATTGCGATCAGGATAGAGAAGCAGCCTGCCTGGTATAGTACTTTCTTTTTCCATATAAATGTGTGTAGTGTTAGTGGGGACTCGCGTTTCAAATCCCCTGTACAGTGAATTGAGTGCATGAAGCTGCAAGTAAACCCCAGCTTAATCCAGACTACATCCATTTGCTCTGAACTGCCTTGGGGTCCTGTCACTAGGACCTTATCCACATGGTCTGCTCCGCCTGGCAATCCAGGACAATCTGCCTTCCATTCAGTTTCAGCATTGAATTTGTGAGTACAAATCAGGGTAGCTCCCTGCCATCATCTAATTGCAAGTGTTCCATCTGATTACTTTTCCTTTCTTTCTCCACGAACTGAGCCTACCGGCTCCGGATTACAATTTGGGTATTGTGCATGCATTTTCCATCTTCAGGGCCCCAACCAGCTGCACCAAATAGGCTAGCCTCTTATTGCCTGGGTACCCAGTAAGAGTGACATTAGGGACCTTTGAGATTCTGAAATATGTGCACAGTACTGTGATTATTAATGCGTTTAAGCTAATTAACCTGATTTCCCCCTGTCCTTGTTATATCCCCCTAAATAAATCAGATCTGTTTATTTCAGCAGAGTTACACTGCCTGAGGTATTCGTCTATGTTAAAGTATTGTACTGTGGTTTTTGCACTGTATCATCTTATTTTACAGGGAGTCCCAGGAGTCACACTGCCCGAACCAGTCCTGGGGGTAAGTGTATACTGTGAAGGTAATTCTGATATATTGCATGGGCCACTAGTGGGAAGAAAAGGGGGTCACAGTGTCCCAGAGGGCTGTGACCAAGTTAGTTTAACTGTTGCAAACCCTGACCTCTGGGTGGAGGCATCCGCCATCGGATCCAGGCCCCTCAACCTGTTAATGGCAAATCAGGCAGGGGTAGTAGCCCTTGGGTTAGCGCCGAATAGGGGTTACACACACTTGCCATAAATGGTTATGTTTGTATGTAGCATAATGCCATTATAGTGCAGTACTTTTCTCTTTCATTACAAAGCCTGTTAAAGCAACAGTGAAGCCAAAGGAGAAGGATTGGGACCCATTCATTGCCACTTGTATTAGTGCACTATTTTTAGGTTGTTTTTTTTAATTAAATATGCTTTATCCCCTAGTAGCCCAGCCTGCCCCTATGTGCCTCCTCTCTCTCTCTCTCTCTCTCTCTCTCACAGCCCCGTCACCCTGCTGTCCCTGGCCTTATCTTGCCTACCGTTGTGGTGCCCCACAGTTTTCCCCCAGTGGTGGAGCCCCTTCCGGGTCCTCAAGCCCAGGAGGAATTTCGCTTGGTTGTGGGTCGGAGAGCCCAGTGGGCGGGTGCTGGACCTGTGAGGAGAGGAAACTTCATCCTGCAGACTGGCTTTTTTTCCTAGTTTTCTGATTCCCAACCCTCGAATGCTTCGTTGGAATGGTGACTTGATGTACGCACATCAATGGATGCTCTGACGTCTTCTGCTGGGAGCGCCCCCCACCCAGAACTGCAGCTCCTATTTTGCACCACCACCTATGGTCATTTAGGTGGTGGTGAGGCAGAGAAGGCTACCCTGCCTCCCCAGATCAGGAGAGCATCCAGTGGGATGCTCAATCCTCCTCCCTCCGGCTGACCCCTGAGTGGCCCAGGCTTATTCCCAAACCCAGATCGCCAGTGTGGTAGCAGGTGAGGCATGGATGCCATAGTCCTCCATATCACCGGGCCGGCACACTCTACTTGTTTTACTTAAAGTTAAACAAGTTTATAAAATGGCTAGAAAAAAATCTAGAAATTTCATTAGCAAAGTGATGTCACCTGACCGTGCATTACATTTCTTTAAAATAAAGGCACGGTAAGGTGCCAAGTAAGCATTAAGCCACGAAGAAGGTGGCATCTAATGCTGGATTAATGCATGGTTGGGAGGGTTGTGGCCTGAGGCTGGAGGCCGGCGACAACCGCCAACCATGCATGTCGCGATGGTCTCCCGCCAAGCAACTTAATCGCTTGTAACATGGGCCGCCCGACGAGAGAGTCGCTAGGAGCGTATTTCGTCTGCTTACAACAACATTAGACAGAGTCGGTGTGATGATCAAAGATTTGTACTGCACTTACAAATTGTCTAAGAGAACAGCATTAATATGCTGATGCAGTCAAAACATTAGGTGGGTGTACTGAAAGAAAACAGGGCGGCTCACATGGCAGTCCAAATAATGTGGCGATGTACGCGGCTATGTCTCTGATCCCAGCCGTTGGAGGTCTCCGGTGGGCGGCTGCCCCTGCTTGTGCGGTGTCCGTTGAAAAATTTACATGCTGGCTGGGTCACTTCCCCTAGGCGTGCGCCACTTCAGTGCATACTGTGTGTGTGTCGGACTCTGTTATGTACTGCTCCTGTCCGCGCCTGCTTCTTCTCCCCCGGCCCGTTTCCATCTCCGCCTAGCTGGTCTCCCCCTTCCTGTGCCACACTTCCCTCTGTGAAACTCGATCCCCACCTGTCCCAGTGCTGTTAACCTAGCTGTCTGGCTGACGTTAGTAGTACAATTTTGAACACGGCAGCTATCGTGGATTAATACCCGCTCCGACTTCGCACTCGTGATGCTATTTGGCCAATCGCGGGTCCCCATTCTGCCGTTCCCATTATTGCCATGTTACAAATCTCATTTATTCCCCAAAAAACAACTTGGAGTCATTTGATAAGTGTAATAAGCTCCTCCAGGGTGGGCATCATAGGATTTTAATGCACTTCCCAGGGGCGTAGGAGCACTTGGCCTTCGACCTCGTGCCTTACTGGTGCGTGTTTTAAAATCCTACAATGCACAAAGTGTCATGGCTTATTACTTAATTCAGATTTTAAGTACCTCTTTTCGTGCACAATGTAAGTGGTGTTAAATCTTGACCCTGGAAGTGCAGCCCACTTGAGCACATTCCTGATAGAAGGGTGCAAAGGTCAGCATCATCTAAATTGCTAGCCAAAACAAGGTAAACAAATAAAAGTTAGATTTTTTTTCCATTTTGTGCTTTTCCTCCTCCTGATGGTCTGGCCCCTTCAGACCAGCCCCCCCACCTTTAAGTTGAGCTCCCCCACAGCAGGCATTTCCTCCTTTGTGGCATCCAAAGCCTCCCAGGGTCCAGTTCAGGTGAAGATGAGAGCCCAGCTGGTGGACGCTTAGTTAGCAGTGGCTGTTCTCTTTACTTCCTCAATCTAGGTGGCATCGCTGCATGACTTGGGGGACCTTGGCTGCATGCAGCGTGCTCCTAAAAGCGAGCTCCCTGGCCCACCAGCTGGATTTGCTGCGGCACTGGTGTAAGCTGCCTCCCCACCTTCCCCAAAACAGGGACATGCTTCTGTTGGCAGCACTTTAGTTCTAGCTCCCCAAGTTCACTCCCAAACGTGGGTCACCAGCATGAAGGGTAACCCACTTCTATTAGGTAACCCCATTAAAAGCTAAATGTAACTTTTTTCATAAGGGTACAACTGCTAAAACAGAGCTAGTCAGCAAGTGACAATGAATGAGGTCTGATCACAGTGTCATCTCAGAAGGTCCCGTTCTGGCCCCATTCATTACACTGCTGCTTTAAAGGGATACTGTCAACATTCCATGGGTAGATTCTGACCCCTCTTTTAAGTGTGAGTGTGTGTGTGGGGGGTATTAAAAGTGTTTTACATACAGAATTTAAAGGGTGAGACAGTCAAAACATTTGCACATGCAAGTATGTTGCTCTAGCAAATTTTGTTTTTAACTTTTTTGGGTAGAAAAATGCCCAGAATTTATAGGACATTAGCAGAATTTACAATAATTGGAGATTTGGATGATTTTCCTGGACACACCAGGCAGCTATGTAGTGAGGATAACACATGTTACAAACCTGTTACAAGCTAAGAATAAGCCTGCCCAGTGGCATGAAGGTCTAAGGCGCTGTGTGCCTTACGTGCTACCACACTGGCGACCCGGGGTCGGGAACAGAATCAACTGGTGGGGAGAGGAAGGATCAAGCGTCCCAAGACAGCTCTCTTCCTTGGGTGGGGTGGGGGGAGATGGTCTGCTGCTTGCCTTCTACCCAGTGGTAGCTAAATGACAGCTCATGCGGTGCCACTAAGAAGGGAAGGGCATATCCCGTGAATACAATGACTCAATTACAGCAAGTTAATGGGCAAGGTAACAGTAGTGATTGTGAAATGGGCTATGTGTCTTTAAAGAGCAGCTTCCTGGTTGCCGCTCCCCCAAACATGTACTATAGCTCACCTGGCCGGGAGTTGATTACCATAAATAATTCCCTGTTTTTCGGCCATTGTAAAAATTGTAATATCCCTTGTAATTTTCTCTCAGCCAAAATGGAGCCACTGTTGCTGACACGCCTCCACGCAGGCACAAACAGCCCCATTTTGTGATGTCAGAAAACAAAGATCGCATGTGCGGGCTTCATTGAGTTGAATGGAGACGATTTATCTAAACATTTTATTAGCATTTAGAATTGTGATTTTAATAAATCAAAGCAACCGTTTGACTAGCAGGGTCCCAGGCACCACTATCACAGCGAGAAAACAGATGTGCGCTAACGCACATGCATGGACCACCAGCTCGCACATTCTCAGTGCAGCTGCAAGCAGTTCCATGTCTCTGCTCCTCCGGCCCCTCTTTAACGACCTTGGCTGCAGCCATATCAATTCTGGCCAGAATTTGTTATGTTTGCTTGCACACATGTGTGAAACGAACACATTGTTACTATAGTATAGGGGCTGTATAGGTGTGTACTGTATAAGCCACAGGATGTAGAAATGCAAGAGGTTTGGTTCTGAAAAGCCAATGCTGAGAAGGTTGAGAATGTCAGTGTTCATCTGGCTGATGGGTGTAACCCTCTTTGTAGTCAAAGGAGAAACGCCTCACCAATCACATTGGTTTTCTGCCCATAAGCCAGCTAGCGGACATCATCAGGCTTTGAAGATACAGTTACAGACAGGAAGCGCCTATTGGAAAGCACTAAACAGAGTTGGGTACAGCATGCTGACAAACATAATAGCTTCAAATATGTTAACAGCATGTTAGTATGAATAGAAAACACCAGCAATAGTTGATTTAAATTATTTATTATTTATGTTCCCTTTAAGGAGCCCCTGATTCCAGTTGGATAACTTGGAAAAAATGTGAGAGTTAGACACAATTCAGTTTATAATTCATATATTTTTGCAATCCTTATTTTTTTCATATGGACTTTATCCTCCTGTCCCTCCCCCTCAGCCCCACTCTGCTATCGAACCACAGCCCCTACACCCCACCTCCAAGACTTACCCCTCTACTTCTTACCTCATTGTGTGAGTGGGTGCCATGGATGGTTATGGTGTGGTGCCTTCAGGGTCACAGCATCATCCTGCAGACTGGAGTTCTTTTCTACCCATTACTCCCCTTCAGTCAGAGTCAGCGGCGTGCAATGGTGTGCATGCAGACTATGAAGACAGTGTGCACTTTAAGTGCTCACCTCTGCTTTCAATTCTGGTGACCACTGCTGTGCCACCTACCCTCCACTAGGTGGAAGCCAAGCAGCAGTACACTTCCCCCCAACCCCAAAGAAGGAGATCGGTCGATGGACACTAAATCATCTTTCACCCCACCAGCACCTGAGCAACCTTGGTCCATTCTCGAACTGAGGTCACCAGTATGATGGGAAGTGAGGCATCCATCGTCTCAGCTCTCCACACCACTGGCCCGGCTACAGGTTTATTTATTTTACAGTTTTTGGCCAGGAAAGGCACACTAAGTTGAGGCTTGTTTCCAGGTTCTCCCTGGGAGCACAGGGAAGTTAAGTGACTTACTCGTGGTCACACAGTATGCAAGTAATGGCTGTGGGATTCAAACCCTGTTCTCCAGGTTTGCAGTTCAGTGCTCTTAACCACTACACTATACTATCTCCCAGGTTTACTGTAGCTCAGATTTCCTTAGACTATATTGTTCATGGTCCTGAGCAGGGCTGAACCTCGACCCACTGTTTTACAGTTCTGTGCTTTTACCCTCTGTACCATTAAGCCAGAACTATATTTTTGCAATTCTTTCCCCGTTTTCTTTATTACTGAGGGAAGTGACACAAAAACAACATCACTGTCCCTTGGACTTAATTTGGTTTGGCTGCTTGTCTACACTTGTCATCATAATGCCCTGTTTATTACATCATACTTGTCTCCACAGCAACAGCTTGAGATGTCATAAATAGAACTGTGACTGCAGAAGTAGACAGGAAACATAGAAACATAGAATTTGATGGCAGATAAGGACCACTTGGCCCACCTAGTCTGCCCATTTTCCTACCTAACAGATAAGCTGCAAATCCTAGTTAACCAACAGCTTACTTCCTCCTACCCCCCACTAGGACTGCCTTATGCCTGTCCCATGCATTCTTGAAGTCCCCCACTGTTCTTGACTCCACAACCTCCTCAGGGAGGCTGTTCCATGCACCCACAACCCTCTCAGTGAAAAAATACTTCCTCACATTACCTCTGAGCCATCCCCCCTCTATCTTCAAATTGTGCCCCCTTGTTCTTGTACATCTCTTTTTCTGGAAGATGCTACCCTCTTGGACTTTGTTAATTCCCTTGAGGTACTTGAAAGTTTCTATCATGTCCCCTCTCTTCCTCCTTTCCTCTAGGGTATACATATTAAGCTCCTTTAGTCTTTCTTCGTATGTCTTCTGGTGCAGACTCTGCACCATTTTGGTTGCCCTCCTTTGGACAGTTTCCACTCTGTCTATGTCTCTTGCGAGATGGGGTCTCCAGAACTGCACACAGTACTCAGATGGGTCTCACCAACTGTCTGTACAGAGGATAACAACTTCCTGTTTTCTACTATTGATGCCTCTTCCTGCATCCCAGTATCCCCCTGCCTTCCTTACTGCCTTCTCACATTGCTTGCCCCTTTAGGTCATCTGATATAATTACCCCAGGTCCTTTCTATTTTTACTGTTGTCAGTATCTCACCCCCATTGTGTACACTTCCCTGGGTTTTGTTTCCCGCATTACCTTGCACTTCTTTGCATTGAATCTGAGCTGCCATACATTTGACCATTCCTCCAACTTTGCCAAGTCCCTTCTCATCCTTTCCACTCCATCTTGTGTATCAACCCTGTTGCAGATCTTTGTGTCATCTGCAAGAGACATACTTTTCCTTCCAGTTCCTCTGCAATGTCACTTATAAAGACATTAAAAGGACGGTCCCAGTACTGAACCCTGCGGTACCCCACTAGTAACCCTCCTTTCTTCACTGTGTATTCCATTTACTACTACCCTTTAGCCCTGTTGTTCTAGCCAATTTTATCCAGGCTACCACCTTGGGACCCACCCAAGGCTGGCTATTTTGTGAATTAATCTTTGTGTGGGACTGTATCAAATGCCTTGCTAAAATCTAGGTAGGCCATGTCCACAGCCCCTCCCTGGTCTACTTTGGTCACCCAGTCAAAGAAATCTATTAGATTCGTCTGACACGACCTTCCCATCATGAATCCATGCTGCCTTGGGTCCCAGCCCCACTGGCCTCTAGCTACTCAACAATTTTCTTTCCTTCAGAAATGATTCCATCATTTTCCCTACCACTGAGGTCAAACTAACTGGTCTGTAGTTTCCTGCCTCTGTCCTGCTCCCACTTTTGTGAAGAGGAATCACATCTGCCCTCCTCCAGTCCTCGGGTACCACCCCATCCTCCCATGATTTGTTAAAGAGAGTAGTCAGCGGTGTCACTAGTTCTACCCTTAGTTCTTTTAGAATTTAGGAGTGAATCCCATCAGGCCCCATTGCTTTGTCCACCTTCAATTTTATCAGTTCTTTCAGAACTCTTTCTTCTGTAAATGGACTGGTATCGACCCCATCTTCGGAGTGTTTCTCTTGTTTGGTTTAGGTAACTCCCCCTCCTCTTCCTTTGTGAATACTGAGCAGAAATATTCGTTCAGTATCCCTGCTTTTTCACTGTCACCCTCTACCCACATTCCATCCCCTTTATTAAGCTTCAGTATCCCTCCTTTGGTCTTTCTTCACTCCCTAATGTACCTATAAAAAGTCTTATCCCCCTTCTTAACAGAATTGGCTATCCTTTCCTCGGTTTGGGCCTTTGCTATTCTGACTGCCTTCCCAGCCTCTTTCTGCTTTAACTGCTAAAGTTCTCTGTCCTGCTTCTTCTCTGTTTCCTTATATTTCCTGAATGCTGTCGTTTTCTCCTTAACCTTCCCTGCCACCTCTTTTGAGAACCGTAGCGGTTTTTTCCTTCGTTGTGTTTTATTGATTTGCTTTACACAAAGGCTTGTTGCCTCTGTGATGGCTGTTTTGATCACTCTCCATTGTTGCTCCACCCCTCCTTCTTGCCTGTTTGCTAGTGCTTTTCT
The DNA here is from genome assembly GCA_016271365.2 of Neoceratodus forsteri. Taxonomy (NCBI): domain Eukaryota; kingdom Metazoa; phylum Chordata; order Ceratodontiformes; family Ceratodontidae; genus Neoceratodus; species Neoceratodus forsteri. Next base: position 1,737,492,381 of record CM057449.1, read on the forward strand.
GAGGCACTCTCTCATTTTCCCAAAGTTGGCCCTCCTAAAGTCCAGTACTCTTGCTTTTGTATGGCTTGATTGTATGGCTGTGTTTATCGTGAACCACACTGTTTGGTGGTCGCTTGTTCCCAGATGGCTACCCACTTCTAAATCTGAGATTCTTTCTCCATCCCCATTTGAGAGTACCAGGTCTAAGACTGCTCCCTCCCGGGTGGGTTCCAATACTAGCTGTCTGAGGCATGCCCCCTGTAGGGCATCAAGAATGACCCTGCTCTTGGATTTGCTTGCAGCAAAGGTGCTCCAGTTAACAAGCAGACAGAGCAAACCACGCAGAGATCCTGTTTCCGTGCAAATGTCCACAGTAATAAATAAGAGCAACAATTACAAAAAAAGGTGAAATATAAGCTAAATTTTGTCCAGATATTATGTTTTTCAGAATTGTCCCGACACTGCAAGCAAACATTCGGCATTGACAAATGCTTGTTTTCCTTTTATCACATTGTTTATCCCTGGGTTACCAAGGCTGCCTTATCTGCCTGGCCACAACCCAGCTCCATCCTCCTCTCTGACACTTACCTTGTTCCCAGGGGTCCACGGTGTGCTCAGTCTCCTTGGTGAACTCCCCTTGTGTTGCAGCATTGATCGCCCTCAGGGTCTGTCATATGCCAGTTGGAAGGGTGAGGCTCAAGAGAAGTCACCACCATTCTGCTGCATACCAGGGCTTTTCCATGCAGTTTCTCTTTCAGCCTCTTCAGATGCTGATGGTGTGGCTGTCATGGAGCGAGTGCCCCCCACATGGGTCTCCAGATTGACCGCCACCTGTGGTAACTCATTTGGCAGTATAACAGTGGGAGGCCACCTCCCACCTGCGAGGAGGAGGAGAGTGTCCTCTGGAATGCTAAATTCACCTCCCCCAGCCAGTCCCCAATGGTCTGAGCTTATCTGTCAAACATTGGTCGCCAGCATCAAGTGTGTTAGCCCTACCACTGTACCCGTGGTCTGGCCCCATTTTCTCTTTTTTTAAGTATTAATTTTCACCTTTTAAAGCACTGTGTGCAGTGTGCTGGATATTCAACAGCTGGGTCCTCCAGTTCCTCTGGTGTCCCTCCTGCAACTGGACCCTCTAGCTGTAGCATCCCTTCCAGAAACTGGGTCCTCTAGCACTGGCTTCCACCCCACCAGATGGATCCTTGGGCTCTGGCATTCCTTCTGGCAATTGGATCCTCCTGCTATGGCATCCCCTCTGAGAGCACGACCTTCTGGGCAACCATTACAACACCTTCACTCTCCGGCTGTGGTGTCTGTTCTGGCAGCTAGACCATCTGGCAACTAGACACTCGGGCTCTGGCATCTGCTCCTGCACTGGAGCCTCTGTCTCTGGCATTCCCCTCTGACAGCTGGATCAGTGGCTCTGGTGTCCCTTCTGGCAGCTGGTTCCTTTGGCTCTGGCTGCCCCTCTGGCACCTAGAGCCTTTGACTCAGGCATCTCTACCACCAGCTGGACCCTCTGGCAGCTGGACTCTTTTGGTAGGAACATCCTGTATTTAAAAACAGAACTGAGATGACCTCTGGCCACAATTACAGTCTTTCAGACACTTAGAACAGGTTTCAATCAATTGATTATGGACAGCAGGCTTCTGGGTCTTCATCTTCACTGAACCTGTTATGTCTCCGGAGCCAGCCTGCTTTGCTGCCCCACCCCCAAACACCTGTTAGTAGTTGCTACCTGCACTGGTGTCAAGGAAGGGTTACACAAAGCATTTATATTTAACCCGGCAACTGGGGTGGGCCATGATACTGAGGACCTGCACAATCAGAATGGGACACCAGTAATACACAGTAAACACAAAGGAATGTCTCTCCTTTAGGTAGTAGGTTTTATTTCATCACAAGATGTTTAACAGAAGTTCATCCCTGAGGTGGTAGATTAAGAAGCTACAAAGATTACAGAGTCCAGAGTACTGTACACAAAGTTCAATGGGTCCCTGAATTAGGGATCAGGCAATAGTCTCTTTGTCCATCCCTATTCTGGGAATGGAGCCAAGACACAGCATATCCTCACAGGATTTGAACAACTTTGGGTTCATCAAACATATTATCTCCTTACAGGCAGAAACACTTTAGGGACAGCTGATGCCCTTTACTGAAAACACACTTTTCTCTTCAGAGATGGAAAACTCTTTAGGGAACAGCTGGTGTCCTTTACTTGCAAGCATTCATTACTTTCTTTCGTTATTTCTTTATTTCAATTCTAGGATTACAATTACCTTTGAGCTCAGGGCTCTTTTACAAAGGTTCCACGTCAAGACATAGGTATCACATGACAATAGACAAAATTGTTACACAAATAAGGGTAAAGGATATCAAATTAAATTTGAACAGACAGGGAGAGGGTAAAGTGGAAAGGAAGAGGACAATAGGGGGAGGGGGTAGTAGAAAGAAATGGGAGGGGCAAGGCGGGAGGTAAGAAAATGAGAAGAGAGGAGAGGTGGGGGGTACGTAAGGATAAGGAGGGGGTGGGGTGAAGCAGCCAGGAAGGTGGCATTGTCAGGTGCTGTAGAGTGTGTGGGGCTGAGGCCAAACTAGGGCAAGTGCATTATGTAAGGAGCTAGATATAGGAAGAGCGGTCGCGGAGTTGCATAGACATTATCCATGACAGTCGCAGATGCTGGAAGTGACCAGGGTGTTTTGGAGCCTGGATTTGAAGGCCCTAGCCCAGTGGTATTGATAGTATCGTTTGCAAGACCGTTAAAACCAAGTGGGTGCCCTGTGAAGATTGAGCGCTGGCCAATGGCTGTGCTTGGCCAGGGATATGGAAAAGTTGTGGCTTTGATCCCTGGTAATTTGGAGCTGGTTTTCGTTGAAGGAGAACAGACTCTGGAGGGGCAGTTCCAACTGTATTTTCTTAGCAACCACGCAGGTTTGGTTACTGAATTCTATTATCAAGTTGAAGCCAGATAGCTTGTGAGTAGAGGTCACAGGTGTGTGAGCCGCTCGTCCAGTGATGAGTCGACAGGCCTTGTTTAGGTGTGGTAGTAATCCTTCTGAGTGCAGTGGTAGTGGCAATGCCATAGATGACAAGACCATAGTCAGTCTGTGAGATGATGGAGCTTTGAACTGCGACAAAGAGGGCCTCTTTATTGTCGGCTGCCGGGTAGAGTAAGCCCAGTCTAGTATTCACAGTTTTAGCGACATTGGTTATATGGGTTCCAAAGGACAGATGTGCCTAAGGTGATTCCTAGGTATCTGAAGGAGTCAACCTGCTCCAGGGAGTCCCAGGCAGGTGTTTAAGGAGAGTTGGTGGTGGTTGTTTGTTTTGGTGGCTGGTGAAAATCATGGTCTTCATTTTTTCTGGTTAAGGATTAACTTATGTTCTTTGAACCAACTTTCAACAGAGGTGAAGCCGTGTTTAAGGGTTTGTTGCAGGTGGCTTGGGTCATGAAGAGAGCAGGAATCACCGCGTCATCTGCATAGAGTATGACTTGCTGAGAGGTAGAGTCGGGGAGGGAGTTGAGGAATGGGCTGAACAGCAGTGGGCCAGGATGGAGCCTTAGGGGATACTGTAGGGAACCCGTTTAGTGTCAGAGACCCGCCTGATATTTTACACATTGGGACCTGTTGTCAAGATAGCTATTGAACCATTTCACTGATTCCATGAGAGAAGCTAGTTTCTTTTCAGAATCTTGAACCCAATGTCTTGTCAAAATCTGCAACCCTTTCAGAACAGATTATGTCCTTTACTTGGAAACATGTATTCTTGCGACATGTACATCCCTTTGTAGAACAGGAGCCATTCCGCATCTTCTAGTCAGAGGTGTAATATCCCATTATCCAGTCAGGGTAAGCCATTCTGTCCCCTACAGAACCTATGGCATGGAGGCATGATTCTGACTGTTATCTTTCAGACATCCTGTCAGACAAACTGCAGTTTAGTTCCTCCAAACTCCGACAGGCATTCCCACTGAGGCCATCTTTGGGGAGCCAGCACTGGGCAAGGTCATAAAAAAAAAGTCTCTCACATTTCAGGGAAATTTCCCACATTTTACTCATGGTTCCCATGACTAGATGTCTTAAAAGTCCTTTGCTCCACACTGAGGTAAACCACAGGAGAAGACCACCAGCATGACTCGATGCACAGCTACTCTAGGATCGAACTAGGGACTAAACAAGACAGGAGAGAGTTGGCACCTTTCCAGAGGTTCTCCTCATTCAGACTGACTCAAGAGTTCTTAGTGAGCAGCTGACACTCATGCAGCACTCCACTGTGGCTTATAATGCTGCAAGGCCCCTTCAACTTGGAATTTCTTTCCAGATGACTGACAGGATTTCAGGGGAGACCTGAAAGTTAACCATTTACTGCCCAGAGTGACTAACTGCAAAACCCATTACACTACATAGGATTCTAGTACAATTCTAAACCACTGTTTAAACACTTTAGTAAACACTCTAACAACCCATTAGGGACACTGGGGTTACATTCACATATCACCAAAGGTTCAAAACTGAGTACGTGAAATTTACAGAACAAATTGGTTGCTCCATGAAGCACACATAGACTGACCGGTTCTGTAAGCTATTAAGCAGTGTCACTTTCCAAGGCTGACTTCTACACCATAACAGGCTGCAACTAGCTTCATCATTCTTAACACATGTCTCTGATGTCCTTGAGGAGTTTAAGCTGAGCTTCTCTTTAAAATGATTCACTGGTACATCGGTCGACTTAAGTAGAGATACCTAGGCAACATTATTGGAATGATGGGTAGGCCATTTAGTTATGATGTTCAGTACTGAGTACATTTGCACTGAAGTGTTAGGTATGAGTACAGTCGATGTATGGTAGATGAATTTTAATCCTTGTGCAGTGTTGATTTGACCATTCACACTCTCTGTCTCTGCTAGAGGGATGGCCAGCTTTTCAAGGTACTATGAAGACACAGGATCCATTTTGAGGAGGATTCAACTCCTAAGGTACCACAGAGATGAAGCCCCTGTGGACCAGAGGTATCTCAGGGAAGATGCCAACTGATACTGTAAGGAAAGAGAGTTGCTGCTTGAGGATAAGGGCAGGATGGTGGAAGCAACAAAATCAGCATCCAAAGACACTAGTTTGTGTGCAATTTAAGTAGAAGAAGAAGAATCAGCATTTATATAGTGCTTTTCATACATCCAAAGTACTTTACAAGCAATGCTAGACTGGTAGCGAAGTGACTGAATGTGTGGTGGCAGCCATATCACACATCATCACCCACACACAGCCTGGATAATTGAATGAACCGGTTTATGGGAAGGGGAATGTTGACCAGGACACCGGGAATGTTCCCTACTCATTGCAAAGAGTGCCCTGGGTTCTTTTACTTCCACCTGGACACCCACCAGGACAACACCAGGATGGGCAGAAGGGACCTCGGTTTAACGTCTCATCCAAAGGACGGCACACCCCGGCAGTACAGCACCCCTCAATACTGCACTCGGATGCCAGCGATATTTAGGTGCAAGTCCAAACCCGGTGTGGGACGATAACCCACGACCTTCTGGTCCAGAGGCGGATGTGCTACCAACTGAGCCACGCTGACACCTGAGGGTGGGGGCATAACATGTGTCACCCTCTGCCCCATGAAAACATAGGCATAGCCCTTTTATTCACTAGTACATCGTGCGACTTATGTAGAGGTGCTTGGGCAATGTAATTTGAATGATTGGTAGGCTGAATAATTAGGTGTTAGGTACTGAGTACATTTTCACTGAAGCAAGTTAGGGTATGAGCACATTTGACATATGGTAGATGGATTTGAATGCTTATGCAATGAAGATTTGGACATTCACCCTCTCTATCCCCATTCCAGGGATTACCACTGTTTCAAGGTACCATAAAGACACAGTGAATCCTCTTGAGAAGGGTTTCACCTCTAAGGTACCTTAGTGAAGAAGCAGAAGCACACAGTCGAATAGAATGATTCTATCACTTGCTTCCCATAAGGCGAGGGGGAGTGCAGACCATGATGAAAAAGATGCTTAGCCAGTGGTATAAAAGGTACTGAATAGAGAAACAGCTGACAAGGACTGTGCAGAACAACCATCCAAGCCCGACTCACAGTGACTCTACCACTGGCATGGAGTAGAGGAAGAAGCTTCCCTCTGGAGGAAACCTGTGGGGATCCAAGGCCTTAGTTCACCATCTCTCCAGGCTTAATACTGTAGAACTAATTATTTTCACACAAAGTAAATTTAGCACAGACACAAATGCAACCATAATTGTGTAAATTTATTTTAGCGCTAAGTTACAATCACCACATTCACTATAATGGAAAAAAATACTAAAAGTGCTGGTTAGCTTCATCAAAAATAGTGGAAATTACTTGACAGTGAAAATGTCAAGTTCTGCAGCACTTCTTTTAGTTATTAGTTTGGAGGAGGAACATCCAGCTTGCCGCTGTGATGGAGAGATGCAGTGATCTTTTCCTTCAGTTGCATGTGAAACTTCCACCCTTCCAAAGGTGCTACAAGTCTTGGGCTTATAACCAAGAGGTCTTTATGTGGAATGACTCCACCCCTGGAGAGATGCTCACAACGCAGCCCTGCATAGAAGGAAAAACAGGGCTGCAGAATGAACCCTGTGGAGAAGGGGAAGACTTATGTTACAGAGCTGCAGGCCCAGTTGCTAGTTACTGTCCTCTGAGTATAAGGCCCATGAGAGGAAATGTCAAGGCAAAGCCGAAGGTAGTGCAGAACCCTTAAGGGGCATGTGAATGTTGAGGTGAGAGCCTAGGTAGTTGTAGGGGCAAATGCCCAGTAGTCATTGGGCAAGTGCCTGCTAGATGTTGGGGAAAGATCCCAACAAGTATGAAAGCATGTCAGTATGATGAAGTAGGTGTAGCCCTGTGTAAGTAGGATGATATGAGTATTGAACCCTGGTAGAGGAGCTGAACAACTGCCTGGGCATACTGGTGGACATTGTTGAAATGGGAGAAGCAGCTGGCTGACTGCCAGAATCCAGGAAGATGCAGCATGGCCAAGACAGCTGACAGCCATGGCAACAGTGATACACTGAGGAGGAGAGAGAAGCAAGTGTCTCAGCTGCTTGAGCATCCATTGCAAGGTCCTAAATAGTCCAGGAAGACAGGCCATCACATGGATGGCCAGCAGAAGCACCCAGGAAGAGCGCAAGGTACAAAGTAGGACATGAACATGGAAGCAGACCCACACAAGAATAAAAGGCACGACCAAAGACTAAGCACAGAACCCTCCACTGACCAGGAACAGCATGCAACAGATGGCCAGTAGTCCATGCGGAGGTGGGGATAGAGCGCTGGGAGGGTGACAGGTGGTAGAGGAAAGAAACGGGCAGAAAGCCTTGCAACAGTGAGACTGGGGGAGCAGACAGAAACAGCAGAAGTAGCACATCAGCACTGCGCAAACTCAGTAGTGCCTGCGGCACTCAAAAGTAGTAGTAGGCACAGGCAGGGAAAGGAAAAGGAGCTAGAATTCACCCGGTGAAGCAGGAAAGGTTGCAAGGAAGGTAGAGAGGAAAACAGACAAGGGGGGAGGAAGACAGCAGCTGCGGCAACAATATAAGTGTTCAAGAACACTTGATCACACATGATTTAAATACCACACATGGGAGAGTGGTATGTGTTGCCTCTGGGCCAGAAGGTTGTGGGTTCTTGTCCCAAACACTGGAATTGGACTCTTACCATAAACTCTGGCACCCAAGTGCAGTACTGGGGGGATGCAGTATTGTCAGGGTGTGCCATCCTTCAGATGAGATGTTAAACAGAGGTCCCATCTGCCTGTTCTAGAGGTTGTTCAGGTGGTTGCTTAAAATGCCATGGCATTTCTCAAAAACAGTAGTGGGGTGTTCCCAGTGTCATGGTCGGATTTCATTCATGAAAAAATACCACCACGAAAGTGTAAGAAAACACACAGCTCCCTAGTCTTAGTCCTCGTCAATAACCTCTTTATTGAGACACCATCAACTGAACATCAGCACAGTAAATACAAAATTATCCTGAGTAACTATTAAATACTACCACTGGGTGACAATGAAAGCACAGGAATTAACTCATAATTACATCTCCCCCCTTTTAGTCAGAAACTGATCCCCTAAGTCAGTGAACCCAAATTTTCAACATTTATAATGGTTGGGTCAGTTAAATAACTGAGTCTAATCAGTCTATGTTATAAAGTCCTATCAGTCTCTCTATCTAGCAAGTTTTGTGATCACGTGCCCTGAGCGAGTCATGGCTTGAGAAAGAGGATGTTCATCTTGTTGACAAACCAGCACTCTTTGTTCAACTGGAACTGGAGTTGCAGATTTCGTAGTTACTGGAATAGTGGCCTCAGTCTGACAAACTTCACTGGTGTCTTCCAGGCAACTGGGAACAAGCTGCAGGTGTCTTTGATTCCTTCTGTAGCATCCACTTCCACATTCAGTGATTCAAGATCTCAGAGTAGCAACTTGTCTTTTATTACTACCACATCAGTCCATTGGTTTTGACCATCTACTTAGACTCTGACAATGTCTCCTGGATTTAGGTCAGGCAAGGCTCGAGCGGAATATCTTCTCTCAGGAAACTTCTTGTATGACTCTTTCATTGCTTTATCTCACTCCTTAACCATTTCAGAGTCAAGCCAGTGAGGCATCGAATTACTGGGAAGTGAAGGAATTGTAGTACCAATCTGGTGTCCCATTAACAGCTGAGCTGGACTATTACCTGTAGCTTGAATAGGCATTGCTAAGTAACTTCACAGTGCCAGGAAGGGGTCGTCTTGTTTTAGAATCTGCTTGCCAGTCTAAACTGTCCTTTCTGCTGAGGGTGGTATGAGCTTGAGATAACATGCTCAAAACCATAACTGTCACTAAATAACTTGAATTCCGCTGAACCAAACTGAGGTCTAGTATCTCACACCAGTTGGTATGGAATGCCATGGTGAAGGAACAAGCACTTAAGCTTATTTATCACTGTCTTACATGATGTAGACAATAAGTGTAGTATCTCTGGAAATGTGAAAAGTAGCTCACTACCACCAAGTATTACTGACCTTCATGTTCACAGGTATCTGCAGTTATCAATTTCTGAGGTCCTGCTGGTTGAGGGTTGTTATCAAAGGTTCTCTGTGTTGAGTGGGTCTTAAGACCTGACAATTGTCACACTCAGAAACTTTGCTTTTAATCACCAAGCTGATTCCATGCCATCATACAGACTGTTTAGCTCATTCTTGACATTTGGTCATTCCTAGATGACCGTCATAAATCTGGTTCAGCATCTTGCCTCTAAGGCCCTGGACACACTGGGGAACTTAAAACGGTTTAAGTGCCTTAAAACGGTTTAAATCCCCAAGCACTGTTTGCAAACAGACTACAAGCCACTTAAAACGTTTTAACAAAAGTGTTTTTAAACCCTGCTAGATATCTAGTCTTAAAACCATTTTTAAAAACGTTTTGGAGCTAGCATGGTTTTACTTACAGGTCTGTCCAGGAGTAAAAGTGTTTTAAGCTGTAATGGTTTAACTAAAACAGTTCTAGCTGCAGTGTGTCCAGGCAAGCACAGTTCTGTGTGTTGGACTTAACACAAAATAGTTACAAGGAGAACAGGTTTAACACTAGCAGTGTGGCCACACTAAACCGTTTTCAAAAATGGTTACTGAGTAGTGTGGCTGCACTGAAATGGTTTAGCTAAACTGGTTTTAAAAACGGTTTTCAAAAACAGTTCTGTAGTGTGTCCAAGGCCTAAGAGCTTCAGGAATAACAGAGGGATTTTTGTAAGTTAATAGACCTGCTGTAACACTTAACTGACTGAGGAATGCAAAAAACATCTTAGCATCAGCCTTTACACTGCTTATGTGTTGTGACTACCCCTTCATCGTATACTGCAGTACCATTGGTAGCTGTGTCCTCTGCTGCAGCAGCCTGAATCTTCTTTAGTTTCTGGTCTGATGCAGGCCACTCCTTTACCACTGAATCTCCACATGCCTGTACGTCCTCTTCCAAGTCTGCAGCTTGTTGATCTGTTAGTGGATATCTTGACCATGTGTCTGCTATCAGAAGGTTTTTTTCCAGGTGCATGTTTCGCTTTGGGATTAAACCTTTTAGCAGGCACTGGCATCTCAAGGGTACCTGACCTTAGTCTTTGGTGTTAATCAAAGGGACCAAAGGTTTGTGGTCTGTAACAAGACAAAAAGTGTCTAATCCACACAGGAAATGCGAAAACTGTTCAAGTCCATAAACAGTCCAAGCATTCTTTTTCAATCCGTATATATCTGTGTTGTGCAGCAGTGAACGTCCTGGAACAGAAGGCAGCTAGCTTTAAAATGGAACCCTTTTCTACTTTTATAGGCCCAGGATTTGACTGACAACAGGAACTTCTGGTTTGGGAGCAGGAAGTGAGTGATAACAGAGCCACCAAAGACTCACCATCCTAGAAGGACAAGAGTAGCTCTCCTCCCGTCCCCCAGCTGCTGGAGGTCTGCCTCTGAGCAAATAAGGGACAACTGAGAAATATAGGATCATATTGTCTCAGAACAGGAAGATTAGGAGCTTAACGGGCACAGAGGCAGTATGTAAGTAGGGAGAAAAGAATAAAATACACAGAGGAAAGAGTAAGGATTCCAAACAACAGTGAAGGGCCAGAAATAAGGCATGATGGGAGCAGTGCAGTGGTTGTGGAGCAGCAGTCTTCCGGGAGACGTTCTGGAGAATGCGGTGTTGTCCCATCTGCAGGCACCTCTCTGGACTGAGGGAGGAGGTTGCTTTTCTCCAGGCTGAATTGGCCAGGATTTGTGGGACTTCCTCTCCCATCCAGGGACCACCAGGGCCACTGCCGTTGCCTTAGAGGTTGCCAAGAAAGAGGAGCAGTTGGACCACAGTGGGCTCAGGGAGGGTGAGGGTGGTGGAACAGAGGCGCATCCCTCCAGTTGTACCTCTCCACAATTCATATGTTGTTCTGGCAAAGAGTGGTTCCCCTATGGAGGCACCCGCAGTGGAGACCAAGGAGGATGCTGGGAACCTCCACAAAGGAGATCCACAGGAGGGTGGCATGGGACCACACAGGGGAAGGAAACAACTCCTGGTGGGGGACTCCATTGTTAGGAAGGTAGAACTGGGGGAGGAAGGGGAGAGGGAGGTAAGGTGCCTGCCTGGCGCCATGGCTAAGAAGGATAGGGAGCGAATCCTCAGGATCGCCGGAGCAGCTGCACAGGGGAGGAGCTGGATGTCATTGTCCCCCTAGGGGCAAATGACCTGGATAAGAAAGGGATGAGAGCAGTGCAGGAAGAGTTTGTGGAGTTTGGGAGGGGCCTTAGACAAGTAGCATACACGGTAACCTTCTCGGAGGTGCTGCCTGTCTATGGCATAGGTGAGGCTATGGTGCTACACACCGTGGAATTCAATCAGTGGTTGAAAAACTGGCGCAGAGCTCAGGGATTTCAGTTCATTGGGGACTGGGGGTCCACCTGGAGTGATGCAGGCCTATACTTGCGTGATGGTCTGCATCTGTCCAGGAGGGGAACCGTAGAAAGGTTGGGGCGGGCGGTGCACTTGCACTGGGCGCAGTTTTCAATGGACGCTTGTGTTTTTATTCACTTGCGGTACCACTTAAAATTTTTTTTTTTTTTTCAGACTGTAATTATAACTGGCTGTCAGCAGGGGTGCATCTGCTGAAGGTCAGCAAGTCGGGGGGGGTTTACGTGAGCTGCAGGCAAATCATGTGGTGGTGGTGTCTGTTTAGTACAGTGACAGCGAGTGAGAAAGAAAGAGAAACTGTAGGAGGGTCAGCAATGCCTATTATAAAAGGTACAGGTGAGCGCTTAACACTGAGACTGTGAGAGGAGAGAGTGTGACAGTACATCCAGCCAGTCATTATTATTTGTGATACTTGTAAGAGTAGAGAGAAAGAGGTGTGAGAAAGACGAGTGATCCATTAGTTAGATCCTGTCCAGACTATCTTGGATTTTTGTAATTGTAAGCATAAGCAAATTAGTAAAGCTGAGGCACAATAAGTCTGTCATTCTGTCTCCTGTGTGTGATCCTCTGAATGCCAAATTCCATATTGTTTAAAAATCTAATTTGTGTCCTGCTTGCAGTTTAATTTTGTGCGGACTGCGTTAGTGAGTCTGAACTGTAGTCTGATTTCTGAAATGAGATGAGTGCATCTGTTGGGGGGGGGGGTAATTTTCTCGATTTGAAAAAATGGAATTGGAGATCATGCACTGATCCAGATACTGCACTGATCTCCTCATCAGGAGGAGGAATGAGAAAGAAATCTAGCCAGTTGCTGGCTCGCTGCCACGCCAGCTGACCGCCAGGCCCGGTAATCTGATTGTGCCCACAGCCCAGCTCGATGGGCGGTGTAGCGACCAGCTGCTGGTAGTAGTTCAGGGGACTACAGTTGAGATGGTGGAATGGGAGTGAAGAAGTTGCCGCTGCTCGTCCCCTCTTCAGCTTTTCTGCCAAGTTTGGCTGACTGACTGCCATGGTGCTAGCGGGCCGCGCTGCACCATCCCCATCATTTTCTCAGCTTCTCTTTCCCCGGGTCCCTTGCACACTCCAGTGATGCATTCCACATAATACAGGCTCCCCTGCGCTGCTTTTCCCCATCCTAATACTCCAGGCGGGTGGCGCTGCTGACCTCGGAGTCAGCATATTTAATTTCCTCTGTCTCTCAGTCTCAGTGCACAACATAAACACACTACTACTCAAAAAGCTCAAGCAACTCAAGCTATCAATGTAAAATAAATTCTGTTTTTTGTGTTGAGCCAAGAATATCAGAGTAGACTGAGACTCGAGAATGAGTTGTTGATTACTTGCTTTTATAATTAGTCAGGACCAGGGTATGAAATTCGTGAAAAAAAGTACATGCCCACTTGGGCATGTAAGAAGAAAATGTACATGCCCAACAAACTATTTACATGCCGTCCCTTAGTTTACATAATTTTAGACGTCATCTTCACTGGACCAAGCACCTCGCTTTCATCACCACCACTAGGGCTGCGTAGCAGCATGCAGTGACAGTGTTCGGGAGCCAGCTTCTGAGTGGGCCTCCTCTTTGCCATTTTTCCACCATAGTGATATGGCACCTTCAGGTTATAGTCACTAAGCTGGGGTCCATTCAGATATATAGACATTAGGTCGGTAGGTGTCTGGGCGAATCCAACCCTCCAGTCATTTTTATTCTTCCCATCAGAGAGAAGCCTCGCTCTGCAGCAGCAGTGTGCACAGGAATCAGGAGAATGATTCTGACAACGCCAGCACATTTCGAAATTGTTGATCCTGACATCCGCAAGAATCACTTTCGCCACAATTTCAGAGACTTACAACTTTCAACAGACAGCAAGTGGAGTACATGCTTTTTAAGTCTAGCACTCAGCAGTACTACAGGTAACATCAACTCCATGAGACTCTAGGACCACTTTATAGTGATCAACAATTGTTTGAATTGCTTGATCTCCATATGTTTCAAGTGCCTCTGTGGATGTTGGCAGGACTGAAAATTTAAAGCTCTTGCAGCTAGTAGCACTTTATTGGTCGTGGAAGGACTGAAAGCGAGATTCAATGTGCTGTGACGCTTTCTGAAGAATTTTTTTATCTCTGAAATTGTGGCTTCTACAATGTCTGAAGGAGAACCTGATCTGTGCCTGCTAGTTTCATTAGTTAAGTCAACACTGTTGTACTGAGTTAGGTTCTCATTTACAGATGTAAGTGTTATGTGTGAAGAGTTTCTTGATTTGAGAGACCATTTAGTTTTTTGAATTGTGCTTTCTACTCTGCTGTGAACTTTTTCAACAGTGGCATCCTTCTGCTGAAAGCACAGACTAAGAGCAGATAAGTAACCAAAAACACTTTCAGAAAGTTCATGTATATAACACATTTAAAGTCTTAAGCACTTTAAGTATTCCTAGTGCTTTTGGCCATGATCCTGCTTGTTTGTCAGTGACACATGTTCGAGGTGAGGCACTAATGCAGCCCAATTCCTTTCAAGGGCAGAAATGGCCGTCTTCTGTGTAAGAAGCCACCTAGTGCCACCAGTGTTAACTGGTTTGACCACATTAATATTTAAAGGGATCCTGTTTCCTGTAGGCCTTTCCAACTTTTGGTGATCTGTGGTAAAATGAGTAAATGTTCAGCAGAAGTTGTTCTAATGACTTGTAAAATGGGCAGTCTCTGAGCAGATCCTTACAGCAAGCTCTAAACGATGTGCACAGCAATGTATGTCAATGAGGTGTGGGCACTGGCAATCTTGTTTTATTCGACTAAGGACACCTAGTGCCTCAACATTACAGCAGCACCATCAGATGCCGCACTTATCAGCTTATGTTTCCAACCATCCCTTAAACCACCTTCACCCTCTAAAGCATTAATCACAGTATTTAAAATGCTTTCTGAATTAGGGACACTGACTGGTTTCAGTGCAAGAAATCTTGTTACAGGTAGGCCATTTTCAAAACACGTACATAAATGCCTCCTCCTCAGTCACACTTTTATCTGTGCAGGAATCAACAAGAAAAGAAAAGAAGTCATTGTCTTGTAGTAGACTAGCAGTAGTGCTTTGAATATCTTGGGCAATATAGTGAATGAAGACACGGCATTGCTTGTCACTACTGTAACTGTGACTCATAGCATCATCCCCATGATTTCTTCTTGTAAATCTATCAACCCAGGAAAATCCCTGAAAGGCCTTTCGTCCTAGCAACGTAATATGCAGTACAGAACAATTTACAAATTTGATCCATTTCTTTTTGTTCCATAAATAGTATGGATTTCTCTATTGGTCTTTCTCCAACTTTTGTTTTATTTGCAATGTATGCCTCTCAGCATTTTTGTGTGCTATGGACACTTCATGTGCCGAGATAATATGTACTCTAAAAGTACTGCATCCAGTTCTGAAATTATTTTGCTTTGGCTTTTATCATAACTCTGACACCATGTACACAACATGGCACATTTATCGGTGTCATATGTAAGCCACTTCCTGCCTTTTTCCAGGATTCCTGAAATTTTCTAACTTTCAGGGCCTTAACTTCAGCTTTCAGTACAAGCAGTAGCACTTGAAAACTTCAGTGGTCATAACAGTTTCATTGTCTGGGCAAGGAGATGGTGGTGTTATAGCTGTGCCTGTAGTAGTAGTACTAGTACTTGGTGTTAGTGAATCCAGTCAGCTCCCGAGTCTCATCAAAACGCTTTCTTTAAATCCAAATTTAAAAAGACTCATGGTGTCTGCCTGGCTGTTCGGAGTTGAACTTGTGAATACTGATTTTAAGAATTTGTTATTTATGTTACACAGTATTAATAAATGCAACAAGGAAAAAGTGGGGTTTTTTATAATAAACTTAAGAAAACCTGACTGTGTTGTCTGATTATTTTTATAACAGTATACAGATTTTAGACAGTCCACAGACAGTGTAGCCTGTAAAAGCTAGAGATTTTAGACAGTCCGCACACAAGAGATATTTTTAATAACAGTATTTAGATTTGAGATAGTCAGCTCCACATAAAGTAGCTTTATTAGCTAGTAGAGTAATAGTAGACCCCTGAGTTTTAGGTGTTCCAAGTTCAAAAGCTTTTAGAACTTTATTAAACAATTACTTTTAATTAAATGTTCTCAGTCCACACAGTAGCTAAATAGATTTTTTTATAACTGGTCCCTGGATTTACATTTAGTTTAGTCCACACTCAGCAATTTTATTTTTATAACACACTGATCCTGGTTGTTTCAGTATTTAGTCCAGATTTTAGTTAGTCCCTCCACACACAGTAGCTAGCTAGTAGAAAATATGGAACAGTAGATTTACATTTAAGTTAGTGCAGAGAAGTTTGTAAATGAATGCAGCTTTCTTTATAGACTGGGTGAGCTGACTGAGCAACACTGAGCTCCTTTAGTTCAAAGAGACTGCAGGCAGTGCTAGTCTGACTCTCTGTACTGTCTCTATAACAAATCAAAAGGCCAACCAGTACAGATTACTTTTTAATTACTTGCTGTGCAGTTATTCCTCCCCTGATATTACAGACTGCTGCTGCCACTGGTTTTATTAGAAATTGTAGAGCAGTTGAGCAGACTGATTAATTTAGATAGATTTGTTTGCTTTGCTTTTTATTTTCTGTTTACTGCCTGGTTTTTTATCCTGCTGAATTGTCTCCCTCCTTTGTACCTCTCCAACTTAAAATTCCTTCCATTCCTTCTTTCTGCAGTTTAATCCCCCAACAGATTTCCTTTCTTTTCTGCAGATTTTCTTTAGTCCTGACTGCAGAGTGACCCACGTTAGTCTCACACAGACACACTCTCCTCCCCAGCTGCTCCAATTTACAAGTTACAATCCCGACTCTCCTTTGCAGTCCCGTTTCTGGGAGAGTGGTTAAGAGAAATGTAGCTCTTAAAAGAGCTTTTGGTTATTTATTTTGCTGATCGCGATCGTTGAGGTTAGCAGGCAGCCTGTCTCCATGAATGCCAGTCTGAATGGCGCTATGCTTTCGGTCCTTGCGTCACGCTGTTTGAGGGGCGGCAAATACTCCACATAAGCGCACCTACTGCTGCATATGCTGCTGTAGCCCACCTCCAACAGTGACTTTTAGGGGACATGATGAAGAATTGATCATTGATCTGTGTGCCAGTCAACTGTAATGGGGGGGCACATCAACCTGCTCTAAACTCGCTCCCTCCAGTGTGTTGCAGACAAGCAGTCAGTTGACATCCAGACGAGCAGACTCGTGATCGGCTCTACAGATGTCAGCTTCCATGCCCGCGCTTACTCTGCTGGCTCCTGCCCCCAAGGAAAAGAAAAAAACGGCAAGGTCTGGGGAGAAAAAAAAAAACGGAACTCTACGGGGAGAAAAAAAAAACGGAACTCTGCTGAAATACTTTAGGTGCCCAAACGGGCAGGCACTAAACAGCTTTAGGTGTCCTGAAGCAAAAGTGCCTGCCCTGGGGCACCTAAAGTATAGGAATTTCGCACCCTGGTCAGGACCCTTCAGCTCTGAAGATAACACATTCTTTCTCTGCTTTAAAATCATTTCAAAGCAGAGAAAAAAAAGAGTAAAAGACAAGACATGGAAAGTTTGGAAACTTCTGAATATTTAGATTGTTCCACTCCTGAATAAAATAGATTGATTAATTAAGCTTTTCCTGTACCGTACAAGTATGAATTTTCTTCAGGGTAAGGGTAATTAGAAAGCAGAAATCCATTCCACAAAAAGATGCTAGACTACTTAGTGATAACCTTACACTGGCGAGATTCCTGTGGTAGATAAGAGCTTTGTGGGTGGTTTAGTGGTTAGGTAGTTATCTGTATCTCCACTGATTGAAATGTACTACCTACCTACAGAAAGGCAAAATTAACTGCTGGGGCAGTGGGGTGGAGGTAATAGATTTACTTGTTTGTGCAATTTGCAGCACACTCCTTCACTGTGAATGAGTACAAATTGTCCAAACAAGTAAATCAACCTCACTCTTCACTATTCAGTCTTTCGGTGCATCACAGCAGTGTGTTTTTGTTTTTTTTGTTTTGTTATTTAACCTCAGGGTCCCAGTTTTTAGTAACTGTGGTGGGTAACAGCACTTCATGGGTGAAACTGGCCAACATTGAAGCTTCCACGACAGCGCAGTACACAATGCTGGGTGAATTATTCATCTAGTTGTTAGAGGTATAAACACAAGCTGGATTGCACTTGGGACCAAGTCACAAACTGGAATTGCACTAATCTCAGTGAATGCCATTCTGTGAATCGGGTGTAATAGTCAGTGCAGGGGCATCCAGCCTGAAAAGCATACCCCCTCCTAAACCTATAATCCTCGAATATAGTGCCCTTTTGGGTCACTGATTCCAGATCATTCATGGCCTAGTGGCTTGACTCCCTGGTGACCCAACGTCAACCCCTTGGTACAAGAAGCTGTGACCGATTGTGGAAGGGCTGTCACATTTTTGTGAATGGTACCGTGGCCCATTTGTGTGGTAGCCCCACGCACTATCCTGAAGTGTCTCAGCCATTCAGGAAGGGGTCCAGATTCCAGTTGAATTTAGTCAAGACTTGAGTCAAGAGGGTTACATGTTTGCTGCTTGTGCTATAGCGTCACACTAACTACTTGGCTGTATCAAGTAAGACTGAGACTAGGGCTGGCTCCCCCCCCAAATATATGCAACAATTAGGATTTTAATTCCTGTTCAAGTGTTTGAGAGTAGGAGCAGTGAGTCATTGCTTTGTAATGTTACCAGTCTGGATCCGTCGCCTAGTACTAGTACTCAGTACCAGACTTGCTGCTACTTCATGAAGAATCAGCTGCAGCACTCAGGACAGCCAGCCATGCACTGTGCCAGACAGCACTGGCACTGGTTGTATTTAAGCAGATATATATATACATGCATTACAATAGTGATTCCAATTAGAACAATACACAATAATAATATATGTTTCTTAGAACTGCTCTAGTCTTCACAGCAATTGTGCATTGTGAATGTACTGTTTCCTCCTGATTTATTAGCTTATTATGTTATATTTTAATGCATCTATTTATAAATTAGTAGTCTGCAGTCTGTTGTGGAGTCTGTCTGGATTCTGGAAAGGGCAGAATCAAGGTGGTTCAAATAAACGACACCATATACAGTATTATGTTGTGATTTAATTTGAACCATCTTGCTTTCTGCCTTCTGGTCTATCCAGAGCCTGTCCACACCAGACTGTCATAGATGCATTATAACATACTGTAGTAAACTGAAACCGAAAAGGTACATGCGATTCTTTGGAAAGCACAATTACAGTTATGAGCACACCTAAGAAATATATAGATTTTATAATTTATGGTGATGTTTATGAGTTGCCATGGTACAAAAGAAAAGATTTTAGAGGTTGGGGAGGGGTTCAGAAAAAATATGATCAAACTGTGCAACTTCAGGGGTAGGGAACATGTAACAAAAATATGTTTTTTCTTCAAGAAAAGCCCCAAAACTCACCACAGAGCATGTAAACCCCTCAGAGCTTCTGGGGACCTTGCACCCCCCAAGACCACCGGCTGTTTTCTGGGGAGGTTGGGCACAAAATTAGTCACTTGCCTAGGGCACCAAAATGTCTTCCTACAGCTCTGGAACCAGGATCCTAGGTGATAGGTTTAAATGCTTCATTGGCAAGCATTTAAACTAGCCGGGGGCAATGGAAAAGAGCAGGGAAATCCTAGCCCCCCTCCAAAAAATCAGGGTAGTAAATGAGGCAAACACCAAGATAGAGATGTCGATAGGGAGAAGGGCAGGGGTAAATCGAGAAAATGACAAAGGCAATAAGGACAGGGATGGGGCAAAAGGGGGTAAGGCCATCAGGAAATGGAGGGTAATTAGTACCAATGCTCATAATCTGGGCAGCAGGCTCCCTGAACTGATGGCCTTGATGGAAGAGGGATGCCTGGATATTGTAGCAGTCACAGAAACATGGTACACAGGGAACCATGACTGGATGTTAACATACCAGGGCACATAACCTATGGGAGAGACAGGCAGGGAGAAGAGGGGAGGAGTAGCTCTAAGTGTAAGGGAAGGGATAAAAGCAACTGAACAAAAGAGTAAACGGGGAGGAGAGGTGGCACCATGGGTCACCTTAGAGACTGGAAATGGCACCACAATCACTGCACAGTTTGTATACAGACCCCATGTCAGGGGAGGAATGGACAAGGATATGATAGAAGGCATTCTTAGGATGGCAGAGAAGGGGAGATATTGCTGATGGGGAACTTGAATATGTCAGATGTTAACTGGAGCACATTTGCTGCAGCCACATCCAAGAGCAGGGCCATTCTCGATGCCCTACAGGTGGCATACCTCAGACAGCTAGTTTTGGAACCCACTCATGAGGAAGCAATCTTAGACCTCGTACTCTCAAATGGGGACAGTGAGAGGATCTCAGATCTAGAAGTGGGTAGCCATCTGGGAACAAGTGACCACTAAACAGTGTGGTTCACGATAAACTCAGCTACAGAGTCTAGCCATACAAAAGTAAGGGGTACTGGACTTCAGGAGGGCTGACTTTGGCAGGATGGGAGAGTGCCTTAGAAAAGCACTAGCAAACAGGCTAGAAGGAGGGTGGAGCAACAATGGGGAAATATCAAAACTGCCATCACAGAGGCAACAAGCCTTTGTGTGAAGCAAATAAACAAATCAAAACAAAAGAAAAAGCCACTATGGTTCTCAAAAGAGTTTTGGGGAAGGGTTAGGGAGAAAAAGATAGCATTTAGGAAGTATAAGGAAACACAGAAGGAGCAGGGCTGAGAACTGTACCAGTTAAGGCAGAAGGAGCAGGAGGGAAGTCAGAATAGCAAAGGCCCGAACTGAGGAAAAGATAGCCAACTTGGTTAAGAAGGGGGATAAAATCTTTTATAGGCACATCAGGGAGGCGAGAAGGACAAAGGGAGGGATAGTGAGGCTGAATGGAATGGACGGTGGGTGGGCAGAGGACAGTGAAAAGCAGGGATACTGAACGAATATTTTGCTAGTATTCACAAAAGAGGAGGAGGGAAGGGCCTAATCCAGTTAACAGAAGCACTCTGGATAGGGGGGTCGATCCCAGTCCTGTCACAGAAGAAAGGGTTCTGAAAGAACTCCTAAAACTGAAGGTGGACAAAGCACTGGGGCCTGATGGAATTCACCCCAGAATTCTAAAAGAATTAAGGGGAGAACTAGTGAACCACTGACTACCCTTTTTAACAAATCATGGGAAGATGGTGTGGTACCTGAGGACTGGAGGAAGGCAGATGTGATTCCCCTTCACAAAAGTGGGACCAAGTCAGAGGCAGGAAACTACAGACCTGTCAGTTTGACCTCTGTGGTACAGAAAGTGATGG
This sequence comes from Neoceratodus forsteri, assembly GCA_016271365.2. NCBI lineage: Eukaryota > Metazoa > Chordata > Ceratodontiformes > Ceratodontidae > Neoceratodus > Neoceratodus forsteri. Next base: position 1,737,513,179 of record CM057449.1, read on the forward strand.
AATCACTTCTGAAGAAAAGAATTGTTGAGTACCTAGAGGCCAGTGGGGCACAGGCCCAAGGCAGCATGGGTTTACAGCGGGAAGGTCATGTCAGAAGAATCTAATTGATTTCTTTGACTGGGTGATCAAAGTAGTGGACCAGGGAGGGGCTGTGGACATGGCCTACCTAGACTTTAGCAAGGCATTTGACACAGTCCCACACAAAAGATTAATAGTCAGATTAACCAGCCTGGGAGTGGGTCCCAAGGTGGCAGCCTGGGTAAAACATTGGCTGGACAACAGGACACAGAAGGTAATTGTAAATGGAGTCCACTCTGAAGAAATAGGGGATACTAGTGGTGTACCACAGGGTTCAGTACTGGGTCTAGTCCTTTTTAATGTCTTTATAAGTGACATTGCAGAGGGACTGGAAGGAAAAGTATGCCTCTTTGCAGATGACACAAAGATCTGTGACAGGGTTGATACACAACGGAGGTGTGGAAAGGATGAGAAGGGACTTGGCAAGGTTGGAGGAATGGTCAGGAGTAAGCAGCTTGTATTCACTGCAAAGAAGTGCAAATAATGCACCTGGGAAACAAAAACCTAGGGAAGATTACACAATGGGGAGGTAGTAACAACAACAAAATGGAAAGGGACCTGGGGGTAATCATATCAGATGACCTTAAGGTTATCAAGCAATGTGAGAAGGCAGTAGGGAGGGCTGGAGGATACTGTAATGCATAGGGAGAGGCATCACCAGCAGAAAACAGGAAGTTGTCATCCCTCTGTACAGACAGTTGGTGTGACCCCATCTGGAGTACTGCATCCAGTTCTGAGACCCCAGCTCCGCAAGGACATAGACAGGATAGACGCGAGTCCAGAGGAGGGCAACTAAAATGGTGCAGGATCTGCAAGAGAAGCCATACGAGGAGAGATTAAAGGAGCTAATATGTATACCCTTGAGGAAAGAGGAGGGGGACATGATAGAAACTTTTAGTACCTCAGTGGAATCAACAAAGTTCAAGAGGTAGCATCTTTCAGAAAAAGATGTGTAAGAACAAGGGAACACAATTTGAAGAGGAGGGGCTGTTCAGGGGCAATGTGAGGAAGTATTTTTCACAGAGAGGTTGGTGGACGATGGAACAGCCTTCCTGAGGAGGTTGTGGGTCTAAAACTGTGGGAGAATTCAAGAATGCATGGGACAGACATAAGGCAATTTTTGTGGGGGGTAGGAAGAAATAGGCTGTTGGTTAACTAGGATCTGCAGCTTATCCTGTATGTAGGGAAATGGGCAGACTAGGTGGGCCAAGCGTCCTTATCTGCCATCAGAGTCTGTTTCTATGTTTCTTTTGCTGCAGCAGTATACCATTAAGTCATAAGTGCTGGCATCTGCAGACACAATTGTTAGCTTAGAAATTACAAAGATTGCCAATACTGGAGCACTGAAAACTAGTCTCTTGACTGCTGCAAAGGCGTTTCTTTGGTTTGGGTTCCACAGCCAAGCTGCATTTAAGCTCAGCAGGTTATTCATTGGCTTAACAAGAATTGATAGGCTCTGTAAGTATCTTCCCCAGTAGTTTATCATGCCCATGCTTTGCTTCAGTTCCATTACTACTGTAGGTGGCTGTAGCTGCCGAATGTTTTACTTTATCTGGGTCTGGGTATAGTCCCTCTTTATTAATCAGATGGCCTAGAAAGTTCAGGGTAGTTTGGCATGGTTCACATTTTTTATGTTGGCGCTATTGCCCAGCTAACATCTTGGAACAGTGCAGCTTTGGAAGGCATGATGGCTGTTAGGCGAATGCAGAGGCACTTTTCGGTAGAGTCGTCTAGCATTCCCAATCATCCTACATGCGGCGCCACACCATGCATACATAATGTGGTGAGCATATCTAAGGAAAGGTCCTGTAATCCGAGCAAAGCTCGCCAGACACAGCAGTCCTTTCTTGCCGTGCTCACCACCATTATGTACATGGCAGCACACTGGCCGGGCGAATCTGCCAACTTCGGGGAGCCTAATCCTGTCGGCCGCTGCGCCCCTGTGAAAGTGCCAACGGGGAGCCTACTCCTGTTGGAAAAATAAAGCATCCCCAATCTCCAGGATATGCCGAGGGGTGCCCAGTCCCTCGGCTCTTACCCCGCCTTTTCAGGTGTAAGGATGGGGAGCCCACCTCCGTCGGCTGAAATAACCCCCAATTGTTTAATGACGAGGGGGTGCCCAGTCCCCTCGGTTCTGCACCCCCCTTCTTTGTGTGCCGAAAGTTGCCTAAATCCCAGTCGGCATAAATTCCAGTGTTGTTTGCTGACGAGGTGCCCAATCCCCGTCAGCTATAGACACCCCCAACAAAGGGTGGCACGCTGGGGAGCCCAACCCAGCGTGCCAATCCTGCAAAAAAAACTGTCCCTGATGGTTTTTTTTTTTTTTTTTTTTATCTTTTGAACCTGTAAAGGAAATCGGTCCTCGTAGTCTCTGTGCCCCTTCCCCACCCGCACCCACCCACTGTGCACCCTGCCTCCCACACCCTTCCTCAATCTCATACTTACCATCAAGTCCAGCGCGATGATCTTCGTGGACCGGGAACACAGCTGCACTCTTCAAAGCCGACTGCTTAACTGAGGAAATGCCGTAAGCTGTGTAATGGAATACATTGGGTTTTTCAACTTTGCTGGTATAGCTCAGGAATTTCTTCCGAATTTTGGCTCCAAATTTTCAACATGGGTTTTTGGGACCCCTCTCACAAATTCTTGCACTGTCATGAGTATTATTCGTCCGAAGGTGATTTTGCGAGTCACATGGAATCACCTTTCGGGACCGTGATAATGAAATGACAGTGCCACTGTTCATTAGGGGGCTCTCAAAACTCTATGTTGCAAATTTGGTGAGAATCAAAACATGACTGTTTTCACGGCGTCGCGTGGCAACTATAGCGCGCATCTAGCCAGTTAGTGAATTCACAATATTTTCATGCCACATTCTCAACATTGGCATTTTACCGCACCTTCTTGTGAACTGTACAGCTGTCATTTTTCACATCCTGGCTGAAATGTGTTTTTGCACTTTCGGCGCAGAATAGCGCGTTCACTGTGCGAAATCAGTGTTCGGAACACATTACGAAAATGACAGTGACACTGTTCATGAGCAGAGGGTCCTAAAATGCCTGTGTTGAAAGTGCAGTGACAATACTCCATAAAGTGAGTGTGTTTTCTGTGCATTGCGCAGTTTGCACGCATGGTTGTACATTCACAAACTTCTAATATTTTCACTCCAGATTTTCAACAGTGCCACTGTTCTGCACCTCCTAATGAACAGTACAGCTGTCATTGTTCTTATCCTGTCCAAAATCTGTTTTCGTAGTTCCGTTGCAGAATAGCGTGGTCGCTGTGGAAAGCCCATGTTCGAGACCCATGATGAAAATGACAGTGACACTGTTCATTAGCAGATGCCCTAAAATGTCTGTGTTGAAAATTTGGGAACGAAAGTCAGTAAAATTAGTGTTTTATGAGCGTGCGTTGCACAGTTTACACACACGCTCATGACTTTGTGAATTTGTAATAGTTTCACCCAGCTGTTCATCATTGACATTTTCCATACCTCCTTATGAACAGTACAGCTGCCTGAAATGTGTTCCTTACGTCCGGCGCGCTTAAATTGCCTGACCGGCTGTGCGAAATCGGTTCGGGACAGTTTGAGGAAATGACGGTGACATTATTCACGAGCAGAGTTCCTAAAATGCCTATGTTGAAAATTTGGTGCCGAAACTCCTTACAATGAATGTGTTACTAGCGTGCATTGCGCAGTTTCCACACACCCTTGTAACTTCGGCAGTCTTCAATATTTTCATGCCACATTTTCACCACTGGCATTTGTGCACATCTACTTATCAACAGTCCAGCTGCCATTTTTCACAGCCTGCCCAAAACATATTTCCACAGCTGTGGCGCAGAATGGCGTGCTTGCAGTGCAAAATCATCTTTTGAGACACATTCACAAAATCACAGCACTATGCATCTCTACCTCCGCCACTCCCACTGCCAATGCCAGCGCGACAACATTCGGCATTGACAAATACTTGTTTAAGTTTCAAACTAGAAGCACTGATAGTTTTGAAAACTCTCCAGGTGCTTGTCATTTTCTCTCTCTCCCTCTCTCTCTCTCTGAACATCCATGGACTAAGATGTCATCCATTTCAACAATAACACCTTCCAGAACTTGAAGTAAGTGTGCTATTTTACTTTGAAAGATTTCAGGTGCACTGGTTATCCCACATAGTAGGCATTTGAAACAGTATTGCCCAACTGTCCTAATGAAAGCCATCAGTTTGGCTGTCCGTTAATGTAGTAGAATTTGTCAAAACCAACTAGAAGCATCAAGACTTGAGAAGATATTTGTTCCAGCCAGCTCTGGGATAATTATCCTCTAAGGTCAGCAGAATATATTTATCTCTAAAGGTTGCAGACGTTAGGTGTACGGACAGTGAAAATCTGTATTTTGCCATTTTTCTTTACCACGGGTACAAAAGGTAGTGACCACTCAGTTCATTTAGTCTTACAATAATGTCACTGCTCTCCATCCTGTCCAGCTCGGCTTGTACTTTTGGCAGCAGCGGGGTGGATATTCTCTGGGCTCTATTTAGGCTATAAGGCTCTGCATCGGGTTTCAATGCAGTTTTAACAGGCCCTCCCTTTAGCAGACCAATTTCCCCATACACATCATGGTAGATCTCTCCCACAGTCTGTACAAGTTCAATCGACTTTGCTGCTCTGCCACTAAGCAGTGTTTCAATCTTGTTGCTCACCACAAAAAAGCAGAAATCACATAACTTGTCTTTCAGTTCTGTATGTGCAGCAAATTGTCCTTTGCACTGAAGTCTACCCCAGGGGATTCAAGAATAGCATTAGTGGACTGCAGCTGCTGATGTGGCTTCTTAGTATTTTTCAGCTGCTCTGATATCACTGATGTAGTTGCCTAAGAGTCAGTCTTAAAATTAATGTTTCCATTGCATGTTTTTAAATTCACCCTGCAAGCTGGTTCTGAATCATTTTCTCCTGCCAATGATCCCAAAAAGAAAGTTGCTGTCTTTCCTTTTGTTTCTGCATAGTTTTAGTGCAACACCACAGCCTTTTTTTACATTTTCAGTGGGTTGTTGTTTTTGCTGGGCAGTATTCACTATGTTGATGCTCATAGTTACATGTGGTGCATCTTGGCCTTTGCACGGTACTGGATTTCTGTTGCACTACATTATGACTACTCTGCCCTAATCCTTTGCTGTACGCTGGTGCTGTTCAGTTTCTCTTGGTCTTGCAAGCAATCTCATCTAGGCGCTAAATCAACTTATGATGTTGAGCCATTTCTATTGCACTATTTAATGGCAAGTCTTTTCATTTGCATTTTCTCTTCAACTTCTTGTATTGAATTCCTATCTCTGATATTCTATCTCTTTTGCCCTCTTCAAACTCACAGTTCTCTGCTTATTGATAAAAGCATTTCACATATGGCTCAACTGTCTCCCCTTCACTTTGGCATTGTTGATAAAACATACGCTTGTATGATATTTCTTCTGGGAATAAAATATCCATCATACATTTGAAGAACTACATCATAGAAACATAGAAGTTGACAGCAGATAAGGACTGCAAGGCCCATCCAGTCTGCCCATTTTTTTCTACCTTATGCATGTGCCATGGGCCTTTACTCTGTCACTGGCCTATCTATTCATACGAATCTGTATTGCTCCCTTATGCCTATCCCATGCCTGTTTGAAGCCCTGCACTGTATTCATATCCACCACTTCCTGAAGTAGGCTGTTCCATGCATCCACCACCCTTTCTTTGAAAAAGAACTTCCTCACATTACCCCTTAATCGGCCTCCCTCTAATCTCATGCTATGTCCTCTTGTCCTGCTATTTTTTATACTGAAACATGTTAGACTCTTTCACCTTGTTAATGCCCTTAAGATGTTTGCATGTTTCAATCATATTACCTCTCTCCCTCCTTTGCTCTAGGGTATACATATTGAGCTCCATTAATCTGTCCTCATATGCTTTCTGATGCAGTCTCTGCACCATTTTGGTTGCACTTCTCTGGACTGCTTCCATTTTGTTAATGTCCTAGAGCAGGTGTGGCTTTCAGTACTGCACACAGTACTCCAGATGGGGCCTAACCAGTGTCTTGTAAAGAAGGATTATTACCTCCCTCTTACAACTTGTGATGCCCCTACTGATACACCCCAACATCTCTCTAGCCTTACCTACTGCTTTGGTGGTCTGCTTGGATGATTTCAGGTCATCTGTGATGATGATGATGATGCCCAAGTGTCTTTCTTCCCTTGTGATTGCCAGCAACTCCCCTCCCAACCTATAGGTGGCTTCAGGGTTTCATTATAGTCATAGATTATAGTCATTATCATCTTCGTTTCTGGTTAAGTGGGAAGATTTGAAAATGTGTTCAGCTTTCCTTCCCATGGCATATATCAGTGATTTTAGCTAAGTTGCCTTGAACAGCTGTTGTTTCTTTGTTCAGCCTTGTAGCAGTCCTGAATCTTGAAAACATTTATTTTCATTCTGGCCATTCTGTAAGATTTACAAAACTGTAGGGTTTTGGAGAGTCAAATTTACTTATCTCTAGCAGAAGGTTGTACTTCTGACCAGTGTACTAGCTAGCCTTTAAAAAAAAGTGTATGCACATGGTTCAAAAATGTAAACTACAGGTTGGGTATGTGGGGACTGCCTAGGCCCCCAGATAATTTGTTTGGTGGATTCTAGTGCATTTTGGGGAGTCATGTGAAAAAGAATTTGCTATCCTGCGACCCTCTCGCCCATGCCCAGTATATTGCGCTCTAGTTCCCACACCAGAGTCCTCACAGTCCAGTATGTTGCCCAGATTCCCCTCCCAATAGCCCAGCCCCTCCACGAGCCCAGCAAGTTGCACCATAGCCCCTCCATAGAATCTTCAGCCTCCTGAACAGCAGGTTGCATCCTAGCATCCTTCCTAGAGTCTCCTGCTCTCCCCAGGCCAGCATGTTGCCCTCTTCCCAGCCCAGCAAGTAGCAAGTTGGCCCTCTAGTCTAGCTTCCCCAGATTCCCTGGCCTTCCTTCCAGCACACACCATTGCCCTTTCCCATAAACACAGTTTTATGTCGCCAATCCAATCTATGCACAAGCATAAGTATAACAAATGTGGAAGTCTTATCAAAGCCCATCCAGTTTCTGCCCATGCCAGTGCCTTAGTGGTGCTTTCACAGTAGTCTGCTGCTCCCTGCTGTGCAGAGGAGACAGATGTGTGCCATGCTTGTTGTGCTTGCAGTTGGTCTGCACTCTGCTGAGTGAGTCCCCTTGGAGGAAGTCCCCATGCACTGCCCACCATCGAAAGTGCTAGGCCAGGACCAGCTCAGCCTGGGCCCGATAGTGTGAGGATTGCCTGGCTAGGTCACAGTGCAGTCTTCAGTGTGCCATCATGCTGCTTCAGTCCCACATAATGTTTGTCAGGAGAGGTGAACTGAACGAGAGAGATGAGAGAGACTGGGTGCAGGAGGGGCAGCACATACTATGGGCTGGTCTCGGGACACCATGAGTTGTGACCAAAAGGCTAGGCACAAGGGGGGAACATACATGACAGACTCACTACATGCTAGTTTTGGGACAGTGGGAGAGACTTGGTGCGTTACAGAGTATGCACCACTCTACCATGGCCATCCATGGAGATAGAGCATCCGGCATAAGAGGGAGGAGCCTTGAGTCTGTGTCTGACCACAGGGAGAGGCGAGAGGGTGTAGAGCATGGTGTTTGCTCCACCTCCAGGAGTCTTGTGTCGTCGGCCTGCCAGTATAAATGCAGATCTTCCATCTTCTGCTGCATAATTAAGAGCTCACTCTTTTCCCCTGGTGCCTTGCCGGCAGCATAACTTGCACTAGCAGAGGCACCAGCAGCTGACCCAGTCAGAAACTAAACGTTTTTGTACGCAGGTGCATACAGTAAGTAAGTCTAGTTATGACACTGCTTCTGACACCATGTAAGAGAAACACACAGCTCCCCCCTCAAGCTTTAACAACCACCCTTTATATTGAGACACCACCAACTGGACACCAGCATGGTCACATAAAAGCATCCTGAATAGGCTGGCCCAGTGGCATTGATTGAGCAAAAACACAAAACCTAAACAGTTCATTCAGGGGTTACCTTTGATCATATTTTAAGATCCAACTAGTTAAACAAGCTACAGTATTCAAAATGCAAAACATGCATCCTGTCAAAAGCTGAGTTGCAGTTTACGACTGTTTCCGACTATATGACAAAATGGACTGTAGTTTATTTCATTGTTAAGTCCCCAGGGTTAATGACAATCTCAACTGGATCATCAGTCATCAACTCTTTTGTGGGTACCATGTAGTGTTGGCTGGTTTCTTGACTGGAACAGTCTTGACAAAGGTCAAGCACTTAAGGGAAACCAGAGACTGTGAAAGCAGAAATGCTCCCCCTCCAGCGATTGATAAAGCTAGTGTTGCTTGTGGTTTAACGATATGATGGACTATCTTCCTGAAGCTGGAGAGGAAAGCCAGGAAAAATTTGTGAAAGCTCTGAGTGTCTAAGAAGGGGACCTCTCCATGGTCACGACTACTGGCACCAACTCCGAGGCCCATACTGCCTCCTCCTCCATGGTGTGAACCTGTGTTGTTGAACCCATGGTGGTCAAGGCCTTTGTTTCCTGAGGCCTACCTTGGAGAAAGCTCATCCTGCGCTCACTGTGGGATGACAGGTGCATGGCCTTACACAACTGACAGTTTCCCACATCATGTTGTGCCCGCAGGCAATGAATGCATGTGTCATGGCCATCTGTTGCGGAAATGTTCTGCCTGCACTGCACACATCTCTTAAATCTTTCTTACATTCCATTTTACTGATCGAGGACAGAGTGGTAATAACCAGAAGACAAAATGCAGAGAATCAGTTGAAAACTGAATCTTTTGAGAAAATCATGAATTTAAACAACTGAAAACTGAGAATCTCTTGTCATCATGGAGCTGTGGTGACGACCTATCCCTTCCAGCAGAAAGATCCAGTATGAAGTGGGGCAGAGCCATTGTACAACACCATAGGTGATGAGAGGAATTAAACTGGAAAAAAAAAAAAGACAGCAGTAGCACACAAGGCACTAGGAGACAAGCATGGTTCCGATTAAAGTCACAGATTTAATAATTTAAACATACTAATCATACCAGTTGAAAACACACTCAAGAAAGTGCAGTAAAGTGACAGAACCACCACTTTATATTATGGAAAAAACTCAGCACAGATATGGCAAAGGCAAAATGAAAAGATACAGTCATCTGAAGGAGACCACCGACTGAGACAGAACCAGCCATTGAGAGGAGTTAAGCTTGAAGACGTCCAGTGATTGAGCTCCACCCAGTGGAAGTGCCTACTGTAAGTGTGGCTAGTGAACTGAATCCAGGCACTTAGAACATGCGAAGCACTAAGAACCCCACAATAAAGGGACAGTATGTGCAATAAGTTTACCAACTTTACAGGATAGAAAAGATAACGTTTCAGAAACAAAACATGCTGCCTGTCTTCTCCAATTACTGGTGTACCTGTGTTAGACATACAGTGTCAAAGCAGGCAGATTGTACCCCATAAAATAAAACACTTGAGTCTTATGGCTAGCTCCCTTCCACTCACAGTATAATCACAGATTACAGATAGGATAGCAGTGAAGAAGTCATGTCCCCCCAACCCCATGAAGTAGGCAGGTCCTATCCCAAGACCCTTGAATGGTAAAAGGGAAATCATTTTGTTTTTTATTGGCTGTTGTAGTTGACCTTTTAGTCCTAATTAACTTTTTCCATCTCCATCATCCACATGGAGGGCAATACATAATCCACTGACACAACTCCACAACTGCACGTGATAGAAATGCAGGACAGCTTTAAACAAGAAAATACAGAGGGGGCCTTAGAATGATTTATCTCTATAACTGAAGAGATGACTGTATTGTGTTATCTTTGATGTATGGATTTGCTGCTTTCTAGGAAATGTAATAAAATAATAAAACACAAGTTTCAAAAAGATAAATATTACAGTCTCCATTCTCACATCACCTAATCCCTCATGGAACAAAAATCCTGCACATAATTCATAACAAGCATAACCCACCCTGTCCATCTCTGTGCATGGGTTTACAATTTCATTGTCAGACAGTGAGTCAGTCTTCCAGTTTCTGGAATCATTCACCCAGAGCTCAGTTAACGAACAGTGAATAGTAAGGGCTCTGACTACCTTGTAATCATTTTCAGAATTGCTCTCATCACCAGTACTCCAAATAAAATGTATACCTGCAACAGGTCAGGTTGGGGGAGAATGCACAACATAAAGTAGCTGGGATTCGAAGGCTATCAATTAAATAAATGTCAAGACACTATCTCTCAACAGTCTCCCTGAACCTTAGAAAGAACTTGCACGGGAGAGCTGTCTCAGTCCCCATGAATTTGAGGCTTGGTGAGCTCCAGAAAGTCGTCCCTAGTGCATTTGTGGTGTTTTTATTACAGCCCTAACAAGTTCCTGGATTCTTGTTTTAGGCATTATGCTGTGTACCCACATACAGTACAGAAGATATCAGCTGCACTAGACTGCATGCACCACAGATTTGTGCTGCAGTTTACAAACTGACTGACCTGCCATTCCCTTTAATTTTCTTGGTGTTTGAACAAATTGCTTTGATACCATACCTATGGATATTACAGTCCACAGGTGTAATAGAAACCTGAGTTGTGCAGAGAGCTATGAGGAGTTAGCAGTACAGTTTTCTAAGTGGCTTTGGGTCAGAAGGTCAAGGGTTTCTTGGTGAAGAGGTACCACAGTATGTACACCTAGTAATGTAGTTTTCCTTGCAAAACTGCTGCAACTTCACTGTATTGCAGTGTGATTCATTCATCTGCCATATAGTGATGTCAGCAGTACAGCCCTGGGTCCACAGCAACACCAGGTTTGCTACAGAAGCTCTGGTACACCCTGCAGTTTTTAGCAGCTGAGAATGCAAAAATTAACTGCAAAGGACAGTAATGAAATACAATTCCAGAATCAATGCAAGAAGGGATAATTTATGCTTGAAAGTCAAAAGGACTAGAAAAGGTGCTCTATAACAGAAAGAGTGTGGCTTTTCAACACAGATTTAATTTTATAACAGACCACTGTGCAAATAATACCTAACCCTGACAAAAAAAAACTACAGTAAAAGATTTTAACCTTTAAGAGGCCAGGCGGATTGACAAAATGAGCAGGATTCATATCTTGCTGCTGGTTCAGGTGGTACTGAAGGTAAAAGAGACAGTTTACCTGTGGAACTTGGCAGTTTAGTGTAAAAGGACTCAGAGCTGAATGTTCAGTGCTTGAGGTTCTGAGGGCACTCAGCAGCATTTATGTATTTTAGGAAGAACTGATTTTAAAATAAATATATTAAAACAGAGGTAATGCCTTAACCTATTTCACACCAGATTAGGGGGTTGGGGCAATAACACTCCTATAATAAACAAGTAAGGCACAAATGGGATTTATTTAACTACATAGAAACTGTTCACTAAACTACTTGTACAAATCTGCAGCTTTTTGTCTGCCAAAAAAAAGTGGTTTAAAATTTGCTGGAGCAGCTGACTTACAAGCTCAAATAATACCTGGCTATTAATTCTGTGTCTAACCATCCTGGAACATACTGTAGATACATGAGTCAAAAAGGTTATATGCTCAGCTTTATTCAAAATGGTCACCTCAAAATGAAAGCGTTTATCCAGTTACCCTACTATCCGGCCTCATCATCTTGAGGATTGACTGTAGTGCGGTCATCTACTTTGTAGCAAGTAACACCGTACTCGAAAGAATCTCAGTAGCTTTCAGCTGAGCCTGCAGATTTGCACTCAGCATGAGACCAGATTCCCACTGCTGTGACCTGCACCTCTCTAGCAGCTGGTTTCCTTTCCACCTCTGAGTTAACCTCAATGAAGCCCTTCTATGCAAGCGGGAATTTCTTGGTCAAATGCTGTTGGGTATCTGCAGCCTGTTCTTCCTGATCATGAACAAATATGGAACTCGATTGAGGGGGAATCGAAAAATCCTCCTGCCTTTCAGAAAACTACTCTTGGCATGCTGCTTTGCAACTAGAGCAGCTGAAGCCTGGAACTCCCACCCACAGCTATCACCGCTTCTCCTCACTGCTCCCCTTAAGGCCCGAGTCACCCCCACCAATTCCAGAAATTCACTGTATGTGTACCTAGACTGTATCTGCTAGTTGCTTAGCCTGCACCCCTTGTTAATGCCTCTTGCAGTTGTGGAAATCTGTTGTTAACTCACTGGTCCTTATAATCATTCTTGCTATGCCTGTTGCTTATTGTATTGGACTGCTATTGAATGCAACTTATTTTGCTGTTGTATCTAACTTGATAGACTTGGTCACCTTTGAAAAAGGGTTCTTGAGCTCAAAGCTCTGCTGAACAGAATAAATAAATACATTTAGTTTAAAGTAAGGTAATACTACTGGCATTGTTTCCAGTTTCCATTCCATGAGCCACCAACTACAGCTGTGCCTTGTGCCTTGGTGCTATTGATCTAGTAAGATGAACCATTTTATTTTAAATTTAAAACAAACTCTTGTTCAATGGTTTTGAGATGCAAGTCCAGCTCCACCAATGCCTACGTGGGGTTCAAGTGATCATTTCAAGCAGCGGGTGGACCCCTTCTGTCCGTTGCCTTCCTCTGCACTGCCCGCTGTTCACTAGACCGAAGGTACGCTGCAGAAACTGGACTGTCCAGAACCATCGACTCTGCCTGCTGACGGCTGCTGCAGTTCTTTAATTCTTTGCTACTGCTGTTTCCTCTCTGGACCTTAAGCTAATGTTATATTCTGATTGTGGTACTTGTTAAGTCTCTCCAAATTATCTTGTAAATCCTAACTTAAACGCCAACCTAAGTTTATTTACAGCAATTTTGCACCTGTAAGGGTAGTTTGAAGTGCAAGTTCATTTAGGCTGCAGGTTTGTAGATTGTAAAATCTTTTTGTTTTAAGGTCCAGTGGTAAGCTACCCTGGATCAGAAAGTAAGTTAAAGTGATACAGTTTTTTCTGTTTAGACCAGATTCCATTTGGGTCACAGTTGCAAGCTTTGCCCTGCAAATAATTCAATTTCTCTTTCACTTTCTGTCCTTCTGTCTCCTTGCTGCTTGAATTTTTACGCCCACCCCACCCCCATCCTCCACCTCCAGGCTTCATTAAATACTCCCCCTCCCCCCTCGGCACAACCCCTAGCAATGTTCATCCTCCCTCTAATATTGCAACTCTCTTAAAGATACAGAGTGCAGCTATTAGGCCTAACACTTGTTCTGTCTTGCCTTTACAGACATTTTCCTATTTTCACCACCTGCTTGCCTACCAGCATTGTTTAGTTCCTGCTCTGCTATCTGCTGTCCCAATGCCTTCAACTACTGCAAGCTGCTAACGAGAGGAGGGGAGGCGTGGGTGACCTACACCGAGGGTCTCCCCTCCAGCGCGCTAGTTGTGGTGATCTGTTCCTTTTGGGGCCCTACCATAGGGGGTGTCCTGGTTTGCCCCTTTTACAGGTTTCCAGGAGCCCTGGTTTGCTCCTTTTCTAGGTCTCCAGTTGCCTGTAATCTGTGGGGGTGGTTACTACTGTCCTTACCATGGAAGAACTGGAAGCCACCTCTCCTATGTTCAGGAGGGGCGGCAGGTTGGTTTTAACACTAATAATTATGATACTGGCCCTGGGGCTAGTCCTCCTTTATTGTGCTACCTCGACCCTAGCCTATTTATTGACCCAGGGTTGTGGCCCTCCTCCCATGATGATACTGATTTCTCCTTTTCCAACCTACTTGTAACTAAGGTAATGCACTACGGTACTGTCCTTAGCCTTGACACTAGATGCCTTATGTGTACGGTCAGGGTGAAGAAAGTCCGAAGCATGCACAGGCCTGGAGGTAGGCCGCTCGTAAGATTGTTCCTCCCCTGGCTAGCCCTACTCTCACTTCTCATGGCTGGAGATATTGAGCTCAATCCTGGGTCATCTAAGCTGATCTCTAATATTCCAGCCACCTGGAATGGGAATAAGGGACTAAAAATAGTGGATATGAATATTAGGAGCTTGCTTCCTAACCGAGACGATCTCCTAGCGTGGACTGAGCTATACAAGCCAGACATCCTAGGGATAACTGAGACTTGGCTCAAACCCTCGATTCCTGACTCTGCCTGCTTCCTAACAGGATACCAGTTCATTCGTCTAGACAGGACTGGGGTAGGAAGGGGGTGGCACCTCATCTACTACAGATCCCATCTGAAAATCTCCTGGTGGTACAGAGTAAACCTGATCATCCACCTTGTGAGTTTCTTCATGCGCTCCTGCTGCTGGGCGATGCTAAGAAGCTGCACTTGGTGTGCGCCTATAACCCTCCTGGGGGGTCTGACAGGACTCACTTACCTCTTAGATGCAGTTAGGCCCAGTATAGGTGACAGTGAACTCATTATTATGGGTGATATCAACATGAACTGGGAGTGTGGCAATATTAGGAAATGCGAATCACAACTTGCCTGCCTATCCCTTAACCAACTAATCCATGACCCGACGAGACAGGCAGCCAATGGTTCCTCAAGTTCCTGCTGGACTGATCCTGACCAACCGCCGGAGGAGGATTGCCTCATCAGGCACGCTATCAGACCCATATCTGACCACTCCCCGTATACTGTGTCTGGAAAATCCCTCCCTAGAATTCACACAAAATCATTCAAGTCAGAAAATACTCCAGTTTTGACCCTGAGGCTTTCCTGGCCGATCTAGGATGTACTGACTGGACCAGGGTGCTTGAGCCTCTGACCTCAGTGGCAGCCTCCTGCTTCATACATTCCTTTGGTGTTCTCCAAGATAGACACGCCTTCAGGGTCACCCGGAGGGTGAGGGGACCAGCCACCTCCTGGCTGAATGGTGACTTACTTGCCCAGATGCGGGAGAGAGACAAATGCTGGGCAAGTACTAAGGGTTCCAGAGATCCTGCTAATCTCCTGAGATATCGGCAACTCAGGAATCGGTGTAAAAAAGCCATTAGGGCTGCCAAAAGTAACTTCTGTAAATCGGCACTACTTAGCTCTGTCAGAGATCCTAGGAGGTTCTGGAGGAACATTAAATCCTCGCAGTGGGCCCTCTCACTGGGTGTCGTGGACATGATTATTGATGGAGTCTCTGCAATAATCCCCACCTATAGCTAACCACCTCTGTCTCCACTTCTCCACCTTTCGCCCTCACCTCTGCTTCACCTAATCGATGGGGGTCGTCATTAATATCCCTCCGATGCAGCAGGAACATCCTCCTCGGAGAGTATTTAATCTTAAGGCCATGTCTGTCCTTGATGTTCGGAACCACTTGGCTGCCCTCTCCCAGCACTCCAGTGCAGCGCCTGACAACCTTGAGTCCAGGCTTCTCAAGCTGGGAGCAGCTTACATTGCCTCTCTGATTGCCCATATCTTTAACCTATCCCTTAGCTCAGGGATAATCCCTGACATCTGGAAGGAGGCAAGGATAGTCCCTGTTCTGAAGCAGGGAAATCCCAAACTCCCTGACAACTATCGCCCTATCACTATTCTCCCATCCCTTGGTAAACTCCTGGAAAAGGTTGTGGTGGAGCAACTCTCAGAGTACGTGGATACCCATGAGCTGCTTTCTGGGGCCCAACATGGTTTCCGGAAGGGTCATAGTACCACTACTGCCCTGATTACTGTAACTGCTAGTATTACATCCACCATGGATCAGGGCAAACTGTCAGGTGCTATATTTATTGACTTGTCAAAAGCTTTTGACCATGTCAACCATGACCTATTGGGGGAGCAGCTCAGGGCTCTCGGGTTCTCTCCGCATGCCATGAGTTGGATGATGGGCTACCTAAAGGGTAGAAAGCAGCGCACCTGCTTTAACAAGGTCCTCTCAGAGCCTAGGGCTGTGACCATGGAGTTCCCAGGGATCGGTACTTGGACCTTCCTATTCTCACTTTTATTAATCAGCTCCCACGGTGACCTCTCGTTGCCAGGTCACGCTTTATGCAGATGACCTTGTGCTAGTGGCCCATGCTCGTAATGCTGCTGACCTTAACCAGTGCTTATCTGATGACTTCAGCAGAGTCTCGGCCTGGATTACTAACCATAGACTGGTATTGAATCCTAACAAAACTCAGGCCATGCTCTTTGGTTCCACGGCCAAGTTAAAAGCCCCATCAGCTATGCTTAAAATAGCTTGTGATGGAGGCCCCCTGTTGCCAACAGCGAGCTCAATTAAATATCTTGGGGTCACCTTTGAAACACAACTTGACATGGGAAGCCATATCCAAAACATTTGCAGAGCCACTAGGTGTAAGCTTGGCCTTGCCCAGGCCAATACAACCTGACCTCGAGCGTAGGTTGGCACTTCATGCAGGGAGTGCTTCTCCCTCCCTTAGTTATGGATACCACCTATTTGCCAGGTCACCTCAAATCCATCTTAATCGGTGGAACACGGCATATAATGATATCTGTCAGTTTGCACTTGCTGCTCCAAAGTTACCCACTGATGTGAGCTCTATGACAAACTCAACTGGCTCCCTCCTGCGAATTCCTGATCCTTGTGTAGGAAACTTCACCAGGAAAGTGCTTACACGGGCATACTGTCGGGACTGGCGCATCTCCTCCCAAAACTGGACGCCATCCCCTTACCAGCTCAGGTCGCAGACCCAAGTAGTTGCTTAAAGTTCCTTCTACTCGGACCCTTATGGGGGATCGTGACTTTGCCGCTTTTGTGCCTAGGCTCTGGAACTCCATTCCGACTCTGTTCGCTTCTGCCCCTTCCTATGGGACCTTTCGCTCCTCCCTGTGGTCCCACCTAAAACAAACGACAAGATGTGACTGCTCCTAGTCTCTGTAATGTAATACCTGCAGTCCACTATTGTCCACTCTGAGTCCATGATGGTCTATGAAATATGTATTCAGTGATTCTAATGTCTATGTCCTGTAACAATTTGTACTATGTGTGGCAGTATTCCTGCCCTTATACAAGCGTTGTTATAGCTGTTTTTTACTGTATCATGCTGTTTCTCCAATGTTGCCATGTATGTATACTGTATGTTTTGTGCTCTCCCGGGTCGTTCCTGAAAATAGGCATATTACTTGTCTAGTGTACTTACCCAGTAAACAAAAGCTAAATAAATAAATAAATGACTCCAGTTCCACTAGAACCCGTGACAGTGTAACTGATCCCCAGTCCATTTCCTTGAAACTGGAGACAAAGAAAAAGAACCAGGGCTTTCCTCATTGCTCTAGCTCTAAGCCATTATGTCCTGTTTTCTGATCTATAAGGGATCTTGAGTCCCAGACTCTCACCAGCCCCTACCCCTGTAGTCACCATCCTGAGGGTGAAGTTACCCTTGTAATGTGGCGGCCATAGGGGTCAAGGCAATCCTGAGTTTACAATGGTTCTGTATCCCCAAGCCGTGGCTTTCATCAGGGTATTTTCTACCAGTTCCCACTGCCTACTTCATGCCAGACAAATCTGTGGTTCAACTGCTAGGCGCACATGGGATGAAGCTGACCCTGATAATTAGGAGTCTGGACCTGAGGATCCCTGTGAATCAGAAAACTGTTTAGACACCACTCCTGATGTGTCAGAAGTGGATGACACTGGGGGTTGTTATTGCAGTTCTCCCCCTGAGGACATTTCCTCCTTTCAGGACTCTGTCAGAAATATGATTAAGGACTTAGATGGTCCTCTTCAGGACTCGGACAACAAAGGAGAGTTCCATTTCACAGATATTTAAGGCAAGTTTCACACTCTGGTGAATTCAGCCTTAACTCAGTCTGGAAGAGTGTTCAGAAGAACCTCCTGATATGCCAGTTTTAGACAAGAAAAGTGAAGGACTAGTTCAAGTGGCGGCTGCTGAGACATTTGTCCCCTTCCCAACAAATCTCCTGAGAAGTCTTGCACAATAGTCATCCTGGAAAAGAAAATACACTCCATAGGCTTCAGAGCCTTTAGGCGAGCCACTTATTTTAGTTACTTGGACAGATATCATGGAAATAGAGAATTTTACAGGCAGAAAAAGACTCTTGGTCCATACGTCTGACCAGTCCCTGCCTAAGTCCCTACCAGTGTAACACTGCTAAGGTCTATGCAATACTCCCAGGTGTAGCTCCGCTTTGTTAGTTTAGTGAACCCCATGCAACCCCTCAACCTCCATTATTTTCACCATACTCATGTGTCTATCATACCTTTCTTGAAACCTGTAACTGTTTCATTTTTTTTTTTTGTAAATACACATGTATTCATTTTTCAAGTACAAAGGCACAAATAGCGCTGTTGATAAGACAGATATACGTGTCCAGTATCACAATTGTGGTTATAAATGAACATCACAGGCGATTTCAGTAGCTGAGTAGTATAGGGTCACTCCAGACCTCTACACAGCTTTGGGGTCCAATTGTGTCCCATCAGAAACATGCTTCCCTGCAGTATTCCGTCTAGCTGTGGCGGATGTTAACTACAATTAGACGATTCCACCTTTCCACCACCCGGTCAGTGAAGACTTATTTCCTCACGTTGCTCTTGAATTCTCCCCCCACCACCGCAGCAAACAACTTATAATTATGTCCTCTTGTCTCATACCCCTCACATTGTCTGAACAGCTGCTGGCCTGGCCATTGACTCTGTTTATTCCCTTCAGATATTTGAAAGCTTCAGTCATATCTCCATTTTCCCTCCTGTCCTGCAGAGTACATATTCAGGTCAGCCAGTTATTCCTCATAGGTCTTCCCCTGCTTCCTGTGTATCATTTTGGTTGCCTTCCTCTGGGCTAATCCTAAGCATCCTTGTTCTTTTTATGTGAGAACTGCAGAATTGAGCACAGTGCTTTAGATCCAGCCTCACCAAGGACCTATAGAAGGTCAAGATTACTTCCTTCTTTCTGCTGTGAAAGACCCCATCCATGCAGCCTTGCATCTGCTGGCTTTCCCATATGCCTGATTGCACTGGGCTGTAGTCTTGAAGCTGTCTTTATGGTAACCTCCCAGTTCCCTTTCTTCGACAGCTGGTGCAGCCTGACCCAACTCACCCCAACCCCATTTAATACTGTATTTTCAGGTTTCTTTCTTCCAGGTACATGGTCTTGTTCTTTTGGCATTAAATGTTAATTGCCAGATCTTGGACTCCGTTTAGCTTTCTCTAGGCCCTCTTTCATTTCCCTAACAACTGCCTCACTGTCCACCCTATCATATGTCTTGGTGTCATCTGCAAATAGATAAATCTTTGCCCTTGACTCCTTCTCTAGTGTCGCATATAAACAGATTGAAAAGCACAGGACCCTAGACTGACCCCTGAATCACCCCCCAGTCACCCTTCTAACCTCAGCGTGCTTACCATTGAGAACTACCTTTTGGGTTCTTCCCCATGCCAGTTCTCTACCCACCTTGTTACGCCTTCACCTGCCCCTGTGTCCCTGCAACCGCTACACAAGGCATAAGTGTGGCACATGAGTCGAAGGCCTTGATGAAGTTGAGATACAGGACATCCAGCCCTGGCCTTGAAGGATTCTGTGAGGTTCGTTTTGCCAGACCTTCCTTTCATGAAGCCATGTCATCTACTGTTCTCTAGAATGTGAATCTCCAGAAAGTCAACCAACTGCTTCTTGATTATACAGTAGTCTTAACCAGATTCCCTACAGTAGATGTCAGGCAGACCAGTCTGTAGTTGCCAGGGTCTCCCTTGTCCCACTCTAATGTAGAGGAACAACGTCCACCACATCCAGTCCATTGGGGCTATGCTGTTTGCTTGTGAGTAGTTAAACAGATCTGCTAAAGGTGCTGCCAAAGCATGCCTCACCATTCTAAGCACCTGGGGATACAGCCCATCCAGCTCTGGTAATTTTCAAACCCTTGAACATTCTGTCCTTGGTGATGGTACCCATCATCACCTTAGTCTCCCTCCCAACTTTGATGGTGCACTCCTGCAGTGGCTCTCCTCCCTTAGTTGTGAAAACTGAGTAGAAGCATTCATTTAGTATTTCTGCTTTTTGCCCATTTTCTTCCACCCATACCACCTGTTCTCCAGCCTTTAAAGTCTTCCCTCCTTCTTCCTCCTTTTCTCCCTGAACTATCTAAAAATAACTTGTTGTTCTCCTTCATATCTTGTTTTTATGAGCTTTTCTCTGCTTTATCTCTTCAATGTATTGCTGGCCTTTTCAGTTTATTAAGGTAGAGCCTCTTTGTTCCCTCTGACTGATTGGCTTTCTATCTTTTGAAAGCCAGTTTCTTCGCCTTGACTGCTTTCACCACCACCCTGAAAAGCCAGATAGGCTTTGTGTGCCATTTATTTTCCAACCTGCCTTAGACATGCTCTGTATACCTCTTAGAGCCTTTGCTTGATTGAGTCTTATTTATTCTGCACCTCTTCTAGCTGGCTAGACCACTTGAGTCTCTTCCTAATCTCCTCCTCCATCTTATTAAAGTTTATTTATTTATTTAAAATGTATGACCATGAAAGCCACACTGAGCCGAGGCTTGTTTCCAGGTGGAGCCAGGAGAGAGGTTACAGGAGTACAGCTACCAGGCAGTACATTTCTTGGTACAGCATAAAGTGCAGACACACTGCAATATATAATACTTCTTAGGCACAAAACTTGGAACAAATTTAAGTGCCGATTTTTGGACAGTATTTCACACCTATACAGGTACAAAATCATACTGAATGATACCACAGAATAGGCCCAAAGGCAAGCATTGCAGTGTGCTAGAGACCTGTTATGTTGTAGAGAGCCAAAGTCAGCCCTTCCGTAGTCAAGAACTATTATCTGGGACTTCTGTCATTGTGCTTTGAGAGCTATGTTGAACCACACTATTTTGTGTTCGCTTGACCAAAGTGGATATTCTACTGTTACCTCCACTATGTTGTTCCCCCTTTGAGAGAACTAGGTCCAGTATAACACAATCCCTAGTCTACTCCTCTACATGCTTTGTTAGAAAACAATCTACCTGCACATGGTTCCTAGTACTTCTTGTCCCAGGAATGTTCCAGTTTATGTCTGGCAGGTTGAAATCTCCTAGACAGACCTCCCCTGCCTTCCGTATCTCCCCTATTAGGGCCCTAGCTATCTCTTTTGACAGGTTTGGGAGTCCCCTAAATTTTTTTGCCTCTTCTACCACTCTTCCTATCTGCTATGATTTCTGCTTTCTGACACTCCTCCCAAACACATTCCCTGTCTGGTTTACCCATTATCCCCTAAATGCCTCACTAGATGATGTGGGTGCTTGTTTGATCCCTGTTACCAGAGTCTGCTCTGAGGAGGCTTCTGCCCTAGCCTCTGTACAAGTTTGAATACCAAAAATGTATGCTTCAAACATTTTCCCCAGAGCTCTTGTCCCCACCCTATTTGGAAGAAGGCTGTCTGGTTGAATAAGGCCTTTATCCCTCCAAAAGAGCACCGAGTCTCCCAGGAAGCAAAAACCCACTTCAACGCACCACTCCTTCAGTAAATTGTTGGCTTTCAGCTCCTCCTCTGCCTGTTCACTGGGAGGATCTCCAAGAAGGTCACAGTACCAGGCACCTTCCTCAACTTGGTACCTAACTCTCTGAAAACATCTTTCACTTTTCCTGACAGACTCCCTGACAACAGGCTATTTGTTCCTAGATGGACAGTGCCTGAGTTCCCACCCACTCTACCCTGGGGAATGCCCTTTTAGCTGTCGCCCCTGAGAGGCAATGCACTACCCTCCCCACAGGTCTGCGTCACAGACAATGCTCTCGGTACACATCACTATAGAATTTTCTATGATAAGTACCCTCTTACTAGAGCTCTCTAATTGTCTGATACCCACCCCCATTAGACATCACTGTTTCAGAGACCATAGGGGATCTGGTTGCAATAGGGTACTCTTCTCGGGGGGGGGGGTAACATGAAGTTTCTTCTCTCACTTGGATGAAATGGTTATATTTTGCTGTTCTAGGGCCCCTCCCATTTGAAGTTGTTTCCACCTGCTGCCACCCCCCCTTCCCTATCCACTACATTTTAAATTGTATTGTGAACTTTAGGAGTCTGCTGAGGAAGAGGAACAGAGCAGCAGTAGGCACCAGTGGCCCCCACTCCCACTTCACTGTACTCTGCAGCTGGCCTTTTTCAGCCCAGGCTGCAGCTATCCTCCCAATCATCCCTCAGACACCAAGGTCAGGGTCTGGCATTGACACTAATCCCTTGCCAGCTGATTCAATTGTCATGCACCATCCCATCGACAAATCAGTCACTGATGACACTGTTGGTGCCCGTTGATGCGCAGATGCTGTTTCAGGCTATGTCTGAACTGTTCCAAAAGCTTCTGCCAATGGCTCCATCATAGACGCTAACCCCATCGTCGCCAGATCTGCCATCACTGATTTCATTGACACTGCCAACACTCCTTATGCAGGCTACTGTGCCTTCCCTGGAGCTTTGTTCATCAATGTCTGGACTGTTGATGATACCTTAAGTGCATTCTCCTACTGCCATTGACCTGCTGCCTATTGCCATTGATGAGGAAGGAATGAATATAATCCAGACCTGACGAAGGAGGTCTATGAAGAAGAGGAGGAAGGCATGACCCCATTGATGTGGTGGGCTCCAGCTCCATTTTTTTTCCTGTAGTAAGAACAGGGTACATTATACACCTAGGTCCCCTTGTAAGGATGCTCTTTTAGGCTTTCTACAGTAGTTACAGGCCAAGCTGGGCTTGACTACAAAGGAGGAGGATTCTGCAAGAAGACCCTAGGAATGGTTAGGGGTTGCTGCACTGCCTACGGTAATTGTTCTTCCTATCCATTCAGCTTTAAAGGATGCTCTAAAGCTTCCTGATGTAGGCCCAGTGCTTTGCCTGCTATGCCTCTGAAAGTAGGTACACAATATTGTGCCCCTTCTGACAAGCCCTGTTATTCCACACAACCTAAAACAGATTCTGTTGTTATTATGGCTGCACATGACCATTCTAAAGCTCCGAAACATATACATTCTCTTCCTCCTGATAAAGAATCAAGGAAGTTGGATGTCATGGGCAAGAGAACATATGCTTCTGTATTCCTTGGCCTTAAGATTGCCAACTACCAGATTTATATGAGTAAATATCAGAATAGCCTGTGGAAGTCTATGGCTGCCATGGCTGAGAGGTTGCCTATTGAACCAGACAAAACTGAAGTCCAGCAGACTGTTGACCATGTTCTGGAGGCAGGTAAGCACCTCCTAAGGTCAGCTTATGATGGCTCTGATGCTGCTGCTTCTGGAATTTGCCTATGCTGCCAGTCAGGGTTATGTGTGGCTGGCTTTGCCACTAAATGTCCAGCAAGCGGTCCTTAATGCGTCCGACCAGATCACCTCTGACCCACTGAGGAAGGTCCAGGGTGACTGTGACCGAGAGATGCTGGGGAGGCCCAGTGTCTGGTCTAGCTTCCTTAGAAGGAGCCCCTCCACAGGCTGCTTGGGTGGTGGTTCCACCATAGTTGGTGGAGAGACCGGTTTAGGCCGAACCGGTGGTTTTGCCAGCTCCGGAAGCAGAGGAAATGATTCAATCAGCTCCGAAGGAGTAGGCTTCAGCCTGGGAGGTGAGAGCCAAGTGATGGCCGGGGTAGGCTTGTGCCCAGTCAAAATCAGCTGTTGCCACATGAGGTCCTCGTAGCACCGGCGGAATTTCCGCTGGAACCTCTCCTCATCCGAGCAGGACAAGGAAAACCGATGGCTTCGCAACTTCTCAGAGCACTTATGGCTCTTCCTCGGCCTGTCGGTCGAGGGGTTCCTGGACCTCGATCAAGATCAGGCAGGTGGACTCGGTCGATCAGGAGACACCGGCGGGACTGGTGTTTTCCCAGGGTTGGGGACCACTTCCTCGATGGGACTCCCAGTGGGCTGGGTCTCCTTTTCGTGGAAAGCAAGGACCGGAGTCCGAGTGAGAGAGTTGTCGACCGGAGTTAGCAACAAGGGGTCGATCAGGTCAAGAATAATCTCAACATCATTGATTGACACTTTGGTTGGCTGGCCAGATGGCAAGGCTTTGAAGCCAGTGGCCGAAGAGGTGATTTTGACCGAGGTCAGAATGGCCAGTTCCTGGGACCGAGATCTGTCCCGATCCCAAGAGTGTCTTTGCTGAGATGAAGACTGCCCCAGGTCCTTTTCCTGCTTACGGGACTGAGAGGAGTGCATGCCCGCAGGACTCTCACCCTTGGTCAGGAGAGACTGGCACAACTCTCGGAAAGAACCCGAGAAGGTGGAGCCCAGGTTGAGTGGAACGAAGAAGCTCCGAAGATTCTACGGCCTGAGCCACTTCCTCCTCAAAGGCTTGCATGCACTCCAATTGCTCAGTGGATCCCACAGCCAAAGAAACCACCCAGCGGGCCTCCTTGGACTTCACCAGAGGATTCCGTTTTTTCAGGCCTCCCCAAATTAAGGCGTGCGAGATGCTCATCAAGGATGTTAGGTTGAAATGCACTTCGAGGTGTCATGGTTGACACCCAAACAGTAGACATACGCGGTGTGCAGGTCAGTGCGCAACATCTTCTGGCCACACGGACACTGGTGAAATCCGGGGGAAGACTTGTCTTCCATAGTTGAAGAAAAAAAGTCGCAATCGCTAACGCGAATAAGGCAAATTTTCAGAATAACCAAAGGTTTTGAAGCCAGGGCCTACAAAATGCGGCAGCACAAAGGAGGCAACCTGACTCTTCCAGTGGAAAGGAAGATCTGGCATCATGGGGTGGAGCTAAGGGTTATACCACCCGGGTGGGTGGGAGGAGCCAGCTTGAAGACCTTCCGGCGATCCTTAAAGGGGGGAAAGGGACATGCCAGTAAGTGTGCATGAACAACATATACCACTCCTAGAACTACTGTTATAGGTGAGTAACCTGTTTTTTTGGTTCCGATGTTTAGTCTGCTTTGAATGACCTGCAGACGTCTGAAATGACTTGGAGGTCCCTTCATACCCTTAATCCAAAACCTTGGGATCAGGGCAGGGGTTCCTTTCATAGGCCCTATGCCCACCCTGGTAGAGGCTGTTCCTGGGGTCCTAGCTGTGGCTCTCAACAGACCCAGGTCACTCCTCAGTTGCCTCTGCCTCCCAGTGCCCAAGCCACAGTTACCAAATGTGCAGATGTTAGTGGTGCATCAGTTGCCCTGGACTCTTCTGACTTCCCTCCTCCTCCTCAGCCCCTGCAGATCAGGGCATCCTTGTGGGGGGCACATCTCTGTCTTCCTTCCAGAGTGGAGGGAGATCACAACAGATGCTTGGGTGCTGGAGGTGGGTCAGTGAAGATACACCCTAGAAACTCCTTTTTTGTCTCTCCTGCACTTCTTCCCTTACCACAACATTACCCTCTGGGACATCTCCCCCTGTTGCTAGAGGAAGTTCAATCCCTCCACTGTAGGAGGACCATAATGCCCATACCGATTACAAAAATGAATCAGGGCTACTATATTCAGTAATTTTTTGTACCAAAGTGGACAGGAAATGTATGCCCCATCCTGAACCTTTGGTGTCTCAACCTCGTTATAGAATACAAAAGTTTCAGCATGGTCTCTCCACAGTCTCTCCTCCCCCCTGCTGCTGCAAGGGGATTGGCTGTGTACCCTGGATATGAAGGACACTTACCTCCATATCAAGATCTACAAGTCGCTCAGGCAGTATCTGTAGTTTATGCTCCAGGGCTCTCACTATCAGTTTCCTGTATTGCCCTTTGGTTTGTTCTCTGCACTGCATGTCTTTACCAAATTCTGTGCAGCCATTGCAGCTGCCATCAGCAGAGAGGGCTTTATGTTTTTCTGTACCTTGTTGGTTGGTTTTGAAGGCCCTGTTGAAGGAAGCGATAATTTACACATTGTTCTGCACCAGACAGCTCTTCAAGCAGTTGGGTATTCTGGTGAACAAACCAAAGTCAGTGCTGACTACATGCCAGCATCTCCAATACATAGGGGCTGTTCTGGACATGGGGATGGGCGGGGCTTTTCTTCTTTGGACCTTGCTATAAAGTTGGTTGCCCAGGCTCAGTTGGTCTCTTCCAGCAACAATATCTCAGCCAGATGTCTCCTCAGATTGATATGCCTCGTGACTGCTGCTATTTTTACTGTTCCACTGGGGTATCTGCATATGAGGATTCCACAGTTGTTCCTTCGTGTCCAGTGGGCTCAGCATTCGGATGAACCAGAGTGTCTCATGCAAGTGACTCCACTGCTTTGCCACTCCATGCTCTGGTGGTTGAACCTCTCTAACCTGGAGACAGGATCCCCCTTTCTCTGCCGATCTACTCTTCTGGGGATGACGACAGATTCCTCTGGTTTTACACTCTGGAAATGAGGGCTGTTCTGCTTGGCCTACAGACTTTAGCTACCCTCCTTTTGGGTCACCACCTGTAGATCTGTACAGACAACATTTCTGCAATATATATCAACCCCCATTCATATCCTCTGTGCAGAGAGGCAATGAGAGTCTGGAACTGGGCCATGGAACACAACATGTTCCTGTCGTCCGTCTTTCTGCTCTGTACCCTTATCACCCTACTGTATCATGTAAGGCACTCTGCCATGAATGGGAATTGTTGGACTCCATCATGGGTGACCTTTTCGTAAAGTGGGGTCACTCAGACATCAACCTACTTGCATATCCATACAGCACAAAACTGCAACTTTTTGGTTTGTTCACTTCAGGGCCTGAAGTTTTTTGGCGAGACAAGTTGTCCCTCTCTTGGAGAGGGAGGTTCATGTGTGCATTTCTTGCATTCCCTCTTATGCAAAGTGTTCTGGTCAAGTTGCAGGCTAAGCCAACTACCCTGATTCTGGTGGCTCCATACTAGCCAAGACAAATCTGTCTCCTTCTACTTCAGCAATTGGCACTGGAACCTCCTGTCTCATTCCCTCTACTGGTAGAACTTTTGTCACAGGAGCAAGGCACTGTGGTACATCCAGATCTTCGATTCCTGCATCTTCACACCTGGCTCCTGAGACGTAGAACTCTCCCACTCTGTGTTTTCTCAAGTGGTTGCTGCTGTTCTGTTGGTGGCTTGCAAGCCTTCTGCTAGATACATACTCATGAAAATGGACATGTTTTACAATTTGGTCTACTGCCTGTCAGCTGGACCCCTTTGTGTGTCAGTTAATCAGAGTTATGGACCACCTTCTGTCCCTTATGGACGGGCTTTAGGCACTCCTCAATAAGCGTAGAAACATAGAATTTATCAACAGATAAGGACTGCTAGTCCCACCCAGTATGCCCATTTTTCCCCTACCTACAATATCACTGTAGACCCAGTTTGATCTCTGGCTCTCTTTCCCTCTTCCCACTCCTTTCACTAAGATTCCCTTATGCACATCCCATACATTCTTGAACCCCATCACTGATTTTGCCCCCACCTCAAGTGGTAGACTATTCCATGAGTCCACTACCCTTTCTGTGAAGAAGTACTTTGTCACATCTCCCCTGAACCTACCCCTCCTCCAGCTTCACAGCATGCCCCCTTGTTCTTGTGCAGCTTTTTTCTGAAAAATGCTTCCTTCTTTCCTATACCTGATTTACCCTCATGAGGTATTTAATGTTTTCTATCATATCCGCTTCTCCTTTCTGTCTTCTAGGATGTACATATTAAGTTCCTTCAGTCTCTCCTTGTAGGGCTCATGATGCAGACCTTGCACTATTTTAGTTGCCCTCCTCTGGACTGCCTCCACACTGTCTATATCCTTCCGAGATATGGCATCCAAAACTGTACACAGTATTCTGAGTGAGGTCTTACCAGTGATCTATAAAGAGGCAGCACCACCTCCCTCCTTCTGCTCATGATACCTCTCCCTATGTACTGCAGCACCGCACTAGCCCTCCCAACTACTTTGTCATATTGCGTGTTCACCTTTAGGTCATCAGAAATTATTAGCCTCAGGTCTCTCTCTCCTGCTTGGTGGTCATCAATAACACTCCGCCCATTCTATACTCAGCCCCTTGGATTCTGTGCCCCAAGTCCATTATTTTGCACTTTTTTGCATTAAAACCGAGCTGCCATACTTGTTGACACTCTTCAAGTTCCCAGGTCTCTGCTCAACCCTTCCACTCCCCTGGAGTATCCACCCTATTGCAGATTTTGGTATCATCTGCAAATAGGCAGACCTTCCCCTCCAGATCCTTTGCATTGTCACTTATAAGATGTTAAAGACGACGGTTCCAGCACTGGTCTCTGAAGCACTCTGCTGGTCACCCTTCCTTTGGAGTGAACTCCATTTACTGTCACCCTCTGCCTCCTATCCCCTAACCAATTTCTTACCCAGTTTACCACCTCTTGATCCACTTGTAGACTACTCAGCTTTCTTAATAGTGTTCTGTGTGGAACTGAGTCGGATGCCTTACTGAGGTCTAGGTAGATCACATTCACCACTCAACCCTGATCTAATTCCTTGGTTACCAAATCAAAGAAATCTTTCAGATTCATTAGACATGACCTCCCACCCATGAATCCATGCTGTCTCGGGTCTTGTAACCGATTTGATTCAAGATATTCCACTATCCTCGACACAGTGATTCCATTAACTTTCCCACTGCCAGCCATAAAGAGACCATAAAAAATGCAGAGATCGAAGAGACCATAAAGGTTCATTTGCCTGTGGTGTCAGCTTCATGCCCTCACCGACAGCAAAACAGTGGCCCAGCTTGAGGTTTCCCGGAGGTTCCGCAGTGGTATTCTACTTCTACATTCCCTAGTCCATGATCCTGTTCTGGTGTGGGACTTTAATATGGTTCTGGAGACCCTTACTGTGCCTCTCTTTGAGCCTGCGGCTACTTGTGAGATGTGCTTCCTTTCTTGGAACACATTGTACCTCACGGCCGAGACATCTGCTAGATGTATTTGTGAACTGCAAGCTCTGGTTGTAGAGCCTTCTTATCTTGTTTTGCAGAAGGATCAGGTTGCCTTACTTACCAGCCTTCATTTTCTGCCAAGGTTGTTTCTGAGTGAATACTTAATCAAACTATTGACCAGGTTTACTTTGTGACTCCAATGGATAGTAGAGAATGTCATCTGCAGATGCTTGATGTCCGCCAGACGTTGTGTTGGTACCTTGATCATACTAGGGATTGTAGACCATTCTTTCAACTAATTGTGGCTTTTTGCCCTCAGTATGGTGGGCTCCCTATTTCTAAAGCAGGGCCTTTCCGAATAATTGGCATACTGCATTATTTGTGTTGCCAGAAGCATTATAAGTAACTTCCTGGTCCTGTCCTTGCTAACCCCACTTATGGGGTGGCTACTTCCATAGTTTGTTTTCACGGTGTGTCCGCTGCTGACATCTGCACTGCTGCCACTTGGAGTAATGTTCGTACATTCACTAACATTACAGTCTGGACATTGGAGACTGGCCAGATTTGGCCTTTCTGTCCTGCAAGATTTCCTTACTCAAGATATTTAGATCCTTCCTTCCTCTGTCAGTGCTTTGGCACTGCGTGAGAATTGTTCCATGATGTGGCTCAGTGGAGGGAGATACCCTCAAAGAAGAAAGTGTAATTCTAGGGACGTGGATATGTTGTTCTATCCACACTTGTTGGCAATGTCCTTTCCCCTTTAAGATGTGCTGAAAATTCTTCAAGCTGGCCCCTCCTAACCACCCGGGTGGTATATCCCTCGGCTCTGCTTCATGACGCCCATAGGCACCGGGTTATATGGGCCCGTGGGGCATGAACGCCAGCAATATTTTTTTAAACGGGCCTAGCCCTACCAATAATTTTTAACAAGTGAGGTTTTTAACAAAATAAGGCTTTTTGCCTTGTCTTCTGTGACCTGCTGCGGCACCCCCCCCACTCAGCCCCAAAGCGATCCCCTGCATTCACTGGTGGCGTTTTTGAAAGTGGCACCTTTTTGTGTGCACATTCCAGTGCGCGTGCACCCAGAAAGAGAGAATGAGGAATGTCACTGGGCGACGGGTGAGAGGTGAGTGAGTGGAGTGAACTGGGTCAACATGAGGCAGCGCTAGCAAGCAACCGGAGTCCTGCAGGTCAGGAGGAGGACATCATCTATCTCAGTCAGGCAGAGGTTAGTGGTGAGGTAGGGTCAGTCGGGAGAGAATCAGGTGCTGCACAATTCAAGGAGGGGGCCAAGCGCTGCCGCTGGGGAAGTTGTGAGTTCTGACTGTTGCCGATGGAGTGGAGTCAGTATTTGGTCATGAGTCGCCGGGCGTATCTTTGTGGCAATGAGTCAGGCAAGCAGCTGCTGAGAGATCTAAAGAGGAAGAGTCGCAAATCAGAGACTCACTGGACAGAGGAGGACTGGATCAGCACTCAGTCAACCACCGTACCCACTGGGTAACGATAAAGTACCACGGAGCCAGCAGGTAAGGTAGGAGAAGCAACTGGAGAAGAAATCAGAGCCGAGACCTGAATACACCTGCTGGGAGACACAACTTGAATATCCTGTTTAGATCAGAAGCAATATAAGTGGGTTTCTAATGCACTGCCATTAACCACAGCTAAAAGGTTAGTGTTAGCCAGATGGAGATTTGAGTCTGGTTCAGCCAGGCCTCGCCATATTGGGGTCGGGGGGAGGGGAGAGGAGAGGCATGTGGAGTTAAAAGTGGGGAAGATAAGTGTAACCCTCTCTGGAGGGACTTAACCTACCCGATACCCTCTCAAGGCTCCCAGACCATTGCTGCTGGTAATGCTGGCTCCCTTCTCTCGATTGTGTGTGCGTGGCATGGTGAGCGACAGCCAGACTACAGCCAGCTCTTGGGCACTTCCTGCATCCTTTGTAATTTGAAAATATATATGGGGTGTCTTTGACGAGGTCCCTTTATTTACCCCATTTGTGGACATCACCGCAATGATCAACAGTTAACTGGTGTATTAGAATTTATATCAGTTGTTAGTGAGATGCCCACAAAAGGCAAATTAAGGCCAAGAAGGAAGGGGGAAGATTCATGGGAAACCACAGAACTACTTCACAGAAGTAGTGGTAAATGTACTATGAACAGAGTTTTACATCAGGTGTTATTATCTGATACTGTAATAACCATCAGGTTCAGACTCGAGGAGTGCTCTAAAGAAATAGGGGTAACAGGGTCCTTCCACTGAGCTACTGAGGGAAGACATTCTGAACCAATCATCCATTTCACCTTAAAGTTGCATGTATAAAGTAAAATAGAGCAAATGTGAAGCACTCTGCATAGTAAACAATTGAAAAAACGAATCTACCTGGTGTGCAAATATGTTGCAGCATCTTAGTTGGCAACCGGCTGCTGTTTTGTTTTCCTGTTGAGGTTCACTCTGGCAAAATGAATTTCAAAGGGTTTAATACTCTGAGACATCTGTCTGCAATTGAAAAAATATATATCTCATTTTATCCATGAAGGATAGGGTTTATTTTTTTCTGTGTCACATCTGAATTGGTCTTTCTTTCCTAAGGAATTTTGTTATTAAAGTTCTCTAACCGTAGAAGAGATTAAAGAGAAGGCTAGATACTGTGCTCTGCTTACAAGGAAGCATTTGCTGTGGAGTTATTGGCATTACCCTAATGTTGGCAATTTCTTGTCAGACAAAGTGGAACTTTGACAGAGCAATACTGGGATAGAGGGTTCTGAAATTAGGGTTAACACCAGCCCTGTGTCACATGATCATAAAAACCTCGAGTAACAACTCACCACAGAATCACAAAGGTTCTGGGGACCTTTTACCCTAATTTTTCATTTCTCTGCTTTTAATGCTTTACCTGAACCCTATTACCTCAATACATTTTTTGCTGTCTGTCTTTCTGTATCTGTCTATCTCAGTAGGGAATATGTGGACTTCTGTTCGATAATGTCTGTCTCTATTTATCTTGATTGGGAATATGTGGACTTCTGTTCGATAATGTCTGCCTGTATTTATCTGGATTGGGGATATGTGGACTTCTGTTCGATAATGTCTACCTCTGTTTATCTGGATTGGGAATATATGGACTTTGATAATGTTGTTTCTCAGTACTAACTTGGAGAAGTGTTGCCACTTATGTATGGTGGATCTTCAACTACTTATGAAGGTATTTTGGCTTGGCTGAAAAGACGCGGAAGCAAACTGCAACCAAACGGGACAGATTTCTCATTAACTGAGCCTTGTTCGCCTCAGGACCCCCTTTCACTCTGCTGACTGCTAATTATCATGAGTTATTATACACCACAGCACATACTTCCTTATAAGTAAAACCACAGTACTTAGCCTCCTCTGTATGGTACAGAGCAGTGTCAAGCTGCCCTGAGCAGGAGTAGGAGTGTGGTCTGTGTGATGGTATTGTGGTGGGCTGCCTAGTGGCAGAGTGATGTAGAGGGGACTTTCAGAGAGAAGCTGGAAGTTTAGTTTAACAACTGAGAAGAAGAAAGAAAAATGAGGAATGGGGTCACTCAGTCCCCTGGCTGGAAGGATGAGGTAACTGTAGTGGGCTGGTGGCTGTCGGCTTGTCACTGAGTGGGAAGGTCAAACAGAAAAACAGTAACATATATCATGAGGCAGTAGAAGATCAGAGATCCATCCCGCCTGCCACCTCTTAACCTTTGTCACTAAAATGAGGTTCATGATCTGTGGACACTCAAATATGGGACAGTGAGGGACACTGACCCTCACAATGAGGGACACATCAAGGCTCTAACATGGAGATAAAATGTTGGGGGGTCATTTCACACACAGTGAAAAAAAAAAAAGGCTTTCAGATCAGCTGCACAGTGAATGGGGATGGGGCTGTTGTTTGTCCAAAGAAGTCATGGGGCCTGTTCAGCTGGACTGACCACTTCAACAATGGCTTGTGAGACCAGAGAGTAAACGTTTACAACAACAGATAGGATAGAAGTTGCCTAGCCTAACAGGATGTGCCAGGAGAGTGAAAAATTTATCATTTTATTCAAAACATGAAAGAGCAATGTCTTCACTCTTGACAGTTTGTAGGCTTAACAAATGGATGATGTTACAGTTAGTTGAATGTCTCCAGTATCATCTGTCTGGCTTGTTTGGCGACTGTGTAAAACATTGGACCACTGCTAGTACTGTAGCATAAAGCTACAGAGAATACAGTGTAATTTTGCATGCTTGCTGCACTGTACTGTAGCCGTGCTCAGCTACTTTTGCTGCATGCCTGCTGCCGAATTAGGTTTTGTCAGTTTATTTGAGTTGAGGACTCTGACCCCACCCCCTTGTCTTTTAACGTAGAGGGTGTGGGAGGGAAGCCCCCCAAGTCAAATAAACTAAAAAAAAAAA
Source organism: Neoceratodus forsteri (assembly GCA_016271365.2). NCBI lineage: Eukaryota > Metazoa > Chordata > Ceratodontiformes > Ceratodontidae > Neoceratodus > Neoceratodus forsteri. The sequence goes on from CM057449.1 coordinate 1,737,546,403, forward strand.
TAACTAATAGTCCAGTGCGGTGTAGAGTGCTGTTAGTGAGGCTTTTGATATTTGGTTGAGGCGCCGCCCTCAAACCCCTTTTTTTTAACATAGGGGTGTGGGGTCCTGGCGCTTCCAACTCAAATCAATAAAAAACCAGACAGTCCATGGTGTAGAGTGTGCCATGAGGTTTTGTCAGATAATTTGAGTTTAAGGGCTCTGACACCCACACTCCCTCTGTTTGTTTAACATGGGGATGTGGGTGGCAAAGCGCCCCAACTCAAATAAATGAATAAAATATAACCGACAGGCTGACATGGCATAGAGCATGCCATAAGTGGACAAGTAGCATAACTTGAGCGCTATGCTAATAGCTGAGGTCCGATGGTGGTCTGGCTTAACCCCTGACCCCACATATAGGGGCTTTGACCCCGACCACTGTGCCCCACCAAACATTTTACAAACCCAGCTCCTAAGATGATGCCAGATCTTCCTTTCTGCTGGAAGAAGCAGGTTCCTTCCTTCGTGCTCCCGCATTTTAGGCCCTAGTGCCTTTGATCCATTTGGATTGCTTTCTAAAACTTTGCTACCATTTTGATGTTAGTCTTCGAGCTCCTGACCACGATGGATGACAAGTCCGCACCCAGATTTCGCCAGTGTCTGTGTGGGCAGAAGATGTCACATACCGACCCCCACGTCACGTGTGTTTACTGCCTGGGCCATGAACACAATACCCAGGCCTGCGACATTTGTCAGGCTTTTCGCGTAACGGTCCTTGAAGACCGCCTCACCCATTTTAAGTTGGGCTGCCTGGAAAAATGACATCCACTGGTCAGATCTAAAGACGCCCGTTGGGTGGTCTCTGTGGCTGCGATGTCCGCTGAGCAGCTGGAACAGTTATTGCCCTTTGAGGAGAAGGCGGCTCAGGCCGACACTCAGTCCTCCTCTGCCTCTGCTTTCCTGCTGCTCCAATTGGGCTCCACTTTTTCAGGCTCCTTCAAGGAGCTGTGCCAGTCCCTCCCGACTGAGGATCAGGGTCCTTCTGTATCTCCCAGCTCCCACTCTCACAAGGAGAAGAAGGATTCGAAGAAAGAGAAGATTCATCATCGATGTTCATGGGACCAGAAACATTCTCGATCTCATGACTCCCAGGTTTTGACCACGGTCAAAACCGTGGCCTTGGCCACTGGCTTCAAGGAGATGCCGGTCAATGATACGGCTGAGATTTTTCTTGACCCAATCTACCAGTTGTCATCTGAAGAGGCCGACAATTCTCTTTTCAGGACCCTGGTCCTGCCTGTGACCTTAGAAGGGGTTGTCAGTCCACTGTTCAGGACCCTCCAGCCACCGACCCAGACTGGAAGGAGCCGCGGCATCCCCATCGCCCCCCTGCGCTGGGCACGAGGTCTCGGTCCTCCCTCCAATGGGTCGAGCAGCTCCTGCTGTCATCGTGTGCTCCCACCTCAGCATCATGGGAAGCGCGCCACTGCTATTCCTTGTCTTCATCCTCCTCGGATGAGGAGAGGCTTCAGCGCAAGTTGCGTCGGCGCCAAAGAAGACCTCATGTGGCAGCAGTTGGTGCTGGCAGTCTGAAGCCGACCCGGTTTCCCCAGCAGCCATCATGGCTGCCTTAGCCCAAGAGGCCGACATCGACTCAGGGGTTTGTCGAGACTGTACTTCCCACAGCGGAGCCGATCAAGACCGTCTTGGTTCGGCCAAAGCCAGCCTCTCTGCCGATTGTGCTGGAGCCGACACCCAAGCAGCCATTGGCCAGTGCTCAGACTAAGGAGTCTCGGCCGGCCAAGGAGCTTCCCCATTGGCTGTCAGTCACTATCGCACCTGACCGCCCGCAGAGGCTTGAAGGTGACTCAGGTGGTCGGCTGCTTTATGCCGACTTCGAGTCTGAGGATTCCTCACTGCACTCCCTTATGGTCAACGAGGAGTCTGTGGGGGATTTCTCGATGGAGGAAGGGCCCACTTCCTTCCTGGGCATCCTCTGCTTCATCTCTGAGTCCACGAGGATGAAGATGGAGCCCGTCCAGAAGCGGGCTCGCTATCCCTCTACAGAGATTCTGGACAAAAGGGACTCTCTGGAGGTTTTCCAGTGGTTGAGGCCATTGTCGGCCCAGCACTGGAATTTTGGCAGTGCATGGCATCATGCCTGGCGCCCTCTGCCCAGATGGCCTGCAAGTATGTGGTACCCATCGGTATCCTCTCGAGTTTCATGGAGCACCCCTCAGCCGTGGGTCTAGTGGCCAGCTCTGTTTTTCAGTGCTCCGGCAATATTGGGGACATCGACAAGCCAGCAGACAAGGAGTCCAAGAAATTGGGCCATGCAATAAAAAAAGTTTACGCTGCCTCCTCGCTCAGTCTCTGTCAGGTGAGCTCTGCCATCTTAATGGCACACTTCTCCCATGCCATCTTGGGCTCTTTGGATGAGGTGATTCCTCACCAGCCTGCAGACCTCCAGACCACAGTCAAGCAGGTCTGAGATCAGGGCCGGGCTGTGGCCAAGCAGTAACTGCAAATGGCTCTGGATCTGGGGATTCCTGTGCCCGCTCAGTGGTGGCTGCAGTAGCCATGCACCGTAGGGCTTGGCTGCAGATCTCAACCTTCATGGCGGACCCTCAGCACAAACTGGCAGATGTTCCTTTCTTGGGCACCAACCTGTTTGGGCCCAGTGTAGAAGGTCACCTCCAGTGCATCAAGAAGTCCAAATGCCACCTTGGACTCTGTAATATCCGCACAAAAGGATCTCAAGGGCTCCAGGCAACAGAAGCGCAAGCCCTTTTGATCCTCCACTCCCGCAGCAAAACCAGTCCAGCATCAAGCTGGCCAGCAGGCTCAGTCCTGGCAACCCAGGCCCAAGTCAGTGGCCTCGGTGGTCCGTAAGCCCGGAGAGAAGGGACCCGGTGGCTCCTCAGCCAGGTCCTAATCTTCCAAGCCTGCTCAGTGACAGGATGGGGGTTGCCACCCTCATACCTGTCACACCTTCCCTTGGTCCTCCTGTGGGGAGCCGGCTCTGCCACTTCCTTTCCACCTGGTCCACTGACACCACAGACAGGTGGGTTCCAGCAGTGGTCAGTCAGGGTCTGACTCTGTAATTCGAGCAGTACCCTCCAAGTCAAGCCCGCACCCCATGGTTGGACTAGATATCCGCAGACACTCAGGTTGCTCTTTGAGATGACATATCCCAGCTCCTCCACAAGGAGGTCATGGTCAGAGTAGCAGATCCTCTGGAACACCCAGGGTTTGTCTCCAGGTACTTCCTGGTGCCAAAGCAGACAGGGGACTGGTGCCCTATTCTAGATCTGTACAACCTGAAGAAGTTCCTCAGATCATGCACCGTCAGGATGGTAACTCTGTCTCAGCCCATACCATCCCTAGAGCACAACATATGGTTTTGCTTCGATCTGAGGATGCATTCTTTCATGTCCTGATCCGTCCAGCCCACCAAAGGTTCCTCTGCTTTTGGGTCGAGGGAACCTTCTACGAGTTCCTGGCCATGCTTTTTGGCCTCTCCTCGGCCCCCAGGGTCTTCACCAAATGCATTGCAGTGGTGGTAGCTTACCTGAGGCACCGAGGGGTCCAGGTGTACCTCTACCTGGATGACTGGCTGATTGCAGGTTCCTCCAGGCAGGAGGTGGAGCGGTCCAGAGACCTGGCCCTCCAGACCTGCACCTCCCTTGGCCTCCTGGTCAAAGAGGCCAAGTTGGAACTCATGCCCTTGCAGGTGATCACCTTTTTCGGGCAGAGCTCAACTCTTGCTGAGCCAGCGCCTGGCTTCCGTGGACAGGGCAGAGGTTCTCTCTCATTTGCCCAGTCATTGCGGGTTGGGATATTGCACTCTGTCCTGGACTTCCTGAGCCTTCTAGGTTACATGGCAGCCTGCACCAGTGCATGGTCTGATGGGCCCATTGGAATATGCGCCCTGCAGTGGGAGCTGGCCGCCAGTGGTCTCAGCACAAAGGTGACTTCAACCAACTGGTCACTGTGACTCAGAGATGTGGGATGCCCTCCAGTGGTGGCTAGTCCCAGAGCATTTGTTGGAAGGGATCCAGTTTGTCTGATGACTGATGCCTCTCTCACAGACTGGGGTGCCCATCTGGGAGAACACAGAGTCCATGGGCTCTGGACCCCCGAGGAGTCCTGTTGGCACATCAGCCTGCTGCAGCTCTGGGCAGTTTGGCTGGCGCTGACTAAATTTGCTCCATATATTCAGGGTCAAGTGGTCCAAGTCTAGATGGACAACACCATGACCATGTACTACCTCAACAAGCAGGGCGGGACACACTCCCTGCCTCCGTGCAAGGAAGCTTTCTGCATTTGGACCCTCGTGCGTAGCCTGGAGGCGGATCTCCTAGCCATCCATGGGGCAAGAGCCTCCAATCAGCTGGCGGACACTCTCAGCCGGGTAGTTGAGATGTCTTGCGAGTGGTCTCTCCACCCAGAGGTAGTTCACATCCTGTTCTCCCAGTGGGGCACCCCTCAGGTGGACCTGTTTGCCTCCAGGGAGAACGCAAAGCTGAGGTTGTTCTGTGCCCACTCCCTTCAGCAGGGCTCACTGCAGGGGGATGCCTGTTTGAGGCCTTGGACCCCAGGCCTCTTCAGTGCCTTCCCTACTCTTCCCTTGATCCACAAGGTGCTGCTCAAGTTCAGGAGGGACAAGGCATGGGTGATTCTTGTGGCTTCAGACTGGCAATGCCAGTTTTGGTACCCCGATCTTCTCAGCCTCAGCAATAGGTTCCGAGGCGTCTTCAATTCCACCCGGTCCTGCTCTCCATCAGTCAGCGGAAGGTACTCCACCTAGACCTTCATTTCCTGCACCTGACAGTCTGGTTCCTGAGCGGCTCAAGTTCCAGGCTTTGGGTCTGTCCGAAGCTGTCCTCACCATGGTGGAGGCATCTAGAAAGGAATCAACCAGAAAATGCTATGCCTTCAAATGGAAGAGATTCTCCATTTGGTGTCAGGGCAAGGGGCTGGACCCTTTGACCTGTCCAGTGACCAGCATTTTGGACTACCTGTGGTCCCTGTCCAAAGGGAGACTTCGGTCGACGACCCTTAACGTGCATCTGGCAGCCATCTCTGTTTACCAGGCACAGGCTGGCCAGCAGTCGGTGGCGTAGGAGAAGGTGGTCTGGTGCTTTTTCAAATGCTTAGATCACATTTCCCCTCCAGTGCGTAAACCACCACCACTATGGGACTTTTTGCTGGTTTTGGCAAAGCTCATGGGCAAGCCATTCGAACCAATGCACAGGTGTGACATGTCTCACCTGTCATGGAATACCACCTTCTTGGTGGCTCTCACGTTAGCCAGAACGATCAGTGAGCTCCAGGTGCTTTTGGTGGAGTCTTTTACCTGGTCTTCCACAGGGACAAGGTTGTCCTGCGCCCAGCCGATGTTCCTCCCAAAGGTTGTGTCGAAGTTTCACCTTAATCAGGTGATGACTCTTTGGTGTTCTTCCCAAATCACACCTTGGATGCCGAACACTGGCTCCATACTCTGACCTGAGGTGAGCACTGCTACTGCAAGAGTGCATGGCTGGAGTTCAGGGAGAGGTTCACCAGCTGTTTGTCACCTCTGCTGAAGCTGCACCTGGCAAACCTGCAGCAAAGCTGACAGTTGGTAGGTGGATCACTTCCTGCATTGATCTCTGCTACAGGTTGGCAGGTAGGGGGCCTCCCTGAGGGATAGGCTCATTCCACCCACCATACGGCTGTGTCGGTGGCTGCTTCTGGGACGTCCCTATCCAGGAAATCTGCAGGGCTGTCACCTGGAAGTCAGAGCACACCTTCATTTCCCATTACCACGCTGATCTCAAGTCATGATGGGATGCTGGTTTGGGGCCTCAGTTCCCCAATCTCTGTTCCCTAAGTGAGAGGTGTGCACTGCCTCCTCCTCCTCCTGGAGAATAGCTTGGTGTCTACCAACAAGTGTGGATAGAACAACATTTATTTATGTCCCTAGAAACACAGGTTACTCACCTGTAACAGTAGTTCTAGGAATGGTATATATTGTTCATCCACATGGACCTACCCAATCTCCCCTGGCTCAGGCGCACAACCTTTGCTTCCAGTGGGCAAGATCTGGTGTCATGGGGTGGAGCCGAGGGATATACCACCTGGGTGGGTGAGAGTAGCCAGCTTGAAGACTTTCTGGCACATCTTAAAGGGGAAAGGACACTGCCAACAAGTGTGGATGGACAACATATAGCACTCCTAGAACTACTGTTACAGGTGAGTAACCTGTGTTCACTTACCATAACTGTAAATCTTCAAGAGGGTCTCCTCCATTGAGCGACAGCTATCCCTTCCATGTTACCCCCTTTTTTTTTCAGGTGGCAGGTGGTAATCCTGCCTGCTCTCGCATGTTGGTTCTCCTATTATGGCTAATTTTGGCATATATAAGGTGGGCAAGCAATGTGAGAGGGCAGCAGTGAGGGCTGGGGGGATATTGGGATGCATAGGGAGAGGCATCACCAGTAGAAAACAGGAAGTTATTATCCCTCTGTACAGACAGCTGGTCAGACCCCATCTGGGTACTGCGTGCAGTTCTGGAGACCCAGTCTTTGCAAAGACATAGACAGGATGGAAGCTGTCCAGAGGAGAGACTAAAATGGTGCAGGGTCTGCACCGGAAGACATATGAAGAGAGACTAAAGGAGCTTAATATGTATAGCCTCGAGAAAGGAGGGAGAGGGGGACATGATAGAAACTTTCAAGTACCTCAAGGAATCAACAAAGTCCAAGAGGTAGCATCTTTCAAAAAGAGGTGTGCAAGAACAAGGGGCACAATCTGAAGAGAGGGGGGCAGCTCAGAGGTAATTTAAGGAAGTATTTTTCACAGAGAGGTTGTGGATGCATGGAGCGGCCTTCTGGAGGAGGTCGTGGAGTCAAAAACAGTGGCGAGAATTCAAGCATGCATGGGACAGTCATAAGGCAATTCTAGGGGATGGGGTAGGAAGAAGTAGGCTGCTGGTTAACTAGGATCTGCAGCTTATCCAGTAGGAGGGAAATGGGCAGACTAGGTGGGCCAAGCGGTCCTTATCTGCCATCAAATTCTGTTTCTATATTACTCAGGTTTCCATATCCTCTCCTTTGTGCTTGGTTTAGTCCTGCTTGGTTTGATCCCTGCCAGACCGATGATCTTCCAAGCTTGTTTCCTACAGGAACTTAGGCATGATGAGGCCGCCCAAGTTATATAGGCGGTTACGATGCACGTCGACATGGACAGCCCCAGCTAGCAAAAGTTTCCGGGTGGTCCTGACACAGACGGCTTACAGTTCCATGGTGTGGCTGAATGGATGAGATTCTCACAAAGACCTACTGTTACGATAAGTAACTATTCTTTCTGGTCCTGTGCTATGAGGTGCTAGCACAGGAGTAGTATGCTGCCTGAATGACATCTGTTTCATTATTTGTAGTTTTTTTTCATGGATCTCTAGGGTTGGAGGTTGTTTGTGTGCACAGTTATTCCCCCCCCCCCCAAGATGTTTCTCATATTCAGTATGACTTTATATCAGATACTCCTTGTTTGTTGTTGCCTGTTTAGTGTATAGAAGAGTTTTCTAAGTAATTGAAAAAGAAAGAACAAAAAATCTTGCCTTGGAACATTACAGCAGACTTACTTTTTAATGTTGCCACTGTATGAGAAAATCTTAAAGAACTGTTATTTGCTGTGTCTCTTAGTCTCAAGGAAACCAGCTACCAGGAGGATCTATGACTTCAAATGGAAATGACTTTCCCATTTGATACAGTTAGCTTGCAGTTTCCCCCATCTTTTGCCTTGTCAGTGGCGGTATTAGGCACAGGCAAACCAAGCAGCCGCTTGGGCACCAGCATGGAAGGGGCACACTAAAATGAATGTTTTAGCAAAACTGAGCTTGAAATGCAAAAGGTGTCAGTATGAAAACCAAAACTGTTATTATTGTCACCCTTGAACACAGACGTTTCACCACATTTTGGATGTGGGTTTTAGCAGAAGGGAGGAGAAGGCACTGTGTAAGCAATAAGACATGATGGGGTGTGCATTAGCATTTCTAATGTTGACCAGGGGCACAGTGAGCATGAGGTCACAGGCCGAGTGTGCCTTTAGCAGCTGGCCATGCATTAGAAACATCTAATGTACATCCCTGGAGTGTCTTATCGCACTTATAAAATGAGCCACTATGTTCTACAAGCATTGAAAATGAAAATGTACGTGTTTAAACACCCTAATACCAAAATATTTTCTGTATTCTGCAGTAAAATAGTTCCTCTGCCTGTATTAATGGCATTTAGTTTTTTGAATTTGAGACTTTTGTCCTACTATGGCCTCCACAGCTCTCTTTGTGTTTCTGTAGTTGCTATCCCCGTATTTGGCATTTAGCTCAGAACATTAGTAAACAATTTTTTTTCCAAAACTCAGTATGTTTGTTGATTTATTAAAGGTTTTGTAGTGGAAGAATTGGATTTCTGTGTCCTGGAGACATGCTACTGACTTATGACAGGTGGAGGAAACAAGCTTGTGCTGAACTGCTGATGTGTTCTCGGTAAAGAGAGTTCAATTGTGAGTGATTTGAAAAAAAAAGATCTTATATGTGCTCTATGCTTTGTTTTCTTAGTATAGGTTCACACAGAAAAAAGCTTTAAAGAACTTACTTGTACATGTAAAGGGAGCGAATGTCTGAAGTCACCACCTGTGGGTGGGAGACGGGGGCTTGAAATCAGTCACAACTTCGCTCGCATATACTGTAGCAAACCAAAGAGAAAAAAAAGAGTTAGAATAATGGAGGTTGCTCACAAGCAGTGTGCTAGAGAGCAACTGAGCAGCCGTCTGTATTGGGACCAAAAAGTGAAGTGAAACCTATTGAATGAGAGGCAGCCGTGACCAAGTGTGCGAACGGGCGGCAGTGGTGAGCGAGTGGCAGGGAGGGGGTTGTTTGGGTACTGAAAAGTAAGCTGATGACAAATGTGGGTTAAATTTAAAAAATAAAACTGTTCACCATAACTGTTTTCTGCAGGGATACAGGGTACTGTAGAGGTATTTGTGTTCTGTGTAGTGGTGAATTTGCTGAATTTAAAAAACAAAACAAAATGGCAGTCCTTAACATTGTTAACATTTCTCAGAATTCTAAATGTGCATTTATATGTTTTTTTTAGCTGCATCCAGATTGTCTACACTGGGTTTTTAGCTGTGCATTAGACAGATCTACTACACAGGTAGCTGTCAATTAGGACGCAGGATTTTCCTTCCCATTTTATAAAGCATAAGGGGCACCACAGGTATTTCTGCCTTGGGCACCACTAAGTCTAAAACTGGTCCTATGTGTGGTTGTTGTCTAGGTTTGGAACTACTTGCTGTCTTTTGCGGTCTTCTGGGTTGACAGCAGTCTCCCTGAAGATTCCCCTGATGGCAGTCTCTTCCTACAGGTCTAAGGAAAAGCTACTTTGCTGACTTTGGCTCTAATTTTAAGAGACTCCTGAATGGGTTAAATCATTTAGACTTTCCTCAAAAGAACCCTTTCCACTTGTGGGACCATAATAAAGTTCCCTCAGAGTTGTTGGGTTTGTTGGTTGAACCTCTGGGCTCCTGTGAGTTACAGTTCCTGCTGTGTTAGAAGAGAGTTGTTTTTTTTTCAATTGGCTGTGACCTCAGCCATGAGAGTAAGGGAGCATCAGGCTTTCTGTATTGACCCTCACTCACTGTTTGGTCTTTTAGAAAGTCAAGGTAGTCTTTAAGAAACACGCTAAGGTTGCCTCTGAGTTCCATGTCAACCAACCTGTTTTGTTGCTAGTGTTTTCCTAGACCCCATGTCAGTAGGGGCAAGTGACCCTTCACCACCTTGATGGGAGCAGGGCTCTGAGTTTTTTATGTAAGTATGACAAAGCCCCTACTGAGGGTTTAGTAAAGTAGTTGTTTGTTACTCTTGAAGACACTTCTGCAAGCCATCCCATAGCCCAAAGGACCCGATCCAGCTTGATAGCTGCCTGAAATTCTCATTCTGAAGAAGGCAGCTTGACAGCCAGACCCATGGTAGGAAAAGGGCAGATGTGCAGTGGGTCAGCTTCTTCTCAGCCCACCTTGGGCAGCCAGTAAGTTTCTGCTACAGTCTGCACCCCAGGGTGTATGTGTGTTTGTGTAGGGGGCAGAGTTTGGGGAAGAAACTGGATAAATAAGCTGAGCCCAGATGGATTTCATCCCTGCATTCCCCCTCTCGGTTCTGGTGCTTGCATCTCTAGGTCCTCACTTCTGGCTCCATATGGATGGATCTAGCAGCTAGCCACACCTGCAGAGGCGGTGAGCAGTGGGTGCCTTAAGATGGGTTGAAGAGGTGCCTGGCTGGCTGCACCACGAAAGACACACACACACAACATAAGTAAAACAAATGTGGGCAAAGATCTGTATGTTGCAAACACTTGTTAGCAATATCCTTTCAAACTGAACAGCTGTGAACCATTGAGTAATCAATAACACATGACAGGGTGTGACGTTATTGGGTAATTACCGTATCCCCCCACCTTTGAAGGTTGGTGGCATGAGGCCAACCATGGCGTGGCGTAGAGTATGGTAGCTAATTACCCAATAACCGCAATCTCTGAAATGTGTTATTGTTTTTATAAAATGGCACCAAAATAAAAAAAGATAAGACTAGATAAATCTTTAACAGTAAATAAATATTCATCACTGGCAAATCGGTTCTCACACCAAGCAGTTGGATTTGCCCTATTCAAAAGGTCAAGTTGGCTGGCAGGTAAGTCACTCATGTCGTTAGTTGAACTTTTTCCCCAAACTGTCACACTTGGTGAGAATTCCTAAGCATTGTAATGATATTTCTTTGAAGTTAGGTCAGCCTAGAAGACAGGTTCCAAGACTTGCATGACATTTTCCAGACCTGTATTGTTATTGGTTAGTTACTGCACAAGTCTGGACACCTACAGACCAGTCAGATCACTGGATTTTTCTTACCTATTTTATCAGTGGTATTTTGGTGCCCAGATATTCACTGCAATTAGGATCAAGTATTCATACCTCCCATTAAGTTTAATTGCATTATTTCAAGGCAAACGTGATCATGCATATATTTCAGAATCTCATATTTTCAAGTCGTCAGCTTGTTTCTGATTGCAGCCTTACACTACAGCATGTGGTCATTGTTTGACATCTGTTCCAGAAGGTACCCCTGAGTAACAGTGCTAGGATCTGCTGACTCTTGCTTACCATCTTTGCAAATACTTTATCTGTGTGTTCTATGTAAAATTACAACTGCATTTGAATTCACAAGATTATACCTTACTGAAGCACTGCATCATCCAACTGTTTGATTTGTCTTGTACTCAGCTTCTGTACAATTGTAACTGCATAAATTACCATATCAATGGAAATTTGTATCCAGAATCCACCATTAACTCTATTTAAGAGTGCAGATATGATTATGTTGAATGTAATTGCTTTGCTGTTCTATGTAGCTATGAAATCTTCTTTGTTTGTTTTGTACTTTCTTTTCTTCTCCCCTCACACCGGCTGGCCCTCACTCGCTGATGCCACCCCCACACACACACAAAATCCCCATAACCCACTGTCTCTGGGACTTACCTCTGACCTTGGCTCTGATCCCCACAACTTTTCCCCCCTTGGTGGGGCCAGAGAGGCGGACCACAGTTCCCCCTCTGGAAGCCTCACTGGCTTGAGCCCGCCCTGAGCCCGATAGGTGGCGTGGGGTCTGCAGAGGGCCATCTGCTTCATCCTGCCATAGCTGGTAGGATTTTCTCTTCTTCTCCCCTCTAGGATGCTCTGTGGAGCAGGCGGCATAACACTGCTTGCAGCACGTGGTGATGTCTTCAGTAGGGAGCGTCCTCCTACCCTTTAACCATTCTGTTCACACAACCACCTGTGGTTGCCTAGGTGGTGGAGTTGCAGTGGTGCATGTTGCCCACCCTCCCCAGAGTAGGAGAGCATCCTCAGGGATGCTCGATCCTCTTCCCCATGGCCAGCCCCCAACTACTCTGGTTCACTGCCAAACCCGGGTCGCTGGCATCATGAGTGGTAGTGCTACCACTGTGCCGATGGGATGGCTCATCTTCTTTGTTTATGCTTGGGAAGTTGCAGTATACGCAGTGATTTTGAAAACCTTGTACATGTAACAGTTTTTGTGCAGTGCTAACACTTGTTCATACAAGGATTATGCTAACATAAGAGGGTGGTACTTTTTTTTAAATGAAGAGTTCTATTATATAAGAAGATGTACTTTGTAATACTTTTGGTCTAGACTGATTAAAAAGTGTTACTCAAAACTAATTCCATATCAGACCAAACTGTAATTCAGTAGTGCTGGATGTGTTTTTTGCTATGGAAGAATGGCAAAATAAAAATGAAGACGACCTTGTAATATTTTATAATGTCATATCTGGAGGATGTTAAAACTGCATGGAGCAGCAGGCCTTATGGTGCCATGGGTAGAGGCTTGGGCATCACACCTCACACCATGCCAGCGACCTGGTTTGGGAGCAGACTCAGATCATCAGGGGTCAGCCGGGGGGGGTCGAGCGTCCAAAGGACTGTTCTCTTTCCCAGGGAGGGAGGGCTTGTCAACCTGGCCTATGACCTGCCATCAAGTGGCGGACTGGTGGTAGTGCAGGCTAGGGTGGCACAGAATGCGACGGTCTGGAGCCTGGTGAGTCGTGCGTGCCTCCACATGCACGCTAATGTCAGCCATAGGAGGGCAAGGAAAGAAAAGCAAAAAAAGGGGATCAGGGGCTGCATGAAGCCCTGCCTATCCATAGCCCTCTACTGCCACTCAGACCTTGGGGGCCTCCCTCCCCTGGCCCCGCCGTGGGGTGGGGGGGAATCTGTGGGAGTGCCCTGAACATAAGTGATGCCAGGAGAGGCAGACACTGGTCCATACAGACAGGGATACAGCTGAGGAGCCACCCCAGATCCCATAGTAGACAAAGGAATGTGAAAAGAAAAAAAGATAAAACTCCGTGGAGTGACATTGGAAATGCTGCTAAAATACATTAAAGCATTTTCCCTTTTAGACAGAAGAACAGGAAGTAGGATTCATGTTGGCCTCTATTTTCACCAATTCATGGTATTGATGCCACTCATTTTACAAACAGAAAAGAAAAAAGAAATACCACTGGTCATGCTGTTCAGCCAGTCTGTCAAGAAGTTTAAGACTGGCATGCAGTCCTGGTGTGAACCCAAAGTTGAATGATGCAGTGTATTAGTAAAGAACTGGTTTGTTAATCAACCTATGTACTGTAATAAGAATTTGTTTTCATTCATACGAAGTACAGAGTATATAAAATATGCAGTATTTTCTTTGTTAGTAAATTCATGAGCTGTAAGCTGTATATAGCGTGGAGGCATAATGCTGGGCAGACAACAGAGACAAGAGTGCTAAACTATGCCACTCTTCCCTTCAGCTGCAAAGTCATCGATTCTAATCTCACTCCTGGAAACTGGTTTCATATAGCAAAGCTGACACTGCAGTGCAGTAAAGGAGTACTGCACTGTTGGTAATGCCATCCTTCAGCTGAGATACTAAACTGAGGCCCAAACTGCTTTTGTCTGGTGGTTGTCTGAGTGGCAATTAAAGATCCCTGGTACTTTTCATAAATACAAGGGATATATTTGAGCTCTCGGCCTTAATTTCCTCCTTTAGCAAAACAGGTTCTAATGCAGCTGTGCATAGCTATCTACAAATGATGCACATGCTTAAAGAGTTTGTACCGCCAAACATAGCAGACAGAAAATGTTATTAATTTGTAAAAGTAGGCAGTTGTTACCTTTTATTTCTGAAGTTCTTTTCTTTTCCCACTTACTCTTTAAAATGTTTTTTCATCTGGTAGTATTAGGTGTGACGTGAAAAGCAGCACTTCAGCTGTTCACTGAGATATCTAGTTCCATTCCTCTTCATACCTCATCAGCATTGTGACCTCACTTACAGTGACATCGCAAGTGACCTGCCATGCTGCGGGTCAGTGACACATCTTGGTTAGTTGTAATGTCACAGATACTGAGGTTATAGGGCTGATGTAGGAGGAGGACAGAATGGGATACTTCAGCCTCCAGGCAGAGTATTGTTCTGCACATCACACTAAGTGCTGTCAGGTAGAAAATCTTCTAATTCACAAAAGGGAAAAGAAAAAAAACACTTCAGATATAAGAAGTGATAGTTCACTACTTTTGGAAGTTAGTATTAGTTTCAGGTATTACACTGGCGCTTTGATACTGCAGCTTCTGTTGTATTTGTAAAGTCCCTGCTCTACCAGTATCTCATTCACTGGTATGTAATGCACCTTGAGCTACATACAGTTTGTATGAAAGGTACTGGACAAAGCTATCTTCTATTCTAATTTCTGTTCTATCACGTAGTGTGACATACTGTAGTAGATGGGGATACGCAACTGTTGTACAATTGTCTGGCCTGACTGGGAGCTGGATGCATCACTGAGGTAATTTGCTCAGCCCCGGGAAAGAGAGGGAGCTCACACCTGACATATAGGCACCCCCTACCAGCTTGTCATGGACTGGCATTGACACTGTGAAGACAGCCCCCCTTCCCCTTCACAGCCAGTAGAAGAGTGCAGCCATGTACAATCGCGATTGTCAGAGTAAGGGGCAGGGGGAACTAGGGTGGTGGGGGGATATAACTACAGAATATAAAAAGGGCTATACTGTGATCATGATTGGAACAATAAAAGTATCCACCCCACACAAATTCTCATTGTTGGCATGTCTCATCAGACACAGCATCCACAAATCTGCTGTTGTGTTTCTAAATCAGATTTCATTTTCTGCATGCCCGTCACAGAAAACGTGCAGATCTTACTTCGAGATACAGCTCTTGCAGCAGGTTACACCATTAGGACTGAAGCCGGCAGGCACCAGGACCCCACGAAAATTTTCTAGCTAGCAGTCTTCAGCAGGGACCACCTCCGACGTCGGTCCTGCCCCCAACATCGGGTGTAGTACATAAGGAGGCGATCCCCCTATAATCCTCAGTTCTTTTCCCGCCATCGACATCGCCAGTATCGGCCTCTCGGTCTCTTTTCCTAGCATGCGACGACCTTTAGAACTACGACAATTTTCGGTTTTCTTTCAACTTTGGATCACCTGATGCCCTCTCCAACAACTTCTGTTGAGGGTCACCATTCGAAGTGTGCCTGCGGCAAACAGATCCCCTTCAAGGATCCACGTTCGGCCTGTGTGCGCTGCCTAGGCCCGGAACACAACACCAAGGCCTGCTCCTTCTGTCAGGGCTTCAACAGTCGCACCTGGATCCGCTGCCAGAAGGCCCTTCAGGCGTTTCTCTTGGAGGAGAAACTGAAAACTATGGATAAAGAACCTTCCTCCCGGGGGGAGTCGTCGGGTAAAACCCAGAAGCACCAGGAAAAGGAAAGGTCCAGGTCCCCTGCGAGGGCCTCAGACTCCCGAAGCTCCAGCTCAGAATCAGACCGCTTTCCCTCCAGGGCTCGGTCGCTACCTCCTCCGGTTCAGGTCAGATCCTCCAGCGGTTCCTCTTCTCTACAGCCCCTGAAGACTTCCAGGCCGTCGGCCTCTTCCACTCCATCTAAGGCCTCGTCGAAGTCCGGGGAGTGCCATAAGTCTTCTTCCCGTCGGCGGGACACCGACGCCAGGTCAGTTTTCCAGCCTCCGCGTAGATCAGATCCAGTTCCTCATAAGACCAAGGACCTGACGTCCCTCAAACGGATGTCAGACCCGATGTCGGCCCACCCGACATCGGCCAAGCATCACCGGCGCTCCCAGGAGCCAGTGACACCTAAACACCCATTGCCGGCCAGGTGTTTGCCTCCGAGGGCGTTAGCCAAGGGACCAGCGTCGGCTACTCCGGAGAAGAGGACCGCACCACCATCGCTGGCGGATGCTGGTCAGAAGGACTTGTCGGAGGAGGGTGCCACACAGCCCAAGGACCAGACGGGCGATACCTGAGATACCGTGCTCCTACGGGAACCTTCCCCAGAGCGGGAGACCCCCAGGGACCTGACGCCCAACCCCGGCAACAGGCCATCAGCGCCAGGCCCGTCGTTGGGTATGAATCTGGCAGAGGTAAAGGAACTCTTTGCCTTCTGGTGGGACACCATCAAAAAAGATGTGGTCACCACACATCCTCCTCCGACTCCGCTTCCACCTACTCCTTCACCGCCTACGCCCCCTCCTATGCCCAGGGGCCCATAGGAAGGTTGCCAACCCCCAAGGAGCAGACACCACCTCCTCAGGGCAGATCTTCAGAAAGGCGAAGACCTCCCTCTAGATCCCCCTCAGGGTCACCCAGTCCCAAGAAACCCAGACGACGCCGGTACATTCCATCTAGTGAGAATTCCAGATCTGACACCTCAGGGTGCTCCAGATCCCCTTCTCGTATCAGCATTCCCTCTCCGGACCCACACGACCTACCCAGGTCTCCTCCGGATGATCCCTCCTTCGCGGAGATCATGAGGCACATCCAGGAGAATATGGGGTGGGATGCTGAAGAACTCGACCCCGAGAGACAACGCCTTGCTCGCTACCTTCGGCAGAAAGATCCGAAGCCTGTGGCAGTGCTGTCCTTGGTGGATACCTTTGCGGACGTCACCAAGGCTGCCTGGAAACATCCACACTCCACTCCCGCAATGCCAAAGAAGGCTGACCGCCTGTTCAAGACCCCTAGGGAGGACCAGTATCTGGTGAACCATCCTCTGGTTGACTTCCTGGTCATCACTGCTTCACATGACCGGTCTCAGAGACCTCAGCATTTGAGCACACAGCCACCGGACCAGGAATCCAGGCAATTGGATGTCCTGGGTAGGTACACGTATGCGGCCGCGACTTGCGCCATCAGGTCACTGAATTACCTCACCCACATGGTTCAATTCCAGAACTCACTGTGGGAACAGGGACAGGACATGGTTGAGAAGATGCCCAATGGCGACCACAAGGAGGAGCTCTTGAACCTCCTCTGCACGGGTTCGGATGTAGGGACCCAGGTGCTCAGAGCCGCATATGATTCTGCGGACTCTTCAGCCAGAGCTGCAGCCTCAGGCGTGTGTCTCCAGAGACACTCTTGGCTCCGTGTCTCCGGCTTTACTCCAGACATCCAGAAGAACATCTTAGACGTCCCTTATAATGGTGAGGTCCTATTTGGTGAAGCCTCCAAGAGAGTAATCACCAAACTTCAGGATGCAGGGAAGGCAGTCCGATCTGTACAAGCTATGTACAGGTCTCTGCCTACTTCCTTTCATAGGAACCAGAGCCATTTCCATGGCCAGCTACAAAGGCAACAGCCACGTTCCAGCCAACAGCAGAGGGGCACTTTCACCCGCAAGGCCCAGGCCAAGTCATCCCCAGGCAGAGGCCACCGATTTGCAAAGTTGGCCCAGCCTGCCGGATCAAACGCTGCCACAGCATGATTCCTTCCCGGCCCCTGCCCTCCTCAGGATCAATGGGAAAAGAAAGTCGGAGGTTGCATCGTGTGCCACTTGCCAGAGTGGCAATCAATCACCACTGACAGGTGGGTTCTGTAGCTGGTCAAAAAAGGCCACTATATAGAATTTGTAGGCAGTCCACCTACAAGACCTCCCCTGCTCTCCTGATATTCAGGTCAGCATGCCCTGCTCATACAGCAGGAAGTGCTCGCGCTTCTGGAAAAGGAAGCCTTAGAGCATGTCCCAGAGAACCAGAGAGGACTAGGGTACTATTCTCACTTCTTCCTGGTTCCAAAGAAAACGGGGGACCTCCATCCAATATTGGACCTCAGCAACCTCAACCTTTCGGTCGTTTACAAACGCTTCCGCATGGTGACCCTTCCGGGCCTAATTTCCATGCTGAAGCAGGACATCTTTCTGGCATCTTTGGACATGCAGGACGCCTACCTGCATATTCTGATTGCTCAAGCGCACAGGAGGTTCCTACGCTTCGAGTTTCAGAGCCGCCATTATCAGTTCCGAGCTCTACTCTTTGGGCTGTCATCGGCACCTCACGTATTCACGAAGTGCATGGCGGTCATAGCGGCATCTCTGAGGAGACAAGGCCACTACATGTTCCCATACCTGGACAACTGGCTTCTCATGGTGCCCTCCAGGGAGGCAGTGATGATGGCTATTCACTGCACCCAGTCCCTTTTTCAATCACTGGGTATTCTCATCAACTACGAGAAGTCACTCCTGGTGCTGTCCCAGAAACTGCAGTTTATAGGAGCAGTTCTGGACACCGTCAGAGGAAAAGCTTTTCTTCCCTCAGACAGAGCGGAACATATCAGATCTCTCATCAGGGACTTGTCGGTGAAGAAGACCGTCCTAGCCAGACTGGTCCTCCGCCTGCTCGGACACGTGGCTGCGGCCATTGCGACAGTCCCGCTGGCACGTCTCCACATGCGGGTAACCCAGTGGATGCTACAGGTGCAATTGGAGCAAAGGCAAGACCATCTGCAGCATCCAGTTCAAATCATGAATGCCGTAATTCGGGATTGGCAATGGTGGCTAAATCCAGGGAACCTCTCTGTGGGGGTTCCCTTCACAGCCCCATCTCTGACTGTGACCCTCTCCACAGATGCCTTAGGGCTCGGGTGGGGAGCACACCTCGACAGCGTTCGGTCTCAGGGCCTGTGGACAGCCCAGGAGTCTCATCTCCACATCTACATTTTGGAAATGAGGGCAGTCCTTTACGCTCTGCAAGCCTTCCAGTCAGAAACTCCACTGGGTACACTTCTGTTACAAACAGACAATACCGCAGTGATGTATTACCTCAACAAACAAAGAGGCACACACTCCTACCCACTTTGCAGGGAGGCCATGAGAGTGTGGGAGTGGGTATTGCAACACGGCGCAAACCTAATTGCAGTACATGTCCCAGGAGTGGACAACGCCATCGCAGACAGTCTGAGCCGCTCTCAGACCAGAGTCCACGAGTGGGAACTTCTGCAGGAGGTGGCAGAGGATCTGTTTCACAGATGGAGCACTCCAGAGTTAGACTTTTTGTGTCCCCATCCAATGCAAAACTGCCCTATTTTTGCTCACTAGATCCAGGGCCTTGTGTTTTCTGGCGAGACGCGTTGTCCCTCTCCTGGGCGGGCAGATTCCTCTATGCCTTCCCTCCTTTCCTGTTGATCCAGAGAGTTCTCTTAAAACTTTGCAGGGAGCAAGCAACGCTCATTTTGATCGCATCCTTCTGGCCCAGACAGATTTGGTTCTCTCTTCTGTTTCTGCTATTCTGGGAACCTCCAGTTCCTTTGCCAATCAGCTCCCATCTATTGTCTCAGGAGGCAGGTTCATTGGTCCACCCAGACTTATGCTCATTGAACCTGCACGCTTGGCTCCTAGAGACATAGCCATGATGCGATATGGGGTCTTGCAAGAAGTGCCAGACGTACTCTCTGCCGCCAGAAAACTGGCAACCCATGCAACATATGCCATGAAATGGCGTAGATTCTGTTTGTGGGCTCAAGTACGTGGCTTTCCGCCATTAGACTGTCCCAAAAAGCTGGTTCTGGATTACCTGCTTTCCCTCTTCCACTCCGGACTGGCTTACTCCTCGATTAAAATGCACCTGTGTGCAATCTCTGCTTACCATGCCCCCAAAGGCCATCGGACGGTGGGCCAGCTGGACACTACTCGTGCCTTCTTAAGGGGTGTTCTTCACCTTAGGCTGCCCATCAAGGATCCAATCCCTCCTTGGGACTTACCTTTGTCCTGGAGCAGCTTACGCTGCCACCTTTTGAACCAGCTGCGGATTGCGAGCTACGTTTTCTCTCTTGGAAAACGTTATTTTTAGTTGCTGTTACTTTGGCTAGAAGGATCTCGGAATTGCATGCTCTTATGTGCAAAGAGCCTTATTTGGTTTTCCACCAGGACAGGGTATCCCTAAGGACAAACCCAAAGTTTTTGCCTGAGGTGGTTTCAGCCCTCACCCTTAATCAGGATATTGATCTACCAGTGTATTTCCCACGGTACTCTAATCGAGGAGAAGCCCTTCTGCACACCCTTGATGTGCATCGGTGCCTCAGATACTACCTGACCAGAACCAAACCGCTCCGAAAGTCGGACCAACTTTTCGTCTCCTTTGCTCACAGGATGAAAGGAGCTCCTGTCTCCAAACAGTCACTCTCTAGGTGGCTCATCCAGTGCATCACTTTCTGTTATGACAAGCGCAATAAACCCTTGCCGGGCGCGGTCAAGGGTCATTCCACAAGAGGGGTGGCTACTTCATTTGCGGCATTAAAGAACGTCTCCACCTCAGCTATTTGCGCTGCAGCAACTTGGAGCTCTGTGCATACCTTTATCAGGCATTACAGCCTAGACATTGCATCGAGGCGAAGAGCGGGGTTCGGTCTAGCCATCCTTCAGGGACTTCTGTCCTAGGGTCGAGTAATGTCGAGGTCTCTACCTTTCCTCCTCCCAGTGGTGCATGATTGCCACAATTGCTTGGAAATCAGTCCTAATGGTGTAACCTGCTGCAAGAGCTGTGTCTCAAAGTAAGATTGTACAGTTAGGTAAGAACTTACCGTAACAGTAGATGTTTGAGAACAGCTCTTGCAGCAGGTACCTTCCCACTCACCATCCCCCTTTTTGGAGGTAGGTCATAGTCAAGCTCCCATCTTATGGGATGGGACATTCCTATTCACTAATCTTTGCCATCTGGTGGTGGATCCTCGGTCTCCTCTTCTTCTGATGTCATCCAGCGGCCGGGAGTCTCCAGTGGGAGAACCGAAGATTATGGGGGGACCGCCTCCTTGTGTGCTACGCCCAACGTCAGGGGCAGGACCGACGTTGGGAGGCAGTCCCTGCTGAAGACTGCTAGCTAGAAAATTTCCGTGGGGTCCTGGCACCTGCCATCTTCAGTCCTAATGGTGTAACCTGCTGTAAGAGCTGTTCTCGAAGATCTACTGTTACGGTAAGTTCTTACATAACTGTACTTTTCTGCCCCACTGGAATCATTATTTCTTGAACAGTAACATATCTTAAATTGTTGCTTGATTGTATTTGTCTTGAAATGAAGAGTGGGAGATTATAGATGGCTTTTTATAATAGAAGTTTGGAGTGTCAATTGTAGGGCTGGAACAGCTTTTTCAAATTTGACATTTTTGGTCAGTTTGCCTTTAAAAACATCTGGCAGGACCATAAAATCTGCTCAGTTATGGTAATTTACATTGTGTAAAACGTTTTAAAATGCAAGTTGTCTTTTTCCCCTCCAGCTCATAACAATTTTTGCTAACAAAATTGCTGACAGGGAATCAGATTGGTACCCATCTTGTTTGCTCAAGAGACTGCTTGAATAAATCACAGATGTATTTTCTTTTTGCTTTAGTTTTTTATACCTCAAGATATGTACCTGTTACATTAATGCACAAGATTACAGTGAGCCTGAATGACAGTAATCTTTCAGTCTGACAAAAAGGTCAAATTAAAATGTTATGCTTTTTAGCCTCAATAAGTTTAAATGGATTGATGTCAACTCTGGTAGGCATACTCCTTGCAGGAACATACATAAAATATGTTTCCTCCATTGCTTCATAATTGGATTTTGCCCACACCTAACACTCATTAAACATATCCAGACGCACCGCGCAGTCTGTGGCTGTGTGACACTTCTTTATTAAAGCTGCTACATAAAATACAAGAATGTGTGTTATAGTACAGATTATCTGTGGCAGTTATTTTTATTGCAGATTTGGTAGATGTTTAGTTCATATAGGTGATGATGTCAAAGTAGAAGAAGATGATGGTATTTCTGGCTCATGAAACCATTTGAAAAGCCACCATTGTACTCCACATAGTAGAAGACATCTCCCTCTACGGCATCATTTCATTTCAATTATAAAAGTGATTTAGCAAAATACATTCAGTTCTACTCTAATAGAACATAGTATTGTAGAGTTGTATCCATAGAAACGGTAGTTCACTCGAGGTTATGGTAATGTTTTATAGTGTGTGCAGAAGGAACATGAAAGGGACAAAAACCTAGGCAGAGCAGCAGGACAAAATGTCTGTCTTGAGAAACCTTTTGCACATTGAAGAGGGTAATAATTGAATGATGTAGCAGAGTTCATTGCCTGAAGCAGCCCCAGTACTACCTACACTGTAATTAGGGAGCACAGAACCGAAAGAGGGAGTATGTTCCACCCAGAAGGCTAATGAAAAAGCTGGGCTGCCTTGGGGGAGGGAACAAACTGACCAGGTGGATAAGGAACTGGCTGGGGCACATGCAGAGGGTGGTTGTCAGTGAGGTGCACTCAGAGCCCAAGGGAGTCACTTGTGGAGTACTGCAGGGATCAGTTCTGGGACCAGTGCTCTTCAGTATCTTCGTCTGCGATGTAGGAGAGGGAACACAGAATAAGGTGTATCTCTGCTGATGACACTAAGAATAACCACTTGTTTGCCTGACTCAGACAGTTTTCCCTAGAGACAGCTGTTTTTATTTCTGTGCCTTTCTCTTAGAAAGGCGGCAGCAAGTAAAAAATCATTATTGGGCACTAGGACTTGGGAGATGCTGCCACTTGTAAGGTTGGGCTAAAGGATGTCCCAACATCATGGTGTCGCATGCTGAGCGATGTCCGTTCAACCCACCATCCCGTGACATGCTGTTCTGTGCAGTCAGCAATTTCATTAAGCAGCAGAAATGCAAACAGAGCTACAGTAGAACTAGACTGTGTATGTGTTCCTTGTCATCTTGCATGCACTGTTGCCAGTCTTTCTGTTGGTTCCTGCACTGTATACCACATTTGTCTGCGTGCAGTACATGGTGCAGAGGTGCAAGATGAATTCTTGTTCACAGGAAGCAGAGTTTTGGGGGTGCAAATTAAAAACTTTTCAGAACTGTCTACAAACTGTGATGGGAGTGGGTAACGCTAATTAAAAGCCATTGTATAGGCTAGAAAACAATGCTTGAAAACCCTTTCAGACCAGGCAGTCATGGCAGAAAAAAGAGTGTATTTAGGGACTAGGAGAGGAACTTAAAGAGCTGAGGCAGCCAATTAAAAGCCTTTGTCAAGGTAGGAAGGGTTTCAGAGAGGAGGAGGAGGAGGAGGAGGGGAGGATGGTTAAAAGCCATTTTCAGGGTTACTAAGTTGGGGGGAGGGGGAATTTAGTATCAGGGATATACACAGGAGCAGAGGAAGCCGATCAACTTATCAGTGCAGAGGCAGAGCAGAAGGGAGTTAATTAGAACCCTTGTCAGGGCTATTGCTAAACAGGAGGGGAAATAAAAAGTCTTTATCAGGGCAGTGAACTAGGGGAACATCTGTTGTTAAGTGTATTTCAGGGCTCTATACCAGTTGCAGTATTTAGTAGCTTTTTGTAGGGCACTGTAACTTGCGCCGCCCAGAAATCAAAAGCCAATTAGCCCGGGGAGTAGGGCGAGGGCCTTGTTGGGTTGTTCAGCCCAACAGCCAGGTGACTGACCAAGATGTCAACACAGGCCAATCAGCACTGGCAACTGGAAGGTTTAGAGAGAGCTGGAATAAAGGGGAGGCACTGTTCCTCTACGTGGGTACCACTGGGTGATCAACAGAAAGAGACAGACAAAAAAGAGTCAGTGTCAACAATAGTTTACTGAATTTCAGACAGAACCCTAATAAACATGGGGAGGTAGGGAGGGTAACTATACTAAAATGGGAAGGGAAGAGAAGACAAAATATGGCTCTAAGAAAAAGTAGATTTTCAACAAGGTCCACAAGAGTCTCAAGGTTGACGGCCAGAAGAACAGTACACCACCAGTACTGGGTCTGCCGAATTCTTGATCCCGACACCACGAATGTAAGTGGTGGGGCAACTGCTACGGTGCCGGCCCTCTTCTGGCCACCCATGATGGCCTCAACTTGTGCCCGAAGTGACTCCCTGTCTGCATTGGGGCTAACTGCTATGGCGCCTGACCTCTTCTGGCCACTCTTGATAGCCACAACTTGTCCCCAGCGTGACTCGCTGTCTGTGTTGGGGCAAACTGCTATGGCGCTGGCACTCTTCTGACCACCCTCGATGGCTGCAACTTGTCCCCGGCGTGACTCCTTGTCTGCGTTGAAGTGAACTGCTACCCTGAGGATTACTCTGGCTATATAGGATGAAACAAGCAGGAAGGAGTCAAAGCTGAGGATCAGGATTCCCTGAGGATGGAGAACAAATTAAGAAAATGGCAGCCACGAACACACTTGGTTATGATGGACTCATCTCCCGGCGGATGTCTGGGAGGGACAGATGAGGCACTTTCAAGTCGTCTTTCTTAGAGGATGCTAAGGAACCGGCTGCCGCGACTCTTCAAAGGACATTGATTTCTACTACGGTGGACGAAAGGGCAGGAAGATGTTGAAGTCTTCTGTTGGCTGAAGATGGCTATGGCGAGGAGTCAATGGAGGCTGAAGATTGAAACCCAGACCTGATACTGCACAATGGTACTTCTTTTATCACGATACAAGTCACTGGAATGTTCACTTTCAGAGGCAGTTTGCCTGGAATGGGCACACTGCAACAATCCAGGGCAATTGTTCACTTCCAGGGGCAAATGGTCAGAATCCTAATATTTTGCAACACAGTCTCAGTGCTTCTTTCAATAAACACAACACTTGAGATGCTGGAGGAATAAACAGTTCGTAGAAACAGTACAACAGCTGATAATCACTTCATAACAGGTTGTATGCTTAAGCACCCCTTAGTTGGACCCTTTTCCTCTTGGGGTCTGTCTTAGTTAGGATCTGACTACCCCATAGCACCTAATTGTAGTTGTCCCAGCTGCTTAGCCTAGTTACACTAATTGCCAGTAAGCCTGCTCCCCTATTCCCAATGGGCTGGGATGCCCTCGCTTTACTGGGCCTGGTGCCCTCTTTACTGCTGGGCCTGGTGCCCTTTACTTTACTGGGCCTGGTGCCCCTTTACTACTACGGGCCTGGTGCCCTTTTTAGTGCTGGGCCTGGTGCCCCTTTACTACCATGGGCTTGGTGCCCTCTTTACTGCTGGGCCCGGTACCCCGAAACCTGTAGGCCCAACTTGGACAGGGCCCCTTTAATTCTCTAGACTGGCTGACCCTGTACTGGGCCACTTTAAGATCTGGGCCTGCTACTGGGTCACTTTGAATCTTGAGGGCTGCTTAGCACTGAACCCCTTTAAGAACCTTTGGGCTGGCTGCTTTAAATCCTTTAGACCCGATTGAGCCTGCTGTCACTTTTCCCTTTCTGTCCCACCTTGTTCCAGCCCCTTATGGATATGTAAAAGGCCTTCCCTTGGCCTTATCTACTGGTTCCTCCCATGGGCGTTACTCACTCCCACCCCTACTGAATAATTAATTTAGGGTCCTGGCTCCCAACCTTTTCGCGGTGCTCAGCCACCCCACCAAGTGCCTTATGTGCTAACAAATCAAATGAAAAAAAAAGAAGTCTTTACTTTCATTCAGGTGGACAGCACGAATCGTATGCTGCCGCCAACTCACCACTGTTCTGACTGCTGAACCAGGATCGGGAGGAGACGGGAGGCGGGAGGTATTCTGGCAGTGGGAGGGAGTTAATCGGGTGACAGAGAGGACATCAGGGGGCCTTGGAAGGCTGACTGTGAAGCGACGATGCAGCCCTTGCTCAGCCACCAACGAGGGACAGAGAAAGCTATTCAAAATTAAATAGGGGCAAAACAAACAAACGGGCGGGGCTGTCAGCCCAACACAAACACTGCGGCTGGTTTCTTTACTTTTCAGTGCCCTGATGGCACCATGGACCGAACAGCGTCTTCTGGATGGCTTCATCAGCTGGAGCCAGAGCAGGCACGCAGCACAGCCCTTGGGGAATGGCTTCAACATACCAGGTAAGCCTTCCTGGTTCCCCTTAACTGTCTGCGTCCTCTCTTCTCCACAGCTAGCAGGAACGGTCCCCAACAATTAAAACAAATTTCAAAACCACTGCTTCTAGTTCTAGAATGGTTGGATTGAAATGCTATGCAGGAGCAGATCAGCACAGCATTCCATCCCAGCCATTGTTGCTGCTTTCCTGAGCAGCTGGGGGCACGGTATTTTCCTGTTACAGCACCTTACAAGGGTCACCAACAGTTATTAAGCCCTTTTCAAAGCACTGTACCGCTGAGAGCACACCGGTTATTCAGGGTGTTTCAGCTACAGCCCTGGAGCACCTAACACTTTAGTAAACTCTCACAGTATAATCCAGCCTTGGTGTATGTGTACAGTCTTATTTTCTGTTTGTTTTTAGTTATTAGTATGAGTTGAAACAGAACTGTTAAATTAGTAAAACAAAAAAATCAACTGGACAGGTACAGATTCTGTGGGACAGGCAAAATGAACATTATACCTGTCCCTTGAGGAACCATCCACAATAAATAATTTCTAGCTCTCGGCAAAGTGGACGCGGAGAAGGGAGTTATAACAATGAAAGGAAACTTAAAAAAATTGGATAAGTGGTCCAGATTATGACAACTGAAGTTCAGTGCAAACCAGTGAAAAGTGTTACACATTGGGAGAAGGAACCCAGAAATGAACTACTGGATGGAAGGTGTAAGGGTGGTGCAGAAACATAGAATTTGACAGCATACAAGGGCTGCTTGGCCCACCCAGACTGCCTATACTTTCACCATAGACACTGCATGGTCTACAGCTCTCCACATTTGCTTTCCACTAAGATTCCCCTGTGCTGATCCCATGTGTGCTTGAAGCCCACTACTGTTTTTGCACCACCACCTCCTCTGGAAGACTTTTCCAGGTATCCACCACTCTTTCAATAAATAAGTTATTTCCTCACATCTCTCTTGAATTTACCCCCTTCCAGCTTCTTTACATGTCCCCTTGTTTCCATGCATCTTTTTCTATGACAAATGCTCCCCTCCCATGAGGTATTTATAAGTTTCTGTCATATTCTCCCTCTCCCTTCTTTCTTCCAGGGTGTACATATTAAGGTCTTTCAGTCTCCCCAACAGGATTTTTGATGCAGACCCTTCACCGTGTTAGTTGCCGTCCTCTGTACTCCCTCCACTGTCCTTCCTGAGATCTGATCTCCAGAACTATACACAATATTCAAGGTGGGGTTTCTTCAGTGATCTATACAGTGGCGACACCACCTCCTTCCTTCTGCTGGGGATACCCCTCCCTGTGCACCTCAACATCCCAGTTGTCTTACCCAGTACCTTGTCGCACTGCTTAGCCACCTTGAGGTCATCACATGTGTGTACTCCCAGGTCCCTTTCCTGTTTGGTAACTGTCAATAATTCTTCCATTTTGTATTCTGCTTCTGGGTTTCTGTGCCCCAAATGCATGATTTTACTTTTTTTTTTTTTTTAACATTGAAACACAGCTGCCATTCCCTGGACCACTCTTCCAAGTTTTCTAAGGGCATATTTTTTTCACCCCATCTGGAGTGTCCACCCTATTGCAAATTTGAGTCTCATCCATAAAGAGAGCTTTTCTTCCAGATCATCTGCAGTGTTACTTATAAAGATATTATAGAGGACTAGTCCCAGTACTGAGCCCTGTGGCACCCTGCTGGTCACGCTTCCATCCCTGGAGTGCACTCTATTTACCACCCCCCTCTGTTGTCTATGAAGTAACCAATATTTTTACCCAGTTTACCACCTTTGACCCACCCCTAAGCTACCCAGTTTCTTTATGAGCCTCCTGTGTGACAGTGTCAAAAGTCTTACTGAAATCCAAGTAGGCCACATCCACTGTCCCACAATGATCTATTTCCCCAGTCACCCACTTAAAGAAATCTGTCAGATTTGTCTGACATGAACCTCCTCACAGTGAAGCCATGTTGCCTCGGGCCTTCAACCTGCTGGCTTAAAGATATTCCACAATCCTTTGTTTTAGCAGTGACTGCATTAGCTTTCACACCACTGATATCAAGCTGACTGGCCTAGAGTTGCCAGCGTCCTCCCTGCTACTGCTTTTGTGAAGTGGGACTACATCTTCCCTCCTCCAGTCCTCTGGTATCACCCCTCTTTCCAGTGAGTTATTAAAAAGGACTGTCAGAGGTGCAGCCAGTAAAAAAATGAGGAGATAGACATGAGTGTTATCTTTAGTGACAGCCTCAAGTCCACTGCTCAGTGCAACAATGTGTACAGGAACGCAAACAGGATGCTGGTATGTTTAGGAACAGGATATGATAGTAGGGGGAACAAGGTGATACTGTCCCTGTAGAGGTTCCTGGTAAGGTCGTACCTGGAGTACTACACTTGGTTCTGGAGTCCACATATCAAGAAAGACAGGGACTACATAGAGACCATACAAAGGAGGGGCACAAAAGATGATCAAGGAGCAGCAAGTTATGTTGTAGGAAGAAGATTTGGCAGACCTTAACATAAATAACAGAGGCCAGAAGGGAAAGTTCTTGTTAAGAATCAACTGGGTGGATTCTAAGACTTGCTCATGAGAACAAGGTCACAATGACTAGAGAACACAGGTGAAGACTGGTTGGGGGGGATTCAGGAGGGGCGTAAGGAAGTTCTTCACTGAATGAGTGGTAGACGAATGGAACAGACTGCCCAGTGACGTGGTTGAAGTGAAACCTGTGATGCGGCTTAAACTTGGCTGGGACAGATATAAGGGAATAATGGGGCCCACAGACAAAAGAGGGGAAGCAATACCAGGAGAAGGGGGTGGCGATCAGCCAGCAGGGCTATCGGATCTCTTTATTGTTTCTATAGAGGTTTTTCTCCCCGGCCTTCATGTCTTTCTCCAGGATATACCCTGATCCCAGTGACATACACCATCAGGCCTGCAACCTCTGGCTCCCCTGGACCCCAGTTACCCAACACTTACCATGACAGCTTACCTTCCATATCAGGGGCTCTAAGGGGAAGGCTGAACTCCTCATGCCCTGAGGCAGTCCAAATCCAGTGTCAGCATGCACTAGAATCCAGGGGAATCTCAAGACCTCAGACTGTGATACAGATAAGATGGAAGTGTTTTTTTTTTCTTGTGTTTGGTCCCACCTACCTCCCCCAACTCCAGTCTAGCATGTGGTCTTAGATGCACACTGCTGACCCTACAGTGGAAGCATGTTCCCTGGCCCAGCCACAGGGCCACCCTCCTAGAGTGAGGTGCACTGTCGCGCGGTAGCAGCTTCAACCCGACTTGCCCCCATGTGCAGTTAATTGAGCTTGCTTCTTAACTCTGGTCATCTGCACGACATTGTGATGCACTGCCGCTAGCATTCCGGCCTGGTATTAAGCTAAGCATGAAGCTAGGCATGGGCAGGCTGGATGCCAGTACAGTCTATGTTTCTATGTGCAAAGCAGGAAGAGGCTTCACTGTGCTAACCAAGAATAAGCAATATTTTCCTGGGGGAGGGGAATGAAGAGAAAATATTAAAGTCCTCAGCCCAATGTATGACCACAGAGAAAATAAAGTGGTGTGCCGGACCATGGCACGAGCATGCTAACTGCCAAATTTGCCGGTCAGGCGTGCAGAAAGAGGTAGGAACATCCAAGAAGATGCTTTCCTTCTCTAAGGAGAGGAGCTTGTAGACCCTTGCAGCCTGACTGCTCACCCACTGGTAGAGGAATAAAACCCAGGCAAACATAATGGGACATGCTCGCCCCTGGGTAGATAAAGCCCCCCCCCCCCACAACATCCATATATGGTTGCCTGCTGAGAATCCTGGGCTTTCCCCTTTACTCTGGAGTTTGACTCCTGGCCAGTATGGACCCAGATGTTAGACCCCTTTACAGGAGTCAAGCTGTGGGGGGCACTGTTAGGCGATCAGGGAAGGGATCAGGAAGGGGGCAGGCATCTTCCTGGGCAAGCAGAGGATGCAGAAGCTGGAAAGAGGCACAGAGGACTGTGGCCCAGGTGTGGATTGGAGTAAAGAAGTGTATTTTTTTTTAAAAAGCTACGTTGCATAAACAGCAGAATCAAAATCAACGTTGTAGTATTATTTATATTAAGGTATCTTTTCATGCATCAGGATATTGCATAATGATTTAGTTATTGAAAGTCCAGTAGAATAGTAAGTACCAGGCATTTGCCCCCAGGCAGTGGCCAGTGTATTGTGCACAATATTCTCCAGCTGACAAAGTACAATGACAAATAAAAATTAAAAAATGCTTTTTTTTCTTGTCATCACCTAGCAGCCAGATGGTTTAGATTTTAGTCTGAAATTTTCAGGGTAGAAAGGGATTGGCCCACAGATGTGCCTTTCGCTGGTTTGGTGAAAAATATGAATCCATTGCAAAGTTATTAAATGTTGAAATTTTGGTTCTGAGCATTCTCAGCACAGTCTTTTGGATAGTTGCTTGGAACGAAAAAAGAATTTGGTCCTTACGAAACAGGATCCTTTTTTGTATGGGGTAATCCTTTTTCATGAAGAAAAACTCACAACACATGTATCTTGCTCATCGGAGGTTAGGTGGATGCTGTACTTAGTTTGTGGATAAATGACCCAGAAATGTCTTTTTTTAACATTTAAAAATCATTTTTCATCAGCCAGTTTTCCTTTTTTGCATAGGCATACGAAAAATGAAAAAAATAATTGGTCCATACGAAAAAATGATGGCTTGTGACCCTCTGTAAAAAATGTATGCCATTGCATATAATCAAATGTTTTTAATGTACATTTTTTTTCCCTAGTAGTTCGCTCCACTCAGCAAGCTAGTATTTGCCTGCCCTGTACCTATTCCTTTATATGTATTTCCCTACCTCTGTTTATAATTTGTAACCCCTTTTAGTTTGACCCTTTCTTCAGTAGTAAACACCTGTACAACTTGACTTTTGTAAATATTTTGTACATCTGGATGTTTGTGAAAATGGGCATTTTTGCTCACATTTTCTCTAGTATAAAATAAAAATTGATTGACTGATTGATGGCTTCATATGTAAAAAGAATGGGACAAAAATAAGTTCAAATTCTTTTTTTGTATAAAGGCATCCTTTTTCATATTTTTTTTTCATTCATATGAAAAAATAATGCCCTCATATGAAAAAAGATTTTGGACTTAGTTTTTTTCCTCTACATTTGAACTTCAACAAGCCATACATAACTCCTTCAGTATTTGGACTTAAGGGACCATCTACATATCAAAACATTTGTCTTAGTGAGTATTGCAGGAATAACACATACCTCCCCCAAAACATTTATGGGCAATATAAATAAAATAACAAATGAAAAATCACATGGGATAACACTGGAATTTCAACATGCCATAACTCCCTCAATGTTTATACTTAAGGGACAATCCATTAATCAAAACAAAAGTCTTAATGAGTATGACAAGCATAGCATATATTTCCCCCATTAACATTTAGGGGCAATAAAAAAAGGCATTAAAAATGAAAAATTCAAATTCCCATAAGAGAACATTGGAACTTTAACAAGCCATACAGTGAAGGAAAGAAATTGCTGTTTTGGCAGAAATGAAAGCGCATGTCCCAGAGGGTCCTGCACTTCTGTAGCAACATATATGCATGCATCTATGGATAGATGGAAGCCGAGGGCCCTGCGCTCCCACAGGCAAATGATGATACGATTATACTATCTCAAAAAGTAAGACAATTCATTGCAAATGTACTAGTTAGGGATAAACCAACAAAAGTAGGGAAATGTGACATTAAGGTTCCCAACCCTAATGCCCCACTCCCACCCTGCAGGCAGCAACAGGAAAAACGATTACTATTTGACCTCTCTTGCATCTTCACAAATCTGGCATTGGGTGTTCCTTGGGATTATCAACCCTAACACTCACTGCATTCTCATATATTGTACACATTTCATCTTATTTACTAATGGAATTGGGTGAGTGTTACAGTTCACACCCCCAAGGCACACCCCATGCCTAATTTGCAAAGACACAGGAGAGGTCAAATAGTAATGGGTTTTCTTGTTGCTATCTGCAGGATGGGGGTGGGGCACTCGGTTTGGGAACCCTAACACCACATTTCCCTACTTTTGTCAGTTTAACCCTAACTAGTGCATTAACAACGTTTTTTTGGAATGAATATATATACATATATATATATGTATATATGTATATGTATATATATATATATATGTATATATATATTATGGTAGCACGGTAGTGCTACCTTAGTTAGGGTTGAAGAGTCCTTTACATATTAAACCCAAAATGTTGCACCTTAATAACTTTGCAACTGTTTGTGGATTTGCCTGAAATTTGGAATACACGATCAAGACCCATACGCCTTGGGATCTGCCAAGTTTTGTACTGGTTGGATACACAGCTGTGGGTTATTAAGCGTGATCTGCGGCGTGCGTTTACGCTTTTTCTGGAATTCTACGGTCACACCTACAGGTCGCACGGTTTGTGCAACCGGCCCGAAATCTTCAGGGAACGTGCAGCCGGGGTCCCCGATGTGCCTTTCAAAGATTTCGTGAAAAAATATTAAAATGTTCAAAAGTTATGGCAGTCCAAACTTCTGTGTTTTCCCATAGGATAACATTACGGTGTTCACCGCGCCTTTGAGGGCCCGTATCTCGAAAACGGTGCGAGATACGGAATTTTGTCAAAAAATTAAGGGCTATGTATAAAACTAGCCAGGAAAGTGATAATACATATGACTTTTACATTTTTTTTCTATGTTGTACGGTTACTGAGATATAAGCAATTTACTATTACAACTACTGATTTTTGTGTTCCGAGAGTCATTATTTTGCATACATTCTTTCTACTCACTGTCTTTCTCTATACAGCTTTTGGGGAAAACCAGCCTGTGCGCTTACATTACTCTTACCATTACCGTTTCTGCTTGCGGTTCCGTACCCGGTTCACTTACCATTCACGTTGCCACCATGTGCGTTACCCTTTGCATTTTCATTTGCGGTTCCGTTTCCATTGTTTTTAACATTTCTGTCTACAGTACTGTTCCTCTTTCTGTTTCGCTTTGCGTCACCATGCGCATTACGATTTGTGTTTGCGGGCACAATGTTACAATGCGACAAGACATCACCCCTGCTCCCGCCGCTGCATTACATTCACTATTTCTCATTATCATTCTCAAAAAGAAGGGAAATTAGAGGCAAAAAACTCTGTTTAATGCATCAGTTAGGGTTGTTCCACAGCGACCAAAGTGAGGAAATTCGATGTTAGGGTTGAAACCCCCTTTGCACCCCTCCAGCCCACCCCCCAACTGGAATCGGGGTGTGCATTGGGGTCATCGGTCCTAACTGTCACCCCATTCTCCTATTCCTCAGCTTCTTTCCACATGTGATGGGGTGACACTTAGGGCCGATGACCCCAATGCGCACCCCGATTCCAGTTGGGGGGTGGGCTGGAAGGGTGCAAAGGGGTTTCAACCCTAACATCGAATTTCCTCGCTTTTGTGTGGAACAACTCTAACTGATGCATTAAACGGAGTTTTGTGCCTCATACACAGTGCCTTCAGAAAGTATTCACCCCCCTTGGATTTTGTCACATTTTGTGATGTTGCAAACTCAAATTAAAAATACATTTATATGGGATTTTTTTATCACATATCTACACAA
This sequence comes from Neoceratodus forsteri, assembly GCA_016271365.2. Taxonomy (NCBI): domain Eukaryota; kingdom Metazoa; phylum Chordata; order Ceratodontiformes; family Ceratodontidae; genus Neoceratodus; species Neoceratodus forsteri. Next base: position 1,737,579,776 of record CM057449.1, read on the forward strand.
ATTACTCTATAATGTCAAAATGGAATAAAACTTCTGGAATTTTTTATACATGTAATTTAAAATAAAAACCTGAAATGTCTTGATTTGATAAGTATTCACCCCCTTTGCTATGACACTCCAAACTGAGCCCAGGTGCATCCAATTTCCTTGTGATGTCACTCTAAAACTTGAATGGAGTCCACCTGTGGTCAGTTCAAGTGGTTGACATGATTTCAGAGGAAATACACCTGTCTATATAAGGTCCCACTGTTGACAGTGTATGTCAGAGCACAAACTCTACCATGAAGACCAAGGAGCTGTCTGTAGAACTCCGTGATAGAATTGTGAGGAGGCATAGATCTGGGGAGGGGTATAAAAACATTTCTAGGGTGTTGAAAGTTCCCAGGAGCACAGTCAAGTCCATCATTAGGAAATGGAAAGATTATGGAACCACCCAGACTCTTCCTAGAGCAGGCCATCCTCCCAAACTGAGCAACCGGGAAAGAAGGACCTTGGTCAGGGAAGTGACCAAGAACCCAGTGACCACCCTGACAGAACTACAGAGTTCCATGGCTGAGATGGGAGAACCTGTCCAGAGGACAACAATCTCTGCAGCACTTCACAGATGTAGCCTCTATGGGAGAGTGGCTAGACGGAAGCCACTCCTGAGAAAAGGCCACATAATAGCATGCCTGGAGTATGCAAGAAGGCACGTTCAGACTCTGAGACCATGTGGCAAAAGATTCTCTGGTCTGATGAAACAAAAATTGAACTCTTTGGCCTGAATGCAAAGCACTATGCCTGGTGCAAACCAAATACAGCTCATCACCCATGTAACACCATCCCTACCATGAAGCATGGTGGTGGCAGCATCATGTTATGGAGATGCTTTTCAGTGGCAGGGACTGGGGCACTTGTCAGGATAGAGGGAACAATGAATGGAGCCAAATACAGGCACATCCTTGAGGAGAACCTGTATCAGTCTGCAATAGACCTTGGACTGGGGTGAAGATTTACTTCCCAGCAGGACAACAACCCCAAGCATACAGCCAAAGCAACACTGGAGTGGCTTCAGAACAAGAAGGTGAATGTCCTTGAGTGGCCCAGCCAAAGCCCAGACTTGAATCCCATTGAGAATCTGTGGAAAGACTTAAAGATTGCGGTTCACCGACACTCCCCATCCAACTTGACAGAGCTTGAGCAAATCTGCAAGGAAGAATGGGCGAAAATCCCCAACTCCAGATGTGCAAAGCTGATACAGACATACCCAAGAAGACTCAAAGCTGTAATTGCTGCCAAAGGCGCTTCTACAAAGTATTGACTCAGGGGGGTGAATACTTAAGTAAACAAGATATTTCAGTTTTTAATGTTTCATAAATTTTTGTCACACAATGAAAATATTTTTGACCCTTTTTATGCTGCGTGAATCAAGGGGGGGAAATAATTTCAGTGCATTAAAAATTCTGGTAGTAACACAACAAAATGTGACAAAATCCAAGGGGTGAATACTTTCCAAAGGCACTGTGTGTGTGTATATATATATATATATATATATATATATATATATACAGTATATATATATATATATATATATATATATATATATTCTTTACAAAAACTTTGTTAATGCACTACTACTACTAAGGTTCATACTAAGGTTAGAGGAGCTAACAAGGTCTGATCAGACCATTGTTTGCTCCTTCCCACTTACCCATAATATGCTTTACTATTTCCTTCTAGTATGTGCTTATCCAACCTTCTCTTAAACTGTACCTTTGTATTGCTAGTTACCACCTCCCTGGGCAGCCAGTTCCATGGCCTCACCACCCTCTGCGTAAAGAAAGCCTTTCTTGTATTTGTATGAATTTTTTTTTACCTCTGAACTGTAAGGGGTGACCTCTGGTACAGATTTCTGGGTTTTTTAATGTTAAGTTTAAATCCTGTAACATATTCTTGTTTTGTATTATATCATAACACATTAGTAAATCCCCTCTCACTCTCCTAGTCTCCAACAACATCAACCCCAATTTCCCCAATCTCTACTCATATGGAGTCTCTCTTATGTTAAACACCATTTTTGTGGCTCACCTCTGCTTTTTCTCCAAGGCATACACTCCACTCTTTGATATGGGCCCCCACACCTGACTACCATAGTCCAACATGGGTCTAACATATGCTTTATACAGTGGCATCACCACTGCTTCGCTTCTACTGCTGACATTTCATTTTGCTTTTGTTAGCACTTTGTTAGCTTTTGTTATTTGATTATTATCATGTGCCTGAAAGGTTAGTTTACTATTTATGATAATACCAAGATCCCTTTCTTCTCATTTCTTTAGGTTTTGATCATTTAAGATATAACTATGTTTATTATTTATTATACTAAGGTGTAGGATGCAACATTTATCCTGGTTAAAGTTCATACCCCTTTTATTTACCCAATCTTGGATGCTTTATGGTGGATCCCTTTGGATTGAGTCAACATTTTCTCTAGTTGTGGCTACGCCGGCTAGTTTTGTATCATCTGCATATTTACTGATCCAGTTTAAAGAATCCCTCCCCATCCTATCCATGAATATCCTAAACAGCACCGGGCCCAGCACTGACTCCTGCGGCACTCCATTAGTCACCGGTATTGCCTCCAACATATACCCATTTTTGCTGACTCTCTGGGTCCTATGCCTCTGCTGTGCATCTACCCATCCTATAACTTGTTCCCCGATATTTCTGTCTTGTAAACATTTAATGGTGTTGTGATGGGGCACTTTATCAAAGGCTTTAGCGAAGTCCAAATAGATACAATCCACCAGTTGTCCCCCATCCAAAGCTGATGATATTTTTTCATAAAAACACAACAGATTTGTAACACAGGACCTCTTCATGCAAAACCCATGCTGATCTCAAGCCACCTGGCCAGTGGCCTCCAGGTGAATATTTATATAATCTTTAATAATGGCCTCCATTAACTTCCTGGAACCGATGTCAGGTTTATGGGTGTATAGTTAATGTGGTCTGCCCTGTCTCCTTTTTTGTGTATTGGTACCACATTGACCATGAGCCAGTCCCTTGGCACAGTGCTTTCCATTAAAGTTTTTGTAAAGATTATTTTCAGTGGTCTAGCCACCTTTGGGGAAAGTATTTTAAGTAAGGCATTTGATATATTATCTGGCCCTGCAGAATATGTACTTTTTAGTCACTTTATTTTATCTGCAATTATGTCTTCTGTAATATTTGTACACGGTTCTAAAGTTTCATTCTTTATTTGCCCCTTTTTTGGTTTTTGTGAGAAAACAGATCCGAAATATTCATTGAATACAATCGCTGTCTCCCCTGGATCATTTATAATTTTATCCCTGATGGTGAATTAACAAAGACTATCGTTCGCTTTATGCAAAGAGTTTACATATCCATAGAATTCCCATCTTTATGTGCTGACCCTGCCAGTTTTTTTTTCCATTCTTTTCTTTATTAATTTCTTACATTGTCTCTGTGTCATTTTGAATTCCCCCCAGAGTTCCTGTGTTCCTAGTGACCTGTGTTTTCTGTATAGCCTTTGTTTTTTTTTAATAATCTCTTTATTGCTGTAATAAACCATTTTAGTTTGATACTTCCAGAGTTATACTTTTTTTAAATTTTTATCTCATATTTCTTTTATGGGATTTTTGATGCTATCCCACATCTTGTTTATTGATTTATCTGCTAATTCTGCTTCCCAGTCTACCCTTTCAAGTTCCTTCTGCATATTGGGAATATTGGCTGTTTTGAAATTATAGATTTCCCTGCATCCTTTTATTTTGGGGGTATATTCTTTAATAATACAAAATACACTGTTATGGTCACTATTTCCCAAGGGAGGTTCTACTGTGCATTTACTGATCTGTAGTTCTTTAGTTGTCAGTATAATATCTAGAATACGTTTTCCCCTAGTGGATTGGCCCACATTATGTGTCAGCCCTGATTGGTCTATTGTAGCCAAGAAGGATTTGCTGATTTGTTTAGTGGCCACTGCCTGACACCAACTAATATATGCGTAATTTAGATCTCCCATAATGACTACTTTTCCCATTTCACATGCCTTTACTATTTCTTTGTCTATTATTTGACTGACCTCGTCTCCTGTATCTGGAGGGCTATAAATAATCCCCAGTATGATAAATGTGTTGCTTTTTAATTCTATTCCGATCCTTAAAGTCTGTATTTCTGTGCCAGCTTCTTTAACTTTCTTTGAAATATTAATACTTTTAAGTTGTTTTGATATATATATTTTATTTATTTTTTTTATTTCAGAGATCAGAAATACCTTTGAGTCAAGGACTCCTTTACAAAGGTTCCACGTCACATATAATATATACAGAATATACAGTACAGTTAGGACAGTTACACAGTGCAGTACTTGTTACAGAGTAGAGCTATGTTAATAACAGGAGCAGTTAAGCTAACATACAAGAACTAGAACAGTTGAGGCAGTTGAGAGAACAACTGGATTTAACAACCCTGGGAGGGGGAGATTAAGAGCTGTAAGGAGAGGCAGGCCAGAGGCCACTGTCAGTAGTAGACGGAAAAGGTGTCACCGAATTATATGCTGCAACCCCCCCTTTTTTTTTATATATCCTATACACATGATAAAGTGTATATCCAGGTATTTCTCTACTCTACTCTAATTATCCCTGGCAGTACACCAGGTCTTTGTTAACCCAATGATGTCTATGTCTTTATGTTGGGTAAGCTGCACTTCTAGTTTTTTTTATTTTGGATGCTTCTAACGTTTGTTAGCTTGCATCTCAGGGTGCCTTTAATGTGTTTTTTTCTCTTACTTCTCTGGGGGTTGTTGCTATTTTCATTTTGCTTAGCCACTTGTGTATTCCTCCTAGGCTTCCTTATGCTGTTTCCACCTCCCCCCCCGACCTAGTTTAAATGTTAACTGATTTCAGTTTGAATACGTGTGTCCAGTGTAGTAGTCCCAGCTCTATTCAAGTGCAGGCCGTCTTTAGCATATAATATTTCATTTTGATAAAATTTTCCCCAGGTATCAAAAAAGGATATGTCCCCTTCTGCACACTTATTTGCTGTCCTGATGTTTATTCGTTTTATCATATGATTTTTCTCAATTTCACATTTTAATCTAGGTAATATTCCAGATATGACTGGTACCTGACCTGCCTTTTCATCCAGCTGTGCACAATCCCAGAGATCATCCACCAGGTCCTTTTCATGGTCCCTTCCGATGTTATTAGCCCCCACATGTATAACTACTACTTGACTACCTGGTCTAGTATCCATTAATTTTGGATGTCTTGATGCTATATCCTGTACTCTTGCACCTGGTAAACAATTGACTCTAATATTAGATTTTTTGTCTTGACATATTATGGTGTCTCTCCTCCTTAATATTGAACCCCCTGTGACTAGTATGCTTTTATCTCCCTGTTTGGCACCCTCGGATAGTTGGATGCTTTCTGTATTAACTGCTGCCTCCCCCACGCTGCTTCCACCTGCCGCCTCCCCCATACAGCTTTCTTCAGTTAGTGTGGAAAACTGGTTATATAGGGCCATTTCCCTACTTCCCAAAGCTCATCATCTTTTGTTTTTAGTCACTCTAGTGATCTGTGTCCAACCTATGTCCTGTTCCCCCAAAGTTTCCTCCTGGTCAGGGCCTCTCTGCTGCATTGTTTGCATAGGTTCTATCCCAGATTCATCCAGTACCCCAGTTTCATTTCTTCTGGTTAGTATACTCTGTATGTTGTTTAAATCCTCCTTTAATTGTTTTAGTTGCCTACAGTTCTTGCACATTCCATCCTCCTGTGAAATATTAGTTGGATTTGTTGTAAACATTTGACATGTTGCACACTGAAACACATTCTTCTTTTCTTTCATTGTTTTGAGCACTGCCTCTGTTTCCTGATTATACTCCATATTTGTAATGCCGACTTTCAGTGTACACTTACCCCACTTTGTCTTTGCCCCTTGTTTTATGTGCTGCCCTGTCCCCTCGTCCTCGCAGGACACACAATACATGCGCACTGACGTTTGTGTCTTTGTGCACATTTCTGCGTGCACCGCTGCTCACTGTGGTGCTACGGTTTTATCTTCCGAGGATTGGAAGTGCGTATCTCCAGTTCCGCGAGTTTCAAACCCAAGTAATGTTTAAATATTGTATATTTCTTTGCCAAAGGTGTGTGAAATAAGTAAACTTGTGGCCCAGTGCCACACCACTGTCACTTAGCACAAAATAGTTTTGGTTTTAAATATTTGTAGTCCATTAGTTCGTTCAGTGAACTACAAGAAATGCCCCGCTTCCTGTATCCTTTCACTGGGAGTCTTTGCAATTACAAGGTACATTAAGAAATCTTTTTTCCTTGCATGTTGTTGCTTTGCCTTGGCTCATGCACCAGTGACTAGCTCAGCAACCTTTAACAGGGAACCGACTTTGTTTTAGAAGCACCGTTCGCTGTGGCGCTACTGTTTTATCTCCAGTGGACCAGAAGTGCGTATCTCCGGTCCTGCGAGTTTCAAACCCAAGTGGTTTGTTCAGTGAACTACAAGCAATGCCCCACTTCCTGTATCCTTTCACTGGGAGTTTTTGCAATTACAAGGTACGCTAAGAAATCTTTATTCCTTGCTTTTTGTTGCTTTGCCTCTACTCATGTGTCGGTGACTAGCTCAGCAACCTTCAAACAGGGAACCGACTTTGTTTTAGAAGTAACCACTAGTTAGGGTCAAAGCGACAAAAGCAGGTAAATGTGGCATTACAGTTTCCAATCCTAACACCTCACCCACAACCACCAGACAGCAACAGGAAAAACCATTACTGTTTCACCTCTCTTGCATCTTCACTTATTAGGCATGGAGTGTGCCTTGGGATTGTCTGCCCTAACAGTCACCCCATTTGACCATGAAAGAAGCTGAGATGTGTAGACTATATGAGAATGAGGTGAACATTATGGTTGGCAACCCCAAGGCACACTCCATGCATGATTAGTGAAGAACATAGAGCCCTACACTTCTGCAACCCACCTGACAGCCCCATGAATTCTTGGCATCTGTTGCTACATGGAACTGCAAAGCATGCAAGGATTCTGCACTTTGATAGGTGGATGGAGTCTTCCCTTTATTCCCATGGGACCTACGCATCTGCAACTCATCACACAGGTCCTGAAGGGACCTGCATGAATGAGGATAAAATTCCACTATCTCAAAAAGAAAGGAAATTCTTTACAAAAAACTTTGTTAATGCACCAGTTGTGGTTCAAGTTAATACCACAAAAGTAGGGAAATGTGGCATTAGGGTTTCCAACCCTAACTCCCCACCTCCACCCCAATCCACAGAAGGAAAAATTGTTAGGATTTTGGGTCTCTGGAGTCTTGGTGAATTAGTGGTGAGGTCTTCCTTGGGGTTGTCGACCCTAATGCCCACCCTGTTCCCTTAGCAAACAAGGTCAGATGTGATCACCTTTCTTCACGCAGGGCCCTGCATGAAGAAAGCTACAACACATTGTACTGGCAACATGTTGTGCTTCATACTTCTCTACCTTTGAAGGGTGTATCAGTATGAGACACTGGCATAGAGCTGTACCTTGTGCTTCAGACAGGAGGCTACAAGATGGGGGGAAGAGGTGACCATTTGGATTGACAACCCCCAGGAAGACCCCACCACTGATTCGCCAAGACTCCAGAGACTCCAAACCCTAGTGTTTTTTCCTTTTGCTACTTTGGGGTTGCGGAATTTGGGTTGGAAAACCTAACACCACTTTTCGCTACTTTGTGGCATTAACTTGAATCCTAACTGGTGCATTAACAACATTTTTGTAAAGAATATATATAATTTAATTTCAGATCAAAATACAGTATCTCAAAGCACTTTTCAAAGTAATGAGTTGGATTATGGTAGCACAGTTATTGTATGCAGGGAGGGGGACCAGTAAGTTCTGGCTGTGTGCAATTGTAGTTTACAGCACAGTTTTGGCTATTTAGATTAATACCCGCTTCATTGAAAGGAGAAATGGTAGCTGGGATATGAGGGATATCCTCTTTTGTGTACGAACAGTGCTTTAAGATCTCAAGCTTTCTTCTAAACAACCACCAGAAACTGGCAGAGGTGACTTCAGTTTAAGATCTCATCTGAAGGATAATGAATGCATCCAGTAGGGCATCACTTGCCCACTTCCCAGTCCAGTATTTGCTGCAGTCCTAGCTTTGGGTTTGCAAGGACTTCTTGTACAGAGACACAAGTCATATGCAGTATTATTTTTTTAATTTTTGAGGAAGAAAAATTAAGAGTAACTGTCAGTTCTACTCATCTGTTACATTGTCTTTCATACACACTGTCTCAAAATACATACACCGGTGGTGCAGTGACTGTAAAACTGCAGATAGAACAACAACAGCCAACTCACAATCATGGAAATTACATCAGGATTCATTTTATTGCAAGAGGGAGCAGGACAGTTAGTGTCATGGGATCTCTAACATTCATCTGAAAAACCACAGAGGTGGACAGATTACCACTGAAAGTAGCAGTATTGCAAAACAAAAATCTCTACAACTGCATACTTACCAGTTGGCACAACCAAAAATATAAACATACCCTTTTTTCTTTCCATTGTATTTAATACCTGAAGGCAAATATTTGGTTTTGAAGCTTTTAAAATTTCCTACTTTCTTTCCTCTATCACCCCTGTAAAACTAAACATCTCGGCGTGGTGTTGAATTGTTTGCCATCAGAAATGTGTGCTTCCGCTGTCCTGACACATCTACTCTTAACATGTTAAGATAATTTAAATGGCAACATTTATGTATCATGGCCATCACGGCTTAAGGGCCCATGAAAAGTTCTAATAAGCAAGGTTTTTGGGTCACCTATAGTTGAAAGCAGTCCTGAAATATAGATGGCTAAGCCTGTTCTGTAGTTATACTACACTGCCACAATTTTAGGGAACATTGTGATGTTGTGGAGAAACAAACTATGCTCAATTACAGTATATGTAGTCAGTCATGCACAGCTTATTCTTGCGTGACATCACAAGGTTCCCTAAAATGGTGGCAGTGTATTATCAATGTTGAACAGACTTAGGCATCTGTATCTCATGACTGCTGCCAACTCCAGGAAGCCTGATGCCATGTTTAAATGAACCTCCCATGGGCTTTCAATCTGTGATGGCCACTTTGCGTGAATGTTCCCTTTAAGGTCAGAAGAGACTCTAGGTCCATCACGTGCCTCCCTGCTTTATAGACAGGTATGAATAAGTATGCCATATAAACATGTAGTAACTTAAAGGGGTTTTCTCCCTAACCACTCTATTACTTAGGGTATTCACTGATTCCCACAATAAGCAGAAATGTGTCCAGGCTTACTTTGAAGGCCTGTACTGTCTTCATGTCCACTTTCTCCACCAGTAAGCTATTCCACAGGTTCACCAGCGTCTGGGAGAAGTGCTTCCTAACATTACCACTGAATGTACCACCTCTGAGCTTCTGGGCATGTGCTTGTGTCCTGTTGGAGGACACCAGATCAGTTATTCTGGTCTGTTTTATCTTGTTGATACCCTTGAGTAGGTGGAAAACTGGGATCATGCCTCCTCTCCTCCAGTGTGAACATGTTACGGACCACCAGACTTTCCTCATAGCTTTTGTCTTCTATACCCCAGATCGTCTTGGTGGCCCTGTGTTGCACCCTCTCCATGGTCTCAGTGTCCTTTTTGAATCAGGGAGCCCCTGACTGCATGCAGTACTCCAGATGAGGCCTGACCAGAGCTTTGTAAAGAGGCAAGATGACTTCCCCGGTATGCTGTTTGCCACTTTTGATGTTCCCCAGCATTCTCCTAGCCCTCTTGATGGTGGCTACATACAATTTATAATGCTTCATCCCTTTGTCTATTATGACCCACAGATCCTTTTTCTCCTTCTCTGCAGAAACAGGAACCCCACACAGTGTGTGAGCCCTACTTCTATTTTCCTACCCAAGTGTAGCACCTTACATTTGGCTACCTTGAATCTTAGACCTCAGGAGCCTGATTGATCACCCAACTTGTTAATTTCTTCCTGTAGTTTATCCCCATCCTCAAAGGAGTCACAGTTTTTTCAAGATGGCATCCACGTGACCAGAAAAGTTGAGGTGTTGGTCGAGCCAAACCTCAAGATATCTAAAAGAGGAGGTGTCCTCTAGGGTAGTCCCATCAAGGGTATGGAAGGAGGGCAGGGAAGGAAGCCTTGAGAGTCTCTGCCTAGTGCCGAAGGTCATGGAGACTGTTTTCTTGTCATTAAGGAATACTTGATGCGAGCTTAGCCAGCACTGAACTTTGTCGAAATCATGCTGAAGATTGACTGCTACATCTGAGGGGGACTGGCCAGAGGCATAAAGGACAGTATCATCAGCATACATGTGAATGAAGGATGAAGTACATACTGATGGGAGGTCATTTAGGAAGATAGAGAATAATACTGGTCCAAGCACAGACCCCCGTGGAACTCTGGTGCTAATTTGTAGAGGAGGGGATATGGAGTCAGCTAGCCGGACCGATTCAATCCTGCCTACTAAATATGCACTAAACCAGATTGTGGCAGTGGCAGAGGCAGATAGGCGTGCTGAGGTGAGGGTGTTTAGAAAGAGGGTATGGGAGACTGTGTTGAAAGCCTTGGCGAGGTCGACAGATATAATTAGGCCATTGACCATCCCTGGAGGATGGAATCGGTGAGAGCCTAAGTAGGGAGGTGGTGGTTGAGTGGTTTTTCCTAAATCCAGATTGGAAAGGTGTGAAAAAGCAGGAGTCAGAGAGAAAGGAGGAGAGTTGAGAGAGAACCAGGTGCTCCTGTAATTTGGCCAGAATAGGTAATAGTGATATGGGGCGGTAATTTCCCAGTAAGGTGAGTCACCGCTCTTTGGAAGGGGAAGAAAGATGGCATGCTTCAAGGCTTTGGGGACGGGTGCTGGCGAGAAGGAGAGGTTTAGCAGAACAGACAGGGGAGCAGAGATGGCTGGGGCCACCAGGTATAATAGCATAGAGTCAAGTCCATCAGACGAGCCACCCTTAGTTGGGTTGAGAGTAAGGACAACATTTAGGGTGTTGTCTGGGGATAGATGCAAGAAAGAAAATGTTTCTGGTAGGGGAGATGTTGTAGGGATGTGGGTGGTAGCTGGTGGGGGAAAGAAGACAGGAGAGCGGAGGCACAGGACATAAAGTATGTGTTGAATTCGGCAGTGACATTAGGGTGGTCAGTTATTAGAGAGCTATTTTCTTTGATGAGTGGAGTTGGAGGCCTTGTTGGAGTAGAGACTAGGGAGTGGACAACCTTCCAGAATTTAGAGGGATTATTTATATTAGATTGGAACATGTGCCTGAAGTATTCGGCCTTTACCAGATGGATAGATTTAGTGCAGGAGTTTCTAAGGGCATGGTATTTTTCAAAGTCCTCAGGTAGTTTGAAAATTCTGTGGGTCTGCCATGGCTTGGTCATGGGTGCGTTGACAGGCCAGTAATTCAGGGGTGACCCATGGTAGGTGGTTTCCATGTACTTGGGCACATTTTAAAGAGGCATGTTGATTCCAGGTAGTAAGAAAGCAGTAAAATATTCAGACCTTTGTCAACTGTCTTTGCTGAAGCTAACAGGGACCAGTCAGTGAGAGTTAGGTCTTTTATTTTTTAATTCAGTTTTATTTACTGGGGACCCAGGGTATCTCTCTAGGGTACCGCTTGACACAGCCTCTACTTCCTGCCTGAAACCTCCTCTTGCTGGTCTCTATCCAGGCTGTCTCCACTCAGCCCCATGACTTGTCCAGCTCCCTGTGATCACCCCCCAGGAGAGGACCCACCCTTGGCGGCCTTTTCTGTAATTAGAGGGACAGCCGTGGGGACTGGTAGAGTGGGAGATCTGTGGAGGCAGGTCCGGTGTCGTGATATGGGCAGGTCTCTAGGCAAGGCAAGGCAAATTTTATTTCAAAAGACGCCCATTCTGGAGGCTCTGGGCGCTGAACAATTAGAATCACATACAATAACAATGACAGTATAAAATAAATTAAATAACACCACAATATAAAATCTAATAATAAATGTTCTACACTAAAACTCACTATTATAAAATTGTTATAAATAGTGTGCTGAGCAATCGATAATTAGGACTAACTATATAGCCAGGGATAAACATAGACACAAAAGTCAGACAGCAGATAAAATTATAAATCAGAGTCTGGGAAGGCCTGATTATACAGAAAGCCTTGAGGCAGGCTTTGAAAACCTCAACAGAAAGGGCCTCTCCACAGCTGGAGACAGCAGATTCCACAATCTGCAGGCTGTGACACTAAACGCTCTGTCACCAGCTGTTTTAACCTCGTCCTGGGAATCACAAGGAGGCCCTAGAAGAGGAGCAGAGGAGCTGGCCAAGACAACAGGTGTGAGAAGGTCCTTCAGGTAACCAGGGTCCAGGCCATGTAGGGCCTTAAAGGTGAGCAGACCCACCTTAAAGAGGACCCTCCACCTGACCGGCAGCCAGTGCAGTTCACGCAGCACCGGAGTGATGTGACAGTACTTATATTGCCCCATCAGCAATCTGGCAGCTGCGCTCTGCATCAGCTGCAGCTGGCAGAGGGTAGCTCCAAAGACCCCGAGATAGAGTGTATTACAGTAGTCAAGCCTAGACATCACAAAGGTGTGAACCAGGGTAGGGAGGTCAGGGATGGAACTTGGGGCTTTATCCTGGCGATATTCCTCAGATGATAGAAACTGGTATGAACAAAGGATGACACCTGAGACTCTAGGTCTCCTTCGCCTCCATTAGGCCACCAGAGTTTTTCCTTTTTCAAGTTGCTCCCCGGAGCATGGACATACAATGACGGCAGTGCACCTAACATGCAGCCATCCGCTGCTGCTCCGTCCCCAACATTGCGTCAAGCCTCACTACCTGTAGGGTCCCCGATCTCCACGAGGGGCCACTATGGAGCAAGGCATACCCTGGAACCCACCCCGGGAGGGGATAGCAGTCCTCCAGATGCTTGATTCCCTCCCTCTCCTGCAAACGACCTGAGTCCATTCCCGATCCTGGGTTGCTGGCGTGGTGCAAGGTGTGGCACCCAGCGCCTCAACCCTCAGCGACACTGGGCCAGCTGAGAATTAGGTCTTGATGGAGAGGGGTGAGGTCCAGAGATTTGTATGAGCGGATTTGTAGTACTTTGTGGGGGGCCTTACTGGGATGCATTGGGAGGGCACAAGGAGCAGATCAAGAGAGGTAATCCTCTCTTTGTACAAGACCTTGAATTCACCACAAAAGGTGGGGGACAAACTCCGGTAAAGCCTGGTACTGCTGGAAGAGCATGCCTGCTCCTAAATTTAAATATTCACCACACAACGCACTCAAGAAAGGACACCAGAGTGGTCCCATAAATCTTCTAAGCATGTGATTTACGAAATTTAAGCTGGCCATCCTGATGTCAGTACAGCTTATAACCAAAGTCAATCTAATCCATAGACCCTCTGGTCATTAATAATATGAATACAACTATGGAGGCCAGTAGTCATAAATGCTAGAATTAAAAAGAAATTAAAAATATATATATATACATATATATATATATATAATTATTATGGTCATAGTTAGGGTTCAGGAGCCATTTACATGTTAAACCTAAACTTTTGCACCTCAATAACTTTGCAGCCGTTCAACAGATTTGCCTGAAATTTGGAATACATGATCAAGAACCATACATCTTGGGATCTGCCAACTTTTGTATTGTTCGGATATACAGCTGCGGAGTTATTAAGCGTGATCTGCGCGCGCGTTTAAATGCTTTTTTGGAATTCTTCGCTCGTCTCTACAGGTCGCATGGTTTGCACGACCAGTCCAAAGTCTTCAGGAAACGTGCAGCCGGGGTCCCCGATGTGCCTTTTGAAGATTTCGTGAAAAAATATTAAACGGTTCAAAAGTTATTCAAAAAACAATTTCCCATTATAAGTCAATGGGAAAAGTTAACAAAAAGTGCGACAGTGTCGCAAATGCAGTTTTTACTTTGGCAAATGGCCCTTTTACTGTCGCAAATCCACCATTTTGTTTTCAGTTGGTCATCAGAAAAATGCTTGCCATTTAAATCTGGGACCCTCTAGCAACCTAATTATTTTTGTGTTCACCTAGTCGGGCCCTGAGGGTGCTAGGCATGTCTTTATTTTGGGGTAAAACACCCCAGAAATATGTTTTTCAAATTTCTGGAAAAAGTACTTTCACAAAGTACTTTCTCATTTGCGACAGTGTCGCATGAATTTGCGAAAGTTTTCGCAAAGTTCGATAGTACTTTTCCAGGCTGTGGGAAAATGACAGCAGTTCTTTGCCACCCTGCTGCAAAAGAATAGTTTGGTCTTTTGGGCTGAAATTTGGAAGGAACGCAGCCAACATCTCACAGATGTGCCTTTCAGTGTTTCGGTGAAAAAATATTACAGGGCGGCAAAGTTACGGCACTCCAAAGTTGATGCTTTTTCCCATAGGATAACATTATACATTACAGGAATCCTTTGCCGCTCTGCTGTAAAATAACGGTTTGGCCTTTTGGGCTGAAATTTGGAGGGAAGAAAGGCAACATACCACAGATGTGCCTGTCTGTGGTTTGGTGAAAAAATATTACAGGGAGCCAAAGTTATGGCACTCCGAACTTCTCTTTTTTTCCCATAGAATAACATTCGGCGTTCGACGCACCTTTCAGGGCCCGTATTTTGGAAACGGTGTGAGATACGGACTTTTCATCGGAAATATGCTTAGCCCCCTAATGTGGGCTAAGTACAAAACTAGCCATGAAAGTCATAAATCATATGACTTTAAAAAAAAATTTTTCTACTTCGTACGGTTCCTGAAATATAAGCAATTTTGTATTCCAACTCCTCATTTTCTGCTCTGAGACCCATTATTATGCATACATTCTTGGTACTCACTGTTTTTCTCTATACAGCTTTTGGGGAAAACCAACCTGTGCGCTTACATTACTGTTACCCTTACCGCTTCTGCTTGCGGTTCCGTACCTGTTTCACTTACTGTTCCCGTCTATGGCACCATGTGCGTTACCCTTTGCGTTTTCATTTGCGCTTGCATTTGCATTATTTTAACCATCTGTGTCTACAGTACTGTTTATCTTTGTGTTTTTGCTGCGTCACCATGCGCATTACCATTTGCGCTATGGCACCTTGTTACTATGACAAGACATCACGCTATGGGCCCCGCGCCCGCCGCCACATTACATTCACTATTTCATTATCATTCTCAAAAGAGGAAATTAGAGGCAAACAACTCAGTTTAACGCATTAGTTAGGGTTGTTCCACAGCAACAAAAGCGAGAAATTCTGTGTTAGGGTTAGCCCCCTTGGACCCCGCCCCACTAACGGCATCGGGTGCGCGTTGGGGTTGTCCGTCTAACTCTCACCCCATTCTCCTATATCTCTGCTTCTTCACACATCTAATGGGTGAGAGTTGGGCCGGCAACAAGCACACCCTGATGCCAGTTGGGGTGGGGTCCAAGGGGCTTTCAACTCTAACGCTGAATTTCCTCGCTTTTGTCACTGTGGAACAACCCTAACTAATGCATTAAACTGAGTTTTTGCCTCTAATATATATATATATATATATATATATATATATATATAATATCAAATGTTATTTTCTGTGTCAAAACCTTGTTTCCACATTGTATTAGAAAGCAAAACTGACACAAGGAAGCTAAAAGACCCAAATGTGTAACAAAAACAAATCATTATAAATCACCCAACGTGAAAAAACTAAATGTCAAATAGAAAAAAAGTGCCATGGATAAAAGCAATAGTTTAATAAGACACAGAGACTACAAATTAAGTCAAGAACTTTTTACTTATTGTCTATCAATATTCGTTTGACAAAAACAGACAAAGTATTGAGAAAAATGTCACTTACAGAATATGGACTAGAACAACTTGCTACATTGTGGGAGTCGTGTGCTGTGAAGCACATTGCAAAATACTCCACTAGGTGAAATGCGCTGAGTATGAAAAAATTGTACTCACTCAGACTTTAAATTAGAAGCACTGGAAATAACCGTCCTGGTGGCACTGAGGGTTGAGGTGCTGGACACCACACCTCACGCCATGCACGTGACCTGGGTTTGTGAATGAGCATGGGTCGTCGGGGGTAGGTCAGGGAGGAAGAGGATTGAGCATCTGATGGACTGCTCTTCTCTCTCTGGGGATTGTTTGTGGCTTGCATCGCTCTGCAGTGGCCCCCGATGGGAATCGGAAGCACTACAGGTGTGGTTCATCTAGGGGGCCGGAGTAGGGCAGATGTCGACATGTTGTGCCTTTGACATCGTTGCATGTCCATACACCAGAGGGGAAGAAAAACAGAGGAAAATGGCGGTTGGACGTGGCAGCTTGATGGCCCTGCTTCTGCACCCACAGACCTGGAGGAGCTGCACTCGGGTTGGATCCAGACATGGTGGGGGGTGTAGGGGACCCCCCCGTGGACACTGTGTGTGTGTGTGCCAGCCCAAGTAGCGTTGGCCTGCTGAGGTTCAGAGGGATGCAAGAGGATGGCAGCTGGACGATTGCTGATCAAGCTGCGGGAAAAAGTATGTCATGATTAAAAAAAAAAGGCATTGAAAATCGGTAATAGTTTGTTTTCCAAGTAATATCACCCTGCAGAGTGGGAAAAGCTTTCTGGAGACCAAGTGAGACCCCACGAGACAGCCAACTAACTGGAAATCCAGACTAGACAGTCACATTTGCAACAGAATTCATACCACAGAAACATAACAGGCATTTGTCAATGCTGAATGTTTGATGCTTGTTAAACAATTTTTTTTTTTTTATTTTGACCCCAACTTTTGAAGATGCTTGTTTTAGGATTCATTACATATCACATTTATGAGGTGGTATGGAAAAATGGCTATGTTGAAAGTTTTGAGTCAAAATATTGAAAATTATACAGTGGATTCTGAGAAAGCTAAAACCTGATTGGCTGACTGGCACCTTTCAGTTGTGGTAAATCCTGGTGTAACTGGTGCAAAAGGTGCCAGTCAGCTACATCTGTAATCGCCCCCTTTCTAAAAATCATTCAGACCACCCAAACATGACAGCCGATAAACCACCATGTTGGTTTGCCGCTGAACCGCAGTGGTAAACCCAAAATTCAAACATGAACCACTCTTTTGTAGTGATAGACACCTCCCAAAACAACTCAAGAGAAAAATAGTATAAAATTAACAGTACTTTCACTGATGATGATGATTGCTCCCTCCTGCCTCAGTTCCGGTGCCGACTCGCTCTTCAGACACTCACTCCCTCTAACCTCCGTTGCGAGTACTTGGTCCTATAAGAGATCTTCAGGTGGCAGCTCCCACAGTACATGATCCCAGTTCCACAGTATCCTTAAAAGTACTTTTACACGGTCTCCCAGACACTGTAATGGACCCCCCCTCAAAAAAAAAGAAAAAAAATGACAAGTGGGAGCATTACTTCCTCTCCACCAGAAAAGCACAGTAACTCCAGAAACAGACTCTGACGGCAGTTCTTTATCGTAGGAAGCATGCTAAATCACACAGTCCTATCTTGAAAAAACAAAATAAAATCTGTGTATATATGTGTGCTGTAGGAGGCTGTGGGGAAGGCAGTAGACTTGAGTCTAAAAAACTGAAGCCTCGCACGCTCTCAGGAAGTAAGGGTAGCAACTGTCAGGCTAAAAGCTGTCTGTTAAAAAAAAAACCAAAAAAAATCTGAACCCCGCAGACTCTCTCTTTTAGTAAACTAATGACTGTGGCCTCATGACTGAACCACACCAGGCATGGGTAAATCCCAGCATAATCCACACCATGGAGTGGTTTATTATGATTATACAATGTCCCCCTTCACTTTTTCCTGACAAACAATTAAAGAAAACTAGATTTTTTTTTTAAGGGGGAGATGAGAATGGATTTGGCAAGGTTGGAGGAATGGTCAAAAGTATGGCAGTTTAGATTCAATGCAAAGAAGTGCAAAACAGTGAACCTGGGAAATAAAAACCCAGGTGAAGAGTACACAGTGGGGGTTACTAACAACAACAAAATGGAAAGGGACCTGGGGGTAGTCGTATCAGTCTACCTTAAGGTAGGCAAGCAACGTGAGAAGGCAGTAAAGAGGGCTGGGGGATACTGGGATGCAGGGAGAGGCATCATCAGTAGAAAATAGGAAGTTGTTATCCTTGTGTACAGACAGTTGGTGAGACCCCATCTGGAGTACTGCATGCAGTTCTGGAGACCCCATCTCCCCAAGGACATAGACAAGAATGAGGTGGTCCAGAGGTGGGCAACTAAAATGGTGCAGGGTCTGCAACAGAAGCCAAACGAAGAGAGACTAAAAGAGCTTAATATGTATATACCCTCGAGGAGAGGAGGGAGAGGGGGGACATGATAGAAACTTTCAAGTACCTCAAGGGATACAACAAAGTCCAAGAGGGGAGCATCGTTCAGAAAAAGAGATGTGCAAGAACAAGAGGCACAATTTGAAGATAGAGGGGGGATGGCTCGGGGCAGTGTGAGGGAATATTTTTTCACGGAGAGAGTGGTGGACGCATGGAACCGCCTTCCTGAGGAGGTTGTGGGGTCAAAAACAGTGGGGGAATTCAAGAATGCATGGGACAGACATAAGGCAATTCTGGTGGGGGGTAGGAAGAAGTAGGCTGTTGGTTAACTAGGATCTGCAGCTTATCCACAGGTAGGGAAATGGGCAGACTGAGTGGGCCAAGCGGTCCTAGTCTGCCGTCAAAGTCTATGATTCTGTTTCACCCTGTCATGGTTTATTGCTTAATTAACGAAGTTATGAGTGAACACTTAAATAGTGTAGTATTCAGTCATAACCTGGGCATTTTACCATATTTGTACACCAAATTTTCACCATAGCCTTTTTATTACACCACCTAATGAACCTGATTGGTGAAAATGTTCAAATTCCCGACAAAATGTCATTCTGCACCACCAAAACATCATTCCGCTCCACAGGTGCAAAAACACATTTTGGCCAGGATTTGAAAAATTACAGCTCTCACATTCATGAGGTACTGTGAAAAAAATGGCTGTCTCGAAAATTTGGGGTCAAAATATTGAAAATTATCAAATTTACGAGCCTGCATTGCAAATTTCAGTGTAGGCTCATAACTTTGTTGTTTTTAAATATTTTTATGCCAAATTTTCAACATAACCTTCTTATGACCCCACCTCATGAATAAAGGTGGAGAAAAGTTTCAACTCCTGCCCTGAAAGGTGATTTCTTGCAGCAACCACAAAATCACCTTTTAGGACAGATTTGCCTAATTTCACTGCCATTATTCATGAGGTGGGTCCCAAAAAAGGCATGTTGAAAATTTGAGTGACAAATATTCAAAAATGGCCAAGCTATGCCAAAGTTCAAGTTAAGCTATGTCTAAGTTCAAAACCTCACTGAAATACAGTGTAGAGTCTGCGATCCAGAGAGGATTACGGTGTTGAACCTCCAGTGAGTGAGTAAGTAAGGGCTTGGGGGGGTGAGTGGGAGGGGTTGGGTGAATAACAGCACAACAGACATCGATGGATGGTTTTCCTTTTTGCAGGTTTAAAAAAAAAAGAATAAAACAATGAGGGACAGTTTTTCTTTATTACAGGTGGCGACACTGGGGGATTGGGCACCCCAGTGTCAGTGTTGTTGGCAGCACTGGGGTGGGCTTCCCGGTGCTGCATAACTAAAACAGGCAGGGTTGGGGGGGGAAGGTAGCAGCCGCATAGGGGATTGGGCACCCCCATGCCGTAATAATAACACTGGTTGGGCTGGGGGGTGGTGGCAGTTACAGGCCTGGCGGCAGCTGCAACAGACATCGATGGACGTTTTTCCTTTTTACAGGGTTTACCAGGTTTGCCTGGCTGACAGGCTCCTGATGTTGAAAGATGATCAGCTGATGCTGACGGGTTTCTTGCAAATCAAATGACCAAAGCCCCCTCTGATTGGAGCAGTTCAGTCTGCTTAGGATTTTCTCTACACCACAGGTGAACCCTTACTTTCAAAGTTTTTGATGCTATTCTACTGTTGTTTCACAGTCCTTTTAATTCCATCTCTGGACCAGTGCTGGATAGCAAGAAACCTGGATTTAAATTTTGCTTTCTAGGGATGTAGATATGTTCTATCCACATTTGTTGGCAGTGTCCTTTCCCCTTTAAGATGCGCTGTAAAGTCTTTAAGCTGGCTCCTCCCACCCACCCGGGTGGTATATCCCTTGACTCTGCCCCATGATGCCAGATCTTCCTTTCCACTGGAAGAAACAGGTTCCCTCCTTTGCTCTCCCGTGTTGTAGGTCCTAGTGTTTTGATCCATTTGGATTGCTTTTCTATAAAACTTTGTTACCATTTAGGTTTTCGTTTTCGAGCTTCTGACCACCATGGATGACATGTCCATGCCTGGATTTTCCCACTGCCCATGCAGGAAGAAGATGTTGCGTACCGACCCCTACACCATGTGAGTCTACATTTGTCAGTCTTTTTTCAAGCGACGGTCCTTGAGGATCACCTCACCCGCCTTAAGTTGGGCTGTCTGGAAAAATGGCATTCGATGGTCAAGTCTAAAGATGCCCACTGGGTGGTCTCCATGGCTGCAGGGTCTGCCGAGCAGCTGGAACAGCTTGCGGCCTTTGAGGAGGAGGCGGCTCTGGATGCTGCTCAGTCCTCCTTGGCTTCTGCCTTCGTGCCGTTCCAATTAGGCTCCACTTTTTTGGGCTCCTTCAAGGAGCTGTGCCAGTCCCTCCCGACTAAGGGTCAGGGTCCTTCTGGATCTCCCAGCTCCCACTCTCGCAAGGAGAAGAACGAGTCAGAGAAAGAGGAGACTCATCATCGACGTTCATGGGACCGGGAACGTTATCGGTCTCTTGACTCTCAGGTTTTTGACCACTGTTGAAACCGCTGCCTTGGCCACTGGCTTCACAGAGACCCCATCGGGCCAGTTGGTCGAGATGCCGGCTGATGATGTGTATGAGATTTTTCTTGACCCTATCGACTAGCTTTTGTCTGAAGAGGCCAACAATTCTCTCTTCAGGATTCCGGCCCTGCCTGTGACCTTAGAAGGGGCTGTTCAGTCCACTGAGCAGAACCTTCCAGTCACGGACCCAGATGAGGAGGAGCCGCAGCATTCCCTGGCTCCCTCTGAGATTTCTGTCAGTAATCCCATCAGCCGAGGTCGAGGTCCTCCTCCAGTGGGTTGAGCAGCTCCCGCCGTAATTGGCACTCTCAGCACCATGGGAAGTGGCACCACCATTATTCCTCATCTTCCTCGGATGAAGAGAGGCTTCAGCACAAGTTGCGTCGAAGCTATGAAGACCTCATGTGGCAACTGTTGGTGCTGGCCAGTACGAAGCTGACCCCAATTCCCACACCACCATCACTTGGCTGTCGTCCGAGAGGCCAGCAACTCTCCCTGTGGGATCGGTTGAGACCATCTCTCCCCCAGTGGAGCCGGTCAAGACTATCTTCGATCGGCCGAAGCCAGCCTCTGCACTGATCGTGGTGGAGCCGCCGCCCAACCGGCCATCGACCGGTGCTCCGACTAAGGAGTCTCAGCTGGCCAAGGGACTTCCCCATTGGCTGTCAGTCACCTTCGCACCTGACCACCTGCAGAGGGTTGAAGGTGACATGGGCGGTCGGCCGCTTTATACGGACTCCTCACTGCACTCCCATCCAGTTGGCGAGGAGTCCATGGGGGTTCTCTCGTCGGAGGAAGGGCCCACTTCCTTCCTGGGCATCCTCCGCTTCATCTCTGAGTCCACAGGGATGAAACTGGAGCCCGTTCAGAAGTGGGCTCGCTATCCCCTTACAGAGATTCTGGGCAAAGGGGACTCTCCATCAGAGGCTTTCCCAGTGGCTGAGACCATTTTCAGCCCAGCCCTGGAACTTTGGCAGTGCCCCACGTCCTGCGCCCCCTGTCTGGATGGCCCACAAGTATGGGGTGCCCATCGGTACCCTCGCGGGTTTCATGGAGCACCCCTCGGCCAAGGGACTGGTGGCCAACTCTGTGTTTTGACGCTCAGTTGGGCCCAGTGTGGAGGGTCACCTCCGGTGCATTGAGAAGTCCAGTGCCACCTTGGACTCCATAACATCCACATAGAAGGATCCCAAAGGCTCCAGGCAGCAGAAGTGAAAGCCCTTTCAGTCCTGCACTCCTGTGGCAAAACTGGCCAGCATCAGACTGGCCAGCAGGCTCAATCCTGGTGACCTAGGCCCAAGTCAGTGGTCTTGGTGGTCTGTAAGTCCGGAGGGAAGGGACCCGGTGGCTCCTCAGCCGGGTCCTCCTCCTCCAAGCCTGCTCAGTGACAGGATGGAAGGTGCCACCCTCATACCCGTCACGCTTCCCCTGGGTCCTCCTGTGGGAGTCCGGTTCCACCACTTCCTTTCCACCTGGTCCACTGTCACCACAGACAGGTGGGTTTTTTGAAGTGGGCGGTCAGGGCTCACCTCTGGAATTTGGGCAGTATCCTCCAAGCTGAGCCCACGCCCCACAGGAGGACTTGGTATCTGGCAGACACTCAGTCGGCTCTCAGAGATGACATAGCCCAGCTCCTCCGCAAAGAGGTCTTGGTCAGAGTAGTGGATCCTCTAGAACATCCAGGGTTTGTCTCCAGGTACTTTCTGGTGCCAAAGCAGATGGGGGACTGCTGCCTCATTCTAGATCTGCACGACCTGAACAAGTTCCTCAGGTCGCGCACCTTCAGGATGGTAACTCTGTCTCAGATCATACCATCTCTAGAGCAAAACATGTGGTTTTGCTCCCTGGATCTTCAGGATGCATTCTTTCACATCCCAATCTGTCCGTCCCACTGAAGTTTCCTCCGCTTTCAAGCCGATGGAACCCTCTGTGAGTTCTGGGCCATGCCATTCGGTCACTCCTCGGCATCCAGAGTCTTCACCAAATGCATTGCAGTGGTGGTAGCTTACCTGAGGTGCCGAGGGGTCCAGGTGTACCCCTACCTGGATGACTGGCTGATTGCAGGTCCCTTCAGGCAGGAGGTGGAGTGGCCTAGGGATCTGGCCCTCCAGACCTGCACTTCCCTTGGCCTCCTGGTCAATGAGGCTGTGTCGGAACTCGTGCCCACACAGGTGATCAACTTCATCGGGGCAGAGGTCGACTCTTGCCAAGCCAGAGCCCAGCTCCCAGTGGACAGGGCAGAGGTTTTCTCCTCCTTTGCCAGATTATTTCAGGTTGGGCAATTGCGCCCTGCCTGGGACTTCCTGCACCTTTTGGGTTACATGGCGGCCTGCACCAGCATGTACTAGTAGTAGTAGTAAATATTTTTATACAGGAAAGATCTTTTAACACTTCATTAGATCAAAGACCAATTTTCAAGATGGTCCTGTTTCATAATTTACATTTGCTACAATAGTAACACAGAAAATCCAAATACTAAATAAGTTTAGTTCACACAGACAAACATTCTAATAAAAATACATTAGTTCATACAGACAATAGATATACTTTTAGTTCACACAGACAAACATTTAAATAGGGAGACATTGATGTGCTTAATAAATTTCATAAAATGCAGATTTCCTTATGTAATTACTATCTTTAGCCGTTACACTTACATCTCAAGTTTAAGTCATGTTTTATGGAGTTCATGAAGTGTTTTGTACTTTGTAGCATGGTCCATTGGGCCTGTTTTGGAATATGCGCTTCCTGCATTGGGAGCTGGCCAGCCAGTGGTCTCAGTGCAAAGGTCACTTCGACCAGCTGGTCACTGTGACTCAGAAGATGTGAGACACCCTGCAGTGGTGGCTAGTCCCAGAGCATCTGCAGGAAGAGATCCCATTTGTCCACCCCGGGTCAACAGTCATCCTGATGACCGACTCCTCCCTCACGGGCTGGGGTGCCCATCTGGGGGAAAACAGAGTCCATGGGCTCTGGACCCCAAGGATTCCCGATGACACATCAACCCTGCTGGAGCTCCGGGCAGTTTGGCTGGCGCTGACAGCATTCGCTCCATATGTTCAGGGTCAAGTGGTCCAAGTCAAGACGGACAGCACCACGACCATGTACTACCTCAACAAGCAGGGTGGGATGCACTCTCTGCCTTTGTGCAAGGAAGCTCTGCACGTATGGACCCTCTTGCACAGTCTGGTGATGGATCTCCTAGCCATCCATGTGGCAGGAGCCTCCAGTTAGCTGGTGGATGCCCTCAGCGGGGTAAGCGAGGCGTCTCACGAGTGGTCTCTCCATCTGGAGGTAATTCACAGTCTGTTCTCCCAGTGGGGCACCCCTCAGTTGGACCTGTTCACCTCCAGGGAGAACACAAAGCTGAGGCTGTTCTGTGTCCGCTCCCCCTCAGCAGGGCTTGCTGCAAGGGGATGCCTTCTCAAGGCTTTGGACCCCAGGCCTCTTCCGTGCCTTCCCTCCACTACCCTTGATTTACAGGGTGCTCCTCTAGGATAGGAGGGACAAGGCACAGGTGATCCTGGTGGCTCTGGATTGGCCACGCCAATTTTGGTACCCTGATCTCCTCAGCAACAGGCTCCTGAGGTGTCTTCCACTCCGCCCGGACCAGCTGTCCATCAGTCAGGGGAAGGTTCTCCACCCAGACCTTCAATCCATGCACCTGACAGCCTGGTTCTTGATTGGCTGGAGTTCCAGGCTTTGGGTCTCTCCGAAGATGTCCTCACCATGGTAGAAGCATATAGAAAGGAATCGACCAGAAAACGCTATGCCTTGAAATGCAAGAGATTCTCCATTTGGTGTCAGGACAAGGGGCTGGACCCTTTGTCCTGTCCGGTGGGCAGCATTTTGAACTACCTGTGGTCCCTCTCCAAAAGGGGACTTTGGTTGACGACTCTTAAGGTGCACCTGGCAGCCATCTCTGCTTACCTGCGCGTGGGCTGGTCAGCAGTTGGTGGTACAGGAGAAGATGGTCTGGCTCTTTTTCAAAGGCTTAGATCACATTGGCACAGGGTCGAAACCACGCTTTGACAGGCCATAAGTGCTTCATCTTCGTGCTTCATGTAATTTTTCTTCTGTTGGGGCTCTGCACCCACACACCCCGTTACAGGGGGCTGTGCCCCCACCGGCCCCCCAACTAAGGATTGTAACTCCAGGGGGTCCAACATGGAGAGCGCACAGGTCCAGGATTCGGCATAATGCGCTGTTATGCATATGACACTATGACCCGGTACGGATCACATTTCCCCTCCAGTGCGTGAACCACCACACCATAGGACTTGTTGCTGGTTTTGGCAAAGCTCATGGACATGCCATTCAGACCGATGTACAGGTGTGACATGTCTCACCTATCGTGGAAGACCGCCTTCCTGGTAACTATCATGTCACCCAGAAGGATCAGTGAGCTCCAGGTACTTTCAGTGGAGTCTCCATACCTGGTCTTCCACAGGGACAAGGTTGTTCTGCACCCCAACCCAAAGTTCCTCTTGAAGGTTGTGTCAGAGTTTCACCTTAATCAGGTGATGACTCTTCCGGTGTTCTTCCCGAATCACACCTCGGAGGCAGAACGCAGGCTCCATACTCTAGACCTGAGGTGAGTGCTCAGTTACTACAAAGAGTGCACGACTGGAGTTCAGGGAAAGGTTTGCCAGCTGTTTGTGACCTACACTGAAGCTGCACTTGTCAGACCTGCAGCCAAGCAGACGATTGACAGTTGGATCACTTCCTGCATTGATCTCTGCTATAGGTTGGTGGGTAGGGAGCCTCCCAGAGAGCTAAGGACTCATTCCAACTGTCATACTGCTGCGTCTATGGCTGCTTCTAGGGACACCTCCCTATCCAGGAAATCTGCAGGGCTGCTACCTGGAAGTCAGCACACACCTTCATTTCCCATTACCACCTTGACCTCGAGTCACGCTGGTTTTGCGGCCTCACTTCTCCAATTTCTGTTTCTTAAGTAGAGGGTGTGCGCCTTGCCCTCCTCCTCCTGGAGAACTGCTAGGAGTCTGCCAACAAGTGGGGATAGAACAACATATCCACATCCCTAGAAACACAGGTTACTCACCTATAACAGTAGCTCTTACTTCGAGAGAGCTCTTGCAGTAGGTATTCACATATAGGACTAAGCTGCCAGGCGTCAGGACCCCACGGAAAAATCGCTAGCTAGCAGTCTCTGGTGAGGGACCGCCCCCATGTCAGGTGACCGGCATCATGCGACATCGGTATAAAGGGGCGGTCCCCCACACTCGCATCCCCAATTCTTTCCCACCTTCGGCTTGTGAAAGTTCCTTGCGGTAGAACAGTGCTCGTCAGTACTAAAGTGTTCAACTTTTTTGACCTTTTGTTCTCGATTTCTTCAATTTTCAACTATATCTGCTGTGTATGTCATCCCCGATGACCTCCGAATCACATAAAAACAAGTGCAACTCGTGTGGTTCCCAGTTTCCACACAAGGACAGCCACTGCTTGTGCCTCTTTTGTCTAGGCCCCGACCACCCTGTGGAGAAGTGCCAGCACTGCCAGAAGTTCAACTCGGCTACCCGCAAGAGAAAGCAGCAGTCCCTAGAAGCCCATCTCCTCAAGAAGAAAATGGCCTCCATGGAAAAAGAGTTAAAGAAGCTTAGGCAGGCGTCCACTTCCCCCAAAGGCCACAAAAATGAGCGTGACAAGGAGAAGCACCAGGAGCGGGTGTCGTCTTCCACAGCAGCTGCGACTTTGGCTGGAGTCGCGGCCTTAAAGGTAACATCCCCTCCGGGATCACTCTCGATGGCCATCTTGGTGGCTACCAGAAGGCGTCGCCTCTCCCGTGGGCTGCAGCGCTTGGACCCTTTGGAAGCCTCCCGGGGCAAAGGAGGCCTCGCCCTGTTATGGCCGCTCTCCTTCACGGCCTTTCGTTTCAAGTGGGTCCAGTAAGTCGGACATCGGTCCCACCGACACCCGCCCAGACAGGGCTGCTAAGTCACTCACCTCTTCGGGTGATCACCCAGCCCATCCCCCTTCTGACAAGGCCCCCACTCCTTCATGGCCTTCCTCAGACAGGGAGTCCGATAAGTCGGATGCCGGCTCCCCCAATGCCCACCTGGACTCTGCCAATAAGACGGCTGCCGGCTCCTGCGATGACCGCCTGGTCAACAAGCCTGTGCCAGACCCTGTTGTCATGTCTGACGCCCCAGGCTGTCTGCAGAGGATAACCCTGTTGCCTACTGAGGTCCCCGCATCCCCTCGGTTTACACCCAGGGATTTCAACCTCCTTCCCCAGTTGAGACCGCTGACCTTGGGACGTTGCCGTCGGGGTCCCCCCTCCTACGCCAGACCCTCAGATGCCAGTTCTGATGATGCCCTTCGGCGTCCCTTTGCCCGATGGAAGACCTGTTTCTCCGTCGGGACCGTTGGACCCACTCGACAGTTTACCTATGCTGGGCTTGATGCCTGCGGGGCCGATGCTCCCTCTGTATGGCCCACCAGCAGGGCCTTTGCCATGTCCTTCTGCTCCGTCAGAGCCCGTGGCACCAGGATGCCCAACACTGCAATACCCAGTGCCACAGTACCCGGTTTCTCAGTACCCGAAGCCGCATTACCCAGCGCCACAGTACCCGACGCCTAAATACTCGACGCTGGGCTTCCCGCCACTGGGCTACAGATACTCCTTTTACGGGTACCCACACTACCTGTATCCCGCGCCTCCACCTCCGCTGCCCTCTCCATAGTCGCCGGTGGATCTGAAGGAGACCATGGCTTCCTGTTGGGCTGAGGCCAGGGCTCTGCTCACCAAGGAGGTGGAGGTTTGTCTCCCAACGTCGGTCCCTACTCCGGACCCCTACGTCGGAGAGGAGACTCCTCCCTTTACCTACACCAGGGAGAACCTGGCACCCGAGGTGGGAGGACATGCGCGGGAGCTTCCAGAGGGTCATTCCTCCCCCCCGGGAGGAGTCTTTTCTTCTTCCTCAGAGACATCTGACTCGGATTCGAGTCCCACCACTCTGACCATTTAGACGAGCCCCATACTCCAGAATGCCCAAGGCTGAGTGATCTACCAGAGTCCCCTCTGGAGAACCCTTCCTTTTTGGAGCTCTTAAGGAAGATTCAGGAAACACGCCAGTGGAAATCAGTGGAGCCAGACCCACAGCGTAAGAAACTCGCTGCTCATTTGGATCTGCCCGAGACTGCTCCTACACTGATTCCACCCTGGATAGAGCCTCACGCCGATCTTGTTTCCACCATCTGGAAACAACCTTCCACGCTAGCCCCACTTCTGAGGAAGGCAGATAGGCTATACCAGGCTCTGGAGGGTATAGACTTTCTCAGTCTTCACCCCAAGGCGGATTCGGTTGTTCAGCGCCGCCCATGGCCACTCCACCAACCTTAAACATCTATGCTCGTCCCTGCCTGATAAGGAATCCCAGCTTATGATCAGTACGGGAAGAAGATCTTCTCCTCTTTCACCATAGGCATCAGGGCCCTCAATTACATTGGCCATATGGGGGATTTCCAGAAGTCTATCCTTAGCCAGGCGGAATCCAAGTTGGACTCCCCGGCTGATTCACAAACCAAGCAGGAACTGGGAGACCTAGTCCGTTCCGCTCGTTCAGCCTGTAGGCACATGCTTCATGCCACTTATAATGCGGTGGACATAGCTGGAAGGAAGCTGGAAGGAGCTTGGCCTTTGCTGTGGGCCTACAGCGTCATGCCTGGCTCCATGTGTCAGGACTGGTCCCTGAGGTACAGTCCACTATTCAGGATGCTCCCTTGAGGAGTTCGGTGCTGTTTCTGGGGTGATGTCAAGGACACCATAACCAAACTGCAAGAGAAGGGCACTGCACTAAAGTCCATCCAAAATTGTACAGACCCCCTCAGGGGCAGCAATGTCCTTTTCGTTGCCAGACCCGACAAAAACAAAAGCCTCAAGGAAAGCGTGCTAACAAACGTCGAGCCCCTCCAGCAACCAAGACTTCCCCCCAGCAAAAACTCTACAGGAGCCTCGGCTGCTGCATTGCCCCACACCTCCTGACTCTCCCTCTGTCCATTCCAGAGGAGCCGGTAAGGGGGAGATTCTCTTCCCATCTGCCCGGTTGGGAGAGGATAACATCGGACGCTTGGGTGCTCCAACTAATATTGGTAGGATACTCAATAGAGTTTCTGCAGAAACCTCCCCGAAAACCACCCCCTCAGTTGTCTTACTCCCCGCAACATCTTCCTCTGGTTCTAGAGGAAATCATCTCCCTTCTGTCGAAGACAGCGATAGAGCTAGTCCCCACTCATCTTTGGGGGATGGGTTACTATTCCCATTTCTTCCTAGTTCCAAAAAAGACTGGAGACTTGAGGCCAGTTCTAGACCTCAGCTCCCTGAACATGTTCGTGGAGTACAAACGCTTCAGAATGCTCTCCTTACAGAGTCTTCTACCATTACTCCGGCCAGGACAGTGGCTATGCACTCTGGACATGCAGGATGCGTACCTGCATATCCCCATATGCCCTTCCCATCGCAAATTCCTCCGTTTTTGTTTTCAGGGGACCACTACCAATTCAAGGCCCTCCCATTTGGTCTCTCCTTGGCTCCCCGAGTGTTTACAAAATGCCTGTCGGTGGTAGCGGCCCACCTGTATACCCAAGGCATGCAGATATTCCCGTACCTGGATGAGTAGCTCCTGGCGGCCCTGTCCAGGGAGGAACTCCTGCACTCCCTTTCCATTATCCTGCAGGTTTTTACCAGCCTGGGTATCACCATCAACCAGGCTAAGTCCCACTTGGTCTTTTGCCAACGCCTCCAATTTATAGGGTGATACTGGACATGACCACAAGCAAAGTTTTTTTGCCTCCCGACAGGGTTGAGACCCTTCCGAATCAGGCTCATCTTTTGTCCGAGCACAGGTGGGTCAGAGCCAGGTCAGTCCTCTGCCTCCTCAGGCTAATGGCGGCTGCCATTCCGATAGTCCCATTCGCTCAGCTCCATATGAGGATCTCTCAATGGATGCTTTGGTCACAATGGGACCAGACCATGGATGATCTACACCAAAAGGTGCTAGTATCGGATCCCATGACCAAGGGCTTGCACTGGTGGATGGTTCAGAAGAACCTGTGTCTGGGAGTTCCTTTCTTCTTTGCTTCTCCTTCCCAGATGTTGACAACAGATGCATCAGGGGAGGACTGGGGTGCCCTTCTAGGGTCTCACAGGACTCAGGGCAGCTGGTCCAGGTTCAAGCAAAATCTGCACATAAATGTGCTCAATCTTAGGGCAGTCCTTTATGCTCTCCAGGCTCTTCTTCTCTACATTCTTCCGAGTCATCTCCTCATCCAATCAGACAACATGTAGGTAGTCTGGTACCTCAACAAACAGGGTGGAACACATTCCTACCCCCTGTGCCGGGAAGCAATGAGAGTCTGGTATTGGGCAGCCCAGCACCACCTTCACCTGACCGCAGTTCACTTTCTGGGAGTGGAGAACACACTGGCAGACGAACTCAGTCAGTCCTCAGCCAGGTCTCATGAATGGGAGTTAGATCAGCAGGTCATAAATCACATCTTTCGGCGGTGGGGGACACCTCAGGTAGACCTCTTCGCCTCTCCCCAAAAATGCAAAACCTCCCATCTTTTGCTTGCTCGCTACAGGGCAAGACGCTTTCTGGCGGTACACTCTGTCTCTCTGTTGGAAGGACAGATTTGTTTATGCCTTTCCTCCCATTCCTTTGATTCCGAGGGTTCTGAACAAACTCGGATCAGAAGGGGCTTGAATGATTCTCATCACCTCCTTCTGGCCCAGGCAAATTTGGTTCTCTCTTCTGCAACAGTTTTCAGAGGAACCACCTCTTCCTCTGTCGCAACAGTTGCTGACCCAGGATCAAGGGACCCTTGTTCATCCAGGCCTCAAATCCCTTCATCTCCATGCGTGGCTCCTGCAGACATAGCTAAAGCCCACTTTGAAGTCTCTTCTTTAGTAGCGGATATTTTGGTAGAGGCGAGGAAGTCTTCCACCAGGTCCACCTACGCTATGAAGTGGAAATGGTTTTCCATCTGGACTAACTCTAAAGACTGAGCCTTTCTCATGCCCAGCCAACAAAGACCTGGACTACATTCGTCACCTCTTCAACCTGTGTCTCAGCCATTCCTTGTTAAAGGTCCATATGGCAGCTATTTCAGCCTACCATATTCCCTTTGGAGACAGGACTTTCGCTCAGTTGGAAGTCTCTAAGACTTTTCTTAAAGGGGTTCTCTACTTGAGACCCCCCATTCACATTCCTGCCCCTCCATGGGACTTGAATTTCATCCTGGAGAAGCTCACACTGCCTCCCTTTGAGCCCGCAGCAGAAGCTGATTTAAAGTTCCTCTCTTGGAAAACGCTCTTCCTAGTAGCCATCACTTCTGCTCGGCTCATTTCTGAGCTGCAGGCCTTGATGTGTAAAATCCTGTATTTGATTTTCCACTAGGAATGTGTGGCTCTATGCACCAACCCTAAGTTTCTCCATAAGATGGTGGCTGAATCTACGCTGAATCAATCCATTGAGCTACCCGCTTTCTTTATGCAACACTCCATCAAGGGGAGTACCTCTTGCATACTTTAGATGTTTCACAAATCCTGAGATACTACACCAATCAGACTAAGGATCTCAGGAAGACTGATCAGCTCTTTGTCTCTTTCACTCACAAAAGAGAAGGCAATGCAGTTTCTAAGCAATGCCTCTCAAAATGGTTGGCAAATTGTATCACTTTCTGTTATGACAAGTACAACAAGACCCTTCCGGGTCAAGTCAGAGGTCACTCCACCAGAAGGGTAGCTGCCTCTGCTGCTTGTTTCAAGAATGTGTCAGTAGCAGACATCTGTACAGGTGCAACTTGGACTTTTGTCCATACCTTCACGAAACATTACAGTTTAGCCATTGCCTCTCGCCGTAGAGCAGGCTTCGGGTTGGCCATCCTACAAAGTCTCCTCTCATGAGACCTGTTCAGCCCTAAGGTTTTCTGTTATGGATGACAGTCCACCTCCCGAGTGTTTTTTTTCCTTTTTCCAGACTGCTTGGGACTCAGTCCTATATGTGAATACCTACTGCAAGAGCCCTCTTGAAGTAAGATAGTACAGTTACGCAAGAGCTTACCATAACAGTAGATCTTCGAGAGAGGCTTTTGCAGTAGGTATTACCTTCCCACCATCCATCCCCCTAAGTTTCTTTGCTTCATTTCCATGGGGGGAAATATCCTCTTCTCTCTCGTCTTGTCTCTTTTGGCCTTTGGCGGGAAAGAACTGGAAGGCAGTCGTGGGAGACCCCCCTTTATACCGACGTTGCATGACACCAGTCACGTGACGTGGGGGCAGTCCCCCCGCCAGAGACTGCTAGCTAGAGATTTTTCTGTGGGGGTCCTGATGACTGGTGGCTTAGTCCCATATGTGAATACCTACTGCAAGAGCCTCTCCCGAAGATCTGCTGTTATGGTAAGTTCTTACATAACTGTACTTTCTAGGAGTGGTATATGTTGTTCATCCACACAGATCCACCCAACCTCCCCTTGCTCAGGCGCACAACCTCTGCTCCCAGCAGGCAAGATCTGGTGTTAACGGGGCGGAGCCGATGGATATACCATCCAAGTGGGTGGGAGGAGCCAGCTCGAAGGCTTTCTGGCACATCTTAAAAGGGAAAGGACACTGCCAATAAGTGTGGATGAACAACATATACGACTCCTACAAGAACTATTACAGGTGAGTAACCTGTGTTTCAGTACCATCAGAAGTTGTTGGTCATCGATACGCATGTGTACTGCTTGGGCAGGCAACACGACATGGCCGGGTGCAGCATTTCTTTCCATGCTTCCTGAGTCCCCCAAGGATAGAAAGCTCCAACTCACACTGGGTCAGCCTTCAAAATGGGATCCGAAGGATCATCCTAAGGGTAGCAAAAAGGCCTAAGTGGCTGCCGGGTCTGTGGCACAGCTTGTGACCCATGAGGAGGAAGCGGCAGCAGCAGGCACCCCATTGGCCTTGGTGCTGTTCCCACCTTGGCCAGTGTCAGAAGGACCTTCACATACCAGTACCATGATATTTGCAGGTCCTTCCAGATCGTGGGGGACAGCCTTACCCACGCTGGCTCTAGGTCCAAGATCAAAACAAAAAAATCTTCTCACCACTGTTACTGGTTGTAGGACGGGGAGAGATTGCGGTCCTCTCAGTCTCTTGATTTGCCTAACTACTCAGTGGCTGTTAAGATCCCCTCTGCTGAGGGGCTGGTTGGGCAGGTAGAAGGCTCTTTGGCTCTACCAATGAGCCAGATGACCTCAACTTCAGTCGACCAAGCTTTCAAGATTTTTCCCAATCTGATCAAGATGTCGGATGAAGCCAAGGACTTGGCCTGCACACCCCAATACTCCCAGTCCTCCCTCAGGAGGACGTATATTGATCGGTGATTCAAGTCGACGCTGCTTGCGACCAGCCTTCAACTAGCTGGGTCATCAACGGCCTTGTTGCTTAATGTAGGCAGGCGCAGTATTTACAGCCAACATCCAGAAGACTGTGCTTGCCATTGAATGGGCAGTTGGTGGTCAAGTTTGTGGTTGAGATATTTGTGCTGTCAATCATGCTCAGCCAGGAGGTGCTTCCATCAACATTCTTCATTCTCCTCATCCTCAGGTGAGGAGAAGCATCAACAGAAGATTCACCGGTGCTACATGAAGTTCCTCTGGCAGGATTTGGGACATTGCGGGGCAGGGTAGAGTTCTGCCTTAAGGACCTTCAGTCCCCTTGGTCTGGAAGTACACAGTCCCTACAGACTCCCTTTCTGGGTTTTCCGACCACCTTGTGGCCAAAGTTATGGTTACAGATTCAGTGTTTCGTAAGTCAGGACACCAGTGGAACATGGACAACCCTCTGGACGAGGATTCCTGTAAGATGCACCAATGCTACAAGGACTTCCTCTGGCAGTAATTGGGACAACATGGGGCAGGGTAGAGTTCTACCCCAAGGACCTTCAGTCCCCTGGTAGGACTCAGTGATTGCCCTGCCAGTCTAGATTCAGTAGATGCTTCCCACACCTGCTTTTCTGCCAATCACAGTGGAACTCCCACCCCGACAACTGCCAGTCGGCACTCCAACTAAGGTGACCGGCTGTTCAGCTCCTGGCTTGCCAGGTCGGTTGTCAGTGAGAATTACAGCAGATGATGAACCTTGGGAGGTTCATGGCTAACTACAGCCTCATCTTTGAGGAGTTATCAGACAACTCTAATCAATAGTCCATGGTCTCCTCTGGGGCTGCTTCTCGACTGGCCGGATGATGGCCGCTGGCTCCTGCTGCCGCGAGTGCCCTGAGGCCCCAAAGCCACCTCAGCAGCTCCCAGGGACGGAACAGGTAGTGTGCTGGTTGTCCTCCCTGGCGCATTCCCCCTTGGAGGAGAGGGACCCATCTGATGAAGGGACACACTGGGCTACTCCTGGTACGACTGCAAAATGAGGTAGGTGGAAGGGGTTGAGGCAAGGGTGTCGGTGGGGTCCATGGCTAGCCAGAAGGAGAGGTGGACCGAGAAGCCTAAGGAAGGAGCAAAAAAAAAAAACTCCGCTTTATTCAAAATAAAATGATTATATACAGTTACTTTGGCCGCACCATTTGGCCTACATTGCAAAACGTTCTGCTTCATATTATCTGATATAGCACATTTTGCATAGCTGTTATTCTTTTATTTCTAACAAGTGTTCCTTTTTCTGTGGTGCTTGTACCCTACCGTTACCATTTACAATGATTTGCTACTGTTTATTACTTAGAGATGATCTTACTGTACCATGAAAAAATCATGTCTGTTGTCAATCAGTTTAGCAATACTTTTAATTATTCCAAACTTATACATAGCTTTAACTTAGCTATATGTAATCTATTAACCTTAAAATTTAAAACACCAAACTTAGAACTTTAAACCTAGAACTTAAAACTTAGGGTTACCTTTAACTTGTTTTCTTCTCTATTGTTATATCATTGTACAGAATGGAGAGTGGGAAAAGAAAGAATAAAATAATGAGGTTACGTGTTTGGACCTTAAAATAAATGACACAGGTATATAGGAAAAGGTGAGTGGATCTATACTCCACACCTGGTTGTACAGGGAGTCTGTCAAGGACTGTGACCTCTCCAGTTTTCCACACTGAACCCTACAAGGAATATAATCCAAATATTAGTCTTGGTCCGGGGGTTCGTGAGAGACATTCTGTCCAGTGGATTATAAAGCCTAACCTCTCCAGCATTCCATGGGCTGGATATTCAGAAGGGTATTCAGAGGGGGATTGTTCCTGGCACAAATCTGGATGCGCCGGGGCGCATCAGTAATATGCGAAAGCGCGGGTGAGGCGTGCCATACGCCTCCGCACATCACGATATTCAGCCGGGATGTGCTGAGCTATCCTGCGCAACCCTACCTCACGCCCGCACACAGGTGAGCCAAAAAAGGAGCAACAATGGGCCACCCTGGGTGAGCTGCCATAATGCAGGCGCAACCACGGCAGCTGCCACCATGTGAGTGGCCACCAACTCAACTGCACCATCGTGGCACCCCCCATATCGATTGCGGTCATTTGTAGTAAAAATATTAGTCTCAAATCCCTGGTGGTCCAGTGGACCGCTCGCAGCCCGATCGCGGGCATCAGTATGTTTAATATCGGTTAACCCTATCCCTGGTGGTCCAGTGGACCACTCGCAGCCCGATCGCGGGCAGATGTAGTAAACTTAAATGTCCAATATCCCTGGTGGTCCAGTGGACCGCTTGCAGCCGCATTGTGGGCATAGGTATAAATACATTCAGTTAACTCTATCCCTGGTGGTCCAGTGGACCGCTTGCAGCCCAATCGCGGGCATCTGTAGTGAATACTATTAGTCCCATATCCCTGGTGGTCCAATGGTACCCCCCACACCGCCCACTGAGCCCCACTGCCCTGCTCCCCGGTCAGCGGCGGGCGGCAGCTCCCCACCTGCTTACCGCCCCACCTCCCGCCAACTGACACTATGCGGTGGGGCTGTCGCCCATTGGTCCACAGTGTGAGCCAATGGGCGTGCAGCCACGACCATACACACAGTCCAGATATGTGAATGGATTCCATATCTGGACTGTAGATGACGGATGGGTTGCACGCCATTGGCACACGCCAGGGACCAATGGGCGACAGCCCTACTGTACGGTGTCAGGCAGCGGGCAGCAAGCGGATGGGGAGCTGCCGCCCACTGCTGACCGGGGCGGGAGGTGGGGCTCAGTGGGAGGGGGGCTGCTGGACCACCAGGGATATGGGACTAATAGTTTTCATTACAGATGCCCGCGATCGGGCTGCAAGCGTCCCACTGGACCACCAGGGATATAGGACATGTTCTACATGTACACATGCCCACGATCGGGCATTGGGGCACATTGCTGCGATGTGCAGGGGCATTGGGCCCCTACGGCTGCAGCCTGGCAGGGCGCCAGGCGCAAGTCACCA
Organism: Neoceratodus forsteri; assembly: GCA_016271365.2. Lineage (NCBI taxonomy): Eukaryota > Metazoa > Chordata > Ceratodontiformes > Ceratodontidae > Neoceratodus > Neoceratodus forsteri. The sequence goes on from CM057449.1 coordinate 1,737,616,088, forward strand.
GGGATCGGCGCACCTGCATACAAATGGGTCCATAATGGCATGCAAATGGTCCCATTTGTGCCTTGCATACATTATGGCCCCATTTGCATGTGCACTTTTGAATATCGTGGTTAGTGCGTCTAGCGTAACGGAACTTGCGCTAGCGGATCCCCCTGCTCCACTCTGGCCACTTGCGCTAGCACAGTGCCACTGCGTCATGTGCACTGCAGGTGGCCAAGGTGCGATATTCAATGATGCTGTGCCTTGGTGCAGCTCCGTTGAATATCACCCTGTCAACGCCCCTGCGCAGCCCAGTTGCGCCGCGCCCAGGCTTGCGCCACAGCCTCGAGCGGTCTGAATATCCAGCCTCATGTGTTTTTCCTTAAGAAGATTGAGCTTTGCTGGTAAAAGTTCCTTGTCATGGACTTTTGATATTCCACCCAGCTATTCCTCCTTTGTGGGAATGGTTGTAGTAAGCCACTGTGCAGTGAGACATTTTAGTGCAGTCACCATACATATTAAACCATTTTTCTGCTATCTGACATCAATTTTGCCATACTGGGGAGGCCCAAGATTCACTCTGTAAATTCTAAAGGTATAAGTATACCTGTTTTGGTTGCATTATCCCTTGGACCATCTACCAAAAGGGAATAATAATGGAGCATTGCCAAAAGATGTGCCAGTGATTACCCAAGTCCCCACATTACCTCCAACATCTATCCAAATTATTGATCTAATAATGTTTGGCAATGTTTGGTGTCCGGAAAAAGCAGACTAGCACCTTCCAGTAAAATTTTCGCCACAAGGGGGCTGAAGTGACCTTCCAGTTCTTTTTTAGTCTGCATTCCCAATCTCTGTCTTGTATTGTTAGAGCTGTTTCCCAGTCTCAGGCTTCTTTAATATGTGATAGTGTACCCCCTTGATTTTTTGTAATAGTGTATATATACCTGAAATGTATCTTTGAGAATCTACCAGTTTTACCACTCAATAAACATATTCTTCCCAACTAGACAGGCATCTACTTAACTGCTTGTCCACCTTTATGGCAGACACCCAACAGAGGTTGGCCAATGTCCGTTTTCTGAGAATCGGGCTTTGGCCCTGGAGTGGAAGGGCATCTCATGAGGATTGAGAAGTCCAGTGCTACTCTTGATTCTGTGACTTTGTCCCAGAAGGACCAAAAGAAAAAGCCTAAGAAGCCATCCTTTCAGTACAGGCTGTTCCAGTCACAGCCTCCCCAGTAGCTGCCCCAGCAGGGGCAGTTTGAGACCTGACACCCCAAGAAGTCTGGGGGATCAAGGTCCAAAAAAGGGAGGGGCAGGGTTAGTGGCACCTCTCTGGCAACAGCCGCTGGTGCCCCTGTGAAATCTGTTCAGTGGCAGGTTGGGGGTGTCATCCATCTACCTGTCCTACCCAGCTGCTCTCCCCGTTGGAGGCCAGCTATGTCACTTCTTGCCACGTTGATCCACTCACAACAGACAAGTGGGTGTTGGATGTAGTGGGCAAAGGACTGTCCCTAGACTTTGAGGCTCTTCCGCCCTACCACCTCCATGCACCTCAATAGTCACGCTGTCTGCCATCAGGGAGGACATGCCTCAGCTCGTTGTGAAAGGAGCCATAGCCTGTGTCCTGGATGCCCTGGCCAGTCAGGGTTACATGTCTAGGTACTTCCTGGTCCCGAAATGAATGAGAGGGGCTGGCAACCCCTGGATCTTCATGACCTCAACCAGTACATGTTAAGGCTCAAGTTGTAGATGGTCACTTTGAGCCAGATTATACCATCCCTGAAACAGAACATGTAGTTTTGGTCCCTGGACCTCCAGGATGTGTTCTTCCACATTCCTATCTGCAGGTCCCACCGCTGGTACCTCCAGTTCTGAGTGGAAGAGGTCCTGTATCAGTTTCAAGTCATGCCAATTGGCCTTTCTTTACCTGCAGGAGTCTTCAAGTGTACTGCAGTGGTGGCAGCCCACCTGCGGCACCTAGGGGTCAGGGTGTGCCCCTACCTGGGTGACTGGCTGCTAGACTGTCCATCCATAGAGCCTGTGGCAAGATCCACAGACCTGGCTCTCTAGACCTGCCGAGACTTGGGCCGGTTGGTCAACATAGGCAAGTCTGACCTGGTACCAAAGCGAGTGATCAAGTTAATCAGTGCAGAAATAGACTCCCTGCGGACCAAGGCCCGCCTCCTGGTGGATCAGGCACAGGATCTTGCCTCCTTTGCTTGATTATTTCAGGTTGGGCTCTTGCGCCCTACCTGAAATTTCCTGCAGCTGCTAAGGTACAAAGCATCCTGCACCAGAGTGAGCTGCTGGGCCCACTGGTGAATGTGCCACCTTCAGTGGGAACTGGCTGTCAGTGGTCCCAGTGCCTTGACCACTTGGACCAACTGATCACGGTGACCTAGTCGAAGTGGGATGCCATCCAGTGGTGGCCAGTCCCAGAACACCAGGAAGAAGGAATCCCATGTGTCTGTCCAGAGCTGACTTTCACGCTGATGACGGACGCGTATCTGGTAGGGTGGTGAGCACTCCTGGGAGACCACATGGCCCACGGGTTCTGGTTGCTCAGGGAGTCCCATCACCACATAAACCTGCTGGAGCTCTGTGCAGTACACTTGGCTCTGACAGAATTTGCTCTGCTAGTCAGGCTTCAGGTCATTCAGATCCAAATGGACAACACCACAATCATGTTTTACCCAAACAGACAGGGTGGCACACACTCCCTTACATTGTGTCAGGAGGCACTCTGCACCTGGGCCCTCATGCGTAGCCTGGACACCAATCTCATGGCGATTCTTGTCACGAGGGAGAACAGTCAGCCGGCAGATGTTCTCAGCGAGGTAGGAGAGATGTCGCACAAGTGGTCTCTGAATCAGGAGGCACTGAACCACTGGGGCTGCTCCTCGATGGACCTATTTGCCTTCGGGAGAACGCCAAACTGAGGCTGATTTGTGCCTGCCTCCAATAGTCCAGGACACTGATGGGGATGCTTTTGCAAGGCCCTGGATCCTGGGCCTCGTGCATGCCTTTCCTCTTTTCCCCTAGATTGACAGAGTGCTGGTCAAGGTCAGGAAAGACAAGGCGCAAATGAGCCTGATAGCTCCAGTCTGACCAAGGTAGTTCTGCTACCCAGATCTTCTCAGCCTCAGTGGAGGATCTCCACAGCGACTTCCTCTCCACCCAGACCTGCTGATGAGACTTTGGGTGATGGTCCTGCATGCAGGCCTTCAGTCTGTGCACCTCACAGCCTGGTTTCTGAGCAGCTAGAGTTCCAGGCCTTGGGTCTTTCCAAGGATGCCCTCCATGTTGTGGAGGCATCCAGAAGGAAGACAACTCATAGGTGCTATGCCTTTAAATGGAAGAGGTTTTCCATTTGGTGCCAGGGCAAGGAGCTTGATCCCCTTGTCTGCCCTGTGGCTAGCATCCTGGCCTACCTCTGATCTCTTTCCCATCTAAGACTGTGAGCGACGACCCTTAAGGTGCACCTGGCAGCCATCTCTGCTTACAGGCCACAGGCTGGTATGCCGACAGTAGCACAGAAGAAGGTGGTCAGGTGCTTTTCAAAGGCCTTTACCACTTGTCCCCTCCGGTGTGTGATCCACCTCCACTGTGGGGCATAATGCTGGTCCTGGCTGTACTCATGGGCAAGCAGTGTGAGCCCGTGCACAGGAGTGAATTGTCACACCTGTCATGGAAGACTGCCTTCCTGATGAGCATTACATCTGCCAGAAGGATAGGGGAGTTCCAGGCGCTCTTAGTGGACTCTCCCTATTTGGTCTTCCACAGTGACAAAGTCGTCTTTTGCCCCAGCCCCAAGTTCCTCCTGAAGGTAGTACTGATTGGAGTTTTACCTTAACCAGGTGATTAACTTACTGGTATATTTTACCAACCATTCTTTGGAGGCTGACCACAGGCTCCATACCCTGGGCCTGTGGAGAATGCTGTAATAGTATATTAAGCATATGACTGGAATTCGAGGACAGACTCACCAGCCATTTGTCACCTATGCTGAAGCTACACCTGGCAGACTGGCTGCAAAGCAGACAGTTGCAAAGTGGATTACGTATTGCATTGACCTCTGCTGTTGGTTGTCTGGTTGGGAGCCTCCTGTTAGGATTAGGGCTCATTCCACCAGACATACTGCTGCCTTGGTGGCTGCTTCCAGTGATGTACCCATACAGGAGATCTGTAGGGGCTGCTACCTGGAGGTCAGCACACACCTTCATTTCCACCCACTGTATCAACCTTAAGTCATGCCTGGATGTGTGTTTTGGGACCTCGGTTCTCCAATCTCTGCTCACCAAGTAGAGGTGCATGCCTTGCCCCCTCCTCCTGGAGAACTGCTAGGAGTCTGCCAGAGTGTGGGTAAGTGAACCATGTCCATGACCCTAGAAGAATAGGTTGTCCACCTGTAACTGTAGATCTTCCACGGAGTGGTCTCTTGCAGTAGGTAATACTTTTGGGTAACCAGCAGAGGTCGCTGTGGCGTACAGCAGGTCTTCTAGCAGTCTTTTACAGGGACCACCCACACATGACATCAGCTTCCTGTTTCCTGTATGTGTGGGCGGTCCCTGGTATCCTCAGTTCCTTTATTTGCTGTCTTCAGCTCACATGCAGCAGCTAGCACAGCTTCTGAAAACAGCAGTCATCAACGAGAAACAACATTGAGGATTCTACAATCAAGGGGGTTCACCCAACGAGAGCTCCCCCATCTACTGATCTACATTTCTGGACTGACATAGAGCAGGAGTACCCCTCCTCAGCCTGTATGTCTCCTTTACTCATAGACGGCCACCATACCATCGACGATGCATCTATACTTTCATTGATGGCCCATAACAGTCAGCTTCCTCATCGACCGCTACCACCGTCAACGATGCATCTACACTTTCATTGTTGGCCCATAGTGGTCCACATCTTCATCGACGTCTACCATTGTCAACGATGCATCTTTATTATCATTGATGGTCATAACCGTCCATGTGCTCATCGACGCCTGCCGCCGTCGACGATGCATCTATATTCTCATTGACGGCCATGACCGTCACTGTTCTTAACAACGGCTACCACCATCGATGATGCATCTATATTCTCATTGACGACCACACCTGTCAATGTTCCCTTTGATGGCTACCACTGTCGATGATGCATCTCTATTATCATTGACGGCCACCATCATCAACGATGCAGCTATATTATAATCGACGGCCATACGTGTCAATGATGCATCAATATTCTCATTGACGGACATCCCCATCAGTGATGCATCCCTATTTCTTGTTGATGGCTGTCTCCCATCAATGGTGCATCATTATGCTGCCTATTCATAGATGGGACGTTTTTTCACTCCCCTGTCGACAATGCTTCCAGCACTTATAAAAAGGCAATACATAAATAACCCTTTATTGGTTCCATTAGAGTCACAGAGTGGAAGAGATCCTACTCAACCTCTGTACTTCACACTTTATCGACGGCCTCCACTCCAGGTGTCCCTCCGTTGACAGCACGCCCTCATATTCTTTCTTAGTAAATGGGGCTTCATAAAAAAACAGTGCCTTATGCCATGTTTTCTACCCCTCCACCCTCTTGGGTGGACAATGACAGGGGTCAGGCAGACGGAGATCGGAACCTGGACTTTACCACCCTGGGGCAAGATCTGCTTAGGCTACACGTCCACTCCCCCCCCCTTGTGTCTCAAACAAATTAGTACGGCACATCTTGCATGCAATTCGGCACTCCCAGCCCTCCAATCCAAGGGGGCAGGGCGACCCTCCACAATCTTCTCCTCTTCCACCTAAGAATTTTCAGGCTGATCAGGATCCGTTCCCACCCTGGTCACTTCCTCCTTACATGGAATACTTTGTTTCAGATGAACAAGAGCTCCTGGTTGACTCCACTGGTGACCTTGAACACAAATATTTCCAGGAGCTGAAATTTCTTCCTCAGTCTCCCTTTTTTGGAAAACTCTTCTTTGGATGCAGGCCTGCCTAGACTCCACAGCACCCCTTCCTGATGACCCTTCATTCTACGAAATGATGATACAAATATAGAAAGTCATGGGATTCTCTACCACAGAAACATGACAAAGTAAGGATATGGCAGAATACCTTGATCTGCCAGAGGAGCCTCTTTTGGTGGTTTCCCCACTAATTCAAACTTACCAGAAAGCCATGCTGATTGCTTTATATCAGCCTTCAGCTATCTCAGCTGTTCTCCATAAGGTGGATCATATTTATCCGGCTCCTCTGGTTCATCCCTTCCTTACAAGCTTTCCTGGAAGTGGACTTTGTACTGCCTCTCATAATCACATGAGTTCCTTACCACCTGATAAAGAATCCCAAAGACTTGACTTTCTGTAGAAACTAGTCTTTTTCTCCAGTACCATGAATATCAGAATTCCACATTATATGGTTCACATGGCTACAGACCACAATACCTTTGGGTCATCTGCCATTGGGATTTTCAGTCACCTCCCTCCTTCACCAGAAGAGGGAGTGATTATTGGCTACTATGTCAACAAGTAATGCTAATTCCCGTCACCTGCCCTGGTTGGGATATGATGCCATTGGTACCTCGGCCCGACTGTCAGCTATTGACATTTCTTTGCGACGCCACACCTGGCTTTGCTTTTCAGGTCTTACGCCTAATGTGCAACATAAAATAGCTATGGCTTCCTTTTTAACGGGTCCAAGTTCTTCGGGCGAGTTACTCAAACTTTACTGGATGATTTATACAGGCATCAGGCGGAACGCTACATATGGTTCATGGCATGTACCATACTTAGATACAACCTAATGACTTGATCCTCTTCCTATTTTGAAAGAGGTGCAAAATACAGAGATACCATGTGGCTGTGGAGGTTGTACTCAACCCACAAGAGGCAACATCTCTGCCACCCGTGACTCCCACCTCCACCCTCTCGGGGGGCTGGCAGACCGACACCTAGTGACTCACTAGGGTTTTTCTTTTTTCCCCACCCCTCCTTGACCTAGCTGTGGGCAGTCCTTTTTTGCCCTCTATTTAGAGGTCTGGCACATGATCACTTCAGATGAATGGGTACTAAACCAGATTATATGGAGGGGACATACTCTGGAATTTATCTCCAAGCGCCCCTCCCCCCGTCCTCCCTGACAGATTCATTATAATCATCAGATCATATAAGAGGACTTGTGGGCTCTACTGGTGACACACACCATTTCTCCAGTACCCTCCTCACAGCATCAAAAGGGATTCCACTACCACTTCTTTCGGGTACCCAAATGAACTGGAGACTTCGATCTGATACCGGACCTCAGAAAACTGAATCTTTTCATCCAGTACAAATGGTTTTGCATGATAACCTTGACTTCCATCATGCCAATAATGAAACAGGAAGATTGGCTTTGTGCCCTAGATATGAAGGGTGCCTACCTGCATCCATCCTTCTCATTGCAGGTTTCTTCATTTCTACCTGCAAGGTTAACAGTATCAGTTTCAAGCACTCGGGGCTCTTTTTTCTTACCTGGAGGCTACCCTGCAAATATTTTCACGCTCTGGAGATCACAGTTAATTGGCCAAAGTCCAACCTGACCCTGACTCAGTCTCCAATACATTAGAGCTATCCTAGATACAGTCTCAGCTAGACCTTACCATCCAGCTATCCGGCAGGCCACACCCTTGTCTCTGGCATCACACATACAGACTTAGAAAGTAGTCACAACTAGACAACTGCTATGCCTTCTGGGTCACATAGTCACTGCCATCCCTATGGTAGCACTCGCCCGTCTTCCTATGAGACCTCTTCAGTGAATCTTCCAGAATCAATGGTCTGAAAGAACAAGAAAAATTTGAAGGGAAGTTCAGAGTCGCTTCCTCTCTGACGATGGCTCTGACTTGATGGTCAATTGAAACCAATTTATGACAAGGAATGCCTTTTTCAGTCCCTCCCTCCCACGCAGACGTTCACCATGGATGCTTCCCTGGCAAGATGGAGTGCACACCTGGGTCCTTATTGGACACAGGGCGAGTGGACCATTTTTCTCCCTCAGCCTCAAATCAGTCTCCTAGAGCTGAGGACCTTCTGCTTAGCCCTTCCAGCATTCCAACCTCTTTTGGCAAGGCAAGACACATTTTATTTAAAAGATGCCCATCCCAGTGTCTGTGAGCGCTGCACATATTAAAAAAATTCCATATTCATACAAATACAAAGAAAAAATAAATAATACACATATAAACATCAACACACATCATTGCAAAAAACTTTTGACTCTAGACCATTGCTGATCCAATCAGATAGCATTGCAGTGGTTTTCTACCTCAACAAGCAAGAAGGTGCTCCAATCTTCAACCTACTGACCAAAAATTAAAGAACCCTGTTACATTCCAACCTGTAAGCTCTACACCTTCATGCTCGGCTCCTGAGGACGCCTTCATAACTAGTCTACAAGTGTCCTCTCCTGTTGTCAGTATTCTCTTGACTTCCCATAAGCCAGCAACAAGAGCAATATATAATTCCAAATGGAAACACTTTTCCATATGGTCGGCCTCCCGATCTTTGGACCCTTACTCTTGTCCACTGATGAAGGTTTTGTACTACCTGGCCTCACTATCTGAGTCCGATTTAAGTTAATCTTCCATCAAATTCCACTTGGCCGCCATCTCAGCCTTCCATGCACCTCTGGATGGTAAGTTACTGTACCAACATCATCTAGCTAAGATGTTTTTGAAAGGAATGTTACATATTAAACCTCCTATTGGAAGACCCACTCCTCCGTGGGATCTCAATTTTATGATTAAAAAAAAAAAGAAATTGACCCTTGAGCCTTTTGAGCCAGCAGCCACTTGTAACCTTCATTTTCTTTCATGGAAAACCCTGTTCTGGGGGCTGTCACTTCCACTCGACGTATTTACGAGCTTCATGCCCTTGTGTAGGGAAACTTACGTGATTTTCCACAAAGACAGGGTGGTCCTTTGTACCAACCCTTCCTTCCTAAAGTAGTCTCCGAAATACTTTAAATCAGTCCTGAGCTCCGGTCTACTATCCTGACTACTCCAATCAGTGTGAACATTTACTACATACTTTAGATGTCCATCATACATTACGCTACTATACTAATCGGACAAAATCAATTAGAAAGATGTCTTAACTGTTCATCTCTTTTGCCCCGGGTCATGACAGCCTCCCACTTACTAAGCGTACTCCTTCATCCTGGTTGGCAAATTGTATTACATTTTTGTTTCAGAAAATACAATAAGCCTTTACCTGGACCTGTCCAAGCCCACTCCACTAGAGCTATGGCCACTACTATGGCTTGCTTCAAAGCAGCCTCCATTTCAGATATCTGCAATGTAGCTACCTGGTCCACAATCCATACATTCACAAGGCATTACAGTCTGGATATTGCCTCATGACGTAGGGTGGCCTTCAGCCGTCCTGTCCTACAAGGTCATTTATCATAGCTGTCCTCCCACATGGACATTACTGTTTGGGAATCATCCCAAAAGTATTACCTACTGCAAGAGACCACACCATGGAAGATAGTACAGTTACGTAAAAACTTACCATAACAGTAGATCTTTGAGGTGTGTCTCTTGCAGTAGGTCAGTTCCCAACCTCCGTCCCCCTCCTCTAAGAGAGCAAATTCTGGTTCAGTGACTATGGGTTGGGACTCCTTTGGTACCTTGGCTTCCCCTCGGTCCTCACTCCGAGCTGAATCCAGCAGAGGAACTGAGGATACCGGGGACCACCCACACTTATATAGGAAACAGAAAGTTGATGTCATGTGTGGGTGGTCCCTGGAAAAGACTGCTAGAAGAGCTGCCGTATGCCACAACAACCTCTGCTGGATACCCAAAAGTATTGCCCACTGCAAGAGCCACTCCTCAAAGATCTACCATTACGGTAAGTTCTTATGTAACTGTACTTTCTAGGAGTGGTATACAGTTGACAGCCACACAACCCACCTGGCCTCCCCTGGCAAATGACACCTGATCCTGCTTCCAGCATGCAAGATCTGACATAATGGGCATGGGGTGGAATTGGGGAATATATCCACCTGGGTGGTGGGAAGAGCTTAGCTTAAAGTCATCCGGCCAATCATCGCGTTACAGTGGGACTGCTGGAGTGTGGATGTGAACCATATACCACTCCTAGAAAGTACGGTTACTTAAGAACTTACTGTAACAGTAGATCTTCCGAGGACTGTCTCTTGCAGTAAGTCATTACTTCTGGGAGGTTCCACCAGGTGTCGCTGTCGCATAGCAGCTTCTTCTAGCAGTCTTCCATGGGGGCCATCCACACAACTTCACTTCCTGTGGATGTGTATGAGAGTGGGTGGCCCCAGTACCCTCTGTTAACCGCCGGCTTCTGCGAGCACGGCCTGGGCTGAGGTAAACGAGGGCCAGAAAAAGAGAGAATAGTGATCCCATCCAACGTCCTGAGTTGCAGATTCAAGGCAAGAAGGCAGGGGGCTGGAGGGCAGGGTACTTACTGTAAGAGACAGTCCTCAGAAGATCTAGTGTTACGGTAAGTTCTTACGTAACCATACTATCTTCTATGGACTGGTCTCTTGCAGTAAGTCATTGCTTCTGGGAGATTCCCAAGCAGTAAAACCCAAATGGGAGGAAAGGCAAAGGCACATAAGCAAAGGCACAAGAAAGGTCAACTTGAACTGCACCCCCAGCAACAGATAGGCCGAGGTGGGTAAGGACCAAAGTAGTCACGATGTCCTAACTCAGACTTGTAGGCGAAGACACGTGAGCCACAGGAGAGGTCAGCTTGAACCACACCCCCAGAGGTGGGGTGTGGTAAGGACCAAGTGAACCACCATGTGTTGACTCAAACCTGTAGTTGAAGACATGTGGCATGACATAAACAGAACTGTAGACAGCCACGCACAGTGATACATCCCGATAAGACAGAGGTCGACAGGCTCTGGCATAGAGGCAAATCCAGCAACATACAAGTAGAGCAGATCAAATAGCAGAAAAGGAGCACTGGGGAAAACACATCCCAGATGGCCACAGGAAGGAACAACTGAAGGGCTCCAGGAGGGAGAGAAGCAGGAGTTCCAAACAGATCTGCAGGGAGGAGTGAGGTATCCAATCTGGAAGCAAGCCTCCAAGAAATTGAAAGAGATCCCCAGGTGCTTCCGAGGCCAGCAAGAGGAGGCGGGGTCACCGTGAAAGCTTCTTAGGGTGCAGCAGAGGGTCCCACCCCGCGTGAGGGACAGGAACACCACAGAGGGGTAGACTGAGCAACCCTCTGGAGGCCCTGCCACGGTCCCGAGAGACACCCCAGTAATGGGGCTGGGAACAAGACAGCCCACCCGTGGGGGCATAGGGATGGTACCTGGGGGTGGAATAGAGGTCCTGAAGAGCATGCCTCGAAGCCAGAAGGGAAACAAGGATGGCCTGAGCACCAGGGCCAAACAACAGGTTCCCAGAAAAGGGGGGGGTCGGCGACCGACAGCTAGATGTTGGGCAGCCAACCCGAAACCCACAGCCAGGCGAAGCGCTGAAGGGTGATGCCGGTGACCGAAAGGCGGGCCGGAGCGTCAACTGTATCGAAGCATGTATGGAGCAGGTGATGTGCAAGGGAGGCCATGGCAGAGAGCGGCTGTCATGGGCCGCCACCCTGACGACCAAGTCCGCTACAGGGGTACAGAACAAGTAGGGGTGGTCAGGAGGGGCACGGTAGAGCTGATCAGTGCCGCCAGGGGCAGGCTAGGCAGAGGCAGGACAAGACCAAACATGAGAGAGTGCATTAAAATACGAAGGAATCAAGGGCTGGGCCACCAAGGCAGGCTCCTCAGGAACGTCGAGGTAGGCAGCCAGGTCCCAAAGAAAGGAGTCCTGATCCACAGCAGGGAAGGCAAAAGCATGCTGGATCTGCTGCATGAGCTCTGTGAAGGATGGATCCAAGGGGGGGAGGACTCCGGAGGGTCATGTGGGGTGACCTCCAGATGGGAGGACACGGACTGAGGGGAAGCAAGGTTCTCAGGATTCCCACCAGGAACAACCTCCAGGAAGGGATCCTCCCTCCCAGAATCACCATAAAGGGAGTCCGCAGAAATGGGAGAAGGGGTGGACCAGGCAGGAAGCGTTCGGTCCGGGCGGAAGTGCTCGGGCGAGGGGGGAAGGAACGGGACGAGGCTGGACACTGACCCTGACCCAGGCTGCGCAGGACCTCCAGCACAACACGGGCAATGCCCGGAGCATGTGATGGGTCCAGGGACAGAGGATGCCCAAGGACGGTATGACGAGGAGGGCAGGTCAGCCCGTGAAGCACCGATCCTGAGCAGCAGGGGAAGGCATCCCTACCCACGTGGATCAGGACTGGGAAAGGAGCAAGAGATGCAGGGCAAGGGCCATGCAGCTGGGCCAAAGGCCTGGAAACAGACACGCCCAAAGGGCACGAGGAGGGCAACGGGGGGTTCCCCAGGATGCCACCCGGTGCCGGGGCAAGTGGGGGGAATCCTGGGATGGGATTCCCCCATTGTTGATGAGGGAGGCTGCTCTGTTGACAAGGGAATGAAGAGAGGGCCCTCCATTGATGGTGGAATCAGCCCTGTCGATGAGGGAGCAAAAGGAAGCCTCTCCGTCGACGGGAGAAGCCATCCCGTTGATGAGGCATGCAAGGCATGCTGTTCCGTCGACGGGAGAGGCTGCCCCATCGATGAGGAGTGCTCCATCGATGAGAGAACAGGAGAAACATGTTCCATCGATGGGAAAGGTGCTCCTGTCAATGAAGGAGAGGAAAGAACATGTGTCGTCGACGGGGGAAGTATCCCCGTCGATGGAGAACGTGCCGTCGACAGGGCAACACTACCCATAGATGTAAAACATTCAAAAACAAGTTCTGACGACGGGACAAGGCCTGTCTATAGTACAAAAAGCCCATCAGGCTCCGTCGATGGAGGGAGCAGCCCCATCGATGAGGAAGGTACCGTCGACAACGGAGGAGCCATCGTCGACAGAGCAAGAGGGAGGGAATGTGAGGAGTGTAAATCCCTTTCTCTCCTATGCCTGGAATTAGAGCCTTTGGCCAGGGAGCCTTGAAGGTGACCCCCCCAAGGTCCGTTCTGGCCTGGCTGAGCTGTGGCGATCAGCCATGAGGAAAACCCAGGACCCAGCAAGAAGATCCGGGGCTGGGGAACAGCAGGTGTACTGTGAGCACTAATGGAACACTGGGCCTGCTGCAGAAGAAATGTGCTTTGCCAAGAGAAGCTCCAGACCCAGCCAGAAGGCCCAAGTGTGGGAGCAGCAGGAGTACTGTGAGTGGGTCACAGGCCTGCTATGGGAGTCCGGGGGTGCTGAGAGCAAGTCCCAGATCCAAAGGAAGAAATTTGGTTCAAGTTTGAGTCGAAGACTGCAACCCAGGAGGTCAGGAGAGCTGACTGTGCAAGCAGAAACTGGCAAGAGAATGAACATAGGGTACTGGGGCCACCCACTCTTATACACATCCACAGGAAGTGATGTCATGTGGACGGCCCCCATGGAAGACTGCTAGAAGAAGCTGCCGTGCGACTTCGACACCTGGTGGAACCTCCCAGAAGTAATGACTTACTGCAAGAGACCAGTCCATAGAAGATCTGTGGTTACAGGTGAGTAACCTATTCTTCTTTACAACTGCATGTATATACATTATGTTTGTGTCTACACTCAGCAAGCCATCCCCCTGTTGAAGTTTCTGTTGATATGAAGCACTGGGGTGTTGGTCAGCTCCCATAGTGCTGGCTTGCCTGATTCTTGTCCCAGTAAAGCTAGTTTTCTTTAGCATTTCCATTTTGGCAATCCATTTGTGTTTACACACATTTGGAGTCCTTACTGTGCATGTGAGCCTTCGCTCCTTTTGGCAGCTCCTGAGGAAGATCACAAAGGGTGCCCTTGCCTTATGCTGTATCTAGGGGTTAGAGAACCACTAGTGTCCTTCCTTGAGTGCACTGTGCTGTGGGTTTTCTGTGGTTTGACCACACCTGGAGTACTAAATCCAGTTCTGTTAACTGCAGTACAGAAAGGAAATCAAAGAGACTGAGAGGGTCCAGCCAGGACCACCACGCTATTTAGTGTCCTAGGAGGCAAGAGCTAGGAGGAGAGCTTGGACGTACACAAATTAGGCAGTCAAGAAAAGGCAGGCCAAGATAGGACATGATCACGGTTTCCTGAATACTAAAGAGGATGGACAGGGTGGAGGATACACAGATGCTTGAGCTGGTGAGTTAAAGATGAAATATAATAATCTGACATGGTTTATTATGTCAGCTGTGGTATTTATGTCTCTTGATTGTTTTAAGTGGAGAGGTGAACTTTTTACTGTGCTTTCTTATTCATTTACAATTTTTTTATACTTTCTGTTTCTTGGTGATCACAGAGCCCCATAACATTTCTCATCCGTTTGCTGTTCAGCACGTCAGCAATGATGCTGCAATCCCTATCACTGTCCATACGAGAAATTTACAGCTAACACTGGATATCTCCTTGTGACAGCTTAAGTTAAACTGCGTGTGCATGTATGTGTACATTTTTGCTTTGCATCCTATCTATTTCATTAAAATTACTTTGCACATAGAGGATAATGACTGGGGTTCTGCAGTTTACCAGGTTATAATCACCTCGAGCGGTTGCCATGCCGTGCTTGTAAACCTTGAGAGCGCAGCTCGAGAGGTTTACTGTTGGCATGGCAACTACAAGAGGTGATTTCAACCTGGTAAACTGCAGAACCCCGGCCATTATCTTTTATAGTGTATGGGGGTTTGAGCTGCTTACAGTAATTTACTATTTTTTTTACTCTTTGTGTTTACTACAAAATATGGCTCTCGCTTATCTTACCTTACATATACACAGCACACCATTGACGGTCATCAAAAAAGATTTATTTAGGTGCAATTTGCATTTAGCAGCAGGTTAACTTTGTATTTAAAAAAAACTAATAAAGACTGTTCTTTTACTACTGCTGCTCTTGAAGTGGCATGCGGTCGGATATCATTCGTCATGTGCTTAGAGGAGATGTCAACTGCGTGGATCAACTGGGTTGTGGGAAATATTCGATGTCCGATATGGGATGCCATTCTTTACTGGAGACCATCTGTGGATGGGGGTGAGAGGTAAGAGACAAAGCGCAAAGAAGGGAATTACAAATAAAAAAAAATCTTTTAGCCAGTGACTATGGGGAAAGTCAATAAGAGATCACTTACATACTGCTCGTGGTGAACTTGAGTCAGATGGCTAATCCTCATCAGAGGAGGTGTCATTGATGACTGCAACTCTTCGTTTTTCTGTTGTGGCCCATAGTAGTTGTTGTTTACCACGATCGACACGCCTTCACCAAACAGATTAAAGTTTATGCCCATATCACTTAGTGGGTTTCTAGCTTTCTCTGTGGTGGCAACAGTTGACTGAGGGACAAATATTACAGAGGAAGGTGGGCTGGCAGAGGGGACAGCATTGTGTATGTTACTCTGGGCACCAAATACGGCTGAGTTTCTTTCCTGTTTGGCATCACTCAGGCCACTATAGTTGTTTATTGATGCAAGGCACCTGTGACCAGAAACCTGTTGAATCTCAGTTGGTGGCACATCACTGTCAGCTAGGCACTGGATTGCTGTCTTGCGAGTCGAGTGATTTCTAATTCGCTTCTCAGATGGCAGTCCGGCTGAGGTTTAAATGCTGTACATCATGTTGCAGATTTTGTTTTCGCCAAGGGGCATGGCACGGAGAGAGAAAAGCCAGGCTTACAGTTCACATTTGGTGTTAGGTAGAATGGGGAGTCAGGATGTTGCATGGACGCTGGCCTGTGGCTGCTGTACAACTTGTATGCACTTATTGTATCTCTGTGTGGATGTGCCGGATTGGCATACATTCGTGGTTTTATTGCCCTGATGTATCTGGGGTTGTCACCAGATCTTGTCTTTGTCTGTCACTCAGAGTACTCCAAGTACTTCATGCCCTCACTGCCCTTCAACAACAACAAATCCGACCACCTCAGAGTATAGTGCTCAGCAGTTCTCAGTGCATAGTATGGAGGCCATTAGTGAAAAATATCATATTTATTAAAGCTGTGGGGCTATGCATGCCGAGGGCAAGTGTGGTGTACAGCTTGTCAATGTCGCTGGGTGTCAGAGCTTCTGCCCGGTTGGGTTTACTACTCTTACCCTGTTTTTTCAGAAATTTTTGCTTTGCTGGCAATGTTGTGCATGTTTCTTTAAAATCTAAAGTGTTTCCATGGAACACTGTGTGGCAGTAGTTTTGCTGTAAAAGGTACCTGTCACTGTCTAGGATGCCACGGCATGTACCAGGTTCATACTCTGAACCATCTTTTTTTTTAAATCTGTAAATAAATTCTGCTAGGTGTTGGTCAAGCTCCAGTACTGGGATGGCTTAAATATTGCGGTGTTCATCTGAATCAGCAAGGTAAGACCTCAACAGACGTAGGTTGGATTAGTTTTTTTTAGCAGTTCTTTTATTTTGCTGCTCGATTATGAATTCAAGCCTGCTTTGTTCCGCGCTAGTTAATGACATTTTGAGGTGGCTATTTTTACTGCTCTGCAGCAGCGTTTAAACTGCCACTGTTGCTCAGTTTAAAATGCTCGCACTTGATATTCTGGGGTTGGAAATGCTGGTGGTGATAATTATTCCATCTTGTATCTTGTATTCTATCTGATATAGGCAAGCAAGGTTTACAGCTTGTACGTCAGAACGATGAGATTACAAGAAAATTAACAGATAGCAGGCTACGCATAATAAGGGCTCCCCATACATTATATCTTAATTTTTAATGTTTAATAGTTAACTAATATTTGTATTACATTTCTTGCAGATGTGACTGGGTGCCTGATTCCCGATCGAGGGGGAATCACTAAAATCTATATACAGATTGCAGTACAGGCAGAGTGTAAACTACTTGGTGTTGCTTACAATTAATTATTTCAGGCTGAGATACAAAGTCTGTTTAGCAGTATTGTTTGCTTATTATCAAATATTGAATTATTTCTGATGTATAGAAGCCACTGATTTTCTTACCCGATAAAACTTTGCAAACACATTGTAAATTCTCCACGGATGGTCTGTTGAATACGAGTTGTGTAGCTTTGTCATTTCTTTTTCGTATTTGTGTTATTCTAGATAAGGCAAAATGAAACTTGCAAATGCTCGCTTCTGTGCATATTAGTATTTATTATTACAGGTATGATTTGCTAATATCTCATCATTTTTCTGTTGGAGCAGAAAACATCTTCATAGTCTTGCTGATTACTGATATTATTTACAGTATGACATGTCTTGCAATGCATGTTTTGCTTCTAGCAAAATCATTACTTTATTTACTTGTATGTTTTTTTAGATATTTAGGTTGCAATAGCCATCATAGGAATGCGTTGCACAAATGTAGGCTGAATCAGCATTTATTTAGTCTGAAATTCAGTGGGGCTTTAATGTGTGCGTTTTAATAAAACTCCTCAATCTAACACTTTGCTGTGTTATACCACTTGTGGATCATCAGATATTGCCCACTGTGTTGTTGTCGGAACTGAGGTAGATTAAGCATACATATGCATACATTTGACACCCCTCCCCTTACTACCCACAAAACATCATCTATCATGCACCTGGAACTCCTTTCATGGGCCCATGGCAGCCCCTCACACTTCCACAGTCCATCCCCACAACCAGCTACACTCTTCATAAATAGCAACCTAGACATCCCACTCCTTCTCTTGTGAAATGAAACCCTCTCCCACAAATACATTAACACACACCCTCTGTTCCTAAAGTAGGGAAGTGGCTGCATGGCTGTGGATAACATTATAATGCTTTCTTTGAGGGTTCCATGTTAATTCCGTGCAAACTAATTCCATGCCTGTAATGTGCGCAGTAAATTCGTAGTGCGCAAATAATGCTAATCTACACTTCAATGTATAGTCCTCTCGTCACAAGTCAGCGACTGGCATTGTGGCAGCTTGCTTATTTTTACTGATTAATTTCTCTCTTGAGTTCAAACCACAGTTGAAGCCAGAACCAAAATAAAAGTGCAGTGCTTTATTTTGCATTTGAATTGCAACGTAAACATAGGAAATGGAATACGTCAGAAGCCCCCAGTGTGTTTCAGCATAGAAACACCTCACCAGTGATGTTAATGTACTCCTTCCTTTATATAATGTTGCCAGTTAGCGTACCTTTTGGATGTGGTGAAGGTGCTTAGGCTAGAACCCATATGTTCCTCTGTGGTAGCCACCAAGGTTGGTTGCGGACACTATGCCCTGTAATTGTTAATCAGGCAATAATAATGTAATGGCTACTCGGGTACAGCTTGGCCAGGTAGTTAAATGCATTACTGACTGCTACCTGCTAGATGATTGTTACTGGCAGTGTGAGGCTGACTCATATGGACAGCAGGTGGTGCTAAAAAACTTGGATTTTACTTATTGTGAACTTTATTGGGATATTTCTTACATTTGTCTTTCATTGGGATTTTAATTAATATGAAATAAACTTGAATTTTAACAGACATGGCGACACACATATGAGGCAAAGGTAAGAAATAATTATTTCTTTTTTTTGATTATTATTGGTCACCTCCGTTTTTACTGTCCTTTCTCAACAGCAACCCTGAGTTGCAAACAGTATACCTGAGAAGAAAAAAGTGTATAGTCCTCAGTGTATAAGTTCCCAGTGTGTAAATCAGCTTATTTAAACAGTTACATTTCAGTGTCCCAGCAAATGATGCACTATCTTGAAGGTGCTAAGGCTATTAATCTAAGGCTAGTATGTGATAGTCGACGAGTTATGTGGTAGTATGTGTATTACTTCCCCCAGTAAACAGTAGTCCTGAGGCTTTGCACTGAAATTGTCCTGCGATTTAATCACCTACGCGACAACAAAGTTTTAGCTGTTATGACCACGTAGTATTGCTTGTGCTGAATCGCTTGTGCGATAATGACATGATACCTTCTTTGAGCAGTGATGGACTTTAGACTAAACTTGAACTTATCACATCCACGTCCACCAGTTAAGTGGGGAATGTCATACACTACTACCACCTACTTAGTCTGTGCAAATGGCTGTAATTAGTCCAAGTTTCGTCTGAAGGCTGTCAATGCCCACGATAGCATTATAATTATATATATTGCCCTGCAGCACATTTCCCACTTTGAGTCAACAGAATGTGTTGTTCGTGACTTGCTTTGATGGGCAGCAAGTAGCTTCAGCTATACTAGGAAGTACGATTATACTACATGAAAATTTAATAAATATTAAATCTTTCAAACCCTCCCCCCATTTTCTTATTGATTTAGGACCTGGAACAGGCAGCTACAGGCCAGGAGTTGCCTGTCCCAAATATGTCAGTTCTCTTTACTTACACTCTACAGTTGAAGTGTGGCACTCTGCTATACCCTGTGCCTTATTATACACAGTGTGGGCGATCAACAGGTCATGAATATATAGCCGGCCCGTCGGCGCAGCGGTTGTATTTCCGCTTGTGCGCGCGGCCGGGTTGAGAGCGGATCCGGAGTGGGCCGGAGGCGGCCTGAAATGGGGTCGGCGTCCGGCGGACAGCTCTCCTACTCGAGGCATGGGCGGCGTCCGATGCGCTGGGGACCCCTGGTGGAGACTGGGAGTTCCACGCAACCGGCGCTCGACGTGGGGGAGGAGGCTGGGTGACGCTGGCGTCTTACGCGTCCGCCTCCTCTGGGGAGAAAAATCAGGTGGAAAAAGATGGCGAGGCAGGACCACCGATCAATGAAGCCCTCCCGGAGAGCCTCACACTGCCGCCCGCCACTGCGGGACCCGACCAATCACAGTTCCGGGGTCACGAAGGTCGCCGCCGGCCCCACCCTCCGGGGGGCAAGCCGGGGGTGACCGAGGGTCCTCAGCAGCAATTGACGGCGGTAGAGGTCTCCGGGGGCCATGACCAGGGCGGATGGCTGCCGGTGGTCCTGCCAGGAAAAAGGGCAAATAAAAAAAGAAAAAAAATGAATATAACACGTGCTGAAACATTATTACCATCATGAACTGTCATATACAACTGTGAAAACTGACACATTTGATTGGGAATTTGTGTGGGTCATGACATTACTGTAAATAATAGCCAAATTGTTTTCGAAATAATCTGTGTAATATGGATTGTACATTTATTTTCTTCATTAAATGTTCACTAATGTCCACTCTTCATATAGGTAGCTAGCACATATTACAACCTATGGCTTAGTCTGTTTCCAAAATGTGCTCAGTGCTTGTTGACTACCTACTACTTAGGATGCCTTGGAAGGTCCTTGCATTCATGCTGAGAAACATCACTTTTTTGGGGAGTGGCTGCCAACACGTAAATTGGATAAAGGGATCTGAAGCGAAACACAACTCCTTGTATTACACATATATAATCTTTTTTTTTTTCCCCAACTTTCTTTCCCTCCGGTCACGGTGCCCTGGATCCTCTCTCAGGCAACCTGGTCCTTTCCTGCCCAGCTTGAAACCTCCCCAGTGTGCACCTCCTCT
Source organism: Neoceratodus forsteri (assembly GCA_016271365.2). Taxonomy (NCBI): domain Eukaryota; kingdom Metazoa; phylum Chordata; order Ceratodontiformes; family Ceratodontidae; genus Neoceratodus; species Neoceratodus forsteri. Next base: position 1,737,636,538 of record CM057449.1, read on the forward strand.
CTCCTTCCCCTCCCCCGGAGCCAGTACCCCCAGTTTAATCCGCCCGGGGTGGGTCGCCCTCTCCTCTTGGGCACGTTTAAGAGTCAAACTCTGGCAGGGCTGCTGAACGGAGGACCTGGAAGGCCAGTCGGGGAAAGGCCCAGCGGAGGACATGGTGGACCGGTGCCGTCGCCCACCCACAGCGCCATTTTTCCATGTTTTTGCAAGCTCACCCCTCCTCCTGCATATTTTTGCTTGATGCACTGGTGCACGGCAACCCTGCTGGAGTCCACTACATTACGCGCGGCGTGCCTGGCTGCTGTAATGCGCCCTGGTTCCCACCGGGGTCACCAGCACACTGAGACATCCCTCCCATGCGACCTGGGGAGGAGAGCACCATGTGGGCACTCATCCTCAACCCTCCCCCGGCTGACCCCTGGTGACCTGAGTATGCTCCCGAACCCGGGTTGCTGGCATGGTGCGAGGTGTGGCGTCCAGCACCTCAACCCGCAGCGCCACCGGGCCGGCTCACATATATAATCTTGAAAAGGGAAAATGGGTGTATGTTTTTTTTATATATATATATATATAAATTAAATAGTTAAAAGTTTATGCCAACAAGATGAACGTGCAGAAGTCAAGTATTTATGTAAGGATTACTAATCCCAGTCATCAACCAAATCAAAGATAATTTGCAAAGTAACAGTTAAATATTCTTACTTTGTAGCAGAGTGTATTATGCTAATTTTATTTACAATAATTCTGACATATATATATATGACTGTTAGAATATAAAACACCATGGCACCCATACTCAGTGGTAAGCATCAATTTGAAATTTGCTATCATCTGCATTAACCCGGTGTTTGCTGCAGCAATCCTGCTTAGGCATGTTTAGAACCACCCCCCCCCATGCATTTCACACCCAGATGTGCCAGTGCCATTGCCCTTGTGTCAGGCTGCAACTATAAACCAACTCCCCCTCTCCTTTGTTCATCTGTTCCCTTGCAAGTAATGATACGATAGGGAAAGGGGAAATTGTTTAGCCAGGAAAGGTACACAAAACTGGAGCTTGTTTCCAGGTGCGACCTGGGAGCACAAGGAAGCTAAGTGACTTGCTCAGGCTCACACAATATGCAAGTAGTGATCCAGAAGTTCCTCTACCACACTGTTCGCTAGTTAGATTGACATTAACTATTTACTTGTGGTAAAGTGGGTCACACGCCTCCCTGATCGTCCATTCGGTTGGCAGTAACTATTTATATGGTGGTCCAGATGTACTCCCACCTCAGATTGCCCATCCCCTTTTTAGTAATTATTACCTTGAGGTCCAGTGCTTCCTGGGCCCTACCACTGATTGGTAGGCAAAGGCAAACACTTAACTGCATGTGAAAAGTTTTACTACAAGGGATCGGGTTATTGCTAAATGGATCTGTATCTGCAATAACTGAAAAAGACTTTCTCTAATGTTGCTAGTCACATACCATCACTGATTTTTTTTTTTTCAAATTCTTTTATTTTAACTTTTTTAGATCATATACATACAAAAATACAGTTACAAGACATACAAATAACATAGGTTTATATATACAAATGGGTCAGAGCTAATTAGATGTCAATATATTCACTTGTCTGGATGAAACAGTTAAGATTCCGTTAATTATATCACAAATATTATTTCCCTTCTGAAATCCTAATACAATAAAATACACAAGTATAGTTATTTCTTGTTCTGCACTTGCCTATATTTCATTTTGTTTTCCTGATCTCTTTTGGGTCTGTTCCCTTCCCTACCTCCCCCTACTTTACTATGGTATAAAAGAGGTGCTATATTTCATTATATACATTACCCATTTGTTCCATCTCATTTCAAAGTGTTCCACAGAATGGTGAGTCCAAGCCGTAATGTTTCCCATTTTATATATCTCATTCATAAGCCCTTGAAATTCTTTCATTGTGGGAGTGTCTATTGTAAGCCAGTGTCTTGTAATCATTTTCTTAGCTGCTAGGATACTCACCTGTAAAAGCACTCTATTATTTGAAAATTGCTTTGTTATTACTACTGGTGTAGAAAATATCTCAGATAGGGCGTCTTGTATGGCCAAAAAAAGAGGACTGAGAAGTGGGCAGGTCCAAAATATATGCCCATGTGTAGATGGGGCTGTTCCACATTGCCTTCAGCACGAGTCTCCTAATTCTGGGAGATATTTCACTTTGTACTGCTGGGTTTTTGAAGTATCAGATTGACACCTTCCAACTGAACTCCTTCCAGCGAGGGGAAGCAGTAGCTGTATGTAAAAAGCGAATGTGCCTTTCCCAGTCCTCTTTTGGTATTTCTATCCCTAAATCTGTCTCCCATTTCTGCTTAATATAGGATATTGGGTCTCCTCTCAATGCCATGAGTGCCTTGTATATTTGTGATATCATATGTGACGGGGGGCTGTTCCTTCTAATGCCCTTCTGATTAAATCTACTATAGGGGCATTGAAATTCTGAAGCAGGAGTTCTTGTGGGAAAGTTTTGACAAAGTTTGATGCTTGTATATATCGAAATCTGTCTTGCTGTTTAGAGATAGGCGAAGTGGCCGAAATTCGCTCCGCTAGTGATTCAGCGAGATAGCGAATCGAAGCACTCCATAGCGGAAGCAGCCGCATTCTCCAATATAATGGGGAACGCGAAGTCCATTGAAACAAATTACCTCGCATTATTCCGCCTTCCCCAAACCACTTCTCCACCAATTTTAAGGCAAAGTACATTGAAATCAATATATTTCACATTTCACTTCGCCTTGTTATTGAGCTCCAAGACGAATTTGCAGTGCTTCATGGGATTGCAGGTCACATGGGTTCTAGATTGTTCTGCACAGCCTCAGTTCTGTGTAGTGTTTGTGAAGTGCAAGATGGAGACGTTTCCTCTCAGAGTTCTGCGATTCAAATCCTCTAAAAGCTGTTAAAAAAGCCTTTTTGAGCCATTGTTTTGCTCAAAAGTTAGTGCACCCATTGTAGGAACCCTCCTGTGCTCTTATCATTGAGTGTTTATTGTTTGTGTGTGGATTTTGAATGTTGATTTAGAACAGTCCGTCTGTATACTGTGAAGTGTGCTTTGGGGGAGGGGCGTATCTGTGGTGTAGGTAGATTAACTGAGAGAAAAAGGCAGTCTTTCTGTTTTGGTTGTATTTTTTTTGTATTTGTTAATGTACAGTACACACAGTAAAAGTTTCAGTAATTCTTGAAATTTTTTTGCTGATTGTAGTGGTGCAGCAGTGTATAATTCCAGTTTGTTTAAAACATTTGGTTATATTGCTAAAGGTTTTCAATTTGCTACGCAATACTTGTAGTGTGTGTGTGTGCGATGCGTACCATTAAATCAGACAACTTTTATTGTGCCAGAGTGATTGCAGCAGTGTGAATCTGCTCTCCACCGCACCTGCATACATTTTTTATACTGCTTTGTGGTATCTTTACTGGTAGTGGACTGTTACTGCCGTGCACTACCCTACCCCCCAATCGGAAAAAGATATTCTTTTCCAGATTTGGATTTGTGACTTGTGAGCACTGGTTAGGTGGTGTTGTGCCTTTGCGTATGACTCTGCATCTCTTGAGTGCGTAACGCAATCTTAATCTGTCTGTGCATTTGCAGTATACCATTAATTCTGGGAGACTTTGCATTTCTTGTTACACTCTTATTTCACTTCCTCAGCACTAGGGAATTTTCTGGACACAAGACAGTAGCATTTTTATGGCGACTGTGTGTGGCCACTCTCGCATGACGGAGTGCACCATTAATTCTGGGAGACTTTGCATTTTTTGTTACCCTCTCATTTCACTTCACCAGCACTGGGGAATTTTCTAGACACAATACAGTAGCATTTTGCTGATGCAAATTAATTCTGGTGACTGTGTGTGACCACTGTGTGTGCCATTAATTCTGGGAGACTGCATTTCTTGTTAAGCTCTCATTTCACTTCGTCAGCACTGGGGAGTTTTCTGGACACAAGATAGTAACATTATGGGGATGCACATTAATTCTGGTGTCTGTGTGTGATGTTACCACGTCCACTGTGTGCATGACTGAGACTGACATTAATTCTGGGAGACTTTGTATTTCTTATTGTGCTCTCATTTCACTTTGTCAGCACTGGGGAGTTTTCTGGACACAAGACAGTAGCATTATGGGGATGCACAATAATTCTGGTGTCTGTGTGTGATGTGACCATGTCCACTGTGCGCATGACTGAGTGTGCCATTAATTCTGGGAGACTGTATTTCTTGTTGTGCTCTCATTTCACTTCATCAGCACTGGGGAGTTTTCTGGACAGAAGACAGTAGCATTTTGGGGATGCACATTAATTCTGGTGACTGTGTGTGTGTGTGTGTGTGTGTGTGGAAGCACTGGGGAGCTGCCGCTGCCAGTATTGTTGCCACTCCATGTACTTCACGTTAGGTGGAATGACAATGCGAAGTAATAATTACAAGGCGAAGTGAGCCTTTCCTATTGGCCACTCCGCGTAGCGGAGTGTCAACGCGAAGTGCCCACTTTGTGTTCACTTCGCCAGCGTAATTTAATTTCGCTGCATCTCTACTAATCTTGAGGAACTAAATCATATTTTCTCTTAATAGTTTCAAATTCACTTAATGTCCCTTTATCTAAAAGATGCTATATCATAATAATACCCTGTTTCTCCCATCGCCTAAAGCAGTTATCTAATGAGGCTGGAATAAACTGATTATTCCTAGATAAGGAGATAATCATGAGATTCACTGGTTTAAACTGTTTTTGTTCAAGAAGCCTATTCCGATATGTTAGAGTAATAATTGTGTATGGATTGTCAGTGAGGTTCTCCAATTTAGGTCTAGGGTAGGTTAGTAAGATATGGTAGTGGTTGGTGAGGTCTTCTACTTTGACCTCTAATTCTTTCCACTTCATACTATAAGTTCTTTGAAACCATAAGAAAATAGTCCTTATCTGTGTGGCTAGGTGATAATTTCCAAAGTCAGGCAATGCTAGGCCCCCCCCCATTGCTTTGGCATTTTTAGGATTGCCAGCCTAACCCTTGGACACTTATTATTCCAAATATACCTGGAAACTCTCTTGTTTAATTTTGCAAAAAAACTTCCCAGGTGGGTTTATAGGTAACTTTTGTGCTAAATGTAACACCCTTGGGAGTAAGTTCATTCTAACCGCCTCTATTCTCTGTACCAATGAAAGTGGTATTGTCTTCCACTTATCTATGTCTATACTGATGGAGTTAAGAAGGGGAATGTAGTTATATTCATAAAGTGCTGTGGGGTTAGTGGTTAAATGGACCCCTCGATATTTTAAGTGCCTGAGTCCCTATCTAAAGGGGAACCATCTTAATATCTCCTCAGAGGGGGTATAATTCGATTGCAGAACATCTGTCTTATTTAAATTCAGTTTGTAACCTGCCACTCCACTGAAGCATTCTAATAACCTCCGCAATGGTGGCAGGGATGTCTCTGGGTCCGTCAAATAGACTAGCAGATCATCTACATATAGTGCTGTTGTATGTATTTCCCCTTTTATTACCATGCTTCTTATTGCTCCCTCCTGCCTTATTGCTTAGGCTAATGGCTCTAGGTAGATTGCAGATAACAAGGGGCTGAGGGGGCAGCCCTCTCTTGTTCCTCTCAATAGTTTTATGGGTGAATCCATAGCTCCATTTATTCTCACATAGGCCATAGGTCTGTCATACAGTCCCTGTATTATCGATAAGAACTTTCCCGTAAAGCCCAGGGCTGCTAGTGCTGCTGTTAAAAACAGCCATGCCACCCAGTCAAAGACCTTCTCTACATCCAGACTCATTAATAAAAAAGAGTCCTTCGACCGAGCGGCCTGGTGCAGCACATGTAGTGTTCTTTTAATATTGTCTTGGGTCTGTCTCATAGGAACAGATCTGCATTGATCTAAATTAATAATCTGGGGTAACACCTTCTCCAGTCTTGATGCAAATGTTTTAGTATATGTTTTCTAATCTACATTTAAGACCGAGATTGGCCTATACCATGAGCATAACAGATTATCTTTGCCATGTTTATGCATGCTTGCTATTATGGCATATCGACACGATGCTGGTATGGGGTCTCCCTCAGCAGTGCTCCTACATACCTTCAGCAGTATAGGTTGCAGTTGGGATCTAAACACTTTGTAAAACTCTCCGGTGTACCCATCAGGGCCCAGACATTTCCCTGTTTTAAGATTTCAGATCATCATTTCTATCTCTGCCCTTGTAATTGGAGTTTCTAGGAGGGTTTTATGTGCTTCCATGATTTGGGGTAACCCTAACGATTGCAGAAATTTAACAGTTGCTCCCTCTTGCACTTCTGCCTCTGGTGTATAGAGAGAGGAGTAATATTTCTGCAATGCTTCCCTAATTTCCTTTGAGTTGTTTGTTCGGCGGTCCAGGGCAACTGAGTGTATCTGGGTAATCAAGGACTGTGCAGTCCTTTGCCTAAGATGGTGTGCTAATATGCGGTTGGCTCTAGGACCCCCTTCATAGTATTTTTGTCTAAGAAATTGTAAGGCCTGTTCAGTCTTGAGGTCCAAAAGATGCTGAATTTGTTGCTTTGTGGCCATTAAGAGCTGGTATGTTGCTTGGTCCATTCCTCTCTCCCCCGATGTTGATCCTGTAAGTCTCTAAATTGAGATTGCAGCAACTCCAAAGTTTCTACTTGTTTTTTTTATAGTACGAGGCATATTTAATCAGTTAGCTTCTGAGCAGCGCCTTTAATGTGTCCCATTGATTTCCTGGGTTAGTCTCTTCCCCTGCATTATCCTGTATTATCTGTGGTATGAGCTGTTTTAGTTTATCCTGAAAATCAGGTATATTCAATAGAAAGTTGTTAAACTTCCATAGGGTGGATTTCCTCTCCTGATACCATTCTAAGCTAAGCTTTAATAGACTACGATCTGAGCTGGGAAATGGCAGTATTTTGCATTCTTGAATGTAGTGCGCATGTTCGCTGGAGACATCAAAGTAGTCTATTCTGGTATGTATCTTATGTGGAGCCGAGTAATGTGAGAATTTCCATTGAGTGGGATTTGCTTGCTTCCATGCATCTGTCCATTTTATCTGTTTTATATATATTTTTTTGGTACTTTGGTATTATTGGACAAAAGAAGGCGGAAAGCCCATCACGATAGTTCTCCACATTTGTGGATCATTCAGTGGGTCCCTGATTGATCAACCATTTGTCTAGTTTGTTTTTAAAGGACAGAATGTTAGGAAAATTGATTCCTGCAGTAGTTTGTTCCAGATTCTGGGTGTTCTTATAGTAAAATGGTTCATTCTTTTGTTAGTTTTTGGCCTCATGATCGCCAATTGTCTATTGTGCAGTCTTGCTACTGTTTTTCTAGTAGAGTATTTGAGACCACAAATTTGCATCTGTTCTCTATTTGCTGTTATTTTGAATAGTAGTAACAAGTCTCCCCTAAGTCTTCTTTGGGCTAATGTGTGTAAGCCTGTGTTTTCTAATCTGGTGGTGTAGTTAAGTTTAGAAAGGTGGGGTATGAGCTTTGTTGCTTTGTGTTGAATGTTTTCAATTCTGTTGATGTCGGAAATTAAATAAGGGCTCCAGAAGGGGGAACAGTAATCCAGGAGTGGTCTAACGTGAGATCTGTAGAGTGGCAGGAGACAGTGTTCTGTTCTGTTTATAAATGTTTTGCTAATCCTTCTGAGAATGGCGTTTGCTTGATTAGCTATTTTAGTGCAGTGAGAGGTGGAAGACAATTTATTATTGACCACGATTCCTAGATCTTTTTCTACAGTTGAGGTTTTAATGGCCATATTGTTTAAGTAATATGTTTGTAGTGGATTATTTCTTCCCAGGTGAAGAGTTGCACATTTAGTGACATTAAAGTGCATCTCATTCGTACATGCCCATTGTTCAATTAGTAATAGTTCAGTTTGTAATCCAGAATTTACGTTTTGATTGATAGCTTTTCCCCCGATTTTAGTGTCATCAGCGAATTTGACCATTTTATTATTTGTTGATATATACGTGTCACCAATGAACAGGTTAAAAAGAACCGGCCCGAGCACAGAACCCTGGGGGACCCCACTATTCACTTCCCTCTCCCTGGACATTGCATTGTTGACCCTGACTCTCTGTGTTCTCTTGTCCAGCCACTGATTAATCCAGGAGGTTAATGTAGATGACAGTCCTATATTGATGAGTTTTTTAATTAGTAAAAAATGAGAAACCTTGTCAAACGCCTTGCTGTAGTCAAGTAGTATGACGTCCATAGGTGTGTTATCATCCAAGTAATAGCTGATATACTCATAGAAGGAGATGAGATTTGTGACACATGAGAAGCCCTGTTTAAAGCCATGCTGGTATGTGTCGATTATATTTAATGTTGTTAGTTCATCTTCTATTTTGAGTTTGATAATCTTTTCCATAAGTTTACATGGAATGGATGTGAGGCTTATGGGTCGATAATTTTCAGTTTTAGAGTGAGAGCCTTTTTTAAAAATAGGTGTGACTATTGCGGTACGCCAGTCATTTGGCACTGATGATTCATTCAAAGATTTGTTAAATAATATTTTTAGTGGTTGGATAATGGCGTCTTTTGTTTCTATTAGAAATCTGGAGCTAATTCCATCTGGTCCTGGACTTGTATGTTTTTTTAGGGTGTTTAGTGCATTTTCGACATCTTTTTCTGAGATTATGTCTACATTTATGTCAGCATTAAAGGGTACAGTGATAGGAGTAAGGTCTGATTTATGTGTGTAAACAGTTGAGAAATAGTTATTTAGTTCAGTAGCAGTTTCATTATCTGAGGTGATAGTATGTGCATTTATAACTAGTGGTCCAATTTGGTTATTACAGTTCTTTTTTTCGTTTAAGTAAGAGTATAGAGCATTATGGGAGTCCTTCGTGTGGGCTATCTTAAATTCCAGATTACGTTTGGCCATTGTTATGTGCTTTTTTAACTTTTTAACTGTTTGCCTGTAAGATATTAATGTTTTGTTTATTTGTGATACTGGAGTTTTTTTAAGTTTAGAGAAGAGTTTCTTCTTACGAGTTATTAAAGTTTTAATGTGTTTGTTGAACCATTGTGGGATTTTCCCTTATTGTTGTAGTTAAGTCTCTCAGGGATATGTTGTTTGTCAAGTTGTAATATTTTTATGTTTTATTGTTTCCCATACTTCATTCGTTTTTTTGGGGGGGGAGAGTCTGTTCCCAATTAATTTTCCCCAAATCTTGTTTTATGAGATCAAAATTGGCTTTATGATATTGTTTAATTCTGATGTTATTTATTTTGGGTTGTGAAGGAAGCTGAATTGAAAAAAATATAGACATGTGATCGCTGTTTCCTATTGGGGGTGAAATCGTAGTATCAGATGTTGGGGTTTCTAAGTTGGTGATAACAAGGTCCAGTATATTTTTTTCCCTAGTTGGCTCCCTTACCATCTGTTTTAGGCCTTGGTCAGTTATAGTAGATAGAAATTGTTGGTCATGCTAATTTGTTCCAGATAGAGGATCCCAGTTTATGGTTGGTAAGTTGAAGTCTCCTAATATTAATACAGTGTTTTTATTAGCAAATTGCTGTATTTCTTCGGATAACAACCTAGTGGTGTTTAAATCTGAGGCTGGTGGCCTATAACAAGCTCCAGTCAAAATTTTATGTGAACAAGTAACTTGGATGTATGCCCAAACATTTTCTAAATAAGTGTCAGAATCTTTTTTATAAGAATTTATGTCATTTCTTATATATAAACTAACCCCTCCTCCTCTTTTTGCGTTGTCTCTGTGTTTGTAATAATGTTTATAGCCGGGTAATTCTGTTGTCCAGATTTTGTCTGTATTTCCCCAAGTTTCAGTTATGGTAATAATTGCTAGTTCCAAAGTGTGTGATAGTATTTCTAGTTCGGCATATTTAGAAATAGTCATAGATCTAGCATTGAAAGTGAGGATGTTAAAGTTGAAATTTGGTGGTGAGTCTGCATTATTAGCTAGAGGATGGGATAAGATCCCAGACTCCCCCCTGTTTATTAGTTTAAATGAGTATTTATGTAAGCATTCATTTTTTGCCCTAATATAGTACTACCTCTTCTACTGAGGTGTAACCTGTCCCAGCAGTATAGAGATGGCCTGTTCTCGAATTCTTCCCAGTGCGTTAGGCACTTGATATCTTGTTTGTAGCACCATTTTCGTAGCCACTTGTTTAAAGCTTTAATTTTTGTGGTGATATATCCAGTGGCTCTAGGGATAGGTAACACCTCAGAGATGCAGACTGAGCAACCATATTCATTTAGTATGTTATTTAGTGCTATAAAATCTTGTTTGATTTGTATAAGGTTTGAATCTTTGATGTCATTAGTACCTGCGTGAATTATCACCAAGGGATTTTTGCCTGCCTTGGTTAATATTGGTTTTGCCATTTTTGTTATGTCTGCTATCTTAGCCCCTCCAAAGCTTGAACACATTCTCTGCTGTTTGTCTGGGTTACATATTGGTCGGTCAAGATATTTGATGATGGAGTCTCCAAGTACAATAACCTGCTTCTGTTTAGTTTCTATTTTACTAAGGGGAGATGTTTCTTTTGTTTCTACGTTGGTTTTGTCAAATAGTTTATTTTTAGATTGTTGGTTTGAATGAGAATTTTGTTTGTCATATTGGGGTGAGGAGGGGATTGATGTGTCTGAAGGAGTGTTTGTATTGTCTAATCTATATCTGTCAGTTGTTTCAGAGTTTAAAATTTCGAACAAGTTATGCAGAGCCAACTCCTGGTTGTCTTTACATAGGCGTTTGCTTTTTGTTATATGCTTTTTGTGGGGAACTTTGAACCAGTTTTCATCAGGTTTGCAATTTGAGGGAGTAGAGGAAATGACTGGTGACTCTGCTAAGTTGGTGAAAGTGTATTTATTTAGTGATTTGTCAAGATGTGGTAGATCTTCAGGGATTTGGATGGTAGATGAATTAGTTTCAACTAAGAGAGACATTTGGTCGATATAGTCCTCAAGTGCTTTAATTTCCGGTTGCAAATTACCTTTAGGTTGCAAGCGTTTAATTTCATCCTGAAGTTTTTCTATTAGTAAGCATCTATCGCAGACAAAGCTAGGTGTCTGTTTCCCTGAGGTGTACATGAGACAGGATGAACACATTTTGTTGACTTTCTTCAATGTAGTGTTTAGCTAATGTTTGTCCTAGGACAACACACTAAGTGAAAAACAAATTAGCAGTGAGATAAATGATGTTACCTGGGTCAGTCCTAGTGTCTTAATCACTTTGCCTGCTTGTCTCGGAGACATCGCCCATGATCGCGCGGCCCTGCGCAAGACATCTCCGCTCCGCCAGTGCAAGCGCTTTTGTTGCTTTTTGAAGCCGGGCGCGCCGTAGCGCTACTTCCGTTTCACGATGGTGTAACTTGCTAAAGATGGTTTAAAACAGCCTTTAAGAAGGCTTTTAAGTGTTGTATTGCAGTTTTAGCCTGCAAAAGAGGCTGGTTTACAGAGAAATTAGCCTGTGATGGTGCCAAAGCACAGGACCAGGAAGTAATGGTAGGACAAAGTCCTCCAATGTCCCAAAATGCAACAGCACAGTGTCAGAGAGTTTGTCTCAGACAAGAAGGCACCCCTCCCAAAACAACATACAATACAGTTCAGTATAAACGGTTTATGACAGTTTCATTTAGGCAACAATATAACACAGTGCATCAGCAGCAAGTGCTTTTATCTGCTGCCTGCTCAAAATGCAGTCGTTTTAAGGCTTTTGAAACCGGAAGTGCGTCGCAGCGCTACTTCCAGTTTCGCGATGGTGTAACTTGTGCCAAAGATGTTTTAAAACAGCCTTTAAGAAGGCTTTTAAGTGTTGTATTGCAGTTTTAGCCTGCAAAAGAGGCTGGTTTACAGAGAAATTAGCCTGTGTTGGTGCCAAAGCACAGGACCAGGAAGTAATGGCAGGACAAAGTCCTTCAGTGTCCCAAAATGCAACAGCACAGTGTCAGAGAGATTGCCTCAGACAAGAAGGCACCCCTCCCAAAACAACATACAATACAGTTCAGTATAAACAGTTTATGACAGTTTCATTTAGGCAACAATATAACACAGTGCATCAGCAGCAAGTGCTCTAATCTCATATTGAGGCGGCTTTCTGTGTAGGGCTACGTTTGGGGGGCTTAGGATTTGTCATGTCCTTATTGTCATAAATCATATTGTGGTCCCCTTCCACTATTAACATTCCTTCCTGGCTAGTTGTTATTGCTTGTAAAAGGGATCTGGCCACCTCAGGGATTGTGCCTGGGGGGAGATATAGACTGGCCAGTGTAATAGGGAATCCCTCTAGCTCACCTGTCACCACTACCAGACGTCCCTCTGTGTCTGAATAGGTTGAGGTAATTCTAAATGGGGTGGCTTTAGACAACAGTATTGCAGTGCCCCTTCTTTTATCTTCTCTGAAAGAGGAGGAGATTACCTGAGTGTACCCCTGTCGGGATAATTTCTGGTGCTCGCTTTGGGAAAGATGGGTCTCTTGCAGCAGAATAAATGTGGGGTGCTGTTTTTTAATTAAGGCCAGAGTCTTGTGTCTTTTAACTAGCTTATTTAACCCATTAACATTGCCTGAACAAATGATAATCCTACCCATTTTGCATTTTAAATTCTTTGGTCTGCATTACTTCTATATAATCTGTTTCAAAACCATGCTGTTTATGTTCCCTTATTTCTCCTTTGTTCTTACTTCTGTAGTTCCCCTTGTACTCTTGTTCCCGTAGAGAAGTCTCTGAATTAGCACTCTGCACTGATCATTTTTCTTCCTGTTCTGTTTCATTCGTTCTGTGTCTGACCACTTATACAACAAATTATCAACCTTACGATTAACACACACAAATAAGTAGAACTCGGAACCATATTGAAACACATCATAACTATAATACAAGTTAGTGCTCCCAAGGGAGAAGGGCATTAAGATTTGCCCTTTTAGGAGCCAGGCAAAGCCTCATGCATGATGGGGGACCCAGCTAAGACGCTGTGGGGCAATACCTCGCTTAAAGCCTCTTGGGTCTGCAAATGCTGAACCCTGCTTGATGGCTTGAAGACAGAAGCAGCTCGAGCAGGAGAAAAAGTGCCATCATGGTGACCGTGCGGCAGTTTGCTCCTTCCTGCATGTAGCTGTACCAAGAGACAATTACTCAACCTAATTGCAAGAGAGAGAAGGAGAGAAGGAGAGAAAACATATTTTTTAACACACTATGGTCCAGCTGTATGCTTTCTACACTCTGAACCTTTTAAAGTAGAAATGTACTCTTGATTTGTCAACATCTATACATTTGTGCCTTTTAATCATCTGTTTTAGGGTAGGCTTCAGGTTATTAAAATTTAGAACCCCACTAAGTAGATCGCAGAGGAAGTAGGAAGCAAAAAAGAGAATATTCCTGCTAAAGGAATGGGAATGAGTAGAACAGAATCTCAAAAACAAATTACTCCTTTCCATCTTTGAGGCTCCATATTTAAACTTGGAAAACAGTTTTTAGTTCAGTGTCCCATTCTCTATTTAAGCTTTGTTTCTGTTCTTGAGAATGTTAATAAAAGGGGGAAAACATTATATCTTAAGCTTCAAACAGAATGAGCTACTAACTTTATTGTGCGAGGAGAATACCTCTCTCTTGGTATTCAGACGCGGGCGGTAATCCACGTAGCGCGGCTCTCCCTCCTGCTACAAGTGAGGTAGAATAAAGCCTACAAAGAAAAAGGGAGAAAAGATAGCAACCAATCAGTCTGTTTCTCATAGTCCCTCAGGTCGGTTCCTTGGATGCACTGTCAGAGTTGGAGGTCGTCTGGGGTGCAGCCATATCCTGTAGCAGTTTCTTGATGTCCTGGAGCGTAGCTGGGGCCGAGCATTTTCCCTGCAATCTCGAGTTGTGTCTAGCTGCTGGAAGCCATTGTGGTGCCCGGGTCTTCCCACTGGGCCTACTTCCTCTCCTCAGTTGTCCAGTTCCCATCCCCATTTTTGCAGCCCTTGAATTGCAACTCCAGGGTTTAGGTAAGTCTCCACTCCGGTATTTCAGAAAATCTTGAGTTTGGAGAGATAGGGTGTCTGAAATCGGACACCTTTAGCACGAGAATTGGGGCATATGCTAATCTCTGTTGTTGTATGGGGGGGGATAATCTTGATAGAAAAAAAGACGTATCCCATTATATTCTACTATCTTTTGCTGTCAGGCTCATCTCAACAGATACTCCTTGTCTCTGTAACTTGAAAATTTAGCAATCACTGAGCGGGGCCTGGATTTTGGGTCTGTTGGTTTTGGTACTAGTGCTGTATGGGCATGTTCGATTTTAAAGTTGAAAGCAACTGGTAGATCTAGAATATATTTGAGCATATCAGCCAGGAAGTCCTCCATTGCCCCCATCTTGGATCCCTCGGGTAGGCCATAGATGCGCATGTTATCATGCTGAGACCTTGCCTCCAGATCCAACATTCTGTAGCTAATTGTTCTTGTTGCTCCACTAAATATTGTACCACTTGTGTGATCTGTATTAATCCATCTTCCGTTGCAGTTACTTGCACTCTGGTCTCAAGTTTAGTGAGTTGTGTGTGGAGTTTGTTAAATTCTTGCTTATTTTCAGACCTGAAATTTATAATCTCTGTTATGATTGCCTCAAATCTCTTGTTCTGCCTCAGTATCTGTGTCCGTACTGGCCATGCTTGCTGGTGAGGTGCTTTGTCCCGGTGTCAGATCTGCAGAGTTGTATCTTTGACCATCCTTTCTGGATGGGGCAGAATGGTCTCCTCCACTGCTCTTTCCAGCCATATGGTGTAGTTTTATGTCATTTAGACTGTGTGGAGGTAATATTTTCTACTAGCAATGAGGGAGCTCCTCTATCAGCCAGCCATCAAGATCAGTGACATCACCGGTAGCACATAACATCACTGATGAACCAAAATCACAGCTTACAACTTCTAAACACAATGAATATGCCCATGTAAGACCACCTACAAACTCTGACAGGAGACCCTTTACTAGATCACTGTGGTCCCCATCAGATCAGCTGACAGGTTTTACTGACTGCACTTATGTATTTACTCTAAAGAGTTTTGCTGTTATTTGCTAAGGACGCAGATAAGATTTTTTTCTCCTGACCATGGGTAACATTGATGTGAGGACTTGGTGAGAAAGAGTGAATTTGAGCTGTCATAGTTTGCACCACTGTGTATTGTAGTGTGAAGGCAGATCAGCGCTATCAGGGACAGTGACGTTAACTGTCAGATGACAAGTTTCAGCGGGACAGTACAATCGGTGGTTCAGCAGTACCAGCATCAATAGGGTAACACCAAAAAGAAAAACATAAAATGGTCTCTAACAGTGATTTCTTTTAATAAAAACATGGAGACAGATTTCTTTTAAGACAAATGAGGTAAAGTTGAGGAGATATATTAAAACACAAAAGCTAACACTTCACCTTTAAAGCAGAACTAAAGGGCATGCTCTCAAACTTAATGTGGGGCAGAATAAGAGGAAACGCAAGAAAGTAATACTTCACACAGAGGGTGGTTAAGGTCCGGACTTCAGGCTGCTCTTCATTGCTCCAGCTGATCAAGACATCGAGGCCCTCGGCTTCCTCCACCCCATCCAAGACCTCTTCGAAGTCTTCTGAGCACCATAAATCCTCTTCTTCCACCCGACATCAGGACACGGACTCCAGGTCGGTCTCCCAGCTGCCCAGAGGTCTTGATCCTGCACCCAGAAAGACCAAGGACCCGACGTCCTGGAAAAGGGCATCGGACCCGACATAGGCTAGACATTCCAAATCAGCCAGGCGCTCACAGGAGCCAATGACGCCTGCCAGACACCAGTCATCAGCCAGGCATTCGCCAGATCTGAAGGTGTCGGCCAGGAGACCGACGTCGGCATCTCTGGAGTGGAAGACCACCCCCCATCACTGGCGAACACCGGTTATAGGGAATCGATGGAGGAGGACACCCCACATCCCGAAGACCAGGCGGGCGACACCGAGGATGCTGGGCTCCCACGGGAACCCTCCCCGGACTGGGAGACACCCGGAGACCCGATGCCCGACCCTGGTGACAGACCACTGGCACCAGGCCCGTCGTCGGGCATGAATATCGCAGAACTAAGGGAACTCTTTACTTTTTGGTGGGACATCATCAGAAAGGATGTGGTCCCCATCAAACCTCCTCCTCCTACTCCTCCTCCTCCTACCCCTTCACCCATTCAGCTCCTACGACCCCTCCTCCACCTAAGAGGCCAGTAGGACGACCACCAACTCCCAAGGAATAGACTCCACCTCCTAGGGGCAGATCTACAGACAGGAGAAGGCCTCTCTGCAGGTCTCCATCAGGGTCTCCCAGCCCCAAACGACACAGACGACGCCGGTATACTCCGTCGTGGGAGGATTCAAGATCGGACACCTTGGACTACTCCAGATCTCCTTCTCCGCTCAGCATCTCCTCTCCTGACCTACATGACATCCCCAGGTCTCCGCCGAATGATCCCTCTTTTGCTGAGATCATGAGGCACATCCAGGACAACATGGGGTGGGATGCTGAAGACCTTGACCCTGAACAACAACGCCTTGCCCACTACCTTCGGCCAAAAAGACCCAAAGCCTGTGGTAGTGCTATCCTTGGTGGACACCTTTGCGGACTTCACCAAGGCTGCATGGAAGTGTCTGCACTCCACTTCCATGGTGCCGAAGAAGGCTCACCGCCTGTACAAGGCTCCGAGAGAAGACCAGTACTTGGTGAAGCAACCTCTGGCAGACTCCCTGGTCATCACGGCCTCACATGACCGGTCTCAAAGGCCCCAGCATATGAGCACTCAGCCACTGGACCAGGAATCCAAGCAATTGGATGCCCTGGGGAGGCGCACGTATGCGGCTGCTACGTGCGCCATCAGGTCTCTGAATTACCTTACCCATATGGTACAGTTCCAGAACACCCTGTGGGAACAGGGCCAGGAACTGGTCGAAAAGCTTCCTGATAGCGACCAGAAAGCAGAGTTTCTCAACCTACTCCGCACCCGGGTCACATGTGGGGACCCAAGTATTTAGAGCCGCATATGACTCCGCGGACTCTTCTGCCAGAGCTGCAGCTTCAGGCATTTGTCTCCGGTGACACTCCTGGCTCCATGTCTCCGGCTTCACCCCGGATGTACAGAAGAATATTCTAGACGTCCCGTACAACGGCGAGGTACTCTTTGGTGAATCCTCAGAGAAGGTCATCACCAAGCTCCAAGACGCAGGGAAGGCAGTCCGATCTGTACAAGCCATGTACAGATCCAGGCCTAGTTTCATTCTTAGGAACAAGAGCCGTTTTGGTGGCTGGCAACAAAGGCAGCAGCTGCGTTCTGGCCTGCAGCAAAGGGGCACTTTTTTGCGTAAGGCCCAGGCCAAGCCGTCCCCAGGAAGAGGCCATCATTACACGAAACCGGCCCAGTCCACAGGGACTAATGCTGCCACAGCATGACTCCTTCCTGGCCCCCGCCCCCTCCTCTGGATCAACGGGCAAGGAAAGTCGAGGGTCGCATCACTCGCCACTTTTTAGGGTGGCAGTCGATCACTACCAACAGGTGGGTTCTCCAGTTGGTCAAGAAAGGCCATTGCATAGAATTTCTAGATGACCCACCTACAAGACCTCCCCTGCTCTCCCGTTACTCGGGTCAGCATGCCCTGCTCATACAGCAGGAGGTGCTCGCGCTTCTGGAAAAAGAAGCCATAGAGCACATACCAAGGAACCAGAGGGGACTAGGATATTATTCTCACTTCTTTCTGGTTCCAAAGAAGACAGGGGACCTCCGTCCGATACTGGACCTCAGCAACCTCAACATCTCGGTCCTGTACAAATGCTTCTGCATGATGACCCTCCCTGGTTTGATTCCCTTGCTAAAGCAGGGTGCTTTTCTAGCGTCCCTAGACATGCAGGATACTTACCTGCATATTCCTATTGCTCAGGCGCACAGGAGGTTCCTGCACTTCGAGTTTCTGGGTCGCCATTATCAGTTCCGAGCTCTCCCCTTCGTGCTGTCATCGGCACCTCGGGTGTTCACAGAGTACATGGCGATCGTAGCCACATCTTTGAGGAGACAGGGCCACTACATGTTCCCCTACCTGGACGATTGGTTTCTCATGGTGCCCTCCTGGGAGGCCCTGATGTCTGCCATTCACTGCACTCAGTCTCTGTTCGAGATGTTGGGCATTATCATAAATTACAAGAAGTCAAGCCTGGTTCCGTCCCAGACTCTACAATTCATAGGTGTGGTTCTGGACCCTGTCCAAGGGAAAGCTTTCCTCCCACCAGACAGAGTGGAACACATAAGATCCCTAATTAGGGACTTTTCAATGAAGAAGATCGTTCCTGCCAGACTGGTGCTTCGCCTGCTTGGACACATGGCTGCGGCCATTGCGACAGTCCCGCTAGCCCGTCTCCACATGCAGGTAACCCAGTGGATGTTACGGGTACAATGGGATCAAAGGCAAGACCATTTGCAGCATCCAATCCACGTCACTAAGGCCGTAATTCGAGATTGGCAATGGTGGCTAGATTCAAGGAATCTCTCGGCAGGAGTCCCCTTCATAGCGCCGTCCCCGACTGTGACACTCTCCACGGATGCCTCAGGGCTTGGTTGGGGAGCACACTTCGACGGTGTCTGGTCTCAGGGCCTGTGGACAAACCAAGAGTCTCATCTCCACATAAATATTCTGGAAATGAGGGCAGTTCTTTATGCCCCGCAGGCCTTCCAGTCGGATATTCCACCGGGTACACTTTGTTACAAACAGACAATTCCGCAGTGATGTATTACCTCAACGAACAAGGAGGCACCCATTCCTACCCGCCTTGCAGGGAGGCCATGAGAGTGTGGGATTGGGTCTTACAACACGGCGCAAACCTTACTGCCGTTCATGTTCCAGGAGTGGACAACGTCATCGCAGACAGCCTGAGCCGCTCTCAGGCCAGAGTCCATGAATGGGAACTACTGCAGGAGGTGGCAGAGGATCTGTTTCGCAGATGGGGTACTCCAGAGCTAGACCTTTTCACGTCCCCATCCAATGCAAAACTGCCCAATTTTTGCTTGCTAGAGCCAGGGCCTGGTGTATTCTGGCGAGAGGCGTTGTCCCTCTCCTGGGCAGGCAGATTACTCTTATGCTTTTCCCCCCTTTCCCATTGATCCAGAGAGCTCTTCTAAAACTTCGCAGGGAGCAAGCAATGCTTATACTGATTGCACCCTTTTGGCCCAGACAGATCTGGTTCCCTTTCTTGCATCAGCTATCCCGGGAACCTCCAGTGCCTTTACCAATCAGCTCCCATTTGCTGTCTCAGGAGGCGGGTTTTTTGGTCCATCCGGACCTACGTTCCCAGAACCTGCATGCTTGGCTCCTAGAGACATAGCCATGATGCAAACAGGGTCTCACAAGAGGTGTCAGACATTCTCACTGCTGCCAGGAAACCAGCTACCCACGCGACCTACACCTTGAAGTGGCACAGGTTTTGCTTATGGGTTCAAGCACGCGGTTTATCGCCTTTGGACTGCCTAGAGAAGCTGGTACTGGATTACCTGCCTTCCCTTTTCCACTCTGGTTTGGCTTAGTCCTCGATTAAGATACACCTCTGTGCCATTTCAGCCTATCACGTCCCTATAGGCCAACGCACTATAGCTTAATTGGACATGACATGTGCTTTCCTGAGGGGCTTCCTCCACTTTAGGCCCCCGATTAAGGATCCGCTCCCACCATGGGTTCTACCCTTCGTCTTGGAGCAGCTCACGCTGCCATCTTTTGAACCAGCCGCGGATTGTGAGCTACGTTTTCTCTCTTGGAAAACATTATATTTAGTTGCCGATACTTCGGCCAGAAGAATTTCTGAAATACACGCACTTATGTGCATAGAACCTTATTTGGTTTTCCACCAAGACAGGGTATCCCTAAGGACTAATCCTAAATTTCTGCCTAAGGTGGTCTCAGCTCTCACCTTAATCAGGACAATGATCTACCAGTGTATTTCCCAAAATACTCTAATCGAGGAGAAGCCCTTCTGCACACTCTAGATGTGCATAGGTGTCTCAGGTACTACCTGACCAGAACCAAACACCACCGAAAATCGGACCAACTTTTCGTCTCCTTTGCCCACAGGATGATGGGAGCTCCTGTTTCAAAACAGTCGCTGTCCAGGTGGCTCATTCAGTGCATTACGTTCTGTTACCAGAAGCGCAACAAACCCTTACCGGGCACGGTTAAGGGTCATTCCACCAGAGGGGTGGCTACCTCTTTTGCGGCTTTAAAGAACGTATCCACCTCAGTTATTTGTGCTGCAGCTACTTGGAGCTCCATACACACTTTCATCAGTAATTACAGCCTGGACATTGCATCGAGGCGAAGAGCAGGGTTTGGTCTAGCAGTCCTTCAGGGACTTTTGTCCTAGGCTCAGTGTAATTCGAGGATTTTACCTTTCCTCCTCCCAATGGTGTGTGATTTCCAGTATTGCTTGGGAATCAGTCCTAATGGTGCAACCTGCTGCAAGAGCTGTTTCTCGAAGTAAGATAGTACAGTTACGTAAGAACTTACCATAACAGTAGATCTTCGAGAACAGCTCTTGCAGTAGGTACATTCCCTCCCACCATCCCCACTGGAGGCAGGTTATAGTCACAACTTCCTTGTCCTAGGATAAGGCATTTACAGCCTCTTTGTTTTCCATTGGATGGCGGATCCTCGGTCTCCTCTTCTGATGTCATCCAGCGGCCATGAGTCTCCGGTGGGAGAACTGAGGATTATGGGGGACTGCCTCCTTATGTACTATGCCTGACGTTGGGGGCAGTACCGAGGTCTGAGGCGGTCCCCGCTGAATACTGCTAGCTAGAAAATTTCCGTGGGGTCCTGGCGCCTGCTGTCTTCAGTCCTAATGGTGTAACCTGCTGCAAGAGCTGTTCTCGAAGACCTACTGTTACAGTAAGTTCTTACATAACTGTACTTTCATCTGCTTCTATAGCTTACTCCCTACTTCAAGTCATAATCCGTGGGTTGTGACATCACAGTTTGTTGCCATGGGAGTAACTGTGATGTCATAAGCAGTGCATTATGACTTCAGGTAGGGAGAAAGCAACAGGAATAGATGAACTCTTCAGGAGCAAACATCCTGTTTTCATGTAAATTACATCAGTAATAAATAACGGGGAGGAGGAATACAGAACTAATGTGAGATACAAGCTGAACTGTGAACTGTGTCTAAATGTTATATTTTTTTAAAGTTCTACTGAAGGTGTCAGCTGCTTTTTAAAAGTTCTGGACTTAAAACATATGGGCAGCTAGTATGAGTGTTATCTGCAGTGTAGTTACAAACAAGGAACAAAGTACAGTATTTGCATACAAGCTTTTTTCAGAAAGTGATTTTTCATCCTGACAGGCATTAATGACTGCACTTTTCCATTAATGATCAATTGCAGCTGGCAGCTGGATGCAGCTCTTGCTCTCTTGCTTGTTATGTCCAAATGTGACACTCTTGTATTCTGTTGATTTATTAAAATGTGTTAGCTGGGAAAGACACCCTGAGCCGACACTCATTTCCAGGTGTGATTTGGGGGGGGGGTATACAGAAAGGGAAAAATACAAAGCAAAATGTATTGCAACAATGCAGACAGTAACAGTAAAATGTATGTGTGCGAGTGGTACATAATGGATTAACAAATTGCTATGGTGAAATAGTAGAGTACTACTGATAACTAAACACCCAGTTATTGCATAGTACTCATGTAAGTTTTGAGAATGATGCTGGAATTTGGCAATGGTAGTGGGAGAGTGAACTGCACAGAGGAACTGAGGGGAACTTTCTGCAGGGTTTGCATAGGAGAACCAAAAAAGACAGAGAACACCAATGTACAGTATATGACTGCTGTAGTTAGGACCCAACAACAGAGACAGTACCCAAGTAGGACTCCAAAGATTTAAGTGTCTAAATTAGGCTGTGAAAGTCTGACTGATCTTAAAAGAGATGTCAACTTATAGGCAGTTATAAAATGGGTAGGGATAATCCTGCTTCCTGAATGGTGGGAAAAGTTCCAAAGCAGAGCAGTTCAGGAACAGTAACAGCACTGCTAAACCTATCTTCATTTTTTTAAATGTAAACCCAGTTTATAAGCGTAGTAAGACACTCCAGGGTGTGGGTTACTATTCTTGAATTGCACTTCCAGGTGTTGAAGGGACTCGGTGCAAGCATCTTGTGCCTCACAATGCAGAGGAACAAATAATCCAGCGCAACAAACTGGAAAGAGGAGCGGCCGTCACAAAAAACATCAAAGTAGCACTAAGAAAGTTGTAAGTGCTCACCACAAAAAGAACAGCCTCCAAAGTCAGGTAGTGCAAATAAAAGAGTGAAAATAATTTATTGTGGGTCACAGCCACCAAAGCAAAATAACAGCCAACAAACACTGTACCCCAGCGCTTCAGACACCGTGGGATGCCCCCCCTGAGGAAGAACCAAGTAAGGGTTTGAAGCGCTGGGATACTATGTTTGTTGGCTGGTGTTTTTCTTTGATGCGTGTGACCCACAATAAAGAAAAGAGGGGGGAAGAAAAGTTAGGCAGTAGCACTTGTGCCTGTAGCCACTGTGAGTAATGCTGTGCTGTCCATAGCAGCCATGGGTGTCACACCTCACAGAGTTTGTGCCTGTTAACATCTGACCATCTTCATTTGTATTGCACCTTGGTTGCTTGATGGACTTCTCCCCCAGTAACTAAGTAGGCCATTTGTGGACAGTCTTCAGGTCTGAGGTTGCAGTGGGGTTCCTGCTCGCATCCCCTTTCGCATCTGGCACTATGTGAGCTCCCTAGTATGGTTCACCAACTAAAATGGAATTGTATTCCTGTCTTTAAAAAGGCATAACATACTTTCTTCTTCCTTGTTTATCCTTTTAGAATTTAGTGAATACATAGAGTTATGCCTTATTGGGTGTCATAATGAGCAATTCCCAGTTAAACTATAAGAAATAGAGGGCAGATGCTTAAAAAAGGGGTTTGAGCTGACCTCTACCCTGTTTAGTTGTAGTCATGGTTCTGTTACCTGTTAGGGTGATTCCAAGAGTTTGTTAGAAAGGTTAATTCAGTTTGGTTCAGATGCCCTAGCTTGCCACTTCCAGTTAACAATTTATAGGCCAGCATTTGCTTTTATCCATTAAATCTGTGAGCAGAATGTGGTAGCTACTGAAGTAAAATGTTACGGGTCAGTATTAAATCTTTTGAAGGAAACAACCATACAGAAATAGTGTTCTTGTGTCTCCTCTACCTATTCATCAGTAAGCTATCTTTTTAAATGGTGCTTCACTGCAAAGTGGAATTTTCAATTATTCTTTGTGTAGGCAAAGTAATAAGGAGTCAGAATGAGATTTGATCTGATTCAGAGTGCATCACATGCTTCTTGAAGAATATATGAAATATTTCACTTAATGAAAGAAAGACCTTGATAAATTGGCTTGAGTGATTGCACTACTCATGATCATGTGTTATCATAGAACATTTCTGCGGGGATGAGTCATGAAGATCACATACTGTACATAATCCATCAGTGGTTTCAAACACCGGAACAGAGTGAAGAACTAAGTGGTTACTCAGGGTGACAGTGCTAGGGCGGGAAGCATGGGTGGATAGTGTGGGTCAGAAGTCCGTATGGACAATAGGTCCCAGGTTTGTTAGGGTTTTATGGGCAGACAGGATAGACCAATTGTCTTTTTCTGCTGTCATTGTCCAAGTTTTTAAATATGTCTTAGTGTATCAGCTCTATTTGTCCATCCATCCTCATCCTTTACTGTTGTTTTGTATGATTCAACAGATGCTAACTGATTGAGAGGCCAGTATTCAAAAACTCTCTCAAGTGAATGCAGTTGGAACGTTTTTACATAGTCTCATGACATGGTGTAATGGGTTTAAAGAATCTGGCAGTCAATTCTGATGAGTTTACCAGAAATCAAATAAAAGAAAATAAAATCAAAACAAAAGAAAAACAATCAGGATATCAATAGACAACAGTAGATATCCAGTTAAGAAGGATTGTAAAGGTGGGTGGAGAAAAGATGGGGAAAAATTAAAGAGGTAATTCTCAACGCAACAAAGTAATGCTTTAGGGCAGTTACCAGGAGAAACAGGTACAAGAGGCCAATCTGGTTCTCTAAGAAGATCAGGGAGGCAGTGAGGACCAAAAAGAAGTCCTTCGCCAGGTACAAGGAGAAGTAGGGGAATGAAAAATGGATGTAGTACTGAATAAAAAGCAGTCAGGGAAGCAGAAGCAGACACAGAGCTGCATATTGCAGAGGGGGTCATGGGCAAGGAAGAACAGTTTTTCAGATACATTAGAGAGAAAAAAGAAAGGAGGCAGAATCGTTTAGCTGACAGATAGGGGCCAGGTAATGGAGGAGGATGAGCAGAAGGTGGCCATTATTAGCAACTGCTTCTGCTTAGTATTCACAAAGGAGGATAGTGGGCCTTTGCCAGAAAGCATCCTAAAGGATGCTAAAAAGCAGATCCCAGAAATGAGGTAGGAGGTATTTACAAGTGAAAGAGTCAGAAAAGGGATGGCAGCCCTGAAGATAGATAAGGCCACGGGCCAGATGGGATGCATCCGAGGGTGCTCAGGGAACTGGCATCAGAATAAGCTGAACCCTTGGTAGGGCTGTTTAGAAGCTCAGTTTAGTCATGGGTGGTTTGGAAAGACTGGAGGGTAACAGACATAGTTCCACTCCGTAAGGGTAAGACAAGGAGCAACTGGGTAACTACAGATCTGTCAGTCTTACCATCGTTGTGGGTAAACTGATGGAGACACTAGCCAAAGAGGGACCGAGTGGACTACCACGAGAGAAATGGGCTCCTGCATAGTAAAGAGCACGGGTCTATGGCAAGGAGGTCTTGTCACACCAACATACAGTGGTGGTAGTTGTACAAAGTTGATCAGTACTGAGGTATACCTGGGTATACTGATGCAGATCACATTACAGTCAATGCAAACTGTAACTTGAGTGCCTCAGTGGTACCTCGAGGTAGTCAACTTTTAGATAACTACCACTGGTGGTATTAGTATTCTTTAACTGTAATGATTATTACATAGGAAAGGTAGACATAATATGAAATTGTACTATAATTACTGGTGACCCCCTTTATCAACCCGTTTACATAGTCTCTAAACTACTGCACACCAAACTAGTTATTACGGGCGTTTGAAAACTTTCTTTCACGAAATAGTCCTTGGCTGTCATTCAAGTTTCTTCTTGCCACTTCATTGGCTTGAATTCTTTGTGTGGGCGGGGTGAACAGTATATTTAAACATGGCGGCTCCGCTTACCGATGAGCCGCTATTTCTCACCGCCTCATAATCGTTATTAATTACTTTTTTGTTCTTCAGCTAGCATTTTAAATATCAAATATGTAGTTGATCCTGCCGCTTGTCCGGATCGGAAGATACCAAGTGCGATCCGGAATGTGTCTCACCTGACTGTAAGGTTTCAGAGAGAGAGAGCGCGAGCGCAGTGAGTAAGAGATTGTGTGTGTGTGTGTGTGTGTGTGTGTGTGTGTGTGTGTGTGTGTGTGTGGTGGGTCACGGGCACAGCAGGACTCACTGGCAGTCTATGGAAACTGCAGGGGAAACTGCCTTCAGCACTGAACTAATTTACCGAAAAGAACACTGCTCAGCCATGCTTGCTCTCTCTCTCTCTCTCTCTCTCTCTCGTCCAACAACGTCTACACACAAAGTCCCTGCACCAGTAATTATATAAAATAAAAGATAGGCAAGTGTGTGCCTATGAATATTTTTTTCACACCCTCGGTGTGTAATGACTACATAAACCTCTCGAGCTTCGCTCTCGAGGTTTATGGGTCATCACACACCTGGCGTGTGAAAAAAATATTCATAACACACACTTCCATATCCATTATTCTCTATATAATTCAGTTCTGTATAAATATTGCATTTTTGTGTTTTTACTTATGTTTATAACAATAGTTCTGGAAAACCAATAAAAATATATTGATAAAAAAAAACTAGGGCATTGGATAAGGGACGTGCAGTGGATTTGCTCTATTTCACATGGTTTGAAAGGTGAGAAGTAGTTAGAAAGGTGGGAAGTTGGTTGGAGGGAAGACAGCAGAGGGTAGTGGAAAATGGAGTCAGATCTGGGGAGAGGGAGGTCACCAGTGGGGAGCCACAGGGAAAAAACTCCAATGGGTGGAGACCACAAATACTTGAAACTGGGATGGTGCAGGAAAAGGGCAGCTAGCCCAACTGAAATCACAAGTCAAGAAGCCTGCACTCGAACAGAACACATGCACAAAAATTCCTTCTTCGTTTCAATGCTTTAATACAAAATTGCAGTGGAATTTAAGTAGACAGACACATCCATTGTCCACTTACGTAGTAGTAAAAGTTTATTTTTATACAGGTAATGGTGTTATAACATCTTTGGGAACGTGTCCCATTTTTCAAGATGGACCTGTTTCACACATAACATCAAGTTACACACGAACAATTTTTTAAAAAACATGTCACATACATCAATATAAAAAGTCATAATTAACTTACATCCAGGTATATAATGACTAGTCTGCATATTTCCATATACAAGTTACCAATCATCCACTTTTTTTAACATGTCAACCATTACACTTACATTTCAAGGGTGATTCATAATCAGTAGTTTTGAAAAGGATTTTTATTTGTTTGATTTGTTTATCCTCTTCGTCAATTTGCTCCCATAGATTGGCGACCTTTGCTTCAAAGGTCATATTACCAAATTAATTTTTTATTCTTGGTCTAATATATTTTGTTCCCCCCTTCCCTCTCAAATTATAATTATGTTGATATATGGATTGTGACATCTTATCCATAAGGTATCTGGGACTTTGATTGTGGACCACCCCATGAATCTGCTTTATCCACTTTCAATCTATAATTTGATTTAATTGAAACCATTGTAATGAAGTAAACATTTCACAGTGGTGAGTTGTATACTCGCAATTCAACACAAATCTAGCCAGGTTGTTGTATAATACTTGGATTGGTCTAAACTTAATCTTACTAGTCGTATTATATACATGAATTCCATACTCAATATTAGGTAAAATCAATTGCTTTACAATATCCCCTCTCATTTTTGGGGTTAAACAGTATTTTCTCCTCCGAAAAGCTCCTAATTTATTATTTGTTTTTTAAGTAACTCCTTTATGTGGGTATCGAAATTTACATCTTGATCCACAAAGACCCCCAAATATCGATCAAAATCATCTTGACTTAATGTTCCTTCTTTAATGTTTTTATATAACTCTTAGGATGATCCATGTCTGCTTTGCTTCTACTCTGAAATACCATTACATTTGTTTTTTAACTATTTAAAACAAGCTTTGACTGACACAGCCATAGCTCCGTTTTACTAAAATCCTTTTGGAGATGTTTTTCTACTTCTTGAATTGAACATCCATGTGTCAATAAAACAGTGTCATCTGCATACATTCTCAAGGCAGAATACTTTACAACCTTAGGTAACTCATTTACATACATTACAAACAAGAGGGGGCCCAAAATCAAACCTTGGGGATCCCCCCTTTTTACAGTTTCTGGATTTGAAAGGACGTCCCCAACCTGGACCTATTGTACTCTATTATCTAAGTAGGATTTAAACCAAGGGAGGGCTTCGCCATCTATACCCAGATTTTGCATCCTTTTAAACTAATCTCATGGTTTATGGTGTCGAAGGCCTTGGAGGTGGCCCCGGCACTTACCTGTGAAAAAGAACAGCTCTGAGCACCCACCACAGGCATAAATTCCAGGAGATGGTTTTACTTATAAAAAGCCATTTTTATTAAAAAAGCATACAATATATCTCTTACAGCTCCCGGCAGTGGTGTGACCACTTGCAATACCATAAGGACAAAACTAACGTTTCGCAAGCTTGCCCCCTTGCTTCATCAGAATGCCTGTGAAAACTTCCCATTAACTACTACCCTTAGTGCTCTTTCCCTCATCCAGTTCTCCCACCAAGTTGTTGGTTTTTCCCCTACTCCTAATTTCCTTATCTTTTTGACCAGCCTCCTGTGGGGGACTGAGTCACAGGCCTTGCTGAAATTCAGCTATACCACACCTTCTGCCTGTCGCCTATCTGCTGCCCTGGTCACCCAGTCAAAGACAACCAGATTTGTCTGGCAAGCCCTTCCCCTCATAAACCCATGTTGTTTGGGATCCTGTTGCCCATTTCCCTCCAGGAAGTCCACCAGTTCTTTACTTAGTAATGACCCCATAATTTTTCCCACTATAGATGTTAAGCTGACTGGTCTATAGTACCCTGACTCATCCTTCCTTCCACTCTTGTATAGAGGGATCATATCCACTGTCCTCCAGTCCCTAGGGACCCCCCAAATGGCCGGCGAGCAACTGAATATGTCTGTAAGTGGCCCTGCTATCACTTCTGCTGCCTTCTTCAGCATGCTTGAGTGTAAGTCATTCAGTCCCATAGATGTATCTACTTTAAACCCTGAAAGCTTTTCCAGCACCCTTTTCTAAATTTTTTCACTGTGCCACTTGAGCCCTTGCTCTCCTCCGTTCCCCTCTTAACCCCTCATTCTGGCAGTGCCCCATCCTTCTCTCTAGTAAATACAGGAAAAAAAATATTTGTTCAGTATCTCTGATTTCCCTTTGTTCCCTTCCTCCTGTACTTCCTCACTTTTCAATCTCACAGTACTCACTTTGACCTTAGGCTTCTCCCGGCTGTATCTAAAGAATGCCCTTTCCCCTTGTTTTACTCCCTTTCCTACCTGGAGTTCTGTCTCCACCTTGGCCTCCCTCACCTTTCTGCTGGATACCTTTGTTACCTCTAGGTACTTCTCCCTATCCTCCTCTCGTTGACTTTTCTTATACTTTAAGAATGCCCTCCTTTTTGCTCTTACCATCGTCTTTACTTCTGCAGTGAAGATCCACATTGGACTCCTTGCCTTTTTTCCCTTTGATACCTTCACAACTGAGCTTTCTGCTGCTTCTATCATTGCTCTTTTAAATTCTTTAAATTTTTCCTCTGTCCCCTCTACCTGCTTTATACTCCTTGTGCTTTTTCATAACTGTTCCCTCATTTTACCAAAATCTGCTTTTTTGAAATCCCATACCCAGGGCTTCAGATAAGGGGAGTACTGACCTGTTTTACTCACCTCATTTTAAGAAATACTCTTCAGAAAAAATGTTTAATGAGTACCAGTACTCTCAACATTTGCAAACACTCCACACCAAAGAATAGTGCTTCATAAGCTACAGTAAATGGTGGGTCAAAAGGAGCAGTTTTTCCAGTTTTATAGCACTCATATGCATCCCAATTTTGTTTTACTCTCTATATTTTAAAACTGGTGAGTAAATTACTCCTACCTGCCAACATTATCTGGAGCACTGTTGGCACCTGATCAATTCTTATCTAAAAAAAACTACATTGTTTTTAAAAATGTACCCTCACTCCACTTTGTCCAGACATTTGTACACATCTGAATTTGGTTTTACTCACCTCACTTTCAAAATGAGGAGTACAAGTACTCATCCAAAAAAAAAAAATCTTATCTGGAGCCCTACCCATACCCATACTGTGTTTGCCCTGTTGGTGTTCCCTATCTGAACCTCCCACACCACTGTTCTGTGGTCACTGGAACCAAGTAGCTTCAGAACTGCTACATTTTGGATCCTCTTACTGTTGGTGAGCACTAAATCCAACAGAGCCCCTTCCCTTGTCAGGCCCTGGACTAGCTGAACCAGGAACCCCACTTGGCAGACCTGTAAGTCTGACCTCAGTGGTAGGAAAAATGATGGAATCACTTCTGAAAGAAAGAATTGTTGAGTACCTAGAGGCCAGCGGGGCACAGGACCCAAAGCAGCATGAATTTACAGCAGGAAGGTCATGTCAGACGAATCTCATTGATTTCTTTGACTGGGTGACCAAAGTAATAAACCAGGGAGGGGCTGTGGATATGGCCTACCTAGACTTTAGCAAGGCATTTGACACAGTCCTGCACAAAATAGACTAACAATCAAGTTAGCCAGCCTGGGAGTGGGTTCCAGGGTGGTAGCCTGGGTAGCAAACTGGCTGCACAACAGGACACAGAAGACAATAGTGAATGGGACACATTCCGAAGAAAGGGGGGTTACTAGTGGAGTACCTCAGGGCCCAGTCCTCTTTAACATCTCTATAGGTGACATTGCAGAGGGTCTGGAGGGAAAGGTATGCCTCTTTGCAGATGACACAAAGATCTGTAACAGAGTTGATACGCAAGGGTGGGGGTAGAAAGGATGAGAAGGGACTTGTCAAGGTTGGAGGAATGGTCAGATATATGGCAACTTAGATTCAGTGCAAAGAAGTGCAAAGTAATGCACCTGGAAACAAAAACCGGGAGAAGAGTACACAATAGCAGGGAGGTACTAACAACAAAAAAATGGAAAGGGATTTGGGGTAGTCACTCAAATGACGAAAGGTGGGTAAGCAATGTGAGAAGTCAGTATGGAGAGCCAGCTACTGGATACATAGGAAGGGCATCACAAGTAGAAAAAGGAAGTGGTTATCCTCTGTACAGACAGTTGGTGAGACCCCATCTGGAGTACTGTGTGCAGTTTGGAGACCCCATCTACGCAAGGACATAGACAGGATGGAAGCAGTCCAGAGGAGGGCAACAAAATTGTGCAGGGTCTGCATCAGAAACCATATGAAGAGAGACTGAGAGAGCTAATATGTATACCCTTGATGAAAGGAGGAACATGGGGGACATGATAGAAACTTTCAAGTACCTCAAGGGAACCAACAAAGTCCAGGAGGGTAGCGTCTTTCAGAAAAAGAGATGTGTAAGAACAAGGGGGCACAATTTAAAGATAGAGGGGGGACGGTTCAGGGATAATGTGAGGACATTTTTTTTCATGGAGAGAGTGGTGGATGCATGGAACCGCCTTCCTGGGGAGGTTGTTGGGTCTAAAACAGTGGGGGAATTCAAACATGCATGGGACAGACATAAGGCAATTGTAGTGGGGGGGTTGCAGGAAGTAGGCTGTTGGTTAACTAGAATCTGCAGCTTATCCAATAGGAAGGGAAATGGGCAGACTGGGTGGGCCAAGTGGTCCTTAACTGCCGTCAAAGTCTATGTTTCTATGTTTCTATCTACCAGGCACTGATTCCTTGTGCTTGCCACACTTGGCACTTTCCAGTCCACATCTGGCATATTAAAGTCCCCTACTCCCACCACCTCCCTACATTGGCCACCATCCTAAGTATCTGTCCCAGTTCCTTGTCTGTCTCCTGATCTTAACCCAGTGGTCTGTAGACCACTCCAGTCCTGATTTGTTTGCCATTTCCTGTTGCTGCTAGCACCCAGAGGGTTTCTAGTTTACCCCCTACATTGCCTATTTAATTTGCCTCATTTCCTGCTTTTACATTTACATTTTCTGCTACCTCAAAGGTTGCCAGAAGGAAGGAGAGTTTGGACTAAGGTGGGCTCAAGGAGGGTGGGGCGGTAGAATCGGGAAAGCTGGGGGAGCATATAACAGACACACTTCTCATCAGGTGCCACTAAGAAACTCCTACACCATTCTGGTCGAGCTAGACTGCCATGAAAAGGCACCCAAGGTGGTAGATGGAGAGGATGTGGGGGACCACCGAAATGGAGTCCCCAGGAGGGGCAAAGGAGACCCTCGGAGAAGGAGGAAGAAACTTCTAGTGGGAGATTTTATAGTTAGGGGGATAGAGTTGGGGGGATGGGAAGGGGGCACAGAGGGAGGTTAAGTGCCTACCTTTTGCATCGGCTTGGAGGGATGGAAAACATATCCATCAGATCGCGAGGGCTATAGGAAGGAAGAGGGAGCTGGACATCATTGTCCACCTGGGAGCAAATGACCTCACTCTGGAAGAGACGGGGCAGTGCAAGAGCAGTTTAGGGTGCTGGGGAAGGGTCTTAGGCAGGAAGCAAACACTGTAGCCTTTCCGGAAGTGCTGCCTGTCTAAAACAGGAGGAAAGAGCGGGAGCTCCACACTAAGGTCTTCAATTCACGGTTGAAAGAATGGTGCAGAGAGGAGGGGTATGGCTGCATTGGGGATGGGGGCTCCACCTAAAAGGATCAGAGCTTGTACTGGGGGGGAATAGCCTGCATCCATCCAGGAAGGAAGGAAGTGGCAGTCCTCAGTAGACAATTTAAGTGTTACTTCGACAAGCATTTAAAATTAGCCGGGGGAGTGATGAAACTGCCCCCCCCCCCCAGGCTGTGAGGGAGGGGTAGAGAATTTCTGGGGAAAAGGATTCCCACCAAAAGAAGGACAGCCAGGGGTGCAGTGCATCAGCATGGGAGGAAGGGGGGACGAGAAGTAGGCAGTATGCAAAGGAGAAGATGGGGGAACAACTAGACAACATGAGAAGGAACAAGAATAGGATTAAGAAAATCTGGACAGCCATGTGTGCCAGTGCTAGAAGTCTGGGGAAATAAGATACCAGACCTGAAGGCCACCATGGCTGAGGCAGGTCTGGATATTGTGGCCATCACTGAAATATGGTGCACAAACAACCATAACTGGGAAATGGTCATACCTGGCTAACCAATGTTTAGAAGGGACAGGGTAGAAAGGAAAGGTGGGGGAGTGGTGCTTTATGTTAGGGTAAACATTAAAGCGACAGAGGTACAGGGAGGATGTGGAGGTTGAGGTGTTGTGGGTCGACTTCAAGTCTGGAAACGGAGAAACCATTCACATGGGAGTGTTATACAGGCCTCCGATACAGGGAGAGAGCATAGACAAAGAGAAGTTGGAAGACACAGGTGTAACCCCCCTACAAATGGGGGTTCCCAAAAAGTCTTCCTTGAGCTTGCCTAAATGCTCACTACCAGGCTGGTGTCCTGCGTTTTAGCAGTTTAAATGTGATTACCAGAGCCTGTATAACCTCTGTGTACTGTCTCTTTAACAGCTGCCTAATTGCAGCTTAAGTAATCTGACAGGAGCTCTGTTGAAAGATGTAACTATTTACTGAAAATCATTTAGAGTGATAATGATAATGTAGTTTGTCTAACCTGCTTTGTAGCAAGGACTGTTTTGTTTGTCTCCACTATCTTGGTCCTGACTGCAAATTGACCAAACAGTACTGGTGGGATCTAAAATGCAGCCAGACTACAGGAGCTGTCTGAATTCAAAATCTGCAGGAACTTTAGTTTGGAGCTTTTTTTTTGCATTGCAACTGAAGGGGTGTTTCATTTGACTGACAGCCAACCAGTCAACCAAATCTTTTGGATCTTGGGGAAGTCCCAGGCTGCTTGCAGTTTTCAGTTAAGATCTAAGCTGGAAGCTGAACAAGAAGGAGCTGAAGTGATTCTGAGCAGCAATCCTGAGTGGATTCACATGGGAGAACTCTGAAAAGGCTAAGGTTTGGCCTGCATGTCGGTGTGCTGATCCTGAGAGGGAGAGGAGAGAATTATTTTGGACTAAATCCAAGTTTGTGTGACTAAAGTAAGCTACTGAAGTGGGCCAGGCTCAACCCGAACAAGACCAGAGATTTTGCTGAATGCGATCAGCCTGTCAGGAGTTCCAGCTACCCCTAAGCTCCTGGTGTGTGCAGAGACTTTGCGATTGTGACCTGGGAGTGCTTTGCCTGGTACAGTAGAATTCCCTTACATGTAAATGTGCTATGAGCTGCTAGTGGGTCATGAGTTAGTCCACCACTGTGTGAACTGTGTTCTGCTTGCTGGAAGCTGTACCCAGCCCAAACTGGACTGCATCCGAAATTGTCTCCATGCGGTCTGGGCCTTGCCAGACTGGCCCAGCCAGACTACCCACTGCACAGAGAAGCCATCAATGAGAGACCTGCCTGGGGATCAGCCCACTACTCCACGCTTGAACAGGAACGACACCTCTGCGACTCATGTGGGCCCTGCTTCTCCTGGCATTCCAGATCAACCACCTGCAGTCTCTATTTTCGTCCAGCCTGTGTCTAGTCTTGGGTATCGTGAGTAAATACCAGGGTAGCTCCCTGCAACAACAGCTTAATCTGAGTGTGTCATCTGATTGTCTTGTTGTTTCATTTCCCTTTACGAACTGAGCCCTCTGGCTCCGGATTACAAATATTGTGTACTGTGCATGTTGTGTTTTCCATCACAGGGCCCCAACCAGTTGCAACCCCGAGCATCGGTCCTGGCTAGCCCATCTCTTCTCCACCTGGGTACCCAGAGGTGGACTGTGTGGGGGGACTCAAAGCGCATGCATAAGTGCTTGATTGATATAACCTTTAAGCTAATTAACCTGATTATGCCCCTCCCTTTTTCAAGTCCCCTGAATAAATCAGATCTAACTTTTTCTGCATGTAATCTGACTGTGGTTCCAGTTTGTGCTCAAAGTACTGTACTGTTTCTGTTTGCTGTGCTTAGCCTTGTTTTACAGGGGGTCCCCAGGGTCGAGCCAGAGGAAGCAGCCTTGGTGGTAAGTGCAAACAGTGTGGGTACTTGTGTGGTGTACCAGGGGTATTGTGAAAGTGATTATTGTACAGTGTTCAGGCCACTAGATGGGAAAGGGAGGGGTTACAGCGTCCCAGAGGGCTGTGCCCAGGTTAGCTTGACCACTACCAACCCTGATCTCCAGGTGGAGGCACCCGTTTCAGAACTCAGGCCCCTTAACCTGCTACTAGCCAAGCAGGCAGGGGTAGTAGCCCTTGCGATAGCGCCACCTAGGGGTTACACAAATATTTTTGCTCGGTGTTCACAGTTGAGGAGGAAGGGGAGGGACCACAAATAAGCACCAAGAGATTGGGCAGAGAGAAATGGACACCAGTCCCTTTTCAGAGGAGAGGGTCAGGAAAGCACTTGCTAGTCTGAGGGAGGACAAAGCCATGGGGCCAGACGCGGTGCATCCAAGAGTGTTAAAGGAACTCAGGGAGGTGCTAGCTGCACCCCTAACAGACTTGTTTTACAGTTCACTGGAGACCGGCGTGGTCCCATAGGACTGGAGAAGGGCGGACATCGTCCTACTTCACAAAAGTGATAACAAGGAGGAGGTGAGAAATTACACATCCTGACATCTGTAGTGGGGAAACTGATGGACACACTACTAAAGGAAAGAATCATAGAACACCTGGAATCCAGTGGACTGCAGGACCTGAGGCAGCATGCCAAACAAATCTAATAGATTTTTTTTGACTGGGTAACCAGGATGTTGGATTAGCGGGGAGGGGCACAGTGGATGTGGCCTTCTTGGACTTCAGCAAGGCCTTTGACACTGTTCTGCATAGGAGGCTGGTAAACCAGTTAGGTAGCATGGGGGTGGGCAATAAGATGGT
Organism: Neoceratodus forsteri; assembly: GCA_016271365.2. NCBI lineage: Eukaryota > Metazoa > Chordata > Ceratodontiformes > Ceratodontidae > Neoceratodus > Neoceratodus forsteri. Next base: position 1,737,671,779 of record CM057449.1, read on the forward strand.
AACCTAGGTAAGAAACTGGTCAGGGGATAGAGGCAGAGGGTGGTGGTAAATGGAGTTTGCTCTTTGGGGGGGGGGAGTGACCAGTGGGGTACCGCAGGGGTCAGTACGGGGGCCAGTCCTCTTTAATGTCTTCATTAGTGACATAGCAGAGAAACTGGAAGGGAAGGTCTGCCTTTGTGCTGATGACACCAAGATCTGCAACAGGGTGGACACTCCGGCGGTGGTGCAAAGGATGGAAAGAGACTTGAAATGACTGGAGGAGTGGTCACAAGTTTGGCAGCTAAGGTTTAATGTAAAAAAGTGCAGAGTTAATGCACTTAGGTCACAGAAACTGGAGGGGCCATGCAGCCCTTATCTGCCATCAGCTTCTGTTTCTGTGTTACATACAGCATGACTTACCTTCAAACAACATGAAGTCTTGCTATATTATGACATATTGCAGTTTGGTCCACCACTAGAACTGCTCCGGAGGTGAAAGAGTTAACTCCATTCCAGGAATGGAGCCCAGAGCGTGAGCTCGGTTTACAGAAGCTCTATCTGGGCAGTTTCAAACTGAAACTGTCAGATTCTTTACTCCGCCTCACTGAACAGTCGCTCCGGAGATTCCTCCTTCTGCTCGGTTCATTTTCTCGGTTTCTGAAGTAATTTCTCGGTTAAAATTAACCGAGAACAGTGTTATTTTTACCGATAAACTGTCCGGTTCAAGCTCTATCTGGGTAACCGTAAGTAAAGAGGTTTTTGTCTGTGTGGAACTTGTAAGTTATCGGTTCGGTCCCGAACCGATCGTTTTGGTTTAAAATACATTTAAAACTTTAAAAATCATTGTTTAGAGTGCGGTTCCTGGTTCTTATCGGTTCTAAAAAAAAAAGATTTTATTACGTTTTTTTCCAATACCCGTGAAACGGTTAGGAACCGATAAGGTTGTCTTTGCTCTGCTGCCGTTCAAAGGGCAAGTTTTGGTTAGGCTGGCATTATGTCTGAGAAACCCAAAAGAAAAACCGGCCCACTGTTTCAACACTGTGATGTTTGTGGGAAGCCTTTTGCCAAGGCTGACCCACACACCACATGTGTTTATTGTCTGGGGTTTGACCACCTCCAGTCAGACTGCCAGGTTTGTAAAATTTCCCTGCAGCCACCCTGGAGAAAAGATTGGGCAGGCTCAGGGAAGAGAGGCCAAAGTCCGCTGACCCGGATGGCCAGCCGGTTCGGTGCCAGCAGACCAGAGGAGTGCCCTCTGACCAGGGGAGACTTCCTCGGCAGCAAAGAAAAGCTGGTTCTGAGAACCAATTCTGGTAAAGAAAACAAGAAAGTCATGCAGGTCTGGAGTCCAAAATTTCTTCTCCAACTGCTGCAGAGATAGCAAAAGCCATACAGATTGTCCAGTCACTGTTCAGGGTCCGTCCGAACCACCACTATCTGGCAAAGGTTGGTCTGTCCAGTCCCAGTGGTTCAGGATTATTATGTTGAGGATTTTTATGAACCACAGGAGGGGGAGGAGGATTATGAACAGTATGAATGTGGCTGGGAGGGGTCTGGATGTGCCCATTGAACCGGACATCTCTCCAGACAGACCTTTAGAATCTCCCCCTATGCTGTCTCAGTCCCCTTCTCATTTCATGTTTTATAAGAAAGTTGCTGAAACCCTCCAGCTCCCTTTAGAAGAGGCTGTGGATGAGCAAGAGGAGCCTGATTATGTTGAAATGATGGATATACCAAAGTCTAGGAGATTGTCTATTCCTTTGCATAAGTCATTTAGGAAGCAAACAATAAAAATCTTGAAAACTCCTAATTCTGTGCCTCCTGTAGATAAAAAGATGGACAGAAGGTACACATTGTCAGGTCCTGATACAGACTTCCTTTCTCAGCAATGTAGTCATGTAGGAGTAGTTCAGGCTGCAGCCTGTGACAAGGCTAATATTCCCCTGGCTTCACATCCTCCTGACAAGGACTCCAGGAAGATTGATGCCATGGCAAAAAAACAGTATATGGCAGCCTCTCTGGGACTCAGGCAGGCAAATTATATGGCTTATGTAGCTAGGTATCAGAAATCTAGATGGGATACAGTTATGCAGTTAGCCAAGCAGGCCCATGGCCAGCTGGCTAGTGAATAGAACAGGTGGCTGCTGATGGCATTGAAGCCTCTAAAGTTCAGTTTCATGCTGCTGTGGATGTTAATGATGTTTCCTCTAGGGTCATGGCCACTTCTGTAGCTTTTACGTAGGTTGGCCTGGCTCAGGTGTACTAGTCTGTCACAGGATACCCAGACTAAGGCTATGGATTTTCCTGTGGTGGGAATTCTCTGTTTGGGGAGCAGACAGAGAATTATATGAAAAAGATGGATGAATATAGGACTACCTACAAGAGTGCCCAAGCCAAGGGTGGCAGGCCACTCCCCAGAGGCACACACCCAGAGGGTAGGGGTAGGCCTTTCCACAGGCCTTTTTATCAAACCCAGGCCTCCTCTGCTTATGCTCAGAGGGGGTTCTTCAGAGGTAGAGGCAGACGGGGTGCGGGTAAGCCTGTCCCCACCCCTCAGCCTAACGCAACTGCCAAACAGGCACCCTGATGGGGTGCCCAGGACCGATTCTCCTTTGCCAGTAGGGGGCAGGTTGGCTTACTTCAGCCAGAACTGGGTGTCTCTAACTTCAGACAAATGGGTTCTGGAAGTAGTAAGCCAGGGCCTGGTTTTCTCAGCTTCAAAAAATTCCCGAAGATGAGAACCAGGCATTTTCCACCTGCAAGCCCCCTAGAGGCCCTTGCTCTGGAAGCAGAGGTCTCTACCCTGTTAACCTTCAGAGCAGTAGAAAGGGTTCCTCCCTTACACCAGGGCAAAGGTCTGTACTCCAGATACTTTCTTACCCCAAAAAAGACAGGAGAATGGCGGCCCATTTTAGATCTCAGATATCTGAACAAGCACCTTTTGAAACCAAAGTTCAAAATGCTAACTCTGGCAATGATTTTCCTTCCCTGAGGCCAGGGACTGAGTTAGCTTCCTGGACCTCAAGGCAGCCTATTTCATGTCCTAATCAGAGGTTCTCACCGAAAGTACCTCAGGTTCGAACTACCCTCAGGTCACTACCAGTTCAGAGCAATGCCCTTCAGCCTTACCTCTGCCCCAAGGGTATTCACAAAATGTCTGGCCGTAGCAGTGGCTCTCTTAGGGAGGCAAGGGATTGCTGTCTTTCCATACCTGGACGACTGGCTCATTGTAGGACAGTCCCCAGAACAGGTAAAATCCCACTTGCAAGTCACCCAGCAGCTTCTCACCTCCCTGGGCTTCCTGCTAAATCTACCAAAGTCAGTTCTGGAACCAGTTCAGGTACTCACTTCATAGGTGCAGAATTGGACTAAATCTGGCCAGAGCTTTTCTCCCATAGAAAGGGTAAAGAAATTGATTGCTCTGGCCTCCTCCTTCACTCTGCAGGTCTCTCGACCAGCAAGACATTTTTTGCAGCTCCTGGGTCACATGGCTGCCTCCACATATGTAGTGCAAGGAGCAAGATTCCAGATGAGAGACATTCAGTTTCACTTGAGAGCCTTTTGGTCTCAGAGGAGGGAACCCCTCTCCAAGTTGGTCCCAGTGACCCGAACCTTGATCCTAGCCCTCCAGTGGTGGAAGGATCAGAGCAATTTAAGGCTGGGGGTCCCCTTCATTCCCCTCTCTCACTCCCTCACCCTCACTACGGATGCCTCCCTCCTGGGGTGGAGAGCACACTTGGGTGACCTCTCCACTCAGGGAGTGTGGTCCCCTCAAGAATCTCTGCTTCACATCAATTTGCTGGAACTCAGAGCTGTATTTTTGGCACTTCAAGCATTTTCTGCTTCTGTCCAGAACAAAGTGGTTCAGGTCAGAAAGACAATACCACAACAATGTGGTACATCAACATGCAGGGGGCACTGGTCTTCGGCCTTGTGCACGAGGCAATGAAGTTGTGGTCTCTGGCCTATTCCTGAACACTCTCGTAGCAGTTCACCTTCCAGGGAAGGACAATGTCCCAGCGGATGCTCTCAGCAGAATTTCTCAGGCCATCACGAATGGTCCCTGAATCCTCAAGATGCTGGGGACAGTTTTTTGCCAGATGGGGCACCCTCAGATAGATCTCTCGCAGCCCCAGACAACCACCAACTTCCACTGTTCTGTTGCAGGCCCCAGTGTTGGGCTCCAGTCCGGACGCCCTTCTTTGGATTGGGAAGGGAAGTTTCTTTATGCCTTCCCCCTTCCTCTCCTATTCAAGGTGTTAGTAAAATCAGATCCAGCCTTGCAGGGTGATTCTGATGGCCCAGATTGGGCCAGACAACCCTGGCACCCACTCCTTCTGTCGCTGGCAGTCCATCATCTTCCTGTGTCTTCCCAGGATTCTACAACCTGCTGACCTGTGCCCAGGGGAGAGTCTGGTATCCAACCTCAAATCCCTCAACCTCAAGGCCTGGCTCTTGAGGGTTAGAATTGCTGATCTACACCTTCTCAAGGTGTCCTTGAGATTCAAAAGGCTTCTAGGAAGCCTTCCACTAAGACACTTATAATTCCAAGTGGAAAGGTTTCCATTTGGTGTTCTGGGAAAGCATATTCCCCAGAATCTGCAGATTTGCCCATTTTGCTAGACTACATGGTCCATCTTAATTCTTTGGCCTGACCAGCTACCTTGAGAGTTCATTTGGCAGCTGTCTCTGCTTTTATTTCAGCAGGAAAACCTTCCTCTCTTTCACTCACCCTGTGTTTTCCAAGTTTTTAAGGATTACTCCATACTAATCCACCCTTTCGTGACCCAGCCCGGCCTGGGACCTTAATGTTTGCATTGCCCAGTTAATGCAACCACCTTTGAACCTCTGTCGTCTGCAGAGCTTAAGTATCTAACTTGGAAAACTGTATTCTAGTATATCACTTCTGAGGCGCATAAGTGAGTTACAAGCCCTGTCAGTAGAAATGATTTTATTTCTTTTCACAGGGATAAGGTAGTCCTCAGGACTAACAGGAGGTTTTACCTAAGGTGGTTTCAGATTTCCATCTTAACCAGTCATCCTTCAGTATTTTTCACTGATCACTCTTCCTCTGGGCGGAGGAGATTGCTGATTTGGATGTTCAAGAGCCTTGAGTTACTATAGAGCATGCAAAGGTCTGCAGGTTCGAATCCCATCAACTTTTCTCACCTATGGTGAGGTTGGCAAGGAAACTCGCCACTAAGAGGACAATTGCCAGGTGGATTGTCTCTTGTATCCAATTTTGTTATCAGAAACTGGGTAGAGATCCCCCCTCTGGATTGAGGGCTCATTCTACCAGAGGTACAGCCGCGTCTCTAGCTGCTGCTAGAGACATTCCTATACTGGAAATTTGTCAGGCTGCTACTTGGAAAATGGTACACACTTTCACCAAGCATTACTCCCTGGATATCCAGGCCAGGAGAGATGCTCGGTTTGGCACAGCTGTGCTTCAGAGCCTATTCCCTAAGTAGGTTCTGTCCCTCCTCCATGGAGGTACTGCTGTATAGTCTGCAATATGTCATAATATAGCAAGACTTCATGTTGTTTGAAGAAAAAATTACTCACCTTAGTAATGTTGTTTCTTCTATTGAGCCTGTTATATTATGACCACCCCCCCAGCCTGCCCCTCTCAGAACTTCTACTTGGGTATGGGGTGGGCAGCCTAGTGTAGGCACTGTTTGTGCCCTTTTCGGGTTCTCTTCCTCTTTTGGGGTTTTGGAGGAGTGTTGTTCTTGTTGTTAAATTGTACTATTTTCTGTCCCTGACTTGAGTCTTTGGGTGGGGACCAGCAATGTTGTTGTTGTTGTTACTATTGTTGTTGTTGTTATTAGGTAGCCAGTGGGCTAGTGTAGGTTACAGCTTCCACACAGACCCTTAGGGAGTTTTTGCTTCGTAAAGATCTGACAGTTTCAGTTTGAAACTGCCCAGATAGAGCTTCTGTAAACCGAGCTTGCGCTCTGGGCTCCATTCCTGGAATGGAGTTAACTCTTTCACCTCCGGAGCAGTTCTAGTGGTGGACCAAACTGCAATATGTCATAATATAGCAAGACTCCATTAGAAGAAACAACATTACTAAGGTGAGTAATTTTTTCTTCCCTGCTGTTTGCTCTGTCATTCCTAAACACTGAGTACTCTGGTATAGTCATGTCCCATTTATGGTTTGAGTATGCCTTTGCCTCTGTGATAGCAACCAGGTTAATTCTCCCTTCTGTGTCCATCGCCTAAAGTTCTGTCATTTTGTTGCTGACTCCTTACATTGATGCACATCTTCCAACATGTACTGCCCCCCCCGGGCATGTTTGAATCTGCTATATTAGTCAATGGGAGTAGGCCAACAAGGCCTCCCTTGTTTGTGACATCTTGTGTATACCTTGCCAGTCTGACTCCCCTCTTCACTAGTTTAAACAAGCTATAAGCTATGCCCAGCTTTCTCACAGTACCCTCCTGCCCTCCTCGTTGAGGTGCAAGTCATCCCTTTTGAATAGCCTCCAGTCCTATCAGGTCAGGTCCCATTCCCCGGGGAACCAGAATCCCTTCTCCCTGTACCAACCCTTTAGCCATGCATTGAATTGGAACACAAAGAACTGTTACCTCTGATTCAGACATGGCCGGGGTAGCACCTCAGAGAAGGTTAATTTACCCCCCGGCTCTCCTTTGCTACCTTCCCCAGAACACGGAAGTATACCTTCACTGGCTCCATGCCGTGCCTGTTCAGATCATTCGTGCCTACACGAACAATTAGATCTGGCCTTTCCTCCCCCTTTCATGTGAGTTACACCACCCTGGCCACCTGTCTGTCTTCTTTTTATATATATATATATATATATATATATAGTATCTGATTTTTTTTCCTGTTTTTCATCCCATCCTCATGTCCTGGCCGCTCGCACGCATGTGGAGACATGTGCGCACCGAGGTACCAAGGCGCCGTTCCCCTACTGTGTCACCTGCCCACCTGCACTGCCTTCGGATCTCCACCTGGAGGCAGTGGAACTACAGTGGGCAACAGGGATCCTCCCTTGGAGAGGAGAGCTGCCTTTCGGATGCTCAATCCTGCTCCATCCCTCCCTCCCCCCGGCTGGCTCCCGACGACCTTGGCTCGTTCCTGAACCCGGGTCACTGGCATGACGAGAGGTAAGGCGTTCAGTGAAAACAACAGACTACTTCTTTACCATCACCCATGAGACCCGTCTCCCTCCTTGTGCCCTTCACAATTGAATCCCCCACTACATGAACCTTTATCGTGCCCCCTTTGGGGATCTGCCCACCCTCTGTCATGCAGGGTTGGACTGGGGTGCTGGGGGCTTACCAAGAAAGTAGATACAGGGACCCACTTGGAAAATCAATAGCAGAGGGCCCATGGTGACACACATATCAGTCTTCCACGTAAATCTGATACACCTGCTCTGTGTTTGCATCTTGAATTTACCTATAGTGTCCAAAATAGATCATATAATTAAAGAAAAAAGATGATAAATGAAAATATTTTTAGAGTTTAGAAAGCAGCAAAGGCACCCAACTGATGGGGGCCTGGCTGGAAATTTCCATGTATCCTGCTGGGCCAGTCCAACTCTGCTGTTATGTTCTCTGGCACAGTCTGTCTGCTAGGCATGCTGGTTATCTCTTCCCTTGCAGGGGGAGATTGGGTACTTCTTGTTGCAATATGTTAGACCTATTGCTGGTGCACAGCCCCTGTTCCTCAGGCTTCAACTTCATTCCCCCATTCTTCCCTTGCTGCCCCCACCACTGTCCATCCCCCTTCTCTGGCCTGTGCTGGCCTTGAAGGTGGCTGTAGCAGTAGTGCCATATGAGGCCCAGCGGCTGCAGCTCTCAAGCAGCATATGTCAGCTCACTCTCATGGCCTGGAATCTCCTACAGTTGAGACAGTGGCCGAACTCCCAGAGCACCTCTAGTTCACCATTGTCCGCACCCCATACACTCACCCCACACCCCACCAATGTGTCCCCCGCTTATTATGGTCTGTTTGTACTGAATGTGAGTTGTGATAAGAGATTAGTGTGTTACTCCCAGTACCCTCTCAGAACTCAAACTCTATAAACTCTGGACGAGAGGTTGACATTTGGGGCTCGGGATTGGCAGTAGTCTGGAGTGGCTTTTACCATTTTAGGAGCATCACCCAGATTAAATCCCTACCCCACCCCAAAGACATGCTATCACTAGTGCATGTGTTTGTGACATCCTGGATTGATTACTGTAACCTCCTGTACCTCGGGGTCAAATGAAGGTACCCTATGACACCTGCAGCCAGAGCAGAACGCAGTGGCTAGGTTGCTGACAGGCCTTCCCAGGTCCTGCCACGTGACCCTGTTCCTGTGTGAGCAGCACAGATCAGTTCAGGGGGAGGTGCTGCTGGCGGAGGACTTCGGTCTGCTGGATATAAATTGGAGCCTCCCAGCTGCTGCTTCATGTAGAAGCAGGGACATCCTAGACTCCCTGCAGGGGGCATCCTCGGGCAACATGTCAATGTGTGTACTTGTGATGGGGATACTGGACCTGGTTCTCACTAGCGGGGACAGTGTTGCAGATATCAAGGTATGAGGCCACCTGAGAACCAGTGATCACTGTACAGTGTGGTTCAGTATAAGGATGACTGCAGAATCAAGTCACACACAAGTGAAGGTCCTGAACTTCAGAAGGGCAGATTTTTTAAAGATCGATGATGCCTCAGGGATGACCTGGCCAGGCGGGGGATGATCTGGGAGGGGTGGAGGAACAGTAGGCCAGGCTACAATGGAGCATAGTGAAGGCAACAAACCTCTGTGTCAAGCAAGTGAGTAAAAGTAAGAGGAAAAAGAGACTGCTATGGTTCTGTAATGAAGTGGTGGAAAATGTAAATGCTAAAAGGGTTGCATTCCGAAAAAGACTCCACCTCTTTGGGCTATGTGGCTGGGTGTTTGTCTCTGTCAGTAGTTTAGTTTTGAGGATTTTCATGTGTTTCTGCTTGGAAGAACTAGACTGTTCTTGGACATGATATCTATGAAAGTTTCCTGGACTAAGAAACTGGAAAACATCACCAGCAGGTGTTGGCATTCTCATTATAAATCAACTTTTTGGAAGCCATCATCACAAACAAAGTCAAGTCCAGTAAAGAAGTTCTACAAGCTCTGAGTTGTGGAGTGCTGCATTGAATCCACATTTCTGTCTGCCCTGTTCCTAAAGGGATCTGTGCTTGTCTTTGAGAACTATTCACAACCATTTAAACAAATGGAAGACACTAACAAAGGGTTTTTACTTCATGCATATGCCCCAGGCCAATGTTCATCACATTCAGGAATTTAACACATTCTGAGTCTTTGATCTACAGTAACAACAATTTACTGGTCTCCAGTAGTTCACCATTTCCTGTGGATTTGATTATTTTTCATCATTTGTCTCCTGGTGGACAAGATTATTATATTACATCCTTGGGACTTACTTGCAGAGGAGCAGGGCGATTACGCAAGCCACATCGGTGGCTAGGAGGAGTTCAATGATCTGAGTCAGAGTGCCCAATAGGAAACCAGGGCACCTTTTTTGGGACTCGTAGCTGGGCCTTTTAAGGGGCAAGCCCAGCCACTCTTGGGATACTTGAGACTTCTCGCAAAGGAGCAGAGGTACTGCGCAAGACGCATCAGTGGGCTGCTTCTCAGGGTCCGGAGGGCCTGTGGGATGGCACAGGCCGCATCAGCGGTGAAAGAGCTGTATCAGGAGCAAATTTGGAGCCGGGCGCAGCCACATCGGTGTCTAGGAGAAGTTCAGTGATCTGAGTCAGACAGCCCAGTAGAAAGCCAGGGCTCCATTTTCTAGACTCGTGGCTGGGCCTTTTAAGGGACGAGCCCAGCCACGCTTGGGTTGCTTGGGACTTACTTGCAGAGGAGCAGGGGGACTGCGAAGGCCGCATCGGCGGGCTGCTTTTTGGGGGTCCAGAGGTCCTGAGGGACGATGAAGGCCACATCAGTGGTGAAAGAGCTGTTGCAGGAGCTGTACCAGGAGCAAATTTGGAGCCAGGGACAGCCACATTGGTGGCTAGGAGGAGTTCAGTGATCTGAGTTGGAGCGCCCAGTAAAAAGCCAGGGTGCCATTTTCGGGACTTGTGGCTGGGCCTTTTAAAGGACAAGCCCAGCCACTCTTGGGATGCTAGTTTGCTACCCACCAGCCCTAACCTCTAGTAAGTGCTCGGAGGAGGAGGGGCCAGGTGGAAGTAGGTCACTGATTGGTTGGGTGGCCATACTGGGGTTTTCATCAAGTCATGACTCTGACTATTGTTGGAACTGTTAGGAGATATAACTCTGTTCATGCTCTTTTATTCTGCTTAGTAGCTTGGTCCAAGAGCTGTCTTTTAATTTCACGGGCTACATCGCCTCGTATGGCTGGCTGTAGAGGGTTGCCTACCTGGGGGGTGGGGACCCAGTCAAGGGTGAATGTCCAAGAATGTTTGGAGAGGGCCCCTGTGGGTGGACCCCAGCCACTAGGACAGGCATCTTTGGCAGGATTGTAGGGTGCACTGGCTGCGGGGCAGCCATGGTCCTAAACTGGGTCTGGAGGGAGCGAGGTTGCCCAGTCTGTAGGCAGTTATTGCAGAACAGGGGGGAACTTGACTGGGTACAGAGGAAACTGAAGTTGTTGGGGGGGTGGGATAAACATGTCTGGGAGGGCCTGTGGGGAGCGGGAGGGCAGTGATAAAGTGTGACCTGGATCCGTTTCATCAGGCAGGAGTGGAGAACCTATGGGGCATGGGCTAGTAGCAAAAGGGATAGCTACCTGGGAGGTAACCGGTAGAGGAAATAGACTAAATCATAGGAGGCAGGGGGGAACAGGTGGGTTAGGACTGACATGGGGCCTACTGGAGGAGTGGATAGCAGGAAATCAGGACAAAAAAAAGGAGGTTGGCTTTCAGTGCTATAATAAATTTGAGCCATTGAGTAAATTGGTTGGAGAGGACATGGTGAGGGGGGTAGAGGAGGAAAAGAAGGGTGGAGGAGAGAGGGATATGGTGAATCAGATGAGGGTGGGCATCGGTAATTCAAATAAGTATGCTAGCAGGGCAGGGGGCAAATCAAGTGTCAAAGAAGGGGAGGGGAGGAACCAGCAGAGAGAAGGTGTGGAGGCTGCAAGTCAACTTGATGAGAAAGGAGAAGAGATTGAGACGAAGGAGAGGTGTCCTTTCAAGCGGGAGGATCATACCAGAGAAAGGCCCAAAGGTAAGGGGGACCTGCAGGTGGGCTTGGAAGGGGACAAGAGGAAAGGGGAGAAGGTAGGAGGGGGTGATGGTGATAGGAATGCCGTGTTGTGGGGGACTGGAGAGGTGGGAGCTGGAAGGGGGGAGGAGGAGGTCGGAGAAAAAGGCTCGACTGAGGTAGGGAGTGGGGTGCAGGCTAAACTGTGGGGAGTCAGGGAACTCAGTTATAAAGGCATGACAAGAGGGGTAGGGTGGCTAGGGTTCTCTTGTAGAGGGTCCGAGAGAAGCCAAGGGGAAGTGGTCTCGAGGAGGGGGAAGTGAAAGGGCTGAGGGGAGTCCAAAAAGGAGGTGTACAAAAGATCAAGGGGGACACTAAGGGTCTCCTGCTGGGGGACTCCATGATCAGGGGTATTCATTGGGTGGGGCAGGGTGAGGGAAAATCCAGTCCAGTTAAGGTAGTGGGTATTTCCGGTCTGACTGTGCATAGGGCGAAGTTCATGGTGTATGAACTGACAAGGGACAGTGGAGGATCACCGAACTTCCTGATGCATCTGGGAACAACCTCAACACCTCATTCACTGACCTTAGCACTATCCTCCCTACAAATTTTTTTGACCCTCCTCCCCCAGCGCCTGCCGTAAATCTTTCTCGCCCTTATTTTCTCCTCCGCCGTGTTTCTGTCCAAGAACTTAGGCTGCACCTTGTCACTGCCCTCAAGAGTAATAGTACGGGCAGTGACACCCTGGATCCGTGTATCCTACGGCTGGTCTTAGACACAGTCCTTACCCTGATCACGTGCCTCATCAACCACTCTCTTTGCCTGGGGAAGGTTCCAACTGCCTGGAAAGTCGCCACTGTCACCCCTATCTTTAAAGGTGGTGATAGGACTGTGGCTGGAAACTATCGGCCAATCTCCATTCTCTCTCCTCTCTCCAAGGCCTTGGAAAAAGTGGTAGCCTCTCAAATCTCTGACTACCTCTCCACCTACAATGTCCTATGTCCTGAGCAGCATGGCTTCCGAGCGGGCCACAGTACCAACACAGCCCCTCCTAGAGTTCTCCAACTTTCTCACTCCTCTTTAGACACTGGTTCTCTGGCTGGTGCAGTCTTCATTGACCTCTAAAGCTTTCACACTGTCTCCCACCCCTCCTTCTTGATGCCCTTAGTCTCTCTGGTTTTGCTGCTGGGCCTGTCTCCTGGTGCACCAGTTATCTGTCTGACTGCTCACAGCTACAAATTAATGGGACCTACCAGACATCTGTCCCATCTTTTCTGGGTTCCCAGGGCTCCATTCTGGGCCCCTTACTATTCTCCTTTACCTTAACACCTCTTTCACGCCTCTTGCTCGGGAACATTCTATTGTACGCTGATGATGCAGTCATCTTGCCTCAAGTCAGAACCCTAATGCCCTCCAGGACTCATGCAGAAGTCCTTCGCTGAAGCCGAGGGTTGGTTCAAGGAACATAGATTGGTGATAAATCTTAAAAACAAAACCATGTTCTTCACTCATCCTCAAAACAAGTCCTGCAACTTCAAACTCCTCATTCACTCTGGGTCCTCTTTCCCACTGAACAAGTTTGCTCCTATAAATACCTAGGGATCCATTTGACCCTCCTGTCCTTCCATGGACACATCGCTGCCCTAGCCACTGCCACTAATATCCGATTGGGCATCTTACATCGGTATAAACACTGCCTCCCCGGAGGCTCTTCACCGCAGTCACCTCTTCTATCCTGTCCCTAGTGGACTATGGACTGCTGGTGTATGGTGCTGCTGATCAGACCGCACTCCATAAAATTTGCACTACTCTGAATAAGGCCTGCAGGTTAATTTCTGGGGCACCTAGGCTAACACACACCTGTCTACTGTACGCTAAAGCGCTGGTACTTGATCTTGACAAGCGCCTCAGATATCTGACCTGTACCCTTACAAAAAAGACCCTCCTTGGGCTATCCCTGCCTGGATTGACCACCACCATCCACCGCTCTGTCCCACTAGTTCATACTTGGACCTCTGGGAAAACCTCTCTTGTTATCCCTAGAGCTAGGACCTCTCACAGCCAAAGAGCCTTCAGCTTTAGGGCCCCCTCCTGGTTCAACACACTGCCCCCCTCCATCTCTGAAGCTCCAACTATATCGTGCTTCAAAACGTCCTTACGGAACCACCTTGTTAACACCTGTTGTAATTGCCACTGGTCAAAGCCGACTAATACTAATGAAAAGCTTACTACTAAGCTGCTAAGGACAACATAACTCTGGTATTGTTTGCATCAATCCTACCTGTACCAGCTTGTTTGTATCTATGTCTTAAGTTACTGTTATACTGTGTTATAATGTTATACTGTGTATTTTCGTTTGTCTTACTGTGACAAGGTACTTTTGTAAATGAGCCTATGGCTCAAAGGTTTTCCAAACTGCTGTCTAAATAAATAATAAAATAAATAAATAAATAAATAAATATCGAAGGGAATAGTGTGCTGGAAATTCAGGCAAGGTTCCGAGAACTGGCCAGGGTCTGTCATGACAATGGATGCACAGTCTCCTTCTCGGAAATCCTGCCAGTGCCAAGGGCCACTGTGGAGAACAGACAAAAGATATGGGAGATTAATGACTGGCTCGGGCAGTGGGGTGAAGCACAGGATTGGGGTGTTGGGAGAGTGGGGGGTTTGAAGACAAGGACAGTAGCGTTCGGATAGGTTTCACCTAAATCCAGGAAGGAAGTTCTCAAACGGGGGATGACGGATTTCATTTAGGCTAGATGGGGTTTAAACTTGTGAAGGGGGAAGGGGGCACTGCGTGGCTGATCTGGCCATCCATACCTTCGGTAGGATTGGCTTGCAACCCCATAGAGGGGAGACATACAGTACCCTAAGGTAGAAGTGTGGATGGATGGATGAAAGATCTGGGGAGGATATGGTAAAGAGGGGTAGGGACAAGGGTTGGAAAGTGGATTTAATAAATGCCAGGAGCCTGGGGAATAAAATGCCTGAGTTCCAGGCCACGCTGTTTGAGGGTGGGTGGATGTAGCAGCAGTCACTGAAACTTGGGCCATCCCTGGCCATGACTGGGACCTTAATCTAAATGGGTACCTTGTGCTAAGGAAGGACAGAAAGGTGGGCAGAGGGGGAGGAGTAGCAATGTTCATTAGGGATAACACTGAGATTATGAGAGTGGAAGAAGCAGAGGGCAACGTGGAGGCCCTATGGGTCACCTTGCAAACCCCCATGGGAGGGAAGATCAAGTTGGGGGTGGTATATAGGCCCCCAGGACTAGTGGAGGACCTGGAGGATTGCCTGTTGGCTAACATTGAGGGGCGGTGAATGGGAAGGAGTGGTGTTGATGGGGGACCTTAATATGTCAGCTACTGATTGGGGTACTATGACGTCCACTGTAACCAGGAGCAGAAGCTGCTGGATGGCTTCATGGATGCGTTTCTTAATCAGCAGGTGATGGACCCAATGAGGGAGGGTCATATCCTGAATGTGGTTTTAGTGGATGGGGATCTTGTACGAAATCTGGTTGTGGAAGAACCCCTGACTGGGAGCGACCACAACACAGTCTGGTTTCGGCTTAAACTGGGGGGGGGGATCATTCAAGGACAACAATAGTTGATTTTAGGGGGGCAGACTTTCAGAACATGGGGGAAATTCTCAAGGGGCATTTGCAAGAAATAAAACCAGGTTTGGTTGTGGAAGGTAGGTGGGAGATCATAAAGCAGGAGCTACTGGAGGCCACTAGGACCTGTGCAAGAGTGAAGCGCAAGGGCGGTAGGTCTTGTAAACTATGCTGGTGGACCAAGGAGGTACAAAAAAAATGAGAGAAGAACAGGATAGAGAGAACTATCGCCTTGCAAGCAGGGAAGTCACCAGAGTGGTGAGGGGGGGCAAAGGCCTGGAGGGAGCAAAGGCTGGTGCAGGGGATATGGGGTGGGGAGAAGAGGTTCTTTCGGTATATTGCTGAGCAGAGGAAGGACAAGGGCCAGCTCAGTATGTTGTGGACAGCTGGGGGGGGGGGTGGAAGGGGCTGGAGAGCTGGCAGAAGTACTGAATGACTACTTTGGCTCAGGTTCACTAGGGAGGAGGCTAGGGAACTTCCAAAAAATGGGTTGAAGGACACAGAAGGTGCAGCAGACCTGACAATTGGGGTACCTGCTGAAGAACAAGTTGCTGGGGGAGGTAGGTCAGGGGTGAGATATCAGGCTGGTTCTGCTGAATGGAGGGGAAGGGACAGATGCTGATATTCCTATCGGTCGGGTGTGGGAAGCCCTCCAGTCCCTAAAAAAGGATAAATCTCTGGGGCCTGATGCTATTCATCCCAGAGTACTGAGGAAGTTGGCAGATGTTTTGGCTGCACCATTGGCGGATCTCTTTAACTTGTCGCTCCAGACACGGAGGGTGCCAAGGGATTGGAAGCAGGTGCATGTTGTGCCCATCCGTAAAGGGGGATTGAGAGAAGAGCCAGGAAACTATAGACCCGTCAGTTTGATGTCGGTGGTGGGGAAGGTAATGGAGAGCATACTTAAGGAAAGGTTGGGAGTTTTCTTGGAGGAGATGGGTTACCTGGATGACTGGCAGCATGGGTTTGTGCCAGGTAGATTGTGTCAAACAAACCTTGTAGAGTTCTGTGAGTGGGTGACATCAGCACTCGACAGGGGGAGACCAGTGGATGTACTGTTCCTGGACTTCAGCAAGGCATTTGATTCGGTCCCTCACATTGGCCTAAAGGAGAAGCTGGTGGGGATGGGGGTAGGCCCATTGATGGTTAGGTGGATTGGAAATTGGCTTTCAGGTCGCACTCAGTGGGTAGTGGTCGGAGGGGAGGTCTCATCTCCTAGGGAGGTCATAAGTGGGGTCCCACAGGGATCAGTTCTGGGGCCACTCCTGTTTAACGCCTACATCTCCGATATCAGGGAAGGTATCCGGTATGAAATGAGTCTCTTTGCAGATGACTCTAAGCTGGAGGTGGTGGTGGAGGAGGGGAGATGGACCCTGCAAGAGGACCTGGATACTCTGGATAGGGTCCTGCACCTGGAAATTGAAATTTAACTCCTCCAAGTGCAGGGTGCTACACCTAGGGTGGGAAAACCCCAACTGTGTGTACATCCTGGGGGGGGGGGAGTTGCAGGCCACGGCAGGGGAAAAAGACCTAGGAGTCTTGGTGGATGTTAACATGAATAATTCAGAGCAGTGCAGGAGGGCTGCGGTCAGGGCAAATAGGATGCTGGGATGCATTACTAGGGGGATTACCTCAAGGAACAGGGAGGTGATTTTGCCAGTGTACAACAGCCTGGTTAGACCACATCTTGAGTACTGTGTGCAGTTCTGGAGGCTGCACCTAAGGAGGGACATCCAACTCCTGGAGAGGGTTCAGAGAAGAGCAACTAGAATGATCTGGGGCCTGGGGATATGACATACGAGGAGAGACTAGAGGAGCTCAGCCTGTTCTCCCTGGAGGAGAGGAGGGACCAGGGGGACATGATTGAGGTCTTCAGGTACCTCAGGGGAGTAAATAAGGTAAGCCGAGATAGGATCTTTCGGCTGAAGGAGGGTGGAATCACCAGAGGACAGTTGGAAGATAGAGGGTGGTAGGAATAGGGGGAAAGGAGGAGGAGGTATTTCACCGAGAGAGTGGTGGAACCATGGAATGCGCTGTCTGGGAGGCTGGTACAGGCAGCTATTGTGGAGGGATTCAAGAAAGGGTGGGGCAGGTATAAGCAAGAGGTGAAGCAGAGGCTGGTTTGCCCGGGGGGGGGGGGGGCTGCAGGACTGGGTGATGGAGTAACAGTGGAAGGAGACAAATAGAGGGCTACGGTACCCAATCAGGGTGCTGAAGCATGAGCAGACTTGATAGACCAACAGGCCTATTCTGCTGGCGTCTAGTATGTTAGAAGGTACAAAGCAACCCAGAGGGAGAAGGATAGGGAGGTGTAACAGGGGTAACAGAGGGAAGCAGGGAAAGAAATAAGGAGCACAAAGGCGCAAACTGAACAGAGACTAGCCCAGACAGTATCAAAAGGGGACAAGGTATGTCAGCAAAAAGAGGAAGACAAAGGTAGGGATTGTAAGGTTAAAAAGAGAAGAGGGAGGGACTGCACAGAGGGAGACCAGAAAAAGGCAGACATCTTGAACAAATACTTCTGCTCAGTGTTCACTGAGGATGAGAAAGGGGAGGAACTGCAAAAAAGTAACAGGAACTTGGGGTGGGGGGCGGACACTAGTTCTTTTTCAGAGGACAGTCCCGAAAGCACTCGCAAATCTGAAAGTGGACACAGCAGTAGGGCCAGACAGAGTGCATCCCAGGGTGTTGAGGGAGCTGAGGGAGGTACTGTCTGTACCTCTGACAGTCCTATTTAACAGATCACTGGAAACCAGAGTGGTTCTGGAGGATTGGAGGAGGGCAGATGTAGTCCCACTTTACAAAAGTGGTAGCAGGGAAGAGGCTGGAAGTTATAAGCCAGTTAGCCTGACATTGATGGTGGGAAAGTTAATGTAAGCACTGCTGAAGGAATGGATTGTGGAATATCTTGAATCCAGTGGGTTACAAGACCCAAGGCAGTATGGACAGGGATGAGGTCATGTCAAACAAATCTGATAGGTTTCTTTGACTGGGTAACTATGTAATTAGATCAGGGTGGAGCGGTTAACGTTGCCCACCTAGATTTCAGTAAGGTTTTCAACTCTGTTCCACATAGGAGACCAGTAAGCAAGTTGAGTAGATTAGAGGTGGGTAAAAAGCTGGTAAACAGGGTAAGAAATTGGTTAGGGTGTATGTAACTCCTAGGTGGCGCTATCCCAAGGGCTACTACCCCTGCCTGCTTGGCTAGTAGCAGGTTAAGGGGCCTGAGTTCTGAAATGGGTGCCTCCACCCGGAGGTCAGGGTTGGTAGTGGTCAAGCTAACCTGGGCACAGCCCTCCAGGACGCTGTAACCCCCCTCTAGTGGCCTGAACACTGTACAATAATCACTTTTACAATACCCCTGGTACACCACACAAGTACCCACACTGTTTGCACTTACCACCAGGGCTGCTTCTTCTGGCTCGACCCTGGGGACCCCCTGTAAAACAAGGTTAAACACAGCAAATAGCAACAGTACAGTACTTGAGCACAAACTGGAACGACAGTCAGATTACATGCAGAAAAAGTTAGATCTGATTTATTCAGGGGACTTGAACAAGGGAGGGGCAAAATCAGGTTAATTAGCTTAAAGGTTATATCAATCAAGCACTTACGCATGCGCTTTGAGTCCCTCCCCACACAGTCCACCTCTGGGTACCTAGGTAGAGAAGAGATGGGCTAGCCAGGACAGTTGCCAGGGGTTGCAGCTGATTGGGGCCCTGTGATGGAAAACACAACATGCACAGTACACAATATTTGTAATCCGGAGCCAGAGGGCTCAGTTCATAAAGGAAACAAAACAAGAAGGCAATCAGATGACACACTCAGATTAAGCTGTTGTTGTAGGGGAGCTACCCTGCTATTTACTTACGATACCCAAGACTGGATACAGGCTGGACGAAAATCAAGACTACAGGTGGTTGATCTGGAATGCCAGGAGAAGCAGGGCCCACACAAGTCGCAGAGGCGTCATTCCTGTTCAGGCGTGGAGCAGGGGGCTGATCCTCAGGCAGGTCTCTCCGTCAATGGCTTCTCTGTGCACTGGGTAGTCTGGCTGGGCCAGTCTAGCAAAGCCCAGACCACATGGAGACAAGTTCAGAAGCAGTCCGTTTTGGTCTGGATGCAGCTTCCAGCAAGCAGAACACAGTTCACACAGTGGGGAACTAACTCACAACCCACTAGCAGCTCATAGCACATTTACATGTACTGGAATTCTACTGTACCAGGCAAAGCGCTCCCCGGGCACAATCGCAAAGTCTCTGCACACACCAGGAGCTCAGGGGTAGCTGGAACTCCTGACAGGCCAATCGCATTCAGCAAAAACATTCGGTCTTCTTCAGGTTGAGCCTGGCCCACTTCAGTAGCTTACTTTAGTCACACAAACTTGGATTTAGTGCAAAATAATTATCTTCTCTCCCTCTCAGGAACAGCAGGCAGACACGGAGGCCAAACTCTCAGCCTTTACATAGTACTCCCATGCAAATCCACTCAGGATTGCTCTCAGAATCACTTTAGCTCCTCTCTTTTTACTTCCCAGCTCAGAAACTAACTGAAAACTGCAAGCAGCCCGGGACTTCCCCAAGTTCCAAAAGATTTGGTTGGCTGATTTGGCTGTCAGTCAAAGCAAGAGCTCCCTCTTCAGTTGCAAAAAAGGTCCAAAAACTCAAACCACAGTTCCTATAGATTTTGAATTCAGACAGCTCCTGTAGTCCAGCTACATTTTAGGTCCCACCAGAACTGATTGGTCCAGTATGCAGTCCAGGACCAAGATAGTGGAGCAAACAAAACAGTCCTTGCTACAAAGAAAGCAGGTTAGACAAACTACATTATCATGATCATTCTAAATAGTTTTCAGCAAATAGTTACATCTTTCAGCAGAGCTCCATCTCAGATTACTTATGCTACAATCAAGCAGCTCTTAAAGAGACAGTACACAGAGGCTATACAGACTCTGGTAATCACATTTAAACTGTTAAAATGCAGGACACCAGCCTGGCAGTGAGCATTTAGGCAAGCTCAAGGAAGACTTTTTGGGAACCCCCATATGTAGGGGGGTTACACCCTTCCCTGCCTGGGAAAACTTGGCGTCCGTGTCAAGTCTGTACCATCATAACATTGAAAATGCAACATATACAAGACATTTATACCATTAGCATGCTATACAAGTACTATTTAATTCATCAATTGGCATAACTTGTCACTTTACTATACATTTCAATGTACTTCATTATCTCATGTCCATTCTGACAATATATTATGCATATTTCACACAGGTAAATAGAACGTTACTATACAGAATCATATAATAACTTCTTGTACTCTAAATAATGCAAGAGGGGGGGCCCTTCCCTACCAGCTAACTTGGGGCTGGATGGGGCAGGGGCACCATGGTGAGAGGGCAGAACAAGTAACCTGGAATGGGCCGTCAAGCTCAATTTGGGCAGTGAGCTCTGAGAGACATAACCACCTTTGTGGACTACATTGAGAGGTAAATCCACTGGCCTCCTGGGGGAATCGTAACTGAAGCGCACCACTGGCTTTACAGCTCGGCCAGTCTTTCTAGGGTGAACAACCACAGTCTGTGTACTTTCAGCAATGGTCTTGGAGCTTTCATCACTTGTGAGGGGTGCCTCTGCATGAAGGGGAATGTCCAAGCTGGGAGCACTGTCAGCCCCTTGCTCTGTAGTCTCTGTTTCTACAACACTTGGCTCATTTTGAAGACACTCTGGCACTGAAGGGGGGGGGGTTGTCAGCACTCTCATAGTGTTCCTCAAGTTCTGTCATGTCACCAGAAAGACTCATACCATCAGCCTCTCCTTCAGGCAAATCATACAGTTCCACGATACACAAAGACTCAGCATCCTCAGACGTGATACTTTGCACTTCACCGTCAGGGAGCATTGACTCCAAGGATGATGCCAGGGGGTTAGGCAGTCCTGAAGGCCCAGCTTCATCCCCATAATTCAACATAGGATTTCCATGAAACAACTGACTCAGTTCATATGAGGGGTAATAGGCATTATCACACTCACTGTCATCCGAGTTAGACTGGCAGTCACTATTATTCTGGGCGTGTGCCGGGGAAGTCTTAAATAGACAACCACGAGGACTCTGTTTCCTTCTTGCAGCAGCAGCACAAATCACTGGTCCAGGGGAATCAATCTTGGTGGGTTCAGCCTCAGTTATAACTTGACCAATAGGTAGCAAGTGGTTACAGTGCATGGTCTTGACAGCTTTGGAGTTATTCTCTGGGTGCACTTTGTACACTGGCAAATCATTCAACTTTCCAACTTTGACATGGGGAAGATGGTGCCATCGATCAGCAGTTTTGTGTTTACCATGCAATCCTAAATTTCGCAACAACACACAGTCTCCAGGCCTAAGCTCTTGAGCCTTTACTTTTCTTCCATGTCTGTCTTTGTTGGCTAGATTTCTTTTGGCGGCCATTGTCTGGGCCAGTTGATAGGCATGGTTCAATTGAGCTTTCAGTTTTTGTACACATTGCAGGTAATCTTCGGCTCGGACCCCATCGGGAGAAACCCCAAAACAGACATCAACAGGCAGCCGGGCCTCTCTCCCGAAAATGAGGCGGTAGGAAGAGAACCCGGTAGCATAATTCTTTGTGCAATTGTATGCGTGTACCTGGGTGGAGGGTGCCTAACATGTCTAGCAGGGTGCGGTTAAAGCGTTCTGGTTGAGGATCCCCCTGCAGGTGATAAGGGGTGGTTCTTGACTTTCGCACCCCCCATATAGAGAGCATTTCTTTGATTAGGCGACTCTCAAAGTCCCGGTCCTGTTCAGAGTGAATTCGCTGGGGGGCACCATAGTGGACAAATAAATTTTCCACTAGCACCTTGGCCATGGTAGATGCTTTTTGATCCTTGGTGGGAAAAGCTTGTGCATACTGTGTGAAATGGTCTGTAACCACTAACACATTGCCAATATTTCACTGATCAGGCTCTAAACTCAAGAAGTCTATGCAGACTAGTTCCATTGGGGTGATGGTAGTAATGTTGACAAGTGAGGCAGCCCTCTGAGGCAGGGCTTTTCTCTGCAGGCAGCGACTACAAGTCCTTACATGATGCTCAACATCGGCCCCCATCTTGGGCCAGTAGAATCAAGATCGTACTAGGTCAAGGGTCCGGTTGATACCAAGGTGGCCCATATGATTGTGGAGGGACCTCAGTACCAAATCTTTAAAGACTGTGGGCAGGACCAATTGTTGCTTGTCTATTTGGCCATCTCAATCTACAGTCTCTATATACAACAACTGATTAAGCAGCTTCAACCTGAGGCCTTCTTTAAACAACAAAGTGTTTTGCAGATCAGAGGAACGTAACTTGGACACATCCTTTTCTGCACGAAAGGCGTCAAGTAGTGGCTGAATCATAGGATCTCGGGATTGAGCCCATTGAATGCTGTCATTGTCAAACTGAGGTAGTGCACTAATATCTAGAGCAGAGAAGTGGCAATATGCAGCCGGTATCAAAGGGGCCCAACCAATCTACTAAGCAGTCTGCTGTGTCCGTAGACATCTGTTCATTTCTATCAAACTTTTGGCACAATGCTCGGATGTCAGGTTCAGACAGCCTGACCCAGTCGCTCTTGGAAATGGGCCTCTGAGATAGAGTGTCAGCATCAATATGATTCAGGCCTGGTCTGTATTCGACAGCATAATCACATATTGACAATGTAGAAAGCCACCGGTGCCCCATGGCATCTAACTTAGCTGAAGTCTTTACATAGGTCAACAGGTTATTGTCAGTCCTCACCAATATTTTTGCCTCATAGAAGTAATCGTGAAACTGGTCGACAATGGCCCATTTTAACGTAAGGAACTCCAACTTATGCACAGGGTAGATTCGCTCTGACGGGGTCAAGCTCCTACTGGCGAGTGCCACTGGTCTCAAGCCATCCTCATGGTCTTGATACAGTGCAGCTCCTAGACCCTGCAGACTGGCATCAGTATGCAGCACATAGGGTTAGGTGGGATCAGCATAAGCGAGGATGGGGGCGTGGGTGAGCTGGTATATGACTTCGTGGAAAGCTGCTTCACAGTCAGGCGTCCAATGGGACCCGAAAAGTTCACCTGGGCGGAAATATGCTTTGTCTGGTTCTTTGACGGACCCTTTTTTGTATTTCCGATTGGTAGGAGGGTAACCCTGGGTTAGATTCAGGAGTGGCCGAATCACTTTGGAATAGTCCTTTATGAACTGGCGGTACTAGCCACAGAATCACAGGAAACGTTGTAGTTCTTTCAGATTGTGGGGCTGGATCCAAGTAGTCAATGCTTCAACTTTACTAGGATCAGTCTGTATCCCCCTCTGTAGACACTATGTGCCCCACATACTGTACAGAGGTTTGGAAAAAATGGCACTTGTCGATGGACAGCTTGAGGCCGAAATCTTCCAGTCGGTCTAATACTTTGAACAGTCGACTCTCATATTCCTCTAGTGAGCTCCCGAACACAATGACATCGTCCAAGTACATTAGGCATTCTAGCAAATTCATGTCTCCCACTGCTCGTTCCATCAGTCGCTGGAAGGTGGCGGGGGCACCCGATATCCCCTGTGGCATTCTCAGGAATCCATAGAACCCCTAAAGGACAGATGAAGGCTGTCTTCTTATGGTCCTCTGGAGCCATCGGAATCTGGTAATATCCACTGTGAAAATCCAACACCGAGAACCATTTGCTCCCATTCAAACAATCCAGAGCATCTTGTATATGGGGCATGGTGTATTGATCGGGGATGGTTCGGCGATTCAGAGTTCGATAATCAACACACATTCTCACAGATCTGTTCTTCTTACGCACAACCACAATGGAAGAAGTATATGGGCTCCTGGATTCTTGTATCACACCAGCTGTGAGCATTTCCTGCAAGTGTCTTCTCACATAGTCTATGTCTGCAGGGGCTAGGGGTCAAGACTCCTCTCAAAATGGCCATTCATCGTGCAGGCGTATGTGATGCTCCGCACCCTGGACACATCTCACGTTCCATTCCTTCAACGAAAACACTTGATCTCTCTGGGCAAGTTTCTGGCTAATTCTAGTCTTCCATTCAGCTGGCAACGGGGAGTCACCAAAATCAAACAAGTCAGGAGTCACTCTCTGTCTTGCCAGGGTGCTTGTTGCTGGGCAACACTGCAGTGTCTGGGCAGTGTACCATAGCTAGGGTGCGTCCTCTATTCATCCGGATCTCCCGATCTGACACATTATGAATCTGGACCATCACTCGTCATGCACAGGCATGAGCACGAGCTGGCAAGATGCTGGGCTTAACCAATAATCCTTCCGGCAATTTTCCATCGCCTGGCGCGTCCAACATCAGTATTTTGTTCTTGACATCTTTGCAGAGGCGGACCTCCCCTTGAACTGTACACTGGGTGTTAGGGGCCAGTACCATTGAATCGGGATCCTTCTTCCACACGACCCCTACCGGTTCATCCTGGTCCACTCCCTTGGGGTTCTGCTGCAAATCATAGGCCCTTTTGATCAGAGTGGGAATTCTTAGGGCCCTCCCAGTCTGTCGAACTTGTTTCTCATGACAGAGTTGTGCCAGTCTCCCAAACATATGGGCATTGGTCCCAATTAACAGGGGAACCCCATCATACAGTCCAGCAAAGGGACACACTAAGGCCAGGGTCTCAACTTGCTCCTCTATTCTAGTTACAGCTGCAGGAAACGACAACCAGAAGCGGACACATCCTAGGTAGGGATAAAGACTTGTTGCTCAGCCCCTACACATGTAGGCCTTCCAGGGATTGTAAGGGCACAGCAGATAAGTGTTTGTCATACCAGTCCTTAAATACAATGGTCACTTGAGACCCACTGTCCAGCACAGCCCAAGTAGGAATACCATTCACAGCCACGGTAGTCTCCATTGAAGGGCGCACTATTTTGGACCAGTCTGGAGGGACAGCAGCAGGGACCTGTACAGATGGTTTAGCCACATAGGGATTTGAGTTACTACTTCTTGAACCCTCACTGTGGTCATTTTGGGCACTCCTCAACCGCTGATTCGTTCTCCGAAGCTCGCCTTGAAGCCTATATACAACTTTATCTAGGTCTTTTGTGGACCTGCACCCTCTCTTCATGTGCCCATCCTTCCCACAATTATGTCAAAATATGTTTTCTGGGATTTGGGGTGGACGAGGCATCACACTGGGAGCTGGGGCAGTGGAACTACCAACCGAGAACCTTGGTGCCATCCCTGTCTGCTGTGTGGTGAGCATTTGGAGACATCTCTTCAATTCTCTTACTTTCATAGTCAAGACATCGAGTTTCAAGCTGCTGTCAGCAGGAGATGCCTGGGTGGACACCCCCACCCCCATAGCAGGTGCAGTTGGATAAGGGTCAGTGCCTGTATTTGCAGGAGTGGCCTTCATAAAAAGACTGTTTTTTCTTTCCCTGAACTCCCTCAGCAGTTCATCCCATGGTGGTACACCCTCATTGGTCCCCACTTCGGAAGGGTCTTCAGATGCTGTGATCACTTGGGCTGTGCTCACCCTAGAATTACAATCCCTCTCTTCATCTTCAACCTCCCGGAGTTCTCTTGTCAAGTCACAATAGTCCGGTGGGTTACCCCTTCTTTCTGGGAGCCTTAATTGAAGGAGCTGCGATTTAGAATGCTTTGCATGTTGCAGTATGTGCCCCAACCTCACATGGTTTAAGTCACTGGTGGCTACTGTACCTTTTAGGTAAGCCTTCTGCAGCGCTCTTTCCAGATGAGTAACATATGCAGACAAACTTCCCCTGGCCATTGTTTTGTACCTTGAAATTTCCACATCAAGTTCTCCCCTGACTCAGTGCTCCCAAAACTGCCTTCAAGTGCAGATAGGTACTTCTGGGCAGATGCATCAGGGTTTGTGGACCTCAGAAATGTAATGGCCTCTAGGGTGGGACCCCTCAAACTTTCTATGATCCTTTTCCGTTTCTCAGCCTCCGCACACTGCTATTCAGGTACCAAAGAGGCAACACAATCTATCCAGGTCTCCCAATCATCCTCCCCTTGGGGGGTGGGGAGGGTGCTGGAGAAGATTCTCAACCTTCGGTAAGAGTTGTGACTAATGGCAGGTACAGACATAGGAGCCAGCATTGGCACGGGCACAGAAGGAGGGGCAATAGTGGGTGCTGGAGCGGGAAGGGGTGTTGGGGGAGGAACACCCCCAGGTGGCAGGAATAGTTTCTTTAAGTCCTCCACAGTTTTCCCTTCCTCCAGCAACAACTTAGCAAATTTCTCCTCAAAAGTCTCAGATAGTGGGGGCTCATTCTCCCTGGGGTTTTTACTGTCTTTAGTTATCACTCTCCAGACAGTGAGGGCTCCTTCGGGGGTGATAGTCCGTGGTACTTTGCAACTGTCTACTGGGTCCTTACACTCTTCTAACGCCATGAAACTTTGGGCGAGCAGATTAGCCTGTTGACTCACCACCACAGGGTTTTGTAAACATTCAACCTTGGAAAGTACTCCCTCTACAGTGTCCTTATTGGTACCCAGGGGAATATCCAGGATAAGTATAGCATTTTGTGGGTCGATCTCCTGCCCAGTACACCACCCCACCAACTGGTGTACAGCCACTTCTGTTGGGGTAGCCATTTATTTTTAAGAGCAATTCGCAAATTTGACCACTAGAAGAGACAAAATCCCAGTGGTGAGCCTCCAAGATGTAACCTCTAGGTGGCGCTATCCCAAGGGCTACTACCCCTGCCTGCTTGGCTAGTAGCAGGTTAAGGGGCCTGAGTTCTGAAACGGGTGCCTCCACCCGGAGGTCAGGGTTAGTCGTGGTCAAGCTAACCTGGGCACAGCCCTCCGGGATGCTGTAACCTCTCTTTCCCCTCTAGTGGCCTGACGCTGTACAATAATCACTTTCACAATACCCCTGGTACACCACACAAGTACCCACACTGTTTGCGATTATCACCAGGGCTGGTTCTTACTCTGGCTCGACCCCGGGGACCCCCTGTAAAACAAGGTTAAGCACAGCAAATAGCAACAGTACAGTACTTTGAGTACAAACTGGAACCACAGTCAGATTACATGCAGAAAAAGTTAGATCTAATTTATTCAGGGGACTTGAACAAGGGAGGGGCATAATCAGGTTAATTAGCTTAAAGGTTATATCAATCAAGCAGTTATGCATGCGCTTTGAATCCCCCCCCACACAGTCCACCTCTGGGTACCCAGGTAGAGAAGAGATGGGCTAGCCAGGACAGTTGCCAGGGGTTGCAGCTGGTTGGGGCACTGTGATGGAAAACACAACATGCACAGTACACAATATTTGTAATCCGGAGCCAGAGGGCTCAGTTCGTAAAGGAAACGAAACAACAAGACAATCAGATGACACACTCAGATTAAGCTGTTGTTGTAGGGAGCTACCTTGGTATTTACTCACAATACCCAAGACTGGACACAGGCTGGACGAAAATCGAGACTGCAGGTGGTTGATCTGGAATGCCAGGAGAAGCAGGGCCCACACAAGTTGCAGAGGCGTAATTCCTGTTCACGAGTAGAGCAGGGGGCTGATCCCCAGGCAGGTCTCTCGTCGATGGCTTCTCTGTGCAGTGGGTAGTCTGGCTGGGCCAGTCTGGCAAAGCCCAGACCGCATGGAGACAAGTTCGGAAGCAGTCCGTTTTGGGCTGGATACAGCTTCCAGCAAGCAGAACACAGTTCACAGAGTGGGGAACTAACTCACAACCCACTAGCAGCTCATAGCACATTTACATGTATGAGAATTCTACTGTACCAGGCAAAGTGCTCCCCGGGCACAATCGCAAAGTCTCTGCACACACCGGGAGCTATGGGGTAGCTGGAACTCCTGACAGGCCGATCGCATTCAGCAAAAATATCCGGTCTTCTTCAGGTTGAGCCTGGCCCACTTCAGTAGCTTACTTTAGTCACACAAACTTGGATTTAGTCCAAAATAATTCTCTTCTCTCCCTCTCAGGAGCAGCAGGCAGACATAGAGGCCAAACTGTCAGCCTTTTCATAGTTCTCCCATGCGAATCCACTCAGGATTGTTCTCAGAATCACTTCAGAATCACTTTAGCTCCTCTCCTTTTACTTCCCAGGTCAGAAACTAACTGAAAACTGCAAGCAGCCTGGGACTTCCCCAAGATCCAAAAGATTTGGTTGGCTGATTTGGCTGTCAGTCAAAGCAACAGCTCCCCATTCAGTTGCAAAAAAGGCGCAAAAACTCAAACCACAGTTCCAATAGATTTTGAATTCAGACAGCTCCTGTAGTCCGGCTACATTTTAGGTCCCACCAGAACTGATTGGTCCAATTTGCAGTCCAGGACCAAGATGGTGGAGACAAACAAAACAGTCCTTGCTACAAAGAAAGCAGGTTAGACAAACCACATTATCATTATCATTCTAAATGGTTTTCAGCAAATAGTTACATCTTTCAACAGAGCTCCATCTCAGATTACTTATGCTGCTATCAAGCAGCTCTTAAAGAGACAGTACACAGACGCTATACAGTCTGGTAATCACATTTAAACTGCTAAAATGCAGGACACCAGCCTGGCAGTGAGCATTTAGGCACGCTCAAGGAAGGCTGGGAACCCCCATTTGTAGGGGGGTTACACATAGTTGACAGAGGTGGTGGTAAACAGAGTTTGCTCCGATGAAGGGAGAGTAACCAGCAAGGTACCTCAGGGTTCAGTGCTGGGACCGGTTCTCTTTATAAGTGACATTGCAGAGAACCTGAAAGGAAAGGTCTGCCTGTTTGTGGTTGACACCAAGATCTACAACAGGGTGAACACCCCAAGGGGAGTGGAAAGAATGAGCAGAGATCTTGGACAACTCAAGGAGTGGTCAGCGGTATGGCAGCTGGATTTCAATACGCAAAACTGCAAAATAATGCACTTAGAGCACAGAAACTCAGGGACAGAGTACAAAATGGATGTAGTGGTACTGATGACAACCAAGCAGGTTAGGGACCTGGGGTATTCATTTTGGACAACCTTGAAGGTAGCCAGGCAGTGCAGCAAGGCAGCAGGAGAACAAGTGGGATGCAGGGGTGTTTAGGAGGGGCTATCAGCAGCAGAAAGAGGGAGGTAGTGTTGCCATTGGATAGCTCACTGGTAAGATCCCACCTTAAGTATTGTGTCCATTTCTAGAGACCAGAGCTCCAGAAGGACATAGAGCAGAGGCAGTCCAGAGGAGGGCAACTAAAATGGTGCAGGGTCTGCATCAAAAGCCCTAAGAGGAGAAATTAGAGGACCTCAGTATGTACACCCTGGAACAGAGAAGGGGAGGTATTTGATAGAGACCTTTAAATACCTCACGGTGGATAAATAAGGTACAGGAGGGAAGTATTTTCAAAAAGGAAAATAGGTGCTAAAGAACAAGGGGACGTGCTGTGAAACTGAAAGGGGATAGATTCAACAGAGATGTGAGGAAGTGTTTCACAGAAAGAGTGGTGGATGTCTGGGACTGTCTTCCAGTGGAGGTGAGGGTGAAAACAGTGGTGCGGTTCAAGAGTGCGTGGGATAGGCACAATGTAAATCATAGTGGAAAGGAAGGGGGCAAGAGAAGAAGTGCTGTAGATCATGTAGGGTCTGCAGTGAGAATGTACAGTGGCGTGAAAAAGTATTTGCCCCCTTCCTGATTTTCTCTATTATTGCATATTTGTCACACTGGATGTTTTCAGGTCTTTAGAGAAAATGTAATATTAGATAAAGGGAACCTGAGTGAACAAATAACACTTGTTTTTTTTTTTTTTTATTTCACCTATTTAATGAAAAAAGTTAACCAACAACAACTGGCACTGTGTGAAAAAGTAATTGCCCCCTTACACTTAATAACTGGTTCGCCACATTTAGCTGCAATGACTGCAACAAACACTTCCTATAATTCAATATCAGTCTTTCACATCGCTGTGGAGGAATTTTAACTCACTCTTCCTTGCAGAACTGCTTTAATTCAGTAACATTTGGTAGGTTTCGAGCATGAACTGCTCGTTTCAGGTTCTGCCACAGCATCTCTATTGGATTTAAGTCTGGACTTTGACTAAGCCCTCCAAAACTTTAATTTTACTTCTTTTAGCCATTCTGATGTGGACTTGCTTTTGTGTTTTGGATCATTGTCTTGCTGCATGACCCAACTACGCTTCAGCTTCAGCTGATGGAAGGATGACGGACATTCTCCTTAAGAATTTTCTGGTACAGAGCAGAATTCATGGTTCCTTTAATTTTGTGAAGTCATCCAGGTCCTTAGGAAGCAAAGCATCCCACACCATCACACTACCACCACCATGTTTGACTGTTGGTATGGTGTTCTTACTGTGGAATGCTGTGTTTTGCTTTCACGCGAGACATTATGGGATCCATGTCGTCAAAAGTTCCACTTTGGACTCATCTGTCCATAGAACATTTTCCCAAAGGCTTGTGGATCATCCAGGTGCTTTTTGGCAAATGTGAGACAAGCATTTATGTTCTTCTTGGTTAGCAGTGGTTTCCGCCTTGCTACTCTCACATGAAGCCCATTTTGCCCAGTCTCTTTCTGCTTGTGGAGTCATGAACACTGCCTTAGCTGAGGCAAGAGAAGCCTGCAGTTCTTTGGATGTTGTTTTAGGATCCTTTGAGACTTCCTGGATGATTTTACGCTCGCCCTTGGAGTAATTTTGGCAGGCCGCCCTCCTGGGAAGATTCACTACTGTTCCAAGTGTTCTCCATTTGAGATTATGGCTCTCACTGTGGTTCGATGGAGTCCCAGAGCCTTAGAAATAGCTTTGTAACCCTTTCCAGACTGATAGAGGGCAACATTTTTTCTGATCTTTTCAGGAACTTCCTTTGATCATGGCATAATGTGCTGGTTGAATCTTTGTGCTGGCAGCGTGACTCTGATGGTAAGGGTCAAAATAAGTGAGGTTTATATTGAGCAGGGCTGGCTGTAATCAAGCCTGGCTGTGTTCAATTAGCTGACTCTAATTATCCTTTTAATTGGGTTGATTTAACTAGGGGCAATTACTTTTCACACAGTGCCAGTTGGTGTTGGTTAACTTTTTCATTAAATAAATGAAATAAGTAAAAAAAAAAAGTGTTATTTGTTCACTCAGGTTCCCTTTATCTAATATTATATTTTGTCTAAAGACCTGAAAACATCCAGTGTGACAAATATGCAATAATAGAGAAAATCAGGAAGGGGGCAAATACTTTTTCACGCCACTGTAGGTAAGGGAAATGGGCAAACTGGGTGGGCAAAGTGGCCCTTATCTGCCATCAGCTTCTCTGTTTCTGTTACTGATCTGCAAGACCCTGTATGCATTGGTCCCAGGTTGCCTGTCGGAACTCATGACTCCTCATGGATTCCCCCACTCCTCTGAAGTGGGCTTTCTTGCAGTTCCTAGGGCAAGGCTGAAATCCTCGTGGGACTGGGCCTTCAAAATAGCCAGTCCAGCCCTGTGGAACTCGCTACCGAGATGTCTGCGGCAGGCCCCCTCAGTGGATGCATTTAAGAGGGATCTAGAGACCTTTTTATTTAGTGAGGCCTTTGGATATTCTTAGGGGCCTGTACATTTATACCTGCTGATGCTGTCTGCTATTTGAATCATTTAATTTAATTATTGATATTCATTGCTGTTTTATTGATTTAATTTTTTTATTATATATTGTTTTTTTATGTAATGTTTACCATTCTGAGCCCATGGGAAAGGGCAAACTGCTACTACTACTGCACTGTTTTTTATTTCTTTTCACACTTTTTTCTGTTATGGTACCCAAGATAGGGTATACCTAGAACCCCGCTACTTAGCCTGTCCTACTCAGTTGCAATTGGCACTATAAGGCTATCCCAGACTGGGTGTCACTAAGATTCATTTACACACCTGCCTTGCCATTATAATTACATAAATACAGTCTCCGAAAAATATCACTCAATCAACTTTATTTCTAAAAATGTGCTACTCCACAGATCATAGCGCCCTAACAATAAATGCATAAATATACAGATAAAACATTCATCATAACAGTATAGTATAATTCCTCTAGGTATTATCACAGAAGGCCAGCCCAAACAAATGCGTTCTTAGTGCAGTCTTAAAGCTCTCCACCATCAGGCACTCTCGTATCCGAAGAGGTAGATAATGCCACAGGGTTGGGGCCGCAAACTTAAACACTCGCAATCCTATTGATTTCAGCCGAACCCTGGGAACCTCTAGCAATCCCTCGTTGGCAGAGCAGAGCAGTTGGAAGGGGCAGTAAGGATACAGATGCTCTTGTAGGTAACTGGGACCCTGTCCGTGTAGGGCATTATAGGTCAGCACACCGACCTTGAAGGTGATCCACCACTGAATTGGCAGCCAGTGCAGCTCACGCAGCACAGGTGGAAAATGACTGGACTGGGATAGCCCAGACAACACTCTGGCCGCTGCATTCTGCACTAGCTGCAAGTGGTGGATATCAACCCCCCGAAGCCATAGGTACAGGGAGTTGCAATTCAAGGCGGTAGGTCACAAAGGTGTGGATCAGTGTCGGCAGGTCATCGGATGGAATAAGGTGCGTAATCCAGGCAACATTCCTAAGATGGTAAAAGGAAGACTTGACGACGGCCGACACCTGACCCAAAGCATTAGCTCATCGTCAGATATTACCCCCCGATTCCGCACCCATTCAGAGGTCAGCAGCTGACCTCCACCAAGCCAAAGGCTGGAAGGACGGACAGTCACCAGCCTCTCTATCGTGTGACCCGGACCCACCACCAACACCTCGGTCTTGTCAGGATTGAACTTCAGCCAGCTGGCATTCATCCGACTTGTATCTCAGTGAGGCACCTGTTAATCACCAAGACTGTATTATCCTGATCAGGCATAAAGGACAGGTATAGCTGGGTATCATCTGCATAGCAGTGAAACCCCAGCCCTTACCTCCTTACAATGTTCCCCAGTGGCAGCATGTACACACGCGAACTACATGGGAGACAGCACAGAGCCCTGCGGTACCCCATACAGCAGAGAGAATGAATCTGAGCAATAAATCCCCGACACCACCCTCTGGGATCTGCCAATGAGATGGAACCACCTGAGGATCATCCCAGACAGGCCACAGATGAATTGCAGATGCTCCAGCAGCACCCCATGGTCCACTGTGTCAAAAGCTGCTGAGAGATCAAGAAGAACCAAAATGGAACAGCTCTTCTGATCTCTTGCTATAGGTGGTCATTGAGGACTCAAACAAGGGCAGTATTGGTGCTATGCCTCTTCCGAAATCCGGACTGGAGAGGATCATCGATAACATGAATGGTTAGGTGATTCTCCAGTTGCAGCGCAACCACCTTCTCAATAACCTTCCCCACAATGGGGAGATTAGAGACAGGTCTGTAGTTAGCGGGACAGTCCAGGTCAAGAGAGGTTTTCTTACAGAGGGTCATCACCACCGCCTCCTTCAGGGAGTCCAGAAACTCACCCAGATCTAACGAACTCCAGACTGTCTCCACTAGGATCGGGCCAGTGACATCAACGCACCCCATTAAGAGGCACGTTGGGCCCAGGTCCAAACTACAGCAGGTCAGCCTCAAACCCTGGATAATCTGTATGACATCCACAATCTCCAGTCAGTCAAAGTGCATCCAACTACACCAAGGAGTAGCAACCTCACACCGACCACCGCTACCCCCCGTAGAGCGGGTTGATTGGATCTTGGACCTGATGGCAGCAATGTTATCAGCAAAGAAGTGATCAAACTCCTCACACTTTTCTTGTGACAACGCTGTTCAAACTTGTAGACAGGCTGGATTGCACAATCTGTCCACAGTTCGAAAGAGCTGAGCTGGTCGGTTCTGAGCTGCGGCAGTCTCCTCAGACAGGAACACTGCTTTCTTACGAGAGATTGACGATTGATAGTCCCTGTAATGGTCGATCAGTCTAAGTCTGTCGGCATCATGGCATGATTTCCGCCAGCACCACTCCAACCTTCGTCCTACTCGCCTCAGCTCCCTCAAGGTCCCATCAAAGCAAGGGGCCCGAGGGCGAAGGGTGAGAGGACAAACCCGGACAGGTTCTCTGGGCCTTCACTTGCACTCGGTAATCCCAGCAGGTGCAGTTCTGCCAGTCGGCCATCTGGGGTCACACCCATCAAAGGGTAGTACAGGACCTTCTCCATAGGGGGCAGACCTATGGGGGAGGGGGCCTGGGAAATTGAACATTATAGTGTGGTGGTCTGACCATCCCACAGGTTCCACCACCAAGTTGGAGGTCTCCATCGTCAGGAGGAATACCAGGCCCAAAGAGTGGCCGTGATTATGGGTTGCAAAGGCAACTGCCTGTATGAAGCCCAACAAGTTCATAATTTGGAGGAAGTCCTAACCAGACTGTGAGAATTCATCATCAATCCGGGCATTGAAGTTACCCAGCACCATCAATCTGGGAGACTCCAGCACCATGTCGACAATGAAGTCCACGACTTCCTGCAGGAACTGCATGTCGCCATCTGGTAGACGATAGACGAGAATGATCCTGCACCCCACACCTGCAACAACCGTACACTCAGTAGACCCAGTCTCCTCAACTGGCACAGCTACAAGGCCCAATTCTGTTCTAAAACAAATTGCAACCCTGTCCCTGTAATCCAGTCTTGAGTGGTGTATCACCGAGAACCCCGCTGGGATCGCTGCCTCTAAAATGGGGCCAGCATTTTCATCGAATCAGGTCTCACTGATGCAAGCCAGGTCTGTTGACCCAACAAGATCGGCAATAATTGCTGTCTTCTTTTTGATGGACCTGGCATTGCACAACACTGCTTGAGTCGGATGAGATACTGGGGCCGGACAAGCTACCATCCTGCTGAAAGCAGAGCCCTTGGGTATGGGTACCAGGCAAGGCGAACCTCATTCTGGGATCTGTTTCACCGCAGGGCGTCTCCTGGTCTTCAGTGCCCCAATCTGGCCGCTCAGCTCTCCCCCCTCCCCCATGTCCAGGAACCCCCTCTCTTTCGCCTTCTGTTTTTTTTTAATTTATTATACTTTTTGCAGCTGCCAGCTGCCTGGTACCTCAGTCAGGTCATGGACCCTTGCTTCCACCTCCATACCGGTTACACACCGCACCCTCCCCCCAGAGAAGGACGGCAGTCCATGGAACACTCAATCCTTCTCCCCCGGCCGACCCTCCAATGACCCAGGTCCATTCCCAAACATGGGTCGCCGGCATCACAAACAGATATCAAACCACTGCACTGAGGGGCCGGCTTCTCTTCCGCCTTCTATCCACTATCCCCAGAGCCCTACAGCAGGCAATAGAGGACAACTAAAAGGGCGGAGGTTCCGGAACTCTGAGGGGAGTAGCACCTGGCAGGGAGAGCAGCCTGTAAACACATACTGACGAAAGCCAGAACTCCAGCCCCCAATTATCCCAAAATAACCCCAAGCTACTCAATAACTAAAATAATTAAATAAAACCCAACACCACCCCAATTCAAATAAACTAAAATATATTTAAAACCCCAACACCACCCCAACCCTTACTAAAAGTAACCTGTCAATTAACTAATAATAAAATCCCCCCAATTCAAACTGCGAACAGAAGGCAAATACGAAGAAGCAAGTTCAGTCAGTGATCCAGCTGTTAATGTGCTTTGCTAAGGCTCTCACACCCAGCAAACATATTTTTAAATGTCTAAAGGAAAACACCTGTCTCTCACTCCAGCAGTTCTCCAAATTACTGAGTTTGTACCAAATAGCTTGTAAGGAGGTCCTCTCACTACCTCCACCTCAAAACTAAAAGGCAGAAGTGGAACAGTCAGTCAGCTACCACTCAGGAACAGTTCTTTCTCCACAATCCGAGAAATGGGAACACATCCAATTAAGAGTTCCACCCACAATAAAGCCTCACCAAATGACCATGGCTGGGGCGTGCAACCCCCCCCCCCCGGAAAATCCAGGGCCCCCAAAAGGAAATCCACCGGCTGCCAATTAGGAGACACCCTATAGAACCGAGGTCCTGCTGCCCTCCAGCCTCAGTTCCCCGGTGCCCTACCAGGAAGGCGACCTGACCCACGCCCAGCCACCAGGCCAATTCTCCAAGTCAAACCATGTCCAAGGCCTCAATAGGCATTAAACAGAATCGATGATGATGATACCAAAACTGGCCCCATTAAAACCCCTAGCTAAGGGAAGAAGCTGAAAACAGCCCCCAGGTGACTAGGCACTAAGGCCTGATTTCCACGGCTGTCCTCTAACAGCCACACGGCTCAAACCCCTTCACTAGAGAAGCCCCCACCCTCCAGCAAAAGGCTCCCTCAGCAAAAGCCCCAGTCCCCCGAGGCCGCACACACCCACCTCTCCCCCCACCACACACACACACACACACTGAAGAGTTCAGCGGCCAAAGTCCAATTCCATGAAGTCCCTATAAAATGACAGTGTTCCCAACCACTTCTCATTCGGGAAAAATAAGGCAATAACAAAATTGCCAGCACTCACAAACTCCAGCGTTCTTCCATCCTAGGTTATATCGGTCCTCAATCCTCGGTAAAGCTTCTCTTCCCAGACAGTATGCTCCTGTAGCGGTGATGGTAACCAGATATTCCAATGAACTGGGTTATAGTAAAACCCCTCGGCTCCCACATCTGCCCTTATGAATCCTGCAACAACCAAATGGAAGTGCTCACTGTAACATATGAGAGCTTCCAGGAAAGAAAGAGAACACGTTAAAAATTCAGCAAACTACCTAAAAAGATGTCACAAAGATTGGTAAAACTATTAGTCTCACTCCAGACCAAAAACACAGCCTGCCACACTGCGAAACGGCCTTAGCCTACTGAGACATCCAGTAAAGTTGGCTGAACACCAGAATGGTGGAGAAAAGCAGCCTGAAAAAGCACTCTGAGCCCTAAGTTACCTCACTTCTTTGCCCCTTACTAAACTATAACCTTAAGATACAACTAAAACTTTAAAAAATAAAACAAAAATACGAATAAATAAAACATGAAACAACTCAGAGCTACTGTGCTGGCTGGCTCACAGCAGCCGCCATCATAACAGAAGAGAAATGTAAAACTTAGCTTCTCAGAAGATTCAGAATTCTGTCTGAGTCCTTTCACCATAAAATCCCAAACATGTTGCCTAGGAGGTTTCTTTGCAACACAGAAAAAGTTTAAAAAAGAATGGACATATACAAAGTACAAATCGAACAGTAACTGAACTCTAAAAAGTTAGGATCCCCACTTAGATGACAGCACCAACAGAGGGGAATCCAAGCTTCAGAAAGCACCAGATGATCATCAAAACATAGTCCATGTCGTCGAGACACAGGTCAGGAAGCATAGAAAAACCAGGAGCAGTTGTAAAATTCACAAATAGCGTTTTATTATTAATAGCAGCAAAATAAAAAATACAGATTGTTCAGTATAACTATTTACAATAGCAGTACAAACATAGAAAGCAGAGTCCTTCTGAGTTTTTCTTCTCAATTTCCAATCTCAGTTTCTCAGTCTCTGTTTCTATCTCTTGCAAAACATTGTAGCTCTTTTTTATAGCAAGTTTTTTTAGGGAGCTCGTTAAGAGAGCATTCTGCTTCTCACACAGTGTTCTTGTCAGTTTCAGCAGGTGCAGCAAAAAGAACATTGTGACCCAGAACTGACTTCTTGTTTACAGCTCTGCAAAAGGCTTAAAAACTACATTTCAGGTTAACCCCTTGAGTTCCAAATAGCTTTTTGCAATCATTTCAACCGTAAAACTGTATACAGTTTTAAACAAAAGGATCCCAATATCGGTGACATTTCCACATAAAGATTTGCATATATTTTTATACCCACAAATATGCAAGGGGGGAGAAAAGACAGAACAAGTGAAGGCAGAGAGAGATAGCAAGAGGTGGAGATTTGTGAAACAGTCGGAGTGATCAGTTCCTAGGTCTCACAAGAAAATGTGATTGCGCAGCCAGACAGAGAAGAGACAGAAAAGGAGAGGAGAGGCTAGAACTGATCCTTGCATTTAACTCTTTCTGCGTTACAAATGGGACAGGGCCTTATTCAACCCTGTCACAGTCCAAATAGACCAACAAACCTCACTAAAAACTGTAGATGGAGAGGTTCCATAGCAAAGCTCTCGAAAGAGGAAAATTATTTCTGCTGAAACACAGTGAACAAACAGAGCTACTGCTGGCCCCCTGGCACACTCCACATAGGAAAATTAACACTCAGATGGTTTCAAAAAGCCCACAACAGTTCAGCCTCCAGCTGGTCAGAAGTCAGTGAAAATAGCGGCAAACAGGTACTTTTTGGTAACAAAATCATAAAAAAATCAGTACATGATAAACAGTAAAAAATAGTTGAAACGTTTTTAAACAAAAATACTTGTACTGAAAGTAAAATTACTATTATGAAAAAAAACTATAGTGAAAAGCCAAATGGTTAAACAGTATGGGCAGGATTCACAGAAGAGATGCACCCAGCACATCCGAGATGCACCAGGGCATCCTCAACAGGCACCCAAGGGCGATTCTGGCAGGGTGCCGATGCGCCACGACAACCCCGATGCACCAGCGCATCCCAGATGTGCTGCATACCACCAGTAATGCTATGCGCACATCTGGAGGGGCTGTGAAGGGGCGTGCCCATGCATACTGGGCGCAACCCCATTCACAGCCCTATTCTGTGGCGCATCCCCAGGGCAAGTCCGGGGATGCACCACAGAAAGATAAGTCCAGAAGAACTAGACTTAAATGGGTGGCCACCCACAGGCAGTCTGCCATACTGCAGGCAGCAGCACGGCAGCCTGCCCACCCTGGCAGTCCAGTCCTCCCCGCCTCAAGCCCCATAGACAGCCACACCTGGTGGCGGTACATGTACTGCAGAACCCCTCCCAAGCCCCCTGCAGCCACGCCCGACAGCAGAAACCCTCCTATGCAGCCCTCTCAATGAAGCCGCCCATGGTGGTGGTGGCAAATTAAAGAACACCTCCCATCCCCAAGCCGTCCGATGAAGCCGCCCCGCGGCAGCTGTCTATTACGGACAGAGCCCTCGCACCCCAACCCACCCTCACCTCCCACCCCAGCAGGGTCCAACTGTCGGAGGCGGCTCACCCCCACCCGCACACCGCCACGACCGCTTGCAGACATAGCTGTCTGACAATGACAGCTGGTCAGCTGGTAGCAGTCTTTGTGAAAGCTCTGTCAGCGGGCGGCCATGGTGGTGTGCAGGTGGGCTGAGCCACCCACCGACAGTGGGACCCTGCTGGGGTGAGGGGTGGGCTGGAGGTGCGGGGGGTCTGTCCATAAGACGACGGCAGAGGAGCGACGTCATTGGAGGGCTTGGGATGGAAGAGATTGTTCGTTACGCTCACCACCACTGCGGAGGGTGGCTGCAATGGGGGCTGGGGGTTCTGCGACATCTGTGCCGCACGTGGTCGAGTCTGGAGCGTGGGGAGGCATGCATGCCCTATACCACCACCAGGAGCAGCATTTACCGGGCTTGGGGTGGGGAAGGGGGCATGCTTATGCGACGTCTACAGGTTGGCGCATGCCACTGGGGCATTGCTGCCGGCGCAATGCAAATGGGGCCATAATGGCATGCTAATGGCCCCATTGC
Organism: Neoceratodus forsteri; assembly: GCA_016271365.2. Classification (NCBI taxonomy): domain Eukaryota; kingdom Metazoa; phylum Chordata; order Ceratodontiformes; family Ceratodontidae; genus Neoceratodus; species Neoceratodus forsteri. The sequence continues at coordinate 1,737,711,074 of CM057449.1, forward strand.
GCTATGCATGCCTAATGGCCTCATTTGCATGCTCGTGGCTGTGGATCACATTTTAGGGCGCAGGACATCCTGAGTTGCCCTGACCCAAAGGGGTTCACAGCCTGCAATGGGGGATGTGCCGGCGCAGCCTGGGATGCTCCGGCGCATCCTGGGTGGGGCATACCTGTGCTATTCACAGAGGGGAAACACCCATTTTGCCCTCAGTGCATCTCCCCTGCGCCAGGGCAGCCGAGTTGCACCGAGGGCATCTTCTTTGTGAATCCTGCCCAAAGTGTTCAAGCACCAAAAGTATATTCAGACTGATTCTTCTATCTAACTCTGTTCTCAAACTCACTGACAATCTGAGGAAGAATATAAAATCATTTCATAATACTGCATGCCAACTTGATTTGATTGGATTTTATATATAAAAAAAAGTCAACATGACTAATTAGCCATATTTAGCACAGTAGATCTGAACGTTTGGCTGAGTAGCAGCTTTTCTCGGTTAATACATACTGTTCATCCTGAGATTAAAAAAATCATACTCTAGTACAGCACACAAGCTGGATTTGTTTGTGTGGTTTGAATAAAAATGCTGATATTTTAGCATTAAAATGTTGACTTTTATAACAATGAGGCTAAAACTTAATATTTTATTTATTTATTTGGTTTTTGATAACTGAGTGGGTGCACTAGACATTTAATATGCCTATTTTCAGGCCTGGGAGAGTACAAGTCAAATGGATACAACGATGATGACACTAGGAACAGGGAACCAATTTAAAGTGAAGAGTGCAAGAGATAAAGTGCGTAACATAATTTATACATGTGAATGAGGGAAAATACAGGGCAACAAGGAGAAATTATAAACTAAATAAAAACATAATGCATTATAGTACAAAGTACAACATAGAGGGCTGAGCAAATGCAGCTTTAGTAAAGATATAGACTATGTAAGCAATAATACTCGACGGGGTGGGCATTATTGGGAAATATCGGACTGCCCACGGGTGTAATGAAGCCCAATGCCACAGGCGGAGGGCCTTATAGCCCCTGGCAGATCCGGTATTTTCCAATAATGCCCACCCTGGAGGGTATTATTGCACTTAGAAAATGGCCATATGTGTACATTTTTATTAACTTGTTAAATAATATAGTCAATGACTGTGAACAAATTAATACAGGTATTATAGCTAAATGTATTGCTAAAGTAGTCCATAGGCTGTTCCTGGTGCTGTTGCTCCTCCCTGCAGCATTCTAGTGGATTGCCCCCCCCCCCACTACAAGAGAGTCACACACACACACACACACACACACACACTCACTCACAGAGACAGAGACACTGCATGCTGATTAAGAACAGCAGTGTTATTTGAAAAATCTTTGTCATGATCCCGTTTGAAGTTTTTTTTTTTTTTGGAGTTGCGCATGTGTGCCCTGCGACCTTTGACCGCAGTGTACAGGACGACAAAACAGATGTTTGAGCGCGATGTACCAGCAAAGAAAAGATTTATTTTTATTTCTTGAAATAGGTAAATGTTTTTTTGTTTCTTTCTCTACAGCTGGCTCAGTGATTGGGGGGGGGGGCTTGTGCTGAGAGATCATCACAAATGTGTTTATGGTCAGCACGAGACCGCGGTCAGAAAATGGTTGTCTGTGTACTGTGGAAGTGCGGTCGGGAGAGTGGTTGTGTCACTCTTCCAACAGCAAGACAACTGAAGTGTGTGTTTTGTTTTTTTTTAATTTGTTTTTAAAACAGGGAGTCACTGCATATATAACATTCAGGGAGGAAGTGAAGACTGAAGGAAGTAGTGTTGGGGGCAGCTGTAGTTCTCGCTAAGCAAGAGAAAAAACATGGCGGGCTTTTCAAATTTTCTATGGTGCTTTCAGCCAAATAGAAAGCAGGCTGGGCTCCTCTGGAAAATGCTACACTGTGAAGTGGCACTTGGACTGGCTCTTATTTTTAGCTGGGCGTCTATTGAAAAATAAATGCCCAGCTTGGAGCCTGTTTCAACCAATCAAATTTAAGAATTGATTCTTTCCATTTTCTAAATATAGAATAAAGGATGGGGAAGTGTGTAATATGAGAATTTAACACACACCCGAGGTGTGGGATGCTATATAAACCCCAAGGGGTTTATCAAAGCATCCCACACCAAAGGTGTGCATTAAATTCTTATATGCACACTTCCTCATCTTTTATTTTATATAACATACTGGTGAGTAATTTCTTCCAGCCCCCGCCCCCCACACACAGTCTCTGTCTCACCCTCTCCACAGACACACAGTTTGTCTTTCTCTCCACACACACAGAAACACACATACATACACACACTCACTCTGTGCTTTTCAAGAAATCCTGTGGCACCTTGAGTCTAGTTCTTACAGCAGCAACTTGCAGCTCCCCGGTTCGCAACCTCCCACTCTAAATTACCGAGCTGTGCAGGAGTCCCCAGTCCTTCTCCCTCTTGCCCCACAGCACCCTCCAGCTCTCTCTGCTCCCATTTTAATTATTTTTTTTAACTTGAAGCTGAAAATTGCGATTACAATCGTACTCACCTCTGTTAGGCAGTCAGAGATCCGTTCCCGCTGATGTGGTGTGTTTCCTGAAGCTGGCGAACCGCAGGATCAACCAGATGCTTCTTTTTACCAAAAATAATGGCTGTATTTAAGGCGGGATCAACCAGAAACATAAAAAAAGATTGTGGGAAGACAAGGGTCTTACTGTATCGACTCCTCACTGAGATACGGAGCCGCCATGCTTTAGGGACGGTTTAACCCGCCCACAAACAAAACAGGAACTAGTGAGGGAGCGCTCCCTTTTGATGGACTGAACACGAGATTGCCATAATAACTGACCAGTTATTACAGCAAATATCAACTGTCTGAGTCCAAAGAAAAATTGCTCGCCACTTATTGCAGTACAGTATAATAAAGAGGAACACCAGATGAGTACAGTAAAACCTAGTGGTGAAACAAGCACAAAAGTGGCAGTGTGCTGATATATATATTGTAATAGCTATACTAGGACAAATTAGTACAATTTATGTAGTGATGTAAACATAATACTCTAGATACTGTGTGCTATGTAGCATCAGTCCTCTTCTGGAAAGGTAATGCCAGCTACAGGTCAAAAGCCAGCATCATCATTCCAGTATAATTACTGTAATTATTTACTATTCCAATTAGAGGACCTTCATTACTTGAGTTAAATTTATGAGATTTGTACTGTGTGTATTCTGACAGGCATTCATAATTCTGACAGGCATTTATAATACTGTACTAACAAATAATAAGAGAATCTATATACAGTATATTGAATAATTAAAGGAAGTTGCGGATCTGTATTGTGAAGACTGCTCACTTGACATTAACAGTCCTGCTAGTGTGATTTCAAGACTTGTCTGCCTCACATGTTTTCTCTGAGGCTTGGGTCTTTCACTTCTGTGCAACAGACAGCCGTCTGAGGCTGAGACCTGAAGTAGCCATGGGTTACTTTGTTAAACAAGTGGCACTACTGAGTTACAGAGCTCCGCAGTGGGCTTGGAGACAGTCATCATGTGGTATAGCCACATCATGGAGGTTCCTGCTGGGTATGGGGACAGTCGAGCGGACACCACTTCATATGACATAAGGGAACTGCAACAAGAACTGCTTATAACTGGAGGGAAGAGAGCGTGAGCAGCTGTTATGCAATGGTATAGATCCCTACAATAGCTACGCCACTGCATTACAGCTGTACTGTAGTTGGCACGCTGCTAAATTTCCCTTGGAGATGTCAAATTACTGTTGTTTGTCTTTTCGGGTTTTGACCATGCCATCACTCCACTAAAAAAAACGCTGCTTTAAGCTTTGCTAAGCATCATTAAAAAACAAGGGGGGGGGGGATACAAAAATGGCCTTCCCAGGTTTCACCATAGGTGGATCAAATGACAGCTTGGCCAGCCTAGATTTTTATAATGGATGGGCCAAGGCCTGTCTGAGTCTCCCTCTCCCCATTTAGCCACCGTTGCCTTGACATATGTTAATTTGTAACCCCCTTTTTCCCCCTGGCCTAAACTCTTGTACTTTTTCTTTTCTGTCTGCGTGTTGCTTTTTCTGGGCGTATCAGTTTTCTTCATTTTGTTTTGGTGGCCCTCAAATGCTATAACCATAATAGCACGAGGGTCCAGGGTTTTGTTGGCAATATGAGGGGAAGCATGTAGGGGGCTTAAAATGAAACAGAGGAGAAACCCTGGGCATAAATGATTCGAGGGGAACACTGAAAAGTTTATTCCACTGGAAGTCTCTGCACTACACAGCTGTAGAAAATGGTAGGTGATAGTATTTAAGCAATAAGCCACAAGGGGGTGTGGGTTATCGGGGGATTTACCACGGCTGGAGTGGTTTGCCCACGAGGCGCAGCCGAGTGGGTAAATCCATGCCAGCTGTGGTAAATCCACCGATAACCCAGCTCTCCTGAGTGGCTTGATTATACCAAGTACTGTTTTTTTTTATTATTCTCTAATTAATATCCTCCTGCCCTACATGCATGGCCCACTGATTTGGGGAGACGACTTAAATGTCATTGTGGCCCCAGAGTCTGACACCTCTTGTTCCAGTTGATACAGAACACTCACAGCTCCAGAAATATATTTAGCTCAACTGGGCTTGCTAGATGTTTGGTGTCACCTCCATCCTCACCAAGTATCATATACCCATTATTCCTCTCGCTTCCATACATTGCCAGACTGGATGGATGTGGTTCACTTTGTTAGCCACGGCAAAATCCATCTCCTGCATCATGCCCTAGTGTGGGCTGACCTCAGTTTGGAGAGACCCAAGAAAACTACGTCCTGGAGACTTATTCTGTCTCCGAGACCCAGCCTTCTTGGAGTTGGTGGAGTCCCACATACCACAGATCTTAAAGAACAATACCACACAGGAGGTAGACCCAGTCATTTTGTGGGACACTCTAAAAGTGATCCCGAGAGGAGATATCATAGCATATGGGACCCACCAACGGAAGCACAAGAAGCTAAGTTATAAAGCCTACAGGAATCGAGGTGACCAATCCATCACCTCATAACTCCTATGGACAAATTGATAAATTCAGGCTATCTTGGACCATAAGGTCCAACAAGCCCTCTTTTACATGAAGCACAAATATTTTGAGAGAGGGGCACGGGGAGCCCAACTGCTGGCATGTTGGCTGTGGGCCAGAAGAACTCAGGCATGCATTACAACGCTACAGACGCCCAAACCCAGCACCACCATACAGATGTGCAGCAGATCATGAAAGTGGATTATCAACACTTGTATACATTGGACCAAGGTGCCCCTCAAATACACTCTTTCCTCTCCTCCCTGAATCTCGCTACCCTGTTGGAGGCTCAGGTTGCCTCCCTTATCCGTTCCCTTTCCTTTGAGGAAGTCCAATCTGTACGTGGCATACCAAAACAAGTAAATCCCTGGGCCTTGATGGGTACCCTATGGAATGTTTCAAAAAATTCAAGGACATACCTTTGCCACCTCTCCTTAAAGAGCAGCTGACACCTTCAGGAGAACTTTAACAAAACATTACATTTAGACACAGATCAGCTTGTATTTCACATTAGTTTTGTATTCTTCCTCGCCATTATTTATTACTGAGGTCATCTGCATGAAAACAGGATATTTGGTCCTGAAGAGTTAATATATTCCTGTTGCTTTCTCCCTACCTGAGGTCATAATGCCCTGCTTGTGACATCATAGTTACTCCCATGGCAACACATTGTGATGTCACAACAGAGCATTATGACTTGAAGTAGGGAGTAAGATACAGAGGCAGATCAACTAAGGGAAATGTAAGGGATAGAACTCATGTTCTACTGCAAATTTACTCAGTAAATAAATAATGAGGGAGAAAAATATATAGAATATATATGGAATGCAAGCTGAATTGTACCTAATTATTTTGTTTTTCAGAGTTTTCTTTTTGGTGTTAGCAGCTCTTTAAGTCATATCAGTCAATCCAGACAAGCGAGCTCCCCCCATCATGGCAGTTCGCAACTGTATCGGCCCTCCCCAAAACAGGAAAAGATCTCACCCACCCAGCATCTTATAGGCCAATTTCATTTTTAAATTGCGATTATAAAATGTTTATGGCCATCTGGACAGCTAGGCTGGATCCTCTTCTCCCATTGATGCGGGACAGAAACCAGGCTGGATTTGTCCGATGCCGGCAGGCATATGATAACATCTGCCACACGTGTGTCTCTTGGATTATGCCTTGCAGTGATCCACTGCTGTGGTCCTTGCCAGCCTCAACACAGAGAAGGCTTTTCACTGGGTCTCATGGCCCTTTCTGCGGCAAGTGCTCCTGGCTTTTGGCTTTTCAGAGAAATGGTTGTAGTTATTGAAGAAGCTATACCAATCACCACAGTCATACGGTAAAGTTAATGGTTCATTGTCAGAGCCAATTACTTTGGAATGAGGCATTTGTCAAGGCTGCCCCCGTCGTAGTCCTTTTTGCCCTGTACATTGAGCCTCTGGCTACATCTGTCTGACAGAGAGCTTCTGTAGAAGGCATCCCAACTGGCAAATGGGAGCATAAAATAGCGCTATTTGCGGATGATATTTTGCTAACTTTGCTTTCTCCTTAGACCTATCTTTGCCAAGTATGGGAACTTCTAGGGCAGTCTGAGTCCCTTGCTGGGTTTCACCTTAACAAGTTAAAGATGGAAGTACTCCCCTTTAATTATGCCCTATCACTCAGAATCTGGTCTCGCTTCCTATTCTGCTGGACAAGAAACACTATAAAATACCTGGGCATTAACATTCCCGGAAGCCAGGAGCACCTAGATCTACTTCATTTTGAGCCACTCACCAATACAACATGACTTACAGCATTGTTCACAAACATCATTTGGATTCTTGAATTGTCTGGAAGAAATATCTCAAAATGTGTTAACCCACACCTGTACGTCTTATAAACCTTGCCCCTTTTCCCATCTAAGTACATTTTTAATCATGGGATAAATACGTCTCACGATTTATTGGGGTGGGGGTAGCAGCCCTCTAGTAAAGTTTTCTATTTTGCAGCTGCCCAAGTACAAAGGGGGCGTAAACCTCCTCAGCATTCACCAGTAGGGCACTGCCCCTCACCTGAGGACTGTCTGCTTAGGTAGTGCAGTTGTTTATAGCCCCCCCGGAAAAATATTGAATTTGTCTTAAATTACTTGTACACCCGTCAGAAAATACTTATACACCATTCCATCTAGATGCATCCTTTTTTCAGGCTTCTTAATGTGTACACAAGCAACCTGAAAGGTTTGGCAAAAAGTTATTCAGTCTGCACCCCTAGAAGCTATCCATAGCCTGACCGTCGGCAGCCGGTGGGATTTCGGCTTGCGGCGCCGGTGACCGGACGACCGAGGAACGGACGAGGGTCGGCCGGGAGAAGGATCGGCGCTCCATGGGCTGCTCTCTTCTCCGGGTGGTGATGACAGCACAGAGCGTTAGAGAACCCCTAGCGGAGGCTGGGGTACTCGCTGCCGCGCTTATCAAGGGGTGGGCGGGGCAGGCGCTGGCGTCATTGCACGTCCCGCCTCCAAGGGAGAAAACCAAGGAGGAAAATCAGTAGGAGGGTGGTCCTCCGTCTAGATGAAGCCTCCCGGAGGCTTGATTCTGCCGCGCCTCCCAACCAGATACTGGTTCCACGGCTGGGGAACTGGGGTCGTGGCCCACCCTCCGGAAGCCGGGGTGACCGGGAGTGGCGGCAATGGGCAGATGGTGGAAGCTCCGGGGGCCGTGACCAGGCAGATGGAGGACGGAGGACCCCCACAAAAAAAAAAAAAAAAAAATAGAAGCTATCCATGTTTGGTGTGTAGCCCTCTCCTACCTCCGGGACTCTCCTTCGAATAAATTTTACACATCCTTATTCAGATGGAGCTGTTTTGGCTGCACAAACTTACTTCAGTTAGTAGACACACAAAGGGTATTTCCCTTTTCCTCCTTACAGCAGGCCTACTCAATCCCATGTGGCAACCATTTTAGGTTCCTACAGTTACAAACCTGTTTGATACGCACATATGGGACCCAGCTGCTGATTCCAGAAAAACCTGTACAACTGTATGTTATCTTACGGGGGGACACATACAGGGAATCTCTGGCACCATCTCACTGGGCCTCTTTATTGGAACCGACAGGATGTTAGTGCTACTACCACAAAGCATAGGTCAGTGTCACTGGCTCAGCAGGTAGTACACTCGCCTCTGAGGCTGGGAGATCAGAAGGCTGTGGGTTCCAGCCCCACACTAGGCACTTGGGTTAAATCCCAGTACTGAAACTGTAGTGCAGCGTGAGCGGGGTGCTGCACTCCTGAGGTGCTGTCTGTCGGATGAGATGTTAAACCGAGGTCCCATCTGCTTGTTCTGGTGGTAGTTCAGGTGGATGTTAAAGATCCCTTGGCACTTCTTGAAAAGAGTAGGGGAATTTCCTGATGCCCTGGTCAGATTCCCCCAGTTCACTAAAAATACCACCAATAGCTTAATCTGGTTCAAGGTCAGTTGGCATTCATCTGTATCCCCCGGGCATGCCTGAAAATAGGCAGAACTTGTCTAGTGCACTTACCTGGTCAACAAAAACTAAATAAATGAGTATTCTCTCCAAATGGAATGCTGAGATGCGGACATATCATTCCCTGAAGTACGGACAAAATCTGCTGACCTACCGGTGTAGCGGTTGTGCAGTCGCTTGCAATGTTGGCAGCCTGGGTTCGGAAGCGGACCTAGGAAGCTGGAGGTTTGGCCGGAGGGAGGAGGATGAACATCCAATGGACTGCTCTCCTCCTCCGAGGGGAGGAGAGGGTGGAGGGTTACAGTGCTTGGTGCATGCCTGAACCCTAGAGGTATGCCAGGGGAAGGATCACCAGAGCCTGCCGAGGTCTGGGTGGAGAGGCAGGCAGACGCTGATGTCAGTCTGTCGGTGTGTGGGTCGATGTCTTGGCATCATTGCATGCCCCGTCCCTCCTGGGGGGACGTAACTAAGAAAATCCCCAGTGCCTCAGGACCGCCTGTCTCGGCCACCAGCCCTGGGTATAGCTGCATGGGGGTAACCTGAGCATTACCTCCCTCGAGACAGCTCTGCCAGAAGGGGGTAAACTCATGGGGTTGGAAGTCCCGTGATGGAGTGTGTTCGGGGGTTGGAGGCTGGCCGGAGGTGAATCATCAGCCAGGGAGCAAAAACAGTACCCTAAAAAAAAGTACGGGGAAATGTGCATTACCGTCATTTATGGTTACACCCACTCCTTATCTTAGGGAATCTGCATGGAATTGCAGAGTGTGATTTTTTCCAAACCCCAGTAGTCCAGGCAAAGTTCATGGGTCCCCAGTAGGGCAAATGTTGGAGGGGATCCAGCACCAAAGATGCGGATCAGACTCATATCTTCTGGGTGTGTCCCCAGTTATAGGCTTACTGGGGAGAGACAGGCCAGGACTTACAGGCAGCTTTTGGAATCAACAACCTAATGACTTCCTCACTCATTTTGCTTACTGTCCCAAACCCAGTGTACTGACTCTGAGGTAACAGATTTAAGCTGCTATGTATCCTTATAACAGTTAAAAAAAAATGATAACTCGATTATGGCTTAGTGACAAGCTTCCTACTAAGGAAATGTGGTACCGTTTGATTCTTTGTATCTATTAGATGGCATGACAAACTGCAGTGTGTGATAATACCCAGCACATTTTTTGACAAATTATGGCAAAAATAGGCTATTCAGTATATGAACACAGACTCTTCTTTCATCCTTTGAATTACGTGCTTCTCCTGACCCTTACCCTAGCTCACCATCCCTGTAACACAGCTGCAGATCTACTATAAGCACCTAATGATGTTTCGCTCTCTATAATCCACCCGTATGATGCTTCATGAACTTCAGGTTGCTATCTGGCACTGTATGTTACCTTAATTGTTCTCTCACATTGTGTAATGTTTTCTGACGAGCTACTGTACTGAAGTGTTTTACTGATATATAATTACTGGTGTAAATTTTTATCAATGGGAATACTCAGTTGATATTCCCCATAATCACCAGTCGGTTGTTATGACTTTCATGTGCATACAGCAGTTCAGCATCAGCATCAGCATCAGCATTCCAGCCACTCCACAGTAAACAGTAAGGAGCACTTCTGCCTAGCTGCCAGATCTGTCGGGGGGGCAACCTTTAATTTCAGGCTGTATATTCCCCAACCTGAATAGTGCCCAAGGGACTGCAAAGGGAATCTCCAATACAAGAAGCTCTCTTCTAACAGTCTTTGGCCAAACTGTGTGCTTTACCAGGGAGTGTCCAGCAACATTTTATTTATTTATTTATTTATTGCATAAGATCGGAATTGCAATCCTTTGAGTCAAAGACTCTTTTGCAAAGGCTCCACGTCAGTTACAGAGGGTGGAGGGAGTACAAAAATACAGAGGTTACAGAGGGTGGAGGGATTACAAAAATACAATGAACCAAACATAGTTCAGGTAGTAGTCAGGGAGAAACATACAATTAACAGTCAGCATTCTTAAACAGTACTGGCAGTGCAGTCCAGGTGTTAATTTAGTTTACCAGAGACAGTGGTAAGCAGCTGTCAGGTTTCCATTAGTTAGGGATAGGAAGGAAGAGGATTCATAGGGTCGGGGAGGACCCTGAGTCAGTTGTAGGGGGAGGAACGGGGGGGCACAAGGAGGGAAGGGAGATTAGCCACAGTCACAGTTTGCAGTCTCAAGTAGGTGAACTTTGAGGCCTGCTTTGAATAGGGAGATGCTGAGTGTCTGAGAGAGCTGGGGTGGTAGAGCATTGAGCCAGAGGAGAGCACGGTACCGGAAAGGTCTTTGGCCTAGAGATGTTCTACAGTGGGGGACCTGTAATGTGGTGTTTGCTGCGAGCCGTGTATTTCGCCTATGGGGGACAGGGCTGAATAAGGGGAGGAGGCCAATGGAGGCAAGCTGGAGATGTATTTTTTTTGCGAGAACGCAGGTGTGGAACTTTAGTCTTTGTTGGAAGTTTAACCAACGCCAAATCGTATAGGTCACAGGTATGGGTTAGCCTGCCACTCACCGTGACTAGTCGGCAAGCTTTATTCAGGGCAGTGTTAATACTCTCAGAGCGGTGGGTCTAGCTGATCCATATATCGCTATCCCGTGAGTCAATTAGGAGAGGATTGATGAGGAGACAGCTAAACGCATGTATCTGTGCGGGAAAGCAGTGTTTGAGTCTGTAGAGTATGCCTACTCTGCGTTGACAGCTGAGGAGGTGTTAAGTGACTATGGTAGGAAAGGGAGGTATCTAGTGTGATGCCCAGATATTTGAAGTTTGTTATGTGTTCAAGGGGGGTGCCTTGTGAGTTTATGATAAGGAGGGTCGACTGCCTGTGAGGGCTTTGCCGGTACGCAAAGATCATGGATTTAGTTTTTTTAAAGTTGATGATAAGACATTAAACCATGTCTTCAGCTCCCTGAAAAACCCTGAAGGGCCAGTTGGAGGGTGCTTGGCTGTGGGTGTTTCCAGTATAGCACTGCATCATCAGCACAGAGAAGCAGATGACCACTGCAGGCCTGGGGAAGGGAGTTTAGAAAGAGGGTGAAAAGAAGAGGGCCAAGAATAGAACCCTGTGGGACACCAGAGCGTACATCTTTGCAGGAGGAGATGGTGGTATTTAACTTGACTTGTTGAGACCGGCCTGAGAGGTAGTCTTTGAACCAGGCTGAAGTCTCTGGGACCACATTTAGTTTAGGGAGGACACGGAGCAGCAGATCGTGACTGACCGTGTAATGCCTTGGTCAGATCCACAAAGATTGCTCCAGCGATAGAACCTTGGTCCAGTGCCTCATGGATGAAAGAGGTGAAGTCAGTGAGAGCAGTGACCGTGCTATGGCCTGTCCGGAAACCATGCTGGGCCTGGCAGAGTTTGTGTTTGGTTAGGTGTTCAGTTAACTGGTCCGAGACTATTTTTTCCAGAGCTTTGGAGAGAGGAGGGAGTATTGAGATTGGTCTATAGTTGCTTGTGTGCGTAGGGTCGCCACTCTTCAGAATGGTGGTGATTATGGCCCTCTTCCAGGTTGATGGAAACTGTCCGTGGCAGAGAGAGAGAGGTTATGAATTTTAGTAAGGTGGGGTAGTATGACATCAAGTGTCAGCCGGATAAGTTTAAGATCAAGTGAATCATTGCTGTGACGAGAATTGGCGATAGCTTTGGAAATGTAGTGTTTTGCCTCACGGCGGGAGATGACTCTCAGCCTAAAAGGTAATGGGTCTAAGTTACAGGGTGTGTTGGGAGGTGGGTGGGGGGCAGGGTGGAAGAAATTAGGGGGGAGGATATGGGAGAGGTCCGAGAAGGCGGAGTTCAGGGCTTCTGCAATAGTGTAAGGATCTTGGGTGACATCGCCATTTATGGTGAGTTGGGAAGGGGAGAGGGAGCGGGATCCCCATTGAGTTCTTGTATGTTGCTCCAGAATTTTTTGCTGTCTCCCCAAGAGGTGGTTAGGGTTTGTTGGTAGTAAGTGGCCTTAGCCTGTCGTAAAGCCCAGGTACATTTATTGCGGGCCTCACGGTATAGCTGTCTATCCTGGGTGCGCTGAGAGTCTAGGGCCTTATACCAGAGGTTATCCCTCTGTTGGAGCAGGTTCAGTAGTGAGGGAGTGATCCAGGGGGTGATTCTGGTTTTCACAACTTGCTTGGTAAGGGGAGCAAATAAGTCGCAGGCTTTGTTGAATGTGGTTTCATGCAGCTTCAGAAGAAAGTGGCCGGAATAAATGAAGACGTCCAGTAATTGAGTCAAATTCTGATTAGAAGTGAGCTGTCAGTGAGATAAGAATGGATAATTAGTAATTTGTTGCCTCCCTGCGTGCCAAAAGCATAATAAAAGAACTAATTTAACTCTTTTCTCCAGAGCTTCCTATGTGTCACGTAGGTAATTTTAAGACTGTCCCTTAACTCAGGGCACTGCATAAGACAGACCTCCATAACCATGGCCACGAACTGTCGTGCCGTAACTGACAGTGAGCCCACAGACATATAAAGCTGACACAGGTCTCACAGCCAGTGATTTTTTTGGTTTTTAACCACTGTAAAAAAAGGAGCCTGATCCACGTACCCACAAAGAGATAGGTAGATAAGATGACGGCAGAAAAAATTACACGATTTCTCTGGGCTGTGTGAACGCTGAACCGGATCATCACTTGCAATTTGCTGTTTTCAATTTCAGCGCCTTCTCAGGGTAGTGCTATTGGCTCCACGTCTGTGTAGAGCTCCCTGATTTGCTGGTCTCACTAACCTGAGACAGGAGCACCGGAGACGTGTGTCTTAATGTGCCACTTGCCCCCTCAGGCAGCAGTCACGATCCAGCCATAGCACCTCTATGGTGCAAGGAGCCTGATCCACCTACCCCCCAAAGAGATAGATAAGCACCTTCTCGGGGTAGCGCTATTGGCGCCACATCTGTGTAGAGCTCCCTGATTGGCTGGTCTCACTAACCTGAGACAGGAGCACTGGAGAAGTGTGTCTTAATGTGCCACTTGCCCCCTCAGGCAGCGGTCACAATCCGGCCATAGCACCTCTACGGTGCAAGAAGCCTGATCCACCTACCCCCCAAAGAGATAGATAAGGTGCCAGTTGCCCCCTAGGGCAGCAGTCACGATCCAGCCATAGCACCTCTATGGTGCAAGGAGCCTGATCCACCTATCCCCCCAAAGAGATAGATAAGGTGCCACTTGCCCCTTGGGCAGTGGTCACGATCCAGCCATAGCACCTCTACGGTGCAAGAATCCTGATCCACCTACCCCCCCAAAGAGATAGATAAGCACCTTCTCAGGGTAGCACTATTGGCTCCACGCCTGTGTAGAGCTCCCTGATTGGCTGGTCTCACTCACCTGAGACAGGAGCACCCGGGACGTGTGGCTTAATGTGCCACTTGCCCCCTTTGGCAGCGGTCACGATCCAGCCATAGCACCTTTACAGTGCAAGGAGCCTGATCCACCTACCCCCCCCCAAGAGATAGATAAGGTGCCACTTGCCCCCTCGAGCAATGGTCACGATCCAGCCATAGCACCTCTACGGTGGAAGAAGTCTGATCCACCTACCCCCCAAAGAGATAGATAAGGTGCCACTTGCCTCCTCGGGCAGCGGTCATGATCCAGCCATAGCACCTCTACGGTGGAAGGAGTCTGATCCACCTACCCCCCAAAGAGATAGATAAAGTACGACGCTTGAAAAATTGCCACGATTTCTCTGGGCTGTGTGAACGCTGAACCGGATCATCACTTGCAATTTGTTGTTTTCAATTTCAGCACCTTCTCAGGGTAGCGCTATTGGCTCCACGCCTGTGTAGAGCTCCCTGATTGGCTGGTCTCACTCACCTGAGACAGGAGCACCTGGGTGTGGCTTAATGTAAGCCTGCATCCCTGTTACTGGCTTCTAATTTATATATTTTAATTTAGCCTGTTCTGCTCGGCCTATGTAAAGTAACTTACCATTCCCCGTCGCTGCAGTTTCTCTCCCAACTGTATGTGCACTGATTCAGTGCTAACTCTGCAAACTTCCCCTTGATTTTTTCCCCAATTAAACTTTCACTCTGTACACTGCCTTGAACTGAGTTTGTAAAAAAATTTTACTGGCTTTGTTAATATGTATATTTTTTTTAATCCTATTTAAGACTGTACTGGGTTTACATACTTACTACTATGGACTTAGTTAGAAAATTCAGTGAATTGTAAAATCTGTGTAGCCTCTGTCTTGAGCCTAAGGCTCCTGCCCTTGACTTTCATTCTTAATCATCTTCCTTTGTCCCCCTGTCCTCCTCTGTCTCTGTTCTGTCCCTCCTGCCCTCCCCCATCAGTCTGTTCTTTTGTGCTTGTTTAGGATTCCCGAGTTAGCCGGCACCTTGCCTCTGTCTGAGACCGCCCCCTGACTTGTCTTTCAAGTTGGTGCACAGCTCTCTTTGTGTGTCTCTGTTTAGACACAACCCCCACCCCATCTGCTCCTATTTAATCTGCTGTCTCCTTCCTTACAGGTGCCACTTGCCCCTTGGGCAGTGGTCCGATCCAGCCGTGTACCTCTATGGTGCCAGGGCCCTGATCCACCTACCCCCCAAAGAGATAGATAGTCACGGCTTGAAAAATTGCCGCGATTTCTCTGGGCTGTGTGAACGCTGAACCGGATCATCACTTGCAATTTGCTGTTTTCAATTTCAGCACCTTCTCAGGGTAGTGCTATTGGCTCCACGCCTGTGTAGAGCTCCCTGATTGGCTGTTCTCACTCACCTGAGATAGGTGCACCTGAGATGTGTGGATTAATGTAAGCCTGCATCCCTCTACTCAGCTTCTAATTTATATATTTTAATTTAGCCTGTTCTGCTCGGCCTGTGTAAAGTAACTTACCATTCCCCCCCCCCCGCTGCAGTTTCTCTCCAACTGTATGTGCACTGATTCAGTGCTAGCTCTGCAAACTTCCCCTTGATTTTTCGTCCCACCCTGCCTCCCCCTCCCCAGCCTCCTTTAAATGCACACAGTCTCCGCCCACTCCTATCTGATGTTTCAATTTATTGGTTACTTACTGTCAACAACTGCAATTCCTCCCATCCCCTTTTTGCAACTAAGCCTTTTAGCAGCTTTATCTCATTCTGTCTTGCTGAGGCATACCATTTTGGTACTTTAGGTTTGCTTATTGCTGACTAGCATATCCTGTCTTGCTAAGGCACTGTTTTACTTGAAAATTGTACTATAAATTACTAAACTGTGACTGATTTGCCAAAAAACTGTGTTTATTGTCTAAAAATGTTCCCAGCAACCAAGTGTTACAGCCCCTTCGTGACTTTGTAGCTTTCTCCAGACTGCAAGGCTCTAAGGAAATCGCAGGCTTTCAGTTGCTAATTGAGCCGTTTTCGCTCAGACTGCTAGCCTTTGTGTTGCCCCACTATTAATTCGAGCTCCTTTCTCCTTTCTCTAGGCGAGAACCCACTAGGGATCCCAGCTCGGATGCCACTGGGCGGTCGGCGCTTCCGAAGCCGCCGCCCGAGACCTCCTCATCGGACTCCACCTCTTGAGAGGTACGGCAAAGCTGCAATTTTTCACCCACCCAGTCATCCCCCCTCCTGTGTGCTATTATATAGACCCGTTAGCACCGCCCACTTCCATCCCTGATGAATCTCCTGCCTTCTCTTTCTTACTAAAACAATTTTTTACTGCCAGGGTTCCGCCAGGGGAATCCTGCAACCAGTAGCTGGCGAGCTACCCTTGTTATCAAAATTCCCTCATTTACCCAACAACTGCAATTATGGCAGCCTCGTGGCAATTCCTCCTCCTGACTGCACTGTGTACCATACCCCTTACTGGTATGTATATTACCTGTAAATGTGCATTATTACTATAATAGCCGCTATTTTTACTGTTTGTACTATTGTAACTTGTCTTTCTGTATTATTACTGTAGGACCGTAGGTCCACTTTGTAAATGAGCTTGCTCAATGGTGCCCGCCTGGATAAATAAAGATATTGATTGAGTGACTGATTGACTGTAAAGTTATTAAGAAGTTTATTTTGGGCTCTGAATATTGACAACAATGTTTCAGTACAGTGCAGCATACAAGGGAAAATGTCTCATTTACTTCAGTGTTTTTTTTTCTTGTTTTTCTTATTAAAATAGCCAATGTATGTCACTATGTTATGCAGTTCTTGTAAGGTAAGACTGCTCCTATTTTTTCTGCTTTTGTTTATAAGCTTGTGTACTCAGTTGGCTAAATTAAAAAACAAAGCTTATTTAAATTCTCAAACTGTGGTGTTGTGCAACATAATTTTGAATAGTTTGTGTGTAGAAATGTAACTCTCTGGGTGGAAACAAATTTACCCCAATAAGTATAAAAAATAAGACATGGAGGTGTACATTATGAAAATTTAATACAAACCCTCGGTGAGGGATGCATTGTTAAACCCCTCGAGCTTCGCTCTCGGGGTTTAATGATGCATCCCTCACCTCGGATGTGCATTAAATCTTCATAACGTTCACCTCCCTATGCATTATTCTCTATGTATTAACCGTGCTCTCCTGAAAAAAAGTACAATAAACACTAAATTATTAACAAAAAAAAAAGAAGATTGTGTGTATCCCAGAAATAGATCTGTTTGCTTCTCGGAAGAACAGTCAGCTCCCAATTTTGTTGCAGGCCACCAGCCAGGGGCAGAGTTTCAGAGGATATCCTAGCCCTGGACTGGACAGGGAAGTTTTTGTATGCCTTTCTACCATTCCCACTCATACAAAGAGTGCTCATGAAGCTCAGAAGAGGGCCCGCAGCAGTAATCCTGCTATTTCTAGACTGGGCCAAGCAGGCATGGTATTCAGTGCTACTGCCCCTGTCAAGCAGAATTCCAGTGAACCGGCCACTGAGGTACAATGTGTCGACTCTATCGTAGAGCAGGATAACCTTCCCAGACCTCAGAACACTGCACCTGAGGGCTTTGTTCTTGACATGCTATAATTTGGGGGTTGAATCTGTCAGAGGAAGTGCTGAGATTTATGAAGGTTTTCATTAAGCCAGCAACAAGAAAACTGTATTCCTCTAAGAGGAAGAGATTCTCATACTGGTGTACCCCCAGAAAAATAATCCCAATGCAGGCAGGGTTGTCTACAGTTCTGACTACCTGGTACAATTACAGTCCTTAGCTCTGACACCGTCAACCCTGAAGGTACACCTGGCAGCTGTCAGCTTACAGATCAGCAGGCAAGGATAGGTCTCTGGCCTCACAGCCTGTTTGTAAAAGGTTTTTCGGGCCTCAACTATCTACATCACCCTGCAAGGGAACCAGTTCCCCCATGGGACTTGAACGTTTGTCTTGCTGAGCTGATGGAGTCTCCTTTTGAGCCTATGGCTACAGCAGACTTAAAAATATATTGCATCGAAAACAGTTTCCCTGTTAACCATGACATCTGCCAGGAGGGCGAGCAAACTGCAAGCCCTTTGTACAGATCCAAACTACATAATATTACACATGGATAAGGTAGTCCTTAGAACCAATAGGAAATTCCTACTTAAGGTGGTTACAGAATTCCACGAGTCAGTCAAGTTACCCTTCCTGTTGTCTGTCCTGACCACTCCAGTACAGGTGAGCAAAAACTGCACTGACTTGCTGTAAAAAGAGCATTGGGCCATTACATGGACACGGGATGTTCGGTCTCATAGCACACAGCTCTTTGTTACCTATAGAGAGGTTGGCAAAGGTAAGCTGGCAGCTAGGAGGACTGTCTCTTGTTGAATAGTTTGTTGCATACAGTTCTGCTATGAAAAGGCTGGCAAGTTACCTCCAGAGGCCCATGAGTCCACTGCACAGGGGCACCTCTGTTTCTGTTGCAGCTACAAAGGGCCTCCCCTTCAGGAAATTTGTAAAGCAGCTACCTGGTAAACACACCTTCACAAAGCACTACTATTTGGACATATAGGGCCCCATTTTTAAAGCTTTTGTGCTGCGTAACCCGGGATGCACCACACAAATCTGGAAATGCTCTGTCGGGGGCATGCCCATATTCAAAGGGCACAAATGCACAGTGCACACCTGACAGTGCCAATGTGCAAAATATTGTGCTGCACCTATGCAAATGAGGGCTTCCCCCATGCATATGCGGTGCAGCACAATATTGAAAAGTTTCAGAAGTGCAAATTGGCTCCCAGCAACCGTGCATATTTACGCTTTTTAAACCCTACCCTAAACGGTGTGCAGACCCATCTGCCTACTGTTTAGGGCACAGAACCCTGGTGGTACAGCGGTCCTTCCCCAGCCCCGATCACCTTTGTAATAAAAAATCCCTGATCTCCTGTTCCGTAGTAGTCTAAAGGTGCCCCCCATCCCTGATCACATTCCAGCCCCCCCTTCTAGGGTTACCCGGAGCTCCTCCAAAACCACACTACTTGTCCCTTGGTGTAGAACCTGCAACGTGCCTTCTACCATAGGGCACCATATTGGCTGAATGACCTACCCACAGCCATCTAGACTGAAGCTCAACTCGGCCTCTTCAAATCTAGTCTCAGGGCGTTTCTACTCTCATCCAGCAACTGTGATTATGCTCGAACCTCCCCTGATTTCCTCACCTCTTCCATCCTTCTAACTCTCGAATGCTTACATTGACTAAGGGTTAGTCTATATGCCCTCTGCTTGTTTGTTGCTCATCCCCTTCAACACAGGGCTTGCCTCAATAGCCTCTAGATTGTGTTTACTTGCACGTACTGGTGTTCAACCATAATGCTTTCTATCTTATGTAATATTGTTAACTCACTCAGAATGGCAGAGAAAGGGGAGATACTGTTGATGGGAGACCTGAATATGCCAGATGTTGACTGGAGCACATTTGCTGCAGCCACATCCAAGAGCATGGCCATTCTTGATGCCCTACAGGTGGCAGGCCTCAGACAGCTAGTTTCGGAACCCACTTGTGAGGGAGCAATCTTAGACCTCGTACTGTCAAACGGAGAAGTGAGAGGATCTCAGATCTAGAATTGGGTTGCCATCTGGAGACAAGTGACCATCAAACAGTGTGGTTCACGTTAAACTCAGCTACAGAGTCAAGCCATACAAAAGTGAGGGTACTGGACTTTAGGAGGGCTGACTTTGGTAAGATGGGAGAGTGCCTCAGAAAAGCACTAGCAAACAGGCTAGGAGGAGGTGTGGAACAACAATGGGGAATCATCAAATCTGCCATCACAGAGGCAACAAGCCTTTGTGTGAAGCAAATAAACAAATCAAAATGAAAGAAAAAGCCACTATGGTTCTCAAAATAGGTGACTGTGAAAGTCAGGAAGAAAAAGATAGCATTCCGGAAGTATAAGGAAGCACAGAAGGAGCAGGACAGAGAGCTGTACCAGTTAAGGCAGAAGGCGCGGGAGGGAAGTCAGAATAGCAGAGGCCCAAACTGAGGAAAAAGATAGCCAACTCAGTTAAGAAGGCGGATAAAAACCTTATGATAGGTACATCAGCTAACGAAGAAAGACAAAGGGAGGGATAGTGAGGCTGAATAGAATGAACGGTGGGTGGGCAGAGGGGGACAGTGAAAAAGCAGGGATACTGAACGAATATTTCTGCTCAGTATTCACAAAAGAGGAGGGGGAAGTGCCTAATCCAATTAACAGAAGCACTCTTGATAGAGGGGTCGATCCCAGTCCTTTCACAGAAGAAAGGGTTCTGCAAGAACTCCTAAAACTGAAGGTGGACAAAGCAATGGGTTCTGATGGAATTCACCCCAGAATTCTAAAAGAATTAAGGGAGGAACTAGTGAAACCACTGGCTACTCTTTTGAATAAATCATGGGAGGATGGTGTGATACCCGAGGACTGGAGGAAGGCGGATGTGATTCCCCTTCACAAAAGTGGGACCAAGACAGAGGCAGGAAACTACGGACCTGTCAGTCTGACCTCTGTGGTAGGGAAAGTGATGGAGTCACTTCTGAAGGAAAGAATAGTTGAGTACCTAGAGGCCAGTGGAGCACAGGACCCAAGGCAGCATGGGTTCACAGCGGGAAGGTCATGTCAGACGAATCTAATAGATTTCTTTGACTGGGTGACCAAAGTAGTAGACCAGGGAGGGGCTGTGGACATGGCCTACCTAGACTTTAGCAAGGCATTTGACACAGTCCCACACAAAAGATTAATAGTCAAATTAACCAGCCTGGCAGTGGGTCCCAGTGTGGTAGCCTGGGTAAAACATTGGCTGGACAACAGGACACAGAAGGTAATTGTAAGTGGAGTTCACTCTGAAGAAAGAGGGGTTACTAGTGCGGTACCGCAGGGTTCAGTATTGGGTCCAGTCCTTTTTAATGTCTTCATCAATGACATTGCAGAGGGACTGGAGGGAAAAGTATACCTTTTTGCAGATGACACAAAGATCTGCAACAGGGTTGATACACAAGGAGGCGTGGAAAGGATGAAAAGGGTCTTGGCAAAGTTGGAGGAATGGTCAGAAGTATGGCAGGTAGGATTCAGTGCAAAGAAGTGCAAAATAATGCACCTGGGAAACAAGAACCCAGGGGAAGAATACACAATGGGTGGTGAGGTAGTAACAACAACAAAGCAGGAAAGGGACTTGGGGGTAATCATATCAGTTGACCTTAAGGTTAGCAAGCAATGTGTGAAGGCAGTAGGGAGGGCTGGGGGTATACTGGGATGTATAGGGAGAGGCATCAGCAGCAGAAAACAGGAAGTTGTTATCCCTCTGTACAGACAGTTGGTGAGACCCCTTCTGGAGTACTGTGTCCAGTTCTGAAGACCTCATCTCCATGAGACATAGACAGGATAGAGGTAGTCAGAGGGAGGGCAACTAAAATGGTGCAGGGTCTGCAAGAGAAGCCGTATGAGGAGAGACTAAGGAGCTTAATATGTACCATGTTGAGGAAAGAAGGGAGAGGGGACATGATAAAAACTTTTAAGTACCTCAGTGGAATCAACGAAGTCCAATAGGTAGCATCTTTCAGAAAAGAGACATGCAAGAACAAGGGACACAATTTGAAGATAGAAGGAGGCGGTTCAGGGCAATGTGAGGAAGTATTATTTCACAGAGAGGGTAGTGGATGCATGGAACAGCCTTCCTGAGTAGGTTGTGGGGTCTAAAACTGTGGGAGAATTCAAGAATGCATGGGACAGACATAAGGCAGTTCTTGTGGGGGGGTAGGAAGAAATAGGCTGTTGGTTAACTAGGATCCGCGGCCTATCCCGTAGGTAGGGAAATGGGCGGACTAGATGGGCCAAGCGGTCCTTATCTGCCATCAAAGTCTATGTTTCTATGTTTCACCTGTACCATTTTGCTTATGTACTGCTGGATAGTTTACTGTTATCCCTGATGATGTTCTGACTGTTAGAAAAATTGTATTGTATACTGTTTCCTGACGTGGAACCTATAAAGGAGTCTTTGACTCAATGGTTGTAATTCCAAAATTTTAATATATAAATACATTTAAAAAAAAAGATATCAGCACCGATCATTTTTTTAAAGAAAAGTATCAGCCCCAATTACTTTTTCAATACTATAATCCATAACCCCCTGTTCCCTGGTAGCCATGATCACTTTTGTGATAAAAAATCCATGATCCCCTGGTAGTCTAGTGGTCCCCCCTCCAGCCCCAATCATGTTATTAATAACAATAGCAGCCCTGATCACGTTTTACATAACAATATCAGCTCTGATCACATTGTAAAGAAAAAGGTCAGCCCTGATCACTTTTTAAATACTGTAATCCCTGATCCCCTGTTCCCTGGTAGTCTAGTGGTCCCCCCACCATAGTAGGAAGTGACCCACCACCCCGCAACCCCCTGTCCCAACCAGAGCTGGCAGCTGGCATAGCCCTCCTCTCCCTGCCATGGCCAGCTGCCAACTGAACTGTACCAGAGTGTGTACAGTATATAGGACGCACTCATTGGTTGGGATCGAAAATAGGTTTACACAGGAATCAGTTCACATATTGTGGTTGCTTGAGCAGTACTTGTAGAAACTTCTGAAGTTTTAAAGTTGTGATCATTTCAATTTCTGTTTGCTAACAGTTTTGGGGGTTTGTAAAAAAAAAATAAATAATTTTGAGAAAAATGTTTGAAATGTTTTAATAGCCTTAGATAATGTCAGTGGTCACTGCTCCCCTGGCAATAGAAACAAATCTGGTGTTAAGCCAATAGGAAAAGCGGGACCACAGTACAGAGTTTAAACTTGTATTCTAATTTCTCTAATTTACGTAAAGTTCTGTTTCCAGGGCAGCACACTCCTCTGAACTGATGCACTTTTGCAAGGCTCATTGATGGATCCCTATGAAGAAACAACATTACCACAGTAATATAAAGTATGGTAGACGTTGTTGTGCATGGAAATCCATGCTCCCAACAGCGTTGTTATGCTGCACTAGCTATGTCACTGTAGCTGTTGTGCTGCACTAGCTACGTAGTTGGTGCAGCATAACACCTAGAAGGTGTGTGCGTATGCATAGAAGCTGGGTGCACATGCGCGATCGGGCGACTTGCGATGTGCTAAGAACAGCGGCCATGGCAGTGAAACAGGCTGGAGAAACCGAAAACCACACATGAATCGGAAAGAAAGTAAGGGCAGTCTTTTTCTGAGCGACCATACACTATAAAGACTATGTATGATGGCTCATACACAACAAGGGTATTTTTCAACCTTGGGGTTTCCATGGTAATGAGACCTCCAGTTACCATGGAAACCTCTCGAGTGAAAAATACCATTGTTGTGTATGAGCGATCATACACAGTCCTCTATGTTTTCTTCTGTTCCAGAACCGTGACTGGATTCTGAGCCTACAGAGACCTCACCACATGACACCAGTGCCACCTGAACCCCTGGACCCTGCCACTGTTCCTGAACCTGCAGGCCCCCTTGGCTTGGTTGCAGACAGAGAAGCTGAACTGTCCCTCTGGTCTTTGCAGGACTGCTTCCCCTTCTCTTCTCCCCAGGAAACACAACTTGCCTTCCCATCTCATAGAGCAATGGGAGAATGGTAGGACCATGAATATTCAGGCTTGATTTACCGACTTCTGGCTAAGCCAGGAAGCTCTAGGCACAAACTCCAAACACCACGTCTCCAAGCTCGGGCCCACTAGATAATCATGCTGAGGATCAGGCTGTACCATTCAGGTGTTCTCTAGTAAACCGCCTCGAGCCGGACGAAGAGAGAGTCTGGTTACATATGAGTACCAATACTCTCCTCAACATATTGAAATGCTCTATATCGAAAGAAATAATGCTGTTATTGTTTAAAAAAAAATCCTCCACCATATGGTACTTTTACTCAACAAAGAAATCGTTTTACTTAAATGGCAATTTGGTAGTAGTATTTCTGCTATCTAGGCTCTAATTCATAGACCCCAGGGACTTGCAGGGTACACAGTAGCAGGAAACAGTGTCTCTTATGTGGGTGCATAAATACAGCATCTGCTGAACAAATGTACAGTCTATCGGCATTCAACCCAATAAAACCAGGAGGGTGTAAAATGTCTTGATTTTTTTTATTTTACACATATTCCGCCATAGTGCACAGTCTGCAAAAAACAAAATGCATAATACCAATATTCCATGCTGCAGTTCGATGGTTGCTTAGCTCAACTACCTAACCCAGTGCCATTTGGAAAAAATCTTTACCTGCTATTTTGTTTAAGTTTCCTTAATGGCTGCTAATTTACAAGTCATCCTGGAACAGGGAGTTCCATCAAGGGGGAAGGTGTGTGCATGCAGAGTCACGCACAACACATCACTGCAAAAGCTTTGTGATGACTTATGTGACTGCATGCACACCCTTCCCTGATGGAACTCCATTCCAGGATACATAGATATAGACGGTGTCGGCAAAAGGGCTCCACGGTCCACCCAGTCTGCCCATTGAGCTAATTTCACTTTATGTTTTCCTAGAAGTCTGTTGCCCTCAACTCTGGACTCCAGAAGTCCTTCATGTCTGTCCATGTATTCTTATATCCGTTGATTCTTTCAGCCCCCACCACTTCCTCTGGCAGGGTGTTCCACTTGTCCACCACCCGTTCTGTGAAGAAATTCTTCCTCATGTTTCCTCTGAATCATCCTCCCTCCAACTTCATCCCATGCCTTCTAGTCCTGGAACATCTTTTTCACTTAAAAATAGTGTACTCCAGCACCCAGTTCCTCCCTGCAAGATACTTGTATGTCTCTATCATATCCACTCTCTCCCTTCCCTTCTCCAGGGAGTACATATTCAGTTCACTAAAAATACCACCAACAGCTTAATCTGGTTTAAGATCAGTTGGAATTCATCTGTATCGCCCTCCCCCAGGTCGTGCCTGAAAATAGGCAGGGTTTGTC
The DNA here is from genome assembly GCA_016271365.2 of Neoceratodus forsteri. Classification (NCBI taxonomy): domain Eukaryota; kingdom Metazoa; phylum Chordata; order Ceratodontiformes; family Ceratodontidae; genus Neoceratodus; species Neoceratodus forsteri. Next base: position 1,737,735,862 of record CM057449.1, read on the forward strand.
TAGTGCACTTACCCGATCAACAAAAACTAAATAAAATAAATAAAAATTCCTTCAACCTGTCCTCATAGGACTTGTGATGCAATCCATGTACCATCTTTGTTGCCCTCCTCTGAATCTGCTCTACCCTGTCTATGTTCTTACGTAAGTAAGTTCTCCAGAACTGTACACTGTACTCCAGGTGGGGCCTCACTAGTGTCTTGTATAGTGGAATTATGAACTCCTTTTCCTGCTGGTGATGCCCCTGCCTATGCATCTCAGCATCCTGTTTGCTTTACCTGCTGCCTTGTCACACTGTTTCCCTACCTTGAGGTCATCAGAGATGACAACCCCAAGATCCCTTTCCTGCATGCTATATCCTCACCCCCAACTGATATATTGTGCCAGGGTTTTTGTGCCCCATGCATTATCTTGCACTTCTTTGCATTGAATTTCAACTGCCAAACCCCTGACCATTCTTCAAGTTTCTGCAGGTCCCATCTCATTCTGTCTACATAGAAACATAGAATTTGATGGCAGATAAGGACCGCTTGGCCCCTAGTCTGCCCATTTCCCTACCTAATGGATAAGCTGCAGATCCTAGTTAATCAGCAGCCTACTTCTTCCTACCCCCCCCCAGAATTGCCTTATGACTGTCCCATGCATGCTTGAATTCCACCACTGTTTTTGACTCCACAACCTCCTCCAGAAGGCTGTTCATGCATCCACAACCCTCTCTGTGAAAAAATACTTTCGTAAATTACCTCTGCCACCCCATCTTCAAATTGTGCCCCTTGTTTTTGCACACCTCTTTTTTTGAAAGATGCTACCCTCTTGGACTTTGTTGATTCCTTGAGGTACTTGAAAGTTTCTATCATGTCCCCCGTCTCCCTCCTTTCCTCATACACCCTCTGGTATGTCTACTCTGTTACAGAGCTTTGTGTCATCAGCAAACAGGGAAATTCTGCCTTCTAGCTCCTGCGCAATGTCACTGATGAAGATGTTGAATAGGACCGGTTCCAGCACTGATCCCTGTGGTACCCCACTGGTCACTCTTTCCTCTGTGGAGTGACAGCCATTTACCACCACCCTCTGTGCCCTGCTGCCCAGCCAGTTACCTACCCACCACACTACTGTCCTGCCCACACCCATATTCCCCAGTTTGTGTAATAGTCTTCTATGTGGCACCGTGTCAAAGGCCTTGCTGAAGTCCAGATAGGCCATGTCCACTGCCCTCCCCTGATCCACCTCCCTAGTCACCCAGTCGAAAAATTCAACAAGGTTGGTCTGACATGACCTCCCCTGGTGAAATCATACTGCCTTTGGTCCTGTAGTCCATTGACAACCAAATGTTCCACCAGTCTCTCCTTCAGTAGTGCTTGCATGATCTTCCCCACTACCGAGGTGAGGCTGACTGGTCTGTAGTTCCCCGCTTTCTCTTTGTTCCCACTTTTGTTTAAGGAGACTACATCTGCTGTCCTCTAGTCTTTGGGTACCTCCCCTGTTTCCAGCGATTGGCTAAACAGGATTGCCAGAGTTTCAGCCACCACCTCTCTTAATCCTTTAAGGACCCTGGGGTGCTCCCCATCTGGCCCCATTGCTTTATCAACTCTTATTGCTTCCAGTGCCTTCAGGACCCTTTCTCGTGTAAAGGGACTTGTGTCCATTTCTGCACCATTCCCACCCTTTGTACTCCCTTCAGACCCAATACTCTCCTCTTCCGCAGTAAAGACTGAGCAGAAATACCTGTTCAATATGTCAGCTTTACTGTTGTTATCCTCCACACGGCCCCCATCCTCCCACTTCAGTCTCACTATCCCTTCCTTTGTCTTTCTTTTTTCACTTATGTACCTGTAAAAGGTTTTGTCCCCTCTACCCACTGATTTTGCAATGTGCTCTTCTGCCTGAGCTTTGGCTTCCCTTACTGACCTCTCTGCCTCCCTTTGCTTCTCCTGGTACTTCTCTCTATTCCCTTTTGCCTCTGTCTTTTTGTATTGCCTGAATGCAATCTTTCTGGCTTTCACTTTCTCCGTTTCCTCCTTGAAAAACCATAATGGCCTCCTCTTCCTTTTCCCCTTGCTAACCTGCTTAATGCATAATTCTGTTACTCTTGTAATCCCTGTTTTAAATACTGCCCACTGTTCCTCAACCCCTGATTCCTGCCCCATTCCCCATAATGCCTCTTTCAAGCATCTCTCCATTTTCCCAAAGTCTGCCCCCCTAAAATCCAGTATATGTGTTTTTGTGTGGTTTGGTTCTGCTCCTTCTGTGATTTCAAACCACAATGACTGGTGGTCACTGTTCCCCAGGTGCTCCCCCACTGTTACCCCCATCACACTGTCCCTGTTTGTGAGCACTAGGTCCAGTATTACCTTCTGCCGAGTTGGTTCCATGACCAGTTGCTTGAGGAAGGCACCCTGAAGGGAGTTCAGGATAAATCTGCTTCTAGTTGATGCTGCTGCTGGGATGCTCAGTCCACATCTGGAATATTGAGGTCTCCAACCAGCACTATCTCACCCATGTCTGCCATCCTTTGGATGACTAGCATCAGCTCCTATCTGTTTCTTCCACCTGGGCTGGTGGTCTATAGACCACACCTGTGCGGATGGCTGGCCCCATTTTCCTTTCCAGCTTAACCCACAGTATCTCGGCCCCATTTTGTTCCTCCTGGATCTCTGTGGCCTTTATGTCATTTTTCACATATAGTGCCACTCCTCCTCCCTTCCTACCTGCCCGGTCTCTTCTGAACATGTTGTAGCCAGGTATGACCATCTCCCAGTTGTGGTTATCATTACACCAGGTCTCTGTGATGGCCACAATGTCCAGGTCTGACTGCACCATGACAGCCTCCAGATCTTCCATCTTGTTGCTAAGGCTCCTGGCATCTTGTTGCTAAGGCTCCTGGCATTGGCACACATGGCTTTCCATGATTTGACCTCCCTAGACTGTTTAGCTGTTCTACTCTACCCCCTCCCTGGTTGTCATTTATCCCTGGTTCTCCTTGCTGTCTGCCCTTCTGTTGAATTTTGCCCCTTTTCTGCCTATCCACCTCTTGAATGACCTGTAAATTAGCAGCCATTAAGGAAATTTAAATAAAAGTAGCAACTAGCAAGTAGAGATTTTTTCCAAATAGTACTAGGTTAGGCAGTTGAGCTATGCAACCACTGAACTTCTGCATGGAATATTGGTATTATTTTTTATTTTAGTCTTTGGTAACCGGGTAAGGCCCACTAGGCACAAGTGCCTGTTTTCAGGGGCAACCTGGGAGCACTGGGTGGTTAAGTGACTTGCTCAGAGTCGCACAGTATGCAAGTGGAGGTTATGAGAATCAAACCCTGGTCTGGTCTTCTGGATGTACCAAGCTCATTCACAGCTCATTTCTCTAACCTCTAGGCTGTACTGCCAGCCCAAATGTATTTTGTTTTTTTGCAAACTGTGCACTATGGTGGAATATGTGTAAAATTAAAAATCAAGTAAGACATGTTACACCCTTGTGGTTTTATTGGGTTGAAAGCTGATAGACTGTACATTTATTCAGCAGATGCTGTATTTATGCGCCCACATAACAAATAGTTTTACTTGTCTAATCCTAAACTGGGAGGAAGCCTAGCCCAGTGCAAAAGCACAAAGCTGTGAACCTGGAGACCCAGGTTTGAATCCCTTAACTGCTATTTACTCACTGTGACCCTGAGTAAGCCACTTAGCCTCTTTGTGTTTAACCTATGTATATTCTCTCTCTCTCTCTCTCTCTCTCTCTCTCTCTCTCCCTCTGTGTCTCTATCTCTCTCATCTATATTGGTGCTGTTTGAATCTCCATGTATGTGTTAATGGCAGCATGATTTTCTACCCACCCTCTTCTGGACTGTAACGGGATTAGGGATACAGTTTGTAAGAAAGGGCAATACAAAACCAACATTACTTTCCCCCATTCCTTCCCTCCTTCCTAATTGTAAAACCTGATGAATAAATTACCATTGCCTGCCATAGTTATCTAAAACACTGTCCTTCCTTGCCAATGCCATTGCTACTTATAGTTTCATAGTCTAATACCCAGCTGATTGAACAGTCTAAATGAAGAGCTGGAAACCTTGTGTACTGTGTTTAATAGGTACTGAATCATCTGCTGCTGTCAAATTACTACCTTTAATGCAGTCGCTGTCTGTCAGGGAGACATGCAGCAGGACACTTAAACCTGTGCATTTGCTTGACAGCCTCCTTTTGGTAGTTATGGCAACACCGATAGGTCTGACTTCAATGAAAGTGCATATACATGTGACATAAGGGTTTGGGGTTGAGGTTCTCATTATTGTATAGCTCTACCCAGTGCTGTACAATTAAAAAAACTGGATTTATCTGAGCCTTGCAACTGTTATTAACTCACCATTTGTATCTATCACATATGTCTGCTTATTTCTTCTTGTAATCACAAACTGTGTGTTTGTAGTCAACCAATGATTGTATGACGCCACCCCTTCGGATCTATCTCCCTACATGGAAATCAGATTGCGGCATCTCGTGGGGCTATCCTGAGGAACAAGATTTTAAGATAGATTAATTGATTAGACAGACAGATGATTAGATAGTAGATGGGTAGGTAGGTAGCTGGCTAGATAGATAGTAGGTAGATAGGCAGACAGATAGACAGACAACTAGAGATCAAACTTTGAGCATTGAGCTTGATTATGTGGCTTCTAGGCCATACAGGGTGTGTGCCGTGCTAAGCATGTACTGTGCACTATACTGCCAGAACCCTGTGCACCTTTTACACTGAATTTGTTACTTTTTGGGAAATCTTTGAAAAATATGATATTAAGACTGCAGTTCAGCTTGTATTTTGTACATTTTATGTGTGTCTGCTTTTTGTTCTTCATTATTAGGTTCATTTATATGTTGTCCCTTACAGTTGATCTGCTCTTATTTAATCCTTTGCTGAGGTCACACAGTTCTGTGTTGGTGACTCCATAGTTATACTGCAGCAGCAGACTGTGATGTCACTGACAAAGGACCATAAATTCAGCAAAGGGTTAAATGGCAGAAGCAAATGAACTCTAGTGGACAGTGATGATGCATCCATGCAGAGTAACCTAGTATGACAAATAAAGGGAAGAGAAGTGCAGGCAGGATATAAAATATGAGCTGAACTTTGTCTAAACAGTATGCTTTTCAGCATTGTCTCAAAACTGCTAAATTCATTTTACAGTTCATTAGCAAACAGAAACATTGTATATTTCCCAGCTGTCTCTTTCATGACTGTCGGAAGACATACTCCGCGTACAGTTTTATTTTAAGGAGGCAACAGTAAGGACCTGCACTCCTGCAATTTTTCCCATGTTGCCCCGTAACACTGGGTCAATTGACCCTTTATGTAATATTATTTTTGGAAGTAGAAATTAGAAATCTCTGAGATTGTCTTTGGATCCTGTGGACCATCTACCATTCCAGGCTCTGGTCATGGTAATGTTCATCGACGTCTAAGTGAACAATGCATGGCAGCTGTGTTTACCAGTGCATTGGGCGGGGACAACAAACACTGCTATGGTGTACAGAAATTATGTTGATGGAGCAAGATGGGGCAACAAACATGGTTACCCCTACTCTCCCTCTCCTACATTTCCGCCAACACTTAAATAAAAATCTTTGATTATTAAAAGTGGCTTTGGAGATGTCTTTTTTATTATTCAATGGATTCTCAAATATAAATGATTACTGGACAGGATTCCTCTAGCACTCAGGGCTGGATAACTGTTCTCTGAAAATGGTGCGGGGATTTAGCAAACAAACAAACTTTGCTGCCTTCTGCCAGGATCAGGCGCTCTTATTACAGTTTTTGCTGGGAGTTCTTGCAGGATTGCAGTGTTCTTGATTGGGCAGAAGATCAAGTGAGGTCTATGATGATACTGTAGGTAGGGAAAAATGGGCAGACTGGGTGGGCCAAGTGATCCTTCTCTGCCAGCAAATTTTTCTATAGGCCAATTTACACTGAGCATTCTGCTTTAATGTCGCTGTTGCAGATTAGCTGATCCACTGCCAGAGGCTAAAGCCCTGTTCACACTATGGTATTTAAAATAGTTTAAGCTCCTTAAACCATTTTAAATCACCGCAGCATGATTTACGTCCACACCTATCATGGATTGTAACACGTTTTTAAAAACTGTGCTTAAACCCTGATAAGACCTAGGCTTAAACACAGTTTTAAAAATGTTACAGCTGCTAAATTGGACTTACTGTCAGTGTGGACGCAATGACATGGTTCATGTGAGTACATGGGACCTGGTTTTTGAGTTAAATCGAGCTGGAGGCAGCAGTGCAAACACTGTAAACTGTCTTTAAGAATGGTTTACAACACGCTGGTGCTAGAGCGGATGCTACAGCACGGGCGTTACAGCACGGTAATTAATCCGTTTTTAAACCATTTTTAGTTACCATGCTGTAGTGTGAACAGGGCCTTAGTGTAAACATGTTTGGGAGTGTTGTAAGCTGATCCAGTTCAGCGTCTGTGAAACCTTACAGTGGTTGGGAGCAGAAATGATGCAGGTATTTTAAGTCCCTGTGTAAATGTTCCACACCACCTGAAGTGGTGCACTCACAATGTTAAAAGCCAGCAGAGGGAAGTAAGTAAAACACAAAGTGGAGGGGGAGCCAGGCTGCCTGCAACACTTCCACATCTTCTGCACCGTTCCACAGCTCCTGTGTGTAAATGCGCTACAGTGCACCTCACACACAGGTGCTACAACAGTGCCAAAGCCCAGTATGTATGTAAACACACCTTTTTTATGTGTAAGATACCGCAGGCGCTCAATGTAATCCAATGATATGTACGCTAATTTGTCATGCCACAAACTGTGAAATGTCACATAGAGTGCTTTATCCTGGTGGACAGCATTGTACCTAACAGATATTCTCCTGCCACTGGCCACTGTGAATGCTGCTGTTATCTGATATTTGACAGGTTCTTATAATTCTTACCGAGCTACAAGTCAAGTAATCAAGGGGCAAAGACATGCAAAAGGCAGTGTTATGCTGTTATTTGGAGATGATTGCAGATTGTTTCTGTGATTATACGCTGCGATGGAAAGCAGTGTGAAGTTAGTCTTTATAACTAATACTTGATAGACCTACCTTGGCGGTTGCTTATGTTAAGGTCAACAGATATGATTTAAAGGTACCAAATAGTCCAGCTGACTGAAACTGCAGAAACCCACATGATCCATCAGGACTGAAATGCAGAAAACATGGTCCAAAAGCTACACGTAACTCATTTTAAAACAGACTGTACACTTTGTTGGGCTACCATCCATAAACAAGTACTCTTGAGCTCAGTGGCAGAGCTAGGGAGAGGCAAAGGGCGTGGCCACACCCCCCATTGTAACATGCTTTCTTGGTGCTGCATTTCACTTTGTTGAACAAGTCTGATTTATTGCTTGTACAAACATTCATATTCAAAACTATAGATTGCATTTGTATTTTCTGTCAGAAATATACTGAATACAATAATAGCAGACTATATAAAGGATTAATACAAATTTAAAAAATTGCTTATCAAATATGCACCCCCAGCACCTACCATTGTAGCATCCTGGATCTGCCACTGCTTGAGCTGCCAATTTCTGAATGGACTACAGATCTGTTGCCTTGAAAAAGTATTTGGGTTTCCATGTATTTTTCAAAGAAAGGTAACATAGCACAAGGCAGAGACTAAAAAGCTTCTAGCAGTCACTGTGTAGCCTGCCAGCCTTTGTAACACTATGTCCTCAATGTGGTTGCCTGAAACCATGGATGTCTTCTTTGGATTAACACATGTTGAGTACAGATGATTGTTGAAATGCAAACAGTTGTTGTAAGTGTACGTTGTAATGTGAGAAATTCATTGATTCATGTCCTCTGTTACTACTGTCTGTTGTAAAGTGAGTTATGGAATGTGTCTCTAATTCACCACTATCTGTAAATTATTCCGGGTCACCCCTGAGAAAAGGAACTGCCATGCTCTCAGTGGGTCTACCCGGTTACCAAAATAAGTAAATATCCCAGAGTCACCACTGGTTTTCACATACAGATAATGCAGACTGGGTTAGGCTCCAAGTCTTTCTTTGGCCAAGCTAATGAGTTGTAAGCTTTGGTGCATGTACAGTGACAGACAGTTCCAGTATTCCTTATTCGATTGGAATTCCATGCTGTTTGTGATACGTATGTACTCACATATTTTGGTATGTCACTCTTGTTGTTTTGTATTGTCGTTGCACTGTTTTCACCTTATGAATATGCGTGAACTGATGTATTTAATGTGGGACTTTCTTCCTTGTAGCCACACCCCCTGATGAAGACTTTGTTAAAGTCGAAGCACTGGGGTTAGTAGCAGGAAGCTCCTGCTACATGTTTTTCATAATGTGAGCTTTTTGAGCTATCTGTTATTTTTACTAAGTAAATCAGCATGAATTTAGCTCATTGGATCCTGACTTCTGATTTGGTTTTCAGTGTGCTACGGTTTCTATGGTTTCTTGTCATGGTGTGCTGTGAATGTAGTTGTATTTTATTCTGTTTTTGTTTATATTTGTATGTATTATATGCTGAGCAGGTGTGCCCAGAAAGGTGCTAATAAAATAAAGAAATGAAATGGAAATCTCTGTAAATTAGTACATACAGCATGTTTGTCAGTCCAGCTTATGAAGCGGGGAGGGGCGGACATGATGAGACTAGAGGTCTCTTCTACCTTAAATTACTACATTACTACTGTACGTACTGTAAATAAAATGAAAAAGGAAAATAAGAATGTTTAACATGAAAGCTGGAAACAGGTTGATTTAATAGAGTGATACAGTCCATTACAGGGTGTCCAGAAAGTCTGTATTTAATATTTCAGTGACGGTATGGAATTAACATTTTATGAGCTACAGGGGCCTTAGCTTTAAGCTGAGCGCTGCCTCCTCCCACAACTACAACCATTAAAACCTAATGGCAGTGGCACTTAAACTACAGGACTCACCTCAGAAGTAGGTGAGCTGAGCCCCTTCTGGCACCCCCTTAATTCCACCGCTTCTGAATAGTGTCTAAAATTCCAGCGCAGTAGCTTTGACTGTACTGAGTTGCTGCACTGAGCTGCTGTCAGAATGTGTACAAGTGCACTGATGTCGTGTGACTCGTGTGAGTAATCTTTTTGACACCTTTGTAAAATAATTGGGGCATAATGACAGTTGACAGTAGTCACTGATCAACACATTCCTATTCCTAGATAATTTACTTTCAGCACCTATTATACAGTACATTAGTACTGGGAGCTAATTTAGCTGATACTAAATTGAACAGGGTGTATGATGAGAAATGTGATCATGTATCTCTTGCACAGAATTAATTCACTTTCCGGGGAGACAGTATAGAAAGTACAGACTGCTTGCTAGGTCTGTTTTATACTGATTTGGCAGAGAGACAATAATTTCAGAATGATTTATGCCTTTATATATTGCACAAATGAAATAAAAAACTGCACACATTTCAGTGTTCATTATATGATTTTGAACTACTGAAAACAGTCATTTGTAATCCCTGCCCACATGAGTTTAGCTCAGCACTGGTACAGCTGCATAACCAGCGGGGTTAGAGGTTGTATTCTTTGGCAGATGGACTTAAGGCTCAGTGTTCTGAGTTTGGTGACCAGTGGCATGATGCCTTCACCTGAGGTGACTCCTTTCTAGGGCAGGCCTAGAGGTGCTGTCCCTTGGGAAACATACAGCATAGAACAGGGGTAAGTGGCGTTCATTTTCTCCTGGAGGTTTAGTGGGGCCTTGGTATGTTCTGCAGTAGCAGCTACTTGCAAAAAGGCTGGGCACTTCAGAAGCCTTTAATAACTGTCTCAAAACATCATTACACAAAAACTTCGATATTCAGTCACCCCTCAGTACATTGGTTTTGCTGTTCATCGCATCAGGCAGACAAGGGTTCACTGGATTTCAAGTTGTAGTAAAATAGGAATAGGTTTGTTTACAATTAAGTCATATAGGCCTTTCAGTGCAATTATACTGCAGATGAAAAACAAGTTGACTGTCTGTATTTAGGGTACCCTTTCTAAACAGCAGAGCACACTCTTATTTTACTGGCTTTCATATGTTAACATTTGTTTAGTTCCAAGAATTTGAATCACTACACTATGCGGGCTACAGAACTGCAACATAGTGGTTAATATCAGGGGTCCAAAGCAGGACTCGAGTCTTGGCACAGATACGAGCTTCCCTCTGTCTCTTGGATTGGCTTAGTCAGTGCTTCCCTCTCCAGATGGAGACTGGGAGATAGTACAAATCCTCTGATTTCACTGGAACCAGAGTGTGACAGGGTAAACAACACACTGGGGAACAAAGGGTTAACCCCTGAGTGGAGACGCAGAAAGTGTAGGGATTGCAACAGGCCGGGGGAGGGAAGGCATCCTCACGTGTGGCCAATTAGGAAGCAACTGAGAGATAAGGGAGGTGAATTCAGCAGTGTGTGTGTGTGGGGGGGGAGTTGGAAGCTACTGCTTGAAGCCCTGTCCACACTACCCCTCTGTAACATTACAGAGTGCCCAAAATGTTACCGCAATGGTTTGCATTTACACCTGTATAGCGATTACAGAAGGCGTTTAACCGTTGTTGAAACCATGTGAGGGTAGTTTCATACAGTTGTAAACCGGTTATGCCGGCGACGTTACCGGTTGTAGTGTGGACATGTGGCACCGCCTCAGAAGAATGCGAGCTGCATTGTGGGATCGGCCATGGTAATGGTCGCCTGGCTCCTGAAGTGTGGACTGGCAGTGCGGTCCTGTAATGGAACAGTGGCAGTGGACACACTGCACGCTCGAACCCGTAGCGGATAGAAACCGTTACAGCGAGGCGGTGCAGTTGTCCACAACAGACTCAGCAACAGCAGATTCTCACCCAGCTGGCTCAGCAACAGGAGGAGGCGCAACAGACACAACAAGCGCAATAGGAGGCACAACAGCAGTTTCTTATACAGCTGCGACAACAGCAGCAGCAGCTGCTCCTGCAGTCCCTGGTGCAACAACCGCAACAAGATCCTACTGGTGAGGCTGGTCCGACTATCGTGGGGCCGGGGGTTCGTAGGATGAACGTCATGCTGACCAAAATGACGTCTGAGGATAATCCCGAGGTCTTCCTGGTAACATTTGAGCGAGTGGCGGAAGCTACTGGATGGCCCAGACCTCAATGGGCTGTCTGCCTTGCTCCCTGTCTAACTGGGGAAGCTCAAGCAGCCTATCGAGCTATGGACAGTACCACAGCCGGGGAGTACACAGAGGTGAAAGCAGCAATCCTAGACCACCTAGGCATCAATGCAGAAAGTAACCGAAGGAGGTTCCAGAGCTTCAAATTTGCAGCAGATGCATGACCTAGGGCAGTGGGACAACAACTGCGGGACCTGTGTTGGCGTTGGCTAAAACTCGAAGGATGCAGTGGCTCCGAGGTGGCCAAGTTAATCATCCTGGAACAATTTCTAAACATCCTGCCCCCGCAAATACAGGCCTGGGTCCGCAAACAGAAGATCTCCACCCTAGCGGAGGCTGTGCAAATCACAGAAATAGTGTTGGATGCTGAACTCCCCTTCTGCCCCGTGGTACAGCTAACAAGGCCATGGGAAAAGATGGGGCATCAACCCAGGAGCCAGAATTAAAGAATACTGGCTGGGACTATCAAGGGACCTTGGGCTTGTAGGGAGAGGCTGTGTGGGCCCAATAAGGGTCAGACTCTGGGGAAAAAGACACCCCAGCAGCCCAGGGAGACATTTTTGGAGAGCCCGCTGCTGAAGCCCGGAGGCTCACCCCAGAACTGAGACACAGGGGCATGTTTCTCATATGGACAGAAGGGTCACTTTGCGAAGAACTGCCCCTACGTGGACTGTACTTTTATAGACTGCACGACTACAGATGGGCATTCACTGTACAGTGGAGGGGGGGCCCTGAATCCCGAGATTTTGCGATCCCTGTTGAAGTAGAAGGGATGAGACAGAGGCACTGGTGGACTCAGGAAGCCGCCAGACCCTAGTCAGGGCGGCCCTGGTTAACCTCCACCACTGGCAGGACCAGAACCCAGTCTCTATCCGGTGTGTGCATGGGAATGTAAAAACTTATCCAGGTGTGATGGTTACCCTTACTCTGGGGGGCTGAACAGAGCCTATAAAGGTTGGGGTTGCCCCAAGGTTACCCTATCCAGTGTTACTGGGGAGGGATTGGAAATGGTTTGATGACTTATGGAAAGGAAACCTATCTTAGTAACTAGCCGATCTCAGAGTCATGACGGGGGTAGCCACCTGCAGCTTGGTGACATTTTCCTTTCCCGGACCCAGGGATTTTTAATGCCCAGACTAGAACCCCCAAATCTAGGCAGAAACGTAGGGCAGCAAAGAAAAGGGGTCCCGAAGGGGCCAGTGCACAGCAGGGTAGTGAAGCAAAGGCAGAAGTGGGTCCAGATCCCAAGCACGACCATAATGCTGACTCACCTAACCAAGGGGAAGGCGTGCCATCCCTATTGAAGCAAGATATATTAAAACATTGCCCAGACATTGCCAAAGAACAAAGGGCTGATGGGATACTCAGCCGGGTATACTCTCAGTTGGCTGTTAGGGAAGGGGAGGTGGTAGATGAGAATCGAGCTGCCCGTTATCCTCATTTTGACAGACAAGCTAATATTCTTCAGGTGAAGCTACCTCTGGCTGGAAGCTGCAATACTGAACTTAGGATCTGCAAGAAAGCGAGTTGTGCTCACAACAGAGGGAGGTGAACCTTACAATTTACAATTGTCTTTGGTTTGTAGCAGTTCATCAGAAAAGCTAATATTCTTCAGGTGGAGGCTATTTCTAACTGAAAGGTGAAATAAGGAACTTAGAATTATCAGGAAAGACCGTCTTTCAGTCAACATAGGGAGGTGGAACTTGCTTTACTTTTGTTACAGTTGTTAATATTTTAAGTGCAGGAAGAGTTTAAACCCAGAGGGACTGAATACTTTTATTGTGTCTGTCCTTGTGCACAGCTGACTTGCATGGAATTATTGATTGACTGTTTGCGTTGCAATATTTGTAATACTGTGAGTTATTCACTGGGCTAAGAATTTGTCACAAGTCCTGCAGAGCAGGTTACAGGCTGTGTATCTGACCCAGACAGTGCCCCAGGGGGTGAAAACTATTTTTTGTGTTTATCTCTGTGTGCTTTAAAAGGCTGTTTTGGGGCTGACTGCTTTCAGAGCACAAATCACCAGGCTGTTTTGGGGCTGGGGAGGTTTACCTGTGCCTGACTTGGATGTTTGGATTTTTCTCTGTTTGATTAGCAGGGTATTTTCTCTGTCAAATTGCCATGTAGGGTATCTTGCTGACAGGAAGGCACTCATCGCAACGGTGGGTCAGAGCTTTGTAGAGATTGTTTCGTGAGGGCACAGTTTAGGCAAACCCTACCCACCCTCACCCCACCCACCCTGGAAATAGTTCCTTTATACCTGGGGTTCTGACATCATTTCCTCAAGAGGGCAAGGTGCATATCAGTGCCATATTCTTTCTAGCACACTGCACTGACAATATAAGCATACAAATTGTATACTATATATATTTCTATATATATATTTCTATATAACAAACCAATCACACACACACAAAAATTATAAACAGGAAGGTAGACAGACATGTGGGGAGTAGTGCAATGTAATGGCTGTGGGGCAGCAGTCTTCCGGGAGTCTTTCTGGAGGCTGAAATGCTGCCCTGTTTGCAGACAACTCTCTGCCCTGAGGGAGGAAGTTGTCCATCTTCAGGTCACACTGGACAGTAGTAAGGGAACCTCCCCCATCCAGGGAGCACCAGAGCTACCACCACTGCCTCAGAGGTTGCAAAGAAAGCACAGCAGTTGGACCACAGTGAGCTCAGAGAGGGTGAGGGTGGTGGAACAGAGCATACTCAGTCAGTTGTTCCACTCCATAATCTATACACCATTCTGGGGGACCATAGTTCCTCTATGGATGCACCCGCAGAGGAGACTAAGGAGGTTGCAGACAACTGTCACAAGGGAGACCCACAGAAGGAGGCAGAGGACACCACAGGGAAAGGAAGCAGCTCCTGGTGGGGGACTCAGTTATTAGGGGGATAGAACCGGGGGGAGCAGGGAAAACTGAAGTAAGGTGCCTGCCTAGTGCCATGGCTTGGAAGGATAGGAAGCGCATCCTCAGGATCACGAGAACAGCTGCACGGCAGTCTGAGCTGGATGTCATTGTCCTCCTAGGGACAAATGACTTGGCTCATCATGAGATTAGAGCAGTGCAGGAGGACTTTGTAGAGTTGGGGAGGGCCTAAGACAAATAGCACACACAGTATCTTTCTCCAGAGGTACTGCCTGCCTATGGCATGGGTGGGCGAGTACGTTGCACCATGCAATTTAATGAATGGTTGAAAAGTAATTGTGGAGCACAGGGATTTGGCTTCATCGGGACTGGGGTTCCACCTGGAGGGACACCGGCCTATACTGGCAGGATGGTTTGCATCTGTCCAGGAAGGGAACAAGTCTTTTGGGCAATCTGTTTAAATGCTTCATTGGCAAGCTTTTAAACTAGTCAAGGGGGAGGCACTGATAAGCGGCAGGAAATTCCCAGCCTTCCCCAACAAAAGAGGGTACTAAATGAGAAAAAGACCAAGGTAGAAAGGACAGTGGGGGATGCTGCTACAAAAGGTAAAGCCATTAAAAAATGGAGAACAATGAGTACCAATGCCCATAGTCTTGGGTAACAAAGCTCTTGAATTAGTGGCCTTGATGGAGGAGGAACATTTGGATATCGTGGCAGTCACAGAAACATGGTACCGACAGAACCATGACTGGGACATTAACATACCAGGATATACTATCTACAGGAGGGACAGGGAGGGTAAAAGAGGAGGAGGAGGAGCTCTCTACATAAGGGAAGGAATCAAAGCAACAGAACAAAAGGGTAAACAGGGAGGAGAAGAAGCACTGTGGGTCATCTTGGAGACAGGCAATGGCACCACAGTCTGCACAGGGGTCGTATACAGACCCCCCCCCAGAGGGAGGAAATGGACAAGGAAATGATAGAAAGTATACTTAGAATGGCAGAAAAAGGGGAGATATTGCTGATGGGTGATCTGAATGTGACAGATGTTAACTGGAGTGCAGTTGCAGCAGCCATTTCTAAGAGTGGGGTTATTCTAGATGCCATACAGGGGGCATGCCTTAGAAACTAGTATTGGAACCCACTCAAGAGGGAGCAATCTTAGACCTGGTTCTCAAAATGGAAATGGAGAGGATCACAGGATGTAGAAGGGTAGCCATCTGGGAACTAGCGACCATCGAACAGTATGGTTCACAATAAACACAGCTGTAGAGTCAAGCCATACAAGGGCAAAAGTATTGGACTTCAGGAGGGCAGACTTTGCCAAAATGGGTGAGTGCCTAAGGAATGCACTAGCAAATGGACAGGAAGGAGGGGTGGAAGAAAAATGGGGAATAATAAAAACTGCCATCACAGAGGTAACAATCCTTTGTGTGAAGCAAATAAAACAAAACGATGTAAGAAACCACTATGGTTCTCAAAGGAGATGGCAGTGAAGGTTCAAGAGAAAAAGAAAGCATTCAGGAAGTACAAGGAATCACAGAAGGAGTAGGACAGAGAATTGTATCAGTTAAAGCAAAAGGAAGTTGGGAAGGTAGTCAGAACAGCAAAGGCCCAAACCGAGGAAAATATAGCCAACTCAGTTAGAAGGGAGATAAAACCTTTTATAGGTACATCAGGGAGCGTAGAAAGACCAAGGGAGGGATAATGAGGCTTAATAAAGGGGAGGGTGGGCAGAGGGTGACGGTGAAAAGGCAGAGATACTAAACAAATATTTTTGCTCAGTATTTACAAATGAAGAGGAGGTACCTAAACCAAACAGTAGAAACACTCTGGATACAGAAGTTGATACCAGCCCATTTACAGAAGAAAGGGTTCTGAAAGAACTCTTAAAACTGGAGGTGGACAAAGCAGTGGGGCCTGTTGGGATTCATCCCAAAATTCTAAAAGAACTAAGGGTAGAACTAGTGACACCACTGACTACCCTGTTTAACAAATCATGGGAGGATGGGGTGGTACCTGAGGAGACTGGAGGAGGGCAGATGTGATTCCACTTCACAAGAGTGGGAGCAGAGCAGAAGCGGGAAACTACAGACCTGTTAGTTTAACCGCAGTGATAGGGAAAATGATGGAATCACTTCTGAAGGAAAGATATGTTGAGTACCTAGAGGCCAGAGGGGCACAGGACCCAAGGAAGCATGGATTCACAGCAGGGAGGTCATGCCAGACAAATCTGATAGATTTCTTTGACTGGGTGACCAAAGTAATAGATCAGGGAGGGGCTGTGGACATGGCCTACCTAGACTTGAGCAAGGCATTTGACACAGTCGCACACAAAAGATTAATATACAAGTTAGCCAGTCTGGGAGTGGGTCCCAAGATGATAGCCTGGGTAAAGAATTGGCTGGAGAATAGGGCCCAGAGGGAAACAGTAAATGGAGTCCACTCTGAGGAAAGGTGGGGTTACTAGTGGGGTACCGCAGGGTTCAGTATTAGGACCGGTCCTCTTCAACGTCTTTATAAGTGACATTGCAGAGGGACTGGAAGGAAAAGTATGTCTGTTTGTGGACGACACAAAGATATGCAACAGAGTTGAAGCACAAGGTGGGGTGGAAAGGATGAGAAGGGACTTGGCAAGGTTAGAGGAATGGTCAAATGTATGGCAGCTTAGATTCAATGCTAAGAAGTGCAAGGTAATGCACCTGAGAAACAAAAACCCAAGGGAAGAGTACACAGTGGGGGGTGAGATACAACAACAACAAAAAATGGAAAGGGACCTGGGGTAGTCATATCAGATGACCTAAAGGTGAGCAAGCAATGTGAGAGGGCAGTAAGGAGGGCTGGGGGGATACTGGGATGCATAGGGAGAGGCATCACCAGTAGAAAACAGGAAGTTGTTATCCCTCTGTACAGACAGTAGATGAGACCCCATCTGGAGTACTTTGTGCAGTTCTGGAGACCCAGTCTTCGCAAAGACATAGACAGGGTGGAAGCTGTCCAGAGGAGGGCAGCTAAAATGGTGCAGGGTCTCCACCGGAAGACATATGCAGAGAGACTTAAGGAGCTTAATATGTATAGCCTCGAGGAAAGGAGGGAGAGGGGGTTCATGATAGAAATTTTCAAGTACCTCAAGGGAATCAACAAAGTCCAAGAGGGTAGCATCTTTCAGAAAAAGAGGTGTGCAAGAACAAGAGGGCACAATTTGAAGATGGGGGCGGGGTGGTTCAGAGGTAATGTAAGGAAGTATTTTTACAGAAAGGGTTGTGGATGCATGGAACGGCCTTCCGGAGGAGGTTGTGGAGTCAAAAACAGTGGTGGAATTCAAGCATGCATGGAACAGTCATAAGGCAATTCTAGGGGGTTGGGGTAGGAAAAAGTAGGCTGCTGGTTAACTAGGATCTGCAGCTTATCTATTAGGTAGGAAAATGGGCAGACTGGGTGGGCCAAGTGGTCCTTATCTGCCGTCAAATTCTACGTTTCTGTCCTGTATCAAATTAGTAAAGAGGCCCAAACAAGGGATACCCGGCATCAGTTGCTAATCCCACGAGTCTTTCAGGGGGAAGTACTGCGCCTTGCCCACTCCATTCCAGTGGCTAGGCACTGTGGGGTAGAGAATACCCTAGCCCGACTGTTACCCCGATTCTTTTGGCCGGGCATACATCAACAGGTCCAGGATTATTGTGCATCCTGTCCTGAGTGCCAGTCAGTAGCTCCAAAGAATAATCCCAGGGCCCCTTTAGTACCTTTACCCGTTATGGGAGGCACCTTTTGACCGGATCGGGGTTGTCATAGTGGGACCCCTAGAAAAGAGTGCAGGGGGACACCAATAAATTCTGCTAATTGTGGACTATGCTACCCGGTAACCTGAGGCTATCCCATTACTAAGCATTTTGCCAAAATTGTAGCTCGAATGGTGTTAAAGGTTTTAGCCACATGGGAATACCGAAGGAAATGTTGACAGACCAGGGAACTAACTTTATGTCCCGCCTGACCCAGGAGGTTTGTACCTTGTTGGGAATCAGCTCCATAAGGACCTCAATTTACCATCCCCAGACTGATGGTCTCATGGAGCGATTCAACCAAACTCTCAAAACCATGCTTTGAAAGTTTACAACCATGGAGGTCAGGGACTGGGACACGTTACTTCCCTTACTAATGTTTGCCATGCGGAAGGTCCCTCAAGTGTCTACAGGGTTCGCCCCTTTTGAACTCCTCTATGGGCATCGGCCCCGAGATGTTCTTGATGTAGCGAAAGAAATGTGGGAGAAAACTGATCCCAAGACTGAAAATGTAATGCAATATGTCCTGCAATTAAGGGAAAGATTGAATCGGTGGGGAAATTTGCCCAAGAGAATCTGATGGAGGCTCAACAATGACAAGAGTACTACTATAATAAAGGAGCCCGGTTAAGGGAATATAAACCAGGCGATCAGGTACTAGTGTTGTTGCCAAGTAATCAGAATAAGCTTCTAGCGAAATGGAAGGGGCCGTATGAGGTTACCCGGAGGGTGGGCCCAGTGGACTATGAAGTTTGCCAGCCAGAGAAGCGGAGAGAGACCCAGCTCTACCATGTCAATTTGCTGAAATTCTGGAACCAGAGGGATAAATTATTGATTTCCCCGAACCAGACATGGTGGATCTGGGACCCCAAGTACCAGATGACAATATAGGGACACAAGTCCCAATGGGAGAACAGCTGTCTCACCAACAGAAACAGCAACTAAGGGAGTTGATTAGCCAGTTTTTAGATGTTTTTTCCTTTCTCCCGGGGACGACCCATAAAATAGCCCACCATATAGAAAGAGAGCCAGGAGAGAAAATACGACAGAGACCATATCGCTTGCCAGAAGCCGTTCGTGACATGGTCAAAAAGGAGTTACAGGACATGCCAGAGTTGGGATTAATTGAGGAATCCAGCAGTGACTGGAGTAGCCCCATAGTGTTAGTTCCAAAAAAAGGTGGGGCCACTCGCTTCTGTATTGATTTTCGCAAAGTCAATGCCAGCTCGAAAATCGAGGCCTACCCCATGCCTTGGGTAGATGAATTGTTAGATATACTTGGGGAAGCCAAGTACATCATGATATTGGACGTAACAAAAAGGTACTGGCAAATCCCTTTGACTCCTGAGTCTCGGGGATGGCATTTGCTACCCCTTTTGGACTATACCAGTTCCATACCATGCCTTTCAGCTTACATGGGGACCCTGCAACCTTTCAAAGACTTATGAACCACTTGCTGTGGCCCCATGCCCAGTACACAGCTGCTTACTTGGATGACGTAGTGATCCACAGCATTGACTGGGAATCTCATATTTCCAAGGTGGCATCTGTACTACAGTCCCTCCGAGAAGCAGGGCTGATGGCCAATCCAGTCATGTGTGCTTTGGCCAAAGCAGAGACAAAGTACCTCGGCTACTGTATAGACAACGGAAAGGTGAGACCCTTAGTCAGTAAGGTCCAAGCAGTAGCAGAGTGCCCAGTACCCACCACAAAAACCTAGGTGAGGGCCTTCTTAGGGTTGGCAGGGTATTACTGCCAGTTCATACCGCACTTTTCTACCCTTGCCAGCCCCCTTACAGACCTCACCTGGAAATCTACCCCCACCAAGGTCCACTGGTCAGAGGAGTGTGACCTAGCGTTCACCCAACTGAAAGCGGCACTGTGCAAGGAGCCAGTGTTATGTGGTCCTGACTTTGACTGGACCTTTATCCTACAAACCGACGCTTCTGAAATCGGGATAGGAGCCGTGCTCTCCCAGGAGTTTGACAGCGAGCAACATCCTATTCGCTACCTCAGCCGAAAACTCTTTTTCTGGGAGAAAAACTACGCCGTGATAGAAAAGGAGTATCTAGCGGTCAAATGGGCTGTAGACGCCGTCCGCTACTACTTGCATGGCCATCAGTTCACCCTAGTTACTGATCATGCCCCTCTGCGTTGGCTCCAGGTCGTGAAGGATGACAACCCCCGCATCACCAGGTGGTACTTGGCCCTTCAGCCATTTTCCTTCACGGTGCACCACCGGGCCAGGATCCAGAACGTAAACGCAGACTTCCTGTCCCGGGAGGGGAATGGTCAGGCGACCGACTGTGCCTTTGCAGGGGGGGTGGTATGTGACAGGGTAAACAACACACCGGGACACAAAGGGTTAACCCCTGAGAGGAAACTCGAAGTGTAGGGCCTGCAACAAGCCAGGGGAAGGAAGGCATCCTCTGGTGTGGCCAATTAGGAAGCAGAGAGATAAGGGAGGTGAATTCAGCAGAGTGGGGGGAGAGAGTTGGAAGCTACTGCCTGAGAAGGAGGAACCAGTGCTGAAACAAGAGAGAAAGGTTTAAGCTGTGCAGGGAGCTGTTGAGGAAGAGAGCTGAAGCCTGCTTTGGGAACTAGATGGTGTCTGAAACACAGAACTCTGAACTCAAGAACTAGTGTATCCAGTTGAGCCATTAACAGTGAGTAGAATCAGCTATTGAGAAGTGCTTGAAGACAAGCCTACTCAGGGAAACTGTTGTTGCCTCATTCAGAAATGTATTATACACAAACTGCTAGTCCATATAAAAAGGTAAGAAACTCCTGTTTCAAGTCAGGCTGAAGAACTGTTTTCTGTTGCATTATATGTTTCCTGATCAGACTGGGAAAAGTTGAACTGAATACTTATGATTTTCTGGACTACCACTTTACGTTTGAGAACAATAAAAGGGCAGTTTGTTATATGAACTTGAAGCCCAGCGTTTTGCCTTTCAATATACCATAGACGAGTGTGTCACACAGAGCATATATCTTTTGACGGGCTCTGTTCTTGTTGGCCTATTCTGTGCACCATCTCAGGTGGGTAACTGCATAACACCAGCTCCAGATGGTATACCGTTAGTGGACAGGCTAGAACCCAGTACCTCCTGATCTTCGCAGATCACACACTCAGTCACCCATGGGTATGTGGTCCAAGAAATCAATCAATCAAAATCTTTATTTATCCAGGCGGGCACCATTGAGCAAGGCTCATTTTCAAGATGGACCTGGTCATGAATACGTCAAAGTACAGTACAGAAGAAGGTATACAAAAAGCAATAATATACAAGGAAGAAAAGGTATATACAGTGTATACAGCACAGTACAAGGTTGAAATAAAAAAAAAAAATAGAAAAAAAAAAAACATTATTTTACAATTGAAGAAGTCAGCAGGTGTACAATCAACCATAGGCATACAGGGGTTATAAGCAGAGATCTTTTGAGTGAGGCAGCCGGCAACTACACCTATAGGGGAAAGAGGCCGTGTATGTAGTGGCAGGTTAGAGAGGTAAAGAAGAGGAGGGATATATTACCGATGACTGGGGGAAAAATTGAGCTAAAACCACAGAAAGTAACGATGGCTGTCGTGTACTTGTTTATTATGATAATGACGGAGGAGGGGTAGATAATTGGGACACTACTATGGATGGGGTGGGACTTTAGCCAGCCTGGAGTGGACAGGGAAGGGTGGGTGCAGCAGGAAGAGTTAATAGGGAAAGAGTGAGAGCCAGGGGTAGAAACATGGCGAGCATCAGGATGGAAAGGGGGAGTTGTGGAATTAGTGGGCTAGCAGTGAGGAAAACATTTGCAAGGTGCTTTCCTGTAGCAATCATAGAGCGCCTTGAAATATTCAGGCTAACAGGGCAGCTCAGCTTCAAGTTCCTTTGTAAACCGCTCCACAGTGTGGGTAAAGAGAAGCTTAGAGCAGCTTTGCCGAAACGAGTTTTGACCCTTGGAACTTAGAGGGCAATTAGGGAATAGCTCCTTAGAGCATAGGTGCCTAACACACTCCGGAGAATACAATCTGAGACATATGAGTGGAGCTTGTTGGTCACCGCTCTGAAGGCCCATAGGGCGGCATTTCTATTCCTTCTATAGTGAAGGGAGGTCCAGCCTAACGATGAGTACAGGGGGCAGTGGTGTGTGGAAAGTGGAAGGCCAGTAATGAACCTGATAGCTCTGTGGTACAGGGTGTCCAACTTAACCAGTGCAGAGGCAGTGCAGTGGCTGCAGAGCAGGTCCGCATAATCTATTAAAGATAGGAAGGTAGCTTGAACCAGTTGAATCTTGGCCTCCTTTGTGAGCATGTGGTTAATTCTGTAGAATAGTCCTAATCTTTGCCTTAGTTTCTCCTGTAGTTCTTCAAGATGGTCAGAGAAGGAAAGTTTGTGATCGAGCCAAACTCCTAGATATTTGAATTTAGCTACATACTCTGGTGTTTCTCCAAAGACCATGGTAATTTGTGGGCTAGCTCCCCTCCCAGCAGGAATTGCCGCATGCAAGGAGGGGAAGAAGAGCATGGCTTTTGTCTTTTTCGCATTGAGCAAAAGCTTTTTGTTTATGAGCTGGTATTGTGGAAGGTTAAATTCAGCTTGGAGGTCTTCACAGGGTGCTTCTGGCATGGGATGACTCAAGTACAGTACAGTGCCGTCCGCGAATAAGTGGATGTTG
The DNA here is from genome assembly GCA_016271365.2 of Neoceratodus forsteri. Lineage (NCBI taxonomy): Eukaryota > Metazoa > Chordata > Ceratodontiformes > Ceratodontidae > Neoceratodus > Neoceratodus forsteri. The sequence continues at coordinate 1,737,758,366 of CM057449.1, forward strand.
ACTTTTTTGATGGGGTCATTGATGTTGTTAATGTTGACTGCAAAGAGGAGGGGACCAAGGATAGAGCCCTGGGGCACGCCACTTAGCATATGTTTTAATGGAGAAAGATCACCTTCAGCTTTAGCCTGCTGTTTCCATTCTCCGAGGTAGTATGCAAACCAGCACATAGATTTATGGTCCAGGCCTAAGGTGCTTAGGGAGGAAAGAAGCAGGTTGTGATCGACTGTGTCGAATGCCTTACTGAGATCCAAGAAAACAGCACAGACATGCTTCTTGTTGTCAAGGTCTAGGAGCCAATCATTGGTCACCTTAGCTAGGGCTGTTATGCTGCTGTGCTTTGATCTGAATCCAGACTGAAGCAGGTTTACTAGGCTTCTGGATTCTAAGTATACCCCTAGCTGGCCACACACTATTTTTTCTAGTAATTTTGACAGGATGGGGAGGAGGGAGCTCAGTCTGTAATTATTTAGATCGCAGGGGTCACCTGCTTTTAATAGAGGGATGACATGGGCTATTTTCCATTTGGGGGAGAGGCTACCCTGGGAGAGTGGCATGTTGAATAGGTGGGTGATTGGCACCGCAAGCACATGGTAGGCACATTTCAGATAGTATGGCTCTATGAAGTCGGAGCCTGCTCCCTTCCTATTGTCCAGTTGCAGCAGTGGATCTTCCACCTCTTTTAGAGAGACAGACAGGAGGGAGAAGGCCTCCTCGGTAGAGGGGGACTTGTGGGTTGGTGGGCCCTAAGCTGTGCAGAGGGCATTGGCAGGAGAAGTGTCAAATGCTAGCCCTGCCATTGCAAAATGGTTATTGAGGGCTTCCAGTATCTCCGATCGGTTAGCGATAACGCTGCCACTGATCTTAATTTTTGCTGGAATGGAATTACCAGGTGCGTGTCCAGACATGTCTTTTAATGTTTTCCACAGCTTTGAAGGATTTCTTGAGGCAGAGTCTAGCTCCGAACGATAGTAGGTGGCCTTCGCTGCTCTGACCAAGTTGGTGCACTTGTTACGTGCTCTCTTAAAAAGACACCAGTCCGAGTCGTTCTTGCTTCTTCAGGCTTTTTTTCCATAAAGTATCCCTTTCTAGCAGGAAAGCTTTGAGCTCAGGTGAGAACCAACGGCAGGTGCTGCTCCTGACCCGCACCTGAACCAAGGGTGCATGCTTATTTAAAGCCTCACTTAAAATATCATAAAAAGTGGTATAAGCCCTGTTAACCGTTTTGGCTAGGAAGAATTCCTACCATCGTGGTGAATGTTTCAAGTCGTGGACATAAGCAAACAAATCAAAGTTGTGTTTGCACCTCTTGATAGAGAACTTTGCCACAAACTGTGGGTTGTGCACGGATCTAATGGTGGTGATTATACAATGATCGGTTAATGTCTGAGAAAATGTTCGACATGAGAGAACAGGTGTGGCTTGCTAACCAAAATGACATTTAAGAGGAGCTGTTGTTAAGGTTCTTTTATTTGGGCTAGAGGCTGCACATGAGCCGTACCCAGCCCTAGAGTGTCAAAAAGGATTTCAAGGGAGCTGATGCACTTGATAGCCAATCGTAGTTCAGGTCGCCAAGAATAATGGTTTACAAGGAACTGAGCCCCAGTACGGAACTGAGGTGAGACAGGAGATGAGGCCCGGCAGAAGGGGGCCTGTAGCAGCCTATTACACAGAGTGCACTGGAAGGAGAAAGTTCAGTCTTTAGGGTCAAGCACTCTAATTTTTTGGGGGAGGATGATGCGTCTATGCATGCGGCTGAGTATTTGTCCCTTACATAAATTACCACCCCACTTCCTCTTGATTGCCTATCTGCTCGGAAGAGTAAAGAATTTGGGATATTGATTTCATCGTCTGGGGTGGCTGGCCTAAGTCAGGTCTCAGTGATCACCAGGACGTCGGGTAGGGTGTGGCTCACCCAAGCCTAGATAAGGGTGAACTTTTTCAGCAAACTACAGGCATTAAGATGCATAAAAGACATTCCTTTGCTACCTTCCAGGTCTGATGGAGAAGCAAAGGTTGTCTAATGGTCCTGGGCTGAGTTCAACATTGCCTGAGCACAATAGTAAAAGAAGCAGGATTCTTTTTAAGGCAGTGCACTGTAATTTCTAAACACTCTTTTTTGGGCGATAGGGGAGGCGGTGTTGATGGGTAGGCCTGTACCCACTCCTGGTGTTATACTGGCCTAGTGTTGCAGCCATTAGTGTCCTGGCAGAAATTTGCCATGAGTAGGAAGTCTCAAGTCTGGATGGGGAAGTAATCTGCAGAGGCAGCTCGGGAGATGTCCCACTCCCCAGCTGAGAAGCCCAATAGTCCAGAATGGCTACCTGAAAGGAGCTGTTGGATGCAGGACAGGGAGAAGCGCAAGGGTCATTCCACTTTGGGGAGGGATGAGGGTTTTGAAGAATTGAGCTGAGCGCTAGTAAAGCTAGTGACACACCAAGGAACCAGCTGTAATTTCCCATGGTAGATCTAAACGCCACAACAGCCGTCAGTAAACGCCACTAAAAGTCTAGACCAATCGGTGATCAGGTGTCATAAGTTCAAAATCCTTTTGTTGGCTGAGAGGTGTTTTTGGCGCTGAACGTACCTGTGGAGCAACTCTTTGCAGCTGAGCCAGTGAGGTGGTTCAAGGCTGCAATCCGGTGTGGCAAGATTGGTCTGTAGCTTTCGTTTCTCTTTCTGGCCCTGCTCCACCAGTACAGAGTGGGAGTGGGGGCAGGTGTTTAAGTCTTGCAGCCTTAGTGGATGAGCATGGTTCGGCCTGAGAAACAGGCAGAAAAACCCCGGGGATGGTCCTCGGAAAAAGAGGTATCCCAGGTCCACTAGAGCAGAAGAGGAAGTAGAAAATATAATGCATTTCCTCTTTAACAGAAAAGACTGCTGTTGTAGCCATCTAGTGGCTATGTAGTATAATTTGCAAATGAGAAAGTAGACAAAAACAAAACAAAAAATTAAATTCTTGCTTTACAAAAAAGGATAGTCTCCATGACTATCACACGTTCAGCTTAGCAGGCAGTTAAGCAATCACGGGGGGAGACTCATAAATAGGACATCTTACTTCGTGGGGGCTCTTGCAACAGGCAACACTGGTAGGACTTAATCGCCAGGATCACACAGAAAACTTCTAGCTAGCAGTCTACAACAGGGGACCACCCCTGACATTGGTATGCCAACATCCACCTATGGTATGAAAGAGGCGGTCCTCCACCTCAGTTCTTTTCCAGCCATCGACCTACCACATCGGACCTCTACGGATGTCTGCTTCAGTTGACCACCATTTTTCTCACTCTGTAACTGTATTTTTTTTCTTTATTTCTTCGCCAAGGTAATCATTTATGTAGTGCTTTCTTGCATTTGTGGATGTCTTTTTGTCTTGCTTTGTCTTCAGACTGGCCTTCGAAGTGTGCTTACAGCAAGCAACTTCCCTCTAAGGATGGCCACTCTTCTTTCCTGCTCTTCTTAGGCCCTGACCATGACATTAAGGCCTGCCAGCATTACCCAGACTTCAATCAGGCCACACAGAGACGCCATTTGAAGACCCTACAGAGCTTCTTGCTGCAGCAGAAGTTAGCTGCAATGGAGAAGAAGCTTCCGGGCAAGAGTTCCTCCTTTTCCCCAGCTTCCAGGGCTTCGACTTCTTCCCCTGCCCAGAAGGAGAAGTCATCCTCTGGGAAGCATAAGCACTGGGACAAGCACAGGGATTGGCCCTTGCCAGCTTCCCGCTCTTGGTCACTGCATAAGCCGATGTCCGCCTCCGGGTCTTCCTCCCGTGAGAGGTCGGCCCCTCCTCCCCTGGCACCCCTCTCCTCTTCAGGGTTGCCAGTGGTTCAGCCCTCCCTCACCTCTGTCTCAGGTGGGGGCTCGGGGCATCAGACTTCTTCCCCTGCCTCTGTTGCTCAGGCCCTTGTATCCAGCAGGTCCTCACCAAATGGCTTGACTGGGGATTCTTCCTCAGGCAGTGGGTCCTTGCCCGTCATCCCCCAAGTCCTGGCATTGCCTACGTTGGTCCCCGACTCATGGGCCAATACTGGTAAGCGATGCCTGGAGTGAGTGCTCACCTGCTTTTCACAGGCAACTTCGCTGCCTCCATTAGGAGCTAGCTCCCCTTCGCAGGAGCCCGCATCCCCTTCAGCGTCTGCACCAGCTGTTTTGCCTGACAGACGTCAACCTTTGCCTGTCTGGCCGACACCTGCCCTCCCAGTGTTGATGCTGATGATGTCTCGGCCATCGTCACCGTCGCCTGAGCCTTCACCAGCTGGCCCTTCGAGCAACTCTCAGCCAACACCTGAGAGACTGGTGCCAGGTCTCCCGACGCCTCAGGGACTGGTGCCAGGGACTCCGATGCCTCAGGGGCTGACAACTAGTTACCTGGCGCCTCAGGGACCGATGCCTGGGTACCTACCACCCTAAGGACCAATGTCAGATTACCCAATGCCTGGCTACCCGACACTGCCTCCCCAGTATCCTTATACTCCACCTCCTCCGGTGGACTATAATGCACTTTTCTCAGCATGGTGGGCCTTCATGAAGGACAAAGAGACCCCCAGGAGGTCCCTCCACTCCGCCTCCCTGGGACCCTGTTCGTAGAGACTCGGACTGTGCTGATAACAGCTGTCCATGGTCTCCCAGGCCTTCTCCTTGTAGTACAGACTGCTGTAAGGAGGAACGTCACCCTCTGACACTGGTTCCAGATAGTGACACCACGAGTGGAGGTTCCTCCCCTTCCTCTGGCAAAGATTCAGATGACTCTAGGGAGCCCTCTGATCCTGAAAACCTTAAGGAGACTCCTAGGTCTCCCCCTGACAATCTTACCTTTATGGACATTATGAGGCACATTCAGTCCCTGATGGATTGGGAAATCGAAGAGTTAGAGCCCAAGCAATGCCGTCTGCTGATCTATCTGCTCAGAAAGGAGAGACTGCTTTTAGTGGTGCCACCTCTTATAGAGTCGTATGAGGACATTACCAAGGCCGCTTGGAACCATCCTTCCTCCACTCCGGCCTTAGCTAAGAAGGCCGACCGCCTTTATCATGTCCCCATTGGCAAACCCTGTTTGGGGGAGCAACCGGAGGGGAACACGGTGGCCGAGATCTAGGCCTTGGTGGCGTCGAACTGGCTGGGACTTAACCCTGGGAAGACTAGTGTTGGGCTTGGAGCCTCCAGTGAAAAGCTGGGGCTTGTCATAGGCCCAACTGAACAGGAGGTTTCATTATGGGTGAAGAATCTGGGTATTGTATTTGACAGCGAGCTGACATTTGATATGCAGGTGTCAGCAGTTGTCTGGACCGGATTTTATCATCTCCAGAACATCGCCCAGATCAAGCCCTTTGTTTCTCCTGAAGACCTGGCCACACTGGTTCATGCTTTTGTTACCTCGAGACTCGATTACTGCAATGCCTTCTACCTCTGGGTCGGAGGTGGTGCACGGTGGTGCCTGCAACTGTTGCAGAATGCAGCGGCACGGGTGTTGACTGGTCATTCTAGATTTAGTCATATCACCCCAGTGCTGTGCAAACTGCATTGGCTACCAGTGCGCTGGCGCATCACCTTCAAGGTAGGCCTCTTGACCTACAAAGCCCTACATGGATTGGGTGTGGGTTACTTGAAAGATCTCCTGCACCCCTACGTTCCATCTCGCCCCCTCAGATCAGCTACTGGTGCTCTCCTGGAGATCTCTAGAGCAAATTTGAAGAGCTCTGGGGACCAGGCATTTGAGGTGGCTGCCCCAATGTTATGCAATTTGCTGCAGGGGCACGTCCGGGAGACACCGTCTATTGCAGTCTTTAAGCAACATCTGAAAACGTTTCTGTTTGCACAGGCTTTTAGGGTCTGAGGTGGCCATCTTAGATAATTGAATGGGTTCAGTTGTTTCTTCTCTGATTTTTATGCATGTTTTTATTACTGTGCCTGTTCTTGTTTTGTATTTTTGTATCTGTAACATTGTTGTAAGGGCGTTCTGAGCCTTCGGGGAAGGGTGCCCTAAACAAATAAAATTTGCTACTGCCTACTACTCATGAATGGGCTCATGATCGCACCAAGACACCTAAGCATCTCATTACTCACTCTGCTGATAAGGGGTCTTGCCAGGTTGACCAGTTTGGCTACTCTAGCCATCCGAACCTAGAATTATCTTGCCCACATGGTGCAGTATCAAAATGCACTGTGATAAAAGGCTCTGGAACTGGTGCAGACCCTCCCAGAGGATTCGACTAAGACCCAGCTGATCCAGGTCCTCAAATCAGGCTCGGACATGGGCAATCAAGTGTTCTGGGCAGCATATGATACGGTAGATGCCACCGGGCAGGCAAAAGTCAGAGGAATCTGCATCTGCCGGCATTCCTGGCTCGGGGTATCAGGATTCTCACCCAATGTGCAGGCAAAGATCCTGGTTGCCCACTTTCCGGGTCCTGTCCCCTTTGGCAGACACACCCAGGATATTATTTCTCACCTCTAAGAGTTGGGCAAGGCCTTGCGGTCGATACAGTTCATGTATCATTCCCAGCCCAAACGCACCCAGCACCAGTCCTTTTGCTGGACCCCTAGACAGCAGTCCAAGGATCAGCAGCCCAGAGGTGCCTTTAGGTGCAAAGATGCCACCCATTGAGCTGGAACCTCTGCCCCTAGGGCCCCCAGAGCGTCCCCAGCTGCTCTGCCCACCCTTGCTGCGAATGCAGGACTCTTTACCCAACCTCCTCTCCTAGCAAGTAGCCTTGGGGGAGGTGTTGGGGGGGGGGAGTTGCTTTTCCCTATACCTAGATGGGTGGCACACCACGACTTCAGACCAATGGGTACTTCAGATGATGGAAAGGGGGTACACTCTGAAGTTTTTGGAAGTCCCTCCGGACAGTCCTCCTTTGCATTCCCATTACCCTCAAGCCCACGTTGCCCTCATTCAGGAGGAGATTCAGGCGCTTCTGGACAAAAAAGCCATATAACCCATCCCACAGGCACAAAGAGGGAAAAGGTTCTACTCCCACTTCTTTCTAGTTCCAAGGATCTGAGACCGATTCTAGATCTCAGCCACCTGAACCTTTATACAGAGTACAAGTGCTTCAGGATGGCCACTCTTCATGGCCTGATACCCCTCCTCCACCAGGGAGAATGGCTATGTTTGCTGGACATGCAGGATGCCTAACTCCATATCCTGTTTTTTCCACCCCACCGTCGGTTCCTCCATTTTTGTTTTCTAGGGAACCATTTCCAGTTTTGGGCCTTTCCTCTGCCCCCTGGAGTCTTTACCAAGTGCCTGGCAGTGCAGCTGCGGTCCCTCACTGTCAGGGGCACTTTCTTTACCTGGATGACTGGCTGTTAATAGACCCCTCCAGGGTACAGTTAATTCGAACTCTGGATGCCACTCTCTGCTTGTTCCAGACTCTAGGGGTTACTGTCAATCTTCCCAAGTCACCTCGTTCGCTGAGCCAGCAACTCTAGTACATAGGGGCACTTCTTGATTCAGCACAGGGAAGAGCCTTCTTGCCCCAAGACAGGGCGGAACATCTAGTGGTGCAGGCTTGGTTGGTCTCTTCCTCTCGTCAGGTTCCAGCCAGGTGCATCCTGTGGCTTCTGGGACACATGGCAGCTGCTATATCCACAGTTCCCCTGGCCCACCTTCACATGAGGGTGATCCAGTGGACCCTTCGAGCCCAGTGGGACCAATGCTCCAATGACTTGGACCAACAGGTTTTGGTCTCCAGTCCGGTGAGGTGGACTCTGGAATGGTGGCAGAACCCCTCCAGTCTCCTCAAGGGAGTTCTGTTCAGGACAGAGTTTCCACAGCAGATTCTTACGACAGATGCCTTGGGCCTGGGTTAGGGTGCCCATTTGGCCGACCGTCAGACTCGGGGGGGGGGGGGTTGGTCAGAGTGCGAGCAGCAGCTCCACATCAATGTTCTGGAAATGCGGGCATTCCTTTACGCCATGCAGACCTTTCAGACACGTCTTCTTTCAGGACCTCTCCTAGTTCAGACAGACAGTATGTCAGTCATGTTCTAGATCAACAAACAAGGGGGAACTCATTCTTACCCTCTTTGCAGGGAGGCCATGAGAGTTTGGTATTGGGCCATACAGCATAACTTGGATCTAGTTACAGTACATGTTCCAGACATCCAAAACGTCCTGGCTGACAGCCTAAGCAGGTCGCGATTGAGAGTTCATGAGTGGGAACTTCTACCCTCTGTGGTAGAGGACCTTATCGACAGGTGGGGCCATCCAGTGCTGGACCTTTTTGCGTCCCCACTCCACGTAAAACTGCCCAATTTCTGCCCGCTTGATCCAGGTGTAACCCCCAGGTGGCGCTATCCCAAGGGCTACTACCCCTGCCTGACTGACTACTGACAGGTTGAAGGGCCTAGATCCAATGGCGAGTGCCTCCACCCAGAGGTCAGGGTTTGCAGTAGTTAAACTAGCTTGGTCACAGCCCTCTGGGACACTGTAACCCCCCACTTTCCTTCCCACTAGTGGCCCACACAATGCATCAGGAATATCTTCACAATGTACATTTACCCCCAAGACTGGCTCTGTCGACTGGACGCTGGGGACCCCCTGTAAAACAAGATGATACAATGCAAAAGCCACAGTACAATACTTTAACATAAACGAATACCTCAGACAGTGTAACTTTGCTGAAACAAACAGATCTGATTTATTTAGGGATCTGTAACAAGGAAGGGGGAAATCGGGTTAATTAGGTTAAACACATTAATAATCACAGTACTGTGTGCATATTCAGAGTCCCAAATTGTCACTTTCACTGGGTAACCAGGATGGGGGGGGGCTAGCGAGGATCGGTGCAGCTGGTTGGGGCCCTGTGATGGAAAAAACACTGGCACAATACCCAAATTGTAATCCGGAGCCAGTTGGCTCAGTTCGTGAAGAAATGAAAAAAAAAAATAAAAATTAGATGATACACTTGCAATTCGATAAACAGGTGGCAGGGAGCTACCCTGCTTTGTACTCACAAACTCAGTGCGGGAACTGGATGGAAGGTAGATTGTCCTGGATTGCCAGGAGGAGCAGACCATGTGGACAAGGTCCTTGTGACTGGACCCCACTGCAGTTTGGAGCAAATGGATGTAGTCTGGATTAAGATGGGGTTTACTTCCAGCTTCATGCACTCAATTCACTGTACAGGGGGTTTGAAACGCAATTCCCTACAAGCACTACATACATTTATATATAAAAGGAAAGTACTATACCAGGCAGACTGCCTCTCTATCCCGATTGCAATTACTGCACAATACCCGGGAGAACACACAGCAGATTAAATTCCTGACAGACCGAGCGTGATTCAACAATTTCTCCAGTCTTCTACAGGGTGAGCCTGGTTTCTACTCTTCAGATCTACTTGATTCACTTCACAGGTCGGATTCAGTCCAAACAGGCACTTGCACAAGCTGCAGACCGAAACTTAGGGCCTTACATGCGATTCCCACGCTAAAACTACACACCGAAGAAGCACACAGCTCCTTGTCTTTCACTGCCCCAACTCATCTGATCTTTCCAGTAGACAGAGCTGGGCATTTCCTTTGAGTTCCTCCCAGTTCAGTTGGCTGGTTTGGCTGTCACTCACAGTAAACTCCCCCTGCTGGTGGAAAAAAGGTGCCGAAGTCCAAACTACAATTCCCAGAAGCATTGGCCATACAGTACATAGGTGGCTGGCTCCACAATGAGAGTCCAAGTTCTGATTTGCCAGCAGCAGGCTCAGTTTCAAAGGTCCCCCAAAACTGATTGGTCCAGTTCAGCAGTTCAAAACTAGAATGGGGGACTAGGCAAATACAGTTCTGACTGCAAAGAAAAGCAGGTTAGACAAACTGTATTTTCGTTATTACTCTAAATGATGTCTGGCAAACAGTTACATCTTTGAAAAGTGCTCACTCTGCCCACTTAGTGACGGCAGAAATGGAGCGATTTGGCAGCAGCTCAAGTGGGACTCCAGCAGGGAAACACACAGACCCCCATCCAAATTAATTATGTCTACAGGCAGACAGCTCTTAAAGAGACAGTACCAGAGGCTCTAAAAGCACTCACAGATAAACGGCTTAGACACCGAACACCATCCAGGCTTGGAGCATTCAAGTAAGCTCCTGGAAGACTTTTGGGAACCCCCATTTGCAGGGGGGTTACACCAGACCTGGTGTTTTCTGGTGCAGTGTGTTGTCCCTCTCCTGGACAGGGAGGTTTCTGTACACCTTTCCTCCCTTTCTGCTTCTGCAGAGAGTTCTCAAGTTACAGTCAGAGGGAGTGGAGATTATTCTAATAGCTTCTTACTGGCAGTGTCAGATATGGTTTCCACTACTGCAGCAACTGGCAGTGGAACCTCCAGTGCCCTTGCCCCTGTGCTCTGACTTGCTGTCCCAGGAGCAGGGCACTCTGGTCCATCTGGACCTCAAGCCACTACATCTTCATGTATGGCTTCTGCAGACTTACCTGTTGCCCGCTTTGGAGTTTCCTACCAGTTGGCAGATGTCTTAGTGACTGCTAGGAAACCTTCCACTAGAGCCACTTATGCTATGAAGTGGAAGTGCTTCTCTATTTGGGCTGCCGCTCGGCACTTCGATCCCTTCACCTGTCCGGTGAACCTCACCCTAGAGTACCACCTTTCGCTCTCGGAATCTGGTTTGGGTTACTCTTCACTTAAGGTTTACCTTTCTGCCATCTCTGTGTACCATGCAGCTGTTGAGGGCAAAACTATTGCCCAGCTGGAGCTTTCTTGCACTTTCCTGCGGAGTATTCTACATTTGAAGCCTCCCATTAGGGGCCCTGTCCCGCCATGGGAGCTTTTGTTTATTCTAGAGAAGCTTACTCTGCCTCTCTTTGAGCCAGCTGCAAGCTGTGAGCTACGCCTCCTTTTGTGGAAGGTGTATTTTTGGTTGCCATTACTTCTGCCTGGAGGATTTCTGAGCTTCAGGCTCTGATGTATAAAGAGCCTTATTTATTTTTTCACAAAGACAGGGTGTCTTTGCATTCAAATCCTAAGTTTTTACCTGCGGTGTCTGAGTTTACAGTGAATCAAGACATCCACCTGCCTGTTTATTATCCAGAGTATTCCAGTCAGGGGAGGCCTTACTTCATACTATGGATGTTCATCGAGAGCTCTACTACTGCTTGGATCGTGCCCGTCTTATTAGAAAAATTGGTCAGTTGTTTGTTTCATTCGCCCCCAAGGGTGAAAGGGCTCCTGTTTCCAAACAGTGTTCGTCTAAGTGGTTCGCTAACTGTATTGTTTATTGCTACTGCAAGTACGACAAGTCTTTGCCAGGACTGGTCAAAGGCCATTCTGCCAGAGACATGGCTGCCTGAGTTGCCTCTTCAGGAATGTGTTCGCTGCAGACATTTGTGCAGTCGCCACTTTGAGTTCTATCCATACCTTCATCAGACATTACAGTTTGGACATGGCCACTAGGCGCAGGGCAGGCTTCGGACTTGCAGTCCTTCAGGGCTTCCTTTACTGAATGCCTTCAGCTTGTTGCTTCCTCCTTCCTACTGACGGATCAGTTCCACCACTGCTTGGGACTCAGTCCTACCCGGTGTTGCCTGCTGCAAGAGCCTCCTCAAAGTAAGATAGTACAGTTACATAAGAACTTACCTTAACAGTAGATCTTCAAGAGGAGCTCTTGCAGCAGGCATTGCTTATCCTCTCTCCTGCCCTCTAATTGCTCTCTTTCCTTCTTAGCTACTCTGCTTTCCTCAGTTTTGAGGAACTGCCTCAGTTCTACATTTTCTGCCTGTGCTGTGGTCTCCAGCGGAAGAACTGAGGTTGGGCTGGGAGACCATCCCTTTTATATGTAACCCCCCTGCAAATGGGGGTTCCCAAAAGACTTCCAGGAGCTTGCTTGAATGCTCCAAGCCTGAATGGTGTTTGGCGTTTAAGCCATTTATCAGTGAGTGTTTTTTAGAGCCTCTGGTACTGTCTCTTTAAGAGCTGTCTGCTTGCAGACATAATTAGTTTGTATGGGGGGACTGTGTGTTTCTCTGTTTGAGTACCACTCGAACTGCTGCCAATTCACTCCATTTTTGCAGTCACTAGGAGTACAAAGGGAACCTATCTGAAAGATGTAACTGTTTGCCAGAAATAATTTAGAGTAATAATGAAAATACAGTTTGTCTAACCTGCTTTCTTTGCAGTCAGAACTGTGTTTGCCTAGTTCCCCATTCTAGTTTTGAACTGCTGAACTGGACCAATCAGTGTGGGGTAAGCTAGCTCTAAAATGGTGCCTTGGACGAATCAGAACTTGGACTCATAATCTGAGCCAGCCACAAGAGGATTGTATGGGCAGTGACTCTGGGAGATGTAGTTTAGGCTTCGGCGCCTTTTTGGACCAACAGCAGCAGTCTATTGTGAGTGACAGCCAATCCATTCAAGAACTGGGAGGAACTCAAAGGAAGTGCCCGGTTTTGTCTGTTGGAGTTTCAGTTTAGCTCTGGCAGTGAAGGGGAAAGAAACCCTGTGCTCCTTCAGTGCACAGTTTCAGTCAAAAAACGTGTGTAAGGCCCAGAGTTCCGGTCTGCAGCTTGTGTAACTGCTTGTTAGGACTGAATCAGGTCCTGTGAAGAGAATCAAAGGATCTCTGAAGAGTAGAAACCAGGCTCACCCTGTAGAAGACTGGAGAAATTGTTGAATTGCACTCGGTCTGTCAGGAACTGAATCTGTTGTGTGTTCTCCGGGTATTGTGCAGTAATTGCGATCGGGATAGAGAAGCAGCCTGCCTGGTATAGTACTTCTTTTTACCATATAAATGTGTGAGGAGGCTTGTGCAGCTCAAGTGAATCCTGCTGCCATTAAAGGACTTTGCCTGTGACTGTTTACCATATAAATGTGTGAAGAGTCTCGTGGAGCTCAAGAGTAGCACTGCTGACGTTGAAGGACCCTATCTTGTTTGGAGGTCGTGAGTACTAATTCAGAGTCGCTCCCTGTTGAATTGCCACATTAAATCCAAATGGAATCACTGTACTGCTGACTGTTTAAACTCATTTTCTTTTCACTGTGTGAAAGGGCCCTACCAGCTGCCACAGTTTGGACTAGCCACTAGGGCTTGGGTACCCAGGGACAGTAACTGGTAGGGATAGGCCTGCACAGAGCCATAGAGTAGATAGAAAGTGATAAGCTAATTAACCTGATTTCCCCTGTCCTTGTTATATTCCCCTAAATAAATCAGAGCTGCTTGTTTCAGCAAAGTTATACTGCCTGAGTATTTGTCTATGTTAAAGTACTGTACTGTGATTGTTGCACTGTATCTTATTTCACAGGAGGTCCCAGTGCGGAACTAGTCCTGGGGGTAAGTGTATACTGTGAAGGTAATTCTAATATATTTGTGGGCCACTAGTGGAAGAAAGGGGGGTTGCAGTGTCCCAGAGGGCTGTGACCAAGTTAGTTTAACTATTGCAAACCCTGACCTCTGGGTGGAGGCACCCACCATTGGATCCAGGCCCCACAACCTGTTAGTGGCAAATCAGGCAGGGGTAGTAGCCCCTGGGATAGCGCCATCTAGGGGTTACATCTTGGAGGCTCCGCTGGGATTGTGTGTCCTCTAGTGGCCATATTTATGAACCACTGTTAAGAAAAAAAATGGGTACCCGACAGAAGTGGCTGTGCACCGGCTGGTGGAGTGGTGTACTGGGAGGAGATTGACCCCAAAATGCTATGCTTATCCTGGACATCCCCTGGGTATCAATACGGACACTGTACAGGGAGTACTTTCAGGTGGAAGGTTTACAAAACCCTGTGGTGGTGGGTCGGCATGCTAATCTGCTCACCCACACTTTCCTGGCCCTAGTAGAGTTTAAGGATCCCATAGATAGCTCCAAAGTGCCACAGACCATTACCCCAGAGGGAGCCCTCACTGCCTGGAGAGTGATAACTAAGTACAGTAAAGACCGGGGGGGGAATGAGCCCCCACCACTGTCTGAAACTTTTGAGGAGAAATTTGCTAAATGGTTGCTGGGGGAAGGGAAAACTGTGGAGGACTTAAAGAAACTATTCTTGCCACCTGAGGTGTTCCTCCCCAACACCCTCTCCCGCTCCAGTACCCGTAATGGTGGCTGAACCAATGCAGGCTCCTATTTCTGCACCTGCCATTAGTCACGACTCTTACCAAAGGTTGAGGATCTTCTCTGGCACCCTCCCACCCCCAAGGGAGGATGACTGGGAGACCTGGATAGACTATGTTGCCCCAAGTGCTAGAATGGCAATGCTCGGAAGCGAGCGAAGAGGGTTAGTGAGAGCCTCCGAGGTCCTGCCCTGGCTACCATCCATGCTAAACGGGCCAGTAACCCTGAAGTGACTGCACAGGCCTATCTTGAGGCCTTGGAGAAGTGTGTATGGGAGCCCAGATTCTGATGAGGATCTGTGGTGGAAGTAAGAAATGCACAACAGTACCAAGGGAGTTGTTGTCTGTGTATGTATCTCGGCTGGAAAATTTTTGCAAGAATGCCTCAGAAAGGGTAGTTTGCCAGCGATTGAAACTGGACCGAACCAGGCTGGACAGGATCCTTAAGTCTGCCCCCTTCTCAGAACTGCTGTTGCTTCAGTTCGCCTGGCAAATCGACTGGAATCCCCACCTCCTATGATGAGTTAATGAGAGAAATTAGGAGTTGAGAAAAGGCGACCTCGGGAGGGACCTGCACCAATAGCTGCGGCTACGACCGAGTGACTGAGGTGACCCATCAAGTGAAGTTCAGGGCAGAGGTTGACAGTCAATGAGTGCTCTGACAAGGAAAAGATATGCCACAATGGAGGCGAACTGTTGAGAGAGATCGGGAATTCAAAAACAGTCCTTTATGAAGGCCACGCCTGCAAGTACAGGCCCTGACCTATATCCGACTGCATCTGCTATGGGGTGGGGTACCCACCCATGTATCTCCTACTGATAACAGCTCCAAACTCAATTCCTTGACCATGGAAGTGGAGAAACTGAGGAGATGTCTCCAAATGCTTATCACGCCGCCAGACAGAGATGGCACCAAGGTTTCCAGTTAGTAATACCCCGCTCTGGCTCCCAGTGTGGCCTCGGCCAGCTCAAACTCCAGAAAATATGTTTTGCTATAATTGTGGGAAGGATGGGCACATGAAAAGAGAATGCCGGTCCCCAAAGACACTGACAAAGTTGCATATAGGCTACAAGGAGGCTTGGGAGAACAAATCAGTGGTTAAGGAGTGCACGAAATGATCCCAGTGAGGGCACCAAAATGCTAATTCACGTCCTTTTGTGGCAAGGTCAGTTGCCCAGACCCCCACTACCGCCTCTCCAGACAGGTCCAGAATAGTGGGTCCTCCATGGAGACCACTGTAAAGTTGAATGGAGTGTCTACAAGAGCTGTATTAGACAGTGGCTCCCAAGTGACAATTATGTTCCAGGATTGGTATCAGAAGCATTTGTCAGGCGTGCCCTTACAACCATTAGAAGGACTGCATGTATGGGGGTTAAGTGAGGAAGGCTTACCCTATTCCAGGTATATCCGAATTTGGCTGTCTTTCCCCACCTCTGTGGCTGGAGTGGCGAACAAGTAGAGACCCTAGCCTTAGTGTGTCCCCACTGGACTGTATGATGGTGTCCCTTTGTTGATTGGAACAAATGCTCATATGTTCGGAAAGCTGGCACAGTTATGTTATGAAAACATGGGTCAAAGACTAGTAGAGCTTTAAGAGTTCGGCTTTAATTAAGAAGGCCTATGAGGCACAGAGAGATGCTGAAAAAATAGAACCAGGGGAACCGGTCGGAATTGTATGGAAGAAGGATCCTGAGTCTCTGATCCTGGCCAAATGCCCAGTGTACCTTACAGGAGAGGTCCATATCAGAAAGGATGTTAAGAATAAAATATTAATGTTGGATGCACCAGGCGATGGAAAATTGCCAGAGGGACTGCTGGTCAAGCCTAGTATTTTGCCGCTAGAGCCCATGCTTATGCCAGAAGGGTAATGGTCCAAGTTCATAATGTGTCTGAAAGAGACATTCGAGTAAATAGAGGTTGCATCCTGGCTAATGTGCATTGTGCAGACACTGCAGTGCTACCCAGCAGCAAGAGTTTGAGGAAGAATGACAGAGTAATGCCTGACTTGTTTGATTTGGCGACTCCGTTGCCAGCTGAATGGAAAGTGAGGATCAGTGAGAAGCTTGCCCAGAGAAACCAGGTGTTTTCTTTAAAGGAATGGGACGTAGGATGCGTGCAAGGAGCTGAGCACAATATCCGGCTGCATGACGAAAGACCATTTCGTGAGAGGTCTCGACGCCTGGCACCTGCTGATATAGATGATGTGAGACGGCATCTGCAAGAGATGTTAGCTGCTGGTGTAATACAAGAATCCAGAAGCCCTTATTCTTCCCCCATTGTGGTAGTGAGGAAAAGAATGGGACAGTAAGGATGTGCGTGGATTTTCGCACCTATAAACGGCGGACTATCCTGATCAGTACACAATGCCCGCATTCAGGATGCTTTGGACTGCCTAAGCGGGAGCAAGTGGTTCTCTGTGCTGGATCTCCGCAGTGGGTACTGCCAGATCCGATGGCCCCAGAGGACCGTGAAGAAGACAGCCTTTATCTGTCCGCTTGGCTTGCTATGGAATTCATGAGGATGCCTCAAGGGATTTCAGGTGCCCCAGCCACTTTTCAACGATTGATGGAGCGTGCAGTGGGGGACATGAACTTACTAGAGTGCCTGGTATACCTAGATGATGTTATTGTGTTTGGCAGCTCACTGGAGGAACATGAGAGCCGATTATTTAAGTTATTGGACCGACTGGAGGACTTTGGCCTTAAACTGTCCATTGATAAGTGTCAATTCTTTCAAATATCAGTAAAGTATGTGGGACACATAGTATCCACCGAGGGAATAGAGACCGACCCAAGTAAAGTTGAGACCTTGACCACCTGGCCACAGCCCAAAATCTAAAAAGAACTGCAAAGATTCCTGGGATTCTGTGGTTATTATCGGCGTTCATCAAGGACTATTCAAGAGTGATCCGCCCTTTACTTAACCTTACTCAAGGGTATCCCCAACCCACAAAAAATACCAAAAGTCAGCGTCCTCAAGACTGAAAGAGTGTATTTTCGTCGAGTGAAGTATTTGGGGCCCGCTGGACCCCTGATTGTGAGACTGCTTTTCATGAGATCATATATCAACTTACCCATGCTCCAGTGCTGGCCTATGCCGATCCAAGAAAACCTTACGTCCTGCACACTGATGCTAGTTTGCAAGGGTTGGGGGCTGTGTTGTACCAAGACCACGAGAATGGCCTGAGACCAGTGGCCTTTGCCAGTAGAAGCCTGACCCCATCCGAAAAGAACTATCCTGTACATAAGTTAGAGTTCCTGGCTTTGAAGTGGGCTATTGTTGACCAATTCCATGAGTACTTGTATGAGGCTAAAATACTAGTAAAAACTGACAATAATCCTTTGACCTATGTGCAGACCTCAGCTAAGTTGGATGCCACTGGCCATAGGTGGCTTTCTGCATTATCTACATATGACTATGCTCTCGAATACCGAGCAGGTCTGAACCACATAGATGATGATGCTCTCTCCCGGAGGCCTGCTCCACAGAATGATTGGGTCCGATTGGCAGAACCTGACATTCGGGCACTCTGCCGGAAGTTTGACAGGGAGGAACAAATGTCCACGGACGCAGTAGACTGCATGGTGGATTGCTTGGGACCCTCTGAGAATTGCATACCTGCTGCTTATTGCCACTTTTCTGCAATAGACATTGGTGCACTGCCTCAGCTGGACAATGACAGTATTCGGCGGGCTCAATCCCGCGATCCCATGATCAAAGCAGCTTTAGAAGCCCTCTATGCAGGAAAAGATGTGTCCAAATTACGCCCACTGATGTGAGAACTGCACTGTTATACAAAGAAGGTCCTAAGTTGAAACTGATCAATAAACTGTTATACAGAGAAACAGTAGACAGAGAGGGACAAGTAGACAAACAACAACTAGTGCTGCCTACTGCCTTTCAAGACTCAGTACTGATGTCCTTGCACAACCACATGGGGCACCTTGGTATAGACAGAACACTTGACTTGGTGAGATCCAGATTCTATTGGCCTAAGATGGGAGGAAAATTATGGATTGGGGCAGACTGGTGATACACCCGAACAAGAAGAGTATTTTGAGTGCCCTGACAGTCCACTGCCAGTGTCCGAAAGCTCTCCATGCGAGCCCAATGTTGTGGACTCAGAAACTGTAACTCCTGGAGCTGAAAGTGCCCCAAGTTCTAGCCTCTCTACCCCAGGAGACTCCCTGACAAGTGAGGACAATGCTGAAAATGAGGCTCAGAGTGCAGAGACTGTAACAGTTCCCCTAGAAAGACTGGTTGAGCTGTAAAGCCTGTGGTGCACCTCAGTTATGATTCACTTGGGAGGCCTGTGGACTGGCCTCTCAATGTTGTCCATAAAGGAGTGTATGTGTCCCCGGCTCATTGCCCAAACTGAGCGTCAGTGCTAACTCAAGTTACTTGTGTTGCCTCTAAGTATGGTGCCCTTGCCCCGTCCAGCCCCAAGGTAACTGATAGGAAGGGCCTCTCTTCAGGTTTCATGTACAAGAGGTAATAACTTGAGTTATGGTACAATGTGTGTGTAATACTATGTAAAGAGGGTACTGCAATGTTTCAGAAATGTGTTCTTGGTAAAATGATATACTGACTAGCGATTACATCGTGAGCCTAATGCAAATGTATATGGTTGCAGTTAAAACTTATGGGGTACTTGCTTGACGGACGTCAAGCTTTCCCAAGCCAGGAAGGTGTAACCCCTGCAAATGGGGGTTCCCAAAGACTTCCAGGAGCTTGCTTGAATGCTCCAAGCCTGAATGGTGTTTGATGCTAATATTTTATCAGTGAGTGTTTTAGAGCCTCTGGTACTGTCTCTTTAAGAGCTGTCTGCTTGCAGACATAATTAGTTTGTATGGGGACTGTGTGTTTCTCTGTTTGAGTACCACTGAACTGCTGCCAATTCACTCCATTTTGCAGTCACTAGAGTACAAAGGAACCTATCTGAAAGATGTAACTGTTTGCCAGAAATAATTTAGAGTAATAATGAAAATACAGTTTGTCTAACCTGCTTTCTTTGCAGTCAGAACTGTGTTTGCCTAGTTCCCATTCTAGTTTTGAACTGCTGAACTGGACCAATCAGTGTGGGGTAGCTAGCTCTAAAATGGTGCCTTGGACGAATCAAATTTGGACTCATAATCTGAGCCAGCCACAAGAGGATTGTATGGGCAGTGACTCTGGGAGATGTAGTTTAGGCCTGCGCCTTTTTGGACCAACAGCAGCAGTCTATTGTGAGTGACAGCCAATCCATTCAAGAACTGGGAGGAACTCAAAGGAAGTGCCGGTTTTGTCTGTTGGAGTTTCAGTTTAGCTCTGGCAGTGAAGGGAAAGAAACCCTGTGCTCCTTCAGTGCACAGTTTCAGTCAAAAACGTGTAAGGCCCAGAGTTCGGTCTGCAGCTTGTGTAACTGCTTGTTAGGACTGAATCCGTCCTGTGAAGAGAATCAAAGGATCTCTGAAGAGTAGAAACCAGGCTCACCCTGTAGAAGACTGGAGAAATTGTTGAATTACTTTCGGTCTGTCAGGAACTGAATCTGCTATGTATTCTCCCGAGTATTGTTATTAGGTAATTAAATCGGTTATAGAAGAGCAGCCTGCCTGGTATAGTACTTTCTTTTTACCATATAAATGTGTGAGGGAGGCTTGTGCAGCTCAAGTGAATCCTGCTGCCATTAAGTGACTTTTGCCTATGACTGTTTACCATATAAATGTGTGAGAGTCTCTTGGAGCTCAAGAGTAGCCCTGCTGCGTTGAAGGACCCTATCTTGTTTGGAGGTCGTGAGTACTAATTCAGGGTCGCTCCCTGTTGAATTGCCACATTAAATCCAAATGGAATCACTGTACTGCTGACTGTTTAAACTCATTTTTCTTTTCACTGTGTGAAAGGGCCCCTATCAGCTGCCACGGTTTGGACTAGCCACTAGGGCTTGGGTACCCAGGGACAGTAACTGGTAGGGATAGGCCTGTGCACAGAGCCATAGGTAGATAGTAAAGTGATAAGCTAATTAACCTGATTTCCCCCTGTCCTTGTTATATTCCCCTAAATAAATCAGAGCTGCTTGTTTCAGCAAAGTTATATTGCCTGAGGTATTTGTCTATGTTAAAGTATTGTACTGTGATTGTTGCACTGTATCTTATTTTACAGGAGGTCCCAGTGCCTGAACCAGCCCTGGGGGTATGTGTATACTGTGAAGGTAATTCTAATATATTGTGTGGGCCACTAGTGGGAAGAAAGGGGGGTTGCAGTGTCCCAGAGGGCTGTGACCAAGTTAGTTTAACTATTGCAAACCCTGACCTCTGGGTGGAGGCACCCGCCATTGGATCCAGGCCCCTCAACCTGTTAGTGGCAAATCAGGCAGGGGTAGTAGCCCCTGGGATAGCGCCATCTAGGGGTTACATATACCATAGGCAGCCGCCAGCGTGCCGACTTCGGGGGCATTCACGTTATAGACTGCTAGCTAGAAGTTTTCCATGTGGTCCTAGCATCTGGCACTTAAGTCCTACCAGTGTTGCCTGCTGCAAGAGCTCCTCTCAAAGATCTACTGTTATGGTATGTTCTTATGTAACTGTAGTATCTGTGATACTATTCAGGTGAACACCCTGGGGAGAACTCCCCTATGAGGCCTTCAGTGTGCGTAGTAGATTGAATCCAAGAGGAGATCTGTGCCACACTCCAGACTCAAGAGTCATAAAGTCAGTCACAGCTAGTGGCATGAAATGGATCTCTCCCTTCTGCAATGCTGGGGGCTGTCTGGAACTCTGCCTCATTTCTGTTCCTACTGAGGTTCTACACACAGAAGGAGAGGTTCAACTAACAGCCCCACATCTGAGTGTGGTGAGGGTATATATTTTGTTCCATCATAATAAACATGATATTATATTAGGTCTGACCTAATGGCACAGGTGGAGTGCATGATATCTCCATGTGGAGGATGCTACAAACCTGCTTGTCACTCTGGAGGACCAGTGACGTTGAGGTAGCACTCTTCAGCTCCTGGGGGAGTGGGTGATGGGTGGTGGCGATTGAGCCACCATGCTTCATATGCACCTCCTGTGGTAGGCTGGGGTGGCAAAGGGTGTTGCCTGAGATCATGTGACATCAAACCCCCTCCCTTCCAGATACCATCACCACATAGTGGCTAAGAGTGCAGGATAGAACATACTTGGAAGAACAGTTCCAGACTGGGATCCCCCCCCCCCCCATCAGCTAACCTTGTGACTGTCCCAGATCTGGACTGACAGGCTGCAAACAGGTTGTGAGCAAGACCAGTTAAAAGCTTGTGCCTGTAGTTTATGCTCATAAAAAGTACCTAGGTTTTTTTGTAGCTAAATGTTTTATTAAAGAGCTGCTGATGCGTCAAAGAAAACTTAAAAAAAAAAACATATTTAAGTACAATCCGACTTGCATTTCATATACTGTGTGTGTGTGGGTGTGTGTGTGTGTGTATGTATGTATGTATGTGTGTATATATATATATATATATATATATATATATATATATATATATTCTATAGTTTTCTCCTCCCCATTATTTATTACTGAGGAAATTTGCATGAATACATGATCTTTATACCTTATTTGTTTATGTCTGTAACCCCCTACAAATGGGGGTTCCCGAAAAGTCTTCTTTGAGCTTGTCTAAATGCTCACTGCCAGGCTGGTGTCCTGCATTTTTGCAGTTTAAAGTGTTTACCAGAGAGTGCCTATGTAGCCTCTGTGTACTGTCTCTTTAAGAGCTGCCTGGCTTGCAGTCATAATTAATCTAAAAGGGAGCTCTATTAGAAGATGTGCTTGTTTGCTGATCATTTGTTAGAGTAGTAATAATATTGCAGTTTGTTCTAACATGCCTTCTTTGCAGCATGGACAGTTCTGTTTGTTTCCATCATCTTGGTCTGGACTGCTGAAATGGGCCAATCAGTACATTTGGGACTCTAAAATGGAGCCTGCCTACAGGGGCTTGGTGGGGTCAAAACTTGTAGGAATTGTAGTTTTTTGCATTTTGGTACCTAAAATAATCTGGAGGGGAGCTCTTGTTGTGACTGACAGACAGATCAGGCAACCAAACCATTTGGATCTTGGGGAAATTCCCAAGCTGCTTGCAGCTAGTTTCAGTTCTGAGTTGGGAAGTGAAAAGATAACAGCTTGAATGATTCAAGCAGCAGCCCTGGCATAGATTCACGAGGGAGAACTAAGGAAAGGCCTGAGTTTTGGCCTGCATTCCTGCCTGCTGTCCTTGAGAGGGAACTTGTGCCTCTTTCGGACTGAGTCCGAACTTGGAGAGCGAAGTAAGTCACTGAATTGTGACCAGGCTCCTACCTGAAGAAGAATGAAGATTTGCTGAATGTGATCGGCTTGTCTGGACATCCAGCCACCTCTGAACTCCCAGATTGTGCAGAAACTCTATAATTACGACCAAAGAGCTTTTTTGCCTGGTAGAGTGGAATTTCCTTACATGTGAATGTGTTGTGTGCTTATACTGGATCGAGATTTGGTTCCCCACTGTAGTTTGAATTGTGTTCTGCTTGCTGGAAGCTGCATCCAGCCCCACGGACTGAATCCAGAATCATCTCCATTGGGCCAGGGCTTTGCCACACTGGCCCAGCCTGACTACCTGCCGCATAGAGAAAGCCATTGATGGGGTTCAGCCCCCTGCTCAGTACTTGAACAGGAACCATGCCTCGGTGATTCGTGTGGGCCCCGCTTCTCCGGGCACTCCAGCTCAACAACCTGCAGTCTCGATTTCGTCCTGCCTGGGTCCAGTAGTGGGTATTGTGAGTAAACATCAGGGCAGCTCCCTGCAACAACAGTTAAATCTAAAGTGTTGTCATTCTTGTAACCCCCCTGCAAATGGGGGTTCCCAAAGGTCTTCCAGGAGCTGGCTAAGTGCTCCCAGCCTGAATGGTGTGCGACATTTAAGCAGTTTGTCTGTGAGTGCTTTTAGAGCCTCTGGTACTGTCTAAGAGCTGTCTGCTTGCAGACATAATTGGTTTGTATGGGGGGACTGTGTGTTTCCCTGCTTGAGTCCCGCTCAAGCTGCTGACAAATAGCTCCGTTTCTGCCGTCGCTAAGTGGGCAGAGTGAGCACTTTCAGAGATGTAACTGTTTGCCACATATCGTTTAGAGTATTAGTGGAAATGTAATTTGTCTAACCTGCCTTTCTTGCAGCTGGGACTTTGTGTGTTTTGCCCCTCCATTTTGGATCTGGACTACTGAATAGATCCAATCAGTGCAAGGGGGGCCTCTAAAATGGAGTTTATGTGGACCAACCAGAATCAGGACTCTCCTGGGAGCCGGCTTGCCAGAAGACATATAGCTAGTAATTCTGGAAACTGGAGTTCTGGACCTTGGCGCCTGTTTGCACCAACAGGGGGAGTTTTGAGTGATTGATAACTGAGTCCACCAATTGGACTGGGTGGCGCCTGAATGGAATGTCCTGCCTTGTGTCTGGAGAAGCAGATCTGTTGTGACCATGACAAGAGAAGGAGCTCCAAGCTTCTGTGCTACACAGTTTTCATATGGGAAGCACATGGGAGGCCTAAACTCAGGCGGCGCATTGCTGTTTTGACTCTGACAAAGTCTGTGGCTACCGAGAGGAAGAGAGGCTGAACGAATGGGAACCAGGCTCATCCTGTAGAGGACTGGAGAAACTGCTTAATCGCACTCGATCTGTCAGGAAAGTGAAGCTGCAGTGTGAACTCCAGGGTTAGCAGTAAGTGCGATCGGGACCTGAGAGCAGCTGCCTGATATAGTAATTTGCTTTACATATAAATGTGTGCAGTGCTTGTGAAGGACAGCTAAACGGGTCCTCTTGTCCCCGTGCGGTGTAGACTGAAATCCAACTGCATGTATGCAGACTGAATCCATTGCTGATTGAAGCTGTGTGCCTAGCATATAGAAGTTCATCCCCTTGCTGTGGGACGGAGCCTGGCAATCCAGGACCCCATCTGTGCCAGTTTTTGGTATTGAGTTTGTGAGTACAAATAAGGGTAGCTCCCTGCCGTCCGTTATCCAATTGCAAGGTTTCAACTGATTGATTTATTTTTCTTCATTTTTTCATGAACTGAGCCATCCGGCTCTGGATTACAATTGGGTATTGTGGAAGTGTTTTTTTTTTTTTTTTCCATCACAGGGCCCCAACCAGCTGCACCAATCCTGGCTAGCCCCCCCACCATCCTGGGTACCCAGTAAGAGTGACATTTGGGACTCTGAATATGTGCACAGTACTGTGATTATTCCACTCTCACTAATGACTTCCAATTCCTGCAGACCTGGCTCTCTAGCAACCACCAAGTCCTGAACCTAGAAAAACCTGTGCTATGCTATTCGGATCCTCTAAGAAACTGTCTGCCCTGTGAACAGGCTCCAGGTTCAATGCCTTGATGGCTCCCTCATCTCAAACACTGAGTCCTTCAAGTACCTTGGGGTCACTTTGGATCCCACACTTGACCTGTCTCAACATGTCAATATGGTGTGCCGTGCTGTCAATGCTAAATTAAGCGGAGCTTATCGCGTGTGCCACTCCCCTCACTCCTTCCGCTAGACTTTCTGTTGCGAGAGGGTGTTCTCTTACCCCAGCTCCAGTATGCTCTGCCCCTCCTCTGTGCTGCAAATTCTGCTCACACTCCACAAATGGGGCACTGTCTACAACAACATCTGTAGATTTGCCTTAACTGCCCTCACGCCTTACCCATCATTGTCTCCTTTTACGCTGGCTTAAATTGGCTGTCACCCAAGGATATCGAGCCTACTCCTGGGCTGCTTTATCACTCCCTGTCAGACCTCCCTGCCCTGTCTATCTTGCCAACCTCCTGACTCCTGCCTCACACACCGGTATCCTCAGGTCTTCCTCTGCCCCCATGCTCTCCACTAGACCTTGCATGACAAAAATGGGTGAACAGGCATTTGCCCATTTTGCTCCCAAATTCTGGAACTCACTCCCCCTTATGGTGAAAACTTCAGCCTCCCATCGAGAATTCAAAAACCCGCTGTTCACCCACCTCCTAGCCTCTGGCCAATGCAAATGCTCTTAATTTGCTTTGTCGCACTGCAGGCTGTCAGGTCTGACCCTGAGTACTACACTAATGTTCTCCCATGCAATACGTTTGTCTAGGTGGCTATGAACGTTGATGTCTTTACTGTCCTCAGCTGTCTTATGGTTACCCTAATTGCTTTATTTTTTATCCTTATTATGATCTATGCCTAAAATGTACCCTTATGTAACTATTACTGTGCTACCCAATGTATATCTTGTTTTGCTCCTGTACACCTATATTATGTCTGTGCATTTCTGCATATTGTAACCAATGTCCTGTGCTCTCCCGGGTCGTGTCTGAAAATAGGCAGGTCTGTTGCCTAGCGCACTTACTCGGTTACCAAAAAGCTAATAAATAAATAAATTATTAATGTGTCTAGCCTAATTAACCTGATTTACCCCTGTCCTTGTTACCGCCCCTTAAATAAATTGGATCTGTGTTTCAGCAAAGTTACACTGACTGAGGCATTCACTTATGTTAAAGTATTGTACTGTAGCTATCGTATTGCATCATCTTGTTTTACAGGGGGTCCCCAGAGTCAAGCTGACTGAACCAGTCCTGGGGGTAAGTGTAAATAGTGAAGATACTTGTGGTGTGTTGTGTGGGCCACTAGTAGGAATAAAAGGGGGTTTCAGTGTCCCAGAGGGCTGTGACCAAGTTAGTCGAACTGCTGCAAACCCTGACCTCTGGGCGGAGGCACCCGCCATAGAACCTAGGCCCCTCAACCTGTTAGCAGTTAGGCAGTCAGGGGTAGTAGCCCTTGGAATAGGGCCACCTGGGGGTTACAGTCTTGTTCCTTTTTCTTTCACGAACTGAGCCCTCTGGCTCCGGATTACAAATAGTGTGTGTTGTGCATGTTGCATCACAGGGCCCCTACCAGCTGCAACGTTCCTGGCTAGCCGATCGTCTCCCTAAATGGGTACCCAGAGGTGTGACTGTGTGGGGACTTAAAGCGCATGAATAACTGTATGACTAATATAGCCTTTAAGCCAGTCAACCTGATTACGCCCCTTCCTTGTTCAAGTCCCCTGAATAAATCAGATCTGATTTTTTTTTTTTCTGCATTTAACCTGACTGTGGTTCCAGTTTGTGCCAAGAGTACTGTACTGTTGCTATTTGCTGTGCATAACCGTGTTTTACAGGGGTCCCCAGGGTCGAGCCAGAGGAACCAGCCCTGGTGATAAGTGCAAACAGTGTGGGTACTTATATGGTGTACAAGGGGTACTGTGAAAGTTATTATTGTATATTGCTCAGGCCACTAGAAGGGAAAGAGGGGGTTGCAGTATCCCAAAGGGCTGCGCCCAGGTTTGACCACTACCAACCCTGACCTCCGGGTTGAGGCACCCATTGCAGAACCTAGGCCCCTTAACCTGGTACTAGCCAAGCAGGCAGGGGTAGTAGCCCGTGAGATAGCACCACCAAGGGGTTACATGTCTTTGGTGAGCGGGTAGGTGCACTGATCTAGAGGCCCATTTTCAGTCATGACCCAGGCCACAAGGTGGCAAAAAATAAGTACAGGTAGAAACAGTCAATTACAAGATACAATACGTGCCCAACAGCTGGCGGTGAGGGTGGAGAGAGAGAACAGTGGTAATGCAATGACAATGTGCAGACAGGGTAGACAGGTAATGCTTTATCAGTATGTACATAAGCATAGCCAAAATACAGACTGAGCAAGACACAGGCAGTATTGGTATACAGGTACATGGTCCAATTCAAGTACAAGTGAGAAAAAACAGTTGCTGTGACACAAATTCATTCAAATAGGAGAACAATCACAGTTCATAACACCAGAGGGGCAAGACAGGAGGAAAGGGGGCAGGGGTAAGCTTAGGGGTGGGGGCAGGAAGGAGAGAGGTGGGAAAATGGGCAGGCTAGTGAGGACAGGAGGGGGTATAAGTGTTGTAGGGCATCAGGTGAAAGTCTGAGTGCTGCTGGAGCATAGTAGAGTTGTAGACCCTAGCGTTGCTGTATGGAACAGTGACATTTTGCAGCAGTGAGGAGCCAGGTCTTTGTTATGTTTAAAAGCTAGGTGGATGGGGGATTCGCAAACAGACAGGAGGGGTGCTGTGGCTGAGAAAGCTCAGGTTCCCGTGGTGGTGGAGGCACTGGGTACTTCTAGTTGGGGGGGGGCTGAGGATGCCTTGAGATTCCTACAGACCACGCTACCTGTCAAGAGGGGTGAGTAGGGGGACATATGTTGGTTCGTGAGGGAGCTGTCCACCAAAAAAAAAAAAAATATGGCGGCACAATTTAGCGAGTCCGGGCAGTGAAGCCACCGACTTAAGTCTGGAGTCGGAACACGAAGAGCCATACATGGCTCCCTTTTTGAAAAACTTTCTTTTTTTTCCCTCATTATTTAAAAAATAAACGATGTGCAGAGGAGAAAGTGAGAAGCCGTACGGAGCACAAGTGGGAATGGGAGCGAGCAGAAGCGGGAACGAGAGCAGTGTGACTACAACAAGTAAGAGAAAAAAGTTAGTAAAACAAATAAAAACCCATATACTATATAAAACAGTGGATGGGTGAACATCCACAACTAAGTCTGTGTTTCCATCTTGGGCAGTTGATGACATCAGCGAGACCTCTCGAACTTTGCTCTCGAGGTCTCTATAATGTTATCAACTTCCTCGATGGAAACACAGTCTTGTTGTGGATGTTCACCCATCCACTATTCTATATGTTTTGTTAAAGTTCTCCTGAAGGCGACACCTGCTCATTAAATATTTCCATAAATAAATACAGCTACATTTTATATTGAATACATTACAGTTCTGAAGACCCAATCTCTGCAAAGACATAGACAGGATGGAAGCTGTCCAGAGGAGGGCAACTAAAATGGTGCAGGGTCTGCACCGGAAGACACATGAAGAGAGACTTAAGGAGCTTAATATGTATAGCCTCGAGGAAAGGAGGGAGAGGGGGGACATGATAGAAACTTTCAAGTACCTCAAGGGAGTCAACAAAGTCCAAGAGGGTAGCATCTTTCAAAAAAGGGTGTGCAGAACAAGGGCACAATTTGAAGATAGAGGC
The DNA here is from genome assembly GCA_016271365.2 of Neoceratodus forsteri. NCBI lineage: Eukaryota > Metazoa > Chordata > Ceratodontiformes > Ceratodontidae > Neoceratodus > Neoceratodus forsteri. The sequence continues at coordinate 1,737,786,469 of CM057449.1, forward strand.
GACAGAGAGTGGTGCAGGAAGTATTTTTTCACAGAGAGGGTTGTGGATCGTGGAACGGCCTTCCGGAGGAGGTTGTGGAGTCAAAAACAGTGGTGGAATTCAAGTATGCATGGGACAGTCATAAGGCAATTCTAGGGGGTGTGGGTAGGAAGAAGTAGGCTGCTGGTTAACTAGGATCTGCAGCTTATCCATTAGGTAGGGAAATGGGCAGACTGGGTGGGCCAAGCGGTCCTTATCTGCCGTCAAATTCTATATTTCTATGTGAGGGGCACTGACATAACAGCCCAAAAATTCATATAGGTTGCATAAGTAAGCCATGCCAGGGAGTGTAATTATGGGGGAACAATTGCATGACTCGAGGGTGGTGTTAGGCACGAGTCGCTTGCACTGGACTGTGTGTCTTTAAACACCCAAGAGCAGAGTGCAGTTATTCCCCCATAATTGCACTCCCTGAAGTGTCTTATCACACTTGTAACAGGTTGAGAAAAATTTCACATTTTTATGCAAAACTATGACGCCCTATAGTTAATACAAGTAAACTTGTTAGTTTATTGCAAGATTGAAGCAGACCCTCTCAACCATCAGGGAATCCCAGAACTGTACGAAGTGACTGGCAATCTGGCTGGCACTTTAGAGTGCTATGATTTGATGTGGTACACAGGCTCTTGGTCTTAAAGAATTATAGGAGTGTAATGGTGGTCTCATACTTAACACTCCTTTACTGGTCTCTCAGCCAATCAGAATGCTTATGTTTTTCTCACTACGTTATAAAGACTTAAATCTCTAGTAGAGAAGGACAAACTGAACAAAAAAACTATAGAATGCTAGATATAGTGGGTGCATTATAGGAGTAAGAAAAACAAGCAACCCGCAGTCAAAGTTCCAGATAGAGTAGCAGTAGGCATGATAATTACCTATCCCGTTTGGGGGGGGGGGGTTAGATCATGGGAGGGTGGTATTTGGAGGTGTACATAAGGAGGAGGAGCAGTATCTATACCAACTTTTGTAATAGGAATCCTTATTTATGTGCTGTGAAGTAACTGAGCCTGTCTTAGGTGGCCAGCATTCCAACAGATGTTTTCCATTCTCAGAGGAATGCCACTTCAGTTGATCTCCATCTATGGAGAGAGAGCTGTTTGGCTTCCACCCCTACTGCTATCAGCCAGGTATTCATTTCAGGCTTTGTCAGGGATAGCTGCTAATTGTGTCACAGTATAAAGATGAAGCTTGTGAAAGATTAACCCCAACAATCTTGTGGCACACTGTTCTAATTCCCTCCCAGTATGAGAGGAACATGAGACAGGATCACAGTACTTAAAACTTGAATTCTGTATGTTACTTTTTACTAATGTTTTTCAGTGACAGTCCCTACTTGATTTCCAGCTTAGCCTTTCCTTCCCTAACCACTATGGTTCCTTTATACCTATCCCATGCATTCCTGAATCCCTTTACAGTTTTTGGCCCCACTACCTTCAATGGAAGGCTGTTCCAGGCATCCACCACTCTTTCCGTGAAGTACTTCCTCCATCTTCCTATCATGCCTTCTTTTTCCTTGATCATTTTTTTCTGAAAAATGCTTCCCTCTTGTACCTTATTTATACCTGTAAGGTATTTGAAAGTCTCTATCATATTCCCCCCTTTCCCTCCTATCCTTCAAGGTGTACATATTGAGGTCCTTTAGGCTATCCTTATAGGGTCTCTGGTGCAGACCATGCACCATTTTATTTGCCCTCCTCTAGACCTCCTCCACTCTGTCTATGTCCTTCCAGAGAATGGTCTCCAGAACTGGACACAGTACTCTGGGTCAGGTCTCATCAATGATCTATGCAGTAGTATCACCACCTCCCTCTTTCTGCTGGTGAAACCCCTCCCTGTGCACCCTAGCATCCCACTGGCTCTCCCCACAGGCATGTCACACTGTTGGCCACCTTTAGGTCATACGACATGATTATCCCCAGGTCTGTTTCCTGTTTGGTGGTTGTCAGTACCACTCTCCCCATCTTGTACTTCACCCGTGGGTTTTTGTGCCCTAAATGCATTATTTTGTACTTTTTCGCATTGAATCTTAGTTGCCACACTCTTGAACTCTCCTCAAGCTTTTCTAGATCCCTGTCCATTTTTTTCCACCCTCTTGGAGTGTCTATCCTGTTTCAGATTTTACTGTCATCTGAAAAAAGGCATACCTTCCATTCTAGCCCCTCTGCAGTGTTGCAAATAAAGACATTAAAGAGGACCGGTCCCAGTACTGATCCTTGTGGCACCCCACTGGTCACCCTGCCTTCCTCAGAGTAAACTCGATTTACCACCACCCTCTGTGGCCTATTCCCCAACCAATTCCTTACCCAGTTTACCACTTTTGGACTCACTCCCAGGCTGCCCAGGTTGTTTACTAGTCTCCTATTTGGAATAGTGTCGAAGGCCTTACTGAAATCTAGGTAGGCCACATCCACCGCTTCACCTCGATCTACGTCCCCGGTCACCCAGTCAGATCTATCAGATTTGTCTGACATGATATCCCCAGTGAATTAATGCTACTTCGGATCCTGTAAGCCACTAGTTTCGAGATATTTCACAATCCTTTCCTTCAGTGGTGATTCCATTAACTTCCCTACCATTGAAGTCAATCTGACTGGCTTGTAATTGCCAGCTTCTTCCCTGCTACTATTTTTGTGATGTGGGACTACATCTGCTCTCCTCCAGTTCTCTGGGACTACACCCGTCTCCAGTGAGTGGTTGAACATGACTGCCAGAGGTGCAGCCAGCAGCTCTCTGAGCTTCTTTAATACCCTTGGATGTATCCCATCTGGCCCCATTGCCTTGTCCACTTTCAGATTTGCGAGTTCTTTTAGGACCCTGTCCTCTGTAAATGGACTAATGTCCACCTCCTTTCCTTTGATGCTCCTGTCATTTATCTGTGGTCCCTCACCTTCCTCTTCCTCTGTGAACACGGAGCAAAAATATTTTATCTTCTTCGGTGTTATCTAAATCATCAGGTCACACTGTAGAAACTTCACCATCGGTGAAGCAGGATCCACACGGAAGATTTTCAGCAGTACAACTGGGCCTGCCCACGCCAATGTCATCTGTCGACGTCATCAACCCTATAAAGGCGTGAGCGGCCCCTTTCCCTCCTCAGTTCTTTCCAGCCATCGTCTTCTTTGCATGGGTCTTCACAGAAGTTCTGACATGGTTTTGTGCCAATTTTATAAAGAGATTATTTTATTTTGTTTAGGAAGTTAATCTTTTGACTTCTGTCTTCCGTTGCTGTGGAAAGAAGATTGCTTCTGCAGATGAACACTCTTTTTGTATCTGCTGTCTTGGACCTGAACACAAAGTCTCCAACTGTGAGCTTTCAGAAGTTTAACCAAACAACCCTCAGACAACTCAAAAAGGCACTTAAAAATGTCCTTGCTGGCAGAGTCATCGAGCTCCCAGACTGCTAAGGTCCAAGACAAGTAGACAAGTCTTCGGGGGTCATAAAAAAGACCGAGATCAAGACTGATTCCCCTGGCACCTGTCCCGCTTCCCGATGGCATCTGCTGTCCAGGTCTTTGTTCCTACCAGACACATGCCGACAGCACCTCTGCCCGATCTCCAGGGTGGGCCGTTGTTGAACTCCGGGTCATCGGCCCCTTCCTCGCCGATGATTGGGGCATCGTCTACAGTTTTCCTGTCAAGGCCTGATGCTTCCCCAGGTCCCTGGGCTATGGGCTCTTTGGGCTAGGCCCATCTGGCGGGTTTGTCGCTCCCTGTGCTGTTGACCCCTCCATCAATGCAGTTTTCAACTGTCGTCAGTCTCAATGAAATGTTGACTAAATTCACGTTGATAGTCCACCAGCTAGGTGCATGTAGGCTTACATTGCCTGCACCGTTGACGGCACTGTTGTCATCGACCCCACTTCAGCAGTCGAGTGCCGCCCCTCATGGGCCATCGGTTCCTCAGATGTCGGACCTTGATCTGGAAGAGGTCATTGTTGAGAAGGAGTGCCACCCTGACCTTATTCTTCCTGATGAGGAAGAGAAGGAGGAAGAACCCCTCTCCTCAGACAGATCCACAGCCTCCTCAGTCAGTGTGGATTGTCAAGCACACTCCTGTGTCTCCTCCAGAGGACCCTACCTTCTTCACTATCATGAAGCAGTTGTCCTCAGCCATAGGCTTCCATACTCAGGAGGAGGATGCCACCAGAAAAGATTTGGTGGATTTCCTGGAGATCACAGAGTCTCCTTCCAAGATCATTCCTCCTATTTTGCCGCTTTGAGGAATGCTACTACTGCAGCCTGGCACATGCCTGACATGGTGCCAGCTATGCCTTGCAGGGCAGATAAGTTTTATCATGCCCCTCAGGGGTTTCCACATTATGCTGCTCAGCCTGAAACAGATTCAGTGGTCATAAAGGCAGCTCTTGACAGATCTAAGGTGCCTAAGCATCTTAGCTCCCCCGACAAAGAGTCACGCAAAATTGATCTTTGGGGCAAGAGGGTTTATGTGTCCTCCACACTTGGGCTGAGGATTGCCAACTACCTAACCTGTCCCATATGGTCATGCCCTTCCAGAAGGTATCCAGAAGCAAAAGGTTCTCAAATGCTTGCAGAGTGCTGAGGATGTTAGCAAGGACCTTCTGCGGGCCCTCTGTGATATCTCCGGCACTATTGCCAGGGCTGCTGCCACCGGTATTTGCCTCCATAGGCACTCCTGGCTGAGGGTCTCTGGCTTTGCTGCTGATGTCCAAAAGAAAGTGCTTAATGCCCCCTTCAGTGGCTCTAAGCTCTTTGGGCCAGATGTCCAGGACATCATTAATGACTTGCAGGCATCTGGCAGGGCTATCAAATCTGTCCACTTGCTCTTTCACATGCGACCTAAGAGCAGACAGCGCCCTCCCTTTCGCAAGGTGTCCTGTAGACCCGGAGCAGCTTCTCAGCCTCAGGGCAAACATAGAGCCTCCACTGCCTTGCCCACCCCCACCACTGCTGGAGTGGTGACCAAGCATCCTAGACGTGATGAACCAACCCCGGCTGCTGGATCCACCTCCACTTGACTCCTTGGTAGACTCCTCTTCTGGTCCCCGACCAAGAGGTGGTGGTCAGAGGTCAGTTCTCCCATTTCAGTCAGTGGAGAGCCATCACGTCAGATGCCTGGATACAAATCATAGAAAGGGGTCACACTCTAGGGCTCACCAAGGAACACGCAGAGACTCTGCCTCTGCCCCCCCCCGGCTACCCTCCAGCCCACCTGTTTGTTCTCCGAGAGGAGGCACATTCCCTTTTGCAAAAGCAGACTATTGAGCCAGTGTCCAAGCACCAGAGAAACAAGGGTTCTTACTGGTCCCTGAAAAGACTAGGGATCTGAGGCCCATCTTAGACCTGAAGGACCTCAATTGGAATATCTAGTACAAAAACGTTCTGAATAATAACTTTGCCAGGCCTATTGCCTCTTCTCAGGAAAGGAGACTGGCTCTGTTCTCTGGACATGCAAAATACTTACCGGCATATCTCAGTGTTTCCTCCCCACTGGAGGTTCCTCGGGTTTATTTTCCAGGACGAGCATTACCAGTTCAAAGTGCTGCCCTTTGGCTTGTCCTCTGCACCACGGATCTTTACCAAGTGCTTAGCAGCAGTAGCTGTTGCCCTCAGAAGGGAGGGGCTATATGTTTTCCTGTATCTGGATGATTGGCTCCTAAAGGCCCATCCAGGGAATAGCTCCTAGGGACTTTGGAGAGAACTCTTCAGTTATTTCTCTCCCTGGGCATTACGGTCAACCTGCCCAAGTCGATCCTGATTTCATCCCAAAGGCTGCAATATATAGGGGTGGTTCTAGATTCAATGCAAGGGAAGGATTTCCTGCCTCAAAACAGGGTGGAAAGCCTTATTGCCCAGGCTCAGGAGGTGGCCCAGAGCCATTGTATCTCTGCCAGGGTGTACCTGAGACTGTTGGGCCTGATGGCAGCAGCCATCCCCACTGTTCCACTGGCCAGGTTCCACATGCGCATTCTCCAGTGGACTCTCTGAGTACAGTGGGACCAGTGAATGGACAAATTAGATCAGTTAGTGCTGGTCGTCTCTCCAGCCTGCAAAGTGCTCCAGTGGTGGATGGATCCCCTGAACCTGTTGCAAGGGGTTCCATTCCAGGTCTTATCTCCACAGCAAATCCTCACAACAGATGCCTCAGGCTTGGGCTGGGGGCTCATCTGGGTCACTTTCAGATTCGGGGCTCTTGGTCCCAGATTGAACCCTCCCTGCATATCAATGTCCTGGAGTAGTGGGCGGTTCTATATGCAATTCAGGCCTTTCAGAACCATCTCCTTCTGGGTCAACTGCTATTTCAGTCAGACAACCTCAGCGTAGTGTTCTACATCAAAACAAGCGGGGAAGGGGGACGCATTTGTACCCCTTATGCAAGGAAGCCATGAGATGTATTGGGTGTTAGACCACGGCCTAACCCTCTCACCAGTCCACATCCCAGGAGTGCTAAACACTGGCAGACAGCCTCAGCCGAACTCAACCCAGCATGCACGAGTGGGAACGTCTCTCATCTGTCGCAGAAGATCTGTTCAACAGATGAGGTCATCCAGAGTTGGACCTTTTTTGCCTCCCTACTCAACGCAAAACTGCCCAATTTTTGCTCACTTGATCCAGGGCCTGGAGTTTTCTGGTTAGACACGTTGTTCCTCTCCTGAAGTGTGAAGTTCCTTTATGCCTTCCCTCCATTTCCTCTGATTCAGAGGGTGCTAATCAAATTGCAGGTAGAGGGGGCCAGCATGATTCTGGTAGCTCCTTTCTGGACACATCAGATATGTTTTCCATTACTACAACAGCTGGTAGAGGGACCTGCAGTCCCTCTCCCTCTCCCTCTCTCTCTCTGCAGGAACCTGCTGACCCAGGCTTAGGGGACCCTGGTCCATCCCAAACTCTGGTCCCTTCATCTGCATGGTTGGCTCCTGAGAACATAGCCATTGCCAGATCTGGGGTTTCTTACAGAGTAGCAGATGTTCTGGTGGCTGCTTGGAAGCCTTCAGCTCGAGCCTCTTATGCCATGAAATGGAAGTGGTTTGCCATATGGGCTGCCAAGCATAACCTGAACCACTTGTCCTGTCTGGTGAGTCAGATCCTGGACTACCTGATCTCTCGGACTTGGGTCTCCAGTACTCTTCCCTCAAGGTGTACCTTTCAGCTGTCTAAGATTTCCATGAACCCATGGGTATCCATACCATAGCTCAGCTGGATGTTTCCCGTACCTTTTAGAGGGGCATCTCGTATCTGAAACCCCAATCCATTCTCCTGTCCTAGCTTGGGAATTTAATTTTGTTTTGGAGAAGTTAACCCTGTCTCCTTTTGACCCAGCCGCAACTTGCAAGCTACTTTTCCTGGAAAGCATTATTTCTAGGGACATGGATATGTTGTTCATCCACATTGTCCAGCAGGTTCCTTGCCACTTTAAATCTTGCCGGAAGGTCTTCAAGCAGGCTCCTCCACCCACTGAGGTGGTAAAACTTTCCGGCTCCATACATAGCTGAGATCTTCCTTACGCTTGGAAGCTCAGGTTCCTCCTTAGCACTCAAGTCTAGACTGGATCCAAACTCTTGGTTCACCTGAAAATAATTTAAAATTTTTCTAGACTTGGTCTTCTACTTCCTTCATGGCTACAATGAACAAATCGACTTCGGTTTATTGGTTACCCATGCGGAGCGAAGATGTCAGGATCGATCCGCACTCCACGTGCGTCTACTGCCTCAGGCTTGACCACGACCTGCAGGCCTGCAAGTTGTGCAGGTCTTTTTCGGCTAACGTCCATGAAGACCGTGCTGCCTGGCTCCAACTTGGGCGCCCCGAGAAACATTATCCGCTGGCGAAGTCCAAGGAGGCCTGTTGGGCGGTTTCCGCAGTGGCTGGCTCAGCTGAGCAACTCGAGCAGATGATCGCCCTCGAGGAGGAGGAGGCGGCCCAGGCCACATCTTCATCTTCCTCGGTCACAGCATTTATCCCGCTCTCCTTGGCATCCTCCTACACAGCTTCTTTTAAGGAGCTTTGCCAATCCCTCTCTACGAAGGGTGAGGGGCCATCGGGATGCTCTTCTCCGTCAAAAAAGAAGGACTCGAAGGGTAAGTCCCACTGTCAATGTTTGTGGGAGCGGGAGAGGTCCCCTTCCCCGGACAGTCGACGCTCGACTTCAATAAAGGTTGCAGCTAAGGCCGCTGGCTTCATGGTGTCCCTGTCAGGTCAGCTGGCCGAGACACCTGTCGACGCGGTCAAGATTTTTCTCGACCCGTTGGATCAGCGGTCAACTGGTGAGGCCAACAACCCTTCATCACCGTTTCCCCGATGGAAACAGAGGACTTGCCTGCACCTCCTGTGCCAGAGTCCCCGGTCAAGACTCCCAAGCCGAGGGAGGAGCGGATTTCCCCTGCTCCCTCCCAGACCCATCGTTGGAAACACCAACAGTCTCGGTCTCAGACCTCGTCTCGGTCCAGCCGATCCCACCGACACCGGCAGTCTTGGTCTCGACACCGAGGAAAGCGGCGGCACCGCTCGTCCTCGTCTATCTCCTCGGAAGAGGAGAGACTTCGGCGCAAATTGCGTCGACGCTATGAGGACTTAATGTGGCAGCAGCTCCTTCTGTCCAGAAACAAGCCGACACCGTTGCCTTCCCCGGCCATTAAGTGGCTGTCACCCGAAAGGCCAAAACAACCCCTTGCGGCGGTCAAGGTGTCCAAGCCCGGGCCGGTTGTTCGGCCGAAACCAGTTGCCCCACTGATTGTGGTGGAACCTCCGCCTCCACAACCAAAATCGGGGGCTCCGACCAAGGATTCTTGGTCAGGTCAGGGACTGCCCCAACGGTTGTCAGTCACCCTCACTCCCGACTGTCCTCGGCAGGTGGAGGGTGGTTCAGGCCCTAGGCAGCTCTTCGCAGACTCCTCTGAGTCTGACGACGACTTCTCCCTGTTTTCCAGGCCCCTTGACCTGGAGTCCTCCGGGGTCAGTCGATGGATGAGAGTCCATCATCGTTCATGGGTCTGCTTCGGCTCATCTTGTAGTCCACCAGGATGCAGCTCGAACCTGTATCCAAGCGGGCCAAGTATTCCCTCACGGAGATACTCAACCGAGGGGATTCTCCCACGGAGGCCTTTCCGGTGGCTGAAGCCATTGTTGGCCCAGCCTTGAAGCTATGGCAGCGGCCAGCTTCCTGTCCTGCGCCTTCGGCCAGGATGGCCAGGAAGTATGTGGTCCCTACCGGCTCTTTGTCCGGTTTCTCGGAACACCCCTCTGCGGAGGGGTTGATCACTGACAGCATTTTCCAGTGTTCCAGGAATGCTAGGGACGTGGACAAGGCCCCCCCCCCCGACAAAGAGTCCTAAAAGCTGGACTATGCCAGGCACAAATTATACGTTGCGTCCTCCCTCAGCCTCAGTCAGGCCAGTTCAGCCGTACTGATGGCGCACTTCTCCCACGCACTCATGGGCTCCCTGGATGAGGTGATCCCTCATCTCCTGGCTGATCTGCAGACTACGGTCAAGCAGGTGCGGGATCAGGGAAGGGCAGTGGCGAAACAGCAGCTCCAAACAGCTCTTGATATCAGAGACTCCTGTGCCTGGTCGGTAGAGGCTGCAGTGGCCATGCGCCGCAGAGCCTGGCTGAGGGTATCCACCTCTACGGCGGATACCCAGCACAAGTTGGCAGACGTTGCTTCCTGGGGACTGACCTGTTCGGCCCTGGAGTGGAAGGCCACCTCCAGAGAATCGAAAAGTCCAATGCCACCTTGGACTCGGTCATGTCTGCTCAAAAGGACAAAGGCCATCGACAGCAACATAAGTCCTTTCACCCTTCTGCCCCTGTGGCACGTCCGGCCCAGCAACACCAGCATCAGGGACAGCAGGCTCGCACTCAGCACCCCAAAGCCAAGCCTGGAGCTTCCTCTAATAGGAAGCCGGGAGGAAAAGGCCCAGGAGGTCCCTTGGCCAGTCCTTCCTCTAAGCCTGCCCAGTGACGGGTTGAGGGGTGTCACCCCCAGCCTCGTTGCTTTCCCCTGAGTTCCACCATTTTCTTTCCACCTGGTCCACTATCACCACGGACCGCTGGGTATTGGAGGTGGTAGGAAAGGGTCTGCCTCTGGAGTTCGAGCAGGCCCCGCCCTTCCGAGCCGTCGCCCCACGGGGGGTTACGGGGTCCACAGCCTCTCTGTTGGCCCTTCGAGCCAACATCGCCCTGTTCCTCAAAAAGGAGGTGATCAGGAAGGTGGCAGATCCTCCACCAGACCCATGGTTTGTATCCAGGTACTTCCTGGTCCCGAAACGGAGGGGGGGCTGGCGTCCCATTCTAGACCTGCATGACCTGAACAGGTTCCTAAGGTCTCGAACTTTCAGGATGGTCACTCTGGCTCTGTTCATTTGATCCTTGGAACGAGGCATGTGGTTCTGTTCTCTGGACCTCCAGGATGCGTTCTTTCACGTCCCAATCCGTCCGTCCCACCAGCGATTCCTCCACTTCAGAGCAGAGGGGTTCCTCTACGAGTTCCAGGCCCTGCCCTTCGGCCTTTCTGCTAGCTCCCAGGGTCTTCACCAAATGCATGGCAGTGGTGACAGCATTCCTACGGTGCCGAAGGGTCTGGGTGTACCCCTACCTGGATGACTGGCTGATTGCGGCCTCCTCCAGAATGGAGGTGGAGCAGTCCAAGGATCTGGCCATCCAGGTTTGCTCTCAAGTTGGCCTCCTTATCAACGAGGCCAAGTTGGAACTTATTCCAAAGCAGGTGATCTAATGCATCGGGGCAGAGCTCGACTCTCTACGAGCCAGAGCACAGCTCCCGGCAGACAGGGCCGAAGTTCTTTCCTCCTTTGCCCAATCATTTCAGGTTGGGCAATTGCCCCCTGCCTGGGACTTCCTGTGCCTCCTGGGCCTCATGGCGGCCTGCACCAGCGTGGTCCATTGGGCCCGTTGGCGCATGCATCCCCTGCTAAGGGGACTGGCCAGCCAATGGTCACAATGCTCCGGTCCTTTGGATCAGCCAGTGACAGTGACCCAGGAGATGTGGAACGCTTTCCAGTGGTGGATCATTCCAGCTCATCTGCAGGAGGGCATCCTGTTTGTTTGCCCCGAGCCAACGGTCTCTCTTTGACGATGCCTCTCTAATGGGTTGGGGTGCCCATCTGGGGAGCACAGGCGCCCGGTCTCTGGTCCCTCGGGAGTCCCAATGCCACATCAACCTGCTGGAGCTTCGAGCGGTTCATCAGCCCTCACCACCTTCACTCCATTTGTATGCAGGGTCAAGTGGTCCATGTCCAGACGGACAATACCACGACCATGTACTACATAAACCGCCAGGGCGATGCGCCCATGCCCCTATGGGAAGCTTTCGCATTTGGTCCCTTGTATGCAGCCTGGAGGTGGATCTATTTGCCATCCATGTGGCAGGGCCTCCAACATTCTGGCAGATGCCCTAAGCCGGATAGGAGCTGCATCCCACGAGTGGTCTTTCCTGCCGGAGGGAGTGCAAGATCTGTTCTCCCACTGGGGCATGCCTCAGGTGGACCTGTTTGCCTCCAGGGAGAATGCGAAGCTGAGGCTGTTTCATGCCCGCCACCCTCAGCAGGGCTCGCTGCAGGGGGATGCCTTCTAGAGGCCGTGGACCCCGGGCCTCTTCTACGCCTTTCCCCCATTTCCCTTGATCCACAAAGTGCTTCTCAAGGAGGGAGGGACAAGGCGCAGGTGATCTGGTAGCCACAGACTGGCCCATGATTTTTGGTATCAGATCTCCTCAGTCTCAGCTCCAGGCTCCCGAGGCGGCTTCTAGCCGCCCAGACCTGATCTCAATCAGTCAGGAGAAGGTATTCCATCTGGACCTTCAATCCATGCACCTGACAGGCTGGTTCCTGGCGGCTAGGGTTCCAGGCCTTGGGTCTTTCTGATGAGGTGAAGCTTCCCGTAAGAGTCGACCAGAAAATGCTCAGCCTTTAAATGGAAGAGATTCTCCATTTGGTGTCAGTGCAAGGGCCTGAACCCTTCCTCCTGCTCCTTGGCAAGCATTCTGGACTACCTGTGGTCCCTTTCTCCGGTTGGGCTTCGGTCGACGACCCTTAAGGTGCACCTGGTAGCCATCTTTGCTTACCGGGCGTGGGCCGGGAAGCAGTCGGTGGCGCAGGAGAAGGTGGTCGGGCGCTTTTTCAAAGGTCTTGATCACATATCCCCTCAAGTGCGAGAACCTCCACCTCCATGGGATCTACCGCTGGTATTGGCTAAGCTCATGGGCAAGCCATTCGAACTGATGCACAGGTGTGGCATCTCTCACCTGTCATGGAAAACCGCCTTCTTGGTGGCTATCACGTCAGGATGGGAGAGCTCCAGGCACTTTCCGTCGAGTCTTCTTATCTGGTCTTCCACAGGGACAAGGTTGTCCTGCGCCTCCACCCGAAATTCCTTCTGAAGGTGGTGTTGGAGTTTCACCTTAATCAGGTGTTGAGACTGCCGGTGTTCTACCTAGTCACACACCTTGGAAGTCGATCTAGGCTCCATAACTGGACCTAGAAGGCTAAACATATAAGGAGCAGATGGCTGAAGTTGGGAGAGGTTCTCCAGCTGTTTGTTACATCGCTGAAGCTGCAACTGGCAGACCTGCAGCCAAGCGGACAATAGGCAGGTGGGTCACCTCCTGCATAGATCTCTGCTATAGGTTGGCAGGCATGGAGTCTCCCAGAGGAATAAGAGCTCATTCTACCCACCATAACGCTGCATCGGTGGCTGCTTCCAGGGACGTCCCTATCCAGGAAATCTGCAGGGCCTGGAAGTCAGCACACACCTTCATTACCCATTACCACATTGACCTTGAGTCACGCCGGGATGCTGGTTTTGGGGCCACGGTTCTCCAGTCATTATTCCCTAAGTAGAGTGTGTGCGCCTTGCCTCCCTCCTCCCGGAGAACTGCTAGGAGTCTGCCAGAAAGTGTGAATGAACAACATATCCATGTCCCTAGAAATACAGGTTACTCACTTGTAACAGGAGTTCTAGGAGTGGTATATGTTGTTCATCCACACACTGACCCACCTCCACGGCCTCGACGCACAACCTGGCTTCCAGTGGGCTAGATCTGATGTCATGGGGGCGGAGCGAGTTTTTACCATCCGGGTGGGTGGGAGGAGCCAGCTTGAAGACCTTCTGGCAAGATTTAAAGCGGCAAGGAACCTGCGGACAGTGTGGATGAACACACATATACCATTTCTAGAACTCCCAGGGTTTTGTTTAACTCTGAAAATTGATTAGCGTTTTGTTCATAAAGTGCTAAATCTTTGTGAAAATGCATAGCTCTTGCCTCACTGTGTTTAGCAAACACAGCACTTCTAGAAAATCTTCTTAAATACTTTCTGTACAGTTAACATCGTCCCAAGAAAAAAACTGCTAATCGATTATTTAAAACCCTGACTCCTGTTACAGGTGAGTAACCTTTATTTTTAGTTGCTATTACTTCTGCTTGAAGAATTTCAGAGTGTCAGGCCCTCTGGTGTGACGAACCTAACTTGATTTTATACAAAGTCTTTGCTTATGAATCCTAAGATTCTTCTCAAGGTGGTGTCTTAGTTTTACACTGAACGAGTCTATCCACTTTCCTGTTTATTTTTCTGAGTGTGCAAAACCAGGGGAAACACTGCTCCACACATTACATGTGCACAGAACTTTGAAGTGTTGCCTGCTCCGAACCAAGGAATGCAGAAAGTCAAAGCATTTGTTTGTTTCTTTCACCGCAAGTAGAGAGGGCATTCAGGTTTCTAAACAATGTTTATCTAAATGGTTGGCTAATTTTATTGTGTTCTGCTACAACAAGAATGAAAAAGAGTTGCTTGGAGCAGTCAAAGCTCATTCCACAAGAGGCATGGCTACCTCTGTGTCTTGTTTCTGTGGGTCTCAGCCACTGTCTTTTGTGCAGCTGCCACCTGGAATACCGTCCATACTTTTACCAAACTCTGCAGTCTGAACATTGCCTCTAGAGCCCATGCAGGATTTGGTGGGGCTGTGCTGCTCGGCCTCCTGTCTTAAGTTTAAGGTTAGCCTTCCTCCCAGACTAATTGCACCTGTAACTATTTGGGACTTGTTCCTATGGTGTGACCTGATGACTGAGATATCACCAAAGAAGTTAGAACAGTTATTTAAGAACTTACTGTAACAGTAGCTCTTTGAGGGGATCTCAGTCATCATGTCTGTCTTCCCTACCACCATCCCCCTCTTTGGGGCTCTTTTCTGGACCTGGCTATCTGTTGTATCCAGCCTTTCTTACAGGCCTGGGCTCCACTCTCTCTCTCTCTTTCTCTTTCTCTTTCTGAGTGGGGACCACATCTACACCAACAACTACCATCCTATATCCATTCTCAACCCCCCCCAAAGCCTTAGAGCATATCGTCGCCAACCAAATCACTGACCACCTCACAAAATGCAATCTTCTCTGCAACCAGCAACATGGCTTCCATAAGGGGCATAGTACCACCACCGCCCACCTCGCATGCCCACTCCGCTTTGGATTGCGGCCACCTCACAGGTGCTATCTTCGTGGACCTCTCTAAAGCTTCTGACACTGTCAGCCACGCCCTACTGCTAACCACTCTCGCCTCCAGTGGCTTCCCCAATGATACTTTAAACTGGTTCGCCAGCTACTTGGGTAGAACACAACAGGTCAAGGTAGGCACTGCCCTGTCCCCTTGCCTCCCGGTCCACGCTGGTGTTCCACAGGGATTTATTCTTGGCCCCCTACTTTTCAGCCTATACCTAAACTCCCTCCCATCAGCCGTCTCTGGAAACCTGCTCCTCTATTCAGATGATGCAGTACTGTTCACCTCAGACTCCGACCCACTTAACGCCACAAACAGTCCAACATAGCTTCCACAAAGCAGAACATTGGTTCTCCACCCAGCGTCTAACAATTAACTACAGGAAAACAAAAGTCATGATCTTCTCCCACCCGCAGAACCCCTGCAAGAACCTCTGTCCCTCATTTCTCACTGTCAACCACAACCCCCTCGAGCAAGTTAGCAACTTTAAACACCTTGGGATCACCTAGACCCGGCCCTCAACTATAAACAACACATTCTCCTCCTTGCCTCTGCCCTAAACTCGAGATTAGGAGTGCTATATAGGTACAAACATTGCCTCACTCCGGAGGCCCTACAGCTCACCGTCAATTCCTCCGTGCTCTCCCTCCTTGACTATGGTATTACCATATACAGTGCTGCCCCCACCTCCTCGCTAAACAGACTCTGCCTTGTACTCAACAAAGCCTGCCATCTTATCCTAGGCTGTGATCGCCTCACTCACACCTGTACACTCTACAACTCCTCAAAATGGCTAAACCTAGATAGCAGAATCCGGTATCATACATGCCTAATGACAAAGAAGATGCTCTTAGGTCTCGCCCCCTCTCTCTTTCCTCTATTATTCACCCAGCATCCCCAGCCAGACCCACAGGAAACTCAAACAAGCTGCTTCTATGGGTACCCCGCCCTCATACCTCCCAACTTCAAAGGACTTTCAGCTACCCAGCCCCTAATTGGACTAACTCTCTCTCCATCCAAATAGCCAACGAAACAAGGCTAGGTCCTTTTAAAGCTAGACTAAGGGAACTCCTCCAAGGCTCTAACGTATGTGACTTCCCCTGACTTAGTCCGGCAGAATGCTGTCCTATTAGCGCCGATAACTTTCTCTGTTTCTGGTGCAAAATCTCTCCTATCTCACTATCTGACTATCAGTTGGTCACAGTCTTTTCTGCAACCATGTGACTGTGCTTAAATGCGACTCAGTTACTATACTGACCTAGGCCTCCTCCTGCTCTACCCTTGATTGCCATGTAATGCAATGTAATGTAATTCTTCATCATGTACTATACTGTACTGTCATCTCTGTTAGCAAATGTTTGCTCTGTACCTTAATGTATGACATGAAACCTTTGTAAATGAGTCTTTGACTAAAGGTCTTTCTGAGTATTTACCAATAAACAGCATGGGCGGGCCCAGTTGTACTGCTG
Source organism: Neoceratodus forsteri (assembly GCA_016271365.2). Lineage (NCBI taxonomy): Eukaryota > Metazoa > Chordata > Ceratodontiformes > Ceratodontidae > Neoceratodus > Neoceratodus forsteri. Next base: position 1,737,802,460 of record CM057449.1, read on the forward strand.
AACTCTTCCATGTGGATCCAGCTTCACCGATGGTAAAGTTCATACGATGTGACCTGATGACTGAGATCCCCTCAAAGATCTACTGTTACTGTAAGTTGTTACGTAACTGTTCTTTCAGGATGTCTGTATTTTCCTGGTCCCCCTCACCACTCCTCCTATTCCTCCTTAGCCTTACAATCCCTCCCTAGTTTTTCTCCTTTAGCTTACGTCCTGAACATGTCTTATTCCTTTTCTTTGCTGCCTGGCCTATTTTCTTCTCTGTCTGTGCCTTGCACTTCTGACTGCTTTCCTGCCACCCTCTTGCTTCTGCTGATGCTCCTCCTCCCTATATGTCTCCTTATACTTCCTGAATGCTGACTTTTGCCCTTCCCAGCCACCTCTTATGAAAACCATAGCAGTTTCTTTTTCCTCCTGCTTTTGCTTATTTGCCCGACACAGAGGTTTGCCTCCACTATGGCCCCTTTTAGTTTCGCCCACTGTACTTCTACACCACCCGTGTCCTCCCTCCTGCCAGGGCATCCCTGAGGCATTCCCCTATCTTTGTAAAGTCTGCCCTCCTGAAGTCCAGGACCCTCGCCTTTGTGTGGTTCAGTTGTGGCACAATACTTGAATTGAAATATACCTTTTTTGAAGCACCACTTCAAAGCTTCCATTTTGCCTCTGCTATGAATATCTTAGCACTCCCTGCCAGTCAATACTTCCTGTTAAATTGTTTTCAATGATTCTATCTTAATTATTTTAAACATTGCATTACAGTGTATATAAATGCTGCTTGTTTTGCTCAGTTTGCCGATCACCTGAAGAAGGGACCAGTGGGCCCTGAAAGTTTGTATACTGTACCATCTTTGTACAAAATATATGTTGATCCAATAAAAGGTGCCAAACCTTCCAGCGACTCCTGTTTTCAAGGACGGTATGGCTAAAATCTCTTCTTACAGTACATTTAATGGGACCCTCCTGATATACGTTTTCTTCATATGCCCCAAAAAAAAAGATCACAATACCTGGTGATTCCTGCACTATTTGTGTATTTTTTTTGTTGTTTTATTTTAAAATCAAGTCTGCTGTGATTGCTTCTGAAGACTTGGTGCACTTTATGTCAACAGGTGACCTGGTCCTCCTTTGAAAGTACTCCACTAATTCTGATTTGCCAATCCTTTTAGCTTTGTTTATGTAACCCCTGCAAATGGGGGTTCCCAAAACTTCAGGGCTTGCTTGAATGCTCCAAGCCTGAATGGTGTTTGGCGTTTAAGCCATTTATCAGTGAGTGTTTTAGAGCCTCTGGTACTGTCTCTTTAAGAGCTGTCTGCTTGCAGACATAATTAGTTTGTATGGGGGACTGTGCTTCTCTGTTTGAGTACCACTCGAGCTGCTGCCAATTCCTCCATTTTGCAGTCACTAGGAGTGCAAAGGGAACCTATCTGAAAGATGTAACTGTTTGCCAGAAATCATTTAGAGTAATAATGAAATGACAGTTTGTCTAACCTGCTTTCTTTGCAGTCAGAACTGTGTCTGCCTAGTTCCCCATTCTGGTTTTGAACTGCTGAACTGGACCAATCAGTGAGGGTAAGCTAGCTCTAAAATGGTGCCTTGGACGAATCAGAACTTGGACTCATAATCTGAGCCAGCCACAAGAGGATTGTATGGGCAGTGACTCTGGGAGATGTAGTTTAGACTTCGGTGCCTTTTGGACCAACAGCAGCATCTATGTGAGTGACAGCCAATCCATTCAAGAACTGGGAGGAACTCAAAGGAAGTGCCGGTTTTATCTGTTGGAGTTTCAGTTGAGCTCTGGCAGTGAAGAGGAGCCCTGTGCTTTTCAGTGTGCAGTTTTAGTCGGAAACATGTGAAGGCCCAGAGTTCGGTCTGCAGCTTGTGTAACTGCTTGTTAGGACTGAATCCGTCCTGTGAAGAGAATCAAAGGATATCTGAAGAGTAGAAACCAGGCTCACCCTGTAGAAGACTGGAGAAATTGCTGAGTTGCACTGGTCTGTCAGGAACTGAATCTGCTGTGTGTTCTCCGGGTATTGTGCAGTAATTGCGATCGGGATACAGATGCAGCCTGCCTGGTATAGTGCTTTCTTTTACCATATAAATGTGTGAAGAGGTTTGTGTACCTCAAGTGAATCCTGCTGCCATTAAGTGACTTTTGCCTGTGACTGTTTACCATATAAGCGTGTGAGAGTCTCTTGGAGCTCAAGAGGAGCCCTGCTGGACGTTGAAGGACCCTATCTTGTTTGGAGGTCGTGAGTACTAATTCAGGGTCGCCCTGTTGAATTGCCACATTAAATCCAAATGGAATCACTGTACTGCTGACTGTTTAAACTAATTTTTCTTTTCTCTGTGTGAAAGGGCCCTACCAGCTGCCACGGTTTGGACTAGCCACTAGGGCTTGGGTACCCAGGGACAGTAACTGGTAGGATAGGCCTGTGCACAGAGCCATAGTAGATGAATAAAGTGATAAGCTAATTAACCTGATTTCCCTGTCCTTGTTATATCCCCTAAATAAATCAGAGCTGCTTGTTTCAGCAAAGTTATACTGCCTGAGGTATTTGTCTATGTTAAAGTACTGTACTGTGATTGTTGCACTGTATCTTATTTCACAGGAGGGCCCAGTGCCGGAACCAGTCCTGGGGGTATGTGTATACTGTGGAGGTAATTCTGATATATTGTGTGGGCCACTAGTGGGAAGAAAGGGGGTTGCAGTGTCCCAGAGGCTGTGACCAAGTTAGTTTAACTATTGCAAACCCTGACCTCTGGGTGGAGGCACCTGCCATTGGATCCAGGCCCTCAACCTGTTAGTGGCAAATCAGGCAGGGTAGTAGCCCCTGGGATAGCGCCATCTAGGGGTTACATCTTGGAGGCTCACCGCTGGGATTGTGTGTCCTCTAGTGGCCATATTTACGAACCACTGTTAAGAAAAAAAATGGGTACCCCGACAGAAGTGGCTGTGCACTGGCTGGTGGAGTGGTGTACTGGGGAGGAGATTGACCCCCAAAATGCTATGCTTATCCTGGACATCCCCCTGGGTATCAATACGGACACTGTACAGGGAGTACTTTCCAAGGTGGAAGGTTTACAAAACCCTGTGGTGGTGGGTCGGCATGCTAATCTGCTCACCCACACTTTCCTGGCCCTAGTAGAATTTAAGGATCCCATAGATAGCTCCAAAGTGCCACAGACCATTACCCCAGAGGGAGCCCTCACTGCCTGGAGAGTGATAACTAAGTACAGTAAAGACCGGGGAATGAGCCCCCACCACTGTCTGAAACTTTTGAGGAGAAATTTGCTAAATGGTTGCTGGGGGAAGGGAAAACTGTGGAGGACTTGAAGAAACTATTCTTGCCACCTGGGGTGTTCCTCCCCCAACACCCTCTCCCGCTCCAGTACCCATAATGGTGGCTGAATCAATGCAGACTCCTATTTCTGCACCTGCCATTAGTCACGACTCTTACCAGGTTGAGGATCTTCTCTGGCACCCTCCCCCGCAAGGGAGGATGACTAGGAGACCTGGATAGACTATGTTGCCCCCAAGTGCTAGAATGGCAATGCTCGGAAGTCAAAAGCTTAAAGAGGGTTAGTGAGAGCCTCGAGGTCCCTGCCCTGGCTACCATCCTGCTAAACGGGCCAGTAACCCTGAAGTGACTGCACAGGCCTATCTTGAGGCCTTGGAGAATGTGTATGGGAGCCCAGATTCTGATGAGGATCTATGGTGGAGAGTAAGAAATGCACAACAGTACCAAGGGGAGTTGTTGTCTGTGTATGTATCTCGGCTGGAAAAATTGTTGCAAGAATGCCTCAGAAAGGGTAGTTTGCCAGCGATTGAACTGGACCGAACCAGGCTGGACAGGATCCTTAAGTCTGCCCCCTTCTCAGAACTGCTGTTGCTTCAGTTACGCCTGGCAAATCGACTGGAATCCCCACCCTCCTATGATGAGTTAATGAGAGAAATTCGAGGAGTTGAGAAAAGGCGACCTCGGGAGGGACCTGCACCAATAGCTGCGGCTACGACCCGAGTGACTGAGGGTGACCCATCAAGTGAAGTTCAGGGGCAGAGGTTGACAGTCAATGAGTGCTCTGACAAGGAAAAGATATGCCACAATGGGGCTTAACTGTTGAGAGAGATCCGAATTCAAAACAGTCCTTTATGTAGGCCACGCCTGCAAGTACGGCCCTGACCTATATCCGACTGCATCTGCTATGAGGGTGGGGGTACCCACCATGTATCTCCTGCTGATAACAGCTCCAAACTCAATTCCTTGACCATGGAAGTGGAGAAACTGAGGAGATGTCTCCAAATGCTTATCACGCTGTAGACAGAGATGGCACCAAGGTTTCCAGTTAGTAATACCCCCGCCCTGGCTCCCAGTGTGGCGCCTCGGCCAGCTCAAACTCCAGAAAGTATGTTTTGCTATAATTGTGGGAAGGATGGGCACATGAAAAGGGAATGCGGGTCCCCAAAAGACACTGACAAAGTTGCATATAGGCTACAAGGAGAGCTTCGGAGAACAAATCAGTGGTTAAGAGGTGCACGAATGATCCCAGTGAGGGCACCAAAATGCTAACTCACGTCCTTTTGTGGCAAGGTCAGTTGCCCAGGCCCCACTATCACCTCTCCAGACTGGTCCAGAATAGTGGGTCCTCCATGGGGACCACTGTAAAGGTGAATGGAGTGTCTACAAGAGCTGTATTAGACAGTGGCTCCCAAGTGACAATTATGTTCCAGGATTGGTATCAGAAGCATTTGTCAGATGTACCCTTACAACCATTAGAAGGACTGCATGTATGGGGTTAAGTGAGAAGGCCTACCCTATTCCAGGTATATCCGAATTTGGCTGTCTTTCCCACGCCGTGGCTGGAGTGGCGAACAAGTAGAGACCCTAGCCTTAGTGTGTCCCCCACTGGACTGTATGATGGTGTCCCTTTGTTGATTGGAACAAATGCTCATATGTTCGGAAGGCTGGCACAGTTGTGTTATGAAAACAGGGGTCAAAAACTAGTAGAGCTTTAAGAGTTCCAGCTTTAATTAAGAAGGCCTATGAGGCACAGAGAGATGCTGAAAAATAGAACCAGAGGAACCGGTGGAATTGTATGGAAGAAGGATCCTGAGTCTCTGATCCTGGCGCCAAATGCCCAGTGTACCTTACAGGGTGAGGTCCGTATCAGAAAGGATGTTAAGAATAAAATATTAATGTTGGATGCACCAGGCGATGGAAAATTGCCAGAGGGACTGCTGGTCAAGCCTAGTATTTTGCCCGCTAGAGCCCATGCTTATGCCAGAAGGGTAATGGTCCAAGTTCATAATGTGTCTGAAAGAGACATTCGAGTAAATAGAGGTTGCATCCTGGCTAGTGCATGTGCAGACACTGCAGTACTACCCAGCAGCAAGAGTTCGAGGAAGAATGACAGAGTAACGCCTGACTTGTTTGATTTCGGCGACTCCCCGTTGCCAGCTGAATGGAAAGTGAGGATCAGTGAGAAGCTTGCCCAGAGAGACCAGGTGTTTTCTTTAAAGGAATGGGACGTAGGATGCATGCAAGGAGCTGAGCACAATATCCGGCTGCATGACGAAAGACCATTTCGTGAGAGGTCTCGACGCCTGGCACCTGCTGACATAGATGATGTGAGACGGCATCTGCAAGAGATGTTAGCTGCTGGTGTAATACAAGAATCCAGAAGCCCTTATGCTTCCCCCATTGTGGTAGTGAGGAAGAAGAATGGGACAGTAAGGATGTGCGTGGATTATCGCACCTTAAACCGGCGGACTATCCCTGATCAGTACACAATGCCCCGCATTCAGGATGCTTTGGACTGCCTAAACGGGAGCAAATGGTTCTCTGTGTTGGATCTCCGCAGTGGGTACTACCAGATCCCGATGGCCCCAGAGGACCGTGAGAAGACAGCCTTTATCTGTCCGCTTGGCTTCTATGAATTCATGAGGATGCCTCAAGGGATTTCAGGTGCCCCAGCCACTTTTCTACGATTGATGGAGCATGCAGTGGGGGACATGAACTTACTAGAATGCCTGGTGTACCTAGATGATGTTATTGTGTTTGGCAGCTCACTAGAGGAACATGAGAGCAGATTATTTAAGGTATTGGACCGACTGGAGGACTTTGGCCTTAAACTGTCCATTGATAAGTGTCAATTCTTTCAAACATCAGTAAAGTATGTGGGACACATAGTATCCACCGAGGGAATAGAGACTGACCCAAGTAAAGTTGAGGCCTTGACCACCTGGCCACAGCCCAGAAATCTAAAAGAACTGCAAAGATTCCTGGGATTCTGTGGTTATTATCGGCGTTTCATCAAGGACTATTCAAGAGTGATCCGCCCTTTACTTAACCTTACTCAAGGGTATCCCCCAACCCACAAAAAATACCAAAAGTCAGCGTCCCTCAAGACTGAAAGAGTGTATTTTTGTCCGAGTGAAGTATTTGGGGCCCGCTGGACTCCTGATTGTGAGATTGCTTTTCATGAGATCATATATCAACTTACCCATGCTCCAGTGCTGGCCTATGCCGATCCAAGAAAACCTTATGTCCTGCACACTGATGCTAGCTTGCAAGGGTTGAGCTGTGTTGTACCAAGAGCACGAGAATGGCCTGAGACCAGTGGTCTTTGCCAGTAGAAGCCTGACCCCATCCGAAAAGAACTATCCTGTACATAAGTTAGAGTTCCTAGCTTTGAAGTGGGCTATTGTTGACCAATTCCATGAACACTTGTATGGGGCTAAAATACTAGTAAAAACTGACAATAATCCTTTAACCTATGTGCAGACCTCAGCTAAGTTGGATGCCACTGGCCATAGGTGGCTTTCTGCATTATCTACATACGACTATGCTCTCGAATACCGAGCAGGTCTGAACCACATAGATGCTGATGCTGTCTCCGGAGGCCTGTTCCCAGAATGATTGGGTCAGATTGGCAGAACCTGACATTCGGCACTCTGCGGAAGTTTGACAGGAGGAACAAATGTCCACGGATGCAGTGGTCTGCATGGTGGATTGCTCGGGACCCTCTGAGAATTGCATACCTGCTGCTTATTGCCACTTTTCTGCAATAGACATTGGTGCACTGCCTCAGCTGGACAATGACAGTATTGCGGGCTCAATCCATGATCCCATGGTCAAAGCAGCTTTAGAAGCCCTCTATGCAGGAAAAGATGTGTCCAAATTACGCTCCACTGATTTGAGAACTGCACTGTTATACAAAGAAGGTCCTAAGTTGAAACTGATCAATAAACTGTTATACAGAGAAACAGTAGACAGAGGGGACAAGTAGACAAACAACAACTAGTGCTGCCCACTGCCTTTCGAGACTCAGTACTGATGTCCTTGCACAACCACATGGGGCACTTGGTATAGACAGAACACTTGACTTGGTGAGATCCAGATTCTATTGGCCTAAGATGGGGGCTGATGTGGAGCAACACATTTGAACTCGTAGTCGCTGCTTACAGAGGAAAGCTTTGCCCCAGAGGGCTGCCCCCCTTGTTAACATCACCACCAGTGCACCCATGGAGCTGGTCTGTATTGATTTTCTGAGTTTGGAGTCAGATCAAAGAAATATCAGTAATGTGCTGATGGTCACTGACCATTTCACGAGATATGCCCAAGCTTTCCCCACCAAAGACCAGAAAGCATCCGCTGTGGCCAAAGTACTTGTAAAACTTTTTGTTCACTATGGGGCTCCACAAAGAATCCATTCTGATCAAGGGAGAGACTTTGAGAGTCGTCTGATCAAAGAGATGCTTTCTCTGTGGGAGTGCGAAAGTCCAGAACCACTCCTTACCACCCCAGGGGACCCACAGCCTGAACGTTTCAACCACACTTTGCTAGATATGCTAGGCACCTGCACCCAAAGGACAAGCCTAGATGGAGCCAACAAATTAGCACCCTGGTACATGCTTATAACTGCACCAAAAGTGATGCCACTGGGTTCTCCCCTACCGCCTGATGTTTGGAAGAAGCTCGACTACGGTAGATGTGTGTTTTGGGGTCTCTCCTGATGGGGTTCAAGCTGACAACTATTTACAGTATGTGCAAAGTTAAAAGGCCCAGCTAACTCTTGCGTACCAACTGGCTCAAACCATGGCTGCCAAAAGAAATCAGCCAACAAAGAACGGTATGATAAAAAGGTGAAAGCACAGGAACTCCAGGAGGGAGATCGGGTATTGCTAAGAAATCTGGGACTGCCTGGCAAACACAAGATTGCTGACAGATGGCACCATCTCCCTCACATTGTAGTGGGCAAACTAGATGATCTGCCAGTGTACAAAGTAAGGCCTGAGAATAATTCAAAAGATGTAAAAACAATGCATAGAAATCACTTACTGCCCATTGGACAAATCTTGATTGAGTCTGAGCCCCCAGAAGATGCCTCCTCTGGACCAGTGACTAGAGCTGCTGCTAAGAAAAGATCAAGAAAGTCTGCACCTACAGAAGCAAAGTTAAAGTGTTCCCTCCACAAGTCCCAGTTGAGCATGACTGTCAGTCCATATCAGAAGAAAGTGAGAGTGACTTTGAATACTATCCTTCTTACTTAACTGAGTCAATTGTTTCAGGGCAATCCCTAGTCAATACTGGAGACGAGCTGGGCCTTCTGGACTGTCTAAGCCCCAGCTTCGTCCCTGGAGCCCATGCTCCCAGAAAGTGAGGTGCAAAGCATCAGATCAGATGAAATGGAATCATTGTGCATGGTTGAACTGTTTGAGCTTTCAGGGAGGAAAATGATGGATTGGGGCAGACTGGTGATACACCAGAACAAGAAGAGTATTTTGAGTGCGTGACAGTCCACTGCCAGTGTCAAAGCTCTCCATGCGAGCCAAATGTTGTGGACTCAGAAACTGTAACTCCTGGAGCTGAAAGTGCCCCAAGTACTAGCCTCTCTACCCCATGGAGACTCCCCTGACAAGTGAGGACAATGTCGAAAATGAGGCTCAGAGTGCAGAGACTGTAACAGTTCCCCCTAGAAAGACTGGTCGAGCTGTAAAGCCTGTGGTGCACTTCAGTTATGATTTTCTTGGGAGGCCTGTGGACTTGCCTCTCAATGTTGTCCATAAAGGAGTGTATGTGTCCCCGAGCTCATTGCCCAAACTGAGCGTCAGTGCTAACTCCAAGTTACTTGTGTTGCCCTCTAACTATGGTGCCCTTGCCCCGTCCGGCCCCAAGGTAACTGATAGGGAAGGGTCCCTCTTCAGGTTTCATGTACAAGAGGTAATAACTGAGTTATGGTACAATGTGTGTGTAATACTGTGTAAGTGACGTACTGCAATGTTTCAGAAATGTGTTCTTGGTAAAATGATATATTGACTAATGATTACATGTGTGAGCCTAATGCAAATGTATATGGTTGCAGTTAAAACTTATGGGGGTACTTGCTTGACGCGGACGTCAAGCTTTCCCAGGCCAGGAAGGGTGTAACCCCCCTGCAAATGGGGGTTCCCAAAAGACTTCCAGGAGCTTGCTTGAATGCTCCAAGCCTGAATGGTGTTTGGCGTTTAAGCCATTTATCAGTGAGTGTTTTTAGAGCCTCTGGTACTGTCTTTAAGAGCTGTCTGCTTGCAGACATAATTAGTTTGTATGGGGGACTGTGTGCTTCTCTGTTTGAGTACCACTCGAGCTGCTGCCAATTTCCTCCATTTTGCAGTCACTAGGAGTGCAAGGAACCTATCTGAAAGATGTAACTGTTTGCCAGAAATCATTTAGAGTAATAATGAAATGACAGTTTGTCTAACCTGCTTTCTTTGCAGTCAGAACTGTGTCTGCCTAGTTCCCCATTCTGGTTTTGAACTGCTGAACTGGACCAATCAGTGTGGGGTAAGCTAGCTCTAAAATGGTGCCTTGGACGAATCAGAACTTGGACTCATAATCTGAGCCAGCCACAAGAGGATTGTATGGGCAGTGACTCTGGGAGATGTAGTTTAGACTTGGCGCCTTTTGGACCAACAGCAGCAGTCTATTGAGTGACAGCCAATCCAGTCAAGAACTGGGAGGAACTCAAAGGAAGTGCCGGTTTTGTCTGTTGGAGTTTCAGTTGAGCTCTGGCAGTGAAGAGGGAAGGAGCCCTGTGCTTTTCAGTGTGCAGTTTTAGTCGGAAACGTGTGTAAGGCCCAGAGTTCCAGTCTGCAGCTTGTGTAACTGCTTGTTAGGACTGAATCAGTCCCTGTGAAGAGAATCAAAGGATATCTGAAGAGTAGAAACCAGGCTCACCCTGTAGAAGACTGGAGAAATTGCTGAGTTGCACTCAGTCTGTCAGGAACTGAATCTGCTGTGTGTTCTCCCGGGTATTGTGCAGTAATTGCGATCGGGATAGAGAAGCACCCTGCCTGGTATAGTGCTTTCTTTTTACCATATAAATGTGTGAAGAGGTTTGTGTACCTCAAGTGAATCCTGCTGCCATTGACTTTTGCCTGTGACTGTTTACCATATAAATGTGTGAGGAGTCTCTTGGAGCTCAAGAGGAGCCCTGCTGACGTTGAAGGACCCTATCTTGTTTGGAGGTCGTGAGTACTAATTCAGGGTCGCTCCCTGTTGAATTGCCACATTAAATCCAAATGGAATCACTGTACTGCTGACTGTTTAAACTAATTTTCTTTTCTCTGTGTGAAAGGGCCCTACCAGCTGCCACGGTTTGGACTAGCCACTAGGGCTTGGGTACCCAGGGACAGTAACTGATAGGGATAGGCCTGTGCACAGAGCCATAGAGTAGATGAGTAGAGTGATAAGCTAATTAACCTGATTTCCCCCTGTCCTTGTTATATCCCCCTAAATAAATCAGAGCTGCTTGTTTCAGCAAAGTTATACTGCCTGAGGTATTTGTCTATGTTAAAGTACTGTACTGTGATTGTTGCACTGTATCTTATTTCACAGGAGGTCCCAGTGCGGAACCAGTCCTGGGGTAAGTGTATGCTGTGGAGTAATTCTGATATATTGTGTGGGCCACTAGTGGGAAGAAAGGGGGTTGCAGTGTCCCAGAGGGCTGTGACCAATTAAACTATTGCAAACCCTGACCTCTGGGTGGAGGCACCCGCCATTGGATCCAGGCCCCTCAACCTGTTAGTGGCAAATCAGGCAGGGGTAGTAGCCCCTGGGATAGCGCCATCTATGGGTTACATTTACTTATGCTGGGAAAGATTCTCTGATTGAGTAAGTATGATCTGCTTTTCCCTTCGTCCCCTTTACCCAGCTATGTGATAAGGGATGTTCCTATGTAGTGGTAAGTTTATAATCCAGTGTGAGGTAGGGCACAGCATGCTGTGCAGCTAGTTGTAAGAATCCCAAAAAGCCCAGAGGGGTAAGATACATGTCCTGACTTTGAAGGGATTTAAATGACTCTAACAGAAGTTGGCCAAAGAGTGCCTTGTGTTTTAGAGTCAGAACATCTTCTGGACCTAAACTGTGAGAATTGCATGTAACTGTATAAAAAGTTCTTTACAGCCCATCAGGACAGCTTGGACAGATCCAGTCTATCTAGGAACCCTTCTTCTGATTTAAAAGGTTAAGTCTCACATAATGGTAAAAAAGTTACTGCCACAATTAGGGAAGCATCTGGAGTAATCAGTGATGGTGCTGTAGGCTAAGAATACACAACAGTGGGGAAGTTTACACCACACTATGGTACACTGTAGAATTGATATGTGACTGGGTCATTGATGTTGGTGATGACCCCTGTATTATTTATTTATGCAACCCTCCCCATGTGATACTGCATCTGATCTGCGCTACTGCTCAAGATGGGACCTGGCATGGCCAAGGGTACTCCCATGTCTAGTGTATAGATGATTTGCTGCTAGGAGTCCCTTGCACTCAACACTTGGGTTTCTTGACTGCCTGTAGGAGGTGATGGACATGTGCTCCTTTGGATGTGTGGCATAAACTACACAATGCATCAGGACTTTGAATACTTGATTCTTTACAAGAAGGCATTTATGATAAAGTCCAGTTACTCAAGTACAATGTCACTCACTGGCTGAAGGACCACAACTCATCCGTTAGTACACAGTTCATTACAGTACTTCAACTCTTCTTGCCAACACAGTATTCCTTTCCTGATCTTTGCCCTCCTGCCCAGCCAGATGGCAGCTGCCCACTGTAGTGGATAACAGTCCTACCTACTTCAGCAGAGCCTGTTTTAGCCCATAGTGCCAAACTCTGTCTTTCCTTTTGATTGCATCGATGTGTCCCAAGTTCCCAGTCCCTTCTACACTGCCCTTCTGTGTCTTGCCTGTGAATACTGTTTCCCAAACTGCACATCTGGTACAAATCTGGGTTTGGTGCATTAACAGACAGGGCAGACCCTCAGGTTGGCACTTTTCCACCAGACTCAGCTGCTACCTATGTCCCTGTGAATGCAAACTCTTGTTGGCCTGTGCCATTACCATTCCTCCAAACCCTCGGCGCTCCCTGCAGCTTGCCCTCCTGGGATACCCAGAGGCCACCAGGCTGCTGGCAGCATCTGAACATTTCATTGATTCCCTTTCCCACCATGGTACAAGAGATATCTTCTACTTTATAGCCACTGCATCAGTCACTTGGGTGCTCAGTGGTCTCTGCATTGTCTCTACACAGCCACTGGGTTCACCCTTGCCTTCAGGATGCACCAAGATTGTCTTTGTGAGAACTGTCCATAGGCCCAAAAGCCATAGGAAGATGTCCATTGTGGGGATACTCCTCATGTTCTCCAGCCCCTCCCAGTGGTTCCAGGTTCCTTACCCCCCCCGCCATGGTCCCTCCTTATTTCCAATCTGTGCCCTCCCCGCGTTGCCTCTGAAGGCTGAGCAGGAAATATCTTGGATGCCTGAGGTCTTTTCTGGCAGCTGCCAGGACTTCATCAGTATTCTATGACACCCTATAACAAGGGTAATTCCTAGAACAATAAAACTAAACTGAACTAAACCCTGGCATCCAAAGATGTTCCAATACTTTATGCCACTCTCTGGTGTTAAGGGCAGCATGGCACCTGTGTCTTCAGATGGGAACAAGCAATGGAATCCCTTGTGTCTGTGGCCTGAGTCATGCAGCCAGCCACCTGGTGCAACACAGCATAGTATACTGTTGCCACAGCAACTCCCAGATCGTGAGACCACCACAGTGACAGGAATTAGGCAAAATCCACCTGTCGCTGTGGTGGTCTGTTTAGTGATTGGGACTGGTTCAGCTGGTGTTTGCCCCTCCCCAGTCCAACTGTGACTCGGAGTTAGAATCCTAGAGATGGGGGATGTCGGGCACAGCCCCCGATGGATGCATGGAGGCATCCCCAACACTGCAATGCTGGCAGTCGGCACCGGGCTGTCTCTGTCAGGGGATGTCTCCATGCCGACTGTCGCTGCGGCATGAGTAAACCCACAGCATGTGTCCAATCCTTTCAAGACCCACCTCCTGGGTCTGTGTGGGTAGCTGTTGTGTTTATCTGTGTCTGTAAGTAGTTTTTAGGATTCTGAGATTTTCTTCTTGGAATAACTATACCATTCTTGCTCATTACATCTGTGAAGGTCTCCTGGACTGGATTTCTGCAAAACATCACCACCTGGTATTTGCATTTTCAGTTTAAAATCGTCATTTTGGAAGCTATCCCAAGCAAAACAGAAATCAAGCAGCTAAGTCTGACAAATTCAGTGATTCTGGGTCCTGCTTGAATCCACATTTTGTCTGGCTTGCTCCCTAATGGATCTGTTTGTGGGCTTTTATAACACCTCTTTAAATAACAAAGGAAGCATAAGGACAAAAAAATGTCATCCTGCACTTGAGTAAGTGTGCCCCAGGCTGTCAATGTAATGGGGCAGAGGGTGCATGCCTGAGAAAGCTCTTGCATAGCCACAGCCTCGTCTCAAATCCCTGCCTAGCTGTGACCCTGGGTGACCTCTGTCATGAATTGTACCAGTAGCCCAGATGGCACAGAAAGAAACCAGACTTTCCACAGGAAGTCAAAATGGCGGAAGGTCCGGTGGGTGTCAGTGTATTTACAAATTTCATTTAACTAGAAAACTGCAGGACTCTCTGGCTGCGGTCGGGACCTGCACGTGGAGAAAAACAAGGAGAGGTACTGTTATAGTTGTCAGAATTTTACTCTATGTTGCAGTTTGCCCAGCTGTACTGACTGAATGAGAGACTCTCACGGGAGTGGGTAATTTATTGGTCTACAAAAGCTCTCCTTCCTTTGGAAACCAAAAGTCCCCAGTGTCCTTGTCCAGGCTGTTGTTATAGAATGGACAGAGAACAAGAAAGCGCGCATGTAAATTTGAAGAAGGTCAGGATGTCCTAGCCAGGTGGTAGATGGCCTGTTTTATCTTGGAAATATCAAAAAGATCCTGCCCTTGACTCGGGCCCACGAGCCCTCTGTAGGTACGGCCGCGGCTCAGCACTCCAACCACCCAGCAGTACACCTCCTGGCCGCCCTTGGGATCCTGAAAGCCGGGTAAGTCTGATAGACTGACCAGGGTTGCTGTGAGCTGCCGCCATTGACCCATCACTCGCTGTGCTGCAACCTGATTGGACCCTTGTTTTCTTCCTGCACTGATTGACTATCTGCGCCTACTGAAACTTTCCTTGACTTGGGGCTCCTGCACCCATTGACTTTAAGTGGAATCGGTCGAAATTTTGAGCCCCCTCCAAGCTGCTCTGTCTGGACTCTCACTGTTAATTGTACTTGCTTTCTTTATTGTGTCGATTCCGAGGAAATGTACAGTCAGTATCAAACGTTGTAACAGCTCTTCTGTGCACATTGTGAACCTGATTTTTTTCTTCTCCTTCTTTTCTGGGCTTGAACAGCCCTGCTCACTCTCTGCTAATTTCTGACCTTCTGTCATTTCTTCAACTCCTCCCCACATGGTGCCAAGAAGGCTTTTGTTCTAAAGCGACTTGTCCCTGGCTGCCGCCCCCGCCACACCACCACCATCTCTGCTCTGTCTGCCAACTCCGCGCTCAGCTCCCGGCCCCCGATTTAGCTCCCTCGTCATCTCTCTTTGTGTAGCTTCCCTCCCACATCTAATCCCCTGTTTCTCTTTCCACTTCCAGATCTTGCCCTTGACTTGGGCCCACGAGCCCTGCGTAGGTACGGGTGCGGCTCGGCACTCAAGCCGCACAGCTGCACACCTCCTGGCTGCCCTCTGGATCCTGAAAGCTGGATAAGTCTGATAGACTGACCGGGGTTGCTGTGAGCTGCTGCCATTGGCCCGTCGCTCGCTGTGCTGCACCCTGATTGGACCCTTGTTTTCTTTCTGCACTGAGATTGGCTATCTGCGCTCACTGTAACTTTCCTTGACTCGAGGCTGTGTGCACCTATTGACTCTAAGTGGAATCGGGCCGAAATTTTACACTCCCTCCACCTCCCACCTTAATTAAATAGACCATATCCCCGCTCCCTTAGGTAGCCCCTCCTCTTTGCCATTTTTCTATTGGGTGGCTTGCTAGGTCCTCCTCCTTCCCCCTACCACCTCGCCGTCTTGCAATTTATCTCCTGTACCTCTGTCTCACTGTACCTCTGTGCTGCCTCCTCACTTACAATTGCAGCGCAACTGCCTTTCTGCTCCATTCCTCATCTCACCTGTCTTCCTTACTTTACTCTTTCCACCTTGCCTATCCCAGCACCCGCACCCCTCAGCCTCCTCTCTGTCATCTAAACAAGCGTTCCTCCAGTACTCCGCTCCCCTTCTCCTCTTCCTTGCTCCTCTTCCTTGCTCCTCTTTCCTCTACTTCACCCTCCCAGAGCCTGCTCCCCCCCCCCCGAATTGCTACCTACTTGATTCCACATATCACCACCTAGGTGCCCTACATCTAGAGCTCAACCATCTGCCCTGGACCCCACCTACCTCAAAGGAACTGTTCTCTCCCACTTGTGGACGTTGGGTACACTACTCTTCCCATCTTACTGCTCTGTTCCTGAACCTTCACTCTAACCCTATGACACGTTCATACTTGACAAGAAAGTGTAAGCACATGATCAGGGAACTTTGTATGTGCACTCTGAAGCTAGTGCTCCTTCTTCTGCTGCTCTCAGGCAATGTTCCTCCAAATCCTGGCCCAGCCCCTACTAAGGCCACTAACCAGAACAAGCACTCACGTGCCCTCTCAATTATAACGTTTAACATTTGCAGCCACCTTCCCAAAATGTATGCCCTTCAGATCTTTACTAGCCAGCATAGCCCGGTCATCCTGGCAGTTGTTGAAACCTGGCTCTCCCCATCGGTCCCTGATCAGGCTATCACCCTTCCTGGGTACAATGTTTTTAGACTTGATCGGATGACTAAAAGAGGTGGCGGTTGCGCCCTATACCTTAAAGAGACTATCTTGGGACACCCCATCAACACTGCTCCCCTGATGACTACGGTGCAGATTCTTCCCATCAGAATCCTCCTTGGTGCTCACAACAAAGCCCTCACAGTCTACATACCACCTAAAGAGCAAGGTAATGGACTTTCAGCAGTTCTGGACTTTGTCAGGTCACTCCCAACGGATGCTGAATCTATCCTGCTAGGTGACTTTAATATAAACTGTCCCTCTGCCGAGTAGGGCACATAGGGACCCATTGCAGTGTCCAGCCTCACCCAGATGGTAGACTCACCAACCAGAAAAAAACTACAAAACTGGCACCAGCACCCTTCTGGACTGGATCCTTACCAGCCACCCCACCCAGATTTCAAATACCACTGTCCTCCCAGACTCACTCAGTGACCACTCCCCTGTCAGCTGCTTCTGGTCTAAGAAATTCAATAAACCTCCCCCAGAACCATCACCAGTAGAGTTCTACCCCGTGGCCAATTAATTCATCTCAAATCTCACCTCCTCCAACAGGACTGGTCACCAATCTTCATAGCAACTAATGTGAACGCTGCCCTGGACCACTTCATCAAATCTTTAACGAGGCCTGCAACAAATTTGCCTCATTTAAAAGGCAAAAAGTAAAAGCGCTCTGTAACCCCTGGCTCTCAGGAGACCTCCTAAGGCAGCTAAAGGCAAGGGACCACCTCTGGAAGCTTGCTAGAACCACTGGGAAGCAAATTGACATCACTAACTACAAGCGTGCATGGATTGAATGCACCAAATCTATTCGCCAAATAAAAACGGCCTATTTCAAGAACGCTGTTACTAACTCCTGGGGCAACAGAAGAGACTTCTGGAACAACATAAAAGAAGTCACTTGGAAGCAGTCAAAATCCACCCCATCTGTGCTCAGCATAAATGGAGATATTACACTCAACCCGAAAATCATTGTGGACACCTTCAATACTGCCTTTACTGATCTTAGTACTGTACTTCCCCTGATTTTTTCAAAGTGGAGCGATTCTACAGTATATCTCCAATTTCTGCTCCCACTAGTCACCCTCCTTCTACTTTAAGCGGTCAAGATGTACCAGGTTTGCAATTATGTTACCAAAGCCATCAGCAAGTCCAGAACCAGCAATGATTCACTGGACCTCAAACTTCCATCCCTCACCCTTGAAGTACTCAGGCCATGAACCAGGATTTTTAACCTCTCCCTCAGCCAGTTCCCTGACAAATGGAAATCTGCCACTGTAACCCCTATACACAAAAGTGGTGTCAAAACTGCCCATGAGAATTTTTGTCCAATCTCCATCCTACCTCCCCTTTCAAAGGCACTGGAACGTATTGTCACAGGCCAGCTGACTGACTTATTAGACAAGCACAACATACTGTGCAGGCAGCAACATGGTTTTAGAAAGAATCATAGCACCTCCATGGCACTACTTGAATTCACCGGTGCCATCCACCACTCATTGGATAACGGGCAGCAAACTGGTTCTACCTTCATCAGTTTAACAAAGGCCTTTGATACCGTCCAGCTCCGGAAAGTGGGTCTCTCACCCAACTCTGTAAACTGGTTCAAAAGCTACCCAGACAACCGGTGTCAAAGAGTGAAAATTGCTGACATGCTGTCAGATGCCAGACCCGTCTGCTCTGGTGTCCCCCAGGGCTCTATTTTGGGCCTCCTCATCTTTAGCCTGTTCCTGAACTCACTACCAGATTCCTGTCCAGAGCAAATCATACTCTACGCAGATGATGCTGTAATCCTAGCCTCCCACCATGATCCAAAACAAGTGCAAGAAAACCTCCAGCGTGGCTTCACATCAGTTGAAAACTGGTTCTTAAAGCACAAACTGATCCTAAACCAGAAAAAAACAAAGACCATGATCTTCAGCAGCTCTCACAAAAAAAATAAGCAGTATCACCTCTCCATCAAAACCAAGCAAGGAGTCACTCTTGAACAAGTCCAGTCCTTCAAATACCTTGGCATCACCCTTCACTCCCACCTCGTCTATGCTGCTCACATTAATTACTGTACGTAAGCTGCTAACATCAGGCTGGGCCTACTGTTCGTCACAGGAAACATCTAACCCCTGAAGCATTATCAGTTGCCGTCCAGAGCTGCATTGTTAGCATCATTGACTACGGACTCATCATTATGGCTCTGCCACTGTCTCCTCTCTTTAACATGTTTCTTCCTCCCTCAATAAAGCCTGTAGACTTATCACCAGATCTTACCGTCTCACCCATACCTGCGACCTCTACTCTCTAACTAGGTGGCTGCAACTCAACAGCTGAATAAACTATCAAACCTGCATCACAGCAAAGAAAATAATGATGGGCAGTGCCCTCCTGGTGTCTGCTCTCTCTTTAGCTCAGAAACAGCAACTGCAACACCGGGAGGTCTAAACCTCAACTCCTGCAAATCCCTGCTGTCGCACATCCCAAGGCCAAAGGTCCTTTGCATATAGGGCACCCAGCTGGCTAAATAGTCTCAGTAGTGACACCTCTGCTCCTCACCCACGCTGGGTGCATTCAAGTCCAAGCTTCACCTCGCTCTTCTTGCCTCCAGCACCTGTGACCGACATAACTAATCAGTACTCCCACCTAGCTGCTTTTTGTTTTCTGCTACCTGTTGTTGCCCCTCCACCTAGCACTTGCCTCCACCACAGCCCATTTGATGCACTTACCCCTGTCTGTCCTTGACAAAGCCCCCTAGGCTGCTATACCCCTGCCCCTGTCTCACCCCCTGCCCTCTCTTTTCCCTTCCTCTCATTTCTCCTTTTCCCCTGTTTGTCTACACTTCCCTGTGTTTCATGTAGTGTTCCTTGTAATAACATGTTATGACCATCAGTGTTACTGATTGTTCTATACTGTAATTGAAACTGTATGCCTGTACTCACTGACGTGGAACTTTTGTAAAAGAGTCCCGGCTCAAAGGTACTTTGTAATCCTAGACTCAAATAAATAAGTAAATAAAAAAAAAAACAACCTTCAGACACATACAAGGGTCCCTGGGGCCCAGCACATCCTGACATACCTACCACTTCCCTCGGCTGGCACCCATACACAGAGCACCTAACCGATTCCTCACCTGTGCCTGTGGAGGGCAACCAGGACATGACATCCCCTCCATCCTAGATACTTGGAACCTAGGACTCCAGACAGAACTAACAGATGCCAAGAGAGCACCCTAATATATACTGCCTAAGCTCATCCCAAATAAACTCCTCCTCAAGAGGGCAATGCCAAGACACTCTTCCTCTACAAACCACTGTAACAGGTAGCGAAGTGAGCAGCTTCTTAGAGACACTTGGTGATAGAACACTTCAGACACCAGTTCAGATTAAATGAAGTCGGCTTTACTTCAACAACAAAAACAAAAGGAAAAAAGAAACAAAAAAAAATGAAAAGCTTACATTCAGCTTTACATACTGTACATATTCTACAATTCAGGCTCTGGTTGTCTTCACAGAACAGAAACTTAATTTTCCACCTATTCACCTTCCCCCTATATTGGGCTCAGGTGTTGCCTGTTAATCCTCCCCTTCCCCTGAGGAATAGAAAACAAGTAGAACATGCAGAGCACTGAGGTCTTAAAAGGCCAGATTTGTAGCAGGAGGGGTTTGGTACAACCCCCCCCCACAGCCCCTGTCACAACCTGTTGCCTATATTGCAGGGTTGTGAAGGGGTTTACATGAAATGGTCATGACGGACATGCACTCCATCACATAAATATTACAGTAACAACCACCTCTCCCTGATGTAGGGAGGGGTTGTTACATTCTTACTAATTTTGCACACAGGATAGTCTCATTTAGGTGCAACTCCTATATTCCAAGAGGGTCCTGGTAGAAAATTACAGCAGCAGAGTACTGGGCTCACATAAGGTTTTGGGGCCTGGTTCAGTATCCTCTGTGGGGATTCATTACCCAGTAATAGAAGTTGTTGTTTGTGCTGGCATCTCCACTCAGGGAAATTTAAGTGGATGAGGTGACAAACTAATACTACCCTCCCCTTGGCAAGTGATGCCAATCCAGTGTGGTCTCCACTGGTACAACGCACCTACTTTCTGTCACAAATGCGCTCCCACAGTGCCAACCTCAAAGTGCAACAGTGTGAACAGGGGACAGGCAGGGTAATCCTCCTGTCTGTTTTGGTCCGAATCACCTACTAGCCTCGAGTCCTGGGGTCAGAATGTGAACCTTATGCTAGCATATCCAATTCACAGGCTCAGATATATATTCTCTGCAGGGAAATGCAATATAATCTTTTGCCCAGTGGCACCCAGCCAGGTTCCCAAAATGTACCCTTACAACTCAATATGAGGTGTAGGTATATTCTTACCTTTTAGCAAGCTTAGTAACACATTCATTTCTTTTTTCAGGTAGCTCTTTTCTTTGTAACCTGGGGCTACTTGGTTTCAGTGGAGGCAGGGAGGGTTTTAGCTGCCCTGGAGGTATGCTTTTCCCTTTCTGCGCTGCCACGCCCACCCCATTCACTTTCAGAGCAGGTCTGCTCCTGGCATAGCAGTCAGAGTTCAGCGGCCTCTTGCCCTGCTTTTGGATCTTGGTCTCCAGGTAGGTTTTCAGCTCTGCTGTGCATGCCCAAAAAAACTGCTGCAACAGCACAGCATTTTCAGTTCTCACTACAGAGTTTTCTTCAGTTCCTTCCCACCAATGTTTTAAAAACTGACGTTTAGTGGCTAACTCCTCGTAGCTCATGTCAGGGCTTCTCATGAGCTTATGGAATTTAGCTCTGTATGCCTCTGCTGTTAGCTCATATTTTTTTTTTTAAATGCATCTTTAAGTTTACGGTAATCACTACTGTCCTCATTGTCCATTTGACCCAATGCATCCCACCTTTTCCGGTAAATAGCGGGGATAGCTGAAAGCTCCAGGATCCTCTAGGAATATTTGCCTGAATGCGTACTTTTTCAAAGGAATTTGAAAAGGTATTCATATCTTCCCCTTCTGCAAATTTAGCTATCAATTTTAAATGTAATTTGTAACCCAGTCCTGGAGTCCCAGTTAACCTCAGGCTACTTACCTGAGGAAAAAAAAAAATAAAACAAGTAGGGAACTTAGACTGTAAGCACAATGATATAGTTCCGTTTTACTTTTAAAAATCACTGCCTTATTTTGCATGTGTGCTGCACAGTATTAATCTGACACATTGAACTGTTAATGCTTGTGTTATCAAATACTTTATCTACGCACTTTTAACCAAACCTGTAACAAGCGTGCTCCACAGGTCAGGCCCTCTGCTCCCACAGTGCCAACCTCAAAGTGCGACAGTGTGAAGAGGGACAGACAGAGTAACCCTTCTGTCTCTTGTGGGTATAGATAAGCTACTAGCCTCAAGTCCTGGTGGTTAAAATGTAAACTTTATGCTAGCATACCCAGTTAAGAGGCTCAGATATATATATTCTCTTTGGAGAAATGCAATATAATCTTTCATCCAGTGGCACCCAGCCAGGTTCCAAAATGTACCCTTACAACTCAATATGAGACCTAGGTATATTCTTACCTTTCAGCAAGCTTGGTAACCCATTCAAGCGCTTAAAGCTGTCAGTCTTAAACACTGATTCAGCATTCACATACCAAAAAGAAGCTGAGAAAAAGCACAGGCAGTATTTCAAGTAAAATATTGTTTACTAAAAAATTGTAAAATGGGTAAAATATCAAACACAGAAAAATATATATCAATAACACAGTCACATAAGATAAATGGGAAGTTACAGAACACAAAATACACCTACCACAAATACTAAAGTTCCAGTTGCATTATTTTCTAGAAGTGCCTAGTTACCAGTTCACAGGATAAGTGTCTTTTATTTTCAGAGAGTCCTTCTGCACCAGCTTCTCTTGCAAGCAATATTCAAAAGTCAGTTTTCTCCACTTCCTGGTGGTGTCACGTATGAGGTCACTGTTAGATCTGTGATAAATCTGTAATCTGGTATGGATATCCAAAGGATATTATTCTTCTGCTGGCTGTTACCAATAAAAAAATATGTGACAGTCTTTGCAAGAAGGTTCCTTTGATGGCTCATAAACCCACATCCTGTCACTAGTCCCCTTCTAGGTGAGAAAACCAAGAGGAATGAGCCAAATTACTTCCCTTCCTGCTATGTCATAAAATGCATACATGGGAACCAACTTCAAAAGCAGGAGCAGGTTATAAGGGGTAATAAACTGTCCCCCTGGAAGGAATGCATTTAATTAGTTTCAGTGGTCAGTTTCATGACATCCTCACTGACACCTCAAATATCAAGTCTCTCACACTCTGGCTGCTTGTCCTAGGCAGACAATCACATACCATATATTTATAGTACAAATATCATACATATAACCATAAGCAGATGGCAGAGTGTCACACTTTCCACACAGTGCAATCAGCATGTGGCGTAAAATATAAAAGCTTATACACTAGAAATAACTCTAGTATGCACACAGCAAATGCAAACAAAAAAATTTTTGGGGGTGGGAAATGAGGCTCATGGGGAGGAAATGGGTTAATGCAGGCAAAGCATACAATTTGGTATGCTAATGGGTAAATAGCCTTCACCATAGAAAAGACCTTCCCCTACCAACACATGCGCCTGCCAATTGTGCGCTCAGGTACTACCCTACTACCTCAGTGGTACCAGCTACTGTACACTACCCCTAGTCCTTAGAGAGCTCCTGGTGTTCACCTGTGTACCCAGGTGTTGGTTCATAGTAGGCCCGTTTGTCTTGCACATGGTACACTGGTATTGACAGGCTGTGAACTGCAATTAATCATGACCCAAATTGTAATCCTGGGCAGATGACTTAATTTAGCCGTATTCTGTGGTCCTATCAAGCTAATAAAGATAATTGTTTGCATGACCCATTAACCCTGGTGGGTTACTCACCGTTTCCTTGGCTGTCAGGCATTCACTTTCCCACTGCAGTCTTGACTGGATTTGCCAGCTGTCCTCTACAGCTCTGGTCCACCTTCAGTGGCTCTTCAGCTCTCCTCTGTTTGTCACTCCCTCTGGCACCTAAAGCAGATCAGCTGGATGGTATCTGTCGATCTCTCGGGATGGTCAAATAAAGTCGGTGCTGTTAAGCTCATCTCCTAACTGAGTATCCCCAGGACTACTTCTATACTGTAGACAGTCACTGACTCTGGTGGTGAATATGTAGGTCACTAATACACTCTCATTACTAGAAAACAAATTTACTTAGTGTAATAATGTTTCTTCTTGAGGGTATATTAGTTAGTCATACAAGCCCTCCTTGCCTTCCCGTGTAGAACCTAAATATAAAAGAGTGATATAAATTCTGGCACTGTCTTGTTGACCATTAACCCATGAAAAAGTGCCAGTGTAGGCACAAAATGATGTTGGGAGGTGCGACTTTCTGCAGCAGAGTGCGCCCTGTGCTATATGCCTTGCACTTGCTATTGCATTACACTATTCGTAGCATCATTTTTCTTTTTCTGTAAAGTTTTGTTCCCCAGTCACCTGCATCTTCCAGAGGCATCACCTGATCCATAGATGTACCCATCAGGTCAGAACCTCTGGCTCCTTCAGAGCCCAGTAACACACAGGGGTTGACATTTAGACAGCAGGGGCTCCAGGGGGAGGGCGGTCCTTCCCCTGATGCACTCCTCTATGTGGACCATGATCCAGTGCTGGCAGGCATAAGGATCCCAGGAAATCCACAGTGCCAGAATGCCATATAGATGAACAAGGGGTTTTCTTCCTGCTTTTTGGTCCCCTCCTGCCTCCCCTGATGTGAGCATAGCCTCTGGCCTCGCATGCACACAGATGACCCTGCGGTGGGAACACAGTCCCTGGCCCAGCCGCAGGGGTTGCTATGGCACTGGAGCTTGTAGCTGACTGAGGTGCACTGCCAGAAGGCAGCTGCCTCGGCCAACCTGCCTCCCGCTATGATGACCCGAGCTCACTCCCGCACTTGGGTCTGCAAGGTATCATGACCTGCTGCCGCTGAGCCATTCCATCAGCCCTGTCAGTAGCATTAATAAATTTATATGTCATGCGCCTTAATACTGTGTCATCCTTTTCCTTTGGTAGCATGAGTGTGAGCTAAGGTCTTGTTGTATGGCATTACTGTGGTGAGTAATTTGTGTCTTTTGAACCCATAATTTTAATACATTTAATGGGAAATGGTAAAAGAGTTCTTAGGGGAAAACAACCCCCCCTTCCTTGCCCCAACTCATGGCAAGTACTTCCTGGTGTCTAAGTGGCATTCCATCCCTGGCACTCCCCCTTTCTTTTCATGCCAACTACTTCTTGATGTCTAAAAGGCGCCCCACTTCCCATTCCATGCCAAGTAATCCTGGTATCTCCTATGCCCCCTGCCCATCCCTGTCCTGTGCCATATAATCCCTGTTGTCTCTGTGGCACTTCATCTCTCTCTCTGTCCTCTTCCAAGTAATGCCAGGTATCTGTGCTGCACCATCTCCATCTCTCTCTCCTGTCCCATGCCATGTAAACCCTGCTGTTTGTGTCACCCTCACCCCATCCCAAGTAAACAGACGAAGTTTGGCAGATTCTAAAGTGCCGACATTGCAATGTTTTGGCAAGTGAGGTGGCACTTTTTCAAGCAAAGTCATGCAGATTCCCTGGTGAAGTTGCAACTTCACAATGACTTCACCTGACATACGCTGAAAAACTGTCACTTCCCCAGAAAAACTCATTGTGAAATGGCCAATTTACAAAGTTTTTCAAGAAGGCGAGTTTTGCAACTTCACCAGTGGAGTAAAACTTTCCAGCATCTCTAGTGCCAAGTAGTTGTGGTGTCTAAATGGCACCTCTGTCCTCTCCCCCAACCAAGTAATCCCTGGTGTCTCAGTAAAGCTGTATCAGTGTTTTCAGTTAGACATCACACAAACAGTTATATTGATATATTCTGGTATATATTAAAATAACAATGGGATTTAGTTAGAAAGTGCCTGGCTGAGAAGAAAGGCAGAGGGCAGTGCCAGTCACAGGGCTGTGTGTTATTTTTTTTTTTTTAATGTAGTAGAGGGTGCCACGTAGACAACAGGGATTACTTGGCATTGGATGGGAAGGGTGTGCCTATTAAGACACTGGGTGGTTCCTGGCATGGGATGTGGAGGGAGAGGGGGGGTTGCCACTTAGACACCAGAGATCACTTGGCACGGGGCAGGGAGTGGGTGCAATGTAGACACCATGGATTACTTGAGGTGGGGCATAGAGAGGGTGACATGTAGACACTAGGGATTACTTGACATGGGATAGGGAGTGGGAGAAGGTAGCCACTTAGACACCAGGTATTACTTGGCACAGGAAGTGGAGGGAGAGAGTTGCCACTTAGACACCAGAGATCACTTGGCATGGGGCAGGGAAAGGGTGCAGTTTAGACAGCAAGGATTACTTTATATGGGACAAGGAGAGGAGGGGTTGCCATTCAGGCACCGTGGATTCTTAGCAAGGGTTGGGGAACTAGATGAGGGGGATGAGGAGATGGAGGGTGCCACTTGGACAGAGAATTACTTGGCATGGGAGATGGATAGGGTTGCTGTTTAGAGAGCAGGGATTACTTGGTATGGGATAAGAAGGGGGCACTAATTAAAGTCAGGGAATACTTTGAATGGAATGAGAGAGAGAGGAGGGGATACCACAACACTGCAGGCAGGTTAATTTCCCATTTCTGTTAAGGGCTTGACTGCAAAACTTAATTGCAACCCCTGCCATCCCCACTGTAGTTCATCTGTTATTTGCAGAAATGGTGGGTACAAGGTTTTTTATTTCACTGAAATCAGTAGGTGGTGGGGACAGTCCTGTAACATAAGCCTTTTCTTCCTCAGTTTTTGAGAGGGCTTTGACATTTTCCAGATGTTGATTCATCTCTGATGTTTAGCTATGTCAGTCCCAAAGTAGGAGATCTGATACTTCTAATTGAAACAACACAAATTTTTCAGTACACAAGCTTTGAGCCCTACACAGGGTCTTGCAAAGTTCACTGTGGAGTATGCTCAGGCTGGTGCTTCAGTCAGGGAAACTCTCGCACAGTAGCACAGTTAGTAAAGCACTCATGGAAGTCCTGTTACGTTTGCAAAATAAATTTATTGCCAACTCACAAACAACATCGGCTGCCTCAGCCCAACGCCCTGGTACTTTGTACCACTACAGCACTTCATCAGTGGGTAAAATAATAGGTACCTAATCACCTACTTCACTTAATATTTCATTTTTCACTGACCAAGACTGCTACAGCTAAAACAAAGCTCTTGCCAGCGTTAGCCGGCATGAAGAGAAAAACTGTATTGTCCATCACATTAATCCAGAGGTCTACAAGTGTGAACACACTTATTGCATGTGTTAGCACTACTCTGAGAGGAGGTCTGCAGGTGCGTACACGCTTACTGCATATGCTAGCACTACCCTAAGAGGTGCCCAATGGCTGCTGCATTGCAGAGGCTGCAGTATGGACACTCCTGGAACTGGTCCACTTTAACAGCTCTGAGCCTCTCCAGCTGGATGGAGATCCAAACACTGTAGGGGTTTTCCACTCCTGTGTGGACGCTCCTCAGCCCTTGATGTGTTTCTACGCTCTGAATGGTTCCCAGGTGAAAAATACCCAACACCCACTACAGTCAGCTGGTTAGCTCTGCGTCCTGGAACAGGCATCCTGGAATGGTGTGCCACAGCAAGTGTGGATACACCAGAATATGGATTCTGCTGCCACTGAACTGAAAATGATCCAACATGACTCACAGCGATTGGGGAGTGTAAATGCAGCTTACATTTCACATGTCATTTGTGGCTGTTGGCGAACACTGCTGTTAAGAAACGATGAATATATTGAGGTTTGCAGTATGTTACTGTCTAAATGAATATGGGCTCACTGGTGTGGTGACTTGTGTGAACAGTCCATTCAACACCTTTGTGAAAAAGCAGCTAATTGAGCTGATATTGTCTTGTAAAGCTGGTCTTAAAAGATGTAGGATCACGTATCACATGCTCAGAAATAATTCCTTTCCAAAGGAGACAGCTAGAGTAACTGCACGTAGCTTACTAAGTGAGCCCGGCATAGATAAAATGATTTGTCATTTCAGAATAAGCCTCGCATATTACTAAAAGCAGCAGTGTGTGGTATAGTGAAGTTTGACCTGTTCTGTACCTTTTATTTTTTATTCTGTTTAAGAGTGCCCTTGATCTCCCCCATCATGTAAGATGCCCCTGTTTTCCATGTTGTACGCCTAAAATCTGCACACCTTTTAATGTGGCTGTCTCCAGGCTTTGGCAAGTGTTCTTTGTTGTTTGGGAGCACTTATTGACCTATAAGATTAGCAAGTATTGTCTGTTGCATCTAGTTCACCGTAGTCACTGGGAAACGTTTGTTTAAACAATGGGTGCTCTAAACAACTGAGAGTAGTATTGAAAATCTGAGGAACAGCCGTATTAAAAAGAACGTACGTTTTAATTATTTATAAAAGCAAAAAAATGCTAAAGAAGACTTAAAATGGGGATAAAGGGCATCTTACATAGGACGGAGAACAAGGGCAGTCACAAATAGAATAAAAGGTATGTCAAATGTTTCACTGTAACATGCACCACCACCCTAACAGAAATTACAAACCTCAGCTATCTAAATATTCATTTATAATTAAAACTAACAAATAGCAACTATTCTTGTGTTACATCTAATTTCAGACATTGCCATGAGCTGAGACAGATAAAATGTATGTGTCTGAGCTATAGTAGATTATGAATCTGCAGACATTAAAGATTTTGTATTTTTTGTATTCAAGTTTTTAATCCATCTGGGTTCAATGGATTATGAATCTGCAAAAATCAAATATGTCTTATTCGAGTTATTCATTTACCAGTTACAATAAAAAAAAAAAAAATTTGCAGTTTCACAATCTGAGCTAGAGTGTTGTATCCCAAATGGGTAAGTGTTTCGGTAAACATACTGTCAGAACCTAGAGCACTCAATGATAAGGGAGAAAATCTGAAGTCTTAAACACTCTTGCAAGAACATTCAGACATGTGGCCTATCCTGTGCAAAACGCCTGGTGTAGTCATGGTGATTGGGGGGAGGGACTGCATTGTAGGCAGGGAGGTACACATAATGCTTTTCGCTAGTGATCAGCAGGCCACTAGCTTACAAAATCTGATAGACAAACCAATTTTTTTTCTGGTCATTATTTTTTAAGGGTTCTATCCAGCATCACTTGCCTTGACAAGACTTTAGAAATAAACATGTATTGCATGCAATGCAAGTGGCAGTGCATAAAACACAACTAAACAACATCCAAAAATGAATAAAATATGATGTGAGGTAGAGCATTGTTATGTATGGCTTTCCATCTTTTTCGAAATGCTCTTGTACCACAGTTCAAAGGGCATGGAACATAACTGTGCCCTTCTGTTGTACAGTAGCATTCTGAAACATATAGAGGGTGCACAAGCTTGCTATTGTTTACAGAATTTTGAACGAAACACTGCGCTCTCATCCCACTCAATTGGTGGCTTCTGATGAGATGGCTGCGATAGGAGGGTGGGGTTCGGAAACTGCAGCTGCTGAGCGGATATCGTATACAATGCCTACTAGTGCGACAGTTTAAAAAGTAATAAAGAAACAGTTTCACAAACCATACACTCTAAAAAAATGCTGGATATGCAACTATGCAGAACTAGCCTGATCTGCCACCTCAGGGTTCTGATTTCTTTGGACTTCTTAAGCTACAGTCTTGAGGTCAGAGAGAATCGGAACCCCTCTGTGGCAGCAGAGGTTGGTTGGGCATAGTTGCCCATCGAGTATTATCTATGTTGTTTCACCCCACCCCCACACGTAGCCAGTTATTATCCACAGTGGACATCAAATGTTCACCAGCTATGTGTGATGTTGGACAAGGGTGACTTAGAAACAGAAGAAGATGGAACAGCGTAGAGGGTAGAGTGAGGGGAATTCTACCTGCATGACTTACACAGTGGTAAAAAATCTTTGTTTTTAGTTGGCCATTAACTTTCAGAATCTGGTAGTCAATCCTATTTTGTAGTTGCCATTGGCTACCTGACTACCTGCTTTGTCCCATCCTAATGGTATGCAAGTTATGCTGCTTTCAACCAAATATCTACCTGACCATACCTTTAACACTGTCCCATCCTGACTTCTCCTTTTCAAGTCTCCTACTAAAGAACCTCTGAGGTGGCAGTTAGGATGAAAATGCAGTGGCAGCGGTTTCATTCCCAGGATTTTCTTGTTAGGCCCTTCCACCTCTCCAGCAAATGGCCAATGAGCATCCACAACACCAACCTGTGAGCTGGTAGATTCCGATGGTACTCGATGAACAGTCCCCTTTCCTACCTGTAGGGGGTGCTCAGAGAGTGGGACATTAAGCACCCTCCCTGGAGTCGGCACATGATGCCTCTGCCTTGAGTTCCAGACCCCACTGGCATGGGTGAGGGAGTCAGAACTGTTCGTCGATCCTGGATCTCCCATGTAGTGGAGCAGTACTCCACCATCCAGTGCTACCAGGCTGGACTTATAAGTCATGTTTTGCTACCTATAAATGTTGTGTCCACTGGTTTAACTAATGCAGTGTGCCACCTATACATTTATTTATTTTTAGTAGCGGGTATGCCGACTGGAACAATTACAATCCCTTTTTCAGGGGTTGACCCAGAATTAATGACTGATGAAAGTTTACAGAGAACAAAGGCACTGGTTCACGTTAACATACAGCAAAATAATTAAACACAAATTACAACATTCAACACTATTCAACTTTTGTTAATACATTTTGTACAATAGATTTTGCTGGAACAGGAAGAATGAACTTGTGGAATCAATGGTAACAAGTGCATTGGTTGAGTTCCATTAGGTGTGCCTTGAAGCCCCTTTTAAAACCCCTGAGGGAGTTACATTCCTGGATGTTTGCTGTGAGCTTATTCCAGAGGGCTGGGGTATAGGCAGAGGATGCCCGCAGTCCTTGGATGGACTTAACTTTAGGCACTTAAAGGAGCTGTCGGTTGGAGGATCTGAGGGTCTTGCTGTTTTGTGTAGGTGTGAGCATCTCAGCCAGACTTGGAGGGGCATTTTCCAATCTGAGTTTGTATGCTAAACATAGCGATGGGTATATTATTTGACCTTCCAGAGAGGGCCAGGATAGGGTTTGCAATACCTGACAATGGTGTTCCTAGGACAGGGCACCGGCCGCGAACCGGCTTACTCTGTGGTACAAGGTTCACAGCTTTTGCATCTCTGCACTTTTAACAGTGTAGAGTGCCAGGAACCAAATAGCAGGGTGGGTAATGGGGTATCATTTTCTACCTTTAGCCAGGAATCCTGAGTAAGAAAGGGGCTACAGACCTATACGATCGTCCTGTCTGTGATTGTATGTTGGTTGGTGCCAGTGGTGCGTCCTGTCATGACACGTGGGACTTGCATGAGATGTATACATGTGGGGCTACAGGCCTGTACTGTGTGTTCTATCTGTGATTGTATGTTGGTTGGTGCAAGTGGTATGTCCTGTCATGACGGTGGGACTTGCATGGGGTGTGTGTGTGTGTGTGTGTGTGTGTGTGTGTGTATATATATATGTGTGTGTGTGTGTGTGTATATATATATATATATATGTATATATGTGTGTGTGTGTGTGTGTGTGTGTGTGTGTGTGTGTATATATATATATTTTTTTCTCCCCATTGTTTAACCAGGTGAGCCACACTAAGCTGAAAGCTTGTTTACAGGTACAACCTGGGAGCAGAGGGAAGTTAAGTGACTTGCTCAGGGTCACACAGTATGCAAGTGGGGGCTTTGGGATTCAAACCCAGATCTCCAGATTTGTAGTTCGGAGCCTTAAACCACTGTGCTGTACTGCCTCCAGTACTATATGTCACTGTCTTCATTTGTGTGGCAGGGGCATGAAAGTCAACAGTACACATGTTTTTTTATTTATTTTATTCATTTAGTTTTTGTTGACCGGGTAAGTGCACTAGACATATTCTGCCTATTTTCAGGCACGACCCTGGGAAGGGGGATACAGATGAATACCAACTGACCTTTGAACTAGATTAAGCTGTTGGTGGTATTTTTTGTGAATATGTTACTGCAGTCTCAGCATAATATCCAAAGCTGTGTGTGGATTGTTGGTTAGCTGCTACACTGTACACTACTGTCACATGTCTGAGCAATGATGCAGTTCAGGCGACACCTTTTTTTTATTTATTTGTAACCCCTTACAAATAGGGGTTCCCAAAAGTCTTCCTTGAGGTTGCCTAAATGCTCACTGCCAGGCTGGTGTCCTGCGTTTTAGCAGTTTAAATGGGATTACCAGAGCCTGTATAGTCTCTGTGTACTGTCTCTTCAAGAGCTGCCTGATTGCAGCTCAAGTAATCTGAGAGGGAGCTCTGTTGAAAGATGTAACTATTTACTTAAAATCATTTAGAGTGATAATGATAATGTACTTTGTCTAACTTGCTTTCTTTGTAGCAAGGACTGTTTTGTTTGTCTCCATTATCTTGGTCCTGGACTGTAAATTGGACCAAACAGTACTGATAGGACCTAAAATGTAGCTGGACTACAGGAGCTGTCTGAATTCAAAATCTGTAGGAACTGTAGTTTGGAGTTTTTTGCGCCTTTTTTGCAACTGAAGGGGGAGCTCTTGCTTTGACTGACAGACAAATCAGCCAACCAAATCTTTCGGATCTTGGGGAAGTCCTGGCCGTTTGCAGTTTTCAGTTAATTCTGAGTTAGGAAGTAAAATGAGAGGAGCTGAAGTGATTCTGAGCAGCAATCCTGAGTGGATTTGCATGGGAGAACGGAAAAGGCTGAGTTTTTGGTTTACATGTCTGTCTGCTGCTCCTGAGAGGGAGGGAGAGAAGAGACTTATTGTGGACTAAATCCAAGTTTGTGTGACTAAAGTAAGCTACTGAAATGGGCCAGGCTCAACCTGAAGAAGTCCAAAGATTTTGCTGAATGCGATCAGCCTGTCAGGAGTTCCAGCTACCCCTAAGCTCCCGATGTGTGCAAAGACTTTGCGATTGTGACCGGGGAGCGCTTTTCCTGGTACAGTAGAATTCCTGTACATATAAATGTGCTATGAGCTGCTAGTGGGTTGTGAGTTAGTTCCCCACAGTGTGAACTGGGTTCTGCTTGCTGGAAGCTGTATCCAGCCCACAATGGACTCCATCCAATTTGCCTTCATGCGCCTGGGCTCTTGCCAGACTGGCTCAGCCAGACTACCCACTGCACAGAGAAGTCATCGATTAGAGACCTGCCTGGGATCAGCCCCTGCTCCATGCTTGAACAGGAATGATGTCTCTGTGACTCGTGGGCCCTGCTTCTCCTGGCATTCCAGATCAACCACCTGCAGTCTCGACTTTCGTCCAACCTGTGTCCAGTCTTGGGTATCATGAGTAAATACTAGCATAGCTCCTCACAACAACAGCTTAATCTGAGTGTGTCATCTGATTGTCTTGTTGTTTCGTTTCCTTTACAAACTGAGCCCTCTGGCTCCGGATTACAAATACTGTGTATTGTGCATGTTGTGTTTTCTATCACAGGGCCCCAACCAGCTGCAACCCTGGGCAACGGTCCTGGCTAGCCCATCTCTTCTCCACCTGGGTACCCAGAGGTGGACTGTGTGGGGGGACTCAAGGCGCATGTGTAACTGCTTGATTGATATAACCTTTAAGCTAATTAACCTGATTTTGCCCCTTCCTTGTTCAAGTCTCCAGAATAAATCAGATCTAACTTTCTCTGCATGTAATCTGACTGTGGTTCCAGTTTGTGCTTGGAGTACTGTACTATTGCTATTTGCTGTGCATAGCCTTGTTTTACAGGGGGTTCCCAGGGTCGAGCCAGAGGAACCAGCCCTGGTGGTAGTGCAAACAGTGTGGGTGTACCAGGGTATTGTGAAAGTGATTATTGTACAGCATTCAGGCCACTAGAAGGGAAAGAGGGGGGTTACAGTGTCCTGGAGGGCTGTACCCAGGTTAGCTTGACCACTACCAACCCTGACCTCCAGGTGGAGGCACCTGCTTCAGAACTCAGGCCCTTAATCTGCTACTAGCCAAGCAGGCAGGGGTAGTGACCTTCGGATAGCGCCACCTAGGGTTACATATATTTATATATTTGCATTCTTTCTCCCTGAGCCCCCAGACAGAGTTGAGCTCAGTGTGGGAGTGAGAGCCGTGGTTGGCAGTGCGAGGCTTGCAGCAGGGCAGTGAATGGCATCCTGTGCCTTCAGGATTTGTTCCACTACCCCCACTCTAATGTATGATTGAGGAAGTGCAACTGACACCATGACCTCAGAGCGATGACACTTCTCCCCTGATGCTGGCTCCACCCTGTCCTGCCATCTGTGGTCACCCAGGTGGCAGTATTGTGAGCTGAGACCAGAAGCCCTCCACCCCAGGAGGTGAGCGTCCATGGGACACTCAGCCATCCTCCCCAGCCAGCCCTCCAGTGCCCGAGGCTCCTTCCTGAAACTTGGTTGCTGGCATTGGAAGCTGTAGCACTACCGCTGCACAAGTCAGCTCACAGACCACACTCTGCCATGCATGTCTATGTGACATCTGTTGCCAGGTGACTGCAGATGGGGATGGTATTATTTTGGTATGATATCTAATGTTTGCCATACCGACAAGCAAAATTTCCCATCTCCCTCCATGGTGTTGTCATCAAACACTGTTATGCCACAACAACACGCAGCTTGAGACCATTGCCAATTGTGCCAGGTCAGAGTTGTCATTCCAGTACTCTGCATGGATGTGCTGAAGGTGTAGCTAATGGTTTGTGGGAGACTGGACCAGTTCCAGTTCGCCCACACTTTGATTCCATCTCTGTTTCATTCAGTGCCATGCAGGACTGTGCTATTCATAGTGGCCATGGTTGGGTAGCTTGATGAGGCTCAGGCATGCACCTCCTTATATCGAGGGTCAAGGGGTGTTTGGTGGAAGTCATACTTCATTGAAGTTGGTCCCTGCTCACAGGGCATGTCTGCATTTATTTGGGCACCTGTCTTTCGTGCCCAGCTGTGCTGTGGACTGCACATTGTGCCTAAAACATTTGGGATGGATTTGCACATCTTTTATGCGGCACTCTGGACCTTTGTGAATAATGTGTAGTCTATAAAGTACAGTGCAGTGGCTGGCTTACTGTTGCAGTTGTGTTGACTTTTTATTTCATGGAATTGAAATTTTGTACTGTGCTTATGCTGTATGAGAGTACATACAAGCTTGCCTTGGCTGTAGATCGTCTGAGCTTTGATCAAAGGGCTGGCTATTTCAGACCAACACAGTGCTTTACTGTTGTAGAACCTTTGTCAGAATTCTTAAAAGCATTTCAGATCAGGTGCTATAGTGACATAGTATAAAGTGTTAGCATCTGTATTTCACTATAAATAGTCTGTTTTCTTTTTGGGGGTCTACATTTATCTCAAATCCGTCTCTCTGGGGATATGGGATGTATGTCTGGTTGTCATGGCACTAGTTTGGTGCGTGTGCTGCTGGTTTCAGACAGTGTGTGCAGTTCTTGCTCGCTCTCTTTTCTTTTAGTCCCCATTGTGTTGTCTGTGTGCTTCAGCCCAGTGAAATGAAATGCTCTCTCTCTGGCATCCTTAAGCCTCTTCATTTTCTTTTACACTCTGCTAAGGCCTCTTATAGCCCAGGCTAACAGATTAGCATCCTTTTATAGAGGTTTGTGATTGACACCTAGCAGCTGAGCTGCTGTAGCACTTGGGACAGATGTTAGTGTGGTGTGGCTTAGGTCTGCAGTTAGCATGCTGGTTCTCTTCCATTTGAAGAGCCTATGATGTGTCAGGGAATGTTGTTGTGGTCAGTCACAATTCAGCTTGTATTTCATATTCACTACAAAAAATAGTTCTAATGCATCACTTAGCGTTCAAGCACAAAGCATGCTGAAGCTGTGATGTGGGTTCCTCAGGGCTTGAATGATCACATGCCGCTGCATTGGTGTTACCCTACTGTAATTTCAACACTGATTTTTTTCAGACATAGTAAAATGCTGACACTGCATTGCTTGGATAAACACCGCTGAAGTTAGGGTGACACCAGTTCTGCATTATGTGATCTTTCAGATTCCTAAAGAACCCACACCACATATTTACCAAGGCTGTGGTGACTTTTTTTCCCTAAATTTTTATTATTTCTGTTGTTTTACCAGGAAAGTCATACTGAGCTTGTATCAGCTCGTTTCCAGATGCGTCCGGGAGAAGAGAACTGTACAGATACAAGTACAATGTACAAAAAATGATGCAATATGAAAATGAGTTTAGCAAAATATATAGATACAAGAACGCTTGAGAATAAAATTGCATACTGTAAAGTAGTATCAATAATCAAAAACAGGGTCGCTCCCAGAGCAGCAAGCAGTGCGTTGGGTCAAAAAAATCCAACTAGGGGAAAAAAGTAGAGAGCTCCCCGTCTGTGATTATATTTTTTATTTTTTTTTTTTACACTTTGGGGGAATGTGTACCTGTTTTTACAACATGTGTCTGATGTTATAAATAAAATGTTTTCTTATTTATATGGCAAACAAGATATGTTTGTGGCTTTACTCCAAGTGAGGCATTGGCGAGGTCTCTACTTTTTCCATACTGTAAAGTACCATACAGTAAATTGTGGAACTGGCAAAAGAACAGTTAAACAGTGAGCAAAACAAAATTGAGCAGTTGTTTCATGTTTTCAGTGTTTTATGTCCCTACTGTTTATGTTTTAGGATTAAACCCTGATACAGTAACACAGTTTTTGCAATGAGTTTACTTACTTTTTGAAAAAGAATGCAGTATATACTGTAGCAACTGACATCTCCTTCACTCAGACACAGCAGGCCCACTGAGCAGAGCCTCAGACCTGTAGCTTTCTTTGTGCAGGGGCCCTATGGGCTATACACAACACAGCAGATTCTGGAGACATGGCACCAGACTTGTAGCTTGTTTACGCACAGGGCTATGCAAGTCCTTTGCCCACCTAAAAATGGAGCTTTCAGGAGAGAAAGGGTTGACACAGAGCTTCGGATTGCTGAAAGTGTCAAAGAAGGGGCAATTCTTTAGATGCATTAAGGAGAAAAGAAAGACGGGGGGGGCGGGGATTGTCAAACCATCAGGGGAGAGTAGTAGAGGATAATGAGCACAAGACTTCTAGGGGTGTGAATACAGGTCACTATCACACACAGGCAGTTCCACTGGAAGTGCAGATTTGTCAGACATCTTGAAGTCAAGTTCCTCCTACCACCTGGGCAGTATATCCCCTGACTCATCCCCTTGATGTCGGAGCATTCTTTCTGCTGAAAGAACAGGGCACCTCCTTAGTGGCTCTCAATTAGGAATTAGTGTGCCTTAGGCAAACCTTTACTTTCTAAGTTTTTCACACTAACATACTAAAATGCCAGCAGAATAGGCCTAATGGTCTTTCGAGTCTGCCCAATTCTCAGCGTGCTCTTACAGTTTATTTCCTCGGTCCCTTCGACTCTTTGGTGTGATTGACAATGGTGCAGTGGAAGCTGGGGTTCAAGTTCTACGTTCAGTGCCAGTAGATGTTGGTCACTGACCCACACAGTACATGCCTGTACTGCCTGGGTGGGTAGCATGACATGGCTGGGTACAGTTTCTGTCTCTTGATGCTCCCAGAATCTCTAAGAGATCAAAAGCATCAGCTTAGCCTCGGACAGCCTTCAGAACTAAATCCCAAGGACGACACTAAGGGCTGTAAGAAGGCCTTGGCAGCTGCTGGGTCTGCTTTGCAGCTTGCAGACTTTGAAAACAGATCAGGAGGACTTGCGAGAAGGGTAGTGTGGTGATTGTGGAGACTTCAGCATGCCAGGAGTGAATTGGATTACCCCAACAACCAGGAGTAGAAGGGAGCAGGTACTGCTGGATGCCTTCCAGGACAGCTTCCTGATGCAAATTGTCAATGAACCAACCAGGTTAGGGAATACCCTTGACCCTGTTCTGGCAAATGGGGAGTTTGTGAGGGAACTTAGGGTGGAAGAACTGTTGGCGGGGCGTGACCACCACTCAGTATGGTTCACATTGGATATGGGTAAGGAAGGAGTGGAATCTGGCACAAGGGTGCTGGACTTCAGGAGGGCCAACTTCGGGAGAATGGGAGAAGTAGTAAAAGGGTATCTGGCCAGAATTCAACCTAGTATGGGCACTATCCAGAGGTGGGAGCTCATAAAGCTGGGGATAGTGGAGGCAACCAGAACCTGCAGCAAGGCCCAGAGCAAGAAGGCTAGGGCAAAGAAACCTAGCTGGGTGAGCAAGGAGGTCATGGAAAAGGTAAGGAGGAAAAGAGCTGCCATTAGGAGGTACAAAAAAAAAACAGGGAGGGGGAAGGACAGGGAGGAGTACCTGAAGGAATCGAAGGAGGTGACAAGGGCAGTAAGAGCAGCCTAGGCATCTTTGGAGCTCAGGCTGCTGCAGGACATGGGAGGAGGGAAGTGCCAGCCGCACGGTGCAATGGTTGGTTTCCGCTGACGTAGTGACTCTGGTTAGGAATGAGCCCTGGTCAGTGGAGGGCCAGCCGGGGAGAAGGATCGAGTGTCTCATGGACAGCTCTCCTTCTCCAGGGGGAAGGGAGGGGACTGGTCTGGCTCCTAGCGGAGGCTGGGAGTAGCACAGGACGCATGGACCGAGTGGCAACAGGGGGAAGAGCGGACATCGGCGTGTGCCATGACGTCACTACACTGTCCCAACAGAAAAAGGGGAAAAATGGCTGGGTGCTCACTGGATGATGGCCTCCAGATCCTCTGCATCTCTGCATCCCCCAAGGAGCCGTTGCTTGCAGGCTCCAGCAGCATCCTGGCATAGACTGAAATGCGTGCTAGTGCAGCCCTCCACTGGTGCATTCCGCCTCAGAGGAGGGACTCGCCAGTGAAGGGAAACGCTGGAATACTGTGGGAGGCTGCTATTGGGACCTGTGGGTGAGCCAGAACTCAAGAGGGATGGCAGAAGCATAAAGGACCCCAAAGAGAGTCCAAGAGTGGCGGGCATCTGAGTAGGAGTGAGGGAATAAAACAGACAATACAAGAAGGGGGAGAAGGACTTTTCAGGTACATCAGGAAGAAAAGTAACTGTAAGGACCATATAGTAAGGATTAGAAAGAGGGGGTTTGGTGGAAGTAGGGGGTGATAAGGCAGAAGCGCTAAACAATTACTTCTGCTTGGTATTTACTAAGGAGAGAGGGATGATACCCATGGGGAGGAAGGGCAGAAACAGAGGGGAGGGGTGACGGACAGGAAATCATGGAGCGCAGGGTTCTGGAGGGTTTGAGTGCACTGAGGGTGGACAAGGCGCCAGGCCTAGATGGCATCCTCCCCAGCGTACTGAAGGAGTTGACAGAGGTCCTGGTGGGACCTTTGGCAGACCTATTTAATGCCTCACTACACTCAAAGTGTGTACCTCTGGATTGGAGGATGGCTCATGTAGTGCCCCTCCACAAGAGAACTACAGACCGGTGAGCCTCGCATCCATCGTGGGTAAGCTGATGGAGACTATCCTGAAGGAGAGGCTGGTGGTCCTCTTGGAGGCCAGAGGACTACAGGACAGGAGACAGCATGGCTTCGTAAATGGCAGATCTTGCCAAACCAACCTGGTAGAGTGCTATGACTGGGCAACTAGGCAATTGGATGGAGGCCATGCAGTGGATGTCCTGTACTTTGACTTCAGCAAGGCATTCGACTCGGTGCCACGTGGGAGGCTGGGAAGTAAGTTAGAAGGCACAGGGTTGGGTGCAAAGCTGGTGTGATGGGTAGGGAACTGGTTTCAGGGAAGGCAACGGAGGGTGGGGGGAGCGCTCTACCCCAAGGGTAGTGACTAGTGGTGTTCCACAGGGCTCAGTGTTGGGACCAGTGGTGTTTGGGATATTCATTGCAGACATATCTTTGGGCATCGAAAGCAAGGCCAGTCTGAAACCTGGTCGGACACCTGGCAACTGGGGTTCAGTGCTAAAAAGTGCAAGGTGCTGCATTTGGGGTGAAAAACCAAGAGGAGTTACCAGCTGGCGGGAGTGCAGCTAGCTGAGACAGGAGGAGAAGGATCTAGATGTGCTCATTACGGGTCAATGAACAACTCGGCACAATGTAGGAAGGCAGCTGTAAAGGCCAACAGAATGCTAGTTTGCATTGCAAGGGGTATCCTCGAGGAGGAGGGAGGTGATTCTGCCACTGTATAGATCATTAGTTAGGCCACACCTGGAGTACTTTGTGCAGTACTGGTGCCCGCATCTGAAGATGGACATTAAGTTACTGGAGGGGTGCAGCGCAGGGCGACAAAGATGAACAAAGGGCTGGGGGACTTACCATGCGAGAGGAGGCTGAAGGAGTTGAACATATGCTCGCTGGAGGAGAGGAGGGACGGGGGGATATGATTGAAACCTTCAAGTACATGAAAGGAATAAACAAGACGGGTATGGAGGGGTTGTTCAAAGTAAGGGAGGGGAGGGACACCCTGGGCCATGATATGAGACTTGAGAGAAAAAGGTTCAGGAGGGAGATGAGGAGACACCTTTTTATGGAGAGGGTGGTAGCTGGGTGGAGTGCGTTACTGGTAGAAGTGGTATGCAGTAGAACAGTGGACTGCTTCAAAGGGCTGGGACAGGGCATGAGAGAGGGTCAAGGGAGGGAAGGGTGGGAGGGAGGGCAGCTGCAGAATAAGGATGCTAGCTGCACATTCGAGTAGACTTAATAGACTACTAGGCCTTTACCTGTTGGCAAAGTTCATATGTTCATAGAGGAAGTGGCAGCCACTGCAGCAGGCACCTCCTCAGGGCCAGCCAAGGTTCTTTAACTAAAGGGTTCTGTGAAATGTGCATGGCCCTACAGACCCTGGGGGAGATCGCTGCCCACTGTGGCAAGAAACACAAGTGTTGCTGATTGTGGGACTGGGAGAGATCAAGGTCCTCCCAGTCCTTCGACTCCCCCAACTGCTCGATTCCAGCCAAGACCTCTTGATCCTCGGTACCCCTGTCAGGCTTGTCAGACTCGACTCCAGTCAAGCACACCATTGAAATCTTCCTTGGTCCTGTCGACCGGTTGTCAGATGAGACTGAGGAGTCTTATCTCCCAGACCCCGTTGCTCCCAGTCCTCATTCAGGAGGTTGTCCTTCACCCCCACCCAAAGTTCCTCCCTAAGGTAGTATCAGAGTTTCACCTTAACCAAGTGATTAACTTACGAGTATACTTTACCAGCCCTTCCTCAGTGGCCAACCACAGGCTCCATACTCTGGACCTGCTGTGGGCAGTGTCTTATTATAAGAAACACGTGGCTGGAGTTTGGCGTGAGGCTTGCCAGCTGTTGTAACATACACGGAAGCTGTGCCTGGCAGATTGGCAGCAAAGCAGATGACAGGCAGATGGATCACATCTTGCATCGACATCTGCTATACATTGACTAGTAGGGAGCCTCCTGTAGGCTTGGAGCTCATTCCACTAGACATACTGCTGCCTTGGTGGCTGCTTCCAGGGATATCACTACCCAGGAGATCTGCAGGGCTGCCACCTGAAAGTCAACACACAGCTTAATTTCCCATTACAGCATCTACACTGAGTCTCGTTGAGATGCTGCTTTTGAGACCTCTGTTCTCCAGTCTCTGCTCCCCAAATAGAGGTGTGACCTGCTTGGAGTCTGCCAGAGTGTGATAGTGAACTGTATCCATACCCAAAAACAAATAGGTTACGCATATGTAACTACTGTTCTAGGAGTGGCTTACAGTTCCACACAACTCACCTGGCCTCCACTGGCAAGTGGCACACAGGTCCCTGTTTCCAGTCTGCAAACATCTGACATCACGGGGCATAGTCGGGGGATATACTGGCCAGATGGTAGGAGGAGTTTGGCTTCAAGACATCCGATGAATTGGCACTTCCAGTGGAACTGCCAGAGTGTGGATGTGAACTGTGTACCACTCTTAGAACTACAGTTACTGGTGAGGTAACCTATTTTTCTGCTCTGTATTCACGGTGGAGGATGAAGAGCCTCTACCAGAAAGTAGTGCTTTAGGGTCTCCACAAAGGTGGGGGATGCAGGAAATGGGATTGGCAGTGGTCATCATAGACAATGCAAAGAAAGAACTTGTAGCTATCTCCTGAAGTTTTCTACTGACTGGCCAAGGGTATGTTTACTTGGTCATCTGTATTGATATTTAAATTGTACACAGGGGTCTAATGGACAAGTTTAGTATCGTTATAGATGACCAGGGAATCATAAAGCACTAAGTGCAGACATTAAGTATTAGGCTTCATGGGATTTCATTACAACAGACTAGATGGCTTGCTTCAATTACATCATCACAGTGCAGTCACAAGTTCTAATTAGCACAGTCAGGTTAAAACATTACCTGATTGCCGACTTTGAAAAAAACGTGCTGAAAATCTATAAGGTCAACAGTTTTAGGTACCTGTTTATATTATTTAAAAGTGCTCCCTTTGGGCTACACTTCCACAGGAGGGTTTTGGGAAAGGTGCCGCTAGAAAAGATCTGTTTAGATATCCTTCAAGAATTTCGATAGTAACCTTCAGAAAGGGATCCTTATGTACTGTATAGGGCCCAACGTGGGTGTGGCAGATGAGAACACCTTCTGTACAGTATCGGCATACCCCATCGTTCTGTAATGGTGCTGCTACCTCATTGGTTGCTACATTGCATCGTACTGTATAAATAAATATGTCACAGAACAGATTATGTTTGCTGTTGCATGTTCGTTGGCCTGAATTCTTTTCATTTGTAATTATTGCACTGGAATGATCTCCAGATGCTTCAGTCTCTGCTACATTCCAGCCTGCTCTTAAGAGACTATCTTCCTTTTTATATATTTACTGTTCATTTGGTATGAATGTTCTAATTCTGTTAAGCAGCAATCCGTGTTTACAAAATATACATTTATAATGAACTCATTTTGAACCCCCAGTGTTGGTCTCTGCTGTTTCTGTTTCCAAATCCATGTATAGTATATATAGTTTTACATTTCATTTTACAGTATGTTAGAGCTTAAAGCTGCACTGCATGTTATGGTGAAAAGTATCACCTACTGTATACCTTTTTTATTCTGTTTTCTTTTAAACATCAAATATTTTTATTCAAGAAGATATTTAGAACAGGCAGGTCAAATACGTTTCATTATATACTTTGGTCTGGTATGACACAATATTTTGATCTTCCAAGAATCGGTCTCACAGTAGGAAAAGAGGCCCAAAGATTTCGAGGGCTGGGCTTTCTTCTTTTTCCCCTAACTGGGATTATTTAAGCACACTGTCAAGAAGACTATGAAAGAACAAGGGAAATCACTTAGCTATTGTTAATTCACTCCAGCAGTGAGCACGTGACAGTGGGAAGAACAGAACTGAGGCAGTTAGGGCATCAGCACTGGTTATTGGCTCTGGTGCATGGCGCCTGCGTGCTGGTGCCAACACCATCATCAGTGCCACTTACTAAAAAAGTTTGCTCCTGCGGTAGCACCTCCAGCCGTAAGACCAAAGAGTGTGCTTCTGTGGAAAATATATTCTTGATAATCCAGAGATACTGCAAGTAACTTTCCTTTCTCTCTACTGATAAGTTCTGCATGCATGTGTGTCTTCTGCCACCCCAACCCAGCAGAATCGTGGGGCTTTGTGTGAAACGGCGATGTGAGTGTAATACAGGAAAGGAGCTCAGATGGTACAATGATGGTCAAGATTATTGGCATTGTGTCTAGATTTTAACGAAGTCTGGTATAGTAGTAGTCTCCTCTTGTGCTTGGTAATGAAAGAAAGGGAGCCTGCATGTAGCAGCATTCATAGCTTGTTGTATTGATTCTCATAGTGTTTCTAATTTTGGACAACTTCAAGATATTATTTATCGTAATATGTCTGCTGCTGCTCTAAAATCACTTGGTACATTGTATTATGTAAGCATTAAGCCACGACGAAGGTGGCATCTAATGCTGGAGTAATGCATGGTTGGGAGGGTTGTGGCCAGAGGCCAAGGGCGAACAGCCCAACCATGCATTAATCGCATTAGATGCCACCATTGGAGTGGCTTAATGTGCTTGTAACATGGGCCGCCCGAGTACAGAGTTGCAAGGAAAGTATTTGTTATCCGTAGAACAACATAACACAGGGAGTCGGTGTGTTGGAAAAGGTTTTTACTGCACTTCCACAACGTGTTACAGAACAGCATTAATATGCTGATGCGGTGAAAACATTGACTAGTACTAATGAAACACAACGGTGCGCCTCACATGCTAGCAAAAATTATTTAGCGGTCTTTGTGGGTATTAGTCTCTATACCAGTCATTGGAGGTCTGCGGTGGGCTGCTGCCTTGCCACGGTGTCGGGTCACTCAGAAATTTGCATCTTGCCTCGGTCACTTCTCCTTGCTGCCATGAGATAGCTCCGATGTCACCCAATCCATGTGCTGCTGCACCTGGTGCTACTGCCTGAGTCTCCTATCTATTGGTATTATCTTAGCGGTTGCTTGTTCTCCCCTCCCGTTTCCAACCCTGTCTAGCCTAGTCGCCCGCTCCCTGCCCAAGACTGGCGTCTCTCTCACAGTGGATCCTCCCCTCTGCCGGTGCTGCTTACCTAGCTGTCTGGATACTGCAGG
The DNA here is from genome assembly GCA_016271365.2 of Neoceratodus forsteri. Taxonomy (NCBI): domain Eukaryota; kingdom Metazoa; phylum Chordata; order Ceratodontiformes; family Ceratodontidae; genus Neoceratodus; species Neoceratodus forsteri. The sequence continues at coordinate 1,737,846,295 of CM057449.1, forward strand.
TACTTCACTTTTGACACACAGGTAGCTGAATTAATCCCCGCTCCGACTTTGCCCATGTGATCCACTTCAGCCAATCGCACATCCCGATTTCACCATTCGGTTTATTGCCATATTACAAAGTGAGTTGCATTTTGTAACTGGACTTCCTTGGCGAACACACCATTTTGTATTATATGCCTAAGTGGATTGGCTTTTGCATTGGTATACCTTTTGTTTATAAAATTTTGTGTGGCCGAGCTCCTACTTATTTGACTGCTTTTCAGTTGTCTGCAGCAAGTGGCTCATCGCTTGTAGGAAGTTCTTAATACCAGCAATACCTGTGGGCGAAGCCTTTTCTCCTGCCTGAGCATCCCGTTTGCTCGACCCAGCAGCAGGTTGTTTAGGCTTAAAAAAAGTCCATACTTAAAGCAAAAAAGCTGAAACAGCACCTTTGTGCAGTGCTGCCATCAGTGCTTCAAAAAAAAAAAAACAGTTTCTGTCACGTGATGGAGAGCTAAGGAGAAGCAACTTGGCTCCCAGCTTCTTGAGGCTTGTTAAATTTAAGTAAAAAACAAACAAAAAAAAAAAACAAAACTCTACCAAAACCATGACTAGCTAGGCTATACGTACAATAGCACAAAGTGCTAAACCTTTGACGCAGGCTGATATAAAATCTAATTTCTAAAACTACAGGTGAAGAAGTTGTGGACTTTACAACACACTGTCTCCTCTCCCAAAAGAACTCATAGGCTCTGAAGTGACACAAGATATCTGAGTCTCCACTAACGGCCAGCGGCTGACCCAGACAAGCTGGACAAGTTTTGAGAGCTCAGTTCCATTAGGGAAATCCTACTGGACCTGGTCAGAGATGTCAGAGCTTTTAGAACCCGTGTTAGAGGCATTAACTACCAGAGTGTCTGATGCAGAGACAAAAATCGGATCCTTAGAAGATAGGACGGGACAAGCTGGAGCCTGAGGTACTGAGCCTCCACAGAAAATGCAGAAACTTGAGGACAGAATAAAAGATCAGGAAGGCTGCAGCCCACCACAGTAATTTGGTTGTCAGCTTTCCTGAAAAGGCAGATGGGACAGACACAGTCCTTTTGTACAAAACCTACTGTATGTGAGAAGGTAGCGGACAATCTCTAATGGCCCCTAAAGGCACAGTACATAATAGAGAGGGCTCACAGTGCACTTTGCTCAATGCCCAACCCTGGGGAAAAGCTTTGCCCAATTATCTTTTGCCTCCTCAGTTTCTTAGATAAAATGCACATACTGTACAATCTAAGCGTGTGAAATTAAGGAACTCTGGTGGGAGGAAACATGCTCACATTTTCAACTATCTGGGCCACATATCAGGGCTAATCAGTCAGAATATAAAGACATCAAAACAAGTTGTATATTGCTGAATTAAACTCTACCTGGCCAAGCTCCAAGTTGCCACTCCAAATGGTGAGAAGCCATTCCTTACCACAACAGAAGCCAGAAGAAACCTCCAAAAATACTTTCTCGGCCTTTTTCTCACCCAAAGAATCCCAACTCACTGACTGCCATAACAGCTCACTTCACTAACAGCTATAGCGGGCACTCAGCCTAGACACCACATATGATCCAAGCCGGATTCTTCCAACTACCTGAATAGAAAAATGTCACATAACTTTGCGCTGCCTTGTCCCTTGGATTTCTGCCCCTACCCTTACCGTCTCTTCACAGTGATCATTTTCCCTCTTCCATGCCAATGATAAGGGTGCTCTGTGCTCCAGGACTGTCAGCCTTCCTCTTCAATCAGTGTGGATGGCTTCCTGTTACACCTTCTCCAACAATAGCTCCCTCGCTCTCATCAGCCCAAAAGAAACTGCATCAGAACTGAACTAGACCACTTATACTGAGAGCAATAAAGAGAGGGAATAAATTATGTAAGTGCAGCCATGATACATTTAGGCACAAGAACTGCCATGAGACCAGAGTCAACGAGGGATCACAGAAGCGATCCAGTACTGGATGTAGGTGGTTCACTACAGACTTTGGACACAGGACATACCTGCATTACATTGTTTTGATACCCTTTACAAGTCCTGATTCAGTTCCTTCTTAAACAGAAAGAGAAAATAAACCAAAAAGACTTTGACGTATTGGTGAGGGGGCACCTACTCAGTATATGGGCCTTTGAGGACCTTGAAGCACATTTTTCAAAAACCGGAGACTAGTGTTTCAGATTTTGTTTTGCCGCCTTCAGATTCGCCAGAAAAACAATCATTAGAACTGGATGTTGACAAGTTCTCCCTCAATTCAGTAGTGGGCTCTCAACATGAAAACTTGTCTAAGATTAGAAAGGATGCAGTGGACTACTAATGGGCCAGCTGAGATCTTTTCAAAATTTGGATTCCTTGATTACTGCTGTAGAAAAGGTATCTTCCCACTGTAACATGATTCTCATTGTGTAGGACTTCAGCCCTGCATTCCAAGATGGTTATTTCACAGTGTGGTATCATTGTGGTAGCATTACAAAGCAGCTCTGTGGTTTTGAACTTTTGATGGATCTTCCCTTTTTATTTATAATATTGCATGGCTTATTTATTTATTTTTGTTGACCGGGTAAGTGCACTAGACAAATCCTGCCTATTTTCAGGCAAGACACGGGGGAGGGATAGAGATGAATGCCAACTGACCTTGAACCAGATTAAGCTGTTGGTGGTATTTTTTTTAGTGAATGAGGGAAATTTGGCCAGAACTGAGGAAATTTCCTACTCTTTCGATAAGTGCGATGGGATCTTTTTAACATCCACGTGAACTACCACCAATCCAGGCAGATGGGACCTCGGTTTAACGTCTCATCTGAAAGACGGCACCTCAGAAGTGCAGCACCCTTTTCATGCTGCAATACAGTGTCAGTACTGGGATATTATCCCAAGTGCCAGATGTGGGAACTGAACCCAAAGCCCTCTGATCTCCCGGCCTCAGAGGTGAGTGTGCTACCTACGGAGCCACTGACACTGACACTTGCCAGTATCATATTTTGCTCTGTATACTGTCATTTATTGCTGTATCTCTTTACCCAATCAATTGTATGTACCCTATTTTTGTTATCTTAAATATCTAAAAACATTAATAAAACAAATGTTTGTTTTACTCAATGGGGGTGGGGGAGGGGGAGAACAAACTGCTTGACAATTAAGCAATAAGGCACGACAGGGTGTGTTATCATGTAAATAATATCCCTCTGGGGTGGGTTGAAGCACGGCCAAGCCGAGTGCTTCCCACCAGGGTAACGATAACTCTACACACATCCCTGGAGTGCTAATTGCTATTATACAATGGCTCATTGTTATACAAAATAAATAAAAAAAACATAAAAAATGATTTTAAGGGATCCAAATGATCATGATAATGTAGGTCAGGATCCATGAAGCAATACAGTGATGTTATTGTGTAATAACATCACTGTCTCTACACACATGACCAATCAGAGTCCAGGAAATTTTCTTGCCATTGTATAATTCACGATAATGCACCATTAACGACATGGTCTGTTGTATCTTCCCCATTGAAATATGCACTTAAGGACTCTATAGGTTTGTAAACAGAATGGCCACAGAGAGGACCAAGTATAGATAAATATTCTTTATATACTAGTTGCTTGGAACTCTTCAGCTCCTCTCTGCAACACTTGCCAATGGCATACTGGGCCTAGATGGGTCACCCAGTACTAAAGTGTCAGTGGCTCAGCAGGTAGCACACTCACCTGTTGAGGCCGGGAGATCAGAGGGCTGTGGGTTCAGTTCCTACGTCTGGCACTTGGGTTAATGTCCCAGTACTGACATTGTAGTGCAGCATGAGAGGGGTGCTGCACTTCTGAGGTGCCGTCTTTCAGATGAGATGTTAAACCGAGGTCCCATCTGCCTGGATTGGTGGTAGTTCAGGTGGATATTAAAGATCCCATGGCACTTATCGAAAAGAGTAGGGGAATTTCCCCGGTGTCTGCAACAAATTCCCTCATTCACCAAAAATACCACCAACAGCTTAATCTGGTTTAAGGTCAGTTGGCATTCATCTGTATCCCCTCCCGGGTCTTGCCTGAAAATAGGCAGGATTTGTTTAGTGCACTTACTCGGTCAACAAAAGCTAAATTGAATAAATAAATAAAACAGAATGAATGCAGATGATGTTAAATGGTGGAATACCTAATGGGTAGCAACATTTGGCACCTCTCATGGAATGTCACAGGTGTGAGGTCACAAGGCAAAAGGTGTCAGATTTTAAATCATGCCAAACATTTGGCTGCTACAATAATGTATTTGCATGATACTCAGTTGCTGACTAATGAAATAAACCTGTTTCGCCGAGACTAGGTGGGCCAAGCTTTTGGGGTGGGGGACAATACTAGACAGAAGGGAACAGCCATACTTACAGGCCACAATAACTGGTCTCAACTAATACTTATGAAGACCCTGAGGGTAGGTATATTTTCATACAGGGCATCCTGGACAACATGGAAGTGTTGGTGAGTTCAGTATATGGCCCCAATAAAGATTGTCCATCATACTTTGTCTCCTATATTAATATCCTATCTCCTCATCTGAATCTCCCAATGATTATCACTAGGGACTGGAACCTAGTAATAAACAATGAATTACACATATCAGGGAATAAAAACAGAGGTCTAACACTGGCCCAAACATCATTAGAAGACCTAATGGACTCCTTGGAACTCTGTGACCCCTGGTGCATCATGCACCCAAATGCGCAGAATGTACTTCTTTCTCTATGCCACTTAATTCCTATCCAGAAAGATTACCTCCTAACTAGTCAGTCCTTTCTACAATGAGCCCCATTCATGCCACATCTCTTCTTGAGTTGTATCAGATGCTCATCAGTTATTTTCAGCATGCCTTCACACAGGGAACTGACAAAGGCACCACTTAGAAATTAAATAATTAACTCTTTCAAAGGATAAACTTATAGTCAAAAGGATCAAGGAGCTCACTGCATCCTTCATTGCTCATAATGTCGGTACTATAGAGAAACAAGATATGGAATCGGCTGGGTGTAAAGCAACTGTAAGGGGAGAGTTAATCAGATTGGCCTCTTAAAGGGAAAAAAAAAAGAGACGCCATAGCCAAACAATTCCTGGAAGAAATTAGGAAAATAGAAACTAAACTCAGCCCCTCCTCTCCAGATAACGTTAAAAATATAAACTCAGCCCCTCCTCTCCAGATAACATTAAAAATAATCTCTATTCTTTGCAAGACAAACATGATGATCTTTTAAGAGAAAAGGTGGAACACGCCATTGTCAAAACACACACCGAATATATCAAGAAAGGGGAGGAGGCTGGCAAACTTATGGCCTTGCACGTCAAAAAACAAAATGCGGACGATATTATTAAGGCTATCCAATCAGACATTAATGGGGAAATTAAAACAACCCCTAGAGAGGTAGCCCATGGGTTCTACGTAAGCATTAATCACCCGACAGAGGAGGGCTCTACCAGTGGATTAATGCCCGCTGAGGCGTTGTTGCAGTGAAGCCGAGTTTCAACCCCAGCGGGCATTAATCACTGGTAGAGCCCGACGCTGGAGGTGATTAATGCCCTTGTAACACGGAGAAGGTCTAGGGCTCCCTACCTCTCTCTCCGTATGTGTGTCCTGCATTCCTGCGGCACAGTCTCACTGCTCGCTGGCTCCATCCCCCGTTTCTCTCGCTAACCCCCGGCCGGCACAGCGCCACTTGCGACCCAGTGGCTGTCGTGGCCACTGCAGGAGCAACACGGCATTATGAGACGATAATGCCGTGTTGGGCTCGTGAACCCGCAACAGCAACACGGCATTATGAGAAATAATGCCGTGTTGGGCTCGTGAACGCGCTTCCCACAACAGCAACACGGCATTATCGTCTCACAATGCCGTGTTGCTCCTGCACCACGTGACGCCCTCCCGCCTATCGCGAGGCACCCTAGCACGGCTCTCCATAATCTGTGTTACAATTATTATTAAACACTATACAAAGCCTCTCCAGATCCTCCCCAACACATAATAGGTACTAAGAAACGGTGAAGCTCTCACAATTGATCCATGAGCAGCAAGAATTTTTAGTGAAACCAATCTCCCAAGAGGAATATTACAGGCCATTAAATTACTTACCCCTGCTGGCTTTACAGCCAATTTTTATAGAACGTTTACGTCAGAACTCACACCCCTCCCAATGGAAACCTTTATCTTCATACATGAACGTGGTATATCAGATCTAACCTTCACTGAAACCATGATTACGTTAATTCCCGAGCCAAGAAGAGACCCGACCATGGTCTCTCATTATAGACTTATCTCCCTGACAAATCAGGACATTAGCTGAAGTGCTTGTGGAATACCGTAATTGCATCTGGAGATCACTTACAGGTGGAGAACAGGCAGGAACTCAACCGACCACCTTAGGAAGCTGGCCCATCTTCTCTTCGTCCAGGGAGTCTAGACTCCTACAACCTTAGTGTCTCTGAACACAAAGAAGGCTTTTGACAGAGTGTCTTGGAGATTTCTGTTTTCCACCCTGAACAAGTTTGGGTTTTCAGACAAATTCATTCAATGGGTCCAGGTGCTCTATACTACATCTAGCACCAAAATATACTGCAATAATGTTTTCTCGCAACCATTTTGTCTGTACCATGGCACTAGAAAGGAATGTTCATTATCCCTGCTATTATTTAATCTTTACTTAGAATCTCTTATCCGTAAACTTAAGACCAACCTGAACATTTTTGGGATCCCAGTTGGAACTAACCAATACCAACTATCAGTTTATGCTGATGACATCCTACTACATGTATGTCATCCCACCAGATCAATCCCAGCAGCTTTATAAACTATCTCAGAATTCAGTAGGCTGTCAGACTATCAACTCAATTAAAGTAAAACCCTAGTAATGCCTCTTAATGTTTCAGTACACAGAACAGATGTTATTGAATTGGGACTGGTGTGGAGCCCAAAACAACATACAAATACATGGTGGTAGAATTCACCAGGGATACTCAGACCCTAAGGAAACTCGGTGTAGACAACATAATATATCTTATTTGCATATGCTAAACATATTCCTCCTTATGTCATGGTTCTCTAAACTTCATTCGACTATCTCGAAGTTCTTCTGGGCAAGTAAAATCACTAGAAGAGGTTATCATAAATTAGCAGCTCCAAAATGCACCAGAGGCCTCCGCTGCTGACGTTTTGGTTGTGCTATTAGCAAGCCATGTGAACTTTACAGATCCTACTACCACTATCACCTCCTTAAAGTACACATTCAAGTTGCTCAATGACTCAAAACTCAATTTGGTAAAAACAGGTCACAGCCAGTTTCTGAAAATCTAACTTCAAAACTGTGTGGAAAACCATCCCCCAAATATTTTGTTCACTGGGGATTACAGCTCTCAACTGGTCACTGGAGCTGTCAATCACGTTAGTGCAATCACTCTATAAATTGTTAGCCAAAACCATGTTCAGAGTTAAGTTCTCCTGTGTTCCATGAACGTCTGGCTCCCACTGAAGGCTACAGCCTGATTGGTTATTAAATTGACCCCTGACACTGTTGCTATGGATCCTGGTTGTCGGGATGGAGAATGATGGTGGTGCCTTTCTGTTGTGGGGCACTGACCCAAAAAGCATTAGTTTTACAGGACTACTGCATTTAAATAATTATTTTGTACCCTCACAGTGTTGTGTGCACAGTCGTGCTTGTGCATGGTTCAGTCGGGACAGTCACGGAGCATGCAGTTGTGCAGTTTTGTCACAAACCCACTCAGCAGGTCAGCTGTCTACTCCCAAAGTGCCAACCTCTGAGTGCAGTCTTCTGAACAGTTAACAGAAACAGGGTAACCCTCCTGTCTGTTTTGTGGTTCGAATCAACCTTTGGTCTCAAGTCTTGGGTGATTCAAACTGTGAACCTCTTGCTAAGCGTACCCAATGCACAGGCTCAGATAATTCTGTCTTTGGGAGGGCCAGATATCTTTGCCTACAGGCACCTAACCAGGTATACAGAAATGAACCCTTAAAACTCTAATAAAAGACCTCAGATTAAAACTCTTACCTTTTTCCAGTTTGGTATCACCATTCAAGCTTATGCACAGTGTCTGCTTTAACCAGATATACTTCACTTGTTAAAGAAAAGAAATTCAAAGACAGACCAAGTAGGCTCTAAAAACAGAGTTTTACTAAAATAGATATAAAATATGTAAAACATAAAATACAGAACTATATATCACAAGAACCATACAATCTTTTAAAAAAACAAGGTTTTAACAGTGCAGTTACTACTACAGTACATAGCTTTTGTCTCTCTCTACCTGTATACTTGCTTAAAGTGCTCAAAGATGTTTCTTTGTCAGAGTGTAGATAAAAGTGTCTCTGAAGGAAAGCAGAATCTGTTTAAAAACTGTCTTGGCCAACCCTTTGCATGAGGTCACCTAGCTCCTCCTCCGTTTATGAAAAATCATACACCCAGGATGTTTTATCATATTAGAAGGTAAGATAATTAAGGTTACATCAGCAGAAACTCCTTTGCCCATGTGACTTCCCCATCAAGTCTGTAAATTTCCTTTCATCTATAAGCAGTATCCTCTCTCACACAGACATCAAAGCATTTATGATTTCGCACCAGAGTGCCATATAACCTGCACTCTTCCCCTAAACGCCATAAAAGTTTATGATTTCCCTCTTGGCAACTACAGCTATAATTAACTTAGATAAATAAGAGAGCCTTGATTAAGGCCTGTTTTTACTGTAATTAGCTTCTGGCCATCAGATAACACCTTGTGTCCAAAACCTGTGTGTGTGTGTGTGTGTGTGTGTGTGATCTCACATGCTGTCTCAGAATCTCTTATGAGAGACTGTCCATAACACATTTTTATATTACAAAAATGATACAGTGATCAGAACCAGCTGTCCAAGTGTCACATTTTTCATCGGCAGCAGGCAGTTACTTTGGTATTTATTGGAGTTGCTCTTCATGGCACCAGACATGCCAAAGATTCTTCAGGCTCTTATTTTTTTTTTTCACTCCGGCTCCGGTCACTGCTGCATCAGGAGCCTTGATTGGGAGACTGGCAGGAGCAACAGTGCTGGTGGCTGGTGCTGCAGGGTGGGCTCCATGGAGCCAGTAAGGTAAGCCCCAACACTTGAGGTGGGGAGAGGGGTTACATTTGCTTACATGGAATTTGGATTTCACCAATTAGGTTTTTAATTAGTGGTCAAAGTTGCTACCTGAAAGAAAAAACAGCAGTGTAGAGTACAGACAATAGAATAGAATTGGGATTTCTATTTTGCTTTTATACAACAAATACTGTATCTGTCAAAGGACTTTACAGACAGTTGCCTGCTTATTGCAAGCAATAATGTTGGCCAGGATACCCGTGTTCTCTTGAAAGACAGTAAACAGAACTGCTCTCCCTGGTGTTGTGGTGCTGGGGGTGACCATACTACAGAGAGAAAATTAAAACAAGCATTTGTCAGTGCCAAGTGTTTGCTTGCTGGCATTGGCGTTGGTAGTGTAGGAATTACAGAGCTGCATAATAGGAATGACAGTGAAATATTGAACTGAAGCCAACCCCACCACCACCCCACTGCAGAGAGTGACAGGCATTGGGGTGTGTCTTTGGGTCATCAGGCATAACAGCCACACCATTTCACAACACCCTACCCTGCAGACACCGACAAGTGTCAAAGTGTGCCTTGGCCATATGTTCACCCCATTCCATCAGGAAATATGGTGAGATGGGTGCTGTATAGGAGAATGGGGTGAACTTTGGGGCGAAGAGTCAAGGCACACCTTGATGCCTCTCACTGGCTGCAGGGTATGGGTGGGTGGGTGTGGAATGGTATGAGCATTACAGGCGACAATCCCAAGTCACACTCCTGATGCCCGTCAGTCTCTACAGGGTGGGGTGTTATGGTCGGAAACCCTAACGCCTCAGGCGTTCATTGGTATTTTCACTCCACATTTTCAACATGTTTTTTTTGTGACCCCCACCTCATGAACAGTGGCAATATCAGTTCATTAGCTGAAAGCTGATTTTGCACAGCGACTATGCCATTTGCCACCACGGGTGCGAAAACACATTTTGAACAGGAAGTGAAAAATGACAGCTGTACTGTTCATGGGGAGGTGTAAAAAATGGCAATGTTGAAAATCTGCAGTGAAAATATAAAAAAACTGGTGAAGTCACGAGTGTGCGTAGAAACTGTGCAATGCACACCCGTAATGTAATTAGTGTGGGGATTTTTTACAGCAGATTGTCAACACAGGCATTTTGGGACCTCCGCTCATGAACAGTGTCACTATGATTTTCTTTATCTGTCCCGAACAGTGATTTCCCACAGCGACCACGCATTTCTGTACTGGAAGTGCGAAAACACATTTTGGCCATGGTGTGAAAAATGACAGCTGTACTCTTCATAAGGAAGTGTGGAAAAATGCCAGTGGTGAAAATCTGGACTGTAAATATTACAAATTCATGAACCTACGAGGGTGTGTGGAAACTGCGTAATGCTCGCTCGTAACACAGTCATTTTATGGACTTTTGTCACCAAATTTTTAACATGGCCATTTTAAGACCTCTGCTCATGAACAGTGTCACTGTGATTTTCTTAATCTGTCCCAAACATTGATTTCACACACCGACTGCGCCGTTGTGGGCTACATACGCGGAAACATATTTTGGGTGAGATGTGAAAAATGACAGCTGTACTGCTCATAAGGAGGTGTGGTAAAATGGCAATGCTGAAAATCTGGAATGAAAATGTTAATTCGCAAACTTACGACTGTGCGTAGGAACTGCGCAACACACGCTCATAAATCAATCATTTTTGGGAATTTTTTCACCAAGTTTTTAACATAGGGTTTTTGTGGGCCTACCTCATGAACTGTGACACTGTCATTTCGTAAATCGGTCCCGAAAGGTGGTTCCGCGCAGTGACTGTGAAATCACCTTTTGGGGCAGAATAACGCCATGACAGTGCCAGAATTCATGAGGAGGGGTCCCAGAAACCCCATGTTGAAAATTTGGTGCCAAAATTCCAAAAAATGCCTGAGATATGCATCAAAGTTGAAAAAACCCTATTTATTCCATTATACAGCTTACTGGCATTTCTTCAGTTCGCGGTCGGCTTTGAAGAGTGCAGACGTGTTCCCGGTCCACCGAAGATCGTCTCGCTGGCCTCCGGAGGTAAGTGTGGTGTGAAGTGGGGGTGTGGGAAGGTGGATGCTCAGAGGGTGGGCGCAGGTTGGGGGACAAGACAATCAATGAGGGACCTTTTTCTTTTTCATTCAGGTGTTTGTTTTCTTTTTAGGAAGCTGACGTGGGACTTGTGCCATGCTGGGGTGGGCTCCCAGCATGGCAGTTGGAAGATTTTTTTTGGGGGGGTGGGTCAGTGGAGCAGACGGGGATGGGCACCCCGTCAGCCAACCAGATGTGTGTCACACTGGGGTGGAGCTACCAGCATGGCAACTGGAAGTCTGTTTCTTTTGGGGGGTTTAATTGAGCCGACAGGGGATTGGGCACCCCGTCGCCAAGTCTCACTTATGCCATGCTGGGATGGGCTCCCAGCGTGGCACCTCAAACTCTTGGGGGAGGGAGGCGAGGAGCTGACAGGGATTGGTCACCCCGTCGCCATTCTCACTTATGCCATGCTGGGATGGGCTCCCAGCGTGGCACCTAAACTCTTGGGGGAGGGGCGAGGGCTGACAGGGGATTGGGCACCCCGTCAGCCATACTATTGTGTGACAGGTGGGGGAGAGCGCTATTTAGAGACACTCAGAAGTTTGGGAAATATTATTACAATACTGATCAGGTGTGCCAACAGACGACAACTGTGTCTACTTTTTCAATCTCTTTGGGGTTCTGTTTTCCTGCTTTTGTCAAAGCCACTCCTACCCTGAACTCTGACTCAACATTCCAAGGATGGCAATTAGATTTTTTTTTGGAAACATTCCAAAGATGTCATTTTAGTCACTTGCCTCCTCCTGGAAAGACAGTCCTAGGAAAAGTTCACTTCAAACTGAATTTATGTTCCAGGAAGAGAAAGCAGAGTCGCATACAAGCAGGATTGCCAGCAATATGCTAATCAACACTATCTTATCGCTGCTCACTGAAGTGGTCTCTCCCTTTCAACTATCGCACACTGCATTTTCAACTGCTGTCATAGACAGCTGCAGCATTCATTGGTGAACTGTGGCTGCGCCTGCAAAAACACTGACTGAATTGGAAGACCGGATGCCACACCTACAAAAACTCGGATGATGGCACTATGTTTCTTGCACATGCGTGCAAGCAAACATAAAAAGTGCACTCCCTTATGCCATTTTCTTATCTGGAAAGAGATGAAACCAAGCACAAGAGCTGTTGTGCTTAATTTATTAAATCAGATCCACAGTGGACAGCAAAACAGCAGGCAAGTAAGTTCCGAAGATCTGTTCTCTTGTACACTTTAAATCTTCTATAGGATTTTGCACCTGAACCACCAACAAAGATGGACAAAAGAAAGACTGGTTTAACATTTCATCTGAAGAATGGCACCTCCAGCAGTACCCTCCCATACCATCCAGTTCTCCCTATTTTCAGGAGTCTCCAAAATGTTGCTCTTTTTACACTCTCCTGCTTTTGACACCAGTCCATGTCCATAAAATCAGAATGAAACAACAGACTGCTCCTTCTGTTCTTAAATGACTTTAGTAATGCATTTCTTCACCACAGATTCAGTGTAGTTTATAGTGTACATCAGGGCCCTTGAAATCTCCCTGACTTTAGTGGTCAAAATTAGGAGATGCCTCATTTAAGGAGTGCTGACTTGGAAGCTCTGCCCGCCCCCTTATGGTATTGTACTGCACTGCACTGCACAGCATTGTCAATATTTGGTATTAGCTACATCCTGATGTGCTGTTCAAATCCACATGCCCCAAGGAAAAAGTGCTACAGTACCTACGGAGTCTAAGTCACACTAATGTTCCCACAGCCTTGGCAGAGGGGGCGGGTCTTCCAGGACCATTCTGCCCATCCTTCTTCATCTCTGCCTCCTCCTCCCACTCTCTCCAAGTTTTCTGATCCATTTGGGCCCATCATCTGGGAGCAGTTTAGGGCCACGATGAGTGCTTTCTCCATGTTTTACTTTACAGGGCCATGGATGAGATGGTGTTTGCATCTCTTCTTCCTGCACTGTTGTTCCCTATACAGAGCCCTTCCACTTCATCAGCTTCTTCCTCAGAGGAAGGGACTTGCCTAGTGATGATGATGATGGAGTTTAGTCTTATCCAGTGACTGAATGCAATCCTGCATGTGCGACTATGGTGTTTCTTGGAGAGTACAACCAGGAATCTGTAGTGATCCTTCCATGGCCTTGGCCCTTATGGAGGAGTCGCACAGTGCTCTGCCTCCCCAGCCCATGGGGAATGCCAGTGCAGATACTGCACTCCCTCGGGTCTCAAGGGTCTCGCCCCAGCCCACATCAAGCTTGGAGTGACTGGACACCCCTTCTAGGCATCTTCACCTGTCAAGAGACTGTCTCCTGGACATGGATTCTGCGGAGTTCGACCACTGGGGCAGGAGAGTTTTCACCTCAGTGTGTCTCTTGTTATCCATTACTGCACATCAGGCACACTTGGGGGCCCTCGAGAGGCATCTGTGGGCTGTGTTGGGGGAAATTCAAGCAGCGTTGCCTGATCGCATAGCAGCCAGGCAAGCCTTTTGCCATTCCACAAGGAGCCTGGGGCTAGCAAGATGCCAGATGTGGGCATCTTATGATGCCAACATGGTAGCCCCTAGGATTATGGGGTCTAGTGGTCTACATTAGGCAGATGTCATGGATTCACCTCTCCGGTTGTTAAACTATGGGTGACTGCCTCATCATTCCTGGAGCCATTTTTTCTTCCCACAGAGCCAGACAGGACCTGTCGGGTGCTCTCTTTCTCCTGCAGGTCAGGACCCTGTCCTAGCTTTGAGCAGTATTGGGTCTGGCCAAACCAGTGATGTTCCCTCTTCCTTGTGAGTTTCATGTGAGGGGCTGAAGACTGTACAGTCCTCAGGGAGGTACCGGTCCACCTTGTGGTACTTGGTGTACTCATCCACCAGCGATGAATGGTGAAGATTGATACAGGTAAGATATGAAAAATTATGTACCCACAATAATTCTTTTTTTATATATTTTATTTATTAGAATTGTACACTTCACATCACTATGATACATTCCATTATGTAGTTTCCTTTCAATTCCATTTTCAGTCCATTGTTTTACAACATTTAGGAAAGGGGTAAGGGGATTACAACACAACTGATGCAAACATTAGGAGTATTTGACAGGGTTATAAAGCTAGCATTGGGTAATTGGGTACTCCTAGATCTATCTTCATATCTACAGTTGACACCCTCCTGTTATGGACTACTAGCTATAGCGACCAATACCCTCTTTTTGATACCTGTTCCACTTTCCTCTTTAACCACTCATCCCTATTATATTATCCACTTAGACCATCTCTCTGTGAACTTGGGGATCCTATCCTGTAGTTGGTACGTGAGGGACTCCATCTCCTGAATTTCCTTTATAACATTCTCCCTACCGTAATTCTTGATCTTCCTGTATATCTTCACCATTCGTCACTGCTTCCCGCCCACCTTCCTCTCTTGGGCCCGACTTCTGGGCAGTGCCTCCTCCCTGCTTGCCTCCCCCCAAAAAAAACATTGAGGCCAATTGTAGGCAGGCCCACTGGTACCTCTGGGCTCCCTGTCACTTCTTTGAAGCACCAGGGACCCTCTCTAGGGAGGAGAAGACGAGAAGGAACTCTTGCCCCCTTTTTCCTTGACTCCTCAGGTTCCTCTTCTCGATAAGGGAGGTCTTCAGGCCTCCTGTGTGAGAGTTCTGCCTCGGGATACCCTTGAAGGTCCCACCTTCTTCTGAACCTCTCTGTTGAGATTAGGGTGCCGGGGACCCTCTCTGTTTTGTTTTATCCAAATTGCAAGAGACCCTCTCCTGGGTCCCTTGTTCGTTTTAAGTCCCTTCGGACTTCAAGGCTCAGGAACCTCCTTGAGGTCCACTTCCCTTTTACTTCACCTTCCCGGTGATGCTAATTATAGGGTTTTACCGCCTTACACCCCAGGACTCCCCTTGGGCATCAGGGTGAATTCTGTTTGAAAAGACTGGTCTCTCCCTTTCCGACTTAGAAGAAAGGGAGAAGGAGCATCTGTCTAAGTGTTCCTCCTTACTGGACCTGGGGTTAGCTTGATCTGTAAAGTATTTCTCCTGTTGGACACCTCTTGTTCTCTGGACTAGTCTCAGGTTCTTCAAAAAAAAAGGGGGGGACTTCGGTTCCGCTATGGCTCTGACAAGTAGCTAAATGAGCAGCTCCTGCCCTGTTGCGATAAAACCCTCCAAAACTACTATCTTGCCTATAAAATTCTGAGAGAATGTCAGGAGAAGGGATCCAGAAATAAACTCCTGCAGCCCGCATGAAAAGAGGAATAAATTCAAAATACAACTCTCCTACACTAGGGCCCAGCCATATTCGGAGACTGAGACAGCTCCTCCTCGATACTGAGCATTTGTCTTAGAACAGGTTTGACTCGTTAATGAAAGAATTAAAGAATATAGAGCAGAAAATAGAAATGAGTTCAAACAACTAAACCAAAAACTATCAAGATAGAAAACCGTATGTAGGAGGTGGAGGAAAGAATATCAACTACAGAGGATGCCTGTTACACTTAGGCGTCTGAAACACGCTATCTGCCAACCTGTTAGAGAAATGGAGCACAAATGTCTAGACCTTGAAAGTGGGTCACAGCGCAACAATTTGTGTTTGTATGGCTTGAAGGAGTGTGCTGAAGTGGGAGACATGTCGGACTTTATCACAGATCTACTTAAAGATGTCTTGGACTTACCACAGGGTTATAACCTAAAAACAGAATGTGCACTTAGAGCCTTACTGCCCAGGCACAAAGATCCAGCCTCTTGACCACATTACATAATTATAAAATTCCTTAGCTACCAAACTAAAGAAGATATGTTAAGGCAGGCATGGCAGAAGAAAGAGATTAAATACCTTGACTTGAGGCTCTTTTTTGATCAAGATTACCCCTCGGACATCCAGAAGCAGTGTCAGGAGTATGCAGGAATTATTAAAATGTTGCGAAGCAAGCAGCTGAAGATCCAGGCACCCTACCCCACGATGCTGAGAGTATTCTGGAAGAAAGAGCAGAATTGTACAACATGCCACAAGCTGCCAGAAAAGTGCTCCGAAGAGGAGAATAGAGCTACCAGATCACCCTAAGGCTCCCTCACTTAAAAGGAAAGGACAAGATCAGGACTGGCATCCGTACTCTCCAGGAAAAGTAAACTCCTCACAATGCACACTTTCTCCGAGTTCATTCAACACCTCCAGGACTTGATCAAAAAATTATATAGGGTTACTGAGCAAGATTTGGAAGCAACAGAGGGCTGAATACTCTAACAACTATAAAATGTCTGGCCAGTGCTTTCTCTTTGACTAAGTGAGTATATGCAGAGGCTCCCTTTTCTTTAAAACCTGGAACTGTTTTCACCTCCTACTATACACTGCGACAGTGAGCTCCCAAGGGCAGATTTAATTCTTTCATCCTTATTTCTGTAACCCCCCTGCAAATGGGGGTTCCCAAAAGACTTCCAGGAGCTTGCTTGAATGCTCCAAGCCTGAATGGTGTTTGGCATTTAAGCCATTTATCAGTGAGTGTTTTAGAGCCTCTGGTACTGTCTCTTTAAGAGCTGTCTGCTTGCAGACATAATTGATTTGTATGGGGACTGTGTGCTTCTCTGAGTACCACTCGAGCTGCTGCCAATTCACTTCATTTTGCAGTCACTAAGTGCAAAGGAACCTATCTGAAAGATGTAACTGTTTGCCAGAAATTATTTAGAGTAATAATGAAATTACAGTTTGTCTAACCTGCTT
This sequence comes from Neoceratodus forsteri, assembly GCA_016271365.2. Classification (NCBI taxonomy): domain Eukaryota; kingdom Metazoa; phylum Chordata; order Ceratodontiformes; family Ceratodontidae; genus Neoceratodus; species Neoceratodus forsteri. The sequence goes on from CM057449.1 coordinate 1,737,863,221, forward strand.
TCTTTGCAGTCAGAACTGTGTCTGCTAGTTCCCATTCTAGTTTTGAACTGCTGAACTGGACCAATCAGTGTGGGGTAAGCTAGCTCTAAAATGGTGCCTTGGACGAATCAGAACTTGGACTCATAATCTGAGCCAGCCACAAGAGGATTGTATGGGCAGTGACTCTGGGAGATGTAGTTTAGACTTCAGTGCCTTTTTGGACCAACAGCAGCAGTCTATTGTGAGTGACAGCCAATCCAGTCAAGAACTGGGAGGAACTCAAAGGAAATGCCGGTTTTGTGGGTTGGAGTTGGAGTTGAGCTTTGGCAGTGAAGAAGGAAGGAGCCCTGTGCTTTTTCAGTGTGCAGTTTTAGTCAAAAACGTGTATGAGCCCAGAGTTCGGTCTGCAGCTTGTTAGGACTGAATCCAGTCCTGTGAAAAGAATCAAAGGATCTCTGAAGAGTAGAAACCAGGCTCACCCTGTAGAAGACTGGAAGAATTGCTGAGAATTGCACTCGGTCTGTCCCAGGAACTGAATCTGCTGTGTGTTCTCCCAGGTATTGTGCAGTAATTGCGATCGGGATACAGATGCAACCTGCCTGGTATAGTCTTTCTTTTATATAAATGTGTGAAGAGGTTTGTGTACCTCAAGTGAGCCCTGCTGACATTGAAGGACCCTATCTTATTTGGAGGTCGTGAGTACTAATTCAGGGTCGCTCCCTGTTGAATTGCCACATTAAATCCAAATGGAATTACTGTATTGCTGACTGTTTAATTCTCCTTTTCTCTGTGTGAAAGGGCCCCTACCAGCTGCCACGGTTTGGACTAGCCACTAGGGCTTGGGTACCCAGGGACAGTAACTGATAGGGATAGGCCTGTGCACAGAGCCATAAGTAGATTATTAGAGTGATAAGCTAATTAACCTGATTTCCCCTGTCCTTGTTATATCCCCAAATAAATCAGAGCTGCTTGTTTCAGCAAAGTTATACTGCCTGAGGTATTTGTCTATGTTAAAGTACTGTACTGTGATTGTTGCACTGTATCTCATTTCACAGGAGGTCCCAGTGCGGAACCAGACCTGGGGGTAAGTGTATACTGTGAAGGTAATTCTGATATATTGTGTGGGCCACTAGTGGGAAGAAGGGGGTTGCAGTGTCCCAGAGGGCTGTGACCAAGTTAGTTTAACTATTGCAAACCCTGACCTCTGGGTGGAGGCACCCGCCATTGGATCCAGGCCTCTCAACCTGTTAGTGGCAAATCAGGCAGGGGTAGTAGCCCCTGGGATAGCGCCATCTAGGGGTTACATTTCCATGACATGGTTGCTATTTCAGGCTCCCTCAGTATACCCTTTGTTTGTCCACTCTACAATTATAAACCACTTTTACATTGCTTATATGAACACTACCACCTCCGACGAATGAGACCTTGCAGTGCATCGTTTTTCTCCATTGCTGCGATTGCTCTTCAAAACATGTCTCAAACACATGGAATTGTTATATGATTGATCCCTGAATCTCGTCTCAACCAGGCTCCCAAGGTGCTATGTTTGAGGGTTCTAGACCCTAGAATAGTGCTTCCTCGATCAAACTTATCTTTTACAGGAGCTAACAAACCAAGAACTATTGGCACTGATGATAAAAGGACTTGATTATGTCTGAAGCTAGGGTGGGGGGGGGGAGAAGGAGGACAAAAATATGGTATGGGGCTGCAGCGAGGTATCAAGTGGCATTTTCAATTTTCAAACCTTGTATTACACTGTAAAGCCTCACTGACACCCCATGAAAAGGAAATTTACTCTTAAGAAGGGGGTTGGGGGATTTAGAATGTGTAACTTAGTGCAAGATACAAAAGATCTTAAAAGATTCTGCTTTTGGGGGCTCAGTCCAGTCGTTAAAATCCATTTTACCTTACTTATCCTCTCTTTCCTGTGTATCTGTAGGGGGGGTGTCCAGCCCCTTAGAGAACTATATCATGGTTAATAAAATGTTTCTGGATAAGTGGACAGGGCTCAGGCTTTTAGAGTCCTATTAGCTACAACAGATTGTGAGTCAAAGACTAATTGGACTCAGGAAGAAGACCTAACTCCCTCTCAGGAGGAGCTGTGAACCCTCTTCCACCCACCTATTGCATTATGGTGGGTACAGAGGTCACTAAAATATTTGGCCGTCTACCTTGGAAGTTAACAAATGTTCTACAGTTATGTGCACGGTTTGCACAGGGTTCTTTAATGTTTGTCTTACCAGCTTTTCTACTTATTCTACCTGATGTTGTGTTAAACGTACAACAGAACAGATGTACTAGATGTTGTAATGTAAGATCCTTTTTTTTTTGAAAGTCTGCTCCGAGAGAACAAACATTTTTTCTGAGAGTTGCAAAGATGGGGTATAAAATTTGCACGTATAATGTTCATGGACTTTCCAGTCCAATTAAATGTTCGAAGGTTTTGTCATTTCTGAGGCATGAGGGAGTGGGTGTCTCATTACTTCAGGAGACACACCTTTCACCTGCAACATAAACTTGAACGCCTTGGATTTTCTCAGGTGACTGCATCATAATATAAAGGGGGTCGGAGGAGAGGGGGGCGGTCATGCTGATTCCCCCAAGGATTCCCTTTGAGTGTCTGGACCAGATGGTTGACAAAGAGGGTAGATATGCACTTGCAAAGGATGGCTGAATGGGAAGCTGATGACCATTACATCTGTGTACTCCCCTCCGAATACAGATCTTAAAAGGTATCGGGCTTTCTTTATTATCATCTCTCAATGGGGAGGAACAGTTATCTGTGGAGGGACCTTAACATAAATTTATTAGCGGCGGGGATGGGGAAGGAATACTTCCAGTATAGAAGGAAAAAAACAACTAAAGAGCTTCTCCAGATTACTAAAAGAGCCGGGTTACAGTGATACTTGGAAATATCTAAATGGCTCAAGTAAACATTATACTTTTTATTCACAAGCCCATACCAGTTACTCTATCCTATATTACTTCCTGATGTCCCAGGAACATACAGAAATAGCCTAGAAAACATGGATCAGAGACTATATATTATCTGATCATGCCCCGGTTTTCCTGCAGGTGCAAAACGATAATTTCAAAAAGAATACCATGTGGAAGCTAACCCTATCAGTACCACGTAGCCCAGAAAACTTTACACGATATTAAAGACACAACAGGACAAGCTGTCCAGGATAATGATACCCCAGAGATTGATGTATCTATACTATGGGATACAATTAAAGCCATTTGTAGAGGGAGATTTATAGGAATTTCACTGAGGAATAAAAAGCTAAGAGATCAGAAAAGGATCTTCCTGACATCTCGTATTCAGGCCCTAGAGGAACAACAGAAAAGCAAAATGAATGTCAAGGTCATGAAAGGGATAACAATTTTGAAACAAGAACTGTACTCACTTTTGGATTACTACATTGAACAAAAATTACTTTTTCTCAGACAGAGATATTATGATGGAGGGCCACGTTCATTAAAACTTTAGCAGGGTACCTCAGAATACAGAAGGCCAGGCCTACCACTTCTTGTATTAAAAACAACCTGACCGGCCTCCCCCAATACTCTATAGTCCAACTCTTAAACTCCTTTTTAGAATACTATAAGAAACCCTATACGTCTCCTACACAGCTCCTCCCCAGAGTTTCCCCTTATGGTGACCTCCCCAATGCTGTCCCCGTTAGTACCAGGTTCAGCACTGCACTGTTATGGGTTCTTTAACTACTGTAGCTTACTCAAGAAGGCCCCGCAGAATTGATCCAGCATGGAATAATTCCTAGCAGATACCACTGTGGGTATGCTGTAGTCCATGTCGGGCATATTGAAGTCTCCCAGCAGCAGCACCTCTACCCAGGTGGCTACCCTCCCCATATTTTGCCCTAATTCCTTGCCTGTCACCTATCCCTGTGTTGGTGGCCTGTGCACCCCCCCTACTGTTATGTGTTTCCCTGCCCTTGTCTCTAGCTGTTACCACAACAAATCCACTTCCCTCCCTGAATCCTCTGTAGTGAATAGTACCATGGATTTTATTCCTTTTTAACGCATAGTGCCATACCCCTCTTTATTCTGTTCTCTGTGTCTCCTGAAAACAGCATATCCTGAGATGGCCATGTTCCAGTCATGGTGCCTATGTCCCACATCTCTGTGATTGCTGCCTGGTCCAATTGTGCCTTCACCAATAGAACTTCCAGGTCACATATTTTGTTACTCATGCTTCTAGTGTTTGCACACATGGCCCTCAGAGCCCCCACTTCCGTCTCCCCTTTCAGCCTGGTTTTTGCTCCCTAGCTGAGGCCTCTCTTCTGACTTTTTGATCTGCCAGTTTCTAACCCCTTCTTTGGCTCTTTGCCCACCACCATGTTCTTGCTGGCCTGTACTTCCTACCCCTGTGCCTCCATGGCGCCCTCGTATGTTGTTTATTTTTCCTCCCCTTGCCAACTGACCTCCATATATGGGTCTCCTCAGCCCCATCACCCTGGCGTCCTTTGCGACTTAACTCGTCCAGCTCTTCCTGTAGGACTCACCCCCCGATGGGGTTGGCAGGGCTGCCCATTAAGCCACACCAAGAACAAGATCCGGTTTGTGTGGACATGGCCCAGATAGTCGAGTGCATGACCTGTGGGAGACCGGTGTCAGTCCTAGTGGTCAGCATCTTTTTTCCCTGTTTCTCTCCCAGTGTGGAGGAAGTGGCATGTGGTGACACTAGTGGCCATGCTGTGCATGTTCCCATACGCAGCATGCTAGGCATCTACCCCACCCCACCCCCAGTACAGTGTCGGCATGTCATCACCCAACCACTACTAGGGGCCAAGCTAGCGCCGGGCCCTGGTGCCAGAAGAGGAGGAGGAGAGCAGTCCTTGGGACGTTCGATCCTCTCCCCCGTCCACACCCCCGGCTGACCCTCCAACTCCTTAGGTCACTTCCAACCCCAGGTTGTCAGCACTGCAAGTGGTAGTGCTGCTGCTACACCAAGGGGCCAGCTATGTCACCCTCCTTTGTGCTAACTGTTCCTATGGGGAGGCAATCGTTGTCCCCTTTGGCTGGATTGGTTGCTGCTTCTTCTGTGGTATCACTCTCCCCTTCAGCTACTTTAAAAGTTTATCTGAGATATTTAAGCCTACCTATAGTCCTGCTGCCAACCCAGGATAGGTGAAGGCCATCCCATATTTATAGTTTAACACTTCTCCAAGTCTGTCCCCAGTTCCCAATGTAGCTAAATCCCTCTTCTCTGCACCATTGTCTCAGTTGGCTGTTGAAGTTTGTGATGAGAAAAGTTTATGCTTCTCCTTGACCACAAACATGTAGCACTTCAGGGTCACCAAGGATTCCGCCTACTTGAGGCTGCCTCCAGTCTTTTAAAACTATGCAGCACTTTCCCTGTGGTCCCATTGGCTACGTAATTTGCCCCAATGTGGACACTGACATCTAGCTCCCCCATCTCCCACCACCCTAATGATGTTAACAGTCCTTTTGCCATCCCTTCTAGCAGTAGCCCCCTGCAAGCACATGACTTCCTATCATCCTCCCCAGCTGCTGCCTCTACCCTCTACAGAGTCCCCAACACTAGGGCATTCCTGCCTTCTGTTTGGGCCCTGTGCCTCTCTTGGGTGTCTCCTTCCAGATGTTCCATGCCAGCTGAGTTACCACTGGCTCAGATTCCTGCACTATAGTGACCTGGGGTTCCTGCTCCTAACGTGGAGCATACTTGTTGGTCAGTGGTACTATCAGTGGGTTTTCCACCTCTGTCTGACACCCTCCCCTTCCTGTGCCCACCACAGTCCACCTTCTTTCCCTGACACTCACAACCATTTGGGGATGAAGAGGAATGGTTGATGGCATGATGGGTTATAATTGCTGTATTCCTCTCCAGAAATCTAGCTCCCCTTTTAAGGAGAAGAGTTGAGCATTGAGAGCCCAAGGCATGCACAGTCTGGGCAGTACCACCTTCTGCAGAGGGTCTCTCTGAAGAGTGCAGCCATGCAGTTGTTGCACCAGACAGTTCCGCTTATCATTCCTACTGCAGTGGTCTGTTTCTTTTCTTACTGACTGGAAAGATCCTTTATTGCTGCACCCTAAATTGGGTGTTTGTGCAGTCTGGTGTTTTAACTGCTGGGTTACCACACTGTGCTCAAAGACCTATGCTTTGCTGCCTAGTGCCCTGTGAATACTACCCTTTCTAGGCCACAACTGCATCAGTAGTGCTCCACAAATGGCAGTTTACAAAGCATTCCGTCATGGCTTACCTCAGAGGTGGTTTACCTCAGTCAACAGGAGAGTGGCCTGTGGCATGCTGTCTTCTCTACAAATGCTGATACTGCACTCCTATTCTGGTACACTCACACTCTGAGACGCTCATGTGCGAGGATGCTAGTGTAACCCCCTGCAAATGGAGGTTCCCAAAAGTCTTCCAGGAGCTTGCCTGAATGCTCCAAGTCTGGGCGGTGTTCGGCCTGAGCTGTTTAAATGTGGTTCCAAGTGAGTGCTATTTGAGCCTCCGCATACTGTCTCTTTAAGAGCTGTCTGCTTGCAGACTTAATTAGTTTGTATGGGGAGACTGTGTATTTAATGCTCGAATCCCGCTTGAACTGCAGAGAAATCGCTCTATTTCTGCAGTCGCTAAGAGCACAGAGGGAGCCTAAATGAAAGATGTAACTGTTTGCCTGAAACCAGTTAAGAGTGTTAAGTAAAATGCAGTTTGTCTAACCTGCCTTACTTGCTGCTTGGACTGTGTGTGTGTGTACCCTCCATTTTGGACCTAAACTGCTGTCTGGGTCAGTTGGGTTAAGGTTCCCTAAAATGGAGCCTGTGACAAATCAGAACTTGGACTCTTAATTTGGAGCCAGCCACAGTGGGATTGCGTGGGCAGTGACTCTGGAAAATGTAGTTCTGACCATGGCACCTTTTCTACCAACAGAGGAGTCTTATTGTGAGTGACAGCTGAATCAGCCAACAGAATAGTGTGGAGCTAAAGGAAATGCCCTGCTCTGTGACTAGAAAGATCAGATCAGTTGTGGCAGTGAAGAGAGAAGGAGCTGTGTGCTTCTGCTGTGTATGGTTTCACACGGGAAGCGCGTGTGAGGCCATGAGTTTCAGTCTGCAGCCTTTGTGAGTGCCAGTTTGGACTGAATCCGAGTTGTGAGAAGAAAGAAACGCTAGAAGTGTGGAAACCAGGCTCACCCTGTAGAAGACTGGAGAAATTTCTGAATCGCGCTTGGTCTGTCAGGAACTGAAGCTGCTGTGTGTGCTCCTGGGTATTTTGCAGTAATTGCGATTGGGATCGAGGAGCAGCCTGCCTGGTATAGTACTTTCCTTTCACATATAAATGTGCATAGTGCTTGTGGGGAATCGCTATTTCAAATCCCCTGTACAGTGAGTTGTGTGCTGAAGCTGGAAGTAAATCCCCAGCTTAATTCGTACTACATCCGTTTGCTATCAACTGCAGTGGGGTCTAGTCACAAGGACCTTGTCTTCATGCCCTGCTCTTCTGGCAATCCAGAGGGACATTCTCCATCCGCTCCTCAGCTTGGGTGTTGTGAGTACAAATTAGGGTATTCCCCTGCAGCTTGTTTTCAATCACAAGTGTGTCACCTAATTCTTGTTGTTTCACTGTTTCATGGACTGAGCCCTCCGGCTCTGAATTACAATTGGGTGTTGTGCATATATTTTCTTCTACAGGGCCCTATCCATCTGCACCTGCCAGCCAGCCCCGGACAACGGACCTGGCTAGCCCCCCCCCAACCTGGGTACCCAGAGTGCGACTTTTCAGACCCTGTATGTGTGCACAGTACTGTGATTTGAATATTTCCAAACCAAATCAATCTTATTGCCCCCCTCCTTGTTACTGTCTCCTAAATAAATCAGATTTGTTGTTATACTATGTACTGTCTGTAGTGTTGGTACTTAGGGAAAACAGTATTGTGTTTTGCTCTGTATGTTGTTTAACCTTACTTTACAGGGGGTCCTCAGAGACGTGCTGCAGAATCAGTCTTGAGGGTAAGTGGTATCTATATGAGTGAACAGTGAGTATACATGCAGTATTGGGGCTGTAACTCCGGTGTACTATGTGAGCCACTAGAGGGAATAAAAGGGGGTCTCCGTGTCCCAGAGGGCTTGAACCAAGCTAGTCTAAACACTACAAAACCTGACCTCTGGGTGGGGGCACCCGCCATAGAACCTAGGCCCCTCAATCTGTCAGTAGTCGAGCAGGCAGGGGTAGTAGCCCTTGGGATAGCGCCACCTGGGGGTTACACTAGTCTACAGATCCTTGTAATCAGTTAGCTGCCTCCTTGCTGTTATAATAAGTTTACAATCTATGGGCCTGTGTCGATTCATGCCTGGCTACCCAGTGACTGGTACAGTCTATAAAATGGATCTAAAATCGAATAACTTTAATTGGTTAAAACCAGTCAGGTGACTGTGCATTGTTAGAGCATAAAGTCCAGTCATCCTGGTCCTAAACCAGATCACACAATGAGCAAATTAGTCCTTCTACAACCTGAACTATCTTCCATTAGTCCCCCATCACAAATACGGCTCCTACCTTTGCACTGTAAAAGCCTTCAACTGGGCCTTAAAAATAAAACTACCTTAAAGGTGACCTGCAAAGAACCACTGCAGCCCACTCCCATCCCCACATACCTTACAATACTGCTGCGGGAGTCTGGGGCTGCAGTGATCATAATCTTTAGTCCACGGGTTAGTTTTGTATAAACTGCCAAAACTTTCGGCTGAACGCGAAAGCATCGCTCAGTTCCCGATTGAGCAGGCGCAAGGAGTCATGGGTATCACACCCATTTAGTGACATCGCTCGCTCCTGTGCTCTTATTATAGCAGCAGTGGTGGTACTTTATTATGCTTATTTTGTGGCTTCTAAGGGGGTCTTGATACCTGTAATGTTACTTACAACAACACCTGGACAGGCTGTTGCTGTAAGTAACATTATAGGTATCAAGACCCCCTTTGAAGCCATAAAATAAACATAATAATGTACCACCACTGCTGCTATAATAAGAGAAGTGGTGGGAGTGACGTCACTAAATGGGTATAATACCCATGACTCCTTGCGCCTGCTCAATCGTGAACCGTGTGGCGCTTCTGCGTTCAGCTGAAAGTTTTGGCAGTTTGTACAAAACTAGCCCATGGATTAAAAATTATGATCACTGCAGCCCCAGACTCCCGCAGCAGCATTGTGTTATGTGGAACGGAGAAGCTGCAGTGGTTCTTAGGTCACTACTTAAATAAAAATAAATCAATCAAATGTTGCTTGCTTGATCATCACACACTCCTTACACCCAAATGTAACCCTTAGGTGGCACTATCCCAGGGCTACTACCCTGCCTGCTGGCTGGTAGCAGGTTAAGGGGCCTGGGTAATGAAGCGGGTGCCTCCACCTGGAGGTCAGGGGTTGTTAGTGGTCTGGCTAACCTGGGCACAGCCCTCTAGACACTGTAACCCCCTCTTTCCCTTCTAGTGGCCTGAACAATATACAATAATTACTTTCACAATTACCCTTATTCACCAGGCAATTACCCACACTGTTTGCAGTTACCACCAGGGCTGGTTCTCTAGCTTGACTCTGGGTACCCCTGTAAAACTAGGTTAAGCACAGCAAACAACAACAGTACAATACTCTTGGCACAAACTGGAACCACAGTCAGGTTAAATGCAAACAAAGTTAAATCTGATTTATTCAGGGGACTTGAACAAGGGAGGGGCGTAATCAGGTTGATTTGTTTAAAAGCTATATTAATTAGACAGTTATGCATGCAGTTCAGAGTCCCTACACAGTCACACACTCTGGGAACTCAGGTAGGAAAACAGTGGGCTAGCCAGGAACGTTGCAGCTGGTTGGGGCCCTGTGATGGAAGAAAGCAACATGCACAACACACACTATTTGTAATCCGGAGCGGGAGGGCTCAGTTCATGAAAGAAAAGGCAACAAGACAATCAGATAACAACACTTTTAGATTTAGCTGTGGTTGCAGGGAGCTATCCTGATGTTTACTTGCGATACCTAATACTGGACACAGGCAGGACGAAATCAAGACTGCAGGCTGTTGAGCTGGAGTGCCTGGAGAAGCAGGCCCACACGAATCACCAGGCGTCGTTCCTGTTCAAGGCATTGAGCAGGAGGCGGATTCCCAGGCGGTCTCGTCACTGACTTTCACTGCATAGCAGGTATTCGGCTAGGCCAGTGTAGCAGGGCTCAGGCAAATGGAAATGGATACTGATTCTGTCCGTGGAGCTGGATACAACCTCCAGTAAGCAAAACACAGTTCAGACACCCAGTGGGGAACCAAATCACGACCCACTATAAGCACACAGCACATTCACATGTAAGGAAATTCTACTGTACCAGGCAAATGGCTCTCTGGTCACAATTACAGAGTCTCTGCACAATCCGGGAGTTCAGAGGTAGCTGGAAGTCCTGACAGGCCGATCGAATTCAGCAAATCTTCTGTCTTCTTCAGGTTAAAGCCTGGTCACAATTCAGTGGCTTAATTCACTCTCCAAATTCGGATTCAGTCCGAAAAAAAAGCACAAGTTCCCTCTCAGGAACAGCAGGCAGACATGCAGGCCAAACTCGGGCTTTTCCACAGTTCTCCCACTGAAATCCTCTATGGATTGCTGCTCAACTATCTCAAGCTGTTACTGCTTCACTTTCCAACTCGGATCCAACTGAAACTGCAAGCAGTGTGGGACTTTCCCAAGATTCAAAAGGTTCGGTTGGATGATCTGTCTGTCAGTCACAACAAGGGCTCCCCCTTCAGGTTATTTCAGGCATCAAAAGCCGAAAACTACAATTCCTACAAGTTTTGGCCCCACCAAGCCCCTGTAGGCAGGCTCCATTTTAGAGTCCCAAATGTACTGATTGGCCCATTCTGCAGTCCAGGACCAAGATGATGGAGACAAACAGAATTGTCCATGCTGCAAAGAAGGCAAGTAAGAACAAACTGCAATATTATTACTACTACTCTAACAAATGATCAGCAAACAAGTACATCTTCTAATAGAGCTCCTTCTCAGATTTAAGTATAACTGCAATCCAGGTAGCTCTTAGAGACAGTACACAGAGGTGATACAGGCACTCTCTGGCAAGACATTTAAACTGCTAAAACACAGGACACCAGCCTGGCAGTGAGCATTTAGGCAAGCTCAAGGAAGACTTTTTGGGAACCCTCATTTGTTGGGGGGTTACGCATAAACAAATTAGAAATAGTAAGTATTGTTTACAGTTTTCATTACAACTGTTTCTTTGCTGACAGTGAAAAATCCTCCTCCTTACTTTTCCTGCTCAACTGAGAGATCTCTTCTGCTTGCCCTGACAGTGTGATAATTGAGTCTCTGGCTCTATAAGAGGCCTTCATAGTGTATGGTGGAATGCTGTTCAGCATGAGAATCCATGCCAAGAACAGCCTTGTTGTGGTGCAGTAGCTACGTCAGTTAGTTTGTTGTGCAGCACTAGCTTCGTGCTACTGCAGCACAACATGAAATGCATTTTGCATGCTGTTCCCAATCCTCTGCTCTATTGAAACAGCTATGGCGGTGAGACTGGCCCAGAAGTGAGCTACACTCAGAAAATATCAAATGTAAGGACAAATCCTTAATGTTATGGTTGCCCATACACTATAAAAGACACTGTATGAGTTATCATATACAACAAGTCTATTTTTAAATCTTGAGGTTTCCATGGTAATGAGAGCCCTCGAGGTCTCCAGTTACACAGCACCAGACTCTGAGCACCGAAACAGGAATGTCGATTGGTGGCCGGTGCAGAGCTGACACCAGACTCGAGCACCAAAACAGGAATGCCAGGGGATGGGGTCAGAATCCTTCTGATCTGGCTTCTGGCTGTGTAGATTTTTACTATTGTATCTTGAATTCAGTTGTATCAGTACTTTATGTGCAAATCTCAAAATGGCAGTCATTTTCCGGCTCGGACTGAAAGCGAATCACCTAGCCCAGCCTGCTCCTGCCACTTTCAGATAGCTCCTCTGGCCACCCCTTCGTAATCAGTCCATGTCTGCCCCAGTCGAGCAACTCCCCAGGGGTAGAAGGAAGAATGAGCGGTCGCCTTAAAGGAAAGGCATCACGGATGATGGAGGTTCTGTTCTGCATTCAGATTCAGACCTGCCGCAGTTGGGTAGGAGAGAGAGAGGCTCCAGGCTGGACTTCACTCCAGGTATCCCTGAGGACGAGTTCACTTCTCTGGACTGGACCCGAGGGAATAGGGTTCAGTTCTTTGGGCAGAACTGGATTTAGGGATGTCCAGGTGCCTGGGGTGCTCCAGGTTGGGTGGATTCAGTGATTTTCCAGTACCTAGGGCGTTCCTAGCTGGGTTCGGCAGTAGCACAGTTTCCCCACTCAGTGATCATGGCATGCTGGTTCCTCTCTCTGAGTCAGCCTCCTGTTGGTTGGCACTGCCAGTTCCTCGTTTACCAAAACGGCTGGAGGGAGGAAGAAGCTGCAGGTAATCTGATCAGCAGCTATCGACTGGGAGGGACTTTACAAATGTCTTCGGGAGAGAGGTCTGGGCTCCAGCATCACCATCATAATTATCCCCATCCCCACATAATTTGAAGAGGTACTCTGGTTTGGGGGCACCATGCCAGGTCGGTGGTTGTTTTGCCTGCTCTCCCTCAAAAAACAAAAACATTATTCCATGCCGGACACACGTCCTGGCTATTAGTCAAGTCAGGAGTTACATAACAGCCATCACATGAGCCAAGATACTGTATGGCCACTAGCAGACTGGCTTTCTATGCTGAAGGCATTGATTGTTATAATATGCAAATCAAAGACCAGCGATGCTCTGAAGGAGCAGTTGACTCCTTTCAAGTACACAAAGTTGCGCCCCAAAATGGAAACACATGCATCAGGATCAGCCTTGCTGATCATTGGGCTTCACTGCAAGCTCATTGCAGCGCGAAGTGTATTGGACCTGACAGAGACACATGTCTCAACTGCCGTTCCTTGTAGCATAATGTTGCTTGCACATGCGCAAGTGAACATAAAAAGACTGCATCAGAAAACAAAATGTCAAAGATCCAATGCTATTATTAAACAGCTTCAGAAAACAAATGCTGTGTGTGGTGGGTTGGGGGGGAGAGGTAGGGAGGAGGGCAGTACACAGCATGAGGGATAAAGGCTAAGATCGCCTAATAGAAAACTACAATTAAAGTATCAAAATCAATTTTATGTCAGTCTTTCATTGGATAGGAATTATTTTAGCTTTGTAAGCTGGCTAAATGAATGGTCTTTGTGGACCGTAAACTGAGTATGTCAAATACGTTTCCAGATGGCTTCTGGAGATTAACTATAGCATTCATTACATTCTGTTAGTTTAATTTTGTATATATTTTCAAAACTTTAATTAAACAGTTATGTTATCCATTGGGATTGCTTTTGATGGTTGCACTCATACTTTCAGGGCTAAGCACACTTGGCCTGCAACGTTTGCCTTACAACACCCCTGGGCACGTGGTAAAATCACCACAACCAACGCCCACTGTGGCTTACTGCATACTTTAACAAAGGCGACTTTCATTTTATTTATTGTGGTTAAATAGTATGGAATATAGTTTGGTAAACTTGTTTATGCATTCAGAAGGTATGGTGTCTTGTTTTCAAACACAGATCCAATCTGAGGTTACAGCTGACAGACTAGTTTAGAACAAAATTAGAAGGAATATGTACATCACAGCATCATTGCCAGTACAGTGTACGGTTGTATTTTATAGTTTTGGAATTTAGCCCACATGTCTTGGCTTCAGATTTCTCTGTTCCATTCCACCCCAGCAGAATAGTGGTGCACAGGGATTTTCATCTGTGCAAGCACTAGCTTTTATACAGAAAGATGAAACTCCTAGCGATGTGGAGGCTGTGTAAGCTGGCTAAATAAATGGTCTTTGTGGACCATAAACTGAGTATGTCAAATACTTTTCCAGATGGTTTCTGGAGACTAACTATAGCATTTGTTACACTATTAGTTTTTCCCCATTCCATTTGAGTCTGCTTTTAACAATATTCTCCGACAGTTTCTTAACTGCATATTGTAAACAAACAATAAGTAGCGCAATTTAACCCTAAACCAAGTGCAGTGTTTTTTGCAGATTCTTCTTTGGTATGGCTGTTTTTATAGCTGCTGTGTGTATGTTTGTGTGACTTGTTCCAGATGTCTGGTCATCATCAAAAAATGTACAGCTAGGTCCTGAATATAGTCTGTCTCCCTCTCTCTGATCATGCATGACTGATAGGGCCTCCAGTTGACAGTGTCTGTCCTCCAATTCCTGTCACAAACCAGAAACTGCAGTCCAATAAGTGCCTTTGCACAGATTTGAAAAACGAACACAGTGCATGTCTTTTCCTGTTATGCATCATTTTCATAAAATAAGCCAGAAAACACTGCCTTTTAAATACAGAACCTTTGTGTTGTACACACATAGAAAGATGGTTCTCCACCAAATCCAGGAGCCCCAGTTCCTAGGTGCCTCTCATGGGGATCATTGGGTGTATGCTGAGGGTCACTAGGTATAAATACGAGTGTACGTTGCTGTAAGTGAGGTTACATGCCAGGTAGATTATATACAGAACCAGCATAGATAAGATGCTGGTTCCTACAACACTTCAAAGTAGAAAAAAAAAAGATACACTTGAGAAGAAGTGCGGGAGGATCGAGGAGATGGATACCAAAAAATTCAGTCCATGGTGTTTACTTTCCAACCGCTTACAACATTGTCAAGGACTGGTCATAATGCAACGTCACAGAACAGTAAAAGCTCCCAAATAGATAAACAAAATTGTCCTGAACAAGAAAGACAATCCACTCTGACCAAGTGCCGGTGCTTCACTCAAGTAGAGCTTTGTCAGTGGGGGCAAGCTCTTGCTATACCCACTACCCTATTTATACCTGCTCTATTAGGTCCACTAGAACAGCTGTTCACATACAGTAGTTTGTTACAACTCCCTATGAAACCATGTCCTCTGACAAAATGAATGGCCTTTAATTTTTCAGGGGCTAGAAGTCTAACTCATTAATGCACCACGTAGTGAAAGTTGCAATGCATATTATTAGATGGTAACCAAGTAGATATTTTATATAAATATATCCTAAACATTTCCTTACGTGTACGGTTTGGAACTCGTAGCCATCTACAGAGACATGCCCCACCAGGAATGACAACTGGAACTTAACAGTACCAGGATACACCATGTATAGATGAGACAGAGGTATGGGAAAAGGGGGTGAGTTAGTCCTTTATGTCAAGCAAGACATAGAGGTGATTGGGGAGGGATCCATCAGGAGAGGAAAACTGGAGACAGAATCGCTGAGGGTGTAATTCACGACCATGTAAGGTAAGATGCTGTGCTGGGAGGTGGCTTACAGACCACCAGGAAGGTGAGACAAGGCAAATGGGGAACTGAAGGCAGAGATTCAGAAGAGGACAGCAAAGGAAATGGTAGTGGTGGTGGGAGATCTCAATCTACCAGACATAGTTTGGGACATTCTAATTATTTTTGGTATTTTTGTGCCCTGCTTGATCCTCCATTTGGAGGTCAGCCTTGCCCTGCCTGCCATTTCCCCATGCCCAGGCTTGCTCTGGTAGCGCCAGGGTACCCTCAATGGACATAGTAGGCAAGCCCTGACTTACCCCCGGTTAGGGGCCATGGAAGCAGGACCCCCCCGGCAGATGGCAGAGGCAGTGGAGACAGCAGCAGAGCAGGACGTCATGCCCTGGGGCCGGCTTTTTCGCAAAGGCTGGATCCCCGGGTGGGGGGCAGGGATGTGCAATGACGTTCAGTGTCTGTTCTGCACCCCTAGAGAATAGTGCCAGCCCCAGTGGTACCCCTCGGCCTCCGCTAGGGGTCCCGTAAGCACCAGATACACTTTCTCCCCTCCCCGAGAAGGAGAGCAGTTCCTAGGACGCTTGATCCTTCTCCCCCTGACCAGCCCTCCAACTCTTGAGTCTGTCACTAAACCCAGGATGTCATCACTGCACGTAGACGTCCTGCCGCAGTGCTGGCGGGCCGGTCAGTTTGGGACATTCTAGCAGCTAAGAGCACCATGTGTCAGGCCCTGGTAAATATATTGCAGGACTGCCTATTGGTGCAGCTGGTCAGAGAACCCATACAGAAAACTGCCATTCTTGACATGATGCTCAACAACTCAGGAATGTTAGGTGGGATAAGGATTGGGGAGCCTCTGGAGTCCAGTGACCATACCCTCATATGGTTTGAACTGGTCCTGGGTAACAGTGTACCCTCATCAAAGGTTGTGGTTTTGGATTTCAGAAAAGCAGACTTTGATCAGATGAGAGAACTAGTCAAGAGTACATACGAACATACGAGTAGGCCAGAAGATATATCTCATGTGCTCCAGCTCAGCTCAAGGCTGGGACACAGCTGCCCCTTCCCCCCATACCTCCCTTCTTGTTTAGGTTGCCTCTCGAGTTCCCACACTGTTCCACACCCCACCTACCTTTACCTTGCCCATATGTCTGTCCCATTCCTTCTTAACGCCTCCCATTGAATCCCTTGAGATCAAATCCTCTGGCAGCACATTCCTTGGTGCTACCACCCTTTACGTAAAGTAGTGCTTCCTGAATGCCCCCCGCCAATTTCATGCTGTGTCCCCTTGTAGCCCCTTCACCATTCAGACTAAACAAGCCTTCAGATTTAACCCTGTTGATACTCTTAAAGTACATGAAGGACTCAGTCATATCCCCTGATCCCTTTTGTCCTACAGGGCGTACATGTTGAGCCCCCTCAGTCTTTCCTCGTAAGTCTTATTCCCCATGCCTTGGATCAGCTTAGTTGCCCTCCTCCAGACCCTCTCTAGTAGTATGACATCCCTCTGAGTAAGGGTGCCAGAACTGCACGCATTGTTCCAGGTGAGGCCTCACCAAGGATTTGTACAGTGGCAGGATAATTTCTGTCCTCCTAGGTGTAATCCCCCTAGCAATGCAACCTAGCACTCTGTTTGCTTTTGCTGCTGCCTTCCTACACTACTTTTGAGTAGTCTATTTTACCCGTTATTACCACCCCTAAACCTCTCTTCCTCTGAGGCTAATAACTGTTCCTCCCACCCAGGTGATAACTGAAACCAGGATTCCTAGCCCCAAGTGCAGTACCCTACACTTCCTGTCATTGAACTTCAGCTGCCATGATCTTGACCACTGTTCCAAGTGTTCGAGATGGTTCCATGTCATAATGGCAATCGCAGAACAGTGATCACCGTTACAGCGAGTGTACATCGCTGAAAAGCAAATCGGCGATGTACACTTATCGGCGACACCATATCCGGCAACCAAAACAAGCATTTATGCAGGGGGCTGACACCCCCACTCACCTGATTTTAGATTACCAACTCCAGGGGGTGCATGCCAGGAGGAGACAGTCCCAAAAATAAAACATTCAAGTGCAAGCTAAAAATAAATATACCTCCCAGCTCCGAACCCTGTACCTGCTGCATGAAGCTAGCCACTCTTACCACCCACATCACATGGCTAGCTCAGCGGTAGTATGCCACACTGCCACCACACAAACCCACTTCCCCCCCTCTCCTTCCGGTCGCCCGTCCCTACACTACCGTAACCTTCCCTCGCTCATCCTCACTCTGCTACCTTACAGGGTAACTCAAATGTCAGATGCCAAATGAGTCGCTATTAATGCAGTCAATCATTTGCAGTCACCAATATCATTGGATAGTATCCAATGGATACCATTCCAGATCTTCTTGGAGCATCCTTCTACCCTCTTCACTGTCCGCGACTGATCCCAGTTTGGAGTCATGGGCGAACAGGCACATTTTACTTGTAATTCCATCTGTGACATCTGCTATGAAAGTGTTGAACAGTAGTGGTCCCAGTATAGACCCTTGCAGGACTCCACTAGTGACCCTCCTAGGAGATGAGAGTCCCCCCACACAACTACCACCCTCTGCTGTCTGTTGCTCAACCAGCTCCCAATCCACCTAACCATCATATTGCCCACCCCCATGTTCCTCAACTTACCCACCAGACTTCCGTGGCACTGAATCAAATGCCTTGCTGAAGTCCAAGTACAGGACATCATCCAGCAGTCCCCCATCAAGAGATCTTGTCACTCAGTCATAGAACTCCACCAGATTGGTCTGACAAGACCTCCCCTTGAAACCATATTGCAGGGCATCTTGAAGGCCATTTACTTCCAGGAATTCTGCCAGCCTTTCCTTTAGGTAGTTTCAAGCAATTTCCCCACTATGGATGTGAGGCTGACTGGTCTAAAATTATCTGGCTCATCCCTAGGTCCGCCCTTATGGAGGGGTACTACATGTGCCAACCTCCAATCTAGGGGCACACATCCTGAGTCAAGGGAGATTCTGAATAACCCAGCCAAAGGTGCCACCAGGATTTCCGCCAGTTCCCTCAAGTCCCAGGTGTGGATTGTGTCCACACAGTGCCTTGTCCACTCTCAAGGCCTTTAGACCCTCCCACACTTTATGCACTGGGATTTCACCATCTGTCAGGCTTCCCTCATCACTTCCCTTCGCTGTTCCTCCCACGTGTGAGACAGGTCCTTCCTTCTCTCTTGTAAAGACCGATGAGAAGTACTCATTCAATACCTCTGCCTGTTCCTTCCCGGTTTCAACCCACCCGCCCTTCTTTATTTTGGTGATCCTGTCACTACGCCTCTTTTTTTTCTCTAATGTATTGAAATAATTTCTTCTCCCCCTCCCTAATCCCCTGTGCCAACTGTGGCTCCCTTGATGCTTTGGCTGCCCTAACTACCCTACCTGCTTTCCTCTACTTCAAGATGTAAGCCTCCCAGTCCCCCCCCCCGGGTCCTTCTATACCTTTGGAATGCTAGCCTCTTTTCCAACTCTCTCTCTCTCCCGCACCTCCCTAGACCACCAGCTGGATTTCTTCGACCTTGCTTTTTTGCTTCTGATCTTGACGCTAGCTTTTGTTGCCTCTAACAGGCCTAACTTTGTGATTTCCCACCTACATTCTGTTGCCATGTCCGGGGTGATCTTTTTTTAAGTGAGTTTCAAGCACTGCTGCCATCCTGCTGAAGTCTGCACTCCTAAAGTCTAGTACCCTTGTTTTTGTTTATCTTCTCTTCCAGGATCTAGGGAGAATCACACTGTACAGTGGTCACTCCCTGCCAGCGGTTCAAATATTGCCACATCCCTTACATGGTCTCCATCTGCTAGCACCAATTCCAAGATGCTCCCTTTTCTGGTTGGCTCCTCTATATGTTGTGCCAGGAACACATCCTGGAATCCATTCAGTATCTGCTGCTCCTTAGCCGATGCTGATGTCATGGTCCCCCAGTCGACCCCTGGCAGGTTAAAGTCACCCACCACCACTGTTCTACCCTTACCACAGTCATTTTTCACTTCACCTCCTCCACCATGTCACTGTCCAGTTTTTCTGACTGGGATGGTAGTCTGTAGACCACTCCCAGATTTACCCTCCCCCCCCCAGCATCCTGCATGGTCACCCAAAGCATTTTCCCATTTTTGTCTTCTCCCTCCTCCTTGCTGCACTCAGTCTCCTCCCTTACAAATAACGCCACCACCCTTCCTCTTCCATTCACTCTGCCCCTCCTGTAGAGTTTGTAACCTGGGATTGCCAAGTCCCAGTCACGATGTTGGCTGGCCCTGTCTCTGATTGCTGCCACATCCACCTGCCTTTGCTATCAGTGCTGAAGCTTGGGCATCTTGTTTCTGATGCTCCTCAGATTTGTGAGACCACCCTCCAACCCAGCCTTGACCCCCAATCTCCATACCTGCCTCCTATCTTCCCTTTCTAAGTTTCCCACTCCCTCCATATTTCCAATTTGGGGAGAGGCACTAAACCTCCCAAACACTGCTTATATACCTGCCCTGCAGCACAAATGCCCCCCCATGCTAGTTTAAACCATACCATCCAGTGATGAACTCCCCATTTTCCTTTTAAAACTCCTGACCTCTCCATGCTAAGATGTAGTCTATCTTTGGCGCGAATAACTTTATTTTCCCAGGTAGCTACCCATCCCCACCAGTCCAAATCCTGTCCTTACACCACATTTCCCCAGCCATCATTGAATTCCCTAATTCTCTTTCCTATCTGTGCTTACTTTTGGCACTGGCAGGACCACAGAAAATGCTATTGTGCTTCCTTCCTCTCGCACACTGTGGCCAGCTCCATGAATCTAGCTTGTACCTCCTGCACACTATTCCTTCAAGGTCATTTGTGCTGAGGTGCACCACTATAGAATTCCTCCATGCCTGCTCACTATAGAGTGGACTACATGCTTAGCTCTGTGTGCTGTCATGCCTGGCATGCATTCTACCCAGACAGAGCTTCTCCTCCCTTCACTGCTTCCCCCCATCTTATACCCTTCATTATGGAGTTCCCCCAGAATAATAACCTTATGACCCCTACCCTGATTGTACTCAGTACAGTTTTTTCTCCCTTCAAGCTCTCTATCCAGTTTCCCTAGTTCTCTCCCCCTGGCCTTGTCCCTCTCTTGTCTGTTAGCACGTGCCCCTCACTGCCCCTGTGGACTCCTCCTGCCTTCGCTGCTGAAATCCCTTGCACCTGCCCCTGCATAAACATTTCAGTGTTGTTCTCTGCTCCTGTCCTTGTTACAGAGTTCCCTTGCACCTCCTCCTGCTTATCCAGTTCATTATTTCTCCCACAGCTACCCCTTCCTCTCCTTTATTATTACCTTCCCACTAGGTCCCCCTGCTTTATGTACCAACTCCCTCTCTGTCACCGGCGCTTCTCCTGTGCACTTCCTCCTGTTGGCAGCTAACAGTGGTATCCCCACCAGTGACCCCTAATTCCTCTTTTCTGTCACTGCCCTCCCCACCTCTCTTTCCCCTCACTTCCAGTACCACATCCCTGACACCTGCTTCCTCTTGTATTCCCACTTCCAGCAAGGATTCTGAAGGAGTGTGTCTATTTGACGTGCTAACCCCACCTCTTTCTATGACTTCATGGTCTGCCTTGCCATTGCCTTTCTTAGTTGCTCCCTTTGGAATAGCTCCACTCTCCCTCTACCTCTTCCCTCATACCATCTGCCATTTACTGTTACCCCAGCTGCCTGGGTTGTTCTTTGCTATTGTAGCCTCCATACCTAATCTACTCCCTTCCCTTCTTTCAGCTGTCCAGCCTACAGTAGGTGTGGTGCTGCTTCCATCCCCACCCCAGCCATATGCATCCTTGTTAACTCTCCTCCGTCTATTCAAGTGTGTCTCTGTCTGCCCCATCCTTATGCATACTGGACACCTCCCATTCTCCACAAGCGTGTTCTATGAAAACCACGGCTCCACATCCTATTGCACCTACTGTTCTCCCTACTTACTCCTACATATTCCACTGTCCCCTATACCCCACATATTCCTGTCTGTCCCCCTAGTAGACTCCTGTCTTCCAACCCACCCAAGACCTCCCAGCCCGACACAAAGTCCTTCTTGCACCCTCCCTCTCCAGCTGCCTGCAGGGCACATTTGCTCAACTTAACTATTAATTACTTACTTATCTAACAGCTTTCCTATTGCCTCTGTGATCCCCTGCTACTATCTCAGTGCAGTCCGTCCCGCCTAATATTATAAGCAGTTACCACACCAGCCTCAATTGGCCATCAGTTGATGACTCTCCACGTGTGCAGCTGTGTAAGTATGAAGAAACAAAATGAAAACTGGAGTATGCCTTAGAGGAAAGGGTAACCAACACTTCACAGTGCGTAGGCAATGTTAGAATTTGCTGTCCCATTGTGCTATAGTAAGTGCGGTTATATAGGAAGTGAGTGCCATACCTCCCCTCGTCTTCACCCCGAAAACCCTACCACCACCACAAGGCAGGTAGTGGGACAAATTCCAGTGAGCCCAGGATGGGGTCTCACTGCCTTGTACCCACAAAAAATAATCAGCCCCACAAAGAAAAATATGGAGAAAGAAGCTTTCAGCAGGACAGTTTAAAGCCAGTAACCCCTTTTTGTCCTAGCCTTTCGGCAATTTGCTCTGCTCAAGCCTGGACTCCTATGGGACCCTGCTGGATGGTAGGTAAGGCCTGGCTGTCCAGTCAGTGACATACCTGTAGAGTGAAAAGTTTAGCCAGGCAGATCTGTCAATGGCTTCCCTAGAAGAGAGACAACCTAAGCTACAACAGTTACTGCCCAAGCTACAATCACCAGTGCAATAAATAAGTAGTAAAACAAGGAAAGCACTAAGCTAAATACTCCTAACTACAGTAAATCACACCAAAACAACCTCCCCAGCTACAGATAGGCTAGTTAAAATCCTTCTGCTGGTAGCTTCTACCCCGAATACCTCTGCACACAAGGAAATTAACTACCCTAAAACCCAAAATAAAAGCAGTAACTTCCTGAAAGCACAATACAAAAAAGAAATAGAAGGCACACTTAGCATGAAAGCAACACACTCGCTCTGGTACCTCTAATGGCGGTCACTCTGAGCAGGAGAGCAACCCGATCCCCGGACGACCCCCCTCACTATGCTGATGCTCTCTGAGCTGAGAGGTGGACAAAATCAGAGGGGCAGAGGAGGGTGGGGGAATGACCAAAGGGCCATTTAAAGCAAACAAGTCATGCTTGAGAACATGTACCAAAAGTAGCAGGCAAATGAAACCAATCTGGTTCTCAAAAGGTCAGTACTAAAATAAGCATTTGTCAATCCCAAATGTTTTCTTGCTGGTATTAGCATTGGAGAGTGCGATGGGTGGCAGGGGCCACCAACAAGTAAAAGCCACCCCTGGCCATTGTATACGGGGGCTGTTCAAGAAGCGAGGACCAGGAGAGAGCTGCACCATGGCCATTGTACAAATGGGAGAGTCGGTGTTCAGAGGAACAAGGACCGGGAGACGGAGGTCGGGCAGCAGGAGCTGCCAACAGCAAAGCCGCACACTTGGCCATTTTACAAGGGTGTGTGTGTTCAGAGGAGCGAGGACCATGACCAGGAGAGACACACTGTAGCCATTGTACAGGCGGGGAGTGTTCGAAAGTGAGGACCCGGGACTGGGAAGCGGAGTGTGGCGGGAGGCAGAAGTCACCAACAAGTAAAGCTTTACCTGCTTCCTTGTATGGTATTGTATAAGTGGGGGAGGTGTTCAGAGAAGCAGGACCGGGGAGAGAGAGTGCAATGAGTGGGAGGAGCCACCAGCAAGTAAAGCCGCACCCATGGCCATTGAACAAGGGGGAGTGTTCAGAGGAGGAGGATTGGGACTGAGAGAGAAACATAGACTTTGACGGGCAGATAAGGACCACTTGGCCCACCCAGTCTGCCCATTTCCCTACCTACTGGATAAGCTGCAGATTCTAGTTAACCAACAGCCTACTCCCTGCAACGCTGCTCAGAGACCATTGTACAGATTGGGGGTCAGAGGAGCGAGAAACAGGACCAGGAAAGAGAGTGTGGCAGGAGACGCCAAAAAGTAAAGCCATACCCGCACTGGGACTGGGGAGATGGAGTGTGGTGGGCTGCAGGAGCCACCAACATGGAAAGCCACACCCGCAGCCATTGTACAAGGATGTGTGTGTGTGTGTGTGTGTGTGTGTGTGTTCAGAGAAGCAAGGACCAGGACAGGGGAGAGAGCTGCACCATGCCTGTTGTACAAGTGGGGGGGGGGGTGTTCAGAGAAGCAGGACGAGACCGGGAAGAGTGGGTATTGTACAAAGGGAGGTGGGTGTTCAGAGGAATGGGACCGAGGAGTTAGAGTGAGGTGGACAGTAGAAGCCACCAACAAGTAGAGCTACACCTGCGGCCATTGTACAAAGGGGAGAATGTTCAGAGGAGCGAGGACCAGAGAGAGAGCACACTGCAGCCATTGTACAAGGGGGGAAGGGTGTTCAGAGAAGTGAGGACCAGGACTGGGGAGATGGAGTGAAGCAGGAGGCAGGAGTCACCAATAAGTTAAGCTGTACCCTGGGTCTTGTATGGGGGCGGAGTTCAGAGGAGCGAGGACCGGACTGGGGAAAGAGCCATATTGCAGCCTTGTGTACAGGTGGGGAGAGGGTGTTCAGAGGAGCGAGGACCGGGAGAGAGAGAGGCAGTAGTGGCAGGAGCCACCAGCAAGTAAAGCCACGACTCATGGCCACTGAACAAGGGAGGGTGTTCAGAGGTGCGAGGACTGGGACCGGAGAGAGAGCTGCATTACAACCATTGTACAGATTGGGGGGGGGGGGGTTCAGAGGAACAGGACCGGGGAGAGAGCCACGTGGCCATTGTACAACCAGGGGGTTGATCAGAGGAGTGAGGACCAAAACATTACTAGTGTTGGCAGGGTGCTTTATGGTAAAGAAGGTGTGTGTGGTAGTGGGGGGTCCTGCTCTATTTATGTAAATAACTGCAGAGAAGAAACAGTCCCTGATTGCAGCGGTTAATTTGTTTCAAGTAGAGACCATTTCTGTTAGACTGCTGTCATAGCCAGCTTGCCGACTGATTGGTGCATCAGGGACAAGTCCAACGCAGCTTCAGCTGCATTGGCCAGAACAGTGACACACCTCTGAAATGCTGTACTGTCCCAAGATGTTTCTTGTGAATGCGTGCAAGCAAACATAAAAAGGGCCTTCATTAAATACAAAGAAACAGAGTGATGAGGAATGAGGTGAATGCCAGTTCTACCAACGTGGTAACAGTTCCCTTTCCGTACTCTGGCAGTTAGCTGGAGACAACCGAGTCACTGGGCATCTTCAAGCTAAGCTCCTCCCACCACCTGTGCATGGTGTTATCCTCCCACTCCACCCATTGAAGTCAGAATTTATTTTCCACTGGAAGGAACAGGTCTCATCTTTCGTGGCTATGCGTGCAAATTCATGAGAACTTCAACTCTGCAATAAAGTTTTCAGCAGATATAGCTTTTGTAGTCTTTTAGTTTTCATTTCATCGACAATCTCTGAGATGGAATAGCAGAAACCCTGGTTCAAATGCTGCTAGTGTTGCAGCCAGAAAATGTCGCTCACAGACACACAGCACATGCATGTATTGCCTCGGTGAGTCTCACGTCGTGAGGTAGTGTCCATGCTGCTTGGTTATGCATCCATCATCGTTGGAAGAAAGGAAGGCTCGTCTACTCCTCGGTATGCCTCAGGACTGCAGACTGCCCTTGGGTGCTGCTGCCAGGTGGGTGGCTCAATATTTGGTGTTGGATGAGGAGGTGGGGGTGATCGGGGTGGGCTCATTCTTGGGCTTGGCGCTGGTCCCAGCATCAGAGAGCATTTCACTGGAGAAATGTACATGGCCCTCCAAACCTAGGGGGAATAGTACTCCCTACCACAAACGGCATATTCTGCCGTCGATCGTGGGATAGTGAATAATCGTGCTGTTCCCGCTCTCATGATTCCCCTGACTTCTCGACCTTAGTCAGGCTTCCTCTGGATGAGGGACTGGTCAAGGTTCCCATGGCATCCCCACTGGATCCTTCATTCTTGACTCCAGTGGATGGTCTGGTGGAGATTTTTCAATCCAGTCAACATTTTGTCAGAGGAGGTCAATGAGTAGCCATCAGTTTTGCTGATCTCACTGTTACCTGGTGGTCATTCCTCCAGGCACCACACTGAGGTCCATTGTGATCTCGCTGCCAAAGCATGCTGTCTACACGGATACTGCAGTAAGCACACAATGCACCATGCAATCCTGATTTCACTCCATTGATCAGTATCTTTGAAGGACAAGTGTCAGACTTGCCTCCTGTGGAGGGGATCAGCATCGATGCTGTCTTCATTAAGAGTACAAGGGGCTGCTTTGGCAGCAATGGTCTTTCATTGAGAGGGGTAGGGTTTTGCTCCCTGGACTGGCGGTCCCTTGGTCCATTCTGGGGGCCATTCCCCAGCTGGTGACCCAGAATTCAGCTGCATCCACATTCCCTCCACTGGTGGTGGAGCCTCCACCTCTGCAGCCGTGGTATAGGCCCCCCACAAAGTATTCCCTCCCAGCTACCAGCCTGCTGGTCTGTATGTCTGAAGTCACCCATGGCTCTAGGGTGGTTCACTTTCACGAGAAACGGACCACAGTAGTGTTCAAGCAACTATCAGACATGGAGGACGAGTCTCTGATGACCTCAAGCAGGACACAGCAGTTCGACCAAGGCTCCCCAGATAGTCAAACCTTTCAGTTGGACTCGACTTCCTTTGGAGCATTTCTCCAGCTGATATCCAAATCTTTGGAAGTCTCCTTGGAACTGGTTCAGAGGCGGGCTAAATACCCATTAACCAACATCCTAGTCAGGGACGGTTCCCCCAAAGTAATCTTCCCTGTGGCAGAGGCCGCCTTGGGGCAGGCTCTGGAGATTTAGCAGCACCCAGCATCTTGTCTGGTGCCCCCCATCTGGACTGTCTGCAAGTACAGAGTTCCCATGGACAGCGTTTTGAGATTCTCGTACCACCCCTCCAGAGAGGGACTGGTTTCTGATTTGGCTTTTCTGAAATCGAAAGGCTAGGGGAATGTGAGTAACTCCCACCCCGACAAAGAATACAGGAAGGTCTGTGCAGCCTCCTCACTTGGTCTCAGGCCAGTTACGCTGTCATGATGGCTAACTTTGACCATTCTCAGTTCAACTTGGTCAGGATATTCCTTCCTTTACTCCTGGATGACAAGCAGGTCATTGCCCAAACGATCAGAGATCAGGGCTACATGCTGGTTAAGCATTAGTTTCAGATGGCTTTGGATATGGGTGATTCCTGCGCTTTTTCTAAGGCTGTACCCATGGCCATGCACCATGGGGCCTGGCTGAGATTGTCCATCTCCATGGCAGTCACTTATCACAAGCTAAAGGATGTCCCCTTCTTGGGCAGCGACCCCTTCGACCGTGGGGTGAAGGACCTCTCACTCATACCGAGAAGTCCAGTGCTGCCCTGGACTCTGTGGCTTCATCCTAGTTGGACCTGAAGATGGCTAAAGCCAAAAACAAGCCCTTTCTGCCTCAGAGGTACCAGCCACACCAAACTTGGTGGCAGCTCCAGCAAGGGCAGTGTCTGCACTAGTGCCAAAGCAGAAGGTCAGTGGTCAGGACAGCAAAAAAGGGTGATGGGGGTGTTTCCATTACCTAGCCAACCGGAGCCCCTCCAGTGCTGCTAAATGATGGGTTGCAGAGTGCTATTTCACCCTCCCATCCAGTCCCTGTCCCAGTTCTTGGTTGGTGGTCCGCTATGTCACTTCTTTCCAAAGTGACCCTCTATTACTTCAGACAAGTGGGTCCTAGAAGTGGTGGGCAAGGGGTTGTTCTGGACTTTGAGACTCTCTTGCTGTACCAAACCTGAGGTTCTTGGGAGTACAGGATGACAGAGGGCATACTGTCCACACTCAGAGCTAACATTGCTCAGTTCCTGGAAAGCAAGGCGATAGATGGGGTCCCAGACACGCTGGCAGCACAGAGCTATGTGTCCAGATACTTTTTTTTTTAGTCTTAATATGCTTTTTGCACTTGGATGGCTCACCCATCTGCCCTACCACCGTCATCAGTGGCAACGAGGCTTACCTCACCTGGTGTTCCTCCCTGGCTTACCTCCCAGGACAAGACCACCCCTTGCTCTGTCGGATACTGCACTTGATGCAAAGGGAGGCAGCCTCATGTGGGCTGTACGGTGCTGGTGGCATTCAGCTCATCTGGCAAAGTTTTCTCTATGACCATGGGATGCATGGCATGCACTAATGTTGAGACATGACCACGTTGTGTCTGGCACACCTACCATCCACTACTGGGCCACCAGTGGCAGGACATCCTGTGGTCACCCAGGAGCACTGCACCGGAGACGTTACCCCCCAAGAGCTGAAGAGCATGCAAGGGCTGCTCAGTCCATCTAGATACCTGGTCAGATTAGCACTACAGGAATAGCACAAGGCAAGGGAATGCTAGTCCCTATAGCGCTACCACGGACAGCGAGCAGGGATGTATAGTGCTTGCAGTATGTGCTCCCCTGGTTACTGTCCATGGTGCTGCCACAGGACAAAGGTAGTAAAATACCAGGGGCTGGCTGAGCTGCTCCCGTGGCGTGGAGGGCTGGGGCATGGAGCAGCTCGGCTAGGAGGCAATGGAGACCAGGGTTCTAATCCTGGTCTCCAACCATTTTGCAGGAATCGGGTCTTTTTTACAAGGGCAGAGAAACAGTATTCCACTGCCCCACAAATTTTAACTTTCCCATGATCTGCCCCTCCCTCCCCCGGATTGGGAATCTTTAGTGTGGGGGCAGGCATGGCTCCCCTGCAAAATAAATGACGTGTATTTTTGCCATACTGTTGTTGCCAGTGGCATTCTTGTCAGCTGTATTCTGACCCAGTGTCGCCCACCTCCCCCCAGCCGGGCCTCTAGCAACCCTGGTCCATTTCCAAACCCGGGTCGCTAGTGTCACGAGTGGTAGTGATGCTGATACTTTCTGGTACCGAAATGGATGGGGCTGGCACCCCACACTGCATTGTGCAACCTCAACAAGTTTGTGTGGAAGCACAAATTCCATATGGTCATTCTGAACCAGATCAACC
This sequence comes from Neoceratodus forsteri, assembly GCA_016271365.2. Taxonomy (NCBI): domain Eukaryota; kingdom Metazoa; phylum Chordata; order Ceratodontiformes; family Ceratodontidae; genus Neoceratodus; species Neoceratodus forsteri. The sequence goes on from CM057449.1 coordinate 1,737,891,668, forward strand.
TTCTGTGAGTGAGGGACATGGTTCTGCTCTCTGGACTTCCAGGACACTTTATTTCATATCCCAATTCATCCATCACACTATCATTACCTCCGGTTCCAGCTGGAGGGGGTGCTCTACCAGTTCATTGTCATGCTATTCGGCCTCTCTTCCATGCTGAGGGTCTTCACCAAATGCTTGGCTGTCATGGCAACCTTCCTTTGGTGCAGGGGCATCAGGGTATACCTGCACGTGGATGACTGGCTGCTAGCCAGCATCTCCAGGGAAACAGTGGAGTGATCCGGGGATCTGGCCCATCAAAGTTTTCAGGACTTGGGCTTCCTGGTTAATCTGGCCAAGTCAGAAATGGTTCCTACACAGGAGATCAATTTCATTGGAGTGGAACTGGACTCCCTTTGGGCCAGGGCTGCCTTTCTGTGGACAGGGCATCGGACCTTACATTCTTTGCCTGATCATTTCTCGTTGGGTGCTAGAGCCTGGTATTGGATTTACTGCAGCTACTGGGGTTCATGGCAGAGTTGACCAGCATAGTCCTTTGGATTTGCTAGCAGATGTGCTCCCTCCAGTAGAAGTTGGGCTGTCAGTGGTCCCAATCACTAGGTCATCTGGACTAGCTGGTCCTGGTGACACATTTGATGTGAGATGCCATCGAGTGGTGGCTGTGTCCCCAGAACTTGTAGTAAGGAATCCCATTTGTCTTCCTGGAGTAGTCTGTCACGCTGATGACAGACACATCTCTGGTTGGGTCAGAAACTCACCCTTGGTAGGTCACAGAGCCCCTGAGTTCTGGTCACCCCTGGAGTCCCGTTGACACATTAAACTGCTGGAATGCTGTACAGTGCATCTTGCCATGACAGAATATCCTCTGCTGATTCAGGGTCAGGTCGTTCCAGTCAAGACAACATGACCATCATGTCCTACCTGAACAGGCACGGCTGGATGAACTCCTTCCCTCTGAGTCAGAAGGCGCTCTGCACTTGGTTTCCAGTATGCAGCCTTCAGGCAGATGATCTGGTGATCCATGTCATAGGAGAGAACAGCCAGCTGGCGGATGCACTGAACCAGGTCTGAGAGCTGTCGCATGAAAGGTCCCTGTATCAGAATGTGGTAGACCTGCTGTTATCCTGATGGGACACCCTTCTGGTGGACCTGTTTGCCTCATGGGAGAACAGAACCTGTCCCTTCAGACCGGGATACCGCAGGTAATGCCTTCTTTCAGCCCTGGATCCCGGGCCTTCTGTACGCCTTCCCTCCTGTTCCCTTTGTTCACAAGGTCATGACCAAAGCCCAGAAGGACAAGGCAAGGATGGTCTTGATTGCTGCAAACTGACCCAGACAGTTCTGATAGCAGGATCTCCTCAGGTCTCAGTGGAGGTTGCTTCTCTGCCCTGACCTGTTGATGAGCCAACCTGCACCTTTTGGCCTGGTTCCTGAGCAGTTAGTTCCAGGCCTCTGGCATATAAAAAGACTTTCTCAAGCATTGTGGAGGAATCCTGAAAGGAGTTGTGTTCAAATGGAATAGGTACTCACTCTGGTGCCAAGGGAAGGATATTGATACTCTGAGCTGTCCAGTAGCAATGATCCTTGACTACCTCTGGTCCCTGTCACACTCGGAAATATGAACCACGACTCTTAAGGTGCACCTGCCAGGCATCTCTGCATATCAAGTGTGGGCTGGTATAGTAACTGTGTTGCAGGAAGATGGTGGTCGGCATTTTTTTCAGAGGCCTGGAGCACTTGTTCCCTCTGGTGCATGAATCACCACCTCTGTTGGACCTACTGCTGATGCTGGCTGTGTGCATGGGCAAGGCGTTTTTGCCTATGCGTAAGTGTGAGATGTCACAGGTTTCACTGAAGCCCACCTTCTTGGTGGCAGTCACATCTGCCAGAAGGGTGAGTAAGCTCCAGGTGCTCTTGGTGGAGTCTTCTTGCCTGGTCTTCCACAAGGACGAGGCCATCCTTTGCCTCAGCGTGAAATTCCTCCCAAATGTTGTGTTGAGTTTCACCTGAACCAGCTGATGAATCTCCTGGTTTATTTCAACAACCCAAACTCAGACACTGATCACAGGCTTCACACCCTGGATCTGTGGAGTGTGTGCTGTCCTAGTATAAAGAGTGTATAGTGGGGAATTAGTGATGAGGCTCACTACCTGTTTGTCATGCACGCCGAAGCTGTGCCTGGCAGACAGACAGCTAAGCAGACGATTGCAAGGTAGATCACATCCTGTACTGACCTCTGCTACAGGCTGGCTGATATGGAATCACCCAAGGGTCATTCCACCAGACATACCACTGCCTTTTGTGACCGCTTCCAGGATATCCCATTGAGGAGCTGTGCAGGGCTACAACCTAGACTAAAGCACATACATTCACCTCCCACTAGCATCTACATGCGGAGTCATTATTAGGCTACTTTTGGGGCCTCAGTCCTCCAGTCTCTGTTTGCGAAATAGCGGTGTGTGCTTTGCCCCCTCCTCCTGGAGGACTGCTAGGAGTCTACCAGAATGCGGATAGTGAACTGCATCCATGTCATTAAAAATATAGGTAACTCACCTGTTACCATACTCCTACTAGCGGTATACAGTTCACATCCACGTAACCCACCCAACCTCCCCAGGTAAGTGGCACTTGGATCCGTGCTTCCAGTGTGCAAGACCTGATGTCAAGTGGCAGATCCGGAGGATGCCACCATGTGGGTGGTGCAAGGAAACATAGAAACATTTCCCTACCTGTTGGATAAGCTGCAGATTCTAGTTAATCTGCATAAGGAGCTTAGCTCAAAGCTGTCCTGTGACACAGCTGTCTTCAGCGAACTGTCCGAGTGTGGATATGAACTATATACCACTAGTAGAAACTGTATTTAAGGATGAGGGAGGCCAAGAATGTGGTCAGGGACACAAAATTGGACACTAAAATGGATATTTTGGAGGGAGTTGAGGAGGGGGACAGACAGTTCTTTAGGTACATTAGGAAAAAAGGAAGTTGAGAGGGGGAGTTATTAGGGTGACAGAGAGGGGCAGGGTAATAGAGGAAGATGAGCAGAAGGCAGCCATTCTAAGTGACTACTTTTGCTGTGTGTTCACAGAAGAGGATCACAGGCCCTTGCTTGACAGCGGCATAAAGGCTTCTGTAAGAGGGATCCCAGAAACAGGGCAGGTGTGTTTACAGGAGCACGGGTCAGAAAAAGGCTAGCAGCACCGAAAACGGATGAGGCCTCAGGGCTGGATGGAATGCATCTGAGGGTGCTTAGGGGACTGGCATCTGAACTGGCTGAACCCATGGCAGGGCTGTTAAGTAGCTCCCTACAGTCAGGGGTGGTTTCGAAAGATTGGAGGGTAGTGGGTATAGTCCTGCTCCACAAGGGAGGAGACAAAGGGCAACCAGGAAACTACAGACTCATTAGTCTTGCTTCCATAACAGGTAAACTAATGGAGACCCTAATCAGAGAGGACCTAGTGAACTAACTAGAGAGAAATGGGCTCCATGATAGTAAGCAGCATGGGTTTGTGGCAGGGAGGTCTTGATGTACATTATGTTTGACTGGAAAACTAGGGCAGTGGACAAGGGACAAGCAGTGAATTGCTCTATATCGACATTAGCAAGCTGTTCAACTCTGTGCACACAGAGAGTTGCTTAAAAAGTTGGAGGATCTGGGAACAGCGAAGGATCTAATTAGATCGGTGGGAAGCTGGTGGGGGGAACAGCAGAGAGTGGTGGTAAATAGGGTCAAGTCAAGGGAGGGGGGGTCACAAGTGGGGTGCCACAGGGTTCAGTCCTGTGGCTTATCCTACATAGATACATAGACACTGTTGGCAGATAAGGGCCTATGGCCCACCCAGTATGCCCATTTGAGCTTGTAAGTTCACTTTGTTTTCCTAGAAGTCTGGTGCCCCTTACCCCTGACCTCCAGAATTCCCTTATGTCTGTCTCATGCATTCTTAAATCCGTGATCCTTTTTTTTGTGCGGCTCCTCAATCACCGATGGCTCGCTAAGTCTGGCAGCGCCTCATACTGGCGTACACTTTGTAGTGTGGCCGGGCTGGATAGTCGAACTCTGGTGGCAAGAGGGGATGGCAGTGAAGCCGGCTCAATGGCTGGGACCGGCATTTTGTAGGCTGTAAACCCCACAGGTCGGGGACATGCAATGATGACCCACGTCCGCCCCACCCACTGAACGTGCAGGTGCCGACTGCAGCGGAACTCCCGGCCTCTGCCAGGGGTCCGTCATGCATCGGACACTCAACTCCTCCTCCCCCCAGAGTAGGAGAGCAGCCCACCGGATGCTTAATCCTACTGTCCTCAGCCAGCCCTCCAACTCCCGAGTCCATTCCCGAACCCAGGTCATCGGTGCCGCAGATGGCCCCCGTGCCTCTGCGCTAGTGGGCCGGCCCTGTGATCCTTTTCAGTATGTTCACCAGTGATATACTGTAGAAGGAACAGGAATACAAGACAAGATGTGTCTTTTTGCAGATTAGAAGAAGGGTCTCAGAAAGGCTTTTTTTTTTTTTTTTGGTATTCTTTTTATTGCAGGAGACAAATCACAGGATACAAAAATGCCATTTCAAGAGCTGTATATCCTATGTATATGAATATGACTGTGAGGCATATAATTGATACACATTACGCATTGCACAACTTGTATAAGCTAGGCAGGTTTAAATATAATTTGGACCAGCCCTTTCCTCCATCAAGGCAGGAGGCCGAACCACCCCTCAAAGCAATATTCAGTCTCCCATGCCCCTCCCATATCATCCCCTTCCCTCACGGAACAAATTCTGGATCTCTGGAAGACATATGTAGTACTCATCTACGCCATTTTATTTCAAAGGGGTGCAATCTCTTATGAAATTTTGCAATTAGATATTCTGATTTATAAATCTCCTGGGTGATACTTCTCCAGTCCCCTACTGAGGGGTCAGGGGTGTTATCCATCTAGAGTTATCGCCTTTCTGGCGGCAAGTATATAGATTGGTCGCAAAGTGCAATCCCATCTTGGTCTATGGTGTGGATAAATCGAAAGGACCACTATCAATTCAATGTTTTCCCCCAGGCACTCTTCCCCACTCCAGTTGTAGTGAACACCAGAAAGGAGTTAATCTAGGGCAAAACCAAAAGATATGACCCAAGTCGGCCAACTTACAGTTACAACCCCTCCAGCAGGTGCCAAATGACATCGGAAGGTTCTTTGTTAATATCGTTAGGGATCGAAAATATTGTGACTGGGATTTCCATGCAAACTCCCTCCAGGTGCTGGAGGAGGTGATCTTAATAGCTTTCAGAGTTGCTTCCTGCCAGATTGGGAAAGGAACCTGTAAATTCAGGTCTTTATTCCAGGCTTCAAGGACTGATAATGAGGAATCTCCTAGTGAAGTTCTAAGCGTGTGTGTGTATATATGTGTGTGTGTGTATATATATATATATATACACTCGAGTGAAGATAAATATATCTTCAGTCGGGCCATGTCATGTTCTGCTTATACAATATGTGTTTTGAGCCACATGTGATAGAATCTCTTCAAACACAGTTCTCAATACCCCCTAAAAGAGGCTCCAACACAAAAGATGAGCTACAGTATGTGTTTTGGAAAAAAATTATTTGGTGGATTTTTGTAGTTTTAAAGAAATTTATCTGGTTGATCCTGCCATTATTTTTACATAAATAGTCATTTAAATAAGGATTTAAAATGTGACTGGTTGATCCTGTCCCTCTGAGTTTTGTTAGCCCACTAGTAGCCATATTAATAATTTCACTGTTTTCCTGAATTATTCCCCATCAACAGAACTGATGACAAGTTTCATTAAAAAAATGTAAGTTGATCCTGCCGTATTTGTTTAGCTAAATACTGCTTTAAAAACACTTATCTGGTTGATCCTGCTACATTGTGCTTCGGCAAGCATAATAAGACTTCACTTTCCCCAGAAATGTAGCGTGATCGAAGCTAGAGTAAGAACTCTCTCACGCCCAGACTTCAGAGCAGTCACATGAGCAGCAGAGGGTCGGATTTCTGTCTGTCATTTTTAATCTGAATCTCTCCACAAAATCGTCGATTGTACGAGAATAGAGAGAGTTGAAATAGGAGCTTCAGAGCAGCAGAAAGAAGAGTGAGTGTGTGTTGCTATAGCAACAGACACTCACGGTACCTTCTGCTTCTCTGAAGCTGCTGACTCGATCTCTCTATTCTTGGTACAGTAGGCAGCTGTTTTTGTGGAGAAATTCAGTTAAAATGACCAGAAGTCCACATTTTTTTCTTACTTAGCTCATGGAGACTGCTTTACTACGAAGGTCTGGCAGCGAGTTATGGGAGTCTCTTACTAGCGTTCGGTCACGCTACATTTCTGGGGGAAAGTGAAAGTCTTACTACCGAAGAGCAGAGTGGCAGGGTCAACCCGATAAGTGTTGATATACAAAGGAAATTGTGTTACTATTTAGAGAGATTGGACATTATTTTAAATGAATGGCAGCAGATTAGCAGTACTAATAGCACTCGGTCATTGGAGAACAAAAAGTGAAAGTTGTGACTGTGAGAATGGCAGTTTCAGTATGACGTATAGGAATGTGGAGATAACAGCATGACGTATAGGAACATGGAGATATCAATTATATCTTCACTGGCTAATGCAGATATCACTTTTTATTCTTGGATTTATCCCAAAATACACATTGTGTATATATATATATATATATATATATATATATATATATAATATCCAATTAAATTCCCCCAGGAATTGCCCTCAGAGCTCAGGGATTTGGTTTCACTGGGGACTGGGGGTCCACCTGGAGTGATGCAGGCCTATACTGGCATGATGGACTGCATCTGTCCAGGAGGGGAACCAGGATCCTTGGTGAAAGGTTTAAATGCTTCATTGACAAGCATTTAAACTAGCCAAGGGGGTAGGCACTGGAAAGGAGCAAGGAAATCCTAGCGCGCCCCCCCCCAAAAAAAGTCAGGGTAGTAAGTGAGGTAAACACCAAGATAGCGATGTCAATAGGGAGCAGGGCAGGGGTAAATGGAGAAAGTGACAAAGGCAATAAGGACAGGGATGGGGCAAAAAGGAGTAAGGCCATGAGGAAATGGAGGGTAATGAGTACTAATGCCCGTAGTCTGGGCAACAAGCTCCTTGAACTGGTGGCCTTGATGGAAGAGGGAAGCCTGGATATCGTAGCAGTCACAGAAACATAGTACACAGAGAACCATGACTGGGATGTTAACATACCAGGGTACATAACCTAGAGGAGAGACAGGGAGGGGAGAAGAGGGGGAGGAGTAGCTCTCTATGTAAAGGAAGAGATAAAAGCAACTGAACAAAAGAGTAAACAGGGAGGAGAGGAGGTACTGTGGGTCATCTTAGAGACTGGAAATGGCACCACAGTCCGCACAGGGGTTGTATACAGACCCCCATGTCAGGGGGAAGGAATGGACAAAGATATGATAGAAGGCATTCTTAGGATGGCAGAAAAAGGGGATATACTGTTGATAGGAGACCTAAATATGCCAGATGTTAACTGGAGCACATTTGCTGCATCCATATCCAAGAGCAGGGCTATTCTCGATGCCCTATAGGTGGCATGTCTCAGACAGCTAGTTTTGGAACCCACACATGAGGGAGCAATCTTAGACCTTGTACTCTCAAATGGGGACAGTGAGAGGATCTCAGATCTAGAAATGGGTTGCTATCTGGGAACAAGTGACTATCCAACAGTGTGGTTCACGAAAAACTCAGCTACAGAATCAAGCCATACAAAAGTGAGGGTACTGGACTTCAGGAGGGCTGACTTTGGCAAGATGGGAGTGTGCCTTAGAAAAGCACTTGCAAACAGGCTAGAAGGAGGGGTGGAGCAACAATGGGGAAACATCAGAACTGCCATCACAGAGGCAACAAGCCTTTGTGTCAAGCAAATAAACAAATCAAAATGAAAGAAAAAGCCACTATGGTTCTCAAGAGGTGACGGGGAAAGTCGGGGAGAAAAAGATAGCATTCAGGAAGTATAAGGAAACACAGAAGGAGCAGTACAGACAGCTGCACCAGTTAAGGCAGAAGGAAGCAGGGAAGGAAGGAAGTCTGAATAGCAAAGGCCCAAACTGAGAAAAAGATAGCCAACTTGGTTTAAGAAGGTGGATAAAATCTTTTATAGGTACATCAAGGAGCGTAGAAAGACAAAGGGAGGGATTGTGAGGCTAAATAGAATGGACGGTGGGCGGGCAGAGAAGGACAGTGAAAAAGCAGGGATACTGAACGAATATTTCTGCTCTGTATTCACAAAAGAGGAGGAGGGGGAGTGGCAGACGTCGGTTCCATGCCTTGACGTAAGGGTGCCAGCCACTCCCCAAGAAACAGAGAAAATACCCTTCAGCTCCAGCGGAGACTGAGTACTGGAGCTTGCCCTCAATCTGCGGCTGCCCGCCTGGCACCCTCCCTCCCGATGCTACTGACTGCTCGGGGTGTTAGGGGCCCACCTCATCCCTGCCCGGGGGATAAACCGAGGATACATGGGCGACGGAGGACTGTCCCGGTAGGGCGGACCACAGAGGGATGACTCCTTGGCACTCCTGAGGAAGACCAGAGCTGAGGAGAGGAGGATAAATAAGAAAAATTAAAAATAAAAATAAAAAGGAAAGGAGGGAGAGTGGGGACATGATAGAAACTTTTAAGTACCTCAGTGGAATCAACAAATTCCAAGAGAGTAGCATCTTTCAGAAAAAGAGATGTGCAAGAACAAGGGGACACAATTTAAAAACGCGGGGGTGGTTCAGGGGCAATGTGAGGAAGTATTTTTTTTATAGAGAGGGTGGTGGACGATGGAACAGCCTTCCTGAGGAGGTTGTGGGGTCTAAAACTGTGGGAGAATTCAAGAATACATGGGACAGACATAAGGCAATTCTTGTTGGGGGGGTAAGAAGAAATAGGCTGTTGGTTAACTAGGATCTGCAGCTTATCCAGTAGGTAGGGAAATGGGCAGACTAGGTAGGCCAAGCAGTCCTTATCTGCCATCAAAGTCTATGTTTCTAAATATGCAGTACCCACTGGTTCCCTCTCGGGATTCATAGAGCATCCCTCAACTGAGGGATTGGTGGCAAACTCTGTGGTTAGGTGCTCTGGCAACACCGGGGATATTGTCAAGCCACCTGACAAGGAGTCCAAGAAGTTGGTCCATCCGGCCAAGAAAGTCTACGCTGCCTCCTCGTTTGGTCTCCGCCAGGCAAGCTCGGCCTCTCTCCTGGCCCATTTCTCCCATGCCCTGCCAGTCACCCTCGATGAGGCGCATCCTCATCTGCCTGCAGACCTTCAGACCACAGTCAAACAGGTATGGGACTAGGGTCAGGCTGTAGCCAAACAGTAGCTCCAGACAGCCATGGACATTGGGGACTCCTGTGCCCACTCCGTGGCGGCCTCAGTGGCCATGAACCACAGGGCTTGGCTGAGGATCTTGACCTTCACAGTGGACACTCACCACAAGCTGGCAGATGTCCTTTTCCTAGGCACCGACTTGTTCGGGCCCAGGGTTGAGGGCCACCTCACCCATATCGGGAAGTCCAATGCCACCTTGGACTCCATGACATCTGCCCAGGAGGACTCCTGGCCAGCAGGCTCAGGCCTGGTGACCGCGGCCCAAGTTGGTGGCCTTGGTCATTCGTAAGGTTGGAGGGGAAGGGCTCCAGTGGCACCTCAGCCAGGCCTGCCTCCTCCTCCAAGCATGCCCAGTGATGGGATGAAGGGTGCCTCCCTCATGCCTGTCACACCTCCCCTGGGTCCTCCCGTGTGGGGCCAGCTCAGTCACTTGCTTTCCGCCTGGTCCACTGTTACCACGGACAGGTGGGCTCTAGAAGTGGTGGGTCAGGGTTTGCCTCTGGAATTCAAGCAGTATCCTCCTTGCCGAACCCGTGCCCCATGGGAGGACTTGGTTTCCGCAGACATGCTGTCAGATCTCAGAGATGACATAGCTCAGCTCCTCCACAAGGAGGTCGTGGTTCCTGTCGCAGATCCTCCAGTACACCCAGGGATTGTCTCCAGGTATTTCTTGGTGCCAAAGCGGACAGGGGGCTGGTGCCCCATTCTAGATCTGCATGACCTGAAACAAGTTCCTCAGGTCTCACACCTTTTATTTATTTATTGAAATGTTTCACCAGGAAAGGCACACTGAACAAGTTGCTTGTCTCATGGTGCATCCTGGGGGAGAGGGTATAGGGGAATACGTATATTCATACATCCATACAAGACATTAGTACAAATAATAAAGTGGCATATGACATAAGCAGTGCTGAAATACAGAGGATAAATACATTTAAGGGCCATAGCAAGTTAAGTGCTACCATCTCATGTATAGCTTAACAGAAGGGACAGACTAACATTGACTCTGCTAACAGGTGATCAGAGCAGAGATTAGGGAGAGGGAAAATTAACCACAGGTACAATTTACCAAGAGGAAGTTCTGCAGAGCTAAGAAGATGGAGTGAGGGGAGGATGAGAGACGAATCTGAGGAGGAAGAGAGTTCCAAAGTTTGGGGAAGCGATGTGAGGAGGCCATTTAGCCAACAGAGGTAGACTGATGTGGAGCTATCAGTAGGTGAGAGTCATACGACCTAAGAGAATGGTCGAGGGGGGGATGGAGAGAGTCTCTGTTGGCTGACCTATACCTTGCCAATTGGTCTGGAGTCTTCACTGCTCCGGACATAGACTCTGCTCTGGCAGCCTTCAACTCCACTTTCCTGAAAATTTGGAACTCCCATGCCCCCCTCAAGAGGCTGAGGCTAAGGTGCAGGCACCTTCCCTGGATCTCTCCTCACCTGGTGAAGCTATTCAAGGAAAGAGATCGAGCTTGGAAAGTCTGCAAGGCTTCCTCTGATGCCTCAGACCTCCAGAGATACAGAACTCTAAGGAATGCCTGCGCTAAGGCAGTGCGAATGGCCAAAGCAAATTTCCTCAAAGCCCAGCTAGATGACTGCCATTCCACTTCTGCCGCCTTCTGGAAGACTCTCCGCTCCCTGTTAGGGTTCACCTCTCAACCCCACCCCCACCTGCGCTCAGTCCCCTGACTGTGCCAGTGATGCCACCTCTTCCATAAATCACTACTTCACTACCTGTGCCCTCCCTCTGGAGAATCCCCACTCCCCTCCCTGTACTCCTTGAATCATCCCCCCCCAAAAAGCATCTTACCACTCTCCCCTACCTTCCCCCCATTCGACCATACACTCCCCCTCATCACCCCATTAGAGGTGCTCCATGCTCTTAAACCCGTAAACTCCACCAAACAGAGCCCAGATGGACTTAATCCCAGTGTTCTGAAAATCTCTGCTCCAGCCTTTGTCCCTCCAATCACCCATCTGTTCAACCTCTCCCTCTCATCTGGCTCCTTATCTAATGCCTAGAAGTTGGCAAAGGTCATTCCCCTGCACAAAGGGGGTGACCCCTCAATCCCCGGTAGCTACAGACCTATCTCTCTCCTCCCTTCCCTCTCCAAGATTCTAGAAGCCCTCATCTCCAAAAGAATAAACTCCTTCCTGGCCTCAGACGACATTTTGATCCCATATCAATCTGGCTTTCAGCGACACCACTCCACTTCTTCATCCCTTCTCGGACTCACTAACTATATCCACTCGATTATGGACAAGGGTCTCCAGACATTGGCTATCTTCATAGACTTAGCCAAAGCATTCGACTCTGTTGCCCACAAAATTCTAATAGATGACCTTGCATCTATAGGTCTCTCGACCCCCCCCCACCACCATCGATTGGTTTAAGGCCTACCTTTCAGACAGGTTTCAGTACGTACAGTTGGGTGAAATTAAATCCACCCCCCTTCCCATCCTAGCTGGAGTTCCACAGGGGTCGATCCCCACCCTCTTCTCCATCTTCATAAACAGCCTCCTATCTGTCTGCCTGACCTCCCATGTTCAAATGTATGCCGATGACTCGGTGATCTTCGCATCTGGCCCCTCCCTAACCCAAATCGAACCCACACTCCAGTCTGACTTAAAGAACTGCATTGGCTTGATGCTAAATCTCTCAAATGTAATACCAAAAAAAACCAGTCGCAATGACATTTGGTTCTGCCCAGAAGCTGGCCAAACTGTCCTCCCCTTCCTCCTTCTATGCCCTAGATGGGTCCAAAATCTTAGCAGTTGACAGCTATAAGTATCTGGGAGTATGGCTTGACCCCAGACTGGACTTCTCCCTACACCTTGACTCTGTTCACAACAAGCTCCACCCTAAACTGGGCATGCTATGTAGGCACAAGAACTGTCTCTCCTTCCCCATCAGGAAAGAAATTATTACAAAACGTATCCTCCCCTCCTTCGACTATGCTGATGTGGTCTACAGCCCAGTGCCACAATACTCCCTAGCCAAGCTTGACCTATTGTTCCACGCATTCTGCCGCTTCACCACAAATCTCCCTTACCATACACATCATTGCCTCCTATACCAATGTCTCCCTTCCCTCCCTAGCTAATCGTCGGCTAGCACACTGTGCATCGTTCGTCTCCAAGTTCTGGTTCAACACTCTCCCCTCTTACCTCTCCTCTTTCTTAGCTCCCACCCCGTGTTCTGGCTATGCTCTGCATTCCTGTGACCCACGATCCTTCTCATTAGCAACTCCTCATTTTGTCGCTGGGAAGCAAGCCTTTGCCTACCGGCTCCCCACCCTGTGGAACTCGCTATCCCTCGTTGTTCACAGTTGCCAATGACTGTGTCAATCAAAACCACTTCAGGTACCTCCTCCCCATGTCTCTGCCACCCTCAACCACAAGTCTCGCAACTTCCCCTGCTCCGTTACCCACCCTCTTCCCATCTTTCCCATACTGCTTTGTCACAATACTGTCTTGCCCTGATGATTTGTACCCTTACCAATGTTTACTGTTAAGTTTTCTTGCAGTCTTAAACTAGTTGCTTAGCTCCACTGCATAATTTGTATACTGCACCAACTGCTAACTGGAGTGAACTACACTGCATATTTTGTTTACTGTATTTATTTGTATACCGTACCCTCACCCTTGCACCGGGTTGCACCTGGAATTGAGCCTTGGCTCAGTGTGCCTTTCCCGGTTATCAACTTTTAAATAAAGAAATACTCTGCTGCTGAAGGGGACATAAACTGAATCTTACCATTCTAAAATGGCACTTTTCACAAGTTTGTAAACACAGAAACAATAACCAGTGAGTCTGATGTAACCCCCCTGCAAATGGGGGTTCCCAAAAGTCTTCCAGGAGCTTGCTTGAATGCTCCAAGCCTGGATGGTGTTCGGCGTCTAAGCAGTTTATCTGTGAGTGCTTTTAGAGCCTCTGGTACTGTCTCTTTAAGAGCTGTCTGCCTGCAGACATAATTCATTCGGATGGGGGTCTGTGTGTTTCCCTGCTTGAGTCCCACTTGAGCTGCTGCCAAGTCGCTCTGTTTCTGCCATCATTAAGTGGGCAGAGTGAGCACTTTTCAAAGATATAACTGTTTGCCAGACATCATTTAGAGTAATAACGAAAATACAGTTTGTCTAACCTGCTTTTTTTTGTCATCAGAACTGTGTTTGCCTAGTCCCCCATTCTAGTCTTGAACTGCTGAACTGGACCAATCAGTGTGGGGGGACTTTTGAAATGGAGCCTGCTGCTGGCAAATCAGAACTTGGACTCTCATTGTGGAGCCAGCCACCTATGTACTGTATGACCAATGCTTCTGGGAATTATAGTTTGGACTTCCGCACCTTTTTTCCACCAACAGGGGGAGTTTACTGTGAGTGACAGCAAAACCAGCCAACTAACTGGGAGGAACTCAAAGGAAATGCCCGGCTCTGTCTGCTGGAAGGATCAGATGAGTTGTGATTGTGAAGAGGGAAGGAGCTCTGGGCTCCTGTGCTTTTGAGTTTTCGCACGGGAAGCTCGTGTGGGGCCCTGAAGTTCGGCCTACAACTGTTTATGAGTGCCAGTGTGGACTGAATCAGAGTTGTAAGGAGAAAGAAGCACCAGAAGTAAGGAAACCAGGCTCACCCTGTAGAAGACTGGAGAAATTGCTGAATCACGCTCGGTCTGTCAGAAACTGAATCTGCTGTGTGTTCTCCCTGGTATTGTGCAGTAATTGCGATTGGGATCGCCGAGCAGCCTGCCTAGTATAGTACTTTCCTTTACATAAAATAGCGTAGTGTTTGTGGGGAATCGCTGTCAAACTCCCCTGTACAGTGAATAAAGCATGAAGCTGGAAGTAAACCCCAGCTAATCCAGACTACATCCATTTGCTCTAAACTGCAGTGGGGTCCAGTCACAAGGACCTTGTCCACATGGTCTGCTCCTCCTGGCAATCCAGGACAATCTGCCTTCCATTCAGTTTCAGCATTGAATTTGTGAGTACAAATCAGGGTAGCTCCCTGCCATCATCTAATTGCAAGTGTTCCATCTGATTACTTTTCTTTTCTTTCTTCACGAACTGAGCCTACCGGCTCCGGATTACAAAGTGGGTATTGTGCATGCATTTTCCATTCTCAGGGCCCCAACCAGCTGCACCAAATAGGCTAGCCTCTTATTGCCTGGGTACCCAGTAAGAGTGACATTTGGCACATTTGGGACTCTGAAGTATGTGCACAGTACTGTGATTATTAATGTGACTGAATCAATTAACCTGATATCCCCCTGTCCTTGTTACTATCCCCTAAATAAATCAGATTTGGTTGTTTACCAGAGTTGCACTGCTTAAACTGTGTCTATGTTGAATTACTGTACAGTGGTTATTGTATAACTGCATCTTAGTTTACAGGGGTTCCCCAGAGTCAAGCTGATTGAACCAATCCTGGGGGTAAGTGTATATTGTAAGGGTACTGTGATTGATTAGTGTGGGCCACTAGTGGGAAGAAAGGGGGGTTGCAGTGACCCAGAGGGCTGTGACCAAGTCATATCGGACTGTCTTAACCCCGACCTCTGGGTGGAGGCACCCGCCATCGGATCCAGGCCCCTCAACCTGTTGGTGGCAAATCAGGCAGGGGTAGTAGCCCTTGGGATAGCGCCACCTAGGGGTTACACTGATAAAAAGCCAGTAAAGATTAAATAATCATAGGGGTCCAGTATTTAAATCCCAACTTCTCTAAGGACTTACAAGTTTAACACAGGTTAGGGAGAAAAAGATAGCATTTAGGAAGTATAAGGAAACACAGAAGGCGCAGGACAGAGAACTGTATCAGTTAAAGCAGAAGGAAATGGGAAAGGCAGTCAGAATAGCAAAGGCCCAAACCGAGGAAAAGATAGCCAACTTGGTTAAGAGGGGGGATAAAACCTTTTATAGGTACATTAGGGAGCAAAGAAAGACCAAGGGAGGGGTTGTGAGGCTTAATAAAAGAGAGGGTGGGTGGGCAGTGAGGGACAGTGAAAAAGCAGGGATACTGAACGAATACTTCTGCTCGGTATTCACAAAAGAAGAGGAGTGGGAGGTACTGTTTCTAGTCAATAGAAGCACTCTGGATAGGGGGGTCGATACCAGTCCTTTCACAGAAGAAAGTATTCTGAAAGAACTACTAAAACTGAAGGTGGACAAAGCAATGGGGCATGATGGGATTCACCCCAGAATTCTAAAAGAACTAAGGGGAGAACTAGTGACACCACTACCTACCTTTTTTTTTTTTTTTGTTTTTTTTTTGTCTTATCTGTTTATTGCTTTTATATAAAAACAATACAGGTGATCTTCTCATGCAAGAGAATAGGACAGTAGATACTGTTGATTTAACATTGTAAACTCTCTTACAGTCTTGCACAGTAGGAGGGGGGGGGAAACCAAGGCCCCAGTAAGCCATATATCAAACATAAAGTCCAAAGGTCATGCCAGCCACTTCATGGCATAGGTCATAGTCCAAAGGGAGAGAGAACAAGGTAGATGTACACACTAGACAGTAGTGCTGTGTTACCTAATCATAAGAAGATATACAAATAAGATTCGCCCTTCCTCGTCCCCTCCTCCACACAGCCAAAAATGATGTAAATTAATACATTTAACAGATTTAGCCCATTTAACAAGACACTTACATTGTTTCCTTAAGGCCTCCTTACGTTCTACTATACTGGTCATACTACTCTGTTAAGAACACATGTTCCTAGGAAATAAATGGGGTAGCTGGTCATAATTGCAGTAACAAGATGTAAAAAATAATACTTAACTGATGTCCAGCAATCCCCATCTCCCAAGGAAACTACTCCCAAAGTAGCAGTATGCAACCGGAATAAACTTTTATTAAACTGTGATTTTATAAACTTAAAACAAGAACAGAGTCAATATTTTAGCCCCCATCTGAGTCCGAGTTCACAAACTGTGATTGCTTGAGCGGATGTGCTTGAAATTCTAGTTCTGTCTTCTCGGTCCAACGGCCCGCATCTCCGGGATCACTAAATTGCCAGGACTTTTCCCCCATAGGTTACTCTCAACCAGGCAGGCAAAAGAAAGGAATGCACTATCCCCAAATGGCATAACTATTGGCGCACCGCATTAAACTGCTTGCGGCGGGCACGAGTTTGAAAAGATAAATTGGGGAACAGTTTGACATCTAAACCTTGCACTGTCAGAGGTTAAGCCGCTCTTACAGCTGAAATCAGCATGTCCTGAATCTCTGGGCCATTAGTTTTCAGTACCACAGTGTGAGGAGTGTTGGGATCTGAAGGCTCCACCCTGGGTGTAATTCGAAAAGCTTGCCACAATTCGGACCGCTCAAAATATTCTGAAAGACTCAGTGTTTCAGCAAGCCATTGTTTCAGGTAAGATAACAGGTTTGTGCCTTCAACGCCCTCAGCTAGGCGCACTATGTGCACATTACCTGCACGAAGTGTGTTCTTTATGGCCTCCATTCTACCTCTGAGTTGCTGGTTTTCCCTCGTGAGCTGGGCCATGGTATCTTGCGTTGATAGGGAACGTTTGTTTGCTTCTGCTACCGATGAAGAGAGTGCTGTGATAGCCGCATTGTGCGTTTCTAGGCGAGTGAGAGTTCTTTCTATTTTGGAATCCATGGCACGGACCGATTCCAATATTGTCTGCCATGGTGGTTCTTTAGCACCTGTCAGAGTAGCACGATCCAATAAATCCATTTCCCTGCTCGGGGTAGCATTCGAAGTAGTAGGCCGCTGAGATCCGGAGCTCTGGGATACTGTGTATTTATTGCGCCCCATGGCCGAATTTGGTATCAATCTGTAGCTAAGGAGCCAAAGAAACTGAAGAGTCTTTTCAAAATAATCTTTTGTGCCTAAAAAAGCGATTTTTGTTGGCTACTGTGGAGGTTGTAGAGCAGAGCAAGTGAAGGTGCTTCCTGCCTCGAAGCTGGCTCTCTGGTGCCCCCCCCCGACTACCCTTTTTAACAAATCGTGGGAGGATGGTGTGGTACCTAAGGACTGGAGAAGGGTGGATATGATTCCCCTTCACAAAAGTGGGAGCAAAGCAGAGGCAGGAAACTACAGACCTGTTAGCTTGACCTTTGTGGTAGGGAAAATGATGGAATCACTTCTGAAAGAAAGAATTGAGGAGTACCTAGAGGCCAGCGAGGCACAGGACCCAAGACGGCATGGATTCACAGCGGCAAGGTCATGTCAGATGAATCTAATAGATTTCTTTGACTGGGTGACCAAAAGTAGTAGACCAAGGAGGGGCTTTAGACATGGCCTACCTAGACTTTAGCAAGGCATTTGACACAGTCCCACATGAAAGATTAATAAATAAATTAGCCAGCCTGGGAGTGGGTGCCAGGGTGGTAGCCTGGGTAAAAAATTGGCTGGACAACATGACACAGAGGGTAATAGTAAACAAGAGTCCACTCCGAAGAAAGAGAAGTTACTAGCAGGATACCGCAGGGTTCAGTACTGGGTCCGGTCCTCTTTAATGTCTTTATAAGTGACATTGCAGAGGGACTGGAAGGAAAAGTATGCCTCTTTGCAGACGGCACTAATATCTGCAACAGTGTTGATACACGGGGGGGGGATGGGAAGGATGAGAAGGGACTTGGCAAGGTTGGAGAAATGGTCAAAAGTATGGCAGCTGAGATTCAGTGCAAAGAAGTGCAAAGTAATGCGCCTGGGAAACAAAAATCCAGGGGAAGAGTACACAATGGGGGTGAGGGTATTAACAACAACCAAAATGGAAAGGGATCTGGGGGTAGTCATATCAGATGACCTAAAGGTAAGGCAATGTGAGAAGGCAGTAAGGAGGACTGGGGGGGGGGTACTGGGATGTATAAGGAGAGACATCACCAGACCACTTCTGGAATACTGTGTGCAGTTCTGGAGACCCCATCTCCGCAAGGGCATAGAAAGGATGGAGGCAGTCCAGAGGGGGGGCAGTTAAAATGGTGCAGGGTCTCCAACAGAAGCCATATGAAGAGACTAAAGGAGCTTAATATGTATACCCTTGATGAAAGGGGGGGGGTCATGATAGAAACTTTGAAGTACCTCAAGGGAATCAACAAAGTCCAAGAGGGTAGCATCTTTCAGAAAAAGAGATGTGCAAGAACAAGGGGACACAATTTGAAGATGGTGGGGGGAAGGGAGCGGCTCAGGGGAAATGTGAGGAAGTATTTTTTTTCAGAGAGGTTGGTGGACACATGGAATGGCCTTCCTGAGGAGTCATGGGATCAAAAACAGTGGGGGAATTCAAGAATGCATGGGACAGACATAAGGCAATTCTGGTGGGAGGGTAGGAAGAAGTAGGCTGTTGGTTAACTAGGATTTGCAGCTTATTCAATAGGTAGGGACATGGGCAGACTAGCTGGGCCAAGCGGTCCTTGTCTGCCATCAAAGTCTGTTTCTATAGCCCTGTTTACTGCTGACCTTGCAGCGCATCAACCCATGCTGACAGGTTGATGCGCTGCAAAGTCGGCAGTGTAAAAACACTGTCCAGAGCGCCGTATGTGCCTGTCGGATAATTTTTTTGATCCGACTCTGTTGTACAATCAGTAGCGGAGCGAGCGCATTAAATGGTAGTGTAAACGCTTTTCTGCACTCGCTCCGCTACAAAGACTGTTTTAAAAATCAGCCTCCGGTGAATAAAAGAACTAAGGGAAGAACTAGTAACACTACTGACTACCCTTTTTAATAAATCATGGGAGGATGGTATGGTACCTGAGGACTTCATAAACGTGGGAGCAAGACAGAGGCAGGAAACTACAGATCTGTCAGTTTGACCTCAGTGGTAGGGAAAATGATGGAATCACTTCTGAAGGAAAGAATTGTTGAGTACCTAGAGGCCAGTGGGGCACAAGGACCCAAGGCAGCTTGGATTCACAGCAGGAAGGTCATGTCAGATAAATCTAATTGATTTCTTTGACTGGGTGACCAAAGTAGTAGACCTGGGATTGGCTGTGGACATGGCCTACCTAGACTTTAGCAAGGCATTTGACACATTCCCACACAAAAGATTAATAAACAAATTAGCCAGCCTGGGAGTAGGTTAAAACATTGGCTGGACAACAGGATGCAGAGGGTAATAGTAAATGGAGTCCACAGTGAAGAAGGGGGTTTAATAGTGGGGTACCGCAGGGTTCAGTACTGGGGCCAGTCCTTTTTAATGTCTTTATAAGTGACATTGCAGAGGAACTGGAAGGAAAAGTATGTCTCTTTGCAGATGACAAAAAGATCTGCAACAGGGTTGATACGCAAGGTGGGGTGGAAAGGATGAAAAGGGACTTGGCAAGGTTGGAGGAATGGTTAAATGTGTGGCAGCTTAGATTCAACACAAAGAAATGCAAAGTAATGCCCCTGGGAAACAAAAATCCAGGGGAAGAGTACACAATGGGGGGTGAGATACTGACAACAACAGAAATGGAAAGGGACTTGTGGGTAGTCATATGAGATGACCTAAAGGTGGGCAAGCAATGTGACAAGGCAGTAAGGAGGGCTGGGGGATACTGGGATGCATAGGGAGAGGCATCATCAGTAGGAAACAGGAAGTTGTTGTCCCTCTGTACAGACAGTTGGTAAGACCACATCTGGAGTACTGTGTACAGTTCTGGAGACCCCATCTCCACAAAGACATAGACAGGGTGGAGGCTGTCCAGAGGAGGGCAACCAAAATGGTGCAGGGTCTGCACCAGAAGACATATGAAGAAAGATTAAAAGAGCTTAAGATGTATAGCCTCGAGGAAAGGAGCGAGGGGACATGATAGAAACTTTCAAATACCTCAAGGGAATCAACAAAGTCCAAGAGGGTAGCATCTTTCAGAAAAAGAGATGTGCAAGAACAAGGAGGCACAATTTGAAGATAGAGGGGGGACGGCTCAGAGGTAATGTGAGGAAGTATTTGTTCACAGAGAGGGTTGTAGATGCATGGAACAGCCTTCCTGAGGAGGTCGAGAGTGAAAACAGTGGGGAATTCAAGAATGCATGGGACAGACATAAGGCAATTCTAGTGGGGGGTGGGAGGAAGTAGGCTGTTGGTTAACTAGGATCTGCAGCTTATCCGTTGGGTAGGGAAATGGGCAGACTAGGTGGGTCAAGCGGTCTTTATCTGCCGTCAGATTCTATGTTTCTATTCTATGTTTCTATGAGTGTGCGAGATATACCCCTAGATATTTTAGTTTTTCTAGATCCCAGCAAAAGGGATAGAGTATTTTAAACGGTGGTGGTGGGGAAAAGTTAAACATGAGGGCTTCAGTTTTAGTAGTGTTAATTTTATAGCCAGATATTGACCCAAATTCTTCTATTAACTTAAAGACTGCTGGCACAGAGGAGATTGGGTTAGTTAAATAGAGCAATATGTCATCCGCATATAGGGCTATCCGATGCTCATCCCCTCCCACCCTAATCCCTGAGATTTCTGTTGATTCTCTGATTGCTTGTGCCAATGGCTTTATATACAGTATATAAAAAACAGGAGAGGGGAGAGGGGGCAACCCTGCCTTGTTCCGCAGAGGAGTGCAAAGTCCTCCGAGTGGTGTCCTAAGATCTTCACACAGGCACGGGGGACAGAATATAAGCTTTGTAAGAGCTTTATGATGATATCAGGAAATCCAAATCTTTCCAAAGTGTAGTACAGGTATCGCCGGTGTAACCCCCCTGCAAATGGGGGTTCCCAAAAGTCTTCCAGAAGCTTGCCTGAATGCTCCAAGTCTGGGCGGTGTTCGGTGTCTGAGCTGTTTAAATTTGGTTCCAAGTGAGTGCTGTTTGAGCCTCCACGTACTGTCTGTTTAAGAGCTGTCTCCTTGCAGACTTAATTAGTTTGTATGGGGGGGACTGTGTATTTAATGCTCAAATCCCGCCTGAGCAGTGGAGTAATCGCTCCGTTTTGCATCTCTGGAAGTGCAAAAGGAGCCCCTCTGAAAGCTGTAACTGTTTGCCTGTAATCATTTAAAGCATTAGCAAAATTGTAGTTTGTCTAACCTGCCTTTATTGCAGCTGGGACTCTGTGTGTGTTTCCCCTCCATTTTGGACCTAAACTGCTGTGCTGGGCCAGTTGGGTTAAGGGAGCCCTAAAATGGAGCCTGTCGACAAATCAGAACTTGGACTCTTAATTTTGAGCCAGCCACAAGGAGATTGCATGGGCAGTGACTCTGGGAAATGTAGTTTTGACCTTGGCGCCTTTTTCCACCAACAGAGGGAGTCTTATTGTGAGTGACAGCCGAACCAGCCAACAGAATAGTGTGGAGCTAGAGGAAATGCCCTGCTCTGTGACTGGAAAGATCAGATCAGTTGTGACAGTGAAGACAGAACGAGCTCGGCGCTTCTGTGGTGTATAGTTTCGCGCGGGAAGCGCGTGTGAGGCCCTGAGCTTCCGCCTGCAGCCGTTGTAAGTGCCATTTCAGACTGAATCCGATTTGTGAGGAGAAAGAAGGAAGTCTGAAAGGTAGAAACCAGGCTAACCCTGTAGAAGACTGGGGAAATTGCTGAATCACGCTCGGTCTGTCAGGAACTGAAGCTGCTGTGTGTGCTCCCAGGTATTTTGCAGCAATTGCGATCAGGATCGAGGAGCAGCCTGCCTGGCATAGTACTTTCCTTTTACGTATGAATGTGCGTTGTGCTTGTGGGGAATCGCTATTTCCAATCCCCAGTGCTGTGTGCTGTGTGTTGAAGCTGGAAGCAAACCCCAGCTTGTCTCGGACTAAATCCATTTGCTATCAACTGCAGTGGGGTCCAGTCACAAGGACCTTGTCTCCATGCCCTGTTGTTCTGGCAACCCAGAAGAACATCCACCATCCGGTTCTCAGCTTGGGTATTGTGAGTACAAATCAGGGTATTTCCCTGCAGCCTGTTTTCCATTACAAGTGTGCCATCTTAATTATTGTTGTTTCACTTCTTCATGGACTGAGCCATCCGGCTTCGGATTACAATTGGGTGTTGTGCATATATTTTCTTCTACAGGGCCCTGTCCATCTGCACCTGCCGGACAACCCCGGGCATTGGACCTGGCTAGCCCCCCCCCCCCCCAAACCTGGGTACCCAGAGTGTGACTTTTCAGACCCTGTATGTGTGCACAGTATTGTGATTTAACGCTACCAATTAACCCGATTTCCCCCTCCCGTGTTTCTGTCCCCTAAATAAATAAGATTTGTTGTTGTTATACTATATACTGTCTGCGGTGTTGGTACTTATGGAAACAGTATTGTATTTCGCTGTGTATGTTGTTTAACCTTATTTTACAGGGGGTCCTCAGAGACGTGCTGCAGAATCAGTCTCGAGGGTAAGTGGTACCTTATGAGTGAACAGTGTGTATACGTGGGGTATCGGGGCTGTAACTCCTGTGTACTGTGTGAGCCAGTAGAGGGAATGCAAGGGGGTCTCAGTGTCCCAGAGGGCTGTGACCAAGCTAGTCTAACCACTACAAACCCTGACCTCTGAGTGGAGGCACCCGCCATTGGACCTAGGCCCCTCAACCTGTTAGTAGCCAAGCAGGCAGGGGTAGTAGCCCTTGGGATAGTGCCACTTAAGGGTTACACCAGGATACAGGGTTTTATTTAAATGTGAAAATTGATTGTGAAAATTCATAGCATTTGCCTCACTGTGTTTAGCAAACATAACACTTCTAGAAAAACTATATAAATGCTTTCTGTAAAGTTAGTATTGTCCCAAGAAAAAAAACTGCTAATCAATTATTTAAAACCCTGGGATACCCTGTCAAGTGCTTTCTCAGCGTCTAAGCTGAGCATTAGTGAGGGGGAGTGAGATGTATGCATTTCATGCATTACATATAGGGTTCTTCTAATATTATCTGTGGTAGTGTGCCTCTGAGCAAATTCGGTCTGATCTAGTGCAATAATGGAGGGCAACGTAATTTCTATTCTATGGGCTGTTATTGAGGTGAAGTATTTACAGTCGGTATTCAGCACAGAAATAGGTCGATAGGAGGAGCAGAGTAGAGAGTTTTTGTTTGGCTTTAAAATGACAGAGTTGCTAATGTTACAGTGATGAGCCCTTTTCAGTGATTTTATTGCTAAGATCACAGTGATAAGCCCTTTACATATAGGACCCTAAGTATGGGTCTGGGTGTGTAACGAGAATTTACACATACCCGAGGGGTTTATGTGAAGCATCAAACCCCGAGGGTGTGTGTAAATTCGAGTTTACACACACCCAGACCCATATTTTATTTTATATAATTGTTGGGTTTCTCTTTTTTGCATCAGCAATTATATAAAATAAAAAAGGCTGCTGTGCCACTGCCGCCACAGTCCGATTCTGGTCAGCTTTCTCTTATTTAAAACATTAATTTTTCCGGCAGTATTGTGAGGGAGGATCGATCCGGTAGCAATGTGATAGTATTAATTTAAATTTAATTTTACTTACTGCCGAGCGTCCGTGGCAGTTTCTTTTCAGGTTGGGTTTGCGGGTTCAGGAAGTAAAAAGTGAGCAAAGAGTTTGAGCAGGCACATGCACAGAGAGGGGAAAACCGTGCATGTGTTTGCCATTATAAACGCTCCTTTATAACGGCAAATAACGCCACGGTTTCCTTATGGAAAAAAGAGGAAGCCATTAATTATATAGAGGACAATGTATGGTCTTTAGTTAATAACCACGCTGTAAGCACTTCAAGAGGTTGCCATGAAATAATTGCAACCCTCGAGAGCGCAGCTCAAGAGGTTTTCAGATGTCATGGCAACCTCAAGAAGTGTTTTCAGCACGGTTGTTAACCAAAGACTGTACATTATATGTTATAGTGTATGGGCTACCACGATTGTGTAATCATGGACTGAAGTACTTTATAGAACATTGATTGTTGTGAGCATTCTGTTTTGTTATACCATTGATAGGACATATTCAAGAAGGGTTAACAGAGTGATGTCATATCGATGGCATTACAAGGCTATAATCTGCTTGATTTCAGCAAATAATAAGGGCTCCCCATACATTATAGTGATTTTATTGCTAAGGTTACAGTGATGAGCCCTTTTCAGGGATTTTGTTGCTCAGTTACAGTGATAAACCCCTTTACAGTAATGTGCTTGACCACAGTAAAAATGTTCTATTATAATACCCTTTCTCCTGTAATAGTAGAGGCTATTTTGCTAATTTCTGTCTGGCTGTAAATAGTTATTTTTAGCAGATCTTGGTGCCCCTTTTTCGTCTGTTTCTCTGGGTGGTGGCAGTGGTGTCTTTTCAGGGGGAACAGTGCCCTCCCCTTATTAAGGCATTTTTTCATTCCTGCCAGTGGCTGGCTCTGCACCACACACTGGGTGCCCAGCTGTCGGGCCGAACAACCCAACTTTGTCCCCTCAGTCAGTTTAAGCCTGCTACCTTTACCGGAGGGTGGTGCCACCAAGAAAGCCTCTTGGTGATGTCAGCAGACAGGTATAAAAAGGCAGGTTTATATAGCAATAAACTTGTCACAGTACTCATCGCAAATGCCTCATGCCTAACAACGCCCTCCAGAGGCATGTGATTTTTTTTTTTTTTAACCCATAATCCCGCACCCTGTCTTGCATTATTGCATACTTAGATTGTGTTACTGCCTTGGCCTCACCATAACTCATTTATCATTTTGGCAACATTGATTGACCAACCTCCTGCTAGTCTAAGGCAATTAATATATAACCCTGACAAGTCCTTAAAGTAGCAGTGCAACTAAATTGGGCAAGAAAATGTAACCCTACCCTGTTCTCATTATAAAAGATTACAGGTATCTTTCAGTTTTATTACTGGTAACATCTTCTGTTTCCACCACAGTTTGACACAGAAAATTAGTTTTGTTGCCTTATTGGTCCTTGTGACAAAAGATCCAGAGAAAAAGAGATGATTTGATACCTTTTATTGGACCAACATAGATGTCACAAAAAAAAAAAAATGGGTGCTTTAGCAGAAATGTTTAAATTTAATTTTGTCTCGAGAAAAAAAGCTGTCCGTCACATTTGACTTACAAATAGCTTTGTAAACCTGGCTAGGAATAGGATCGAGAAAATAAAAAAAGCACCTTATTGTGCACCATATTGGAGATGCCTAGAGAAGTAGATTTGACAAGTAAGCAAATACTTTTATTAATTGAAAGATGAAACTAGCTTTTTTGGAAAATTATTTTCATTGCCCTGCTGTCTTCAAAGAATGACGCACTTCGTTGTGGTTTACTGCTTTACCATTTGTGGACTGTTTGCGAAGTCAGCTGGCATTTTACAGTCCTTGTAAAAGTTAAGCCAGTCTAAGTTCAGCTGTGGTGATTTTGTAGGGCTGGGAACCGAATTGAGCCAAATGTTCAGGTCAATTGGGTTTTTCAGTGATCGGAAAGAAATTTCGGAATCGGGTTTCACTGCCAAAACCCAAAAAGCCTGGCCTGACTTATTCTTAAGTGAGATGCATTCTGCAGAAGCAGCGCTACACTATGCTGTAGCGCTGCAAGAACTCGGATGAGTGTAACCCCTAGGTGGCGCTAGTTGGCTAGTAGCAGGTTAAGGGGCTAAGGTTCTGCAACGGGTGCCTCCACCTGGAGGTCAAGGCTGGTAGTGGTCAAACTAACCTGGGCACAGCCCTCTGGGATACTGTAACCCCCTCTTTCCCTTCTAGTGGCCTGAGCAATATATGATAATCACTTTCACAGTACCCCTTGTACACCATACAAGTACCCACACTGCTTGCACTTACCACCAGGGCTGGTTCCTCTGGCTCGACCCTGGGGACCCCCTGTAAAACAAGGTTATGCACAGCAAATAGCAACAGTACAGTACTCTTGGCACAAACTGGAACCACAATCAGGTTAAATGCAGAAAAAGTCAGATCTGATTTATTCAGGGGACTTGAACAAGGAAGGGGCGTAATCAGGTTGATTGGCTTAAAGGCTATATTAATCAAACAGTTATGCATGCGCTTTAAGTCCCCACACAGTCACACCTCTGGGTACCCAGGTAGGGAGATGATGGGCTAGCCAGGAACATTGCAGCTGGTTGGGGCCCTATGATGGAAGAAAGTAACGTGCACAACACACACTATTTGTAATCCAGAGCCTGAGGGCTCAGTTCGTGAAAGAAAAAGCAACCAATCAGATGACAACACTTTAGATTTAACTGTTGTTGCAGGGAGCTACCCTGATGTTTACTCACGATACCCAATACTGGACACAGGCAGGATGAAATCGAGACTGCAGGTTGTTGAGCTGGAGTGCCCATAGAAGCGGGGCCCACACGAATCACTGAGGCGTCATTCCTGTTCAAGTGTTGAGCAGGGGGCTAATCCCCAAGCAGGTCTCTCATCGATGGCTTTCTCTGTGCAGTGGGTAGTTGAGCTGGGCCAGTGTGGCAAGGCCCAGGCCCAATGGAGATGATTTTGGATTCAGTCCGTAGAGCTGGATACAGCTTCCAGCAAGCAGAATACAGTTCAAACCACAGTGGGGAACCAAATCGCGACCCACTAGCAGCACACAGCACATTTACACATAAGGATATTCTAATGCAGCTTGCAGCAAGCAGAACACAATTCAAACCACAGTGGGGAACCAAATCACAACCCACTATAAGCACACAACACATTCACATGTAAGGAAATTCCACTGTACCAGGCAAAGGCTCTCCAGTCGCAGTTAGAGTCTCTGCACAATCCGGGAGTTCAGAGGTGGCTGGAGGTCCAGACAGGCCGATTGCATTCAGCAAATCTTCGGTCTTCTTCTTCTTCAGGTAGGAGCCTGGTCACAATTCAGTGGCTTACTTTGCTCTCCAAGTTCGGATTCAGTCTGAAAAAGGCACAAGTTCCCTCTCAGGGACAGCAGGTAGGCATGCAGGCCAAAACTCAGGCCTTTCCACAGTTCTCCCGTGTGAATCTACGCTGGGGCTGCTGCTTGAATCATTCAAGCTGTTATCTCTTCACTTCCCAACTCAGAACTGAAACTAGCTGCAAGCAGCTTGGGGAATTTCCCCAAGATCCAAAAGGTTCTGTTGGCTGATCTGTCTGTCAGTCACAACAAGGGCTCCCCCACCAGGTTATTTTAGGCGCCAAAATGCAAAAACTACAATTCCTGCAAGTTTTGACCCCACCAAGCCCCTGTAGGCAGGCTCCATTTTAGAGTCCCAAATGTACTGATTGGTCCATTTCAGCAGCCCAGGACCAAGATGATGGAAACAAACAGAACTGTTTGTGCTGCAAAGAAGGCAGGTTAGAACAAACTGCAATATTATTACTACTCTAACAAATGATTAGCAAACAAGCACATCTTATAACAGAGATCCCTTTTAGGTTAATTATGGCTGCAATCCAGGCAGCTCTTAAAGAGACAGTACACAGAGGCAATATAGGCACTCTCTGGCAATCACATTTAAACTGCAAAAACACAGGACACCAGCCTGGCAGTGAGCATTTAGACAAGCTCAAGGAAGACTTTTCGGGAACCCCCATTTGTAGAGGGGGTTACATCACTATGCACAGTAATGGGGGGAGAACAAGGAGTGGCAGAGAAGTACAGAGGCTGGACATACCTGAAAGGTCTGATCCTTCTCTTCCATTGTTAGTGCTGTGAACGAAGCTACGTACTGTTGCCTGCTCTTTTGACATTGCTGGTGCCATCCCACTTCCCAGACAGTCCTCCAAGGAAGTCACTATCAGCCTGAAGAAGAGACAGTTGGGGGGAATCATGTGACTGCCCTTATGGCAGTCCAATCAAACAGTCTGTCTCTTTGCTCGGACTGACACTGCTTTCTGCTAGCTGTACTCTGATTGGAGCAGGCATAGGATAGGGATAGGGACTACTGGTGGAAAAAAGCGAGGAAATCCCACCTGGAGGCTGATTGGTTAGCATTCCGTACCACTAGGAATGCTTGTACCAAGCTAATTAGGTCAGAAAAAGCTAGGTACTTCCAAAAAGAACTAGAAGACAATAAAAACTACTCTGCCAAATTTTGGAACATCCTCAAAGAAGTCGAAGGTCAGTCCACTGTAGCACCCCTTCCAAACAAAATTGTGTCTGATGGTACCACCTATACGGACAAAGCTGATACACTAGAAAAGCTTAATGATCACTTTGCTACTGCAGGGCTTGCCTTTGACACCTCACCTATCAGCAAACTTAGCCCGGCAAGAGACTACACTGTTGGCTTCACTGATAATCACAACCATAACCAACCGCATCCCACCCCCTTCAGCTTCCTCACAATTACGTTCAAGCAAGTGGAGGACCTCCTCCTTTCTCTGGATACAAAAAAGAGTGCAGATGCAGATAATATTGAACCTTGCTTCCTAAAACTTGGCCATACCTATCTGACCGCCCCCATTACACACTTATTCAACAACTCTCTGATTCAAGTTGAGCTACCTGTCTTGTGGAAAACTGCCCACCTCCTACCATTATTCAAGACTGGGGATCTGAGTGATCTGAACAATTACCAGCCTATTTCTATACTATCCGTCCTCTCTAAACTACTTGAAAAAATTGTCAACATCCAACTTAGAGAACATTTGGGTTCACAAAAGTTGCTAAACCCGGCTCAGTCCGGCTTCAGAGCCAAACACAGCACAATATCAGCTCTTGCCAAAGTAACTACGGACTGGCAAATGGCCTTGGACTCTAAGAAGCATGTATTTGCCCTCTTCCTTGATGTAAGTAAGGCCTTCGATACTGTGGATCATACCATCATGCTTACTGCACTGAGTAACATCGGACTTGATAGTTCTGCCATTAAATGGTTCACCAGCTACCTAACCAATAGGTTACAACAAGTCAAAGCCATAAGAGATCTGTCCCCACAAAAATCCTTGTTACGAGGAGTCCCACAAGGCTCCATCCTGGGCCCTATCCTCTTTGCAATATACATCAATAATCTGACTCAGTAGCCAAGCACAGCAAATGTGCACTTATTAGCAGATGATACTGTACTCTATACCACAAATTCATCCTTGGATCTGGACCATGAGTACTTACAGAAAGACTTCGTCACCCTCCAATACAACCTTCTCACTCATAAGCTCCTCCTCAACGCCAGAAAGACTAAAGCAATGATTCTCTCACCAAAGTCTACTTCTGGATGTCCACATATCACACAGATCCGAACACTCTTAGATGAACCCCTTGAAGTAGTTGATACCTTTAAATACCTAGGGTTCTGGCTGGATAACAAGCTCAACTTTCTGTGCCACTTAAATGAAACCTTGAAGAAACTAAGACAGTGATTAGGTTTATTCTATCGCATTAAACACCTACTCACGTTAGAAGCCAGAATGAGACTAGTACAAACTACATTCCTACCTATACTGGACTACGCTGACTTCCTTTACAGTCATTGCCCATCAACGATGCTAAACAAACTGGACACCCTTTACCACCGGGCTTTAAGATTTATCTTAAATCTACTCCGTAGTACACATCACTGTCGTCTATGCCAGGTTTCGGGATGGACCTCACTCAGCTAGAAGAAAAAGGAATGCTCTCCTCTGGTTTTTTAGAGCATTGTCTGATAACCTCCCTGCATACATCTCGAACATCTTCAAACAGGCTAAAGGTTCCTATGGCCTGAGACGCTTCTCCTTAATCTGCTTCCAGATTCCTAGAGTGAAAACTACCCTTGGCTCAGCTTCAATCAACTTCTCACTTCCATCACTTTGGAACACTATGCAAGACTCATTAAAATTATCCTCACTTCCAAGCATTTTCAAATTCAAAGCTCTATTAACGGATTATCTGAAGGAATCATGCAACTGTTTGAAATGCCGATGACCCCTAAGCCTCGGGTGCCACTCTCAAATCCTACGCCTAAGTATCTCATCCACCCCACATTCCTAACAGAAACCTAGGACCTACAAGCCTAGTTCCCTTAATCCAAGATGACCCTGCCTATTCTCTACCTTTTACCTATTCTGGCCTCCCTTTTGGCTGCCTACTCTTTCACCCCAATTTCTACCCTATTCCTTAATACCTTCTTATTTTTTATCATTTAGGTATGAGTTCTTACTCAGCGGAGACGATATGGGATTGTTGTCTCTTCTCATTTCAGTAAAGCTTATCATTATGTACCTTTGCATGTTAATTATGGTGACCGGTATGTATAGCCCCATATTGACCGGCACCTTCACAGTGTTTTTTCCTTTTTTTTTTTTTTTTTGCACCATTGTCCACCGTAATTGTAATCTTATGAAGTGTATTGTATTTATGCCCAGGACCACCTTAAAAATTAGCTTGCTCAATGGTGTTTATGCCTGGTTAAATAAAGTGATTGATTGATTGAGTATGAGGCAGAGTGGTCTTATAAACTGCCTCACTTCAGCTCATCAGGGTCAGAGGTGAGCAGCATGGCAGGCAGCAGGAGCTTTAGTGTAGCGTGTCTGAGAGGCTGAGTTCATCGGTGTAGGGTGGCACAATGTAATTCCACAACTAGTGTGTTGAGTGTTCTTGTAGAGGAGGAAAGACAGTCTGATAGGCAGGAATAGGCTTAAAAAAAGGAAGTATAACAAAAGCAGAAGACTGAGAGAAATGCATTTCTTAAAAAGCGCAATCCAGCTGGCTGGAGTGAAAGAAAACTAACAGGATCAGCAGCAGTTGATTGAGAGGGACGGAGGGGCTGGCTCTGATTTCTCAGAGGGAAAATGAAGAAAATGAAAGTTTTTTGGGTGGGGGAGGGCTGGCTGAGTCCTACAAATATTTGCAGCACGGCCTGGTGAAGGGGAGGAAGGCCCATATCAGACTGCCATAAGCTCTGTGGTGTTCTTTGTCACCATTTTGAAAATATTTTTTTAAACCACTCTTTCTGAATATTTCTGCGCAGTGCAAAAGAACTGAATTGAGTGCATTTTTGTGACTGTTCCACACAAGTGGCTTCTCCTGTTATTGGGTGGGATGGAACAGAAGAGGAGGAAGGTGTTGCCCTTGGCTGTGCTCCAGTTCTGTCTGTAGCCAGCCACACTATGCACTGCATTTGCCTCACATTCTGTCAGTCTCATCAGCACTGTAGCAGCACAGCTCACTCGCAAGTTTTCTGATTGCTGACAATTTTCATTTCCTCAAACTGTCTTGCCACCATCGTCATCATCACCTCCTCATCATCACCATCACTGCCATGGGGAGTACTACTAAGTAGGGGAGATGGTTTGGGTGGGATGGAACAGTGGAGGAGGAAGGTGTTTTAGGTTTCCTGCCCGACTCTTGTCCTCTTGATATGATACCCAGCCGCACTCATCATGAAGGTTCTACTTACACATACAGTTGGTTGTTTATCATGCACTTCCAACAGCATGTTATAATAATACATGAGAAGCCAGTAAAAATCCAGTGTGTTTTAACACTCAAAACCCTTTATTTAATTTTGGGCCAGATTGGGCCAATTGAAGTTTTGCCCAGCCTGAGTCGAAATTGGCCTGTCGGGCCAAATTTGTTGACTCGCATGGCCCTAGTGATTTGCATATTTTACCCATGATGCATTGTATTAGTGGGGTATTAATATAGCCACAGCATGTTTTCCTGATTTTCTAAACTGGGAATTAGTTAAATGATTATTGTTCACAGCTTTTGTGAACCTAACTTCCTCTTATTCATAGCCTCGTCATCATTTCTTATTTCTATAATGCTAATGACCCCTTCTGAGCAAAACCCATGCAGAGCACAGAACAATAAAAGCAATTCATTTAAAAGACAGTAAAATATACTATAACGATAAAGCAATAGCCACTGTATAGATTGGCTAAAGGCTTCGATAACAAAAAAAAGGTTTTAGTGCCTTTATTAAAAAGAGCTATGGATGGGGTAAATCTGCATGCAGCAGGCAGAGCATTTAAGGCAAACGGTGTCACAACAGGAAGTGTACTGATCAAAATTAAATGTTTTTTTCTTATCTATAAAGCAGCCCCTGTGTTTCGATGAATAGCTTTTGATTAAAAAAACCAAAAAAAATTTCTGGTTCCCACAAACTGCCTTTAGCTCTTCATAATCAAACCATACATCAGTTCCTATTGAGTTATTAAGCAGTCCATTATATATATAGATATATTTGTTATTCTTTGTTAACCGGTTAAGGCCCACTAGATACAAGTGCCTGTTTTCAGGGGCAACCCAGGAGCTTTCAGCTGGTTAAGTGACTTGCTCAAAGTCACACAGTATGCAAGTGAAGGTTATGGTAATCAAACCCAGGTCTGCTGGATGTACCAGTTTATTCACAATGTGTTACTCTAACCTCTAGGCTATACTGCCTTCTTCAAGAAAGTCTTTCTGTTAAACTGACTGTTAGTTACATTAGGCAGTGTGCCCCAGATTTAATAGGGGCTGCTGTGCAAGAAGTAAGATTGAGAACAGTGTGCAATGTTTGAGTTCACCATCGACCATTTAATGCTGTATAGTAGGTTTATATTTCAGAAAGCACTTGTGGATTTCTGTAACTTGCCTTGGTATACCATCGTTCATAATGGGCTGACAGACGTGCAGTAAGTGAACACAAGCTCCTGTCTCCTGGATGTCATAGATTTAAGCAACACGTGAAATTACCACTTAAGTAAAACTAAAAGACAGATTCGAGCAATCAGGCTATGTAGAATCATATAAATATAAATATAGTGCGGATGAAAAATGGATTGGTATGCAATGCAAAACTGGGACACTGCCAACCTGCAGCAGTAATCTAAATATCTCTCTTTGCCATTTATAATTAATTGTTTGCAGTATCTAAAAACCACAGACTAAAAGCCACTCTGTCACTTGTGTTTCAGTAAACTGTAGGCCGATCTTTGGCCCAGCTTTGTTTTGGTAAATTTTTTGTGTCTAATAATAGGACTCAAGTGGGAGGGGTCTACCTTTTGAACTGATCTTACTGTACATTATTTCTTGCAGTACCCTCTCCTTCACCTTTGAATTTGTCGGGCACCTGGTCAGTTATTAAGCCGTAGAACCTGGCAGTGGGGTTATTTTTTGTTTTGGTGAGGGTAAGTGATATTGTGTGATATATTATTCAGGAGAAGCTGATTGACATTGGGGCTGGGAGACGAGGTTCATGTTTGAAATCCTGAGTCCCACACTGAGGCTGGGCACTTTGCACAGGTGAGGCGATTAGCTCCTAGGGAGTGAGGGAGGATGCGGCTCATCCAGCATTTTGCGCACTCCTTGACAGGAAGCGGTGCCCCCCCCCAAACACACACACACACTGGTGGAAGGGTACAGACATGGTGGCTTGGACTGTCATGGGTGAGGGACAGCTGGAACTATGGAGGAAAAGTGTGGACTAAATGTATGACCGGTCATTTATATCTATTGTAACTAATTATCCCTGATTGTTCAATCTGTATTGCTCATACGTTTTGAGGCACATTAGATCTTAGCGAGGCTGCAGATAGAGAGTAATTTAATAGTAATAGTAGTAGTAAAAGTAATGGAGAGTAATGGACTGGCAGTATAGCCTAGGGGTTAGAGAAACGAGGTGTGAACAAGCTTGGTACAGCTTGGCAGACCAGACCTGAGTTTGATTCTCACAACCTCCACTTGCATACTGTGTGACTCTGAGCAAATCACTGAACCGTCCAGTGCTCCCAGGTCGTCGCTGAAAACAGGCACTTGTGCCTAGTGGGCCTTACCCGGTTACCAAAGACTAAAAAAAATTAAAAACATTTTAACACTGCCTTAACACATAGGCAATAAAACCAGACATGTAGATATTAAAGTGACGACCCCCAACCCCTCTAATTGTTCCAGCTGTTCTCACCCACAGGCCCCTCCGCCAAGCAACACAACTATATCCTGTATTGTCTCCCTTGGCTACCCGCAGTAGGTACTAATGGAGGAAAACTGCCTTTCATCCTCCCTAACAACTGAGACTCATCCCCTGTTCCACTACCACCCCCACAAGAATGTGCTTATATATGATGCTTTGCCCTGGAGTTGAGGCTGTAGAGTATGTGCGTGTGGTTTACTTTGGCGAGATATACAAAAACCAAACAATTTTGAAATTAGATGTCTCCTTGTACTTTTTTATGGGTCCCACAGCCTGTTGTTTTTCCAGTCTGCCTCTCTAGTATTCTGCCTCCGAGTGTAGTAAATGCCATTCACTTTTCCACTGGGATCAATGACTACACCTTCACCACCCCCACACCCGCACCTAGATCTCTACCACCTTTAGATCAGTACCACCATCTTCGATGGTTGTTACATGACAAAGCTCATTGCTTATCAGTTGAAATCCCTGAAACTCCGATTCATTTTACAGTACCTTAGGTGGTTTCCACCAGGGTTCAGGATGAAGCTTAAATGGATGTACAGTTTGCAGAACCCCTTATAGTTTGAAAGCCCATGAAAAGCTGTTTCAGATGGGGTGCAGTATTGGGTTTACCTGTAGGCGTTGACTGTCTTGTGATATTCTTATCTAAATCAGCCATATATTAAAACTAGCCAATGGAAACATAAGACAAGAAGTGATGTCATGATTGGACAAGTTGTACTTGAAGAGCAGGGGTCCGATAGTCATAAGTTTGCATGGGCGCTAGCTGGTGTTTGTTTGTTTATTTATTTATTTATTAAATTTTGGTGACCGGGTAGGCCCACTGAGCCCTGAAGGTCCCTTTTTCAGGGGCGGCCCGGGATAACAATACAAGTTATAAGAATGAACAAGGACATAAGAAACATTTGAGGCATTGTGAGTTACATCATGAGGTGGTTACAGTAAAGAAAAATAGTGGATACAGGCATGGTAAAAGAAAAGCAGTGGATGCAGGCATGGGTACAGGCATGGTTATCATCATGACATGTAAGCAATGGGTAGTACTTTGCATATAGTTTATTCAGGGGTTACACATGCAAACTGGGTTTTGCACTGGAGCCCAATATTCAAAAGGGTCAGTTGCATTGGCAAACAGGGTTACCGCCTGCACAAACCACAGTGGGTAGGATATACAAATAGAAGGTGTGGACAGGAATATCAGTACAAGCCAATATTCAGCAGATATGCGCTGTACAAAAAGGGTTTGGTACGGTCCTTCTGCACAGTGCACATACTACCAAACAAAGCCCTCTCTTACTCCGTGCAACCCTAGCAGCTACCGTGGGTAATAGTAGCCAACTAGCCAGTTGGTCACTAGGGAGCACACCTGCCCCATGTGGTCCATGGCCCACCCCCTTTCGATTGCCAGTTCGTAGTAAACATTAGAAAATGGGCTTTTTATTTGTAGGCATCTGATTGACTGGTACCCATTCCACAGGGGTACATTAACTTTCTTTTTTTTTTCCCCGTATTTTATTTGTTCTTCTATCCTCCATGCCCCATTCAGAATGACCCTCCCAGCCCCGACATCCTGGAATTACTGGGGGCTTACCTTTCTGCCTGGCCTGGGAGCGGAGCCTGCGGAGAGTCGGGCTTCCTCCTGCAACCAGAGGATTGATTTTTCTCCTCCATTTTCTCCCTGATCCCCATTGCTAGGGCGCACACGTCCGCGGATGTCCCGCAGCACCCACCCCTTCAGTGCACCCTACAGACCCACACTTTCTCCAGGCCTCCACCTGGGGGCAGTCATTTAGTGGGAGCGCAACCTCTCCTCTCCCGGGAAAGGAGAGCTCTCCTCCAGATGCTCAATCATCTCCCTCCCTGCTGACCCCCAATGGCCTGGGCTTGTTCCCAAAACTGGTTCTCTGGCGTGGCACAAGGTGTGGCGTCCAGCGCCTCAACCCTCAGCACCACAGGGCTAGCCCAGGGTACATTAACTTTCAGTAGATGCCCACCAAATAAAAAGTTCCAGCCCAAACCTGCCTCTTGGCCAGGCAGGTATCCTTGTGCCCAGCCTGCACTGACTGAAGCACTGGGCACACAATTTCAAACTGCCGCTATTTTTTTTATCGCTTTGCGAGACAGGTTATGTTGGCCACAGGCAAAACAGCCCAACACATATATTTGTTATTTTTTCCCCAACAGCAAAAAGCACATATCTTAAATACATTTTTTCCTATTCACCGCTCCTTTACGGAGTGAAGAGATCCACTCTGCCCCCCCCCACCGCCGAATTTCCTGTCAACAGCTAACAACGGTAATGTGCATTCAAGAAGAGTTGCTAAGGTAAATGAAAATATCACCCGTCAGTCTGTTTAGTTGTAAATAAAAACCCACATGTTCACAACTCGCACCTCAGTGAAGCAAGCAGTCTCAAGCTCCCAATGTTCTGCTCCCTCTTCACTCTCAGTCCACCACTTGCGGTCGTCCCACCACCAGAACTCTAGCTGGAGCAGGCAAAAACAAACAAAAAAACCCAGCAAGCAGTCTTTCAGATGATTACCAGTGAGCTTTCGATGTTCTGTGCTGCCAGCGAGCTTCCAGTGTTCTGCTCCCTACCAGTGCGCCCTCTGTCATCCCACCACCACAGCTGTAGCACAGGCAGGCAAAAAAAACATACACACACAAGGAACGGAAGACACTT
This sequence comes from Neoceratodus forsteri, assembly GCA_016271365.2. Classification (NCBI taxonomy): domain Eukaryota; kingdom Metazoa; phylum Chordata; order Ceratodontiformes; family Ceratodontidae; genus Neoceratodus; species Neoceratodus forsteri. The sequence goes on from CM057449.1 coordinate 1,737,928,370, forward strand.
TTCCCCTTCACTTGATCTCACATAGCTCCGTATTACAGTGATAGCAGTTGTGCTGGTAATACGGTGTTCTGTTCCTACTGTGGGGGGGGGGCGTAACCATGACAATCAGAACCAAAAGCTTTTTTTTTTTTATACTTTCTTTATTGGAACTGTAGTCTAACATTCCATTCTACAGTGTTTACATTGTTCCATACTCATTTTCATACATTTTTTTTTGAAACTTACTTTATTTATGTATTTTTATAACCAAAATACATTTATGACACATTCATACATCCAATAAAAACATACATCCAATATAAATAGTTACAGAGGCAATTTCATCAATAGAATCATGCAATTCCTTGTCTGTTACTAGATATCATCAAAGGTAGCGGTAATCTAAGCGATTATCTAATTATATATTTGATAAGGGCCAGTCCGCGCAAACAAGGCCTCAAATGGTCATTGATCTTTTCTCTTTTTTTTTCCCCTCTTCTTCCAAAACCCATAGGCAAGAGGAACATCAGTAGCTATGGAACAAAATCAGGTCTTTCTCCTGCCATATATAAGACCCATCGCCTCCACAATAACTCAAATTGAGGCACTTTTTTATTCAAGGAGGCCATCAGTGCCTCCATTCTGTATATACTGTATTTATCATAATTTCCTGCCATTGACTTATGGGGATAGGAAGATGTGACTTCCAACTTCTGGTTATATCCTTCTGAGCGGCCAAGAAAGCTATTTTCAGAAATCTGGTGGTAAGTGGATCCCTATGTCCCTCTGGCACTTCTAAAAACAAGAAACAAGTAGGTGAAATTATTAAATCTGGGGCAAGAATTATTCCCAGGGCTTGTTGCAACTCCTGCAGGAAAGTATACAATACCGGACAACTCCACAGCATGTGTAGATATGTTGCCCCTATCTGTCCACGTCCCCTCCAACATTCGATCCCGACCTCGGCTGAAGCCTGTCCCAAGGACCTTGGGGAACGAAAGTACCTGATGAAAGTTTTCCAGGCAAAATCATGCCAGCTGATTGCTGCCAGGCCCCATTGTATTGTAGAGCGAGCCCTATTCCAGACTTCTTCCTGAATTTGCCTCTCTAGGTCCCTCTCCCATGCTTTCCTTATGGAGTCCGTGGTGTCTCCCTTCCAAGCTAGCAAATCCTTGTACAGAATGGAAATCATATGAGTCTTAATAGGTGCTTTCTCTATGGCATTTTTTAAAGAAAAGGCAATTTGGGGGAGGTTCATCAGCCCCTGATTAAACTCCAACAAAAGCTTCCTTGCCAGGTTTCTAACTTGAAAAAATCTAACTCTATCCTGCCAGGGGATGCCATATCTGTGGACCAGAGCCTCGAAAGGAACAATCTCCCCATCTTCCACAAAGTGCCATATTAGATGCAGGCCTCTCGTTTCCCACTTCCTGAACCCAGTATCCCATATCCCTGGTGTAAAGAAATCCAGATATGGAATGGAAAAGAAAAGGAATTTCCAGTTCTTAGCCCTTTTACCGCTCAGGATATTGTGCCATATCTCGAGTGTAAGCACTGTAAAGGGGTTTTCCTGCCGGTCCAGGAGAGGTTTTCCTCTCCTTCCAAGTAGTAAATTGTTTAAGTTAAAAGGAGGACCCTCTGAGAATTCCGCATTTTTCCACTTGGACATGTACAACTTATCCAACCAAAAAAAGGCTGTTCTTAAATGTGATGCATAATAGTAAAGTTTAAAGTTAGGTAACGAGAGCCCTCCCTCTCCCTTTGGTACCTGGGGATTGAGAGCCAGATTCTTGGCCTGTGTGGGCCCCAGAGGAACTGGGAGACTACTCTGTTTAAAAGGTTAAAATATGAATCTGGCACCCTGATCGGAATAGTTTGTACCAGATATAAGAATTTGGGAAGGATTAGCATCTTTATGGCCTCCACTTTTTGGGTTAAGGGGATAGGGACAGATAGCCAGAGTTCTAGCTCAGACCTGATGTTCACTAAAATAGGGGAGAAGTTAAGTGAGAATAAATTATCAAACTGAAATCCCAGCCGTACTCCCAAATATTTAGAATTGGCCAAATTCCATTTAAAAGGAAACTTCTGTCTGATTCGATCAGATGGCTCATAGTGTTTAGTTAAAACCTCCGTCTTAGATAGGTTTAACTTGTAGCCGGCCAAAAGACTAAATTCTGACAAAGCGCCCCACAGTTTTTCCAGGGATTGTTCCGGGTCTCTGAGGTAGACCAAGAGGTCATCAGCGTAGAGGGCAAGTTTATGCATTCCCCAACTCCCATCGCGAATTTCCTCCTCCTGTCTCAACGCCTGTGCTAGCGGCTCGAGATACAGCCAAAAAGAAGAGGGGAGAGGGGGGGCAACCCTGTCTGGTACCTCTTTGTAATGATATTGGTTGGGAGACGTTGCCATTAATTTTTATATAAGCTTTTGGTTTAGTGTATATTTTAGATATTACCCCCACAAAAGCCTCTGAGAACCCAAATCTGCTCAGGGCCAATTTCAAAATGTCCCATGCCACCCGGTCGAAGGCCTTCTCCGCATCCAGACTCAGAACCATGCAGGGGGCCCCCGACCGAGCGGCATGGCACATTACATGTAGGGTTCTTTTAATGTTGTCTTGTGTCTGTCTACCCAATATGAACCCTGTCTGATCATTATTAATCAATTTGGGTAGAATCTCCTCTAATCGTTTTGCAAGAATTGAGGCATATAGTTTATAATCTATATGTAAGACCCACATCGAGTTGCATCTTTCCCGGGCTTGGGGATACTTGAGATTACTGCATAATTCCAGGTATCTGGTATGTCCCCTCCCAGTTGTGCCAGTTTACAGGCTCTCAGTAAGGGGCCACTTAGTTCTTTTCTAAAAAATTTAAAGAATTCAGGGGTGTACCCATCTGGGCCAGGCACTTTCCTTGTTTTCAGTCTTTTAATTGCAGCCTCTAATTCAATTGAGGAAATAGGCCTGTCTAGGGCAGCTCTATGCTCTTGATTCAGTTCAGGAAGTTTTAGATTCTTTAAGTAGGCATTGATTGGTTCACTCCCTACCGAATGTTCCGAGCTATATAAGTTTATATAAAAATCTGTAAAGCCCAAGAGAATTTTCTCCGTTGATCTCACGAGTTCATCTGTCGTGGGATCCCTAATTTGCATAATTGTGTTCTCTGCATTCTGCCGTCTAAGTCTGTGGGCCAGGAAGCGGGAAACTCTGGACCCTGATTCATAATACCTCTGCCTCAGACGTTGTAGTGCCTGCTCCATTCTAATGTCTATAATTCCCTGTATCTGTTGTCTGATCTTTAGTATTTCTGGTTCTACCGAGGTCACCCCAGCTGCTGCCTGCCCCAACAGATTGTGAAGCTGTGTTTGAAGTTGCTCCATTTTTTTATTTTGTTGTTTTTTAAAATATGCGGCATATTTAATGCAATCCCCCCCCCTTGAACACTGTCTTAATAGTGTCCCATATTATAGTATCAGGAATTTCTGTGGACTCGTTGTCCTTCAGAATTTCCCTTAATCTAATCTTAGCCATGTCTGTGAAATCCTTCAAGTTTAGTAGGTAGTTATTAAATTTCCAGAGGTATCTTCCCTTTCTAACTTCCCATTTCATGATCACAGATGCCTGTGCATGGTCCGATAGGACCGATGGAATGTGTCTGCATTCCAGAATCTGGTCCCGATGCTCACCTGAGACTAGTATGTAGTCAATCCTGGCATAGAAACCATGTGGGAATGAGTAGTGGGTATATTCCCTCTTATTAGCATTCTGGTGTCTCCAAGCATCCAGCCAAAATGCGCCCCTCAAATACCTCTTGACTAACTTGCCTACCGGGATCTGGCTAACATTCTGCTTTCTAGAGGTGTCTCTGGGGTCCCATATCTGATTCAGGTCTCCACCCACCACCAGTGTTCCCACCTGGTATTCAGAAATTTTACGGAGTAGGGAACTAAAGACCTCCTTTGTGGAACCTGGCGAAGCATACAAGGAAACTAATGTGATAGGTGTGCCATCTAAGTTACCCACTAAAATAGCCAGTCGTCCTTCCGGGTCTGAGTAACTATTAGTTTTCTGAAATGGGGTCCCTTTGGCCACCAATATTGCCGCTCTCCTTCTCTTCCTCCTCTTATAGGAGGCCGCAACTACTATGTCGAAACCAAACTTTGCCAATTTCAAATGCTCAGCTCTATTAAGATGCGTTTCTTGCAGTAAGATAAAGGTGGGGTTTTCCCTCTTCAGGGTCGAATAATTTTGTATCGCTTTACTGGACTATTTAGCCCGTTTACGTTATGTGAGATAATTTTAATCTTTTTGCTATCTGCCATTTTCGTGTATAGATATACTGGACTTTGAATATGAGGAGGACAAACTTCTCAATATCCCCATTTCTTTCATCTTCTTCTGGGTTTTCCCACTCCCTCTCTTCTCTACCTCTTCTCTCAGGCATGCTAATGAGTGCAACAAGCCCTGGGATTTTATATGGTGAGTACAAACACTTTGCCAATGTAACTGACCAGAATGTAGTAAAACAAATGTCCAAACTATCATAGCAACAAAACACACACACATACAGAATAACTCAGAAGGTACCCCTTAACTGGGTAACTAGTACCTTCTGTACAACACTATTTACAATATGACTCCCAAGGTAGGGGAGCAGAGTGTTCTGCTCTCTGTGAAATCGAGTAAGACCCACTCGATTGGGAGGTGAAGGAGCCTTAAATACGGCCCGTTCCTCCTGGACTCCATAGCAATTGAGTCCTTGCCAGTTGTTATGGCAAATCGTCATCAGTAAACATTCTGACAGGAAATGTAATATGTGTATGATTACCGTGCCCCATCCACTATATTTAGCGTTGGGCTTACACATCTATCTAGCTACTTCCCCTTCCTACAATCCAGAATCTCTTAATATGAAATTTGAAATGGAGATCCCCATTGTCTGAAGGAATTTTGGCTTTGGCAATATAACTTGTGGGTCCCATACTACCCTCCCCTCATTATTCCCAGTCCTCTCAGTATAATGCAGAGATAAATCCTGTGGATTTGTTAATCAACCCACTCTAAGAACATGGTTATTTAGGTACAAAGCCCCAGCCCCCCAGCCCTCCAAATATGGGAAGGAGAACCAGGAACCGAGACGAGAAGGACAACCCCATTCCTTCTAGAGATCTCCAAATCAATGCTCTCTCATTAAGTTAAGGAGGTTAAACTAAAAGGATCTCTTCTATTCCTTAACTTCGTGGCTTATGCTTTGCGAGAGACTCCCCGCTGTGACAATACCCTACCCACAGGACCACCTCATAGTTTCCCTTTCATAAAATCGCAGTAGTGTTAATCATGGTGAAGATCCGAGGAAGAGTATGACCCCTCCTGCAACCGCCCAAACTTCTGGTTTAACAGTATCGCTGATCACTATATATCCCGCGATATCAGAGTGAACCCCACTGTCCCCCCTTTCTAATTTCTTCCCCATCTCTTTAAGTTCCCCACGCTACCCTAAGTGATTGTCAAGTCATTGCCCTTCCTCCATCCAGACGTCCTGCCTCAAACCACGACATTTTGGCTCGCCGTCTTAAAGGGGGCCTACCCATAAATCTTCGGGAGAGCATCCCCTATGGAGAGCGGGCAACCAGAAATCATTCACAAAGCCCTCTCTGGATATGAACCCTTATAGGCTACCTGGCCCTCTGGGCTAGGCGCCTTCCCGCCTGTCCTCACGCCCACACCCCCACCCTCCTGAACACCAAGCCCCCTTCCCCCCATCTCACGTGAGCCCACCGCCCCCATCTCCCCACCCCAAAGAGGAGCAACAAGGTCCATGCCCCCTAGCCAAAACCCCATCCTCCCACTCCCTCCCCAAATCCCTCTCTAGCCCACCAAGCCAAGGTACATTCCCCCACAGCTCTTCCCCTGTCGGAAGAGACACGACCAGAAACCTCCTCCCATCCCCCCCTTTTTGTGAGCGCTCCATGTCCATAAACTCTTCAGTACAAATTATATTCTGCAATGTTACCTTATTTTAAGTACCCTAATAAAATAAAAAAAGAAAAAAAAAAAGGCGATACATCAGGTAGATGTCAGTCCATCACGGAGCCTCAGCAGCAGGCGGGAGGGGATCATCGAGCCGGCAGTCTAAGCAACAAAGTAGGAAAAACCTCACCAACTGAGTTATTTCTTTCATGTGTTTGAGTCAACATTATGGAGTGGGATCCTCGGGTCACTATTTTGCGTTAAGCAGCCTAGCATTTTCTTGATGTCCGTGAGGGTATTGTCCGCCGCTCTCCTTCCTTCACGGTTACCAGTGCAAGGGTTGTTCACACGCCATGGATTCTGTAACTTCTGGGGTGGATCCTTACATCTGGTGGGCATTATAATCTCATGTCCACGGTCCTTAAAGGCCTGTAGAGCTTCCTCCACCGAGTGGTAGATTCCGGTACCTGAGTCCCAGCATACTCGGAGCCTGGCGGGGTAGGGCGTCTGGAACCTCACCTTAATTTCTCTTAGTTTCCTTAATAATGGAGCATATGCCTGGCGTTGTTGCTGAATTAACTGGGGGTAATCTTGATCGAATAGGAGTCTAGCTCCGTTATACTCCACTCGGCCCTGCTTCCATGCTGATCTTAGGATTTTTTCTTTATCTCGATAACTCGAAAGTTTCACAATTATTGAGCGAGGTCTGGCTGTAGACGAGGTTGGCCTTGGCACTAAGGCCCTATGAGCTCGCTCAATTTTAAAATTGAATGATTGTGGTACATCCAAGACGTGGCGGAACAGATCCTCCATAAATTCACACATGTCACCGACCTCTGCTGATTCAGGTAGGCCGTGGATTCTAATATTGTCCCTCCAGGAACGCGCTTCTAAGTCAAGGCATTTGGCTGAAATGTACTCGGTTTGTTGTGTAAGGTATTCAATTGCCATAGAGATCTGTCGCAGGTCATCCTCAGCCGTCGATACTTTTTCTTCCGCTTCAGTTACTCTAGCGTCTAGTTTGTTTAAGTCCGAGTGCAGTTTATTGAATTTATTTCGGATAATAATGTCTCAAACCATGATCTGGATAGGTTGTCCATTTCGGTCTCGGTGTCAATTCCCGCCATACTCTGAGGGGATTCTCTCCCACTCGCAGCGGAGCTAGTAGGGCTTAATCCTGGGCAATCCTGCTTCCCCTTTGTGTCTTTAGAGTGGGATCTCCTCCTGGATGTATTTCCACAACTTTATTTCTGCATAATTAATACTATTAGTCGCTTTTACTTGTGTGGAAATGTCTCTCTGGATCTTTGGCTAGAGAGCTCTCTGACTAAGCTGCTATGTCGCCGATGATGTCACCGGAAGTCCTCATACATCTTTTAAGGGAAAGGGGAAATGGGACTAAATAACACACTGTAACAGTATTCATTACAATACCATCATTCTTCGTATAGGAGTAGACTCAGTTCAAAATTAATGTACATTTATTTATTACACACAGAAGATTGCCTAACTTGCAATTCTAAAATTCTCTAACTTATTTCCCGCTTGGGCTATCCTTTCCTTTAAAATCAATTTTCTTGTTGAAGTATCCATTTAGACCATCTCTCTATAAAGCTCTGGGATCTGTCTTGTAACTGGTAAGTAAGGCGTTCCATTTCTTGTATTTCTTGAATGGTCTGTTCCCAGTCTGATAGTTCTGGGGGTTCCTCTCGCCTCTTTGTAATTGTCTTATCCAGTGCTGCTATGCCTATATTCCATAAATAATGTTCTGTGATGCCCCTTATTCCTTTAGGTGGGAGTCCCCACACCAGGTGGCTCAGTTGGATATTGTCCTCTATCTGAAAGATAGCCCGAAGTCTGGTCTGAATGTTGTGAAAAAAAGGAAGCTAATCTGGGGGCATATATAGAAAATGTGGGTATGGGTTGCTGCAAACTCTTCACACTTTCTCCAGCAGTGAGGTGTTTTGTTTGCATCCCATTTAGCCTGTTGAGTTGGAGTTAGAAAGAAATGGGTCCTCACCCTCCAAACAAATTCCTGCCATTTTGGTGTAGCAGTGGTCTGAAAAGTTCCCCTCCAGATTCGCTGCCATTCCTCCTCCTCCCTCAATATGCCTTCTGTCTTCGCCTCCCATTTAGTAGTAATATATTTAATATTCTGGGCTTTTTGACCTTGTAATGAGCCATATATAGCCGTCACCATCCCTTTGGTGGTAGTTATTTATCACATCTCCTAAAATTGGGACTTTCAGTAGTTTCTGTGGCTTCCATTTGAATCTGTTTATGTAATTGCTTATTTGCAAGTAACGGAAAATATCTGAGGGTCCCCAACCAAATGTCTTCTGACATTCTGCAAAGGAGGCAATTGTGGACCCTATAAGAATTTGAGATGAGTATTTCAGGCCATGTTGATATTGTTTTTTATACCGAAGGTCTGACTCTCCAGGGGGAAATTCTCTATTTCTCCAGAACCTACTGAATTTTTAAACCTCCTTTTTAATGGCTGGGAATGAAATATATTTATTCCAAGCTTGTATTGTTACTCTCATACTAGAGAACCAGTTCGCTTCTTGTGGTCATTGGATAAGGCTTAAAAAAAGGGTCTTGAAAAGATCAGGTCTCCCTGCCTGTGAAATTTCCATATCCCTCCAGCAGGTGTCAGCCTGTACATTCCCCCCCCCCCCCACTTAAAAGCCCATCTAAGCTGGAATGCTAGCCAATATTCTCGTATGTTTGGTACGGCCCAACCACCCCATTGCTTCTGGGCTTCTAGGACTGACCATCTAATTCTGGGTGTCTCCCAGAGGAATTTACAGATCAATTTCTGCATTTGTGTGAACCATTGAATAGGGGGTGTGGTTGGGACCCCTTGAAATACAAAAGAATATTGGGAAGCAAAGTCATCTTAACAGCTTGTATTTTCTCAAACATTGGAAAGGGCATTAGGGACCACCTTTCTATATTCGCCTTCATTTGCTTACCAATGGGGATGTAATTATCTAGAAAAAGGGATTTCATATGATTTCTAAGAAATATCCCTAAGTATTTCATTTTTGGGGTATTCCATATCATGGGATATTGGGATTGTATTTTCTCTGAAGGGGTGTAATTAAAGCAAAGAACCTCTGTTTTGGTATGGTTTAAAGTATATCTTGAGAGCTCTGAAAATGCTTGAATCCAACACATCAACCTTGGGAGTAATTGACCGGGATGCATCATATAAATTGGCACATAGTCAGCATAAAGAGCCAGTTTATGCTCACGACTGGCCATTTCTACCCCCTTCAGTTCTGTGTCTTGTCGTAGCCATTGAGCCAGGGGGTTCAATGTAGATCAGGAATAGGAGAGGGGACAATGGGCATCCCAGTCTGGTTCCGCTTCCAAAGCCAAACCTCTCAGGCAACTGACCATTAGCACAAACATAGGCCCTTGGATCTACCTATATTCTCTGAATCACTTTTGTAAAATTATCAGCAAAACCAAACCAGCAAGGGCTCCATTCAAAAATCTCCAACTTGGTCGAATGCTTTTTTTGCATCAAGACTTGGGATCAGATCAGGGTTCTGTGTTTTGTTTAGGTGGTCAGTTATGTTCAGGGATCATCTTATATTGTCCTCTGCTTGCCTGTTACTAACAAAACCAGTCTGGTCTGGGGCTATGATCCGAGGAAGTTTATTTTCTAGTCTGTTGGCCATTATAGAAGCAAAAAGTTTGTAATCAACATTCAAAATTGAAATGGGATGGTACGAAGGGCACAGGGTGGGGTCCTTGCCGGGTTTGGGGAGCACATAGATCACTGCATATGACCAAGAAGATGGGACAACTCCCCCTTCCTGCATTACCCACGTTATACTCTTTGTAGGATAGGAATCAGGGATTTTCTAAATTTTTTGTAAAATTCAACGGGTAGCCCATCTGACCCTGGACACTTTTCTGTTTTCCCTGTACTAATTGCTAATTTAATTTCTTGAGAGCTAACCTGCGCCAGTATTTCCTCTTTAGATTCTGGTGCTAGCTGTGGTAGTTTTAGTATCTGTAGGAACTCTTGGATTTGTTCAGGCATAGCGTCCTCTCTAGTCTCATGGATCTTTTCATAGTAAGCTTTAAAAGCTCCTACTATATCTTTCCCTGTGTGCTGCCATTGCTTTGTATTGGAATGTATAATCTTTGTTATATGTGCCTTAGCTACACAGCTCCTTAACCAATAGGCCAGTAATTCCAACGCTCAGCTACCCCCATCATAGTATTTTTGTTTTAGAAAGATTAACTTTTGTCCTATCTTCCAGTCTAATAGTTTGTTCTCTCTTTAAAATCTCTAATTCTTTACCCCATGTCTGTCTAATTTAGCTTGCTGTGCTATTTCTAAATCCTTAATCTTCCCCCTCTAGTTCTTGTTGCTTTTGGGTTCTTTGTCTTTTCCGAGCAGTACTAATAGCTATCAGTTTCCATCTTATTAATGCTTTGATCGTGTCCCAAATGGTCCCTGTTGCTATATCGTGGGAGTCATTATCTTGCAATGCCTGGTCAATCAACTGTGTAAGCTCTTCCAGCACCTCTTTATCCCTCAAAAGTGACTGGTTTAGGCTCCAAAAACTGATTCTATGCTGTGTACCAAGTGTACTCTCCAGAATGAGAGGACATGGTCTAAGAGCACTCTAATCACCACCGTGCATTTTTTAAGCAGTCTCAAATATTCCTTATTCACCAGAAAGCAGTCATTTCTAAAATGGGTTTGATGCGCATGGGGAAAAAAAAGGATATCCTGAAGTGGGTCCCTCTGTATGTCTCCATACATCGCATAGACCCAGCTTTTCTAACAATGTGCGTACCTGTTTAGCTATCCCCTGATCTGATCTAGGGGTCTTAGATGTGGAATCTCTGTGAGGGTCCAGGATGAGATTCCAATCCCCACCCAAAACCACCATGCCCTCCGCCTTCTCTACAATCCCAACCAACAGGTTTTTGTAAAAGGAGTATGGGGAACCCGGGGGAGCATATACAGAGGCTAATGTTATTGATTTGCCATCCAATAGTCCCTGGAGAACTACATATCTACCTTCTCTATCCATGTCTCTAATATTGTGAATAGAGTCCCACGTGGCACCAAAATAGAGGCTCCTCTCCTCCTCTCTCCCTTATAGGATGCCGCATATACTTCCCCAAAGCCACATTGCCGTAACTTCTGATGCTCCGCTGCTGATAAGTGGGTTTCCTGTAGCATAACAAAGTGTGCTTTAGATTGCTTTGCAAAGGTCAAGACTTTTTTTCATTTGACAGGGTTAGTTAGGCCATTAATTTTATAGGTAAGAATTCTAAGTTTTAAATCATCCATAATCTACATGAGTATCTTCCCATTTTGATCTTGGTGGGCTATAATAAAATATCAATAGATCCCTTTGTGATCCCTGAAGTCCATCCCTACATATTATAGTTAGATATTCCGGTATAAGTAAACTTTCTATTGACAACTTAGTTATTATGTTGAACCAACATGTTAACAATAACAGACTTAACTTTAACACATATAACTGAACAGAGATTAACCTTTTCCCCTAACTTTGTGCAAGGATGCCTGAAACCAGCATCATCCATACAACAAAACAGCAGTGTGTAAACCCTCTCTAAATATGAGGGTCACCGCTTCTGCTGTGTTGTGTGGCTCTCCTGTGTTGAGCAGGAGGTGTAGAGAGAAAAATAGCCACAGCCCCTCTCACAGCCCCAAGATTACAGGTACCATCATGTCTCTTTCGCCTCTCCCTCCCTCCTCTGGGAGCCAAGTTGTTATCTTACAGCATTAGATTGAGAAGTGTTCAAAAATAAAATAGGATGGAAGTCTCACATGACCTCAGTCTGTTCCCCTTCCCCTCCTCCCTCGGTCTGCGTTCCCACAGGGTATAAAACAGCATATGTAAAGTAACTTGGTATAATAATTGCTGCTAGGTCTTGTGTTCCAACGACACTTGTAATCAAGATTTATGCAGCACATAAACCCTGCCGTTCTCATCTCATTGTTAACTGCCTTGTTCTGATCCAGGAGGAATCTTCTAATGGTCAGGCTAAGGGTGAATAAAATAGTAGGGCTCCTCAAATGACAAATGTCACTTCAATCTGTCTGTGCTCCATAAAGTTATCCGTTCTGCTTTTTGAAATCCTTTTGCATTTCCCAATCATGCCCAATGAGGAAGTTCTTAAATTTGGTAGTTCTGGGATTTAGTACTAGGTGTTTGTTGTTTTTGTACCAAGACAAGTTACTTGAGTACACCCCCCCAACTCAGGCAAAAGTCGAGAGTTATGCTTACAGAGTGCGACTCCAAAATGCCATGAGAGGGGACTGAATATAGTTAGACCACTCATTGTTCGTAAGTCCTTCAGGTGGTCAGGGAGGTGCCCTCGATCCTTCTCGCTGTGTCCACAGCCCCCAAGATGCATCTGATATCTGCCAGTGTGTTGGGGGCTGAAACACGTCTGTCTGCTTTAAAGTTTGTCCGGCAAGCTGCTTGCTAGTCAGAGGTGGTTCCAGTCATGCATTGAGGTCTCAGCGCTAGGGGGAGTCTGTGGAATGCAATGCCTCTTTGCTTCAAGACTTCTATAGCCTCCTCAGCGGTCTGGTAAAGCCTTGGGCCCTCGCTCCAAAAGATCCTCATCTGAGAAGGGAAAGGAGTCTGGAGCATCACCTTGTTAGCCCGCAGAGCTTTGATCACATCCAGGTACTTTAATCAAGCTCGTTGGATCTCTGGGGGAGGGGGGCTAATCATGGTGTACGTACAACTGGACCCCGTTGTATTTTATTTCTACTTTTTGCCAAGCTATCTGCAGAACGTCATCTTTAGCCCTGTAAGAAGAGATTTTTAAAACTATTGTTCATGGTTTGGCTGTAGGATCTTTGGGTTTAGGGGTCAGGGCTCGGTGGGCTCTCTCGATGTCAAATTTGAAGTTTTGCGGAAGACTGAGTACATCAGTGAGCAAATCTTTCATAAAGTCACACTTATTTTCTACTTCTGCCTCTTCAGGAAGACCCAAGACCCTTAGGTTCTCTCGATGGGTGCGTGCTTCTAGGTCTAAGCACTTGTCTTGAAGAGCCTCTGTGCAATCGAATAAGGTGTTTAAGGCCATACGCATATGGGAGGCGTTTTCTTCCAGTGTGGCAGTTCAATTCTCATATTCCTCCACCTGTTGTTCGATTTTAGTGAAGCGAGTATGTATTTTTTCAAAATCTGCCCAATTTTCAGCTCTAGATTTGTGGACTTCTTGCAGTAGCATCTTGAATCTATTTTGGGAGAGTTTTTCTTCTTCCTTGTCTATGGCTTCAGGGTCGCTATGGCGGGAGGCCAGGGGAAGGGCTCCTGCTTCCCTCTGGGTTTAAAGCACGAAATCGGGAGCCATCCGCTTTGATGAACTTCATTGTTGTTCTCGATCTTGATTGCTTGGGTCCACCTTTCTTCCCTGAGGACATTTATAGGTAGATTTGTCATTTTTTTAGCATTTTTTGAACAGATTTTTCCACAGTGGAGAGGTAGCTCTAGATGTAGGCTGCTGGTTGGGCTGTGACGTCACCACAAGTCCAGAACCAAAAACTTAAACTACAGAGACTCTGGAAGGATAGTATACGTGGAAGAACTATTTTATTTCAAAATATATAAAACTAATTTTTTACAACCTTTTTTACTAAACCTATTTTATTTTACACTGCCCATTTTCTAAGCGCAGTAATACCCTCCAGGGTGGGCAGTATGGACAATGCCAGAACTTCCAGGGACTATAAGGCCCTCTGCCTGTGGCATCAGGCCTCATTACACCAACGGGCAATCCAGTACCACCCACCATGTTGGGTATTATTGCTTGCATAAAACCTCCGTGGTGCTAGTGGTCTCCCCTCCCTCCGATCGCTAGCCCATAGGAAAACTAAAACCCTCCCTGGTGCTAGTGGTCCCTCCTTCCCTCTGATTGTCAGCCCACTGAAAAACTAACAACCCTTCCTGGTGCTAGTGGTCTCCTTCTCCCTCTGATCACCAGCCTGTAGTAAACAATAAAACCTTCCTGGTGTTAGTGTCCCCCCCCCCGATCGCCAGCCTGTAGTAAAACTGAAACCTTCCCTGGTGCTAGTGGTCCCCCCCCCATTGCCAGCCCATAGAAAAGCTTACAGCCCCCCTGGTGTCCAGTTGTCCCCTCTGGGGCACCAATCCATGGTACCACCAATCGCAATTCCGTAATCCCTGGCATCTAATGGTCCCCCCCCGTGGCACCAAACACCCACCCACCCCCAGTCACCTTGCTAGTATCCACGGTGCCACAGGTGCGAATACGGCAACCGGCACAGTCCTCCTCACACTTCCTCGAATGGCTGCTGTATGTCCAGGCCTACTCGTGCTGCCTGGATTTATGGTGTCCATCTAAGGAGGTGTGAGGAAGGCTGCATCAGTTGCCCATGTGCACACCCGCGGCACCGAGGATACTGGTAAGGTGACTGGGGGTGGTTGTTCAGTCAGTGCCATGGTGGGGGGAAGGGACTGCTAGATGTCAGGGATTATGGAATTGCAACTGGCGGTACCATGGATCAGTGCCAGGGGGAACCACTGGATGCCAGGGAAGGTTGTAAGTTTTCCTACGGGCCGGCAGTCTGAGGGAGGGGGACCACTAGCACCAGGAAAGTTTTAGTTTTACTAGGCTGACGATTGGAGGTGAGGGGACCACTAGCACCAGGAAGGTTTTAGTTTTATTATGGGCTGATGATTGGAGGTAAGGGGACCACTAGCACCAGGGAGGGTTTAGTTTTATTACAGGCAGATGATCGGGGGGGGGCACTAGCACCAGGGAGGTTTCATTGTTTACCACAGGCTGGCGATTGGAGGGAAGAGGGAACCACTAGCCTCACGAGGGTTGTAAATGTTCCTATGGGCTGGTGATCGGAGTTGGGGGGAGACCACTAGCAGCACCAGGGATAGCTACCTATGACTTGGACTGGGGAAGGGGGACAGCACTGCGCTAACCTGCCTCCACTGCACATGCATATGGGACTATTATGGACATGCAAATGGCTCCTTACCGACTTGCATGCCAAATGGGCTCATTTGCATGGGTCCCTTTGGAAATTGCATATAGCGCTCTGGCGCTATCCACTCTTGAGGCCCACTTTGGAAACTATGTCTGGGTAGCACTACGTGACTTAGCACTGCACCAACATGGCCCAATATTCAGTCAGATAGCACCGGTGTGCTGCCTGACTGCATATAGCATCTTTGGAGCCCTGGGCAATTGCAAAGCGCAGCGTATTGGGACCCAGCCGATCACTTCTATTAACCCCAAGCAGTGGGGTTGAGGAAACTCGGCTCCAAGACTGAAATTAAAAGCCTGACTCAGTTCCAGGAGCAAAACAGGGAAGGTCTGCTCTTGTGTAAAATATGCCCCCTTAAAGGCATACAGCTGACTACATGACATGTAAAAATGCAGTGTATAATGTGGAAATGTGTTCAAAGACCCAAGTCACTTATGTTTAATCCTTCCACCAGTGAATATTTTCCATTTCCTGTTGTGGGCTGTTGTTTGTTTATTTAATTATAGTTTAATGTGTTAGTAAAAGCCTGCCTGCTTTTATAATTGCTTTGCTTAATGAAACTACAATGTTTTCTTAACTGTTCACACTGCTAGCAAGACAAATTCAGTAAAATGCTGTAATTGTGATGACAGAAAATCCAAACTACCAAGAATCCCAAAGCACTTCGTAACAAACTGTAGGCTTATTTCTATATTTTTTAAGACATATTCTTTCAGTAAGAAAATGCACATTTTATATGTTTGTATTGTTATCCATCTGCATAACGTAATTAATAGAAAAATTAACATTGTCTGTTTTTTCTTGGGTATAATCTGGTTATAATATTTAGTTATTTTATTTATTCATTCAGATATACACTTTTGGGCACAGGTGCTCTTTTAAAAAGGTTCCATGTCAGTAAATAGTTACAAAAATGTGACAGTTCAAGAAATAAGAATGCTGATCCACCAGATCGTTGTCAAAGCGTACACATAAGAGCATGTGTACGAGCTGTACATACAGATTAAGTGTTTTCTAGTATTAAACAGTGTAAATGAGCACCAGTAAAAGCAGTTCCATAGGTGCATTGTCAGGACAGAGTATATAGAAAAGCTGTCACCTGCTAAATCATAATATTTCACACATTGTCAAAAATTTTGTATTTCAAGATCTGCTCCCTGGTGCCGAGTGGTTAAGGACCTTTCTGGTATACTGGAGACCTAAGTTCATGCTCTGAGCCCAGAATGGCAGGAGAGGGGGCCAGCAGGGAAGATGATGAGCTAGTGAAGGAAGTGGGCCAGCTAAGAAATATGGAAACAAAGCAACTGGACCTGTCCATGGTGTCAGTTGTGGGATGGACTTTTCCTACAGGGGGAGGCTTTGTCCCCATTTTTCATAGCTTGCCTTCCTCCCTTACTATCATGTGAACACTCCAGAATCCTGGGGGAGTGGTGGCACTTTTCACTCATGCAGACCATCACCATGCTGCTACTAGGAACCAGTCCAACAGAGCACAGCTCAATCCTCCGGTGGTGGTGGGGGGGCATCTATGTGGATGCGCATTCGCCCTCACTGCTGTTCTCTGCTGCCGCTGTCATCGGCTTGGGTATGAACGAGGGTCACCAGCATGTCAGTTTACTCACCCTGTACTTGGCATCACAGAGCTGGCCTTGAAATATGGGAATTTTTTGTGTGTTTATAATCTGTGAGGTTTTGTTACGATTTTGAAGATTCCTCATTCCTCGTGAAAAAATTCTTACAGTGTACACTGTTAGTTCTTTGCAGGAACCTGTATGTCTCAGTCGTATCCCCCTTTTTCTCTTGGCCTCCAGTATATACATGTTGAGGTCTGCCAGCCTTTCCTCATACAACCTACATCGCTGTCCCTGGATCCTCTTTGTGCCCCTCCTTTGTATTGTCACTATGCGGCCCCCTTCCTTTCTTGAGATGTGGACTCCAGACTTGGGTGCAGTACTTCAGGTGTGGCCATTTTGAAGGGGATATTTTTTTTCCTAACCAGAGACTGAAAAAATACAATACACTGAAGCTCGGTAGTCATGCACAGATCAAGCACAATTTGGATTTCTCAGTGCTCACCCCCCTATGAACATTTCTTCAACACTGACCACAAAAGGCCAACCCATCCACAATAATATGTTAATTTTAAGTACAAATCTTGTCCCTGACCTATTTTAGTAGATTGATGGTTACTTTAATTTCTGGGGTCGATTTAAAGACCAAGAAGTATTTCTGGTAAGGACTGAGCCAAGGTCCACAGATCCATTTTCACTTTCAACCATTGCCATATGTGAAAGTAGTTCTTCAGAGGTAAGAGGCACAATTACAAACTGCTAAACAATCCCGCTCCTGGATTTTCCTGTACTACTGTCTCTTTCCAGAGCACGCATCCATTTACTGTACAACAGGTTCTGGATCCCACGGGATGCACGGTCACCTCTGATCATAATTTGTAGTTGGCCTTGGTGTCAACTGAATGATCTAGTGTTGCCAAAGTGACAGTGCTAATGTTTTCTTTGCATGTCCAGGTTCACACTATGGTACAGTAGTCCCTGGACCATACTGCACCCGTTTTGCACCCTTTCCCTAAACAAGAAATGTGCTCCAGCCGGGGCACCTTCACTGCCATGCTTGCTCAGACTGGCCACTGTGGTTTCATTGTGGCTTATAATAATTAAGCCCGTGCTAGACTTTGAACCACGTTCTCATTCCGAACTTCAGCGTCGCCTCATCAGTTTAGGAAATTGACTTTTTTTATGTTTATGACATTACCCATGACCAGTTTTAATGTTTTTGTGCCACATCAAGACCAAATAGGCTGTAATCCCCTGTGTATCCTATCTGAGGCTCAAGACATATCTGTCAGTCAGTGACCAAGCAAAATGCTGGCTGTGTCTGCACAACAGAAAAGCTTTCCCTAGACATTCTGTAAGTCTTTGTTTACATAGCCAGACCTTATTTGCTGTTAAGTATGTAAATATATGTGGGGAGCTTTTTACAGTGAAGACATTGCTCCCCATTAGTACCGCAAGCTGCAGTTTCTGTTAGGTTATGTATAGAGTTAATTTTACAGTACTTCTAATCTAAATCCATAATCCCACTAGGTACAAGTCCTGCTTCCATTTAACAAATTGACATTCTTTTCTGAGAAGGAAATAAATTGCATAGAAGATCACAAAGATTCGGTATGAAGTGCTAGAAAAATGTTTCTTCCACCAGGAGGGTCAATAGCCTCTTCCCTCCTCCCTGCCCCAGGGTATCAGGACACAGCAGTGTCAGTGGCTCAGCAGGTAGCACACTCACTTCTGAAGCCGGGAGATCAGAAGGCTGTGGGTTCTATCCCCACACCAGGCACTTGGGTTAATATCCCAATACTGACACTGTAGTGCAGCATGAGGGGGGTGCTGCACTCCTGAGGTGCTGTCTTTCGGATGAGACGTTAAACCAATCTCCAATCTGCCTGTTCCAATGGTAGTGCAGGTGGATGTTAAAGATCCCATGGCACTTCTCGGAAAGAGTAGGGAAATTTCCCCGGTGTCCTGGCCAAATTTCTCCCATTTACTAAAAATACCACCAACAGCTTAATGTGGTTCAAAGTAAGTTGGCATTCATCTGTATCCCTCTCCCACTGATCGTGCCTGAAGATAGGCAGAATTTATCTAGTGCACTTACCCGGTCAACAAACAATAAATAAATAAATAAAGTGAGCTTGGGGCATCAAGTTCACAGGACGAATGAGTAGCGCTTGTTCATCAGTACACTAATCCAGCCCTCTACTAAGGCTTCCAGTATCAGTCCATATAACCTTATTTTAATTAGCCCCCCATTTCCCTATGTGCTGTTCCATGTACCCCAACTAGATGACCAGGGTAACCACAGCTGCACTCTTCCTTGGACCTTGGTGAGGGAGGTGAGCGACTGCCTTCACAGCAATGCCAGTCCTTCTTCTTCGCCAGCAGGCAGGGTATGTGTGATCAGCCAGCCTGCATCCTCACTTCCTGGGAGCAAGAGTCTTACCGGGGCAGTGTGCCTCTCCAGCCCTCTCTCCATTCCCAGGAACAGGAGTGTCATCTGGCAATATGCCTGGCCCCCATCCTTTCTGTAACAGGAGCCAAGAGCTTCACCTGAGCAGTGTTAATAGCCCCCAGCCCTCCCTTCCAGCAGTCAAAAGTTTCACCTGGGCAGTGTACCTGGCCCCTAGTCGACCTTTCCCAGTAGCAGGGGTCTCACCTGGGCAATGTGCTTGGCCTCTAAACCTCCCTTCCCAGGAGCAAGAGTATCACTTAGTCACTGTTCTTGGCCCCCACCCTCCCTTCCCAGGAGCAGGAGTCTCAAGGGGGAATATATTTGGCCCCCAGCCCTCTCTTCCCAGGACCAAGAGTCTCACCTGGGCAATGTACCTGGCCCCCGCCCTCCCTTCACAGGAGTAGCAGACTCAACTGGGCAGTGTACCTGGCCCTTAGCCCTCCCTTCCCAGGAGCAAGAGTCTCACCTGTACAATATACTGGGCCCCCACCCTCCCTTCCCAGGAGCAAGAATCTCATCTGGGCAATGTACATGGCCCCCAGTCCTCTCTTCCTAAAAGCAAGAATCTCACCTAAGCAATGTGCCTGGCCCCCCAGCCCTCTATTCCCAGGAGCAAGAGTCTCACTTGGGCAATGTACCTGGATACCACACCTCCCTTCAATGAGCAAGAGACTCACCTGGGCAATGTGCTGGTCCCCTAGACCTCCCTTCCCAGGAGCAAGAGTTTCACTTAGTCACTGTTCCTGAACTCCAGTCCCCCTTTCCTGGAGCAAGAGTCTCACCTGGGCACTGTACCTGGCCCTTGCCCTCCCTTCCCAGAAGCAAGAGTCTCACCTGGGCAGTGTATCTGGGCCCCCCCTCCCTTCCCAGGTGCAAGAGTCTCACCTGGGCAGTGTACCTGGCCCCCACCTCTCCCTTCCAAGGAGCAAGAGTCTCACCTGGGCAGTCTGCCTGGCCCCTAGACCTCCCTTCCCAGGAGCAAGAGTTTCACTTACTCACTGTTCTTGGACTCCAGTCCTCCCTATCCTGGAGCAAGAGTCTCACCTGGGCAATGTACCTGGCCCCCCACACTCCCTTTCCAGGAGCAAGAGTCCCACCTGGGCAGTGTGCCTGGCCACTAGACCACCCTCCTAGAAGCAAGAGTCTCACCTGGGCAATGTACCTGGCCCCAAGCCCTCTCTTTCCTGGAGCTAGAGTCTCACCTGTGCAGTGTACCCTGGCCCCCAGCTCTCCATTCCTAAGAGCAACAGTCTTACCTGCGCAGTGCACCTGGCCTCCAGCCTTCCCTCCCCCCCCTTTCCCAGGAGCAAACGTCTCACCTGAGCAGTGAGCCTGGGCCCCAGCCCTCCCTTCCTTCCCAGGAGCAAGAGTCTCACCTGGGCAGTGTACCTGGACCCCAGCCCCCCTTCCCAGAAGCAAGAGTCTCCACCTTCGCAGTGTACCTGGCCCCTCAGCTCTCCCTTCCCAAGAGCAAGAATCTCACCTGCGCAGTGTACCTGGCCTCCAGCCCTCCCTCCCTTCCCAGGAGCAAACCTCTCACATGAACAGTGTACCCGACCCCCAGCCCTCCCTTCCAAGGAGCAGGAGTCTCAAGGAGGAAATATATTTGGCCCCCAGCCCTCTCTTCCCAGGACCAAGTCTCTCACCTGGGCAATGTACCTGGCCCCTGCCCTCCCTTCACAGGAGTAGGAGTCTCAACTGGGCAGTGTACCTGGCCCCTAGCCCTCCCTTCCCAGAAGCAAGTGTCTCACCTGTGCAATATACTGGGCCCCCACCCTCCCTTCCCAGGAGCAAGAATCTCATCTGGGCAGTGTACATGGCCCCCAGTCCTCTCTTCCTAGGAGCAAGAGTCTCACCTAAGCAGTGTGCCTGGCCCCCCAGCCCTCTATTCCCAGGAGCAAGAGTCTCACTTGGGCAATGTACCTGTATCCCACGCCTCCCTTCCAGTGAGCAAGAGACTCACCTGAGCAATCTGCTGGTCCCCTAGACCTCCCTTCCTAGGAACAAGAGTTTCACTTAGTCACTGTTCCTGAACTCCAGTCCCCCTTCCCTGGAGCAAGAGTCTCACCTGGGCAATGAACCTGGCCCTTGCCCTCCCTTCCCAGGAGCAAGAGTCTCACCTGGGCAGTGTGCCTGGCCCCTAGACCACCCTACCAGAAGCAAGAGTCTCACCTGGGCAGTGTAACTGGCACTCAGCCCTCCCTTTCCAGGAGCAAGAGTCTTACCTGGGCAGTGTACCTGGGCCCAAGTCCTCCCTTCCCAGGTGCAAGAGTCTCACCTGGGCAGTGTACCTGGCCCCCACCCTCCCTTCACAGGAGCAGGAGTCTCACCTGGTCAATATACCTGGCCCCCAATCCTCTCTTCCCAGGAGCAGGAGTCTCACCTAGGCAGTGTACCTGGCACCCAGCCCTCCCCTCCTTCCCGGGGCAAAAGTCTCACCTGGTCAATATATTGGGCCCCCGCCCTTCCTTCCCAGGAACAAGAATCTCACCTGGGCAATGTACTTGGCCCCCAGTCCTCTCTTCCCTGGAGCAAGAGTCTCACCTGGGCAATATACCTAGATCCCACCTCTCCCTAGGAGCAAGAGTCTCACCTGAGCAGTGTGCCTGGCCCTCAGTGGTCCCTTCCCAGGAGCAGGAGTCTCACCTTGGCAGTGTGCCTGGCCACCTGCCCTTCCTTCCCAGGTACAAGAGTCTGACCTGGGCAGTGTACCTGGCCCCAAGATGTCCCTTCCCAGGAGCAAGAGTCTCACCTGCGCAGTGTACCTGACCCCAGCCCTCCCTTCCCAGAAGCAACGCCTCACCTGGGCAGTATGCCCAGGCCCAAGCCCCACCCCTCTTTCCAGGAGCAAGAGTCTCTCCTGGGCAGTGTACCATGCCCCCAGCCCTCCCTTCCCAGGAGCAAGAGTCTCCACCTGCGCAGTGTACCTGGCCTCCAGCCCTCCCTCTCTTCTCAGGAGCAAACCTCTAACTTGAACAGTGTACCTGACCCCCAGCCCTTCCTTCCAAGGAACAAGAATTTCACATGGGCAGTGCTCCTGGCCATGCCATTCCTTCCCAGGAGCAAAAGTCTCCTCTTGGCAGTGTGTCTGGCCCCAGCCCTCCCTCCCTCCCTTCCCAGGAGAAAGAGTCTCACCTTCGCAGTGTGCCTGGCCCCCCTGCCCTCCCTTCCCAGGAGCAAGAGTCTCACGTGGGCAATATACCTAGTCCCAGACCTCCCTCCCTTCCCAGGAGCAAGAGTCTCATCTAGGCAGTGTGCTTGGCCCCAGTCCTCCCTTCTCAGGAGCAAGAGTCTCACTTTACTAATGTACCTGTCCCTCAGCCCTCCCTTCCCAGGAGCAAGGGAGTCACCTAGGCAGTCTGCCTGGCCCCCCAGCCCTCCATTCTCAGGAGCAAGAGTCTCACATGGGCAGTGTGCCTGGGCCCAAGCCCTCCCTTCCCAGGAGCAAGAGCCTCACCTGAGCAATGTACCTGGCCCCCAGCCCTCCCTTCCTAAGAGCAAGTGTCTCACTTGGGCAGTGTGCCTCTCCCCCAGCCCTCCCTTTCCAGGAGCAAGAGTCTCTCCTGGGCAGTGTACCTGACCCACAGCCCTCCCTTCCCAGGAGCAAGAGTCTCACCTGGGCAGTGTAACTGGAGCTTAGCCCTCCCTTCCCAGGAGCAAGAGTCTTACCTGGGCAGTGTACCTGGGCCCCAGCCCTCCCTTCCCAGAAGCAAGAGTCTCACCTGAGTAGTGTGCCTTGCCCCCAGCTGTCCCTTCCCAGGAGCAGGAGTCTCACCTTGGCAGTGTGCCAGGACACATGTGCCCTTCCTTCCCAGGAGCAACAGTCTCACCTAGGCTGTGTACCTGGCCCCCCAGCCCTCCCTTCCCAGGAGCAAGAGTTTCTCCTAGGCAGTGTACCTGGCCCCTAGTTCTTCTTCGAACAAACGTCTCACCTGAGCAGTGAGCCTGGGCCCCAGCTCTCCCTTCCCAGGAGCAAGAGTCTCACCTACACAGTATGCCTGCGCTCCAGCCTCCCTCCCTCCCTCCCTTCCCAGGAGCAAGAGTCTCTCCTAGGCAGTGTAACTGGCCCCTAGTTCTTCTTGAGACAAGCGTCTCATCTGAGCAGTGAGCCTGGGCCCCAGCCCTCCCTTCCTTCCCAGGAGCAAGAGTCTCACCTAGGCAGTGTACCTGACCCCCAGCCCCCCCTTCCAGGGAACAAGAATTTCACCTGGGCAGTGTTCTTGGCCCTGCCATCCCTTCCCAGGAGCAAAAGTGTCCTTTTGGCAGTGTGCCTGGCCCCCAGCCCTCCCTTCCCAGGAGAAAAAGTCTCACGGGTGATATACCTAGCCCCAGCCCTCCTCCCTTCCCAGGAGCAAGAGTCTCATCTGGGCAGTGTGCCTGGCCCCAGTCCTACCTTCTCAGGAACAAGAGTCTTACTTTGCCAATGTACCTGTCCCTCAGCCCTCGCTTCTAGGAGCAAGGGAGTCATCTGGAGCAGTGTGCCTGGCCCCCCTGCCCTCCCTTCCCAGGAGCAAGAGTCTCACATGGGCGATATACCTAGCCCCAGCCCTCCCTCCCTTCCCAGGAGCAAGAGTCTCATCTGGGCAGTGTGCCGGGCACCAATCCTACCTTCTCAGGAGCAAGAGTCTCACTTTGCCAATGTACCTGTCCCTCAGCCCTCACTTTCCAGGAACAAGGGAGTCATCTGGGCAGTGTGCCTGTCCCCCCAGCCCTCCTTTCCCAGGAGCAAGAGTCTCACCTGAGCAATGTACCTGACCACCAGCCCTCCCTTCCTAAGAGCAAGAGTCTCACCTGAGCAGGGCACCTGGTTCTTGCCCTCCCTTCCCAGGAGCAAGAGTCTCACCTGGGCAGTGTGACTCTCCCCCAGCCCTCCCTTCTCAGGAGCAAGAGTCTCACCTGGGCAGTGCACCTGGCCTGCAGCCCTCCCTTCCCAGGAGCAAGAGTCTCACCTGAGCAGTGTGCCTGGCCCTCAGTGGTCCCTTCCCAGGAGCAGGATTCTCACTTTGGCAGTGTGCCTGGCCACCTGCCGTTCCTTCCCAGGTACAAGAGTCTAACCTGGGCAGTGTACCTGGCCCCAAGCTGTCCCTTCCCAGGAGCAAGAGTCTCACCTGCGCAGTGTACCTGACCCCAGCCCTCCCTTCCCAGAAGCAAACGTCTCACCTGGGCAGTGTGCCCAGGCCCAAGCACTCCCATCCCAGGAGCAAGAGTCTCGCCTGGGCAATGTACCTGGCCCCCAGCCCTCCCTTCCTAACAGCAAGAGTCTCACCTGGGCAGTGCGACTCTCCCCCAGCCCTCCCTTCCCGGGAACAAGAGCCTCACCTGGGTAGTGTACCTGGCCCCCAGCCCTCCCTTCCTAAGGGCAAGTGTCTCACCTGGGCAGTGTGCCTCTCCCCCAGTCCTCCCTTCCCAGGAGCAAGAGTCTCACCTGGGCAGTGCAGCTGGCCCCCAGCCCTCCCTTGGCAGGAGCAAGAGTCTCACGTGGGCATTGTACTGGCCCCCAGCTCTCCCTTACCAGGAGCAAGAGTCTCACCTTAGCAGTGTGCCTGGCCACCAGCCTTCTGTTCTCAGGAGCAAGAGTCTCACCTGGGCAGTGTACCTGGTCCCCAGCACTCTCTTCCCAGGAGCAAGAGTCTTACCTCGACAGTGTGCCTGTCCCCCAGCCCTCCCTTCACAGGAGCAGGAGTCTCACCTGGGTGATTTTTACGGCCTCCAGGTCTCTTAGAAGCAAGAGTCTCACCTGGGGGATGTGGTGTTCCCCATCGTGCAGTCCTACTTTTGTTTCCCTAGAGCCAAAAGTCTTACCTGGGTAATGTGCTAGCCTTCAGCCCTTCCTTCCCATGATCCAAGAATCTTGCCTGGGTGATGTTCCCAGTCCTCAACTGGCCCCATTGTGGGATTCTGGGACTGAAATTTGAACTCTAGTTTCCCAGGCGGCAGTGTGACATATTTTCACTGCACCTCTGAGCCAGTCGCCATGCAACTTAATTTATTCAAGTTTTTTTGTTTCTGCATTTTTAAAATATTATTTATTGAATATAGAGAAGTAGCTTCCACAGAGTCTGTCTTTTGTGATGAGTTATTCACCAGAAATTTAGAAACGTTTTAAATCATTGTGAGCTGTTTGAAACCCAGTTACACCACCTCAGCAGGAATGACGTTGAAAATAAATTTGATGGCTGTTTTTTCCAGTGTGCTTCATTGTTCAGAATTGTTACTAGCAATATCACTTCTCCAAATTATGTTTATTGTTTTTTTGCAGATGGCAGATGATCTGTTCTAAATATTTTTGCATGTGACCAGTAATGAAAATTGAAAACTATCCATTCATTTAATTGCTTTTCATTTTTATTGGTTTCTAAATTTGAAGAAATTGTTGTTTCTGTATTATTCATACATAAAGTGTGAGCATATTTTACATGCATAATTTAGATATAAATACAGTGTCAGCATCAGTGAAACTGTATTATGATATGTTACCAATAGACGGCAACCAATGACATTACTATTCACTACACAAATTGAGGTAGGCGCTTGCATGGTCATAGAGAATTTAAATGCAGCTGTCTGCTGGACTGGTGGAGGAACAGACTCTGCTTTCTTGCGATTTATAGCTGTAACATCATTGCCTGTAAAAAAAAAAAAATACATAATGATACATAATTAGCAGCATTTAACATGTAGAAAACATGATTGAATAACTCAGTCATTTTGGAATGTATAATGATACACAACTTCAGTCATTTTGGAATATGTAATGAAACACAGCTTCTCAATTTTCATTGCTTGTCACCCAGTGGGGCCCTTTATCATGTTCAGCATTTTATAACCTTGACACACCACATAGGTACTTGATCGTAGAGGTAGCGTAAGGTCATAATGTATGCTGCCCCGGGTATGGTATGAGTATGGCACTGGGCCTGCAGGGGACATGCTTCTCTGTTGATGACACTAGGCATACTCTTTCACTTTGCTTAGCACCAGTAACACAACTGCTTCTCCACTCCCTCTTGGCTGCACGCCACCTCACTTCAGTCTCTTGCAGTCCTTACAGCTGAGGAGATGCAGTTCAGGAGAGGGGCAGCTGAGCTAGCTAGATTATTTGGAAATAGTTCTGCTGCCCCCCAAAACAAATTATACTTTGGGGGTCAGAAAGAGGGCAACCCACACAAATTTTGAGAGGAAGGGACACCAGTGATGGGGGAATCCCACAGCCTAATTTACGATTGTGCCTAGGTGGGTCGCTTTTAAACAATGTGGTCACCATGAACAGAAGCAGTTGTAGGTCAGTTCCTGCATTCTTTAAGTAATGGGCTAGATTCTCTTCTCAGCCAGTAACTGATAGCCCCTCGCTTTTTTTTTTTTTTTTTAACCCATTCTCAGAACTAGTCAGTCAGTCCCTCTCCAGCTACATGCAAGGTTATTATTATATAGATACACAGAACTGTGTCTGAACATTATATTTGAAAAGATTTACTGCATTCTGGGAAGAGGCTTTAACCTTTGGTTTCTCACTTCTATTGTACTTAACTTCCTGAGCCTCAATTTTATTTCCTCTCTGTGTGTGCTTAACAGCTACTGCAACTGTTCATGACTTGCGAAGCGCTTCCGGATACAGTCTGTATGTACAAAACACTATATGAAACAAACTTCCTTGTCTTTCTGTTTCTTTAGATACCAACAAAAGGTGGGGTACAGACCGTGGCAGAGGGCTGTACCATGTGACCCACACTGGTACTTGTACATTGAGCCCTTGCTGTGCTATGCGTGCATTGCTGCTCATGCCAATGCAGTTATGCAGTAGGCTGTGTAGACTCAAACAAAAGTTAGGGCATGAGTTTAAACTGAAATCCTGGCCCAAAATGATTCGGGGATTGACAGTGTCCTTTTCAACTGGCAGTGAGTTTTGCACTAGAAATTCCTCTCTCTCCTAGCCAAATCTGCTGCTGTCCCCATAAGTGCCTATCGGGAACTTAACAACATAAAAGTTCTGGTGATGCCAACCTCTCTCATGTACGCATATTTAAGAGCTTGTCATTGGTAGGTGAACTTAAAAATAGCTGACAAAAAGAATGAAATCACTTGTTTTCAGGAAAAGTGGATTGAATTGTGCAACTCCCAGCAGGTGGCAAAAAAACCCAGATTGAATCAAATTCAATTCTACACATTTATTTATTTAGTTTTTGTTTATCGGGTAAGTACACTAGACAAGTTTTATGCCTATTTTCAGGAACGACACGGGAGAGTACAAAAGGGTACAACAGGTACATTGATACAGTAATTGGTTCAGACGAATACATTCAGGTACAAAAACAGGAGAAAAGACAATTTTTACAGTTTTTACATTTACGTGGAAGGTACACCCAGATACAGTGCTAGATTTCATTGCATCTACTACTCTCCGTGTCTTTTAAATAAATTCAATTTCAAACTGTCCCCACTATGCAACAGATGACAAAATGAATATTGGCACTATAACTCATACAATAGCTACATTTCCATCACTCTTAGGATATTGGCAAATTATATTTAAAGCCATCAGTACAATCTTGGAACTGACCTGATAGTGGAACCTGAAAATTGCCTATTGGGGTCTTTCTCTCAACAAGTTCTTCCACAAGGACCTGAGAAAAAGTTATTGGACTTGGCACTGGTCAATACTAGAAGAGGCATAACAAGACTAGAAAAAATCCAGATTTGCAAACTTACATCAGCCTATGGAGAAACTTACAGACTGCATGCAACTAGAAAAAAGATTATACGGTAATTAATATAGTTCACTATCCACATGATGGCAGTACCATTGGAAAGTGCTCAATCGCCAGAATGTTTACAAGCTAAGCTCCTCCCACCACTCGGGTGGTATATCCCTCGGGTCTGCCCCATGATGTCAGAGCTTCCTTTCTGCTGGAAGAGTTTGGTCTCCTCCTGCGCAGCTTTGTGCGATGTAGGCTACCAAGTGCGTCACTGGCCATTTCTACTTCATTCTTTGATATTTTCACAATTTCTTCGACTGCTTTTCCTCTCTCTTGTTTGAGCTCCAGCCTCATCAACAGAAGATGAAATCTGAGGACATGAAGCCAGCTCCCAGTTTCAAGTTTTGCATCATGTATCGACAGACGATATTTCGTACAGATCCACACATGTCTTGACTCTACTTGTTGGGGTCCGTGCACAATGTTTTGGGCTGTGGCCTGTGCCAGACAATACTTTCTTCTTCCTTATGTAACCCCCCTGCAAATGGGGGTTCCCAAAAGACTTCCAGGAGCTTGCTTGAATGCTCCAAGCCTGAATGGTGTTTGGCATTTAAGCCATTTATCAGTGAGTGTTTTTAGAACCTCTGGTACTGTCTCTTTAAGAGCTGTCTGCTTGCAAACATAATTAGTTTGTATGGGGGACTGTGTGTTTCTTTGATTGAGTACCACTCAAGCTGCTGCCAATTCACTTCATTTTGCAGTCACTAGGAGTGCAAAGGGAACCTATCTGAAAGATGTAACTGTTTGCCAGAAATTATTTAGAGTAATAATGAAATTACAGTTTGTCTAACCTGCTTTCTTTGCAGTCAGAACTGTGTCTGCTAGTTCCCATTCTAGTTTTGAACTGCTAAACTGGACCAATCAGTGGGGTAAGCTAGCTCTAAAATGGTGCCTTGACGAATCAGAACTTGGACTCATAATCTGAGCCAGCCACAAGAGGATTGTATGGGCAGTGACTCTGGGAGATGTAGTTTAGACTTCAGTGCCTTTTGGACCAACAGCAGCAGTCTATTGTGAGTGACAGCCAATCCAGTCAAGAACTGGGAGGAACTCAAAGGAAGTGCCCGTTTTTGTCGGTTGGAGTTGCAGTTGAGCTTTGGCAGTGAAGAAGGAAGGAGCCCTGTGCTTTTTCAGTGTGCAGTTTTAGTCAAAACGTGTGAAGGCCCAGAGTTCCGGTCTGCAGCTTGTTAGGACTGAACTGGCCCTGTGAAAAGAATCAAAGGATCTCTGAAGAGTAGAAACCAGGCTCACCCTGTAGAAGACTGGAAGAATTGCTGAAAATTGCACTCGGTCTGTCAGGAACTGAATCTGCTGTGTGTTCTCCCGGTATTGTGCAGTAATTGCGATCGGGATACAGATGCAGCCTGCCTGGTATAGTGCTTTTATATAAATGTGTGAAGAGGTTTGTGTACCTCAAGTGAGCCCTGCTGACATTGAAGGACCCTATCTTATTTGGAGGTCGTGAGTACTAATTCAGGGTCGCTCCCTGTTGAATTGCCACATTAAATCCAAATGGAATTACTGTACTGCTGACTGTTTAATTCTCCTTTTCTCTGTGTGAAAGGGCCCTACCAGCTGCCACGTTTGGACTAGCCACTAGGGCTTGGGTACTCAGGGCCAGTAACTGATAGGGATAGGCCTGTGCACAGAGCCATAGGTAGATTATTAGAGTGATAAGCTAATTAACCTGATTTCCCTGTCCTTGTTATATCCCCTAAATAAATCAGAGCTGCTTGTTTCAGCAAAGTTATACTGCCTGAGGTATTTGTCTATGTTAAAGTACTGTACTGTGATTGTTGCACTGTATCTCATTTCACAGGAGGTCCCAGTGCCGGAACCAGACCTGGGGTAAGTGTATACTGTGAAGGTAATTCTGATATATTGTGTGGGCCACTAGTGGGAAGAAAGGGGTTGCAGTGTCCCAGAGGGCTGTGACCAAGTTAGTTTAACTATTGCAAACCCTGACCTCTGGGTGGAGGCACCCGCCATTGGATCCAGGCCCTCAACCTGTTAGTGGCAAATCAGGCAGGGGTAGTAGCCCCTGGGATAGCGCCATCTAGGGTTACATCTTGGAGGCTCACCGCTGGGATTGTGTGTCCTCTAGTGGCCATATTCACGAACCACTGTTAAGAAAAAATGGGTACCCGACAGAAGTGGCTGTGCACGGCTGGTGGAGTGGTGTACTGGGAGGAGATCACCCCAAATGCTATGCTTATCCTGACATCCCCTGGGTATCAATACGGACACTGTGCAGGGAGTACTTTCCGAGGTGGAAGGTTTACAAACCCTGTGGTGGTGGGTCGGCATGCTAATCTGCTCACCCACACTTTCCTGGCCCTAGTAGAGTTTAAGGATCCCATAGATAGCTCCAAAGTGCCACAGACCATTACCCCAGAGGGAGCCCTCACTGCTTGGAGAGTGATAACTAAGGACAGTAAAGACCGGGGAATCAGCCCCCACCACTATCTGAAACTTTGAGGAGAAATTTGCTGAATGGTTGCTGGGAGAGGGAAACTGTGGAGGACTTGAAGAAACTATTCTTGCCACCTGGGTGTTCCTCCCCAACACCTCTCCTGCTCCAGTGCCCGTAATGGTGGCTGAACCAATGCAGACTCCTATTTCTGCACCTGCCATTAGTCACGACTCTTACCGAGGTTGAGGATCTTCTCTGGCACCTCCCCCACCCCCAAGGGAGGATGACTGGGAGACCTGGATAACTATGTTGCCCCAAGTGCTAGAATGGCAATGCTCTGGAAGGCGAAAGCGAAGAGGGTTAGTGAGAGCCCGGTACCGTGCCCTGGCTACCATCCGTGCTAAACGGGCCAGTAACCCTGAAGCGACTGCACAGGCCTATCTTGAGGCCTTGAGAAGGTGTATGGGAGCCCAGATTCTGATGAGGACCTATGGTGGAGAGTAAGAAATGCACAACAGTACCAAGGGGAGTTGTTGTCTGTGTATGTCTCTGCTGGAAAATTGTTGCAAGAATGCCTCAGAAAGGGTAGTTTGCCAGCGATTGAACTGGACGAACCAGACTGGACAGAATCCTTAAGTCTGCCCCTTCTCAGAACTGCTGTTGCTTCAGTTACGCCTGGCAAATCGACTGGAATCCCCACCCTCCTATGATGAGTTAATGAGAGAAATTCGAGGAGTTGAGAAAGGCGACCTCGGAGGTACTGCACCAACAGCTGTGGCTACTAATCGAGTGACTGAGGGTGACCCATCAAGTGAAGTTCAGGGGCAGAGGTTGACAGTCAATGAGTGCTCTGACAAGGAAAAGATATGCCACAATGGGGCGAACTGTTAGAGAGATCCGAATTCAAAAACAGTCCCTTTATGAAGGCCACGCCTGCTAAGTACGGGCCCTGACCTATATCCGACTGCATCTCGTTATGGGGGTGGGGGTACCCACCCATGTATCTCCTGCTGATAACAGCTCCAAACTCAATTCCTTGACCATGGAAGTGGAGAAACTGACGAGATGTCTCCAAATGCTTATCACGCCGCAGACAGAGATGGCACCCAGGTTTCCAGTTAGTAATACCCCCGCCCTGGCTCCCAGTGTGGCACCTCGGCCAGCTCAAACTCCAGAAAGTATGTTTTGCTATAATTGTGGGAAAGATGGGCACATGAAAAGGGAATGCCAGTCCCCAAAGACACTGACAAAGTTGCATATAGGCTACAAGGAGAGCTTGGAGAAGAAATCAGTGGTTAAGAGGTGCACGACATGATCCCAGTGAGGGCACCAAAATGCTAATTCACCTTTGTGGCAAGGTCAGTTGCCCAGGCCCCACTACCGCCTCTCCAGACTGGTCCAGAATAGTGGGTCCTCCATGGAGACCACTGTAAAGGTGAATGGAGTGTCTACAAGAGCTGTATTAGACAGTGGCTCCCAAGTGACAATTATGTTCCAGGATTGGTATCAGAAGCATTTGTCAGACGTACCCTTACAACCATTAGAAGGACTGCATGTATGGGGGTTAAGTGAGAAGGCCTACCCTATTCCGGTATATCCGAATTTGGCTGTCTTTCCCCACCTCCGTGGCTGGAGTGGCCGAACAAGTAGAGACCCTAGCCTTAGTGTGTCCCCCACTGGACTGTATGATGGTGTCCCTTTGTTGATTGGAACAAATGCTCATATGTTCGGAAGGCTGGCACAGTTGTGTTATGAAAACAGGGTCAAAGACTAGTAGAGCTTTAAGAGTTCCGGCTTTAATTAAGAAGGCCTATGAGGCACAGAGATGCTGAAATAACAGAACCAGAGGAACCGGTCGGAATTGTATGGAAGAAGGATCCTGAGTCTCTGATCCTGGCGCCAAATGCCCAGTGTACCTTACAGGGAGAGTCCGTATCAGAAAGGATGTTAAGAATAAAATATTAATGTTGGATGCACCGGGCGATGGAAAATTGCCAGAGGGACTGCTGGTCAAGCCTAGTATTTTGCCGCTAGAGCCCATGCTTATGCCAGAAGGGTAATGGTCCAAGTTCATAATGTGTCTGAAAGAGACATTCGAGTAAACAGAGGTTGCATCCTGGCTAATGTGCATTGTGCAGACACTGCAGTGCTACCCAGCAGCAAGAGTTCAAGGAAGAATGACAGAGTAACGCCTGACTTGTTTGATTTCGCGACCTCCGCTACCAGCTGAATGGAAAGTGAGGATCAGTGAGCTTGCCCAAGAGACCAGGTGTTTTCTTTAAAGGAATGGGATGTAGGATGCTGCAAGGAGCTGAGCACAACATCCGCTGCATGACGAAAGACCATTTCGTGAGAGGTCTCGACGCCTGGCACCTGCTGACATAGATGATGTGAGATGGCATCTGCAAGAGATGTTAGCTGCTGGTGTAATACAAGAATCCAGAAGCCCTTATGCTTCCCCCATTGTGGTAGTGAGGAAAAGAATGGAACAGTAAGGATGTGTGTGGATTATCGCACCTTAAACCGGGACTATCCCTGATCAGTACACAATGCCCGCATTCAGGATGCTTTGGACTGCCTAAACGGGAGCAAGTGGTTCTCTGTGCTGGATCTCCTGAGTGGGTACTACCAGATCCCGATGGCCCCAGAGGACCGTGAGAAGACTGCCTTTATCTGTCCGCTTGGCTTCTATGAATTCATGAGGATGCCTCAAGGGATTTCATGTGCCCCAGCCACTTTTCAACGATTGATGGAGCGTGCAGTGGGGACATGAACTTACTAGAGTGCCTGGTATACCTAGATGATGTTATTGTTTGGCAGCTCACTGGAGGAACATGAAAGCAGATTATTTAAGGTATTGGACCGACTGGAGGACTTTGGCCTTAAACTGTCCATTGATAAGTGTCAATTCTTTCAAACATCAGTAAAGTATGTGGGACACATAGTATCCACCGAGGGAATAGAGACCGACCTAGTAAAGTTGAGGCCTTGACCACCTGGCCACAGCCCAAAAATCTAAAAGAACTGCAAAGATTCCTGGGATTCTGTGGTTATTATCGGCGCTCCATCAAGGACTATTCAAGAGTGATCCGCCTTTACTTAACTCTTACTCAAGGGTATCCCCAACCCACAAAAATACCAAAAGTCAGCATCCTCAAGACTGAAAGAGTGTATTTTCATCCAAGTGAAGTATTTGGGGCCGCTGGACTCCTGATTGTGAGACTGCTTTTCATGAGATCATATATCAACTTACCCATGCTCCAGTGCTGGCCTATGCCGATCCAAGAAAACCTTACGTCCTGCACACTGATGCTAGCTTGCAAGGGTTGGGGCTGTGTTGTACCAAGAGCACGAGAATGGCCTGAGACCAGTGGCCTTTGCCAGTAGAAGCCTGACCCCATCCGAAAAGAACTATCCTGTACATAAGTTAGAGTTCCTAGCTTTGAAGTGGGCTATTGTTGACCAATTCCATGAGTACTTGTATGGGGCTAAAATACTAGTAAAACTGACAATAATCCTTTGACCTATGTGCAGACCTCAGCTAAGTTGGATGCCACTGGCCATAGGTGGCTTTCTGCATTATCTATATATGACTATGCTCTCGAATACCGAGCAGGTCTGAACCACATAGATGCTGATGCTCTCTCCCGAGGCCTGTTCCCCAGAATGATTGGGTCCGATTGGCAGAACCTGACATTCGGGCACTCTGCCGGAAGTTTGACAGGGAGGAACAAATGTCCACGGACGCAGTGGACTGCATGGTGATTGCTTGGGAGCCTCTGAGAATTGCATACCTGCTGCTTATTGCCACTTTTCTGCAATAGACATTGGTGCACTGCCTCAGCTGGACAATGACAGTATTCGGCGGCTCAATCCCGCGATCCCATGATCAAAGCAGCTTTAGAAGCCCTCTATGCAGGAAAAGATGTGTCCAAATTACGCTCCACTGATTTGAGAACTGCACTGTTATACAAAGAAGGTCCTAAGTTGAAACTGATCAATAAACTGTTATACAGAGAAACAGTAGACAGAGGGGACAAGTAGACAAACAACAACTAGTGCTGCCCACTGCCTTCAGACTCAGTACTGAGGTCCTTGCACAACCACATGGGGCACCTTGGTATAGACAGAACACTTGACTTGGTGAGATCCAGATTCTATTGGCCTAAGATGGGGGCTGATGTGGAGCAACACATCTGAACTTGTAGTCGCTGCTTACAGAGGAAAGCTTTGCCCCAGAGGGCTGCCCCTTGTTAACATCACCACCAGTGCACCCATGGAGCTGGTCTGTATTGATTTTCTGAGTTTGGAGTCAGATCAAAGAAATATCAGTAATGTGCTGGTGGTCACTGACCATTTCACGAGATATGCCCAAGCTTTCCCACCAAAGACCAGAAAGCATCCACTGTGGCCAAAGTACTTGTAGAAAACTTTTTGTTCACTATGGGGCTCCACAAAGAATCCATTCTGATCAAGGAGAGACTTTGAGAGTCGCCTGATCAAAGAGATGCTTTCTCTGTGGGGAGTGCGAAAGTCCAGAACCACTCCTTACCACCCCAGGGGACCCAGGCCTGAACGTTTCAACCGCACTTTGCTAGATATGCTAGGCACCCTGCACCCAAAGGACAAGCCTAGATGGAGCCAACAAATTAGCACCCTGGTACATGCTTATAACTGCACCAAGGGATGCCACTGGATTCTCCCCCACCGCCTGATGTTTGGAAGAGAAGCTCGACTACCAGTAGATGTGTGTTTTGGGGTCTCTCCTGATGGGGTTCAAGCTGACAACTATTTACAGTATGTGCAAAAGTTAAAGGCCCAGCTAACTCATGCGTACTAACTGGCTCAAACCATGGCTGCCAAAAGAAATCTGGCCAACAAAGAAAGGTATGATAAAAGGTGAAAGCACAGGAACTCCAGGAGGGAGATCGGTATTGCTAAGAAATCTGGGACTGCATGGCAAGCACAAGATTGCTGACAGATGGCACCATCTCCCTCACATTGTAGTGGGCAAACTAGATGATCTGCCAGTGTACAAAGTAAGGCCTGAGAATAATTCAAAAGATGTAAAAACAATGCATAGAAATCATTTACTGCCCATTGGACAAATCTTAATTGAGTCTGAGCCCTAGAAGATGCCCCTCTGGACCAGTGACTAGAGCTGCTGCTAAGAAAAGATCAAGAAAGTCTGCACCTACAGAAGCAAAGTTAAAGTGTTCCCTCCACAAGTCCCAGTTGAGCATGACTGTCAGTCCATATCGGAAGAAAGTGAGAGTGACTTTGAATACTATCCTTCTAGAACTGAGTCAATTGTTTCGGGGCAACTCTAGTCAATACTGGAGATGAAGCTGGGCCTTCTGGACTGTCTAAGCCCCAGCTTCATCCCTGGAGCCAATGCTCCCAGAAAGTGAAGTGCAAAGCATCAGATCAGATGAAATGGAATCATTGTGCATGGTTGAACTGTTTGAGCTTTCAGGGGAAGAAAATGATAGATTGGGGCAGACTGGTGATACACGTGAACAAGAAGAGTATTTTGAGTGCCCTGACAGTCCACTGCCAGTGTCCGAAAGCTCTCCATGCGAGCCAAATGTTGTGGACTCAGAAACTGTAACTCCTGGAGCTGAAAGTGCCCCAAGTTCTAGCCTCTCTACCCCCATGGAGACTCCCCTGACAAGTGAGGACAATGCTGAAAATGAGGCTCAGAGTGCAGAGACTATAACAGTTCCCCCTAGAAAGACTGGTCGAGCTGTAAAGCCTGTGGTGCACCCTCAGTTATGATTCCCTTGGGAGGCCTGTGGATTTGCCTCTCAATGTTGTCCATAAAGGAGTGTATGTGTCCCCGAGCTCATTGCCCAAACTGAGCATCAGTGCTAACTCCAAGTTACTTGTGTTGCCTCTAAGTATGGTGCCCTTGCCCCGTCCAGCCCCAAGGTAACTGATAGGGAAGGGCCCCCTCTCTTCAGGTTTCATGTACAAGAGGTAATAACTTGAGTTATGGTACAATGTGTGTGTAATACTGTGTAAAGAGTGATGTACTGCAATGTTTCAGAAATGTGTTCTTGGTAAAATGATATATTGACTGATGATTACATGTGTGAGCCTAATGCAAATGTATATGGTTGCAGTTAAAACTTATGGGGGTACTTGCTTGACGCGGACGTCAAGCTTTCCCAGGCCAGGAAGGGTGTAACCCCCCTGCAAATGGGGGTTCCCAAAAGACTTCCAGGAGCTTGCTTGAATGCTCCAAGCCTGAATGGTGTTTGGCATTTAAGCCATTTATCAGTGAGTGTTTTTAGAACCTCTGGTACTGTCTCTTTAAGAGCTGTCTGCTTGCAGACATAATTAGTTTGTATGGGGACTGTGTGTTCTTTGATTGAGTACCACTCAAGCTGCTGCCAATTCACTTCATTTTTGCAGTCACTAGGAGTGCAAAGGAACCTATCTGAAAGATGTAACTGTTTGCCAGAAATTATTTAGAGTAATAATGAAATTACAGTTTGTCTAACCTGCTTTCTTTGCAGTCAGAACTGTGTCTGCTAGTTCCCATTCTAGTTTTGAACTGCTAAACTGGACCAATCAGTGTGGGGTAAGCTAGCTCTAAAATGGTGCCTTGACGAATCAGAACTTGGACTCATAATCTGAGCCAGCCACAAGAGGATTGTATGGGCAGTGACTCTGGGAGATGTAGTTTAGACTTCAGTGCCTTTTGGACCAACAGCAGCAGTCTATTGTGAGTGACAGCCAATCCAGTCAAGAACTGGGAGGAACTCAAAGGAAGTGCCGGTTTTGTCGGTTGGAGTTGCAGTTGAGCTTTGGCAGTGAAGAAGGAAGGAGCCCTGTGCTTTTTCAGTGCAGTTTTAGTCAAAAACGGTGTAAGGCCCAGAGTTCCGTCTGCAGCTTGTTAGACTGAATCTGTCCCTGTGAAAAGAATCAAAGGATCTCTGAAGAGTAGAAACCAGGCTCACCCTGTAGAAGACTGGAAGAATTGCTGAAAATTGCACTCGGTCTGTCAGGAACTGAATCTGCTGTGTGTTCTCCCGGTATTGTGCAGTAATTGCGATCGGGATACAGATGCAGCCTGCCTGGTATAGTGCTTTTTTATATAAATGTGTGAAGAGGTTTGTGTACCTCAAGTGAGCCCTGCTGACATTGAAGGACCCTATCTTATTTGGAGGTCGTGAGTACTAATTCAGGGTCGCCTCCCTGTTGAATTGCCACATTAAATCCAAATGGAATTACTGTACTGTTGACTGTTTAATTCTCCTTTTCTCTGTGTGAAAGGGCCCCTACCAGCTGCCACCGGTTTGGACTAGCCACTAGGGCTTGGGTACCCAGGGCCAGTAACTGATAAGGATAGGCCTGTGCACAGAGCCATAGGTAGATTATTAGAGTGATAAGCTAATTAACCTGATTTCCCTGTCCTTGTTATATCCCCTAAATAAATCAGAGCTGCTTGTTTCAGCAAAGTTATACTGCCTGAGGTATTTGTCTATGTTAAAGTACTGTACTGTGATTGTTGCACTGTATCTCATTTCACAGGAGGTCCCAGTGCCGAACCAGACCTGGGGGTAAGTGTATACTGTGAAGGTAATTCTGATATATTGTGTGGGCCACTAGTGGGAAGAAAGGGGGGTTGCAGTGTCCCAGAGGGCTGTGACCAAGTAAGTTTAACTATTGCAAACCCTGACCTCTGGGTGGAGGCACCCGCCATTGGATCCAGGCCCCTCAACCTGTTAGTGGCAAATCAGGCAGGGGTAGTAGCCCCTGGGATAGCGCCATCTAGGGGTTACACTTAGAAAATCATGCAGTCCAGCATCTTCTCAGTCAGCTGACAGGGATCCGAATCTCTGACCAAAAGGCCACAAGAAGGCCTCTGCTGCAGTGGGACCTGCAGCTCAGGTTGTGGCCATGGAAAAGGCGGTGACTACTGTGGCAGTGGGCTCCTCGTCAGCTTCAGCGTTGCTCACGGCTAGAGCCAGGGTTGGAGCATCCTTCACTGTAGACTTCAGAGAGATAGATCTGGCACACAAGGCCTTCAGGGACAGTCCTGCCCACCATGGTAAAAAACACAAATGCTGCCGGCACCAGTCGTGGGACCAGGAAAGATTGAGGTCCTTCCTCTCTCTTGACTCCATCAGATGCTCAATGCGTGTTGAGCACTCTACTCCAGTCAAGCTTTTTGTGGTCATGGGTCAGGTTGAAAGGTCCATTGTGTTCCTGTCAGCCTTGTTGACCTCAACACAGGCTGATCAGTCAATCAAGAGTTTTCTCAGCCTTTTTGACCAGTCGTCGGAGGCAGTCAATGAGGAGTCAATCTCCAAGACCTCAGTCTTCCCAGACCTCTCTTAGGACGCGGACTGGTCGACATCCCTGACTGGCTCCACTCCAGATCAATCTGCACCAGCAGTTGTGCAGCTGAAGCTTATGCTTCTTCATGTATCGTGACACATGGTCTATACCAGCCATCCAGTTGCTTCTCCTCTGTGTTGGCCCTCAGGGCGAACTTATGGTCAGGGCGCCATTTGTGTTCTTAAATGCGTTTTGACAGGGAGGTGCTGCCATCGACTTTCCTTGACCTCCTCATCCTTGGGCAAGTAGAGGCTCCTCTGCATGAAGCAGCAGTGCCAGGAGAAACTCCACTGGCAGCCCTGGACCATTGTAGGGCAAGGTAGGGCTCTGCCCTTGACACCTGTGGTTAACTGGCTGGTGCCAGTCATACTCACAGTGGTGCATAGAAACATAGAATTTGACGGCAGATAAGGGCCGTTTGGCCCACCTAGTCTGCCCATTTTCCTACCTAACAGATAAGCTGCAGATTCTAGTTAACCAATAGCTTACTTCCTCCTACCCCCCAGGACTGCCTTATGCCTGTCCCATGCATTCTTGAATTCCCCCACTGTTCTTTACTCCACGACCTCCTCAGGGAGGCTGTTCCATGCATCCACCACCCTCTCTGTGAAAAAATACTTCCTCACATTACCTCTGAGCCATCCCCCAATATCTTCATATTGTGCCCCCTTGTTCTGGCACATCTCTTTTTCTGAAAGATGTTACCCTCTTGGACTTTGTTGATTCCCTTGAGGTACTTGAAAGTTTCTATCATGTCCCCTCTCTCCCTTCTTTCCTCAATGGTATACATATTAAGCTCCTTTAGTCTTTCTTCGTATGTCTTGTGGTGCAGACCCTGCACCATTTTGGTTGCCCTCATCTGGACAGCCTCCACTCTGTCTATGTATTTGCAGAGATGGGGTCTCCAGAACTGCACACAGTACTCCAGATGGGGTCTCACCAACTGTCTGTACAGAAGGATAACAACTTCCTGTTTTCTACTATTGATGCCTCTTCCTATGCATCCCAGTATCCCCCCAGCCTTCCTTACTGCCTTCTCACATTGCTTGCCCACCTTTAGGTCATCTGATATAATTACCCCCAGGTCCCTTTCCATTTTTACTGTTGTCAGTATCTCACCCCCCATTGTGTACGCTTCCCCTGGGTTTTTCTTTCCCATGTGAATTACCTTGCACTTCTTTGCATTCAATCTGAGCTGCCATACATTTGGCCATTCCTCCAGCCTTGCCAAGTCCCTTCTCATCCTTTCCACTCCATCTTGTGTATCAACCCTGTTGCAGATCTTTGTGTCGTCTGCAAAGAGACATACTTTTCCTTCCAGTTCCTCTGCAATGTCACTTATAAAGACATTAAAAAGGACTGGTCCCAGTACTGAACCCTGCGGTACCCCGCTAGTAACCCTTCTTTCTTCACTGTGTACTCCATTTACTACTACCCTTTGCGTCCTGTTATCTAGCCAATTTTTTATCCAGGCTACCACCTTGGGACCCACTCCAAGGCTGGCTAACTTGTGTATTAATCTTTTGTGTGGGATTGTATCAAATGCCTTGCTAAAATCTAGGTAGGCCATGTCCACAGCTCCTCCCTGGTCTACTACTTTGGTCACCTAGTCAAAGAAATCTATTAGATTCGTCTGACACGACCTTCCCATTGTGAATCCATGCTGCCTTGGGTCCTCTGCCCCACTGGCCTCTAAGGTACTCAGCATTTCTTTCCTTCAGAAGTGATTCCATCATTTTCCTTACCACTGAGGTCAAACTAACTGGTCTGTAGTTTCCTGCCTCTGTCCTGCTCCCACTTTTGTGAAGAGGAATCACAACTGCCTTCCTCCAGTCCTCGGGTACCACCCCATCCTCCCATGAATTGTTAAAGAGAGTAATCAGCGGTGTTGCTAGTTCTACCCTTAGTTCTTTTAGAATTCAGGGGTGAATCCCATCAGGCCCCATTGCTTTGTCCACCTTCAATTTTATTAGTTCTTTCACAACCCTTTCTTCTGTAAATGGACTGGTATCGACCCCCGTCTTCAGAATGTTTCTCTTGTTTGGTTTAGGTACCTCCCCCTCCTCTTCCTTTGTGAATACTGAGCAGAAATATTCATTCAGTATCCCTGCTTTTTCACTGTCCCCCTCTACCCACATTCCCTCCCCTTTATTAAGCCTCAGTATCCCTCCTTTGGTCTTTCTTCGCTCCCTAATGTACCTATAAAAGGTCTACAGTTGATGTCTCTGGCATCTTCCTCAGCTCCCTCAGGCGTAGCTGCCTCCACCTCAACCTTTGGTTGGAGCACCAACAAAGGACTTCTGGACTGTGGTCAACTTGCCAGGCCACCTGTCGGCAGAAATCACCCAGTCAGATGACACCTGGATGATCTATGGCAGCAAATAGTCGAGGGCCATTTTTGACAAGTCCATGGATGACTCTGATTACTCATCCATACAGTCATCGAGGGTGCACACTTTCGATCGAGTGTTGGTTGAGGACTGGATCACCAGCCATGGGCCTGTGTCTTTTGGGGCTCTCTCATCTGACTCGTATCAGAGTCCATGAATGTCCCTTATGAGCCTGTACAGAACAGAGCCAAATATTCTTTCACAGATATCCTGGATAGGGACAGTTCCCAAAGGGTTACCTTTCCCATGGCAGAGGCCATTTTGGGACTGGCCCTGGAGCTTTGGCAGCATCCTGCCCGGCACCCTAAACCCATGTGGTCTGTAAGTATAGTATGAGCTCCCTACTGGATCACTTTCATGGTTCTTGGATCATCCCTCGGCTGAGGTTTTGGTCACAGACTTGACTTTTCAGAAGTCCAGAAATCAAGGGGACATGGACAAGACCCCTGACAAGGAGTCGAAGAAGGTTGAACATACGACAGAGAAGGTTTATGCTGCTTCTTCTCATGTCTCCTTCAAGTGAGTTGTGGCCAACTTTGATCACTCCCTATTGGGAGTTCTGGATTATATCCTCCCTGCTTTCCCTGCGGACAAGCAGTTGCTGGTCAAGTTGGTCAGAGACTGGGGTCAGGTGCTGGCTAAACACCAGTTCCAGACAGCCTTAGACATGGGCAACTCCTGTGCATGTGCCATGGCAGTGGCCGTCGCGATGCATCACAGGACCTGGCTATGGTTATCCACCCTCACTGTGACACTCGGCACAAGCTGGCAACTGTACCTTTCTTGGGCACCAACCTCTTCAGCCCAAGGAGTCAATCAATCCACTGCCACCTTGGACTCTGTAGCGTCATCTCAGAAGGATCCTAAGGGCCAGAAACCCAAGAAGAGGGCCTTTCAGTTTTGGTCTTTTCGGTCACAGCAGCCTCAGTAGCAGCTTCAGCAGGAGCAGCAACAAGCCTGTTGTCCCAAGGTCAAGTTCTCCGGTCAGGAGCCAAAAAGTGACAGGGTAGGGGAAGTGGTGCCCCTCCAGCCTCAGTGACCAGTGGCCCTCCAAATCTCATGCCTTCCTCCCACCTGGCCAGGGTCGGCTTTGCCACTTGTGGCCACAGTGATCTGCCATTATCACAGACAAGTAGATACTGGATGTGGTAGGCATAGGTCTGCCTCTGGTTTTCAGGGCTGTCCCACCTTACCAATCCCACACTCCTTGGGAGTCCTCTGTGTCGCAAGACACACTGTCCTCCCTAAGGGAAGATGATGCTCAGTTCCTCGTGGAAGTTGTTATAGCCCGTGTCCCAAATGCCCTGGAAAGTCAGGAGTATGTGTCCAGGTACTTCCTGTGTCCGAAATGGATGGATTACTGGTGCCTCATATTGGATCTGCACAATCTAATTTAGTACATGTGGAAGCACAAGTTGGTAATGCTGAACCAGATCATACCATCCCTGGAGTGGGCATATGGTTCTGCTCCCTGAACTTCCAGGACATATTCTTCCACATCCCAGTTTGTCTGCCCCACTGGCAGTACCTTCAGTTCTGCGCAGAAGGGGTTCTGTATTAGTTTCACATCATGCCCTTTGGCTTCTCATCTGTGCCCAGGGTCTTCTCCAAACGCCTGGCAGTAGTGGTGGCCTTCCTGTGGTGCAAGGCCATCAGGTTGTATCCTTACCTGGATGACTGGCTGATAGCCAGGCCATCCATGGAGGCCATGGAAAGGTCCAGGGATCTGGCTCTCCAGACCTGCAGAAACTTGGGTCTGTTGGTCAACCTGGCCAAGTCTGAACTTATCCCTCACAGATGATTCAATTCATTAGGGCAAAGCTAGACTTCTTGCAGTCCAAGGCCTGCCTCCCTGCAGATTGGGCAGAGGACCTTACCTTCTTTGCCCTATCATTTCAGCTTAGGCTCTCATGCCTGCCCAGGACATTCTACGGCGGCGGGGGTACATGGCATCCTGCACCAGCATGATCCATTGGGCCCGCTGGCAGATGTGCCACCTGCAGGGGGAGTTGGACCATCAGTGGTCCCAGTGCCTAGGCCACGTAAACCAGTTGGTCACAGTGACATGGCCGATGTTGTAGTGGCAGATCCCAGAACATCTGGAGGAAGGAGTCCCATTTGCCCACCCAGAATCAACCGTCACGTTCATAATGGTTGCATCTCTGGTGGGGTGAGGAGCACACCTGTCGGACCACAAAACTCACAGGTTCTGCTCACCCATGGATTCCCATCACCACACTAACCTGCTGGAACACATGCAGTGTGGCTGGCTCTGATGGAATTTGTTCCTCTAGTCAGGGGGCAGATCATGCAGGTCCAGACAGACAACACCACAACTGTGTTCTAGCTGAACAAGTGGGGGGGGGACATGCACTCACTTTCTGTGTGGTAGGGGGCCTTCTGTACCTGGACCCTCATGCACAGCCTGGTTACAGATCCAATTCATGTCGTCTGGGCAGACAGTCCTGCTGGCAGATGCTCTAAGCCATGTGGGAAAGATATCACACAACTGAATCAGGAGGTTTTGAACCATCTGTTCTCCCTGTGGAGCAAGCCTCTGGTGGACCTGTCTGCTTCCTGGGAGAACACAAAGCTGAGGCTTTTTTTTGCCCCTCCATCCACTGTTGGAGACACTGATGGGAGATGCCTTCGCGAGACCCAGGATCCCTTCCC
Source organism: Neoceratodus forsteri (assembly GCA_016271365.2). Lineage (NCBI taxonomy): Eukaryota > Metazoa > Chordata > Ceratodontiformes > Ceratodontidae > Neoceratodus > Neoceratodus forsteri. Next base: position 1,737,971,973 of record CM057449.1, read on the forward strand.
TCCCTTACCCTTCTTCCACAAGGTTGTGGTCAATGCCCTGAAGGACAAGGTGTGGATGATCTTGGTAACTCTGGACTGGCCACAGCAGTTCTGGTAGCTGGATCTCCTCGGCTTCAACAGCAGGCCCCCGTGGCAGTTGCCTGCTTGTCCAGATCTACTGATTGGGCACCACCAGGAAACAGTTCTGCATCACGCCTCACAGCCTGGTTCCTGAGCGGCTAGAGTTCCAGACCTTTGGTCCTTCAGAAGAAGTGGCCCCACTGTGGAGGCCTCCCAAAAAGAGTTGACTCACTGGTGCTATGACTTTAAATGAAAATAGTTTTCCATTTGGTGACGCAGCAAGGAGTTTGATCCCCTTACCTGCCCTATGGCTAGTATCCTCAAATACCTCTGGTCCCTCTCCCAGTTGGGGCGGCGATTGATGACCCTCAAGGTGCACCTGGCAGCCATCTCTGCATACTGGGCTTGGGTTGGTATTACGACAGTGGCCCAAGAGAAGGTGGTTTGGATGCTTTTTTTAAGGGCCTTGACTACCTGTCCCATCTAGTGCATGAACCACCACCACCTCGGGAAGTGCTGCTGGTGTTGGCTGTGCTCATGGGGAAAGTCATTTGAGCCTTTGCACAGGTGTGACATATCTCACCTGTCATGGAAAACGGCCTTCTTCGTGGCTATCACATTGGCCAGAAAGACAGGTGAGCTCCAGGTACTCTTGGTGGATTCTCCTTACTTGGCCTTCCACAAGGACAAGGTTATCTTTCACCCCTAACTGAAGTTTCTTCCAAAGGTAATATTGGAGTTTCACCTTAACCAAGTGATTAAATAACCATTATAATTTACAAACCTGTCTTTGGAGGCCGACCGCAGGCTCCATGCCCTGGACCTGTGGAGGTTGCTCACATATTATAAGGCGCGCACAGCTGGAGTTGAGGCTTGCCAGCTGCTTGGGACATACACTGGCAGACCGGCAGCAAAACAGATTATTGCTAGGTGGATTACATCCTGCACCGACCTCTACTCTAGGTTTGCTGGTAGGGAGCTTCCTGTAGAGCTTAGGGCTCACTCCACTCGACATACCATTGCCTCTGTGGCTGTTTCCAGGCATATCCCTATCCAGGAGCTCTGCAAGGCTGCCACCTGGAAGTCAGCATACATATTCATCTCCCATTACAGCATCGACCTAGAGTCTGGTTGGGATGCTGCATTTGGGACCTCGGTTCTTCAGTCTCTTGTTTGCCAGATAGGGGGTATGTCTTTTGCTCCCTCCTCCTGGAGAACTGCTTGAAGGCTGCTATCATGTGGACAGTTAACTATATCCACACACTCCCCAGAAAAGTGGGTTACTCACATGCAACTGTAGTTATAGGAGTGGTATATAGGTCACATCCACACCACCCGCTCCTGGCAAGTGGTACACTTATCCCTGCTTCCAGCATGCGAGATCTGACGTCATGGGGCAGAGCTGAGGGATATACTGCCTGGTTGGTGGGAGAAGCTTAGCTTGAAGATGTTCTGGCAAATCAGCACTTTTCCAGTGGAACTGCCATTGTGTGGATGTGAACTACATCCCACTCCTAGAACCATGGTCATTGGTGAGTAACCCATTATTTATCTGGTGCTGCCATATTATTATTATTATTTTTTTTTTTGTAGTTTAACCAGGAGTAGCACATTAAGCTGAAAGCTTTTTTACAGGTGCGACCTGGGAGCACAGGGAAGTTAAGTGACTTGTTCAGGGTCACACAGTATGCAAGTGGAAGCTGTGGGATTCAAACCCAGGCCTGGTCTGCTGGATGTCACCAGATTTGCAGCTCAGAGCCTTAAACCACTGCGCTATACTGCCTCCTATATAGTAGAAATATATATGAATCAGTATGGCAACTGCTACAAACAATGCCAGACAATCATTTATTGTAAAATGTTTTTTAGTTTTTAGTACATGCAAATCATATAGGGGATTATTACTTACAGTATGACAATATTTTGACATTGATTTTTGCATGTATTAATGTATTTTGCATTGGTTTATTTTTGCTGACATTTCAACAATAAACACTGTAACCCCCCCTGCAAATGGGGGTTCTCAAAAGTCTTCCAGGAGCTTGCTTGAATGCTCCAAGCCTGGCAGGTGTTCGGCATCTGAGCTGCTTAACTGTGGTTGCAAGTGAGTGCTATTTGAGCCTCCACGTGCTGTCTCTCTAAGAGCTGTCTGCTTGCAGACTTAGTTTGTATGGGGGGACTGTGTATTTAATGCTCGAATCCCACCCGAGCTGAGGAGTAATCACTCCGTTTTGCGGTCGCTGAAGGTGCAAAGGGAGCCCATCTGAAAGCTGTAACTGTTTGCCTGTAATCATTTAAAGCATTAACAAAATTGTAGTTTGCCTAACCTGCCTTTATTGCAGCTGGGACTCTGTGTGTGTTACCTCTCCATTGTGGACCCAAACTGCTGTGCTGGGCCAGTTGGCTTAAGGGTTCCCTAAAATGGAGCCTGTGGATGAATCAGAACTTGGACTCTTAATCTGAGCCAGCCACAAGGGGATTGTATGGGCAGTGACTCTGGGAAATGTAGTTTTGACCTTGGTGCCTTTTTCTACCAACAGAGGGAGTCTTATTGTGAGTGACAGCTGAATCAGCCAACAGAATAGTGTGAGGCTAAAGGAAATGCCCTGCTCTGTGACTGGAAAGATCAGATCAGTTGTGGCAGTGAAGAGAGAAGGAGCTGTGTACTTCTGCAGTGTATAGTTTCACACGGGAAGCGCGTGTGAGGCCCTGAGTTTCAGTCTGCAGCCTTTGTGGGTGCCAGTTTGGACTGAAACCAAGTTGTGAGGAGAAAGAAGCACTAGAAGTGTGGAAACCAGGCTCACCCTGTAGAAGACTGGAGAAATTGCTGAATTGTGCTCGGTCTGTCAGGAACTGAAGCTGCTGTGTGTGCTCCCGGGTATTTTGCAGTAATTGCGATTGGGATCGAGGAGCAACCTGCCTGGTATAGTACTTTCCTTTTACATATAAATGTGCATAGTGCTTGTGGGGAGTTGCTATTTCAAATCCCCTGTGCTGTGTGCTGAAGCTGGAAGAAAACCCCAGCTTGTCTTGAACTAAATCCATTTGCTATAAGCTGCAGTGGGGTCCAGTCACAAGGACCTTGTCTCCATGCCCTGGTGTTTCTGACAATCCAGAAGAACATCCATTTCTCAGCTTGGGTATTGTGAGTACACATCAGGGTATTCCCCTGCAGCTTGTTTTCAATCACAAGTGTGTCATCTAATTCTTGTTGTTTCTTTGTTTCATGGACTGAGCCATCAGGCTCCGGATTACAACTGAGTGTTGTGCATATATTTTCTTCTACAGGGCCCTATCCATCTGCACCTGCCGGCCAACCCTGGGCAATGGACCTGGCTAGCACCCCAACCTGGGTACCCAGAGTGTGACTTTTCAGACCCTGCATGTGTGCACAGTACTGTGATTTAATGCCACTAATTAACCTGATTTCCCCCTCCCATGTTACTGTTCCCTAAATAAATCAGATTTGTTGTTGTTAAACTTCAAACTGTCTGAAGTGTCAATACCTTCATGCAAAGCACTGTATTGGTTTGTGTATGCTGCTTAACCTTATTTTTCAGGGAGCCCTCAGAGACGAACCTGTGAATCAGTCTCCAGGGTAAGTGGTACCTTATGAATGAACAGTGTGTACATGTGGGGTATTGGTACTGTAACTCCTGTGCATCGTGTGGGCCATTAGAGGGATTAGAAGGGGGTCTCAGTGTCCCAGAGGGCTGTGACCAAACTAGACCAACCATTACAAACTCTGACCTCTGGGTGGAGGCACCTGCCATAGAACCTAGGCCCCTTAACCTGTCAGTAGTCAAGCAGGCAGGGGTAGTAGCCCTTGGGATAGCGCCACCTGGGGGTTGCAGAAGGGTTATAAAACTGTTTGAAAAACCATGAACGGGCTTGATAAAACTTGACAGAATATCTGGAACTCCCAAGAGCCTGGGTTTAAGACAACAGAGCCTAATAAAGAGGCAAATTAGGCTCAGTTTAAATTTAAAAAAAGCACTGTTTGTTGCTAGCAAATAGAGTTTTCACTTTGGTGAGTTACTCAGGAAAGATAAAATAATAAATATTGTGATAGAGGTCTTGACTGAGGATCTAGCACACTAAAGGTGGGCAATCTGTTTGTCATAGAATGTTAGGGCAGACAAGGTTCCATGGTGATGTCACAGCTTTGTGTGTCAGTCTCCCTTGATGGACGATATCATTACTCACCAGTTATGACTAACCCAGTGGCAATGTGGAGTAGCACAGAAAAATGCATTTATTTTTTTAGTAACAATTTATTTACCCAGTATAGCCTGGCTGAAATGAAAAAAAGTTACCTACCATGTGACTATAGTGCTTCTTTGAGGATATATCTTTTCATTGAGCCACATCATGGAACTGTAAGCCATCAGTGTCAGGGCCACCCGGAAAATTTTGCTAGCTGAGGCTGCCCACGTCAGCATGCATTGTCGCTGCCTATATAACATGGGTGACCCCATCATGCCTTATTCTTTCTCCCACCATCAACCACTCATAAGTCCATCACTGCTAAAGAATGCCATTGAACTCTGTAAGTATCGGTAACGTTTGTTATTTTAGAACTTTTATGCCGCTGTTGAAAGAAGAGGAACCGTTGTTCCATTATTTTCACTGCGGTAATGTTAAGATATACAAGGACGAAGACCAGTCCGTGTGGATTCACTGCTTAGGCCTAGCTCATGATGTGAAGGCCTGCAGCATTTGCCTGGGCTTTAACCAGGTCACTGGGAGACATTGCAAGAAGACTTTGTAGTTGTATTTAAAAAATGAAGGCAGTGGAGGAGAAACAAGGCTCATCTAAGGCGGCTTCACCACCATCATCAACTGCTTTCTGTCTCCTGGGTTTGCCATTTTCCACGGTCAACAGTGACCACAGCCGATTCAACAAAAAAGGACAAATCTGTTAAATTGGTGCTCAAAAACAACTATGCAGACGAGAAGAGGCGCAAAGAAAAGGATGCCTCTCCAGACCAGTCCCAGTCTCCTCTGAAAACAGGTAAGTAAAGCAAAAAAGACAGGACCTGGGCCAAGGCTTGTGGTCCTGCTGCCCCCGACCATATCTGACACCAAGGTCAGGGTTTGGCACAGGCTTTAATGTCCCACCAGGGGATTCACACCCAGTTCCGCCATCAGGCACTGTCCTGTCGGCAGTTCCATCAAGGCTCATCGATGCCCAGCTACTTTATCAGACTTTGACTGAGTTGTTTCAGAGGTTAATGCACTTACCTAAGTCATTAACGCCATCCCTGTCAGCACCCTTGGGGATGCTGCCATCAGGGCCGTGACCATTGCAGTGCAAGAGCTCCAGTTACAGTAATGCCAGCACCATCAGGGGGCCCACTGCCTCAGAGGTCAGCATTAAGAAAACTTTTTTTCCTTTCTTTTTATATTCTTTTTGCCACTGGGCACCCTAGTACATTTCAAACCAGCTCACCCTGGGCTTGATCCTCCCCAGAGAAGCCCCCCAAGTGGGGCCACCGAAGTGGAATTATCAAGAAAATCTTTTATCATAGACTTGAAACTTTCTCTTTGTACACTGCTTATCTGTTTAAAATTGGGTTTGTCAGTGGTGGTAGCAGTAAGATATATGCTGAAGGTTCCAACTCCAGCTTCACAGGATAAGGGAACTACAGGACAAAGAGGCAATAGAGCCCATTACTCAAAATGTCTAGTCTTGGTGCTGGGGTCCCCATGAGGAACAGGGACAAATTACGTTGTTGAGGTCCTTGATCATGGTGCCAGCAAGGGGGACGGGGGGGGGCATAACCTGAACACACTATGGATACTTAGCAGGATGGCTACAAAAGAACTTGTGCTATAAATATATTATATGTGCCAATGGTTATTTTATGTTTATTGGTGGAGAGGTAGGTCCCACAGAATATTTTGCAAGGGGCCCTTACTTTTGTTGGCATAGCCCTTGCTGCCATTGACCTCATTGATGACGCAGGAGTTCCCTATGCCTGCTGTAATGCAGGGCATGGATCATCCTCTGACGGTAAATCCGTCGACTGTGCCTCTTTCACAGCCTTCTCTGCTCATTGACCCACTGTCAAAGAACTGCCGATAAGGAGGAGCTGGTATACAATCTAAAATATATAGCGAGGAAGAATAAGAAGAAAACGGGGAGGAGAGTGTGAATCCACTGGGTGTAATGGGTTCCAGCTCTACGTTGTCCTCCGAGGTCCCCCCCGGCCCCCAAAGAATGTATCTTTTCAGGCTTTACTCAGGCAGGTCCAGTCGAAACTGGGATTTGTGGCTGAGAAGGAGGACTCGTATAAGAGAACTCTTTAAGTTTCTTGAAGGTGTCTACCTCCCCTAGATTACTTATCCCTCCAGTCCATTTGGCTCTGGGGGTTCCACTATAGCTGCCTGACACAGACCCAGTGCTCTGCCTGGAGTACCAAGGCAAGGAACCTATGTAGGCTATGAAGTCTGTTAAAGAGAACACCCCATTTGGTTTGTTGGTTTCTCTGTTTAGTGAATATCTGAAGCAAAAAACAGCATGTTTGTTTTATGAACACATTTGTTACATATCCCATGTTCCTTAATATGTTAAGTCACTCTAGTTTATAAATCTATTTGAAAATGTAAACCATCTATCACATTTTAGCAAAATGATTATCTAGAATGGAACCAACATATTTATATTAAAAAAAAAAAATTTCTTATTCTGAACTTCATATTAAAAATAAATATGTTGTTTCCACTGTAGATAATCATTTTGCTAAAATGTGATAGATGGTTTAAATTTCCAAAGACATTTATAAACTGGAGTGATTTAACATGTTAAGGAACATAACATATGTAACAAATGTGTTTTTAAAATAAACATAATGTTTTTGCTGTAGGTATTCACAGAATAGAGAAACCAACAAACCGAATGGGATGCTGTCTATTTCATAACCTAGGTAGGTTATCTAGCATTAATAGGAGTACATAATACTAAGCGACTCCAATTTAAAAATGATACTGTAATGCTAATGACACTGTTGCAGTAATATATATATGACCTCCTAAAAACGTCTGCATCTCCAAGTACCACCAGCAAGGGTACTATACAAAGGAGCAATCCACAGGTAATAGAAGAACAAGGTTCTAAAATGATGATTATACAGTGGGGTCCAAGAATTCTATGAACTGACTGGGCTGACTGGCACCTTTCAGCTGTGGTAAATTCTGACGTTACCCACAGCAAAGGTAGCAGTCAACCACTTCTAGAATCTAGAATATTTAACACGTTTGAACTAAGAAATGTATAATAACCTTCAGTTATTGATAAAGGTGATGCATAAATGTGATACTTAGAGAAGTAGATAAGGACATCTATATATTTTCCTTTCTGATATCATATCGGAATTACCAAAGAGGATTTTTTAACCTTGTAAATATTGAATTGTACAGCACTGTATATAATCACATATGATTGTTATATCTATAGATCCTCTTTCTTGATGAAGCCAATGGTGGCGAAATGTCAGGCTTGAGATGCGGGTCTTTGCTTGACACAAGCTACAGTAAAAAGCTATTTGAAAAGAAAAACACTTTCAGGAGTGGCTGGTTCCTATACCTGTTGGTCTTTCCCCATTCCCTCTCATACAGAGGGTTCTGATCAAGTTGGTGAAGTCGGCCACCCTGATTTTGGTGGTCCCATACTGGCCCAGATAAATCTGGTTCCTTCTGCTGCAGCAGTTGGTAGTGGAACCCCCTGTCTCGCTCCCTCTATGAGCTGGACCTGTCTCGCAGGAGCAGTGTCAGTCTTGATCCCTTGTCTGTGTCTGCAGTACATTAGGACGGTACTGGACACAGCTCAGGGATTAGCTGAATTGGATGCCTCCTATAATAACGCAACCAGGCTCTGGGGAACTATAAAGGGTATCTTGGGCCAAAATTCTACTCCTGCCTTAACCTGCAAACTGCTACTAAATAACACAGAAATTACGGACAAACAAGAAATCCTAAATACCTTCAATGACCACTTCACCACAGCTAGACTAGCATTTGACTCTTCACCTGCAAATCTCCTGAGATCTTCCTTGAACCTTCAATCCACCGTGGGTCAAAAGGCTACATCAACCTTCTCCTTCAACCCAATATCCTTGAAAAGTGGAAGATCTCCTCTCCAATTTAAATACTTCAAAAAGTGCAGGTACAGACTCCTGGACCCTCTACTTCCTCAAGATTGCATCTCAAGTCTTATCTGCCCCCACTCATCTCTTCAATCTTTCCCTCACCACTGGATCCATTCCCTCCACTTGGAAAACAGCTCAAGTAGTTCCTTTACTCAAATCTGGTGATCCCATGGACCTCAGTAATTACAGGCCCATTTCCATCCTATCAGTTCTATCCAAGATGCTCGAAAAGTTAGTAAACTCACAATTAAGGGACTACCTGGATAACAATAACCTCCTAAATACAGCACAATCAGGATTTAGATCAAGGCATATAGCACCATTTGACCCTAGCCAAAGTAACCAACGACTGGCAGATTGCTATGGATAAGAAGAACAGTACCTGTGCTGTGTTCCTGGATTTGAGCAAAGCATTTGACACAGTGGATCATGAATCATTAATCTCCTCCCTTGGCTCACTAGGGTTGGATTCCCCTTCACTCAATTGATTCAAGTGCTATCTATCAGATAGGTCACAACTGGTAAAAAATGGAAACTACCTATCCAACTTAAAACCACTGTTAAGAGGTGTACCGCAAGGCTCTATTCTTGGCCCCATCCTCTTTGCCATCTATATTAATAATATTGATGCTGACCTCACTCAATCCAACATCCATCTGTTTGCTGATGATACTGTATTATATGTTAGCAATCCTTCATTATCTAAGGCCTGTGAACTGCTACAATCTGAATTTTCCATCCTACAACACAACCTACTGGATAAAAAACTACTTCTAAATGCAAAAAAAACAACAGCTATGTTCTTTACCTCAAAGAGTTGCTCTGCCACTACCCCACCATCACCACCCTACAACTAACCACCTTACTTGGAGAGAAGCTGGAATTCGTTGATAACTTCAAATACCTTGGAGTCTGGATTGATAACAAGCTTGACTATTCTGTCCATATTGAGGAGCTACTAAAGAAACTGAGACAAAGGCTTGGTTTATTTTTTAGAATAAAGCACTACCTCAACAGAGACTCCAAAAAAAGATTAATCCAAGCTTCATTCCTATCCCTCATTGACTATGCTGACTTTCTGTATGGACATTGTTCACTCCCCCTCTTAAATAAACTGGCCACCCTATACCACAGGTCCATCAGATTCATTACTGACCTTCCCTTCAGCACCCATCATTGCTCCCTTTATAAGGCAGTTAACTGGACATCACTACAACACAGAAGAAATAGGAATGCTGCAATTTGGATATTCAAAGCCTTATCAGGCAAGCTACCTACCTATATCTCAGACTGTTTTACTTAAATTACTTCTAGGCCATACAACCTAAGGATCAGCAAAATTATCATTCTTAAGGTCCCCAATGTCTGCACCCAGTTTGGGAGGGCTGCTATCAGCTACTCACTAGCAATTGTTTGGAATTCACTCCAAAAAACCATGAAGCTAAATAACCTCCTACCCTTAATATCCTTCAAAAGATTATTCACCACCCTATTCCCAGAACTCTGCAACTGCTTCCACAAGGCCTAAACCCCGGCCCTGCCTACCCCCCCCTTTCTTTTTTCGTGTTCCTATATGCTGATAAAACTCCCGTTTCCAGTCCCAAGATTCACCCTCAAAATGCCTGCTAGGTCCTATAATCTGCATATTACTCCTGATGTGCCCATTGCCTTCTGTCTCACAGATTAAAAAGTTTTAATGTGCCATGTACATATGTATATTGTTATATATTAGCACTTATGTCATTGTATTACTGTTTATGTTACCCCTGTCATTGTATAACTGTTTATGCTACCCTTGTCAATGTATTAACACTTGCACTTCTTGACCACTCAGGTCCATCTTGTAAATGAGCTATGTTCAATGATGTTCGCCTGATTAAATAAAGATTTTGATTGATTTGATTGATTGATTGATTGATTAGCCTTCCTGCACCAGGATGGGGCAGAATGCCTCTGGGCACAGGTCAGCTGCTTTACAACAGCAGATTTGTCACTGCCAGGACATTCCATCCTGAGACTCTTGGGCCTGATGGCAGCTGCCATTGTCACGGTACTCTTGGCCAGGCTGTATATGAGGATCCCTCAGTGGACATTAAAGAGCAACTATCGTGCTCTTTTTCAAAGCCCCGGCCCCCAGAGACATAAACAAGCCTCATCTACCAAATCAAATGCCACTAATTTTTCTTTTTGTAACTGCCCTTATTTAGGAAGGGAAGAGATCATATTTTGGCTCCATGGAGCTGAGCCGTGCTGATCCCTTCCACTTCCTGGTACCTCTGCAGACCACGATCTGCCCTCACGCTACCACGTTTTGTGAAGTCACTAAATGGAGAACATGGGGGCGCATGCCATAGACATGAATGGGATCATTTCTGTAAGTTAAATTTTCGTATTTTAGATAGCCGTTCAGAACAAATCATGGCCACCACTTAACTAACAAGGACCTTATTAGTTAAGCGGTGGCCATGATTTGTTCCAAATGACTATCTAAAGTACAAAAATGTAACTTTCAAAAGTGGCACCATTCATGTCTATGGAGCATGCCCCCGTGCTGTCCATATAGTGACTTCACAAAACGTAGTAGAGTTGGAGTGGATTGGGGGCAGATCAGTCTGCAGAGGTACCAGGAAGTGGAAGGGATCAACACAGCTGCATGGAGCCAAAATACTATCCCTTCCCTTCCTAAATAGGGGCAGTTACAAAAAGAAAGATTAGCAGCATTTGATTTGGAGGCAGGTAAGGCTTCTTTATCTTCTTGGGAGCAGCATCGGGAAAGTTGCTGTTAAAGAGTCCAGTGGGATCAGCGCACCAGTGACCTAGAACAGTACATTTGGTCACTTCTCCCATCTGAAAGGTGCGCCAGTGGTAGAGGGAACCCAGCAATTTGTTGAAAGGGGTTCTCTTCCTCATTCCGTCCCCTCTGCAGATTCTCACCAAAGATGCTTTGGGGAGATGCTAGGTGGCACATCCGGGGCCCTGCCAGACACAAGGGATGTGGACCAGAGTGCAGACTTCCTTCCACATAAATGTTCTTGAGATGAGGACCATTCTATGTGCTGTACTGGCCTTTCAGAACTGTCTGGCAAGAGGACATCTGCTGGTGCAGATGGACAACATCGGTCTAGTCCACCAAGTAAACAAGCAAGGGGGCCCATTCCTATCCCCTCTGCAGAGAAGTGATGAGGGTTTGGTACTGAGCTCTACAACCTGGTCCAGAGCTATCAGCCATACATGTCCCAGGCATCCAAAACATCCTGGCGGACAGGCTAGACAGGTCGTAGTTCAGAATGCATGAGCGGGAGCTGCTTTTCACTCACATGCTCCAGGGTCTGGTGTTTTTGGCAAGATGTGTTGTCCCTGTCTTGGAAGGGAAGGTTCCTTTATGCCTTCCCTTTCTTTCCTCTGATTCAGAGGGTACTAAACAAACTCCAGCTGGAAGGTGTCACTTTAATTTTTGGCTTGTTAGATCTGGTTTCCCTTACTGCAACAGTTAGCTGTGGTACCTTAAGTACCCCTGCTCTTGCACAAGTGCTTGCAGTCACAGTAACGGAGAACCCTGGTCCATCCAGACCTCAAGTCCCTCCACCTCGTGCCTGGCTCCTGAAGACTTTGCCATTGCAAGGTTTGGAGTGTCCGCTAAGGTGGCTGCTGTACTGGTGGCAACTACAAAGCCATCCCCAGGGCCACCTACTCCATGAAGTGGAAGCAGTTTCTTTGTTGGCCACTTCTTACCACTTGGATACCTTCACTTGTCCAGGGAACCAGGTTCTAGAGTATTTACTGTCCTTGTCAGATGCAGGACTGCAAGACTCTTCTATCAAAGTGCATCTGGCAGCTATTTCAGCTTTCCATGTGCCTATTGATGGCCATACGTTGGCTCAGCTAGAGGTGGCCCGTATGTTCTTGAGAGGCATCTTACACTTGAAGCCTCCAATTCACAATCCAGTCCGGGATTGGGACCTGCATTTTGTGCTGGAGAAACTCACTTTGGCTCTATTTGAGCCAGCTGTGACTTGTGGCATATGCTTCCTTTCTTGGAAAGTGTTATTTCTAGTTGCTGTTACTTTTACTCAAAGGATTTATGAGCTTCAGGCTCTCCCATGCGAGCCTCCTTATTTGACTGTCCATAAAGATAGGGTGTCCTGCCAGACCAATCCTAAGTTTCTTTCGAAGGTAGTATCAGAGTTTACTTTGAGTCAGACTATCCACCTACCAGTTTACTTCCTGGAGTATGCCAGTCTAGGGGAACTATTGCTCCATACCTTAGAGGTACATAGAATTTTCAGATACAATGTTAATCATTCGGAGGACTACAGGAAGTCCTTGCAGCTTTTTCTTTCCTTCGTCTCTGACAAACACGACATATCAGTTTCTAAACTGTGCCTGTCTAGCTGATTGGCTCACTGTTCCTTTTCCAGTTATTGGAAGTACAACAAGGAACTTCCTGGGGTTGTTTGTGGCCTTTCAGCTAGAGGCATGGCCACTTCTGTTGCCTGTTTCGGGAATGTTCCGGCTGCAGAACTCTGTGTTGCTGCAGCTTGGACTCCTATCTATGCTTTCACTGAAACTACAATCTGGATGTTGCATCTAGAGTAGAGATGCAGCGAAATTACCAATTTCACCCCATGGAATATTTCGCGAAATTACGGCCTTTGGGGCAGAATTTCACCCGTATGGTTGTGCGATATTTCGCCCGTATAGTTGTGCGAAATTTCACCCATATTATACAGTGAAATTCCACCTGTAAATATCACTTCCACTGTTAAGTTTCACCTTAGCATTTAACTAAGGTGAAATTAGGAAGAAAGGCATGTCACATGACTTACTCTCTGAAGCAGACTGCAGGTCACATGTGTGCCTGTACTCGGACAGGAAGCTACTGAATCTACACCCTATTCCTGCAGTTTGTAGTAGGATAGAGACAAACAGTAGGAGAGAGAGAGACTGTGTGAGAGATAAACTATATAGTTTGGTGAATTGAGAGTGAGAGTTGGTGGTGTGTGTGTGTGTGTGTGTGTGCATGTGTTGACAACTTGATTTTGAACTTCTGTTTAAACCCTATTTCGTTATTTAGCAAAAGTTTATCTTTCTGTTGTGTTCTATTTTCTGTTTATCTTGTGAGTTTGTTTCACTCCCCCCCCCTTTATTTTTCTTTTTTTTTCTTCAGTAGTTTAGTAAAACTTATTTTTATAATGATGGAAGGGACTGGGACTGGGAGTAGTGGTCCTCACAGTGGAAAAGGAAGAGAACGCGTTTGTCTCAACAAGGCGCGTATTTGGAATTGAGTGCCCCAGCAGCAGGAGCAGTTGGCCCTGGCCTGTGCCCCCCAGCAGCAGCAGGTCATTGTGGAGTTGGACACTGAGACAGCCACCCAGCAGCAGCAGCATTCATACATAGACAGTGTCGGCAGATAAGGGCCTATGGCCCACCCAGTCTGCCCATTTGAGCTTGTAAGTTCAGTTTGTTTTCCTAGAAGTCTGTTGCCCCTTACCCCTGACCTCCAGAATTCCTTTATGTCTATCCCATGCATTCTGAAATCCCGTGATTGTTTCAGCCCCCACCACTTCCTCTGGCAGGGTGTTCCACTTGTCCACCACCCGTTCTGTGAAGAAATTCTTTCTCATGTTTCCTCTGAATCGTCCTCCCTCCAACTTCATCCCATGCCCTCTAGTCCTGGAACATCTTTTTCGCTTAAAAATAGTGTTTCCTGCACCCTGTTCCTCCCTGTAAGATACTTGTATGTCTCTATCATATCGCCTCTCTCCCTCCTCTCCTCCAGGGAGTACATGTTCAGTTCCTTCAACCTGTCTTCATAGGACTTGTGATGCAATCCATGCGCCATCTTTGTTGCCCTCCTCTGAACCTTCTCTACCCTGTCTATGTCCTTATGTAGGTATGGTCTCCAGAACTGTACACTGTACTCCAGGTGGGGCTTCACTAGTGTCTTGTATAGCGGAATTATGACCTCCCTTTTCCTGCTGGTGATGCCCCTGCCTATACATCCCAGCATCCTATTTGCTTTACCTGCTGCCTTGTCACACTGTTTCCCTACCTTGAGGTCATCAGAGATGATAACCCCAAGATCCCTTTCCTGCTTGGTGCATGCTATATCCTCACCCCCCTGGCCACAGCAGGATATTGTTGTACAGGGAGAGGCTCCCCCCCGGGGACATCAGCTTGCACCCCCCCAACCCAAAAATTACCAGTTTGTGTCTTTTATAGAACTAAGGCAGATTATGCAAGCACTGTGATCTGCACCCTGTGTGAGAAGAATGTTATAAGGGGGAAATCAGAGTCCCACTTTGGGACTTCTGGCCAGAGGAGCCACCTGCAGTACCACCAAACTGCAGAGTGGCTCGCAAAACAGAGAGAGGCAGCAGGAGGCAGCAGTGAGTCTCGGGGGCGCCATAGCAGGTTGGGGAGGAGGAGAAGGAGGTCTACCAGCAGGACGCATCCTCCCGAGCAGCCAGATGCATCCCCCACCCGTGGCCGTGATGCAGCACCACGGAGGAGAAGCCACTACCCTGATCATCCTGCAGCTCCCCCAAGTCAGGTGGTGGTCACCAGGGCAGACCTTGAGGCTGTGCGCCCTGAGGTGCAAGATGTACATCACGACCTCAACCAGCTTCGCCTGGAGGTCGGTGGGGGGGGCCTCAAAAAAATAATGAAGGACCAGAAGAAGGTCTTGGACATCCAGGTGGAGCTTCGTGATGGTGGTGGCAGTGCACAGCCACAGTGAATGGCCTGTGGCTGTAGTGATGGGGTGGTGCTGGTTTTTTTTTCCTTCTCCTTCATTTGTTTTTTTCACTGTTCTTGTTTTACACCCCCTCCCTTAAATAAGACCCCCCAGAAAAACAACAAAAGAATGTTTTCTGTCCTCTTTGTCTTCGTTTATGTTACCCCTTTTGTCTTTATATGTTTCCTCCTTGCTCCTTCTATCCTATCAACAAATGTCAAGTATAAACACTTTACTCTGAACACACATATTTTCCGAAGCTAGGTGACAGTGAATCTTGGCTCTTCTCATGTAAAACAGGGCCCTCAGGTAATGAAATGCTTCCCAAAAAATGTGACATCAAATTGAGACTGAAATGCACTATCATTCCTGATGTTTAATGGTGCCCCACCAGCAACCAGACATTAAAATGTTGTTTCAAATACCGTTCAAAAGTGTCTTTAGGCCCTATCTTTTTTCTACCACTGTAGCAGAGGCAGTAAATGTCTAGAAATGTTGCCCAAAAAATTGCACAGTACATAGAGAGTGAAATCAGGTGTGAGACATTCAGTTACGGGCTCACACCCAACCTGCAGACCCAAATATGCTGTTTTCTGGACATTTTAAATGCTTTTTGGGCCTAAGTGTGTAGCTACACGTTCAGATCATGTCCCATATATCCAGAAATGTTGGCAAAAAAAATTGCACAGTACATAGAGAGTGAAATCAGGTGTGAGACACGCAGTTACAGGCTCACACCCACCCTGTGGACCCAAATGTGCTGTTTTCTGCACGGTTTAAATGCTTTTTGGGCCTAAGTGTGTGGCTGCACGTTCAAATCATGTTCCACATGTCCAGAAATGTTGCCAGAACTATTTTACAGTACATTAAGCATGAAATTGGGTCTCAGCCATGATGTTTTATGGTGCCCCACCACCACCCGGACCAAACGATGGTCTTTGGTCCACTTTTACAATTGTCTTTAGGCCCGATCTTGTTTCTGCCACTGCAGCACAGGCAGTAAATGTCCAGAAATGTTGCAGAAAAAATGGTACATTAAATTGGAACTGGAATCTGGTCTTAGCCATTACGTTTTAGGTGCCCCCACCACCCAGACATTAAGTAGCTGTTTTAGGGCCTGTTTATGTAATATTTCTGCCTGAAACTCACTGCTGCTGGTGAAAGAACATGTCCAGAATGTTTCCAAAAAATTGCACAGTACATTGAGAGTGAAATCAGGTGTGAAACATGCAGTTACAGGCTCACACCAACCCTGCGGACCCAAATGTGCTGTTTTCTGCACATTTTAAATGCTTTTTGGGCCTAAGTGTGTGGCTGCACATTCAAATCATGTCCCACATGTCCAGAAATGTTTCCAAAAAAAATTGCACAGTACATAGAGAGTGAAATCAGGTCTCAGCCACGATGTTTTATGGTGCCCCACCACAACCCGGACCAAACAATGGTCTCTGGTCCACTTTTACAAGTGTCTTTAGGCCCGATCTTGTTTCTGCCACTGCAGCACAGGCAGTAAATGTCCAGAAATGTTGCAGAAAAAATGGTACTGTAAATTGGAAATGGAATCTGGTCTCAGCCATTATGTTTCAGGGTCCCCCCCCCCACCACCCAGACATTAAGTAGCTGTTTTAGGGCCTGTTTACCCAATATTTCTGCTTGAAACTCTCTGCTGCCGGTATCAAACAGGGCCTACAAGTCCAGAAATCTTTACCCAAAAATGTGACATCAAATTGAGACTGAAATGTGCTGTCAGTCCTGATGTTTTGTGGTGCCCCACCACCTCGGGGACCTGAAAAGGGGTGCCAACATGCAGAGAAGATTAATTCCTCCTGCAAAATGCTGCTACTACTTTCAGTTCTTTCCTGCTGCTGCTGTGTTTCAATTGACTGACACAGTAATGCAGAAGTATCCTTTCCCTATCCCTGTACTGCTATACTGATTGTCTAGTTGTCTTGACTGACTGTCTCTGTGGTAGTACCTTGCCTGGCGGTGGGGTAGTGGATACAATTTTGGGGCACTGTAGCTTGCTGCCTGCTGTTGTCTATGACTACTACTTTCCAAGGTGCCACAAGAACTACTGTTCTGGATGGTTAATGCCTGGTGGATTTTCCTCACACGGTCCATACTGCTGCTGCTGAACCTGCTGAACACGTAAGTATCTGTCTTCATTGTTTTTCCTGTGCAAGGTAAGGGTGCTGGTGGGTTGGTATTACGGCATCTTGAGTTCTAATATGCTTGTACTACTCTTATATTATTTTTCAGTGTGCTGTGGATGACATCATCATGCCGGGCCGTGAGGGAGGGAGTTGTCAGTTCATGTATGGATCTTCCCAGTTTCCCAGCGCAGACGGTAAGTATTGGAATTTTCATACAAGTGTGATATGTCTGTTACTGCCATATGGTTGTCTGAGCTTGACAGTAATTGTGTTATTCTTTGCTTTTTTCAACATCAGGAATTCAGGCGAAGTTAATGTTTTTTTTTTTTTTCTATCCTGCTGCTGCTGGCTGCCGGCTGCCAAACCGGGTCTGGGGGATTTATTTAATTGCGCCCTTGCATGGTGGTTCCATTTTCACAGTCCTTGAGGTAAGTATGTCTTCATTTTTTATGGTTCTCTGGGGCGGGGGAAGGGGTGGATGGTCAGACTCACGGGTGGTGATAGGGAATTTCCAACAATCACCAAAATGTTTACTTAATTTTTTTTCTTATGTCAAGGTACGCAGTGATGATAGGGGAAAGGGAATGCCTGCTAGTGCTACTGCGGTTCGTTGGACCTTGTCTGGATTGGAATCATGTGCACCACACATGTTCCTGTGGGGAATGTCCTCAGTGAATGACATCACATCATGGGGTATGGTAAGTATACATTCTTTTCTCTGCTTCTTCTTCCAACTTGTTAGGAAAAAGCAGGTATGCAGATTGATTAGTATTCAATATTTTTTTTATCTTTGCTCTAGCTTAGGTAATTTTTCTCTGAGGTTTCAGTATGTCGTATCTTGGCCATGCAGGGGCTGTGTTGTGTTGTTGGAAGACAGGGGTGTTGCTTGAACTGAGATGTTGGTCACTGGACTGGTGTCCATACCATTACCATTAATGAGTAATCGCCACTGCCACCCACATACAGGGAGGAACTGTATGTGATAATGCGAACACAGATGGTTGATATGGTGTTTAGTAAATAATTGGGTGGAGGGGATTAATGTCGTGTCTGCTCATTGGGAATTGCATAGCTGCAGTAATCATGAACGATTTGAATCCATTCAAAAGTGAGGACAGCAGGACACTCGCCCTGCCCTGAGTTGCCCCCCCCAAAGGAACCATTGCAATTTTGGTGTACCTTAATAACCTGGTACTGTAGAAGTAACCTTTTTAAAGGGGGGGGTTAATGTAAGTTGTTAAGCCTCTCCATGTTTACTTTTGTAATTAATGACTCACATATTAAAGACGGCCACCATTCACCATATTTCAGAATGTGTTCAACTTGAGGTTAACTGTTGAATTAGCATGTTAAATTCATATGCTACTTGTACACTTGCCTAGGAGCCAGGGTTCTTGTACATGTCACCACTAATACTAAGTGGCAGAAACATTTTTTTTCAGTCGCATGGAGTGCATGGGTGTGTCAGGTCAGATCAGGTGACTAGAGGGGGCAGTGGGGCAGTGTAGAATTTGCCATCCTGGGCACTTTTAAGGACATCAAGATAACATATCTTGCTGTTAAGATGACGATGTGTTGATATAGTCAACATGAAAAGGAATATATTTTTGAAGAAAAACAATCATGCAATTGCAAAATATTGATGGTTATGGTAATTACATTGCTGCTGCTTTATATAGGCTTGTGGCCTTGGGGGACTGGCTAGAAATAAGGTGTAACATACACACCCCAGCAACCATACTGAGTTGAAAGTTGTTGTGGGGGGAGGCCTTGAAGTAAACTCAGCCTTTTTCAACTTCCAATTCCACATCATCCAAGAAGCACCCCTGACGTTCTTCAAGACTGGCATTCTCATCAGGTGGGAATTCTCTAAACATCGCAGCCTCATCCACCTTGCTGCCGGTGGATACCTTAGTCGAGGGATTGTCATCATCCTCATCACTGAGACACAGTTCCTGTGGCAAAACCACTGACATCACTATGTTGTGTGGAATGTGCCTTTCATTCGTTTTGAAGAATGTATACATTCTTGGGTGACAAATTGGTCCTACAGTCACTCACAATTGCCCCAGCTGCACTAAACACTCGTTCCACAGTGACACTGGATGGTGGGCAGCTCAGGTATTTTTACAGCAACCGATGTTAGTGCTGGCCACTCAGTCATTTTCTGTTCCAGTACAGCAGTGGCTCATCATTAATGGCAAGGTGCCCTGTGTTCCCCGTGTAGGCCTCCACCATTCGTTCTGCTGCCCGGAGTCCAGCTGCCTCAGCCATGTACGAACCTGTGACACTTGTCATAATCAGGGCTGCATGCTGCCAAATGCCAGGTGTGTTGCTACCACTATATTTGTGCTTCACGTATGTTTTGCCAGGCCCAAAATCAAGTACCGCACCAGGTAACTGTACCCAGTCTGCTGTTATACACAAATACAAGCTTGCTGCTGTTTGTCCACTGGTCCACATATCCATGTTAAGATGGACATAGTGTGATGCACTATGCTTCAATGCATATCTAATGTAATCAGCAACTCTACTGTTCAGCTCTGGCATGGCACGCTTACTACAATAGGTTCGCGATGGAACTTGCCATTTGGGACAGGCATGGGCCAGCAACCTGCGGAAACCAGAATTTTATACAAATGAGAATGGCAACAGATCGATGGCCAGCATTTCAGCAGTGGCAGCATTTGAATCTCGTGCAGCAGCATGATTGGGTGGGTACTTTGTCTGCCGCTCAAGGATGGTCTTCAGAGTGGGCTGCATCTTTGGGGCTGTCCGACCAGAACGCTGTACTTGTGTCGGCAATGATTTTCTTTTAGGAGTAACAGATGACTCTTGGCCAGGAAGTGGAGACCACATGAAGCCAGTTATTTTGGTTGCGTGTGGGTGTGGTGTACTTTTAAGACTTGTGGGACTGAGAGTCGCACTGCCACTGGTATGCCCACTACTAGAGAGAGCAAAGGATTGCTCACTTTCCTCCACCACTGACCCGCTCTGCCCTCCCTCTCTCCCTCCTCATGTTCTTGCTTTATTACATGCACCTTGCTACCAACAGCTCTGGCATCCTTCTGGTGTTGATGCCATCTCAGAGGGTACTTGTTTTGAGGTGGATGTGTTGGCCACCGGTGTCTATGTGGCTTCCCTTTTTCACCCAACTAACACAGGCTTGACAAAGTTGGCATATTGCTGTGGTCTCATCAGCAGGATCTAGCACATAAAAGTCCCAAACTAGGAACTTTTGACCTCTGGAATTCTGGTGCTTCTGGGACTGGGATAATTCAGAAACAGGTGTAGAAGTATGTTTTTTTTGAGCTGCTAACATTGCTTCCATAACACTGCTTTTGGAAGGGGTGGTTACTTGACTGCTTGGAGGTGTGTTTATAGGCTTGGTGACAGACTGACCCACCATGGGCTGTACATGTAAATGTCCTACATCACTCTTGACCTTTTTTAACTTGGGCTCCCATGTGGGATCATCCCAGTCATCATCATCATCACCACCACCACCAATAGCGATGATGTCCTTGTCTTCCTTCTCCTCCTCCTCCCCCCATCACTGTCTTCTTGGAGGACGGCACATTTTTCTTTCTCTACAACTATCTCATGGGGCTGACTATCCTTATCTCCAGGACTGTCACTCTTGTTGAACACTATCATCACCAACTCCTGCAGGAACATGGACAGTCACCTTGA
The DNA here is from genome assembly GCA_016271365.2 of Neoceratodus forsteri. Lineage (NCBI taxonomy): Eukaryota > Metazoa > Chordata > Ceratodontiformes > Ceratodontidae > Neoceratodus > Neoceratodus forsteri. The sequence continues at coordinate 1,737,992,765 of CM057449.1, forward strand.
CAGACTTATTATCACCCTCCTCCGAGTCCTACTGGACCACTGTTCCCATGCTGGTGTCAGCGCCTCCCTTCTTCTCACTGTCAGCATCCCCCAGTAGCATGGCTGCAATAGTTTGAGCTTTAAAAAAGTAAGAAACAGGCATGCCGGACCCAGTTCGGCCACCAACTCCTTTGCTAGTTCCTGCCGCAACACCAGGGCCCACATCAGAACTTGAAGGCAGCGATGCAGACATACCTGTGCTTTCACTGCTGTGGGGAACTGAAACTGCACTTTTTTCATCAGATTTCTTAGCTCCCTCATCCCCCCGACACGTTTCCCCCCCGTACTTGGCCGCTTCTTACCAGGCATTTTTGCTAACTGCTGCTTAAAAGCTTTGCCTTTCTTTGGGAATATTTGAAGAAAGGATGTATTACTACTATTAAATGTGTGAATAATTTATTTAATTTATTTATTTCATAAGAATCAGAAATACCTTTGAGTCATAGACTCCTTTACAAAGATTCCACGTCACATATAATACATCAGATTAAACAAAAACAGTTTGTACAGATATAGCTACATAATACCTCACATGTGAATGATGACATCACACACCTACAGTACTGGCTTCCTTAAATGTCCCAAAACAATCAGGATAGGTACCAACACTTAGAGTAGAACTAATACCATATATGGTTGGCAGCCTAGTGTAGTAAAACACAAAAAGGTAACTTCTGTTCCCCAAACAGGAAGGAATTAGACACACACTCAGGGGACAAAGGACACAAGTGGCACACTTTAAATATAGACTACCTGTGTCTCTCAGTCTTCGGACAAATAAAGTATTGTAATGTGCTATGTTACTCAGTACCACAATTTGTTTTTTTATATGTGGGCAGAGACGACCATAAAACAGCAACAAAGGAAATTAGTACCACACAGTGTTAGTGGCCTGGATGGGGGGGGGAATCAACAAGAGATGTCTTGAAAATGACTATTTTAACCCTTAGGCTGCTGACAGAATTAGAACCTATAGGAATTCTGAACTGATATATCAGTCTGCGGCACAGCAAGGATTAATATATACTGTTTCATAATGCGCCTGTCAAGTGAGACACAAACAATGCTATAACAGAGAAAGGGTAATGTATGTTAGTTAACTAAAACAGGAACACCGCCGCGCAGTGTGCAGAGTCTAGCTCCAGCAATAACATACAGGGGAACAATTCAACAATGCAGAGTGACTATAATAGACAAGTTCAAGTGACTGAGTAGAAGTGCTTTAGTTGACAACTGTTGATTTTCACAATTTTAGTAACATACAAGTTAACACTCCAGCTAACAGAACTAACCATGAAAAAATAAAAGGATCAGCTCTGTGTGTTTAAAACTTTAGAATTCAAAATCAATTCACAACTAAAAGCGGAAGAATGGTATATAACACAGTTAACAGTGGAATGAACTCTCTCAAACAGGACAGAGAAACATAAATAGCAAGATATAACAAAATTAACCAGAAATAACAGTAAATAAATAACTCACAATTGTGAGTAAATATACCAATCTGCTTGGCTAGGAATAACCTGCACTGCTTTGCACTCCTATCCTACCCCACGCAACTCTTTCAAAGACAGCTGAGAAAAGTAAACCTAATTCAAACTATGTATTCTACAAAAATTCACAAAATTAGAAAATGTTCCCTAGTACCAAGCACCACCTGCACAGCAGCACTAGGAAAAAACGTTATATTGTGCAGCAGTTAGCTCTCAAAAACAAGTTTTAGCTATGTTTTCAAAGGCTTTATTGGCTCTGATGCACCACAACACACTGCTCTCTGACTTGACACTCAGCAGAATGAGCTGTAAACAAGCTACACGTGACTTTTTGACCCATTTACCCACAATGCAGTGCAACTTTTGCCTTTGTACCAAAATTTTTCAGGGAAAATCAAAAGTTTCACCAGCGAAATTCTGCCACAAGGTGAAATTTGAATCATCAGTGGGCGAAATTGTCATGGTAAGCGAATTTTTGCCGTTACGCGAAATCAAGAAAACAGGCGAAATTTCATTTTGCATAAGTGAAAAACTTTGCGTAATTGTGGAATTACATGAACAATTTCGCACAACACTACTCTAGAGGAAGGGCCCAATTCAGCCTATCTGTGCTTCGAGGCCTCCGTGTTTAGGTCGATAACCTCCAACTACCCAGACTGTTTCTGTGTCATTACTGCTTGGGAGTCGTTTCATAGGTGTGGCCTGATGCAAGAGATATCCTTGATGAAGATAGTAGAGTTATATAAGAACTTACCGTAACAGTAGATTTTCAAGAGAATCTCTAGCATCAGGTCATGCCATCCCACCCTTCATCCCCTTCTGTTTCCAAGCTCTTAGCCTCTTTCTTTCTTTCTTTCTTTCTTTCTTTCTTTCTTTCTTTCTTTCTTTCTTTCTTTCTTTCTTTCTCCAGAATGCTTTACCTTCTGTTTCACATTACTTAGTGGTGGGAACCTCTAGCTGTTCCTTGGTTCCCCAGGAGGAGGCCCTCTGCATATGGTCTCTGGCAAGGAATTGAGGGTGCGAGGCCGCCCAAGTTTACATGGGAGGGACATCGTCAGCTGACATTGTTGTCATGGGCCGCCCCTAGTAGACTGTTAGCTTGAAAAGTTTCTATGTAGTCTTAGTGACTGGCAGCTGCAGTTCCATATGTATGACCTGATGCAAGCGCTTCTCTCGAAGATCTACTGTTACGGTAAGTTTTTACATAACTGTACTTTACTTACTATAACCATAGATCTTCAAGAGAATCTCCTCCATTGAACCACAGCACACACTCTCTCCTTCCCCCCTTTTCAGGGGAGGGGTGGTTATCCTGCCTGCTCTTGCAAGCTTGTTCTCTTCTTATGCCTGAATTTGGTATATTTTCTCAGGTTTCCATATCCTCTCCTGTGTGCCTGGTTTGGTCCTGGTTGCTGCAGTCCCTGTTGGGCCGATGATCCTCCGAGCTTGTCTCTGGCAGGGACCTGAGGCATGATGGGTCCACCCACGTTATATAGGCAAGGATGATGCATGTCGACGTGGGCAGCTCCAGCTAGCAAAATTTCCCAGGTGTTCATGATGTTGATGGCTTACAGTTCCATAATGGGGCTCAGTGGAGGAGATTCTCTCGAAGATCTAGTGTTACGGTAAGTAACTATTGTTACAAGGTAGGTACAGTAGCTCTTTCATCTAAGAAATTAGTGATTACATCTGCTGCTTCACACTTCAGCAGACTTCACTGTACCATTAACCCTCAAGGAGGGTACTAGCATTTATTTGGGGAATAGGTTCTGAAGCCCGAAACATAGCATCCCTTCTAGACTGAACATCAGTGTAGTAATGATATGTGAAAGTGCGATCTGAGTCCCAGATAACAGCCTTGCAAACTTTTAGAAGACCGATATCTTGCAACTGCCACAGAGGTTTCAGTGCTTCTGGTAGAGTGAGCTGTGATGCCTGTAAGAGGCTGCCAACCAGACAGTGTAAAACAATGTGAAATACATGAGACCACCCAGTGAGAAATGTTCTTAGTAGATGGGGGCCTTTTGCAACCTCATCATAGGTAACTGACAAACCACCCGCCCGTGCCCCTGTCAATGCCTTTCTCACCCCTGTCTGCTGCACACCTTTATCCTGGTTCGTTCCATACAGTGTTGTGTGCCTGCCCTCGGCTCTCAGCTGAAAGTGTCTTGGTGTCCAGGGTGTACCACCTTCACTGAGTCCCCAATCCCCCTGTATCAAGCCAAGGCAGACTGCTTTATGAGTTGTATATTTTGTTTGCATTCAGATATTGTATAGACATTTGCTTGTAACCAGTACCGCACCCAGTGATGAATATATGTTAACAAATTGGTGTTACAAATGCCAAAGAGCACGTTTTTCCTCTGAACAGTGTCCATCTGCTAGCAGTTAACTCTTGGCCTCCATACATTTGTGGGTGCTGGCTGGGAACCTTGTACAGTATTATTAGAAGAAAACAAACATTGCTACATCCTTGAATGCCACAGTGACAAAGAACTGTTTGTCGGCACACCTCTAATGGACTTCTGCTTTTTTAGTAACTGAGTAACTTTTTGATATCAAGCTTGCATAAATTAGATTGTTCTTTTTGACAAATGTGTGGCCTATGGAAGAACACAGGGGAAGTTGGTTCGATTCATGTGAAATGTTGTTGCCGGTCTGGGTTAGAACTGTAGTGAGTAACACATAATGTGCCCTTGTTTACCTATTTCAAATGCTTTGGCATACTGAGCTGGTAGTAGCTCATTTCCAGATGCATACTGTGGGGGAGGGGATCCGAACAATATAATGTATACAGTAATGAGGTTTAAGAGCGTGTAGATGTTGATTCCAAGTATAGTACAGGTACAAAAGATAACAGCAATAAATCCAAAAATATGATAAATAATACATGTGCAAATATGTACAGTGTATAGTAGGCCACAGTGAAGTACATAATGTGCAGCTGTAATTCAATGCAGAGAAGGCTGGCATATGGCCATTGAGAAATGACTAGGCTGAAAAGTGAAGAGTGGGGGCAGTGCACTTGCAGATAAGGGTTATATGCTCATGGAGAACATTCAGAGTAGAAAAGAAAGGAGCACAGCAAGCAAGAGGAAGAAAGATGAACCAGAGTCAGGAGATCCCAAAGGTGAAAGCAGATTGACATGCAGGCATTTCATGACAATGCTGGTTTATGGCACTGTGCCAGAAGCTGACAGTGACTTTCAAACCTATATTCATCCCCCTAACTCGAGGACCTCTTTAGTAAGCACCACACTTTTTAGCCATCCTTCCCTGAGTATAAATCCTTATAATGTATGGTAGAACGTTGTTATGGGTAGAAATCTACCTTTTTATAACAACGTTTTACCATCGATGTGACGTCACGATGTTGTTAACCCATCGATGGTATGTCACATCGATGGGTTAACAACTGGGAACAGGCTGCGCATGATCGGGTGGCCATGAAACGGCTGCGGGGTGAGAGCATGACCCAGACCAGAGTGGCGGTGGCACAAAAAAACTGCAGTAAGGAACTGCTTTCTCATTTTTGAAACATAAATGGTACCATACACTATAAAATATAATGTATGGTACATCAGTTGTCAACCATTTTTTTAACCCATCTCGAGGTTGCCATGGTGACGTAAACCTCTCGAGCTTCATCCTGGAGGTTTACATGGTCTCCCTGGCAACCTCTTGATGGTTAACAAACTAGTTAACAATCAATGACCGTACATTATTCTCTATATTAGATATTTTCTGCCCATTTTTGACTAATTAGTACACGAAAATCCCTTCTCCTTCTCCCACCAGGCTAATAATGTAGTAGTGAATCCAAATTCCTTTTTTGAAACTTTAGAGTTTATTGATTTTAAAAAGCAAGATTAGTATACAAGCATTGTAGTCTTTACCTACAGAATCTTACATGTCTTCAATTATATTGCCAAAGTAGAATCATAGAAACATAGACTTTGACAGCAGATAAGGACCGCTTGGCCCACCTAGTCTGCCCATTTCCCTACTATTGGATAAGCTGCAGATCCTAGTTAACCTACAGCCTACTTCTTCCTACCACCCACCAGACTTGCCTTATGTCTGTCCTATGCATTCTTGAATTCCCCCAATGTTATTGTCCCTTGGCCTCCTCAGGAAGGCCGTTCCATGCATCTGCCACCCTCTCTGTGAAAAAATAATTCCTCACATTGCCCCTTAGCCGTTCCCCCTCTATCTTCAGATTGTGCTCCCTTATTCTTGCACATCTCTTTTTCTGAAAGTTGCTACCCCTCTTGGACTTTGTTGATTCCCTTGAGGTACTTGAACGTTTCTATCATGTCCCCCCTCTCTCTCCTTTCCTTGAGGGTATACATTTTATGCTCCTTTAGTCTCTCTTCGTATGGCTTCTATTGCAGACCCTGCACCATTTTAATTGCCCCCCTCTGGACTGCCTCCACCCTGTCTATGTCCTTGCAGAAATAGGGTCTCCAGAACTGCACGCAGTACTCCAGATGGGGTCTCACCAACTGTCTGTACAGAGGGATAACAACTTCCTGTTTTCTACTGGTGATGCCTCTCCTATACATCCCAGTATCCCGCCAGCCCTCCTTACTGCCTTCTCACATTGCTTACTTACCTTTAGGTCATCTGATATGACTACCCCATGGTCCCTTTCCATTTTTGTTGTTGTTAATCCCCCCACCAATTGTGTGCTCTTCCGCTCGGATTTTGTTTCCCAGTTGCATTACTTTGCACTTCATTGCATTGAATCTGAGCTGCCATACTTTTGACCATTCCACCAACCTTGCCAAGTCCCATCTTATCCTTTCCACCTCCCTTCCCTTATTTATCAACCCTGTTGCAGATCTCTGTGTAGTCTGCAAAGAGGCATACTTTTCCTTCCAGTCCCCCTGCAATGTCACTTATAAAGACATTAAAAAGGACCAGAACCCAGTACTGAGCCCTGCAGTACTCTGCTAGTAACCTCCCTTTCTTTGGAGTGGACTCCGTTTACTATTACCCTCTGTGTCCTGTTGTCCAGCCAATTTTTTTATCCAGATTACCACCCTGGGACCCACTTCCAGGCTGGCTAATTTGTTTATTAATTTTTTGTGTGGGACTGTGTCAGATGCCTTGCTAAAGTCTAGGTAGACCATGTTCACAGCCCCTCCCTGGTCTACTGCTTTTGTCACCCAGTCAAAGAAATCTATTAGATTCGTCTGACATGACCTTCCCACTGTGAATCCATGTTGGCTTGGGTCCTGTGTCCCACTGGCCTCTAGATACTCAACAATTCTTTTTTTCAGAAGTGATTCCATCATTTTCCCTACCACTGAGGTCAAGTTAACAGGTCTGTGGTTTCCTGCTTCTGCTTAGCTCCCACTTTTGTGAAGGAGAATCGCATCCACCCTCCTCCAGTCCTTAGGTACCACACCATCCTCCCATGATTTGTTTAAAAAGGGTAGTCAGTGGTGTCACTAGTTCTCCCCTTAGTTCTTTTAGAATTCTGGGATGAATCCCATCAGGTCCCATTGCTTTGTCCACCTTCAGTTTTAGGAGTTCTTTCAGAACCCTTTCTTCTGTGAAAGGACTGGTATCAACCCCCATCCAGAGTGCTTCTGTTGACTGGATTAGATACCTTCCTTCCCTCTTCTTTTGTGAATACTTAGCAGAAGTATTTGTTCAGTATCCCTTCCTTTTCACTATCCCTCTCTGCCCAACCACCCTCTCCTTTATTAAGCCTCACTATCCTTCCCTTGGTCTTTCTTCACTCCCTAATGTACCTATAAAATGTTTTATCCCGCTTCTTAGCCAAGTTGGCTATTTTTTCCTCACTTTGGTCCTTTGCTATTCTGACTGCCTTCCCCACTTCCTTCTGCTTTAACTGGTACAGTTCTCTGTCCTGCTCCTTCTGTGTTTCCTTATACAGTACTTTCTAAATGCTATATTTTTCTCCCTAACCTTCCCTGCCACCTATTTTGAGAACCATAGTTTTTTTTCTTTCATTTTGATTTGTTTATTTGCTTCACACAAAGGCTTGTTGTCTCTGTGATGGCAGTTTTGATGTTTCCCCATTGTTCCTCCACCCTTCCTTCTTACTGTTTACTAGTGCTTTTCTGAGACACTCTCCCATTTTGACAAAATCGGCCCTCCTAAAGTCCAGTACCCTCACTTTTGTATGACTTGACTCTGTGGCTGTGTTTATTGTGAACCACACTGTTTGCTAGTCACTTGTTCCCAGATGGCTACCCACTTCTAGATCTGAGATCCTCTCTCCGTCCCCATTTGAGAGTACCAGGTCTAGGATTGCTCCCTCCCGAGTGGGTTCCAACACTGTTTGTGTGAGGCATGCTCCCCTGTAGGGCATCAAGAGTGACCCTGCTCTTGGATGTGGCTGCAGCAAAGGTGCTCCAGTTAACGTATGGCATATTTAGGTCCCCCATCAACAATATCTCCCCTTTTTCTGCCATCATAAGAATACCGTCTATCACTTCCTTCTCCATGTCCTCCCTGAGACGGGGGTCTGTGTACAACCCCCGTGTGGATTGTGGTACCATTTCCATTCTCTAGGGTCACCCACAGTGCCTCCTCTCCTCCCTGTTTACCCTTTAGTTCTGTTGCTTTGATCCCTTCCCTTACATAGAGAGCTACTCCTTCTCCTCCTCTTCTACCCTCCCTGTCCCTCCTATAGATTGTGTAACCTGGTATGTTGACATCCCAGTCATGGTTCTCTGTGTATGATGTTTCTGTGACTGCCACAATATCCAGGTGTCCCTCTTCCATCAAAGCCACTAGTTCAGGGAGCTTGTTACCGAGACTACAGGCATTGATACTCATTGCCCTCCATTTTTTGATGACCTTCCCCCTTTTAGCCCCATCCCTGTCCTTGCTGACTTTGCCGTTTTCTCCATTTACCCCTGCCCTTCTCTCTGTCGACTTCTCTATCTTGGTTTTTACCTCACTAACTACCCTGATTTTGGGGGGGGGACTGGGATTTCCCTGCTGCTTTTCAGTGCTTCCCCCCTTGGTTAGTTTAAATGCTTGCCAATGAAGCATTTAAACCTACCACCAAGACCCTAGTTCCCCTCCTGGACAGATGCAGATCATTGTGCCAGTAAAGACCTGTATCCCTCCAGGTGGACCCCCAGTCCCCAGTGAAGCCAAAACCCTGAGCTCTACACTAGTTTTTCAACCATTGATTGAATTCCATGGTGCGGAGCACCCTAGCCTCACCCATGCCATAGACAAGCAACACCTCTGAGAAGGTTACCATGCGTGCTACTTGTCTAAGGCCCCTCCCCAACTCCACAAACTTCTCCTGCACTGCTCTGATCCCTTTTCCAGCCAGGTCATTTTTCCCTAGGTGGACAATGATGTCGCGCTCTCTCCCGTGATCCTGAGGATTCACTCTCTGTCCCTCCAAGCCATGGTGCCAGACATGCACCTTACTTCCTTCTCCCTCCTCCCCCAGTTCTGTCCCCTAACAGTTGAGTCCCCCCCCACCAGGAGTTGTTTCCTTCCCCCGTGGGTTCCCATGCCAACCTCCTGTGGGTCTCCTTTGTGGAGGTTCCCAGTATCCTCCTTGGTCTCCACTGCAGGTGCCTCCATAGAGGAACCACATTCTGAGAGAATGGTGTACGAATTGTGAAGAGGTAAGCTGGAGGGATGCACCTCCATTCCACCACCTTCACCCTCTGTGAGCTCACTTTAGTCCAACCACTCCTCTTTCTTGGCAACCTCTGAGGCAGCAGCAGCAGGCCTGGTGGTCCCTGGGTGGGAGAGGAAGTCCCCCAAATCCTGGCCAACTGAGCCTGGAGACAAGCAACCTCCTCCCTCAGCCCAGAGAGGTGTCTGCAGATGGGACAACACCACCACCTCCAGAACATCTCCCAGAAGACTGCTGCTCCACAGCCACTGCACTGCACCACTCCCATCATGTCTTATTTGTGTCCCCTCAACTGTTGTTTTGTATGCTTACTCTTTCCTCTCTCTGTTAACTTTTTTTTTTCTCCCTACTCTCCTACTGCCTCGTGTCCCTTACAGCTCCTGCTCTTCCTGTTCTGGGACAGGGAGTTCCTGTATTCCTCAGTAGTCTCCTTCTTACTTGCTCAGTGTCAGACCTCCAGCAGCTGGGGGGCTACTCTTTTCCTTTTAGGATGGTGAGTCTTTTGTGCCTCTGTGATCACTCCATTCCTGCTCCTAAACAGAAAGTTCCTGTTATCAGTCAAATCCTGTGCCTATAAAAGTGGAACTAGCTAAGGGTGGGGAAGGAGGGCTATAGTCCCAGTAGAAGAACAGTATAGTTCTAACAGCACCTCCTTCCTCTTGCTGCTCTCTGCCAGAAGCTATCTAGGGCAGTTTTAAATCCAACCTGGCTTCCTGCTGTCTAAGCCACTCCCCCTAATTCACAACTCTCTTCTTCACCTAGCTAACTGCACAGATAACAGTTCCCTTTACCCAACTCAGACAAGCGCACTAACCCTTGTTTTTTTTGTTTTGTTTGTTTTTACCCTAAACTGAAGGTCCTAGTAGTAGAGTTGTAGTTCTTAAGTCCCAGCAGAAGAGTAGTAAAGTTCTAACAGCACCTCCTTCCTCTTGCTGCTCTCTACCAGAAGAAATATGTGAAGTGCCAGGATGGCAGAAGTCCATTGTACCTAGCCTTATCAATACATACACCTTTGAGAATAATGGGAACAGTTTTTTCCCTCATTTGCTCTTACATTAACCTTATCCCCTACTGGTTATTTCAGAGTTTGTGTCTTACTCATCATGCTTCATCCATATTCCCTCTGAGTAGTGAAATCCTTAGTTAGCTTGTTGACGCCTCTATTCTAACTAGTATTATGCCCTCCCTGCCCCCAATGCTGGTAACATGCATTATTATAGGTATCAGATGTGCACCTTTTGGAGTGTGTTGCAGTATTACGTTTAATATTCTACCTTGTACAGTATGTGTTCGCTACTGCCCCACTCTCCCTGGGTTCGCCTCACTACCTGAATTAATTTACCGACACTGGTGAACCTCCCCCCCCACCACCACCACCACCATCAAAGAATTTGCCATTCAGGACCACTCTCAGAGTTCTGTCTTTCTGTCTGTCAACCAGTTAGCAATCCATCTACTGTAGTTAGCACAATCCCCAGTTCTAAGTGTCCTAATTTCTGTATTAGTCTCCAGTCATTGAATCAGAGGCCTTGCTGAAGTTGAGGCACTTGATCAGTCATAAAGAGTAAAACAGTTCTTGAGTGGACAGCAAATGACCAGGGGAGGGGAGGCGGACACAAATATACAGAATGCAGCAGACGAGTATAAAGTTATAACAGTACAAAAAAAATAGTTTTTATCATAATCCTGTACACCGACACAGATTTGCAGTATAATAAAGTAAAAACGAAATAACAAGAAATATTTCTATGAACTACTTTATATAATGGATGAATATCCACAGTATTTCTTCATTCTTTTTCTACAATTTAAACATATTTCTCTCTGTTTGTTAAAATGAATTATTTTGACCCATTTTACAAGGGCAATAACCTGTGACTGGGTTTGGGGTTTATGGAGTATTAATGCCCTTCCTGGGTTGTTGAAGGCATGGATTTTCCAATGCCATTTTATAATACTGCTTAAATGGGCTTCTGAGTTTTGCACACACTGGCACAGAGAGGAGAAACAGTATGTGCCTGGCTGTCGTGGTACTACACCTAAGGGTGATGGGACAGAGTCATTGAACTCCTGTTGGGGTTTGATATCCAGAGATGAAATAAGTTGTGCAGTGCTTCCTCTCAGGAAAAGCTAAGTGGGCAAGGTGACAAAGTATTATTGCCCCCCAGGAAACAGTATCAAGCCACTGTGGCACCATGGGTTCAACCCACTCACTTCCCACATGGGGTAATATCAGGTAACACAAAATGTAATGCAGACTTAATATAATGCAGTGGATACAGTAGTAACTTTCTAAGCATAAAAAAGGACTCTGTTGGGGAGCAATAACAAAGGCTATGGGGAAGGAAAAGGTTAAGGCTAGGTGGACAGGTGGGCAATTAAATAACAGTAATGGGTATACCAGTACATTGCCACTTTCTTTTATAATACTGCTTGACTATACTTGGAAGTGTCTCTTCCCAGTCCACAGCCGCAGAAGATCCAGGTGTGCTGTATTTCTGAAGGAAACAAAATAATGTCCTTTCCCTGAGAGAGTCAAGTTCCTCAACCTCACTGTAGCAAGTACGTGGTCTACTGAGAAATATAGGATATTCTTGTCTCAGAACAGGACAATCAGGAGTTTAAAGGGCACACAGGCAGAAAGTAAGGAGAGAGAGAAAAAAAAACAGAGGAAAGAGTAAGGATTGCAAACAGTTAAGGGGCCAGAAATAAGACATGATTGGAGTGGTGCAGTGCAGTGACTGTGGAGCAGCAGTCTTCCAGGAGACGTTCTGGAGGATGCGGTGTTGTCCCATCTGCAGGCACCTCTCTGGGCTGAGGGAGGAGGTTGCTCATCTCCAGGCTGAGTTGGCCAGGATTTGTGGGACCTCCTCTTACATCCAGGGACCACCAGTGCCACTGCCGTTGCCTCAGAGGTTGCCAAGAAAGAGAAGTGGTTGGACCACAGTGGGCTCAGGGAGGGTGAGAGTGGTGGAACACAGGCGCATCCCTCCAGTTGTACCTCTCCACAATTCCTATGCCATTCTGGCAAAGTGTGGTTCCTCTATGGAGGCACCCGCAGTGGAGACCAAGGAGGATGCTGGGAACCTCCACAAAGGAGACCCACAGGAGGGTGGCAGGGGACCCTGCAGGGGAAGGAAACAACTCCTGGTGGGGGACTCCATTGTTAGGAAGGTAGAACTGGGGGAGGAAGGGGAGAGGGAGGTAAGGTGCCTGCCTGGTGCCATGGCTTGGAGGGACAGGGAGCGAATCCTCAGGATTGCCGGAGCAGCTGCACAGGGGAGGGAGCTGGATGTCATTGTCCACCTAGGGACAAATGACCTGGCTAAGAAAGGGATTAGAGAAGTGCAGGAAGAGTTTGTGGAATTGGGGAGGGGCCTTAGTCAAGTAGCACGCATGGTAACCTTCTCGGAGGTGCTGCCCATCTATGGCATAGGAGAGGCTAGGGTGTTCCGCACCATGGGATTCAATCAGTGGTTGAAAAACTGGTGTGGAGCTCAGGGATTTGGCTTCATTGGGGACTGGGGGTCCACCTGGAGTGATGCAAGCCTATACTGGCATGATGGGCTGCATCTGTCCGGGAGGGGAACCAGGATCCTAGGTGATAGGTTTAAATGCTTCATTGGCAAGCATTTAAACTAGCCAAGGGGGGAGGCACTGGAAAGGAGCTGGGAAATCCTAGCCTCCCCAAAATAATCACAGTAGTAAGTGTGGCAAACACCAACATAGAGGTGTCGATGGGGAGAAGGGCTGGGGTAAATGGAGAAAGTGACAAATGCAAGAAGGACAGGGATGGGGCAAAAGGGAGTAAGGCCATCAGGAAATGGAGGGTAATGAGTACCAATGCCCGTAGTCTGGGCAACAAGCTCCCTGAGCTGGTGGCCTTGATGGAAGAGGGATGCCTGTATATCGTAGCAGTCACAGAAACATGGTACACAGAGAACCATGACTGGGATGTTAACATACCAGGGTACATAACCTACAGGAGAGACAGGCAGGGGAGAAGAGGGGGAGGAGTAGCTCTCTATGTAAAGGAAGGGATAAAAGCAGCTGAACAAAAGAGTAAACAGGGAGGAGAGGAGGCACTATGGGCCACCTTGGAGACTGGAAAGGGCACCACAATCCGCACAGGGGTTGTGTACAGACCCCCATGTCAGGGGGAAGGAATGGACAAGGATATGATAGAAGGCATTCTTAGAATGACAGAGAAAGGGGAGATACTGTTGATGGGAGACCTGAATATGCCAGATGTTAACTGGAGCATATTTGCTGCAGCCACATCCAAGAGCAGGGCCATTCTTGATGCCCTACAGGTGGCAGGCCTCAGACAGCTAGTTTCGGAATCCACTAGTGAAGGAGCAATCTTAGACCTCGTACTCTCGAACGGGGGCAGTGAGAGGATCTCAGATCTAGAAGTGGGTTGCCGTCTGGGGACAAGTGACCATCCAAACAGTGTGGTTCACGTTAAACTCAGCTACAGAGTCAAGCCATACAAAAGTGAGGGTACTGGACTTTAGGAGGGCTGACTTTGGCAAGATGGGAGAGTGCCTCAGAAAAGCACTAGCAAACAGGCAAGAAGGAGGTGTGGAGCAACAATGGGGAATCATCAAAACTGCCATCACAGAGGCAACAAGCCTTTGTGTGAAGCAAATAAACATATCAAAATGAAAGAAAAAGCCACTATGGTTCTCAAAAGAGGTTGCTGTGAAAGTCAGGAAGAAAAAGATAGCATTCCGGGAGTATAAAGAAAAACAGAAGGAGCAGGACAGAGAGCTGTACCAGTTAAGGCAGAAGGAAGCAGAGAGGGAAGTCAGAATAGCAAAGGCCCAAACTGAGGAAAAGATAGCCAACTCAGTTAAGAAGGGGATAAAACCTTTATAGGTACATCAGCGAGCGAGAAAGACAAAGGGAGGATAGTGAGACTGAATAGAATGAACAGTGGGTGGGCAGTGGGGACAGTGAAAAGCAAGGATACTGAACGAATATTTCTGCTCAGTATTCACAAAGAGGAGGGGAAGTGCCTAATCCAATTAACAGAAGCACTCTTGATAGGGAAGTCGATCCCAGTCCTTTCACAGAAGAAAGGGTTCTGCAAGAACTCCTAAAACTGAAGGTGGACAAAGCAATGGATCCTGATGGAATTCACCCCAGAATTCTAAAAGAATTAAGGAGGAACTAGTGAAACCACTGGCTACTCTTTTAATAAATCACGGGAGGATGGTGTGTACCCAAGGACTGGAGGAAGGTGGATGTGATTTCCTTTCACAAAGTGGGACCAAGACAGAGGCAGGAAACTACAGACCTGTCAGTCTGACCTCTGTGGTAGGGAAAGTGATGGAGTCACTTCTGAAGGAAAGAATAGTTGAGTACCTAGAGGCCAGTGGAGCACAGGACCCAAGGCAGCATGGGTTCTCAGCGGGAAGGTCATGTTGGACGAATCTAATAGATTTCTTTGACTGGGTGACCAAAGTAGTAGACCAGGGAGGGGCTGTGGACATGGCCTACCTAGACTTTAGCAAGGCATTTGACACAGTCCCACACAAAAGATTAATAGTCAAATTAACCAGCCTGGGAGTGGGTCCCAGGGTGGCAGCCTGGGTAAAACATTGGCTGCGAACAGGACACAGAAAGTAATTGTAAATGGAGTCCACTCTGAAGAAAGAGAGGTTACTAGTGGGGTACCGCAGGGTTCAGTATTGGGTCCAGTCCTTTTTAATGTTTTCATAAGTGACATTGCAGAGGGACTGGAGGGAAAAGTATGCCTTTTTGCAGATGACACACAGATCTGCAACAGGGTTGATACACAAGGAGGCATGGAAAGGATGAAAAGGGACTTGGCACGGTTGGAGGAGTGGTCAGAAGTATGGCAGCTAGGATTCAATGCAAAGAAGTGCAGAATAATGCACCTGGGAAACAAGAACCCAGGGAAAGAATACACAATGGGTGGGGAGGTAGTAACAACAACAAAAAAGGAAAGGGACCTGGGGGTAATCATATCGGATGACCTTAAGGTTAGCAAGCAATGTGAGAAGGCAGTAGGGAGGGCTGGGGGTATACTGGGATGTATAGGGAGAGGCATCAGCAGCAGAAAACAGGAAGTTGTTATCCCTCTGTTCAGACAGTTGGTGAGACCCCATCTGGAGTACTGTGTCCAGTTCTGGAGACCCCATCTCCGCAAGGACATAGACAGGATAGAGGTAGTCCAGAGGAGGGCAACTAAAATGGTGCAGGGTCTGCAAGAGAAGCCATATGAGGAGAGACTAAAGGAGCTTAACATGTATACCCTTGAGGAAAGAAGGGAGAGGGCTGACATGATAGAAACTTTTAAGTACCTCAGTGGAATCAACAAAGTTCAAGAGGGTAGCATCTTTCAGAAAAAGAGACGTGCAAGAACAAGGGGACACATTAAAGATAGAAGGAGGGCGTTCAGGGCAATGTGAGGAAGTATTATTTCCCAGAGAGGGTAGTGGATGCATGGAACAGCCTTCCTAAGGAGGTTGTGGGGTCTAAAACTGTGGGAGAATTCAAGAATGCATGGGACAGACATAAGACAATTCTTGTGGGGGGGTAGGAAGAAATAGGCTGTTGGTTAACTAGGATCTGCGGCCTATCCTGTAGGTAGGGAAATGGGCAGACTAGATGGGCCAAGCGGTCCTCATCTGCCGTCAAAGTCTATGTTTCTATGTTTGTGTTTAGTGGGCACAAAATAGGACAAGGCTCTGTTTTGGTGTACCAGTTCTTTTACTGCAAGTGTCTCTGCTACTTATTAGTGCTGTATTATCCAGTTGGCCTTTTCAAAGCCAATTGACTCCCCAGCGGAGTCATCTCACAAAACCCCCAGCAACCAGTTCAAGAGAAAGAATCTCCTTTTTTTTCCCTAATTTCTATTTATTCACACCCCCTTCACATGCACTCAGTCTCCTTCAAGTTCCCCAAGGCTAGCTGTCCATCTCCCTTTCTTCTCTGGTGCAAGGTGCCATCCCCCATACAGTCATGGCTTTTTCCTCAAGCAGGGATGAGGTGAGGGTGTACCCTCAGGCATTTCTAGTTTTGTCATCGGCAGGCTTGACAGTTCAGACAGAGAGAACTCGTGGCACCGGGAGACCATCATTGGGTGCAGGGCACTGCATTTTCAAGTTTTCTTGTCCCACAGTCCTCAGGAGCCATGCGTGGAAGGGCTGCATGGGTACACACTCAAGGATGATGTCATCTGCAGCTAGCGTGGCTCCTCCCTTCCCTAATCATGTCGAGCCCTATTGTTTCCTGCACCCAGGGGGCAGTACAGCAGTTTCTTGCATCCAGGGGGCAGTAATAATAAATAATAATAATAATAAACTTTATTTATCTACGCCTTTCTAAAAACCAAGGCGCATTACAATAAAATACAGAATAAAAACATACTAAAACATAATAAAACTGAATTAACAGCGGGACAATTAATAGGCATCCAAATTATATACAAATGCCTTATTCCATAAGAAAGACTTTAGGCCTTTTTTAAAACCCTCCACCGTCATGCACTCTCGAATCCAACGTGGTAGAGAATTCCAGAGGATCGGCGCCACGAACATAAAAGCTCGGGCACCGGAAGATTTTAAAATGACCCTTGGGATCTCTAGCAACCCCTCGTTGGCTGAGCGAAGTGGTCGCGTCGGGCGGTAAGGCACCAGAAGCTCTTTCAGGTAATCCGGGCCCAACCCGTGTAGGGCTTTATAAGTCAGGAGACCGACTTTAAAGGTGATCCGCCACTGAATTGGCAGCCAGTGCAGGTCTCGGAGCGCCGGTGTAATATGAGAAGAACGAGAGGTCCCCATTATTTATTTGTTTATTTGGAAACAATCAGAATTACAACCCTTTGAGTCACAGACTCTTTTGCAAAGGCTCCACGTCGGTAATCATTAACAACCAGGCTGCCGAGTTCTGCACTAGCTGCAAGCGGCGGATATCAACCCCAGGCAGTCCAAAGTAAAGGGAGTACAGCAGTGCAAGACGGCCCCCCCAGGGAAGGAGAGTGTGCTCTTGGATGCTCGACCTGGGGTTGTCCCAAACCCTGGGTCACCGGCGTCTCAAACAAGTGAGCAAAAGCAAGAAGAAAAAGAGACCACTGTGGTTCTTGAAAGAGGAGGCAGAAAAGGTAACGGGCTAAAAGGGTTGCATTTAGAAGTTACATGGAGATGCAGAGAGAGGAGGATAGAAAGTTGTATCAGGGTAGACAAAGGGAAGCAGGGAAAGCATTAAGAAGTGCGAGGGCACAAACTGAAGAGAGAATAGCCCAGGTGGTAACAAAACGGGCTAAGACATTTTTTTTGGTGTATAAGCAAAAAGAGAAAGATCAGGGGAGGGATTGAAAGGTTAAAAAGGGAAAGGTGGGGACTGTGCAGAGGATGACCAGGAAAAGGCAGACATCCTGAACAAATACTTCTGTTCAATGTTCACAGAGGAAGGAGAAGTGGAGGGGCCACAGAAAAGTAACATGAGCTTTTTTTTTTGGGGGGGGGTCTTTTTCGTGGGAGAGAGTTCTGAAGGGACTTGCTAATCTGAAAGTGGACAAAGCAATAGGGCCAGGCAGGGTGCATCCAGGATATTGAGGGAGCTCAGGAAGGTACTGGCTGCACCTCTGACAGTCCTGTTTAACAGTTCATTAGAAAATGGGAGTGGTTCAAGAGGACTGGAGGAGGGTACCTGTAGTCCCACTTCACAAAAGTGGTAGCAGGGAGGAGGCTGGCAATTATACGCCAGTCAGCCTGACATCGGTGGTAAGAAAGTTAATGGAATTATTGCTGAAGGAAAGGGTTGTGGAGTATCTCAGATTCAGTGGGTTAGAAGACCTGAAGCAGCATGGCTTCGGGGCGGGGGGTCATATCAAATGAATCTGATAGATTTCTTTGACTGGGCGACCAAGGAATTCGATTTTGGGTGGAGCGGTGGACATGGCCTACCTAGATTTCAATAATGTTTTTGACACTGTTCCACATAGGAGACTAGTAAGCATGCTGGGTAACTTAGGAGTGTGTCCAAAGATGGTAAACTAAGTAAGACATTGGTTAGGGGTAAGCAACAGAGGGTGTTGGTAAATAAAGTTCATTCCAAGGAAGGGACAGTGATGTGCAGGGTGCCTGAGGGATCAGTGTTGGGACCAGTTCTGTTTAATGTCTTTATAAGTGACATTGCAGAGGAGGTGGAAGAAAAAGTCTGCCTCTTTGCAGATGACTCCAAAATCTGCAGCAGGGTGGACACTGTAGGAAGGGTGGAAAGGATGAGCAGAAATCTGTGAAAACTCGGAGTTATCAAGAGTATGGTAGCTGGGTTTCATTGTGAAAAAGTGCAAAATAATGCACTTTGGGCACAGAAATCCTCAGTTGGAGTGATATTGACGACCACCAAGCAGGAAAGAGATGCTGGGTAATCATATTGGATTACCTAAAAGTGCCGAGATAATTCAACAAGGCAGTTGGGATGGCTAGTGGGATGCTGGAGTGCATAGGGAGGGTTATCACCAGCAGAAGGATGAAGGTGGTATTGCCCCTGTATAGATTGTTGGTAAGACCCCACCTAGAGTATTGTGTCCAGTTCTGGAGACCACACCTCTGCAAGGACATAGGCATAGGGAGGCTGTCCAGAGAAAGGCAACTAAAATGGTGCAGGATCTGCATGAAAAGCCCTACGAGCGGAGACTAGAGGACCGCGATATATACACCGTGGAAGAGAGGAGTGGGGGGATGTGATGGAGATCTTTAAATACATTGAGGGAATACATAAGGAACAGAAGGGAAGTATTTTTCTGGGAAAAATTAAAAAGGTGCTCAAGAACAAGGGGATGTGCTATGAAGCTGGAGGGGGGCAGATTCAGGAGAGATGTGAGGAAGTACTTCTTCACAGAAAGAGTGGTGGTTTCCTGGAACATCCTTTCCGGGAAGGTGGTGGGGCAAAAAAAGCAGTGGCATTTGAGAATGTATGGGACAGGCATAAGGGAATCCTAATGGAAAGGGGGGGAGGAAGAAAGCCAGCGATCAAGTAGAATCCACGGTGATACTGTGGGTAGGGAAAAATGGGCAGGCTGGGTGGGACAAGCAGTCCTTATCTGCTGACAAATTCTATGTTTCATAGGGCTGCCTGAGCTGACAAACACTTCTGACTGGTTGACACATCGCTTTCTGACAATGTCTTCATGCCCGTGCAGGTTAAAGGGCAGCAACATGGCTGCTGATTTGTAGTCTCAGAGGCAGTCTTTACAAAAGTCCTGATTTACACAAAGTATTCAGTCCACACTGGATCACACCTGAGCCAGTCCTATACGGGTGCACACACTCATCCTGTGCAGTGAAGAAGTAAGAAACTTATTTTTGTCTTTGTTTTCCACCAGCCTGCCCCCATCTGGACTGGTCCTCAAAGCCTTATCCCCTGATATCCCTGGGTCTTACCTTATTCCATTTTCCTCACTGCAGGACCCTGTTCAGAGGTGCTGGGCCACCATCTATCCACGGTTGGAAGTGTTTTTCCCGGGCCCACACATGTGCAATGATTCAGTGCACATGCTACATTTCCACAGAGATGCCCTGATGTCCAGGTGTGGTCTTACTGAGCTGTCACCCAGATTGCTCCAGGTGACAGCCCACCAGCAGGACATGCGCTCCGAGGTAGGGGAGCTGTCTCACGGACACTTACTCCTTCCTCCCCAGCCATCCCATGCAGGACCTGAGTCCATTCCTGAACCCCAGCCGCTGGTGTAGCAGGCGGTAGCTCTCACCACCATGCTACTGAGCTTGATCAGGTGACTTTTGACCCAGTCGCAGCCATGTCAGTGTTGGCTCTGTCGTTGGTAAACACCTTTGATGTCTGAGCAAGTTAAGGTGTCTTAAAGGTGTAGTAGCCCATAGGGGTGACAGTATGACAATTATTTCCCTCATGCTCCCCTGTCCTTTCTAAATTATCCTGTCTTATAGCTTCCTTAAATGCATACCAATTTCTCCTTAAACCCTGATATTGCCTCTGCCTCCACAACCTTATCTGGAGTTTGTTCTACCCATATACTACCCATTCTGTGATGCAGTATACAAATATTGACCGGAGCTGGTGGATATGGAGGGAAAACATTGACCCTGAGGGTTAAATTATTGACTGACAAGAGTTATATTGCAGTATGACTATTGGAAGTCAATACTTCATGTTGAGGGTTCAACATATTCCCACTATCACTCATAAACATTGGTCAGTATCTGCTTTATTGAACTTGGACTCTAACCCTATTCTATCCAACAGACCTTCTACAATTACATACCACCCCACCCACCATATTCCCAGCATGGCAGTTCTTGAGATGAAAGAAGCCATCTCCTTCAGTTTGGCCCCTGCAGCACTCAGGCAAGAGACACTGTGGCCACCACTGTTGCCACATGCAGACACACACTCCCTCTTTGTTGCCCTTCTGGGACTGCTTGTCAAGTTAAAGAGGCTTGGCTGGAGGGCACACACGCATGTCTTCTTTGCCCAAGTTGTAAATTGTTAGTCTCCCGCAGCATGTTCTGGTGTCAGTAGTGCTGCCAGACCACTGGGCAGGTGGTGGGGTCGGGAATGACTATAGAGTCAGCGGCATTGGCATTGTTTCCAAACCTGAGGACAGACAAAGGATAAGGAGCAAACACAAAATTGGCATGTTTGATGGGGGCTTGGAACAAATACCATGCTGGGTAGGAGAGTGTGTGTGTTCTCAGGCTGGCACGTCCATTGTATGTAGCCAGACAGTGGTTTCGAACTACTGCCCATTGCTATGAACTAATGCCCATTGCCAAGAGTAGGCAGAGCAATAGCACCATTTATGTTTGGTCTTGTTACCAGGTTTTGGACAATCACAGGTCAGAATTTGGAACCAATGTTCAATAATTTCTGTGTCTTTTTTGAGCCTTCCCCTTCCACCTTAAGCCCTGATCAGTCACGGACATTTTTTGTTTCACAAATTAGGTAAAGTTGCTGTGTCCACCCAATAGAACCCTTTTATGAAATAAAAAGTATCTGTCATGTTCTCCCTCTCCCTTCTACTATCCAGTGAATACATGTTAAGACTATTCAGTCTTTCTTCATATGTTTTGCCTTCTCTTGCTCCCACCTCTGGTGCTCACCAACAGTTCAAGTCCTTTGGTGGGAGTAATGTAGTGTTGACAGCAAGGCTGGGGCTCCATGAAGCTGAAAGATAAGACCCAAAATGGGGGGGGGGGCTGAGTTACATATATTAAAAGAGGCAAATCACCCTGTCAGGTCAGTGCTAACATATAGAATAATGGCTGGGTAGGTCATTGTAATGAGAATTTTACACACCCTCGGTGTGAGATGCCACATAAACACAGAGAGCGAAGCTTGAGGGGTTTATAATGGCATCCCACTCAGAGGGTGTGTGTAAAATTCAAGTTTTACACACCTACCCCGCCTTTAAGTTATATAATTGCTGGGGAGCATTTTTTCGCCACAGCAGTTCTGTAAAATAAAGATGCATCTGTTGTCAGCTGCAGTCCGACCGGGATGAAACGTGGTCTGTGGTCAGAAGTGGCTGGAAACTTCCCCTTTTTTTAATGCAAGTTATGTAGTGGAGGCAGTTCATGAAAGAGCCAGTTACTTTTTTTTTTGATTATTTAACTTACCACTGAGTGCGAGTTGCGGTGAAGTGTCGGCCGTAAGTTATGGTGGCTGGTGCTGAGGAAGGGAAGACTGGAGGTTGGCACATGCATGGAGCGTGGGAAACCTGGTGCATGTTTGCAGTCATAACCAGCTGGTTATAATGGCAAATTATAACTGGGGTTTCCCTTAAAGAAAAAATATGACCCAGTGATTATATCCCTATCAATGATGGCTGTAAGAAAAATGTATTTCTTTTCCTCTATGTTCATTGCTCCAGTCGCTGACTCTGGAGGCAAGTTTACCTTGTGTCAGTTTAGTGACTGTGCTTCCACCGGTTGTGTCAGTCAGCCTTTTTTGTTATTGCAAACATTTCCTTTTTTTCTGTATAGGTTGTATGCACCTTGTCACTCGAGCTGCCCCCTTCAGACCAACCCCCCAGTCCCATTACCCCCAGCATCTCCAGGGCTTACCTTCCCGCGTACATTCTCTGCCACAGGGCTGCGGTGTTGCCCGGTCACAGGGTGTGGAGCCTGTGGAGGGTCGATCATTACCCGCAGTCTAGGATTTTTTCCTCCATTTTTCTCCCCTTCATCCCAGTTGCTAGGGCGCACACACCCTACATGTGTAGGTGGACGCGCGTGCATGCTTGTGGAAGTCCTACAGCACCCTCCCGTCTCTGGCACCCATCAGACCCACACTACCCTCAGGCCTCCACCCTTGGGCAGTCGTTCGAGAGCACCAGTTCTCCTTCCCCAGGAGAAGAGGGCAGTCCTCTGGATGTTCGATCCTCTCCCTCTACAGCTGACCCCCCCCCCGACAGCCCACTCACACCGCGAACATGGGTCATCAGCGTGGCAGGAGGTAAGATACAGATGCCTCAGTCATCCACGCCACTGGGCCAGCTGCAAACATTTCTGATAGTTGTAACTGGCATCACAGCTGTACCAATTTCTTGAAGGTCTCAACTTGGAGCTGTTCAGGCATGTGACAGAGAGAGAAGAGGAAGTGTCTCGCTCTCTCTCTCTCTCTCTCTCTCTCTCTGTCAGTTGCTACAGTCATGAGAGAGTGCCCAAGCACACTGTTGGTCCCCCCCCGCCCCAGAACACTGGCTGATGATATCATCCATAAGCCCACCTTCTGCTGGTGGCATGAGGAGAGGATGGAATTAAGGAGTACTCCCTAGGATTTTCATCACTGAGTGTTGCTCTTTCATCTGCGTATGTAATGCTGAGACTGTCACTTCCACAGACCACTGTGGGCAGCATGATGAATTCCTACCTGGCTGCTGCTGTCCTCAGAAACTGCATTTCCTGAATCACTGCCAGTCACATAATGACGTTCACACAGTATTTAAAATGTTGTCTTTCGCTTGTCTATGGCGTGTTTCAAATGTCTGAAAAACTGTTGTCAAAAAATATAAAAAATAGTAACATATCAAGACGATTTTCTGTATTTTTTCTCATAACCCTGCCCAGAAATTATACACAGTTCTCTACATAGTACATGGTTCAGACATGGGTGTAGGCAGGCATACTCCAAGCACTTCAAGGTGTGCAATTTTATTTAAGGGGGGATACCATGAAAACTAACAAAGAAAATACTGAACCTTTCTGTAATTTTATTCATAGGAGTCAAAACTAGAAGAACTGGTCACTAATACTCTCTTTGCATCCCAAGGACACTACAACTTTACAGGCTCTTGGCTGGTATGCGGGTGTCTTAGGGAACAATGCATGGCATGTATATTTGCCCATGCATGGCAACAACCACTGTCATGAGATACAAAAGTTGTATTTATTGTGCCAAATGAGGCAAGAAACACAGTCCTGGTGTACATTTGTATCGTGTCTGGCTACACCGGGGTAGCTCACCTTAACAAGGGGGTGGGGTAGCAGTGAGTCCACTTGGTGTGCAGTTCTGAAATCCCTGGCTACACCCCTGGGTTCAGAGTGTGTTGTGTAAGGAAGGTCATACACTTTCAGATGCTGTTGTACCACAGTGGCAGGGTTCATTTCAGATATTTATCTGTGTGGGACACTGACCAACTGGGTATAAAAAGAAAGAGTCAAATGAAAAAAAATGTCATTGTTCAGCTGAGCCCAGATTCATAAAACTGCAGTTTAAAACCATTACAACAGTGAGCAGGTTGTCCCCAAGGTAGAAGAAAGGGGGGGTCAGAATTAAAGATTGTGTGGCAATTGTCTGAATCCCCCACTCTGAAATGAATAGTGCAGTGGTGATATCAGAATGCTGTTGTACCACAGTAACTGTGTCACTACTGGCTGGGACACAGCAGCACAGGATCCCACGTCTATTAAGATTCATCATGCTTACCTAGCCTGCAGATTACTCATAATGAAGACATCAGCAAGATTGAAAACACCGCAAGAAATCTGTTTGTTAAAAGAGGAACTATTAGAAATGTTGCCAGCTCATATAGCTGTTACGTAAATGGCAATAAATGTTTTTAAGCTGATCTTTTTGCTTGCTGTTTTCCATTTATATTTAACCACAGTTCAAGACAGAGTTAGAAAGTGGGTAAATAAATTAAAACAAGCATGTGCATATACTTCCTTCTTGATGTGTATAATGTCATCTCACCCCTCAGTGAAAACACAGCCTTATTATGTATGATTGACCATACATTATTCTCTGTCTATATCTCAGAGTATACCATGCAAAACACTTATTATGAACCTAAGACTTTCTTTTGAGGAAAAAATGCATAAAACACCAACAGAGTTTTAATTTGTAGGGACTCCCACCAGATGATTTGGGTGCTGCAAATGCCTTCATGTGCAAACAGTTTTTGGTACTAATCCCTTGCTAAATAGACAGGTAAAGTCAACAGTGTCATCTGTCTAGCTTTTTTATTTGTCCAAGACTGCCTGCACAACACATGAAGAGAACATATGGCAAAGGAGACTTTTCCTCTGTCAGACCTAAAGCAATTACGAGAGGCAGCAGGACAAGGAGGCGGAGCCTTTCTGCTCACTACAGTCTCCAGCCCCCTTTTCTGTTTCTGTCTCTCTCTCTGCTCTCTCTCAGAGTAGGAGAGACAGTTTCCTCGAAGCCCTGCTGCTGAGGACTAAGCTGCAGTCTGAGGTGTCCACGACCACGGTGCAGCGATCGAGGGGCCAAGAAAAAGCCACTTGGTGCCATGGGCCAGCTGTGCTGCTTCCCCTTTTCAAGAGCAGAGGATAAAACCAGTGAGTACTGATCAGCAGTGTACACAGCAGTTGTGTGCCAGCTCCTATCTGGTGTGTGTGTGCTTAGGTTTGCAGGCGAAGAGACTGTGTGAGAAAGGGAGAGAGAGAGAGGGAATGGGGTAGGGGGAAAGACTTTCTATAGACAAGGGATGGGGCCAACCTGCTTTTTGATTCTAATGGACGCTCCCACTTGAAAGTACCAGCCTTTGAGACTTTGTCCTTGATTCTGCCATCGCTTTTGAGAGCACACAGTACAGATTTATTGCTTCTGACAACAGAGGAGAGAGAACTTGCCTCTGATTTCAGGGCTTTACTGCTGTACAGTTTTATGGCTGTGTCCCAGTAGCTCTAAAAGATGGCTGTTTAAAACAGATTCTGTCTTATTGTTAATCATTTTTGCTAGTTTGTAGCACCTGCTTTAGCATTTTTCCCAACTTCATTTTTACAGTCGAATGGCTTGATTTCATTTTAAAGAAAGTGGGGTGCACTGCGTGCAGGAAACCTGGAGGAACTTGGATTAGGAATGCAGCACTTTTGAGCCTAGTGGGGGGCCCTGTACCTGTGTAAACTCGGACCCTCTGTAGAATTCTTCTTATTTAATGCAAGCCTTTACTGAGCCACAAGGTTAGAGTTTGGAAGGAAGGTGAAAAGAGCATAGTAATGCAAGGAACCATGATGGTGTTAGATATCATCACGGAATGTGTGTTTCACTTTGTTCACATCAAGTAGGGGGTCAGCAGTGCTCCCAGATTGCTCTGGCATTTTCCCTGTAATTCCCCGACAATTTTCCTGTGTTTTCATGTTGATTACATTATTTCCTATGGAAGCAAAATTGCTCTATTTTCCCATATAACCAATGTAAGTCTGTGGGAACAGTTCCTGAAAATGGCTCCATTTCCCTGTAAAATGCAGGAATCCCTGTAGATCTGGGGGCATGTGGGGTGGAGTGGATCAGTGATAATGAATACAATGCAATATTTCTTTTATTTTGCCATTTTTGGAGGGGGGGGTGTTGGCCTGGTTAAAGACATTAGGTGGTGTTGCTATACACCATGTCAAAGTTACACTTTTTTGCTCAGTACATGATGGGCAGCCAAACTGTAATAATCTGCAGAATTAACCAGGGCTGGCATTAAAGATAGACAAGGCAACTGCCTAGGGACCGCCCCAGTTGTAAAGGGGTGCCAGATCAGCAAATCCTTGTTTTCTGGTGGTCAGTGCCTACCGGGGGGTGGGGAGGGGTGTGGAGGAGAGAGACTGGAGAGGGCATCAATATAGAGGTTGCCTAGGGGTGCTTCAAGACCTAAAGGACAGCCCTGAAAAAAAAACTCTAGGTTGTCATGTTTGGTTTTGAGTTACATGGTGACACTCCATGCCTCCTGTTGGAGAAAATCAGTATGGTATTCAGTTATTTTTGCTAGGGGAAAAAATCAGTTTTTGTAGGCAGCAACATGAGTGTGAAACCAAAATTAAAACAAGGACATGGCATCTGTCATGAAATGTGCTTGTTTTACCACAACTATAACAACACTGTGAATGTTATTAATATCAGGACACCCCACTTGTGTCACCATCCCCCAGAAATCTGGGCCATTATTTTGTATGTTTTTATGCGCAACACCGTATTAATCTCATGTCATCTACATAAAACATTTCTGGTAGATGTATAATGTGGTGGTAAATATAGCAATTGGAAGAAATAGGGATTGATATACTGGTTTTGGATGTAGGTACTTTGATAGTGGCAGGTTCACAGAATTGGATGGATCAGGACAAAGATTACAAATCCAATAAAGCAAGCATTTGTCAATGCCGAATGTTGATTGCGCTGGTGTGTTGAGCTCGCTCACTGCCCCTCTGTCACTCGCTCAGTCTGTTTCTCCCGGTGCTGCAAACTGCTGTTTTGTACTGGGCTCCTGCCTGCATTGGCGCCTTGTTCTGCCCACTAAGAAATCCGCAGCTGTCCCGACAGAGCTGCGTTTAGGTGGCTCACTCCCCCTGTCTTACTCACTCATTCCGTTTCTACCGGTGCTGCAGGCTGCCCTTTTGTACTGGGCTCCTGCCTGCATTAGTACCTTTTTCTGCCCACAAAGAAATCCACAGCTGTCCTGACCGAGCTCTGTTGAAGGCGCTCACTCCCCCTGTGTCACTCACTCATTCTGTTTCTCTTGGCACTGCAGGCTGCCCTTTTGTACTGGGCTCCTGCCTCTGTTGGTGGCTTTTTCTGCCCACAAAGAAATCTGCAGCAGTCCCAACACAGGTCTGTTGAGTCTGCTGAGTCCCCCTCTCTCACTCACTTGTTCCGTTTCTGCCGGTGCTGCAGGCTGCACTTTTGTACTGGGCTCATGCCTGCATTAGTACCTTTTTCTGCCCACAAAGAAATCCACAGCTGTCCTGACAGCTCCATTGAAGGTGCTCACTCCCCCTGTGTCACTCACTCATTCTATTTCTCCTGGCACTGCAGGCTGCCCTTTTGTACTTGGCTCCTGGCTCTTTTGGCGCCTTTTTCTGCCCACAAAGAAATCTGCAGCAGTCCCGACAATGCTCCATTGAGCTCACTCAGTCCCCTTCTCTGACTCGCTCATTCCGTTTCTGGTGGCGTTGTAGGCTGCCCTTTTCTATTGGTCTCCTGCCTGCGTTGCCGCCATTTGCAGCAGTTACAATACAGCTCCATTGAGGTCATTCACTCCCCCTCTCTCACTCACTCATTCTGGTTTTTCTGCCACTGCAGGCTGCCATTTTGTACTGGGCCCCTGTGTGCACTACTGCCTTTTTCTGCCCACAAACAAATCTGCAGCAGTCTCAACAGAGCTCCGTTGAGCTCACTCACTCCCCCTCCCTAACTCCCTCATTCTGTGTCTCCTGCCACT
The DNA here is from genome assembly GCA_016271365.2 of Neoceratodus forsteri. Lineage (NCBI taxonomy): Eukaryota > Metazoa > Chordata > Ceratodontiformes > Ceratodontidae > Neoceratodus > Neoceratodus forsteri. The sequence continues at coordinate 1,738,020,630 of CM057449.1, forward strand.
GCAGGCTCCCCTTTTGTACTGGACTCCTGCCTAAATTGGTGGCTTGTTCTGGCCAGGAAGAAATCTGAAGCAGTCCCGACACAGCTCCATTGAGCTCGCTCACTCCCCCTCTCTCACTCACTCATTCCGTTTCTGCCCAAACTGCAATCTGGCCTTTTGTACTGGGCTTCTGCCTGTGTTGCTGCATTTTCTGCCCACAAAGAAATCCGCAGCAGTCACAATAAAGCTCAGTTGAGCTTGCTCACTACTGCTTTGTTACTCACTCGTTCTATTTCTCTTGGTGCTGCAGGCTGCGCTCATGTACGGGACTGCTGGCTGCGGTGGCACCTTTGTCTGTCCACAAATAAATCCACAGCTGTACCGACAAAGCTCCATTGAGGTCACTCAGTCTCTCCCTTTCACGCACTCATTCTGTTTGTTCTGGCACTGCAAGCGGCCCTTTTGTACAGGGCTCCTGCCTGCATTGGTGCCTTTTTCTGCCAAAGAAATCCGCAGCAGCCCTGATAGACCTCTGTTGAGCTCACTCAATCCCCCTGTCTCACTCACTCGTACTGTTTCTACCCCCCGCTGCAGGCTGGCCTTTTCTACTGAGCTCCTGCCTGCATTGACACCTTTTTCTGCCCCCAAAGAAATCTGCAGCAGTCCTGATAGCGCTCTGCTGAGTTCGCTGACTCCCCCTCCCTCCCTCACTCACTCTCTCTCGTTCTGTTTCTCCCAGTGCTGCAGGCTGCCCTTTTGTACTGGCCTCTTGTGTTGGGGCCTTTTTCTGCCCACAAACAAATCTGGAGCAGTCCCAACAGAGCTCAGTTGAGCTCGGTCACTCTCCCCTATCACTCGTTCCATCTTAATCTATCCCAAACACTGATGTCCCACAGTGACTGTGCTATTCTCCGTCAGGAGTGCAAAAACATATTTTAGCCAGGATGTGAAAAATGACAGCTGTACTGTTTATAAGGAGGTGTGAAAAATTGCCATTGTTGAAAATGTGGCATGACAGTATTACTAATCTGCAAAGTTACAAGGGTGTGTGGAACGAGTGCAACGCAAATCATTTGATAAGCTATCATCACCAGATTTTCGAAATAGGCATTTTAGGACCTCTGCTCGTGAACAGAATCGCTGTCATGTTATTACTCTGTCCCGGACAGTGATTTTTCCACAGCGACCGCTGTATTCTGCGCTGAAACTGTGAAAACGCATTTCGGCCAGGATGGGGAAAAATGACAACTGCACTGTTCAAAAGTAGGTGTGGGAAAATGGCAATGTTGAAAATCTGGAGTGAAAATATTATACATTCGCGAAGTTACGAGCGTGTGTGCAAACTGGGCAACACACACTTGTAACAGTCATTTTATGGAGTATTGTTACCAGATTTTCAACATAGCTATTTTAGGACCTCTACTCATGAACAGTGTCACTGTCATTTTCTTAATTTGTCCTGAACACTGATTTCCAACAGCAACTGCGCTGGAAGTGTGAAAACACATATCCACCAGGATGTGAACAATGACAGCTGTATTGTTCACAAGGAGGTGTGACAAAATGCCAGTGTTGAAAATCTGGAGTCAAAATATTGCAGATTCATGAAGTTACGAGTGTGCGTAGCAACTGCGCAGCGTACGCTCGTAAAACAGTCATTTTTGGGATTTTTTCCACCAAATTTGCAACATAGACTTTTTGAGAGACCACCTCATGAACACTGGTACTGTCATTTCGTTACTCGGCTCCTAAAGCTGATTCCATGCAGTGACCGCAAAATCACCTTTCAGGGCCAGTTAACGCCATGACAGTTCAAGCATTCAGGAGGAGGGGGTCCCAAAAATCCCATGTTGAAAATTTGGTGAAAAAATTCCCAAAAATGCCTGAGATATGCACTAAAGTTGAAAAACCCTGTTCATTACATTATACAGCTTACCAGCATTTCCTCAGTTCGTAGTTGGCTTTGAAGAGTGCAGACGTGTTCCTGGTCCACCAAAGATCATCGCACCGGACTCCGGAGGTAAGTATGGGGTGAGGGGGTTGTGGGGAGGCAGGGTATGCAGTGGGTGGGCAGCATGGAGACTACGAGGGACTGTTTTCTGCTTTTCAGGGGGGAAAAGGCAAAAGACTTTGCAGGACAGTTTTTTCTTTTACAGGGGCATGTGGCACGCTGGGATGGGCTCCCAGCGTGCCACCAACAGCTTTCTTTGGGGGAGGCAGAAATAGCCGACAGGGGATTGGGCACCCCCCGTCGGCACACAAAGGGGGTCATTATGCCGATGGGCACTGGGCACCCGTCGGCAGGAATAACCATGTGGGGGGCACCAGTGGCTTTCTGTTGGCGGGGGACAGCAATAGCCAGGGGATTGGGCACCCTGTCGGCACACTAAGGGGCTTCATTATGCCGACGGGGATTGGACACCCCGTCGGCAGAAAATGAAAGCACGGGGGAGGGTGACAGAATGCCGGCAGAGTCGACTCCCCGTCGTCAAAAAATGAACGGGCATCAGCAGACGGGATTGGGACCCCTCAGCACATAAACATGGTGGGGGTTATAAATGTTTAGAACATGGCGGCAACCCGCCACCATGTTCTCAAACAATATCCGGCTTGCTAGATCCACCCTGCAATGACGGGTCGCTCCCTCATTGCAGCAGATGGCTGATGCTGCAATGACGAGGTGGCCCCTGATTGCAGCAGCTGATTTGTCACAAGTTGGTGCGAATGTTCCAAACTTGTGTCACCAGCAGCCTGCAACAGCATTGGGGGAAGCGGAACAAGCCTTTGCAGGCTGTAGGGGCATTGGCCACAACAGTGCCTTGCCTCCATAGCCTGCTTCTCAACAAGCTGTGCCAATATGTTTCTTGAGCTGCGCGCAATCAACATAAAAATCAAACATAAAAAATTCCTGATCAGATGGCAGCCGGGGATGCTCTACTCTGTGCAGGGAGAGAATGAAGAGGGCAATAGTTCATCTGCAAATTGAGTGCTACAAGCAAAACACTGATCCAGATGCTGCTGAAGGGAGAAGAGAGTGAGACAAAATTGACAGGAAAGCCAATTGGACAGACTCCAAATAGGGAGGTTTTACTACCAGGGGTGGGAGGGGAGAGGCGGGGGGGGGAGTGGGACGGGGACTGGAGAGGCACATGGAAAATGATGAGGAACAGCAGGCTGCAAAGTTGAAATGTTTCGTCTTTATTGCTACATGTTACAAATGTTCAAAGACAAGACAAAAACCCATACAGTATCATCATATTATGCTAGTGAAAGTGTCTGTATAGTAAATATATAGTGACATAAGTGGATAACCCATACACTGTGATATCAAGTAGACAGTACAGTGATGGGATAACTATAAACTATTTTAACTTATGCTTTTACAGAAAACACAACACATGCATAAATAGGGTGCCGGGGGTAGCATCTTTCAGAAAAGATGTCTAAGAACGAGGGGGCATGACGTGAAGTTGGAAGGGGGTGGACTAAAGGGTAGTGTGAGGAAGTATTTCTTCACAGAAAGGGTGGTGGATGCATGGGATAGACTCCCAGTAGAGGTGGTGGGGGCAAACACAGTGGGGGAATTCAAGCATGCATAGGACAGGCATAGGGGAACCCCCTAGCAGTAGGACCGAGGAGGTAAAGCTGGAGATCAAGTAGGGTCTGTGGCTTTTACAGTAGGCAGGGGAAATGGGCAGACTAGATGGGCCTAGAGGTCCTTATCTGCTGTCAATTTCTCTGTTTCTAAGCCAGAAAGCCATTTTTAAGGTATTCACAAATACATGCATTATACAAAACACTTGGCCATAAAAGAAACAAGGTTATACAAGTCAGACAGATACCAGTATATATGGCAAGGCACTTTTATTTATGTAGGGCCCATTCCCAAGGGCTCAGGGCACTTAATATTAAAATAAATAAAACTCGGAAACATTAAAATACATACAGAGGTACTTATCCAGCATAAATTAATCATCAGGTCCATGTGCTTATTCAAAAAGATGGCTTTTCAAGCCCCATTTAAATGCCTTCACTGAGGGGTAACTCCTAAGATAGTATGGCATTGACTTTTAAATTACAAGTACGACCAATGAGACAGTGTTTGTCCTGAAAGATGCTGTTGGCCATTGTTGAGAGAGTGTATTACCACTCTGTCATCCTATTTAGATCCTTAGCTGTACATAACACATTAGGGTAAATCATTAATCTGATAATGGTTTCATACATAAAAGAATGTATTTGCTGCAGCAAACAGCCTTGGACACATTTTCAGGTGTATGAGTTAAATGCGAATCTGAAACACCAGTGACCGTCTTTAAGAGATGAGATTTTACTGGTTTTGCATTGAACATATTCTTTATTTTGCTATCTGACTGATGATCGGGACAGCTGAGCTTACACTGTCAGAAGGGTAATTTATCACCTTGACAAATAATTGCCAAGTGTTATGAATTTGTAGTTTGTGGGCACCCGTAACCTGTTGGCATCAGGATGTCTAATTGTTAATGTGCTATTTCTTTCTGTGGTCTCGTGCTTGTCTGGCTGATGAGATTCAGACAGCAGGAGGAGTTTCAGATGTTGACTAAATGAAGACACATGAAGCACTTTGAGGTCTAGCCAGGCTTGTTTTTAAATTATCTGCTTTTGAATTGGCAGCCAGTCTGCTTGTGTAAAATCCATCTGAGTTTCTTTTACAGTGCTGTTGAAGACAGCAGCAGCAGCTCTGTCTACAGAACTCTTAAGGCTGAAGGCCAAAGGCTCATGAATTTAGCACCCAGGTTATGTTTCCTCCCAAGCTTTCTTAAGAGGCATGCTCACGAGAAGAAAAAAGAATCAAAGGGATATGTACAGTATATTCCTTTCTACTGCAGGTTATAAGTCTCCTACAGTGCTGTTCCTTTAAAAAAGCCCCTGTTTCATCTCCAGCATCATCATCCGTGACCCATCTTTCTCTTTTTACCCTAAAATATGCACACAGATGGGTGTAGCCTTTGGTCGCCTTTCATGTCACTTTGCAGATTTTGTGTGGAAAATCAATTGGCTACAAGAAGCCCTCAGTCATTCACCATAGCATGCTAGCCATTTTTACCTAGTGTTCCATTTGTTATTGTCCTTTTCTCGTAACCCTTACCCATCCCTTCCCCCAAAAAATATTCATTGCTGTATTGATCCTTGTACAACAAAATGCACATAATAGGTTATTTGATATATTTTATTGGACCAAGAGAGAGAGACTGTTGGTCCAATAAAAAGGTATCAAATACTTATTTTGCACACCCCCTCCCAATCAGAGTGCTGGCAGGTTAAAACAAAAATACCAGTACACGGGTCATTTTAGACATAACCTCTCCCATAAAATACTTACCACAAAGCCTAGCAGGGCCTCATGCCCATAGAGTCTGGGGGGGATATGTGCCCCCTCTCATTCCCATCTGTGTATTGCTTTTTGGATTTAAGTAGGGCTGCAAACGAATCATTTAATGCCCTGCCTTGCCTAATTTTTAACTGTGTGCCCAAACCCACCTCTGGAAATGTTCTTAGCATAACATTCCTTGGTCTAGGGGGTTGATTTTTAGGAGGATAAGTGGGTCTGCAGACTTCTCAGTTGTTGAAGATTTTGGGGGATTTTGGGGTCCTCATACAGTAACCTATCAAGAGACTCTGATCAATAACAGCAGTCTCGTATGTTCTCAAATTTACAATATTATCATCCGTTATAACCTTGTAACACACAGATTTGAATCCCATGCTGAGGCTGGCTGGCATGTCCAGGGAGAGGGGGAGCCGGCTACCAGTACATTCAGGTGAACCCTTCCAGATAATCCGTCAACAGCATTGGCATTTGCCATGAAGGTAGCCACTCGACCACGCCTCCTTGTGGGGGAAAGGGTGCTGGTATGGCAATCCACAATATCAGGGTGAGGGACAGGGAGCTCCAAGGTGAAGGACTTTACTTACTTAGCCCCGGAAGAACAGCAGGACTGGCAAATATCTGATCAGAGCTTATAAAAACTAACATGCATTGCAGGCCATTGAATCTCCCACTGCTGCAGCTCTTCTGATGTTGGCAGCAGGGGATTCTGGGATTTGTTGTTACAGAAAATGTTATCTTGCAAGTCAGCAGAATCGGTTTGATACAGTGTACTGTACTGCAGTGAACAGCAAGTACAACAAAATATTTTTTGCCCTTGAGTGCAAATTGGGACCAGCCCTACACTGGGCAGGGCTCTTAGTGCCACTGTTCCCTTTTAATGAATGTAAAAAAAAAAAACTGCTTCTGGTTACACATACATTTCCTGTTTATCTATCTCAGCTCACACTAACAGTGTTTGGTAAAACTCTGAAGCCAATATATGCTGAAAACAGAATCTGCTTAATAACAATGTAACAGCCCTCTGGAGGTGGCTAATTGAGAGCATCTCCTCTTAACGTAGGGTTCCAGGGCTACTCAGCTTCGCTTTGGGGGTTCTCGAACCCTAAGAAATCTCTTCAGCTGTGAAAGCTGTATTCTGTAAGTTCTGTATGTCGGGCTCCAGAGTTGTTATTTTTGCTAATCAAGAGGGTCTTCTCATGGCTTCTTAGGATCTGAGAACTGCAGAGCAAAGCTGCATGACCCTGTAACCTTAAGAAGTTGCGAGGGAATGCTCTTGATTTGCTGAGAGACCTCTCCAGAGCCCCATATACTTATAGAATGCAGCTTTTACAGCTGAAGAGAGACCTCTGAAAAGATTTATTAATGTAACCCCTAGATGGCGCTATCCCAGGGGCTACTACCCCTGCCTGATTTGCCACTAACAGGTTGAGGGGCCTGGATCCAATGGCGGGTGCCTCCACCCAGAGGTCAGGGTTTGCAATAGTTAAACTTACTTGGTCACAGCCCTCTGGGACACTGCAACCCCCCTTTCTTCCCACTAGTGGCCCACACAATATATCAGAATTACCTTCACAGTATACACTTACCCCCAGGACTATTTCCGGCACTGGGACCCCCTGTAAAATAAGATACAGTGCAACAATCACAGTACAATATTTTAACATAGATAAATACCTCAGGCAGTATAACTTTGCTGAAACAAGCAGCTCTGATTTATTTAGGGGGAATATAACAAGGACAGGGGGAAATCAGGTTAATTAGCTTATCACTCTAATAATCTACCTATGGCTTTGTGCACAGGCCTATCCCTATCAGTTACTGTCCCTGGGTACCCAAACCCTAGTGGCTAGTCCAAACCGTGGCAGCTGGTAGGGGCCCTTTCACACAGAGAAAAGGAAAATTAAACAGCAGTACAGTAATTCCATTTGGATTTAATGTGGCAATTCAACAGGGAGCGACCCTGAATTAGTACTCACGACCTCCAAATAAGATAGGGTCCTTCAATGTCAGCAGGGCTCACTTGAGGTACACAAACCTCTTCACACATTTACAGTGGCGTGAAAAAGTATTTGCCCCCCTTCCTGATTTTCTCTATTATTGCATATTTGTCACACTGGATGTTTTCAGGTCTTTAGACAAAATATAATATTAGATAAAGGGAACCTGAGTGAACAAATAACACTTTTTTTTTTACTTATTTCATTTATTTAATGAAAAAAGTTAACCAACACCAACTGGCACTGTGTGAAAAAGTAATTGCCCCCTAGTTAAATCAACCCAATTAAAGGGATAATTAGAGTCAGCTGATTGAACACAGCCAGGCTTGATTACAGCCAGCCCTGCTCAATATAAACCTCACTTATTTTGGCCCTTACCATCAGAGTCACGCTGCCAGCACAAAGATTCAACAAGCACATTATGCCATGATCAAAGGAAGTTCCTGAAAAGATCAGAAAAATTTGTTGCCCTCATCAGTCTGGAAAGGGTTACAAAGATATTTCTAAGGCTCTGGGACTCCATCGAACCACAGTGAGAGCCATAATCTCCAAATGGAGAACACTTGGAACAGTAGTGAACCTTCCCAGGAGTGAGTGGCCTGCCAAAATTACTCCAAGGGCACAGTGTAAAATCATCCAAGAAGTCTCAAAGGATCCTAAAACAACATCCAAAGAACTGCAGGCTTCTCTTGCCTCAGCTAAGGTCAGTGTTCATGACTCCACAATCAGAAAGAGACTGGGCAAAAATGGGCTTCATGTGAGAGCAGCAAGGCGGAAACCACTGCTAACCAAGAAGAACATAAATGCTCGCTCTCATTTGCCAAGAAGCACCTGGATGATCCACAAGCCTTTTGGGAAAATGTTCTATGGACAGATGAGTCCAAAGTGGAACTTTTGGACAACATGGATCCCATAATGTCTCATGAAAAGCAAACACAGCATTCCACAGTAAGAACACCATACCAACAGTCAAACATGGTGGTGGTAGTGTGATGGTGTGGGGATGCTTTGCTGCCTAAGGACCTGGATGACTTGCCATAATTAAAGGAACCATGAATTCTGCTCTGTACCAGAAAATTCTTAAGAAGAATGTCCAGTCATCCTTCCATCAGCTGAAGCTGAAGCGAGTTGGTCATGCAGAAAGACAATGATCCAAAACACAAAAGCAAGTCCACATCAGAATGGCTAAAAGAAGTAAAATTAAAGTTTTGAGAGGCCTAGTCAAAGTTCAGACTTAAACCCAATAGAGATGCTGTGGTAGGATTCCGAAACGAGCAGTTCATGCTCGAAAACCTACCAAATGTAACTGAATTAAAGCAGTTCTGCGAGGAAGAGTGGGTTAAAATTCCTCCACAGCGATGTGAAAGACTGGTATTGAATTATAGGAAGTGTTTGGTTGCAGTCATTGCAGCTAAATGTGGCATAACCAGTTATTAAGTGTAAGGGGGCAATTACTTTTTCACACAGTGCCAGTTGGTGTTGGTTAACTTTTTTTCATTAAATAAGTGAAATTAAAAAAAAAAACAAGTGTTATTTGTTCACTCAGGTTCCCTTTATCTAATATTACATTTTCTCTAAAGACCTGAAAACATCCAGTGTGACAAATATGCAATAATAGAGAAAATCAGGAAGGGGGCAAATACTTTTTCACGCCACTGTATATAAAAGAAAGCACTATACCAGGCAGGCTGCATGTGTATCCCGATCGCAATTACTGCACAATAGCCGGGAGAACACACAGCAGATTCAGTTCCTGACAGACCGAGTGCAATTTTCAGCAATTCCTCCAGTCTTCTACAGGGTGAGCCTGGTTTCTACTCTTCAGATATCCTTTGATTCTCTTCACAGGATGGATTCAGTCCTAACAAGCTGTTACACAAGCTGCAGACCGAACTCTGGGCCTTACACGTTTTTGACTAAAACTGCACACTGAAAAGCACAGGGTCCTTCCTTCTTCACTGCCAAGCTCAACTGAAACTGCAACCGACAAAACCGGCACTTCCTTTGAGTTTCTCCCAGTTCTTGACTGGATTGGCTGTCACCACAATAGACTGCTGCTGTTGGTCCAAAAGGTGCTGAAGTCTAAACTACATCTCCCAGAGTCACTGCTCATACAATCCTCTTGTGGCTGGCTCAGATTATGAGTCCAAGTTCTGATTCGTCCAAGGCACCATTTTAGAGCTAGCTTACCACACTGATTGGTCCAGTTCAGCAGTTCAAAACCAGAATGGGGAACTAGGCAGACACTGTTCTGACTGCAAAAGAAAGCAGGTTAGACAAACTGTAATTTCATAATTACTGTAAATGATTTCTGGCAAACAGTTACATCTTTCAGATAGGTTCCCTTTGCACTCCTAGTGACTGCAAAAATGGAGTGAATTGGCAGCAGCTTGAGTGGTACTCAATCAAAGAAACACACAGTCCCCCATACAAACTAATTATGTCTGCAAGCAGACAGCTCTTAAAGAGACAGTACCAGAGGTTCTAAAAACACTCACTGATAAATGGCTTAAACGCCAAACACCATTCAGGCTTGGAGCATTCAAGCAAGCTCCTGGAAGTCTTTTGGGAACCCCCATTTGCAGGGGGGTTACACCCTTCCTGGCCTTGGGAAAGCTTGACGTCCGCGTCAAGCAAGTACCCCCATAAGTTTCAACTGCAACCATATACATTTGCATTAGGCTCGCACGCGGTAATCATCAGTCAATATATCATTTTACCAAGAACACATTTCTGAAATATTGCAGTACGTCACTCTTTTACAGTATTACATACACATTGTACCATAACTCAAGTTATTACCTCTTGTACATGAAACCTGAAGAGAGGGGGCCCTTCCCTATCAGTTACCTTGGGGCTGGACGGGGCAAGGGCACCATACTTAGAGGGCAACACAAGTAACTTGGAGTTAGCACTGACGCTCAGTTTGGGCAATGAGCTCGGGGACACATAACACTCCTTTATGGACAACATTGAGAGGCAAATCCACAGGCCTCCCAAGGGAATCATAACTGAGGTGCACCACAGGCTTTACAGCTCGACCAGTCTTTCTAGGGGGAACTGTTATAGTCTCTGCACTCTGAGCCTCATTTTCAGCATTGTCCTCACTTGTCAGGGGAGTCTCCATGGGGGTAGAGAGGCTAGAACTTGGGGCACTTTCAGCTCCAGGAGTTACAGTTTCTGAGTCCACAACATTTGGCTCGCATGGAGAGCTTTCGGACACTGGCAGTGGACTGTCAGGGCACTCAAAATACTCTTCTTGTTCTGGTGTATCACCAGTCTGACCCAATCCATCATTTTCCTCCCCTGAAAGCTCAAACAGTTCAACCATGCACAATGATTCCATTTCATCTGATCTGATGCTTTGCACTTCACTTTCTGGGAGCATCGGCTCCAGGGATGAAGCTGGGGGCTTAGACAGTCCAGAAGGCCCAGCTTTGTCTCCAGTATTGACTAGGGGATTGCCCCGAAACAATTGACTCAGTTCGTAAGAAGGATAGTATTCAAAGTCACTCTCACTTTCTTCCGATATGGACTGACAGTCATGCACAACTGGGACTTGTGGAGGGGAACACTTTAACTTTGCTTCTGTAGGTGCAGACTTTCTTGATCTTTTCTTAGCAGCAGCTCTAGTCACTGGTCCAGAGGGGGCATCTTCTAGGGGCTCAGACTCAATTAAGATTCGTTCAATGGGCAGTAAATGATTTCTATGCATTGTTTTACATCTTTTGAATTATTCTCAGGCCTTACTTTGTACACTGGCAGATCATCTAGTTTGCCCACTACAATGTGAGGGAGATGGTGCCATCTGTCAGCAATCTTGTGCTTGCCATGCAGTCCCAGATTTCTTAGCAATACCGATCTCCCTCCTGGAGTTCCTGTGCTTTCACCTTTTATCATACCTTTCTTTGTTGGCCAGATTTCTTTTGGCAGCCATGGTTTGAGCCAGTTGGTACGCATGAGTTAGCTGGGCCTTTAACTTTGCACATACTGTAAATAGTTGTCAGCTTGAACCCCATCAGGAGAGACCCCAAAACACACATCTACTGGTAGTCAGCTTCTCTTCCAAACATCAGGTGGTAGGGGAGAATCCAGTGGCATCACTTTTGTGCAGTTGTAAGCATGTACCAGGGTGCTAATTTGTTGGCTCCATCTAGGCTTGTCCTTTGGGTGCAGGGTGCCTAGCATATCTAGCAAAGTGCGGTTGAAACGTTCAGGCTGTGGGTCTCCTGGGGGTGGTAAGGAGTGGTTCTGGATTTCGAGACTCCCCACAGAGAAAGCATCTCTTTGATCAGACGACTCTCAAAGTCTCTCCTTGATCAGAATGGATTCTTTGTGGAGCCCCATAGTGAACAAAAAGTTTTCTACAAGTACTTTGGCCACAGTGGATGCTTTCTGGTCTTTGGTGGGAAAGCTTGGGCATATCTCGTGAAATGGTCAGTGACCACCAGCACATTACTGATATTTCTTTGATCTGACTCCAAACTCAGAAAATCAATACAGACCAGCTCCATGGGTGCACTGGTGGTGATGTTAACAAGGGGCAGCCCTCTGGGGCAAAGCTTTCCTCTGTAGCGAGCGACTACAAGTTCGAATGTGTTGCTCCCCATCAGCCCCCATCTTAGGCCAAAGAATCTGGATCTCACCAAGTCAAGTGTTCTGTCTATACCAAGGTGCCCCATGTGGTTGTGCAAGGACCTCAGTACTGAGTCTCGAAGGCAGTGGGCAGCACTAGTTGTTGTTTGTCTACTTGTCCCCCTCTGTCTACTGTTTCTCTGTATAACAGTTTATTGATCAGTTTCAACTTAGGACCTTCTTTGTATAACAGTGCAGTTCTCAAATCAGTGGAGCGTAATTTGGACACATCTTTTCCTGCATAGAGGGCTTCTAAAGCTGCTTTTATCATGGGATCGCGGGATTGAGCCCGCCGAATACTGTCATTGTCCAGCTGAGGCAGTGCACCAATGTCTATTGCAGAAAAGTGGCAATAAGCAGCAGGTATGCAATTCTCAGAGGGTCCCAAGCAATCCACCATGCAGTCCACTGCGTCCGTGGACATTTGTTCCTCCCTGTCAAACTTCCGGCAGAGTGCCTGAATGTCAGGTTCTGCCAATCGGACCCAATCATTCTGGGGAACAGGCCTCCGGAGAGAGCATCAGCATCTATGTGGTTCAGACCTGCTCGGTATCTGAGAGCATAGTCATATGTAGATAATGCAGAAAGCCACCTATGGCCAGTGGCATCCAACTTAGCTGAGGTCTGCACATAGGTCAAAGGATTATTGTCAGTTTTTACTAGTATTTTAGCCCCATACAATACTCATGGAATTGGTCAACAATAGCCCACTTCAAAGCTAGGAACTCTAACTTATGTACAGGATAGTTCTTTTCGGATGGGGTCAGGCTTCTACTGGCAAAGGCCACTGGTCTCAGGCCATTCTCGTGCTCTTGGTACACCACAGCCCCCAACCCTTGCAAGCTAGCATCAGTGTGCAGGACGTAAGGTTTTCTTGGATCGGCATAGGCCAGCACTGGAGCATGGGTAAGTTGATATATGATCTCATGAAAAGCAGTCTCACAATCAGGAGTCCAGCGGGCCCCAAATACTTCACTCGGATGAAATACACTCTTTCAGTCTTGAGGACGCTGACTTTTGGTATTTTTGTGGGTTGGGGATACCCTTGAGTGAGTTAAGTAAAGGGCGGATCACTCTTGAATAGTCCTTGATGAAGCGCCGATAATAACCACAGAATCCCAGGAATCTTTGCAGTTCTTTTAGATTTTGGGCTGTGGCCAGGTGGTCAAGGCCTCAACTTTACTTGGGTCGGTCTCTATTCCTCGGTGGATACTATGTGTCCCACATACTTTACTGATGTTTGAAAGAATTGACACTTATCAATGGACAGTTTAAGGCCAAAGTCCTCCAGTCGGTCCAATACCTTAAATAATCTGCTCTCATGTTCCTCCAGTGAGCTGCCAAACACAATAACATCATCTAGGTATACCAGGCACTCTAGTAAGTTCATGTCCCCACTGCACGCCCATCAATCGTTGAAAAGTGGCTGGGGCACCTGAAATCCTTGAGGCATCCTCATGAATTCATAGAAGCTAAGCGGACAGATAAAGCACTTCCTCACGGTCCTCTGGGGCCATCGGGATCTGTAGTACCCATGCGGAGATCCAGCACAGAGAGCCACTTGCTCCCGTTTAGGCAGTCCAAAGCATCCTGAATGCGGGGCATTGTGTACTGATCAGGGATAGTCCGCGGTTTAAGGTGCGATAATCCACACACATCCTTACTGTTCCATTCTTTTCCTCACTACCACAATGGGGAAGCATAAGGGCTTCTGGATTCTTGTATTACACCAGCAGCTAACATCTCTTGCAGATGCCGTCTCACATCATCTATGTCAGCAGGTGCCAGGCGTCGAGACCTCTCATCGAAATGGTCTTCGTCATGCAGCCGGATATTGTGCTCAGCTCCTTGCACGCATCCTACATCCCATTCCTTTAAAGAAAACACCTGGTCTCTCTGGGCAAGCTTCTCACTGATCCTCACTTTCCATTCAGCTGGCAGCGGGAGTCACCAAATCAAACAAGTCAGGCGTTACTCTGTCATTCTTCCTTGAACTCTTGCTGCTGGGTAGCACTGCAGTGTCTGCACAATGCACATTAGCCAGGATGCAACCTCTATTCCTCGAATGTCTCTTTCAGACACATTATGAACTTGGACCATTACCCTTCTGGCATAAGCATGGGCTCTAGCGGCAAAATACTAGGCTTGACCAGCAGTCCCTCTGGCAATTTTCCATCCCTGGTGCATCCAACATTAATATTTTATTCTTAACATCCTTTCTGATACGGACCTCTCCCTGTAAGGTACACTGGGCATTTGGCGCCAGGATCAGAGACTCAGGATCCTTCTTCCATACAATTCCGACTGGTTCCTCTGGTTCTGTTTTTTCAGCATCTCTGTGCCTCATAGGCCTTCTTAATTAAAGCCGAACTCTTAAAGCTCTACTAGTCTTTGACCCCTGTTTTCATAACACAACTGTGCCAGCCTTCCGAACATATGAGCATTTGTTCCAATCAACAAAGGGACACCATCATACAGTCCAGTGGGGGACACACTAAGGCTAGGGTCTCTACTTGTTCGCCACTCAGCCACGGAGGTGGGGAAAGACAGCCAAATTCGGATATACCCGGAATAGGGGTAGGCCTTCTCACTTAACCCCCATACATGCAGTCCTTCTAATGGTTGTAAGGGTACATCTGACAAATGCTTCTGATACCAATCCTGGAACATAATTGTCACTTGGAAGCCACTGTCTAATACAGCTCTTGTAGACACTCCATTCACCTTTACAGTGGTCTCCATGGAGGGACCCACTATTCTGGACCAGTCTGGAGAGGCGGTAGTAGGGGCCTGGGCAACTGACCTTGCCACAAAAGGACGTGAATTAGCATTTTGGTGCCCCACTGGGATCATGTCGTATACCTCTTAACCACTGATTTGTTCTCCAAGCTCTCCTTGTAGCCTATATGCAACTTTGTCAGTGTCTTTTGGGACTGGCATTCCCTTTCATGTGCCCATCTTTCCCACAATTATAGCAAAACATACTTTCTGGAGTTTGAGCTGGCCGAGGCGCCACACTGGGAGCCAGGGCGGGGTATTACTAACTGGAAACCTGTGCCATCTCTGTCTGCGGCGTGATAAGCATTTGGAGACATCTCGTCAGTTTCTCCACTTCCATGGTCAAGGAATTGAGTTTGGAGCTGTTATCAGCAGGAGATACATGGGTGGGTACCCCACCCCCATAGCAGATGCAGTCGGATATAGGTCAGGGCCTGCATTGCAGGCGTGGCCTTCATAAAGGACTGTTTTTGAATTCCCGGATCTCTCTCAACAGTTCGCCCCATTGTGGCATATCTTTTCCTTGTCAGAGCACTCATTGACTGTCAACCTCTGCCCTTAACTTCACTTGATGGGTCACCCTCAGTCACTCGGTCGTAGCCACAGCTGTTGGTGCAGGTCCTCCCGAGTCGCCTTTTCTCAACTCCTCGAATTTCTCTCATTAACTCATCATGGGAGGGTGGGGTTCCAGTCGTTTGCCAGGCGTAACTGAAGCAACAGCAGTTCTGAGAAGGGGCAGACTTAAGGATTCTGTCCAGTCTGGTTCGGTCCAGTTCAATCGCTGGCAAACTACCCTTTCTGAGGCATTCTTGCAACAATTTTTCCAGCCGAGAGACATACACAGACAACAACTCCCTTGGTACTGTTGTGCATTTCTTACTCTCCACCATAGGTCCTCATCAGAATCTGGGCTCCCATACACATTCTCCAAGGCCTCAAGATAGGCCTGTGCAGTCGCCCAGGGTTACTGGCCCGTTTAGCATGGATGGTAGCCAGGGCAGGACCTCGGAGGCTCTCACTAACCCTCTTTACGCTTTTCGCTTTCGAGCATTGCCATTCTAGCACTTGGGGCAACATAGTCTATCAGGTCTCCCAGTCATCCTCCCTTGGGGGTGGGAGGTGCCAGAGAGATCCTAAACCTTCGTAAGAGTCGTGACTAATGGCAGGTGCAGAAATAGGAGTCTGCATTGGTTCAGCCACCATTACGGGTACTGGAGGCGGGAGAGGGTGTTGGGGAGGAACACCCCAGGTGGCAAGAATAGTTTCTTCAAGTCCTCCACAGTTTTCCCTCCCCAGCAACCATTTAGCAAATTTCTCCTCAAAAGTTTCAGATAGTGGTGTGGGCTCATTCCCCCGGTCTTTACTGTCTTAGTTATCACTCTCCAAGCAGTGAGGGCTCCTCTGGGGTAATGTTCTGTGGCACTTTGGAGCTATCTATGGGATCCTTAAACTCTACTAGGGCCAGGAAAGTGTGGGTGAGCAGATTAGCATGCCGACCCACCACCACAGGGTTTTGTAAACCTTCCACCTTGGAAAGTACTCCCTGCACAGTGTCAGTATTGATACCCAGGGGATGTCCAGGATAAGCATAGCATTTTGGGGTCGATCTCCTCCCAGTACACCACTCCACCAGCCGTGCACAGCCACTTCTGTCGGGTACCCATTTTTTCTTAACAGTGGTTGGTGAATATGGCCACTAGAGGACACACAATCCCAGCGGTGAGCCTCCAAGATGTAACCCTAGATGGCTATCCCAGGGGCTACTACCCCGCCTGATTTGCCACTAACAGGTTGAGGGGCCTGGATCCAATGGCGGTGCCTCCACCCAGAGGTCAGGGTTTGCAATAGTTAAACTTACTTGGTCACAGCCCTCTGGGACACTGCAACCCCTTTCTTCCCACTAGTGGCCCACACAATATATCAGAATTACCTTCACAGTATACACTTACCCCAGGACTATTTCGGCACTGGGACCCCTGTAAAATAAGATACAGTGCAACAATCACAGTACAATATTTTAACATAGACAAATACCTCAGGCAGTATAACTTTGCTGAAACAAGCAGCTCTGATTTATTTGGGGGAATATAACAAGGACAGGGAAATCAGGTTAATTAGCTTATCACTCTAATAATCTACCTATGGCTCTGTGCACAGCCTATCCCTATCAGTTACTGTCCTGGGTACCCAAACCCTAGTGGCTAGTCCAAACCGTGGCAGCTGGTAGGGCCCTTTCACACAGAGAAAAGGAAAATTAAACAGTCAGCAGTACAGTAATTCCATTTGGATTTAATGTGGCAATTCAACAGGGAGCGACCCTGAATTAGTACTCACGACCTCCAAATAAGATAGGGTCCTTCAATGTCAGCAGGGCTCACTTGAGGTACACAAACCTCTTCACACATTTATATAAAAGAAAGCACTATACCAGGCAGGCTGCATGTGTATCCGATCGCATTACTGCACAATACCGGGAGAACACACAGCAGATTCAGTTCCTGACAGACCGAGTGCAATTTTCAGCAATTCCTCCAGTCTTCTACAGGGTGAGCCTGGTTTCTACTCTTCAGATATCCTTTGATTCTCTTCACAGGACGGATTCAGTCCTAACAAGCTGTTACACAAGCTGCAGACCGGAACTCTGGGCCTTATACACGCTTTTGACTAAAACTGCACACTGAAAAGCACAGGGCTCCTTCCTTCTTCACTGCCAAAGCTCAACTGAAACTCCAACCGACAAAACTGGCACTTCCTTTGAGTTCCTCCCAGTTCTTGACTGGATTGGCTGTCACTCACAATAGACTGCTGCTGTTGGTCCAAAAAGGTGCTGAAGTCTAAACTACATCTCCCAGAGTCACTGCTCATACAATCCTCTTGTGGCTGGCTCAGATTATGAGTCCAAGTTCTGATTCGTCCAAGGCACCATTTTAGAGCTAGCTTACCCCACACTGATTGGTCCAGTTCAGCAGTTCAAAACCAGAATGGGGAACTAGGCAGACACTGTTCTGACTGCAAAAGAAAGCAGGTTAGACAAACTGTAATTTCATAATTACTGTAAATGATTTCTGGCAAACAGTTACATCTTTCAGATAGGTTCCCTTTGCACTCTAGTGCCTGCAAAATGGAGTGAATTGGCAGCAGCTTGAGTGGTACTCAATCAAAGAAACACACAGTCCCCCATACAAACTAATTATGTCTGCAAGCAGACAGCTCTTAAAGAGACAGTACCAGAGGTTCTAAAAACACTCACTGATACATGGCTTAAACGCCAAACACCATTCAGGCTTGGAGCATTCAAGCAAGCTCCTGGAAGTCTTTTGGGAACCCCCATTTGCAGGGGGGTTACATTAAAAACTACAAAGGGCTGCCAGCTTTGCTGCTTATCCTCACTAATTTAAAAAAAAACTAATTTAAAAAATGGTTGAATGGACACAGCGTCTTGAAGCAGAGAATCCCGAAATGCCAGAAATATATATACAATAGTTACTAATAATGGCACAGTGAAAAATTTCCCCAGCTAATATGAACTGCTGCTTTCAGTATAATAAAAAAAAAAAAAGTGCATTTAAAAAGTTTACTGAAAAACAATGACATACTGTATGATGTATAGAAGGCACTATAGCACAGTGGTCCAAGGCTCTGGGCTGCAAATCTGGTGACATCCAGCAGACAAGACTTGGGTTTGAATCCCACAGCTTCCACTTGCATACTGTGTGATCCTGAGCAAGTTGCGTAACTTCCTTGTGCTCCCAGGTTGCACCTGAAAACAAGCTCTGGCTTCGTGTGCCTTTTCTGGTTAAACAATTTCCCCTTTCCCATATGAATTACACTTATGTATGCATTTTTAAACCATGTGCATATGTTAAAGTAATTTAAATGCACTGATTTGTTTTAAGTACATCAGCATATTCAGGACTGTCTTTTTAGTAATTACGCTCCAATATATTTAAATAAGGACATGCACTTAGTTAAGAAAATAAATGCGCTGATTTAATTAACATGAACTGATAGTTTGATTATGTGAACATGTTTAAAATGCAATTCTAAGTATTTCATTTAAATTGCATTGACATATATTTAGTAAAAAAAAAAAGTACATGTCAGCATAATTTAATCCACACACCCTCTGAACTTTCAAATAAAACATGCCCCATTAGTATATCCCCACCCAACCCCGCCTCCACCATCATCGGACACGTGCAAAGTACATTCCTTTGGGAGGTATACCAAATATTTCTATAGTTCATTTCATATAATAAAAAGAAAGGATAATACTTCACTCCATAAAAAACTCCATGATGCACTGCAGTGCCCCCCTTGATACTGTAATGAGCCTAGCACCCTGGTCACACTATAGCCCTGGAAGTTGCACAGTAGTGACTGCATGCCTCTGAGATACAGGTTTGAGTTAACATGGGGAGGAGTAGTTAGAAAATGATGTTCATGGCATTTCTAAAGGAGAACAACAACCTTTTCCCTAGTTTCAGCTTACATTTAATGGGATAAAAAGTTTTAACTGGACTCGGTGATGTAGAAGTTGGTATTTATATGCAGCCAAGCCCTAATGTTGTAATAGTGTCAGTAGACACTGCTTCCAGTAGGCTGTTTCTAGTATACACGCTACTCTCCACCAGTGACCGTGCTTTTCAGTGTTACATGATTGGGGTTATGATCCCCCATGCCTTAACATTGGCAAGTATTCATTTATTTATTTCAAAAGTTTTACCTGGAAAGACATACTGAGCTTATAACAACTTGCTTCCAGCTGCATTGGTGGTGGTGGTGTGGGGGGGGGTTACAAAAGGTGCAAGAGAAATAAAATAAAATGTAGTAAGATGCAAGAATACTAAAAAACAAACATTAAATACATTACAGCTGAGCAGTCATGCTATTCAGGCAGTGTAGTCAGCACAGCCCGTAATAAAAAGGTGCAAGGGTAATGCGATAAGGTGCAGTACAATACTGGGTGCCAACACTAGATTAGGAGCATATTAATAATACTACGACTCGGACTGTGTGAAGGGAAGCATTGCATGCTAGATATTGACAGAATGGATAATAGATAAAAGCAGTCAGTAAAAAGGCTCAGATTCCATTGAGAGAGTCTGGTGGTGTCATAAACCATGAGGGCAAAGCTCTTCTTGTTTTGCCTCCTAGTGTGTGGGGAGAGACATGTTGAAAGACCTCAAAGGTCCATAACTGAGGCAGCAGGTGAACACACGGCAGTACTCCAGTTATACTGTTAAATGTCTCATTTCATGATAGCTCATCACAATACCCCTACGATGTCACAATTCTTTACGTTTGCAGCTATTGCTAAATTATTATCCATTAAACAAAACTTTCAGTGAAGAAAAACTAGCCCCAAAAACTACTTACAACCATAAGGAGACATTTTTGGAGTGTGATGTTCTGTTTCTGTACTTAAGGCAATTATAACACTGTTTCACCTTGTGTCTGCACCTCCTCGGTATGGTGATAATTAATGATAACACACACACCCTTTTGTCTTATTGCCGAAACAACAAAGTCACACTATAACATCGCTACTCCTGGACTGACTGATTTATTGTTTGGAAAAGCTTTCTGTCCACCATTATTAATGTGTAACAAAAGCTACTGTCAGTCAGCACCAACATTTCTAGTTACTTTCTGATGCTGCCTGCATGACACAGTCGCGACTTTAGGCCATCCCAACCAAACTGTCCCTTGGTGAGGAGGGGACCTTGGGACGACTCACATGTCTAGGGATATTGGGATGAAACGTCTTGCCGTGAGCCCCCCCCCGTGCGTTGTACAGGCCCAGGTTTGGCACTGTCCTCATGCCTTTGGAGGTGTGACCTGCTGATGTGCTGCTATAAAATTCCTTGTGTGCCCTGCAGTTCTTACCTCAGCCACATTAATTGTGCCCCTTCAGGGGAGAACTGCTTACCTCTGTTCATACTGCGGCCTCTGTGCTACACTTGCTGGAGACCCTTCTTCACTGTCCTACTGGTCCACCTCCGCATTGAGAGATGTTGCGCTGTTCATTGTCCCATTATTCTTTCTCTTCGTCTTCATCCTCCCCTTGGCTTTGGGGTAGAGGGAGCTACTTTTTTTGGTTAAAAAATAGGTATTAGTAGGGCCACCCGATTTCTCAATGGAAGCGCTCCATGCTTCCATGCTGGCAACTCTGGTTTGGAAGCAATCCCGAGTCTGCTGGGATTGGGCAGCCAGGCTGGAGAGTGTGAGACAGCGGAGGAGGGAGACAGCCAGGCTCTGGCACAGCAGCTGCCCCTCATGGTGCGCTGAGGAGCTTACTCTCTCACATGGGGTGACACATGCCCAGAGTATGCTTCTGCTGTGGAGGTCGACAGAGACTGCGCTTACCATCATAGGGTGGTGGGAGGGACTTGGGAGAAAACTGCAGGTGGAAAAATGGAGTGTAGGCTACATTAGCCTTACTCCACTACAGACTGCACTGTTGCCCTGATACTTTCATATGCTGATGCATACTGGGGGGTCCTCCTCCTCCACCCCTCCCACTGAAGGGTAATCCATGGGGACTGACCCAAAGTAATCCCCAGAGGGAGATTGACCCCAGAGGTGCTGCAGTGGGGCAGAGGCTGAAGCAGCTGCTCAGATGTCCAAGGAGGATAAACAGTAGATGGAAACAAATATGCAAGTATTGCTATGCACATTACCCAGTACTCTGTTACTGCCCCCGCATAGCAACTTGGGGTAGATTTTAACTTTTTAAAAACTGTGATCCAATAACTCTGTTCAGTTGCATTAGCAGTTGCATTTAGGAACATACAAACATTCAAAAAAGCCAGCAGAATAAGGCCATATGGTCTGTCTAGTCTGCTTGTACTGCAGGGTCCACAGCTTAAGCTGCTGCCCCTGGCGCCCCCCCACCCCAAGTCCTCCCATCCTTTCCACCACCCTCCCATGGCCCTTACTTTCCCCTTAAGTCTATCCAGCCTCTTTAAAGCTGCCCATTGTCTTCAACGGAATGGCTCTTTGTCAGCGCATTCAAACTGGCCACCACCCTCTCTGTGAAGAAATGCTTCCTAACCTTCCTCCTAAACTTCCCCCAACTTGAAACTGTGTCCCCTTGTGTTTCAGTTGCCACTTAGTTAACGAGACCCTCTTTATCCACCTGTTTATCCCTTTCAAGTACTTGAAGGTCTCAATCATGTCCCCTGGAAGACATGTTTAGTTAAACACCATACCCTTTAGAAATCACTTGGATTCAGGGCATGAAACTTTATTTTTGTTATTTTATTTTATTTGTACATTTGGAGTTGTACCTATTGAGCACAAGTGCTCATTTACAAAGATTCCAGGTCATGGGTAGATTGCAGAGTAAACAAAGAATTCAGAATGATGGAACGATGAGGACTTTAGGCAGGATGTAGCTTGGAAAAACTCCAAGCATTTATTTATAGAAGCAGTGCATTTGCTTAAGGTAGTGGTGAGACTGCAGCTGCAGCTTCTGTTTATGAACAGTTAAAATCAGCATTCAAAGATCATTCGACAATATCACAGTTCAGCAGTAATCACTGTTACTGTACAAGGTCCCTAGGTCAGCCGATTACAGGTTTGATTTTTTTTAACTCTTTTTATTAAAGGTAGCCATTACATTGTACACATGTGAGTACAGTATTGTTGCAGAGATGTTCATTTTACAGCATCCAATCCTCTATCTCACTGAGACCCTGGCTAAAACCATCGGTTACTGACTCCCTCTGCTCCCTGCCAAATGACTCTATTATTCAAAGGGATAGGATATCGAACAAACGTCCTGGTGGAGTTGCTCTGTACTACAAAAATAATCTGATTGTCTCTCTTCTCGCTATCCCGGATGCTCAATCGGTATGTGAATACTTGCATGCTACCCTTGCGTTGGGAGCCAAGAAACTGCATGTCATCTGTATGTATAACCCCCCAGCAGGAGGGATTGTGGGTCTAGAGTACCTGTTGGAAAATACCTCTCAGAATTTTAATCATAATGAGGTTGTCGTCTTAGGGGAGCTAAACTTAAACTGGCTTGAGGCAGCTCTCAGTTCTCTTTAATCTCTGACTCATACCTACAACCTGCATCAGATGGTAACAGTGCCGACTAGAAGTCTGTCTTCATCACCGCTAGGCACACTATTGGATTGGGTGCTGGTAAACCGGATCGAACACATCTCAGCCACTGGTACTCTTGCTGATGCCTTAACTGACCACTCTCCTACTTTCTGCATCCTGTCCTTGGGGGCACCTCCATCTCCTCCACCACGTCTCATCACTCTCACAAACTTTGCTCACCTATACCAAGAGGTGTTTCTGTATGATGTCTCCAGAATTGATTGGTCAGAGATCTATCTATCACACTGTTCTCAGGACACTCTTAACCTCTTCATCACTAAATTCCTTACAGTTCAATGTAAACATGCCCCAAAGATCACACAGAGAGTGAGGGGTAAACAAACAAGATGGCTAAACAAAGACTTGCTCAGAAGTTTGCACCTTAGAGATAAACTATGGAAGCACTACAAAACATCAGGCCAGCAAACAGATTTCAATGCTTACCGTATGCTAGGGAATTCATGTAAAAGACGAGTTAGAGCTGCTAAGAGCAAGTACAGTACTGTAAAGACCTGCTGATTAACTCGGCCAGTGATCCCAGAAAATTCTGGTCTCACATCAAATCCTTCCTAGGATCCTCACAGTCAACTACCCCTGGTGATATGCTGATAAATGATGTGCATTGCAATGACTCACAAACCGTAGCTAATTCTTTCAACGTGCATTTCTCTGATCTCTCCCAATATACCTCTGCCTTCGATCCCACTGCAATGTCCTCCCGCTCCTCATCAGGAACCTGTCTGGATAAGTTGGAAGTGTTGTCCCCTGTGCCTCCTTATACTCCTCCATTCTATTTTAAGGCTGTGTCTAGAAAGGAAGTCCTGAAGCTCCTGAGGTCCATCTCTGATCATACCAGCTCTGGCTTAGACTCCCTTGAACCCCGCCTCTTGAAACTTGCAGCTCCCCTTATTGCATTACTGTTGGCCAAAATTTATACGTTATCACTTTCAGGTGGAGTGGTCCCTGACCTCTGGAAAGCTGCTCGGATCACACCTGTACTTAAAAAAGGGGATCCCAAGGTTGTCATGAACTACAGACCAGTTGCCATACTCTTGGTACTGAGAAAAATCCTGGAGAAAATCGTCACAACTCAGACAACTGACTATCTACTGAAGCACAGCCTGCTCTCGGATACCCAACATGGCTTCAGGAAGGGACATAGCACAACGACTGCACTCCTTAAATTCACCACAGACACTCTTTCAAAAATGGATACTGGCAACCTGACTGGGGCTGTCTTTATTGACCTCAGAAAGGCTTTTAACCTTGTTGATCACACTTTGCTTCTCTCCTAGCTTCGACACCTGCATTTCTCCTCCTCTGTTGTTGACTGGTATGAAAGCTACCTGACAAATAGAAGTCAAGTGGTGAAATTTAATTCCTCTCTATCGAACAGTACCACCATTAACATTGATGTACCTCAGGGCTCCATCCTAGGGCCCCTCCTATTCTCTCTTTATATAAATAACATTGAAGCTGCTCTAAAATCCTGCTCTGCTATTCTATATGCTGACGATCTTGTCGTCTATACAAGTTCTAGTAATATAGACACTATCAACACAACCCTTTCCTCTGACTTTAACAATATCCAAAACTGGCTATACGACCACAAACTGGCTGTCAACACTAGCAAAACTAAAGCCATGCTGCTTGGATCGGCCCCAAAGCTCCAGGTTTGCACAACAGCACTGACGGTGCAGGATTTAGAAGGTCAATTACTGGAATGTGTGACCTCTTTCAAGTACCTGAGCATCCTGCTAGATCAATCTCTTGATCTTAATCTTCATGTACAGTCTGTTTGCAGAGCTGTCAACTCCAAACTGGGTGTTGCATATAAGACTAGTTATATGCTCATGCCATCGGCTAAATAGCCATGCAAGGGGATTCTGCTCCTCACCCCTAACATATGGGGCTCCTTATTTGGGGCTGCTCATAAACTGACCTACCAGATGGGATATTACGATAACAACACATGTCGCTATGCTCTTCTGTCTCGGCTTAAACACCACTGTCAGCTTTATAATGATCTTGGTTGGCTGTCTGCTAGCTAGTAGGAAATACTACTTTGGCTCTCTTATTGATTCGATAATTTGAAATCAGACTCCTAGGTGTCTTGCAGCTATGCTTGTTCCTCAGGACACACTCCATGGTCTACCATCAGCTGATAAATCCTTTCTGAATTTGCCGAGGTGCCGCACTAGGAAAGGAACTGTTGCATTTGAGCATGTGGCTCCACAGCTGTGGAATTCCCTTCCCCTCGACATTAGACTTTCTAGCTCCCACACATGCTTTAAGAGAAAACTGCACTCGAATCTGCCGATTGCTGATACCTGTTCCTGCGTTCACCCTACCTGATGACTGATGTCTCTGGCCATACAATAGTATTTCCTCACCTCTATAACCCTCTTACTGCCTCAGCCTGTCCCGGCTCCCTTTCCCTGCCCATATACAATCTTGCACTGCAGGCATATCCCTTACACTTGCATACACTCATATAATCTAATTTCATGGCTTGCTCCCCTCTTCCTCACTTACCGACCTTTTTCTTAATGACACCACCTGCTCTCAATGGTTATCTCTTCCTTTTGTATTACCTGTTTTTGGTTTTGTGTACCTTATTCTGTTCGTATGATATGTCACCTGATAATTTATTGTCCAATGTCCTCTGTATTCATTGCATAGGTAGGCACCTATGAACTTATGAATGGTCTACTCTGTATGTCTCTAATATATTGTATCCACTTTAACTCATTGTATGTAAAGCGCTTTACTTTGTATGTTCTGATATATTGTATCCTCTTTAACTCATTGTATGTAAAGCACTTATAATTTGTTATCCTGTTAAGTTTCTGCATGTCTATACTCTCCCGGGTCGTGCCTAAAAATAGTCGTTTTATGGCTAGTGCACTTACTGTACCCGGTTAACAAAAGCGAAATAAATAAATAAAAATATCTTATGATGTACCAGTGTTAATACTTGTTCAATAGCTATTGCATTCCTATCTATTGCATCTTCATCTACCAGTTCATTTCTTAGCAGGATGGGCCTATCTACAGTTTGAACACAGTTCCCACCAACATGTACTGTACTTTCAGTTACACATCGGTGACATTTTCCCTGTTTACCAAATGGCAGCACTACAAGGATTCCCTTCACAGCTACCAGCAGGATGAGGACATTGGGGTGTACGTGGTCCTTACCTTTACAAACACACACACACCACACCACTGCACAGTGAGGTATAGGTATAGGCTACTTCAGTCATCCTGCCCCTTGTCTCATGCCTCTGTGATGGTTGGATTGGCACCTAACACAGTCACAGCAACAGTGGCTTGTCAACCAACCTGGTCTGGACCTCACCCCTGAGGTACAGCTCCTCGATGCCAGCTGCACTGGTGTTCTACCACACACACACACACCCCCTTGCTTTAGGCCACAGGCCCACCACCACAGGAATCTCATCCACAATTTTCTCCTCTGATACAGGATACCTGGGACAGATGATGCAGGAGCCATCAGAAGACCCTTGAGGGAGAATCCCCAGCAGGGCCCCTCTGTCCCCCATCTCAGACCCTGTTCAGGGCCCGACCCTCCAGAGACCTGCACTGGAGGGAGCCCATGCCTCCCTGACCCAGGAACCATTCCTGGGCCCAGGGGCTTCATCCAGCCTGTCGCAGCTGGAGAAGTGCACCTGTAGGTGCTAAAGTTGAAACATCACACACAGTGACACCCCAGACTGGGATGCACAAAATAACTACTTTTGGGGGACCAGAGTCTCTATTTATATGCCCAGAACATGTGGGAAACATTGCTTGGGAAACCACCAGTCCCAACCAGTGAGCAATTGCAGGTGCAAGCACTGGCACCAAGACTTGCTGTCACTAGGCAGGAAGTGCACTGCAACAACAGGGTGCACATCATTAAACCTTCAGAACCTTGGTATACAGGACTAAGATTAACCCTTTAAGTGCACTTTAATCACAGGCATAGTCTTTTCATTTGAAGACCTTATATGATGGCTTCCATGATAACACTAACACATAACATTATTTTACACATTACATGGGTCCTGGTAACTCCTGTTGTGACAGCCAGGTTATACTCTTTTATCCATTAGGTCAGGCCTTCATTCAACCCACCCCCAAGCTCCTGTTTCCAGATCCACTAGAGAAGCTAGCAGTGGTCTTTCGATAGCCACTGCTTGGCACTTGATGTATACTGTACCAGATTTACCCCTTTGGGTGGGGCCAGTTGGCTGGGAGTAGATCCAGTCATAACTTTCCCACTCAAGAAAGGATCTAGAGACTTCCGCATGCCACAACTGGGTGGGGGAGAGCACAGCAATGTCATCTACAGTACCTGCATGTCACTGTTGTTCCAATGGTCCTTCAACAGTGTCCCACCCAGTTGTGGCCCCCCCCCATAGTGTGGCCCTAAACCGGAGACCTTTTTACCAGTCAGGTGGGTTGGAACCAGTCCAGCAGACCTCGCGCTCACTGTCACTTGCTGACACAGGACTGTGCACATGATGCTCCTGTGTCAGTGTCCTGTGTCATACTAGCAACAGGAGTTTCCCGTCTGGCCTGGAAAAACATATTTCTGTCCACATGACTGCCTCCACCCGAGCCACCAGGAGATGTAATGACAGGAATCATTGTCGTGCAATGAAGAAAGCACCCAGGATGGATGCTTAACACTGCCCTTGCCCCCGCCCCATGTGTGATGATCTGGGATTGGGACACAAACCCAGGTCATCAGCTTTATAAGTAGTAGTGTTTACCATTAGGCTCTTGGGCAACCAGAGAAAAATACTTTAAACAAAATGTATTGATCAACTCATCCACACAGGGGTGGCACTACTACTTGGGGTTGCCAGGGCAAGAGGATCGAGTAGCTCTTCTCCTCAGGGTGGGTTGGCTACAGACTGCACTGCAGCACTGCCCCCTGGGTGACCACAGGTAGTGGTGCAGTCAGAGCTGTTTCTGGGGGAAGGAGAATGCTGGTTGGCTCCAACATGTGCAAGCCACGCCTCTTTGTGTGCTGCACATCTGGAGCTCTTCTGCGTGGAAAGGATGAGAAGGGACTTGGCAAGGCTGGAGGAATGGTTAGAAGTATGGCAGCTTGGATTCAATACAGAGAGGTGCAAAATAAGGCACCTGGGAAACAGAAACCCTGGGGAAGAGTACACAATGGGGGAGGTAGTAACAACAACACAAATGGAAAGGGACCTGGGGTAATCAAATCAGATGACGTTAAGGTTGGCAAGCAATGTGAGAAGGCAGTAGAGAGGTCTTGGGGGGGGGTACTGGGATGTATAGAGAGGCATCACCAGTAGAAAACAGGAAGTTGTTATCCCTCTGTACAGACAGTTTGTGAGACCCCATCTGGAGTACTGCATCCAGTTCTGGAGACCCCATCTCCGCAAGGACATAGACAGGATGGAGGCAGTCCAGTAGAGGGCATCTAAAATGGTGCAGGATCTGCCAGAGAAGCCATACGAGGAGAGACTAAAGAAGCTTAATATGTATACCCTTGAGGAAAGGAGGGAGAGGGGTGACATGATAGAAACTTTTAAGTACCTCAGTGGAATCAACAAAGTACAAGACGGTAGCATCTTTCAGAAAAAGGGATGTACAAGAACAAGGGACAATTTTGAAGATAGAAGGGGACGGCTTTAGGGCAATATGAGGAAGTATTTTTCACAGAGAGGTGGTGGACACATGGAACAGCCTTCCTGAGGAGGTTGTGGGGTCTAAAACTGTGGGAGATTTCAAGAATGCATGGGACAGACATAAGGCAATTCATGTGGGGAGGGGTAGGAAGAAATAGGCCGTTGGCTAACTAGGATCTGCAGCTTATCCTGTAGGTAGGGAAATGGGCAGACTAGGTGGGCCAAGTGGTCCTTATCTGCCGTCAAAGTCTATGTTTCTTGTACTGGGCATCTCTGAGAGATGAGAAACAAGGGAAAAATTCCCACTGGCATCTGGGATGAAGTCACCAGCTTTCTCTGGCTCCCGATGCACTGATTGGCCACTGCTTCCTGGAGCAGCGCAGATCCAGAGAGGGGAGGCAAGCCATCTTCCCCACCAACCCAACCCCAGAGGGGAATGTCTATGGTAAGATGAAGCAAGTAAGTGCCAGGGAAGGTTTGGATGGGGGCTGGAAAGTCACTGAATGAGTGGATTGGGGGGTCACAGTAGGGAAAGTAGTATAAATAGAAAGATAAATAAAAATTATTAAAATGATTTATACAGCAAAAAGGATGAGTCCCTGGCATGAATGGTGCAAGAAACACACAACACTACAACTACCCTGGCGCCCAGATCAGGAGTAAATGTTACAGTTAGAAGCAGGTGGAGATAAAGTCTTCTGGACACAGATAACAACATGAGCAAATGGTTCCAAATCCACATAATTCATAACACAAATGCCCCAGCAAGCATGATGCCTGCTGGGTCAGTTGTGCACAAATTAACTGCACTCATCCAGTCATCTGCTGACGTTTAGAAGGGGTAATCCTCCTTCAACAGAGCTCATGTTATCTGTGTCTACTGCGCCAATAAACCATTAGCACACTAAGGTAAGACAGTGGCTTGGATTTATTTGAAAGTGTATCTTGTGGACCTTAATTGCAATGTTTTGTTTCTGTGACAATCCCTAGGGGCCTTTGTTACCACCTCTTTCAGTAGCTTAGCCTTTAAAATAACAATTGTTCTGGGGGCACTCTTCAAGTTTGACTCCACATACCACCCAGTCCCATGTCCTTTGGTCTCTACCCCCACTGCTCTGAGATCATTCTGCTGGAAGAAACTGGTCTCCCCAGACACAGCTCATGCCTGGGATGTAGATTTTTGTCATTTTCAGGCTATTTTGTGAGTTTTTCAACACTGCTTGTGTAACCCCCACCAGCCACTTGTTTAAGTAGTAAGCACACCTACCATATTCTATGTCTATGGGTAAGAGAGGGGTGGGGGTACAGAAACAATATTGCACACAAATGACCATCACTAAACCCAGCTCCTGAGGAGAGAACATTTGCTAGGGGTTATGCTAGGTCTGAACTTCACGAGGGGTACCCAGTAACTCCACACAGGAAGTAGTAACAAGAATGTCCAAACCAGGTCGGGGTTCTAGAGTGTGGCTTTATTTCAAAGATGGTACACAAAAACAAAGGTGGACCCCCAAGAGTTTACACTTCATGGCACAAGGCAATGCAGAACAACAAAAAGTCTGTAGCAAACAGAAACTCTAAACTTCTCATATTGCATAGGATTTAGGACTCTCTTCAGCGGCAAAGCCTCAGCTGAAACACACATTTCTTCTAGTGGCACTGGCCACAACTTAGAACATTTCCCATATGGCATAGGATTTAAACATTTGGAAATGTGACAACTGGCCACGGTGGAGCACACTGGTGCTCAAATTTAGCACAACCCACAACAGGGGGTAAACTTTCTCTTCAGGCATTGGCCACCATGTCCTGAATGAACAGGCACCCTTACAGAACCTGTAGTGTTGAACTGGTCGCTCCAGATGGGGGATTGCCCACCTTTTGCTTCCACAGTCCATACCCAGCCATTCTTTCAGTGTTACACCTCAACATTTTTTAGTAAAACAGTAGAACAAGCAACCTGGAATGTCTGTCACATTCAGCATTAGAAACACACTACTTCTGAATGTAAATTAAAGTCCTGAACAATGTGCCAAGTCTCACTTGAGACTCCATGATTGTCAGCCAACTTTAAGAAAGGATGAGAACAGTCTCAAACAGAACAGAACTTGGTACATAATTCCCTTTGTCAGAGTACACCCCACTAGAAAACACAGGTACATTCCTCCTGGGATACCGAAAATCAGATTGCTCACAGTTGTACACAAAAAAAAAAAACCGCTTCAATGTCCTGGATCAAAATCAAGAGGTTGCCCCTCGGATCCATTCTGCAGTCCTTCTTATCTCACTGGGCATGAGAAGAAAATCAGGAACTTCTGCTAGATGGTTTCCACCACTTCTACTGGCAGGTAGATGGTTCTCAGCACTAGGGTGAGAAAAACGGGCTCTCCTGACAGAGCCCACACTGCAGCTGTTCACTCCTCCAGCTGCTCACACTGGCTGCTGACACAGAACTAACTGAAAATTCTAAATCTCCCCACTCACAGCTAGCTACCATGGCTTATGCTGCTGCGAGAGTTCTAAATGACATCACCTTTCTCATCTCAGCTGACATCAGGTAAACGAAGAGAGAGCAGGTGAAAACCATTGAACTAGTTATTTACCAGCTGCCTTCCCTACCTAGCACTGACACTGATGGGAATCTTGTAACCCCTGGGAACTGGGTGGTTACACTTGACCCTAGCTAGATAAA
Source organism: Neoceratodus forsteri (assembly GCA_016271365.2). Classification (NCBI taxonomy): domain Eukaryota; kingdom Metazoa; phylum Chordata; order Ceratodontiformes; family Ceratodontidae; genus Neoceratodus; species Neoceratodus forsteri. The sequence goes on from CM057449.1 coordinate 1,738,051,872, forward strand.
TGACTGTCCGCAGTCGTTTCTCCACCTGGCACCAGACCATCCTACCCTCTTTGTTACCTACGGGGAGGGGCGATCAGGCCCTCCCCTATCATGTGCCAGGCACAGGCAGGTGAAACTAAAAGCACAGAGGCTAGCTGATGAGACTTCAGCTCCTATCCTACGATCTATCTATGGATATTCAGTGGCCCAAAGAAACTGCTTGGAAGCATGCCCTAATAGACCAGAACTGAGGTCCCTACTGCATCTCAGAACCACAGCCTGTCTATCCCACTAGCCCTGTATGGAAAATCTATCTGACCAGGCTGCCCCTCGGGGAACCTCCCCCCAAGCTCCCAGGGTACTTGCAAACAAAAACAAGAAGGAAACAACACATCGCAATGCATTACATTTCCAAAAACTTTCCCCACAACCTTACACCTGTGAAGGAAAAAAGCATATCAACACCCTGTTAACCACAAACAATCCTAAATCTCTAAGAAAAAAGAGGAACTCAGCTGAGCTCCCACATCCTCTTCTTTTCTTCCTCGGAACACCTGCAAGAGAAGAAAACACAAAGCACAACCTGCATACCAAACAGTACCTAAACCTCCACCTGGACACTAGAGAATCCCAAAAATTGTTTTCTGTTAAAGTACAAAAGTAAAAAATGGAAAGACTACATTTATACAACACAGTTTGGGGGTGGAATGCCCTAAAATGTCAATACTAGTGACAGAATGTTGTTGCCCAAAGGCAAGGTCCATAAAAGAGTCTCTCCTGGGCCAGAGTCCACTGAAGAGTCCTGGAACAGGGTAGGGCCTGAAAAGCACTGCAGTCCATGGGGAGAGTCTTTGAGGACAATTCAAACAGTTTGCACAACACACCTTACACTGGCAGACTGACCACAAAGTCAGTCAGAAAATACTGGACCAAGCAAGAAAATCTGTGTTAAAAAGATGAGTTAGTTGCCATTTTACTGTGTCAGTCACGGATGGGCACGATACCTGCGTGCACTGTTTTGCCCTTACTTGACATACAAGTAGTTGCCATTGTTTTTTTTATTTGCATTTACTTCTTCTATTCCTGAACAAACCCCCTCAGCCTCTGGCTACCTCCCAGTCTTGTCGCTCGCCCCCACCCCAAGGAGCTTACTTCTTATGGATTACGAGCCACAGTGGGGTTTTAGGGGGCCCCCTTAAGTCCTTTGATGGGCCAGTGCTCTGCAGGGCACAGGCGGTGGAGTGTGTCCTGAAACTACTACTAGAAGTATCCTTGGGCCCAGACATTTCCCGTTGTTGTCCCTGACCTAGGTCAGTGGTGGCTAGGGTTTCATGACAGAAACATTCAAACATGCATATGTAGAGCCAGCTGGTGTCCCCAACCACTCTGCCTGTAACACAACCTGTGGTCACCCAGGTGGTGCTAGCATGGCAGATCCAGGCAGTCTCCCTCCTTGGCGGTGGGGAGTGTCCACTGGGATGCTCAGACCACACCCCTGGCAGCCCTCTGAATGACCTTGGCTTAGTTACCAAACCCGAATCGTTGACATCACAAGCAGCAGCACTGCCCCTGTGCTGGCAGGTCAGCCCAGTCGTTGCCACTGGTGCCGTCCCATGCACCTGCAACCCATCAAGGATCATTGGGTTAGGGTTCTAATGGTTGTCAGATTTGCGTTGCAGTGTTTGGCGGCAGGCTCCATGGCTCACTCCCCGTATGCAGCAGAGGGCTCGCAACAGACCACAGTCATCCACAGTGACTTTCCTCAAAATAGGTGATCTGGATGGGGATCTGAATCTCAAGCCTGATATGCAAGAAACCAGGGCCCCTTTCAATACATTTATGCTGCCCTTTAACTCAATTGAGGGGAGCCCATTGTCCTCTTTGGTGGCCCAACTGGGATAGAAGTATGTAGTCTGCTTCACTGAAGAGCCACCTCACCATCATCAGAAATACTCCAGGAAGGCTTGGAAGTGCTCAGAGTATGAGTAATTCGAGGAGCTGCTCTGAATCTCGTCAGTAGTTACCTTAACATCAGTCATCTCTCAGGAAGCTGAATCGCAGGTGGGTGTGCATAGTTTGCTGAGTGAAATTCTGTCAAAGCAGCCAAACCACTTGATACCAGTCAGCAAGTCATCCCCATCAACTGCAGTGGCTGCTGTTGGGGTTGGCATGGTTTCGGATGGCCAGGGTGGGTGGAATCCCTATTGCACCACCCTAGTCCTACCACTTCCTATTAGCAGGAGCCACACCTTTCCGGCTTCAATTGAGGCATATTTGGGACCCTCAGGCCCACTCAGCCTTCAGCCAGTGGAGCAACAGCAGGCAACAAGCCATCCCCATCGACTAATTTTTACTCTAGGGAGCAACTAGTGCATCTAAAGCATAGGAGGATCATGCTTAGAAGAAGGCTGGAGGGTGCCCTCAACACAGCTTCTAGGCTTCACACAAATGCACAGAAAGAATAGAGCAGGAAAATAATAAAACTCAGTAAATATGTAAAAATTGAAGGGAGCTCCCTGACGAATCCTCTGTTCAGGAGAAGCGCTGGAGTAACTAGCATCCTAGTATGTAGTCAATGCTGAAAAAAATGCAACTTTTATTTTTGCATACTTGGTTTAATTTCCTGCTCAGTGTGCACCTTCTGTATATCTGTGTCAGTCCATGTAACTGCTCTGGTTGATCGGCCAGGTAGGTCACTGCCCACAGCCAGTCAGTACTGTACCTTCCCCACTGAATCAGCCCCTGCAAAAGTAGCATGGGTCACAAGCGAGGTCTTGAGTTCATCCTCTGTCCTGCTTGTGGCATTGACATCACCATTACAAATGGCTTTGGCAGTTTTGTCCTCTTCACTGTGCTCCCGATGTAAGCACCAAACTCGTTGCCTCTGAGATGTCCTGACCTGGCATAGCTGGATGCTCAGCGAATGGCAGTCTATTACCTGGAGCCCCAGCTGCTCCTGTTTCTTACTGTGCCATTGTACTCCTGTTGTTCCCCTCCTCGGTCATCAAAGCACATTCGGTGGGTCGACATGTGCAAGCACCCAGCTCAGTGACAGCCCAGGTGCTCCACCTCAGCCTATCCTGGTCATTGCCTTGTCTTCCCAGCTAGCCTCTGGGGGATTTGAACAAAAGTCCAAGCAAATCTAAAGGACTTCCAAGCAGAGTGTTGTCTGTAGTGGTCATGCCATTGTCCACTCCCCCCAGGATGCCACTGGATTTGCTGTACCCAGACATGGATTCTGACCAGTAGGTTGAGTCCTCCCTTCAAAAAGGAGGATCCCATCACCAGGATGGGGATTTCATTTCATCTGATAGGGATATTTGCTCTGATGGCATCTAGCCGTTTGCTTTACTCCTGAACAGGATGTCCTTTGCTCTTCCATTCAGTGTAGCCAAATGAAAGGTGCTTCACTTGATGAGGAAAAACAGTTGTAGGACCTACACTCTGGGTCGGTTTGCAGCAGTGAGGAAAGCAAAGGACCTGGGGTCACAGTAGACAAGGGACTGAAGCAGGACAAGCAATGTGAGGCTGCTGTTAAGAGAGCCAGCAGTATGCTGGGGTGCATCGTGAGGGGGCAGTACAGGGAAGTAATCCTGTCAGTTTACAAGACCCTGGTCAGGCCTCACGTGGAATACTGCATTCTGTTCTAGGCTTCTCAATACAAAAAGGACACTGAAGCAGTTGAGGGTGCAACATGCCAACAAAATGGTCAGGGGTATGGGGACAAAAGCTGCACAGAGAGGCTAGAAGCCTTAATGTGTTCACCTCGGAGGAAAGGAGGCTGAGAGGAACATGATCCCAGTCTTCCGCATTCTCAAGGATATCGATAGGATTAAACAGACAGAGATGCATGTCCACTGGCAGGAAGTGGAAACATGCTGATGCTTAGAGGTGGTAAATTCAGGGGTAATGTTAGGAGGCACTTTTCTCCCAGAGGGTAGTGAACTTGTGGAACAATCTACCTGCAGAGGCAGTGGATATGAAGACAGTGCAGGCCTTCATGGTAAGCCTGGACATATTTCTGCTTGCCAAAGAATCAACAAGTACCCTGCCTAGTAGAGTGTGTAGGGAGTCCTTATGAATTAGTACATACTTGCACAGAATCATTTGTGTAATCACTGCTTATGAAACTGGGGAGTGCAGACAGGGAGATCATGCCAAGAGAATTTCTGAGGGACATATAATTAAAATCTGGTTCAAGGGGGAACCCTAAATTATACATTTACAGCCTTCATCAGTCCAACAAGTACCACCTGGATGAGAATTTTTTTTGGGGGTATGAATCCCATCACAGTCTATGGTCATGAAAGCCTTGGGGGGGGGGGGACATTATGGACCCAGTGTCCCTTCTTCCTACCTTAAATTTATGTTACCATACAGGCTTTGTGGTGGCATCTCCTGCCATTTGGAACTCACTTGCCACTGTTATCTGTCTTTCTCATTCTGTATTAATTTTATATGAACATGTATGTAGTCTAGCTTACCCAAGTGTGCTGTGATTAACTTGCTTTATGCTATGTGCAGTTTGTCTAAATTATTTATCTTGTATTGTGAGTATAGTTCTGTGGACTGTTTTTACTGTACTTCCCTACCCCCCAGCCTTTGTTCTTTTTTTTTCACGGCTGTTTTTGCTTGCTGTATATACAGTAGCTTCAGAATCGAAACATGGAGCTTCTAACACATCAAGGGAGTGTAAAAAACAAAGGAAAAAAACATACAAATAACAGTCTGACTCAGCACTCAGTAGTGAACCGTGGATGCACCTCCCTTGTTAACAGAACTCAGAACTGTAGCCTGCAGTCTTCATGAAAGCACGTTTCTTGAACAGCAGCAGCAGCTATTGTCAGCACAATGCGAATGCCTGGATCGCAGTAGTTCCACTAGACTTGTCTCAATGCACCACTACTTTTTGACAAAGAAGTCTTACAAAGTCTAGCTTATCAGACTTTCTCTTTTTTTTTAACATTCAAATTTTCAAAGTGTACAACAATGCATAGCAATTTGTATATACAACAGAGTACAAACAACAGTGGATTTAACTACTTCCACCAACTGTGTTCATTCTAGATGTAGGACACATCTCTGGCTGTTACTATAGGACAAACCTACCCAGGCATACCTAGGTAGTTGACAATGAGATGGTAGATTACCCATGAGAGGTCTATAACCTAGTCCTCTATTTAAGTTTCTCCAGGTGACGCCCATGCTCATTCAGACGGAGGGATTCACTGCCTTGCCCAGAGGTATTGTAGAAAGGCATTTTTGGGGCCACATGTGGACCAGCACCTCAACTGGAGTCAGGCAGGTTCCCAGGTGGGGGGCCTGGTACTGAGCAAAGATGCGATCTGAGGTATCCTGCACATTTGGCTTGGTAACCCATTTCTTGCTCCACTGCTTTGTGAGAGCATTGTTCAAATAAGGCCAGCCTGGAGAGAGTCATATCTATGCCATTTAATTAACACAGGGTAAGATGGCTGTCTCTATTGCAGGAGAATGAGCCTCTTGGCTTCCATGACTGCCGCCATGAATCATTGGATTTGCCATCGTGTAAAGCCCTGCAATTGTGAGTCTATGTCTAAGATGTGTATCACTGGGATATGAGGAATAGCCTTGCCCAACACTTTTGAGCAGTCTGAAATTACTCCTTTCCACAATGATGTCACTCCCTGGCAGTCCCAGAGTATGTGCACCAGGTTCACCCCATCTGTTGGCACCTCCAACACTGGATATCTGGGAGTACGCCCAGCTTGCTCAGAACCTGTGGCGTGCAGTGCCACCTGTGCAAAATCTTTAGCTGGATCAAGCACTCTCTTGTGTATCCGGGTGGGCAGGGTTATCCTTTATTGTGGACAAGCAGAGCTAGTCTGCATTTTGGGGGTGGGCTTTGAGATGTTGCACGCAGCTCAATTTTGGGCTTACAAAATGGGTAAGAAAAATCCACCTGTCTGATTGGCTGAGAAGGACTTCAGCCCATGTAATTATTAGCCCATAATTACAGGGGTTGTAGTACCAGCCAATAAGCCAGCCATCACACACCAATGACTGAAATACTATTCATACTCCCCCTCCAGCCAAAATAACATGAATGGATGCCAGTGGAGTTGTAAAACGCAAGCCGTGTCTCAATACAAAAAAGTATTGTCTTACGTTCCCCATAGATCTTCTCCACTGCCGTCAATTACAGTTTGTCACCTGATTGATGAGTTTGTCCTGCTCTACAGTCCTGCAGTTTTGAATCTTGCAAGTAGAGAGCTCTATCGGCTGAGATTCACAGGAAGAGTGTTAAAGCAGTAAGGGGACTTTTTTTGTTTAAAAAAAATAAAAAAGTGTTTTTTCTTAGTTACTTAACAGATTTTTTTTCTGTTCGTACATGTGCGCAGCAGGATCCCATTTCATACATGCAATAAGGCACTTCTGGGATGCAATTATAGTCAGTAATCACACTTCCCTCTCATATGTTTAAAGGCACTTGAGCAAGTGCCTAATGCCTAACAACACTCTCTAAAGGTGTGTGATTACTAACCCATAATCACACACCCTGTCATGCCTTACTGTATACATATGTCCAAAATTCTGTCTGGGGGATATTGAATTTCACCCTGAAGTGTCAACACTGAGACCCCTGCCAGGAAAAAATCCCCCAAGAAGAGTATTCCCCTTTTTTCCAGACTTTCCACCATACCACCTTGTTGTCAATCTTAATTCTCAAGTTGTTGTAAAGGGAATGGGTGAATACTTCCTTTGAGTATCCACCCTCCTTGATGCAACCATATCCCAAAGTTTGTGTGTTGTTCATATAATCTGGTGGGCTTCCAGGGTAGGAGGTGTATTCGCAACAGTATACTCAGACATCTACATCCAGCTACAATGTTTTCTATCCCTACCCAGGGAGGGGATATGTTTACCCTAAGCGTGAGCCAGATCATTGCCTGTTTCATCTGTAAGGCCATAATGTACCCCTTGAACTATGGAAGTCCCGTGCGTCCCCTGGTCCATTGAGCATGAGTTTGTTCCTGCTCATTCTAGGTTGTTTCATGTACCATAGGAATTGTCCTAGGGATTGGTTGATTCGGGCAAAAAGCTTGTCTGACACTACTAATAAATAACTGAAACAGTACCTAAACTTGGGCAGGGCAAACGAGCATAAGGCCTCTATCTTACCTACCACAGTGAAATTCGCTTTTAGCCATCTACTACATTCTGCTCCTAGTTCTTCAATCAAGGGCATGATGTTAATGGTAACCATATCCATCTATTGGGCCAATATTTGAATCCCCAGGTATGTGATTACATTTATCCTCCCATTTTAGCAGGGTGCCCTGACAGCATGTTTTGGTGCAGTTGTGTGTTCGTGGGCATAACCGTGGTTTTAGCCCTGTTAACTTCCAGGCCAGAGACCATTGCTGTTGGTACAGGGTGGACATCACAAGGAGGAGTGTTGTGGCAGGTTGGAAATGATAAACAAGAGAACATCCGCATAGAGATTTTGTGAGAGATGTCTGGTTCCCTATAGGGATTTTCCGGGTCTGACACTTTATTGGTCAAGGCCTCCAGAGCTATAAGGAACTGAAGAGAGGGATAGGGGGCAGCCCTGCCTCATGTCTTGGTGTAGCTGGGAAGTATTTTGGACATAACTGTTGGTAAGTAAGGCCACTGTAGGGGCGTCATGTTAGATTGTGACCAACCACTGGGCACATATTTGGCCCAAATCCAAATTCCTTCAGTGCCTGATGAAGGTACGAACATACGAATGTGCCAACAGAAACAGACCACCTGGTCTATCTATGTCTGCTCGAGTGTGCAGATAGCACCCCTAGTTTGCAGTTACCCCACCCCCTCCCCTCCCATTTGTCATCCCACTGCCGCCCCCACCCTCACTCTCCCCTGCTCCCTGTCCCATGCCCTTTTAAAACTGTTCACAGATTTACGTGATACCATCCATTCTGGTGTAACCCCCTATAAATGGGGGTCCTAAATTGTCTCCCTGGCTTGCCTAAATGCCCACTGCCAGGCTGGTGTTCTTTGTTCTAACAGCTTTAAAAAGTGCTTGCATGTGAGTGCCCTGATAGCCTCCATGCCTGTCTCTTCAGGAGGCATTATTTTCGTATGGTTATAAATAATCTGGGTGGGGGCCAAGTGATTTCAGGCTTGAGTCCCGCCTGGGCTACAATACAGCCACTTCATTCTGCCATCACTTACTGCACAGAGGAAACTTTACTAGAATGTATTTATTATTTATTTATTTAGCTTTTGTTGACCAGGTAGGTACACAAGACAATCTGTATGCCTATTTTCAGGTACGACCCAGTAGAGTTCAATGAAAATACAGGTTCAAACAAGGTACATAACAAGAGGGGCAATGTACAGAGTTACAAGAGAGCAAGATAAACATAGATAGTCTACAGTGAGCAGTAATAGGTAAAATATACATATACATACAGAATAAATAGACTAACACATTCAATGGTAATTACATTGCATGAGTGACCCTATTTACCAGGGCCACTTAATACATAAGCAGATGGCAATCAATCACATGCTACACAGAGATTAAAGGACAGTAGGCAGTGGATCAGAAAGGGACCAATTTGGAGACCCGGTTATGGTGGCTTAGCACACTCACACACCGAGGACAGTTTCAAGTGTTCCCACAGGGAATTCCGGAGACATAGTTGGGAAGGGGAGGAAAGTACATGGTCAGGAAGGGAGTTTCATAGCCTCGGAGCACATGTAGCAAAGTCCCTATCCCCCATTAGGGTTTGAGTATATGGAACTTTGAGCACCACCAGACCCTGAGAGCTGAGGGAGTAGGAGGAGGATACAGCAGGCAGGAGAAGCTGCGCAAGTCCCGGTGGGGTGCTAGTTCTGAGCACCTTTCCTACGAAGCAGCCCAACCCATATTTCAAGTGATTAGCCAGGGAAAGCCAGCTCAGTTTGTCGTATAATTGACAATGGTGGGTGAGACATGGGACAGCCAGGGCAAAGCAACAGATGTTGTTATAGGTCGTGTTCCACCTGGCAAGGTGGACCTTGGAGGTGCCAGCGAACAGGAGAAGGCCATAGCTTAGTGAAGGGAGCAGCACACCTCTGGCCAATGCCAAGCGAGCGGCAGATATCAAGTTTTTCTTTGCCCTGTAGGCAAGACCCAGTATGCAGTTTACAGTTCTACAGACATTTAGGATGTGACCCCCCAGGTCGAGTTGGGGGTCAAGTGTAACCCCAAGGTATTTTATTGAAACTGTGGTTGGGAGGGGAGAGCCATCCACACCACTGACACATAGAGGGACAGGCAAGGCCTTGATCTTGGCTGCTGACCCAAAGAGCATGGCCTGAGTTTTTTTCAGATTGAGGACCAGCTTGTGGGTTGTTACCCAGGCTTGAGTATTCTTAAAGGCCTCACTCAGCTGAAGGTTAAGAACCCCAGATTCTCAGGTATGTGCAAGGATGACAAGATCATCTGCATAAAGGGTGGCACTACAGTTGGAAGCAGCAGCAGGGAGGTTGTTAACAATTGTGGAAAAGAGAAGGGACCCCAAAACTGATCCCTGTAGGACACCAGAAGTCACCGGAGTGAGGTCAGAGAGGACCTTGTTGAATTTAGTCTGCTGTGTTCTGCCCTGGAGGTAGTTTCTCAGCCAACTCAAGGGGGGGAAGGGTACAGGCCTAAGGATTGCATCTGTGAGCAGAGTAATGCATGGTCAACAAGGTCAAAGGCCTTGGATAAATCAATGAATATGGCCCCAGAGAGTATGCCCTGGTCCATGGCTGTCCTGATGCTGGAAGAGACAGAGACAAGGGCAGTGGTCATGCTGTACCCTTTTCGATATTCATGCTGTGCAGGGGACAGCAACTGATGAGTCCGAATATACTCTGTAAGCTGTTCAGCCCCAGTTTTCTCTAGGAGTTTACTAATGGCCGACAGGATGGCAATAGGACGATAGTTGTCCAGAACTTTGGGGTTACCTTGCTTAGGAACAGGGACAATCCTTGCTACTTTCCAAATACCAGGGATAACACCAGTGGCAAGGGATAGATTGAAGATATGTGCCACTGGGATGGCAATATAGGGAGCACCCAGGTTCAGAAGCTGGGGTTCCATGTTATCATGGCCAGCGCTGGAGTGTGGGGAGAGACCAGAGAGAAGACTCTGCGTCTCCTTGATAGACACAGCCCTGAGAGAAAATAATGAGTGAGAGGGGTGAGCCTCCTGAGGGACAGCGGCCGAGGGGCCTCTAATATCCCCTACAGCAGGGAAAGAGGAGGTAAGTGTGGACAAGTCCGAAAAGTGGGAATTTAAAGCATTAGCAATCGTGAGTGTATTATTACAACTTGACCTTCAAATGATCATGTCAGAAACTCCGAAGTTGGAGTAGCCGCTAAGTTTTTTATGTTCCTTCAGAACCTTCGTGGGTCCTTAGCAGAGCTAAGCAGGGCAGATTTACAGTATTCACTTTTTGCCACCCTGATGGCATTTTTGCACTCGTTTCTGAGCTTCCTATACTGCTGGAAGAAGGACTGATCCAACTTGCATTTGAAGTGAGCCCGACACTTGTCCCTTGCACGCATAAGGGCTAGGAGGCTCCCATGCAGCCATTTTGTGGCAGCCCCCCTCACTCTTCGTCTAATAAGGGGGGCATGTTTTTCCTGCAGGGTGCCAAAAACAGTGAGAAACTGGGAGACAGCTGCAGACGAGTCATGGGCACTGAGCACTCCTGTCCAGTCAGTGGTCCTCAGATCATCATGAAAAGACCCCAGATCAAACTTAGAGAAATCCCTAACATGAATGATTTTGTGGGGAATTTTTGGGGAGGGGACCTTCCACACACAAAACACCGGGGTGTGATCTGAGATGGAGTCAGGTAGGGTTCCAGCTGAGCTGATCCTATCTGGGCGGTTAGATAGGACCCAGTCCAGTAGGGGGCTAGTGCTACCTTTACCAGCCCATCTAGTGGGCTCCTGGATAAGCTGAGTCAGGGCAAGACTCGCCAACAGAGGTTCAAACTGCTTGGAGTTACTTCATGTCCAGTTTAAGTTCACATCACCTAGGATCAAAAGTTCATTATCCCTAACAGAGGGGCCAGTGGTATCCAGGAGGTGGGTAAGTCCATGCAGACCACCCTTGGGGGGATTATATGTGCATACAACATGCAGCTTCTTTGTATTTCCAAGCAGCAGCACAGTGTGCAGCAGCTTGCAGGTAGACAGAGAGGACTGCTGATGGATTACTGTAGATACACTAAGGTGACTCTTATAGTAAATTAGGACACCACCCCCTCTCTTTTTTCCTGGCCAATCTGTCTAATAAACTCGTAGCCAGGAAGTGCACAGGCCGAGTCTGGAATTGAGGGTTTCAGCCAGGACTCTGTAATACCTAGTATGTCAGGCTTGCAGTGGATGACCCAGGCAGATAGTTCATCATGGTTGGGTAGTAGACTACGAATGTTAAGATGAGCAATTTTTAGCCCCTTTGCTAATTTCCAACATTCAGGGATTGAGGAGGCCTGATCTGTGGGACCAGGGTTTAGCTCGATGTCACCCGCAAGGGCCAGTATCACAATGAAGAGCCAGAGGAGAAACCTTATGGGGGATGGGTACCACTGGCCGAGGGCCTTCATGATAGATGTCTTCTCACCAAGGCAGTGCCCATAAGGCATCTGAGGTCAAGACAGCAGGCAGGCCAGGGAGGCGGTCTGTCTTGAGCTAGAAAGTTAGAGAAGGTGAAATCTAACCCCTCATGTGGGACGGTAGTTTCTCAGTGGACCCCATGCGACCGAGAAGAGTCTATGACCGTTGGGGGGGAAAAAAAAGAGGCTGGAAAGGAGACCAATGGCGAGGACAGTACAAGGCAAGAAGGGCAGAACACCATTCCTGATAGGCCTTGGAGTATCCATTTCCCCTTTTTCCACAGCGGCGACTAGCGACACCCAACTCAAGGATACAGCTGTGACTGATGGGTCAGCTTGAGAAGGGAGAGAACAGAGTTCTTAATGTGCAAGTACAGCCAGTGCGGACAGGGTCTGTCCAAGAGTGTAGGCTTACAGCGTAGACAAACGAACAATGACCTGGACTAATTGCAAAGCACTCACCCCAATGATACTGACAGGTGAGGGCAAGTAGGAGACCTGAGAACCCTAACTTATACCTCGATAGTCCAGCAAACATTCAAAGCAACATCCCTTGCATATACTGAACTGGTAGGGTATTTATAACATGAAACCAGGAGAATACTAACTTATTGCTATCATTAGCCAGGCTAACAACCGAAGTAACAGTTCTGGGTAATTTTAAAGAGTAAGCAGAAGCATTCAATAATCACATGAAACCTGGAGAACACTAACATATTGCCATTGTTAGCCGAGCTAATTCCCGAAGTAGCAGTTCTAGGTAATTTTAAAGAGTAAGCAGAAGCATTCAGTAATCATATGGTACAGTAAAGTATAAGCAGAACAAGGAATGAAGCCACATGCAATGTAGTGAAAGCAGACACAAAACAGGTTTGTTGTTTTATTTATTTTTTTTTAGCCACTCCCAATCACCCAATAGGATCCCCGAAACATTAAGGGAGGGGCTTGCGAGCATTTAAGGGAGGAGGAACGGGTGGGGGGCTTTTTTCCGTCTCTCACTCGCTCGCTCTCTCCGCGGTCCGACTCCTCTGTGGCAGGAGCCCCGCGGGAGAGCAACACCATTCCGTGTGGGGATGGGAGGGGGTCCCAGTGAGGACCAATCCACACCTCCAGCCCCAGTCCAAAAAAAGTCCCACTGCGATCCTGGGCTGAAGTCCTGCTATTTAAGCTGCACCAGCAGTTTCAATTTGACGCCCTTTTTTCAGTCTCTCGCTCTCTCTCTCTGTCTGCGGTCCAACTCCTCTGTGGCAGGAGCCCCACGGGAGAGCAACACCAGTCCGTGTGGGGAAGGGAGAGGGTCCCAGCGAGGACCAGTCCACACCTCCAGCCCCCAGTCCAAAAAAAGTCCCACTGTGATCCTGGGCTGAAGTCCTGCTGTTTAAACTGCACCAGTGATTGTTTGCTGATTATCTGCTTTAATAATAATAATAATATTGTAGTTTGTCTAACCTGCCTTCCTTTGCAGCATGGACTTTGTTTTGCACCACCGTCTTGGTTCTGGACTGCCAGTTTGGACCAATCAGTACCTTTGGGGACCATAAAATGGAGACTGGCCCCAGGGGTCTTGTGGGAGTGAATCTCTGTAGGAATTATAGTTTTTACTGTTTGGCTCCTAAATGGACCTGGAGAGGGAGCCCTTGCTGTGACAGACAGATGGATCAACCAACCAAACCTTTTGGATCACTGGGAAGTCCCAGAGCTGCCTGCAGCAGTGAGTCAGTGTGTAGTTGGAGTTGAGAGAGTGAACAGCTTGAGTAATTTGAGTAGTTGCTCCTGCATAGTAGCGCGGGGGAATCAGTGGGAAGTCTGTGTCTGGCCTGCCTGCTACCCTCTTCTCGAGTGAAGAGGTCTGCATTAATATATCTGACATTATCTGAATTTGCTGTGATTGTGATCAGAATCCTGAACTGTGACAAAGTGAAATTCGCCTGGTGTGGACCAAAGATTAGCCTCAGTACGATTGGCCTGTCAGGACTTGAGACAACCGCAGAACGTACGGTTTGCGCAGAGACACTGTTGATTGCAATCAGACTGTCATCTGATCTGTGGTATTTGCTTGCCTTTACTATAAGTGTGCTGAATGTGGAATGTGGGTTGTGATTTGGTTCCCCACACTGCTGATTGTGTCACACTAGCTGGAGGCTGCATCCAGCAACTTCACCGGACTGTATCCGATTCATTCACTCTGGGTCTAACCATCTTGGCCTAGCTTTCCACTCACACCGCAGAGTTACACCTGACGAGAGACCTGCCTGGGGATTCGGCTCCCTGCTCAACACCAACAAACAGGAACGTCACCACGGTGCATTGTGTGGGCCCTACTTCTTCTGGCAAACCAGCACTTCATCCTGAGGTCTCCATTTCGTCCATCCTGCATCCTGCTCTGGGTAGTGTGAGTAAACATCAGGGTAGCTCACTGCAACAAAGCTCAAATGAAAGTGTGTCACCTGAATTAATTGTTTTGATTGATCCTTACAAACTGAGCCCTCCGGCTCCAGAATACAAATTGTGGATTAAATGGCATGTTGTGTTTTTTTCCTTCCTAAGGGCTCCAACAGCAGCTGCAACACCGACCTACCCCGGGCAACGATTCTAGCTAGCCTGCAGACCAACTGGGTACCCAGAGTGTGTGTGACTGTGTTAGAGGGACTCTTAGAGGCATGCATGCTTAGCCTGATTAAATCAGATCCAGAATCAAACACCAGATTACTGCCCCTTCCTTGTTCACGTCCTCCAATAAATCGGATCTAAATCTTTTTTGCATTTACACTGGCTATTGTGTACCTGTGTGGTGGGGATACTGTGTTGCTATTGCATTTCTCCATTGCAGGTCTTGTTTTGCAGGGGGGTCTCCAGGGCCAGTGCAGCTGATCCAGCCCTGGTGGCAAGTGTGCCAAGTGTGGGTATAACCTTGCATTCTGGTGTTAACTGTGACTGTGTATTTGCTGACCAGTATAGGCTATTAGAGGGATTAGAGGGAGGTATCAGTGTCCCAGAGGGCTGTACTCAGAGCAGCTACGCTACCATTAACCCTGTCCTGCGGGTGGAGGCACCTGTTCATAGAACTCAGGCCCCTCAACCTGCACCTAGTCACGCAGGCAGGGGTAGTATCCCTTGGGATAGCACCACCTAGGGGTTACACTGGTAGTGTGTTCCATTTTTCTACCACCATCTCTGTGAACTAATGTCTCCTTGTTTCCCTCCTAAATCTTCCCCCCTTTATTCTTTGCCCGTGCCCCCTGGTGTCCCTTCCCCTCCTTAGCTTAAAGACCCCATCTGCCTCATCCTTATTGATTCCCCTCAGAAACTTGAATGTTTCTGTCATGTCCCCCATGTTCTTTCTGTCCTCAGGTGTACATATTCAGGTCTCCCAGCCTACTCTCATAGTCTTTCCCCTCCATTCCATGTATCATCTTCGTTGCCCTCCTCTGCACCCCCTCCAGTAGCCTAATATCATGGTTCAGGTATGGCCTCCAAAACTGGACACAATACTCCCAAGTACAGCCTTACCAGTGACCTTTAGAGGGGCAAAATCACCTCTCTTCGCCTGAACAAAAAAACCCTCGCTATGCACCCCAGCATTTTGTTCACTTTTGCAACCACTCTCCTGCACTGGGCAGTATTGTTCATGGTCCCTGTTACCATTACCCTTAGGTCCTTCTCCTCCTCAGTGATTCCGAGCTTAACCCCCCAGCCAGTATTCTCTCCTTGGGTTCTTCGCTCTGAAGTGCATAACCTTACACTTCTTTCCATTGAACCCCAGCTGCCACCTCTCTGACCACTCCTCTAGCTTGCTTAGGTCCCCCTGCAGCTGCTTCCATCCCTCCTCTCCATCCATCACTGCTCCCATTTTGGTGTCGTCTGTGAACAGACTTACCTTGCTCACCGCCCCATGTGCACTGTCTGATATGAAGAGCCCAAATAATACTGGTCCCAGCAGAGAACCCTGTGGCACCCCGCTCATCACCGGTTTCAGAGTTGAGAGCTCCCCTCCCACCACCACCTGTTGCAGCCTCCCACTCAGCCAGCTTGTGATCCAGTTAATCATTTTTGGACCTATCCCTACACCAGCTAGCTTCCCCCCCCAAGCTGCCCATGAGGAACTGAATTGAAGGCCTTGCTGAAGTCCAAGTAAAGAACATCCACTGCATAACCCTTATCCATCTCACTTGTCACCCAGTCATAATATTGTATTGGGTTGGTATGACAGGACTTTCCCGAAATGAACTCATGTTGCCTCACATCCTGGAGGCCGTTGTCCTCCAGGTATGACACCAGTCTTTCCTTTAGAATGGTTTCCATGAGTTTGCACACTATGGAGGTGAGACTTACTGAATGATAATTACCCAGTTCATCCCTTGGTCCACTCTTGTGTAACAGCATTACATGTGCCATCCTCCAGTCCAGTGGCACACATCCCGACTCCAGTGAGGTGCGGTACAGATACGCCAGTGGCTCCGCCAACACCTCCGCCATCTCTCTCAGCACCCTGGGGTGGATACCATCTGGCCCTGGTGTTTTGTCTACCCTCAGTTCCTCTAGGACTTCATCTCCCTCAATCCTCCCATCTGTCGCCTCCTCTCCCCCCATCCCCACCCTCCCAGCTCATGGTAGTAGCAGTCCCCCCTTTTCTTCTGTGAACACTGAGAAAAAGTACTCATTCAGTGCTTCTGTCTGTTCCTCCCTCTTTTCTGTCCACTGCCCACCCTTTTTATCCTCACTATTGTCTCCTTGCACTTCTTTTCTCCCTGATGTATCTGAAAGTCTTTCTCCCCCTTAATTCCCTGTGCTAATCTCAGCTCTCTCTGGGCCTTGGCTTCTCTCACTTTTCTGGTCACCTCCCTGGACCATCTTGCATACTCCTTCCTGTCCCCTTCCTTCCCCGTCCTCCTATACCTCTGGTGCGCCTCTCATTTTGTCCTCATCACCTCCACTACTTCACTGTTCAACCAGCATGGTTTCCTTGCTCTGCTCCTCTTACTCTGTGTCTTGGTGCAGGTTTCCATTGCCTCTGAAATCCCCCGTTTAATAATATCCCATTTCTGCTCCACGTCCATCTCCTACCTTATGCCCTCCAGTTTCCCTTTCAGTACTTCCTGCATCCTCCCAAAGTCCGTCCCCCTGAAGCTTACCTCCCGGGTTACTGAGTTCTCTGGCTCCCCGTACATCATGATATTAAACCACACCGTTGGATGATCGCTGCCAGCTAGTGGGTCCTCCACCCTTGTTTCCCTTACTGCCTCCCCATTCAACAATGCTAGATCTAAAATGTTCATTAGCCTAGTAGGTTCACTGACCAACTGTGTCAGAAGCCCCTCCTGGATCGCATCCAGGAGCACTTGCTCTCTAGCACTGGAGATGACCGGAATGCTCCAGTCATTTCCCGGCAAGTTGAAATCCCCCACGATGACCACTTTCCCTTTTCTACATACCTTTCTGATTTGTCCCACTAATTCCCTGTCAAGCTCTTCAGATTGGGATGCGGCCTGTATACCACCCCAAACTTCAGTTTCCTACCCCTTGAGCCTGGGAGCTGCAGCCAGGTTGCCTCTGTTCTCCTTTCCTCCCCCTCGTCCCTTGTGCATTTGATCCCGTCCCTCACATAATCTGCCTCCCCACCTCATGGTCCTTCCTGTATAATTTGTACCCTGGGATTGCCAGATCCCAGTCCCGGTGCTCGGTTGCCCATGTTTCCATAACAGCCGCAGTATCCACCTTCCACACTGCCAAGAGTGCTTGTAGCTCAGCTGATTTGTTGCCTAAGCTTCTTGCGTTCAGCGAGACTATCCTCCATCCTGCTCTCTTTCCTTCATCACCCTCCATCTCCTCCCTTCTACTCCCTCCCTTTTCGGCCACCCCGAATCCTTCCCTGCTATCCTGGGGGGTAGGCTATGACTTCACTCTATCAGATTCCTGCCTACCTGCCGTCCACTTGCCACCCCCACAACTAGTTTAAATCCACCTTTGTTGCAATATACCTCTCCAGTCTTTGCTTTAATACCTCCTTCCTCTCCCTGCTCAGATACAGCCTATCCCTTGCAAACAGATTGTTATTATCCCAGGTACTGCCCCAGCCGCGCCCACAACCCTGTACCCCTTAGTTTGGCACCATTCTACTAACCATGCATTCAACTACCCAATCCTCTCCTTTCTCACTGTGCTTGCGCAGGGTACTGGGAGCACCTCTGAGAAACCCACAGACTCCCCAGTCTCCTTGCACAACCTTCCCACTTCCTCAGACCACTCCCTTGTTACCTCCGTTCCACAGAATCAGTTGCTTTCCTGAAGTCCACTGCTAGTGCAACCATTGGGGTTGGGGCCTCTCTGGCTGCCCATCACAGGTTCAGGACAGTCAAACTCTTGTTGATCCCAGGTTTCCTTTTTGGAATTTCACCCATGCGGGGTACATAATTAACGTTATGGCCTCTTGAAGTCTGGATGCCAATGCCTTTTCCAGAATCTTGTTATCAGCTGGTATCATGGAGATAGAGTGACAGTCGGAGTAGTCTTGGACATCTTTTTCTCTTCTTTGGGAGATGAGTGCTTCATTGAGGGTCTAGGGTAATTTGAAGGCAGCTTGGGCATCTTGAAGCATTCGGAGAAGTTGAGGAATGATTTGATTGAGGATGAGCCAGTAGAGGTCTAAATTAAAGCCATCCCTGCCCAGGGCATTCCCATTTACCATGCTGTCTAGGGCCTTCCATAACTGACCTTTCTTCAGTGGTGCCTTGAAATTCTGTAGAACTGCAGGGGGTGGGGGGGACCTTTGCTAGGGTAGGTTTTCCCAGAACTGTGTTCCAAATGAGGCTTGTAAATGCTCAGAAAAATCCTTCATGATGTTACTAATATTCCGCTAAAAGATAGCCAATGTGCCATCTAGTCTCCAAAGAGCTGGAATTGGGGATTCTGCCTTTTTGTTTTGGCATCATTGCTTTATTATTAGTGTAAACAAAACACAAGACAAACAGTGCAGTATTTCATCAGTCCAGAACATAGCAACTATTGATATAAAAACAAACATGATAAATTAACATTTCATTCTACAGAAATCTCCTACACATGTAGAAAATCAATACACTATATCCAAAATATATCTCGCAAATCATATCATTGTAATGTGTCAAACCTGGCATAGTTTGGCCATAGGTGCCCTTGGTTCTCCTGGAACTCCCCTTCTTTCATAGTTGTTACAGAATACCCTCCCTCAATGTTTGGGCCTCTGCTGGAATCAGGGAGCCCAGGAATCTCTGCCTCGGTAAGAAATTGTTCTTCCCTCCCCTTAAAAATATAGCTTAGGTGAGGTGATCTAGTGCCAAATTCTGGATCGTCAGAGTTTTCCACTGACCTGTCATTGGCTTTGTACAGGACACCCAGGTGTTTTGGATGCATGATTCGCACCCATTGGAGATATGGGGCCCTTCCCTTCGCCCTAGATCTGCCATCCCAAATAATAAAGTTAGAGTTGGGTATCAGTTGCCCCCCAGTGTTGGTCAGTTCTTATACTACACCTACCCAGAACTCTGTAAGGGCAGGACAGTCCCAGAAATAGTGCAGATAGGTACCCAATGGCCTCTGGCACCTGCCACACATGGGGGAACCAAAGGGTTAAATTTATGGGCTGCACTTGGTGGGCAATAAAATGGTGGAGGAATCTGTACTGATATTCTTTGTATTCATTGCCGAGGAGCAGGCCCATATCGGAACCAAGTATTGTGTTTGTGTTCCAGTTCTCTTCTGTAATTGTTTTTCCCAGGTCCCGTTCCCACTGTTGTCTCACCTTTCCTGAGAAGTCAGTGAAGAACTGTCTATCCTGCCTTGCTACTGTGCCTGTCAGGCCTTTGGTATCCGTTCTGGCCTTGAACACTTCATGTTCCACAGTCGAAGGAGCAGAGTCCTCCTCTGGATATCTGTGCAGTCCCCTTGCATAGGCCCTAATTTGGAAATACCTAAAAAAATGAGTCTGTGGGACCCCTAAATGTTTCTGGATATCCACAAAGGAGAGTATCCTTCCCAGGAATATAAATCTCCCAGACATTTTATACCTTTTCCCTCCCACCTTTGAAAGCCGGGGTCCCCAAACCCAAGTAGAAAGCCCAGATTGTGAGCTAACGGGACTTGCAAGGTGTGCCCCCCCCCCAACGCCCCTCCTCTTTTTAATTGCTTCCCAGGCTTCCAGGACATACTGCACCAATGGGTTAGGGTCAGCCAGCTGCCCATAAGCCCAATTACCCCATTTGCTAGGTAAACAGAGACATGTCCAGGGCATCCTTCTTCTTCCAAGTTGTCCCAGTTGGCAACTAAGCCCTGGTTGACCCAATCTTGTATGTAGCGATGCTGTATCGCTAGATAGTACTCTCAGATATCTGGAAAGCTGAGCCCTTCTCTCTCCACGCCCCCCCGAGCCTTTGCAGACTCATCCTCGGGCGCTTCCCCCGCCATATGAGGGTGGAGAACCCTCTCTTTAATCTCTTGATATCCATTTTAGTTTGGCCCATAGGCAGGATCTGCGTCACGGAAAATAGCCTAGGGAGCACATTCATTTTAATTAGGTTAATACGCCTGAACCAGGAAATAGGGAATGCCTTCCTCCTGTCCAGCTCCTTAAGGATGGTATGAAACAATGGGCTATAGTTTAATCAGTATAGACTTCCCAAGTCTCATCCTACCTTAACTCCAAGATAGGTAGGCGACTCCCCCACCACCTTTAAGCCTCAAGAATTTTCTATCTCTCCTCCCCCCCACCTCCCCAAGACTTGGCATTTCAGATTTATTCAAATTAAGCTTGTAGCCAGAGAAAGCTGCAAATGCATCTACAACCTGTAGCAGGGCTGGCATCGAAGTTCTAGGTTCAGTAATAAAAATTAGCAAATCTTCAGCATACAACATGATCTTTTGCTGTGTGCTTGCTTTCCCCATAACCCCACAAATATTCCCAGATTCCCATATTTTGATAGCAAGGGGGTCAACTGCCAATGCAAACAGGAGAGGGGGCATCCTTGCCTTGTACCGTGAAAGGGGCAAAACTCTTCCGATGGGGTGCCATTAACCAGCACTCTAGCCAACGGATCTCGATAGAGCATCTGCACTAGTTCCACAAACCCATGTTCCAGACCAAACCGCCTTAACACCTCGTACTGATACCTCCATTCTGTTCAACTGAAGGCTTTCTCGGAGTCCAGGGACAACACATGGGCATGGCCAGGATGCGGAGAGCCCCAATGAACAACATTTAACAATCTCTGCATGTTATGGTAGGACAGCCGTCCCTGTACAAATCCAGTCTGGTTAGTGTGAATGATCTGAGGGAGCACCTGCTCCAGGTGTCATATCATAACCTTAGCCATAATTTTAAGATCTCAGTTTAGAAAGGAGATGGGTCGGTAGGATGCACATTTGTGAGGGTCCTTTCCCGGTTTTGGAAGGACACAGATATTTGCCTCACAGCACGATTTCGGGAAGCCCCTCTCCCTCTTACCTCCCCCATTACTGCTCTTAGCAGCTCTGCCAGATCCAATCTCAGCTCCTTGTAATACTCTGCTACAAAGCCATCTGGACCTCCAGCCTTCCCCCTCCTTATTTATTTATTTTTATTTATTGAGATCTCGGATTACCACACTTTGAGCTGAAAGCTCTTTTACAAAAGTTCTACGTCTGAGCAAAACAGGTAACATACAGTAATGACAAGATGGGACAAAATATGGCAGGATACCTAGAGAGCTAAAAGCAGTACAGTCAGTTTGAGAGTGACACTTCAGTTATAAAGTTTAGTACATGTAACTAAGCTGTGGGCAGCCAATTTAGTTCCCCAGTGGCCCTCAAAATATTGCTAGTAGACACTGGTGCTCCCAATATCTCTCTCTGTATATCCATGAGGGTTGGGATGTTGATCCCGCTAAGAAAAGCAGAGGGTTGCTCCTCCATACCTACACACTCAGCACTGTACAGTTGTACAGCTGTACACTGTACAGTTGTTAGTAGAAGTCCCGAAGGAGTTGCCTGAAATGGGAGCCCCCACATACTAAGTGACTATTCTTATCCCTTATTGCCGTGATGTGGCTAGAAATCCTCTGGCAATTTACTAGTTTGGCCAGCAATGGGCCGGGCTTGTTTCCCCACTCATGCAGGCATTGCAAAAAAGCGTCTAGCCTTAGCCTCTCCCGTATGAAGCAAGTTTAATGCCTGCATGGCCGCCATAAGGTTCTTCAGCATCTTTGTCCCCCGCAGCCGCTTTTTGTTCCAGATCTTTTACTTAGGATTTCAGTTCTGTCTGCGTATCCCTGTGTTCCTTCTTCACCCAAGCTACAAAACTGATAATGGCATCACACATGAACGCCTTCCCAGTAAACCCCTTTTGAGGGGGCTGAGCTTAAGTTTGTACTTTTATACAGTTCCCACTGTTCTTTCAGTTAGCTTCAGAATTCTTCTTTTGCTAGGAGGTATGTAGGGCACTTCCAGCTTGGAGTGACCTCTTCCTCCCCCCTCATCATCAGGGTCACATTGACTATAGCATGGTCCGATATATGTATAGGGCTATGACACACCCCAGACAACCTCTGATAATAAATTCTGGGAATGTAGATATAATCTAATCTGGACCAGTATTTTTGTGGGTTAGAGAAAAAGGTGTATTCTCTAGCCCCAGCATTAGCCATCCTCCAACTGTCTATCGAATCCAAGTCGGACATTCCCAACTGCCAGGTCTCCGTGGCTTTTGCACTTCTTTCCTCCCACTGGAATAATCTAGATCTGGGTCCAAATTCAGTTTAGATCTCCTAAAATAAGAGCTGGAAATTGCTCTCAGGAAATAATGTCCAGAATCTGTTGATAAAAATCGGCATAAAAAGTTGCCAGTGCATATATACAGTACTACCAAAAGTCACCTGCTCACCATATAACTCTCTTACCACAAGTACATATCTGCCCCCAGTAGGGTCTCTTACTGTTTTGAGCACTGTCAAGGGAAGCTGCCTATGGAAAAGGACTGCAGCTCTTTTATTATGTTAGGAGTATGAGGCCGCATGACAGGACCCCACCCCCGCCAACCAACTTAACATGTTCAGAGGTCATCAGGTGTGTTTTCTGCAGAGCTGCCACGTATGTATGTCATCACTTTAACACATCTAGAAGCTTTTTCTGCTTAATGGGAGAAGCAGACCCCCACATGTTCCAGGAGATGTTAATTTTGGAACTCATAGCCATAAGGCTTACATTTGTTTTTTGCTTTGTCTTTTCCCAGTGAATACCCCTATACCAAGTATGACACCTATCATATAATATATTTTGTCTTATGTGTAGAATAAAATATTAACAACCACTAATAAAGAAACATTCAACATTACAACCAACCAAATATTCAAGTTTAACCTGGTTGCTCTTTGCTTGCTTACCTGCAGCACTTACCTTGAAAATGTGTACTATTTCTGACTACTGCATACCATGCTATGTTTATATGTATGTTCATTTGCTTTGACTATTATTGTACTTTGTTTTTACCTTCTTTGCTGTATTTGTACATTGTATTGCCACTTCTGTAACCTCCCGGGTCGTGCCTGAAAATAGTCATTCCTATGACTAGAGCACCACCCCCTTGTAGTAACTGTGCACATAAGCTTTATAATCAACATCATCCTCCCACTCTTACAACAGTACACTATGAGTAACAAGAGTGAGGGCAGTATTTTAAAATCCTCTCCCTACTCCTGCCAACTGACCCAAACAAGTAACCCCTCCTTCACTGTGCACGTATCACCCCATCCCATAATTAAACAATCCAAATGATATCTTAAAGCATCAACTGAGTCAAATCACAAATCACCCCTCTACACCCCCAGGCGTCTTCACACACTCAGTGTGAGGCCCCTTGCATCACTGTTGTGTACATATCCCCCACTCCAGGCAGGAAAGTAACCATTCCTTTGTGCGGAATCAAGACTCCCTCAGATCCACGTCCCCCTTTGTAATAGATCCCCTCTCTGCCATAATTTGAAGGAACACCCCCAACCCGCCCAGGCCCCAGAGGTTCCCCAGTGCAAAAAACAAATATTGTGATTGCTCACATCCCACAGAGACCACCAACACAGATGCTCCTATGACTCTGATTATTTTTCTCTTAAAAAGTTAAAAACAGCCTACTCATTACATTGGTGTCCCCACACAAAAACATGCCTGTCTACATTCCCTGATCAGCCCCCACTGCACCACCCCCCTGACCCAGGAACACCCCCAGCACAGCCCAGTCACCCACAGTGCAGCATGAGTATGGAAGATCATTCCACAATGAGTGGCTGTGCTGTCCAGGGGGTGCCCCCAATGTACAGGAAGCACGCCACAGGAACAGACCAAGGATTCAAAACAAGGCTGGGCACAAACATACATCAGCATGCATCTCAGTTCTACTAAGCAAGGAGGCAGATAGACCAACCAGCAACAGCAGTGAGTCTCCGAGAAGGAGACCAATCACAAAACGTGACATTCCAACTAGAAACAATGTGACACCAAAAAGGGCTGACAGTGCCCCCTTCCCACCAAGCCATACCAGCTCCATCCTCAAAAATATATAGGGGATTGCTGCCCTTTATGTCATAGTGTAAAGTAATAGGAATGCCTGCTTCTCAGGCTAAGCGGTGATTAGGACTCCAGACCCACATACCAGACAGTAGCTTCAGAAATACTTCCCCTCAGAAGACACTGTTAGCAGTAACCCACATATTACTAGATTACTAGGTTACTAGGCTACGAGGTAAAGTAGACATAAGGAGGCCGAGGCCCATCTAGAATGTCTCCCACTATTGTGAGGGTATATTAGTTTGGGTTAGTATCCCATTTAAGATGTTTATCTAACCGTGTTTTAAATGTTTCAAGATTAGTAAAGTCAGCAATATGCTGTAGGCGTAAATTCAATGCCTTAGCTACTCTGATTGAGAAGAAGTTATCTTGTTTGATAGTATTTGATTTGGGAATGACTAATTGTCTGCGGTGGCATCTAAGGTTAACATTACGATTTGAGAAATATAAACTACACTGTTTTGCTAGCACAGGGTCCTCAAGGATTTTAAATAGTTGTAACAGATCCTCCCTATGTCTTCGTCTCTAAGTGTAACTAATCCTGTTTTGTGTAGCCTGTAGTTGTAGTTGTGATTTTTTAAATTTGGTATTATTTTAGTAGCCCTGTGTTAGACCTGTTTGATTAATCGGATGTCTTGTTTTAAGTATGGATTCCAAAAAGGGGAACAGAAATCAAGATGGGTGTCTAATATAAGTACGGTGCAGGGGTATTATACAGTGTGAATTTTTATTAGTAAAGGATCATTTAATGCGATTTAAAATCATGTTAGCTGTCTGTGTCACCTTTTTACAGTGTCCTGTAGCAGAGAGGGAGTCATTGATGATGACCCCCAAGTCATGCTCCTTAGTCACTGATCATAATGAGATGTTATTAATCTGGTACATGTACTTGGGGTTGGATGGTCCAAAATGGAGGACCACACATTTGTCTGAGTTTAGCTCCATTTTGTTCTCCTTTGTCCATTGTACTATTTTTTCAAGGTCACTGACTAGTGACAGATGTTTTTTCATTGCATTTACCTCTCCTCTGATCTTAGTGTCATCTGCGAATTTGGCAAGATGATTTGTGATGTTAACATTAATATCATTAATAAAGATGTTAAAAAGAGTAGGTCCCAGGACAGAGTCCTGGGGGACGCCACTGGTCACTTCACCTAATGGGGATAGCTGACCGCTGACCCTTACCTGCTGTGTTCCTCCAAGTAACCAGTTGCTGACCCAATTCACAACCTGGTAACTTAACCCGATGTTGACCAGTTTGTTTAATAGTTCTAAGTGGGGGAGTTTGTCAAACGCTTCGGGGAAATCTAGTAAAATAACATCCACTGGAACTCTATTGTCAAGGCGTATACTGAGTTGGTTGTAAAATATAATTAAATTTGTGGTGCAGACCGACCTGGTGTAATTCCATGCTGTTTATTATTTGAATATTGGATTGACACTAATTCAGATTCAGTCTTAGATTTAAACCATTTTTAAAGTGTTTTACATAGAACAGATGTGATGCTTATGGATCTGTAGTTGTTAACCAGGTTTATCTCACCCTTTTTAAATATCGGCACAACTATGGATCTTTTCCAGTCTTTAGGGACTATACCAGTAGTGACTGAGAAATTGTATAATGCAGTAAGTGGTTCAGCCAAGCTAGTTACTGACTCTAACACCAGTTTTGGGCTCATTCCATCAGGGCCAGATGACGAATTTACCTTCAGTTTTTTTAGTGCAATTATTGTTTCGTCTGTTCTGGAAATACTGATATTACCATTGTTTTAAAAGTCATGGAGAACAAAAAGCACAGCTGGGACAGCCCAAGAAAACTACCGTGCTCACTCTGGAAATTGTGGGTAGAAGTTTCTAAGCAGATTTGAAAATTTATTTCGTGCTCATTCTAGACTACCCTACATAATGCCTGGTTATATATGACAGATTAAGGTAGCAGCCCTTATTGCATCATCGATCAGCTATGCCCAGATTATTTATTTATTTAGTTTCTGTTGACCAGGTAAGTGCACTAGACAAATTCTGCCTATTTTTAGACACTGCCTGGGGGAAGGGGATACAGATGAATGCCAACTGACCCTGAACCAGATTAAGCTGTTGGTGGTATTTTTAGTGAATGGGGGGAAATTTGGCCAGGGCAACGGGGAAATTCCCCAACTCTGCTGTAGGGGGAGCTGCTGTCATGGATGCGGTCCTGAGTGATGGCCAGTCTGCTGGTGTACCTGCAGGTGAGCAGATCTCCCTCCCTGCAGGTCCAGACCAGGAGATCATGCAAGAAGAGGCTAGCATTTCTGGAAGTAAAGAAGATAAAGCTTTATTGCCTCAGCAACCTACTGTGATAGATGAAGACTGGTTAAAAGTAATGGTTTGAGAAAATAGACCTTTAATACTGACCCTTCTCCATTCAGAAGGGAGACAAAATATTTCGGAATGGTAGCCCAATCAGCGCATTGCTAATCAAGAAGAGCTATTTGCCAAACAACAAGGAGAAAGTGCCACAAACCTAAATTCCACAGCAACAAAGGTTTCGGCAGGTCTGTGCACAGCTCCTGAAAACTTCAACCCTGCTGACAGTCAGCCTGACACTGTCAAACGAGGCCCATCTGGTGATGACATGCTAGCGCCAAAAGACATACCGCCTTCTGACTCAGCATCTGCAAATGCAGCATCATGTAACGCTCACCTGCGTGAATCTCCATAGCAATCGGAATGGACAGCACATCGAGTAAATGAACAAACTGTAAGTAACAAGACCTGAATTAAATATGCCTAAAGAACAGAGAACTCAAAATGTTAAAGAAGCCGCTAAACAATTCAGGCTTCGGCGTGGGTAGGCGGGCCTTCCAGAAAAAAAAATAATATACCGAATAGGGAAAAAGATGCCTTGGGCTTTGGAATGCACACTACAAAGTGCAGGTTGAAAAAAAATTGCCACAGGACAATGGCTTCCATATCCAGAACACAGCCCTTTCCCAGGGGCCCTTCAAGCAGTTAATACAACCTCACCAATTTCAAATGCTGAAATATGCTCAGAGGGGAATAGAACTTTGATAATTATTGAATCAGATTTAGATCTGCATGCAGAAGATGTAACATATAACTCTGATAAACCACAACAGAAACTAACTCCACAGTGGACTCAGGATGAGGGGCCAAGCACTGGAAAAAAGTCATGGGGAGACGGAATGGACATAGAGGACATGAATCCTACAGGGCACGGGCCCTAACTCTGCAACTCAACAATCAAGATCTGCTTGGGCAGAATTTTGCAAAAGGGACCACTTTGCTCAACAGCTCCTTCCTGCACAACAACAAAATGGTGTCAGACTACAATATTTAGAAAGGCTAGAAAATACTCCAGACAGAATTTATGTGGGAAGGAAGCTTATTAAAGACTCAATGTTTTTTTTTTTCACAAACGAAATCTATGCATTGATTCATGCCTCAGGTGAGACAGTCTGTATGACATAAGTTTTAAAAATCCTCAAGGCTTAGACAGGTTTTGGTCTAAATATGATAAGTTAAAACATTCTGCTTTATGGTTGCCCTTTAGAGCTATTCCCCTTACCAGGCCTGCAGTTGAAATGGTGACCATCTTATTTAGAAACGAGGGAGTAGCCATACACGATATTACACACTGGCTAAAACAGACGTGTGAAGTCTTGGGCCCCCCACAACCCATTTTTGACGTTGAACATTTATGGACAGGGGAGGTGGAAGTACAGAGTTAGATTAAGGAGCACAAATCAGGGTCCACAACAACTTCCAAGCAGTTTGTTTTTAGGGAGAGCCTGAGGGCATTTATTTTACCCTGGGCAACCTAAGACCTGATTTAAGTGTGGATCATTCATGCATCTAAGCTCAGCCTGTGATCGCCTTAAATGCAATCTATGTTTAGCTTATGGGCATGCAAGTGTGACATGCCAAAACGAGTTAACTTGCAACTTGTGTGACAAAACAGGTCATGCATACTACTCAAGTCCTTGAGCCACACAAAATAGGGAAGACCGACCAGATCAGGATGCTCTGTTGAGTGAGGTCCAGAAAAAAAGACATTGCAGTCCAGAAACTAGCAAAAAATTTACCTGAGACAGTAGGTCAAGCTAGAAACCAGGAAGAGAATCCTGAGCCTTCTATAAGAACAGTTCAGGTCCCCGTCCCAAAATAAACTGGAGAAAGGGGACAAGGAGAAGACAGTATTGATACTTCCCAAGCTCACAATCCTACAAACCCCCCAGAATCTATGATGCACGATGGTGCCATCTAGCAACGCTCAATCTAAAGATACAGCATTAGAGCCAGAAGTCCCCTCAAGTATAGCTCGAACTGAAATGCCTCCCCCTGCCCTAACCACGGTAACAAAAAAAAGGGCTTTGCAGCAGTTAAGGCCCAAATCCAGAAATATCCAAACCTTCCTCACCAGTAAACATATTACCCTAGCCAATAAATATGAGAGCCTAACTGTAGTACAGGGTGAATCGGACCAAGAAGAGTAGTCCAAAACATCATCTCAGCCAGTGGTCTCTACAGATTCTGAAGATGGACCCATCCCACAGAAAGTAGTCCAAAGAAGTAAACAGAGGTTAGGAATTAGAACCAGAAAGTGCACAAGATCAGGGAAATCAACCTAAACAATGGCATCAGACTTAGTACTGAGGATTGCAACCCTTAATGTGAACTGTGTAAAAAAATAACAGGAAAAGATTGGTGACATTCTCAATACTTAAAGATCTGCACCTCGATATCTGTTTTTTACAGGATACTAGATTAAACACTACTTCATGAGTTCAAGCAGTACAAAAATTATGGTGTTGGGGGCCATCTTATTTCTTTTCAGATGGTTTAGGAATATTGTTCAAAGGTGAGGGGTTTACTATCACTAGAATACTAGAAATAAAAACACGTTGCGCTTTTCTAATTGATTTTTTTTGTTAAGGGAACAGTATGGAGGACTATTAATGTTTATGCTCCACAGGAAAAAAAAAAGAAAGAGTGGACTTGTATAATTCTATAAAGGTCTTTCTTCATACCACTAGGCGCATACTATGGAGTGGTGGCTTCAACTGTGTTTTATCTGAACAGGACAGGGGAGTAAGAACAGAAAAAGACTTCTGTGAGACAAACTGTTTAAATAGCATCCTGAAAGCGGTAGAGTTACAAGATTCATATCATGTAGCACACCCTCAAGGAGGACATACATTTTTTAAAGGGAAGCTTGCTACAAGAATAGATTTTATTTTTTTCCTCAAGAAATGTATTTATACATGAGGCTGCAAATGTCCTCATTGAGACCTCAGATCACATGCTAGTAACAATGACAATAGGTCTTAAAGGAAAAACCCATTTGGACGAGGTTATTGGAAGCTGAATAAAACTTTACTAAATGATCAAACCACTGTCAATAAAGTAAAAGACTTACTTAAGGCAAGAATGCCTTTTGCAAGCTTAACAGTGGACATGAGTACATGGTGGGTAGAAATTAAAAATGAAGTGAAAACCTTACTCAACAAGTTGCTTCAAACAGAAACACTAAACAATATAAAACAATATTTAATGTTAAGAACCCAATTAACAAAACTTTATTCTATAGTAAATACAAACCATGTAAATTTGACCCCTCAAATAAATAATGTTAAAAAGGAGATGGAACTCCTGCAGTATTCAGGAGCAAATTCTTTATTATTAGAACATAGAATCTGTACTCCAAGGAAAGTAAACTTTGGGGATATGTTTGCTAGCTGTAAAAATAGAACAGGAGCCAGAATAATATCATCACTTAAAACTAAGGAAGGATCTATAGTTACATCTTCTCCAGAGATTTTAAAAGAGGTCCAACACTATCTCTCAGAGATGTATGCGGACCCTCTGTTACAGAAACACAATATGAAACAATACTTGCAGACTGTACAGAAACCTGAAATACCTGTAGAGATCAGGGAAACCCTGATAGCACCTATAGCCAGACAGGAGACAGAACAGGTCTTTAAAACTTTAAAAAATGATACAGCTCCAGATTAGCTGGGTTAACTTCGGAATTTTATAAATGTTTCAGAGTAGAAATGATAGACACATTGATGGTGGTCTGTAATTGGGTTTTGTTAAACAGTACAATGGATTTTCATTTAAACATAGCTGTACAAATCTTTAGTCATAAAACAAAATGATAGGGAAGATCTCAATAATTGGAGGTCTCAGTTTAATTAATACTGACCAAAAAATACTAATGAAAGTTTTAACTCTAAGACTTGCTAAAACTAGTCCCTATTTAATTACCATGGCACAGTTCTGCTCAGTTGTGGGTAGGTCTATAGCAGACAATCTACTACTAATTAGAGAATTTATTTATTTAAGTTTTGGAAATCATATCTTTGAGCCAAAGGCTCTTTTACAAAGGTTCCATGTCATAGAAACAGGACAGGTTATAACACGAGAGGCAAACCAATAATTACACAGGCACAAATACAAAACAGTACATGGGAGATTAAGTATCGTCTTTAACTTAGATTAGGTAACAGTAAGAGAGCTGCCAGTTAACAGTACAAGAGCTGCCAGAGGCTTGTCAACAGTAACACATGGGAGAAACAATTGTGGCTCATGTATGAGAGGAGAGGGATTAGGGTGGGAAAGAAAAGAAGTGTGTTCCATGAAAAAGTAGTGTTTTATTTTTTATTTATTTTTTTATTTTTTTTACAGGGTACCGTCACAGCTGGCATTGGCCACCAAGTGCTGATGAAGAGTGCGCTTAAAGGGGTTTAGATTCGGGGTGTTAGTGATGTCCCTAGGAGGTGATTTGTACCAGTATGGGGCCCTTGCTTTGAAGGAGTGTTGCCCTTGAGAGGTCCGACAGTGGAGGACAGAGAAGGCTTGGTTTTCAGAACTCCTGGTAATTCACATGGGGCAGTGAGGGCACAGTATTGACTGGACCCCAGGGGGCAGGAGGCCAAGGTACGCCTTCTTTGCAAGAATGCATGATTGATACTTTATTCGCCTGGTCAGTGGGAGCCAGTTTGCCTGTTCATATAAGTCACAGGTGTGTGTGAGTTGTGGGGCTGAAGTGAGGAGTTGACAGGCTTTGTTCATGGCAAGGGTTATGTGCCGGAGCGCAGTGTTTATTGCGGAGCCATAGATTACGAGCCCAGTAGTCAATAAGTGTGATAACAGGGTACTGAATTGCAAGCTTTAAGGCTTCAGTAGTTGGGCAGTGCCTGTATCTATAGAGCTTACCAATACGGGTATTAACGGTTTTGGCGATTGTTATGTGTATGCAGGGCATACAACAGTATGCTGTCGAGGGTCACTCCCAGGTATTTGAAATGGTCGACCTGCTCCAGTGTGGTGCCAACACTGTTTTTGATAATCAGTTGTTGGCACATGTGTTTGCTGTGGGTTCCATGAAAAAGCAGTGTTTTAGTTTTTGTGTAGTTTAGAACAAGTTTGTGGGACCTAAACCAGGTTTCAACCTCTGTAAAACTACGCTGCAGTTATTTTTGGAGGAGGGAGGTGTCCGAGTGGCTAGCAAAAATGACGGCATCGTTGGCATGTAGGAGTATTCTGTCACCACAGGAGGCTGGGAGCCCATTGATGATTAAATTAGTAGAACAAGGGAAAGAAGAAGAAGAAATAAAGGGTTTCTTAAGGTCGCTTGGTCAAGAGAAAGCATTTGACAGAATATCTCACACGTTTATACAACAGGTCCTATTAACATATGGTATACCACCCATTTTTTGTAACTATATACACACTATCTATAAGGGAGCCACAGCAATTCCAGTGGTAAACAGGTTTTTAGGATCCTATAAAACAATTAAAAGAGGGGTAAGGCAGGGATGCCCCATTAACCTTCTACTTTATGTATTTTGTCTCGATCCATTACTACAGATAATACAACATGATGAATCAATAAAAGGGATTAGTCCACAGGGGAAATCTATAGAAATAACGACAAGTGCTTACGTGGATGGTATATGTTCATTTCTGGCAGACCAGGAATCAGGTAGATAGGCTTTGGAGAGAACAAAGCAATATTCACAAATGGCTGGGGCAGCTATAAATAAATCAAAGAGCAGAATTTATGTATTACGTGATACTACAGAGAATATAGAACAGCTGCAAGGTATTACAGTATCAGAGGAACCTCTGAAAATCTTAGGTGTGACATTTGGAAGAGGGGATAATAGTGTAGTAAATTGGGAAGAAAGGTTGGAGATAGGGAAAAGGAAAATACAGGTCTGGAAAACGTGGCAACAAATAAAAAAGAAATAGTAAGCCTGATAAAAACATTTTTATTACCTATATTCACATACCTAAGCATGATTTACCTAGTTCCTTCTAGGTTAGAAGTCACTCTTCTAAGGCCCTGGACACACTGGGGAACTTAAAATGGTTTAAGTGCCTTAAAATGGTTTCAATCCCCCTAGCACTGTTTGCAGACAGACTACAAGCCCCTTAAAATGTTTTAACAAAAGTGTTTTTGAACCCTGCTAGATACCTAGCCTTAAAACCATATTTAAAAACGTTTTGGAGCTAGCATGGTTTTACTCACAGGTCTGTCCAGGAGTAAAAGTGTTTTAAGCTGTAATGGTTTAATTAAAACAGTTCTAGCTGCAGTGTGTCCAGGCAAGCACAGTACTATGTGTTGGACTTAACACAAGATAGCTACAAGGAGAACAGGTTTAACACTAGCAGTGTGGCCACACTAAACAGTTATCAAAATGATTACTGAGTAGTGTGGCTGCACTGAAATGGTTTAGCTAAACTGGTTTTAAAAACGGTTTTCAAAAACAGTTCTGTAGTGTGTCCAGGGCCTAGGTTTGGTATTCCAGGTAGTTTGGAGGAGTCAATTAAATCCCTTAAAAAGGGAAATGCTGTACCTACCAGTAAAACAAGGAGGGTTAAACCTAATAAATCCAATAGCCTTTTATTACAGTATGTTTTTTAAGAACAATTTGGTAGACCCCTTAAGGCCTTCATTGGCCATTTGGACAATTTTTGCTGCAAAATGGCTCAAGCCCCTTTTCTCATTATGGAACAGGCAATCAATACTAAAAACTACCTTTCAGCCAGCTCCCCCTTATATTAAACCAGCAGTATATAAAATTAGGAAGTGGAAAATAGCACCAGATCAAGTTCTACAAAAGACAAGGCAACAGCTATATAGCAGTATACAAAACTAGGCATTATATATAACTCCTGATTTTAAAGGTATAGCTGAGGCTAATAAAGAGAAAGTACTTCTAACCTTGAAGGATGCTAGCACCCCCCCGCCCCCCGGGATGTGGGACTTGGTTTGGTTGGCAAGCCATGGGAAGCTAACTGTTAAAGGAAATGCGAAACACAAAAGACAAGATGAAAGGATTTGTCCTAGAGAAACATGTATAGCCACAGAAGAAACATTGGAGCATTTCCTTGTACAATACCCCTGTGCTCAGTCTTTTTGGCCGTAAGATGGGAGGATATAAAATGGCGAAAGATCTCATATGAAGAACTAGTGTGGGGGGTTCACTGCAGACAATGAACATTAATTCTGGTACAATCAGGCTGATCTTCTCATGTATCAACTTTATACTGTGGCAGACAAAATGTAAATTAATATTCCAGCAACAAAAAATAGACCCTGTGCAGGTTATCCAACCATTAGAAACAGACATACAGAATCAGTGTTTATATGAGAAACAAAACACAGAGCGAAATGAGTGGTGTAATAGATGGAAAGCAGTACCATTTCTGAAAGATAAGATTGGGTGTGGAGTGTACCTGTGTAAAACAAAAGCCTGTTCAAAAACATGGTCTAATCTGTTACGGATAAAATCTTGTACTGTATAATGGACATTTATTTTGTTGTTTGTATATATCTAATAAAATTCCCCTGCCCTTTTCGAGAAGTGCCATGGGATCTTTAACATCCACCTGAACTACCACCAGAACAAGCAGATGGGACCTCAGTTTAACATCTCATCCATCGGACGGCACCTCAGGAGTGCAGCACCCCCACTCATGCTGCACTACAGTGTCAGTATTGGGATCTAACCCAAGTGCCTGCTGTGGGGATAGAACCCACAGCCTTCTGATCTCCCGGCCTCAGAGGCAAGTGTGCTACCTATTGAACCATTGACACTGCTTCTCATTAAGATTAAAATATATTGCTGCAGCCCCATCTGTAAATATTGTCCTGCCATTGGCTTAGGCTCTCCCAGCCGTACCATCCCACTCCACTTTCATAACCCTGCTGTGCAGTCCAATATCCTGTTTCCACCCCAGCTGTGTACCCATGATAGCATAGATCCACTACTTGGCCCCTTCAGGATACTCTTTTGTGATCCCCATTTGATTAGTTGGTTGAGGACAGACAAAAAATGAATAGTACCATGTGCAATTTCTGCCCCCAGCAAGCCCCCCTCCCTTTGCCCCTCCAATACTGATTCAGTTTACAGAGGTGAGGGGGCCTCGTATCCCAACTAATGGATTTAACAACAAAAGTCCGATTAGCTGGGTCATCATACCAGTGATCCAGCACAGAAGGAGGGAGAGAGACCATGCCACTTGACGTATTCACCCCCCCCCGAACTCCCTACCTGTATGTGCTTGGTCGTCTGCAAGTGTCCAGTCCTCACTGGCATGTCATCGCCTAACATGGAAGATGTTATAAAGGGAGCTCCATCCATGCCCCACAGTCCCTGCTTGGCATCCGACCCCTATTAAGGGAAACATCCAGGCTGGCCTAGTCTGCTGTGCTGCCTCCGCATTAGGCCACGTCCATTCTCCAGGTCACAGGCACCCATGTGGTCCGCTGTAGTTTGGGAATACAACTCCCTTAGGTTGCATGACATGCTATTATGCTGCACACAAATAAACAAAAAAAAAGGGCCAATTGACCAGGTGGTTGGGGACTTTGTCCAAAGATTCCAACCATCATAATCTGAGGTGAGATACAATAGAAGTGAACCTTAATCCACACATAGGGGACAGTCAAGTATGCAATTTTTTGAGAGTTTCCAGTCTGAAGAAGCAGAACATACCAAAGCTGCCTCTACTCCTCAGGGGAGCAGTAGGCTCACAACGGTGGATGTGATAGTAAGCAGTGCAGTCATTCTTGCTTCAGCCAAAGCCATCAGCCACTGGTTGTGTGTCCTTTTTTTTTTTTTTTTTTTTTATCCCAGTCATCTGTAAACTTGCAGACTTTCACCACCTCCCCAAAAGAGAAAGTGCCTCCCTCCTCCCAAATCCTAATGACTGCTGGATATACAAAGGAAAAGTCAATCCTCCTTTCCCGCAGCATGTACATAACAGGATTGAACTTCTGGCACCATTTCTGAAGTCGGCAAGCAAAATCCTAATGTAAGGAGAGTCGCGCTCCTTTATACTTAAGCTCTTTAGCATTGCGATAGGCCGCCATTAGAGTCTGATGGTCTCCCAAGTGATGCAGGTGAAAGATGACCTGCCATGGTGGTTGATCTGCTGGTGGTCCTGGCACCAGGATCCTGTGCGCCCTCTCTGTTTTAAGCCTTCCATTCTTTGGATTCAAGCACAGCAACTTTGGAAGGGTGACTGTGCAGAACTCCAGTATACTAGATCCTTCCTCGCCCACCGGGAGCCCTTCCTCAGGTTGCTGTGGTGATTCTAGTTTTCTTGGTAATCTAAAAGCTCCTGAAGTTCTTCTACTTCCCGCCCTAATTGCACTAGCTTTTCTGGGACTGACCGTGTGGCATCCTCGAGATCAGAGACTTGCTGCTCAATTTTTGAGTTTGCAGAGCACAATGCAAGGATATATCTGCAAGTTTCTCCTCTAATTGATTTAATTTTGGATTCAGTCCTTCCAAAACGTGCTCAGTAACCAAGCAGCCGAGAGCCCCCAGCTCCACGGCCAGTAAAGAGATCGGGCCTTGTCCGGTGGTAGCAGTGCTTTCGGGCTGGGCTCCTTTCCTGTTCTTTTTCACCTCTTGCCATGCTGTTTTGGCTGAGGGAGTAATTAAATACTCCTCCGTGGTGCTTCTAACAAGTGATGGTGCTAGCTTGGGCTCTGCAAATTCAAATTAGTGTTAAGATGTTATTATTAATTCTACATTATGGGACAGAGCTTTGGGGAAATTCGCCCTGCTAGCTAGTTGCTGATTAGCGCCCCAGTTTGGTCTTTTGCTTACTCAGACAGTAAGCTAAGATGCATCCCGTCACCTGCATCCCAATATTTATGTTTAGATTTTAACAGGATTCATTCTGGCTGTCTTTGCAGTACTGGATTTACTTTATATTTGACCCCTCATTTCCCTGCTCCATGTAAGGTCCTCCTTGTATGCCGTTTTTAACCATGTCAGTTGTTGTGTGAGGAGAGTCTACTCTCCAGCCTATTGCTTCTTTTTAACTGATGAGAAG
Organism: Neoceratodus forsteri; assembly: GCA_016271365.2. Taxonomy (NCBI): domain Eukaryota; kingdom Metazoa; phylum Chordata; order Ceratodontiformes; family Ceratodontidae; genus Neoceratodus; species Neoceratodus forsteri. Next base: position 1,738,088,405 of record CM057449.1, read on the forward strand.
GCAGTGATTCAGTCTGTAATGTATGCATTGAAAGCTTACCATGCAGTGTGGCCAACACTTCAGGTGCCTCATTCAGTGAAGTATGTTTCTATCACAAACCCACTCCTGAGAGTCAGGTCCACTGATCTCACAGTGCCCACCCCTAAGTGCAATCTGTGACAGGGATGGGGAAACAGGGGATACCCTCTTCATGTTCTTCTATAGTGCTCGCTGAGTTAGCAACTGAACACTCACCTCGTAGTCCCAGGGTCCCCTCTTTACTCTGGATTAGGCTACAATACTAGTTTTGAGTCTTGTAGCCAAATATGACTCCTTCTCGGTCGTTACACAAACAAGGAAGATCCAGGTGTTACAACCCCTTCGGGGTAGCATTGTAACCCTGATTCTGCCTTCTCCCACAAAACATGCAATAAGCTGGCTTAAATCCCCACAGACCCTTCCTTAAGACTTTGGTATTCCCCCTAACTTTACTCAGACTTTCCCTTTTTAGACCCTTGTTCGATTTGGTAACTATTGATGGCACCCCTTAGCAATAATGGTTTAGTCACAGATTATTACTGAAACATCCCACAATTACATACTCAGTACAGAAATCTTGCTCAGGCAGGTTTCTGAAACAAAACAAATGCCTTCACTAAATAATGAGATAGTTATTATACTTTACAACAAAAATGTTTAGAAAATTTTGGTAACAGAATAACACAAATAAAAGTGGATATGTACAAAAAAATGCACTATAACAGTTATCTAAAGTTTTACCTTAAATTCATAGTGAAATGAAGTCCAGAAAAATAAATGTTTTTTCAAAGGCTTCAGTCCTTTCGGTAGCAGTCTTGCTTCTTGTGTGTCTGCTGGCAGTTGTTCTCTTGTGGTCAGGAGAGTGTCCAAAACAAAGTGTCCTCAAAATGCTCTGTGGAAGGTTTTAAACACCTGTGGTCCAAGGCAGTCTGTAAGTCTTGGTCTGGTCCTAACCTTTAGGCCAGTAGGTGTCACTCTTGTACTTCCCCCAGAAATTCTTATTAAGGGACTCGTACCTTTATTAGTAAGACTCTCTTACAATTCCAGTATCCTGCCAGCTAACCAGTGTAATTATACCAGGACAGTTTCCTGGAATCCAGCACTGTCCTTTGAAGTGTAAAGTTTTTTTTTTTTTTATGACAAGGCTAGCTGTTAACATCTCCTGAGTGTATAACCCTTTTCCTCTTTAATAGCTACCCCAGTGCTATCTTCTGAAGCATCCTGGCTTTTCAAGTGACAGTTTTTAGTACAGGTGATTGATTTAGGACCTCTGTGTTAGTTAGCCAGAAAGACTCTTTCGAAATGCATTTTCCAGCTTCCCTGGGAAAATCAGTTTCTCTTTGGTCACAGGGACTGTGCAGACCTTTGAAAAAACAACCCATTCCATTGTTCCATGTGACCCTTTTATCAATTATTCCTTGTGGCATTTTAAACATTCACAAAATATAACAGAATATATCTGTACATCTGACTAGCAGTGGCATAGCTCGCCACTGTTTCTACTTCTCTGCATACCCATATAGGGAATTCAGAGTCTCTTAGTAGACCTTCGTCTTGAGGAACCCGGGTGCCCATTTGGGGCAGCAAATAGTACAGATATGTGTGATTGGTCTGAGATTATGATAGGGACTGTGACAGGGTCCACTATTCCCTGGGCTGCACTGTCATTATAAATAGAAGATACAGTAGTCTATATAACTGTAGGTGTTGTGCACCTGGGATAGGAAGGTGAAGCACCACTTTGTGGGATAATCCCGACACCCTATATCCTGTAGCCCCTACTAAGCCGTCATCTGTGTTACTGCCACCTTGGTTTTGGGCTGTTAGAAACATAGAATCTGTCAGTAGATAAGGACCGTATGGCCCACCTAGTCTGCCCATTTTCCTACTCATTGCTGCAGCCCCAGATCCTATTTGATCTGCATCTCTCCTGCTCTGCACATCTCCAGGGTACCCTTATGTCTATCCCATGCACTCTTGAACCCCTGTATTGTTTTCATACCCACCACTTCTGCTAGAAGGCTGTTCCATGGCTCCACCACCTTCTCAGTGGAAAAGTACTTCCTAACATTACCCCTGAGCCTTCCACCCTTCAGCCTCATATCATGCACCCTTGTTCTTGCGCAGAGTTTTCTCTGAAATATGCTTTCCACCTGTGTCCTGTTTATTCCCCTAAGATACTTGAAAGTCTCTATCATATCTCCCCTCTCCCTTCTTTCCTCCAGTGAATAGATATTAAGGTCCTTAAGTGGAGTCAAAAACAGTGGGGGAATTCAGGAATGCATGGGATAAACATAAAGCAATTCTAGTGGGAGATGGGAGGAACTAGACTGTTGGTTAACTAGAATCTGCAGCTTATCCATTAGGTAGGGAAATGGGTAGACTCGGTGGGCCAAGTGGTCCTAATCTGCCATCAAATTCTGTGTTTTTGTGTTTCCTCATAGGGCTTCTGGTGCAGTCCATGCACCATCTTTGTTGCCCTTCTCTGGACTGCCTCTGTTTTTTCAATGTCCTTCCAGAGATGTGGTCTCCAGAACTGAACACAGTACTCCAGCTGAGGCCTCACCAGTGATCTGTACAGTGGCATCACCACCTCTTTCCTCCTGCTTGTTATGCCCCTCCCTATGCACCCCAACATTCTGTTTGCTCTCCCCACTGCTTTTTCACACTGTTTGGTCACCTTCTGGTCATCAGATATGATAACCCCCAGTTCTCTCTCCTGACTTGTGGTGGCCAGAATTTCCCCACCCATCCTGTACTCCTCTCTTGGATTCCTGTGACCCAGGTGCATGATCTTGCACTTTTTAACATTGAAACTCAACTGCCAGACACCCGACCACTCCTCTAATAGGCTTAGGTCCTTTCTTATTTTTTCCACCCCCTTCGGTGCGTCCACTCTGTTGCAGATCTTGGTGTCATCTGCAAAGAGGCACACCTTTCCCTCCAGATGCTCTGCAGTGTCGCTAATGAAGACATTGAATAGCCCCAGCACTGACCCCTGTGGCACCCTGCTGGGCACCTCCCTGTCCTCAGATTTCATGCCCTTTACCACCACCCTCTGAGTCCTGTCCCTTAGCCAGTTCCCAACCCACTTTACTACAATAGGACCCGCTCCCAGGCTCCCCAGTTTATTTAACAATCTCCTGTGTGGGATGGTGTCGAAGGCCTTGCTGAAATCCAGGTAGGCTACATCCACCACCACTTCCTGATCTAACACCCTGGTTGCCCAGTCAAAGAAATCTATAAGATTCATCTGAAAGGACCTTCCCACTGAGAATCCATGCTGCCTTGGATCATGTGCCTCGCTATCCTTCAGAAACTTCCCAATCCTCTCCTTAGGTAAGGACTCCATTAGTTTTCCCACTACTGAGGTCAGGCTTACAAGCCTGTAATTGCCTGCCTCCTCTCTGCTTCCACTCTTGTGGAAGGGACCACATCTGCCCACCTCCAGTCCTCAGGTACTTCTCCTGTCTCTAGTGATGCATTGGAAAGGGCAGCCAGTGGTTCTGCCAGCACTTCCTGAGTTTCTTTAGTACTCTGGGGTGGATCCCATCTGGCCCCACTGTCTTTTCTGCTTTCATTTTCCAGAGATCTTCTAGGACTCTTTCCACCATAAATGGGCTGGTGTCTACCTCCCTCCCCTGAATACCTCACTTACTGAGTCTCAGTCTGTCACCCTCCCCTCCCCTTCCCTGGTGAATACTGAGCAAAAGTACTTGTTCAGTATCTCAGCCTTTTCTAGGTCATCTTTCACCCTTTCTCCTCCTGCCTTCTTTAGCCTAATGATCACATTTTTGGTCTTTTTCCTCTTGCTAATGTATCTGAAGAAGATGGCATCAATTTTCTTAATAGCCTAGGCTGTACCTTCCTTTGTCTTCTGATGATCTGTATTCATATGGACCTATCAGGGAAGGGATCCAGGGCCAAGTTGAAATCCCCTGCCATAATGAGTGGCCAGCATTGATCCTCCCTTAGGCCCTGCATAGCCTGGCTGAGGCTCAGGATACATTCCGGTTCATCCAAAGTTGAGGTGTACAGATTTGCCACTAGCAAAGTGCCTTCTGAATACTTTTCCTCCACTAACATCCATCATCCCTGTCAGTGTTCACCTTACCTATCATCCAAGAAAGAGCCTTAAACAACGGCATTGTCACCTCTCTAGTTTTTGTTTCCGCCAACTTGTGCAGGACCTGGTCCACCCATCATTTCTTCAGCCATTGTACCGTGTGCTTAGATAAGTGGGTCTTCTGGAGTAGGTCACCTCTGCATAGAACAATTTGAGGTGGCTTAAGACCTTGTGTCTCTTAGCCAGATAGTTAAGACGCTTGACATTCCAGGAGACCACCTGGACTTGCACCATCTTAAGGGGGCTAGCTATAATCAAATCTACAATATCTATAACTAGTTGGGTAAGGCTGCACGCCATCCTGGATTGGTCAGGGCAGCCAAGGCATCCCGCAGTTAGGCACTACTCCCATGCCAGACACTGTAGTACATATCCCCAACAAACTTTTATATAGTACAACACAACTTCTATATACCAACATTTTTTGCCCAACAGGACAGAATTCTGGGGTCCCCCGTCTGGGATTCGATGATCCAGGTGCAACCCATATGGACCGGTAGAGAATGCAGTCTCCTCTCAAACCTGGTTACGGTTCACATTCCAGGGACAAAGTGCCAACTTGGTTCCTTCAGCACCCAGCACAACTCCCCCAAAATACAGATTATCAACCTTTCTACTGCCGTCCCCAGGTGTGTACCTTAACTGGTCTGCAGCCTATATGAGCTCCACACCAAATCACCTACCTGTAAATCCAGTGGATGAGGAGGGAGGGTACAGGTTCTCTCACACAGGAGCTGTCACGTTCATGAGGTGATGTTAAAAAAAAAAAAAAAGGCTATGCTGAAAATTTGGGCTCAAAATATTTAAAATTTCCCGTTACAAGTGAGCATAGCAAAATTTCAATGGCTGTTAATAACTTTGCCAGTTTTACATATTTTGACCTCAGCTTTTCAGCATAGCCTTCTTATGACCCCACCTCATGAATAAGAGCAGTGAAGATTTCCAAATCATGTCTAAAAGGTGATTTTTCCAAGTGACCACAAAATCACATTTTGTCCAGGATTCACCTAATTCTACCAACATTGCTCATGAGGTGGGGTCCCAAAAGGGCCATGTTTCAAATTTGGTGTAAAAATATGCATAAATGGCAAAGTTATGCATCTTAGTTGAAAACCCCATTGAAATACATTGTTCAAGTTCAAGCCTTGTCCTGAATGCAAATTTTGTCTATATTATAAATACCCGGAACTTATTATCATCTTGGAGGACTGCCTGTATGCAATTTTGTATATATGTATATACTATAATTACATTGAAATCGCTATTTCTGTTTAGAATGTCTATTGGATTGTCATCATTGATTATACTGTAGTATTTTCTAACTAGTATTTCCACTGTTATGTTATGTTTGTTTTATTTGTACAAGGGATCTCCTTGCAAATGAGCTTGCTCAACGGATTTTATCCCTTCACAATAAACTTGAACTTGAAATACATTGAACAGCACTTACTTTACTTTTTCATATAGTAGTCAGCGTTTCCAGCAGCAAAACGTGTCTTCCATCAGAGAGTGGATCTTTACCCTGGAACCTGTTCAGGTGAGTGAGGGTATGTGGGGGGTGCGGGTGGTGGGTGCTGAGTGGGAGGTCAGGGTCAGGGGGGACGGATCGGCAATGGACCATTTTCTTTTTTACAGGTTTTAATGGGGAAAAAAAGAAATTGAGGGACTGTTTTCTTTATTTCAGAAAGGACAGCAATCGTAGGGGTGGGGATGCCAGTAGACACCAGGGAAATGAGAAATTTGAATGAGGACAATGATCAGAAAGTGGGGCGGGTGCCTCTAGACACCAGGGAAATATTAACATTATGGGGACAGTGATCTGAGGGGTGGGAAGTGCTACTAGACACCAAGGAACCATTTCATAACTACAGGGATGACGATTGGTGGGTGAGGAGGCTACTAGATACCAGGGAATGATTATGGGGATGGTGATTGGAGGGTAGGGAGTGTCACTAGACACCAGGGAACAATTAATTAAGGGGATGGTGATCGGACGGTGGAGGTGCCACTAGACAGATTTCATAAATACAGGAATGGCAATAAATGCGAACATTTTCGTATATTTTCATTCAGACGAACATTTTCGTACTGGAAGCAAGTCACGAAAAAGGATTTAAATTGTGAAAAAAAAAAAACATTTTCAGGTCATTTCTCTAACAGTTAAGTGCAGAATCCACCTAACGGAGTCCTGTTGAGCAAGATATGTTGGTCTGTTAGCAGGATGTCATTTTTGTGGGTTTTGAAATTTGCTTTAGCAAAAAATGGATAACAAGGTGGCAGCAAATGAAAAAGAATTTTTCCCTCATGAAAAAACCCACCAGCACCCCCCCATCCTCCACAGACCGACAGATGCCGGGGTGTGCCATGGGGTTGCGAGGCCCAACTCTCACCCCATTCCATGTGTAAACAGGTTGACATGCTACAGTAAAGGAGAATGGGGTGAGAGGCCTCACGACCCCATGGCACAGCCCGGCATATGTCGGTCTGTGGAGGATGGGGGTGATGGGGGGGTTAGGGGTTCAACCCTAACGTCTAATTTCCCCACTTTTGTCGCTTTAACCCTAACTGATGCTTTAAATGAAGTTTTTTGCAATGAATTTTCTTACTTTTTGAAAAAGTGTAATATAACTAGTAAATAGCATGTGTTGGTGGGAGGGGCCCTGTGCTCCCACCAAGCAGCCCATTTTTGCATAATAATATGCATCTGTGGGAGCGCAGGCCCTCTGGGCCCTGCAGTCCCACTTACACATAGCTACAGAGCCATAAAGCAGCCCTATAGGGCAAGGAACCCTTGTAGCACTAATTTGCCAATATCTCAGGAATCGTAGCAGGTAGAAAAAAAATTTAAGAGGAATTGTAATTATGACAATGAGATGTCCACTCTGTATAAATCAACAAAATCTGAATCTCACATCATTTACGAGATATGGGCGCCAAAAAGCACTGAAAAGGCACCCTTGGAGCCCTTGTGACATTAATTCGCCAATATCTCAGTAACCGTTCAACCTATGAAAAAAATTCCACTGCAGGTGTAGTTTATGGTTTCCAATCTTGTTCCTGCGGCTTAGATTACCTAAAGGTGATCTAAGTTGCAAGTAGCAAAAAGTCTGTATCGAAATAAGGGCACCGAAAAGCGCAATGGGTGCCACTTTAGTTGCTTGCTTTCAAAATATTTCTGCAGCTGATGTGCTGCTGAGACATGGAGCACTGTGCATATTTTCACTAAGCACTACTGTCTAGACATTCTCTCTCGTAGACATGCTGGCTTCGGGCTTGTGGTGTTACAAGGCCTTCTGTTATGATGCTATATCAGACTTTGCCATTCTCCTGGGGTACTTGGCGCTGCTTGGAAATCATTCTAAAGGCGTGGTCCAATGGGGAGATATCCATGATGAAGACAGCACAGTTACTCACCATAACAGTAGATCTTCAAGAGAATCATTGGGCCACAGTGCACCCACCCTCTTTCTCTCTCGCTGAGGTGTAAACTGGGAGGTTTGTCCACTACCTTGTTGGAAGGTATCCATAAGTGTCTTATGTATACTATGTTTCCAGTTCCATGCCTATCCATTTCTGTCTGGTACTGGTCTGGTCTCCTGGTTCCTCACAGTAAAAGGCCCTCTGAGCTTATCTCTGGGGGGAACTGAGGAGCAGTGCTGTCCACAATTATATAGGCGTCAGCGTTGCACATCATTAAGGGTGGCTCCTGGCTAGAAAAAGTTTCCAAGTGGTCCCTGATGGCTTACAGTTCTAAAGGTGTGGCCCCAAAGAGAAGATTCTCTTGAAGATCTGCTGTTATGGTGAGTAATTGTTCTTTCCACCCTGTTGTGAGAAACACCAAAACTCATGAGGCCTTTGAACTGGTAGCAGATTCCAGTGGGCAGAGGGTCTTTCTCAGCATTGTATAGTATCATCTCTACCACCTCGGCGGAAAAGTCCTGATAAAGCGAGATCCGGGCCCCTCTCCTTATCAGGGAGCCTTTTTCTTGGGCCAGCCACAGGAGATGGTCTTTGGTAGAGAAGTGGAGCAGGTAGGCAATAATGGGTCACATCTGGAATCTGATACTGGCACCAACATGCAGAGTCAATGGGCCTGATCTACCGCTATTGGACCTTCAAGGCAGAAGTTTGGCTGCCTGTGCCTCAAGCAAGGATTTAGACAAGGACCAGTCTGGATCATAATTAACTTTACAAAAAACCTTTACTTACAAAAATGCCAAACCATGAGACTGGTCCTTATCTTTAAATCCTTGCTTGAGGTACAGGCAGCCAAGTTTCCATCACAAACTGCATTACGGTCTCGATATGGCTTAGTTCTGACTTTTGCTCTGCAGCACCTGCTGCCCTACATGTACTGTACTGGACTTGCCATGTTGGTGCTATGAGCTGCGGCAGCAGTTCCTTTAAAAAGACTTATATGCTGGGCCTTCTACCCACTCCAGCACCCTCAAGATCTGGAAATTGTTGAAGTGGCCCACATTTTTCTGGTCCTTTGCTCTCAGCCACAACTGGTCCATGTGTCTTCTGTGCTCATCCAGCCTCCTCATTAGTCAGTGTGTGGCATTATCCACATGCTATGTGTGTCCATCTGACACATTGACTCAGTCCATTAAAAACAGGATGTCCTCCCTTGTGGAGGACAAGGAGGCTTTAAGTTCTGTCATGTCATGAACCAGAGTCTCCAATAAATGTGTCATATAGCCCAGCAAGAGGATTGATGCTCAGTGTCAGCCACTATCACAGAGCTTTATTTTATCCCTTCAGCCATGCTTGTTTTCCCACTTGATGAAATGCTGGTTTAGGACTCCTGAAATTAAATTTCAAGTTCACCCTTTGCCCACAGCAATGCAGCAGTTCAGTAGTTATAATGCAAAAGGGAGAAACATGCAGCTACTACAAAGCTAGCCCAGAGCTGTGAAATTAGGCAGCCATTTCCTTAGGCAGCTCAACAGTGCCCCCCTCTGTTCTTAATCTTTAATTTTATTGAGTGTTTGGTAGCCAGGTAAGCACAGTAGGCAATCGATGCCTATTTTCAGGAAGGATTTGGGATGAACAGAGCTAACAAGAATACATTGGTAACAAAAAAAATCAGAGAAAAATGATGAACAGTCACCTCATGTCAGATTGCAGAAGTAAACAGTCACAATACAAGTCAACAGTAATAATTCAGTACTGAGTGCAGTTAGATAGGTCACAATTGGATCTGAAGAGATCCGGCATAGAAAGACCATGTAAGTGAGCACCTAACTATGAGAGAAAGAAAATTCCAGAACCTGGATGCGCGAGGCCCTGAATACTACAAGCCCCATGTAAACAGAGCTCTTACGTTCGTGAAAGGTCAGGAATCACTGAAGCGAAGGCTGTAGGAAGTGACAGGGGACCTTTGTAAAATTGTTTAAGCTCCCTGAGCTCATGGAGGGGTGTTTTACAAATAAAGCTACCTACCTACCTGCCTGATTTCCATCTGACCCAATCCTTAGTGCTTCCTGTGTTTTTCCGTAAGCTGCATGCTTCGTGCACATAGTATTTGCTCCATGCCCTAAACATTCCCATAGCCCTACTCTTCTACAGTGAGTACACAACAAAATCTCAGGTTGGTACACACCAGATGTTTATAACATATGCTGAAGCTGCTCAAGGCAGCCCAGCAGGCCACTGTCGGGTGCAATATTTAGCATCCTGCAATTGTGATCGGCTACCAGTTGACTGAATAGGAGACACTTGAGGGGCTATGTTTTCACTTTACCAGATACAGTGCTACCACAGTTGTTGCTGCCAATAGCCAAGGACCCGATTTTTCTATGATTCCTTGGCTGCGGAGATTGCCATGGAACTTAATGTGAACAGCAGAATATTTTTCCACGGTTTATATGAAGTGTGGAATATTATACCGTGTTTTACGTTACCATGAAGTAGTTCTTTGCAGTTTACATTGAAGAGTCCATATAAACTGTGACAAAACAAATCTGCACTTTACATTGACTCTTCAATGTATAATAAGGAAAAATAGTCCATGAATCATAGAAACTGTGGAAATTATTCTGGGGTTTACATTAAATTCTGCAGAATGCTTTTTGGAATTTTGCAGAATTTAAAAAACTTCTAGAAAGTATTTGGGAAGAAACCCTGAGCATTAGTTTTCCGGTTAGTGATTTACCTTAAAAACCAAAACAGGAAAATCCCACCCCTGCCCAGCTCAGCTGTGCCACCCTCCGTACCCCCACTCTGACAGCCACACTTAGTCACCTTATTTAAAGTAGTAATATTTTTGATCAGATCCCATGCTCTGTGGTGATCTCCATCCTTCTAATTTCACCACTGGGCCAAATTCCAGTTTCTTGTCCTAGAAATGTTTTGTGCGCAGCAGCACAATGCACTACTGGAGCCAGAAACTGGCATTGGATTAGCGATGAAATTAGAAAGACCAGGATTGTTGTGCAGTGTGGGAGTTGATAAAAATATTACTGTTGCAGATATGGAGACCCTGGGTGCTCTTTGGGTGAGGCGGGGAGGGTGATGGGGTTGAGATGGATGGGATGGGATGGGGTTTTTTTTGCTTTCCCTGGGTGGAGTTGGGAGGGTGATGGGGTTGAGATGGATGGGATGGGATGGGTTTTTTGCTTTCCCTGGGTGGAGTGGGGAAGGTGATGGGGGTGAGATGGATGGGATGGGATGTCTTTTTTTTGCTTTCCCAGGGTGGAGTGGGGATGGTGATGGGGCTGAGATGGATGGGATGGGATGTTTTTTTTTGCTTTCCCAGGGTGGAGTGGGGATGGTGATGGGGTTGAGATGGATGGAATGGTATGTTTTGTTTTTGCTTTCCCAGGGTGGCGTGGGGATGGTGATGGAGCTGAGATGGATGGGATAGGATGGGGTTTTTTGCTTTCCCAGGGTGGAGTGGGGAGGGTGATGGGGTTGAGATGGATGGGATGGGTTTTTTGCTTTCCCTGGGTGGAGTGGGGATGGTGATGGGGCTGAGATGGATGGGATGGGATGGGTTTTTTTGCTTTCCCAGGGTGGAGTGGGGATGTTGATTGGGTTGAGATGGATGGGATGGGATTTTATTTTTGCTTTCCCAGGGTGGAGTGGGGATGGTGATGGGGTTGAGATGGATGGGATGGGATGTTTTTTTTTTGCTTTCCCAGGGTGGAGTGGGGATGTTGATGGGGCTGAGATGGATGGGATGGGATGTTTTTTTTTTGCTTTCCCTGGGTGGAGTGGGGATGGTGATGGGGTTGGGATGGGATGGGTTTTTTGCTTTCCCTGGGTGGAGTGGGGGAGGGTGATGGGGTTGAGATGGATGGGATGGGATTTTTTTTTTTTTGCTTTCTCAGGGTGGAGTGGGGATGGTGATGGGGTTGAGATGGATGGGATGTTTTTTTTTTTGCCTTCCCTGGGTGGAGTGGGGATGGTGATGGGGTTGAGATGGATGGGATGGGATATTTTTTTTTTTGCTTTCCCTGGGTGGAGTGGGGATGGTGATGGGGCTGAGATGGATGGGATGGGATGGTTTTTTTTTTTTTGCTTTCTCAAGGTGGAGTGGGGATGGTGATGGGGTTGAGATGGATGGGATGGTATGGGTTTTTTGCTTTCCCAGGGTGGAGTGGGGAGGGTGATGGGGCTGAGATGGATGGGATGGGTTTTTTTGCTTTCTCAGAGTGGAGTGGGGATGGTGATGGGGTTGAGATGGATGGGATGGGATGGGTTTTTTGCTTTCCCAGGGTGGAGTGGGGATGGTGATGGGGTTGAGATGGATGGGATGGGATGGGTTTTTTTGCTTTCTCAGGGTGGAGTGGGGATGGTGATGGGGTTGAGATGGATGGGATGTTTTTTTTTGCTTTCCCTGGGTGGAGTGGGGATGGTGATGGGGTTGAGATGGATGGGATGGGATGGTTTTATTTGCTTTCCCAGGGTGGAGTGGGGATGGTGATAGGGTTGAGATGGATGGGATGTGGTGGGTTTTTTTTGCTTTCCCAGGGTGGAGTGGGGAGGGTGATGGGGCTGAGATGGATGGGATAGGATGTTTTTTTTTTTGCTTTCCCAGGGTGGAGTGGGGATGGTGATGGGGCTGAGATGGATGGGATGGGTGTTTTTCTAATACTGTCTTAATACTGCTTGTGTAGAAGACTTAACTGACAACTTGCCCTGCTGTGTGGGTCTCTGCCCCAAATAGATATTTTTCCCCTAACTGAGTGCCAGGATGGGGTCCTTTCTGCTGCCATGGCCCCCAATTGCCACTGCAGAACTTGCCGAGAAATAGGAGACTAATTCCAGAGAAATTCTACGACCACTGGGGGACTTGCGGCAGAATTTAGACCCAAATTACCACAGAGAAATCGGGGACCTTGCAAGTAGCATTCCCATTGCTGAGATCTGCAGGCAGAGCTATTCCTGGGCTAATGCTCATATGTTTACTAACCATTATAAGGTTAATTACATATTCATGAGGTGATGGCTCTGTCTGATTGGCTACTGGATCGATCATTAATGGTCAGTTAATGATCGATCCAGCAGTCAAACAGAGATGAGCGGCCAGCTCACACAAACACACTGTATTGCACGTGCCAGAATCACACAGTCAATTGACTTTCAGCCGAGCTTTGAGCAGACAGCGCTGCACACATAAAAGTGAAAGTGATGAGCCGTGGGTTTTAAAAGCGGCAGCGTCAGCAAGAAAAAGTAAGAGTAATTTTTTGTTTTATACCCAAAAATGATGTCAGCCCACAACTCAACTTTTGCCCTGCTTACACAACCCTCTACAGACATGTTAATTTCTCAATCCAGCCATCGTGGTGCAAATGATACAGAACCCTTTCTCCTCAGTTGTAAGGAAAACCACTTGAAGTAACTAAGATATAATGAATAACATCTATTGTTTCATTGGTTAAGTAAAATCCCGTTGAAACAGTCGAGCTGGTAAACCATGCGGCCATGATACTCCCAATTCAAGCACACCAGTTAGTAATCCATATGGCCGCACAATCTTTGTCAGCGACTCAGCATCATGCACACACATAATTACAGTTTCACCTAATGACACCCCCGCAACATGTGGACCTCACAAAGGTCGCGTGCCCACTCCCCCGGCTCAAAAAACACAAAGTATGTTTTGAAATATATTGCTAATAGAAGGCAGAATTAGCCTTATAAAAACAATAGTGACCAAACTGGCAGTCGTTTCCTGGGGCTTAATGATCGGGTGATGGATGGTGGCCATTGGCTGCGTCTTGGGCCACCCAACCACCCACCTGGTCGTTATGCCCCAGGAAATGACTGCCAGTTCAGTCATTACTGGTTAACTGCAGCATCAACATGCTGAACCACTGAGATTCTTCTTTTGGGACCTCAGTCCTCCAGCTCTGTTTGCATACAACACCTTGGAATGCATGTCTAGCCTCCTTCTCTGCCTCCTAGAAGACTGCTTGGATTCTTCCTGAGTGTTGATTAAGGACGGAATCTGTGCAGCTGGATGAAGAGATGACTTACCTGTAATTAGTTGTACAACTAGCATTCTGTTCACATTCACACAGCCTACCCTGCCAATCTTACTTGTTGAGTCTGTTTTTCCGGCATCCAGATCTGAAAGTAGTGAGGGCAGAGAATAAAGAACATGGGATTGTGTGGTAGGAGGAATCAAGCTTGAAGAATGTTCCCAGTGAGCAAACATACCTAGTGGAATTTACCAACAGTAAGTGTGGATGTAAACCATATACTGATAGAAGAATTACTGTGACAAGTAAGTAACCTCTTCATCCGCCACACCCACCACCCTCCTGCTACCCCCCCCAAATACGCCATTACCTAAATAAGATGACTTCACGTTGCCCCCAGTCCAGTGTGAGGGTACCGTGGCAACTGCTTATTCCTTCAATAGCTCAGTTGGGATATCATTAGACTAAAGATTTAAAGGTTCCTGGTTCAGTCCTGGGGTACGGCAGCTAGGTGGGCCAATCAGGCCTTTTCTGCTGACAAACTCTGTATTTCTTTCAAAGACCAGATACAATCTGTGGAGTCAGACTAGACAGGGACCATCTTGGTAGACTGGGTGGGCCGAGCAGTCCTTTTCTCCCGACATATTCTATGTTTCAAGATGGAAAGCCCATCATGGACCTGAGTTATATGTGAGCACTGCTAGGACTTGTAGTTGTATTTGGATGTTAACCATCAGCAGATGATGAGACACTGGTATTACCTGTGGGGATGTGGTAAAGTGCAAAAAAAAAATAGTAGTCCGTATAAATAATGCAAGTGTTCTTGTTGGAGTGCTTGGAGGATAAAAACCAACTATATTGGTTATGGCAAGATCTTGTTACGTGTTTTAGAGAGCTGGCAAACTAATATTAGGTTGGTGATTGCAGTTGTAATCATGTTTCTGTAGATAGTACAGTACTTCTGTCAGCTGTGTGGTTGTGGAATGTTTCCCCACTTCTGTCAGCCAATTAGATTGCTCCATTTATAGTATATAGCCCATGTACGTAGTACTGAAGGCTCACTGTATTGAAGCAGAGTATACCCAGACCTCCTGAGGAGCCCTGTGCTGGGAGATGACATGTGGGTAATGAGGAGAATTGTATTCTCACCTCCTGAGGAGCCCTGTGCTGGGCGATGACATTCGGGTAATGAGGAGAATTGTATTCTCACCTCCTGAGGAGCGCTGTGCTGGGAGATGACATGTGGGTAATGAGGAGAATTGTATTCTCATCTCCTGAGGAGCACTGTGCTGGGAGATGACATGCGCGTAATGACGAGAATTGTATTCTCACCTCCTGAGGAGCGCTGTGCTGGGAGATGACATGCGCGTAATGAGGAGAATTGTATTCTCACCTTCTGAGGAGCCCTGTGCTGGGAGATGACATGCGGGTAATGAGGAGAATTGTATTCTCACCTCCTGAGGAGCCCTGTGCTGGGAGATGACATGCGGGTAATGAGGAGAATTGTATTCTCACCTCCTGAGGAGCCTTGTGCTGGGAGATGACATCGAGTAATGAGGAGAATTGTATTCTCACCCCTGAGGCGCTGTGCTGGGAGATGACATTCGGGTAATGAGGAGAATTGTATTCTCACCTCCTGAGGAGCCCTGTGCTGGGAGATGACATTCGGGTAATGAGGAGAATTGTATTCTCACCTCCTGAGGAGCCCTGTGCTGGGAGATGACATTCGGGTAATGAGGAGAATTGTATTCTCACCTCCTGAGGAGCCCTGTGCTGGGAGATGACATGCGGGTAATGAGGAGAATTGTATTCTCACCTCCTGAGGAGCCCTGTGCTGGGAGATGACATGCGGGTAATGAGGAGAATTGTATTCTCACCTCCTGAGGAGCCCTGTGCTGGGAGATGACATGCGGGTAATGAGGAGAATTGTATTCTCACCTCCTGAGGAGCCCTGTGCTGGGAGATGACATTCGGGTAATGAGGAGAATTGTATTCTCACCTCCTGAGGAGCCCTGTGCTGGGAGATGACATTCGGGTAATGAGGAGAATTGTATTCTCACCTCCTGAGGAGCCCTGTGCTGGGAGATGACATGTGGGTAATGAGGAGAATTGTATTCTCACCTCCTGAGGAGCCCTGTGCTGGGAGATGACATGCGCGTAATGAGGAGAATTGTATTCTCACCTCCTGAGGAGCCCTGTGCTGGGAGATGACATCCGGGTAATGAGGAGAATTGTATTCTCGCCTCCTGAGGAGCGCTGTGCTGGGAGATGACATCGGGTAATGAGGAGGATGTATTCCGCCTCCTGAGGAGCGTTGTGCTAGGCGATGACATGCGCGTAATGAGGAGAATTGTATTCTCGCCTCCTGAGGAGCGCTGTGCTGGGAGATGACATGCGGGTAATGAGGAGAATTGTATTCTCGCCTCCTGAGGAGCCCTGTGCTGGGAGATGACATGCGGGTAATGAGGAGAATTGTATTCTCACCTCCTGAGGAGCGCTGTGCTGGGAGATGACATTCGGGTAATGAGGAGAATTGTATTCTCACCTTCTGAGGAGCCCTGTGTTGGGCGATGACATTCGGGTAATGAGGAGAATTGTATTCTTACCTCCTGAGGAGTCCTGTGCTGGGTGATGACATGCGGGTAATGAGGAGAATTGTATTCTCACCTCCTGAGAGCCCTGTGCTGGCGATGACATCACGGGTAATGAGGAGGTGTATTCTCACCTCCTGAGGGCGCTGTGCTGGGAGATGACATGCGGGTAATGAGGAGAATTGTATTCTCACCTCCTGAGGAGCGCTGTGCTGGGAGATGACATGCGGGTAATGAGGAGAATTGTATTCTCACCTCCTGAGGAGCGCTGTGCTGGGAGATGACATGCGGGTAATGAGGAGAATTGTATTCTCACCTCCTGAGGAGCACTGTGCTGGGAGATGACATGCGGGTAATGAGGAGAATTGTATTCTCTCCTCCTGAGGAGCCCTGTGTTGGGCGATGACATGCGGGTAATGAGGAGAATTGTATTCTTACCTCCTGAGGAGTCCTGTGCTGGCGATGACATACGGGTAATGAGGAGAATTGTATTCTTACCTCCTGAGGAGCCCTGTGCTGGGCGATGACATGCGTGTAATGAGGAGAATTGTATTCTCACCTCCTGAGGAGCCCTGTTCTGGGAGATGACATGCGCGTAGTGAGGAGAATTGTATTCTCACCTCCTGAGGAGCCCTGTGCTGGGAGATGACATGCGGGTAGTGAGGAGGTTGTATTCTCACCTCCTGGGAGGCGCTGTGCTGGGCGATGACATGCGGGTAATGAGGAGAATTGTATTCTCACCTCCTGAGGAGCCCTGTGCTGGGAGATGACATGCGGGTAATGAGGAGAATTGTATTCTCACCTCCTGAGGAGCCTGTGCTGGGAGATGACATGCGGGTAATGAGGAGAATTGTATTCTCACCTCCTGAGGAGAGCTGTGCTGGGAGATGACATTCGGTAATGGGAGAATTATATTCTCACCTCCTGAGAGCGCTGTGCTGGGAGATGACATCGCGTAATGAGGAGGTGTATTCTCACCTCCTGAGGCGCTGTGCTGGGAGATGACATCGCGTAATGAGGAGAAGTGTATTCTCACCTCCTGAGGAGCCCTGTGCTGGGAGATGACATGTGGGTAATGAGGAAAATTGTATTCTCACCTCCTGAGGAGCCCTGTGCTGGGCGATGACATGCGGGTAATGAGGAGAATTGTATTCTCACCTCCTGAAGGCCCTGTGCTGGGAGATGACATGTGCGTAATGAGGAGAATTGTATTCTCACCTCCTGAGGAGCCCTGTGTTGGGAGATGACATGTGGGTAATGAGGAGAATTGTATTCTCACCTCCTGAGGAGCCCTGTGCTGGGAGATGACATGCAGGTAATGAGGAGAATTGTATTCTCACATCATGACATTTGCTTAAGATGACTTGTATGCTTTTCATTTGCAGTCATAGGAATTTCATTACTTAAGGGAGGAATTTGGTATTACATGGCACCTTCCCTACACACTATGCCCCAAAACTCTTTACAAGCCATGAACAGTTATAGCAGGTAGTACACACGTACAAGTAGGAAGACAGCTTGATAGAGGTGACAGAGATCAGAAACAACACTGGGAGCTTAAGTGCAAAGAAGCACTTGACATGTTTCTTTAAATATGCTTATAACATGTTACATGCGCATTAACCCACTCCAGAGCATGGTTCCACTTAAGAATTAATCCATGCTTGGATGGTTGGAGGTATTCGGCCTGCAGCCTTATGCCCACCCGAGGTGTGGATTAATTCTCCTGTAGAACCATGCTCTGTCATGGGTTAATGCTTACATAAAAATTACACTTAACAGTACTGTGTAAGAGGTCTGCTAAACTAGTTGATCAGTGACTCTTTTTGTGAATACTTTTGCACTGCATTCTTCAATTTTTCCCATTAAATGGGGAAGACCTTAACTCTAAAGCCCTTCTCTTGTTGTTTGAGTAGTGAAGACAAATGCTGTCTCTTAACCGATAATGCTGTATAAAGTGCGGACCATCCATTGCTTAACCTGACAAAAAATGGCCACCCGGGTGAGAATACATTAACAAAATGAGTGCAAGTGGACATAGATTTAGATTCGTTGCCAGTGTGGTGAAGCTCTGGATACCAGTAGCACAAGCACCCAACCAAGCAGAACTTTGTCTACTGGCCCAGTTGTCACATTTATGACCTAATCATCCCCATGAGAAAGGGAACTCTCCGGGGAGATGTCCCTCGCAGTTAGTTGGATTATGTTCCTTTACATGGGATCTCACAGGTAACCAGTTCAGCCTATAAGGAGAAGTCACTGCAGCAGATGACTCCAGGGAGGGGTTGACTAGTCTTTTTGCCCAACAACAGAGACCAGTGTTTCAGTTTAGTGCTCATCTGAGACAAGCACTCCTCCATCATTATATCTGCTAGGGAGTACTGATTCAGGCAAGCGTGAGGAGTGCTGCAGATCAACAGAACAGCTACTGTAGTTCCACTCGTCCAAAGACAACACAAGGGAAAAATGATTTGTCCACAAATAAAAAAAAAAACAAGAAATTTTGTGAAATAAAAGAGGGCATGGGAGAAGATCAAAAGCAGGTGCATAGCGTGATAACAGCTAGCAAAAAACAGAATCGGAGGACAACTGGAAATCTCGCATATAGAATACAAATGCAGTATGAAGCATAATTTAGAGAGATTTTCAGACTAAAAAAGAGTGCACAATATTAGAAACATTACATTACTTTTATCAGGACAGAATGAGGCATTATCTGTCAAGCAGTCCCACCATTCACTAAACAGTTATTTTTACTTATAAACTGCACATCAGGAGAATCTGTATTTAGGCGAAGCACCTAGTTTTCAAACATGTCTTGGGAGAACAGTTAAAGCAGCAGAGTCTTAGTTATTATTTCAAAGCTGACATTGTCTATGGGTTCAGTTACTGTCAAACACAGTGAAGAAGGTGAGGTTGGAGGTGATTTACAGACCACCCAACCAGGAAGAGGAAAGTGACATGGAACTGAATTTGCAAATAATGAACGCTGCAGGGAAGGGAGAGAGATGGTAACATTGGGGGACTTCAACCTGCCCAAGGCAGACTGGAGCATACCAACCACCACGATAATGTGCCGGGCGTCAGGTGATCCTGGAAGCATTGCAGAATGGATTCTTGACTCAGGAAGTCACAGAATCCACCCAGGAGGGGGCAATCCTTGATTTTGGTGCTCACGAATTGGGAGCATGTATAAGATACAACGGTCAATGAGCCCCTGGGGTGGAAGTGATCATCACACAGTGTAGTTACAGTTGGATATGGGCAGGGAAAATGTCCCCACTAAGACCAGAATCTTGGACTTTCAGAGGGTGGACATTAGGAAGATGGGTGAATTAAGGAAACACCTGTTGGGCATCAGGGCAGATATGGGGGACCAAACGTGGTCTGTCATTAAGGAGGGAATAATGGCTGCAACAGAGGGGTGCATTATGCTCAGGGTGAAGATCTCAAGGGCCAGAGCACCCAGCTAGTTTATTACCAAAGTTGTCCAGGCTATAAAGGACAAGAGGTTAGCCTATAGGAAATTCAAGAAAACCAAGAGAAAGGAAGATAGGAAGAATTACCTAAAGATGGCTAGTGAGGCAAGTAGGATGGTCCGGCAGGCTAAAACTTAGAAGGAACTGCACTTACTGGAGGGAATTAAGAAAGGGAAGCCTTTTTTCACTATATAAGTGAGAAAAGGGACAAAAAGAGCGGATTGTTAGGCTTCAGAAAGGAGGTGGGTGGGTGGGTGGAGGGTGGAAGAGAATGGGTGGAAAAGCAGAGGTACTGAATGAATGCTTCTGTTCCATCTTCACCAGGGAGAAAGGTGGATTGGGGTCAAGAGAGGAGAAAAGAGGAACAGGAAGGGAGGGGAGCACGGATGTGGTGGTGGGGATAGAGTGAGGAAAGGGCTGCTAGCATTGAAGGTAGACAGATCACCAGGCCTGGATGGAGTACACCCAAGGGTGCTGAGGAAACTGGCAGAGAAGGCCCAACAAACTGAGATGCTACCTAAACAATATGACTTATGTATAGTACATCTGCGCTTATACACCTCCTGTACTCACAGTTTACTAGGAAAAATAGACCACTTAGGCCCACCTGCCCAACAGGGTGAGCATTATTACTGTGCACTCCTTTATCTTGATCTGGGTCCACTCTATCCCAATGTTACTCCTCTTTGCCTACCTGCAAGCCTTACAACATTGCTGTCTGGAATGATGAAACCACACTGTACTTCTTCCTACTGCCTACAATGTAAATCCCTGCTGGTACTGTTGCTTGTATTGTCCCTGTGTGCTAATTCTCTTTAATGTAATCCTTCACTTGTTTTTGAGTGATGTTCATGTACGTACCTTGTAATCTCCCGGGTCGCACCTGAAAATTGTTCATCTATGTACCTTGTAATCTCCCGGGTTGCACCTGAAAATAAGAACTTGGCTGTCTAGTGTGCTTATCCGACTAACAAAAGCAAATAAATAAATAAGTAAGTTTGCGGAGCCACTGGCGGGCCTGTTTAGTAGTTCATTGGAGTCAGGCATGGTACCACAGGACTTGAGAATGTCACATGTAGTACCCCCTCCATAAAGACTGATCCCAAAGGTGACCCAGGAAATTACAGACCAGTCAGTCTGACTTTAATCGCGTGCAAGCTGATGGAGACCATAGTTAAGAAAAGGTTGGTAGAGTATCTAGAGGAGCATGGACTTAAGGATGCAGGGCAGCATGGGTTTGTGGGAGGGAGGTTATGTCAAACAAATCTGATTGACTTTGATTGGGTCACTAAAATAGTAGACAGGGGCCAAGCAGTGGACATTCTGTACCTGAATTTCAGCAAGGCCTTTGACTCTGTACCCCACATGAGGTTGATCAAGAAGTTGGCTGATCTAGCATTTGGGAAGAAGATGATCAGATGGGTGGAAAACTGGCTGGGGAATAAGACCCTGAAGGTGGTGGTGGGGGAAGAGTTATCTAACACCAGGGAGTTCACCAGTGGAGTCCCCCAGGGCTTGGTGCTAGGGTCGTTATTCTTCAGTGTCTTCATTAATGATATTGGGGATGGCATTAAGGGTAAAATGTGCCTTTTCCTGGATGACACCTGTGGGAACGTGGAAACAACCGAAGTGATACAGGACCTAAAGGAGGACCTGGAAAAAGTTGAGAAGTGGTCTGGGATTTGGCAGCTTGATTTCAATGCCAATAAATGCAAAGTATGCACATTGGAGCCAAGAATCCCAGGACAGAGTACTGCCTGGGAGGGTCTGGGTATCTGCAACAGAGGAGGAGAAGGATCTGGGTGCGGTGATCACTAGTGACCTGATGCGCTCTGCGCAATGCAGGAAAGCAGCAACAAGGGCAAATAAAATGTTGGGATGCACTGCCAGGGGGATTAGCAGTAGGTGAGAGGAGGTTATATTGCCCTTGTACAGGTCAGTGGTGAGGCCACATCAAGAAAATGGAGTACAGCAGTGGTGCCCACACCTTACAAACGGCATGAACCTGTTGGAGATGGTCCAGAGGAGGGCAGCAAAGATGTTTGTGGGTCAGCAGGGTAAATCATACAAGGACAGGTTGGGAGCCCTGACCATGTACTTCTGGAACAGAGGAGGGAGAGAGGCTGCATGATTGAGACCTTCAGGTACTTGAATAGGATAAATAGGGTGGATAAGGAAGGTCTCTTTAAGCTAAGTGGCAACCAAAACATGAGGGGGCACAGTCTTAAGTTGGGGGGGAGGTTTAGGAGGGAGGTTAGGAAGCATTTCTTCATGGAGAGGATGATGGCTGGTTGGAATGCGCTGCCAAAAGATGTGGTCTCATTGAAGATGGTGGGCAGCTTCAAGAGAGGCTGGGATAGACATAAGGGGGAAAGCAAGGGTCATGGAAGGGATGGATGGAAAGCATAGGAAGATTGGGTTGGCAGGGTCAGTAGCTGAAGCTGTGGACCCTACAATATGAGCAGACTAGATAGACCAAATGGCCTTATTCTGCTGGCTTCTTTGTATGTTCCTACATATATGGTGTTTATGCAAGTATTTAGATATAGCAGCACAGAGTATGCATGTAGCCCACCCTGTCCCAACCCAAGGGCAGCGCTGATGGCATGTGGACTGGGTCGTGAGGAGGGGCCTAAGCAAACATTTATGTTTAACTGGGACTGAGGGGACCCAAGAGACTTACCGGGCTATGATCTTACTGCTCTACTCACACTGTCAGTTCTTCAGATAACCGAGATGCTGGGGACACCAATCGGGTGCAGAGCTGATCTTTAATGAGTTCATATATGTTCAGTACGTGTACAGTTTAGTTGGAGCATCACCATAGTCACATACATATGCACTCCAGGGAGCCCTACTCACTGCCTTCTCTCCTCATGTCTATCAAGGTATTAGGCCCAGAGGGAACTTCACATTCTCCACTCTCCCTTTATCTGTTTCTATATTGTGACACAGAGGGACTATACCTAAGTTGAAAGCCCTACCTCCTGCTCCATCGAATCCATATGAGTGTGTTTAGATTCTTAAAGGCTAACTCCTGCTCCATTAAATTCATGTGAGTGTCTTTAGCTTCTTAAAGGTTAACTCCTGCTCCATTAAATTCATGTGAGTGTCTTTAGCTTCTTAAAGGCTAACTCCTGCTCCATTAAATTCATGTGAGTGTCTTTAGCTTCTTAAAGGCTAACTCCTGCTCCATTAAATTCATGTGAGTGTCTTTAGCTTCTTAAATGCCCACTTCCTGCTCCATCAAATTCATGTGTGTTTTTAGCTTCAGAAAGGCCCACCTCCTGCTCCCTGGGATTCATAGTAGCAGTGTCATTATCCCTACCTTCTGCTTCAGGACCCACCTTTCAACTGTTCCTGATTTTTGCCTCTGGGATTTTCTTGATCCCTTCTAAATTTGGCATTTTTCACTGAAAAGTAGAGCTTTGAAGCATCAACTATTCCCAGACAGTACTGCTACAGCATAGTTCTCCTTCAGAAAATCCTTTTCACACTGTGCCACACAATATAGCAGGCTTCTTCAGCTGATTTTACCGTTCTGTAACAAGTGTCCCTGGTTTTGGCCATCTGCCCCTGATCTGTAAGCCCTTTTTCCCCCTCCTTCTCCCCGGATGGCCCTTCGTTGGGTGGGTGTGCGAGCCCTGTCCCCCCCCCCGACCTCCGCTGGGAGTTACCACCAGCCGTCTTTCCCCAGGGCTTGCCCCCCCCAGAGGGGTCAGCGGGGATACTCAGTCTCCACCAAAGTCTGGATCCAGTTTGGGCTGATGAGCCAAGCTAGTTGGGTGCAGGACCTGTGAGCACCCGCCGGCATCCTGCTGCTGGCATTTTCCTGTGTTCTGAACTCCCATGGAAGCATGGCATGCAAGGATGTCAAGGGGCATGCCACGTGCTGTCGTGAGATGTGCACTGACATCTGCCACACCTCCCAACCTTCAGGCCTAGGCTGCCTTTTACCCAGCTTCCTCAAGGGGCCAGGCAAGCATCGGGTGCTGCCTACCCCCCCCCCTCCAGAGGAGGAGAGCACTCCTATGGACACTCCATCTTCCTCATTCCAGTCCACCCTCCAGCACCCCAGGTTCGCTTATCAACTCAGGTCATCAGCGTCACAAGTGCTAGTGTTACCGCTGCGCGTGAAGCCCTCTCCTTGATTTGCAATGCAGGAAGTTGAGAGGTACCATCAGAATAATTTTGGGCCCACCACCTTCGGATCCTTAGAGTGCTGTCCTGACTCGAGTCCCTCACTGGACTGCTAGCTTCCTTATGAGATGTCTGAGGTCTTCAAAACCTTCTCCATAATGCTGTTTCAGGGTTTCCCACAATAAAGAAAACCTGGCTCACCCGGAACTTGGGACACTCCCTGCCACAGAGCCACCAGGGACCACACTCTCTAAAATGGTTCCTATCCCATCTGTTTATCTGGCTAGGCTCCCCCTACTTCAACCCCGGGCTGTAACCCTTTATAACCTGCTAGCTAACTAAACTCCCAGCAGTTTAGTAACAACTGATGTTCCCTTAGTGGAGGAGGAGGTGGCGGAGAGTTTTACATGTGTATACAGATACAGTAAATGTCAGATATTAAATGATTCCACGTTTAACAATCTACAGTCATAATGGGAGTGGGGATAGGCGGTGGGGAGGGATGGAAATCAGGTCACTGGAATGTCATACCTGTTATAACATGGGCAGTAGCGGCGGGCCAGAAGGTGAGTAAACGAAGTAATTTATATAGTTGTAACTAACAAATATTTTACTTAGTATGACATAGCAGAAAGCTACACTATTTTCATCAACTGCTATGCAGAATTATAATGTATAGCAGTTACTTGCTACACATCTGATTCACCCAAATGTGGTTGCACAGCTGCTTTACACAAGGTGACTTGCAAATGCTACACACAGTTTTCCTACCGCTACTCAAATTAAGTTCTAAAATGCTGCAATAGCCACACAACCTTTTTTAATAACATTTTCAGTGGCTTTAGTTAATAATATCCTTCTCATCCAGGAAGGCATTGAGTCCCTTAGTTACAGTTTGAGTAAAAGAGGCATGGCACATTTTGTTGCCAAAGTTTCCATACTATTTGATGTTGCTAAATTCTTTTACATGACATATTCTTGTAAACACTTCTGTGGTTCATTCCTGATCCTGAGCCTACAGGACAAAAAGACATCCTGTTGGGGAATATTCAGTTCATTAAGTTAGTGAACTGCATGCCCTTGCACTGGGCACTGAATGCCCTAGTCAGGTTCGCTTGAAATCAAGAATGAATCTGCTAAATGCATTGCCATGGTGCACAGCTGGTATATTTCTTGAGCAGGTCTTCAGTTCGGAAGATTTCATGCAGGGCATGCCAGGTCAGAGACCCTTACTTAGGAGGACTTGCAAGAGATGGGCATTTTTGCTTGCCTCTATGAGTTGGAGCTTTTGAAATGTGTCATGTTAGAAGTGTATTCAGGTCCCTGCATTGTGCATATATGATTAATTGGGATCTCTTGATAAGACCTGCTTGAGGGTGGCTGCAGTGCTGTATGTAAACGTGCTCAAGGAGAGGAGAAAGGATCGAAAAGGAGGAAACAGAAAAATAATCATAAAAAAAAAAAAAAAATCCAATAAATGTAAAATGAACGGAGAAGGGTCACTATAGATATGTACAGTGTATAGCAGGGCTCAAAATAAGAGGAAAATGAGAGCTTCTTTTCTTCTGCTGGAGCATCTGTAGAGCCCGATTGCCTACCCCGAAACTCCCTCCGGGGGCTGATGGAAGCTGAGTGTCCGAGTTCTCATGTGAGCTGTGTCAGTGCCTGTTCACATCCTGAAAGGAGGCAGAAGATAAAAATAAGGAAACTGAGTTCACAGTGCCCCTGACATGTAGTTGCTGGGTTAGGCCTTGTAGCCCCTGATGATGTAAATGTCTTGCTGCACAGGAGCTGCACTACTTAGTGTTGCAACATTGGTATCCTGAGTCTAAGCTGGAAGTTTGTGGCTCAGCTCATGGCCATAGCAATTGTATAGTCAGAAAAAAAACTAGCGCCAAACTCCAGTGTTTCAGAACCCTGCATTTGTTTTTCTGTTGTTTGTAAATTTATACTGTATTGTGTTCAAAAAAAAACCAACCTGTGTGCAGCCAACCTGTCTTTCAATTCCTTGGCATCCATTAGATGCTGGAAAGTCTTTAGTGACAAGACGTGCAGCTGTGAAGTGTTTTAAAGGTCATTAGCAACGTAATGTGTTTTGTTTGTTTATTATTTTTACTGGTAACATGGATTAGTAATAGTTATGTTTTGAATAAAAACACAGTTGGCTCGACTAATATCAGGGCTGTGTCAGTGTAGTGTTTCATTGCTTTCATTTACCTGACTCTCAGACCCATGACAACATTCTGATGATGTCATTGTAATCTTCCATTTGTAGTTATTTCTTATGGGGTGCTGTTTGTAACATACACATTTTGCTCATAGAATGCAGTTAGCAGTTTACTAGGATGTTATACTAGGAAAAGTTTAATGCACAGAAGGTGGGTACTCATATGAGTGCATCTTCCAGCGTACTGGAAAAAATTACCAAACTTCAAATAAGTAATTATCCAAATTGTTTTTAAAGGTCTCTACATTATTTAAATTTCGAAGATATGTTAGCAGTGAGTTCCAGATTGGAATGATCCTTTGAGTATAAAAGTATCTTCTGTTGTGTGCAGCCAACCTGTGGAGTTGGCATTTTGTACACAGTATGAAATGAGCAGTTTGACAAAATCCATTTTGTCTTGGGAAACTGACAAAATAAATGTCCTCAAAATTAGTTAGCAGTCTGATTCAAGGCATTTTGTCCACATAATGAAGCTAACAGTCTGACAGAAGGCATTTTGTGCCCTGAATGAAGTTCGTAGTCTGTCAAAATCCATTTAGTCCACAGAATAAAGTTAGAATTCTGACAAAAGGCATTTTGTTCACTGAGTGAAGATATCAGTTTGACAAAAGACATTTTGTCTACAGAATCAAGTTAGCAGTCTGATACATGGAAATTTTTCAATGGAATAAATAAAATTAATTTATACAATAACTGTGAGAATAACATTTTGAAAATAAATGCATTTTTATCATGTCTGATAGGCCCAAAGTGGAAATAAATTATTCTATTCAGTATTAGGTGGCTTATTAGCATTTAGAAAATGGCATCGGAAAATAAATGAATCTCATTGGTTAAAGCATGGCGGTAGAGATTCATTTATTTTCTGATAGAGCCCGCATAAAAAGAAGAGCCTATTCGGGGTGCCCCATAAACAATGTAATCAGTGTGCACCCTGAATGTTCAGTAAATGCGTCCACCATCTTGCCCTGCTCAGCAAACCATCACAACAGCCAGCGCTCAGGTCGTTGTCTCCCACGTTAAAAAAAAAAAAAAATGCCCACCCTGTCAGGTATTATTGCTTAGCTTAATAATTACTGACTAGTGCTTTTTCCCATAGGGAAACCCAGTTATAATTTGCCGTTATAACCAGTTGGGCTGGTTATAGCGTAAACTCTGTATGAGTTTCCCTCTGATCATCATCACCAGTCACAGTGTTCCTTTACTACGCAGCGTTCATTGTTCCGAGAAGCAACGCCCCTCACTGTCTGCATTTTATTTATGTATTTATTTTTTTAAATAAAGGCTTATTCTGGTGAACGAAAACCAGCAGAAAAGGAACACACCGTCAGGTTTCCCTTTCCACACACAAGAGCTGGCGGGTCTCTCCTCTTCATACTGAAGTACACCGCAGCTCCGCAACCACTGTTTGCCAGTAAGTTTAAGAATAACGGAAACAAACAGAAAAAATACAGACACAGCTATTGTTACTTTCTCCACTTCTTCTTACCTCACATAAGTGGAGCACTATAACTTGGCAGATCGCTAAGACTTCTGACTAGTCCGTGGTTGCCTAAAAACTGATCAGTTTATTTTCTATGATTGCTGAGGTGAAAAAGCGCATGCCAGCAATTATAAAAAATAAAGTAAGGGGTGGTGTGTGTAAAACTCGATTTTACACACACCCTCGTTGTGGGATGCATTTTATAAACCCCGAGGACTGGTTTATGTAGCATCCCACAACTCGGGTGTGTGTAAAATCTCGTTACACACACCACCCCATATATTATTCTCTATCTTATTTCCAACTTAGATTGGTTACGAAGGAGCTCTTAACCAGTGGGAGAACAGCTTGCACAGTGCCTAATGACATCACAATGGCCTCTGTTGCAGTAAAAAGTGGAGTAGTGAACTTGAACAGAAACAGTTAAATCTTCATTTAGAGCACTAATATCGACAGAGATGCACTGCCACTGTATAAATGACATATGAAACGCGATGGCTAAAAATATCACATGTATTTCTATTTGCAGGGCTTAGCCTCTATAGATCTCACTCATGGCTCCATCACTTGTGAGGTCACAGAGGTCAAAACCTGCTGATAAAAATAAATGTTGATGTTTTCAGTCAGCTTGTGGTATAGACCATATTTTGACCACAGAATAAAGTTAACAGTGTGATAAAATGTTTTTTTTTTTGCATGAAATAAAATTAGCAGTCTGATAAATTGCTTAGATTCTAATGGGAACACTCAACCTTACCTTGCTTGCATACTAACCTAATAGTGTACGTTTTTTAGCTTATTATTTGTCATGTATTGTTCTATGATTAAACAGGAACTGTAATATTGTTTTGTAACAGGTCATCGCATAATGTTGGTGGCCTCGTGCTTTTTATTATTGGCTCTATTGAGTCATTCATGTCCTGAATTCTTGCCATTGGTTTTTGTCTACATTGAATTGCTGGACTGCTCTATATTTTCCTTTTGCACTGTGTTGTCCCAGGTTGACCCTGAAAAAGGAACTGCAGTTGCCTCAGTGGTCTTACCCAGTTACCAAAATTCAGATAAATAATTTAGTCCACAGAATGAAGTTAGCAGTCTGATCAAGTGCATTTAGTATACAGAACATACAGAACCGTGGGTAAGCTAATGGAGACTATCCTGAAGGAGAGGCTGGTGGCCCTCCTAGAGGCCAAAGGACTACAGGACAGCAGACAGCATGGCTTCATACGTGGCAGATCCTGCCAAACCAACCTGGTCGAAGTTCTATGACTGGGTAACTAGGCAACTGGACAGGGGCCATGCAGTGGATGTCCTGTATCTGGACTTCAGTAAGGCATTCGACTCAGTGCCACATGGAAGGCTGGGAAGGAAGTTAGTAGGCACAGGGGCGGGTGCAAAGCTGGTGAGATGGGTGGGAAACTGGCTGCAGGGAAGGCAACAGAGGGTGGTGGTGGGTGGGGGAGCTCTCACACCCAAGGGCAGTGACGAGTGGTGTTCCACAGGGCTCGGTGTTGGGACCAGTGTTGTTTGGGATATTCATTGCAGACATATCATGGGACATCAAGAGCAAGATCAGTCTGTTTGCTGATGATACCAAGGTAGGCGCGGTGGTGGATGACCTAGGGGGATGGCAGGGGTTGCAGGATGATCTGGCAAAGCTTGAAACCTGGTCAGACACCTGGCAACTGGGCTTTAATGCCAAAAAGTGCAAGGTGCTGCGTTTTGGGATGAAGAACCCAAGGAGGAGTTACCAGCTAGGGGGAGTGCAGCTAGCCCAGACAGAGGAGGAGAAAGATCTGGGTGTGCTCATTACAGGGTCAATGAACAACTCGGCACAATGTAGGAAGGCAGCTGCAAAGGCCAACAAAATGCTGGGTTGTATTGCAAGGGGTATATCCTCGAGGAGGGAGGAGGTGATTCTGCCACTGTATAAGTCATTGGTTAGAGCCACCTGGGTACTCGTGCAGTACTGGCGTCGATATCTGAAGAGGGACATTAAGTTACTGGAGGGTGCAGGCGCAGGCGACAAAAGATGATCAAGGGTCTGGGGGACTTATCATATGAGAGGAGGTTGAAGGAGTTGAACATGTACTCACTGGAGGAGAGGAGAGACAGGGTGACATGATTGAAACCTTTAAATACATGAAAGAAATAAACAAGACAAGTACAGAGGGTTGTTCAAAGTAAGGGAGGGGAGGGACACCAAGGGCCATGATATGAGACTGGAGCGAGGAAGGTTCAGGAGGGAGATGAGGAGACCCTTTTTTACAGAGAGGGTGGTGGCTGGGTGGAATACGTTACCTCCTGAAGTGGTATGCATTAGAACAGTGGACTGCTTCAAACGAGGATGGGACAGGACAAGGGGGAGGGTTAATGAAGGGGAAGGGTGGAAGGGAGGGGCAGCTGCAGAATAAGGGGTGCTAGCTGTACATTCGAGCAGACTTGATAGACCTCTAGGCCTTTATCTGCTGGCAAATTTCGTATGTTCGTAATAAAGTTAGCATTATGACAAATGCATTTTGTCCACAGTATGAAGATAGCCGTTTGCCAAAATACAGTTTATCCACAAAATGAACTAAGGAGCTGGCAAAATGCATTTTAACCACAAAATGAAGGAATTTGACAGAAGGCATTTTGTCCAGGACATCTGTCCTATAACCATCCAGCACCCCGATACCTGCACCACAACTACAGCATACCCCAGTATCTGCTCCCACAACCACACACCTGAGTATCTGCCCCATAACTACCCCAGTTCAGTAAAACTTCCCCAGCTACCCAGTATTCTGCCTCACACTCCAGTATCTGCCCTGCAACCACCCCATTACAGTATCTGCAGATGCAACTACCCCACACCTCAGTATCAGCCCTAGAACCACTACCAAAGTTCAGTATCTGCTCATAAACCATTATCATCTCAGTACCTGCAACACAGTTACCCCTTCCCCATGTTAAGCCCCACAGATACCGCGCACAGCCCAGTGCCTGCCAATAATCTGCCCACCCCCCTGTGTCTACCCAGTAACCCCTCACCACAGTATACAGCAGGTAGTTGTGTGACATACTGTTGGTGTGGATGGTAGTAGGGGAGATAATGAGGTGTAGTGATGGTTGTGGGGAAGACGTGATGCAGAAGGTAGTAGTAGGCATGTTGAAAATGTAAACAGTGATGACGAATTCTCTTGGCAAAGCGCCGATTGTCATGCCATACAAAGGTGGTAGTAGTAGTCTGCATTTGTTTCTTGTGCTCTTCCCTGGAGGCTCAGGGCACCATTACAAGAATAATACAAAATACATAAGATACATAAATAGCTAGAATCTACCCTATAGAAAAATACAGAAAAAATAATCACAAAATAAATATGTATAGTGTAACTTCTAGGTGGCACTGTCCCAAGGGCTACTACCCCTACCTGTTTGACTACGGACAGGTTGAAGGGCCTAGGTCCTATGGCGAGTGCCTCCACCCAGATATCAGGGTTTGTAGTAGTTAGACTAGCTTGGTCACAGCCCTCTGGGACACTGAGACCCCCTTTTATTCCCTCTAGTGGCTCACACAGTACACCGGAGTTACAGCCCCAATACCCCACGTATACACACTGTTCACTCATATAGATACCACTTACCCTCGAGACTGATTCTGCAGCACATCTCTGAGGACCCCCTGTAAAATAAGGTTAAACAACATACACAGCAAATGCAATACTGCTTCCATAAGTACCAACACCACAGACAGTATATAGTATAACAGCAACAAATCTGATTTATTTAGGGGACAGTAACACAGGAGGGGGAAATCAGGTTAATTGGTGGCATTAAATCACAGTACTGTGCACACATGCAGAGGCTGAAAAGTCACACTCTGGGTACCCAGGTTGGGGGGGAGCTAGCCAGGTCCATTGCCCGGTTGGCCGGGCAGGCAGATGCTGGATAGGGCCCCGTAGAAGAAAATATATGCACAACACCCAATTGTAATCCGGAACCGGATGGCTCAGTCCATGAAGCAGTGAAACAACAAGAATTAGATGACACACTTGTGATTGAAAACAGGCTGCAGGGGAATACCCTGACTTGTACTCACAATACCCAAGCTGAGAACCAGATGGTGGACGTTCTTCTGGATTGTCAGAAACAGCAGGGCATGGAGACAAAGTCCTTGTGACTGGACCCCACTGCAGTTGATAGCAAACATATTTAGTCCGAGACAAGCTGGGGTTTGCTTCCAGCTTCAACACACAGCACTGGGGATTGGAAATAGTGATTCCCCACAAGCACTACACACATTCATATGTAAAAGGAAAGTACTATACAGGCAGACTGCTCCTCGATCGCAATTACTGCAAAATACCCGGGAGCACACACAGCAGCTTCAGTTCCTGACAGACCGAGCACGATTCAACAATTTCTCCAGTCTTCTACAAGGTGAGCCTGGTTTCCACACTTCTAGTGCTTCTTTCTCCTCACAACTCGGATTCAGTCCAAACTGGCACTCACAAAGGCTGCAGACCAAAACTCCAGGCCTCACACGTGCTTCCCGCGAGAAACCATACACCGCAGAAGCACAGAGCTCCTTCTCTCTTCACAGTCATAACTGATCTAATCTTTCCAGTCACAGAGCAGGGCATTTTCTTTAGCTCCACACCATTCTGTTGGCTGGTTCGGCTGTCACTCACAATAAGACTCCCTCTGTTGGTGGATAAAGGCGCCAAGGTTAAAACTACATTTCCCAGAG
Source organism: Neoceratodus forsteri (assembly GCA_016271365.2). Taxonomy (NCBI): domain Eukaryota; kingdom Metazoa; phylum Chordata; order Ceratodontiformes; family Ceratodontidae; genus Neoceratodus; species Neoceratodus forsteri. The sequence continues at coordinate 1,738,120,632 of CM057449.1, forward strand.
TCACTGCCCATACAATCCCCTTGTGGCTGGCTCAAAATTGAGAGTCCAAGTTCCGATTCATCTACAGGCTCCATTTTAGGGTCTCCCTATCATCCTGATTGGTCCAAGTCAGCTATTCAGGACCAAAATGAAAGAGTTACAGTGAAACAGTTTGTGCTAAAATGAAGACAGGTTAGATAAACTACATTTTCTGTCACTCTAAATGATTTCTGGCAAACAGTTATATCTTTCAACAAGGCTCCCTCTGCACATGTAGCAACGTCAGAAACGGAGCGAATTGACAGCAGCCCGGGCAGGATTTGGGCATTAAATACACAGTCCCCCCCATACAAACTAATTAAGTATGCAAGCAGACAGCTCTTAAAGAGACAGTACGTGGAACCTCAAATAGCACTGACTTGGAACCACATTTAAACAGCTCAGATGACGAACACCGGCCAGACTTGGAGCATTCAGGCAAGCTCCTGGAAGACTTTTGGGAACCCCCATTTGCAGAGGGGTTACACCAGCTAATCAGATTTCGCTAAACCCCAAATGCTTGTATGAATAGAATGGTTTTCAGATCATATTTAAAGGCCTCTACTGAGGGGTTTCTAAAGGGTTGTTGCCGTTAACTACTGGTGCAGGGTAATTGCTGGAAACAGGATATCAAGTCCAAACACAAGAACAGTTCCAGAGAAGCCTTCTGACGAAGGCTGTGAAGCCGAAGTGCTGGGGGTTTGGCTTTAGCTCAAGCTCTGCACAATTTAATACATTTTGGCATTTGTTCTTGTCCAGTGAAATTATTGTGTTTCTCTGCTTGTTTACCTAAGAGTGCTGGCTTCTCTGGAACTGCTTTACCAAGGGGGCCTCCCTCAGAGTCGTAAACAATGAATTCCAAAGGACTGAGGCTGCCACCTCAAATTCATGATCCCCCAGATGATTTTAATTTTGTCCTTGGGACTGCCAGGAGGCATTCCTTGGCAGAGCGGAGTAGATGCCCAGGAGTGTGAGGGTGCAGGAAGTCTAACTGGTAGCCTAGGCCCAGCCCATGTAGAACCTTATAGGTAAACAGACCCACTTTAAAGGAGGTACGCCACATCACTGGCAGCCAGTGAAATTCACGCAGCATTGGTGACGCATGACAGGACCTAGAAAGGCCTGTCAGTAGCTGGGCCTCAGCATTCTGAAGCAGCTGCAGGCATCGCAGTACACCTCCCTTGTCCCCAAGGTAAAGAGTGTTGCAGTAGTCGAGCCTTGAAGTCACAAATGCATGTACCAGCACAGCCAGGTTGTTAGGCGGGACAAGGGACTTAATCCGGCTGATGTTCTGAAGATGATAAAAGACACTCTGGACCACTACCACCAGATGTGCTCCTTGGTGGGAGGCTAGTAACCTAGAGGGGCTGAGCCAAAGCCCAGTCTCCCTTTCAGAGGCTTCTACTCCCCCCCCCGCCCCAACTCCATCACTAGCACTTGAGTCTTCTCAGAGTTTAGTCTTAGCCAGTTTGATGAGATCCGGGTCTGAATCTCGGACAAGCACTTATTTTATTTTTTTTAACTCGGCTTTATTGTCCATTAAATTAACATTACAATTCAGCATAAAAAAGGTATTTGATAACACTTGCAGTAATATCACTCTCCAGAAATAATAAGTCATGCCAATCTCATTAAATACCCATCTAAATAGTGATACCTTTCCAGTCATGTACAATGATTGTATGTAATGAGGTTTTAAATTGAGGTCTTCAGCAGGAAAAGCACTTATTAAGCACATCGACTGCACCTGTAGTGCCAGGTGCAAAGGAAAAATAGAGCTGAATATCATCAGCATAACAATGAAACCCAAGCCCATACTGCCTAATGATCTCACCCAGGGGCAGCATATACACTGCGAACAACATGGGCGACAGGACTGAGCCCTGACTTACTCCACAGGACAGAGCCACCAGGTGTGAGGAGTATTCTCCCAACATGACCCTCTGGGCCCTGTCCTTAAGGTAGGACTCAAACCAGCCGATGACTTTATCGGTGAGTCCTACGTATTTGAGCTGGTCCATTAGCAGCTCATGGTCCACAGTGTCAAACGCTGACAAGACATTGAGGAGAATGGGAACTGACTGCTCTCCCCTGTCTCAGGTAATACACTGCAAAGTCTGCTCTGTGCCATCAGTTTGCCTCATGAAAAATAGTTAAGTGTACTTTTCCTATGTAAGAAAAATATGTTTGTCCCCCACCTCTAATAGCACCTAAATTCCACCTCCTCCTGCCAGCTCAGCCATTACTTTCTTCTACAGTTAGTTTCTTTCTCCTTCTGTCCCCAGGTGGCTCTCCATCCTACCTGATCCCCCAGCCCCATCCCCTGCTCGTAGCTTAACTTCCACTTGCCTCCACGGCTTGCCTTCCATGGCAGGGCGACAGGGATCCCTCAACTCGCCGGAATGGATCTGGTGCGGAGGTTACTGCCTGTTCATGGGAGCAGGGCTTGCGGGGATAAGGATTCATCCTGCCACACCCGGGACACTTTATCCTCCATTTTCTCCCCTTAAGAGAGGAGGCATGCAATGACACCCTATGGAGAGAGCGCACATGCATCCGCACGCGCTCCTCCAAGCGTCTGCCTTCTCTCCTCCCCTTTCTGGAACATCGGTACTCTGTCCCCTAGTTGCCGCTAAGGGCCAGTCGTGCACTGACTGCTGGTGACCCCCTCCCTGGAGAAGAAGGGCAGTCCCTTGGATGTTCAATCCTTCTCCTCCCCTGCTGATCCCTGATGGCCTGTGCTCGTTCCTGAACTCGGGCTGCTGCCATAGTGCAAGGTAATGCATCCAGCGCCTCAGCCCTCACTGCCACCAGGCTGGCGGCTTGGCCATTACAAAGAAACATCCCCCCTTCCCCACTATGCACTCAGCAACATCCCATCCACTCACATCCCCACCACTACCAGTGAAAGCAGTTAAAACACCCCCTCTCTGGCCCACTCACTTAGCAGCACCCATCCTTTTCCCCAGCCCCAGAAAAAGTCATAACACACTCTCCCTCCCCACTAATTCAGCAGCCACCACCCTCCACCCCCTCCCAGTGGCACACATGTGAAAGAATATGGAATCAGATGAGGAATGGCGACCGCCACAGACATCCTCTTACCTCCTCGACAGGTCACTGTCTGGTTGAATGGGAGCATGGACTCATAGTAATTTCTGTGGTATTCTTGGGTGCTATTTGGCTGTTGCTTATTGGGTGGGAGGAAGGGGGTACATTTCTTGGTGATAGTTGGGGATGGGGAAAGGGGGGGATTTGGATACTGCTAGAGAGTGAGGGAGAGGGGACATCAGTTACTTTACAGGAATTCCACTCCAGAAATGAAGTGTCATTTCATAGAGTCTTTGCCAGGCGAAATGCTTTGCAGATTTTTTCACCTGTGGGTGAACTTGCACTTCACATAGACTTTACTTGACAAAGTAGTCACTTGGCTACATAGAGTGCTAGGTGAAGGGCCACGCGAAGTTGCATTACTTAGTGTAGTAAATTAGTTTTACTTCGCACAGAGCTAAGTAGCAGTTATTGGACAGCTACTGGGTGTGGCCAAGTTGAAGGGTAGCTAGTGAACCAGTGCTGGTTTAAGTGGTTGTAATCTGGGGAGATCGAAATTCTTTATTAAATGGTGGACAGAGTTTGGCATGGTATAAGACCCCAGAGAATTTTGTTTTTTAAGTGTTTAGCTGCATTTCAGTAGTCGTTCAGAGTATTTATTTATTTATTTATTTTTCTGAATATTCTGTTTATTAAAGTTTTCCATCACAAAACAAAAAGGCGACATAATACATACTGCATCGGACAATAAACAAAAGGCAAATACAGACAGACAAACAAGAAGAGAATAACCCTGGTTATTTCATTAGTACATCACACTAATTCAATTTATAATGGTGTAACCGAGTGTGCGGGCTTATCTCAGGAACCCTGTATATTGTTAAACCCCGCCTCCCCGACCTTGCGTTTCATGCTATTAAACACAGAGGATAGTCCTCCGGATTCGCAGCTGCTCTTAATGCATGGGGGGGGGGCCAAGGTCACAGAAAAGAAAAGCACCAATAAACGGCTGTTCATTCCAAATGTCCCTACCCCATGGGGGCGCCCTCACTAATTTCATGCAACCTCTCCATGCCTAGACGTCCCATCCCATGCGGAGCATTATGTTTTCAGAAATGCTCAGAGTCACCAGAAAAGGGGCCCAGTCCCTCATAAACCTCTCCTCCCCATCCCTAGCTACCCTCGTGAACCTCTCCAGGGCCAGTGACCGCATAACTAACCTCCTCCAATCTGCCATTGTGGGTCCATTTCCAGTGACCCAAGTATTCTGGATACAGTGCCTTGCCAACACAAATAGTACTCTTGCCCATCTAGGTAAAATTTGCCATTCCTTTTCTCCTACTATCATTTCCACCCCAAACAGACAAGTCAGGGGATCACAGGACAAACGACCCCCTATCCCTTTATTTACCTCCTGTACTACATTTCCCCAAAACTTAACCAAAACTGGGCATGTCCAGAAACAATGATAGAAAGTGCCCAAACCCCTACCACATCTCTTACAGTTCGGTGATATCACAGGGTGCACACGATGTACCGCTACTGGCGGCCAATAAATTCTGTGCAGGAATTTAAAAAATGCCTCCTTAAATTTATTACATATCATGATTCCCTCTGGCATTCCCAATACCAACTCCCAATTTCTCTCCAAAATTTGCAGGCCTAGATCCCTTTCCCACAGGGCTTTTGTGGGGCCCGTCAAATCTGGCAGATTCAACTTATCTTGCTTAGTGACCTTTCCAATAAACCCTTTCCGGTCTTTCTTAGCCTGGCTTAGCATCTGCTCTATTCTGTTTGGGCACAGTCCAACACTTCCCCCCTTACTCAACCCCCTGACATACGCTTTTACCTGAAGGTACCGGAATAAATGTGAAGCCCCTAATTTTCTCTCTCTTCTAACCTTGTTAAACTCACTCAACTCCCCCTTCTCCAGCAGGGTTCCTACACATACCACTCCTCCCTTTTCCCATTCCAGAAACCCTTTATCCTCCATTCCCGGGATAAAAAAGGGGTTCCTTGCAATTGGGAGCAAAATCGTCTCCCTCTGGGCTAGTCCCTTTCGTCGCCACGAGTGATCCCAGGCCTCCAACGTCTCCCACACCAAGGGATTAGCCTTCCCTAGGCTTCTATATGCCCGTAGCCCCTTACTATGTAGGTATGCTGATAACCTCCCAGGAGCCCCTTCTTGTTCCAGCCCCACCCAGCTAGCTACCTCGGGCCTGTGGATCCAATCCATCACACTCCTGAGTTGCACCGATCTGTAATACGCACCCAAGTCAGGAAAATTAAGCCCTTCCGTAGATCTATCTGTCTTAAGCCTTGCTAGGCTTATTCTGTTTTTTTTCCCCTGCCATATGAAGTCCACAAACCCCCTCTCCAACCTTTTAACATCCCCCTGTATTAATCTTACCTGCAGCATTTGCATCGGGTATAATATCCGAGGAATAATGTTCATTTTAATGAGATTTATCCTCCCAATCCAGGATATGGGCAAGTGCAGCCATCTTTTCAAATCCGCCAATATCATTTTAATTAAGGGGTGATAGTTCAACTTATACAATTCTTCCCACCTCCGCCCAATATGTAACCCTAAATACTTGAAGTCTGATTTAACCACTCTAAAACCTCTCTGTCGCGCCTCCGAACTAATATCTGGGAATCCCATGATTTCAGACTTCTTGACATTAACCTTATACCCAGAGAAATCTGCAAATTTTTCAATAATATCCATCAGGTGCCTTATGGAGTCACCCATGTCCCCTAGAAAAAGAAGCATATCGTCGGCATAAAGCTCCACTTTGTGTTCCCTCCCTTCCCCATCTCTTACTCCCACCACGCCCTCATGCCGACGTATCGCCGATGCTAGGGGTTCGATTGCTAGGGCAAACAATAAGGGCGAGAGCGGACACCCCTGCCTCGTCCCTCTCTTCAGTTCAAATTTCTCAGAGAGACATCCATTTACCATTACCCGTGCGCTGGGCTTCAAGTACATGGCCCTAACCCATCCTATGAATGAGTCCCCCAAACCAAACCGGCCCATTACCTCAAAGAGGTAATCCCATTCTACCCTATCAAACGCTTTTTCCGCATCCATAGAGAGTACCCCCTTCCTGGCTCCAGCCTGTCCTGCCCGCCATATAATATTTAACAGTCTACGTACATTATGATAAGACTGTCGTCCCTTAATGAACCCGGTCTGGTCTGGGTTGGTCACCTCCGGCAAAAGGTTCTCCAGCCTCATGGCCAAGACTTTAGCCAGAATCTTCATATCCACATTGAGGAGAGATATCGGTCGGTAGGCTGAACACTCCAACCCCTCCTGCCCACTCTTATGAATCAGACAAATATTGGCCTCATAGCATGAGTCAGGTAATGTCGGAATCTGCCCCTCCTCCCCTCTCTCAAAGACTTCCTTCAACACGTCTGCCATTGGCCCCCCCCAGGATCCTATAGTACTCAACGGGGAATCCATCCGGTCCGCAGGCCTTTCCCTCCTGCAGTTTCTGTATGGCACTTAATATTTCCATTCGTGATATTTATATAATTACTTAATATCTCCTTCTGCTCATCTGTAATCCTCGGTATGGGCACTTCGTTCAAAAACTCCCGGATACTCTTCTCCTGTCCTACTTGCTCTGCCCTATATAAATTTTCATAGAAACTTGCAAAACACCCTGCTATATCCTTTGACCTTGTCATAACTTGCCCCCCCCCCCCTTAACTCGTAGGATCCTAGTTGGGCACCTCCCCCCTTTCATCAGTCTCACCAACATGGGTCCGGGCTTATTTCCCCACTCAAAGACCCTTCTCTGGCAGCAAAACCACGCCTTCCCTGCTTCCTCCCTCAGGAGAGAGTTCAGGGCTTCCCTCACCGTTGCCAGCAACTTCGGAGCTTCCCCCTTTTCTCCTCCTCCCACCCGTTTTTCCAACTCCTTCACTTGCCTTTCCAATTCTACCCTCTTACTCCTTCTCTGCTTCTTAATTTTACCTACATACGCCATTATAGCCCCTCTCATGTAGGCCTTACCCGCCTCCCAGAAAGTACGCCTAGAAACGTCCCCCGTATTATTCGTCTCTGCATAAAACTTCCGTTGTTCTATCAGGTGTTCTTTGAATGCCCGGTCCTTAGCCAGGTATGTGGGGAACTTCCAGGTTGGTGGACCTCCCTCACCCCCTCTCCCTGTAATTCTCAATACTACCATGGCATGATCCGAGATAAAAATGGGACTGTGACTAATCTCCCTTATCTTCCCCACCCAGCTCCTAGGCAGAAATATGTAATCCAATTGGGACGACGTTTTATGGCGGTTGGAGTAGAACGTATACTCCCGTCCAATGGGGTTGGCGGCCCTCCAGCTATCCACCATGTCCAGATCTGCTATCCCAACTTGCCACTGGCCCATAGCCTCTGTTACCCGCCCCTTTCCTGTCGAATGATCCATCCTCGCATCCATCGCCCAGTTGAAATCCCCTCCCATAATGAGACCAGGAAATTGTTCTTTAACAAGCAAGCCAAGCAAAGAGGAGTAAAAAACCTGGATCATATACTGCCGGTGCATAGACACACCCAAACGTGAGTGTTTCACCTTGCCAAACCCCAGTAGCGAAAATATATCTACCCTCCCTAGGGTCCCTCACTATCCTTTTCACCTCGAACAATAGGTTCTTATGCAGGAGTATTGCCACCCCTCTTTTACGGGACGAATAGGAGGCCACGAGGCACTTCCCCACCCAATTCCATGCCAGCTTGACATGCTCCAGGTCTGTCAGGTGGGTCTCCTGCAGCAAAGCCACTTGCGCCCCCTTACGCCTCAACGCTGTCAGAAGTGCGGTCCTCTTTACTGGGCTTGCTATGCCTTTTACATTCCACGATATAACATTTAGGTTTATCAGGTCACCCATCCCATCCCACAGCATTTTTCATTTTTATGGACATTTCTATTTGTCCTTATGTTGCAAGCACCTAGGGTACCACAAATCTTGCAAGCACACACACATCTTTTCTCTTGAGTTCCGCACACTCGGCCACCCCTCTTCAAGTATAACCAGGCAACTATCCTATTAACAAACGCTATATAAGATCTATCTATTTTAACATTCAAAACTATCCCCCTCCACCACTTCCCTCCCTCCCCACCTCCTGCCTCCCTCCCCTTCCCATTCTTTTGATTGATTCTCCATAACCACCCCCTCACGTTTACACTAATTGCTAACATAGCACAAGTGCAAGTTAAGAGATAAAAAAGACAACAAACGTTCAACATTCTCCTCCACGACTGAGATGCGTGTCCCGCCACCCCCACCAGGCTTCCAGTTCTCCCTTCCCGGGCCTTCCCACTCCCGAGGTCCCCACCATACTCCGTTTCAGGTCCGAGTCATCTCCCCCTCTCCATACCCTTACCTCAAAAATCTCCCCCCGCACTTCGATACTCCCTGACTATATCCCTATCATGGCCAGTTATCCCCTTCTCTGTACCCTACCCCCTCCGAACTACCACTCCCCTCCATCTCCACCCTTCGCACTCTTCTTGCTTTACACTAGTCCATCCCTTTAGTCCCACTCATTGCATCCCGACCCTAACCTCCCCTTCCCTTTCTCAGACCAGCGAGCAGGGGTGTAACAGAATTACAAGTGCCTTCGCTCGCCCGGTCCAGGGTGGGGCCCATCCAACATATTCTTTAATATTTGCTTATTCCTCCTCCTATCCTATAAGCAGCCCGCCATATCTTCCTTTCGATTCCTCGAGCCCCCCCCCCATCACATAATTCCCGATGACCCAGGCCAGCATGGGCCTGTATAGGATCCGGTCCCCCTCCCATGGCTAGTCCTCATACCCTTAAACTCCACACTGGCACATCCCTTCTCCCCCAGACCCACCCCACTAACCTTCGCCATCCCCTCTCCTTCCTATTGCACCCCCCCCAGCTCTTCCTTAACAGCAACAGGTGTCGTTTTCATCGAACCCAGAGTCGTATGAACAATGTCGGAGAGGAGAGAGGCGCGGGGGGCTAGGCCGCGCCATCATATATCACGCGCAAAGCCCTCCCCCGCTCCTACCTTACGAGCCACAGCACTCTTCTGTAAATCCACAGTTCTCAGCCCACTGGGCTGCTAGCAATCCTTCCATAGCCCTCCAGGCAGGCAGGGAATAGCGTGCATCTCAGTTTATTCTCCAGACTGTTCACCCCCCCGCTAGTCCAACTCTCTATGACTCTAAGTAGGCCTCCTACGAGTGTCCTCTTCATAATAATAAAGCGCAACGGCGCCAACCGAAACAGTTTGAAACTCCTGTGATGTAAAAAAAACAATTAGCAGGGAACATCACAACATTATAACACCAAGGCAGCAGAGACTCCTCATGTTCAGCTTTCGGCCTCTATATCCTTCCTTTGTCATTACTCAGCTCACTTTCCTTTTAAGGCCCTTGACAAACTCCTCTGCTTTCTCAAGTTCCCAAAACGAATAGGTCGCCCCTTCATGTTTAATTCGGAGTGTAGCAGGGTAGGTCAGAAAACTTTCCACCTTGAGGTTTCTTAACTGAACCATCATCCCATTAAAGGCTTTCTGCTTTTTAAGCAGCCAGGCTGAATAATCCTGCGAGAGGAACAGCCTGTGGTCTTCATAGCTCAGAGAACCTCGGGACCTATACGCCTTCAGCACTGCCTCCTGGTCCTGAAAATTGTGAAACCGCATGATAATCTGGCGTGGGGGCTGATCCGCAGGGGGCTGCGGCACTACCGCCCGATGAGCCCGCTCCAACTTGACCCTGCCATTTTTCAACTTCAGGCCGAGTAACTCGGGCAACACTCTACTACAGAAGTGTAAGGCATCATTCCCCTCCAATCCCTCAGGGAGCCCTCTGAGGCGCAAATTCAGCCTACGATGGTAATTTTCTTGATAGTCGTAGGCCTCTTTGAACTCCTCCAATTCTCTCTGTAACGCACGAACTTGCTCTGGGACCGTCAGCACCTCGTCCTCCAGCCTGGAGATCCTTTCCTCCGCTTCCGCCAGTCGAGAGCTCTGGTGTGACTGCTGCTTCAGAACCTCCTGCAGTTTACCTTCCAGCTTATCCTCTAACTTGATTAGCCGTGGCTCCAGGGCTGCAATCACCTGCCCCATCAATTCCTTCCCCAAGGCCGCCACTTCTGCTGCGGAAAGCAAGACCAGGCCTGAATTTTCTCCTCCAGAGCTCGCCATTCCTTTTTTGCCTGCCTTTCTGGTTGTACGCTGACTTTTAGAGAGCATGGATGTTAAGTACTCATCCATGATTCTTTCCGCCACCTATTACCGGTGTTCTTTTCACTCCGGGGCGAAAAAAATCCATATTTTAATCTTTAATTACTAATTTACCCCGGTGGAGCGAGCAGGAGACACGTCTTCCCAGTTAGCTGCTCATTAGCGCCACCCCCCAGTGTATTTATTTTAATAAAGTACGACCCAGGTCATAGGTTATATTTTTTTTGGATTGAAAAAATACTCTGGAAGGACATGAAAATGTACCAGAGCAGAACAAAAATAACATTTTTAGGTCCTTAGGAGGCAGTTGCTACACACAGACCACGGGACTTTTGTTAACTATTTTTTTTTTTGTGATATCATCAGTGTTAACTAAGTCTCGTACTGTAGTACTAGCACCAAGCAAAAATGCACAACTGCACAGAATAAATATGTCTGGGAGTGGGGAGGAAAGGCTGCTGCAAAGCCAAGTCATTTGTCACCATGATCCTCCTTCCTCTTGCTGTGGGCCTTTTCACCCACCCCAGCACCCAAAAAACACAACACAGAATTGCACCGAATAGATATTTCAGGGAGCGGCAGGAAAGAGTTGTGGACTCCACTGCAAAGGAGGCTGAAGGAAGATGGTGTTGTGACTTTTGTGTAAAGATTATAAAGGACCCTGGCCCCAGTGGGTATACCCAGAAAATGAGAGGCCATGCCCAGGGTTCCACCTGGACAGGAACTGTGGTAGAGAAGGTTCCCTTGGCCTCCAAGAAGGTGCCTATCACACGATCATAACCTCTCCCCCAGCTGCAGCTGGGCCTAAATTAGACTCCGTCATAGGGGAGGTCCAGACATTCCAACAACAGTTTCATGAGGATATGGATAATGTGAAAGGTCAGATCTCTGAGTTCTCTTACAGTATAAAAAAAAAAGGAAGCCGCTTGAGGAGAAAAGAGGTCACTTGGAGCCTGGAGGGAACAATATTCACTGATGCAGGGCATCTGGAGGCTGAGAAGGCCCTCCACTGGGTTATGTTCATATAAGAACACCTGCCCTTATTATTAAAATTGCTGCAAGATTTTTCATTTTTTATTGAAAGAGCCCCACACAACCCATCAAGTCCTGTCCTCAAAGTTGACTTACACAGCAGTGAGGCTGCGCTCCATTATCTTTTGCTTGCTGCTAAACTATAAAAGGACAAGCCAAAAATTGTGTGTGTCACAGGAATAAAATTACATTTCAATTGGTCTACATAGATTGTCCCCGGATAGGTTGGCAACAGATATGGCCCCAGTAGTCAGGTGTGCAAAAAGGAATAACAAGCTTCCCTTTTCTGTTTTCCCAGTGGACGTGACCTAACTGAACTTTAGCAAGGCCTTTACCACAGTGCCACACAGGAGAACGATAAAGAAATTGAGCAGCCTAGGGGTGCGGCCCAAAGTGGTGAAATGGGTAAGGAACTGGTTAGTGGATAGGTGCTAGAGAGTGTAGGTTAATGTCACTTACCTAATTAGGGGAGAATGACCAGTGGTGCTGCAGGGCTCAGTACTGAGACCAGTCCTCTTTATTTATTTATTTTATTTATTTATTTATTTTAGGATTCGGAAACACCTTTGAGTCATAGACTCATTTACAAAGGATCCACATCACAGAGATAAGATACAGACTGACGTAACTAACAATAGAACAGTGAATAAAGTTCATATAAGTTTACAATAAGCAGTAGGCAAACATTCAACTCCAAAGAGCAGTCAATACATTCAGATACTAGGAATTGCTTAATGATGGCATTACATAACAGGTAGTACAGATTGGAAGCCATTTCTAACATTGTCTGTCTAGGCTGAGAAGCAGGTGGGGAAGGGGAGAGATCAGGCCAGGGGCCAAACGTCTGGGCTAACATCAGCTCATGAGCAAACGCAGGCACTTGAGGTCAGAAGATGTTCACTAAGGTGGATTTTGAAAGGTCGAAGTCTAGGTTATATGCCAGTGGGACGGGAAGGCTGTTCATCCACCGTGGGGCCCTATAAGTAAAGGATCTTTGGAATAGGGAGGTCCGGCAACCGGGCAGTGAGAGGAGGGGCTTGTCAGAGCTACAAGTATGATGCACCTTAAGTTCAGGGTTGACTAAAGGGGCTAGCCCAACGGAGGAGAGACCAAGGGCAATTTTTTTTTTAGCCATGAGGCAGGGTGGAGCTTGATTCTGTTGTCGAGGTTTAGCCAGCCAGTATCATTATAGAGTGAGCAGGTGTGTGTGAGCCGGTCACATCCCAGGACCAGGCAGCAAGCTTTATTTATGGAGAGACAGAGACTATCTAGGGCAGTGGTGTTTGCTGCTCCATAGATCAGTATGCCATAATCCAACAGCGAGAGAACCGATGAGAAGACAGCAAGCTTGAGGGCGTCCGGGATGAGACAGTGTTTGAAGTGGTATAACAGTCCCAGCCTGACATTTAAGGCCTTGGATAGGTGGTGAATATGAAGGTGGAAGTTAAGTGCAGGGTCCAAGGTAATGCCCAGGTATTTGAAGGAGTCCACTTGCTCCAGAGGGGTCTGGTTTGCAGTTAGAACTAGAGGGCAGTGCTCCTTTCTTGCATTCTGCGGGAGGGAGAACAGCATAAGCTTGGTTTTTGAATAGTTAATAGTAAGGCGCTGAGCGGTGAACCAGCTTTCAGCACAGCTAAAGGCGGACTGGAGAGAACAGTGGAGTTGAAAGGGATCGGGGTTGGAGGAGAAGAAGACAGCATTGTCCGCATACAGTAAAAGATTGCTGGGGCAGGACATGGGGAGAGAGTTGAGGAACAGACTGAAAAGCAGCGGCCCAAGAATGGAACCTTGGGGAACACCAGAGAGGACAGGCAGGCTTTTGGATAAGGTGTTCCCTATTTTGACCTGCTGGGACCGGTTCATGAGGTAGTCCGTAAACTATCCCATTGCATCATGGGAGAAGCCCAGGTTGGCCAAGGTGGTAAGTAAGAGGGAGTGGTTGACGGTGTCAAACGCCTTTGTAAGGTCTATGCAGACAGCACCAGTGATGTAACCCTTATCCAATGCAGAGTGTATGTGGGAGGTAAACTCAAGAAGGGCAGTGGTAGTACTGTGCCCTTTGCGGAAGCCATGTTGTTGTTTACAGAATAGGTTGTATTTGGAGAGGTGATCAGTGAGTTGGTCTGGCACAATCCATTCTAAAGCCTTGGACGGGGCGAGAGTTTGGAGACGGGGCAGTAATTATTGGTATCGGAACGATCCCCACTTTTAAAGATGGGGGTAATGGCAGCAGATTTCCATTTGGAAGGGAATTTACCTAGACACAGGAAGCGGTTTAAAATGTGAGTTAGCGGGTTTAGGACCTCCCGGAGGGTGAGTCGAAGGAGCTTCACATCAAGGGAGTCACTGCTGCAGGAGGAGTGGCTCAGAGCTTTTGTGAGATATGGTGCCGCAGATTTGGGGGTAATTTGGCGTAGGTAAAAGGGGGGCTTTGGGAGGGTAGGGGTGCAGAAGGAGGGTGGATCAAAGAAGTTAGGGGGGAGAGCATGGGTGAGGTTAGAGAAGGCATGATTGAAAGCCTCGGCAATTTGGGTAGTGTCTGAAGTCAAAGACCCATTGACCAAGACCTGATCGGGAACAGGGTTAGGGTCTTTTCCACAGATTTCCTTAATGTTGTTCCAGAACTTATGCCCTGATCCCCAGGAGGTGGTTAAGGAGGATTTATAATAATCTGCTTTTGCTTTGCACACGGCCCATATGCACTTGTTCCGAGCCTCTCTGTGCTTCTGCCTATCGAGTAAGAGGCCAGACTCATTGGAGAGTTGCCACAGTGAATCCCTAGCCTGCATTAAGGCAAGGAGGCGGTCGGAGATCCAAGGCACAGTATTGCCTCTGACCATTCTTTTGGTGAGAGGGGAATATTTGTCACAGATATTGTTGAAGGCCAGGATGAAGAGGTCAAGTGCTCTATCGGGGTCGAGGGAGTTAGTAACGAATGACCAGTCCAATGCGCTGAAGTGTGATTTAAGAAGTGTCAGCTTACCAGGACCTAGTTTGCGCTGCGATATTAATTTTGGAGGAGATGTAGGAGCTTTGCAATTCCAGAAACAGAGAACGGGGGAAAGGTCACTAAGTACATTTGGGAGGACAGTGACATTAGTGATTTTGTATGGCAGATTGGTGAAAACAAGGTCTAGCAGAGAAGAAGACCCAGTGTGCGGATCCCGACAGTTGGGTGACGTGACCACTTGAGATAGGTCTTGGGCTGTGGCAGTGTCCATGAGTGGTGAGGCATCCCTACCTATCCAATTGATATTGAAGTCCCTGAGTATAATCTTTTGCGTATGAGATGGGAGGGTGTCCAGGTAGGACAGTAATGAGCGGAAGGACACCTTTTGGTCCCTGGGGGACTGTAAACAACAGTGATCAGGAGTGGGGTTTGGGAGCATCCCAAGGTTAGTTTAAGTGTGAGAGCTTGTGGACCTGGACCTAGTAAAGGGGTGGGGAACAGTTGCTCATGTAGTATAGCCTTGCTGTAAATAGCGCATCCACCCCCACGCTTTCCTTTCCGGTCAACATGGCAGAGGTTGTAGTCGGAGAGGGTAATGGATGAATTGGGGATCCTAGGATTAAGCAAGGTTTCGCAGATGGCTATGACATCAGGCTGATGCTGAAGGACCCAACCCTGGAAGGAGTCCCACTTTTTTAAGAGACTGCAGACGTTAAGGGAGGCAATACAAAGACCATGGACAGGGGGTTGTAAAGTTGGTTGGGTTGCTGGGGGCCATACTGTAAGTGACATTGCAGAAGAACTGGAAGGGAAGGGAAGGGAAGGTATGCCTTTTTGCAGATGAAATAACTCCAAAATCTGTAATAGGGTGGACACTCAGGAGAGATTAGAGAGAATGCATAGGGACCTTTGGAAACTCAAGGAGTGCTCAAAAGCATGGCAGTTGGAGTTCATTGCCAAAAAGTGTAAAATCATGCACCTATGGCATAAGAACTCAGGAGCTGAGTGTAGGATGGGGGAGGTTCTGACAGTCACTAAGCAGGAACAGGACCTTGGGATCATCATATCTGATAACATCAAAGTGGCAGGGCAGTGTGACAAAGCAGTGGGTTGGGACAGTGAAACTGGGATGCATAGGAAGCAGTATCACCAGCAGGAGTATCGCTTGTTTGTGAGACCCTACCTGGAGTATTGTGTTCAGTTCTGGAGGCTGCACCTCAGGGAGGACATAGGTTGGAGGTAATCCAGAGGAGGACAACTAAAATGGTTCAGGGGTTACAGCAAAAGTCCTATGAAGCGAGAGAATGATCACAGCATGTACACCCTGGGAGAGAGGAGAGCAAGAGGGGTATGATACAGACCTACAAGCATCTCATGGGTCTGAAGAGGGTACAGAAGGAGAGGCATTTTCAAAGAGGAAGAGCACCAGGACCAGAAAGCATGCAATAAACTGGGGGGGGGGGGGGACGTTATGAGGGATGTGAGGCTAGCACTCTATGCTGGTGATGTGTTTCTGTATCTCTTGGGTCCTTCAGCCTCCATAGGGGCAGTTATGAAAATTGTTAGAGAGTTTTCCAGGCTCTCGGATTACACTCTGAACGAGACCAAGACCGAAGTCCTTAGGTTGAACTGTACCCCAACCCGGGAGATTCAAAATAACCACCTAATGAAATAGGGCCTCCCACAATTAAAATGTCTAGGAATACTCCTTAGAGCCACCACCACAATGCTATTTCAAGACAGCTATGTCCCTTAATGCAGAAGCTGAAGGATGATGTTAGAAGATGGTCCCGTCTTCCATTCTCTATGCACTCCAGGATCCATGCAAACAAAATGAACATCTTGCCCAGGTATTTATATCTGTTCAAATGTGCGCCAGTACTTCTGCCCATAAGGGGGTTCACAGAGACCCAAAGATCTTTATATAAATTCATATGGGCAGATACGAAGCCTTGAGTTTACAGTTCTCTTCTCTTTTTGCAAAAAAGGAGTGGGGAGGGTGGGCCTTCCCATTCATAGAATGTTACTGGAAAGCCTCACAGATGAAAATGACTTTGCAGTGGGACTCTCCAACATATCAGGCAGACTGAAAGTCTGTAGTATTGGCCTCATTTGAGGCGCACCACTAACAGCCCACCTGTGTGATGACCCACTCTGCGACACAAAGGGAAATCCCATCTAAGAACCATAGAGATCACCGTAAAAGTCTGGGACAGGGTGGCCACATTGCCATGGATAAATACCCAACAATAGCGGTATAGATGGTTCACTTAGGATAGCTCCATCTCCCTGCCAGGATAGATCAGTGGTACAAAGGACAGACTAGGAGGGGCTTCAGGTCTCCACCTCAGGTACTACAAGGGAACACAATAAAAAACCTTTGAGGAGCTGAAACTAAGGTTGGATGGCAGACCATAGATAGATTCTGTTTATTTCAAATTTGAGATTTCACAGTTAAGCATTTGAGATAAGAGAGCCACCATAAAGCCATTCAACAAGGTACAAATAGCATAGCGTTAGGTACTTTAATCACTAGCCTTCCGCAGAAAGGCACCATATCCCTCATTTACGAGTTCCCTTTTGCAAGAAGAATCCCAGCAGGTGGCCCACATTAAGGCTAAATGGGTTCCAGAAGCAGATATTCAACTAACAAATAGGGAGTGGGAGCAGGTTTGAAAAGGTTCTTTTCCTATTTCCTCTGCACCCAGATAGCATGAGTTCGCATTAAGGGTGAGAACTCAGTATTTCATTACTCCAGTCTCCAACGTGAAATGGGCCTTGGACTCCAACTGATTTTGCTGGAGAGTGTAAGGGGAAACACGGGGCACTCATACCCATATATTTTGGGCCTGTGGTAAACTTATTTCATACTGGAATGAGGTTTTGAGGAGACATACAATACAAAAGTTTTTACTCCCTGAAGTGCCCAAAATGCCAAACCTGGTTCCAGGCCTTAAGATCCCATCTTTCAAGGGAAGTAAACAGTATATCTCTGTTACGGTTCTGCGGCTGCCACCTTAAAGGTAGTTAAGAGACTGTGGCTGCTGTTGACATCGCCTACCAGGTAGGAGTGGGAGGATAGCAGGCGAGCTCTCAGAAATGGGGAGAATGACTTTTCAGGTGCAAAACTGGATGGAGGCTTTCTTTAATAGATGGGCAAGCTGGGAACTAGCTCGGGGAGGGGAGGAATAGGAGAGGTGAGATACTATGCATAATCATAGGAGAAGGGAGGAGTAAATCATTTCAAATATCCTACTGGAAATAGGTGTAGAGATGAAAGGGAGAAGCAGAGGTAAGGGGTAGAGACCATCCTAATACAGAGTTGATCAGATTATCTGGGGCAAGGTACACTTTCTCTAGATCAACCATTCCACCAGAGCCCCCCTCCCCCACACTGACAAGTTGATAATGAAAATTAAAAATGAGGACATAGAAGCTTCTCCTCAATTGTTTAAATGATATTTCTGTAAGTGTTTCTTTGAAAAAAAACTAAAAAAACAGAAAACTGATCATTGTACAGTTCACTCTAAAATGTAACCTGTTCTACCTCCATTACACGTATATGTTTCTGAGCTATCTGTTGTATAATGGTGAACTGCAATAAAGAAAGTATTAAAAAAAAAAGAGGGATGTGAGGAAGTACTACTTCACCGAAAGAGTGGTGGATGTCTGGAACAGACTACCAGCGGAAGTGTTGGAGGTGAAAACAGTAGGGGGCTTTAAGCATGAGTGGCATAGACATAGGGATGGATAAGTAAATAAGCAGGGAGAAGTTGGGGTCGCCCGGAGACTAGTTATGGTCTGTGGAGACTGACCAAGCAGGGACCATCTAGGCAGACTGGGTGGGTCAAGTGGTCCTTTTCTGCTGGCAAATTCAATGTTTCTGGTTAAGCACCTACTCCCCCCCCGCCACTACCTCCATAATTCCCTCCTCTCCCAGAGATATTTTTTCAGAATACATATTTAGGGGAGACGAGGGTAAGTGCGTCAAAGCCAAGGCACTCACCACCACAGTCCTTTCTCTTGCAGCTAGCAGCTTGACTGAAGATGGGAGAAAAAAGTGCTTGCAGCTTATGCTGACTGTGCCCTGAACTGCTGCTGAATAGCCCTGCTCTCCCACTTTGACACAGTGACAGCCATGGTGTGACTGATGATCCACCACCACATAACAGTGGTGGGAACCCAGTGATGCACATAGGAATGCGGAAACCCCTTTTGTTAGTTGCATCCTTATACAACTTGTGGATCATCTTGTGCAGAAACTAACAAAATGCTCACAAAATCCCAGGCAGCTGAGGTACTGCACCAGTGGGAAAAGTAGTAATGGGGTTAGGGAAAACAAACAGAACAACAACCCATCCCTAACTGTATTTACTGGCTAATTGGTACTTGCTAAGCTAAGTCAGTTCACTGTTAAAAATATGCAGGGGTGAGGGGTAGATGGAGGGCAGACACTGGAATGTGTGGTAATTGTGGGAAAGATACTTGCATGTGGGTGATGATACTGGGGTATAGGTGACTGCTAGAAGTAGGTACTTGGACGTGGTATAGTTGTGAGGCAGGTACCCATGCTGGGGTAGTTGTGGGTCAGAGACTTGTGGCGGGGTGTTGGGTATGGGACATTAAATGTTGCATGGGATAGTTGTGGGGTAGGTACTTGTGTGCTGAGCAGTTATGCAGCAGAGACAGGTGTAAGGGTAGTCGCATGGCAGATACTGGGGTGTGGGACTTTAGGGGACAGATCCAGTGATGCAGTAGTTAAAGGGCCAATACTAGGGTATGGGGTGGAATATTGGGTAGTTGTGTGACTGTTACTTGAGTGGGAAAGTTCTAGAGTGGATACTGGGGCATGGTTGGGTGTGGGAGCAGATATTGGGGGTGTGGTGCAGTTACAGGGCAGATATCGGGGTATAGGGAGGTTGTGAGACAGATACACTGGACAAAATGTAATCTGTCAAACGCAGTCATTCTGTGAACACAGTGCATTTTGGCAGCTCATTAACCCATTTTGTGGACATAGTGTATTTTGTCAATTTCTTAACTTTCTTGACCGACTGCTTCAGCTGTGGACAAAATCTGTGAACAAAAAGCATTTTGTCATCTCCTTAATTAATTCTGTGGATAGACTGTATTTTGTCAGTTTCCTCATTTCAGTCTGTGGACAAAATGCCTTTTGTCAAACTCATGACTACAGTACATTCTGAAAATGAAATGTTAGTGTTACAAATTGTACCCCATAATTTCTACCCATGAGTCTTTATGAAAATGGCCTTATTTTTTAAAACTAATGAGATATAAAATTAGTTTTTTTCGCTCCACCAGGCCCCCTGGAGCCCCATTGCTTTGGGCATCCCAAGCTTTGGCCTCTCCAATTGTCCATCCTCTACCTTGCTGCCGTCTCTTGCCTCCAGACACCCCAAGCTTCACCGACACCCCCCCCAATGTTCTGGCTTTTCCCTGCTTGGGGGGCCTGCTGCCAATGAAGGAGAAGTATCTTGGTTGTTGGGGTTGACGGTCGGGGGGGGGCAGGCAAGACCAGAGTGCTGGGTGGATGACAGCATAGGGGACTCAATGGGGGGCCATCATCTGGCACCCCAGGACAGGCCATTTTCCCATTTTCTCACCCTCTCAAAATGTGATGGCTGCATGCTGCAGTGTTCTGGGAAGGATGTACAGTGGCGCATGGTCACCCACGCTGCCAAGTGCACCTCCACCAGCTGACCATCAGGAGCTGCTCAAAGAGTGGTGCAGGCCTAACCCTCCCTCCCAGGGAGGAGAGCGTCCGCACAGATGCTCCTAACCCTCCCCGCTGGTTTCTACTGTTGTCATCCCGGGTGTGGGGTAGATATAAAATGTTATGCAATGAGGGGCAAGTATAAAAAAAAAAGAATACATTCATTTATTTAGGCTGATAAGCCTCTGGTGTAAATTAGTCATTTATGTACACTTGAGGCATGTTATCACCATTTATTTACTCTACAACTGTGTCATCCTGTGCCTCATTAGCATACAGCAGACTTGCACAATACCGGATTTAGCTCAGAATGTTAGCTGAGCTACACAAGTCTTCTTTTGGTAATAGAAACTGTCCTTTTCAGTGACACAGTAATCACAGCTGAAGTGGTCGTTGAAGCTCTGTATTCAAATCATGCCCATCTTAAACAAAAATAAATAAAAACATTTTTAAAACATGAAACGATGGTGCTCGCTTACCCCCCCAATAGTGTGTCCAGGTATTTACGAAGTCGCAACAAGCTGCTTGACTCTACATCAGGTAGAATTCATCGTGCCTCCCCAACTCCATTCATTAGAAAGTTACAAAACCAGCACTTGCGCGCTATCGTCCCTTACTACACTGTGCAAAAACATGGACTCACCCTCCCCTCCCTCTCTTTACCCGGCCTCTCTCTAGCCCTGGTCCACCACCTTCCTCTCTTACCTCTGCCACTCCCTTCCCCTCTCCTCTTCTATTCTGCTCCTCCACCCATTGCAGCACTAGCTCCCCAATCCTGCCTCCCACCTGCCTCTTCTTCTACCTCCCAGATACCCCGCTACTCCCACTCTCTCCTCCTTAACTACCTACGCTACCTGGCACAACTGGCAGCGACTCAATTTTCTCCACTCCACCTCTCCCCTTTGACAATGCCCTTCTGGCAGCTTTATTTCATGTAAATATTGTTTCTGTGACTCATCATTATTAAATGTATGCTTGGTTGTTTGTCCTACTGTTAATTACAATACCTGTAGTTCTTAGACCATGTATACCATGTACTGAATTATGTATTCCAACTGCTTGCCCACTAATCCCACCCAAATTGTACTTCTGTTCCTTGTATATTGACATGGAACCCTCGTTTTGAATTTCGTATTCCAACTGCTTGCCTGCTAATCTCACCCAAGTTGTACTTCTATTCTTTGTTCAGTGACGTGGAATCTTTACAAAAGAGCTTTTGGCTCAAAGGTATTTATCCAAAATTCTAATAAATAAATAAATAAAAAATGGAAGCTGTTTTTATTATAAAAATAATAGGTAATCCATAAGAAAGGTCCTGCGTCAAGTTATGATCTGGTCACTGTTACTGGATCATGTGTAATAAAAGATGAGAGTTTCAGTTTGAAAAATACTGCTGCTTACATTAGCACACATGCCATCCCTGAGACACTGATCCCTCAATGAAAAAAACGGAACTGATACCAGTTAGTCCAGCGTGGATAAGAATCCAGGATCCAACCAGTTCAGGTATGTGGCCACACTTGCTCAGTCAGCTGATGCTGTGTGAATGGTGCTGCACATGCACATTCCATCAGTTAGAGCAGCCAATCAAAATACAGCCTGACCCAAATGCCTCTTTGATGGCAACATCCTCGGAGTCGGCGGCAACCTGATTTCAATAGTGGTGAGAAAATAATTCCAAATTGTGAAATAAATAAAAGTTTGTAAAGTTTAATCAAACACGTTTTATGTTGTAAATTTCCACTTTCACCTCGAGGACCCCATTGAATATATTGGATATACCATGGGGGGGTGTTAAAATAAACTATTTATATTTTGCTTCAAGTTTTGACCTCTGTAGATCTCACTCATGGTTCCGCCACTCGTGAGGTCAACAGAGGTTAAAACCTGCAGCCAAAAAAAAAATCATTTATTTTCATGCTCCGCATAGTATATCCCTTCTATACTGGTGGAATTGGCTGCTTTTTATACAAAAAGATTGAAATACAGTAGGAGGAAAACTGCTTTGGCTAAAATAACATCAGGCTGTTTTCCAAGGAATACTGGTGCAGAGCTCAGGAAAGGGACAGCAGGGGCCAAAACACTAAACAGTGGTACATTTCAGCATTTTTATTCTGATTTGGTGAAGGGTGTCTTGTTCAAACAGTCCGAATAATAAGGGTTTGCATTGTTGTTAGATAACAGCACACTTCAAGTGCATTGTGAGGCATGAGGCAATGCTGAGTGCTTTTAACCAACTGAGAAGTGCTGTTATCACACAGTAACACACACCGTATTGTATCTTATTGCAATTCTACTGTAAAACTGGTCCAAATTTACTAATATGTAAAAGACAAGTTTAGGATTACAAAATAGTTTTTTATTGTAATTTTAAAATGTACTCGTACACCTTACATCCTTAAGAAAGTCTCTGCTGCTTACCGTAATGCTGCAGCAGATAAAATTTATTTATGTTATTTTTAGTTAGTGTTTGGTTACTGGTTACGTGCACTAGATAAAGTTTGCCTATTTTCAGGCATGACCTAGGAGAACACGTACAAAAACAGACAATACAGAGGCATAACAGATTATACAAGGCGTAGAGTATGAATAAAGTAGCAACAGCAAACAGCATATGGGATATACACAGTGCAGGAGTAAAGCATGCATGAATACTAGAATATACAATAAGTGCAGCTGAAAACAGTGTGCATTCATGTAATTTCAAACACAGGTAAAATATAGAACTAGCACAACAGTTTATATGATTCAGGAACCCATACTAATTAACAGTCCCTAGTAAAGACTTTCAGTCAGTGTCTGTGGTAGGCAGTACAGAAACTCAGCGTGGTCTGACAATTTCATTTCTCAAGAGAAATGGAATTCCATAATCTAATGGCAATATAAGTAAAAGCAGAGTTCCCAGCAGTTGTTCTAGTTTTCAGAGCTTGGGGAAGAGCCAGATCAGAGGACTGTAAGAGTATGTGCTACAGTAATGAATGAGTAGCGAGGCAAGGGATCTGGGCACATGATTATGGATGACATTGTTTGCAGCACTTCTCAGAGTGAGATCCATGAGTGATTTAGGGAGGAGCCAGTCTAACTTGGTATAGAAGATACAGTGATGCATTAGCTGGTTTGTGGCAAGAGCAAGCAACATGTTTTTGGGGCCTATGCTCCAACGGGCAGAAATTATGCGCCCGAGGAGCGTATCCCACCTGCAGAGCTCCGCACCTGTGGCATGCATGACTGCCAGCCACCTGTCCACGGCCCCACCCACCCCGGAGCGTGGGTATGCGCAAGATCGTGTGGGGCAGCTGTGGGCAGAGCTGTGCACCTGGGCAGGCGTCCAATGGGATGCCGTCCTGGTTCCCCCAGTGGATCTGTTACGCGATGGGGGGGCGCATTGGCTGCACTTCCATGTGGATGTCCACATGGCCGGCGGCCATGGAGGTGAGAGGTGGGATTTGCCAACAGCTGTGCCATGCCCTGAACTGACAGGGAGGTATGGGGGTGGGGCGGTGTCATGAGGGTACGTGTGTGTGTGTGTGTGTGTACTACAGCCCACTGCATCATGCCCAGAGGGGCTGGGATCTGGAGCGAGGGGAGCCACAGAGGTGGTGCTGTATTGGGGGGGGTCTGCCATCCAGGGGCCGGTGCCCCCATGTGTGTGTATGTGTTGGGGGAAGGGTTTGTCTGGGTGCTGGGGTGGTTGGCCCTGGGCAGCCTGTGCCTACGGATGCCGATGTCGTGGGACGGTGGCATGGGGCGTGAAGGGGACTTATGTCAGGGTTTCCCTGGCGTACCTTCTACCTTCCTACCTGCCCTGGTGTGCAGCTCTTCATGGCTGTGTGCATGGCGCATAGTGCTGGCACGCCCCCACCGCCCTCCGTGTGTTTGCAATCCACCGGTTGGGGATCAAGTGCATGGGGCTGCGCACCCCATTTGTGAATTCCATGCGGGCGCAATGGAGTTGCAGGGTGTCTCCGTTACCTCACATCTTGTGGAGGTGCTCCGCACCTTCGAACATAGGGGCCATTGTAAGTAACATTTCCTTAGTACAGATTTAGCAACAGAAGAATACCCTGCTAACCCATATGTGATTTTAGGGTGGAGAATACCTCGGGCGATGGCTAATTGCGCTTTGGGAGTAAGAGTATGAATGACCTTGTAAGATAAACTAGTTCTTGTGTTACATAGAAATAAAGACTTTGACGGCAAATAAGGACCACTTGGCCCACCTAGTCTGACCATTTTCCTACCTATTGGATAAGCTGCAGATCCTAGTTAACCAACAGCCTACTTCTTCCTACCCCCCAACGGATTTGCCTTATGTCTGTCCCATGCATTCTTGAATGTTGACTGCTTTGCATATGCAGATGCATACAACGCAGCCCCTACGTCCACCCTAATCAAACTGGACACCCTCTTCCATGCCTTCTGCCGGTTTGCTCTTGACTGTCCGCCCAGTACTCACCATTGTGACCTTTATACCTCTCTCTCCTTACCGCAGCTTGGTGCCGGATTCCCTTGCCCACTGTTCCTTCGTTGTCGGGAAGTACTGGCTTGGCTCCCTCCCCTCTCTCCTCTCTCCTCTCCACCACCACTCTCCCACCTACTCCCTCTGTAACTCTGGCTGCCAGACTCTTGCTCTCCGCGCTGGGTCATCCACTTCAGGCCAGTCTGCTTTTTTCTACTGCTTCCCTAAACTCTGAAACTCCCTTCCTTTAGCTATCTTCTCTGCCCCGTCTCTTAAATCACTAACCGCTCCTGACCCACTTCCCACACAGTGCCTCCCCGCTTCACTTTCTTCCTCCTCCTTGCCCGTCTCCACTTGTGACTTTCTCCTGGCAGGCCTGCTAAATAGTACACGAACATGCGAAATTGCCGGCAGAAAAAGACTCGCAGGTCTATCAAGTCTGCCTGATTGTGCAGCTCTTAGTTTCAAATCACTACCGCTGCCCCACCACCACCACCCAAACCACTCTCTTCCTCCTCTTTTCCAGTCCTTCCCCCACCTTTGAGTTTTTGTCTGTACTAACCCTGCCCTTGACTCTGTCCCATCCCCGCTTACAGCTATCCACTGTCCTTTAACCGATTAACGCATCCGGTAGTGCGTTCCAAACTGACACCACCCTTTTTGTGAGGTAGTGCCTCCTCATCTCCCTCCTAAAGCTTCCCCCTTCCAACTTCAGACTGTGTCCCCTAGTGACCCTTCCCCCCATTAATCGGAACACTCCCCCCTCCCTGACTTTGTTTATGCCTTTCAAGTACTTAAAGGTCTCTATCATGTCCCCTCTTACCCTTCTGGCTTCCAGTGAGTACATATTGAGCTCTTTCAACCTTTCCTTGTATGGCAACTCCCCTAGTCCCATGATCATTTTTGTAGCCCTACGCTGCACCCTCTCCAGTAATCTCACATCCTTTATGAGGTATGGGCACCAGTACTGTACACAGTACTCCAAGTGTGGCATCACCAGTGATCTATACAGTGGCAGGATGACCTCCTCCTTTCGAGAGGTGATCCCTCTGGCAATGCACCCCAGCATCCTATTTGCCCTTGCTGCAGCTCTCCTACACTGTGCAGATAACTACATGTCCCCTCTGACTATTACCTCCAGGTCCCGTTCCTCCTCTGAAGCCATTACCTGCACTCCCCCCAGCCAGTAGCTGTTCTTGGGATTTCTGGCTCCAAGGTGCATGATCTTGCACTTCTTAGCATTAAACCCCAACTGCCACTCCCTACACCAATGTTCGAGTTTAGCTAGATTCTCTCTCTGAGTGCCTGCCTCTCTTCCTCATTGTCCACTTTTGCACAAATCTTAGTGTCGTCTGAGAACAGGAAGATCTTATTCTTGACCCACTCTGCAATGTCTCCAATGAAGACATTGAATAAAACGGGGCCCAGCACTGAACCCTGCGGTACTCCACTTGTTACTGGCCTTGGCTTGGCTGTCTCCCCCCTTACAGCTACCCCTGCAGCCAGCTCTTAACCCAGCCCACCAGTTTTTCCCCCCCCCAACCCCATGTCCCTCAGCTTGCTCATTAACCTCCTGTGCGGCAAAGAGTCAAAGGCCTTGCTGAAGTCCAGATACAGGACATCCACAGCGTGGCCTTCGTCAACCGCCCTAGTGATCCAGCTGAAGAAGTCGATCAGGTTAGTTTGGCAAGATCTTCCTGTGACAAACCCATGCTGTCAATCATCCTGCAGGCCATTGCTGTCAAGAAAGGTTATCCACCTCTCCTTCAGAATGGTTTCCATCAACTTACCCACTATGGAAGTCAAGCTCACCGGTCTGTAGTTACCCGGTTGATCCTTGGGTCCACTGTTGTGAAGGGGCATCACATGAGCCATCCTCCAGTCCCTGGGTACATTTCCCATCTACAAGTAGGTGTTGAACAGGTCTGTCAGAAAGAGGGCCCAGATGTAACTTCCTGATGCCTGTTATACAAATAATTTTTTTTTTATACACTTTATTTTTATTCATTTGCAGTGCACAATGTAAAGAACATGCTTGGTTACAAATATAGGATATGACAATTATAGCAATGTGATGAAAGGAGACAATATTCTGCATTCTGTGTTACCCCATTGGGGGGGGGGGGTCAAGTTCCTAAAATGAAAAGGAAGAAGTTCCACGATTTAGCACTTGCAGCGTGCTCATGGACTGAATCGATAATAGTCTTTATGAAAGTCTTGCCAGGTGATGAGCTCACCATACAGTGCCAAAACAGGTGTTTTATAGTCCATGGAATTCAACAAAATGAGAATAGCACAAGTCTGTATTTGGACATATCAATGGGGGAAAAAACTGCTGAAACAAACTTCCACGTTGTAAAATATTAGGATATACCAAATATTCAATCTTGCTACTTTAGCATTTAGTACAACTAACATTAGGACTGTAACAGTCCTGATCAAGCTGGAACCGCAAATGGGCAAAAAACGTTTAGGTAGTTACTGCATCTATATTGAGTAAGAAAGGAAAACTAAAGTTGTTAAAATTGAGAGCTGAGCAAGGCTTAGCACAGACGCTACCTCATGCTGGGGATGGAGGAAAGGAGTGCCTATAACTCTCTTGAATCTCCCAAACACCACGAGGGGCAGCCATTTTGCACCACTGTGAGGTCTGGCCAGAATTTAAAACTAAAATAGATAATGGTGCCAAATGCCTTTCCAGGCAAGAAAAAGAAATACTAATATTTGTTTTAATGTCCCAAAGCAACCATAACCTTCCGTTCAGTTAATAAGAAAAAAGTGCTATAACTCTGTCACTAATATAATAATGCAGCACTAATAAACACCATCTCTTTCACAGATAGGTATAACGGCTCTAAACAGTACATAGCAAATATTTAGAGAGTCCAAAAGTCAGTTAGTCTTCCCCCTCAGGAGGTTGCGCTTGGGCAGAATGTTGGAAGTAATTTTTTATAAGTTCCAGTCTCTTGCCAGCTTCAGATGGGTCCGAATAAAGGAACATCTTACCCACTTAGTGAATCCATAAATGGGCTGGTAGTTGCAATGCTTGTGTGACACCCAAAGCCCTTAAATCTGCACGGACGGAGTCAAAGGCTTTCCTTCGCTGTCAGGTTGCAAAACTTAGATCAGGAAAAATATAAATCTGAGTGCCGTCCTCGAGTTTCAACGGTCCCTTGGATTTAGCAACTCCCAGAATTTGATCTCGAATGTGCGGGCCACTGCTAAGCAACATAATGGTTCTTGGCAGATTCTCCGGTTGAGATTTCTGTGGGATAATTCTATAAGATTTCAGAAGAAAAGGCTGGATGTCTAAATCAAGACACTTTTTGAGTAGCGTTATGACATACCCCAACAAGTCAGCCCCTTTGATCTCCTCTGGCATGCCGAGCAGGCGGAGATTAGCAGCTCTCGCTCCATTCTCCATATTTTCCAGGTGGAGTAGTAGCAATTTATTTTCAGAAATAATGCCCATTACTGCCGCTGCTGACTTATTTGCGGAGTCAGTTGCTAATTTAGTCTCAGTAGTAAGCAAATCCATTCTAGCTTCCATAGATGTGAATCTTATGCCCATGGACTCAGCCTTCCTGTGGAGATCCTGGATCGCCTGCAGTAGGCCACTGTTCATTGGCTCATAGACCCCCTTCCCTGTTGCAAGGCCTGAATCTGCATCATGTGCAGGTTCTCCAGACCACTGAGTTTTGCCTTTCTTCCCAACTCCGATGATGCCACTTGTTTAGGCGTGTATAAGTAAGACACTTCCAATCTGATGGTGATAGGTAAATCTTGCAAAACCAAGTAGAAAGAGATTTTAAAGCAGTTTGGGAAGTGTTATAGCAGGAACTCCATGCAGACACATCTTCTCTAGTGGGCTGCTGGCCATGCCCCTCTGCACAAATAATTGTTAAACCACGGGAGGGTGGACTGGGAGATATCAGTGTTATAGAGCTTTGTGCAGAGCAAGGGGTGATTCGCAAGATCGAAGGCTTTCGTGAAATCAGTGAAGACAGCACCAGTAAGTTCACTCCTTTCCATAGCTATAACTATATTGTTTGTGAAGGTAAGCAGGGCAGCGGACGTGCAATGGCCACTCTGAAAACCATGTTGTTAAGGGGATAAAAGATTGAGCCCATGGCTCCATATGAAGCTTTCTATTGTGTGTCTGAGTGTGTGTACAATAAACATGAGGCCACTGGAACTGAGCAGAGTTTAGAATTTTTATATTCCAAGGCAGCCATACAGTTCAGATGAATTCCTTTTAATAAAATGTTAGAGGGGCTATTTTCTCTGTGGTGTAAGGCTACATTTTAAAAATTTCAGTTAACAAAAAAAAAACACCTTTTTAACCCTAAATTTTTCTTGGACCCATTTTATAATTGCAATAATACATGCCAGGGTATGTGTTGCTGTGGAAAATATTTTATTTTTATTTATTTGAATTTTGGTAACTGGGTGGGCCCACTGAGACAAGGTCCCTTTTTTAGGGGCGACCCGGGGAAGTGGTAACAAGTGGAGCAAAAGGGAAGTGTACGCAGGCACTATACAAGAGCAAGTAAAAGGGGAGTGTATGCAGACACTTCTTAAGGATTAGCATATAAAGCAGTTACAAAACAAATGAGCAAATAAACAAACAGTGGACAACCCATGGATTACGGTACTTCTTGGGTGTTAAAGGCACTCAACGATCCCTCATCCCATTATCTCTCACAACACACACCCTGTCATGTCTTCTTGCTCTGATATCCCATTTGGCTTAGTGTTGCTGAGTGCACCAAATTACGCTGCATGCGGGAGATCTGAGTTCACACTGCAAGCTGAACTTCCATCTCTTCATCCATTGGGGAGCACTGCTGAGGTAGCTCTGCCCGAGTCTGGGAGGAGAGTTCAGTCCACTTCACCTTACTGCATCAATGCCTCCTGTGGCTGGATTCAGAGCAGGACTTGATATCCTGGGGATCTCATGACATCTTGTCTCTCCCGCCTGAAGATCAGGGGCTCGATTTTCAAAGATCAGAGAATGATGCAAGGTGTCTGTGCCAGAAAAGAAAGACACAAGGAAAAAGGTACTTCAATTCCAATTTTCTAACACTGCTTGCGTCAAAGTCAGAACTGCCTACACCAACGTGACTCTCAGGTCAGTCCCCTTTACCACACACAGCCAAGAAGTGCGCAGAGGGTGCCATTTTGTCGTGCCACCCACAGACCCAGGATGGGGACACAACAACAGGGCAAGTGCAGAGCAGGAGCAGCTTTGCCTGCCCCTACTTTCACAGCTGCCAAAGCCCCCAGAGGTGGAGGTGCTGTCCCAGCCACAGGTTAAGCTTAAGCCTGACTCCTTATCAGACCCCCTTCCCAGTACTCCAGGAGGTGGTAGTAAGGGGATACTTCTCCCTTCACCTGGACAGGTGGAGGGAAATTACAACAGATGCTTGGGTTGAACAGCTCATAGAACATGATCATGCTCTAGAATTCATGGAGTTGCCTCCAGAACTGCCTACAGTTTCCTCCACTTATCCTTGAGATCACATACCAGTGTTACTGGAGGTAGTACGTACTGTGCTGCACAAGAAGGCCACAGAACCAGTTGCCTGGGAACAAAGGAACTACATAGAAACATAGAAGTTGACGGCAGATAAGGACCGCAAGGCCCATCCAGTCTGCCCATTTCTTTTTCTACCTTATAAATGTGCCATCGGCCATTGCTCTGTCAGGGGCCTATCTATTCATAGTCATTTGTATTGCTCCCTTATGCCTATCCCATGCCTGTTTGAAGCCCTGCACTGTATTCATAGCCACCACTTCTTGTGGTAAGCCATTCCATGCATCCACCACCCTTTCGGTGAAAAAGAATTTCCTCACATTCCCCCTTAATCGGCCTCCCTCTAATCTCATGCTGTGTCCTCTTGTCCTACTATTTTTCTTATATTTGAACATGTTAGACTCTTTCACCTTGTTTATGCCCTTAAGGTGTTTGAATGCCTCGCTCATATCACCTCTCTCCCTCCTTTGCTCAAGGGTATACATATTGAGCTCCGTTAATCTGTCCTCATATGTCTTCTGATGCAGTCCCTGCACCATTTTGGTTGCCCTTCTCTGGACTGCCTCAATTTGGTTAATGTCCTTGTGAAGGTGTGGCCTCCAATACTGCACGCAGTACTCCAGATGGGGCCTAACCAGTGTCTTGTACAGAGGGATTAATACCTCCTCTTACGACTTGTGATACCTCTACTAATACACCCTAACACCCCTAGCCTTACCTACTGCTTTAGAGGTCTGCTTGGATGATTTTAGGTCATCAGTGATGATGATGCCCAAGTCTCTTTCTTCCTTTGTGACTGCTAGCAACTCCCCTCCCAGCCTATAGGTGGCTTCAGGGTTTCTCTTCCCTATGTGCATGATTTTGCACTTCTTTGCATTAAATCCCAGTTGCCACTCTTCTGCCCATTCTGCTAGTTTATCCAGATCTCTTCTCATTCTGCCCACCCCATCTGGATCATCTACTCTGAGGATTCTACTCTCACTTCTTTTTAATCCCCAAGTCCGCAGAAGACTTAAGGCCTATTCTGGATCTGAGGGAACTGAACTTCTGTATTCAGTACGAGAAGTTCAGAATGGTCACCCTGCAAGGCCTGCTGCCCCTCCTGCAAGCCGAGGACTGGATATGCTCCCTGGACATGGAGGATGCGTACCTGCATATCAGGGTGTGTCAACCTCATAGGAAGTATCTCAGATTCCTGTTTCAGGGGGAACACTACCAGTTCAGAGTATTGCCCTTTGGCTTGTCATCTGCACCATGGGTATTTACCAAATGCTTAGCAGTGGTAGCAGCAGCCCTCAGGAGGGAGGGAGGGACTATGCATCTTCCCCTATCTGGACGACTGGTTGCTCAAAGCTCAGTCCATGGAGCACCTGTCTTACACCCGAGCACAGATCAGACAGATGTTTCATGCCCTGGGGATTATGGTCAACCTGCCCAAGTCAGTTTTGACCCCCCCGTCAGCATCTCCAGTACATAGAAGCTATACTGGACAGTGCTCAGGGATCAGCCTTCCTGCCCCAGGACAGGGCATAGTGCCTGATTGCTCAGGCCCAGGTGCTTTACAGTAGCAGGTATGTAGTAGTAGTAGTAAAAAGATTTATTTTTAACCAGGATACAGATCTTACATTCTTATCATTAGGCCAAAAGGACTTTTTTCAAGATGGTCCTGACAAAAACATTTCAAGTTTTTAAAAACATTTTATGTGCACAATATTCAAAATACATAAATGTCAACAATTAAGTTTAAAAATAAATATACCGGTGCACTTAAACATTAACAGACCAATAACATCATAAATTCATCTACCTATGGCACCCAAGATGCTTCTACATCATTTCACCCATTGCACGTGCATCTAACTCTCAGTTCTTCTTTTAGGAAATTTACAAACAAAAAAGGTTTATAGTAAATTTTCATTTGAACGTTGTTTACCAAAGGGCAATTTGAGGCATAATCGGCTTTGAATGTCATATGAGTAAAGGAATTTTTTATTTTTGGCCTAAAAGGTGTGTTTTTAGTTTTTCTTAACTGATGTTCATGTTTAATGGTATTTCCTTCTATTTTATCAAGGTTCAGCCAGGACACTCCTCAGACTACTGGGCCTGATGATGGCAGCCATTGTTATGGCTCCCCTGGCAAGGCTGCACATGCAGATCCCTCAATGGACATTAAGGGTTCAGTGGGATCAATGCACTGACGCTCTAGAACAGAAGGTTCTCTTCACATTCCTGGTAAAGAAGGTGCTTCAGTGGTGGATGCAAACCAGCAAGTTGCTCAAAGGGGTTCCTTTCCTAATCCCCTCCCCTCATCAGATCCTCACCATGGATGCTTCAGGGATTGGCTGGAGGGCACACCTGAGCCCTCATCCAACCCAGGATACTTGGACCAAAGTGGAGCATTCCCTCTACATAAACGTCTTAGAGATGAGGGCTGTTTGGTGTGCTATGCAAGTCTTCTAGAATCACCTGTCCCCGGGGCCTCTGCTGGTGCAGACGGACAACCTCAGTGTGGTACACTACATAAACAAGCAAGGGGGGACTCACCCATACCGCTTGTGCAGAGAAGCAGTGAGAGTTTGGTACTACGCTCTAGAACACAATCATGAACTATTGGCTGTCTATGTTTCAGGCCTCTAAAATGTCCTGACAAACAAGCTAAGCAGGTTGCGGTCCTGAATGCATGAGTGGGAGCTGCTGACCTCAGAAGTGGATGACCTGTTCGACAGGTAGGATCGCCCACAGTTGGACCTTTTTGCTTCTCTACTTAAGGCAAAACTGCCGCTTCTCAGCTCATTCGTTCCAGGGCCTGGAGTTTTCTGGCAAGACGTATTTTCCCTCTCTTGGAAATGGAGGTTCTTCTATGCCTTTCCTCACTTCCTTCTAATTCAAAGGATGCTGATCAAGCTCCAGATGAAAGAGACCACTCTGATTCTCTTTGCTCCCTTCTGGCCTCATCAGATCTGGTTCCCCTTACTGCAGCAGTTGGTGGTGGAACCTCCAATACCCCTGCCCCTGTGCAAAGGCTTGCTGTCACAGGAGCAGGACACACTGGTCCATGTGGACCTCAAGTTACTCCATCTTCGTGCATGGCTTTTGAGGACATAGCCATGGCTAGATTTGGGATGTCTCAAAATGTGGCTGATGTCCTGGTGGCTGCGAGAAAGCCCTCCACCAGGGCCACTTATTCCTTGAAGTGGAAGCTGTTTGTTCTCTGGGCTGCTTCCCTTCACTTGGATCCCTTCACTTGTCCAGTGAATCAGATTCTGGAGTATTTGCTGTCCCTTTCAGACACTGGTCTGCAATACAGCTTTGCAATACAGCTCCACCAAGGTGAACCTGGCAGTCATTTCAGTTTTCCATGTGCCAATTGATGACCCTATGGTGGCACTACTGGAGGTATCCCATACATTCTTGAGAGGCATTCTTCATTTAAAGCTTCCTATCTGCAATCCAGTCCCAGCCTGGGACCTGAATTTTGTTTTAGAGAAACTTACGTTGGCTTCATTTGAGCTAGCCATGACTTGCGAGCTATGTTTTCTGTCATGGAAATCATTATTTTTAGTTGCTGTGACTTCTCATCAAAGGATTTCTGAGCTTCAGGCCCTTATGTGTGAGCCTCCTTATTTGATTTTCCACAAAGGCAGAGTGTCTTTGCATACCAACCCTAAGTTTCTTCCTAGGGTGGTGTCCGAGTTTACTTTAAATCAAACTGTCTACCTGCCAGTTTATTTTCCAGAGCATTCCATTCCAGAGGAAACATTGCTCCATACTTTAGATGTACATAGAATACTCAGATATTACGTTCATCTCATGAAGGGCTGCAGGAAGTCCTCGCAGCTGTTTGTGTCCTTTGCCCCGGGAAAGAGGGCGTACCAGTTTCGAAGCAGTGCCTGTCGAAATGGCCAACTGTATTGCTTTTTGTTGTAGGAAGTACGGTAAGGAATTCTTGGTGCTGTGTTTGACAATTCAACCAGAAGCACGGCCACCTCTGTTGCCTGTTTCAGGAATGTGACAACTGCAGGGATTTTGTGCAGCTGTCATCTGGAGTACTGTCCACACTTTCACTAAACACTACAGCCGCCTCTAGAAGAAGAGTAGGCTTTGATCTGACTGTGCTTCAAGGCCTCTTGTCTTAGGTCTATAGCCTCGAGCCACTGCTTGGGACTCATTCTATAGGTGTGGCCTGATGAAAGAGATATCCTTGAGGAAGATAGTACAGTTACGTAAGAACTTAACACAACAGTAGAAGTTCGAGAGAATCTCTTTCATCAGGCCATGCCTTCCCACCCTCCATCCCTCTTGGATTTGGAGCTTCTCCATCCTGGTCTCTCTTTCCTGGATGGCCTACCTTTTGTTCTACCTCACTTGGTAGTGGGAACCTTTAGCTCTCCTTCTACTCCTCAGGAGGAGATCCTCCGAGTATGATTTCTGGTGGAGAACTGAGGAGGGTGCGGGGCTGCCTGTACTTATATAGTGGAGGACATCAACGTCTGATGTCACTGTGGGAAGCCTCTAGTAGACTGCTAGTGAAAAAGTTTCCATGTGGTTCTAGCACCTGGTGGCTATAGTTCCATAGGGTGGCCTGATAAGAGATTTTCTCGAAGCTCTACTGTTATGGTAAGTTCTTCCATTACTTTGTCGGGGCTTAACATGCCATTGTTGTAGCAATTTCACCCACTGTATTCTGTGACTCAGGCTGAGTCAAATTCTCACCCCATGCATCGTCTTTTTGACACAACTTGAGTCAAATTCTCACCTCATGCCTCATCTTTTTGATGCAACTTGCGTCATTCTCCATCTCGCTCCATGCATCACTCATCTTTTTGACTTAGCTTGAGTCATTCTTGCCCCATGCATCGTCTTTTTGACTCGGTTTGAGTCATTCTTGCCCCATGCATTTTTGACTCAGCTTGCGAATTCTCTCCACATGACATATTTTTGACACAGCCTTGCATCATCTTTGGGGACTTTGCCGCAGAGAACGATTTTCTTGCATAATATAGTGCACAGTATTTGGCACACATGGCTTTGATGCAAGGTGGTTATTTGACACTCCTTGTGTCGGTGTAAGGGCAGTTTGAAAATCCGGCCCCAGGTGCTGCATGGGCAGTCTTACCAGGAAATTCAGGTTGGGTCTAAGGGGAGACAGAACAGTTGGGATAACGCATGTAGATAATGCTATCCTTGCCAACCCCTCCTTGTTTCATAGGCACCACCTCTCATCCTTGGCAGTCCCGCTTCTCCCCCATGTTCACTGGCGCATTAGGTGACAGAACCTCACTGTTGCATGCAAGATGGGAGAGAGAGGTACAGAAACTTACTTTTTACAAATCAAATATATTTGAACACTAAAGACAAAAGCCAGCTCATAGTATGGAGTTTATGTAACCCCTGTCTTGCCATTTTTACACTCAAATTTAACCTTGCTCTGCTAAGGTTTACTGATATTCTTAAATAATGCTGGAGCTATTTCTGAGGACGTGAACTATTAAATCTTTGAACTTACCTGATCGAAACATTATAATCATATATGGGGCCCATTATTTGTAGACATATTATTCTTTAAAATAAGAAAATGCTATGCAATCTGGTCATTTGCTCTGATGTTTGAAGCCCAGTGCTATGAAATTTGGTCTTGAGAGGCATGGACAAGTTCACATGCTGGGCCCATAACATCAGCATTGACTGCCTGAGCATGGGGAAGTAGTTTGCCTTGAATGCCACCTGCATTGAGCAGGATGGGTTTGATACTTTTACTGAAGGCTGCCTCCTGGTGGTCAAGGGAGGTGGTATTTCGGGGGAAGGAATTCATAGCCTTAGGCACTGCCCTGCACTGAGAAAGAACCATCCTGCTTGAGACATGGTGCAAGGGTGTCCTGTATTTCAGGGCTGACGTTGGTGGGGATGGATGTGAAGGGAGAGGGGCTACAGCCCTCTCTGCCGGCATTCCAGTATATGTTGGTGAGACTGGGGTGGTACAGCTGGCTTGGTTTCAGTGAGAGTGGTGGGAGAGGTTTTGGGGAGAAAAGGGGAAATTGGTGGGCAGATAACATTGCCATGCTCAGTCACTTGCACCGTGTAGATAGTCTGGCCCC
The DNA here is from genome assembly GCA_016271365.2 of Neoceratodus forsteri. Taxonomy (NCBI): domain Eukaryota; kingdom Metazoa; phylum Chordata; order Ceratodontiformes; family Ceratodontidae; genus Neoceratodus; species Neoceratodus forsteri. The sequence continues at coordinate 1,738,156,744 of CM057449.1, forward strand.
CAATCCTCCCTTCCACCACATCAGAGCTTGCCGACCATTTCTCACCTGGCAGTCAAATTTTTGCCTGTTTTCAGCCTCGTCCTGGGGGAAGGGGGGATACGCCAACTGAAACTGAACCAGATTTTAAGCTGTTGTTTAAGCTGAATCATCCTCAAAATGGTTCCTGTGCCTTCGTGGTCTACCCCCAAACAATGGCACCCCCTGTAACAGGGACAGAGAGAGTGAATGGGCTAGTCTGTACTACATAAGCATCCTGTCAGTGTGGTTCAGTTGACAGCACATCCGCTTCTGGGCCAGAAGGTCGTGAGTTCTAGTCCCACACAGGGCTTGAGCTGTTACCATAATTGTTGGCACCCAAGTGCAGTACTAAAGGGATACTTTACTGTTGGGGTGTGCCATTCTTTGGATGAGACTGTAAACTAAGGTTCTGTCTGTCTGTTTTGGTGGCTCTTCGGGTGGACATGAAAAGTGCTGTGGCCCTTCTCAAAATGAGTAGGAGAATTTTCCCAGTGCGCTGGCCAGTTTTTCTCCATTCACTGAAATTCCAGTGTGGTACCATTTTAGTTGGTTTGCATCTGTATCCTCCTTCCACCTGGGGCAAGGCTTAAAATTTACAGGATTGTCTAGTCCCCCTTTCCCAGTCAGCAAAAGATAAAAAAAAAAAAAAAACTGACAGTTCAGAGTGGTTCTGTGAACACACACTGCAATCTGTCACTTGAGAGAACTGCATCAGCCATGATACAGTAATTACACAAGCCTGTTCCCAAACACGAATTGGGTAGCAAGTCAGCAGCAAGAATGGTCAATTCAGCAGCTTTGTTTTGCTCTACAGTTTATTTTGCCATTATGTTTTTACCATTCAATTACTTGTTACTCATATAACATGCGCAATATATATTGCATTGAGACAGGGTGGTGCACGGCAAGTAGAACTGGGTAATAGGCTCATTCATTTAAGTGCATTCTATTGTAGCATCACTTCCTGTTTAGTTGGAAAATATTAGAAATAACTGGTTGTGGGCAAAAACAAACATACTTATATTGGTTTATAGCTCTTTGCCTTTTATTTCCAAAGACTCTTTGTAGCAGCACATGGAAATTTTTTGTTAAAATAGGGAGAAACACACACCCCATGTAATTTCAAGGGCTGGAATACCCTGTCATTAAGCCAGCCACATCCTTATTGTCTCCAGCACTCACTCTTGTTATCTCCAGCCCCCACCCCAACCCCTTTCCAGGATTTTCAGGCAGAAAACCTGTCCAGATGGCTCACCATGGGTGGCTGGGCATCATGGTGTGGGCCCCGGGTGCCCATCCTCATCCTGCTTCCCTCTCAGATTTTTCCTTCAGTTTCTCCTGTCCCCCAGAATGCCAGTGTAACCCCCAGGTGGCACTATCCCAAGGGCTACTACCCCTGCCTGTTTGACTACGGACTGGTTGAGGGGCCTAGGTCCTATGGCGGGTGCCTCCACCCAGAGGTCAGGGTTTGTAATGGCTAGACTAGCTTGATCACAGCCCTCTGGGACACCATGACCCCCTTTGGTTCCCTCTAGTGGCTCACACAGTACACAGGAGTTACAGCCCCAATACCCCACGTATACACACTGTTCACTCATAAAGCACCACTTACCCTCAAGACTGATTCTGCACACGTCTCTGAGGACCCCCTTTAAAATAAGGTTAAACAACATACACAGCGAAATACAATACTGTTTCCATAAGTACCAACACCACAGACAGTATATAGTATAACAACAACAAATCTGATTTATTTAGGGGACAGTAACACAGGAAGGGGAAATCAGGTTAATTGGTGGCATTAAATCACAGTACTGTGCACACATACAGGGTCTGGAAGGTCACACTCTGGGTACCCAGGTTGGGGGGGGGGCTAGCCAGGTCCGTTGCCCGGGGTTGGCCGGCAGGTGCAGATGGATAGGGCCCTGTAGAAGAAAATATATGCACAACAACCAGTTGTAATCCGGAGCTGGATGGCTCAGTCCATGAAGCAGTGAAACAACAAGAATTAGATGACACACTTGTGATTGAAAACAGGCTGCAGGGGAATACCCTGACTTGTACTCACAATACCCAAGCTGAAAACCGGTTGGTGGATGTTCTTCTGGATTGCCAGAGCAACAAGGCATGGAGACAAAGTCCTTGTGACTGGACCCCACTGCAGTTGATAGCAAGCAGTTTGTCCAGGGGACAAGCTGGGGTTTGCTTCAGCTTCAACACACAGCACACAGCACTGGGGATTGGAAATAGCGATTCCCCACAAGCACTACACACATTCATATGTAAAAGGAAAGTACTATACCAGGCAGGCTGCTCCTCGATCCCGATCGCGCTTACTGCAAAATACCTGGGAGCACACACAGCAGCTTCAGTTCATGACAGACCGGGCGCAATTCAGCAGTTTCTCCAGTCTTCTACAAGGTGAGCCTGGTTTCCACACTTGTGGTGTTTCTTTCTCCTCACAACTTGGATTCAGTCCAAACTGGCACTCACAACAGCTGCAGGGCAAAACTCAGGGCCTCACACGCGCTTCCCACGTGAAACTATACACCACAGAAGCACAGAGCTCCTTCTCTCTTCACTGTCACAACTGATCTGCTCTTTCCAGTCACAGAGCAGGGCATTTCCTTTAGCTCCACACCATTCTGTTGGCTGGTTTGGCTGTCACTCACAATAAGACTCCCTCTGTTGGTGAAAAAAAGGCGGCAAGGTCAAAACTACATTTCCCGGAGTCACTGCCCATACAATCCCCTTGTGGCTGGCTCAAAATTGAGAGTCAAAGTTCTGATTCATCCACAGGCTCCATTTTAAGGAACCCCTCCCCATTGATTGGTCCATTTCAGCAGTTCAGGACCAAAATGAAAGAGCTACACTGAAACAGTTTGTGCTGGAATGCAGACAGGTTAGACAAACTACATTTTCTCAGTCACGCCAAAGGATTTCTGGCAAATAGTTAAATCTTTCAACAAGGCTCCCTCTACACATGTAGCGACGGCAGAAACGGAGCGAATTGACAGCAGCTCTGGCAGTATTCGAGCATTAAATACACAGTCTCCCCATACAAACTAATTAAGTCTGCAAGCAGACAGCTCTTAAAGAGACAGTACGTGGAGGCTCAAATAGCACTCACTTGGAACCACATTAAACAGCTCAGACTTCCGAATACCGCCAAGACTTGGAGTATTCAGGCAAGCTCCTGGAAGACTTTTGGAAACCCCATTTGCAGGGGGGTTACACCAGCACGGTAGGAGCTCTAAGCACATGCACAAAATGTGTGCTCTGCAGAGCCTGGCTTTCATACCTCTTCCCACAGCCCCTCTGCTGCAGTGCCATCTGTGGTCACTCAGGTAGAAGTAGTACAGTGAAAGCAGTGACCCTTCCTTTTCTTCAGGGGGAGAGCATCCTCTGGGATGCTTTATCTTCCTTTCCCCCCCGCTGCCGGCTCCTGTGGCCGAGGCTCAGTTCTGAATTTGGGTTGCTGCTAGTGTGAGAAGTAGCTCAGCAGCTGAACTGATGGGCTGGTTTGTATACAGCATGTGCTTTTAAAAACTGCAGGACTTTTGTTTTAAGCAGTTGAATCTGCCTCTACCAAGCTAACTGTATTTCCCCACTTTGCCCCTTTTTCTTTACATTATTGCCTCCCTTCTGCATGCTGTTTCTTTTTTCTCTGCCTTTCCTCACATGCAATAGATGGAATGTTTACCATGAATACAGGGATTCAGAATTCTGTACAATTCTGATGGTAGAAATTTCAAAACACACTCATACACACCCACAAAGCGTGCACAGACACACACGCACACACAACAACACAAAGGGCCTCAAATGGAGCTGGGATGACAATTTGAAAATGAAGCAGTACGGTCGGTGAGAGCAGAGATGTGGGAACCAGGAGACTGCAGGTTCTAACCCAACTAGAGCCAAAAATTTACTGTGTGGCCCTGGGCAAGTTACTTATTGCAGTGCTCCAGCCCTCGTACCTGTGAAAATGGGTAGGAGCAAGACACCACTGGAAGCAGGATGTTGCTTTTGAGTTGTTATTCTGGATAAATAAACTGTTGGTTGCAAATCCGCAGCAGAGATTTCCCTGATAGGCAGGTAAGACTAGGAGAGAGGTTTCTCATGGTCAGCAAAGGAAACCTACAGATTGCAACAATGTAGTGCTTTCTTTAAGAATGGGATGATCATGGGAAGCAACATTAAGTTTTGCATTTTTTTTTGATTTTAGGGAGTTTTGTTAGGTCCTATTTGAAGGCTTTTTGTGAGAACAGGTGGCAGCAATGTGAGTGTGTAATGGCAGGTCAGTTCATGGTGCAGGAAGGTTGATTTTTTTAGTTGGTGATATGGCTACTACCATGTCCTAGTCCTAAAGTATGTAATTATAGTGAGACTTTGAACAACTTGGAGGGCCTGTTAGCCAGTTAGGCAGCCTTATGTTTTTTGGCCCATTTTATAAATCCGTATTGTACCGTTATATGGCAGTGTCTGCTTATTACAGTTGAGTATGCAGTTTAATGTTAAACCCTGAGTTTTGCACATTAATAACTCCACTGTTTTTTGACTGATTCGCCTGGAATTTGGTATGTGCTGAGTCAGTGAAAGTATCTCAGGGTCCTGTAAATTTGGTAACGATCAGTTTAGCAGTTGAAAAAATCTAGAAGGTTGAAAATACATATATATGTCCAAATTAAGTTTTTGTTTTCCCAGCTATAGGTCAGAAATGACTGACCACTAAAACCTTTAACTCGGATTCATCACTGTTTGACCCAAGGAGGTTCCTTTTGTGCAGTAGGTGGTTTCCCTGAAAAATGTTAACTGCTCACATCAACTGTTTTGAGCAACAACAACCCACTTTACCCAGCTGATTCCACCAGTGGCAGGTTCCCTTTCCTGCCGCTGGTATCCCCCTTCCCCCCAGGTCAGCTGTTTGAATTTTCCGTAACTTACCAGTAGCACAGGGCTGGTCCAGTGACAGAGAGGGCTGAGGCACTTAGTGCCTTACCTCTCCCACGTCGGCATCCCATGTTCGGAAATGAGCATGGGTTGCTGGGAACTGGCCGGGGGGGGGGGCAGGAGTAGGAACAAATGGCGGACAGGCAGCTCTTCTCTCCCTGGTGAGGGAGGTTGGTCTTCCGGCATGGCCACCAACGGGTGGAGGCTCAGTAGTAGTGCCGCGCAGATGGGGGGGGGGGTCAGGCATTAGGTCGCGTGTTGGTGGAGCGGGGACTGCTGGATCCAGCAAGCACGCGCACCTCCATCCGTATGCACGACACTGCTGCTGCTGCTCTCAGGGAGTTAAGTGGAAAACATCTGGAGGAAAAAGGATGCTGATTGGCCACACCTCCACCCTCCACATCACCAGAGACTTGGGAGATATCAGACGTTGAAAGGGGGTGGCTGCAGCTGGCTGAAGGGAGCCTCCCTCGTCGCAGCCCCAGGCACACAAGCAGAATGTGAAAAAAAACTTACCAGTAGCAGGCACCCGATCCCACTACTGGTATTCCCCCTTCCCTCCTGATTAGCTGTGTTCCATTTATTTAACTCAGGTGCCTGATCCCACTGCCAGTATACTATCTCACACCTGATCAGCTGTTTGCCTTTTGTTTAACTTGCCAATGTCAGGAGCCCAATCTTGTCAATGGTTTCCTCCACCTTGCCCAATCAACTGTTTGATTTTCCTAAATTGTACTGGTGGTGGGTGCCCAGACATGCTGCTGGTACCCGCCTTCCACATGGACACCCAATGAGTGAAGTAACCTCCACCTTGCCTACCCTCTAGCCCCACACCACTCTCCCCCGGCGCACACCTTGTATTCCTTGTTTCAGGTCCTCTGTGTTTTAATGGCAATTCCTAAATGCTCCTTGACATGCTTCTCTGTCTGCAGTGGGGAAAAATACAAAAAAACCCCTAAGTCCATAAATTTGCCTCCTGTGCATGCTTGTTCACTTAAGGTTTTTTTTTGGTGGTTTTTTTTTTTTACTGTTAGCCATAGCTTAGCCATTTCGGGGCATATTAAGCCAGACTTTCCAGGGAGACCATATCGCAACACCACCTCATGAAAATACAAGTATCATTTTGTTACTGCACCTCAGAATGTATTTTTGGGGTGAAGAGCCCTGTACAAAACAAGATAGTACTTCACTCCTGATTCACACAAAGAGCAAGGGTGTAATTGGAACAACTTCAATGACAATAACTGCTCAGCACCCTTAGTGGTAGTTCATATTGATTATTTTTAATGAGAAGAACGGCTCAGCAGTAAAAGTTCATTAAGTAGTTAATTTCATCTTGAAATACACAAGAGCCTGGAGCTCCAGAAAGTTCATTGTTACTTTTTGGTTGCAGTTATGGTGACCTGAAAGTCACCTATGGGCCATCCGACCCAGATTCATGTCTGTGGACTTTCCCATCCCTACAATTTATAGCCACATCTTACTAGCCAGCACTGTCTGACTCCCTCATATCCCACTAGTCACTGCCTTATCTTAGATACTTATCAGCCAGAGCCACTTTTGGATAACTACGTACCTAACTCAGGAACTCCTGCTACCCTTAACGAGCATGTTAGGGATCCTTGGCTTTCACCATCCCTGCTGGGAACCACAGCCAGTCCTTGTAACAGGTTGGATACCAACCCAGGAGACTTATCGTCTGGGATCCCTTACCCTGATAAACAACCCAGTCAACTAGATGCTAGATTTGGGCACTCTTTATTCTAGCCTTCTGCCTTTTACCTTAAAGATGCAGGTCTCAAAGTTATTACCAGTCCCTAACATCCAGGATCTGAACTTTACCTTTGGATAAACAATTTTCAGACAATCCCTTGAGGCCTGAAAGCCATCAGTGTACACTCCCTGATGGGATGTGCACCCTGGAAGCTCACTTCAGTTTCCTTGGGACTCCTTTTTCTCCTCCTCCCTTCTATCCAGATCTTCCCCCAGAGAGAAGCGTCAAAGCCCCAACCTCTGAGAGTCCACAGGCCCAAACCAAGGGCACAGACCCAGCATACAGGGAACCAACAGTATGGTCGCCTAATACCACCGGCACAGAATAGCAGTACCTGTATTGGATATCCAGTGCCCACTGTCCCTCCTCCTTGAGTCTACAAACTAACTCAGCCGATCAAAAAGACATGGCCACTGAGTCCCCCTTGACCAGCACCTCATGCCCCACCCCCACAGTGAGCAAAAACACAAACACTCCCCGTTATGTTAAGATGTTAGGGAAAAGGGGCAAGAGGGGGCCCACAACACTCCAAGCCTGGTACCCTGCCACCGTTCCATGCCCGGCAGGTCCCCCAGCCAACCTGAACAGATCACAGCACAATGTGACAGCTCCCTCACACTTCAAGCCTTTGATGTACCATGCTATGACCTCTAGAAGAACTGAATATTCCTTCCTAAACTTTCTGTTATTTAACTGTCCCTAGTTTCCTCCCCTTCCACTAAGGACAGAGCTACGGTGCCAAGGCACCCAGTGCTCTGATGTGCATTGGTAGTAACAAGCCTGTCTCCTACTGTGGGGAGGGACTTGTTATACTAACAAATGGTGTGGGCAGAAAAAGTGAATGCATAGTGGGTTAGGGGGGTTTATAATACACAGAGTCACCAAAGGGAACCAGTGCGTTATGCAAACTTTACACAAGCAAATAATGCGTAGTATATACTTTGTTGTTTTCAGTACAACAAATCCAGCTGCACCCTGTCAGAAAGTGGATGTGGCAGCACATACTCTTAACTCCTATGAAAATGAAAAATTGCTTAATTGACAGGAGAAGCACATAAACAATCTAGAACTCTGCACCAGTACCACTGAACTTGGAATCTCCTGTCAGTCATGTGATAGGCCTGCAATCTTTTACTGTCAGCTGAGGAAAGAGTTATAATTCACCCGGCCTTTCCCGTGACTACCCTATCACTAGCAAATAATGACAAGCACTTTGCATAGAAAGAGGCATGGTGGAAAAGTTCCAGAGATGTCAATTCAGAATACTTACTCAGATAAAAGCATAGCATTGCACCTTTCAGATGGACTAGCTTTGAGAATGTCAGTAAAATGCAATTATTTCATGAATATATCTCTTAGGATGGATTGATTAAGGTGCAAACTTTGGAATAGCTGGTGCAGCACTGCGATTTGTTATAAAAGCAACACTGCTTTGAATGCAGATTTCTGTTTGCATAATAGCTGTTGCTGTACAGTATATCACTGAGAGGAGATGGGTGGTAGGTACTTCCTCCTCACGTATGCAGTTTTTCCACTCCTGAGGTGTATAGTGTAGCATTCACTATGCTGCGAAAACTTCCATTGGGAGCCCAGGATTTTGAAAAGTGGAGAAATAAGGATTATTGCTTAGGGATTCTTCAAATGTTACAGTTCCACAGGGGTTTCCTTGTTTGACCCTCATACCCAAGGGCACCATCATTAGTAATGATGGGCTGGTGGCCGGGGCATCCCAGGGGCTCTGTACAACTCGGGCGGTGTTATGCAATGCCAGATCCGTTGTGAACAAGACTGCTATCATGGTGGACTTGGTGAGTATGGCGGATCTGGCTTGCATCACCGGAACCTGACTGGATGGTAATGCTGGCCCCTTTCTTGAGGCGGCAGTTCTGGCTGGGTATTCGGTGATTCACTGTCCGAGATTGGACCACAGGGGAGGAGGGGTTGTGGTCTCTTTCAAGACCGAATTGGGTCTTACCAGTGTGCCAGTTGAGGAGACCAGATCATTCGAATGTGTCGTTGTGGCAGGTGGGGGCTATAGACTGGCCCTCGTCTACCGTCCACCTGGAGACGAGAAGCCATTCCTTAAGGAAGTGGCGGACTTCATCATTGACCTGGTATTGGAATCCCCCAGGTTGATGGTGCTGGGTGACTTCAATGCCTGGATTGACGATGAACTCTCGCAATTTGGACTGCACTTCCTCCAATTGATGAATTCATTGGGCCTCTCACAGGTGGTTACCTCTGCCACTCATAAATGCGGCCATTCCCTTGATCTGGTCTTCCTCCTGGGGATGGCGGCCTCCGGCATGGGGGGTGGAACCCATCGGATGGTCTTGACTATCACATTGTGAGATTCAATTTTGGCACCCCCCTGCATAGACCAACCCCTGTGGAGATGGTCAAGTACTACCCTTTACGGGATGTGACTCCCAATGGTCTAACTGCGGCACTTGACCTATCAGAACTCCCTGTGATATGCACGGATCCAGAGGTTTTGGTTCTAGCCTATAATAAGGCCATTATCTCTGCTCTGGATTCCATTGCACCATTTCATGTGCGTCCTCTCTCCCTTCGCCCTCGGTCCCCATGGTTCGATGAGGACCTGAGGGAGATGCGGCGTTTAGGACGCAGGTTAGAGAGATGTTGGTGGAAATCCCGCTTGAATGCTGACCATCTTAGACTGCTAGAGCATTATCAACTCTATCAGTCAGCAATTGCCCGTAGGAAGGCAGTGTTCCTGTCTGGGGAAATTGCTGCCGCACAGAACCGACCGGCTCAGCTCTTTCGAACCGTGGACAGACTGTGCAACCCAGCCTGTCTACAAGTTCGTAGAGCCTTTTCACAATCTCAGTGTGACGAGCTTGCTCGGTTCTTTGCAGATAAGGTGGAAGACATTAGGGCGGAGACCCGTGCAACACTCTCTATGGGAAGGGCCATGGACCAGTCCTTGGTCGCTTTCCCTCCTCGTTCCTGGAATCTCTTCAAAAGGCCGGATATCGAAGATGTTTATGAGGATTGTCCAAGGTATGTGCACTACATGCTGTAGTTTAGACCCGGGCCCTACAGCCCTAATTATGGGCTGTGGGGAGATTATCATCCCGATTCTAGCGAGGATAGTCTGGTGCTCCTAGACTCTGGTGAATATCCCAGCTCCCCGAAGGAGGCTGTGGTGACACCAGTGTTAAAGAAGGCTTCTTTGAACCCCGACTCCCTCGTTAACTACAGACCTATCTCAAACCTTCCCTTTGTTGGGAAGGTAATTGAGAAAGTAGTGGCTACTCAGTTGGACAACCATTTGACCATCCATAGCATCTACGATCCTCTCCAATCCAGTTTCAGAAAGAGGCATAGCACTGAGACTGCGCTGGTTCGGGTGCTCAATGATCTCCTGATGGCAAGAGACCAGAAAAAATGATCCATTTTGGTCCTGTTGGATTTGTCATCAGCATTTGACACTGTAGACCATGGGGTGCTGCTTGAGTGCTTGAAAAACATCTGTGGGCTTTCAGGTTTGGTCCACAGATGGTTTACATCTTTCCTCACTGGCAGAACACAGAGAGTGGTGTCGGGGGTATTTTCCTCCGACCCTATCTCTCTGTCCTGTGAGGTGCCTCAGGGCTCAGTGCTGTCCCCCATGTTGTTTGCGGTGTACATGCTTTCCCTCGGAGACATTGTAAGACGGTATGGGCTGGAGTTTCATTGTTATGCTGATGATTCCCAGCTCTGCCTGTCTTTTGCACCTGACCAGAATGGAGCACTCTCGGTGTTTAATAATTGTCTCGATGAAATCCAAAGATGGATGAGGTCCAGCTGGCTGAAGCTGAATTCTGGAAAGACGGAGGTTATGGTCGTGGATCCTGGTCGCCAGATAGGGGGTTGGGGACAAACCATCCCTCAGGTTTATTCCTGGGGGCGGTTGAGCTTCCTATCTCTGAACAGGTGCATGACCTAGGGGTAATTCATGATGACCGGCTGACACTGCATGCGCAAGTGTCGTCTGTCGTTAAGCTATCCTTTTATCATCTTAGGAATATCGCTAGGATCAAGCACCTTGTTCCGTCTGAAGACCTACCTACGTTGATCCATGCCTTTGTGACCTCGCGCTTGGACTACTGCAATTCCCTTTACTTTGGGCTTCCAGGGGTTGATATTCGCCGCTTGCAGCTGGTGCAGAACTCTGCAGCCCAGTTGTTAACTGGGATGCCTCATTCCTCCCATATTACCCCAGTGCTGCGGGGCCTGCACTGGCTGGCGGTTCAGTGGTGGATCTCCTTTAAAGTCGGTTTGCACACTTACAAAGCCCTGCACGGTCTGGGCCCTGACTACCTGAAAGAGCTTCTGGTCCCTTACATCCCAGAGCGACCGCTACGCTCAGCCAACGAGGGGTTGCTAGAGATTCCGAGGGTAGTTTTGAAATCTTCCAGTGCCTGGGCCTTCGTATTCGTGGCACCGACCCTCTTGAATTCTCTACCCCGTTGGATTAGAGAGTGCACGACGGTGGGGGGCTTTAAACAAGCTTTGAAATCCTTTCTGTGGAGAAAAGCGTTTGGGGAGGATATTGAACTGATCTGATTTTATTATTTATTATGAGGCTGATATTATTTATTCTATTGATTTTTATGATGTGTTATTTGGATGTAATTTAAAGACTGTTCTGCGCCTTGATTTTCTGAAAGGCGCATTAAAAATAAAGATTATTATTATTATTATTACTTTAAGCCTACCATTGCAAGCTTGCACGTAGTTATAGCTGTGAGAGCTCACAAACCCAGACTTGGAAGCCAAATGTGAGGGAAGCAACCTGAATTTTTGTATGCTATCCCAAGAGCAAATCTTAGTCCCACTGTAGTGGACCTTACATTAATCTCGCAATGTTGTGAGTTTCACAGAACAAGCAGATAACAAGAAACCCATACAATACCATTCAGTAGGTTTTATTTTAGACAACACAGACTTGAAAAGGAAAAAGATGGTATATAAGCAGTTATCAAGTAATTAAGCAACGGTCTCTTGCAAATACAGTTGTACCAGTGCACCCTCATTAGAAGAACGTGACATTGCTGACCGTCTTTGGTTTCCCTGGTAGGGGGTGGGCTGCTGGAAAGATATGTGCTTTGAACACTTCCTTTAAACTAATAATCACAGTACAACAGCCCCAATTTCAGCTTGACTTATATCCAGTCCAGTTAATGACAGTTTATACAGTCTTAGCAAAACATGTATACACATGGTCACTCGATAAACCCACTGCCCCCCAAGTAAAATCTCACTCCCAGCCCTTTTGTTTATTCCCTTGCCAAAGATGAGATGTTAGCTAGGGAGTTTATTTGGTAAGGGTTTACAGTCACTGCAAACACTTGTTTTTACCTGGTCCATGGTGTGTGTGTGGGGGGGGGGGAGTGATGTTTGCTGGCATTCTCTCCCTCGATGATCTGATCACCCGGTGCACATGTTTGGAGCTGGTGGGAGTCTTGTTCCTGAAGGACTTGTCACATTGTGATTTTGAGGCGTGGTAGATGACAGAGGATTCTGTGTGTTGTTGCCTTTCTCCTTAGGTCCCATAATGTTGAAGCTGCTGCAGATAAACTTGGTGCTGTAGGACTTGTTGCTTACAGATGACTTGATGGTGTTATCAGATGTTGAGAATACCACTTCTCTCGACGGCATTAGATGTTGGGCAATACCATCTTTATGGTATTATTGTTCAGACATACCACTGTTGATGGCATTGTTGGAAGTTAAGTAATGCCATCTCTTGATGGCATTAGATGTTGGGCAGAAACATCTTGATGATATTGTTGTTCAGATATACCATAATCTCTCTCAACAAATGATCGTATTTTTATACAGTGCATTTACAGACATTTTTCATCTCACAGCATCAGACATTCAGATAGCTAAGCTGAATTTTGCTGGCATTTCAGCTAGGAACACTTGATAATCATGTTTTTGGCTAAGTCAGCAACAGTTTGAGCCTTGTCCTAATTCATTACATTTTAACACACATTGGTTTTGTGACAAGAAACATTAGGGGGCAGTAGAGTTTCAAAAACCTCCACTGAGCAAAATTGATAATACCTGTGATGCACTTGTTTTATGCATATTCAGCGCCACTTATTTGGTCTGTTCCCAAAACAAAATTCAAAATGACAGTGTATCCTTACACTGGACTTCTGGAAAACAAGAATATCTCTACGTATCCTTAAACAGCAGAAAGTATATGAAATAGCTTGCAGAACAACTAAACAGGCATTTCCAACCTACAGAAATGACAGTTTGGGTTTTAGCAGAAATACAGAACCAGGCCCTTAATTCAAGTTCAAACTTGACCTGAAAATATGTGACCCTATATTGCCCACATAGCAATAATAAGAGGTGCTTGAAGGTGTATGAGGAAATAATGTCACTGGACACCATAAGGACTGAGACCAAAGACTGAATTTACTCTCCACAGTGCCCAGTGCTATTCACAAGGATTCACCCTCCAGTGCAACCCATTATCACTATTATATTGAGGCATGGAAGGAGGGGCTAAGTGTTAACATTTTTAAAAAGCTTTATTTTACGTTTTAGAGGGCAACAGCATTGCAGTCCATCTATTGTAATAACTCTATGATTTTTTCTCAGAAAGGGGAGGACTTTTGAGGAAATTTTTATGCAGTACTGTCTTTCGCATGTAAGAAGAATGTTAGCAAATTGTGCTTACCTCTTTTCCTCCGCTGCACCTATCAGAAGCTCCCAGAGTGATGTAATTGTGTGCAGGAATCTGCTCTGCTCCTGTGCTTCAGGGAATGGATGGCTTAGCCATGTCACTTCTGGCTGTCATCAGGAGCGGAAATTGCAGTCTCACCTAAACTCACTCTCCGTTCTCAGCCTAGTCTTGGCAGAAAGAAGCCCACTCCCTCCTTCTGCATGCTGTCCTTCCACCGACCCTCCCTTCCTGGCCCCATCTTGCAACTCCCCCTCCCTTTTCCTACCCAGCTGACCAGTTCCCAGTGGTCTAGTGGCACCCTCTTCACACCCATTGCCGGTTGCCAACCAGCCCCAGATGCAACTGCCTCTGGCCGATGCCTCCCAACCATAGCCTCTGCTGCCTCCGCAACCAGAAAAATATTTAGCTAGGTAAGGTGAGGTGCAGGCTAAGGGGTTAGCAGCCCCAACACAAATGAAACAGACTTGTATTGCCGCACAACAGGGAGCAAGGCTGCTCAGTGAAAAAAATTTCCAAAGCAAGTGCCGCAGTTCACAAATTGTAAATTTATTGGAAAATCCCTCTGAGAAAGCTCTAACAAGTGAAGCGCAGGGGTACCTGCAAGCAGCAGTTGGTTGGTGTTCTGCTGTACCATTGGATTTTCCAGTAAATTTAACAGTTTGTGAACTGCAGCACTTGCTTTGGAAACGAGTTTTCACTGAGCTGCCTTGCTCCCTGTTGTGCGGCAATACAGGTCTGTTTTTTTTTCTCTCTCTCTCTCTGCTGCCTCCCACTGTTGCTGCCACACTACTCAGCCCAAACCACAACGCCCATCCCCTGCTTCTGCCCAACCTAGCATTTCTCACCAGCTGCTGTTGCAACCATACCCAGCTGAAGCCATAACTCTCGGCTGCTGCTGTCACCACCCAAGACAACCCCAGCAGCAGTTCCCACCTCCTGCTGCCACCACTTGACCTGAAGTTACCCCATGTTATTGGTAGTGGCATCCTGGATGGCAAGCAAGTGGCATCTTCATGAATGGCAGTGGCCGTCCAGTCCTAATAAAAAAAAACTGCCCATTTCCTCTGCTTGCTCCCAGTCTCTGATACTAGTCTCAGTATAAAAACAAAACAGGAAACACCTGCACAAGAAAACTGCTGTATCTGCTGGTGGCCCATCCCACCAACCCTGTCCCATAACGCTGCATGAACAGCATCATGACCTCCCTGATCAGGCCTTTTTAACAACTTATTTAGCTAAAATACCATATTCCATTTTCAGTGGGATCCTTTTTCTTACATTTCCATTGCAGGATGGATTGGAGAACAGAGTGACTTACTCATTTGGCCCTATGATCTGGTTCACACTCTGATATTTTTACCACTGAAGAAAACTGCCTCCAGCCATTTAACTACCCCACCCCAGCTCTAGCTCTTGCCATTGTGCCCAAAATGGTGCCTGCCCCCGCACTGTCTTGGCTCCTCCTGATCTTGGGGGGGGGGGGAGATAATATGGCCATCTGGCACAAAAGGGTACCCCCATGTATCAGCTGCTGTTTCATTATGCCAGAAGGGTGGTGTTAGACATTGAGCTGTTGGGCACACAAGTGGTACAGAGTGAGACCCTAGCAGCACAGTGCTGAGGTAAAATATATTGTGCATGCATTTATATGTATTTAATTAAGAGCTATTATAACATGGCTCTAAACAAGAGACTAAAATAACTAACATGGATTGGATAAACAGCAACAGCTGACCATTAAGCAACCATGGATTAATTCCACAGTAGAACCATGGTTGCTTGTGTAATACCAGTATGAACCACAATAAAATACATAGCGCAGTTCTCTAATAATCCATGCTTGCTCCAGCAATTCTTTGCTCAAGTGCAGTTCCCATGGCAACCCAACAGATGGCTGTAAAGCAGTGCTGTGCTGCTAGCATCATTTCACAGCCATGGTAAAACAGCAGAATTCCCTGATTTTCCCACTCGCCCAATGTATCACCATTCACAAGTTGAAGCACAGAAGGAGAGCAGTGCATCATTTTAATGTCAGCTTTTGTGTGTGTGGAGTAGTGGGCATCACTACCTTGGTAAATATACACTGAGGTAAAGATGAGCCTGCACCTTTTATAACAGAAAGCAAAAATAACAAAGACAGTGAGCTAAACAAAGCAAGATCAAAGAAAGAGGCTGCTTCTATGGGAGAAAAGAAAAATGAAGTGAGAAAAACAAAAGGAAATCAAAGAAAGAGACAGTCAATACTAGTCAAAACAAGTATTTGAAAGATGAAAGCAGTAAATGTCATGTTTCTATCTCCTGCTGAGCTAGATAATTTAGAGAGGAAAAAAAAAGTGAAGTTAATACTCAAAAAAATAGTACTTGTTCTATGAAAGTTTTTCAGATTAGCTCAATTCAGTACATTTGGAAATTGATCTATAAATTGGTGTAAAACAGTGCTGTGCTGCTAGCATTGTTTCACAGCCATCTGTTGGCCTGCAAAGGGAACTGCAGGAGCAAAACATGAAGATCTACCTTAGCATGGTCCCATCATGCAGTGCACACATATCTTGTAATACACACAGATGAAAATCGAAGTATGTAGCAGCAATCTTAACAGTAAGTTAGGAGAGAAAGTACCATATTAGTAAATGTAAAGTTAATATGTATAGAATTACTGATTGAAAATCGTTCAGTTTCTACCCACGATATTACAGTTATTAGCAATCACAGCAATCTGTTGGTCTGGCAAGGGAACTGCAGGAACAAAACAGGATGTACCCTAGCATGGTCCCATCATGCAGTGCAACCCATATCTTGTAATACACACAGATGAAAATCGAAGAACCTAGCATAGAAAGTTAACTGCAAGTTTTTGAAAAGTTTAAAAATATGTTTCAATGTTAGAAAGCTTAAAACATATAATGAAAGCTATTTTTGCAAAAGTTAAATTGCAGTCACGATATTTCCAATAGGTATGTTCCAAGTGTTTTGTGCTGTGTGTACACCATGCTTAACAGCTCAGCCTAAAGCATTCCAAAACTAAATCAGTCTGTCTGTTCTCATTTAGTCAGAAAATATTAGTCATACAGTCATTGCCATGTTACAAGAGGATTAAGCCACTCAAAAGGATGGGTCTACTGTGGAATTAATCCATGGTTGGGTCGTTGGAGGCACTTGGCCTTTGGTCTCATGCCACCTCCCCCCCAAACCATAGATTAATTCCACAGTAGACCCATCCTTTCTCATGGCTTAATCCTTACATGTACAGCCTGGAATTAGTAATTTTCAGATGCAGTCAGCTATCACTTTTTATATCTAAATTATTTTTTTTTTCTTTTCAGTTTGCTAATTAGAAGATTTTCCACCTGGCAGTACTGGGCTGATGCGTGGAGCAGCACTCTGCTGAAAGCTAAAAAAAAAAGTCAGTTATATTCCTCCCACTACATCATCAGAAATGTGACCAAACACATTGAAACACCCCTGCAGCCTGAGCAGTGACTTTCACACATTACCAATCAAAATGCAGGAAATTGTGACATCACTAGTAACCAAGAATAGCCAGTCATGTTGCTTTGTGTGAAAGAGAATAATCTGGCAAAGAGAAATGGTCCTCCTTGGTTACTAGTGATGTCACGGTTAGTGTGGTCTCAGTGTTGATATAGCAGGAGGAACAGGACTGACTGTGTTTGTAGCCTCCAGACAAAGTGGCGGTCCACACATCACCCAAGCACTGCCAGGTAGAAAATCTTCTAATTAGCAAACAGAAAAGAAAAAAATGTTTCAGATATAAGAAGTGATAGTAGTTGACTACATCTGAAAGTTACTATTAATAGCAGGGAGTACACTAGCTCTTTAATTATATTAAGGGGTTTTGGAGGAGGGGGCAGGGTGTGTATGTGCCTCTGTATATATTGTGTATCTAAGGGACTGTAGTACCAGCTACCAGTATTGTGTAGGGTTGTGTCTGTATGCTTGAAATTATGTTTCTAGTGGTGTGTGTCTCTTTGCATTTATACAACCGAAAACTAGCACCACAAGACACTTCTGCCTGTTACTGCCACCACTTAACCCGGCCACCAGAAGCAGCTTCATCTTACTGCTGCCACCTCCCCACCCCCTGACTCAGCCTCAGAAGCATCACCCCCCAACACACACATACACTGCCACCATCCAGCCTGGCCCCAAGCTTAACTCTTGCCTGCTGCTGCGGGATCTGCAACCCCCCAACTGTTGTTTCCAGAAGTGGTGCAGAGTCAGCATAAAAGTAAGAAGAAAAAAGTGTGTGTGTGTGTGTGTGTGTGTGTGTGTGTGTCTGTGTCTGTCAGCTACCACTTATTCACTGCAATGGTTTTTGGGGTGAGGAGTAAACAATTGGTTAGTTTAATATAGTGGTTCTGTGAACATGGAGACCCAGGTTCTAATCCGAAAGCCAACACTTACTGTGTGGCTTAAGAGGAAGGTGAAGTACTAGCTGGTTGAATATTTCTAAATTATTGTGAATGCCTCATTTTCATTTTTACCTTTTTCCTAAACATCTCAACTGTTTTATTCCCTTTATTCTCCCTTATGTTATCTTGAGATTATCAATTTATTTTGCTTTGTCTGCATTACCATTGGCAAAGCAGCCCATTGGCTGTAATCGCCTCTTGTTTTATCAGTTTCTAACAGCTCTATGAACCAAGCAGTTAAAGTCATTTCTTTTTGACAGTTGGGTTTCTGAAAAGATATTCATAAAGTGCACATTAGGTCAGAAACTCATTTGCATGTTCGGAATGCCTTTCTGTACTCATTTGCATAATCTAGGGGCCTTTTTACTCTATTTTTGTATTCCAAGGGCCTGTATTCACCAATTAACATATTGGAAGTGCTTTTCTTGTTTCTCTTGCTTATTTACATGACATTGCCACCACACAGTGCCCTGTAACCAAGAGATCTGATTGGCTAAAGAGTTTCACCTCAGTACAATAAGCAGTAGTTTGTAATAAGTCAAAAGAAAACTCAAGTAATGTTTTTTCATGTAGGAAGAAAGAACAGTAGCTGTCCTGGTCAACACTTGGAGATTGTAACAAGAACAAATTGGATATTAAAAGTAATAGATCAGTACAAATACTTAGGGGTGATAATAGATAATTCTTTTACATTTAGCGCACATAAGATTATATTACTAAAAGAGTAAATTCAAGATTGGCACCTTGTGGCGCTTCTCATCGATAGTTTTCTTACCAGACGAGAAAAAAGATAGCTGAACAACTAATAATCCCAATATTAGAATATGGTAATCTGGTCAATGGTTTTGCAGACTTGAAATATCTAGACAAGGTTAATAAGTCTTATAACTGCTTGGCAAGATTTGTTCTTGTTTGTCCATTCAGGACACACCATTGTCAAATGCAAAACATCTTTAAGTAGGATGGTTTAGATGTACGACTTAAAAAACAATATTCTATATTTATCTTTAAAATCCAAAAGTTTCAGATAATAGAGAATCTTAATATACAGCCAAATCTTGGGACACAATGCTATGGAATGAGGGAAGTAGTTCATAGGGGTATAGCAATCCCCAAAATTAATAACCGATATGGCAGCATGATCTTCCAATACCATGCTGCCAAAATTTGGAACAAAATATCACCACCAACTAGGAACCTACAAAAGGTTTCCATCTTCAAGTCACACCTGGAAACTAGCATGGAACAGGAGTGTAACTGCTATTAAACATTTGAGTTACTTATTCTTTGACACCTGTTATTAGAGCTATAAGTTTGTGTTACAAAATGTGCAATATATGTGTACTTTGTGTAAGTGTCTGAACAAATCTCTATTTTGTCTACTGGTTAATTATGTTATATGTGTTACAGGACAACTTTGTAAATAGGACCTAAAGTTTTTTATCCTGTATAAAAATAAATTTTAACTACTACCACTACTACATAACACAGAACTTCCTGGAGATTAAGGCTGCTTTGGGGTGTTGACGGTTTAAAGTGCAGCAAAAGTACATTAACCTACAGGCGATAAGACCCAGGAAATGCCTGCTTATAGGAGTGTTATTGTGATTCTTAGGCTAATCACTTTTTCTTAGAAGTTTTTTTTTTTAATCTGAGTTTACTTTTTTAAGTGGTTTTATTCTGGTTTTGGTTTGAGAAGATGCTGCGAGAGGAGTTTTATTTTTAACCTTTCCTAATTTAATTGTTTCCAGTGTTTTGACCAGTAAACGCACACTGAGCTATGATAGCATGTTTCCAGTTGTATCGGGGGGACATATGCCCGTTTTACTGCGGGGGGAAGTGTTGCCCATGTCACCACCTAAACTCCCCAACTCCTCTTGGCTAAGTGCTATGGGATCTTTAACTTTCATGTGGACGGTGTGACAAGAGGTTGGCAGAAGGGACCTCTGTTTAAATATCTCATCCAAAGAATGGCACCTCAGCAGTGCAGGACCCCCTAGTACTGTACTAGAGTGTCTGAGTTACGGGTATTACCCCAAGTACATGGTGTAGGGCTAGAACCCACAGCCTTCCAGCTCCAGAGATGCATGTACTGCATACTGAGTCACTGACACTAAAACAATTTGAAAATGAAAATATTTGTTACTAACTTAGGAATTTCAGTGTATTTCTTTGCCTTTATTTTGTTGAGTCAGACTTTGGAGCTAGTCCTCAGTATTAATATTTTGTAGTAGATAGACATTTGTAATATAGTCCAACAATTTGTTTTTGTTTTTTATGACCTTTGCAGTTATTATAACTAATGGAACAGCGACAGGTTGACGTAAAGCTGATGTTCTACTTTGGTTACTTGTATTGGGCATTTCCTGGGGATTAACACCTAGTAAATAACCAATGAGAGAGTGCTATACACTCATGAATAGTTAATTAGCCCTACAACGCAGTTTATTTATTTTTCTATTTATTTATTGAAAATTTTGGAAACTACCTTTGAGTACAAGTACTCTTTTACAGTGGTTCCACATCAATAACAGAGATTACAACGCAGCATAACAAATACTACAATAAGTACATTTTATTTCGCTCCGTAACTTATACGTATACACACACTTCTCAACAGTCCCTGTTTCACACACACACTAACATTGAGTCATCATTAACAGTTGCGCCATATAACCTCCACCCCCATCACCACAATTTTCAAAAGAAACTGTCTTTGTGTAGTATTATAAATCTCATGGCTGAGTGAAGACAACAAGATACATACGAACATGCAAAACTGGCAGCATATACAGGCTATATGGTCTGTCAAGTCTGCTCAAGTGTGCAGCTAGTAATCCCAAGCAAGATGAAACCAGTCAACCTACTAACAACAAACTCTGACCAGAGCCAAGCAGGGCTGCAGCTGGGGTATTTGGGGTAAAAAGACTTTCTTCAGGTACATAAGCGAGAAGAGGAAAGCAAGGGGAGTAGTAGTGAGGAAAAGTAGGACAGAGGGAGACTGCGTAGAAGAAGATCAAGAAAAAGAAGACATCCTAAACAGGTATTTCTGTTTAATCTTTACGGGTGGGAGGGGGGAGGCGGACACAACTCCATTTTCAGAGGAAAAAGTCCTGAAGGGACTTGCAGCTGTGAAAATGCACAAGGGTATGGGACTGGAGAGGAAATGCCCAAGGGTACTAAAGGAACTCAGGCAGGTACTTGCTGCACCACTGATGGCCCTATTCAAGACCTCACTGGAAACAGGCATGGTTCCAGAGGCGTGAAGGACAGCAGATATGTTCCATAAGGGCGGTAGCAGGGAGGAGGCTAGCAACCATAGGTCAGTCAGTCTCACATTGGTGGTCAGGAAATTAATGAAACCAGCCAACCTTCTAACAATAAAAGAATGGTACCAACTAGTTAGCACACACACCATCTTATCAGTCTAGCTACACTTCACCTACACTAGTGCCACCTACTGACATCCTAGTCACAGACCACCAGTGATAGGACTGTTTTGGTAAATTTCTTCTCTGTTTTAAATAGCGGATAATGGCTGGGGATCGGGTAATAACCACACTGTAATCACCTCGAGTGGTTGCTAGGGCAACATGGTAAACCTCGAGAGCGCAACTCGAGAGGTTTACTGTAGCCCTAGCAACCACGAGAGGTGATTTCAGCGTGGTTGTCACCCGATCCCCAGCCATCATCTTTTATAGTGTATGGTCAGAAAAACACTGTTTTCATTCTGTGTGTGAGAATTATGGAACTGTGGTGCATTCTTTTTTCTTATGCCAATGTTTGGAAGTTCCGAAGTGAGATTAACAACTTTTAAAATTCTAAACAGTGCATAACAAAGCTGTATAATGTATGGTAGAACGTTGTTATAGGTAGAAATCTACCTTTTTATAACAACGTTTTACCATCGATGTGATGTCACGATGTTGTTGACCCATCGATGGTACGTCACATCGATGGGTTAACAACTGAGAACTTTCAGGGCATGCGCGCAGCTGGATCGGACGGCCTTGAAACGGCTGCAGCGGTGAGGGCAGAGCAGTGGGGAAATAAAAAAACAGCAGTAAGGAACTGCTTTCTTTTCTAAAAAAAATGAACTGGTACCATACACTATAAAAGCTAATGTATGGTACATCGATGGGTAACCGTTTTGTTAACCAATCTCGAGGTTGCCAAGGTGACGTAAACCTCTCGAGCTCCACTCTTGAGGTTTACATGGTCGCCCTGGTAACCTTTTGATGGTTAACAAACCGGTTAACCATCGATGGCCATACATTATCCTCTATGTGACTGCTGATTATGGTGGTTAATAGGCACTTACCATACATTATACATTGTTTTCTTTAAATTTTTATCAACATTTCACAGGAAAAGCTTCATTCTGTAAGTGCAATGAGACACTCCATGGTGGGCTTCAGACAGAGATAAATGCACTTCCAGAGACTGAAAGGCTGTATGCCCTTAGCTGTGTTTTTGTCTCAGCCTAAAGACCGCCCTATTGCATTTTAATGCTTGCTTAACCCCTACTCTTTTGTGTGTTATTCCTTATGTTGCTGCTAAAAAAAGGTTATCCCTTTCTTCCAAACTTTTGTATGTTAGTATGTGACCTCATACCTGCTGCGTCAGGGTGACCAGTTTAGAGAGCCTTAACTATTGGCTGTCTAATACTATAGGTTTTCCCTAATGTGGTGCAGAATAGATGGTGTCCAGCAGATTGAAAGGGAAAGTAAAGCACACTAGCGGATCCGTCCATGTAGTGACATAACACTACCCCCTCAGGCCAGCAAAAATTGTTTTAGCATAAGTATTATAAGGGGTCTGTTTCTATTTTTCTGGGGAAGTGATAGCCCCTTGATGAATCAGTTACTCCTCTAAAACAATTTTGGATCAGCCCATGTTGAAGCATAATCCAAGTGTCTGATTTTTATTTCTACATCAGGAATCACCAGTGTTGGGTACAGAGCAGTGTTTGCTCACTAACACCATCATACAAAGCATACTGTTTTAACTCTGAACAAAAAAATCATTTACTGATGCATCCCTTTGGAGAAAGAGCTGCCTGACATATGTTTCATATGGAATTGTATGGAAAATGCTGCCCTTGACAGCAAAAATCCAGTGAGACACATTGGTCCCAATTTTCAGAAGCCCTACCAGTGCTGCAAGCCCCTGGTATGCTGAACATACGGCACAGTGGGCTTGTGCCATTCTCTCAGTACCAGTCGGTATTTTCAGTCCCATGCACCAAATGCCACAAGTTAGACCAGCTCCCCCCAGTCTAACTTGCACCATTTGGGCGGGGCTTGCGCCAAATATAGATACATAGATACATAGACAGTATCGGCAGATAAGGGCCTGTGGTCCACCCAGTCTGCCCATTTGAGCTTGTAAGTTCAGTTTATGTTTTCCTAGAAGTCTGTTACCCCTTACCCCTGACCTCCAGAATTCCTTTATGTCTATATGTGGCACAGGCTGCCATAAAGTGTGGAAAGAGTGGCAACTGTGCACGATGTTCTGAAATTGGGCACAGTTGCATCAAGGAGTTTGAGGCGCATATGGCCAAACAATGAGTAATTTCAGGGCTTGACGAAGGCTCAAGGGCCACACCCTTTGGAAATCAGGCCATTGTAGTAATAGCTGTAATTAGGCTGTCTAGAGGAAATCATTCATAGTACTTCACAAAACCTCTAACTCATTTTCGTAGTCCAAAAGGCTCATTTTCCCCAAACATTTTGTTTTCTTGTTTCATATTGTTAGTTAATGTAAAATGTTGCACTTATGTTTTCTGGATAGAAAAAATAGCAACCAAAAACAGAACATGAAAAAAACAAACAAAAAAAAAACAGCCACCTGGACTGCAGAATAGCATGGCAAGTCTACAGCTGCAAGCTGAATTTTTAGGTGGTGTTATTTAGGTGTTCATGTTAAGGCAAATTGCATGTGTGTGGGTGAATGCCATGTTTCCATGGCAATCTGACAGTGACCTCTCTTGTCTGTTATGGTATGTAGGTGAAAAGAATGAGAGTGAGCCTGACGATGCTGAGTTGGTGAGCCTTAGTAAACGTCTTGTGGAGAATGCCATCCTCAAGGCCGTGCAACAGTATCTGGAGGAAACACAGAACAAAAACAAAAGGACTGACAGCAGCCCCACAAAAACTGAGGAAAATGACAATGACAACAGGAAATGAGTGCTACAAGGGAAACCAGGAAGAGCATCCGTGGAACTCCTTGCTGTAGGGCTGCTGTGTTTTTTTAACTTCCTTATGACTTGCAAGGTATCACAGACTGACTGAATGACTGACTTTGCCCTGCACTTTCTGAGTGTCTTTTGTCACCACTTCTACTACAATGTATGCAGAAGGCTGCCTTTTAATGAAGGCTCAGGGAAGCATGTGTTGCACTTCTGGTGGCTGTCCCGAATTTACCCTGGAAAGGAAACAAGAAACACACACTGGCACACTAGTGCTTACTGACAGACTGCACCATCCTGTTCCCTTTTTGAAGAGGAATGGGGCTTTTTGTTTTAGTCTTTTCTGGATGGGAATGCATGACCGCTGAAGAGGCCCTACTGTACTTGGAAACAAAAATGTCTAGCAGTATCGCCATGATGTTTGGATGGCAGCTGCCCGACTACTTACAGCACGTGCTGATAGTAGTGAAAAACAGTGTCTAGGTCTGGTGCAAAGGCAACAGACAGCTCAGTGAGGTTTATAACGACTACAGACACAGTAGTCCTAGCAGAATACTGTACAAGGTGTATAATAAAGCTTGCGCCCTCAGAATTGTAAGCCAACTATGCAGTCATCTTGTTTCATTTAGCTTTGAACATTGTTTACACATATCAATAAAGAGCACACTGTTTTTTTAATGCCACCAATATTTTTTCAAGTACTGATTTTCGTATTATATGTATGTGAACAGAAAGTTATTGTGTTAATGAACTGCAGTTATAAGCACGTTGTATCATTTTTTCCCTCTAGGGCAGGAATGTGATGCAGACTATATTAGGAAGGCTTTGCATAGAGAGAGAATGACCTTGTTGATCAAACTGGCTCAGATAAAGGAGGTTCTGTCATGTCCAGAGACTCAGAAGAGAATTCAGAGAGAGATGACAGAGACCAGAGTAACCAGCAGCAGCCAACCTGGAGGTCTCACTCACTTAGGTGGTTCTTCTCGTCTATGATGGGTTAAATGGATCTAGATCAAACAGGAGTCAAAAGGAAGTCTCTATCCTACTCAATTTCAGTCAGCATCAACCAATGTTATGTTAATTCATGACAGAATAATATGTCAATCCTCAGGATTTGCCACTCTGTTTTTTGCTTTTTAATTTTAGCATGTTGTATATGACCTTTTCTGAATTATTATTTGATGTGAGATCAGCTCGGAGGTTTCTCTCCCAGACAACAGGGGTATAAACTGGTTTTGTAAACTACCTAGATTCCCTCCATGTAGTCACACTATTGCAGTCTGCATTGAGCATGCTCAAAGTCCTCAGAAATCTATTGGCTGGAACCCCGACCCCTTCTTTTCTTGAGCCTCCACCCCTCCATGCTCCAGACTTTTTTCTTCTGCTCAACAGTGAGGTCCTCACATGAAAGGAGCTCTGTCTTTGGTTGGTAAATTTTTACACTTTTTGCAATTGTGTGAAATTGTTCTAGCAATTCAATATTTTTTGTTTTCTAGGTAACCAAGTGTCTTTCTGGTGGCAGCTTTTCTGTGTTGGCAAGAGATAGATCCATGTATACCCTCATATTGCTGAACAGAGGCATTTCCAAGTAGTGATCCTGTCTGCAGGTTCATCATATTCTGTGAAAATTGAGGTGGCAGGGGTCCCAGCAGATATCCCCTTTATATCAAGCAGTGGTGGTCTCTGCTGGGAGGACCCGTGCCTTGTCATAGTTGTTACTGAGAAAGCATGTTTCCTTTGTTCAGCCTAACAGCAGACTTGTTCTGATTCTGATGCCTCTCTCATGGGCTGGTGGCCCCCTTGCAGAATAGAGAGCACATGAGCTTGGGAGTCCATAACAGTAGCAACGGCATTTCAGGGAACCTCAGCCATAGTGGGTCAGTCAATCTAGATAAAAATCTACAAAATAGCCACTATATTCTGTTTGGTCAAATGTGTGTGGGGGTGTGGCATTCCTCCAGAAAAGGCAAGGAAGTTGTAGAAACATGGAATCTGGTGGTAACGCTCAATAATCAGTTAGACACATTCATTTTGCAAAGTCCAACAGCAAATTACCAGACTGCTTCAGCTGTACAAGCAGTCACTGCACCAAAATGTTGTAAGTGGGCAGTTTTGTCAGTGAGGAACTATCCAGCCTGCCACGTTTCCATTCTGGAAGAACCACAAGCTGGAACTGACCCACTCCAATCATACTGTGAGGGGCACAGTCTGAGGTGAGACACCTGGATTGGAACAGCATGTTTCAATGCCTTCCTAGTTTTTCCCCTGGAGCACAAGGCCTTGCTGAAGATCTGCCATGAAGGGTTCAGTTCATACTAAGTTGACAAGCTTGGCTGTGTCAGCATTAGTATCTGGTCTGCGTCACTCGTGCACTGAGCCAGCCATAAAGCTTCTGCTCAAGCTGGGCCTTTCTAACCCAGTTCAAGAGCAAAATGCACACCAGGACTTAATTCCCTGATTCTGACCATGAGATTTCAGAGAGGCAAGTTTGTGGCTGAATGAATTTTGGAGGTGGTTCTTTTCAGTGTTGAAAGCTTCCCAGAAATATTCCATCTGGCTGACATATGCTATAGTAGAAGAAACGTTTGCTATGGTGTCAGGAGCTGAACCTGTCCCACCCATAGCTTATCAGCTCTTGAAGATTATCATTATTTGTAGGTTTTGGCTTACTTTGGCCTCTTTAGGGCCCAGGCTCACCTCTTTGAAGATATAAATGGTATTGTATATCTTGAGCTATAGGACAAATAACTTCAAAGAAAGTAGTAACTGCTTCTTTAAGGAGTTTAAGCCACATGTTTAAAACCAGACATCCTAATTATTACAGAAATATGGCTAAAGAGCATGATCTCTGACCACTCGGTCTCCATTCTTGGCTTCTCCCTCTTAAGGCAAGACCGAGCTGGCAGGGGTGGCGGTGTCGCCATGTACATCCTTACCTCCCTCCAATATTCCATAATTTACGCATCCTCCGACCCACGATGCTCTAGCTATTTATGTTACCCTTCCCTTTACTCTTCCTGTCTTTATAGCTAGTATCTGTTGCCGCCCAAACATCCAGCTCTCTACCGCTCTTGACCTTCCAACTTCCATCACTGCCCTCTCTCACTCTAGGGAGTTGTACATCCTAGTTGACTTCAATTTAAACTGGCTGTCACCAAAAACAACCAAAATATGCGATGAAATCTGTGCCCGTAACCTCACACAGCTAATATCGGAACTTACCCACCCCAACCATAAGACACAAAATCACTCCCTACTCAACTGGGCTCTTACCTCTCACCCCCACAGAGTCATCATCTCTGGTATCCTTCCTGACGCACTCAACGACCATAATCCAGTATTTGTAGTAAGGAAAGTTCACGGACCCAAATCCCTGCATAACACTTTGCAACTGCGCTCTTTTAAATCCATAGAATTGGAACCTCTCCTGCGCAACCTGTCCCTCTCTGACTAGTCTCCCCCTAGCCAACATCCCATCATAGAAACATAGAATTTGACGGCAGATGAGGACCGCTTGGCCCACCCAGTCTGCCCATTTCCCTACCTAATGGATAAGCTGCAGATCCTAGTTAACCAGCAGCCTACTTCTTCCTACCCCCACCCCCTAGAATTGCCTTATGACTGTCCCATGCATGCTTGAATTCCACCGCTGTTTTTGACTCCACAACCTCCTCTGGAAGGCCGTTCCATGTATCCACAACCCTCTCTGTGAAAAATACTTCCTTAAATTTCCTCTGAGCTGCCCCCCATCTTCAAATTGTGCCCCCTTGTTCTTGCACACCTCTTTTTTTGAAAGATGCTACCCTCTTGGACTTTGTTGATTCCCTTGAGGTACTTAAAAGTTTCTATCATGGCCACCCTCTCCCTCCTTTCCTCGAGGCTATATATATTAAGCTCCTTAAGTCTCTCTTCATATGTCTTCCGGTGCAGACCCTGCACCATTTTAGTTGCCCTCCTCTGGACAGCTTCCATCCCGTCTATATCTTTGCGGAGATTGAGCCTCCAGAACTGCACGCAGTACTCCAGATGGGGTCTCACCAGCTGTCTGTACAGAGGGATAATATCTTCCTGTTTTCTACTGGTGATGCCTCTCCCTATGCATCCCAGTATCCCCCCCAGACCTCCTTGCTGCCCTCTCACATTGCTTGCCCACCTTTAGGTCATCTGATATGACTACCCCCAGGTCCCTTTCCATTTTTGTTGTTGTTAGTATCTCACCCCCATTGTGTACTCTTCCCTGGGTTTTGTTTCCAGGTGCATTACTTTGCACTTCTTAGCATTGAATCTAAGCTGCCATATATTTGACCATTCCTCTAACCTTGCCAAGTCCCTTTTCATCCTTTCCACCCCACCTTGTGCATCAACTCTGTTGCAGATCTTTGTGTCATCTGCAAAGAGACATACTTTTCCTTCAGTCCCTCTGCAATGTCAACATAAAGACATTGAAGAGGACCGGTCTAATACTGAACTCTTGGTACCCACTAGTAACCCCCTTTCTTCCAGAGTGGACTCCATTTGCTATACTCTCTGGGTCCTATTCTCCAGCCAATTCTTTACCCAGGCTGTCATCTTGGGACCCACTCCCAGGCTGGCTAACTTGTATATTAATCTTTTGTGTGGGACTGTGTCAAATGCCTTGCTAAAGTCTAGGTAGGCCATGTCCACAGCCCGTCCCTGATCTACTACTTTGGTCACCCAGTCAAAGAAATCTATCAGATTCGTCTGGCATGACCTTCCCGCTGTGAATCCATGCTGCCTTGGGTCCTGTGCCCCTCTAGCCTCTAGATACTCGACAGTTCTTTCCTTCAGAAGTGATTCCATCATTTTCCCTATCACTGAGGTTAAACTAACAGGTCTGTAGTTTTCTACTTCTGCCTTGCTCCCACTTTTGTGAAGAATCACATCTGCCCTCCTCCAGTCCTCGGGTACCACCCCATCCTCCCATGATTTGTTAAAGAGGGTAGTCAGTGGTGTCACTAGTTCTACCCTTAGTTCTTTTAGAATTCTGGGATGAATCCCATCAGACCCCATTGCTTTGTCCACCTTCAGTTTTAAGAGTTCTTTCAGAACCCTTTCTTCTGTAAATGGGCTGGTATCAACTTCTGTATCCAGAGTGTTTCTGTTGTTTGTTTTAGGTACCTCCCCCTCTTCATTTGTAAATACTGAGCAAAAATATTTGTTTAGTATCTCTGCCTTTTCACAGTCACCCTCTGCCCACCCCTCTTCCCCTTTATTAAGCCTCACTATCCCTCTCTTGGTCTTCCTTTGCTCCCTGATGTACCTATAAAAGGTTTTATCCCCCTTCTTAACTGAGTTGGCTATCTTTTCCTCGGTTTGGGCCTTTGCTGTTCTGACTGCCTTTCCAGCTTCCTTTTGCCTTAACTGATACAGTTATCTGTCCTGCTCCTTCTGTGATTCCTTGTACTTCCTGAATGCTTTCTTTTTCTCTTGAACCTTCACTGCCACTTCCTTGGAGAACCATAGTGGTTTCTTACATCGTTTTGTTTTGTTTATTTGCTTCACACAAAGGCTTGTTACCTCTGTGATTGCAGTTTTTATTATTCCCCATTGTTCTTCCACCCCTCCTTTCTGCCCATTTGATAGTGCATTCCTTAGGCACTCACCCATTTTGGCAAAGTCAGCCCTACTAAAGTCCAGTACTTTTGCCTTTGTATGGCTTGACTCTGTTGCTGTGTTTATTGTGAACCATACTGTTCGATGGTCGCTAGTTCCCAGATGGCTACCCACTTCTACATCTGTGATCCTCTCTCCATCTCCATTGGTTGATAAGGCCCTTGCTTATTTTACAGATATATTCCTAGAGAATTGGAATACCTTTGCCCTATTCAAACAAACCAGGGTTAGGGGAAACCACTTACCTTGGATTCAGTGGTGCAAGTGGTAGGCAAGAAGTACAGGAACTGAGGCATTGGCAAATATGAAATGCAGAATGAAGATCCTCAATCTGAAGGATAGCTGTGTCGTGACACATCTGTCTGTTTACACACTAGTAGATTCAGTTAGATATATTGAAGTATTTCTAGGAAAACAGCACTGTTGTACAAGACAAGTGTTGTTATGGAAACCCTAATTTCAGGTCACAGGCCCAAAAATTGTCATTATGTTGCTGGTTTAAGAAATTCAGTTCCATTGTCAGTTGGAAGAAGTACAGGAACTCCATTCCTGCTGCAAAAAAAGGTACAAGAATGGAGTTCCTGTGCATGCCTGTTCACTTTCATCACTGCTTGGATTACTCCAGAACTGTTGACCTGTCTCAGAGCTAGAGATCGGGCCTAGAAACGTCATAAAGCAACCCAGCTTCCTAGCGATCTCATGACCTGCCGCAAGCCTCAAAATGCTTGTACCAGGGCCACAAGGGTAACAAAGTCCGAATACTTTAACACTGTCTTCCTCAAAAACATAAATTCACCTTCCAAGTTCTGAAAGGTGGTTCATGCCCTCTTTTCTCTCACGGCCCCCCAATGCTTAAAATAAATGACACCCTTGTGGCCCACCTAGGTGCCGTAGCTGCTGAATTGAACTCCTACTATACCACCTGTGCCACTGAAATCCTCCTTCCTACCCTCACTCCTCTGCTCTCTCCAGTGGTACTTCTCCTCCCCCCCTCCTCCCACCCCTTCTTCTCCTTCGATACAGTCTCCCCAAATGACACGCTACAAACCCTCCTTGCTATCAACACCTCAGAAGGCTCCTCCCCAGATGGCCTAGACCCCAGACTCCTCTCTCTCTCTCTCTCTCTCTGCCTCGGCCATTGCCTACTCCCTTTCTCTAATTCTAAACCTCTCATTTTCTACTGCCTCAGTCCCTACCCTATGGAAACATGCCATGGTCCTCCCTCTTCCCAAAGGCTGTGACCCATCTTCCCCTGTAAATCACCACCCTATCTCTCTCCTCCCTACATTAGCTAAATTACAAGAATACCTTGTCCTCTCCCAGCTTTCTGGAAAGATCATTCCACCGATACCTCCCTACTTCGGTTCACTGACTCTATCCTTACTGGGATGGACAATGGCCAAATCACCTCAGCCATCTTTGTTGACCTTGCCAAGGCTTTCGACACTGTTTCCCACTCCCTTCTCCTTGGCCCCCTCTCAACTGCTGGCCTATCTCTTTCAGCCACTAGCTGGTTCAAGGCCTACCTCACTGGTAAAACCCAGTCAGTCAAGATCTCTGATGTCATTTCCCCTCCCGATTAATGCTGGAGTCCCTCAGGGCTCAGTGCTAGGGCCCTTCTATTATTCTCCATCTTCCTAAACAACCTTCCTTCAGTCTACTCCTCCATCACCGCCATACATATGTATGCCGACGATACGGTCCTGTATGCATCTGGCTCTTGCCCAGCTGAGGTTACATCCAGCTTGCAGCAAGACTTTGACAAGGTTCAGCTCTAGTTTGCTAACCATCAGCTTTTTTCTCAATGCTAAGAAGACTGTCTCCACGAACTTTGGCACAAGACAGAGACTCTCTAGGCTTCCCTCCCTGCCCGTTTTCCACACCCTTGATGGGACTTTACTTGAGGACACATCCTCTTTCAGGTACCTAGGAGTTTGGCTGGATCAACACCTAAACTTCTCAAGACATATTGACGCCATCCACAAAAAATTGCACCCCAAGCTTGGTGCCCTGTTCAGGAACTGTAGTTGTATCCCCTCTACGGTTAGGCGTGAACTTGTTCAGAAGATGATCCTGCCCATCTTCTGCTACTGTGATGTAGTCTACGGTGCTGCTCCCAAGTCCTGCCTGGCCATATTGGATACCCTCTTCAATTCCTTCTGCCGTTTTGCCCTTGATGCTCCCTCTGGCACCCACCACTGTGATCTCTGTTATGCCCTATCCTTCCCTCTCTTACAAACAGATGACTGTCCCACTGTGCTAAATTCACCTCCAAGCACTGGGTGGGTGAACTCCCTTCCTACCTCTCCCCTTCATTTATAGCACCCCCCACTCCCTTAGATCATCCGACTCCCGTTCTCTGGCGGTCCCCTGCAGAGCCACCCTCATTGGCCAATCTGTTTACTCCCACCGCCTCCCCAAAATGTGGAATTCCCTCCCCCCCTCAAATTCGTCACTCATCCTCCTACTACTCCATCAGCTCTGCCCTCAAAAACTTCCTTGCACCTAGCTGTTCATGCTACAACCCTCTCTAACACCCCCCTCTAAGCCCTTGACGAACCCTACCCCTCTTCAGTACCCATGCAGTGTCACTGCTGCAGCTCCACCTCCCACCCACCTAAAAACCAGCATTCCTTCCTTTCCCCCAAGTCCCTCCCTTCTGACCTTCCATTGTTCTCTTACTGTAATTTCTCAATCATCCAAAGTTGTACAAAAGGCCTGTCCCTACCCTACCCTTATACCATTAACCCAACTCTTCCCTCCACTTCTCCACATCCTGAAGGACTGGGATTTGGCCTCTCTTCTCTCTCACCTTGACCCTCTCTTCTGTTCTTCTGAAGACTATTCCCCCCTCACTGCCTACAACCTGCTTCCCTCCTATTGTACTCTACCTCTCTCTGCCACAACCTGCTCCTTTCCTGTCATGCTTGACCCCTGCTTTGTGCAGGCAGGGTCCTCAGCATACTGGAGGGGTCAGGCTCCAGCAGACCTTTCTCCTCCTACCTCTTCCTTCGCCTCCTCATTCCATCCCATTCCACCCTGCTTCCCTGCCTAACGACAACCCACCTCTCACCTTCCCTTCTCCCCTTATGTAGTCCTAGCTATGGCTGACCCCTAATCTCTAATGCACTTGTAGTTAACTTGCAGTTCTGTTATACCTTAGCCAACCTGTTCTGCCTGTGTTTACTCCTCACTAACTTTCCTAGATCAAACTACAACAATTCTATTCAGCTGTTTTCTAGCCACACAGTTATGTGTCATTTAGTGTATGCCTAAATGTTATTTTGTGTTGTTGTATCTATCTAGTCCAAAAGTGTTAGCATAATAACTATCTAGTTCAAAACTATTAGCATCCTGCTATTTCATTACTCCTGTACAGTCTGCTCAAATTATTTGAACATAATCTACTGTAAATTTATGCTGTGTACCAAATCTCTGTAAACTATCCTCACGTTCCCCTACCCCCCAGGTCATACCAGGAGACGAGCAGCTTGTTGCTCAGCATTCCTTCCTGGTAAAACATTTCAATAAATAAACATGTTTACCCAATCTCCTTGAACCTCCTCCAGTATGGGACCGCTGGCTAATGTAAAGACGATGTCCTTTGTAAAGCAGTTCCTTTTTCATCCGATAGGCATTATGAATAGCCTGCCTGTCAAGGAAGTAGTACAGCCGGAAAATAATTTCACGGTGTGGCTGGTTGGCAGGAGGTCGGGGTGCAAGAGCTCTAGGCGCCCGCCGATCTTCAACCCCGTGCCTGCAATCTGCATGCCCAGCAGCTTCGGTATTACTTCAGTGCAAAATGTCAATGCACTGTCCCACTCTTTACCCTTCGGTAGACCATGGAACCTCAGATTTGAGCACTGGTGGTAGTTCTCCTGATACTGTAGTTGCTCCATGAATGCTGCCAGTTCTTTCTCAAGGTGTGAGACCTTCTCCAGCAGGCTGCTATTTTGGTCTTCCAAGTCAGATGTTTTTCGCTCAGTTTCATCGAGCCATTTAGGCTGTCCTGCAGCTTGACTCACCAAATCTGTCACTTTTTCGGTGAGGGCATCCAGTCTGTGTGTAAGGGCTGCCAAAACTTAGTCTGTAACCGTGCGACTTGGAGCTGACATTTTGAAGGCTGAAGGCATGACAGTATCCTGGCATATTGCTGGCGGTCTACCTTGCTGCTTCTTGCCTTGCTTGGAACAATTCTGCTGCAGTTTAGAGCCACTGTTTGCCAAATACTCATCCACTGTAGTTTTAAGCACATGTATACATATCCAAGGGTGCTATATTTACTTTAAATAGTTGGATTAATAACGATTAAAACATCGAGTCGAACAGAGCTCAGGGATTTCCCGTCCATACAGTTAGCTGCTCATTGGCACCCCCCCCACCTTATTTCATTTTATGAACTGATAAGTGACCTTTTAGACCAGAACATACCATGTGATGTGACCTACATGGACTTTAGCAAGGCTTTTAATGAAGTACCACCCCAACAAGCTACTGCAGAAATAACATAAAAACTGATGATAGAGCAGTGAATTGGATTAGCTGCTGACTAACTGAAAGGAAACAAAAAGAAAGGGTTAGTGGTGCTGTATCAAACAACATCATAGTGACACGTCGAGTGCCACAGGATTTGATTGGGGCCCAATACTGTTCACCACATATCTTAGTGATCTGCATTAGGATTTAATGGTTTTGTCAACAAGTTAGCCGATGATACTAAGCTAGGAGGCAGAGCATGAAACAGCAAGGACAAACCAAAATCCAAGCAGACCGTGATACTTTATTTAATTGGGTGAGAACCTGGGATATGTAGTTCAACCTAGATAAATGCGTGGTTCTCCATGTGGGTAGTAGTAATAATAATTGTGCTACATATAACTTAGGTGGGGCAGAACTAAGAGCTGTTACGGAGGAAAGGGACCCAGGGGTCATGATTCAATCAAATTTATCCTTTAGCTCTAATACTCCATTGCAGTTGCTAAAGCAGTGACAATTTTTAGCTGTATCAGGAAAAACTACATTAGTAGGTAGAAGGATGTTACCCTGCCTTTCTCTATGTGTCAAGACCCTATTTGGATTACTATTCTCCGTTTTGGTCACTTTATCAGAAGGGTGACATTCACCATATGGAAAGGGTTGAGACGAGATTTACTAAAATTATTCATGGTCTTAACAATTTAGATTATAAAGCCAGAGTGGAACAACTGGGGCTACACAGTCCTGAAAGGAGATCTATAAATGAAGATTTACTTACAGAAATGGGCTTTGAGTTTAAAGAGATGGCATACTGTATAACACTAGTAACCGTAATAAACAACTCCACGGAAAACCTTTCAAAACTATCAAAAGAGGCTCTTACTTTACCCAAAGAGTGGTCAACCAATGGAACAGTTTTCCCCAGTACAGTGTAGGTTCTCCACACATGGATTGTTAAAAAAAAATTGTTAGATGATTTCATGGACATCTGGGAAGACATATGGGTCACCACTGTGTGTGCGTGGGTGAGGGGGGTTAGACAAGAAGTGCCACTGGTGCACATCTACCGCAATCTTACCTAAGTACTTGCAACTGTAGATCTTACTTCGAGAGGGTTCCTGCAGTAGGTCATAACATGTAGGACTGTGCCGTCTGGTGTCAGGAGCATACGGCAAACTTTTGCTAGCAATGTCTGGCGGGGGACCACCCACCTGATGTCACGTGACTGACGTCAGCATGACCCTATAAGTGGGCGGTCCCCATGCCCGCCTTCCAGTTCTTTCCCACCATCGACCTGCACAAGGACCTCACGGTGAACATTGCTCCAGTCGATCACCATCTTGTTAAATATAATTCTACCATTTGGAGTTCATTCTTCTTAATTCTTATGTCTTCTCCATCGGACCCTCTGAAGACCAAGAAGAAGTGCGAGAATTGTGGCTCACAGATCTCTCATAAGGACAGCCACAAGCTCTGCCTCTTCTGCCTAGGCCTGGCCCACAACATCAAGGCTTGTCTGGATTGGAAGCCCTTCATCCAGGCCACACACAAATGCAGGCAGCGGGCCCTGGAAGCTCATCTTTTAAAATCCAGGATGGCCTTTTTAGAACAAGAAATGCAGAAGCTGAGGGACTCTTCTTCTCTTCTTCGGAGGTTAAGAAGAAAAAGAAATAAAAAGAGAAGCACTGGAAGCATCTGGAGGACTGAGAGTGGCCCTTTTCTAGCAAGGTCACAGGACTTATGCCTGCGGACAAGACCATTTCTCAGCCGCCTCCCCTGGTGACTGTCCAGGCCTCATCGTCCAGTTCCTCTGTCTCTCTTAAGCCCATTAAGACGGGCTCCTAGACAGAATCCTCGACTGGTAAGTCACCAACCGGGACCTCTGGCGGACCTTGGTCAATACCGGTAAGTCGGACTCTGGTCCTTCCGTAGAATGCATGGTTGTCGATAAGCTGGGTTGCCACCCAGAGGGAACCTGCCTGACATCTACCGATAAGCCGGTCAGGGGCTCCTCCCCCATCTCCCTGGCTCTTCCTCCTTTGACTGATAAGTCAGACACTAGCGACTCTGGTGCCCACCGGTCGAAGCTCACCCTTCGCGGGCTGATGCCGACACACCCGATGTCTGGTTGAGCACGCTGACCTTCCAAGGCCAGCCCTCCCATCAAGTTTCCCCTGTCAGGAAGCTTTCATCTGCACCTTTACTGGGGGAACCTCCTGTGCCCAACCTTTTACCCAGGACAGAGGGGGAAGTGGGTCACCTGGAAGTGGTTCTTTCCTCACCCACTCCAGCATTGGGAACCCTCCAGACCCCCATGGATAATGCTCCAGGGGCTCTCATGTTGGAGTTGGTACCTCCACCATCTCTTAGGGACCTTCCTACCCTGTCAGACCCTTCCTCAGCCCCAATGGTAGGGATCCCTACATCTGGCTCCGAGCCTCTGACATCAGGTCCATTGGCCCAGCTTCTGTCAAATCCTCCATTAGGCCCCCCCAAATCTGGTGCCAGACTTTCCAACACCTGAGAACCAGGCACAAGGCTTCCCCGTGATATCTCTGACACCAGTGATCCTGATGCCAGGACTCCCGACACCGGATAACCTCCCAGGTCTCTCTGTTCCACCTCCTTCGAGGCCCTCAGGGACACTCTAGGACCATCAAGGTATTCACCATGGTCAACTCATGGGAGTCTGCTGATGTCAGGCTACCTGATATCAAGCCTAATGTTTACTCACTTTTCCCATGGTTTTTACCGTGGATATCAGATGCTGGGCTATGGGGCCACTTTCCAGGCTCTAAGTTACCCTCCCCATTACCCAGGGGGAGGTTACCAGTACTACTAGCCTCAGCCTCAGCCAGACTTCCAGACAGTGTTCCAGACCTGGTGGCAGGAGGCCAGATCCAAGTTAGTAACGGATTTGGACAAGAGACTGCCGGCCCTGATGGCATCCCCCACCCCACGTTCTTTGTCACCTGTGGGTTCTCACAGGTTTGATCATTCCACGGCACATATTTCTGGGGGCGATACTCCAGAGGGTCTTCTAACTGAGACAAAGGCTGCTGAGAAGGGAGAATCCTCAGACTCGGAAGCTGATTCCTCTGACTCCTCTTCTGAGAACCTTTTGGAGATCACGTTGTCTAAGGATAAGGAGTCTCCTAAGTCTCCCCCCAAAGACCCTTCACAGAACTCCTCAGCATCAAAATCAAAGGTTGGAATGCAGAGGAACAGGACCCAAAAACTCAAGCACCTTGTGGAGCATTTGGACCTAGCTGAGACATCACCCATACCGATCCCTCCATGGCCAGAGCCACACAAGGATCTCACCTCCACTATTTGGCAGAAGCCTCACTCCATCCCGACCGTCCCCAAGAAAGCAGACTAGGCTTACCATTCACCTGAGAGTGCTCCTTATCTGTGCTTCCACCCGGAGGCAGACTCCACTGTGATTGCTGCGGCTCACGACTGGACTGCAAAACCTAAACATATGAGCACCTCCCCTTCCCTCCTGACAAGGAATAGAGGCAGTTAGATCAATTCACCCATAAGATCTGCTCCTCTTCTACATGTGTCTTACGTTCCTTAAACAACTTGGCACACATGATTTCATACCAAAAAGCTTCCATGGCTCAACTTGAGGCCAGGCTAGAAAAGGAGGAGGACTCAGACCTTAAGTCGGAGCTCACTAAGGCCCTGAGGCTGTCTAAAATTTCTTGCAGGTGTGCATTAAGGGTTACCTATGACTCTGTAGATTCTGTGGCTCACTCTTCGGCTGCAGCAGTCTGTCTCAGGCATCACGCCTGGCTCCGCATTTCCAGTCTCTCTCAAGATGTTCAGGCAGCCATACAGGACGCCCCCTTCCAAGTATCCATCCTCTTCGGGGGCGATACCAAAGATATCATCACGGGCCTCCAGGATGGTGGGCAGACCCTGAGATCAGTAAAGTCCATGTACAAGGCAGGCTTTAAGCAAAGCAGCCCTTTCAGCACCAGCAAAAGCGCCAAGGCAAGTAACCGTTCAACAGGCATCAGAATAAGAGGAGAGCATCGGAACATGACATTACCGCTCCCCCAACCCCAAGAATCAACAAGCTGCAGGTGGTACCTTCCCCGCCCATTCCTCCACCTCCTGACTCCTTCAGGCCCCCCCCTCCTCCTCCACCTCCAAACAATGTGGAGCCAGTGGGGGGAAGATATACCATCCACCTATCAGAGTGGCAGGGCATCACGTTGAATTCCTGGGTCATTCAGGTCATAGCAAGAGGGCACACTATTGAGTTTCTGGAAAAACCTCCAGACTCTCCTCCAAGATGATCTCATTATCCCTCAGACCGCGTAACTTTGGTAAGGGATGAGATCCAGCCTGTACTCCAAAAATCCGCGATAGAGGCAGTTTCCTGGGTGCAGAGGGGAAAAGGGTATTACTCCAATTTCTTCCACGTCCCCAAAAAGACGGGCGACCTCAGGTCCATCTTCGACCTCAGTCATCTGAACCTTTATGTAGAATAGAAAAGGTTCTGCATGCTGATGCTCCAGGGACTCCTGCCCATGCTTCAGACAGATCATTGGCTGTGTGCACTGGATATGCAGGATGCGTACCTGCACATACTGGTTTTCCTGGGCCATCGCCACTTCCTACGATTTTTCCTTCAAGAGGAGCACTACCAACTCAAAGCCCTCCCCTTTGGCAACCAGAGTGTTTACCAAGTGCCTAGCGGTGGTGGCAGCAGCACTTCATCACCAGGGAATTTATGTGTTCCCATACCTGGACAATTGGCTCATAGCAGCTCCATCCAGGAGCAACCTGGAGGATTCCCTATCCTCCACCTTGGACCACTTTGCACGACTGGGTATTACCATCAACTGCCCCATGTCGTCTCTGGTCCCATCTCAATGCCTCCAGTTTATTGAGGTGATTCTGGACACAGTTCAGGGCAAGGCCTTCCTCCCGGAGGACAGAGTTGATACTTTGCAGGAGCAGGCCAAACTGGTAGCCCCCTCCATTCATGCCCCAGCCAAGGTATTTTTATGTCTCTTCGGCTTGGTGGCAGTGACCATTCCGACCGTACCTCTGGCCAGGCTGCACGAGAATCACCCAATGGACCTTATGAGTTCAATGGGATCAGGGTACCGATGACCTGAATCATCCTATTCTGGTGTCCAATGTGCTCAAAAAGGACCCCTTGTGGTGACAGGACCCTCTGAACTTGTCTCGAGGGACACCATTCAGACCCTCCCCGCCCTCTTGAACCCTCACCACATACCCGTCAAGTCTGGGTTGAGGAGCTCATCTGGGAAACCACCAAACTCAGGGAAAATGGTCCCAGTTGGAATCCTCGCTCCACATAAACATTCTGGAGATGAGGGCGGTCCTGTACGCCCTTCAGGCCTTCCAGTCCCTTCTGACAGCAGAAACACTGTTGATACAGTCCGACAACATGTCAGTGGTTTGCTACATCAACAAGCAAGGAAGCACCCGATCATATCCCCTGTTCAGGGAAGCAATGCAGGTCTGGTACTGGACAATTCAGCATGACCTACATTTCACAGCCGTGCACGTTCCAGGAGTGCACAGCATCCTGACAGACAGCCTCAGCCATTCCTTGGCTTTACCTCATAAATGGGAACTACACCAGGAAGTGGTGGAAAATCTGTTTCGCTGCTGGGGGCATCCAGAGTTAGATTTATTCGCCTCCCTATTCAACGTAAAGCTTTCCAAGCTCTGCTTGCTTGTTCAAGTGCCTAGTTTTTATCTGACTAGACATGTTATCTCTCTGTTGGACAGGGAGATACTTGTATGTCTTCCCTCCCTTCCCCATTCTGCAGAAGGTTCTGCTGAAACTTCAAGCAGAGGGGGCACAACTGTTGCTGATCGCCCCCCCCCCAGGCCCAGGCAAATTTGGTTCCCACTCCTACAACAGTTGGCTGTGGAACCCCAGTACCCCTGCCTCTTCAGTGCAATCTGTTGATGCAGGATCAGGGCAGACTGGTGCATCCGGGCCTCAGGTCCCTACACCTCCATGTGTGGTTCCTTCGGGCATAATTGCTAACCATTTTGGAGTCTCTGACAGGGTTTCCCAAGTTCCGGTGGAGGCTAGAAAGCCTTCCACTAGAGCCACTTATGCTGTGAAATGGAAACGGTTTTCCATTTGGGCAGTGTCAAAAGAGAGGGACCCTCTTTCTTGCCCAGTGCCCCAGGTGATGTAGTACCTATTACACCTATATGACTCAGGACTCAGCTACTCTTCACTAAAAGTCCACCTTTCAGCTATCTCCGCCTACCACTCCTTGGTAGACAGGAAGACGATTTCTTAGTTGGAGGTATCCAAAACATTTCTGAGAGGGATCCTCCATCTGAAACCACCAATACGTAGCCCCACCCCACCTTGGGATTTGAATTTTATGTCAGAAAAACATACTTTACCTCCCTTTGAACCAGCGATAAGCTGTGAGATGCGCTAACTCTCTTGGAAGACGCCCTTTTTAGTAGCTATTACTTCTGCTCAAAGGCTCGCCGAACTCCAGGCCCTGATG
This sequence comes from Neoceratodus forsteri, assembly GCA_016271365.2. Classification (NCBI taxonomy): domain Eukaryota; kingdom Metazoa; phylum Chordata; order Ceratodontiformes; family Ceratodontidae; genus Neoceratodus; species Neoceratodus forsteri. The sequence goes on from CM057449.1 coordinate 1,738,197,461, forward strand.
TTTAAGGAGCCTTATCTGATTTTCCACAGAAACCGTGTGGCACTGCATAAATATCCTAAGTTTCTTCCCAAGGTGGTTTCCGAGTTCACTCTGAACCAAACAGTCGAACTTCCTGTTTATTACCCGTCTTACTCTAACAGGGGTGAGGCGCTCCTGTACACTCTAGATGCACACAAGATATTGCGCTGTTACAGCTACAGGACCAAGGACATCCGTAAAGATGATCAGCTTTTTGTTTCCTTTGCCCCCAAGACTATGAGGTTGGCAGTCTCTAAGCAGTGCTTGTCCAAATGGTTGGCCAACTGCATCCATTTCTGTTACCAGAAGTATGACAAACCTCTTCCGGGAGAGGTCAAAGGTCATTTTTCCAGCGGCATGGGTGCCTCTGCTGCCTTTTTCAGGAATGTGTCCACAGTGGAGATTTGTGCTGTGGCCACTTGGAGTTCAGTCCATACCTCCACTAAACATTACAGTCTGGACATTGCCTCAAGGCGTAGGGTGGGTTTTGGCCTAGCCATGCTGCAGGGCCTTCTGTCATAGACCTGCTCCGGTCTTTTTGCAGACCTTCCTTCCTCCCTCCCGTGCTTCAGTTTTGTCCTGATCAGTTTACTGCTTGGGATTCACTCCTTCATGTTATGACCCACTGCAGGAACCCTCTCAAAGTAAGATAGTCCAGTTACGTAAGAACTTACCGTAACAGTAGATCTTCGAGAGAAGTTCCTGCAGTAGGTCATCTTTTTCCCTCCCTCCCTCTTTCCCCCAGTCTTCTGTTTGATCTTGCAGGCCTCTTTGGATTGGGCTGCAGAGATGATATCCTTTTCTCCTGTTGCACTCTATTGGGTCTCCGGTGGGAGAACTGGAAGGCGGGCGTGGGGACCGCCCGCTTATAGGGTCACACTGACGTCAGTCACGTGATGTCGGGTGGGCGGTCCCCCGCCAGACATTGCTAGTAAAGGTTTGCTGTGCAGTCCTGACACCCAAGGGCACAGTCCTACATGTTATGCCCTACTGCAGGAACCTCTCTCGAAGATCTACTGTTACGATAAGTTCTTACGTAACTGCACTTTCCATATTCACATGATCCAGCTGACCTCTCCCGGCTACAGTCATAGTACGCTAGAATAGCATCCCATTCATTTTCTATATCTGGTTATGAATGATCTGGAGCATGAAGAGGTGGAGACTTGAGAAAGGGTCAAGTTGGGATTCCAGCCAATAGATTGCTGAGCTGAGGACTTTGCTTTGCATACGCCCAGTGGACTCCACAATAGTGTGACTGCAGAAGGTGAACCACTGGTGGAACTGCACTTACAAATAAAGATCTTAGTCGTGTTGCTAAAAACTGATTAAGTCTGAAAATGGAGAGAAATGTTTAAAATGTTGTGTGCAGCTCCAGGAGGACAGTGGCCAGAAAAACTGGTAGATTATCCTTGTGCACATGGTTATTTTACTTTTATGAAATCTGATTTTAATCTTTGCATAACATTCTACAACAGTTTGGAGATGGCCATGGTACTGTATATTGCTGTTTAGCAAAACATTTCTTACTTGAATCACCAAGAGAAATAGAGGGAGGTATCATCAAGTCTATGACTAAGTGAAACAAGCCTTTGCCATTTAAACTATTGACGAATATGCTGCACAGGTTCGTGGTGACACACAACACGTGTGAATTACCATTAGGTTATTATCCCTCCTCATTACAAATGAGATGAGGCAAGGCTGAAAGGTAACCCTGCTCCTGGAGTGCCTTATTGCTAGTATGAAATGCAGTAATGTATTTTTCTTTGTTTAACAAAAAAATATAATAATAAAAAAAAAAAAACGTGAAGTATTTGCTACACTCTTGTTCCCTTAATGGCAAGATGTACCTGTGGCCGTCTGTGCTTGCAGTGGGGCAGTCACATAGTAGCCAGCCTTTCAGAAGTTTGTCTTTTCCCTGCTTTTATCATTGGAAATATATCTTTAAGGTCCCCCAAACTAAGAAACTGATTACATTTCTGCTCAGACATACTTTTCCTTCGGGGGTGAATATTTAGCAGAATCTCTATATTTACTCCAAATGTACAATGCTGCATTTTTGTTTGCCGTATCTGGAAATGTTGTCAAAAGCATATATTGAAAATAAATCTGGGACACAACATGGTCTGACTCAGGATATATCATTTATTTTTACGAGAGTGGTGGCAGAACCGTACCTCACAAGCGTACCTCACAAGCGACAGAGCCACATGTGCATTACGAAAGTCCTGCCCCAGAAGTGATGACTGTCATATTTTGAATGAGACCATTGTGTGTCCAATTTATACAATGTATTTTAAATTGCAGAGCTTTCAGATTCTTATTTGAATGAATATTTAAGTGTTTCTGTTTGATTTCACTGCTCTCTTTTTTTTAGTGCAGCACAGGTCATTGTGATGTCATTATGGCACAGTGCAAGCTGCGAGCTCCTTTGTGACTAACCAAAAGTAAAAATAAAGGCTAATGACACACCTAACATTGAAATAAGTTATTTGTTTTATTTAGAATGGTTCAGTGGATACAATAAATCATTTATCTGAAAGGTTTGACTCTTATCTACATTTTATAAATGTATTATTTTCTGTCCCTCATATACACATATAGGCAGCATGTGTGCATGCACTCTTAAGAGTTTCAGCGCATACACACACACACACACACACTCAAAAGAGTTTCTTCAGCTATACATATTTTAAAAAGAGGAGCATAATAAAAAACCCAGTGCTCTAACTAATGCAGAGAAGTTTTAATGTACTGTGACTTTTCCTGGGTGGTCCTTTCCTTTAAAGATCAGTAGACAAGAAAACGTGCTTTGTATTATTTTTACTGCCGAGGTGTATTAATAACATATTCTACATTTAAAAAAATGATGCAGACATGTACAGTTAAACTGTGTTTTTGCGACTGCTGTCTCTGCTCTGAGTCACTACACTCCGTTGGAAACCACATGCTGTCATTTGAGTTTCAGCGCAGTTTTCATCCTACTAAAAACAGGCAAATTAAATACTGTGGTGCATAAAAGATAATCATGTCACTATAAATGTTATCCTATTACTGTTTTCTTAAGAAAAATGTGTCATAAAGGTCTGGGATAGAAATAGTTAAAGTCCAAGGACTAACATGACATCATCAGTGTATTGCGTGCCTCCGAGATTGGGAAAAAAGCATCTCTGAAAAAAGCCTGGCCTCACAACTCTGTGGTAAGTCATGCTATTACCAGTAAAAATTAAACAATCCATGTGTTACATTTCCAATGATGTTTGAAGAACTGTAAACAAACTGATTGAAGAAGAAATAGTTTGTCAGTCTCTTATCAAAGTGGCAAGTCTTTCCCAGCAAACTTTCTTAAGGAAGTTTTCAGGACTTGGGGCCAGATATTCAAAACTTTGCACTGGGCTCAAACCATTTGCACCGGGTTTGCACGGGTCCCCTATATTCAGAAGACCAAATAGCGTGGGCAAACTGCATTAGCGCAAGGCCAAATTATAATGTATGCACCGTGCAAACAGAAGGGGCATGTATATGAATACAGGCGCTATGGTATATTCAGTACATTAGTGCCATGAAGTGTGCTTATGCGACTTTGTGCAATACTTTGAGCAGCACAAATTACTACTCAGAAAAAGGTAGTCTTAACTCTGGGCAAAACAAGGATTGGGGATGTGGACACAGGAGCAACAGGCAACATGACCACAAGCAACATCAGTATCATGTGCACCTGATGACTGCAGCCAGTGAGGAGGCAGAGAGGGCAGATAGCCACTCAAGGCCACTCTATATGCTGTGGAAGAGACTTGCTACACACACATCCAGTCCCCCCATAGGGGTACACCACTACAATCCAGCACACACATGCAGCACTGGGGGAATGGAGGGTACTGAGGGTGAATGTACAGGTGGCCAGGCTGCACCACATACTAAGTGCTGCCACACAGCTGGGGCCATCCACACTGTGCACATGTACCAGTGATGGGAATGCCCCTGACATCAGTGTTCCTGTATGATGGTATGTGTCTGCCCCGGCACATACCGCATACCTGTCCAGGCTCCATGTCACACATGGCCAGCCAGGTGTATGTTAGTGTGGGAATCCCATGCCACTGGTGCAGTGTATGTGGATCACAGGACAGTATGACTGTGGTGTCCACTGTCAGAACACACCTGTCAGCCGTGCATGTCACTGTGTGGATAGCAGCAGTCATTGTTGCCTGACACCATAGGCATTACTGTGTCCCTCACAATGCCAGCTACTATGGTACTGTACTATCTGATACACACTGTAGCAGAAATAACACTATGTCTATGGCATGCAGCACAACCACCCATTCTTGTGGTGCTAGTCCCCTGGCCCACAATAGTCTGTGCTTCTGTGTCCAGTCCCAGCCTGCAGCTACTGAACTGTTTATCATGTCTGACATACAGGTGGAGCTGTGAGCGCACCCAGCCTGCAGCTACCAATCTGTAGTTCCAGTCTGGCATACAGGTGGAGCTGTGTGCACCATGTAGTAGCGCTGTGCAATCTACATGGTAATACATGCAAAGCAGGCCATAATGAGATGCTGATGTGGCTGTTTGCTCACAGATTGCCTAAGCAGGCTCATCTGCATATAGGAACTTTGAATATAGCAAACTTTAGAGCCGGGCTAATGTGCTAGCGCTGGGCAAATGAGTTAGCCATGGGCAAACTGTCAAAACCATAGCACAGTTCTGCTGTGTTTGGTCTGCAATGTTGTTTGCAGTTGTTGTGCACCACTTCATTGCTGTCACCCACATTGGCCACCTACTGCAACTCTGCCTAACTCTACCCCTGTGGGCACTGGGCTGCTGTTGCAGGTTGGCCTTCCCGATTGCTATATTCACAGCTGTCTTATTTGCCGGGCTATTTTTCAGGGGTTGACCTTAACTTTTTTTTGCACTAGCCAGCAGGGCAGGACAGGTCAGTCTAAAATTGCACTAGCCCGCAGTGATTTGCACTAGTCCACAGTCAGACTCATCATGTGCTTTCTACTCACAACACAATGAATAAATGTAGAAAGCAGTGCAGTTTAAAAATGTATTTACATTTATGCAACGATGAAGTAACACACAAAATGACCAAATGACCAATTGTTTCAAAATATAAACATTCTGTGACTCATAATAAATATCAAGACAACCCCCCACAAATGTTCTTTTCAAGGATTGACATGACATGAGGTTCAGATTTGTGCATCTTCATCTTGGGAGTCAGAGAGATACTCAGTCACACTACTAATGTCACTCACATCACTGTCACAGTCAGTGTTACTGTCACTTTGTGAGTCTGCTGAATAGTCATCCTGCTGTCGTGCCACAACTGTTCCAGTCTATGGCCGTCTCTTCCTTTGTCTCCCACTGTTCCAAAGGCAGATTACTTCTTGGGGATTGAACTTGTCAATGTCTGTGGAATTCATTTGTACCACCATGAGGTCCATCACTGAGTCCGACTGTAGCTTGGAACGTAGGTTGGACTTTGTCAGCTTCAGCAGGCTGAAACTTCGCTCTGCCTCAGCTGAACTTGCAGGCAGTGTCAACAGAAGATCCATAAGAGCTAGGATGTTGGGATACTTCTGTTGGTAAGCAGCTTTCACCCTCTCCCAAGTCAGACTGTGAATCTGCTCAAATCTGGAAAATAAAAGAAAGGCAAATGAGAAGCATTCAACACACTGACAACTTACATACATATTAACTTTCTTTCTCCATAAATAAGGCAATAAGTTCTTTAAACATACATTCAACTCAGAATTGACAAAGAAACATTCACATACCTTGCATACAGTTTGGATTTCAACATAGTCAACTCTGTTTTTTGTTTTTTTTTTGGAGGTCCGTCCTCCTTCAACCTAGTCACGGCCCCCCAGAGCTCCCACCACCTGCCCATTTGCCGCCCCTCCCGGTCACCCCCGGCTTTTCCCCTGAGGCGGGGCCACTGCACTGGTACCCCTAGCTCCAGTGCCGCGGAACCAGTAACTAGTTGGGAGTGCGGTGGCAGGGGTGAATTGAAGCCCCCAGGGAGGCTTCACCTAGACGGAGGACCTCCCCCTCCTTCTTTTTCCTCCTTTTTTAGTTTCTCCCTCCCGGAGGCGGGCACGTGCAATGACGCCAGCATCTGCCCCATCTCCTCCCCCCCTGGTGTAAGCGTGGCAGCGCGTGAGCCCCCAGCCTCCGCCAGGGGTCCCCAGTGCTCCGGATGCTGCCCCTACCCTCCCCCCGGGGAAGGCGAGCAGTCCATAGGACGCTCGATCCCTCTCCCCCTAGCCAGCCCTCCGACGACTCGGGTCCATTCCTGAACCCGGGTTGCTGGCGTCGTAAGCGGAAATCCCACCGCTGCGCCGACGGGCCGAGTCCACTCTGTTTTGATCATGTCTGTTTTCACAGTAGCACCTTCTAGGACTGGTTTGTAGTGTTCTACAATCAAGGCCACTTCCTGGTTTCCAAATTCTGAAACACCCCCCAAAATAAAAATATTAGATTTTTTTTTTGTCCCTGCCATCCCATGCCATTCCCAACACAATTTTATAATTGCCCACCTTGCTGACTGTCCTTGTCTGGCCATAGGGTGAAGCTGGCAACTGTTGCAGCACGTAAAAGCTGTGGGCTTGCATCAAGGAAATGATCCTGCAGACTTTCCTCCAAACTTTTGAGTACCTTTTTGTGGACAGCAGGGATATCTGAATTCCCTACCAGTGTTTGTCCATGCAGCTCTGTGACACCCTCCACTTGTCGTTCCTTTGGTCCAGGCCTAAAGGAGAAAAAAAAAGGAAATACATTGAAAAATACTACTAGGCTAGCTGCTAGCAGATCATGCTAGCAGATCATTGCATCCTTCTTTAGCTCATACCACAGTACTCACCTTGTATTATATGTTTTTAAAGTTTCCAGGGTTGACTGCATAATTGCAAACACATCAGCTACAGTTGCATCCCTCTCCTGGGCCACACGGGATAGAACTGAAAGAACACCGATGACATCAAACATAAAGTGTGCAAATTTCATGACATCTGCCTGCCAAAGGATCTTCAGTATGCCTGCAGCTTTGTTCATCTGCTCCAGATTCACACCCTGCCTTTGCTGCATCTGTAACACAAAGCAGAAACATTAAAAATGCACAACAAAATGCACACAAATTAAAACTACATGTCATATATTTACAGAGAATCATGTAAAATGTACCTGAGTCATGTGTAGAACTACAGCAGGACACCCCTTCAGTAGATTCTGCAGAGCTGTCTGGAGGTGAGGAAGCCATCGTGTGCCACCAACTGTAGTCGGAAGTAAAGGACGCATCTGTAGTGCTTCATAAGTTCTTTTAGTTTGCTCCTATTTAGCGGTGAGTTGTGGTAGAGGCAGAACACATGCAGCAACAGATTGCTTAATCTGTTATGAATGGGGATGGTTTTCAAAGCTCCCTTGTAGGCCAACTCAAGGCGATGGGCAAAGCAGTGTACTGATTGCAAGGCTGCATTTGTTTCAGGAGGGTAGCTACCCCATTGGACCTGCCGACCATCACAGCTGCTCCATCACTGCCAAAACCTACCAGTTTTCTTGTCCACCCCTCAGCTGGTATATTGAGCTTTGTTTCCACAATTTTTTGTATAGCCCCTTTTATTGACTGGGCATCAGCCTTTGCCACAGTCTGCAGGCCCACCAACTGGTTACACACTTTGCCTGTGGTGGCAAACTGCACATAGACAATTTCAGCCTCTGTAACAGAAGAGTCAGCGGTGCCATCGCTGATGAGGGAAAGGAACTTTGTGCTGTTTATCTTCTCTCTCAGGGAGATCTGTTCCACCTCTGCAATATAGTGAATGAACGCGTGCATATTGTCATTTCAGTATGTTGAGCGAGGTCCAATCCTTCATATCGTCCAGACTGCACATCCATGCAAAGTCTCTGAAGGGACGCCCTTTCTTTGCAATGGCGTGACAAGTCTGGAATAGTTTTTCCAGCCGATCTAGAGTTGCCTGGTTCATAGCCTTCAGCATGTGCTCTGCAGTGCTCGTGCCTGGGATGGCGGATGGCATACTCTTTTTTTTGGCCCCTAATGTGACATTCACTTATGCCATGTGAAGTAACAGATTCCAGTCTGAAGTTGTCAGTTCCATGGCAAAATTATTTTATTTCCCTTGCCCGACTGCAGATCATCATGCTTCACACACAAATTACAAAATATCACATCTTTACTGGCATTGTATCTGAGCCATTCATATTTTTCTAGCCAGGCTGTCTGAAAGCAACGGCTTCTCTTACTTCGATCATATTCCCGATCCCTAATTTTTTTCTCTTCTTCTGTTTGCTTTCTTTTATTATCAGCTGGATTGCTCACTTCCTTGAAGTATTTCCACATTGTACTAACTCTCGTTGTTATGGATGGCGCAGGTCTGTGTATTAAGTGTCTGTGTCTTTTTTGACTGACTTCCCAACTGCAGACCCCTGCCCACACCACTCCCTTACACTGACTTTGGTGAAGATTCTATGATGTACAAAAAAAAATAAAAAAAAAATTTATAAAATAAAAAAGATCAACTATTACTGCTAGCTCTATAAAATGATAGAACCTCACTACAAAAACACCGCCCCAAACTGTGCAAAACATACCAGGATACCACACTTTGTAAATGTAGCCAAAATTATTCAACTAAGCAGTACATTTTAGGTCTGAAATGAATTGCTCTGGCAGTGGCACCCCAAAGCATTAGCTCCGCAACATAATAGAAACTGAGGAAAGAAGCTGTAAAGCAGAACACAATGTAACTAGCCAATGTGACATGTACTGTTTTGCAAAATGCAAAATATATTTAATATCAGATGAGAACAATGGCAAATCCAGACCAGAAGACGCTTTCAGAGAGTTCCCCACTGCCCCCACGCAACCTCAGAAAGCCCCAAACAGCTGTGTTTTAAAGAAACACACTTACCTGAGCTTGGCATAATCAAGGTTTGGAAGCTGCGAAGAAAGACTGGCACTGACAGTTTGCCCTCAGCCCCACCCCCCACACAGAACTTCAGAACAAAACACCACCCTGCTCCCCCACGACCCACACACTCAAACATGAATGAACTAAGCAGCACATTTTGTGTAGAAAAATAATTGTTCTTCTGGCCCCACAGTAAGCCACAAACTTGCTTACACCCACCTACTCAAGCCACATGCCAAGCAGCCCCACGACAAGCTACAGATGGAATTCAGCAGGAAATGGTAAAATTAAAAACAGCAGTCACCCTATCACTACACACTTGCAGCAGGCATGTTTGTTGTTCTTCCTCCCCTTCCCAACACCACCAACCCCGTGATCCCCTCCATCACAATTACTTGGATTTTCATGAAATTCATTCAGCAGAAAATGGTAACAAATTAGAACAACATTATGACATGACCAGCCCCACAGTAAGCCACAGTAGCCCCCCGCCCCCCGTTTGCAGGCAATGAACAAACAGAAGAGAATATATGGTAAAATTAGAAATTACACCCAGCACCCCTTACAGTTGCTGGGCTGGCTTTAATGGCAAGAAGTTAGCTTAACAAGCAGCGATTAGCAATCAGAGGGATAGGCAGTAAAAAAAAAATCACACAGTGAGCACAGCTATTCCTGTCCTGAAACCTGCCCACCACAACAATGTTGCCGCCCAAAACCTCTGAAAATAAATGAATGACCGTACCTGTCTGACCCTGGCATTCTTCGGTAGCAGTCGAGTGATCCAGCTCCCATTCTGCCCCTCTGATTTTCAGATCCACAGCCCCAGAGGAGAAGATCAAATGCCAAACTTCAGAAAACAGCAGTCCCAAGTCCCGAAACTGATTTGGACCGTACGCTGCCGCAACCTCCGTAGCTGAGCTTCCGCTGCATGAATCCCCGAGATCCTCCGATGCCAAAGAGTGTTCGCGACGCTGACTGCCCTCAATAAGTTTGCCACCAGCCTTCTGCTTCAAATTTGCAAATCTTCTTCTGCGGTTTGGCGTTTCGGCATCCCAAACGCCACCCTTTATTCCCCATTCCAGCACATTAAGCCCCTCCCCAGCCATGCTTGCTGCCAATGACAAGGCTCAACACTGTACTGTACAAATTGCCCAATCCCATTATCAGCCTGCCCATCCACGTCACCATGCTCTTCTCTTCTCCTGCCCCTACTCCCCACTGCTGCTGCAGCTCAAAAGACAATTGGTAGCCTCTGCTCTGTCATCGGCTCCCAGTGCTGTTCCGATTGCATTACAATTGCTTCGCCCTCCCTGCCGGCTTGTGTAACATTAGGGCTGCTGGGCTAGCCAATCGGAATATCGGGCACAAACTTTGCTAGCCAATATGCTGCCGTAATACAAGCTGGTTGGAGAACTTGCCCTTGGTGTAATTTTGCTGGGTGCACCGCAGAAGCTGACGTCAGACGCCAAAACCACACTAGCCCACACGGACAGGTAGGGAGGCATCTGCAATCTGCACTATGCCCCAGACTAGTAATTCTATGTTAAGGTCGAACCCTGCTATTTTTGTACTGCACTCTCAACCCTATTTGCACAGCTTCGTTTGCATGCTATATTTGACTGATTTAGCCCCTGGGCTATTTATCTAAATATAGCGTGCAAATGGTTCTGGGCTATTTTTGCATGCCATACAGTGCTAATTTTGTCCCGGGGATAAGTTTTGAATATCTGGCCCTTGATTTCTATTGACATCAGGTAAATTGTATGTGTTAATACCCCTGAAACAAGTAGCCAGCTCACAACTTATTTGCAAAAGTGTCTGCAATTATATGAACACAAGATGACATGGATGTGCTTATCACAAGATTTTATTAGGTATTCATTCACTCTTTAATTTTCTTCATTTGTTTATTCTGTTGTTTTGAGGCATGATTAGCCTAAAGGTAGCTTTCAACAGATTATTGCTGCTTAATCCTACATTTTATTAAAATCCAAATGTCTGGATCAGAATATACAGTATAGTTCTCATCTAATTAGCATCCAGGTTAACAGATCAGAATATACAGTCTGTCCCCCCTCCCCATCAGGTAGGAAAATAAATGTTTTGGCAACATGAGAAAAATGTATGAAGTTGGTCACTGAGTATGCTCAGGAATGTATTTCACTAATTTTGACTGCAGTGAGCATATTTAGATATTTATGCTCACATGTGAGAAGCCATTTATTTATTTATTTTTGTTTCAAGTAATCATTGGTCTGATTAGCTGCTCATGTGCTGAGTCATAGGACAGAGGGCCACAGTTTACATTTTACATTTTTCTACTCCTCTAGCTCTTTACCAGTTCTATCAGAAAACCAACTAATCACCTGTGGTATAACTCAAATATGACATGAGTTAACTTAAGATAAATCATTCTTATCTTGGTTTGGGGGTATTGGTCTATTGCTGCTTCACTTGTGGCGTCACCACTCGTGAAATATCAACAGACCAATACTCTCTCATGAAGATAAAAATTATATCTTAAGTCAGCCCATGTCATGTCCCATATACAGTACATATTACTGTAAATATATATATATATATATATATATATATATATATATATTTAGTTATTTATATATTTTTTGTTTATTGGGTGAACATATGAGCCAAAAGCCCTTTTTCATATGTGACCCGAGACTGTTAATTACACAGTCAGGATGTAAAATATGTGCAGTTTCAATACAAGCATGTTACATGACGAGGACATCAGTTATCTCCCCCAACAACAAGCCATGTCAAAATATCATGGCAGCAATGATTTATTTTAATTTTTTGGTAACTGGGTAAGCCCATGAGGCACAAGTGCCTGTTTTCAGGGGCTATCTGGGAGCACTGGGATGGTTAAGTGACTGACTCAGAGTTCACAGTATGGAAATAGAAGTTATGGGAATCAAACCCCAGATCTGCTGGATATACCAAGCTCATTTACAGCTCAATACTCTAACCTCTTGGCTACACTGCCAGCCCAATTTAGCCTGCCGATATCACACTTCTGGTGATCGCTACCTGATGAAAGAAAATCAGGTAAATCCCATGGGGTGGAGGGGATACACCCCACTTATGGAACAGTTGGCAGGGCAGCTTGCAGTAACGTTTCATGAGTCTATACATGCAAGTGTGGTGTCAGTGGCACAGGATGTGGCCAGTGTGGTTCTCATCTTCAGGAAGGGGCAAGGCCAGATCAGGGCAACTACAGGCCAGTCAGCTGGAAATCAGTGCTAGGCAAGGTCCTGTAATCCATTATCAGGGACTAAATAATGGATTATTTGATCAAGACCAAGGTTCCCAACTCTCTCGGCATGGCTTTATCATCCCAAACCAACTTGAATATCTTCTTCAAGAGGTTATCCAGGGTCTCACGGTCCGTCTGGACTTCAGAAAGACCCTTGACACTGGAGCATTATAAGATTGTAGTCTAAGTGCACCAGTGCAGTGTACACCTGGCATACTGTACATAAGATGGATTGCTAGCTAGCTTGGGGGCAGGAAGTAGAGGGCTGTGGTGGATGAGAGAAGGTGTTTAGTAGCATCCCTCAGGAATCAGTGCTGGGGCCACTGCTATTTAACATCTTCATCAGCAGTCTGGAAGCTGGGGTCTCCAGCAGGCTGCTGATGACACTAAGATGGTTGGTGGGGGTGTAATCCTTTGAGGATGGGGATGAACTTTAGGAGGACCGAAACAAGCTGGGCAACTGGTTGGACTCCTGGAGTTTTAGATTCAGTGTTGCTGAATATAAGGTGCTACACATGGAGAGAACAAACAGGTGGGACCTACACACAGTGTGGGACTCCTCTTGCTGCAGTGGAGGAGGACATGGACCTGGGGGTCATGCTAGGCAAGGGGCTTCAACAAGACAAGTAGTGTACAGCTGCTGTCTCGAAGGCTAGAAAAATGCTAGGGTGCGTCAAAAGGGGAGTGACCAGCAGAGCAGTGGAAGTAATCCAGTCACTTTGTGAAACCCTGGTCATGCCCCACCTGGAGTACTGCATTCAGTTCTGGGCTCCCCAAACCAGAAAAGACACTGAGGGTATGGAGAGAGAGAGTGCAGTGCAGGGTCATATGAATGATCAGGGGTGTGGAGGACAAAAGTTGTGAGGAGAGGCTGGAGGGCCTAACATGTTCACCCTGGAGAAAAGGAGGCTGAGATGGGAGACATGATTTCTGTCTTTCGCATACTGTAGGGTATCAACAGGATTGGATATGTCTGATCTGGTATGCTCTAGCAGGATGCAGGGACATATCCCGAAGCTCAGAGGTTCATAACATTAGGAGACACTTCTACTCCCAGCGGGTGGCAAACCTATGGAACACACTACCAACACTGACAGTGGATATGAAGACATACAGACCTTAAAGGTAAGCCTGTACACAAACGTTTGCTTACCAAGGGAATCACCGTGGGTAGGAGAATGGTGGAGAATCCTTATAAATGAGTACACGTGTGCACAGCATGCTGGCTAATCCCTGTTTATAAAGCTGAAGGGTTGGACCTGATGAACGTAGAGCCCTTCTGACCTTAAAGTACTGCTACCGTGTAACATTAAGATTGCACGATAATATCGGAACAGGACATTTTATTTTATACCAGTGCAACATCATGCAAAAATGAACTAACTTGTTTTTTTTATATACCAAGGCACGGCAAGAATAATTTACACCAGTGTGGAACACACTCACTATTATTTTGTTCAGCAAAGTCAGAGGAGGGTAATTATTTCTTTGAGCATTGATTTTCACAGGTGCTGCATAAATATTTTCTTCCCACAGATCCCCTGTTGTGGGAGGGAGTGATTTACAAACTGTAGCCTTGTTTGCCTACATATGCTTTCCTGTGGTTGGAGTCTGCTTGCATCAGCATTTGGCCTTATTCATAGCAGTTTGCCTACTGTATTACCTAATGTGCCAGACAGCAAGTCAAACTACTGAAAAATGCAGATCAAAAAACTTTTGAGGACATCTCCCTTCATAGCACCACTCCTTTGGAACTAAGCTGTCAGCAACAGGACCACTCAAAAACTTTTTCTTAGTTGGGGTTCTCCCTCTGAGGTATGTCTGTGTTTCCTATATAACGTGGGCTACCCCATACCTGCTCAAGTTTTTATCCTTGCCACCAAGAGCTCATTGGATCATGGAAAATACTTGTGTCAAATTGAGTCAATGTTATTTCTGTTTATTTTTTTTTTGCTACAACATTACTGCGTGTCGTCATCACTTCCTCCTAAGAAGCCTCTGCTTTTTTATGTTTGCTTGCACACATGTGCAAGAAACAAAGTGCCATCATCGGAGTTTTTGGAGGTGTGTCAGCCCTCTTCCAATTCAGTCAGTGTGTTTGCAGGCACGGCCGCAGTTCTCCAATGCCTGCTGGAGCTGTCTATGACAGCTCCAAAATGCAGTGGCGTACAGTTGAAAGGGGGAGCTACGCTTCAGTGAGCAGTGATCAGATATCGCCTGCTCATGCACTCTGCTCCTGCACACACACACACCCTGCTGCCCACGCCCCCCCATCGCGCACACTGTATAGTCAATCCCGTTGGCTGTGCTCGCCTCCCGAAACACAGTTTCATATGCCATGCTAGGTGCCCACCCCAGCATGGCTACACATCGTGACAGCCGAGGGTGCCCAATCCTCTGTCGGCTCCACTGCGTCCCCCGAGTACAGGGTGCCACACTGGGAGCCTACCCCAGCGTGGCAACAGATGCCATGGCCAATGGGGTGCCCAATCCCCATCAGCTCCACCCCCAGTCGTCCTGCCACGCTGGGGCCCACCCAGCTTGGCAAACATCCCGCGTCACCGTAATTAAAAAAACCTGAAAATCGAAGCGGTCCTCGGTGTGCCTGCCCGCGCCCACCACGCGCACCCTGCCTCCCCACACCCCTCACCCCATACTTACCTCCGAGCTCGGCGCAATGATCTTCGTGACCAGGAACACGCCTGCACTCGCCAAAGCGACCGCGAACTGAGGAAATGCCGGTAAGCTGTATAATGGGATTGATAGGGTTTTTTCAAATTTATTGCATATCTCAGCCATTTTTGGGAATTTTTGCACCAAATTTTCAACATGGGGTTTTTGGGACCCCTTCTCATGAATGCTTTCACTGTCATGGCGTTACTTGGGCCCGAAGGGTGATTTCGCAGCCACTGCATGAAATCACCTTTCCGGAATGATTAACAAAACGACACTGCCAGTGCTCATAAGGTGGGCTCTCAAAAAGCCTATTTTGCAAATTTGGTGGAAAAATTCATAAAAATGACTGTTTTACGAGCGTGCATTGCGCAGTTCCTATGCACACTCTTAAGTTTGCGAATTTTCAATATTTTCACTCCAGATTTTAAACATTGTCATTTTACCACACCTTCTTATGAGCAGTACAGCTGTCATTTTTCACATCTCACCCAAAATGTGTTTCCTCCCATGTAGCACACAATGGCGCAGCCGGTGTGCAAAATCAATGTACGGGACACATTAAGAAAATCACAGTGACACAGTTCATGAGCAGAGGTCTTAAAATGGCTATGTTGAAAATGTGGTGAAAAAATTCCTAAAAATGACTGTTTTACGAGCGTGCGTTCCACAGTTCCTATGCACGCTCGTAAGTTTGAAAATTTCAATATTTTCACTCCAGATTTTCAACATTGCCATTTTACCACACCTCCTTATGAGCAGTACAGCTGTCATTTTTCACATCTCACCCAAAACGTGTTTCCGCCCATGTAGTGCACAATGGCGCAGTCGGTGTGACACTGTTCATGAGCAGAGGTCTTAAAATGGCTATGTTGAAAATATTGAAAATTTGCGAACTTACGAGCGTGCGTAGGAACTCTGCAACGCACGCCAGAAGTTCAAGAAATTTCACCCAGATTTTCAACATTGCCATTTTACCACACCTCCTTATGAACAGTACAGTTGTCATTTTCACATCTACCACAAACGTGTTTCTGCCCATGTAGCGCACAATGGCGCAGTCGGTGTGCGAAATCAATGTATGGGACACGTTAAGAAAATCACAGTGACACTGGTCATGAGCAGAGGTGTTAAAATGGCTATGTTGAAAATTTGGTGAAAAAATTCCAAAAAATGACTGTTTTAGGAGCGCACGTTGCGCAGTTCCTACGCATGCTGGCAAGTTTGCGAATTTGTAATAATTGCACACCAGATTTTCAACAGTGCCATTTTACCGCACTTCCTTATGTGAAGTACAGCTACCATTTTTCACACCTCGCCCAAAATGTGTTTCCGCACATGTAACGCACAATGGTACAGTTGGTGTGCGAAAACAATGTTTGGGACAGATTAAGAAAATCACAGTGACACTGGTCATGAGCAGAGGTCTTAAAATGGCTATGTTGAAAATTTGGTGACAAAACTCCATAAAATGACTGTGTTAGGAGTGAGCATTGCGCAGTTTCCATGCACCCTCGTAAGTTCATGAATTTGTAATATTTTCAGTCCAGATTTTCACCAGTGGCATTTTTCCGCACCTCCTTATGAACAGTACAGTTGTCATTTTCCACAACATGGCCGAAATGTGTTTTCACAGTTTCAGCACAGAAATGCATGGTCGCTGTGGGAAATCATTGTTCGGGACAGATGAAGAAAAACAAACTGACACTGTTCATGATCGGAGGTCCCAAAATGCCTGTGTTAACAATCTGCTGTAAAAAAATCCCCAAACTAGTTACATTACGGGTGTGCGTTGCACAGTTTCTACACACATTCATGACTTCACCAGTTTTTTTAAGATTTTCACAGCAGATTTTCAACATTGCCATTTTTTACACCTCCCATGAACAGTATCGCTGTCATTTTTCACATCCTGTTCAGAATGTGTTTTTGCACCTGTGGTGCCAAATGCCATAGTCACTGTGCAAAAGCAGTATTCAGCTACCAAACTGATATTGCCACTGTTCATGAGATGGGGGTCGCAAAAAAAAATTTTGAAAATTTGGAGTGAAAATACCAACGAATGCCTGAGGCGTTAGGGTTTCCGACCATAACGCCCCACCCTGTAGAGAATGACAGGCATCAGGGGTGTGACTTGCGATTCTTGCCTGTCATGCTCATACCATTCCACCCCTACCCACACCCTGCAGCCAGTGAGAGGCATCAAGGTGTGCCTTGGACTTTTCGCACCCAAACTTCACCCCATTCTCCTATACCGCACCCATCTCACCATATTTCCTGATGGAATGGGGTGCACATAAGGGCTAAAGACCCCAAGGCACATCATAGAAACATAGAATTTGACGGCAGATAAGGACCGCTTAGCCCACCCAGTCTGCCCATTTCCCTACCTGCTGGATAAGCTGCAGATCCTAGTTAACCAGCAGCCTACTTCTTCCTAACCCCACCCCCCAGAATTGCCTTATGACTATCCCATGCATGCTTGAATTCCCCACTGATTATGACTCCACAACCTCCTCCGGAAGGCCGTTCCATGCATCCACAACCCTCTCTGTGAAAAATACTTCCTAAATTACCTCTGAGCGCCCCCCATCTTCAAATTGTGCCCTCTTGTTCTTGCACACCTCTTTTTTTGAAAGATGCTACCCTCTTGGACTTTGTTGATTCCCTTGAGGTACTTGAAAGTTTCTATCATGTCCCCCCTCTCCCTTCTTTCCTCGAGGCTATACATATTAAGCTCCTTAAGTCTCTCTTCATATGATTTCCAGTGCAGACCCTGCACCATTTTAGTTGCCCTCCTCTGGACAGCTTCCATCCTGTCCATGTCTTTATGAGATTGGGTCTCCAGAACTGCACACAGTACTCAGATGGGGTCTCACCAGCTGTCTGTACAGAGGGATAATAACTTCCTGTTTTCTACTGGTGATGCCTCTCCCTATGCATCCCAGTATCCCCAACCCTCCTTGCTGCCCTCACATTGCTTGCCCATCTTTAGGTCATCTGATATGACTATCCCCAGGTCCCTTTCCATTCTTGTTGTTGTTAGCCACCCCCCATTGTGTACTCTTCCCCTGGGTTTTTGTTTCCCAGGTGCATTACCTTGCACTTCTTAGCATTGAATCTAAGCTGCCATACATTTGACCATTCCTCTAACCTTGCCAAGTCCCTTCTCATCCTTTCCACCCCACCCTGTGCATCAACTCTGTTGCAGATCTTAGTGTCATCTGCAAAGAGACATACTTTTCCTTCCAGTCCTTCTGCAATGTAAACTTATAAAGACATTGAAGAGGGCCGATCCTAATACTGAACCTCAGGTACCCCACTAGTAACCCTCCTTTCTTCTGAGTGGACTCATTTACTATAACTCTCTGTGTCCTATTCTCCAGCCAATTCTTTACCCAGGCTGTCATCTTGGGACCCACTTCCAGGCTGGCTAACTTGTATATTAATCTTTTGTGTGAGACACTGTCAAATGCCTTGCTAAAGTCTAGGTAGGCCATGTCCACAGCCCTTCCCTGATCTACTACTTTGGTCACCCAGTCAAAGAAATCTATCAGATTCATCTGGCATGACCTTCCTGCTGTGAATCCATGCTGCCTAGGGTCCTGTGCCCCTCTGGCCTCTAGATACTCGACAATTCTTTCCTTTAGAAGTGATTCTATCATTTTCCTTATCACTGAGGTTAAACTAACAGGTCTATAGTTTCCTGCTTCTGCCTTGCTCCCACTTTTGTGAAGGGAATCACATCTGCCCTCCTCCAGTCCTCGGGTACCACCCATCCTCCCATGATTTGTTAAAAGGGTAGTCAGTGGTGTCACTAGTTCTACCCTTAGTTCTTTTAAATTCTGGGATGAATCCCATCAGGCCCCTTGCTTTGTCCCACCTTCAGTTTTAGAGTTCTTTCAGAACCCTTTCTTCTGTAAATGGGCGTATCAACTTCTGTATCCAGAGTGTTACTACTGTTTGTTTTATGTATCTCCCCTCTTCCTTCGTAAATACTGAGCAAAAATATTTGTTTAGTATCTCTGCCTTTTCACAGTCTCCTCTGCCCACCCTCCCTCCCCTTTATTAAGCCTCACTATCCCTCCCTTGGTCTTCCTTCGCTCCCTGATGTACCTATAAAAGGTTTTATCCCCCTTCTTAACTGAGTTGGCTATCTTTTCCTTGGTTTGGGCCTTTGCTGTTCTGACTGCCTTACCAGCCTCCTTTTGCTTTAACTGATACAGTTCTCTGTCCTGCTCCTTCTGCGATTCCTTGTACTTCCTGAATGCTTTCTTTTTCTCTTGAACCTTCACTGCCACTTCCTTTGAGAACCATAGTGGTTTCTTACATCGTCTTTTTTGTTTATTTGCTTCACACAAAGGCTTGTTACCTCTGTGATGGCAGTTTTATTATTCCCATTGTTCTTCCACCCTCCTTCCTGACCATTTGCTTGTGCATTCCTTAGGCACTCACCCATTATGGCAAAGTCAGCCCTCCTAAAGTCCAGTACTTTTGTCTTTGTATGGCTTGACTCTATTACTGTGTTTATTGTGAACCATACTGTTCGATGGTTGCTAGTTCCAGATGGCTACCCACTTCTACATCTGTGATACTCTCTCCATCTCCATTTGAGAGTATCAAGTCTAATACTGCTCCCTCTTGAGTGGGCTCCAGTACTAGTTGTCTAAGGCATGCCCCCTGTAGGGCATCTAGAATAACTGCACTCTTCAAAGTGGCAGCTGCAACTGCACTCCAGTTAACATCTGGCATATTCAGATCACCCATCAGCAGTATCTCCCCTTTTTCTGCCATTCTAAGTATACTTTCTATCATTTCCTTGTCCATTTCCTCCCCTGAGGAAGAGTCTGTATACAACCCTGTGCGGATTGTGGTGCCATTGCTATCTCCAAATTTACCCACAGTGCTTCTTCTCCTCCTGTTTACCCTTTTGTTCTGTTGCTTTTATTCCTTCCTTTATGTAAGACTTCTCCTCCTCCTCTTTTACCCTCCCTGTCCCTCCTGTAGATAGTGTATCCTGGTATGTTTATGTCCCAGTCATGGTTTTGTGTGTACCATGTTTCTGTGACTGCCACGATATCCAGATGTTCCTCCTCCATCAAGGCCACTAATTCAGGAAGCTTGTTACCTAGACTACGGGCATTGGTGCTCATTGCTCTCCATTTTTTGATGGCTTTACCTTCTGTTGCAGCATCCCCTACTGACCGTGCTACCTTGGTCTTTTTCTCATTTAGTACCCTGTTTTGTAGGGAGAGGCTGGGATTTTTCTGCTGCTTGTCAGTGCCTCCCCCTTTGACTAGTTTAAAAGCTTGCCAATGAAGCATTTAAACTGATTGCTCAAAAAGACTTGTTCCCTTCCTGGACAGATGCAGACCATCCTGCCAGTATAGGCTGTTGTCCCTCCAGGTGGAACCCCAGTCCCCAATGAAGCCAAACCCCTGTGCTCCGCACCATTTTTTCAACCATTCATTAAACTGCATGGTGCCAATTACCCTCGCCTCACCCATGCCTTTGACAGGCAGCACCTCTGAGAAGGATACTGTGTGTGCTACTTGTCTTAGGCCCCTCCCCAACTCTGCAATGTCCTCCTGCAGTGCTCTAACCTCATGATGAGCCAAGTCATTTGTCCCTAGGTGGACAATTACGTCCAGCTCAGAATCCCTTGCAGCTGTTGTCGTGATCCTGAGGATGCGCTTCCTGTCCCTCCAAGCCATGGCACCAGGCAGGCACCTTACTTCAGTTTTCCCAGCTCTTCCCAGTTCTATCCCCCTAATAATTGAGTCCCCCACCAGGAGCTGCTTCCTTTCCTTGTGGTGTCCTC
This sequence comes from Neoceratodus forsteri, assembly GCA_016271365.2. NCBI lineage: Eukaryota > Metazoa > Chordata > Ceratodontiformes > Ceratodontidae > Neoceratodus > Neoceratodus forsteri. The sequence continues at coordinate 1,738,218,186 of CM057449.1, forward strand.
TGCCTCCTTCCTGTGGGCCTCCCCTTGTGACAGCTGTCCTCAGCCTCCTTAGTCTCCTCTGTGGGTGCATCCATAAGGGAGCTATGCTCCCCCAGAATGGTGTATGGATTGTGGAGTGAAACAACTGACTGGGTGTGCCTCAGTTCCACCATCCTCACCCTTCCTGAGCCCACTGTGGTCCAACTGCTGTGTTTTCTTCGCAATCTCTGAGGTAGTGGTGGTGGCTGTGGTGCTCCCTGGATGCAGGGTAGGGTGTGGTGAAATGGCGTGGTCGTTATGCCTGATGACCCAAAGGCACACCCCAATGCCTGTCACTCTCTTCAGGGTGGTGGTGGGGTTGGCTTCAGTTCAATACTTCGCTGCCATTCCTATTATGCAGCTCTGTAACTTCTACACTACCAATGCCAATGCCAGCAAGCAAACATTCGGCATTGACAAATGCTTGTTTCCTCTGTCAGTACGGCATCAAGCTATTTTGGCATGATGCTCACACACTTTGAGTTTGCTGCATGGGCCTCCTGCATGATGTGAAGAACTGTGCAGTTTATTATGGGTTCAACCAGGCCATGAGTAGATGTCACCAGAAGGCTTTGGAAACTTTCCTGCAGAACATGGAGGATGCCAAAAGTTTGGCTTTGGCTTCCACCCTTGGGTATCCAACTCATTTCACCAGATCTATTTCAAGAGAAGTGTGCCAGTCTCCTTGTTGGGTGGTTGTGCTATCCCCCTTGCAGGAAAAATGGCATTCCTCAAAGGAAAAGGAAAAAATAATTTTTCAGCAGAGCTTCACCACAAACACTCAGTCTCCCTTCCATTCCAGGTTACCACTAAATCCCTGTGAGGGTAAGTACCCAGCCACATCGTCTTCCCTGTCGCCGACTTGACCAATTGATATCCGCCTCTTGCAGCTGGTGCAGAATGCTGCGGCCAGGCTTTTGTCTGGGTCACCTCGATCCAGCAACATTACGCCTGTGTTGCACGAACTGCACTGGCTGCCAGTTCAGTGGTGGATCACCTTCAAGGTCAGTTTGTTGACCTATAAAGTCCTACACAGACAGGGACCATGCTACCTGCAAGATCTCTTGCATTCTTATTGCCCCCTCCGACCACTTCGCTCGACCAACGAGGGATTGCCGGAGATTCCCAGGGTATGGTTAAGAACATCTGGATCGAGGGCATTTCATTTGCAGCCCCTACCCTGTGAACTACTCTGCCTCACTGGATACAGGAGTGCCTGACAGTGGAGAGCTTTAAGACTGCCTTAAAAACTTATTTATTTCAGCTTGCATTTGGGGCTGTTGGTAACTGATTTTTATTTAAAAATTTCTGATTTTATTTGTACTTTAATATTTTAATATTTCAATTATTTATACAATACAGTGCTCTGATACTTGGTGAAGAGCGCTGTATAAATAAAGTATTTTTATTGTTGTTATTATTGCACTAACACCAAGGCTGAGGGCAGGCCCTGGTTCTCCTGCCATCTGTAATGTGGAGCCCGTTCATATGGCATCATTGATGAGACCTGTTCTGTCATCACTTTCTTTGTGACATCTCTGGTTTGCACCATTAATGCTAGTGCTATGGTTTTAGCCACTGTCTCTGAATTATTTCTGTGACTTGTGCCTTTCTTACTGTCAACAATTATGCTACTGACAGCTCAGCCATTAGTGTCAATCCTGCTAAAGTTGGCTTTTGCTTCCTCTGGGACTTCTGCACCTGACTGTGTCACCAGCATGGCTGCCTCAGCAGCCTGTGGGCTCTGTGGTCCCTCCTTCTCTACCTCAGCCTGTGGAAGAAGAGGATGAATATAATCCTGACCTTCTAGACATGGAAAAAGAAGATTATGAGGAAGAGCAGCCCTGTTTACAGCTTTGACTCTAGTTGCACTGTCTCATCCTGTTATGAAGACAACTGAGATTTATACACCTAGGTCCTTCCCCCTACTGATGCCTCATTTCTATGTGTGATACAGGACAAGCTAGGCTTTGCTGCTGAAGAAGGGGGACTCTACTTAAATGACGTATAATGTTCTGTAAGTTCCCGCTTCCACTTTCATGGTCATTCCTCCCATGTACCCTGCTTTGGTGGATGATACCAAGGCTTCCTGGCACAGTTGCAGTACATTGCATGCTGTCTCTTATGAGGCAGGTAAACAATACTCTGCTCCTTCTGCTGAAGCTTTCTACATCACCCAGCCCGATACTGAATCAGCGGTCATTGTGGATGCTCATGACGGGTCTTGGGCTCCCTGTCATATAAGTTTTTTCAAGAGTTAGCAAGTAAGTAAAGCTTTATTTGTTTAGCACACTTTATCTGAGGCTCAGAGCACTGTACAAGATAAGGACAGTGTAGCATAAACACATTATAAAAAATAAAAATAAACATACTTAAAATATAAACATATAGTATAAAACAAGCAACCAAACAGTTTCAGCTGATACAGGATATCTGCTTACTGTTAGGTACCAAATGTCTCTCTGAACAGATGTGCATTCAAGCTTCATTTAAAAGCCTCCAGCGAAGGGACCTCCCTCAAGAATCTTGGGAGTGAGTTCCATGGGGCCATTGCTGCCACTTCAAATGCACAGTGTCCTGAAGATTTAAATCAGGACCTAGGAACTGCTAGGAGGTCCACCTTGGAGGCATGGAGAGAACTTGGGTCTGTTATGGAGACAAGAAGCTGCTCAGATAGCTAGGGCCCTGTCCGTATAAGGCTTTGTAGGTCAGAAGACCTACCTTGAAGGTGATTCTCCACCTTACCGGTAGCCAGTGTAGATCATACAGAACTGGGGTCATGTGACAGGACCTCAGAAGGCCGTCAGCAACCTGGACTGTATGGAGAAGCTAGTCTTCTCATTTGAGTCCAACTCTTTGGTCTTGAGGTAAGAGATGCTGAAACCCCACAGGAGCAGATATTTTTAGCCAGGGCACCAGCACCAGCTATTGGTGTCGGTGCATGCATGGCACCATGAAGTGGGGCGCACTTACTTATAACTTTTACTGATGCTGCAACCTACCTCAGTACTGTTTTTACTGCTGCTTAGTGTGCACCATGGGAGCAGTTCACCATAGCTCAGTTCATCTCATTTCTCAGTTTCTCACTCATTATTTTCCATCAGAATGTCCAGTTCTGCAAAGAAGCACAAACATAAGGCCCTCCTTTCCATTGGTGTTCCTGTGACAGAAATTTTGCCACCAAGGACTAGCATTCCATGTGCCTTGTCTGCCTTGGGATTGATGATGCATGAACTCTTGTGATTCCTACATCTCATTTGACTGTCAGGCATTTGAGACTCAGTACCTGAAGATGGGTCATTCTGTACCCACCCTGTACCTATCTTTGTGGGTAGAACTTGAACCATGAGGTCCCAAGGTAGGCCTCTGGATCATTCGCCCAGATCCCCCTCACCACTCATCCAACTCAACTAAGGCATGGAACACACTTTCCTACCACCGTGCTGGGGTCATGATAGATTCGAAGGGCAAGCCATCAGCTCCTCCTGGGCGGCTGTTGAAGAACCTGTCATGGCCCATTTGCCCTCGACAGTGTACCCCCCAAAAATCGAAACATCTCTGGTCTTGATCATATCTCTGGCAACGACGACCTTTGGTGTTGCTTCCATTGTTGTCACTATGTGTAGTGATGACTCGGGGAGTGAGACCAATATCAGTGCTGATTCTAGAACTGACACCACCTGTGGTATCGGTGCAGGGGTTGGTGCCAAGCTCATTGACGATGTTGAGGCCGACATCAGTGTTGGGATTGTTGCCAGTTCTGGGGGAGATTCTGGGAACAGTGTCTCTGCTGCCCTTGATGTAGACACTTCTAGTGGTGTCAGCTTTGAGAGTGGTGACAGTACTGGTGTTGGGTCTCTTACTGGTGCTGGCACAGGCATCAACACTAGACTGGGCTTCACCACAGGGCCTATCCAGTTGAAGACACTCATCATTATCTCTGGAACTCCCCCTTGCCTGCGTTGGGAAAGACCACAACATGAACTCTTGTGACATCTGCTTCTCCCTCGACTGTCAGGCACTTGAAACTTAGTAGACTTGGACCAGAAGGTCCCGAGATAGGCCTCTGAACTATTCGCCCAGGTCTCCTCACTGATGAGGCATGGATTGCTCTCTTACCACCGTGCTGCAATCATGACAGATTCACTAATGGTGGTGTGGGGCAGACCATCAGCTCCTCCTGGGCAGCTGGTGAAGAACATATCATGGCCCATTTGCCCTCAGCGACGGGCCACCCAAATGTTGGAACACTACCTCTGATCTTGGTCACTTCTTTGGCAACATTGACCTTTGGTGTTGCTTCCACTGTTGTCGCCAGGGGTTGGTGCTAAGCTCATTGACAATGTTGAGGTTGACGTAGGTGCTGGGGTTGTTGCCAGTGCCAGGGGAGATTCTGGGAACAGTGCCTCTGCCACCCTTGAAGTAGACCCTTCTAGGGGTGTCAGCTTCAGGAGCAGTGACAGTACTGGTGTTGGTGCTGGGTCTCCTACTGGAACTGGCACAGGCATCAATGCTAAACTGAGCCTATGCCTCACCACAGGGCTTACCCAGTCGAGGCCACTTGTCATCTGCTCTGGGGCTCCCCCCTGTTGACCACTGTTTTGTAACTTTCTCCAAGATGGGAGTTTCTGATGTGGGAGACTCTTCCCACTCCTCCCCTAGGGCAAAGAGGCCATGAGAGACTCAAGGCTCAGTCCAGGGCATGGTTTGCTAAGATGGCCATGCCCAGCAGCCTCTGGGCTCTGTGTCGCAGGACAGTACGGTGTCTGGGTGGAGACAGTAGAGGTATGGTACAAGGAGACAGACAGGGCCCAATTCTAGTGATCCTCCCCATTCCCCATCCAAGTGGTTTCCTGGTTTCCTGTCCCTCAGAGTCCTCCTTTGAGGACAGCAAGTCATCCCTCCATATGCCTTCAGTTGCTTAGTACATCTTGTACCAGTGATTTGTGGGGGGAGGTGATGGAAGCGCTGGGTGCCCATGCTATTTCAGCCACAATCCTGTTGTCCTCTGTGCCCCTTGCTATTTTAGCCACAATCCTGTTGCTCTGACTCTGGAATCAATGGAGATCCCAGCAGCGACATCATGCATGTACGCCCCTGGCACATTGATGTAGGAGGCAACAAAAGCAGTTTAGAGGATTCCCGTTCTAGTCCTCCATTTTAAGTGACTGCCTACTTTGGTATCACTTACCTGCTAGGTTTATAGGAGAGTCATTTCAGCCCAGTTTCAGGCTTGAGGTGCTTCTGACCCAGAGAGGCTCTTAGCATCTGACTGGGCAGTACCCTCCCAACATTGATTTTAGTTGACTTGACGCATTGGGTGGGAAGGTCTTCCCCTCTGCCAAGTCAGCACTGTCCATAGCCTCGCATTTGCATCAGGCCCATATGACTATATACCATACATACATAACATAATACATACCAGAGCCATTTATGGATACAGGTACTGTACACAACATGTTCTCAGCAATGCCTACTAGCGAGTCGGTGAGGCAAGCCATGGACATTTCTAATAGGGGTTTGGAGGCTGACTCAGCGATCAAGGGCATCTATATAGCCCAACACTGGTCAAGGGTGTCTTGCTACACAATTAGGTGGCCTCCAGAATTGAAGGATCAGCTTTTTTGCATCAGACAGATGTCTTTGCATTGCCTGTCCTGGTTAGCACCCCTTGCCCATGAAAGGAGCGTAAGTCACAGTTCCAAAGGGTATACTTCACCTTACGGGTCAGTCGGGAACTGTCAGGGACTACTTCAGGTCCTGCATCTTAGGAGCCCCAACCTGATCCTGGGCATCTCTTGCTTGATCCTGACCAAGAAGAGTGCCCTTCAGGTATTCCCCAAACACAGAGAGCTGATGCTGTTGGAGCCTTGGGGTGAGCAGGCCCCTCCGTCATGTAACAGAGTTTGTTACTCTGACCAAAGAATGGGACTCTATGGAGAAGGTAGGTTCTTGAAAAATAGAGAAATTATTTAATCTAAGACTAGATTTTCCAGTATATCTTCTCCATAGAGTACCACTCACTTAACCACCTACCATCCTTAACTTTTATTGAGCCAGGGCTACTGCCTGGCAGCTCACCCCAAAAAGCAGATAGCTGTGCTGGCAGCTTACTTCTCCAGTTTTCTGTTGTCCCATCAGCAAGTACTGTAAAAAATTGGGTAGTGAATCCTATTAACTAAACCTAACCTTACTACCATGCCTCTCGTTTGTGTCCTGTGAGGTACTTCATGCTCTGCTTCTTCTGGATGACTCAAAAAAACTGCACATTGTTTGCACCTACATGCCTCCAGTTTGCTGCAAGCATGGGCTTGAGGAGTCCCTGGTTTTTCTTCCTCCGGCCACCAAAAACAATGAATTAATCTGTCTAGGTGACTTCAATCGGCCCAAACCTCCCTGTCCTTGTCTCTAATATAAGCAAGGCCAACCTAACTCAGCTTGTCTTGGTGCCTGCGTGACATTCCAGCAATGGTAATAGTCACACCCTCCTTGACTGGGTACTTACCAACAGGCTGGAGAGAATCTCTTCTGCGACCATGCTGCGGACTCCATTAGCGACCATTCACCTGTCACCTGTGTCTGGTATGCCAGCCCCCACCCACCCAAAATCATCTCCATGTCTGACTCTCTGCCCTTGACACCTCAGGTTTTCTAAGGAATCTTCAGCATGTTGACTGATCCCCATATTCATGACAAATAACATTGACTTGGCTGTGGAATACTTTACCAACTCTCTGCGCACCTTGCAGTCCAAGCACATTCCTTCCATCAAGCGCAGGGTAGGGGGCCTGCCTACCAAATGGTTAACTAGCCCTCTTCTACTTATGCTTAAAGCACGGGACAAAATCCGGACCAGATGGAAAACCTCATCTCTGCTCTCTGACTTCATCGCATATCGCTCCCTTGGTAACTCTTCTTGTAAGAAAGCGCTATGGACTGCCAAAAGCAATTACTATAGAGGCCTTCTTCACGCCACCTCTAGTAACCCAAAAAGGTACTGGGCACAAATAAACCAACAATAAGACGCTCCACGTCCCAAACCCCCCATGACTTTCTAATAAATAACATCTCCTATAACAACCCTAATACCATAGCTAATGCTTTCAGCTCACTCTTTACTGCCCTCTCTAGTTTTGATGCTGATGGTCCCTCCCTCACCACACCTCCTCCCCTTTACCTCCCCCCATCCCATCTTTTCCTGATTCTCCACCCGGTCTCCAGGCTTGATGTCCTATGAGCTCTTAACATGATGTCTCCCCATGGCAGCACAGGCTCTGTTGGACTGGAACACAGAATTCTCAAATTAGGCACGTCTCTTCTTACCACCCCCATCATACGATTGTTAAACCTCTCCATTAGCTCGGGTACTGTGCCTGTCTCCTGGGAAAAATGCCAGGGTTATCCCAGTCTTCAAAAAGGGTGATCCAAAAAACCTAATAAACTACTGTCCTATTGCGCTCCTGTCAACCCTCAGTAAACTCCTGGAGAAGCTTATCCATTGCCAGGTGTCTAACTTCATTGCCAACTTTAACCTGCAATCCCCTGCTCAGCATGGCTTTAGGCCAAACCACAGCACCATGATGGCCCTAGTGAAATTCACCAGTGACATCAAATCTGCTATGGACCAAGGCCAGCTTACTGCCTGCCTGGCCCCAGAACAAGCCAGCGGACACCTCTCGAGCCCCGACTCACGCCTGCAGCACTGGCTGAGAACCACGGTCAGCTGCCTGCACCTCCCAGCCTGCCTGGCCACTGACCAAGCCAGCGGGCACCTCTAGATCCCCAACTCGGGCCTGTGGCACTGGCTGAGAACCACGGCCAGCCACCTGCACCTCCCGGCCCGCCTGGCCCCAGATCAATCCAGTGGACACCTCTTGAGCCCTAACTTGGGCCTGTGGCACCAGCGGAGAACCGCTGCCAGCCGTCTGCACTTCCCAGCATGCCTGGCCCCAGACCAAGGTACGTTCAAAAGCTGTGGCTGAGCGCCGCCCATCGATTGGCTCCTTCCCTAGCATCCACTCCCACAATTGGCTCAAGCCACACGCCGGGAACACACCATTGCCAGTGGACACCTCTTGATCCCCGACTCGGGCTTGCAGCACTGGCCGAGAACTGCGGCCGGCCACCTGCACCTCCTGGCCTGCCTGACCCCAGACCAAGCCAGCAGACACCTCTCGAGCCCCGTCTCGGGCCTGTGGCACCAGCCGACAACTGTGTCTGGCCACCTGCACCTCCTGGCCCGCCTGGCCCCAGACCAAGGTATGTTTAAAAGCCACGGCTGAGTGCCACCCATGGATTGGCTTCTTCCCTGGCATCCACTCCCATGATTGGCTCACACCACATGCCGGGAACAAGCCATTGGTCAGCACACTCAGCCAGGCTCCATCCTCTCTGTGTCTGGAGCTGGCTGTTCCTCCTGCTAATTTGTGTCTATTGAACTGTATTTGGGAATTGTAACCTGGGTTTGTTTTGTGAAATATAGGCAAAGTGCTTAAACTGTGGGATCACTTAGCAAATGCACCTCTAAGCCTATTTCAAAAGATTTACTGTGGGGAAGTGGTTAATGGGCCCTATGCTCCCTCGCTAGCCTGTGATATTGCTTGCAGTATATAAAAATGTTTTAAACAGTGGGGATATAACCTGCAATCTGCACTGCTAGAACTGATTCTATAATTTTACTCTGGGAAAGTGGTTGGTGATAGCCCTATGCTCCCTTGCTAACATGTGATACTGCTTACAATATAGTCATAGTGATTTAAACTGTGTGGTTAATTTGCAATCTGCACTGCTAAGCCTGATTCTAAAGCTTTTTCAGTGGCAAACTGGTTAGTGAGAACCCCACGCTCCCTCGCTATTTATGTTTTTTGCGTAAAGTAATTCCTCTTCATCCACAACCTCCTGCTTTCTCTCCCCTACACCCCATCATTTTGTCCTTCTTAGTGCTAATTCTTACAACCTTCCACTCGCTGCTCTTCTCCCCCGCTCCTTCTCTTTGTGACCTCAATCGTCTGCTCTGACTAATCTGCTTTTTTTATTTTTACTACCACCTTCCCTTGTGCCATCCCTCTCCCTAGCTACTGAAACACCTCTGTCTCGCCTGCCCCCAACCCCTTCTTTACACCTACTCTCATTTTCTTTGTCCTCATGCACTGAAACTGCCTCCCAATTCTAGGTGGGCGTCTCAACCTGCAGTAAAAATCCTACTCCTAAACTATTTCTCTCCCCTTTCTTTCTGCAGCCAGTGGACACCTCTCGAGCCCTGACTCAGGCCTGTGGACCGGCCGAGAACTGCGGCTGGCCACCTGCACCTCCTGGCCCACCTGGCCTTAGACCAAGGTACGTCCAAAAGCCACAGCTGAGCATCACCCACAGATCGGCTCCTACCCTGGCATCCACTCCCACGATTGGCTCAAACCACATGCCAGGAACACGCCACTGGTCAGCACACTCAGCCAGGCTCCATCCTCTCTGTGCCTGGAGCTAGCTGTCCCTCCTGCTAATTTGTGTCTATTGAACTGTATTTTCTCCCGGCCACCTGCCCCAACCCCGACTGCTGTTCAATTAACCCAGTCTACTAAGTGTCTCAAAGAGGTACTCCCACTCCACACGGTTAAATGCTTTTTCTGCATCTGGCGCCACCATTGCCGCCCCATGAGAATTTCTGACCCGCCTCCACTGGTAAATAATAATCAGTGTACACCTAATAGTGTGTTTTCCCTGTCTACCCTTCACAAAACCTGTTTGGTCCTGATGAATCAATTTAGGGAGGAGAGGATCCAGATGAGAGGCCATAACCTTAGCCAGGATTTTGTAGTCAGCTGTTAAAAGGGAAATGGGCCTATAAGAAGCACATTTGGTGGGATCCTTACCTGGCTTAGGCAAAACTGCAATTGTGACAGGCCTTGTGGAAGGGGACAACTCATCTAACTCCAGGCTTTCAACCAGCATGTCAAACAGTGGATCCAGAAGCAAGGCACCGAACGTTTTAAAAAAGTCAATGGGGAGCCCATTCGGGCAGGGCACGTTCCCTCCTTTGAGGACTTTAAGTGCACACATAACCTCCTGTTTAGTCAAAGAAGCATCCAGCTCCAGTGAAGTTTCTAGATCTAGTTCCTGAACTGGGATGCCCCGGAAGAACGAGGCATAGTCTGCTTGGGTTGGCCCGCACTCTGAAGTGTACAATAATTTATAGAACTCCGTGAATGCCTTCACTATTCCCTCCACATCCCGCACCATGCCCCTCTGGGAGTCACTAACCCCTCCCACAATTCTCTCTGCCTCTCTCTTTTTGATCTGCCATGCCAAAAGTTTGCCCCCACAATCCCCATCAAAGTATGCTCCTGCAGTAGCAAGCAAGATAGACCTTTCCAACTGGGAGCTATTCAAGGTATTATATTGCCACTTTAGCTTTTGTATGATATTACATAGAGCTCTAGTTGGTTTGGTTTTATGGGCAATTTCACACGCTTCGATTTTAATTCTTAGCGAGGTCAGTACACTCTCCTCATTTTTCTTCCAGTGCGCACCGTAGGAGAAGGTTTGCCCTCTAATAAAAGCTTTCAAGGCCTCCCAGCAGGTCCCATGTGAGGTGTCACCCCTACCGTTATACAGGAAGAACTCCTGTATGCTCCCTTTCATACATGCTACATAGCCCTGGTCCTTCAAGAGGAGCAGGTCCAATCTCCACGGACAGGGCGGACTGGGCGCACCTGAGAACCTTAGGGTAAGACAATGCAGAGCATGGTCTGAGACCAGGACAGGGAGATAGTCCACCTCCCCAATCCCCATCAGTAATGGGGTCGACACCAGTATTCTGGCTATCCTGGCGTATGATTGGTGCACATGGGAAAAACCTGTAGTCCCTCCCGGATGGATTGGCGTGCCTCCAGGCATCAATCAAACCAAAATCTCCCTGAATTTCTTCTAAGGCTCTAGTATTTCTCAAAAGTGGCACTACAGTTGCTCTTGAGTGGTCCAAGACCACGTCCAGCACGCAGTTGAAGTCACTGCCAAGCACTCACGAGCCCTCTCACCTAGACATGTCCAGTGCCAGCCATTGGAAAAATCCTGTCTCTTCCGCAGTCGGAGCATAAACCAATCCAATCAAAAGTGTTCCTCCCCCTTTTGCATGTGCATATCTGCCCACAGAGTCCACCAGCATCTCCATTACGTCCACCCATAGGCCATGGGGAATCCAGACTGAAGCGCCTCTGGCCTTCAACAAATACGTGGAAGACACCCATGTCCCTCCCATAAATTTGCCATTTTTGGGGGCTTCCAAAGCAGAGAAATGGGTCTCCTGCAGGAGCAATATCTGCCCTTTTATTCTGCGCACCTCCACCATGATTTTCCTATGTTTCAGAATTGATTTAAGGCTGTTAGTGTTCCATGTGACCACTTTAATGTCACCCGCCATCTCTCCCATCTTCCAGACATGAAACCCCTACAATATGCGTAAAATTGCACATCCAGAACCATTTTTTGTAACACAATAAACAAGTGTAACCTGAAGAACCTCCCCTATCCTCCCCTACCTCCTCATGTAACAACATTCAAAACTACCATCCCCCTATGGCGGGTTGCGTGTGCATACCAGAATGCGCCAAGTCCAGCCTAGAGAGAGAGAGCTTGTGTCAGTATTCAAATGCTCCCCTGGGCTAGCGCCTGGTACTCCCCAAACACATCCCCAACACTATTCAACCCCCTCTTAGCCACCCATTCTCCCACTTCCCCAAACATCCCAAAGTTATCCCCCAAAAGCTGCCCCCCCACCAGAACATTCCTCCACCACCATCCCGCTCAAGGGGATCCCAGAACGGAATCACAACCTCACCCCCCCCCTTCTCCAGCAGGTAGAACAGTACCCACTAAGTACCCCACTACAAACAGCTGGCAGATAATTGGTAACACCATTTATATGGAAAGCAGTGGGATATCATAATTACTAAACGTTTGCAAAAAGCTGTAACAACAATAGAAAAAAAACTGTTAACTCCAGAACCAGAACCTAGAATACTGTAACAGTCAGTTCACAAGTAGAGTTCCAGAAAACCAGGGATTGATCTCATAGAAACATAGAAGTTGACGGCAGATAAGGACCGCAAGGCCCATCCAGTCTGCCCATTTCTTTTTCTACCTTATAAATGTGCCATCGGCCTTTGCTCTGTCAGTGACCTATCTATTCATAGTCATTTGTATTGCTCCCTTATGCCTATCCCATGCCTGTTTGAAGCCCTGCACTGTATTCATAGCCACCACTTCTTGTGGTAAGCCATTCCGTGCATCTACCACCCTTTCTGTGAAAAAGAATTTCCTCACATTCCCCCTTAATCGCCTCCCTCTAATCTCATGCTGTGTCCTCTTGTCCTGCTATTTTTCTTATATTTAAACATGTTAGACTCTTTCACCTTGTTTATGCCCTTAAGGTGTTTAAATGTCTCGATCATATCACCTCTCTCCCTCCTTGCTCAGGGTATACATATTGAGCTCCGTTAATCTGTCCTCATATGTCTTCTGATGCAGTCCCTGCACCATTTTGGTTGCCCTTCTCTGGACTGCCTCAATTTGATTAATGTCCTTGTGAAGGTGTGGCCTCCAATACTGCCGCAGTACCCAGATGGGGCCTAATCAATGTCTTGTACAGAGGGATTATTACCTCCTCTTATGACTTGTGATACCCCTACTAATACACCCCAACACCCCCTAGCCTTACCTACTGCTTTAGAGGTCTGCTTGGATGATTTTAGGTCATCAGTGATGATGATGCCCAAGTCTCTTTCTTCCTTTGTGACTGCTAGCAACTCCCCTCCCAGCCTATAAGTGGCTTCAGGGTTTCTCTTCTCTATGTGCATGATTTTGCACTTCTTTGCATTAAATCCCAGTTGCCACTCTTCTGACCATTCTGCTAGTTTATCCAGATCTCTTCTCATTCTGCCCACCCCATCTGGATCATCTACTCTGTTGCAGATCTTGGTGTCATCTGCAAACAGACAAGCCTTACCCTCTAGTCCATCTGCGAGGTCACTAATGAAGATGTTGAATAGGACTGGCCCCAGGACTGATCCCTGAGGTACCCCACTCCAGAGATAAAGTTTGAGAGGCAGGTGGCATGCTCCCCAGACTCAAATCGGAGTTAAAGTCCCCAACAATGAGGCACAAAGCTGTCCTGCTGATACCTGTGCCCCCAGACATGGTCAGGCGGTCCACCAAGGCTGTAAAATGTAGCAGACAGAAATCGAGCGCTGCCTACAGCCTCTCTAAGCAGCATAGACAACAATTAATTTTGATACTATAAACAAGGGGCTGCAGAGCAACTAAAAGCAGAACTGCACCACAGCTATGGGATGAGGACATAAGAACCCCAGGAAATGTAACCACATTATTCCATGTTTGGCTGTAGTCAGGTAGCAGCAGCTTGTGCCTTGTCCCTCCTGGACTCCTCCTCAGCAACCCACTTTTCAGCAGCTTTAGGGCAAACAAAGAACCGTGGTGCTTGTCCCGGGCGATTCTCTCTGAGGCAGGCTAGATACATAAAGTTGAACGACCATCCCAGGTTATACAACTTACTCTTAATTTGGTTAAATTTCTTGCGTTGATTCTGCGGATCCTTACTGTAATCCTGATATCAAAAACTCTCGTATTTTCAAAAGAAATGGGCCCAGCTTGTTTGGCTTTTTGCAGCACCTTTTCCTTGTCTGCATACTGGAGGTATTTAATCAGACAATGTCTCAGTCTTTCTACTGGTTTAGGTGGCTGGCCCACCTGATGCGCCCTTTCAGTTTCAAACCCCTCACAGTCCTCTGGAAGGCCCAGGTGTTTCACTAGCCATTCTTGGAGACCTTTAGCGGTGTTCTGGCCCTCTGTGCCCTCGGGGGGGGGGGGGCTCATGATGCGGAAGTTGGACCTCCATGAGCGGTTTTCCTGGTCATCAACTCACAGCATTAGCTCTGCAAGAGAGAATTTAAGCTTGTTCCTCTCCGCCAAAACCGCAGACAGAGTGTCCTCCAAAATGCTCACTCTCTGCTCCAGCTCGGCCATTTGGCCCATATGCCCCGCTGATGTTTCTGAAAGTCCCATAACCACTCCTTGCAGATGTGTAAGCTAAGCGGTGATATCTACGAAGCCAGATTTCATTTCTTACTTCATCTGCAGCAATGTAGAAGGGACCCCAGCCAAGGATTTAGTCAGCTCTTCCATGTTAAGCTCCCTACTGGCAGCTGTGGGCTTGTGATGCAAGGCCTGTTGTCTGGTTTCAGTTTCCGCTGCCTTACCCAGATTAGACGAACTTGCAGCTTCAAAGTGTAACTTCCCCTGCAGATTTTTATTCTTGCTCGATGCCATAGATCACAGGGGGATAGGTGATACATATTCTGGAGGTTCTCAATACTTTAAACAGCTTTTTAAGTCAAATTAAGGCACAATATCCAGAGGAGCTAACTAGCACACGTCTGCCATGCTTGTCAGCTAGCCACGCCCCTCGGGTAGGTCCTCTTTAAGAAAAAAAAGAATGTTTAGAAATAACTGTAACTTTCCTTTCTAATAATTTGAATACAGGTCACTATCCACACGCTGGCAGTTCTGCTAGACACTACGGAATCATTGAAAGTCTTCAAGCTGAGCTCTTCCCACAACCTGAGTGGTATACGTTCTGCCTTTGCCACGTGATGTCAGATATTTTTTTCTGCTGGAAGGAACAGGTCTCCTTCACAGCTCCACAGCATTGGAGGAATTTGAGTTTCAAGTACTTTTTTTTCAGGCAGATCTTTTGACTGTTTCAGTCTGCATTCAACATTAAAGTTGCTCCTAGGTCTTCGGACTTGGCTTCGCGATCGATGATGGAGAGCAGTAAACTGGATTTTAAATTCTGCACTCAGTATAGGCAGAAAATGTCAGCCGCAGATCATCACAACATGTGCTTGTACTGCCTATGCAATCAACAGAACACTGAAGGATGCAGTTTATGTCTGCCCATGCTGCCAACAGCCATTGAAGACCAGAAGGCTCAACTGGCATATGGTTGGCTGAAAGACTGCAAGACGTCCTCAGCAGTGGCAGGGCAACTGCTCAGCTTGTGGTCATGGAAGAAGGGGTGGTGCTGGTGAGTTCCTCATCATTTCAGTGCTGATTCTGGCTAGGGCCAGCATTCTCTGAGGAGTTCAGGGAAATGTGTATGGCTCTCCTGTCCTTCTCACCGCAGCCAAAACCATTAAAAGCCTTTCTGGCACAGGTTGTGGGACTGGGAAAGATCCTGCTGTTTCCACTCCTTTCACTCCCCCAACCACTCGGCCTTAGTTGATCTCCCTATGATTGAAGAGATGGTCAAGGGCCCCATGGTAACCCTGTTGGGTTTGTTGACCTCAACTCCAGTCGAGCAGGTGGTCAAGATTTTTCTTGAGCCTGTCAACTGGTTGTTGGAGGAGATGGATGAGGAGTCGATTTCCTAGACCCTGGTGCTCTCTGTTCTCACAGAGGAGGATGTAGCTTAATCACAACCTCTGGCTGAGCTGCCTCAAGAGCAACCTCTACCAGTGGTTTTGCCTCTGTAGTGTCTCGTGCTTATGCTGCCGAGCCGGTTGGTTTACAATAACGCACTGGAGGACACTTGTTGATGTTGATCTGGTTGAGGCAGAGATGCTAGCCGCATTCTCGATCTTGCTCAAATGGGAGGCTTCACTGTCGATGTTTCTCAACCTCCTCATCTTTGGGTGAGGAGAGGCATCAATGAAAGATGCATTGTCACTACGAGGAGCTCCTGTTTTAGAATTGGACTGCAGCTGGGAGGGGTAGGTCTCTGCCCCCTGGCTCTTCGGTCATTTGGTCTTCACTGGTCATTCTCACACCAGCCTACCCTTCTCAGCAGTCCTCTGTGTCTGCTTCTCCTCCATTTAAAGTGGAGTCACCTCCTCTACAGGCATTGTTTGGGGCTCCGATCAAGGAGTCTCACTCTGCCATCAGATTGCCAGGCCAGCTTTCGGTGGATATCATCCAGGATGAGAATACCAGAGTGGCCCATTGTGGCAAATGGTCAGGAGCTGTCTTCAAGGAGTCCTCTGACTCCAAAGATGAGGCATTGATGGCTTTGACCAGGACTCTTACTTTTGATCCAGAATCAGTTAAAGAGCTGACCACCAACCATGGGCCGGTGTACATTGGAGATCAGGTCCAACTTAGGTCAGATTCTATGAAGGTTCCCTTAGAATCATTCCAGAAATGGGTTAGGTATCCACTCACTGACATACTGGGCAGGGATGAATCACTGGGGTTTGCCTTTCCCTTGGCTGAGGCCATCTTGGGACTGGCCCCAGAGCTTTGTCAGCATCCAGCATCCTACCTGGCACCCTCCACGTGTATGGTCCGCAAGTATGTTATCTCAGTGGGTTCCGTTTCAAGGTTTTCCAGGCACCAGAGAGCTTGGTTTCAGATTCTGTGTTTCATAAATCGGGGGGCTAAGGGGATGTGGACAACCTCCTGTTAAAGAATCCATTCAACAAGCACCTAAAACTTGTACACTGCTGCATCTTAGGGTCCTGGCCAGCTACTCTGTCATGATGGCATATTTTGGCCATTACCTGTTCAGGGAGTTAGGAGAACTCCTCCCCCATCTTCTAGCTGACAAACAGCTTTAATGTATGATAATCAGAGACCAGGATCAGTCACTGGCTAAACACCAGCTTCAGACAGCTTTGGACATGGGTGACTCCTGTGCCTCTGCCATGGGAGTGGCTGTCACCATGCATCATTAGGACTTGCTGAGGCTTTCCACTTCCACAGCAGACACTCAGCAGAAGCTGGCTGATGTCCCCTTCTTTGGCACCAAACTTTTTGACCCTGGCATGAAAGGACATCTCATGCAGATTGAGGAGTCCAGTGCCACCCTAGATTCTGTGACTTAGTCCCAGAAGGACCAAAAAGCCTAAGAAGAATGCCTTTCAGTTTCAGTCCTTTCAGCCACAACAACCTCAGCAGCAGCCCCAGCAGCGGTCATTCCAGTACTGGTGTCCAAAACCCAAGTTTGGTGGCCAGGGGCAAAAAAAAGGGGGGGCAGGGTTGGTGGTGCCTCCGTGGCCACTGAGATTGAAGCCCCCTCCAAGGCTGCTTTATGACAAGACAAGTTGTGGGGTGTTATCCCCCCTCCCATCCAGTCCTTGCGCAGCTCCTGGTTGGGGATTGGTTGTGCCACTTCTTGCCATAATGGTCCCACCATTACCTCGAATAGGTGGGTTCTAGAAGTGGTGGGCAGAAAGTTGCCTCTAGAGTCTGAGGCTCTCCCATCATACTGACTCTGAGTTCCACAGGAGTTCAGGATTTCACAGGACATGTCCGTGCTTTGTGTGGACATCACTCAGCTCCTATAGTGTGGGGTGATAGCTAATGTTCTATATGCCCTGGCCACTCAGGGATATGTATCCAGGTACTTCCTAGTTCTGAAATGGATGGGTGGCCCATACCGGATCTGCACGATCTAAACCAGTTTGTGCAGAAGTGCATGTTCTGGATGGTCATTCTGAATCAGATCATAATAACTCAGGAGCAGAGCATGTGGTTCTGCTTCTTAGATTTCCTGGACATGTTTTTTCACATCCCAGTCTGTCTGTTCCATTGTTGGTACCTTCGATTCCATGCAGAGAGGATCCTGCACAAGTTTGAAATCATGCTTTTTGGCTTCTGATCCACACTCAGTGTCTTCATCAAGTGCATAGCTGTGGTGGTGGCCTTCCCGCAGTGCAGTAGCATCAGAGTAGATCCCTACCTGAAACGGCTGATAGCCGGGTCATCAAAAGAGGTGGTGAAGAGGTCCAGGGACCTGACCTTCCAGCCGTATCTGCACTTGGGTTTCCTGGTCAACCCGACCAATTCAGACCTGGTCCCGTCACAGGTGATTACATAGAAACATAGACTTTGATGGCAGATAAGGACTGCTAGGTCCATCTAGTCTGCCCATTTACCTACCTACAGGATAGGCCGCAGATCCTAGTTAACCAACAGCCTATTTCTTCCTACCCCCCACAAGAATTGCCTTATGTCTGTCCCATGCATTCTTGAATTCTCCCACAGTTTTAGACCCATTAACTTCCTCAGGAAGGCTGTTCCATGCATCCACTACCCTCTCTGTGAAATACTTTCTCACATTGCCCTGAACTGCCCTCCTTCTATCTTTAAATTGTGTCCCTTGTTCTTCAAGTCTCTTTTCTGAAAGATGCTACCTCTTGGACTTTGTTGATTCCACTGAGGTACTTAAAAGTTTCTATCATGTCCCCCCTCCCTTCTTTCCTCAAGGGTATACATATAAGCTCCTTTAGTCTCTCCTCATCGGCTCTTCTTGCAGACCCTGCACCATTTTAGTTGCCCTCCTCTGGACTGCCTCTATCCTGTCTATGTCCTTGCAGAGATGGGGTCTCCAGAACTGGACACAGTACTCAGATGGGGTCTCACCAACTGTCTGTACAGAGGAGAACAACTTCCTGTTTTCTGCTGCTGATGCCTCTCCTATACATCCCAGTATACCCCAGCCCTCCCTACTGCCTTCTCACATTGCTTGCTAACCTTAAGGTTATCTGATATGATTACCCCAGGTCCCTTTCCTTTTTGTTGTTGTTACTACCTCCCACCCATTGTGTATTCTTCCCTGGTTCTTGTTTCCCAGGTGCATTATTTTGCACTTCTTTGCATTGAATCCTAGCTGCCATACTTCTGACCATTCCTCCAACCTTGCCAAGTCC
This sequence comes from Neoceratodus forsteri, assembly GCA_016271365.2. Classification (NCBI taxonomy): domain Eukaryota; kingdom Metazoa; phylum Chordata; order Ceratodontiformes; family Ceratodontidae; genus Neoceratodus; species Neoceratodus forsteri. The sequence continues at coordinate 1,738,236,923 of CM057449.1, forward strand.
CTTTTCATCCTTTCCACGCCTCCTTGTGTATCAACCCTGTTGCAGATCTTTGTGTCATCTGCAAAAGGCATACTTTTCCTTCCAGTCCCTCTGCAATGTCACTGATGAAGACATTAAAAGGACTGGAACAATGAACCCTCGCTGATGTGCCCCACTAGTAACCCCTTCTTCAGAGTGGACTCCATTTACAATTACCTTCTGTGTCCTGTTGTCCAGCCAATGTTTTACCCAGGCTACCATCCTGGGTCCCACTCCCAGGCTGGTTAATTTGACTATTAATCTTTGTGTGGGACTGTGTCAAATGCCTTGCTAAAGTCTAGGTAGGCCATGTCCACAGCCCCTCCCAGGTTCTACTTTGGTCACCCAGTCAAAGAAATCTATTAGATTCATCTGACATGACCTTCCCGCTGTGAACCCATGCTGCCTTGGGTCCTGTGCTCCACTGGCCTCTAGGTACTCACTATTCTTTCCTTCAAGTGACTCCATCACTTTCCTACCACAGAGGTCAGACTGACAGGTCTGTAGTTTCCTCCTCTGTCTTGAACCCACTTTGTGAAGGGAATCACATCCGCCTTCTCTCCAGTCCTCGATACCACACATCCTCCCATGATTTATTAAAAGAGTAGCCAGTGGTTTCACTAGTTCCTCCCTTAATTCTTGTAGAATTCTGGGGTGAATTCCATCAGGATCCATTGCTTTGTCCACCTTCAGTTTTAGGAGTTCTTGCAGAACCCTTTCTTCTGTGAAAGGACTGGGATCGACCCCCTATCAAGAGTGCTTCTGTTAATTGGATTAGGCACTTCCCCCTCCTCTTTTGAGAATACTGAGCAGAAATATTCGTTCAGTATTCCTGCTTTTTCACTGTCCCCCTCTGCCCACCCACTGTTCATTCTATTCAGCCTCACTAGCCCTCCCTTTGTCTTTTTATGCTTGCTGATGTACCTATAAAAGGTTTTATCCCCTTCTTAACTGAGTTGGCTATCTTTTCCTCAGTTTGGGCCTTTGCTATTCTGACTTCCCTCCCTGCTTCCTTCTGCCTTAACTGGTACAGCTCTCTGTCCTGCTCCTTCTGTGTTTCCTTATACTTCCGGAATGCTATCTTTTTCTTCCTGACTTTCACAGCCACCTCTTTTGAGAACCATAGTGGCTTTTTCTTTCGTTTTGATTTGTTTATTTGCTTCACACAAAGGCTTGTTGCCTCTGTGATGGCAGTTTTGATAATTCCCATTGTTGCTCCACACCTCCTTCTAGCCTGTTTGCTAGTGCTTTTCTGAGGCACTCTCCATCTTACCAAAGTCAGCCCTCCTAAAGTCCAGTACCTCACTTTTGTATGGCTTGACTCTGTAGCTGAGTTTAACGTGAACCACACTGTTTGATGGTCACTTGTCCCCAGATGGCAACCCACTTCTAGATCTGAGATCCTCTCACTGCCCCGCTTGAGAGTATGAGGTCTAAGATTGCTCCTCACAGTGGGTTACAAAACTAGCTGTCTAATGCTCTGCCTGTAGGGCATCAAGAATGGCCCTGCTCTTGGATGTGGCTGCAGCAATGTGCTCCAATTAACATCTGGCATATTCAGGTCTCCCATCAACAGTATCTCCTTTCTCTGCCATTCTAAGAATGCCTTCTATCATATCCTTGTCCATTTCCTTCCCCCTGACATGGGGGTCTGTACACAACCCCTGTGCGGATTGTGCCTTTCAGTCTGCAGGTGACCCACAGTGCCTCCTCTCCTCCTGCTTACTCTTTGTTCAGTTGCTTTTATCCTTCCTTTACATAGAGAGCTACCCTCCCCTCTTCTCCCTGCCTGTCTCTCCTGTAGGTTATGTACCCTGGTATGTTAACATCCCAGTCATGGTTCTCTGTGTACCATGTTTCTGTGACTGCCTCATATCCAGGCATCCCTCTTCCATTAGGGCCATCAGCTCAGGAGCTCGTTGCCTAGACTACGAGCATTGGTACTCATTACCCTCCATTTCCTGATGGCCTTACTCCCTTTGCCCCATCCCTGTCCTTCTTGCCTTTGTCACTTTCTCCATTTACCCCTGCTCTTCTCCTCGACACCTCTTATGTTGGTGTTTGCCGACTTACTACCATGATTATTTGGGGGCTAGGATTTTCCTGCTCCTTTCCAGTGCCTCCCCCTTGGCTGGTTTAAAAGCTTGCCAATGAAGCATTTAAACCTATCACCTAGGATCCTGGTTCCCTCTCGGACAGATGCAGCCCATCATGCCAGTATAGGCTGCATCACTCAGGTGGACCCCCAGTCCCCAATGAAGCCAAATCCTGAACTCCACACAGTTTTCAACCACTGATTGAATCCCATGGTGCGGAACACCTAGCCTCTCCTATGCCATAGATAGGTAGCACCTCCGAGAAGGTTACCGTGCGTGCTACTTGACTAAGGCCCCTCCCCAATTCCACAGACTCTTTCTGCACTTCTCTAATCCCTTTCTTAGCCAGGTCATTTGTCCCTAGGTGGACAATGACATCCAGCTCCCTCCCCTGTGCAGCTGCTCCGGCAATCCTGAAGATTCGCTCCCTGTCCCTGATTAAGTTCACTGGAGAAGAACTAGACTCCCTGTGAGGAAAGGCCTGCCTCCCTGCGGACTGGGCATTGGGCCTTACCTCTTTTGGCGGATCATTTCAGGTTGGGCATTTGTGCCTTGCTCGGTACTTTATGTGGCTGCTGGGGTACATGTCATCCTCTACCAGTGTAATCCATTGGGCTCATTGATGGATGTGCCACCTGAAGTGGGAGTTGGACCAGAAGTAGCTGCAGTGCCTAGGTCATCTCAACCAGTCAGTCATGATGGCCCAGTCGATGTGGGTTGCCATTCAGTGGTGGCTGGACCCACACAACCGGGAGGAGGGAATCCCATTTGTCTTTCCAGAACAGTCCGTCATGCTTACGGTGGACGTGTTTCTGATAGAGTGGAGATCACACCTGGGAGACCACAAAGTCCATGGTTCTAGTCACTCCAGGTGTCCCATCACCACATCAACCTGCTGGAGCTCCGTGTAGTGCAGCTAGCGCTGATGGAATTTGTTCCATTGATCAGTCATCAGGTCATTCAGGTCCAGATGGAAAACACAACCACCATGTCCTACCCGAACAGGCAGGGCAGGATGCACTCTTTTCCATTCTTGCATAGCCTGGATGCAGATTTCCTGATGATCCACATAGTGGGAGAAAACATTCATATAGTGCCTATCTTTCCTCCCTCTCACATTCCCTACTCCTTCATCACCTATTTTCACCCTCCCTCCCTGCCTACTTGCATCCCTCCCCTCCCCTCTCTCTCTCTCTCTCTGTAAGCCCTGCCAACCATCACCTGCTCAGACCATTAATTGCCTATTTTTGTCACCCCTCCCTGTTTAGTAGCATCCCTCCCCCTCATCTCTCACCGGAGCACCACCTCCTTCATCTGCCCAGACCACTTACTGCTCATTCCTCCGCCTCTGACAAATCCCCTTATATGTTATACATTAGTCACCACCTATTCTCTCTTCATGCCCAAATTTGTATTCCCCCAATTTCCTTATTATATTTATATATATGAATTTGTGTCAATAGATCTTGCCTAATTGTACACATCCATGTGTTGGTATCCTTTATGCCTGTATAACCTGTTCCTTCATTGTGTTTTGCTCCTTGAATTGTACTGTATTTTTATGTAACTGACCTTTGACTTAACCAGGTCCATCTTGCAGATGAGCTCTGCTCAACGATGTTGCCTGGATAAATAAAGATTTATCTGATTGATTGATTGATTCAGTTGGTAGATGTTCTCATCTGGTTTGGAGAGACATCTCAGAAGTGGTCCCTGAATTAGGAGTTGATAAACCACCTGTTCTCCCAGTGGAGCCCTTCCCCTTGGTCCATAAGATCCTGCTATAGGCCCAGAAGGACAAGGTGCCGATGATCTTGATATCCCCAGACTGGCCCAGGCAGTTCTGGCACCCAGATCTCCGTATCCTCAGCAGCAGGTCTCTGTGGAAGTTGCTTCTCCACCCGGATCTGCTTACTGAACAACAGGGGAAGATCATGCACCTGATCCTTCAACCCCTGCACCTCTCAGCATGGTTTCTGAGTTCCACGGCCTGATCTTTCAGAAGACGTCCTCCACATTGTGGAGATGTCCCATAAGGAGTCAACTCATAAATGCTATGCATTTAAGTGGAAGTGTTTCTCAATCTGATGCCAGGGTAAGGAGCTTGAGCCGCTTACCTGCTCCATGACAAGCATTCTTGACTACCAGTGGACCCTCTGTCAGTTAGGACTTTGAGCGATGACCCTTGAGGTGCACCTGGCAGCCATCTTTGCATACCAGGCATGGCTGGTGTGCTGATGGTGGTCAGGCCTTTTCAAATGCCTGGATCACTTGTCCTCTCCAGTGTGTGAACCTTCGCTTCCATCGAACCAACTGCTGGTGTTGGTAATGCTCATGGGCAAGTCTTTTGAGCCAGTGCACAGGTGTGGGATGTCAAATCTGTCATGGAAGACTGCCTTCTTGGTAGCCATCATTACAGCCAGAAGGATCAGTAAGCTCCAGCCGCTCTCAGTGGAGTCTCCTTACCTGATCTCCTACAAAGACAAGATCATCCTTTGCCCTACCCGAACTTGTTCCTGAAGGTCGTATCCGAGTTTCACTTTAACCAGGTGATTAACATACCGGTATACTTTACCAACCCAACCTCGGAGGCTGATGGCACACTCCATGCTTCGGACCTGTGGAGAGCACTCTCTTACTATAAGTAGCTTACAGCTGGAGTTCGGGGTGAGACTTACCAACTGTTTGTGACATACACTGAAGCAGCCCGGCAGACCAGCAGCAAAGCAGACAGTCGCCAGGTGGATTACATCCTGCGTCAACCTGTGCTGTAGGTTGGCTGCTAGGGAGTGCACAGGGGGCTTTAGGCTCATTCCACCAGACATACTGCTGCCTCGATGGCTACTTCCAGGGATATCCCATTGCGGAGATATGCAGGGCTGAAACCTGGAGTAAAGTGCACACGTAATCTCCCATTACATCATTGACATAATGCGTAATCGAGATGCTGCTTTTGGATCCTCTGTCCTGCAGTCTCTGCTTGCCAAATAGGGGAGTGTGCCTTACCCCCCACCTACTGGAGGTCTGCTAGGTGTTTGCCAGAGTGTGGACAGTGAACTGTATCCAAGTTGTTAGAAATATAGGTAACTCACTTTTAACTGTAGTTCTACTAGTGGTGTACAGTACAAATCCACACACCCCACCTGACCTCCCCAGCAAGTGGCACCCAGACCCTTGCTTCCAGCATGCAGAAGATCTGATATCATGGGGCGGAGCCAGAGGGTATACAACCTGGGTGGTGAGAGGAGCTTAGCTTGAAGACGTCCGATGACTCAACTGTCTCCAGCAGAACTTTCAGAGTGTGGATGTGAACTGTATATCACTAGTAGAACAACAGTTACAGGTGAGTAACCTACATTTTTCAACTCTCCCTGCCTGGGGTCATTCCTTTGTATTCCAAAGGGTATATCCCTATTAGTTGTTAAATGCTACACAGCCCTGTATGGGTATTTTCCTGATCAGGCAACCTAACTCCACCTGATCATAGCCCTGTCAGTGTGGGCGAGTCAATGGACTTGAAATATTTCAACTTAAAGTTGCTGTTGCTGATGTAAGGGCAGTATATATTTTCTAGATTTACTGCATTGGGGCAAGTCCCTGTTCTCAGCAGTCTAAATCAGGTTGCTGAGGAGAGCTGTATCATTTTCTGAGCTTTTCAAATTTCTGATTATATGGGCTGTTTATAACAGGTTTTTCTAGTAGTATCTTAGCAGTATTTTTATGTACTATATGTCTTCATGTCCTCTGGGCTAGTAGTCCTACTTATACTAGATATACCCTGAAACCTTTCTCTCTTGTGGGGGGGAGATGGCTGCAGTAATTTTAATCTGCTGACGGTGTCTCTTTTCTGTGTTTAGCTTCTCAAGGTAGCCAATCTATCTTCCTTTTGTCGTGTGCAAAGAGAAAAAGGCAGTGGGAATAATTCATATTTCCACTACAGACTGCAGTTTTTTTTCTACTTGAGAGGGCACCCTGTGTTACAGGACATTTTACTGTTTCAGCCACATGCGGTCTTTTTCATACTAGGACTGAGTCCTGGACCTGGTACAAAGCATAGGCTAATGCCACTCTTGTGGCTGCTGCCCAGAGTTTCCTTTCTTTATAGTTTACAACAAGGGTTTCTCCTTGTAGGAGACTGTGATAGCCTTAGTAGTTCTGGCACAGTTTTTTTCTTGATGTTGACTACCTATTGTCTCCTCCATTGGGCATCCTTGAACAAGAAATCTCTCCCTTCTGTATTTCACTGGTCGTCATTTTATATTAAGTTCATTTTCATTTCATATTTCCTTTTCCTTTTTCTGTCTAACAAGCATATTCTTGCAGCCCTGTGGCCCTTACCCTCCTTGCTACAGAACTGAGGTATGTTGTTGTGTCAGAAATAGTTATTGGTAATGGAGCACCACCTCATGGTGTCATGCATGCGCTGACACCATTAGCCAGTGCTGGCACCCTGGCTTAAAAGATTTGCTCCCACAGGGTCCCTGTGCCTCCAGCCTTAAGAACAAAGAGTGGTTCCCTTTGGAGGAAATATTATGGAAGATTCACTATAACAGCAAGTAACTTCTTTCTCTCTATCCCATGACAAGGAATTCAGAAAGTTGAACATTATGGGCAAACAGACTTATACCTTCACCTCCCTTGGCCTCCATATTGCCAATTTTCAGGCTTACGTGATTAAATATCAGAATAGCCTGTGAAAGTTATTATCTACTGTGGTTAATATATTGCCCAACAGCTCCACTAAAGTGGAAGTCCAGCAGTGTGTTACTCAGGTTTTGGAGGCCGGTAAGCATTTATTGCATTTTGCGTACAACGCATCTGATGCTTCAACTCTTGCAGCTGCATCTGGCATCTACCGCCACTGATATTTGTGGCTACGGGTAACTGGCTTTTCTACCAGAGTTCAACTGTTGGTTTTTAATTCATCCTTTCATGGCCAAAGATTATTTGGCCACTTGGAGCTTACGCATCAGAACTTGCAATCTTCTAGAATGACTCTTTGTGATATGCCGGCCCGGTGGCACTGAGGGTTGAGGTGCTGGAGGCCACACCTCATGCCATGTTGGCGGCGTGGGTTCGGGAATGACCTCGGATCATCGGGGTGCCGGCACAGGGGAGAGGGGTGGAGCAGGATTGAGTGTCTAATGGCAACTCTCCTCTCCTGGGGTTGTTCTCACCCCCCCATAGCTCTATTGCCACCAGATGGAGGTCTGGTGGCAGCACAGGGAGGAGGGGGTGGCAAGTCAGGAGGGCGTCTTGGAACGAGGCGCTTGTGTGCATGTCCAGAACTGAGTATGGGTGAAAATGGGAAAAACACATAAAATACATGATGAAAAAAAAAAAGATCGACTTTTTGCTCCTTGAAACCCTTTGTCCCCCAGTCTTTGGGTGGGTATGACAGTAGTTCCTTTTGTAGGGTCCCATGCTCCTCAAACTTGTAGGGTATGAGCTGGTTTGCCACTGGGGCTTTCTGCTCCAAGCCCCAGCCCTCACTTGCCTATTTTAGAGCCCTTTAAAGTCTGGGTGCCAGTGGTGAAACATAGAAACACAGAGGTTGACGGCAGATAAGGACCGCAAGGCCCATCCAGTCTGCCCATTTCTTTTTCTACCTTATAAATGTGCTATCGGCCTTTGCTCATTTAGTGGCCTATCTATTCATACTCACCTGTATTGCTCCCTTATGCCTATCCCATGCTTGTTTGAAGCCCTGCACTGTATTCATAGCCACCACTTCCTGAGGTAAGCCGTTCCATGCATCCACCACTCTTTCTGTGAAAAGGAATTTCCTTACATTCCCCGTTAATCGGCCTCCCTCTAATATCATGCTGTGTCCTCTTGTCCTGCTATTTTTCTTATATTTAAACATGTTAGACTCTTTCACCTTGTTTATGCCCTTAAGGTGTTTGAATGTTTCGATCATATCACCTCTCTCCCTCCTTTGCTCAAGGGTATACATATTGAGCTCCGGTAATCTGTCCTTATATGTCTTGTGATGCAGTTCCTGCACCATTTTGGTTGCCCTTCTCTGGACTACCTCAATTTGGTTAATGTCCTTGTGAAGGTGCATCCTCCAGTACTGCACGCAGTAACCCAGATGGGGCCTAACCAGTGTCTTGTAAAGAGGGATTATTACCTCCCTCTTATGACTTGTGATACCCCTACTAATACATCCTAACATCCCCCTAGCCTTACCTACTGCTTTAGAGGTCTGTGGATGATTTCAGGTCATCGTGATGATGATGCCCAAGTCTCTTTCTTCCTTTGTGACTGCCAGAAACTCCCTCCCAGCCTATAGGTGGCTTCAGGGTTTCTCTTCCTATGTGCATGATCTTGCACTTCTTTGCATTAAATCCCAGTTGCCACTCTTCTGACCATTTTGCTAGTTTATTCAGATATCTTCTCATTCTGCCCACCCCATCTGGATCATCTACTCTGTTGCAGATCTTGGTGTCATCTGCAAACAGACAAGCCTTACCCTCTAGTCCATCTGCAATGTCACTAATGAAGATATTGAAGAGGACTGGCCCCAGGACTGATCCCTGAGATACCCCACTTGTGACTTGCATCTCTTCTGACTGTATACCATTTACCATCACTCTCTGTTTTCTGCCCGTCAACCAGTTTGCCACTCAGTTGACCAATCTGACCACCCGGGCCTACCCAGCTTATTTATCAATCTTCTATGTGGAACAGTGTTGAAAGCTTGCTGAAGTCAAGGTAGGCGACATCAACTGCTCCCACTTGGTCCACCACTCTGGTTACCCAGTCAAAGAAATCTATGAGATTAGTTTGACAGGACCTTCCTTTAGAAACCCATGCTGTCTTGGATCCTGTGCCCCTATGGATTCCAGGTGGTGCACTATCCTTTCCTAAGGAGTGCCTCCATAATCTTGCCACTACTGAGGTAAAACTGACTGGTCTGTAGTTCTCTGCCTCCTCCTGCTACCACTCTTGTGGAGTGGGATCACATGACCCTTCTCCAGTCTCCTGGGACCTCTCCTGTGCCGGAGACTCACTAAACAGTTCTGCCAATGGCTCTGCTAGTTCCACCCTTAGCTCCTTAAGTACCCTGGGATGTATGCCATCAGGTCCCATTGCCTTGGCCACCCTGAGCTTAGTGAGCTCTTGTAGGACCCTTTCTTTTGTGAAGGGAGTAGTGCTCACCTCCCTCCCCCCCTGTCCATGGTGCTGAGCTGTGGGCCCTGCCCTACCTTCTCTTCAGTAAATACTGAGCAAAAGTATCTATTTAGGATAAATGCTTTTACAGGATCCTCCTCCTCCTCACATGCCCCCTTTTCTTCTTTAAGCTTAGCAATACCCCCTCTGGACTTCCTCCTTTCACTAATGTATCTATAGAAAGTCTTGTCATCTTCTTTTACTGTTCGTGCTAGTGTTTCCTCATTTTGGGACTTTTCCTGCCTTACTGCCTTCCCTGCTTCCCTTACAGCAGTTTGGTATGCCTCCCTATCTTCATCCTGCTGTGTTCCTTATATTTCCTGAAGGCCAGCCTTTTGGCTCTGACCTTTTCTGCTACTGTTTTGAGAACCAAAGTGGTTTCCTTCTTCTTTGCACTTCCTTTTCTGTCTAACACAGTGGGATGTTGCTTCAAGTATTGCATCCTTAATGCTTGCCCACTTTGCCTGTACCCCCTCACCTGTGTTTCTTTTTGCCAGGGCTAGTTTAACTCTGTTGGCCATCTTATCAAAGTCAGCTCCTCTGAAGTCCCCTATTTTTGCCTTGGAATGGAATGATTTAGATGTAGTGGCCAAATTGAACCATACCATGTGATGGTCACTGGCCCCCAGGTGACCTACCTGGAGATCTGTGATCCCTTCTCTGTTAGTCAGTACTAGATCTAGGATAGCCCTGTCTTTTGTGGGTTGTTGTACCAGTTGTTTGAGGCCCTTCCCCTGCAGGGAATCCACCATGTGTCTAGTTCTGGCAGATGTTCCTGCTGGTATTGATCAATCTGTATCTGGCATGTTGAAGTCTCCCATTATCAGAACCTCCCCTTTAGCTGTCATGTTTGTATATCTTCTAACAGTCATGTGTGTGTCCTCCCCTGGTCTGGGGCCTGTAGACAACCCCAGTTCTTATAGCTGTCCCATTCTTGTTCCTGGGTGACCCACAGTTCTTCTGGCTCCTATGTGTATTCTAGTTTCTGTAGCTTTGATATTTTCATTGACATACAGGGACCTCCACCACCCCTTTTGCACCTCGGTCTCTTCTGAACGTGCATATAGCCAGGTACTGAAGTCTCCCAAGTGTGGTTACCGGTAAACTACGCCTCACTAATACATACTATGTCCAGTTTAGCCTCTGACGTTATTGCCTGCAGGCCTGGGATCTTATTTCCCAGGCTGTGAGCATTTGTGTACATAATTTTCCATTGGCCAGATTTTGGTGTGTTAGTTGTTGGGTGAGGTTTGGCATTTCCCCTGTGCGTCGTATGGGGAGACGGACCCACCCCTCAACCTTCTGATTCCCTGCCGCCCACCCTACCCCATCTCGGGGATTCAGGTACGGTGCAGAATCTCCCTGTTTCTGACAAAATTACTGGAGAGCACATCAGACAGATGGATTCTTGATGGCACAGGGTCATAATGTCATGGAGAAAACTGCGCATACAAACAGCTGAGACAAAACAGCGTGCGCGATAACAGCATCAGGACAAAATCCTGACCGAAACAACAAGAGCGCACGCCATTGTCAATACAGCAGCTGTCTTCGTTTTTTTGGGGGGGGTGCTTCGACCCTCCCATATCCCTGGACTCATAATAATCAACTCTGGTGGGTCGAGGACTTCGAGGAAAGAAGAAATCTCAGAACAGGGAAAAATACTTTTAAAAAAAAAAAAAAAAGCCACACTACGATGGGACATGGGGAGAACTGAACCGTAGCCCCAGGTCCCCGATGCTGCCGGAGGCAGGTGCTCTAGCCACTCCACCATGGGAGCAGCTTGGCCAAGTACCATCCTGGCAGCATCCTTCACATTGTGTCATGGCAACCCACAGTGACAGGTGGCAGTTCTTACCATACACTAAAAACAACCCTGTCGCTGTAGAGCCATCCACGCTTCCTACAGCACGTTACTGCATGAACGGTTTTGTCCATGCTATATTCACCCGGTACTATTCTTGATGTTAGTCAGTAGTGTCATACACTGGAATTGATTGCAGTCCCTCTGGTGCATCCCTTATCATACCCTTCAGAGTACTTATTGGTCCTTTTGGCTGAAGTCTATATTTTCTTGAGCAAACAGGCCATTCAGCCTGTGCCTCCAGCTAAAGTAAGCTGGGGCACCTATTACCAGATTCTGAAGAAGATAAGTAATCTGCCCTCTGTCTTGGTCCACATAGGCCTGAATGAATACATTGCATACAAAGCATTTCTCATGGTCTCTCAGTCCCTCCTTCCTCTGCTCCTGCAGGTAGACTTGCTTTGTTCTTTGGACGTGCAGAATGCATACTGGCACATCAAGATTTGGCATCGCCATCAACAATACCTGTGCTTCCTTTTGGAGGGGCCAGCACTACCAGTTTTCACGTATTGCACTTTGGCTTGTCCTCAGTGCCATGGGTCTTCATTAAGCACTTAGCTACAGTGGCCACAACCTTAAGTCAAGAATCTTTCTATGTATTCCCTTACTTGGAGCTTGTGCTTAAAGCACCATCAAGGGCAATGCTTTTTCAGATATTGTGTCAGACTTGCCAGTTTGCCAGCTGTTTGACCATCTTGGTTTCTGGTTTATAGTGGCTGTCTTGGACACAGCTCTGGCTTGAGCGTTCCTTCTGGACTCATGTGGCAACACTTTGTTAGCCAAGGCAGCTCTGGTCACTACCAGCACCTAGGTCCGTACTTTGTCTCCTGGGCCTCATGGGCGCTGCCATGGTGACTGCATCCATGGCCCTCTTGTGCATTCCCCAGTGGTTGCTTCTTGCAGGTGGGCCCAGGCTTTCCAGTCCCTGGATAGAAACATAGAAGTTGATGGCAGATAAGGACCACAAGGCCCATCCAGTCTGCCCATTTTTTTCTACCTTATGAATGTGCCATAGGCCTTTACACTGTCAATGGCCTACCTATTCATACTTATCTTTATTACGCCCTTATGCCTATCCCATGCATATTTGAAGTACAGCACTGCATTCATATCCACCACTTCCTGAGGTAGGCTGTCCCATGCATCCACCACCCTTTCTGTGAAAAAGAACTTCCTCACATTACCCCTTAATTGGCCTCCCTCTAATTTCATGCTGTGTCCTCTTGTCCTGCTATTTTTCTTATATTGAAACATGAATCAAGCAGTTTTGGTCACAGGTCCTTTTCAGAGGGCCCTTTGCTTGTGGCCAGACCCTGCACATCTACTTCTGAGGTCCCCATTTCTCTTTCCATTCCTACAGAAGGTCCTCAACATGGATGCCTCCAGGATAGGTTCATGGACCTATCTGTTCACTCTCAAGACTTGGAGTTTGTAATCCTCCTCTGGCCCCTTTCTCTTCATTAACATTATGGAGATGAGGGCTGTTTTTCCAGGCCTGAGAGCCTTCAGCCCTCATATTCAGGGCTATCCTTTGTTGATACAGATGGGCGATGTTTTTGTCATGCATTACCTCAACGAATGGAGGTACACACCCCTACCCTTTCTGCCAAGCATCCTTGTGGACTCTCTCATCAGGCTGATTGCTCAGTTCCATGAGTTGGAACTCTCACATGTCATAGTTGAAGACCCATTTGCCTGTTGCAGTCATCCCAAGCCGGACCTTTTTTGCAGTATCATGCCTGGCTCTTTAGGATGTAGTACTGAGTTGTTCTATGAGTGGGTCATACGCTATCTACCTAGCTTAGATAGTCCCTGAAGTGGCAATGTTTCACTGTTTAATGTGTCTCAGGCATCTGGTGCAGACTGTCCTGCACTACTCCTGCCCCTATTGAACTTGGGCCTCCAGTACTTTTCATAACTAACTCGTGGCTTCACCACTCATGAGTTATGGGTCATACTACTCACTTGTGGAGATATATGCTTTATGCCATTGCAACCCATTATGTATTCCTGATTTATGGAATGGTATCTGTAATATTTTGCTTTGACTTTACTTAAGGTCTTAAATATCCTTGTTGTTTACTGTATTAATTGCCAATTGTCTGTTTTGTCTTCTGTAGCCCTATGTTTTTGTAATATACCTTGTACATTATGTACTTCACTTGAAAGCCCAGGTAGTCCCTGAAAATAGGCTCTTGTATTTCAGTAGATTCATAAAGTCAACAAAAATAAACCAAACTCGACTCTTATCTGAAGGTGTACCTTTCGGCTATTTTAGACTTTTATGACCTCATGAGAGAAGAAACTGTGGCCCCATTGGAGGTGTCCAACAAGTTCCTCAAAGGACTCCTGCATCTGTGTCTCCTGATCTGCCGGCTGGTCTTGGTTTGGAATTTTAACTTGGTTCTGGAGTTTCTTACACAGGCTTCTTTTGCAACTGCTACCATGACTTTATGCTTTTCCTTTCATGGAAAACAGTCTTTCTTACATCTGCTACTTCTGCTTGGCAGGTTCCTGAGCTGCAGCTTTGGTTTCAGATGTCCCTTACCTTGTGTTTCACCAAGATTGGATTTCATTATGTACCCATCCTCAATTTCTTCTAAGGTGGGTTCTGAGTTCACACTAAACCAGAACATCCCCCTTCCTATGATTTGTTCCTTCCCCTCAGAATGCTGGAGAAGTCATCCTGCATTATCTTGATGACCGTAGGGCTTTACACATTTATTTGGACAGCACAATGAGCTGCAGAAAGTCTTAACAGCGTTTTGTTTCCTTCCCCATCCAGATGGTGGGCACTTCTGTGTTTATTAACACCACAACTAGTTTGGCCCTCCCAGCCTGTTAACATAAACAGCCAGGAGGGATCTGCTCCACAGCCTCAAAGTTCGGGGAAGCACATAGTGGAGTAAAGACCCACTCACTGGTTATGCTTTTCAGAATTTTATTCTGTAACCATTCTGCGGTCTGCTCCGGGAATGTGCAACAAAAAGTGGGGCAGGCTGTTTGAAAGGAGAGCCACGTAAGGAGACACACTGTATCAGAATTTTTAATTTAGTGAAAAATGGAATTGATTAAAGTAGGTTCTTTAAGGAAGTACTACTGTATACATGCAGCAGAAATTTCTGCAGAGAATGCTGCATCAAATGAGGTTTTGAAACTGTAATAGTAGAAGGCCTATTTCCTGAAGAAGTGGTCAGGTACAAGACCACAAAATGTTGATGTGCTGTTAGTTTTTGAGCTTGTATTTGATGAGGAGAGTGTTACAGAATAAAGTTCTTAAAGAGCAGCTGGCACTGTTAGGACAGCTTTAACAAACTATAGTATTTAGACACAGTTCAGCTTGTATTTCACATTTGGTCTGTATTTCTCCTCTCCATTATTTATTAATGATGCCATTTGCATAAAAATTGGATCTTCGATCTTGCAGAGTTCATCTATTACTGTTGCTTTCTCCCTACCTGAGGTCATAATGCTCTACTTGTGGCATCATAATTACTCCCATGGCAACAGATTGTGATGTCACAACAGAGGACTATGACATGGAGTCAGGAGTAAGCTAAAGAAGCAGATGAGCTCTAGGGGATATAGAGCATGTTTTCATGCAAAGTTCTCAGTAATGAGTAATGGGGAGGAGAAATCTATTGAATACATATGGAATGCAAGCTAAATTGTACCTAAATATTATGTTTTTCAAAGTTTTCCTTGAGGCATCAGCAGCTGTTTAAACGTGTAACCAGTGAGTGGGTCTTTACTGTACGTCACTATGTGTTTCACCCACTTGTGTATCTAAGCAGAAACTTTTCAAATGGTTGGCATTCTCATTTCTTATTAGTGTTACTGGAAGCATAGTAAGGAGCTTCCTGGCCCTGTCTGTGGGCATACCACCCATGGCATGGCCAGTTTGTTTCTTGTCTTTGTTCAGTCTCAGCAAATGACATACTGTATGCTTTGCTATCACATTGAGTTCTGTCCACACTTTCACTGAACACTACAGTCAGGACCTGGCGTCCAGTAGATGGGCTGGCTGTCTTAGGGGTTCTTATCTGCCCCTGTTGTCTGGCCTTCTTCCCACTCTGTTGTTTTGTACTGCTTGGGAATTGTTCCAAAGCCGTGGCTCTGTGAAAGAAGATGTCCTTGCAGAAATTAGATGGGTTACTTACTGGTAGCTGCAGTTCTTCAAGTAAATCTTCTCCCTAGAGCTATAGCATCCAGTGCCACCTGTCTTCCTTTTTGGAATTCAGGGGGGTATACTGTGGAAGACATATTCATTTCTGCATGCTTAGTCTTCTCCTTTTCTGTACCGTTTAAAATTGGGTTTTTCTTTTCAGAAGCACCACCTCTCCTGTCAGCCGTGTGGTGTTCTGGTACTCGGTGTTTATTATTGATTTTAAGACTGTTGTGTATTCTGTATTATTTCTATTCATCTGGTTGCTTGTGAGAAAAGGGCTATGTAGCACATCTTGCTCTCCAGTATAAATAATAAAATGAAATGAAATGTGCCTGCCGGTATGGTACAACTCTGATCTTGTCTCCAAGGGAAACTAAGGAGTTATGAGGCTGCCTACATTATATAGGCAGCATGGACATATGTCAGCATGGGTAGCCCCAGCTAGGCAGAGTTTTTGAGTGTTCTGGACACCGATGGTTTACAGTTTGAAAGGTGTGGCTCTGTGGAGGAGATTTTTTTTTGAAGATGTACTGGTAAGTAACAAAACTTTCCTGGCACCAGCCCCCAGTTATATAGACATGCAATATCCATAGCTAGTGGGGTTTTCTTTACAGCAGTGTAGACCTTTATAAATCCAGCCTGTAACATCTCCATAAAAGGAAAATGCTGTTAATTTAGGCTTAGCATTTTGCATGTTCAGTGAGTGAGTAGCCAAGGGCAGAGTAAGAAAATGATCCTTTACCAAAGAAGGCTGTGTTTTATTGGGAGTCACTAACTGGATGAGGGAAAGTACTCGATGAGTTCACAAAAAATGCAGACTTTTTTTAATAAAACATTTCCAGTGGTCCAGGAGTCTGTACAGAATACTTGCATAAAATGATGGGTTAATGACAGGGAATTGATGGACAGTATGAATTTCAGAGTAAGAACCCAAAACAGATTGAAAGGTCATACAAAACCGATTCATTCAAACCACTTTTAAGACTCAAAAATATTTCTCTCAAAGAATAGTCAACCTTTGGAATACATTGAGATCACACGTAGTGGATAGCGTAAATTTGGGGATTTTCAAAGTAAGATTGGATAGGTATCTTGCTGAAAGAGGATTATTATTATTATACGAGACGGCACATATGGGTTCATACCTTTTCCTGTCTCTATAATTCAAAGTGAAATCAAAGTGAAATAAGAAGAATGATGGTGGTCTCATTCAGTTGAGAAAATATCAACATGCCCACCTTAGAAGCCAAACTGTATGCATTGTTCAAAAGAGGGAGGTTATTCCATAGCTTTCAAGTTGTGGGCAGTTAGTGCAAAACTTGCCCCATGCAGTGACCTCTGTTACTTTGATAGCTTAGTTCAACTGTCAATCAAGCAAAACCAGCTGATGTGTAACTTTACAAACTGAGCCATCAGTGCAAACAAAAACATTTGATTTTTTTTAATTGTAAATCATGACATTATTCTTAGCCAGCCAGGACCGTTGATTTCCAGACGTTCCAGATACTCCTTGGAGGGTGTCTCATGCAAATACTTTAGTTCTAAAATTCTGAAGTTCTGTGTTTAATTGGCATTGTCCATTTGTGGCACAAGGGTTTTCGTATAACATATAGTATATTTTTAATTGCATATAGTCAGTTAGAAAACTTCATGACATATTATTAATACAGCATGTTGAGGTAGCCTTCAGCAGCTCATGAGAATAAAACATATTTAAATTATGGAGCACATTGAGAACATTTGGATGACCCCCTTTCTAGGACATTGCGTTGCTGCCTAAGTCTGTCTCTCTCATTTCAGCAAGCAAACGTATTCCATTGTAGTTATAATACAAGGCTTGAGGTGACCTTAGAGTTGTCTAGCCCCATGACATAGAAAAATTAACAAAACCAGGAACACAGCAGTAGTCAAACAGTTGCTTTCTCACCATACCTCTCAACTGCTCAGCATTAAACTGCATAGCACTGGCTTTCAAAATGCAGAGTGAATGGCCAGAAAATGTAGCACTTTCTTATTTTCAAGTATAATAACTTTAAGATTAATGGGCCCCATATGTTTAGTGTTAAGAAATGTTTCTATCAAATTAGTTTAAGAGGCCAGCCCAGTGGCGCTGAGGGTTGAGGTGCTGGACGCCACACCTTGTGACCCGGGTTTTGGAATGAGCCCAGGTCATCGGGGGTCAGCAGAGATGGGAAAAGGATTGAGCATCTGGAGGACTGCCCTCCTTTCCCAAGGAGGGAGGCTTAGGCTGGCCGCTATTCTGGTGGCCTCTAGTGGAGGCTGGAGGCACTACACCAGAGGCTTGCAACATAGCAGGGTTAGAGCCTCGGCAGGATGTCCAGCAGGGGTACGCGGGAGCTGATATCCAGTGTGCAGGAGTCCATTGCATGTCCAAGCCTCAGGGGGAAACCAGAACATGGGAAAAGGAGCCCAATCCTGGTAGGCGACAGTGGGGCCCAGAGCTACCCCCCACACTCAAAGTTGAGTGCACCAGCTGACCTCGGAGTTCCCTCGGGTCCCAAGGATATCTGCACAAGAATAGAATGGCAGTCCTGGGGAGGTACAGATGCCGGGACCGAGAGGGAGCATGGCCAACCGAGAGTCAGGACTAAGTCTACGACAGGGCAGGTGGAGGTAAGCTGAGTGTCCCCACCTGAGAGAGTCTGGGATTGAGTGTGTGGGGGATTAATAAATTGGGGGATAAAAAGTTTAAGAGTTTGTGTGTCCAAAAATTGTAACATTATGAGAACTGTCAGTACATTTTTGTGGAGAGAGAGGATACATTAAAGAGTAAAATACATAGCACTGTGCAACATGAATAGCAGTTGAAAGGTATGTTCTCACCACAACATTTAGCTTCTTTTCAGCCACGTCTCCTAGGGGGCTCTGGAGGGCCATCACTGGGCCAAGCCTATGAATATCTTGGAAATGATACTTTGAGGTGGCAAAGAAAAGAAAGGTTTTCAAATTGAGTGGAAGGTGTCCAGTTTGTTATTACAAAGCAGTTAATTATTTTACTAGCTGTTTCTTTGCATCTGTCGGCATCACACAGTGTCCACTGACCATACAGATATAATTGACGTATTTAAAAAAAATGTATCACTGTCATGTAAGTGCAGTTACTGGGGCCCTGTTTTCAGCATAATAAAATGGGCACTAATATGTAAACTGGCTTATCTTATTATGAGGGAGACTGAGCAATAAATTCATATTTTAATGGTACATTTACACATGACTTGCCTCAGTATAACTTTATAACTAAATAGGCAATTATCTTTTCATACAGTACAAGGCAGCTTCCAGAGGAGATAATAGAAATGCAGAATAGCTCTTTAAATGCTGTACAATTTCCATTTGGCCTTTGGTCTTTCACCATTTTGCTCAAATTACCTGTTTTCTTTCAGTTTATTTGTGCAATTGTGTTTTTCATGCCTATTGAAAATATATTAACTTTTTATTTTATAAGTGAAGTCACTGCAATTTTTCTTTAAGGAAAGGTAACCGTTATTAAAATATTATTAAAATAAAAGCTGTATTCAGAAATTCTGAGATGTATCTAAATGAGTTCTGTCTTCACTGATATGTGGGCTTTGAAAACGTGTTGAACATTTCAGGTGCAATGTGCTGAATGTAATAACTGGTATGGATTTACTGTTCTCTTACAAGAAACAAGTCCCACTGGCATGCTTTGCAGGTCATTAACAGAAATAACAAAATTACATGGCAATCCTTTGCGACTCACCGAGAAATCCACTGTTGTATTGCAAGTGAAAGAATCTGATAAAAATACAGCTTTGCAAAATATATAATGCATTTAATTCAAGTTTGATTATTGGATTTTGGGCAAGTCAGAAAACGCTTGTTTAGAAAATGAATGCTTACAAGGCAGGACAATTAGATTTGGCATGTCGAGCTAATCTCAGAACAGTAAAACAGGGCTCGCAGGTATATTGGGGCCGTCTACAGGGCAACTATTTCCACAGACTTTGTTGCTGCAGGGAAAACTAAGAATTGCAGTTATCAAATGAAGTAATCCAATTTCAGGAATACCAACATGCAGATATAGTAAAAATGTTATGTTAATCTGGGATCCCTGGTGTGACAATGCCAAAGTAGTGTGATGTGCAGCTGGTCAGCTTCCTTATTAAAAACTCATTTGGAGGCCACAGAACACAATTCTCCTTGAATTCCTTCAACATGTCATTCTTTTCAGCTGATGTCTGCTGCATCTATAAGGACACACTCTCAGCAGTCACCACGTGGAAGAAGATATAAATTGCAGTGTTAAAAACCTCATCTGTGACCTGCTTCATCCAGTAGCATTTTAAAGTACAGCTTTTTCAAGAATGTGTATTTATGAACTGTAGATTTGTAGAGGAGTTGGGCTGAGTCACAAAACATGTAAAGCCCACCATTTCTTCAGCTCATGGATATTACTAAACTGTTGTTTTTCCCTCGTTTGTAAAATCACATTAAAATAACATGACCTTAGTAAGTAAGTTGGAGCTGCAGTTTCCTTAGGTAAATAAGCATAGCATTATTCTTCAGTGAAAATTACATGTACAAGTTATATTCAAATTAAAGCATGGAATAAATCATGCAAAATATCGGAGCTCCTTAATGATTTATTAAAAATGTACTAAATATATTGTTTTTGACAGAATAGATGGATTCTGCTTTTTTATCATGCAGTCAAAAGATCCAACATTGTAATTGTAATTCAGACTGATTCTGCTGTTTTATAATCCGGTCAAATAATCGAAATGATCAGATGTGATCACCATATAGTCCAAAATCTGTATAATGTTGTCACTGAAACAAAATGACCGTTGCAGAGTTGCAAGCAATCATATATTGCAAATTGTATTTCTGCTTCAGAACTGCTTCAGAACTGTAGTAGAACATGGCTGAATTTAGGTTTGTACATGACCTATGTTTATAACTATGATATATCAAATTGCTCAGGAAGTGTTTTATATGAATTCGAAATTACCTTTCAAAATAAATATTACTTTGCCCTCATCACATATTTAGTGTTTACTCTGCACTGCTCAAATAAAAGCTTGGAGAAGGGACCCCTGCATGGGTCTTCCGATCTGACTGCTGCTTCTGGTGGTTTTCATTTGGGACACAACCAAGGCTGCCAGTAGTTATTTTCATGTTAGATAAAAATGCCAAACTTGAGTTTTATGCAGTATACCTGCAGGCAGTAGCAATCTGCAAGTGACAGTTTAAGGGGATATAGGGCCCCACATTCAACGGTCAGGGTCGGTGTCATGGAAAGTCCTTTTTTTCTAGTGCTAATGTGCGCAGTGCACAAAGGGTGGTAAATTTGGACATACTCAGTGCACACTGTGGGTGCACAAAGCATGTGCGAATATATTACCAGAGCATAGTACAAAGCAAGGCACTAACAGGTTTGAACAGTCACAGGGCACAGCACCCTGCTGGGCAACGAGAGAATGACACTGGATAGAGAGCAGGTTGCCCTAGCTCAAAGTGTCATTTTCTGCATCCCGAATATGTTAGTGCTATTGCACAGATGTACGATATTCACATATCCCCATGCAAATGAGCCCTTTCCCATTCAAAACACTGAAGGGGGGCAGTGTCAGGTTATTATACGGACAGTTCAGTTTCAGTAACAGGACATTGCTCCTTGGATTGCAGGGTGGCTAGGCCAGAACTCAGTGTTAACAGGTGGCTTTTGGAGCTGAAGTACTGAACAGTGCTGTGTCACAGGTACTGTGATGCTGTGAGTGGAGTGCATGTCAGTGCCTTTGAGTCATTTATGTTTTTAAGTGCATGTACTTTGTCATTTGTTGTATCATATTCCTATGACATGTGCACATCAGGACATGCTAATAATTTGTCTAACCCCATGTCATACAAACATACTACTTGCAGTAAGGACTTTCACATATCAACTTATGTCTATGCTTTTCCACGCACTCCAAGCCTCAGATGTTGGGTATGGGCTGTTGGAAAGTGTCCTCTGTACTGTGCACTAAGTTAAAACATGCTTTTCAAATGTAATTTGTGCAGCACAAACCTATACTTCACATCACCACAATACTTTTAATATAGCTTAGTGCACTGTGTGCAGGTCCCCACTCATTTATATCTCTACAGTATCTAGCAGTCTTGTGCCACCACAACCAAATTCCCACCACGCAAACCGATGCTGTGAATGTAAGAAGCCCCATGCTAAGTTCAGACTCAACATGCAAGCATCAGTTTGTGCGATGTTACATCGATTTATGCGGCCCTAAACCTTTGAATATCTGAGCCAAAGTGTGCCAGATGTACAAAGGCGGAAGCAGGGAACTACAGCGCTGTCATTATAAGATTACCACCTTGTAAAATGGATTTGATTTATCAATGGGCCTCTGAACTGGATAATTTAAGGATGTCATCATTATCCAGTTTTAGCAATAAGACCCAACAAAGCAGGCAGTACCATGAGTCGAGGGACCACAGGTCAAGCATGAAGCATCCTAAGGCAAAGCCAGTGGCACTGAATGTACTAACAGATGTCGTACTTCACTTACTCTGGAAGGCTTCATTCTAAATAAGATGGGAAAACAGCATGAAAAATAAGCGTCACTGTTTTGCTAAGATAATATTTGTTCTATCTTTTCTACCTTGTGCAGCCTGATACCATTGAAACTGAACTTCTTATTGGCCAAAATGATTTGAAACATAGAATGCATAAGATGGAATAAGACCCAAGGCCCATCTAGTCTGTCTTAACCCTACCTATTCACCCAAATACAGTGGCAGGATTGCCCTAAGCCACCCAATATCTCCTTGAGTCTATCCCAGCCCACCATGAACCCTGCTACACTGCTAGCATTTGCTACCTTACTGGGAAAGCCATTCCAACCTTTCATTACCCTGTCTGTAAAGAAAAATGTCCTTGCAACTTTTTTGAACTTAGCCCCTGTTAAATTATAGTTGTGGTCCCTAGTGACTGTGGTCTTTTTCCTCATAAACAACCCTGCCGTGTCTACCCTGTTAACCCCGTGTAAAAACCTGCATGTTTCTGTCAAGCACCTGTCTCCCTCCCTCCAGGTCTCTAGGGAGTACGCGTTCAAGATTTTTAACCTTTCCTTACATGTGCATTCTTTGTTGCCCTCCTGTGGACTGATTCCAGCTTTCCCCTGACTTTTATAAGATGAGGGAACAAGCCAACCTGGTGGTGTAAAGGGCTGAAGCACTGCTTGCTGCTCACCTTTTCCCATGTTTGTGACCCGAGATTGGGAACAAGCTTGGGTTGCCAGATGGGAAAGGATGGAGCATCTAACAGACTACTGTCCTCTTCTGGGAAGGGGAAGGATGTCAGTGCAGCCTACAACTGCAACCAAATGGAGGCCTAGTGGTAGTGCAGTGCAGGTGGCACGAAGAGAGGGAGTCGAGGAATGTTCTTTGTGAGCATGTCCATTCAAACGATGAAGCCCTGTCCAATCTGCCTGGGCCCAAGCTGTTACCCAGGATTGAGCCTAGGTTTGCCCTGGGTATCTGTGCATGGGGGGGCATGGCCCTCCGGCCTTGCCCTGAGGGGACATTTGTAGGAGGACTCACAACTGCAGTAGGTCCTGGAGGAGATGATGGCCAGTTCAGGGAAATGGGGACAGGGCTGATCAGCCACTCCTGGATGAGGTGGATAAAGAGCCATTACAGCAAAAATGCATACATACATATGTAAGTTGAGGGAACCAGAACTGGACACAATATTCCAGGTGTGGTCGTACCAGTGTTCTATACAGAGACAGGATCACCTCCCTCTTTCAGCTAATGATGTCGCTCCCTGTGTATCCCAGCATTCTGTTGACCCTCCCATGTACTTCTGTTGCTCTGAGCATTGGACTTTAGGTTGTCACTGATGGTAATCCCCAGTCTCTCTCCTTAATTGTCTGCATTGCCCTTACTCCATGCGACAAACCTCTGCCCTGATGGTACAGATCTATCTCACTTGCCTGGGCAGCTCCTTGTATTTCAGTGCTGCCACCACCTGGCGGACTGCATGGGTATCTCTGTCTGGTTCTAGTCCCATCACTGACCACTGCTCACCCAGTGCAAGGCCTTACTTTTGACACTGAACTAGCCCTCCATTCAGTCCCAGGACCTCTTGCCTTACCTGTATCAGACATAGGTTCTGTTATACTTGGAAATTGTGCTCTTTGGTAGCACAACACTAGTTTGCTCAATAGAAATAGATTGTTACCTGTCACATAAAACACTGCACAGTCACAGAGAATAGTAAATATAAAAATATTTTATCTTTACACTACTAAATTACAAAATATACCGTAGAATACAAAAGGGATAAAACATATTAGGGAAATGCAAATTAAACAATGAAACATAAAGGTTACTGAAGGAGGACCTCTTTAGCTTCTAGACTACAGTCTAACTGATCGTACCCTTTACTTTGGGTAGTTTTCTTGCTTAGAACTGAAGTTGCCACACAGGACCAAGATTCAATGCATACATTTGCAGGGAACATCTACTGTACTCAGGTTTCCAGCTGAATTTGTCTGTGCCTGGCTAGTTTACACCTCTCAAAGATTTGGCCGCCCCTCTATTACATGATCCTGTCAGTCACAGGAGTCAGCTTTCCTTTGTCTCCAGGATCCCAGAAGCTGGCCCAAACTGGCTCATTGTCTAGCCCTACCCTCAGCTGTTGTTTTTTGGTCAGTTTACCTAGAACAAATAGCTGACTCAGTTATCTGATAAATATCCACTGTCACAAAGAGATCGCTCCTTGAAGAAGAATTAGCATTTACAGTATATAAAGCTTTTCATACACACATCATATTCCAAGGAGTTTTAAAGCAATGAGAGGCTGGCTTGTAGTGAAGTGACTGTAAACATGTAGTGGCAGCCATTTTGCACATCAGTAACCCCACACACAGTCTTGGACAGTTGTATGAACCAATTTTATGGGAAGAGGAATGTTGGTCAATATGCTGGGGGAAAATCCCTATTCTTGTGAAAAGTGCCTTGGGTTCTTTTATTTCCAGCTGGACACCCATGAAGACTGCACCAGAGATGGATAGTATAGACTTCAGTTCAGTGTTTCGTCTGAACAATGACTCACCATGACAGTACAACATCCCTCTAGTACTGCACTCTGGTACCAATAAGTATGGTATGAGCCTAGTCCCGGAGTGGGCTAGAACTCACATCCTTCTGGCCCAGAGAGGTGAAAAAGGTAAAAACTTAATTTGGAGAATGTATTACAGACCATCGTATAAAAACAAAGTGATGGAAGTGCAAATTGTAAGGGAAATTGAGAAGGCAGCTGATACGGGAGATCTGAATTACCCGGATATAGGTTGGGGAAAGGATACACCCACCTTCAAAATGGGATCAAACTTTATTACTAATCAACAGGACAATAACTTGCACCAATCTGCACACTGTGCCATGAGAAAGGAGGCAATGCTAGACTTAATGCTTAGCAACATAGTGTAGGAACATACATAGGGACATGGGCATTTTGGACAGGAGGGAGCTAGTGTCCATCTGGCCTGTCTGCGATTGTTTCAGTGGTGAAAACCATGAAGCCTTCCCCAGTATTTATCCAACCTGGACTTAAAAATATCTGAACTTCCACAAGTCACTAGTGATTCTGGTAACACATTCCAGCTCTGGACCACCCTCTGAATAAATCAACCTCCCTTGTTTAACCATCCTATAAAGTTTGCCTTTTAGTTGTAGTTTGTACCCCATTATTCCTCTATGTTCCTGAGCTCCAAATGCAAACATTTCCTTACATTCTTTTGTTCCGTTGATTTGTACACCATTATTAGATCACCTCTTAGCCTTCTCATTTCAAATGAGTACAACCCCAACCTGCTTAACCTTTGTTCATATGATGCAGTTTCCAAACCCTCTGTCCACTTTGTTGATGTTCTTTGAACCCTTTCTATCTTTCTTTTGTAATTTGTGTCATGAGGTGCCCAGAACTGCCCACAGTACTCCAATGGGGCCTTGCCAATACTCTATACTTTGGCACCACCACCTCACTCCATCCGCTAATACTGTCTTCTTTATGCACCCCAAAATCCTAGTGCATTTGGCCGCTGCATCATTACAGTGTATTTAGTGTTTTAGAACATTGGTCACTAATATACCTAAATCCATCTTGCACTCCACCACCTTCAGTGCTGTATTACCCAATCTGTAAACCACCATAGGATTTCTAGTCCTGCAATGCATTACCACACACTTGTTAAGATTGAAACCCATTTAGTTATCAATAGACCTGTCAAGGAGATCATCTAATTCAGCTTGTAGTGAGTCTGCCTGCTCTGTAGTATCAACCTAAGGTTGTGACCTTGGGTTGATACTAGGGGTGAAGAGCAGACCCACCAAGGGGGGGACACATGGGACAGGGCCAGAGAATCATGGGGAGAAGTCATTTTCTCCTAGTGAGGGACTCAAAAGTTCAGGGTATGGAGACAGGATCAGGCATCAGAAGGGAGAGAGAGGTTATGTGTCTCCCAGGATGCACAGCTCTGAGGGAGGGGGAGCAGATCCCTGTTAAGGGAAAAAAGGGTCCAACTGTTGGGGTGGACATGGAGGTTACAGTACGAGGGGGATGAAACGGGGGATTCAGGGTGAAGGCTAGGGATGGCATTGAGCATGAGGGAGCTCCAGGTGGGAAGGGGAACAAGTCAGGTACAAAGAATGTTAGGGGAAGGGACTGGACTGGGGGAGGTGGCTGGGGTGGAGTTGAGGGTACAAATAGGGACACAAATGTGCAGGGCAGGGTGGACTCTCTGGGCAGACAAATGAGTAGAGTCTGTACCAAGGTTGATGGCAGATAAAACAGACAGGCTATTCTCGAGTGTGCAAAAAGGGGAAAGCATAAACCACATGTGGTGGTGCAAGTTGGTACAAATGACTTGGCAGGGGAAATGGTAGAGGTGGTTAGGGAGAGGTTCATGGAACTGGGTAAGTTGAGTGAGGAGGTATGGAGCTCTGTGGCCTTTTCTGAGGTACTCCCAATGCCCAGGGCAAGTATGGCAAAGAAGGATAGGATAGATGAATTCAACAGTTGGCTGGGAAATTAGTGTCGATCCAAGGGGTACGGGTTAGTGGGAGGCTGGGGCAGGGTCTGGGACAACAGGGATCTGTATACAGGGGACAGATTACATTTGAGCAGGGAAGGGAAGGGGTGCTAAAACAGAGGTTAAAAGAATACATAGAAACAAAGGTCAATTTAAACTAGGCAGGGGTGGTGATGAGTGAGTTGCTGAAGGGGAGGTTCTCCAGAGAGAGAGGGGAGACAAATGAGCCTACTCCCCCCCATACAAACTGTGTTGGAAGCAGGGAGGTATCGAAGGGTGGGGCTGAGAAGGGTGGGAAATTGGGTAAGGAGTGTAATGGAACATCTTAGACAGTTATCTCCTTGACTGCAAGGAGTCTGGGGAACAAAACCACAGAACTACAGGCTCTGTTGGCAGAGGGGATGGTGGACATAGCTGCCATCACAGAAACATGAGCCAACCAATACCAGGACTGGAACCTGATGATCCCAGGGTATAGGCTTTACAGAAAGTATAAGGGCAAAGGGAAAGGGGAAGGGTAGTGATGTACATAAGGGAAGGAATAAAGTGTGCAAGGGAAGAGGGGGAGGAGGGTAGGACAGGGGCCTTGTGGATGCAATTCCAGGACACAAGGAATAGGATGGGGGTGGTATACCGGCCACTCAAGGGGAAGACCTGGACAGGGAGCTGGCGGAGCAAATTAGGAAAGTGTGTGGGAAAGGTAACACAGTGATTGTGGGGGACTTCAATCTACGAGGAGTGGATTAGGTACCCCAGCCACCTTGAGTGCTAGACAGCAAATACTCCTGGATGCCTTCCAGGACTGTTTTCTGGCAATATGATCACTGAGCCAACTAGGTTGGGGAATACACTGGATCTAGTTCTGGCTAATGGGGAGGCTGCAAGGGAGGTGGGTTGGAGGACCCACTGGATGGAAGTGACCACCACTCGGTGTGATTCACACTTAATATGAACAGAGAAGCAGTGTGTACAGGGACCAGGGTGGTGGACTTCAGACAAACTGACTTTGGTAGGATGGATGAAATCTTAAGGGGGCATCTGGAAGGAATACAGCCACACTGGGTTGTGAATCAGAAATGGGGAAGAATCAAATTGGGGATATTGGAGGCTACTGAGACATGTACCAGATTGCAGAGCAAAAAGGGAAGGGCTAAAAAACGGAGCTGGTTAAGCAGAGGGGTCTTAGAAATGGAAAGGGCTAAAAAAAGCAGTGTTCAAGAAATATAAGAAATTCAGGAAGGAGGAGGATAGGGAGGAGTATGTGAAGAGGTCCAAGGCAGCTACCAGGGGAGTCAGGGCAGCTAAGGCCTCCAGGGAATTGAGGCTGGTGCAGAGCATCAGGGATGGGGAAAAGGACTTCTTCATATACATACGAGAGAGAAGGAGCTGCAAGGACCAGATAATGAGGATCAGGAAGGATGGAGGTGTGGGCAGAGAAAGGGGTAGATCAGGCAGAAGCACTGAATGAGTACTTCTGTTCTGTTCTGTATTCACGAGGGAGAAAGAGCAGCTACAGCGGGGGGGAGAGGGGTGTAATGGATGAGGCGATCACTGAGAGCAAGGTATTGGAGGGATTAAGGGCTCTGAGGGTGAATAAGGCATGAGAACTGGATGGCATACACCCCAGGATGTTGAAGGAAATGGACGCAATCCTTGTTGGACCACTGGCGGAACTATTCAGTACCTCCCTGAACACTGGGTGCGTACCACATGACTGGAGAATGGCCCACATTGTACCCATCTATAAAAGTGGACCTAAGGATGAGCCAGGTAATTACAAGCTGGTAAGCTTAACCTCCATCGTAGGGAAGCTGATGGAGACAATACTTAAGGAAAGGCTAGTGACCTTTATGGAAGACAGTGGGCTCCAGGACAGTCACCAGCATGGGTTTGTCTATGGAAAATCCTGCCAGATGAACCTAGTTGAGTATTATGACTGGATCATGAGGGAATTGGACAAAGGTCATGTGGTGGATGTCATATACTTGGACTTCAGTAAAGCCTTCAATTCAGTGCAGCATGGGAGGTTGGGAGGAAAGTTGAGATACATGGGGGTGGGGACTAAGATGATTAAATGGATTTAGAATTGGCTGCATGGGAGACAGCAGAGGGTAGTGCTGGTGGGGAACTATCATCTCCAAGGGCTGTGATGAGTGGGGTGCTGCAGGGATAAGTACTGGGGCCAGTGATGTTTGGAATATTCATAGCGGACATCTCATATGGCATCAGGAACAAGATCAGTCTATTCGCTGATGATACCAAATTGGGGGCAGTGGTGGATGATATAGCAGCTTAGCAGGGACTGCAGAATGACCTGACCTAACTGGTGGAGTGGTCAGAAGCATGGCAGTTGGGATTCAGTGCGAAAAAGTGCAAAGTCCTGCACTTTGGAGCAAAGAACCCTGGGGGGGTTGCCAGCTGGGAGGGATGCAGCTAGGTTCCACCGAGGAGGAGAAGGATCTAGGGGTGGTTGTAACAGGAAAGATGAACAATACAGAGCAGTGTAGGAGAGCGGCAGCGAAAGCCATCAGGATGCTGGCTTGTATTGCAAGAGGGATCTCCAGGAGCAGGGCTCTGATCCTGCCTCTCTACATGGCACCGGTCATGCTGCACCTGGAGTACTGTGTGTAATTCTGGTGCCCATATCTGAAGAAGGATGTGAAATTACTGGAAGGGGTACAACATAGGGCAACAAGGATAATCCAAGGATTGGAGGACAGATCATAGAGGGAGAGGCTGAGAAAGTTGAACATGTACTCCTTGGAGGAGAGAAGGGACTAGGAAGATGTGATTGAGACCTTTAAGTATGTACAGAGGATAAACAAGGCAGGCACTGAAAGGATACTTAGGGTGAGGAGGGGGATGGACATTAGAGTGCATGGCCTTGGATTGGGGGGGGAAATTTAAGATGGAAATGAGGAGACACTTTTTCATGGAGAGGGTCATGGCAGAATGGAATGCTTTACTGGAGGAGGTGGTAGCCTGTAAGACAGTGGGTAGTTTTAAAAGTGGATGGGACAAGGTGAGGGGGGTAATTGGGAAGGGGAGGGGACAGGGCAGCTGCAAGATGAGGGTGCTAGCTGCACACTCAAGCAGACTTGATAAACCAGGTGGCCTATTTCTGCTGGCAAATTTGTATGTTTGTATGTCATCTGTAAATCTGCAGATCCACCCTCCTCTGGAGGTGAGTTTGCTAGATAAATATATATTGAACAGGGTTGGGCC
This sequence comes from Neoceratodus forsteri, assembly GCA_016271365.2. Classification (NCBI taxonomy): domain Eukaryota; kingdom Metazoa; phylum Chordata; order Ceratodontiformes; family Ceratodontidae; genus Neoceratodus; species Neoceratodus forsteri. The sequence goes on from CM057449.1 coordinate 1,738,266,551, forward strand.
CAGTACAGAGCCCTTAGAGACTCCACTAGTAACCCCTATATTTTTAGAATCCTGTTCATTAATTCTCACTCTCTGTGACCTGTTACCCAGCCAAGATTTTATCCATCCTACTGTATAATTTTACTGTTTATCATGGCTCTTTGTAGGCATCTTATAAGTTTGGCATGAGGTATGGTGTCAAAAGCCTTTTTGAAATCCAGGTAGACCACATCCACTAATTTACCCTCAACCAAAGCACCACCTACATTTTCAAAAATATCCATTAAGTTCAGTAAGCATGAACACCCACCCGTTACATTTCTTAGAATAGCCTTCATGAACTTGCTCACCTCAGATGTGAGATTTACAGGTCTGTACTTCCCCTTACACTCCCTGTTTCCCTTTTAGGGCTGCAGTGGGTGTAGCCCTGCAGACCTCTTTCTATCAGAAAAAGACTGTCACATTTCTTCCGAATGAACAACATGTTGAAGTTGCAACACGGTCGCCTCTACGTTTGTGAAGCACACTCAGCTCGCCGTCTCCATAGGCAGTCGCACTGCACTATTTTAGCTGTTGGTGGTCATGGTGAAACAGGGCACACTTTGCCATGTCCAAGATGACCACCAAACAGTATTTGCACGTGCTTGACCACTAGCGCACGTGCATTAGAGAGAGGCGGCCATCTTGGTCACTGCGGAGTGTGCCCTGTTCTGCCGTGACTGACAATTTTTTATTTTTTTTTATTTTTTCGTTAATCGGAAAAGGAGGACTAGACAGTTCTGCCTATTTTCTGCCTTGTCCCGGGAGAGGGGGCTACAGATGGATGCCAACTGTCATTGAACCAGATTAAGCTGTTGGTGGTATTTTTAGCGAATCAGGGAAATTTGGACAGGACACCGGGGAAATTCCCCTACTTCCTGTAGGTGGGATGGAGGGACTCATTCTTGAGTTGGACACAGGAAGAGGAGGAAGTGCTGATGTGGCAGGGGAGATGGCCTCCTCCCCTGTCTCTCTTCCTACAGAGGCTGAAAAAGACAGAAACTCTGCAGAAACAGTTATGGATTTGGAAGACCTGACTATAGAATTCAGCAAGGAGGATGGTGCACCTGTTCCTACCTGTGTAGGGGAAATAGTGGAGAAAAGCAACAGAGAGCTGATGCAAAATAAAGATGGTCAAACAACAGAGAATGTGCAGGTACTGGATATTGAATTGAAAGAAAAAGTTAAAATGCTTCAGTTAGAAAAAGAAAAGATCATGCAAAGAACTGCAGAGCTAGAGAAAGAGCTTGAAACTCTGGCACAAGTACCTGATAAATTCTCTGTAGTGAATAACACAGAGATGAGTCATCCAGCTTCTGACTCACAGTCAGGCCAAAAAGGCAGGGCTGCTGCTTCTGTCATAAACAAGGCGGTTCAAAGCAGTGCTAAACAAATGGCTGGCAGTTTAAACAGCATAGAACCAGTGTGCCGAGAGCCGAAGGAAAAGGAAACAGAAAGTGTTTGTCTCACTAAAAACATCAAAATGAGACTTGGAGTTGGGAAACAGTTGCATTTACAGGACTCACTACGAACTGAAACAACGGAGAAAACTTACTCCTTCAGGGACAGGCAGAAGGAGGGAGAGAGAGAGAGAGACAGACAGACAGACTGGGGCTCCAGAGCTCCTGACTTTTGCGATGAAGGTTCAGTACAGCATTCAATTGCACAAGTATTAGAGAATGCTGGTTGGAAACAGGGACAGCAGGGAGCCTGGGTTCCTGATTCTGAGGACCCTTCATATCAGGAGATGATAGAGCGTATACCTGCAAAAGTGGCCACCATCAATGAACAAGACATGAGCTCCAACAAACCCCGGGGTAACACTTTTTCTATTGTATCTGGTACCAGTAATATTGATGCATGTGTTGGGGAAATATAAATGAAGGGGAATCTATGGCAAACAGAGATATTTCTGAAGGTGTGAGTGTGAATGGGGCAAATGTTCCATTATGGATGGGACCCAGTGAGGAGGTCATACATGTGTCTGAAGATAGGCCAGCATTGGAGCCTATATTTAAATTATCTGATTTGTTTTTAAACAAAGGGGAGCCTGCTCCCAGATGGAATGCTGTTAGGTTAGTGTACAAGGGACGATTAGAGACCCCCCCCCCAATAGGGTACATATAACAAAGCAACTTTTAAAGAATTCTATGAAATTTTTTTCATCAGAGATTTTCGCCCTAATAGGGTTGGGAAACGGAAACTATGACATTAGCTTTAAAAATGTGTCAAGTCTAGACCGCCTCTGGGCCCAGTACCAGGTGTTAAAAAATACTCCTTTATGGATTCCTTTTTTGGTGGTCCCTTTAATGAAACCCCTAATCAAATTAATTACAGTTTTTTTTAGGAATGAAGGGGTAAACATTGAGGACATCCTCTTTTGGCTGAAACAAAGGTGTGAAATCTTAAATAAACCTACCCCAAATTTGGACAGTGAGCAAATATGGGACGGGAATTGGAGGGTGAGAGTTAAACTGGTTTTCACAAATACAGGCCCTGCTGATCTCCCCAGTTCCTTTTTTTTGAGGGAAAGACAGGGGATCAATATTCTATAGCGGCTAACCCAGATCATGTTTCAAGTATGGGTCAAGGGCCCATTCAAGTTCTGCCTGCGACTCCACGAGATGTAACCACTGTTTAGAGTTTGTACACAGTTCTGCTAATTGCCTAAACTTGTTTCATTGCAACATTTGTGAGAGGACAGGTCATGCATATGGTAGGTGTCCCTGGACATCCCGTAATAGGGAGGATAGTCCTTCACATGAGGGACTAATCAACATGGCCCAGCAACAATATGCAAAAAAGACAGCCTCTGCAAGCATTGTAGTGGCTGCATCACCAGGGCATTCAAGCTCCCTAGAACAGAATGTTCCTACAGACCCTCCTGCACACAGGGGACCCTCCAGGGCAGGATTTGGAGGGAATACAGGCCACAGAGGAAGTAATAGGAATGGAAACAGGTGAAGAAGCCCAGGGTATGAATGGGGAGTCAGGTAAAACAGAAGTGGACATGCCACCACCCCTACCCCCAGGAAAGAATGACCAACCTTTTAGAATTGTATCTCATAAAAAAAGAAATACACAAGAGAAAGTTGTGTCACAGGAGAACAGGAAAGTTAATATGAAGGAAACTGCCTCAGTACAGATGGTAAACGAATATGCTTTATTAAATTCAGAGGGAACTGATGGTGAGTCTGAAGGGGAAGGGACAGACGGTTCTTCAGTAACATCCATTACAGATTCTGAAGGGGAGGGAGATTCAATAGCAAACAAACAAAACAGCAAGTATACTGACATTTTACCTTTTTTATATTATGGGGTCATTAAAAATCATTACTCTAGACATCAATAGTATTAAAAATTATAGAAAGAGAGCTGGGGCCCTGCTTATTCTGGACAATTTACACAGTGACATCAGTTGTATTCAGGACACTCATCTTAAAACCCATGCTGAATTACAATCTGCATCCAGAGCCTGGCTGGCAGAGGCCTCCTTTTGGTCCTCAAGGACCGAACCCTGTGATGGGGTAGGCATTTTACTAGCTAACCCCCTCCTAAAAGTATCCAGATTAGTTGACATACATCCAGGAAGGGCTTTGATGTTAGATATCTCCTACATTTCAGAAAGGTTTCATATAATAACAGTGTACGTTCCCCAAACTAAAGCACAGAGAGTAGCCTTGTTTAAAGAGATTCAGCCTTATCTACATACATCCAGACTTGTAATCTGGTTAGAGGATTTTAACTGTGGACTCTCTACAACTGATAGAGGCCTTCCAACCTCAAAGTTGTTTTGTGACACTACAGCATTGCTACAGATAATTAGAACAGCTGGTTTGGTGGATACCTATAGAAGGAAACATCTAAATGGGGGGGTTTATGTATTTTAGGGGTACCTTAAGGACTCGGATATATTTTACCTTTGCATCTCAAGTGTTAAACATTCTTTCTACTTCCACAATCCTAATGAATTTTCAGACCATATGGCAGATCAGATTCAGATATCATGGGAAGGAACCCCATGATGTAAGAAAAATAAATGGCGTTTGAATGAAACACTTTTAGAGGATCCAAAAATGAAAAGGATGTGGAATCAAGACTGGATAGCCACTAAGTAGTGGAAATGTATGAAAACATTACAGAATGGTGGGAGGACTCTCAAAAGAACTGGCAGAAACTTTTTCAAAATAGAGCTACGTATATAGCCAATAAGGAATATGTGCAATACCTGCAATTAAGACAATATTTACAGCATCTTATTTCCCAGGCTGAATTGTCTAAACAGGATTATAGTGCAATCATTAAAAACACTAAGGGAAAAATGTCTGACATCCAATATAATAGGGTCAAGTCCCTAAACCAGTAATTGAGATTTGGGACTCAGTTAAGGCAAAAATCATTAAACCCTTTCAAAGAGTGTAATAAGAGGGTTGAAAACAGATTTTATTGCAGAATTAAGTACACCAACAGGACAGCTGGTAAATTCTCCACAGGAGATTTTGAATGTGGTAGAAGAATATGTGGCAGGTCTATTTGGTACCACCACTCTGGATCATGATCCCTCTAATTTATTAAAATCATTGGGGTTAACACAGATATCTGAAATAGAGGTCCAAGATTTGATTAAAGAGGTATCTGTAAAGGAAGTGACAGCAGCTATTTCACAGCTAGCTCCACATTCTGCTCCAGGTATGGATGGATTAGGGTCAAGATTTTATAAAACCTTTAGTATAGAATTAGCCCCTGCTTTGGTGATTCTGTTTAATTATGTTTTAACATCATCAAATTACGCCCCTTCTATGCAGGAAGCAGCTCTTGTACTGCTCCACAAGAAAGGTCCGAGACAGATAATAGGTAACCGGCATCCATTAAGTCTGTTAAATACAGATTTAAAAATCTTAAGTAAAATCCTGCAGACCAGATTATTGAAAGTAGCTCCAAAACTAATCTGTCCTTTTCAGTCTTGCTGAATACCAGGCAGGAAACAACAGGACAATCTTATGGTTCTAAGAGAATTGCTCTTTAGAGGGCAGGCAGGGCAAGCACAGGGCTTCATCTTAAGTATCGACCAAGAGAAAGCTTTTGACAGGGTTTCTCACAAGTTATTGTTAAAACTCTCAGGGCATTTGGGATTCCAGAGGTTTTTGTAAACTGGATAAAACAAATGTATAAAGGGGCCACGATCATCACTTGTATAAATGGTTGGGAGGGGAAGAGGATAAAGGCTGAATGAGGCATTAGACAGGGTTACTCTTTGAGACCCCTACTTTATACCTTTGTCATAGATATTTTTATTAGAATGTTGTTAAAAGAACAAAGGATCACAGGAGTAGTAACTAACCCAGATTGTCCTCCGGTCAAGGTGCTAGGATACGCAGATGATTTAGCTATAGCAATATCTTTTTCTAGTTCTGCAGAGGCTCTAAGTAATATATTTCAGCAGTATTCCAAATTTTCAGTTTCTAAAATTAATGTGGGAAAGAGCAAGGGGGTTACAATAGGTGATACTCAGGTACCACAGTTAGGGCATACAGGTGGTATTCAAGTGACTGATCAGCCCATCTCTATATTAGGTATAGAGTCTGGTCCAGGGGACATGGCTATGTTAAACTAGAAGGGGAAAGTGGAGAAGGCAACAGGATTAGTCAATAGCTGGAAGGGACAACAACTGTCAAAGAAAAAAAAGAGTGGTTTTAATTAAAACACTACTGGTCCCCATATTTCTGTACTTAAGTTATACTGTATATGCCTTCCTCCAATAAGTATGTTTACAGTCATCTACAACATATTTTTTCAGGTGTTCTGGGGATCTAGACTGAATCCTGTTAAGAGGGAATATACATATCGTCCTGTTTGAGAAGGTGGGGTGGCAATGATCAACTCACTCGCATTCTTTTTTAGTACTTTCTATCTGGTAATATTAGCCCAGCCATGAGACCTGGGGTTCCACCATGGAAGCTAATGTTAAATGCATGGCTAGAGCCATGCAAAAGGGTATGGGAGAATAAGAATCCCAGAGGGTTGAACAGATTGGTGTACACTCTTCAATATGGAGTGGAATGTATAAAAATGCTGGTGAAATGGAACATTAGTATAGAACAGATAGTAATATTAGATAGGAAAAAAATTATGGTTTGATTATCGATGCAGAATGTAGGGCTGAAATAGTGTTCCCAGAGTGCCCTGACACACACAAAAAAACAGTACTCCAATAGCTGGTGAACCCTAGGCTTCCCCATTTTGTGTGGGATTGTGTTTGGTTAGGCAATTTGGGAGATTAGGAGTTAGGGGTAATAACAAGCATAAACAGCTTGAAGAGAGATATTGCCCCAGAGTGGCATGTGGGCAAATTGTGGAAACCCAACAACACTTATTTTTAGAATGTTCATATATGAAACCATTTTGGACATATTTGGCTAGAACATGGAAGGAGCCTTTGTTCGGAAATTTGAATTACACGACTGTAATGTATGGTCCTGTAGGAGGGCTATTTGGGAAATACCATAAAGACACTATGTACATAGTAATTGCAACAATAAAGTATTTTATTTGGCAGGCTAGGTGCATGTGGGTTCTGCAACAGAGAGAAGTATCTCATCTGGAACTTTTTCAGAATATTGGGATATCACTAAATAAAACCGTGAAATTTGATATGATGAGATATACCCCTGAAAGAGCTAGGCTTTTTTGGGTCAATTGCAATAAATGGGAAATCAGTGATTAGGATATTATTTTGTAGAATACTGGTAGATTATAGTATGCAGGACATTGACAAATGCAGAATGATATGTATAAGGTTTTCTTTTCTACTGAATCTTTTTTTTCTGTTTGTCATAATTGGTTAATAATTTTGTTTAGAATGTATATATAATGGTATTGTAATGAAATCCAATTTTCAATAAAATGTCCCTACTTTCCAGTAGGGGAAGTTCTGGCTGGCAAGATGGCAGACATCAGTCCTGGAAGGAGGGTGGATGCTGTGGAGCTGGGAGAGCAGGCCCTCTCTCCCACCTTGTCAATGCCTGGGGCTACAGGGTTGATTCTGGCTGGAGAACAGGAGGATAACGCTGTTGAAATGAAACAGATACTAGTAGAGGATCCTTTAAGTGGAACTGAGAATTCTGTACATATGCAAGAAGATAGTATGGATATTGCTAATGATTCTGAAACTTCATATATTGTTGACTTTCTGCAACATGACCTAAAAAATGATTCGGCTGAGACTTTGCAACTTAAACGATTGCTTGAAACTGAGGAGCGGAAATTTATGATCAGAAAGCTGTCATTGCAGCAGAGAATGTGCAGGCTACAAGCTGACAGCACTGCTGACGCTGTCTCTGAAGACCAGCTGAGAGGTTGGAATGTCTTGGAGAAGTTGCCGTCTGCCAGTGACGATCCTGCAAAGAGAACCGCAATTGTCTCAAACTGTATCTGGGACACCTGTGAGTACAACTTCTGTTTCTGATTCAGTGCACAGTCCTGATGTTATTGATTTGCAAGCTCAACACAATAGAAAGAATAATGATGCAGCCCTGGTGTGGTCTGTAGATGCTGCATTGCAGGGAGCTGGATGGGACAAGCAGCCTGGGTCTCATGAATGGGTGTCTGGAAGCTCCCCCATCCGAATGCCGTTTTCAGACGATTTCACTAATGAAAATCTAAATCCTACCTCAGTTCCCCATATGGATGTTGAAAGAAATGCTGTGGATCCTTTACTAGTTCCTGAAGAATTGCATCTCACACAGCACCCGGTGTTAAACTTACTGCCTGCAGATTTCCCTCAGCCTCCTCCTGCTGACATATCATCTGAAATGCCAATACAAACAGCATCTCCGCTCAATAAAAAACCTGAGACCCAAAAGAAAACTTTCTCTTCTTTATTTCACCTTCCAATTCTCCCAGTAAAATGGCACCATGCCATCCACCTAACTTATCTAGGGGGCATGCAAGAACCACCGGATTTAGTTTTTGTGGCCAGAACGTTACTCAAGGATTATTTAAAATTCTTCTCCCACGAGATTTATGCATTAATGCACATTTCTTGGAGACCATTTTTGATATTAGTTTTAAAACCACTCATGGCTTAGAAAGATTTTGGAGTAAAGATCACTCCCTGAAGAGTTTTGCTTTGTTGACTCGCTTTTTGGCTACTCTCCTAACAAAACTAGCATACAAGACTATTACTATTTTGTTCTGTAACGAAAGTGTGGACGTGGCAGATGTCCTATATTGGTTAAAGCAACATTGCACAGTACTTGGAGAACCAGAAGCCATTTTAGACACTGAGAACATTTGGACTGGGGGTTGGAGGGTGAAAATTTTATGAAAATCTACTGATTCTGGTGTTTTGGGAAGAGATGGGGGTTATTATTTTATCCGGGTCAGCTGAAGGCCTGCTTTAGGTGTAGGGATCCTAATCATCTTAGCAGTGCCTGTGATAAGGTGAAGTGTAATCTATGTAGGGAACTGGGGCATTTAAGTACTGCTTGTTTAAATGAAACAAAATGCAATTTATGTGACGAAGTGGGTCATACATTTCAGAACTGTATCTGGGCAGCACACAGCCAGGAGCATCACGATGAAGGGACTGACCAGCATTTTATAATTTCTCAGGCCCAGTAAGCAAAGATCAGAAATGGTCCCACTTTAGCACCTATAACACCACTGCAAGAGTGCTCTCCAGTAACTAGCCCCCCCCCAGGGTTGATCCCCATCTGCTATGATAGTATCTGAAGAGACCCCTACTCCCTCTACCTCCATGGAGGTGAGGACCACTGTCCCCATAGTTAATGTAGACATGCCCCCTCCAAAAGAACCCATTCAAGCAAGTTGTAGACGGTGTGCCAGATCAAAGCTGAAAGCTGCCCCCCCAAAAGCAACTGAAACCTCCCCGATCACATTAACAAAGCAATATGAAATTCTTCAAGAAACCTCAGCTGACTCAGATGAGAGCACAGATTCCTCCTCCTCCTCCTTTCTCACATCCTGAAGGGACGAAAGACACAAAGATTTGCTATAAGGGTAGAGGGTCTCAAAAAAGAAAGGCTAAATCCAAAACTAAGGGAGTAACAGCTGGCAGGAAAAAATGAGATAGAAAGAATCTAAGGCATTTCTTGTTCAGGGATCCCTTCAAGCCCACCGGAGCTCTGGACACCCTCCTCCAGGATCTAGGAACCAGCCTTGGACCGAAAAGATGCCTTTGGGGTTCTCGCTTAACAAGCGGCCCCCACTGAAGACAAAAGCGCCCCTCCAGAAAGTCTGTTGCCAGGGGCCGCACCGACCGCAAGCCACCCGGGGAAGGGAACCAGGAGCTCGGCCACACCCTGGTACCTTGTGCCGCTAAAGATGTGAAAGCCCGTAAGGATCCCTCCAAGCCCACCGGGGCTCTGGATACCCTCCTCCAGGATCTAGGAACCAGCCTTGGACCGAAAGATGCCTCTGGGGTCCCCACTTAACAAGCGGCCCCCACTGAAGACAAAAGCGCCCCTCCAGAAAGTCTGTTGCCGGGGCCGCACCGACCGCAAGCCACCCGGGGAAGGGAACCAGGAGCTCGGCCGCACCCTGGTACCTTGTGCCGCTAAAGGCGCAAAAGCCCGCAAGGATCCCTCCAAGCCCACCAGGGCTCTGGACACCCTCCTCCAGGATCTAGGAACCAGCCTTGGACCGAAAAGACTCCTCTGGGGTCCCCGCTTAACAAGCGGCCCCCACTGAAGACAAAAGTGCCCCTCCAGAACGTCTGTTGCCAGGGGCCGCACCGACCACAAGCCACCCGGGGAAGGGAACCAGGAGCTCGGCCGCACCCTGGTACCTTGTGCCGCTAAAGGCGTAAAAGCCAGCAAGGTACGTTTAACTCGACCTCCACCCTGCTGGCCCTCTCCTGCTGGGTTTGGGACTTTACCAAGTACCATTCTCCACAGAAAGTGGCTGTTCTAACTCTATATTTTTTGGATTTGGACAACTATTTTGTACCCCCAGGGACTGTGAGCGCTGCCACTGCGGCCAAGTAGTACAGCTTCCTGAAGCTAAATTTTGCTGCCTAGACAAACTATCTCCTGTAATCCTAGCTTATTAATTCTGTAGTGCTGTAGCTAAGTTTTCTGCTTCTCTGCTGCCTAGAGTGCTGTAGCTAATTTTTTCTGTTTCTCTGCTGCCTTGTACTGCCTTCCCGCCTTTTTGTTTGAATCTCCTAAACTCCCTTTGTTCTAGTAAAAGCTATTTCAAGTGCTGTCCTACTCACCTGCCTTAACTGAAGCCTGTAACCCTACTCCTTTACCTGCTAATCTCCTCCTTTCTATCACCTACGCCCCCTACCATTGTTTCTGCTGCCTTCTTAATCTGCTTCTCCTTGCTACCCCTCAGGATCCCTCCAAGCCCACCGGAGCTCTGGACACCCTCCTCCAGGATCTAGAAACCAGCCTTGGACTGAAAAGACACCTCTGGGATCCCCGCTTAACAAGCAGCCCCCACTGAAGACAAAAGCGCCCCTCCAGAAAGTCTGTTGCCAGGGGCCGCACTGACCGCAAGCCACCCGGGGAAGAGAACCAGGAGCTCGGCCGCACCCTGGTACCTTGTGCCGCTAAAGGTGTAAAAGCCCACAAGGTACGTTTAACTCAACCTCCACCCTGCTGGCCCTCTCCTGCTGGGTTTGGGACTTTACCAAGTACCATTCTCCACAGAAAGCGGCTGTTCTCACTCTATATTTTTTGGATTTGGACTACTATTTTGTACCCCCAGGGACTGTGAGCGCTGCCACTGCGGCCAAGTAGTACAGCTTCCTGAAGCTCTCTTCCCGCCCGCGCTTTGCGCCAGCTCCCAACCCTCCCCCCACCTCATCCACCCTGGTCGACCCTTTAGCTTTATAGACACCAGGGGGTCATATGACTAAATGTCTACTTCTCCATTGGCTCCTTATACTCTGCCTCCACTAGGGGCAGCTCACTATTCTTTCAAACTAACAGCTCTGTTATTTCTTTTACCAAGCCCGCCTTCTGGCCTGCATCACAGCATCCTATTTTCTTTTCCTTCCAAAGTATTTGCCCAGGCCTACCAGTATTTTCTCATGATATCGTATTGCCGCACTTGGCACTGCACTATCCGATACTCCTCCTTTCCTGTGCCCCTGCTACCTTCTCTTCCCATACTAAAATGACTCCTTATGTAACTATCTATCGCTCCGGCTTGGCTTCTTTTTTCTGCCTGTGTCTCCTGTATGGTCTAAGTAGTGTCTCCCTATCTGTGCCGCTTGTCACTAATCACAAGGCGGAATCTATAAATGAATTTTTCTTCTCTAATCTTCTCCTTTCCTACCGTCACCACCTTCCCGCTCTACATCATGCACTCCTGAAGAAAGGCTTTACCTACCTGTCACTCCTGTACTACCTACAGCATAGGGCTAGACCTAAAAAAACGTGATACTCTCACTAGAAACCTACTCAAGTTCCTAGCCCAAAGGCTGCTCCTGATAGCTGGTGACATCGAGTTGAACCCAGGTCTGCCACACAATATCCCTATACCAACCTCAGCCAAAGCTAATAAAGGCCTATTACTAGCCCATATGAATATAAGGAGTCTTGTGGGGCACCTGGCTGAGCTTGAAGCCTGGGCAAAACTGATTAACCCTGACATCCTGTGCCTTACTGAAACATGGCTCAAACCCAATATCCTAGATGCCCACTGCGCCCTGCCTGGGTATGCCATCATTTGGCAGGATCGAAGTGGCTCAAAAAGGGGTGGGGCATTGCCATTTATTACAAAAATCACCTCTCATTAAAAGCGGTTCCAAATCCTGGCCCCCACATGCGCTGTGAATCGCTACATGCTACACTGTCCCTAGAGCCAAACACTTGCAATCCTGTGTTTGTACAACCCACCCACTGGAGGTTTGTAAAGTGTCCAGATCTTACTACAACATGTGTCTCAATCCGTGAAACTGAATGAGTGTATCCTGTTGGGGGACGTCAACTTAAACTGGCTAGGCCCGAATCAAGGCAACCTTGCATCTATGGTCCAAAAATATAACTTTCACCAACTTGTAACAGAATGCACGAGAATGACTAACACGCAGACAGGAACGCTATTAGACTGGGTTCTCACCAACAGGCCTGACCATGTATCCAAAACCACTGTACTTGCGGACTCTCTGACAGACCACTCTCCCACGGTCTGTCACTGGCGTTCCTGTCAGCCGCCTGCTCCGTGGTCCTGCCTCATCACCATTGCCAACTTAGCAGTGCTTGATGTACAAGCATTTCTCAATGACATATCTATTATTGACTGGTCCGACATCTACAGTGCAACAAGTGCTGAGGCTGCCCTGGATGTGTTCCTCAGCAGGTTTGGGGAGGTACAAAGGAGGCATGTACCTAAGATAAAAAGAAGGGTCAGTGGGCAACAAACTAGGTGGCTGAGCAAAGATCTTCTCCACAAGCTCAAACTCAGAGACAAACTTTGGAAACATTATAAATCCACCGGACTGCCCTGTGATCATCAGGCTTACAAACAGCATAGAAACGAATGTAAGAAACATATCAGGTTTGCGAAGAGCAGATACTGCCAAGACCTTTTAACCAGCTCTGCTAATGATCCTCGAAGATTTTGGAATCATATAAAAACCTTCCTCGGAACCCCTCAATCCTTCACCCCCTCGGACATGCTTCTACAAGGGGTCCACTGCAGTGACTCCCTCACCATTGCCAATGCCTTAAACCAGCAATTCTCGGACCTATCTGCTATCACGTCCTCTTTAAAATCTCTGCCTGATAACTCTCAACCATACTCCAACATGATAAGCTCCAATCCACAACTTGCCTCTAAAGATTGTTTTACTTTAGAAGGGTTACTGGAAATCAAGTCTGCAAACTACTGTCGGGGATATCTGAGAACACTAGCCCGGGCTCTGACACCCTGGAACCTCGACTCCTGAAAATAGCTGCCCACCTCATATCCCGCCCACTTGCCAGGATTTTCATTTATCTCTCTCTACAGGTACTGTCCCCGAGATTTGGAAGGCTGCCAGAATCATGCCAGTTTTCAAAAAACGGAGCAAAAATGACTTGTCAAACTACAGACCCATTGCCATACTCTCGGTACTGAGTAAAATACTCGAAAAGATAGTAACCACCCAGGTCACTGATTTTATTGACTCCACTAATGTACTCTGTGAAGCGCAGCATGGCTTCAGGAAGCACCACAGTACTACAACTGCTCTGACTAAATTCACATCGGGCATTCTCTCAAATATGGACAAAGGGCAGCTAACAGGTACTGTGTTCATCGACCTTACAAAGGTCTTTGACTTTGTTGACCATCCACTACTGCTTGCTACCCTCAAAAACCTATGCTTCTCACCCCCAGTAATGTCCTGGTTCAGTAGCTACCTCACCAACAGGTCCCAAGCTGTAAAGCTTAACTCAGCCATCTCTGACAGTACCACGATCAATATTGGCGTACCACAGGGCTCTATTCTCGGCCCACTCCTCTTCTCATTATTTATCAACAACCTGCCCAACGTAATAACGTCAGACAACTCACTGCTCTATGCTGATGATCTTGTTATATATGCTCACTTTGACAACATTTCTCATCTGAACTCTACACTGTCATCAGCCTTCCACCTTACACAGCACTGGCTTGAAGCTCATCGCCTTATACTCAATGCTAGCAAAACCAAGGCCATGCTCTTTAGATCAAATCATAAGCTTAGAGCCTGCACATCTCCACTGACAATTCCTGATATCAATGGATCCACCCTTGAGATTGTAAGTTCTTTCCGCTATCTTGGGATACAGCTTGACCAAAATCTTGATCTGAAACAGCATATCCAGGAGCTGTGTAAGAATGTCAACTGTAAGCTGGGTGCTGCCTACAGGATGAACTTTATGCTCACACCCACCGGCAAACTTGCTATTGCCAGTGGTATCCTATTACCCACTCTGTCTTATTGTGCACCTATCCTCACCATAGCAAATAAAACCGTTCTACAGAAATGGGATACCGCCTACAATAATGTCTGTAGATATGCAGCTAAAGCACCACGTCTGACGCAGCATTGCCAACTTTACAAAGGGTTAGATTGGCTATCCCTTTCCTCCACGAGGCTATACTACCTTTGCAGCCTATCAGACTCCATAATCAGAGTGTCAAAACCTGCCACATTGTCTGAACTACTCCAACCTGTAATACCATCGCGTGACCTGAGGTTGTCAGACAAATCTTTTTTATCAGTTCCCCACTGCCGTACCTCCAAGGGTGCTGGTGCCTTCAGGTGCGCTGCCCCTCTCACCTGGAACTTACTGCCTATGGATCTGAAGTACTCCATCACACTTAGCCTTCAGCGGGGACTCGCTCGTGACTTCTACTGTATGGACCATTGCACTTGTTTTGATCCCACTTAAGCTTTGTAACCTGTTTAAATCAACCCCCCCTTGCCATATACTCAATAGCCTACCTCCCCTTTATTGCTCTGTCCCCTGGTTTGTCTGATTGCACTTTAATGAACTGTCTACAAGACTGCCTGCACTTACAATGTAATGCTTACAAACCTCTCATATGGACACTCTATTCCAATCATGTTTGCTGCCTAATTGCCTTAACATTGTAATATGTATATTATTCTGACCTTTTATACTGCCTATCCAACATTGTTTATTCTCTTCTGACTTTGTGTATAATTATGACATAATCCTTCTTGTTTTATCCTTCATCAGTTCTACTGTGTAGTACTAAACCATAAGATGTATCTAATTGTTAATGGGTACTGGTCCCTCTTGCGTTCCCTCTCCCCTTCCCTCTCACTCCTCTCCCCCTCAGTCCTACCTGGTCTCAGTTTCATAACCCCTTTTGCGCCTTTCCCGCCAAACCATATCTAGCCACACTTTGCCGTATGCGTCTCTATGCCCATCCGAGTTCCAGTTCCATAGCCCCGGGTCCTTTCAGCGTCTTTTCCCGCAAAAGCCGTAACTAGCCGTACTTCACCGCAAGAGTCCCTGAGCCCAGCCGAGTTTTAGTTCCACAGCCCCGGGTCTTCTTAGTGCCTTTTCCTGCTAAAGCCGTAATTATGCCGCTCCTTGCTGTACGTGCTTACAGCCTAGCTGCCTCTCCTGATCCGACTCCATTGCTATTGGATCCCTTTGTGCCTTCCCACTAAATGCTGCACTTTGAAACTGTGTCCCTCAGTTCCTCCTTGGCCCTTGCCCTCTGGTTTCATCCTCTTGCTTTTCTGCTACACTCTTCCCCCCTACTTGCCGTTCATCCCCCCCCGCTCTGCCGTCCCTTGGTTCCACGAGCCGGCTGTGTATCCCTGCCCAGCACTACAAGACCGTTAGCTGCTATCTTCCATCCTTTCGATCATTGCCCTCCACCTCTCACCAGTTTCACACCCTCCCTTGTTGTCCTAAAATCCCCCTTACCTTCCCTTTCCTCTCTCTCTCCTCCTAAATGTGATCTCCTGCCAGTACCCTCTGCCTATTGAAACCGTATGCCTGCCTTTGAAAATCGTATGTCTGTACTTGTACCATTGTACCTTTGCCTGTATTATGTTAACTAAACTGACCTATTTTGTACTGTAATTGTGTCTCCCGGGTCATGCCTGAAAATAGTCACCTGTTGGCTAGTGCACCTACCTGGTTAACAAAAACTAAATGAATAAAATAAAATAAATGTCATCCTAAACTTTATAGGTCTGATGTTGGAAACCTTACACTGTCATACAATAAATGTAAACAGTATTAAGCGGTCAGACAAAGTCAGACAATATTTTTCTTTCTGGCTTCTTTGCACCTTGGTATATTCTGTCTACAGGATACCAGGTTCCATGCTGCCCATGAAATGAGGCAAGCCCAGAGGGAGTGGGTTCCTGGACCCTCTTTCTGGTCTGTAGGACAAGAAACTTCCTCCGGGGTAGGCATTCTAGTTTGTTTGCCTGCCTTTAAACTTTTAAAATTATAAGATCTTGTTCCTGGGAAGGTATTAATACTTAACATACTAATCAGCAGTAAACCTTATTGTATAATTAACCTTTATGCACCTCAGTCCAAAGCTGCTCGCAAGGATATTTTTTCTCCATTCAACCCATACCTATATACCTCCACAGAAATAATCTTTTCTGGTGATTTTAATTGTGGTCTGAGTCTAAAAGATAAGAGTACACATGCTGCAACCAAGAAATTATACTGTGATACCCAGGCCTTAAAAAATATCCTACATACTGCAAGAGTAAAGGATGCTTATTTAGAGGTAACAAAACAGCATACTCCCACATTTCAAAAAGGGGCTTTAACTATCAGAATAGATTTTAGTTTTTTATCACTCTCCATCAATACTAATTCTGCTAAAGTTACCCCTCTTGAATTTTCTGACCATAAGATGGTACCCATCACACTGGCAAATAGCCTTTCAGAGTGCAAAGGCCCTGGAACTTGGAAATTTAACATTAATTTGTTGCAGGACAATACCTTTATGGATTCATTAATTCAGTTTTTAGCAGTAAGAAAGTCAGTCTTGGTTTGTTATGAGAATCCTGTTATTTGGTGGGACGACACAAAATCAGATTTAATTCAATTTTTAAAACAATGTAGTAAATAGAAAAGTAATGCTGAGTATTTGGCCTACTTGTAGAAAAGGCACCATCTGCAAACTTTATTTACCATAACCTGTGTAACAGGACAAGATCTGGGGCAGCAAATACATTTGGTTCAAAAGGACATGTTCTTATTTCATAAGAAAAAAAGCTGCACAGCTGTTTACTCAGCACGAGTTTGGCACACAGGGTACTGCACAAGAAATATGTCCTTTTGACCAAAATTATTGTAATGTGGGACATAAATCAATGCCCTCCTTAATTGATCATGTGGGGATTAAGCACTCTGCTAAGCGAAATATTTTATGATTGGTTACTGAATTTTCAATTAATTTATTTTCCCCAATTTCATCTAATATATCAGAATCTAAAAAGTTCCTTTCTGATAGTCAGATACCACATATCTCTTCTCACGTTACCTCTAATGTATGCCAACCAATATCTGAAGCAGAATTGAGGACTGCAATCCAGCACCTAAAAAACAATATTACCCTCTGACCGGATAGCCTTCCAAATGAACTGTATAAAAAAATAGGAGATCATTTGTGTACAGAACTTATTGAAGTTTTTAATGCCCTATTGGAAACAGAAGATACAGCTTTAAATTTTAATTAAGGCACTCTATTATATATACATAAAAAATAAGAGAACTCCAACTTAAACAATTGGAGACCCATCTGTATTTTAAATACTGACTTCAAAGTTCTAACTAAATTCTTAACTGCCAGATTATTACAGTTAGCAGAAATAGTAATCTCCCTGGAGCAAATTTGTTCTATACCTCACAGCAACATTCAGGACCATCTTCTTCTTCTTCTTTGAGAAATTATATCTGCAGGCTATACAAACACTTTTCCAGGATATATCATTTCTCTTGATCAGCGGAAGGCCTTTGACTCTTATCAGTCATGATTTTCTTTGGACCTCCTTCCAATATTATAGGGTCCCTGAGGTTATGATAGACTGGTTTAAGTCTTTATATAGAACTGCTACTGTTACTCCAGTAATGAATGGATGGCAGGGTACTTTAGTTCCCTATTAAGCGGGGGGTGAGACAGGGGTGTCCCCTTAGCCCCCTGCTTTATGTCATTTTTATAGACCCTTTACTGTGAAAATTAAATACTTGCACCAGTATTAAACACATTTCTAACCCTGAGACACTGAGGCTTCCGAAGGCCTTAGCCTATGCAGATGATCTCTGTCTCCTTTTGGCTGACAAAGATTCAGTCCATAATGCTCTACATCAGTGTGGAGTGTTTGGCACGCTTCCAGGGGCTACACTTTAATTTGAATACGTGTACAGGTTTTCACTGGGAACTCTTCCTATCTCAGAAAATGCCATAGGCACAATTCATCTCACAAAGGACCCTGTGTCTACCCTAGGTGTAAAATTTGGGCCTCCAGGTATGGAGAAATTTAATTGGAAAGAAAAACTTGCTATAGGTAGGCAAAAGGTAGCTCACTGGAACCAGGGTACATTGGGAAAAAGAAATGGGTGTTTTTGGTTAAAACATTCTTAGTCCCAATTTTTTTTATATTTGAGTTATGTGTTCCCAGCCCCCAAACAGTTAGAAACCTCAATACTAAATTTGTTTTTTCAAGCCATTTGGGGCAGCCACCTCAATCCTGTAAAAAGGAATGTAACTTACTTGCTGGTCAAAGATGGTGGATTATCTATGGTTATCCCCATAATATTTTTTTCCAGTATATTTTTCATGTCTGATCTCAAACCCCTTCTAATTAATACACAGAGAGGATGGGAACAATGACTGTATAACAATTGCAAGATTTGGTTTCAATAATTGGAGACAACTTCACTTAGGTCAGTTAGAGCCTCTGCGTTTACACCTATCTGTCCGAAATAACTTTTTCTAAGACTAAAACAGTGGAAAGTTAGTATGCAGCAGATTATTTCAGCCCCTTTGCATAAGGTTCTATATAGGCAACTTTTGACTACACTGTTTGCTGTCCCATTACCATTCTTAAACTGCCCGAATCCGTATTTACAGTCCTTACAAACTCTGTATACATCCTCCAAAATTCCAGTCCATATGTGGGATTTCCACTGGCTTTCGTGCCATGGGAAAATTAACATAAAGGGTAACCAGAAGCATAAACCGCTCCAGGAAAGGACCTGTCACTGCCCTGGTTGTGTTGCTATAGTGGAATCTATAGACTACTTATTTTTTGACAGCTCCTTTATTTTGGCCTTTTGGGGATTTCTTGCCCAACAATGGCAGGAATCTATCTTTGCAGAGGTTAATTATGAAAACCTAATGTATGGTTATTTTCTCCACCAATGGAAGAAATGGAATATTGGTACTCTGAACTTACTTTTTTACAATTATGAAGTGGAATATTTGGATGGCTAGATGCCTATATAGTTTATATCAGAAAGACTGCAATTATATAGAATTAATGAAAAAAATTGAGAAAGTTCTATATGCTGTATATGTGTCTGAAGATACACAGTTTTCACATCATGTCTTATTAGAATTATGGAAAGACCTTCCCTGGGTAACAAACACAGATGCTGCAATTACATAAATGTAATTTTTTTTTATTTTTATTAATTTGAATGCTTAATTTAATGTCTTTATGATTTGTTCTTTTTGATTTTTTTTATACTTCATCTTTATTGGTAAAAGCATATTCCACACAGAGCCACAGAATAGACCCTATGACAATATAGTATCCATCATAATAAAAACAAAGAGCCATTATCTAAGCATGGCCCACTACCATCACCGGGGCCATTCTCAATGGATCTTGAAATCTGTTAACCTTGCTATTCATATTAATGAATTACAAAAACAAATATTCATCAATATTTTTACTACTTTATCCAGGATAGTAAAAAGAAAACACCTAGTATAGACTACTGCTTCCTAACAAATGATACAAGCTTGACACACACCCCAAAGAGGAATAACAGGGGGGAGGATAGAGGGAAAAAGAAAGCAGAAAGGAGAAAAAAAGGGGAAAGGGGAAAAGCACTTTATTATATATAATAACTACATTCTGTGTATACATAGGTGTAATAAATTCACACTGCATTGAAATAATAATCATTAACCTCTTTTTGATTTGTAAGAGTTATGTATTATAATTTGTTTTGATTGCTTTACAATTTTTTTCAATAAAATTTCCCCTGCTGTTTTCAAGAAGTGCCATGGGATCTTTAACATCCACCTGAACTACCAGAAGAACAGGCAGATGGGACCTCAGTTTAACATCTCATCCAAAAGATGGCACCTCAGAAGTGCAGCACCCCCACCCCATGCTGCACCATAGTGTTAACATTGGGATTTAACCCAAGTGCCTGGTGTGGGGACAGAACCCACAGCCTTCTGATCTTCCAGCTTCAGAGGTGAGTATGCAACCTGCTGAGCCACCGATACTGCACTAAGGATATCCCCCCGCTGGACAATCCCACTCAGCACCCCCCTAAGAAAGATAACACTGGGAGTGCCCAATCCCCCAGTGTCATGATGAGGAATCCTTGGTGGATATCCCCCCTACCTGACTGTCCCTCTCAGCACCCACCACCCCAGCCCCAGAAACACAACTGTGACACTGGGGGTGTCCAGTCCCCCAGTGTTGTGATGAGGAATCTTCTGATGTTTTCTTTTCACCAACCCCCCACTACCACACATGCAGGGTTTCTTTCTTTCTTTCTTTCTTTCTTTCTTTCTTTCTTTCTTTCTTTCTTTCTTTCTTTCTTTCTTTCTTTCTTTCTTTCCTTCCTTCCTTCTTTCTTTCTTTCTTTCTTTCTTTCTTTCTTTCTTTCTTTCTTTCTTTCTTTCTTTCTTTCCCTGCCACCCACCTGACCCTCCCTCTTAGCACCCCCCCAAAAACATAACAGTGACACTGGGGGTGCACAATCCCCCAGTGTCACTATCAGGAATCCTCTGTGTTTTTTAAAGCGCAGTAAAAATAAGAACGTCCATCAATGTCTTTTGAGGCCGTAACTGCCCTGCACCTGGCCCTCCCACTCAGTAACCACCACCCCGCACCCCCAAGCCCTTACTTACCCATTGGGGGTCCAATGCCATAATCCTTTCTGGACCAGAGACACGTCTTCACTCTTCAAAGCCAGACCGCGCAAACCGAAGAAACACGTATGTGGTTCAATGTATTTCAATGGTGTTTTGAACTTAGTGGCATAACTTAGACATTTTTGCATATTTTTGGCCCAGGTTTTCAGCATGCCTTTTTTGGGACCCCACCTCATGAACAATGGAACTGATATTAGGCAAATGTGTCCTGAAATGTGATTTTGCGGTCCCTGCATGAAATGAACTGTGCAGGAGTGAAACATTTTTTCTGCCCTTGTTCATGAGGTGGAGTTATAAGAAGGCTATGTTGAAAATTTGGTGTACAAATATTGCAAAACGTCAAATTTATGAGCCTATGTTACATTTTGCGAATGCAGACTCATAACTTTGGTAATTTTCAATATTTTTACCCCAAACTCCCTACCTGCAGCCCTATTAGCTCTCAGCACTGGCCAGAGTTTGTTGTGAATTGGGACTAGTATGGCAGATCTCCATGCCTCAGGTGTTAATTTCCTTATCTAAAGATTTTTTGAAAATCCAGCAGATTGGTCCTTTTAATATGTATGCTACCTTTTAGCATCCTTGGGTGCAACCCATCTGGGCCCTGTGATCTATTTGTGCTAAGATTCATTAGTGACTTATATTTCTCCCAAGATATTAGGAACAAAGTTTATGTCTTCTAGGACTATATTTTCTAATTCAGACAGTTGGCAAACTGACCCAAAGAACTCATTTTACAGATTTTCTGTATGTAAGCTGTTACTTGTCATAATGTTGTTCTCACTCACTGGACCTATTGCCTTACAACCTCCTTTTTTTGGAATTCTTTTTCTGGCATTATATGCTACTCCCTGTTCCTTTTCCTTCTTAGCTTTTTTGATTAATGCCTGGCATTCCCTTGCCTTTTTTTAAATAAAGCTCCCATAGATCTGTATTTCCTGTTTCCATGGCCCTCCTGAATATCCTCCTTTTTCGATTAATAACTTCCAGCAAGTTTTTGTTAAGCCAACTAGAGGTTTTGCAATTGCTGTTATTTTTGTTAAATAAGGGCATGGATTTTTCCTCCATCTCTTTTATTTTAGTTTCTAATGCATCCCACATTTCATTAATATTGATAGTGTTTGTGGCTTCTTTCCATCTACACCCCTCTAATTATTTTTCATTGATTCAAAGTCTGCCCTATATTAACATCTGTATTTTGTTTTTTTCTTTGTCTCTCTTCCCCGTTTAGCATCTTTACTTTGTTTTTTCCTTTGGTCACTGTCTTATAATGGGTCTTTACTATTGCACGTTCCTATCCCCTCAGTTAAATTATTCAGGACAGTGTCCAAATTATTTTTTCCGCTAGTGGGTACCCTTACAGCACGTGCTGCTCCGGGTTTAGATTTAAAATTCTTTCTATAAGACTGTTATCCTTAGGAGTTCCACCTTCCCCAGATTCCCAGTTAATACCACATAGGTTTAGGTCACTAAATAATGTTCTTTCTGCCTGTAAGGTACTGTAGGTAACTTAACAGGTTCTCATTCACCAATTCATCTTGGTTCGGCAGCCTATAACAAAGTCCCAATATTATATGATCTCTGTTACTGGACCCCACTCTAACCCATATTGTTTCATTGCTACTCACACTCTGCCTTACAATTGCCTCTACCCATAGGTTGTTTTTAATATACAGTGCAACTCCTCCAACTCTTTTACCCACTCTGTGTCTTCTAAATATCTGAATCCTTCCAACACTTTCTTTCAAACATCCTCACTAGATCACCATGTTACAGAGACTCCAATAATGTCCATACTTTCTCTTGCAGTTATTGCCTCTAATTCTCCAAATTGTTTAAACTACATCATGCATTCAGTAGTAAACATTTCCAGTTATTGCCCTTACCCTTCATTTTATTGTTAATCTTGCAAATATAATGAAATAAGATCTGTATTGACTAGCTGAATTTGTGCCCAAAATACCCCCTCCCCATACCCTGCCACCATCAGTTTAAATGCTAGCTGATGTATTTGTTTAATCTGTCCCCTAACACTCTTGCCCCAAGTTTATTCAGAGGCAAGCCATCCCTCCTACATAGATCTCTTTGATTGTTGAAAACTTGCCAATTCAGGATAAGCTCAAACTCTTCTTTTTGTGTCCAAGTTTCCAACCATTTACATATTAAGCAATAATGACTGAAGAGCTGGTCATTTCCTGGAGATTAATGACCAACTGGGGGGGAAGTGTGGTCTGAGGCGCAGCCTAGGGCCAACCCTACCCAGCCAGTCATTAATCAACAGGAAATGACTGGCTCTGAGGTCACTATTGCAATTATAAGTCTAATCGCAGTAATGAATTTTTGGAGTTTTTTTTTCCGCTGTGGTGCTGTGCACCATGCTTACTCACTGTGTTGTGTCTTGAAGGTGGCCGCGTGGTCTATTTTCCTCATCTTCCATGGTTGAGGAGGTCATTTTGTTGTTTAAATGTAGTTTATCTGCTTAAGTCTGTTGGAGGCAGTATAGCGCAGTGGTCTAAGGCTCTGAGCTGCAAATCTGGTAACATCCAGCTGATCAGACCTGGGTTTGAATCCCACAGCTTCCACTTGCATACTGTGTGACCCTGAGCAGGTCACTTAACCTCCTTGTGCTCCCAGGTTGCTCCTGTAAAAAAGCTTTCAGCTTAGTGTGCTATACCTGGTTAAACAATAACTAAAAAAAAAAAGTCTGTTATTTGTTCACTTTTCCCTTACAGATTCATATGCTGTAATAGTTTGGCCATAAGTGAAATGTCGATTGCATCAATATGTGTGGCTGCCGTAATGGGCATTTCTAAAAGATTTTAGACAGGCACAGCAGTCAATGAATGCGCTTCTTTAGCTCATGAATAAAATAATTAGACTTATAATACTTTTTATTGCCCTTAGTCAAATAATCCCTGCCCTGGGTACTGGTAGGTCTCAGAGATTAAGACTTTACAACTTTTATGTTTTAGAAATTTACCTGCTGCCTGAAAGACCCATCTGATATCATCAGTTTACATATGCCCCACATCATTAATGCCAGTGTGAAACATTACTGTTGGGCTTACCCCTGCTCCTTTAAGTAGACCCTCAAAGTTGGTTTTGACATCACTTACAGCATATTGGCTCCTGACAGATAGCAAACAGTTGCACTTTCTTGTCTCCCTTTATGTGTAATTCTGTCTGTATTTCTTGTAATAGAGTCTCCAGTAACAACTGAGGTATTGTCCAAAACTTAGTCTTAGTCTATGTTCTTCCACATCTATGTCTATGGACTGTTGTTGATGCTGCCCCTGACCTATGACACCAGTACTGTCTGCATCTGAAGATGGTTGTGTGTTATTTTCAGATGTTCCCTTCTCATTCTGATGCAATAAAGGTTGGAGTTTAGTTGCTAGTGGAAGTTTATATGCCTCTGCTACCCTTCCTCTCTTAGTTCTTCCTCTTCTTTCAACTAAAGTGCTGGATGGAATATCCTCAACGTCTCCTTCATCTTGTTTGTTTGTTTTGTTTATTTAAACTGGAAAGTCTATGGGCCAAAGACCCGTTTTCATGGTTGACCAGTATACATACAAACAATACATACATTTCTGTTAATAAAACAACACAGAAGGCTGGTCTGGTGGCACTGAGGGTTGAGGCGCTGGACGCCACACCTCGCGCCACGCCGGCAACCCGGGTTCGAGAATGAGCTCGGACCTTTGGGGGTTAGCAAGGGAGGACTGGGATTGAGCATATGTAGACTGCTCTCCCAGTCCTGGGGTGGGTTGGGGAATCTTGATGCACTGTAGCGGCTCCTGTGGATGCTCAGGGGCACTACAAGTGCTGGCAATCTGGAGGGGGGGGGAACGTGGCGGATGTTGGCGGATGCTGTGCCCGGACATCATTGCATGTCCGCATTCCAGGGGACCAATTGGAGGAAAATGGCTGGGCGTGACCATGCAGCTTGATGGCCGTGCTCCGAGCCGCCTGGAGGAATTTGGCGGAATCCTGTCAGGGAGGGTCTGGGGCTGTCCTGGCTGGCTGAGGCAGAGGGGGGGCCCTCCAGCGGGATGGCAAGACGGCCGTTCCGGATCCTCCTAGGTGCAGTCTGAGCTACCCAGTTCTCCAGGTGGGTGGAGCCGGTGACTGGATGCCCCAAGCTGGTAGTGTGCTGCAGCAGGTGGAAAAAAAGCATTACATAAAAAAAAAAAAAAAACACAGAATAATATACAAAGTTACATAAACATACTTTCATTACACATCGTTACTCTGATCCCTTTTTCTTTTTTCATCTGTTCTCAAATGCTCAGTTCCTTCATGTTTTGCATATCATATTTGTTTAACTTATGAGATTTCTCCTTTCCCTTTTGGCAACTCATTTCCTTTTACTAAATTCTCTACATTTTTAGAAACTTGTTTATTAACACCTACAAGTGTCTGAAAAATACCATCCATATAAGCCTCTAAAAAACATAGTGGCCACGCTGGGCTGATCATCTGTTGGGGAGGAGGGGAATCAGATTTTAGTAGTTTTTAATTATTTTACTGTTATTTTATTAGTAAGTTTTTAGCTTCAGGGCTGGGTAGTGCTAGTGAGAGGAAAACGTGAGCTAGAGCTAGTAGCTAGTTTTCTTAGTTTTAGTCAGGCTGTTTTTTTGTGTTCATTTTATGTCCATTGTTTTGGCTCACCTCTTTCTTATCTATTGTTGTTGCTGTTGTTTTCAGCTTTCATCTGGACTGCTGCCACGTATTTCTACCTTTCCACGGAGATGACTCTACGAGCCTGCAGGCTGATTTTTCCATTTTTTTGGCGCTGAGCCTTTTCAGCGTCCGCAGTCCTTAATTCCTAATTTGACGGATCCATTGAACTGTGCAAACCAGCCTGGCAGGACCATGTTGTGCTGGGGCTGATATCATCCAGCAATTTTCATTTGCCAGCTTGTTTTTGTCGAGAGCTGTCTCTCTGCTTGCACAATATATTTACCTGGTATGATTTACACCTTTGAAACTTTGGTAGCAGTCTTGAACTTTACTTTACTGAAGCTGGATTTTGTGCTGGCTTCCAAGGCCAATTGTTACTTTCAAACAATTTTCAGTGATTATTGACAGTGAGAATGCCATATGCTCAGACATTGAGTACCGAAGCTGACTTGATTGTTGCATTCTATATAAATTATAATTACTCTAGTTCCTGTGTGTGGTGAGAGAGCCATGGGCTTAGAGTTCCTGGAGATTGCTTAAGCCTGGGGAGGTGAGAGCTCCCTGTAGCCCTACAGATTTTTCAACTTGGGGGTGTGAGCCTGTTCTTTGCATGAATTTAAAAACTGTCCTATACTCATGGATTTCTGTTTTGCTGGACTTTTCTGATTGTATTACGGGTGTTTAAGTATTTGCCTAGATTCTTCTGTTATTATTTTCTAATTTATATTACTGTTTTGTTTGTTGGGCATAGATAAGGTTTTCATTTTATATTACAGTTATTTGTGCTGCAGGACTTGTGTGTATGTTTAGCATGTATGTGTTTTCTGTCTTTCAACTATGTCGACTGGTTTATTGTTTTGTATTTTTGTATTATGTGTAAAGGTGTTGAGGCTCTAAGGCTCACATACTTGGTGGAATTTCTGCAGTTGCTTTGCCATTTTCTGGTGCTTCATTTGTCTGTGCCAGCAGGGGGTGCTCAGCTGCTGTTTGGAGCTGGAAGTTCTGAGGGGGAGGGAGCATCTGCCACAGTAAGTGTCCCCAGTTTGGTGATGGGGGGTAGGATTTGTGTGATATGGCCCAGGAGATGCCCAGATAGGAGAAGATCCCAAGGCAGAGGACCATCATATGTGGTACCCCTCCCTAGTGTTCTACCAAATGCCTTCGGGCAGCAGGTAGTCCATCTAACCTGCATAGCTCAACCCCTTTGGGATGTTCTTTGTAACACAAGGTCACTGAGGAATAAAACTGCAGTGGTGGAGTCTTTCATTGCCAATTCCTCAGCTAACCTTGTTTGCATTACTGAAACTTGGGTGGGCAACAATGCTGGCCCCATGCTGGCAGCGTCTGTCCCCCCCTGGTTACTTGGTATTGCATTGCCCAAGGAGGGACCATACAGAGGGAGGGGTGGCCATCTGCTTTAGATCAACCCTGGGGCTCACTGCATTCCCAGTGAGAACACTGGAGTCTTTTGAATGTGTGTTTGCTAAGTGCACCTTGGGAGTTAGTGGAAGGATAGTCATCATCTACTGGCCACCGAGGCGATGGAGTCTTTTCCTGCAGGAGCAGGCAGAGTTCATTGTGTCACGTGGACAGCTGGTTCTGATTTCAATATGACATTTTTTCTGCAATATAAATTATGTAGGGGAGGGTCTGGCAGGAGGAAATACTGTCTTGCTGAAATTGACACATCAACCCCCCCCCGGGATAAGTTCAAAGGACAGGAGGTAGCTTAAACTGCAGATATCTGAAATGCAATTACTTTGTTTTCTTTGAATCCCAGGAAATAAAATATCCATTCAGGACGTCCTCAGGGAAATCCTCTGATTTGCACTAGGTGTCATGAAGGAAGGAGAAAATGCATGTGTTGGGGTGTCTCCCAAGACAGCCAGTAATTACACAAGAGTCTCTGATGTCTGTGGGAAACATATCGCAGACTGGTTCAAGAAGTCCAATATGCATGTGTTGGGGGGTGTCGTCTAAGGAAGCCAGAATTACATCAAAGAGGCTTTGATGTCAGAGTGAAGCAGGTCACATACCGGTTTCGACAGGTCACATGGAGAGAGGAGATTCATTGGTCACTTATTTTGTTAAAATATCTTATTAGGATATCCTGTGTTATAAAATATATATTTTAATACACCAAGGTGGAGTTAGATTACCTCAGAGAGAAGGCTGGCTCAAGACTGCTTTTAAGATACTGAGCAGACCTCACAGAGACACATTATTTGCTGACTGAGAAAAGAGGAACAACAAAGCACTGAAAGATTAAGAAGTAAGGAGACTTTAGATGAGACCAGTCTGAGTGTATGTATTGTAGGAATTTGCACTTTAAAACCGGTTTTGTTTTTAAGACTGTATGTGTGGGGATACCTTGTTCTGTTAAACTGTTCACAATTCTGTGCTCAGAGGCTAGCACTTTGGGAGTAGAGGGCTGATCTGCTGAGTGGGGTTGTGACAGATTGGTTGGCAGTGGTGGCATAAAAAGTTTCATGGTATAAGCTTTATTGTTCAGTGTGTCAGCTTGAGACTGTTCAGCTCAATTGGGAAAAAGAAAGGCAGTGTTTTATTTCAGAAGGACACAGAACTATATGCCTTGGCTCACAGCCAAGTTTCTACACATTTTATTTTTTTCTAAAGTCCCAGTCAGAGTAGCAGTAGTCAGGAAAGATGGCTTGCAACTACAGCAGGCACACTGTAGAATACTTAAAGCAGTTGTGCAGGGACAGAGGAGTCCCGTTTGAGGTGACAGCCAAAAAGCAGAACCTCAGAGAGGCCCTAATGGTAGCAGATACCCAGAGCAGCGAGTCACCGACCATGACTGAAAAGGACCAAACCTCGAGTGTGGCAGGGCTAGCGGCCAGTGCTGTGTCCAGGTCTGGTGAGGAGGACAGCAGGGTCACTGTCAGTGAGGGGCCACAGCAGCAGGAGATGATCACCGGTATCCTGAATCTGGAAGTACTCAGGCTGCAAATTGAGTTGCGCAGGATGGAGCTGGAGTTCCAGAAAGAGAGGGAGTAAGAGAGCCGAGAGGCAGAGCAGGAATGCCGAGATGTAGAGAGGGAACAGCGAGATGCAGAGCAACAACAGAGGGAAGCAGACTGTGAGGTGAGTGCCGGTGAGCTGCAAAGGAGGAGAGAGAGAGGAGCGCCAGTGGCAACATGAACTGGAGAAGCTACGACTCCAACCAGTGGCACCAGAGCAGGTAAGTGGTTTGGGTTTAACTAGGACTGCAGGACTGGGTTACAAATTAAACTCCAAATTAATAGCCATGTTTAAAGAAAAGGAGGATATGGATGCCTTTTTAAATTCTTTTGAAAAAGTTTGTATTCAGGCTAAAATTCCTAGAGCATCCTGGAGCTTCCAGCTATCCCTGCTACTTACCGGGAAAGCTCAGGATGCATTGGGTCAAATGGACAATGAGGACAGTAATAATTACAGAAAACTAAAAGCTGCACTGTTAAAAAAGTTTGAATTAACTGCTGAATCATACAGAGCTAAATTCCGTAAGCTCAGGAGAAGCCCTGATATGAGCTATGAGGAGCTAGCATGAAACAACTTCAGTTTTTAAAACCTTGGTGGGAAGGAATTGAGGCAAACTCTGTTGCTAAACTGAAAATGTGATTTTATTAGAACAGATTTATTGGGCACACCCAGCAGAGCTAAAAACCTGGCTAGAGGACTGAGATCCAAAAACAGTGCAAGAGGCTGCTGAACTCTCAGATCGCTAAGCCAAGAGCAGACCTGATCTGAGAGCGAATGGGGCAGATGTGGCAGTGCAGAAATGGAAAAGTGCACCTTCAGGGCAGCTAAAACCCTCACTTCTTCCACCGAAACCAGTTAGCCCCAGGTTTCAGAGAAAAGATTTCTCTGAGAAAAAAAGTGAATGTTGGTTGTGTAAAGAAACTGGACATATTGCCAGACAGTGTCCCAAAAAGGCCAGCAATAATACACAGAATGGTACCAGGAAAGAAGTGGGTTGTTTGTCCCTGGAAGCATGCCAGTGAACATGAGGGAACACATGCACCCAGTCATGGTGAATTGTGTACAGACGCAGGGGTTAAGGGACACAGGGGCATTGCTGACTTTGGTAAAGGGGGATCTGGTATAGCCTGGTCAGCTTATACCCAATAAATACATCACTGTACAAGACTTTGCAGTGGGGAGAAAACATTGGCCCTCGCTAGTGTTCTCCTGGACTGGGGTGAAGCAGGGGGAACTGTGCAACAGGAGGCTGTAGCCTAAACATTAGCAGTGGATGTGATCCTGGGCAACAATCTCCAGCAGGGGATGGTATGTGCAGTTACCCATAGCAAAGCGGCAAGGGAAAATTATAGTTCCCTGAACCCCACAGAAAACAAGTGTGGAAACCACTGAGAGGCTGGCTCCCCAGCCTGTGTCTCCAGATGAGGAGACTGATAAAAAGGGGGTAGAAATTTCCCCGGTAGCAAGTAACCACACAGCTACAGAGGGTTACTCTGAAGAGGGAGGGGTGACCCCTTGCCAGAGGGTTGGGATTGACAGTGATCCTGAAGGCCCTGATGCTACTGCTAGGGACTCTAGTTTAGCCACTGAAGGGGAACTGTCCCATGCCTTGGGACTGTGTGAGGAGTTTGCAGCTGCTCAGAGGAATGACCCTAGTTTAGAGAAGCTGAGGGCTTGGGCAGACTCTGACAGAGCACAGGGAGGTGATGGCAGACATAAGGTTTATTGGGAAAATGGACGTATGTATACTCAGGCAGTACAGACAGAGGGAGGGATGCTAGGCAGGCAGCTTGTTGTTCCCCAGGAGTATCGTGAGCAGTTGATGTTCCCTTGTCTGGTCATCTGGGAATTGCGAACACAATGCAGCAGTTGGTCCAGAATTTCTACTGGCCTAACTTCACCCAGCAGGTGAAGGAGTATTGCAGGTCTTGTCTCTGGTGCCAAGAAATAGGGAAGGCGGGCAAGAAAACCCAAGCCACCCTGATTCCATTGCCCATAGTGGAGGAGCCATTCCAGAGGGTGGGAATGGATATTGTGGGGCCTTTAAATACCCTCAGTTCCCCAGGGAAGAGATTTATCCTGACTATGGTGGATTATGCTACCCGGTACCCAGAGGCAGTCGCCCTATCCGCTCTGAGGACAGACAAAGTGGAAGATGCCTTACTTGGGATTTTCTCCTGTGCTGGGTTTCCGCAGGAGGTAATCACCGATCGAGGGGGTTCCTTCATGTCAGACCTGATGAAATATTTATGGAAGAAGTGTGGGGTGGTGCAGAGATGCACAACGCCGTATTACCCACAAGCCAATGGGCTTGTGGAACCATTCAATGGTACCCTAAAGTCAATGCTCTGGGCATTTGCTGAACAGCATGGGAGGGACTGGGAGAAGTACCTTCCTCACCTTTTGTTTGCATATAGGGAGGTGCCACAAGAGTCGACAGGATTTTCCCCCTTCGAATTCTTATATGGACACAGGGTACATGGGCCCCTAGTCTTGATCCTGGAGGACTGGGAAGACAAGCACTCCATTCAGGGAACTCTCATTGTGGGTTACATCCTTAGGTTTAGGGAAAGGCTGAAGCAGCTTATGGGGACAGCCCAGAGCAACCTGGCAGCTGTACAACAGAAACAAAAAGTGTGGTACAACCGCAGAGACAAAGCTTGCTCGTACGTGGTGGGTCAGGAAGTCATGGTCTTTATTCCGGTCCAGAAAGACAAGCTGCAGGCTGAGTGGGCAGGACCATACAAAGTGGTTAGGAAGGTAAATGACATGAACTACATTGTGGAGTTACCTGACCATAGACAGACAGAAAGGATGTACCATGTCAACATGATGAAGCCATATGCCAATAGCGCTGACATGGTCTTTGCAGTGTGTAGCCAGAGGGAGGGGACGGACGAAGGAGACCCCCTTCTGGACTTGCTGGAAGAGAGTAAACGGGAGTCCTGTGTGGAGGCAGTAAAACTGTCTCCCCAGCTGACCCTGACCAGATCCAGAAAATAAGGGAAGTTTTAGCAGACTTTGCCCCCTTGTTTAGCGCCAAGCCTGGACTAACCCCCTTAGTGACACATGATGTGGAGACAGGGACACAGATGCCCATACAGCGGACAGCATATCAGGTGTCAGAGGCTGTCCAAAAGGACATTAGGAGGGAAGTGAAGGAGATGCTGGATTTAGGGGTAACTCAGAGATGCCACAGTTCCTGGGCCTCACCCGTAGTCCTTGTACCCAAGCCAGATGGCTTGACTCGTTTCTGTGTAGACTATCATGGAAAGAATGCAGTCACGAAGTCAAATGCCCACCCGATGCCCTGGACAGATGAACTCCTGGACAAGTTGGGAGGGGCGACCTACCTTACGACCATTGACCTGTCAAAGTGGTATTGGCAGGTAGAGTTGATGGACAGAGCTAGGGAGAGGTTGGCCTTCATCTCTCTGATAGGCTTATTTGAGTTCAAAGTAATGCTTCTCGGAATGAAGAATACCCTGGCCACTTTCCAAAGGTTGGTGAATCAGGTGTTAAATGGTGCTGAGGAGTACACCGTGGCATACCTGGATGACATTGCCATCTTTAGTACCAGCTGGGAGGAACACCTATCCCACCTTAGGGAAGTGCTGGGAAGGATACAGAGGGCTGGGCTCACTGTCAAAGCCGAGACATGCCAGGTGACCATGGGAGAGGTGGCATACCTCGGGCATAAGGTAGGCCAGGGACAGCTCCATCCTAACCAAATAAAAATAGAGGTAATCCAGGCATGGCCCAGACCAGATACTCAGAAGCAGGTCAGGAGTTTTCTCGGGACAGCAGGGTACTATAGAAAATTCGTACCCAATTACAGTGCCCTGGCTGCTCCTCTATCTGACCTGACAAAGAAAAGGATGCCCAAGAAAATTACCTGGGGCCCAGCCTGTGAGGAAGCCTTTTCCAAACTAAAGGAGGCACTGTGCAGTACTCCTGTTTTGACAAGTCCTGACTATAGCAAACCTTTTATAGTTCAGACTGATGCCTCAGACATGGGTATTGGGGCAGTACTGAGTCAGACATCCAGCCAGGGGAGGGATCACCCAATAGCCTACCTGAGTAAAAACTTACTTCCCAGGGAGCAGGCGTACTCCACAGTGGAAAAGAGTGTCTTGCCATAGTGTGGGTCCTAAAGAAATTGTAGCCATACTTGTATGGGCAGCATTTTGTGGTGCAGACTGACCACAACCCCCTGGTTTGGCTGATGCAGTTGGGGAAAAACAATGGTCGATTGCTAAGATGGAGTCTTGTTTTGCAAGGATATGACATGACCATTCTACATAGGGCTGGAGCAACCAATCAGAACTCAGATGGCCTGTCTCGTGTCTACGAGGAGTGAACTGATTTGGGAAGCTCGTCCCATGCAGGGGATAGACCCCCCAAATTCAGTCTAGGTGGGGAGGATTGTGGCACGTGGACAGCTGATTCTATTTTCAATATGATATTTTTTCTGCATTATAAAATATGTAAGGGAGGGTCTGTCAGGAGGAAATACTGTCTGGCTTAAAATGACACATCAAACCCTGCCAGGGATAAGTTCAAAGGACAGGAGGTAGCTTAAACTGCAGATATCTGAAATACAATTACTTTGTTAAGTTTTCTTTGAAGCCCAGGAAATAAAATATCCATTCGGGACGTCCTCAGGGAAATCCTTTGATTTGCACTAGGTGGCATGAAGGAAGGAGAAAATGCATGCATTGGGGTGTCTCCCAAGATAGCCAGTAATTACATCAAAGAGTCTTTGTTATCTGTGGGAAACATATCGCAGACTGGTTCAAGAAGTCCAATATGCATGTGTTGGGGGATGTCATCTAAGGAAGCCAGAATTACATCAAAGAGGCTTTGATGTCAGAGTGAAGCAGATCACATACCGGTTTTGACAGGTCACATGGAGAGAAGAGATTCATTGGTCACCTATTTTGTTAAAATATCTTATTAGGACATCCTGTGTTATAAAATATAAATTTTAATACACCAAGGTGGAGTTAGATGACCTCAGAGAGAAGGCTGGCTCAAGACTGCTTTTAAGATACTGAGCAGACCTCACAGAGACACATTATTTTCTCACTGAGAAAAGAGGAACAACAAAGCACTGAAAGATTAAGAAGTAAGGAGACCTTAGATAAAACCAGTCTGAGTGTATATATTATAGGAATTTGCACTTTAAAACCGGTTTTGTTTTTAAGACTGTATGTGTGGGGATACCTTGTTCTGTTAAAGTGTTCACAATTCTACATTCAGAGGTTGGCACTTTCGGAGTAGAGGGCTGACCTGATGAGCGGGGTTGTGACATTCATCACCAAGCAGGTGTTGGAGTCTTCCAGAATTCTGGTCCAGGGGGATTTAATGCTTGGGTTGACAAATCCTGTTATTTTGGGCAAGAGCTCCTCCAGCTAATGGATTCATTGGGATTCTCTCAGGTGGTTACCTCCAAGATGCACATACACGGCCACACTCTTGACCTAGTCTTCTCACTTGGACTTGCCATTACGACAGTCAGCATTGATCCAGCCTGTTGGTCAGATCATCGTGCAATCAAGTTCCTGTGTGGGGCCCCCTGTCAAATAACCCCCACTATGGAGACTATCCGGTGTCATCTGATAAATAAATTAAAGCCTCACCAACTCCAGGAGCCACTGGTTGCCTTGAGCTTGCTGTTATCTTGTGCTCAGGATTCAGAGGCTGGTGTGGAGGCCTATTACGCAGCCTTGATCAATGCACTGGATCTGATTGCATCCTTCCATGTTCATCCCTTGACCTCCCGTCCTTGCTCACTGTGGTATTGTGTTGAGTTGCGCTGGTTGAAGACTAAGGGGTGCAGGTTGGAGCGTGCCTGGAGAAGGTCTCCCTCTGAGAAGGACAAGGCGGTGCTGAGGCTCCATTATCTGGAGTATCAGTGGGCAATCAATCTGAAGAAGATGGAGTTTCTGTCCCAGTCAATTGCTGCAGCAGGAAATCATCCAGCTGTGCTCTTCCACACTGTAGAAGGTTGGCCAAATCCCTCCTGTCTGCAGTCCAGGACAGCTTTTTCTGCTGAAAAGTGTGAGGAGTTTGGGCGCTTCTTTGCTGACAAGGTGTCCTCTATCAGGGTGAGTATTGCCTCCTCTGGTCCAGCTTTTGAGAGATGGGATCGGTCTGTTGGTGGTGATTCTCAGTCAAGCTGGTGTGAGTTTCCACTGGTTTTGGTGGTTGAGGTCCTCTGTGTGGTCACCATTATACGTCCCACCAACTGTGCTTTGGACTCAGGTCCCACATGGTTTGTTATTAGCTGCATGGATTTCCTGGGTCCATTGTTCATTGAGATCATCAATGGGTCCTTAGGAGAGGGTACTTTTACCACAGCCTTGAAAGAGGCTGTGGTGAGAACCCTCCTAAAAAAGACATCTTTAGATCCTGATGTTCTCTTGAACTACAGGCCTATCTCTAATCTTCCCTTTTTGAGGAAAGTTATTGAGAAGGTGGTGGTTGACCAGCTGGTTGAATGCTTGGAGAGGTTGTCTATCTTCAGACCTCTCCATCTGGGCTTTTGGCTGTGGCACAGCACTGAGATGGCTTTGGTCAGGGTAGCACATGATCTCTTCATGGTGAGGTACTGAGGGCAACATACCATCTTGGTGCTATTGGACCTTTCTTCAGCTTTTGACACAGTAGATCATGGGGTGCTGCTGGATCACCTGCGGACTTATGTGGGCACTACTGATGCAGTTTTGCATTGGTTTTGATCATATTTAACTGTGAGATTGCAGCACGTAGTCCTTGGGGAATCTTTCCTCTGGACCTTTTGAGCTGCCTTGTGGTGTTCCACAGGGTTCTATTTAGGCCCTCTTGTTGTTGCCCATGTACATGCTGCTGCTTGGGGAGATCATTACGTGGTACAATGTGGGGTTTCACTGGTATGCAAACATTTATTTATTTATTTTATTTAAAATTTGATGACCGGGAAAGGCACACTGAGCCGAGGCTCGTTTCCAGGTGCGACCCGGTACAGTTTGTACAGAGAGTAGCAGTAGACTGAAGAAACAGATAGTTTGCGCAACATTTTAAAACAATAAAATAAACTGGATCAGTGGTAAAACAGTAAAAACAATTTCAAGTGGAGAGGGAGAAGGGAGATGAGATCAGCTGCGAATGATATCAAGTTGTACCTGTCCTGTGCCCCAGATGACCTTTCCACCTCAGCTATGCTGAGCCAGTATCTAGCTGAGATAAATGACTGGATATCTACCAACTGGCTATGTCTCAGCCCTGGCAAGACAGAGGTTATGGTTCTTGAGCCCAGCATTGGGGGTCCTTCCACAGATAGTAGGTTGTTTGCCCTAACTGTTGCCGGACATCCCCTGTCAGTGGTGAGTGTGGTTAGAGATCTTGGTGTTTTTCTGGATGACGACTGAACCTTGAACAACAGCTGGCCTTGGTTGTTCGGTCTGTTTTTTTCCATCTATGGAATATTGCCAGGATCCAGTTGTTCATGATGCCTGGTGTTCTGGCTATGATCACCCATGCTTTTGTCACCAACAGACTTGATTACTGCAACGCGTTATACCTAGAGCTGTCTGGAGGTTTGATGCATCGACTGCAGTTAGTGCAGAATGCTGTGGCCAAGATGTTGACAGGTGCCTCTTTGAGAGATCATGTCACTCTTGTTCTATGTGCTCTGAACTGGCTGCCTGTGAGTTTGCATATCACCGTCAAGATCTGCTTGTTGACATACAATGGCCCTACGTGGTTTGGAACCTGACTACCTTAAAAAGCTCCTGGTCCTGTATCGGTCTTTCTGCCCCCTGTGCTCTGCTGAGGCTGACCTGCTTGTGGTGTCTACTTCAAGCCTTAGGAGATCGGGTGACAGGATGTTTGGTGTTGCCGCACCGGTGCTCTGGAGCTCTTTGCCACACTACATTCGTGCAGCCAGCTTGATGGAGATTTTTAAACCCTCTTTAAAAACCTTTTTTTTGACAAAGCTTTTAGTTTTATTTAATTTATGTTTTTAATTCCTAGGATTTTTGTATTTCTGTAGTTCTATTGTAAAGCATTCCATCTCTGAGTATTTGGATAGAGCACTGTATAAATACAATTTGCCTTGCCTTGCCTGAATGTGTAACAGTTGTACTTCATCCTTCCTGTTCTTTAGTGCAGTTATTTCCTCTTCTAAGACCTTAATATACAAAAGTTTCTCACAAGTGAATTCAGTGACTGCTAAACCACCTTTACCCCTGACAAACATTCTACATTTTCCACATTCGACCACCATCTCCTTCTTCATTCTCCACTGTTTCTTTTTCAATTATCAAGTCACTACAGGGGAATGCTTTGTGTCTTGTTGTATAAGGGAGTGCTTTGTATGACCACTTTTATTACAGACCACCATGAGTTGGTAGAGTGGAGAGCCTCCAAGTGAGATGGGAAGGTAGAGTATATATATAGATAGTTATAGGTTGGTCACTTCAAAATACCTCCCAGGTAAAGAAATCACAGTAACCCTTGTTCTTCACCTTTCCTATTTAAGATTGTATTTACGAATGTGTTTCCCCAAAAACCTCCTGGATAGTCTACCAGATATCTTACGAAACTCCTTTCTCAGTACCCACAAGGTAGAAACATAACGATCCAGTTTAAAAACAGTCTTACCCGAGTAATGCTTTATAATCTAGTCTGTTTACCCGGTCCTGAACAGAATTCTGGTGCCTACCTGCCTTCTTTAACTGACACATCAAACACTTGCCTCTTCCGTGTCTGCCTCTGCCTGTGCTCGCTGCTTGTGGGGCTGGTATTTTCAGCTGTGCTGACCCGGAAGACCTACAAGGGGTTGTGCTGTTCCCACGAATGGCTAAAACTGTCTATTCTGTAAAATTGTAAAATCAATAAAAGCATGCATAGCGTGAATTGACTACTGAGTCACAGCAGTACAGAATATGTTAAAAATTATATGTTGAACTCTGTGAGTTCAATCTTGAAGTTTGAAGTTTATTGTTCTAGGAATTAATACCTTTGAGCCAAGGCTCTTTTACAAAGGTTCCACGTCATTAAGTACAAAAACATAGTAGACAGTGTTACAAACAATCAGTAAGCCGTTTAACAAGGCCACAACTTAAACAGTAACATTTATGTACAGAAAAGAAAAAGGAACTCAGAGGCAGTGTCAAGGGCAAGGAATAAGAATTGAGAGCTTGAGAGGAAGAGGAGAAATAAGAAGTTTAGGAGCAGACAGAACCAGGTTAGTGGTACTCAGGTTGTCTTTGTCAAAGAGGAGACCATGGTGGTTGAGTGAAACAAATGTAAGTACACTCAGTGGGATGAGACTTTAGTCAAAGCAGTCACAAGAGCTGGAGGCTGTGAGGTGAGCGTAAAGTATGGATTTGAAAGCTCCCAATGTCGTGGTGGATAGGGAGGGCAAATTAAGGGCATTGTACCAGGTAGGGGCACGGTATGTAAAAGATCTTTGTCCCTGAGCAGTCCGGCATCTAGGGACAAGTAAAGGTTGGTGGTCAGATCTTCTGGTGGTACGAGTGCCATTGTTCAGGCAGAGCAGGTCCCAGATACATGGAAGAGTGAGTCCCAAGATTGATTTTTTTGCCATCATGCAGGTGAGATACATGAGGCGATTGGAAAGATGCAACCAACCGGTTTCCGTGTAGAGGTCACAAGTGTGAGTTCAATCTTGCTGTGCCCTTGTAAGTTTGTAGTCCTAATCAGACCCTGCCAGACTATTACTCTTAGCTGCCTTCACTCCAGCCCAATACTTACTAATTAAGTCATAGAAACATAGAAATTGTCAGCAGATAAGTGCCTCCAGGCTCACCTAGTGTGACCCATTTTTCTACCTATTGTGACACTGCAGGCCCTAACCAGCCTAAGGTCTTCCCCCTTTAACTCCCAAGATACCTTTGTATCTATCCCATGCATTCTTGAATCCTATAACTGTTTTTTCACCCACCACCTCTGCTGGTAGGCTGTTTCACTTGTCTACCACCTTCTTCATGAAGAAATACTTCCTCATATCTCTTCTGAACCTCCTCCCACTCTAATTTCATATTGTGCCCTCTCTTCCTTGAGCATCCTTTTCTTTTGAAAATGCAGCCCTCCTGCACCTTGTTCTTCCCTGTGAGATATTTGAATGTTTCAGTCATGTCCCCCATTTCTCTCCTTTCTGCCAGGGAGTACATATTAAATTCCTTTAGCATTTTCTCATATGGTTTTAGATGCAGGCCTCGCACCATTTTGGTTGCCCTCCTCTGCACTGAGTCCACCCTGTTTATGTCCTTTCGAAGCTGTGCATAACAGAGGAAGAAAAGGCTAATGAATTGAACAAATATTTCTCTTCGGTATTTAAACTGGGGGAAATTGTGTAAAGGTGCAAGAAGTAAATTATACAAATTATGTTTTTGTGGAAATAACAAAAGAAGCAATACATGATTTATTGAATGAACTTAACATAAGTCTCTGTTTGAAACAGAGATAGTGCCTAGTAATAGAATAGGAATGCAAAAATGTGTCAATGTGAGGTTCAGGAACTGTTAGGGGATAGTGATCACATTACAGTAATGATTGAAGTCAGGATATAAAATGCATAATAGAAAAGGGGACAACTAAATGTATAAAATACAAAAGAGCAAATGTCCATAAAATGAAAGAATTTAAAGATTGGAACTAGAATTTTAACAGAAATGGAATCAATTAAAAAATAAAATGCCAGAGCGAGAGTTATGAAATATGCCATAAATATCAATGTACAGCAAACAAACAAACAACAAGGTGATTAACTAATGGAATCAGGAAAATATAAAGAAGAAAAATAAATCATACAATAAATACTGAAACCCAGGTGATGTGGAGGATCTTGAGGAAAACATTACATTTCAAAAATAATGTGAAACATTAATTCAGAAAGAAAAGAAAAGGATGGACACAAGAAGCAAAATTATCAGTCATTTTATTCATATATTAAAACAAAAAAATTAGCTACAAGGGTGGGACTAATATGATAAAATGATAAGCTGAGTACAACAGAGGAAGAAAATGCTAATGAACTGAACAAATATTTATCAACTTAAAAATCGAGCACTCACCAAAACCTGAGGAAATAACAAGGGCACAGGTCTTATTGAAAAAGGAGCAAATTTATTCCATAAAATACATACACCTGATGTGTTTTGGATGGCTAACCACCCTCTCTCAAATGCCTTTGAGAAAAGGTGGTTAGCCATACAAAATGCATCAGGCGTATGTATTTCATAGAATAAATATGCTCTTTCACTCAGACCTGTATATATTCTGATGTTTAGTGCCTCATTAAGATGACTCAAGATCCTGATTATTTCGTAGCACCACCTGTCCTTGTGCAGTCCCAAGTCTGTTGATTTTGAACAAATATTTCTTTCTGGTATTTGGACTGGGTGACATTGTGTAAAGGTAAAAGTAATAAGTTGTACAACTTATGTTCTTGTGGAAATACAAAAGAAGCAATAAGTGATTTATTGAATGAACTTAACATAAACAAAACCCCAGTCCAGATAATATGCACTTAAGGTTGCTTAAAGAGCTAGCTGATTTATTAATAAACCACATATACAACATATTTAATGAGTGCATTATGAAAGAAGTCCCCAGTGATTGGAAAAATGATTTTTTTATACCGTTTAAAAAGGTGCTAAGTCCTTTTTAATAAATTACAGGCCTGAGAGTCTAAATTGATTGTATGTAAAAATCTTGAAAAAATAGTAAAAGGTAGAATTATAGATCACATGAACATACATAACATCAAAGACAGTATAGTACAGTACAGGATGGGCTTGCCTTAGAGGGTAGATGATGTCAGTCAAACCTCATTCAATTTTTTGAACCAATAAGTAAGGCTCTGGACAATAATCAACCTGTTGGCATGTTTTACCTTGACTTGAGTAAAGCATTTGACACTACAATATTTCTCACAAGCTATTAATAAATAAAAGAAATATAGTTACTGGGATATTTAAATAAGATGAATCATGAACTGGATATTGGGAAGACATCAAAAAGTAAAACTAAATGGAGTAGCATCGAAAAGCAGTAAGGTGACTAGTGGAGTACTTCAAGAATCTGTTCTAAGGCCCTCACTGTTTAACTTCTACATAATGGACCTGGGTAAAGAAAACAAAGCATTCATTACAAGATTAGCAGATGATACAGAAACTGGTAGTGTAGTGGACTTGATTGATAAAAAAATTTCATTAAAAGAAGGCATTGATAAAATGGTGATGTGGGCAGAAACATCTAAGATGAAATTCAACACAACCAAATGTACACTACTACACGTCTGGAGACATAATCCAAAACATATATCTTATATGAATGGTAGTCCATTTAAACTGGTACCAGAGTAAAAGGGACTTAGGTGTAATAATAGATTAAAAGTTCTATAAGATAATAATAGATGAAAAGTTCTATAAGAAGGAGCAATGTAATGTAGTCATTGGAAAATGCCATAGGCTCATATCACGTGTGTAAGTCAATAGTACTCGATACAATTCTGGTGACCATCCCAACTAACTGACATAAGCAGACTTGAAAGGATACAAAGAAAAACAACAATGATTATTAAAAACATAAGTAATTTAACTTATGAGTGGAGATGAGAATAACTGGATATGTATAAGACTGAGAGAAGACAAGGAGAGACATGATTAATGTAAATAAAGCTTTTTGTAATACTGATTTAATGGAAACCAACATAAAAAGAAGTTGGGAGTAAAAAAACACAAGGTCATCAAATGCAACTACAAGGGGAATCATTCAAGACTGATAAGAGAAGAAATGTTTTTACACAAAAGGTGTTGAATATGTGGAATGGGTTGCAGGAGGAAGTACTTTCGTCACGGCTACTACACTTGATAGTTTTAAAAGTGGTCTGGATAATTTCACGAATATTAGAAATACTAGAAATACATATGATAACCACTGAAACAGTGTTGGGGGGGCAATCTGGACAGAGCTGGCCTTAGGGGATTGCAAACTGTGCGTTCACACAGGGTCCCAAGAGCAGAGGGGACCCCCAGAAAACTCAGCTGTCCAGTTGGCATTCTTCTTCCTGGTACTGTATGTACTAATCTAAGTAAAGTGCAAAAATGGCACAAAACTAGCTAAAAATGAAGCTACAGGGAGGCCATGATAGGGATGAGGATGTTCCTTGAGGGCTTTGTGACTTCCGATATGGGGTCCCAGCAAAGAGGTTCGCACAGGGCCCCCGGAATATCTAGGGACTGCACTGAATATGTACAGGCAGTTCATGCTTTCTATCATCCCATTTCCCTCCTTTCCTTATATACTTATGATGTGCTACCAACTAAGCCACGCAAGTAAAGTAGGTCCTTATCTGACTACCCTTTTGATAAGATCAGCACAGCCTACCCACACCATGCCTGTGTCCGGATAGTGATCTGCTTACCATACAGACTACAATCCTTTTAACAAAAGGCCCTGTCATGTGATCTTACAATGCGATCAGTTTTTTTTTTTTCTCATGAGACCTGTTGACCTTTTCTTACCACCTGGTGCCTATCAGTATTCTCAAATTAAACCCCATATTTACATTACCAAGCAATATCTATGTTATCCTCCCCCAAAGAATATGAAGGGTGCCATTGTGACAACTCTGTGAGGTGCCTCTTTATGTAAGACTGACATAGTACCAATTGACATCTTCTCCATGGCTTAGCCCCACTCCTTGGTCTGCAGATCACTGCTTAGATAGCCTATCTGCATTGGCATGCTGGGAGCCACTGCAGTGCTGGGTACTCAAATTGTAATGCAGTAGCACCAGACTCCACCTTAGTAACTTGGCATGTTAAGGGGTTGTGGTCGGTGACCTGAGTAAACTCCCTCCAATACAGATCTGGCTGCAGCTTTTGCAGTATCCACACCATCCCCAGATCCTCCTTTTGAATCATGGCATAGGTCTTCTTCCTGGGTAGCAGTTTCCAGCTCAAGTACATGACTGGGTGTTCTTCCCCTGTGGTTGTAACCTGGCTCAGAACAGCTCCTAGCCCATGACTAGAAACATCCATGTGAACAACAAATGTTTATGAATGATCAGGGCTAGTAAGTACAGCTGCCCAATGCAACATTTATTTGATTAGGCAGAATGCTGCCTCACAGCCTTCAGTTCACTGAATCTTTTCAGACATTTTCTTCTTTGTGAGGTCTGCCAGGGGTTTTGCTGTGTTGCTAAAGTTTGTGAGAAATCTAGGGCAGCACTTTGTAGTCCCCAGAAATGCCCTCACCTGTTTTCTTGTTTGTTTTTTAATGATGGGCATGGTCCATCCTTGAATGGCTTCAATGTTTTTTCTGGCTCTGGCTGGATGTGCCCATTGCCTGTCCAGTGATCAAGGTATGACACATCCGCCCTCCCTATCTGGCATTTGTCCATCAGAACTGTCAGTCCTGCAGGCTGCCATCTGTGAAACACCTCCCTGACATGCCTGACATGATCCTCCAATGTCTGGCTGTAGATGGTGATATTGTTCATGTAAACCAGTGTAAAATTGGTTGCCAGGACAGAATGCAGTCCTTGAGCTGCTGAAAGGTCACGGGCACATTCTTCATTCTGAATGCATTACTTTGAAATTTGAGTAAATCAAACAGGGTGACAAAAGCCAACCTTTCCCTAGCTTCAGATGTCAGAGGTACTGTACATGTCAGTGATCCTTTTCAGGTCTGTGGTAGTCAGATACTTGGGGGGGCTCCCCCAGCCATTCAAGGACCTCATCTGTTCTGGGCCTGGTATAGGCATCTGATTCCATGCAGCTGTTAAGCCTTAAATAGTTAATACATAAGCTTGTAGTCCTGTTTTTTTTTTTTTTTTAAATTACTCTTTATCTCTCCTCACTGCCTGCCTGCCCCGACTGATCGGGACATCCACAAGTCATCCCTCTACCACATACCCGCCAGGACTCACCTCTCGCTCCTCCATGGAGCTTTGGTCCCCCCCCCGAGCGGGGATGAGGTGGGGGCACAACACCCCTTAATCTAATCTCGTCAGGCTGAGATGGTGATCCTGGTGAGCGGGGCACATCGAGGGCATGCTCTGGGAAGTCCGTCTTCCCGGAGAAAGCAGGTGTCTATTTTCCTCTTTTCCTCCCTCCCCTACAGTGCGTAGTCCCCTGACATCAAGGCAACAAAAGCTTGACGTCTGCACTGTGAAGTGGCTGCCCGTTCCCATTAGTTGGGGCTTGTAGTACCAGTCTCACTTGAGGGTCGGTAAATCTTTCCGGGCTTGGCTACAACCCTCCCGGAGGCGAGCTGTCGCTGGACGCCAAGCCCATCTCCTTCCGACCGACCCACCAGCGACCCGAGTCCACTCTCAAACCCGGGTCACTGGCATGGAGCGAGGTATGGCATCCAGCGCCTCAACCCTTGGCACCACCGGGCCGGCCGTCCCATTCTTTTTGGTGATTACCACCACAGGAAAGGCCCAGGGGCTACTGGACTACTGTATTACTCTGAGAGCCAGCATTTTCATATGCTCCCCCTATTAGCTTCCTTAATTTCCTCTGGAACCCAGAAGGGGTTGGGGTCTGCCTCAGATCGGCTTGGGTCCCTGTGTCAACGTGGTACTTGGCCAGCATGGTATACCCAGGTTTCCCCATGAACTATCCTCCAAATATTTACAGCAATCAGATATTTCTGGTGCCTGGCCTGGTGTCAACTACTCTGAAAAGGTGATGGCATTTGCGAAGGATTCTCCCATGACTTCACCAAGGAGATCCACTAACAGATCTACATCACGTTCCTCCTCTGGAAGCTACACACAGTCAGTAGCATTTCTTTTCTGTCGTGGTAGGGCTTCATCACATTTACGTGGTACACTTTTTGTCTGTGCCTCCTGTTGGGCAGCTCCACCATATAACTTACTTCATTTATCTTCCTGACTACAGAGTATGGGCCCTTCAATGCTGCATTCAATTTATTTTGCCAGACAGGGATGAGAACCATTACTCGCTGTCCAACCTTGTACTCCTGAGCTCTGGTTCCTTGGTAGTACCACATCTATTGTCTCTGCTCTGCCATGATCGGGTGCTTCAGGCTGAGTGCCATGAACTCCTTGAGCCATGTCCTGGCATTCAGGATGTACTCCACACCCAGTTCCCCCTTGGGGAGCAAGATCACCTTCCCATTCATTCCTGGCCAGATCTTGGGGCTCCTGCACCCTGTGGCCAAACAGGAGCTTGAAGGGTGAGAACCCAGTAGACTCCTATGGGACCTCCCTATAGGTAAACAAGTGATGGGGTAAGTACTTGTCTCATGGTTGGCCAGCAAATGTCTGTAACATGGTTTTACATGTGGCATTAAAGCACTCAACTGAGCCATTAATCTTGGGGGTGGTATGGAGAAGTTTT
This sequence comes from Neoceratodus forsteri, assembly GCA_016271365.2. Lineage (NCBI taxonomy): Eukaryota > Metazoa > Chordata > Ceratodontiformes > Ceratodontidae > Neoceratodus > Neoceratodus forsteri. Next base: position 1,738,311,256 of record CM057449.1, read on the forward strand.
GAGTTGCCTCACTCTACAGTTCTCCCACAGGCTGGTCAGAAAGGCAGACATAAAACTGGTGCCCTGGTCTGACAGAATCTCCTGGGGAAATCCCACTCTACTGAGTATCCCCAGACGTTCATCAGTCATCTTTCCCACCTATATGAAGGGCACAGTGCCAGACTCCAGGTGCCTGACTGCATAATCTATGACCAGTATGTATCACTTGCCTGTGCAACTTGGGGTGCTTGTGGCCCCACAATGATCACAGCCACTCTCGTAATGGGTTCCTCAGTTATAGGCAGGGGAAGGAAAGCTGCTTTAGCTTTATCCCCAACCTTTCCCACTCGTTGGCACTGCGGATTAAGTCCAGCAGTAAGTAGCCACATCATTGAATATACTGGTCCAATAAAAATTGTTTGTAAGCCACCTTTTTAAATGGCTTATGCTCTGGTGTTTTGAAAAATGGGATGTCATAGGCTAGGGCCAAAGCTGCTTTCGGTATTCCTGAGGGACTTTCAGCTGCCGAATTACCCCTTCCTCTAGACCTCCAAGAAATATCCACTCCCTGTACAAAAGCTCATTTTCCCAATACACTTCCTTCCTGCCTACTTGAGAGTCATGCTCCATGCTTGTTGACAATTCTGTCAGTTTGTTCAGGGACAAATCAACTTGCTGAGTCCTGCCAAGCTCCTCACACCTTCCCTAGGACACACACAGTCCTTCTATAGAAGACTCACCCTGGCTAAGGTCTCCACACAATGACGCTGTGGATCAGGACTGCTGCTCCGAGCCAGTCCTTCAGCCACGTTGAGTACACTGGCTGTTCCCTTGGCCGCTGAGGAAGAGGTTGCTTCTACCTGTGCTGCCCCCTCTTTTCCTTACTAGCCTGTCTTTTGGCTTGGCTATGGGTAGTGATACACACATCTCTTCCCTGCTATCAAAATTATTACCCATAATCACATCCACAGGGAGACCAGGTACAAGTCCCACCTGCTATGCTCCCTGGCCACCTTTCCAGCTCAGAAAGAGCTGAGCCACTGCATGGAGACTGCTGGACCTATGAATCCCCGAACCTTGGAAAACTGGGCCATTAGAATCTGTTCTGCCTGGATTAGATCCTCCCAAACCATTAAAATAGAGACCCCAGTATCTCTCAGGCCCTGAGTTACATTCCCATTCAGTAAGACAGGATGCAGATGGGCAGTGGAGTTAGCAGGGACTGAATCCAGTGAACAGCCGCTAGCTGCTGTGTACCTCCGGGATTACCCTCTCCCCTTACACTTTGCCCCTTGGTAAGATTTTCAGGTAATTCATGGTAAATGCCCTGGCTTCTGGCAGATGTAACACTTCAGTTCCCCTGGCTCCATAATTTGGGACCAGTAGGTTTTATTTTGGGCACAGGCTAGTTGCCAGATCCATTGCGCCTCCTTCATATCCAAATACTGGTTTGGGTCCTTTCCCTCTTACCTTTCATCATTCCTCTACCTCATCCCCTGTTTCCTGCTTCCTCTGTCCCAGGAATCTTTGCAGTTTCACCATTCCTCATCCCCCACTCCTCTATTAGGCAAGCACCCTTTTCCTATCATCTTCCCACACTGTGGAACCGGCTCTCTACATCCCTCCACTTCTCTGCTTCCCCTGGCTCCCTCAGATATTAGATGAAATGCCTTCTCTTCCTCCCAGCTCCTGTTTTCCCTGTCTCTGACATTTCACCTGCAGTTGCTATGCTACCATGGCATAGGTGTGGTAGAGGCGCTTAATTGTTGTTTTTTTGGCTTGACTATTCATTCTGCATTTATACCTGTATTCATGCTATTCTGATTGCACTTTATTATAACTGTGAATTGTATCTGTGCTATATATTTTGTATCCCCTTCCCCCAGGTAGCACCTGGGAACGAGCCTCAGCTTAGTGTGCCTTTCCTGGTCATCAATTTTTAAATGAATAAGAAAATAGTTTCCCTTAGGTTCCCCTTCCCTGGGGTCCCCTTAAAACTAGCTGCAGTCCCTCTCCCACTGTTGTGCAGCATTTGAGGTCTGCTGGCATATAGAGATCAGCCCTTTCCACAGCTTCCTTCATGGAACTACATGCTTACTGTCCAGCAACCACAAACATAGCTCCTCTGGCACATTTTGCAGCATCTGTTCCACTCGCTTACTGGATGATGTGGGAGCATCACGGGGTCACAAAGGTAAGCCTGCTTGACTTCCACCATCTTAATATAACCCAACGGTGGCCTCATCTGTCCTGTGTGCCCTTCCTCCTCCTGCTTTCCCAGCCAATTGGAGCAGTGGCTGGAGTGTGGGTGGGGTCTAAAGACCCTCAAAATTTGAACAAGCTCTGGAGATGCTTCCCTTCAGTGCCACTCACCTACCGGCAGCTGTGGGAACATCAAAGGGCCCCGAAGGTAAGCCTACCTCACTTCCACCATCTTATCTTCCCCCTCAGTGGTCGCCTCATCCATCCTGTGTGTGCCCGGGGCGTAATTCTGCTCTTTACTCATGCCCAGTTCAAGCGGGCCTGAGTGCTGTGGGCTTGAATGTGAAGGGCCAGAGAGCAAAGGATGTCACACTGTGGATGTCAGCAGCATAGTCAGCCATTGGCAAGCCACCCTGCCCCACAGTTGTTTGTATACAGACACTTAATTTTCCTTGTCAAGTTTCTCAAGAGTATCTGAGTTCTTTCCTCCTTTGGGCGCAGTTCCTGCAGCTGTGCCATAGTGCACTTTTTTATGATTCAGGCATAATACCTTCTAGACTGCTCTAAGCTTTCTAGAAATAAAACAACAAGAGTGACAATATCCCTCTATATATTCTGTCTGTGATTGGACAGTTAATCTTTCTATTAGCAACCTCAAGCACACTGTTCACAAACCTTTGCTGCCAGGTTTGAGCAGGTCTCACTGCTGCGCCAGCAGTTTGTGACAAACTTCTGCCCTGCTGGTACAAGTGTGTCTCACTTGCATACAGAAGAGTGACTGGACAGCCAGATGGCTACTTGTATTTCAATGCTGCCACCACCTGGTGGACTGCAAGAGTATCTTGGTCTGGCTTTAGTCCCATCACTGGCCACCCAGTGCAGGGCCTTAATGTCGATACAGAACTAGTCCTTCAGCCAGTCCAAGGAGCTTTAACCCTTCCTGTATCAGACACAGGTTACGTTATACTTGTCAATTGTGCTCTTTGGTAGCAGAACACCAGTTTACCCTATGGAAATAGATTGTTATGTGTCCCATAAAACATAGCACAGTCACAAAGAATGGTAAATGTAAAAACATGTTATATGTACAGTATGTAAGCCCCCTCGCGGGAGGCTTATTTCTCACCCGTGGGGACCCCCCCCGGTGCTTAGGGAATTTGGTGCACTGGAGGGGGATGTTGTATTTTCTGCTTGCCATCACTTGGGGGCAGAAGTTGGGTGGCTATATATAGAGGAAGCTAGAGAGAGAGTTTGGGAAAGAGACTGATGGGTACTGCAGCAGGGCAGTTCAGAGGGGGGATCCCCCCTCCCCTTAGGCAGGTCGGCAGTTTTGGCAGCAGAGCACTGGGTCCCTGGGTTTTTGGGGTCTCCATGAGAGCTGAGCAGAAAGGCAGTTTGTGGTTGTTTGGGTCCTGGGTCCCATTGGGACTGGGTGGTGTGAGCATCCAGGGAGTTTTGGAGGGCAGGTGGAGTAGAACCCCGGGGGCATTGGGCCCAGTCTTGGGTGTCAAGTTTTTGAGCCATTGGGGGCTGGCAAGGTGGTGGCAGGGTTTTGTCAGGGGGTTTGGAGGATGGTGGCAGCTCCTTGGCCCCTTTCCCCAGTGGCACTTCGGGGCCTACGTAAGGGAGTAGGCCTTTAGGCCATTATAGGTCATGGCTCAGCTCGGGCAACAGGAATCTAGAAGTGAGGGAGCCACTGTGACTGTTGGGAAGCTCGGTTCCAGGGAGAACGGTGGGAACAAGTGCAGAGAAAGAGCACCAGGGACCAGGTCAGTCCAGAATTTCAGTGAGAGAGGCTTCAGGATGCAGTCACGTAGGAATTGAGCTGCTGAATTCTCACTCCAAGTATGAATTAGCTCGGTGGCATCAGAGGGGCACATCGCTCCCCTGGTGGTGGTGTTGATGATAAAGAGGTAACCATTTTGGGAAACAGCCCAGTTTTGGAGGAGCAAGTAACCAAGAAAGCTCTTTGAGAGAAGCTCAGTGAGAAGTGAGGCAGTAAAAAAGCTTAGGTGCTTACCAGTGCTGGTGGTCTTTTGGGAGCTTCATGCTTCTGGCAAAATTCAAATGCAGTCTCTGATGCTGAGTAAAGTGTTTGCTGCTGGTTCTGTGGGATGGAAAAGCTATGTCTAAGAATTGCCCATTTGCTCTTTCTCGTTTTTAATTGATGAGTTCGATGTAAAAAGTTAGCCCCATGGAGCTGTAAAGTCTTATCACTTTAAGTAACTGGGACCCTGAGCTCTTGTAATCTTAAAGAGTTCAGGAGAATAAACTTGATTTGTTTTTGGGGAGAAATCAGAGTCCAGTTTGATAATTGCTAATGAAGGATTTAAATGAAATACAAGTCCTTCAGTTTTTAATGATTTCCATGGTTTCCCTTGGGTCTTGAAGCCTTTGTTTTCTCTGCCCTCCTGCTCTGGGACTGGTGGGTGGAAAAGCCTGAAGATGAACTGATCAGTCCGCCTGCTGGTTCAGCCTGCTGGGAGAAAAGGTACACCTTTGGAGCTCATTGCTGGTGTGAGAAGACATCTTAAGGTAAGGCATCTTTTCTTGATGTAAAAAAAATGTTGCTTTTGAATCCATGAAGAACTTGGTGAGATATCTGGAGTCTGGGCCCCCCTTCCCAGGCACACCTGGCCCCTAGACATTTGGGAAGGGAGGGGCTACAGATTGTTGGGGCTCCTCCGGGATTCTTTCTTGGCCCCAGCAGGTAAATTTGCCCCATTTTATGGAGCTTGAAGGAGCTGGCAGGGCTGGCTGCCTTGGGCCAAGAGCTATGATGCAGTTTTAAAAAAGGTGGTGGCGTGGAGTAGGCCATTTTGGATGGTTAAGCCTAGATCCTTCCTTTCAGTCTCCAGTGGCATTTTCCGGCCTTGCTGATTGGTTGCTGCTATGGTGAGAGGAAAAACAGACTGTGAGCTAGGTGTTATATTATAGAGGAGACTGGAGAGTTAGCAGCTCATGTTGAAAACTTCTGAGCGGTGTTTCTGAGGAGGAGAGGCCTATATACTACATAATTTCTGTTCTCCCTTTGCCAGAGCAAAAAAACAAATGGTTGGAAGGCAATCTGATGAGTTGGGGTTACAAGATGGCTGGCAGAGGATTTAAGGTTGAAGAGATTACTCCCCCGAAGGAACCCAGGTCTACGGTTCCCACCTCCCTCTTAATCTGGCTCTGGAATTCAGGAGGGAGCGGTCCGGCAGATGAGAGATGCATTCAATGTGGATTTAGGGGCGAAGGTGTAATTAGACTGACCATGTGTTTCAATTTGCTCCAGCTCTTCCACTGGAGGTATATTTGACCATGCTCCACCTATCTTCATTGGGGATACCTTTCCAGTGCTGGGGAGTGCCATCCATATGGTCTCAAGGAGTGTGGAGGCGGGGCCCTTGAGAAGCTTGAGATCCGGGACAGAGGAGATGAGGGAAAAAGTCAAGAAAACCATCCTCTGATGCTGTAGTAGAAGCAGTGGAAGAGGAAGTGAAGGTGGGGGTGGTGAGGAACACCGACATCTGCCCAACTTCTCATCGCTGGCTGCCCACTATCCCCATGGCAGAGGGAGGGGCAGGGTCTGAGAAGTCCATTGGGTGACCCCCCAGGGCCCAGGGGGTCCCTGCCAGCATCTCTGTCCGTTGGCAGCTCATCGGCCCCATTGATCAACTCAGAGACGTCTTCTGCAATAAAAATGCATCCTGTGATCAAGCTGGGAGTGGCTGGAGTGTCCATTGAGAGAGAGGAGATACCAGAAGAGACCAAGTTTGATGAGGAGAAGCTGCTCTTTAAAGATTTCAATTCGCTGATTACGAGGTTCAGCAAGCTATTCCCTGGCCTTTTCACCACCCTGCAATCACCTTAGCAGATAGAACCCCACATATGCCAGTGCATTACAAAGCTTTGAGGGTCAGGATGGATGTACTAATGAGGAGTGACCCTCTTAATGTTGCCTACTGGAATGGAACATGGCTGGAGCCAGGACTAGCCAGAAGGACCAGTGTAAGGGAGCAACCCAAATGGTCCCAGGTGGAAAGGTGGATCAGGAGGAGGAGGAGGAGGAGGATCCACATTGAATATCCTTCAGCAGATTACCTATGTGTGTCTGAAAAAGTGTGGGATGTGATCGAAGAAATGCGTGAGGACTGGGTATACAAGGAACAGCTACAAAAACTGTGGTCCAAGCCTGGAAGTCGTGGTCAACCATCCCAGCAGTTATTCCAGAAAGCAAGTGCCATGTGTCACACAGCGCCTTGGTCTGGTTTGACTATGTGCAAGCATTTTGCCCTAGTTCAGGACTTGGCAGGATGCCGAATGAAATATTTTATCATTGCCAGAGACTCATTTGGGGACCTCACCATGAAGCTGGATTCTGATTTCTATTTTCCACAAGGTGGAGGTCCTGCCATTTAAGGCCCTAGCAAACTGTGAACTGTGCCAGGAAGAATGCTCATCGGAGCAGGGATTAGTTATGAGAACTGTTTGGATTTTCAGGTTAATTTTCTAATCTAGTGACTAAAATCTGGGACAGTACTAATGGTAATTTTGTATTAGAGAAAAAAATGATTTAAATTTTATAGACCTATGTTTATTTAGTTGCATTGTTAATCTAAGGTTGAGCGCTTAAACTCTGCCTTGAGTGAGAGTGAGTACAAGAGTGCAAGTGTGCATGAGTGAATATTGAAAAATGTATTGATATTAAAGTTGTTGAAGTTTGCTGTCCAATTTGATGGGCAGTATAAGGGGACTAAGGGGAACTGCAACTTTATCTACCTCAATATGTATATAAATATAATGATCAAAAATGTTTTCAATGTTTCAAAAAATGTTTGCAAAGCTTTCCAAATGCTGTTTAAAAGTAGTAAGGCCTCCTGGCACAGATAAGGTAAGATATTTTGGGGTTTCTTGGGTGATGGTGGTAGTTGGGAGGGCTTCCTCCCTTTGGGTCCATTTATGTGGGTACTCCCTCCAGCATGCTGGGGAGTGCGCACACCTGGCTTGTTGTTTGGGGGTCTGCTTGGCCCTCTGCCACCATTCCCAGGAAAGAGTGGTTTATTAGGTGGGGGAAAAGTGTAAGCCCACCCCCATTTGCTCTCTCTCACTTTTAATCGATGAGTACAATGTACAAAGTTAGCACCATGGAGCTGTAAAGTCTTATCACTTTAAGCAACTGGGACCCTGAGCTCTTGTAATCTTTAGGAGTTCAGGAGAATAAACTTGATTCGTTTTTGAGGGAGAAATCAGAGTCCAGTTTGATCATTGCTAATGAAGGATTTAAATGAAATAACAAATCCTTTAGTTTTTAGGGATTTCCACGGTTTCCCTGGGGTCTTCAAGCCTTTGTTTCCTGTGCCTTCCTGCTCCGGGACCGGTGGGTGGAAAAGCCTGAAGATGAACTGATCAGTCTGCCTGCTGGTTCGGCCTGCTGGGAGAAAAGGTACACCTTTGGGGCTCAGTGCCGGTGTGAGAAGACATTTTACGGTAAAGCACCTTTTCCTGATGTAAATTGCTTTTGAATCCATGAAGAACTTGGGGAGATATCTGGAGGCTGGGACCCCCTTCCTTTGTACACCTGGACCCTAGACATTTGGGAAGTGAGAGGGCTACATTTACACTGCTAAATTACAGGACATACAGTAGAATAGTGGGAATAATATAAACTAGTGAAATACAGATTAAACTGTTACATGGAAAGATTATTGAAAAAATAATCTTTCTAATCTCTAGACTACAGCATGACCAATCCTACCCCTTACTCTTAGTAGTTTCCTTGCTTAGAACTCAGGTTTTCACACAGGCCCAAGATTCAAGACACACAGTTGCAGGGAACATATGAATCTCCCTGTGATGCTTGTTTCATCTTCTTATTTATTTTATTTTTTATTTAGTTGTTTAACCAAGAGTAGCACACTAGGCTGAAAGCTTTTTTACAGGAGCGACCTGGGAGCACAGGGAAGTTAAGTGACTTGCTCAGGGTCACACAGTATGCAAGTGGAAGCTGTGGGATTCAAACCCAGGTCTGGTCTGCTGGATGTCACCAGATTTGCAGCTTCTGAAGGAGTTCACCCCTTATTGCATCATCCTGTCAGTCACAAGGGTCAACCTCCCTTTGTCTCTTTGATCCTAGCAGCTGGTCCAAACTGGCAAACTGTCTACACCTACCCACAGCTGATGTTTACTGGTCAGTTTAGCTACAACAAGCACAGCTGCCTCAATTACCTGATAAGGGTTCCACAACCACAGAGGGGCCACTCCTTTAGAGAAGGTACTCATCTGGCTGCCATTTTGATCGGATCAGCAGAACCTATCCACACCATGCCATTGTCCAGATAGTGATCTGCATACCACAGAGCTCCTCAGTGTGGCTGTTAATGGACTATAGTCCTTTTTTTATGAGACCTTTTAACCCTTTCTGACCACCTGATGCCTGTCAGTATTCTCAAACTAGGCCCCGTATTTATATTACCAAGCTAAATCTACGTTATACCCCATCTATTGAGTAATCCATTGTAGGTTTTTCTTTCCTCCTGTAGATTTATAATACGTGCATAGATAGTATCCATCTGGCTCTTCTATTTCTTTGGTAGATATTTTATTGGTCAAGGAAAAAGGGTGTTTTCAAGAATGAGATGATCACTGGAACTGTCTTTTACATTTTCCCATTATTTAAAAAGCTGTGTAACAAGGATTCATTTTTACTTGTCAGATCTGTAGGGTTTATCCAGTAACATGAACATATGAACATACGAAACTGCCAGCAGAAAAAGGCCATTTGGTCTATCAAGTCTGCTCGATTTTGCAGCTAGAGCCCCTACTTTGCAGCTGCCCCTCCCCCCATGCCCCTCCCTTTTGCCCTATCCCAGCCTCTCTTGAAGCATCCCACTGTTTCACAGGCCACTACCTTTGCCGGTAGTGCGTTCCACTCTGCTATCACCCTTTCTGTAAAGAAATGCCTCCTCATTTCCCTCCTAAACCTTCCCCCCTTCAGTCTCATGTCATGGCCCGAGTGTCTCCCTCATCCTCCCCCTCCTTGAAGAGTCCCTCTGTGCCTGTCCTGTTTATTCCTCTCATGTACTCAAAGGTCTCAATCATATCCCCTCTGTCCTTCCTCTCCTCCAGAGACTACATGTTCAACTCCCTCAGTGTAACCTCATATGGTAACTCCCCCAGACCCAGGATCATCTTTGTTGCTCTGTGTTGCACTCCATCCAGCAATCTAATGTCCCTATTTCGGTAAGGGTGCCAAAACTGAATGCAGTACTCCAGGTGGGGACTGACCAGCGATCTGTATAATGGCAGAATCACCTCCCTCCTCCTAGAGGTTATACCCCTTGTAATACAACCCTGCAACTTGTTGGCCACTGCTGCTGTTTTCCTACACTGTGCCGAGTTGTTCATTGCTCCCATAATGAGTACCCCCAGATCCTTCTCCTCCTCAGTCACAGCTAGCTGCACCCCCTCAGATGGCAGCTCCTCTTTGGATTCTTTGCCCTGAAATGCAGCATCTTGCATTTTTTGGTGTTGAAACCAAGTTGCCAGGTGTTAGACCATGTCTCCAGCCTTGTTAGATCTTCCTGCAATCCCTACCACTCCCATGGTCATCCACCACTACTCCCATCTTGGTTTCATCTGCAATTCAATAGCAAGACTGATCTTGCTATTTATGCCTTCTGAGATGTCTGCAATAAATACCCCAAATAACACTGGCCCCAGCACCGACCCCTGTGGGACCCTGCTCGTCACTGCCCTTGGGGATAATAATTCTCCTTCCACCACCACCCTCTGCTGCTGTCCCTGCAGCCAGTTCTCCACCCATCCCACCAATTTTACCCCTGCCCCTGTGCCCCTTAGCTTACATGCTAGTCTCCCATGTGGCACCGAGTCAAATACCTTACTGAAGTCCAGGTACAGGATATGCACCGCATGCCCTTTGTCCATTTCCCTAGTCACCCAGTCATAGTAGTCCACTAGGTTGGTCTGGCAGGATCTGCCCTTGACAAAACCATGCTGTAGACTGTCCTGAACCCCACTGACCTCCAGCAGGGTCACCAGCCTCTCCTTCAGGATTGTTTCAATCAGTTTCCCCACTATGGACAAGAGACTTACTGGTCTATAGTTCCCTGGTTCATCTTTGGGACCGCTCTTATGGAGTGGAACCACGTGAGTCATCCTCCAGTCCTGAGGTACACACCTGAGTCAGGAGGCATTAAATAGGTCTGCCAATGGGTCTGCCAGGACCTCTGCCAACTCCTTCAGTACCCTGTGGTGTATGCCATCCGGTCCCGGTGTCTTGTCCACCCTCAGTGCCCATAACCCTCTAGCACTCTACCTTCTTTGTTTCTCTGCCTGTCACCCCCCCTCTGTCCTGTCCCACACCTTAGGTATTTCCCTCCGTTCTCTTTAGTAAAAACTGAGCAGAAGTAGTTGTTAAGTGCTTCTGCCTTTTCGTCTCCTTTTTCCACCCATTTCTCCTCCTTCTTAATCCTTACTATTTGGTCCTTACAACCCCTTTTCTCCCTGATGTACCTGAAGAAGTATTTTTCCCCTTCTTTAATTCCCTTCACTAGCCTGAGCTCCCTTGATGCCTTTGCTGTCCTTACTTTCCTGGTCACCTCCTTTGCTTCCTTCAGGTACTCCTCCCTGTCCTCCTCTCTCCCAGTTCTCCTGTATCTCCTTTTCCTCCTCACCCTGTCTGTGACGCCCTTGCTCATCCAGCTAGGTTTCTTTGCCCTAGTCTTTTTACTTTGGGCCTTGCTGCAGTAATTTGTTGCCTCCACCCATCTTTTTGAAGTCAGCCTTTCTAAAGTCTAGCACCTTTGTGCCAGATGCCACCCTCTCCCTTCCCAGCTGCAACTGGAACCATACTGTCTGGTGGTCACTCCCCACCAGTGGCTCCTCCACCCTCAGATCCCTCACCCACTCCCCATTAGACAGTACGAGATCAAGGGTATTCCCTTCCCTAGTTGGTTCGCTGATCAACTGTATCAGGAAGTTATCCTGGAAGGCGTCTAGCATATCTGTTCCCTTCTACACTTGGTGGCAGGTGTCCCCCACTCCACTCCCTGCAGGTTGAATTCACCTGCTATCACCACCCCCCCCACCCTTCTCACAGTTTCTCTGGATGTGTTCTGCCAATACCTTATCTGTCTTTTCCGATTGGGAGGGCGGCCTGTACACCACCCCCAACCGTAGTGTCCTTTTTTTTATCTTGGATTTGCATCCATAGAGCCTCTGTATCTCCCTCCTCCCCCTCTTCCCGAACACACTTTAGCCCCTCCCTCACGTAGAGTGCAACCCCCCTTCCTTTTCCCTTAACTCTATCCTTGCGGAATAGTCTGTAACCTGGAACTGCCAGGTCCCAGTCATGGTTTTGGGAGGCCCTTGTCTTGGAGATGGCTGCCATGTCCACCCCTCCCTCCGCCATGAGAGCCTGTAGCTCTGTATTTTTATTCCCCAGGTTTCTAGCATTTAAAGATACCACCCTCCATCCCCTTTCCTTTCCCCCCCCTTCCTCCTCTCCCTTTATGGCCCTCCCTGCATTGTTTGTTCCTCGCTTTATCTCACTGTTATGGGGGGTAAGCCCATATACTTTCCCATCTAGTGGCCTCTGATCACCTCAGTCTCTTCTACTATCCCCCTCTCCTAGTTTAAAATTCTCCTCAATATACTCCCCAAGCTTTTGCTTCAGTAGTTTTTTCCCCTCTTCATTTAAGTGCAGTCTATCTTTAGCGTATAGACTGCTATCCTCATGAAGTCACTCCCCCACCCTCCCACCAGCCCATACCCTTTTTCCTGACACCAGGTTACCAGCCATTCATTAAACTCCTGAATCCTCAGTTTTCTTGCCTACTTGCCCTTGGGACTAGAAGTACCTCCGAGAAGGTAACTGATCTTCCTGCCCCCACTCAAACTGGACCTAAATCCTCAAACCTCCTTTTCAGCTCACCTACCATCCCAGCCGCCAGGTCATTCATCCCCAGGTGCAGAATTTGATGTGGTTTTCCCTGCCCTTTCTGCCATATTTTAGTACTGATTGCTCCACCCTTTCCGCCTTCATTCCTGGCATGGCTTCCACCCAGGCCCGATTATGCCTCTCTCCCTTGCTACCCCTCTCAGTACTGAGTACCCAAACAATAGATCCACCCCTTCTCCTTTTCACCTCCCATCCTCCCTTCCCTCCTGTCCTAACTCCTTCTTCCTCCTGCACATTGTTCCCCCTTTTGCCCCTGTTATACTGCCCTCTTCAGTACTCCCTCCTGTGCTCATTCTATCCTGACACACATTAGGTTCTTTTCCCTTCTCACCCCTTCTCTGTCCATAGAAACATAGAAACATAGACTTTGACAGCAGATAAGGACCACTTGGCCCACCCAGTCTGCCCATGTCCCTACCTACTGGATAAGCTGCAGATTCTAGTTAACCAACAGCCTGCTTCCTGCAACCCCCACTATAATTGCTTTGTGTCTGTCCCATGCATGTTTGAATTCCCCCACTGTTTTGAGCCAGCGACCTCCTCAGGAAGGCCGTTCCATGTATCCACCACTCTCCCGTGAAAAAGAATTTCCTCACATTACCCCTGAGCCGTCCCCCCTCTATCTTTAAACTGTGCCCCCTTGTTCTTACACATCTCTTTTTCTGAAAGATGCTACCCTCCTGGACTTTGTTGATTCCCTTGAGGTACTTGAACGTTTCTATCATGTCCCCGTCCCTCCTTTCATCAAGGGTATACATATTAAGCTCTCTCAGTCTCTCTTCATATGGTTTCTGATGTAGACCCTGCACCATTTTTAGTTGCCCTCCTCTGGACTGCTTCCATCCTGTCTATGTCCTTGCGTAGATGGGGTCTCCAAAACTGCACACAGTACTCAGATGGGGTCTCACCAACTGCCTGTATAGAGGATAACCACTTCCCTTTTTCTACTTGTGATCCCCTTCCTATGCATCCCAGTATCCCCCTGGCTCTCCTTACTGACTTTTCACATTGCTTACCCACCTTTAGGTCATCTGATATGACTACCCCCAGGTCCCTTTCCATTTTTGTTGTTGTTAGTACCTCCCCTGCTATTGTGTACTCTTCTCCTGGGTTTTTGTTTCCCAGGTGCATTACTTTGCACTTCTTTGCATTGAATCTAAGTTGCCATATGTCTGACCATTCCTCCAACCTTGCCAAGTCCCTTCTCATCTTTTCTACCCCCTCCTGTGTATCAACTCTGTTACAGATCTTTGTGTCATCTGCAAAGAAGCATACCTTTCCCTTCAGACCCTCTGCAATGTCACTTATAAAGATGTTAAAGAGGATTGGACCCAGTACTGAGCCCTGAGGTACTCCACTAGTAACCCCCCTTTCTTCGGACTGTGTTCCATTCACTATTACCTTCTGTGTCCTGTTGTGCAGCCAGTTTGCTACCCAGGCTACCACCCTGGGACCCACTCCCAGGCTGGCTAACTTGATTATTAATCTTTTGTGCAGGACTGTGTCAAATGCCTTGCTAAAGTCTAGGTAGGCCATATCCACAGCCCCTCCCTGGTCTATTACTTTGGTCACCCAGTCAAAGAAATCAAGTAGATTAGTCTGACATGACCTTCCTGCTGTAAATCCATGTTGCTTTGGGTCCTGTGTCCCGCTGGCCTCTAGGTACTCAACAATTCTTTCTTTCAGAAGTGAGTCCATCATTTTGCCTGCCACTGAGGTCAAACTTACAGGTCTGTAGTTTCCTGCTTCTGCCTTGCTCCCACTTTTGTAAAGGGGAATCACATCTGCCCTCCTCCAGTCCTCAGTGCCACCCATTCTGCCATGATTTGTTAAAGTGTGGTCAGTGGTGTCACTAGGTTCCCCCTTGGTTCTTTTTAGGATTCTGGGGTGAATCCCGTCAGGCCCCATTGCTTTTCCACCTTGAGTTTTGGGAGTTCTTTCAGGACTCTTTCTTCTGTGAATGGACTGGTATCAACCCCCTACCAGAGTGCTTCTATTGTCTGGTTTAGGTAACTGCTCCTCATCTTCTTTTGTGAATACCGGGCAAAGTATTCATTCAGTATCTCTGCCTTTTCACTGTCTCCCTCTGCCCACCTCCCCTCTCCTTTATTAATCTTCACTATCCCTCCCTTAACCTTTCTATGTTCCCTAATGTACCTATAAAAGGTTTTATCCCCCTTTTTGACCGAGTTGGCTATTTTTTCCTCGGTTTGTGCCTTTACTATTCTGACTGCCTTTCCTACTTCTTTCTGCTTTAATTGATACAGTTCCCTGTCGTGTTCCCTCTGTGATTCCTTATACTTTTTGAATGCAGCCTTTTTCTCCTTAACCTTCCCTGCCACCTCTTTTTGAGAACCATAGTGGTTTTTTACTCCACTTTGTTTTCTTTGTTGTTTACACAAGACTTTTGCCTCTATGATGGCAGTTTTGATTTTCTCCATTGTTCTTCCACCCTCCTATTTGGCCATTTGCTAGTGCATTCTTCAGGTGTTCACCCATTTGCCAAAGTCAGCCCTTCTAAGTCCAGTATTCTTGTTTTGTATAGCTTATCTCCAGGTTGTGCTCATTGTGAAGCACACTGTGCAGTGGTCGCTTGTTCCCAGATGTCTACTGACTTCTAAATTTGTGATCCTCTCTCCATTTGATACTCAGGTCTAGTATTGCTCCCTCCTCCGAGTGGGTTCCAGCACTAGCTGTCTAAGGTCTGCCCCTGCAGGGCATCGAGAATGACCCTGCTCTTGGATATGGCTGCAGTACATGTCCTCCAGTTAACATCTGGCATATTCAGGTCCCCCATCAACAGTATCTCCCCTTTTCAGCCATTTTGAGTATGTCCTCTATCATTTTCTTGTCCATTTCCTCCCCTTGAGACGGGGTCTGTACCACAACCCCTGTGCCCAGATTCTGATGCCATTCCCATCTCAAAGGTAACCCAGAGTGCCTCTTGTCCTGCCCCTTTGCTTTTTGTAGTTCTGTAGCTTTGATCCCTCCCTTATGTATAGAGCTACCCACCTCCTCTTTTACCTTCCCTGTCCTTCTGTAGATTGTGTACCTGGTATGTTGACATCCCATTCATGGTTCTCGGTGTACCATGTTTCTGTGACTGCCACAATATCCAATTGTTCATCTTCCATCAAAGCACTACTAGCTCAGAAGCTTGTTTCCCAGACTACAGAGCATTAGTAGTCATTGCCCTCCATTTAATGTTGGCTTGATCCTTTTCCCCATCCCTGCTCTTCTTGCTCTTATCTATTTTACCATTTACCCCCGTCCTGCCCTGTGTTGAGCTCTGTACCTCAGTGTTTACCCTACTACCTGCCATGTTTTGTGGGGGGAGGCTTGACTTTTCCTGCCTTTTATCAGTACCTCCCCCCTTCCTATTTCTCTCTCTTACCTTGGATTGTTCTTCCACAGCACCTTCACTCCCATCCATCATTCCCATCAATGGCCAGTACTTGTTTGAGCCTATTGTATGCCTATGTGCAGTAGCTCTGGCCCCCATTCCTTTTGGACCCCTATCTCCTGTACTTGTATTTCCCCCTTTGTCCTCAGTGTGGATTGTTCTCTCCATCTCCAGTCCCTACCCCTGTCCCTTCTTCTGTTTACCCAGCTACAGTCTGTGCTTCCCATTTCCTCTTCTCATTCTGTCCAAGTCATTTCCCTCTTTAACCTTAAAATCTCATCCTCCAAACTCCCCAGCCTTTGACAAATTGGGCACTCCCCCAGCCTCCACAGGGTGCCCATGAATACACTGCTCCACAGTTATTACAAACCATGATCCTTCCTCTTCTGTATCCACTACTCCCCTCCTGCCACTGATCCCCCCTCTCCTTATGCTGCCACTGTCCATCCCACTGGTGCATCACCCTTCCCTGTCCTTTCCATCGACTTCCCCAATCATTTTCCCCTATCCATTCTCTCCTCTCTCCTCTGTCCCCCCCCCCACTCCCTGCCCACAGCTATTCTACCCATGTTGGCCCTACAGGTGTCCTGCTGCCCCCTGGACCACCTACCTTTCCGCTGTCCCTAACCACCCCACAAGTTGCCATAACCCGTCTAGTATGTCATCTCTTGTTCTGCTTCATTTTCCTTCTACGATGCTGCCCTAGCCATTTTTATTATTACAGTGGTATGAGTCACAGTTATTGCCCAATCAGCTTCAAATTCCCAGATTGCCCTTCTCACAGTATTGATTCCCTGTACCTTGATTCTACTTACTCATCCTCAAGTCCCCAGAGTCATAGTTCCTTGATCCCACAGTAATCAGCCTCAGATTCCCAGAGTTACGGACATTGTACCCCCAGGAATCACTGACAACAGTTCTAGAAATTACATTCCATTGGGAAACAAGCACAACTGATTGCCCACACAGCTGTGTCCCAATGACAATAAATAGGATACGTGTATTTATTATTATTCCAGTAGGCACATTAGAGTGCCACTGCAACGCTTGCAAGTGAGTAAGCACTGTTACATTAGGAATCTCCCTGAGCAGTCAGCACCTGTTTGCACCACCATGGCCCAGAATTAGGGAGTGAGTGTAGCAAAAACCTTCAATTGATCCACAAGGTCTAGTTCGTGTCGTCACTACCACTACTGCTCCATGCTCTGCACATGTCTCCCCAGCCCTGAGTCCCTCTCAAGATGAGACTTCAAGACACATTTGATGTCACTTCCAATAATGAGGGCCTCACAATCTTCCTTCTACATCAGAGACAAAAGCTTCTGGAAGAACTGTAGGATGTATAATGCAGGCACGTAAATGGATGTGAAGGTAACCCTTTGTGTGCCTAATGACCAGTGACAAATATATAGTGGCCCTCTAAGGGGTCCCTCACCACTCTTTCCATCATAAATTGCAGTGCCCTATGCATCAAGATTGACAAGCCTCTTTTGTGAGAAATGTAGGGGGCAGCATAACATTTCCATACCCTATCCATTTCTAACTTGTTGTGCTCCTGTAATGTAAGGTGCGTTTCCTGTAATAATGCTACCTGTGTGTTTCATCATTTTAATGCATTTAGGACCTGCTTTCATTTGACTGAAGTGTAGAAACTCCTGATAGTCCATGTTACAACCTGAAGCTTATCAGCTGTCATTGTTCTTCGTTTGGGAGAGCAGATGCAGGCTCCCACCCACTGAAACAGAATCTGCCTCCACAATGCCAGTTGTCTCCCCCCAGGAGGGCACCGCTGCCCTACTGTTGCCCTGAAAGAAAATATCATTGCTAATGTTGCAAAAGAATCCTCATATTTAACCACGTGCAAAGGATTTGTTTGAACTGTAACTGTTCACATGGGTATAAACATAACCCAACATCTGAATAAGCAAAAGATTGACAAAACAGTGGTAAACAACCAACTATCTATTAGGACAGTATATAGGTTTTGTAATTTCCAAATTTTACCAATATATTGGTAGGTAACATAGAAACATAGAAACATTGAAGTTGATGGCAGATAAGGACTGCAAGGCCCATCCAGTCTGCCCATTTTTTCTGCCTTATGAATGTGCCATCAGCCTGTACTCTGTCATAGAAACATAGAAACATAGAAGTTGATGGCAAATAAGGACCGCAAGGCCCATCAGTCTGCCCATTTCTTTTTCTACCTTACAAAATGGCCTTTGCTCTGTCAATTGCTCATCTATTCATACCATCTGTATTGCTCCTTATGGTTATCCCATGCCTATTTGAAGCCCTGCACTGTATTCATATCCACCACTTCCTGAGGTAGGATGTTCCATGCATCCACCACCCTTTCTGTGAAAGAACTTCCTTACATTACCCCTTAATCGGCCTCCTTCTAATCTCATGCTGTGTCCTCTTGTCCTGCTATTTTTCTTATATGGAAACATGTTAGACACTTTCACCTTGTTAATGCCCTTAAGGTGTTTGAATGTTTCGATCATATCACCTCTCTCTCTCCTTTGCTCTAGGATATACATATTGAGCTCCGTTAATCTGTCCTCATATGTTTTCTTTTTTTTGTTTGCTCCTTATTGCCTCCAATTGATCACTATTTGGACCCCCGTTAGCTCCCCCTGTCCCTGGAATCTCCCCACCTTCACTGCCCCACATTACAGCCTACCCCAGGTATCCCTGATGTATCCCTTCATCAGGTGGGTCCCTTATCTGCGTGAGGGAACAGCCTTTGCAGCTATGAGGCGTGACCCTGGGTGCTTCAGAGGCAGTGGATGCAGATCAGGGAGTCCAGGAGATGAGGAGTTGGAGGGGCTGTCACCTGATCAGCCGAGATGCCATTTACTCCTGTTTTTCTCCCTGGAGGAATGGCGTGCCCAGATGTCAAGGCATGAGCCGATGTCCACCATACCCCCATGGGTCTGCTGGCCGGTCATGCTGCTATACGCCCAGCCTCTGCCAGGGGCCAGCAGACACTGAGCCACATCCTTGTCCTCCTCCCGGAGAAGGTGAGCTGTTGTCAGACACTCCAGCCATTCTCCCCCGGCTGGCTCTCCAGTGACCCGAGTCTGTTCCTGAACCCGGGCCGCTGGCGTCGCAGGCGGCAATCCAACCGCTGTGCTGACGGGCTGGCCTCATATGTTTTTTGATGCAGTCCCTGCACCATTTTGGTTGCCTTTCTCTGGACTGCCTCCATTTTGTTAATGTTCTTGTGCAGGTGTGGCCTCCAGTACTGCACAGTACTCAGATGGGGCCTTTCAGTGTCTTGTAAAGAGGTATTATTACCTCCTTCTTCGACTTCACGTACTATTAATACTGCCCCAACATCTCTAGCCTTACCTACTGCTTTAGTGGTCTGCTTGAATGATTTCAGGTCATCTGTGATGATACACCAAGTCTGTTTCTTCCCTTGTGATTGCCAGCAACTCCCCTCTAACCTATAGGTGGCTTCAGGGTTTCTCTTCCCTATGTGCATGATCTTGCACTTATTTCGCTAAACCCCATTTGCCACTCTTCCGACCATTTTGCCAGTTTATCCAGATCTCTTCTCATTCTGCCCACCCCATCTGGATCATCTACTCTGTTGCAAATCTTGGTGTCATCTGCAAACAGACAAACGTTACCCACCAGTCCATCTGCAATGTCACTGATGAAGATATTGAAGAGGACTGGCCCCAGGACTGATCCCTGAGGTACCCCACTTGTGACATGCATCTCTTCTGACTTTTTACCATTTGTCATCACTCTGTTTTCTGCCCGCCAACCAGTTTGCCGCAATTGATCGCTGCTGGCCCATCGACCTACCAGCAGTAATCAATCTTCTATGTGTGGAACAGTATCGAGCTTTCCTGAAGTCAAGGTAAGCGACATCAACTGCTCCCTCTTGGTCCACCACTCTGGTTACCCAGTCAAAGGAAATCATAGAGATTGGTTTGACAGGACCTTCCTGTTGTAAACATATGCTGTCTTGGATCCTGTGCTCCTATGGTTTCAGGTGTTGCACTATCCTTTCCTTAAGGTGCCTCCATATTCTTGCCCACTACTGAGTAAGACTGACTGGTCCTGTGTTCCTGCCTCCTCCCTGCTACCACTCTTGTGGAGCAGGATCACATGAGCCCTTCTCCAGTCTTCTGGGACCTCTCCTGTGTTCAGAGACTCACTAAACAGTTCTGATAATGGCTCTGCTGGATTCAGCCTTAGCTCCTTTAGTACCCTGGGATGTATGCCATCAGGTCTCATTGCCTTATCCACCCTGAGTTTAGCTAGCTCTTGTAGGACTCTTTCTTTTGTGAAGGGACTAGTGCACACCTCCCTCCCCCCTGTGTCCATTGGTGCTGAGCTGTGGGCCCTGTCCTATCTTCTCCTCAGTAAATACTGAGCAGAAGTATCTATTTAGGATAGATGCTTTTCTGTGGTCCCCCTCATACTCCCCCTTATCCCCTTTGATCTTAGCAATACCCCTCTGGACTTTCTCCTTTCACTAATGTACCTATAGAAAGTCTTGTCACCTTCTTTTACTGTTTGTGCTAGTGTTTTCTTGGTTTGGGCCTTTGCCTGCTTTTACTGCCTTCCCTGCTTCCCTTAGGGAAGCTTGGTATGCCTCCCTATCTTCGTCCCGCTGCATTCTCTTATATTTCCTGAAGGCCAGCCTTTTGGCTCTGACCTTTTCTGCTACTGTTTTCGAGAACCAAAGTGGTTCCCTTCTTCTTTTGCTCTTGCCTTTCTCTCTAACACAGTGGGATGTTGCTTCAAGTATTGCATCCTTAATGCTTGCCCACTTTGCCTATACCCCCACACCTGTATTTCTTGCCAGGTCTAGCTTAACTCTGTTGGCCATTATGTCCAAGTCAGCTCCTCTGAAGTCCCATATTTTTGCCTTGGAATGGGATGATTTAGTTCTAGTGGTCAAATTGAACCATACCATGTGATGGTCACTGGCCTCCAGGTGGCCTTCTACCTTTTCCTGTTTGTCAGTACTAGATCTAGGATAGCCCCATCTCTTGTGGGTGGCACAACTATGGTGATTATAGCTAATTGTATTGGTCCACTTCCCCTCCCCATAGCTCAGGTTGCTCTGTATGTACTGCTGAAACCCAATATGCTACAAGGCATGTTGAGCCAGAGAAGCACTCATAGTTGCCCAGCAACTGATTATTCTTGTGGCTGTGCATGCACCGACGGCAAGCCTGTTGTAAAATGTTGAACTACAATATACCTCTCCGATGCCATGAACACCCCCCTTGCCCCACCTGAACTTGCCAAAGTCATTTTCATTTATCTCCCACCCCACACATTTCCTGCAGCAACTAGCTTGACACAGTCGTGCACTGGCACCCTGCCCACCTTTCAGACTTGCCCCTCCCCTCTTCCAGCATATTTGGTGACATACCTTATGGTTTCAGGCGGTTAAAGGAAAAAGGAATGGTATCATACATAGTACACGTTCATTTCTGCACTGAAATTGGTTTAAGTCTGCACATTTTTTAAATCACAGCTCAATGCGAATGCGTGATATTTCCTCCTGCCTAACAGTACCTAGTGTTTATCTCTGTGGGCTGTTAAGCTTCACACTGGCAGGTAGGTCCTGCTATAGGCCTGTACAATGAAGACGGTGGTTGCAAAGTCCAAGGCATGGGCACTGACCGCCATCTTGATTTCGGCATAGGCTCCCCATGTCCCTGTCCCCTCTCCCTTCCTTGAAAATATAATTGAACTGGCTGCTTACAGTTTGGGAGGAGGAAGTTCCCATATCTGGGGAAGCCTGTGCTTATAAATGATGACTTAATGGGCTTGTTGCTTAGGGTGTGGTGTAGATTTTGAAGCAACAGAAAGGGTAAAACAGTCACTATGCCATTCAGTTGCTGCAGCAGTGTTTGCCCTGGTGATTGAGAAGTCCATTTTCTGCATTTCACAGCAGGATGATCAATACAGGCATATCCAGTACGCGAGACTGGTCACTGGGCAAAATCAAAACCCTGGCCTAAAAGCAGAGTGAGAAAGAAGAAAAAACTAAAGGGGGAGTGGTTGAGTTTGTAGTTCCATATTGTAAGCAAGCTTACGAGGTATCTTTTAACAAACTCCCCCATACATGAATTGGTCGTCCCTCCCCCTTCATGCTTTGTCTACGACATCCCTCAGGAAATGACGTGCTTTTGCTGCATCCCAGAAGGAGTAGGGGATTCCGTTGAATTGCAGATGAAGGATAGCAGGGAAGACAAAGGTAAGTTGGATCTCATTTGTGCGCAGTTCATCCATTATAGGATCAAAGGTTTAGTGCTTTTTTTAACTTTCTGCAAGAAGTGCTGGTAAATACACAGTTGATTGTTTGTCTTCAAACATGAGTTTATCTTTAGAGCGGTAGGCATGAAGAACTGCTTGCTTATCTTGAAAGTCATGCAGGTGTGTGATTGTTTGTCTGGGAGGGGGTTCCTTCAGCAGGTTTAGGTGCCAATGCGCAGTGGGCTCAGTTCAATTTTATTATGCTCTTTTACAGTCTATGTTGAAGCTGAAATTGTCACTTCCCTCTTTACCCTCCTTCTGATTTGGAGGTTATTGTGGTAATCAATGTTTTCCTGCCATTGTAGGCTTTCTTCCAGTTCTGCCATTTGTTTCTCCTGCCTCTGCAACTTACTCAGTAAACTTTCAATGCGGTCCTCTAGGCTGATTACCCTGGTTTCTATTTTTCCCAGCTGCTTGTTATGCCACAATCCCTTTTGCCAATGAAGTCAGCTTGCTATCCAGGCCATCCAGCTTTGATGATAGGGCTGCTAGCACCTGGGTCAACACCATCTAACCAAATGCCCCTGTCACCCCTTCCAGGGCCTCCTGGTCAGCACAAGTCTCCGGTCCTGCTCTCTGAGCCAGCCGCTTTTGATATTTCTTAGTTGCTGACCGCTGCTGTCTTGCTGAGGAATTGAGGAATTCGTCCATTGTTGTGGTGATAATCAGTTGCTTTCTCTGCTTTGAAGCAATTTTATCCCGTTTATATATGATTTTTGTAGCGTTTATGGTTGCAGTTTGAGGGAGCGCCAGGCAGACACATCTGTTCTCCTCAGCTCTTCACATCTGCACCTATGTTACTGTAAGTGCTAGTATGATATAGATCACACAGTAATTATTTTTGCCATCTTTCTTCAGTAAATGCTGTATATAAATGTATTTTTTTCCCTTCACTGCTTGATGGCCCTTACTGAAAATATATTTTCTGAAATGTCCTGTCATTCATGCAGCAGACTGTACAGTCTTAAACCTAAGTAATTCAGAAAAGGTTAGTAACTGAGTTCTTTGTGTAGTGCTGTTCAGTTTTATTTTTACATAATTTGAATATATGCATACAGAGTAGCACTTCGACCTATTGACCTTATCCCTCTGACAGAAGAATTTAATTTATCTTGATTGGAGTGACAGGCATGGTGAAGGCTCTGGAGTTTAATATCTCTGATTTTCTTGAGATATTAATGTGTCTTTTTGTCTAGAAAGCATTTGAAAGTTCATTTAAGGGATGCTGGCACTTCAGGTAAGTTCACGTAATATGGGTAGATAAATAAGGCAATGATATGAAAACTAGCAATTAGTAGAACAGCTGATCACCACCACAGAGAGATCCCAGAATCCTTGATAAAAAAAATTAAAAAAGAACTTGCTTGTGTTGGATTCAAACTAATCTGTTCCAACTGAAGTACTGGTTAAAGCCTTTAGCCAGCTTCTTTCTTTTAGACAATAGCAAACACACCTCCTTTATCACCATCGCTGTATTACGTTCGTGCCATCTGCCTCCACTTCTGACATCACTAAGCATGCAGTCCTCTTTGAAGCAATAGTTCAGCTCTGCAAAGGCTTGAGATTACTTTCCAGGTAGGTTGCATATGTGGGCTTAAGTTTCCCATGATTTCAATGGACCATGTGTGTGCTGCCATGAAACACAAGATGCTACATTTCATAAGACTATCCCTGAGAGCAAAACTATTCAATAAATACAGGCTAAGATTGCTTTATTATAAATAGAATAACAGATGGACGTCTATCTGTTGCAGTGCTGTAAATCTATCAAGGGATACCTGTGATATCATAAACCTCGAGAGCACAATTCGAGAGGTTTATGGTATCACAGGAATCTTGAGACAGATTTATGGCAACCATAACGGATGCGCCTCTGTTATTTTTTGTAATAGATGTTTGCCATTTGTTTCTGTAAAAATACAAAAACTGGCCTTCTGGTGACGTTACCCTCTGTAATGGCGACCTAACTTTGAGTTCCGCTCCTTATTTCCCAACAAGCAACAAATCCCCCCACCAATGTACAACTTCAGGAGTACTGTTTTTCTTCTTATCCAGGGGATTCTACAAAACATACGCCTAAGTGGGCGGCACCCCACTTGGACCCTTTTACATAGACACATGGAAAGTGACGGTAGAAGGGGACCATAAGATCCACCTGGTCTGCCCATGTCCCTACCCCGGGTGGAGATGAGCGGTGAAGAGACTGACATCTTGGTGCTGGAGTCCTCAGCGTATAATGGAATGGCCGCTACGAAACAAACATTGAGTCAGGCCATGGATCCTCTTTCAAAAAACAGAGGCTCGACCTTGTACTCACGGAGGTCTGTGAGTTTTGTTTAGAACATAAAAAGGACTTAGCTGACATTTAGGCCAACATTAGCACTTTTAAACAAACAGCAACAGAACATCAGGCCACTCGCACTGAGCTGGATTCCACAGTGGACCGCATCGATCACCTTCTGCTGGAGGCTATTCAAAAGATTTGCTCACTGGAAGCCAAGTGTGAGGATCTGGAAGGGAGATCATGACACAACAGCTTGAGGCTCTGTGAGATTCGGGACACATTCTTTCGATCCCACTTGCATGTTCCTGTTGATTTTGATCTGGGCATTGAGTGGACTCACTGAGCATTGTACCCCCTCTGGAGAATAATCAACAGCAGCCCAACTCCATTATAATTCGTTTTATGAGTTATGCTGTCAAGCAAAGGCTCCTGCAAGGACTCTGGCAGCAAAAGGAACTTTTTTTTGAAGGCACCAGAGTCTATGCAGACAACGACTACTCCCCTAGGGTGATGGAGCAAAGGAGGCATTATGGTCCTATATTAGCTGCATTGAGAACCAGCAAGTTATGCTACCAAACTCCATTCCCTGCTAAACAATAGGTTTTCTATCCAGAGGACTCAGTACTATATGAGACTTGAATGAAGCAGTGGATGACTTACTCATATGCGGACTTGCAGTCCCTGAGCCTCCGCATACCCTGACTTCAGCTGCGTCCATCCTGGTGGGACTATAGAGAGCATAGGTATATGCTCTCCCACCTTGGAAGTAAGTGCCATTACCCCCATGTGGGAACTTTTGATACCCTCTTTCCCACTTTCTTTCCCTCACTGGTTGTTCTTGTTCTTTGTTTATAGTTGTGTTGGTTGATGTTACTGTCTTTGTTTGGGCATCTCTTGTGGAGGCTATGTCTCAAGCCGTGTGCTTTTATACTTCTGATGTATGTTATACTGATATAGTACTAAGGTGTCTTCCTCGTAGCTGTAACACAGGAGATGGATGAATTTTTACTTTTAAGTACTGGGAGTTGTTGGTCATATACTGTATTTTTCATTATTTATATGGCTAGTTTTCCTACCTTCATTTACTGTCAAAATGTTAACGGACCGATCAGCCTGGTTAAAGAAAAAACATTTTGATAGTCATTCACAAATCAAATCCTACCTTTATTTTGCTTCAGGAGACACATTTGTCTGAAGCAGAGCATCAGAAGTTTAACCGTCTGGGTTTTGGAAAGGTGGTCTCTTCCTCATGTAGAAGAGGGAAGCACAGGGGGGTGGTAATATTTGTCCCCAGACAGACTCCATTTCAGTGTACTTCTACATACGTAGATCCACATGGGAGATTGGCTGTGGCCACTGGAACTTATTTAGGTAAGAAGATCATGCTGGCCAATGTCTACATCCCCTCCTGGGGCTGACACCCACATAGTTCAAGGCCTTCTTAATAAGATTCTTCAGTACCAGAGGGGACTCCTCATTATGGGTAGGAATTAATAATGTTTTTCTTAATCCGATGGATACTACAAAATCTTCCCCACAGAGATTCCTCTGTACAAAAGAGAGCCCATGCTATCTTTAACGTCAGTGGTTGGACTAATGACTGTGTTTATTTGAACCCCTCAGGCAGGCAGACAAGCAGGCAATGTATCCATTATTCTCACCCTCACAAAATCTGTGCTTGAATAGATTTCTTCCATGTTTCCTATGAACATACAGGTTTGATACACCATTGTAAGTTAGTCCCCGTTTGTCTGTTGGACCATGGGACCATGGGGCCACTGACCCTGGAACTTGCTTGGGAACCTCCTAGAGGGAAGCAGTTATGGTGCCTTAATAATTCCCTATTAAATTACCCTGAGTCTCAAACCTATATAAAAGATTGCATTGCTCAAATATTTTCTGATAACAACACCCCGGATGTTACACCTATTATTCCCTAGGATACTTTAAAATCCATGCTTGGAGGGGAAGGGTCTTATTACACATCCCACTTGAAGAAACAGAGAGAACAAAAACTGCAGGAGTTACAACAGTTACCCCAACTGCAAAGAAAATATGCTCAGGGTGATAAAACAGTTGGTCCTTAAATTTCAGCATTGCAAAGATCGATACAAAATATTTTAGACAAAAAGGCAGAGGATGTACTTAGATATCTTAAACAACATTTTTAAGAAGGGGCTCTAGAGCCTCAGCACTGCAAAGATCGGCACAAAACATTTTAGACAAAGAGACAGAGGCTGCCCTTAGATAGCTTAATGTTTTTATGTAGGGGGCGCTACAGCCTCTAAGGTTCTGGCCTTCCATCTTAGATGCCAGCTAGTACACAATGCAGTCACTTCCATTAGGAACCCAACCACCTGCGAAAAGCATACAGATCCCTCGCATACATTAGCAACCTTTTGTCGAAATTATGCTGAGCTATGCAAGGCAGATGTAGCTCCTACCCTAAACTCTGTTACACAATATCTCCAGCCCTTGCACCTTCCTTGTCTAACCGATAAAGCTGCTCAGTCTCTGCTAGCCCCTATTTCAAGAGACAAACTCATCACAGCTATTAAGGCATTAAAAAAACAGGAAAAGCCCGGGCTCAGATGGGCTCAGAGGAGAATTTAACAAAACTTTTAAAGACCTTTTGTCTGCTGGTTTTTTGAAGGTTTGCCATCTGGTCCAAAAAAGGCAAATCAATACCCCCCTCATGGCAATATGCCACAGTATCACTCATTCGTAAGCTGCATGAAGATAAAACCTTATGTCCTTTGAATTGCCCCGTTTCAGTACTAAATATCAATTACAATTTTTTTCCGTGATTCTCACTCATTGCATGGATGGGCTGTTACATTCATTAATAGACAGCGATCAAACCGGATTTGTGCGCTCCAGACAAACACAGGGTACTATTAAACATACCCTGCACATCTTACACCATGCCACCCAGTCACAGCAACCCTTTTTACTATTAAGCTTAGATGCAGAGAAGATCTTTGACTGGGTGGCATGGAATTTCTTATTTGACATAAAGAAATTTATGGACTTACCATCCCATTTATTAAGGTACTGCGATCCAATTATCATGAACCCAAAGCTTATGTAAAAATTAATAGCAATATCTCTGATGCCTTTCCCCTTCATAGTGGAACCCCTCATCGATGTCCCCTTTCACCCCTACTACTTGCACTTTATTTAGAGCCCTTAGCTCAAGCCCTCAGACTTCACCCTACTATTCAGGGCCCTGATCTGAGAGGACAGCACCATACTTTAGCCCTCTATGTGGACAAGCTGCTTATCTACCTTCAAAACCCTGAACCATCTTTACCCACATTATGGCATACTCTAACTTTATTTAGCTCCCTCTTGGGCTACAAACTCGATAAGGACAAAACAGAAGTCTTACAAATCCATTACCACCCTAGTGCATATATAAAAACCCAATTTGGATTCCAATGGAATTTAAGTTCATTCAAATATCTAGGTGTCATTATTCCAAAGGACCTCACCCAGTTAATTATTTTGAACTACACTCACCTAACTGAACCAGTTCATCAAGGATTTTGAGACCTGGTGTACAACCTCTAAACTTCCAGTCACCCCCTTTCCTTTTACCCTCTGAGAACTGCCACCACCCACTCTCTTTTCTCAGTTCCTCTCCCCTCTAGTTCCTCCACCATCAAGGGACTGCTCACCTCCCCTGCTCTTCTACCCTCTCTTCTTCCTCCTCTGTCTATTGCCTGCTAACCCACCATTCTCACTTCCTTAACTACATAACATTCTCTTGCTTTCTCTGCCCCTGTCCTGCTCAGCATCATCGATTTTCCTCTGATTAATAGCACTTACTACCATTTTTAGTTTGGACATTAGATTATCTCTCAAGCTACCCTACTTGCTGTATTTTACCTTGCCTGTTCATCTGTATCCAATGTTCCTGTGTCTGTTAATTGGTCACCGGTATTGTTCATTTTGCTGATGTGGAGCCTTTGTAAACAAGCCCCTGGCTCAAAGGTCTTAATTCCAAGATTAAATAAATAAAATAAATAAAAAAAAAAATCCCACTTTCTTTAATACAATGGATCAACAGCATCCAGATAGTACTTTATTTAGCACAAACCCTTCAGACCCTCCTTCTACCCACTATCTGTAGAAAGTGGAATAAATTGATTTCTAGGTACATATGGGGGGCAGAAACCTGGGATTCGCTTTGCCACCTTGCAGTTAGCCAGACACAAGGATGGCTTGGGCTTACCCAACTTTGAATTATTTCACACTGCAGCATAGCTTCGCACTGCCCTATACTGGCTATCACTGTCTTATAATGCCCATTGGAAAATTCTAGAAATATGAACATACAAAATTACCAGCAGATAAAGGCCTTATGGTCTACCGAGTCTGCTCAATTGTGCAGGCAACAGCCCCTTATACTGCAGCTGCCCCTCCCTCCCTCCCCCTCCTGTGACCTTCCACTTGACCCTGTCCCATGCCCTCTTGAAGCAGCCCACATTTCTACAGGATACTACTTCCACAAGCAATGCATTCCACCCAGCCACCACCATCTCTGTAAAAAAAGTGCCTTCTCATTTCCCTCCTGAATCTACCCCCCTCCAGTCTCAGATCATGGCCTCAAGTGTCCCTCCCCCCAACCTGAAAAGCCCCATCATTCCTATTTTGTTTATTCCTTTCACGTACTTGAAGGTTTCATTCATATCTCCCCTATCTCTCCTTTCCTCCAGGGAGTACATATTCAATTCCCTCAGCCTGCTCTTGTAGGGTAAGTTCCCCAGACCCTGGATCATCTTTGTTGCCCTATGCTGCACCCTCTCCAGTAACCTAATGCCCTTATTCAGGTATGGGCACCAGTATTGCACACAGTACTCCAGGTACAGCCTAACCCATGACCTGTACAGCAGCAGGATCACCTCACCCCTCCTTGTGGATATACCCCAGCAATACAACCAAGCATCCTGTTTGCCTTTGCAGCTGCCTTCCTACACTGTGCAGAGTTATTCATTGATCCCGTTATAATCACGCCCAGACCCTTTTCTTCGGTTGTGGTTAGCTGAACCCCACCCAGCTGGTAGCTCCTCATTGGGTTTCTAGCTCCAAAATGTTGCACCTCGCACTTTTTGGCATTGAACCCCAGCTGCCAAGTGTCCAACCAGGTCTCCAATTTTGACAGATCCTCCAGCAACCCCTGCCACCCTCCTATGTCATCCACTACTGCTCCTATCTTGGTGTCATCTACAGACAGACTGGTCTTGCTCTTGATGCCTGTCAAGATGTCTGCTATAAATATCCCAAATAAAACAATAGAGGAAGACTTCATTTTCTCATATAGGGATCTCCTGACCCTATCTTCCCAACCTCCAGCACAATTAACTGTCAATCCCTTCACCCACGCCACCTTAGCATGTTGGCGCAACATCTTCATCCGTAAAATCCTTTGAGCTACCCAATTTATGGTCATACCTGTTTCACAAAATGATTTTTCCCCAGGCAAACTAGACCACATGTTTAAACAATGGGAACATATGGGGTTACTTATCCCAGCACTGTAGAATCACAATCGAGATTTGATCTCATTAGAGAAGCTGACACAGAGTTACTCCTTACAAGGCACTACTG
Organism: Neoceratodus forsteri; assembly: GCA_016271365.2. Taxonomy (NCBI): domain Eukaryota; kingdom Metazoa; phylum Chordata; order Ceratodontiformes; family Ceratodontidae; genus Neoceratodus; species Neoceratodus forsteri. Next base: position 1,738,340,998 of record CM057449.1, read on the forward strand.
GTTTTAGATATCGGCAAGTCTGCCATTTTTTAGAGGTGATGTTATGAGCGTGGTCTGCAGACAAAAATCTCCCCTTATTACATCAGTTAATTATTTCGGTAACAAAAGAAGACCTCCCCATCAACACTAATTTCTTCCCTCTACCAGGTTTTATTGGAGTTGCAGGATCATGATGTGGAGTTGAATTAACTCACCTGGGAAAAAGAGTTACACATGCAGATTGATCCTAATGATTGGAAACAATGGGTTTGATTCTCAAAACTCCAATTGCGATGCAAAGTGCCTGTGTCAAACAGAAATGATGCAAGGGGCACCTTGCATCACAGCTTGTGGAGTTTGTGATTCTGAAAGGGTGGTTGTGGCACAAAGGGACCTCCTGCATCAAACCAGCTATGTGCCAGGCTTGAACCAAGGTTGGGGGTGTGCCAGGGCGCTTGGGGGCTTGTGGCAGATGCTGGCTGCAATATCCACTTAAATGGGATTCCACAGCCAGCGGGATCCAGCAGGACTTAGGACACCCAACAGGTGGTTTAAGGGCCCTTTGTGCCACCCCTGGAGCCTTGGTGAGGTGGGAGAGAACCTGTGCTGCTGCCCGCCTGCGGTATCCCATGCCCCCCTGGCACCTGGATCATTCATACCCAATGGTACGGTGTCTGCAGGTCCCTGCTGACACCCCCTGGCACCCATCCATGCCCTACCTGCCCTCCCTAACCCCTGTCCCATCCCGCCTGACACTGCCAGCTTCCAGGCTCACCCCCATTATTGGGCACCAATGCCACCTGACTGCCCCACAGCTTGCAGCTAACCTCTCCCATGCACCTTGCATTTAGTACATGGCAGCATTTTCTGCACGCTGGGAGACTTTGGTGCCAGGACCCCACCCATTCATGAATCAGGTGCAGGGTCCTTAGTGCATCAGTGATAGATGCAAGCTGCAGCTGGTGCAGCTTGCATCGATCTTTGTGAATCAAATCCGATGTTACTTATATTCATAGACAAACTGCATCCTATATTTAGAAGGAATTTTCTTGGAAATGCTTTATTCGCTTTTTTCAAACACCCCATATTGCTGTAAAATATTGCCCTGCTTGGGGATCCTCTTGTTGGAGGGGATGCAATACCACTGATGCCACACTCTAGCATAATTTCTGGGCCTGCTTTGGTCCAGTCATCCTTTTGGGCCCAACTAACGGATGCCCTAGAAGCTATTTTTGGTTCTGATTTCCATCTCGACTCCCAGGCTCTAATTTGTTTAGCATCTTCCCCTGGCTATAAGCGCCCTTTAACCCCAAAATGAGTACAAATCTGCCTATTAGCCGTAAAAAATGTTATTACCAAATTGTGGTTGACTCCCACAGTACCTCACTTAAACCACCGGCAGGATGTGATGTTGCAGATTTACGATGTGGAAAAACTGCTTCTTTAAACCATACTGTGAATTTAATTTACTTTGGCAGCAATGGATAAATGACATGTTGGATGCTAGCCCAGATTTTGTTCCATGACTAGGGATTGTGCTATAGCAAAGATAATTATATATTAGACAGCTTGTCATGTTAACTTGGATTTCTTCTTGGAACCCAGATGCCCTTGTTCCTGCTGTTGTATGTTTGTTAGTTGTTGCAAAATCTCTCAATAAACAGATATTTAAAAAAACCCTTCAGTTTAGAGCTTCTGTTTAAACTTTGATCACAGACAGCATTCTGGAGTAACAATAAACACTTTCTGTGAAGAAAACCGTCCCTGTAAATCCAGTTACGGCATTCGGTCAGCCCTCCCACCGCTCTTCAGTTACATACATCGATTGCTTACCTTACGTACAAGTCAGACACAAGTGTTTTCTTTTGAATAGCAGAATTTTATATGAGATAGGGGTAAAAATTGGAGGTTTTTGAAAGCCATGACAGAAGTGCAAGCCAGGAACAGCTGATTGTGAGCAACTGAGGTGTTCTTTTTTGTAATACCGTCGTTTTTACATCAGGACGATAGTACTGTGGATTCCTGATGTCAGAATGATGGTATTATGACTCTCAGGCAGTGCAGTTTTACTATAGAAAAAAGGCAACCATCTGTTACATTACTGTACATGTTACAGCGCTTGTTGGTTAACCTACGGGTACTATATAGAGTGGGTGGAACTTGGATATCTTGCCCGGTTCCTAAAAATGGGCAAGGAAGGAGTAATTCAATTATTGCCTAGCTGCAGTATGAGACTGACTTGTTTAATTAGAATGGTGATGGGTTATTAGATTATGTTTATGTTATTAGATTATGTTTATGAAGGAATATGTTATTATTTGCAAGTACAATTAGGTGGATTAAATATAGAATAGTGCCCAGGGGACTGTGCAAAACAAAAATGTTATATACACCCAAGATGTGGGATGCTACATAAACCCTGAGAGTGAAGCTCAGGAGGGTTATAATAGCATCTCACACCGAGGGTGTGTATAAAATCTGAATTTTTTGCAGTCCAGCAGGCTTTGTTTGTATAATTGCTGGACTACATTTTTTTCATCGCAAGCCCCCTCGCCTTCCCACACACAGTAGGCCACCCCCTGAGCTCTGTATGGGCTGGATGTTGAAAAGGATGGCTGGCACTTTTACTTTCTAGCTGAGTACACTGCAGCAGCTTGAGTTTGCACATGCGCTCTTAGTGAATTCCAGTGTATGAATGCCTTATTATGGCAAATTATAACTGGGTTTCCCTATGGGAAAAACGGAGCCCTGTTTTTATTATTATTATACTGTATTAAAATGAGACTGTTATTTGTCAGGTGAGTTTTTAGGTGATGGCAAAGAAAAACTAATACTATGTTGTTTTATATTTATTTATGTCTTTATTTCTAGGACTACTGCCGGTCAGGGGACATGAAATGTTAGTTTCAGCTAATTAGGTGGCAAACAGTAAAACATTACTACAATAAAATATTTTTTTTCAAAAAGCATTATGGTATTAGCGTCTGCCTCTGCCTGTGTAACTTTTGTAACCTACATGTATACTTGATGCACAATGGTCTGATGTGTAGTACTGGAGTTATACTGTTACTGAAATACTGTACTGTATACATAAACTCCTGAAGCAAAAGATGTGACTCTAAGGCCCAGATATTCAAAATTTTACCCGGGGCGAAATTAGCACTGCCCAGCGGGCAAACTTAGCCTGGAGCAAAAAGCCAGCTATATTCAAAAAGAATAGCCCAGTGCAAAACTCGCTGAATATAGCATGCCGAGGAAACCGGGCAAACAGGGCCTGGAGGGCAGGGCAAAAATAGCCTGGGAATAAAACAGCACTGAACACAGCAAAGATGACAGCACTGAATATAGCACTCGGTCAGGCAGTGCAAACACCCACAGGAACACAGGGCAGAGGTGAGCCTGCTGCACCCTGGAGCACATGCAAGGAACAACAGCCCCAAAAGTGACCCCAAGAGCAGACGACAGTGCAGAACCCAGACATGACACACCCAGCCATGGCAAGGCCCAGTAATACCCAGGACCCATGAATGGAAACCAAAGCACAGGAGAAACCCATGATAAACCTCATGCACCCAAAGATGACACTGGGCACAGGAAGGTCATGTAAGTGGAATGTAATATGGTACAATGCCAAAATATAGGCAACATCAAAAACAAAAGAACAGCAACATGAACATCAACATATACAACAAACAGTGATGAACCCAACAATAAAACTACTACTACAGAGACAAGTACGACTACTTCTGCAACTACTACTAATACTATGACAGCTACTACTAATACTACGACTACGAATGCTAATACTGCTACTACTACTACTACTACTACTACAACTACTACTACTGCTACACCTACAACTACTACCACTATTGAAATGAACACACCCAACACCAATATCACCACGACTATGAAACCCCAAACTTCCATTACTATAACTACACCACATGCAGGTATGAATAACTGAAACAAAATGGAGGGAAAGGGGATGGGGACACAGAAAACAAGCAGGGACGGAAGGTGGCAGCAAAACAAGCAGTCCAGTAAGGGGGGGGATCAAAGCAGACGGAAAAGAGAACAGCATCACTACTGCATGCTGGAAGGCTCCGTCAGTCTCACCTCCAGGACAGGAGCCACCTTCCTGGTCTCAGAGATCAGCACCACCTGCTGCTCAGTTATAGTCCTCTGCTGCCGGACACGTCTTCGTAGGAGGTCGTCTGTTCCCTCCGACTCCTCGGGCCTGGTCGCTCACAATGAGGATTGGCGTGGACCTACAGGAGTAAGGGGGAGCATGTGAGTATGGGAAACCAGCAGGGAGGCATACTGCAACCACAGGTGGTAACACAGGGATGGACAACATGTCCCAACAGCCATGCCAATGTGGCACTGAGGAACACAATGGAAGGCGCAACTGACATGCACCCACAGGGTGGGCCTGGATGACACAGGCAACAACCAAATACACAATGGACACGGAGATGGGTGTCATGCCCTGACAACACCATGGCATGGTCGACACCACCCAACCGAACACTGCACAAAGTGAGATAGTGCAGCCAGACAGGCAGTCCCCAAGACGGTGGTGGAAGTGGGCCATGCTAAAACATGCACATGGAGAACACATGGTGGTACAAGCTGTCCATGGTCACAAAACAACATAGCACAATGAAGGGGCAGCAATAACTGTTATGGGTGCAAGAGCAGCACAGTGCAGGAACAGCGCCTGGCCACCATAATGCCCATGCCAAGGCCAAACCATCCCAAAGCAGTGGCAATACCTTAGGGCACACACACTGGCAGGGGTATGCCACCGCAGGTCACCATGCCTGAACCACCCACTGCAATGCATGCACAACAGTGGACCACACCTAGAAACTGCACATGCCATGTGAACGGCAGGGAATGGACAACTGCCATGGACAAAGAACGGCAATGCCGCCTGTGCATGCTGACACGGTCCCATACAGCCCCCACAAAACTGTATGGCAACCATCCACCCATACACCGGCAGCACCCTGCCACACTGGTGAGCAACAGCCGCCATGGTACCTTGCACATGGCCTTGCACCCAGCGGCACTGTCAATAGCAGACCATTGCATTGACCACACAATCCAGAAGCACAGCACAGCTTAAAACAGAAATATACTCATGCAATAGGCCCCTGGCCTCGGGGCTGCTGTCCTCCACCCACTGCTGCATGGCTGGCACCCTAGGACTGGTGCCATCTGGTGGCCCTGACCCCTCCAGGCCTCCTCTCCCTGGGCTGTGATGCACGTTCGGCTCTGCATTGGAAAGAGGTGACAGAAGTGTTAGCTCAAGACACAGCAGTGACAGTGTCAGCAAGAGCAGGATGCACACCCCACCCCCAAACCAAAGATGACATGGCATAGCCCAGGGACAGTGCATGAACACATGATGCAGCCACACAGTGGCTGCCCCCACAGGCATGCCATAACACGTCCATGGACCACTGCACGTGCGCCAGTCACCAAGGGCATGTCGGCACAGTGACACTGCCGTCCACCGTTGGCACACGCATGACATGATGCACACACTGCTGTGTCGTAGTACCACTGTCCCAGTAATCTAACCCCCCCCCACCCAACACTTGCATTGGCATCTAGACAGTCCCATGGCAGGTCCCCTGCCTCAAGCCCAGACCTGCCATGGACATGCGATACCGTGTCACACAGCATGCCTGCACTGCACCCACCATGGACACAGAAACATGTACCATGCAGGGACATGAACTGCCACAACCGTGGAGGATGGCTGTCTACCCTGCCAACACCTCTGGCACCCTGTATCACTGTGCCACCCAAGGGGCCAACGTCGATAGCCCCACCACCTGTGCAACATGGGTCATGAGCAGGAGTGCCCTGCCCAGGCATACCACCCAACACACCAGGACACCTGGTGACATGCACACACACAGTGACACACACATGCATTCCTGCAGACAGATAAACACGTTCCAGTTTCGTGCATTGTGTGGCAGCACTGACCTGGCACTGGCACTCTTCCCTCTTGCACCATCCTCCTATATTGCTCTAGCTGCTGTATTTGCCTTCGCTGCAGATCCATGTAGCGGTGCCTACACTTTTCGGCATTCCGTGGTATGCCTGTATGCTCAGACAGGTGGCGTGCTATGGATGCCCACATCTGGTATCATAGTAGGTCACCCTCCCTGACCTCACCAGACAGGCACTGGTGCCGCTGCTGCACCAGATGCACCAGGTTCGCCATCTCAACCTCACCCCAGCGCCTGTCTCTGCACACCACCGTGCATTGCCTATTATGACTCCCTGACATCTTCTGCAACAACTGTTGTATCTCCAAATGAGATCTGCACAGGAGCAAACCCACAGGGATGCAGAGCACTACCCCAGTCAGTGAAACATCCTGGTCCCACTTGCAACCTGAGCAGTAGTGCTGTGCAGTCACATGGTGTAGCGCCGCTCTACTCGGAAGTATGAGCATTGCGCATGTGTGCCCCGCCATGACCCCAGCATGGCCCTAGCATGCATGCACAGTACATCGCACACTATGCCATAGTGCAGCGCTACAACGCACAGCACTGGCACGCTAATGCGGATCAGTATCCACGTGCGCATGCACTGTTGTCATGCTATGTCACCTAGTACTGCACAGAAGCCCCAGCACTGCACAAGTGGACCCAATTGCCCGGCACTAGCAGATTGCCCGGCGTTATGTGCTTTGCTTTGCGTTAACATGGCCCATATTCAATCAGCCTATGTAAATGAGGCTACTTGGGTATGCAAGGGGCAGAAAGGGTGATTAGCATATCATTAATGTCTCATTTGCATGCCTAACAGGCATGATTGCCCAGCAGTGCTATATAAGGGCAAACAGTGCTCCACCTGTGCTGTCTATAGGCATTGCAATATTCAACAGGTGTTGTTGCTGGAACACCCGTACTGACAGGAGAATGTCCCAGGAGCAAGAGCAGCAACAGACAGGTCTGTATAACAGTCAGGGCAGTGATGTTATGGTACAGAGATGTGTGCAGGCCCTGCTCTGCACCGTACAGACATGCATACCTCTCAACCTCTTTCCTCATGAGTCAGAGACAAAGCTGTAAAACGTCAGAGACAAATACCCTAAATAATGGACACATCTTAACAATCGGTACTAGCCCTTCTGAAAGTAGACAGGAGAAGGGGTGTAGTGTACGATGCAGTGTCTGATTAAGAACAAGCCTGTAACTGTAATGGGTGTCATTGTATTGTACTTACAGTCCCAACTGTTGTGTCACTCAAATGCAACTATTACGAGGTTCAGATGAACATTCTGAGCCACTTTCAGGGTTATTCCTGGACATCAGGGACACTTGGGAGGTATGCACACGTGTATGGCACATGGAAATGCATGGGACAGGGAACACACCTGTAGGCACCCATGTCAGCATGCTACTGCACTGTCAGTGGTGTACAGGGGCAATGTGCCTGTCGAACCAGCTGGACGGAACAACCTGGGCATGACACATGTGTCAGCATGAGCACACAAGGCACAGTGTGCATCTACACACCTGGGGGGGGGGTTGGGGACACACATGGGCCTGCATTCTCCCCTGGCTGGGTGCAACAATACATGGCCATGGGAGGGCTGGCAATTGGGTAATGGCTGTAGTGTCCATTATAGGATGTGCCTATTGTGCCGGGGGATGACAGCCAAAGTAAGGGGACCTAGGCAATGCCTGCAACATGGACACGGGAGTGACCATGTTGCACGGTTGCCATGTGTGCTGTACACCATTGTGCTGATATGCATGTGTAATGGCCAGGGCCTGCATTGGTCTGCCACAGGATGCATGTAGAGCACCATGCACTGCATGCACGCCACAGCATGTGACCTCTGTCTCTCTACCTGTCCCGCACAGGAGCCACTGCTCAACATGAATGTGTCTGAGCCTACAGGTTCTCTGAGGATGAGCTGAAGGCATTAGTGCATGGGGTGAAGGAGTATGAGGAGGTGCTTCGAGGCCGCAAGGCTACGACACAGTGGTGCAGCAGATGTGGGATGCCATAACAACAGAGGTTAATGCAGCTGGAGACAGGTGACGTACCACAGAGGCAGTATGCAAGAGGTGGAATGACCTGCTGAGATGGGCCAAGGAGGAGGAGGCCATAAGGCTCTGGGAATGCTTACGGACCACAGGGAGGCCATAGGCCATTCAGCAGCATGTGGGGGATCCACTCATGGCTGTGGTGGACTCAACACTGCGTCCCATGGCTGCTGGCGTTGTCATTGGCGGTGGATGTGAGACGCCACTCACACCACCTAGGGCAGGTATGTTACTGCCTGTGTACAACTTAGAGGGCATGCCCGCACTGCTGCCGGTGGAGCAGTGTAAGACTGATATGTGGGCTGCACTGTGCATGCATGAGGGTGGTGTGGTGTGCACACTGTACACATGACGCACTTTGGTGTGCTCTCAATGCCTGTGCAGGGCATCCACCGCTTTATACATCCCAATGCATGTGCACCATGGTAGGGGTTGCATGCGTGGGGCCATAGTCTGCACAGACAGGGACTGCATGGTGTGGGTTGCATGGCCATGGTGTGTACTGGTGATGGTTCTGGCCTACTGTGCATGTTACTGGTCACTGACACTGTCCCCTCTTGTTTCCACAGCAGTGGGTGCACAGCATGCAGCAGGCCAGCAAGTGGCTGTGATGAAAGCCGTGGTGCAGGAGGAAGGAGAGGACTACAATATGCCATCTACCTCTGGACTAGGTGCCATGTGTGGAACGTCAACAGTGGCTCAGGGGTGGCAGGCTGCAGGACGACTGTTGCACCTACCTGTCGGGGAGGCCGACTCTGACACCCATGATGCCAGGGACTTGGAGGGCTATGACATCCTAGAGGATGCACAGGTGGAGGATCTGGGTAGTGGTCAGGTGGTCATCCTGATGGTCACCAGTGACCATGGCTCGGAGGGGTCTGACCAGGAATTCATCCTGCCTGTGGAGGGGACTGTGTTTTGCCGCACATGGGTGGAGCCTGCTGTTGATCAGACAACGGGGGCCATGGGAGTTGAGGGCCAAGTCACCATTGGTGGTCCAGTGCAGCAGGTGGGCGAGGTTTGTAAGCCACTGGACATGCGTTGCCATCCACAGGGAGGGGTACTGGGCCTGCAGGGGGAATAAAACACCACAGGAACCATGCAGCCCCAGGTACATCAGCAGCTGCCACCCACACAGCGGCCCAACCGTGACCAGCGGCAGGCCCAGCCCCCAGGCGGCATTGGCATTGCTGCACCCATGGAGCTGGCTGATCATTGGATCCTGGCCCCTGCTCCAGGCTGCACTAACATCCCAGCAGGAGGCCCAGCTGGACTTGCATGCCTTATGGCAGGAGATGCGCCACAAGCTCTCGCAGCTGCAGGAGACTGTGGGTATGGGCTTTGTCTGTGCAGAGCAGCGGGCGGAGGACAGGATGGGGTGCATGGTAGCCATGCTTGACCATGGCTTTGCGGGTCTCACAGCCGCTGTGGTCGACCTTGCCACAGTGTTGCATGGGGTGCATGGTGGGCAGCATGATGTGCGTGTGGGACGACGTGACCGCGTCTCACGTGCCAACAGGCAGTCCTCCAGTGGTTGCAGGGCGGGCACAGGATCCAGCACCACTGCATCATATGCATCGGCCAGCACCCCAAGGCATCATGGCTGGCCACCCAGCCTGGCTGGGTCTGCAGGTCAGCAGGAGCATGGGCGCTCCACCTTCCCAGCCTCACAGCGTTCCTCTCCAGATCTCACTTCCACGCCGAGCACGCCTGGCTCTGTGTCCCGTGCACATGGAGCGTGACTTGTGCATGGCGGTAGTCGCCTCAGATAGGCATGGCTGTCATGCACACTGACACACACGCAGCACCCTCGCATGCACACACGCAGCACACTCGCACACACTCACACACACTCACACACACTCACACACACTCACCGCCACAGTCACACACGCACACCCATGGTACCCCTTCCACCCTGTCACCTCGTCCCAGGTACCGCCGGTGACACACAACTTCACCATGCCATGGCTGTCTGCCTTTGTCACTTGCGTGTCCTGCACTGCACATAGCACACATTTCAATCTCACATACTTTCACTTCCACTTTGTTGTGCACATGCTTTGTTGGTTGTCATCACCATTGTTGCTGTCTGCACTTATTAAACACTTTGGCATTGTACTGTTCTGGTTGCTGTGTTGTGTTTACTCACCTTCCTGCTTGTGACAGTGTCCTAATGATGCCAGTCCTATACTCCAGGGCCCTGCGTGCCATTCGAGGATCTCTGCTCTCGAGTTGCTCCACTATCGCCTTGACCGCTGGCTCTGGGTCACTGTCAGTCTGTTCCTCAGGTTCAGGTGCCAGTATCCCATGGTTCACTGCCATGTTGTGTAGCATACAACAGGCTAGGATGATATGGCATACCTTCTGAGGCCTATAATGTAGGGAACCACCCGAAGTGTCTAGGCAGTGGAAGCACATCTTTAGTATGCCACATACCTGCTCTATGATGTTCCTAGAGGTGGTGGTGTGTGCCTCATTGTACCTCTCTTCGGCTACTGTGGCCAGCCGGGGTATGGGTGTCAGTAGCCAGGGTCACAGGGGATAGGCGCTGTCCCCATTGGGAAATGTGCATGTGTTAGTGTTGCTGTTCTGCTGTCCACCCCTTGCACTGTTGCGCCACCTGTGTTGCTGTCCCGAACCCCTTCCTTATGGACCCCTGCCTGTCACCACCCCCACTGTGGTGTGTGCATGCCTTGCATGCTGGTACTCACCGACTAGATGCCACTGGGTATCCTGCCCTCCTCGAAGGCCTGGCACAGCTGGGACTGGTGACAGATGAAGGCATTGTGGGCACTGCCGGGGTATTGCAGAAAGACATTGCTGATGTGCCCTGTCATTTTGCACACCACCTGGCAATTGATGGAGGGGTACCCCTTCCTGTTCATGTACACTTCGCTGCCATCACCAGGTGGGGCACGGATGGGAACATGGGTGCAGTCAATGGCACCAAGTACCGTGGTCGGTGCACAACTCAGTAGAACTGGTGCATGATTTCTCTGTGCTCTGCTGCTGTGCTGGGGAATACTGTGAATTCATCACCATGTGGCAGGAAAGCATCTAGGAACTGGGTCAGGAGGCGTGAGGTGGCAGACTGCAATACCCCTATGGTGTCCCCCATTGGTCGTTGAAACGTCCCTGTGGCAAGGAAGCACATCGCTGCTGTCACCTTCTCCTCCACTGTCATGGCATGGCTGTGTCTGGTGTTGGGGTGCAGCTGCTCATGCAGGAGTTCACATAGCTGCCTCAGCATTCCCCTGTTCATCCTGTACCAGCCAGTGATGTGCTCATCTGGCAGGGTCTCGAAGGAGACTCTGGGCCAGTACCACCTGTGTGCAGCTTATCTTCTCCTTGGCCTGCGTTGTTGGCCATGCTGGGTCTGCTCCCTTTCCTCCTCCTCCACTACTGCTGCCATTAGGTGCAGCAACACTGCATTAGGGCCTACTGCCATATTGACTTCCTGTTCTGGTCCTCCCCCCTCTGTGGTTTGCCCTGGGATAAGACCTGCCTTTTGTAGGCAGTAACTAGCGCCGCGCTATGTGTCACGTAATGTGGCCTTGCATGGTGCTGTTGCTCTGAATGTCCCATTGCACATGTATGCTTGTTCCCACCCACTCACTTTGCCCCTTGCATACATTATGGGTTTCCCCCACGCTATTGCGTTTTGTGTGCGCTATCTGCTTCTTTGAATATTGCAGCTCCATGCAACGCCAGCGCTAATACCGCGCTAATGGTTTGCATACTGTGCTAAGTCTTGAATATCTGGGCCTAAATGTTTGAACACAAATACTAATGTTCACAGTGAACCCAGATAATATTGCCATACAGCATAGATTGAGTTTACCCTGTTTGAACTCCCAGCTCCAAAACTGGCATGAGATGTGTTTTGTGCAGCAGCTATGACAAGTAACACCATTGTACGCATGTTGTTATTAAAATCAATTACTGGAAGCAAACAGTGTTAAGCCCTTACTTTTCTCTGCTGCTGGAAACATTAACAGTAATGCTGTGCTTTCCACAAAAGTGATGTGAATGCATTATAGTATTTGATTTGCTATTGTTGCCAGTAGCAACAAGGTGCCCTGGCTAAAGAATAAAATCCAGATACTATCTGGCTTGCGTCAGATTACTAGGAGCATAAAACTGATACAGTGATTTTTTAAATTTCTGTTGGCTAATGCTGTCATTGTGTACTAGGACACAAACAGCAGATTAATTTTTAACTGTTTTTTCTGCAACCTGTAGGAAGATGTAATGGTTGTTAAAATAATGGGTCCAAACACAGTGGAGTAATGACCCACTTACTGGTAAAATGTTAAGGGTTTTATTGTTAATGTCACAAATTCACAAGCTTAAGTACATCATGTGTTGTGGTCGCTATATGCCTGACCACTTCCTCAGGATTTATACCCTGTCATGCAAGAGCAACATACTTTCTTATCAATTAATCAAAACTCTTTCTGTATAATTCATATATTCCTCTAACTCATAAACATTGAGTATGTCTACATTATTAATCATACTGTGCTAAGATGTCAGCCAGTGATGTCACTCATACTTATTTCTTTTACCAGTATGTCTTTTTTTTTTTTTTTTAAATAAAGTAGACCTTTCCTTTTATAGTGCCTATAAACCTAAATACAGCTGTTATTTCTGGGTTTCACTCGTTCCTGGTATCCATATACCTGTCTCAGTTCTGTGTTTTATGGCAGGCTCTGTTTTACTTAACATTACTTCATCATTCTGTTATTTATAGAACATTAGTTCTTAATTTATTAAATTCACTTACTAGGTAACTCCACTCTATCACAAACATGTTATTAGGAGTACACAAATACGCACAGACCTTGCACACTTTAGCATGTCACTAACTCCTCAAAGGAATGTTCCTAGAAACAGCAACAGTAATTCCTTTCAGACTTCGCACTTTGATCATTCCAGTCTACAATCTGTTTTTAAATACATATCTTTTCCTAGTGCTATACTCACTTCAGCACTTATGGCTTAACTCATCCTATCACCGATGTTCCTTCTAGAGCAATCAGCGCTCTGTAGAAACCGCAATCATTTATTACAGCGTGTGACAGATTTACTTTTTTTTTTAATACTGCTGCCTCATTCATTTGAATTCAGTACAAGAAACAGTACTTACTCTTAACATTCAAATCTTACATGGGATCCCTGTTTTAGCCTGCAATATAATACAGAGAACACTAGTTGGGCCACCATGCACAGCCAGCCTCTGCTGCCACAGATTGCATCAGACCATGAGGACAAAGTTTGAGAGGTTCGATGTCATCAGAACCCCGAGGTGGCAGCACCGGCTGGTTGGAGATATGGTTGCCCAACCAGTATTTTCTATAGTGTATAGTTGTTGATTTCACAGTGTGCTCTGCAGCAGCAGTGAATGTGTCAGCAGTTTCAGTTCAGAACCTGATGAACTGATTGCTGTGTGTGCTGCAGTGCTGTGAAAAACACCAGCTGCATCAAGGATTTCTGGTCAGCTGGAACCTTGTTGTACCACCAAAGTGTACAACCGTGTTCCATGACCTTTGAACTGTGGTACAACAAGGTTTCAGCTGGCATGAAAATCCATGCAGAACAAGCCCTCATTATACACTATAGTATGGTGCTTGTTTAACATCATTGTTCTGGCCACTCCTTCTCTGTTTGTCTACAAGCACACTATGGCCAGGATATTCAAACGGGTTGCGCATGGTGCAACAGTGTTGCACCTTGCGCAACCCACTGATGTGCCCGGTGCAATATTCAAAAGGGCTAGTTGTGTTGTGCAAATCCCGATGCTCCAGGGTGCACCAGTAATGTATACGGCGCAAGTGCGGAGGGCGTGCCCATGCATATTTGGCACATTCCGATGTTCAGCCTGGGATGTGCGGTGCATATGCAGGCACACATTCGCCTTGCGCTGCACAGGGGGTGCAAAGATCCGCCAAAAAAAAGTGGAGCAAGGACTAGCCACCCATAGGTGAGCTGCCGTAGTGCAGGGTAAATGTAATATATAACCCTGGTGGTCCAATGGACCCTTTCCCCCTCGCCCGTTAGTGGGTGTAATGACATGAAATCAGTCCCTGGTGGTCCAGTGGACCTGCTCCCCAGCCCGATCGTGGGTTTTGTAAACTTAAAAGTATGATGTTCTGATCAAACCCATTACAATGCTATTTAATAAATCCTTGGCCCTAGCTCAATTCCCGGAAGTATGGAAGCAAGCCCTGGTAACTCCAGTGCACAAGAATGGAGACAAGGCACTGGTAACTAACTACAGGCCAATAGCTATCCTCTCCCCACTATCCAAAGCTCTGGAAAAAATCGTGGCAAACCAACTCACAGAATACCTCAACAAGTACAATCTGCTCTGCCCAAACCAACATGGTTTCTGGCAAAAACACAGTACCACCACGGCACTGCTGGCATACTCTGATTATGCGCACAAGGCGCTGGATGAAGGCAAATTGGTGGGGTCCATCTTCATTGACCTCACTAAAGCCTTCGACACCATCAACCACCCTCTACTTGTACTCCAGCACCAAATATTGGGAGTGGCTCCAAACGCCCTAAATTGGTTCAATGATTACCTATCACACAGGAATCAGTGAGTCAAAATCGGGCAGATGTTATCCAGCTCCAGAGATGTACTCCTAGGAGTTCCTCAAGGATCAATCCTAGGGCCTTTGCTTTTCAGCCTCTTTGTTAATGAATTACCCATGGCCTGTGACACCAAACTCATCCTGTATGCCGTCCTGCTGAGTAGCAACACCTCCCAGGCTGCCCTACAAACAGAACTACAGACCTCCTCAACAAACTTGAGGTCTGGTTCTGTAGGCAAAAGCTGCTACTGAACTACAAGAAAACCAAGGCCATGATTCATTCCAGCCCCTACAATAAACACAGGCACACTCCCCTCGAAATCACCAATAATGCTGGTGAACAGATTGAGCAGGTACAATCGTTTAAGTACCTAGGGGTCACCATTGATGACTCTCACTTATACGAACCATATTGACTCCCTTGTCAGGTCGGTAAATACAAAGATCAGGGTCCTCTATAGACATAAGAAATCCCTCACCCCAGAAGCACTCCAAATCTCAGTCTCCAGCTCCATACTCCCCATGATAGACTATGGGCTAGTGGTCTATGGAGCTGCCACTGATG
This sequence comes from Neoceratodus forsteri, assembly GCA_016271365.2. NCBI lineage: Eukaryota > Metazoa > Chordata > Ceratodontiformes > Ceratodontidae > Neoceratodus > Neoceratodus forsteri. The sequence continues at coordinate 1,738,356,234 of CM057449.1, forward strand.
CAGCACTCAACAGGGTCCAAATTGCACTAAATAAGGCATGCCGTCTGACCCTGTGCGCAGATCAATACACTCATACTTGCACCCTGTATGAGCGTACAAACTGGCTTAACCTAAAAGACAGGATCAGATACCAAACCTGTCTCCTGGGTAAGAAGGCACTCCTTGGAAAAACCCCACCCTGCATAGGAAACCTGCAAGAGGCCTCTCTCTCATCCCACATCACCAGAGGGAGGAAGAATGGAGCACTGTCCTTCCCATTCCGGCGAACCTCACTTGGGCAGTGTACTTTCTCCTACCGAGCCCCCCTCTGGTTAAATGAACTCCCGTTGAAACTACAAACACACAGCCTGCCACAGTTCAAAACAGGCCTCAAACAGCACCTAATGTCTAGCTCAAAATGAACCTGTTTCTCAGGCCCTACTAGAAAGACTAACCTACACCCTAGGTAGTACCCAGCACGGAAATCTAGAAAAATCTGCCCCCATCCCAGCCTAGCCAGGAGCACTAGTAAGCTATTAATTCTCTTTACCGCTCTGTGTACTGCCCCCCCAAAACCCCTCACCCACTTTCTCAACCATAGCCTATCAATGGATTTTGGTGGTCTCCAGGGCTGAGCTACCCTGAGTATCATCCTAGATATAGCCCGAATCCTGTTACAATCGCTTTGCTTTCCTCTGATTTGTCGATAATTCTCATGTAACTGCTCTTTAATTGCCTAATGTGCTGAACTCTGTAACTACTGTACTTGTGTCTTGTATTATTGTCCACCCTGACGTGGAACCTTGTAAAGAGCCTACGCGCCAAGGTCTTTCTGATATTACAACAACAACAATAAAATTGAAGGTTCAGTGGATTTGCTCCCTGCTCGATCACTTGTTTTAGTTTGTATTTGAGGTCCAGTGACCGAGCAGCTGATCGCGATTTGTCAGCAGTTTCGGTGTCCAGCAGCCTCACCCGCCAGACCGCCATCCATTTTCCGCCAGCGGGCAGGCAGCTCCCCACCCGCAAAGCCGCCAGGCGCCATGACGATTGAAGCGCATAGCACAGTTGATGTTTGTTCACAGCGCTGTCAAGATGTAGAGTCGTATCATGCGACACTTGTACCGGCGTGAATTGGATTCCATTCATATCGAGACCGTGTCATACAGTACGGTTCGCACACTACTGGCCCACGCTGTGGACCAATGGGCGACAGCCGCATTAGGTACGCGTCAGTCAGCGGGCGGTTTGTGGTGGGAGTTGCCACCCGCTGCTGACGGGGGGGAGCGGGATGGCAGGTCTGTGTGGGCGGGTGAGGAGGGGGGTACTGCTGGACCACCAGGGATTCTTCTTTGGCAAAGCCCGCGATAGAGCTGGATTCAGTCCACTGGACCACCAGGGATACTTTTAAGTTTACAAAGCCTGCAATCGGGCTGGGGAGCAGGTCCACTGGACCATCAGGGACTGGATTTCTTTCAGTACGCCCGCGATTGTCGAGGGAATAGGGTCCACTGGACCACCAGGGATCTTTACAATTACAAAGCCCATGATTGGGAGAGTTGGGGTACGCTGTCGCCGAGGGCAATCAGTGCCTGATGGCTGCAGCCTGACAGGGTTAGAAAAGTCAGGATCGGTGCACTGCATGCAAATGGAGCTTAATGACATGCAAATGGCCCCACTTGTGCCTTGTATGCATTATGGGTTCCCATTTGTACATACAGCGCTAAGTATCGTGTTCATGCACCCAGCGCATCTGCACTTGCGCTCTGCGATCCCTGCTCCTCCCTAGCCACTTGTGCTGGCGAGTGCCACCGCGCCATGTGCAGCGGGTACACAGTGAAACATTCAATGGTGCTGAGCCCATGCGCAGCAGCGTTGAATGTCACCCAGACTACACCATGATCCTGCTGGTGCCCAGGCTTGTGCCCAGCCTGGCGTGGTCTGAATATCCCAGCCTATGTATTTACTCACCTGCCTAGTTCAGCACTGTTGTTAGACTGAGGTGCATGAGCCCTCGAAACTGCACCCCATTTATGGGGCGCAGGATTACTGCGGCAACCTCAAGTTGTGCACCAAATGGCAGCACATGCTTACCATGGAAAAGCAGGACTTAAAATTGTATCTCTTAGTTTCTAGTTCATCGCTCCATACTGTCAAACATGTAGCATATGCTCAGTTAAGGAGCAATCTTCTTGCAGATAAAGGTCCCCTACATCTCAGTCTCTGCCAGGTCTGAGTAAAATACAGACTGCATTATGAAATTATAAGTCTCCTTTTTATAATTCTAATACAATCTTTAAATAAAGAGCTAGAAGCCGAGGTCCATGCCATATTAATGATTGTATCCCTTGTAATAAATTACTGCTTTGCACACCCACTATGATTACTTTGTTAATTTTCAGTCCCTGTTTGTAGAAAGACTCCATGTTCTGCATCTGCCTCCCCTTTTCCTGTACTCGTGTTTTGACTGTTTGTGCTCATAAATACCGGAAGGCACTTCTTAATCATAATTAAGGTCTCTTCCTACCAAGGGGCTGCACATTATGAACTATTACTGCCTATCTCTTCCCTGCCAAAACAAAATCAGGTTGAGCCAATAGTGATACCACCAAATTGTTACAATAAACAATATTGAAATGAAGCAAGGTATGGGACTCCCTGCATACTCAACTGTTCCTCTTGCAACAACTGGACAAGTAAACATTGGCACACACACATGTTGGACACAAACACCGACCAATGTTTTTATTCTAATCACCATTGTCTATTGTACATAGGTGTGTTAACTGAATTAATTTATTTCCCTATTCTAATATGTTACACCTGTATAGTGACTTACTATGTAAGAGGGCAAATGTTGTAGCACATTATTCTCTTGATAAAGCACAGGGGAGCCTGTGTGAAACGTTGATTTTTTTCTGGCTTTTCGTGTTTTAATGGTGTGGAGCAGCTGAATTTATATTAAAGAACTTGTGCACTTGAATCCTTTGATCAGTGTCTGTGTCCAGCATGAGTGTGTGCCAATGTTTACTTGTCCTGTTATTGCCTTTTTTGCATTGAGCACCACATACTGAGCAGCGACTCTCTTTTTTATTTTGTATGTTCGTCTTGTAGTAGGGTCCTTTGTAGTCCTAGCTGATGCTGCTGAGCAGGTCAATAACTCACCACAAGACCAAGGGCCTGATATTCCTAAAAGTGCAAAGCAGAGCGCCAGACTTTGCGCTGTGCCTTGAGATTGCCCAGGAGCTCAAGGATGCTATATTCAGTTGAATAATGCACTGGCGCTATTCGACTGAATATAGTGCCATATTGGCACAGCGCTAAATCATGTAACAATGCCCCAATATGGATCCTGAAGTATGCCACCAGAATGGATAGCATGGGGTGCTAGCTGCAATATTAAAAGGGACCCATGAAAATGAGTCCATTGGGCACGCAAGGTGCTAAGGGGCCATTTGCATGCCCATTATGGGCTCATTTGCATGGGAAGTGAGGCAGGTTAATGCGGTGCCACCCGCCTCAATTGCCCAGTCCCAGAGCAGTGTAAATATCCCTGGTGCCTAGTGGCCCCCCCATCACCAACCCATAATACACATAAGGTATCCCTGATGCTAGTGGTCCTCCCACTCCAATGACCAGCCTGTAACAGATAAAGCATCCCTGGTGCTAGTGGTCCCCCCAATTGCCAGCCTGTAGGACACTTGACAACCTTCCCTGGCATCTAGCAACCCCCCATGGCACAAAACACCCACCCCCCAGTCACCTTACCAGTACCCTTGGTGCCACAGTTGCATACAGTGACCAGTGCAGCCCTTCTCACACCTCCTTGGCTGGCCACTATTTGTCCAGGCAGGGAGCATGCATCTCATTTATGGGACAGGGTGACATGCCCTGTTCTATCAATAAGGGGTGCACTCCTGCCTGGACATATGGCGACTGGCTGAGGAGGTGTGAGGAGGGCTGCACTAGCCGCTGTATGCACCTGTGCACCGAGGGCACTAGTAAGGTGACTGGGTGTTCAGTGCCACGGGGGGACACTCGTTGCCAGGGAGGGTTGTCAAGTGTCCTGAGGGCTGGTGATTGGAGTGGGAGACCACTAGCACCAGGAATGCTTCATCTTATTACAGGCTGGCAACAGATTGTGATGTCACAACAGAGGAGGTAGATTGGGAGAGGCTGCTACATGCTGGAAGAGCTGAGAGGAATTCACTCAATAGCAGGAATCTAGAAATGCTAAGCTCAAGATTTATAAATGGTATGCCACTGTTGCCTGTTTAATCTGAAGTTCTAGGTTCTTACCAGAAAATCTTGTGTGGCCTGTTTTATCTTTGTCTCCGGCCCCCTGTCCATTTGTTCCCCCACAGGTTCAGAGTCCTATGGTGGGAGAGCCGCCCTGAAGGAGTGCGACCGGAGAGGTCCTGTGGGGGACTGAGCGAGGGTTTTCCTGAGGCACAGACCACGAGTGGAAGTTGATCGAGCTGACAGAGCCAGTGGGACAGAGAAAGACAAAGGAAAAAAAGAAAGCAAAGAAAAGAAAAGCAAGCAAAAGCGAAGACGGAATAAGGATAGAGAAGGAATCTGGAGGACTGGGAAAGCAAAGAAGAAGGAGGAGAGAAGCAAGATTTTTTTTACTTGCATGAATAACTGCAATCCACTGCACTTTCTCAACTGAAATTGAACTCTCAGCTGCATGAGCTAGTACTATTTATTTGTTGGAGTTTAAATAGTTACATATTGTGGGCTAGCTTTTAGACTGTTCCAGGCAGGGGCACAAGCCTGGGTGCAGTGCAACTGGGTTGAGCCGGGGCATTGTCCAGATGATATTCAACGGTGCTGCGCCATGGCTCAGCACCATTGAATATGGCACTGAGGGCACACGCACTGCGCAGAGCGCAGTAGCACTGTGCCAGTGCATGTGGCAGCTGGGGAGCAGGGGGTTGCACCAGCACAAGTGTGGTTGCGCTAGGCACAGCAAGAGCGATATTCAGCCATGGGCATGCAAATTAGGCCATAATGCATGCAAAGCACAAATGGGGCCATTTGCACGTCATTATGGCCCCATTTGCATCATCAGTACGCCGATCCTCGTTGGCTTGCACCTGGTGCCCTGCCAGGCTGCGCATAGGGGACCGACACCGCTGCCCTCAGGGGCACACACACCTGTTGCCCGATCACGGGCATGTAGAATTCACCCTGGTGGTCTGTGGATCCGCTACCCCTCGCCCGATCACGGCATGTATTATAAATCCCTGGTGGTCCAGTGGACTGTAGTCCCTTGCCGATCATGGGCATGTCGCAGTACCCTGGTCCAGTGGACCACTATCCCCTAACCGATCCTTGGGCGTAGCCCAAAAATAATCTCTGGTGGTCCAGTGAACCCGATCTCCACCATGGCGCAGTCAACACCTGGAGGTCCAGTAGCTCACCACCCTGCAACTCCATTTATTCGCCAAATCGGATCGTATAGTATGACTGCACCATTGGCCCATGCAATGGACCAACAGGCACAGCCCTACTGTATGCTGTCAGCGCCATGGCGGCCAGGCGGCTATGGGTGGTGAACTGCTGCCTGCCACTGACTGGGGGTGCAGGGTGGTGGGGACTGCGTGGGCGGTTGGGGAGGGGGTACCACTGATCACCAGGGTGTTTGACTAACGCCCGTGAGCGGGTGAAGGAGATCGGTCCACTGGACCACCAGGGATTATTTTAATACATGCCCATGATTGGGCTGGGGATAGTGGTCCACTGGACCACCAGGGAGTACTTCTTGACATGCCCATGATCAGGCAAGGGACTGCGGTCCACTGGACCACCAGGAATTATTATAATACATGCCAGCGATCGGGCAGGGGATAGCGGTCCACTGGACCACCAGGGTGTAATTCTACATATGCCCGTGATCGGGCGAACAGGTGCCGTGCCCACTGAGGGGCAGCGGGGTGTCTGTCTCCTATGGCTGCAGCCTGGCAGGGCGCCAGGCACAAGCCAACGGGGATCGGCACACCACATGCAAATGTTGCCATAATGATGTGCAAATGGCCCCATTTGTGCCTTGCATGCATTATGGCCTAATTTGCATGCCCATGGCTGAATATCGCTCTTGCTGCTCCTAGTGGGGGTACCACTGGATCATCAGGGTGTTTGACTAATGCCCGTGAGTGGGCAAAGGAGATCGGTCCACTGGACCACCAGGGATTATTTTGATACATGCCCATGATCGGGCAGGGGATTGTGGGCCACTGGACCACCAAGGAGATATTTCACCTATGCCTGTGATTGGGCAAAGGGGTACAGTCCACTGGATCACCAGGGCTTCATTTTTACATGCCCACAAATGGGCAAGGAGGCATGATGCCCACTGGGCAGGGGGCTCATGGACTGGGAGGTCAGGTGGCCACCCACAGCGGGTGGCTGCTGTGTTGCACCTAGCAATATGGCAGCCCACCTGTGGGTGTCCCCGATTTGTTCCTGGTTTTGCTGGGCTCAACATTGCACCCCCCTGTGCGGAGCAAGGCAGGTTTGTGCCTGCATATGCACCGCACATCCCAGGATGAATATCGGGATGTGCTGCATAGGCATGGGCATGCCCCTCGCACTTGCACTGCATACATTACTGGTGTGCCCCGGTGCATCGGGGGTTGTGCAGAGCAACCTGCCCATTTGAATATCGTGCTGGGGAGCATTGGTGCAATCCCTTTTAATATCCCACCCTATATTTATATATTATTTTAAATTGTAAGTTTTTAGGTTTTGAGGCTGGATACTTTTCACACCGGGAGACCCACGTGACAGCTTCATAGATATTTAGTGTGCATGTTTTGGCATTCTGTTATTGTGTTCCAGGTGCTGCAGATAGATACATGAGTACTCAGGCCACTTCTCTAGCAACTTGGATCCTGTGGCTTTGTTTTGGTGTTTGTTTTTGCCCTAATTTATCTTAAAGTTTCTCGGCTCAGTTTTCTCTATAGACAGTTGTTTTTACCTCCGCCAGAAGAAATAAGCATTTGTGGCTATTTTGCAAAATAGTGGTTATAGTAACCATCGACAGTATAGCTTTAAATGCTGAATTTTTGATTCAGAAAGAAAGCAAAAGGGCTGAGCAGGAGTGCAGGAGTGTAAGCACCTTGGTCTTATTCTGTATCTGTTCTCGAGGTGCGTAGTCTGAGATTTTTGGAACCTTGGTGCCATTAGAGGTAATTGTGCATTTTTCCTCTTTCCCCTGTTGCCTGTTTTAACAGAGTGTGGAGAAAGGAGCAAGAATAGAGTATACCTCAGATATACCTCGGATCCTTGGGATTTAAATAGCCATTCAGGTCAGGATGTGAACCTTTCGGTTGTAAGATCTTGTGCAGTTGCTACAAGTAAGGACCCATTGATATATTGACTTGAAAATTGTTCATGGCTGTGAATTTTATTAGTTGTTGCTAGTGTTTATTAGATAGAATTCAGCATTGAGTGAATTTTTCTATGTTTTTACTCGTTACAGTGTGTCGACAAATCTCTACTTTAATCATGCCAACTTCTTTAGAAGCGGAAGCAAAAGTGGAAGTGAATTGGATTAGAAAAAGAAGGATTCAAAATAAGAAAGGGATCGAACAGTACTAGGGAAGCTAGCAGGGATTTAAATTTAGGTTGGAATAAGACAACAGTGAATTGTTAATTTAGGAATAAAGTTTTCGCTAGGGCAAGACAACATCAGTATCCCCAGTATTTGTATTTTATTTACACAGGCTAAATAGGTTATTTGGAAGTGTGGGGCTTCTAATTTTAATATATACTGCACTAAATATTTTGTATTGTATTAACTTAAGTGACAGGAGTATATCCAGGAGACTGGTATTGGACCATTAAAAAAAAAAGTTTGTGTTGAAATCCCTATCTGAAAAATATCAAAATTTGTGGGTTCTAAAATTGTTTGCTAATAGGGATATTGAATGGACGTATACTAGGAGATATATCAGGAAATTATACTTATGTAGGCGGAAGAGGGTTTTGGGTAATAGATTACATTTGTGTTAATCTTAATGTACTGAAGAAATGCAAGAAATTAGTAGTGAGACCAAACCTTGAAAGCCAACATGTAGTACTGGAATTCCAAATGAGTAGGGATGGAAAATATCAACCAATAATGGAAATTGCAAGAGGTCGATTGACAGTAATTAATAAAAATTGTATAGGGTGGGAAAAAATAGATAATGGGAACCTGGTACAAACCATGGAAGATAGATGCATAACAGAAAGTTTAAAGGACATTTCTACGGACATGGATGTAAATTTATTAATATTGAGATTTAACATAATATTGGGTAATATAAGAAACATTATTATAAGTGAGTGTACAATACAAAAAAAGAAGGTCAGGCTTGGTTTAATAAGGAATGCAGAATTGCAAAGAAAAACTTAAACAGGCAGTTAAGAATAATGAAAGACAATACAAACAATAATCAAAAAGTAAATATGGAAATTAATGGACTAAGGAAGGAATATAACATGGTATTAAAAAAGAACAAGAAGAAGTATCGAGTAAAATTAGGGACAGAACTTGAAGAAGCGGTTAAAAAAAATGCAACAAGAACATTCTGGAATATGGTAAACAAAGCTACGAAATATTATAGAGTAATGAGTGCTCTTACCGAACCTGAGGATTGGGTTGGATACTATAGACAGCTATTTTTTCTAGAGGATCAGGAATATGAATATATATATATATATATATGTATTTATTTATTAAATAAGAAGGATACAGACAATGAGGAAAATGATATATTCAGTCCCATTATATCCACTGAAATAGAGGATGCAGTAAAAGCATTTAAAAGACGTAAAGCCCCAGGACCCGAGGGGATTCCAATTGACGTAATTAATTCTATGGTTGGGCAGTGGATCCCATTTTTGGAAATTCTATTCAATTTGGTTTGGAAAAATAAAATAGTTCCTGTAAGCTGGAAGTTAAATATCATAGTTCCACTATTCAAGAAAGGAGATAAGACTAAACCAGAATGTTATAGACCAATTAGTTTTCTGGATAGTACTGAAAAATTGTTCACTAAAATAATTAATAATAGATTAAATCTGTGGGTAAAGGAGAATACAGTTATTGATACAGCTCAGGCAGGTTTCTGAACAGGTAGGTCAACAATAGACCAATGTTTCACAATAGCACATCTTATATTTAAATATATAAAGGTCAAGGGACAGAAACTATACTGCATATTCATTGATTTGAAAACAGCATTTGATAGAGTTAATCAAGTTAAATTATGGGAAAGATTGGAGGGTTTAGGAATTGATAAGGCATTATTAAGTATTATTTAAACCTTGTATCAAAATAATTATACAAGTATCACATATTCTAACACTGAAACCCTTACAGAGTGGTTTGCATCTAACATAGGAGTAAAACAATGTTGTACACTTTCGCCACTTTTGTTTAATTTATATTTCCAAACCGTATTGAATTGTTTGTACGATCCTGAACATCACATGCCAAAGACAGGCTCAACATCTTGCCCATATTTAGCATTTGCAGATGCTGCAGTATTAATTTCCACAAGTTACATAGGCTTAAAAAGAATGATAAACAAATTTTCACTTGAATGTGATAAAGCGGATTTAGTAATAAATTAGGAAAAAATAAAAGTGATGGTGGTTGGAGATAACAATAAGACATATAATTATATAATAAACAAAAATAAAATATAAGCGGTAAGGGAGTTTTGTTATTTAGGGTTGATCGTGTCTCAGGATGGAACATGGAACAGACATATTAGAGGAGCGGAAATTAAAGCAAATAGATTTCTACCGATCCTAAATTCATTTTCCAATAGGTATAGAGGTCATTCAATAAAAGGCATCCTAATAGTCCTTAATGAGAAACTAAGAAGTCAACTATTGTATGGGGCTGAAATATGGGGGCAAGGCAATAACAGAAAACTGGAAACCATATTAAATACATTTTATAAAAGAATAATGGGTTTCCCAACAAGTGCACCCTCAGCACTGGTAAGGGCAGAATTAGGACAATTACCAATTAAATGTCAAATCAGACAGAGAGAAGTAAACTATTGGTTAAAGGTATATACAATGAATATTAAGTAATATTACAGATAGTCTAGGACTACCATTTATGCAAGTAAAAATAATAAACAATGAGAGAATAAAAAGACACCTATAGGCAAAGGGATTTGGGATTAGGCAGGCAATATAAGATTTGTAAATGGCTGCCAGACAACAAAATATTGCATAAACTGGAAACATATCTTGAAAGGATGAGTAATCCCGAATATAGGAAATTAATTACCAGGTTCAGATATGAACACTTTTCAAGTAACTAGAAATTAAATCTGTATAACAAAAGCAGATCTGAGGAAAGAGTCTTATGTAAACGCAGAAATGATGTGGATAATCTCAAACATCTTATAGTATTATGCCCACTTTATAATGAAGCAAGGAAACAATTATTGGGACACTATTTGAGCACAATGGACTATGAACCCAATACTATGGTGGTGTATTTTTTTAAAAACTCGTTGTGTTGAAATCCTCAATGCTGTGGCCTCCTTCCTTAAAGTTATTAAAACAAAAAAATTCCAAGTAAGAAATTAAGAAGAGGTCGATTGAGTCCAATAACCAGTTTCAAGGGTTATTGGTATATCATTACAATAATATATCATTTTAGACAGTCCCTACTTTTAACTTTAAGTAATGCAAGAAAGCTGTAATGAATTATAGGAAATGGAATGTGAATTTCACATTTAATATTAAAACATTTTTAGTAGTAAAGTAATGTATTTTCGTATAAAAAGTCAGGAGAATCTACTTATATTGTGTATTTTGATACTTTTGTGATATGTTTTTAAACTAATTGTAATGACTTCTGAAAAGTCGAACAATAAAAAAATTGATTGATTGATACAGGCTGGCGATCGGGGGGACCAGTAGCACCAGGGATGCTTTGTCTGTATTACGGGCTGGTGATCAGTTGAGGGTGCCACAGATCACAGAGGGTGGGATAGGTGGTTACATTACCTTTGGCAGCCACTAAGGTTGCCCGGAGGAAGTTGGGGTTTGGTTTGGCAGTATTTGTGCTGTACAAAAGGACTGCGCTAAACCCTTTTGTTGAGTGCAAAGCTGCTGAATATGGGGTAGCACGGCTATTCATGGCCACCCCCTTCCCTCACCTGCATGCACACATTGGGCCCTATGCACTAATGGGGTGGAGTGGCTATGCACATGTATCTGGGGTGTGCAACCACTCCACACCCTACATGCGGGATGCACTGAGGGGGCACACAGCACATACGTGCCCGATCCCCCGGACATGCAAAGAGCAACGTGCTGGGGGAAGGTGAGGGGTCATGCCAGCCATATGTGCCATTCATCATGGTGAGTAGGGCTGTGCACCAGGGCATGTAGGGGCAGGCAGGTACACCATGGATAGTCCTGCTGTAAGTGCCCCTATACGTCCAGCCCCTGCGCACACTGGACCAGAGAAGGGGCCCATGGGCAGAATAGCTGTTCCCCTGCCCCACAGCCATGGCCGCCCTGACCATGAACCCCCTGGAAGACACCCCCACTCTCTACGGGACAATCCCTGCCACTGCCCCCCCACAGCTTCACACCCATGCCCCTGCAGCCCAGCACCCAGTAGTGCCTGCAGAGCCACCAGTGGGGCGCAGCTGCTGCCCATGCAGGTGACCTCAAACACTGTACCCCGACCCATCACATGTGTCATGGTGCCTCTCCACAATTACCATACCCGCAGGTGGGGTACTGGGATCAACCGGTTAGCAGCACAGCCCTCCGCACACCCATGAGCCGCTGGCCATCTGACCTATGCAGGGGTGCGCAGCTGATGCATGCCTGTGGAGGCCAGATGGCCGGCAGCTATGGAGGTGTGCGGAGGGCTGTGCCCCTGGCCGCTGGGCACCTGGTACCCCAACTGCGGGTATGGGTAGAATGTTGTGGGGGGGCACCATGACACATGTGATGGATCAGGGGTACAGTGTTCGGGGGTCACCTGCATGGGCAGTGGGTGCACTGGCATGCGGTGTGTGTGTTGTAGGGGGCACCTTGCACCATGGGGGCTGGGGTGTCCTGGGCTGTGGAATGATGCCCAGATGGCCCCCGTGCACCGGGGATGTTGACGATGGCACAGCACCCATAAGGGCTGTGCTGTGTGGGTCTGGGTGTCTGCAGGTGCAATTCATGCACCCAGACCCGTGCCTCTCCATGCAAGGGATCCACTCCCTGTCCAGGATGGGAGTCTGAATGGATGCCTGGGCAGACCCGCGGCTCTGCCCCGACCACCTTGCAGAGTCCTGCGCACTGGGGGGCGGGGCCGTGGACAAGTGCGCATCTATTGTGCATACCCTGGTTGCACACCTGTCCACAGATGCAGTACTGCGCGGGTGGGTTACATGCGATTTGCACATAAATTGTGCCCATTATGCTTTGCACAGGCTCTAACCTTCTTTACCCACACAACAGACCCTTTTGAATATGGGTATCCAGCGCAAACCCCAGTTTCTGAAGGCAAAGACCTGTTCATGCCCGCACAAACTTTTAAATATCAGGCCCCAAGTCTATTCCTACAATCACTAGTTTCCCATTTACACATAAGGTAGATAACTTTCTCTTCAGTTGTATTAGTTAAGAAAAATGAGAAAAAAAAATAAAAACTGCAGATGTGAAACAAGCTAGGTATCTTAGTGTGTCATTTCATACTAGAAGATCTGGATCCAGTCTATGTCTTTATTAATCTTATATTTTGGGTCCATGGTCCCAAAGCGCTCTATCTAGTATGCCTCACTTTTTTTTTTTTATATTTATTTATTAATAATGTTCATAGTCACCTTGACAGTACAGCATAAGGTATTTATGACTTGTAACAATGCAAACAGGCATCCCAAACTGTTAGTATTGGTCCTACCACCTCCGCGGCCGCGGCAGTATCCATAGGGGTTCCCCAGGGCTCCATCTTGGGTCCCCTGCTATTTTCCCTTTTCATAAATTCCCTTCCTGATGACAGCCTCTCTTGTGAGGCCTTAATATATGCCGCTGATCTAGTTCTATGTCACAGTAACAAATCCATGACTAGATTTTCCTCCATCCTCACTCAAAACTATGGGGCTGCCCACAATTGGTTCCTTAACAATTGGCTCCTAGTTAACGCAAGCAGAGCCAAAGTCATGTTCCTGAGGTCCAAACTCAATTTATCAAAACTCTCCAGAGTAAATTCCACCCTAACTGTCCTCTCACCAGATGGCCTTCCCACTACAGAATGTACCATGCTTCAGGTACCTCGGTGTCACTCTTGACCCCTCCCTAGCCTTCAATGCACATATCAACTCCACTGTGCAGTGCCTAAACCAGAAACTGAGGGCTGGCTATTGACTCAAGGACTACCTAACCCCTGAGGCATGACTCGCCATTGCCCAAGGTAACCTACTCCCCCTACTAGACTGCTGTGCCCCAATATATTCTCATACCTTCTCTCTTCTGCTAACTAAGCTCAACACTGCTTACAACAGCATTTGTAGGTTTGCATTAATGTCACCTTACTCCACGCACCATTGCACCTTGTGTCAATCCCTAGGCTGGCTCCCCCTACAAGCCAGACATGACTATGCCCTTGAATGCATCATTGAGAGTGCACTCAGAAGTGATAACTTGACCCCTTACTCCTCCCTGATCCAGCTGCCTTAGGCAATCCACAGTACCATCATTGGAAGTCCCTCGGATCTCCACTTGTCTGGGTAGCAACACCTTGCCCACACTGCTCCCTCACTATGGAACAAGCTACTTGCCTCTCTTCACTCCCATAACTCTCAATCTATCTTCAAGACTCACTTTAAAACCTGGTTACTGGACAAATCCATATATAATTGCTCAGCTGGGTGACTCCTTGGATGGCAGTCCTTTCCTCCCACTCCTAATGTTCAAACACTGTCCCATTGCACAGTGCTGAGTATTCTAAACACAGCCCGCCTGGCCTCATACATATTGCACTTGCACTTTATTGTATCTGTTGTACTTGTTGTATCCTGATATCTACTGTATCCTATTGCGTCCAATTCTACTCTTGCACTTTAATTTTGTAGTCAATGTATTCTACGCATTCCATGTATTTTAATTTTGTTACTTACTGCACCTTTCCACTGAAATTGTATTGCATTGTCTTGTATCGTACTGTTTGTATTACCTGTTTGCCATCTTTATTGCCCAGGGTCGTGCCTGAAAATGGTCCTTGGATCAGAGCATCTTCCTGGTAAACAAACAAACAAACAAATAAACAAACAAACAAACAAATAATAACAAGAGTCCATGTAAAAAGTCCACTGAATCAGGATAGTCCCATAAAAAGACAAATATATAAAATAGTTAACAGCAAATTATGTAGTCAGTTTAAAAATTACGTAATCTACAAATAAAAAAAGAGAGAAGTAAACTGATCTGTCACCAAGCTAGGTTGTGGGTAATCACAAATGATTCCATACAGAAAAGTAGATGAAACAACTTGAAGATCACAATAGTATTCGGGGATAGCAGTATATAGAAGCAAGGTCTAACAACCTATTTAATAGGGAAGAAAACAGGTATAATTTTAAGTCCAGCAAGTCAGGAGGGTTAATCCTCAGTTGGGGCTAGCACATTCTGATAGCGGTCCCATCTAGTCCACCGACTTGTGTAGGCAGGCATTCTATACTGGACTAGGAAGGTTATTCTTTCAAACCTTTGGATCTGATGTATTATAACAATTCATTCAGCAATAGTGGGAAAGTCTGCCTGGAGCCACTTTTTTCATAATGGCCTTTATTTATTTTTATTTATTTATTTTATAGAATCAGAATTACAACCCTTTGAGTCAGAGACTCATTTACAAAGGCTCTTCACCAAAAAACAGAGTACAAAACACATATAAACACAGTAAACATATTATACAGAGAATTATAAGGGAATACTTTACGTATATGTACATTGTTACAGTGACTGTACATAGTTTATTTATTTATTGAATTTTGTTGACCCAGTAAGCCCACTGGGCCTAGAAGTCCCTTTTTCAGGGGCAACTGGGGGAGGTGGGATACAGATGGTAAGCAACTGAAATTGAACCAGATTAAGCTGTTGGTGGTATTTTTAGTGAATGGGAGAAATTTGGCCAGGACACTGGGGAAATTCCCCTACTCTCCACTGGGGGAATTGCTGGCCGTCTCCCAAGATGGCCACTTCGGTGAGAGCTGGAGAAGATGGAGGAGCTGCTGAGACAGGGGGCCTAGCCTCACCCTCTGTCTCACCTTTGCAAGAGGCTATTTTGATGAATGATGTGGTTAATGCTGTGGAAGATATGGAAATTGGACCTCTAAATCAACAAAGTCCTGAAACTACAGGAATAACTTTTTCTGCTACCGATATGGCTCTGTTTCCTAAGGGTGCTTGTGACATTTCGGAGAAGGATTTGGACTTATGGTCTGATATGGAGGATGTTATGCCTGGTTCTGGTACTGAGACTGGAGAAACTATGGCGCTTCAAAAATTGAATGGGAAGAACGTAATTTTCGGGTCCGCAAGATGAAGTTGGAGTTTAGGATTCAGCAGCTGTCCTCTGACAGCGCAGCTGGGGTTGTCATTTCCCCACAGCCTTTGCCAATGGCAGAGCCTGCCGGTAATGGCTTCTGGAGTACAGAGTGCGAACGGTTCCACTTCGGCGGAAAAGACCGATACTACTGTTGGCCAGCAAGTGAGTAATGTTCTTTCTTTTACACCTCCTGCCCCGTTGTACTTTCGGAGACTAATGAACGTTCTGAGACTGCTGTCTCTGACTGGTCTGTGGAGCAAGCCCTGGAAGGAGCAGGGTGGGAACACAATGCTATGAATGGGGAATGGATGTCTGGAACTTCCCCGATTAGAATGCCTGTTCCATCTGCCTTTCCCACATTGCAAAGCCACTATGTAAAACCTACTGATGAGAGTGTTAGACGACGTGACCCTTTAGAACTGCCTAAGGACTTAGAATTGACACAAAACCCGACATTATGTCTTCCGACTCCCATGGAACCTGATAAGGGTGCAGCTGGTCCACCTGAGGCTCCCCTAAATGCTAGGACTGAGGTTCTGAAAAAACCCTTTGCTTCTCTTTTTAAACAGCCTATTCTTCCTGTGAAACAACATAATGCTGTACGCCTCTTATATTGGTGGCATGACTGACCCCCCCAGATCACCTTTACGTGGCCAGAACCTTGCTGAAAGATTCTTTAAAGTTCTTTTCACATGAGACTTATGCTCTAATACATGTTTCTGGTGAGATGGTGTTTGATGTCAGCTTTAAAACTTTGAAAGGTTTGGACAGATTTTGGACTCAACGTAATGCTTTGAAACGTACTGCCCTTTGGGCCCCCTTCTTAGCTATTCCCTTGACAAAACCTGCCTACAAGTCAGTGACTATCCTCTTTTGGAGTGAAGGTGTACAAAAAGCTGAAGTAGAATACTGGCTTAAAAATATGTTGTACAGTTTTAGATGGTCCTGAAGCTATCTTTGATTTGGAGAACATTTGGACTGGGGGGCTGGAGGGTGAAAGTTTTATTGCGATCCTCTGATACTAGTTTGATGCACCTTCCTAATTCTTTCTTTTTAGGTCGTGATCGAGGTGTTTTGTTTTATTTTGGTCAGCTGAAGGCTTGCTACCATTGTGGAGACACTTTCCATATTAGTAATGCAAGTGACAAGCTTAAATGTACTGTTTATGGGGAACTGGGACACGTGGGGGTCTTCTTGTCTAAATGAAACAAAATACAACTTGTGCGACGAGGTTGGACACACTTTTCAAAATTGTAACTGGGCAACACACAACAGGGTGGGAAATATTAATGAAGAACAGCTTACACTGATTACTTTGGCACAAAAGAAGAAAATTAGAAGAAGGCTTTTACCTGACCCCTCCCCCATGCCGAGAAGAGAATCCTCCAACTCCCCCCCCCCCCATTGTGGTTCTAGATGCTCCTAGTATACTAGATGAGGCTTCTAATGTGCCTCCTGTTTTGGTTCTAGTAATGCCAGAGGAATCTCTCCCACTTGAAATGCCCCTCCTGTACGACCTGCTAGGGAGAACCTCCAGCGTTGTACGCATACACGGCAGACTTCTTCTCCCCCCCTCCCTAAATCCATTAGGACAGATGGTTTTCCTATTCAAAATAGGTAGGTCCTTACTGAAGGTCTGGAAGACTCTGACAGAGACACTGATTCTTCGTCTGTAGCTTCTTCACACACTGCAGGTGCTACAGATTCTGAAAAACCCCAAGGGGGGACGGGGCAACAAAAAAAGAAAAGCTAAGGTTAAGTTGAAAGGGAGAACAGCATCAGGCAAAAAGAAAACTTGATGTAATGGTATTTGCCTTGATTTTTGTCCTCTCTTTTTACTTGTCATGGGTGACCACCTGCTTTGTTACACTCTCAATACAAATAGCATAAAGAGGGTGGCAAGGAGACAGATGGTCTTCTCACTTTTGCATGTGGGGAAGGTTTATTTTTCCTTCAAGATGTTCACCTACATATGGCTCATGAGACTCGACAAGCACAAAGGGATTGGTTGTTTGGGCCTTCTTTCTGGTCTATTGGTCAGGAGATATGTCTTGGGGTGGGGATTGTGGTGTGTTTACCTGACTTTAAGGTAGTTAAATTATATGATATCGTTCCTGGTAGACTGTTAATTCTGGATGTTATTATCTCTCAATCCCACTTTAGACTGATTAGCTACTATGCTCCCTAGACTAAAGCTTTACGGACTGAACTCTTGAGACTGATACAACCTTACTTGCACACTTCAAAAGCTGTGATATTTGTGGGTGATTTCAACTGTGGGCTGAGTCTAAAGGATAAAAATAGTTGTTGCAAGATGACCAAATTGTTTTATGACTCGCTTTTGTTAAATCAGATGCTTAGACTGGCGAGGATGAAGGATGGTTACTATGTAAAGACTAATCTCAATTCTCCTACCTTTCAGAAAGGGCATTTAGCTACGAGAATTGATTTTATTTTTCTTTCCCAAATACTGCCCATTCAGGATGCTCAGGTCTGGCTGCTGGACTTCTCGGACCATAATATGGTAGTGGTTGAGATCGGGCATCCTGCCACCCTTTCCCGAGGACCAGGGTCATGGAAGTTTAATACTTCCTTGTTATCTGAACATGATTTTAGCACTGAGTTACAGAATTATTTTTTGGCATGGAAGTCTGTGGTGATTTGCTATTTACACATCAGACACTGGTGGGCTGATACTAAATGGGGTTTGGGACATTTCATTCAACAATATAGTCGGCATAGCACCTGTCAGAAATATTTACTATATTTGCAACACAGAAAACAACTGCATAATTTATTAACTTTAGCCCATACAACAGCCCAGGATTTTAGTGCACAAATTCTACAGGTAAGGACTAGTATGAAAACTTTTCATGAGCAAAAATCAAGGCAACTGTACTTCTAACATAAATTTGGGACTCGGGGATGCTGATGCTGTTTGTCACTTTCAACAAAATGATTATAAGATTGGGAAAAAAGAAATTATTAAATTATCTGGGTCTGCTGGAGAATGGTTTATAACTAAAAGGGATATACTCCGTGAAGTGGGTGACTATTCCACAAGATTATTTTCTGTCCTGCCTTCAGATGTCTCACAGTTTTCATCCTACTTGTCTGATGTCTCTCTTCCTACTGTCCCAGACCTTATTAAACTAATCATGAGCCAAGGCATTACATCACTGGAGGTCCTGACAGCCATTAAATCTTTAAAATGCAATACAACACCAGGACCTGATGGTCTTTCTGCTGAATTATATAAAAAATTGGAGATTTTTTTTTCTGCTGAATTAGCACAATTATTCACTAGTTTTCTTCATACTGGAAATGTTCCTTTGGATTTCACTAAGGGGACTTTGACTTTTCTTTATAAAAATGGTGATAAAATGAAACTCCAGAACTGGAGACCGATAGATATATACTGAACACTGATTTTAAAATATATACAAAAATACTGACCAAACGACTTTTACCACTGGCTGAACTTGTTGTGTCACCAGCACAGTCCTGCTCTGTCCCTCATAAAAAGATTGCAGATCATTTCATCTTAATTCGGGAAATTATGGAACACAATCTCCATAACCCATTACCTGGAATTATTGTATCACTTGATCAACGCAAAGCATTTGACTCGATCAACCATGATTTTTTTATGGGCAATTTAAAGTTATTATGGGGTATCAGACGTTATTTTATATGATATCCAATCCTTATACCACATGGCCACATTGGTTCCCATTATCAATAGGTGGACTGGGGCAATGGTTCCGATATGCAGAGGGGTGCGTCAAGGATGCCCCCTCAGCCCTTTACTGTATGTTTTTTTCATTCATCCGCTGTTACGGAAAATGAATGCCTCTCAACAGATTCATCCTATTTCAGATGGCTGTCTGACGGTTCCATATTCCACTATTGCATACACGGATGACATGACCTTACTACTGGCAGATGAGGCTTCTCTCACACAGACGTTGGGACTAATCACTGATTATGGGAAACTCTCTGGGGCAACTCTAAACTTAGATAAGTGTGCTGGTTATTCTTTGGGTCCTGACCCACCCCATTTAGAACACATTCACAGCATTGCAATTTCGAAACAGCCACTTAAAATATTGGGTATCACTTATGGTACTCCTGACATGGATGTATTTAATTGGGAAAAAAATTAGTGCTAGGGAGGCATCGAGTGGCTCTCTGGAATAACTGGAAATTTGGCAAAAAAAAGAGTATTTTTAATTAAAAATTTTACTTCCAGTTTTTTTAAACCTTAGTTAAGTGTTTCCTGTCCCAAGAAAGTTGGAAACCTTTGTTTGGGGTTTTCTTCCAAGCATTGTGGGGCAGCCGTTTGAAGCCCATAAAAAGAAATATCACTTATTTGCCTATCAAGAAAGGTGGATTACAAATAGTTAACCCTTTCTTGTTTTTTAGTAGTATTTTTTTGATGGACAATATCAGGCCCTTATTAGTTAATAGGCAGAGGGGGTGGGGGCCTTGGCTGCTGTCAGCATGTAGCCTTTGGTCCTACCCATGGGAGCACCGGAGTCCGTGTCTGATTAGAAAAACCCTGGGGACTTCAGTGCATATAAAATATGTTTTTTCTTGTTTGAAGCAATGGCATGTCACCCCACATATGCTTCTTACACTGACCCACATAACTTTGTATAAAACTGTCTTGATTGAGTTATGTGCTGTACAAAACCCTTTTGAGAAATGTCCTGCTGATTACTTAAGTTCCTTCGGTATTTGGTACAAAATGCCTGAATACCGGCCCGCATGTGAGATGTCCATTGGCTGTTTTGCCATGAACGTCTGAATGTTAAGGCAAATCAAAAACATAAGTCTCTACAGGAACGTAGCCGTAGTCGTCCTACTAGTATTAATTTGGAAGAAACCATGGTCCATCTGTTTTTTGACTGTTCTTTTATTAAACATTTCTGGGTGTTTTTATCTCAATTTTGGAGAATGCATCAATTGAAGTTTGTTACCTACCAGAATTTGATGTATGGTTACCTCACTGGGCCTTGGCATCACTGGAATAAGAACACTTTATGTCTTTTATTTACTGTCATTAAATGGAACATCTGGATGGCAAGATTTTTTTTACGTTGCAGCAAAAAGAAAATAGCCATGCTGAGCTAGCTCATAAGATAACAAGAGATATGCAGTTTATTTATACTGTAGAAAAACAGACTGTTCCTCAGGCTCAATTACAGACTCTTTGAAAGAATTTGCCATGGATTACTAACATTGGGATTGATGTACACTGATAAATCCTCCTTTTTGGAGGGGTAGTTTGGCAATATCCTTTCTCTGTTTTACGTTTCCTGTTTTGTATTATTTCCTTTTATTTGTTTCTGTAATATTTGAGTTCTTTGTTTAGTTGTTTATGATTTCTTGTGTTGATTGTACACCAATTTATTTCACAAATACAAATTCCCCTACTCTTTTTCGATAAGTGCCATGGGAGCTTTAGCATCCACCTGAACTACCACCAGTCCAGGCAGATGGGACCTCGGTTTAACATCTCATCCGAAAGATGGCACCTCAGAAGTGCAGCACCCCCCTCATGCTGCACCGTAGTGTCAGTATTGGGATATTAACCCAAGTGCCAGATGTGGGAACTGAACTCACAGCCCTCTGATCTCCCAGCCTCTGAGGTGAGTATGCTACCTACTTTACATAGTTACAGTGAATAAAGTCCAACATGGGAGAGATACTCTATGTAGGTCCTATACAGTGTGGTAGCTAAATTACATATATGTACATAGATACAGTGAAAAGAGTCCAACATGGGAGAGACATTCTGTGTAGTTCCTAAACAATGTGGTAGCTAGAGTATCATAGAGCAAACAAGAGACTACATGGTCACTATTGTGAGAATGGACCAGAGATAAGTGCCCTCCTGGCCTGTTAGGGTTTTCGGCAGAATCCTTAGCAAAAAAATGTTGCAGACCTAATGGTGTAGCAGTGTTGAAAACCTGGGTTATATGTTCTGTTATCGAAACCCAGTACTCCCTTAGTTGGGGACAGGACCAGAAGACATGGGCCTGGGAAGCAACATCCTCTCCATAGTGTCGCCAACAAGTGTCTGAAGAGGTAGGATCCCACTTGGCCTTCAACTGAGGTACTATAAAGTATCGAATTTGTAGCTTCCAGGTGCATTCATGCCAAGTGGGAGGAGGATGAAGTTCGCCAGGCCCATTTCCACATCTTAGTCCAATGTTTAGTGTCAATTAAGAGATTCAGGTCTCTCTCCAAATGTAATTTCACTGGTTTCATAGAATAACCTTGATCTCTTATGTAATTAACATGCAATAATATGATAGCCCCTTTCCCATGTTTAGAGTTCCAGATGATTTCGAAAGGAGAGGAAGAAGGTTGCTTCATGGGCTGTCTGCAAACCACTTGTACTTGTTTATTAATGTAATCTCTAATTTTATAGTATCCAAATCTATTAGTAGGGCACCAGCTAAATTTTTGCAGAGCACTTTCAAAGGGTATGACATAGTCAGCTTGAAGAAATTGCCATGGTAGATGCAGTTCCTTCAGGGCCTGATTCTTAAACCAGGGATCCAAGGTTGCAGGGAAAAAAAGAGTCATCCCAAGCCCACCATCTGTATTTCAAGAGGGCCTTTTTGATGTTACCTCTGTTCGTACCACATTTCCAGCCTTTCAGTACTGTGCAAAGTCTGCTGAGAGAGGACTTCGGGAGGGTATGTAAAGCCTTAGGAGGCAAATCATAGAATCATAGAAACTTGATGGCAGAAAAGGACCCTTCTGGCCTAACTAGTCTGCCCAACCCTCACCTTTCACATACCCCCCTTCCTACCTGCCCCCACTCTCCCCCAATACTCAGTCCCATATCCTGTCCCATGCCCTCTTAAATTCCTCCACCATCTTAGCCCCCACTACTCCATCTGACTGTCTGTTCCAGGGCTCCACCACCCTCTCTGTGAAGAAACACCCCCTCACATTGCCCCTGAACCTATTTCTTTGCAATTTGAGGCTGTGCCCTATAGTTCTGGCTCCCTCCTTCCTCCTCCTCAGCTGACCCCCTTCACCTACTTTATTGAACCCCTTTACATATTTAAAGGTTTCAATCATGTCCCCCCTTCCCTCCTTGTTTCCAGCTTGTACAGATTCAGCTCCTTATAACTCTGCTCATATGTCTTCCCCTGCATACCCTGCACTATCATTGTTGCCCTTCTCTGAACCCTTTCCAATGCATCTATATCCTTGCAGAGGTGTGGTCTCCAGAACTGAACCCTGTACTCTAACTGGGGCCTCACCATAGCTTTGTAAAGGGGCATTATATCCTCCCTCCTTCTGCTAGTAATGCCCCTGCCTATGGATGCCAGCATTCCATTTGCCCTTCCCGCCACCCTACTCAATTGGAAACCTATGTAACCCCTAGGTGGCGCTATCCCAAGGGCTACTACCCCTGCCTGCTTGGCTAGTAGCAGGTTAAGGGGCCTGGGTACTGAAACGGGTGCCTCCACCTGGAGGTCAGGGTTGTTATTTATTATTTATTTATTTCAATCTAGGATTAGAAAATACCTTTGAGCACAATGGAATTCATTTACAAAGGTTCCACGTCAATAATGGGGAGGGGGTTACAAAACAGACAGAGTATAAAGCACATTTAGAGAAGGTTTTGGTACAGTTAGGCTTTGTGGCACTGAAGTGGAGCTGTCAGCACTCTCATATTGTTGTTCAAGTTCTGGTGTGTCACCAGAGAGACTCAGATCATCAGCCCCTTCTTCAGGCAAGTCACACAGTTCCACTAAACACAGGGAGTCCGCAGTCTCAGATGTGATACTTTGCACTTTACATTCAGGGAGTATTGGCTCCAAGGACGAAGCTGGGGGGTTAGGCAGTCCAGAAGGCCCAGCTTCATCCCCATGATTCTGAATAGGATTTCCATGAAACAACTGACTCAGTTCATAGGAGGGATAATAGGCATTACCATAGTCACTTTCATCAGAGGTGGACTGACAGTCACTATCATTCTGGGCCTGCTGCGGGGGAAACCTTAAATCTGTAACTACTGGGGTAGGTTGACTTTATCTCTTTTTTGCAGCAGCAGCATGAGTCACCGGCCCAGGGAAGGCAATGTCTACTGGCTCAGCTTCAATAATAACTTAGCCGATAGGCAGCAAGTGGTTACAGTGCATGGCCTTGACAGCTTTGGAGTTATTCTCTGGGCGTACCTTGTACACTGGTAGATCATCCAACTTTCCAACTACTACATGAGGAAGATGGTGCCACCTATCAGCAATTTTGTGCTTGCCATGTAGTCCCAAATTGTGTAACAACACACGGTCTCCAGGCCGTAGCTCTTGAGCCTTTACTTTCTTATCGTGCCTCTCTTTGTTGGTGAGAGTTCTCTTGCCGGCCTTTGTCTGGGCCAAATGATATGCATGGTTCAATTGAGCTTTCAGTTTCTGTACATATTGCAGGTAGTTTTCAGCTCGGACCCCATCTGGAGAGACCCCAAAGCAGACATCAACTGGCAGTTGGGCCTCCCTCCCGAACATGAGGTGGTAGAAGGACAACCCAGTAGCATCATTTTTGGTGCAATTGTATGTGTGTACCAAGGTGCTAATCTGCTGGCTCCACTTATGCTTGTCTTTTGGATGGAGGGTGTCCAGCATGTCTAGAAGGGTGCGGTTAAAACATTCTGGTTGAGGGTCCCCCTGCGGGTGATAAGGGGTGGTTCTTGACTTCCGCATCCCCCACAGAGAGAGTATTTCTTTGATTAGCCTACTTTCAAAGTCTCTGCTTTGGTCAGTGTGGATCCGCTGGGGGGCACCATAGTGGACGAAGAATTTTTCCACTAACATCTTGGCCACGGTAGAGGCTTTTTGATCTTTAGTTGGAAAAGCTTGTGCATACCGTGTGAAATGATCCGTAACCACTAACACATTGCCAACATTCTGTTGATCAGCTTCTAAACACAAAAAAATCTATGCAGACCAGTTCCATGAGGGCGCTGGTAGTGATATTGACAAGGGGGGCAGCCCTGTGAGGCAGGGCTTTTCTTTGGAGGCAACGACTACAGGTCTTTACATGGTGCTCAACATCGGCCCCCATCTTGGGCCAGTAGAATCGAGATCGTACCAGGTTGAGAGTCCTGTCAATACTGAAGTGCCCCATGTGATTGTGGAGGGACCTCATTACCAAGTGTTTAAAGGCCATGGGCAGGACCAATTGTTGCTTGTCTACTTGACCACTACAATCCACTGTCTCTCTGTATAACAACTGATTGAGTAACTTCAACCTGGGGCCTTCTTTAAACAATAGGGCAGTTCCCAAGTCAGGGGAACGTAACTTAGACACATCTTTCCCCGCACACAGGGCATCAAGTGCGAGTTGAATCATAGGATCTTGGGATTGAGCCCACTGAATACTGTCATTGTCAAGCTGAGGTAGTGCACTAATATCTAGAGCATAGAAATGGCAATATGCAGGTATCAGGAGGGCCCAAGCAATCTACTAGACAGTCTACTGTGTCCGCAGACATCTGTTCATCTCTGTCAAACTTTTGGCACAATGCTCGATATGTCAGGTTCAGGCAGCCTGACCCAATCACTCTTAGAAGCGGGCCTTCATGACAGGGCGTCAGCATCAATATGGTTTGGTCCTGGTCTGTATTTGACAGCATAATCATAGGTTGATAAGGCAGAGAGCCACCGGTGCCCAGTGGCATCTAACTCAGCTGAAGTCTGTACATAGGTCAACGGGTTATTGTCAGTCTTCACCAATATCTTTGCCCCATAGAGGTACTCATGAAACTGATCAGCGGTGGCCCATTTAGGGCAAGGAACTCCAGCTTGTGCACAGGTTAGTTTCGCTCCGATGGGGTCAAACTCCTGCTGGTGAAAGCAACTGGTCTCAAACCATCCTCATGGTCTTGATACAGCATAGCTCCTATGTCCTGCAGGCTAGCATCTGTATGCAGCACACAGGGTTTGGTAGGGTCAGCATAGGCAAGGATGGAGGCATGGATGAGCTGGTATATGACTTCATGGAAGGCTGTTTCACATTTGGGTGTCCAGCGGGGCCCAATAGATTCACCTGTGCAGAAGTACACTTTCTCTGGTTCTTTGACAGCCCCTTTCTTGTATTTACAGTTGGTAGGGGGTAACCCTGGGTAAGATTCAGGAGCGGGCAAATCACCTTTGAAAAGTCTTTTATGAACCTGCGGTAGTAGCCACAGAACCCAAGAAAGCATTGTAGTTCTTTCAAGTTATGGGGCTGGGGCCAAGTAGTCAGTGACTCAACCTTTCTGGGATCGGTCTCTATTCCTTCTGCAGATACTATGTGCCCCACATAATTCACAGAGGTTTGAAAAAACTGGCACTTGTTGATGGAGAGCTTGAGGCCGAAGTCTTCCAATCGGTCCAGCGCTTTAAACAGTTGGGCCTCATGTTCTCTAATGTGCGTCCGAACACAATGACATCATCTAGGTACACTAAACATTCCAGCAAGTTCATATCTCCCACCGCACGTTCCATCAGTTGCTGAAAGGTGGCCGGGGCACCCGGAATCCCTTGTGGCATTCCCAGGAATTCATAGAACCCCAAAGGACAGATGAAGTCTGTTTTCTCATGGTCCTCCAGGGCCATTGGAATCTGGTAATATCCGCTGCGAAGATCCAATACCGAGAACCATTTGCTCCCATTCAAGCAGTCCAGGGCATCTTGTATATGGTGCATGGTGTACTGATCTGGGATGGTCCGCCGGTTCAGGGTTCGATAATCAACACACATCCTCATGAACCCATTCTTCTTATGCACAACCACAATGGGAGAGGCATAGGGGCTCCTTGATTCTTGTATACTGCCAGCAACGAGCATTTCCTGCAGGTGCCTCCTACCATCATCTGTGTCTGCTGGGGCGAGGCGTCGGGATCTCTCTCGAAATGGCCGGTCATCATGCAGGCATATGTGATGCTCTGCACCCTGGACACACCCCACGTCCCATTCTTTTAAAGAAAACACTTGGTCTGTCTGGGCGAGTTTCTTGCTAATTCTAGCCTTCCATTCAGCTGGCAATGGGGAATCGCCAAAGTCAAATAAGTCCAGGGTCACTCTTTCCTTTTCACCAGAGTACTTGTTGCTGGGTAATACAGCAGTGTCTGTGCAATGTACTGTAGCTGGGGTGCACCCACTGTTCAACCGGATTTCCCGATCTGACACATTCCGTATCTGGACCATCACTTGTCGTGCATAGGCATGGGCATGGGCAGGCAAAATGCTGGGTCTAACCAATAATCCCTCTGGCAGCTTTCCATCATCTGGTGCATCCAACATTAATGTTTTATTTTTCACTTCCTTTCTGATGCGAACCTCTCCCTGAATGGTGTACTGAGCATTGGGAGGGTGTACCAGAGAAGCAGGATCTTTCTTCCACACTATCCCCACCCGCTCATCTCCGTCGGCTTCAGTAGTCCGTTTTTGCAGATCATAGGCTCTCTTTATCAGGGCTGGGATTCTCAGTGCCCACCCAGTCCGTTTCCCTTGTTTTTCATGACACAACTGCGCTAGTCTTCCAAACATGTGGGCGTTGGTTCCAATGAGCAAGGGAATCCCATCATACAATCCCGTAGGAGGGCACACCAGGACTAGTGTCTCTACTTGTTCATCTACACCAGTTACAGTCGCAGGGAAAGACAACCAGAGCTGGACATATCCTAGGTAGGGATAAGACTTGTTGCTCAGGCCCTACACATGCAAATCTTCCAGATATTGTAGTGGCACATCAGATAAGTGTTTGTCATACCAGTACTAGAATACAATGGTCACTTACGACCCGCTATCGAGCACAGCCCGAGCATGGATACCATTGACAGTCACAGAAGTATCCATCGAAGGGCAAAGTATTCTGGACCAGTCTGGAGAGGCAGTAGCAGATGCCTGGACAGATGATTTAGCCACAAAGAAATTTGAGTTAGATTTCTCAATCCTGCACTGTGGTCATTTCCTTCGCTCTTAGGCCATGGTCTCGCTTTCTGAAGCTCCCCTTGAAGTCTGTATACAACTTTATCTAGGTCTTTTGGGGACTGGCATTCTCTCTTCATGTGCCCATCCTTACCACAATTATGGCAAAATATACTTTCTTGGGTCTGGTGTGGCTGAGACATCATACTGGGAGCTGAGGCGGGGTTACTACCAACAGAAAACCTTGGTTCCACCTCTGTCTGTGGTGTGGTGAGCATTTGGAGACATCTCATCAGTTCTCTCACTTCCATAGTCAAGACGTCAATTTTTGAGCTGCTGTCAGCAGGAGATGCCTGGGTGTGCACCCCCACCCCATAGCAGATGCAGTCAGATAAGGATCGGGGCCTGTACTCGCAGGAGCAGCCTTCATAAAGAGACTGTTTTTTGTTTCTCTGAACTCCCTCAGCAGTTCATCCCATGGCGGAGCATCCGTAGCAGTCCCTCTCTGGCTGAGACCCCCGGGGCTGACATTTAGTTCTCGGATTCCATCATGTGACTGTGGTGATTCCAGGTCATCAGCGACTGACCCCACACCTGGAGCAGGGGGTGCAGCAGCTAGGACTGCGCAGGGCTCCGAAAAGCCTTCCTCCTCAACTTCCTGTACCACTTTTATCAACACATGGAAGGGCAAGGGACCAGATTTCCTTTTATACAGTTGCAATTTGAACAACACCCAGCTGGAGTGCCGGGCAGAACAGAGTGTATGATCCAGTCTTACCTGGTCCACTTCACTAGAGGCCCAGCCTCCTTTCCGAAAAATGGTTTGTAGGATTCCCTCTAATCGATCCATGTAGGCAGATAACAAATCCCCTGGCTGTTGTCTAACATCTTTAAATTTCCATTTCAAGGCCTCAACACTAATGGTGCCCCCAAACACATTTTTTAAGGGCGACTATGTACCCTTGGGCTTTGGCATCAGGGTCAGAGGACCTCAGGGAGCGAAAGTATGTAGGGCGGGTCCCTGGAGGCTTCCCCCCAGGCGGGCCCTTTTTTCAGCCTCTGAGCATTGCCAGTCTTGTACCGCAAGAGTAGCAGAGTCTATCCAGGTCTCCAGGTCGACCTCCCCATTAGGAGTAGGGCAGATGCCAGAGAATACCTTGAGCTTGCGGTAAGGACCATGACTACTTGCTGGCTGAGACACAGGTATGGAAGTTGGTGAAAGAACAGGTGCTGGGGCGGGTGTGGACAGTGGGGAGGTGACACTCCTAGGTGGCAGGAATATTTTTTTTAACTCCTCCACAGTTTTGCCCTCCTCCAGTAACAACTTGGCAAACTTCTCCTCAAAAGACTCAGATAACGGTGGGGGCTCATCCTCTAAGGGATTCTTGCTATCTTTGGTTGTCACCCTCCAGGCAGCTGGAAAACCTTCTGGAGTGATAGTCTATGGCACCTTTGAACTGTCCAGGGGGTCGCTACACTCCACCAGGACCGTGAGAGTTTGGGCAGTTTAATCAGCCTGTCGACCCACCACTACAGCTTTTTTCAAACATTCAACTTTAGAAAGTGCCCCTTCAACAGTGTCCTTACTAATGCCCATAGATATATCCAGTATTAGCACAGCATTATGGGGGTCAATCTCTTGCCCTGTACACCACCCCACCAACTGGTGCACAGCCACTTCTGTTGGGGTAGCCATTTATGTTTGACAATAATTCGTAATTTCGGCCACTAGAAGACACAAAATCCCAGCGGTAAGCCTCCAAGTTGTAACCCCTAGGTGGCGATATCCCAAGGGCTACTACCCCTGCCTGCTTGGCTAGTAGCAGGTTAAGGGGCCTGGGTACTGAAACGGGTGCCTCCAACCGGAGGTCAGGGTTCTAAGTGGTCAAGCTAACCTGGGCACAGCCCCCCCACTTTTCCTTCTAGTGGTCTGAACAATATACAATAATCACTTTCACAATGACCCTTATTCACCATTCAATTACCCACACTGTTTGCACTTACCACCAGGGCTGGTTCCTCTAGCTCGACTCTGGGCAGACCCTGTAAAACAAGGTTATTCAAAGTAAATAGCAACAGTACAGTACTCTTGGCAAAAACTAGAACCACAATCAGGTTAAATGCAAAAAGAGTTAGATCTGATTTATTCCGGGGACTTGAATAAGGGAGGGGTGTAATCAGGTTGATTTGCTTAAAGGCTATATCAATCAGACAGTTATGCATGCACTTCAGAGTCCCTACACAGTCACACACTCTGGGTACCCAGGTAAGAAGACGGTGGGTGAGCCAGGAACGTTGTCCGGGGAAGGCTGGCTCACAGCTGGTTGGGGCCCTGTGATGGAAGAGAGCAACATGCAGAAGACACACTATTTGTAATCCAGAGCTAGAGGGCTCAGTTCGTGACAAAAAAAACAGCAAAGCAATCAGATGACACCACTTTAGATTTAGCTGTTGTTGCAGGGAGCTACCCTGATGTTTACTCACGATACCCAATACAGGACACTGGCAGGACGAAATCGAGACAGCAGGAGTGCTAGGAGAAGCAGGGCCCACATAAATCACCGAGGCATCATTCCTGTTCAAGGCGTGAGCAGCGGGCTGATCCCCAGGCAGGTCTCTTGTCGATTGCTTTCTCTGTGCATCGGGTAGTCTGGCTGGGCCAGTCTGGCAAAGCCCAGGCCTAATGGAAATTAATACGGATTCAGTCCTGGGAGCTGGATGCAGCCTCCAGCAAGCAGAACACAGTTCAGCACACAGTGGGGAACCAAATCCCAACCCACTAACAGCACACAGCACATTTACATGTAAGAAATTCTACTGTACCAGGCAGATTGCTATCCGGTCGCAATTACAGAGTCTCTGCACAAACCGGGAGTTCAACGGTGGCTGGAAATCATGACAGGCTGATCGCATTCAGCAAATCTTTGGTCTTCTTCAGGTTAAAGCCTGGTCACAGTTCTATGGCTTAAATCGTCCTCACAATTCAGATTCAGTCCGAATAAACTTCAATTTCCCTCTCAGGGACAGCAGGCAGACAGGCAGGCCAAAACTCAGCCCTTTCACAGTTTTCCTGTGCGAATTATGCAGGGGCTGCTGCTTGAATTACTCAAGCTGTTACCACTTTCACTTCCCATTTCAGACTGACTCTAGCTGAAAGCAGTCTGGGACTTTCCCCAGGATCCAAAAGGTTCAGTTGGCTGATCTGTCTGTCAGTCACAACAAGGGCTCCCCATCCAGGTTCATTTAGGCACCAAAAGCCCAAAACTACAATTCCTACAGAGTTTTGCTCCCACAAAGCCCCTGGGGACAGGCTCCATTTTAAAGTCCTCAAAGGTACTGATTGGCCCATTTCAGCAGTCCAGGACCAAGATGGTGGAGATAAACAGAAATATCCATGCTGCAAAGAAGGCAGGTTAGACAAACTGCAATATTATTACTATTCTAATGGATAATCAGCAAATAAGTACAGCTTCTAACAGAGCTCCCTCTGCACAGCGATGGAAGAATGGAGCGACTATCTGGTAGCCTTGGCGGGACTCAAGCATAGAAACACCTAGCCCCCTCCCAGATTAATTATGACTGCAATCTAGGCAGCTCTTAAAGAGACAGTACACGGAGGCTTTACAGGCACTCTCTGGTAATACATTTGAACTGCTAAAACGCAGGACACCAGCCTGGCAGTGAGCATTTAGGCCAGCTCAAGGAAGACTTTTCGGGAACCCTCATTTGTGTGTGGGGGGGGGGGTTACACCTACCTTAAGGTTTGAGGAGACTATGATCCCCAGATCCCTTTCCTGTTCTGATTCTTTGATTTCCTCTCCTCCCACTGTGTACCCTACTTTCCTGTTTTTCCTCCCTAAGTGCATCACAGCACACTTCTTGGCATTAAATCTCAGCTGCCATTTCCTGGCCCACTTCTTGAGCATCTTGAGGTCCCTCCTCATGTCTTCCACCCCCTCCGGGGTGTCCAACCTAGTGCAGATTTTTGTATCATCGGCAAATAGGCACCCCCCTAAACCCTCCGCAATATCAGAGCAGGGAGGTAAGCAGGGAGATCCTCAGTTAGAGCTATCATTTTTCAATGTACGGTATTGGAGGGGTTGCTCCATAAAAGAGCAATACACATTTTGGCTGCAACCCAGTATCCGATAAGAAATGGCAGGGCCCAACCACCCCATTTCTTGGTAAGATAGAGTGTTTGTTGACGAATCTAGGGTCTTTCCCCATCACCAAACAAAGGAAAGGAGTTGGTTCTGCCATATCTTAAATTTCCGTCTAGGGATAGGGCATGTGACACATTGAAATAAACAGAGAAACTGAGGCAATATGTTAATTTTTTTAATTAACTTTTTTCTCCGCCTCCATGGAGCTAGGCAGGTGGCTCCAGCCCTCCCTCAGAGGGACTTGTTCTCTGGCCCCGATTGCCCCACACCAGCCATGCCCCAGAGTTCCCCCATGGATTATCCCCCCATGGCAGGGCCAGGGAGAGGAGCACCAGCTTTAATCCCCACCCCGGAGCACAATCCAGAATCGGGGCTCACTGGTGCGGTGGTGCATCGGGCTGTCATGGAGCCTCCTGGCTCCCTATATTTTCCGCTGCTTTTGTCCCTGATCCTGTATGCACAATGGGCAGAGATGGCTCTACTCTGCCTCCGCAGGAGGCAGCCGTATGCCCTGTACATGAGACCCTCCCCTTCTGATGGCACGGATGTGCTGACATCCAGCCACCACTGCATGTCAGACAAACAACACGCCATACTTTCCCCTCTCCCCAAGGAAGGAGAGCTGTCTACGGATGCTCAATCCTTCCTCACCCCTATCAGCCCCCGGGTGACCCGAGTCCATTTCTGAACATGGGTTACCGTCGTGGCGTGAGGTGTGGTGTCCAGTGCCTCAGCCCTCAGTGCCACCATGCTGGTGCGCAATATGTTCATTTTAACTGATAGAACCCTAGCATGGAGAGACAGTGGGAGTAGGGACCAATGCTTATAATCCACTTTAAGGGTAGCTACCAAGGGTGCATAATAACAGCAAATAAAGAGGAAGTGTGGGACCCCAGGTGGACCCCCCAAATATTTAATAGAGGTCAGATCCCATTTAATTGGACAGTGCTGTTGGGTAGTAGATGAAACTTCATGTGAAAAGACCAGGTTCTCAGTCTTAGTGGTATTAAGGGAATAGCTGGGTAGCTCTACCTCTGGGACAGAATCTTCAGGTTCTGCTAGATAGAGCAGAGCATCATTTGCATAAAGAGCAAGTTTATGCTCTATCCCATCTGATGTAATACCATTGATATTCATGCTAAGCCTGATACTCTGAGCCAACGGCTCTATACATAGGGCGAATAAAAGCGGGGGAAGAGGACATCCCTGCCTAGTTTCCTGGCCTAGTAAAAACTGAATAGAAATGAGGCCATTGGCCCATACATCAATCAATCAATCAATCAATCTTTATTTAACCAGAGTAAAGCACATTTGAGCAGGCTTATTTACTAGGAGGCCCTGCGGGCACAAAATGGATAAGGCAGAGCATACATTATATACAGCAGTGTACAAGTAATTACAGACAATTGGCATGATAGATAAAAGAAATGCAGTAAACACGATACGTCGGACGAGGTAACAATGAGTACATATATCAAAAAATGATGAGGACATTTCAGACTGTAGGCATATGGAATACAGTAGCACAGTAAACACAAAGAAAACACAGCATGTCTTCCGTGGCACACAGTAGGTACATAAGTCATGGGTATAAAAGGCGATTTAGCTTGCTGGGGTGAAGGCATTTGGTGATGAAGGCACGGGTGAACAGATGAGGGGAGGGGAAGAAGTGAAGGTAAACATAAAGATACAGTATAGGAGGAGACGTAGTTAGAATAGGAGATGTGCTGGTAAGGCCATAGGTAAGAGCTTCAGTCGAGCAGGGGGCACGGGTTAGGAAGACCCAGGCGATTAGGGGTAGCAGCTACAAGACTCTTGAAGGGCCTGACTCAGGCAGCACTTGAAGGAGTATAAGCTGGCAAGGTAAAAGAGTTTTAAGGCTTATTGAGTAGTATTCCAGAGGGTGGGGAGATAATGGCTGATGGAGGATGCGCCAAAGTGGGTTCTGAATCTAGGGATATTGAGCAGGATGACCATGTATTTCTAAGGAAATAGACCCCCTTGGGGGTAGAAAAGAGGTCAGAGATGTATTTAGGTAGCCTGTTCTTCAGGGTCCTGAATGTCCAAAATACTGCGTTTTTTGCTCTCCTAGCTTTTAGGGGCTGCCAAATGACATGCGAGTATACAGCACAATGGTGTGTATTATATGGTGCGCATGTAATAAATCTGATAGCCCTGTGGTACAGGGTTTCTAGCTTAGAGAGAGAGGCTAGGGGGCAATGGCTGTAAATAAAGTCTGCATAGTCCAACAGGGGGAAGGAGAGTGGTCTGCACCAGTCTTAATTTGACTTCTAGCGTGAGCAGGTGCTTGATGCGATAGAAAAGTCCTAACCTTTGCTTTGACTTTTTAGTCAGTTAATTTAAGTGCGCAGCGAAGGAAAGCTTGTTGTCTAACCAGAAGTCCAGATACTTGAATGTCTCTACTGCTTATAGCGATTCCACTAACAGTGTCAGAATCTGAGGTTTATAGGCTGTGGAAGGAGAGGCAACCGGTGTGGCATGAGGGGAGATGAGCATTGTTTTTTTTTCCTCGCTTAGTAATAATTTCAGATGCAAGAGGTTGCACTGGAGTATGTCAAAGTCCTGTTGCAGTGCAGTACAAGCGAGCTCCAGTGTGGGTCTAACAACAAACAGCACAGTGTCATCTGCAAAGAGATGGACACTAGCAGTGCTGATATTGGCATTTATATTATTAATAGAAATGTCAAACAGTAGGGGCCCAAGGGTGGATTCTTGAGGAACACCTCTTTGTAAGATTTTGGGGCTGGGGGAGGTATCTCCCTGTGCTTTCACTAGCTGTTTCCTGCTTACCAGGTAACTGTTGAACCATTTTAGGGCAGAATCATGCAGTCTGATGCTGGATAGCATGGTTCAGAGTACGTCATGGTCGACAGTGTCAAATGCCATGCTCAAATCCAGGAATAGTGCACTGATGTGATTTTTGGTGTCCACTGCAATTTGCCAGTTATTAGTTACCTTGGCCAATGTAGACATGGTACTATGTTTGGGCCTAAAGCCAGATTGGAGATGGTTAAGCAGATTGTTGTATTCTAGGTAGTCTCTCAGTTGGGAATTAACTAATTTCTCAAGGAGTCTGGAAAGTATGGGCAGTAGTGAGATGGGACGATAATTGTTGAGGTCAGTAGGGTCGTCTGATTTGAATAAAAGGATGACATGGGCTATTTCCATTGGCAGGGTAGGAGTCCTTGGGTTAGGGATAGGTTAAGCAGGTGGGTGATGGGTGCTACCAGATAGTGGCTACCCAGTTTTAAAAAGAAGGGTTCGAGGAGATCGGCTCCTGCACTTTTTTGGGGGGTCCAGAGCCAGGAGGAGGTCTTCGACTGTTTGTAGGTGATAGTGCTAAAAGAAAAGGTTGATGCAGGGCTAGCCTGGCAGGGAGGCAGAGGGGTGGGGGTTTGGCCGATTACCTGAATACACAGATTATTTGCAGGAGAGGCGTTGAAAGCTAAACCAGACATCGCAAAGTGATTGTTTAGTTGGGTTAAAATTTCCTGTTTGTCTGTAAAGGTGCTATTGCCATTGATAATCTTTGCAGGGAAGGAGGAAGTCTGGCTATGCCCCTTGATGACTTTCAGGGTTTGCCAGAATTTGGATGCCTTGTGTTTAGTGGAAGCCAATACATTTTGGAAGTACTCGGCCTTTGTGTCCCTAATGAGCTTTGTACAGTGGTTCCTAGCGGTTCTAAAAGAAGCCCAGTCGGCAGGCAATTTGGTCTTGCGTGCCTTCTTCCATAGGGTTTCTCTCCTGCGTAGCTTGGTCTTGAAAAGGGGGGGTGAACCAGGGGCAGAAGTGCTTTCTAGATCTATGCTTTACAAGAGGAACATGCCTATTGATGACCTCCACAACCAGTTCCAAGAATAGATTGTAGACCTCTGTGATGGAAGGGGCTAGATAAAAGCCTTGTCACCTGATTGATGCTATGTCAGTCAGGTATGCTGAGGGATTTAACTTGCATAGGTTTCGTTTGAGACAGGAAGAGGAAGGGGTGGGGGGCTTATTGGTAGTCCTTACACAGGCAATGGCCCTATGGTCGCTCAAGTTGTTGTGGAAGACTCCAGTATATGCTAATTTGTGTGGTTTGTTGACTAATATTAAGTCCAGGAGGGAACTGTTCTCAGTTTTTTTTATTAGGTTGGGTGGCATCCTGCATAAGTTGCGAGAGGCCCCGGGAATCACATAAATCTTTGAGCAGCTTGGAACAAGGGGAATGCCAGCCCAGGTGTAGGTCACCCAGGATGATTGCTTCAGAGCTAGAAGCTTCCAGCAACCTCCTTAGGTGAGAGAGCAGCTCAAGACCACCTGAGGGGGGTCTCTAACAACCAGTAATTTCGATAGATTCTTAGAAGGCAGTGTGAGCTTTAACATCAAGCTTTCAAATTCTTTGGGTACAGCGGTAGAGTCGAGTATGCCGGTGATATATTTGTTTGATACATAGCGACTCCCCCTCCTCTAGTTTGCCTATCCATTCTGTGTGTGTTATAAGAGGGAATGATGATGGAATAATCAGGCGTGGTCCCTTTTAGCCATGATTCAGAAATCACTAAAACATCAGACTTGCTGTGACTGGCCCAAGCCTGAATGTAGTCATATTTTTTTAGCAAACTGAAGGCATTAATATGCAGGAAGCTTAGCCCCCTTTAGATTTAATAGGTCTGATGGGGCATCAGTCTGAGTGGAGGGACTAGGGTTGAGTTCTACATTCCCTGAACAGAAGAGTAGTATTAAGATTAGCTTTTTAAGACTGTTGCTTGAGACTGTTATTGAGAGGTGCTGCCCTCTTTTGTGGGATGGGGGAGCTGAAGGTGGAGAACAAGGGGTGAGTAGCTGGTCTGTGACAGAAGCGTAATGGGCCACCCGGTCAGGGATACTCAGAGGTGGGGATGGATAGAAATGTTGGTAATGTTTTTTAGTATGCATGGCAAGGGTAAAGGTGGTGGTGCCTGTAGTATAGTGTGAGGGAAAAGGGAGAAGTGTGCGGGCTGGGGAGTGGTGTAGATTCTGCCAGGTTTAGGGTACTCAGTAGCAAGGAAAGCAAGGGCTAAGAACACCAAATACTGGGATGGTGCAGCAAAAGGAGGACACAGTTTGCATTTTTTGAGTGCTAGGGTGGTATCTAGCAATAAAGCTTGATGAGTATGGCACTCACGTCACCAAACAATATATATCGAAATCAGAATGAAGACTGGACTTCCTTTAAGCTTGTGTGGAAGCCTCACTCAATCAACGATGGAGGGTGGGGATTGGGAGGAGTTAGTGAATGTTTAATAATGGTTGGGGGTAGGGTTGGGCGCAAAATTTTCCTGACAGCAGCAGCTATACTGACTGGTCTCAAGACTGCAGGGCACAGTGTACAGAGAAGTGACTCCTGCCTGTGATTCAAGGCTCCCCTCTGTTTTCTGGCAGTTGATGCAGGTACAGAGGTGCCAGTTTTCAAAAAAAATAAGAGGATGGCAAGCCCGGTCTGAATCGTACGTGACTTGTCTTGAGGAATGGCAGGCGGCAAAGCCTTCTTGGAGGAGGTGAGGAGCTGTGTCTGGAGGCACTGCGGAACCCTAGGGGAGGAGAGAAAATAGAGGGAAATAAGTACAGGTAGGAGGGCGGGCTGAAAAAAGACAAGCATTTGTCAATGCCGAATGTTTGCTTGCTGATATTAGCATTGGACATGCAGGAGTTAGACAGATGCAGAATAGGAGTGGCAGTGACGTATTGAACTCACTCCAATCCCACCTCCATCCTGCAGAGATGGACAGGCATTGGGGTGTGCCTGTGAGTCGTTGCCCATAACGCTCATGGCATTTCACCTCACCCTATCCTGTTGACACTGACAAATGTTGAGGTGTGCCTTGGGGTGTTCGGCTTCACAGTCATCCCATTTCATAAGGACATACGCTGAAATGAGTGCAGTACAGGAGAATGGGGTGAAGTCTGAGGCTGAAGAGTGCAAGGCACATCTCGATGCCTGTCACTGGCTTCAGAGTGTGGGTGGGATGGCATGAGCATTACAGCCGGTGATCTAAAATTATACCTCTGATGCCTGTCAGTCTGTACAGGGTGTGACGTTATGGTTAGAAACCCTAATGCCCCGGGCGTGTGTTGGTATTTGCACTACAAATTTTCAACATGGCCTTTTTGTGACCCCTACCTCATGAAAGCGTTTGGGACCTATTCTCATGAACAGTGGCAGTATGATTTTGTTAATGTGTCCCGAACTTCCAGTTCCCACAGCAACCATGCCATTCTGCGCCAGATGTGCGAAAACACAGATCAGGCAGGATGTGAAGAATGACAGCTGTACCATCCATAGGGAGGTTTGAAGAGATGGCAATGTTGAAAATCTGTAGTGAAAATATTAAAAATGTTCGAAATTCTGAGCGTATGTGGAAACTGCGCAACACATGCTTGTACCGCAGTCATTTAGTGAAATTATTTCACCAAATTTTCAACATAGGTATTTTGTGACCTCTGCTCATGAACGCTGTTACTATGATTTTCTTAATCTGTCCGAAACATTAATTTCCTACAGCGACCGCGCCATAGTGTCATGGCCCTCCCCCGAGCTGCAGCAGTCACCAGAGCAAGTAGACAGGTACGGCAGTGGGAGCAACGGACAAATTTTGAAACCGCAGCGTTTTGCCGCTCAAATACAAACAGGATTTCTCTGACTACTAATTCTACCAAATTTAATTCTGTGACCACTTCTGCTAATTAGAATAGAATTTACAGTCTGCCTAGAAAGTGCTTGTTTCACCTGAATGTTTTACTGCAACTTGGGATAATTTTAATTTTTTTCATATATGCTGCAGTTGTAACCCTCGTCCTAGCAATTTGGCTTAAAATGAATGTGTGCCAGCAGCATGCTTGTAATCCTCCACTGCACTGTACTGTTTGTTTGGTTAACTGAGACCCCGTTTCTGCAGCAGTCAGCTCCTATTTTAAACCCTGCCCCTACTTTTATTTTTATTTTCCAGTTTGTTCCTCATTGCTCCCCTCCTGCTTCCATAGCCCACTGCCCAAACCCTGCTCCTATTTTAAACCCAGCTCCTACTTTTATTTTTCCATCTGCTTTCATAGCCCCCTGCCCCATTCTCTGCTCAGCCCCTCCCTCCATCGTACCTTATTTAATCACCCTCTCTGTATCCTTCTTCACAGCTCCCCTTCGTATGGTGGTAGGTCGTGAGGGCCAGCTGTGTCACAGCCCTCCCTCGAGCTGCAGCGGTTGCCGGAGCAAGTAGACAAGTATGGCAGTGGGAGCAATGGACGAATTTTGAAACTGCAGCATTGGTGGCCCCGCTGACGCTCTGCGTTGTGGCTCCCTACCTCCCCCACCACCACCCTTGCTCGACTATCCTACTTAAAGTGGTGTTCATGTGCATAATTTAGCCAATCAGCCCAGTTTTCCATTTGTCGGTTATCGCAGCCCACCACTAGAGGCAAAACTCCTCCTGAGTCCACCTCCCTTGGAAATCATGATCAAGACCTGGATGGCAGGGTTGGCAGCAATTCTAGTTCTGGCCCCTCTGCTGTCGTCCCCCCCCCCCGCATTGTTTCTGGTGTTGCAGCCAAACCTACAAATATTCCACATCCCAGCCTCTACATCTCCCACCTCCCATACCTCTACCATGCAGCCACCCCCTACTGCACTGCAGGTAAATTTATTTTCTAGCCCTACTGTCCTCCCACCCTCCTTCCACGCCGGCTAAATTGCCCTAAAGGTTTAGGCATTAGCCTTCTCAACAAACCCAGGACAGGCATTGCACTCCAGTCGGAAACCCCTACGGGCTTTTCCTAACAGCAGGGTCCTGTTAACCATCCTGCTCCTGCTTTCCGGCAACGTTGAACGCAACCCAGGCCCTCATCCCAACCCCTCCTGTCCAACTCGCACCCCCCGACTCAAACTGCCCCAGGGCTTCAAACTCATGCACCTAAACATTTGCAGCATTCTAAATAAAATCTGCCTGCTACAACCAATTGCCCTCTCCCTAAAACCAGATATACTGACCATTACCGAAACATGGCTGAAACCACACAGTCTCGAGGCTGAGTTTATTATCCCGGGCTACACCCTTATTTGGCAGGACCGACATGGCCCCAAAAGAGGGGGAGTCATTGCCATGTATATAAAATCTTCTCTGCAGTTCACACAGGTCCCGCTGTCAAGACCCACGCAATCCATTGATGCCATCCTAATCATATTGTCCCTAGCCCACACCTGCCCCATTTTTGTAGCCGGGTCCTATTGTCCTCCTGACACATCCTCGCACTCCACTATGGAACACCTGAACAGCATCACATTGCTGGCCGAGGAGGGTGAGTTGCACATCCTCGGGGATTTCAACCATAACTGGCTCTCCAGTAGCAGCTCCAGCTTGAGGCACCAGCTGGCCACACTAAATCTAACCCAGTTAATCTCAGAGCCCACACGCCCTAACCACAAATCCTCAAACCACTCTCTCCTAGACTGGTCCCTTACATCACACTCACATCGTATACTCGCCTCTAGCCTGCTTCCGGACTCGTTAAGTGATCATAACATGATTTACTCCATTAGAAAAATCCATTGCCCCAAAGCTAACCCACCCAGGATCATACTCACGAGATCCTACAAATCCTTGGACCTAGCATCCCTCCTGTGCGACATGTCTAACTTGGACTGGTCTTTCATGCAAAGAGCCACCGCTATTGACTCAGCCTGGGAGTTCCTTAAGTCAAGGTTCATGGTGGTCTGGAACTCACACACCCCTGTTAAAAGGGCTTGTGTAAGGGGTACCCACCTGCCATGGATTTCCATGGACATCATGACACTCCTCAAAGACAGGGACACAGCCTGGAAGGCTTTCAAGGCCTCTGGCTCTCAGACCGACATACAAAAATATTGGGCCCTTCGCAATGCCTGCACTAGGCAGATCTGCAGGGCTAAGGCAAATTATTTCAGCGACACCTTCAAAGCTAACCTGAGCCAACCTTCCAAATTTTGGAAGGTGGTTAAATCCCTCTTTAACCCCCACTCACAACCCCGTACCCCATCCCTCTACACTGGCGGCCACACGATTACCGACCCCCTAGACGTGGCCTCTCATTTCGATGCCTTCTTTACGGACTGTACCTTGTCTCTCTTGGGTGCCCCCAACCCTCAACCCACCCCAACCTCTCTACCTTTCCACCCCCTTAAAGGTCCCCCAGCCGGCCACCCATTCACATTCCGGCAGACTACCCCTACCAAAGTTCACAAAGCCCTACTTACCCTAAACCCAGACAAGTAAAAATGTCCTACTGGCCTTGACTCCAAACTACTTTACTTGTCAGCCCCAGCCATCGCTGCCCCCCCTAGCAGTTCTCTACAACCTCTCTTTCTCGTTTTCCGCTGTCCCCACTGAGTGGAAACATGCTACAGTCATCCCACTGCCAAAAGGTGGTGACCCCTCGACACCCGGTAACTACCACCCAATTTCCCTGCTTCCTATCCTGGCCAAAATCCAGGAAAAACTAGTTCTCTCTCAACCCTCCTCCTATCTTGATTCCTCTTCCTTTTTCACACCCTACCAGTCTGGTTTCAGGAAGTCCCACTCCACCACCTCCCTCATAAGACTAACTGATTCCATTCTCACTGGTATGGACGAGGGCCTAATCACCTCAGCTATCTTTGTTGACCTGGCTAAAGCCTTTGACACCCTCTCCCATACACTCCTGCTATCGAAACTCTGTCAAGCAGGACTCTCAGACAAGGTCACCTGGTCGTTCCAATCCTACCTGCTAGACCGCTCCCAAGCTGTCAGAATTGGGAATGCCACCTCTACTTCCCTTCCTGTCACTTCCGGGGTTCCTCAAGGCTCAGTCCTGGGCCCTCTCCTGTTCTCCATTTTCCTCAACGACCTGCCTACTGCCTGCCCCAGCACATCCATTCACTTGTATGTGGATGATACAGTTTTGTACACTTCTGATGCCTCGACTGCTGAAATAGTGACCAGA
This sequence comes from Neoceratodus forsteri, assembly GCA_016271365.2. Classification (NCBI taxonomy): domain Eukaryota; kingdom Metazoa; phylum Chordata; order Ceratodontiformes; family Ceratodontidae; genus Neoceratodus; species Neoceratodus forsteri. The sequence continues at coordinate 1,738,397,879 of CM057449.1, forward strand.
CTCCAGCAGGACTTCAACGAAGTTCAACACTGGTTTCGCTCAAATCAGCTTTCTCAACACCAAGAAAACCATCTCCATGACCTTCGCACAAGGCAGAGACTTTCAAGGCAACCCCACCCCCCCACCCCCTTTCTGCACCCTTGACGGGTCCGTGATTGAAATTTGCTCCACTTTCAGGTATCTCAGGGTCTGGCTTGACCAGCACCTTGACTTCTCAACACACATTGATGCCATCCACAAAAAACTCCACCCCAAGCTTGAAGCACTGTACCGTAATCGTGGCTGCATCCCATTGCCAGCTAGACTTGTCATTGTTCAGAGGATGATTCTCCCTATATTTGACTATGAGGACATAGTCTACAGCGCCGCCCCAAAGTCCACCCTGGCAAGGCTGTTCTCCTAGCATGCATCACTGAGTCCTTTACCAGAATCTTGATCTCCCCTCTTTGCAGGGCCGGCGTCTATCCCATTGTGTGAATCTCACAGCCAAATTCTGGTCACAGTCCCTCCTCTTGTATCTCACTAGGGTCCTCTCGGCCCACACCCCTCAGGGCTATGCACTGAGGAATAAAGACTCTCGTCTACTGGCCATCCCATGCATGTCAACCTCCGCACGCCAATCAGCTTTCAGATTCTGCATGCCCAGCCTCTGGAACTCTCTCACATTGGACATCCGGCACGCCACAACAGGGAGGCACCTCAACTCCCTTCTCAAAACAAACTTCCACCCTACCCGAACTTGCACCCTTGGGTGCTCACTGAGTGGGAGTCCTCTAATCCCTAGCAACAGGGTAATTACCCCCAGTACTCACCTTTCCCAAAGGTAACTGCTCTGTCTACCTACCTGATGATGTAACCTTACAAAAATATGGTTTGTTCTCTTCATACCATAAAAGCTTGCTACCATGAAGTTGGCACCTAGTATGCATTCCTCTTGGAGCCATGGCTATGTACCTGCCTGTAGTAGTTGTACTCTACCTTACTTATGTTTAAACTATGCTTAACATGTAAATTGACAAAACTGCATATGTTGTAAGCTATCCTATTCTTGAAGTACATCATGTAATGAACCTTACTGTTTTTGTTTGTATGTTTTCCTACTTCCCCCTTCCCCCAGGATGCATCTGGAATCGAGCAGTAGTCTGCTCAGTATGCCTCCCTGGTAAAATGCTTAAATAAATAAATAAATAAAATTGTGTGCCAGATGTGCAAACGCATATTTTGGGCAGGATATGATAAATGACAGCTGTTCTGTTCATAAGGAGGTGTGGCAAAATGCCAATGTTGAAAATCTGGAGTGAAAATATTACAGATTTGCGCACTTCCGAGCATACATGGAAACTGCGCAACACACGCTTGTAACGCAGTCATTTTATGGACTTTTGTCACCAAATTTTCAACATAGGCATTTTAGGTCCTATGCTCATGAACAGTGTCACTATAATTTTCTTAATGTGTCCTGAACACTGATTTCCCACAGCGACCACGTTATTCTGCACCAGAAGTGCAAAAACACATTTCGGCCAGGATGTGAAAAATGACAGCTGTACTGTTTATAAGGAGGTGTGGAAAAATGCCAGTGTTGAAAATCTGGAGTGAAACTATTACAAATTCGCGAAGGTATGAGCATGCGTGGAAACTGCGCAACGCATGCTAATAACACAGTCATTTTATGGACTTTCGTCACCAAATTTTCAACATAGGCATTTTAGGACCTCTGCTCATGAACAGTGTCACTGTGATTTTCTTAATGTGTCCCAAAAACTGATTTCCCACAGTGACCGTGCTATTCTTCCATAAGGAGGTGTGGAAAAATGCCAGTGTTGAAAATCTGGAGTGAAAATATTACAAATTCATGAAGGTATGAGCATGCTTGGAAACTGCACAATACACACTCATAAAACAGTCATTTTTTGGATTTTTTTTCACCAAATTTGCAACATAGGCTTTTTGAGAGCCCACATCATGAGCAGTGGCACTGTCGTTTCGTTACTCGGTCCCGAAAGGTGATTCCATGCAGTGACCATGAAATTACCTTTCAGGAACTGAATAACACGATGACAGTGGCTGAATTCATGAGGAGGGGTCCCAATAACCCCATGCTGAAAATGTGATGCCAAAATTCCCAAAAATGTCTGAGATATGCTCCAGAGTTGAAAAACCCTGTTTATGCCATTATGCAGGTTATCGGCATTTCTTCAGTTCGTGGTTGGCTTCGTAGAGTGCAGATGTGTTCCCGGTCCACTGAAGATTGTTGCGCTGGACTCCAGAGGTAAGTATGGGGTGACGGTGTGTGTGTGGGGGGGAGGCAGGTGCGCAGAGGGTGGGCGTGGGTTGGGGAAGGGCCACCGAACTCAACGAGGGACTGTTTTCTGTTTTATAGGTTTAAAAAAAAAATTAAAACATCGGGACTTTTTTTTTTTTACAGGAACATTTGGCATGTTGGAGTGGGCCTCAGCGTGCTACCTGGAGTGTTTTTTTGGGGCTGGAAGTGGACAGGGGATTGGGCACCCGTCGGCATATACCAAGGGGTGAGGGAGAGCTGAGGAGTTGGCACCCCCGGCACTCAGCAAATTGAGGGGGACATTATGTTGACAGGAGTGGGTCTCCATCAGCAAATTGAACTGGGAAGGGGAACTGAAGCTGACAGGGATTGGGCCCCCGTCGGCAAAGAAAGACTGTTGGGGGTGCATGATGCCAAGGGATTGGGCACCCTCGGTACACACAATAAATGGGAAGCAGGTTACAGTATGCTGACAGGGAGTGGGCTTCTGCTGGCAAATTAACTGGGTCGGGATGGCAGAATGGCTCTGCAATGATGGGTGGCCCATCATTGCATGTGGATTCATTTTAAGGTGGTGGGTTTCTTGCACATGCGCACAAGCAAACATAACAAAAAGAAACAAGGACAAAAGGCACACAAAAGAGCTGGGGGGGGCTAGATGAGAGGTCAGGGGTGGGATGAAATTAAATCAGGGGGATGAGCAAACTAGAGGAACACCTAACAGATTAGCAGGGCTCCAAGCTCACGCTGGGCTGCTGAGGGGTGGTCTAACTGGGTTCACAGTATAGCAGGGGCGCAGTATTTCCAGAAATAATGTGTTTGCCCAACAGAGCTACAAACTTTCTAAAATAAACATGATTTCTATCATAAAATGAATTTAAGAGCAGTTTTCCAGCAAAAGTGTAGTTGCCCAAGTGAGCTTCTACAGCTAACACCCACTGAAAATAATTAATGCAGTTTAAAGAGAGCAATATTAACAGTAGTTCTTGCAGTTGCCCAGAAAAGAGTATCTACATCTCTATTAATTCGCTCCGACTTTCACACAATTCCAACAAGGAAAGTCAGAAATCACACATTATCCTGAGGCTGGAAATTTTCCTAAGAGCAGCAGCTGTACTGACTGGTCTCAAAACTGCAGGGCACAGTGCATGGAGAAGTGGCTCCTGCCTGTGATTCAAGGCTCTCCTCCATTTTCTGGCAGTTGATGCAGGTACAGAGGTGCCAATTTAAAAAGAAAAATACGAGGATGGCAAGCCCGGTCTGAATCGTACCTGGTTTATTTTGGGGGATGACAGGCAGAAAAGCCTTCTTGGAGGAGGTGAGGAGCTGTACCCAGAGGTAACATGGATCCCTGGCTTATCTTGGGGGATGGCGGGAAGCAAAGCCTTCTTGGAGGAGGTGAGGAACTGTGCCTGGAGGCAATGATGACCCCTGGCTTGTCTCGGGGGATAGCGGGTGGAAAAGCCTTCTTGGAGGAGGTGAGGAGCTATGCCCAGAGGCAACGCAGACCCCCTGGCTTGTCTTTGGGGATGGCAGGCAGCAAAGCCTTCTTAGAGGAGGTGAGGAGCTGTGCCTGGAGGCAATGTGGACTCCTGATTTGTCTTGGGGGAAGGCGGGCGGCAAAGGATTCTTGGAAGAGGTGAGGAGCTGTGCCCAAAGGCAACGCAGGCCCCTGGCTTGTCTCGGGGGATGGCAGGTGGAAAAGCCTTCTTGGAGGAGGCTAGGAGCTGTGTCTGGAGGCAATGCGGACCACTGGCTTGTCTTGTGGGATGGCGGGTGACAAAACCTTCTTGAAGGAGTTGAGGAGCTGTGCCTGGAGGCAATGTGGACCCCTGGCTTGTCTCGGGGGGGATGGCAGGTTGCAAAGCCTTCTTGGAGGAGGTGAGGAGCTATGCCCAGGGGCAACATGGACCTCTGGCTTGTCTTGAGGGATGGCGGGCAGCAAAGCTGTCTTGGAGGAGGGGAAGAGTTGTGCAAGGAGACAATGCGGACCTGATGGTTTGGTATAAAGCTTGGAAAAAAGCAAATAAACTGGTCAGCGAAGCTAAACACAGCAAGGGCCCCCTGTAAAAACAGTCAGGGTACTTTATCAAATGCTTTTTCAGTGTCTAAACTCATCAGAAAAGCTGGTTTTATGGTCATGGTGAGATGATCTATGATAGGGACTGTTCGACGGATGTTATCCTGAGCCCGACAACCAGGAACAAAACCAGTTTGGTCTATATGTATAAGCTGAGGGATAACCTGCTCTAACCTCTGAATAAAGATGGCAGTCAATATCTTATGAACTGTGTTAAGAATGAAAATTGTCCTGTAAGAGGCACAACTTGTGGGGTCCTTACCGGGATTCAGGATCGACAATATGATGGCCTGAGACAAAGAGGGGGCCAGTTGACCATTGTCACTTCTGGCAGTAATGTATGCATTACGTAACAGAGGTGTAACCAGGTCTTTGAACTGCTTGTAAATTTCCCCTTGAAACCCATCGGTCCCAGGACATTTACGTTTTAAGCCTGCCGATTTCTCTGTCTATCTCAGCATGAGTAATCAGAGCATTAAAAGGGACACTGTCAACCATTTTTGCATCATAATATTTCTAGTTGAAATCACATATTAAATGATTGCTTCCCTACAGTACTCTAAAATTCATTAGTGCTGCTGGTTGCTTAATCTGCATCCTTTCATAGCAGAACTGAAATGCATGGTAACGTTGTAAGTATAGTCAGCCTTGTTTTGTTTCAGATCCTTGATCCACATTTGTTGCATTCATTCTAAACATAAGGAATACCCCCCCACCCAAAAAAGAGAACAGGAACTCATGATGCAATAGCCTCCTCTCCTCCCACTGCATCTTGAGTGGCTAGACTGTTTTGGGGTGATTCCAAGTCCAGGAAAGATGCAGAGGGAGTTAATTAAGGAATGTAAACAAACACATTCTGGTGTGATAACACTAGTATGGTGGGCAGTCTGTTTTTCAGTTTTAAAAAGGAAAAAGGTATCCAAATCAAACTTCCAAGTACATCAGCACATTCCACAGAATGCGAACAATCATAAAGTGTGTATTTTAAACAAGGGACAGTTTGACGCCTCAAGGGGGATTGACAGTGTCCCTTGCCGCATTATGCAGCTCTGTGACCTGTGGTAGATGGAGTTGGTGAGGGTAAGTAGTAATTACTACCTCATCAGGGTGGTGTCCAGCCCTATAAAGGTCTGGGTAATAGGAGCAGAAAGCTTCTGTGATATCAGGGACCAGCTGATGTTGCTGTCTTGTTGAAGAGTGTATGATTGTAGAGATGGTGGCCCTCGCTCATTGGGTATGGAGTCTACCCGCTAGGAGTTTTAAGGCTCTGGGACCATCTTTGTAATAATGTTGGCTTAAAAAAAGTAATTTCTGCTTGACCTGGCAATCCAGGATAGAGCCCAATTCCTTTTTAAGGCAAAGGAGGAGATGTCCTCTCTGTCTGTTCAATTTCATTTTCTGTAGTGCTTCAAGCTGCTGAATTTAGGCCTGCAGATCAGTTCTGTGAGCCTCTATTTATTTATTTTTGTGAGAGGAAAGTTCTATAAACTTTTCCCTCAAGATGGCCTTGACAGTGTCCCAGAGCAAAGTGGGGGACATATCTGGAGTATCATTCTCTTGCTCTGCCAGGTGTACACAGTCAGAAATGGTTTCTGGATGTCCTCATCTTGAAGTAATGAGACATTCAGTCTCCAGAATGTATTCTTATTGATTTTACCCAAATTAAGTTTCAGGAACAAAGGAGCATGGTCAGATGAAGTAAAGTTCCCTATCCAACTACCTGAAAGATGCCCAATCAGCTCTTTAGGTATCAAAAATAATTGATTCTAGAGTACATTTGGTGTGGTGCTGAATAAAATATTTTATCTTTATCTAGACCATGCAAGTGTCATCAGACATCCAAATAGCCTTGATCTGTAAGGAATTTGCATACCTTCTTAGCAACCTTATGATCCCTTCTAGGGATTTTTGAGGTAGAATCAAGATGAGGATTAAATGTTAAATTGAGGTTGCCTCCACAAATTATGGAACACTCCCACCATTCGGCTAGGATGAAGAAGATGTTATGATAAAATGAGAAGTCAGCTCATGGGGGAGGATAGACTGAGGATAGTGTGATAAACGAACCATTATAACGCCCCATCAGTGAAGCATAATGACCCTCTTTGTCAACACAGTGGTCCACAGGCTCAAAATGGGACTCCATTTGTGACAAGAACCACTGGTCATCTCCAACGCTCAGATTTATAGGAGGAAGCTGCCATAGTTCCATATCCGAAACATGTCAGCTTATCATGTTTGGCCTATGACATGTGGGTCTCTTGTAAAAAGATAAAGTCAGCTTTAGTTTTCCAAAGAAAACTAAGGACTTTATTTCTCTTAACTTCTTCATATCAGACATTGCACATGGGGCGGTGAGCAAGGTAAGTCTGTTAGCTGATGACGCCAAAATCGGAGCAGTGGTGGATGGAGGGGAGTAATGGAAGCAGCTGCAGGGGGACCTAAGCAAGCTAGAGGAATGGTCAGAGAGGTGGCAGCTGGGGTTCAATGCAAACAAGTGTAAGGTTATGCACTTTGGGGTGAAGAACCTAAGGGGAGAATACTGGCTGGTGGGTGGGGGTTAAGCTGGGGATCACTGAGGAAGAGAAGGACCCAGGTGTAATGATAACAGGGACCATGAACAACATTGCTCAGTGCAGGAGAATGGCTGCAAAAGTGAACAAAATGCTGGGGTGCATAGCGAAGGGGTTTTCGTCCTGGCAAAGAGAGGTGATCTTTCCCCTCTACAGGTCACTGGTAAGGCCGCACTTAAAGTACTGTGTGCAGTTTTGGAGGCCATACCTAAAGCATGATATCAGGCTACTGGAGGGGGTGCAGAGGAGGGCAACAAAGATGATATGTGGAAAGGAGGGGATAGGCTATGAAAGCAGGCTGGGAGACCTGAATATGTACACTCTGGAGGATAGAAGGGATGGGGGGACATGATAGAGACATTCAAGTATCTGAGGGGAATCAGTAAGGATGGGGCAGAAGGGGTCTTTAAGCTAATGAAGGGGAGGGACACTAAGGGGCATGGGCTAATAATAGAGGGGGTAAGATTTAGGAGGGAAATGAGGAGACACTATTTCACAGAGAGGGTGGTAGCAAAATGGAACGCACTACCAGAATGGGTTGTGTTATGTAAATCTGTGAACAGCTTCAAAAGGGCATAGGACAGGGAACAGGATGTGAGGGTGGGGGAGGTGGGGGTGTCAGTGTGGGATGACAAAGGGGGGGTGGGGCAGTTGCAAACTAGGGGTGCTAGCTGCACACTTGAGCAGACTTAGATCGGATGGTCTGTTTCTGCTGGCACATTCATATGTTCATATAACTGGGTTGGTTAAACCACACACATTATAAGAACAGATGAGCATATCTGTGTTAGCCATTATCATTAGGAAAGTAAGCAAATATGATAATTCTCAAAACCTTATATCAACTAGTTGCATTATGCGCACGAGTACAAAACTCTACAATTAAGCAGTTGGTGACATAATAAATAAATAAGTAGGAACATGGTAAAACAGTAGCTGCCAACAGGGCAGGCCAAACTAGGAACTGTTGAACTACGGTACCTCCAAGGTTGAAGGTCTGGAACGACAGACCTCTGTTCCCTTCCCCTGTAGGCGTCACAATGAAAAATAGGGGTGGGATGGAAGAGGGATTTATGCTCCTTAAAAAAAAGCCCTCTTCCGGAGCCCTGGGGTGTAGTGAAGGGCTCACAATAAGTGTTGTGCACATAGAAACAGACCAAAGCCAGGGAAAAACTCCACATTCCCTGCAGGATATTCAATCCCTCCCCAGCAGGGCTAAATTAGAACAAGGATAAGGGAAAGAAAAGGAACAGTGCAGTTCCATTGGGAATGCAGATAGAGGGAATGGATGTATATAAGAGCCAAAAGCTACACATCTGGGACCAAAAAAATGAGGTGGTCAGCTTAGTAGGTGAAGAATAAAGTAAACAGAGCTGTTAGAAGGGAATACAGCATTTTAAGTGAATAAATGTCATACTAAATGTATTCAGAAAAACAACCTGGCTGGATTAGCTAAGATGCTGAGACAAATGCACCTCCGATTATACAAAGGTCTCGATGTCATTGTCACAGTGTGACAGTGTTCCTAACAAGAGGGTAGCTCACCAGGAGCAATAGCTGATTCTGCATTTTTAAGCCTGGGTTAATAAAACAAGGGTTCCAACAAGAGTCCCCCTCCCCCCGAAAACAGAGGCGCATGTGGCATCTGGAATCATAAACTGAAAGCCATATCAAAAATTGGGGGTAAATAAGGCAGTGTGGGATGGCCATAATTAAAAGAGCGATGTATTGCAGCCCGTAGTTTATACAAATAACATGTGAACTGTATGCTAGTGGGATAGTGGGGCTGCTGCGCTCAGTATTATGTTGTAATCAGGCAGGTTAAGGAAATAATGCAAAGGGCTCAATATATGTAAAAGAGCAAGCAAGGGGAATATTCTGTTAATCCGATGGTACTCACTGAGAACGCATATCAAAAAAATAGTACATTACAGTCTTTGCAAGTGAAGTTGTCATCTTCCTGCACTTCAGCAGCCTGTCAGGTGTGTTGCAAACCCTGCAGTAATCTCTGGATCTGCTGTGGGGTGCCTGGTTCTGCCATCTGAGCTGTGAGTTTCATCTTCTGGGAGCAGATGATTTGCCAGTCCACCAGCTGAGTCTGCGATTCTGCATTTGTTCGATCGAGTGTTCAGGGAGATGACTGCCCTTCTCAGTCAAAGCTTGTTGAGCAGACTCAGGAGACTGATACACTATGGTGCCGTCATCCTAGAATATCTGTAGCTTTGCAGGATATGGAGTATGGAACTGGATCTGCTTCTCATGAAGGACATTGAGGATATCCCCATAGGCAAGGTGTTGCTGCTGAATCTCCGGAGGGTAGTCATGGTTCAGAAAAATACAAGCCCCCAGGTATTTGATTTTCTTCTTCTGTCAAGTCCGCCAGAGGATGTCTTCTTTGATTTTGAAACTGCTTAACATCATAATGACAGAATGGGGATTGGCTTTTGGGTCTGTAGGTTTTGGTTGTAATGCTCTATGGGGACACTCTATATTATTGGGATAGTCCAATGGTAACTATAATATGTCCTTTAAGAGATCCATGATGTAGTCGGTCATCAGACCAGTTTCAGAGCCTTCTGGCAGTCCATAGAGCTTCAGATTATCGTGGCAGGAGCAGCCTTCTAGATCCAAACATTTCTCTTGCAAGGCAGTTGCCTGGTGCATCAAGGCCTCTGTGGCCTGGCTGAGCTGGATAGCCTTGTGCTTCACGACAGCAATCTGCTCCTCGTCTGCCTCAAACCTCCTCTCCACTTTAGCAAGCTTCTGATTACGTTTTTTGAATTCTTGTTTATTTTCAGCTCTGGATTTCTTGATTTATCAGAGGAGTATCTCAAGTTGGCTTCTAGTTAGTTTTTCCACCTCTCAGTCCGTATCATAACCCCATTGCCATGCACATATAGGAGATGGGCTCCCAACTATCATCCACACTTTGGGAGGGGAATCCACCATCATCTTTAACCTTAGATTTATAGAGCTGTTTGGAATGTGCGCATCTTTCATCCTGTTTATGTCCACCAGCTATTATTTGATTTATCTGTAGAAATTAAGGCAGAATTGGAGGTTTAATTGCCAAGTGGGTTGGGAGTCCAAGGTTTAGCCTCCAAGCCAGTCTATGACATCACTGGAAGTCCCACAGCACTTGGGAGGTTCAGTATGCCTCACTCGACAACAGTATTTTGTCCACATTTCTTCCTCTGATAGCTTTGTCTATCTTCTTTATACCCACTAATCTTAGACTCTATAAGTTATGTCTTTCATTTCTAAAATGGCTGATTTTTCTTCACCCCTTCTTGTGGTACTTTAGTGCTCATTTGTTCTTAACCTTAGTTGTTGCAAAGTTTTACCAGTATACTTGTGGTCACAAGGGTGTTCGATCATTTATCTTATCTGATTGGTTTTACATGTGATAAACTGATCACAATTTCTTCATTTTTATAAGGATTATGAACACTTTTTGTCTGCCTTGTATTATTACGGTTCTGGCAGTTACCACAGTGATAACTGCCCATTACTAGTGTACTTTCTGGAAAAATATCTGTTCTCTGGTTTAGGACATTTAATGTAGTGAGTTTGTGACTCTGTCACCTATGGTCCATATTTTCCCAGGAATAATCAAGTGTCGGTCCTTGAACATTTCGCTGCCTAGGCTGGTTGCTCGTAAAACAGTCTAGTGTTTACAGATTATTGATTTTACACATCCAAATCATCACTGTAGGCAGTAGAGAAGATCAGTTTGTTCTCCTCCTGTTGTTTTACTGGAGTCTTTAAAAGTTCATTCCTGTTCACAGCATCACTTTTTTTACTCGTGTCGTGGATGGCTTTCTCCAGGTATCCTCTTTCCCAGAACCGTTTATGAAGGTCTTCTGCTGCAGTTCTGTAGTCCTCCTGCTTTGTGCAATTTCTTTTCAACCAAACTAATTGTCCATAGGGAACATTGGTGATAGTTTGCGGTAGCTACTGTCATGTAGCAGTACATTTTTATCAGTCTCTTTTCTGTACAGTTTTGAGTTCTCTTTGAAGATTCATATGTCTAAAAAATTTACATTTTCCTGATCCATGTTTATGACAAATTTCATGTACATTTTGCAGTCATTAATGTACTGTAGATCATCTGATGTCCCTTCTCAGATACACAAGATAATATCAGTACTTTAGTGGACACACTGAAGATGCCAAATTCAAATTCAGGGAACAATTAGGCTACAGTCCTTAAGCACTGTTGAATGCTCCCAGCTCTCACATGATGCTGCAAGCTTCAGGGACTGAGGAGGTTTTGCCCTGCCATTTAGCCCTCTCCCCCTTCCTGCATTCCACCTTTGGACCAGCAGAACACAAGGTTCCCCCCACCAGACTCGACCGTGACTGAATGAGCAACCCCCTTGAACCTGCCAATCACGTCTGTATTCACTGAAGGCACCAGATTTAAACTTGTTGAACAACTGGGCTACAGTCTTTAAGTGCTGTTGAGTGCTCCCAGGTCTCACATCATGCCACAAGCTCCGGGGACTGAGGAGACTTCATTCTCTCCCCCTTCCTGCATTCCACCATCAGACCAATGGAACACTAGGACGTCCTGTCCTCACCAGACTCAGCCATGACCAAGCAAGCTGGAACCAGCCAATTACTTTTTTGAACACTGAAGACACCAAATTCAAACTTGGGGAGCAATCAGGCCACAGTCTTTAGGTGCTGTTGAGCACTTCCAGCTCTCACATCGTGCTGCAAGCTCCGGGGATGTAGGAGGCTTTGTCTGCCATTTAGAACCCCTTCTACCCTTTTCTGCATTCCATTCTCGGACCAACGGTACACAAGGATGCCCAGCCTCTGCCAGACTTGACCATGACCGAGTAAGCGAGCCCCCTGGAACCAGCCAATCACTTCTCTGCTCCACCTACATAGTGAGTGCAGCCTTAGCGGTCCTCCATGCTAGAGGTCCAAAGTGCTGAGGGCTGCAGTGCAAAGCGTGTCTACTGTGGATGTCAGCTGTGGGAGTTGGCCATTGGCCAGCCATGCTGCCCTTTTCAGCACACCCTTCTCGCTGCGTACATGAACCGCATTCCTGATGCCAGAACTTCTCTATTACAGGCTGAGTCGTTTGTCATTTTGCATTATAGTCGTTCATTACAGCATATTACATGTTTACTGACTAGGCTAATGCTTCCTCCAGGTGCTGTGTGTACTGTACCTGTGCTGCATTGTTGGCTTTACCTGCTTATGCTCTGTCTTAATTTTAATGCTGCCCTAAAGTGCTGACCTTACTGCTTCTTACACTGCTGTCATTTTATCTGTCTACTTGCTGGTTTAATGCTGATTTAAACGCCTCCTCGTTGTTGCTATTTATCTGTCCACTACCTTGTTTAATGCTACCCCTAGGTGCTAATTTTATTGTTTATAGAATTGCTGGCTTTTACTGGTTTGCTTCACTGTTAATGCTGCCCAAAGTGTTGCTTCTACTGATTATACCTTAGTTGCCATATTAGCAGTTTGCTTTCTATCCTGAAACTGCTCTTTGGAGTACTCACTTACCTGACTTAACAGCCTGAGTGAATTAACACATTTGGTGGTGCCCTATTCACATTAACCAATACCTTAGTCACACAGCTACCTTGGCTGACTCAGCCCACAGATTAGCAGACTAGTTATCTTCCCCCTAACAACTCTGCAACCAGTTGACATTAACCTGAGCTAGTTTAGCATATGGTAACTGCTTAAAAGCACCTAAGTTAAACTTATAATAATAATAACGGGTGTGCACTTTTTTCCATAGGGAAACACGGTTATAATTTTCTGATATAATCACCTGGTTATAATGGCAAACATGCGCCGGGTTTCCCTTGGACCACGCATGCACCAGTGACTCACTGGTCTTCCTTTACTCTATGATGTTCACTGGATCAATTCTGAATGGCTGCAGACTTCACCGCCCCTCGCAGATGATGGTAAGTTGATTTTTTTCTCCATGACTGACCCTTAAGTGAAAAACAAAAACAAAAAAGGAAAACAAAATGGGAAACATTTTAAACATGCACCAGGTTTCCCTGTCCACACGTGTGAGCCAGCGGGTCTCCCCACCTCTTCACGCAGGATGGACGCTGCAGCTCTGAAACTGCCACTCAGCGGCAACTTTAACTATAAAACAAAAATTCAGAAGTTTTTAAACAACTTAATTTAGTGCATCTCCACTTCTTTCTCCCTAAAACAAGTGGAGCATTGTAACTTGGCAGACTGTTGTGCAGAATCCCGACTGGTCCGCAGTAGCCTGAGCAGCAGTTTATTTGCTTATTTATTTTGTATAATTGCTGAGGCAGAAAGGGCATGCCAGCAATTATATCAAATAGAATATGGGGTGGTTGTGTAAAACTCGATTTTACACACACACCCTCATTGTGGGATGTATTTCGTAAACCCCTCATAGCATCCCACAGCTCGGGTGTGTGTTAAATCTTATTATACACACCATTCCATGCTTTATTCTCTATATAGTTTACCAAATTATAGTAAACTCTTGTTAGCAGAACAACAAGCTCCTTCATTGAGCAAGGGCTACTCCTCTCCGTGGTACTTATCCTTTTCAGTAACAAATGAGAGCCCCTCCATCATGATGAAGCCCTTGGTGCTTCCACAATGGGACCCAGTGGCTAGCTGCTGCTTTTGTCTGCATCTTGATCATATTAGGCACTGACCAACTGCTCCACTTCCCTAAGAGCACAGAAGACCAAAAGCTAGATTCCTGGCCTCTGCTGCTATCTCCAAACTATACAACTCAGTGTGATCTTACCCTAATCATTTTTCTAGAGCTTTACTGTATAATGATGGAAATTGCTATAAGTGGGCTGCCTTCCTGCTGAACCATGCAGCCTACTCCAGCCTACGGAGCCTCTGGAACACCTATAAGATATTGTCGTTCCTTCTACTGCTACTTTCTGGGGATGCTGAGCTTAATCCTGGTCCTCCCATTGCTAACTACAGAGTAGATTCCCCTACTGATATTTGTTGGAAGAAAATAAAGGGACGTAAAATAGTGCGCATGAACATAAATAGTCTCAGACCAAAACTCCATGAGTCAGAGAGGTGGGTTAATTTATACACCCCTGACATCATTGCCATAACAGAGACCTGGCTCAAGCCACACATACTCCTCCACGAGGTTAAACTCCCTGTGTATACTACTTGTAGGCAGTATAGGGCTAGATTAAAAGGGGGAGGTGTTCCTATATACACCAAATCTACCCTGCAGGCTTCTCTGGTGTCTAGGGAGCCACTGGGTGGAAGTGACCATTGCGTAGTGTGTTTCCAGTTGGATATGGGCAGGGAAAGCATCCCAACTAAGACCAAAATCTTGGATTTCTGGAGGGTGGACTTCAGGAAAATGGGCGTAGTACTAAGGAGTCATCTGGCGGGCATCAGAACAGATATGGGGGGGTTGACTAAAGGTGGTCCATCATTAAGGAAGGAATACTAGTTGCCACAGAGGAGTGCATTATGCTCAGGGGGTAGAACAGAAGGGCCAAAGTACCCCGTTGGTTCAGTTCTGAGGTTACCCAGGCAGTAAGGGAAAAGAGGTTGGCCTATAGAAAATTCAGGAAGACCAAGAGAGAGGTGGATAGGGAAAATTACCTATGGTTGGCTAGTGAGGCAAGTAAGAAAGTCTGGCAAGCAAAGGCACAGAAGGAGCTGCAGATAGCTGAATGAATTAAAAAGAGGGAGAAAGCTTTCTTTCACTATATAAGTGAGAAAAGGGACAGGAAGGAAGGGATTGTTTAGCTTAAGAAAGGGATGGAGTGGGTGGAGGATAATGGGGGAAAAGCAGTGACACCAAATGAATACTTCTGTTCCGTCTTCACCAGGGAGAAGGATGGACCAGTGCCTTCAGGGGGGAAAAGAGGAGCGGGAGGGGGGACACAGATGTAGTGATAGAGGAGGATAGAGTGAGGGAGGGACTGCTGGCATTGAAGATGGACAAATCACTAGGCCTGGACAGAATACTTCCAAGGGTACTGAAGGAACTAGCTAAGGAGCTGGTAGGGCCACTGGCAGACCTGTTTAATAGTTCACTAGAGTCAGATGTGGTACCGCAGGACTGGAGAACAGCACATGTAGTACCCCTCCACAAAAGTGGTCCCAGGGATGACCCAGGGAATTACAGACCAGTCAGTCTGACCTCCACTGTGGGCAAGCTCATGGCAACCATACTAAAGGAAAGGTTGGTAAAATATCTAGAGGAGCATGGTCTCCAGTATGCAAGGCAGCATGGGTTCATGGGGGGAGATCATGTCAAATGAATCTGATTGACTTCTTTGACTGTGTCACTAAGACAGTGGACAGGGGCCAAGCGGTATACATCCTTTGTCTTGATTTCAGCAATGCCTTTGATGCTGTGCCTCACAAAAGGTTGATCAGGAAGTTGGTGGATCTTGGGGTTGGGGAAAAGATGACCAGATGGGTGGAAAACTGACTGAGGAACAGAACCCAGAGGGTGGTTGTGCGGGGAAGAGTTATTTGGCACCAGAGAGGTAACCAGTGTGGTCCTGCAAGGCTCAGTGCTGGGGCCGGTTTTGTTCAATGTCTTCATCAATGACATTGGGGATGGTATTAAGGGCAAAATGTGCCTATTCGCGGATGACATCAAGCTCTGTGGGAGAGTGGACACAGCTGAAGGGATACAGGACTTACAGGAAGATCTGGAAAAACTGGGGAGGTGGTCCAGGATCTGGCAGCTTGGCTACAATGCCAAGAAATGCAAAGTTATGCATATTGGAGCCAAGAATCCAGGACAGAGTTCTACCTGGGTGAAGTCTGAGTATCTTCATCAGAGGAGGAGAAGGACTGGGGAGTGATGATCATTAGTGACCTGAAGCACTCCATGCAGTACAAGAAAGCAGCAGCAAAGGCAAACAAGATGCTGGGATACATATCTAGGGAGATCAGTAGTAGGAAAGAGGAGGTTTTATTTATTTATTTACTGATTCGGAAAAGACCTTTGAGCGCAAGCTCTTTTACAAAGGTTCCACGTCACAGATTGCAAAACAAAGTACAATAGGAGAAAGCAAAGGTACATTGCAATGAATGATACAACTTGGATTCAGAACTTAGAGAATAACTCAAAACATAGGTACAAGTTAAAATAACAAGAAACGACTTTATGAGAGTTGGGGGAATAGCAGCCAAAGTGATTTGTCAGTAGTTCAGAGGAACGGGGCTAGCTGGCAGTGGGGTGAAGAAAGAAGGTACGAGAGACAGGTAGGTACTGTGGTGGAGGTGAAGGGTTGGGGGGAAGAAGGGCGATAAGGTATAGGAAAATGGGGTGGGAGGCTGAGCAGAGAAGACATGCTGGAGTAAATGGTGGGGTGTGAGGGGGCATGATCAGGCAGCTTGCATTAGTAGTGACTGTTAGGGAAACTCACTGGACTGTGAGTTGGGGGATGGCGGAAGGTGGGGTGGCAGGTGCCGAAGGAGCAGGAAGCAAACTGATTGCTGAGGCAAGTCATGAGAAGGGACAGAGGGAGGTTATACTACCCTTGCACAGGTCAATGTTAAGGCCGCATCTAGAGTATGGAGTTCAGTACAGTTGCACACAGCTCAAAAAGGACATTAACCTGCTGGAGAAGGTCCTGAGGAGGGCTACAAAGATGATAGCGGGTCAGCAGGGTAAGGCATACGAGGAGAGGTTGAGGGCACTGAACATGTACTCCATGGAAGACGGGGGGGACATGATTGGGACCTTCAGGTACTTGAAAGGGATAAATAAGGTTGATAAGGAGAGTCTCTTTAAGCTGAGTGGCAGCCATAACACCAGGGGGCACAGTCTTAAGCTGGAGGGTGGGAGGTTTAGGAGGGAGGTCAGGAAGCACTTCTTCACAGAGAGGGTGGTGGACACTTGGAATGCACTGCTGAAAGAGGTAATCTTGTTGAAGACAGTGGGCAGCTTTAAGAGAGGCTGGGATAGGCATAGGAGAAGGTAAGGATCATGGGACGGGAGGATGGGAGGAGTAGAGAGGGAGGGCAGGGACAGTAGCTCAAGCTGTGCACCCTGCAATACGAGCAGACTTGATAGACCAAATGGTCTTCTTCTGCTGGCTTCTTTGTATGTTCGTATGTATGTTTGTAAGACTGAACATGACCACTCTGAATGTGCGGCTATAATGATAAAGGAAAGAGCTACATCCTTTAGTGTGGGCTGCATCTATAATCCTCCCAAAGTTGCTGCTTTGGGAATTAAGGTCCTAACAAAGGCACTTACTGACCAAACCAAAGTAGAATTAATATTACTTGGGGACTTTAACATAGACCAGACTGCTGACATAAAAGGGGCTACTAAGATGGCATTAGCTGAAGCACAACTTGCTCAAATAATCAGAGAGCCCACTTGGCATAACCACAAAACTGGGAATCATACCCTACTAGACTGGGTGCTAACTTCTAGACTGGAAAGGATCAGTGCTTCAGGGGTCTTTGCGAACTCCCTCAGTGACCATACCCCAATTTCACTTTGATTTATTTCACTTTGAATTTTAGAGACAGCAGAAGGCAAAAGCCCATATACTGTATGCAGTCCCCTGTTAGTAACAGTAATCAACTAGAACTCTTTCAGCTAAATATCTAGCCAGTCCTTCTTTAAAAATATTAAAATATCCACCATCTACTACCTCTGATGGGAAGTTATTCCAGATATTTACTATTCTTTGTGTAAAGTATTTCTTAATTTTTCAGTTTTAAATTTATTTGACTGGATTTGTTTGTTGAGTCTTCTTAAGTTATGTTGAGGTCTGTATTTTAAGTTCATACCCTTCATGAATTCATACTAACATACTAACATACTATTTGCCAGCAGATTAGGCCTTACGGTCTATCGAGTCTGCTCGAACCTAGATCGTTAATTGGGTGCCGAGACCCTCCCATCCCTTGTTCTCTAGAAACCCCTATCATCCATCCCCACCCCCTCGGGACAGGCCATCATCTGATACATCCACTTTCTGTGTCTGTCTCACCTCTCTTGAAGCCCTCCACTGTGGATCTCTGAACCAGCTCACCAGGCAGTGCATTCCAAGGGTCCACCACCCTCGGTGAAAAACTCCTCCTCTTTTCCCCTCACCCTTCCACCTTCCAACTTCAAACCATGCCCTCTGGTGATACCTCCCTGCTTTTAGCCTAAAGATCCCTCCATGTTTACTCTATTTATTCCCTTGAGGTACTTGAAGACCTCAATCATGTCCCCCTGTCTCTCCTCTCCTCCAATGAAAACAGGCAGAGCTCCTCAAGTCTGTCCTCATAAGTCAAATCCCCTAGCCCTCGTATCATCTTTGTTGCCCTCCTCTGTACCCTCTCCAGGAGCTGTATGTCCCTCTTCAAATGTGGTCTCCAGTACTGTACACAGTACTCAAGGTGTGGTCTAACCAGTCCATTGTACAGAGGCAGAATCACTTCCTTGCTCCTAGAGGTGATCCCCTTACAATGCATCCCAACATCCTGTTTGCCTTGCTAGCTGCCTCCTGCACTGCTCAGAGTTATTCATACATGTATCCACCATGACCCCTAGGTCTTTTTCCCTATCGAGGCCTCCAGCGCCTCCCTCCCAGGGTGTACCTGTGTTTAGGGTTTCCCGACCAAGATGCAACACCTTGCACTTGGTGATATTGAAATTTAATTTCCATGTGTGAGCCCAGCTTTCCAGGGTGTCCAGGTCCCCTTGCAGGGCCACCCTCCCCTCTTCTCCCTCAACTACTGCTCCCATCTTGGAGTCATCCACGAAGAGACTCATTTCACACCCTATACCCTCCCTGATGTCCGATATGTATGCATTAAACAGGATCGGACCCAGGACCGAGCCCTGTGGTACCCTACTACCAACCTCTCTAGGGTTTGAGAGCTCCCCACAGACCACTACTCTCTGAGTGCGTCCAGCTAGCCAGTTTTCAATCCATCTGACCATCAAAGGGCCTACTCCTAACCCCATCAGTTTCTCCACCAGACCATTGTGGGGGACAGAGTCAAACGCCTTGCTGAAGTCCAAGAATAATACATCCACAGGCTTACCCCTGTCCAGTTCTGATGTTACCCATTCATAGAACTCCACAAGGTTGGCTTGACATGATCTACCTGGCACAAACCCATGTTGCCGACTATCCAGACCTCCCACCTCCTCCAAGTACACCCCCAATTCCTTGTCATTAAGTTTTATAAGTCAACAATACATCACCCTTCATACATCTGTTGTGAAGAGTGTTTAATTTGAGAATTTTTTGATGGTCATCGTAAGATTTACCTTCTAGTCCCTTGATCAATCTCGTCACTTTACTTTGTATATGCTGCAGTTTGAGTCTATCAGTATTATTCAGTGCACCCCAGAATTGTGAACAATAACCTAGATGTGGTCTCATGTATGCATTAAATAGGGGAAGCCTCAGTTCCTTGGATTTACTTAAAAAAGTGTCTATTGATTGCATTTATCAAGTAATTTGCTGTTCTGAGCACTTCTGAACACTGACTACGTGATTTGAGTTCATTAGTTACAATGACTCCCAGAACTCTCTCTCTCTGGATGTTTCCCTCTAATAACTCATTTTGTAGATATCCAGAGTTAGATTTACCAAAGTGCATGCCCTTGCACTTCGTGGTGTTAAATGACATACCCCACTTCTGTCATACTGCCAGCCAGTCCAGATCTCATTGTAAGGCTTCATAATTGGCTACAGTATCTACCTGACCTCCTATCATTTGCAAATATACTATACCATGACTTCAAATTACTCCCAATGTCAGAAATGTACAGCTTAAATAATATGGGACCCAATATTGAAACCTGTGACACCCCACTAGTCACTTTTATTGGTGTGGATACACTTCCATTTATTTTAACTCTTTGATCCCTATTGGAAAGCCAGTTCTCAGTCCAGTTTATCAAGTTTTGGTTGATTTTAAGTTCTATTAATTAATTTATTAACTTTACATGGAGCACCACATCAAAGGCTTTCCTGAGTCAAGGTATATAATGTCAGATGGTATCCCATTATCAGGGGCGTAGGCAGGATTTTCTTTGGGGGGAGGTGTATAGATATGACATTTTCAATAGGGAGGCAGTATAGAGCAGTGGTTTAAGGCTCTGAGCTGCAAATCTGGAGACCGGGGTTTGAATCCCACAGCCCCCACTTGCATATACTGTGTGACCCTGAGCAAGTCAGTTAACTTCCCTATGCTCCCAGGTTGCATCTGTAAAAAAACTTTCAGCTTAGTGTGTCTCACCTGGCTAAACAATTGGGGGAAAAAAAAAGCTGGGGACTGGGTACCGCTAGGCCCCCAGAAGCTCTGGGGGTTTACATGCTCTATGGTGAGTTTTGAGGCTTTTCTTGAAGAAAAAACACACTTTTGTCACATGTTCCTCACCCCTAATTTCAGGGGAATTTTTTTCCCCATGGAATCAGGGGGTGTGGGAGACTCTGGCTGGCATTACAATCTACAGCACCTCCAATGGTTGTGGACAGCTGACTGCTCAACAGTGCTATCAGCCACCCTCCCCATATGCAGTTTTTGTAATATACTGTGATCTGTGAAAGATTTCAACATAAAGGCTGGGGGTCAGCCCCCAGAAGCTCTGTGGGGGGTATATGCCCTGTGGTGAATTTTGGGGCTTTTTACGAAGAAAAAACACACTTTTGTTACATGTTCCCTACCCCTAATTTCAGGGGAATTTTTTTCGCCATGGAATCAGGGATGTGAGAGACTCTGGCTGGCATTACAATCTGCAGCACCTCCAATGATTGTGGACATCTGACTGTTCAATAGTGCTATCAACCACCCACCCCATATGTAGTTTTTGTAATATACTGTGATCTGTGAAAGATTTCGGCCCCCAGAAGCTTTGGGGCGGGGGTGGGGTGGGGTAACATGATCTGTGGTGAGTTTTGGGGCTTTTTGTGAAGAAAAAACACACTTTTGTTACATGTTCACCACCCTTAATTTCAGGGGAAACATTTTGTTTTCCCCATGGAATCTGGGATGTGGGAGACTGTCTGGCATTAGAGTCTTCAGCACACACTGTGGAACTGCAGCTTCCTCCTGCTCCCTTTGAAACCTTCTTGGAGACTGCACTACCCACGTGCCTCCACCCGGTGGCAGTCAAAGGACAAGACTGCTTAGGTAACCCTACCCGGGAGTGAAGAGCAGTCCTTGGGACCCTCAGTCCTCTCTCCTACCTGCCCCTAACAACCTGGGGTCATTACCAGTCCCGGGTCTCCAGTGTGACAGCAGGTGAGGTGTAAATGTCTCAGTCTTCCGCACCACTGGGCCATCCCCCGAATTCTAGTATTTAATAGATAAATTGAACAGTGTCCATAGGAACAGCATTCATCTGGCATTGTTTTTATACATTTACCCCTAAAAAGCACAAGAATTGTACCACTAAGTTACAGGAACCCCAATCCTACTCCACGACATACACACATACAAATATACAGAAGGGGCACACGCTTGCATGCTTGGTAACATGGGGGGAGGGTGAGGCAACTAGGAAACCAGGACACAAAACATGAGTGAGTTATGGAGGGTGACCTGGTGCTGGTGGTGTGGCATGGCATTCCACCATCATCCATGTACCTGGTACAATGCCTTGTGGCCAGGCTGCCTGCTCACAACAAGGTGTTAGTGGGTGTAAAGTAAATACCAGTTACAAATAGGTAATATTTGGATCAGGGATTTAATTTGCACTGGTGTCACATTCTGCTCCCCCCCATGACGTGTGCAGCTTTTGTTTATAGGGCAGGCCATGGCCATTCTTAGAAGCTTGTGCAAATCCTCAACAGTTGCGGACCAGTCACAGTTAAATGGAAAACGTACATACAACTTAGTACACTACACATACGCAGCACTGACTGACCAGCCAGGTCTGACCCTTTCTGTCACTGAGGACCTACCTCATGGAGTGTGGACTGGCACTGTAGTCGACTGGATGCAGTTCACACCAAGGTGCCTAGGGACTTTATAGACAGCGCCACAGCAGAGCATGCCTCCCCAGAGTGTGGATCAAGTCAAGACCTGGGAACTGAACAATACATGGGAGTCACCTCCGAGGTTATTGTCTGCCCACCTCCTCACCAAGGGACAGTTGTAGTAGGAAGGCCATAAGTGTGGGTTGTGTAGCATCATTTATTCATTTGAAGTTTGCATAACACAAATGGCAGAAATACAATATCATGGGGTCCCATGGAACTGCAGTGTACAAAAAGTGTGCTTAGTTTGTAGTGCAATGCAACAGGACACATGAGTGTTAGTTTTAAAAGTGCACACAGCTGTATGTTACCAATACTTACAGTACAAGAAAGTTCATGACAGTAGTGGAGAACAATTACTAACACAGCAGGTAGAAGAGGAGGCTAACCACTTGTAAGGGGGGGGGTGCCCCTCTATACACATAGACGTTACTGAGAAATGAATAGGATGTGGGTGATGCCAGTATATATACATCCTTAATTACTGGTGGGTGGACAAGAAAGGGGTTTCAGGTTGGGAGAATGGGCCTTATGGGCTCTTAGTCTCCTCCCAGCTTGATTTCTTATGTCCTTATCTAGTTTGCTGCTTTGAAATGAGAGGAGTAGGACTGGGGTCCCAGTTCTACTCCTCTCATCTCAAAGCAGCAAACTAGATAAGGACATGGGGATAAGGGTCACAGGTCCAGAATCCTGTTGGCTTTTTTTCAACTGGTGCAATGCACTGCTTAGATTACTTTTTGTTTTGATTGTAATTTACCCTAAGCAGTGCATTGCACCAGTGATAATCGTCTCCAAATCTTTTGTTGCTCTTATGCCCTGGTCTCCCTCCCTCACATTCAGGGTATCTTCCCTTCCCTTCCCTTCCCTTCCCTTCCCTTCCCTTCCCTTCCCTTCCTTTATTCTTTGCTGGTACATGCATCACCTGACAGTCTCCACTCTACATTAAACTGCATCTGGCTCATCTGCTGTGTTTATTGTATTATTTTATGTTCCAGACTAGCCAAGTCCGTCTGCGATATAACTAATCAGAAAGATTCACAGACCTGAGCTGACAGATGAAATATTCATATAACTAAGTCTAGGGACTGAATAAGTAGCCATTCTTTTTCAATCTGAGCATACCTGCACTCAGCAGTTGTGACAGTAATACCTTCCTTTATCCACATAGCTACTAGTCTAGCATCAACAAGTACAGTGGCTGACTTCAGACTATATGTAAAAAACAGAAGCCAATACCAGGGCTGTAGACGAGGGTAATATTTTGGCATTGTCAGACTGTGTTCATATATTGCTTACCCGAAGAAGCTGTGTTGGCCAGAATGACGAAATGGTTGAATGGATGCCGATATTAGGATAGATGGACGACCGAAGACCGTCAGGCTGGCGTGGAGTCAGATTTAAACAACTTTACTTTATTCCTCTCCTCCACTCCATAGTCGAGTCCCAAGTCTCCTGACTCCTCTGATAGCTCTCTGGCTCACCATCATGACGAGTTACTCTCAGTCTCTGAACGCGGTCTACTTCACAACTCACTCCTCCACAAAATAACCTCTGATGCACAGTGCACAATTCTCCTCTGCCTCCTCGATCTTTCACATTCATCATGTGGCCGGGCATCACAATGTGGCAGTGTGTGCGCCGGTGCACCAAGCCGCCAATTTCAAGTTGCGCCCATTAATTGGCTGCTGTTGAGAGGAGGAGGAGGAGGAGCAGACTCTCAGACCACACGCACGCTGCTTGGGGGTCCCTGCTCCCAGTCCCACTTGCTCCCTCTCCTCTCCACAGCCATTCTCAGGTGGCCAGTAGACACTATACAGCAGGCTGTGCAGCAGATAGGCACTCAGGTCAGGAGTCAATTGTGGATTTGTACCTTGAGCGCATTTAAAGGGCCAGTGTCCTGCTCTGTGGGCGAATCATTATCAAAAATTAAAAATTTCGGAGATAATTTTGGGGGTGTTTGAACACCCTAAACAGCCCCCCTGCCTACGCTCCTCATCCAGGTTTCTGCTTACTTTTTCATTAAAGCACAACAGATTTGTTGTGCATGACTTCCCCTTAATAAATCTGTGCTGGTATTTATCTTTTAAATTTAACTGTTCTATCTGCATATTCAAGATATCCATAATGCAACTTTCCACAACCTTCCCCAAAACACAAGTAAAGCTAATAGACTGGTAATTCTGTAGATTGCTCTTCAGATCTTTTTTGTATCCTGGGACCACAACCACATTTTTCCAGTCCTCAGGTACTTCACACTTCCTCAGTGACATATTAAATCTATAAGTTAAGGAGGCTGCTGATTTGAACATGAGAAATCTTGGTCCTAGGTCCACCCATGTTGTAGCAACAGACATGTTGCCGAGGCAGATTATGGCATTGGCAACATGCCGACCGGCATTACAGCACCAGGCGTTATGTTTCCTGGGAGTTACTGCGCCCCCCAAAAAAACTAAACATAATCTCCTCCGGGGAAACCTGCCATGGAGGGGGTAGAAACTGTGTGGGAGCAAAGGGCGACAGGAGTGAGGGGTGATCTAACATCAAGGACCCCCCCTTTCACTGTCACCCTTGTTGCAATGCTGTAATTGTGGCTACAAAATTCAGTCGTCATCCTAACAGTATACGTTGGTCCCATAGCGTCTGGTCCAGGTGATTTTGCTGTATCTAATGTGAGGAGCAGTGTTATGCATTTGGAAAATCGGTTATCCAACCCCCCTCCCAGGATTTTCTGGGCCTGTGACGTCTTCTAATTATCCAAGCTCTCCTTCCTCTCCACTTTATCAGAAACTAACTGGTCAAGGATCAAGGAACTGCCCACCACAGATGATGCACTTGATTTTTTTATTAACAGCCTACTCTCCGCTACCAATAAGCATGCCCCCCTCAGGCAGCTCAGAGTTAAAGGGTGTCATGGAGGCACAGGTCAGGAAGCGTAGGAAAAACCCAGGAGCAGTTGTAAAATTCCACAAAACTGTTTATTTGTAGTTGCAGTAACATAAAATAAAATAAACCTGCTCAGAATAACTATGTACAGAAGCAAAATAAAATCTTTCTTGTAAAAAATCTCCTCTTGCAGCTCCGCTTAGCTGTTATAAAAGTCTTTTCAACCCCCATCCGTAGCAAGCATCCTGTCTTTGCCAAATGTTCTGTTCTCGTAAATTTCAGGCAGGATCTACTAGAACAGAGAGCTTCCTGAGGGCCCCTTTTTGCAGCTTTTGAAAAAAAAAAGGCCTAAACATCTGCACTCAAGTAACTTCTAGTTTTCTACAATTATCTCAAATTATAAATATATACACATTTCAATAGTAATACTAAATATTTTCTATACAAAAGTGATCCCAGTAGCAGTTTCATTCCATACATTGATTTGCACATAATTTCATATTAGCTGACATAGATATGCAAGGAAGAAAAACAGACAGCAAGAGAGAACTGAAAGACAGTGAGAGGCAAAGGATTGCGAGACTGTTCGGGTTGATCAAGTCCGAGGTCTCACAGTGAAAATTTGGTTGCGCAACCAGACAGAGAAGAGAGAAAAGGAAAGAATACAGATCCTTGCATTTAGACACTTTCTCCATAACAAATGGGACATGGTCCTATTCTACACTGTCACATATACCCCCTTCCTTAAGAGGGAACCTGTTTTATTAAACAGGTTTCCAAAACTTCTATTCTCTACTAACGTTTTCTACTTTCAGACATTAAGCACATTTGCATCCATTTTTTTTAACAGTACAGCAAAAAGTGCAGTTCAAACCCATACATTTGTTTTGTGTTTTTTTCAACCTTCAGAACCCTCAATTCCTGATCCATATCTTGACAGAAAATCAGCATTGCAGTTCTCTTTACCAGATTTGTGAATCACAGATAATTTAAATGGCTGCAGTGCCAGGTACCGCTGTGTAATTCTGGAATTGTTATCTTTTATCTGGTTAAGCCAACAGAGAGGATTGTGATCAGTTACAAGAACAAAATCAGTTCCTAGTAAATAAAACTTAAGGGACTCCATGGCCCACTTTGCTGCTAAACACTCCTTTTCGATAGTGGAGTACCTTTTCTCTCTGTCATGCAATTTCCTACTTATATACAGAATAGGATGCTCTTTTCCACCTACATTTTGACTTAGGACAGCACTTAGGCCTACCTCATATGCATCTGTTTGTAGCAGAAATGGTTTCTCAAAGTCTGGACTTCTTAAAACAGGTGCTGAACATACTGCATCCTTTATGGCTTGAAAAGCTTCATCACACTCTGGGGTCCATTTCACATTACTGTATTTGGGTACTGTTTCTTTGTGAGTTCAGTGAGGGGAGTAACTAACTCAGCAAAGTTGGGAACAAATCTCTGGTAATAACCAGCCAACCCTAAAAATGACCAGACATGTTTCTTTGTTTTAGGTACAGGGCTGTTAGCTACAGCTTCTATTTTAGAAATCTCTGGTTTGACTTCTCCATTTCCCAACACATAGCCCACATATCTAGTTTCCTGCATGCCCAATGCATATTTAGTAAGATTAATTGTCAGATCTGCATTTCTGATAGTTTGAATAACTGCTCGTAGGTGTTCCAAGTGGCTTTTCCAGTCGGGACTGTACGCAGCACAATAACCAGTGTGAGGGGATAAAATGACATCCATGTACTGCTGGAATGTAGCTGGCACAACATGTAAACCAAAGAGCATGGTGGTGAACTGATAGAATCTGATATGGGTGGCAAATGCAGTTTTATCTTTGGATTCTTTAGCTAAAGGTATTTGCCAGTAACCCTTGGTGAGATTGAGGGTACTGATATACTTTGCACTCCCCAGTCTGTCCACCAAATCATCTATTCTGGGCATAGGATAACTGTCAAATTCTGACACTTGATTAAGTTTCCTGAAATCAAGGCAGATTCTAACACCCCCTTCTTTTTTGTTTACAATTACAGTGGGAGATGACCAAGCACTCCTCGACTCCTCAATGATACCCAATTCTTCCATTTTTTGTATTTCCTTAACCACATCAGCCTTTAACCCCTGTGGCAACCTGTATGACTTTTTCCTAATAGGATGAGTATTCTTTGTCACTATGACGTGCTCAACCCCTTTTGCTCAGCCTGGTACTGTGGTAAAAGTACTGTTAAATGTCTTTAGCACATTACAAATGTCTGCAGTGTGTTCTGAGGTTAAGGAAGCAGTCACCTTTACAGTATCAGCATTTACTGTTTGTTCTAGTCTATCATAAGCTACATCAATATCTTCCTTATCAGTTTCTGGTAAAATCAGCAAGGCAGCTTTTGGCATTTTTTCAACCCATTTCTTGAGGCGGTTTGCATGGTATATCTTAGAAGGATTTTTCTTGTCAGGGGTCTCAATCTCATAGTTAACAGTGCCAGTACATCTAAGAACCCTGTATGGCCCTTGTCACTTCATTAACAACTTATTTGCTGTTGTGGGTAACAGTAGCAAAACCTTTTCACCTGGCTTGAAAAATGTTTCTTTTACCCCATGGTCATAATATACCTTCTGCTGGTTTTGAGCCTCTTCCTGATTACTATGGGCAATTTCAACATATTTTGCTAGCTCCTTTCTTAGAGCACACATATAAGAAGAAATAGATGGTTCTGAGTGGGGTTATCGTCCCACGTTTCTATTATCACATCCAGTGGCCCTCTTGGCTGCCTACCATACAACATTTCACATGGTGAAAACCCTGCTGATGCCTGTGGCACTTCTCTGTAAGCAAAAAGTAGGTAAGGCAAGTAATGGTCTCAATCTTTCCCTTCCCCTTTTACAAACCTTTTTAACATGCGTTTGAAGGTTTGGTTAAAACGCTCAACAAGACTGTCTGTCTGAGGGTAATAAGGGGAGGTTCTTATGGCAGTGATACCTAGCAGTCTGTATAGCTCCTTAAGTAATGCAGCACCAAAATTACTACCCTGATCAGTAATAATTTCTTTAGGTATGCCCACTCTGCTGAAAATTTTGGCTAGCTCTGCTGCAACTTTTGGGGCTGGAACAGTATGCATCGGAACTGCTTCTGAGTATCGAGTAGTATAGTCGCATACTACCAGGATAAATCTAGTACCCTTTTTACTTTTGTCTAAAGGACCAACCACATCCATTGCAATTCTCTCAAAAGGCACATCTATTAAGGGTAGGGGTACCAGGGGCTCCTTGTCTTTTCTAGTGACTGGGGCTCCTTTCTGACACTCAGCACAGGAATTATAATATGTAACTCCCTTAAAATGGGGGTTCCCAAAAGTCTTCCTTGGGCTTGCCTAAATGCCCACTGCCAGGCTGGCATTCTGTGTCCTAACCATTTAAAAGTGTTTGCATGCAAGTGCCCTGTTAGCCTCCGCGCCTGTCTCTTTAAGAGCTGCCTATTTTGTAGTACACAATTAATCTGGGTAGGGGCTGAGTAATTTCAGGCTTGAGTCCCATCTGGGCTGCAGTGTTATTGCTCCATTCTGCCCTCGCTATTTGCAGAGAGGTGGCCCTACTAGAATCTGTAACTGTTTGCTGATTATTTGCTTTAATAGTAAAGATATTGTAGTTTGTCTAACCTTCCTTCCTTTGCAGCATGGACATTTCTGTTAATCACCACCATCTTGGCCCTGGACTGCCTAGTTTGGACCAATCAGTACCTTTGGGGACCCTAAAATGGAGTCTGTCCCCAGGGGTCTTGTTGGAGTGAATTTCTGTAGGAATTGTAGTTTTTAAACTTTGGCGCCTAAATGGAACTGGAGGGGGAGCTCTAGCTGTGACAGACAGATGGATCAGTGAACCAAACCTTTTGGATATCTAGGGAAAGTCCCAAGCTGCCTGTAGCAGAGAGTCAGTCCGAGTTTGGAGTTGAGAGAGTGAACAGCTCGAGATATTCGAGCAGCTGCTCCAGTATAGTCGCATGGGAAACTGGTGGGAAGGCTGTGTTTGGCCTGCCTGCCTCATCTTCCCTTGTGAGGAAGTTCTTTAATTAAAAGAAATCAGACTGTATCCAAAGAAGTTTGAGATCAGAATTACAGAACTGTGACCGCCTTGTTACCTGAAGAGGACTGAAGATTTGCTTCCACGCAATTGGCCTGTCAGGATGTCTGAAACAACCGCAGAGCGTATGGTTTTGCACAGAGACACTGTAATTGCAACCAAACTGTTATTCGAACTGTGGTACTGCTTTTTCTTTACTATAAGTGTGCTGAATGCTGTTAGTGGGTCATGATTTGGTTCCCCACTGCCTGATTGTGTCATGCTGGCTGGAAGCTGCATCCAGCACTACCGGACTGCCATCTGAATTGTTTCACCCAGACTGGACCCTGCCACCTTGGCCCAGCCAGCTGCTCACACCACAGAGAAGAACATCGATGAGAGACCTGCCTGGGGAGCAGCCATCTGCTCAACATCACGAACAGGAACGACAGCATGGTGAATCGTGAGGGCCCTGTTTCTCCTGGCAAACCAACAAGTCATCCTGCAGTCTCCATTTCATCCATCATGTGTCCTGTACTGGGTAGCATGAGTAAACACCAGGGTAGCTCCCTGCAACAACAGCTCAATCAAAGTGTGTCATCTGATTTAATTGTTTTGCTTGATTATCACGAACTGAGCCACCTGGCTCCGGATTACAAATTGTGGGTTACTGTGCATGATTTTTTTTTTCTTTCCACCATTAGGGCCCCGACCAGCTGCAATGCCGGCCTACCCCGGGCAATGCTTCAGGCTAGCCTTTACCAACAACTAGGTGCCCAGAGTGTGTTTGACTGTGTTGTGGGACTCTAAAGTGCATGCATTGTAGCCTCATTAAATCAGGCACTAAGCCAATAAGCCAGATTACACCCCTTCCTTGTTCATTCCCCCTAAATAAATCAGATCTGAATCTTTTTGCACTTAAACTGTTTGTGGTACATCCTTGTACAAATAGCACTGTATTACTATTGTTTGCTGTGTCTAACCTTATTTTACAGGGGGTCTCCAGGGCCGAATTGGTGGAACCAGCCATGGTGGTAAGTGCAACCAGTGTGGGGGCATATCTGCTGTTTGGGGGTTATTGTATCTGTATGCTTAGTACATTGTTTAGGCCACTAGAGGGGAAAGAGGGGGGTAACAGTGTCCCGGAGGGCTGTACCCAGGTCAGCTACACTACCACTAACTCTGTCTTCTGGGTGGAGGCACCCGTTTTCAGTACCCAGGCCCCTTAACCTGCATTTGGTCATGCAGGCAGGGGTAGTAGCCCTTGGGATAGCGCCACCTATGGGTTACAATAGGTAGCAACATCTTCATGAATTCCCGACCAGTAAATTCTATACAGCAATCTGGTGTAACCCCCCTCCAAATGGGGTTCCTAAAAACCTTCCTTGGGCTTACCTAAATGCCCACTACCAGTCTGGTGTTATGTGCCCTGGCAAGTTAAAAATGTTTGCATGTGAGTGCCCTGTTAGCCTCTGTGCCTGTCTCTTTAAGAACTGCCTATTTTGTGGTGTATAATTGATCTGGGTAGGGACCAAGTAGTTTCAGGCTCGAGTCCCATCCAGGCTGCAGTGTTATCACTCCATTCTGCCATTGCTAGTTGCTTAGAGGAAGCCCTACAGGGATATGTGACTGTTAGCTGATTATCTGCTTTAATGATATTTTTATTTTTTTATTTATTTAGTTGTTTAACAGGTATAGCACACTAAGCTGAAAGCTTTTTTACAGGAGTGACCTGGGAGCACAAGGAGGTTAAGTGACTTGTTCAGGGTCACACAGCACGCAAGTGGAAGTTGTGGGATTCAAACCCAGGTCTGGTCTATTGGATGTCACCAGATTTGCAGCTCAGAGCCTTAGACCACTGTGCTATACTGCCTCCAAGTAAAGATACTGTAGTTTGTTGCAGCATGGACATTTCTGTTAATCACCACCATCTTGGTTCTGGACTTCCTATTGGGACCAATCAGCACCTTTGGGACCCTAAAATGGAGTCTGTCCCCAGGGGTCTTGTGGGAGTGAATTTCTGTAGGAATTGTAGTTTTTACAGTTTGGCGCCTGAATGGACCTGAAGGGGGAGCCCCTGCTTTGACAGACAGATGGATTAACCAACCAGAACCCTCTTGGATCAGAAGGAAGTCTGGTTGCTGCCTGCAGCAGAAGAGAGAGTCTGAAGTTAGAGCTGGGGGGTAAACAGCTCAAGTGATTCGAGCAGCTGCTCCTGCGTGTTACGCAGGGGAAATCGGTGGAAAGGCTGTGTTTGGCCTGCCTGCTACCATCTTCATAAGTGAAGAGACCTTGAGCCTGATAATGGACTTCTTCCGAATTTGATGCTTTTGCAATTGGATCCTGATTTTGTGTCAAATGGAATCCTCCTGGAGTAGACCATAGATTTGCCTCAGTGAGATCGGCCTGTCAGGACCTGAGACTGCCACAGAGTGTACGGTTTGCACAGAGACACTGAATTGCAACCGGACTGTCATCCGAACTGTGGTATTTACCTTGCTTTTACTATAAGTCTGCTGAATGCTGACAGTGGGTCGTGATTTGGTTCCCCACTGCTTGAATGTGTCACGCTTGCTGGAAGCTGTATCCAGCACTTACTGGACTGTCTCCGAACTGTTCACCCGGTCTGGGCCTTGCCACCTGGCCCAGACAGCCGCCACGCCACAGAGAACCAACCGAGACGCAGAGACCCCTGGGATTTGGTTTCCTGCTCAACACCACTAACAGGATCGCACCACAGTGCTTCGTGTGGACCCTGCTTCTCCTAGCAATCCAGCACTTCATCCTGAGGTCTCCATTTTGTCCATCCTGCATCCTGTACTGGGTAGCATGAGTAAACACCAGGGTAGCTCCCTGCAGCAAAGCTCAAATCAAAGTGTGCCAACTGATTTAATTGTTGTTGCTAATCATTTTGGGGCTGAGCTGTCTGGCTCCAGATTACAAATTGTGGGTTAAAGTGCATGCATGTTTTCCTTCCATCACAGGGCCCCAACCAGCTGCAACGCCGGCCTACCCCAGGCAGTGCTTCAGGATATCCGTAGTTCCAACTGGGTACCCAGAGTGTGTGTGACTGTGTTACAGGGACCATTGAGTGCATGCCTTACAGCCTGAATTATTCAGATCTCGAATCAACCAAAAGATTCTGCCCCCTTCCTTGTTACTGCCTCTTAAATAATCAGATCTAAATTTTTTTGCATTTAAACTGGCTGCGGTGTACCTCTGTACGAACAGCATTGAAGTACGGTTGGTTATTTTGCTAAATCTTATTTTACAGGGGGTCTCCAGTGCCAAGCCAGCTGAATTAGCCCTGGTGGTAAGTACAACAAGTGTGGGGTTCAAACTGCCATCAGGTGTTAATTGCAATTGTGTATTCTGTGAACCAGTTAGGCCACTAGAGGGAAGGGGGGGGACAGTGTCCCGGAGGGCTGTACCCAGGTCAGCTACGCTACCACTAACCCTGTCCTCTGGGTGGAGGCACCTGTTTTCAGTATCCAGGCCCCTCAACCTGCCTGTGGTCACGCAGGCAGGGGTAGTATCCCTTGGGATAGCGCACCAAGGGGTTACACTAGCAAGGGTGCAATCCCTCCCTGAGCGACCAGCCATAGGACTATCATGTGCTATCTGTAGCAATTCTGTTCTACTCTTCTGTGGTACAACCAATTGTTCTGTCTGTTCCTGTGTCTGAGTTTTAACCCAAACTCTGTACAGTAACCCATTACATTTTTTAAACATTGGTCCACCCTGTTTTGGTTTCACCCCCAGCTGCTTAAAATAACCCTGGAAAGAAACATTGTTAACTTGTTCTGAAAGAAAATCACAATCAGTGATCAGTTTAGTTTCAGCATTTTCATATTTTAACCCTTCAAGTAAGCTCTCACTACTCTGGTTGAAAAAATTTTGTGGCGGCCGCTGATCCACAGCTCTCCATGGAGTGTCGCTGATGCAGCCCGCTCCCACTGTGTTCCTTCACTCCCTCCATGCAATTCTTGTCTGTTTCCCTCGCTATTTGGCTTCTGCCCTTGCCGACCCTGACCAAAACAGTCGATACTCTTGCAACTCCTCCGAATGCCAAGAAAAGTGAAAACCCCTATCTGCAACAGCAGCACAGAACAAAAGTAATGGTTTCAAAATTGCAAACTAGGAAACTGCTCTGTATGGTGGCCAGTAGGGGACATGCTTGCTCAGAGTCAACCGGGCCTCTGGTTGCAATTTAAAAACAAAACCCAAATAAAACTAAAATAAAGCAAATAAAAAAAAAAATAAAGTGTTTGTGTGTTGGGGAAGAGACACAATAGGGAGGAGAGAGACATACACCAACGCGCTTTACTCACTCTTAATCAAACCAGTGACTTGCTGTGGCAGTGGGTATTAACAATATATGGAGAGGGGAGGATAGTGGGGATTAACAGTATGTGAGAGTGGAAGGACAACCTGACCAGTTTCTGTTTATGTGTTGGGGGGAGGGGGGCACAATGCACTGTACATCATGCAGTACAGAAAGTACCTAAATAGGGGAACTATTTTACTACTTGAGGTATTAAAACGTCAGAATTTTAAAATGTTTTACCATGTTTTTTATTCTTTTTTTTTCTTAAATATTTACTTGGGGAGCCCACTTTATAAGTGCAATAAGACACTCTGAGGTGTCAGTTATGGCCTGAGAAGAGCACTTCCCAGGTGATAAAGGCAATCAGCGCAAGCACCTCATGCCTCATAACACATCTGGGGTGTGCTCTTATCAGGCCATAACCCACACCTCATTGTGTCTTATTGCTTGCTTAGTTACTCATAGTGAAGTGCTTAAACTCTTAAGGAAACTCAAAGCTGAAGGCTCAGCGGGGTATGATAAACTGGATCCTATTCTTCTAAAACTAGCTGGCCCTGTTATAGCAGCTCCAATAGTAATGCTCTTCAATAGATCCCTCCTAGAAGTGAAAATTCCAGCAAAATGGAAGGCAGCTCTGGTAGTGCCTATACATAAGGGTGGCATTAAAGAACCAGTAGAAATTTGCCATTCTGTCTCTTTCCTCTGCTCACTAGCCAAAGTGCAAGAGAGATTAGTCTGTAATAAAAGTCAAGACTGTGGAACTGGAACAACTTGGTTTGCTCACAGATAGGCAACATGGGTTCGGAAAACATCATGGAACTGACACAGCTCTGGTCAGGTTGACCACAGATATATATAGGGCCATGGATCAGGAGCATAAACCTAGTGCTGTCTTTATTGACCTCACTGAAGCCTTCAATCTAGTGAATCACAGTTTCCTCCTGAATGAACACAATCTAGGACTGTGTGGTCTGTCTGTTCAGTGGGTAACTGACTTCCTGGCTAACAGATCACAGCTAGTAAGATGGAAAGGTGTTTTATCAGGTCAGTGTACAATTACTGATGGTGTTCCACAAGGCTCAATACTTGACCCATGTTTATTCTTCCTGTTTGTAAATGATATGTCAGAAAATGGCGGTGGGGTGAAGCTTTTGCTCTACACAGATGATGCTGTTCTCTACCAAAGCTCCAGTAGCATTAACATTATTAATGCTGAGCTCACCTTAAGACTTTAGCATGCTGAAAGCTTTGTTCACAAGCAACAAATTAATCCTAAGCTAAAGAAGAAGAAAGCTATCCTATTTGGCCCAAGGCACCAAAGTGCAGCCCAGCAGAACTTGCTAACATAGAAACATAGAAGTAGCAGATAAGGACCTCTTGGCCCACCTAGTCTGCCCTATTTTCCCTACCTACTGTGCCACTGGAGACCGTACTTCATCTCTAGTCTGTTCACCCCTTGCCTTAATTCTAAGGTCCCCTTGGGTCTATCCTATGCATGCTTGAATCCTGTCACTGTTGTAGCACCCACCACCTCCACTGGGAGGCTGTTCCAGGCATCCATCACCCTTTCCGTGAAGGAGTATTTCCTCACATCTCCTCCGAGTCCCCCCCAGCTTCATACCATGACCCTTTGTCCTTGAGCATTGTTTTCTACGTAAAATGTTACCCTCCTGTACCTTATTAATACCAGCAAGGTATCTGAACATTTCTATCATGTTCTCCCTTTCCTTTATTTCTTCTAGAGAGTACATATTTAATTTCTTGAGTCTTTCCTCATAGGGCTTTTGATGCAGGCCCTGCACCATTTTGGTTGCCATCTTCTGTACACCTCCACCCTATCTATGTCCTTCTGGAGATGGGACATCCAGAACTGGACACAGTGCTCGAGGTGAGGCCTCACCATCTGATCTATACAGTGGTAACACTACCTCCCTCTTTCTGCTGGTGATACCCCTCCCCATGCAACTGAGTATCCTGCTACTTTCCCCACTGCCTTATCACACTACTTTGCTACCTTCAGGTCATCAGAAATGATTACCCCCAGGTCCTTTTCCTGTTTTGTGGTTGCCAATACCTCTCTGCCCAATTGGTACGTTGCTCCCGGGTTTCTGTGGTCTAATGCATGATTTTGCACTTTTTTGCATTAAACCCAGTTGCCAAACCCTTGACCAGTCTTTCAACTTTTTTTAGATCGTCCCTGATCCCCCACCCTGTTGCAGATTTTTGTGTCATCCATGAACGAGCATGTTTACTGTAAGGGCTCTGAAGCCAGCCAGCATTTTCTGCTTTTCTGCATTTTTGCTTTTCTAGTTTGGGAGAATCTGGAAGATTTTAAGCTCTGTGACTTATCTGCTGTGTCCGGATAAGTTTTAAATGTTTTAATTTTTAGTTAGAAGTAGGTGTAGGTTACAGTTGTTAGGTAGGGTCGGGCAGTGAGGAAAGCACAGGAGTCAGTGTTTTTATCTTTAGAGAGGTTCTGTGATGTGTCATGCTGTGAATTTTGCTGGAAGCACAGAGTACAGAGTGTAGAGCTGGAAGCTTGCAAAATCAGTAAACCATTGAAAACCTTACCTCTGCTGTGGACTGTGACTTGTGTCTTATTTGGGAGCTTGGTTGGGAGGATTGAAAGATTGGAGTGCATTGTAATCCATTGCTCAGGGGAAAAGCCGCAGGAAGGAGCTAGTCAGTGGACAAGTGACGGCTACGGAAGGAGTGGAAGAGCAGAATAGCTGTGAACTTTGGGGGTAACCGACGAAGAGCGGAGGTGAGAGCTCCGCTGCTTCCTGGGAAAACCCCAATTGTTTGCCGCTGTATTGACCAGACTGGGATCTGTGTGCTGGTGTCGAAAGGGAACAGCTCAACTGTGACCAGAGTCTCCAGCTGCAGGGTAGGCTTTGTGTGAGCCACGGCTGTCCTCATCAGTCTAAGTGTGTGAACTACGTGGTTTGGATTACCCTGGATACCTCTTTATGCCTGCTCTCAAACTGAATGCAGTAATATATCACCCCGAACACCGGTGAGAGCAGTGTTTGTTTGCTGCCTCAGACAGTTGGTGGCAGCCCCCGTGGATGGTAAGAATTCCTTTCTTTTGGATATGAACTGACTGGACATAGTCTTACCTCAGTTCTGGTGAGAGAAGTTCCAGATTACATTGTGTTAAGGCTGTCTCTTCTCTGTACTTTTTATTTACTAGTCCCAGCAGTCTAACTATTATTATCTGGGAAGTGCAGTGGTGTGAGCACCGTTCCTTTTCCCCTTCTTTCCTTTTAAAACTGGTTTTCTGCTTAAACTGTACTAAGGATTGATTGCCTACCGGTGCCGGAGTTTTTAGGTTTTCCTCATCATTTGAAATAACTGTCCTGGACATTTGTGACTCCTAACAGGAATAGAACTTTATCTCACAGCACTTTGCTCTTTGCTGGATTCTCCTGTTTTATTCTGGTTTATTGTACTTGGTTGTTGATGGGTGGAGAGGGTTGGAAGAGTGATAAGGGTGTTGAGTTAGTGTGTGGCTGTGTTGTGACTGTAGTTAGAGAATTTGACATTATGTTTATGTTAGTTAGTGTATGGCTGTGGTGTGCATGTGATTAAGGTTTTTTTTATTAGAGAGTGCCTGGTGAATGTATAATTAGTTTAGGGTTTCTCTTCCTTTTGTCTTGGCTGGACAAATTTAAGAGGTTTTATTATAGTTTAAGTTGTAGGAAAGTGGAAAATGTGTATACTGTAGGTCTTGGGTCCCCTCGTACGTCTATGTTGCATCCCTTCTGCATGACCTCCACCCCTTTGTGGATGTCCCCCTCCCACGGGTTGCAGTGAGATGGTGCTGGGACATGGGCATTGAGAGGGGGGTGGAAGAGAATGCGGCGGGGTACTGCTAGCATAGTGGAGGCGAATAATATCAGAGTGGTGTGGAATGGGAGGCCCCCCAGAGTTAGGCAGAGCCTCGAGAGGGGCCCTGTTGGCTTGGTTCCTGTCCCCAGGGTTCCCACCGGGCTGCACAGGCAGGTAGCTAGAGGGCGACAGTCTCTGCTAGTCCCCTTCGGGCAGTGCTATGCAATGCCAGATTGATGGGGAACAAGACTGCTGTTATGGTGGACTTGATTTCATTGGGCAACCTGGCTTGCATTACTGAGACCTGGTTGGGAGATGACCCTGGGCCAGTTTTGGAAGCATCGGTCCCCACCGGGTACTCTGTGGTACACTGTCTGAAAAGGGAACACGGGCGGGGGAGTGGCCATCTGTTTTAGATCCAGCTTGAGCTTCTTCGTGCACCCAGTGGATTCTACCTCGTCGTTTGAATATGTGGCAGTGCGTGAGGGTCCAGGTGCAGGTTGTAGGATTCTCCTCATTTATCGTTCTCCGGGATGGGGGGGATTTCCTGCAGGAGGTAGCAGACTTCATTGCCGACAGGGTGTTGGAGTCCCCTAGATGGTTAATTCTGGGGGATTTCAATGCCTGGATCAATGATGAATCCTTGCTTTTTGGTTATGAACTCCTCCAGATGGTGACATCTCTGAGACTGATACAGATGTAACCCCCCTGCCAAAATGGGGCTTAACTTGCCAGCAGCTCCTGTTTCCAGCCTCTCTCCCGAGCGCCTCATGGTGCGGCCTGCATTTTATTTCCCCAGTTCCCTGGTCCTTTTCTGCCCTTCTGGTGCCCCAGTCTAGCCCAAAAGTAAAATCCAGCCCTCCGGGGCTCGAGAGGCCACAACCGTGATCACCCACTTAAAGCCATGCCCTTGGGGCAGCAGAGATCATGCAGGTGCAAGCGGTGCTTTTGAACTTCAACCGCTTGAGATTGCGGTCATTCTCAAGAGTGTTCCATTGGTCCTGGGATCTCTGTTAGATAAATGGGACCCGGTGACCATGGACAGCCCCTGAGTGGCCACTTTCATTAAAATTAAGAAAGATCCACAAGGGAATTTCGATCGGGGCTCATAAATATTCATGAGCCTGAGACCCGATCTATTTAAATATTCATGAGGGTCTGTCTGCCCTCAGGGAAGCTTGTTCTCGGCTGCGGCCATAAGGAAAAGAACAATGTTTAAATAAATATTATAACTGCAGTGTATGTTATGGGAAAATAATTGTAAGGGGGAAAGTGTTTAAAATAAATAAAATGCTTTAATTCTGGCTGTACCAGACTAATTTTGGGACTCAGAGTAACAGCCTGTCTGCTGCTGCATGTCAGGGAGCTAAAATATTGGCAGCTGCGACAGGATAGTGGACTGAGCAAAATAAAAAATCTGTGCAGTGACAGCAAGTACACCACCAGGGCTAGCGGACTGTGGGTCACTGGGGGCAAATATTGAAATATTTCTGGCTGCACCAGGACATTGCTTGAGACTGTACATATTCTGCTTTAGAGACAATGGGTTTAGCAGCCATTGCAAAAGCAGCCACAGCCAATCGGAAAGCCAGGATAATAAAGCCAGGACTTGTAGGACATTAACCAAAGCTCATGGGCAAATGCCAAGAGCTCATGTGGAACTGCAGGGACCTAATTCTAGGTGCCAAAACAGCAAACCAACTGTGCATTGAGTGAGGTTCATGCATGACTCATTTTTGTGACTGACAGTCCTTCCAGCCAATCAGAAGCCAAACAACCAAAAGCTTCAGCCAATCAGGAGCCTCAGGAGAGCCCTATAAGAGACTGTGTTTTCCAGGATTTTGCCAGATCGAGAGAGAGATTTGCGCGAGAGCCGCCCACAGGCGTGGGTGCTCAGGCCCCCAGCAGAATAAATGGGCTTGATAATCCAGCTGAGCCCCTCCATCCAGTAGGGGTTTTTCTTAATTTATTGCATTTAAGTTTGAAGTAATTTAGTTAATGTTGAACCAGCTAGCTTGGGGGTTGCCAGAATTTCCCCTAGGTGCTAGCCCTCCCTTCCACATCAGGGAAAGATGTGGACCTGAAACAGATGACATCAAGCAGCTGTGAGAGAGCTGAACAACCTCAGTTGTGAGAGAACTGAAGATCATCAGGAGCCTTCATAGCAGGGATTGACCGTAAGGAGCCTGAGTAAGTACTCTTGTACCACCTGCTGCAAGAAAGAAAGCAATCTTGGTAAATCTGGGCCATCTTGCCCAAGTGACTGTTCAAGTGACCATGTTCCAGGGTCTGCACCCTACAGCTGTGCATATCCCTAGCCCAGTATGGGTGGACCACTATTGAATT
Source organism: Neoceratodus forsteri (assembly GCA_016271365.2). NCBI lineage: Eukaryota > Metazoa > Chordata > Ceratodontiformes > Ceratodontidae > Neoceratodus > Neoceratodus forsteri. The sequence continues at coordinate 1,738,437,243 of CM057449.1, forward strand.
TGTTTCTGCTAATTTGTGACTGTCTATTGGGTCTGCACCCTACGGCTTCATATAACCTTAGCCCAGCATGGGTGGACCTCTATTAAAGTGTTTCTTCTGATGTGAGACTTTCCATTGGTTTGGCACCCTACTGCTGCATATAACCACCTTAGCCCAGTGTGGGTGGATCTCTTTAGTAGAGCTGTTTGATGACCGTGTCTGTTCGGGGGGGGGTACCCAGTGAGAGCCCCAGACAAACTAGTAAATATGCTGAAATGTACTTATGTTGATTCTCTGGTCGAGATGTCCTGTGGAGCCACCAGTCATAGCCACACTGCCACACTAATGGACTGAGACCCGAAGTTCAGTTGGACTGGCCGATACAATCTGGAAATGACAGTTTTCCACCCTTCCTAATTATGTCTTAAGATATAAATGTACTGGGATGTGACAAACATATGAATGTGCTGAATATTCAGGATTGCCAATTCATGTTCCAACCAATGTAACCAGGCTGGTTACCTCCATCTGAATTGTCCACTGCTGCAAGCAGGGCAATCCCTGCTCCACTGCCAAAAGCAGGGCACCCCTGCACTTCTGCCAAAAGTCGAAAGTTGTTGTTGTTACTTTGTCTTCTAAGTTAATCCTTTCATCTTTAAAAATTAATGCCGGCCAATGCCACAAGCTGCAACATCCACCAGACCTGCAACTATCCAGGTCTTTGGTAACTGGGTACCGAGGGTGTGGTGTGAGATTGTGGGGTTTCATACATGTCTGGGAACTGGTACCAGTGGTGGGAAAATGAAATGTGTTCCGTCTGATTTGAAGCAGTTTAGATAGCTAGGGCTCTGGTTATCATTCTGGTTAATAAAATGTAATTTCTTTTCTGCTTAGTCTGGTACTTACCCAGCTAGAAGGTTTTCACCAGCACAAACCAGATCAGTTGTACATTGTGTAAATATTAGAATCAATGCATAATTCTTTTCCTCCTGTTTCCCCATCCTAACTCCTATGTCCCCCCAAATAAATATTATTGTTACTGTTTTCTGCAAATGGTTGTTGTGAGCATATTATTAGAGAGAGTCTTTAATTACCAACTGTCTGAAATGTAGGGAACTGTATTTTGAGTCATGTTTTGGGGTGGCAAAAGATAACAGTGGGTGGTATGACATCTTAGGGGACTGTACCAGGAAACAGCTAGCCCACTTTAAAGTATACTCTGAGTGGAGGCACTGCGCATTATAGAATCTAATAGAAAAGCACCAGTCTAATGTAAGTTTGGAAACACAAACCCCTCAGCCTACATCTCACGCAGTAGGCAGGGGTGCAACTCTAGGAGTAGCACCACCTAGGGGTTACACAGGTAATTACCTCTGTGACCCACCAATATGGCCACACCTTGGACCTGGTATTCTCACTGGGGCTTGATGTTACTGGCATCAAGATTGATCGGTTCTTTTCTCCGATCACTGCATGGTGGTGTCCTTGTTTGGGACCCCCCCAGAGAGTCCTCCCCTGTGGAGATGATCTGGTATCGCCCTTTAAGGGGATTGTCCCCAGATGGACTTTTGGCAGTAGTAGATTCTTCTGGCATGAGTACTGCCTCTGCAATTGGCATGGGTGAGGCAGTGGCAGCCTATCATGGGGCTGTTACCAAGGCACTTGATGCCATCGCACCAGTCCTTATGTGACCCAAGTCTTCTTGCTTGAGACCCCCATGGTTTAATGGGGCTCTCAAGGAGATGAAGACTAAGGGTCAGAAGTTGGAGCATTGCTGGTGGAGGACCCAGTCCTTGGAGGACAGACTGGTCCTGAGAAATTATTACAGTGACTATCAGGGGGTAATCAACTATAAGAAGGCAGAATTCCTGTCCAGGGAGATTGCCGCTGGGAAGAATAGACCAGTTCAGCTATTTCGGACTGTGGACAGGCTGCTACGTCTAGTCTGTCTACAGAAGGCATCCTTAGGATGGCAGAGAAAGGGGAGATATTGCTGATGGGGGACCTGAATATGCCAGATGTTAACTGGAGCACCTTTGCTGCAGCCACATCAAAGAGCAGGGCCATTCTCGATACTCTACAGGGGGCATGCCTCGGACAACTAGTGTTGGAATCCACTTGGGAGGGAGCAATCTTAGACCTGATACTCTAAAATGGGGACGGAGAGAGGATCTCAGATCTAGAAGTGGGTAGCCATCTGGGAACAAGTGACCACCAAACAGTGTGGTTCACAATAAACTCAGCTGTAGAGTCAAGCCATACAAAAGTGAAGGTACTGGACTTCAGGAGGGCTGATTTTGTCAAAATTGGAGAGTGCCTCAGAAAAGCACCAGCAAACAGGCAAGAAGGAGGGGTGGAGCAAGAAGGAGGGGTGGAGCAACAATGGGGAAACATCAAAACTGCCACAGAGACAACAAGCCTTTGTGTGAAGCAAATAAATTCAAAACTAAAGAAAAAACCACTATGGTTCTCAAAAGACGTGGCAAGGAAGGTTAGGGAGAAAAAGATAGCATTCAGGAAGTATAAGGAAACACAAAAGCAGCAGGACAGAGAACTGTACCAGTTAAAGCAGAAGGAAGCGGGGAAGGCAGTCAGAATAGCAAAGGCCCAAACCGAGGAAAAGATAGGCAGCCAACTCGGTTAAGAAGGGGGTTAAAACCCTTTATAGACATATTAGGGAGCAAAGAAAGACAAAGGGAGGGAACTAAGTCTGAATAAAGAGGGTGGGTGGGCAGAGAGGGACAGTGAAAAAGCAGGAATACTGAACGTATACTTCTGCTCAGTATTCACAAAGGAAGAGGAGGTGGAGGTACCTAATCTAGTCAATAGAAGCATTCTGGATAGGGGGGGTCGACATCAGTCCTTTCACAGAAGAAAGGGTTCTGAAAGAACTCCTAAAACTGAAGGTGGACAAAGCAATGGGGCCTGAGGGGATTCACCCCAGAATTCTAAAAGAACTAAGGGGAGAACTAGTAACCCCATTGACTACCCTTTTTAACAAATCATGGGAGGATGGAGTGGTACCTGAGGACTGGAGGAGGGCAGATGTGATTCCCCTTCACAAAAGTGGGAGCAAGACAAAGGCAGGAAACTACAGACCTATCAGTTTGACCTCAGTGGTAGGGAAAATGATGGAATCACTTCTGAAGGAAAGAATTGTTGAGTACCTAGAGGCCGGTGGGGCACAGGACCCAAGGCAGCATTGATTCACAGCAGAACGGTCATGTCACATGAATCTTATCAATTTCTTTGACTGGGTGACCAAAGTAGTAGACCAGGGAGGTGCTGTGGACATGGCCTACGTAGAATTTAGCACGGCATTTGACACAGTCACGCACAAAAGATTAATAAACAAATTAGCCAGCCTGGGAGTGGGTCCCAGGGTGGTAGCCTGGGTAAAGCATTGGCTGGACAACAGAACACAGAGGTTAATAGTAAACGGAGTCCACAGTGAAGAAGGGGGGTTAATTAGCAGGGTACCACAGGGTTCAGTACTGGGTCCGGTCCCTTTTAATGTCTCATTGCAGAGGGACTGGAAGGAAAAGTATGTCTCTTTGCAGACGACACAAAGATCTGCAACAGGGTTGATACACAAGGTGGGGTGGAAAGGATGAGAAGGGACTTGGCAAGGTTAGAGGAGTGGTCAAATGTTTGGCAGCTTAGATTCAATGCAAAGAAGTGCAAAGTAATGTACCTGGGATACTAAAACCCAGGGGAAGAATACACAATGGGGGGTGAGATACTGACAACAACAAATATGGAAAGAGACCTGGGGGTAGTTATATCAGATGACCTAAAGGTGGGCAAGCAATGTGAGAAGGCAGTAAGGAGGGCTGGGAGGCTACTGGGATGCATAGGGAAAGGCATCACCAGTAGAAAACAGGAAGTTGTTATCCCTTTGTACAGTTGGTGAGACCCCATCTGGAGTACTACATGCAGTTCTGGAGACCCCATCTCTGCAAAGACATAGACAGGGTGGAGGCTGTCCAGAGGAGGGTAACTAAAATGGTGCAGAGTCTGCACCAGAAGACATACGAGGAGAGACTAAAGGAGCTTAATATGTATACCCTCGAGGAAAGGAGGGAGAGGGAGGACGTGATAGAAACTTTCAAGTACCTCAAGGGAATCATCAAAGTCCAAGAGGGTAGCATCTTTCAGAAAAGAGATGTGCAAGAACAAGGGGCACAATCTGAAGATAGAGGGGGACGGCTCAGCGGTAATGTGAGGGAAGCATTTTTTCACAGAGAGGGTTGTAGGATGGCTGAACAGCCTTCCTGAGGAGGTCATGGAGTCAAAAACAGTGGGGAAATTCAAGAATGAATGGGACAGATATAAGGCAATTATTGTGGGGGGTAGGAGGAAGTAGGCTGTTGGTTAATTAGGATCTGCAGCTTATCCATTAGGTAGGGAAATGAGAAGACTAGGTGGGCCAAGCAGTCCTTATCTGCCATCATATTCTATGTTTCTAAGTCAAAAAAAGTATTTTTGATCGTGATGTGCAAAGAGTTTGCTCTATTCTTCTCAGACAGGGTTGCCTCCATTCTGGCTGGGCTCGCCCCAGTGGGGTAAAACTTGTCCTGCAGTGGTCAGCCTGGTCCAAGCAGAGGTATTCCAATTGTCTGGGAGGAATTTTGGCTGGTTGAGGAGGCTGAGGTCATTGAGGTGATTTTGAAGCTGTGGCCCACATACTGTGAACTGGACCTTGGTTTGACCCATCACCTAGTGGGAGGGGGCAAGGCCATTGTTCCAGTGTTTGCCAGGATAGTCCAGTGCTCACTGTCAGAGGGGTGCTTCCCCGGCATCTTGAAGGAGGCAATAGTGAGGTCCCTTCTGAAGAAACCATCGCTCAACCTGGACATCCTGGTGAATTATAGACCTACCTACAATCTCCCATTTGTAGGGAAGGTTGTCAAGAAAGTAGTGGCTCTTCAGCTCGAGGCACACCTCTCAGCCTTTGATATCTATGAGCTGTTCCAGTCCGGCTTCAGAGCTAGGCATAGCACTGAGACAGCATTAGTTCGGGTGCAGAATGACCTCCTCAGGGTGAGGGATAGAAGAAAATGGTCAGTTCTTGTTCTCCTCGATCTGTCCTCAGCATTTGACACTGTGGACCACATTGTGCTATTAGATCACCTTAGTGTGTATTGTGGACTCACCAAAACAGTCATCAAATGGTTTGAGTCCTTTCTCTCAAAAGGAGGCAAAGAGTGGTGATGGGGAATTTCTCCTCTTCCTCGAAGCCCCTGTCTTGTGGCATGCCTCAAGGTTCGATCCTTTCACTGATGTTGTTTGTGGTGTACATGCTGCCCCTGGGAGAGCTCATTAGGCAATACAGTCTGGGGTTCCACTGCTATGCAGATGATACCCAGCTGTACTCGTCATTTGCCTCTGGAACTGGAAATGCTGTTGAAGTGCTAAATAAATGCCTGGCTGAAATTCAGGATTGGATGTCCTCTGACTGGTTGAAGCTGAACCCCGATAAGGTGGAAGTACTAGTGATTGAGCCTGGACGACGGCATGATGGGGAGGCTTCTGGAGTGGTAACAGGTTTGGTCATGGGATCTATCCTTTTGATGGCCTCCCCCAGGGTGAAAAATTGGGATGTTATCCTTGATGACAGATTGACTCTGGAAGCCCAGGTGTCCTTTGTCATCAAAAGTGGGTTTTACCACCTAGGGAATATTGCCCAAATTAAACCCCCAATTCTTCCCAAAGACTTGCCATCACTGGTATATGCTTTCGTGACCTCCAGGCTGGACTACTGTAATGCTCTGTACTTCGTGGTCAATGGAGGGACCCTCCTCCGACTGCAGCTAGTGCAGAATGTGGGGGCCAGGCTGCTGGTGGGCCTACCAAAGTTCTGCCATGTGACCTTGGTCCTGTGGGTTCTGCACTGGCTGCCTGTCTGGTGGTGGATCCTCTTCAAGGTGGGCTTGCTCACCTATGAGGCCCAATAGGGTCTGGGCCCAGGTTACCTGTCTGACCTCCTAACTTCAGCCATCCCAGTACATTCCCTCTGCTCCTACACTGAGGGCCTCCTGGCAATTCCAAGGGCCAGGCTGAAAACTTCAGAGGATCGCTCCTTCAAGGAGGCCAGCTCGGCCCTCTGGAATTTGCTGCCAAGATCTTTAAGGGAGGCCCCAATGGTGGAGGCATTTAAAGGGGGCCTGCAGATCTATCTTTTTAAGAAGGCATTTTATGATAATTTATAACTGATTTTATATATATATATCTGGTTTTAGTAATTATAAGAATAGTGTTTGTACTGTCCGAACCTTGCCTTTGATGGTAAGGGCGCCCAGAGCCTCTGGGATTGGGTGCCAAAATAGAAATAAAGTATTACTTACTTACTTACTTTCCTTTCTAGCCTTCCTGCATGTCGCTAATGAAGACTCTGAAGAGGATGGGGCATTGAACTGATTCCTGTTGCACCCTGCTGGTTGCCTTGCCTTCTTCAGAGTGAACACCATTTACCACTACCCTCTCACTCCTGTTGCTTAGCCAACTTCTTGTAGGCTGCCCAGCTTGCTCACCAGTCTTCTGTGTGGAACAGTGTTGAAGGTCTTACTGAAATCCAGGTAGGCCACGTCCACCCTTCGAGCCTGATCTACTTCCCTGGTCACTCAGTCAAAGAACTCTATCAGGTTTGTCTGGCAAGATGTCACCCCCATGAAACTATGCTGTCTTGGATCCTGTAATCTACTGGTTACAAGGTATTCCTGAATCCTTTCCTTCAGTAGTGATTCTATTATTTTACCCACCACTGAAGTCAGGCTGACAGGTCTGTAATTTCCTGCCTCCTCCATATTACATTTGTGAAGTGAGACCACATCTGCTCTCCTCTAGTCCCCCGGAACTTCCACCATATCTAGTGATAGGTTGAATAGGGCTGTCAGAGGTGCTAAACATTAATATAAGTCATGGTTCTCCCATTGAGGTTGTGGAATCCATAAAATACCTAGGAATTTACCTGGACCAAGAATTGTCACTTAGACCCCATGTTGAGCATTTTTTTTCCCAATTCTGTTTCTGCTCCTGATCTCGGGGAACTCTCTCTGGCTGCCCCATTCGCTGTTGACTCTACCTCCCTGTCTGAAGCCTCTCGCCAGGCCCAGCCTGACCAGCAAATTCCCCCGGCTCTGAACCCGCCAAGGTGGGGCAGCTGATGCCCTGGCACTCTATCTAGAATCTAACCCACCAGCTGGGGTCAGAAGGGCACCCTGGTCGAGGAGCCTGACCACGGGAGTGTGGTCTTCAGCCCTGGGGGAGCCTTCACCTATCCGCGAGACAGGGAATTTTCCTGTGATTGCTCCTCTCCTCTCCCTCTCCCAGAGCTCAGATGTGCAATGACGTCCTCTGATGTCCACCTCAGCTCTGTCCCACTACTTCAGCTCTAAGCTTGTGCAGTGCCTCCGGCTTTCACTGGAGCTGCTGCTGTGCCAGGTGAGCCCTGGATCCCTCCCCAGAGAGAGGAGAGCAATCCTTTGGATGCTCAATACTCTCTCCCCTGCCAACCCCCGGCGCTCGAGCTCATTCCCGAACTTGGGTCGCCGGCGTGGTGCGAGGTAAGGAGTCCAGCACCTCAGCCCTCTGCACCATCAGGCTGGCCCATGTTGAGCAATTAAGCAAGTCGATGCATCAAAAAATTGGGCTGCTCTATCGCTTCACTTACAACATAACCCAAGAATCTAGACTGGCGATTGCAAGTGCAACACTACTTACCATACTGCTGTATGGTGCCCTGATACTCAGAGCTGCTGGGGCAACAGAAATGCAAAAACTCAAATTATTCTAGCATAGAGTTGCTCACCTTGCAACAGGGTCCCCAAATAGGGAGCATTATTGTAGGGCACTAAAGTTACTCAGTTGGCCCACACTGGTGGGCAGACTAGATTACTCCCTACTCAGCTTACCATTAAAAATTAGTAAACGACCCTGCACTGCCCAACCTGAGGAACATTTTCTGGTCCTCCATCCACACACTATTAGAAGTTCCACAGGTGAGGTCCAATGTAATGGAAAAATCCTTTGCCAACCTAGCCACATCACTATAGAGTAATCTTCCACTCTCTGCCTCCCTCCCTCCCTCCCTTCAAGATTGCTCATCCCTTGGGGGATTCAAGAAATGGCTAAAGACTTCCTATGAGAGAATAATACAGTATATGCAACTGTCTTCGTTGAGATGGTCTTTCCTCCCTAAAAGTTTTCTTTTGCCTTTATTCAGCACTTGACATACCTCCTGTAACTGTCCACCTCATTTGAAAGCGAACACTTGCCTGGCCTCCCTCAAACTGTAATCATATCTTCCATATGTATTTGGTTCTAAATCTGTGTAATACTGATTCTATGTACCTCTTTTCTGCAAGTTAATACCCTAGTGCTATCTCCAACTACTACTGTATGTTTAAAGTTTGTTCTGTCTTCACAAAGAAAGACAGTGGGCCCCTGCCTGAAACTGGCATCAGTGTGGCTCTCAGGAACATTCCTGAAATGAGGCAGCTAGTATTTACCAGAGAAATGGTCCAGAAAGGGCTTGAAGCCTTAAAGGTAGATAAAGCCCTAGGGCTAGGTGGGATGCACCCAAGGGTTTTCAAGGAATTGGCTGCAGAATTGGCTGAATCCCTAGTACGGCTACTCAATAGTTCAATTCAGTCAGGGGCAGTTCCAAAAGACTAGAGGGTAGTGGACATAGTCCCGCTACACAAAGAGGGGGAGCAAGTAGCAACTGGGGAATTACAGAGCTGGCAATCTTACCTCAGTAGTAGGTAAACTGACGGAGTCACAGATCAAAGAGGACCTTGTGGACTACCTAGAGAGCAATGGGCTACAGGATAGTAAACAGCATGGATTTGTGACAGGGTGGTCTTGTCAGACCAACCTGATAGTTTTCTTTGACTGAGTGGGTAACAAGGGTAGTAGATAACAGCCATGCTGTGGATTTATTGTACTTTTATTTCAGCAGGGCTTTCAACTTGTTGCCACACAGAAGATTGCTGAAGAAGCTGGAGGACCTGGGCATGGCTAGGGACATAGTAAGATGGGTATGAAACTGGTTGAAGGAGAGACAGCAAAGAATGGTGGTAAACAGGATCAAATCAGAAGAGAGGGAGGCCCTGAGTAGGGTACCCCAGGGATCTGTTTTGAGTCCTGTCCTCTTTACTATATTCATTAATGACACTATAGAAGGCATTCAGAACAAGTTGTGTGTCTTTGCAGATGGCTTACAGCTATGTGATAGGGTAGATAGCAATGGAGGGATCAGGGAGATGCAGAAAGAGCTACAAAGTCTAGAGAGGTGGTCTAATGTTTGGGAGTTGAAATTTAATGCCAATGCAAGTTTGTTTATTTATTTTCTTTGAGAGGCACACTGAGCCAAGGCTTGATTCCAGGTGTGACCCGTGTGAAGGGGAAGGGAGAGTACAGCTTCAAAGACTAGGCAGATTATGAAATTATAAGAGAAATAACATGAAGTGCATAAATAAGTTGAGTGCAGTACAGACAGTAAGGCCAAACATTGCAACTGGGTGCCAATAAATAGCATACAAAAATCAAAAACAATGGTGCTAAATACGGTAAATTCAAAAAGTCCAGGGAACCTGGATAATGGGTGGCTGAAACCAATGCTTAGAGGTGTGTTTGGGCAGAGTAAGGAAGGGTTCAGGAAGGGAGTTGACTGGAACTAGGCAGAGGAGGAAGAAGTTGTAGTGGGTATGTGAGGAGGGAGGGAGGGAAGGAGAGAGAGAGAGAGAGAGAGAGAGAGAGAGAGACAGAAAGAGAGAAAGAGATGGATGGAGGAGGGGAACTGATTCCAGAGGGAGGAGAGACTGCATGAGTAAGCAGATTTTCCAGCTGAGGAGTGAGGGTTGGGGAGGGAGAAAGCACATGGGTCCCTGGAGCACATGGATTAGGAGATGGAGAAAGAGGAGGGGATGGGGAAGAGGAGATGGGATAAATAGGAGGGGAGGGACCCAAACCAACATTCAGAGAACAGGAAAGCACAGCGGAACTTGTGACATGTGGGAAGCAGGTGGATGGATAGAGAGAGATAAAGGGAGCAGTGGTGGTTCAAAAGGTAAGTTTGTAGCAAAGTGGGAGGAGGTGTTGCAGGGGGTGTCCAATCTGGCCTGGGAAGTTAACAGGGTAGTGCCATAGATCACAGCTGCATAGTCGAAGATTGGGAGAACCATTTTGAGGACTAACTCCTGGCAGACCAGCAGAGAGAGGCATTCCTTGTTGTGGTACAGGGCACCGAGTTTGGGGAGGAATTTGGCATGGATGACATTAATGTGAGCCAGAATGTTAAGTCATACACTGAGGTTCTTAAAGTTTGGGCCAACCTCAATTGGTGAGCCACCTAGCATGGGGAAAACAAGGAGGGTGTTGGGTGCTGGGCCAATCTCTGGCACCTTCAGAGCCGTGGATCATGTGCCCCAAAATGAAGGGGGAAGTGACTGGCTTACAATGCTATTAAGACAGGAAACAGAATGGATTTACCACCTCAGATCACTTTATCCTAGTAGTTTAAACACAGAATTGGATTTTAAATCTTTTTTGTAATGGCTCAGATAGCTGCTCTGAGTGTTCAGTTAAGTGAACCCCCTTGAAAATGATTTCACAAATAATGTATAGTTACTATATGCTATCCATTATTGCAGGATGTTGGTGTGCTATAAGAAGCACGTCAAATGTTTTTAACATTGGTTTTTAATGTACAAAATGTTGTGGCGGGTGATATTTCTCATATTTGCTGGGGTTCATATTAATGGAATACACTGAGGTCTGTTTTAGATTTGAAAACATAATTGGGATTTGTAATAAAATGTCAGCAGTATGAAGCTGGTTTACCTCAGCCTTAATGTAGTAGTAGTTAAACTACAAAGGATTTTGTTGGTTTGAGGGAGTGATTTGTAACCTTGTGCTGCCATAAGACTATGTATCCCACCTAGGACCATCCCACCAGCAAATTATGGGATCAATTATTGCTAATGTGCACTTTAATGATGATGTTCCATATTCACTTACATAAGTTATGGTATCGCAGAGGATTAAATTATGTCAAGCGGCTGCACATAATAGTTGAATGCCCTATTTATCGGATTTCAAGTGGTTTTTAAATATTTTATATTTATTGTGGTCTTGAATGTTTGTGTGGTAAATGTTGGCTTATTTCTTTTACATGCAAATGGTTAAGTTGTAACGTGGGTCTTTAAATTCTAATTAAATGCTGATCGACATAACTAACTTTGGTGTATAAAATTAAGCTGTTAGTATGTGAGCACCACTCCTTGTTGAAGCCTCTGGTTTGAGGTGCTACATATAGGTGTTTGTCGTCCCATGCAAACACCTCTACGTGGGAAGGTTTGACTTGGAAGTTGATGCCCCTTATCACCATTGCGATCTCCTCTCGTCACTAGGTTGGTTGCCCTATGACTCAAAACGGAGGTATATCACCTTAAGCTTTATGAATAAACTGGTCCACAAATTCATTCCCCCCTGCCTCAGTGAGACTATATGCCTTTGACAAGCTACAAGAACCCTCAGATCTGCCTCCTTCCTGCTTCTTATAAAGCCGTCACTGTGACTAACCACTGCACGCTGGTCCTTCTCTTTTGCAGCAGTGTCTGACTGGGACTCCCTTCCTCCCTCTGTGCTATCTTGTCCCACTCTCCCCAATTGCCAGTCTAATCTGTTTTCCTTGCTTTCTGACTGTATAAAATGCTCCTGCTTCCATTGATGTCTGTTTATTTTATATATATATATATATATATATATATATATATATATATATATATATAGTATATAGTTCTTTTGAAGTGTATATACCTCTATTTAACTGCTATCCTGGTACTGTATTTGTATATTTGTACCTTGACTTTTGATGTATATTTCAAACCATGTTATTATGTATTTTTATGTTATTGTACTGTCCTGTATTGCCTGTGGCAATACCGGGTCGTCCCTGAAAAAGGGACTGTAATTGTCTCAGTGGACTTACCTGGTTACCAAAACTCAAATAAATAATAAATAACAGTGACAGTTTTCAGTTGGTGTGTGCACCCTTTTCTAAGGAAGTTTGACAGTCATTTCTAAGGGTGGCGCCTTCAGCTGTAGTGGTGTGCCTGGTTTTTCAATTTTGTCTGCATTCAAGAGGTAACCTCAGTAGATGAGATTTTTATAAATTGTGAGTGGCAGCTATCGTTAATGATGTGAGTCATTAATTACAAAAGTAGATGTAAAAGCTGTTTTAACAATGTATGAAAAAACTAAAAAATATACTGAGCAGGAATCTTGGGATATCAGAAATACGTTTTTGTTAAAAAACTATATCATGAAATGTTTTGCTGGCAAACATCTGCTGCTGCTTTAAGTAACTTAGCAACGCAGTATCAATTAATTTACAGCCCAAATAAATACTGTGTTTCAAACTGGCTTTTAAGAATTTTCACCTTAACTGTGACTGCATTGCCTGTAACAGATTGCTTGTAAAAGGGAATGCACATTTCACTGGGAACTCGCTAACAGTTCAATGTCATTCCTGCTGTTAGTGGGTTTGCAACTCAAGTCACAGCTCTTTCCAGTGAAACTCCAAATTGCCTAAATGCAGTCTGTACTGTAAATATAGTAACATCCAAGGCTACAGGATGAACGAGATGAATTGCTTGTCAGATTAGAACATGATTAAGGGGGTAATGCACAACGCCTAGCCTTAATTCATTCTGGTTTCCGTCTGGAGTAGAGAAAGGGATTTAATGCGTACTAGTAAAGGAGGCATCATAGCATTGCTCTGAGAGTTCAAGAAGCAGTGTCTTCTATGCCTGAGATACAGTAAATGGCTGGGATCTGCTAAAAGCTTGCAGATGCCCAACGATCTGCACCATCATGGTTTCTGATTGATTTCCTTTTGACTTTGCATGCTGTAAATTTGCCATGTGGTCAGGGTCTGGGTCTGTTTCTGCTGGTGTCTCTGCCCTGTGCTTCCTGGAGGGGATTCTAAATGTGATCCCTTAGGTAGCAAGGTCCAGTGCCTCTTCATATGCTGTCATGTAGGCCATCTGCCCATCTGAGTACTGCTTGCAAATGGCATTTGGAATATTAGCTGTTGCTGGTGGAGGGATTTCAGAGTCAGAATATAGGCTTTTCGCTGATGCAGGAATGTTGGCAAATAATCATTGTTGAAGAAGAAACTACGTATATAATATTGTGCATCTTTCAGCTTCCAGGCTTTTAGATATAAGCTCTTTAGATGTGAGCTCTTTAGAAGTAAGCTCTGTTTGATGTTATATTTTAGAAAGCAGAAAATAACTGAAAGGGGCCTGGCTACTAAATTAGTGGGTTGTGGTTCCAGTACTCAGTGAGCCTGTTCAATGTCAGGAGTATAGTCTGAATCTAACTAAAGCACCTTCAGCAGTAGTTCTATTACAAAGGTGATGTTTTGTGGCCCCACTGTACCCTTCAGTAGGCCATAGATGGAGGTTGTTGTGACCATCTCTACATTCTGAGTCCTCCTTATCTTTGCGTGTGGATTTAGGTGCTACAGAGCTGTATCTCTGCAGTTTCTAATGCATCTACTCACTAATCGGGTGTACTTAGATGCAACTCATTCATGTGATTCCCAGCTGAAAAGGTAAGAATTTAATGATGATGTATCATAAATGATTAATATCAATTATGTTCAGTGATTATGTTCAAGCTTCAAAAACAGTCATTGTGATCATGATGAACGATGATTAAACATGAATGTTAGATGGCTATCAATCAAAAACCATGATGTTAATGACATCCCACTGGTGAAGTGGTTAGATTTCTGCTTGCGACGCCAACACTCTAAGTTTGGGATTGGACCTGAGAGTTGGAGGGCTGGCTGGGGGAGGAGTGAGCATCCCTTGGACTGCTCTCCTCCTCTGGGAGGGGAGGGTTGCCCAGCACCTGGTGCCTGACTGATCCCTGGAGGAGGCCGGGAGTTCATCAGCAGCTACCAGTGTCTGGAGTGGGTGGGGGGGCATGTCAGATGTCAGCGTTTCAGTGCATTATATCATTGCGTGCCACCCCCCGGGGTCCCTGTTCCAAAAACTGTGGCCACCATTAATGATGCCCCACTCCTCCAGCCCTGTTTGCCTGCCATGGCACTCCTTCTGTGACATAACCCTGTCATCCATCTCGTATGGCCTGACTCCACTCCCCACCCTGGGGGGGGGGGTAAGCCCCGGAGGCAATGCCAGTAAGTCACCCCTGCCAGTAACCTTGTACCAGCATCGTAAGGGGATCACGTCTGCTAGGCAGCCCTGCCCTGGGGGCAAGCCAGAGGGATCAACAGATAGAGAGTAAGTCCCAGGGGGAACGATGTGGGGTCCTGGTGAGAGTAGGGACTGAGCCCCTTGGTGGAACTGCCATCAAAGCATAGTAAATAAAAAAAAATGATGTTACAGTGATTGTGAATATTGCTGTTCTTACATAATTATGATTTATCATGATTGCTTGTGATTAAGATTACTGCAGTAAATTGAAAAAAAGTAATTTACCTTATTTCTATACTTTTGGAGTTTATCTTGTCTTTTACTTAGCAGCTTTATCAGAATCATCAGTTATGATATATCTTCTACACCAACATAGTACTTTCCATTACACTTACTGACACTCAATTCTTATTATGGCTAAAAAAGCTCAAATTGGCTTAAATAGCTCCATTAAATGGTTCCTTTTTTGGTTGTGGTGAATTCCTACAAGTACCTGATTTGTGCCGAAAACCTTTTCACACAGTCTGCACATTAATACTGTCAAGGCAAAATTATTTTAAAAATGGAAATTACCACTGTTTTGGTCTATAAACTGTGATTTTGAAATACACAAATGAATTATGCAAATGTATATACTATACCTGACATTGCATGTACTCTCCCTGAAGAGATTAAAACTTGACCTCACATGATATATAGAATAATGCATGGTGAAGTGTATAATGAGGATTTTATGCACACCCAAGGTGTGCAATGCCCCATACCCTCGGGGTTTATCTGGGCATCGCACACTGAGGGTGTGCATAAAATCCGAGTTTACACACTTCCCCATGTTTTACTTTTTAGATTTACTGGTTGAAGACACCAAAGAAGATCAATTTCAATCAGCTAATTTCATGATAGAACCTATGTAACTTAAATTAACTTTAAGTAGTTCATGGCAAGACAGTTGCTAATATATTTCTGCACAGTTTCAGTCGGTTCATTGTAAAGCAGCCCTGTATTTCTTGTTTTTGTCAGAGTCTACAGTTGTTTGCTTTCAGGCGGCTCCTACATTCCTCTGCAGCCCCTGTTTTCTGCTCTGCTTTTTCCTCCATTAGCCCTCTTTGCAACTCAAGTTACAACGCATAGCCCACTGACCTCTTATTTTCTTGTCCCATAGCAAATCATCTGTCCCAGACTCCTGCAAAGCATCATAGGGTCACGTGGGTCCCGTTCATCCTCCCCAGTTCAGGACTCGCCCACCAGCAGGTATACGTTCAACTTCCATCATAGGACAAGCCAGCTAGTTTCTCCTCGTGGGCCACAAATCGTCAGTCCCAGACCCCTGCAGGACATTGCTTTCATTCTGTTGAACACTCAAGAAGACTGTCATTTGTGTTGGTGGTTTTCTGAGAGCATGAACAGCCAGCACGAGGATAGTCTCTCATGCAGGTGTTCAGGTGCACTAAAGGCTATTTTTGGAAAGGTGGTTTATGGAACTCCATTATTCACACACGTGAATAACGGAATTTGTGTGGTTGTGCCAGCAGTTGATTATTGGCACTAACCAGTTAATGTATTATAATTAATTTGCTTTTCCTGATATGTGGCACTCAGTTTTTCATACTAGTAACAAAGAAAACATTGTTAGACACTACTCATGAGACTTACAATTTTACAATACAGAACTAATATAATCATCAACGATCATCCACAGATCAAAAACCGTCATGCTGATTTAAGCTTACAAGAATAATCAATAATCACCAGTTGGTGATTTGAAAGTTACCATGTTAAATGATTAAATCATGATCTAGATAATGACCTTAGATCATGATCTCTCTTGATGACCATTTATTTGCATTTGTTAACAGGGTAGGCCTACTGAGATCAGAAGTCCCTTTTTCAGGGGCAACCTGGAGTTGATTACATACAGGAATATTGCATAATAGAAGAATACAGGAAGTTGATACAAAACATGAGATAAACCATCAAATATTACACAGGGTACAAACAACAGTTCCAAGACGCACCAGGAGATACTGCATACACAAACATGGGATAGGTGACGAGGTTTCAGACAAGTACATTAAGAGGCATTATAATCATGGACATTTGGGTAAAGTGAACACCAAGTACCAAATAATAGGAAAGGATTACCAGACAAAAACAGGTACATGACCAGTCATGACTGGCCTTGAGAAAACATGATTGATGATTTACTGACTCGCCTGGTTCTCTAGCCTGGCAATATCATTTCTTTTTTTAGCAAGTTTTTCCCCACCCCAGAGACAACTCTCTCCCTTGGGACCTTCCCATACTACTGAAGATCCCCCCCCCCGGTGGGGACAGGGGAGGGAGATCCATCCTTTTCACCCCTGGAACACAATCCAGCTGGCAGTCCCAGGCAGCAGCACTGGTAAGGTGGCAGGTCTGGCTTAATTTGCCAGAGTCAGACTTTTCCATTTACAGTTCTCCTATGTCCAGTGGCATTCCATGCTGTAGGTGTATGCACACACACCACACACCAGCCACCAGACATCAACCTCTGAGATGTTCCTACTGGCCTGCCACCATGCCTCCACTTGGTGGCAGTATAAGAGCAGTGCATCATGTCCCCTGTCCCCAGGAGAGGAGAACAGTCCTCCAGATGCTCCATCCTCTCCCACCCTGACCAACCCTCGGCAGCTAGAGCTGACTTCCAAACTTGAGTCACCGACTTGATGGGAGGTAAGGCGTCCAGTGCCTCAGCCATTCACACCACAGGGCCAGCATCAGCACCATTTCTGATTGTCTATTGCTTCTTTTAACTTAAGGTGGAGTTCATAGAGTTCGTGCATAATTAAGTTACTCTTCCCCCCCTTTTGGATTTCTTTCAGTGGGTGTTGAATTGCTGCCAGGGCTTGGTCCCCCACTGGAGAGCTGTGAGTATTTGCTCCTGGGTTTGTCCCCATCCAATCTATCCCATCCTCAACTTTATCAGAGGTTATCATATCAAATCTTGATATCATATACCTTTATCATAGATCACAAGTATGGCAGCTGGATGTGATGTGGATGTGAATGTGAAAAAGTGCAAAATAATGCACTTGAGGCACCAAAACTCAAGGGCACAAAGTACAGAATAGGTGGAGTGTATTGATGACTACCAAACAGGAGAGAAACCTGGGAGTAACAATTTCTGATGACCTAAAGGTGGCCAGGCAATGCAACAAAGCAGTTGGGAGGGCTAGTGGGATGCTGGGTTGCATAGGGAGAGGTATCACCAGCAGAGGGAAGGAGGTGGTGTTGCCTCTGTATAGATCACTGGAAAGACCTTACTTAGAATACTGTGTACAGTTCTGGGAGCCAAATCTATGGAAGGATATTGACAGAGTGGAGACAGTCCAGAGTAGAGCAACTAAAATGGTGTGGGGTCTGCATCACAAGCCCTACACGGAGAGACAGAGGGAACTCAATATGTACCGTACTCTCTGGAAGAGAGAAGGGGGAGATATGATAGAAACCTTTCAAATACCTCATGGGGGTAAATAAGGTGCAGGAAGGAAGTACTGTATTTTTCAGGAAAAAAATATATATGAACAAGGGAACATGCTGTGAAACTAAAGGGGGTGGGTTCAGGAGAGATGCAAGGAAGTACTGTACTTCTTCACAGAAAGAGTAGCGGATTCATGGAATAGCCTACCAACTGAGGTGGTAGGGTGAAAACAGTGATGAGGTTCAAGAATGTGTGAGATAGTGAAAAGAAATGGGGGGAGGAAAAAAGAGCCAGAGCTCAACTAAGGTCTATGGAGATACTGTAGGTAGGGAAAACTGGGCAGACTGAGTGGGCAAGTGGCCCTTACCTGCTGACAAATTCTACAGTTCTGTTTCTGTTTTTTGGTCTCATAAATTTCCCCAGCATTATATTACCTCTTTTTTTGGGTAATCTGGTCAACTTTTATCAGTCTGAGCAGAAAAAAGGATTTTATCACAGCACTGGCACAAAGCTGTTCTGCTAGGCTGGCATCAAACAAGTGACATCACCAGGGGCCGAATATTCAAAGAAGCGCAAAAGTGGGGCAGAAACATTTGCACTGTACCTGTGCTTGCGCCTAACCTGGAGGAGCTATAGTCCATTGGACAGCGCACCAGTGCTACCCGACTGAATATTGGACCATGTCAGCACACTGCTAAGTCCATCTTCACTGCCCTGACATGGACCTGGGCTATATCCAGCCGATAGGGAATTGTACCCCTCTACCGGATAGCACAGGGAGCCATGGCGCAATATTCAGTCATAAAATGCTAATAAGTCCCTCTTTTGAATCTCCCAGACTTTAAAGAATATATTCAATACAGGATAGAGCAGATTCTGGGAGAAAATGATACTGACAAAATTCATTCCAACATCCTCTGGGACACAATGAAAGTGGTTCTCAGAGGAGATATTATTGCATACTCTTCTAGATTGAAAAAACAGAGGGAGGAGCAGTTGTGGACCCTACAGAATACATTGAGGTTCCTTCACCAATCACATATGAAGGGATAGATATCATTTTCTTCCCAGTTACAGCAGGTGAGACAGAGAATTCAGGAAATCTTAAATTTGAACAATGAAATGGTTCTGCGGTACTTGCAACAAAGATACCATGAAGGTGGAGAGAGAGAGAGACACTGAGGTATTGGCTTATCAATTAAGACAAAAAAGAAGAGTGCAACAAATGGTTAACCTTATCAAACACCCATACAACCATGTATAGGAATCCATACCAGACAATATCCTTAAGGCCTTCTGAGATTATTACTTTTGGGTTTTATCAGGCAGAGAGCAACCCCTCTCTGGATCAGATATGGGAATATTTGGGTCCTCTTGAGCTCCCAGTTCTTTCTGAATGGCAGCAGCATTTGTTGTAGCTCTTTTCTCAAGAAGAGATGTTTGTGACTGTAAAACGCCTTAAGAATATTAAAAGTCCCGGGGCAGATGACTGCACAGGTGAATTGTTTTAAGACATTCAAACATACACTATGCCCACTGCTTCTTAGGACTGGGACTTATCTCCTTTGGGGGAACGGACCCCTCCTACCTGGAAACAAGCTACAATACCACTATTTTAAAACCTGGGAAAGACACCGCCCTCTGTTCCTCTTATCGTCCAGTCTTGGTCCTCAGTATGGATTACAAGATTATCACTTCTATGTTAGCAAAGAGACTTGAACTGTTGCTGCCCACTTTAGTCAACACTGATCAAACAGGGTTTGTGTCCATGCATCAAATGCAAGATAACATTAAAAGGACACTACATATTTTGTACAACGCTGCTGGGTCGAAGGCCCTTTTTTTACTCCTCAGTCTTGATACGGAGAAGGCCTTTATTTATTTATTTATTTATTTAATTCATAAATAGGATTTACAACCTTTGAGTCACAGACTCATTTACAAAGGTACCTCGTTGCAGGGAGGGGAACAACAAATAGTGAGGCAAGACAGGGTGGAACAATACAGGTGCGATACATACATTATACATAGCATAAAGTTTCAGCGAGAATAAACATAGGCAGTTTACCAAAGTACATAACAGTAATTCATTGGTAGGTCCTAGCAGGTCATGCAGGCAATAGCCAGTGGAAAATGGCGTGGGGTAGGCTATCGAGCGGGCTGTTGGACCTGTAACAATTTAGAACACAGCAGGCCCTACAGTAGGCATGTACACTTCCGAGTGCTAAGTAGGTGCTTATGAGGGCAGCTTGAACTGACCAGTTTTAGGGGTGTTTGAGATGTGCGTGGGGAGGGAGTTATACCAGGACGGTGCTCTGTAATAAAAGGATCTTTGGGCAAGGGAGGTCCTGGCTCTAGGCACCTGGAAGGTGGCTTTGCAGGCGGTACGGGTGGCGGCCAAGTGGGAAGCAAGCTGGAGCTTTGACAGGGTGGTGTGGCCTAATCTTTGTCAGGTGTTGCTGAGATTTGTAACACCAGCTGAATTTGTGTCCATGCTCGAACAGTTATATAATTCTCCCATAGCATATGTTAAAGTAAATGGAGAAATTTCATCCTCTTCCCCCTCAGATAGAGGAACCCGACAGGGTTGTCCTCTTTTCCCCTTGCTTTTTACCCTATATTTGGATCTGCAAGCAACAAACAGTTCGACAAAACAAAGATATGATATGCTTGGAGGTGGGGGGCAGGGAACAGAAGTTAGCTCTCTATGCAGGTGATCTTTTGGTTTATTTAACAAATCCAGATACTGCTCTTCCGCATTTATAGGCTGAACTTCCAAAATTTGGGAACTTAGCCAGTTATTGGCTTAATGCTAACAAAACAGGGGTTCTGCAAATCAATTATACCCCTTCTGAGACCACTCATAGGTGGTTTCAGATTAAATGGGAAATGCCCAACTTCAGATACTTAGGAGTTTCTATAGCTATGGAGCCCCACACAGTGATGAAACCTAACTATAACAAAATTATGCACATTTTGCATAAGGATATAGAAATCTGATCCCATCTCCTCTTACCAAGGCTTTTGTTCTTAGCCCAAATGCTTCCTGTTATACCCCCAACTTGCTGTTTCAAACTTTGCCACAAGCAGATTTCACAGTATCTGTGACAGGGGAAGTGATCAAGAGTCTGCACCACAATCCTAAATCTTCCCAAAGCACAGGGTAGCTTGTCACTATCTAACTTAACTCAATATCATTCAGCAGCAAAGATTAGGATGGTGTTCTATTGGCTTCTTCCCAACTATCATGCCGAATGGAAATGTATTGAATTTCTAGAAGAGGATATACTGGACAATGCCTCTGTGCTGTCCTCACATCCCCTGGTGGCACTACTCTGGAGGGTGAGGAACCCACATACCAAATCAGCTTTGGGGGGGGTGCCACTAGTCACTGGGGCATCATCATCAGCTGGGTGGGTGTATTGGGGGGGTCACTAGACACCAGGAACTATGTTCACAGCAACAGGATGGTTGTTCGGGGAGTGAGGGGTGCTGTTGGCCACCAATAATGGCCGTACTATAAGGGATGGGTGTTTGGAGGGTGTGGGACTCCACTAGCCACCAGGGACATCTTTCACAGAACCAGGACAGGAGATCAGAGGGTGGAGGGTACACTAGACACAAGGGAACACTTTCACAGTACTGGGATGGGGGATTGGTGATGGGGATGCAACTAGACACCAGGGACACCTTTCACAGAACCAGAAAGAGGGATCAGAGGGTGAGGAGTGCCACTAGACACCAAGGCATCCTTTATTTCACTGGGGTGGGGGAATTGGAGGATGGGGGTGTGGGCAGCTGTAGTACAGCCGTCCTGCCATCAGGGCTTTGTGCCCAGTTAAGACTGGGTTTTTGAAGGTCATAAATAGTGCTGCTTTGGGTGTCATTTACCACCGACGCAAACCTTTGAAATTGCTGCTGTACCCATATGCAGGAGGACCCCCTCATTTGCAAGGGCTAAGCATTATGTTAGTGCTTGGGGACCAACGGATTTAGCCCACACTACTGGGGTCTCTGAATAGAAATCCTACCCCAAAACTGGGCACAGAACTCAGTTAGAGCAGGCAAACACCAGTTAGCACCTGCACTAACTTTTCAATATACTGTATGGCTTCAGAAGTCTTGCATGCCTATACATTTAAAAGAATAATAGATTATATATATGTATATGTGAGAGAGAGAGCTAGAGAGAAAAGATAGTGTATAAATGAAGGTGTAGTACCATGCCAAATTTGATATTCCGGGGTTCTGTTGACATTGTCAAACTGCCGCGTCAGCAGAACCCCATCATACCAAATATAGCAGGGTAATACATACCCGCATATACGTTATTTTCTATGCATAAAACTCAGGCCCAAACAGAGTAGACCTTGCTAATCTATGAAAAGATTTGCCAGATAATTATAGGAAGTGCGGTACTGTGAACTAGACTTGGTGGCATTCTGTGAAGATAATAGTTACTCAGCAGATGTCCCAATCTAGAACTGAATCATGCTTTGACTGTTCTAACAGGAAACGGACTCTAGAACATTTTCTAACAGTGTTTTTTTCATTACTAATGTCACTATAACAACGAGCAATAATCAAACTACCTAAGCAGAAGCCAGGCCCCAGTGGAAATGAGATGTGGCGTCACAGATAGGCTATCTTGTGTAAATACATTGCCTATAATCTGTGAGCAGATACACTTTCAAGTAAGAAGTGAAATCTGTCAGTAGCAGCCTCAAAGTACAGCCAAAACCTAGGGTTGCAAGATCAGCATAAGCTAAATGTTTTCAACTTCCTGGTACTAGACATGTACTAGACCAGCAGGACAATAGGACACAGCATGAGATTAGAGGGAGGCCGATTAAGGGGTAATGTGAGGAAGTTCTTTTTCACAGAAGGGGTGGTGGATGCATGGAACGGCCTACCTCAGGAGGTGGTGGATATGAATACAGTGCAGGGCTTCAAACAGGCATGGGATAGGCATAAGGGATCAATACAGATGAGTATGAATAGATAGGCCATTGACAGAGCAAAGGCCAATGGCACATTTATAAGGTGGAAAAAGAAATGGGCAGACTGGATGGGCCTTGTGGTACTTATCTGCCGTCAACTTCTATGTTTCAGATCTTGGTATTGTCATAGCGAGTAACAAGCATTTGTCAATGCCGAATGTTTGCTTGCTGATAGTAGCATTGAAAATGCAGGAGTTAGACAGATGCAGAATAGGAATGGCAGTGAAGTATTGAACTTCACACCAACCCCACCTCCACCCTGCAGAGATGGACAGGCATTGGGGCATGCGTTTTGGGTTGTCGCCCATAACGTTCATGCCATTTCACCTCACCTTATCCTGCAGACACTGACAAGTGTTGAGGTGTGCCTTGGGGTGTTCGGCTTTGCAGTCACCCCACTCCATAAGGACATACGCTGAATTGGGTGCAATATAGAATGGGGTGAACTGTGGGTCCGAAGAGTCCAAGAAACAGCTTGATGGCTGTCAGTGGCTGCAGGGTGGGGGTGGGGTTGGAATGGCATGAGCATTGCAGTCTTCTACCCCAATAGTGATGCCCCTCCCATCCTTCCCCCTTCCCATAGCCTTCTCTCCTCCAGTCACCACCCCCTCCTTCCTTACTAGCCCGCCTTCTACCCTTTTGTCCTTGCTATTTCTTCCCCTAGCTGTTGCCATCCCTCTCATGTCCTGCTTGTCCTCCCCCCCTTCAGGATGTTCCTGCTCCTCCCTCTCTTCCATAGCAGAGGCTCAAATCTATTCCTGGTCAATACCCCTCCTACATCTCTTCCCTCTATCGGTTGCCCCCCTCCTACTTGTTCCCCTCTGTGCCACCCTTGGTCCCACCCCTGGTCCCTCCCTACATGCAGCCATCTGCTCGCTCCCTGGTACTCCTCATGCTCTCTTCCTCCCCCAACAGGAGGCCCCCTTCTACCCTTTTGTCTTTGCTATCTCTTCCCCTAGCTGTTGCCATCTCTCTCATGCCCCACTTGTCCTCCCCCTTCACTATGTTCCTGCACCCCACAGACCTCTCAAGCTTCACTCTCCGTGGTCTCTTCCTCCCCAACAGGAGGCCTCCCTCACCTCGGCACCCCCTTCCTTGTCCTCTCTTTTCTGCTAGTGCCTCTGATACTGGGGTCAGTTTCAGTCCCTAGTTGTTCCTCCTCCATTCTCACTTGTCATCCCCTATCCCCCCCCAAGCCAGGATGCCTACCATACTCATCTGCCCTGCCACTTAGTCTCCTCCCTAACCTCCACAGTTCCTCCCTCAAACTAGCCAGTTGTCTACAGACCATACACCCTCCAAGCCCATTCTGTGATCATGGTGGACCCACACCCTATACACCCCACCACCCTTCCAAAGATGCCCTCTCTGTTGACATGTGGTACCTGCCCCACTTTGGCCCCCATCTTATGTTACGGGCTTTTATTCCCAGGTTATGTACAATACTACAACTTTTAGGCCCCTATTTACTTAAATTCCTGTCCCCCCCACACTAGTCCCCCTACTGGCGCCTTGCCAACCAGGGTAATTCGGTCTCAAATCTCATCCATTGGATACTGTATTACTGTAGCAATCCTAAAGCCTCCTTGTCTGTTTTTCACCCCTCAGCTACCATACTTTTTGTTCTCAGCTCTCATATAGTTTCACTTAGCCCAGTTAGAAATCCTATTGCACTCCAAGTATTACTCAGCTCAGTTAGAGAAATAAACAGAATAAATATGTATTATTACAGCAATTATAACAATTATATTCAGTCTCAAAACTCATCCATTGGATACTGTATTACTGTAGCTATCCTAAAGCCTCCTTGTCTGTTTTTCACCCCTCAGCTACCATACTTTTTGTTCTTAGCTCTCATATAGTTTCACTTAGCCCAGTTAGAAATCCTATTGCACTCCAAGTATTACTCAGCTCAGTTAGGGAAATAAACAGAATAAATATGTATTATTACAGCAATTATAACAGTATAGCTCAGTACGTAGCTCAGTTAGAGAAATAAACAGAACAACTAAATCTGTATTATTACAGCACTCCTCAAAGTATCTAATCATTGCTTTGTCTCCACCCCAGAGACCCTGCTGAAATATAGGACCACAGAGGACCCTGGGCAGGAGGGTGAGCAACTCTAAAGTCCCGGCAGAGCTTCGTTGAGCTTGCTCACTCCCCTGTCTTTCACTCACTTGTTCTGTTTCTCCTGGTGCTGCAGGCTGCTTTTCTGTACTGGGCTCCTGCCTGCATTGGCACCTTTTTCTGCCCACAAAGAAATCCGCAGTAGTCCTGACAGAGCTCTATTGAGTTTGCTCACTCCCTCTCTCTCACTCACTCATTCTGTTTCTCCCGGCACTGCAGGCTTCCCTTTTGCACTGGGCTCCTGTCTGTGTTGGCACCTTTTTCTGCCCACAGAGAAATCTGCAGCAGTCCTGACAGAGCTCCGTTGAGCTCGCTCACTTCCCCTCTCTCACTCGCTCATTCTGTTTCTCCTGGTGCTGCAGGCTGCCCTTGTACTGCGCCCTGCCTCTGCTTGGCACTTTTTTTTGCCCACAAAAAGTTCATAGGTGTCCTGACAGAGCTCTGTTGAGCTTGCTCACCCCCTCTCTCTCTCACTCCTTCTATTTCTCCCGGCACTGCAGGCTGCCCTTTTGTAGTGGGCTCCTGCCTGCATTGGTGCCTTTTTCTGACAACAAAGAAATCTGCAGCAGTCCCGACAGAGCTCTGTTGAGCTTGCTCACTCCCCCTCCCTCCCTCACTCGCTCGTTCTGTTTCTCCCAACGCTGCAGGCTGCCCAATTGCACTGGGCCCCTTTTTCTGCCCACATACAAATCCACAGCAGTCCCGACAGAGCTCCACTGAGCTTGCTTACTCCTCCTCTCTCACTTGCTCATTCTGTTTCTCCCAGTGTTGCAGGCTGCCCTATTGTACTGGAATCCTGCCTGCGTTGGCATCTTTTTCCTGCCCACAAAGAAATCTGCAGCAGTCCCGACAGAGCTCTGTTGAGCTTGCTCACTCCCCCACCCTCCCTCACTCGCTCATTCTGTTTCTCCCGGCACTGCAGGCTGCCCTTTTGTACTGGGTCCCTGCCTGCATTGACGCCTATTTCTGCCCACAAAGAAATCCACAGCAGTCCTGACAGAGTTCCGTTGAGCTCGCTCACTCCCCCCCCTCACTCGCTTGTTCTGTTTCTCCCAGCATTGCAGGCTGCCCTTTTGTACTGGACTCCTGCCTGCATTGGCACCTTTTTCTGCCCACAAAGAAGTCTGCAGCAGTCCCGACAGAGCTCTGTTGAGCTCGTTCACTCCCCCTCTCTCACTCGCTCGATCTTAATCTGTCCTAAACACTGATTTCCCACAGCGACTGCGCTATTCTGCACCAGAAGTTGAAAACACATTTCGGCCAGGATGTGAAAAATGACAGTTGTACTGTTCATAAGGGGGTGTGAAAAAATGCCAGCATTGAAAATATTACAAATTTGCGAAGTTACAAGGGTTTGTGGAAACGGTGCAATGCAGACTTGTAACACAGTCATTTTATGGGCTTTCATCACCAAATTTTCAACATAGCCATTTTAGGACCTCTGCTCATGAACAATGTCACTGTCATTTTCTCTGTCTATCTCAAAAACTGATTTCCCACAGCGACTGCGCTATTCTGCACCGGTAATGCGAAAACACATTTTGGCCAGGATGTGTAAAATGAAAGCTATACTGTTCATAAGGAGGTGTGGAAAAATGCCAATGTTGAAAATCTGGAGTGAAAATATTACAAATTTGGGAAGTTACGAGAGTGCGTGGAAACTGTGCAAAGCATGCTCATAAAACAGTCATTTTTTGGAATTCTTTCACCAAATTTGCAACATAGGCCTTTTGAGAGCCCACCTCATGAACAGTGTCACTGTCATTTCGTAAATCGGTTCCGAAAGGTGATTCCGTGCAGTGACCGCTAAATCACCTTTCAGGACTGAATAACACAATGACAGTGACTGAATTCATGAGGAGGGGTCCCAAGAACCCCATGTTGAAAATGTGGTGCTAAAATTCCCAAAAATGCCTGAGATATGCACCAAAGTTGAAATAAACCCTATTTATGCCATTATATAGTTTACCGGCATTTTTTCAGTTCGTGGTCGGCTTTGAAGAGTGCAGACGTGTTCCCGGTCCACCGAAGATCATCATGCTGGGCTCCAGAGGTAAGTATGGGGTGAGGGGGGGTGCGGAGGTGGGGTGCACAGAAGGTGGGTGCGGGTAGGGGGAGGGGCCACTGAACCCTACGAGTGACTGTTTTCTGTTTTACAGGTGATAAAAAAAAAAAAACATTGCAGGACTGTTTTTGTCTTTTCAGGGACATTTGGCATGCTGGGTTGGCCTCCCAGCATGCCACCTGAGTGTTTTTTTTGGGGGGGCTATAGCCGACGGGGATTGGGCACCCTCGTTGGCACATACCAGTGGGGAGAGCCGAGGGGATTGGGCACCCACTCGACACAGCAAACTGGGGGGCATTATGCTGATGGGGATGGGCTCTCCATCGTCAAATTGAACTGGGGGACTGAAGCAACGAGATTGGGGCCCCTTCATCAAAGAAAGACTGTTGGGGGTGCATGCTGCCGAGGGGGATTGGGCACCCCCTCGGCACAAAAGAAATGGGGAGGGGGTTACAGTGTGCTGACGAGGAGTGGGCTCCCCTGTTGGCAAATGTACTGGGTTGGGGCGGCATACGGACAACAAGGTACCGCTCTGTAATGATGGGTCACTCCCTCATTGCAGCGAAATGGCTGATGCTGCAATGACAAGGTGGCCCCTGATTGCAGCGGCGAAAACGTTTTAACTTGGTGGCACTTCTGCAGAACCAATGTCATCAAGACACTGGGCCTGCATTGGTCCACCAGTGCCAAGCCCCCAAATGCAGTGCCCCCGTTGGCTGCCAGAGTGCCGCACCTCCACAACCCACTTCTCTCCTATGCTGCTACATAATGTTTCTTGCGCATGCGTGCAAACAAACATAAAAATTGGTGAAGTAATTTAAATGCTGATTAGAAAAATGAATAATATGTACGATGTGTAAATGATACAAGAAAGCAGTTACTTTCTAATTTACCTGGTTTCTGTAAACACACATACAATCAAATTTCAATTTTCAAATACAATTTTCAGGCAAAGCTCTCACTATCCTACTGCCATACATTGGGCATAGGCTAATAATAAGCACACAGTTACGTGTGTATGGCTTATTGGTGGTACTCTAATTTTCACTGGGTCTTAGGTTATTATATGTTCCTGACTACATTTAATTATTTGTTTTTATGTTTTTTTTTTGTATTGTGTATACCTTTGTGTGTGTATCATGTTATATAACTATGTACTATTTGCTGGAAGTATGTCTCTTGTAACTTGAAATGCTTTGAGACCTCATTGAAAATGAACCTCTGGTTCAATTGAGTTTTACCCTGTTCATATTTTTGATATGAATAAAACTTTTACTACTGCTACTACTGTCAAAAACCTCAATCCCATCAAAAAGTCTCATCTGTATGCAGTTCTGTGTATATGTGTGTGTGGGGGGGAGGGGGGTTAGTGGTGGGGGTAAACTGACTAAGAATGTTTCAAATGGTTGTACATCATTCTGTTTGACACAGCAGCAGTGGTACTGAGAAGCTGCCCTAAGCAGAAGCAAGACCGCAGTGGAAATTATATGTGGTATCATGGCTAAGCTATCTTGTGTAAATTCAATGCTTGTAAGCTGGGAGCAGATACATTTGATGTCTTATTATTGTCTTATAGTGTATAGCAGAGCATTATTCTGTACAGACTTCTATCCTTTTCAAAATGCTATTGTACCACAGTTCAAAAGTCATGGAATGTGACTGTACCCTTCTCTGGTACAACAGCATTCTGAAATCTCTAGAGACTGCACAAATTAGTTTAGTTCTGAAAGCAAAAGAACTGCTGCATGCAAATTTCACATAATACTACAGTATACATTATAAAAAATACTGGGGCCTGGATATTCAAAAGGGATGCACATGGCACAACCTGCGCCCCAGCATGATATTCAAAGGGGCAAGTTGCACTGCACAACTCCGGCCCATGCATATGTGGCACATCCCAATATTCAGCCCGGGATATGTGGCACATATGCTGGCACAAGCCTGCCTTGTGTTCATTCACATAACGGGCCTGTGTAGTACAGTATGGTACGCATGCCCATTGGTCCACGCAGTGGACCAATAGGCCTACAGACTGTACTGTACACAGTCAGTCGGCGGGTGGCCGGGGCCATGCGGGTGGGGTGCTGCCGCCTGCCGCTGACTGGGGGGGTGCTGGATGGTGGGGACCTCAGTGGGCGGGTGGGGAGGGGTACCACTGGACCACCAGGGGTTTCCTTCACTATGTCCGCCCCGTGATCAGGCGCTGGGGAGTTCCACTGGACCACCAGGGACATATCTGTACATATGCCTGCAATCAGGCGCTGCTGGGGGGGGTTCCACTGGACCACTAGGGGGTTTATTTTATGGATGCCCACGATGGGGCGATGGGGAGTGGTCCACTGGACCAACAGGGATTTATTCTACAGATGCCCATGATCGGGCAATGGGGAGCAATCCACTGGACCACCAGGGTGTTTCATTTTACATATGCCTGCGAATGAGAGTGGGGACCACCATGGGATTGCAGGGTGTCGGTCCCCGACGGCTGCAGCCTGGCAGGGCACCAGACGCAAGTTGCCGAGGATCGGCGCACCGCATGCAAATGGGGCCATAATGACATGCAAATGGCCCTATTTGCACCTTGCATGCATAATGGCCTCATTTGCATGCCCAGTGCTGAATATTGCGGTTGAAGCACCTAGCACAACTGAACTTGTGTTGGCACATCCCACTGCTCCCCTTCTGCCACTTGCACTGGTGCAGTGCTACTGCACCGTGCGCAGTGCATGCACCCTCAGTGTCATATTCAATGGTGCTGAGCCATGGCGCAGCACCATTGAATATCACCAGGTCCATGCCCTGGTGCAGCCCAGTTGCACTGCACCTGGGCTTGTGCCCCTGCCTGGTGCAGTTTGAATATCCAGGCCTCGATGAGCAACTTTATGCACAACCAATGTGTTCTGCCACCTTGGGGCTCTGATTCCCACAAACCTCTCAAGCTTCACTCTTGAGGTCAGAGGGAATCAGAGCCCCTCTGTAGTAGAACACGCTGGTTGTGCATAGTTCTCCATCCAGTATTCTTTATTTCTTATTAAAATTCACAAGCCAGAGTGAGGAGCTATGTTGCAGCATTCTGGTCCAACTATAGATGGCTGACCTAGGTTAAGTGCTTTAACACATTTTATATACATTCAGCTTCAAACAAGAGTCAAAATCTGGCATTCCCCAAAACAGCCTCAACAAAACTGAATACCATAAGGATGGTTAACTACTGATGCTTCAGTTTCCTGGGACCAGACCCGTTTCAAGCTTTGTTATTGTAGTGAGTGAAAAGAATTAAAGTAATTTAAATGTCGATCAGAAAGAAGAAGACTAATATGTAGGATGCATAAATGGTATAAAAAGGCAGATAATGTACTTTCCGGTTTCTATGGTTTCCCAAAATGCACATACAATCAAAAGCCTCAAACACAGCACAAACCATCATGGGTATTCAAATCTGTGTGTGTTGGGGGGGGTAACTTGACTAAAAATGTTTTAATTGGCACTACATTCTGTTTGACAAGTCACCACTTGAACCTTGAACTTGTACCAATGGTACCGAGAGTCATCAAGCTGCCCTAAACAGAAGTAGAACCCCAGGGGAAATGAGACGTAGCATCTTAGCTAGGCAATCTTGTGCAAGTAAATTGCTCGTAGGCTGGGAGCAGATCATTTTGAATTTCCTGCTAAAATTCATGAGCCAAAGTGAAGAGATAAGTTGTAGCACTGTGAAACAGCTGCTGTTGTCTGACCTACTGTAGGCAGGTACTCTGTACAAGAGACAACATAGGGCTGCACCACTTTTTGTACACCTTCAAGTAAGATGTGAAATCTGTGTCAGCAGCCTTTAATTATTTTTTTTATACTTTATATTTATTGTTTTGTTATAAACAGCAAGCTGTAATTTTCCAGCAGAGACATTTCACATGTTAAATGTTTAAAACACACTGAGGGCACCACTCCTCACATATCAAAGCATATTAATTTGTCTACTGCATAAGATACATCTGTGGGGAATACGAGAGAGCTATAAGTTCGTGAAAGTCCATTATTCCTTCATATTCTGTTTTGAGGAGTCCATGAGCAGCATGGAAGTAGCAAACTAAAGTTCAAAAAGGTGGAACCGGTATCTTTTCCCCTCCTGAGAGGGGATAATAACATCCATGCCATTAACTTTAATAGGAGCACACTTATGGTGCTAAGTCCTGGATATTAACACTGCTCTTAGAAGGTTTAATTTTAAAATTAATTACCACATTCGGCTTAACTTTTCCTTGTAACAAAGACTGAGATAACCCATTTTAAAAGCAACCAAAGTTTCCCCTCCCATAATTAGAACTTTTGGAAACGAGTTCAAATAATACAGACAAAACTCAGACTAAATATATGCAATTCTGCAGTCCCACTCGTCTTCCACTGCATTTACTCACGCAAAGCCCGGGGGGGGTACGATACAGTCTCTCTAAATAAATGGCTGATTTCTCTTCTCCAAACAGGTCAGAAACCCCTTGCTTCTTTCAGAACTCATCCTCCTCCGAAGAATGCCCACTCTGGTCCCTTGATCATCTCCTCCTTGGAATCTGCTTCTGAATCCATCAGCCTGCTTCTTTCGGGTCCGAGAAGACAAAAATTTTCCCCCGGTGAACAATCCTCAGTCGGGCCGGGAATAGTACGCTGTGCTGTATGCCTGCTTCTCTCAGGAGGGCCCTGGCACCATCAAATAACTTGCGCCTCAGTCTCGTGACGTAACTGATGTCGGGGAAGACATTAATTGGCTCCCCCTAGCACAACAGCGTTTTATGCTGCCTTGCCATAGCTAGCAGATAATCTCTTGAGGCCACCCCATCTGTCACCGCCTAAACTGCGTGAGGAGCCTCCGTAATATCCACATTCCCTCATCTGGCTATCCGGTAGGCTTTTCTAATACTTTTGGCCTGCTCTTTAACTTCTTGCCCAAATTGTTGTATCAGCCAGTCCTGTATAAATATAACCAGGTGGTCTCCTTCACATCCCTCCAGAAAGCCCAAGAACCGAATGTTTGAGGCTCTAATTTGGTTCTCCAGTGTCTCTAGTCTCATACGGAGATGGCCGTTTTCTTTCACCAGTGTAGTGCTGACCCCCATAGCGGCATCTGAGTGCTTTTTTGCCTCCAGGGATTCAGTAGTTACCAATTCCATTGAAGTCTCTAGATTGGTCACTCGACTGGCTATGCTGTCCATTTTCTCTGCAAAGGACAATACAGATGCTATTAAGCGGTTTATTTTCTGTCCCAGAGATTGCAGGGTTTCTTCACCTGCACACTCCAAATCTGAGGCCTGTGGGATGGAGCTAGACCGCATGGAAGAGGTGGCCAGAGTATTTTTCCCTTTCATTCCGTCTGGGTGATTGAGATCTTTCTGGGGATTTCCCATCTTGTAACAGGGAGCTTCCGATACAGTTTTCTTGCCAAATTTCACCGTTTGTAGCCCAAATAACTCGATTTTAGGAGTTTTAATACGTGTAGGTTAGCAGAGCAGTATTAAGGAGCAGCCATCTTGCTCGGGCTCAACAGCGCCCCCCCAGCAGCCTTTAATTATGACCAGCACATTGGATTCCAGGGCCAGCAAAAGCGAAATCCTGCAAGGATAAGCAGCAACTGGTGTTTCAGCTTCCTGGGACCAGACATATTACAGAATAGATCTTAATATTTTTGTAGTGAGTGAAAAGTGGTGAAGTCATTTAAGTGCTGATCTGAAAGAAAAAATATGTAGAATGTATAAATGGTACAAGAACACAGCTACTTTCTATATTGCTCCACGTTGTCAATGAGGAATAATTATGCATAAGTAATGTGCTCCCCCATTGGGGTAGTGGTACAGCTCAAAAGCTGTGACCTCAGCATCGAACCCTGAGGACATGATCATTCTGGATACAGCAGTTACTCAGTCTCAGCTATACCACTGACGGGGTAGCATGCATAGAGCAACTCTTTGGAATAGTTGTCTTTTTTATTTAATATTTGTTATTTTTACCCTGGATTGGGCAACTCTTAGCAGGTTGGCACTACCTGGTGACAGGGAACACCTTTACATTTAGAAATTGTGCCTGTTAAGTTGTGGTTTTCAAACTAATTCACCTGCTAGCTATCTTCCATTCTAGCACCTATAGTGCCTGAATGGGGACCACTTGCCTCTTAGGGTGTCTATTTTTGGTAGGTCTCCCTGCAGAATTTATAGCCTGGTGCCTCAGGTAAGTAATTCATTCCTTTCTTTTGGAAGGGGACCCAGCTTGACCGTCACTCCCTCCCTCTCTCCCTTCAGTGTGTACCAGTCGGTAGTTGCTTGCCCCCTCCTATTTTGTGTTTTAGTGAGAGCAGATAGGCTTGCTCTATTTCCTGTGTTATTTTCTTTTTTTTCACAGGTTGAAGTGCTGTTTCAGTTTTTGCTTTGGTGCTGTGTGTCTTGGCCTCCCTACTTGTTACTTTCTGGGGCCAGCTGTCTGTAAGGGTTGTTCCCCTTTCTCATAGGGTCTTCTGATTCTGAATCTCCTGTGCTAAATCCTTGTTTGTTTTTGGCCTTATCGATAGTGTTTTTCAAGCCCTCAGGGTCTGTGTCACTCAGCAGCATGGTTTCATCACGCTCTTTTCCTTGGCACCTTTTCCCTTGGCTGGATTGTTGTCAGCTGCCATATTTGCAGCACTTTTGCTGCACTGCCCTCCTTACATCTCTCAGTTCGGTGGGGAAAGGGAGACACACGTGATGTCACAAGTCTGCTCTTGAGCTGAGCACTTTAGTTGCAGCTCCAAGTGGCTGTGGATAGGCAGCAGGCGCACTACTAAGTGCATGTGGTACGAGGTCAAATAGGTTTTCTTTCAGAAAAAAGGTCTACATAGTGAGGAGAGCTGTCAGTTTGTATAGAACATTTCCTTCAGATGTTCTCTAGCCTACAAGCTGGTAGTTGTGTTCTTAAAATGGTAATTTCATTTCTCTGAGAGATTTTTTTCCATCTACAGTTACACATTAGCTTAAAGGTACAGTACCTGCATGTTATATTTTCTATTTCAGCTCTACTGACACCTGGCTTGTCACAGACCAATTGGTTTTATAACATGCAAGACCTGCAGCTGGACAATGAGACAGTCTTCATTGGGGGGGGTGTTATACTGTCCTTTGATATAACTCCATTTAGCATGTCAATTTCACATCCCCCCCAGCAGAACCACTGGGCTAGGGGGTAAGAAGACTCCTGTGGTACCGTCGGGCAGTGGTAAGGCTGAGCTGCACAAATCCACATTACTTCATTTGAACAAGATGCATCTTGCTGATGACCCACAGGTCATACTGGCAAAGACACTGAACCCAAAGTGGCCCCTTGAAGTCGGAGGGAGACCATACAGGCACATCCACGTGGGCCACAGTAGCGTGATCCTGCTCAACCAAATTTGCAGGTGACCCCTGACCTTGACAAGAGGTTATGCAGGAGGGTCTGGGGAGAATCCTGACGCAATGGAACCTGATCCATCAGATGAGGAGACTATCCATCTGCGAAGGCGGGGGAGCGGACATAATGGAAGATAAAGATTTCAGTCCCTTCCTTTGTCTGATTCCAAGTGTCTGTCCTATTCTTATAATTGAGGCATGTAGGACACTGCAGTTTAAGGCGGTTCAGGACACAGAGACTCTAAATGTGAGACACATACTGTCCACAACCAATTTTGGCCCCGATGTGTTCTAACTTTGACTACTGTGACCTGGTTATGGAGCAAGAATGGGCTGGAAAAGTCAAGCACACACAGCTCCCAGGTCTGGGGTCCAATACTATCCTTTTCAGCAGGAGAAATTCAAGACATGGGAGATTCCTCCATTGACATAGGGCCATGTGTAATGCAATGTAGCACACTGCCATACATTTAGAAGGTTCAGTGGCCCTGTCAGTCACTAACAACAAGAGAGTGCATGCATCGTGCTGAAGGGCTTCGCTTCAAATGGCATCAAACTACGAATAACATAGGCATCTATCATTATTTCCAGGGTGTTAAACTCCTGGGGTACTGCCTTAGGTAGTTTTGCCCCATGGGATTCTGAGTGGATGGATATTTTGCAGCTCATTTTGTCAGCCTCTGCCTTTTTGGGAGACGAGCAGCAGATTGTGACTGCTGGCTCATTCAGCCTATCATATTGCAGTGACCATAGGGAGTATATGTCTTCATCACTGGGCTGCAGAGCTGGCTACTAAGACAAAGCTTTTCAATATGCCCTTTTTTGGGGAATTGCTCTTCAGCCAGGAGCTGGATGGTATATGATCCCTGAATGATGTTCAGGGGAAGAGATGGTAGCCGCTGTTCTCTAGGAAGCAACAGAATCCCAACCCCATGTCAAGAGGGAGGGGTTTGTCTGACTGAGACAGTCGAGGGGTAATTTCTGGCCCTTTCAGAATTTCATTTACCAGAGCAACAGAGGAGCCTACTCTGGTTTCAAGAGCAACTGTAGCAGAGGCACCTTTGCCTGAAGATGCAATGCAGTTGCAGGGCAAAGAGGTAGATCTCCATAGTGAAAGTACGTGGGTCCATATCTGCCCCCATCCCTTGATGGAAGGCTGCAGATGTTTCTCCAGTGATGGGCTAAATTAATGTGAGTGCATGGGTACTGGAAATTCTGAATTGGGCTATGCCATAGAATTTGCCCTGGTGCCCACAAGAGATCATTCCTTCCATCCCAGTTCCCTCCATGAGAACAGATAGATAGATATCTTTATTGTTCAACTATACAGCCTTTACAATATATGAAAAGATACATACAGGGACATTTTTAAAAAAAGTTTACATCACACAAAGAATTACAATAAATAAATAATGCGATCAGAATTTAATTTCACAATACAAAGTATATATGGACCATAGTACCAGTAATATGAGGAGAAAAGCCACACAGTCTATTATTGTACTTCTCAATTAATATTAACTACCACATTCAGATAAAAATAGGTAGGCAGAGTGCCTTAGCAAATGCTTTCTAACAAGCATGTAAACCAGGAAAAGCTCCCAGCAATCCTTATTCCTAGTTATTGAAAGACAGCAAGGACATAAAATGCAAATATTTTCCAGCCAGTGACCATCACCTGGTATGGTTCAATTTGGCCACTAGGACTAAATCATCCCATTCCAATGAAAAAATATGGGACTTCAGAGGAGCTGACTTTGATAAGATGGTCAACAGAGTTAAGCTAGCCCTGGCAAGAAGAAATACAGGTGAGGGAGTACAGGCAAAGTGGGCAAGCATTAAGAATGCAATACCTGAAGCAACATCCCATTGTGTTACAGAGAAAAGCAAGAGCAAAAGGAGGAAACCACTTTAGTTCTCAAAAACAGTAGCATAACAGGTCAGAGCCAAAAGGTTGGCCTTCAAGAAATAGAAGGGAAAGCAGCGGGATGAAGATAGGGAGGCATACCAAACTTCCCTAAGGGAAGCAGGGAAGGCAGTAAGGCAGGCAAATGCTCAAACCGAGGAAATACTAGCATGAACGGTAAAAGAAGGGGACAAGACTTTCTGAAGATACATTAGTGAAATGAGAAAGTCTAGAGGGGGGTATTGCTAAGATCAAAGGGGATAAGGGGGAGTCTGTGGAGGAGGACCAAGGAAAAGCATATATCCTAAATGGATACTTCTGCTCAGTATTTACTGAGGAGAAGGTAGGGCAGGGCCCACAGCTCAGCACCAATGGACACAAGGGGGAGGGAGGTGTGCACTAGTCCTTTCACAAAAGAAAGGGTCCTACAAGAGCTCGCTAACCTCACGGTGGACAAGGCAATTGGACCTGATGGCATACATCCCAGGGTACTAAAGGAGCTAAGGGTGGAACTAGCAGAGCCATTAGCAGAACTGTTTAGTGAGTCTCTGAGCATGGGAGAGGTCCCAGAAGACTGAAGAAGGGCTCATGTGATCCCTCTCCACAAGAGTGATAGCAGGGAGGAGGCAGGGAACTATAGACCAGTCAGTCGTACCTCAGTAGTGGGCAAGATTTTGGAGAAACTCCTTAAGGAAAGGATTATGCAACACCTGGAATCCATAGGAGCACAGGATCCAAGACAGCATGTGTTTACAGCAGGAAGATCCTGTCAAACTAATCTCATATATTTCTTTGACTGGGTAACCAGAGTGGTGGACCAAGGGGGTGCAGTCGATGTCACCTACCCTGACTTCAGCAAAGCTTTTGATACTGTTCCACATAGAAGATTGACTAATAAGCTGGGTAGACCTGGGGGTGGGTCAGAAGTTGGTCAACTGGGTGGCAAACTGGTTGGTGGGCAGAAAACAGAGAGTGGTGATAAATGGTATACAGTCAGAAGAGACACAAGTCACAAGTAGGGTATCTCAGGGATCAGCTCTGGGGCCAGTCCTCTTCAATATCTTCATCAGTGACATTGCAGATGGACTGGAGGGTACGGTTTGTCTGTTTGCAGATGACACCAAGATCTGCAATAGAGTAGATGATCTAGATGAGGTGGGTAGAATGAGAAGAGATCTGGATAAACTGGCAAGATGGTTGGAAGAGTGGCAACTGGGGTTTAATGCAAAGAAGTGCAAAATCATGCACATAGGGAAGAGAAACCCTGAAGCCACCTATAGGTTGGGAGGGGAGTTGCTGGCAATCACAAGGGAAGAAAGAGACTTGGGCATCATCACCACAGATGACCTGAAATCATCCAAGCAGACCACTAAAGCAGTAGGTAATGCTAGAGGGATGTTGGGGTGTATTAGTAGGGGTATCACAAGTCGTAAGAGGGAGGTAATAATCCCTCTTTACAAGACACTGGTTAGGCCCCATCTGGAGTACTGCATGCAGTACTGGAGGCCGCACCTGCACAAGGACATTAACAAAATGGAGGAAGTCCAGAGAAGGGCAACCAAAATGGTGCAAGGACTGCATCAGAAAACATACGAGTACAGATTAACGTAGCTCAATATGTATACCCTAGAGCAAAGGAGGGAGAGAGGTGATATGATCGAAACATTCAAACATCTTAAGGACATTAACAGGGTGAAAGAGTCTAACATGTTTCAATATAAGAAAAATAGCAGGACAAGAGGGCACAGCATGAGATTAGAGGGAGGCCAATTAAGGGGTAATGTGAGTAAGTTCTTTTTCACAGAAAGGGTGGTGGATGCATGGAACGGCCTACCTCAGGAAGTGGTGGATATGAATAAAGTGCAGTGCTTCAGACAGGCATGGGGTAGGCATAAGGGGAGCAATACAGATGAGTATGAATAGATAGGCCATTGACAGAGCAAAGGCCGATGGCGCATTCATAAGGTAGAAAAAGAAATGGGCAGACTGGATGGGCCTTGTGGTCCTTATCTGCCATCAACTTCTATGTTTCTAAGAGGGTTCCAGAACAAGGATTGGTTCCCGGTTGAGTATGAGATGAGCAGATGCTGTTGAAATAGCATGTAATCCGGGTAAATACAGTGGAAATTCCATATCTATAAGACTGAAGTCTTATCTGGCTCACAAAAACACTTAACACCTATACCTACCTGATTAGCAAGATTAAAAGCATTGTCACAAAACATGGAAAATCATATTCTGATCCAAGTTTATGGGTTTGCAATTTTAATAGATTATATATGGTACAGTAACTATATGAGAGAAATCATTGTTTCTTTTCTCTAATTCTATTAGAAGTAAGGAGAAATCTGGCCAAAGAAACCAAACCTTGTTCAACTTCAGTATTTAAACAATTGATCCAGAATATATTTAGCTGGGAAGTAGCACTTTGGAAGGAACTTTCCACAACATGTTTCCCGTATGTCATGATACCAGGGACAGATAATAACCAGATGCTATACATTTTCAATAAAACCAAGATAACACCCCACATCTCTGATATACAGCTTTCTGGATTTTTTATTAAGCCTTTTTTCTAGGAGTTTAGTAGGTTGTAATTCAAAGTGGTAATGTGTCACAGTTTTCATTTTTGATGGATCCTTCTTCAGATTAAAATGTGGCTTTAATGAGTGTTGTTTAGTATTATTAGCCAACCAAGGAAAAGATTTAGGTTTACTAATTTTCTTCTTATCCAACTGACTGCACTGTGTTTGTTTAATGACCCTTGAATATTTATAATTAGTATTAATTTCTCTGCTCACATAGTTCCAGAGGCAGAAATAACCATTACAAAATAACTAATCTTTAACAGACTGTAACCATGGGGAAAGGCAATTTCTGTTAGGAAAAAAAGCTTTTTTTCTTGCAGAGCCCTAAAAATATGCATTTCAGATGATAAATTTGTAAACTTAATCCAATCAGCAATCTTAGCAGATGTGATGAAGACCGAAGTGCTCCTAGGATCTGCCTGGCCAAACAAGAAGGAGCAGAGATAGGGAGACCAAGAATCCTTTTATAGATACTGTTTACCATTTTCTCAGTTCTATTTGCAATACCTTCACTGCAGATTTTACTGGCATGCAAACTGTTACTGTTAAATTTCCCTACAAGGGCTTTTAACGCTGTGTACAGTACATCATCATTCCCCCATATTTACTGTTGCATATGAAAAGACCATTAACTAATTGTTTACTCTCCTGAATTAAATTATTAGTATGTAAATTCCAAGAAAAATTATTTGGGAGCGAGACTTCAAGGTATCAATATGACTTAACAGTCTCAGTAGGCTTTCCCTTAATATACCATTTCATATTGTTTTTCACACTACCGATAACTAAAGCTTTGGATTTTTTAAGATTAATCAGAAGTTCAGATTGATCACAAAGTTTCAGCAATTTATCCAGTTTCTTTGGTAAACTGCCTTGAGAAAGTGAGAAAAGAATGAGGTCATCAGCTTAGACCAAGACTGGAATTTCCACTTGTAAAATATTAGGTGAATGAAAATTTACATGACATAATTGAATTAGAGTATCATTTAGATAAATGCCTACCTGCCGTTCGGCTGGGAGTTCCCTTTTTCAGTTTGTAGACATGCTGGGAGCTAGCTAGGCTCGCTGGTATGAACTGTCTGTGCTGTTCTTGGCTCACTGACATGGGATTTTGGCCAGCTGTACCCACTGACTTCAATCCCTTCAATTGTGAGGTGTGTTTTGACAAGTGGGTGGGACTTTATCACTGGAGAGACTTTTGAACTGTGAGCCACATTCTTCTACCTGCCATTCAGCAGGGAGTTCCATTTCTGGATTTGTGGCATGCTGGGAGCTAGCCATGCTCCCTGGTGTGGACTGTCTGTGCTGTTCTTGGCTCACTGTCATGGAGTTTTGTCCAGCTGTACCCCATTGACTTCAGTCCCTCCAATTGGGAGGTGTGTTTGGCACATGGGCAGGCCTTTATGCCAGTACTTATTCCCAGTTCCCGAGTGGTCCTCCGCATCATGGAGTCTGCCAGGAGTCAGGCATGAGTCTGCCATTGGCTGACTACACTGCTCCCCAGGCCTTCAGTAGGTTATCCCTCTCTGGCTCTGTGTACTGCTGAACAGTAATTGTAACTTGTCCTGTATGTGTAATTTTTTCCTTTGTATTATAATGCAGCTCTTTTGAGCCCTACACCTGTTTGTTAGTGTCAGTACTTGAACTGTTATAATACTGCTCTACTAGTTAGTTATAGCATTGTAATTTTAACTAATGTTCTGGTTATCCTAGTATACCCTTGTTTAGGTTTCACTTATTGTAGCTATCTACTGTGTATCTGTAAGCATTTCTCTTATGGGTTTCCAGGATTTCTACTATGTAATAATTGCTTGGTTATTGTGAACTGCAGTTTTGCCACTCCTAATGGGTTTACCCTGTTGCATTGCTTTTGTCCCTTTCCCATTTAATTTTACTTATTTTCTCCTCTAGATTAAGTGTTTACCCTGCCTTCCCCCATTAATTCTTTTTTTAGGCTTCTTTGATGTTTTTTGTAATCAAAGTTTGTTGAAAAAATATTTGCCTTCCATCACACAGGTACACAGTGTAAAAAACATCAACACAGTAGGGACATGTGCATGACTACTTGATTAAATGCTATTGGTGACATAGTTATTTATTTAAAATTTGGTAGCTGAGGCTCCGTTTCCAGTTGTGACCTGAGGAAAGGGAAAACAAATACACACAAAAGGAAAATTACATAATGACAATAATCAAGTGCAGTATACAGACGAAACAAAGTTACTTCATAGTACATAAACCAAACACTTAAGAGAAGAAGGGGGGGGATTGGGTCTGTTTACCACCCCAACATCCAACCTCCCTATATATCCCATATATCTTAGGCTGCACCATGCCTTCCATCTCTGAGGTACTTGAGGTGGCTTCTATACAACATGATAGCCCGTTCTGTGGCACCTTGGGATGCTATTTCCTCCACCCAGTTATCTCAGGGAGAAGATTCCAGACCTGCCATTTGCCCCAGGACTGTGTGGCCTGTAAGGCTTCGGAAAAATGCATGAAGGGCACCATCTTGCTGCGTACTTGTCAGCCTGGAAAAGTAGATGGGCCATAATGGATTCTGTCACTTGAACCTGTTTACAGACTGCTAACTATGCTCCCCAGTCTGGAGGTTACTCTTGAAACCTCTTCTGGGTCACTGCTTTCACAACATAGCAAATCGAAATCTGAAACAAGTGTCTTCGGTTTTCATCCTCACACCCGGAGGTGTGACTACCAGTATGAGATATTTAGGTGACTTGGGAATCAGTGTCTGAAATATGAGACTTAACACCTGTACAACTTCTCCCAAAAAAACATCTAAGTGGGGGCAATCCCAAAAGATATGTAGTGATGAGCCTGCATAGTACAACCTTGCCAGCATTTTTTCAAGAATGAGGAGCCAAAATGTTTTGTAATTACTGGGGTGCAGAAACATACATGTGACCATTTTCCATCTGTGGGGCCTCCTTGATTTTAATTCCTGGTCCTGCATTTGGTTAATATCTTTCACCTTACTTAGCAGTTGCTCCTTGGTGTAACTTGTCCACCCCATCAACTTACTAGTTAAAGGAAGTTTCCGGCATAAGGTATTGGGCTTCACAGCACAATGCCTTATGCCAGCGTGAGCTCATTTTTGCAAAAATTAACATTTTTTACTCACTCTATGAATTAATAAAGGGATTGTAGCTGGCTCCATAGCCACTGCCAGCCGATTCCTTCCAGCTTCCTAGTATGCTTGCTCCACTCCCATGCTCGGTGTTTCTGTGACATGTGAGTAGGGAGAGCACGGGGGAGAGCTCTATACAAGTCTATGGGGCATTTTTTAAAAGCAGTCTTATGAACTTTGAGCAATCTGAGAGGACAATGAAAGCCATCGCTATGCTAATAGCTTCCATATTAGTAGAGCGGTGGCTTTCAATGCCCACTCAGATTGCTTAAAGCTTCATAAAACTGCTTTTAAAAAATGCCCCATAGACTTGTATAGGGCTTGCCGATGCATTCTTCCTGCTTTCCTGCTCACATTTCACAAAAACACCGAGCGCGGAGCAAGCATACCAGGAAGCTGGAAGGGATCAGCTGGTGGTGGCTAGGGAGCCAGCTACAATCCCTTTGTTTACTTCAGAGAGTGAGTAAAAATTACATTTTGCAAAATGAGTTTACGCTATATAAGGTATTGGGCTTTGAAGCCCAATACCTTATACCTTTTGGTCGGAAATTCACCGTAACTGCAGACTGTGTTTTTGCCTCATTTTACATTTCCTCTATGCTGCTCACATCACTCTCTTTCTCTTTCCCTTTTCCTTCCTGTTTTCACTCACCTCTCTCCCTCTTCCATCTTTCCTAACCTTCCCATCATCTTCCTTTCCTCATCCTCTTCCACCCTCCCATCCTACCTTCTCTTCTACCTTGCAGACTGTTATTCTTCCTTCTCACTCCCACCCTCCTCTTCCCATAAGCGTCTCTTAGGTTCTCTTAAACTCATTGTTTCCTTGCTGCTTTTAGTTGCAGGAGACCTTAAGCTCAACCCTGGCCCTTCCCCAACTTCTCCTCTACCCAAAGGTTTGAGAGTAGCCCATGTCAACATCCATAGCCTTCTCCGTAAAATTAACCTACAGCAAACTATTATGCTTAACCTTAAGCCTGATGTATTGATGATCTCTGAATCCTGGCTCTCCTCTAAGGTCCCTGATTCCTCTGTTGCCATTCCAGGTTTTACTATTAGTTGTCAGGACTGAGTAAAGAGGGGTAGTGGTGTAGCTATCAAGCTCTCCTCCAACATTCAATTTGAGCCTGTGCTCTCCATCTCTATTCCTTCTACCTATGAGATGCTTCTTCTCAGCTCTCCCTTCCCTTCTCTACACCAATATTTATTGTCAGTGTCTACTGCTGCCCAGGTATATCTATATCTTCAGTAACTGAGTTAGTCACCTCCATTTCCTCCCAGACCTCGTCTGGTCAGTTACTTATACTAGGTGATTTTAATTTCAATTGGTTCTTCCCCTCTCTTCATAACTTTTGCCCTAACGTAAAGTTCCTAATTAAATCTACTGATTGCTGTCCCTACTCTCTTTAATTTCAAATCTCTAAATCACTCCCTTTTGGACTGGGTTCTCTACTCCCATCCCCATTGTATTGTAGATACTAACACTCTCCCAGATGCCCTCAGTGACCACAGTATGGTCTATTGTGTGTGCAAAATTCATTGTCCCAAAGCTCCCCCCAAATTCATTCAGTTCCAGTCATTCCATTCACTGGATATGTCCCGTTCATGCTGACCTGCTAGCCACTGACTGGTGCCCTATTTCTACAGCTGGTAATGTGGATAATGCCCTCAAATTCTTCACTTCTAAATTTATATCTGTCTTGGGTCATCATGCTTCATTTAACAGAACCAGGGTCTGAGGTTCACACGTCCTGTGGATCGGAGCTGAGTTACTGGCTTGTCACCATGTGCATGACCTTGGATGAAGGTCCTATAAATCCTCTGGCTCCTCTTCTAGCCTTACAAATTATTGGAT
The DNA here is from genome assembly GCA_016271365.2 of Neoceratodus forsteri. Lineage (NCBI taxonomy): Eukaryota > Metazoa > Chordata > Ceratodontiformes > Ceratodontidae > Neoceratodus > Neoceratodus forsteri. Next base: position 1,738,481,008 of record CM057449.1, read on the forward strand.
CCTTCATAATGCTTGTAGCTGCTAAGATTGTGAAGTCTGAATACTTCACATCCACACTCCAGTGCAACTTTAATCACCCTTCTAAGTTCTGGAAAGTTATTCATTCACTTTTCTGTCTTCTGACCTAGTCTCCTTTACCTGCTCTCAAGACAGGTCAAGCTCCTATCTTTGAATCTGTTGCAGTTGCCTCTTCTTTCAATTCCTTCTTAATCTCCTGTGCCCATTCAGTCCTCTCCTCCTCCTCTTCCTCCTCATCCTATCTTCCTCTCTCTTCTTCTCTTCCCTCTCACTCTACATCTCAGCCTCTCCCACTGCCCTTCTACTCCCTTTTTTCCTTTTCACCCATTACCCCTGCTGTTGCTCTTATGGCCCTCCTGGCTTTAATTCCTCACAAGGGTGGGAGTCCTGATGGTCTTAAACCTAGACTTCTTTTTGTCTCTGCTTATGCCAATGCCCTTCCTATCACCTACCTCCTTAACCTCTCTTTCTCCTAACTCTTGGAAGTTGGCCACTGTCATTCCCCTTCCCAAAGGGGGTGATCTCTCTTCCCCTAGTAACTTTTGACCTATTTCTCTCCTTCCCACTTTGGCTAAGCTCCAGGAACATACTGTTCTCTCTCATCTGTCCCCTTTTCTCAACTCAGCCTCTTTCTTCACTCCTTTCCAGTCTGGCTTTAAAAAGTCGTAGTCCACTTCTACCTCTTCTCCAGCTCACTGATGCTATCCTCGACGATATGATCAGGGCCTAGTAACCTCAGCTTTTTTTGTTGACTTAGCCAAAGCTTTTGACACTGTAGTCCATCCCATTCTTCTGGACAAACTTAAGACAGCTGGAATCTCAGTTTAATCAGCTGAGTGGTTCTGCTCCTACCTTGAGGACAGGTCACAAGTGGTACATATTGGTGATTCCTCCTCCCCCAACTCTCTATTAGCTCAGGTGCCCTCCCAAGGGTCTGTCTTGGGCCTAATTCTTTTCTCCATTCTTCTAAATGACCTCCCCAAGGCCTACTCATCTGTGTCAATACACATGTATGCAGATGACAAGATTCTCGTTTCCTCTGGCTCCTTTGCCCCGACTTCATGAACCAACTCCAACTTGCCTTTAACAACATCCTGATTTGGTTCTGAGATAATCAGTTATCTCTTAGTACTAAGAAAACAGTCTCTATGACTTTTGGCACCATGCAGAGCCTTGCTAGAGTCCTTCCCTTTTCTTCCTTTAATACCCTTGATGGTGCAAGTATTGAAGATGTCTCATCCTTCAAGTACCTCATCTCCTCCTTCAAGTACCTCAGGGTCTGTCTTGATCACCAGAGTTTTCTGTTCATGTGGATGCTATCTACAAGAAGCTCCACCCCAAGCTTGGGGCACTATACAGAAATTAGAGAAGTATTCCACTTCCTGTATGCAGAGAATTCCTTGCAAAGATGATTCTGACCATTTTTGACTATGGAGACATTGTTTGTAGTGTTGCTTCAAAATCCGCTTTAGCTAGATTGGACCCTGTCTTTCACTCCTTTTGTTGCTTTGCCCTTGATAAACCCATGCATACACATCATTATACCTTGTATTCTTCCCTCTTCCTCTGCTCTGTTGATGCCATGCACCTTACCCACTGTGTCTCCTTTATTTCTAAATTTAGGTTTGACTCTCTCCCCTCACATCTTGCCTCTCTCTTCTCCTTCTCCCAATCATCTTCTTTTTGCCTTCACAATGCTTGCCCTTGCTCTTTTGCTCTCCCTGAAATGAAATCTGCTTCTGGCCATGCTGCTTTCTCATTTTGTTTCCTAAACTATGGGGTTATCTTCCCCCTTCTATTTGCTCTACTCCTTCCTTTTTTTGCTGTTAAATCTCTCCTGCGTGAGTTCTCTATTCCCTGCTGCAGTGGCTTCTGATTTGAGTTGATCCTTTTCAGTTGTAACGCACCCAATTCACTGACTTTTAACACTTCCCAACTTCCCTTATATCCATCATTCCTTTTGTTCCTTATTTTGATAAGTTGTTTATTATTTAAGTAATCTTTTGTCAGTTCTTCCATTTACTGTATGTTAACTTACTGATTGTCAGTTTATTCTTAAGCATTATTGTCATTTATTTTGACATACTTTTTTACATGCTATGTATTTTTTATTCTGTAGTTTGTATCTGTGCTCTTCTCCTCTCTTCCCCTTCCCCCAGGAAACATCTGGAAATGAGCTGATAACAGCTGAGTGTCTTTCCTGGTGAAACCTTTCGAAATCAGTCAGGCAAAAATATTGAAGAGAGAGAAGTTACAAGGACAGATTCTTGCCTAACACCGTAATTTAAGAAAATTCTATCAATTAAATTAACCACTCCTACTATATTCATTTTAGCCCAGGTATTCACATAAGAACATACAAAATTTGCCAGCAGATAAAGGCCTTGAGGTCTATCAAGTCTGCTCGAATGTGCAGCTAGCACCCCTCATTCTGCATAAAGATTATTAATTCACAGTACTATATCACAGTACTATATCTGCATCAGTACCATTAACCAACATTTTACTCCATAGTTTACTTCTACCCAACGTTTATAATGCAGAACTAAAGTTTATGAAAATGGTAGATAGTTTCTTTTCCCATATTTTTACATATTTTTCAAGGAGATGTGCCAAAATAAAACAATTATGCACTTTACTCCTACCATCTCAAAAACCAGCTTGTAGAGTCATTCAGATAATGGAGCCTTAGTTTCAATGATTTTCTGGAGATGGCCCAAAAGAACTCTATCATACAATTTAGCCATAATCTCTAAAAGACAAATGGGCCTATACATTGCAGGATTATTTTTATCACTTTTTATAAAAAATTGGTACAATATAAGTACCTTTCCATGAGGGAGAAATATAACTATACTGGATGAATTCATTAAAGAGAAATGTGAACACCATGCTGTGCCATTCAGGACCTAGTTTGTAAAAATCAGCTGGAATATTATCTAATCAGAAGCTTTATTTTTTCGGTTGCCAGCATGGCTTCCAAGACTTCTGATTCCTGTATCCATTGAACACTGGAATAAACTTTATCACCTTCTCCTACTGAAGTTGTGTTAAGGGATTCCTTTGAATTAAATAACAGAGATGAAAAGTATTTTACCCATCCATAGGGTTCAAAATAACTATCTGTCTGACTTTTATAATTTAATGTGCCATTGCCAATGAGTCACCAGAAGCTTTTGTCACCACCTAAACTGACCACCTTCAACATTTTTTCCACAACCCTTATGTATATTCCTCTCTCATTTTATTAATATAGGCCTTATATTCTGTCCTACAGAGATTCAAATTTACTTTCTTTTCTCTGTTAGGATATTGTTTAGTGTATCTAAGAAGTTCCCCTAATTCTCTTTTGTGAGTTTACAGTCAATGTTAAATCATGTTTTGATTTGAGAAGATGAGTTATCCTTCATGTACTTAGTTTTGTTATTCTTAATAGAATGTGATACATTAGAAAAAAGTTGGTCAAATTCAGAGGGCTGCAGTCTTGTGGATGGCAGCCTCCAGGGTGGTTTTAAGTTCCAAGAAATACTGAGAATCTACTGCAACTTGATTCCAGCAGCAGATAACTCTCATTATTATTAAAGGAACTGCAAATTCTGGCCCCACCCCAGAAGTTTACCCTCATCTAGCTTTTATGAGCAAAGCAAGTTTTTCTCGAATCTACATTACTTATTTATTGCAAAAAAGTATGTGAACCGGGAACATGGCAGGCACTGGGGACTCATTTACTTTAAAGGTGCAGTGCCACACTGCTCGAATGCATTGAACTGAGCAGTGTGGCACTGCACCTTTACAGTAAATAGAGCCCCCCAGCATCCACCATATTCCCGGTTCATGTACTTTTTGCAATAAAAATAAAGTAAGTAGCAGTGTGAGAAAAATGTGCTTTTCTACATAAAAAGCTGGATCGGGGGAACTTTTCAGGGGCAGGGGCAGGGGCACTGAATTTGCACAGTTTTCCTTTAATTACAATACAGATTCTATCTCAGTTCTAGATAGCATTACTTTATCACAATGTGAAATGATCATGGGAAAATGATCACTGTCAACCTTAGGAATGACTTCCAGCTGTTGATATTTCTGAATGCCATTTGGTTGGTTAGCAAAATATATAGCAGAGGTTCCCAAAATAATCTATAACAGAGGTTCCCAAACCTGAAAAATAAGTAAAATTACCATGCTTATCTCGCTGGATCATACCATTCATACGTATAAACTGGTACAAAGCAAGAAAGTCCAAAAAAGAATAAACTTTTCCACTTATTTTCTCATCCAATCTAAGCCTTCTCAGAATATTACTACAATATTCATTAAATGGTTCTTTATTGTGCTAAGTTACCCACTAGGGAATTAAAATCCCCCGTGAGTAATATTTCACAGAATTTCACCTTTTCCCAGCACCATAGTAATTAATCCAATAGTACTGTCCTGAAAGTTGGCATCACAAAACTGAATTTTTAGGATGATGATAATTACTAACCAGTATGATTGGAGTCCTCTCTAAATATACGTTAATCATAAAAAGTTGTTTGAACTATACTAAAGTACTGGATCTTGAAATGATTCTACTACCCTCACGTATAAAATGAGACCATCACTCATTCTACCCATGTTTGTTTCTCTCCTCGCAGGGACAGTAAATACACAAAACCCGTTCATTTCTATTCTACTCATTTCTGAATACCAGGATTCCTGTAAAGCAATAACATCATGTCTTAGAATTAAAATATTTATAATCTGGGTCACCCATTTCATTACATGACCAGCAATGTTCCAAGAAAGAAATTTATCCCAGGGACTTCATTTTTAAATTACACACATCCCCCAAGAGTTGATCCATCTTCTCCAGTTCTATCATTTTGAGCAGTATGGCATCAAATGCTATTGGCCCAACAACTTAAAACGGTTGTTGGTCAGTACAGTAATCCAGACCTCACTATCTCTTCTAACAGGTGCAATTGCATGTTCAACTGGGGGGGGGGGTTCTGGGCAATTTTCTCCTCCAAGCCAAATGGTATCACTTTACTACCACCTCTTCAATTATTCTTAATCAAGATACCACAAGGTTGTAATTCATGTTGCATTTCTAGCACCTTGGACCCCAGTTCCTGTGATTTTTAACACAACATCCAATTGTGAGGCACCTCCTATGCTACCAATTTGTTTGTCAAAAACTATGTCATTATATTGAAAATCTCTACCCAAAAAATTTTCAAAAAGATTACAAATCATGCTTTTTAACTTGCACTTTGATTCATAACCATTCTGTTTTATACCAAGAACAGCGACAATGTTTTCAGTCCTAGGGCCTTTAACCCTTGGGCTGCTGACAGAATTAGAATGTATTGGAATTCTGGACTGATATACTGTATCAGTCTGCAGCACAGCAATGGTTAAAAACTCCTTCATCCTGCAACCAGCCAAGGTTTTGATTATTAGTCAGTAATTCAACTATTTGTTCCTTTTGGGTCACACCACATTCCTCTTTACTTAAATTATTCAAGGGTAAGGGCTTATCAAGGGATAACCCAAGTCTCCCCAATATCATAGCATTCCTCCATATGTAGTATGTTATTCTTAGATTTACCAGAGTTCATAGTGTTGTCATTGATGTACAAGTCATCATATCCAGTGACATCAAGCACATCTTTGTTTTTTATATCCAAATCCATTTCCCTGTATAAGAGCAACATAGTTTTTGGTTTTAACATTTCATGGGACTCATTATCCATTTTTAATGACCTCTAAGCCTGAGAGTTGCTCCATCCATCATCTCTTTCTTCTGATTTCTATCATGCACACTCCTTACTGGGTTGCTATAAACCTGAACAGCTGTAGGAGGAGATGATACCTCATTAAGTGTGTGTTTGTGTGCGCGCGTGTGTGTGTGTGTGTGTGTGTGTGTGGGGGGACTAAAGCCTCATCAGTATGTGGTTTATTCAATACCGTGTTATATATACTGGGAACAGTCATTACTATCTCAGTGTAAGATTTCTTAATTAATTGGTCCTTAGGACAGGGAGGCTCCAGATCTGAATCTTCTTTCATATATTGTCAGGACCTGTTTTCACACTATTCAATTTCTGTGTCACTGAAGTCTCTGAATTCTAATTTTTCTTTTCTTTTTTCCTTTGCTTACTATTATTAGTGACCTTGTCTGTTAATTGTGTCATTTTCTCCCTAACAACCATGGAGCTAAATTCTAGCCCCACCTCATCCCCATCCTAATTTCTCTGTTCTTTACCTTTCAGTATACCCACTTTCTCTAAAACCTCCTCCAAAGTAATACTTTCACTCTTAGACCATCCCGAATTGTTAACACCCATTCTATGTAACCTAGTAAGTAAGTAAATGTTTTATTTGTTTGACCATACAAGGCCTTTACAAAGTAGAATAAAAACAGTCATAAATACAATCGTAGATAATACATACAAACATAGAATTCTTCAGAGGAGAACTCACTGAAGACACCACCAGAGAAACAAGGCTAAAAATATTTTGAAGGAATTAACATACCATACATATAATATTCAAGCAGTTCCTCTAAAAAGGTCAATCTTAGTCAATAGTCTAATAACAGTCCATACAATAAAATCTAAGTTAGCATATGTGTCTTTCCGATTTTAACAATGTGCACAAAGTAATTTGCTAACCTTTTAATAGTATCTTCATGATTTGTATTCATAAGAATAATTGTGATTTCACTCCTGGATATAGCTGGCCAAGCTAGAAATGGCCTCAGCCAATACTGCCTAACTCTGTTATACCAGGGGCATTGCCACAACATATGGAGTAAGTCTTTCCTAACCCCATTTTTACAGTCACACATTTCATATGTCTTAGATAAATGTTGGTACCTAGTTTTCAGGATGTTATTCTCTATTAATTCCAATCTTGCTTTAAAAAAAGTGTTCCTAAGTATCTTATTCTCTAATATATCCCAACAATCCCTAAATTTAAACATATCATTATTTTCTGCATACCATCTAGAGAATCTGGATTGTCTAATTTTCTTTAAGTATTGAGCTAGCCAATACTTGTCAATTTTTTTCAATGTAGTCTTTATATTTAACACTTATCCCAATATTTCCATTAAAATAAGTTTTCAGTGTTGACAGGCCATATTGATCCAATCTACTATAGATCTCTTGTGTCCAACATTTTTTTACCACAATCATTTTTAATCCAACATAACTGTTCCTGGAGACATTTCTTTAACAATTTCCCATCATCTACTCTAGTTAAATGTAACCAATATTTAAGTTTCCTTCCATCACTGAGTGCATTCGCATTCATTAATCCAAGTTCTGCCCTCAGATAAACTGATGGGCACGAGGGTGTAACCTGCAATTCTGCATGTAATATTTTATGTACTGGGATCATATGTGATTCAGTATCATCTATGCTCCAAATTTCAGCTGTGTACATCATTTGTGCCCAGCATTTAGCTTTAATAGCTTTTAACAAGGGCCTTACAGAAAAACTACCATAGGTGTAATTAAATTTCTTCAGACCATTTGTTGTTTTCATAATTTTACTGCATGTTATTTCTTTATGTTGTTTCCATTTAAGGTTGTTTGTATAAGTTAACCCAAGGTATGTATACTGATTGACACATTCTATTTTATGTTCACCAAGTCTGAAATGGCGCTTAATCTGGGTAGACCCAAAGATCACGGTTTTTGTTTTAGATATATAATTTTTAAAAGTTTGTATACTTTTCCAGTACATCCAATTGTAACTGCAGACCCCTTTTTGTTTGGGAAATTAGAACCGGGTCTTCAGCATAGGCTAATCAAATGTCATCCTAGTACCCATTTTTGGATCATTGTGATCACTAAGTTTAAGTTCCCTAATAAGGGGGTCCATGTACAAACTGAATAATGTAGGGGCTAAAATACAGCCTTGCCTTACCCCACGATTTATTTTAAATGGTTTGGTTATTTGACCAGCGATACCAAACCTAACCTTGGCCCAGGTTTTACTATAAAGAGAAGAGATTATTGAAATCAAAACTGGTTCTATCCCTCTACTTCCCATTGTTTTCCATAATTGTGCTCTATAAACTCTATCAAAGGCAGAAGATAGATCAATAAATGCTGTATACAGTTTTTGCTTCCTAATTTTGACATACTTATGCACTAGATGATTTAAAATGAAACAATTATTTATTGTTGATGCTTCACACTGAAAACCTGCTTGGGCTTCACTGATCCCTCCTGTTAATTGAATTTGAGACTTGAGATGTTCCAAAATGATATGTGAGAAAATTTTAGACTTAACATCCACTAAACTTATAGAACAGTACATTGCTGGATCCCCAATGGTCCCCTTTTCATGTATGGGTACAATTTCAGTGCCTCTCCAAGAGGGAGGAAAATAGTGTGCTTCAATACATTTATTAAAAAAGATACATAAGATTTGACTCCAAAACGAGGTATTACATTTGTACACTTCTGCTGGAATTTTATCCGGCCCAGGTGCTTTATTAGATTTCATGGCTTTTATGGAGAAATAAACTTCCATGACTGAGAATTGATAGAAGCTGTAGCTATTAACTGCTACAGGTTCAGTTTCAACTATATTTGAATTATAAAAAATAACCCTCAAAATATCTCAACCATTGTGATTCTGTTATATAGCATTTTGCATTACTTTTACTATTCATGCAGCCTTTACCCACAAGCTGCCCAAAACCTTTATCATTCCTCTTTTCAATCGTCTCTAATATTTGGATCCATTTCATTTTCTGGAATGCCTTCTTTTTTTTTAAAAGTGTTTTTTTATATTCCTTTTTCTTTACCTTAAGATTCTGCGATAACTTTGCATCTTTAACTGCTCTCACACTCCTTATTTGTTTCCTTTAATCATTTTTGAGTATTGCACATTCTTGGTCAAACCATGTCTGCTTGTCTCTGTACTTATTAATTAAAACATCTTTATACAAGCTTTTCTCACTTCTTTAAATACATTTTCTATAATTACCCAAAGACTTGTCGCATCTTGAACCAGCCATTAGTCTTTTTCCATAAAATTATCAAATTCTGAGATTTGCTCTATTACCTTACATTCCAGTCTACCATCCCACATAATGCGCTTGTTAATTTTACATTCTAAAGGGACTACAAACTGGGGGCTCACAGAATCATTACCCTGCAGTGTGGTACCCAAAAGTAAGAGAAATGGTTGCTTTCTGCTCTAGTTGGAATATATAAAGTGGACCAAAAGTTTATATCCTCTGACCACAGAACCAGATCTAACAATGATTTGTGATGAGCCTTAACATATGTAAAATGTCCCTGCTCATCTCCCATAATATGACCATTAAGAGGGTATAAATCCAAATCATGCATATATTCAATTAAAATTTTACTAGATTTATTTACTTATAGATCTTGTGAAGTCCATACTGGAAGAGGATGATGATTATTGTTATACACTAACAAGGAATTATCCAAAAAGCCATCAAATGCACCAATCCTAGCATTATAGTCCCTGATCACTAATATGTCAACATTGGGAAAATTTTGATTATATTTATTAATCTCATTCTTTAAGGCTGACCATACCTCATTATTATAAGAGGCAGAACCAAAAGGTGGAATATAAACATTAATGACAATCAGCCTTTGCTTTAAATTTTCTATGCGTACAGCAACACAATTAGACTTATTGCAAAGGCATGTCACTTTCAAATCTGGAATTACTCTACAGAGCACAGTGAGACCACCCGAGTTTCTACCAAATTTGGCCTCTCTGTGCCCATGATGCTCAAAAGTTATATAGCCATTAATAACAATTGGTTCATCCTTTCTATGCCAGGTTTTCTGGAAACATAATACTTCAAACTGAGTAACATAATTAATCCAACCATTATCAACTACCTTTGTGGCCTATCCTGCAATGTTCCATGATAGGACCACAGATTTTTCTGCCAAATTGGAAATAGAGCCACTTTTTTCAGAGGAGCCATCTAATTCACAACTAGAGAGTCAGTCGGCATATCCTGCCAGGATTTAATATTTATTGACAGATTCCAACTGAATATTATCCCTTATAACCACTTTGTTAATCATATGAGGGGCGTTATTGGTCCCTATATTTCCCACATTTACCAAATGGAAGACCATTGCATCAAACACACCCTCTTTTCCTGGATTTTTTCAGCAATCTAGCAGTTTTTAATTAATAAGTCTATTTGGCTCCCCTCCAGGTGCCTAATCACCTCTAGAATACTATCTCTACCTAAGGGTATTCCTAAAAGGTTACTGAAGTAGTTACTTACCACACCTTTCAAATTTCCATTGCTCTCATTATGGACCTTAGGAACACCAAAAATACTTAGCCACACTGTATCTAATTTATTTCTCTCCAAATTAATTATGCTGAGGGCTCCCCTGGCAAAGTAATCCCTATTCACAAAAGTCAGCTGTATTCCAAACTCATTAAATATTCCCTGTTATACCATATATCATTAGCCAATCTAGATGAGTACAGGAAAATGTTACAATCAAAATTTCCAGCAGTATCAGTCAAAAGTTCCACATTCTGTATATCAGTTTCCAGCACTAAGACACCCATATTCACCCTGAAGAGCAAAATTAATTTTTTTTTAGCTCTGTGTCTGATCCTTGTATCCAGTGCGGGGGTCCTCTAAGCCTGATCCATGGGGAATTCTCCTTCCCTTCCCTATTTCCCTCCAGACAGAAGTCTAATCTTAGTATATCTTCTGCTGGTTTTACTTTAACTAAAGTTTCTAAGTTTTTTGTGGCTCGACTTTTTATTTGCATAAACTGCCTTTTTTGATCATCCTCATTAGAATTAAAATTCAGCCTTTGATCTCTCATTGTCAGTGTACATTCATTTAACAGATTCCCTACTTCTTTCTCAAGGTCACCAAGTTTAGTCCCTAAATTATATTCCACTTCTATTTCCCCTTTTCCTGTTATTTTTGAAGTGTCTGGAAAAGATTCTGGCAAGTGGTCCAATATAAAGTAGGCCAGTTGTCTAATTCCTTATTTTGTAATATCACTTCACCTTGTTTTTTACCCTTTAAATGATCTAATTCCACCAAATTAACCTCTGCTAACCCAACTGGGTCAGCTAGGCCAGCTAACTCTACATGATCACAATCTGTTTCATTTTTATTCCTTCTTTTTTCTTTTCCTTGGAGGTTTAGGGGAATCAGGAATAATTAATGTAGAAAAACCTTCCCTTATATCTCTGATCTCTTTACTATCTGAACTCTTATTATCTGTAAGGTAGATAATAGAATCATATTTCTCTAAAGGGGGTTTTATCCAATTTACCACTAATTTCTTTTATTTTAATCTGATTATTAAACACACCAGTCTTAACTGTCTATACTTCCTCTCTGATGGCTATCAGCTGCTCCATGATAAGCTCATTAGCAGAGAAAGTAGTTTTAAACATCTGGATCAATTCTTTGCTCATAGCCGTTGGATAGTAAGTATGTTCCTGAAGATGGACCATATTCTCTTTCCAACTTGATTGTTTTTCAAGCACCAAGCATGTTTTACCTCCTTCAAATGGGGGTTGGTGCAAGACAAGTAATTTAAAACCTTCAATTGTAGTTTGGAGATCTGTGGCAATTGCTTTAATTGTGTATGTTGTATCTAACCTAGCTAAGACATCCTCTAATTTGGCACCATTGATTTCACTGTCCTCCTTCAGGGAAGAGGTTTTATTTTCAGTCATCTCCAGTTGCTCCATTAACAAGGCATTAACTATATGGGTGTCCTTCAATAACTTCTATACATTTTTTCATTAAAAAAAAGCAATATTGCACAGGCATGTTATCCTCTCCTGCTCAGCCCCCTGTTTATTACTGCTGTAAGCTGAGGTCTGAAAGATATACTTAATGCCGGCAATAGTGGTATCCAGGTTCTCTTTGATAATATTAATACTATCCTTGCATATCACCCAGTTGCCTTTCTCAGTGCCATCTCTCAAGGTAGCTCCACTTACAGCATTATTTACACTCCTGGTACTTAGAAGTGTCTACCTCTGGTAGTTCTGCAAAGTGGACTACACTCCAATGACTCACTTAGTTTGTTCCTATTAACACTTCCAGCAGTCTCTTTAGAAATGATTAAGTAGGTTTCTGCCCATCCAGTTTCCAATTCCACTGAAGAAGTGGAACAAGAAAAACTTGCCAGGACTTTTACTCTATTTATTGGCCTTAAATGGGGAGTGGGTTTAGCTAAAGACCCCATTATTTTCTTATTTTTCCCTTTTTTAACATTTGTTTTTGGTTCTTTATTTTCACTGCACTTTTTCCCATGTTCTTTTCTTTGAGTTTCAGATCAGCACCTTCAATGGGGCCATGCCTGGTAACAACCATGCTTAAAAATCAACCAGCTCTTCTGCAGAGAATGACCCTAGTTAGTAGTGAAACACACAGAATCACCAAACACTATCACCCAGTAAAAGTTTTAGAGTCCAAGGCATAATCACTTTTCCCAAGAGTTGTTTCAAAGTCCAGACATTAAATGAAAATCTTGCAGCAAAAGAAAAAACTTTGCTCACAGGGATGGTGCAGTTCTCAGCAATTAGCCAGTTTAAAAATGCACAGAGAGTGCACTCCTAATTGTGTTCATTTCTAAAATATAAACATAACTGTGACCTCTCTCAGCGCCTGTTCAGCAACCCTAATTTTGGTATAGGGGCAAACCTCTTCTGGCCTCCTGGATTCCCCAATTATCAGCTGTAAGAGTGTGTGATTTGTTGTGAGAGGGGATCTGCCTCACTTCTGGAGTTATGTTGCAGGCATATGATATAGACAGGGCCTCTATTTTTAAAGTTTTTCAACTTCATCATATGTTGATACATGGCTTCATGGTTACATTTGAGGACACAAACGCTGGAGAGTTTTTACAGTCTTTATCCAAGTTAGCTATCTCACCACATGCTGTGTCTAAGCTATATGCCAGCCTTTACGATACAGCTTTTCCAGAGATGGACAGGGTATCAGGATATTGGTTCTCTCAATTCCCACAACTTAAGTTTTACTGGCACAGGATATGGAGGGACTGCTACATCTATATCATGCAAGATCGACTGTGAATCATGCAGTTTCAATTTCTTAACAATCTGTATCATACACCAGTCAAGCTTTTTAAGATGGGTAGAGCTCCATCACCCCAATGTGTGAGATGTCATAAAGCAGAGGGCTCTCCTCTCCACATCTTTTGGGAATGCCCTAAGGGGTCCTCCTTGTGGTCACTCATTAAGTAGAGGATAAACCCCTTGCTAGGTTTGGACAGTCATTTATCTCCGAAAATCTGTCTGGTGGGGGATTACGCTGGGATGGCTGCCCGTGAGCACAAATACCATCTGGCTATAATAGTTTTATCCATTAAGAAGTTGGTGTTGTGCCACTGGCAAGACATGGAGACATTATCTTATACTGAGTGGCTGCAAAAATTATTATTTAATCTTCATACTTAGTGTGTGATTGCCAGTATGCACAACCACCTTAAGGCATTTTATAACACCTGGGGTAAGCTCCACACACCTTATTCATTGCAGACTATGTAAACTTTCCCTGTTTAAGTAGGGGGGAAGCTAAATCCTAGAGGGTTACCATTCTGATGCTCAGGTGGGGGAGTGGGATGGGGTGTGTGGGAGGGGTGGATTGTTATACTGGTTTGTGATTGATCACTGTTTGTTTGGTTGCTGTGTTTGTTTAATTGAAATCAATAAAGCTTATAGAATTTCAAAAAAAAATGCACTGAGAGTCCAAAGAATGCAGAGCTTCCCCCAAACTGGAGTTTGTAGTCCTTAAAAATGTTAATCCTTTCTAAAATAAGAACAGAGATAAAAAATAATAAAACAATTTTCACAGTAAGCACAATGTAGTGACTTACCAAAATCTCAGTTTTTAATTTTTTAAGGAATGCACTTATCACTTGCAGGGCATAGTTTATTGTTAAGAAGAACATAATTCTGACCATAAATATGCTTACTCCCTTAAGACATGAAGAAAAAACACTTTCTCTTTCACATTCATGGGTTTCTGGCAAATAAATTAGATAAGAATGCAGCCAATTCATAAACTTGTATTGTTGCACCCCAATGATTCGCACTCAAATCGACAAAAACATTGAAAAATAGCTTACCATTGCACACAACAAAGAATTTCAAAGAGCACGGTGTAAACTGCAGCAGCCACAGATTATTCCACTTTTCAGCATTCTGTTGCATATGCCAACAGCAATCTGAGCTGAACGCTGAACACCGAGATGCATTTTCTGTCCATGTGCCAAACAGCACTGGCCCCAAAGCATTCTGTGAACCCCCTGCTCATCAAGCCAATAAGATGTAATGGGGTGATTATATGGTACCAAAACCCCGCAAAATTTAGAACGTTTTAAACTACTGTATTGAAATTAAAAAAATGCCAAACTTTAAAAAGCCAAACATCTGGAACAAAACCAGAATCAAAAATAGAACTAAAATGGTAAGCCAGTACCTTTGTGCCCTTTTATCAGATAAGGGTACAGCATATCACATGTAGCTAACAATTCCAATTCCATGATGCTGGAGTGTTAATAAGTCTTTATTCAATCACTCAGCTACTGCTACTGGAGATTGCCCTCTGAAATTCTTCACTTTCTCCAGTCTCTCCTCTTCTCCAATGCACACTGACTCCAACTTCTGAAATTCTCGGGTCACAGTAGGCTGTTGCAGGCCATCCTTCTCTCCACTCTCACACTCCTCTCAGTCCTCTCTACTCTGTCACACACAGGCAGCTCGTGCAAAGTCCAGATCAGACCACTGTCTTCCCTCTAGCATTCCTTCAAAATGCAATAATGCTGAGGGGAAACAGAAAGAAAATGGCCTCCAAAAAGTACATTGCAATGCACTGCAATATAATTAACATATCTCTTAGGCAATGATGGCATACCTTATATAAAAGAATATATAACAATGAGGACAGCATGGGGTTTTACTTGATTTCCCTTATAGTCCCCAATAAGTCAGGGGCTTTGCTGATTTTAGATTTGAAGCAGTTGAGCAAGTTTGTCAGACACACTACATTCAAGATAAGTCCCTGAGGTCAGTATCCGAGCATTCCAGCCATGGGGGTTCCCT
Source organism: Neoceratodus forsteri (assembly GCA_016271365.2). Lineage (NCBI taxonomy): Eukaryota > Metazoa > Chordata > Ceratodontiformes > Ceratodontidae > Neoceratodus > Neoceratodus forsteri. Next base: position 1,738,496,143 of record CM057449.1, read on the forward strand.
GGCATCCATCAGTCTGAAGGATGCCTATCTTATCATCCTGATCCATTAGTTGCATCAGAAATTCCTGAGATTACAACCTTTGGCCTAACGACTGCATCAAGAGTGTTTTTTGAAGGTGGGGGTTGTCCTCGTGGCTCAACTGAGACAGGAGGGGCATCACAATTACCCTTACCTGGATAATCTCATCAGATCTCTGATAGTGCAGATGGCAGAGGGATCTGTGGTAAGTACTCTGGAAGCCCTGGAGATGCACACCAGAATAAATAACATGGACAAGAGCTCTCTGACACAGTCACAGTAGTTAGAGCATATGGGGGCAATTTTTTAGATGGAAAGGCCAAGAGTTTTCCCCTTCAAGGCCAGGAAGGAGGGCCTAGTCTGGGATATGAAGCCTACTAGCATGTGTTGAAACATCAGATGTTTCTGTCTGTAAGGTAAACAGTCAGTGCTGGTGCACTACATGTGGCCAGCTGGTGTGATGTTTGATTTTGTATGAGTGATGACATGTTTCAGTAAACAGTAAGATACAACATTTTATTACTGTGCGCTGACAGTTTTTGCATGTGGGTGCCTTGAATCTGATTTACATTTTGGTCACTGTGTATCTATAGCACCCCAAACCATTTTTCCTGGTGCAAGCTTCTGTTTTCTTTTTGAGATTAAGTGGCAAAGATCCCAGTTAGTGGTCTCATCCCACAGATTGTGGATCTGATAACAGCAATGATAGAACTGGTACCTTGGGCTGGGCTGCACATGGGACCTCTTCAAAATTGACTGCTGATGGTACGGTAACCTCAGAAGATTACCAAGCACCGATACTATTGTCTCAGACAGTACTGCCATCGTTTGCATGGTGAGAGAACTCTGAGAATCTTTATAAGGGAACTCTCATTGAAGCCCCTCCATATCTGATTCTGACTACAAACGTCAGCCTGTTGAGTTAGGGGGTCTTAAACAAGTTTCCAGGTAAATATGTTTGGAGCCCCAGGAAAAAGATCTTCAGATCCGTGTCTTAGAAGTGGGGTAGTGTGTCTGGCCCTCCTGCATTTTCAGGATCATGTCTGGTCTCAGATGGAGTTGGTGAAGGTGAGGTCACATAGTGCCATCACATTAGCATATATAAACAGTCAAGGAGGCACAGGAAGCCAAACATACTAACAGAAGTGACCAAGGTTCTTCAGTGGGCAAAGAACAATCTGCTGTCCCTCACAGCAGTTCACCTAATAGGAGAACTGAATGTGCAGGCTGACTGACTAAGTTGCAGAAGAGTACAACTTGGGGAATGGTCCCTACACCTTGAGTTGTTTGCCGTACTGTATAGAAAATTCAGTTGTCCTCAGATCACTCTGTTTGTGTCACAGGAAAACTATCAGGTGTCAAGGTTCTTCAGCTGGTATTGTTACCCCCAGGCAGAGGCAGTAAATGCCCTGTTATAACCATGGGACTTCAACACAGATTATCTGTTTCCTTCTGTTTTCACTATCACCCAGGACACTACCACAGATCAGGCATTCAAGATGAAATTTTCTCTTGATAACACCAGAGTGGTCAAGAGGATAATGGATTTCAGATCTAGTGAAGCTGTCATCACAGGGACCATGTCAGCTTCCGCCCCATGAGGACATTCTCGGTCAGGATCCTATCCTAGTATGCCCAAACTCGGAGATGATGCAATTGGTAGCTTGGCCCCTGAGAGAAGAAGGCTCCTGCAAGTAGGGGTTCTCTGAATGGAAGATAGGCACCTTGTTGCCTCTAGGAAGGTATTCACCTCAACAAGCTTCATCAGGGTGTATAACAAAATGAAAGTCCTACACTCAAGCAAAAAAAGGGCATTCTGTACAAGCAACAATAATCACATGCAAAGGTTTATTTGTCCAGGAAGACTGGAACTCTGCCTCAGCAATTCAACCAGTAGTTGCTGTTGTTGGAAAGTCATTTTTTGCTTGAGTGTGAGACTTTTGTTTTGTGTGGCACTTAGGGCTGGCTGCCCGATACTGCACCACTTGTTACCTCAGTGATGTGCTGCTCTTAGAACCTTCTTCATCAGGGCATAGACTGTTTTTTAGGCTTGAACCATACAATCCCACAGATCTAGGATTTATTTACAAGTAGGAGTAGACAAGGCCCAGTGTTAAACACCCTGCAGATGTCCACGCTTTGTGCGGGGCTGAGGTCATCCATGGGTCCTTCTTTAGGAACCATTTTGGATGTTAGCTTTTTTTTTTTTTGTTTAAAGTATCCAGCAGGAACCTCCCATCTTTTAGGTTCCTGGTTACTCCATGGGATCTGAACTGAGTGTTAAATGCACTGTGAAGGACTCCTTGCAAACCTCTGTCATCTGTATGGTTGGACATTCTGTTCTACAAGATGTGTTTCCTAGTTGTGATTTGCTCGGCCAGGAGGAGCTTCAGGCCCTCTCCCATAGGGAACCTTACCTTCTAATGTGTAAGAACAAAGTAGTTCTGAGGGTGGTTATGTCCTTCATACTCAAGGTTCCCACAGCCTTTCATGTGAGCCTGGAAGTTTCCCTTTCATCCTTCTGCCTGGAGCTAGAGAATCCAAGACAAATAAAGCCTTTCTGAGACCCTTCTTCTAATCTGCAAAAGACACATCTTGTCTTGTATTCCTGTTCCTTCTACAGTATATCACTGGTGAACATACTGAAAAGGATCACAGGGCGACCCACTAAGCGCCAGAGGCAGAGGCCATCTGCGGCACCGATGACCTGGGTTCGGGAATGGACTCGGGAGTTGGAGGGCTGGCTGAGGACAGTAGGATTAAGCATCCGGTGGGCTGCTCTCCTACTCTGGGGGGAGGAGGAGTTGAGTGTCCGATGCATGACGGACCCCTGGCAGAGGCCGGGAGTTCCGCTGCAGTCGGCACCTGCACGTTCAGTGGGTGGGGCGGACGTGGGTCATCATTGCATGTCCCGACCTGTGGGGTTTACAGCCTACAAAATGCCGGTCCCAGCCATTGAGCCGAGCTTCACTGCCATCCCCTCTTGCCACCAGAGTTCGACTATCCAGCCCGGCCACACTACAAAGTGTACGCCAGTATGAGGCGCTGCCAGACTTAGCGAGCCATCGGTGATTGAGGAGCCGCACAAAAAAAAGGATCACGGATTTAAGAATGCATGAGACAGACATAAGGGAATTCTGGAGGTCAGGGGTAAGGGGCACCAGACTTCTAGGAAAACAAAGTGAACTTACAAGCTCAAATGGGCATACTGGGTGGGCCATAGGCCCTTATCTGCCAACAGTGTCTATGTATCTATGTAGGATAAGCCACAGGACTGAACCCTGTGGCACCCCACTTGTGACCCCCCCTCCCTTGACTTGACCCTATTTACCACCACTCTCTGCTGTTCCCCCCACCAGCTTCCCACCGATCTAATTAGATCCTTCGCTGTTCCCAGATCCTCCAACTTTTTAAGCAACTCTCTGTGTGCACAGAGTTGAACAGCTTGCTAATGTCGATATAGAGCAATTCACTGCTTGTCCCTTGTCCACTGCCCTAGTTTTCCAGTCAAACATAATGTACATCAAGACCTCCCTGCCACAAACCCATGCTGCTTACTATCATGGAGCCCATTTCTCTCTAGTTAGTTCACTAGGTCCTCTCTGATTAGGGTCTCCATTAGTTTACCTGTTATGGAAGCAAGACTAATGAGTCTGTAGTTTCCTGGTTGCCCTTTGTCTCCTCCCTTGTGGAGCAGGACTATACCCACTACCCTCCAATCTTTCGAAACCACCCCTGACTGTAGGGAGCTACTTAACAGCCCTGCCATGGGTTCAGCCAGTTCAGATGCCAGTCCCCTAAGCACCCTCAGATGCATTCCATCCAGCCCTGAGGCCTCATCCGTTTTCGGTGCTGCTAGCCTTTTTCTGACCCGTGCTCCTGTAAACACACCTGCCCTGTTTCTGGGATCCCTCTTACAGAAGCCTTTATGCCGCTGTCAAGCAAGGGCCTGTGATCCTCTTCTGTGAACACACAGCAAAAGTAGTCACTTAGAATGGCTGCCTTCTGCTCATCTTCCTCTATTACCCTGCCCCTCTCTGTCACCCTAATAACTCCCCCTCTCAACTTCCTTTTTTCCTAATGTACCTAAAGAACTGTCTGTCCCCCTCCTCAACTCCCTCCAAAATATCCATTTTAGTGTCCAATTTTGTGTCCCTGACCACATTCTTGGCCTCCCTCATCCTTAAATACAGTTTCTACTAGTGGTATATAGTTCATATCCACACTCGGACAGTTCGCTGAAGACAGCTGTGTCACAGGACAGCTTTGAGCTAAGCTCCTTATGCAGATTAACTAGAATCTGCAGCTTATCCAACAGGTAGGGAAATGTTTCTATGTTTCCTTGCACCACCCACATGGTGGCATCCTCCGGATCTGCCACTTGACATCAGGTCTTGCACACTGGAAGCACGGATCCAAGTGCCACTTACCTGGGGAGGTTGGGTGGGTTACGTGGATGTGAACTGTATACCGCTAGTAGGAGTATGGTAACAGGTGAGTTACCTATATTTTTAATGACATGGATGCAGTTCACTATCCGCATTCTGGTAGACTCCTAGCAGTCCTCCAGGAGGAGGGGGCAAAGCACACACCGCTATTTCGCAAACAGAGACTGGAGGACTGAGGCCCCAAAAGTAGCCTAATAATGACTCCGCATGTAGATGCTAGTGGGAGGTGAATGTATGTGCTTTAGTCTAGGTTGTAGCCCTGCACAGCTCCTCAATGGGATATCCTGGAAGCGGTCACAAAAGGCAGTGGTATGTCTGGTGGAATGACCCTTGGGTGATTCCATATCAGCCAGCCTGTAGCAGAGGTCAGTACAGGATGTGATCTACCTTGCAATCGTCTGCTTAGCTGTCTGTCTGCCAGGCACAGCTTCGGCGTGCATGACAAACAGGTAGTGAGCCTCATCACTAATTCCCCACTATACACTCTTTATACTAGGACAGCACACACTCCACAGATCCAGGGTGTGAAGCCTGTGATCAGTGTCTGAGTTTGGGTTGTTGAAATAAACCAGGAGATTCATCAGCTGGTTCAGGTGAAACTCAACACAACATTTGGGAGGAATTTCACGCTGAGGCAAAGGATGGCCTCGTCCTTGTGGAAGACCAGGCAAGAAGACTCCACCAAGAGCACCTGGAGCTTACTCACCCTTCTGGCAGATGTGACTGCCACCAAGAAGGTGGGCTTCAGTGAAACCTGTGACATCTCACACTTACGCATAGGCAAAAACGCCTTGCCCATGCACACAGCCAGCATCAGCAGTAGGTCCAACAGAGGTGGTGATTCATGCACCAGAGGGAACAAGTGCTCCAGGCCTCTGAAAAAAATGCCGACCACCATCTTCCTGCAACACAGTTACTATACCAGCCCACACTTGATATGCAGAGATGCCTGGCAGGTGCACCTTAAGAGTCGTGGTTCATATTTCCGAGTGTGACAGGGACCAGAGGTAGTCAAGGATCATTGCTACTGGACAGCTCAGAGTATCAATATCCTTCCCTTGGCACCAGAGTGAGTACCTATTCCATTTGAACACAACTCCTTTCAGGATTCCTCCACAATGCTTGAGAAAGTCTTTTTATATGCCAGAGGCCTGGAACTAACTGCTCAGGAACCAGGCCAAAAGGTGCAGGTTGGCTCATCAACAGGTCAGGGCAGAGAAGCAACCTCCACTGAGACCTGAGGAGATCCTGCTATCAGAACTGTCTGGGTCAGTTTGCAGCAATCAAGACCATCCTTGCCTTGTCCTTCTGGGCTTTGGTCATGACCTTGTGAACAAAGGGAACAGGAGGGAAGGCGTACAGAAGGCCCGGGATCCAGGGCTGAAAGAAGGCATTACCTGCGGTATCCCGGTCTGAAGGGACAGGTTCTGTTCTCCCATGAGGCAAACAGGTCCACCAGAAGGGTGTCCCATCAGGATAACAGCAGGTCTACCACATTCTGATACAGGGACCTTTCATGCGACAGCTCTCAGACCTGGTTCAGTGCATCCGCCAGCTGGCTGTTCTCTCCTATGACATGGATCACCAGATCATCTGCCTGAAGGCTGCATACTGGAAACCAAGTGCAGAGCGCCTTCTGACTCAGAGGGAAGGAGTTCATCCAGCCGTGCCTGTTCAGGTAGGACATGATGGTCATGTTGTCTTGACTGGAACGACCTGACCCTGAATCAGCAGAGGATATTCTGTCATGGCAAGATGCACTGTACAGCATTCCAGCAGTTTAATGTGGCAACGGGACTCCAGGGGTGACCAGAACTCAGGGGCTCTGTGACCTACCAAGGGTGAGTTTCTGACCCAACCAGAGATGTGTCTGTCATCAGCGTGACAGACTACTCCAGGAAGACAAATGGGATTCCTTACTACAAGTTCTGGGGACACAGCCACCACTCGATGGCATCTCACATCAAATGTGTCACCAGGACCAGCTAGTCCAGATGACCTAGTGATTGGGACCACTGACAGCCCAACTTCTACTGGAGGGAGCACATCTGCTAGCAAATCCAAAGGACTATGCTGGTCAACTCTGCCATGAACCCCAGTAGCTGCAGTAAATCCAATACCAGGCTCTAGCACCCAACGAGAAATGATCAGGCAAAGAATGTAAGGTCCGATGCCCTGTCCACAGAAAGGCAGCCCTGGCCCAAAGGGAGTCCAGTTCCACTCCAATGAAATTGATCTCCTGTGTAGGAACCATTTCTGACTTGGCCAGATTAACCAGGAAGCCCAAGTCCTGAAAACTTTGATGGGCCAGATCCCCGGATCACTCCACTGTTTCCCTGGAGATGCTGGCTAGCAGCCAGTCATCCACGTGCAGGTATACCCTGATGCCCCTGCACCAAAGGAAGGTTGCCATGACAGCCAAGCATTTGGTGAAGACCCTCAGCATGGAAGAGAGGCCGAATAGCATGACAATGAACTGGTAGAGCACCCCCTCCAGCTGGAACCGGAGGTAATGATAGTGTGATGGATGAATTGGGATATGAAATAAAGTGTCCTGGAAGTCCAGAGAGCAGAACCATGTCCCTCACTCACAGAAGGTTGATCTGGTTCAGAATGACCATATGGAATTTGTGCTTCCACACAAACTTGTTGAGGTTGCACAATGCAGTGTGAGGTGCCAGCCCCATCCATTTCGGTACCAGAAAGTATCAGCATCACTACCACTCGTGACACTAGCGACCCGGGTTTGGAAATGGACCAGGGTTGCTAGAGGCCCGGCTGGGGGGAGGTGGGCGACACTGGGTCAGAATACAGCTGACAAGAATGCCACTGGCAACAACAGTATGGCAAAAATACACGTCATTTATTTTGCAGGGGAGCCATGCCTGCCCCCACACTAAAGATTCCCAATCCGGGGGAGGGAGGGGCAGATCATGGGAAAGTTAAAATTTGTGGGGCAGTGGAATACTGTTTCTCTGCCCTTGTAAAAAAGACCCGATTCCTGCAAAATGGTTGGAGACCAGGATTAGAACCCTGGTCTCCATTGCCTCCTGGCCGAGCTGCTCCATGCCCCAGCCCTCTACGCCACGGGAGCAGCTCAGCCAGCCCCTGGTATTTTACTACCTTTGTCCTGTGGCAGCACCATGGACAGTAACCAGGGGAGCACATACTGCAAGCACTATACATCCCTGCTCGCTGTCCGTGGTAGCGCTATAGGGACTAGCATTCCCTTGCCTTGTGCTATTCCTGTAGTGCTAATCTGACCAGGTATCTAGATGGACTGAGCAGCCCTTGCATGCTCTTCAGCTCTTGGGGGGGGGGGGTAACGTCTCCGGTGCAGTGCTCCTGGGTGACCACAGGATGTCCTGCCACTGGTGGCCCAGTAGTGGATGGTAGGTGTGCCAGACACAACGTGGTCATGTCGTAACATTAGTGCATGCCATGCATCCCATGGTCATAGAGAAAACTTTGCCAGATGAGCTGAATGCCACCAGCACCGTACAGCCCACATGAGGCTGCCTCCCTTTGCATCAAGTGCAGTATCCGACAGAGCAAGGGGTGGTCTTGTCCTGGGAGGTAAGCCAGGGAGGAACACCAGGTGAGGTAAGCCTCGTTGCCACTGATGACGGTGGTAGGGCAGATGGGTGAGCCATCCAAGTGCAAAAAGCATATTAAGACTAAAAAAAAAAGTATCTGGACACATAGCTCTGTGCTGCCAGCGTGTCTGGGACCCCATCTATCGCCTTGCTTTCCAGGAACTGAGCAATGTTAGCTCTGAGTGTGGACAGTATGCCCTCTGTCATCCTGTACTCCCAAGAACCTCAGGTTTGGTACAGCAAGAGAGTCTCAAAGTCCAGAACAACCCCTTGCCCACCACTTCTAGGACCCACTTGTCTGAAGTAATAGAGGGTCACTTTGGAAAGAAGTGACATAGCGGACCACCAACCAAGAACTGGGACAGGGACTGGATGGGAGGGTGAAATAGCACTCTGCAACCCATCATTTAGCAGCACTGGAGGGGCTCCGGTTGGCTAGGTAATGGAAACACCCCCATCACCCTTTTTTGCTGTCCTGACCACTGACCTTCTGCTTTGGCACTAGTGCAGACACTGCCCTTGCTGGAGCTGCCACCAAGTTTGGTGTGGCTGGTACCTCTGAGGCAGAAAGGGCTTGTTTTTGGCTTTAGCCATCTTCAGGTCCAACTAGGATGAAGCCACAGAGTCCAGGGCAGCACTGGACTTCTCGGTATGAGTGAGAGGTCCTTCACCCCACGGTCGAAGGGGTCGCTGCCCAAGAAGGGGACATCCTTTAGCTTGTGATAAGTGACTGCCATGGAGATGGACAATCTCAGCCAGGCCCCATGGTGCATGGCCATGGGTACAGCCTTAGAAAAAGCGCAGGAATCACCCATATCCAAAGCCATCTGAAACTAATGCTTAACCAGCATGTAGCCCTGATCTCTGATCGTTTGGGCAATGACCTGCTTGTCATCCAGGAGTAAAGGAAGGAATATCCTGACCAAGTTGAACTGAGAATGGTCAAAGTTAGCCATCATGACAGCGTAACTGGCCTGAGACCAAGTGAGGAGGCTGCACAGACCTTCCTGTATTCTTTGTCGGGGTGGGAGTTACTCACATTCCCCTAGCCTTTCGATTTCAGAAAAGCCAAATCAGAAACCAGTCCCTCTCTGGAGGGGTGGTACGAGAATCTCAAAACGCTGTCCATGGGAACTCTGTACTTGCAGACAGTCCAGATGGGGGGCACCAGACAAGATGCTGGGTGCTGCTAAATCTCCAGAGCCTGCCCCAAGGCGGCCTCTGCCACAGGGAAGATTACTTTGGGGGAACCGTCCCTGACTAGGATGTTGGTTAATGGGTATTTAGCCCGCCTCTGAACCAGTTCCAAGGAGACTTCCAAAGATTTGGATATCAGCTGGAGAAATGCTCCAAAGGAAGTCGAGTCCAACTGAAAGGTTTGACTATCTGGGGAGCCTTGGTCGAACTGCTGTGTCCTGCTTGAGGTCATCAAAGACTCGTCCTCCATGTCTGATAGTTGCTTGAACACTACTGTGGTCCGTTTCTCGTGAAAGTGAACCACCCTAGAGCCATGGGTGACTTCAGACATACAGACCAGCAGGCTGGTAGCTGGGAGGGAATACTTTGTGGGGGGCCTATACCACGGCTGCAGAGGTGGAGGCTCCACCACCAGTGGAGGGAATGTGGATGCAGCTGAATTCTGGGTCACCAGCTGGGGAATGGCCCCCAGAATGGACCAAGGGACCGCCAGTCCAGGGAGCAAAACCCTACCCCTCTCAATGAAAGACCATTGCTGCCAAAGCAGCCCCTTGTACTTATAATGAAGACAGCATCGATGCTGATCCCCTCCACAGGAGGCAAGTCTGACACTTGTCCTTCAAAGATACTGATCAATGGAGTGAAATCAGGATTGCATGGTGCATTGTGTGCTTACTGCAGTATCCGTGTAGACAGCATGCTTTGGCAGCGAGATCACAATGGACCTCAGTGTGGTGCCTGGAGGAATGACCACCAGGTAACAGTGAGATCAGCAAAACTGATGGCTACTCATTGACCTCCTCTGACAAAATGTTGACTGGATTGAAAAATCTCCACCAGACCATCCACTGGAGTCAAGAATGAAGGATCCAGTGGGGATGCCATGGGAACCTTGACCAGTCCCTCATCCAGAGGAAGCCTGACTAAGGTCGAGAAGTCAGGGGAATCATGAGAGCGGGAACAGCACGATTATTCACTATCCCACGATCGACGGCAGAATATGCCGTTTGTGGTAGGGAGTACTATTCCCCCTAGGTTTGGAGGGCCATGTACATTTCTCCAGTGAAATGCTCTCTGATGCTGGGACCAGCGCCAAGCCCAAGAATGAGCCCACCCCGATCACCCCCACCTCCTCATCCAACACCAAATATTGAGCCACCCACCTGGCAGCAGCACCCAAGGGCAGTCTGCAGTCCTGAGGCATACCGAGGAGTAGACGAGCCTTCCTTTCTTCCAACGATGATGGATGCATAACCAAGCAGCATGGACACTACCTCACGACGTGAGACTCACCGAGGCAATACATGCATGTGCTGTGTGTCTGTGAGCGACATTTTCTGGCTGCAACACTAGCAGCATTTGAACCAGGGTTTCTGCTATTCCATCTCAGAGATTGTCGATGAAATGAAAACTAAAAGACTACAAAAGCTATATCTGCTGAAAACTTTATTGCAGAGTTGAAGTTCTCATGAATTTGCACGCATAGCCACGAAAGATGAGACCTGTTCCTTCCAGTGGAAAATAAATTCTGACTTCAATGGGTGGAGTGGGAGGATAACACCATGCACAGGTGGTGGGAGGAGATTAGCTTGAAGATGCCCAGTGACTCGGTTGTCTCCAGCTAACTGCCAGAGTACGGAAAGGGAACTGTTACCACGTTGGTAGAACTGGCATTCACCTCATTCCTCATCACTCTGTTTCTTTGTATTTAATGAAGGCCCTTTTTATGTTTGCTTGCACGCATTCACAAGAAACATCTTGGGACAGTACAGCATTTCAGAGGTGTGTCACTGTTCTGGCCAATGCAGCTGAAGCTGCGTTGGACTTGTCCCTGATGCACCAATCAGTCGGCAAGCTGGCTATGACAGCAGTCTAACAGAAATGGTCTCTACTTGAAACAAATTAACCGCTGCAATCAGGGACTGTTTCTTCTCTGCAGTTATTTACATAAATAGAGCAGGACCCCCCACTACCACACACACCTTCTTTACCATAAAGCACCCTGCCAACACTAGTAATGTTTTGGTCCTCACTCCTCTGATCAACCCCCTGGTTGTACAATGGCCACGTGGCTCTCTCCCGGTCCTGTTCCTCTGAACCCCCCAATCTGTACAATGGTTGTAATGCAGCTCTCTCTCGGTCCCAGTCCTCGCACCTCTGAACACCCTCCCTTGTTCAGTGGCCATGAGTCGTGGCTTTACTTGCTGGTGGCTCCTGCCACTACTGCCTCTCTCTCTCCCGGTCCTCGCTCCTCTGAACACCCTCTCCCCACCTGTACACAAGGCTGCAATATGGCTCTTTCCCCAGTCCGGTCCTCGCTCCTCTGAACTCCGCCCCCATACAAGACCCAGGGTACAGCTTAACTTATTGGTGACTCCTGCCTCCTGCTTCACTCCATCTCCCCAGTCCTGGTCCTCACTTCTCTGAACACCCTTCCCCCCTTGTACAATGGCTGCAGTGTGCTCTCTCTCTGGTCCTCGCTCCTCTGAACATTCTCCCCTTTGTACAATGGCCGCAGGTGTAGCTCTACTTGTTGGTGGCTTCTACTGTCCACCTCACTCTAACTCCTCGGTCCCATTCCTCTGAACACCCACCTCCCCCTTTGTACAATACCCACTCTTCCCGGTCTCGGTCCTTGCTTCTCTGAACACCCCCCCCCCCACTTGTACAACAGGCATGGTGCAGCTCTCTCCCCTGTCCTGGTCCTTGCTTCTCTGAACACACACACACACACACACACACACACACACATCCTTGTACAATGGCTGCGGGTGTGGCTTTCCATGTTGGTGGCTCCTGCTGCCCACCACACTCCATCTCCCCAGTCCCAGTGCGGGTATGGCTTTACTTTTTGGCGTCTCCTGCCACACTCTCTTTCCTGGTCCTGTTTCTCGCTCCTCTGACCCCCCCCCCCAATCTGTACAATGGTCGCAGTGCAGCGGTTGCAGGAAGTAGGCTGTTGGTTAACTAGAATCTGCAGCTTATCCAGTAGGTAGGGAAATGGGCAGACTGGGTGGGCCAAGTGGTCCTTATCTGCCGTCAAAGTCTATGTTTCTCTCTCCAGTCCCAATCCTCACTCCTCTGAACACTCCCCCTTGTTCAATGGCCATGGGTGCGGCTTTACTTGCTGGTGGCTCCTCCCACTCATTGCACTCTCTCTCCCCCCCCGGTCCTCGCTTCTCTGAACACCCTCCCCCCACTTATACAATACCATACAAGGAAGCAGGTAAAGCTTTACTTGTTGGTGACTTCTGCCTCCCGCCACACTCCGTCTTCCCAGTCCCGGTCCTCACTTCTCTGAACACTCCCCCCCCGCCTGTACAATGGCTACAGTGTGTCTCTCTCCTGGTCATGGTCCTCGCTCCTCTGAACACACACACCCTTGTAAAATGGCCAAGTGTGCGGCTTTACTTGTTGGCAGCTCCTGCTGCCCACGACACTCCGTCTCCCCGGTCCTTGTTCCTCTGAACACCGACTCTCCCCATTTGTACAATGGCCATGGTGCAGCTCTCTCCCTGGTCCTCGCTTCTTTGAACAGCCCCCCCCCCGTACAATGGCCAGGGGTGGCTTTACTTGTTGGTGGCCCCTGCCACCCATCGCACTCTCCAATGCTAATACCAGCAAGAAAACATTTGGGATTGACAAATGCTTATTTTAGTACTGACCTTTTTGAGAACCAGATTGGTTTCATTTGCCTGCTACTTTTGGTACATGTTCTCAAGCATGACTTGTTTGCTTCTAAAATGGCCCCTTTGGTCACTCCCCACCCCTCCTCTGCCCCCTCTGATTTTGTCCACTCCTCTCAGCTCAGAGAGCATCAGCATAGTGAGGGGGGTCGTCCGGGGATCGGGTTGCTCTCCTGCTCAGAGTGACCGCCGTGGGGGTACCAGAGCGAGTGTGCTGCTTTGCGTTAAGTGTGCCTTCTATTTCTTTTTTGTATTGTGCTTTCTAGGAAGTTACTGCTTTTATTTTGGGTTTTTAGGGTAGGGTTAATTTCCTTGTGTGCAGAGGTATTCGGGGGTAGAAGCTACTGCTAGCAGAAGGGATTTTAACTAGCCTATCTGTAGCTGGGGGGGGAGGTTGTTTTGGTATTGGGCTTACTGTAGTTAGGAGTATTTAGCTTAGTGCTTTCCTTGTTTTACTACTTATTTTATTGCACTGGTGATTGTAGCTTGGGCAGTAACTGTTGTAGCTTAGGTTGTCTCTCTTCTAGGGAAGCCATTGACAGATCTGCCTGGCTAAACTTTTCACTCTACAGGTATGTCACTGACTGGACAGCCAGGCCTTACCTACCATCCAGCAGGGTCCCATAGGAGTCCAGGCTTGAGCAGAGCAAATTGCCGAAAGGCTAGGACAAAAAGGGGTTACTGGCTTTAAACTGTCCTGCTGAAAGCTTCTTTCTCCATATTTTTCTTTGTGGGGCTGATTATTTTTTGTGGGTACAAGGCAGTGAGACCCCATCCTGGGCTCACTGGAATTTGTCCACTACCTGCCTTGTGGTGGTAGGGTTTTCGAGGGTGAGACGAGGGAGGTATGGCACTCACTCCTATATAACCGCACTTACTATAGCACAATGGGACAGCAAATTCTAACATTGCCTACGCACTGTGAAGTGTTGGTTACCCTTTCCTCTAAGGCATACTCCAGTTTTCATTTTGTTTCTTCATACTTACACAGCTGCACACGTGGAGAGTCATCAACTGATGGCCAATTGAGGCTGGGTGTGGTAACTGCTTATAATATTAGGCGGGGGCGGACTGCACTGAGATAGTAGCAGGGGATCACAGAGGCAATAGGAAAAGCTGTTAGATAAGTAAGTAATTAATAGTTAAGTTGAGCAAATGTACCCTGCAGGCAGCTGGAGAGGGAGGGTGCAAGAAGGACTTTATGTCGGGGCTGGGAGGTCTTGGGGTGGGTTGAAGACAGGAGTCTACTACGGGGGACAGACAGGAATATGTGGGGTATAGGGGACAGTGGAATACAGTAGGGAGGGCAGGGGAGAACAGTAGGGTGCAATAGATGTGGAGCCGTGGTTTTCATGAACACGCTGTGGAGAATGGGAGGGTGTCCAGTATGCATAAGGATGGGGGCAGACAGAGACACACTTGAATAGACGGAGGTGAGAGTTAACAAGGATGCATATGGCTGGGGTGGGGATGGAAGCAGCACCACACCTACTGTAGGCTGGACAGCTGAAAGAAGGGAAGGGAGTAGATTAGGTATGGAGGCTACAATAGCAAAGAACAACCCAGGCAGCTGGGGTAACAGTAAATGGCAGATGGTATGAGGGAAGAGGTAGAGGAGGTGGAGCTATTCAAGGGAGCAACTAAGAAAGGCAATGGCAAGGCAGACCATGAAGTCATAGAAAGAGGTGGGTAGCACGTCAAATAGACACACCTTCAGAATCCTTGCTGGAAGTGGAATACAAGAGGAAGCAGGTGTCAGGGATGTGGTACTGGAAGTGAGGGGAAAGAGAGGTGGGGAGGGCAGTGACAGAAAAGAGGAATTAGGGGTCACTGGTGGGGATACCACTGTTAGCTGCCAACAGGAGGAAGTGCACAGGAGAAGCGCCGGTGACAGAGAGGGAGTTGGTACATAAAGACGGGGGACCTAGTGGGAAAGGTAATAATAAAGGAGAGGAAGGGGTAGCTGTGGGGAGAAATAATGAACTGGATAAGCAGGAGGAGGTGCAAGGGAACTCTGTAACAAGGACAGGAGCAGAGAACAACACTGAAATGTTTATGCAGGGGCAGGTGCAAGGGATTTCAGCAGCGAAGGCAGGAGGAGTCCACAGGGGCAGTGAGGGGCACGTGCTAACAGACAAGAGAGGGACAAGGCCAGGGGGAGAGAACTAGGGAAACTGGATAGAGAGCTTGAAGGGAGAAAAAACTGTACTGAGTACAATCAGGGTAGGGGTCATAAGGTTATTATTCTGGGGGAACTCCATAATGAAGGGTATAAGATGGGGGGAAGCAGTGAAGGGAGGAGAAGCTCTGTCTGGGTAGAATGCATGCCAGGCATGACAGCACACAGAGCTAAGCATGTAGTCCACTCTATAGTGAGCAGGCATGGAGGGAATTCCCACATAGTGGTGCACCTCAGCACAAATGACCTTGAAGGGAATAGTGTGCAGGAGGTACAAGCTAGATTCATGGAGCTGGCCACAGTGTGCGTAGAGGAAGGAAGCACAATAGCATTTTCTGTGGTCCTGCCAGTGCCAAAAGTAAGCACAGATAGGAAGCAGAGAATTAGGGAATTCAATGATTGGCTGGGGAAAGTGTAAGGACAGGGGATTTGGACTGGTGGGGATGGGTAGCTACCTGGGAAAATAAAGATCTTTACGCCAAAGATAGACTACATCTTAGCATGGAGAGGTCAGGAGTTTTAAAAAGGAAAATGGGGGAGTTCATCACTGGATGGTATGGTTTAAACTAGCATGGGGGGGCATTTGTGCTGCAGGGCAGGTATATAAGCAGTGTTTGGGAGGCCTAGTGCCTCTCCCCCAAATTGGAAATATGGAGGGAGTGGGAAACTTAGAAAGGGAAGATCGGGGGGGGGGCAGGTATGGAGATTGGGGGTCAAGGCTGGGTTGGAGGGTGGTCCTCACAAATGCGAGGAGCATCAGAAACAAGATGCCCAAGCTTCAAAGCACTGATAGCAAAAGGCAGGGTGGATGTGGCAGCAATCAGAGACATAGGCCAGCCAACATCGTGACTGGGACTTGGCAATCCCAGGTTACAAACTCTACAGGAGGGGCAGAGTGAATGGAAGAGGAAGGGTGGTGGCGTTATTTGTAAGGGAGGAGACTGAGTGCAGCAAGGAGGAGGGAGAAGACAAAAATGGGAAAATGCTTTGGGTGACCATGCAGGATGCTGGGGGGGGGAGGGTAAATCTGGGAGTGGTCTACAGACTACCATCCCAGTCAGAAGAACTGGACAGTGACATGGTGGAGGAGGTGAAGTGAAAAATGACTGTGGTAAGGGTAGAACAGTGGTGGTGGGTGACTTTAACCTGCCAGGGGTCGACTGGGGGACCATGACATCAGCATCGGCTAAGGAGCAGCAGATACTGAATGGATTCCAGGATGTGTTCCTGGCACAACATATAGAGGAGCCAACCAGAAAAGGGAGCATCTTGGAATTGGTGCTAGCAGATGGAGACCATGTAAGGGATGCGGCAGTACTTGAACGCTGGCAGGGAGTGACCACTGTACAGTGTGGTTCTCCCTAGATCTGGGCAGGGAGGATAATCAAACAAAAACAAGGGCACTGGACTTAGGGTGCAGATCTTCAGCGGAATGGCAGCAGTGCTAGAAAACTCACTTAAAAAAGATCACCCTGGACATGGCAACAGAATGTAGGTGGGAAATCACAAAGTTAGGCCTGTTAGAGGCAACAAAAGCTAGCGTCAAGATCAGAAGCAAAAAAGCAAGGTCGAAGAAATCCAGCTGGTGGTCTAGGGAGGTGCGGGAGAGAGAGAGAGATGGAAAAGAGGCTAGCATTCCAAAGGTATAGAAGGACCCGGGGGGGGGGACTGGGAGGCTTACATCTTGAAGTAGAGGAAAGCAGGTAGGGTAGTTAGGGCAGCCAAAGCATCAAGGGAGCCACAGTTGGCACAGGGGATTAGGGAGGGGGAGAAGAAATTATTTCAATACATTAGAGAAAAAAAAGAGGCGTAGTGACAGGATCACCAAAATAAAGAAGGGCGGGTGGGTTGAAAACGGAAGGAACAGGCAGAGATATTGAATGAGTACTTCTCATCGGTCTTTACAAGAGAGAAGGAAGGGCTAATCCCACATGGGGAGGTACAGCGAAGGAAGGCAATGGGGAAGCCCGACGGATGGTGGAAATCACAGTGCATAAAGTGTCAGAGGGTCTGAAGGCCTTGAGTGGACAAGGCACTGTGGGACACAATCCACACCTGGGACTTGAGGGAACTGGCGGAAATCCTGGTGGCACCTTTGGCTGGGTTATTCAGAATCTCCCTTGACTCAGGATGTGTGCCCCTAGATTGGAGGTTGGCACATGTAGTACCCCTCCATAAGGGCGGACCTAGGGATGAGCCAGATAATTTTAGACCAGTCAGCCTCACATCCATAGTGGGGAAATTGCTTGAAACTACCTAAAGGAAAGGCTGGCAGAATTCCTGGAAGTAAATGGCCTTCAAGATGCCCTGCAATATGGTTTCGTCAAGGGGAGGTCTTGTCAGACCAATCTGGTGGAGTTCTATGACTGAGTGACAAGATCTCTTGATGGGGGACTGCTGGATGATGTCCTGTACTTGGGACTTCAGCAAGGCATTTGATTCAGTGCCACACGGAAGTCTGGTGGGTAAGTTGAGGAACATGGGGGTGGGCAATATGATGGTTAGGTGGATTGGGAGCTGGTTGAGCAACAGACAGCAGAGGGTGGTAGTTGTGTGGGGGGACTCTCATCTCCTAGGAGGGTCACTAGTGGAGTCCTGCAAGGGTCTATGGGACCACTACTGTTCAACACTTTCATAGCAGATGTCACAGATGGAATTACAAGTAAAATGTGCCTGTTGCCCATGACTCCAAACTGGGATCAGTCGAGGACAGTGAAGAGGGTAGAAGGATGCTCCAAGAAGATCTGGAATGGTATCCATTGGATACTATCCAATGATATTGGTGACTGCAAATGATTGACTGCATTAATAGCGACTCATTTGCAGCATCTGACATTTGAGTTACCCTGTAAGGGTAGCAAGGGTAGGGATGAGCGAGGGAAGGTTACCGGTAGTGTAGGACGGCGACCGGAAGGGGAGGGATAGGGAAGTGGGTTTGTGTGGTGGCAGTGTGGCATACTACTGCTGAGCTAGCCATGTGATGTGGTGGTAAGAGTGGCTAGCTTCGATGCAGCAGGTACAGGGTTCGGAGCTGGGGAGGGGTATATTTATTTTTTAGCTTGCACTTGAATGTTTTTAATTTTTGGGACTGTCTCCCCCTTCCTGGCATGCACCCCCCTGGAGTTGGTAATCTAAAATCAGGTGAGTGGGGGGGGGGGGTGTCAGCCCCCTGCATAAATGCTTGTTTTGGTTGCCGGATATGGTGTCGCCGATAAGTGTACATCGCCGATTTGCTTTTCAGCGATGTACACTCGCTGTAACGGTGATCACTGTTCTGCGATTGCCATTATGACATGGAACCATCTCGAACACTTGGAACAGTGGTCAAGATCATGGCAGCTGAAGTTCAATGACAGGAAGTGTAGGGTACTGCACTTGAGGGCTAGGAATCCTGGTTTCAGTTATCACCTGGGTGGGGAGGAACAGTTATTAGCCTCAGAGGAAGAGAGAGGTTTAGGGGGTGGTAATAACGGGTAAAATGAACTACTCAAAAGTAGTGTAGGAAGGCAGCAGCAAAAGCAAACAGAGTGCTAGGTTGCATTGCTAGGGGGATTACACCTAGGAGGACAGAAATTATCCTGCCACTGTACAAATCCTTGGTGAGGCCTCACCTGGAACAATGCGTGCAGTTCTGGCACCCTTACTCGGGGGATGTCATACTACTAGAGAGGGTCTGGAGGAGGGGCAGCTGATCAAGGCATGGGGAATAAGACTTCACGAGGAAAGACTGAGGGGCTCAACATGTACGCCTGTAGGACAAAAGGGATCAGGGATATGACTGAGTCCTTCATGTACTTTAAGAGTATCAACAGGGTTAAATCTGAAGGCTTGTTTAGTCTGAATGGTGAAGGGGCTACAAGGGGACACAGCATGAAATTGGCGGGGGGCATTCAGGAAGCACTACTTTACGTAAAGGGTGGTAGCACCAAGGAATGTGCTGCCAGAGGATTTGATCTCAAGGGATTCAATGGGGAGCGTTAAGAAGGAATGGGACAGACATATGGGCAAGGTAAAGGTAGTGGGGTGTGGAACAGTGTGGGAACTCGAGAGGCAACCTAAACAAGAAGGGGAGGTATGGGGGGAGGGCAGCAGCTGTGTCCCAGCCTTGAGCTGAGCTGGAGCACATGAGATATATCTTCTGGCCTACTCGTATGTTCAGTATGTACTCTTGACTAGTTCTCTCATCTGATCAAAGTCTGCTTTTCTGAAATCCAAAACCACAACCTTTGATGAGGGTACACTGTTACCCAGGACCAGTTCAAACCATATGGGGTATGGTCACTGGACTCAGAGGCTCCCAATCCTTATCCCACCTAACATTCCTGAGTTGTTGAGCATCATGTCAAGAATGGCAGTTTTCTGTATGGGTTCTCTGACCAGCTGCACCAATAGAGCAGTCCTGCAATATATTTACAGGGCCTGACACATGGTGCTCTTAGCTGCTAGAATGTCCCAAACTGACCGGCCCGCCAGCACTGCGGCAGGACGTCTACGTGCAGTGATGACATCCTGGGTTTAGTGACAGACTCAAGAGTTGGAGGGCTGGTCAGGGGGAGAAGGATCAAGCGTCCTAGGAACTGCTCTCCTTCTCCGGGGGAGGGGAGAAAGTGTATCTGGTGCTTACGGGACCCCTAGCGGAGGCCGAGGGGTACCACTGGGGCTGGCACTATTCTCTAGGGGTGCAGAACAGACACTGAACGTCATTGCACATCCCTGCCCCCCAACCGGGGATCCAGCCTTTGCGCAAAAGCCGGCCCCAGGGCATGACGTCCTGCTCTGCTGCTGTCTCCACTGCCTCTGCCATCTGCCGGGGGTCCTGCTTCCATGGCCCTAACCCGGGGGGGGGGGGTAAGTCAGGGCTTGCCTACTATGTCCATTGAGGGGAGCCCGTCTGGCGGCCCCACCCAGGGGGGGCAAGCCTGGGCATGGGGAAATGGCAGGCAGGGCAAGGCTGACCTCCAAATGGAGGATCAAGCAGGGCACAAAAATACCAAAAATAATTAGAATGTCCCAAACTATGTCTGGTAGATTGAGATCTCCCACCACCACTACCATTTCCTTTGCTGTCCTCTTCTGAATCTCTGCCTTCAGTTCCCCATTTGCCTTGTCTCACCTTCCTGGTGGTCTGTAAGCCACCTCCCAGCACAACATCTTACCTTACATGGTCGTGAATTACACCCTCAGCGATTCTGTCTCCAGTTTTCCTCTCCTGATGGATCCCTCCCCAATCACCTCTATGTCTTGCTTGACATAAAGGACTAACTCACCCCCTTTTCCCATACCTCTGTCTCATCTATACATGGTGTATCCTGGTACTGTTAAGTTCCAGTTGTCATTCCTGGTGGGCCATGTCTCTGTGATGGCTACGAGTTCCAAACCGGTACACGTAAGGAAATGTTTAGGATATATTTATATAAAATATCTACTTGGTTACCATCTAATAATATGCATTGCAACTTTCACTACGTGGTGCATTAATGAGTTAGACTCCCCCCCTAGCCCCTGAAAAATTAAAGGCCATTCATTTTGTCAGAGGACATGGCTTCATAGGAGTGCTGTAACAAACTACTGTATGTGAACAGCTGTTCCTAGTGGACCTAATAGAGCAGGTATAAATAGGGTAGTGGGTATAGCAAGAGCTTGCCCCCACTGACAAAGCTCTACTTGAGTGAAGCACCACGGCACTTGGTCAGAGTGGATTGTCTTTCTTGTTCAGGACAATTTTGTTTATCTATTTGGGAGCTTTTACTGTTCTGTGACGTTGCATTATGACCAGTCCTTGACAATGTTGTAAACGGTTGGAAAGTAAACACCATGGACTGAATTTTTTGGTATCCATCTCCTCGATCCTCCCGCACTTCTTCTCAAGTGTATCTTTTTTTTTTTTCTACTTTTGAAGTGTTGTAAGGAACCAGCATCTTATCTATGCTGGTTCTGTATATAATCTACCTGGCATGTAACCTCACTTACAGCAACGTACACTCGGTATTTATACCTAGTGACCCTCAGCATACACCCCAATGATCCCCATGAGAGGCACCTAGGAACTGGGGCTCCTGGATTTGGTGGGAGAACCATCCTTTCTATGTGTGCACAACACAAGGTTCTGTATTTAAAAGGCAGTGTTTTCTGGCTTATTTTATGAAAATGATGCATAACAGGAAAAAGACATGCACTGTGTTCGTTTTTCAAATCTGTGCAAAGGCACTTATTGGACTGCAGTTTCTGGTTTGTGACAGGAATTGGAGGACAGACACTGTCAACTGGAGGCCCTATCAGTCATGCATGATCAGAGAGAGGGAGACAGACTATATTCAGGACCTAGCTGTACATTTTTTGATGATGACCAGACATCTGGAACAAGTCACACAAACATACACACAGCAGCTATAAAAACAGCCATACCAAAGAAGAATCTGCAAAAAACACTGCACTTGGTTTTGGGGTTAAATTGCGCTACTTATTGTTTGTTTACAATATGCAGTTAAGAAACTGTCGGAGAATATTGTTAAAAGCAGACTCAAATGGAATGGGGAAAAACTAATAGTGTAACAAATGCTATAGTTAGTCTCCAGAAACCATCTGGAAAAGTATTTGACATACTCAGTTTATGGTCCACAAAGACCATTTATTTAGCCAGCTTACACAGCCTCCACATCGCTAGGAGTTTCATCTTTCTGTATAAAAAGCCAAGTGCTTGCACAGATGAAAATCCCTGTGCACCACTATTCTGCTGGGGTGGAATGGAACAGAGAAATCTGAAGCCAAGACATGTGGGCTAAATTCCAAAAACTATAAAATACAACCGTACACTGTACTGGCAATGATGCTGTGATGTACATATTCCTTTCTAATTTTGTTCTAAACTAGTCTGTCAGCTGTAACCCAGATTGGATCTGTGTTTCGGAAAAACAAGACACCATACCTTCTGAATGCATAAACAAGTTTAGCAAACTATATTCCATACTATTTAACCACAATAAATAAAATGAAAGTCGCCTTTGTTAAAGTATGCAGTAAGCCACAGTGGGCGTTGGTTGTGGTGATTTTACCACGTGCCCAGGGGTGTTGTAAGGCAAAACGTTGCAGGCCAAGTGTGCTTAGCCCCTGAAAGTATGGTGCAACCATCAAAAGCAATCCCCAATGGATAACATAACTGTTTAATTAAAGTTTTGAAAATATATACAAAATTAAACTAACAGAATGTAATGAATGCTATAGTTAATCTCCAGAAGCCATCTGGAAACGTATTTGACATACTCAGTTTACGGTCCACAAAGACCATTCATTTAGCCAGCTTACAAAGCTAAAATAATTCCTGTGCCAATGAAAGACTGACATAAAATTGATTTTGATACTTTAATTGTAGTTTTCTATTAGGCGATCTTAGCCTTTATCCCTCATGCTGTGTACTGCCCTCCTCCCTACCTCTCCCCCCCAACCCACCACACACAGCATTTGTTTTCTGAAGCTGTTTAATAATAGCATTGGATCTTTGACATTTTGTTTTCTGATGCAGTCTTTTTATGTTCACTTGAGCATGTGCAAGCAACA
The DNA here is from genome assembly GCA_016271365.2 of Neoceratodus forsteri. NCBI lineage: Eukaryota > Metazoa > Chordata > Ceratodontiformes > Ceratodontidae > Neoceratodus > Neoceratodus forsteri. The sequence continues at coordinate 1,738,518,821 of CM057449.1, forward strand.
TTATGCTACAAGGAACGGCAGTTGAGACATGTGTCTCTGTCAGGTCCAATACAATTCACGCTGCAATGAGCTTGGCAGTGACAGCCCAATGATCAGCAAGGCTGATCCTGATGCATGTGTTTCCATTTTGGGGCGTAAACTTTGTGTACTTGAAAGGAGTCAACTGCTCCCTTCAGAGCATCGCTGGCTCCTTTGATTTGCATATTATAACAATCAATGCCTTCTGCGGCATAGAAAGCCAGTCTGCTAGTGGCCATACAGTATCTTGGCTCATGTGATGGCTGTTATGTAACTCCTGACTTGACTAATAGCCAGGACGTGTGTCCGGCATGGAATAATGTTTTTTGTTTTTTTTGAGGGGAGAGCAGGCAAAACAACCACCGGACCTGGCATGGTGCCCCCAAACCAGAGTACCTCTTCAAATTATGTGGGGGATGGGGATAATTATGATGGTGATGCTGGAGCCCAGACCTCTCTCCCGAAGACATTTGTAAAGTCCCTCCCAGTCGATAGCTGCTGATCAGATTACCTGCAGCTTCTTCCTCCCTCCAGCCGTTTTGGTAAACGAGGAACTGGCAGTGCCAACCAACAGGAGGCTGACTCAGAGAGAGGAACCAGCATGCCATGATCACTGGGTGGGAAACTGTGCTACTGCGAACCCAGCTAGGACGCCCTAGGTACTGGAAAATCACTGAATCCACCCAACCTGGAGCACCCCAGGCACCTGGACATCCCTAAATCCAGTTCTGCCCAAAGAACTGAACCCTATTCCCTCGGGTCCAGTCCAGAGAAGTGAACTCGTCCTCAGGGATACCTGGAGTGAAGTCCAGCCTGGAGCCTCTCTCTCTCCTACCCAACTGCGGCAGGTCTGAATCTGAATGCAGAACAGAACCTCCATCATCCGTATGCGCCTTTCCCTTTAAGACGACCGCCCGTCATTCTTCCTTCTACCCCTGTGGGGAGTTGCTCGACTGGGGCAGACATGGACTGATTACGAAGGGGGTGGCCAGAGGAGCTATCTGGAAAGTGGCAGGAGCAGGCTGGGCTAGGTGATTCGCTTTCAGTCCGAGCCGGAAAATGACTGCCATTTTGAGATTTGCACATAAAGTACTGATACAACTGAATTCAAGATACAATAGTAAAAAATCTACACAGCCGTAAAGCCAGATCGTAGAAGGATTCTGACCCCCATCCCCTGGCATTCCTGTTTTGGTGCTCGGAGTCTGGTGCTCAGCTCTGCACGCCCCCCAATCGACATTCCTGTTTCGGTGCTCAGAGTCTGGTGCTGTGTAACTGGAGACCTCGAGGGCTCTCATTACCATGGAAACCTCAAGATTTAAAAATAGACTTGTTGTATATGATAACTCATACAGTGTCTTTTATAGTGTATGGGCAACCATAACATTAAGGATTTGTCCTTACATTTGATATTTTCTGAGTGTAGCTCACTTCTGGGGCCAGTCTCACCGCCATAGCTGTTTCAATAGGAGCAGAGGATTGGGAACGCACATGTGCAAAATGCATTTCATGTTGTGCTGCAGTAGCTACGAAGCTAGTGCTGCACAACAAACTAACTGACGAAGGCACCACAACAAGGCTGTTCTGGTATGGATTCTCATGCTGAACAGCATTCCACCATACACTATGAAGGCCTCTTATAGAGCCAGAGACTCAATTATCACACTGTCAGGGCAAGCAGAAGAGATCTCTCAGTTGAGCAGGAAAAGTAAGGAGGAGGATTTTTCACTGTCAGCAAAGAAACAGTTGTAATGAAAACTGTAAACAATACTTACTATTTCTAATTTGTTTATGCGTAACCCCCCAACAAATGAGGGTTCCCAAAAAGTCTTCCTTGAGCTTGCCTAAATGCTCACTGCCAGGCTGGTGTCCTGTGTTTTAGCAGTTTAAATGTCTTGCCAGAGAGTGCCTGTATCACCTCTGTGTACTGTCTCTAAGAGCTACCTGGATTGCAGTTATACTTAAATCTGAGAAGGAGCTCTATTAGAAGATGTACTTGTTTGCTGATCATTTGTTAGAGTAGTAGTAATAATATTGCAGTTTGTTCTTACTTGCCTTCTTTGCAGCATGGACAATTCTGTTTGTCTCCATCATCTTGGTCCTGGACTGCAGAATGGGCCAATCAGTACATTGGGACTCTAAAATGGAGCCTGCCTACAGGGCTTGGTGGGGCCAAAACTTGTAGGAATTGTAGTTTTCGAGCTTTGATGCCTGAAATAACCTGAAGGGGAGCCCTTGTTGTGACTGACAGACAGATCATCCAACCGAACCTTTTGAATCTTGGGAAAGTCCACACTGCTTGCAGTTTCAGTTGGATCCGAGTTGGAAAGTGAAGCAGTAACAGCTTGAGATAGTTCGAGCAGCAATCCATAGAGGATTTCAGTGGGAGAACTGTGGAAAAGCCCGAGTTTGGCCTGCATGTCTGCCTGCTGTTCCTGAGAGGGAACTTGTGCTTTTTTTTCGGACTGAATCCGAATTTGGAGAGTGAATTAAGCCACTGAATTGTGACCAGGCTTTAACCTGAAGAAGACAGAAGATTTGCTGAATTCGATCGGCCTGTCAGGACTTCCAGCTACCTCTGAACTCCCGGATTGTGCAAGAGACTCTGTAATTGTGACCAGAGAGCCATTTGCCTGGTACAGTAGAATTTCCTTACATGTGAATGTGCTGTGTGCTTATAGTGGGTCGTGATTTGGTTCCCCACTGGGTGTCTGAACTGTGTTTTGCTTACTGGAGGTTGTATCCAGCTCCACGGACAGAATCCGTATCCATTTCCATTTGCCTGAGCCCTGCTACACTGGCCCAGCCGGAATACCTGCTATGCAGTGAAAGTCAGTGACGAGAGACCGGCCTGGGAATCCGCTCCCTGCTCAATGCCTTGAACAGGAACGACGCCTCGGTGATTCGTGTGGGCCCTGCTTCTCCAGGCACTCCAGCTCAACAGCCTGCAGTCTTGATTTCGTCCTGCCTGTGTCCAGTATTAGGTATCGCAAGTAAACATCAGGATAGCTCCCTGCAACCACAGCTAAATCTAAAAGTGTTGTTATCTGATTGTCTTGTTGCCTTTTCTTTCATGAACTGAGCCCTCCCGCTCCGGATTACAAATAGTGTGTGTTGTGCATGTTGCTTTCTTCCATCACAGGGCCCCAACCAGCTGCAACGTTCCTGGCTAGCCCACTGTTTTCCTACCTGAGTTCCCAGAGTGTGTGACTGTGTAGGGACTCTGAACTGCATGCATAACTGTCTAATTAATATAGCTTTTAAACAAATCAACCTGATTACGCCCCTCCCTTGTTCAAGTCCCCTGAATAAATCAGATTTAACTTTGTTTGCATTTAACCTGACTGTGGTTCCAGTTTGTGCCAAGAGTATTGTACTGTTGTTGTTTGCTGTGCTTAACCTAGTTTTACAGGGGGTACCCAGAGTCAAGCTAGAGGAACCAGCCCTGGTGGTAACTGCAAACAGTGTGGGTAATTGCCTGGTGAATAAGGGTAATTGTGAAAGTAATTATTGTATATTGTTCAGGCCACTAGAAGGGAAAGAGGGGGGTTACAGTGTCCTAGAGGGCTGTGCCCAGGTTAGCCAGACCACTAACAACCCTGACCTCCAGGTGGAGGCACCCGTTTCATTACCCAGGCCCCTTAACCTGCTACTAGCCAAGCAGGCAGGGGTAGTAGCCCTTGGGATAGTGCCACCTAAGGGTTACATTTGGGTGTAAGGAGTGTGTGATGATCAAGCAAGCAACATTTGATTGATTTATTTTTATTTAAAGGTGACCTGCAAAGAACCACTGCAGCCTTCTCCCGTTCCCACATAACTTACAATGCTGCTGCGGGAGTCTGGGGCTGCAGTGATCATAATTTTTAATCCATGGGCTAGTTTTGTACAAACTGCCAAAACTTTCAGCTGAACGCAGAAGCGCCACACGGTTCACGATTGAGCAGGCGCAAGGAGTCATGGGTATTATACCCATTTAGTGACGTCACTCCCACCACTTCTCTTATTATAGCAGCAGTGGTGGTACATTATATGTTTATTTTATGAGTTTATGTCTTGATATTAATGTTACTTACAGCAACAGCCTGTCCAGGTGTTGTTGTAGGTAACATACAGGTATCAAGACCCCTAGAAGCCACAAAATAAGCATAATAAAGTACCACCACTGCTGCTATAATAAGAGCACAGGAGCGAGCGATGTCACTAAATGGGTGTGATACCCATGACTCCCTCATCCTGCTCAATCGAACTGAGCGATGCTTTCGCTGCTCAACAAAGTTTTGGCAGTTTATACAAACTAACCCGTGGACTGTAGTCATGATCACTGCAGCCCCAGACTCCTGCAGCAGTATTGTAAGGTATGTGGGATGGGAGTGGGCTGCAGTGGTTCTTTGCAGGTCACCTTTAAGGTAGTTTTATTTTTAAGGCCCAGTTGAAGGCTTTTACAGTGCAAAGGTAGGAGCCGTATTTGTGATGGGGGACTAATGGAAGATAGTTCAGGTTGTAGAAGGACTAATTTGCTCATTGTGTGATCTGGTTTAGGACCAGGATGACTGGACTTTATGCTCTAACAATGCACAGTCACCTGACTGGTTTTAACCAATTAAAGTTATTCGATTTTTAGATCCATTTTATAGACTGTACCAGTCACTGGGTAGCCAGGCATGAATCGACACAGGCCCATAGATTGTAAACTTATTATAACAGCAAGGAGGCAGCTAACTGATTACAAGGATCTGTAGACTAGTGTAACCCCCAGGTGGCGCTATCCCAAGGGCTACTACCCCTGCCTGCTCGACTACTGACAGATTGAGGGGCCTAGGTTCTATGGCGGGTGCCCCCACCCAGAGGTCAGGTTTTGTAGTGTTTAGACTAGCTTGGTCTAAGCCCTCTGGGACACGGAGACCCCTTTATTCCTCTAGTGGCTCATATAGTACACCGGAGTTACAGCCCCAATACTGCATGTATACTCACTGTTCACTCATATAGATACCACTTACCCTCAAGACTGATTCTGCAGCACGCTCTGAGGACCCCTGTAAAGTAAGGTTAAACAACATACAGAGCAAAACACAATACTGTTTTCCTAAGTACCAACACTACAGACAGTACATAGTATAACAACAAATCTGATTTATTTAGGAGACAGTAACAAGGAGGGGGCAATAAGATTGATTTGGTTTGGAAATATTCAAATCACAGTACTGTGCACACATACAGGGTCTGAAAAGTCGCACTCTGGGTACCCAGGTTGGGGCTAGCCAGGTCCGTTGTCCGGGCTGGCTGGCAGGCAGATGGATAGGGCCCTGTAGAAGAAAAATATATGCACAACACCTAATTGTAATTCAGAGCCGGAGGGCTCAGTCCATGAAACAGTGAAACAACAAGAATTAGGTGACACACTTGTGATTGAAAACAAGCTGCAGGGAATACCTAATTTGTACTCACAACACCAAGCTGAGGAGCGGATGGAGAATGTCCTCTGGATTGCCAGAAGAGCAGGGCATGAAGACAAGGTCCTTGTGACTAGACCCCACTGCAGTTGATAGCAAACGGATGTAGTACGAATTAAGCTGGGGATTTACTTCCAGCTTCAGCACACAACTCACTGTACAGGGGATTTGAAATAGCGATTCCCCACAAGCACTATGCACATTTATATGTGAAAGGAAAGTACTATACCAGGCAGGCTGCTCCTCGATCCCAATCGCAATTACTGCAAAATACCCAGGAGCACACACAGCAGCTTCAGTTCCTGACAGACCAAGCGCGATTCAGAAATTTCTCCAGTCTTCTACAGGGTGAGCCTGGTTTCCACACTTCTAGCTTTTTCTTCTCACAACTCGGATTCAGTCCAAACTGGCACTCACAAAGGCTGCAGACTGAAACTCATGGCCTCACACGCGCTTCCCGTGTGAAACCATACACAGCAGAAGCACACAGCTCCTTCTCTCTTCACTGCCACAACTGATCTGATCTTTCTAGTCACAGAGCAGGGCATTTCCTTTAGCTCCACACTATTCTGTTGGCTGATTCAGCTGTCACTCACAATAAGACTCCCTCTGTTGGTAGAAAAAGGTGCCATGGTCAGAACTACATTTTCCAGAGTCACTGCCCACGCAATCCCACTGTGGCTGGCTCAAAATTAAGAGTCCAAGTTCTGATTTGTCCACAGGCTCCATTTTAGGGAACCCTTAACCCAACTGACCCAGCACAGCAGTTTAGGTCCAAAATGGAGGGGTAACACACACACACAGTCCAAGCAGCAAGTAAGGCAGGTTAGACAAACTGCATTTTACTTAACACTCTTAACTGGTTTCAGGCAAACAGTTACATCTTTCATTTAGGCTCCCTCTGTGCTCTTAGCGACTGCAGAAATAGAGCGATTTCTCTGCAGTTCAAGCGGGATTCGAGCATTAAATACACAGTCTCCCCATACAAACTAATTAAGTCTGCAAGCAGACAGCTCTTAAGAGACAGTATGCGGAGGCTCAAATAGCACTCACTTGGAACCACATTTAAACAGCTCAGGCCGAACACGCCCAGACTTGGAGCATTCAGGCAAGCTCCTGGAAGACTTTTGGGAACCTCCATTTGCAGGGGGTTACACTAGCATCCTCGCACATGAGCGTCTCAGAGTGTGAGTGTACCAGAATAGGAGTGCAGTATCAGCATTTGTAGAGAAGACAGCATGCCACAGGCCACTCTCCCTGTTGACTGAGGTAAACCACCTCTGAGGTAAGCCATGACGGAATGCTTCTTGTAAACTGCCATTTGTGGAGCACTACTGATGCAGTTGTGGCATAGAAAGGGTAGTATTCACAGGGCACTAGGCAGCAAAGCATAGGTCTTTGAGCACAGTGTGGTAACCCAGCAGTTAAAACACCAGACTGCACAAACACCCAATTTAGGGTGCAGCAATAAAGGATCTTTCCAGTCAGTAAGAAAAGAAACAGACCACTGCAGGGAATGATAAGCGGAACTGTCTGGTGCAACAACTGCATGGCTGCACTCTTCAGAGAGACCTCTGCAGAAGGTGGTACTGCCCAGACTGTGCATGCCTTGGGCTCTCAATGCTCAACTCTTCTCCTAAAAGGGAGCTAGATTTCTGGAGAGGAATACAGCAATTATAACCCATCATGCCATCAACCATTCCTCTTCATCCCCAAATGGTTGTGAGTGTCAGGGAAAGAAGGTGGACTGTGGTGGGCACAGGAAGGGGAGGGTGTCAGACAGAGGTGGAAAACCCACTGATAGTACCACTGACCAACAAGTATGCTCCACGTTAGGAGCAGGAACCCCAGGTCACTATAGTGCAGGAATCTGAGCCAGTGGTAACTCAGCTGGCATGGAACATCTGGAAGGAGACACCCAAGAGAGGCACAGGGCCCAAACAGAAGGCAGGAATGCCCTAGTGTTGGGACTTGTAGAGGGTAGAGGCAGCAGCTGGGGAGGATGATAGGAAGTCATGTGCTTGCAGGGGGCTACTGCTAGAAGGGATGGCAAAAGGACTGTTAACATCATTAGGGTGGTGGGAGATGGGGGAGCTAGATGTCAGTGTCCACATTGGGGCAAATTACGTAGCCAATGGGACCACAGGGAAAGTGCTGCATAGTTTTAAAAGACTGGAGGCAGCCTCAAGTAGGCGGAATCCTTGGTGACCTCTGAAGTGCTACATGTTTGTGGTCAAGGAGAGCATAAACTTCTTCTCATCACAAACTTCAACAGCCAACTGAGACAATGGTGCAGAGAAGAGGGATTTAGCTACATTGGGAACTGGGGACAGACTTGGAGAAGTGTTAAACTATAAATATGGGATGGCCTTCACCTATCCTGGGTTGGCAGCAGGACTATAGGTAGGCTTAAATATCTCAGATAAACTTTTAAAGTAGCTGAAGGGGAGAGTGATACCACAGAAGAAGCAGCAACCAATCCAGCCAAAGGGGACAACGATTGCCTCCCCATAGGAACAGTTAGCACAAAGGAGGGTGACATAGCTGGCCCCTTGGTGTAGCAGCAGCACTACCACTTGCAGTGCTGACAACCTGGGGTTGGAAGTGACCTAAGGAGTTGGAGGGTCAGCCGGGTGTGGACGGGGAGAGGATCGAACGTCCCAAGGACTGCTCTCCTCCTCCTTTCTGGCACCAGGGCCCGGCGCTTAGCTTGGCCCCTAGTAGTGGCTGGGTGATGACATGCCGACACTGTACTGGGGGGGTGGGGGTAGATGCCTCAGCATGCTGCGAGAGGAACATGCACAGCATGGCCACTAGTGTCACCACATGCCACTTCCTCCACACTGGGAGAGAAACAGGGAAAAGATGCTGACCACTAGGACTGACACCGTCTCCCACAGGTCATGCACTCGACTATCTGGGCCATGTCCACACAAACCGGATCTTGTTCTTGGTGTGGCTTAATGGGCAGCCCTGCCAACCCCATCGGGGTGAGTCCTACAGGAAGAGCTGGACGAGTTAAGCTTCAAGCGACGCCAGGGTGATGGGGCTGAGGAGACCCATATATGGAGGTCAGTTGGCAAGGGAGGAAAAATAAACAACATACGAGGCCATGGAGGCACAGGGTAGGAAGTACAGGCCAGCAAGAACATGGTGGTGGGCAAAGAGCCAAAGAAGGGGTTAGAAACTGGCAGATCAAAAGTCAGAAGAGAGGCCTCAGCTAGGGAGCAAAAACCAGGCTGAAAGGGGAGACGGAAGTGGGGGCTCTGAGGGCCATGTGTGCAAACACTAGAAGCATGAGTAACAAAATATGTGACCTGGAAGTTCTATTGGTGAAGGCACAATTGGACCAGGCAGCAATCACAGAGATGTGGGACATAAGGCACCATGACTGGAACATGGCCATCTCAGGATATGCTGTTTTCAGGAGACACAGAGAACAGAATAAAAGAGGGGGTATGGCACTATGCGTTAAAAAAAGGAATAAAATCCATGGTACTATTCACTACAGAGGATTCAGGGAGGGAAGTGGATTTGTTGTGGTAACAGCTAGAGACAAGGGCAGGGAAACACATAACAGTAGGGGGGGTGCACAGGCCACCAACACAGGGATAGGTGACAGGCAAGGAATTAGGGCAAAAAATTGGGAGGGTAGCCACCTGGGTAGAGGTGCTGCTGCTGGGAGACTTCAATATGCCCGACATGGACTACAGCATACCCACAGTGGTATCTGCTAGGAATTATTCCATGCTGGATCAATTCTGCTGGGCCTTCTTGAGTAAGCTACAGTAGTTAAAGAACCCATAACAGTGCAGTGCTGAACCTGGTACTAACGGGGACAGCATTGGGGAGGTCACCATAAGGGGAAACTCTGGGGAGGAGCTGTGTAGGAGACGTATAGGGTTTCTTATAGTATTCTAAAAAGGAGTTTAAGAGTTGGACTATAGAGTATTGGGGAGGCCGGTCAGGTTGTTTTAATACAAGAAGTGGTAGGCCTGGCCTTCTGTATTCTGAGGTACCCTGCTAAAGTTTTAATGAACGGCCCTCCATCATAATATCTCTGTCTGAGAAAAGTAATTTTGTTCAATGTAGTAATCCAAAAGTGAGTACAGTTCTTGTTTCAAAATTGTTATCCCTTTCATGACCTTGACATTCATTTTGCTTTTCTGTTGTTCCTCTAGGGCCTGAATACGAGATGTCAGGAAGATCCTTTTCTGATCTCTTAGCTTTTTATTCCTTAGTGAAATTCCTATAAATCTCCCTCTACAAATGGCTTTAATTGTATCCCATAGTATAGATACATCAATCTCTGGGGTATCATTATCCTGGACAGCTTGTCCTGTTGTGTCTTTAATATCGTGTAAAGTTTTCTGGGCTACGTGGTACTGATAGGGTTAGCTTCCACATGGTATTCTTTTTGAAATTATCGTTTTGCACCTGCAGGAAAACCGAGGCATGATCAGATAATATATAGTCTCTGATCCATGTTTTCTAGGCTATTTCTGTATGTTCCTGGGACATCAGGAAGTAATATAGGATAGAGTAACTGGTATGGGCTTGTGAATAAAAAGTATAATGTTTACTTGAGCCATTTAGATATTTCCAAGTATCACTGTAACCCGGCTCTTTTAGTAATCTGGAGAAGCTCTTTAGTTGTTTTTTTTTCCTTCTATACTGGAAGTATTCCTTCCCCATCCCCCCGCCGCTAATAAATTTATGTTAAGGTCCCTCCACAGATAACTGTTCCCTCCCCCCATTGAGATGATAATAAAAGAAAGCCCGATACCTTTTAAGATCTGTATTCCGGAGGGGGGGGGGAGTACACAGATGTAATGGTCATCAGCTTCCCATTCAGCCATCCCTTTGCAAGTGCATATCTACCCTCTTTGTCAACCATCTGGTCCAGACACTCAAAGGGAATCCTTGGGGGAATCAGCATGACCGCCCCCCTCTCCTCCGACCCCCTTTATATTATGATGCAGTCACCTGAGAAAATCTACATGTTCAAGTTTATGTTGCAGGTGAAAGGTGTCTCCTGAAGTAATGAGACACCCACCTCATGCCTCAGAAATGACAAAACCTCGAACATTTAATTGGACTGAAAGTCCATGAACATTATACGTGCAGAATTTTATACCCCATCTTTGCAACTCTCAGAAAAATGTTTGTTCTCTCAGAGCAGACTTTCAAAAAAAGGATCTTACATTACAACATCTAGTACATCTGTTCTGTTGTAATGTTTAACACAACATCAGGTAGAATAAGTAGAAAAGCTGGTAAGACAAACATTAAAGAACCCTGTGCAAACCGTGCACATAACTGTAGAACATTTGTTAACTTCCAAGGTAGGCGGCCAAATATTTTAGTGACCTCTGTACCCACCACAATGCAATAGGTAGGTGGAAGAGGGATTCACAGCTCCTCCTGAGAGGGAGTTAGGTCTTCTTCCTGAGTCCAATTAGTCTTTGACTCACAATCTGTTGTAGCTAATAGGACTCTAAAAGCCTGAGCCCTGTCCACTTATCCAGAAACATTTTATTAACCATGATATAGTTCTCTAAAGGGGGGCTGGACACCCCCCCTACAGATACACAGGAAAGAGAGGATAAGTAAGGTAAAATGGATTTTAACGACTGGACTGAGCCCCCAAAAGCAGAATCTTTTAAGATCTTTTGTATCTTGCACTAAGTTACACATTCTAAATCCCCCCAACCCCTTCTTAAGAGTAAATTTCCTTTTCATGGGGTGTCAGTGAGGCTTTACAGTGTAATACAAGGTTTGAAAATTGAAAATGCCACTTGATACCTCGCTGCAGCCCCATACCATATTTTTGTCCTCCTTCTCCCCCACCCTAGCTTCAGACATAATCAAGTCCTTTTATCATCAGTGCCAATAGTTCTTGGTTTGTTAGCTCCTGTAAAAGATAAGTTTGATCGAGGAAGCACTATTCTAGGGTCTAGAACCCTCAAACATAGCACCCTTGGGAGCCTGGTTGAGACGGGATTCAGGGATCAATCATATAACAATTCCATGTGTTTGAGACATGTTTTGAAGAGCAATCGCAGCAATGGAGAAAAACGATGCACTGCAAGGTCTCATTCGTCGGAGGTGGTAGTGTTCATATAAGCAATGTAAAAGTGGTTTATAATTGTAGAGTGGACAAACAAAGGGTATACTGAGGGAGCCTGAAATAGCAACCATGTCATGGAAATGTAACCCCTAGATGGCGCTATCCCAGGGGCTACTACCCCTGCCTGATTTGCCACTAACAGGTTGAGAGGCCTGGATCCAATGGCGGGTGCCTCCACCCAGAGGTCAGGGTTTGCAATAGTTAAACTAACTTGGTCACAGCCCTCTGGGACACTGCAACCCCTTTCTTCCCACTAGTGGCCCACACAATATATCAGAATTACCTTCACAGTATACACTTACCCCAGGTCTGGTTCCGCACTGGGACCTCCTGTGAAATGAGATACAGTGCAACAATCACAGTACAGTACTTTAACATAGACAAATACCTCAGGCAGTATAACTTTGCTGAAACAAGCAGCTCTGATTTATTTAGGGGATATAACAAGGACAGGGGAAATCAGGTTAATTAGCTTATCACTCTAATAATCTATTTATGGCTCTGTGCACAGGCCTATCCCTATCAGTTACTGTCCCTGGGTACCCAAGCCCTAGTGGCTAGTCCAAACCGTGGGCAGCTGGTAGGGGCCCTTTCACACAGAGAAAAGGAGAATTAAACAGTCAGCAATACAGTAATTCCATTTGGATTTAATGTGGCAATTCAACAGGAGCGACCCTGAATTAGTACTCACGACCTCCAAATAAGATAGGGTCCTTCAATGTCAGCAGGGCTCACTTGAGGTACACAAACCTCTTCACACATTTATATAAAAGAAAGCACTATACCAGGCAGGCTGCATCTGTATCCCGATCGCAATTACTGCACAATACCTGGGAGAACACACAGCAGATTCAGTTCCTGGACAGACCGAGTGCAATTTCAGCAATTCTTCCAGTCTTCTACAGGGTGAGCCTGGTTTCTACTCTTCAGAGATCCTTTGATTCTTTTCACAGGACTGGATTCAGTCCTAACAAGCTGCAGACCGAACTCTGGGCTCATACACGTTTTTGACTAAAACTGCACACTGAAAAAGCACAGGGCTCCTTCCTTCTTCACTGCCAAAGCTCAACTCCAACTCCAACCGACAAAACCGGGCATTTCCTTTGAGTTCCTCCCAGTTCTTGACTGGATTGGCTGTCACTCACAATAGACTGCTGCTGTTGGTCCAAAAAGGCACTGAAGTCTAAACTACATCTCCCAGAGTCACTGCCCATACAATCCTCTTGTGGCTGGCTCAGATTATGAGTCCAAGTTCTGATTCGTCCAAGGCACCATTTTAGAGCTAGCTTACCCCACACTGATTGGTCCAGTTCAGCAGTTCAAAACTAGAATGGGGAACTAGCAGACACAGTTCTGACTGCAAAGAAAGCAGGTTAGACAAACTGTAATTTCATTATTACTCTAAATAATTTCTGGCAAACAGTTACATCTTTCAGATAGGTTCCTTTGCACCCTAGTGACTGCAAAATGAAGTGAATTGGCAGCAGCTCGAGTGGTACTCAGAGAAGCACACAGTCCCCCCATACAAACTAATTATGTCTGCAAGCAGACAGCTCTTAAAGAGACAGTACCAGAGGCTCTAAAAACACTCACTGATAAATGGCTTAAATGCCAAACACCATTCAGGCTTGGAGCATTCAAGCAAGCTCCTGGAAGTCTTTTGGGAACCCCCATTTGCAGGGGGGTTACAGAAATAAGGATGAAAGAATTAAATCTGCCCTTGGGAGCTCACTGTCGCAGTGTATAGTAGGAGGTGAAAACAGTTCCAGGTTTTAAAGAAAAGGGAGCCTCTGCATATACTCACTTAGTCAAAGAGAAAGCACTGGCCAGACATTTTATAGTTGTTAGAGTATTCAGCCTCTGTTGCTTCCAAATCTTGCTCAGTAACCCTATATAATTTTTGATCAAGTCCTGGAGGTGTTGAATGAACTCGGAGAAAGTGTGCATTGTGAGGAGTTTACTTTTCCTGGAGAGTACGGATGCCAGTCCTGATCTTGTCCTTTCCTTTTAAGTGAGGGAGCCTTAGGGTGATCTGGTAGCTCTATTCTCCTCTTTCGGAGCACTTTTCTGGCAGCTTGTGGCATGTTGTACAATTCTGCTCCTTTCTTCCAGAATACTCTCAGCATCGTGGGGTAGGGTGCCTGGATCTTCAGCTGCTTGCTTCGCAACATTTTAATAATTCCTGCATACTCCTGACACTGCTTCTGGATGTCCGAGGGGTAATCTTGATCAAAAAAGAGCCTCAAGTCAAGGTATTTAATCTCTTTCTTCTGCCATGCCTGCCTTAACATATCTTCTTTAGTTTGGTAGCTAAGGAATTTTATAATTATGTAATGTGGTCAAGAGGCTGGATCTTTGTGCCTGGGCAGTAAGGCTCTAAGTGCACATTCTGTTTTTAGGTTATAACCCTGTGGTAAGTCCAAGACATCTTTAAGTAGATCTGTGATAAAGTCCGACATGTCTCCCACTTCTGCACACTCCTTCAAGCCATACAAACACAAATTGTTGCGCTGTGACCCACTTTCAAGGTCTAGACATTTGTGCTCCATTTCTCTAACAGGTTGGCAGATAGCGTGTTTCGTACGCCCCAAGTGTAACAGGCATCCTCTGTAGTTGATATTCTTTCCTCCACCTCCTACATACGGTTTTCTATCTTGGATAGTTTTTGGTTTAGTTGTTTGAACTCATTTCTATTTTCTGCTCTCATATTCTTTAATTCTTTCATTAACGAGTCAAACCTGTTCTAAGACAAATGCTCAGTATCGTAGGAGGGAGCTGTCTCAGTCGCTCGAATATGGCTGGGCCCTAGTGTAGGAGAGTTGTATTTTGAATTTATTCCCTCTTTCTCATTACGGGGCTGCAGGAGTTTATTTCTGGATCCCTTCTCCTGACATTCTCTCAGAATTTTATAGGCAAGATAGTAGTTTTTGGAGGGTTTTATCGGCGAACAGGGCAGGAGCTGCTCATTTAGCTACTTGTCAGAGCCATAGCGGAACCGGAAGTCCCCCCCCCCCCTTTTCTTTTTTTGAAGAACCTGAGACTAGTCCAGAGAACAAGAGGTGTCCAACAGGAGAAATACTTTACAGATCAAGCTAACCCCAGGTCCAGTAAGGGAGGAACACTTAGACAGATGCTCCTTCTCCCCTTTCTTCTAAGTCGGAAAGGGGAGAGAACCAGTCTTTTCAAACAGAATTCACCCTGATGCCCAAGGGGGAGTCCTGGGGTGTAAGGCGGTAAAACCCTATAATTAGCATCACCGGGAAGGTGAAGTAAAAGGGAAGTGGACCTCAAGGAGGTTCCTGAGCCTTGAAGTCCGAAGGGACTTAAAACGAACAAGGGACCCAGGAGAGGGTCTCTTGCAATTTGGATAAAACAAAACAGAGAGGGTCCCCGGCACCCTAATCTCAACAGAGAGGTTCAGAAGAAGGTGGGACCTTCAAGGGTATCCCGAGGCAGAACTCCCACACAGGAGGCCTGAAGACCTCCCTTATCGAGAAGAGGAACCTGAGGAGTCAAGGAAAAAGGGGGCAAGAGTTCCTTCTCGTCTTCTCCTCCCTAGAGAGGGTCCCTGGTGCTTCAAAGAAGTGACAGGGAGCCCAGAGGTACCAGTGGGACTTCGCTCACAATTGGCCTCAATGTTTTTTTTGGGGGGAGGCAAGCAGGGAGGAGGCACTGCCCAGAAGTCGGGCCCAAGAGAGGAAGGTGGGCGGGAAGCAGTGACGAATGGTGAAGATATACAGGAAGATCAAGAATTACGGTAGGGAGAATGTTATAAAGGAAATTCAGGAGATGGAGTCCCTCACGTACCAACTACAGGATAGGATCCCAAGTTCACAGAGATGAGTCTAAGTGGATAATATAATAGGGATGAGTGGTTAAAGAGGAAAGTGGAACAGGTATCAAAAGAGGGTATTAGTCGCTATAGCTAGTAGTCCATAACAGGAGGGTGTCAACTGTAGATATGAAGATAGATCTAGGAGTACCCAATTACCCAATGCTAGCTTTATAACCCTGTCAAATACTCCTAATGTTTGCATCAGTTGTGTTGTAATCCCCTTACCCCTTTCCCTAAATGTTGTAAAACAATGGACTGAAAATGGAATTGAAAGGAAACTACATAATGGAATGTATCATAGTGATGTGAAGTGTACAATTCTAATAAATAAAATATATAAAAAAAAGAATTATTGTGGGTACATAATTTTCATATCTTACCTGTATCAATCTTCACCATTCATCGCTGGTGGATGAGTACACCAAGTACCACAAGGTGGACCGGTACCTCCCTGAGGACTGTACAGTCTTCAGCCCCTCACATGAAACTCACAAGGGGAAGAGGGAACATCACTGGTTTGGCCAGACCCAATACTGCTCAAAGCTAGGACAGGGGTCCTGACCTGCAGGAGAAAGAGAGCGACCCGACAGGTCCTGTCTGGCTCTGTGGGAAGAAAAAAATGGCTCCCAGGGAATGATGAGGCAGTCACCCATAGTTTAACAACCGGTAGAGGTGAATCCATGACATCTGCCTAATGTAGACCACAGACCCCATAATCCTAGGGGCTACCATGTTGGCATCATAAGATGCCCACATCTGGCATCTTGCTAGCCCCAGGCTCCTTGTGGAAATGGCAAAGGCTTGCCTGGCTGCTATGCGATCAGGCAACGTTGCTAGAATTTCCCCCAACACAGCCCACAGATGCCTCTCGTAGGCCCCCAAGTGTGCCTGATGTGCAGTAATGGATAACAAGAGACACACTGAGGTGAAAACTCTCCTGCCCCAGTGGTCGAACTCCGCAGAATCCATGTCCAGGAGACAGTCTCTTGACAGGTGAAGATGCCTAGAAGGGGTGTCCAGTCACTCCAAGCTTGATGTGGGCTGGGACGAAGACCCTTGAGACCCCGAGGGAGTGCAGTATCTGCACCGGCATTCCCCATGGGCTGGGGAGGCAGAGCACTGTGCGACTCCTCCATAAGGGGCCAAGGCCATGGAAGGATCACTACAGATTCCTGGTTGTACTCTCCAAGAAACACCATAGTCGCACATGCAGGATTGCATTCAGTCACTGGGATAAGACTAAACTCCATCATCATCATCACCAGGCGAAGTCCCCTTCCTCTGAGGAAGAAGCTGATGAAGTGGAAGGGCTCTGTATAGGGAACAACAGTGCAGGAAGAAGAGATGCAAACACCATCTCATCCATGGCCCTGTAAAGTAAAACATGGAGAAAGCACTCATCGTGGCCCTAAACTGCTCCCAGATGATGGGCCCAAATGGATCAGAAAACTTGGAGAGAGTGGGAGGAGGAGGCAGAGATGAAGAAGGATGGGCAGAATGGTCCTGGAAGACCCGCCCCCTCTGCCAAGGCTGTGGGAACATTAGTGTGACTTAGACTCCGTAGGTACTGTAGCACTTTTTCCTTGGGGCATGTGGATTTGAACAGCACATCAGGATGTAGCTAATACCAAATATTGACAATGCTGTGCAGTGCAGTGCAGTACAATACCATAAGGGGGCGGGCAGAGCTTCCAAGTCAGCACTCCTTAAAATGAGGGCACTCTCCTAATTTTGACCACTAAAGTCAGGGAGATTTTCAAGGGGCCCTGATGTACACTATAAACTACACTGAATCTGTGGTGCTAGAAATGCATTGCTAAAGTCATTTAAGAACAGAAGGAGCAGTCTGCTGTTTCATTCTGATTTTATGGACATGGACTGGTGTCATAAAAAGCAGGAGAGTGTAAAAAAAGAGCAACATTTTGGAGACTCCCTGAAAATAGGGAGAACTGGATGGTATGGGAGGGGGTACTGCTGGAGGTGCCATTCTTCAGATGAAATGTTAAACCAGTCTTTCTTTTGTCCATCTTTGTTGGTGGTTCAGGTGCAAAATCCTATAGAAGATTTAAAGTGTACAAGAGAACAGATCTTCGGAACTTACTTGCCTGCTGTTTTGCTGTCCACTGTGGATCTGATTTAATAAATTAAGCACAACAGCTCTTGTGCTTGGTTTCATCTCTTTCCAGATAAGAAAATGGCATAAGGGAGTGCACTTTTTATGTTTGCTTGCACGCATGTGCAAGAAACATAGTGCCATCATCCGAGTTTTTGTAGGTGTGGCATCCGGTCTTCCAATTCAGTCAGTGTTTTTGCAGGCGCAGCCACAGTTCACCAATGAATGCTGCAGCTGTCTATGACAGCAGTTGAAAATGCAGTGGCGTACAGTTGAAAGGGAGAGACCACTTCAGTGAGCAGCGATAAGATAGTGTTGATTAGCATATTGCTGGCAATCCTGCTTGTATGCGACTCTGCTTTCTCTTCCTGGAACATAAATTCAGTTTGAAGTGAACTTTTCCTAGGACTGTCTTTCCAGGAGGAGGCAAGTGACTAAAATGACATCTTTGGAATGTTTCCAAAAAAAAATCTAATTGCCATCCTTGGAATGTTGAGTCAGAGTTCAGGGTAGGAGTGGCTTTGACAAAAGCAGGAAAACAGAACCCCAAAGAGATTGAAAAAGTAGACACAGTTGTCGTCTGTTGGCACACCTGATCAGTATTGTAATAATATTTCCCAAACTTCTGAGTGTCTCTAAATAGCGCTCTCCCCCACCTGTCACACACAGTATGGCTGACGGGGGTGCCCAATCCCCTGTCAGCTCCTCGCTCCCTCCCCCCAAGAGTTCTAGGTGCCACGCTGGGAGCCCATCCCAGCATGGCATAAGTGAGAATGGCGACGGGGGTGACCAATCCCCTGTCAGCTCCTCGCTCCCTCCCCCCAAGAGTTCTAGGTGCCACGCTGGGAGCCCATCCCAGCATGGCATAAGTGAGAATGGCGACGGGGGTGCCCAATCCCCTGTCGGCTCAATTAAACCCCCCCAAAAGAAACAGACTTCCAGTTGCCATGCTGGTAGCCCACCCCAGTGTGACACACATCTGTATGGCTGACGGGGGTGCCCAATTCCCCGTCTGCTCCACTGACCCACCCCCCCAAAAAAAATCTTCCAACTGCCATGCTGGGAGCCCACCCCAGCATGGCACAAGTCCCACGTCAGCTTCCTAAAAGAAAACAAACACCTGAATGAAAAAGAAAAGGTCCCTCATTGATTGTCTTGTCCCCAACCTGCGCCCACCCTCTGAGCATCCACCTTCCCACACCCCCACTTCACACCACACTTACCTCCGGAGGCCAGCGAGACGATCTTCGGTGGACCGGGAACACGCCTGCACTCTTCAAAGCCGACCGCGAACTGAAGAAATGCCAGTAAGCTGTATAATGGAATAAATAGAGGTTTTTCAACTTTGATGCATATCTCAGGCATTTTTGAAATTTTGCGCAAATTTTCAACATGGGGTTTCTGGGACCCTCCTCATGAATTCTGGCACTGTCATGAAGTTATTCTGCCCCAAAAGGTGATTTCACGGTACTCACGCTGGAACCACCTTTCGGACCGATTATAAAATGACAGTGTCACAGTTCATGAGGTAGGCCCACAAAAACCCTATGTTAAAAACTTGGTGAAAAAATTCCCAAAAATGATTGATTTATGAGCGTGTGTTGCGCAGTTCCTACGCACAGTCGTAAGTTTGTGAATTAACATTTTCATTCCAGATTTTCAGCATTGCCATTTTACCACACCTCCTTATGAGCAGTACAGCTGTCATTTTTCACATCTCACCCAAAATATGTTTCCGCGTATGTAGCCCACAACGGCGCAGTCGGTGTGTGAAATCAATGTTTGGGACAGATTAAGAAAATCACAGTGACACTGTTCATGAGCAGAGGTCTTAAAATGGCCATGTTAAAAATTTGGTGACAAAAGTCCATAAAATGACTGTGTTACGAGCGAGCATTGCGCAGTTTCCACACACCCTCGTAGGTTCATGAATTTGTAATATTTACAGTCCAGATTTTCACCACTGGCATTTTTCCACACTTCCTTATGAAGAGTACAGCTGTCATTTTTCACACCATGGCCAAAATGTGTTTTCGCACTTCCAGTACAGAAATGCGTGGTCGCTGTGGGAAATCACTGTTCGGGACAGATAAAGAAAATCATAGTGACACTGTTCATGAGCGGAGGTCCCAAAATGCCTGTGTTGACAATCTGCTGTAAAAAATTCCCACACTAATTACATTACGGGTGTGCATTGCACAGTTTCTACGCACACTCGTGACTTCACCAGTTTTTTTTATATTTTCACTGCAGATTTTCAACATTGCCATTTTTTACACCTCCCCATGAACAGTACAGCTGTCATTTTTCACTTCCTGTTCA
Organism: Neoceratodus forsteri; assembly: GCA_016271365.2. Lineage (NCBI taxonomy): Eukaryota > Metazoa > Chordata > Ceratodontiformes > Ceratodontidae > Neoceratodus > Neoceratodus forsteri. Next base: position 1,738,538,689 of record CM057449.1, read on the forward strand.
AAATGTGTTTTCGCACCCGTGGTGGCAAATGGCATAGTCGCTGTGCAAAATCAGCTTTCAGCTAATGAACTGATATTGCCACTGTTCATGAGGTGGGGGTCACAAAAAAAACATGTTGAAAATGTGGAGTGAAAATACCAATGAACGCCTGAGGCGTTGGGTTTCATCATAACACCCACCCTGTAGAGACTGACGGGCATCAGGAGGTGACTTGGGATTGTCGCCTGTAATGCTCATACCATTCCACACCCACCCACCCATACCCTGCAGCCAGTGAGAGGCATCAAGGTGTGCCTTGGACTCTTCGGCCCCAAAGTTCACCCCATTCTCCTATACAGCACCCATCTCACCATATTTCCTGATGGAATGGGGTGAACATAAGGGCCCAAGGCACACTTTGACACTTGTCGGTGTCTGCAGGGTAGGGTGTTGTGAAATGGTGTGGCTGTTATGCCTGATGACCCAAAGACACACCCCAATGCCTGTCACTCTCTGCAGTGGGGTGGTGGTGGTGGGGTTGGCTTCAGTTCAATATTTCACTGTCATTCCTATTATGCAGCTCTGTAATTCCTACACTACCAACGCCAATGCCAGCAAGCAAACACTTGGCACTGACAAATGCTTGTTTTAATTTTCTCTCTGTAGTATGGTCACCCCCAGCACCACAACACCAGGGAGAGCAGTTCTGTTTACTGTCTTTCAAGAGAACACGGGTATCCTGGCCAACATTATTGCTTGCAATAAGCAGGCAACTGTCTGTAAAGTCCTTTGACAGATACAGTATTTGTTGTATAAAAGCAAAATAGAAATCCCAATTCTATTCTATTGTCTGTACTCTACACTGCTGTTTTTTCTTTCAGGTAGCAACTTTGACCACTAATTAAAAACCTAATTGGTGAAATCCAAATTCCATGTAAGCAAATGTAACCCCTCTCCCCACCTCAAGTGTTGGGGCTTACCTTACTGGCTCCATGGAGCCCACCCTGCAGCACCAGCCACCAGCACTGTTGCTCCTGCCAGTCTCTCCCAATCAAGGCTCCTGATGCAGCAGTGACCGGAGCCGGAGAAAAAAAATAAGAGCCTGAAGAATCTTTGGCATGTCTGGTGCCATGAAGAGCAACTCCAATAAATACCAAAGTAACTGCCTGCTGCCGATGAAAAATGTGACACTTGGACAGCTGGTTCTGATCACTGTATCATTTTTGTAATATAAAAATGTGTTATGGACAGTCTCTCATAAGAGATTCTGAGACAGCATGTGAGATCACACACACACACACACACACACACACACAGGTTTTGGACACAAGGTGTTATCTGGATGGCCAGAAGCTAATTACAGGCTAAAACAGGCCTTAATCAAGGCTCTCTTATTTATCTAAGTTAATTATAGCTGTAGTTGCCAAGAGGGAAATCATAAACTTTTATGGCGTTTAGGGGAAGAGTGCAGGTTATATGGCACTCTGGTGCGAAATCATAAATGCTTTGATGTCTGTGTGAGAGAGGATACTGCTTATAGATGAAAGGAAATTTACAGACTTGATGGGGAAGTCACATGGGCAAAGGAGTTTCTGCTGATGTAACCTTAATTATCTTACCTTCTAATATGATAAAACATCCTGGGTGTATGATTTTTCATAAACGGAGGAGGAGCTAGGTGACCTCATGCAAAGGGGTTGGCCAAGACAGTTTTTTTAAACAGATTCTGCTTTCCTTCAGAGACACTTTTATCTACACTCTGACAAAGAAACATCTTTGAGCACTTTAAGCAAGTATACAGGTAGAGAGAGACAAAAGCTATGTACTGTAGTAGTAACTGCACTGTTAAAACCTTGTTTTTTTAAAAGATTGTATGGTTCTTGTGATATATAGTTCTGTATTTTATGTTTTACATATTTTATATCTATTTTAGTAAAACTCTGTTTTTAGAGCCTACTTGGTCTGTCTTTGAATTTCTTTTCTTTAACAAGTGAAGTATATCTGGTTAAAGCAGACACTGTGCATAAGCTTGAATGGTGATACCAAACTGGAAAAAGGTAAGAGTTTTAATCTGAGGTCTTTTATTAGAGTTTTTAAGGGTTCATTTCTGTATACCTGGTTAGGTGCCTGTAGGCAAAGATATCTGGCCCTCCCAAAGACAGAATTATCTGAGCCTGTGCATTGGGTACGCTAGCAAGAGGTTCACAGTTTGAATCACTCCAAGACTTGAGACCAAAGGTTGATTCGAACCCACAAAACAGACAGGAGGGTTACCCTGTTTCTGTTAACTGTTCAGAAGACTGCACTCAGAGGTTGGCACTTTGGGAGTAGACAGCTGACCTGCTGAGTGGGTTTGTGACAAAAACTGCACAACTGCATGCTCGTGACTGTCCCGACTGAACCATGCACAAGCACGACTGTGCACACAACACTGTGAGGGTACAAAATAATTATTTAAATGCAGTAGTCCTGTAAAAACTAATGCTTTTTGGGTCAGTGCCCCCACAACAGAAAGGGCACCACCATCATTCTCCATCCCGACAACCAGGATCCATAGCAACAGTGTCAGGGGGTCAATTTAACAACCAATCAGGCTGTAGCCTTCAGTGGGAGCCAGACGTTCTCATGGAACACAGGAGAACTTAATCCTGAACATGGTTTTGGCTAACAATTTATAGAGTGATTGCACCAACGTGATTGACAGCTCCAGTGACCAGTTGAGAGCTGTAATCCCCCAGTGAACAAAATATTTGGGGGATGGTTTTCCACACAGTTTTGAAGTTAGGATTTTCAGAAACTGGCTGTGACCTGTTTTTACCAAATTGAGTTTTGAGTCATTGAGCAACTTGAATGTGTACTTTAAGGGAGGTGATAGTGGTAGTAGGATCTGTAAAGTCTTACATGGCTTGCTAAATAGCACAACCCAAAACGTCAGCAGCGGAGGCCTCTGGTGCATTTTGGAGCTGCTAATTTATGATAACCTCTTCTAGTGATTTTACTTGCCCAGAAGAACTTCGAGATAGTCGAATGAAGTTTAGAGAACCATGACATAAGGAGGAATATGTTTAGCATATGCAAATAAGATATATTATGTTGTCTACACCGAGTTTCCTTAGGGTCTGAGTATCCCTGGTGAATTCTACCACCATGTATTTGTATGTTGTTTGGGCTCCACACAGTCCCAATTCAATAACATCTGTTCTGTGTACTGAAACATTAAGAGGCATTACTAGGGTTTTACTTAATTGAGTTGATAGTCTGACAGCCTACTGAATTCTGAGATAGTTTATAAAGCTGCTGGGATTGATCTGGTGGGATGACATACATGTAGTAGGATGTCATCAGCATAAACTGATAGTTGGTATTGGTTAGTTCCAACTGGGATCCCAAAAATGTTCAGGTTGGTCTTAAGTTTACGGATAAGAGATTCTAAGTAAAGATTAAATAATAGCAGGGATAATGAACATTCCTTTCTAGTGCCATGGTACAGACAAAATGGTTGCGAGAAAACATTATTGCAGTATATTTTGGTGCTAGATGTAGTATAGAGCACCTGGACCCATTGAATGAATTTGTCTGAAAACCCAAACTTGTTCAGGGTGGAAAACAGAAATCTCCAAGACACTCTGTCAAAAGCCTTCTTTGTGTTCAGAGACACCAAGGTTGTAGGAGTCTCAGACTCCCTGGACGAAGAGAAGATGTGGGCCAGCTTCCTAAGGTGGTCGGTTGAGTTCCTGCCTGTTCTCCACCTGTAAGTGATCTCCAGATGCAATTACGGTATTCCACAAGCACTTCAGCTAATGTCCTGATTTGTCAGGGAGATAAGTCTATAATGAGAGACCATGGTCGGGTCTCTTCTTGGCTCGGGAATTAACGTAATCATGGTTTCAGTGAAGGTTAGATCTGATATACCACGTTCATGTATGAAGATAAAGGTTTCCATTGGGAGGGGTGTGAGTTCTGACGTAAACGTTCTATAAAAATTGGCTGTAAAGCCAGCAGGGGTAAGTAATTTAATGGCCTGTAATATTCCTCTTGGGAGATTGGTTTCACTAAAAATTCTTGCTGCTCATGGATCAATTGTGAGAGCTTCACCGTTTCTTAGTACCTATTATGTGTTGGGGAGGATCTGAGAGGCTTTTGTATAGTGTTTAATAATAATTGTAACACAGATTATGAGCAGTGCTAGGGTGCCTGCGATAGGCGGAGGGTCACGTGGTGCAGAGGCAACACGCATTGTGAGACGATAATGCCGTGTTGCTGTTGTGGGAAGCGCTTTCACGAGCCCAACACGGCATTATTTCTCATAATGCCGTGTTGCTGTTGCTGCTTCACCGAGCCCAACACGGCATTATCGTCTCATAATGCCGTGTTGCTCCTGCAGTGGCCACGACAGCCACTGGGTCGCAAGTGGCGCTGTGCCGGCCGGGGGTTAGCGAGAGAAACGGGGGATGGAGCCAGCGAGCAGTGAGACTGTGCCGCAGGAATGCAGGACACACATACGGAGAGAGAGGTAGGGAGCCCTAGACCTTCTCCGTGTTACAAGGGCATTAATCACCTCCAGCGTCGGGCTCTACCAGTGATTAATGCCCGCTGGGGGGTTGAAACCCTTGGGCTTAGCCCTCGTGCAACAACGCCCCCCCAGCGGGCATTAATCCACTGGTAGAGCCCTCCTCTGTCGGGTGATTAATGCTACGTAAAACTCATGGGCTACCTCTAGGGGTTGTTTTAATTTCCCATTAATGTCTGATTGGATAGCCTTAATAATATGTCCGCATTTTGTTTTTGACGCAAGGCCATAAGTTTGCCAGCCTCCTCCCTTTCTTGATATAATTCGGTGTGTTTTGACAATGGCGTTGTTCCACCTTTTCTCTTAAAAGATCATCATGTTTGTCTTGCAAAGAATAGAGATTATTTTTAATGTTATCTGGAGAGGAGGGCTGAGTTTATATTTTAACGTTATCTGGAGAGGAGGGCTGAGTTTAGTTTCTATTTTCCTAATTTCTTCCAGGAATTGTTTGGCTATAGCGTCTCTTTTTTTTTCCCTTTAAGAGGCAATCTGATTAACTCTCCCTTACAGTTGCTTTACACCCACGATTCCATATCTTGTTTCTCTATAGTACCGACATTATGAGCAATGAAGGATGCAGTGAGCTCCTTGATCCTTTTGACTATAAGTTTATCCTTTGAAAGAGTTAATTATTTAATTTCTAAGTGGTGCCTTTGTCAGTTCCCTGTGTGAAGGCATGCTGAAAATAACTGATGAGCATCTGATACAACTCAAGAAGAGATGTGGCATGAATGGGGCTCATTGTAGAAAGGACTGACTAGTTAGGAGGTAATCTTTTCTGGATAGGGAATTAAGTGGCATAGAGAAAGAAGTACATTCTCGTGCATTTGGGTGCATGATGCACCAGGGGTCACAGAGTTCCAAGGAGTCCATTAGGTCTTCTAATGATGTTTGGGCCAGTGTTAGACCTCTGTTTTTATTCCCTGATATGTGTAATTCATTGTTTATTACTAGGTTCCAGTCCCTAGTGATAATCATTGGGAGATTCAGATGAGGAGATAGGATATTAATATAGGAGACAAAGTATGATGGACAATCTTTTATTGGGGCATATACTGAACTCACCAACACTCCATGTTGTCCAGGATGCCCTGTATGAAAATATACCTACCTCAGGGTCTTCATAAGTATTAGTTGAGACCAGTTATTGTGGCCTGTAAGTATGGCTGTTCCCTTCTGTCTAGTATTGTCCCCCACCCCAAAAGCTTGGCCCACCTAGTCTCGCGAAACAGGTTTATTTCATTAGTCAGCAACTGAGTATCATGCAAATACATTATTGTAGCAGCCAAATGTTTGGCATGATTTAAAATCTGACACCTTTTGCCTTGTGACTCACACCTGTGACATTCCATGAGAGGTGCCAAATGTTGCTACCCATTAGGTATTCCACCATTTAACATCATCTGCATTCATTCTGTTTTATTTATTTATTCAATTTAGCTTTTGTTGACCGAGTAAGTGCACTAAACAAATCCTGCCTATTTTCAGGCAAGACCCGGGGGAGGGGGATACAGATGAATGCCAACTGACCTTAAACCAGATTAAGCTGTTGGTGGTATTTTTGGTGAATGAGGGAAATTTGGCCAGGACACCGGGGAAATTCCCCTACTCTTTTCGATAAGTGCCATGGGATCTTTAATATCCACCTGAACTACCACCAATCCAGGCAGATGGGACCTCGGTTTAACATCTCATCTGAAAGACGGCACCTCAGAGTGCAGCACCCCTCTCATGCTGCACTACAATGTCAATACTAGGACATTAACACAAGTGCCAGAGGCACGTGAACTGAACCCACAGCCCTCTGATCTCCGGCCTCAACAGGTGAGTGTGCTACCTGCTGAGCCACTGACACTTTAGTACTGGGTGACCCATCTAGGCCCAGTATGCCATTGGCAAGTGTTGCAGAGAGGAGCTGAAGAGTTCCAAGCAACTAGTATATAAAGAATATTTATCTATACTTGGTCCTCTCTGTGGCCATTCTGTTTACAAACCTATAGAGTCCTTAAGTGCATATTTCAATGGGGAAGATACAACAGACCATGTCGTTAATGGTGCATTATCGTGAATTATACAATGGCAAGAAAATTTCCTGGACTCTGATTGGTCAATGTGTGCCCGAGACAGTGATGTTATTACACAATAACATCACTGTATTGCTTTTCTATGGATCCTGACCTACATTATCATGATCATTTGGATCCCTTAAAATCATTTTTATGTTTTTTTATTTATTTTGTATAACAATGAGCCATTGTATAATAGCAATAGGCACTCCAGGGATGTGTGTTAGAGTAATATCGTTACCCTGGTGGGAAGCACTCGGCTTGGCCGTGCTTCAACCCACCCCAGAGGGATATTATTTACATGATAACACACCCTGTCGTGCCTTATTGCTTAATTGTCAAGCAGTTTGTTCTCCCCTCCCCACCCATTGAGTAAAACAAACATTTGTTTTATTAATGTTTTAGATATTTAAGATAACAAAAATAGGTACATACAATTGATTGGGTAAAGAGATACAGCAATAAATGACAGTATACAGAGCAAAATATGATACTGGCAAGTGTCAGTGTCAGTGGCTCCGTAGGTAGCACACTCACCTCTGAGGCCGGGAGATCAGAGGGCTTTGGGTTCAGTTCCCACATCTGGCACTTGGGATAATATCCCAGTACTGACACTGTATTGCAGCATGAAAAGGGTGCTGCACTTCTGAGGTGCCGTCTTTCAGATGAGACGTTAAACCGAGGTCCCATCTGCCTGGATTGGTGGTAGTTCACGTGGATGTTAAAAAGATCCCATCGCACTTATCGAAAAGAGTAGGGAAATTTCCCCGGTGCCCTGGCCAAATTTCCCTCATTCACTAAAAAATACCACCAACAGCTTAATCTGGTTCAAGGTCAGTTGGCATTCATCTGTATCCCCCTCCCCCGTGTCTTGCCTGAAAATAGGCAGGATTTGTCTAGTGCACTTACCCGGTCAACAAAAATAAATAAATAAGCCATGCAATATTATAAATAAAAAGGGAAGATCCATCAAAAGTTCAAAACCACAGAGCTGCTTTGTAATGCTACCACAATGATACCACACTGTGAAATAACCATCTTGGAATGCAGGGCTGAAGTCCTACACAATGAGAATCATGTTACAGTGGGAAGATACCTTTTTCTACAGCAGTAATCAAGGAATCCCAAATTTTCGAAAAGATCTCAGCTGGCCCATTAGTAGTCCACTGCATCCTTTCTAATCTTAGACAAGTTTTCATGTTGAGAGCCCACTACTGAATTGAGGGAGAACTTGTCAACATCCAGTTCTGAGTGATTGTTTTTCTGGCAGATACGAAGGCGGGCAAAACAAAATCTGAAACACTAGTCTCCGGTTTTTGAAAAATGTGCTTGCAAGGTCCTCCAAAGGCCCATATACTGAGTAGGTGCCCCTCGCCAATACGCCAAAGTCTTTTTGGTTTATTTTTCCTTTCTGTTTAAGAAGGAACTGAATCAGGACTTGTAAAAGGGTATCAAAACAATGTAATGCAGGTATGTCCTGTGTCCAAAAGTCTGTAGTGAACCACCTACATCCAGTACTGGATCGCTTCTGTGATCCCTCGTTGACTCTGGTCTCATGGCAGTTCTTGTGCCTAAATGTATCATGGCTGCACTTACATAATTTATTCCCTCTCTTTATTGCTCTCAGTATAAGTGGTCTAGTTCAGTTCTGATGCAGTTTCTTTTGGGCTGATGAGAGCGAGGGAGCTATTGTTGGAGAAGGTGTAACAGGAAGCCATCCACTGATTGAAGAGGAAGGCTGACAGTCCTGGAGCACAGAGCACCTTATCATTGGCATGGAAGAGGAAAATGATCACTGTGAAGAGGCGGTGAGGTAGGGGCAGAAATCCAAGGGACAAGGCAGCGCAGTTATGTGACATTTTTCTATTCAGGTAGTTGGAAGAACTGCTTGGATCATATGTGGTGTCTAGGCTGAGTGCCCACCATAGCTGTTAGTGAAGTGAGCTGTTATGGCAGTCAGTGAGTTGGGATTCTTTGGGTGAGAAAAAGGCCGAGAAAGTATTTTTGGAGGTTTCTTCTGGCTTCTGTTGTGGTAAGGAATGGCTTCTCACCATTTGGAGTGGCAACTTGGAGCTTGGCCAGGTAGAGTTTAATTCCAGCAATATACAACTTGTTTTTGATGTCTTTATATTCTGACTGATTAGCCCTGATATGTGGGCCCAGATAGTTGAAAATGTGGAGCATGTTTCCCTCCCACCAGAGTTCCTTAATTTCACACGCTTTAGATTGTACAGTATGTGCATTTTATCTAAGAAACTGAGGAGGCAAAAGATAATTGGGCAAAGCTTTTCCCCAGGGTTGGGCATTGAGCAAAGTGCACTGTGAGCCCTCTCTATTATGTACTGTGCCTTTGGGGGCCATTAGGAGATTGTCCCGCTACCTTCTCACATACAGTAGGTTTTGTACAAAAAAGGACTGTGTCTGTCCCATCTGCCTTTTCAGGAAAGCTGACAACCAAATTACTGTGGCGGCTGCAGCCTTCCTGATCTTTTATTCTGTCCTCAAGTTTCTGCATTTTTCTGTGGAGGCTCAGTACCTCAGGCTCCAGCTTGTCCGTCCTATCTTCTAAGGATCCGATTTTTGTCTCTGCATCAGACACTCTGGTAGTTAATGCCTCTAACACGGGTTCTAAAAGCTCTGACATCTCTGACCAGGTCCAGTAGGATTTCCCTAATGGAACTGAGCTCTGCAAAAAACTTGTCCAGCTTGTCTGGGTCAGCCGCTGGCCGTTAGTGGAGACTCGTATATCTTGTGTCACTTCAGAGCCTATGAGTTCTTTGGGAGAGGAGACAGTGTGTTGTAAAAGTCCACAACTTCTTCACCTGTAGTTTTAGAAATTAGATTTTATATCAGCCTGCGTCAAAGGTTTAGCACTTTGTGCTATTGTACGTATAGCCTAGCTAGTCATGGTTTTGGTAGAGTTTTGTTTTTTTTTTTGTTTGTTTTTTACTTAAATTTAACAAGCCTCAAGAAGCTGGGAGCCAAGTTGCTTCTCCTTAGCTCTCCATCACGTGACAGAAACTGTTTTTTTTTTTTTGAAGAATTACGGCAGCACTGCACAAAGGTGCTGTTTCCAGCTTTTTTGCTTTAAGTATGGACTTTTTTAAGCCTAAACAACCTGCTGCTGGGTCGAGCAAACGGGATGCTCAGGCAGGAGAAAAGCGTCCACCACAGGTATTGCTGGTATTAAGAACTTCCTACAAGCGATGAGCCACTTGCTGCAGACAACTGAAAAGCAGTCAAATAAGTAGGAGCCGGCCACACAAAATTTTATAAACAAAAGGTATACCAATGCAAAAGCCAATCCACTTAGGCATATAATACAAAATGGTGTGTTCGCCAAGGAAGTCCAGTTACAAAATGCAACTCACTTTGTAATATGGCAATAAACCGAATGGTGAAATCGGGATGTGCGATTGGCTGAAGTGGATCACATGGGCAAAGTCGGAGCGGGGATTAATTCAGCATACCTGCCGTGTTCAAAAGTGAAGTACCTGCAGCATCCAGACAGCTAGGTAAGCAGCACCGGGCAGAGGGGAGGATCCACTGTGAGAGAGACGCCAGTCTTGGGCAGGGAGCGGGCGACAAGCTAGACAGGGTTGGAAACGGGAAGGGGAGAACAAGCAACCGCGCATAATACCAATAGATAGGAGACTCAGGCAGTAGCACCAGGTGCAGCAGCACATGGATTGGGTGACATCGGAGCTATCTCATGGCAGCAAGGAGAAGTGACCGAGGCAAGATGCAAATTTCTGAGTGACCCGCACACCGTGGCAAGGCAGCAGCCCACCGCAGACCTCCAATGACTGGTATGAGACTAATACCCACAAAGACCGCTAAATAATTTTTGCTAGCATGTGAGGCGCACCGTTGTGTTTCATTAGTACTAGTCAATGTTTTCACCGCATCAGCATATTAATGCTGTTCTGTAACACGTTGTGGAAGTGCAGTAAAAACCTTTTCCAACACACCGACTCCCTGTGTTATGTTGTTCTACGGATAACAAATACTTTCCCTTGCAACTCTGTACTCGGGTATCAGCTTACAAACAGTTATTAAGCCACTCAATGGTGGCATCTAATGCGATTAATGCATGGTTGGGCTGTTCGCCTGGCCTCTGGCCACAACTCCCAACCATGCATTACTCCAGCATTAGATACCACCTTAAGTGGCTTAATGCTTACATAATACAATGTACCAAGTGATTTTAGAGCAGCAGCAGACATATTACGATAAATAATATCTTGAAGTTGTCCAAAATTAGAAACACTATGAGAATCAATACAACAAGCTATGAATGCTGCTACATGCAGGCTCCCTTTCTTTCATTACCAAGCACAAGAGGAGACTACTACTATACCAGACTTCGTTAAAATCTAGACACAATGCCAATAATCTTGACCATCATTGTACCATCTGAGCTCCTTTCCTGTATTACACTCACATCGCCGTTTCACACAAAGCCCCACGATTCTGCTGGGTTGGGGTGGCAGAAGACACACATGCATGCAGAACTTATCAGTAGAGAGAAAGGAAAGTTACTTGCAGTATCTCTGGATTATCAAGAATATATTTTCCACAGAAGCACACTCTTTGGTCTTACGGCTGGAGGTGCTACCGCAGGAGCAAACTTTTTTAGTAAGGGCACTGATGATGGTGTTGGCACCAGCACGTGCGATGCCATGCACCAGAGCCAATAACCAGTGCTGATGCCCTAACTGCCTCAGTTCTGTTCTTCCCACTGTCACGTGCTCACTGCTGGAGTGAATTAACAATAGCTAAGTTGATTTCCCTTGTTCTTTCATAGTCTTCTTGACAGTGTGCTTAAATAATCCCAGTTAGGGGAAAAAGAAGAAAGCCCAGCCCCCGAAATCTTTGGGCCTCTTTTCCTACTGTGAGACCGATTCTTGGAAGATCAAAATATTGTGTCATACCAGACCAAAGTATATAATGAAACTATTTGACCTGCCTGTTCTAAATATCTTCTTGAATAAAAATATTTGATGTTTAAAAGAAAACAGAATAAAAAGGTATACAGTAGGTGATACTTTTCACCATAACATGCAGTGCAGCTTTAAGCTCTAACATACTGTAAAATGAAATGTAAACTATATACTATACATGGATTTGGAAACAGAAACAGCAGAGACCAACACTGGAGGTTCAAAATGAGTTCATTATAAATGTATATTTTGTAAACACGGATTGCTGCTTAACAGAATTAGAACATTCATACCAAATGAACAGTAAATATATAAAAAGGAAGATAGTCTCTTAAGAGCAGGCTGGAATGTAGCAGAGACTGAAGCATCTGGAGATCATTCCAGTGCAATAATTACAAATGAAAAGAATTCAGGCCAACGAACATGCAACAGCAAACATAATCTGTTCTGTGACATATTTATTTATACAGTACGATGCAATGTAGCAACCAATGAGGTAGCAGCACCATTACAGAACGATGGGGTATGCCGATACTGTACAGAAGGTGTTCTCATCTGTAACCCACGTTGGGCCCTATACAGTACATAAGGATCCCTTTCTGAAGGTTACTATCGAAATTCCTTAAAGGATATCTAAACAGACTTTTTCTAGCGTGCACCTTTCCCAAAACCCTCCTGTGGAAGTGTAGCCCAAAGGGAGCACTTTTAAATAATATAAACAGGTACCTAAAACTGTTGACCTTATAGATTTTCAGCACGTTTTTTTCAAAGTCGGCAATCAGGTAATGTTTTAACCTGACTGTGCTAATTAGAACTTGTGACTGCACTGTGATGTGTAATTGAAGCAAGCCATCTAGTCTGTTGTAATGAAATCCCATGAAGCCTAATACTTAATGTCTGCACTTAGTGCTTTATGATTCCCTGGTCATCTATAACGATACTAAACTTGTCCATTAGACCCCTGTGTACAATTTAAATATCAATACAGATGACCAAGTAAACATACCCTTGGCCAGTCAGTGAAAACTTCAGGAGATAGCTACAAGTTCTTTCTTTGCATTGTCTATGATGACCACTGCCAATCCCATTTCCTGCATCCCCCACCTTTGTGGAGACCCTAAAGCACTACTTTCTGGTAGAGGCTCTTCATCCTCCACCGTGAATACAGAGCAGAAAAATAGGTTACCTCACCAGTAACTGTAGTTCTAAGAGTGGTACACAGTTCACATCCACACTCTGGCAGTTCCACTGGAAGTGCCAATTCATCGGATGTCTTGAAGCCAAACTCCTCCTACCATCTGGCCAGTATATCCCCCGACTATGCCCCGTGATGTCAGATGTTTGCAGACTGGAAACAGGGACCTGTGTGCCACTTGCCAGTGGAGGCCAGGTGAGTTGTGTGGAACTGTAAGCCACTCCTAGAACAGTAGTTACATATGCGTAACCTATTTGTTTTTGGGTATGGATACAGTTCACTATCACACTCTGGCAGACTCCAAGCAGGTCACACCTCTATTTGGGGAGCAGAGACTGGAGAACAGAGGTCTCAAAAGCAGCATCTCAACGAGACTCAGTGTAGATGCTGTAATGGGAAATTAAGCTGTGTGTTGACTTTCAGGTGGCAGCCCTGCAGATCTCCTGGGTAGTGATATCCCTGGAAGCAGCCACCAAGGCAGCAGTATGTCTAGTGGAATGAGCTCCAAGCCTACAGGAGGCTCCCTACTAGTCAATGTATAGCAGATGTCGATGCAAGATGTGATCCATCTGCCTGTCATCTGCTTTGCTGCCAATCTGCCAGGCACAGCTTCCGTGTATGTTACAACAGCTGGCAAGCCTCACGCCAAACTCCAGCCACGTGTTTCTTATAATAAGACACTGCCCACAGCAGGTCCAGAGTATGGAGCCTGTGGTTGGCCACTGAGGAAGGGCTGGTAAAGTATACTCGTAAGTTAATCACTTGGTTAAGGTGAAACTCTGATACTACCTTAGGGAGGAACTTTGGGTGGGGGTGAAGGACAACCTCCTGAATGAGGACTGGGAGCAACGGGGTCTGGGAGATAAGACTCCTCAGTCTCATCTGACAACCGGTCGACAGGACCAAGGAAGATTTCAATGGTGTGCTTGACTGGAGTCGAGTCTGACAAGCCTGACAGGGGTACCGAGGATCAAGAGGTCTTGGCTGGAATCGAGCAGTTGGGGGAGTCGAAGGACTGGGAGGACCTTGATCTCTCCCAGTCCCACAATCAGCAACACTTGTGTTTCTTGCCACAGTGGGCAGCGATCTCCCCCAGGGTCTGTAGGGCCATGCACATTTCACAGAACCCTTTAGTTAAAGAACCTTGGGTGCTGGCCCCTGAGGAGGTGCCTGCTGCAGTGGCTGCCACTTCCTCATATGAACATATGAACTTTGCCAACAGGTAAAGGCCTAGTAGTCTATTAAGTCTACTCGAATGTGCAGCTAGCACCCTTATTCTGCAGCTGCCCTCCCTCCACCCCTTCCCTCCCTTGACCCTCTCTCATGCCCTGTCCCAGCCCCTTTTGAAGCAGTCCACTGTTCTACTGCATACCACTTCTACCAGTATTGCACTCCACCCAGCTACCACCCTCTCCATAAAAGGTGTCTCCTCATCTCCCTCCTGAACCTTTTTCTCTCAAGTCTCATATCATGGCCCAGGGTGTCCCTCCCTCCCTTACTTTGAACAACCCCTCCATACCGTCTTGTTTATTCCTTTCATGTACTTGAAGGTTTCAATCATATCCCCCGTCCTCCTCTCCTCCAGCGAGCATATGTTCAACTCCTTCAGCCTCCTCTCGCATGGTAAGTCCCCCAGCCCTTTGTTCATCTTTGTCGCCCTGCGCTGCACCCCTCCAGTAACTTAATGTCCATCTTCAGATGCGGGCACCAGTACTGCACAAAGTACTCCAGGTGTGGCCTAACTAATGATCTATACAGTGGCAGAATCACCTCCCTCCTCCTCGAGGATACACCCCTTGCAATGCAAACTAGCATTCTGTTGGCCTTTACAGCTGCCTTCCTACATTGTGCCGAGTTGTTCATTGACCCCGTAATGAGCACATCTAGATCCTTCTCCTCCTCTGTCTCAGCTAGCTGCACTCCCGCCAGCTGGTAACTCCTCTTTGGTTTTTCACCCCAAAATGCAGCACCTTGCACTTTTTAGCACTGAACCCCAGTTGCCAGGTGTCCGACCAGGTTTCAGACTGGCCTTGCTTTCGATGCCCAAAGATATGTCTGCAATGAATATCCCAAACACCACTGGTCCCAACACTGAGCCCTGTGGAACACCACTAGTCACTACCCTTGGGGTAGGCGCTCCCCCACCCTCCGTTGCCTTCCCTGGAAACCAGTTCCCTACACCAGCTTTGCACCCAACCCTGTGCCTTCTAACTTACTTCCCAGCCTCCCACGTGGCACCGAGTCAATGCCTTGCTGAAGTCAAAGTACAGGACATCCACTGCATGGCCTCCATCCAATTGCCTAGTTGCCCAGTCATAGCACTCTACCAGGTTGGTTTGGCAAGATCTGCCATTCTGAAGCCATGCTGTCTCCTGTCCTGTAGTCCTCTGGCCTCCAAGGGACCACCAGCCTCTCCTTCAGGATAGTCTCCATCAGCTTACCCACGATGGATCTGAGGCTCACCGGTCTGTAGTTCTCTTGTGGAGGGGCACTACATGAGCCATCCTCCAATCCAGAGGTACACACTTTGAGTGTAGTGAGGCATTAAATAGGTCTGCCAAAGGTCCCACCAGGACCTCTGTCAACTCCTTCAGTACACTGGGGAGGATGCCATCTAGGCCTGGCGCCTTGTCCACCCTCAGTGCACTCAAACCCTCCAGAACCCTGCGCTCCATGATTTCCCTGTCCGTCACCCCCTTCCCCTCTGTTTCTGCCCTTCCTCCCCCCATGGGTATCATCCCCCTCTTCTCCTTAGTAAATACCAAGCAGAAGTAATTGTTTAGCGCTTCTGCCTTATCACCCCCTACTTCCACCAAACCCCCCTCTTTCTAATCCTTACTATATGGTCCTTACAGTTACTTTTCTTCCTGATGTACCTGAAAAAGTCCTTCTCCCCCTTCTTGTATTGTCTGTTTTTATTCCCTCACTCCTACTCAGATGCCCGCCACTTCTTCGGACTCTCTTGGGGTCCTTTATGCTTCTGCCATCCCCTCTTGAGTTCTGGCTCACCCCACAGGTCCCACATAGCAGCCCTCCCACAGTATTCCAGCGTTTCCCTTCACTGGGCGAGTCCCCCTCCTCTGAGGCGGAATGCACCAGTGGAGGGGCGGCACTAGCACGTACTTCAGTCTATGCCATAGGATGCTGCTGGAGCCTGCAAGGAACGGCTCCCTTGGGGATGCAGAGATGCAGAGGATCTGGAGGCCATCATCCAGTGAGCACCCAGCCATTTTTCCCCTTTTTCTGTTGGGACAGTGTAGTGACGTCATGGCACACGCCGATGTCAGCTCTTCCCCTGTTGCCACTCGGTCCATGCGTCCTGTGCTGACTCCCAGCCTCCGCTAGGAGCCAGACCAGTCCCCTCCCCTTCCCCTGGAGAAGGAGAGCTGTCCATGAGACACTCGATCCTTCTCCCCCGGCTGGCCCTCCACTGACCAGGGCTCATTCCCGAACCAGAGTCACTGGCGTTGCAAGCGGAAATCCAACCATTGCACCGGCGGGCTGGCAATTCTCCCCCTCCTTAATGTCCTGCAGCAGCCTGAGCTCCAAAGATGCCTAGGCTGCTCTTACTGCCCTTGTCACCTCCTTCGATTCCTTCAGGTACTCCTCCCTGTCCTTCCCCCTCCCTGTTTTTTTTTTGTACCTCCTAATGGCAGCTCTTTTCCTCCTTACCTTTTCCATGACCTCCTTGCTCACCCAGCTAGGTTTCTTTGCCCTAGCCTTCTTGCTCTGGGCCTTGCTGCAGGTTCTGGTTGCCTCCACTATCCCCAGCTTTATGAGCTCCCACCTCTGGATAGTGCCCATACTAGGTTGAATTCTGGCCAGATACCCTTTTACTACTTCTCCCATTCTCCCGAAGTTGGCCCTCCTGAAGTCCAGCACCCTTGTGCCAGATTCCACTCCTTCCTTACCCATATCCAATGTGAACCATACTGAGTGGTGGTCACGCTCACCAACAAGTTCTTCCACCCTAAGTTCCCTCACAAACTCCCCATTTGCCAGAACAGGGTCAAGGGTATTCCCTAACCTGGTTGGTTCATTGACAATTTGCATCAGGAAGCTGTCCTGGAAGGCATCCAGCAGTACCTGCTCCTTCTACTCCTGGTTGTTGGGGTAATCCAATTCACTCCTGGCATGCTGAAGTCTCCACAATCACCACACTACCCTTCTACTAAGTCCTCTGATCTGTTTTCAAAGTCTGCAAGCTGCAAAGCAGACCCAGCAGCTGCCAAGGCCTTCTTACAGCCCTTAGTGTCGCCCTTGGGATTTAGTTCTGAAGGCTGTCCGAGGCTAAGCTGATGCTTTTGATCTCTTAGAGATTCTGGGAGCATCAAGAGACAGAAACTGCACCAGCCATGTCATGCTACCTACCCAGGCAGTACAGGCATGTACTGTGTGGGTCAGTGACCAACATCTACTGGCACTGAACGAGAACTTGAACCCCAGCTTCACTGCACCATTGTCAATCACACCAAAGAGTCAAGGGACCGAGGAAATAAACTGTAAGAGCACGCTGAGAATTGGGCAGACTCGAAAGACCATTAGGCCTATTCTGCTGGCATTTTAGTATGTTAGTGTGAAAACTTAGAAAGTAAAGGTTTGCCTAAGGCACACTAATTCCTAATTGAGAGCCACTAAGGAGGTGCCCTGTTCTTTCAGCAGAAAGAATGCTCCGACATCAAGGGATGAGTCAGGATATACTGCCCAGGTGGTAGGAGGAACTTGACTTCAAGATGTCTGACAAATCTGCACTTCCAGTGGAACTGCCTGTGTGTGATAGTGACCTGTATTCACACCCTAGAAGTCTTGTGCTCATTATCCTCTACTACTCTCCCTGATGGTTTGACAATCCCCGCCCCCCCCGTCTTTCTTTTCTCCTTAATGCATCTAAAGAATTGCCCCTTCTTTGACACTTTCAGCAATCCGAAGCTCTGTGTCAACCCTTTCTCTCCTGAAAGCTCCATTTTTAGGTGGGCAAAGGACTTGCATAGCCCTGTGCGAAACAAGCTACAAGTCTGGTGCCATGTCTCCAGAATCTGCTGTGTTGTGTATAGCCCATAGGGCCCTGCACAAAGAAAGCTACAGGTCTGAGGCTCTGCTCAGTGGGCCTGCTGTGTCTGAGTGAAGGAGATGTCAGTTGCTACAGTATATACTGCATTCTTTTTCAAAAAGTAAGTAAACTCATTGCAAAAACTGTGTTACTGTATCAGGGTTTAATCCTAAAACATAAACAGTAGGGACATAAAACACTGAAAACATGAAACAACTGCTCAATTTTGTTTTTGCTCACTGTTTAACTGTTCTTTTGCCAGTTCCACAATTTACTGTATGGTACTTTACAGTATGGAAAAAAGTAGAGACCTCGCTCAATGCCTCACTTGGAGTAAAGCCACAAACATATCTTGTTTGCCATATAAATAAGAAAACATTTTATTTATAACATCAGACACATGTTGTAAAAACAGGTACACATTCCCCAAAGTGTAAAAAAAAAATAAAAAATATAATCACAGGCAGGGGAGCTCTCTACTTTTTCCCTAGTTGGATTTTTTGACAACGCACTGCTTGCTGCTCTGGAGGCGACCCTGTTTTGATTATTGATACTACTTTACAGTATGCAATTTTATTCTCAAGCGTTCTTGTATCTATATATTTTGCTAAACTCATTTTCATATTGCATCATTTTTGTACATTGTACTTGTATCTGTACAGTTCTCTTCTCCCGGACGCATCTGGAAACGAGCTGATACAAGCTCAGTATGACTTTCCTGGTAAAACAACAGAAATAATAAAAATTTAGGGAAAAAAAGTCACCACAGCCTTGGTAAATATGTGGTGTGGGTTCCTTAGGAATCTGAAAGATCACATAATGCAGAACTGGTGTCACCCTAACTTCAGCGGTGTTTATCCAAGCAATGCAGTGTCAGCATTTTACTATGTCTGAAAAAAATCAGTGTTGAAATTACAGTAGGGTAACACCAATGCAGCGGCATGTGATCATTCAAGCCCTGAGGAACCCACATCACAGCTTCAGCATGCTTTGTGCTTGAACGCTAAGTGATGCATTAGAACTATTTTTTGTAGTGAATATGAAATACAAGCTGAATTGTGACTGACCACAACAACATTCCCTGACACATCATAGGCTCTTCAAATGGAAGAGAACCAGCATGCTAACTGCAGACCTAAGCCACACCACACTAACATCTGTCCCAAGTGCTACAGCAGCTCAGCTGCTAGGTGTCAATCACAAACCTCTATAAAAGGATGCTAATCTGTTAGCCTGGGCTATAAGAGGCCTTAGCAGAGTGTAAAGAAAATGAAGAGGCTTAAGGATGCCAGAGAGAGAGAGCATTTCATTTTCACTGGGCTGAAGCACACAGACAACACAATGGGGACTAAAAAGAAAAAGAGAGCGAGCAAGAACTGCACACACTGTCTGAAACCAGCAGCACACCGCACCAAACTAGTGCCATGACAACCAGACATACATCCCATATCCCCAGAGAGACCGGGATTTGAGATAAATGTAGACCCCCCCCCCCCAAAAAAGAAAACAGACTATTTATAGTGAAATACAGATGCTAACACTTTATACTATGTCACTATAGCACCTGATCTGAAATGCTTTTAAGAATTCTGACAAAGGTTCTACAACAGTAAAGCACTGTGTTGGTCTGAAATAGCCAGCCCTTTGATCAAAGCTCAGACGATCTACAGCCAAGGCAAGCTTGTATGTACTCTCATACAGCATAAGCACAGTACAAAATTTCAATTCCATGAAATAAAAAGTCAACACAACTGCAACAGTAAGCCAGCCACTGCACTGTACTTTATAGACTACACATTATTCACAAAGGTCCAGAGTGCCGCAAAAAAGATGTGCAAATCCATCCCAAATGTTTTAGGCACAATGTGCAGTCCACAGCACAGCTGGGCACGAAAGACAGGTGCCCAAATAAATGCAGACATGCCCGTTGTGAGCAGGGACCAACTTCAATGAAGTATGCTTACTTCCACCAAACACCCCTTGACCCCTCGATATAAGGAGGTGCATGCCTGAGCCTCATCAAGCTACCCAACCATGGCCACTATGAATAGCACAGTCCTGCATGGCACTGAATGAAACAGAGATGGAATCAAAGTGTGGGCCGAACTGGAACTGGTCCAGTCTCCCACAAACCATTAGCTACACCTTCAGCACATCCATGCAGAGTACTGGAATGACAACTCTGACCTGGCACAATTGGCAATGGTCTCAAGCTGCGTGTTGTTGTGGCCATAACAGTGTTTGATGACAACACTGCGGAGGGAGATGGGAAATTTTGCTTGTCGGTATGGCAAACATTAGATATCATACCAAAATAATACCATCCCCATCTGCAGTCACCTGGCAACAGATGTCACATAGACATGCATGGCAGGAGTGTGGTCTGTGAGCTGACTTGTGCAGCGGTAGTGCTACAGCTTCCAATGCCAGCAACCAAGTTTCAGGAAGGAGCCTCGGGCACTGGAGGGCTGGCTGGGGGGAGGATGGCTGAGTGTCCCATGGACGCTCACCTCCTGGGGGTGGGAGGGCTTCTGGTCTCAGCCACAATACTGCCACCTGGGTGACCACAGATGGCAGGACAGGGTGGAGCCAGCATCAGGGAGGGAAGTGTCATCGCTCTGAGGTCATGGTGTCAGTTGCACTTCCTCAATCATACATTAGAGTGGGGGTAGTGGAACAAATCCTGAAGGCACAGGATGCCATTCACTGCCCTGCTGCAAGCCTCGCACTGCCAACCACGGCTCTCACTCCCACACTGAGCTCAACTCTGTCTGGGGGCTCAGGGGAGAAAGAATGCAAATATATAAATACATATGTAACCCCTAGGTGGCGCTATCCCGAAGGTCACTACCCCTGCCTGCTTGGCTAGTAGCAGATTAAGGGGCCTGAGTTCTGAAACGGGTGCCTCCACCTGGAGGTCAGGGTTGGTAGTGGTCAAGCTAACCTGGGTACAGCCCTCCAGGACACTGTAACCCCCCCTCTTTCCCTTCTAGTGGCCTGAATGCTGTACAATAATCACTTTCACAATACCCCTGGTACACCCACACTGTTTGCACTACCACCAGGGCTGGTTCCTCTGGCTCGACCCTGGGGACCCCCTGTAAAACAAGGCTATGCACAGCAAATAGCAATAGTACAGTACTCCAAGCACAAACTGGAACCACAGTCAGATTACATGCAGAGAAAGTTAGATCTGATTTATTCTGGAGACTTGAACAAGGAAGGGCAAAATCAGGTTAATTAGCTTAAAGGTTATATCAATCAAGCAGTACACATGCGCTTGAGTCCCCCACACAGTCCACCTCTGGGTACCCAGGTGGAGAAGAGATGGGCTAGCCAGGACCGTTGCCCAGGGTTGCAGCTGGTTGGGGCCCTGTGATAGAAAACACAACATGCACAATACACAGTATTTGTAATCCGGAGCCAGAGGGCTCAGTTTGTAAAGGAAACGAAACAACAAGACAATCAGATGACACACTCAGATTAAGCTGTTGTTGTAGGGAGCTATGCTAGTATTTACTCATGATACCCAAGACTGGACACAGGTTGGACGAAAGTCGAGACTGCAGGTGGTTGATCTGGAATGCCAGGAGAAGCAGGGCCCACACGAGTCACAGAGACATCATTCCTGTTCAAGCATGGAGCAGGGGGCTGATCCCCAGGCAGGTCTCTCGTCGATGACTTCTCTGTGCAGTGGGTAGTCTGGCTGAGCCAGTCTGGCAAGGCCCAGGCCGCATGAAGGCAAATTCGGATGGAGTCCATTGTGGGCTGGATACAGCTTCCAGCAAGCAGAACCCAGTTCACACTGTGGGGAACTAACTCACAACCCACTAGCAGCTCATAGCACATTTATATGTACAGGAATTCTACTGTACCAGGAAAAGCGCTCCCCGGTCACAATCGCAAAGTCTTTGCACACATCGGGAGCTTAGGGGTAGCTGGAACTCCTGACAGGCTGATCGTATTCAGCAAAATCTTGGACTTCTTCAGGTTGAGCCTGGCCCATTTCAGTAGCTTACTTTAGTCACACAAACTTGGATTTAGTCCACAATAAGTCTCTTCTCTCCCTCCCTCTCAGGAGCAGCAGACAGACATGTAAACCAAAAACTCAGCCTTTTCCGTTCTCCCATGCAAATCCACTCAGGATTGCTGCTCAGAATCACTTCAGCTCCTCTCATTTTACTTCCTAACTCAGAATTAACTGAAAACTGCAAACGGCCAGGGACTTCCCCAAGATCCGAAAGATTTGGTTGGCTGATTTGTCTGTCAGTCAAAGCAAGAGCTCCCCCTTCAGTTGCAAAAAAGGCGCAAAAAACTCCAAACTACAGTTCCTACAGATTTTGAATTCAGACAGCTCCTGTAGTCCAGCTACATTTTAGGTCCTATCAGTACTGTTTGGTCCAATTTACAGTCCAGGACCAAGATAATGGAGACAAACAAAACAGTCCTTGCTACAAAGAAAGCAAGTTAGACAAAGTACATTATCATTATCACTCTAAATGATTTTAAGTAAATAGTTACATCTTTCAACAGAGCTCCCTCTCAGATTACTTGAGCTGCAATCAGGCAGCTCTTGAAGAGACAGTACACAGAGACTATACAGGCTCTGGTAATCACATTTAAACTGCTAAAACGCAGGACACCAGCCTGGCAGTGAGCATTTAGGCAACCTCAAGGAAGACTTTTTGGGAACCCCTATTTGTAAGGGGGTTACAAATAAATAAATAAAAAAGGTGTCGTCTGAACTGCATCATTGCTCAGACATGTGACAGTAGTGTACAGTGTAGCAGCTAACCAACAATCCACACACAGCTTTGGATATTATGCTGAGACTGCAGTAACATATTCACAAAAAATACCACCAACAGCTTAATCTAGTTCAAAGGTCAGTTGGTATTCATCTGTATCCCCCTTCCCAGGGTCGTGCCTGAAAATAGGCAGAATATGTCTAGTGCACTTACCCGGTCAACAAAAACTAAATGAATAAAATAAATAAAAAAACATGTGTACTGTTGACTTTCATGCCCCTGCCACACAAATGAAGACAGTGACATATAGTACTGGAGGCAGCACAGTGGTTTAAGGCTCCGAACTACAAATCTGGAGATCTGGGTTTGAATCCCAAAGCCCCACTTGCATACTGTGTGACCCTGAGCAAGTCACTTAACTTCCCTCTGCTCCCAGGTTGTACCTGTAAACAAGCTTTCAGCTTAGTGTGGCTCACCTGGTTAAACAATGGGGAGAAAAAATATATATATACACACACACACACACACACACACACACACACACACACATATATACATATACATATATACATATACACACACACACACACACATATATATATACACACACACACACACATACACACACACACACACACCCCCATGCAAGTCCCACACGTCATGACAGGACATACCACTTGCACCAACCAACATACAATCACAGATAGAACACACAGTACAGGCCTGTAGCCCCACATGTATACATCTCATGCAAGTCCCACGTGTCATGACAGGACGTACCACTGGCACCAACCAACATACAATCACAGACAGGACGTATCGTATAGGTCTGTAGCCCCTTTCTTACTCAGGATTCCTGGCTAAAGGTAGAAAATGATACCCCATTACCCACCCTGCTATTTGGTTCCCTGGCACTCTACACTGTTAAAAGTGCAGAGATGCAAAAGCTGTGAACCTTGTACCACAGAGTAAGCCGGTTCGCGGCCGGTGCCCTGTCCTAGGAACACCATTGTCAGGTATTGCAAACCCTATCCTGGCCCTCTCTGGAAGGTCAAATAATATACCCATCGCTATGTTTAGCATACAAACTCAGATTGGAAAATGCCCCTCCAAGTCTGGCTGAGATGCTCACACCTACACAAAACAGCAAGACCCTCAGATCCTCCAACCGACAGCTCCTTTAAGTGCCTAAAGTTAAGTCCATCCAAGGACTGCGGGCATCCTCTGCCTATACCCCAGCCCTCTGGAATAAGCTCACAGCAAACATCCAGGAATGTAACTCCCTCAGGGGTTTTAAAAGGGGCTTCAAGGCACACCTAATGGAACTCAACCAATGCACTTGTTACCATTGATTCCACAAGTTCATTCTTCCTGTTCCAGCAAAATCTATTGTACAAAATGTATTAACAAAAGTTGAATAGTGTTGAATGTTGTAATTTGTGTTTAATTATTTTGCTGTATGTTAACGTGAACCAGTGCCTTTGTTCTCTGTAAACTTTCATCAGTCATTAATTCTGGGTCAACCCTGAAAAAGGGATTGTAATTGTCTCAGTCGGCATACCCGCTTACCAAAAATAAATAAATGTATAGGTGGCACACTGCATTAGTTAAACCAGTGGACACAACATTTATAGGTAGCAAAACATGACTTATAAGTCCAGCCTGGTAGCACTGGATGGTGGAGTACTGCTCCACTACATGGGAGATCCAGGATCGACGAACAGTTCTGACTCCCTCACCCATGCCAGTGGGGTCTGGAACTCAAGGCAGAGGCATCATGTGCCGACTCCAGGAGGGTGCTTAATGTCCCACTCTCTGAGCACCCCCTACAGGTAGGAAAGGGGACTGTTCATGAGGTACCATCGGAATCTACCAGCTCACAGGTTGGTGTTGTGGATGCTCATTGGCCATTTGCTGGAGAGGTGGGAGGGCCTAACAAGAAAATCCTGGGAATGAAACCGCTGCCACTGCATTTTCATCCTAACTGCCACCTCAGAGGTTCTTTAGTAGGAGACTTGAAAAGGAGAAGTCAGGATGGGACAGTGTTAAAGGTATGGTCAGGTAGATATTTGGTTGAAAGCAGCATAACTTGCATACCATTAGGATGGGACAAAGCAGGTAGTCAGGTAGCCAATGGCAACTACAAAATAGGATTGACTACCAGATTCTGAAAGTTAATGGCCAACTAAAACAAAGATTTTTACCACTGTTAAGTCATGCAGGTAGAATTCCCTCACTCTACCCTCTACGCTGTTCCATCTTCTTCTGTTTCTAAGTCACCCTCTGTCCAACATCACATATAGCTGGTGAACATTTGATGTCCACTGTGGATAATAACTGGCTACGTGTGGGGTGGGGTGAAACAACATAGATAATACTTCGATGGGCAACTATGCCCAACCAACCTCTGCTGCCACAGAGGGGTTCCGATTCTCTCTGACCTCAAGACTGTAGCTTACAGTCCAAAGAAATCAGAACCCTGAGGTGAGTAGATCAGGCTGTTCTGTATGTTGCATATCCAGTATTTTTTTAGAGTGTATGGTTTGTGAAACTGTTTCTTTATTACTTTTTAAACTGTCGCACTAGTAGGCATTGTATACTTATATCCGCCAGCAGCTGCAGTTTCAACCCCACCCTCCTATCGCAGCTATCTCATCAGAAGCCACCAATTGAGTGGGATGAGAGCGCAGGTTTCGCTCAAAATTCTGTAAACAATAGCAAGCTTGTGCACCCTCTATATGTTTCAGAATGCTACTGTACAACAGAAGGGCACAGTTATGTTCCATGCCCTTTGAACTGTGGTACAAGAGCATTTCGAAAAAGATGGAAAGCCATACATAACAATGCTCTACCTCACATCATATTTTATTCATTTTTGGATGTTGTTTAGTTGTGTTTTATGCACTGCCACTTGCATTGCATGCAATACATGTTTATTTCTAAAGTCTTGTCAAGGCAAGTGATGCTGGATAGAACCCTTAAAAAATAATGACCAGAAAAAAAATTGGTTTGTCTATCAGATTTTGTAAGCTAGTGGCCTGCTGATCACTAGCGAAAGCATTATTGTACCTCCTGCCTACAATGCAGTCCCTCCCCAATCACCATGACTACACCAGGCGTTTGCACAGGATAGGCCACATGTCTGAATGTTCTTGCAAGAGTGTTTAAGACTTCAGATTTTCTCCCTTATCATTGAGTGCTCTAGGTTCTGACAGTATGTTTACCGAAACACTTACCCATTTGGGATACAACACTCTAGCTCAGATTGTGAAACTGCAAATTTTTTTTTTTTTTTTATTGTAACTGGTAAATGAATAACTCGAATAAGACATATTTGATTTTTGCAGATTCATAATCCATTGAACCCAGATGGATTAAAAACTTGAATACAAAAAATACAAAATCTTTAATGTCTGCAGATTCATAATCTACTATAGCTCAGACACATACATTTTATCTGTCTCAGCTCATGGCAATGTCTGAAATTAGATGTAACACAAGAATAGTTGCTATTTGTTAGTTTTAATTATAAATGAATATTTAGATAGCTGAGGTTTGTAATTTCTGTTAGGGTGGTGGTGCATGTTACAGTGAAACATTTTGACATACCTTTTTATTCTATTTGTGACTGCCCTTGTTCTCCCGTCCTATGTAAGATGCCCTTTATCCCCATTTTTAAGTCTTCTTTAGCATTTTTTTGCTTTTATAAATAATTAAAACGTACGTTCTTTTTAATACGGCTGTTCCTCAGATTTTCAATACTACTCTCAGTTGTTTAGAGCACCCATTGTTTAAACAAACGTTTCCCAGTGACTACGGTGAACTAGATGCAACAGACAATACTTGCTAATCTTATAGGTCAATAAGTGCTCCCAAACAACAAAGAACACTTGCCAAAGCCTGGAGACAGCCACATTAAAAGTGTGCAGATTTTAGGCGTACAACATGGAAAACAGGGGCATCTTACATGATGGGGAGATCATGGCACTCTTAAACAGAATAAAAAATAAAAGGTACAGAACAGGTCAAACTTCTCACTATACCACACACTGCTGCTTTTAGTAATATGCGAGGCTTATTCTGAAATGACAAATCATTTTATCTATGCCGGGCTCACTTAGTAAGCTACGTGCAGTTACTATAGCTGTCTCCTTTGGAAAGGAATTATTTCTGAGCATGTGATACGTGATCCTACATCTTTTAAGACCAGCTTTACAAGACAATATCAGCTCAATTAGCTGCTTTTTCACAAAGGTGTTGAATGGACTGTTCACACAAGTCACCACACCAGTGAGCCCATATTCATTTAGACAGTAACATACTGCAAACCTCAATATATTCATAGTTTCTTAACAGCAGTGTTAGCCAACAGCCACAAATGACATGTGAAATGTAAGCTGCATTTACACTCCCCAATCGCTGTGAGTCATGTTGGATCATTTTCAGTTCAGTGGCAGCAGAATTCATATTCTGGTGTATCCACACTTGCTGTGGCACACCATTCCAGGATGCCTGTTCCAGGACGCAGAGCTAACCAGCTGACTGTAGTGGGTGTTGGGTATTTTTCACCTGGGAACCATTCAGAGCGTAGAAACACATCAAGGGCTGAGGAGCGTCCACACAGGAGTGGAAAACCCCTACAGTGTTTTGGATCTCCATCCAGCTGGAGAGGCTCAGAGCTGTTAAAGTGGACCAGTTCCAGGAGTGTCCATACTGCAGCCTCTGCAATGCAGCAGCCATTGGGCACCTCTTAGGGTAGTGCTAGCATATGCAGTAAGCGTGTACGCACCTGCAGACCTCCTCTCAGAGTAGTGCTAACACATAGCAATAGGTGTGTTCACTTGTAGACCTCTGGATTAATGTGATGGACAATACAGTTTTTCTCTTCATGCCAGCTAACGCTGGCAAGAGCTTTGTTTTAGCTGTAGCAGTCTTGGTCAGTGAAAAATGAAATATTAAGTGAAGTAGGTGATTAGGTACCTATTATTTTACCACTGATGAAGTGCTGTGAGTGGTACAAAGTACCAGGCGTTGGGCTGAGGCAGCCCGATGTTGTTTTGTGAGTTGGCAATAAATTTATTTTGCAAGCGTAACAGGACTTCCATGAGTGCTTTACTAACTGTGCTACTGGCGAGTTTCCCTGACTGAAGCACCAGCCTGAGCATACCCACAGTGAACTTTGCAAGACCCTGTGTAGGGCTCAAAGCTTGTGTACTGAAAAATTTGTGTTGTTTCAATTAGAAGTATCAGATCTCCTACTTTGGACTGACATAGCTAAACATCAGAGATGAATCAACATCTGGAAAATGTCAAAGCCCTCTCAAAAACTGAGGAAGAAAAGGCTTATGTTACAGGACTGTCCCCACCACCTACTGATTTCAGTGAAATAAAAAACCTTGTACCCACCATTTCTGCAAATAACAGATGAACTACAGTGGGGATGGCAGGGGTTGCAATTAAGTTTTGCAGTCAAGCCCTTAACGAAATGGGAAATTAACCTGCGCTGCAGTGTTGTGGTATCCCCCTCCCTCTCTCTCCTCATTCCATTCAAAGTATTCCCTGACTTTTAATTAGTGCCCCCCCTTCTTATCCCATACCAAGTAATCCCTGCTCTCTAAACAGCAACCCTATCCATCTCCCATGCCAAGTAATTTCTCGTGTCCAAGTGGCACCCCCTCCATCTCCTCATCCCCCTCTATCTAGTTCCCCAACCCTTGCCAAGTAATCCACGGTGCCTGAATGGCAACCCTCTCCCTCTCCTTGTCCCATATAAAGTAATCCTTGCTGTCTAAACTGCACCCTTTCCCTGCCCCATGCCAAGTGATCTCTGGTGTCTAAGTGGCAACTCTCTCCCTCCACTTCCTGTGCCAAGTAATACCTGGTGTCTAAGTGGCTACCTTCTCCCACTCCCTATCCCATGTCAAGTAATCCCTAGTGTCTACATGTCACCCTCTCTATACCCCACCTCAAGTAATCCATGGTGTCTACATTGCACCCACTCCTGCCCGTGCCAAGTGATCTCTGGTGTCTAAGTGGCACCCCTCTCCCTCCACATCCCATGCCAGGAACCACCCAGTGTCTTAATAGACACCCTTCCCATCAATGCCAAGTAATCCCTGTTGTCTACGTGGCACCCTCTACTACATTAAAAAAAAAAAAATAACACACAGCCCTGTGACTGGCACTGCCCTCTGCCTTTCTTCTCAGCCAGGCACTTTCTAACTAAATCCCATTGTTATTTTAATATATACCAGAATATATCAATATAACTGTTTGTGTGATGTCTAACTGAAAACACTGATACAGCTTTACTGAGACACCAGGGATTACTTGGTTGGGGGAGAGGACAGAGGTGCCATTTAGACACCACAACTACTTGGCACTAGAGATGCTGGAAAGTTTTACTCCACTGGTGAAGTTGCAAAACTCGCCTTCTTGAAAAACTTTGTAAATTGGCCATTTCACAATGAGTTTTTCTGGGGAAGTGACAGTTTTTCAGCGTATGTCAGGTGAAGTCATTGTGAAGTTGCAACTTCACCAGGGAATCTGCATGACTTTGCTTGAAAAAGTGCCACCTCACTTGCCAAAAACATTGCAATGTCGGCACTTTGCGAATCTGCCAAACTTCGTCCGTTTACTTGGGATGGGGTGAGGGGTGACACAAACAGCAGGGTTTACATGGCATGGGACAGGGAGAGAGAGATGGAGATGGTGCAGCACAGATACCTGGCATTACTTGGAAGAGGACAGAGAGAGAGATGAAGTGCCACAGAGACAACAGGGATTATATGGCACAGGACAGGGATGGGCAGGGGGCATAGGAGATACCAGGATTACTTGGCATGGAATGGGGAGTGGGGGGCCTTTTAGACATCAAGAAGTAGTTGGCATGAAAAGAAAGGGGGAGTGCCAGGGATGGAATGCCACTTAGACACCAGGAAGTACTTGCCATGAGTTGGGGCAAGGAAGGGGGGGTTGTTTTCCCCTAAGAACTCTTTTACCATTTCCCATTAAATGTATTAAAATTATGGGTTCAAAAGACACAAATTACTCACCACAGTAATGCCATACAACAAGACCTTAGCTCACACTCATGCTACCAAAGGAAAAGGATGACACAGTATTAAGGCGCATGACATATAAATTTATTAATGCTACTGACAGGGCTGATGGAATGGCTCAGCGGCAGCAGGTCATGATACCTTGCAGACCCAAGTGCGGGAGTGAGCTCGGGTCGTCATAGCGGGAGGCAGGTTGGCCGAGGCAGCTGCCTTCTGGCAGTGCACCTCAGTCAGCTACAAGCTCCAGTGCCATAGCAACCCCTGCGGCTGGGCCAGGGACTGTGTTCCCACCGCAGGGTCATCTGTGTGCATGCGAGGCCAGAGGCTATGCTCACATCAGGGGAGGCAGGAGGGGACCAAAAAGCAGGAAGAAAACCCCTTGTTCATCTATATGGCATTCTGGCACTGTGGATTTCCTGGGATCCTTATGCCTGCCAGCACTGGATCATGGTCCACATAGAGGAGTGCATCAGGGGAAGGACCGCCCTCCCCCTGGAGCCCCTGCTGTCTAAATGTCAACCCCTGTGTGTTACTGGGCTCTGAAGGAGCCAGAGGTTCTGACCTGATGGGGTACATCTATGGGATCAGGTGATGCCTCTGGAAGATGCAGGTGACTGGGGAACAAAACTTTTACAGAAAAGAAAAAAAATGATGCTACGCATAGTGTAATGCAATAGCAAGTGCAAGGCATATAGCACAGGGCGCACCTGCTGCAGAAAGCCGCACCTCCCAACATCATTTTGTGCCTACACTGGCACTTTTTCATGGGTTAATGGTCAACAAGACAGTGCCAGAATTTATATCACTCTTTTTATATTTAGGTTCTACACGGGAAGGCAAGGAGGGCTTGTATGACTAACTAATATACCCTCAAGAAGAAACATTATTACACTAAGTAAATTTGTTTTCTAGTAATGAGAGTGTATTAGTGACCTACATATTCACCACCAGAGTCAGTGACTGTCTACAGTATAGAAGTAGTCCTGGGGATACTCAGTTAGGAGATGAGCTTAACAGCACCGACTTTATTTGACCATCCAGAGAGATCGACAGATACCATCCAGCTGATCTGCTTTAGGTGCCAGAGGGAGTGACAAACAGAGGAGAGCTGAAGAGCCACTGAAGGTGGACCAGAGCTGTAGAGGACAGCTGGCAAATCCAGTCAAGACTGCAGTGGGAAAGTGAATGCCTGACAGCCAAGGAAACGGTGAGTAACCCACCAGGGTTAATGGGTCATGCAAACAATTATCTTTATTAGCTTGATAGGACCACAGAATACGGCTAAATTAAGTCATCTGCCCAGGATTACAATTTGGGTCATGATTAATTGCAGTTCACAGCCTGTCAATACCAGTGTACCATGTGCAAGACAAACGGGCCTACCATGAACCAACACCTGGGTACACAGGTGAACACCAGGAGCTCTCTAAGGACTAGGGGTAGTGTACAGTAGCTGGTACCACTGAGGTAGTAGGGTAGTACCTGAGCGTACAATTGGCAGGCGATGTGTTGGTAGGGGAAGGTCTTTTCTATGGTGAAGGCTATTTACCCATTAGCATACCAAATTGTATGCTTTGCCTGCATTAACCCATTTCCTCCCCATGAGCCTCATTTCCCACCCCCCCAAAAAAATTTTTTTTGTTTGCATTTACTGTGTGCGTGCATACTAGAGTTATTTCTAGTGTATAAGCTTTTATATTTTACGCCACATGCTGATTGCACTGTGTGGAAAGTGTGACACTCTGCCATCTGCTTATGGTTATATGTATGATATTTGTACTATAAATATATGGTATGTGATTGTCTGCCTAGGACAAGCAGCCAGAGTGTGAGAGACTTGATATTTGAGGTGTCAGTGAGGATGTCATGAAACTGACCACTGAAACTAATTAAATGCATTCCTTCCAGGGGACAGTTTATTACCCTTATAACCTGCTCCTGCTTTTGAAGTTGGTTCCCATGTATGCATTTTATGACATAGCAGGAAGGGAAGTAATTTGGCTCATTCCTCTTGGTTTTCTCACCTAGAAGGGGACTAGTGACAGGATGTGGGTTTATGAGCCATCAAAGGAACCTTCTTGCAAAGACTGTCACATATTTTTTTTATTGGTAACAGCCAGCAGAAGAATAATATCCTTTTTGGATATCCATACTCAGATTACAGATTTATCACAGATCTAACAGTGACCTCATACGTGACACCACCAGGAAGTGGAGAAAACTGACTTTTGAATATTGCTTGCAAGAGAAGCTGGTGCAGAAGGACTCTCTGAAAATAAAAGACACTTATCCTGTGAACTGGTAACTAGGCACTTCTAGAAAAATAATGCAACTGGAACTTTAGTATTTGTGGTAGGTGTATTTTGTGTTCTGTAACTTCCCATTTATCTTATGTGACTGTAAGTTATTGATATATATTTTTTCTGTGTTTGATATTTTACCCATTTTACAATTTTTTAGTAAACAATATTTTACTTGAAATACTGCCTGTGCTTTTTCTCAGCTTCTTTTTGGTATGTGAATGCTGAATCAGTGTTTAAGACTGACAGCTTTAAGCGCTTGAATGGGTTACCAAGCTTGCTGAAAGGTAAGAATATACCTAGGTCTCATATTGAGTTGTAAGGGTACATTTGGAACCTGGCTGGTGCCACTGGATGAAAGATTATATTGCATTTCTCCAAAGAGAATATATATATCTGAGCCTCTTAACTGGGTATGCTAGCATAAAGTTTACATTTTAACCACCAGGACTTGAGGCTAGTAAGCGATTCATACCCACAAGAGACAGAAGGGTTACCCTGTCTGTCCCCTCTTCACACTGTCGCACTTTGAGGTTGGCACTGTGGGAGCAGAGGGCCTGACCTGTGGAGCACGTTTGTTACAGGTTTGGTTGGGGTGCGGTGCGATTTAAAAGTATTTGATAACACAAGCATTAACAGTTCAATGTGTCAGATTAATACTGTGCAGCACACATGCAAAATAAGGCAGTGATTTTTAAAAAGTAAAACGGAACTATATCATTGTGCTTACAGTCTAAGTTCCCTACTTGTTTTATTTTTTTTTTTCCTCAGGTAAGTAGCCTGAGGTTAACTGGGACTCCAGGACTGGGTTACAAATTACATTTAAAATTGATAGCTAAATTTGCAGAAGGAAGATATGAATACCTTTTCAAATTCCTTTGAAAAGAAATCACGCATTCAGGCAAATATTCCTAGAGGATCCTGGAGCTTTCAGCTATCCCGCTATTTACCGAAAAGGTGGGATGCATTGGGTCAAATGGACAATGAGGACAGTAGTGATTACCGTAAACTTAAAGATGCATTTAAAAAAAAAAATATGAGCTAACAGCAGAGGCATACAGAGCTAAATTCCATAAGCTCATGAGAAGCCCTGACATGAGCTACGAGGAGTTAGCCACTAAACGTCAGTTTTTAAAACATTGGTGGGAAGGAACTGAAGAAAACTCTGTAGTGAGAACTGAAAATGCTGTGCTGTTGCAGCAGTTTTTTTGGGCATGCACAGCAGAGCTGAAAACCTACCTGGAGACCAAGATCCAAAAGCAGGGCAAGAGGCCGCTGAACTCTGACTGCTATGCCAGGAGCAGACCTGCTCTGAAAGTGAATGGGTGGCGTGGCAGCGCAGAAAGGGAAAAGCATACCTCCAGGGCAGCTAAAACCCTCCTGCCTCCACTGAAACCAAGTAGCCCCAGGTTACAAAGAAAGAGCTACCTGAAAAAGAAATGAATGTGTTACTAAGCTCTAAAAGGTAAGAATATACCTACACCTCATATTGAGTTGTAAGGTACATTTTGGGAACCTGGCTGGGTGCCACTGGGCAAAAGATTATATTGCATTTCCCTGCAGAGAATATATATCTGAGCCTGTGAATTGGATATGCTAGCATAAGGTTCACATTCTGACCCCCAGGACTCGAGGCTAGTAGGTGATTCGGACCCAAAACAGACAGGAGGATTACCCTGCCTGTCCCCTGTTCACACTGTTGCACTTTGAGGTTGGCACTGTGGGAGCGCATTTGTGACAGAAAGTAGGTGCGTTGTACCAGTGGAGACCACACTGGATTGGCATCACTTGCCAAGGGGAGGGTAGTATTAGTTTGTCACCTCATCCACTTAAATTTCCCTGAGTGGAGATGCCAGCACAAACAACAACTTCTATTACTGGGTAATGAATCCCCACAGAGGATACTGAACCAGGCCCCAAAACCTTATGTGAGCCCAGTACTCTGCTGCTGTAATTTTCTACCAGGACCCTCTTGGAATATAGGAGTTGCACCTAAATGAGACTATCCTGGTGTGCAAAATTGTAAAGAAATGTAACAACCCCCTCCCTACATCAGGGAGAGGTGGTTGTTACTGTAAGTGGTTATGTGATGGAGTGCATGTCCGTCATGACCATTTCACTGTAAACCCCTTCACAACCCTGCAATATAGGCAACAGGTTGTGACAGGGGCTGTGGGGGGGGGTTGTACCAAACCCCTCCTGCTACAAATCTGGCCTTTTAAGACCTCAGTGCTCTGCATGTTCTACTTGTTTTCTATTCCTCAGGGGAAGGGGAGGATTAACAGGCAACACCTGAGCCCAATATAGGGGGAAGGTGAATAGGTGGAAAATTAAGTTTCTGTTCTGTGAAGACAACCAGAGCCTGAATTGTAGAATATGTACAGTATGTAAAGCTGAATGTAAGCTTTTCATTTTTTTTTGTTTCTTTTTTCCTTTTGTTTTTGTTGTTGAAGTAAAGCCGACTTCATTTAATCTGAACTGGTGTCTGAAGTGTTCTATCACCAAGTGTCTCTAAGAAGCTGCTCACTTCGCTACCTGTTACAGTGGTTTGTAGAGGGAAGAGTGTCTTGGCATTGCCCTCTTGAGGAGGAGTTTATTTGGGATGAGCTTAGGCAGTATATATTAGGGTGCTCTCTTGGCATCTGTTAGTTCTGTCTGGAGTCCTAGGTTCCAAGTATCTAGGATGGAGGGGATGTCATGTCCTGGTTGCCCTCCACAGGCACAGGTGAGGAATCGGTTAGGTGCTCTGTGTATGGGTGCCAGCCGAGGGAAGTGGTAGGTATGTCAGGATGTGCTGGGCCCCAGGGACCCTTGTATGTGTCTGAAGGTTGTTTTTTTTTTTATTTACTTATTTATTTGAGTCTAGGATTACAAAGTACCTTTGAGCGGGACTCTTTTACAAAAGTTCCGCTCAGTGAGTACAGGCATACAGTTTCAATTACAGTATAGAACAATCAGTAACACTGATGGTCATAACATGTTATTACAAGGAACACTACATGAAACACAGGGAAGTGTAGACAAACAGGGAAAAGGAGAAATGAGAGGAAGGGAAAAGAGAGGGCAGGGGGTGAGACAGGGGCAGGGGTATAGCAGCCTAGGGGGCTTTGTCAAGGACAGACAGGGGTAAGTGCATCAAATGGGCTGTGGTGGAGGCAAGTGCTAGGTGGAGGGGCAACAACAGGTAGCAGAAAACAAAAAGCAGCTAGGTGGGAGTACTGATTAGTTATGTCGGTCACAGGTGCTGGAGGCAAGAAGAGCGAGGTGAAGCTTGGACTTGAATGCACCCAGCGTGGGTGAGGCAGAGGTGTCACTACTGAGACTATTTAGCCAGCTGGGTGCCCTATATGCAAAGGACCTTTGGCCTTGGGATGTGCGACAGCAGGGGATTTGCAGGAGTTGAGGTTTAGACCTCCCGGTGTTGCAGTTGCTGTTTCTGAGCTAAAGGAGAGAGCAGACACCAGGAGGGGCACTGCCCATCATTATTTTCTTTGCTGTGATGCAGGTTTGATAGTTTATTCAGCTGTTGAGTTGCAGCCACCTAGTTAGAGAGTAGAGGTCGCAGGTATGGGTGAGACGGTAAGATCTGGTGATAAGTCTACAGGCTTTATTGAGGGAGGAAGAAACATGTTAAAGAGAGGAGACAGTGGCAGAGCCATAATGATGAGTCCGTAGTCAATGATGCTAACAATGCAGCTCTGGACGGCAACTGATAATGCTTCAGGGGTTAGATGTTTCCTGTGACGGAACAGTAGGCCCAGCCTGATGTTAGCAGCTTACGACACAGTATTAATGTGAGCAGCATAGACGAGGTGGGAGTGAAGGGTGATGCCAAGGTATTTGAAGGACTGGACTTGTTCAAGAGTGACTCCTTGCTTGGTTTTGATGGAGAGGTGATACTGCTTATTTTTTTTGTGAGAGCTGCTGAAGATCATGGTCTTTGTTTTTTTCTGGTTTAGGATCAGTTTGTGCTTTAAGAACCAGTTTTCAACTGATGTGAAGCCACGCTGGAGGTTTTCTTGCACTTGTTTTGGATCATGGTGGGAGGCTAGGATTACAGCATCATCTGCGTAGAGTATGATTTGCTCTGGACAGGAATCTGGTAGTGAGTTCAGGAACAGGCTAAAG
The DNA here is from genome assembly GCA_016271365.2 of Neoceratodus forsteri. Taxonomy (NCBI): domain Eukaryota; kingdom Metazoa; phylum Chordata; order Ceratodontiformes; family Ceratodontidae; genus Neoceratodus; species Neoceratodus forsteri. The sequence continues at coordinate 1,738,574,729 of CM057449.1, forward strand.
ATGAGGAGGCCCAAAATAGAGCCCTGGGGGACACCAGAGCAGACGGGTCTGGCATCTGACAGCATGTCAGCAATTTTCACTCTTTGACACCGGTTGTCTGGGTAGCTTTTGAACCAGTTTACAGAGTTGGGTGAGAGACCCACTTTCGGAGCTGGACGGTATCAAAGGCCTTTGTTAAACTGATGAAGGTAGAACCAGTTTGCTGCCCGTTATCCAATGAGTGGTGGATGGCACCGGTGAATTCAAGTAGTGCCATGGAGGTGCTATGATTCTTTCTAAAACCATGTTGCTGCCTGCACAGTATGTTGTGCTTGTCTAATAAGTCAGTCAGCTGGCCTGTGACAATACGTTCCAGTGCCTTTGAAAGGGGAGGTAGGATGGAGATTGGACAAAAATTCTCATGGGCAGTTTTGACACCACTTTTGTGTATAGGGGTTACAGTGGCAGATTTCCATTTGTCAGGGAACTGGCTGAGGGAGAGGTTAAAAATCCTGGTTCATGGCCTGAGTACTTCAAGGGTGAGGGATGGAAGTTTGAGGTCCAGTGAATCATTGCTGGTTCTGGACTTGCTGATGGCTTTGGTAACATAATTGCAAACCTGGTACATCTTGACCGCTTTAAAGTAGAAGGGAGGGTGACTAGTGGGAGCAGTAGAAATTGGAGATATACTGTAGAATCGTCCACTTCTTTGAAAAAAATCAGGGGGAAGTACAGTACTAAGATCAGTAAAGGCAGTATTGAAGGTGTCCACAATGATTTTCGGGTTGAGTGTAATATCTCCATTTATGCTGAGCACAGATGGGGTGGATTTTGACTGCTTCCAAGTGACTTCTTTTATGTTGTTCCAGAAGTCTCTTCTGTTGCCCCAGGAGTTAGTAACAGCGTTCTTGAAATAGGCCGTTTTTATTTGGCGAATAGATTTGGTGCATTCAATCCATGCACGTTTGTAGTTAGTGATGTCAATTTGCTTCCCAGTGGTTCTAGCAAGCTTCCAGAGGTGGTCCCTTGCCTTTAGCTGCCTTAGGAGGTCTCCTGAGAGCCAGGGGTTACAGAGCGCTTTTACTTTTTGCCTTTTAAATGAGGCAAATTTGTTGCAGGCCTCGTTAAAGATTTGATGAAGTGGTCCAGGGCAGCGTTCACATTAGTTGCTATGAAGATTGGTGACCAGTCCTGTTGGAGGGTGAGATTTGAGATGAATTAATTGTACGGGTAGAACTCTACTGGTGATGGTTCTGGGGAGGTTTATTGAATTTCTTAGACCAGAAGCAGCTGACAGGGAGTGGTCACTGAGTGAGTCTGGGAGGACAGTGGTATTTGAAATCTGGGTGGGGTGGCTGGTAAGGATCCAGTCCAGAAGGGTGCTGGTGCCAGTTTTGTAGTTTTTTTCTGGTTGGTGAGTCTACCATCTGGGTGAGGCTGGACACTGCAATGGAGTCCCTATGTGCCCCTGCCTCGGCAGAGGGACAGTTTATATTAAAGTCACCTAGCAGGATAGATTCAGCATCCGGTGGGAGTGACCTGACAAAGTCCAGAACTGCTGAAAGTCCATTACCTTGCTCTTTAGGTGGTATGTAGACTGTGAGGGCTTTGTTGTGAGCACCAAGGAGGATTCTGATGGGAAGAATCTGCACCGTAGTCATCAGGGGAGCAGTGTTGATGGGGTGTCCCAAGATAGTCTCTTTAAGGTATAGGGCGCAACCGCCACCTCTTTTAGTCATCCGATCAAGTCTAAAAACATTGTACCCAGGAAGGGTGATAGCCTGATCAGGGACCGATGGGGAGAGCCAGGTTTCAACAACTGCCAGGATGACCGGGCTATGCTGGCTAGTAAAGATCTGAAGGGCATACATTTTGGGAAGGTGGCTGCAAATGTTAAACGTTATAATTGAGAGGGCACGTGAGTGCTTGTTCTGGTTAGTGGCCTTAGTAGGGGCTGGGCCAGGATTTGGAGGAACATTGCCTGAGAGCAGCAGAAGAAGGAGCACTAGCTTCAGAGTGCACATACAAAGTTCCCTGATCATGTGCTTACACTTTCTTGTCAAGTATGAACGTGTCATAGGGTTAGAGTGAAGGTTCAGGAACAGAGCAGTAAGATGGGAAGAGTAGTGTACCCAACGTCCACAAGTGGGAGAGAACAGTTCCTTTGAGGTAGGTGGGGTCCAGGGCAGATGGTTGAGCTCTAGATGTAGGGCACCTAGGTGGTGATATGTGGAATCAAGTAGGTAGCAATTCAGGGAGCAGGCTCTGGGAGGGTGAAGTAGAGGAAAGAGGAGCAAGGAAGAGGAGCAGGAAGAGGAGAAGGGGGCGGAGTACTGGAGGACAGCTTGTTTAGATGACAGAGAGGAGGCTGAGGGGTGCGGTGCTGGGATAGGCAAGGTGGAAAGAGTAAAGTAAGGAAGACAGGTGAGATGAGGAATGGAGCAGAAAGGCAGTTGCGCTGCAATTGTAAGTGAGGAGGCAGCACAGAGGTACAGTGAGACAGAGGTACAGGAGATAAATTGCAAGGCGGGTAGTGGTAGGGGAAGGAGGAGGACCTAGCAAGCCACCCAATAGAAAAATGGCAAAGAGGAGGGGCTACCTAAGGGAGCGGGGATATGGTCTATTTAATTAAGGTGGGAGGTGGAGGGAGTGTAAAATTTCGGCCGATTCCACTTAGAGTCAATGGGTGCAGCAGCCTCGAGTCAAGGAAAGTTACAGTAGGCGCAGATAGCCAATCTCAGTGCAGAAAGAAAACAAGGGTCCAATCAGGGTGCAGCACAGCGAGCGACGGGCCAATGGCAGCAGCTCACAGCAACCCCGGTCAGTCTATCAGACTTATCCAGCTTTCAGGATCCAGAGGGCAGCCAGGAGGTGTGCAGCTGTGCGGCTTGAGTGCCGAGCCGCACCCGTACCTACGCAGGGCTCGTGGGCCCAAGTCAAGGGCAAGATCTGGAAGTGGAAAGAGAAACAGGGGATTAGATGTGGGAGGGAAGCTACACAAAGAGAGATGACGAGGGAGCTAAATCGGGGCCGGGAGCTGAGCGCGGAGTTGGCAGACAGAGCAGAGATGGTGGTGGTGTGGCGGGGGGGGGGGGGCGGCAGCCAGGGACAAGTCGTTTTGCGAGAACAAAAGCCTTCTCTTGGCACCATGTGGGGGGGGAAGGAGTTGAAGAAATGACAGAAGGTCAGAAATTAGCAGAGAGTGAGAGCGGGGCGGTTCAAGCCCAGAAAAGAAGGAGAAGAGAAAAAAAAATCAGGTTCACAATGTGCACAGAAGAGCTGTTACAACGTTTGATACTGACTGTACATTTCCTCGGAATCGACACAATAAAGAAAGCAAGTACAATTAACAGTGAGAGTCCAGACAGAGCAGCTTGGAGGGGGCTCAAATTTCGACCGATTCCACTTAAAGTCAATGGGTGCAGGAGCCCCAAGTCAAGGAAAGTTTCAGTAGCGCAGATAGTCAATCGTGCAGGAAGAGAAAACAAGGGTCCAATCAGGTTGCAGCACAGCGAGTGATGGGTCAATGGCGGCAGCTCACAGCAACCCTGGTCAGTCTATCAGACTTACCCGGCTTTCAGGATCCCAAGGGCGGCCAGGAGGTGTACTGCTGGGTGGTTGGAGTGCTGAGCCGCGGCCGTACCTACAGAGGGCTCGTGGGCCCGAGTCAAGGGCAGGATCTTTTTGATATTTCCAAGATAAAACAGGCCATCTACCACCTGGCTAGGACATCCTGACCTTCTTCAAATTTACATGCGCGCTTTCTTGTTCTCTGTCCATTCTATAACAACAGCCTGGACAAGGACACTGGGGACTTTTGGTTTCCAAAGGAAGGAGAGCTTTTGTAGACCAATAAATTACCCACTCCCGTAGAGTCTCTCATTCAGTCAGTACAGCTGGGCAAACTGCAACATAGAGTAAAAATTCTGACAACTATAACAGTACCTCTCCTTGTTTTTCCCGTCACGTGCGGTCCCGACCGCAGCCAGAGAGTCCTGCAGTTTTCTAGTTAAATGAAATTTGTAAATACACTGACACCCACCGGACCTTCCGCCATTTTGACTTCCTGTGGAAAGTCTGGTTTCTTTCTGTGCCATCTGGGCTACTGGTACAATTCATGACAGAGGTCACCCAGGGTCACAGCTAGGCAGGGATTTGAGACGAGGCTGTGGCTATGCAAGAGCTTTCAGGCATGCACTCCCCTGCCCCATTACATTGACAGCCTGGGGCACACTTACTCAAGTGCAGGATGTGACATTTTTTTGTCCTTATGCTTCCTTTGTTATTTAAAGAGGTTGTTTAAAAGCCCACAAACAGATCCATTAGGAGCAAGCCAGACAAAAATGTGGATTCAAGCAGGACCCAGAATCACTGAATTTGTCAGACTTAGCTGCTTGATTTCTGTTTTGCTTGGGATAGCTTCCAAAAATGACGATTTTAAACTGAAAATGCAAATACCAGGTGGTGATGTTTTGCAGAAATCCAGTCCAGGAGACCTTCACAGATGTAATGAGCAAGAATGGTATAGTTATTCCAAGAAGAAAATCTCGTAAATCCCTAAAAACTACTTACAGACACAGATAAACACAACAGCCACCCACACAGACCCAGGAGGTGGGTCTTGAAAGGATTGGACACATGCTGTGGGTTTACTCATGCCGCAGCGACAGTCGGCATGGAGACATCCCTGACAGAGACAGCCGCGGTGCCGACTGCCAGCATTGCAGTGTTGGGGATGCCTCCATGCATCCATCGGGGGGCTGTGCCCCCCGACATCCCCCAATCTCTAGGATTCTAACTCCGAGTCACAGTTGGACTGGGGGAGGGGGGCAAACACCCAGCGAACCAGTCCCAATCACCAAACAGACCACCACAGCGACAGGTGGATTTTGCCTAATTCCTGTCACTGTGGTGGTCTTCGCGATCTGGGAGTTGCTGTGGCAACAGTATACTATGCTGTGTTGCACCAGGTGGCTGGCTGCATGACTCAGGCCACAGACACAAGGGATTCCATTGCTTGTTCCCATCTGAAGACACAGGTGCCATGCTGCCCTTAACACCAGAGAGTGGCATAAAGTATTGGAACATCTTTTGGATGCCAGGGTTTAGTTCAGTTTAGTTTATTGTTCTAGGAATTACTCCCTTGTTATAGGGTGTCATAGAATACTGATGAAGTCCTGGCAGCTGCCAGAAAAGACCTCAGGCATCCAAGATATTTCCTGCTCAGCCTTCAGAGGCAGCGCGGGGAGGGCACAGATTGGAAATAAGGAGGGACCATGGCGGGGGGGGTAAGGAACCTGGAACCACTGGGAGGGGCTGGAGAACATGAGGAGTATCCCCACAATGGACATCTTCCTTGGCTTTTGGGCCTATGGACAGTTCTCACAAAGACAATCTTGGTGCATCCTGAAGGCAAGGGTGAACCCAGTGGCTGTGTAGAGACAATGCAGAGACCACTGAGCACCCAAGTGACTGATGCAGTGGCTATAAAGTAGAAGATATCTCTTGTACCATGGTGGGAAAGGGAATCAATGAAATGTTCAGATGCTGCCAGCAGCCTGGTGGCCTCTGGGTATCCCAGGAGGGCAAGCTGCAGGGAGCGCCGAGGGTTTGGAGGAATGGTAATGGCACAGGCCAACAAGAGTTTGCATTCACAGGGACATAGGTAGCAGCTGAGTCTGGTGGAAAAGTGCCAACCTGAGGGTCTGCCCTGTCTGTTAATGCACCAAACCCAGATTTGTACCAGATGTGCAGTTTGGGAAACAGTATTCACAGGCAAGACACAGAAGGGCAGTGTAGAAGGGGACTGGGAACTTGGGACACATCGATGCAATCAAAAGGAAAGACAGAGTTTGGCACTATGGGCTAAAACAGGCTCTGCTGGGGGCGAGGTAGGACTGTTATCCACTACAGTGGGCAGCTGCCATCTGGCTGGGCAGGAGGGCAAAGATCAGGAAAGGAATACTGTGTTGGCAAGAAGAGTTGAAGTACTGTAATGAACTGTGTACGAACGGATGAGTTGTGGTCCTTCAGCCAGTGAGTGACATTGTACTCTGAGTAACTGGACTTTATCATAAATGCCTTCTTGTAAAGAATCAAGTATTCAAAGTCCTGATGCATTGTGTAGTTTATGCCACACATCCAAAGGAGCACATGTCCATCACCTCCTACAGGCAGTCAAGAAACCCAAGTGTTGAGTGCAAGGGACTCCTGGCGAGCAAATCATCTATACACTAGACATGGGAGTACCCTTGGCCATGCCAGGTCCCATCTTGAGCAGTAGCGCAGATCAGATGCAGTATCACATGGGGAGGGTTGCATAAATAAATAATACAGGGGTCATCACCAACATCAATGACCCAGTCACATATCAATTCTACAGTGTACCATAGTGTGTGTGTAAACTTCCCACTGTTGTGTATTCTTAGCCTACAGCACCATCACTGATTACTCCAGATGCTTCCCTAATTGTGGCAGTAACTTTTTTACCATTATGTGAGACTTAACCTTTTAAATCAGAAGAAGGGTTCCTAGATAGACTGGATCTGTCCAAGCTGTCCTGATGGGCTGTAAAGAACTTTTTATACAGTTACATGCAATTCTCACAGTTTAGGTCCAGAAGATGTTCTGACTCTAAAACACAAGGCACTCTTTGGCCAACTTCTGTTAGAGTCATTTAAATCCCTTCAAAGTCAGGACATGTATCTTACCCCTCTGGGCTTTTTGGGATTCTTACAACTAGCTGCACAGCATGCTGTGCCCTACCTCACACTGGATTATAAACTTACCACTACATAGGAACATCCCTTATCACATAGCTGGGTAAAGGGACGAAGGAAAAGCAGATCATACTTACTCAATCAGAGAATCTTTCCCAGCATAAGTAAATGTAACCCATAGATGGCGCTATCCCAGGGGCTACTACCCCTGCCTGATTTGCCACTAACAGGTTGAGGGGCCTGGATCCAATGGCGGGTGCCTCCACCCAGAGGTCAGGGTTTGCAATAGTTTAACTTGGTCACAGCCCTCTGGGACACTGCAACCCCCCTTTCTTCCCACTAGTGGCCCACACAATATATCAGAATTACCTCCACAGCATACACTTACCCCCAGGACTGGTTCCGGCACTGGGACCTCCTGTGAAATAAGATACAGTGCAACAATCACAGTACAGTACTTTAACATAGACAAATACCTCAGGCAGTATAACTTTGCTGAAACAAGCAGCTCTGATTTATTTAGGGGGATATAACAAGGACAGGGGAAATCAGGTTAATTAGCTTATCACTCTACTCATCTACCTATGGCTCTGTGCACAGGCCTATCCCTATCAGTTACTGTCCCTGGGTACCCAAGCCCTAGTGGCTAGTCCAAACCGTGGCAGCTGGTAGGGGCCCTTTCACACAGAGAAAAGAAAAATTAGTTTAAACAGTCAGCAGTACAGTGATTCCATTTGGATTTAATGTGGCAATTCAACAGGAGCGACCCTGAATTAGTACTCACGACCTCCAAACAAGATAGGGTCCTTCAACGTCAGCAGGGCTCCTCTTGAGCTCAAGAGACTCCTCACACATTTATATGGTAAACAGTCACAGGCAAAAGTCAATGGCAGCAGGATTCACTTGAGGTACACAAACCTCTTCACACATTTATATGGTAAAAAGAAAGCACTATACCAGGCAGGGTGCTTCTCTATCCCGATCGCAATTACTGCACAATACCCGGGAGAACACACAGCAGATTCAGTTCCTGACAGACTGAGTGCAACTCAGCAATTTCTCCAGTCTTCTACAGGGTGAGCCTGGTTTCTACTCTTCAGATATCCTTTGATTCTCTTCACAGGACGGATTCAGTCCTAACAAGCAGTTACACAAGCTGCAGACTGGAACTCTGGGCCTTACACACGTTTCCGACTAAAACTGCACACTGAAAAAGCACAGGGCTCCTTCCCTCTTCACTGCCAGAGCTCAACTGAAACTCCAACAGACAAAACGGGCACTTCCTTTGAGTTCCTCCCAGTTCTTGACTGGATTGGCTGTCACTCACAATAGACTGCTGCTGTTGGTCCAAAAGGCGCAAGTCTAAACTACATCTCCCAGAGTCACTGCCCATACAATCCTCTTGTGGCTGGCTCAGATTATGAGTCCAAGTTCTGATTCGTCCAAGGCACCATTTTAGAGCTAGCTTACCCCACACTGATTGGTCCAGTTCAGCAGTTCAAAACCAGAATGGGGAACTAGGCAGACACAGTTCTGACTGCAAAGAAAGCAGGTTAGACAAACTGTCATTTCATTATTACTCTAAATGATTTCTGGCAAACAGTTACATCTTTCAGATAGGTTCCCTTTGCACTCCTAGTGACTGCAAAAATGGAGGAAATTGGCAGCAGCTCGAGTGGTACTCAAACAGAGAAGCACACAGTCCCCCCATACAAACTAATTATGTCTGCAAGCAGACAGCTCTTAAAGAGACAGTACCAGAGGCTCTAAAAACACTCACTGATAAATGGCTTAAACGCCAAACACCATTCAGGCTTGGAGCATTCAAGCAAGCTCCTGGAAGTCTTTTGGGAACCCCCATTTGCAGGGGGGTTACACCCTTCCTGGCCTGGGAAAGCTTGACGTCCGCGTCAAGCAAGTACCCCCATAAGTTTTAACTGCAACCATATACATTTGCATTAGGCTCACACATGTAATCATTAGTCAATATATCATTTTACCAAGAACACATTTCTGAAACATTGCAGTACGTCACTCTTTACACAGTATTACACACACATTGTACCATAACTCAAGTTATTACCTCTTGTACATGAAACCTGAAGAGAGGGGACCCTTCCCTATCAGTTACCTTGGGGCCGGACGGGCAAGGGCACCATAGTTAGAGAGGCACACAAGTAACTTGGAGTTAGCACTGGCTCAGTTTGGGCAATGAGCTCGGGGACACATACACTCCTTTATGGACAACATTGAGAGGCAAGTCCACAGGCCTCCCAAGAAAATCATAACTGAAGTGCACCACAGGCTTTACAGCTCGACCAGTCTTTCTAGGGGGAACTGTTACAGTCTCTGCACTCTGAGCCTCATTTTCGACATTGTCCTCACTTGTCAGGGGAGTCTCCATGGGGGTAGAGAGGCTAGTACTTGGGGCACTTTCAGCTCCAGGAGTTACAGTTTCTGAGTCCACAACATTTGGCTCGCATGGAGAGCTTTCGGACACTGGCAGTGGACTGTCACGGCACTCAAAATACTCTTCTTGTTCTGGTGTATCACCAGTCTGCCCCAATCCATCATTTTCCTCCCCTGAAAGCTCAAACAGTTCAACCATGCACAATGATTCCATTTCATCTGATCTGATGCTTTTGCACCTCACTTTCTGGGAGCATGGGCTCAGGGGACGAAGCTGGGGCTTAGACAGTCCAGAAGGCCCAGCTCGTCTCCAGTATTGACTAGGGATTGCCCTGAAACAATTGACTCAGTTAAGTAAGAAGGATAGTATTCAAAGTCACTCTCACTTTCTTCTGATATGGACTGACAGTCATGCTCAACTGGGACTTGTGGAGGGAACACTTTAACTTTGCTTCTGTAGGTGCAGACTTTCTTGATCTTTTCTTAGCAGCAGCTCTAGTCACTGGTCCAGAGGAGGCATCTTCTGGGGGCTCAGACTCAATCAAGATTTGTCCAATGGGCAGTAAGTGATTTCTATGCATTGTTTTTACATCTTTTGAATTATTCTCAGGCCTTACTTTGTACACTGGCAGATCATCTAGTTTGCCCACTACAATGTGAGGGAGATGGTGCCATCTGTCAGCAATCTTGTGTTTGCCAGGCAGTCCCAGATTTCTTAGCAATACCGATCTCCCTCCTGGAGTTCCTGTGCTTTCACCTTTTATCATACCGTTCTTTGTTGGCCAGATTTCTTTTGGCAGCCATGGTTTGAGCCAGTTAGGCACGCAAGAGTTAGCTGGGCCTTTAACTTTGCACATACTGAAATAGTTGTCAGCTTGAACCCCATCAGGAGAGACCCCAAAACACACATCTACCGGTAGTCGAGCTTCTTCCAAACATCAGGCGGTAGGGGAGAACCCAGTGGCATCACTTTTGGTGCAGTTATAAGCATGTACCAGGGTGCTAATTTGTTGGCTCCATCTAGGCTTGTCCTTTGGGTGCAGGTGCCTAGCATATCTAGCAAAGTGTGGTTGAAGCGTTCAGGCTGTGGGTCCCCTGGGGTGGTAAGGAGTGGTTCTGGACTTTCGCACTCCCCACAGAGAAAGCATCTCTTTGATCAGACGACTCTCAAAGTCTCTCCCTTGATCAGAATGGATTCTTTGTGGAGCCCCATAGTGAACAAAAAAGTTTTCTACAAGTACTTTGGCCACAGCGGATGCTTTCTGGTCTTTGGTGGGGAAAGCTTGGGCATATCTCGTGAAATGGTCAGTGACCATCAGCACATTACTGATATTTCTTTGATCTGACTCCAAACTCAGAAAATCAATACAGACCAGCTCCATGGGTGCACTGGTGGTGATGTTAACAAGGGGGCAGCCCTCTGGGGCAAAAGCTTTCCTCTGTAAGCAGCGACTACGAGTTCAAATGTGTTGCTCCACATCAGCCCCATCTTAGGCCAATAGAATCTGGATCTCACCAAGTCAAGTGTTCTGTCTATACCAAGGTGCCCCATGTGGTTGTGCAAGGACATCAGTACTGAGTCTCGAAGGCAGTGGGCAGCACTAGTTGTTGTTTGTCTACTTGTCCCCTCTGTCTACTGTTTCTCTGTATAACAGTTTATTGATCAGTTTCAACTTAGGACCTTCTTTGTATAACAGTGCAGTTCTCAAATCAGTGGGCGTAATTTGGACACATCTTTTCCTGCATAGAGGGCTTCTAAAGCTGCTTTGACCATGGGATCGCGGGATTGAGCCCGCCGAATACTGTCATTGTCCAGCTGAGGCAGTGCACCAATGTCTATTGCAGAAAAGTGGCAATAAGCAGCAGGTATGCAATTCTCAGAGGGTCCCGAGCAATCCACCATGCAGACCACTGCATCCGTGGACATTTGTTCCTCCCTGTCAAACTTCCGGCAGAGTGCCCGAATGTCAGGTTCTGCCAATCTGACCCAATCATTCTGGGGAACAGGCCTCGGGAGACAGCATCAGCATCTATGTGGTTCAGACCTGCTCGGTATTCGAGAGCATAGTCGTATGTAGATAATGCAGAAAGCCACCTATGGCCAGTGGCATCCAACTTAGCTGAGGTCTGCACATAGGTTAAAGGATTATTGTCAGTTTTACTAGTATTTTAGCCCCCATACAGTGTTCATGGAATTGGTCAACAATAGCCCACTTCAAAGCTAGGAACTCTAACTTATGTACAGGATAGTTCTTTTCGGATGGGGTCAGGCTTCTACTGGCAAAGACCACTGGTCTCAGGCCATTCTCGTGCTCTTGGTACAACACAGCTCCCCAACCCTTGCAAGCTAGCATCAGTGTGCAGGACATAAGGTTTTCTTGGATCGGCATAGGCCAGCACTGGAGCATGGGTAAGTTGATATATGATCTCATGAAAAGCAATCTCACAATCAGGAGTCCAGCGGGCCCCAAATACTTCACTCGGACAAAATACACTCTTTCAGTCTTGAGGACGCTGACTTTTGGTATTTTTGTGGGTTGGGGATACCCTTGAGTAAGGTTAAGTAAAGGCGGATCACTCTTGAATAGTCCTTGATGAAACGCTGATAATAACCACAGAATCCCAGGAATCTTTGCAGTTCTTTTAGATTTCTGGGCTGTAGCCAGGTGGTCAAGGCCTCAACTTTACTTGGGTCAGTCTCTATTCCCTCGGTGGATACTATGTGTCCCACATACTTTACTGATGTTTGAAAGAATTGACACTTATCAATGGACAGTTTAAGGCCAAAGTCCTCCAGTCGGTCCAATACCTTAAATAATCTGTCTCATGTTCCTCTAGTGAGCTGCCAAACACAATAACATCATCTAGGTACACCAGGCATTCTAGTAAGTTCATGTCCCCACTGCATGCTCCATCAATCGTAGAAAAGTGGCTGGGGCACCTGAAATCCCTTGAGGCATCCTCATGAATTCATAGAAATAGCGGACAGATAAAGGCTGTCTTCTCACGGTCCTCTGGGGCCATCGGGATCTGGTAGTACCCACTGCGGAGATCCAACACAGAGAACCATTTGCTCCCGTTTAGGCAGTCCAAAGCATCCTGAATGCGGGGCATTGTGTACTGATCAGGGATAGTCCGCCGGTTTAAGGTGCGATAATCCACGCACATCCTTACTGTCCCATTCTTCTTCCTCACTACCACAATGGGGGAAGCATAAGGGCTTCTGGATTCTTGTATTACACCAGCAGCTAACATCTCTTGCAGATGCCGTCTCACATCATCTATGTCAGCAGGTGCCAGGCGACGACCTCTCACGAAATGGTCTTTCGTCATGCAGCGGATATTGTGCTCAGCTCCTTGCATGCATCCTACGTCCCATTCCTTTAAAGAAAACACCTGGTCTCTCTGGGCAAGCTTCTCACTGATCCTCATTTTCCATTCAGCTGGCAGCGAGAGTCGGCGAAATCAAACAAGTCAGGCGTTACTCTGTCATTCTTCCTCGAACTCTTGCTGCTGGGTAGTACTGCAGTGTCTGCACATGCATTAGCCAGGATGCAACCTCTATTTACTCGAATGTCTCTTTCAGACACATTATGAACTTGGACCATTACCCTTCTGGCATAAGCATGGGCTCTAGCGGGCAAAATACTAGGCTTGACCAGCAGTCCCTCTGGCAATTTTCCATCGCCTGGTGCATCCAACATTAATATTTTATTCTTAACATCCTTTCTGATACGGACCTCACCCTGTAAGGTACACTGGGCATTTGGCGCCAGGATCAGAGACTCAGGATCCTTCTTCCATACAATTCCGACCGGTTCCTCTGGTTCTATTTTTTCAGCATCTCTCTGTGCCTCATAGGCCTTCTTAATTAAAGCTGGAACTCTTAAAGCTCTACTAGTTTTTGACCCCTGTTTTTCATAACACAACTGTGCCAGCCTTCCGAACATATGAGCATTTGTTCCAATCAACAAAGGGACACCATCATACAGTCCAGTGGGGGACACTAAGGCTAGGGTCTCTACTTGTTGGCCACTCCAGCCACGGCGGTGGGAAAAGACAGCCAAATTCGGATATACCTGGAATAGGGTAGGCCTTCTCCTTAACCCCATACATGCAGTCCTTCTAATGGTTGTAAGGGTACATCTGACAAATGCTTCTGATACCAATCCTGGAACATAATTGTCACTTGGGAGCCACTGTCTAATACAGCTCTTGTAGACACTCCATTCACCTTTACAGTGGTCCCCATGGAGGACCCACTATTCTGGACCAGTCTGGAGAGTGATAGTGGGGGCCTGGGCAACTGACCTTGCCACAAAAGGACGTGAGTTAGCATTTTGGTGCCCTCACTGGGATCATTTCGTGCACCTCTTAACCACTGATTTGTTCTCAAGCTCTCCCTTGTAGCCTATATGCAACTTTGTCAGTGTCTTTTGGGGACCGCATTCCCTTTTCATGTGCCCATCCTTCCCACAATTATAGCAAAACATACTTTCTGGAGTTTGAGCTGGCCGAGGCGCCACACTGGGAGCCAGGGCGGGGGTATTACTAACTGGAAACCTTGGTGCCATCTCTGTCTACAGCGTGATAAGCATTTGGAGACATCTCCTCAGTTTCTCCACTTCCATGGTCAAGGAATTGAGTTTGGAGCTGTTATCAGCAGGAGATACATGGGTGGGTACCCCCACCCTCATAGCAGATGCAGTCGGATATAGGTCAGGGCCCGTACTTGCAGGCGTGGCCTTCATAAAGGGACTGTTTTTGAATTCCCGGATCTCTCTCAACAGTTAGCCCCATTGTGGCATATCTTTTTCCTTGTCAGAGCACTCATTGACTGTCAACCTCTGCCCCTGAACTTCACTTGATGGGTCACCCTCAGTCACTCGGGTCGTAGCCGCAGCTATTGGTGCAGGTCCCTCCCGAGGTCGCCTTTTCTCAACTCCTCGAATTTCTCTCATTAACTCATCATAGGAGGGTGGGGATTCCAGTCGATTTGCCAGGCGTAACTGAAGCAACAGCAGTTCTGAGAAGGGGGCAGACTTAAGGATCCTGTCCAGCCTGGTTCGGTCCAGTTCAATCGCTGGCAAACTACCCTTTCTGAGGCATTCTTGCAACAATTTTTCCAGCCGAGATACATACACAGACAACAACTCCCCTTGGTACTGTTGTGCATTTCTTACTCTCCACCATAGATCCTCATCAGAATCTGGGCTCCCATACACATTCTCCAAGGCCTCAAGATAGGCCTGTGCAGTCACTTCAGGGTTACTGGCCCGTTTAGCACGGATGGTAGCCAGGGCAGGACCTCGGAGGCTCTCACTAACCCTCTTTCAGCTTTTGGCTTCCGAGCATTGCCATTCTAGCACTTGGGGGGCAACATAGTCTATCCAGGTCTCCCAGTCATCCTCCCTTGCGGGAGGGTGCCAGAAAGATCCTCAACCTTCGTGAAGAGTCGTGACTAATGGCAGGTGCAGAAATAGGAGTCTGCATTGATTCAGCCACCATTATGGGTACTGAGCGGGGAGGGTGTTGGGGAGGAACACCCCAGGTGGCAAGAATAGTTTCTTCAAGTCCTCCACAGTTTTCCCTTTCCCCAGCAACCATTTAGCAAATTTCTCCTCAAAAGTTTCAGACAGTGGTGGGGGCTCATTCCCCGGGTCTTTACTGTACTTAGTTATCACTCTCCAGGCAGTGAGGGCTCCCTCTGGGGTAATGGTCTGTGGCACTTTGGAGCTATCTATGGGATCCTTAAATTCTACTAGGGCCAGGAAAGTGTGGGTGAGCAGATTAGCATGCCGACCCACCACCACAGGGTTTTGTAAACCTTCCACCTTGGAAAGTACTCCCTGTACAGTGTCCGTATTGATACCCAGGGGGATGTCCAGGATAAGCATAGCATTTTGGGGGTCAATCTCCTCCCCAGTACACCACTCCACCAGCCGGTGCACAGCCACTTCTGTCGGGGTACCCATTTTTTTTCTTAACAGTGGTTCGTAAATATGGCCACTAGAGGACACACAATCCCAGCGGTGAGCCTCCAAGATGTAACCCCTAGATGGCGCTATCCCAGGGGCTACTACCCCTGCCTGATTTGCCACTAACAGGTTGAGGGGCCTGGATCCAATGGCAGGTGCCTCCACCCAGAGGTCAGGGTTTGCAATAGTTAAACTAACTTGGTCACAGCCCTCTGGGACACTGCAACCCCCCTTTCTTCCCACTAGTGGCCCACACAATATATCAGAATTACCTCCACAGTATACACATACCCCCAGGACTGGTTCCGGCACTGGGCCCTCCTGTGAAATAAGATACAGTGCAACAATCACAGTACAGTACTTTAACAAGACAAATACCTCAGGCAGTATAACTTTGCTGAAACAAGCAGCTCTGATTTATTTAGGGGGATATAACAAGGACAGGGGGAAATCAGGTTAATTAGCTTATCACTTTATTCATCTACCTATGGCTCTGTGCACAGGCCTATCCCTACCAGTTACTGTCCCTGGGTACCCAAGCCCTAGTGGCTAGTCCAAACCGTGGCAGCTGGTAGGGGCCCTTTCACACAGAGAAAAGAAAAATTAGTTTAAACAGTCAGCAGTACAGTGATTCCATTTGGATTTAATGTGGCAATTCAACAGGGGCGACCCTGAATTAGTACTCACGACCTCCAAACAAGATAGGGTCCTTCAACGTCCAGCAGGGCTCCTCTTGAGCTCCAAGAGACTCCTCACACGTTTATATGGTAAACAGTCACAGGCAAAAGTCACTTAATGGCAGCAGGATTCACTTGAGGTACACAAACCTCTTCACACATTTATATGGTAAAAAGAAAGCACTATACCAGGCAGGCTGCATCTGTATCCCGATCGCAATTACTGCACAATACCCGGGAGAACACACAGCAGATTCAGTTCCTGACAGACCGAGTGCAACTCAGCAATTTCTCCAGTCTTCTACAGGGTGAGCCTGGTTTCTACTCTTCAGATATCCTTTGATTCTCTTCACAGGACGGATTCAGTCCTAACAAGCAGTTACACAAGCTGCAGACCGGAACTCTGGGCCTTACACATGTTTCCCGACTAAAACTGCACACTGAAAAAGCACAGGGCTCCCCTCTTCACTGCCAGAGCTCAACTGAAACTCCAACAGATAAAACCGGGCACTTCCTTTGAGTTCCTCCCAGTTCTTGAATGGATTGGCTGTCACTCACAATAGACTGCTGCTGTTGGTCCAAAAAGGCACCGAAGTCTAAACTACATCTCCCAGAGTCACTGCCCATACAATCCTCTTGTGGCTGGCTCAGATTATGAGTCCAAGTTCTGATTCGTCCAAGGCACCATTTTAGAGCTAGCTTACCCTCACTGATTGGTCCAGTTCAGCAGTTCAAAACCAGAATGGGGAACTAGGCAGACACAGTTCTGACTGCAAAGAAAGCAGGTTAGACAAACTGTCATTTCATTATTACTCTAAATGATTTCTGGCAAACAGTTACATCTTTCAGATAGGTTCCTTTGCACTCCTAGTGACTGCAAAATGGAGGAATTGGCAGCAGCTCGAGTGGTACTCAAACAGAGAAGCACACAGTCCCCCCATACAAACTAATTATGTCTGCAAGCAGACAGCTCTTAAAGAGACAGTACCAGAGGCTCTAAAAACACTCACTGATAAATGGCTTAAACGCCAAACACCATTCAGGCTTGGAGCATTCAAGCAAGCTCCTGGAAGTCTTTTGGGAACCCCCATTTGCAGGGGGTTACATAAACAAAGCGTAAAAGGATTGGCAAATCAGAATTAGTGGAGTACTTTCAAAGGAGGACCAGGTCACCTGTTGACATAAAGTGCACCAAGTCTTCAGAAGCAATCACAGCAGACTTGATTTTATAAAACAAAACAACAAAAAAAAAATACACAAATAGTGCAGGAATCACCAGGTATTGTGATCTTTTTTTTTTTGGGGGGCATATGAAGAAAACGTATATCAGGAGGGTCCCCATTAAATGTACTGTAAGAAGAGATTTTAGCCATACCGGTCCTTGAAAAACAGGAGTCGCTGGAAGGTTTGGCACCTTTTATTGGATCAACATATATTTTGTACAAAGATGGTACAGTATACAAACTTTCAGGGCCCCACTGGTCCCTTCTTCAGGTGATCGGCAAACTGAGCAAAACAAGCAGCATTTATATACACTGTAATGCAATGTTTAAAATAATTAAGATAGAATCATTGAAAACAATTTAACAGGAAGTATTGACTGGCAGGGAGTGCTAAGATATTCATAGCAGAGGCAAAATGGAAGCTTTGAAGTGGTGCTTCAAAAAAGGTATATTTCAATTCAAGTATTGTGCCACAACTGAACCACACAAAGGCGAGGGTCCTGGACTTCAGGAGGGCAGACTTTACAAAGATAGGGGAATGCCTCAGGGATGCCCTGGCAGGAGGGAGGACACGGGTGGTGTAGAAGTACAGTGGGCGAAACTAAAAGGGGCCATAGTGGAGGCAAACCTCTGTGTCGGGCAAATAAGCAAAAGCAGGAGGAAAAAGAAACTGCTATGGTTTTCATAAGAGGTGGCTGGGAAGGGCAAAAAAGTCAGCATTCAGGAAGTATAAGGAGACATATAGGGAGGAGTGAGCATCAGCAGAAGCAAGAGGGTGGCAGGAAAAGCAGTCAGAAGTGCAAGGCACAGACAGAGAAGAAAATAGGCCAGGCAGCAAAGAAAAGGAATAAGACATGTTCAGGTACGTAAGCTAAAGGAGAAAAACTAGGGGAGGGATTGTAAGGCTAAGGAGGGAATAGGAGGAGTGTGAGGAAGGGGACCAGGAAAATACAGACATCCTGAAAGAACAGTTACGTAACAACTTACAGTAACAGTAGATCTTTGAGGGGATCTCAGTCATCAGGTCACATCGTATGAACTTTACCATCGGTGAAGCTGGATCCACATGGAAGAGTTCAGCAGTACAACTGGGCCCGCCCATGCTGTTTATTGGTAAATACTCAGAAAGACCTTTAGTCAAAGACTCATTTACAAAGGTTTCATGTCATACATTAAGGTACAGAGCAAACATTTGCTAACAGAGATGACAGTACAGTATAGTACATGATGAAGAATTACATTACATTGCATTACATGGCAATCAAGGGTAGAGCAGGAGGAGGCCTAGGTCAGTATAGTAACTGAGTCGCATTTAAGCACAGTCACATGGTTGCAGAAAAGACTGTGACCAACTGATAGTCAGATAGTGAGATAGGAGAGATTTTGCACCAGAAACAGAGAAAGTTATCAGCTAATAGGACAGCATTCTGCGGACTAAGTCAGGGAAGTCACATACGTTAGAGCCTTGGAGGAGTTCCTTAGTCTAGCTTTAAAAGGACCCTAGCCTTGTTTCGTTGGCTATTTGGATGGAGAGAGAGTTAGTCCAATTAGGGCTGGGTAGCTGAAAGTCCTTTGAAGTTGGGAGGTATGAGGGCGGGTACCCATAGAAGCAGCTTGTTTGAGTTTCCTGTGGGTCTGGCTGGGGATGCTGGGTGAATAATAGAGGAAAGAGAGAGGGCGAGACCTAAGAGCATCTTCTTTGTCATTAGGCATGTATGATGCAGTTCTGCTATCTAGGTTTAGCCATTTTGAGGTTGTAGAGTGTACAGGTGTGAGTGAGGCGATCACAGCCTAGGATAAGATGGCAGGCTTTGTTGAGTACAAGGCAGAGTCTGTTTAGCGAGGAGGTGGGGCAGCACTGTATATGGTAATACCATAGTCAAGGAGGGAGAGCACGGAGGAATTGACGGTGAGCTGTAGGGCCTCCGGAGGAGGAAATGTTTGTACTCTATATAGCACTCCTAATCTCTTTGAGTTTAGGGCAGAGGCAAGGAGGAGAATGTGTTGTTTATAGTTGAGGGCCGGGTCTAGGTGATCCCAAGGTGTTTAAAGTTGCTAACTTGCTCGAGGGGGTTGTGGTTGACAGTGAGAAATGAGGGACAGAGGTTCTTGCAGGGGTTCTGCGGGTGGGAGAAGATCATGACTTTTGTTTTCCTGTAGTTAATTGTTAGACGCTGGGTGGAGAACCAATGTTCTGCTTTGTGGAAGCTATGTTGGACTGTTTGGTGGCGTTTAAGTGGGTCGGAGTCTGAGGTGAACAGTACGGCATCATCTGAATAGAGGAGCAGGTTTCCAGAGACGGCTGATGGGAGGGAGTTTAGGTATAGGCTGAAAAGTAGGGGGCCAAGAATAAATCCCTGTGGAACACCAGCGTGGACCGGGAGGCAAGGGGACAGGGCAGTGCCTACCTTGACCTGTTGTGTTCTACCCAAGTAGCTGGCGAACCAGTTTAAAGTATCATTGGGGAAGCCACTGGAGCGAGAGTGGTTAGCAGTAGGGCGTGGCTGACAGTGTCAGAAGCTAGAGAGGTCCACGAAGATAGCACCTGTGAGGGTGGCCGCAATCCAAAGCGGAGTGGGCATCTGAGGTGGGCGGTGGTGGTACTATGCCCCTTATGGAAGCCATGTTGCTGGTTGCAGAAGATTGCATTTTGTGAGGTGGTCAGTGATTTGGTTGGCGACGATATGCTCTAAGGCTTTGGGGGTTGAGAATGGATATAGGATGGTAGTTGTTGGTGTAGATGTGGTCCCCACTCAGAAAGAGAAAGAGAAAGAGAGAGAGAGAGTGGAGCCCAGGCCTGTAAGAAAGGCTGGATACAACAGATAGCCAGGTCCAGAAAAGAGCCCCAAAGAGGGGGATGGTGGTAGGGAAGACAGACATGATGACTGAGATCCCCTCAAAGAGCTACTGTTACAGTAAGTTCTTAAATAACTGTTCTAACTTCTTTGGTGATATCTCAGTCATCAGGTCACACCATAGGAACAAGTCCCAAATAGTTACAGGTGCAATTAGTCTGGGAGGAAGGCTAACCTTAAACTTAAGACAGGAGGCCGAGCAGCACAGCCCCACCAAATCCTGCATGGGCTCTAGAGGCAATGTTCAGACTGCAGAGTTTGGTAAAAGTATGGACGGTATTCCAGGTGGCAGCTGCACAAAAGACAGTGGCTGAGACCCACAGAAACAAGACACAGAGGTAGCCATGCCTCTTGTGGAATGAGCTTTGACTGCTCCAAGCAACTCTTTTTCATTCTTGTTGTAGCAGAACACAATAAAATTAGCCAACCATTTAGATAAACATTGTTTAGAAACCTGAATGCCCTCTCTACCTGCGGTGAAAGAAACAAACAAATGCTTTGACTTTCTGCATTCCTTGGTTCGGAGCAGGCAACACTTCAAAGTTCTGTGCACATGTAATGTGTGGAGCAGTGTTTCCCCTGGTTTTGCACACTCAGAAAAATAAACAGGAAAGTGGATAGACTCGCTCAGTGTAAAACTAAGACACCACCTTGAGAAGAATCTTAGGATTCATAAGCAAAGACTTTGTATAAAATCAAGTTAGGTTACGTCACACCAGAGGCCTGACACTCTGAAATTCTTCAAGCAGAAGTAATAGCAACTAAAATAAAGGTTACTCACCTGTAACAGGAGTCAGGGTTTTAAATAATCGATTAGCAGTTTTTTTCTTGGGACGATGTTAACTGTACAGAAAGTATTTAAGAAGATTTTCTAGAAGTGCTGTGTTTGCTAAACACAGTGAGGCAAGAGCTATGCATTTTCACAAAGATTTAGCACTTTTATGAACAAAACGCTAATCAATTTTCAGAGTTAAACAAAACCCTGGGAGTTCTAGAAATGGTATATGTTGTTCATCCACACTGTCCGGCAGGTTCCTTGCCGCTTTAAATCTTGCCAGAAGGTCTTCAAGCTGGCTCCTCCCACCCACCCGGATGGTAAAACACTCGGCTCCGCCCCATGACATCAGATCTAGCCCACTGGAAGCCAGGTTGTGCGTCGAAGCCGTGGAGGCTGGGTCAGTCGTGTGGATGAACAACATATACCACTCCTAGAACTCCTGTTACAAGTGAGTAACCTGTATTTCTAGGGACATGGATATGTTGTTCATTCACACTTTCTGGCAGACTCCTAGCAGTTCTCCGGGAGGAGGGAGGCAAGGCGCACACACTCTACTTAGGGAATAATGACTGGAGAACCGTGGCCCCAAAACCAGCATCCCGGCGTGACTCAAGGTCAATGTGGTAATGGGTAATGAAGGTGTGTGCTGACTTCCAGGCCCTGCAGATTTCCTGGATAGGGACGTCCCTGAAGCAGCCACCGATGCAGCGCTATGGTGGGTAGAATGAGCTCTTATTCCTCTGGGAGACTCCATGCCTGCCAACCATAGTAGATCTATGCAGGAGGTGACCCACCTGCCTATTGTCCGCTTATTGCAGGTCTGCCAGTTGCAGCTTCAGCGATGTAACAAACAGCTGGAGAACCTCTCCCGAACTTCAGCCATCTGCTCCTTATATGTTTAGCCTTCTAGGTCCAGTTATGGAGCCTAGACCGACTTCCAAGGTGTGTGACTAGGTAGAACAACGCAGTCTCAACACCTGATTAAGGTGAAACTCCAACACCACCTTCAGAAGGAATTCTGGTGGAGCGCAGGACAACCTTGTCCCTGTGGAAGACCAGATAAGAAGACTCGCTGGAAAGTGCCTGGAGCCTCCCATCCTGACGTGATAGCCACCAAGAAGGCGGTTTTCCATGACAGGTGAGATGCCACACCTGTGCATCAGTTCAATGGCTTGCCCATGAGCTTAGCCACCAGCGGTAGATCCCATGGAGGTGGAGGTTCCGCGACTTGAGGGGATATGTGATCAAGACCTTTGAAAAGCGCCCGACCACCTTCTCCTGCGCCACTCGACTGCTTCCCGGCCCACGCCCGGTAAGCAAAGATGGCTACCAGGTGCACCTTAAGGGTCGTCGACCGAAGCCCAAGCGGAGAAAGGGACCACAGGTAGTCCAGAATGCTTGCCAAGGAGCAGGAGGAAGGGTTCAGGCCCTTGCACTGACACCAAATGGAGAATCTCTTCCATTTAAAGGCGTAGCATTTTCTGGTCGACTCCTTACGGGAAGCTTCACCTCATCAGAAAGACCCAAGGCCTGGAACTCTAGCCGCTCAGGAACCAGCCTGTCAGGTGCATGGATTGAAGGTCCAGATGGAATACCTTCTCCTGACTGATTGAGATCAGGTCTGGGCGGGCTAGAAGCCGCCTCGGGAGCCTGGAGCTGAGACTGAGGAGATCTGGATACCAAAACTGGCGGGGCCAGTCTGTGGCTACCAGAATCACCTGCGCCTTGTCCCTCCTCGCCTTGAGAAGCACTTTGTGGATCAAGGGAAATGGGGGAAAGGCGTAGAAGAGGCCCGGGGTCCACGGCCTCTAGAAGGCATCCCCCTGCAGCGAGCCCTGCTGAGGGTGGCGGGCATGAAACAGCCTCAGCTTCGCATTCTCCCTGGAGGCAAACAGGTCCACCTGAGGCATGCCCCAGTGGGAGAACAGATCTTGCACTCCCTCCGGCAGGAAAGACCACTCGTGGGATGCAGCTCCTATCCGGCTTAGGGCATCTGCCAGAATGTTGGAGGCTCCTGCCACATGGATGGCAAATAGATCCACCTCCAGGCTGCATACAAGGGACCAAATGCGGAAAGCTTCCCCGCACAGGGGCATGGAGCGCATCCCGCCCTGGCGGTTTATGTAGTACATGGTCGTGGTATTGTCCGTCTGGACATGGACCACTTGACCCCGTACAAATGGAGTGAAGGTGGTGAGGGCTAGATGAACCGCTCGAAGCTCCAGCAGGTTGATGTGGCATTGGGACTCCCGAGGGGACCAGAGACCGTGCGCTCTGTGCTCCCCCAGATGGGCACCCCAACCCATTAGAGAGGCATCGTCAAAAGAGAGACCGTTGGCTCGGGGCAAACAAACAGGATGCCCTCCTGCAGATGAGCTGGAATGATCCACCACTGGAAAGCGTTCCACATCTCCTGGGTCACTGTCACTGGCTGATCCAAAGGACCGGAGCATTGTGACCATTGGCTGGCCAGTCCCCTTAGCAGGGGATGCATGTGCCAACGGGCCCAATGGACCACGCTGGTGCAGGCCGCCATGAGGGCCCAGGAGGCACAGGAAGTCCCAGGCAGGAGCAATTGCCCAACCTGAAATGATTGGGCAAGGAGGAAAGACCGGCCCTGTCTGCCGAGCTGTGCTCTGGCTCGTGAAGTCGAGCTCTGCCGATGCATTAGATCACCTGCTTTGGCACAAGTTCCAACTGGCCTCGTTGATAGGAGGCCAACTTGAGAGCAAACCTGGATGGCCAGATCCCTGGACTGCTCCACCTCCATTCTGGAGGAGGCCGCAATCAGCCAGTCATCCAGGTAGGGGTACACCCAGACCCTCGGCACACAGGAATGCTGCCACCACTGCCATGCATTTGGTGAAGACCCTGGGAGCTACAGAGGAGGCCGGGCAGGGCCTGGAACTCGTGAGAGGACCCCTCTGCTCTGAAGTGGAGGAATCGCTGGTGGGACGGACGGATTGGGACGTGAAAGAACGCATCCTGGAGGTCCAGAACAGAACCACATGCCTGCTCCAAGGATCAAATGAACAGAGCCAGAGGACCATCCTGAAAGTTCGAGACCTTAGGAACCTGTTCAGGTCATGCAGGTCTAGAATGGGACCTCAGCCCCTCCGTTTCGGGACCAGGAAGTACCTGGATACAAACCATGGGTTCATGGTGGAGGATCTGCCACCTTCCTGATCACCTCTTTGAGGAACAGGCGATGTTGGCTCAAGGGCCAACAGGAGGCTGGACCCCGTAACCCCCGTGGGGCGACTGTCCGAAGAGCGGGGCCTGCTCGAACTCAGAGAGCAGACCCCCTACCACCTCCAATACCCAGCGGTCCGTGGTGATAGTGGACCAGGTGGAAAGAAAATGGTGGAACTCAGGAAAGCAACGAGGCTGGGGGTGACACCCCTCAACCCGTCACTGGGCAGGCTTAGAGGAAGGACTGGCCAAGGGACCTCCTGGGCCTTTCCCTCCCGGCTTCCTATTAGAGGCTCCAGGCTTAACTGGGGTGCTGAGTGCGAGCCTGCTGTCCCTGGCTACAGTGTTGCTGGGCCGGACGTGCCACAGGGCAGAAGGGTGAAAAGGACTTATGTTTGCTGTCGATGGCCTTTGTCCTTTTGAGCAGACATGACCGAGTCCAAGGTGGCATTGGACTTTTCGATTCTCTGGAGGTGGCCTTCCACTCCAGGGCCGAACAGGTCAGTCCCCAGGAAGCAACGTCTGCCAACTTGTGCTGGGTATCCGCCGTAGAGGTGGATACCCTCAGCCAGGCTCTGCGGCGCATGGCCACTGCAGCCTCTACCGACCAGGCACAGGAGTCTCTGATATCAGAGGCTGTTTGGAGCTGCTGTTTCGCCACTGCCCTTCCTGATCCCGCACCTGCTTGACCGTAGTCTGCAGATCAGCCAGGAGATGAGGGATCACCTCATCCAGGGGAGCCCATAGTACGTGCAGAAGTGCGCCATCAGTGCGGCTGAACTGGCCTGACTGAGGCTGAGGAGGGCATAGCATTATAATTTGTGCCTGGCATAGTCCAGCTTTTAGGACTCTTTATGTAGGGGGCCTTGTCCACGTCCCAGCATTCCGGAACACTGGAAAATGCTGTCAGTGATCAACCCCTCCCAGAGGGGTAAGTTCCCGAGAAACCGGACAAAGAGCCGGGTAGGGACCACATACTTCCTGGCCATCCTGGCCGAAGACGAGGGGACAGGAAGCTGGCCGCTGCCATAAGCTTCAAGGCTGGGCCAACAATGGCTTCAGCCACCGGAAAGGCCTCCGTGGGAGAATCCCTCGGTTGAGTATCTCCGTGAGGAATACTTGGCCCGCTTGGATACAGGTTCGAGGCATGCATCTGGTGGACTACAAGATGAGCGAAGCAGACCCCATGAGCGATGATGGATACTCATCGCATCGAGCTGACCCGGAGGACTCCAGGTCAGGGGCCTGGAAAAGCAGGGAGAAGTCATTTCGTCAGACTCAGAGGGAGTCTGCGAAGAGCTGCCTAGGGCCTGAACCACCCCTCCACCTGCGAGGACAGGTCGGGGAGTGAGGGTGACCGGACAACAGAGGGGCAGTCCCGACCTGACCAAGAATCCTTGGTAGAGCCCCGATTTTGGTTGTGGGGCGGAGGTTCCACCACAATCAGTGGGGCAACTGGTTTCGGCAACAACGGCCCGGGCTTGGACACCTTGACCGCCCGCGAAGTTGTTTTGGCCTTCGGTGACACAGCCACTTAATGGCCGGGAAAACAGCGGTGTCGGCTTGTTTCTGGACAGAAGGAGCTGCTGCCACATTAAGTCCTCATAAGCGTCGGCGCAATTTGGCGCAAGTCTCTCCTCTTCCGAGGAGATAGAGGCAGAGACGAGCGGTGCCGCATTAACATGGAACCCTCAGAAAGCATTATAATGTTATCCACAGCCATGCAGCCACTTCCCTACTTTAGGAACAGAGGGTGTGTGTTAATGTATTTGTGGGAGAGGGTTTCATTTCACAAGAGAAGGAGTGGGATGTCTAGGTTGCTATTTATGAAGAGTGTAGCTGGTTGTGGGGATGGACTGTGGAAGTGTGAGGGGCTGCCATGGGCCCATGAAAGGAGTTCCAGGTGCATGATAGATGATGTTTTGTGGGTAGTAAGGGGAGGGGTGTCAAATGTATGCATATGTATGCTTAATCTACCTCAGTTCCGACAACAACACAGTGGGCAATATCTGATGATCCACAAGTGGTATAACACAGCAAAGTGTTAGATTGAGGAGTTTTATTAAAACGCACACATTAAAGCCCCACTGAATTTCAGACTAAATAAATGCTGATTCAGCCTACATTTGTGCAACGCATTCCTATGATGGCTATTGCAACCTAAATATCTAAAAAAACATACAAGTAAATAAAGTAATGATTTTGCTAGAAGCAAAACATGCATTGCAAGACATGTCATACTGTAAATAATATCAGTAATCAGCAAGACTATGAAGATGTTTTCTGCTCCAACAGAAAAATGATGAGATATTAGCAAATCATACCTGTAATAATAAATACTAATATGCACAGAAGCGAGCATTTGCAAGTTTCATTTTGCCTTATCTAGAATAACACAAATACGAAAAAGAAATGACAAAGCTACACAACTCGTATTCAACAGACCATCCGTGGAGAATTTACAATGTGTTTGCAAAGTTTTATCGGGTAAGAAAATCAGTGGCTTCTATACATCAGAAATAATTCAATATTTGATAATAAGCAAACAATACTGCTAAACAGACTTTGTATCTCAGCCTGAAATAATTAATTGTAAGCAACACCAAGTAGTTTACACTCTGCCTGTACTGCAATCTGTATATAGATTTTAGTGATTCCCCCTCGATCGGGAATCAGGCACCCAGTCACATCTGCAAGAAATGTAATACAAATATTAGTTAACTATTAAACATTAAAAATTAAGATATAATGTATGGGGAGCCCTTATTATGCGTAGCCTGCTATCTGTTAATTTTCTTGTAATCTCATCGTTCTGACGTACAAGCTGTAAACCTTGCTTGCCTATATCAGATAGAATACAAGATACAAGATGGAATAATTATCACCACCGACATTCCAACCCCAGAATATCAAGTGCGAGCATTTTAAACTGAGCAACCGAAGTGGCAGTTTAAACGCGGCTGCAGAGCAGTAAAAATAGCCACCTCAAAATGTCATTAACTAGCGCGGAACAAAGCAGGCTTGAATTCATAATCGAGCAGCAAAATAAAAGAACTGCTAAAAAAAACTAATCCAACCTACGTCTGTTGAGGTCTTACCTTGCTGATTCAGATGAACACCGCAATATTTAAGCCATCCCAGTACTGGAGCTTGACCAACACCTAGCAGAATTTATTTACAGATTTAAAAAAAAAGATGGTTCAGAGTATGAACCTGGTACATGCCGTGGCATCCTAGACAGTGACAGGTACCTTTTACAGCAAAACTACTGCCACACAGTGTTCCATGGAAACACTTTAGATTTTAAAGAAACATGCACAACATTGCCAGCAAAGCAAAAATTTCTGAAAAAACAGGGTAAGAGTAGTAAACCCAACCGGGCAGAAGCTCTGACACCCAGCGACATTGACAAGCTGTACACCACACTTGCCCTCGGCATGCATAGCCCCACAGCTTTAATAAATATGATATTTTTCACTAATGGCCTCCATACTATGCACTGAGAACTGCTGAGCACTATACTCTGAGGTGGTCGGATTTGTTGTTGTTGAAGGGCAGTGAGGGCATGAAGTACTTGGAGTACTCTGAGTGACAGACAAAGACAAGATCTGGTGACAACCCCAGATACATCAGGGCAATAAAACCACGAATGTATGCCAATCCGGCACATCCACACAGAGATACAATAAGTGCATACAAGTTGTACAGCAGCCACAGGCCAGCGTCCATGCAACATCCTGACTCCCCATTCTACCTAACACCAAATGTGAACTGTAAGCCTGGCTTTTCTCTCTCCGTGCCATGCCCCTTGGCGAAAACAAAATCTGCAACATGATGTACAGCATTTAAACCTCAGCCGGACTGCCATCTGAGAAGCGAATTAGAAATCACTCGACTCGCAAGACAGCAATCCAGTGCCTAGCTGACAGTGATGTGCCACCAACTGAGATTCAACAGGTTTCTGGTCACAGGTGCCTTGCATCAATAAACAACTATAGTGGCCTGAGTGATGCCAAACAGGAAAGAAACTCAGCCGTATTTGGTGCCCAGAGTAACATACACAATGCTGTCCCCTCTGCCAGCCCACCTTCCTCTGTAATATTTGTCCCTCAGTCAACTGTTGCCACCACAGAGAAAGCTAGAAACCCACTAAGTGATATGGGCATAAACTTTAATCTGTTTGGTGAAGGCGTGTCGATCGTGGTAAACAACAACTACTATGGGCCACAACAGAAAAACGAAGAGTTGCAGTCATCAATGACACCTCCTCTGATGAGGATTAGCCATCTGACTCAAGTTCACCACGAGCAGTATGTAAGTGATCTCTTATTGACTTTCCCCATAGTCACTGGCTAAAAGATTTTTTTTTATTTGTAATTCCCTTCTTTGCGCTTTGTCTCTTACCTCTCACCCCCATCCACAGATGGTCTCCAGTAAAGAATGGCATCCCATATCGGACATCGAATATTTCCCACAACCCAGTTGATCCACGCAGTTGACATCTCCTCTAAGCACATGACGAATGATATCCGACCGCATGCCACTTCAAGAGCAGCAGTAGTAAAAGAACAGTCTTTATTAGTTTTTTTTAAATACAAAGTTAACCTGCTGCTAAATGCAAATTGCACCTAAATAAATCTTTTTTGATGACCGTCAATGGTGTGCTGTGTATATGTAAGGTAAGATAAGCGAGAGCCATATTTTGTAGTAAACACAAAGAGTAAAAAAAATAGTAAATTACTGTAAGCAGCTCAAACCCCCATACACTATAAAAGATAATGGCCGGGGTTCTGCAGTTTACCAGGTTGAAATCACCTCTTGTAGTTGCCATGCCAACAGTAAACCTCTCGAGCTGCGCTCTCAAGGTTTACAAGCACGGCATGGCAACCGCTCGAGGTGATTATAACCTGGTAAACTGCAGAACCCCAGTCATTATCCTCTATGTGCAAAGTAATTTTAATGAAATAGATAGGATGCAAAGCAAAAATGTACACATACATGCACACGCAGTTTAACTTAAGCTGTCACAAGGAGATATCCAGTGTTAGCTGTAAATTTCTCGTATGGACAGTGATAGGGATTGCAGCATCATTGCTGACGTGCTGAACAGCAAACGGATGAGAAATGTTATGGGGCTCTGTGATCACCAAGAAACAGAAAGTATAAAAAAATTGTAAATGAATAAGAAAGCACAGTAAAAAGTTCACCTCTCCACTTAAAACAATCAAGAGACATAAATACCACAGCTGACATAATAAACCATGTCAGATTATTATATTTCATCTTTAACTCACCAGCTCAAGCATCTGTGTATCCTCCACCCTGTCCATCCTCTTTAGTATTCAGGAAACCGTGATCATGTCCTATCTTGGCCTGCCTTTTCTTGACTGCCTAATTTGTGTACGTCCAAGCTCTCCTCCTAGCTCTTGCCTCCTAGGACACTAAATAGCGTGGTGGTCCTGGCTGGACCCTCTCAGTCTCTTTGATTTCCTTTCTGTACTGCAGTTAACAGAACTGGATTTAGTACTCCAGGTGTGGTCAAACCACAGAAAACCCACAGCACAGTGCACTCAAGGAAGGACACTAGTGGTTCTCTAACCCCTAGATACAGCATAAGGCAAGGGCACCCTTTGTGATCTTCCTCAGGAGCTGCCAAAAGGAGCGAAGGCTCACATGCACAGTAAGGACTCCAAATGTGTGTAAACACAAATGGATTGCCAAAATGGAAATGCTAAAGAAAACTAGCTTTACTGGGACAAGAATCAGGCAAGCCAGCACTATGGGAGCTGACCAACACCCCAGTGCTTCATATCAACAGAAACTTCAACAGGGGGATGGCTTGCTGAGTGTAGACACAAACATAATGTATATACATGCAGTTGTAAAGAAGAATAGGTTACTCACCTGTAACCACAGATCTTCTATGGACTGGTCTCTTGCAGTAAGTCATTACTTCTGGGAGGTTCCACCAGGTGTCGAAGTCGCACGGCAGCTTCTTCTAGCAGTCTTCCATGGGGGCCGTCCACATGACATCACTTCCTGTGGATGTGTATAAGAGTGGGTGGCCCCAGTACCCTATGTTCATTCTCTTGCCAGTTTCTGCTTGCACAGTCAGCTCTCCTGACCTCCTGGGTTGCAGTCTTCGACTCAAACTTGAACCAAATTTCTTCCTTTGGATCTGGGACTTGCTCTCAGCACCCCCGGACTCCCATAGCAGGCCTGTGACCCACTCACAGTACTCCTGCTGCTCCCACACTTGGGCCTTCTGGCTGGGTCTGGAGCTTCTCTTGGCAAAGCACATTTCTTCTGCAGCAGGCCCAGTGTTCCATTAGTGCTCACAGTACACCTGCTGTTCCCCAGCCCCGGATCTTCTTGCTGGGTCCTGGGTTTTCCTCATGGCTGATCGCCACAGCTCAGCCAGGCCAGAACGGACCTTGGGGGGGTCACCTTCAAGGCTCCCTGGCCAAAGGCTCTAATTCCAGGCATAGGAGAGAAAGGGATTTACACTCCTCACATTCCCTCCCTCTTGCTCTGTCGACGATGGCTCCTCCGTTGTCGACGGTACCTTCCTCATCGATGGGGCTGCTCCCTCCATCGACGGAGCCTGATGGGCTTTTTGTACTATAGACAGGCCTTGTCCCGTCGTCAGAACTTGTTTTTGAATGTTTTACATCTATGGGTAGTGTTGCCCTGTCGACGGCACGTTCTCCATCGACGGGGATACTTCCCCCGTCGACGACACATGTTCTTTCCTCTCCTTCATTGACAGGAGCACCTTTCCCATCGATGGAACATGTTTCTCCTGTTCTCTCATCGATGGAGCACTCCTCATCGATGGGGCAGCCTCTCCCGTCGACGGAACAGCATGCCTTGCATGCCTCATCAACGGGATGGCTTCTCCCGTCGACGGAGAGGCTTCCTTTTGCTCCCTCATCGACAGGGCTGATTCCACCATCAATGGAGGGCCCTCTCTTCATTCCCTTGTCAACAGAGCAGCCTCCCTCATCAACAATGGGGGAATCCCATCCCAGGATTCCCCCCACTTGCCCCGGCACCGGGTGGCATCCTGGGGAACCCCCCGTTGCCCTCCTCGTGCCCTTTGGGCGTGTCTGTTTCCAGGCCTTTGGCCCAGCTGCATGGCCCTTGCCCTGCATCTCTTGCTCCTTTCCCAGTCCTGATCCACGTGGGTAGGGATGCCTTCCCCTGCTGCTCAGGATCGGTGCTTCACGGGCTGACCTGCCCTCCTCGTCATACCGTCCTTGGGCATCCTCTGTCCCTGGACCCATCACATGCTCCGGGCATTGCCCGTGTTGTGCTGGAGGTCCTGCGCAGCCTGGGTCAGGGTCAGTGTCCAGCCTCGTCCCGTTCCTTCCCCCCTCGCCCGAGCACTTCCGCCCGGACCGAACGCTTCCTGCCTGGTCCACCCCTTCTCCCATTTCTGCGGACTCCCTTTATGGTGATTCTGGGAGGGAGGATCCCTTCCTGGAGGTTGTTCCTGGTGGGAATCCTGAGAACCTTGCTTCCCCTCAGTCCGTGTCCTCCCATCTGGAGGTCACCCCACATGACCCTCCGGAGTCCTCCCCCCCTTGGATCCATCCTTCACAGAGCTCATGCAGCAGATCCAGCATGCTTTTGCCTTCCCTGCTGTGGATCAGGACTCCTTTCTTTGGGACCTGGCTGCCTACCTCGACGTTCCTGAGGAGCCTGCCTTGGTGGCCCAGCCCTTGATTCCTTCGTATTTTAATGCACTCTCTCATGTTTGGTCTTGTCCTGCCTCTGCCTAGCCTGCCCCTGGCGGCACTGATCAGCTCTACCGTGCCCCTCCTGACCACCCCTACTTGTTCTGTACCCCTGTAGCGGACTTGGTCGTCAGGGTGGCGGCCCATGACAGCCGCTCTCTGCCATGGCCTCCCTTGCACATCACCTGCTCCATACATGCTTCGATACAGTTGACGCTCCGGCCCGCCTTTCGGTCACCGGCATCACCCTTCAGCGCTTCGCCTGGCTGTGGGTTTCGGGTTGGCTGCCCAACATCTAGCTGTCGGTCGCCGACCCCCCCCTTTTCTGGGAACCTGTTGTTTGGCCCTGGTGCTCAGGCCATCCTTGTTTCCCTTCTGGCTTCGAGGCATGCTCTTCAGGACCTCTATTCCACCCCCAGGTACCATCCCTATGCCCCCACGGGTGGGCTGTCTTGTTCCCAGCCCCATTACTGGGGTGTCTCTCGGGACCGTGGCAGGGCCTCCAGAGGGTTGCTCAGTCTACCCCTCTGTGGTGTTCCTGTCCCTCACGCGGGGTGGGACCCTCTGCTGCACCCTAAGAAGCTTTCACGGTGACCCCGCCTCCTCTTGCTGGCCTCGGAAGCACCTGGGGATCTCTTTCAATTTCTTGGAGGCTTGCTTCCAGATTGGATACCTCACTCCTCCCTGCAGATCTGTTTGGAACTCCTGCTTCTCTCCCTCCTGGAGCCCTTCAGTTGTTCCTTCCTGTGGCCATCTGGGATGTGTTTTCCCCAGTGCTCCTTTTCTGCTATTTGATCTGCTCTACTTGTATGTTGCTGGATTTGCCTCTATGCCAGAGCCTGTCGACCTCTGTCTTATCGGGATGTATCACTGTGCGTGGCTGTCTACAGTTCTGTTTATGTCATGCCACATGTCTTCAACTACAGGTTTGAGTCAACACATGGTGGTTCACTTGGTCCTTACCACACCCCACCTCTGGGGGTGTGGTTCAAGCTGACCTCTCCTGTGGCTCACGTGTCTTCGCCTACAAGTCTGAGTTAGGACATCGTGACTACTTTGGTCCTTACCCACCTCGGCCTATCTGTTGCTGGGGGTGCAGTTCAAGTTGACCTTTCTTGTGCCTTTGCTTATGTGCCTTTGCCTTTCCTCCCATTTGGGTTTTACTGCTTGGGAATCTCCCAGAAGCAATGACTTACTGCAAGAGACCAGTCCATAGAAGATAGTATGGTTACGTAAGAACTTACCGTAACACTAGATCTTCTGAGGACTGTCTCTTACAGTAAGTACCCTGCCCTCCAGCCCCCTGCCTTCTTGCCTTGAATCTGCAACTCAGGACGTTGGATGGGATCACTATTCTCTCTTTTTCTGGCCCTCGTTTACCTCAGCCCAGGCCGTGCTCGCAGAAGCCGGCGGTTAACAGAGGGTACTGGGGCCACCCACTCTCATACACATCCACAGGAAGTGAAGTTGTGTGGATGGCCCCCATGGAAGACTGCTAGAAGAAGCTGCTATGCGACAGCGACACCTGGTGGAACCTCCCAGAAGTAATGACTTACTGCAAGAGACAGTCCTCGGAAGATCTACTGTTACAGTAAGTTCTTAAGTAACCGTACTTTCTAGGAGTGGTATATGGTTCACATCCACACTCCAGCAGTCCCACTGTAACGCGATGATTGGCCGGATGACTTTAAGCTAAGCTCTTCCCACCACCCAGGTGGATATATTCCCCAATTCCACCCCATGCCCATTATGTCAGATCTTGCATGCTGGAAGCAGGATCAGGTGTCATTTGCCAGGGGAGGCCAGGTGGGTTGTGTGGCTGTCAACTGTATACCACTCCTAGAAAGTACAGTTACATAAGAACTTACCGTAATGGTAGATCTTTGAGGAGTGGCTCTTGCAGTGGGCAATACTTTTGGGTATCCAGCAGAGGTTGTTGTGGCATACGGCAGCTCTTCTAGCAGTCTTTTCCAGGGACCACCCACACATGACATCAACTTTCTGTTTCCTATATAAGTGTGGGTGGTCCCCGGTATCCTCAGTTCCTCTGCTGGATTCAGCTCGCAGAGTGAGGACCGAGGGGAAGCCAAGGTACCAAAGGAGTCCCAACCCATAGTCACTGAACCAGAATTTGCTCTCTTAGAGGAGGGGGACGGAGGTTGGGAACTGACCTACTGCAAGAGACACACCTCAAAGATCTACTGTTATGGTAAGTTTTTACGTAACTGTACTATCTTCCATGGTGTGGTCTCTTGCAGTAGGTAATACTTTTGGGATGATTCCCAAACAGTAATGTCCATGTGGGAGGACAGCTATGATAAATGACCTTGTAGGACAGGACGGCTGAAGGCCACCCTACGTCATGAGGCAATATCCAGACTGTAATGCCTTGTGAATGTATGGATTGTGGACCAGGTAGCTACATTGCAGATATCTGAAATGGAGGCTGCTTTGAAGCAAGCCATAGTAGTGGCCATAGCTCTAGTGGAGTGGGCTTGGACAGGTCCAGGTAAAGGCTTATTGTATTTTCTGAAACAAAAATGTAATACAATTTGCCAACCAGGATGAAGGAGTACGCTTAGTAAGTGGGAGGCTGTCATGACCCGGGGCAAAAGAGATGAACAGTTAAGACATCTTTCTAATTGATTTTGTCCGATTAGTATAGTAGCGTAATGTATGATGGACATCTAAAGTATGTAGTAAATGTTCACACTGATTGGAGTAGTCAGGATAGTAGACCGGAAGCTCCAAGGACTGATTTAAAGTATTTCGGAGACTACTTTAGGAAGGAAGGGTTGGTACAAAGGACCACCCTGTCTTTGTGGAAAATCACGTAAGTTTCCCTACACAAGGGCATGAAGCTCGTAAATACGTCGAGTGGAAGTGACAGCCCCCAGAACAGGGTTTTCCATGAAAGAAAATGAAGGTTACAAGTGGCTGCTGGCTCAAAAGGCTCAAGGGTCAATTTCTTTTTTTTTTTAATCATAAAATTGAGATCCCACGGAGGAGTGGGTCTTCCAATAGGAGGTTTAATATGTAACATTCCTTTCAAAAACATCTTAGCTAGATGATGTTGGTACAGTAACTTACCATCCAGAGGTGCATGGAAGGCTGAGATGGCGGCCAAGTGGAATTTGATGGAAGATTAACTTAAATCGGACTCAGATAGTGAGGCCAGGTAGTACAAAACCTTCATCAGTGGACAAGAGTAAGGGTCCAAAGATCGGGAGGCCGACCATATGGAAAAGTGTTTCCATTTGGAATTATATATTGCTCTTGTTGCTGGCTTATGGGAAGTCAAGAGAATACTGACAACAGGAGAGGACACTTGTAGACTAGTTATGAAGGCGTCCTCAGGAGCCGAGCATGAAGGTGTAGAGCTTACAGGTTGGAATGTAACAGGGTTCTTTAATTTTTGGTCAGTAGGTTGAAGATTGGAGCACCTTCTTGCTTGTTGAGGTAGAAAACCACTGCAATGCTATCTGATTGGATCAGCAATGGTCTAGAGTCAAAAGTTTTTTGCAATGATGTGTGTTGATGTTTATATGTGTATTATTTATTTTTTCTTTGTATTTGTATGAATATGGAATTTTTTTAATATGTGCAGCGCTCACAGACACTGGGATGGGCATCTTTTAAATAAAATGTGTCTTGCCTTGCCAAAAGAGGTTGGAATGCTGGAAGGGCTAAGCAGAAGGTCCTCAGCTCTAGGAGACTGATTTGAGGCTGAGGGAGAAAAATGGTCCACTCGCCCTGTGTCCAATAAGGACCCAGGTGTGCACTCCATCTTGCCAGGGAAGCATCCATGGTGAACGTCTGCGTGGGAGGGAGGGACTGAAAAAGGCATTCCTTGTCATAAATTGGTTTCAATTGACCATCAAGTCAGAGCCATCGTCAGAGAGGAAGCGACTCTGAACTTCCCTTCAAATTTTTCTTGTTCTTTCAGACCATTGATTCTGGAAGATTCACTGAAGAGGTCTCATAGGAAGACGGGCGAGTGCTACCATAGGGATGGCAGTGACTATGTGACCCAGAAGGCATAGCAGTTGTCTAGTTGTGACTACTTTCTAAGTCTGTATGTGTGATGCCAGAGACAAGGGTGTGGCCTGCCGGATAGCTGGATGGTAAGGTCTAGCTGAGACTGTATCTAGGATAGCTCTAATGTATTGGAGACTGAGTCAGGGTCAGGTTGGACTTTGGCCAATTAACTGTGATCTCCAGAGCGTGAAAATATTTGCAGGGTAGCCTCCAGGTAAGAAAAAAGAGCCCCGAGTGCTTGAAACTGATACTGTTAACCTTGCAGGTAGAAATGAAGAAACCTGCAATGAGAAGGATGGATGCAGGTAGGCACCCTTCATATCTAGGGCACAAAGCCAATCTTCCTGTTTCATTATTGGCATGATGGAAGTCAAGGTTATCATGCAAAACCATTTGTACTGGATGAAAAGATTCAGTTTTCTGAGGTCCGGTATCAGATCGAAGTCTCCAGTTCATTTGGGTACCCGAAAGAAGTGGTAGTGGAATCCCTTTTGATGCTGTGAGGAGGGTACTGGAGAAATGGTGTGTGTCACCAGTAGAGCCCACAAGTCCTCTTATATGATCTGATGATTATAATGAATCTGTCAGGGAGGACGGGGGGAGGGGCGCTTGGAGATAAATTCCAGAGTATGTCCCCTCCATATAATCTGGTTTAGTACCCATTCATCTGAAGTGATCATGTGCCAGACCTCTAAATAGAGGGCAAAAAAGGACTGCCCACAGCTAGGTCAAGGAGGGGTGGGGAAAAAAGAAAAACCCTAGTGAGTCACTAGGTGTCGGTCTGCCCAGCCCCCCGAGAGGGTGGAGGTGGGAGTCACGGGTGGCAGAGATGTTGCCTCTTGTGGGTTGAGTACAACCTCCACAGCCACATGGTATCTCTGTATTTTGCACCTCTTTCAAAATAGGAAGAGGATCAAGTACGGTAGGTTGTATGCGAAGTATGGTACATGCCATGAACCATATGTAGCGTTCCGCCTGATGCCTGTATAAATCATCCAGTAAAGTTTGAGTAACTCGCCCGAAGAACTTGGACCCGTTAAAAAGGAAGCCATAGCTATTTTATGTTGCACATTAGGCGTAAGACCTGAAAAGCAAAGCCAGGTGTGGCGTCGCAAAGAAATGTCAATAGCTGACAGTCGGGCCGAGGTACCAATGGCATCATATCCCAACCAGGGCAGGTGACGGGAATTAGCATTACTTGTTGACATAGTAGCCAATAATCACTCCCTCTTCTGGTGAAGGAGGGAGGTGACTGAAAATCCCAATGGCAGATGACCCAAAGGTATTGTGGTCTGTAGCCATGTGAACCATATAATGTGGAATTCTGATATTCATGGTACTGGAGAAAAAGACTAGTTTCTACAGAAAGTCAAGTCTTTGGGATTCTTTATCAGGTGGTAAGGAACTCATGTGATTATGAGAGGCAGTACAAAGTCCACTTCCAGGAAAGCTTGTAAGGAAGGGATGAACCAGAGGAGCCGGATAAATATGATCCACCTTATGGAGAACAGCTGAGATAGCTGAAGGCTGATATAAAGCAATCAGCATGGCTTTCTGGTAAGTTTGAATTAGTGGGGAAACCACCAAAAGAGGCTCCTCTGGCAGATCAAGGTATTCTGCCATATCCTTACTTTGTCATGTTTCTGTGGTAGAGAATCCCATGACTTTCTATATTTGTATCATCATTTCGTAGAATGAAGGGTCATCAGGAAGGGGTGCTGTGGAGTCTAGGCAGGCCTGCATCCAAAGAAGAGTTTTCCAAAAAAGGGAGACTGAGGAAGAAATTTCAGCTCCTGGAAATATTTGTGTTCAAGGTCACCAGTGGAGTCAACCAGGAGCTCTTGTTCATCTGAAACAAAGTATTCCATGTAAGGAGGAAGTGACCAGGGTGGGAACGGATCCTGATCAGCCTGAAAATTCTTAGGTGGAAGAGGAGAAGATTGTGGAGGGTCGCCCTGCCCCCTTGGATTGGAGGGCTGGGAGTGCCGAATTGCATGCAAGATGTGCCGTACTAATTTGTTTGAGACACAAGGGGGGGGGAGTGGACGTGTAGCCTAAGCAGATCTTGCCCCAGGGTGGTAAAGTCCAGGTTCCGATCTCCGTCTGCCTGACCCCTGTCATTGTCCACCCAAGAGGGTGGAGGGGTAGAAAACATGGCATAAGGCACTGTTTTTTTATGAAGCCCCATTTACTAAGAAAGAATATGAGGGCGTGCTGTCAACGGAGGGACACCTGGAGTGGAGGCCGTCGATAAAGTGTGAAGTACAGAGGTTGAGTAGGATCTCTTCCACTCTGTGACTCTAATGGAACCAATAAAGGGTTATTTATGTATTGCCTTTTTATAAGTGCTGGAAGCATTGTCGACAGGGGAGTGAAAAAACGTCCCATCTATGAATAGGCAGCATAATGATGCACCATTGATGGGAGACAGCCATCAACAAGAAATAGGGATGCATCACTGATGGGGATGTCCGTCAATGAGAATATTGATGCATCATTGACACGTATGGCCGTCGATTATAATATAGCTGCATCGTTGATGATGGTGGCCGTCAATGATAATAGAGATGCATCATCGACAGTGGTAGCCATCAAAGGGAACATTGACAGGTGTGGTCGTCAATGAGAATATAGATGCATCATCGATGGTGGTAGCCGTTGTTAAGAACAGTGACGGTCATGGCCGTCAATGAGAATATAGATGCATCGTCGACGGCGGCAGGCGTCGATGAGCACATGGACGGTTATGACCATCAATGATAATAAAGATGCATCGTTGACAATGGTAGACGTCGATGAAGATGTGGACCACTATGGGCCAACAATGAAAGTGTAGATGCATCGTTGACGGTGGTAGCGGTCGATGAGGAAGCTGACTGTTATGGGCCATCAATGAAAGTATAGATGCATCGTCGATGGTATGGTGGCCGTCTATGAGTAAAGGAGACATACAGGCTGAGGAGGGGTACTCCTGCTCTATGTCAGTCCAGAAATGTAGATCAGTAGATGGGGGAGCTCTCGTTGGGTGAACCCCCTTGATTGTAGAATCCTCAATGTTGTTTCTCGTTGATGACTGCTGTTTTCAGAAGCTGTGCTAGCTGCTGCATGTGAGCTGAAGACAGCAAATAAAGGAACTGAGGATACCAGGGACCGCCCACACATACAGGAAACAGGAAGCTGATGTCATGTGTGGGTGGTCCCTGTAAAAGACTGCTAGAAGACCTGCTGTACGCCACAGCGACCTCTGCTGGTTACCCAAAAGTATTACCTACTGCAAGAGACCACTCCGTGGAAGATCTACAGTTACAGGTGGACAACCTATTCTTCTAGGGTCATGGACATGGTTCACTTACCCACACTCTGGCAGACTCCTAGCAGTTCTCCAGGAGGAGGGGGCAAGGCATGCACCTCTACTTGGTGAGCAGAGATTGGAGAACCGAGGTCCCAAAACACACATCCAGGCATGACTTAAGGTTGATACAGTGGGTGGAAATGAAGGTGTGTGCTGACCTCCAGGTAGCAGCCCCTACAGATCTCCTGTATGGGTACATCACTGGAAGCAGCCACCAAGGCAGCAGTATGTCTGGTGGAATGAGCCCTAATCCTAACAGGAGGCTCCCAACCAGACAACCAACAGCAGAGGTCAATGCAATACGTAATCCACTTTGCAACTGTCTGCTTTGCAGCCAGTCTGCCAGGTGTAGCTTCAGCATAGGTGACAAATGGCTGGTGAGTCTGTCCTCGAATTCCAGTCATATGCTTAATATACTATTACAGCATTCTCCACAGGCCCAGGGTATGGAGCCTGTGGTCAGCCTCCAAAGAATGGTTGGTAAAATATACCAGTAAGTTAATCACCTGGTTAAGGTAAAACTCCAATCAGTACTACCTTCAGGAGGAACTTGGGGCTGGGGCAAAAGACGACTTTGTCACTGTGGAAGACCAAATAGGGAGAGTCCACTAAGAGCGCCTGGAACTCCCCCTATCCTTCTGGCAGATGTAATGCTCATCAGGAAGGCAGTCTTCCATGACAGGTGTGACAATTCACTCCTGTGCACGGGCTCACACTGCTTGCCCATGAGTACAGCCAGGACCAGCATTATGCCCCACAGTGGAGGTGGATCACACACCGGAGGGGACAAGTGGTAAAGGCCTTTGAAAAGCACCTGACCACCTTCTTCTGTGCTACTGTCGGCATACCAGCCTGTGGCCTGTAAGCAGAGATGGCTGCCAGGTGCACCTTAAGGGTCGTCGCTCACAGTCTTAGATGGGAAAGAGATCAGAGGTAGGCCAGGATGCTAGCCACAGGGCAGACAAGGGGGGATCAAGCTCCTTGCCCTGGCACCAAATGGAAAACCTCTTCCATTTAAAGGCATAGCACCTATGAGTTGTCTTCCTTCTGGATGCCTCCACAACATGGAGGGCATCCTTGGAAAGACCCAAGGCCTGGAACTCTAGCTGCTCAGAAACCAGGCTGTGAGGTGCACAGACTGAAGGCCTGCATGCAGGACCATCACCCAAAGTCTCATCAGCAGGTCTGGGTGGAGAGGAAGTCGCTGTGGAGATCCTCCACTGAGGCTGAGAAGATCTGGGTAGCAGAACTACCTTGGTCAGACTGGAGCTATCAGGCTCATTTGCGCCTTGTCTTTCCTGACCTTGACCAGCACTCTGTCAATCTAGGGGAAAAGAGGAAAGGCATGCACGAGGCCCAGGATCCAGGGCCTTGCAAAAGCATCCCCATCAGTGTCCTGGACTATTGGAGGCAGGCACAAATCAGCCTCAGTTTGGCGTTCTCCCGAAGGCAAATAGGTCCATCGAGGAGCAGCCCCAGTGGTTCAGTGCCTCCTGATTCAGAGACCACTTGTGCGACATCTCTCCTACCTCGCTGAGAACATCTGCCGGCTGACTGTTCTCCCTCGTGACAAGAATCGCCATGAGATTGGTGTCCAGGCTACGCATGAGGGCCCAGGTGCAGAGTGCCTCCTGACACAATGTAAGGGAGTGTGTGCCACCCTGTCTGTTTGGGTAAAACATGATTGTGGTGTTGTCCATTTGGATCTGAATGACCTGAAGCCTGACTAGCAGAGCAAATTCTGTCAGAGCCAAGTGTACTGCACAGAGCTCCAGCAGGTTTATGTGGTGATGGGACTCCCTGAGCAACCAGAACCCGTGGGCCATGTGGTCTCCCAGGAGTGCTCACCACCCTACCAGATACGCGTCCGTCATCAGCGTGAAAGTCAGCTCTGGACAGACACATGGGATTCCTTCTTCCTGGTGTTCTGGGACTGGCCACCACTGGATGGCATCCCACTTCGACTAGGTCACCGTGATCAGTTGGTCCAAGTGGTCAAGGCACTGGGACCACTGACAGCCAGTTCCCACTGAAGGTGGCACATTCACCAGTGGGCCCAGCAGCTCACTCTGGTGCAGGATGCTTTGTACCTTAGCAGCTGCAGGAAATTTCAGGTAGGGCGCAAGAGCCCAACCTGAAATAATCAAGCAAAGGAGGCAAGATCCTGTGCCTGATCCACCAGGAGGCGGGCCTTGGTCCGCAGGGAGTCTATTTCTGCACTGATTAACTTGATCACTCGCTTTGGTACCAGGTCAGACTTGCCTATGTTGACCAACCGGCCCAAGTCTCGGCAGGTCTAGAGAGCCAGGTCTGTGGATCTTGCCACAGGCTCTATGGATGGACAGTCTAGCAGCCAGTCACCCAGGTAGGGGCACACCCTGACCCCTAGGTGCCGCAGGTGGGCTGCCACCACTGCAGTACACTTGAAGACTCCTGCAGGTAAAGAAAGGCCAATTGGCATGACTTGAAACTGATACAGGACCTCTTCCACTCAGAACTGGAGGTACCAGCGGTGGGACCTGCAGATAGGAATGTGGAAGAACACATCCTGGAGGTCCAGGGACCAAAACTACATGTTCTGTTTCAGGGATGGTATAATCTGGCTCAAAGTGACCATCTACAACTTGAGCCTTAACATGTACTGGTTGAGGTCATGAAGATCCAGGGGTTGCCAGCCCCTCTCATTCATTTCGGGACCAGGAAGTACCTAGACATGTAACCCTGACTGGCCAGGGCATCCAGGACACAGGCTATGGCTCCTTTCACAACGAGCTGAGGCATGTCCTCCCTGATGGCAGACAGCGTGACTATTGAGGTGCATGGAGGTGGTAGGGCGGAAGAGCCTCAAAGTCTAGGGACAGTCCTTTGCCCACTACATCCAACACCCACTTGTCTGTTGTGAGTGGATCAACGTGGCAAGAAGTGACATAGCTGGCCTCCAACGGGGAGAGCAGCTGGGTAGGACAGGTAGATGGATGACACCCCCAACCTGCCACTGAACAGATTTCACAGGGGCACCAGCGGCTGTTGCCAGAGAGGTGCCACTAACCCTGCCCCTCCCTTTTTTGGACCTTGATCCCCCAGACTTCTTGGGGTGTCAGGTCTCAAACTGCCCCTGCTGGGGCAGCTACTGGGGAGGCTGTGACTGGAACAGCCTGTACTGAAAGGATGGCTTCTTAGGCTTTTTCTTTTGGTCCTTCTGGGACAAAGTCACAGAATCAAGAGTAGCACTGGACTTCTCAATCCTCATGAGATGCCCTTCCACTCCAGGGCCAAAGCCCGATTCTCAGAAAACGGACATTGGCCAACCTCTGTTGGGTGTCTGCCATAAAGGTGGACAAGCAGTTAAGTAGATGCCTGTCTAGTTGGGAAGAATATGTTTATTGAGTGGTAAAACTGGTAGATTCTCAAAGATACATTTCAGGTATATATACACTATTACAAAAAATCAAGGGGGTACACTATCACATATTAAAGAAGCCTGAGACTGGGAAACAGCTCTAACAATACAAGACAGAGATTGGGAATGCAGACTAAAAAAGAACTGGAAGGTCACTTCAGCCCCCTTGTGGCGAAAATTTTACTGGAAGGTGCTAGTCTGCTTTTTCCGGACACCAAACATTGCCAAACATTATTAGATCAATAATTTGGATAGATGTTGGAGGTAATGTGGGGACTTGGGTAATCACTGGCACATCTTTTGGCAATGCTCCATTATTATTCCCTTTTGGTAGATGGTCCAAGGGATAATGCAACCAAAACAGGTATACTTATACCTTTAGAATTTACAGAGTGAATCTTGGGCCTCCCCAGTATGGCAAAATTGATGTCAGATAGCAGAAAAATGGTTTAATATGTATGGTGACTGCACTAAAATGTCTCACTGCACAGTGGCTTACTACAACCATTCCCACAAAGGAGGAATAGCTGGGTGGAATATCAAAAGTCCATGACAAGGAACTTTTACCAGCAAAGCTCAATCTTCTTAAGGAAAAACACATGAGGCTGGATATTCAGACCGCTCGAGGCTGTGGCGCAAGCCTGGGCGCGGCGCAACTGGGCTGCGCAGGGGCGTTGACAGGGTGATATTCAACGGAGCTGCACCAAGGCACAGCATCATTGAATATCGCACCTTGGCCACCTGCAGTGCACATGACGCAGTGGCACTGTGCTAGCGCAAGTGGCCAGAGTGGAGCAGGGGGATCCGCTAGCGCAAGTTCCGTTACGCTAGACGCACTAACCACGATATTCAAAAGTGCACATGCAAATGGGGCCATAATGTATGCAAGGCACAAATGGGACCATTTGCATGCCATTATGGACCCATTTGTATGCAGGTGCGCCGATCCCTGGTGACTTGCGCCTGGCGCCCTGCCAGGCTGCAGCCGTAGGGGCCCAATGCCCCTGCACATCGCAGCAATGTGCCCCAATGCCCGATCGTGGGCATGTGTACATGTAGAACATGTCCTATATCCCTGGTGGTCCAGTGGGACGCTTGCAGCCCGATCGCGGGCATCTGTAATGAAAACTATTAGTCCCATATCCCTGGTGGTCCAGCGGTACCCCCCTCCCCACTGAGCCCCACCTCCCGGCTTCCCCCCCCGGTCAGCAGTGGGCGGCAGCTCCCCATCCGCTTGCTGCCCGCTGCCTGACACCGTACAGTAGGGCTGTCGCCCATTGGTCCCTGGCGTGTGCCAATGGCGTGCAACCCATCCGTCATCTACAGTCCAGATATGGAATCCATTCACATATCTGGACTGTGTGTATGGTCGTGGCTGCACGCCCATTGGCTCACACTGTGGACCAATGGGCGACAGCCCCACCGCATAGTGTCAGTTGGCGGGAGGTGGGGCGGTAAGCAGGTGGGGAGCTGCCGCCCGCCGCTGACCGGGGAGCAGGGCAGTGGGGCTCAGTGGGCGGTGTGGGGGGTACCATTGGACCACCAGGGATATGGGACTAATAGTATTCACTACAGATGCCCGCGATTGGGCTGCAAGCGGTCCACTGGACCACCAGGGATAGAGTTAACTGAATGTATTTATACCTATGCCCACAATGCGGCTGCAAGCGGTCCACTGGACCACCAGGGATATTGGACATTTAAGTTTACTACATCTGCCCGCGATCGGGCTGCGAGTGGTCCACTGGACCACCAGGGATAGGGTTAACCGATATTAAACATACTGATGCCCGCGATCGGGCTGCGAGCGGTCCACTGGACCACCAGGGATTTGAGACTAATATTTTTACTACAAATGACCGCAATCGATATGGGGGGTGCCACGATGGTGCAGTTGAGTTGGTGGCCACTCACATGGTGGCAGCTGCCGTGGTTGCGCCTGCATTATGGCAGCTCACCCAGGGTGGCCCATTGTTGCTCCTTTTTTGGCTCACCTGTGTGCGGGCGTGAGGTAGGGTTGCGCAGGATAGCTCAGCACATCCCGGCTGAATATCGTGATGTGCGGAGGCGTATGGCACGCCTCACCCGCGCTTTCGCATATTACTGATGCGCCCGCGCATCCAGATTTTGTGCCAGGAACAATCCTCTGAATACCCTTCTGAATATCCAGCCCATGGAATGCTGGAGAGGTTAGGCTTTATAATCCACTGGACAGAATGTCTCTCACGAACCCCCGGACCAA
This sequence comes from Neoceratodus forsteri, assembly GCA_016271365.2. Taxonomy (NCBI): domain Eukaryota; kingdom Metazoa; phylum Chordata; order Ceratodontiformes; family Ceratodontidae; genus Neoceratodus; species Neoceratodus forsteri. The sequence goes on from CM057449.1 coordinate 1,738,619,310, forward strand.
GACTAATATTTGGATTATATTCCTTGTAGGGTTCAGTGTGGAAAACTGGAGAGGTCACAGTCCTTGACAGACTCCCTGTACAACCAGGTGTGGAGTATAGATCCACTCACCTTTTCCTATATACCTGTGTCATTTATTTTAAGGTCCAAACACGTAACCTCATTATTTTATTCTTTCTTTTCCCACTCTCCATTCTGTACAATGATATAACAATAGAGAAGAAAACAAGTTAAAGGTAACCCTAAGTTTTAAGTTCTAGGTTTAAAGTTCTAAGTTTGGTGTTTTAAATTTTAAGGTTAATAGATTACATATAGCTAAGTTAAAGCTATGTATAAGTTTGGAATAATTAAAAGTATTGCTAAACTGATTGACAACAGACATGATTTTTTCATGGTACAGTAAGATCATCTCTAAGTAATAAACAGTAGCAAATCATTGTAAATGGTAACGGTAGGGTACAAGCACCACAGAAAAAGGAACACTTGTTAGAAATAAAAGAATAACAGCTATGCAAAATGTGCTATATCAGATAATATGAAGCAGAACGTTTTGCAATGTAGGCCAAATGGTGCGGCCAAAGTAACTGTATATAATCATTTTATTTTGAATAAAGCGGAGTTTTTTTTTTTTGCTCCTTCCTTAGGCTTCTCGGTCCACCTCTCCTTCTGGCTAGCCATGGACCCCACCGACACCCTTGCCTCAACCCCTTCCACCTACCTCATTTTGCAGTCGTACCAGGAGTAGCCCAGTGTGTCCCTTCATCAGATGGGTCCCTCTCCTCCAAGGGGGAATGCGCCAGGGAGGACAACCAGCACACTACCTGTTCCGTCCCTGGGAGCTGCTGAGGTGGCTTTGGGGCCTCAGGGCACTCGCGGCAGCAGGAGCCAGCGGCCATCATCCGGCCAGTCGAGAAGCAGCCCCAGAGGAGACCATGGACTATTGATTAGAGTTGTCTGATAACTCCTCAAAGATGAGGCTGTAGTTAGCCATGAACCTCCCAAGGTTCATCATCTGCTGTAATTCTCACTGACAACCGACCTGGCAAGCCAGGAGCTGAACAGCCGGTCACCTTAGTTGGAGTGCCGACTGGCAGTTGTCGGGGTGGGAGTTCCACTGTGATTGGCAGAAAAGCAGGTGTGGGAAGCATCTACTGAATCTAGACTGGCAGGGCAATCACTGAGTCCTACCAGGGGACTGAAGGTCCTTGGGGTAGAACTCTACCCTGCCCCATGTTGTCCCAATTACTGCCAGAGGAAGTCCTTGTAGCATTGGTGCATCTTACAGGAATCCTCGTCCAGAGGGTTGTCCATGTTCCACTGGTGTCCTGACTTACGAAACACTGAATCTGTAACCATAACTTTGGCCACAAGGTGGTCGGAAAACCCAGAAAGGGAGTCTGTAGGGACTGTGTACTTCCAGACCAAGGGGACTGAAGGTCCTTAAGGCAGAACTCTACCCTGCCCCGCAATGTCCCAAATCCTGCCAGAGGAACTTCATGTAGCACCGGTGAATCTTCTGTTGATGCTTCTCCTCACCTGAGGATGAGGAGAATGAAGAATGTTGATGGAAGCACCTCCTGGCTGAGCATGATTGACAGCACAAATATCTCAACCACAAACTTGACCACCAACTGCCCATTCAATGGCAAGCACAGTCTTCTGGATGTTGGCTGTAAATACTGCGCCTGCCTACATTAAGCAACAAGGCCGTTGATGACCCAGCTAGTTGAAGGCTGGTCGCAAGCAGCGTCGACTTGAATCACCGATCAATATACGTCCTCCTGAGGGAGGACTGGGAGTATTGGGGTGTGCAGGCCAAGTCCTTGGCTTCATCCGACATCTTGATCAGATTGGGAAAAATCTTGAAAGCTTGGTCGACTGAAGTTGAGGTCATCTGGCTCATTGGTAGAGCCAAAGAGCCTTCTACCTGCCCAACCAGCCCCTCAGCAGAGGGGATCTTAACAGCCACTGAGTAGTTAGGCAAATCAAGAGACTGAGAGGACCGCAATCTCTCCCCGTCCTACAACCAGTAACAGTGGTGAGAAGATTTTTTTGTTTTGATCTTGGACCTAGAGCCAGCGTGGGTAAGGCTGTCCCCCACGATCTGGAAGGACCTGCAAATATCATGGTACTGGTATGTGAAGGTCCTTCTGACACTGGCCAAGGTGGGAACAGCACCAAGGCCAATGAGGTGCCCTGCTGCTGCCGCTTCCTCCTCATGGGTCACAAGCTGTGCCACAGACCCGGCAGCCACTTAGGCCTTTTTGCTACCCTTAGGATGATCCTTCGGATCCCATTTTGAAGGCTGACCCAGTGTGAGTTGGAGCTTTCTATCCTTGGGGGACTCAGGAAGCATGGAAAGAAATGCTGCACCCGGCCATGTCGTGTTGCCTGCCCAAGCAGTACACATGCGTATCGATGACCAACAACTTCTGATGGTACTGAAACACAGGTTACTCACCTGTAATAGTTCTTGTAGGAGTCGTATATGTTGTTCATCCACACTTATTGGCAGTGTCCTTTCCCTTTTAAGATGTGCCAGAAAGCCTTCGAGCTGGCTCCTCCCACCCACTTGGATGGTATATCCATCGGCTCCGCCCCGTTAACACCAGATCTTGCCTGCTGGGAGCAGAGGTTGTGCGCCTGAGCAAGGGGAGGTTGGGTGGATCTGTGTGGATGAACAACATATACCACTCCTAGAAAGTACAGTTATGTAAGAACTTACCATAACAGCAGATCTTCGGGAGAGGCTCTTGCAGTAGGTATTCACATATGGGACTAAGCCACCAGTCATCAGGACCCCCACAGAAAAATCTCTAGCTAGCAGTCTCTGGCGGGGGGACTGCCCCCACGTCACGTGACTGGTGTCATGCAACGTCGGTATAAAGGGGGGTCTCCCACGACTGCCTTCCAGTTCTTTCCCGCCAAAGGCCAAAAGAGACAAGACGAGAGAGAAGAGGATATTTCCCCCCATGGAAATGAAGCAAAGAAACTTAGGGGGATGGATGGTGGGAAGGTAATACCTACTGCAAAAGCCTCTCTCGAAGATCTACTGTTATGGTAAGCTCTTGCGTAACTGTACTATCTTACTTCAAGAGGGCTCTTGCAGTAGGTATTCACATATAGGACTGAGTCCCAAGCAGTCTGGAAAAAGGAAAAAAAACACTCGGGAGGTGGACTGTCATCCATAACAGAAAACCTTAGGGCTGAACAGGTCTCATGAGAGGAGACTTTGTAGGATGGCCAACCCGAAGCCTGCTCTACGGCGAGAGGCAATGGCTAAACTGTAATGTTTCGTGAAGGTATGGACAAAAGTCCAAGTTGCACCTGTACAGATGTCTGCTACTGACACATTCTTGAAACAAGCAGCAGAGGCAGCTACCCTTCTGGTGGAGTGACCTCTGACTTGACCCGGAAGGGTCTTGTTGTACTTGTCATAACAGAAAGTGATACAATTTGCCAACCATTTTGAGAGGCATTGCTTAGAAACTGCATTGCCTTCTCTTTTGTGAGTGAAAGAGACAAAGAGCTGATCAGTCTTCCTGAGATCCTTAGTCTGATTGGTGTAGTATCTCAGGATTTGTGAAACATCTAAAGTATGCAAGAGGTACTCCCCTTGATGGAGTGTTGCATAAAGAAAGCGGGTAGCTCAATGGATTGATTCAGCGTAGATTCAGCCACCATCTTATGGAGAAACTTAGGGTTGGTGCATAGAGCCACACATTCCTAGTGGAAAATCAAATACAGGATTTTACACATCAAGGCCTGCAGCTCAGAAATGAGCCGAGCAGAAGTGATGGCTACTAGGAAGAGCGTTTTCCAAGAGAGGAACTTTAAATCAGCTTCTGCTGCGGGCTCGAAGGGAGGCAGTGTGAGCTTCTCCAGGATGAAATTCAAGTCCCATGGAGGGGCAGGAATGTGAATGGGGGGTCTCAAGTAGAGAACCCCTTTAAGAAAAGTCTTAGAGACTTCCAACTGAGCGAAAGTCCTGTCTCCAAAGGGAATATGGTAGGCTGAAATAGCTGCCATATGGACCTTTAACAAGGAATGGCTGAGACACAGGTTGAAGAGGTGACGAATGTAGTCCAGGTCTTTGTTGGCTGGGCATGAGAAAGGCTCAGTCTTTAGAGTTAGTCCAGATGGAAAACCATTTCCACTTCATAGCGTAGGTGGACCTGGTGGAAGACTTCCTCGCCTCTACCAAAATATCCGCTACTAAAGAAGAGACTTCAAAGTGGGCTTTAGCTATGTCTGCAGGAGCCACGCATGGAGATGAAGGGATTTGAGGCCTGGATGAACAAGGGTCCCTTGATCCTGGGTCAGCAACTGTTGCGACAGAGGAAGAGGTGGTTCCTCTGAAAACTGTTGCAGAAGAGAGAACCAAATTTGCCTGGGCCAGAAGGAGGTGATGAGAATCATTCAAGCCCCTTCTGATCCGAGTTTGTTCAGAACCCTCGGAATCAAAGGAATGGGAGGAAAGGCATAAACAAATCTGTCCTTCCAACAGAGAGACAGAGTGTACCGCCAGAAAGCGTCTTGCCCTGTAGCGAGCAAGCAAAAGATGGGAGGTTTTGCATTTTTGGGGAGAGGCGAAGAGGTCTACCTGAGGTGTCCCCCACCGCCGAAAGATGTGATTTATGACCTGCTGATCTAACTCCCATTCATGAGACCTGGCTGAGGACTGACTGAGTTCGTCTGCCAGTGTGTTCTCCACTCCCAGAAAGTGAACTGCGGTCAGGTGAAGGTGGTGCTGGGCTGCCCAATACCAGACTCTCATTGCTTCCCGGCACAGGGGGTAGGAATGTGTTCCACCCTGTTTGTTGAGGTACCAGACTACCTACATGTTGTCTGATTGGATGAGGAGATGACTCGGAAGAATGTAGAGAAGAAGAGCCTGGAGAGCATAAAGGACTGCCCTAAGATTGAGCACATTTATGTGCAGATTTTGCTTGAACCTGGACCAGCTGCCCTGAGTCCTGTGAGACCCTAGAAGGGCACCCCAGTCCTCCCCTGATGCATCTGTTGTCAACATCTGGGAAGGAGAAGCAAAGAAGAAAGGAACTCCCAGACACAGGTTCTTCTGAACCATCCACCAGTGCAAGCCCTTGGTCATGGGATCCGATACTAGCACCTTTTGGTGTAGATCATCCATGGTCTGGTCCCATTGTGACCAAAGCATCCATTGAGAGATCCTCATATGGAGCTGAGCGAATGGGACTATCGGAATGGCAGCCGCCATTAGCCTGAGGAGGCAGAGGACTGACCTGGCTCTGACCCACCTGTGCTCGGACAAAAGATGAGCCTGATTCGGAAGGGTCTCAACCCTGTCGGGAGGCAAAAAAACTTTGCTTGTGGTCATGTCCAGTATCACCCTATAAATTGGAGGCGTTGGCAAAAGACCAAGTGGGACTTAGCCTGGTTGATGGTGATACCCAGGCTGGTAAAAACCTGCAGGATAATGGAAAGGGAGTGCAGGAGTTCCTCCCTGGACAGGGCCGCCAGGAGCTACTCATCCAGGTACGGGAATATCTGCATGCCTTGGGTATACAGGTGGGCCGCTACCACCGACAGGCATTTTGTAAACACTCGGGGAGCCAAGGAGAGACCAAATGGGAGGGCCTTGAATTGGTAGTGGTCCCCTGAAAACAAAAACGGAGGAATTTGCGATGGGAAGGGCATATGGGGATATGCAGGTACGCATCCTGCATGTCCAGAGTGCATAGCCACTGTCCTGGCCGGAGTAATGGTAGAAGACTCTGTAAGGAGAGCATTCTGAAGCGTTTGTACTCCACGAACATGTTCAGGGAGCTGAGGTCTAGAACTGGCCTCAAGTCTCCAGTCTTTTTTGGAACTAGGAAGAAATGGGAATAGTAACCCATCCCCCAAAGATGAGTGGGGACTAGCTCTATCGCTGTCTTCGACAGAAGGGAGATGATTTCCTCTAGAACCAGAGGAAGATGTTGCGGGGAGTAAGACAACTGAGGGGGTGGTTTTCGGGGAGGTTTCTGCAGAAACTCTATTGAGTATCCTACCAATATTAGTTGGAGCACCCAAGCGTCCGATGTTATCCTCTCCCAACCGGGCAGATGGGAAGAGAATCTCCCCCTTACCGGCTCCTCTGGAATGGACAGAGGGAGAGTCAGGAGGTGTGGGGCAATGCAGCAGCCGAGGCTCCTGTAGAGTTTTTGCTGGGGGGAAGTCTTGGTTGCTGGAGGGGCTCGACGTTTGTTAGCACGCTTTCCTTGAGGCTTTTGTTTTTGTCGGGTCTGGCAACGAAAAGGACATTGCTGCCCCTGAGGGGGTCTGTACAATTTTGGATGGACTTTAGTGCAGTGCCCTTCTCTTGCAGTTTGGTTATGGTGTCCTTGACATCACCCCAGAAACAGCACCGAACTCCTCAAGGGAGCATCCTGAATAGTGGACTGTACCTCAGGGACCAGTCCTGACACATGGAGCCAGGCATGACGCTGTAGGCCCACAGCAAAGGCCAAGCTCCTTCCAGCTTCCTTCCAGCTATGTCCACCGCATTATAAGTGGCATGAAGCATGTGCCTACAGGCTGAACGAGCGGAACGGACTAGGTCTCCCAGTTCCTGCTTGGTTTGTGAATCAGCCGGGGAGTCCAACTTGGATTCCGCCTGGCTAAGGATAGACTTCTGGAAATCCCCCATATGGCCAATGTAATTGAGGGCCCTGATGCCTATGGTGAAAGAGGAGAAGATCTTCTTCCCGTACTGATCATAAGCTGGGATTCCTTATCAGGCAGGGACGAGCATAGATGTTTAAGGTTGGTGGAGTGGCCATGGGCGGCGCTGAACAACCGAATCCGCCTTGGGGTGAAGACTGAGAAAGTCTATACCCTCCAGAGCCTGGTATAGCCTATCTGCCTTCCTCAGAAGTGGGGCTAGCGTGGAAGGTTGTTTCCAGATGGTGGAAACAAGATCGGCGTGAGGCTCTATCCAGGGTGGAATCAGTGTAGGAGCAGTCTCGGGCAGATCCAAATGAGCAGCGAGTTTCTTACGCTGTGGGTCTGGCTCCACTGATTTCCACTGGCGTGTTTCCTGAATCTTCCTTAAGAGCTCCAAAAAGGAAGGGTTCTCCAGAGGGGACTCTGGTAGATCACTCAGCCTTGGGCATTCTGGAGTATGGGGCTCGTCTAAATGGTCAGAGTGGTCGGACTCCGAATCCGAGTCAGATGTCTCTGAGGAAGAAGAAAAAGACTCCTCCCCGGGAGGGGGAGGAATGACCCTCTGGAAGCTCCCGCGCATGTCCTCCCACCTCGGGTGCCAGGTTCTCCCTGGTGTAGGTAAAGGGAGGAGTCTCCTCTCCGACGTAGGGGTCCGGAGTAGGGACCGGCGTTGGAGACAAACCTCCACCTCCTTGGTGAGCAGAGCCCTGGCCTCAGCCCAACAGGAAGCCATGGTCTCCTTCAGATCCACCGGCGACTATGGAGAGGGCAGCGGAGGTGGAGGCGCGGGATACAGGTAGTGTGGGTACCCGTAAAAGGAGTATCTGTAGCCCAGTGGCGGGAAGCCCAGCGTCGAGTATTTAGGCGTCGGGTACTGTGGCGCTGGGTAATGCGGCTTCGGGTACTGAGAAACCGGGTACTGTGGCACTGGGTATTGCAGTGTTGGGCATCCTGGTGCCACGGGCTCTGACGGAGCAGAAGGACATGGCAAAGGCCCTGCTGGTGGGCCATACAGAGGGAGCATCGGCCCCGCAGGCATCAAGCCCAGCATAGGTAAACTGTCGAGTGGGTCCAACGGTCCCGACGGAGAAACAGGTCTTCCATCGGGCAAAGGGACGCCGAAGGGCATCATCAGAACTGGCATCTGAGGGTCTGGCGTAGGAGGGGGGACCCCGACGGCAACGTCCCAAGGTCGTCGGTCTCAACTGGGGAAGGAGGTTGAAATCCCTGGGTGTAAACCGAGGGGATGCGGGGACCTCAGTAGGCAACAGGGTTATCCTCTGCAGACAGCCTGGGGCGTCAGACATGACAACAGGGTCTGGCACAGGCTTGTTGACCAGGCGGTCATCGCAGGAGCCGGCAGCCGTCTTATTGGCAGAGTCCAGGTGGGCATTGGGGGAGCCGGCATCCGACTTATCGGACTCCCTGTCTGAGGAAGGCCATGAAGGAGTGGGGGCCTTGTCAGAAGGGGGATGGGCTGGGTGATCACCCGAAGAGGTGAGTGACTTAGCAGCCCTGTCTGGGCGGGTGTCGGTGGGACCGATGTCCGACTTACTGGACCCACTTGAAACGAAAGGCCGTGAAGGAGAGCGGCCATAACAGGGCGAGGCCTCCTTTGCCCCGGGAGGCTTCCAAAGGGTCCAAGCGCGAGCCCACTGGGAGAGGCGACGCCTTCTTGGTAGCCACCAAGATGGCCATCGAGGAGTGATCCCCCGGAGGGGATGTTACCTTTAAGGTCGCGACTCCAGCCAAAGTCGCAGCTGCTGTGGAAGACGACACCCGCTCCTGGTGCTTCTCCTTGTCACGCTCATTTTTGTGGCCTTTGGGGGAAGTGGACGCCTGCCTAAGCTTCTTTAACTCTTTTTCCATGGAGGCCATTTTCTTCTTGAGGAGATGGGCTTCTAGGGACTGCTGCTTTCTCTTGCGGGTAGCCGAGTTGAACTTCTGGCAGTGCTGGCACTTCTCCACAGGGTGGTCGGGGCCTAGACAAAAGAGGCACAAGCAGTGGCTGTCCTTGTGTGGAAACTGGGAACCACACGAGTTGCACTTGTTTTTATGTGATTCGGAGGTCATCGGGGATGACATACACAGCAGATATAGTTGAAAATTGAAGAAATCGAGAACAAAAGGTCAAAAAAGTTGAACACTTTAGTACTGACGAGCACTGTTCTACCGCAAGGAACTTTCACAAGCCGAAGGTGGGAAAGAATTGGGGATGCGAGTGTGGGGGACCGCCCCTTTATACCGATGTCGCATGATGCCGGTCACCTGACATGGGGGCGGTCCCTCACCAGAGACTGCTAGCTAGCGATTTTTCCGTGGGGTCCTGACGCCTGGCAGCTTAGTCCTATATGTGAATACCTACTGCAAGAGCTCTCTCGAAGTAAGAGCTACTGTTATAGGTGAGTAACCTGTGTTTCTAGGGATGTGGATATGTTGTTCTATCCCCACTTGTTGGCAGACTCCTAGCAGTTCTCCAGGAGGAGGAGGGCAAGGCGCACACCCTCTACTTAAGAAACAGAAATTGGAGAAGTGAGGCCGCAAAACCAGCGTGACTCGAGGTCAAGGTGGTAATGGGAAATGAAGGTGTGTGCTGACTTCCAGGTAGCAGCCCTGCAGATTTCCTGGATAGGGAGGTGTCCCTAGAAGCAGCCATAGACGCAGCAGTATGACAGTTGGAATGAGTCCTTAGCTCTCTGGGAGGCTCCCTACCCACCAACCTATAGCAGAGATCAATGCAGGAAGTGATCCAACTGTCAATCGTCTGCTTGGCTGCAGGTCTGACAAGTGCAGCTTCAGTGTAGGTCACAAACAGCTGGCAAACCTTTCCCTGAACTCCAGTCGTGCACTCTTTGTAGTAACTGAGCACTCACCTCAGGTCTAGAGTATGGAGCCTGCGTTCTGCCTCCGAGGTGTGATTCGGGAAGAACACCGGAAGAGTCATCACCTGATTAAGGTGAAACTCTGACACAACCTTCAAGAGGAACTTTGGGTTGGGGTGCAGAACAACCTTGTCCCTGTGGAAGACCAGGTATGGAGACTCCACTGAAAGTACCTGGAGCTCACTGATCCTTCTGGGTGACATGATAGTTACCAGGAAGGCGGTCTTCCACGATAGGTGAGACATGTCACACCTGTACATCGGTCTGAATGGCATGTCCATGAGCTTTGCCAAAACCAGCAACAAGTCCTATGGTGTGGTGGTTCACGCACTGGAGGGGAAATGTGATCCGTACCGGGTCATAGTGTCATATGCATAACAGCGCATTATGCCGAATCCTGGACCTGTGCGCTCTCCATGTTGGACCCCCTGGAGTTACAATCCTTAGTTGGGGGGCCGGTGGGGGCACAGCCCCTGTAACGGGGTGTGTGGGTGCAGAGCCCCAACAGAAGAAAAATTACATGAAGCACGAAGATGAAGCACTTATGGCCTGTCAAAGCGTGGTTTCGACCCTGTGCCAATGTGATCTAAGCCTTTGAAAAAGAGCCAGACCATCTTCTCCTGTACCACCAACTGCTGACCAGCCCACGCGCGGTAAGCAGAGATGGCTGCCAGGTGCACCTTAAGAGTCGTCAACCAAAGTCCCCTTTTGGAGAGGGACCACAGGTAGTTCAAAATGCTGCCCACCGGACAGGACAAAGGGTCCAGCCCCTTGTCCTGACACCAAATGGAGAATCTCTTGCATTTCAAGGCATAGCGTTTTCTGGTCGATTCCTTTCTATATGCTTCTACCATGGTGAGGACATCTTCGGAGAGACCCAAAGCCTGGAACTCCAGCCAATCAAGAACCAGGCTGTCAGGTGCATGGATTGAAGGTCTGGGTGGAGAACCTTCCCCTGACTGATGGACAGCTGGTCCGGGCGGAGTGGAAGACACCTCAGGAGCCTGTTGCTGAGGAGATCAGGGTACCAAAATTGGCGTGGCCAATCCAGAGCCACCAGGATCACCTGTGCCTTGTCCCTCCTATCCTAGAGGAGCACCCTGTAAATCAAGGGTAGTGGAGGGAAGGCACGGAAGAGGCCTGGGGTCCAAAGCCTTGAGAAGGCATCCCCTTGCAGCAAGCCCTGCTGAGGGGGAGCGGACACAGAACAGCCTCAGCTTTGTGTTCTCCCTGGAGGTGAACAGGTCCAACTGAGGGGTGCCCCACTGGGAGAACAGACTGTGAATTACCTCCAGATGGAGAGACCACTCGTGAGACGCCTCGCTTACCCCGCTGAGGGCATCCACCAGCTAACTGGAGGCTCCTGCCACATGGATGGCTAGGAGATCCATCACCAGACTGTGCAAGAGGGTCCATACGTGCAGAGCTTCCTTGCACAAAGGCAGAGAGTGCATCCCACCCTGCTTGTTGAGGTAGTACATGGTCGTGGTGCTGTCCGTCTTGACTTGGACCACTTGACCCTGAACATATGGAGCGAATGCTGTCAGCGCCAGCCAAACTGCCCGGAGCTCCAGCAGGGTTGATGTGTCATCGGGAATCCTTGGGGTCCAGAGCCCATGGACTCTGTTTTCCCCCAGATGGGCACCCCAGCCCGTGAGGGAGGAGTCGGTCATCAGGATGACTGTTGACCCGGGGTGGACAAATGGGATCTCTTCCTGCAGATGCTCTGGGACTAGCCACCACTGCAGGGTGTCTCACATCTTCTGAGTCACAGTGACCAGCTGGTCGAAGTGACCTTTGCACTGAGACCACTGGCTGGCCAGCTCCCAATGCAGGAAGCGCATATTCCAAAACAGGCCCAATGGACCATGCTACAAAGTACAAAACACTTCATGAACTCCATAAAACATGACTTAAACTTGAGATGTAAGTGTAACGGCTAAAGATAGTAATTACATAAGGAAATCTGCATTTTATGAAATTTATTAAGCACATCAATGTCTCCCTATTTAAATGTTTGTCTGTGTGAACTAAAAGTATATCTATTGTCTGTATGAACTAATGTATTTTTATTAGAATGTTTGTCTGTGTGAACTAAACTTATTTAGTATTTGGATTTTCTGTGTTACTATTGTAGCAAATGTAAATTATGAAACAGGACCATCTTGAAAATTGGTCTTTGATCTAATGAAGTGTTAAAAGATCTTTCCTGTATAAAAATATTTACTACTACTACTAGTACATGCTGGTGCAGGCCGCCATGTAACCCAAAAGGTGCAGGAAGTCCCAGGCAGGGCGCAATTGCCCAACCTGAAATAATCTGGCAAAGGAGGAGAAAACCTCTGCCCTGTCCACTGGGAGCTGGGCTCTGGCTTGGCAAGAGTCGACCTCTGCCCCGATGAAGTTGATCACCTGTGTGGGCACGAGTTCCGACACAGCCTCATTGACCAGGAGGCCAAGGGAAGTGCAGGTCTGGAGGGCCAGATCCCTAGGCCACTCCACCTCCTGCCTGAAGGGACCTGCAATCAGCCAGTCATCCAGGTAGGGGTACACCTGGACCCCTCGGCACCTCAGGTAAGCTACCACCACTGCAATGCATTTGGTGAAGACTCTGGATGCCGAGGAGTGACCGAATGGCATGGCCCAGAACTCACAGAGGGTTCCATCGGCTTGAAAGCGGAGGAAACTTCAGTGGGACGGACAGATTGGGATGTGAAAGAATGCATCCTGAAGATCCAGGGAGCAAAACCACATGTTTTGCTCTAGAGATGGTATGATCTGAGACAGAGTTACCATCCTGAAGGTGCGCGACCTGAGGAACTTGTTCAGGTCGTGCAGATCTAGAATGAGGCAGCAGTCCCCCATCTGCTTTGGCACCAGAAAGTACCTGGAGACAAACCCTGGATGTTCTAGAGGATCCACTACTCTGACCAAGACCTCTTTGCGGAGGAGCTGGGCTATGTCATCTCTGAGAGCCGACTGAGTGTCTGCAGATACCAAGTCCTCCTGTGGGGCGTGGGCTCAGCTTGGAGGATACTGCCCAAATTCCAGAGGTGAGCCCTGACCGCCCACTTCAAAAACCCACCTGTCTGTGGTGACAGTGGACCAGGTGGAAAGGAAGTGGTGGAACCGGACTCCCACAGGAGGACCCAGGGGAAGCGTGACGGGTATGAGGGTGGCACCTTCCATCCTGTCACTGAGCAGGCTTGGAGGAGGAGGACCCGGCTGAGGAGCCACCGGGTCCCTTCCCTCCGGACTTACAGACCACCAAGACCACTGACTTGGGCCTAGGTCACCAGGATTGAGCCTGCTGGCCAGTCTGATGCTGGCCAGTTTTGCCACAGGAGTGCAGGACTGAAAGGGCTTTCACTTCTGCTGCCTGGAGCCTTTGGGATCCTTCTATGTGGATGTTATGGAGTCCAAGGTGGCACTGGACTTCTCAATGCACCGGAGGTGACCCTCCACACTGGGCCCAACTGAGCGTCAAAACACAGAGTTGGCCACCAGTCCCTTGGCCGAGGGGTGCTCCATGAAACCCGCGAGGGTACCGATGGGCACCCCATACTTGTGGGCCATCCAGACAGGGGGCGCAGGACGTGGGGCACTGCCAAAGTTCCAGGGCTGGGCTGAAAATGGTCTCAGCCACTGGGAAAGCCTCTGATGGAGAGTCCCCTTTGCCCAGAATCTCTGTAAGGGGATAGCGAGCCCACTTCTGAACGGGCTCCAGTTTCATCCCTGTGGACTCAGAGATGAAGCGGAGGATGCCCAGGAAGGAAGTGGGCCCTTCCTCCGACGAGAGAACCCCCATGGACTCCTCGCCAACTGGATGGGAGTGCAGTGAGGAGTCCGTATAAAGCGGCCGACCGCCCATGTCACCTTCAACCCTCTGCAGGTGGTCAGGTGCGAAGGTGACTGACAGCCAATGGGGAAGTCCCTTGGCCAGCTGAGACTCCTTAGTCGGAGCACCGGTCGATGGCCGGTTGGGCGGCGGCTCCACCACGATCAGTGCAGAGGCTGGCTTCGGCCGATCGAAGATAGTCTTGACCGGCTCCACTGGGGGAGAGATGGTCTCAACCGATCCCACAGGGAGAGTTGCTGGCCTCTCGGACGACAGCCAAGTGATGGTGGTGTGGGAATTGGGGTCAGCTTCGTACTGGCCAGCACCAACAGTTGCCACATGAGGTCTTCATAGCTTCGACGCAACTTGTGCTGAAGCCTCTCTTCATCCGAGGAAGATGAGGAATAATGGTGGTGCCACTTCCCATGGTGCTGAGAGTGCCAATTACGGCGGGAGCTGCTCAACCCACTGGAGGAGGACCTCGACCTCGGCTGATGGGATTACTGACAGAAATCTCAGAGGGAGCCAGGGAATGCTGCGGCTCCTCCTCATCTGGGTCCGTGACTGGAAGGTTCTGCTCAGTGGACTGAACAGCCCCTTCTAAGGTCACAGGCAGGGCCGGAATCCTGAAGAGAGAATTGTTGGCCTCTTCAGACAAAAGCTAGTCGATAGGGTCAAGAAAAATCTCATACACATCATCAGCCGGCATCTCGACCAACTGGCCCGATGGGGTCTCTGTGAAGCCAGTGGCCAAGGCAGCGGTTTCAACAGTGGTCAAAAACCTGAGAGTCAAGAGACCGATAACGTTCCCGGTCCCATGAACGTCGATGATGAGTCTCCTCTTTCTCTGACTCGTTCTTCTCCTTGCGAGAGTGGGAGCTGGGAGATCCAGAAGGACCCTGACCCTTAGTCGGGAGGGACTGGCACAGCTCCTTGAAGGAGCCCAAAAAAGTGGAGCCTAATTGGAACGGCACGAAGGCAGAAGCCAAGGAGGACTGAGCAGCATCCAGAGCCGCCTCCTCCTCAAAGGCCGCAAGCTGTTCCAGCTGCTCGGCAGACCCTGCAGCCATGGAGACCACCCAGTGGGCATCTTTAGACTTGACCATCGAATGCCATTTTTCCAGACAGCCCAACTTAAGGCGGGTGAGGTGATCCTCAAGGACCGTCGCTTGAAAAAAGACTGACAAATGTAGACTCACATGGTGTAGGGGTCGGTACGCAACATCTTCTTCCTGCATGGGCAGTGGGAAAATCCAGGCATGGACATGTCATCCATGGTGGTCAGAAGCTCGAAAACGAAAACCTAAATGGTAACAAAGTTTTATAGAAAAGCAATCCAAATGGATCAAAACACTAGGACCTACAACACGGGAGAGCAAAGGAGGGAACCTGTTTCTTCCAGTGGAAAGGAAGATCTGGCATCATGGGGCAGAGTCAAGGGATATACCACCCGGGTGGGTGGGAGGAGCCAGCTTAAAGACTTTACAGCGCATCTTAAAGGGGAAAGGACACTGCCAACAAATGTGGATAGAACATATCTACATCCCTAGAAAGCAAAATTTAAATCCAGGTTTCTTGCTATCCAGCACTGGTCCAGAGATGGAATTAAAAGGACTGTGAAACAACAGTAGAATAGCATCAAAAACTTTGAAAGTAAGGGTTCACCTGTGGTGTAGAGAAAATCCTAAGCAGACTGAACTGCTCCAATCAGAGGGGGCTTTGGTCATTTGATTTGCAAGAAACCCGTCAGCATCAGCTGATCATCTTTCAACATCAGGAGCCTGTCAGCCAGGCAAACCTGGTAAACCCTGTAAAAAGGAAAAACGTCCATCGATGTCTGTTGCAGCTGCCGCCAGGCCTGTAACTGCCACCACCCCCCAGCCCAACCAGTGTTATTATTACGGCATGGGGTGCCCAATCCCCTATCGCGGCTGCTACCTCCCCCAACCCTGCCTGTTTTAGTTATGCAGCACCGGGAAGCCCACCCCAGTGCTGCCAACAACACTGACACTGGGGTGCCCAATCCCCCAGTGTCGCCACCTGTAATAAAGAAAAACTGTCCTCATTGTTTTATTCTTTTTTTTAAACCTGCAAAAAGAAACCATCCATCGATGTCTGTTGTGCTGTTATTCACCCAACCCCTCCCACTCACCCCCCCAAGCCCTTACTTACTCACTCACTGGAGGTTCAACACCGTAATCCTCTCTGGATCGCAGACTCTACACTGTATTTCAGTGAGGTTTTGAACTTAGACATAGCTTAACTTGAACTTTGGCATAGCTTGGCCATTTTTGAATATTTGTCACTCAAATTTTCAACATGCCTTTTTTGGGACCCACCTCATGAATAATGGCAGTGAAATTAGGCAAATCTGTCCTAAAAGGTGATTTTGTGGTTGCTGCAAGAAATCACCTTTCAGGGCAGGAGTTGAAACTTTTCTCCACCTTTATTCATGAGGTGGGGTCATAAGAAGGTTATGTTGAAAATTTGGCATAAAAATATTTAAAAACAACAAAGTTATGAGCCTACACTGAAATTTGCAATGCAGGCTCGTGAATTTGATAATTTTCAATATTTTGACCCCAAATTTTCGAGACAGCCATTTTTTTCACAGTACCTCATGAATGTGAGAGCTGTAATTTTTCAAATCCTGGCCAAAATGTGTTTTTGCACCTGTGGAGCGGAATGATGTTTTGGTGGTGCAGAATGACATTTTGTCGGGAATTTGAACATTTTCACCAATCAGGTTCATTAGGTGGTGTAATAAAAAGGCTATGGTGAAAATTTGGTGTACAAATATGGTAAAATGCCCAGGTTATGACTGAATACTACACTATTTAAGTGTTCACTCATAACTTCGTTAATTAAGCAATAAACCATGACAGGGTGAAACAGAATCATAGACTTTGACGGCAGACTAGGACCGCTTGGCCCACTCAGTCTGCCCATTTCCCTACCTGTGGATAAGCTGCAGATCCTAGTTAACCAACAGCCTACTTCTTCCTACCCCCCACCAGAATTGCCTTATGTCTGTCCCATGCATTCTTGAATTCCCCCACTGTTTTTGACCCCACAACCTCCTCAGGAAGGCGGTTCCATGCGTCCACCACTCTCTCCGTGAAAAAATATTCCCTCACACTGCCCCGAGCCATCCCCCCTCTATCTTCAAATTGTGCCTCTTGTTCTTGCACATCTCTTTTTCTGAACGATGCTCCCCTCTTGGACTTTGTTGTATCCCTTGAGGTACTTGAAAGTTTCTATCATGTCCCCCCTCTCCCTCCTCTCCTCGAGGGTATATACATATTAAGCTCTTTTAGTCTCTCTTCGTTTGGCTTCTGTTGCAGACCCTGCACCATTTTAGTTGCCCACCTCTGGACCACCTCATTCTTGTCTATGTCCTTGGGGAGATGGGGTCTCCAGAACTGCATGCAGTACTCCAGATGGGGTCTCACCAACTGTCTGTACACAAGGATAACAACTTCCTATTTTCTACTGATGATGCCTCTCCCTGCATCCCAGTATCCCCCAGCCCTCTTTACTGCCTTCTCACGTTGCTTGCCTACCTTAAGGTAGACTGATACGACTACCCCCAGGTCCCTTTCCATTTTTGTTGTTGTTAGTAACCCCCACTGTGTACTCTTCACCTGGGTTTTTATTTCCCAGGTTCACTGTTTTGCACTTCTTTGCATTGAATCTAAACTGCCATACTTTTGACCATTCCTCCAACCTTGCCAAATCCATTCTCATCTCCCCTTAAAAAAAAAATCTAGTTTTCTTTAATTGTTTGTCAGGAAAAAGTGAAGGGGGACATTGTATAATCATAATAAACCACTCCATGGTGTGGATTATGCTGGGATTTACCCATGCCTGGTGTGGTTCAGTCATGAGGCCACAGTCATTAGTTTACTAAAAGAGAGAGTCTGCGGGGTTCAGATTTTTTTTGGTTTTTTTTTTAACAGACAGCTTTTAGCCTGACAGTTGCTACCCTTACTTCCTGAGAGCGTGCGAGGCTTCAGTTTTTTAGACTCAAGTCTACTGCCTTCCCACAGCCTCCTACAGCACACATATATACACAGATTTTATTTTGTTTTTTCAAGATAGGACTGTGTGATTTAGCATGCTTCCTACGATAAAGAACTGCCGTCAGAGTCTGTTTCTGGAGTTACTGTGCTTTTCTGGTGGAGAGGAAGTAATGCTCCCACTTGTCATTTTTTTTCTTTTTTTTTGAGGGGGGGTCCATTACAGTGTCTGGGAGACCGTGTAAAAGTACTTTTAAGGATACTGTGGAACTGGGATCATGTACTGTGGGAGCTGCCACCTGAAGATCTCTTATAGGACCAAGTACTCGCAACGGAGGTTAGAGGGAGTGAGTGTCTGAAGAGCGAGTCGGCACCGGAACTGAGGCAGGAGGGAGCAATCATCATCATCAGTGAAAGTACTGTTAATTTTATACTATTTTTCTCTTGAGTTGTTTTGGGAGGTGTCTATCACTACAAAAGAGTGGTTCATGTTTGAATTTTGGGTTTACCACTGCGGTTCAGCGGCAAACCAACATGGTGGTTTATCGGCTGTCATGTTTGGGTGGTCTGAATGATTTTTAGAAAGGGGGCGATTACAGATGTAGCTGACTGGCACCTTTTGCACCAGTTACACCAGGATTTACCACAACTGAAAGGTGCCAGTCAGCCAATCAGGTTTTAGCTTTCTCAGAATCCACTGTATAATTTTCAATATTTTGACTCAAAACTTTCAACATAGCCATTTTTCCATACCACCTCATAAATGTGATATGTAATGAATCCTAAAACAAGCATCTTCAAAAGTTGGGGTCAAAATAAAAAAAAAAAAAAAAATTGTTTAACAAGCATCAAACATTCAGCATTGACAAATGCCTGTTATGTTTCTGTGGTATGAATTCTGTTGCAAATGTGACTGTCTAGTCTGGATTTCCAGTTAGTTGGCTGTCTCGTGGGGTCTCACTTGGTCTCCAGAAAGCTTTTCCCACTCTGCAGGGTGATATTACTTGGAAAACAAACTATTACCGATTTTCAATGCCTTTTTTTTTTAATCATGACATACTTTTTCCCGCAGCTTGATCAGCAATCGTCCAGCTGCCATCCTCTTGCATCCCTCTGAACCTCAGCAGGCCAACGCTACTTGGGCTGGCACACACACACACAGTGTCCACGGGGGGGTCCCCTACACCCCCCACCATGTCTGGATCCAACCCGAGTGCAGCTCCTCCAGGTCTGTGGGTGCAGAAGCAGGGCCATCAAGCTGCCACGTCCAACCGCCATTTTCCTCTGTTTTTCTTCCCCTCTGGTGTATGGACATGCAACGATGTCAAAGGCACAACATGTCGACATCTGCCCTACTCCGGCCCCCTAGATGAACCACACCTGTAGTGCTTCCGATTCCCATCGGGGGCCACTGCAGAGCGATGCAAGCCACAAACAATCCCCAGAGAGAGAAGAGCAGTCCATCAGATGCTCAATCCTCTTCCTCCCTGACCTACCCCCGACGACCCATGCTCATTCACAAACCCAGGTCACGTGCATGGCGTGAGGTGTGGTGTCCAGCACCTCAACCCTCAGTGCCACCAGGACGGTTATTTCCAGTGCTTCTAATTTAAAGTCTGAGTGAGTACAATTTTTTCATACTCAGCGCATTTCACCTAGTGGAGTATTTTGCAATGTGCTTCACAGCACACGACTCCCACAATGTAGCAAGTTGTTCTAGTCCATATTCTGTAAGTGACATTTTTCTCAATACTTTGTCTGTTTTTGTCAAACGAATATTGATAGACAATAAGTAAAAAGTTCTTGACTTAATTTGTAGTCTCTGTGTCTTATTAAACTATTGCTTTTATCCATGGCACTTTTTTTCTATTTGACATTTAGTTTTTTCACGTTGGGTGATTTATAATGATTTGTTTTTGTTACACATTTGGGTCTTTTAGCTTCCTTGTGTCAGTTTTGCTTTCTAATACAATGTGGAAACAAGGTTTTGACACAGAAAATAACATTTGATATTATATATATATATATATATATATATATATATATATATTAGAGGCAAAAACTCAGTTTAATGCATTAGTTAGGGTTGTTCCACAGTGACAAAAGCGAGGAAATTCAGCGTTAGAGTTGAAAGCCCCTTGGACCCCACCCCAACTGGCATCAGGGTGTGCTTGTTGCCGGCCCAACTCTCACCCATTAGATGTGTGAAGAAGCAGAGATATAGGAGAATGGGGTGAGAGTTAGACGGACAACCCCAACGCGCACCCGATGCCGTTAGTGGGGCGGGGTCCAAGGGGGCTAACCCTAACACAGAATTTCTCGCTTTTGTTGCTGTGGAACAACCCTAACTAATGCGTTAAACTGAGTTGTTTGCCTCTAATTTCCTCTTTTGAGAATGATAATGAAATAGTGAATGTAATGTGGCGGCGGGCGCGGGGCCCATAGCGTGATGTCTTGTCATAGTAACAAGGTGCCATAGCGCAAATGGTAATGCGCATGGTGACGCAGCAAAAACACAAAGATAAACAGTACTGTAGACACAGATGGTTAAAATAATGCAAATGCAAGCGCAAATGAAAACGCAAAAGGCTACGCACATGGTGCCATAGACGGGAACAGTAAGTGAAACAGGTACGGAACCGCAAGCAGAAGCGGTAAGGGTAACAGTAATGTAAGCGCACAGGTTGGTTTTCCCCAAAAGCTGTATAGAGAAAAACAGTGAGTACCAAGAATGTATGCATAATAATGGGTCTCAGAGCAGAAAATGAGGAGTTGGAATACAAAATTGCTTATATTTCAGGAACCGTACGAAGTAGAAAAATTTTTTTTTAAAGTCATATGATTTATGACTTTCATGGCTAGTTTTGTACTTAGCCCACATTAGGGGGCTAAGCATATTTCCGATGAAAAGTCCGTATCTCACACCGTTTCCAAAATACGGGCCCTGAAAGGTGCGTCGAACGCCGAATGTTATTCTATGGGAAAAAAAGAGAAGTTCGGAGTGCCATAACTTTGGCTCCCTGTAATATTTTTTCACCAAACCACAGACAGGCACATCTGTGGTATGTTGCCTTTCTTCCCTCCAAATTTCAGCCCAAAAGGCCAAACCGTTATTTTACAGCAGAGCGGCAAAGGATTCCTGTAATGTATAATGTTATCCTATGGGAAAAAGCATCAACTTTGGAGTGCCGTAACTTTGCCGCCCTGTAATATTTTTTCACCGAAACACTGAAAGGCACATCTGTGAGATGTTGGCTGCGTTCCTTCCAAATTTCAGCCCAAAAGACCAAACTATTCTTTTGCAGCAGGGTGGCAAAGAACTGCTGTCATTTTCCCACAGCCTGGAAAAGTACTATCGAACTTTCGAAAACTTTCGCAAATTCATGCGA
The DNA here is from genome assembly GCA_016271365.2 of Neoceratodus forsteri. Classification (NCBI taxonomy): domain Eukaryota; kingdom Metazoa; phylum Chordata; order Ceratodontiformes; family Ceratodontidae; genus Neoceratodus; species Neoceratodus forsteri. The sequence goes on from CM057449.1 coordinate 1,738,640,124, forward strand.
CACTGTCGCAAATGAGAAAGTACTTTGTGAAAGTACTTTTTCCAGAAATTTGAAAAACATATTTCTGGGGTGTTTTACCCCAAAATAAAGACATGCCTAGCACCCTCAGGGCCCGACTAGGTGAACACAAAAATAATTAGGTTGCTAGAGGGTCCCAGATTTAAATGGCAAGCATTTTTCTGATGACCAACTGAAAACAAAATGGTGGATTTGCGACAGTAAAAGGGCCATTTGCCAAAGTAAAAACTGCATTTGCGACACTGTCGCACTTCTGATAACTTTTCCCATTGACTTATAATGGGAAATTGTTTTTTGAATAACTTTTGAACCGTTTAATATTTTTTCACGAAATCTTCAAAAGGCACATCGGGGACCCCGGCTGCACGTTTCCTGAAGACTTTGGACTGGTCGTGCAAACCATGCGACCTGTAGAGACGAGCGAAGAATTCCAAAAAAGCATTTAAACGCGCGCGCAGATCACGCTTAATAACTCCGCAGCTGTATATCCGAACAATACAAAAGTTGGCAGATCCCAAGATGTATGGTTCTTGATCATGTATTCCAAATTTCAGGCAAATCTGTTGAACGGCTGCAAAGTTATTGAGGTGCAAAAGTTTAGGTTTAACATGTAAATGGCTCCTGAACCCTAACTATGACCATAATAATTATATATATATATATATGTATATATATTTTAATTTCTTTTAATTCTAGCATTTATGACTACTGGCCTCCATAGTTGTATTCATATTATTAATGACCAGAGGGTCTATGGATTAGATTGACTTTGGTTATAAGCTGTACTGACATCAGGATGGCCAGCTTAAATTTCGTAAATCACATGCTTAGAAGATTTATGGGACCACTCTGGTGTCCTTTCTTGAGTGCGTTGTGTGGTGAATATTTAAATTTAGGAGCAGGCATGCTCTTCCAGCAGTACCAGGCTTTACCGGAGTTTGTCCCCCACCTTTTGTGGTGAATTCAAGGTCTTGTACAAAGAGAGGATTACCTCTCTTGATCTGCTCCTTGTGCCCTCCCAATGCATCCCAGTAAGGCCCCCCACAAAGTACTACAAATCCGCTCATACAAATCTCTGGACCTCACCCCTCTCCATCAAGACCTAATTCTCAGCTGGCCCAGTGTCGCTGAGGGTTGAGGCGCTGGGTGCCACACCTTGCACCACGCCAGCAACCCAGGATCGGGAATGGACTCAGGTCGTTTGCAGGAGAGGGAGGGAATCAAGCATCTGGAGGACTGCTATCCCCTCCCGGGGTGGGTTCCAGGGTATGCCTTGCTCCATAGTGGCCCCTCGTGGAGATCGGGGACCCTACAGGTAGTGAGGCTTGACGCAATGTTGGGGACGGAGCAGCAGCGGATGGCTGCATGTTAGGTGCACTGCCGTCATTGTATGTCCATGCTCCGGGGAGCAACTTGAAAAAGGAAAAACTCTGGTGGCCTAATGGAGGCGAAGGAGACCTAGAGTCTCAGGTGTCATCCTTTGTTCATACCAGTTTCTATCATCTGAGGAATATCGCCAGGATAAAGCCCCAAGTTCCATCCCTGACCTCCCTACCCTGGTTCACACCTTTGTGATGTCTAGGCTTGACTACTGTAATACACTCTATCTCGGGGTCTTTGGAGCTACCCTCTGCCAGCTGCAGCTGATGCAGAGCGCAGCTGCCAGATTGCTGATGGGGCAATATAAGTACTGTCACATCACTCCGGTGCTGCGTGAACTGCACTGGCTGCCGGTCAGGTGGAGGGTCCTCTTTAAGGTGGGTCTGCTCACCTTTAAGGCCCTACATGGCCTGGACCCTGGTTACCTGAAGGACCTTCTCACACCTGTTGTCTTGGCCAGCTCCTCTGCTCCTCTTCTAGGGCCTCCTTGTGATTCCCAGGACGAGGTTAAAACAGCTGGTGACAGAGCGTTTAGTGTCACAGCCTGCAGATTGTGGAATCTGCTGTCTCCAGCTGTGGAGAGGCCCTTTCTGTTGAGGTTTTCAAAGCCTGCCTCAAGGCTTTCTGTATAATCAGGCCTTCCCAGACTCTGATTTATAATTTTATCTGCTGTCTGACTTTTGTGTCTATGTTTATCCCTGGCTATATAGTTAGTCCTAATTATCGATTGCTCAGCACACTATTTATAACAATTTTATAATAGTGAGTTTTAGTGTAGAACATTTATTATTAGATTTTATATTGTGGTGTTATTTAATTTATTTTATACTGTCATTGTTATTGTATGTGATTCTAATTGTTCAGCGCCCAGAGCCTCCAGAATGGGCGTCTTTTGAAATAAAATTTGCCTTGCCTTGCCTAGAGACCTGCCCATATCACGACACCGGACCTGCCTCCACAGATCTCCCACTCTACCAGTCCCCACGGCTGTCCCTCTAATTACAGAAAAGGCCGCCAAGGGTGGGTCCTCTCCTGGGGGGTGATCACAGGGAGCTGGACAAGTCATGGGGCTGAGTGGAGACAGCCTGGATAGAGACCAGCAAGAGGAGGTTTCAGGCAGGAAGTAGAGGCTGTGTCAAGCGGTACCCTAGAGAGATACCCTGGGTCCCCAGTAAATAAAACTGAATTAAAAAATAAAAGACCTAACTCTCACTGACTGGTCCCTGTTAGCTTCAGCAAAGACAGTTGACAAAGGTCTGAATATTTTACTGCTTTCTTACTACCTGGAATCAACATGCCTCTTTAAAATGTGCCCAAGTACATGGAAACCACCTACCATGGGTCACCCCTGAATTACTGGCCTGTCAACGCACCCATGACCAAGCCATGGCAGACCCACAGAATTTTCAAACTACCTGAGGACTTTGAAAAATACCATGCCCTTAGAAACTCCTGCACTAAATCTATCCATCTGGTAAAGGCCGAATACTTCAGGCACATGTTCCAATCTAATATAAATAATCCCTCTAAATTCTGGAAGGTTGTCCACTCCCTAGTCTCTACTCCAACAAGGCCTCCAACTCCACTCATCAAAGAAAATAGCTCTCTAATAACTGACCACCCTAATGTCACTGCCGAATTCAACACATACTTTATGTCCTGTGCCTCCGCTCTCCTGTCTTCTTTCCCCCACCAGCTACCACCCACATCCCTACAACATCTCCCCTACCAGAAACATTTTCTTTCTTGCATCTATCCCCAGACAACACCCTAAATGTTGTCCTTACTCTCAACCCAACTAAGGGTGGCTCGTCTGATGGACTTGACTCTATGCTATTATACCTGGTGGCCCCAGCCATCTCTGCTCCCCTGTCTGTTCTGCTAAACCTCTCCTTCTCGCCAGCACCCGTCCCCAAAGCCTTGAAGCATGCCATCTTTCTTCCCCTTCCAAAGAGCGGTGACTCACCTTACTGGGAAATTACCGCCCCATATCACTATTACCTATTCTGGCCAAATTACAGGAGCACCTGGTTCTCTCTCAACTCTCCTCCTTTCTCTCTGACTCCTGCTTTTTCACACCTTTCCAATCTGGATTTAGGAAAAACCACTCAACCACCACCTCCCTACTTAGGCTCACCGATTCCATCCTCCAGGGATGGTCAATGGCCTAATTATATCTGTCGACCTCGCCAAGGCTTTCAACACAGTCTCCCATACCCTCTTTCTAAACACCCTCACCTCAGCACGCCTATCTGCCTCTGCCACTGCCACAATCTGGTTTAGTGCATATTTAGTAGGCAGGATTGAATCGGTCCGGCTAGCTGACTCCATATCCCCTCCTCTACAAATTAGCACCAGAGTTCCACGGGGGTCTGTGCTTGGACCAGTATTATTCTCTATCTTCCTAAATGACCTCCCATCAGTATGTACTTCATCCTTCATTCACATGTATGCTGATGATACTGTCCTTTATGCCTCTGGCCAGTCCCCCTCAGATGTAGCAGTCAATCTTCAGCATGATTTCGACAAAGTTCAGTGCTGGCTAAGCTCGCATCAAGTATTCCTTAATGACAAGAAAACAGTCTCCATGACCTTCGGCACTAGGCAGAGACTCTCAAGGCTTCCTTCCCTGCCCTCCTTCCATACCCTTGATGGGACTACCCTAGAGGACACCTCCTCTTTTAGATATCTTGAGGTTTGGCTCGACCAACACCTCAACTTTTCTGGTCACGTGGATGCCATCTTGAAAAAACTGTGACTCCTTTGAGGATGGGGATAAACTACAGGAAGAAATTAACAAGTTGGGTGATCAATCAGGCTCCTGAGGTCTAAGATTCAAGGTAGCCAAATGTAAGGTGCTACACTTGGGTAGGAAAATAGAAGTAGGGCTCACACACTGTGTGGGGTTCCTGTTTCTGCAGAGAAGGAGAAAAAGGATCTGTGGGTCATAATAGACAAAGGGATGAAGCATTATAAATTGTATGTAGCCACCATCAAGAGGGCTAGGAGAATGCTGGGGAACATCAAAAGTGGCAAACAGCATACCGGGGAAGTCATCTTGCCTCTTTACAAAGCTCTGGTCAGGCCTCATCTGGAGTACTGCATGCAGTCAGGGGCTCCCTGATTCAAAAAGGACACTGAGACCATGGAGAGGGTGCAACACAGGGCCACCAAGACGATCTGGGGTATAGAAGACAAAAGCTATGAGGAAAGTCTGGTGGTCCGTAACATGTTCACACTGGAGGAGAGGAGGCATGATCCCAGTTTTCCACCTACTCAAGGGTATCAACAAGATAAAACAGACCAGAATAACTGATCTGGTGTCCTCCAACAGGACACAAGCACATGCCCAGAAGCTCAGAGGTGGTACATTCAGTGGTAATGTTAGGAAGCACTTCTCCCAGACGCTGGTGAACCTGTGGAATAGCTTACTGGTGGAGAAAGTGGACATGAAGACAGTACAGGCCTTCAAAGTAAGCCTGGACACATTTCTGCTTATTGTGGGAATCAGTGAATACCCTAAGTAATAGAGTGGTTAGGGAGAAAACCCCTTTAAGTTACTACATGTTTATATGGCATACTTATTCATACCTGTCTATAAAGCAGGGAGGCACGTGATGGACCTAGAGTCTCTTCTGACCTTAAAGGGAACATTCACGCAAAGTGGCCATCACAGATTGAAAGCCCATGGGAGGTTCATTTAAACATGGCATCAGGCTTCCTGGAGTTGGCAGCAGTCATGAGATACAGATGCCTAAGTCTGTTCAACATTGATAATACACTGCCACCATTTTAGGGAACCTTGTGATGTCACGCAAGAATAAGCTGTGCATGACTGACTACATATACTGTAATTGAGCATAGTTTGTTTCTCCACAACATCACAATGTTCCCTAAAATTGTGGCAGTGTAGTATAACTACAGAACAGGCTTAGCCATCTATATTTCAGGACTGCTTTCAACTATAGGTGACCCAAAAACCTTGCTTATTAGAACTTTTCATGGGCCCTTAAGCCGTGATGGCCATGATACATAAATGTTGCCATTTAAATTATCTTAACATGTTAAGAGTAGATGTGTCAGGACAGCGGAAGCACACATTTCTGATGGCAAACAATTCAACACCACGCCGAGATGTTTAGTTTTACAGGGGTGATAGAGGAAAGAAAGTAGGAAATTTTAAAAGCTTCAAAACCAAATATTTGCCTTCAGGTATTAAATACAATGGAAAGAAAAAAGGGTATGTTTATATTTTTGGTTGTGCCAACTGGTAAGTATGCAGTTGTAGAGATTTTTGTTTTGCAATACTGCTACTTTCAGTGGTAATCTGTCCACCTCTGTGGTTTTTCAGATGAATGTTAGAGATCCCATGACACTAACTGTCCTGCTCCCTCTTGCAATAAAATGAATCCTGATGTAATTTCCATGATTGTGAGTTGGCTGTTGTTGTTCTATCTGCAGTTTTACAGTCACTGCACCACCGTGTATGTATTTTGAGACAGTGTGTATGAAAGACAATGTAACAGATGAGTAGAACTGACAGTTACTCTTAATTTTTCTTCCTCAAAAATTAAAAAAATAATACTGCATATGACTTGTGTCTCTGTACAAGAAGTCCTTGCAAACCCAAAGCTAGGACTGCAGCAAATACTGGACTGGGAAGTGGGCAAGTGATGCCCTACTGGATGCATTCATTATCCTTCAGATGAGATCTTAAACTGAAGTCACCTCTGCCAGTTTCTGGTGGTTGTTTAGAAGAAAGCTTGAGATCTTAAAGCACTGTTCGTACACAAAAGAGGATATCCCTCATATCCCAGCTACCATTTCTCCTTTCAATGAAGCGGGTATTAATCTAAATAGCCAAAACTGTGCTGTAAACTACAATTGCACACAGCCAGAACTTACTGGTCCCCCTCCCTGCATACAATAACTGTGCTACCATAATCCAACTCATTACTTTGAAAAGTGCTTTGAGATACTGTATTTTGATCTGAAATTAAATATTATATATATTCTTTACAAAAAATGTTGTTAATGCACCAGTTAGGATTCAAGTTAATGCCACAAAGTAGCGAAAAGTGGTGTTAGGTTTTCCAACCCAAATTCCGCAACCCCAAAGTAGCAAAAGGAAAAAACACTAGGGTTTGGAGTCTCTGGAGTCTTGGCGAATCAGTGGTGGGGTCTTCCTGGGGGTTGTCAATCCAAATGGTCACCTCTTCCCCCCATCTTGTAGCCTCCTGTCTGAAGCACAAGGTACAGCTCTATGCCAGTGTCTCATACTGATACACCCTTCAAAGGTAGAGAAGTATGAAGCACAACATGTTGCCAGTACAATGTGTTGTAGCTTTCTTCATGCAGGGCCCTGCGTGAAGAAAGGTGATCACATCTGACCTTGTTTGCTAAGGGAACAGGGTGGGCATTAGGGTCGACAACCCCAAGGAAGACCTCACCACTAATTCACCAAGACTCCAGAGACCCAAAATCCTAACAATTTTTCCTTCTGTGGATTGGGGTGGAGGTGGGGAGTTAGGGTTGGAAACCCTAATGCCACATTTCCCTACTTTTGTGGTATTAACTTGAACCACAACTGGTGCATTAACAAAGTTTTTTGTAAAGAATTTCCTTTCTTTTTGAGATAGTGGAATTTTATCCTCATTCATGCAGGTCCCTTCAGGACCTGTGTGATGAGTTGCAGATGCGTAGGTCCCATGGGAATAAAGGGAAGACTCCATCCACCTATCAAAGTGCAGAATCCTTGCATGCTTTGCAGTTCCATGTAGCAACAGATGCCAAGAATTCATGGGGCTGTCAGGTGGGTTGCAGAAGTGTAGGGCTCTATGTTCTTCACTAATCATGCATGGAGTGTGCCTTGGGGTTGCCAACCATAATGTTCACCTCATTCTCATATAGTCTACACATCTCAGCTTCTTTCATGGTCAAATGGGGTGACTGTTAGGGCAGACAATCCCAAGGCACACTCCATGCCTAATAAGTGAAGATGCAAGAGAGGTGAAACAGTAATGGTTTTTCCTGTTGCTGTCTGGTGGTTGTGGGTGAGGTGTTAGGATTGGAAACTGTAATGCCACATTTACCTGCTTTTGTCGCTTTGACCCTAACTAGTGGTTACTTCTAAAACAAAGTCGGTTCCCTGTTTGAAGGTTGCTGAGCTAGTCACCGACACATGAGTAGAGGCAAAGCAACAAAAAGCAAGGAATAAAGATTTCTTAGCGTACCTTGTAATTGCAAAAACTCCCAGTGAAAGGATACAGGAAGTGGGGCATTGCTTGTAGTTCACTGAACAAACCACTTGGGTTTGAAACTCGCAGGACCGGAGATACGCACTTCTGGTCCACTGGAGATAAAACAGTAGCGCCACAGCGAACGGTGCTTCTAAAACAAAGTCGGTTCCCTGTTAAAGGTTGCTGAGCTAGTCACTGGTGCATGAGCCAAGGCAAAGCAACAACATGCAAGGAAAAAAGATTTCTTAATGTACCTTGTAATTGCAAAGACTCCCAGTGAAAGGATACAGGAAGCGGGGCATTTCTTGTAGTTCACTGAACGAACTAATGGACTACAAATATTTAAAACCAAAACTATTTTGTGCTAAGTGACAGTGGTGTGGCACTGGGCCACAAGTTTACTTATTTCACACACCTTTGGCAAAGAAATATACAATATTTAAACATTACTTGGGTTTGAAACTCGCGGAACTGGAGATACGCACTTCCAATCCTCGGAAGATAAAACCGTAGCACCACAGTGAGCAGCGGTGCACGCAGAAATGTGCACAAAGACACAACGTCAGTGCGCATGTATTGTGTGTCCTGCGAGGACGAGGGGACAGGGCAGCACATAAAACAAGGGGCAAAGACAAAGTGGGGTAAGTGTACACTGAAAGTCGGCATTACAAATATGGAGTATAATCAGGAAACAGAGGCAGTGCTCAAAACAATGAAAGAAAAGAAGAATGTGTTTCAGTGTGCAACATGTCAAATGTTTACAACAAATCCAACTAATATTTCACAGGAGGATGGAATGTGCAAGAACTGTAGGCAACTAAAACAATTAAAGGAGGATTTAAACAACATACAGAGTATACTAACCAGAAGAAATGAAACTGGGGTACTGGATGAATCTGGGATAGAACCTATGCAAACAATGCAGCAGAGAGGCCCTGACCAGGAGGAAACTTTGGGGGAACAGGACATAGGTTGGACACAGATCACTAGAGTGACTAAAAACAAAAGATGATGAGCTTTGGGAAGTAGGGAAATGGCCCTATATAACCAGTTTTCCACACTAACTGAAGAAAGCTGTATGGGGGAGGCGGCAGGTGGAAGCAGCGTGGGGGAGGCAGCAGTTAATACAGAAAGCATCCAACTATCCGAGGGTGCCAAACAGGGAGATAAAAGCATACTAGTCACAGGGGGTTCAATATTAAGGAGGAGAGACACCATAATATGTCAAGACAAAAAAATCTAATATTAGAGTCAATTGTTTACCAGGTGCAAGAGTACAGGATATAGCATCAAGACATCCAAAATTAATGGATACTAGACCAGGTAGTCAAGTAGTAGTTATACATGTGGGGGCTAATAACATCGGAAGGGACCATGAAAAGGACCTGGTGGATGATCTCTGGGATTGTGCACAGCTGGATGAAAAGGCAGGTCAGGTACCAGTCATATCTGGAATATTACCTAGATTAAAATGTGAAATTGAGAAAAATCATATGATAAAACGAATAAACATCAGGACAGCAAATAAGTGTGCAGAAGGGGACATATCCTTTTTTGATACCTGGGGAAAATTTTATCAAAATGAAATATTATATGCTAAAGACGGCCTGCACTTGAATAGAGCTGGGACTACTACACTGGACACACGTATTCAAACTGAAATCAGTTAACATTTAAACTAGGTCGGGGGGGGAGGTGGAAACAGCATAAGGAAGCCTAGGAGGAATACACAAGTGGCTAAGCAAAATGAAAATAGCAACAACCCCCAGAGAAGTAAGAGAAAAAAACACATTAAAGGCACCCTGAGATGCAAGCTAACAAACGTTAGAAGCATCCAAAATAAAAAAAACTAGAAGTGCAGCTTACCCAACATAAAGACATAGACATCATTGGGTTAACAAAGACCTGGTGTACTGCCAGGGATAATTAGAGTAGAGTAGAGAAATACCTGGATATACACTTTATCATGTGTATAGGATATATAAAAAAAAAGGGGGGGTTGCAGCATATAATTCGGTGACACCTTTTCCGTCTACTACTGACAGTGGCCTCTGGCCTGCCTCTCCTTACAGCTCTTAATCTCCCCCTCCCAGGGTTGTTAAATCCAGTTGTTCTCTCAACTGCCTCAACTGTTCTAGTTCTTGTATGTTAGCTTAACTGCTCCTGTTATTAACATAGCTCTACTCTGTAACAAGTACTGCACTGTGTAACTGTCCTAACTGTACTGTATATTCTGTATATATTATATGTGACGTGGAACCTTTGTAAAGGAGTCCTTGACTCAAAGGTATTTCTGATCTCTGAAATAAAAAAAATAAATAAAATATATATATCAAAACAACTTAAAAGTATTAATATTTCAAAGAAAGTTAAAGAAGCTGGCACAGAAATACAGACTTTAAGGATCGGAATAGAATTAAAAAGCAACACATTTATCATACTGGGGATTATTTATAGCCCTCCAGATACAGGAGACGAGGTCAGTCAAATAATAGACAAAGAAATAGTAAAGGCATGTGAAATGGGAAAAGTAGTCATTATGGGAGATCTAAATTACGCATATATTAGTTGGTGTCAGGCAGTGGCCACTAAACAAATCAGCAAATCCTTCTTGGCTACAATAGACCAATCAGGGCTGACACATAATGTGGGCCAATCCACTAGGGGAAAACGTATTCTAGATATTATACTGACAACTAAAGAACTACAGATCAGTAAATGCACAGTAGAACCTCCCTTGGGAAATAGTGACCATAACAGTGTATTTTGTATTATTAAAGAATATACCCCCAAAATAAAAGGATGCAGGGAAATCTATAATTTCAAAACAGCCAATATTCCCAATATGCAGAAGGAACTTGAAAGGGTAGACTGGGAAGCAGAATTAGCAGATAAATCAATAAACAAGATGTGGGATAGCATCAAAAATCCCATAAAAGAAATATGAGATAAAAATTTAAAAAAAGTATAACTCTGGAAGTATCAAACTAAAATGGTTTATTACAGCAATAAAGAGATTATTAAAAAAAACAAAGGCTATACAGAAAACACAGGTCACTAGGAACACAGGAACTCTGGGGGGGGGAATTCAAAATGACACAGAGACAATGTAAGAAATTAATAAAGAAAAGAATGGAAAAAAAAACTGGCAGGGTCAGCACATAAAGATGGGAATTCTATGGATATGTAAACTCTTTGCATAAAGCGAACGATAGTCTTTGTTAATTCACCATCAGGGATAAAATTATAAATGATCCAGGGGAGACAGCGATTGTATTCAATGAATATTTCGGATCTGTTTTCTCACAAAAACCAAAAAAGGGGCAAATAAAGAATGAAACTTTAGAACCGTGTACAAATATTACAGAAGACATAATTGCAGATAAAATAAAGTGACTAAAAAGTACATATTCTGCAGGGCCAGATAATATATCAAATGCCTTACTTAAAATACTTTCCCCAAAGGTGGCTAGACCACTGAAAATAATCTTTACAAAAACTTTAATGGAAAGCACTGTGCCAAGGGACTGGCTCATGGTCAATGTGGTACCAATACACAAAAAAAGGAGACAGGGCAGACCACATTAACTATACACCCATAAACCTGACATCGGTTCCAGGAAGTTAATGGAGGCCATTATTAAAGATTATATAAATATTCACCTGGAGGCCACTGGCCAGGTGGCTTGAGATCAGCATGGGTTTTGCATGAAGAGGTCCTGTGTTACAAATCTGTTGTGTTTTTATGAAAAAATATCATCAGCTTTGGATGGGGGACAACTGGTGGATTGTATCTATTTGGACTTCGCTAAAGCCTTTGATAAAGTGCCCCATCACAACACCATTAAATGTTTACAAGACAGAAATATCGGGGAACAAGTTATAGGATGGGTAGATGCACAGCAGAGGCATAGGACCCAGAGAGTCAGCAAAAATGGGTATATGTTGGAGGCAATACCGGTGACTAATGGAGTGCCGCAGGAGTCAGTGCTGGGCCCGGTGCTGTTTAGGATATTCATGGATAGGATGGGGAGGGATTCTTTAAACTGGATCAGTAAATATGCAGATGATACAAAACTAGCCGGCGTAGCCACAACTAGAGAAAATGTTGACTCAATCCAAAGGGATCCACCATAAAGCATCCAAGATTGGGTAAATAAAAGGGGTATGAACTTTAACCAGGATAAATGTTGCATCCTACACCTTAGTATAATAAATAATAAACATAGTTATATCTTAAATGATCAAAACCTAAAGAAATGAGAAGAAAGGGATCTTGGTATTATCATAAATAGTAAACTAACCTTTCAGGCACATGATAATAATCAAATAACAAAAGCTAACAAAGTGCTAACAAAAGCAAAATGAAATGTCAGCAGTAGAAGCGAAGCAGTGGTGATGCCACTGTATAAAGCATATGTTAGACCCATGTTGGACTATGGTAGTCAGGTGTGGGGGCCCATATCAAAGAGTGGAGTGTATGCCTTGGAGAAAAAGCAGAGGTGAGCCACAAAAATGGTGTTTAACATAAGAGAGACTCCATATGAGTAGAGATTGGGGAAATTGGGGTTGATGTTGTTGGAGACTAGGAGAGTGAGAGGGGATTTACTAATGTGTTATGATATAATACAAAACAAGAATATGTTACAGGATTTAAACTTAACATTAAAAAACCCAGAAATCTGTACCAGAGGTCACCCCTTACAGTTCAGAGGTAAAAAAAAATTCATACAAATACAAGAAAGGCTTTCTTTACGCAGAGGGTGGTGAGGCCATGGAACTGGCTGCCCAGGGAGGTGGTAACTAGCAATACAAAGGTACAGTTTAAGAGAAGGTTGGATAAGCACATACTAGAAGGAAATAGTAAAGCATATTATGGGTAAGTGGGAAGGAGCAAACAATGGTCTGATCAGACCTTGTTAGCTCCTCTAACCTTAGTATGAACCTTAGTAGTAGTAGTGCATTAACAAAGTTTTTGTAAAGAATATATATATATATATATATATATATATATATATACTGTATATATATATATATATATATATATATATATATATACACACACACAGTGCCTTTGGAAAGTATTCACCCCTTGGATTTTGTCACATTTTGTTGTGTTACTACCAGAATTTTTAATGCACTGAAATTATTTCCCCTTGATTCACGTAGCATAAAAGGGTCAAAAATATTTTCATTGTGTGACAAAAATTTATGAAACATTAAAAACTGAAATATCTTGTTTACTTAAGTATTCACCCCCCTGAGTCAATATTTTGTAGAAGCGCCTTTGGCAGCAATTACAGCTTTGAGTCTTCTTGGGTATGTCTGTATCAGCTTTGCACATCTGGAGTTGGGGATTTTCGCCCATTCTTCCTTGCAGATTTGCTCAAGCTCTGTCAAGTTGGATGGGGAGTGTCGGTGAACCGCAATCTTTAAGTCTTTCCACAGATTCTCAATGGGATTCAAGTCTGGGCTTTGGCTGGGCCACTCAAGGACATTCACCTTCTTGTTCTGAAGCCACTCCAGTGTTGCTTTGGCTGTATGCTTGGGGTTGTTGTCCTGCTGGGAAGTAAATCTTCACCCCAGTCCAAGGTCTATTGCAGACTGATACAGGTTCTCCTCAAGGATGTGCCTGTATTTGGCTCCATTCATTGTTCCCTCTATCCTGACAAGTGCCCCAGTCCCTGCCACTGAAAAGCATCTCCATAACATGATGCTGCCACCACCATGCTTCATGGTAGGGATGGTGTTACATGGGTGATGAGCTGTATTTGGTTTGCACCAGGCATAGTGCTTTGCATTCAGGCCAAAGAGTTCAATTTTTGTTTCATCAGACCAGAGAATCTTTTGCCACATGGTCTCAGAGTCTGAACGTGCCTTCTTGCATACTCCAGGCATGCTATTATGTGGCCTTTTCTCAGGAGTGGCTTCCGTCTAGCCACTCTCCCATAGAGGCTACATCTGTGAAGTGCTGCAGAGATTGTTGTCCTCTGGACAGGTTCTCCCATCTCAGCCATGGAACTCTGTAGTTCTGTCAGGGTGGTCACTGGGTTCTTGGTCACTTCCTGACCAAGGTCCTTCTTTCCGGTTGCTCAGTTTGGGAGGATGGCCTGCTCTAGGAAGAGTCTGGGTGGTTCCATAATCTTTCCATTTCCTAATGATGGACTTGACTGTGCTCCTGGGAACTTTCAACACCCTAGAAATGTTTTTATACCCCTCCCCAGATCTATGCCTCCTCACAATTCTATCACGGAGTTCTACAGACAGCTCCTTGGTCTTCATGGTAGAGTTTGTGCTCTGACATACACTGTCAACAGTGGGACCTTATATAGACAGGTGTATTTCCTCTGAAATCATGTCAACCACTTGAACTGACCACAGGTGGACTCCATTCAAGTTTTAGAGTGACATCACAAGGAAATTGGATGCACCTGGGCTCAGTTTGGAGTGTCATAGCAAAGGGGGTGAATACTTATCAAATCAAGACATTTCAGGTTTTTATTTTAAATTACATGTATAAAAAATTCCAGAAGTTTTATTCCATTTTGACATTATAGAGTAATTTGTGTAGATATGTGATAAAAAAATCCCATATAAATGTATTTTTAATTTGAGTTTGCAACATCACAAAATGTGACAAAATCCAAGGGGGGTGAATACTTTCTGAAGGCACTGTGTATGAGGCACAAAACTCCGTTTAATGCATCAGTTAGAGTTGTTCCACACAAAAGCGAGGAAATTCGATGTTAGGGTTGAAACCCCTTTGCACCCTTCCAGCCCACCCCCCAACTGGAATCGGGGTGCGCATTGGGGTCATCGGCCCTAAGTGTCACCCCATCACATGTGGAAAGAAGCTGAGGAATAGGAGAATGGGGTGACAGTTAGGACCGATGACCCCAATGCACACCCCGATTCCAGTTGGGGGGTGGGCTGGAGGGGTGCAAAGGGGGTTTCAACCCTAACATCGAATTTCCTCACTTTTTGTGGAACAACCCTAACTGATGCATTAAACAGAGTTTTTTGCCTCTAATTTCCCTTCTTTTTGAGAATGATAATGAGAAATAGTGAATGTAATGCAGCGGCGGGAGCAGGGGTGATGTCTTGTCGCATTGTAACATTGTGCCCGCAAACGCAAATCGTAATGCGCATGGTGACGCAAAGCGAAACAGAAAGAGGAACAGTACTGTAGACAGAAATGTTAAAAACAATGGAAACGGAACCGCAAATGAAAATGCAAAGGGTAACACACATGGTGGCAACGTGAATGGTAAGTGAACCGGGTACGGAACCGCAAGCAGAAACGGTAATGGTAAGAGTAATGTAAGCGCACAGGCTGGTTTTCCCCAAAAGCTGTATAGAGAAAGACAGTGAGTAGAAAGAATGTATGCAAAATAATGACTCTCGGAACACAAAAATCAGTAGTTGTAATAGTAAATTGCTTATATCTCAGTAACCGTACGACATAGAAAAAAATGTAAAAGTCATATGTATTATCACTTTCCTGGCTAGTTTTATACATAGCCCTTAATTTTTGACAAAATTCGTATCTCGCACCGTTTTCGAGATACGGGCCCTCAAAGGCGCGGTGAACACCGTAATGTTATCCTATGGGAAAACACAGAAGTTTGGACTGCCATAACTTTTGAACATTTTAATATTTTTTCACGAAATCTTTGAAAGGCACATCGGGGACCCCGGCTGCACGTTCCCTGAAGATTTCGGGCCGGTTGCACAAACCGTGCGACCTGTAGGTGTGACCGTAGAATTCCAGAAAAAGCGTAAACGCACGCGCAGATCACGCTTAATAACTCCACAGCTGTGTATCCAACCAGTACAAAACTTGGCAGATCCCAAGGCGTATGGGTCTTGATCGTGTATTCCAAATTTCAGGCAAATCCACAAACAGTTGCAAAGTTATTAAGGTGCAACATTTTGGGTTTAATATGTAAAGGACTCTTCAACCCTAACTAAGGTAGCACTACCGTGCTACCATAATATATATATACATATATATATATATACATATACATATATACATATATATATATGTATATATATTCATTCCAAAAAAACGTTGTTAATGCACTAGTTAGGGTTAAACTGACAAAAGTAGGGAAATGTGGTGTTAGGGTTCCCAAACCGAGTGCCCCACCCCCATCCTGCAGATAGCAACAAGAAAACCCATTACTATTTGACCTCTCCTGTGTCTTTGCAAATTAGGCATGGGGTGTGCCTTGGGGGTGTGAACTGTAACACTCACCCAATTCCATTAGTAAATAAGATGAAATGTGTACAATATATGAGAATGCAGTGAGTGTTAGGGTTGATAATCCCAAGGAACACCCAATGCCAGATTTGTGAAGATGCAAGAGAGGTCAAATAGTAATCGTTTTTCCTGTTGCTGCCTGCAGGGTGGGAGTGGGGCATTAGGGTTGGGAACCTTAATGTCACATTTCCCTACTTTTGTTGGTTTATCCCTAACTAGTACATTTGCAATGAATTGTCTTACTTTTTGAGATAGTATAATCGTATCATCATTTGCCTGTGGGAGCGCAGGGCCCTCGGCTTCCATCTATCCATAGATGCATGCATATATGTTGCTACAGAAGTGCAGGACCCTCTGGGACATGCGCTTTCATTTCTGCCAAAACAGCAATTTCTTTCCTTCACTGTATGGCTTGTTAAAGTTCCAATGTTCTCTTATGGGAATTTGAATTTTTCATTTTTAATGCCTTTTTTTATTGCCCCTAAATGTTAATGGGGGAAATATATGCTATGCTTGTCATACTCATTAAGACTTTTGTTTTGATTAATGGATTGTCCCTTAAGTATAAACATTGAGGGAGTTATGGCATGTTGAAATTCCAGTGTTATCCCATGTGATTTTTCATTTGTTATTTTATTTATATTGCCCATAAATGTTTTGGGGGAGGTATGTGTTATTCCTGCAATACTCACTAAGACAAATGTTTTGATATGTAGATGGTCCCTTAAGTCCAAATACTGAAGGAGTTATGTATGGCTTGTTGAAGTTCAAATGTAGAGGAAAAAAACTAAGTCCAAAATCTTTTTTCATATGAGGGCATTATTTTTTCATATGAATGAAAAAAAAATATGAAAAAGGATGCCTTTATACAAAAAAAGAATTTGAACTTATTTTTGTCCCATTCTTTTTACATATGAAGCCATCAATCAGTCAATCAATTTTTATTTTATACTAGAGAAAATGTGAGCAAAAATGCCCATTTTCACAAACATCCAGATGTACAAAATATTTACAAAAGTCAAGTTGTACAGGTGTTTACTACTGAAGAAAGGGTCAAACTAAAAGGGGTTACAAATTATAAACAGAGGTAGGGAAATACATATAAAGGAATAGGTACAGGGCAGGCAAATACTAGCTTGCTGAGTGGAGCGAACTACTAGGGAAAAAAAATGTACATTAAAAACATTTGATTATATGCAATGGCATACATTTTTTACAGAGGGTCACAAGCCATCATTTTTTCGTATGGACCAATTATTTTTTTCATTTTTCGTATGCCTATGCAAAAAAGGAAAACTGGCTGATGAAAAATGATTTTTAAATGTTAAAAAAAGACATTTCTGGGTCATTTATCCACAAACTAAGTACAGCATCCACCTAACCTCCGATGAGCAAGATACATGTGTTGTGAGTTTTTCTTCATGAAAAAGGATTACCCCATACAAAAAAGGATCCTGTTTCGTAAGGACCAAATTCTTTTTTCGTTCCAAGCAACTATCCAAAAGACTGTGCTGAGAATGCTCAGAACCAAAATTTCAACATTTAATAACTTTGCAATGGATTCATATTTTTCACCAAACCAGCGAAAGGCACATCTGTGGGCCAATCCCTTTCTACCCTGAAAATTTCAGACTAAAATCTAAACCATCTGGCTGCTAGGTGATGACAAGAAAAAAAAGCATTTTTTAATTTTTATTTGTCATTGTACTTTGTCAGCTGGAGAATATTGTGCACAATACACTGGCCACTGCCTGGGGGCAAATGCCTGGTACTTACTATTCTACTGGACTTTCAATAACTAAATCATTATGCAATATCCTGATGCATGAAAAGATACCTTAATATAAATAATACTACAACGTTGATTTTGATTCTGCTGTTTATGCAACGTAGCTTTTTAAAAAAAAATACACTTCTTTACTCCAATCCACACCTGGGCCACAGTCCTCTGTGCCTCTTTCCAGCTTCTGCATCCTCTGCTTGCCCAGGAAGATGCCTGCCCCCTTCCTGATCCCTTCCCTGATCGCCTAACAGTGCCCCCCACAGCTTGACTCCTGTAAAGGGGTCTAACATCTGGGTCCATACTGGCCAGGAGTCAAACTCCAGAGTAAAGGGGAAAGCCCAGGATTCTCAGCAGGCAACCATATATGGATGTTGTGGGGGGGGGGGGCTTTATCTACCCAGGGGCGAGCATGTCCCATTATGTTTGCCTGGGTTTTATTCCTCTACCAGTGGGTGAGCAGTCAGGCTGCAAGGGTCTACAAGCTCCTCTCCTTAGAGAAGGAAAGCATCTTCTTGGATGTTCCTACCTCTTTCTGCACGCCTGACCGGCAAATTTGGCAGTTAGCATGCTCGTGCCATGGTCCGGCACACCACTTTATTTTCTCTGTGGTCATACATTGGGCTGAGGACTTTAATATTTTCTCTTCATTCCCCTCCCCCAGGAAAATATTGCTTATTCTTGGTTAGCACAGTGAAGCCTCTTCCTGCTTTGCACATAGAAACATAGACTGTACTGGCATCCAGCCTGCCCATGCCTAGCTTCATGCTTAGCTTAATACCAGGCCGGAATGCTAGCGGCAGTGCATCACAATGTCGTGCAGATGACCAGAGTTAAGAAGCAAGCTCAATTAACTGCACATGGGGGCAAGTCGGGTTGAAGCTGCTACCGCGCGACAGTGCACCTCACTCTAGGAGGGTGGCCCTGTGGCTGGGCCAGGGAACATGCTTCCACTGTAGGGTCAGCAGTGTGCATCTAAGACCACATGCTAGACTGGAGTTGGGGGAGGTAGGTGGGACCAAACACAAGAAAAAAAAAACACTTCCATCTTATCTGTATCACAGTCTGAGGTCTTGAGATTCCCCTGGATTCTAGTGCATGCTGACACTGGATTTGGACTGCCTCAGGGCATGAGGAGTTCAGCCTTCCCCTTAGAGCCCCTGATATGGAAGGTAAGCTGTCATGGTAAGTGTTGGGTAACTGGGGTCCAGGGGAGCCAGAGGTTGCAGGCCTGATGGTGTATGTCACTGGGATCAGGGTATATCCTGGAGAAAGACATGAAGGCCGGGGAGAAAAACCTCTATAGAAACAATAAAGAGATCCGATAGCCCTGCTGGCTGATCGCCACCCCCTTCTCCTGGTATTGCTTCCCCTCTTTTGTCTGTGGGCCCCATTATTCCCTTATATCTGTCCCAGCCAAGTTTAAGCCGCATCACAGGTTTCACTTCAACCACGTCACTGGGCAGTCTGTTCCATTCGTCTACCACTCATTCAGTGAAGAACTTCCTTACGCCCCTCCTGAATCCCCCCCAACCAGTCTTCACCTGTGTTCTCTAGTCATTGTGACCTTGTTCTCATGAGCAAGTCTTAGAATCCACCCAGTTGATTCTTAACAAGAACTTTCCCTTCTGGCCTCTGTTATTTATGTTAAGGTCTGCCAAATCTTCTTCCTACAACATAACTTGCTGCTCCTTGATCATCTTTTGTGCCCCTCCTTTGTATGGTCTCTATGTAGTCCCTGTCTTTCTTGATATGTGGACTCCAGAACCAAGTGTAGTACTCCAGGTACGACCTTACCAGGAACCTCTACAGGGACAGTATCACCTTGTTCCCCCTACTATCATATCCTGTTCCTAAACATACCAGCATCCTGTTTGCGTTCCTGTACACATTGTTGCACTGAGCAGTGGACTTGAGGCTGTCACTAAAGATAACACTCATGTCTATCTCCTCATTTTTTTACTGGCTGCACCTCTGACAGTCCTTTTTAATAACTCACTGGAAAGAGGGGTGATACCAGAGGACTGGAGGAGGGAAGATGTAGTCCCACTTCACAAAAGCAGTAGCAGGGAGGACGCTGGCAACTCTAGGCCAGTCAGCTTGATATCAGTGGTGTGAAAGCTAATGCAGTCACTGCTAAAACAAAGGATTGTGGAATATCTTTAAGCCAGCAGGTTGAAGGCCCGAGGCAACATGGCTTCACTGTGAGGAGGTTCATGTCAGACAAATCTGACAGATTTCTTTAAGTGGGTGACTGGGGAAATAGATCATTGTGGGACAGTGGATGTGGCCTACTTGGATTTCAGTAAGACTTTTGACACTGTCACACAGGAGGCTCATAAAGAAACTGGGTAGCTTAGGGGTGGGTCAAAGGTGGTAAACTGGGTAAAAATATTGGTTACTTCATAGACAACAGAGGGGGGTGGTAAATAGAGTGCACTCCAGGGATGGAAGCGTGACCAGCAGGGTGCCACAGGGCTCAGTACTGGGACTAGTCCTCTATAATATCTTTATAAGTAACACTGCAGATGATCTGGAAGAAAAGCTCTCTTTATGGATGAGACTCAAATTTGCAATAGGGTGGACACTCCAGATGGGGTGAAAAAAATATGCCCTTAGAAAACTTGGAAGAGTGGTCCAGGGAATGGCAGCTGTGTTTCAATGTTAAAAAAAAAAAAAAAAAAAGTAAAATCATGCATTTGGGGCACAGAAACCCAGAAGCAGAATACAAAATGGAAGAATTATTGACAGTTACCAAACAGGAAAGGGACCTGGGAGTACACACATGTGATGACCTCAAGGTGGCTAAGCAGTGCGACAAGGTACTGGGTAAGACAACTGGGATGTTGAGGTGCACAGGGAGGGGTATCCCCAGCAGAAGGAAGGAGGTGGTGTCGCCACTGTATAGATCACTGAAGAAACCCCACCTTGAATATTGTGTATAGTTCTGGAGATCAGATCTCAGGAAGGACAGTGGAGGGAGTACAGAGGACGGCAACTAACACGGTGAAGGGTCTGCATCAAAAATCCTGTTGGGGAGACTGAAAGACCTTAATATGTACACCCTGGAAGAAAGAAGGGAGAGGGAGAATATGACAGAAACTTATAAATACCTCATGGGAGGGGAGCATTTGTCATAGAAAAAGATGCATGGAAACAAGGGGACATGTAAAGAAGCTGGAAGGGGGTAAATTCAAGAGAGATGTGAGGAAATAACTTATTTATTGAAAGAGTGGTGGATACCTGGAAAAGTCTTCCAGAGGAGGTGGTGGTGCAAAAACAGTAGTGGGCTTCAAGCACACATGGGATCAGCACAGGGGAATCTTAGTGGAAAGCAAATGTGGAGAGCTGTAGACCATGCAGTGTCTATGGTGAAAGTATAGGCAGTCTGGGTGGGCCAAGCAGCCCTTGTATGCTGTCAAATTCTATGTTTCTGCACCACCCTTACACCTTCCATCCAGTAGTTCATTTCTGGGTTCCTTCTCCCAATGTGTAACACTTTTCACTGGTTTGCACTGAACTTCAGTTGTCATAATCTGGACCACTTATCCAATTTTTTTAAGTTTCCTTTCATTGTTATAACTCCCTTCTCCGCGTCCACTTTGCCGAGAGCTAGAAATTATTTATTGTGGATGGTTCCTCAAGGGACAGGTATAATGTTCATTTTGCCTGTCCCACAGAATCTGTACCTGTCCAGTTGATTTTTTTGTTTTACTAATTTAACAGTTCTGTTTCAACTCATACTAATAACTAAAAACAAACAGAAAATAAGACTGTACACATACACCAAGGCTGGATTATACTGTGAGAGTTTACTAAAGTGTTAGGTGCTCCAGGGCTGTAGCTGAAACACCCTGAATAACCGGTGTGCTCTCAGCGGTACAGTGCTTTGAAAAGGGCTTAATAACTGTTGGTGACCCTTGTAAGGTGCTGTAACAGGAAAATACCGTGCCCCCCCCCCCCAGCTGCTCAGGAAAGCAGCAACAATGGCTGGGATGGAATGCTGTGCTGATCTGCTCCTGCATAGCATTTCAATCCAACCATTCTAGAACTAGAAGCAGTGGTTTTGAAATTTGTTTTAATTGTTGGGGACCGTTCCTGCTAGCTGTGGAGAAGAGAGGACGCAGACAGTTAAGGGGAACCAGGAAGGCTTACCTGGTATGTTGAAGCCATTCCCCAAGGGCTGTGCTGCGTGCCTGCTCTGGCTCCAGCTGATGAAGCCATCCAGAAGACGCTGTTCGGTCCATGGTGCCATCAGGGCACTGAAAAGTAAAGAAACCAGCCGCAGTGTTTGTGTTGGGCTGACAGCCCCGCCCGTTTGTTTGTTTTGCCCCTATTTAATTTTGAATAGCTTTCTCTGTCCCTCGTTGGTGGCTGAGCAAGGGCTGCATCGTCGCTTCACAGTCAGCCTTCCAAGGCCCCCTGATGTCCTCTCTGTCACCCGATTAACTCCCTCCCACTGCCAGAATACCTCCCGCCTCCCGTCTCCTCCCGATCCTGGTTCAGCAGTCAGAACAGTGGTGAGTTGGCGGCAGCATACGATTCGTGCTGTCCACCTGAATGAAAGTAAAGACTTCTTTTTTTTTCATTTGATTTGTTAGCACATAAGGCACTTGGTGGGGTGGCTGAGCACCGCGAAAAGGTTGGGAGCCAGGACCCTAAATTAATTATTCAGTAGGGGTGGGAGTGAGTAACGCCCATGGGAGGAACCAGTAGATAAGGCCAAGGGAAGGCCTTTTACATATCCATAAGGGGCTGGAACAAGGTGGGACAGAAAGGGAAAAGTGACAGCAGGCTCAATCGGGTCTAAAGGATTTAAAGCAGCCAGCCCAAAGGTTCTTAAAGGGGTTCAGTGCTAAGCAGCCCTCAAGATTCAAAGTGACCCAGTAGCAGGCCCAGATCTTAAAGTGGCCCAGTACAGGGTCAGCCAGTCTAGAGAATTAAAGGGGCCCTGTCCAAGTTGGGCCTACAGGTTTCGGGGTACCGGGCCCAGCAGTAAAGAGGGCACCAAGCCCATGGTAGTAAAGGGGCACCAGGCCCAGCACTAAAAAGGGCACCAGGCCCGTAGTAGTAAAGGGGCACCAGGCCCAGTAAAGTAAAGGGCACCAGGCCCAGCAGTAAAGAGGGCACCAGGCCCAGTAAAGCGAGGGCATCCCAGCCCATTGGGAATAGGGGAGCAGGCTTACTGGCAATTAGTGTAACTAGGCTAAGCAGCTGGGACAACTACAATTAGGTGCTATGGGGTAGTCAGATCCTAACTAAGACAGACCCCAAGAGGAAAAGGGTCCAACTAAGGGGTGCTTAAGCATACAACCTGTTATGAAGTGATTATCAGCTGTTGTACTGTTTCTACGAACTGTTTATTCCTCCAGCATCTCAAGTGTTGTGTTTATTGAAAGAAGCACTGAGACTGTGTTGCAAAATATTAGGATTCTGACCATTTGCCCCTGGAAGTGAACAATTGCCCT
This sequence comes from Neoceratodus forsteri, assembly GCA_016271365.2. Lineage (NCBI taxonomy): Eukaryota > Metazoa > Chordata > Ceratodontiformes > Ceratodontidae > Neoceratodus > Neoceratodus forsteri. The sequence continues at coordinate 1,738,663,275 of CM057449.1, forward strand.
GGATTGTTGCAGTGTGCCCATTCCAGGCAAACTGCCTCTGAAAGTGAACATTCCAGTGACTTGTATCGTGATAAAAGAAGTACCATTGTGCAGTATCAGGTCTGGGTTTCAATCTTCAGCCTCCATTGACTCCTCGCCATAGCCATCTTCAGCCAACAGAAGACTTCAACATCTTCCTGCCCTTTCGTCCACCGTAGTAGAAATCAATGTCCTTTGAAGAGTCGCGGCAGCCGGTTCCTTAGCATCCTCTAAGAAAGACGACTTGAAAGTGCCTCATCTGTCCCTCCCAGACATCCGCCGGGAGATGAGTCCATCATAACCAAGTGTGTTCGTGGCTGCCATTTTCTTAATTTGTTCTCCATCCTCAGGGAATCCTGATCCTCAGCTTTGACTCCTTCCTGCTTGTTTCATCCTATATAGCCAGAGTAATCCTCAGGGTAGCAGTTCACTTCAACGCAGACAAGGAGTCACGCCGGGGACAAGTTGCAGCCATCGAGGGTGGTCAGAAGAGTGCCAGCGCCATAGCAGTTTGCCCCAACACAGACAGCGAGTCACGCTGGGGACAAGTTGTGGCTATCAAGAGTGGCCAGAAGAGGTCAGGCGCCATAGCAGTTAGCCCCAATGCAGACAGGGAGTCACTTCGGGCACAAGTTGAGGCCATCATGGGTGGCCAGAAGAGGGCCGGCACCGTAGCAGTTGCCCCACCACTTACATTCGTGGTGTCGGGATCAAGAATTCGGCAGACCCAGTACTGGTGGTGTACTGTTCTTCTGGCCGTCAACCTTGAGACTCTTGTGGACCTTGTTGAAAATCTACTTTTTCTTAGAGCCATATTTTGTCTTCTCTTCCCTTCCCATTTTAGTATAGTTACCCTCCCTACCTCCCCATGTTTATTAGGGTTCTGTCTGAAATTCAGTAAACTATTGTTGACACTGACTCTTTTTTGTCTGTCTCTTTCTGTTGATCACCCAGTGGTACCCACGTAGAGGAACAGTGCCTCCCCTTTATTCCAGCTCTCTCTAAACCTTCCAGTTGCCAGTGCTGATTGGCCTGTGTTGACATCTTGGTCAGTCACCTGGCTGTTGGGCTGAACAACCCAACAAGGCCCTCGCCCTACTCCCCGGGCTAATTGGCTTTTGATTTCTGGGCGGCGCAAGTTACAGTGCCCTACAAAAAGCTACTAAATACTGCAACTGGTATAGAGCCCTGAAATACACTTAACAACAGATGTTCCCCTAGTTCACTGCCCTGATAAAGACTTTTTATTTCCCCTCCTGTTTAGCAATAGCCCTGACAAGGGTTCTAATTAACTCCCTTCTGCTCTGCCTCTGCACTGATAAGTTGATCGGCTTCCTCTGCTCCTGTGTATATCCCTGATACTAAATTCCCCCTCCCCCCAACTTAGTAACCCTGAAAATGGCTTTTAACCATCCTCCCCTCCTCCTCCTCCTCCTCCTCTCTGAAACCCTTCCTACCTTGACAAAGGCTTTTAATTGGCTGCCTCAGCTCTTTAAGTTCCTCTCCTAGTCCCTAAATACACTCTTTTTTCTGCCATGACTGCCTGGTCTGAAAGGGTTTTCAAGCATTGTTTTCTAGCCTATACAATGGCTTTTAATTAGCGTTACCCACTCCCATCACAGTTTGTAGACAGTTCTGAAAAGTTTTTAATTTGCACCCCCAAAACTCTGCTTCCTGTGAACAAGAATTCATCTTGCACCTCTGCACCATGTACTGCACGCAGACAAATGTGGTATACAGTGCAGGAACCAACAGAAAGACTGGCAACAGTGCATGCAAGATGACAAGGAACACATACACAGTCTAGTTCTACTGTAGCTCTGTTTGCATTTCTGCTGCTTAATGAAATTGCTGACTGCACAGAACAGCATGTCACGGGATGGTGGGTTGAACGGACATCGCTCAGCATGCGACACCATGATGTTGGGACATCCTTTAGCCCAACCTTACAAGTGGCAGCATCTCCCAAGTCCTAGTGCCCAATAATGATTTTTTACTTGCTGCCGCCTTTCTAAGAGAAAGGCACAGAAATAAAAACAGCTGTCTCTAGGGAAAACTGTCTGAGTCAGGCAAACAAGTGGTTATTCTTAGTGTCATCAGCAGAGATACACCTTATTCTGTGTTCCCTCTCCTACATCGCAGACGAAGATACTGAAGAGCACTGGTCCCAGAACTGATCCCTGCAGTACTCCACAAGTGACTCCCTTGGGCTCTGAGTGCACCTCACTGACAACCACCCTCTGCATGTGCCCCAGCCAGTTCCTTATCCACCTGGTCAGTTTGTTCCCTCCCCCAAGGCAGCCCAGCTTTTTCATTAGCCTTCTGGGTGGAACATACTCCCTCTTTCGGTTCTGTGCTCCCTAATTACAGTGTAGGTAGTACTGGGGCTGCTTCAGGCAATGAACTCTGCTACATCATTCAATTATTACCCTCTTCAATGTGCAAAAGGTTTCTCAAGACAGACATTTTGTCCTGCTGCTCTGCCTAGGTTTTTGTCCCTTTCATGTTCCTTCTGCACACACTATAAAACATTACCATAACCTCGAGTGAACTACCGTTTCTATGGATACAACTCTACAATACTATGTTCTATTAGAGTAGAACTGAATGTATTTTGCTAAATCACTTTTATAATTGAAATGAAATGATGCCGTAGAGGGAGATGTCTTCTACTATGTGGAGTACAATGGTGGCTTTTCAAATGGTTTCATGAGCCAGAAATACCATCATCTTCTTCTACTTTGACATCATCACCTATATGAACTAAACATCTACCAAATCTGCAATAAAAATAACTGCCACAGATAATCTGTACTATAACACACATTCTTGTATTTTATGTAGCAGCTTTAATAAAGAAGTGTCACACAGCCACAGACTGCGCGGTGCGTCTGGATATGTTTAATGAGTGTTAGGTGTGGGCAAAATCCAATTATGAAGCAATGGAGGAAACATATTTTATGTATGTTCCTGCAAGGAGTATGCCTACCAGAGTTGACATCAATCCATTTAAACTTATTGAGGCTAAAAAGCATAACATTTTAATTTGACCTTTTTGTCAGACTGAAAGATTACTGTCATTCAGGCTCACTGTAATCTTGTGCATTAATGTAACAGGTACATATCTTGAGGTATAAAAAACTAAAGCAAAAAGAAAATACATCTGTGATTTATTCAAGCAGTCTCTTGAGCAAACAAGATGGGTACCAATCTGATTCCCTGTCAGCAATTTTGTTAGCAAAAATTGTTATGAGCTGGAGGGGAAAAAGACAACTTGCATTTTAAAACGTTTTACACAATGTAAATTACCATAACTGAGCAGATTTTATGGTCCTGCCAGATGTTTTTAAAGGCAAACTGACCAAAAATGTCAAATTTGAAAAAGCTGTTCCAGCCCTACAATTGACACTCCAAACTTCTATTATAAAAAGCCATCTATAATCTCCCACTCTTCATTTCAAGACAAATACAATCAAGCAACAATTTAAGATATGTTACTGTTCAAGAAATAATGATTCCAGTGGGGCAGAAAAGTACAGTTATGTAAGAACTTACCGTAACAGTAGATCTTCGAGAACAGCTCTTACAGCAGGTTACACCATTAGGACTGAAGATGGCAGGTGCCAGGACCCCACGGAAATTTTCTAGCTAGCAGTCTTCAGCAGGGACTGCCTCCAACGTCGGTCCTGCCCCTGACGTTGGGCGTAGCACACAAGGAGGCGGTCCCCCCATAATCTTCGGTTCTCCCACTGGAGACTCCCGGCCGCTGGATGACATCAGAAGAAGAGGAGACCGAGGATCCACCACCAGATGGCAAAGATTAGTGAATAGGAATGTCCCATCCCATAAGATGGGAGCTTGACTATGACCTACCTCCAAAAAGGGGGATGGTGAGTGGAAAGGTACCTGCTGCAAGAGCTGTTCTCAAACATCTACTGTTACGGTAAGTTCTTACCTAACTGTACAATCTTACTTTGAGACACAGCTCTTGCAGCAGGTTACACCATTAGGACTGATTTCCAAGCAATTGTGGCAATCATGCACCACTGGGAGGAGGAAAGGTAGAGACCTCGACATTACTCGACCCTAGGACAGAAGTCCCTGAAGGATGGCTAGACCGAACCCCGCTCTTCGCCTCGATGCAATGTCTAGGCTGTAATGCCTGATAAAGGTATGCACAGAGCTCCAAGTTGCTGCAGCGCAAATAGCTGAGGTGGAGACGTTCTTTAATGCCGCAAATGAAGTAGCCACCCCTCTTGTGGAATGACCCTTGACCGCGCCCGGCAAGGGTTTATTGCGCTTGTCATAACAGAAAGTGATGCACTGGATGAGCCACCTAGAGAGTGACTGTTTGGAGACAGGAGCTCCTTTCATCCTGTGAGCAAAGGAGACGAAAAGTTGGTCCGACTTTCGGAGCGGTTTGGTTCTGGTCAGGTAGTATCTGAGGCACCGATGCACATCAAGGGTGTGCAGAAGGGCTTCTCCTCGATTAGAGTACCGTGGGAAATACACTGGTAGATCAATATCCTGATTAAGGGTGAGGGCTGAAACCACCTCAGGCAAAAACTTTGGGTTTGTCCTTAGGGATACCCTGTCCTGGTGGAAAACCAAATAAGGCTCTTTGCACATAAGAGCATGCAATTCCGAGATCCTTCTAGCCAAAGTAACAGCAACTAAAAATAACGTTTTCCAAGAGAGAAAACGTAGCTCGCAATCCGCAGCTGGTTCAAAAGGTGGCAGCGTAAGCTGCTCCAGGACAAAGGTAAGTCCCAAGGAGGGATTGGATCCTTGATGGGCAGCCTAAGGTGAAGAACACCCCTTAAGAAGGCACGAGTAGTGTCCAGCTGGCCCACCGTCCGATGGCCTTTGGGGGCATGGTAAGCAGAGATTGCACACAGGTGCATTTTAATCGAGGAGTAAGCCAGTCCGGAGTGGAAGAGGGAAAGCAGGTAATCCAGAACCAGCTTTTTGGGACAGTCTAATGGCGGAAAGCCACGTACTTGAGCCCACAAACAGAATCTACGCCATTTCATGGCATATGTTGCATGGGTTGCCAGTTTTCTGGCGGCAGAGAGTACGTCTGGCACTTCTTGCAAGACCCCATATCGCATCATGGCTATGTCTCTAGGAGCCAAGCGTGCAGGTTCAATGAGCATAAGTCTGGGTGGACCAATGAACCTGCCTCCTGAGACAATAGATGGGAGCTGATTGGCAAAGGAACTGGAGGTTCCCAGAATAGCAGAAACAGAAGAGAGAACCAAATCTGTCTGGGCCAGAAGGATGCGATCAAAATGAGCGTTGCTTGCTCCCTGCAAAGTTTTAAGAGAACTCTCTGGATCAACAGGAAAGGAGGGAAGGCATAGAGGAATCTGCCCGCCCAGGAGAGGGACAACGCGTCTCGCCAGAAAACACAAGGCCCTGGATCTAGTGAGCAAAAATTGGGCAGTTTTGCATTGGATGGGGACACAAAAAGGTCTAACTCTGGAGTGCTCCATCTGTGAAACAGATCCTCTGCCACCTCCTGCAGAAGTTCCCACTCGTGGACTCTGGTCTGAGAGCGGCTCAGACTGTCTGCGATGGCGTTGTCCACTCCTGGGACATGTACTGCAATTAGGTTTGCGCCGTGTTGCAATACCCACTCCCACACTCTCATGGCCTCCCTGCAAAGTGGGTAGGAGTGTGTGCCTCTTTGTTTGTTGAGGTAATACATCACTGCGGTATTGTCTGTTTGTAACAGAAGTGTACCCAGTGGAGTTTCTGACTGGAAGGCTTGCAGAGCGTAAAGGACTGCCCTCATTTCCAAAATGTAGATGTGGAGATGAGACTCCTGGGCTGTCCACAGGCCCTGAGACCGAACGCTGTCGAGGTGTGCTCCCCACCCGAGCCCTAAGGCATCTGTGGAGAGGGTCACAGTCAGAGATGGGGCTGTGAAGGGAACCCCCACAGAGAGGTTCCCTGGATTTAGCCACCATTGCCAATCCCGAATTACGGCATTCATGATTTGAACTGGATGCTGCAGATGGTCTTGCCTTTGCTCCAATTGCACCTGTAGCATCCACTGGGTTACCCGCATGTGGAGACGTGCCAGCGGGACTGTCGCAATGGCCGCAGCCACGTGTCCGAGCAGGCGGAGGACCAGTCTGGCTAGGACGGTCTTCTTCACCGACAAGTCCCTGATGAGAGATCTGATATGTTCCGCTCTGTCTGAGGGAAGAAAAGCTTTTCCTCTGACGGTGTCCAGAACTGCTCCTATAAACTGCAGTTTCTGGGACAGCACCAGGAGTGACTTCTCGTAGTTGATGAGAATACCCAGTGATTGAAAAAGGGACTGGGTGCAGTGAATAGCCATCATCACTGCCTCCCTGGAGGGCACCATGAGAAGCCAGTTGTCCAGGTATGGGAACATGTAGTGGCCTTGTCTCCTCAGAGATGCCGCTATGACCGCCATGCACTTCGTGAATACGTGAGGTGCCGATGACAGCCCAAAGAGTAGAGCTCGGAACTGATAATGGCGGCTCTGAAACTCGAAGCGTAGGAACCTCCTGTGCGCTTGAGCAATCAGAATATGCAGGTAGGCGTCCTGCATGTCCAAAGATGCCAGAAAGATGTCCTGCTTCAGCATGGAAATTAGGCCCGGAAGGGTCACCATGCGGAAGCGTTTGTAAACGACCGAAAGGTTGAGGTTGCTGAGGTCCAATATTGGATGGAGGTCCCCCGTTTTCTTTGGAACCAGGAAGAAGTGAGAATAGTACCCTAGTCCTCTCTGGTTCTCTGGGACATGCTCTAAGGCTTCCTTTTCCAGAAGCGCGAGCACTTCCTGCTGTATGAGCAGGGCATGCTGACCTGAATATCAGGAGAGCAGGGGAGGTCTTGTAGGTGGACTGCCTACAAATTCTATATAGTGGCCTTTTTTGACCAGCTACAGAACCCACCTGTCAGTGGTGATTGATTGCCACTCTGGCAAGTGGCACACGATGCAACCTCCGACTTTCTTTTCCCATTGATCCTGAGGAGGGCAGGGGCCGGGAAGGAATCATGCTGTGGCAGCGTTTGATCCGGCAGGCTGGGCCAACTTTGCAAATCGGTGGCCTCTGCCTGGGGATGACTTGGCCTGGGCCTTGCGGGTGAAAGTGCCCCTCTGCTGTTGGCTGGAACGTGGCTGTTGCCTTTGTAGCTGGCCATGGAAATGGCTCTGGTTCCTATGAAAGGAAGTAGGCAGAGACCTGTACATAGCTTGTACAGATCGGACTGCCTTCCCTGCATCCTGAAGTTTGGTGATTACTCTCTTGGAGGCTTCACCAAATAGGACCTCACCATTATAAGGGACGTCTAAGATGTTCTTCTGGATGTCTGGAGTAAAGCCGGAGACACGGAGCCAAGAGTGTCTCTGGAGACACACGCCTGAGGCTGCAGCTCTGGCTGAAGAGTCCGCAGAATCATATGCGGCTCTGAGCACCTGGGTCCCTACATCCGAACCCGTGCAGAGGAGGTTCAAGAGCTCCTCCTTGTGGTCGCCATTGGGCATCTTCTCAACCATGTCCTGTCCCTGTTCCCACAGTGAGTTCTGGAATTGAACCATGTGGGTGAGGTAATTCAGTGACCTGATGGCGCAAGTCGCGGCCGCATACCGGTACCTTACCCAGGACATCCAATTGCCTGGATTCCTGGTCCGGTGGCTGTGTGCTCAAATGCTGAGGTCTCTGAGACCGGTCATGTGAAGCAGTGATGACCAGGAAGTCAACCAGAGGATGGTTCACCAGATACTGGTCCTCTAGGGGTCTTGAACAGGCGGTCAGCCTTCTTTGGCACGGGGTGGAGTGTGGATGTTTCCAGGCAGCCTTGGTGACGTCCGCAAAGGTATCCACCAAGGACAGCACTGCCACAGGCTTCGGATCTTTCTGCCGAAGGTAGCGAGCAAGGCGTTGTCTCTCGGGGTCGAGTTCTTCAGCATCCCACCCCATATTCTCCTGGATGTGCCTCATGATCTCCGCGAAGGAGGGATCATCCGGAGGAGACCTGGGTAGGTCGTGTGGGTCCGGAGAGGGAATGCTGATACGAGAAGGGGATCTGGAGCACCCTGAGGTGTCAGATCTGGAATTCTCACTAGATGGAATGTACCGGCGTCGTCTGGGTTTCTTGGGACTGGGTGACCCTGAGGGGGATCTAGAGGGAGGTCTTCGCCTTTCTGAAGATCTGCCCTGAGGAGGTGGTGTCTGCTCCTTGGGGGTTGGCAACCTTCCTATGGGCCCCTGGGCATAGGAGGGGGCGTAGGCGGTGAAGGAGTAGGTGGAAGCGGAGTCGGAGGAGGATGTGTGGTGACCACATCTTTTTTGATGGTGTCCCACCAGAAGGCAAAGAGTTCCTTTACCTCTGCCAGATTCATACCCAACGACGGGCCTGGCGCTGATGGCCTGTTGCCGGGGTTGGGCGTCAGGTCCCTGGGGGTCTCCCGCTCTGGGGAAGGTTCCCGTAGGAGCACGGTATCTCAGGTATCGCCCGTCTGGTCCTTGGGCTGTGTGGCACCCTCCTCCGACAAGTCCTTCTGACCAGCATCCGCCAGCGATGGTGGTGCGGTCCTCTTCTCCGGAGTAGCCGACGCTGGTCCCTTGGCTAACGCCCTCGGAGGCAAACACCTGGCCGGCAATGGGTGTTTAGGTGTCACTGGCTCCTGGGAGCGCCGGTGATGCTTGGCCGATGTCGGGTGGGCCGACATCGGGTCTGACATCCGTTTGAGGGACGTCAGGTCCTTGGTCTTATGAGGAACTGGATCTGATCTACGCGGAGGCTGGAAAACTGACCTGGCGTCGGTGTCCCGCCGACGGGAAGAAGACTTATGGCACTCCCCGGACTTCGACGAGGCCTTAGATGGAGTGGAAGAGGCCGACGGCCTGGAAGTCTTCAGGGGCTGTAGAGAAGAGGAACCGCTGGAGGATCTGACCTGAACCGGAGGAGGTAGCGACCGAGCCCTGGAGGGAAAGCGGTCTGATTCTGAGCTGGAGCTTCGGGAGTCTGAGGCCCTCGCAGGGGACCTGGACCTTTCCTTTTCCTGGTGCTTCTGGGTTTTACCCGACGACTCCCCCCGGGAGGAAGGTTCTTTATCCATAGTTTTCAGTTTCTCCTCCAAGAGAAACGCCTGAAGGGCCTTCTGGCAGCGGATCCAGGTGCGACTGTTGAAGCCCTGACAGAAGGAGCAGGCCTTGGTGTTGTGTTCCGGGCCTAGGCAGCGCACACAGGCCGAACGTGGATCCTTGAAGGGGATCTGTTTGCCGCAGGCACACTTCGAATGGTGACCCTCAACAGAAGTTGTTGGAGAGGGCATCAGGTGATCCAAAGTTGAAAGAAAACCGAAAATTGTCGTAGTTCTAAAGGTCGTCGCATGCTAGGAAAAGAGACCGAGAGGCCGATACTGGCGATGTCGATGGCGGGAAAAGAACTGAGGATTATAGGGGGATCGCCTCCTTATGTACTACACCCGATGTTGGGGGCAGGACCGACGTCGGAGGTGGTCCCTGCTGAAGACTGCTAGCTAGAAAATTTTCGTGGGGTCCTGGTGCCTCGCCGGCTTCAGTCCTAATGGTGTAACCTGCTGCAAGAGCTGTATCTCAAGTAAGATCTGCACGCTTTTCTGTGACGGGCATGCAGAAAATGAAATCTGATTTAGAAACACAACAGCAGATTTGTGGATGCTGTGTCTGATGAGACATGCCAACAATGAGAATTTGTGTGGGGTGGATACTTTTATTGTTCCAATCATGATCACAGTATAGCCCTTTTTATATTCTGTAGTTATATCCCCCCACCACCCTAGTTCCCCCTGCCCCTTACTCTGACAATCGCGATTGTACATGGCTGCACTCTTCTACTGGCTGTGAAGGGGAAGGGGGGCTGTCTTCACAGTGTCAATGCCAGTCCATGACAAGCTGGTAGGGGGTGCCTATATGTCAGGTGTGAGCTCCCTCTCTTTCCCGGGGCTGAGCAAATTACCTCAGTGATGCATCCAGCTCCCAGTCAGGCCAGACAATTGTACAACAGTTGCGTATCCCCATCTACTACAGTATGTCACACTACGTGATAGAACAGAAATTAGAATAGAAGATAGCTTTGTCCAGTACCTTTCATACAAACTGTATGTAGCTCAAGGTGCATTACATACCAGTGAATGAGATACTGGTAGAGCAGGGACTTTACAAATACAACAGAAGCTGCAGTATCAAAGCGCCAGTGTAATACCTGAAACTAATACTAACTTCCAAAAGTAGTGAACTATCACTTCTTATATCTGAAGTGTTTTTTTTCTTTTCCCTTTTGTGAATTAGAAGATTTTCTACCTGACAGCACTTAGTGTGATGTGCAGAACAATACTCTGCCTGGAGGCTGAAGTATCCCATTCTGTCCTCCTCCTACATCAGCCCTATAACCTCAGTATCTGTGACATTACAACTAACCAAGATGTGTCACTGACCCGCAGCATGGCAGGTCACTTGCGATGTCACTGTAAGTGAGGTCACAATGCTGATGAGGTATGAAGAGGAATGGAACTAGATATCTCAGTGAACAGCTGAAGTGCTGCTTTTCACGTCACACCTAATACTACCAGATGAAAAAACATTTTAAAGAGTAAGTGGGAAAAGAAAAGAACTTCAGAAATAAAAGGTAACAACTGCCTACTTTTACAAATTAATAACATTTTCTGTCTGCTATGTTTGGCGGTACAAACTCTTTAAGCATGTGCATCATTTGTAGATAGCTATGCACAGCTGCATTAGAACCTGTTTTGCTAAAGGAGGAAATTAAGGCCGAGAGCTCAAATATATCCCTTGTATTTATGAAAAGTACCAGGGATCTTTAATTGCCACTCAGACAACCACCAGACAAAAGCAGTTTGGGCCTCAGTTTAGTATCTCAGCTGAAGGATGGCATTACCAACAGTGCAGTACTCCCTTTACTGCACTGCAGTGTCAGCTTTGCTATATGAAACCAGTTTCCAGGAGTGAGATTAGAATCGATGACTTTGCAGCTGAAGGGAAGAGTGGCATAGTTTAGCACTCTTGTCTCTGTTGTCTGCCCAGCATTATGCCTCCACGCTATATACAGCTTACAGCTCATGAATTTACTAACAAAGAAAATACTGCATATTTTATATACTCTGTACTTCGTATGAATGAAAACAAATTCTTATTACAGTACATAGGTTGATTAACAAACCAGTTCTTTACTAATACACTGCATCATTCAACTTTGGGTTCACACCAGGACTGCATGCCAGTCTTAAACTTCTTGACAGACTGGCTGAACAGCATGACCAGTGGTATTTCTTTTTTCTTTTCTGTTTGTAAAATGAGTGGCATCAATACCATGAATTGGTGAAAATAGAGGCCAACATGAATCCTACTTCCTGTTCTTCTGTCTAAAAGGGAAAATGCTTTAATGTATTTTAGCAGCATTTCCAATGTCACTCCACGGAGTTTTATCTTTTTTTCTTTTCACATTCCTTTGTCTACTATGGGATCTGGGGTGGCTCCTCAGCTGTATCCCTGTCTGTATGGACCAGTGTCTGCCTCTCCTGGCATCACTTATGTTCAGGGCACTCCCACAGATTCCCCCCCACCCCACGGCGGGGCCAGGGGAGGGAGGCCCCCAAGGTCTGAGTGGCAGTAGAGGGCTATGGATAGGCAGGGCTTCATGCAGCCCCTGATCCCCTTTTTTTGCTTTTCTTTCCTTGCCCTCCTATGGCTGACATTAGCGTGCATGTGGAGGCACGCACGACTCACCAGGCTCCAGACCCTCGCATTCTGTGCCACCCTAGCCTGCACTACCACCAGTCCGCCACTTGATGGCAGGTCATAGGCCAGGTTGACAAGCCCTCCCTCCCTGGGAAAGAGAACAGTCCTTTGGACGCTCGACCCCCCCCGGCTGACCCCTGATGATCTGAGTCTGCTCCCAAACCAGGTCGCTGGCATGGTGTGGTGTGATGCCCAAGCCTCTACCCATGGCACCATAAGGCCTGCTGCTCCATGCAGTTTTAACATCCTCCAGATATGACATTATAAAAATATTACAAGGTCGTCTTCATTTTTATTTTGCCATTCTTCCATAGCAAAAACACATCCAGCACTACTGAATTACAGTTTGGTCTGATATGGAATTAGTTTTGAGTAACACTTTTAATCAGTCTAGACCAAAAGTATTACAAGTACATCTTCTTATATAATAGAACTCTTCATTTAAAAAGTACCACCCTCTTATGTTAGCATAATCCTTGTATGAACAAGTGTTAGCACTGCACAAAAACTGTTACATGTACAAGGTTTTCAAAATCACTGCGTATACTGCAACTTCCCAAGCATAAACAAAGAAGATGAGCCATCCCATCGGCACAGTGGTAGCACTACCACTCATGATGCCAGCGACCCGGGTTTGGCAGTGAACCAGAGTAGTTGGGGGCTGGCCATGGGAAGAGGATCGAGCATCCCTGAGGATGCTCTCTACTCTGGGAGGGTGGGCAACATGCACCACTGCAACTCCACCACCTAGGCAACCACAGGTGGTTGTGTGAACAGAATGGTTAAAGGGTAGGAGGACGCTCCTACTGAAGACATCACCAGCGTGCTGCAAGCAGTATGATGCCGCCTGCTCCACAGAGCATCCTAGAGGAGAAGAAGAGAAAAATCCTACCAGCTATGGCAGGATGAAGCAGATGGCCTCTGCAGACCCCACGCCACCTATCGGGCTCAGGCGGGCTCAAGCCAGTGAGGCTTCCAGAGGGGGAACTGTGGTCCGCCTCTCTGGCCCCACCAAGGGGAAAAGTTGTGGGATCAGAGCCAAGGTCAGAGGTAAGTCCCAGAGACAGTGGGTTATGGGATTTTGTGTGTGTGTGGGGGTATCAGCAGTGAGGGCCAGCCGGTGTGAGGGAGAAGAAAAGAAAGTACAAAACAAACAAAGAAGATTTCATAGCTACATAGAACAGCAAAGCAATTACATTCAACATAATCATATCTGCACTCTTAAATAGAGTTAATGGTGGATTCTGGATACAAATTTCCATTGATATGGTAATTTATGCAGTTACAATTGTACAGAAGCTGAGTACAAGACAAATCAAACAGTTGGATGATGCAGTGCTTCAGTAAGGTATAATCTTGTGAATTCAAATGCAGTTGTAATTTTACATAGAACACACAGATAAAGTATTTGCAAAGATGGTAAGCAAGAGTCAGCAGATCCTAGCACTGTTACTCAGGGGTACCTTCTGGAACAGATGTCAAACAATGACCACATGCTGTAGTGTAAGGCTGCAATCAGAAACAAGCTGACGACTTGAAAATATGAGATTCTGAAATATATGCATGATCACGTTTGCCTTGAAATAATGCAATTAAACTTAAGGAGGTATGAATACTTGATCCTAATTGCAGTGAATATCTGGGCACCAAAATACCACTGATAAAATAGGTAAGAAAAATCCAGTGATCTGACTGGTCTGTAGGTGTCCAGACTTGTGCAGTAACTAACCAATAACAATACAGGTCTGGAAAATGTCATGCAAGTCTTGGAACCTGTCTTCTAGGCTGACCTAACTTCAAAGAAATATCATTACAATGCTTAGGAATTCTCACCAAGTGTGACAGTTTGGGGAAAAAGTTCAACTAACGACATGAGTGACTTACCTGCCAGCCAACTTGACCTTTTGAATAGGGCAAATCCAACTGCTTGGTGTGAGAACCGATTTGCCAGTGATGAATATTTATTTACTGTTAAAGATTTATCTAGTCTTATCTTTTTTTATTTTGGTGCCATTTTATAAAAACAATAACACATTTCAGAGATTGCGGTTATTGGGTAATTAGCTACCATACTCTACGCCACATGGTTGGCCTCATGCCACCAACCTTCAAAGGTGGGGGATACGGTAATTACCAATAACGTCACACCTGTCATGTGTTATTGATTACTCAATGGTTCACAGCTGTTCAGTTTGAAAGGATATTGCTAACAAGTGTTTGCAACATACAGATCTTTGCCCACATTTGTTTTACTTATGTTGTGTGTGTGTGTCTTTCGTGGTGCAGCCAGCCAGGCACCTCTTCAACCCATCTTAAGGCACCCACTGCTCACCGCCTCTGCAGGTGTGGCTAGCTGCTAGATCCATCCATATGGAGCCAGAAGTGAGGACCTAGAGATGCAAGCACCAGAACCGAGAGGGGGAATGCAGGGATGAAATCCATCTGGGCTCAGCTTATTTATCCAGTTTCTTCCCCAAACTCTGCCCCTACACAAACACACATACACCCTGGGTGCAGACTGTAGCAGAAACTTACTGGCTGCCCAAGGTGGGCTGAGAAGAAGCTGACCCACTGCACATCTGCCCTTTTCCTACCATGGGTCTGGCTGTCAAGCTGCCTTCTTCAGAATGAGAATTTCAGGCAGCTATCAAGCTGGATCGGGTCCTTTGGGCTATGGGATGGCTTGCAGAAGTGTCTTCAAGAGTAACAAACAACTACTTTACTAAACCCTCAGTAGGGGCTTTGTCATACTTACATAAAAAACTCAGAGCCCTGCTCCCATCAAGGTGGTGAAGGGTCACTTTGCCCCTACTGACATGGGGTCTAGGAAAAAAACACTAGCAACAAAACAGGTTGGTTGACATGGAACTCAGAGGCAACCTTAGCGTGTTTCTTAAAGACTACCTTGACTTTCTAAAAGACCAAACAGTGAGTGAGGGTCAATACAGAAAGCCTGATGCTCCCTTACTCTCATGGCTGAGGTCACAGCCAATTGAAAAAAAAACAACTCTCTTCTAACACAGCAGGAACTGTAACTCACAGGAGCCCAGAGGTTCAACCAACAAACCCAACAACTCTGAGGGAACTTTATTATGGTCCCACAAGTGGAAAGGGTTCTTTTGAGGAAAGTCTAAATGATTTAACCCATTCAGGAGTCTCTTAAAATTAGAGCCAAAGTCAGCAAAGTAGCTTTTTCCTTAGACCTGTAGGAAGAGACTGCCATCAGGGGAATCTTCAGGGAGACTGCTGTCAACCCAGAAGACCGCAAAGACAGCAAGTAGTTCCAAACCTAGACAACAACCACACATAGGACCAGTTTTAGACTTAGTGGTGCCCAAGGCAGAAATACCTGTGGTGCCCCCTTTATGCTTTATAAAATGGGAAGGGAAAATCCTGCGTCCTAATTGACAGCTACCTGTGTAGTAGATCTGTCTAATGCACAGCTAAAAACCCAGTGTAGACAATCTGGATGCAGCTAAAAAAAACATATAAATGCACATTTAGAATTCTGAGAAATGTTAACAATGTTAAGGACTGCCATTTTGTTTTGTTTTTTAAATTCAGCAAATTCACCACTACACAGAACACAAATACCTCTACAAGTACCCTGTATCCCTGCAGAAAACAGTTATGGTGAACAGTTTATTTTTAAATTTAACCCACATTTGTCATCAGCTTACTTTTCAGTACCCAAACAACCTCCCTGCCACTCGCTCACCACTGCCGCCTGTTCGCACACTTGGTCACGGCTGCCTCTCATTCAATAGGTTTCACTTACTTTTTGGTCCCAATACAGACGGGCTGCTCAGTTGCTCTCTAGCACACTGCTTGTGAGCAACCCATTATTCTAACTCTTTTTTCTCTTTGGTTTGCTACAGTATATGCGAGTGGTTGACTGATTTCAAGCCCCTGCCCTCACCCACAGGTGGTGACTTCAGACATTCGCCTCCCTTTACATGTACAAGTAAGTTCTTTAAAGCTTTTTTCTGTGTGAACCTATACTAAGAAAACAAAGCATAGAGCACATATAAGATCTTTTTTTTTTTTTCAAATCACTCACAATTGAACTCTCTTTACCGAGAACACATCAGCAGTTCAGCACAAGCTTGTTTCCTCCCACCTGTCATAAGTCAGTAGCATGTCTCCAGGACACAGAAATCCAATTCTTCCACTACAAAACCTTTAATAAATCAACAAACATACTGAGTTTTTGAAAAAAAATTGTTTACTAATGTTCTGAGCTAAATGCCAATACGGGGTATAGAACTACAGAAACACAAAGAGAGCTGTGGAGGCCATAGTAGGACAAAAGTCTCAAATTCAAAAAACTAAATGCCATTAATACAGGCAGAGGAACTATTTTACTGCAGAATACAGAAAATATTTTGGTATTAGGGTGTTTAAACACGTACATTTTCATTTTTCAATGCTTGTAGAACATAGTGGCTCATTTTATAAGTGCGATAAGACACTCCGGGGATGTACATTAGATATTTCTAATGCATGGCCAGCTGCTAAAGGCACTCGGCCTGTGACCTCATGCCTCACTGTGCCCCTGGCCGTACATTAGAAATGTCTAATGCACACCCCATCATGTCTTATTGCTTACACAGTGCCTTCTCCTCCCTTCTGCTAAAACCCACATCCAAAATGTGGTGAAACGTCTGTGTTCAAGGGTGACAATAATAACAGTTTTGGTTTTCATACTGACACCTTTTGCATTTCAAGCTCAGTTTTGCTAAAACATTCATTTTAGTGTGCCCCTTCCATGCTGGTGCCCAAGCGGCTGCTTGGTTTGCCTGTGCCTAATACCGCCACTGACAAGGCAAAAGATGGGGGAAACTGCAAGCTAACTGTATCAAATGGGAAAGTCATTTCCATTTGAAGTCATAGATCCTCCTGGTAGCTGGTTTCCTTGAGACTAAGAGACACAGCAAATAACAGTTCTTTAAGATTTTCTCATACAGTGGCAACATTAAAAAAAGTAAGTCTGCTGTAATGTTCCAAGGCAAGATTTTTGTTCTTTCTTTTTCAATTACTTAGAAAACTCTTCTATACACTAAACAGGCAACAACAAACAAGGAGTATCTGATATAAAGTCATACTGAATATGAGAAACATCTTGGGGGAGGGGGAATAACTGTGCACACAAACAACCTCCAACCCTAGAGATCCATGAAAAAAACTACAAATAATGAAACAGATGTCATTCAGGCAGCATACTACTCCTGTGCTAGCACCTCATAGCACAGGACCAGAAAGAATAGTTACTTATCGTAACAGTAGGTCTTTGTGAGAATCTCATCCATTCAGCCACACCATGGAACTGTAAGCCGTCTGTGTCAGGACCACCCGGAAACTTTTGCTAGCTGGGGCTGTCCATGTCGACGAGGCATCGTAAATCCCTGTATAACTTGGGCGGCCCCATCATGCCTAAGTTCCTGTAGGAAACAAGCTTGGAAGATCATCGGTCTGGCAGGGATCAAACCAAGCAGGACTAAACCAAGCACAAAGGAGAGGATATGGAAACCTGAGTAATATAGAAACAGAATTTGATGGCAGATAAGGACCGCTTGGCCCACCTAGTCTGCCCATTTCCCTGCCTACTGGATAAGCTGCAGATCCTAGTTAACCAGCAGCCTACTTCTTCCTACCCCCATCCCCTAGAATTGCCTTATGACTGTCCCATGCATGCTTGAATTCCGCCACTGTTTTTGACTCCACGACTCCTCCTCCAGAAGGCCGCTCCATGCATCCACAACCCTCTCTCAGAAAAATACTTCCTTAAATTACCTCTGAGCTGCCCCTCTCTATCTTCAGATTGTGCCCCTTGTTCTTGCACACCTCTTTTTTGAAAGATGCTACCTCTTGGACTTTGTTGATTCCTTGAGGTACTTGAAAGTTTCTATCATGTCCCCCTCTCCTCCTTTCCTCGAGGCTATACATATTAAGCTCCTTTAGTCTCTCTTCATATGTCTTCCGGTGCAGACCCTGCACCATTTTAGTTGCCCTCCTCTGGACAGCTTCCATCCTGTCTATGTCTTTGCAAAGACTGGGTCTCCAGAACTGCACGCAGTACTCCAGATGGGGTCTGACCAGCTGTCTGTACAGAGGGATAATAACTTCCTGTTTTCTACTGGTGATGCCTCTCCCTATGCATCCCAATATCCCCCCAGCCCTCACTGCTGCCCTCTCACATTGCTTGCCCACCTTATATATGCCAAAATTAGCATAATAGGAGAACCAACATGCGAGCAGGCAGGATTACCACCTGCCACCTGAAAAAAAAAAGGGGGTAACATGGAAGGGATAGCTGTCGCTCAATGGAGGAGACCCTCTTGAAGATTTACAGTTATGGTAAGTGAACACAGGTTACTCACCTGTAACAGTAGTTCTAGGAGTGCTATATGTTGTCCATCCACACTTGTTGGCAGTGTCCTTTCCCTTTAAGATGTGCCAGAAAGTCTTCAAGCTGGCTACTCTCACCCACCCAGGTGGTATATCCTCGCTCCACCCCATGACACCAGATCTTGCCCACTGGAAGCAAAGGTTGTGCGCCTGAGCCAGGGGAGATTGGGTAGGTCCATGTGGATGAACAATATATACCATTCCTAGAACTACTGTTACAGGTGAGTAACCTGTGTTTCTAGGGACATAAATAAATGTTGTTCTATCCACACTTGTTGGTAGACACCAAGCTATTCTCCAGGAGGAGGAGGGAGGCAAGGTGCACACCCTCTACTTAGGGAACAGAGATTGGGGAACTGAGGCCCCAAAACCAGCATCCCATCATGACTTGAGATCAGCGTGGTAATGGGAAATGAAGGTGTGCTCTGACTTCCAGGTGACAGCCCTGCAGATTTCCTGGATAGGGACGTCCCAAGAAGCAGCCACCGACACAGCGGTATGGTGGGTGGAATGAGCCCTTATCCCTCCGGGAGGCCCCCTACCTGCCAACCTGTAGCAGAGATCAATGCAGGAAGTGATCCACCTACCAACTGTCAGCTTTGCTGCAGGTTTGCCAGGTGCAGCTTCAGCAGAGGTGACAAACAGCTGGTGAACCTCTCCCTGAACTCCAGCCATGCACTCTTTGCAGTAAGCGAGTGCTCACCTCAGGTCCAGAGTATGGAGCCAGTGTTCGGCATCCAAGGTGTGATTTGGGAAGAACACCAAAGAGTCATCACCTGATTAAGGTGAAACTTCGACACAACCTTTGGGAGGAACATCGGCTGGGGCGCAGGACAACCTTGTCCCTGTGGAAGACCAGGTAAAAAGACTCCACCAAAAGCACCTGGAGCTCACTGATCGTTCTGGCTAACGTGAGAGCCACCAAGAAGGTGGTATTCCATGACAGGTGAGACATGTCACACCTGTGCATTGGTTCGAATGGCTTGCCCATGAGCTTTGCCAAAACCAGCAAAAAGTCCCATAGTGGTGGTGGTTTACGCACTGGAGGGGAAATGTGATCTAAGCATTTGAAAAAGCACCAGACCACCTTCTCCACGCCATACGACTGCTGGCCAGCCTGTGCCTGGTAAACAGAGATGGCTGCCAGATGCATCGCTATGGGTCAGCCGATCAAGTCTCCCTTGACAGGGACCACAGGTAGTCCAAAATGCTGGTCACTGGACAGGTCAAAGGGTCCAGCCCTTGCCCTGACACCAAATGGAGAATCTCTTCCATTTGAAGGCATAGCATTTTCTGTTGATTCCTTTCTAGATGCCTCCACCATGGTGAGGACAGCTTCGACAGACCCAAAGCCTGGAACTTGAGCCGCTCAGGAACCAGACTGTCAGGTGCAGGAAATGAAGGTCTAGGTGGAGTACCTTCCGCTGACTGATGGAGAGCAGGACCGGTGGAATTGAAGACGCCTGAACCTATTGCTGAGGCTGAGAAGATCGGGTACCAAAACTGGCATTGCCAGTCTGAAGCCACAAGAATCACCCATGCCTTGTCCCTCCTGAACTTGAGCAGCACCTTGTGGATCAAGGGAAGAGTAGGGAAGGCACTGAAGAGGCCTGGGGTCCAAGGCCTCAAACAGGCATCCCCCTGCAGTGAGCCCTGCTGAAGGGAGTGGGCACAGAACAACCTCAGCTTTGCGTTCTCCCTGGAGGCAAACAGGTCCACCTGAGGGGTGCCCCACTGGGAGAACAGGATGTGAACTACCTCTGGGTGGAGAGACCACTCGCAAGACATCTCAACTACCCGGCTGAGAGTGTCCGCCAGCTGATTGGAGGCTCTTGCCCCATGGATGGCTAGGAGATCCGCCTCCAGGCTACGCACGAGGGTCCAAATGCAGAAAGCTTCCTTGCACGGAGGCAGGGAGTGTGTCCCGCCCTGCTTGTTGAGGTAGTACATGGTCATGGTGTTGTCCATCTAGACTTGGACCACTTGACCCTGAATATATGGAGCAAATTTAGTCAGCGCCAGCCAAACTGCCCAGAGCTGCAGCAGGCTGATGTGCCAACAGGACTCTCGGGGTCCAGAGCCCATGGACTCTGTGTTCTCCCAGATGGGCACCCCAGTCTGTGAGGAGAGGCATCAGTCATCAGACAAACTGGATCCCTTCCAACAAATGCTCTGGGACTAGCCACCACTGGAGGGCATCCCACATCTCTGAGTCACAGTGACCAGTTGGTTGAAGTCACCTTTGTGCTGAGACCACTGGCCGGCCAGCTCCCACTGCAGGGAGCGCATATTCCAATGGGCCCATCAGACCATGCACTGGTGCAGGCTGCCATGTAACCTAGAAGGCTCAGGAAGTCCAGGACAGAGTGCAATATCCCAACCCGCAATGACTGGGCAAATGAGGAGAGAACCTCTGCCCTGTCCACCGGAAGCCAGGCGCTGGCTCAGCAAGAGTTGAGCTCTGCCCCGAAAAAGGTGATCACCTGCAAGGGCATGAGTTCCAACTTGGCCTCTTTGACCAGGAGGCCAAGGGAGGTGCAGGTCTGGAGGGCCAGGTCTCTGGACCGCTCCACCTCCTGCCTGGAGGAACCTGCAATCAGCCAGTCATCCAGGTAGAGGTACACCTGGACCCCTCGGTGCCTCAGGTAAGCTACCACCACTGCAATGCATTTGGTGAAGACCCTGGGGCCGAGGAGAGGCCAAAAGCATGGCCAGGAACTCAGAAGGTTCCCCGACCCAAAAGCAGAGGAACCTTTGGTGGCTGGACGGATCAGGACATGAAAGAATGCATCCTCAGATCAAGCAAAACCATATGTTGTGCTCTAGGATGGTATGGGCTGAGACAGAGTTACCATCCTGACGGTGCATGATCTGAGGAACTTCTTCAGGTTGTACAGATCTAGAATAGGGCACCAGTCCCGTCTGCTTTGGCACCAGGAAGTACCTGGAGACAAACCCTGGGTGTTCCAGAGGATCTGCTACTCTGACCATGACCTCCTTGTGGAGGAGCTGGGATATGTCATCTCAAAGAGCAACCTGAGTGTCTGCGGATATCTAGTCCAACCATGGGGTGCGGGCTTGACTTGGAGGGTACTGCTCGAATTACAGAGTCAGACCCTGACTGACCACTGCTGGAACCCACCTGTCTGTGGTGTCAGTGGACCAGGTGGAAAGGAAGTGGCAGAGCCGGCTCCCCACAGGAGGACCAAGGGAAGGTGTGACAGGTATGAGGGTGGCAACCCCCATCCTGTCACTGAGCAGGCTTGGAAGATTAGGACCTGGCTGAGGAGCCACCGGGTCCCTTCTCTCGAACTACGGACCACCGAGGCCACTGACTTGGGCCTGGGTTGCCAGGACTGAGCCTGCTGGCCAGCTTGATGCTGGACTGGTTTTGCTGCGGGAGTGGAGGATCAAAAGGGCTTGCGCTTCTGTTGCCTGGAGCCCTTGAGATCCTTTTGTGCGGATATTACAGAGTCCAAGGTGGCATTTGGACTTCTTGATGCACTGGAGGTGACCTTCTACACTGGGCCCAAACAGGTTGGTGCCCAAGAAAGGAACATCTGCCAGTTTGTGCTGAGGGTCTGCCATGAAGGTTGAGATCTGCAGCCAAGCCCTACGGTGCATGGCTACTGCAGCCACCACTGAGCGGGCACAGGAATCCCCAGATCCAGAGCCATTTGCAGTTACTGCTTGGCCACAGCCCGGCCCTGATCTCAGACCTGCTTGACTGTGGTCTGGAGGTCTGCAGGCTGGTGAGGAATCACCTCATCCAAAGAGCCCAAGATGGCATGGGAGAAGTGTGCCATTAAGATGGCAGAGCTCACCTGACAGAGACTGAGCGAGGAGGCAGCGTAAACTTTTTGTTGCATGGCCCAATTTCTTGGACTCTCTTTGTCTGCTGGCTTGTCGATGTCCCCAATATTGCCGGAGCACTGAAAAACAGAGCTGGCCACTAGACCCACGGCTGAGGGGTGCTCCATGAAACTCGAGAGGATACCGATGGGTACCACATACTTGCAGGCCATCTGGGCAGAGGGCGCCAGGCATGATGCCATGCACTGCCAAAATTCCAGTGCTGGGCCGACAATGGCCTCAACCACTGGAAAACCTCCAGAGAGTCCCTTTTGTCCAGAATCTCTGTAGAGGGATAGCGAGCCCGCTTCTGGATTGGCTCCATCTTCATCCTCGTGGACTCAGAGATGAAGCAGAGGATGCCCAGGAAGGAAGTGGGCCCTTCCTCCATGAAATCCCACAGACTCCTGGTTGACCATAAGGGAGTGCAGTGAGAATCCTCAGACTCGAAGTCGGCATAAAGCAGCCGACCACCTAGTCACCTTCAAGCCTCTGCGGAAGCGGTCAGGTCATTAGTGACTGACAACCAATGAGAAACTCCTTGGCGGCCAGGACTCCTTAGTCTGAGCACTGGCCAATGGCTGCTTGGGTGCCCGGCTCCAGCACAATCGGCAGAGAGGCTGGCTTTGGCCCGAACCAAGGCCGGTCTTGATGGGCTCCGCTGTGGGAAGTACAGTCTCGACAAACCCCGAGTCGATGTCGGCCTCTTGGGCGACAGCCAAGTGATGGCTGGTGTGGAAACCGGGGTCGGCTTCAGACTGGCCAGCACCAACTGTTGCCACATGAGGTCTTCTTGGCGTCGACGCAACTTGCGCTGAAGCCTCTCCTCATCCGAGGAGGATGAAGACAAGGAATAGCAGTGGCGCCGCTTCCCATGATGCTGAGAGTGGGAGCACCGATGACAGCAGGAGCTGCTCGACCCATTGGAGGAGGACCGAGACCTCGACCTTGGCCGCAGGGGGGGCCGATGGGGGATGCCGCGGCTCCTTCCAGTCTGGGTCGGTGGCTGGAGGGTCCTGAACAGTGGACTGACAACCCCTTCTAAGGTCACAGGCAGGACCAGGGTCCTGAAAAGAGAATTGTCGGCCTCTTCAGATGACAACTGGTAGATTGGGTCAAGAAAAATCTCAGCCGTATCATTGACCGGCATCTCCTTGAAGCCAGTGGTTAAGGCCACGGTTTTGACCGTGGTAAACCTGGGAGTCATGAGATCGAGAATGTTTCTGGTCCCATGAACATCGATGATGAATCTTCTCTTTCTTGAATCCTTCTTCTCCTTGTGGAGTGGGAGCTGGGAGATACAGAAGGACCCTGATCCCTCAGTCGGGAGGACTGGCACAGCTCCTTGAAGGAGCCTGAAAAGTGGGAGCTCAATGGAGCAGCAGGAAGCAGAGGCAGAGGAGGAGTCTGAGTGTCGGCCTGAGCCGCCTTTCTCCTCAAAGGGCAATAACTGTTCCAGCTGCTCAGCGGACATCGCAGCCACAGAGACCACCCAACGGGCGTCTTTAGATCTGACCAGTGGATGTCATTTTTCCAGGCAGCCCAACTTAAAATGGGTGAGGCGGTCTTCAAGGACCGTTGCGCGAAAAGCCTGACAAATGTCGCAGGCCTGGGTATTGTGTTCATGGCCCAGGCAGTAAACACACGTGACGTGGGGGTCGGTATGTGACATCTTCTGCCCACACAGACACTGGCGAAATCTGAGTGCGGACTTGTCATCCATCGTGGTCAGGAGCTCAAGACTAACATCAAAATGGTAGCAAAGTTTAGAAAGCAATCCAAATGGATCAAAGGCACTAGGGCCTAAAATGCGGGAGCACGAAGGAAGGAACCTGCTTCTTCCAGCAGAAAGGAAGATCTGGCATCATCTTAGGAGCTGGGTTTGTAAAATGTTTGGTGGGGCACAGTGGTCGGGGTCAAAGCCCCTATATGTGGGGTCAGGGGTTAAGCCAGACCACCATCGGACCTCAGCTATTAGCATAGCCCTCAAGTTATGCTACTTGTCCACTTATGGCATGCTCTATGCCATGTCAGCCTGTCGGTTATATTTTATTCATTTATTTGAGTTAAAGCTGCCACCCACATCCCCATGTTAAACAAACAGAGGGAGTGTGTCAGAGCCCTAAACTCAAATTATCTGACAAAACCTCATGGCACACTCTACACCATGGACTGTCTGGTTTTTTATTAGTTTATTTGAGTTGGAAGGCCAGACCCCACACCCCATGTTAAAAAAAAGGGGTTTGAGGGCGGCTACCAACTCAAATATCAAAAGCCTCACTAACAGCACACTCTACACCGCACTGGACTATTAGTTTTTTTTTTTAGTTTATTTTGACTTGGGGCTTCCTCCCACACCCTCTACGTTAAAAGACAAGGGGTGGGGTCAGAGTCCTCAACTCAAATAAACTGACAAACCTAATTCGCAGCAGGCATGCAGCAAAGTAGCTGAGCACGGTTACAGTACAGTGCAGCAAGCATGCAAATTACACTGTATTCTCTGTAGCTTTATGCTACAGTACTAGCAGTGGTCCAATGTTTTACACAGTCGCCAAACAAGAGACAGATGATACTGGAGACATTCAACTAACTGTAACATCATCCATTTGTTAAGTCTTACAAACTGTCAAGAGTGAAGACATTGCTCTTTCATGTTTTGAATAAAATGATAAATTTTTCACTCTCCTGGCACATCCTGTTAGGCTAGGCAACTTCTATCCTATCTGTTGTTGTAAACGCTACTCTCTGGTCTCACAAGCCATTGTTGAAGTGGTCAGTCCAGCTGAACAGGCCCCATGACTTCTTTGGACAAACAACAGCCCCATCCCCATTCACTGTGCAGCTGATCTGAAAGCCTTTTTTTTTTTTCACTGTGTGTGAAATGACCCCCCCCAAGTAACATTTTATCTCCATGTTAGAGCCTTGATGTGTCCCTCATTGTGAGGGTCAGTGTCCCCTCACTGTCCCATATTTTGAGTGTCCACAGATCATGAACCTCATTTTAGTGACAAAAGGTTAAGAGGTGTGGCAGACGGGATGGATCTCTGATCTTCTACTGCCTCATGATATATGTTACTGTTTTTCTGTTTGACCCCTTCCCCACTCAGTGACAAGCCGACAGCCACCAGCCCACTACAGTTACCTCATCCTCCAGCCAGGGGGACTGAGTGACCCCCCATTCTCATTTTTCTTTCTTTCTTCTCTCAGTTGTTAAACTAAACTTCCAGCTTCTCTCTGAAAGTCCCCTCTACATCACTCTGCCACTAGGCAGCCCACCACAATACCATCACACAGACCACACTCCTACTCCTGCTCAGGCAGCTTGACACTGCTCTGTACCTACAGAGGAGGCTAAGCACTGTGGTTTTACTTATATGGTAGTGTGCTGTGGTGTATAATAACTCATGATAATTAGCAGTCAGCAGAGTGAAAGGGGGTCCTGAGGCTAACAAGGCTCAGTTAATGAGAAATCTGTCCCGCTTGGTTGCAGTTTGCTTCCGCTCTTTCAGCCAAGCCAAAATACCTTCATAAGTAGTTGAAGATCCACCATACATAAGTGGCAACACTTCTCCAAGTTAGTACTGAGAAACAACATTATCAAAGTCCATATATTCCCAATCCAGATAAACAGAGGTAGACATTATCGAACAGAAGTCCACATATCCCCAATCCAGATAAATACAGGCAGACATTATCGAACAGAAGTCCACATATTCCCAATCAAGATAAATAGAGACAGACATTATCGAACAGAAGTCCACATATTCCCTACTGAGATAGACAGATACAGAAAGACAGACAGCAAAAATGTATTGAGGTAATAGGGTTCAGGTAAAGCATTAAAAGCAGAGAAATGAAAAATTAGGTTAAAAGGTCCCCAGAACCTTTGTGATTCTGTGGTGAGTTGTTACTCGAGGTTTTTATGATCATGTGACACAGGGCTGGTGTTAACCCTAATTTCAGAACCCTCTATCCCAGTATTGCTCTGTCAAAGTTCCACTTTGTCTGACAAGAAATTGCCAACATTAGGGTAATGCCAATAACTCCACAGCAAATGCTTCCTTGTAAGCAGAGCACAGTATCTAGCCTTCTTTAATCTCTTCTACGGTTAGAGAACTTTAATAACAAAATTCCTTAGGAAAGAAAGACCAATTCAGATGTGACACAGAAAAAATAAACCCTATCCTTCATGGATAAAATGAGATATATATTTTTCAATTGCAGACAGATGTCTCAGAGTATTAAACCCTTTGAAATTCATTTTGCCAGAGTGAACCTCAACAGGAAAACAAAACAGCAGCCTGTGCTAACTAAGATGCTGCAACATATTTGCACACCAGGTAGATTCGTTTTTCAATTGTTTACTATGCAGAGTGCTTCACATTTGCTCTATTTTACTTTATACATGCAACTTTAAGGTGAAATGGATGATTGGTTCAGAATGTCTTCCCTCAGTAGCTCAGTGGAAGGACCCTGTTACCCCTATTTCTTTAGAGCACTCTCGAGTCTGAACCTGATGGTTATTACAGTATCAGATAATAACACCTGATGTAAAACTCTGTTCATAGTACATTTACCACTACTTGTGAAGTAGTTCTGTGGTTTCCATGAATCTTCCCCCTTCCTTCTTGGCCTTAATTTGCCTTTTGTGGGCATCTCACTAACAACTGATATAAATTCTAATACACCAGTTAACTGTTGATCATTGCGGTGATGTCCACAAATGGGGTAAATAAAGGGACCTCGTCAAAGACACCCCATATATATTTTCAAATTACAAAGGATGCAGGAAGTGCCCAAGAGCTGGCTGTAGTCTGGCTGTCGCTCACCATGCCACGCACACACAATCGAGAGAAGGGAGCCAGCATTACCAGCAGCAATGGTCTGGGAGCCTTGAGAGGGTATCGGTAGGTTAAGTCCTCCAGAGAGGGTTACACTATCTTCCCTCTTTAACTCCACATGCCTTCCTCTCCCTCCCCGACCCCAATATGGCGAGGCCTGGCTGAACCAGACTCAAATCTCCATCTGGCTAACACTAACCTTTTAGCTGTGGTTAATGGCAGTGCATTAGAAACCCACTTATATTGCTTCTGATCTAAACAGGATATTCAAGTTGTGTCTCCCAGCAGGTGTATTCAGGTCTAAACTGATTTCTTCTCCAGTTGCTTCTCCTACCTTACCTGCTGGCTCCGTGGTACTTTATCGTTACCCAGTGGGTAGGCGTGGTTGACTGAGTGCTGATCCAGTCCTCCTCTGTCCAGTGAGTCTCTGATTTGCGACTCTTCCTCTTTAGATCTCCTGCAGCTGCTTGCCTGACTCATTGCCACAAAGATACGCCTGGCGACTCATGACCAAATACTGACTCCACTCCATCGGCAACAGTCAGAACTCACAACTTCCCCAGCGGCAGCGCTGGCCCCTCCTTGAATTATTGTGCAGCACCTGATTCTCTCCCCGACTGACCCTACCTCACCACTCAACCTCTGCCTGACTGAGATAGATGATGTCCTCCTCCTGACCTGCAGGACTCAAGTTGTTTGCTACGCTGCCTCATGTTGACCCAGTTCACTCCACTCACCCACCTCCTCACCCGTCGCCCAGTGACATTCCTCATTCTCTCTTTCTGGGTGCACGCGACTGAATGTGCACACAAAAGGTGCCACTTTCAAAACGCCACCAGTGAATGCAGGGATCGCTTTGGGGTGAGTGGGGGTGCCGGCAGGTCACAGAAGACAAGGCAAAAGCCTTATTTTGTTAAAACCTCACTTGTTAAAAATTATTGGTAGGGCTAGGCCCGCTTTAAATATTGCTGGCGCTCATGCCCCACGGGCCCATATAACCCGTGCCTATGGGCCATGAAGCAGAGCGAGATATACCACCCGGTGGTTAGAGGGCCAGCTGAAGAATTTTCAGCACATCTTAAAGGGGAAAGGACATTGCCAACAAGTGTGGATAGAACAACATATCCACGTCCCTAGAATTACACTTTCTTCTTTGAGGGTATCTCCCTCCACTGAGCCACATCATGGAACAATTCTCACGCAGTGCCAAAGCACTGACAGAGGAAGGAAGGATCTAAATATCTTGAGTAAGGAAATCTTGCAGGACAGAAAGGCCAAATCTGGCCAGTCTCCAATGTCCAGACTGTAATGTTAGTGAATGTACGAACATTACTCCAAGTGGCAGCAGTGCAGATGTCAGCAGCGGACACACCGTGAAAACAAACTATGGAAGTAGCCACCCCATAAGTGGGGTTAGCAAGGACAGGACCAGGAAGCTACTTATAATGCTTCTGGCAACACAAATAATGCAGTATGCCAATTATTCGGAAAGGCCCTGCTTTAGAAATAGGGGAGCCCACCATACTGAGGGCAAAAGCCACAATTAGTTGAAAGAATGGTCTACAATCCCTAGTATGATCAAGGTACCAACACAACGTCTGGCGGACATCAAGCATCTGCAGATGACATTCTCTACTATCCATGGGAGTCACAAAGTAAACCTGGTCAATAGTTTGATTAAGTATTCACTCAGAAACAACCTTCGGCAGAAAATGAAGGCTGGTAAGTAAGGCAACCTGATCCTTCTGCAAAACAAGATAAGAAGGCTCTACAACCAGAGCTTGCAGTTCACAAATACATCTAGCAGATGTCTCGGCCGTGAGGTACAATGTGTTCCAAGAAAGGAAGCACATCTCACAAGTAGCCGCAGGCTCAAAGAGAGGCACAGTAAGGGTCTCCAGAACCATATTAAAGTCCCACACCAGAACAGGATCATGGACTAGGGAATGTAGTGAATAATACTGCGGAACTCTGTGGAAACCTCAAGCTGGGCCACTGTTTTGCTGTCGGTGAGGCATGAAGTTGACACCACAGGCAAATGAACCTTTATGGTCTCTTCGATCTCTGCATTTTTATGGTCTCTTTATGGCTGGCAGTGGGAAAGTTAATGGAATCACTGTAGCGAGATAGTGGAATATCTTGAATCAAATCGGTTACAAGACCCGAGACAGCATGGATTCATGGGTGGAGGTCATGTCTAATGAATCTGAAAGATTTCTTTGATTTGTCAACCAAGGAATTAGATCAGGGTTGAGTGGTGAATGTGATCTACCTAGACCTCAGTAAGGCATCCGACTCAGTTCCACACAGAACACTATTAAGAAAGCTGAGTAGTCTACAAGTGGATCAAGAGGTGGTAAACTGGGTAAGAAATTGGTTAGGGGATAGGAGGCAGAGGGTGACAGTAAATGGAGTTCACTCCAAAGAGGGAAGGGTGACCAGCAGAGTGCTTCAGAGACCAGTGCTGGAACCGGTCGTCTTTAACATCTTTATAAGTGACAATGCAAAGGATCTGAAGGGGAAGGTCTGCCTATTTGCAGATGATACCAAAATCTGCAATAGGGTGGATACTCAAGGGGAGTGGAAGGGTTGAGCAGAGACCTGGGAACTTGAAGAGTGTCAACAAGTATGGCAGCTCGGTTTTAATGCAAAAAAGTGCAAAATAATGGACTTGGGGCACAGAATCCCAGGGGCTGAGTATAGAATGGATGGAGGTTATTGATGACCACCAAGCAGGAGAGAGAGACCTGAGGCTAATAATTTCTGATGACCTAAAGGTGAACACGCAATATGACAAAGTAGTTGGGAGGGCTAGTGCGGTGCTGCAGTACATAGGGAGAGGTATCATGAGCAGAAGGAGGGAGGTGGTGCTGCCTCTTTATAGATCACTGGTAAGACCTCACTCAGAATACTGTGTACAGTTTTGGATGCCATATCTACGGAAGGATATAGACAGTGTGGAGGCAGTCCAGAGGAGGGCAACTAAAATAGTGCAAGGTCTGCATCATGAGCCCTACAAGGAGAGACTGAAGGAACTTAATATGTACATCCTAGAAGACAGAAAGGAGAAGCGGATATGATAGAAAACATTAAATACCTCATGAGGGTAAATCAGGTATAGGAAAGAAGGAAGCATTTTTCAGAAAAAAGCTGCACAAGAACAAGGGGCATGCTGTGAAGCTGGAGGAGGGTAGGTTCAGGGAGATGTGACAAAGTACTTCTTCACAGAAAGGGTAGGACTCATGGAATAGTCTACCACTTGAGGTGGGGGCAAAATCAGTGATGGGGTTCAAGAATGTATGGGATGTGCATAAGGGAATCTTAGTGAAAGGAGTGGGAAGAGGGAAAGAGAGCCAGAGATCAAACTGGGTCTACAGTGATATTGTAGGTAGGGGAAAAATGGGCATACTGGGTGGGACTAGCAGTCCTTATCTGTTGATAAATTCTATGTTTCTACGCTTATTGAGGAGTGCCTAAAGCCCGCGTCCATAAGGGACAGAAGGTGGTCCATAACTTGATTAACTGGACACATAAAGGGGTCCAGCTGACAGGCAGTAGACCAAATTGTAAAACATGTCCATTTTCATGAGTATGTGTATCTAGCAGAAGGCTTGCAAGCCACCAACAGAACAGCAGCAACCACTTGAGAAAACACAGAGTGGGAGAGTTCTACGGTCTCAGGAGCCAGGTGTGAAGATGCAGGAATCGAAGATCTGGATGTACCACAGTGCCTTGCTCCTGTGACAAAAGTTCTACCAGTAGAGGGAATGAGACAGGAGGTTCCAGTGCCAATTGCTGAAGTAGAAGGAGACAGATTTGTCTTGGCTAGTATGGAGCCACCAGAATCAGGGTAGTTGGCTTAGCCTGCAACTGACCAGAACACTTTGCATAAGAGGGAATGCAAGAAATGCACACATGAACCTCCTCTCCAAGAGAGGGACAACTTGTCTGCCAAAAACTTCAGGCCCTGAAGTGAACAAACCAAAAAGTTGCAGTTTTGTGCTGTATGGATATGCAAGTAGGTTGATGTCTGAGTGACCCCACTTTACGAAAAGGTCACCCATGATGGAGTCCAACAATTCTCATTCATGGCAGAGTGCCTTACATGATACAGTAGGGTGATAAGGGTACAGAGCAGAAAGACGGACGACAGGAACATGTTGTGTTCCATGGCCCAGTTCCAGACTCTCATTGCCTCTCTGCACAGAGGATATGAATGGGGGTTGATATATATTGCAGAAATGTTGTCTGTACAGATCTACAGGTGGTGACCCAAAAGGAGGGTAGCTAAAGTCTGTAGGCCAAGCAGAACAGCCCTCATTTCCAGAGTGTAAAACCAGAGGAATCTGTCGTCATCCCCAGAAGAGTAGATCGGCAGAGAAAGGGGGATCCTGTCTCCAGGTTAGAGAGGTTCAACCACCAGAGCATGGAGTGGCAAAGCAGTGGAGTCACTTGCATGAGACACTCTGGTTCATCCGAATGCTGAGCCCACTGGACACGAAGGAACAACTGTGGAATCCTCATATGCAGATACCCCAGTGGAACAGTAAAAATAGCAGCAGTCACGAGGCATATCAATCTGAGGAGACATCTGGCTGAGATATTGTTGCTGGAAGAGACCAACTGAGCCTGGGCAACCAACTTTATAGCAAGGTCCAAAGAAGAAAAGCCCCGCCCATCCCCATGTCCAGAACAGCCCCTATGTATTGGAGATGCTGGCATGTAGTCAGCACTGACTTTGGTTTGTTCACCAGAATACCCAACTGCTTGAAGAGCTGTCTGGTGCAGAACAATGTGTAAATTATCGCTTCCTTCAACAGGGCCTTCAAAACCAACCAACAAGGTACAGAAAAACATAAAGCCCTCTCTGCTGATGGCAGCTGCAATGGCTGCACAGAATTTGGTAAAGACATGCAGTGCAGAGAACAAACCAAAGGGCAATACAGGAAACTGATAGTGAGAGCCCTGGAGCATAAACTACAGATACTGCCTGAGCGACTTGTAGATCTTGATATGGAGGTAAGTGTCCTTCATATCCAGGGTACACAGCCAATCCCCTTGCAGCAGCAGGGGGGAGGAGAGACTGTGGAGAGACCATGCTGAAACTTTTGTATTCTATAACGAGGTTGAGACACCAAAGGTTCAGGATGGGGCATACATTTCCTGTCCACTTTGGTACAAAAAATTACTGAATATAGTAGCCCTGATTCATTTTTGTAATCGGTATGGGCATTATGGTCCTCCTACAGTGGAGGGATTGAACTTCCTCTCTAGCAACAGGGGGAGATGTCCCAGAGGGTAATGTTGTGGTAAGGAAGAAGTGCAGGAGAGACAAAAAGGAGTTTCTAGGGTGTATCTTCACTGACCCACCTCCAGCACCCAAGCATCTGTTGTGATCTCCTCCACTCTGGAAGGAAGACAGAGATGTGCCCCCACAAGGATGCCCTGATCTGCAGGGGCTGAGGAGGAGGAGGGAAGTCAGAAGAGTCCAGGGCAACTGATGCACCACTAACATCTGCACATTTGGTAACTGTGGCTTGGGCACTGGGAGGCAGAGGCAACTGAGGAGTGACCTGGGTCTGTTGAGAGCCACAGCTAGGACCCCAGGAACAGCCTCTACCAGGGTGGGCATAGGGCCTATGAAAGGAACCCCTGCCCTGATCCCAAGGTTTTGGATTAAGGGTATGAAGGGACCTCCAAGTCATTTCAGACGTCTGCAGGTCATTCAAAGCAGACTAAACATCGGAACCAAAAAACAGGTTACTCACCTATAACAGTAGTTCTAGGAGTGGTATATGTTGTTCATGCACACTTACTGGCATGTCCTTTTCCCCCCTTTAAGGATCGCCGGAAGGTCTTCAAGCTGGCTCCTCCCACCCACCCGGGTGGTATAACCCTAGCTCCACCCCATGATGCCAGATCTTCCTTTCCACTGGAAGAGTCAGGTTGCCTCCTTTGTGCTGCCGCATTTTGTAGGCCCTGGCTTCAAAACCTTTGGTTATTCTGAAAATTTGCCTTATTCGCGTTAGCGATTGCGACTTTTTTTCTTCAACTATGGAAGACAAGTCTCCCCCCGGATTTCACCAGTGTCCGTGTGGCCAGAAGATGTTGCGCACTGACCTGCACACCGCGTATGTCTACTGTTTGGGTGTCAACCATGACACCTCGAAGTGCATTTCAACCTAACATCCTTGATGAGCATCTCGCACGCCTTAATTTGGGGAGGCCTGAAAAACGGAATCCTCTGGTGAAGTCCAAGGAGGCCCGCTGGGTGGTTTCTTTGGCTGTGGGATCCACTGAGCAATTGGAGTGCATGCAAGCCTTTGAGGAGG
Source organism: Neoceratodus forsteri (assembly GCA_016271365.2). Lineage (NCBI taxonomy): Eukaryota > Metazoa > Chordata > Ceratodontiformes > Ceratodontidae > Neoceratodus > Neoceratodus forsteri. Next base: position 1,738,696,509 of record CM057449.1, read on the forward strand.
AAGTGGCTCAGGCCGTAGAATCTTCGGAGCTTCTTCGCTCCACTCAACCTGGCTCCACCTTCTCGGGTTCTTTCCGAGAGTTGTGCCAGTCTCTCCTGACCAAGGGTGAGAGTCCCGCGGCATGCACTCCTCTCAGTCCCGTAAGCAGGAAAAGGACCTGGGCAGTCTTCATCTCAGCAAAGACACTCTTGGATCGGACAGATCTCGTCCCAGGAACTGGCCATTCTGACCTCGGTCAAAATCACCTCTTCGGCCACTGGCTTCAAAGCCTTGCCATCTGGCCAGCCAACCAAAGTGTCAATCAATGATGTTGAGATTATTCTTGACCTGATCGACCCCTTGTTGCTAACTCCGGTCGACAACTCTCTCACTCGGACTCCGGTCCTTGCTTTCCACGAAAAGGAGACCCAGCCCACTGGGAGTCCCATCGAGGAAGTGGTCCCCAACCCTGGGAAAACACCAGTCCCGCCGGTGTCTCCTGATCGACCGAGTCCACCTGCCTGATCTTGATCGAGGTTCAGGAACCCCTCGACCGACAGGCCGAGGAAGAGCCATAAGTGCTCTGAGAAGTTGCGAGCCATCGGTTTTCCTTGTCCTGCTCGGATGAGGAGAGGTTCCAGCGGAAATTCCGCCGGTGCTACGAGGACCTCATGTGGCAACAGCTGATTTTGACTGGGCACAAGCCTACCCCGCCATCACTTGGCTCACCTCCCAGGCTTGAAGCCTACTCCTTCGGAGCTGATTGAATCATTTCCTCTGCTTCCGGAGCTGGCAAAACCACCGGTTCGGCCTAAACCGGTCTCTCCACCAACTATGGTGGAACCACCACCCAAGCAGCCTGTGGAGGGGCTCCTTCTAAGGAAGCTAGACCAGACACTGGGCCTCCCCAGCATCTCTCGGTCACAGTCACCCTGGACCTTCCTCAGTGGGTCAGAGGTGATCTGGTCGGACGCATTAAGGACCGCTTGCTGGACATTTAGTGGCAAAGCCAGCCACACATAACCCTGACTGGCAGCATAGGCAAATTCCAGAAGCAGCAGCATCAGAGCCATCATAAGCTGACCTTAGGAGGTGCTTACCTGCCTCCAGAACATGGTCAACAGTCTGCTGGACTTCAGTTTTGTCTGGTTCAATAGGCAACCTCTCAGCCATGGCAGCCATAGACTTCCACAGGCTATTCTGATATTTACTCATATAAATCTGGTAGTTGGCAATCTTAAGGCCAAGGAATACAGAAGCATATGTTCTCTTGCCCATGACATCCAACTTCCTTGATTCTTTATCAGGAGGAAGAGAATGTATATGTTTCGGAGCTTTAGAATGGTCATGTGCAGCCATAATAACAACAGAATCTGTTTTAGGTTGTGTGGAATAACAGGGCTTGTCAGAAGGGGCACAATATTGTGTACCTACTTTCAGAGGCATAGCAGGCAAAGCACTGGGCCTACATCAGGAAGCTTTAGAGCATCCTTTAAAGCTGAATGGATAGGAAGAACAATTACCGTAGGCAGTGCAGCAACCCCTAACCATTCCTAGAGGGTCTTCTTGCAAGAATCCTCCTCCTTTGTAGTCAAGCCCAGCTTGGCCTGTAACTGCCTTAGGAAAGCCTAAAAAGAGGCATCCTTACAAGGGGACCTAGGTGTATAATGTACCCTGTTCTTACTACAGGAAGAAAAAATGGAGCTGGAGCCCACCACATCAATGGGGGTCATGCCTTCCTCCTCTTCTTCATAGACCTCCTTCGTCAGGTCTGGATTATATTCCATTCCTTCCTCATCAATGGCAATAGGCAGCAGGTCAATGGCAGTAGGAGAATGCACTTAAGGTATCATCAACAGTCCAGACATTGATGAACAAAGCTCCAGGGGAGGCACAGTAGCCTGCATAAGGAGTGTTGGCAGTGTCAATGAAATCAGTGATGGCAGATCTGGCGACGATGGGGTTAGCGTCTATGATGGAGCCATTGGCAGAAGCTTTTGGAACAGTTCAGACATAGCCTGAAACAGCATCTGCGCATCAACGGGCACCAACAGTGTCATCAGTGACTGATTTGTCGATGGGATGGTGCATGACAATTGAATCAGCTGGCAAGGGATTAGTGTCAATGCCAGACCCTGACCTTGGTGTCTGAGGGATGATTGGGAGGATAGCTGCAGCCTGGGCTGAAAAAGGCCAGCTGCAGAGTACAGTGAAGTGGGGAGTGGGGCCACTGGTGCCTACTGCTGCTCTGTTCCTCTTCCTCAGCAGACTCCTAAAGTTCACAATACAATTTAAAATGTAGTGGATAGGGAAGGGGGGGTGGCAGCAGGTGGAAACAACTTCAAATGGGAGGGCCTAGAACAGCAAAATATAACCATTTCATCCAAGTGAGAGAAGAAACTTTATTACCCCAGAAGAGTACCCTATTGCAACCAGATCCCCTATGGTCTCTGGAAACAGTGATGTCTAATGGGGTGGGTATCAGACAATTAGAGAGCTCTAGTAAGAGGTACTTATCATAGAAAATTCTATAGTGATGTGTACCGAGGCATTGTCTGTGACGAGACCTGTGGGGAGGGTAGTGCATTGCCTCTCAGGGCGACAGCTAAAAGGGCATTCCCCAGGGTAGAGTGGGTGGGAACTCAGGCACTGTCCATCTAGGAACAAATAGCCTGTTGTCAGGAGTCTGTCAGGAAAGAGTGAAAGATGTTTTCAGAGAGTTAGGTACCAAGTTGAGGAAGGTGCCTGGTACTGTGACCTTCTTGGAGATCCTCCCAGTGAACAGGCAGAGGAGGAGCTGAAAGCCAACAATTTACTGAAGGAGTGGTGCGTTGAAGTGGGTTTTTGCTTCCTGGGAGACTCGGTGCTCTTTTGGAGGGATAAAGGCCTTATTCAACCAGACAGCCTTCTTCCAAATAGGGTGGGGACAAGAGCTCTGGGGAAAATGTTTGAAGCATACATTTTTTGGTATTCAAACTTGTACAGAGAGGCTAGGGCAAGAAGCCTCCTCAGAGCAGACTCTGGTAACAGGGATCAAACAAGCACCCACATCATCTAGTGAGGCATTTAGGGGATAATGGGTAAACCAGACAGGGAATGTGTTTGGGAGGAGTGTCAGAAAGCAGAAATCATAGCAGATAGGAAGAGTGGTAGAAGAGGCAAAAAAATTTAGGGGACTCCCAAACCTGTCAAAAGAGATAGCTAGGGCCCATTAGGGAGATACGGAAGGCAGGGAGGTCTGTCTAGGAGATTTCAACCTGCCAGACATAAACTGGAACATTCCTGGGACAAGAAGTACTAGGAACCATGTGCAGGTAGATTGTTTTCTAACAAAGCATGTAGAGGAGTAGACTAGGGATTGTGTTATACTGGACCTAGTTCTCTCAAAGGGGAACAACATAGTGGAGGTAACAGTAGAATATCCACTTTGGTCAAGCGAACACAAAATAGTGTGGTTCAACATAGCTCTCAAAGCACAATGACAGAAGTCCCAGATAATAGTTCTGACTCACGGAAGGGTTGACTTTTGCTCTCTACATAACAGGTCTCTAGCACACTGCAATGCTTGCCTTTGGGCCTATTCTGTGGTATCATTCAGTATGATTTTTGTACCTGTATAGGTGTGAAATACTGTCCAAAAATCGGCACTTAAATTTGTTCCAAGTTTTGTGCCTAAGAAGTATTATATATTGCAGTGTGTCTGCACTTTATGCTGTACCAAGAAATGTACCGTCGTTTGGTAGCTGTACTCCCTGTAACCCTCTCTCCCTGGCTCCACCTGGAAACAAGCCTCGGCTCAGTGTGGCTTTCATGGTCATACATTTTTAAATAAATAAATAAAACTTTAATAAGATGGAGGAGGAGATTAGGAAGAGACTCAAGTGGTCTAGCCAGCTAGAAGAGGTGCAGAATAAATAAGACTCAATCAAGCAAAGGCTCTAAGAGGTATACAGAGCATGTCTAAGGCAGGTTGGAAAATAAAATGGCACACAAAGCCTATCTGGCTTTTCAGGGTGGTGGTGAAAGCAGTCAAGGCCAAGAAACTGGCTTTCAAAAGATAGAAAGCCAATCAGTCAGAGGGGAACAAAGAAGAGCTCTACCTTAATAAACTGAAAAAGGCCAGCAATACATTGAAGAGAGATAAAGCAGAGGAAAAGCTCATAAAAACAAGATATGAAGGAGAACAACAAGTTATTTTTAGATAGTTCAGGGAGAAAAGGAGGAAGAAGGAGGGAAGACTTTAAAGGCTGGAGAACAGGTGGTATGGGTGGAAGAAAATGGGCAAAAAGCAGAAATACTAAATGAATGCTTCTACTCAGTTTTCACAACTAAGGGAGGAGAGCCACTGCAGGAGTGCACCATCAAAGTTGGGAGGGAGACTAAGGTGATGATGGGTACCATCACCAAGGACAGAATGTTCAAGGGTTTGAAAATTACCAGAGCTGGATGGGCTGTATCCCAGGTGCTTAGAATGGTGAGGCATGCTTTGGCAGCACCTTTAGCAGATCTGTTTAACTACTCACAAGCAAACAACTAGCCCCAATGGACTGGATGTGGTGGACGTTGTTCCTCTACATTAGAGTGGGACAAGGGAGACCCTGCAACTACAGACTGGTCTGCCTGACATCTACTGTAGGGAATCTGGTTAAGACTACTGTATAATCAAGAAGCAGTTGGTTGACTTTCTGGAGATTCACATTCTAGAGAACAGTAGATGACATGGCTTCATGAAAGGAAGGTCTGGCAAAACGAACCTCACAGAATCCTTCAAGGCCAGGGGCTGGATGTCCTGTATCTCAACTTCATCAAGGCCTTCGACTCAGTGCCACACTTATGCCTTGTGTAGCGGTTGCAGGGACACAGGGGCAGGTGAAGGCGTAACAAGGTGGGTAGAGAACTGGCATGGGGAAGAACCCAAAAGGTAGTTCTCAATGGTAAGCACGCTGAGGTTAGAAGGGTGACTGGGGGGTGATTCAGGGGTCAGTCTAGGGTCCTGTGCTTTTCAATCTGTTTATATGCGACACTAGAGAAGGAGTCAAGGGCAAAGATTTATCTATTTGCAGATGACACCAAGACATATGATAGGGTGGACAGTGAGGCAGTTGTTAGGGAAATGAAAGAGGGCCTAGAGAAACTGTAAACGGAGTCCAAGATCTGGCAATTAACATTTAATGCCAAAAAGAACAAGACCATGTACCTGGAAGAAAGAAACCTGAAAATACAGTATTAAATGGGGTTGGGGTGGAGTTGGGGAGGTCAGGCTGTACCAGCTGTCAGAAGAAAGGGAACTGGGAGGTTACCATAAAAGACAGCTTCAAGACTACAGCCCAGTGCAATCAGGCATATGGGAAAGCCAGCAGATGCAAGGCTGCATGGATGGGGTCTTTCACAGCAGAAAGAAGGAAGTAATCTTGACCTTCTATAGGTCCTTGGTGAGGCTGGATCTAAAGCACTGTGCTCAATTCTGCAGTTCTCACATAAAAAGAACAAGGATGCTTAGGATTAGCCCAGAGGAAGGCAACCAAAATGATACACAGTAAGCAGGGAAGACCTATGAGGAATAACTGGCTGACCTGATATGTACTCTGCAGGACAGGAGGAAAATGGAGATATGTCTGAAGCTTTCAAATATCTGAAGGAATAAACATCAATGGCCAGGCCAGCAGCTGTTTGTGACAATGTGAGGGGTAAGGAGACAAGAGGACATAATTATAAGTTGTTTGCTGCGTGGTGGGGGAGAATTCAAGAGCAACGGAGGAAATAAGTCTTCACTGACGGTGGTGGAAAGGTGGAATCGCCTAATTGTAGTTAACATCCGCCACAGCTAGGACGGAATACTGCAGGGAAGCATGTTTCTGATGGGACACATTGGACCCCAAAGCTGTGTAGAGGTCTGGAGTGACCCTATACTACTCAGCTACTGAAATCGCCTGTGATGTTCATTTATAACCACAATTGTGATACTGGACACGTATATCTGTCTTATCAACAGCGCTATTTGTGCCTTTGTACTTGAAAAATGAATACATGTGTATTTACAAAAAAAAAAAATGAAACAGTTACAGGTTTCAAGAAAGGGTATGATAGACACATGAGTATGGTGAAAATAATGGAGGGGGTTGAGGGGTTGCATGGGGTTCACTAAACTAACAAAGCGGAGCTACACCTGGGGAGTATTGCATAGACCTTAGCAGTGTTACACTGGTAGGGACTTAGGCAGGGACTGGTCAGACGTATGGACCAAGAGTCTTTTTCTGCCTGTAAAATTCTCTATTTCCATGATATCTGTCCAAGTAACTAAAATAAGTGGCTCGCCTAAAGGCTCTGAAGCCTATGGAGTGTATTTTCTTTTCCAGGATGACTATTGTGCAAGACTTCTCAGGAGATTTGTTGGGAAGGGGACAAATGTCTCAGCAGCCGCCACTTGAACTAGTCCTTCACTTTTCTTGTCTAAAACTGGCATATCAGGAGGTTCTTCTGAACACTCTTCCAGACTGAGTTAAGGCTGAATTCACCAGAGTGTGAAACTTGCCTTAAATATCTGTGAAATGGAACTCTCCTTTGTTGTCCGAGTCCTGAAGAGGACCATCTAAGTCCTTAATCATATTTCTGACAGAGTCCTGAAAGGAGGAAATGTCCTCAGGGGGAGAACTGCAATAACAACCCCCAGTGTCATCCACTTCTGACACATCAGGAGTGGTGTCTAAACAGTTTTCTGATTCACAGGGATCCTCAGGTCCAGACTCCTAATTATCAGGGTCAGCTTCATCCCATGTGCGCCTAGCAGTTGAACCACAGATTTGTCTGGCATGAAGTAGGCAGTGGGAACTGGTAAAGAAAATACCCCTGATGAAAGCACGACGCTTGGGGATACAGAACCATTGTAAACTCAGGATTGCCTTGACCCCTATGGCACGCCACATTACAAGGGGTAACTTCACCCTCAGGATGGTGACTACAGGGGTAGGGGCTGGTGAGAGTCTGGGACTCAAGATCCCTTATAGATCAGAAAACAGGACATAATGGCTTAGAGCTAGAGCAATGAGGAAAGCCCTGGTTCTTTTTCTTTGTCTCCAGTTTCAAGGAAATGGACTGGGGATCAGTTACACTGGCACGGGTTCTAGTGGAACTGGAGTCATTTATTTATTTATTTAGCTTTTGTTTACTGGGTAAGTACACTAGACAAGTAATATGCCTATTTTCAGGAACGACCCGGGAGAGCACAAAACATACAGTATACATACATGGCAACATTGGAGAAACAGCATGATACAGTAAAAACAGCTATAACAACGCTTGTATAAGGGCAGAATACTGCCACATAGTACAAATTGTTACAGGACATAGACATTAGAATCACTGAATACATATTTCATAGACCATCATGGACTCAGAGTGGACAATAGTGGACTGCAGAGTATTACATTACAGAGACTAGGAGCAGTCACATCTTGTCGTTTGTTTTAGGTGGGACCACAGGGAGGAGCTAAAGGTCCCATAGGAAGGGGCAGAAGCGAACAGAGTCCGAATGGAGTTCAGAGCCTAGGCACAAAAGCGGCAAAGTCACGATCCCCATAAGGGTCCAGTAGAAGGAACTTTAAGCAACTCGCCGGTCTGCGACCTGAGCTGGTAGGGGATGGCGTCCAGTTTTGGGAGGAGATGCGCCAGTCCCGACAGTATGCCCGTGGCAAGCACTTTCCTGGTGAAGTTTCCTACACCAAGGATCAGGAATTCCGCAGGAGGGAGCCAGTTGAGTTTGTCATAGAGCTCACATCAGTGGGTAACTTTGGGAGCAGCAAGTGCAAACTGACAGATATCATTATATGCCGTGTTCCACCGATTAAGATGGATTTGAGGTGACCTGGCAAATAGGTGGTATCCATAACTAAGGGAGGGAGAAGCACTCCCTGCATGAAGTGCCAACCTCGCTCGAGGTCAGGTTGTATTTGGCCTGTAGGCAAGGCCAAGCTTACACCTAGTGGCTCTGCAAATGTTTTGGATATGGCTTCCCATGTCAAGTTGTGTTTCAAAGGTGACCCCAAGATATTTAATTGAGCTCGCTGTTGGCAACAGGGGCCTCCATCACAAGCTATTTTAAGCATAGCTGATGGGGCTTTTAACTTGGCCGTGGAACCAAAGAGCATGGCCTGAGTTTTGTTAGGATTCAATACCAGTCTATGGTTAGTAATCCAGGCGAGACTCTGCTGAAGTCATCAGATAAGCACTGGTTAAGGTCAGCAGCATTACGAGCATGGGCCACTAGCACAAGGTCATCTGCATAAAGCGTGACCTGGCAACGAGGTCACCGTGGAGCTGATTAATAAAAAGTGAGAATAGGAGAGGTCCAAGTACCGATCCCTGGGAACTCCATGGTCACAGCCCTAGGCTCTGAGAGGACCTTGTTAGCAAGCAGGTGCGCTGCTTTCTACCCTTTAGGTAGCCCATCATCCAACTCATGGCATGCGGAGAGAACCCGAGATCCCTGAGCTGCTCCCCAATAGGTCATGGTTGACATGGTCAAAAGCTTTTGACAAGTCAATAAATATAGCACCTGACAGTTTGCCCTGATCCATGGTGGATGTAATACTAGCAGTTACAGTAATCAGGCAGTAGTGGTACTATGACCCTTCCGAAACCATGTTGGGCCCCAGAAAGCAGCTCATGGGTATCCACGTGCTCTGAGAGTTGCTCCACCACAACCTTTTCAGGAGTTTACCAAGGGATGGGAGAATAGTGATAGCGATAGTTGTCAGGAGTTTGGGATTTCCTGCTTCAGAACAGGGACTATCCTTGCCTCCTTCCAGATGTCAGGGATTATCCCTGAGCTAAGGGATGGGTTAAAGATATGGGCAATCAGAGGCAATGTAAGCTGCTCCCAGCTTGAGAAGCCTGGACTCAAGAGTTGTCCAGGCGCTGCACTGGAGTGCTGGGAGAGGGCAGCCAAGTGGTTCCGAACATCAAGGACAGACATGGCCTTAAGATTAAAATACTCTCCGAGGAGGATGTTCCTGCCATCGGAGGGATATTAATGACGACCCCTCGATGGGTCGTGAAGCGAGAGGTGAGGGCCGAAAGGTCGGAGAAGTGGAGACAGAGGTGGTTAGCTATAGTTTGGGGATTATTGCAGAGACTCCATCAATAATCATGTCCACGACACCCGAGTGGAGAGGGCCCACTGGACGAGGATTTAATGTTCCTCCAGAACCTCCTGGATCTCTGACAGAGCTAGGCAGTGCCGATTTACAGAAGTTACTTTTGGCAGTCCTAATGGCTTTTTACACCGATTCCTGAGTTGCCGATATCTCAGGAGATTAGCAGGATCTCTGGAACTCTTAGTACTTGCCCAGCATTTGTCTCTCTCCCGCATCTGGGCAAGTAAGTCACCATTCAGCCAGGAGGTGGCTGGTCCCCTCACCCTCCGGGTGACCCTGAAGGCGTGTCTATCTTGGAGAACACCAAAGGAATGTATGAAGCAGGAGGCTGCCACTGAGGGGTCAGAGGCTTCAAGCACCCTGGTCCAGTCAGTACATCCTAGATCGGCCAGGAAAGCCTCAGGGTCAAAACTGGAGTATTTTCTGACTTGAATGATTTTGTGGAATTCTAGGGAGGGATTTTCCAGACACAGTATACGGGGAGTGGTCAGATATGAGTCTGATAAGCGTGCCTGATGAGGCAATCCTCCCCGGCGGTTGGTCAGGATCAGTCCAGCAGGAACTTGAGGAACCATTGGCTGCCTGTCTGTGGTCATGGATTAGTTGGTTAAGGGATAGGCAGGCAAGTTGTGATTCGCATTTCCTAATATTGCCACACTCCCAGTTCATGTTGATATCACCCATAATAATGAGTTCACTGTCACCTATACTGGGCCTAACTGCATCTAAGAGGTAAGTGAGTCCTGTCAGACCCCCCAGGAGGGTTATAGGCGCACACCAAGTGCAGCTTCTTAGCATCGCCCAGCAGCAGGAGCGCATGAAGAAACTCACAAGGTGGATGATCAGGTTTACTCTGTACCACCAGGGAGATTTTCAGATGGGATCTGTAGTAGATGAGGGTGCCACCCCCCCTTCCTACCCCCAGTCCTGTCTAGACGAATGAACTGGTATCCTGTTAGGAAGCAGGCAGAGTCAGGAATCGGGGTTTGAGCCAAGTCTCAGTTATCCCTAGGATGTCTGGCTTTGTAGCTCAGTCCACGCTAGGAGATCGCCTCGGTTAGGAAGCAAGCTCCTAATATTCATATCCACTATTTTTAGTCCCTTATTCCCATTCCAGGTGGCTGGAATATTAGAGATCAGCTTAGATGACCCAGGATTGAGCTCAATATCTCCAGCCATGAGAAGTGAGAGTAGGGCTAGCCAGGGGAGGAACAATCTTCTGCGGTACCTCCAGGCCTGTGCATGACTTGGACTTTCTTCACCCTGACCGTACACATAAGGCATCTAGTGTCAAGGCTAAGGACAGTGCGTAGTGCATTACCTTAGTTACAAGTAGGTTGGAAAAGGAGAAATCGTGTATCATCATGGGAGGAGGGCCACAACCCTGGGTCAATAAATAGGCTAGGGTCGAGGTAGCACAATAAAGGGAGGACTAGCCCCAGGGCCAGTATCATAATTATTAGTGTGTAAAACCAACCTGCCGCCCCCTCCTGAACATAGGAGAGGTGGCTTCCAGTTCTTCCATGGTAAGGACAGTAGTAACCACCCCCACAGATTACAGGCAACTGGAGACCTAGAAAAGGAGCAAACCAGGGCTCCTGGAAACCTGTAAAAGGGGCAAACCAGGACCCCTATGGTAGGGCCCCAAAAGGAACAGATCACCACAACTAGCGCGCTGGAGGGGGGACCCTCGGTGTAGGTCACCCCCCCTCCTCTCGTTAGCAGCTTGCAGTAGTTGAAGGCATTGGGACAGCAGATAGCAGAGCAGGAACTAAACAATGCTGGTAGGCAAGCAGGTGGTGAAAATAGGAAAATGTCTGTAAAGGCAAGACAGAACAAGTTTAGGCCTAATAGCTGCACTCTGTATCTTTAAGAGGAGTTGCAATATTAGAGGGAGGATGAACATTGCTAGGGGTTGTGCGAGGGGAGGGTATTTAATGAAGCCTGGAGATTGGAGGATGGGGGTGGGGTGGGCGTAAAATTCAAGCAAAGGAGACAGAAGGACAGAAAGTGAAGAGAATTGAATTATTTGCAGGGCAAAGCTTGCAACTGTGACCCAAATGGAATCTGGTCTAAACAGAAAAAACTGTATCACTTTAACTTACTTTCTGATCCAGGGTAGCTTACCACTGGACCTTAAAACAAAAGATTTTACAATCTACAAACTGCCAGCCTAAATGAACTTGCACTTCAAACTACCCTTACAGTGCAAAATTGCTGTAAATAAACTTAGGTTGGCGTTTAAGTTAGGATTTACAAGATAATTTGGAGAGACTTAACAAGTACCACAATCAGAATATAACATTAGCTTAAGGTCCAGAGAGGAAACAGCAGTAGCAAAGAATTAAAGAACTGCAGCAGCCCGTCAGCAGGCAGAGTCGATGGTTCTGGACAGTCCAGTTTCTGCAGCGTACCTTCGGTCTGGTGAACAGCGGGCAGTGCAGCGAGGAAGGCAGCCGGCGGACAGAAGGGGTCCACCCGGCTGCTTGAAATGATCACTTGAACCCCACGTGGGCATTGGTGGAGCTGGACTTGCATCTCCAAAACCATTGAACAAGAGTTTGTTTTAAATTTAAAATAAAATGGTTCATCTTACTAGATCAATAGCACCAAGGCACAAGGCACAGCTGTAGTTGGTGGCTCATGGAATGGAAACTGGAAACAATGCCAGTAGTATTACCTTACTTTAAACTAAATGTATTTATTTATTCTGTTCAGCAGAGCTTTGAGCTCAAGAACCCTTTTTCAAAGGTGACCAAGTCTATCAAGTTAGATACAACAGCAAAATAAGTTGCATTCAATAGCAGTCCAATACAATAAGCAACAGGCATAGCAAGAATGATTATAAGGACCAGTGAGTTAACAACAGATTTCCACAACTGCAAGAGGCATTAACAAGGGGTGCAGGCTAACGCAACTAGCAGATACAGTCTAGGTACACATACAGTGAATTTCTGGAATTGGTGGGGGGTGACTCGGGCCTTAAAGGGGGAGCAGTGAGGGAGAACGGTGATAGCTGTGGGTAGGGAGTTCCAGGCTTCAACTGCTCTAGTTGCAAAGCAGCATGGCCAAGAGTAGTTTTTCTGAAAGGCAGGAGGATTTTTCGATTCCCCCTCAATCGAGTTCCATATTTGTTCATGATCAGGAAGAACAGGCTGCAGATACCCAACAGCATTTGACCAAGAAATTCCCGCTTGCATAGAAGGGCTTCATTGAGGTTAACTCAGAGGTGGAAAGGAAACCAGCTGCTAGAGAGGTGCAGGTCACAGCAGTGGGAATCTGGTCTCATGCTGAGTGCAAATCTGCAGGCTCAGCTGAAAGCTACTGAGATTCTTTCGATGCAGTGTTACTTGCTACAAAGTAGATGACCATGACTACAGTCAATCCTCAAGATGATGAGGCCGGATAGTAGGGTAACTGGATAAACGCTTTCATTTTGAGGTGACCATTTTGAATAAAGCTGAGCATATAACCTTTTTGACTCATGTATCTACAGTATGTTCCAGGATGGTTAGACACAGAATTAATAGCCAGGTATTATTTGAGCTTGTAAGTCAGCTGCTCCAGCAAATTTTAAACCACTTTTTTTTGGCAGACAAAAAGCTGCAGATTTGTACAAGTAGTTTAGTGAACAGTTTCTATGTAGTTAAATAAATCCCATTTGTGCCTTACTTGTTTATTATAGGAGTGTTATTGCTCTACCCCTAATCTGGTGTGAAATAGGTTAAGGCATTACCTCTGTTTTAATATATTTATTTTAAAATCAGTTCTTCCTAAAATACATAAATGCTGCTGAGTGCCCTCAGAACCTCAAGCACTGAACATTCAGCTCTGAGTCCTTTTACACTAAACTGCCAAGTTCCACAGGTAAACTGTCTCTTTTACCTTCAGTACCACCTGAACCAGCAGCAAGATATGAATCCTGCTCATTTTGTCAATCACGCCTGGCCTCTTAAAGGTTAAAATCTTTTACTGTAGTTTTTTTTTGTCAGGGTTAGGTATTATTTGCACAGTGGTCTGTTATAAAATTAAATCTGTGTTGAAAAGCCACACTCTTTCTGTTATAGAGCACCTTTTCTAGTCCTTTTGACTTTCAAGCATAAATTATCCCTTCTTGCATTGATTCTGGAATTGTATTTCATTACTGTCCTTTGCAGTTAATTTTGCATTCTCAGCTGCTAAAAACTGCAGGGTGTACCAGAGCTTCTGTAGCAAACCTGGTGTTGCTGTGGACCCAGGGCTGTACTGCTGACATCACTATATGGCAGATGAATGAATCACACTGCAATACAGTGAAGTTGCAGCAGTTTTGCAAGGGGAAAACTACATTACTAGGTGTACATACTGTGGTACCTCTTCACCAAGAAACCCTTGACCTTCTGACCCAAAGCCACTTAGAGAAAACTGTACTGCTAACTCCTCATAGCTCTCTGCACAACTCAGGTTTCTATTACACCTGTGGACGCTGTAATATCCGCAGGTATGGTATCAGAAGCAATTTGTTCAAACACCAAGAAAATTAAAGGGAATGGCAGGTCAGTCAGTTTGTAAACTGCAGCACAAATCTGTGGTGCATGCAGTCTGGTGCAGCTGATATCTTCTGTACTGTATGTGGGGTACACAGCATAATGCCTAAAAACAAGAATCCAGGAACTTGTTAGGGCTGTAATAAAAACACCACAAATGCACTAGGGACGCACTTTCTGGAGGCTCACCAAGCCTCAAATTCATGGGGACTGAGACAGCTCTCCCACGTGCAAGTCTCTTTCTAAGGTTCAGGGAGACTGTTGAGAGATAGTGTCTTGACATTTATTTAATTGATAGCCTTCCGAATCCCAGCTACTTTATGTTGTGCATTCTCCCCCACAACCTGACCTGTTGCAGGTATACATTTTATTTGGAGTACTGGTGATGAGAGCAATTCTGAAAATGATTACAAGGTAGTCAGAGCCCTTACTATTCACTGTTCGTTAACTGAGCTCTGGGTGAATGATTCAGAAACTGGAGAGACTGACTCACTGTCTGACAATGAAATTGTAAACCCATGCACAGAGATGGACAGGGTGGGTTATGCTTGTTATGAATTATGTGCAGGATTTTGTTCCATGAGGGATTAGGTGATGTGAGAATGGAGACTGTAATATTTATCTTTTTTGAAACTTGTGTTTTATTATTTTATTACATTTCCTAGAAAGCAGCAAATCCATACATCAAAGATAACACAATACAGTCATCTCTTCAGTTATAGAGAGTAAATCATTCTAAGGCCCCCCTCTGTATTTTCTTGTTTAAAGCTGTCCTGCATTTCTATCACGTGCAGTTGTGGAGTTGTGTCCAGTGGATTATGTATTGCCCTCCATGTGGATGATGGAGATGGAAAAAGTTAATTAGGACTAAAAGGTCAACTACAACAGCCAATAAAAAACAAAATGATTTCCCTTTTACCATTCAAGGGTCTTGGGATAGGACCTGCCTACTTCATGGGGGTGGGGGGACATGACTTCTTCACTGCTATCCTATCTGTAATCTGTGATTATACTGTGAGTGGAAGGGAGCTAGCCATAAGACTCAAGTGTTTTATTTTATGGGGTACAATCTGCCTGCTTTGACACTGTATGTCTAACACAGGTACACCAGTAATTGGAGAAGACAGGCAGCATGTTTTGTTTCTGAAACGTTATCTTTTCTATCCTGTAAAGTTGGTAAACTTATTGCACATACTGTCCCTTTATTGTGGGGTTCTTAGTGCTTCGCATGTTCTAAGTGCCTGGATTCAGTTCACTAGCCACACTTACAGTAGGCACTTCCACTGGGTGGAGCTCAATCACTGGACGTCTTCAAGCTTAACTCCTCTCAATGGCTGGTTCTGTCTCAGTCGGTGGTCTCCTTCAGATGACTGTATCTTTTCATTTTTGCCTTTTGCCATATCTGTGCTGAGTTTTTTCCATAATATAAAGTGGTGGTTCTGTCACTTTACTGCACTTTCTTGAGTGTGTTTTCAACTGGTATGATTAGTATGTTTAAATTATTAAATCTGTGACTTTAATCGGAACCATGCTTGTCTCCTAGTGCCTTGTGTGCTACTGCTGTCTTTTTTTTTTTTCCAGTTTAATTCCTCTCATCACCTATGGTGTTGTACAATGGCTCTGCCCCACTTCATACTGGATCTTTCTGCTGGAAGGGATAGGTCGTCACCACAGCTCCCGCAGTGACAAGAGATTCTCAGTTTTCAGTTGTTTAAATTCATGATTTTCTCAAAAGATTCAGTTTTCAACTGATTCTCTGCATTTTGTCTTCTGGTTATTACCACTCTGTCCTCGATCAGTAAAATGGAATGTAAGAAAGATTTAAGAGATGTGTGCAGTGCAGGCAGAACATTTCCGCAACAGATGGCCATGACACATGCATTCATTGCCTGCGGGCACAACATGATGTGGGAAACTGTCAGTTGTGTAAGGCCATGCACCTGTCATCCCACAGTGAGCGCAGGATGAGCTTTCTCCAAGGTAGGCCTCAGGAAACAAAGGCCTTGACCACCATGGGTTCAACAACACAGGTTCACACCATGGAGGAGGAGGCAGTATGGGCCTCGGAGTTGGTGCCAGTAGTCGTGACCATGGAGAGGGTCCCCTTCTTAGAGCACTCAGAGCTTTCACAAATTTTTCCTGGCTTTCCTCTCCAGCTTCAAGGAAGATAGTCCATCATATCGTTAAACGCACAAGCAACACTAGCTTTATCAATCGCGGGAGGGGGAGCATTTCTGCTCTTCACAGTCTCTGGTTTCCCTCGAGTGCTTGACCTTTGTCAAGACTGTTCCAGTCAAGAAACCAGCCAACACTACATGGTACCCACAAAAGAGTTGATGACTGATGATCCAGTTGAGATTGTCATTAACCCTGGGGACTTAACAATGAAATAAACTACAGTCCATTTTGTCATATAGTCGGAAACAGTCGTAAACTGCAACTCAGCTTTTGACAGGATGCATGTTTTGCATTTTGAATACTGTAGCTTGTTTAACTAGTTGGATCTTAAAATATGATCAAAGGTAACCCCTGAATGAACTGTTTAGGTTTTGTGTTTTGCTCAATCAATGCCACTGGGCCAGCCTATTCAGGATGCTTTTATGTGACCATGCTGGTGTCCAGTTGGTGGTGTCTCAATATAAAGGGTGGTTGTTAAAGCTTGAGGGGCTGTGTGTTTCTCTTACATGGTGTCAGAAGCAGTGTCATAACTAGACTTACCTGTATGCACCTGCATTACAAAAAGCATTTAGTTTCTGACTGGGTCGCTGCTGATGCCTCTCTGCTAGTGCAAGTTATGCTGCCGCAAGGCACCAGGGAAAAGAGTGAGCTCTTAATTATGCAGCAGAAGATGGAAGATCTGCATTTATACTGGCAGGCCGACGACACAAGACTCCTGGAGGTGGAGCAAACACCATGCTCTACACCCTCTCGCCTCTCCCTGTGGTCAGACACAGACTCAAGGCTCCTCCCTCTTATGCCGGATGCTCTATCTCCATGGATGGCCATGGTAGAGTGGTGCATACTCTGTAACGCACCAAGTCTCTCCCACTGTCCCAAAACTAGCATGTAGTGAGTCTGTCATGTATGTTCCCCCCTTGTGCCTAGCCTTTTGGTCACAACTCATGGTGTCCCGAGACCAGCCCATAGTATGTGCTGCCCCTCCTGCACCCAGTCTCTCTCATCTCTCTCGTTCAGTTCACCTCTCCTGACAAACATTATGTGGGACTGAAGCAGCATGATGGCACACTGAAGACTGCACTGTGACCTAGCCAGGGGCAATCCTCACACACAATCGGGCCCAGGCTGAGCTGGTCCTGGCCTAGCACTCGATGGTGGGCAGTGCATGGGGACTTCCTCCAAGGGGACTCACTCAGCAGAGTGCAGACCAACTGCAAGCACAACAAGCATGGCACACATCTGTCTCCTCTGCACAGCACGGGAGCAGCAGACTACTGTGAAAGCACCACTAAGGCACTGGCATGGGCAGAAACTGGATGGGCTTTGATAAGACTTCCACATTTGTTATACTTATGCTTGTGCATAGATTGGATTGACGCACATAAAAACTGTGTTTATGGGAAAGGGCAATATGGTGTGTGCTGGAAGGAAGGCCAGGGAATCTGGGGAAGCTAGACTAGAGGGGCCAACTTGCTACTTGCTGGGCTGGGGAAGAGGGCAACATGCTGGCCTGGGGGAGAGCAGGAGACTCTAGGAAGGATGCTAGGATGCAACCTGCTGTTCAGGGGGAGGGCTGAAGATTCTATGGAGGGGCTATGGTGCAACTTGCTGGGCTCGTGGAGGGGCTGGGCTATTGGGAGGGGGAATCTGGGCAACATACTGGACTGTGAGGACTCTGGTGTGGGAACTAGAGCGCAATATACTGGGCATGGGCGAGAGGGTCGCAGGATAGCAAATTCTTTTTCACATGACTCCCCAAAATGCACTAGAATCCACCAAACAAATTATCTGGGGGCCTAGGCAGTCCCCACATACCCAACCTGTAGTTTACATTTTTGAACCATGTGCATACACTTTTTTTTAAAGGCTAGCTAGTACACTGGTCAGAAGTACAACCTTCTGCTAGAGATAAGTAAATTTGACTCTCCAAAACCCTACAGTTTTGTAAATCTTACAGAATGGCCAGAATGAAAATAAATGTTTTCAAGATTCAGGACTGCTACAAGGCTGAACAAAGAAACAACAGCTGTTCAAGGCAACTTAGCTAAAATCACTGATATATGCCATGGGAAGGAAAGCTGAACACATTTTCAAATCTTCCCACTTAACCAGAAACGAAGATGATAATGACTATAATCTATGACTATAATGAAACCCTGAAGCCACCTATAGGTTGGGAGGGGAGTTGCTGGCAATCACAAGGGAAGAAAGACACTTGGGCATCATCATCATCATCACAGATGACCTGAAATCATCCAAGCAGACCACCAAAGCAGTAGGTAAGGCTAGAGAGATGTTAGTGTATCAGTAGGGGCATCACAAGTTGTAAGAGGAGGTAATAATCCTTCTTTACAAGACACTGGTTAGGCCCCCATCTCGAGTACTGTGTGCAGTACTGAAAGCCACACCTGCTCTAGGACATTAACAAAATGGAAGCAGTCCAGAGAATGACAGCAAAATGGTGCAGAGACTGCATCAGAAAGCATATGAGGACAGATTAATGGAGCTCAATATGTATACCCTAGAGCAAAGGAGGGAGAGAGGTGATATGATTGAAACATGCAAACATCTTAAGGGCATTAACAAGGTGAAAGAGTCTAACATGTTTCAATATAAGAAAAATAGCAGGACAAGAGGACACAGCATGAGATTAGAGGGAGGCCGATTAAGGGGTAATGTGAGGAAGTTCTTTTTCAAAGAAAGGGTGGTGGATGCATGGAACAGCCTACTTCAGGAAGTGGTGGATATGAATACAGTGCAGGGCTTCAAACAGGCATGGGATAGGCATAAGGGAGCAATACAGATTCGTATGAATAGATAGGCCAGTGACAGAGTAAAGGCCCATGGCACATGCATAAGGTAGAAAAAAATGGGCAGACTGGATGGGCCTTGCAGTCCTTATCTGCTGTCAACTTCTATGTTTCTATGATGTAGTTCTTCAAATGTATGATGGATATTTTATTCCCAGAAGAAATATCATACACGAAAGCGTATGTTTTTATCAACAATGCCAAAGTGAAGGGGAGACAGTTGAGCCATATGTGAAATGCTTTTATCAATAAGCAGAGAACTGTGAGTTTGAAGAGGGCAAAAGAGATAGAATATCAGAGATAGGAATTCAATACAAGAAGTTGAAGAGAAAATGCAAATGAAAAGACTTGCCATTAAATAGTGCAATAGAAATGGCTCAACATCATAAGTTGATTTAGCCTAGATGAGATTGCTTGCAAGACCAAAGAAACTGAACAGCACCAGCGTACAGCAAAGGATTAGGGCAGAGTAGTCATAATGTAGTGCAACAGAAATCCAGTACCGTGCAAAGGCCAAGATGCACCACATGTAACTATGAGCATCAACATAGTGAATACTGCCCAGCAAAAACAACAACCCACTGAAAATGTAAAAAGAAAGGCTGTGGTGTGTTGCACTAAAACTGTGCAGGAAACAAAAGGAAAGACAGCAACTTTCTTTTTGGGATCATTGGCAGGAGAAAATGATTCAGAACCAGCTTGCAGGGTGAATTTAAAAACATGCAATGGAAACATTAATTTTAAGACTGACTCTTAGGCAACTACATCAGTGATATCAGAGCAGCTGAATACTAAGAAGTCACATCAGCAGCTGCAGTCCACTAATGCTATTCTTGAACTCCCTGGGGTAGACTTCAGTGCAAAGGACAATTTGCTGCACATACAGAACTGAAAGACAAGTTATATGATTTCTGCTTTTGTGGTGAGCAACAAGATTGAAACACTGCTTAGTGGCAGAGCAGCAAAGTCGATTGAACTTGTACAGACTGTGGGAGAGATCTACCATGATGTGTGGGGAATTGGTCTGCTAAAGGGAGGGCCTGTTAAAACTGCATTGAAACCCGATGCAGAGCCTTATAGCCTAAATAGAGCCAGAGAATATCCACCCGCTGCTGCCAAAAGTACAAGCCGAGCTGGACAGGATGGAGAGCAGTGACATTATTGTAAGACTAAATGAACTGAGTGGTCACTACCTTTGTACCCGTGGTAAGAAAATGGCAAAATACAGATTTTCACTGTCCGCACACCTAACGCCTGCAACCTTTAGAGATAAATATATTCTGTTGACCTTAGAGGATAATTATCCCAGAGCTGGCTGGAACAAATATCTTCTCAAGTCTTGATGCTTCTAGTTGGTTTTGACAAATTCTACTACATTAACGGACAGCCAAACTGATGGCTTTCATTAGGACAGTTGGGCAATACTGTTTCAAATGCCTACTATGTGGGATAACCAGTGCACCTGAAATCTTTCAAAGTAAAATAGCACACTTACTTCAAGTTCTGGAAGGTGTTATTGTTGAAATGGATGACATCTTAGTCCATGGATGTTCAGAGAGAGAGAGAGGAGAGAGAAAATGACAAGCACCTGAGTTTTCAAACTATCAGTGCTTCTAGTTTGAAACTTAAACAAGTATTTGTCAATGCCGAATGTTGTCGCGCTGGCATTGGCAGTGGGAGTGGCGGAGGTAGAGATGCATAGTGCTGTGATTTTGTGAATGTGTCTCAAAAGATGATTTTGCACTGCAAGCACGCCATTCTGCGCCACAGCTGTGGAAATATGTTTTGGGCAGGCTGAAAATGGCAGCTGGACTGTTGATAAGTAGATGTGCACAAATGCCAGTGGTGAAAATGTGGCATGAAAATATTGAAGACCGAGCGAGTTACAAGGGTGTGGAAACTGCGCATGCACGCTTGTAACACATTCATTGTAAGGAGTTTCGCACCAAATTTTCAACATAGGCATTTTAGGAACTCTGCTCGTGAATAATGTCACCATTATTTCTCAAACTGTCCCGAACCGATTTCGCACAGCCGGTCAGGCAATTTAAGCGCGCCGGACGTAAGGAACACATTTCAGGCAGCTGTACTGTTCATAAGGAGGTATGGAAAATGTCAATGATGAACAGCTGGAGTGAAACTATTACAAATTCACAAAGTCATGGCGTGTGTGTAAACTGTGCAGCATACTCATAAAACACTAATTTTACTGACTTTCGTTCCCAAATTTTCCTTACAGACATTTTAGGGCATCTGCTAATGAACAGTGTCACTGTCATTTTCATCATGGGTCTCGATCATGGGCTTTCCACAGCGACCACGCTTATTCTGCAACGGAACTACGAAAACAGATTTTGGACAGGATAAGAACAATGACAGCTGTACTGTTCATTAGAGGTGCAGAACAGTGGCACTGTTGAAAATCTGGAGTGAAAATATTAGAAGTTTGTGAATGTAGCAACCATGTGCTGCAACCGCGAATGCACAGAAAACACACTACTTTATGGAGTATTGTCACTGAATTTTCAACACAGGCATTTTAGGACCCTCTGCTCATGAACAGTGTCACTGTCATTTTCGTAATGTGTTCCGAACACTGATTTCGCACAGTGAACGCGCTATTCTGCGCCGAAAGTGCGAAAACACATTTCAGCCAGGATGTGAAAAATGACAGCTGTACAGTTCACAAGAAGGTGCGGTAAAATGCCAATGTTGAGAATGTGGCATGAAAATATTGTGAATTCACTAACTGACGAGCGTGCGTTACGCAGTTGCTACGCACGCTCGTAAAACAGTCATGTTTTGATTTTCCTCACCAAATTTGCAACATAGAGTTTTGAGAGCCCCCTAATGAACAGTGGCACTGTCATTTCATTATCGGTCCCGAAAGGTGATTCCATGATGACTGCAAAATCTGCTTCGGGACGAGCCTCTTCTCATGACAGTGCAAGAATTTGTGAAAGAGGTCCCAAAAACCCATGTTGAAAATTTGGAGCCAAAATTCAAGAAATTCCTGAGCTATGCAGCAAAGTTGAAAAAACCCAATGTATTCCATTACACAGCTTACCGGCATTTCCTCAGTTAGCGTCGGCTTTGAAGAGTGCAGCTGTGTTCCCGGTCCACGAAGATCATCCGCTGGACTTGATGGTAAGTATGGGGTGAGGGAAGGGTGTGGGAGGCAGGGTGCACAGTGGGTGGGTGCGGGTGGGGGGGGCACAGAGACTACGAGGGACCGATTTCCTTTACAGGTTCAAAAGATAAAAAAAAAAAAAAAAAACCATCACTGGGACAGTTTTTTGCAGGATTGGCACGCTGGGTTGGGCTCCCCAGCGTGCCACCCTTTGTTGGGGGTGTCTATAGCTGACGGGGATTGGGCACCTCGTCAGCAAACAAGAATTTATGCCGACGGGATTGGGCACCTTTCGGCACACAAAGAAGGGGGGTGCAGAACCGAGGGGACTGGGCACCCCTCGTCATTAAACAATTGGGGAGTTATTTCTGCCGACGGGAGGGCTCCCCATCAGCACACAAGAAAAGGGGCGGTAAGAGTCTAGGGAGAACTGGGTACTTCTCGGGTATATCAAGCAAATTGGGGATGCTTTATTTTCCAACAGGGAGTGGGTTCTCTGTTGGCACTTTCACAGGGCGCAGCGGTAGCCGACAGGGGGATTGGGCTCCCCCGAAGTTGGCAGTTCGCCGGCCAGTGTGCTGCCATGTACATAATGGTGGTGAGCACGGCAAGAAAAGGACTGCTGTGTCTGACGAGCTTTGCTCGGATTGCAGCGGACCTTTCCTTAGATGTGCTCACCACATTATGTATGCATGGTGTGGCGCCGGCATGCAGGATGATTGGGGAATGCGAGACGCACCTACCGATGCGTGCCCTGCATTCGCCCAACAGCGACCGTGCCTCCAAAGCTGCACTGTTCCAAGATGTTAGCTGCGCAATTGCGCCAACATAAAAAAATGTGAACCATGCCAAACTACCCTGAACTTTCTAGGCCATCTGATTAATAAAGAGGGACTATACCCAGACCCAGATAAAGTAAAACATTCGGCAGCTACAGCCACCTACAGTAGTAATGGAACT
This sequence comes from Neoceratodus forsteri, assembly GCA_016271365.2. Taxonomy (NCBI): domain Eukaryota; kingdom Metazoa; phylum Chordata; order Ceratodontiformes; family Ceratodontidae; genus Neoceratodus; species Neoceratodus forsteri. The sequence goes on from CM057449.1 coordinate 1,738,719,244, forward strand.
GAAGCAAAGCATGGGCATGATAAACTACTGGGGAAGATACTTACAGAGCCTATCAATTCTTGTTAAGCCAATGAATAACCTGCTGAGCTTAAATGCAGCTTGGCTGTGGAACCCAAACCAAAGAAACGCCTTTGCAGCAGTCAAGAGACTAGTTTTCAGTGCTCCAGTATTGGCAATCTTTGTAATTTCTAAGCTAACAATTGTGTCTGCAGATGCCAGCACTTATGACTTAATGGTATACTGCTGCAGCAAAAGAAACATAGAAACAGACTCTGATGGCAGATAAGGACCGCTTGGCCCACCTAGTCTGCCCATTTCCCTACATACAGGATAAGCTGCAGATCCTAGTTAACCAACAGCCTATTTCTTCCTACCCCCCACAAAAATTGCCTTATGTCTGTCCCATGCATTCTTGAATTCTCCCACAGTTTTAGACCCCACAACCTCCTCAGGAAGGCTGTTCCATGCGTCCACCAACCTCTCTGTGAAAAAATACTTCCTCACATTGCCCCTGAACAGCCCCCTCCTCTTCAAATTGTGTTCCCTTGTTCTTACACATCTCTTTTTCTGAAAGATGCTACCCTCTTGAACTTTGTTGATTCCACTGAGGTACTAAAAAGTTTCTATCATGTCCCCCTCTCCCTCTTTTCCTCAAGGGTATACATATTAAGCTCCTTTAATCTCTCCTCGTATGGCTTCTCTTGCAGATCCTGCACCATTTTAGTTGCCCTCCTCTGGACTGCGTCTATCCTGTCTATGTCCTTGCGGAGCTGGGGTCTCCAGAACTGGATGCAGTACTCCAGATGGGGTCACACCAACTGTCTGTACAGAGGGATGACAACTTCCTGTTTTCTGCTGGTGATGCCTCTCCCTATGCATTACAGTATCCCTCCAGCCCTCCCTACTGCCTTCTCACATTGCTTGATAACCTTAAGGTCATCTGATATGATTACCCCCAGGTCCCTTTCCATTTTTGTTGTTGTTACTACCTCCCCCCCATTGTGTAATCTTCCCCTAGGTTTTTGTTTCCCAGGTGCATTATTTTGCACTTCTTTGCATTGAATACAAGCTGCTTACTCCTGACCATTCCTCCAACCTTGCCAAGTCCCTTCTCATCCTTTCCACACCTCCGTGTGTATCAACCCTGTCACAGATCTTTGTGTCATCTGCAAAGAGGCATACTTTTCCTTCCAGTCCCTCTGCAATGTCACTTATAAAGACATTAAAAAGGACTAGACCCAGTACTGAACCCTGTGGTACACCACTAGTATCCCCCTATTTCTTCAGAGTGGACTCCATTTACAATTACCTTCTGTGTCCTGTTGTCCAGCCAATGTTTTACCCAGGCTGCCACCTTGGGACCCACTCCCAGGCTGGTTAATCTGACTATTAATCTTTTGTGTGGGACTGTGTCAAATGCCTTGCTAAAGTCTAGGTAGGCCATGTCCACAGCCCCTCCCTGGTCCACTACTTTGATCACCCAGTCAAAGAAATCAATTAGATTCTTCTGACATGACCTTCCCGCTGTAAACCCATGCTGCCTTGGGCCTGTGCCCCACTGGCCTCTAGGTACTCAACAATTCTTTTCTTCAGAAGTGATTCCATCACTTTCTGTACCACAGAGGTCAAACTGACAGGTCTGTAGTTTCCTGCCTCTGACTTGGTCCCACTTTTGTGAAGGGGAATCACATCTGCCTTCCTCCAGTCCTCAGGTACCACACCATCTTCCCATGATTTGTTAAAAAGGGTAGTCAGTGGTTCACTAGTTCTCCCCTTAATTCTTTTAGAATTCTGGGGTGAATTCCATCAGGCCCCAGTGCTTTGTCCACCTTCAGTTTTAGGAGTTCTTTCAGAACCCTTTCTTCTGTGACAGGACTGGGATCGACCCCCCTATCCAGAGTGCTTCTGTTAACTGGATTAGGCCCTTCCCACTCCTCCTCTTTTGTGAATACTAAGCAGAAATATTCGTTCAGTATCCCTGCTTTTTCACTGTCCCTCTCTGCCCACCCACCGTCCATTCCATTCAGCCTCACTATCCCTCCCTTTGTCCTTCTACGCTCCCTGATGTGCCTATAAAAGATTTTATCCCCCTTCTTAACCAAGTTGGCTATCTTTTCCTCAGTTCGGGCCTTTGCTATTCTGACTTCCCTCCCTGCTCCTTCTGCCTTAACTGGTACAGTTCTCAGCCCTGCTCCTTCTGTGTTTCCTTATACTTCCTAAATGCTATCTTTTTCCTAACCTTCCCCAAAACTCTTTTGAGAACCATAGTGGCTTTTTCTTTTGTTTTGATTTGTTTATTTGCTTCACACAAAGGCTTGTTGCCTCTGTGATGGCAGTTTTGATATTTCCCATTGTTGCTCCACCCTCCTTCTAGCCTGTTTGCTAGTGCTTTTCTAAGCACTCTCCCATCCTGCCAAAGTCAGCCCTCCTGAAGTCCAGTACCCTTACTTTTGTATGGCTAGACTCTGTAGCTGAGTTTATCGTGAACCACACTGTTTAGTGGTCACTTGTTCTCAGATGGCTACCACTTCTAGATCTGAGATCCTCTCACTGTCCCCATTTGAGAGACGAGGTCTAAGATTGCTTCCTCATGAGTGGGTTCCAAAACTAGCTGTCTGAGGTATGCCACCTGTAGGGCATCGAGAATGGCCCTGCTCTTGGATGTGGCTGCAGCAAATGTGCTCCAGTTAACATCTGACATATTCAAGTTCCCCATCAGCAATATCTCCCCTTTCTCTGCCATCCTAAGAATGCCTTCTATCATATCCTTGTCCATTCCCTCCCCCTGACATGGGGGTCTGTATACAACCCCTGTGCGGATTGTGGTGCCATTTCCAGTCTCTAAGGTGACCCGCAGTGCCACCTCTCCTCCCCGTTTACTCTTTTGTTCAGTTGCTTTTATCCCTTCCCTTACATAGAGAGCTACTCCTCCCCCTCTTCTCCCCTGCCTGTCTCTCCCATAGGTTATGTACCCTGGTATGTTAACATCCCAGTCATGGTTCCCTGTGTACCATGTTTCTGTGACTGCTACAATATCCAGGCATCCCTCTTCCATCAAGGCCATCAGTTCAGGGAGCCTGCTGCCCAGATTATGAGCATTGGTACTAATTACCCTCCATTTCCTGATGGCCTTACCCCCTTTTGCCCCATCCCTGTCCTTATTGCCTTTGTCATTTTCTCGATTTACCCCTGCCCTTCTCCCTATCGACATCTCTATCTTGGTGTTTGCCTCATTTACTACCCTGATTTTTTGGAGGGGGGCTAGGATTTCCCTGCTCTTTTCCATTGCCCCCCCCCCCCCGGCTAGTTTAAATGCTTGCCAATGAAGCATTTAAACCTATCACCTAGGATCCTGGTTCCAGAGCTGTAGGAAGACATTTTGGTGCCCTAGGCAAGTGACTAATTTTGTGCCCAACCTCCCCAGAAAACAGCCGGTGGTCTTGGGGTGTGCAAGGTCCCCAGAAGCTCTGAGGGGTTTACATGCTCTGTGGTGAGTTTTGGGGCTTTTCTTGAAGAAAAAACATATTTTTGTTACATGTTCCCTACCCCTGAAGTTGCACAGTTTGATCATATTTTTTCTGAACCCCTCCCCAACCTCTAAAATCTTTTCTTTTGTACCATGGCAACTCATAAACATCACCATAAATTATAAAATCTATATATTTCTTAGGTGTGCTCATAACTGTAATTGTGCTTTCCAAAAGAATCACGCATGTACCTTTTTCCGGATTTCAGTTTACTACAGTATGTTATAATGCATCTATGACAGTCTGGTGTGGACAGGCTCTGGATAGACCAGAAGGCAGAAGCAAGATGGTTCAAATTAAATCACAACATAATACTGTATATGGTGTCGTTTATTTGAACCACCTTGATTCTGCCCTTTCCAGAATCCAGACAGACTCCACAACAGACTGCAGACTACTAATTTATAAATAGATGCATTAAAATATAACATAATAAGCTAATAAATCAGGAGGAAACAGTACATTCACAATGCACAATTGCTGTGAAGACTAGAGCAGTTCTAAGAAACATATATTATTTATTGTGTATTGTTCTAATTGGAATCACTATTGTAATGCATGTATATATATATCTGCTTAAATACAACCAGTGCCAGTGCTGCTGCTGCACAGTGCATGGCTGGCTGTCCTGAGTGCTGCAGCTGATTCTTCATGAAGTAGCAGCAAGTCTGGTACTGAGTACTAGTACTAGGCGACGGGATCCAGACTGGTAACATTACCAAAGCAATGACTCACTGCTCCTACTCTCAAACACTTGAACAGGAATTAAATCCTAATTGTTGCATATATTTGGGGAGGGGGCCAAGGCTCCAGTCTCAGTCTTACTTGATACAGCCAAGTAGTTAGTGTGACGCTATAGCACAAGCAGCAAACATGTAACCCTCTTGACTCAAGTCTTGACTAAATTCAACTGGAATCTGGACCCCTTCCTGAATGGCTGAGACACTTCAGGATAGTGCGTGGGCTACCACACAAATGGGCCACGGTACCATTCACAAAATGTGACAGCCCTTCCACAATCGGTCACAGCTTCTTGTACCAAGGGGTTGACGTTGGTCACCAGGAGTCAAGCCACTAGGCCATGAATGATCTGGAATCAGTGACCCAAAAGGGCACTATATTCGAGGATTATAGGTTTAGGAGGGGGTATGCTTTTCAGGCTGGATGCCCCTGCACTGACTATTACACCCGATTCACAGAATGGCATTCACTGAGATTAGTGCAATTCCAGTTTGTGACTTGGTCCCAAGTGCAATCCAGCTTGTGTTTATACCCTCTAACAACTAGATGAATAATTCACCCAGCATTGTGTACTGCATGGCACAATCGTGGAAGCACAATGGCGTAGCCAGTTTCCACCCATGAAGTGCTGTTACCCACCACAGTTACTAAAAACTGGGACCCTGAGGTTAAATAACAAAACAAAAAAAACAAAAACACACTGCTGTGATGCACCGAAAGACTGAATAGTGAAGAGTGAGGTTGATTTACTTGTTTGGACAATTTGTACTCATTCACAGTGAAGGAGTGTGCTGCAAATTGCACAAACAAGTAAATCTATAACCTCCACCCCACTGCCCCAGCAGTTAATTTTGCCTTTCTGTAGGTAGGTAGTACATTTCAATCAGTGGAGATACAGATAACTACCTAACCACTAAACCACCCACAAAGCTCTTATCTACCACAGGGAATCTACGCCAGTGTAAGGTTATCACTAAGTAGTCTCGCATCTTTTGTGGAATGGATTTCTGCTTTCTAATTACCCTTACCCTGAAGAAAATTCATACTTGTACGGTACAGGAAAAGCTTAATTAATCAATCTATTTTATTCAGGAGTGGAACAATCTAAATATTCAGAAGTTTCCAAACTTTCCATGTCTTGTCTTTTACTCTTTTTTTTCTCTGCTTTGAAATGATTTTAAAGCAGAGAAAGAATGTGTTATCTTCAGAGCTGAAGGGTCCTGACCAGGGTGCGAAATTTCTATTTTTTAGGTGCCCAGGGCAGGCACTTTTGCTTCAGGACACCTAAAGCTGTTTAGTGCCTGCCGCTTGGGCACCTAAAGTATTTCAGCAGAGTTCCGTTTTTTTCTCCCGCAGAGTTCCGTTTTTTCTCCCCAGACCTTGCCGTTTTTTTCTTTTCCTTGGGGCAGGGGCCAGCAGAGTAAGCGCAGGCGCATGGAGGCTGACATCTGTAGAGCCGATCACGAGTCTGCTCTGCCTGGATGTCAGCTGACTGCTTGTCTGCAACACACATGGAGGGAGCGAGTTTAGAGCAGGTTGATGTGCCCCCCATTACAGTTGACTGGCACACAGATCAGCCAGTCAATTCTTCATGTGTCCCTCAGTCACTGTTGGAGGTGGGCTACAGCAGCAGCATGCACCAGTAAGGTGCGCTTATGTGGAGTATTTGCCGCCCCTCCAAACAGCGTGACGCAAGGACCGAGCATAGGCGCCATTCCGTGACTGCATTCATGGAGACAGGCTGCCTGCCAACCTCAACGATCGCGATCAGCAAAATAAATAACCAAAAGCTCTTTAAGAGCTACATTTCTCTTAACCACTCTCCCAGAAAACGGGACTGCAAAGGAGGGAGTCGGGGATTGTAACTTGTAAATTGGAGCAGCTGGGGAGGAGAGGAGGTGTCTGTGTGAGACTAACGGGGTCACTCTGCAGTCAGGACTAAAGAAAATCTGCAGAAAAGAAAGGAAATCTGTTGGGGGATTAAACTGCAGAAAGAAGGAATGGAAGGAATTTTTAGTTAGGGAGAGGTACAAAGGAGAGGAGACAATTCAGCAGGATAAAAAACCAGGCAGTAAACAGAAAAATAAAAGCAAAGCAAACAAATCTATCTAAATTAATCAGTCTGCTCAACTGCTCTACAATTTCTAATAAAAACCAGTGGCAGCAGCAGTCTGTAATATCAGGGGGGAGGGGAATAACTGCACAGCCAAGTAATTAAAAAGTAATCTGTACTGGGTTGGCCTTTTGATTTGTTATAGAGACAGTACAGAGAGTCAGACTAGCACTGCCTGCAGTCTCTTTGAACTAAAGGAGCTCAGTGTTGCTCAGTCAGCTCACCCAGTCTATAAAGAAAGCTGCATTCATTTACAAACTTCTCTGCACTAACTTAAATGTAAATCTACTGTTCCATATTTTCTACTAGCTAGCTACTGTGTGTGTGGAGGGACTAACTAAAATCTGGACTAAATACTGAAACAACCAGGATCAGTGTGTTATAAAAAATAAAATTGCTGAGTGTGGACTAAACTAAATGTAAATCCAGGGACCAGTTATAAAAAATCTATTTAGCTACTGTGTGGACTGAGAACATTTAATTAAAAGTAATTGTTTAATAAAGTTCTAAAAGCTTTTGAACTTGGAACACCTAAAACTCAGGGGGTCTACTATTACTCTACTAGCTAATAAAGCTACTTTATGTGGAGCTGACTATCTCAAATCTAAATACTGTTATTAAAAAATATCTCATTGTGGCATGGACTGTCTAAAATCTCTAGCTTTTACAGGCTACACTGTCTGTGGACTGTCTAAAATCTGTATACTGTTATAAAAATAATCAGACAACACAGTCAGGTTTTCTAGTTTATTATAAAAAACCCCACTTTTTCCTTGTTGCATTTATTAATACTGTGTAAATAAATAACAAATTCTTAAAATCAGTATTCACAAGTTCAACTCCGAACAGCCAGGCAGACACCATGAGTCTTTTTAAATTTGGATTTAAGAAGAGCGTTTTGATGAGACTCGTGGAGCTGACTCGGATTCACTAACACCAAGTACTAGTACTACTACTACAGGCACAGCTATAACACCACCATCTCCTTGCCCAGACAATGAAACTGTTATGACCACTGAAGTTCTTCAAGTGCTACTGCTTGTACTGAAAGCTGAGTTAAGGCCCTGAAAGTTAGAAAATTTCAGGAATCCTGGAAAAGGCAGGAAGTGGCTTACATATGACACCGATAAATGTGCCATGTTGTGTACATGGTGTCAGAGTTATGATAAAAGCCAAAGCAAAATAATTTCAGAACTGGATGCAGTACTTTTAGAGTACATTATCTCGGCACATGAAGTGTCCATAGCACACAAAATGCTGAGAGGCATACATTGCAAATAAAACAAAAGTTGGAGAAAGACCAATAGAGAAATCCATACTATTTATGGAACAAAAAGAAATGGATCAAATTTGTAAATTGTTCTGTACTGCATATTACGTTGCTAGGACCGAAAGGCCTTTCAGGGATTTTCCTGGGTTGATAGATTTACAAGAAGAAATCATGGGGATGATGCTAGTAGTCACAGTTACAGTAGTGACAAGCAATGCCGTGTCTTCATTCACTATATTGCCCAAGATATTCAAAGCACTACTGCTAGTCTACTACAAGACAATGACTTCTTTTTTTTCTTGTTGATTCCTGCACAGATAAAAGTGTGACTGAGGAGGAGGCATTTATGTACGTGTTTTTGAAAATGGCCTACCTGTAACAAGATTTCTTGCACTGAAACCAGTCAGTGTCCCTAATTCAGAAAGCATTTTAAATACTGTGATTAATGCTTTAGAGGGTGAAGGTGGTTTAAGGATGGTGGTTGGAAACATAAGCTGATAAGTGCGGCATCTGATGGTGCTGCTGTAATGTTGAGAGCACTTCAGGTGTCCTTAGTCGAATAAAACAAGATTGCCAGTGCCCACACCTCATTGACATACATTGCTGTGCACATCGTTTAGAGCTTGCTGTAAGGATCTGTTCAGAGACTGCCCATTTTACAAGTCATTAGAACAACTTCTGCTGAACATTTACTCATTTTACCACAGATCACCAAAAAGTTGGAAGGCCTACAGGAAACAGGATCCCTTTAAATATTAATGTGGTCAAACCAGTTAACACTGGTGGCACTAGGTGGCTTGCACACAGAGAACGGCCATTTCTGCCCTTGAAAGGAATTGGGCTGCATTAGTGCCTCACCCGAACATGTCACTGACAAACAAGCAGGATCATGGCCAAAAAGCACTAGGAATACTTAAAGTGCTTAAGACTTTAAATGTGTTATATACATGAACTTTCTGAAAGTGTTTTTGGTTACTTATCTGCTCTTAGTCTGTGCTTTCAGCAAGAGGATGCCACTGTTGAAAAAGTTCACAGCAGAGTAGAAAGCACAATTCAAAAAACTAAATGGTCTCTCAAATCAAAGAAACTCTTCACCGCATAACACTTACATCTGTAAATGAGAACCTAACTCAGTACAACAGTGTTGACTTAACTAATGAAACTAGCAGGCACAGATCAGGTTCTCCTTCAGACATTGTAGAGCCACAATTTCAGAGATAAAAAATTCTTCAGAAGCGTCACAGCACATTGAATCTCTTTCAGTCCTTCACGACCAATAAAGTGCTACTAGCTGCAAGAGCTTTAAATTTTCAGTCCTGGCCAACATCCACAGAGGCACTTGAAACATATGGAGATCAAGCAATTCAAACAATTGTTGATCACTATAAAGTGGTCCTAGAGTCTCATGGAGTTGATGTTACCTGGTACTGCTGAAGTGGCTAGACTTAAAAAGCATGTACTCCACTTGCTGTCTGTTGAAAGTTGTAAGTCTCTGAAATTGTGGCAGAAAGTGATTCTCTGCGATGTCAGGATCAACAATTTCGAAATGTGGCGTTGTCAGAATCATTCTCCTGATTCCTGTGCACACTGCTGCTGCAGAACGAGGCTTCTCTCTGATGGGAAGAATAAAAATGACTGGAGGGTTGGATTACGCCCAGACACCCTACCGACCTAATGTCTATATCTCTGAATGGACCCCAGCTTAGTGACTATAACCTGAAGGTGCCATATCACTGTGGTGGAAAAATGGCAAAGAGGAGGCCCACTCAGAAGCTGGCTCCCGAACACTGTCACTGCATGCTGCTCTGCCAGCCCTAGTGGTGGTGATGAAAACGAAATGCTTGGTCCAGTGAAGATGACGTTTTAAAATTATGTAAACTAAGGGACGGCATGTAAATAGTTTGTTGGGCATGTACATTTTCTTCTTACATGCCCAAGTGGGCATGTACTTTTTTTCACGAATTTCATACCCTGGTCCTGACTAATTATAAAAGCAAGTAATCAACAACTCATTCTCGAGTCTCAGTCTACTCTGATATTCTTGGCTCAACACAAAAAACAGAATTTATTTTACATTGATAGCTTGAGTTGCTTGAGCTTTTTTTGAGTAGTAGTGTGTTTATGTTGTGCACTGAGACTGAGAGACAGAGGAAATTAAATATGCTGACTCCCCGAGGTCAGCAGCGCCACCCGCCTGGAGTATTAGGATGGGGAAAAGCAGCGCAGGGGAGCCTGTATTATGTGGAATGCATCACTGGAGTGTGCAAGGGACCCGGGGAAAGAGAAGCTGAGAAAATGATGGGGATGGTGCAGCGTGCCGCTAGCACCATGGCAGTCAGTCAGCCAAACTTGGCAGAAAAGCTGAAGAGGGACGAGCAGCGCGCAACTTCTTCACCCATTCCACCATCTCAACTGTAGTCCCTGAACTCATTACCAGTAGTTATACACCGCCTAATTTGAGCTGGGCTGTGGGCACAATCAGATTACCGGCCTGGCGGTCAGCTGGCGGACAAGTAGCCAGCAACTGGCTAGATTCTTCTCATTCCTCCTGATGAGGAGATCAGTGCAGTATCTGGATCAGTGCATGATCTCCAATTCCATTTTTTCAAATCGAGAAAATTACCCCCAACAGATGCACTCATCTCATTTCAGAAATCAGACTACAGTTCAGACTCACTAACCAGTCCGCACAAAATTAAACTGCAAGCAGGACACAAATTAGATTTTTAAACAATATGGAATTTGGCATTCAGAGGATCCACACAGGAGACAGAATGACAGACTTATTGTGCCTCAGCTTTACTAATTTGCTTATGCTTACAATTACAAAAATCCAAGATAGTCTGGACAGGATCTAACTAATGGATCACTCGTCTTTCTCACACCTCTTTCTCTCTACTCTTACAAGTATCACAAATAATAATGACTGGCTGGATGTACTGTCACACTCTCTCCTCTCACAGTCTCAGTGTTAAGCGCTCACCTGTACCTTTTATAATAGGCATTGCTGACCCTCCTACAGTTTCTCTTTCTTTCTCACTCGCTGTCACTGTACTAAACAGACACCACCACCACATGATTTGCCTGCAGCTCACGCATACCCCCGACTTGCTGACCTTCAGCAGATGCACCTTGCTGACAGCCAGTTATAATTACAGTCTGAAAAAAAAAAATTTTAAGTGGTACCGCAGTGAATAAAACACAAGCGCCCATTGAAAACTGCGCCCAGTGCAAGTGCACCGCCCCCAACCTTTCTACGGTTCCCCTCCTGACAGATGCAGACCATCACGCAAGTATAGGCCTGCATCACTCCAGGTGGACCCCAGTCCCCAATGAACTGAAACCCTGAGCTCTGCGCCAGTTTTTCAACCACTGATTGAATCTCCACGTGTGTAGCACCATAGCCTCACCTATGCCATAGACAGGCAGCACCTCCGAGAAGGTTACCGTGTATGCTACTTGTCTAAGGCCCCTCCCAAACTCCACAAACTCTTCCTGCACTGCTCTCATCCCTTTCTTATCCAGGTCATTTGCCCCTAGGGGGACAATGACATCCAGCTCCTCCCCTGTGCAGCTGCTCCGGCGATCCTGAGGATTCGCTCCCTATCCTTCTTAGCCATGGCGCCAGGCAGGCACCTTACCTCCCTCTCCCCTTCCTCCCCCAGTTCTACCTTCCTAACAATGGAGTCCCCCACCAGGAGTTGTTTCCTTCCCCTGTGTGGTCCCATGCCACCCTCCTGTGGATCTCCTTGTGGAGGTTCCCAGCATCCTCCTTGGTCTCCACTGCGGTGCCCATAGGGGAACCACTCTGCCAGAACAATATATGAATTGTGGAGAGGTACAACTGAGGGATGCGCCTCTGTTCCACCACCCTCACCCTCCTGAGCCCACTGTGGTCCAACTGCCTCTTTCTTGGCAACCTCTAAGGCAACGGCAGTGGCCCTGGTGGTCCCTGGATGGAGAGAAGTCCCACAAATCCTGGCCAATTCAGCCTGGAGAAAAGCAACCTCCTCCCTCAGTCCAGAGAGGTGCCTGCAGATGGGACAACACCGCATTCTCCAGAACGTCTCCCGGAAGACTGCTGCTCCACAACCACTGCACTGCACCATTCCCATCATGCCTTATTTCTGGCCCCTTCACTGTTGTTTGGAATCCTTACTCTTTCCTCTGTGTATTTTATTCTTTTCTCCCTACTTACATACTGCCTCTGTGCCCGTTAAGCTCCTAATCTTCCTGTTCTGAGACAATATGATCCTATATTTCTCAGTTGTCCCCTTATTTGCTCAGAGGCAGACCTCCAGCAGCTGGGGACGGGGAGGAGAGCTACTCTTGTCCTTCTAGGATGGTGAGTCTTTGGTGGCTCTGTTATCACTCACTTCCTGCTCCCAAACCAGAAGTTCCTGTTGTCAGTCAAATCCTGGGCCTATAAAAGTAGAAAGGGTTCCATTTTAAAGCTAGCTGCCTTCTGTTCCAGGGCGTTCACTGCTACTACAGATATATCTGGATTGAAAAAGAATGCTTGGACTGTTTATGGACTTGAACAGTTTTCGCATTTCCTGTGTGGATTAGACACTTTTGTCTTGTTACAGACCACAAACCTTTGGTCCCTTTGATTAACACCAAAGACTAAGGTCAGGTACCTTGAGATGCCAGTGCCTGCTAAAGGTTTAATCCCCGCTAAACATGCACCTGGAAAAAACCTTCTGATAGCAGACACATGGTCAAGATATCCACTAACAGATCAACAAGCTGCAGACTTGGAAGAGGACGACAGGCATGTGGAGATTCAGTGGTAAGGAGGGCCTGCATCAGACCAGAAACTAAAGAAGATTCAGGCTGCTGCAGCAGAGGACACAGCTACCAATGGTACTGCAGTATACGATGAAGGTAGTCAACACATAAGCAGTGTAAAGGCTGATGCTAAGATGTTTTTGCATTCTCAGTCAGTTAAGTGTTACAGCAGGTCTATTAACTTACAAAAATCCTCTGTTATTCCTGAAGCTCTTAGGCCTTGGACACACTACAGAACTGTTTTTGAAAACCGTTTTTAAAACCAGTTTAGCTAAACCATTTCAGTGCAGCCACACTACTCAGTAACCATTTTTGAAAACGGTTTAGTGTGGCCACACTGCTAGTGTTAAACCTGTTCTCCTTGTAACTATTTTGTGTTAAGTCCAACACACAGAACTGTGCTTGCCTGGACACACTGCAGCTAGAACTGTTTTAGTTAAACCATTACAGCTTAAAACACTTTTACTCCTGGACAGACCTGTAAGTAAAACCATGCTAGCTCCAAAACGTTTTTAAAAATGGTTTTAAGACTAGATATCTAGCAGGGTTTAAAAACACTTTTGTTAAAACGTTTTAAGTGGCTTGTAGTCTGTTTGCAAACAGTGCTTGGGGATTTAAACCGTTTTAAGGCACTTAAACCGTTTTAAGTTCCCCAGTGTGTCCAGGGCCTTAGAGGCAAGATGCTGAACCAGATTTATGACGGTCATCTAGGAATGACCAAATGTCAAGAATGAGCTAAACAGTCTGTATGATGGCATGGAATCAGCTTGGTGATTAAAAGCAAAGTTTCTGAGTGTGACAATTGTCAGGTCTTAAGACCCACTCAACACAGAGAACCTTTGATAACAACCCTCAACCAGCAGGACCTCAGAAATTGATAACTGCAGATACCTGTGAACATGAAGGTCAGTAATACTTGGTGGTAGTCGACTACTTTTCACATTTTCCAGAGATACTACACTTATTGTCTACATCATGTAAGACAGTGATAAATAAGCTTAAGTGCTTGTTCCTTCACCATGGCATTCCATACCAACTGGTGTGAGATACTAGACCTCAGTTTGGTTCAACGGAATTCAAGTTATTTAGTGACAGTTATGGTTTTGAGCATGTTATCTCAAGCTCATACCACCCTCAGCAGAAAGGACAGTTTAGACTGCCAAGCAGATTCTAAAACAAGACGACCCCTTCCTGGCACTGTGAAGTTACTTAGCAATGCCTATTCAAGCTACAGGTAATAGTCCAGCTCAGCTGTTAATGGGACACCAGATTGGTACTACAATTCCTTCACTTCCTGATGATTCGATGCCTCACTGGCTTGACTCTGAAATGGTTAAGGAGGAGATAAAGCAATGAAAGAGTCATACAAGAAGTTTCCTGAGAGAAGATATTCCGCTCGAGCCTTGCCTGACCTAAATCCAGGAGACATTGTCAGAGTCTAAGTAGATGGTCAAAACCAATGGACTGATGTGGTAGTAATAAAAGACAAGTTGCTACTCTGAGATCTTGAATCACTGAATGTGGAAGTGGATGCTACAGAAGGAATCAAAGACACCTGCAGCTTGTTCCCAGTTGCCTGGAAGACACCAGTGAAGTTTGTCAGACTGAGGCCACTATTCCAGTAACTACGAAATCTGCAACTCCAGTTCCAGTTGAACAAAGAGTGCTGGTTTGTCAACAAGATGAACATCCTCTTCTCAAGCCATGACTCGCCTCAGGCACGTGATCACAAAACTTGCTAGATAGAGAGACTGATAGGACTTTATAACATAGACTGATTAGACTCAGTTATTTAACTGACCCAACCATTATAAATGTTGAAAATTTGGGTTCACTGACTTAGGGGATCAGTTTCTGACTAAAAGGGGGGAGATGTAATTATGAGTTAATTCCTGTGCTTTCATTGTCACCCAGTGGTAGTATTTAATAGTTACTCAGGATAATTTTATGTTACTGTGCTGATGTTCAGTTGATGGTGTCTCAATAAAGAGGGTTATTGTTGAGGACTAAGACTAGGGAGCTGTGTGTTTTTCTTACACTCGTGGTGGTATTTTTCATGAATGGGGGAAATCCGACCATGACACTGGGAACACCCCACTACTGTTTTTGAGAAATGCCATGGCATTTTAAGCAACCACCTGAACAACCTCTAGAACAGGCAGATGGGACCTCTGTTTAACATCTCATCTGAAGGATGGCACACCCTGACAATACTGCATCCCCCCAGTACTGCACTTGGGTGCCAGAGTTTATGGTAAGAGTCCAATTCCAGTGTTTGGGACAAGAACCCACAACCTTCTGGCCCAGAGGCAACACATACCACTCTCCCATGTGTGGTATTTAAATCATGTGTGATCAAGTGTTCTTGAACACTTATATTGTTGCCGCAGCTGCTGTCTTCCTCCCCCCTTGTCTGTTTTCCTCTCTACCTTCCTTGCAACCTTTCCTGCTTCACGGGTGAATTCTAGCTCCTTTTCCTTTCCTGCCTGTGCCTACTACTCACCCAGTGCGCGGGCTTTACTGAGTTGCCTTGGTGCTGATGCTACTTCTGCTGTTTCTGTCTGCTCCCCAGTCTCACTGTTGCAAGGCTTTCTGCCCGTTTCTTTCCTCTACCACCTGTCACCCTCCCAGCGCTCTATCCCCACCTCCGCATGGACTACTGGCCATCTGTTGCATGCTGTTCCTGGTCAGTGGAGGGGTTCTGTGCTTAGTCTTTTGGTCGTGCCTTTATTCTTGTGTGGGTCTGCTTCCATGTTCATGTCCTACTTTGTACCTTGCTGCGTTTCCTGGGGTGCCTTCTGCTGGCCATCCATGTGATGGCCTGTCTTCCTGGACTATTTAGGGACCTTGCAATGGATGCTCAAGCAGCTGAGACACTTGCTTCTCTCTCCCTCCCTCAGTGTATCACTGTTGCCATGGCTGTCAGCTGTCTTGGCCATGCTGCATCTTCCTGGATTCTGGCAGTCAGCCAGCTGCTTCTCCCATTTCAACAATGTCCACCAGTATGCCCAGGCAGTTGTTCAGCTCCTCTACTCAGGGTTCAATACTCATATCATCCTACTTACACAGGGCTACACCCACTTTCATCATACTGACATGCTTTCATACTTGTTGGGATCTTTCCCCCAACATCTAGCAGGCACTTGCCCAATGACTACTGGGCATTTGCCCCTACAACTACCAGGCTCTCACCTCAACATTCACATGCCCCTTAAGGGTTCTGCACTACCTTCGGGCTTTGCCTTGACATTTCCTCTCATGGGCCTTATACTCAGAGGACAGTAACTAGCAACTGGGCCTGAAGCGTCTGTAACATAAGTCTTCCCCTTCTCCACAGGGTTCATTCTGCAGCCCTGTTTTTCCTTCTATGCAGGGCTGCGTTGTGAGCATCTCTCCAGGGGTGGAGTCATTCCACATAAAGACCTCTTGGTTATAAGCCCAAGACTTGTAGCACTTTTGGAAGGGTGGAAGTTTCATGCAACTGAAGGAAAAGATCACTGCATCTCTCCATCACAGCGGCAAGCTGGATGTTCCTCCTCCAAACTAATAACTAAAAGAAGTATGCAGAACTTGACATTTCACTGTCAAGTAATTTCCACTATTTTGATGAAGCTAACCAGCACTTTTAGTATTTTTTCCATTATAGTGAATGTGGTGATTGTAACTTAGCGCTAAAATAAATTTTACACAATTATGGTTGCATTTGTGTCTGTGCTAAATTTATTTGTGAAAAATAATTAGTTCTACAGTATTAAGCCTGAGAGATGGTGAACTAAGGCCTTGGATCCCCACAGGTTTCCTCCAGAGGGAAGCTTCTTCCTCTACCCATGCCAGTGGTAGAGTCACTGTGAGTCGGGCTTGGATGGTTGTTCTGCACAGTCCTTGTCAGCTGTTTCTATTCAGTACCTTTTATACCACTGGCTAAGCATCTTTTCATCATGGTCTGCACTCCCCCTCGCCTTATGGGAAGCAAGTGATAGAATCATTCTATTCGACCAGTGCTTCTGCTTCTTCACTAAGAGTACCTTAGAGGTGAAACCTTCTCAAGAGGATTCACTGTGTCTTATGGTACCTTGAAACAGTGGTAATCCCTGGAATGGGGATAGAGGGTGAATGTCCAAATCTTCATTGCATAAGCATTCAAATCCATCTACCATATGTCAAATGTGCTCATACCCTAACTTGCTTCAGTGAAAATGTACTCAGTACCTAACACCTAATTATTCAGCCTACCAATCATTCAAATTACATTGCCCAAGCACCTCTACATAAGTCGCACGATGTACTAGTGAATAAAAGGGCTATGCCTATGTTTTCATGGGGCAGAGGGTGACACATGTTATGCCCCCACCCTCAGGTGTCAGCGTGGCTCAGTTGGTAGCACATCCGCCTCTGGACCAGAAGGTCGTGGGTTATCGTCCACACCGTTTGGACTCACCTAAATATCGCTGGCATCCGAGTAGTATTGAGGGGTGCTGTACTGCCGGGT
The DNA here is from genome assembly GCA_016271365.2 of Neoceratodus forsteri. Taxonomy (NCBI): domain Eukaryota; kingdom Metazoa; phylum Chordata; order Ceratodontiformes; family Ceratodontidae; genus Neoceratodus; species Neoceratodus forsteri. Next base: position 1,738,736,175 of record CM057449.1, read on the forward strand.
GTGCCGTCTTTGATGAGACGTTAAACCGAGGTCCCTTCTGCCCATCCTGGTGTTGTCCTGGTGGGTGTCCAGGTGGAAGTAAAAGAACCCAGGGCACTCTTTGCAATGAGTAGGGAACATTCCCGGTGTCCTGGTCAACATTCCCCTTCCCATAAACCGGTTCATTCAATTATCCAGGCTGTGTGTGGGTGATGATGTGTGATATGGCTGCCACCACACATTCAGTCACTTCGCTACCAGTCTAGCATTGCTTGTAAAGTACTTTGGATGTATGAAAAGCACTATATAAATGCTGATTCTTCTTCTTCTACTTAAATTGCACACAAACTAGTGTCTTTGGATGCTGATTTTGTTGCTTCCACCATCCTGCCCTTATCCTCAAGCAGCAACTCTCTTTCCTTACAGTATCAGTTGGCATCTTCCCTGAGATACCTCTGGTCCACAGGGGCTTCATCTCTGTGGTACCTTAGGAGTTGAATCCTCCTCAAAATGGATCCTGTGTCTTCATAGTACCTTGAAAAGCTGGCCATCCCTCTAGCAGAGACAGAGAGTGTGAATGGTCAAATCAACACTGCACAAGGATTAAAATTCATCTACCATACATCGACTGTACTCATACCCTAACTTGCTTCAGTGCAAATGTACTCAGTACTGAACATCATAACTAAATGGCCTACCCATCATTCCAATAATGTTGCCTAGGTATCTCTACTTAAGTCGACCGATGTACCAGTGAATCATTTTAAAGAGAAGCTCAGCTTAAACTCCTCAAGGACATCAGAGACATGTGTTAAGAATGATGAAGCTAGTTGCAGCCTGTTATGGTGTAGAAGTCAGCCTTGGAAAGTGACACTGCTTAATAGCTTACAGAACCGGTCAGTCTATGTGTGCTTCATGGAGCAACCAATTTGTTCTGTAAATTTCACGTACTCAGTTTTGAACCTTTGGTGATATGTGAATGTAACCCCAGTGTCCCCACGGGTTGTTAGAGTGTTTACTAAAGTGTTTAAACAGTGGTTTAGAATTGTACTAGAATCCTATGTAGTGTAATGGGTTTTGCAGTTAGTCACTCTGGGCAGTAAATGGTTAACTTTCAGGTCTCCCCTGAAATCCTGTCAGTCATCTGGAAAGAAATTCCAAGTTGAAGGGGCCTTGCAGCATTATAAGCCACAGTGGAGTGCTGCATGAGTGTCAGCTGCTCACTAAGAACTCTTGAGTCAGTCTGAATGAGGAGAACCTCTGGAAAGGTGCCAACTCTCTCCTGTCTTGTTTAGTCCCTAGTTCGATCCTAGAGTAGCAGCATCGAGTCATGCTGGTGGTCTTCTCCTGTGGTTTACCTCAGTGTGAGCAAAGACTTTAAGACATCTAGTCATGGGAACCATGAGTAAATGTGGAAATTTCCTGAAATGTGAGAGACTTTTTTTTTATGACCTTGCCCAGTGCTGGCTCCCCAAAGATGGCCTCAGTGGGAATGCCTGTCGGAGTTTGGAGGAACTAAACTGCAGTTTGTCTGACAGGATGTCTGAAAGATAACAGTCAGAATCATGCCTCCATGCCATAGGTTCTGTAGGGGACAGAATGGCTTACCCTGACTGGATAATGGGATATTACACCTCTGACTAGAAGATGCGGAATGGCTCCTGTTCTACAAAGGGATGTACATGTCGCAAGAATACATGTTTCCAAGTAAAGGACATAATCTGTTCTGAAAGGGTTGCAGATTTTGACAAGACATTGGGTTCAAGATTCTGAAAAGAAACTAGCTTCTCTGCGGAATCAGTGAAATGGTTCAATAGCTATCTTGACAACAGGTCCCAATGTGTAAAAATATCAGGCGGGGTCTCTGACACTAAACGGGTTCCCTACAGTATCCCCCAAGGCTCCATCCTGGGCCCACTGCTGTTCAGCCCATTCCTCAACTCCCTCCCCGACTCTACCTCTCAGCAAGTCATACTCTATGCAGATGACGCGGTGATTCCTGCCTCTCTTCATGACCCAAGCCACCTGCAACAAACCCTTAAACACGGCTTCACCTCTGTTGAAAGTTGGTTCAAAGAACATAAGTTAATCCTTAACCAGAAAAAAATGAAGACCATGATTTTCACCAGCCACCAAAACAAGCACAACCACCACCAACTCTCCTTAAACACCTGCCTCGGGGACTCCCTGGAGCAGGTTGACTCCTTCAGATACCTAGGAATCACCTTAGACGCACATCTGTCCTTTGGAACCCATATAACCAATGTCGCTAAAACTGTGAATACTAGACTGGCTTACTCTAATGGGCTTCTACGGCACCTGACTAAAGAGGCCTCTTTGTCGCAGTTCAAAGCTCCATCATCTCACAGACTGACTATGGTCTTGTCATCATGGCATTGCCACTACCACTGCACTCAGAAGGATTACTACCACCTAAACAAGGCCTGTCGACTCATCATCAGCCGAACGGCTCACACACACCTGTGACTCTACTCACAAGCTATCTGGCTTCAACTTGATAATAGAATTCAGTACCAAACCATGCGTTGCTAAGAAAATACAGTTGGAACTGCCCTCCCAGAGTCTGTTCACTCCTTCAAACGAAACCAGCTCCAGAATTACCAGGATCACACAACTTTTCCATATCCCTCGCTAACACACAGCCATTGGCCAGCGTTCATTCGCCTACAGGGCACCCACTTGGTTTAACGGTCTTGCAAATGATACTATCAATACCACTGGGCTAGGGGCCTTCAAATCCAGGCTCCAAAACACCCTGGTCACTTCCAGCATCTGCGACTGTCATGGATAATGTCTATGCAACTCCGCGACCGCTCTTCCTATATCTAGCTCCTTACATAATGCACTTGCCCTAGTTTGGCCTCAGCCCCACACACTCTACAGCACCTGACAATGCCACCTTCCTGGCTGCTTCACCCACCCCCTCCTTATCCTTACGCACTTCCCACTCTCCTCTCTCATTTTCATCTCCCTTGCCCCTCCCATTTCTTTCTACTACCCCTCCCCTATTGTCCTCTTCCTTTCCACTTTACCCTCTCCTGTCTGTTCAAATTTAATTTGATATCCTTTACCCTTATTTGTGTAACAATTTTGTCTATTGTCATGTGATACCTATGTCTTGACGTGGAACCTTTGTAAAAGAGCCCTGAGCTCAAAGGTAATTGTAATCCTAGAATTGAAATAAAGAAATAACGAAAGAAAGTAATGAATGCTTGGTGCAAAGGACACCAGCTGTTCCCTAAAGAGTTTTCCATCTCTGAAGAGAAAAGTGTGTTTTCAGTAAAGGGCATCAGCTGTCCCTAAAGTGTTTCTGCCTGTAAGGAGATAATATGTTTGATGAACCCAAAGTTGTTCAAATCCTGTGAGGATATGCTGTGTCTTGGCTCCATTCCCAGAATAGGGATGGACAAAGAGACTATTGCCTGATCCCTAATTCAGGGACCCATTGAACTTTGTGTACAGTACTCTGGACTCTGTAATCTTTGTAGCTTCTTAATCTACCACCTCAGGGATGAACTTCTGTTAAACATCTTGTGATGAAATAAAACCTACTACCTAAAGGAGAAGACATTCCTTTGTGTTTACTGTGTATTACTGGTGTCCCATTCTGATTGTGCAGGTCCTCAGTATCATGGCCCACCCCAGTTGCCGGGTTAAATATAAATGCTTTGTGTAACCCTTCCCTTGACAACCAGTGCAGGTAGCAACTACTAACGGGTGTTTGGGGGGGGTGGGGGCAGCAAAGCAGGCTGGCTCCGGAGACATAACAGGTTCAGTGAAGATGAAGACCCAGAAGCCTGCTGTCCATAATCAATTGATTGAAACCTGTTCTAAGTGTCTGAAAGACTGTAATTGTGGCCAGAGGTCATCTCAGTTCTGTTTTTAAATACAGGATGTTCCTACCAAAAGAGTCCAGCTGCCAGAGGGTCCAGCTGGTGGTAGAGATGCCTGAGTCAAAGGCTCTAGGTGCCAGAGGGGCAGCCAGAGCCAAAGGAACCAGCTGCCAGAAGGGACACCAGAGCCACTGATCCAGCTGTCAGAGGGAATGCCAGAGACAGAGGCTCCAGTGCAGGAGCAGATGCCAGAGCCCGTGTCTAGTTGCCAGATGGTCTAGCTGCCAGAACAGACACCACAGCCGGAGAGTGAAGGTGTTGTAATAGTTGCCCAGAAGGTCGTGGCTTCAGAGGGATGCCATAGCAGGAGGATCCAATTGCCAGAAGGAATGCCAGAGCCCAAGGATCCATCTGGTGGGGTGGAAGCCAGTGCTAGAGGACCCAGTTTCTGGAAGGGATGCTACAGCTAGAGGGTCCAGTTGCAGGAGGGGACACCAGAGGAACTGGAGGACCCAGCTGTTGAATATCCAGCACACTGCACACAGTGCTTTAAAAGGTGAAAATTAATACTTAAAAAAAGAGAAAATGGGGCCAGACCACGGGTACAGTGGTAGGGCTAACACACTTGATGCTGGCGACCAATGTTTGACAGATAAGCTCAGACCATTGGGGACTGGCTGGGGAGGTGAATTTAGCATTCCAGAGGACACTCTCTCCTCCTCGCAGGTGGGAGGTGGCCTCCCACTGTTATACTGCCAAATGAGTTACCACAGGTGGCGGTCAATCTGGAGACCCATGGGGCACTCGCCCATGACAGCCACACCATCAGCATCTGAAGAGGCTGAAAGAGAAACTGCATGGAAAAGCCCTGGTATGCAGCAGAATGGTGGTGACTTCTCTTGAGCCTCACCCTTCCAACTGGCATATGACAGACCCTGAGGGCGATCAATGCTGCAACACAAGGGGAGTTCACCAAGGAGACTGAGCACACCGTGGACCCCTGGGAACAAGGTAAGTGTCAGAGAGGAGGATGGAGCTGGTGTGGCCAGGCAGATAAGGCAGCCTTTGGTAACCTAGGGATAAACAATGTGATAAAGGAAAACAAGCATTTGTCAATGCCGAATGTTTGCTTGCAGTGTCGGGACAATTCTGAAAAACATAATATCTGGACAAAATTTAGCTTATATTTCACCTTTTTTTGTAATTGTTGCTCTTATTTATTACTGTGGACATTTGCACGGAAACAGGATCTCTGCGTGGTTTGCTCTGTCTGCTTGTTAACTGGAGCACCTTTGCTGCAAGCAAATCCAAGAGCAGGGTCATTCTTGATGCCCTACAGGGGGCATGCCTCAGACAGCTAGTATTGGAACCCACTCGGGAGGGAGCAGTCTTAGACCTGGTACTCTCAAATGGGGATGGAGAAAGAATCTCAGATTTAGAAGTGGGTAGCCATCTGGGAACAAGCGACCACCAAACAGTGTGGTTCACGATAAACACAGCCATACAATCAAGCCATACAAAAGCAAGAGTACTGGACTTTAGGAGGGCCAACTTTGGGAAAATGAGAGAGTGCCTCAGAAAAGCACTAGCAAACAGGCAAGAAGGAGGGGTGGAGCAACAATGGAGAGTGATCAAAACAGCCATCACAGAGGCAACAAGCCTTTGTGTAAAGCAAATCAATAAAACACAACGAAGGAAAAAACCGCTACGGTTCTCAAAAGAGGTGGCAGGGAAGGTTAAGGAGAAAACGACAGCATTCAGGAAATATAAGGAAACAGAGAAGAAGCAGGACAGAGAACTTTAGCAGTTAAAGCAGAAAGAGGCTGGGAAGGCAGTCAGAATAGCAAAGGCCCAAACCGAGGAAAGGATAGCCAATTCTGTTAAGAAGGGGGATAAGACTTTATAGGTACATTAGGGAGTGAAGAAAGACCAAAGGAGGGATACTGAAGCTTAATAAAGGGGATGGAATGTGGGTAGAGGGTGACAGTGAAAAAGCAGGGATACTGAACGAATATTTCTGCTCAGTATTCACAAAGGAAGAGGAGGGGAGTTACCTAAACCAAACAAGAGAAACATCAAGATGGGGCCTATACCAGTCCATTTACAGAAGAAAGAGTTCTGAAAGAACTGATAAAATTGAAGGTGGACAAAGCAATGGGGCCTGATGGGATTCACTCCAAATTCAAAAGAACTAGGAGTAGAACTAGTGACACCGCTGACTACTCTTTAACAAATCATGGGAGGATGGGGTGGTACCCGAGGACTGGAGGAGGGCAGATGTGATTCCTTCACAAAAGTGGGAGCAGGACAGAGGCAGGAAACTCACAGACCAGTTAGTTTGACCTCAGTGGTAGGGAAAATGATGGAATCATTTCTGAAGGAAAGAATTGTTGAGTAGCTAGAGGCCAGTGGGAGCAGGACCCAAGGCAGCATGGATTCATGATGGGAAGGTCGTGTCGACGAATCTAATAGATTTCTTTGACTGGGTGACCAAAGTAGTAGACCAGGAGGGGCTGTGGACATGGCCTACCTAGATTTTAGCAAGGCATTTGATACAGTCCCACACAAAAGATTAATTCACAAAATAGCCAGCCTTAGGTGGGTCCCAAGGTGGTAGCCTGGATAAAATTGGCTCGACAACAGGGCGTAAAGGGTAGTAGTAAATGGAATACACAAGTGAAAGAAAGGAGGGTTACTAGTGGGTACCGTGAGGGTTCAGTACTGGGACCGGTCCTTTTAATGTCTTTATAAGTGACATTGCAGAGGAACTGGAAGGAAAAGTATGTCTCTTGCAGATGACACAAGATCTGCAACAGGGTTGATACACAAGATGGAGTGGAAAGGATGAGAAGGGACTTGCATGTTGGAGGAATGGTCAAATGTATGGCAGCTCAGATTCAGTGCAAAGAAGTGTAATGCACGTGGGAAACAAAACCCAGGGAAGTGTACAATAATGGGGGTGAGATACTGACAACAGTAAAAATAGAAAGGACCTGGGGGTAATTATATCAGATGACCTAAAGGGGGCAAGCAATGTGAGAAGGCAGTAAGGAAGGCAGGGGGATACTGGGATGCATAGGAAGAGGCATCAATAGTAGAAAACAGGAGATTGTTATCCTCTGTACAGACAGTTGGTGAGACCCCATCTGGAGTACTGTGTGCAGTTCTGGAGACCCCATCTCCGCAAAGACATAGACAGAGTGGAAACTGTCCAAAGGAGGGCAACCAAAATGGTGCAGAGTCTGCACCAGAAGACATATGAAGAAAGACTAAAGGAGCTTAATATGTATACCCTAGAGGAAAGGAGGAAGAGAGGGGACATGATAGAAACTTTCAAGTACCTCAAGGGAATTAACAAAGTCCAAGAGGGTAGCATCTTCCAGAAAAAGAGATGTACAAGAACAAGGGGGCACAATTTGAAGATAGAGGGGGGATGGCTCAGAGGTAATGTGAGGAAGTATTTTTTCACTGAGAGGGTTGTGGATGCATGGAACAGCCTCCCTGAGGAGGTTGTGGAGTCAAGAACAGTGGGGGACTTCAAGAATGCATGGGACAGGCATAAGGCAGTCCTAGTGGGGGTAGGAGGAAGTAGCTGTTGGTTAACTAGGATTTGCAGCTTATCTGTTAGTAGGAAAATGGGCAGACTAGGTGGGCCAAGTGGTCCTTATCTGCCATCAAATTCTATGTTTCTATGTTTCCTGTCTACTTCTGCAGTCACAGTTCTATTTATGACATCTCAAGCTGTTGCTGTGGAGACAAGTATGATGTAATAAACAGGGCATTATGATGACAAGTGTAGACAAGCAGCCAAACCAAATTAAGTCCAAGGGACAGTGATGTTGTTTTTGTGTCACTTCCCTCAGTAATAAAGAAAACGGGGAAAGAATTGCAAAAATATAGTTCTGGCTTAATGGTACAGAGGGTAAAAGCACAGAACTGTAAAACAGTGGGTCGCAGGTTCAGCCCTGCTCAGGACCATGAACAATATAGTCTAAGGAAATCTGAGCTACAGTAAACCTGGGAGATAGTATAGTGTAGTGGTTAAGAGCACTGAACTGCAAACCTGGAGAACAGGGTTTGAATCCCACAGCCATTACTTGCATACTGTGTGACCACGAGTAAGTCACTTAACTTCCCTGTGCTCCAAGGGAGAACCTGGAAACAAGCCTCAACTTAGTGTGCCTTTCCTGGCCAAAAACTGTAAAATAAATAAACCTGTAGCCGGGCCAGTGGTGTGAGAGCTGAGACGATGGATGCCTCACTTCCCATCATACTGGTGACCTCAGTTCGAGAATGGACCAAGGTTGCTCAGGTGCTGGTAGGGTGAAAGATGATTTAGTGTCCATCTGACCGATCTCATGCTTTGGGGTTGGGAAGTAGTACTGCTGTGGCTTCCACCTAGTGGAGGGTAGGTGGACAGCAGTGGTCACCAGAATTGAAAGCAGAGGTGAGCACTTAAAGTGCACACTGTCTTCATAGTCTGCATGCACACCATTGCACCGCTGACTCTGACTGAAGGGAGTAATGGGTAGAAAAGAACTCCAGTCTGCAGGATGATGCTGTGACCCTGAAGGCACCACACCATAACCATCCATGGCACCCACTCACACAATGAGGTAAGAAGCAGAGGGTCAGTCTTGGAGGTGGGGTGAATGGGTTCAGCAGCAGAGGCTGAGGGGAGGGACAGGAGGATAAAGTCCATATGAAAAAAATAAGGATTGCAAAAATATATGAATTATAAACTGAATTGTGTCTAACTCTCACATTTTTTCCAAGTTATCCAACTGGAATCAGGGGCTCCTTAAAGGGAACATAAATAATAAATAATTTAAATCAACTATTGCTGGTGTTTTCTATTCATACTAACATGCTGTTAACATATTTGAAGCTATTATGTTTGCATTCTGCATGCTGTACCCAACTCTGTTTAGTGCTTTCCAATAGGCGCTTCCTGTCTGTAACTGTATCTTCAAAGCCTGATGATGTCCGCTAGCTGGCTTATGGGCAGAAAACCAATGTGATTGGTGAGGCGTTTCTCCTTTGACTACAAAGAGGGTTACACCCATCAGCCAGATGAACACTGACATTCTCAACCTTCTCAGCATTGGCTTTTCAGAACCAAACCTCTTGCATTTCTACATCCTGTGGCTTACAGTACACACCTATACAGCCCCTATACTATAGTAACAATGTGTTCGTTTACACATATGTGTGCAAGCAAACATAACAAATTCTGGCCAGAATTGATATGGCTGCAGCCAAGGTCGTTAAAGAGGGGCCGAGGAGCAGAGACATGAACTGCTTGCAGCTGCACTGAGAATGTGCGAGCTGGTGGTCCATGCATGTGCGTAGCGACATCTGTTTTCTCGCTGTGATAGTGGTGCCTGGGACCCTGCTAGTCAAACGGTTGCTTTGATTTATTAAAATCACAATTCTAAATGCTAATAAAATGTTTAGATAAATCGTCTCCATTCAACTCAATGAAGCCCGCACATGCGATCTTTGTTTTCTGACATCACAAAATGGGGCTGTTTGTGCCTGCGTGGAGGCGTGTCAGCAGCTTGAGGAAGTGGCTCCATTTTTGGCTGAGAGAAAATTACAAGGGATATTACAATTTTTTACAATGGCCGAAAAACAGGGAATTATTTATGGTAATCAACTCCCGGCCAGGTGAGCTATAGTACATGTTTGGGGGAGCGGCAACCAGGAAGCTGCTCTTTAAAGACACATAGCCCATTTCACAATCACTACTGTTACCTTGCCCATTAACTTGCTGTAATTGAGTCATTGTATTCACGGGATATGCCCTTCCCTTCTTAGTGGCACCGCATGAGCTGTCATTTAGCTACCACTGGGTAGAAGGCAAGCAGCAGACCACATCTCCCCCACCCCCACCCAAGGAAAGAGAGCTGTCTTGGGACGCTTGATCCTTCCTCTCCCACCAGTTGATTCTGTTCCCGACCTCGGGTCGCCAGTGTGGTAGCACGTAAGGCACACAGCCTTAGACCTTCATGCCACTGGGCAGGCTTATTCTTAGCTTGTAACAGGTTTGTAACATGTGTTATCCTCACTACATAGCTGCCTGGTGTGTCCAGGAAAATCATCCAAATCTCCAATTATTGTAAATTCTGCTAATGTCCTATAAATTCTGGGCATTTTTCTACCCAAAAAAGTTAAAAACAAAATTTGCTAGAGCAACATACTTGCATGTGCAAATGTTTTGACTGTCTCACCCTTTAAATTCTGTATGTAAAACACTTTTAATACCCCCCACACACACACTCACACTTAAAAGAGGGGTCAGAATCTACCCATGGAATGTTGACAGTATCCCTTTAAAGCAGCAGTGTAATGAATGGGGCCAGAAGGACCTTCTGAGATGACACTGTGATCAGACCTCATTCATTGTCACTTGCTGACTAGCTCTGTTTTAGCAGTTGTACCCTTATGAAAAAGTTACATTTAGCTTTTAATGGGTTACCTAATAGAAGTGGGTTACCCTTCATGCTGGTGACCCACGCTTGGGAGGAACTTCAGAGCTAGAACTAAAGTGCTGCCAACAGAAGCATGTCCCTGTTTTGGGAAGGTGGGGAGGCAGCTTACACCAGTGCCGCAGCAAATCCAGCTGGTGGGCCAGGGAGCTCGCTTTTAGGAGCACGCTGCATGCAGCCAAGGTCCCCCCCCCCAAGTCATGCAGCGTATGCCACCTAGATTGAGGAAGTAAAAGAGGAACAGCCACTGCTAACTAAGCGTCACCAGCTGGGCTCTCATCTTCACCTGAACTGGACCCTGGGAGGCTTTGGATGCCACAAAGGAGGAAATGCCTGCTGTGGGGGAGCTCAACTTAAAGGTGGGGGGGCTGGTCTGAAGGGGCCAGACCATCAGGAGGAGGAAAAGCACAAAATGGAAAAAAAATCTAACTTTTATTTGTTTACCTTGTTTTGGCCAGCAATTTAGATGATGCTGACCTTTGCACCCTTCTATCAGGAATGTGCCAAGTGGGCTGCACTTCCAGGGTCAAGATTTAACACCACTTACATTGTGCACGAAAAGAGGTACTTAAAATCTGAATTAAGTAATAAGCCATGACACTTTGTGCATTGTAGGATTTTAAACACGCACCAGTAAGGCACGAGGTCGAAGGCCAAGTGCTCCCACGCCCTGGGAAGTGCATTAAAATCCTATGATGCCCACCCTGGAGGAGCTTATTACACTTATCAAATGACTCCAAGTTGTTTTGGGGAATAAATGAGATTTGTAACATGGCAATAATGGGAGCGGCAGAATGGGGACCCCTTGATTGGCCACAACTAGCATCACGAAAGCGGAAGTCGAGCGGTATTAATCCACGATAGCTGCCGGTGGTTCAAAATTGTACTACTAACGCCAGCCAGACAGCTAGGTTAACAGCACTGGGACAGGTGGGGATCGAGTTTCACAGAGGGAAGTGTGGCACAGGAAGGGGGAGACCAGCTAGGCGGAGATGGAAACGGGCCGGGGGAGAAGAAGCAGGCGCGGACAGGAGCAGTACATAACAGAGTCCGACACACACACAGTATGCACTGAAGTGGCGCACGCCTAGGGGAAGTGACCCAGCCAGCATGTAAATTTTTCAGCACGTCGCACACCGCGCCGAGGCAGCCGTCCACCGGAGACCTCCAACGGCTGGGATCAGAGACATAGCCGCGTACATCGCCACATTATTTGGACTGCCATGTGAGCCGCCCTGTTTTCTTTCAGTACACCCACCTAATGTTTTGACTGCATCAGCATATTAATGCTGTTCTCTTAGACAATTTGTAAGTGCAGTACAAATCTTTGATCAGCACACCGACTCTGTCTAATGTTGTTGTAAGCAGACGAAATACGCTCCTGGCGACTCTCTCGTCGGGCGGCCCATGTTACAAGCGCATTAAGCCGCTCTGGCGGTGGCATCTAATGCGATTAATGCATGGTTGGGCGGTTGTTCGCCCTCGGCCTCCAGCCTCAGGCCACAACCCTCCCAACCATGCATTAATCCAGCATTAGATGCCACCTTCTTCGTGGCTTAATGCTTACTTGGCACCTTACCGTGCCTTTATTTTAAAGAAATGTAATGCACGGTCAGGTGACATCACTTTGCTAATGAAATTTCTAGATTTTTTCCTTGCCATTTTATAAACTTGTTTAACTTTAAGTAAAACAAGTAGAGTGTGCCGGCCCGGTGATATGGAGGACTATGGCATCCATGCCTCACCTGCTACCACACTGGCGATCTGGGTTTGGGAATAAGCCTGGGCCACTCAGGGGTCAGCCGGAGGAGGAGGATTGAGCATCCCACTGGATGCTCTCCTGATCTGGGAGGCAGGGTAGCTCTTCTGCCTCACCACCACCTAAATGACCATAGTGGTGGTGCAAAATAGGAGCTGCAGTTCTGGTGGGGGCCCCAGCAGAAGACGCAGAGCATCCATTGATGTGCGTACATCAAGTCACCATTCCAACGAAGCATTCGAGGTTGGGAATCAGAAAACTAGGAAAAAGCCAGTCTGCAGGATGAAGTTTCCTCCTCACAGGTCCAGCACCCGCCCACTGGGCCTCACCCACACAACCAAGCTAAATTCCTCCTGGGCTTGAGGACCCGGAGGCCCCACCACTGGGGAAAACTGTGGGGCACCACAACGGTAGGCAAGATAAGGCCAGGGACAGCAGGGTGACGGGCTTGGAGAGAGAGAGAGAGAGAGAGAGGAGGATAGGGCAGGCTGGCTACTAGGGATAAAGCATATTTAATTAAAAACAACCTAAAAATAGTGCACTAATACAAGTGGCAATGAATGGGTCCCAATCCTTCTCCTTGGCTTCACTGTTGCTTTAACAGGCTTTGTAATGAAAGAGAAAAGTACTGCACTATAATGGCATTATGCTACATACAAACATAACCATTTATGGCAAGTGTGTGTAACCCTATTCGGCGCTAACTCAAGGGCTACTACCCCTGCCTGATTTGCCATTAACAGGTTGAGGGGCCTGGATCCGATGAGGATGCCTCCACCCAGAGGTCAGGGTTTGCAACAGTTAAACTAACTTGGTCACAGCCTCTGGGACACTGTGACCCCCTTTTCTTCCCACTAGTGGCCCATGCAATATATCAGAATTACCTTCACAGTATACACTTACCCCCAGGACTGGTTCGGGCAGTGTGACTCCTGGGACTCCCTGTAAAATAAGATGATACAGTGCAAAACCACAGTACAATACTTTAAATAGACTAATACCTCAGGCAGTGTAACCTGCTGAAATAAACAGATCTGATTTATTTAGGGGATATAACAAGGACAGGGGAAATCAGGTTAATTAGCTTAAACGTAATAATCACAGTACTGTGCACATATTTCAGAATCTCAAAGGTCCCTAATGTCACTCTTACTGGGTACCCAGGCAATAAGAGGCTAGCCTATTTGGTGCAGCTGGTTGGGGCCCTGAAGATGGAAAATGCATGCACAATACCCAAATTGTAATCCGAGCCGGTAGGCTCAGTTCGTGGAGAAAGAAAGGAAAAGTAATCAGATGGAACACTTGCAATTAGATGATGGCAGGAGCTACCCTGATTTGTACTCACAAATTCAATGCTGAAACTGAATGGAAGGCAGATTGTCCTGGATTGCCAGGCGGAGCAGACCATGTGGATAAGGTCCTAGTGACAGGACCCCAAGGCAGTTCAGAGCAAATGGATGTAGTCTGGATTAAGCTGGGGTTTGCACAGCTTCATGCACTCAATTCACTGTACAGGGATTTGAAACAGAGTCCCCCACTAACTTTTACACATTTATATGGAAAAAGAAAGTACTATACCAGGCAGGCTGCTTCTCTATCCTGATCGCAATTCTGCACAGTACCGGAAGAACACACAGCAGATTCAGTTCTGACAGATCGAGAAACAATTTAGCAATTCTCCAATCTTCTACAGGGTGAGCCTGGTTTCACTTTTCAGATCTCCTTGATCCTCTTCACAGATCAGATTCAGTCCAAACAAGCACTTGCACAAGCTGCAGACCGAAACTTAGGGGCCTTACACGTTTCCTGACTAAATAGTCAACAGGAGCACAGGGCTCCTTCCTCTTCACTGCCAGAGCTAAACTGAGACTCCAGTAGACAAAACCGGGCACTTCCTTTGAGTTCCTCCCAGTTCTTGGCTGGATTGGCTGTCACTCTGATAGCCTCCCCTGTTGGTACAAAAGGCGGAGTCAAACTACATTTCCCAGAGTCACTGCCCATACAATCCTCTTGTGGCTGGCCCAGATTACGAGTCCAAGTTCTGATTCGTCCACAGGCACCATTTTAGAGCTACCTTAACCCACACTGATTGGTCCAGTTCAGCAGTTCAAACTAGAACGGGAACTAGGCAAACACAGTTCTGATTGCAAAGAAAAGCAGGTTAGACAAACTGTATTTTCATTATTACTCTAAATGATTTCTGCAAACAGTTACATCTTTCAGATAGGTTCCCTTGCACTCTAGTGACTGCAAAATGGAGTAGATTAGCAGCAGCTCGAGTGGGACTCAAGCAGAGAAACACACAGTCCCCATACAAACTAATATGTCTGCAAGCAGACAGCTCTTAAAGAGACAGTACCAGAGGCTCTAAAACACTCACAGATAAATGGCTTAAATGCCAAACACCATTCAGGCTTGGAGCATTCAAGCAAGCTCCTGGAAGTCTTTTTGGGAACCCCATTTACAGGGGGTTACACCTGTGTCTATTAAACTTTGTTTTTCCTACGCAACCACACTTGTGTCTGCTAAACATATGTATTTACAATAAGCCATGACTCCTTCTCATCCCTTTGTCTATATATGACTTTCTTTTTAACAACAAACCATCCATTCTTTTCAGGTAGTGTACCAATGATGTAAAAGGCATTTGTTCTGGACCAAATATTGAAGCTAGGCTACATTTGAACTGCTCATCTATATACTGTATAGTACTGTACCTACAAAAACATAATGCACCTGGCCTTCAGTTTGTAAAGGTCACTTTTTATAGATTTCCAGCCCCAGTTAAATCTTATGTGGCAGGAGCAGCACTCAGCTAGACAGTGCATCCAGACTGACAGCAAAAACAAATATTCAAAACATTCTGCTGGGAGATGCACTTTAGACAATCAAATGTCATTCTCTATTCCCAATTGCTCCAATAATCCCTGTGGCCCTACTCACTAAATTACTATAATTAATATTGATAAGTTGACTCCAGGATGCATAAAAGCAATCAATGCTGTAACAGTAGGGAATAATAAACCTACCTATATGTCCGTGGTTCAGTGGGCCAGCAGGAGACACACATCCAACCCCCCCTCCCCCATCACCAACACAGAGCGGTACATAAACTCTGCAGGCTCAAGCCTTCCTCAGATGCTCCTTTTATTTCTAGTTTTGGCACTAGCTCATTTTCCTCGCTACCTTTGTTTGGCGCATTTTCACCTGTTGTGCATAGCTTCCTTCTTCTCAGGTGTCCTCACTGCCACACAATATGCTCTGTAGCTCCTCTTGCTACCACGGGATCTGCCGGCTGATACCTCCTGCTCCTGCTGACTAGTTTCACGATTCCACCACACTTATGCTGGCCACCACCACTCTGCCTGTGTTCCTCACTTGTTGCTCCAGTGTCACCACTTGCCCTTCCATGTCCTGCTGCCCAGCTCTAGCTGCTGTGTCTCCTCCAGTTTGTCTCTCAGCCCACTCCCTGGCCTCTACTTTCTCCTGCTGTGGGTCTGTTTTTTGCTACAGCCTCCTGCTCACTCTCTTCTGCACTAGGATCTGTTATTTTCCCCTTTTGTTTCTGCTGACTGTCAATTTGCCCATTTGCTCGATACCCCTCTTCTTACTCTTGCTTCTTAAATCAAAGTACTTGAGCTCCGTTCTTCTTTTGATGCCTCCCTCCCTCCTCTGCTACCCTGTTCATCTACTCCTGGCATCCTGTAGTGCTGTGCTTGCTAACTTCTTTCAGAAGTCTCCCCTTGCATGCTGCCTTACTCTGGAGGGCTCTGCTCCTCCCCCCCTTGCTTGGCACCATCTGCTACAAAGGACCCTTCTTTCACTTGCTGCCTTGTCATGAAGATCTCTTCTACTTACTACCATGTTTCGGAGGGCCCTGCTTTTTTCTTACTCACCCTAGCCACGCTGGATATGTACCACAACAACTAGCAGGTTCTTACCCTAATGTTTACCAGTCCCAAATGACTATATACAGCACTCTCTGGTCTCACCCTTCATGAGCTAGTGGAGCCAAAAGGGCAGACAGGAAAATAATACAAATTTTTAAGTAGTAGTCAGATGTAAATTTTTATTTCTAAAGTATTTTTCTTTTTCCTTTTAACTCATTAGAAGGTCTCCAATGTGATAATAATGTGCTGGAAGTGTGTAACATCTCTTAGCCTGGCAGCTGACATTTCTATCAGCCATCACTGCATCATCAGCATTGTGATCTCATCGACAGTGACATTTCATGCTTAATGACCCACAGTCACTGAACGGTTGTTCCTAAGCAGCAGTGATGTCACAATCAGTGAGGTCAAAGCTGATGATGTACTGGGGCAGTAGAGCAAGATATGTCTACTGCCAGGTAGAATGCTGTCCCACATGTCACACCTACTAACATCAGGTAAACAATCTCTAATTAAACAAAGGGAAGGGAAGAAGTACCTCAGATGTAAAGGTAATAGTTGACTGCTTTTTCAAATCTAATATTATTTTTAGGCAGAACACTAGCTGTTTAAAGGCTTGCTCTAGAGAATCTACTCATACACCCTGTACTTGAGGACATTAACTAGAAGCTTGCCAGGCCTGAAGCAAGTCTTTCCTTCTCTTTGGGACTCCTCCTGCAGCACTGTCATTCCCTTCATGCTGGGCCTTGCTCTCTAAGCACCTCATCAAAGGTGGAGTACTTCTCGGCAGGGACTTCTCAGTTGTAGCACCTTTGGAGGGTAGAAGCCTTAAACAAAACAGATGGGAAGACCACTTCCTCAATTCTAATTCTAACTGAAGCAGTGTTTTGGGGGTTCCACCTTCAAGTATTAATGATTAAAATGCAATATCAGTCCTGGATATGTAGTCACCTGGGGCCTTGGATCCCTAAAGATTTGCTCCACTTGGGGGGGGGGGTCCGCTCCTCCATGCCAAAGGTCATAATATTAAAATGTAATGAATTGCCCCTCTATCAGGTAACTTGTCCGACATTGGTCATGTTTCCTCTGTTCTTACAGGAAGTAAGTGCTTCAAATGCTCTATTCAACGCCTTCAGTTCTGCACATTTGGGCTCCTTCAATAAGGAACCTTTGATCTAAATGGCTTTTGCCTCTACAGAACCTCTAGGGGTTAAACCACCCTTAAGAGTGTTCCTGTGAGGGCTGTCTGATGGCTTAAAAGAAGCGTGTTGCGATTCCGTGCTGGTGACCTGGGTTCGGAAGCGAGCACAGGGAGCCAGGATCGGTCAGGGCTGGGGACTGCTCTTCCCAAGGGGAGCATGAGTCAGCCGGGGATGGAGATGTCCAGACTCTGGCAAAGCAGCACCTCAAGAGGTGAGCCTACTCCTCACTAGGATAGCATAAGCCCAGCGTGGTGTTGCTGTGACCGAGGAGCCGTTAGGGCACTGTCCAATGTCAGGGAAGGTTGGAGAGAATGGGTGAAAAACACACACAAAAAAGTAAGTGCTTTAAGTAATCTGAATGATGGTCACTGGCTCCTTGAGCTCAACACTGTGTAGTTTCCCCACCGATGAGACAGCTGGGGGAGCAGGGGAGCAGGGCTGAGAACCGGCAAGGTCCTTAAGAAATGAGCAGTGATGGCTCAAGGACCAAAATTCTGAGTTAAAACTCATTGTGTCCTAGCAGACGCCTGTAGTCGTCAGTAAAAAAACACTGGTGGTCCTGAGGACGTCTGCAGAAGTCGGCTACTGACTCCCAGTGTGCCCTTGCAATGTCTGGAGAAGTCACTTACATATTTTAATATGTAATGTAACAGAATATAATATATATTGACTGCATAGCACCGTTGGAAAGATAATTTTATGCTGCACAACTTTGTCACTGATATTTTGTGTATATCATATATACTTTAGGAGTTATTTGCATTTGTTTATGGTATGGTGTGTATGGCTGACATGTTTTCCATCAAGATTCACCTAAGCAGCTTGAACAAAATTCACTTTTGGGCACTTCAGCAGGTATAAAATAAAAACCGTATTGATTACAACTGGTTGCATAGCACCATTGGAAGGCATTTTGTGCTCATCAACTTTCATGCTGATACTTTGTGTGTATCATGTATACTTTCGAGATTATACGCATTTGTTTATATGGTGTGTGTGGTTGAGATTTAGCCCTCAAATCTCATCAAAGCACCTTGACTAAAATGGGAAAAATTACATTTTATAGTAAAAGATATTTTTTTAGCAAACATAATATCAAAACACCATCTAATGTCTGTATGCTTAATTAGGTGTTGATATTTTACATATTTTCCAACAAAAATGGCTTATGTTGCCCTTTTCAGGTAAAAATATTTAGATTGCTCTTTCGACCGCATATAAAAAATAAAAAATTACTTATTATTACATGCATGCCACCATTGAAAGGCAATTTTGTGCTGAATAACTCTGCCACTCATACTTTATGTCTAGCATATACAGTTATTGAGCTATTAGCATTTGTTTAGACACACTGACTATGGCTTGATTTTGCTTAGAAAGGCCCAGGATTCACTGTTAAAAGTATGCAGGAGATTCAGGAGGCAAGTGGTGTAATGTCAGAGTGAGCCTGTGGAGGCAATGAGTTAAAAAATAAGATTGTGTCTTCATGGCACCTCAAGAGGGTGGTAGTTTGAAACCTACAGTACCTATCATACTTTTACTGTATTCATACCTAACCTACTTGTAAATACAGTCAATAACATCCTATCCAATTATTTCACCAATCATCCCAGTTCTTTTGCCTAAGCATTCCTACATAAATAATCTGTTATAT
Organism: Neoceratodus forsteri; assembly: GCA_016271365.2. Classification (NCBI taxonomy): domain Eukaryota; kingdom Metazoa; phylum Chordata; order Ceratodontiformes; family Ceratodontidae; genus Neoceratodus; species Neoceratodus forsteri. Next base: position 1,738,755,004 of record CM057449.1, read on the forward strand.
AGAATGCTAGGCTTTGCCCTAGATTCGGGTGGGGTAGTAGGCAAACATTCCAACCATACTTAGTAGTACATAAACTTGCATACTCAAGAATCCACTGGATACTCATTTTATCTGCTTCCACTATCCTCCCCTCCTCCTTTCACAGGTTACTTCTTTCCTGATTAGTTCTGTGGGCTTCTCAGCAGTGCAATGAAAAATGTTATTCCAAAAAGCGAATTTTCTGCTATGGTTATGAAAGATGTTGCCAGAATTGCTGATCTGGGTTTTCTAAATACTTCCTATGTTGTGTACTGTACATTCGCATTTTTGTCTGGATTCTTACCCTACTCAGGTTCTCAATACGATTTCTATGCAAAGATGAGGTGTCCGTCTTTTTTCAAGAGAAATAATTATTTTACAACTTTCATAAAATTCATAAATGATGACAGAAACTGAAAAATTTACAACCAAAATAAACTGGAAGACATCTGGCACCGATTAGGAAGAAAAAAAGGTTGGATCAAATTTTTGCCCATTTTCATTGCACTGCTGCTTTAAGGTACCTTTGGTCAAAGGGTACCTTATCCCTGTGGTACCTCTAGGGTTAGAACCTTCCCCAAGAGGGACAGTGCCTTCAGGGAAGATTCTGCTGACTGGGGACTTCAATCTGTCGGATGTAGACTGGAATCTCCCAGCTGCAGCTTCAATTAGAAGCAAGGACATCCTAGACTCCCTGCAGGGAGTGTTCATCAGGCAACTAGTCAGTGAACCTACTCGTGATGGGACAATACTGGATCTAGTACTCACCAATAAGGACAGTGTTGCAGGCATCAAGGTTGGGGGGCTACCTGGGGAACAGCGATCACTGTATAGTGTGTTTCAAGATAAACACAGGTGCAGAATCGAACCACATAAGGGCAAGGGTCCTGGACCTCAGGAGGACAGATTTAAAAAATGATAGGTAAATGACTCAGAGATGATGACCTAGCCAGATTGGGGAGGGGGGGAGCACCTGACTAGGGTGGAGAAACAGTGGGTGAAGCTAAAAGGGCCACAGTGAAGGCAACAAACCTCATGGCTAAAACAAATGAGCAAAAGCAAGAAGAAAAGAGACCGATGGGTGGCAGAAAAGGTAAAGGGTAAAAGGTAGCATTCAGAAGGTATAAGGAGATTCGGGGGGGGGGGTGGAACGGATGAGCAGAGCAGAGACCTTAGAAAACTCGAGGAGTGGTTTCAATGCAAAGACGTGCAAAGTGATGCACTTGGTGCACAGAAATCCAGGGGTGGAGTACAAAATGAGGAGTGGTACTGATGACCACCAAGCCGGAAAGAGACCTGGGAGTAATCATATCAGACGACTTAACCCTTGCTGTGCCGCAGACTGATATACCAATCCAGAATTCCTATACATTCTAATTTTGTCAGCAGTCCAAGGGTTAAAGGTGGTCAGGCAGTGCGACAAGATAGCTGGGAGGGCTAGTGAGATACTGGGGTGCATAGGAAGGGATATCGCCAGCAGGAAGGGGGAGGTGGTATTGCCTCTGTATAGCTCGCTGGTAAGACCTCACCTCGAGTACTGTGTGTAGTTCTAGAGACCACATCTCCAGAATGACAAAGACAGAGTATAGGCAGTCCAGAGGAGGGTAACTAAAATGGTGCAGGGTGTACATCAAAACCCCTATAAGGAGAGACTTGAGGAAAATGTGTACACCCTGGAAGGGGGAGGGGTATGACAGACACCTTTAAATAACTCACTGGGGTAAATAAGGTACAGGAGAGAAGTATTTTGTAGAAAAAAGGTGCTTAAGGACAAGAGATATGATAACAAGCTGGAGCAGAGGTAGATTCAGGAAAGATGTGAGGAAGTATTACTTCACAGAAGGAGTGGCGGATTCCTGGTGCAGTCTTCCAGTGGAGGTGGTGGGGTTCAAGAACGCATGAGATGGGCATAACAGAATCTTAGGAAAGGGAAGGGGCAGTGAATAGGCCGGAGACCAAGTAGGCTCTGCAAATGATACTGCAGGCAGGGAAAAATGGGGAGACTAGGCGAGTCAAGCGGTCCTTATCTGCCGACAAATTCTGTTTCTGTGTTTCACAGCACTTTGAAAGGCTAATTGTCCTGGTAGAAGGACAGAGCGCAAATGGCAAAACCTATGTTGCACAAGTTTTAAAACCACCTACTGTTCATCAACTGTATTCCAACCCTAATCTAGTTGGTACCTGACATCCTGCCTACCAACTGCTGTATTCCAATTATGTTGCCTAAGCACCTTTTTTATTTAATAATGTTATTACAAATACTTAAATACATCAGTGCACAATCGACAGTATCAACCTCATTTTAAACATACCATATGGCATTGTTTGTGGCCGGGTCATGCCTGAAAACGGTCCTTGACTTACCCGGTAAACAAAGACTTAAATAAATAAACAAACAAAGGTGCTACAGTATATCCCCAATACTAATTTATGCATTTCTTCTACATTTCTACTGATCAGAAACTGCCACAAATCAGGGTCACCAGTTGAACAGCATTTCCTGACTGGGGCAAAACAGGGTGGAGGGATAACCCTGATCAAAAGACGCTACTGGGAGTGTCCAAGGATTGTTATAAGTCACCCAATGTAATAAATATTTACAATTCTGTAGCTGGATAATACTCCTCCTGTTTTTGAAGTATAGTATTTATTTAAAATATGGTTATCAGGAAAGACACTCTGAGCAGAAGTTAATTTCCATTTACGACCGGGGTGGAGGGGTAGGGAGACCAGTCAAAACATAACTGTTCAAACAGACTAATTATATAGAAGACAATATATAAAAATGCAGAGATACAAAGCAAAGTACAATGTTCAGGCCATCAGATACATAAGGGATATTTGATGGGTGGCTATCAGATATCGTTTTTATCTTCATGAGTGGTCAGTGACCTCTTGACCGTCGTAAGTGGCAAAGCCACAAGTGAGGGTTTGAGAGCTCACGGTCCACAAATGAAGATTACATGATATCTGAAAGCCACCTTTCAGATGTCTGGTTTATACAATCCACTTTAGCGCTTCAAAATAAGATTGTAGAAACTGTGGTTAGCACGCGGTTCTGCGGGGCATGAGGCACAATGCTCAGTGTGGGCACAGAGTGACATATCCCATAAGCGAGATAAACCAGAAGATGTACCCTATTCGCAAGATGCTTTGCTAGCATTTTTATCTTAGTGAAAAATAATGTATAATAGTAACCCCCTGCAAATTGGGGTTCCCAAAAGACTTCCAGGAGCTTGCTTGAATGCTCCAAGCCTGAATGGTGTTTGGCATTTAAGCCATTTATCAGTGAGTGTTTTAGAGCCTCTGGTACTGTCTCTTTAAGAGCTGTCTGCTTGCAGACATAATTAGTTTGTATGGGGGACTGTGTGCTTCTCTGAGTACCACTCGAGCTGCTGCCAATTCACTTCATTTTGCAGTCACTAGGAGTGCAAAGGGAACCTATCTGAAAGATGTAACTGTTTGCCAGAAATTATTTAGAGTAATAATGAAATTACAATTTGTCTAACCTGCTTTCTTTGCAGTCAGAACTGTGTCTGCTAGTTCCCCATTCTAGTTTTGAACTGCTGAACTGGACCAATCAGTGTGGGGTAAGCTAGCTCTAAAATGGTGCCTGACGAATCAGAACTTGGACTCATAATCTGAGCCAGCCACAAGAGGATTGTATGGGCAGTGACTCTGGGAGATGTAGTTTAGACTTCAGTGCCTTTTGGACCAACAGCAGCAGTCTATTGTGAGTGACAGCCAATCCAGTCAAGAACTGGGAGGAACTCAAAGGAAGTGCCCGTTTTGTCGGTTGGAGTTTCAGTTGAGCTTTGGCAGTGAAGAAGGAAGGAGCCCTGTGCTTTTCAGTGTGCAGTTTTAGTCAAAAATGTGTGTAAGGCCCAGAGTTCCGGTCTGCAGCTTGTGTAACTGCTTGTTAGGACTGAATCCGTCCTGTGAAAAGAATCAAAGGATCTCTGAAGAGTAGAAACCAGGCTCACCCTGTAGAAGACTGAGAAATTATTGAATTGCACTCGGTCTGTCAGGAACTGAATCTGCTGTGTGTTCTCCCGGTATTGTGCAGTAATTGCGATCGGATAGAGAAGCAGCCTGCCTGGTATAGTACTCTTTTTTTACCATATAAATGTGTGAAGAGTCTCTTTGAGCTCAAGAGTAGCCCTGCTGATATTGAAGGACCCTATCTTATTTGGAGGTCGTGAGTACTAATTCAGGGTCGCTCCTGTTGAATTGCCACATTAAATCCAAATGGAATTACTGTACTGTTGACTGTTTAATTTTCCTATTCTCTGTGTGAAAGGGCCCCTACCAGCTGCCACGGTTTGACTAGCCACTAGGCTTGGGTACCCAGGGACAGTAACTGATAGGGATAGGCTTGTGCACAGAGCCATAGGTAGATTATTAGAGTGATAAGCCAATTAACCTGATTTCCCGCCCTGTTATATCCCCCTAAATAAATCAGAGCTGCTTGTTTCAGCAAAGTTATACTGCCTGAGGTATTTGTCTATGTTAAAGTACTGTACTGTGATTGTTACACTGTATCTCATTTCACAGGAGGTCCCAGTGCGGAACCAGACCTGGGGGTAAGTGTATACTGTGAAGGTAATTCTGATATATTGTGTGGGCCACTAGTGGGAAGAAAGGGGGGTTGCAGTGTCCCAGAGGGCTGTGACCAAGTTAGTTTAACTATTGCAAACCCTGACCTCTGGGTGGAGGCACCCGCCATTGGATCCAGGCCCCTCAACCTGTTCGTGGCAAATCAGGCAGGGGTAGTAGCCCCTGGGATAGCGCCATCTAGGGGTTACAATTGTATAAAGAGATAAACAACTTACACATTATGCATGCACTGAACCTTCATGCAATGTATTATTCTGAAAGTCTCAGTACTGCTCTAAACAGATGGCTTGTTGTTAGCACATGCCAAGCCCTTACGGTTATGAAGGCGTCATTTCTCAGTCACTCATGTGATAAGATAATGGGCATCCAAGGACAAAGCAGAACAATCCATAATGATAAGGACATTAAAACTAAATTTACAAAACAGTATATAAAATCACAGTAACTCTAGCATCTTTCAAAAGGTTTCTCAATGCTTTGAAGCTTTTCAGTTATGTGTACTGTGTCTGTGTCCTTGTGAATTGTTCCTTAAGAAATATGTAAAGTGGTTTTAACATCTATTTGGAAAGGCACAATATAAAAATAAATGAGTAAATGAAATTTCACAGATATCCAAGTTTGCTAAGACAAATTTGTAGTAAACATTATGTTTTAGTGCAGTATAAATGATGCCACCTCTTTCTTCAGTTTTTGTCCTTACTTTGTGAAGCCAGTTACCCCTATACCCCATTGCCCAAGCTTAGATCACTGTACCACCAGGACCCCACACCCTCTATATAACCCCAGGCACCTTCTGCCTGAACTACACCTTCCAGCCAGCCAGCCAAAAAAAAAAAAAAAAAACACACACACGCTTGAGTTCCAGGATGGCAGGGGGTCCTCCAGGGATCTGCACATCTCAACTGGGTGGGAAGAATGGGGTGACACTATTCACTGGAGATCCACCCTTTTCTACTGAGCTGCACTCCTTTGTACTCTCCCAAACTGGGGAGTGGTCTTTCACAGCTCTACTCCTGTTAATATCATATCAGAATGGACACAGTGAGCTTCCAACCCCACTTCAATGCCTGACACTTGTAAATGGCAGCGATGGTTACTGAACCACAATTATCTGCCCTTCATGAGCCTAGCAGCATCCTCCTGGGATGCCTTACAATATCTCTGACAGTCCACTGTAGGAATCAAAAGGGTTGTGACACACACTGGTCTCCTGCAAGACTAGCAAATGTGGAACCTCTACTACTATGCACTTCATTTCTGCTCAAAATCACCATTTCTGAGTATTTTTCAAGGTTTTTCCCTTGACATGATTTCAGTATTCAAACATCTGAAAGGAATGATACCAGCAGACCAAATGCAGCTCTTCAGAATGTAAAACGACAAAAAAAATATATATATACATGTAATGTCTTTAACAGGAGGAAAATTTAAGAAAAATATCCGTGGCCACTTGGAACAGACTTCAGGGACAGGTGATATCAGCAAACACTAATCTACCTTCAAACTCAAAATCTGAAAAAGCACCTTGAAGAAAGGGAAGTAATAGGGCATTCTCACTAAGCAAACTGTGGAAAGAAAAACAGGTTACTCGATTGTAACAGTAGTTCTAGGAGTGATGTATGATGTTCATCCACACACTAACTGGCAGTGTCTTTTCCTTTAAGATCATGAAAGTCTTCAAGCTGGCTCCTCCCACCCACCCAGGTGGTAACTCCCTCAGCTCCGGCCCCCATGACGCTAGACCTTGCCTGCTGGAAGCAGAGTGGCTGCCTAAAGCTGGGGAGGTCGAGTGGGTCCATGTGGATGAACATCACATACCACTCCTAGAACTACTGTTACAGGTGAGTAACCTGTTTTTCTAGAGATGTGGATATGCTGTTCTATCCACACTCTCTGGCAGACTCCAGACAGTTCTCTGGGAGGAGGGAGGGAGGCAAGGCGCACACCCCCTATTTAGGAAGCAGAGATTGGAGAACTGAGGCCCCAAAACCAGCATCCCGGCATGACTCGAGGTCAATGTGGTAATGGGAAATGAAGGTGTGTGATGACCTCCCGGTAGCAGCCTTGCAGATTTCCTGGATAGGGACGTTCCTGAAGCAGCCACCGATGTAGCGGTATGGTGGGTGGAATGAGCCCTTAGCACTCCAGGAGGCTCTCTACCCACCAACCTATGGCAGAGATCAATGTAGGATGTGATCTACCTGCCAATCATCCACTTGGCTGCAGGTCTGCCAGGTGAGGCTTCAGCATAGGTGACAAACAACTGGCAAACCTCTCCCTGAACTTCAGCCATGTGCACTTTGTAATAAGTGAGTGAGCGCCTCAAGTCCAGAGTATGGAGCCCGTGCTCAGCATCCAAGGTGTGACTGGCGAAGTACACAGGGAGATTAATCACCTGGTTAAGGTGAAACTCTGACACAGCCTTCGGGAGGAACTTCGGGTTGGAGTACAGGACAACCTTATCCCTGTGGAAGACCAGGTTAGAAGTTTCCACCGAAAGCGCTTGGAGCTCTCCAATCCTTCTGGCAGATGTGATAGACACCAAGAAGGTGGTCTTTCATGACAGGTAAGACATCTCACACATGTGCATCGGTTCAAATGGCTTTGCCCATGAGCTTTGCCAAAACCAGCAACAAGTCCCAGGGTGATGGTGGTTCACGTGACGAGGGAAATGTGGTCAAGACCCTTGAAGATGCATCAGACCACCTTCTTCCATGCCACCAACTGCTGACCAGCCCACGCCCAGTAAGCAGAGATGGCTGCCAGGTGCTGCTTAAGGGTCGTTGACCAAAGGCCCGACTGAGAGAGGGACCAAAGGTAATCAAGGATGCTAGCCACTGGACAAGAAAAAGGGTCCAACCCCTTGCCCTGACATCAAATGGAGAATCTCTTCCATTTGAAGGCGTAACACTTTCTAATCGACTCCTTCTGAGATGCTTGTACGATGGTGAAGACATCTTCGGAGGGACCGAGGGCCTGGAACTCTAGCCACTCAGGAACCAGGCCGTCAGGTACAGGGATTGAAGGTCCAGGTGGAGTACCTTTCCCTGATCGATGGAAAGCAGGTCTGGGCATGGGGGAAGACACCTTGGAAGCCTGCTCCTGAGGCTGAGGAGACTGGGGTACCAGAACTGGCATGACCAGTCCAGAGCCACCAGGATCACCTGTGCCTTGTCCTTCCTGGCCTTGAGAAGCACCTTGTGCATCAAGGGAAGTGGAGGGAAGGCATAAAAGAGACCCTGGGTCCAGGGCTTCAAGAAGGCATCCCCTTGCAGTGTTTCCTGCTGAATGGGGTGGGCATAAAACAGTCGTAGCGCTGCGTTCTCCCTGGAGGCAAACAGGTCCACCTGAGGGGTGCCCCACTTGGAGAACAGACTGTGAACTACCTCTGGGTGGTGAGAACACTCATGAGACACCTCGCTCACCTGGCTGAGGGCTTCTGCCAGCTGACTGGAGGCTCCTGCCACATGACTGGCCCGGAGATCCGCCTCCAGACTATGCATGAGGGTCCAGACAGGGAGAGCTTCCTTGCACAAAGGCAGGGAGTGCATTCCACCCTGCTAATTGAGGTAGTACATGGGCTTGGTGTTGTCCATCTGGACTTGGACCACTCGATCTCAAATATGTGGCACGAATGCAGTCAGCGCTAGCCAAACTGCGCTGAGCTCCAGCAGGTTGATTTGGCATCGGGACTCCTTGGGGGTCCAAAGCCCGTGGACCCTGTGTTCCCCCAGGTGGGCACCACAGCCCATGAGAGAGGCACTGGTCTTCAGGATGACCGTTGGCTCTGGGCAGACAAATGGGATCCCTTCCTGCAGATGTGCTGAAACCAGCCACCACTCGATGGCATCCTACATCCGCTGGGTCACCACGACTGGCTGGTCGAAGTGCCCCTTGCGCTGAGACCACTGACTGGCCAGCTCTAACTGCAGGAAGTGCATTCTCCAGCGGGCCCAATGAACCATGCTGGTACAGGCCACCATGCAGCCCAGCAAATGCAGGAAGTCCCAGGCAAGGCGCAACTGCCCAACCTGAAATGATTGGGCAAAGGAGGAGATAGCTTCTGCCCTGTCCACCGGGAGCTGGGCTCTGCAAGAGTCAAGCTCCACCCTGATGAAGCTGATCACCTGCAAAGGCATGCATTCTGACTTGGCCTTATTGACCAAGAGGCCAAGTGTGATGTAGGTCTGGAGGGCCAGATCCTTGGACCACTCCACTTCCTGCCTGGAGGGACCAGCAATCAGCTAGTCATCCAGGTAGGGATAAACCAGGACCCCTCAATGCCTCAGTTAAGCTGCCACCACTGCGATGCATTTGGTGAAGACCCTGCAGGCTGAGGAGAGGCCGAAGGACATGGCCTGGAACTCGTAGAGGGTTTCCCACAGCTGGAAAGCGGAGGAACCTTCGGTGAGATGGAAGGATCCAGACATGAAAGAATGCGCCCTATAGATCCAGGGAGCAAAACCACATGTTTCGCTCTAGAGGTGGCATGATCTGAGACAGAGTTGCCATCCTGAAGGTGCACGACCTCAGGAACTTGTTCAGGTCATGCAGATCTAGAATGGGGTGCCAGCCCCCCCCCCCGTCCACTTTGGAACCAGGAAGTACCTGGAGATAAACCCTAGCTGTTCTGGAGGATCCGCAACAGGAGCCATGACCTCCTTGCAGAGGATCTGGGCTATGTTGTTTCTGAGAGCTGACAGCATGTCTGCAGAAGCTAAGTCCTCCCCTGGGGCACGGGCTTGGCAAGGAGGGTACTGCCTCGAATCTAGAGGCAGACACTGACCCACCACTTCTAGAACCCACCTGTCCGTGGTGACAGTGGACCAGGCAGAAAAGAAGTAGCAGAGCCGGCACCCCATGGGAGGACCCAGGGGAGGCATGACAGGCATGAGGGAAGCATCCCTCATCCCATCATTGGACAGGCTTGGAGGAGGAGGAGGGCCCAGCTGAGGGACCACCGCAGACTCTCCCTCCTGGCTTATGGACAGCCAAGGCCACTGACTTGGGTTAAGGTTGCCAAGCCTCAGCCTGCTGGTCAGCTTGTTGCTGGGCTGGCTTGGCTGCAGGAGGTGGAGGTGGGCGAGGGCTTCCGTTTCTGATGCTGCTTGGAGCACTTGGGGTCCTTCTGGGCAGATGTCACTGAGTCCAGAGTGGCACTGGTTCAAGATACATGTGAGGTGACCTCAACCCTGGGCCCAAACAGGTCGGTGTCCAGGAAAGGGACATCTGCCAGCTTGTGCTGAGTGTCTGCCATGAAGGTCAAGATACTCAGTCATGCCTACTGACACCATGACTACTGAAGCCTGGGTGCCAATGTCCATAACGCAGTCTGGGGCTATTGCTTGGCCACCAGCCCAGCCCTGGTCTTGGATCTGTTTGACTGTGGTCTGAAGGTCTTCAGGCAGATGAGGAAGCACCATTTAAGGTGCCCAGCAGGGCATGGGAGAAGTGGGCCATGAGGAGCTGAGCTCGCCTGGTAGAGCCAGCGAGGAGGCAGCACAGATCTTTTTAGCTCACGTGGTCCAACTCCTTGAACTTCTTATAAGGTGGCTTGTCAACATCCTCAGTGTTGCTGGGTGCTGGAACACAGAGGTTGGCCATAAACCCCTGGGCTGAGAGGCGCTCTGTAATCCGAAGGGATCCAGTGGGTACCGCGAACTGCTGAGCCATCCCAGGCAGAAGGCGCAGGGCAGAAAGTGGGGCACTGTCAGAGCTCCAGGGCAGGGCCAAGAATGGCTTCTGCCACCAGGAAAGCCTCCACTGGAGAGAGAGTCTACCCAGTCGAGGATCTAGGTCAACGGGAAACAAGCCCGTTTCTGGACAGACTCCATCTTCATCTATGTCGACTCAGAGATCAAAAAGACGGAGGAGGCCCATGAAAGAGGATGGGCCTTCATCCGTTGAGAGATTCCCCACAAACTCCATGTCGACCAGACGGGACTGCAGGGAGGAACCCTCAGACTCCTAAGTGTCATCAAACAGCGGTCAACTGCTGGAGCCACCGCTGACCTTCTGTGGATGGCCAGGGGTGACGGTGAGTGACAGTCGATGGAAGCCCCTCGGCCAGCTGAGACTCCTTAGTCAGGTGCCGACCATCGGCTGTTTGGTGAGCAGGTTCACACACCACACAATTGGCGGAGAAGCCAGAGTCGAGCAGGTCAGGACCTTCTTAATCGGTTCAGTCAGCAGAGTCGACTTTGGTCTTTGGGTAACAGCCAACTGATGGCGGCATACAAACTGGGGTCAGTTTGGTGCGGTAACACCAACTGTTGCCACATCAAGTCCTTTGTAGTGTTGCGCAACTTACGCTGAAGTCTCTCCTCACCCAAGGAGAATAAGGACAAAGAATAGCGGCGATGCCGCTTCCCATGGTGCCAAAAGCAGGTACGCTGATGACGATGGCACCGGTTCGACCAGTGGGAAGAAGACTGAGACCTTGGCCGCTGGCAGGGCTCGGAGGGAGTTGGCGACTGCTGAGACTCCTCCTGGTCAGGGTCAGGGACCAGAGGCGGTGGGTTACCGGGCTGATCTGTCCCTCCAATGGTCTGCGTCAGGATCAGGGTCCCAGACAAGCAAGTACATGCCTCTTTGGTCAACAACTGGTCGGTCACCTCAAGAAAGATCTTGGCTGGGGCTTTGACCAGCATCTTGGCTGACAGGCTCAACAGGATTACCATGGAGCCAGTGGCCTAGGATTTAAATGAAGTCAAATCCAGAGAAGCACTGGAATCAGAGGCCCTCGACTGACAGAGCTCCCAATCCCACGATCGATGATGAGCCTTTTCTTTCTTAGACTCTTTTTAGATTTAGATTTGCCGGTGGGTCCCTGACCGAAGGTCGGAAGGGACTGGCACACTTCCTTAAAGGAGCCCATAAAAGTCAAGCCCAGCTGAAGCGGTATGAAAGCAGAAGCTGAGGTGGAATGGGGTCGCGGCCTGGGCCACCTCCTCTTCGAAGGCCACAAGCTGCTTAGCGGACCTGGCAGCCGTGGAGACCAACCAATGGGCATCTTTGGATTTGATCGGCGGGTTCTATTGCACTGGGCAGCCCAGTTTCAGGCAGGCAAGATGGTCCTTCAGGATGGCAGAATGAAACGAGCAGCAAACGTCGCAGAACTGGTGATCGTGGTTGTGAACCCAGGCAGTAGACGCATGTCGCATGCACGTTGGTTCTGGATATTGGCATCGGTGGAACCCAGGAGTGGACTTATCATTAATCGCGGTTGTGACTGAAGATTGAGTAAAAAAGATGAAACTCGAGTTTGGAAGTAATCCCAAAGAATTTAAGCGCTAGGGCCTACTCAACGCGAGAGTGGTAAGGAGGGAACCTGCTTCTTCCTGTGGAAAGAAAGATCTGGCGTCATAGGGCAGAGCCGAGGCAGTTACCACCTGGGTGGGTGGGAGGAGCCAGCTTGAAGACTTTCAGGCACATCTTAAAGGAAAGGACACTGCCAGTTAATGTGGATAGAACATCATATCCACGTCCCTAGAAATTAAAATTATGTACTCGCTGTAACTGTTGATCTTCCAAAATATCTTCACCATTTATTACCACCTGTGAGTCTGTGCCACAGGCAGTAGGACCCCACAGGAGCTTAAAGTGTTTCTAGCTCACAGCTAGGGGCCGACATCAGTGACGGCACCAGCTATGAGACTTGTATGACGTGGCACTCATGGACTGGGCAGTAACCAATGCCGGTTCCCTGCTCACCTCAGTTCGGTCACCAGGAAAGAAACAAAGTGGGAGAAAGGGAAGAAGAGGGCACGGTTGCCCAATGGATAGTAAAAAGATACAGGATATAAAAACAATAAAACCCAAGTAGCAGAGAAAAGAAAGGGAAATCTAGGTAGTGGGTTTTGTGTGTGTGTGTGTGTGTGTGTGTGTGCATGTGTTTCTAAACAAAGACCATGGCCAGATGGACAACAGACCTCTACAAAGCATGGGTACCTGAACAATAGGGAAGAGGACCTCAAAATATGGAAAGCTCAGGAGCAGGAGAGACAAGAGACAGAGAAAGGGCCAGAGTCCTGCTGGTGGGGACAGAGAGGAACCAATAGGGGCCTGGGAGAAAGAGCTGTGACCCTAAGGAGGGCAGAGAGGCTACAATCACTGATACCCCGCCAAGTCTGGTAAAACCACAGAAGCTCTGAACAAAAAGGAAAATAAAGTTATGCAAGAAAAGCAAATGGAGAGCCTTCCTGGGATGTAGGAAGCTCGCAATGCACCGCTACAGCAAAATAAAAACTGTTGGGGAAGTATCTCTCTTCATTGCCATGCCTTTTCTTTTTTTATGTAGAGAACCATGTGATCTAAATATTTACATTTGTTTCCTTTCCTTTGCATCACCGCTCCCTTTTTTTTGCTTTATTAATTGTTAAAAAAGAATGAGGGGATCACCCTGAGGACCCCACGGGGAAGGCATGGAAGGAGAAACCAAAACAGTCTGATCTTAGAGAAGATAGCAATAAGTCTGGGGAGGGGTTGGAAAAACAATAACAGTGTTTTTTTTTTTTTTTATGTTTGTTTTGCAGGGAGTATGGGTTGAGGGAAAAAGCCCTAGATCCCTGTCCCTCTACCCTACTTTTTTTTATTTTTTGCGAAATATGCACAAGAGGTTAAGAGAGGAGAAAAAGATAGACAAAAAGAGGGTGAGCTACCCAGAGACCTGGCTCGTACTGAGCGAGGAATGATGGCTGGGTTGTTGTAATAAATGAAGATATTCTGGAAGATCAACAACGATGCTGAGTACGTAATTTTAATATCTTCCAAGAATCAATCTTCACCATTTATTACTACCTATGGGTCAGAGCACCAAGCTTACCACCCACAGAGGGCAGTGCTTGTTCACCCTGAGAGAAATGGTTGTTTCCCTCAGCATCCTGTAGGGGATAACCACTGGGAGGCAGGGACCCCTTACGGACTGGCCCAAGGCCCAAGAGTGGTCAGGAGAGCAGGGCCTCCTGTGACCAGTAGAGCAGGGCGTGTCCTGCTAAGTTATTCCTGACCCCTGCGGAGAAAAAGTGGGTCCCTTGAAACTGCAAGTCAATCACCCTACGCCAGGCCGGGGTGACAACCAGGAAAGACAAAGCCATGATGTCCGCCTAATGCAGACTGCAGTTTCTGCCAGTCTCAAGGCTACCTCATTGGTGTCAGAAGATGCCCTAGTTTGGTGCTTCGCCAGGTCCTGGCCCTGGGCAGGAAGGCAAATGGCCTGTCTGGTTACGTCGCAATCCGGCAGGGATGCTAGAAACTGACCCAGCGTCGACCACAAGTGCCTGTAAAAGGTTGCTTGATGTGCCAGGTGTGCAGAGACACACAACATGGTACGTGCTGTAAAAAAAACCTACAGCCCCAGGCATCAAACTCCGCAGAGTCTGACTCTGGGTGGTGGTCATGCACTGGACGCTGATGTCCAGTAAGGGTGTCCAGGAGCTGTATCCCAGAGGAGGTATGTGGCATGGCTCCTGGGAAGCCTACAAGTATGCAATACCTGTATTGGATGTCCTCCAGGACTGGAAAGGGGCCAGAGGGAAGGACGCAGACATCCCTGGATGCCTCCATAAATGGCCTAGGCCATGCAGGGACGACTGTTAAGTCATGACTGTAATCCCCAAGGATGACAGCACCAGATTTGCAGGATTATGGCCTGTGAAATGGCCAATTCAAGTTTCCGTCATCTTCTGAGGAACTGCTGGTACCAAGTGTACTCAGAGTCAGAGGAAAGATGCAGGGAGTTGTCCTCTTCCTCAGAGGAGAAAGCTGGAGATAAAAAAGAGCTGGAGTCAGAAGATGGCGGTGCAGGGTCCTTAGGTAGAAAAAAGTCCTAGTCTAGTGACTGAAGGTACTGGGGAAAAACACTCACCAATGCCCTGAACTTTTCCAGGACAGAGGACCAGAAGGACCCAGAATGCCTGGGAGAAGAGGAGGTAGAGGCAGAGGAGGGAGGGAGGTAGGGTCATGAATGACCAGGTCAGGTCCTCTGCCAGGGCTATGAATGTGCTCAGGTGACTTTGCCTGGGGAGAGGGCCTGGCAAGCTCAACCATCAAAGAGCGCTCAACATGTAAGGAGCAGTCAAGGTGATACCCTTGGGGAGTAAGCCCTCTAGTGGGGAGAGTGGAGCCACAAAGGTGGCATGCGGCAGCCCCGATCCCCATGAAAGACCAGACCTGATGGTTCTGGTATGGCCAGGGGCTCTGAGTTGGTGTTGTGACTCCTGCCAGAGCAGCCACCTACTCTGGGCAAGAAGTGAGCCATCAATCGGGACTGCCCAGCACCCATCTCATCAGACAGTGCCCTGCTCCTTGCACTATGCCTCAGACTAGGCTCCACATCAGTCTCTGAGGGAGCAGGAGAACCAGCACTGCAAACAGCATTGGAACCCTCCTCAGCACCACACGTGGCACTGACCACCTGCCCAGCACAGCAGCAGAAACCAGCACTCACCCAGGCACTGCGGGCAGCACCAGGACCATCCTGGCACCAGAAGATGACTGGGCAGCAGTGCCATGATCAGCACCAGGCAGAGAGGGAGCCCTCGGAGACGACATCAACCTTGACCAAAGCCTACAACCAGGCCCATGAAAACACCCTTCATCGTCTAAGTCCTGTAAATAGACGAGGCCCCTCCCAGACTCAAACCCCTGGGTCATCCAGCTATTCATGAAAAAGAGATTCAGAAAACCCCACATGACACCTAGTAGGCCTGGCTCCAGAAGTCTTCTTTCTTCCCGCACTGCTGGTATCAGGAGGAGCCAGTTTGTGACCAGTACCGCTTACTCACCGGCACCGTGCCTTAGTGTCAGGAGCCAAGGCACCACCATGCCACAATGCCAAGGTGCCCATGAGTGTAGGCTGAGCATATAGCTTTGAACTCACCATCGGAAGCGTCCACTGCCCTGAAGGGGCGAAGGACTGGGAGGGGTGCTCAGCCCCCACCCCCCAGAAAGGCTGACTTTCCACCAACCCCTCCTCCCAGGCTCTCCATCTTGGCATGGCGAGGACTACAAGAAACCTGGTCTCCCTCAGTATGTACAGAACTGGGAAGGGGTTCAGAGGAGGAGCCGAGGGGCCTTACCTTGGAGTCCCGAGTGTGCGACCTACCTCCAAAAGTGAAGGTTGATGACCCCATTTCATTGCGCAGATCTCTAGGGTGCGGAAGTTCATCGAGAAACAGGTGTCATAATGGTCCACATCATGGTCAACACCAAGGCCGATCCAGCAGCTGTCATGCGATCCCAGACAGCAGACACAGGTCTCCCACAAGGGCACCGACACATTGGGGGGGGGTCCGTGTTCTTCTTACACTTTTTCTTCTGCCCCTGGGAGACATGACTGATGCACCTCTGGCAGCCCTGTTCAACCTGTCATTGGAAACAGTGGCGGTACCAGGGGACTGGAGGAAGCCAGATGTAGTCCCACTCCACAAAAACGGAAGTAGGGAGGAAGCAGGAAATTACAGGGCCTGTCAGCCTGACATCAGTGGTGGGCAAGGTAATGGAATCACTACTGAAGGAGAAAGGATTGGGGAATACCTTGTTGCCAGTGGTCTACAGGATCCAAGGCAGCATGGTGTCACAGTGGAGAGGTCTTGCCAAACTAACCTGATAGAGTTCTTTGACCGGGTAACCAAGGAAGTGGATCAGGGAGGAGCTGTGGACATAGCCTACCTGGATTTCAGTAAGGCCTTTGACACTGTTCCGTATAGGAGACTGGTAAGCTGGAGAGCCTAGGGGTAGGGACTAAAATAGTTAGATAGGTAGAGAGTTGGCTAGGAAAATAGGAGTCAGAGGGTGGTGGTAATCGGCACCCACTCTGGAGTAGGTAAGGTGACCAGTGGGGTGCCACAAAGGTCAATACTAGGCCCAGTCCTCTTATTAGCGACATCACAGAAGGACTGGAAGAGAAAGTATGCCTGTTCGCAGATGACACAAAACTCTGCAATAGAGTAGACACACCAACGGTGGGGGTGGGGGGTGTGGAGGGGAGAGAATGAGGGACGCTCTTAAAAAAACTGGAAGGATGATCAAGGGACTGGTGGCTGGGTTTCAATGCAAAAAAGGTAAAATGGAAAATCATGCACTTGGGGCACGGAAACCCAGGGGCAACATATAGCTGGGAGAAGTGGACTTAGCAGTCACAAGGCAGGAAAGGGACGTGGAAGTAATAATTTCTGAAAACCTGAAGGTAGCTAAACAGTGCAACAAGGCAGTGGGGAAGGTAAATAGGATGCTGTGCTGCATCAGCAGGGGAATCACCATCAGAGAGAGGGATGCAGTGATACCCCTGTGTAGGTCACTGATTAGGCCACACCTTGAGCACTGTGTCCAGTTCTGAAGGCCCCATCTTCGAAAGGACATAGATAAGGTGAAGACAGTACAAAGGAGGGGAACCAAAATGGTACAAGGCCTGCATCAAAACTCCTACAAAGAAAGGCTTAAGGAGCTGAATTTGTACTCCCTAGAGGAAAGGGGGGATATGATAGAAGCTTACAAATACCTTACAGGTAAAAACAAGGTACAGAAAATACAGGTTACTCACCTGTAACAGGAGTTCTAGGAATGGTATATATTGTTCATCCACACTGTCTGGCAGGTTCCTTGCCGTTTTAAATCTTGCCGGAAGGTCTTCAAGCTGGC
This sequence comes from Neoceratodus forsteri, assembly GCA_016271365.2. Taxonomy (NCBI): domain Eukaryota; kingdom Metazoa; phylum Chordata; order Ceratodontiformes; family Ceratodontidae; genus Neoceratodus; species Neoceratodus forsteri. The sequence continues at coordinate 1,738,772,278 of CM057449.1, forward strand.
TCCTCCCACCCACCCAGGTGGTAAAACTCTCGGCTCCCCCCCATGATGCCAGATCTAGCCCGTTGGAAGCCAGGTTGTGCGTCGAAGCCGGGGAGGTCGGGTGGGTCGTGTGGATGAACAACATATACCATTCCTAGAACTCCTGTTACAGGTGAGTAACCTGTATTTCTAGGGACATGGATATGTTGTTCATCCACACTGTCTGGCAGACTCCTAGCAGTTCTCCGGGACGAGGGAGGCAAGGCGCACACCCCCTACTTAGGGAATAAAGACTGGAGAACCGAGGCCCCAAAACCATCATCCCGGTGTGACTCAAGGTCGATGTGGTAGTGGGTGATGAAGGTGTGTGCTGACTTCCAGGTAGCAGCCCTGCAGATTTCCTGGATAGGGATGTCCCTGGAAGCAGCTACCGATGCAGCGGTATGGCGGGTAGAATGAGCTCTTATCCCTCTGAGAGGCTCCATGCCCGCCAAACTATAGCAGAGATCTATGCAGGAGGTGACTCACCTGCCTATCGTCTGCTTGGCTGCAGGTCTGCCAGGTGCGGCTTCAGCGTAGGTGACAAACAGCTGGCGAACCTCTCCCCGAACTTCAGCCATCCGCTCCTTATAATAAGCGAGCGCTCTTCTAGGGTCCAAAGTATGGAGCCTATATTCGGCCTCCGAGGTGTGATTGGGGTAGAACACTGGCAGAGTCAACACCTGGTTAAGGTGAAACTCCGACACCACCTTCAGAAGGAATTTCAGGTGGGGTGCAGGACAACCTTGTCCCTGTGAAAGACCAGAAAAGAAGACTCTATGGAAAGCGCCTGGAGCTCTCCCATCCTTCTGACTGACGTGATAGCCACCAAGAAGGCGGTCTTCCACGACAGGTGGGAGATATCGCACCGTGCATTGGTCTGAATGGCCTGCCCATGAGCTAGCCGATACCAGCAGTAGATCCACGGAGGTGGAGGTTCTTGCACCGGAGGGATATGTGATCAAGGCCTTTGGAAAACGCTACCCAACCACCTTCTCCGTACCATCGACTGCTTCGCCCGCCACCGCAAGCGAGATGGCTGCCAGGTGCACCTAAGGTCATCGACCGAAGCCCTTGCTGAGAAAAGCACCACAGGTAGTCCAGAATGCTTGCCAAGGAACAGGAGGAAGGGTCCAGGTCCTTGCCCTGACACCAAATGGAGAATCTCTTCCATTTGAAGGCGTAGCATTTTCTGGTCGACTCCTTACGGAACGCCTCAACGACGTTGAGGACCTCGTCGGAAAGACCCAAAGCCTGGAACTCTAGCCGCTCAGGAACCAGGCTGTCAGGTGCAGGGATTGAAGGTCTGGATGGAATACCTTCCCTTGACTGACTGAGATCAGGTCCGGCGGCTGGAAGCCGCCTCGGGAGCCTGGAGCTGAGACTGAGGAGATCTGGATACCAGAACTGACAGGGCCAGTCTGGGGCTACCAGAATCACCTGCGCCTTGTCCCTCCTCGCCTTGAGAAGCACCTTGTGGATCAAGGGAAATGGGGGAAAGGCGTAGAAGAGGCCCGGGGTCCATGGCCTCGAGAAGGCATCCCCCTGCAGCGAGCCCTGCTGAGGGACAGGCATGAAACAGTCTCAGCTTCGCATTCTCCCTGGGGCAAACAGGTCCGCCTGAGGTGTGCCCCAGTGGGAGAAGAGATCTTGTACTACCTCCGGCAGGAGAGACCACTCATGAGACGCAGCCCCTATCCGGCTTAGGGCATCGGCCAGGGTGTTGGAGGCTCCTGCCACGTGAATGGCAAGGAGATCCGACTCCAAGCTGTGCACGAGTGACCAGATGTGGGGAGCTTCCCTGCACAGAGGCATGGAGCGCGTCCCGCCCTGGCGGTTTAGATAGTACATGGTCGTGGTATTGTCCGTCTGGACCCGAACCACTTGACCCTCAGAGAAACGGAGCCAAGGCGGTGAGGATAGATGAACCGCTCGAAGCTCCAGCAGGTTGATGTGGCATCGGGACTCCTAAGGGGACCAGAGGCCGTGCGCTCTGTGCTCCCCCAGATGGGCACCCCAACCCATCAGAGAGGCATTGGTTGATAGAGAGACCATCGGCTCAGGGCGGACAAACGGGATGCCCTCCTGCAGATGTGCCGGAATGGTCCACCACTGGAGAGCATTCCACATCCCCTAGGTCGCTGTCACTAGCTGATCCAACGGATCAAACTTTGTGACCACTGGCTGGCCAGTCCCCATTGAAGGGGATGCATGTACCAGCAGGCCCAAAGGACCATGCTGGTGCAGGCTGCCATGAGGCCCAGGAGGCGCAGGAAGTCCCGGGCAGGGCGCGATTGCCCAACCAGAAATGATTGGGCAAAGGAGGAAAGAACCAAGCCCTGTCCGCCCGGGAGCCGTGCTCTGGCTCGAAGTCGAGCTCTGCCCGATAAAATGTATCACCTGCTTTGGCAGCGAGTTCTGACTTGGCCTCGTTGATGAGGAGGCCAATCTGAGAGCAAACCTGGAGGGCCAGATCTCTGGACCACTCCACCTCCGCTCTGGAGGGGGCTGCAATCAGCCAGTCATCCAGGTAGGGGTACACCCGGACCCTTCGGCACCGCAGGAATGCTGTCACCACTGCCATGCATTTGGTGAAGACCCTGGGAGCTACGGAGAGGCTGAAGGGCATGGCCCGGAACTCGTAAAGGGATCCCTCTGCTCTGAAGTGGAGGAATCTCTGATCAAATGGACGGATTGAGACGTGAAAGAACATGTCCTGGAGGTCCAGGGAACAGAACCACACGCCTCATTCCAAGGATGGTATTATCTGAGCCAGAGTGACCATCCTGAAGGTCCGAGACCTTAGGAACTTGTTCAGGTCGTGCAGATCGAGAATGGGGTGCCAGCCCCCCCGTCCATTTTGGGACCAGGAAATACTTGGACACAAACCCGGGTCTGGAAGAGGATCATCACCTTCCTGATCACCTCTTTTTCCAGGAGCAGGGCAATATTGGCTCGGCAGGCCGACAGCGAGGCTGTGGACGTGGCCCCGAGGGTGATGGCTCGAGAAAGGTGGGGTCTGCTCGAACTCCACAGGCAGGCCTTTCCCTACACCTCCAACACCCAGCGGTCCGTGGTGATAGCGGACCAGGCAGAAAGGAGGTGGCGGGCCGTCCCCAGAGGAACAGGGGAATGGCGAGGCTGGGGGCGACATCCCTCAACCCGTCACTGGGCAGGCTTGGAGGAGGGACCGGCCGAGGGACATCCTGGGCCTTTACCTCCCTGCTTCCTGTTGGAGGAAGCTGCAGGCTTGGGTTTGAGATGCCAAGCTCGAGCCTGCTGGCCCTGATGCTGGTGCTGTTGGGCCGGATGTGCCGCAGGCGCAGAAGGACGAAAGGGCTTGTGCTGCTGCTGACGGCGGCCTTCGTCCTTCTGGGCGGAAGTGACCAAGTCCAGGGTGGCACTGGACTATTCGATCCACTGGAGGTGACCTTCCACTCCAGGGCCGAAGAGGTCGGTCCCCAAGAAGGGGACATCTGCCAACTTGTGCTGGGTATCTGCCGTAAAGGTGGATATCCTCAGCCATGCCTTGCGGCGCATGGCCACTGTGGCCGCCACTGATCTGGCACAGGAATCCCCTATGTCCAGAGCTGTCTGGAGCTGCTGTTTCGCCACTGCCCTACCCTGGTCAAGGACCTGCCGGACCGTGGTCTGGAGGTCGGCCGGGAGATGAGGGATCACCTCATCCAGGGAGCCCATGAAGGCGTGGGAGAAGTGTGCCATCAGCACGGCCAAGCTGGCCTGGCGGAGGCCAAGGGAGGATGCAGCGTACACCTTGTGCCCAGCGTAGTCCAGCTTTTTGGACTCCTTGTCGGGGGGCTCGTCCACGTCCCTGGAATTCCCGGAAAGCCAGAAAACGCTGTCAGTGACCAACCCCTCGGCAGAGGGGTGCTCCAAAAACCTGAGCAGAGAGCCGGTAGGGACCGCACACTTCCTGGCCATCCTGGCCGAAGGCGCAGGACAAGAAGCAGGCCGCTGCCAAAGCTCCAAGGCTGGGCTGACAATGGCCTCAGCCACAGGAAAGGCCTCCGTAGGTGAATCTCCTCGGTCCAGTATCTCTGTCAGGGGATACTTGGCCCATTTGGACATGGGCTCGAGCTGCATCCCGGTGGACTCCGAGATGAGCCGAAGCAGACCCATAAAGGACGATGGGCTTTGTCCAGTGACTGGCCCCCGGAGGACTCCAGGTCAACCTGCCTGGAGAATAGGGAGGAGTCGTCGTTGGACTCCGAAGAGTCCGCAAAGAGCTGCCTAGGGCCTGAGCCACTCTCCACCTGCCGAGGATGGTCGGGAGTGAGGGTGACTGACAACCCGTGGGGCAGGCCTTAAGCCGACCGAGTATCCTTGGTCGGTGCCCCCAATTTCGGTTGTGGAGGCGGAGGTTCCACCACAATCGGTGGGGCAGCAAGCTTAGGCCGAACAACTGGCCCAGACATGGGCATCTCGACTGCAGTGAGAGGTTGCTTCGGCCGATCAGGTGACAGCCACTTGATGGCCGGGGGAAGGAGTCAGAGTCGACTTAGCCCCGGACAAGAGGTAACTGCTGCCATCATTCAGCTCGTAGCATCGACACAATTTGAGCTGAAGCTTCTCCTCATCCGAGGGAGGACAACGAGAGAGGCGGCATCGCCGGGCTACCTCGGAAAAGCCGAGACCGAGACCGCCATGTCGAGCGGATCGGGCCGGACCGAGAAGAGGTCCGAGACCGAACCTCGGTGTGCCCATGAGCGGGTCTGCCGGGGAGGGAGCAGGGACACCCGCTCCTCCCTCGACTCAGACGCCTTAACCCGGGGACTGCTGCACCAATGGCGCAGGTAAAGTCTAGGTTTCCAATGGGGGAACCGGGCGAGGCGGGTTGTCGGCCTCACCAGTCGACAAACCGATCCGATGGTCGAGAAATATCCGACTGCTCGATGGCTGTCTCAGCCGGGCTGACCTGGCGGGCGCCGTGAAGCCAGCAGCCTTAGCCCGCAACCTCGACGAAGTCGGCGGTCGGCTGTCGAGGAAGGGACACTCTCCGCTCCCACGAATGCTGTGATGGGACTTACCTGTATGATCCTTCTTCTTGGACAGAGGAATATCGATGGCCCCTCTCCTTAAGTGGAAAGGAATGGCAAAGCTCTTGAGCGAAGCAGAATATGAGGTACCCAAAGGCGAGCGGGATAAATGCCGTGACGAGGAGGAGGAAGATGCGGCCTGGGCTGCCTCCTCCTCGAGGCGATCATCTGCTCGAGCTGCTCAGTCGAGCCAGCCACCGTGGTAACGCCTAACGGGCCTCTTTCTCGACTTAACTGGTGGGTGAAGCTGCGGCGCCCGAAGCTTCACCCGGCAGCGAGTCCTCCAAGGCGTTGGCGAGAACAAACAGCAAGATTCACGGCCTGCGGATTGTATTCTAGGCACGTAGGAAGTAGCCGTGGAGTGCGGATCCACTTTACAAACCGAGTGTGTACCTTAGGGTGACATTTATTTCCTGTTTGTTACAAACTAAGTATACCAGCCGAACAGCATGCTGATCCAATAGATACTAACTCCCTTAGCTGGTTCCTCAGCTGGCACAGTAATAATGGGAGGGTTCTGTGATGCTAATGCAATCACCTTTACCAGGTGAATAAACCACCATTGCATATTGCATCACCTTACAGCATCCCCATCCATTACCATCTGGGTTGTAGAAGCAGTGATAGGTTATAAGGGTGGGATCAGGTGACGTACCAGCTAAGATCTACCATGATTCATTAATACCTTTCTAGCAAAGGTTGATTCTCAGCATTTACTACAGCCAGTCTATAGTGTCTTGTGAATGTAGGAACTGAGGATCATGTTGCTGCTGCACAAATGTCTTTGGCCCTCTTAAGTTCTGCCCAGGATGTGGAGACAGCCCTAGTGGAGTGGGCTGAAAAGTTACGTGGGCTTTGTAGACCCTGCAGTTTGTAAGCCTCAGTTATGGTTTGCTTAATCCAGTTATGTAATGTGTAATGCACAGCAGCCTGGCTTCATCTTGGGCCATTGTGTAGAATGAATAGTCTGTCAGATAAGTGAAAGTCCTTCATTCTGTGGAGGTAGATGGTGATGACTCGTTTCATATCCCACTGTTTGTGTGCTTCGTCCCATTCATCGTTAGTCTGTGGATTCCACGCTGGTAATTCAATAGTCTGGGACGTGTGGAAAGGCATAGAGACTTTAGGTAAGAAGGAAGGGGAGGTTTACATTGTGACTCCGTCATTGTGGATTATTAGGAAAGGGAACTTACAGAAGAGTGCCTTGATTTCGCTTACTCTCCGGGCAGAGCATACTGCCACCAAGAAAACAGAGTCTTGAAGGACACACACTTGATATCTGCCATGGGCAATGGTTCGAGTGGGGCTGTTGCCATCATGTCCAGAACCGTGTTTAGGTCCCATGGTGCTATGATTGGTTTGACTTTGGGGCAGATGTTAGACACTGCTTTTAAGAATTGAAGCACGTCCGGGTGTGACCCTGGAGAGTGGTTGTTGATGGGGCCTGCCTCAGCCCTGATTGCTGCCATTTGGACCCTCAAGGATGATACTGATAGACCTTTGTCCACTCCTCGTTGTAGGAATAGCAAGATGTGTGGAATAGTTATGGGGTGTTCATTCAAATGGTTGTTGGTCCTCCACTTTTGAAAAATGGACCATTGGCGCTGGTAGGTGTTTGTGGTTGAATTGCATCTGGATTGGAACATGGTGTCAACGACTTTAGGGCAGTAGCCATTCCTTAGCAGTCTTTGCCTCTTAGAAGCCAGGCCGTGAGGTGTAGAGATTGAAGGTTCGGATGGCATATGGGTCCCTGCGTTAGCAGGTCTGTCTGCAGTGGAATTGACCAAGGTATGTCGATAGCCATGGCAATTAGTGTTGCGAACCAATGTCTCCTAGGCCAGTAAGGTATAAGCATTACCACTGTGGATCTGGTTTGGCGGATCTTGTTTAGTACTTGTTGTATTAAGGGTATTGGTGGGAACATGTATGCCCTCTGGAATTACCAGCTCTGAGTCAGAGCGTCTGTTCCCAGTGAACTGAGTTCTTTGAATCTGGAGTAAAAAAAGTGGCAGTTGTGAGTTTTTTGTGGTTGCCTCAGATCGCTCTGCAGTGGGCCCCAGCATTTGTTCAGGTGATGTAATACCTGAGGATGGAGGGACCATTCTCCTGGAGCAATTTCCTGATGGCTCAGCCAATCGGCTTGTACGTTTAATTTCACTGCAAAATGCATTGCCATGATTGATTGGAGTTTGGCTTGAGCCCAGTCCAGTACCTTTCGAGTTTCCAGTAGGAGTCGGATGCTTCTTGTGCCCCCTTGATTCATGATGTAGGCCATGGTGGCCTTGTTGTCCGACCAGATCAGTACCCTCTTCTGGTATATCTTCCTGTGGAAGTAATATAGGGCACGATACACTGTTCTCATTTCCAGGATGTTGATTGGCACTTTGGATTTTATTTGGGGCCATTTTCCCTGAGCCGGTATGCAATCCAGGGTGCCCCCCCACCAGCCAAAGAGGCTGGTGTTCATGTCTGTGAACACTTCTGGCTCCGTCTCTAGTGTGACTACTTTGGCTATGTTGGAACTGTGGGTCCACCACAGGATTGACTTTCTGGCTAATGGCGTTAGAGAGACTGTTGCTCAGGTCGTGGTTCAACTTGTGACCTGCTTGTATCGCCTGTAGTTTTAGTGTGCACATCTTCCATAGTGCCCAGGGGACTAGGCCTATGCAAGAAGCCATGGACCCAAGTGTCTGTAGGATCACCTTTAGCGTTGGGGTTTTGGTATTGGCCAGTGCTCAAGCTTGTGACATCACCTTGTCTGCTCTCTTTTGGGACGGTCTCACCAGGCCGGTCTCGGTATCTATGAGTGCGCCCAGATGCTATATCGTTTGCTGGGGATTAGGCTGCTCTTTTCCCAGTTGAGGATCCAGCCATGGGATTGTAGAGTTCTCACAATTATTTGCGTGTGTTGCTGGGCTAGCTGAGGCGATCTGGCCCTGATTAGCCAGTTGTTCAGGTAGGGGATTATGTGAAATCCTTTTTGGCGAAGGTTGGCCGCCATTGTAATGGAAACTTTGATAAATACTTGTGGAGCTGAAGCTAGTCCAAATGGGAGTGTTTAATACTGGTTGTGGTGCCCCAAGATCTTGAATCTGAGGTATTTGTAGTGGGATGGTCTGATGGGTATATGGAGGTAGGCGTCCTTCATGTTGATAGAAGTGAGAAAGTCTCCTGGTCTTAGTGAGCGCAGTGTAGACTTGAGTGTCTCCATCTTGAACTTCTTGTATTGCACAAATTGGTTGATGAACTTGAGGTCAAGCACCGGTCTCATGTCTCCTGTTTTCTTTGGGACTAGAAAAAAGGTAGAGTATATCCCCTGATCCTGCTGATCTGGAGGGACTGCTGCAATCGCTTTGTTTGACAGTAGATTGTGGAGTGTTTCCAATACAATCAGCCAATGCACTGTTTACCTCCTCACAAATATTTGCAGATCCAGGCAAATGTAGAGATACAAAAAAGTATTTTCTTAATCCAGGGCTGGATCGAGGTACACAGAAAAGCACTCCAAGCTTTCCTCAGTGCTTCGACTCACAGCGAGTCTTCCTCGGGGGGTGGAACTTATCAGGTTCAAGTGAGTACTTAACAGTGCAACAATTAAGAGTAACCAGTCATAATAGCTTTGCAATTAAATCTAATTACAGATAGTTCATTAGAAAGCATGTAAGCAAATCCATGTAATTACAGCCCTCAGTCACTTGATGGTGCTAAAGAATAGCTTAAAGATACAGTACATATCAAGTGTTCTGAGCTCTGTTTAAACTCACAACGCTTTGCTCAAACAAAATATCTAAGGTACTAATTCAATTTATCTATTCAGTTGCTAGTCTACACCAAAAAATATATACTATAAATTCACATGAAATTTGTATTATAATCCAAGTGGAAACAAGAGGGGGGAGGGGTTTATTACTGTGAATGTTACATCCTACGCTAGAGTGATATAAACATCAGACTGATATAAACATCAGACTGCAACACTCCATATCAAAAGTAGGTGCACTTAAAAGAAAAAGGAAACAAAATAAACTAAGTCACAGTATAATGATATTTCACATACAGTATATGGAGGGAGCTTGCTAATATCAGTGCTAGACTACAAAGATAATGGACAAATGCAAGATAAATTTAGAGTGAATGTCCTGTGAAAGGAACATTGGTCCAAACCTTCCATGTACACATGGCAGCAGTATAGTGAAGTCATGGCAACAACTTACAGGACCTCCTTGCAATTAAGCAGCTGAGTCCTATGGAGAGTTGAACCCTATGAAATGGGACCTGAGGAGAGAAACAAGTTAGACTCCCAAAACTTTTAACATTTCCACTTATCATTTTTTTTTCTTTTAAGAAATAGTCTTAAGTCCCATCTGTTATTTAGAACCAGAGTTTTGACACTTTCGAGCATGTAGAACCATCTGCTTTCCTTCCCTAGTAGCAAATTTGGTCTGTCTCCCCCATGTTGTAATGGTGATACACACTCCAAACCAAGAAACCTTAAGTAGTCCGGGCGTGAGTTGTGTGCAAGAGTGAAGTGAGCTCCAACCAGTGTGTCCTGTTTGCTTTTACTAATGGAGCGTACATGCTCTTGTAACCTCTGTTTCAAGGGTCTCACAGTCTCACCAACATAAACAAGTTTACAAGGACACCAACAAAGCATGAACAATGTAAGGAGTATTGCACGTAATAAGTCCCCTTATATCATACTTGTTGTCAAATTTAGGATGTGTAAAACACTTACTTCGCGGAACTCAGATTAGCAAATATTGCATCTGTTCCATTTGTAAAACCCACTTGGATGAGTAAGTAGCCAAGTGGTTCTGGTGGATCCTATTCTAGGAATTCTACTTTTTACTGGTTTGTCTCTTAAACTTGTCCCTTTACTAAATGACACACATGGTTTTGCTCCAACTGCCATGCTATCTTCCACATTACTTAATAAAATGGGTCAATTTTTGTGCACCACATTACCAATCCGACCTGCCAAATGGTTAAATTCAGTGACAAATGTGCATGGAGCTGTATTTGTGTTAATCACATGTTCTGTGCTGTCTTGTAAAAGAGTCTCCCTATTAATGTAAAATACTTTTTTCTTTTGTTCTAAGTAGTAGATCCTTGTCATAACCTCGTTCCTCAAACCTTTTAATGAGTTCAGATGCTTGTTGGTTATAAAAGGTATCTGAGCTCCAGTTTCTGCGAAGCCTCAACAGCTGACTAAACGGTATAGAGTGTTTGAGGTTAGGTGGGTGGACACTTGGTGCCTGAAGCAAAGAGTTAGTTGCTGTAGATTTTCTGAAACATTTTCTTTCCACTTTCTCAGTACTGGTATTCCCTATTAATGTGAGGTCTAAAAAAAAGATTGTGGGGCTGACGTCTTACCTCACGCCGCTTTGGCGACCCGGCTTTGGGAACGTATTCAGGGCACCAGGGGTCAGCAGGGGTAGGAGAGGACTGAGCATCTGGAGGACTGCTCACCTCTCCTGTGGTGGGCTAGGGAGATTGCCTCGCTCTATAGCAGCCCCTGGTGGAGACCAGAAGAGTACAGATGCTGCGTGATGCTTGGGAGAGCTAGGAAAACTATGAAAAATGGTGTCCTGATCGATTGAATGATGGCCACCCAAACCCTTGCATCCACAGAGCCCCCGGACAGCCCGGAGCCGACCTCAGCAGCACCCAGGGCCAAGAAAGGTAAGCTGGGAAGACACTTTCTCCCCAGAAGGACAGAACCCGTCCGATGAAGGGATTCGTGGGGTTATCCTGGGCTGGCTACAATATGAGACTGGGAGTGGCAACGGGAGGTTCAGAGGGGATGCGGGGGGTTCTCCTTGGCAGAACCTGAATGAGTGGCCAGTTGGACAGACGCAAGGGCGATAAAACAGATAATGCAAAAAAAAAAAAATTGTGGAGTGTGGATTGCACTGCTTGAATTTTCGCAGGCTGGCAAGACACTGGGGATATTACCAGCCTGTTTGCAAATGGTTTCTGTGCAAATTCTATGGAGTGTCTGTGAGATGCAACCTCCGATACCCATCGGTCTTGAGTTGTTTTGTTCCATATGTGCAAGTATTGCAGTAGCCATGTCCCTATCAGTGGATGAGAGTTCGGCCTTGGCATTGGTTGGCTGTAGTGCAGTGTCAGGCAGTCAGTTGGAGTGAGATCGTCCCCTGGATGAGTTGAAGCCATATCTACCTCTTTGTCCTCTGCCTCGTGCCCTGCTTCGGCCAGTATTGGAGAAGCAGGCTGGTTTGAAATTGTGGGACCTGCTCTGGTAATACTGACCCATCTGTCTCATGTCTTGCTTGCCCCTGTAGGGCCAAAATCTACCCCGAAGCGCTGAAAGATAAGTGTTTTTGGTAGACTTCTCTTTATCTAGACCCTTTCCGTCACCTTTATTTTTCACTGATTTCTCTAGGTCCTCACCGAATACCAAGTTGCCCTTGAAGGGCAGTTTGTTCAACATTATTTTAGGCTCGATATCCGCATTCCATATTTTCAACCAGATGAAGCATCTAGCTCTATTTGTGAGTGTGGCCAGACGTGCCAATATTTTTAAGGCCTTGATGGATACGTCTGCTGCATATCTGGCTGCTTGGATCGGATATTCAGCCAATTCGGCTTGTTTGGATTGTGGTTCTAGGTGGAACGCTAGCTCTTCAAGCCATGTGACAAGAGCACAAGAGGTGTAGATTGCTGCCGTGTTAGCTCTGCAGGCTAGGTCTGTCATCTCAAAACATTTTTTCATACACTCTTCCATCTTTTTGTCCATTGGGTCCTTAAGTGGAGTTGTGGTCTCTGTGGGAAGGACCATGTTCTTGTACAGCCCAGTGACCTGATGGCCTACCATGTGGGGAGTGCACCAAAGCTTGTTGATGTCTTCCTGGATAGGGTAGAATCAGTCGAAAGTATGCTTCTCAGCGATTCTGGCTGGATCAGTGGACTCCCACTCTTTCGTTATGACTTCGGTCAGTGACTCACAAACTAGAAAGAATTTGTCTCTTTTTTTTTTTTGCTTTGCCCTTATAAGGGTGTTTAGTTTGGACTGCTGCTTAAGTTTGGGTGCCTCAAATCCCATTGTCTCCTTGACTGCTCGCAGTAGTTCTGGCAGGGCGTCGACCAAAGTGAGCTTTTTTGTGTCAGTTCTTCCTCTGTTTCCGTCTGGTGATCCTCGTCTCCTGAATCACCATTGGTTGTGTCATCAGGTGTTGGCTCATTGGGGTCGTCTCCTTCATTCTTGTTGTCTGGCTGAGGTAGGGTGTCACTTGTGGAGGGCTTATGACCTATGTGTTTAGGCTTGGAGGGCTTTTTAGGCGGGTCAGTAGGTGTTTATTAGCCTTCGACACCTCCATGCATTCTAAGATCTTAAGCATGACTGTCTGTTGGATTTTGAAAAACTCCTTGGCAGTGGAAGGCAGTTCGTTTTGCGATGGGTGTGGGGAGTCTGAACCCTGGTCCATTTCCTCCTCTGGTTCACTGAGTATCTCAGATGCCTCCTGCTGTTTGGCACAAGTGGGGCAGTGTGGTCCTGATTTTGTTAGGTAGCAGGGCAGTTTGGCAGGATCTGCACTTCTTCATCCTAACCATGTTGAGATCTGGGAAGAGAGGAAGGGGGTCAAGGCTAGTTGTGACCTGTACAGTGCTTATACATATTCAAAATATATATGCATATATATATTTTTATATATATCTATTTCAATAGCTGTGCGTTGAGTGGTTCTGCCATGGATATGCATTATATGCTTCTGTAACTCTTGAAAGTGGAGCAATGTCCTGGTATATGGGCTTAGTGTAAGCCCTATATACATCACTTTCTTGCATTTTATTCAGACAGACTTAAATCTGTGGTTTGGAACTGCCCTGTTTGAGCTTGTAATGCCTTGTGCTGACCAATTACACTAGCCCTTTAAATCTGGCCACCACTATATTTGCAAAGTCGGTGGCTTAAATATGTGCTGCCTGTGATTGCCCGTATTTTTTTCAGAAATAACAACATGCCTGGGAGCAAAAACAGAGAACTGGGCTTGACTAATACTCCTATTTCATTATGATCCCAGATAGGAGTGCTGCGAAGTGCTAGTCTGCCTCACCCCTAAATTTTTCATTGCAGGGGTGGATGCATTGGCAGTGATGTCAGTAGTACAGCATGCATGCGCGAGAAGGTCACTGCTGCAGGGCATCCTCCACCAGGCTTGCCACCCAGAAGATGGCAGATGAGGAGCGAGCCGCGCATGCCCCAGGATGTCAGGGCTGTGTGAGCATGGTGGCACCGGAAGAGAAGCGCAAGCAGAGATGTCCACACTAGGGACTCCAGGGTGTAGTGGCAACAAGATGGCCACAGTCCACGTGGTGAAGCGGAAAAGTACGGGTGCAGGGTTTTGGAGCATGGAATCACTGAACAGGAGCTCCGAGAAGAGGAGAGAGAGGAGCGTTTTTGCTGAGGGGATGTCCCAGCAGCCAAGCGGTTCAATCGACCATCGGGGAGAGTGAGGGGACCACCAGGTCAGTACCCTTCCCCTGCTCCAACTGCAGCAAGAGTAAATTGGGCAGGTTTTTCTTTTTTTTTTCCTTTGGGTGTGCCTCACGCTTCAGCAGTATCCGCTTGCAAGGGGACCCTGCTCACGTAAGGAGGGTGTGAACCACTCATAAGGGGTTCTAGCTCTGTTTGTTGGACAAGCAGTGTGTGGCAGCTAGAAAGTAGGCGTGGAGGGCGCATAGATGCCATATTTAAATCCCTTTTGGCACACTGATCCATGCTGCTTCTATCCATTTATTTAGTTTTAAAAACAAGGTACTCTGTGCCCTAGGCTGGTTCCCTGATGCAGAACAGACGGTTGCTAGGCTAGTCTGGTGATAGGAGCATAATTACTTGAGTATTGTAGTTGAACTAATTTATTTTGAGACTGGGAAGGCATGCAGTACAACTTAGAAACTCATAAGCAAATCACAAGCTCAGAAAGCAGAATCACTGTTTAACATTCAAACTGTCCAGACTTAAGAACGTAAACTCCTGAGTAACATGCAGTATAAAGAAGGTTTTTTTTTTTTAAAGAGTGCTCTCCCCCACTGGTTAACCTTATAGTATTAAAGAGTGACTAAAAATCAAAATACTGAATAAGCATCGCAGAGTAGCTACTGCAAATAGTAACTACCCCGCAGGGACAAGATTTAATCAGGCTTAAGTAATACAAATTTGTGATTCCTTACCATAATTGTTGATAGCTATGGAGCTAGGCAATATGCTTGTAGCTTTTGCGATGCACATTAAGGAACTGGAGTCCTTTGGGAAGGACGTGGGCCTGGGCAGATCGTATTTTGAAACATCTGGTCACATGTGCATCTGTAGCCTAGAGATGGTCGTAACCCAGATAGTAATGGATGGGTGATGCTGTAACGTGATGCAATACGCAATCAGATTTTAGAGTATTTTGATGTCCTCGTCAGATGCCGGGCTGCAATACTCTTCTATTAAAGTGCACTTGTCTGCCATATCAGCTTTCCTTGTGACCACTGATGGCCATACTGTGGCCCAGCTGGATGTGGCCTGTACATTTTCAATAGGCATTCTGCATGGATGAGATGTTAAACCGTTGTCCCATCTGCCTGTTCTGATGGTAGTTCAGGTGGATGTTAAAGATCCCATGGCACTTCTTGAAAAGAGATGGGGAATTTTTTAAATGGACCAAACTTCAAACAGAACTCAAACATAGCTATTTTAAACAATATATATATACAACAACACATATTCAGAAAATATATAAATTCTCTACAGGATAACATTAAAACAAAAGAAAAACATTTGTTTTGTATCTCACAGAAAAACTTCTCCCATCCCAAATGCTTTTCCACCCCTCATCCCCCCATTGAGAACACTATTTCCATACCTGAACCAGCTTATTCTATCTGTCTGTTTGACAGTATATTAAGTAGCAATACATTTTTGGTGATCTATCGTAAGAGGTTTCTAATATACACTACATTACCTTATTTCCAAAATTCTAACTCCTCTATTGCTTTAAAATCTCTTTATCTTTCAATCAGTGTTACAGTTTATTCTTTTCATTATAGAATTTCCCTCAGTACCCTCCCTAAATACTTTACTTCATGGCACCTCTTTTGTCTTTTTATAACTATACAGTATCCATTCGGTAAGAAGACTTATTTTACTTTTTATACCCAAGTTCTAACTTACTGGTACTAGGAAGGGGACCCCTAGACATCCCCCCCACCATACCCAAAGCATAGGCTGAGGTAAAGTAGAACACTCTTTTTTTTTTTTTAATACAGGGTGCAGATTTCCTGTTCTATTTTACCCTTTGTGTTCACTAGAGATGTTTGTTTCTGTTGCAACACGTGTTGACATCTGGATTGCCATATTGCCCATTTTATTATAGCCACTATTACTCTGAGAGTGCCTTTGTGACATCCCCTCCACTCTCCCCCTCCATATTGCCCGTAAACAAGTGTCTCATGTGTCATTGTCTGAAATTGGGGAATATCCCATGCGTTAGCCAGCAGAGCCCAAAATCCACCCATACAAGGACATTCAAAAAAATAAGTGGTTCATTGTTTCTATTACTGTTTCACACCCTCCTTAAACCAAGATATATCCTAAATACGTTTATGAAGTTATTTCCTTGAACATTAAGTCTGGAGTGGCAACTTAGCCGTAAAGAGTCCCCCATTTTTGTTGGGACTCTAGGCTCTGTCAATTGCGCAGTTACCTCTGAAATCTTAATGTTGTCTGGTAACAAAAAACATGGGGTCTCAAAGCATTCAGTATGCCAAATCCTATTACACAGGTTTCTTCTAGTCGTGTGTAAAACTTCCATGGTGGTTACGTTCCAGCCTTTCAACTTTCTGCTGATCTCCAGCAAATAACCAGACATGCCTTCTGGGGCTGCTCAGAACTGTCCTCACTGTTGGGCTCCCCATCTCTGCCAAAAATAGTCACATCTTCCCTGTAACAAAGATACCCACTCCATTTGTTTCCCCACTAGTATGGGCAAAAAGTTTGAGTATACAAACATGGTAAAAAAAAAATATGACTGGGTTTAACATATTGATCCCCCTCCCCCCGTTTGATTGGTAAATACGTGATCCTTCTTTTTATAGGATTCAGCCTGCTCCCCCATATCAACTGAAATGCTATACTAAATACATTAACCTTCAGTTTCGCTGGCAAGAGGAATATTTGACTAACAGATAAAAAAATAGGAACAATAAAAGTTTTAAACATATAAACCCTTTTTTATTTAGTCATCGGATATCCCTTCCATCTATTAACTTTTTCCTCTGCTTGGCTTATTGCCATCCCCCAATTTACACTTGCTACATGTGCATCTCTGAAAAGAATACCCAGAATCTTTAACGGTGGATCAACCACCTCTAGTAGAGTAGGGGAATTTCCCAAGTGTCCTGGCCAAATTTCCCCCATTCACCAAAAATACCACCAACAGCTTAAAAATCTGGTTCAATTTCAGTTGCCATCCATCTGTATCCCCTTCCCCGGGACGAGGCTGAAAATAGGCAAACAATTGTCTAGTCCTCCTTCCTGGTAAACAAAAACTAAATAAATAAATTAGAAGCCTCCCATCCACAATTCAGTCCCGGTGCAGG
Source organism: Neoceratodus forsteri (assembly GCA_016271365.2). Taxonomy (NCBI): domain Eukaryota; kingdom Metazoa; phylum Chordata; order Ceratodontiformes; family Ceratodontidae; genus Neoceratodus; species Neoceratodus forsteri. Next base: position 1,738,788,960 of record CM057449.1, read on the forward strand.
ACATGAATTTTGTGTTAGAGAAACTTGCTTCCTTTTGAGCCAGATGTGACTTAGAAGCAATGCTTTCTTTTTTTTTTTTTTAAACTTTATTTTTATTAGTTTCAGTTGTTAACAGAATAACAATTCCATATCACAGACATTCCATATTGAATTATTGCACATTGCTGTGAGGTCCTAGCCTCCTTAATCACAGGCGTGGTGCATCCTAGATACTTTGTTACCTCATATAGGGGGTATATACTAAAATGTATCACCTAAAAGTCCATACTAGCATTGCTGCAGTCTCAAGCCCAGGAGTAGCACGACCAATGCATTTAGCTAAAGTTCAGAATCCAAGTCCAACATTTGCATGCCCTATTTAGGGCTAGTAGTGTCATACATTAACCTTAGTAAATGAAAAAAAAGAGTGTAGAATATATGGCAGCATAATTTAACCATACAGTCCAGCATTGTATATACTGCTGTAATTGTAGTACCATCTATCCTGTTTATAACATTTATAAGAAACGTATTCTGCCTAATTGGAGCACCCCTTTTAAGAAACAAAGATATTGAGTTGAGCTCTATTTTATTTACCAAACCTTAGAGCACCAGGTAAATAGATAAGTGAAATAAAATGTAAACTTAGAGTCAAAAGCTGCTCTCCCAGTCTCCGAGAGAGCCTGTAGACAGCTGATTTCGGCCCACATTAAATTGCACATAAGAAAATCAGTGTTAAGTCTCAAGACCACGACTCACTTCTAGAGTCGGGTATAGTGGGCTGAAATAAATGAAAAAAGGATCAGAGCTGTACTTAGCTCAAGTCAAGTGTCCCCATCTTCCTCTGAATCAGCGTTTTCATCCGCTGCAGTTTCCGCATAGTCTGGTGGCTCGACTTGAAGCACGAGGCCCATTTACCAGCCTCAGTTGTATCGGAGAATATCCAGACCTTGTCCTCTTGGACGATCCAAAGTCTAGCAGGGTAAATCATTGTGTGGGATATATAGAGGCAGCTTGTAGCACATGCTATGCTTTCTGTCATGGAAAATGTTCTTTTTAGTTGCTATTACTTCTGCTCAAAGAATTTCTGTGGGCTCTTATGTGTTGATTGATTGATAACATTTTATTTTTATACAGGATACATATTGTTGGGTTGTTATTCCCATTTTCAACAATGTCCTGTGGTTCCATTCACATCAGAAGAAAGATAAAATAAAAAAAGGTATAAATAAGTAAAATATACAACTATCAACACAATAACAGCATTCATCCACATACAATTAATACAACTGCAATAAATACACACATGGATTTGTATTAGGCTAACATTTACCTAAAACAGATGCAGCTGGAGTACAGATAACCTTTCAGGAGCTCTTTAAATAATGAATGCCCCTGAATTGTTTTCAAATCTTTTGGCAGTCTATTCCAGTGGAGTGCCAGGTTGTTTTGTAAAGTATTATCACCTAATCTATTACTAACTCTGGTTCTAGGGACATTTTGATTAGAGTGTCTCAGAGTGGCCTTTATCAGACAGGATGGCCCCAGTGTTACTGCATGACTTAAGAGAGTGTTTTTCTTTAATACTGTATATACCAGCTTGTCACACCAGGTAAGCCATAGATATCTTCTTTTCATATCTGGTTGTAACCAACTAAGTCTATCATACATTTTACAGTGGTGAGTTCCGTGCTTGCTTTTTGTAGCGAATTTTCCCAGCCTATAGTACATCTGCTCTATCTTAATTAAGGAAGACTGTGTAAAATTCATATATAAACAGGAGCCATACTCCCAAAACTGAGATTAGTAGCTGTTTTACTAATTTTTCTCTTATTTCCACTGTGAGGGACCCTAAAAACCTCCTTAAAGCACCCAATCTCTGGTTTACATTTTTTACTTGTAGGGATATGTGGTCAGAATATGTAACTCTAGAGTCAACAAGAACACCTAGGTACTTAGAATTTTTTTACATTAGTAATCTGAGTGCCATCCATTAACCTAAATTGAAACTCTGGTATTTTCTTCTTATTGGTACCCACTGTAAATGTTATGGATTGCATTTTCCTGACATTCAGTTGTAATGCAGAATCTTTAAACTACACCTCCATATTTGTCATGTCCGCCTGCAGCTGTTGTTTCAATTGATCATGACTATCTGCAGACGACACCAATACGGTGTCATCCACATTCAGTCGGATCTCACTATTCACTATTTTCGATGTCAGGCTGTTAACATAGACATTGAACATCAAAGGGCCCAATATTGAGCCCTGTGGGACCCCTCAGTTCACCTCTACTAGACCCAAGACAACTGCTCCACAGGACACATACTGTTGCCGTCCTGATAGATAGGACTTAAACCAAGATAGAGGTTCTTGTTGAACCCCCATTTTGCACAATCTCTCCAGAAGCTTTCCATGTTCCACCAGGTCAGACGCCTTACTGAGGTCCACGAACACCACCCCCATACTCCTCCCCACATTTAGTGAAGAAGCCACTAAGTTATTAAAATCAGCTAGGGCAGTGTCTGTGGACCTCCTGGCCCTAAACCCGTGCTGGTGATCTGTCAGCAGCCCATTTTGTTACAGAAACTGATAAAGTTGGCTATGTGCTAATTTTTAGAACCTTTGATAGAACCGACAGAAGAGCTATTGGCCTATAATTGGATGGGACGGTAGTATCCCCTCCTTTAAATATAGGGATTATTTTCCCCACTTTCCATACATCTGGAAAAATAGAGGTACATAAGCTCCAATTGTACAAGTGGGTTAGCATAGGGGCTAGTATGTCAGACCCTACTTTCAGGAACCATGCCTCTATTCCATCCACCCCCACCCCCGCCTTGATTTATCCAGTTTCTGTAATTCCTTCTCCACACTCCTAACCATGATCTTTTAAATCTGAAACTTGGTTTAGGGACTTTCAGGACTTTTCTCCCTTTTTGCTCACAACCTCTACTAATTTGTCTATGGAAATCTCAGGTGTTTTCTACCTGGTTTTGGTACCTTTATGTCTGGCAAGTCTACAAAGCAGCTATTAAAAATTTTAGCCACTTTTTGACCCTCGTGTGAGGCTCCTTATTTAATTTTTCACAAAGACAAGGTGTCTTTGCGTACGAATCCTACATTTTTACCAAAGGTGGTGTCTGAGTTTGTCAAGCCATCCACCTGCCAATTTTTTTCTAGAGCATGCCAATCCAGGGGAAGCATTGCTCCATACTTCAGTTGTACATAGAACACTCAGATTCCGTGTTCTGCAGGAAGTCCTTGCAGCTTTCTGTTTCTTTCACCCCTGGGAAAGAGGGCGTTCCAGTTTCTAAACAATGTTTGTCCTAATGGTTGGTCAGCTGTATTACTTTTTGGCACAGGAAGTACAGTAAGGAACTTCCTGGGATTGTTCATGGCCGTTCAGCAAGAGGCATGGCCACTTCTGTTGCCTGTTTCAGGAATGTTTCAGCTGCAGAAATCTGTGCTGCTGCAACTTGGAGTACTGTCCACAGTTTCACAAAGCACTACAGTCTGGACATTACCTCCAGAAGAAGGGCAAGCTTCGTTCTCTCTGTGCTTCAGGGCCTACTTTCTTAGGCTTCTAGCTTCCAGCCACTCAGTCTGTTTCTCTGTTAGCATTGCTTGGGATTCATCCTACATGTGTGACCAGGGACCCTGGTTTTCCTTTTTCCAGTAACACCGGTAACAATCACAGAATCCTGTGTGGTTTGCGGATTTTGAATTCTTGCGTCGGTGCCACACGGAAATTGCATGTCACTGCACAGAATCTCTAGGATTTCAGCATCTTTTTTAATTTTCTCTTTCTGTGTCCCCTTCTCATAGCATCAATCTCCACTTTTCAGAGATCCTTAGGCTGTGTATCCCCTAACTTCACCCCCAGGTAATGCTCAGGAGTTCCTGTGGGCCTGCCCCATCCTGCCTGGGTTGTACCCCCCAGGTGGGAAGGGAAGGGACCCCAGGTCACCCATCCACACTCCCTTAGTGTGTGTCGGGCAGCTCAGTGGGTCCCTCATGGAGCCTGTTTATGAAGTCTGGGGCACCTGGGTCCCTTCTGCCAGTGACTGATGTACGGTGATTGTTCCTGGTTTTCTGGTCTCTGTCCCTGAGGGCATCTGCCCTAGAGAAGATCCAAGGAGGTAGGTCACGTAGAGACATGCCACTGCTCCAGGTCCTGGCTAGCATCCTTCCCTCCTGATCACTCTGCAGCACCATTGCACCACCACCCGTGGTCACACAGGTAGTGGTAAAGCAGCAGGACATGCAGCCCACCATCCCTGGAGGAGGAGGAAGAGAAGAGCAGTCCCCTGGGTGTTCGATCCTACTTCCCTGGCCAGACCTTCAGCAACCTGAATTCACTTCTGACCCTGGGTCACTGGCATTGCAAGCAATAGTGCCACTACAGGGTCAGCGGGCCAACGCAGAGTTCAGCATCTTAAAATGAATGCTGATGTGCTTTGGCTTTGCTGAATATAGAGTCAGTAAGGAAATCACCCATACTGCTTTGTTGCAATCAGCCATTCAGTTTAACCACCCATGCCTAGTGGTTAGAGTAATAAACAGTGATTTAACTGGGTACATCCAGCAGACTTGGGTTTGATTCCCACAACCTCCGCTTGCATACTGTGTGACTCCAAGCAAGTCACTTAACCTCCCCAGTGCTTCTAGGTCACTCCTGAAAACAGACAGTTCTGCCTAGTGGGCCTTGCCTGCTTTACAAAGAATATAACAAAAATACCAATATATGTTTACTACATCATAGGATAGTAGTCGGGGTACCATGTAATTTGTCTGAGATTTACTTTGGCTGCAATTATTTTGTATAGGTAAAGATAAATGTTAAGATATATTTTATGTGCTTTATTAGCTTGTTTTTAGATTTTATTCAGGTTTTCATTGTATTCTTTGCATATCAGCACCTAGGCTGTAGACTGCTAAACTAGCCTTTTCAAGTTTATGCAGTAATCAGTAGGGCCATCCAAAATCCTCAGTTGTTTGGATGAAAACTAGTCTGAATGAAAGTATGTTCACAAAGAAGAAACTGCCTTACTACTTATGAAAAGACTTCACAGTTAACACCCCATTTAGGTGAATTGGATCATTTGCACCTTTTCTCCCACCTGCTGTTTCAGTCTGTGTGACAACAAAAAGTTTTCTGATAGACTGCTTCAACAAAAAGCAAATGTTAAGTATTTAAGTGTACTTATGTTTGGCCAGTGGATTTTAAAAGCACAGTCAATGACATACAGAAGGTAAGACCCCAGGGCCTGTATGATGCTGGTGGGCAGAGTGGTGCTCAATTCACATCTAAACAAAGACATGAAAACTGGGAGACACCCTTTTCGTGGACACCGAGTTAAAAAAAAAAAAAAAAGCATCCACATGTCTGGGAGATGCATGAATCCATTTGAAGGTCCTCCACTAATCACTTGTGGAATTTTTAGGTGAAGACGCTTTATTTCAAAGAAGCAAATTCAAGCAGGTTTTTTTTTTCTCCTCCTACCCCCTGGCCATCAACTCCTTCAGGCCTGCCAAGGCCCCCCTACCACCACTGCTGAGTCCTGACTACCATCCACTACCCCTTACTGCTGTGCTACCAGGTATTCCAAAGTAACCCTTCATTGAGTGGGCCCCTACCCCTGTGGGAGACTACGGGGAGGAGAATTGCCTCAAAGAGATTCCTGTGTATCATGAGCATGGTAGGGGTCAGAACGGACACATGTCTGGGGCTTCCGGCTTATGGAAGGACCAACAGTCGTCCTTCGGTTGGCCAGCAGGTGTTTTCCCATTTTCTTGACAGGCCACATGATGTAAAGGCACAAGCCGATGTCCTCCATCTCCTCCTGCAGTGAGAGCTGACATGTTGTTGTGCCTCTGGCCTCCACCAGGGGCCAGCAAATGCTGAGCCGTGAACCCACCCTCCCTCCCAGGAGAAGGTGAGTGGTCATTGGACAATCAAGCCTTCACCCACCAGCTGGCCCTCCAACACCCAAGTCTGTTCCTAACCCTGGTCAGCGTGTAACAGGCAGAAATCCAATTCAGGCAGTTAAATTATAGATAGGAAAAACAAAGGTAGTCCACCTTAGTGGTGATGGTTCAGATTAATTCACATCTGAGTTCTAACAAGCAAAGAGACCAAGTCATTTTTAACTTGTGCATGTGGGGTGTGGTTGTTGAAGAAAGGGGATCATAGTGCTGTCACTACTGCCACCACCCCAGAGGAATGTGGACTGCATTGTTGCTACCACCATCATTCTGAAGGGGTGGGAGCTGTAGTGACTGTGCAATCACCACTTGTGGATGGGGAATGTAGTACTGCTGCCATCACACCTAAGGGATGGGGAATGTAGTACTGCTGCCATCACACCTAAGGGATGGGGGCCACAGTGCTGCTACTTCTGTCACACCTGAGGGAGGGAGCTCGTAGTGCTGTTGCTGCTGCCATCACACCAGAGGGATGGTGGCCATAGTGCTGTTGGTGCTGCCATTGCACCTGAGGGATGGGGCCGTAGTGCTGCTTCCATCATACCTAAGGGGGGGGGCTGTAGTGCTGCTGCTGCCATCACATCTTGTACCTAAACTAACTTTAAATTGGTACAAGGATGGAAGGATGTGCAACAGTGGAGGTCAAAATTGCTAAAATGCATGTTAGCAGAGTTAAAATTGTTAAATAAAGTACAGAGAGCGAATATCGGTAAAACCGGATTTTGGCTTAGCAGACACCGGTGTCAATACCATTTTTTACAATGTGCAAAATGGAATATGCCCTTTCTCAATCCTGGTAAACCAGTGTCCCTGTGTGTGACCTTATGAAAGGGACATCCTCGAAGAAGAGTGAACAGTTATGTAATTTCTTTCATCAGGTCATGCCGACCCACCCTCCATCCCTCTTGGGGCTCAGGGCTTCTTCGCTTCTGTCTCTGTCTCTGTCTCTCTCTTTCCAGGAGGGCATAACTGTTGCTTCAGCAAATCTAGATAGCTGGGCATTCCATCTCTCTCTCCTTGGTTCCTTAGAGGGAGGTCTAGCAAGTATGGTCTCTGGCGGGGAACTTAGGAGGGAGCGGGGCTGCCCATGCTTATATACATAGGAACGTCGGTGTCTGATGTCGTCATGGGCGGCCCTTAGCTGACTGCTACAGAAAAGTTTCCATGTGGTCCTAGTGCCTGACGGCTTATAGTTCTATAGATGTGACCTGCTGAAAGAGATTCTCTCGAAGATCTACTGTTACAGTAAGTTCTTATGTAACTGTTCCTTCCCTGGTGGGTGGCTCTTCTTATGGCCATGGCCATAATGGGACTGGCCTTAGACCTGTGGCAGTACCTAGTGGCTTGGCTGCACCCCTACGTGTATGGCCCCAAGTACGCGGTTTCTATTGCGAATCTTTTAGGATTCTCGGACCACTCCTCTGCAGAGGGCCAGGTATCTGACTCAGCCTTTCATAAGTCAAAGGGCCAGGGGGATATGGCCAAACTGCCCAACAAGGAGTCAAAGAACTTAGAACATGCAGCCAGGGTCTACGTGGCCTTCTCCTTATGTCTCAGGCAGGCTAGCTATGCCATGATAATGGCTCACTTTAGCCATTCCTTGTTCCACCTCATCAGGGAACTCCTTACTTTGCTCCTGACTGACCAGCAGATTTCTGCACTGACCATCTGAGACCAGGGCTGCATGCTGGCTAAGCACCAGCTACATCTGACTTTGGAACTAGGTGACTCCTTTGTCCACTTACTGACTGCGGCCATGTTCGTGCGTTGTAGGGCTTGGCTGGGACTGGCCAGCTATATGTCAGACACAGCATAAGCTGGCAGACGTGTCCTTTATGGGAATTTACCTCTTTGGCCCAAGGGTGGAGGGATGTCTCACCCATTTCGAGAAGACTAGCCCTTCCATTCTGTGGCTACATCCCACAAGGACCTGAAGTCGGCCAAAGCCAAGAAGAAGCCTTCTCATGCCCAAAGGTTCTAGTCACCAGCAAACTCAGAAGCATCCCAAGAAGGGGCAGTTTCAGCACTGGCATCCAAAGCAGAAGTTCTTCTGTCAGGGCAAAAAAAAGAGAGAGGGTGGCAGGGGTGAATCTGGTGCCCAGCAGGCTGTAGTCCCCTCTAAAGCTGCTAAGTGACAGGTTGCAGGGTGCCATTCCCCTTTCCTTCCCATCCAGTCCCTCTCCCAGCTCCTGGTCAGGTGTCGGCTCACTCACTTCTTGACACAGTGGTTGGCCAGTACAGTGGATAGGTAGATTCTGGAAAAGGTGGGCAGAGGGTTGTCTCTGGACTTCGAAGCTATTCCACTGTACCGAACATGTGTTCCCCGAGAGTCCAGAGGCACGCTGCCTGCACTCAGGAGCGAGATTGCTCAGCTCCTTGAGGACGAAGCTATAGTGCGGGTCCTGGACTCCCTGACTGCACAGGGATACAGCTCTTGGTACTTTCTTGTGCTGAAGCAGACAGTGGGCTGGTGCACATACTGGATTTGCATGATGTGGACACATTTGTGTTAAAGCAGTTCTGTATGGTCAGGCTGACCCAGATCATACTATCCCTGGAGCAGGGGGAGTGGTTTTGGTCCCTAGTCCTCCAGGATGCATTCTTTTACATTCCAGTCCATCCGTCCCACCACCAGTACCTCTGCTTCAGGGCAGTACGGGTTCTGTACCTGTTCAGGGTCATGCCATTCGTTCTGTCATCTGTGTTGTGGGTCTTCAGTTGCCTAGCAGGGATTACGGTCTTCCTTCGGCGCAGTGACTTTGAGGTGTATCATACCTGGATGACTGGCTTATAGCAGTCATCTTAAGGGAGGCAGTGGAGAGGTCTGGGGACCTTGCCCTTTAGATCTTTCATGATGTGGGCCTTCTGATCAACCTGACCAAGTCAGAACTGGTGTGACAGGGTTGAGTAAGACCCTATCCCACTGGTTATGTAGAAAGTGTTTAAAGCAAGGATCTTTTCTGTCCTCTCTTTCTCTGTCTTTTGTCTGTCTGATTGTGCAATCAAATTTTCATATGTGACAGGGTTGAATAAGACCCTGTCCCAGTGATTATGTAAAAAGTGTTAAAAGCAAAGATATTTTCTGTCCTCACTTTTTCTGTCTTTTATCTGTTTTATTGTGCAGTCAAATTTTCACGTGAAACTGTTAGAGTAATCAAGTTCTAGATTTCACATGAAAATTTGATTGTGCAGTAAGACAGACAAAAGACAGAAAAAGAGAGGATAGACAAGATCCTTGCTTTTTACACTTTCTGCATAACCACTGGGACAGGGTCTTATTCAACCCTGTCACAACTAATCCCCAGGCAGGTGATCAAGTTTCATCAGGGTGGAACTGGATTTCCTTCCGGCCAAGGCCTGGCTTCCTGCAGATAGGGCATAAGACCTAATATCCTTTACCCGATCATTTTAGGTTGGGCAGCTGCACCCAGCTTGGGAATATCTCTGGCTGTTGGGGTACATAGCAGGTTCCAACAATGTAATCCATTGGGCATACTGGCAGATGCACCCCCTCCAGTGGGAGCTGGGCTACCAGTGGTCTCAATGCCAAGGTCACCTAGACCAGCCAGTCTGGGCAACCCAGACAGTCCTGGGATGCCATCAGATTGTGGCAGTGTCCCCAAAACGTGGAAGAAGGAATTCAGTTTGTCTGCCTGGAGCCATCCATCACCTTGACAACAGACACATCTGTGGTGGGGTGGGGAGCTTCTGGGAGGCAACAGGACCTATGGGTTCTGGTCGCTTTGGGAGTCTCAATGTCACATCAGCCTGCTGGAGCTCCATGCAGTGTATCTGGTTCTGACGGAATTGACTCCATTGAATTGGAGTGAGGTTGTCGGGTTCAGACAGACACAACTATCACCATGTTCTGCAAGAACAAGCAGGGTGAAATGCACTTCTTTTTGTTGCATCAGGAAGTTCTTAGCACTTGGTCACTGGTGCATCGCCGTTGTCGAGGCTTAGGTCAGGAAGCATACAGACCAGGAGAAGTTGTAAAATTTGCAAGTGGTATTTTATTACTGTCAATAACAATAGAAGAAAAATAAAAAATAAAAATGTACAGAATGGTTTCAACACAGGCAGTCCAAACATAAGTCCTTTTCTTCTGAGCTCCAAAACCAAACCAAACTAAAACCAAGATTTCAGCTCGCTGTCCTCTTTTTATAAGGTTTTTTAACTGCTACCTTCTGTTGGAGACATAGTGTCTCTTGCTTGTACAGAATTCGTTAGCGTCCTTCCTGCAAAAAAGCACATTGTGAACCAAGCTGGCCCCCTGCTGACAGTTTGCAAAAGTCAAAAAGGATAAACACCCTGCCCCAGTTTGCTATGTACTACATACATTTGAAACCAGGGGACCCATTTTCACATCAAGATTCAAACATTATTTTTTTAACCATACATACGCAAGGTAGAGACAGCAAGAAACAAAGGCAGGGAGATAGTAGAGTGGAAATGTGAAACTGTCACAGTGATCAACATTTCACATGAAAATTTGATTGTGCAGTCAGACAAAAGACAGAAAAAGAGAGGACAAAAAAGATCCTTGCTTTTAACAATTTCTACATAACCGCTGGGACTGGGTCGTATTCAACCCTGTCACAGCTGCCTGCAGGCTGATCTCCTGGCAGTACATGGTGCAGGAAAGAACAGCCAGCTGGGGGACACTCTCATTTGGGTCGAACAGATAGTGCTCGAATGATCCCTGCTCTCGGACTTGGTAGCACAGCTGTTCTCCACATGGGCAACCCCTGTGGTGGACCTGTTTGCCTCCTGGGAAAACAGAAAACTAAGGCCACTCTGTGCCCATCCCCCTCAGACTGGGACACTACAGGGGGATGCCTTCTCTCATCGCTGAGCCCCTGGGCCTTCTGTATGCCTTTCCTCCCTTCTTCTTGGTCCATAGAGTAGTGATCAAGTCTTGGAGGAACAAAGCATTGTTGGTAATGATCACTCCAGAGTCCAGACTGTCCAAACAGTTCTGGTACCAGGAAATCCTCAGCAGCAGATCTCTGTGGAGGTTGCCACTCTAACCCAACCTGCTGACAAGACATCAAAGGATGGTCCTGCACCTGGACCTTCAGTCCCTGCACCTCTTGGCCCTGTTCTCAAGCAGCTAGAGTTCTAGGCCTTGGACCTTTCAGAAGACATTCTCCTTTGTGGTGGAAGTGTCTCAAAATGAGTAAACTTGCAGAATGTACATGTTCAAGCAGAAGAGGTTTCCTCTTTGGTGCCAAGGGAAGGATCTTGATCCTTTAATCTGCCCAGTGGCAACAGTCCTTGACTATCTTTGGTCTCTATCACAGTCAAGACTGTGAGTCACGACCCTCAAGGAGTACCTGGCAGCCATCTCTGCAGACAGAGTGTGAGTAGGATTGCCACCTGGTCAGTTTTCAGCCGGCATGGCTGTTTTTTCTACGGACATGCTGGTTGCCGGTGTAACATTTTAATCTGCCGGGTTTTTTGTTTCTGTTTTTTTTATGACAGTGACATGCACTGTTTGTGCCTGTGTGTCTGGATTGTAAACGTGCCCTAGTAATGAATGTTCCAATCACTTTTACCCAAAAAAGTGCATGCAGGATGGTTTTAACCATAAAAAGTTAGTTTTCAGGTTTACTCATAGAACAGCAACACTCCTGTTAGGCACTGATTGGCGTTGCCATCACCATTCTCCTTTGAGTTCCGTGCTTTCATGCAGTGGTGTTGCATGTGTCTACAAAGACTGTCACCACACTTATACCATCTCCCATAGCAACTGGTGCACTCAGCAGATGCCAGAAGAGATTGACCAGAGGAGCTTGCAACCAAAGACGCTGGGAAGTTAATTATATACACATTATGTAGGTAATAAAGTATAGATTTTGCCATTTTCTTGAAAAGCTATCATTTGTGCTTATAATGGGTCACAGATTGGCAAAATGTTAAGGGCTTCTTAGATTTTACCAGCAGAAATACAGGTACTTTACGAACACAATGATAATGTACAGTAGTCGTGGATAATCATTTGGAATTACATGCTGCAGCTGCTTAAACTAAGGAGCTGTAGTATTATCTAGGAAAGTGCACGGAGAAGAATTAAAATGATCACACTTTCCAGTCAGGGCTTGTGGTTAGTCACCAGGTTAAAATGGCAAAAGGGGCACGATTGTGGGGTGGTGGTGGTGGTAGTTGGGGGGGGGGGGGGATGCCCTGGGGGGAGTGGCCATTTTGTTTTGCATTTCCAAGGTGGCAACCCTAAGTGGGAGCTGCAGGAGAAGATTTCAGGTGCTTTTTCAAAGGCCTAGACACCTTGCCTCCCCCCACAAATCACCACCTCCTTGGGATTTACTGCTGGTGCTTGTTATGCTCATGGGCAAGCCATTTGAGCCTATAAACAAGTGGGAGCTCTCGCAATTAAGACCGTCTTCTTAGTGGCAGTTATGTCTTCCAGAAGGGTAAGTAAGCTCAAGGCACTCTCAGTGAAGTCTCCTTATGTGGTCTTCCACAAGGACAAGGTCATCCTTAGCATCCACATGAAATTCCTCTTGAATGCTGTATTGAAGTTCTGCCTTAGTCAGGTGATAAACTTCCTAGTTTCCATAAGTAATCTAACCTCGCACACTGATCGAAGGCTTCACACCCTGCACCTGCAGTGGACGCTATCCTGCTACAGGGAGCGCACGGTGGGAATTCATGCCCAGGCTCCCCAGCTGTTTGTCACATATGCTGAAGCTGTGCCTAGCAGACTTGCGGTAAAGCAGATGATTGCCAGGTAGAGCACCTCCTACATTGACCTCTACGAGAGTTTGGCTGGTAAGGAGTCACCCAAGGGCTCATTCAACCAGACATACTGCTTCCTTTCTGGCTGCTTCCAGGAATACCCTCATCAAGGAAATATGCAGGGCTGCAACCTAGGTGAAAGCACATCTCTAGAGGTTAGAGTAATGAGCTGTGGACAAGCTTGGTAAATCCAGCAGGCATGGGTTTGATTCCCACAACCTCCACTTCTATACTTGGTGACCCCAAGCAAGTCACTTAACCTTGCCATGCATCCAGGTAGCCCATGTAAAGGGGCCCTGTGCCCAGTGGGTCTTACCCTGTTATCAGAGTATGAATAAATAAGTAAATAAATAAGATCTGACTTTGAGGGGACAGAGTCAGAAGATGTACACCTCGGGCGGTGGGAGGAGCTTAGCTTGAAGACATCCAGTGACTCAGCTGTTTACAGCAGAAATGCTGGAGTGTGGATATGAACGGAATACCACTAGTAGAACTATAGTTACAGGTGAGCAACCTATATATCTTGTTTTTCAAATGTATAAATGAATTAGATAGGTACTCTGAAAGTTTGTGAAACAGTAATGAAATTTTTTAGTGGCTGGACTGATGAACAAGCTCAGCAGAATAGTGCTAGAGTCGTTCATGTCCTAACCCCTGTAGTGGTGTTCTTAGTTTGATCCCCAGCACAGATCACCAGTGGAAATTTCCACTACTGGATCATCTGCATGGTGACATGGGGGATGAGTAGAGGGGCGTGCTGCTTTCAACAACGTTCCATTCTTGCTGAAGAAAGCTGTTGATGTTTTAAATAGCTTTTGACTAGATTTAAGTAGTTCAATCAGTTAGATATTTGTTTGATGACCTCATTCACAGCATTGTAATCTGGCAGTAATGTCCGTGCCTGTGTGGATCTTTGGAACATTCAAGTATTTAGAATCCCATGCAGCAAACCTTATACTTTGTGCCTACCGTGATAATTGTCAGGTATATATTTCCATATAAATCCTATCCTCCCCAGCCCCATATGTGTCTCCCACTCGTGCTTTAATCCCTCCACTGATTTGGCACAGACCACCCCTTCCAGAAATCTGTTCCACTTGCCCACTACCCTCTATATAAAGAAATACTTCTAGGGATGTGGCTATGATATTCTATCCCTACTGTCTGGCAGTTGCCTTTTCTGCATCCAGATGCGGAGAGCTTCCTTGTACAGAGGCAAGGAGTGCATCCCACCCTGCTTGTTGAGGTAGTACATGGGCATGGTATTGCCCTTCTGGATCTGGACCACTTGAGGCCAGACAAATGGAGCAAATGCAGTCATGGCTAACCGAACAGCTTGGAGCTCCAGCAGGTTGATGTGGCATCAGAACTCTCGGGGGTCACAGCCAGTGGACTCTCTGTTTCCCCAGGTGGGCACCCCAACCAATCAGAGAAGCATCGTGTGGCTATGATGTTCGATCCCTGCTGTCTGGCAGTTGCCTTTTCCATTAGGATTGCGGAAACATCTTCTAGGTGGCTCCTCCCACCCGCCCGGTGTAACTCCCATGGCACCACCCCTGATGCCAGATCTTCCTTTCTGCTGGAAGGTTCAGGTTTCTTCTTTACTGCTCCCACATTGAGTAGGCCCTGGCATTCAAATCTTCAGATTTACTTCCAAAAGTTCCGTCTTTGCCCTGATCTTCGATCGCGACTGTGATGGAGGACAAGACCATTCATGGGTTTCACTGGTGCCCTTGAGGGCAGAAGATGTCCCGTATGGATGCTCATGCATCGTGCGTCTACTGTCTGGGCCATGATCAGGATCCACAGACTTACAATTTTTGTTGGTCGTTTCACCCGAATGTTCTCGATGACCTCGCTGCCCACCTGAAGTTGGGCCGACTGGAGAAACGATACCCGCTGGTCAAATCAAAAGATGCTCGTTGGGTGGTCTTCTTGGCTGCAGGATCTGCTGAGCAGTTAGAACAGCTCAAGGCCTTCGAGGAGGAGGTGGCCCAGGCCGCTGCTCAATCCTCTTCTGTCTCGGCCTCTGTTCCGCTCCAGTTGGGCTCCACCTGTTGAGCAGTCCCTCTCGACTAAAGGAGAGAGGCCTACCAAGTCATACAGTTCCCGCTCATGCAAGCAGTCCAAGAAGGACAAAGAGAAGACTCATTGTCAGTGTCCCTGCTCTCAGGAAACTCTGGTTTTGACTACGGTTGAAACCGACAGTAACCCCATCGGACCAGTTGACTGAGACAGCGGCCAATGATGCGGCCAAGATTTTTCTCGACCCTGTCCACCGGTTGTCATCCAAAGAGACAGACAACTCTCTTTTCAGGACTCCAGTCCTGCCAGTGACCACTGACGGGTTGGCCCAGCTTACTGAGCTGGAACCGCTGATCATCAGCCAAGACCAGAAGCAGCTGCAGATCTCCCTGGCTCCCTCCCAAGCCCCCTGTCGACATCACCAACAGCCGAGGTTGAGGTCATCTTTGACTATGGAGTCGAGCAGGTCCCGCTAATATCGGCGGTCTCGCTCTCCACACCGTGGTAAGTGGCACTGCCGCTACTCGTCTTCGTCCTCCTTGGGTGAGGTGAGGAGAGGCTTCGGCGCAAACTGCGTTGATGCTACAAAGATCTTATGTGGCAACAGTTGGTTCTGTCCGGGCCAAAGCTGACTCCGGCTACCATCCTGGCCATTGCATGGCTGTTGCCCGAAAGGCTGATGCCGACTCCCCCGGCCGGTCGACACTGTTCCTCCCCCAACGGAGTCAGTTAAGACCCCATCAGCTAGGCCAAACCAGGCTTTTCCACCCATCATGGTGGAGCTGCCACCTAAACAGTCGATGGCTGGGGCTCGAATAAAGAGTCTCAGCAGGCCAAGAGAGTTCCCCATCATCTGTCGGTCACTCTTACTCCCGACTGTCCACAGTGGGTCGAGGGTGACACAAGTTGCCGCCTATATTTTGTGGACTCCTCAGAGTCCAAGGATTCCTCCTTGCACTCCTGTCCACTGGACATGGAGTCGATCAGAGATCTTTCCATGGATAAAGGCCCTACTTCATTCATGGGCATTCTTTGGCTCATTTCCGAATCTATGGGAATGAAGCTGGAGCCCGTTCAAAAGCAGGCTCAATATCCCCTCACAGAAATACTGGACAAAGGGGATTCTCCAGTGGAGGCCTTCCCAGTAGCTGAGGCCATTGTTGGCCCTGCCCTGGAGCTTTGGCAGCACCCTGTTTCTTGCCTTTGCCCTCAGCTCAGATGGCCCGCAAGTATGCGATGCCCACCGGTACCCTTTCAGGGTTCATGGAGCATCCCTCGACTGAGGGGTTGGTGGCTGACTCCATGTTTCAGCACTCGGGCAATAGTGGGGACGTTGATAGATCACCGGACAAAATGTCTAATAAATTAGATCATTCAGCCAAAAAAGTCTGTGCTGCCTCCTTGTTCAGCCTCCGCCAGGCGAGCGCAGCCATCCTAATGGCACACTTCTTTCATGCCCTATTAGGCTCCCTTGATGAGGTGATCCCTCACCTCCCTGCAGACCTTCAGACCACGGTCAAACAGGTCCGAGACCAGGGCAGGGCAGTAGCAAAACAGCAACTCCCGACAGCTGTGCATGTTGGTGATTCTTGTGCCCACTCAGTGGTGGCTGTGGTTGCCATGCGCCGTAGGGCTTGGCTGCAGATCTCATCGTTCACGGCAGACACCCTGCATAAGCAGGTGGATGTCCCTTTTTGGGCACCGACCTATTTTGGCCTGGTGTGGAGGGTCACCTCCAGCACATTGAAAAGTCCAGTGCTACCCTGGACTTTGTGAACATCCACCCAAAAGGACAACAAGGGCTCTAAGCTGCAGAAGCGCGAGCCCTTTTGGTCCTCCACCCCTACGGCAAAACCAACCCTGCATTAGTCTGGCCAGCAGGCTCATGCCTGGTGACCTTGGGCTAAGTCTGTGGCCTCTGTGGTCTAAAAGCCCAGAGGGAAGGGACCTTGTGGCTCCTCGGCCGGATCCTCCTCCTCTAAGCCTGCTCAGTGACGGGATGGGGGTTGCCACCCTCATACCTGTCCCACCTCCCCTTGGTCCTCCTGTGTAGGGTTGGCTCCACCATTTCCTTTCCACCTGGTCCACTGTTACCACGGACAGGTGGGTTCTGGAAGTGGTCAGTCAGGGTCTGCCTCTGGAATTTGAACAGTACTCTCCAAGCTGAGCCCACGCCAGACGGGGGGGACTTGGTATTCGCAGAGACTTGGTCAGTGCTTCGAGACGACATAGCCCAGCTCCTCCGCAAGAAGGTCATAGTCAGAGTTGTGGATTCTCCAGAACACCCAGGGTTTGTCTCCAGGTGCTTCCTGGTGCCAAAGTGGACAGGGGGCTGGTGCCTCATTCTAGATCTGCACGACCTGAACAAATTCCTCAGGTCCCACTCCTTCAGGATAACTCTGTCCTGGATAATGCCATCTCTGGAGCAAAACATGTGGTTTTGCTCTCTGGATCTTCAGGACACATTCTTTCATGTCCCGATCTGTCCGTCCCATCTAAGGTTCCTCCACTTCCGAGCAGAGGGAGTCCTCTACGAGTTCCAAGCCATGCCTTTTGGCCTCTCCTCGGCCTCCAGGGTCTTCACCAAATGCACAGCAGTGGTGGAAGCTTACCTGAGGTGTCGAGGCATCTGGGTGTACCCTTACTTGGACAATTGGTTGATAGCAGGTCCCTCCAGGATGGAGGTGGAGTGGTCCAGGGACCTGGCCCTCCAGACTTGCATTGACCTTGGCCTCCTGGTCAGTGAGGCCAAGTTGGAACTTGCGCCTTCGCGGGGGATTTGCTTCATCGGGGGAGAGCTCGACTCTTGCTGAGCCAGAGCCAGACTCCCAGTGGACAGGGCAGAGGTTCTCTCCTTCTTTGCCCGATCATTTCTGGTTGGGCATTTGCGCCATGCCTGGGACTTCGTGACTTCTGGGCTACACGGCAGCCTGCACCAGCATGGTCCGATGGGCCCGTTGGCATATGCGCTCCCTCCAGTGACAGCTGGCCAGCCCGTGGTCTCAGCACAAAGGTTACTTCGACCAGCTGGTCACTGTGACCCAGAAGATGTGGGATGCCTTCCAGTAGTGGCTCATCCAAGAACATCTGCAGGAAGGGATCCTGTTTGTCTGCCCTGAGTCGACGGTCATCCTGATGACCGATGCCTCTCTGATTGGTTGGGGTGCCCACCTGGGGGAACACAGAGTCCACTGGCTCTCGGATCCCCCCAGGAGTCCTGATGCCACATCAACCTGCTGGAGCTCTGAGCTGTTCGGTTAGCCATGACTGCATTTGCTCCATTTGTCTGGGGTCAAGTGGTCCAGATCCAGAAGGACAATACCATGACCATGTACTACCTCAACAAGCAGGGTGGGATACACTCCTTGCCTCTGTGCAAAGAGGTTCTCCGCATCTGGACCCTCTTGCACAGCCTGGAGGCAGATCTCGTAGCCATCCATGTGTCAGGAGCCTCAAATCAGCTGGCATGTGCCCTCAGATGGGTGGGCAAGGCATCTCATGAGTGGTCCCTCCATCTGGAGGTAGTTCACAGTCTGTTCTCCCAGTGAGGCACCCCTCAAGGGGACGTGTTCACCTCCAGGGAGAATGCAAAGCTGAGGCTGTTTTGTGCCTGCCTTCCTCAGCAGAGCTCGCTGCAGGAGGATGCCTTCTCGAGTCCATGGACCCCAAGCCTTTTATGCCTTCCCTCCACTTGTCTTGATCCACAAGGTGCTACTCAAGGTCAGGAGGGACAAGGCACAGGTGATCCAGGTGGCTCTGGACTGGGCCTGCCAGTTTTGGTATCCCGATCTCGTCAGCCTCAGCAACAGGCTCCTGAGGCGTCTCGACCTACTTTCCATCAATCAAGGGAAGGTACTCCACCCAGACCTTCAATCCCTGCACCTGACAGCCTTGTTCCTGAGCAACTGGAGTTCCAGGCTTTCGGCCTCTCTGAAGATGTCCTCACCATGGTGGAGGCATCTCACAAGGAATCGACCAGAAAATGCTCTGCCTTCAAATGGAAGAGGTTTTCCATTTAGTGCCAGGGCAAGGGGTTGGACTCTTCGACCTGTCCAGTGGCTAGCATTTAAGACTGCTTGTGGTCTGCCTCCCAAGGGGGACTTCAGTCAACAACCCTTAAGGTGCACCTGGCAGCCATCTCTGCTTACCGGGCGCGAGCTGGTCAGCAGTCGGTGGTGCATGAGAAGGTGGTCTGGTGCTACTTCAATGACCTTGACCACATTTCCTGTCCAGTGTGTGAACCATCACCACCATGGGACTTGTTGCTGGTTTTGGCAAAGCTCATGGACAAGCCATTTGAACCGATGCACAGGTGTGACATGTCTCACCTGTCGTGGAAGACCGCCTTCCTGGTGGCTGTCATGTCAGCCAGAAGGATCAGTGAGCTGCAGGTGCTTTCAGTGGAGTCTTCTTACCTGGTCTTCCGCAGGGACAGGGTTGTCCTGCACCCCAGCCTGAAGTTCCTCCTGAAGGTTGTGTCAGAGTTTCACCTGAACCAGGTGATGACGCTA
The DNA here is from genome assembly GCA_016271365.2 of Neoceratodus forsteri. Taxonomy (NCBI): domain Eukaryota; kingdom Metazoa; phylum Chordata; order Ceratodontiformes; family Ceratodontidae; genus Neoceratodus; species Neoceratodus forsteri. Next base: position 1,738,808,221 of record CM057449.1, read on the forward strand.
CCGGTGTTCTTCACCAGTCACTCCTTGGAGCCAGAACATAAGCTCCATACTTTGGAACTGAGGTGAGTACTCGCTTTTTATTAAGAGCGCACAGCTGGAGTTCGGGGAGAGGTTCGCCAGCTGTTTGTCACCTACGCTGAAGCTGCACCTGGCAGACCTGCAGTTAAGCGGACGATTGGCAGGTAAATCACATCCTGCATTGATCTCTGCTTTAGGTTGGCCGGTAGGGAGCCTCTCGGAGGGCTAAGGGCTCATTCCACCCGCCATACCACTGCGTCGGTGAGTGCGTCTAGGGACGTCCCTATCCAGGAAATCTGCAGGGCTGCTACCTGGAAGTCAGCACACACCTTCATTTCCCATTACCACATTGACCTCGAGTCACACCAGGATGCTGGTTTGGGACCTCAGTTCTCCAGTCTCTGTTCCCGAAGTAGTGAGGGGGGGGTGTGCCTTGCCTCCTCCTCCTAGAGAACTGCTAGGAGTCTGCCAGACAGTGTGGATAGAACATCATATCCACATCCCTAGAAAAAACGGTCTTCAGGATGCATTCTTTCACATCCTGATCCTTCCGTCCCACTGAAGGTTCCTCCACTTCTAAGCCAAGGGAACCCTTTATGAGTTCCAGGCCATACCTTTTAGCCTCTTCTCAGCCCCCAGGTTCATCACCAAATGCATAGCAGTGGTGACAGTTTACCAGAGGCACCGAGGGGTCTGGGTGTACACCTACCTGGACAACATGTACTACCTCAACAAACAAGGCGGAATGCACTCCCTCTCTATGTGCAAGGAAGCCCTCTGCATTTGGATTCTTGTGCGCAGCCTGGAGGCAGATCTCCTGGTCATCTATGTGGCAGGAGCCTCCAGTCAGCTGGCAGATGCCCTCAGCCAGGTGGGCGGGGCATCTCACAAGTGGTCTCTCCATCCGCAAAGTAGTTCAGTTTGTTCTCCCAGTGGGGCACCCCTCGGGTTGGACCTGTTCACTCAGGAAAGCATAAGCTGAGGGCTGTGTGTGCCCACCCCTCAGCAGGGAGCGCCTGGGGATGCTACTTGAGGCCTTGGACCCCAGGCCTCTTCTGCTCCTTCCCTCCGCTTCTCTTGCTCCACAAGGTACTACTCAAGGTCAGGAGGGACAAGGCACAGGTGATCCTGGTGGTTCCGGACTGGCCCCACCAGTTTTGGTACCCCAATCTCCTCAGCCTTAGCAACAGGCTCCCGAGGCATCTTCCCATATGCCCAGACCTCCTCTCAAGTAATCAGGGGAAGGTACTCCACCCAGACCTTCAGTCCCTGCAGCTGACAGCCTGGTTCCTGAATGGCTAGAGTTCCAGGCTTTAGGTCTCTCCGAAGATGTCCTCACTGCTGTGGAGGCATCTAGAAAGGAATCGACTAGAAAATGCTATACCTTCAAATGGAAGAGATTCTCCATTTGGTGTCAGGGCAAGGGGTTGGACCCTGCGACCTGTCCAGTGGCTAGCATTTTGGACTACCTGGTCTGTCTCCCAAGGGGGACTTCGGTCGATGACCCTTAAGGTACACCTGGCAGCCATCTCTGCTTACCGGGCGTAGGCCAGTCAACAGTCTGTGGTACAGGAGAAGGTGGTCTGGCGCTTTGGGTGCGTGAACCACCAGCACTGTGGGACTTCTTGTCAGTTTTGGCAAAGCTCATGGGCAAGACATTTCAACCAGTGAACAGGTGTGACATATCTCACCTGTCGTAGAAGGCCGCCTTCTCAGTGGCTATCACGTCAACCAGAAGGATCAGCAAGCTGCAGGTGCTTTCGGTGGAGTCTCCTTACCTGGTTTTCCACAGGAACAAGGTTGTCCTGTGCCTTAAACCGAAGTTCCTCTCGAGGGTTGTGTCAGAGTTTCAACTGAACCAGGTGATGAATCTTCTGGTGTTCTTCCTGAATCACACCTCGGAGGTCAAACACAGGCTCCATACTCTGGACCTGAGGCGAGCACTCGCTTACTAGAAAGAGTGCATGGCTGGAGTTCGGGGAGAGGTTCACCAGCTGTTTGTCACTTACGCTGAAGCCGCACCTGGCAGACTTGCAGCCAAGCGGACGATTGGCAGGTGGATCACTTCCTGCATTGATCTGTGCTAAAGGTTGATAGGTAGGGAGCCCCCTGGAGGTCTTAGGGCTCATTCCTCACTCCATACCACTGCGTTGGTGGCTGCTTCTAGGGATGTTCCTATCCAGGAAATCTGCAGGGCTGCTACCTGGAAGTCAACACACACCTTCATTTCCCATTACCTCATTGACTTTGAATCACGCCGGGATGCTGGTTTTGGACCCTCAGTTCTCCAATCCTTATTTCTTAGGGGTGTGCCTTGCCTCCTCCTTCCGGAGAACTGCTAGAGTCTGCCAGAAAGTGTGGCTAGAACATCATATCCACGTCCCTAGAAACACAGGTTACTCACCTGTAACCGTAGATCTTCCATGGAGTGGTCTCTTGCAGTAGGTAATACTTTTGGGTATCCAGCAGAAGTCGCTGTGGTGCATGGCAGCTCTTCTAGCAGTTTTCACCAGGACCGTCACACATGACACCAGCTTCCTGTTTTCTGTATAATGATGGTGGTCCCTGGGATCCTCAGTTCATTTCCTCGCCGTCTTCAGTTCGCGCAGCTAGTGCAACTTCTGTGTAGCAGTCATCGATGAGAAATTTGGAACTAAACCAATGTCTACAGATTCTTCAACCAAACAAGCTTTATTTTGTTCCAGCCATTGCAGTAGGAAGATATACCTCTTTGACAGTAACACACTTTGTGTAAGGTGTCTAGAACCCACACACGACACCAATTTTTTCCTTTTTTCTTATTCTGCTGCTAAAAATTGGAATGAGCTTCCTATTGTTTTATATGAGAATGTTTGTCATCAAACTTTTAAAATTAGGTTAAGAAATTATTTTCTTGACAAATTGCATTGTTGTTGTTTTCAATGAGTATTTTTTATTATATTTTCTTTTATTTATTATTGTAGTGTAATTGTGTGATGTATGTCTTAAAATCTCATAATTGTATTGTGGTGTGAGTTTTGTTAATTGTAAACATCTTGACTGTATATGTACTCGGTCCCGGGTCGTACATGAAAACGGGCCTTTGGCTTATTGTACTTACCCGGTAAACAAAAGCTAAAAATAAAAATTCCTGCAACTTATGGCAGGACTTTAATCGGGCAACTTGTCGACGACGGTTGCTTGAAATCCAAAGACTTTTGATGGAGCAGAAAATGTCTCTCTTGGAGAACCAGGGGGGCCCGTACCAAGGGCTCCCTCTGTACTGGTTCTTGTTCCAGGCAGAAAAGGGAGAAGGAGAAACCCTCTTCACACTGCCTGCCTAAACGTCCATTGAAGACACCATTTCTGGTGTCCCTCCATCGATGGGACATCCTTTAAATGCTTCCTCCTTGACGGGGGCTCATAACCTCTCATCGATCGCGCTTTCCAGCGCTTTAAATGCAGTTCTGCCAGCAGCTGCTCCAGCGCTTTGCATGCAGCCAGGTATACTGCTGCTCCGTCAGTGGGGGCTCCTCTGCCATTGACGGCATCCGACAATTTGTGTGAAAATAATTCTTCCTCTCCCCCGTGGGCTCGTCGATAAGACCTCGCATTCCTCAGGGGGAAATCTATGGCTTATGCCTGATTGACTGCCCTTCCACCTACTCAGATGCCTTCATATAGGGGTCGGGCGGACAGAGATCAGGACCCTGGTCTTTATTATCCAATGGGCAAGACCTGCTCATACTACCTGTCCCATTCCTCTATCACCCCTCTGGTTTCCCAACATGTTCCCCTTCTCACCACCCCCAGGAAAGGGACATCACTAATGTAGTCCGACACTTCTTGTATACCATCGGCATTCCCAGCCCTCTGAAGAGCTGGGTGATCTTTCCCTATCTCCTCCCCTTAAATGATTTCATGGTGACAGGGATGCCATGCTGTCCTGGTCTCCTCCTCCATTTATAGAGGACTGTTTGTCAGATGATCAAGAATTACTGCCTGATTTTACCGGTGATCTCGAGGATGCAGAGTTTCCAGATGTGGATTTTCCTAATCCTGAATCTCCCTATTCTGAAATTTCTTCTCTGGATGAGGACCTGCCTCTGCTTTCTGCAGCCTCTCCCCAGATGACCCATCCTTCAGTGACATGATTGTTCAAATCCAAAAGGTCATGGGATTCTCTACTACGGAACATGACAAACAACGTAAGGATATGGCAGAATACCTTGAATTACCTGAGGAGCCAGTTTTAGTGGTTCTCCTACTAATCCCTACCTATCTGAATGCCATGCTGGCTGCTTGGCATCAGCCTTCCGCTATTACAGCTGTTCCCCACAAAGCGGATTGTCTGTATCAGGCTCCTCTGGAACGCCCCTTTCTGTCTAGTATTCCAGAGACAGATTCTGTGGTCATTCATTACTGCTGCTCGTGACCGTACTAAAAAACCCAAGCACATGAGCTCCTTACCCCCGATAAGGAATCCCAAAGAATTGACTATCTAGGGAAAAAGGTCTTTTCCTCGGGTGCTATGAATATTAGAATTTTGAACTATATAGGTCATATGATCAAATATCAACGTATCCTAGGATCCTCTGCCATTGAACTTTTCAATAAACTCCCTCCCTCACAGGACAGGGATAAATTATTGGCTACAGTGACAACTAGTAGTTCTATCTCCTGTCACCTTCTCAGGTCGGGATATGATGCCATAGATACCGAAGCCTGACTATCAACCACTGGTATCACTCTGCATCCCATGCCTGGCTTTGTGTTTCAGGCTTTGTACCTGATTTACAACATAAAGTAGCTAATGCCCTCTTCAACAGGTCTAAGCTGTTCAGGCCAGGTACTTAAACTTTACTGGATGACTTACAGGCATCAGGCAGAACCCTCCATACGGTACATGGCAAGTATCATACTCAGCTACAACCTACCGTACTCAGCACTCCTCTTATTCATAAAGAGGTGGGCACGATACAGAGGTAATAATAAAGGCAGCTTTGAGGTCATGCCCAATCCACCAGAGGCAACACATCTGCTGCCTGGGTGCCCACTCCTGCCCATCCTTTGGAACTACACCCCCATCTCCCAGTGACCCACTGGGCTTCCCCCACCTCCACGGCCAGGCCTCGGATGCTGTAGGGGGTCATTTTGACCTCCATTTGGAAGCCTGGCAAATTATCACTTCCTACAATTGGGTACTTCAGATTATCCAGAAGGGTCATACTCTGGAGTTCTCTCCACTCCACACCCTTGCCCTTCACACAGATTCATTATCCTCCAAATCATATACCCTTCCTACAGGAGGAATTGACAGCCTTTTTTACCAAGCAGGCCATTGTACCTGTGCCCTTTCTGGAACAGCAAACTGGATTTTACTCCCACTTCCTTTTGGTACCCAAACGTACGGGAGACCTCGGACCAATACTGGATCTCAGACAACTGAATCTTTACATTCAGTACAAATGTTTCCACATGATCACCCTACCTGCCATCATGCCGATCCTAAAACAGGGCGATTGGCTTTGCGCCCTAGACATGAATTATGCCTACCTTCATATTCCCATCCACCCTGACCACCACAAATGTTTGCACTTCCACCTAGTGGGTCAAAATTACCAGTTTCGAATATTCCCCTTTGGCCTCTCATCAGCCCCCATTGTTCACCAAGTGCCTAGTGGTGGTAGCAGCAGACTTCCGAAGAGGAGGGCACTTCATCTTTCCATATCTAGATGATTGGCTAATAAAAGCAGACTCTAGCTTTGCTTGCCTCTCTGATGCTACCTTGAAACTGTTCACAGATTTGGAAATCACTGTCAGTTGACCAAAGTCCAGTCCAAATCTGACACAGTCTGTCCAATACATTGGAGCTGTTCAAGATACAGTTAGAGCCAGGGCTTACCTCACGCCTGCCCAGCAGGACACGTTTATAGCTCTGACACTAGATATACAGACTCAGAAAATAGTCACAGCCAGAAAAATGCTGCGCCTTGTGGGTCACATGTCCGCTGCCATCCCGTGGTGGCAACACATCTCCACATGAGACCTGTCCAGTGGACCTCCAGAATCAGTGGTTCCAAAAAACAGGACAGTTTGAAGACAAAATCAGGGTCACTCCTTCTCTGAAGACTTCCCTGACATGGTGGACAATCAGAATCAACCTGAATCAAGGAATGCCTTTCCGGTCCGCCCCTCCCATGCAGACATTGACCATGGATGCTTCCCTACAGGGCTGAGGAGCGCACTTCGGTCCTTATCGGACCCAAGGCCAATGGTCTGCTTCTTCCCATCTGTCTGATATCAGTCTCTTCAAGATGAGAGCGGTCCGTCTAGTCCTCCAGGCATTCTGGCCCTGTCTCGAGCCAGGGTCATTACTGATCCAATCAGACAACACTGTAGTAGTGTTCTACCTCAACAAGCAAAGGGGTACGAGGTCTCGCACCCTATGCAGGGAGACCCTTGCAGTTTGACAAGAGGCCATACAGGAACAATTGATGCTAACTGCTGTCCATCTACTGGGACATTGCAACCAGTTAGCCGACCGTCTGAGTTGCCAGTCCACAACTCACAAATGGACACTTCACGAGCAAGTGCACCAAGAAATTTTCAACTTAATGGCACTCCACAGATGGATCTGTTTGCCTTCCTGTTTTTTTTTCCATTATCCCAAACAGAAAGAGACGACCTATAGATGCCCTATCCCAACCCTGGACAGGTCTCTTCTTATGCTCCCCCATCCTTCTCCTGAAACTACAGTTGGAGCCAGCCATGATGATTCTCATAGCCCAATGTGGCCTCGCCAGACATGGCTTCCCCTACTTCTGCAACTATCAGTCCGGGACTCCGTCCCATTGCTGATCAGACCAGACCTCTCAACTCAGTGTCACAGGTCTCTCCTACACCCCAACCTGACGGCTCTACACCTTCATGCTTGGCTCCTGAGGGTGCTTTCATAACTTGCTTACAAGTGTCCTCTCCAGTTGCCAATATTCTCTTAGCTTCCCATAAGCCAGCAACAAGAGCAACATACAATTCCAAATGGAAACGCTTTTCCATATGGTCAGCCTCTCAATCTTTGGACCCTTATTCTTGTCCACTGACAAGGGTTCTGGACTACCTGGCCACACTATCTGAGTCCAGTCTTAGTTATTCTTCCATCAAAGTCCACTTGGCGGCCATCTCAGTTTTCCTTGAGCCTCTGGATGGCAGGTTACGGCACCAACATCGTCTAGCTAAGACGTTTTGAAAGGAATATTACATATTAAACCTCCTATTAGAAGACCCACTTCTCTGTGGGATCTCAATTTTATGATAAAAACATTGATCCTTGAGCCGGCTGCCACTTGTGACCTCCGTTTTCTTTCATGGAAAACCCTGCTTCTAGTGGCTATCACTTCTGCTTGGCGTATTTCTGAGCTCCATGCCCTAATGTGTAGGGAAAGTTACTTGATTTTCCACAAGGACTGGGTGGTCCCTCGTACCAACCCTTCCTTCCTTCCTAAAGTAGTCTCAGAACATACTTTAAATCAATCCATGGAGCTTCCGGTCTACTATCCAGACTACTCCAATCAGGGTGAACATCTCCTACATGCTTTGGCTGTCCACCATATACTACGCTACTATACTAATTGGACACAGACAATTGGAGAGACATCTCAGCTCTTCGTCTCTTTTGCCCTGGGTTGCGAGGGCCTCCTGGTGGCGACAAGTACTCTTTCATCCTGGTTGGCGCATTGTATTTAATTTTGTTACAAAAAATATAGCAAGCCTTTACCTGGACCTGTCCAAGCCCACTCCACTAGCGCTATGGCCACCACTGTGGCTTACTTTAAGGGAGCCTCCATTTCAGATATCTGCAATGCAGCTACCTGGTCCACGATCCATACATTCACAAGGCACTACAACCTGGATATTGCCTCACGACATAGGACAGCCTTCAGCCGTGCAGTCCGACAAGGTCTAAATATAATTGCCCTCCCATCTGGGCATTACTGCTTGGGATTCATCCCAAAAGTATTACCTACTGCAAGAAACCACTCCGTGGAAGATAGTACAGTTACGTAAAAACTTACCGTAACAGTAGATATTTGAGGAGTGTCTCTTGTAATGAGTTTAATCCCACCCTCCATCCCCTCCTGCTCTAAGAGAGCAAGTTCTAGGTCCATTGACTAGGGTTGGGACTCCTTAGGTACCTCGGCTTCCCTCAGTCCAACACTTTGCAAGCTGAATCCGACCGGGAAACTGAGGCTACCAGGACCGCCCCACACTTATAGGAAACAGGAAGCTGATGTCATGTGGGGCAGTCCCTGGTGAAAACTGCTAGAAGAGCTGCCGTGCACCACAGCGATCACTGCTGGATACCCAAAAGTATTACCTACTGCAAGAGACACTCCTCAAAAATCTACTGTTACAGTAAGTTTTTACGTAACTGTACTTTCTAGGATTGGTATATGATGTTCATCCACATGGACCCATCCGACCTTCCCAAGCTCAGGTGTACAACCTCTGCTTCCGGCGGGCAAAGATTTGGTGTCATGGAGCGGAGCTGAGGGTTATACCACCAGGGTGGGTGGGAGGTGCCAGCTTGAAGACTTCCAGCAAGATTTAAAGGGGAAAGGACAATTCCAGACAGTGTGGATGAACATATACCACTCCTAGAACTACTGTTACAGGCGAGTAACTTGTGTTTTTTTTTTTTTTTTTACACACCCAAGATTAGTGATGAGCCATATACCTTGAGAGGTTTATGAGCTCATCACTCACCGAGGGTGTGCAGAAAAACATAACACACACCTGCCTAGCCTTTATGTTTTTTATAATTATTGGTGAATTTTTGTACAGCAATACCACAAGACCAGTCAGTCACTCAGCCGCGGTCGGTTCCCGATCTGACTAACTGACTGCCAAATCCCAGACCAAAGCACGAGTACTGCAGGATCAACCAGATATTTTATTTGTGTTTTGATGGCAGGATCAACCACTTAAATGTTTACCAAACAAGTTAATACATTACTTTCCTTGTGAGGGGACGATGGTCAGTGTGGGCGCTTCAGTACCAGAGAAACCCAAGAAACTGAGCCGCCATGTTGCTCTCTATATACGGCACACCCACAAATGAACAAGAGCCACTAAGGCGACGCAGTAGGGTTGAGTGATAGGAAGCGCTGGGGAAGTGTTAGGGGACTTAAAGCAAAATGCGATAATTACTCGTTTTCGGGTTATTATGGTGTTTTGGAGACACTGGTAAATGGATTGATAAAGGGGGTCATCAGTAATTATATTCCGATTACACACACTAGCCTATGTATTATTCCCTGTTTTATTTTGTAACATGGCAAGAAATGTAAGACTACAGTACCATTATTGGATTCACCAAAATGCAACATGTGACTCAAAGTCAAGTGGGTATTAATCCCTTAGTAATGCCCACTAGTGTATGCTGGTGAAGTTGGGACCAAGTTGTAAACCAACAGTTAGAGCATGTTTTGTCTTGGGATCGCACCAAATCATCCAGGCACCATGGGGACCACGGTCGAGCAAGCAAGCCATATCACAGTCTGGAGTGAGCTGCTGAAACATGCCTTCACTGCTGCATTTGTTACATTATGTGCTTCAGAGCCGCTACGAGGTAATTAAACATCCCCGCACACCGTTCTTTCCCACCCACCAGACCTCGGCGACTGACGTGGTCACTGTAAGTTACTTTGCACAAAGAAAATGAGTACACTTCTGCTACATAAATGTACATTGCCCCCACAATGCAGTACTGTTAATGCATCACTGCGATGTAGCAATGAAGGACAAAACATTAAAACTGTCGCTAAGAACTAGCAAATGTTGACATTATCCTTTGTTTTACAAGTTAATGTAATGTTGGTATGCGTTATACATTTTCCAACACTACAATAATGTATGTCCAGTTGTCAGATCTTTACAGCATTTCAAAGAGACGAAACTGAAGCATAGTTTCTGAAGTAGAATTACTGGTTTTCCTAATTTTTCTTTTCTAAGTTAAACAGTATTGTAACAATACTTAACCTTGTACTTGCCATGTTACAAGCACATTAATCCACTCCAAAGTCAGGCTGTACTAGGGAATTAATGCCTGGTTGGTGGTTGGAGGCACTTGGCCCCCCAGCCCCCCCCAACCGGGCATTAATTCTCTAGTAGAGCCCTTCTTTGTCGTGGATTAATGCTTACATAACTGTAGCCTGCATATAGCTTAAAACTGAAAGCAAAACAAAATGCATTTTACTTTGCAGAACTTCTATGAAAATATGGGAATTACAATATATGAGAATTTTTGATGAGATGCTCCTTTATGAAAGCAGCATTGCCTAACCAAGCCATTTAAATGTTTCCTAACTGAGAAATCTTTTGAGAAATGGCACTTTTCAATACTGACACACTTTTCTTTATATATCTAAAGGATATTAAGAATGCTGAGCTTGCTTTGTTTGAACTGAGCAGAGTAATTAGTATGCAACCAAATCAACCAGAAATATATGAACAACGGGCAGAGGTAAGTTTTTATTAGTTGCTGAATTTGTTAAAATTTGTAATCACGTTTAAGTTTATTTCCTGTCTGAAGATAAATCTGGTGCGGTAAGAACTCGTTAGCTGAGAGCTGTGCTCTGTGACCTAAACTTGTTACCAATCTTATTCCATGATTGTATTATCATGGGGGCGTAGAATGGGACCTGAGGCCACACAATTGCTAAGCTAGTGGTGCTGCAGAACCAGCAACTGTGGCCAAATGCAAGGGATACTGCAGAATTCACGGTTTGTGGGGCTTTCCAGTTGAAAATCTTACTTTCTGTAGTACTCCACATCGTCACTGGGAATCCATAACAAATAGGTAATACACACCCCTGGTACAGGCACTGGCATATTTCAAAGCTGTAGCATCAGCATGGAATATTGGTGGCACGGGTGTTCCACAGCCTCTGATCGTCTTTGTGACAGTGTTAACTGGGACAACAGCATTCTTCCAGAGCTCCCGAATTTGATTATACAGTGGGCATCAATAATCCCTCATTTTGACTGGCTGACTGGCACTTTTAGCCATGAGTAAATCTCACAATAGCCCACGCAGAAAGTGCTAGTCAGACCAAGTCAACCGAATCTTAAAATCAATCCGATCCCAAAATTCAAAACAAGAACACCGCCATTTTTTAATGCCCTGCTAAAACACAATGCGAAAGCGGTACTTAACAAGCACAGCAGTTTATTAAATGTAACCCCCCAATTTTGTTTTTTTCACGTGTGAGACAGAGGGCATGTCTTGGAAAAGACTGTTTTATATTTCTTTCTCTCCCCCCTAGCTCGCTCTGAGAGCCCATGCTCAGTAGTACACGAAAACACTGTTTCTAGGCTTGCTGACTCTCGGTCTCGCTCACAGACTGTGTTTTAATCTGTACAACACAAAAACAGTACTTCTGTCTTTGTTTCTCGCTGTCTTCAGCATGTCCAGGAAATGACTGATCTTACTTTGAAAGGGCTCTTGCAGTAGGTAATTACATACAGGACTGACGTTGGCAGGCAGCAGGACCCCATGGAAACATTTCTAGCTAGCAGTCCCTGGCAAGGAACCACCCCCACATCAGGTGACCGGCGTCAGGAGACGTCGGTATAAAGAGGCAGTCCCTGACGCCCGCCTTCCAGTTCTTTCCCACCGTTGGCTCGTGCAGTGCCTCGCGGAAAAGTTTGTTGCTTCGTTAGCCTCCCTTCGTCGTCTTTTTACCAAGTTATTCAGATTTTTTTTTTCGACAACGTCAGGTCATCGTCTGTGTATGTTGTCCCCTACACCCTCAGAGCACAAAAATAAGTGAGACTCGTGCAGCGCCCAACTCCCACACAAGGACTGCCATTACCTGTGCTTGTTCTGGCTATGACCCGATCACCCGGTCAAGAAGTGCCAGCACTGACTCAGCTTCAACAGCGCTACCGAAAAGGGGCAGCAATCCCTGGAAGCCCACATTTTGAAGAAAAGATGACTTCAATGGAGAAGGAGCTCAAAACACTGAGGCAGGTGTCCACTTCCCAAGGCCATTTGAAGAAGAAAGACAAGGAGAGCACCGGGACAAGGGCTCCTCTACCGTGTCTCCCTGGGAGTCGCGGGTCTCAGGTAACGTCCCCTTTGGGGACCGCTCCTCGACAGCTGCCTCTGAGGTTTCGAGGCGTCAGCCCCAATCTGGCTCACGCTGGGCCTTTCGGGCGTCCGGGCAGTGAAGGCCTCCGCCCGGGTCGAGCTGCACCGCGCGGCCTACTGGGCGGGTGACTCGTAAGCCGGGCGTTTGCTCCTCCGATGTCTGCGTGGAGAAAGCCGGTGGCGCATGACCCTTGGGGTGGCGCTCCCCCACTGGACTAGGCGGTCCTGCCTCGGTGAAGGCTCCCATAAGTCAGACGCCGGCTCCTCCGGCGCCCACCGGGAGCTCGCCGTAAAACCTCACGTCGGTTCGTCCAACGTCCGGTCGGCGACAGAACAGACGACGGACCTACCCACGTCCGTCGTACCTGGTTCTCCGCAGCCTTCACTGCCATCCGAGAACCCAGAGTCCCCCCAGCCTGACCCCGAGGATTTTTCCCCTCCATCCCTGGGTGACGCTAGGGATCTTCCTTCGTTAGACTGTCCTTCTATAGGTGCACCGGATCTGACGTTGGCTCCCCGGACGCTGGCTCTGACACCGGTACCTCAGATGCTGGGGCCCCCGATGCCAGCTTTACCGACTCCGGCCGACATCCCGCTTCTGGATGTCACCCCACCACCGGGCCGGCCCTCCAACTTGGATACGCCCGTGAGGCCGCCGGGCGGGCTGTCTGCTCCGGCGGCTCCTCTGGCTCCTGGGTACCCTCCATCCTATCCGATGCCGACATACCTGGGACCACAATACCCGATGCCGGGCTACCGGCCGCCGGGTTTTGGATACTCTCCATGTGGGTACAACCTGTATCCTTATCCCCCTCCTCCACCGCCCCCACAGCCGCCGGTGGACTTGCAGGAGACTCTGGCCTCCTGGTGGGCTGAGGCTAAGGCTTAGCTCACCAGGGAGGTAGAGAGCCACCTACCGATGATGGTGCCATCTCAGGTTCCTGTACATCCGAGGTGGCACACTCCCTCACCACCTCAGGGCTCTCCCGTCTGGGTTCAGAGGGGCAGGATCGCTTCCCAGGTGCTTCCCAAGAGTCCGTTCCTCATCTTTTTCCTCTTCCCCCTCGGACTTCTCCTATGGTTGCTCCAAAAGGGACGATGAGCCACGCTCTCCGTCGAAGCCCAGGCCAAGGACTCCTCTGAAGTCTCCTCCGGAAGATCCTTCTTTTATGGAGTTGCTAAGGAAAATCCAGGAGGTTCATCAGTGGCACTCTTTGGAACCAGACCCTCAGTGTTTGAAACTCGCCGAGCATCTGGATCTTCCTGTGACAGCTCCTACTTTGGTGCCACCCTGGATAGAGCCTCATGCCGACCTTGTCACCACCATCTGGAAACAGCCGTCGGCTCTAGCCCCACTTCCGCAGAAGTCGAATAGGCTATACCAGGCTCCCGAGTGTGTTGATTTTTTAGATTCTCACCCTCGTGCCAACTCAGTCATGATTAGCGCCGCTCACGGCGGTCAGCCAACCCAAAACATGTTAGCGCGTCGCCACCTGACAAAGAATCACGCCTACTGGACCAGTATGGAAAGAAGATCTTTGCTTCCTCCACGCTGGGGATTAGGGCCCTGAATTATGTCGCACATATGGGGGACTACCAGAAGGCCATTCTTACTCAGGTGGAAGCCAAACTGGACTCCCTGCCAGACTCCCAAGTCAAGCAGGAGTTGGCTGATCTTGTCCGCTCTGCACGTTCGGCCTATCGACACATGCTCCGTGCAACCTATGATGCAGTGGACACTGCTGGACGGAGCTCAGCTTTCGCTGTAGGCTTACGTCATCATGCTCGACTCCGTGTGTCAGGGTTGGTCCCGGAAGTGCAATCCGCTATCTAGGAAGTGCCCTTCCGGGGGTCGGTGCTTTTTGGTGGTGATGTCAAGGACATCATCACCGATTTGCAGGAGAAGGGGATGGCACTGGAGTCTGTTGACTCCATGTACCGCCCCCACCAGCAGCAGCGCCGTCCCTTTCGCCCAGAGCGGACCAAACGGGGAAACCCCAGGGAAGGCGGGCCACAAAATGTCGGGCCCCACAAGCTGCTAAGCCCCCACCCATAAAAGTGGCGGTGCTTCAGCTGCGCACTGTTCCACACCACCTGACTCCTTCCTCTACCACAGTCTCGGACTCCCGGAGGAACGGTAGGAGGAGGTTTTCCCTCCACCTTCGGGATGGGAGAGGATAACATCAGATTCTTGGGTGCTCCAGCTGATAGCAGAAGGACAGTCGTTAGAGTTTCGACAGAAACCTCGTTACCCCAAAGTCATCATATTCACAGGAACACCTTCTCTTGGTCCAGGAGAAGATTTCAGCTCTACTTCTGAAACAAGCAATAGAACCCGTCCCCCTTCATCTTCAAGGGACGGGTTACTATTCCCATTTCTTCCTGGTCCCAAAGAAGACAGGAGATCTCAGACCTATTCTGGATCTCAGTTCCCTGAATCTTGTTGTGGAGTACAAAAGGTTCATAATGCTCTCATTGCAGAGCCTTCTGCCCCTTCTCCAGTTGGGTCAATGGCTATGTGCCCTGGATATGCAGGATGCTTACCTGCACATTTCCATTTGCCCGTCTCATCGCAGATGTCTTCATTTTGCGTTCCAAGGGGACCACTACCAATTCAAGGCACTTCCGCTTGGCCTATCCTCGGCGCCCCAAGTGTTTACCAAATGCCTGGAAGTGGTGGTGGCCTACCTGCGTAACAAGGGGTGCAGGTCTTCCCGTACCTGGACAATTGGCTCCTGGCAGCCTCATCCAGGGAGGAACTCCTGTGCTGCCTCACCCTTACCCAGTAGGTTTTTGCCTGCCTGGGTATTACCATCAACCATTCCAAGTCTCACTTGATCTCATCCCAGAGACTACAGTTCATCGGGGCGATTCTAGACACAACCATTGGCAGGGCCTTCCTGCCCTCGGACCGGGCGTCCTCCTCCGGACTCAAATATGTCTGTTGTCCGCTGCAGGCAGGTCAGTGCAAGGTCAGTCCTTCTCTCGGGCTCATGGCGGCTGCTATCTGACAGTTCCTCACGACTCGACCTACATGGGTGTATCTCAGTGGATCCTCCGCTCCCAGTGGGATCAGTTCGTGGAAGACTTAGATCACCCAGTTCTAGTCTCCTCACCGATGCTTCAGGACTAGCAATGGTGGATGGTTCGAGAGAACCTGTTTGAGGAGTTCCTTTCTTTTGTCCTCCCCCTCCCAGACTCTCACAGACACCTCGGGCGATGGTTGGGGAGCCCATCTAGGTCCCCATTGGACTTAGGGCTCCTGGTCCAAGCTCGAACAAACACTCCACATCAGTGTGCTCGAGCTACGGGCAGTGTTGTACGCTCTCCAAGCCCTTCACCCTTACATCCTTCCTGGCCACCTAGCTGTCCAGACGGACAGCATGTGTGTGGTTTCGTATATCAACAAACAAAGGGGGACTCAGTCCTACCCTCTTTGCAGGGAAGCAATGAGGGTTTGGGATTGGGCAACACAACACGACCTTCACCTCACGGCAATTTATGTTCCGGGAGTCGACAACACCCTGGCAGATAAGCTAAGTCGCTCTTCTGCTCTGACTCACGAGTGGGAACTGGATCAAGGGGTCCTAGACAATATCTTCCTACTTTGGGGAACACCACAGGTCGACCTGTTCGCATCCCCTCTAAAATGCAAAGCTTCCTGTCTTCTGCTCGCTCGTTCCAGAGTGAGGCGCTTTCTGGAGAGACGCTCTGTCTCTAGAGTGGAAGGACATATTCGTCTATGCCTTTCCCCCAATTCCACTTATCCCACGAGTCTTGCAGAAACTAGCTTCAGAAGGAGCACGAATGATTCTGATTGCTCCTTTCTGGCCCAGGCAAGTTTGGTTCTCTCTTCTACAATAATCCTCTTACTCTTCCTCTATCTCTATCTCGAGGTTTACTGACCCAGGATCAGGGGACCCTGGTCCATCCAGGCCTCAGATCTCTTCAGCTGCATGCATGGCTCCTGCAGACTTTGCTCAATCCCGTTTTGGGGTTTCTCCTCAAGTGGCGGAGATTTTGGTGGAGGCTAGAAAACCCTCCACTAGATCCACCTACGCCATGAAGTGGAAAATATTCACTATCTGGGCTGCTTCCACGGACGTGGAACCCTTTTCCTGCTCAGTGGGGCTTCTACTGGAGTACCTACGCCATCTGTTTGACCTGGGTCTCAGTCATTCTTCTCTGAAAGTCCACATGGTGGCCATCTCGGCCTATCATGTCCCCTTTGCAGACAAGACATTTGCTCAACTGGAGATCTAAGACCTTTCTCAGAGGGGTCCTCCATCTGAGACCTCCTATACATACTCCTGCTCCCCTTGGAACTTGAACTTTGTTCTCGAGAAACTTACTCTGCCTCCCTTTGAACCGGCAGCTTCCACAGAATTGAAGCTCCTTTCATGAAAGACTCTCTTCCTGGTGGCCATTACTTCCACTAGGAGAATTTCCGAGCTCCAGGCCCTGATGTGTAAAATTCCATACTTGATTTTTCACAAGGAACGTGTTGCTCTGTGCACGAACCCTAAGTTTCTCCCCAAGGTAGTAGCGGTCTACTCTAAATCAGTCCATAGAGTTACCCACCTTTTTCACACAGTACTCTAATCAGGGGGAGTATTTACTCCATACTGTGGATGTTCACCGGATTCTGAGATACTACACCAACAGGATGAAGGATCTCAGAAAGACTGAACAACTGTTCGTCTCCTTTGCTCATAAACGGGAGGGCAATGCTGTTTCTAAGCAATGCCTATCTAAGTGGTTGGCTCATTGCATCACTTTCTGTTATGACAAATACAATAAGACCCTGCTGGGTCAAGTAAGAGACCACTCCACCAGAGGAGTAGCTGTCTCAGCGGCTTGTTTCAAGAATGTGTCAGTGGCAGATATCGGTGCTGCCGCCACCTGGACTTCCGTCCATACCTTTACTAAACACTACAGTTTGGTTATTGCCTCTCGCCGTAGAGCAGGCTTCGGGTTGGCTGTTCTGCAAAGCCTCTTATCTTGAAGCTTGCACAGCTAGAACTGCTTCTTGGAGTAGTTTTCCTCCTCCCGGTGCTTCTCTTTGTTCCAGACTGCTTGGGATTCAGTCCTGTATGTAATTACCTACTGTAAGAGCCCCCTCGAAGTAAGATAGTACAGTTACGTAGGAACTTACCATAACAGTAACTCTTCAAGAGAGGCTCTTGCAGTAGGTAATACCTTCCCGCCCTCCATCCCCCTAGGCTTTTTCAGCTCCTTTTCCAGTGACGGAAATATCCGCTCCTCTCATATCCAGCCTCTTTTGGCCTGTGGTGGGAAAGAACTGGAAGGCGGGCGTCAGGGACCGTCCTTTTATACCGACATCTCCTGACGCAGGTCACCTGACATGAGGGCAGTCCCTCGCCAGGGACTGCTAGCTAGAAATTTTTCCATGGGGTCCTGCAGCCTGCCGACATCAGTCCTATATGTGTAATTACGTACTGCAAGAGCCTCTCTCGAAGATCTACTGTTACGGTAAGTTCTTACGTAACTGTACTTTTCACGCTGCTGTGTGACTCTGACTCACACCCTGTTTCTGCACTTGCCATCTCTCTCCCAGCTCATGTTCAGCATTATACAAAAAAACTGTTTCTGCGCTGGCTGGCTCGCTGTCTGTCAGTATCACTGACACAGCCTGTATTAATCTGTACTAAAGACAAGTAGTGGTTTTGCCCTCGATATTTCCGGCTTTCACATGCTCAGTTTCTGTAGTAAAGAAAAACACTTATTCTGCTTGCTCCCAGTCATAAAAAAAATGCTGTTCACCAGGGTTTTAAATAATTGATTAGAAGTTTTTTTCTTGGGACAATACTAACTGTACAGAAAGCATTTATATAGGTTTTCTAGAAGTGTTATGTTTGTTAAACAGAGTGAGGCAAGTGCTATGCATTTTCACAATGTTTTAGAACTTTTATGAGCAAAACGCTAATCAATTTTTAGCATTAAATAAAACCCTGGTTCACTCCTGTATCCAGCCCACTCTGCTAACACTAAGTAATAAGCACTCTTCACTGCCTTTGTCTTCGACTACTCTTCCTCTGTGTCATCCTAACAGGCACTGACACACTGAAATGATGAAAATATAGGCAATAAAGAAAAGTATATTGGGTTGAGGGCATAATACAGCACAAAAAATCTTTACTGTTCTTCTGTGTGGACTATTTTAACTTAAGGAGGAAGGATATTTTAACAAAATAAAATTTAAAAGCTAAAAATTTAGTATTTTCAGGACTTTTCTTTATCTCTAAAAAGGACATTGTATAATCGCAGTAATCCCCTCCAGGATGTATGTTATACTGGCATTTACTCACGCCTTGTGTGAATTTGTCCACTCAGCCTGCAGCCTCGTGACCAAACCACGCAAGGTGTGAGTAAATCCCAGTATAACCCACACCCTGTCATGGATTATTGCTTAATTGAAATCTTTGCAATTTGTGCTGTTTTTTTTTTTCTCTCCCAACAAAAGTAACTCTAGCATGAAGGTTTGTTTCTACATCAGTATTCTCTACTTTGTCATTCCTGTTTTAAATTTAAATTGACAGGCTTGTTTTTTCTTCACAAATGGTTTCTTTGTGAAGGTTTGTGTGGAGGCCTCTCTGCCGACTTTGATGGATTAACATTAAGGGTGTACAGTAAATATAAACCAGTTTATCCGTATTTGGTCTGCTTTACCTTAGCCTGGTGCCTAAGGTAAGTCTTGGGTACTTTTTCTTTTTTCAGCAGTCAGTCCCCCCCAATGTCGACCTGCAGCTTGGTGTGCTCCTTTAAATAGCTTATTGTGGTGGTATTTTGAATGTTGTAATTCTGACAGTGAGGTGGCTGTTCTGTAATTTTAAAGTCTGGATTTGTGTAAACTAGTGTTCGCTCCGAGCTTTATTTTTTGCATTGTTTTTAACTGCCTCAGTCAAGCGCCGTGTGCATCTTTTCTTTGACGCTGCTGCTGGCGCTCACTTGTTCTTATGTACCTGTGTAACCCCCCCCCCCCCAACACTACTTTACACAGTTAGCTGCTACCCCTGGCATCCATAACTGGGCACAGACACTTAGAACACATATTAGAAATGGCACCGTCCTAGCTTTGGGAATGTATACCAGGCTCAGTACTCTAGAGATCAAGGGTAGAGTTGTACAAAAGCAATATGACCTATTTGGTATTTATAAAAAACAGGTCCTGGGGAGAGAACATTTCGTTAGGGCTATGCTAGACCGAACTTCTGAAGGGGTACCCAGTA
The DNA here is from genome assembly GCA_016271365.2 of Neoceratodus forsteri. Lineage (NCBI taxonomy): Eukaryota > Metazoa > Chordata > Ceratodontiformes > Ceratodontidae > Neoceratodus > Neoceratodus forsteri. The sequence goes on from CM057449.1 coordinate 1,738,827,622, forward strand.
ACTCCACACAGAAAGCAATAACGTAACTGCCCAGACCATAGTTGGGTTTCTAGAGTGTGACTTTATTAGAAAAGATGTTCTCTAAAACAAGGGTTGACCCCTAGGGTTTACACATCGTGGCACTAGGAACTTGCAGAACAATAGATTGACTGTATCTAACAGAAAACTCTTTGTATTCCCACACTGTAGGACATAGAACATCTTGCACTTGTATTCCCACATTTCGTAGGATATAGGACTCTTCTTCCAGTGGCACTGGCCACAACTGAAAACACATTTACTAACAGGATACTTGCACTTTGTTTCCCACATGTCGTAGGACATTGAACATTTATTCTAGTGGCACTGGCCACAACTGAACACATTTTGCTAAGAACTAGCACAACCCACTTCAGGAGGTAAAATTCTCTTCAGACATTGGCCCTATGTCTAAAGTAACCAGGTGCCCTTACTGAACCTGTAGTCCTGAACTGGTCTGCTCACCCTTTGCTCCCAAATCCATAGTCAGCCATTCTTTCAGAGTTACACCTTAAACATTTGAAAATACACTTTGGAAGATGCTTATTGAATGAAACTTTGGCATCCAGCATTCGAATCACTACACTGGTAGTGGAAAAACTAAAGTCCCGAGCAGTGTGATATAGACATACCTCTAGATATCACACACTTCAGCCAACTTTAAATTAGTCTCACACTTCTGAATTTCCCAGAAAAGTTGTGCATTTCCCTTTTAACCAGAGAACACAACAGCCCAGGTACTGCTTCCTTTAGCAGAAGTCAGATAATACTCACCATTAGACATTTCGGGTAGCTTCAAAACAACCTGGATCAAAAAGGGGATTGCCCCTAGGGTCCATACACTAGCAGTCATTTTCACCCCTCCAGGCATGAAAAATTAGGAGATCCTGCTGTAGACAACTGTTTCTACTGCTTCTCTTGGCAAACTGGAAAATTTAATGACTAGGGTGAGAATGCAAGGCCCTCAACTCTGAGCCTTCAGCTGAGCAGTTCTCACTTCTCCAACTTCAAGCTGCTGACTCCACTACTGACTGACACTCACTCACCGCAAACATTCTAAATTCCTTCTCATAGCTGGCTAAGGCTTATGCTGCTGTGAGGGTTCCAAATGAGCTCATCACTTCCATCTCAGCTGAAGCCAAGTAAACAGCAGAGTGAGCAGGTGAAAACCCATTTAACTAGTTAGTCACCAGCTGCCTCTCCCTGCCTAGCACTGATACAGAGGATTCTAGTAACCTCAGGGACTGGTTGGTTATAGCTGCATCATTTTTGTAGTGTTGCACGTGTCTTTACACTGCTGTGTCATGTTTTATTACATAGTTGCATTGAGTAAAAAAATACTGAGCCCTTCCACTTTTTTCTCCTGGTTTTGGCATAATCCTGTGAATGTTTACTCATTTCTCTCCTGAATACAGTATTTAAAGGCAGTGGTACTTATTGAGTGGGAACCATTATTGTTAAAACTGTGCTGTTTAGCACTATGATTTTTGCAGACCCTCTTCTTTTAAAAAGTGTAATATATGCTCGGAAAGTATGAGGAAGTCTACTTATGGTGCTTTCGGCCAATTTTGTACCAGTAAGGCCAATGCTGTGTTTTCAGCTCCTAAACCCCAAGTCCACTGATGGTGCAGGAGAGGTTACATTTGGTTTTCTGCTTGAAATGACTTACCCCTCCTGCATGTCAATGACTGTACCCCCACTGTGAGTACTGACTGCTACATATGCAAGCTTAACTGCCAGAATGTTACCCCTACTCATTTTTTTGTTTTGTTTTATTTTACTTCCCAAGGTACATGTCTCTCCAAAACATAGCTGGTTCATGTTGTTTGGATGCTGGAAACTTTAATAAAGATTTAATGTAAAAAAAAAAAAAGAATGTTACCCCTACTCATACTGTGGTTTCACACTTTAGAGGTTGAGAGTTAATTTATTTGTGAAAGTTCGAGAACACAAACATGCAACTCATGGATAGGCATCGGGGATGAAAAAACAATGCAGTGGCATAAGATGCATGCATTGTTTATATATATATATTTTTTTTTTAATGTATTCATTTTCAGCTGTGTTTCAGTGTGAGCAACATTCCTGTGGAGCAGGGACAGGGTTTTGTCAGGACTCCTATATTCTACCCTACTAATCTGTTAGTCTGTGAAACAGAAAAAAAAGGGCTCAGTTTTGGACAGCTTTACATTGAGAAGCAAATATTAAAATATTCCTTTTAAAATGTATTGAGTATCCTTTGAAACAATGCACACAAGCTGCTGCCAACAGGTAGCATTTCTGTAGATTTGCAGGGGTGTGGGCCCATGCCCAGCAGAAACCATTGACCATTCAGAGCTGCTGCTGGGATCAGATGTTTAAAACATTTATACATGCAAGCCAGTTTGTCTGTCAAGTTTTAAAACAGGTTTGTTTTGCAGAATAAATGGCAGCCAACATCTCCAAGAAAATCATCAAAATGTAGCATGACTAAATTATGGGTCTGTCTCCACAAATTCTGGGAAGTCAGTGTTGCATTCATCTAGAGCAACCCCTGGGGTACAGAAAAAGTTGTAATCATGTGCCACCGTTATACAGTATGTAGATGCTCCAGTATGTCAGTATTCAATCATTCATATGCAGTGTTAGTGGCTCAGCAGCTTGCACACTCACCTCTGAGGCTGGCTGTTTTGAAAGTTGTGGGTTCTTCTAGCTCGACACAAGCAACTTACGGTAAATCCTCATACTGACACTATAGTGCAGCATGGTGGGTGGTACAGCATTCCTTAGGGGCTGTCTTTTGGATGAGACAGAAAAACCAAGGTCCCGTCGGCCTGTTATGGAGGTTCAGGTGAATGTTAAAGATCTCATGGAGGATAGAATCAGTAGTTACTGATGTATGGGTTTTTTATAATTGTAATAATCAATGCATTGCATGTGCTTTCCTAACCTTTAACTTAATTGCTTTATGCAGGTTAATATCAACTACATGGCACACTGTAAAGTTTCTGCTTGTTTGTTGTTAATCCAATGATTTCTTTCATGTACTGTTCATGTTAATGGATAAGAAATGTTCTATGCATTGTTGAATTGTATAGTGCTTTTCGAAATTTAAATAAAAATTATTATGGGGAAAAAAGATCTCATGGTGCTTCTCTAAAAGAGTAGGAGGAGAATTTCTCAAGTATCCTTGCCAGATTGCCTCATTAACTAAAAATATCTCCACCAGTTTAACCTGATTCAGTAAGTTAGGTTACATTTCTATATCCCCACTACCACCACCACTCCCAGACCGAGGCTGAAAATAGGCAAACTTGCCTAGCGCACCTTTCCCCATCAACAGTAAGTACATAAATGACATCATCAATCAGTCAGTCAATCAATTCTTTAGAAGAGCAGTGAATGTTGCACTTGGCACATTGTGCTGAAACTGGCAAAAACAACAGTATTGGAGTTAAAGGCTTGCAACAGTGGGACTATATGTAATTAAAACTTCTTATTGAATTCCAAAAGCAGCTTTGAAAGTACTATGTTGCTTTCTTCATATTTACTTTTGGGGGCCCCAAGTGAAGGACGGTACGGTGTTCACTCCAAAAGATAATGTACAGTTACAAGTAAATGGAATATCAGTTAGATAAAATCATGTTCTTGCTTGAAGTCCAGTAAACAGTAACTGGAACAAGCTGGCATACTGTAAATTTTAAGCTTGGTAGTCTGTACAATTTGTTTCAGATATCTTCATCCACACAGTGCAGACATATGTCAGTTTACAGACAGAGGAGGCAGTATTTTATAGTGGTTTAAGTCACTGAGCTGCAAACCTGGAGACCTGGGTTTGAATCCAGTCAACCCCCACTTACATAATGTGTGACCCTGAACAAGTAACTAACTTCCTTGTGCTCCAGGTCACACCTGGAACTCAAGTTCGGCTTAGTGTGCTTTTCCTTGTTAAACAATTTTCCCTTCCCGTATTGAAAATCATTTAAACAATTTATTTCAATATAAAGTACAGTTACGTAAGAACTTACCGTAACAGTAGATCTTAGAGAACAGCTCTTGCAGCAGGTTACACCATTAGGACTGAAGCCGGCAGGCGCCAGGACCCCGGAGATCTTTTCTAGCTAGCTATCTTCAGCGGGGACCACCCCCGACGTCGGCCCGCCTCCGACGTCAGGCGTGGTATAAGAGGAGGCGGTCCCGCCAGAATCCCCAGTTCTCCCGGAGATTCCCTGCCAGAGGTGTCAATAGCCGGTGAGACCGAGGATCCAACGTCAGAAGGCAAAAAACGGAGTGCGAAAGAACTCCCAATAGGAAAGTAGGAAATTCCTTTCCGAAGAAAGAACCGACTCATACGCTCGTCCAACCATGCAGATGAAAATGAATTCCTGTTGTCTGAACTGTCAGACTGGCTGGTTGAAATACCTACTATCTATTTCTCCTTTACTCCTCTATTCTAGAGGAGGAACGCGAGTGAAGAACTCCTCCAAGGGGGAAACGGCGGGCGGAAAGGTACCTGCTGCAAGAGCTGTTCTCGAAGATCTACTGTTATGGTAAGTTCTTACGTAACTGTACTATCTTACTTTGAGATACAGCTCTTGCAGCAGGTTACACCATTAGGACTGATTCCCAAGCAGTAAGGCTTGATCCCTTCACACCGGGAGGAGGAAATAAAAAGGATAATGCCAAGGAGCAGCCACCCAGCCTTGGTTCAGGACGGAGGCCCTGTAGCACTGCCTAGCGAAACCGGCTCTTCGCCTGGAGGATATCCAGACTGTAATGCCTGATAAAAGTATGCACAGAATTCCAAGTAGCTGCAGCGCAGATAGAAGAGGTTGACACATTTTGAGAGCTGCAAAGAGGTGGCTACGCCCTGGTAGAATGTCCCCGGACGGGACCCGGGAAGGGCTTTTGCTTGGACTGATAGCAGTAAGAGATACATGGCACGAGCCAGCGGGATAAGGATTGCTTAGACACTGGCTGGCCTCTCATTCTCTGTGCAAAGGACACAAAAAGTTGCTCCGAAGTCCTGAAAGACTTAGTTCTATTGAGGTAATACCTCAGGCTGCGGTGAACATCAAGCGTATGAAGCAAAGCCTCTCCCCTGTTGGAATAGTTCTGGAAGTAGACCGGAAGGTCCATATCCTGATTTAAGGTCAGAGCTGAAACCACTTTAGGCAAAAACTTAGGATTCGTTCTCAGAGACACTCTGTCTCGGTGAAAAACCAAATAAGGCTCCTTACACATCAGGGCATGAAGCTCAGAAATCCTTCTGGCTGAAGTAACTGCAACTAAAAACAACGTCTTCCAAGACAGAAAACGTAGCTCGCATTCCGCAGCTGGTTCAGAGGGAGGGAGCGTAAGCTGCTCCAAAACAAAAAGGAGATCCCATGGAGGAATCGGGTCTTTAATAGGAGGCCTAAGGTGCAGCACCCCTCTCAGGAACTCCCGAGAAGCATCCAGTTGAGCAATGGTGCGTTGGCCCACCGGCTGGTGATAAGCCGAAATAGCACAGAGGTGAACTTTGATAGAGGAGTAGGCTAGCCCCGAGTGAAAAAGGGAAAGGAGGTAGTCCAAGACTGCCCCCACAGGACAACCTAACGGGGAAAGATCACGAGCCCGTGACCAAAGGCAAAATCTACGCCATTTCATGGCGGCAGTACTTAGTAGTCGGTTTTTGGCGGAGAGTACCTCTGCCACCTCCAAGTAGACCCCGTGTCGCATAATGGCTACTGCCTCTAGGAGCCAGGCGGCAGGTTCAGAGACCGCAGGATCCGGATGTAATAAAGACCCTTGCTCCTGAGACAGAAGGTGAGAACTGCGTGGCAATGGGAGCGGAGGTTCCCTGCCAGCTGTGCCAGCCAAGGGAACCAGATTTGTCTGGGCCAAAATGGGGCCACCAGAATCACTCCGCGATGCTCCTCACGCAGTTTGAGCAGAACTCTCTGGATCAACGGGAAAGGAGGAAAGGCGAGAGAACCTGTTCTCCCAGGAGATGGACAACGCTGGCCTCGCCAGAAAACTCCAGGCCCTGGATCTAGCGAGCAGAAATTGGGCAGTTTTGCGTTGGATGGGGATGCAAATAGGTCTAACTCTGGGGTTCCCCATCGAAGGAACAGGTCCTCTGCTACCTCCTGAAGAAGTTCCCACTCGTGGACTCTGGCCTGAGAGCGACTCAGGCCGTCCGCAATCGTGTTGTCCACACCGGGAACGTGTACCGCGACTAGACTTGCGCCGTGTCCGATTACCCAATCCCACACTCTCATGGCCTCCCTGCAGAGGGGATAAGAGTGTGCGCCTCCCTGCTTGTTGAGGTAATACATCACCGCCGTGTTGTCCGTTTGAAGCAGGATGGTACACGGTGGGATCATGGACTGGAAAGCCCGGAGAGCATAGAGAACCGCCCTCATCTCCAAAACATTGATGTGCAGATGAGCTTCCAGCGGACTCCAAATGCCCTGAGACTTCACCCCATCCAGGTGAGCTCCCCACCCGAGACCTGAAGCGTCCGTGGTGATTGTAATCTCTGGGGACGGCGCTGCAAACGGGACGCCCTTGGAGAGCGACCCGGGGGCTAACCACCATTGCCAGTCCTGAATCACCCTTTTTGTGATTCTGACCGGATGCTGCAGATGGTCTTGCCTCTGGTCCCACTGCGCCTTGAGCATCCACTGCGTTACGCACATGTGGAGCCGTGTGAGAGGGACCGTGGGAATGGCCGCAGCCATGTGACCGAGCAAGCGAAGGACCAACCTGGCCGGAGCGGTCTGATTCGCTGATAGGTCCTCTATGAGGGACCTGATGCGTTCCGCCCTGTCGCCTGGGAGGAAGGCCCTCCCCTGGACCGTGTCCAGAACTGCGCCTATGAACTGCAGGTTCTGCGACGGTACCAAGACCGACTTCTCCTGGTTTATCAAAATCCCGAGCGATCTGAACAGGACCCGAGTGTCCTGGATCGCCTGCAGAAGAGCCTCTCTGGAGGCGGCCATGAGAAGCCAATCGTCGAGGTACGGGAACACATAGTGGCCCTTCCTCCTTAGAGCAGCTGCCACGACCGCCATGCACTTGGTGAAAACCCTTGGAGCGGATGACAGTCCGAAGGGAAGAGCTCGGAATTGGAAATGGTGGCCTAAGAACTCGAAGCGCAGGAACCTCTGATGCGCCTGAGCTATGGGGATGTGCAGGTAGGCATCCTGCATGTCTAAGGACGCTAAATAGGCACCTTGTTTTAGCATGGGAATGAGACCCGGAAGGGTCACCATGCGAAACCTCTTGTAAGTGACCGACAGGTTGAGGTCGCTTAAGTCCAGAATTGGACGGAGGTCCCCTGTCTTTTTGGGAACCAGGAAGAAGTGAGAATAATACCCTAGTCCTCTCTGGTTTCCTGGGACAGGTTGAATTGCTCCCTTGTCCAAGAGAGCGATCACCTCTTGCCAAATCAAGTCGCGGCGCTGACCCGAATAACGGGAGAGCAGAGGAGACCTTGAGGGTGGACGTTCTTCGAATTCTAAAAAGTGGCCTTTGCTGACCAATTGAAGAACCCACCTGTCGGTGGTTATTACTTGCCAACCCGATAGGAATCAGGCAATGCGACCCCCGACCGAAACGTCCCGTTGATCCTGAGGGGCGGGGGCCGGAAAGGAGTCATGCTGTGGCGGCTGAGGGGCCCGCCGGCTGGGTAGCCCTGGGAGGACGTTGACCTCTGCCAGCGGGCTGCTTCCCCTGGGATCTTCGGAAGCCAGAGCCCCTATGTTGTGTGGCGGAACGGGGCTGTTGCCTCTGAGTCCGCCTGATTTAAAGCTGCCTTGGCTCCCACGAGCGAGCCAGGCTCGCTGGTACATCGCCTGACTGTCCGGACCGCTTTTCCAGTTTTTGCAGTTTGTAATTATACGTTCTGACGGATTACCAAACACCACCTCACCTTCAAAGGTAGCGTCCAAAATGTTTTTCTGGACGTCTGGGGTGAAACCAGAGACACAAAGCCATGAGTGTCTCCAAAGGCACATGCCTGAAGCAGCCGCCCTGGCTGACAAGTCCGCAGAATCATACGCGGCTCTTAGTACTTGGGTTCCCACGTCTGAACCCGTCTGGAAGAGCTGAAGCATCTCCTCCTTCTGCTCACCGTCCGGCAGCTTCTCAGCCGCCTCTAGCCCCTGTTCCCACAGAGCGTTCTGGAACTGAACCATGTGGGTGAGATAGTTCGGGGACCTGATAGCGCAAGTCGCGGAAGCGTAAGTGCGCCTCCCCAGAGCGTCCAGCTGTTTGGATTCTGGGTCCGGTGGCAGAGCACTCAAATGCTGCGGTCTCTGGGACCGATCATGAGAGGCAGTAATGACCAGGGAGTCAGCCAGAGGTTGTTGAGATAGGTACTGGTCCCCAGGGCCCTGTACAGCTCCATCCGCCTTCGGCACCGCTGGGAGCGAAGAGGACGCTTTCCACGCAGCCTTGGTGACGTCCACAAAAGTGTCCACCAAGGGTGGCACCACCACAGGCTTAGGTCCTTCTGCCAAGATACTTTGCCAGGCGTAGTCTTTCGGGTCAAGTTCCTGTGCTTCCCAACCCATGTTCTCCTGGATATGTCTAAGGATATCCATGAAGGATGGATCGTCTGGAGGAGACCTTGGAGTCTCATGTGGGTCCAGCGAGGAAGCGGGACGGAGATGGAGATCTGGAAGAAAATTAAGAAGATCCCGTAGCCTCCGATGACGGCGACCGACGTCGCCGCCTGGATCTCTTGGGACTGGGCGACCCGGAGGACGACGATCTGGACGGAGGTCTCCTTCTAGAATGCCTGCCCCTGGGAGGAGTCACAGGCTCCCTGGGGACGGAATGGTCAGCCGACCTCACAGGTGAAGGTGGGGCCGGTGAGAAACCACAGGAGGAGGAGGTGGAGGAGGAAGGACTGGGGGTACCACATCCTTCCTGATAGTAGCCCACCAGTAAGAAAACAGGTCCTTCACCTCGCCAAGGACAGTCCCGACGCCGGCTCCGAGGACGAGGACGGACGCGGGTCGCGGCAGCACCAGGGGACCTCGGGCGGTGGCGAGGGACCCGGGAGACTCCTCGTGGCGGGAGCGCCCGCCTGGACATAGGACAGGCGAATCCTCCTCGATGGGGACTCCTGTCCGACCGGCGCCGGGGCGCAGGAGCCCCAGCCAGCGTCATGGACGGCGGTCCCCACCGACGTCCGATCGCGATAAGTGGCCGACGACGGCCGACCCGACGTCAGCGCTCGGAGGAACGCTGATGACGACCGACGGGCGGTCTGGCCGACGCCGATCCACCGGCTTCCTCAGCAGTGTGAGCTCTAAGGTCTTCCGGGGGGGAAGAGAGGAAGACCGGGCGTCGGGCCCGAGGGGCGGGAGCCCGACTTGTGGTGGTGGTGGTGGCGTTCCCCCGACTTCGCCAAGGCCTTCTGGGCTGAAGACGACGGCCTGGCGGTAGAGGCCTGAGCAGGGTGTGCAGCGGGGGCCGCAGCCGGGAGCGAAGTCCTGGCAGGCAAGCGGTCCGAGCGAGACCCGGAGCTCCGAGACTCGGAGGCCCGAACCGGCGACCGGGCAGGATCCTTGGACCTCTTCTTCTTTTCCGCATGCCGGTGCGTCGAATCTTCCTTGGAGGCCATCGCTCGAAGTTTTTCCTCTAGAAGAAAAGCTTGAAGGCCTTCGCCGCGGATTCTGGTGTGGCTATTGAACCCCTGGCAGAGGGAGCAGGCCTGGATCGTGGTCCGGCCTAGACACCTGATGCACGCGAGGCGGGTCTCAAAAGGTATCTGCTTGCCGCAAGCACACTTGGAAGAATGCCCGGTCGGAGAGGACATCAGACACGATCTTGATTGAAGAGAAAATCTTCCACAGAAGAATCGAAAACTCAATTTTTGAAAACCACGCGACGCGTAGCAAGAACTTTACGGAGGTGAAGCATGCACTTCGACGGTGGGAAAGAACTGAGGATTCTGGCGGACCGCCCTCTTATACCACACCTGACGCCGGAGGCGGCCGACGTCAATGGTCCTCGAAGATAGCTAGCTAGAAAAGATCTCCTCAATCCTGGCTTCCGCCGGCTTCAGTCCTAATGGTGTAACCTGCTGCAAGAGCTGTATCTCAAGTAAGATCTTGTAGTGCTGGCATTGTAGTAGCCATTGAGATGTGGTTTATGACTTCCATGGCCACAGGAAGGTGGCTGTAGCAGTGGGATGCAGCAGCAGTATGCAGTAAAGGATTTTTTTTTTCAGATGGCCAGTTCTTGGCTCTTGTAGTGAACACGGTGTTCTTGGACTTTTGCGATCTCAATATGTACATCCTGTAAGAGAGGAGAGTGAGATTTGTCATTATAGAGACCTGCAAGTACCTAACAGGGGTAAACTGTGCAGGAGGGGAGCTTCTTGCAAATGAGAAAGAGTACCAGGGCATGTGATGAAGCTGGGGTGGGTGGGTGGGGTTAAGAGGGATTTGAGGAAGTACTACTTGACTGAAAGAGTTGCAGACGCCTGGAACAGACTGCTAGCAGAAGCGATAGAGGTAAAAACAGTAGGGGGCTTCAAGCATATGTGGGATAGACAGAGGAGAATATTAGTGAATAGACAGGAAGGAGGGAGGGTCATCAGAGATCAGTTAGGGTCTGCGGAGACAAACTAGTCAGGGACCATCTGGGCAGATCGGGTGGGCCAAGCAGTCTTTTTCTGATGACAGATTCTGTGTTCTGTGTTTCTGTGTTGCTGCCTCTGGTAGTATTTTTACTAGTTTCCTGCTTTACTTCCACAGATCCTTTCCCCATTAGGGCGTAATTAGTGAAGCTTTAAGTGATCTTACTAAAGCTGTACAGCTACGCCCTCTGCTCGACTTTTTAGGCACAGAGGTACCTTCACTTTATTTCTGAGGTGAGTAAGTTTGCTGTATTATCTTCTGAAATTTTTGCAGGTGCAGTCTGTGAATGCTAGGAAAATGTGTTTAGTAAAATGAAGATGTATACATTTTCAGTCATATAATTAAACCACTTTGGAAATGAATCTTCAGGTAAAAAAAAAAATTCAAATCATTTCCCCTCTATAGTACCAAAAATCTGAATTTCTTTTGTTAACAAAATGTTAGTCACGTGAAAAAGTTTTTGTTATATTTAACACACTTTGACAGCAATATTGACCTGACTCCAAGCTTTTATTTTATTTAAAAAAAACGATGACATTAAGATCGTAACCTTAACTGTTCCAGAGTTCGCCCTCTTTCGAGACAATTTATTTGAAAAGTGCCACCAGGAGCCATAAGAGCAGGGAACTTAATTTGTTTTAATGATGACCCCTTTTAGGGTCCCTTGATGCTGCTGCTTTTTCCCGCCTGATATTAGTTTTAATAATTACTGATCAGTTGATATCAGTTGGGTGGAGGCCCTGCACTGAAACTTGTGCTGTGTGCTTCCAACAACTTCAGCTGATGCCTCCAGAGTCCCAGCCTCATCAGTTATTATAACAGCTGTCTATTGGTTAGAGCATTGGCTTGGGTAGGAGACCACAGATGCAAACACCACTTGATCCAAGTTGCTTACTGTGTGACCTTGGGCAAGTCACTCAGCCACCCCATTACGGAAATTGGTAGGAGCAGTACCCCACTAAAACGAGCTACTGCGCCTCAGCTGGGCTATTCTGGGTACATAGCTTGTATATACCCAAGAGAACTAAACACAACTGTACCTGCTGTACCGTCGACGTATTTGCTATAAGTTTGTGCTATATGCCACTGGAAAGGGAAGAGTCTCTGCTTTCCAACAATATATAGCCTGAAATCCTAGCAGACAAATGTGTATAGATATTATCTTCAAAATTTGCATAAACTGTTACAAATATATTATTGAATTGTCAGTTGCCCTCCTCTATATCATGAGTCTCAACCACTGCTTACACTGGTTGAGACTGAGTATCCTTACTAGCAGGGAAGTAAGAAGAAAGCAGCTGTGGCTGTTTGCTGTGTGTTGAACATTTTAAACATGTTAATGTTGCTGTCTGAGTGTTCTAAACATGTCAACTTATTTAACAGATAAAGAACCCAGTGCGCGCAAGCACCATATTACGCAGCAGGCATAGTCAGAAGCAAGTTTCAAAACAATTACAAAATCACACATACCCCCGTAATGCAATCATCATGGGCTGTATATGCAAATCACCACAAAATATTATGCTGGTTCAACTTTAAGCAGAAATGCATGGTACGCAGAACTGCATGCATTATGGGGGTATGTGTGATTTTGTAACTTATTTAACAGTTTAACAGTACCTGTGCAACCCCTGTTTCCAGCTGTGTGTAGCATGAACTTGTAGCATGCAGGGTTACAGAATGTATTGCAGAAATATTGTCCTGTAAAGTTGCATGGGTTCTGGTGGTGTGTTTTAAATTGATATGTTTGAATACAACATCAGCATACAGTATTTAAAGTTCAACAAATCCAATTTGAAACAATTTGATGATACTTGTGCAGCTTTATAGGACAGTATCTTGGGAACCATGAATGCTAGAAATGTTTTCAAAAGATACTGGTGGTTTTATATTAAGGAGAAGATCACATTTTTCTAGTTTATCCTGTATTTAACCAGGTGAAGATACCTTTGAATTTCTTTTGTTATATAGAAAGGTGTTCATCTTCCTAGGCTGACGGAGCGGCTGTTCATCCCTGTCCCCGCTGCCATCATATGGCTACACTGCCTCTCTCCTTCTGAGGGGGTAATTGCTCCACTGATCCCCTCCCCCCAACATCGGGTGGGGGAGGGCTGTTCCTCCATGACTGTCATCCAGAAGTCCCCCCTTTCCATCGAGCAGCAGGACTGCCATTGCACCTGGGCAGGGCTTCATCAAGCCTGATCCTCTCCATTTTCCTCCTGGTTTTCTCCCACTTTCCCAGAATTGAAGCATAGCAAATATGTACATGCTCTTGGAGGGGAACATGCTGTCTGAAACCGTGGATTCCTTCCATCCAGTCAGACGTCTGTCTGCCCCACCACCACCATGTAGCATCTGTGGTACCACCAGGCCTCCACCTGGTGGCAGCTATGAGCTGGAAATGCAAAACACCCTACCCAGGAAAGGAGAGCTGCCTGTTAGCTGTTCTCGCCGTCTCCTAGCCATTCCCCCCACTCCAGCCCGCTGCAGACCAAGCTCATTCTCAAACTCCGTTGCTGGAGTCACGCAAGGTAAGGAGCTTTATACACCTCAGCATTGGGGCGGTATGATCCCTTTGAAATTTTAAGTTTATTTTATAGGGCAATTTTGATCAAGATGGCAGCAAAGCATGTTTACAGGAAAATCCCATACAAATCATACAGAACACAATTATGGTATATGGTTACCACTTGTGCATGGATTTCCATCCTAAATAAAAAGCTGTTGTACTGCAGTTTAACTTGAACATTGTTGTACCCTTCGTTGCTAGAAGAGCTTTTAAATTAGAATGGAAACTCATGCCACCTGACATTTCTCTTACATTTTTCCCCACACACAGAACCCAGCCCCGCCTCGAAATACAGAAGCTGTAGATCTTTGAGGATATCTCTTTCATCAGGCCACACCTATGGATCTTACAGCCTCCAGGTGCTAGGACCACATGGAAACTTTTGCAAGCAGTCTGCCATGGGCTGCCCTCAATGATGTCATACATTAGCATGTACATAAATGTGGGCAGCCCCTCCTCTCCTCAGTTCTTTTCCCACCATCAAGTTAGACTCATTGGATCACTGAAGGAAATGCTGCTGAAATAGCTGCCTTTTTTGTTTTGCTACGTAAACAAGTAATCAGTTTTACAGGGATTTTTGATGACCTGTATGTCTTCGAAAGACCCATTGAAACTACTATGGTATTGTCAAAGTGGAGAAAAGATCTACACTGGTGACTCCAACATCTCTGTCTGCTGTCTAGGCCCAGACCACAACATGAAAGCCTGCAAAATCTGTCGAGGTTTCAATTTCGTGACCAGGCAACGCCATAAAGGGGTTCCTAGAGAAGCACCTCCTGAAACAGAAGGTGGCCACCATGGAGAGGGAGCTCCAGCAGAAGACTGCAGCATTGCCTGCCTAACCAGGTTGTCCAAATTCTGGGACAGGGTGTTAGGAATCACAAACACAAGCACGGAGATAAGGAGAGAGACTCCTCTGTGCATCCCAGATCGCCCCATTTGCTCTGCAGGTATGACCTCCTCAGTACCGTTGTCCATTCCGGTGGTGATGGTGCTCCCCTGAGACTGTTGACAACACCAAGATCGGGGCTTGGCACAAGTACTACCAGGCCTAGTACAGCTGGTATGTCGCAGTCGACTTTGGGGACTCAGCCTCCCTTGTGAACTCCACCAGTCACACTCGTCGACGATACAGTGCTGACGCTTCTGTGATTCTGTCATCTTTTTCAGATGTGATTGAGGCCTGCTACCTGGCCTCCTGGTTCAATCAATCAATTCTTTATTTAGCCAGGTGAGACACCATCGAGCAAAGCTCATTTTCAAGATGGATCTGGATATAAACAGTATACATCAAAGGACAGGACAAAAAAAAAAAAGCAAGTGAATACATTCAAAGAAATAATCAGGAAACATTTACAGAATCTATACAGTATTAACTTTTTTATATATCTCTATCTATCCATGGCACAATAGGTATTCAGGCGCTTGGGCCTAACCAAGGAGCAGTCTAAACTCAGTAGTATGAAGCTGGGCAAGGTCAAAACTATACCATACTATAATAGATAAACAGTAATATGAGTTAAGTATATGCTAAGACTATGTATACCATAGTTGTCAAGGATAGTTCAGTAGTAATGGCTCAAGTTAAAGGACAGAATAGGCCAAGTGGATCCAACTGGGAAGGAGTACAGATCAGGCAAACTTAGGGCTCGTAAGAACAATAGAGGTGACATTTAGGGTCCGGGTGTAGTTCGTGGTAAGAGGGTGACACCTAATAACAGAGATAGTTCAAACTTCAGCTTGCAGCTCAACACAAACCACAGAACAACTAAAGATCTGCCCACCCCGAAAGTGGCATATGAGTATGGAGGGACAATCATAAAGGACATCCTGTCTAGACGACTTGGGCATACTGAAGGGAAGAGCAGAGACTGGGTCAAATAGATGAGTGAGAGTTGATCAAGAGCTCCATCATGCAGAACTTGTTCCACACATACGCCTGGAGCATCAATTTAGTGAAAGCAGTTGCAAGAATCCTTCACACTTCGAGCATAAAGCATTTTAAAAGCAAGTAAACTGATAAGGTGGGTTAACTTTACTGTCTTTTGCAGGTTGCTCCAAAGTTGGGGCAATGCATGACTTATGGCTGCCCTTCCAAAGCATGTTTTTACCTTGGAAAATATTTGGTAGGATAAGGAAGGAACTCCTCAGGGCGTACCTGCCTATCGCAGAATTACCGGGAGACAGTCCAATATATATATTGAGCCAGTTTATTTAAGATAGCTCTGTATGTCCAGAATGCAGCATTTCTTTGCCTCCTGTATTTGAGAGAGATCACCAAACTTCTGGTTCCAGGGGGTCCATTGAGCCCTCTCTAACCCCACATTGATGCAGCAAGTAGACCCTTGCCACAGCCACCTCTTAGGACGCTGCCGACCCTTTCCTTCTCCCTATCAACCCACTCGATGATGAGTATGAATATAATCCTGATTTAATACTGCAGGATGAGGCTGAAGACTATGCTGAAAGCAACTATTACCATGGCACCAGCTGCACTGTCTCAACCTGCAGTGAGGACTCTGGTAAACACACCATGGTCTCCTTAAGTGGATCCCACTTTCCTCAGCATGATGGAGCAGTTGCAGGCTGCCATGGGCTTTGATCTGCAGGATCAGGACAATACTAAAAATAATTTAATAGAGTTCCTGAAATTGCTAGAATCTCCTGCCATTGTGGTGCCACCTCTGCTTCTTGCTTTAGAGGATTCCACCTTTGCTGCCTGGTACAAGCCAAATAAAATTCCAGCTGTACCAAGAAAGGCAGACAAAATGTACATGGTTCCTTCTCGGAAGTCATTTATATGCCACACAACCTGAAACGGACTCAGTGGTGATTAATTCTGCCCATGATAGGGCAAGGGCACCTAAGCACCTTAGTTCACTTCCTCCTGATAGAGTCCAGGAGGTTTGATTTCTTGGGCAAAAGTACATTTGCCTCAGTATCATTGGGCCTTCTCATTGCTAACTACCAGGCCCACCTGGTGAAGTACCGGAACACCCTCTGCGGGAAGGCCAAAGCAGCTGCATGACCCCTGCTGAAGAAGGATACCTTAAAGCAGGAGCTCTTGAAAACTTACAGCTGGGGCTGATGTGGGCAAGCATTTGCTCCGTACAGCCTATGATGTCTCAGATGCCTCTGCCATGGCTGTGGCCTCTGGCATCTGTCTCAGGAGATATTCTTGGCTTAGAGTGGCTGGCTTTGCAAATGATGTGCAACAATGCATTCTAAATGCCCCATTTTGAGGGCACAAGTTGTTTGGCCTTGGGGTCCAAGACATCCTATCAACTCTTCAAGCATCAGGCAGGACTCTAAAGTCTGTTCATTCCCTCTACCATACCCAGCCTAGGGGTAGGGGAAGGGGTCCCTTTTGTCCAGCTGGTGTCAGACAGAAGGGCAAGGGAGCAGGAGCCTTGCCAGTCCCCAGTACTAGCCCAGGTGCCCATTCAAAAGCCCCTAAAGGCAGTGGTGCAGGGGGGCTGCCCAAATTGGCTCCACCCGACTCCTTATACACCTCCAGCCACCTTTACCTGCAGGGGTGGTGGTATGGAGTTGTCTCCCCTCCACTTAAACCAGTGGAAGGAGGAGACTACAGATGCTTGGGTTCTGGAGATCATACAACAGGGTCATGCTCTGCAACTTCTGGACACACCTCCAGATCATCCCCCACTTGCAACCAACTACCCTCTGGAGCATCTACCTCTGCTGCTGGGCGAAGTGCAAACTTTACTTTAAAAGCAGGCCACAGAACATGTACCCTTTGAACAAAGGAATACGGGTTTTTACTCCCAGTACTTTCTTGTCCCAAAGTGGACAGGAAACCTAAGGCCTATTCTGGATCTTAGGGAGCTAAACTTCTTCATAGAGTACAAAAGTTCAGA
Source organism: Neoceratodus forsteri (assembly GCA_016271365.2). Taxonomy (NCBI): domain Eukaryota; kingdom Metazoa; phylum Chordata; order Ceratodontiformes; family Ceratodontidae; genus Neoceratodus; species Neoceratodus forsteri. The sequence continues at coordinate 1,738,844,706 of CM057449.1, forward strand.
ATGGTCACTCTGCAAGGCCTTCTCCCAACTGCTGCAAGTAGGGAGTTGGATATGTTCCCTCAGTATGAAGGATAATATCTCCATATAAAAATCCATAAGTCTCACAGAAAATACTTGAGGTTCCTATTTCAAGTGGAACATCACCAATTCAAAGTGTTGCCCTTTGGCTTGTCTTCTGCACCACAGGTCATTACCAATGCTTGGCAGTACTGGCAGCAGCCTTTTGCAGGGAAGGCCTCGATGTTTTTCCTTCCCTTTATGACTGGCTATTGAAAGCCCACTCCAGGAAACAGTTCCTGAAGACCTTGGCTCTAACCAGACATCTGTTTGATGCAGTTGGGTGACTATCAACATACCAAAATCATTGATCATTGTTGGCACCCTGCCAGTGACTGCAGTACTTAGGAGCAGTCTTGGACATGGTCCGTGTCTCAACTTTTCTGCCTCTGGCCAGGGCAGACAGTCTGGTTGCCCAAGCACAAGTAGTGCACAATAGCTGTTATGTCTTAGCAAGGATGTTCCTACATTTGCTGAGACTCATGGCAATAGCCAGTGTCACAGTACCACTGGTCAGACTGCATATCATGGATTCTCCAGTGCACCCTAAGAGTCCAGTGGGATCAGCTCACAGACAACTTAGAACAGATGGTTCTAGTCCGTCCCCTGTACACAAAGTGCTCAAGTGGTTGATGGAACCCAGCAATCTGTTAAAGGTGGTTCCATTCCTTATCCCTTCCTCTACAGATTCTTACCATTGATGTAGCCGAGGATGGGCTGGGGTGCACTTGGGCCCCTGTGGGCCTTGGCGCACATGGACTCTAGTGGGGAGCACGCTGGTATATCAGTGTTCTGAAATGTGGGCTGTTCTGTATAGACTCCAGGCTTTCCAGAACTACTTATCCACTGGTCCTGTAGTAATACAGAGACAATGTCAGTGTGATGCACTACATCAGCGAACAAGGGAGGACTCATTCAAATCCACTGTGCAGGGAAGTAGTCTCTGGCACATGATCTGGAAGTATCAGCAGTACATGTTCCAGGAGCCCAAAACATCTTGGTAGACAAGCTAAGCTAGTCATAGTCCAGGATGCATGAGAGGGAGTTGCTGACCTTAGTGGTAGATGACCTATTTGAAAGACGGGATCATCCAGAGTTGGACCTTTTTGTGTCCCCACACAACCCAAAACTGTCGCTTTTCTGCTTGCTGACTCCAGGGCTTGGAGTTTTCTGGTGAGACACCATTGTCCCTCTCTTTGAAAGGGAGGTTCCTATATGCCTTCCTCCCCATTCCTCTAATTCGGAGTACATCTCAAGCTGCAGATGGAGGGGCACCTCTGATACTCATTTTATGTTTTATAAACACATTTTAGTGATTAAGCAGCATTGTTTTTTTACTAAAAAAAGTTTGGCAGCACTCTCTCCAAAAAACACACACTCACAACAAATGTTTAGTAGTGTTTAAATTTAGTGAGAAACTTCGCTAGGTGCTCATACATTGCAGGTATAATGCTTTGGACTATTTTACAATGATAAACACACCACATTAAGAACAGTCTTACTTTGAGGTGTTTGAAATCTTTCCTGTCCTCATGTCTGCCTTGCGCCATATTATTCTTGGCTCAATTGCATATTCCACATATTCTTCATACCTTTATTTTTTTGTTTAATGGAGTATACTATCAACAGCACCATGGGACAGCTATGGGTACAACTTTTGCCCTGTCATTAGCGAATCTGTATGTGGCAGACTGGGAAAATAAGTTTATATGGGACAACACCATGAATAAATGGAGAGAGAAGATAATACTGTACTATGGGTTCACTTTATAGACGACATATTGTGCCTATGGGAAGTAACAGACCAGGAGCTAGCAGAATGTTTTGTATACATCAACAGCTGTGATACTAACCTTAGATTTACAGAGAAGCACAGTGTGAATGAGGTATACTGCCTTGATGTGCGTATCTTTAAGAAAGAGAACAGAATAGAGACATCACTGTTCAAAAAATCTATGGACAGGAATACATACGCTCTTGCACTGGAATAGCTGCCATCGCCATTTTCAAAAAAGAAATATATCGTATGGACAACTACTCAGGGTGAAAAGGAATTGCTCTGAGGAGAAAAAGGCAAGTAAATAAATAGCAGAGATGTGTAAAAGATTTTTTTTTTTTTTTTTTTTTTTTAATCAAGGGGCTATGATCCTGATATTCTAATAGATGCAGTTAAAAAAAAAAAAAAAAAACACAACAACAAGAGAATATAATCTGGTGAAAAAGGTTAGAGAAAGTAAAATAACTTATATCACCTACAGTAAAGATACAGAAAAAGTCAATGAAAATTGGAATATCTTAAAAGATGAACCTTGCATTGTGGAAGACATAGAAGAAAGTCTTAGAGTTACAAGAAAAAGAGGTCAAAACCTGAGAGCTATTTTGATGATGTTATTTCGAGGAACCAAAAGAAAATAGACCAGAGTGGATGCCACAAGCCCTAAAAGGGAATTTAAAATGCAGAAACTACATTCATTGCAATAACACCACGACTGTTAAAAACATTTACCCACCAAAGGAAGAGAGGAAATATGAGATAAATGGATTTATCTCATATAAACCCAGGAGTGGTGTACATGCTGACATGCCCCTCTGGAATGGCATATGTAGGCCAGATAAAACGGAACTAAAAAAAAAATAGGGGAGAAACAGCAATAAGGGTAAAAAATCAGGTATATACGGTGGCAAGACATTACGAAAAGAAATCATGGTTCACCAGCTTCTCTGAGATTTGTTGGGATCAAGTGGTACAGATGTCAAAAGAGGTGGTAACTTGAAAAGACTGCATGAGCAAAGGAAGTTTTGGATCAACGAATTGGAAACTATGGTCCCTAAAGGTCTAAATAGTTTTGTTGGGGACTGAACATTATATTGAAAAGAATGATAGCAGGAAGATTTCAGAAGCATTTATGATTATATTTAACCATCTCATATAACCGTGTTCACTCCGATTCCCTGTGGGTAGCTGCATTTTTCCTAACACTAAAACAGTACAGCACCTCTCTCCACCCTATACAGTAGTCACAAAAAAGAAAAAAACTACACAAACGGTAGATACCGACAATTTTTGGGTTGGTGGGTTGATAAAAGGAGGGCCCACTAGCCGGAGTCAGAACTAATTTTGGCCTAAAAAGAAGCTTGTATGTTTAATATGCCCACCCTCAAAATGACCATGCGATACGTTTCTGATTTTTCTGGTGAAGAAAACATTAAGCCTGGTAATCGGTTTAAATTAGACATGTTATACTGGCATCAGTGTATTCTGGAGGTGACTGCATGTTTTGAAATAGAAGACATAGGTCTCCAGTATTCTGTAGCACCCAGCGGCACAGTGCCATAAGAACCTCCACCAATGTGATAGTGACTACTCTATGTACAAAACATAACATATTGGCAATTTAAATAAAATTCAAAATTGAAATAAAAAGTTTAGCCTTCGGGTTGCACGACCCTTTAGTGCTCCTCCTAGATTGAGGGTGTGAGAAGTAGTGCATGTGGCATGGTTATGATTATATGTGAGACTGTATAAAAAGGACACCTGTGAGACTTATGACTAATAACCAAGGCAGTAGTAGATGAGAGAATGAACATAAAATACTTGTAAACCAGGTTATAGATGTGCATGACCAGCATTAAGAGTATGAGGAATGTTCCCTTTGTAACATAATGAATTAAAAGCAAGACCTCTTAAAAAATGGCATCACTAATAAAAAGTATACAGCTCAAAAAGCCGTAAATATGTACAGAAAATAAATCTTTTAGCTAGATGGCCAACCAAGGAACTAGAAGTATGCAACTGTGAACATTTTTTTTTTTTTAAATGTTTATCACTGATCACACACACTAATGGAATTGATTCACTTATAACAGTGTGCACAGTAAAAATGGTGGAGATGCAGGGTAACTATAGAAACCCCCGAAAAAGGATTAAAAGGAAAGATGTGAGGGATGTATCAGTTCTGAGGAAGACACCTTGTGCGTCAGAAATGTCAGCAAGTTTCTTCATGGATTTCCCATGTGCTATGGAACCTAAACTTTGCTGCTCCTAGAGCCATAGAGACGGTCAGAACACAACGCAGCAGGCCCAAAATGAAAATTTAAGTTTGTAAGAAATAAACTCACCCCTAGGCCAGTTGTATCAACATAAAGTATGAAGCATATGTGGAATAGGCAACTGAGCCAAGAATAATACAGCGCAAGGCAACTATGAGGACAGGAAATGTTTCAAACGCCTCAAAGTAAGACTGTTCTTTATGTGTTCGGAATACGACGCAAGGCATATCGGAGGATAGGAAAGGTCTCAAACGCCTCAGAGTAAGACTGTTCTTAATGTGGTGTGTTTATCGTTGTAAAAAGTCCAAAGCATTATACCTGCAATGTATGAGCACCTAGTGAAGTTTCTCACTAAATTCAAACACTACAAAACATTTATTCTAGGGACATGGATATGTTGTTTAATCCACACTGTCTGGCAGGTTCCTTGCTGCTTTAATTCTTGCCGGAAGGTCTTCAAGCTGGCTCCTCCCACCCACCCGGGTGGTAAAACCCTTGGCTCCGCCCCATGACGCCAGATCTTCCTTACTGCTTGGAAGCTCAGGTTCACTCCTTAGTGCTCTGTGTTTTAGGCCTGGATCCAAACTCTTCGGGTTTTCCGAAAATTATTTTAAAGTTTTCTAGACTACAGTCTTCATCTTCCCTCGCAGCTGCGATGGACAGATCCACTCCCGTCGGTGCCCTTGCGGGCAGAAGATGTCCCGGACCGATCCGCACTCCACGTGTGTTTACTGCCTGGGCCTTGCCCACGATCCACAGGCCTGCAACCTGTGCAAGTCCTTCTCTGCTTCGGTCTTAGAGGACCGTGCTGCCAGACTACAACTTGGATGTCCCGAGAAATGGTACCACCGTAAAGTCAAAGGAGGCCGTTGGCGGTGTCCACGGCTGCGGGCTCATGAGCAGCCGATCGCCTCGAGGAGAAGGTGGCCCAGGCCGCTTCATCTTCCTCCTCAGCTGCGGCATTTATCCTGCTCTTCTTGGGCTCCTCCTCCTCACCAAGGGAGAAGGGCCATCGGACATTCCAGTAGGTTGAAGAAAAAGAACAAAAGGTAAGTCCCACCATCGATGTTCGTGGGAGCGGGAGAGATCTCGTTCACCGGACCGTCGACTCTTGACTTCAGTTGAGGTTGCAGCTAAGGCCGCTGGCTTCACTGTGTCCCGTCAGGTCAGCCGGCTAAGACAACTGTCGAGCGGTTGAGGTTTCTCTCAACCTGGACGGTTTATCGACTGGAGAAGCTGACAACCCTTCTTCACCGTTCCCTGGTGGTAACCGAGACTTGCCCATGCCTCCTGCAGCCGGTGCCCGTAAAGGACCCTGAACCAGGGATGAGTGGGTTTCTTCCCCTTTTGACCTACCTCAGCGGTAACTTCAAGGTCTCGCAGTCCTCTTCCAGGTCGAGTAGATCCCGACCGACATCGGGGTCTCGGTCTTGCACCATGGAAAGCGGCGTCGCCGCTTGTCCTCTTCGGAGGATAGGCTCCGACGTAAGTTACACCGGCGCTACAAGAACATGATGTGGCAGCAACTTTTGCTGACCGGTAACAAGCCGACTCCATCGCCTTCTCCGGCAATTAAGTGGCTGTCACCGGAGTGACCGAAGCAACCCCTCGTGGTTATCGAGGAGCCAACCCCGGCATGGTTGTTCATGTGAAACTGGCTGCTCCACTCATTGTGGTTTAATCACCACCTCCTCAGCCGAAGACTGGGGCCCCAACCGAGGATTCTCGGTCGGGTCAGGGCTTGCCCCACAGGTTGTCGGTCACCCTCACTCCTGATCGACCTCGGCAGGTGGAGGGTGGCTCAGGCACTTGGCAGCTGTTTGCAGACTCCTCGGAGTCTGACGACTCCTCCATGTATTCCAGGCCCATTGACCTGGAATCTGCAGGGGGTCAGTCAGTGGACAAGAGCCCATCCTCATTCTTGGGTATACTTTGACTCACCTCAGAGTCCACTGGGATGCAGCTCGAACCCGTTCAGAAATGGGCCAGGTATCCCCTCATGGAGATACTGGACCGAGGAGATTCCCTTATGGAGGCCTTCCCTGTGGCCAAAGCCATTGTTGGCCCGGCCCTGGAGTTGTGGCAGCGACCTGCATCTTGTCCTGTGCCTTCGGCCAGGATGGCTCGTAGGTATACGGTCCCCACCGGTTCACTCTCCGGTTTCTCGGAGTACCCTTCTGCGGAGGGGCTGGTGACTGACAGTGTTTTCCAGTGTTCCGGGAACACTATGGACGTGGAGAAACCACTCGATAAAGAATACAAAAAGCTGGATTACTCTGGGCAGAAGGTTTATGCTGCTTCCTCCCTAGGCCTTTGACAGGCTAGCTCGGCTGTACTGATGGCACATTTCTAACACGCCCTTATGGGTTCCCTGGATGAGGTGATTCCTCATCTCCCGGCTGACCTTCAGACGATGGTCAAGCAGGTGCGGGATCAGGGAAGGGCGGTGGCTAAACAACAGCTTCAAACTTCTTTGGACATCGGTGACTCTTGTGCCCGGTTAGTAGCGGCCACAGTAGCCATGCGCCACAGAGCTTGGCTGTGGATCTCCACCTTCATGGCGGACACCCAGCACAAGCTGGCAGACGTTCCCTTCCTGGGCACCGACTTGTTCGGGCCAGGGGTGGAAGGCCATCTCCAGAGGATCAAGAAGTCCAATGCCACCTTGGACTCGGTCACATCTGTCCAGAAGGACAAAGGCCACCAGCAGCAGCGTAAACCCTTTCGCTCCTGCGGCATGTTCGGCCCAGCAACAGGGCCACCAGGCTCACACTAGGTGCCCTAAGGCCAAGTCTGCTGCATCCTCCAGTAGGAAGCCTGGAGGGAAGAGTTCAGGAGGTCCTTCAGCCGGCCTTTTCTCCAAGCCTCCCAGTGACGGGTTGAGGGGTATCGCTCCCAGCCTCGTCACTCCTCCCAGGGTTCCCCTGGTGGGGGGATGGCTCTGCCACTTCCTTTCCACCTGGTCCGCTATCATCAAGGACCGCTGGGTGCTAGAAGTGATCGGCAGGGGTCTGCCTCTGGAGTTCGAGCAGTTCCCTCCCTATCGAGCCATCGCCCCACGGGGGGTAATGGGGTCTGCAGCCTCTGTGTCGGCTTGTCAAGCCTACATTGTCCTGCTCCTCCAGCAGGAGGTAATCAGTGAGGTGGCAGACCCTCCTCCAGACCCAGAGTTTGTGTCCAGGTACTTCTTGGTCCCAAAACGGACAGGGGGCTGGCGCCCCATTCTTGACCTGCAGACCTGAACAAGTTCTAAGGCGCGCACCTTCAGAATGGTTACTCTGGCTCAAATCATTCTATCCTTGGAACTAGGCATGTGGTTCTGCTCTCTGGATCTCCAGGACGCGTTCTTTCACGTCCCAATCCATCCGTCTCATCAGCGATTCCTCCGCTTCAGAGCAGAGGGATCTCTTTATGAGTTCTGGGCCATGCCCTTCGGCCTCTCTCCAGCTCCCAGGGTCTTCAACAAATGCATGGCAGTGGTGACAGCATTCCTGCGGCACCGAGGGGTCCGGGTGTACCCTTACCTGGATGACTGGCTGATTGCAGCCCCCTCCAGGTTGGAGGTGGAGCGGTCCAGGGATCTGGCCCTCCAGGTCTGCTCTCAGATTGGCCTCCTCATCAACAAGGTCAAATCAGAACTCGTGCCATCGCAGGTGATTCAGTTCATCGGGGCAGAGCTCGACTCTCTGTGAGCCAGAGCTCGGCTCCCGGCTGACAGGGCTGAGGTCCTTTCGTCCTTTGCCCAATCATTTCTGGTTGAGCAATTGCGCCGTGCCCAGGACTTCCTGCGCCTTCTGGGCCTCATGGTGGCCTGCACCAGCGTGGTCCGTTGGGCCCGCTGGCATATGCGCCCCCTGCAATGGGGGCTGGCCAGCCAGTGGTCACAGCGCTCCAGTCCTCTGGACCAGCCAGTGACAGTGACCCAGAAGATGTGGGACAGCCTGCAGTAGTGGCTCGTCCCATCTCATCTGCAGGAGGGCATCCCATTTGTCCGCCCCGAGCCGACGGTCACACTAACGACCGACACCTCTCTGATGGGTTGGGGTGCCCATCTGGGGGATCTCCGGGCCCACGGCTTCTGGACCCCTCAGGAGTCTCGATGCCACATCAATCTGCTGGAGCTTCGAGTGGTTTGACTAGCCCTCACCGCCTTCTCTCTGTTTTGCGGGGTCAGGTGGTTCAGGTCCAGATGGACACCACCACGACCATGTACTGCCTCAACTGTCAGGGCAGGATGCACTCCTTGCCTCTGTGCAAGGAGGCTCTCCGCATCTGGTCTCGTGGTCAGCCTGAAAGCGGCTCTCCTAGCCATCCATGTGGCAGGAGCCTCCAACAGTCTGGCCAATGCCCTCAGCCAGACAGGCACTGGATCTCACGAGTGGTCACTCCTGCCGGAGGTAGTGCAAGAACTGTTCTTCCATTGGGGCACCCCTCAGGTGGACCTGTTCACCTCTAGGGAGAATGCGAAGCTGAGGATGTTTCACGCCCGCCCCTCTCAGCAGGGTTCGCTGCAGGGAATGCCTTCTCAGGCTGTAGACCCCAGGTCTCTTCTTCGCTTCCCTCCATTTCCCTTGATCCACAAGGTGCTTCTCAAGGCGAAGAGGGACAAGGTGCAGGTGATTCTGGTAGCCTCAGACAGGCCTCGCCAGTTCTGGTACCTAGATCTCCTTAGCCTCAGCTCCAGGCTCCCGAGGTGGCTTCCAGCCCACCCGGACCTGATCTCAGTAGACAACGGAAGGTTATCCATCTGGATTTTCAATCCCTGCACCAGACGGCCTGATTCATGAGCGGCTAGAGTTACAGGCCTTGGGTCTTTCCGACGAGGTCCTCAACGTCGTTGAGGCGTCCTGTAAGGAGTCGACCAGAAAATGCTACGCCTTCAAATGGAAGAGATTTTCCATTTGGTGTCAGGACAAGGGGTTGGACCCCTCTTCCTGCCCCTTGGCTAGTATTTTGGATTACCTGTGGTCCCTTTTTCAGCTAGGGCTCCGATAGACGACCCTCAGGGTGCACCTGGCAGCATCTCTGCTTACTGGGCATGGGCTGGCAAGCAGTAGGGTGGTGCAGGAGAAGGTGGTCGGGCACTTTTTCAAAGGCCTTGATCACATATCCCCTCCGGAGCGAGAACCTCCAACTCCGTGGATCTACTGCTGGTATTGGCTAAGCTCATGGGCAAGCCATTGAACCGATGCACAGGTTCGATGTCTCCCACGTCGTGGAAGACCACCTTCTTGGTGGCTATAACGCCAGCCAGAAGGATGGGAGAGCTCCAGGCGCCTTCCATCGATCCTCCTTATCTCATCTTCCACAGGGACAAGGTTGTCCTTCACTCCCACCGAAATTCCTTCCGAAGGTGGTGACGGAGTTTCACCGTAACCAGGTGTTGACTCTGTCAGTGTTCTACACCAGTCACACCTCAGAGGCTGAATATAGGATCCATACTTTGGACCCTAGAAGGCGCTCGCTATTATAAGGAGCTAAAAGCTGAAGTTCAGGGAGGTTCACCAGCTGTTTGTTACCCACGCTGAAGCTGCACCTAGCAGACCTGCAGCCAAGCGGACGATAAACAGGTGGGTCACCTCCTGCATAGATCTCTGCTATAGGTTGGCGGGCATGGAGCTCCCAAGGGATACAAGCTCATTCTACCGCCATACCGCTGCTTCAGTGGCTGCTACTAGGACGTCCCTATCCAGGAAATCTGCAGGGCTGCTACCTGGAAGTCAGCACACCTTTATTTCCCATTACCACATCAACCTAGAGTCACACGGGATGCTGGTTTTGAGACCTCAGTTCTTCAGTCCTTATTCCCCAAGTACATGTAGGGGGTGCAGGCCTTGCCTCCCTCCTCCCGGAGAAATGCTAGGAGTCTGCCAGACAGTGTGGATTGAACAACATATCCACGTCCCTAGAAATACAGGTTACTTACCTGTAACAGGAGTTGTATATGTTGTTCATCCACACGACCCACCCAGCCTCCCCGGCTTCGACGCGCAACCTGGCTTCCAGCGGGCTAGATCTGGCATCATGGGCGGAGCTGAGGGTTTTACCATGCGGGTGGGTGGGAGGAGCCAGCTTGAAGACCTTCCGGCAAGAATTAAAGCGGCAAGAAACCTGCCAGACAGTGTGGATGAACAACATATACCACTCCTAGAACTCCTGTTACAGGTGAGTAACCTGTATTTGTGAGTGCATGTTTCTTGGAGAGAGTGCTGCCGAATGTTTTTTTTTTTTTTTTAGTAAAAAAAACAATGCTGCTTGATCAAAATTCCCTTGGCTTGCAACTCCTAGTGGGCTCCGAATGAGGTTATGGTCAGAAGGGAAAATGGAGAAGACAAAGTAATTTAAAAGGATACCTCAGGTAGTGGCACTATAAACTAATTTTTTTGATTATATTTTATTGATTATTTAAGTTTTACAACATACAGTACATTTACAGTTACAGAACATATATACATACTAGTAACTACAGACATTAAACATAAGTGTGATTTCTTTAGGTAACTTAAGTTACGGGAGGACATACCATGGAGAATGCACATCTCTTGATTCTAGGGTATTTTGGTGGTTCTTATTCTTAGAATCAGAAAGGTGCTTACTTGGAGTCCTCCTAATAGTTTAGGTGTCTCCTACCTTATCACCAGGGGAGAGGGTTTCAATGCACCAATGCTGGGTCCTTTGTCATGGTGTATAGGAGCCAACGGTTCCATCTGTTTCTGCTGCTCTCCAGTTGGTCTCTAATTCTGTAGATCAAAATTTCAGATTTATAAATTGTGTTAATTATGAGCATCCAATTGGCCATAGTCGGAATTGTGTCAGTAAGCCATTTTTGAGTTATACTTTTCCCCATAGCAGCTATGCAAATACCCAATAAGTATCTAATGGCAGGGTCCTTAATTTCTTTAGGGTAGATAAAAAAAAAATAGTACCAATTCCCTAGTAAGCCCCAGTTGTGGCCTAAACATTTCTTGGAGTGCCACTTCCAAGTCCTTTATATAGGCCTCCAGTTTAGGGATAGATTGAGGGTACTGGAGCTTCATCTTCTGGAACTTAGAAGACTTAGAGGGGATATTTTGTTGATGTTTAAAATTGTGGAGGATAAATCATTATAGAATGAACTAGGATTGGTTATTAACCACAGAGAAGCAAGGCTCAAAAGCCATCAATTTCAGCTCATGCTCTAATCCTAAAGGACTTCTCAGACGAAGTTTTACAGTATATCCAACGTAGTATCACACATTGGAATACTCCACCAGCGCAGTTGTTGATATGGGTACTTTCAATTCTTTTAAATTAAGACTGGATAGTTATCTGATCAAAGACCAACTTTCTTGGGATCATTGACCCAGATGTGGGAGAAGTGCTCTGTGGGCCTATAGCCTTCTGCACTTCTAATACTCCTAGTATTCCCACATTGTGTGGAGATGATCAGCAAGTGGGCTTCAGATTGTCTCCAGCAATTGGCATTTGAGACTGTGTGCCTTTTAGTTGTTGAACTGGGTTATAAAGAATCAGATCAGGCACTTGCAGCTAAATTCTCCAGGACATCAATAGGGTCACCTTTATTTGCATTTTGACATCCGATTTCCCAACTTTTTTTCCTCACTTGTTCCCATTTTTAAAAGCACTGGATAAAGTGGTTATACTCAATTCTTGCAGTACTTTATATAGTCTGAAAATTATGTGTGGCTGCTCCAACCCCTGCATGAATCATCTCCAGCACTGGGTGTAGGGTGACTGGGTTGATTTTTCTCTTCAGTAAGCTGAGGAGATATGCTCTTGCTTGGAAATAGTGGAATTGCTCTGTGGTTGCTAAACCAAATTCCTGAATCAGCATTTGAAAAGATTTTACTCCTCCCTCCCATTAGGTGCTGTGGGGTTCCAATTCCTTATGATACCAAGTTCTGCATTCTTTGTCTAGGGCTGTGGGCTGAAAGTCTGGTTGTAGGTGGATGGGAGCAGCAGCATGTCAGTTTCTAGATGGCATTTTTGTACCCATTTTTTCCATGCTTGTAGGTGGACCAGCACGAAAGTAGATGTGCACTTATGAATGTTTTGTAACCCTTTACCATCCAGTATAGCTATCTCTGACGGGCCTTGTGTATCAACTCACTATGTGTGCCCATTGCTGTTCTGGGGCTTCCCTTAGCCAGCATATCACTGACTGCAGTTGGGCTGTTTCGTAATATAATTTTAAATCAGGCAATGCAAGTCCCCCATTTATTTTGGGTCTGGATAGGGTTGGTAATGCTATTCTAGGCATACATCCCTGCCAGAAAAAAATTGGTCAGCCATCTGTTCCATTTTTTCATGCCTCGGGGAGAAATCGGGATTGCTAGGTTCTGGAAAAAATATAAGAACCTTGGTAGTATGACCATCATACTTCTCAACCTCCTGCCTCATAAATCAGGGACAAGGTTTAAAAAAAAAAAAAACAATCGGAGACAAAGAACCAAAAATCGGGGACACATCTTCAGAATTGGTGATATTCTACCAGCTTCCTAAGTGGATAAGGGACTTGGTGTAAAATGCATTTTCTATGGAAGAACAAGTCTGTAACTTTAATGTCTGACATTATTTTGTGCTTACAACTCCCACTGTTTGATCATAGAAACAGTTTTTCGGAGGGACAGAGTAAAATGTTGAGGCAAAATCAGGGACAGTTGGGAGGTATGATGACCATCTTTATCACTGTCACCCTCTGTTCTAGGGTCAGTGGCAGAAGTGTCCACACCACCAGGTCTCTCTACAATTGCCTTTGCAGGGGTCCAAAGTTAGCTTCATACAGCTGTGCCACTCCTGGGGTGAGTTAGATCCCTAAGTATTTCAGCTGTGTGAGCTCACACCTGAAAGGTTATCTGGTTCTGACCTCCTCATCTGGCATACATTGAATTATCAATGCTTCTGTTTTCTTCTCATTTCATTTATACTCTACCAGTTCTCTGTATTGTTTTATTATTAACCACACTATGTGGAGCTCCTCTCATGGACTGGTGAGGTACAACATGATATTGTCTGCATATAGCGAGATGCGCTGCTCCTCATCCTCCTCTGGGCCCCTGTACCCAGTTAAGCTTGGGTGTGTGTGTGGATCTTGGCAATAACAGTTCAATGTATATGGCAAATAATAGTGGGGAGAGGAAAGTCCCTGCCTAGTTCCAATCTTCAGTTTGAATATGGATAAGAGATGGCTGTTTATTCTCACATGGGCCTCAGGGCCTGGTTAAAGTGGGTTATAACTTGAAAATTTTTTCTGGAAGCCCATGTGTAGCAATATCACTTGGAGAAAGGACCATGAAACCCTTTTTGAATGTGCTTCTCAGCATCCAAGCTGAGGGCAAGGAGGAGTATATTCTGTCTAATGGCCTGCTGTCTAATATTTAGTGTTCTTCTGATACAATGCGAGTTTGCCTAGCTCTAATAAAGCCCATCTGGTCTGGGTGGATCACTTCAGGAGCATCTGTTCTAATCTTTTAGCCATAATGGGTGCAGATATTTTGTAGTCTCTGTTTAGTACAGATATGGACCTATATCACTCACATCTGTCTTCTGGCTTGTCTGGTTTCGGTATTACTGAAATTGTTGCCAGATTCCAGGATGGGGAAATTGTGTGGCCTGCCAGTATCCAATTAGCTGTTTTTAATAATAATAATGGCTGTAGCTCAGGTGAGACTTTTTTGTAGAATTCAGAAGTCTATCCATCTGGACCGGAGCATTTGTCTGTCTCTAAGCGTCCTATGGCTTCAACCACCTCGGGGGTCCAAAGCCTGCTTTGGAGCATGTCCTGCATATGGGCTCTTATCTTAGGGTGCTTCAGGGGTTTAAAGGTCTCAAACAAGTATGTCGCAGAAGTGCTCCAAAAACACTGCCTTGTAGGTCAGGGGCTTACCTAAATAATGATGTGCTCTGTTTAACTCTGAAAGTACATTATCCCACAGTCGGTAGTTCCAAAACGTCCTGCCGACAGGTAAACAAACACCGAGCTCCTGTTTAAACCCCCCGCTGAAGTAGCTGCCTAAGATGGCACTATGTGCAGTGCGATTACATCATCTGAAGGACAGAGCCCGGAGAGATAATACAAGCTGAATGGGAGTTACAGAATAACCTGAAAACCTGCAGCGCTTCCTCCAAATCCTTTCCCTGTGTTGGTTTGAAATTGGTGGCTACACCTGCACAGGTAAAGGAGTTGGAGGGGAAGCGCTTCATTAAGGTTATTTCATACTTTAATGTTAACTCCCCATTCAGCCTGCATTATCGCCTCGGGGCTCTGTCACTCAGATAATGTTATTGCATTGCACGTAGCGGCCATCTTATGCAGCTGCTTCAGCGGGGGGTTTAAACAGGAGCTCGGGGTTTGTTTACGTGTCAGCAGGATGTTTTAGAACTACCGACTGTGGGATAATGTACTTTCAGAGTTAAACAGAGCGCATCATTATTTAGGTAAGCCCCCGACTTATGAGGCAATGTTTTTTGAAGAGCTTCTGCAACGTACTTGTTCATGTGTCCTTTAAGAAAATCATCCAAAGCCATAGGCACTGGTGGGGCATCTGCTTTATACAGGGTCTGGTAGTAGACTGTGAAGGCCTCTGCGTGGTGCAGTTTTGCATTTGGATGTTGTATTTTAGCCACAATAGCATGTTTCTGGTATCCCCGTATCTGATAGGCTAGCAGGCGCGCTGCCCTGGGACCTCCATCGTAGTATTTTTGTCTCAGATATCTGAGGGCTCTCTCTGTTTGTTCGATTACTGTATCATCCATTTGTGTTTTTATTTTCTGAATTTGTGAGGGGTCTGCCAGTGTGTCTTGCTGGTGCTGTAAGAATTTCAAGGTGGCATTTAGGTCATCCCTATGGGCTCTTTTTTTTGTTCTTGTGTGCCGCGTTGCTAATTAAATGGCCTCTCAGCACTGCTTTGACAGTATCCCGTAAATATAGTGGGTTTTGTGTCCGGAAGATCATTCAGGTGAGCTATTTCCTTAATCTGGCCCCGGCCTTTGTCTTGGAATTCCTCATCTGTGAGATAAAAGGAGTCAAGTCTCCAGAGTGTCTTCCTATGATGCGTATTAAGGTCTGTTGTGACTGTTAGGGTTGCATGATCTGAGTATAATATTGGGCCTATATTACATGTGGCTACCCTCCATATGCCCTCTATTTTGTAAATATGTAGTCTGTTCTACTGTATGTTTGTGTGGAATGACTAATGGGTGTATTCAAGCTGGTTGGGGTATAGCTCATGCCAGTTGTCCCTCCATCCCATTGGAGCTATGTGTTTTCTAAAGAATTTATGTGATGCCAGTGTCCTGGAGTGTTTTTTAGCTGTGGAATCTTTGGAGGGGTTCATCAGTAGTTACAGTCTCCTGCCAGAACTAAGATCCCTCTAATGTTGTCTACCACTAGGTCTAGGATTTTCTTTACATAAGGGGTGTCTGAGCTTGAGGAAGATACACACTGCTAGGGTAATTTGCTCCCCATCTGTCTCTGCTTGCACTATAACTACACATCCGGCCTTGTCTTTTACCACCTTTATTTCTTGAAATTGTATGTGTTTGGACACAAGAGTTATAACTCCCCTTCTTTTGCCCTTGCTGATTGCAGAGGCATATACCTTTTTGTATCTATATTCCACCAGTTTTGCAGCCTCTCCTTGTGTTAGATGTGACGCTTGTATCATGATTACTCCTGGTTTTTTTTTTTTTTTTTATTATAGATAATGTTTTGGTTCTTACCATTCACGTTAACTGAGTAGCACTTTATCTTAGTACCCATCTTTAGTGGCATTTTTTGTATTATCTAAGAGCTTCTCCACTTTTGGGGTACTCTTATATTGTAAGATTCTCCCCACCTCTTGTTTTTTCTTCCATTTACCCTTCAGCATTACATGTTTTACTTCTCTCTCTTACACCTTACCAAGGGTGGTACATTCCATCTCGCAGCTGCCTCCTTAGAGTCTGTACTTTAACATATTATGCTTTCACACCTGAAACATACACTTAACAACAACAACAACATTTTGTGAGCTATGTACAGTTTAACATTAAGCAACATTGTGATCTTCCTAGGCAGGGGCTCTCAGAGACTGAGGGCCCTTTGACTCGGCGAGTTCTACTGAGTTCGGAGGTAGATTTAACTGCTATGTCACTGCCTCCAGTGGTACCGCTTAGGTGCCTGGGTAAGGAAAAAGGTGGGAAGGAATAGGTATAGTCACCCAGTATTTGGGGTTTCAATGTGAGTTCCCGCTGGTGAGTACTGGCTAAGGTATAAGGTACAGGTGGGATGAGGAAAACTCTGACTGTCCCTTGCTAGTCCAGTGGTGGCTGCCCCGCACCATTCTTTAGTGTAATTTTCCTGTATGGGGGTTTCTTATCTGGTGGTACAGTTCTGCTGACTTCCTTTTGTCTCTCACATTTCAGCCGTCCCCTCTCTGTCTCCGCATTTGGTACCGGGGGGGGGGTGCCAGTCTGGGTGGGTCTCGCCCTTCGCTGGAGCCCTTTCTGTTTTATGCAGGCACTTTCTTGATGGGTACAGATCTCTTAATCTCTGTTTTCTGTAATATCGTCTAGATATAGTGGTAATAGGTTACTCTGGTACCCATACGTCAGAATTTTCATACATCTGTTAAAGATGTCATTGCCCCCTCCTCCTCATTCATAGCACTGTTTACCTTGCCCAAATTTTACAGTTATCTCTCCCTCCACATATACTGTATTTCCTCTCTCAAGTCATTTACTTCACACTCTAGATTGTAGTTTTCCTTCACAGATTTACCGGGGGCTCTCAGATTGTACATGGTATTTTCCTCTTTGGGACACACAGCAACATTTTCTTAGTTTTTGGTAGCAGAATCCTGGATGACCACAACCACCTCCCTCACCTGGCACATCCCCAGCATCTTTCAGTAGTGATGCATCAGGCAATTTGAACAGCGCCACATGCCACTGGGATCCCTCCCCCTGCGTATCTGTGCCCCCTTGCTTCTTCCCCTTCCCCAACATACCTGATGCAGTATATCATTGTTCTCTTTTGACCAGATGGTGATCTTCCTCCCATCGCAAGTTTAGTTGTCTTGTACAAATTCTAGTCCTGCCCATTCGGTTTGTGTGGAGAGAAGGGACAACCAAGATAAAGAGAGACCCCCTCCCCCAAACCATGTAAGTCACTTGTGATTTCCAGCTCTTTTTGGAAACAGTTCTGTCCACAGGTAAGGCGAGACTTCAACAGCATGGGGGGGGGGGCAGTGTAATTGTTCAAGCTTAAAACAAGCCTCTCAGCCATCCCTTCACAGTCCTCTCTCACCTCAGCCCAGCGTGTTCTTAGATTGCTGCGTAGCAGGGCCTGCTCTTCTTGATGCTCATCTGCGCAGATCAGCTGTAGCCTAGGGCTTTGTGGTGCTTCAGGTCCTGCAACCGCAATGATGTCCTGCTTTACCTGGTCAGTGTGCAGCTTTTGGTATTCTCCTCCAATTGTTATTTCTCTGTGGGGTACCAGTACCTCGTAGACGCCCTTGCACCTGGAGTTCACTCTCTGCCTCAGCTGCCATTTCGTAAAACACTTTTCCTCCCGGTAGAAATACTGTCAACCTGGCTGGGTAGGGTGTCTAGAATTTTATCTGCTGCTTCTGGAGGGCCTGTAGGATCGTGATGTATGCTCTCCTTCTCTTCATGGTCTGGGGGGGTTAATCATTATCAAAAAATACTCTATCAAAGCTCCATCTCACTTCTTTCAGGCCCTGTGATTTAGTTAGGGTTTCCTGTTTTGTTTTATAGCTAAGGAATTGTACGATGATAGAGTGTGGTTTTGCACCCGGGGCCATTGGTCTGGGCTGCAGTGCATGGTGTGTCCACTCGATCGCGAGCTCCTTTTTCAGATTCAGTTGTAGGGCCTGGTGGAGGAAGTGCCCCAGAAAAGTTTCCATGTCATGCTCTTCCTCAGTTTCTGGTATACCATAAATCCTCAGATAGATTCTGTCTCCGTGCTCGACTTTCTGCGTCCTTCTGGTGATCCTGGATGTTTTTATTTCTGCCTGCAGCTGTCAGATCATGGATTCCGCTTGTTCCACCCTCTGGTCTGTGAGGGATATCTGAGCATCTGCTTCATCCATACGTTTTGTCAGTGTGGATATCTCTGAAGTAAGGTCCATAAATTTAATGTCCACATCTGCGCGGAAGGCTCTGAGCTCTTTAAGAATTGTGTCCAGCTTTTTCCTTTTCTGCTGCATCATTTTAGCAGGGGAGCACCATTCTCGGCCTACAGAAGCCACTGAGCTGGATGCACACGAGGCCTCCGAGTTGTCCGGATCCATCCTCGATCTATGGGCATCCGTTCTGGCCTCAGACTTTTTGTTCTGATCAGTTTTCCCCATATGTGCTAGGATGTAATTCCTGCTAGTTGATGTTTTTTCTCCAATTTTAGCTTGTTTCAGGGATATTGTTCTGGACAGTGCTGCTGGGTGTTCAAATTAGGCAGCCATTAGCAAGGTGACATCACTGGAAGTTTTTTTTTTGGCCATTGTTTAACCAGGTGAGACACACTAAGCTGAAAGCTTGTTTACAGGTGCAACCTGGGAGCACAGGGAAGTTAAGTGACTTGCTCAGGGTCACACAGTATGTAAGTGGGGTCTGTGGGATTCAAACCAAGGTCTCCAAATTTGCAGCTTAGAGCCTTAAACCACTGCGCTACACTGCCTCTCCGGCCTGTATGTTCTTGAGAGGCATTCTACATCTGAAGCCTCCCAACTGTAATCTAGTCCTGGCTTGGAACCTGGCTTTTATTTTGGAAAAGCTTCTTTAACTACTTTTTGAGCCAGCCGTGACGGTGGCTTATGCTTTCTTTCTTGGAAAGTGTTACTTTAGTTGCAATCACTTCTGCTTGAATTATTTCAGAGCTACTGCTCTGAGTGAGCCTCCTTATTTGATTTTCCACAAAGACAGGGTGTTTTTGCATACCAATCCTAAATTTCTACCAAAGGTGGTGCCTCGTTTTTAAATCAAACCATCCACCTGCCACTTTATTTTCCAGAGTATGCCAATCTAGGGAAGCATTGCTCAATACTTCATAGAATACGCAGATATTACACACCCTGCCAAAGACTGCAGAAAGTCTTCACAGCTTTTGTTTCATTTGCCCCGAGAAAGAGTGCACCCTGTTTCTAAACAGTGCCTATTCAAATGGCTAGCAAGCTGAATTACATTTGTTACAGGAATGCGTTAAAGGAACTTCCTGGGGTGGATTTGGTCACTCCTCCAGAGGTATGGCCACATCTGTTGCTTGTTTCAAGAATGTATGTGCTGCAGAGATCTGTGCAGCTGCTACGTGGAGTGGAGTACTGTCCACATCTTCACTAAGCACTACGGTCTGACATTGTCTCGTGAGATGGCCTAGCTGTGCTACAAGGCCTACTTACATAAGCCCTAGAGGTACCAGCCCCCAGATTGTTGTGTGTGTGGCCTGATGAAAGAGCTACTTACCATAACAGTAGATGTTCAAGAGTCTCTCTCATCAGGCCATGCCTTCCCACCCTCCTTTGCCCTTGTGGGCCTGCAAGTCTGGGGTTGCTGCTCCTAATCTCCATTGGGTAATTTCCAGCCATATGCCTCACCTGGCTAGCAGGCGCTGGATTCTCTTCAGGTTCCCAGTAGAGGTTCTTCGAGTATGATCGGTGGGAACTGAGGAGAAGAAGGGCCACCATATTTATGCATGCGCTGACATATAACATCATCATGGTGGCCCCAACAGACAGCTTGCAAAAATTTTCATGTGGTTCTAGCACCTGGTGGTTGTTAGTTCCATAGGTGTGGCCTGATGAAAGATTCTCTCAATGATCTACAGTTACAATAATTATGTAACTGTTCTTTCTTTCATCATTTTATAAACAGAAACCATCCTAACCCAGCTACTGAAAGCACCTATAACCACTTATGCAAGTATATCACAGTAAAATACAATTACTTTTAAATGAATCAGATGCACATGCCGATTGCTCATCATCTGACTAGGCACTTCTGTTTTAAGAATAAAGCGGAAGCATTTAACAGATGGTTAACAGAGCCATAAATTAATCATTTTAAAAAGTAATTCTGTTTACTATTAAATAGTTCTATACCTGGCCTCAGAGGGTTCTCAGCAGCTGGGTGTGGGTTTCTGAGTTTTAAGAATAATAAAAAAAAAATAAATAAAACCAATGGTCTCTTGAGAAAAAACAAAATGCAGCATTTTTTATTTAATGTTTCAAACCATATACTGTGTAAGATATCATATGGGCAGACATCCACAACTTGGCTGTTTTTCCCGTGTCGGGATTCTGATGACATCATGGACCTCTTGAGCTTTGCTCTTGAGGTCACTATGATGTCATCGGAAACCTTTGATGGAAGTGCAACCTTGTGCTTCATTGCCCGTGCATTATTCTAAATATAGACAAAATGTCATTAAACATTTATAGCTGTATGCAGTAAACAGAAATAACTATATTCATTGGTTATTGAGGCATTTAAAATGGAGTTTAGAGACCTCAAATTCCACAGTGAATTGTTCAAGCAAAGCTGTATGTTGTGTACTTGGAAACTACACTAACTGAATTCTTTCCATTCTCAGTTTTTACTCACAGGACTGTTGTACAATGCCAGTCAGACTTTGATATTTCAAGCCTTAAGCAAACAGTATGATCTTAAAACTGCACCTAGTTAGGGAGCTGCTCTAGGAAGACTTAATTCTAAACAAAAGTGGACCAATGCTTTAACTTTCTAACAGCTAGAGGATACATTTGCCATTTTTTTTAAGGTACACCGAAATCTAAAATCAGCATTCGAAATAAACAGTAATGCGGTGTGATATCCTATATTACACTCCCTATTGCCTCAGTGTGTAGCTACTTCATTCATGTACTGTATGGCACTGTCCACATTTGCAGTTTTAAACAGGTTTAGCAAACGTAAACCAGTTCAAAAGTGTCTGAAACCTGTTAGTGGCCAAGCTATGACCAATGTAGAAATGTTTTTGAAGACCTTTGTCTACACCAGCTTGGGTGGGGGGTAGTCTAGAGATCCATGCTATGCTAAATTGATTTTGATTAATTGGTTATAGTACACTCTTGTCAGGGAAAGTGAATGGTTCACCTAAAATCCATAGGTCATAATGAGAATTGCCATAATTCAGGAGCGCTGAACTGTGCAGCCATTTCCAACATCAGTCTGGATACTGTAGTACAGCTCAAGTCACACCTTCCTTCAGGTGTGGACACACAAAAACAATTTAAGTAAATAGTTGTAAGGATGGTTATTGAAATTGTTCTGTAGTCTGGCAGGACCCCTGTCTATGAATAATGTACGATTGTCCCTGTTAACTGTCTAAAAAATCTTTCCTGGGCAGGCAACTCGTGCCAAGTTGCTGCTTGCATGAGGAGCTAACTTTTACGCATGAATTTTTTCAATAAAGTGTTGGTTGTTTCTTATTTCTGACTACCCAGACTGCTGGTGGAGATGAGCTGCTATAAAATAAAATTAGGATGGCAGCAGCCCAGGGAAGAATTTTAGTTATGGGAGAGTTCAGTATAGATGTTTCTGAAGTATTTGAATGAATGAGTGAGTGGTCACACAAAGGGCGAGGGAAATGGCTATCTAAGAAGCAATCTTAGATCTCAAAATACCCAACCTGGACAATATTAGGGATATAACAGCAGATGTCCCAATAGAACAGAATGACCACAACACTGTAAAGTTCAACATGTTGCTGGATGCTCAGCAATTGAATTCTAGCACTGTATTCCTTGGTTATTGGATAATGGGTTTGGAAAACAGTGACAGAATTAAAGATGAGCTAGAGAACATTCACGAGCTGGAGAATGCAGAAAATAAGTAGGCCGTAGTAAAAGCTGCTGCATGAGAATTAGCCCATGAGTTGTCAAGAGTTGTCAGTAAGACAAAACAGTGTAGAAAATGAATATGGTTGGACAGACAGGGATGCAGTTTGAGACAAAAAGAGAGCTGTCAGGGTCTGCTGAGGGGAGCAAAATGAGGCCAGTTGGGAGGTCTGTATGGAAAAGTCAGAGAAAAGCAAACAGTGCATTAGGAAGGCAAAGGCAAACACAGAACTAAGGATAGCAAAAGGGATACCTCACAACTCTTGCCTCATAAATTGGGGACAACGCTTAAAAGAATTGGGGACAAAGGACCAAAATCTGTGAGATATCACCAAGGTGAAATACTCATGAAACTGGTAGAAAAAATGGCTTAGTGTAAATTGCATTTTCTGAAAAAGAACAAGTCTTGAACTCTAATGTTTATCATTGTTTTGTGCTTACAATCCCCCACTATTCAGTCGCAGAAACATACATTTTAAGATGGACTGAGGACAACTTTGAAGTAAAACCAGTGATATCACTGAAAATCAGGGGCAGTTGAGAGGTATGCAGAAGGGGTTAGGAAAACAATAAGACTGTCAGGTACATTAAGGAGAAAGGACAAATAAGAAATAGCATAGAAATGATAAAGAGAGAAAATATCCAAAATGTTCTTTAGTTCTGTGTTTGTGGTGAAAGCTACAGGGTCACTGTAGGATAACTTTTGGGGATACAGCTAGTCACAAGTTAGAAATCAGATGTATATCTGAAAAGAGTACTAAATGGTCTGAGGGACCTAAAAGGTAAACAAGTCCCTAGGGCCAGGCAGGATGCACACACAGGTGCTGAGGAAGACATAGCATGCCCTGCTGGCACCCTTGGCAGACCTGTTTAACAAATCTCAAGCAAAGGGCAAGGTGCTGAGGGACTTGAGGGTGGCGAACGTGGTTCCCATGCACAAGAGAATCCAGGAAATCACAGGCAGTGAACATTACATCTGTAGTTTCAGTTTATTAAAAAAAACTATGGCCTCTAGGCACAAGTGTCCATTTTCACAGATGACCATAGTCAGTTACACACAATAAAATAGTAGCAAACTTAGCAGTACAGTTAGCATCAGATGAATTGTCCGAGTCATGAACATCAAGACAAAATGAGGCAAAACATGAACACCGATTGCTTTCCTGTAAATAACACCTGAAAGCGGTAGAGAATTTATAAAATGTCAGTGCTTTTGTGGCCATACAAGTATCAATACACTCCCTTCATGATGGGGGTACTGTGTGTTTGCAGTAGAAACTACACAGGGGATACAGCTGCTCACAAGTTAGAGATGGGATATATATCTGAAAGGAGAGTTGGCAAGCTACTAGGGGCAGTTTTAAAGGAGCGGATAGACGAATTCCTGGAAGTAAATGGGTTTACAGATAGTCATCATGGCTTCATGAGGGACAGGCTGTGTCAAATGAGCTTGATTGACTTTCTCAGTTCGGCAACATAAATGGTGGAGAGAAGCTAGCAGTTGATATCCTGTACTTGTATTTCAACAAGGCCTTTCATTCACTGCCACAAGGAGAGAACAGTGAAGAGGGCAGGGGACCTAGGACTAGGGGAAGGGTTAACTAGATAGATAGGAAATTGGCTGATGGATAAGACTGAGAGTGTGGTCCTGAAAGAAAAATTCTCTGATGTCAGGGAGGTGACTAGTAGTGTGCCTGAGGAGGCTGTCCTGGGGCCACTACTCTTTCATATGTACGTTACTGATATTGGGGTCAAGTTGCAGGGAAAGTTAGATGATACACAACTGTGTGGAAGAGTAGACAGTTAGTAGCTTGAAGAGGAACGTAGTGGGGCAGGAGAAATGGTCTAGTGTCACTATTGCATTATATACACCATTAAAATGCCATTAAACACTCCTACTAAATTTCCATTACAGTTTCCCATTAAACTTCCATTAATCGGCATATATTAATGGCCCAAATTAAACTATAAAGTCTGTCTAACCATTAAATTTAATGGGCTATTCACACATATTCTGACCATTAAATTGTAATGGGCATTAAAATGTAATGGTAATTTTAATGGTCAAGTAGCTTTTAATTACGTGGGCATTACTTTCTGTTAATGGCCATTACTTTAATGGCCGAGCAGCCATTAATTTTAATGGGCATTAATATCCAATGATGGCCATTAAAATAGCCATTAAAATGCCCATTAAAACTCCCATTCAAAATCAGTCATGTTTTAATTACTTGATTAATGGCCATTAAAATGAGGCGCCATATTAAGGGGCTATAAACCATTAAAAACACCATTATTACCCCCTTAATTGGTACATACATAATGGAACCATTACATTTTGATGACCCCTTTAATGGCTATTTTTCTTTTAATGGTATGTTTTTATTTTAATGGCTCATTAATCATGCACAATGCCAGCATGACTCGTATGCACCAGGACGCCATTAACTTAGATTTTGGATGAGCTTAATTACTGTTCCCCTAAACACAGATGTATAGCGGAACCCATCTTCCTGCAGTGTCCTCAAACAGATCAATTAACAACACACCAATATTTTGTAATATTTAACTTTAAGAATTTCATCCTTCCAGTAGTGGCACTAGCATGTTGCATGCTCAGCACTAGTCAGAGACACCCCACGTGCCTTGACTGTACTACCACTTGGTCGATTGCCTTGACTGCACTCCTGCTTGGCTGAAACAAAAGAATTTTTTTTTTTTTTATATATATATATATAATAAGATCAGAGTGAGTTTCATAGTAATTCCCCCTGGCTTCCCATTCGCCTTTCGCCTTGCAGTTTGTATCATAAAAAGGTTTTATTTTCCCAAACATGCACTATCACATAGCCACTCATCTGACGCCTCTCCATCCCTGCCAAACTGACTTACTGTACATAAGATGGAAGTGTGTCTTCATCTGTGGGAGATGAATTCAGAAAGCCCCACTGGTATCATGAGCAATCTGTGCACATCTAGCACTTACCTGACAGCACTCCTGTTATCGGACCCGACTACCCAACTGCAATTACTTGGCTCTGTTGAAGTGCCAGTGAAAAAAAATAAATGTAATCCTTGCAGCCCTGAATGGGGAACTATGATTTAGGAACAGCGTATAAACAGAAACACACTGGCTTCCATGCTACTATTTGGGGAGATGGAGGTTGGGGGTGGAGGAATCGATAAACATAACCTTGCTGAAGGTATTGAAGAGACAGTGGTCAGACAACCCACCAAGGAACAACCACTGATAGCTGGAGAAAAAAAAAAAGGTATACAAAATAGCGGCCTTTACTGGCAGGTATTTCAGTACAGGTACTACTTTAAAAGAAAATGAAGTTGTACTCATTTTTACTGCTTTGTAACTTTTTTTAAACATTTTTTAAGTATTTAATTAACATTCCACAAATAACCCATTTTCTAAGCACAATAATACCCTTCAGAGTGGGCGGTATGGGCAATACCGGACCTTCCAGGGGCTATAAGGCCTGGGGCAATGGAACTCATTGTGCCTCAGGCCATCTGGTATTGCCCAATACCACCCACCCTGTCTGGTATTATTGCTTACTTAACCCCCCCCCCCACACACACACACACACACACACTAATGGAGGTTTACACAAAATGTTGTAACTTTAGTTAAAAACAATATTGTCTCTTACCTGGCCAGTCCAAGTTGGGGATAGCTGTTCCTCAGAACTGATCCTGATCAGTGCTTGAAAAAGAAAAAATGAATTTAAACAGGACACAAGGAACAAGGGTTCAATTTAAACCACAGTGTGACTCGAGCTCCAAGTGAGTCTTTCTGTAAAGACTTTCCTGTAGAGTGCTTCATGTCTGAAAACAGCTGCAGCCTGTGCTGTCAGATGCCAGTACTAAGATGCTGGCAAAGGGCTTCAGTGCTATAACAAAACACCACAGTACCTGTGCATGACATCACACCCACTTATCACCAGCAGAAGAAAAAAGGTGGGATGCTACTGTACAAATCACTTGTGAGACCTCATTTGGAGTACTGTGTCCAGTTCTGGAGGCTGCATCTCCAAAAGGACATAGACAGGGTAGGGGCAGTTTAAAGAAGGGCAACAGAAAATGGTGCAGAGCCGGCACCAAAGGTCATGCAGGAAGAGACTGGAGGAGCTCAATATGTGTACCCTGAAGAAGAGGAGGGAGAGGGGAGACATGATAGAGACCAGTAAGTACCTAAAGGGAATTAATAAGTTACAGAGGGCAGCATCTTTCAGAAAAAAAGATGCTCTAGATCAAGAGGGCATGCCATGAGACTGGAAGGGGGTAGACTAAGGGGCAATGTGAGAAAGTACTTCTTCATGGAAAGGCTGGTGGAGGCGTGAACGGCCTCCCAGCAGAGGTGGTGTGAGCAGATCTGGTGAAGGAATTGAAAACTGCCTGGGATAGACACAGGGGGCCCCTAGTGCTTCAAAAGAGGAGATAAAACTGGAGATAAAGTGGGATCAGCTGCATTTTTAGTAGGTAGGAAAAATGGCAGACTGGATGGGCTTTATCGGTCCTTATCTGCCATCAAATTCTATGTTTCTAATGCACTTGACAGCATCCAAATTCCCTGTTAACAAAGGGGCTCCTCAGTTATTAGGATTTCATGTACGCAAAAATGCATTTGACATTTATTTGTGCAAAAATGCAAACCACCACCTTAAAGTGGTTGTGTCAGTGCATATCAGGCGGGGATATAGAAAGTCAGTACTGTATCAGGCATGTTCCTTAATAGTTATTGCTGGTGGCCTCCTCGCAAAATTGCATCTTCAGTTTAAGTCTGGCTGACATTGAAACATCAGTACTTGCTCCTGGTCCCATAGGTCATTTTGCTATGGCTTTCTAGTAGTTTACATTCTCGAAGTTCTGAATTTGACTCAATGTAGAGGTTGCTGCTTAGTATAAGAGGCACTTTGCAAAGCCCCAGATCTGATGGTAGTTTTGTGAGGAGATAACCAGCAGTAGCCATGAAGAAAGTGCCTGTCCAATATTGACTTTCTGTAGCCCGGCTTCATATGCACTGCTTTGACCAGGTGGCGTTGACGCTTACACAAATGTCAGATACATTTTTTGACATGTAAATCAGTCTTATGGTACTGTGTTTACTGTTTTTTGCTGCTGAACTGACCCATGACTGCTGCTGTGCAGTTTTATTGTGTTACTTCGATATTTTTCCCTGGATATATGTGCGCCTGTGTGGTGACAGAGCTACTGTTGTGTGACAATAAAGATTTCTTACCTAGAGACTTTGGGATGGGGTTTGGGTGGCTTGAGGGAACATCCAGTGTACCGGTAAAATAAGAATAGCAATGGGGTCACAAAATATGTGCAGCTCTTTAATAATTAACTGGGATAAGCAAGGTACTCTAATAATAAAACAATGCTTGTGGTCAGTGTCCTCAAACGCCAGGGCTGGTGTCTTTATCGTTCCACTGGACCTGTAGACAAAGTGGAAAATGAGTTAGTATAATTAATGAAATTCTCAATCAGCTGTGTCAGGTGGAAAGGGATTGTATGTTTGGGGAGGGGGGGTTAAAGTGTGTTGGTCAGGAGGGTAGGTACCCGTACCACAGCAGCGACCTGGGTTTGGGAAATGACTTGGGCTGCTTGTGGATGTCAGCGTGGGGGATAAAGACAGGATTTGGTATCACTGGGCCCCCTCTCCTTTGAGAAGGGCACAAGCTGCTCCACTCATTGACTCGCTCCGGGGCAGGATAGAGCCATCACCATTCGCACACCTGCAACAATGACAGGGTGATAGACTGCCAGAGTGGCTAGAAACACAGAAATATAGACTTTGACGCCAGATAAGGACTGCTTAGCCCACCCAGTCTGCCCGTTTTCCTACCTATTGGATAAGCTGCAGATCCTAGTTAACCAACAGCCTACATCTTCCTACCCCCCCACCAGAACTGCCTTATGTCTGTCCCATGCATTCTTAAATTCCCCCACTGTTTTTGACCCCACGACCTCCTCAGGACAGCCGTTCCATGTGTCCACACCCTCACTGTGAAAAAAATACTTCCTCACATTGCCCTGAGCTGTCCCTCTATCTTCAAATTGTGCCCCTTGTTGTTGCATCTCTTTTCTGAAAGATGCTACCCTCTTAATAGCTTAACCCTCTTTACAGTTAAGGGGCAGATGTTCATCCCCTTCCTGTCCTCATCATGGGGGAAATTGGGGTGGTAGGGAGTACCAAAGGTACAAGTAATTTCTTAAAATGGAGAGTAATAGTGCTGGGCATCTGAATGCAATAGAGGGTCTGTCGTCGTTATAGGGCCTACAGTGACCAGACCTTCATCCTGCCAGGTACACTCTTCCCCATTTTTTCCACCCCTGTCCTGACACAGTGCATGGGCCCATCAGGCCTCGATACGCATGTCAACCCCTTGAGAAGGAAGGCTCCCCTGCCCACCACAAGGTGTTTTATGTGCACCTGTCCTTTCCCTCCTCAGGCTTGGGGCAGTGCCACACACTACAGTGCTTCCCCCCAGCCTCAGCCCTTTCAGCTGGCTCACCAGGTTGTACCCAATCTCAGGAGGAGGAAGCAGATTCAGGGGGCTGTGGAGTGGAACAAAGAGGGTGCTTATCTTGGGAGATGCTTGTGCAGGTGCAGGAAGGGTTGTCCAGCTGTATGGTGGGTGGTCAGCTGGAGGGGTGATTGGTCCTTGGGCAGGAAGGGAGGTCCCAGGGGGTGGTTAGCTGTGGGTGGGTGGGTGTTCCAGCTGCAGGAAGAAGACGGCTAGTCTGTGGTACGATGGGTGGTCCAGGGGTTAGAATGCAGATTTGTGGGTGTGGAGTGGTTCAGAGAGAGTACTCAGTTTGGATTTCTTTATTCTAAGGGTATGGCTGGAATTGATCTAATATAGCAGAGAAAGCACAAGGACTGTTTTTGTGTGCAGTACTGTAGTTGTAAGCCCTAGCCCGTGCCTCCAATTTGTAACCACTACCTGGCCTAGCTCTGTCTGGGAGAAAATCTGTTTGCTCGCATTTTGGCTAGGTTTGTACTTCTGGTCAGGGGCACCCAAATAATTCTGGACACAGGAAGCAGTAACTGAAAATGTCCAAACCAGGGATGGGATTCTAGAGTGTGGCTTTTATTCACATCGACACAGGAATAATAAAGCAAAGATGGACCCCCACAGGGCTACACTCACTGGCAATGCAGTTTTACAGAGGACAGAGCACATCTTTTTCACTACACGAAAACCCTCAGGTTCTGAACACATCTGGGCTCACTAGACTGAACTGGTACTCTTACTCTTGGATTCCCTGGCATGGTACCCCGGCCAGCACTAGGACACTTTTCCATATGGCGTGGAGTTTGATGGTGGCTCCCTAAATCACCCATGAGCACTTTCTAGCTCTAAAGGGAAAACATCCTTAATCCCACGTCTGGGTACTTTCTGCAGACACTGGCCAAGTGCCTGGGAGAAAGCTACAGGTGCCCAGAGAGGTAAACCTGGTTACTCCAGATGGGGTCTCCCACTTGCTCCCAAATCTATACTTGGCCATTCATTTGGATTAACACCTTCTTTGAACTCTCTGTTGTAGATGCTATCTTGAAATATACAGTATATCACATTTAACATTCTACTCTGTATTTAGCTGATGTCCTGATTTGAAAAGTTCTATAAGTGGCAATGTCCATCTTCCTAGACCCCCACTGTTTTAGATGCTTTTAAGCCATACACAAAATTAAAAGTACTGTACTTGGCTGGTCTTCTTGTGACCCCACAATAGGCAGCTACTTTTACACAACTCTGGCTTGGTGAAACATAGGCTCTGTTCCAGAACAGACTCGCCGTGGTATGCAGGTACCCCAGGGCTTCTTCCCACAAAACACAGATTCTCTGGTACCTCAATACAAACTCGTCTGTAAGGCAGCTTTTCCCTTTCCAAGCAGGGCCAGGGGTTTGCCCCTGAAATGCTGGTTCCCCCCACCCATCCCTCTGGGGATGGGGCACTGGAACAACATGGGGAGTGGTCTCTACCACTTCCTGCTGGTCTCTTCTATGTTCTTTTCTAGGGTGAGAACGCACTACCCACTTTCTTGTGTAGCTCTATGGCAGAGCTTTTCTCCGAGAGGCTGCCAACTGCAGTACACCTCCTCCTTCTCTGGAGTTTCCTGAAGACTCACTTGAATTCCCTAACTTTCTACAGCTAACTACCTGCTGCATTCCATTGTGGCTTATGCTGCTTCGAGAATTCTATGGTGATGTCATCCTCCAGCTCAGCTGAGACGGAGGACAGAGTGATACAGTGTAAAACCCATTTAACTGGTGTCCCACAGGCTGCCTTTCCCTGCCTGCCACTAGTTCTAAGTGGGATTCTAGTAACCCCGGGTGACAAGGGAGTTATAGTAAATTACAGTATCCTTTTACATGGTGGTGTTTGATATATTTTAGCAGTTTAATTTAAAAATGCTGACAACTCATCTTAATTTTTAGGCACTTACATTGCATACTTTGTGCCAGTACATTAATGGCCATTAATATATTGGCATAACACGACCGTAATTTTCATGGTACCGAAAAGCTCGTTGGACAAATTTTAACGACCATTAAACACATTATTAAAAGGGCATGTTACAAGATTTTAGGGGGTGTACTGCACCCATTAAATATTTAGTGGGTACCTGTCATAATTAGTTAATGGCATAGATGAATAAATTAATGGTTTGCACCCATGAACCATCAATAGTTAATGGCAATTTAATGGGAAGATGCACTGATCATAAAAAATGGTGATACAAAATTTAATGGTGAAATTTAATGGGTCACATGATAATAATGGGAAAATAATGGAAATTAATGGAATTTTAATGTTTCGTTTATGCAGTACTGTATTCAGCAATTGAAATTCAATGCCAAAAATGTAAAGTAATGCACACTGGCAACAGAAACCTGCATATGGATTATTGTATCAATGGGGTTAGGGTGGAACACTCAAAGGGGAACTGGGCTGATAATTACCAACAGTCTAAAAACTCTTCCCAGTTTTGTAAAGTATATAAGAAGGGCAAACAGGTTGTAAGGATGCATGAGGAGGCGCTTCACCAGTGGCAGAATGGCGATAATACTTGCACTGTACAAGTCACTGATTCAACCACATCTAGTGCTATGCAGTTCTGGAGCCCACACTGAGGAAGGACTGGGATGGCTTGGATGCCATATAGGAAGGTCAGTGAAAGTGATTTAGGGGCAGCAGGGTAGGTCCTGTAAAGAGAGTCATGAGATGTACTCTCTGGAGGACCGAATTGAGAGGGGAGGGATAGGATGAAAACATGTTAATACATACGGGGTACAACAGGATAAACGCAACAGCATTGTTCAGGTTAAGGAACAATTCATCCCTTTGGGGGGCAAGTCTCAAGCTGTGGGGGAGGAATTTCAGAAAGGACAAATGTATGAAGTGTTTTTCGAGAGATAGTGGTGGATGCATAGAATAGTCTACCAAGCAATGTGGTCAGTACTGAGACTATAGCTAGGTTCAAAACACAGTGGGATGCCTTTAAGGGGATTCTTATGAACTGTGAAATGGGTATGGAAAACTATCCAGAAACCAGATTAGCTGAGGAACTTAGAACTCCGTGTTAATAACCCAGCATAACAGCGCTGGAAAAAGATGTGTGACCTCACAGCGCTGTTTACATTAAGCAGGCACAGCTGTATCAATCCACCACAGTTCACTTACTTGTATTTAAAATAAATAAAAACATTTGGCACCTTCTGGCTAAATGTCAAAATTACAATGGCTCAATAGGACAACGTTTCCTTTTTCTCCTTTTACTGTTTTTCTAATCTTTACTTATTTAAAAAAAAAAAAAAAAAAAAAGAAAAAGAATATTTGTTTATTTATCCTAAGGGACCCATTTCATAATTGGAGTAAGGAACTGCAGGGTGTGCTTTGTGCTGGTATAAGAGCACTTCTTGGCCTTTTGCCTCAGTCCACTCTAGTGTGCTGCTGTCCCAGCACAAAAATCAACATTGGAGTGCCTTATTGCTCAAGTAATACCTTGTAGGTCCTAAGGACAGACTTCATGGACTTACGGCCTTTTTTGTCTTTATTCTTCTGTTTCTGTGTTTACTTATTCTGGCTACAGTTTAACATTTTCATTGGGCCATACCTTTGAACTGTAAGCCATCGCTGTCAGTACCACTCAGAAACTTTTTGGTTGCTGGGGCCCTGCAGAATGATGTGCAATGTCGATGACTATAAAACGCGGGCGGCCACAGTACTTCACAGTTCTTTCTTCCACAGTTGACTGTTCATTGTGCTGTTGTTTCTATGATTTTATTGTTTTCTACTTAAACTTATCAACCTTGTCCCTGTATGCTGCCTTCGAAAGAACCTTTGTTTAGATTGTGTACGTGTGGTTATAAGATCTACAAGAATGACACTTACACTGTGTGTGTTTGCTGTTTGGGCCTGTCCCACAGCATATGGACCTGCAAACTCTACCAGGGATTTAAAGAGGGAGTAAGGCCAAAAGTGTGCAGTGCAGAATTAGAATCAACATGCAGTATACCCAATAAACTGCATACCAGAAATTAGATCTCTAGGTTACTTTGTTGAAAAGTTATAAATCATTTTGTAACCCTGATTTCACTCCCTGTTCAAAAAAGCCAGTTTCAGTGAAGAGCTACTGATAATGTCTTAACCAGAACTCATAGCCTAGTCCTCCATCAGTAACCTTATAGAACTTATTTTCCAAAATTTAAGAAACTAATTTTAGTAATCATTTAAAAAAAAAAAATAATAATAATTGACTCTGGGTTGGGTGCAGAACATGAGTTTCAGAATATTCAGATGGATTGTACCGTATTTTAGAATGTGACGAGTAGTTTTGGAATGCTGCTCGAACAAAGCTATGAAATGTCGAGGTGGGTTGGGGGGCAACATGTAATTTTGGAATGTGTCAGAGATGCAGTCTCAGACTGTGGTGTGGACACTCAGTGTTGGAATGCAACAGGGACTCGATCTTGGTATTTGGCAGGAATGACAATTTTTAAATGTAGTGGTGATGTACAGTACACTGGTGGAATGTGACAGGACACACCATTCTACTCTGAAATTGCTTGTCCTGCACCTACCTACAATTGTATGCACCTTTCAAATTTGTGCATCACATTCTGCATTACATTCCAGCATTGTGTCCTTGCCACATTCTGACAGTGTACATACCACCACCTTCCAAAGTGCACCTCCTCACATTCTGAAATTGCACATCCCACCACTATCTGAAGTTTTATGTTAATGCCACATTCTGAAATTGCCACTACCACATTCAAATTGTGCATCTGCGCCACATTCTGAAACTCTGCATCACTGCCACATTCTGAAACTGCATGTCAGCACCATATTCTGAAATTGAATATCCTGCCACATTACAAAATTATGGATCCCTGCTGCATTCTGAAATTGTGTCACCACTACATTCGAGTATTGTGCATCCCAGTCACATTCTGAAAATGCTTGTCCTCACCACTTTCCAAAATTATGCATTTCCACCACATTCTGAAATTGTGTTTCCCAGTCGCATTCCAAACTTGGAGTCCCCATCACATTCTAAAATTGTGCATTTGAGTCACATTCTGAAATTAAACCTTCCTGTCATATTCTGAAATTGTGTGTCACTTCCACAATTGCAAAATCTCTCGTCTTCGTCACATTCTGAAAATGCAACCCCACCACATTCTGAATATGTGTCACTACTACATTATGAAATTGCATGTCCCAAGTCCCATTCTAAAACTGCACATCCCTGCCACATTTCAAAATTGTGCATCCCTGCTGTATTCTGAAATTATATCAGCACTATATTCCAATATTGTGCATCCCTATCACATTCCAAAAACACTGATCCTCACCACATTCCAAAACTGTGTGTGTCTGCCACATTCTGAAATTGCATTCCCGTTGCATTTCAAAACTGAAGTCCCCATCACATTCTAAGACTGTCTTGGCCCCATTCTGCAAATAAACCTTCCACCCTTCTGACAGTATGTGTCACTGCACATTCCAAAATTGCCTGTCTTCATCACATTTTGAAAATGCACCCTGCCGTCATTTTCCAAAATTTTGCAATCCTAGCACATTCTGAAAATGTGTCTGCTACATTCTGAAATTGCATGTCCAAGTCACATTCTGAAACTGTGCAGCCCTGTCACATTCCTAATATGCAGCACTACCACAGTATATCTGTGTCCTTGCCACATTATGAAATTGTGTGCCTCAGCCACATTCCAAATTTGTGCATCCCTGCCATATTCTGAAATTGTGTCAGAACTACATTCCAGAATTGTGCATCCCCATCACATTCCAAAAATGCTCATCCTCACCACGCTCCAAAATTCTGTTTCTTCCACATTCTGAAACTGGGCTTCCAGCCACATTCCAAAACTGAGCATCCCCACCACATACAAAAATTGTGCCTTAGCCTCATTCTGAAATTAAATCTTCTCTCCACCTTTTGTAGTTTTGTGCTACTTTCACATTCCAAAATTTTCCATCTTCATCACATTCTGAAAATGCGCATCCCCATTTTCCAAAATTGCACAACCCAACTACATTCTGAAAATGTATCACTACTGCATTCTGAAATTGCATGTCCAAGTCACATTCCGAAATTGTGCTTCCCTGCCACAGTCTGATAATCCATGTCCCTTCCATATTCTGAAATAGTGTATCAGCCACATTCTGAAATTGTCACAACTAAATTCAAAATTGAGCATCTTCACCACATTCCAAAATTATCTGAACCTGTGCTTCCCAGCCACACTCCAAAATTGAGCATCCCCTCCACGTATGTCGCAGCCACATTTTGAAATTGTACCTTCTCACAGTCTAAAATTGTGTCACTGCCACATTCCAAAATTGCCCATCTTTGTCACATTCTGAAAATGTGCATCCCTATTTTTCAAAATTGCACAACCCAACCACATTCTGAAAATGTGTCACTACTACATTCTGAAATTGCATGTCCAAGTCACATTCCGAAATTATGCGTCCCTGCCAAATTCTGAATTTGTGTCCCTGCCACATCCTTATAATCTATGTCCCTTCCACATTCTGAAATCGTATGTCAGTCACATTTCAGAATTGTTCATCCTTGCCACATTCTGAAACTGTGCATCTTCACCACATTCCAGAATTATCTGAACCTGTATTTCCCAGCCACACTCCAAAACTGAGCATCCCTCCATATGCTAAAATTGTATGCCTCAGTCGCATCCTGAAATTGTACCTTCCCATCAGTCTGAAATTGTGTCACTGCCGCATGCCAACATTGCCCACCTTCATCACATTATGAAAATGCACATCCCACCACATTCTGAAAATGAGTGTCATTGCTAATATGCATGCCAAAACTCAAGGCTGCAACTTTCCTTTAATTTATACTGCTCCGTTTTTGACTGAGTTTGTTTCTAAAGACTTCGCTCAAACACTGCTACAAGGCACACTGTTTCTTTTTACTTCATGGCACTGTGCCCTGCTCATCATGAGCGGGCCTTCCGACACACAGCAGGAACAATACTAAGCTCATTTAGTACAGGTTATGCTCTGGCTGCTTTTATCTGTGAAATGGCGCCCACCCAGGGTCATTAAAACATTTTAAACTAAAAGACGTGCCCTGCAACAGAAATGAACCCTTTCACTGCAAGTTGCAGTTGAGTAGAGGTTGGGAAAAATGGGATTAATGACCGTTTCCTTTAAAGATAAAGTGGAGTTTACATTTAAAAGGATCAATCTTGGGTTCAGCAAGGAGGTCAGTTGGTAGGTTGTTATACCAGTCAGGGTGCTCAGTAGCCAAAGGATCTCTGGCCTAGAGAGGTATGACGGAAAGGGGCCTTTAATGGGTTGCAGTTTGATGCTCTAGTCAGTCTTACAGGTTCTGCTGGGCAGAGCAAAGAACATGCTGCAGGTGGCAACAGGCCTAGGAATGCTTTCTTGGCTAGGAGATAAACCTGGTATTGAATTATGCTTTCCAGGTCTAGCCAACGTGATTGAGAATAAAGGTGACAGGTGTGAGTCAGAAGTGGGGCACTTAGAAGTAATCTGAGGGCTTTACTCAAGGTGATAGCAATACGTTTTTAGGGTAGTGTCCAGGACCTCACTGTAAATAACGAGGCCATAATCTAAGACAGAGATGACTGATCTAGTAATAGCAAGTTGAAGGGCTGCTTCAGTTAGACTGTGATGATTTGTGTATAACAGTCTGAGTTTTCGATTTGCAGACCTGACAACAAGGTCTACATGGGAGGAGTAGGAGAGGGAACTGTCATGGCTGATTCCGAGATATTTAAAGTTCTGGGCCATCTTGATAGCTTCGTTCTGCTTGTTTCTTATGGTTAACATGGATGACTTGTGTCTACTGTGGGATGAGGCAAAGAGCGTTATTTTTGTTTTTTTATAATTTAAAAGCAACCTTGCATTACTGAACCAGTCAGCTTTATTGAAGTTGTGCTGTAGCCATTGTTCCAGGGTGATGGGGCCCGGGTGGTTAGTGTAAATAACTGTCGTTCATGTAGAGAAAGATTTTGTATTGACATGCTTGTGGAAGTTGATTTAAGAAGAGGCTGAACAGCATTGGACCCTGGATGGAACCTTGGTGACATTATGCTCACGCTGAGGGTATGTGAAAGGGTGTTAGAGATTTGAATTTTGTTCATGCCTGGAGAGGTAGCTGTTGAACCAGCGTAATGAGTCAGAAGGTAAACCAGTGTCAACTGGCTGAGTCAGGAGTTTATGATTGACCATGTCAAGGCCTTGGTGAGGTCTATGAAGTAGCACCCACCAAGTGCCCATGGTCAAAGGCTCCGTAAATGTACCCCATGAACTTAAGAGTAGCAGTAGTAATGCAATGCAGTTTTCTAAAACCATGCTGTCAACACTGCAGTTGGTATTTGTCTAGGTGATCTACAATTTGATCATCAACTATCCTTTCAAGATCTTTGGAAATAGGTGGGAGAATTGAAATCGGCTTGTAGTTTGTAAAAAGTAAAATAAAAAGTTACAGCAGACTACTTCATAAAGTGTGTATTATTTTCCTGCTTGCCTGTTTTGGTTCTACTACCTCTTTAAGACTGCTTCAGCTAATGTTGATACCGGAAGATACCCATTATGCTTAGCACATGATGCCTCTAATGCATCTGCCAGGGCTGCTGTCTCAAAAGATGTCCCTGACTCGGGGAGGCTGGCTTTGTAACGGATGTTTTTCAAGTTTCAAGGTTATTGCAGGAAAACTCCATTGAGCAAGCTCATTCACAAGGAGGTCCTGTGACATGTAGACTTACAACAACATACATACATAATTGACAAACAATATATACATAAATGCAACTGTCATATAATACAAGCAAGATATTACATACAAGGACACCACATGGGATGACTGTAGGTGGTAAGCAACTAGTGGAACACAGGATGACCATTTCTAGATAGCATACTGAATTGAAAACATGGTAATTGGTGTTTGCAATACATACATTTTAGCAGATTGAACAACAACCGAATGTATAGGGTAAGGGAGGTAAAAATGGTTTGATAGGGTGAGGGGAGACATATATACGTAGACAGAGCCAGGAGTAGGAAGGGAAAGGAAAGCAGGACTGGGATTGCTGCTGCAAAAGTAGCAGATATAAGTCAAGAGCCGTTGAGTGAAATAGTGTCTTGATGTAAATGAAAGTGCGAACAATAAGTAGTTAACATGCACAAAGCAATTACAGTCTTACCAAAAAATGCACATGGCACACATGGGGATAAGAAGGTGCTTAATGACAGTTGCAGATATATTTTATTTTAGCTAAGGTTAGAACTTTATAGAAGTAATTGAAACTGTGCTAGTTATACGAGCTGTGTTGAATATCCTTTAGGGGCTCCAAGCTGTTTGGACCAGATATGGATAATCTCCTTCAGGAGCTTCAATAATACAAAACAACATTAAGGACTGTTAAATTCCTGACCTCAACCTGCTAGAGGGCTTAGTAGGGATTAATTTCATAGAGCAGCAGGCCATGGCTGCCATCAGCAGACTGAGGTTGTGGTGGTGGCACCCTTCCGGGCCCCTCACCTCTGGTGCCCATTCCAAGGCAGTCAAAGGCATTGGTCAAGGCGGCCCTGGTACCTTCTGACTCCCCACTTTCTCCCCCTCCACTTTTTCCTACATGTGTTCAAATGGTGGGAAGGACCTCTATTCATCTGTCAAAATGGAGAGAAATCGACACAGAAGAGTGGATCCTAGAAATAGTAGAAAAGGGGAATTGACTTGCACCCTCCACCTGCTTCTCATTTTCCTCCAGGGCACTTGCCCCTTCTGAGAGAAGTGCAGTCGCTGATTCAAAAGATTGCTGTCAAACCGGTCCCTCCTAAAGAAAGGAACAAAAGGTTCTATTCCAGATACTTCCTGGTTCCCAAGTGGACAGGAGACCTGCATCCCGTACCAGAGCTCTGAGACCTCAGCAAATTCTTCAAATACAAAAGGTTTTGAATGATGCCTCTTCAGGCTGTCATTCCTCTACTTCACTGGGGAGAGGGCGGGGGCTATGCACCTTGACACGAGGGAGTCTTTACCATCATGTCAAAATCAGAAAATGCCACAGGTAGGAAGTACCTCCACTTTATGCTGGAGGGCAACTATTGTCAGCTCCAAGTCTTGCCTTTTGGCTTATCCCTTGGTGATGTAACTACTTACCAAATGCTTCACAGTTGTGGCAGCAGCCCTTCAGAGGGATGGGCTTTATGTCTTCAAACGAACATGGTGAATAGAACCCCAGCACCTGTGGCAGGGCATCCTGTTCTTCTCCCCGACACCAATGCATATATTCTCAACAGATGCCTCTGGGTGAGGATGTGGTGTCCACCCGGGTCATTTCTAGACCCAGGGGTTGTGCACAGACTTGAATTTGGTATTCTATATCAGTATTCTGGAAATGTGGGGTGTTCTCTTGGTCTGCATGCCTTTGCAGAACGCCTTATTCCAGATACCCTCTTGATAAGGACAGACAGTGTCAGTGTAATGCACTGCATCAATAAGCAAGGGACACTGATTCTTACCCCCTGTGCTGGAAGCAATGAGAGTATGGTACTGGGCACTAACTGCCTTCAGCTGTCAGCTGTGTTTCTTCCAGGTGTCCAAAACATCTTAGCAGACTGGCTAATTTGGTCCCAGTTCCTAAATACATGAGTGAGAACTACTGACCTTTCATGGTACATGACCTCTTCACAAGCTGGGGTCATCCAGAGTTGTTTTTACATCCCCACAAATACAAAACTGTTGCATTTCTGCTTGCTCCAGGGCCTGGAATATTTTGGTGAGAAACGTCCCTCTCTTGGAATTGGAGGTTCCTGCATTTCTATCTCGATCGAACTAAGGACTGCTGAAAGCCCTGTCAGCATTTTTTTTTTTTTTTTTTTTTTTTTTTAACCAAACACTACCTGTCCAAATGGCTGGCTCACTGTATTAGGTTTTGTTATAGGAAGTATGGTAATGAACTTTCTGGTGCTGTTTC
Source organism: Neoceratodus forsteri (assembly GCA_016271365.2). Taxonomy (NCBI): domain Eukaryota; kingdom Metazoa; phylum Chordata; order Ceratodontiformes; family Ceratodontidae; genus Neoceratodus; species Neoceratodus forsteri. Next base: position 1,738,884,187 of record CM057449.1, read on the forward strand.
TTGGCCACTCTTCACATGGTTTGGCCACTTCTGTTTCTTGCTTTCAGTATGTTTCTGCAGCTGAAATATGTGAGGCTGCCACCTGGAACACTGTGCATACTTTTACTAAGCACTACAGTCTAGATATCATCTCATGCAGATGTGCTGGAGTTGGCCTTGCTGTTCTGCAGGGCCTCATATCCTGATAACATATCAGACCTTGCCATCCTTCCTAAGTACCTTGTGTACTGCTTGGGAATCACTCTAAAGGTACAGCCCAATGGAAGAGATGTCTGCAATGACGATAGAACAGTTGCATGCCGTAACAGTAGGTCTTCGAAGAATCGCTCTTTTGGGCCATAGTGCACCCACCTCCTTTCCTCCTTTTAAGGACTGAGGCATTTGCTGAAAGTTGTGTACTGCCTCATCTGGAGGTGTCACTATGTAGCTTGTGTTTATTTCCCACTCCCATGGCTCTCCTTGTATGGCTGGTACTGATCTTATCTCCTGGTTCCTCATGGTAAGTTGTCCTCCGAACTTGTCTCCGACAAGCCCCTAGCTGGCAGTTTCTGAATGGTCCTGGTACCAGCAGCCTACAGTTCCAAAGGTATGGCCCAATGGAGGAGATTCTCTCCAAGCTGTTTTTATGGTAGGTAACTGTTCTTTCCTCATTGTAGCTGAGCCCCCAAGGACTGCTGTAAACTCACCCCCCAAATCAGCGTTTTGATGATGTGAAGTAGAGAATGGATCTGCACAGTGAGAGCACAGTCTGGGAGAGTGCCTGCATAATCTAGACTTAACTTTGCAGGCCATTCTGCATGTTAAGCGGGGTATATAAATGTAATTCTATTCCCCTTAACATGTACAATGGCCTCCAAAGTCAAATAATTGTATGTTTATGCAGGTACCTATCCCCCACTCGTATTCGCGCTGTTAATAGCACTGCATTCCCTATTTTACATCATCAAAATACAGATTTTGGGGGAGGGCTGCAAGGTTTTTGCCCTTTTGGCTATAACAGGGAAGAAAGATTGTAGTCAGAGTAAGTAAAACTACTAGCTAACACTTTATTTAAAAAAAATAAATAAATCGAAGTATGCCTAATTTAGCTGCTCTGGCAGGCAGCTCTTTTCATGGGTTGCCTGCCCCAAGGGTGTTGGATACTTCTAGTAAGATACATAATATCTGAGTATTTACAATTTCAATAGCACTTTATCCATTGTACAGTATGGACATGTGTAGTTCATTACCAGTTATGTGTTACTTCTTTCCTAAGTAGATATCATTGACTTAGTTTGCCACCAACATGGTAGCTGTATACATCCCTGGATTTGCAGTGTGTTCTGTATAGGTTCACCCAGGAATGAAAGCAGTTAAATGCTGATGATGACTTATAGTGCATTTATAGTGAGACCTGAGGAGCACCCTCCCCCAAAAAAAATTAAATAAACTTTATTAAGGTCAGTCAAGTCAGGATTACAAAAACCAACAAGAGCCAGTGCAGTATATAAGTGAAGACAATACACCAACAAGCATATAGCAAAAAATACATTGTAATGGGATACACTGGTAAAGCAAAATGAAGTAACTATCTAGACAACATTGATACAATGCACCTACCTGACTGTACCCCTACAAAACCCCATCCCCGCTCCCCAACACCCCCCCACACTATCCCCTTGCCCCCAGAGACTAATCTGATCCCGAATGTACCCGGGTTAGGAATTAATAGGATCCCATAATAGTAGGGCATCCGATTTCCCTTGTTATTATGTGACTGGGAAATGTCTGGTCCAATGGGGGAGCGGTATCAACCACATACATCTCCCGCTAGACCCATTCTACCCTTCCCTAATAGGGTGGAGCATAGAAGCTCCAGAGAGCTAGGCCTCAGCCAGCCCTGAGTGTTACCAAGGTATAAAGGGGCTCCCAGACTCGATGGAATTTCGTCCTGTGACCAGATATATTCGCTGTAATCGTTCAGCGTGTAGGGCAAAAAGTATTTCCTGGTGCCATTCTGTGTAACTAGGAATAGATTAGTCACACCAATGACTCAGTATGACTTAGCACATGTAATTATTAAAGCAATATGTGGTATCTAATTACCGATTGGGCCACCATGATAATCCTCCAGGATGCAAATCTCAGGTGTAAACACTTGATCCAACCCTAACAAAGGGTCCAGACGTTGTTTAATGCCCTCCCAGAAGGGTTTGACCTTTTCACATGACCAGAGAATGTGGAGAAGGGTACCAGTGTCCTTCCGGCACCTGGTACATAAGTCTGAGGCCAGTTTACCCATACAGTATAACGTTATTGGGGTACAGAACATATTATGTAGGATTTGGAATTGCATGAAGCGGTACCGATCTTATTTGATGTGTTTATAAATGGCCTTCTAGATACGAGTCCAATCACGAGGACCCTGCGAGGGGAGAAGGGATTGGTCCCAAACATAAAGTCAGGTTCCCTCTCAGCTAGGGCTTCCCATAATTGCGCATGATAGAAGGCAACAGCATGAGAAGTGGGCGTGGTTGAGACCCAAAGGAGCAGTCCGTCTCCGTAAGGCCAAGACCATCAGTCCATTCCAAAGTGGTGTAGGAGCATGTGCCTAATCCAGTAGTATTTAAAGGACAGGGACGTAGGCCAGGCAAATTTAAGCTGGGCTTTGGAGAAGGTAAGAAGTTTGCCAGCCTGCACAAAATGCTCCACCGAAAAGGGAGTCAAGAAAAGGCCAAGCCTACTGAGTCAGGGTCATCCCGACAATTTTAAAGTTAGCATTTCAGAGAATGGGTTGAGAAATGTCCTGACCAGGATTTAGTTTAACAGAAGACATAACTGTTTGTGGGAAAAAATAAGTTACCAATAGAGGTATCTTTTAAAGGGCCCAGACCTTTTTTAGAGGGTACATACAGCAGGACCCAGGGGTCCAGGCCATATTGGGAACATAGGAACCTTTCGCTATCTAACCAGTGGGGGATGCAGACTTGGTCGGCCACAATGGGGGTCGAACAAGACAAGTCAGGTATCTGGAACAATGTATGGCTAGATAATATAGAAACATAGAATTTGATGGCAGGTAAGGACCGCTTGGCCCACCCAGTCTGCCCATTTCCCTACCTACTGGATAAGCTGCAGATCCTAGTTAACCAGCAGTCTACTTCTTCCTACCCCCACCCCCCAGAACTGCCTTATGACTATCCCATGCATGCTTGAATTCCACCACTGATTTTGACTCCACAACCTCCTCCGGAAGGCCGTTCCATGCATCCACAACCCTCTCTGTGAAAAATACTTCCTTAAATTACCTTTGAGATGCCCCCATCTTCAAATTGTGCCCTCTTGTTCTTGCACACCTCTTTTTGCAAGATGCTACCCTCTTGCACTTTGATTCCCTTGAGGTACTTGAAAGTTTCTATCATGTCCCCTCCTCGAGGCTATACATATTAAGCTCTAAGTCTCTTCATATGTCTTCGGTGCAGACCCTGCACCATTTTAGTGCCCTCCTCTGGACAGCTTCCATCCTGTCTATGTCTTCTGGAGATTAGGTCTCCAGAACTGCACACAGTACTCAGATGGGGTCTCACCAGCTGTCTGTACAGAGGATAATAACTTCCTGTTTTCTACTGGAGATGCCTCTCCCTATGCATCCCAGTATCCCCCCAGCCCTCCTTGCTGCCCTCTCACATTGCTTGCCCATCTTTAGGTCATCTGATATGACTACCCCCAGGTCCCTCTCCATTTTGTTGTTGTTAGTATCTCACCCCTCATTATGTACTCTTCCCCTGGGTTTTTGTTTCCCAGGTGCATTACCTTGCACTTCTTAGCATTGAATCTAAGCTGCCATACATTTGACCATTCCTCTAACCTTGCCAAGTCCCTTCTCATCCTTTCCACCCACCCTGTGCATCAACTCTGTTGCAGATGTTAGTGTCATCTGCAAAGAGACACTTTCCTTCAGTCCTTCTGCAATGTCTCTTATAAAGACACTGAAGAGGACGGTCCTAATACTGTACCCTGCGGTACCCCACTAGTAACCCTCCTTTCTTCTGAGTGGACTCTATTTACTATTACTCTCTGTGTCCTATTCTCCAGCCAGTTCTTTACCCAGGCTGTCATCTTGGGACCCACACTGGCTAACTTGTATATTAATCTTTTGTGTGGGACTGTGTCAAATGCCTTGCTAAAGTCTAGGTAGGCCATGTCCACAGCCCCTCCCTGATCTACTACTTTGGTCACCCAGTCAAAGAAATCTATCAGATTGTCTGGCATGACCTTCCGCTGTGAATCCATGCTGCCTAGGGTCCTGTGCCCTCTGGACTCTAGATACTCGACAGTTCTTTCCTTTAGAAGTGATTCCATCATTTCCCTATCACTGAGGTTAAACTAACAGGTCTATAGTTTCCTGCTTCTGCCTTGCTCCCACTTTTGTGAAGGGAATCACATCTGCCCTCCTCCAGTCCTCGGGTACCACCCCATCCTCCCATGATTTGTTAAAAGGGTAGTCAGTGGTGTCACTAGTTCTACCCTTAGTTCTTTAGAATTCTGGGATGAATCCCATCAGGCCCCATTGTTTTTCTACCTTCAGTTTTAAGAGTTCTTTCAGAACCCTTTCTTCTGTAAATGGGCGGTATCAACTTCTGTATCCAGTGTGTTACTACTGTTTGTTTTATGTACCTCCCCTCTTCCTTTGTAAATACTGAGCAAAATATTTGTTTAGTATCTCTGCCTTTCACAGTCTCCCTCTGCCCACCCTCCCACCCCTTTATTAAGCCTCACTATCCCTCCTTGTCTTCCTTAGCTCCTGATGTACCTATAAAGGTTTTATCCCCTTCTTAACTGAGTTGGCTATCTTTTCCTCGGTTTGGGCCTTTGCTGTTCCGACTGCCTTCCCAGCCTCCTTTGCTTTAACTGATACAGTTCTCTGTCCTGCTCCTTCTGCGATTCCTTGTACTTCCTGAATGCTTTCTTTTCTCTCTTGAACCTTCACTGCCACTTTCTTTGAGAACCATAGTGGTTTCTTACATAGTCTTGTTTTATTTATTTGCTTCACACAAGGCTCGTTACCTCTGTGATGGCAGTTTTATTATTCCCCATTGTTCTTCCACCCTCCTTCCTGCCCATTTGCTAGTGCATTCCTTAGAGCACTCACCAATTTTAGCAAAGTGAGCCTCCTAAAGTCCAGTACTTTTTTCTTTGTATGGCTTGACTCTATTGCTGTGTTTATTGTGAACCATACTGTTCGATGGTCGCTAGTTCCCAGATGGCTACCACTTCTACATCTGTAATCTCTCTCCATCTCCATTTGAGAGAATCAAGTCTAATATTGCTCCTTTCAAGTGGGCTCCAGTACTAGTTGTCTAAGGCATGCCCCTGTAGGGCATCTAGAATAACTGCACTCTTCAAGTGGCAGCTGCAACTGCACTCCAGTTAACATCCGGCATATTCAGATCACCCATCAGCAATAGCTCCCTTTTCTGCCATTCTAAGTATACTTTCTATCATTTCCCTGTCCATTTCCTCCCCTGAGAAGGGTCTATATACCCTGTGCGTATTGTGGTGCCATTGCCTGTCTCCAAATTTACCCACAGAGCTGCTTCTCCTCCTGTTTACCCTTTTGTTCTGTTGCTTTTATTCCTTCCCTTATGTAAAGAACCTCCTCCTCCTCCTCTTTACCCTCCTGTCCCTCCTGTAGACAGTGTATCCTGGTATGTTTATGTCCCAGTCATGATTTTGTGTGTACCATGTTTCTGTGACTGCCACGATATCCAGATGTTCCTCCTCCATCAAGGCCACTAATTCAGGAAACTTGTTACCCAGACTACGGGCATTAGTACTCATTGCTCTCCATTTTTTGATGGCTTTACCTTCTGTTGCAGCATCCCCACTGACCGTTCTACCTCAGTCTTTTTCTCATTTAGTACCCTGTTTTGTAGGGAGGGCTGGGATTTTCCTGCTGCTTGCAGTGCCTCCCCTTTGACTAGTTTAAAAGCTTGCCAATGAAGCATTTAAACTGGTTGCTCAAAAGACTTGTTCCTTCCTGGACAGATGCAGACCATCCTGCCAGTATAGGCTGGTGTCCTCCAAGTGGAACCCCAGTCCCCAATGAAGCCAAACCCTGAGCTCCGCACCATTTTTCAACCATTCATTAAACTGCACGGTGCCAATTGCCCTTGCCTCCCCATGCTTTTGACAGGCAGCACCTCTGAGAAGGATACTGTGTGTGCTACTTGTCTTAGTCCCCTCCCCAATTCTACAAAGTCCTTCTGCACTGCTCTAATCTCATGATGAGCAAAGTTATTTGTCCCTAGGGGGACAATGATGTCCAGCTCAGACTCCCGTGCAGCTGTTCTCGTGATCCTGAGGATGCGCTTCCTGTCCCTCCAAGCCATGGCACCAGGCAGGCACCTTACTTCATTTTTCCCAGCTCCCCCCAGTTCTATACCCCTAATAATTGAGTCCCCCACCAGGAGCTGCTTCCTTTCCTTTTGGTGCCCTCTGCCTCCTTTCTGTGGGCCTCCCTTGTGACAGACATCATCAGTCTTCTCTGCGGGTGCATCCATAGGGGAGCTATGCTCCCCCAGAATGGTGTATGGATTGTGGAGTGGAACAGTTGACTGGGTGTGCCTTTGTTCCACCCTCCTCACCCTCCCTGAGCCCACTGTGGTCCAACTGCTGTGCTTTCTTCGCAACCTCTGAGGTAGTGGTGGTGGCGCTAGTGCTCCCTGGATGGGGGAGGTTCCCTTTCTACTGTCCAGTGTGGCCTGGGGGAAGGTTTCTTTACTACTGTCCAGTGTGGCCTGGGGGAAGGTTTCCTTACTACTGTCCAGTGTGGCCTGAAGATGGGCAACTTCCTCCCTCAGGGCAGATAGTTGTCTGCAAATAGGGCAGCATCTCAGCCTCCAGAAAGACTCCCGGAAGACTGCTGCCCCACAGCCATTACATTGCACTACTCCCCACATGTTTATCTAGTTTTTTTTTTGTTTTTTTTATTGTATTTGTGTGTGTGTGTGTGTGTGTGTGTGTGTGTGTGTGTGTGTGTGTGCGCGCGTGATTTGTTATATAGAGATAGATATATATATATTATATTATACAACGTGTATGCTTATATTAATCGGTGCAGTGTGCTAGAGAGGATAGGACAGAGAAATGCACCTTGCAGTCGAGGAAATGATGTCAGAACCTCAGGTATAAAAGGAACTATTTCCAGGAGTGGGTGGGGTGAGGGGTGGGAAGGGGTTGGGCCTAAACTGTGTCCTCACAAAACAATCGACTAAAAGCTCTCACCCACTGGCCATGATGAGTGCCTTCCTGTCAGCAAGATACCCTACACAACAATTTGACAGAGAAAGTACCCTGCTAATCAAACAGAGAAAATCCAGACATCCAAGTCAGACACAGATAAACCTCTCCAGCCCCAAAACAGCCTGGTGGTTTGTTAGCCACAAAGGAAAATCAAATATGCAGTTATTTCAGCCCTTCTGAGGATGCTGACAAGATAAGCAGTTTTAAAAAACCCCTTTCTGAATTAAAAACTAAAACAAATACCAAGCAATGCTACTTTAAAAGTGTGGAAAACTTCTCTCAGATGTAAGCAAGAGAGAGAGAGTTTAGTTACAGATAATTTTTGTCCAAAATAGTATATCCCACGCAGCTTCTCAGTTGTCTCCAAGCACTCCTGTACACAACTTGTAAGAAGATGGGCTTCAGGTATATAGGTACATACTAGGGCGCTGAAGAGCACTCTGAAGGTTATACGTGTCTTCTCTCTTATTCTTAGGATGAGAGAACTGTGAGAGACCATGGAACAAAAGGTTTTGGCACATTTAAAGAGCTAGTGTACTGCCTAAAACTAATATTAGTTTTTAAAAGCAGTTTGCATTGGCTTTTATGTCTGAGGTACTTTTTCTTTTCTCTTTGTTTAGCTAGAAGATTGTTTACATGATGTTAGTAGGTGTAATGTGCATAACAGCATCCTTCCTGGCAGCTGACATATTTAGCTCTAGTTCCCCCATTATATTGTCAGCATTATGACCTCACTGACTGTGACATCACTGCTGCTTAAGAACAGCCACTTAGTGGCTGCCAGGAGAGTCACCTGTGATGTCACTGCCAGTGCAATCTCAATGCTGATGATGTAGTGGGGGCGGGGAATAGACATAGATATGTCAGCTGCCAGGCTAAGATGTGTTCCACACATCTAGCTCAATATCATCACATAGAAGACTTTTTAATGAGCAAAAAGAAAACTACTTCAGAAATAAAAGAGTTACGACTGACTACTTCTTCAAATGTGTGTTATTTTACTGTCTGCCAGTTTTGGTTCCACTAGCTCTTAAAGATTCCAAGAGGAGGTGCTCTTAAAATCATGTAAACCATCTGATTAATAATATATTTTAAAAGCAATTAGTTGGAAAATGTTTTTAATGGAAAAAAAAAAAAAATCTGTAAGTGGAAAATGCCACCTTTTAAAATCTTGTACAAGAGGCCCTAATACTGTTAAAAGAAGGCATATATTCCACGTCGATCATTAGCATTTACTGACTAAATCAGTGTTGACAAATGATGATTTATAATAAAGTTTGTCATTTATAGAAAACCTTACAGCAAGGAGCTGAACTCTTGGAGAGAGACAGGTCAGGCACAATAGTTCAGATCTGTCTAAAGACCTGAAGTAAATGAGGCTGAAGATGACCTGTTCTCTCCTTTTTGGAAACAGATGGTCAGGCAGTTCAGGGTTAGATAGTTTTACTTTGTTTTCAGTGAGTTTTCTGGGACCCTAAGTTTGACTATATCAGATGGTTCTGTGAGGCCATTCACACCTGAATGTCATATCAAACAGCCCACCTTTTTTTTTTTTTTTTATGAAAACAGGTAATCATTTACTCCCAGGATGGTGACAGTTCATGAATATTTCATTATATACTTTAAAACAAACATCCATTCATTTCTGATCAAACTGTTTTCAGGACTATGTGGCAGCCCATGATGATTTTCAGCAGTCCCTGGAATTACAGAGAAACCAACCAGTCGCCATGCTGTACAAGGGGTTAACCTTTTTTCATAGGGGATTACTAAAGGTGAGCAGTAGTTACCTCATGGTGACTGAAATACTTTTCTTTTTATTTAATAAAGCCTAATTCTCATGTGCACGTTTTTATATTCTTGGTTATGATCTCTAAATGTGAAATGTAGACTTTTGCATTTTTTTGCAGTTACTTTTTATTGTAGTTATTGTGATTATACATACAAATACACTACATTCTCCAATACACACTTACATACATTCTTAATGGGAGAAGGAAAAAACATGTCTGAAGTATTATACAGTGATATTAAAGGGGAAAACAGATGTTGAGAAAACAATATGTAGCAGTACAGTCTGTATGATGGACAGAAAATATGGCAATTTATGATTTAAGGGGTAAAAGGAGTAGATACAAACAAGAAATACAAGTCATTGTGATCGTACTTCTGTTATGCTGTAATTTAATACAAGTATGTGTAAGACTGTATAAAGGAAGAACATAAAAGAATTTTTGCAATTTTTTGTGACAGTTTAAATTTATAAGTGATGCATGATTATTGAAAGTAATGCAAAACGAATTTACATGGTCTGAATATGAACCAAAAATCTTAAACAGTTACTCTAAAAACATCATGCAAAGTATTTGCTGATAATACAGTTACTGATACAGAGGATAATGTATGGTCCTCTATCCGTAACAAGTTTGTAAACTCTTCGAGAGGTCGTCATGGCGACGTTTGGAAGCTCGAGAGGTTCAGTCGTCATGACGACCTCGAGAAGATTTTTCAAAATTGTTATGGATAGGGGACCATACATTGTCCTTTATAGTGTATGGTCACCTATCTATTGTATTTCAAGTTTGATCCGACTTGCTGCCATGACCTCCGACATGACCTGCGATGAGACAAGTAAGAGGGACGTTGGAGTCAAGTCAAAGGACATAATTTTGCTAGGGCAGGCGTCACAGGAGTTTGTGTACTCACAGTTCGTCAGTGTCCACATTGCAGTTTTTGTGATGACCGCCTACGAGGTAATTTATAATTTTTACATTTACAGCCCCTTGTTGAATTTACCGCTGGGGTAAATGGCAAATGTTCTGAGGTAAAGCTTGACAATGCGGCTCACGCTTTTGGAATGCAAGCAAGGTTCTAAGTTGTTATGCTGCAGTAGCTACGTACCTGGTGCAGCATAACAACAAGCTACTGCAGCATAACAACTTTTTAGTTGGTATGGATTTTTTGCTTAACAGCATTCTACCATACATTATAATATATTGTTACAGTACACCTGTCTTACTCGTTTAACATATATCCCACAGGCTCAGAGTACTCCCTTATTTGTGTGCGGTGTGTGTGTGTGTGTGTGTGTGTAGGGGGTTCAACCCTTTAGGATGGTCAGTTTTAATATCCTCATTTTGGGAATGGAAGGACACATTTGGCCACAGAGGAGAGCGCATATCCTTTTACACTTCGTGGTGTGCCAGATCTGCCCCACACCCAGACGTTTGGTGACATGCTGTATTAAAAGCAATATGGACCTGTTTTCAGATGCTTCTTAACATTTTAGATGGTAGTTTGATAAAAATCAGTCACCCCATCACTAACAAGAGCATTTTTTTTGTTGTGTTTTGTTTTTTAACAAACTACCCTCTAAAATATCTAAAACGCATTTGAAACCACTTTCCTGTTGTATATATTAGAGTATCCCCACCCCCACCTCAGCTCTCCCTATACTGGTGTCAAAGAAAGTCTGGGAGTTGGGTGCAGCTTACACACTGGAAGTGAAAGGATCAAACGGTTGACTTCTCCAAGCCAAAATATAGTCCCTTCCCTTCCTGAAATGGGGTTATTAAAAATGTACCAACCACAAAGGCTATATTCCCACACAGGCAAGGCAGCATTGTGGAATTCTTTCGTGTACTAGAACGGGTGCTCCTTAATTTATCAGCATAACTTTTCTATGTTGCCCTAACTCTAAGCTTCCATATAAAAAAAAAATTCTAGCCTAAACAGTTCAGAAGTAGCTCTTTATAAAGATAATGGCCCAGATATTCAAACTGCGCCAGGCTGTGGCGCAAGCCTGGGTGCAGCTCAACTTTGTTGCACAGGGGTGTGGCCTTGGCGATATTTAATGGAGCTGCGCTATGGCACAGCAGCTTTGAATATCGCACCCTGGCCACCCCCACTGTACATGGCGCAGTGGCACTGCACCAGCGCAAGTGGCCAGAGTAGAGCATGGAGATGCGCTAGCGCAAGTGCCATTTCGCCATGCACAGCACCTGCGATATTCAAAAGGGGACATGCAAATGGAGCCATAATTTATGCAAGGCGCACATGGGGCCATTTGCATGTCATTATGGCCCCATTTGCATCCCATTAGCATGCAGGTGCGCCGATCCCCGATGACTTGCGCCTGGGGCCCTGCCAGGCAGCAGCCATCGGGGACCAACGCCCTGCAGCCAGATTGTGGCATTTGTCTAAATGAAAACCTCTAATATCCCTGGTGGTCCAGTGATCATGAGGTGCCCACCGCTGGCACGTATAACAACCCCCCTGCCCAGGTCCAGTGGACCGCACTCTGCCTGGATTGCATTGCCTGTAATCATAATAGTTCTATCAGCTTGGTGGTTTCAGTGTGCTTTCATGGCCACTGGAGCCCACGCTCTCGTCACAGGAGCGGCAGCACCCACCCGCCCGCCGACCGATAGCTTGGTAGGGCTGCATGCCCATTGAGTTCACAGCGCGGAGCCATCGCATGCAGCCCATATCAGACACATTATTCCAGATATGTGAAAGAATCATTCATACCTGAATGTATTACGGTATGGTTGCACGCCCATTGGCTCACGCCAGAACCAATGGGCGTCAACCCTGTCGGTGCTGTCAGTCGTGTGGGTGGCAGGCAGGTGGTGCTGCCGCCCGCCGGCTGACCGGGGGCGGGAGGGGGGCTCAGTGGGCGGGCGGGGGGAGGTACACTAGACCACCAGGGTAATAGGACTATTTTATGATTTATAGATGCCCGTGATTGGTCAGAGGCAGTCCACTGGACCACCAGGCGTATTAGAGGGGGTTTTCTATTTAGAAAATGCCCACCATCGGGCTGCAGGGGACCAGTGTGATTTAAAGAGATGCCCGCGATTGGGCACATAGCGGTCCACTGGACCACCAGGGATATTGGAGGGGGGGCTTAGTTACACGGTTGCCCATGATGGGGCATGGGGGCGCCGCCAGGTGCGGCAGGAACTCGGGTGGCCACCCACAGGTGGCAGCTGCCGTGTTGCGCCCTGCAGTGCGGCAGCTCACCTGTGGGTGGCCATCATTTGTTCCTTTTTTTTTTTGGCTTAACTTTGTGCAGGCGCAGGTAGGGGTTGCACATGCATGACTCTGCGCATCCTGGGCTGAATATTGGGCTGTGCAGGTTATGCATGGGCACGCCCCCCCCACCTGTGCCTGCATACATTACTGATGTGCTCCGGTGCATCGGGATTTGTCACGCGACTTTTCCCTTTGAATATTGCGCTGGTGCATCAGTGGGCTTGTGCTGCGCCATGCGCAACCCTTTTGAATATTCAAGATGTGTTTGCAGGGGCTAACTTTTGAACCATTTATCAGTGACCGCTTTAAATTATCGTGATAGTATTTTAAAATATTGATAATCGAAGACCATACTGACAGATGTATTCTATCATGCCCTGACTTCAAGCAATTTATTAACAAAATTAAAAAATTTTAACTTCCTAACGATATTAAAGTTAATCCTTTTCAGAAATTTTATGCATGTGAGTTACAAAGCTGGAAAAGATAGATATAGTACACATTTTAAAATATGGCTGTCAAATATTTGTAATTCCCTTCCTCTAAAATTACTGGGGTATGTATTTAATATTGATGCCTTCAAATGTCAGAATTGATGTTTTGTTAAGATTAGTATCCCTTTCTCTTGCTGCTGGTATTGTTATTCAGATGCATTTTTAGTCTGAGTTTTTCTGTCTTTATAAGAATTGTAAAAAATAAAATGTTTGTATAGCAAGTTGCGATTTTAAAATAAACTTCCCAGCTAACTATTCTATGGTAAGCAGACACCATGTATTGAATGTTTTAAAATACAGATGTCTGACAGTAGAAGCAATCTGCAAAGCCACTATTTTAAATTTTTTAGCAATAATGTGTTGTTTATGTCTTAAAAACTTTTAAGGGCCAGATATTCAAAAATTTGCACTGGGTGCAAACTGTTTGCGCGGGTCCGCTATATTCAGAAGGCCAAATAGCGGCAAGCTGCATTAGCGCTGGTCAAATATATAAGGTATGCAAGGGGCAAAAAGGGGGGGGGGTCATGTACATGAATATAGGCGGAACGCTATATTCAGTGCATTAGCGCCATGCAAAATGTTGTTGCGTGACACTTTGCATGTGCAAATTACCGCTCAGGAAAAGGTAGTTTTAACTCTGGGCAAACCAAGGTTGGTTATATTGCTTAGAAGCTAACCAGCCAGTCTGTGATAGAAGTACGCTGAAACAGCACCTGCAGCAGTAATGGTTTGCAGTGCGACAAGATGTTGCACAATGTGAATTGTGTGTTGATGGTCTGTGTTTAGTGTACTCTGTATCATCCCAGCTGCACGTGTTGTGGCTCTGGGAGGTGTCTGGCACTGTGCCTTAGCCCAGTTTATTTACCCGGACAACAAGGTAATAAATAAACGTAAATAGGCACCAGACAGGTGTGACAAGCTGGCCGGTGGTATATGTAAAGGCAACACGCTGTGTTTCAGGTTCACAGAACAAAATGCACTTTTATTGCTTTAATTGTGAGTTGTTACTGCAGAAAATCATGATCAGTCAGTTCAGCTTCCCCAGCCTGGTCAGGTAACATAACGGTTAACATAAACAGTTCTTTCAGGCTGACTTGACAAAGGAATCTTTGCACCACCTATGTGGGCCAGCAGTTTGTTCAAGATACAGTCTTAAATGAAGCACAAACAGTTTGCCCTTTAGCCTTCTCTTCAGGCAGTTCTCAGAAGTATATTCTACTCACTGTTTTTGGCCCAGTGGGCTGAACTAGTCTTTTCATTTAGGACCCTGTGCTCCAGGCATGGTCTGGTTCTCAATAGCAGGCTTCAGCTGTTTTTCCCCCAAAGACTCTCTCTCTATGACTTAAACATTGTCTTTGATCTTCAGCTCTGGTTCCTCTCTCACAGGGCAGCAGCTTCTCTCTCCCTCCTTGCTGGATTCCTCTGCCTTTTAGCAAACTCTCTCTAATTGGCCACACCTGTGGAGGCACCCAACCCCCTTTGCCTGTTGCAGTCTCTACATTTCTTCAGTTTCATCCAAGGGGTTAACCCCTTGTGCCCCAGTGTTGTGTTTACCCTGTAACATGCCAACCCCCTTTGTGCGAAGGCACAGTTGGTCGGCCCCTGACCACTCCCCTCCTGGGACAGGAAGTGTGTTTCCTGCTCAGGGTCCGGCCCGGTGGTGCACTGTGAAGGAAAATGGCTGGAGGGCAAGTACCACCTGGTGATGTGGGGTTGTCGCCCTTTATCACTTGGAGCCAACGTGAGAGGGGCATGGTCTGTAACCAGGATGAACTGCCAGTCATGCAGGTAGAAGCGAAGGGCGCCCACAGCCCATTTGACTGCGCAGACACTCTTTTCTATTACTGCATAATTTTACTCCCGGAGAAAGAGTTTTCGGCTGAGGTAGAGGATAGGATGTTCCTCCCCTCAAACTCCTGGGACAGCACAGCTCCTAGCCCGACTCCAGAGGCGTGAGGTTGCAGGATAAAGGTCCTATTGAAGTCAGGACTGCATAACACTGGCTTTCTGTACAGTGCCGCTTTAAGTTGTGTGAAGGCCTGGTCACACTCCTCTGACCAGTGGACCCTGTTGGGGGCAGATTTCCGGGTGAGGTCTGTAAGGGGGCTGGCAAGGGTAGAGAAGTGCAGTATGAACCGGCGGTAATACTCTGCCAACCCTAAGAAGGCCCTCACCTGGGTTTTTGTGGTGGGTACCAGGCACTCTGCTATGGCTTGGACCATACTGATCAAGGGTCTCACCTGTCCGTTTCCTATACAGTACCCTAAGCTTTGTCTCTGCTTTGGCCAAAGCACACTTTGCTGGATTGGCTGTCAGCTCTGCTTCTCGGAGGGACTGTAGTAGAGCTGCCACCTTGGATACATGGGATTCCCAATCAGTCAGTGCTGTGAATCACCACGCATCCAGGTAAGCAGCTGCATACTGGCATGGGGTCACAGCAGTGATGCATGAGCCTTTGAAAGGTTGTAGGGCCCCATGTATGCCGAAAGGCATGGTACGGAACTGATATAGCCCAAAGGGGGTAGCAAATGCTGTCTTTTCCCGAGACTCTGGGGTCAAAGGGATTTGCCAATACCCTTTTTATTAGGTCCAACGTCATGATGTACTTGGCTTCCCCTAGTCTATCCAGCAGTTCGTCTACCCAAGGCATGGAGTAGGCTTCGAACTTCGAGATGGCATTGACCCTGCGAAAATCAATACAGAAGTGGGTAGCCCCACCTTCTTTTGGTACTAACACTATGGGGCTATTTCAGTCACTGCTGGATTCCTCAATCACTCCCAACTCTAGCATGTCCTGTAACTCCTTCTTAACTGTGTCTCGGGCAGCTTCTGGCAAGCGATACGGTCGCAGCCACACTTTCTTCCCAGGCTGTGTTTATATATAGTGAGCTATCACATGGGTTGTCCCCGGAAGGAAGGAGAAAACATCTAAAAACTGGCTTAGGAACTCTCCTAGTTGCTGTTTCTGTTTGTGAGACAACTGCTCTCCCATTGTGACTTGTATCCTTAGATTGTCATCTGCCACTTGGGGTCCCAGATCCACTATGTCTGGTTCAGAGGAAATCAATAGGCTATCCCTGGTTCTGAATTTCAGCAAATTGACATAGTAGGTCTGGGTTCTTTTCACCTCTCTGGCTGGCAAACTTCATAGTCAACTGGGCCCACCCTCCGGGTCACTTTGTAAGGCCTCTTACATTTGGCTAGAAACTTATTCTGACTGCTTGGCAACAACAGTAGTACCTGGTCCCTGGTTTATATTCCCTCAACGGGCTCCCCGATTATAGTAGTACTCTTGTCTGTGGAGCCTTCACCAGATTCTCTCGGGCAAATTTCCCACCTGATCTGATCTTTCCTCACTTGCAGGACATATTGCACCACATTTTCAGTCTTGGAATCTGGTTTCTCCCACATCTCCTTTGCTACATCAAGAACACCTCGTGGGCGGTGCCTATAGAGGAGTTCAAAAGGAGCAAACCCTTTTGAATCTTGAGGGACCTCCTGCATTAAGTAACATCAGTAAGGAAGTAACTTGTCCCAGTCCCTGACCTCAGTGGTTATGAACTTTCAAGCATCGCTTTTGTGGTTTTGTTGAATCGCTCCACAAGTCCATCCATCTGGGGATGGTAGATCGAGGTCCTTATGGAGCTGATTCCCAATAAAGTACAAACCTCCTGAGTCAGGCGGGACATGAAGTTAGTCCCTGGGTCTGTCAACATTTCCTTTGGTATTCCCATATGACTAAAACCTTTAATAGCTCTCCGGCTACGATTTTGGCTGAAATGCTTAGTAATGGGATGGCCTCTGGGTACGGGTAGCATAGTCTGCAATCACCAGAATGTATTGGTACCCCCTGCACTCTTTTCCAGGGGTCCTATATCCAGCCCCAATCTGGTGAAAAGGTGCCTCCATAACAGGTAAGGGCATTAAAGGGCCCTTGGAGCTACTAACTGGCACTTTCGGGACAAGATGCACAATAATTTTAACATGTTACATGTTTAACATAAAGCAGTGTCAGTGGCTCAGCAGGTAGCACACTCACCTCGAGGCTGGGAGATCAGTAGGCTGTGGGTTCTATCCCCACATCAGGCACTTGGGTTAATATCCCAGTGCTGACACTGTAGTGCAGCATGAGGGGGTGCTGCACTCCTGAGGTGCCGTCTTTCAGATGAGACGTTAAACCGAGGTCCCATCTGCCTGTTCTGGTGGTAGTTCAGGTGGATGTCAAAGATCCCATGGCACTTCTTGAAAAGAGCAAGGGAATTTCCCAGGTGCACTGGCCAAATTTCCTCCATTCATGAAAAATACCACCAACAGCTTAATCTGATTCAAGGTCAGTTGGCATTCATCTGTATCCTCCTCCCCCGGATCGTGCCAGAAAATAGGCAGGATTTGTCTAGTGCACTTACCTGGTCAACAAAAACAAAATAAATAAATAAATGTTGGTAGATGTCCGGCCAAAAGAATCGGGGTAACAGTCAGGCTAGTGTATTCTGTACCCCACAGTGCTCAGCCACTGGAATAGAGTGGGCAAGGTGTAGTAATTCCCCCTGGAAGACTCGAGGGACTAGCAACTGATGCCCGTTTGGACCTCTTTACAAACTTGATACAGGATACCTCCTTGTAACTCAAAATAAGGATAGCGTGCTGCCCAATTCTCATCTACCACCTCCCCTTCCCTGACAGCCAACTGGGTGTATTTATGGCTGAATATGCAGTCAGCCCTTTGTTCTTTGGCAATGTCTGGGCAGTGCTTTAATACATCCTGCTCTAATAAGGACGGCAGTCCTGAACTGTGGTTAAGTGGGTCAGTGTTACAGTCATCCTGTGGGTCTGGACCCACTTTTGCCTTTGCATCACCTCCCTGCTGTGCATCTGCCCCTTTGGGTCCCATTTTCTTTGCTGCCCTACGTTCTTGCTTAGATTTGCGGGTTCTGGTCTGGGCATTAAAAATCCCTGGGTCAGGGAAAGGAAAAATTTCCCCCAGCTGCAGGTGGCTGGCCTCCCTCGCTTCCCGACCCTGAGACCAGGTAGTTACCAAAGATAAGTCTGCTTTCCATAAGTCGTCAGATCATTTCCAGTCTCTCCCCAGTAACACCGGATAGGGTAACCCTGGGGCAACCCCCACCTTTATAGTCTCTGTTTGGCCCCCAGAGTAAGTGTAACCATAGCACCAGGGTAAGCCTTTGCATCCCCATGCACACATCGAATGGACGGGGTTCTGGTCCTGCCAGCATTGGGGGTTCACCAGGGCCACCCTGACTAGGGTCTGGCGGCTTCCTGAGTCCACCAGAGCCTCCATCTCTATCCCTTCTACCTTGACAGGGATCACAAAATCTTGGGATTCAGGGCCCCACCCCATTGTACAGTGCATACCCATCTGTAAACATGCAATCTATGAAGGTACAGTCCATGTGGGGGCAGTTCCTCACAAAATGACCCCTCTGTCCACATGAGAAACATGCCCCTGTGTCTCTGTTATGGGGTAAGCGTCCAGGCTTAGGCAGTGGGCCCTCCGGAAATGTCTCCCTGGGCTGCTGGGTTGTCACCTTTCCCAGAGTCTGACCCTTATTTGGCCCATAACGCCCCAGGTCTCTTCACAAATTTCAGGCAATATTCCTTCAGTCTGGCTCCCGGGATAATTCCCCCTCTCTCCAGGTGGCCTTGTAAACTGGATCATGGGGCGGGAGGAGAGTTCAGCATCCAACACTTGTTCTGAGATCTGCATGGCCTCCACTAGCTTGGTGATCTTCTGTTTACGGACCCAGCTCTGAATTCCCGGGGTAGAATGTTCAGAAATTGTAACAAGATGATTAACTCTGCCACCTCTGGGCCACTGCATCCTTTGGGGTTAAATAGCGCCAACACAGGTCCCAGTTGTTGCCCACTGCCCTAGGTTGTGCATCTGCTGCAAATTTGAAGCTCAGAGCCTCCGCTGGTAACTTTCTGCATTGATGCCTAGGCAGTCTAGGATTGTCGCTTTCACCTCTGTGTACTCCCGTCTGTGATACTGTACATAGCTTGATAGGTTGCTTGGTCTTTCCCAGTCAGATAGGGGCAGGAGGACAGCCCACTGGGGTCTGGACCATCCAGCAGCTTCCGCCACTCGCTCAAACATTACCAAGAATGCCTCGGATCATCCTCAGGCGTCATTTTGGTCAGCATGGCATTCATCCTAGGAACCCTTGGCCCCACGATAGCTGGACCAGCCTCACCAGTAGGATCTTGTTGCAGTTGTAGCACCAGGGACTGCAGGAGCTGCTGTTGTTGCCCCAGCTGTATAAGAAACTGCTGTTGTGCTTGTTGCGCCCGCTGTTGTGCCTCCTGCTGATGCTGAGCCAGTTGGGTGAGAACCTGTTGTTGCTGAGCCTGCTGTGCTTGTTGTGCCCACTGTTGTGCCTCCTGCTGCTGCTGAGCCAGTTGGGTGAGAACCTGTTGTTGCTAAGCCTGCTGTGCTTGTTGTGCCCACTGTTGCACCTCCTGCTGCTGCTGAGCCAGTTGGGTGAGAACCTGTTGTTGCTGAGCCTGCTGTGCTTGTTGTGCCCACTGTTGCGCCTCCTGCTGCTGCTGAGCCAGTTGCCTGAAAGCCTGTTGTGCTTGTTGCTGTTCAGCGAGGAACTTCAGCACTTTCTCCATATCCATTTTTCCAGAAGGTAACTAGTCCTGCTCACTCCAGCAGGGGTTGCAATCCCACTGCTTATACCACGTGTGACAAGCTGGCCTATGGTATATAGAAAGGCAACATGCTGTGTTTCAGGTTCACAGAACAAAATGCACTTTTATTGCTTCAGCTGTGAGTTGTTACTCAGAAAATAATAATCAGTCAGTTCAACTTCCTCAGCCTGATCAGATAACATAAAGGTTATTATACAATGACAAGAACATTTCCTGGACTCTGATTGGTCAGTATGTGCCTGAGACAGTGATGATATTACACAATAACGTCACTGTGTTGATTTTATTGAGCTTGAGCCTTTTTTTTCAGAAACAAAGATACACTGCCTCACTAAAAATCTACTAAAAACATTTTTATTTTTATTTTTGTTTTGTATAACGTCGAGCCATTGTATAATTGCAATAAGGCACTCCAAGGTGTGTGTTATCATGTAATAACGTCACTCCTGGGGTGGTGGAAGCACTCGTCTTCACCTCATGCTTCAACCCACCCCAGGAGTGACGTTATTACACGGTAACACACACCTTGTCATGCCTTATTGCTTAAACATAAAACAGTTCTTTCAGGCTAACTCGACAAAGGAATCTTTGCACCACTTATGGGGGCCAGCAGTTTGTTCAAGATACATACAGTCTTAAATGAAGCACAAACAGTTTCCCCTTTAGCCTTCTCTTCAGGCATTTCTCAGTAGTATTTTCTACTCACTGTTATTGGCCCAGCTGGCTAAACTAGTCCTTTCATTCAGGACCCTGTGCTCCAGGCATGGTCTGGTTCTCAGTAGCAGGCTTCAGCTGTTTGTCCCCAAAGACTCTCTCTGTGATCTAAACACTCTCTTTGGTGTTGAGCTCTGGTTCCTCTCTCACAGGGCAGCAGTTTCCAGCTTCTCTCTCTCCCTCCTTGCTGGATTCCTCTGCCTTTCGGCAAACTCTCTTTAATTGGCCACACCTGTGGAGGCATCCCTCCCCTTTGCCTGATGCAGTCTCTACATTTCTTCAGTCTCATCCAAGGGGTTAACCCCTTGTTACCCGGTGTTGTGTTTACCCTGTCACAACAGGGTATAAACATGCTGCACACAGATGGCACCTCCTCCGTTGCCATCATCTGCCACCGGTCCCAACCATGCCAGGCATTAATTGGTGATGCGGCACCTAGTGAACACCATGGTGGTGTGTCCATACAGCACAGACCACCCTTCGGTGGACACCAACAGAATCCAGCACACACATGCAGCACTGGGGACGTGGAGGGTATACAGGTGGCCAGGCTGCACCATATACTGGGTGCTGCCACAAGACTGGGACAATCCACGCAGTGTAAATGTCCCTACACCAATGTGCCTGTCTGATGGTATGTGCCCCGCCCGCCTACATACCGCACATCTATACAGACACCACAGCACACACAGCCAGCCATGTGTATGTCACTGTGAGTATCCCATGCCAGTGGTGCAGCGTCTGTGGTCACACAACAGCATAACAGTAATGTCCACTGTCAGTACACACCTGCAAGATGGGCCTGTCACTGTGTAAAGTGCAGTAGTCATTGATGCCCTACACACCATAGGCATTGCTGTGTCCCTTACACTTCTGGCTCCTTGTTACTCTAGTGTCTGCTGTGCACTGTAGCGGAACTACAGTTTGACTATTACATGCAGCACCACCACCACCACCTCTGCTTGTGCTGTGTAGTCCCCTGGTGTACAATATTCTGTGCAGTTCTGTACAAATGTAGTCTGCAGCTACCACTATGCACTTCCAGACTGACCTACAGGTAGAGCTGTGGGCAGACCCAGCCAGCCCCTGTACATCCAGACTGACCTACAGGTAGAGCTGTGGGACCCTGCAGTAGCCCTGGGCAAACTGCATGCAAATCAGGCCATAATGAGATGCTAATCTGGATGTTTGTCCACGGACTGCCTAAGTAGGTTCATTTACATGTCACTTTTGAATATAGGAAATTTTTGCCCCAGGCAAACGCTCTTAGCTCCGTATAAACCTGCAAAATGTGTCTGCATCATGCAAATGTTTCGGAAACATGGTACATTTCTCGCAGAATTTCATGCTTGGTGCTTGCAGCTTTAATGAATCCACTTCTTTGCTAGTACACACATTGGCCTCATAGTTCACCTTTACCTTCCTTCACATCACTGTGCACTGTGCTGCTGTTGTGGTTTGCACTTCCTGGTTACGATATTCAGAGCTGTCTTATTTCCGGGCTATTTTTGCACTGCACTCCCAGCCCAGTTTGCCTGGCTTTCTTTGCATGCTATATTCAGCAGGTTTAGCATTGGGGCTATCCTTTTGAAAATAGCAGGCTATTGGTTCTGGGCTAATTTAGCATGCCAGGCAGTGCTAATTTAGCACTGGGCAAAGATTTGAATATCTGTCCCTAAGTGTTAGTTGGTGTTGGTTATATAAGTTTTACAGCACTTCTGGGCTCTTATGGCTCCTGTCCTGCAGCCTCCTACCTTACTACACCCATTAGGTAAAGCCAACACAACCAACACTCCATCATGTCTTGCTTTTGATTTTTTTTTTCAGACACACACACACACACACACACACACACACACACACACACACCAAGACAACTGAAGGTACAGTACAGTGAGACATAGTGAACTGCAGCATCAGTTCATATTCCTTAGGAAAAAAACAATGATGTCATTAATCTCTGTAGGGTTATGGTACAAACTAAGTCCAGTCTGTTCTGTAATGTGTGCATCCATCTCCCCCAGATAATGTCAAACTTCGGTACAGCATGGTTTAATTTAGCAGTTCATTTTTGCCTATCATATGTAGAATAATACATGGGTGGGTGTGTGTAACCAGAATTTTATACACACCTGAGGTGTGGGCTACTACATAGACCCTGAGAGCAAAGCTAGAGGGGTTTATACTAGTATCAGACACTAAGGGTGTGTGTAAAATTCTGGTTCTACACACACCCACCCATGTTTTATTTTTTATAATTAGTGGTGATCACTTTTAATCAGTGTGGGTTTCCATGTTTGAGAAAGTGAAAGCAGCAGTTGTTTTGATAGTGCTCACGTCTATGTGAGCGCAAGAGTGATTGACAGCTGATGATTAAAACTGCCTGGTTGTAACGCAAAATAACAATCCGCTAGTTGTAACATGATTTTAAGATCTGGTTATCCAGATATTAAAAATAATCACAAGTAATCATGACCTCTTGCCACTGAAGTATGCTTGAGGCAGTGGAGGAAAGCCAGTTTTTTGTTACAAATTGTTTAGCTACTACTATACAAACATTTAACAGTTTCTTGGTATTTGGGCCATGAAAGCCCTATGGGAGGTCCAAAATAATCGTTCTGTTGGTGAGTTGGAAGTCTTCCCAAAGCTGTACTGGAGCATGGACTGGAACTGAGCCCAGGCGGGTGACAGTTGTGGGCATTTCAGAAAATATGACCATGTGTATGCACAAAAATGCATCCATACCAACAGTGGGCAGTTACTGTTGGACGAAATGTAGCAACCACCACTTAGGGTATGAAAAAAGCGTAAGTACAGTTTTCCAAGAAAATCACACCAACTATCTGAGGAGGTACTTCTAAAGGTATTTATCAAATACCTATCCCACTGTGTTGGCTCATGGGTTATACAACTGGAAGAATAAAGCTGTCATCATTTCTCCATTCTGCACCCTCATAATTGGGTGCAAAAGTCAGGAACCTCCAGATCTTGAGGCCAGGCTTTGATCAGCAGTTTTAGATAAAGCATCACTTGTGGTAGCAATACTGGTCCATCTCTGGCAGTTGAAGCTTATTTTTATGTTCTTCCCAACCCCTCATGCTCTGATAAGGAGAATGTAGACCCACCCTTTCCCAGTGCAGGTAAGCAATGCCCAGCCGGCCTTGAAGGAATTAAGAATTCTAGGGACATGGATATGTTGTTCATCCACACTTATTGGCAGGTTCCTTGCCGTTTTAAATCTTGCCGGAAGGTCTTTAAGCTGGCTCCTCCCACCCACCCGGGTGGTAAAACTCTCGGCTCCGCCCCAAGATGCCAGATCTTCCTTACCGCTTGGAAGCTCAGGTTCCCTCCTTAGTGCTCTGTGTTTTCGACTTGTTCCTGAAATTTTCAGTTTCTCCCAATTTAATTGAAAGTTTTCTAAACTTCGATCTTCTTCTCTCGCTGCGGCGATGAATCATTCGTTTTCCGGCGCTCGGAGGTGCCCGGGTAATTCCTCCAGGAAAGACCCGCACTCCACATGCATCTACTGCCTCGACTTGGATCATGATCTGCAAGTTTGCGATTTTTGCTGAGCCCTTTCGACCAGCTCTCTGAAGGGTTGTGCGGCCCGTTCGGGGCTTGGGCGACCTGAAATTTTTCCCGCTCTGGAAAATTTCTTGGAGACTCGTTGGGCAGTGTCCATGTCAGCTGTCTCGGTTGAGCAGCTCAATCTTCTTTCCTTCAGGGAGGGGGCGGCTGCCCCTCCCTCCTCCTCAGTTGCGGCGCTTATCCCGCTCTCCTTGAGTTCTCCTCATTCAGCTTTGTTCAGGGAGCTTTGCCATTCCCTTTCCTCGAAGGGAGAGGGACCTTCGGGACCTGTCTCTCGGCCGAAGTCCAAGGAGCCGCAGGCTAAGTCCCATCGTCGGCGCTGGAGGGAGCGGGAGAGTTCCCCCTTCCCTGCCGGCCGACGTTCGACTTCGGTCGAGGGTGCGGCTCAAGCCACTGGCTTCACGGTGTCCCCGTCAGGTCAGCCGGCCAGGACTCCCGTCGACGTTGTCGAGTCTCTCGACCCGTCATCTGGGCTGTCTTCTGCTGGAGCTGCCATCAGTTCGCCGGTTCCCCCGGCGGAGGCTGAGGTTCTGCCTGTACCTTCGGGTCGACAGGCCTCGGCCCTTCTTCTGAGCCGAGGCAGGCGCGGGCGCGCCCCGCTCCTTCCCAGGCCCGTCCTCGGTTTCCCCGAGGATTCGGGTCTCAGTCCTCCTCTCGGTCAAGCCGCTCACGCCGACTTCGGCGTTCTCGGTTGGGGCACCGAATTAAGTGGCATTACCGTTCTTCCTCGTCTCCCTCCTCGGATGAGGAGTGGCTTCGATGCAGGTGGCGTTGACATTACGAGGAGTTCATGTGGCAGCAGTTGTTGTTGTCTGGGAATCAATCGACTCGATTCATTCCCCGTCCAGCAAGCAGCTGCCGCCCGATCGGCTGACTCAACCGCTCGCTGCAGTCGAGGTGCCCACTCCGGGCGGTTGTTCGTCCGAACCTTGCTGCCCCACCGCCCTCGGTGGAACCTTAGTCGGGTCACGATCTGTCCCGCAGGTTGTCTGTCCCCATACTCCCGCCTCTTGGCGGACTTAAGAGTGACTCAGGCCTGAGGCTCTTTGCAGACCCCTTGGAGTCGAGTTGACTCTTTATGTTCCCCAGTTGGGAGGACCGGGGTCCTTTCCAGAACGATCTGTGGACGACAGCCCATCGTCCTTCATGGGTCTGCTTCAGCTCATCTCGGAGTTCACCGGGATGCAGCTCGAGCCCGTGTCTAAACGGGCCCCTTATCCCCTGATGGAGATTCTAGACCGAAGGGGTTCACCCCCAGAGGCCTTCCTGGTGGTCGAGGCCATCGTAGGCCGGCCTTGGAGCTCTGGCGGCCGCCTACTTCCTGCCCTGCACCTTCGGCCAGGATGGCCAGGAAGTACTCTGTCCCTGTCGGTTCTTTGCCCGGTTTCTTGGAGCACCCCTCGGCTGAGGGGTTAGTCACCGACAATGTTTTCCAGTGTTCGGGGAACGCTCGGGATATGGATAGGCCCCCTGACAAAGAGTCCAAAAGGATGGACTACGTTGGGCGCAAGGTTTACGCTGTGTCCTCCCTAGGCCTCCGACAGGCCAGCTCGGCTGCACTGATGGCACATTTCTCCCACGCGCCCTTTTGGGCTCCCTGGATGAGGTGCTCCCTTATCTCCCGGCTGACCTGCGGACCACGGTCTGGCAGGTGTGGGACCAGGGTAGGGCGGTGGCAAAGCAGCAGCTTCAGACTGCTCTGGACTTAGGTGACTCCTGTGCCAGGTTGGTGACGGCCGCAGTGGCCATGCACCGCAGGGCGTGGCTGAGGTTATCCTCTTTCTCATCGTTAACCCAGCACAAGTTGGCGGACATCCCCTTCTTGGGGACTGACCTTTTCGGCCCTGGAGTGGAGGGACACCTCCAGGGGACCGAGAAGTCCGATGCCACTCCAGACTCGGTCACTCCCGCCCGGAGGGGCAAAGGCAGCCGGCAGCCTCTGCGTAAGCCCCTTTGCCCCCTGGCCCCTGCAGCTCGACCGGCCCAGCAAGAGGGCTAGCAGGCTGGCGCTGGGCATCCTGACTCCAAGCCAGCGTCTTCCTCTAAAAGGAAGCAGGGAGGTAAAGGCCTAGGAGCTCCCTCGGCCAATTCCTCCTCCAAGCCTGCTCAGTGACAGGCTTGGGGCGCTGTCCCCAGCCCCGTCGCTCCTACCCGGGTTCCCCTGTGGGGAGACGACTATGCTCCTCCTCTGCCTGGCCCACTTTCCCAGACCTTTGGTTGTCGGAGGTGCTAGGAAGGCCCTGCCTCGGGATTGCGAGCAGGCACCACCCTTTCGAGCCGTTGCCCCATGGGGGTCTTGGGGTCCACAGCCTCGTTGTCGGCCCGCTGACCCGACTTGCCTGGCCCTCTAATTAGAGTTGGTCAGGACAGTTGCGGATCCTCCTTCAGACCCTGGGTTCGTGTCCAGGTATTCCTGGTCCCAAACGGATGGGGGGCTTGCGCCCCATTCTTCCACACTTCCGGATGGTCTCTCTGCCTCAGATATCCCATCCTCAGAACGAGGCGTGTGGCTTCTTCCTGGTCCTCCAGGACGTACTTGCTCTTCGTTCTGTCCGTTTCTTGGGAGACTCCTCCCTTTCTTAAGCGGGGGATCTCCTTACGAGTTCCAGGCCAGGCCCTTCGGTCTCTGCTCAGCAGCTTTCTGCGGCATCGAGGGGTTCGGGCGTAACCCCACCCGGATGGCGGCCTGACTGCAACCCTTCCAAGCGGGAAGGGACGATCCAGAGTTCAGGCCCTCAGACTGGTCTTTTATCGGAGCCACGTTGGAACTCGTGTCTTAGAGGGTGATCCTTCTTCGGGGCGAGGCTCGACTCTTGAGTCCGAGTTCGGCTCCTGGCAGACAGGGCTGAGGTTCTTCCTCCCTTACCTAGTTAGGTCTGACTGGGCAATTGCACCCTGCCGGGACCTCCTGCCCTCCTAGGCCTCGCAGCGGCCGGCTCCAGCGTGGTTTGTTGGACCCGCTGGTTCATGCGTCCCCCTAGTGGGGACTGGCCAGCCAGCGGTCACAGTGCTGCGTTTCTTTGGACCATTTCGTGACTACAGCCCAGGAGTTAGGGGACGGCTCTCCCTCGGACTGTTCCAGCTCTTGCAGGAGAACATCCTGTTCGTCCGCCCTGAGTCGACGGTCTTCTCCGACCGATGCTTCTCGGATGGGTGGGGGTACCCATCTAGGGGAATACAGAGTGCTCCGCCTCTGGTCCTCTCGGGAGTCCCGATGTCTTTCCTACCCGCGGGAGCTCCAGGCGGTCCGCTTTGCTTGCACCGCTCACTCCGTTTGTGCGGGGTCTAGTGGTTTAAGTCCAGGCGGACAACACCACCGACCGTGTGCTACCTACCTCGCCAGGTTCAGTTAGGCCCTTGCCTCTGTGTAAGGAGGTTCTCTGCGTTGGGTCTTTCGTGCAGCGGAGCGGTTCCTAGCCATTCAATGGCAGGAGCCTACAGCACCTGGCTGATGCCCTGAGCTGGACATAGGCTGTGCCTCACGAGTGATCTGCCCTGCCGGAGGTAGCACAGGATCTTCTCCCTCCTTCCCTCCAGGGAGAATACGAGGCCAAGACTGTCTCATGCCTGCCCCCTCAGCAGGCTTTGCTGTAGGGGATGTCGAGGCCGCGGACCCCGGGCCTTTTCTACGCCTCTCCCCCATTTCCCTTGACCCACGGGCAAGGCGAGGAGGAACCAGGCGCAGGCGATGCTGGTAGCCCCAGACTGGATTGTCAGCTCTGGTATCCAGCTCTCCTCAGTCTCAGCCCCAGGCTCCCGAGGTAGCTTCCAGCCCGCCCGGTCCTGATTGCTGTTTTCAGGGGAAGGTATTCCATCTGGGCCTTCAATCCTTGCACCTGAAGGCCTGGCCCCTGTGCGGTTAGGGACCAGGCCTTGGGTCCTCCGGCAAGGTCCTCGACATTTTCGAGGCGTCCTGCCAGGAGTCGGCCAAACATGCTCGCCTTCAAATGGAAGAGTTCTCCATTTGGCATTGGGATGGGGCCTGGTCCCCTCTCCTGTTTCTTGTCGAGTATTCCAGACCATCTGTGGTTCGTTTCTTTATTGAACAAGGGCTTCGGTTGACAACCCTCTAGGTGCTTCTGTTGGTCACCCCTGTCTTCCGGGTACGGGCCGGAAGGCAGTCGGTGGCACAGAAAAGGTGGTCTGGCGCTTTCTTAGGCCTCGATCACACCTCCTCTCTGGGGAGAGTATCCCCATTTCTGTGGGATCTTCGCTGGTATGGGCTTAGCTCACGGGCAAGCCGTTTGAACCTTTGCACAGGTGTGAGTTCCCCACCTGTTGTGGAAGAACACCTTCTTGGGGCTTCCACACCAACCAGAAGGACGTGGGAATTCCAGGCGCTCCTTTGATTCTCCCTATCTGGTCTTCTACAGGGACAAGGTTGTCCTGCGCCCCACCCAAAGTTCCTTCCGTAGGCGGTGGTCGAGTCTCTTCCCTACCGGGTATTGTCTCTGCCGGGGTTCAACCCCATTCTCGCCTCAGAGGCCGTATATAAGATCCATTGGGACCCTATTTTACGTTCGCCTTCCCAGGGAGCGTAGGGCTGAAGTTCGGGAGAGGTTCGCCAGCTGTTGTCATCTCGCGAGCCGCACCTGTAGCAGACCTGCAGCCAAGCGGACGTGAGCGGTGGGTCACCTCCTGCATAGGTCTCCGCTATAGGTGGGCGAGGCATGGAGCCTCCCAGAGGGATAAGTGCTCATTTTACCTGCCCTTCCACTGCATCGGTGGCTGCTTCCGAGGATACTCCTGTCCAGGATATCCGCAGGGCTCCTACCTGGAAGCAGGCATATACCGGTTTCCCCTTCCACATCGACCTTGGGTCACGCCGGCATGTTGGTCGGGGCCTCGGTTCTCCAGTCTTCTTACCTAAGTAGGGGGTGTGCACCTTGCCTCCCTCCTCCCGGAGAACTGCTAGGAGTCTGCCAATAAGTGTGGATGAACAACATATCCATGTCCCTAGAAATACAGGTTACTCACCTGTAACAGGAGTTCTAGGAATGGTATATGTTGTTCATCCCGACACCCGACCTCCCAGCTTGATGCACAACCTGGCTTCCAGTGGGCTAGATCTGGTATCTTGGGGGAGTCGAGTTTTACCACCGGGTGGGTGGGAGGAGCCAGCTTGAAGACCTTCGGCAAGATTTAAGCTGACAGGAACCTGCCAATAAGTGTGGATGAACAACATATACCATTCCTAGAACTCATCTTACAGGTGAGTAACCTGTATTTCCTGGCAAAGGGTGATCAAAATCGTAGGGGTTGTCGTTTGCTTGTGGGACACCATTTTGAACCAGTGGGTCAACATTTCAGTGTGTAAAATTTTGGAAGACCTCATTAAATTAGGGGGTTCCAGATAGGCACATAAGGTGCATGCAAATGTATGACTTCTCCTCCTCCTCCTCCTCCTGCAATCCAAATGCTTTCCTATGACACATGTACCCCGGTCCATCCAAAAGAAAGCTGTGTGTAATTGTGCCGCTCAATAGTACAGAGACAAATTTTAAAGAGCCAAGCAACACACACCTTAGGGAGATGTAGTACAGAGAATTTAATACACATTGTGACTCCATCCCATGTATACCTAAAGATTATTCTGTCCCATTTATGGAATAAAGTACTTGGAGTAGACAGTATGGTTTGTGCTATGTATAACAACCATGGGCAATATTATCATCCCAACACTGTCTGTTCTCTGGATTAAGGACAGTGGGATTGTACGCCTAGCTTCCAGCTCTTGGGAAGATTGATGTGCCAAGGGTTCACTGTTAAGGCTTTGTAGCTGCAACAGATTAGGGGAAATCATCACTCCCAAGTATTTTAGTGCTGGGAGACCACATTTAAATTTATGTTCTTTAATTACGTCACTGGGGACATAGTTAAGTTGCAGTACTTCTGTTTTAGAGGTGTTAATCTTATACCCCGTGTGGGTGACACATTCAGTTATTGTTTTCCACAAAAAGGGTAGAGAATGGGGGTCAGTATGGTATACCAAGAAAGAGGACAGGTTGTGGGGAATTGAAACATGCATGGGACAGACATAAAGGCAATTATAGTGGGGTTGCAGGAAGTAGGCTGTTGGTTAACTAGAATCTGCAGCTTATCCAGTAGGTAGGAAATGGGCAGACTGGGTGGGCCAAGTGGTCCTTATCTGCTGTCAAAGTCTATGTTTCTATGTTAAATCTTCAACCTCATGTTGCCTCTTGCTCAGTTGTGTACAGTGTTTTGTCAGGGTGTTGTCTTAATGTTTTCACTGGGGATTCCAAATACAATGCAAATAAAAGAGGAGAAAGGAGGCATCCCTTTCGAGTACCCCTATGTAGTTGGAATGTGATAGAGATTTGCCCATTCATGTTAACATTGGCCTAGGGGTGATGATTAATAGCCTGCAACATAGTTACAAAAGGAGGAGGATGCATATACAGTACTACATAGTGGCAAAGATGAATTTGCATGCCACGTGGTAAAACTCTTCTCCACATCCAGGCTAAGTATTGGGAAAGAAACCTTTGACCGGGCGGCGTGGTGGTGAACATGTAATGTTCTTTTAATGGTATCTTGAGTCTGTCTATTCTGAACAAATTCTGTTTGGTCCCCATTTATTAGTACTAGCAGAAGTCTATCAAGTGTCTGTGCCATTATGATAGCAAAGAGCTTATAATAATCATTTAAGTACTGATATTGGTGGGTGAGAAGAGCACTGCATTATCTTACTTCGAGAGGAACCTCTTGCAGCAGGTAATTACATGTAAGACCTAGCAAGGCTTAGGTTTAGAGTCTCTGATAAGGTGACGCAAGTCCTGGTGGAGGCGAGAAAACCCTCCACAAGAGCTACTTACACAATAAAATGGAAATGTTTCTGTCTATGGGCCACAGCAAGACATTTGGATCTATTGGTCTGTTCGATCAACACAATTCTGGAGTACCTGCTTTCCTTTTTGGAGTCAGGTTTAAGTTACACCTCCATTAAGGTACACCTGGCTGCTCTTTCTGCCTACCATGCCCCTGTTCAGGGCAGATCAGTGGCTCAATTGGAGGTATCCAAAGCCTTTCTCAGAGGCATCTTGCACATCAGACCCCTGTCCAGGACCTTGTTCCTCCTTGGGACCTGTTCTTTGTGTTGGAGAAGCTGACACTCCCTCCTTTTGAACCAGTCACGGATTGTGAGCTGCGTTTCTCTTGGAAACGTTGTTTTAGTTGCTGTTACTTCTGCTTGGAGGATTTCTGAGCTTCAGGTGCTCATGCGTGCATACCTCTCAAGTGTCCCTCATTATGAGGGACATCCCTCATTTTGCCCCATAACATTGCTCTGTCCCTTATCCGTCCCTCATAGAAAAGATGCTGCCCACACAGCGAATATGCTGTAAATTCAGACTTTAAAGAAGAAACACACAACAATCTAAAATACTAAATCCAAAATAAACTTTGTACAAATAAACATTGGTTTTCACAGTGTTCTGAGCTTGTATCTCCATGTTTGAGGGTGTGTCCCTCATTCTGAGGGCCTGTGTCCCTCATTGTCCCTCATTTTGAGTGTCCAAAAATGTCCATGTCCCTCATTTCAGTGACAAAAGGTTGAGAGGTATGCTCATGTGTCCACTCTATAATTTTTACCAGTTTGTGATAAGCTGTATATACTAACCTTCTGACTTATGCTGATTACGCAGTTCACTAGACATGAAAGTCCCGGATGCAGTATCTCATGTCTAAACAGAAATTAGCTGCTCTGTCCTGCATACTGCCGTTGTACTATACATCTGTAACAAAAACTGTTGTATTTCTCTGTTTAGTTTTCTGTGCACATCTGTACCTGAGCCGCGCCTGGAAACGAGCCTTGGCTCAGTGTGCCTTTCCCGGTCACCAATTTTAAATAAATAAATAACAATAAATAAATGTGTAAGGAATCTTACCTGTTTTTTCACAAGGATAGGATAGACCTCCTTATTAATCCTAAATTCTTGTCTAAGGTGGTTTCGGAGCTCACATTGAACCAGGCAGTTCAGCTGCTTATGTACTACCCAAATTATTCTAATAAAGGGGAGGTGCTTCTCCACACCCTGGATGTTCATAGAGCTCTGCGATTTTATTTGTCCAGGACCAAGGAGGTCAGGAAATCCAACCAGTTATTTTTGTCTTTCACTTCCAGGTCCTTAGGCTGCCCGGTCACCAAACAGATGTTTTTCACGTTGGTTGTTGAGTTGCATTACTTTCTGTTACCAGAAACATGGCAAAGCTCTTTCGGGCCTGGTCAAGGCTCACTACACTAGAGCAGTAAGCGAAGTCATTCGTTGCTCTCAAGAGGATATTGGCAGCGGACATTTGTGCTGCAGCTACCTGGCACGCGGTTCATACCTTCCGTCAGACTTACAGTCTCAGATGCAGAGCAGTTTCATCCTTGTGGTCTTGCAGGGCTTGATCTCCTGAGGGATTCTCCCTGGCATTGTGTTCCTTGCCTCTCCTTTTCCTCCTCCTCCTCCTAAGTAGTTGTCTTTAGTTTTATACTGCTTGGAAATAAGTCCTACATGTAATTACCTGCTGCAAGAGCTTCCTCTCAAGTAAATAGTACAGTTACATAAGAACTTACCGTAACAATAGCTCTTCAAGAAAAGCTGTTGCAGCAGGTACAACTTTCCCTCCCTCCATCCCCCGAGTATTACGCTCTTCCTGCATTGGCCATGCCAACTCCTTTTTGTTTGTTGAGGAGAGGGCTGACCGTTTTCTTTTTTCCTTTATTCCTGCAGCCTCATGCAAGATCTGTCATTTTCCAGCGTCCAAGAACTGGAGCATGTGGGGACCGTCACCTCCTATATACTGGATGGGACATCGGGAGTGGAGCCGATGTAAGGAGGGAGGTCCCCTAGGTATTGCTAGAAGAGTTTTGCTGTGATCTGCTGCCAGGTGTGTTGATCGGACAGATCAGTGGATCTAAATGTCTCGCTGTGGTCCATAGACAGAAATGTTTCCATTTCATTGCATAAGTAGCTCTCGTGGAGGGTTTCCTCGCCTCCACCAGGACTTTGTGCCACCTTGTCAGAGACTCCGAACCTAAGCCTAGCTAGGTTTTACATGTAATTACCTGCTGCAAGCGCTTCTCTCAAAGATCTACTGTTACGGTAAGTTCTTACTTAACTGTACTTTATCTTTATTGGCCTTCAGAATAGCCAAAATAGTGGCTTGTCTCTATATGGGGGGGCAGGGTCTCCACTATGAACTACCTTCATTAACTGTGCTAAAAGCACATCTTTAAAAGTCTCACAGAATTCAGGCAGATACCCATCTGGGCTGGGGATTTTTTTCATTTTTAAAGTGTCTAATAAACTTCTCCTGGGTGACAGGCATCGGGAGCTACTGAGCTGTGTCCAGGTCCAGCTTGGGAAACTCCAGTGAGGCAAGGTATGCTGATATCTTGGGATCAGAGGGTTCAGCCTCCTGAGTATACAAGGCCACGTAATGTTGCCGAAAAAGTTCTACAGTTTTGGTAGGATCAGATCTTCTTTGTGGCTATCTCTTTAATCACGCAACACCTCTGAAACTACAGGCATTAGGACTACATGGTAACATTTTTTGCAAGCAGTTCACTAGGGGTCACCCACGATGACATCCTACATCAACACTTCCCATATAAATGTGGACAGCCCTTTCCTCCTTAGTTCTTTTCCCACGTCCGACCTTCACTTGCCAGACCCTCCATGGAGTCACAGAGCTCAGTTGACTGCAGCTTAGTCTTTGAAATTTCTCTCCTTGTTCACTATCACGTTTTAAAAGTGATTGTCAACAAGGTGTATGTCATCTGAAAAACCCACTAAGCTCTTTAGATACTGCGAGTGCGGTGAAAAGATTTTTTCGGGGGACCTACACTATGTCTGCATGTGCTGCTTCGGCATGGCCCATAATGTTAAGGCCTGTAAACTCTGCCTTAAGTTTAATACTGCTACATGGTGATGCAGAAAGAACACCCTGGAAACCCACCTCTTAAAACAGCGGGTAGCCAGAATGGAGAGGGAACTCCAGGAGAGAGCTTCACCACATCACCTGCCCACTCCTTTAACTCCAGATCATCGAAGTTCCATATTAAGGTACCAGGCAACATAAGCACAAACACCGGGAGAGAGAAAGAAAGGAGTAAGGAGAAATCCTCCCCACTACATTCACTGTCAGCCCTGCAACGCAGTGTGACCACTACTGCGTTGTCAACCACATCAGTGCCAATGTCTCCAGCCAGCATGACCTCTGACCCCTCTAGGTCAAGCCAGACTTTGAGTAGTGCCAGAACTACCACTGCTGGTGAAGGACTGCTGACGTCGGGGACAGCACCTTCTCCATCAACATCCGGCGCCAATGTGCAGGCTGTAGTTTCATCCTTTGTGGACATATTGCAGTGCCTTCTTCCTCTTTCTCCTGCTACAGGAGCAGCATCGACGGGGCACCCCAGGAAAACCTCACCGCAGACACCGCGGCAGTCGATGCACCCTGGGCCTTCTCTGGCATTGACAGACTCTTCCATCCTTTTTTTGAGGCCCACAGAAATTGTCAACTAGGATTAGGAATATAACCCTGACCTCATATTACAAGAGGAAGAAGGCTATATGGGGAGCACCTATGAGAGGTCAAGCTCCACTATTTCCACAGAGAGTTAGAACTCTGTTGTGTATAATCCAAGGCAAGCCCTGAAGACCTCTCGTTCATCTCCATGATGCAGCAACTTCAGTCTGCCATGGGATGTGAGTCAGAGAAGAAAGACATCACCAAGAGGAGCCTGATGGAATGTTTAGAGCTACCTGACCCCCACCCACCCATCATGATTCCTCCATTTATTGCCTGTCCTAGAGGATGGTACCCTGGCTGCCTGGCATGGGCCTAATATGATTTCTGCCATTCCAAGGAAGGCAGACAAGTTGTACCAGGCCCCCTTTGGTAGGCAGTTATTTGCAGGCCAACCCGAGGCTGATTCTGTTGTAAAAAATGCAGTCCATGATAAGTCTAAAGTGCCTAAACACATCAGCTCTAGGGACGTGGATATGATGATTTATCCACATTTCTGACAGTATCCTTTCCCTTTAAGAGATGCCAGAAAGTCTTCAAGCTGGCTCCTTCAGCCCACCCTGGTGGTATATCCCTCGGGTCAACCCCATGACGTCAGATCTTAATTTCCACTGGAAGAAGCAGGTTCCCTCCTTACTGCTTCCACGTTGAGTAGGCCCTGGCACTCAACTCTTATGATTTACTTCCAAAACTTAAACTTAAACTCATTCGAGTTTTGTCTTCAGCTCAATCTTTGATCATGATGGCAGATACATCCTCGCCTGGATTTTGCTGGTGCCCGCAGGCAGAAGATGTCGCTACTGACCCCCCTTCTGCATTTACTGTCTCGCCATGATCACGATACTCATGCCTGCAGTATTTGTCAGTCCCTTCACACGATGGTCCTGGAGGACTGCCTTGCATACCTCAAGTTGGGCCACCCAGAAAATGACATCCACCGTCAAGTCCAAGGATGCCTTGGAGTAGTCTCTGTGGCTGCAGGGTCCACTGAGCAGTTGTAGCAACTCACGGCCTTGAGGGAGGCAGCCCAGGCCACTAATCATTCCTGTTCTGTTTCGGCTTTCGTTCCCCTCAAATTGGGCTCCACTTATTCCGGCTTCTTCAAGGAGCTGTGCCAGTCCCTCCCGACAAAGGGGGGAGGACCCTTCCGATTGACATAGTTCCCGCTCATGCAAAAAGGAATCCAAGAAAGAAAAAGAGAATACTTATCTTCATTGATCCTGGGACTGGAAGCTTTCTCGCTCTCAGGAATCTCTGGTTTTGACTATGGTTGAAACCGCAGCTTCACGGAGATCCTGTCGGGCCAGTCGACTGAGATGCCGGCCGACAGTGCGGCTGAGATTTTCTCAACCTATGTCGACCTGTTGTCATCCAAAGAGGCCAACAACTCTCTGTTCAGCACTCCAGTCCTGCCGGTGACCACTGAAGGGCGTCCCAGGCAGCTGAGCTGGACCCTCCGGTCATCAGCCCTAGACCAGGAGGGCCTCAGGTCTCTCTGGTTCCCTCTGAGGCCCCCCATCGGCACCCCGACAGCTGATGTAGCGGCCCTCGTCTTCCTCATCCTCTGGGTTGAGCAGGTCCCACTGACATCAGTGGTCTCACTCTCAGCACCATGGGAATGGCACCGCCGCTTTTCTTCATCTCCATCCTCCTCGGGTGAGGAGAGGCTTTGGCGCAAGTTGCGTCGATGCTACGAAGATTTTATGTGGCAAACGTTAGTGTTGGCTGGGCCGAAGCTGACTCTGACTCCCACCCCGGCCATCACTTGTCTGTCGCCCAACAGGCCGACATCTACATCCCTGGCAGGACCAGCCAACACCGTTCCTTCCCCAGTGGAGCTGGTCCAGACTGTTCCGGTTCGGCTGGAGCTTTCTTCTGTACCGATCATAGTGGCGCCTCCACCCAAGCAGCCACCGACCGGGGCTTCGTCCAAGGAGTCTCAGCCAGCTAAGGGGCTTCCCTATCGGCTATTAGTCATTCTCACACCCGACCGCCCACATCAAGTCGAGAGTGACTCAAGCGGTCAACTGCTTTATGTGGACTCCTCAAAGTCTGAGGATTCCTCTTTGCACTCCCATCCACTGACACGGAGTTGATGCGATCTTTCAATGGAGGAGGGACCCACTTCAGTCCACGGGCATGAAACTGGAGCCCGTTCAAAAGTGGGCTCGCTATCTCCTTAGAGAAATTCTGGATAAAGGGGACTCTCCAGTGGAGGTTTTCTCAGTGACCGAGGTCATTGTTGGCCCTGCCCTGGAGCTTTGGCAGTGCCCTGCCTCTTGCCCTGCGCCCTCAGCCTTGACATTTCGCAAATATGTGGTGCCCACTGGTACTTTTTCGGGGTTCATGGAGCATTCCTCAGCTGAGAAGTTGGTGGCTGGCTCTGTGTTCAGGCACTCAGGCAATACTGGGGACACTGATAGACCGCTGGACATGGAGTCCAAGAAGTAGGACCATTCGGCTGGAGAAGGTCTATGCTGCCTCTTGCTAGGCCTCCAGGCAAGGCTCGGCCATCTTGATGGCACATTTCTCCCATGCCCTTTTGGGCTCCCTGGGTGAAGCGATTCCTCACCTTCCTGTGGACCATCAGACTGTGGTCAAGCCGGTCCACGACCAGGGTGGGGCTGTGGCAAAACAGCAACTCCAAGCGGATCTGGATATTGGAGACTCCTGTGCCCGCTCAGTGGCGGCCACAGTTGCCATGCGCCATAGGACTTGGCTAAAGATCTTGACCTTCATGGCAAACACCCAGCACAAGCTGGCAGATATAATATTCTTAGGCATCGACCTGTTTGGGCCTGTGTGGAGGGTCACCTCCAGCACATTGAAAAGTCCAGTGCCACCCTGGACTCGGTGACATCCACCCAGAAGGACCCCAAGGGCTCCAAGTAGCAAAAGCGCAAGCCCTTTCGGTCCTCTACTCCTGCGGCAAAACTAGCATAGCACCAGTGTGGCCAGCAGGCTCAGTCCTGGTGACCTCAGGCCAAGTCTGTGGCCTCGGTGGTCTGAAAGCCAAGAGGGAAGGGACCTCGTGGACCCTTTGCCAGGTCCTTCTCCTCCAAGCCTGTTCAGTGATGGGATGGGGGTGCCTTCCTCATGCCCATCACACCTCCCTTGGGTCCTCCTGTGGGGGGCTGGCTCCGCCACTTCCTTTCCACCTGGTCCGCTGTTACCGTGGACAGGTGGGTTCTGGAAGTGGTCGGACAGGGTCTGCCTCTGGAATTGAGCAGTACCTTACCAGCAGAGCCTGCGCCCCACCAGAGGACTTGGTATCTGCAGACACTCTGTTGGCTTTTCAAGATGACATGGCTCAGCTCCTCCACAAGGAGGTCATGGTCAAGGTAGCAGATCCTCTGGAACACCCAGGGTTTGTCTCCGGGAACTTCCTGGTACAAAAGCGGATGGGGGGCTGGTGCCCCATTCTAGAGCTGCATGAACTGAACAAATTCCTCAGGTCTCGCACTTTCAGGATGGTTATTCTGTCTCAGATCATACCGTCTCTCAAGCAAAACATGTGGTTCTAGGGGCGTGGATATGTTGTTCTATCCATACTGTCTGGCAGGTACCTTGCCACTTTAAGATGGGCCAGAAAGTCTTCAAGCTGGCTCCTCCCACCCACCTGGGTGATGAAACTCTTGGCTGCGCCCCATGACCCCGGATCTTCTTTACTGCTTGGAAGCATCAGGTTCCCTCCTTAGTGCTCTTGCGTTTTGCAGGCCTTGGCTCTTAAAACTTCAGATTTTTTTCCTAAACTTACTTTGAAACTGGTTCAAGTTCAGTCTTCATCCTCTTCCCTCACGGCTGCGATGGAGAACAAGACAGTCCCCAGGTTCTGTCGGTGCC
This sequence comes from Neoceratodus forsteri, assembly GCA_016271365.2. Lineage (NCBI taxonomy): Eukaryota > Metazoa > Chordata > Ceratodontiformes > Ceratodontidae > Neoceratodus > Neoceratodus forsteri. Next base: position 1,738,922,358 of record CM057449.1, read on the forward strand.
CCTGTGGGCAGAAGATGTCGTGCACTGACTCCCACGCCGCGTGCGTTTATTACCTTGGGCACAACCATAATCCGCAGGCTTGCGAAATGTCTATCCTTTTCTCCGTCAATGCTCGAAGACCATGCTGCCTGACTCCAGCTGGGGCAACCAGAGAAACAGTACCCGCTGGTCAAATTGAAAGAGGCCCATTGGGTGGCGTCTGCGGTGGCGGGCTCTGCGGAAGAACTGGAACAGCTTGAACAGCTCACGGCCATCGAGGAGGAGGTGGCCCAGGCCATGGCGAGCTCCTCCTCGGCTTCGGCCTTTATTCTGCTCCAACTGGGCTCTTCTTACATGGCTTCCTTTCGGCAGCTGTGCCAGTCCCTCTCGACTAAAGGGGATGGTCCTTCTGGGTCTCGCACCCCTCGGTCCCGGAAGAAGGATCTGAAAAAAAGTAAGACCCACCGTTGATGCTCTTGGGAGAGGAAGAGAGCTCATTCTCCGGACCGTTGGCTCTTGACTTAGGTCGATGTTGCAGCCTGGGCCACTGGTTTCATGGTGTCCCTGTCAGACCAGCCAGCTGAGGCGCCTGTTGATGCAGCCGAGATTTTTTTCTAGCCCACCGACAGGTTGTCGACCGAGGAGGCCAACAACTCTCTCTCTCTCTCTCTCTCTCTCTCTCAGACACTGGTGTCTTGGTGTCTTCTGAGGACTGCCTCAGACCATTGAGCCAAAGTCTCACCCAGGACACTGAACGGAGGGGCAGCGGGTTTCCCAGCTCCTTCCTTGGCCCGCCCGGCGGTCTCGGTCCACCTCCGCTTCGGGGAAATCCCACTGACATCGGCTATGTCGGTCCCGATATCACAGAAGCGGCATCACCGCTCTTCTTCCTCATCCTTCTTAGCTGAGGAGAGGCTCCAGTGCAAGTTGCGTCAGCACTGTGAGGATCTGATGTGGCAACAGGTCCTTTTGGCCGGCAGCAAGCTGATGCCAGCTTCCACACCGGCAATTAAGTGTCTGTTGCCCAAACATTCGAAGCCGACTCCCGCCGCTGGTTCACCAGTCGAGGACCCGGTACTGGCACCGATGGCTCAGCCAAAACCGGCTGCCCCACCCATTGTGGTAGAACCACCACCTTCCCAGCCGAAGAATGGGGCACCGACCAAGGATTCTCGGTCGGCTCAAGATCTGCCCCATCGGTTGTCAGTCACTCTCACCCTGGATCATCCTCGGCGAGTGGAGAGTGGCTCACGCAGTCACCAGATGTATGTGGACTCTTCGGAGTCCAAAGACCCCTCGTTGCATTCCCGTCCAGTCGACCTGGAATCCTCGTGGGGTCTTTCTGTGGACAAGAACCCCACCTCGTTCCTCTGTATCCTTCGGCTCATCTTGGAGTTCACTGGGATGCTGCTCGAACCCATGCAGAAACGAGCCAGATATCCCCTTATGGAGATTCTGGACAGGAGGACTCCCCCATGGAGGCCTTCCCCATAGCCGAGGCTATTGAGGGTCTGGTGTTAGAACTCTGACAGTGCCCAGCCTCCTGTCCAGTGCCATAGACCAGGATGGCCTGCAAGTACGTGGTCCCTACTGGCTCTCTCTCTCTCTCTCTCTGGCTTCTCGGAGCACCCCCTCGGCCAAGGGGTTGGTGGCAGATTCTGTCCTCAGGTGCTCAGGCAACACGAGGGTCGTGGACAAGCCCCCAGATAAGAAGTCCAAGAAATTAGACTACTCAGGGAGAAAGGTGTATGCTGCCACCTCTTTGGGCCTTCGCCAGGCCAGCTCGGCTGTTATGATGGCACACTTCTCTCATGCCCTGTTGTGCTCCCTGGATGAGGTGCTCCCTCATCTTCCGGCCGACCTCCAGACCATGGTCAAGCAGGACTGGGATCAGGGAAGGGCGGTGGCAAAGCAGCAGCTCCAGACAGCTCTGGATATTGGAGACTCTTGTGCCCATTCAGTAGTGGCTGCAGTGGCCATGCGCTGCAGGGCTCGGTTGCGGATCTCAACCTTCACGGCAGACACCCAACACAAACTCGTAGATGTTCCTTTTCTGGGCACTGATCTGTTCGAGCCTGGTGTGGAAGGCCACCTCCAGCGCATTGAAAAATCCAGTGCCACTCTAGATTCGGCCACATCTGCACAGAAGGACAAAGGCCACCATCAGCAACGTAAGCCCTTTCATTCCTCCGCTGCTGTGGCAAGACCTGCCCAGCAGCACCAGCAGGCTAGAACTTGGTGCCGTAGAGCCAAATCCATCGCTTCCTTGGTCAGGAAGCCTGGGGGGAAGGGCCCTGATGGCTCCTTGGCCAGTCCCTCTTCCTCCAAGCCTGCCCAGTGATGGGTTGCGGGGTGCCAACCCTAACCTCGTTTTACCTACCCTGGGTCCTCCTGTGGCGGGCTGGCTCAGCCACTTCCTTTCTGCTTGGTCCGCCATCACCACGGACCACTGGGTGCTGGAAGTGGTTGGCAGGGGCCTGCCTGTGGAGTTCGGGCAGGTCCCTCCCTTTCGAGCCCGCGCCCCTCAGGGGGCTACCGGATCTGCAGCCTCCAAATCAGCTCTCCGAGATGACATCGACCAGCTCCTCCGCAAGGAGATAGCAAGGTTCCAGATCCTCCTCCGTGCCCAGGGTTTATTTTCAGGTACTTCCTGGTTCCAAAAAAGGATGGGGGGGGCTGGTGCCCCATTCTCGATCTGCATGACCTGAACAAGTTCCTAAAGCTGCGCACCTTTTGGATAGTAACCCTGGCTCATAATACCATCTCTGGAGCAGGGCTTGTGGTTCTGCTCCCTGGACCTCCAGGACACATTCTTTTATGTCCCAATCTGTCCATCTCATCAGCGGTTCCTCCGCTTTCGGGCCGAGGGAACCCTGTACGAGTTCCGGGCCATGCACTTCGGCCTCTCATCAGATCCCCGGAGTCTTCACTAAATGTATCGCAGTGGTGGCAGCATTCCTGCAGTACCGAGGGGTCCAGGTCTACCTATACTTGGACGACTGGCTGATAGCAGGTCCCTCCAGGTTGGAGATGGAGCGGTCCAGCGATCTGGCCCTCCAGGCTTGCTCTCAACTCGGCCTCCTCATCAATGGAGCCTAGTCGGAACTCGTGCCCTCGCAGGTGATTCAGTTAATCGGGGCAGAGCTTGAATCTCTCCGAGCCAGAGCCTGGCTCCCGATGTACAGGGCCGAGGTCCTTTCCTCCTTTGCCCAATCATTTCTGGTTGGGCAATTGCATCCTGCCCAGGACTTCCTGCTCCTTCTGGGTCTCATGGTGGCTTGCACCAACATGGTCTGTTGGGCCTGCTGGCATATGCACCTCCTGCAGTGGGGGCTGGCCTGCCAGTGGTCTCAGCACTCAGGTCATCTAGACCAGCCAGTCTCTGTGACCTAGGAGATGTGGGACAGCCTGCAATGGTGGCTCGTCCCAGCTCATCTGCGGGAGGGAATCCTGTTTGTCTGCCCCGTGCCGATGGTCATCCTAACGACCGATGCCTCTCTGATGGTTTGGGTTGCCCATCTGGGGGAGCACAGAGCCCATGGACTCTGGTCCCCTCAGGAGTCCTGATGCCACATCAACCTGCTGGAGCTCCGAGCAGTCTGGCTAGCCCTAACCGCCGTTGTTCCACTTGTTCAGGGTCAAGTGGTCCAGGTCCAGATGGACAACACCACGACCATGTATTATCTCAACAAAGAGGGCGGGATGCACTCCTTGCCTCTGTGCAAGGAAGCTCTTTGCATTTGGTCTGTCGTGCTCAGCCTGGAGGCGGATCTCCTTGCCATTCATGTGGCAGGAGCCTCGAACAGTCTGGCTGATGCCCTCAGCCGGATAGGCGATGCATTTCACGAGTGGTCTCTCCTGCCAGAGATGGTACAAGACCTGTTCTCCCACTGGGGCACACCTCAGGTGGACCTGTTTGCCTCCAGGGAGAACGCTAAGCTGAGGCTGTACCATGCCAGCCCCCCTCAGCAGGGCTCACTGCAGGGGGATGTCTTCTCCAGGCTGTGGACCCCAAGCCTCTTCAATGCCTTCCTCCTCTCCGCTCTCTATCAGCGAGGGACGGTACTCCATCCGACCTTCAATCCTCTGCACCTGGACGGCTGGTTCTTGAGTGGCTAGGAGTTCCAGGCCTTGGGTCTTTCCGGGACGAGGTCCTCAGCGTTGTTGAGGTGTCCTCATGAGTCGACCAGAAAATGCTATGCCTTCAAATGGAAGAGATTCTCCATTTGGTGTCAGGGAAAGGGTTGGACCCTTGTTCTGTCCACTGGCTAGCATTCTGGACTACCTGTGGTCCCTTTCCCAGCAGAGGTTTCAATCGATGACCCTCAAGGTGCACCTGGCAGCCATCTCTACTTACTGAGGCAGACTGGCAAGCAGTCGGTGATGCAGGAGAAGGTGGTCTAGGCGCTTTTCAAGGGCCTAGATTACATATCCTCTCTGGTGTGTGAACCACCACCTCCGTGGGATTTACTGCTGGTATTGGCCAAGCTCGTGGGCAAGCCGTTCTAATCGATGCACAGGTGTGACATCTCTCACCTGTCGTGGAAGACTGTCTTCTTGGTGGCTATCACATCAGCCAGAAGGATTGGGGGGCTCCAGGCGCTTTCCATCGAAGGTCCTTACCTGGTCTTCCACAGGGACAAGGTTGTCATGCGCCCCCAACTGAAATTTCTCCCGAAGGTGGTGTTGGAGTTTCACCTGAACCAGGTCTTGACTCTGCTGGTGTTCTACCCCAGTCACACTCGGAGGCTGAGTAGAGGCTCCATACTTTGGACCTGAGAAGAGCTTTCACTACTACAAAGAGCATACAGTGGACGCTCGGGGAGAGGTTCACCAACTGTTTGTTACCTCTGCTAAAGCTGCATCTGACAGACCTGCAGCAAAGTGGACGATTGGCAGGTGAATCACTTCCTACATTGATCTCTGCTATAGGTTGGTGGGTGAGGCCTCCCGTAGGGCTTAGGGCTCATTCCACCCATCATACCGCTGTGTCGGTGGCTGCTTCTAGGGATGTCCCTATCCAGGAAATCTGCAGGGCTGCTACCTGGAAGTCAGCACACACCTTCATTTCCCATTACCACATCGACCTTGAGTCACGCCGGGATGCTGGTTTTGGAACCTCAGTTCTCCAGTCCCTGTTCCCCAAGTAGGGGGTGTGCGCCTTGCCTCCCTCCTCCCAGAGAACTCCTAGGAGTCTGCCAGACAGTGTGGACAGAACAACATATCCATGCCCTAGAAATACAGGTTACTCACCTGTAACAGGAGTTCTAGGAGTGGTATATGGTTTCATTCACAGACCCACCTACCTCCTGGCTTCAGCAACAACCTGGCTTCCAGTGGGCTAGATCTGGCATCATGGGGCGGAGCCAAGAGTTTCATCACCCGGGTGTGTGGGAGGAGCCAGCTTGAAGACTTTCCGGACCATCTTAAAGTGGCAAGGTACCTGCCAGACAGTGTGGATGAACAACATATTCCACTCCTAGAACTCCTGTTACAGGTGAGTAACCTGTACTTTTGCTCCCTGGATCTCCAGGACGCGTTCTGTCACGTTCCGATCCATCTGTCTCACCGAAGTTTCCTCCACTTCCGAGCTGAGGGAACCCTTTACGAGTTCCAGGCCATGCCATTCAGCTTCTCCTAAGCCCCCAGGTTTGTCACCAAATGCAGTGCAGTGGTGGCAGCTTACTTGAGGTGCTGAGGGGTCCAGGTGTACCCCTACTTGGACGACTGGCTGATAGTAGGTCCCTCCAGGCAGGAGGTGGAGCAGTCCAGGGACCTGGCCCTCCAGACCTCCATCAACCTTGGCCTCCTGGTCAATGAGGCCAAGTCGGAACTCATGCTGTCGCAGGTGATCAGCTTCATCAGGGCCGAGCCCGACTCTTGCCAAGTCAGAGCCTGGCTCCCGGCAGACAGGACAGAAGTTCTCTCATCCTTTGCCTGATCATTTCTGGTTGGGCACTTGCGCCCTGCGTGGGACTTCCTGCGCCTTGTGGGTTACATGGCAGCCTGCACCAAAATGGTCCAATGGGCCCTGCTGTGCATGCGCCCTGCAATGGGAGCTGGCCAGCCAGTGGTCTCAGCACAAAGGTCACTTCAACTAGTTGGTCACTGTGACCCAGATGATGCGGGATGCCCTCCAGTGGTGGCTCAACCCAGAGCATCTGCAGGGATTGATCCCATCTGTCCACCCCGAGCTGATGGTCATCCTGACGACTGACTCATCTCTCACAGGCTGGAGTGCCCACCTGGGGGATGACAGAGTCCACGGTGTCCCGATGCCATATCAACCTGCTGGAGCTCCGAGTGGTTCGGCTGGTACTGACCGCATTTGCTCAGTTTGCTGAAGGTCAAGTGGTCCAAGTAGAGACGGACTCCCAGTGGGGCACCCCTCAGGTGGACCTGTTCACTTCCAGGAAGAACGCAAAGCTGAGGCTGTATTGGGGCCTCCCCCCTAAGCAGGGCTCGCTGCAGGAGGATGCCTTCTTGAGGTTGTGGACCCCAGGCCTCTTCTGTGCCTTCCCTCGATCCACAGGGTACTATTCAAGGTCAGGAGGGACAAGGCACAGGTGATCCTGGTGGCTCTGGACTGGCCCTGCCAGTTCTGGTACCTTGATCTCTTCAGCCTTAGCAACAGGCTCCCGAGGTGTCTTCCAGCACGCCCGGACCTGCTCTCCATCAATCAGGGGAAGGTACTCCACCCAGACCTTCAATCCCTGCACCTGACAGCCTGGTTCCTCAGCAGCTAGAGTTCCAGGCTTTGGCTCTCTCCGAAGATGTCCTCACTGTCATGGAGGCATCTAGAAAGGAAGCGACCAGAAAATGCTGTGCCTTCAAATGGAAGAGATTCTCCATTTGGTGTCAGGGTAGGGGGTTGGACCTTTCGACCTGTCCAGTGGCTAGCATTTTGGACTACCTGTGGTCTCTCTCTCCCAAGGGGGAATTCGGTCGACGACCCTTAAGGTGCACCTGGTGGCCATCTCTGCTTACTGGGTGCGGGCCAGTCAGCAGTCGGCGCAGGAGAAGGTGGTCTGGTGCTTTTTCAAAGGCTTAGATCACGTTTCCCCTCCAGTGTGTGATTCACCACCACCGTGGGACTTGTTGCTGGTTTCGGCAAAGCTCATGGGCAAGCCATTCGAACCGATGCACAGGTGGGACATGTCTCACCTGTCATGGAAGATCACCTTCCTGGTGGCTATCATGTCAGCCAGAAGGATCTGTGAACTCCAGGCGCTCTTGGTGGAGTCTCCTTAGCTGTTCTTCCACAGGGACAAGGTTGTTCTGTGCCCCAACCCAAAATTCCACCCCAAGGTTGTATCAGAGTTTCACCTGAATCAGGTGATGACTCTTCCAGTGTTCTTCACCAGTCACACTCGGAGGCTGAACACAGGCTCCATACTCTGGACCTGAGGTGAGCGCTTGCTTATTACATAGAGCACACAGCTGGAGTTGGGGGAGAGGTTCGCCAGCTGTTTGTTACCTACGCTGAAGCCGCACCTGATAGATCTGCAGCCAAGCGGACGATTGGCAGGTGGATTACGTCATGCATTGATCTCTGCTATAGGCTGGCGGGTAGGGAGCCTCCTGGAGGGCTACGGGCTCATTCCATCCGCCATACCGCTGTGACGTTGGCTGCTTCTAGGGACGTCCCTATCCAGGAAATTTGCAGGGCTGCTACCTGGAAGTCAGCACACACCTTCATTTCCCATTACCACATTGACCTCAAGTCACACCGGGATGCTGGTTTTGGAGCCTCAGTTCTCCAATTTCTGTTCCTGAAGTAGGGGGTGTGCACTTGCCTCCCTCCTCCCGGAGAACTACTAGGAGTCTGCCAGAAGTGTGGCTAGAACATCATATCCACGTCCCTAGAAACACAGGTTACTCACTTGTAACAGTAGTTCTTGGAGTGGCATATGATGTTTATCCTATCAGACCCACCAGACCTCCCTGGCTCAGGCACACAACCACTGCTTCCGCGGGGCAAGATCTTGCATCGTGGTGCGGAGCCGAGGGTTATACCACCCAGGTGGGTGGGAGGAGCCAGCTTGAAGACTTTCTGACATCTCTGAAAGGGAAAGGATCTGCCAGAAGTGTGGATGAACATCATATACCACTCCTAGAACTACTGTTACAGGTGAGTAACCTGTGTGTCTCTCTCCCACCTGATAGGGAATCCGGGAGGTTAGATTTCCTGAGGAAGAGGACCTTTGCTTCTGCCACCTTGGACTTCAGAACTGCAAATTACCAGGCTCATATGTACCAAAATACCCTCTGGAGGAAGGCCAAAGATGCAGCCCAAGCCCTCCCACAGGGTACTCCCAAGCAGGGGCTGTTAAAGGCCCTCCAGGCAAGGGCAGATGTGGGTAAGCATCTGTTGAGATCTTCTTATGACATTTTGGATACTTCAGCTAGAGCAGCCACATCTGGTGTCTGTTTAAGGAGACACTCTTGGCTGAGGGTGGCTGAATTTGCTAATGATGTGCAGCAGTCCATCTTAAATGTCCCATTCAGAGGATACAAACTTTTTGGGGCAGACATTCAGGATATCCTCTCAAACCTTCAGGCTTTGGTCAGGACTCTAATGTCAGTACACTCCTTCTACTATACATGATCTAGAAGTAGGCAGAGGGTATCTTTTCATCCGGCCAGTAACAGACACCGTTCAGGAGCCAGACATCAAGGCAAAAGCAGAGGAGGATCAGCTGTTTCTGCCCCAGGACCCATCCCAGGTGCTCATTCAAAAGCCCCTAGAAGTGGAAGCACGGCTGCAGCTCCATGATCTGCATCTGTATGACTCCTTACCAGCCCCACCCCCGTGGTTCTTTTGGAGGTAGCGTGAGTGGGTCGCTTCTTCCTCCACCTGGACCAGTGGAGGAAGGTCACATCAGATACTTGGGTCCTGCAGATACTAGAACAGGGCCATGCTCAAGAACATCTAGAGCTTCCCCCAGATCCCGCACCAGTCCCTTCAGCCTAACCTCCAGAACACATACTGGTGCTAGAGGAGTTATATACCCAAATGCAAAAGAGGACTATAGAGTCAGTTCCTTGGGAACAAAGGAACGGGATTCTAATGCCACTACTTCCTAATCCCTAAATGTACAGGGGACCTGAGGCCCATTCTGGACTTAAGAAATGTGAACCTCTTTATTCAGTACAAGAAGTTCAGAATGGTCACTCTACAAGGCCTGTTACCACTGCTGCAACATGGGGACTGGATATGTTCACTAGACCTGCAAAACGCTTACCTGCATATCAAAATCTGTACCCCTCACAAGAAGTACCCCAGGGTTCCTTTCTAGGGAAACATTACCAGTTCAGGCTATTGCCCTTATCTTATCTTCTGTGCCACAGGTATTTACAAAATGCTTAGCAGTAGTGGCAGATGCCTCAGGAGAGAGGGACTACATGTATTCCCTTATCTGGATGACTGGTTCCTCAAAGCTCAGTCCAAAGAGCAGCTCTATCTGACTGTAGTATGCACCAGACAGTTGTTTGATGCCCTAGGAATCATGGTCAGTGTGCCAAAATCAGTCCTGACCCCTTGTCAGCACCTGCAGTACATAGGGGCCATCCTGGACACAGCCCAAGGCTTAGCTTTCCTGCCTCAGGTCCAGGCCGAACGCCTGATTGCGCAAGCCTAGATGGTATATCACAGCAGGTATGTCACAGCCAGGACATTACTGAGACTGTTGGGTCTGATGGCAGACATCATTGCTACTGTACCACTGGCCAAACTGCATGTCTGCATCCCTCAGTGGACATTAAGAGTCCAATGGGACCAACGCACCAGCAGTCTAGAACAAGATGTTCTAGTAACATCTTCTGTGTGGAAGGTGCATTAGTGGTGGATGGAACCTAATCATTTGCTGAAAGGGGTTCCTTTCCTGCTTCCCTACCCTCATCAGATCCTTATGACAGATGCCCCTGGGATGGGCTGGGGCTCATTTAAGGCCTCATCAGACACAAGGCACCTGGATGACTGTGGAGAGCACCCTCACGTAAACATCCTAGAAATTTGGGCTGTTCTGTACAGACTGCAAGCCTTCCAGACTCATCTGTGCCCAGGACATCTGTTGGTGCAAACAGACAACATCAACGTGGTGCACTACATAAGCAAGGGGAACACACTCATACCCTCATGGATGGAATCAGTGAGGGTTTGGTATTGGGCTCTGGAACACAGTCTAGAACTCTCGCAGTTCATGTTCCAGGCGTCCAAAATGTCTTGGCAGACAGGCTAAGCAGGTCACAGTCCAGGATGTACGAGTGGGAACTGCTGACCTCAGTGGCAAAGACCCATTCAAACAACATGTAGTCTTGCTGTATTCTCACAATATGCATTTTGACCAACTGGTTCAGCTGCCCCGAGAGTTAAGAGTTAAATCCTATTTGCATCAGGCATGAGGCCTTCATTTTCGATAAGTTTCGGTTTCAGAATGGTTCTTCACGACCAGAGGAAACGAAGGTCTCTTTTCTTGTGGTAAAGTGTAATAATCGTAATGTATTTGGGGATCCGGTTCAAAGTTTTGGACTAAAAACCGAGACTTTTTCTCAGTTTTTAACACAGGCGCTGAACCGCTTGTTGCCTAAAACTCTCTCTCTCTCTCTCTGTCTGTCTCCCAGGCCTAACTAAAACCACCAGGGGAAAATACATTTATCTGAATTTTCCCTTATCTGGGTCTGACTAAGCCACTTCAGATAAAGAATATTAATTGGCTTTGCTTAACCGGCCTAACTAAGCCTCTGGGTTAAGCACTAAATTTTGAGAGTGGTTGTGTCACTGAAACCCAAGAGAAAAAACGGTCTCACTGGGTTTCAACACTGCACCGAGTGCTGGGAGCAATTTGCGGAGGCTGATCCGCTCTTAGTGTGTCTGTATTGCTTAGGGTTTTACCACCCGCAATCAGACTGCAGAATTTGCAAACGTTTCCTCAATCTATCCTAGATAGATGTTTGGGTAAACTGAGGGATAGAATGGCAGAGAAATCTTCCGATGAGGTCCGTCTGGTTCAAAAGACAAACCAGTTGAAAAGGGTACCGAACCACCTATTGGGGGAAGGACAAGCAGATTTGATACAACCTGATATGGACCATGCGAAAAGACAAGGAAAAGCAGTTTGGAACTGTGTAAACAAGTGGTTGTGGCTCCAACTGCCAAGGAGATTGCAAAAGCTATTCACATTGTTTGTGTCAGCAACTGTGCTACATTTGCAAAGCTAAAATAACAAAGTCCAAGCGACACTACTTCCAGTCCCTATAAATTACCAATCTTGGGAACCCTAAACGCTTCTGGAAACAAACAAACAAACACCCTCCTAAAGGGCCATGTTCGAACTACCCTCAAACCATGATCCTGAAGGATTAGAACTTTCTCGCTCGAGTTTGCAGCAGGAATAAATTCCTACTTCACTGACCTCGATATCTACAAAATTGGTTTCCTATAGCCAGCCCCGTCAAATCCCCCTATACTGAAACTCACAGCCCTCCTTCCACCTAAAACTCACTACTAGAAAGGAAGTCCCAAGCTCCTCTTGGGCCTTAACTCAGATAGCTCCCTGGCTTTGACACTCTGCCTCCCAGATTCCTTAGACTTGGTGCCCCCGTGCTGGCATGCCCAATTGCCTGTTGATAAATAGGTCATTCACTACACAAACAATCCCTAACAAATGGAAGACGGACACTGTGGTCCCTGTTTATAAATCAGGCCCAACCAATCTTGTCAAACTACCGACCTATCTCCATTTTGTGCCCCATAGCAAAAATCTAAGAAAGAATTATATATAATCACCTGTACTCCTTCCTTGAACAGACGAACGGCCTTACTAAACATCAACATGGCATCAGAAAATTACACAGCACAGAATCAGCCCTACTGAAGGTCACCTCTGACATCTTCAAGCCATGGACCATGGCAATGCCACAGGAGTTGTCTTCATTGACCTCAAAAGGCTTTTGACCTTGTTATTCACACCTTCCTAATCTCTAAGCTACAATCATTAAGACTTGATTCCAACTCCTTCTCCTGGCTCTCTAGCTAGTTATACGACTGATTACAGTGTGTCAAATGGGCTGGGCCCCTCTCCTCTCTATCTCCAGTCATAGATGGGGTCCCACAAGGATCTATTCTTGGCCTTTACTCTTCTCCATCTTTATAAATGACTTGATCTGAAACTGTGGGAAGGATCCATCCATCTATACACAGACAATGCCATCTTGTACCGTCATGGCACAGACGTCTCCTCAATTAGTGCCAATTTGGAGAATGACTTCCTGCAATTAGAACACTGGTTTAAAGAGAACCAACTGGTGCTCAGTACAAAGAAAATGAAGTCCGTGCTGTTCCATCATACATCCTTTGATGTTTCCTTGCAGCCTTCTTTGATAGTCAATACTTTGGGTAAACCTTTAGAAGGAGTGGTATCTTTCAAATACCTGGGTTTGACTCTCGACCACCGCCTGTCTTTCGAGATTCATGTCAACAACATGGTCAAATCTACTAATCTAAAACTCTGCGTACTTTATCATACCTCCCCCTACCTCACCCCGACTGCTAGGAAGATTATCTCCTTGGCTGCTTTGCTCCCTGCCCTATTCTATGGTGCACCCATAATTCATTCAGCCAGAGCCACAATCCTGGTCAAAATCAAGTAGGCCTAACATAGGATTGCTTGCTTCGCTGGCGCAGTTCGGACACACCACTGCGACGTTCTCAAATCCCTAGGCTGGTCGTCTTTGGAGCCTAGAATGGACTTCCCTGTACTCTGTACCACGTTCAAACTTACCCACCTTCCTCCCCACCTATTCTCTTGGGACTTCTCACCCGGAAATCCTTCTCTAGGACATAGAAACATAGAAGTTGATGGTAGACAAGGACCACAAGGCCCATCCAGCGTGCCCATTTCTTTTTCCGCCTTATAATTGTGCCATCGGCCTTTGCTCTGTCAATGGCCTATCTATTCATACTCATCTGTATTGCTCCTTTATGCCTGTCCCATTCCTGTTTGAAGCCCTGCACTGTATTCATATCCACCACTTCCTGAGGTAGACCGTGCCATGCATCCATCACCCTTTCTGTGAAAAAGAACTTCCTCACATTACCCCTTAATCGGCCTCCCTCTAATCTCATGCTGTGTCCTCTTGTCCTGCTATTTTTCCTATATTGAAATGTTAGACTCTTCCACCTTGTTAATGCCCTAAAGGTGTTTGAATGTTTCGATCATATCACCTCTCTCCCTCCTTTGCTCTAGGGTATACATATTGAGCTCCATTAATCTGTCCAGATATGTTTTCTGATGAAGTCACTGCACCATTTTGGTTGCCCTTCTTTGGACTGCCTCAATGTGGTTAATGTCCTTGTGAAGGTGTGGCCTCCAGTACTGCATGCAGTACTCCAGGTGGGGCCTAACCAGTGTCTTGTAAAGAGGTATTATTACCTCCCTCTTCCAACTTGTGTTACCCCTACTAATACACCCCAACATCCCTCAAGCCCTACCTACTGCTTTAGTGGTCTGCTTGGATGACTTCAGGTCATCGGTGATGATGCCCAAGTCTCTTTCTTCCCTTGTGACTGCCAGCAACTCCCCTCCCTTCAGGGTTTTTCTTCCCTATGTGCGTGATCTTGCACTTCTTTGCATTAAACCCCAGCTGCCACTGTTACAACCATTTTACCAGTTTATCCAGATCTCTTCTCATTCTGCCCACACCATCTGGATCATCTACTCTGTTGCAGATCTTGGTGTCATCTGCAAACAGACAAACCTTACCCTCCAGTCCATCTGCAATGTCACTGTTGAAGATATTGAAGAGGACTGGCCCAGGACTGATCCCTGAGGTACCCCACTTGTGACTTGCATCTCTTCTGACTGTATACCGTTTATCACCAACCACTCTCTGTTTTCTGCCTGTCAACCAGTTTGCCACCCAATTGACCAACTCCTGACCCACTCCAAGCCTACCCAGCTTATTAATCAGTCTTCTGTGTGGAACAGTATCGAAAGCTTTGCCGAAGTCAAGGTAGGCTGACATCAGCTGCTCCCCTTTGGTCCACCACTCTGGTTACCCAGTCAAAGAAATCAATGAGATTAGTTTGACAGGACCTTCCTTTGGTAAACCCTTGCTGTCTTGGATCCTGTGCTCCTATGGATTCCAGGTGTTGCACTATCCTTTCCTTAAGGAGTGCCCTCATAATCTTGCCCACTACTGAGGTAAGACTATAACTGGTCTGTAGTTCTCTGCCTCCTCCCTGCTACCACTCTTGTGGAGCGGTATCACATGAGCCCTTCTCCAGTCTTCTGGGACCTCTCCTGTGCTCAGAGACTCACTAAACAGTTCTGATAATGGCTCTGCTAGTTCCACCCTTAGCTCTTTTAGTACCCTGGGATGTGTGCCATCAGGTCCCATTGCCTTGTCCACCCTGAGCTTATCGAGCTCTTGTAGGACCCTTTCTTTTGTGAAGGAACTAGTACACACCTCCCTCCCCCCGTGTCCATGGTGCTGCGCTGTGGGCCCTGCCCTACCTTCTCTTCAGTAAATACTGAGCAGAAGTATCTATTTAGGATAGATGCTTTTACATGGTCCTCCTCCTCACACGCCCCCTTATCTCCTTTCATCTTAGCAATACCCCCTCTGGACTTTCTCCTTTCACTAATATATCTATAGAAAGTCTTGTCACCTTCTTTTACTGTTTGTGCTAGTGTTTCCTTGGTTTGGGCTTTTGCCTGCCTTACTGCATTCCCTGCTTCCCTTAGGGAAGTTTGGTATCTTCCCTGTCATCATCCTGCCTGCCCCTTATATTTCCTGAAGGCCAGCCTTTTGGCTCTGACCTTTTCTGCTACTGGTTTTGTAAAACCAAAGTGGTTTCCCTCTTCTTTTGCACTTTCTTTTCTCCCTAACACAATAGGATGTTGCTTCAAGTACTGCATCCTTAATGCTTGCCCACTTTCCTGTACCCCTTCACCTGTATTTGTTTTTGCCAGGGCTAGCTTAACTCTGTTGGCCAACTTATCAAAGTTAGCTCCTCTGAAGTCCCATATTTTTGCCCTGGAAAGGGATGATTTAGTTCTAGTGGCCAAGTTGAACCATACCATGTGATGGTCACTGGCCCCCAGGTGACCTTCTACCTGGAGATCTGTGATCCTTTCCCTGTTAGTCAGTACTAGATCTAGGATAGCCCTGTCTCTTGTGGATTGTTGTACCAGTTGTTTGAGGCCCTCCCCCTGCAGGGACTCCACCATGTGTCTAGTTCTGGCAGATGTTCCTGCTGGTATTGACCAATCTGTATCTGGCATGTTGAAGTCTCCCATTATCAGAATCTCCCCTTTAGCTGTCATGTATTGTATATCTTCTAACAGTAATGTGTAGGGATGTAGGTTTGTCATGGATGAGGTTTTAATGACTCATTGTTTGCTCATGAAATCATTAGTAAACAGTAGTAAATGTTGTGGCACTGTCATCATTGCTACATTCTGATGAGACTAGTGAAAGTCATGGAAGTCCTGAATAAAGATCAAACGTCATGGAATCAATGACAAACTTACATCCCTAGTATAATGTGTCTGTGTCCTCCCCCTGATCTGGGGGCCTGTAGACAACCCCAGTTTGTATGGCTGCCCCATTTCCTGTTTTCAGAGTGACCCACAATTCTTCTGGCTCCTGATGTGTATTTTGAATTTCTGTAGCTTTGATATTTTCATTGACATACAGGGCCACTCCACTCCCCCTTTTCGCACGTCGGTCTCTTCTGAACAGTACATAGCCAGGTACTGAAGTCTTCCAAGTGTGGTTACTGGTAAACCCTTTTTCACTCCCACCTTCCATTGCTGACACTTCCAAATGCTCGTTTAGCTGTTGGCAGGCGATCGTTCACTTTCTCTTCTCCCCAAAAATGGAATACCCTCCCGCATAATCTACTCTCCTGCGCGTCTCTTCCCCTGTTTAAAAGAAACTTCAAGGACATCTTCTGTCCTCCTCCAACCTGCTCAGGCAACTGTACTTAACAACCGCCATCTATCTCTCCTCCCCACTCACTAGTACAATGTATTCTCTCCTATCTCTCTACCAAACCTTTCTCTCTAATCCTTGTGCTCTCTTTCTCTCTTTAACTTCTATCCCCCACCCTCCCAAGCCTCTTCTATCTTCTTCTACAACTTGCCTCTCTCCTCTCCTCTTCCTCCCTCTACCCTCTATTCTTTGCACCCCCTTTCTGGCTCTCCTATCTCTCTACTAATCCCCTTCCCTGTTCCCTCCTTTTACCCTCTACTAGATTCTGCAGTTTATAATGTAATTGTAATTATATAATGAAAAAAGTGTTTTTTATATTTTTGTAATCACATAAATTGTATTTCTTAGCACTAGCTAGGTTATTAGGCACAGATGATATGACTAGTTGGATATGACTTAGTTTACACTGTACTATCTCAGCAGTCCTTGGTATCTTCAGAGGGTCCCATGCCCTACCAAAGACTTATCAACCGTTGGGTCTATCAATAGCTTATCAACCTTGGACCTTCTCAAAAACACATCAGCCTTGGACTTCATCAAAACCTATCTTCCCTTGACCTTATCCTAAGACCAATCAACTATGGACCCTCCAGGACCTCCCTGGTGTCGCTGGATTGTTGCTGTGGATACTGTTCTGCCTGTTCCCTAATCTCGCCTGCAT
The DNA here is from genome assembly GCA_016271365.2 of Neoceratodus forsteri. Taxonomy (NCBI): domain Eukaryota; kingdom Metazoa; phylum Chordata; order Ceratodontiformes; family Ceratodontidae; genus Neoceratodus; species Neoceratodus forsteri. The sequence goes on from CM057449.1 coordinate 1,738,938,997, forward strand.
TTACTGCTACTACATGTATTGTCTGTGAGTGTTGTTCTTCTGCCACTGTCTGCACTCATTTTGTTGTATTGTTCTCCTAACTGTATTATGTACCTAAATATGGAATTGCTTCATTCCCTGGGTTGCCCCTGAAAAAGGGAAATGCTTTTCTCAGTGGGCTCACCCGGTTACCAAAATCCAAATAAATAAATAAATAAATGTTCAGTCAGTGCAGCCTGGTTGGGGTGAACCGGCTCAACGACCGGTAACCCATACCTCGGTTCAGACGCCTGTTGGTTCGGTTCCTTCAAGCTCTCTGGATCCAGAGGAATTTTATGAGTCAGAGTATGAGGATTATGAAGAAAACGATGATCTGGGTGAACCTGTTGAGCCTGAGGTTCCCCTGAACATCCTCAGTATGAGTCTCCTCCTCCTCCTACTAGGGAATCTACCTCCCATTTTGCTTTCATGAGGCAGGTAGCAGAGACATTACAGTTGTCTGTCCAAGAGACTAGACAAGAGGAGGAGGAAAATGAGTATAAGGAGATGATGGATCTCCTATCTCCCAGGAGCTGTTTTTCTTTTCTTTTTATTGTGTAACAGTGTTTGGGTTTTGATCCACCCCAGAGAGAGAGAGAGTGAAGGAGTAATTATTTTTGTTGTTTGAGAGTGATAGGTTTTGTTTTGTTTACTACTTTTGTTTATTTCATTTTCTATTCCTCTCCAAACTATTTGGTTTTATTATAATGTGTTGGGGAGGTTCAGTGACGGTTGGCCATTATACCCCCACCAGGCTCAGGGAATTATGTTCCTTTGAATGTCCACCATTGTCATCCGACACCTATTTCAGGTGTCGTGCTTTGGACATTCTTAGGAAGCGTAAAAGAAGGTGGAGAGCTGGGCCTGGTGGGGGACAGGAAAGGAGAGGGCGGATTGGGGTTGTGGGGTCCAGGAGATGCTCTGGGGCGAAATGGGGTCAAGATAGAGGTTATTCTTTTCTTGCCCCATACCCAAGGGCTCCGACTTCAGTGGGCAGGTGCCGAGGTCTTCCCCGACAGCTCACCCCACCTTGGCGGTGTTATGCAATGCCAGATTTATTAAAAACAAGACAGCTATTATAGCTGATCTTGTTGGGTCAACTGATCTGGCTTGCATCACCGAGACCTGGCTGGATGAAAATCTAGGCTCTGTATTAGCCTCGGCAATACCAGCCAAGTTCTCGGTGATACATTATCCAAGGTTGGATCGTAGGGGCGGGGGTGTAGCCATTATGTTTAAGACTGAGCTGGGCCTTGTGGATGTGCCATTGGGAAGTACCAGATCCCTTGAATATATCCTGGGAGAGGGTGTATGTTGCGGGATTCTCCTCGTCTATCGTCCACCAGGAGACGGTGGAGAATTCCTGCAGGAGAAGAGCAGACTTCATCGTCGACATGGTGTTGAGGTCCCCCAGACTGATAGTTCGGGGGAACTTTAGTGCCTGGGTCGATGATGAGCTCTGGCATTTTGGTCAAAATCTCCTCCAGCTGATGATGTCACTGGGCCAAACACAAGTGGTTACCTCCTCGACCCATGTAGGGGGTCATTCATTGGATCTGATCTTTCTTCTGGGTATTGAGATTGCCCACTTGTGGGTGGAACCAGTCAGCTGGTCTGACCATCACACCATAAGTTTCAGCTTCAGGGCTCCCCCTAATAGGTCTGCCCCTTCGGAGATGGTTCAGTACCACCCTTTAAGGGGTATTAACCCCAGTGAACCTAATGGCGGTGCTGGATCTATCGGGCTTGTCGGGTGAATGCATGAGTCCAGATGATCTCGTGCTAGCCTGTAATAAGGCTGTTGGAGATGCTCTGGACAAGATTGCTCCTTTTCGTGTTCAGCCTCTACCTTCGCTCAAGGAGCCCTTGGTTTAATGGCTTCTTGAAGGAGTTAAGGAGAGTTGGCCGGCTGGAGAGAGCCTGGCGGCGGTCCGGCCATGATGCTGACAGGCTTAGGTTGATGGCACATTATGATGGCTATCAATCAGAAATCACCTGTAAGAAGGCAGAATTACTGCCCAGGGAGATTTCTGCTGCACAGAATCGACTGGCTCAGCTTTTCCGGACTGTTGACAGATTGTGCAATCCAATCTATCTCCAGCCCAGAGAAGCTTTTTCTCAGATGAGATGCAAGGAGTTTGCTCGGTTTTTTGTAGATAAGATTGCCAGCATCAGGTCTGGCATCAGTCCGACCTCTCCTTTGAGGGATTGCAGTGGTCGACAGGAAGTGGCATGCACTCGGTCTGTCTGGTCAGATTTTCGCTGGCTGGAGTTCACTGACATTGTGAAGATCATCCAAACACTGCGACCAACCAGTTGTAGTTTGGATCTGGGTCCTACACCCTTTTAGTGGGATGTGTAAGTTATCTGCCCGATCCTTGCTGACATTGTCTGGAAGTCTTTGGAGAGGGGTCTTTCCTGGCCCCTCAAGGCTGATCGTTCGACCACTCTTAAAAAACCTCCTTGACCTAGATTGTCTAGCCAACTACCGCCTATCTCTAACCTGCCTTTTGTTGGTAATGTTATTGAAAAGGCGGTTGCGCTAGCAATTGGATGATCATCTTACAACTCACAATGTCTATGAAACTCTCCAGTCTGGTTTTAGGAAGAAGTAGCATGGAGACTGCCCTTGCCTGGGTACTGAATGATCTCCTAATGGCTAGAGATCAAAAGGCATGTACCATTCTGGTCCTTCTCGATCTCTCTGCTGCATTTGACACTGTAGACCATGGTGTGCTGTTGGAGCGCCTGTGGTTCTTTTGTGGGCTGTCTGGTACAGTCCTCTGATGGTTCCAGTCTTACCTCATGTACAGGTTACAGACAGTCACCACTGGAATTTATCCCTCTGGAGCTCACTCCTTGCCCTGTGGGGTACCACAGGGTTCCATTCTAACCCCCATGCTGTTTGCAGTGTATTTGCTACCATTGGGAGATATTATTAGGCGATGCAGTCTGGGTTTTCACTGCTATGCAGATGATACTCAGCTGTATTTGTCTTTTCTGCCCAGGCAAGATGATGCACTCTCTGTGATAAATAATTGCCTTGCTGAAATCAGACTTTGGATGAGTTCCAGCTGGCTGAGACTGAATCCGGATAAGACTGAGGTGCTGGTAGTGGGCCCAGGTCGTCGGGGCAGGTTTGAGGGCTGACAAGGCTTATTACTGGGTGGTATGTCGCCGCTACCTCTGATCAGGTGCGTGAACCTGGGTGTTATTTTTGATGATGGTTTGACCTTAAAATCTCAGGTTTCAGCTGCCATCAAATCCTCTTTTTACCATCTGAGGAATATCCCCCGGGTGAAACACCTGGTTCCGCCGGGTGATCTTCCAACATTGGTCCATGCCTTTATCACTACCCATCTTGATTACTGCAATTCCCTCTACCTAGGGCTACCTGGGGTTGATATCCACTGCCTGCAGCTGGTGCAGAACGCAGGGGCAGGCTTCTGACTGGGACTTCTAGAACCAGTCATATTACACCTGTGCCCCGCGAACTGCACTGGCTGCTTGTTTGGTGGCGGATCACCTTTAAGGTTGGTTTACTAATCTTTAAAGCCCTGCATGATCAGGGACCCGGTTACCTATAAGATTTACTGATACCCTATTGCCCCCTCCATCCTCTCCGTTCCGCCAACGAGGGACTGCTGGAGATTCCCAGGGTTCGATTAAAGACATCAGGATCTCGTGCCTTCGCTTTTTCAGTGCCAACCCTGTGGAATTCTCTACCTCGCTGGTTGAGAGAATGCCCAACTGTCTATATATTTAAAATGGAGTTAAAGCCATATTTATTTAGTTTAGCCTTTCCTAGCTATGGATGATTTATTTATGCTTGTTTTAAAAAAAAAAATTATTTTTATGTGTATATTTTTTTTATGTACAGCACCTTGGTTTTGAAAGGCGCTATAAAAATAAAGATGATTTGATATGATTTGATTCCTGATAAGGATTCAAGGAAAAATGACTCCTTACCAAAAAAAGGTATCTAGCTGCTTCCCTGAGATAAGGCAAGCATCCTGTATGGCCTATGTGTCTAGATACCAGAAGTCTCTCTGGAGTCAGTGGACAGTTAGCCAAGAAGGCTTCTTCTGAACTGGCAGCAGACTTACAGGAGCTCATCAGTAAAGGGGCTGAGTCATCCAAATGTCAGTTTCACATGGCAGTTGATGCCAATGATGCAGCCTCCCGTTCAGTGGCTTCGGCCATTTCCTCAGGAGGTTTTCATGGCTGAGATGTACAAAGCTCTCCCAAGACACGCAGAACAATGCTATTGATTTTCCCCTGACACAAAATTCTTTGTTTGGAGAACAAACGGAGGCATATATGAAAAAGATGAATGAGTACAGGGTAGCCTAGAAGAATGCAGCTGCCAAAGACAAGGCTGCCACCCCTGAAAGACTGCAGACTAATGATAGCAGAGGTAGGCCTCACCCCAGGCCTTTCCATCAGGCTCAAGCCTTCCCGTCCTACCAACAGCCTAGGGTTACTTTAGAGGCGGAGGCAGAAGAGGCACTGGCTGTGTTGGTTCCACCTTTCAGTCCACTACACCCTTTCAACAGACACCCTGAGTTGTCCGTCCGGGCTGCCTCCCCACTACCAGTGGGGGGCAGGCTGGCTTCTACCTTCAGAATTGGCAGTCCATCACGTCAGACAGATGGATCCTGGAGGTAATGGGCCAGGGTCTTGCTCTCAGTTTCAAACTGTTCCCAAAGACAGGAGCAAGATCATTCAAACCTGCCACCCTCTCAGAAACAGCCCTGTTGGAGGTAGAGGTTTCCACCTACTCAAGTTGGGCACTGGAGCCTGTTCCTCTCAGCACAGAGGAAAAGGGTTGTATTCAAGGTACTTCCTAACCCTGAAGAAAAATGGGAGTGGCAACCTATACTAGATCTGAGATATTAAATAAGCACCTCAGAAAGCCAAAATTCAAGATGGTCACACTGGCTATCATTTTACCTACTCTTAGACAAGGGGATTGGCTAGCATCCTAGATCTAAAGGATGCTTATTTTCACATTCCCATCAGGCAGTCTCACAGAAAACACCTCAGATTCAAACTGCCCACAGGCCATTACCAGTTCAGGGCCATGCCTTCAGACTGACATTTATTTATTTATTTAAACAGCAGTTTGAAAACCTTTGAACCATAGGCTCATTTACAAACGTACCTTGTCACAGTAAGACAAATGAAAATACACAGTATAACAGTACAACACAGTGTAACAGTAACTTAAGACATAGATGCAAACAAGCTGGTACAGGTAGGATTGATGCAAACAGTACCAGAGTTATGTTGTCCTTAGCAGCTTAGTAGTAAGCTTTGTCATAAGTATTGAGTACGGCTTTGACTAGTGGCAATTACAGCATCGGGTGTTAATAAGGTGGTTACGTAGGGTTTTGAAGCACGATATAGTTGGAGCTTCGGAGATGGAGGGGCAGTGTGTTGAACCAGGAGGGGCCTAAAGCTGAAGGCTCTTTGGCCGTGAGAGGTCCTAGCTCTAGGGATAACAAGAGAGGTTTTCCCAGAGGTCTGAGTATGAACTAGTGGGACACAGCGGGCGTATGGTGGTGGTCAATCCTAGGCGGATAGCCCAAGGAGGGTCTTTTTGTGAAGGGTACAGGTCAGATATTTGAGGCGCCATCAAGATCAAGTACCAGCGCTTTTAGCGACAATAGACAGGTGTGTGTTAGCCTAGGTACCCCAGTAATTAACCTGCAGGCCTTATTCAGAGTAATTAAATTTTATGGAGTGCGGTCTGATCAGCAGCACCATACACTGGCAGTCCATAGTCCACTAGGGACAGGATAGGGAGGTGATCATGAATAAGATCTGGGAGGCAGTGTTTATACCGATGTAAGATGCCCAATCGGATATTAGTGGCAGTGGCTAGGGCAGTGATGTGTCCATGGAAGGAGAGGGAGGGGTCAAAATGAATCCCTAGGTATTCATAGGAGCAAACTTGTTCGAGTGGGAAAGAGGACCCAGAGTCTATGAGGAGTTTGAAGTTGCAGGACTTGTTTTGAGGATGAGTGAAGAACACGTTTTTGTTTTTTTAAGATTTATCACCAATCTATATTCCTTGAACCAGCCCTCGGCTTCAGCGAAGGACTTCTGCAGCGAGTCCTGGAGGGCAATAGGGTTACGACTTGAGGCAAAGATGACTGCATCATCAGGTACAATAGAATGTTCCCCGAGCAAGAGCGTGGAAGGGTGTTAAGGTAAAGGGAGAATAGTAAGGGGCCCAGAATGGAGCCCTGGGGAACCCCAGAAAAGATGGGACAGATGTCTGAGTGGGTCCCATGACATCTGCTCCAAGGGCCTTCACAGAGTGCTTGGCAGTGGTCGTGGCACACCTGAGTAGGCAAGGAGTCACGGTTTATCCCTACCTGGATGACTGGTTTGTAGTGAGTCACTCCCTCCAACAGGTAGAGGAAGCCTTGACCCCTCACACAGGATACTCTCCAATCACTGGGGTTCCTGGTGAAACTCAATAAATTAGTTCTGAAACCCATCCAGATCCTAGATTTCATAGGAGCAGAGCTGGACACAATTCAAGCAAAGGCCTTTCTGCCTCTGGGAAGGGCGGATGCCCTGATCCAGTTAGCAGAGTCCTTTCATCTTCAGGTTCCTCGCCCAGTGAGGTATTTCCTACAGCTGCTGGACCACATGGCTGCCACCACAGAAGTAGTCCCAGAGGCCAGATTTCAGATGAGGGACATCCAATTCCATCTGAGGTCCTTTTGGTCCCAGAAACGGGATTCTCTGTCCAAACTGATACCAGTAACTACCAGTCTGAGGCAAGCACTACAGTGGTGGCAAGACAGGGACAACCTCAGAGCAGGAGTCCCCTTTCTGCAACCAACTCCCTCGGTCGTACTGACCACAGATGCCTTACTACTAGGGTAGAGAGCTCACCTAGGGGAACACACTGCTCATGGAACATAGCTCCAGCAGGAATCTCTCCTGCACATAAATATGCTGGAGCTCAGAGCAGTGTTCCTAGCACTTCAGTCATGCGCCAAGATGCTACAGGGCAAGGTGGTGCAGGTCAGGACAGGCAACATCACCACCATGTACTTCATCAACAAACAGGGGGGAACAAGATCTTCTGTTCTGTGCACAGAGGCCATGAAGATCTGGAGTCTAGCTTACTCCTTAAACATTCCCCTGTCAGCAGTCCACCTGCCAGGGAAGGACAATGTCCTGGCAGATGCTCTCAGCAAGATTACCAGGGCCATCACGAATGGATCCTGAACAGACAAATTCCGTTGACAGTCTTCAGAAGATTGGGCACTCCAGAGATAGATCTCTGAAGCCCCAGATAGTCATCAGCTTCCTCAGTTCTGTTGCAGGCCCCAGCACTGGGCTCAGTACCTCTGGATGCTGTGCTCCTGGATTGGTCAGGCAGATTTCTGTATGCCTTTCCTCCATTCTCTCTGATACCCCGAATCCTAGTCAAGCTCAGGGTTCAGTCAGCCACCATGATTCTGATTGCTCTGGATTGGGACAGACAGCTGTGGAACTTGATGTTGTTGTCCCTGTCAGTGGCCAATCCAGATTGCCTCCCTAGGAGGCGCAACCTGCTGACATCCTCCCAAGGGAGGATTCTGTACCCGAACCTCGAGTCCCTCTAGCTCAAGGCTTGGTACTTGAAGACTTATAGTATGCATCCCTGCATCTCTCAGAAAGAGTCCTAGACATCCTTAGGGTTTCCAGGAAACCTTCCATCAGCAGAACTGACTCTTCCAAATGGAAGAAATTCTCTATTTGGTGTTCCCAGAAGGACATGGATCCACAGGAGGCCGGCCTGGCAATCCCACTGGATTACTTGGTCCACCTTCAATCCCTGGGCCTGCAGCCCTCCACCTGAAGGTGCACTTGGCAGCTGTTTCTGTTCATCTGTCAGCCAGGAATGGCCCTTCCTGACTGCCCAACCTATCTTTAAGAAGTTATTCAAGGGGTTGCTCCATTTTCACCCTCCTCACAGGGAGTCTACCCCTTCTTGGGACCTTAACATCTGCATAGCTCAGCTTATGCAGCCCCTTTTTGAGCCCATGTTCTCAGCAAAACTCAAATTCCTGACATGGAAGACTATGTTTTTAGTGGCCATCACCTCTGCCAGGAGGATCAGTGAGCTTCAGACCCCGTCAGTAGAACCCAGCTACATTGCCCCTCACAGGGACAAGATTGTTCTACGAACTAATAGGAAGTTCCTCCCCAAAGTAGTCTCGGACTTGCATTTAAATCTGTCCATAACATTGCCTGTCTTCTTCACTGATCATTCCAGTTCATGTGAACCTAGGCTGCATAGCCTGGATGTAAAAAGGTCCATCAGCTATTATATGGACAGAACAAAACACCATAGGAAGGACTGTGCTCAGTTGTTCCTTACCTATGATGAGGTGGGTAAAGGCAGGCCACAAAGAGGACCATTTCTAGATGGATTGTGGCCTGCATTCAGTTCTGCTATGGCAGACTAGGTAAGGAGCCACCAGTGGGCCTAAGGGCTCACTCTACTAGGGGGTCAGCTACTTCCATAGCAACTGCCAGAGATATCCCTCTGCTTGACATCTGTAAAGCAGCTACCTGGAAAACTGTTCACACATTCACAAGCACTACTGCCTGGACACCCAGGCCAGGAGTGATGTCAGGTTTGGCACAGCAGTATTGCAGAGCCTATTCCCAAGTAGGTTCTGTGCTCACCTCCATGGGGACTACTTGGTAGTCTCAGATATTGTTAGAATACAGTAAGACTTCATGTTGTTTGAAGAACAAAATTACTTACCATAATAATCTTGTTTCTTCTAATGGAGTCTTGCTGTATTCTGACCTCCCACCCTGCCTCTCCTCTGGAACCTAGGGAAGTGGGGGTCTCTGCAGTCCAGTTGTTGATTCCTATACCCACCAGTTGGTGGTGTTTTTTCTGGGCATCAGTGACTTTAGTCTTCTTCATGCCATATTGTTGTGTTTATTTACCTGGGGGGTGTTAGTTATAGTTAGGGTTTATTTTTATTTGGCATTTCTTATTAGTAGCTATGTAAGAATCTGGTCAGTTACATAGAATGTACCGAGGACAGTGGTTTGAAAACCGAGCTCGAGCTCAACGTTCTATGCATTTGCATAGGGTTTAACTCTTAACTCTCCGGGGCAGCTGAACCGGTCGGTCATATTGCATATTGTCAGAATAAAGCAAAACTCCGTTGGAAGAAATAAGAATACTATGGCAAGAATTTTGTCTTCCACAGGTGTGGTCATCCAGAGTTGGGCCTTTTTGTGTCCCCACACAATGCAAAACCACCACTTTTCTACCTGCTCGTTCCAGAGCCTGGGGTTTTCTGGTGAGATGCGTTGTCCCTCTCTTGGAAGGGGAGGTTCATGTATGTCTTTCCTCCTTTCACTGTAATCCAGAGGGTGTTAATCAAGCTCCAAATGGAAATAACAACACTGATACTTGTCACAAACGCACTCCACAGGTCAGGCCCTCTGCTCCCGCAGTGCCAACCTCCGAGTGCAATAGTGTGAACAGTTAACAAACAGTGTAATCCTCCTGTCTGTTTTTAGGTCTGAGTCACCTTTTAGCCTTAAGTTTTGGCGGGATTCAAACTGTGAACCTTATGCTAGCATACCCAATTAACAGGCTCAGATAATATTCTCTTCGGGAGGATGCCATGTAATCTTTCATCCAAGAGCACCCAGCTAGGTATCCAAAATGAACCCTTACAACTCTATATGAGACCCAGGTATTTCTTACCTTTTTAAGCAAGCTTAGTAACACATCCAAGCCTTTTAACAGCTGTCAGCCTTAAACACAGGTTCAGTATATCACATGCAAAATAACTGAGAAAAGAACAGGCAGTATTTTAAAGAAAATGTTGTTTACTGAAATGTTTAAAGCAGGTGAAATAAAATACAGAACAAATATCAGGAGATCACAGTCACACACCAAAAAATGGGAAGTTACAGAACAAAACTCCTACCACAGATACTTAATTTCTTTCTTATCTACAGTAGTGGTTACCATAAGTGCTTTCAAGTCCAGAGGAGTCTCTTGAGTCCAAAACAAATATATCACATATTCTCAGATGCAAGATCATTTCAGGAGGCATCTCCCTCCCGCTTGTGATGTCAGCTAGGCCCTCCTTAGAGTTAATTCTTCATAATTTTCTACAAGGAGGTATTTTAAGTAATGTGAACATCAGCAAAAAGCCATTTCCCAAATATTACAGTCTTTGATCAGCCATTTCTCTTTGATGTCCCTCTGCTGATTTCCTGTTGCTAGAGAGATCTCAGGGTTTATGGCTTCTCATCAACATGCAGCCAGATAAGTCTCTTCCTGCATGTCATAAATGCATCCATGGGAGTCAACTTACAAAAGGCAGTAGCAGGTAATAAAGGATAATAACTGTCTCTCTAGAAGGATGTCTTAATTAATGGTTTCCTCTGGTCTTTTTATAACATCCTGTGGTTTTCCTCACACTGACATTTTTTGCGGTCAGAGGTCAAGTCTTTCCCTCACTGCCTGATTGTGTGAGACAGTTACATACTATATATTTATATTACATCTATCATACATATAACCATAAGCAGATGGCAGAGCATCACATTACTCATTGCTCCCCTTTGGCCTTGTCGGATCTGATTCTCTTGCTGCAGCAGTTGGCAGTGGAACCGCCAGTACCTCTGCCCCATGCAAGGGCTTGCTGTCACAGGAACAGGGAATCCTGGTCCAGCTGGACGTCAAGTCTCTCTATCTCCATGCATGGCACCTGAGGACATAGCCATTTGCTAAATCGGGGTCTCTCAAAAGGTGGCTGATGTTCTGGAGGCTGCCAGAAAGCCTTCTACTAGAGCCACCTATTCCATGAAGTGAAAGCGGTTTGCTTTGTGGCCACTTCTAATCAGCTAGCCCTTTACATGTCTGGCAAGCCAGGTTCTAGAGTATTTGCTGTTCTTATCAGATGCAGGATTGCAATAGTCTTCCATTAAAGTGCATTTAGCTGCAGTTTCAGCTTTCTATGTACCTATTGATGGTCGTACGGTTGGCCAACTGGAGGTGGCCCGTACATTTTTGAGAGGCATTCTGCACTTGAAGCCTCCTATCTGCAGTCCTGTCCTGGCTTGCTACCTGAATTTTATATTAGAAAAGCTTTCTTTGGCTCATTTTGAGCTAGCTGCAACTTGTAGCCTACGTTTTCTGTCTTGGAAAACGTTATTTTTAGTTGCTGTTACTTATGCTCAAAGAATTCCAATGCTTCAGGCTCTAATGTGGGAGTTTCCATATTTGATTTTCCATAAAGACAGAGTGTCTTTACATGCTAATCCTAAGTTTCTACTAAAGGTGGTGTCTGAGTTTACTTTGAATCAGCCATCCACTTGCCAGTTTATTTTCCCGAGCATGCCAGTCTAGGGGACGCACTGCTCCATACTTTAGATGTACATAGAATACTCAGGTGCTATATACACCATATGAAGGACTGCAGGAAGTGCTCACAGCTTTTTGTTTCATTCGCCCCTAGAAAAGAGGGCGCTTCTGTTTCTAAACCATGTCTGTCCAGATGATTGGCTGACTGTATTACTTCTGTTATAGGAAGTACGATAATGAACTTCCTTTAGTTGTTCGTATTCATTCAACTAGAGGCACAGCCACATGTGTTGCCTGTTTCAAGAATGTGTCTGCTGCTGAGACTTGTGCAGCTGCCACCTGGAGTACTGTCCACACCTTCATTAAACATTACAGTCTGTACATTGCCTCTAGGAAAGGGCAGGCTTTGGCCTAGCTGTACTTTAAGGCTTTCTTTCTTAGGCCTATGGGCTCCAGTCACCCAAACTGTTTCTGTGTCAGTACTGCTGGTACTCGTTCCATAGGTGTGGCCTGATGAAGGAGATATCCTCAAAGAAGATAGAACAGTTATGTACTTACCGTAACAGTAGATCTTTGAGAGAATCTCTTTCATCAGGCCATGCTGTCCCACCCTCCGTCCCCCTTAGACAAAGAACTGTATAACTCCTGGCTCTTTCTCCAAGATGGTCTGCCTGCTGTTTCCAGCCTTGCCTGGTAGCTGGAACCATTCGCTGTCCCCTGGCTCCGTAGGGGGAGGTACTCTAAGCATGATCTCTGGCTGGGAACTGAGTAGGGAAAGGGTTACCCATGTTTATATGGGAGTGTATCGATGGAGCGTTGTCATGGCAGCCCCTAGTAGACTACTTGCGAAAAGTTCTGTGTGGTCCCTCGTGCCTGGTGGCCATAGTTCCATAAGTGTAGTCTGATGAAAGAGATCTTCTCCTGATCTACTGTTACGGTAAGTATGTAACTGCTCTTTATAGGTGCAGTTGAGGTAGATGTCCTAACTTGGGTAACCATATGCTGTGTCACCTGTTTTTTAAATTAGAAAGCAAGTACCTTTGATGCTTTGGAGCCACCCTCATAATAATTTTGTTTTAGAAAAAGCAGGGTTGCCTCAGTTTTAGCTTGCAAGATGTTCTGTATTTCCTTTTGTAATTTAGTTAACTGTGGGCACGCGTAAGATCACCCTGTGCGTGCAGAATCTTTGCAGCAGCCAGTTGTTGATGCTAGTTGCTCCTCTCTGAGTGTTTCTAATCTAGAGGCATAGCTAATTAAGCCCCTTTGAAGAAACATTTTGATTGTATCCCAAAAAGTACTTTGCTGTAATCTCAGGGGAACTATTCTCTGACGTGATTTGAGGATCCTGTCTGTAATCATAGTGCAGCTTTCTTGAACATTTAATAAGGAGGCATTTAGATGCCACAGAATGTTACCCCTAGGCTTACGACAGTCCAGTGTCAGTAATAATGGTGCATGATCAGATAGCTAAAATGGATTTTACAGTCCCACACCAGACCCAAATGCTCTGCTGAAAGATGACAAAAATCAGTTCATGCATAAATCTGGTGAGGGGCTCAGAAATGTGTATACTGATGCTGACTGGGGTATAATGACATCCAAACATCCACACAGCCATTTTCCCATGGAATGGTACAATCTTTTTTTGGGACCGTAGTTTCCAAGGGATGTGAGATGTTTGTAGTGTCCTGTCTATCAAGATGAGATTATGCTCCAGCCAAGAATCACAATTCCTTTCTGCTATTGCAAGACCATATTTAAAAGGGCCCTGTACTACAAAATTATCTGCCCCAGGTGGTAGGTAGAAGCTGGCTAGAGTGATTTCTTTACCTATGTACTGCCCAGTAACCAGTACAAGATGACCCTAGGGATCAACGTAGGAGCTTGTACCATGAAATGGGGTTTGCCATGGTATCCGTACTGCTGCACATTGTCTCTCTCCCTGTTTGTAAGGGAGGGCCATAACTTGAGAAAAAACAAATTTAGTAAGCTTAATATGCTCTGAGGATGAGTTGGCCTAGTGGCGCAGAGGGTTGAGGCGCTGGTGCCTTACATCAGACCACACTGTCGACCCAGGTTCAGGAACGGACTCTGGTGCCTGAGGGTCGGCAGGGGAAGGAGAAGGATTAAGCATCCGGAGGACTGCTCTCCTCTCCTGGGGTGGGCTAGGGAGAGGCATCACTCTGTAGTGGCCCCCAGTGGAGACCAGGGGTAATGCAGATGCGACGCATGGGAATTGATGGAGGAAAATAGAAAATGGCACCTCCAGTCTACTGGATGACAGCTGCCCGGACCAGTACCTCCTCGGAACTCCAAGAAGCCGAACCGACCTCAGCAGCACTGATGGGCCAATGCCATTGGCTGCCAGGCCCTTCCTCCTCGGAAGAGGAGGACCCATCCGACGAAGGGTTACGTCGGGTTATCCTGAGGTGGCTGCGATGTGGGTTTGGGGTTGGCGTCAGAGCTGCAGGAGAGAGTGTTCTTGGCAATTGGCCTGAAAGAGTGGCAGATGGAGGTGCAGGGGAGATAAACAGGTAATACAGAAAAAATGTTCTGAGGAGATTGGGGGGTCTCCTATAGTAAATGAAAGAGGTGATCTTTTCTATTGGCAATGAGGACCCTACATCATTTAACGGAATGTTAAGCCCATTAATATGTTACAAATAGGTCAAAGTATTCCAAGATGACATCTTTAAATGACATGGAATTGTAAAATCACACCTTCTGTGGGGAGCTTAGAGATAGTTTTTCTATCCCCTAGGGTACAGCTGTGGGGTAGAAGCATGGGAGTGGTTACATTGATATCATCCCTCAGATAGTCTGTCCAGCTGATGCTGAGGTATACAATAAGTGATGTAAGTTGCAGTTTAAATAGTAGTTCGAAGCCCTGCATGACAAAACATAGATAACAAAACAGAACCATAAACAACTGGTACCAATCAGAACTATAGCATAACTTATGGGGACACCAAACAGATGATGGGTGGGTTGGTCCATGTTGGTACAGAACCAGATTCTCTGCCCCTTAAATTGTGTGCTTCCAAGTTAGGAGAGTGATACATGGAGCTCTCTCAAATCCTGGGGAAATCGGGGGACACAACCATTGGAATCACAGGTAGGAGGAATTGTGAATATGGATCATACGTCAGTCCTCCTTGCCATTGTGGGAAAGCACGTGCGGGTCCGGAGGGAAAGGAGACTAGAGAGGATAGTAGTTAGAGAAGGGCAGAGCAGAGTAGTAATAAAGTGAACAATATGCCTGATATGTTGAGATATTATCTCTTCAATCCTGTATCTGCAAAATTAACATACTAACCCAGATAGGGGGTATCTAGTCAGTGAGGTAACAAATGCATAGACGACATCTGAGTCAAGGGTTGATTTTCCCATTTATTAGCAGAGCGCCACAGAGAGAGCAAGAGTATACATATCTCCTCAAGGGTATTGCTTTGGGCAATAGTAAATTAAATGAGAGAAGGAGGCTGTGAACTAAAATAAAAAGTGGGAGAAAGCAGCTCCCAAGGGACCCTACCAGCCATTATTATATGGTATTCCATCGATACTAGAGCCACGTTATCGAGAGGAAATTCCTTAAGATAGTCTGCTATATTCACATAAGCTATATTGCTTGAGAGCATGACGTAAGGAAGCCAGTGGGGGAGGTCCGCACAGACCCCGAGGATCATGGTGTTGTGCAGTGTCCCCCCACTCACGAGGTCACCCTTTTGAGCTGAGCAGCTCAAGGAGGCTAGGAGTTGGAGAACGTGGTAAAGCTGGTGTGTTCATTAAATCTACCTATCCTCCTCAGCCCAGCAACCAACAAGTAAGTGCTATAGCCCTGTGACCCCAGTAAGTCCTTCACAGGAAATCATTTAGTAATCTGAAATGTTCACCATTTACAGTAAGAGATACTATATTCAGATCCTAAAACTATATCACCACCCAGTATAGGCTATATTCTGGACAAATTGGAACACAAAAATAAGTCTGCTGTGAGCTCAGCAGATGGTGTGGAATTCAGGACTCGCAGATAACTAACACTGGCAAGTCATCATCCCTAGTCAGGGGCCCTTCAGCTTGGAATTCACTGCCCATGCAACTCAGACTGAAGACAAAACCAATGAGACTATGCCCTATCAAAAAGTGGTAGCTCTAGAAGCCATGAAACTGTTGGTTTGTTGCCCAGACTATGGCAAAGGATAATTCCATTCAATGTACAGTGTGCCACTGTCTCACTATGATTACCATATGGTCCTAAGATTTCTCTCAAAGCTGGTACCTTCCCTCTGAGTATATCTTAAGATGTAATACTTGTAATGCTAATGTATATCCTGATTTGTAAATGCTGATGTTGACCATTCTGTACCACATATGACTCTGTATGAGCAACTACAGTAAGTCTTTGTGCCTGTGGTTCCCATTGAAAATGAGCCTTGGTACAACTGGAGTATGACCATGTTCATATCATGGGATGATGATTATGAATAAAAGTTTTACTTACTTACATATCTAGTGGGTTTTGTGGGTAAAAGGGTAATATGGAATAAGGAAAAAACTGAGTCAAGTTAGGAATTTGGCAGGCCGAAATATACTGTATGCCACTGAATGTCCAGAACATCCATAACAGGCAAAGACAGAGCTGGAAATGAGTCTGGTCTGACGTATCATTGGAAATCCACACACTAGTCCCTAACAACCTCCACACAGCGGGATCTGCGGGGTGCATGGCAGCATCGTTTATGGAGGCGCCATGGAAGAAAACCAAGAGACTGTTCACTGATCCAGGTTAAAGTCATGTTCAAGGGTCCAGTACCTGTGTAAATGAGTGTAAGAGGGACTGAATGTCTTTCAGTGTTGCTGCAGAATGTGCCTTTCTAGCAAGCTGTTTAGCAGCTGTGATGTCTAAGGAGGAATGGCCCTCCAGTGTAGATGACATGAGACTCTGTGGTTTTGCCACTATGGTGCCTTGGCTATGCAAGTCCTCCACTGCTGTGATGATAGTGTCATGCAGTATAGGCCCTTCAGGATGGAAGACCTGCAGCTTTGCAGGAAACGGGGTCTGATACTTCAGATTTTTAGCGTGCAGAACTGCTAAAACAGGCCCATATTTTTTTCTCAGCTCCATGACCTCTGGCATATAATCATAATCTGCATATACCCTTATGCCCTCAAAAACACCTCAGAGTTGCCAGAGACCCTGTAAGAGTTTTTTGGTTTTACTGTGCAGCTTTGAAATTTCCTTATTAATGATCTGGGTCTCTGCTGTTTTTTTTTTTTTGTTTTTTGGGGTGGTGGCCAGTGCAGAGCAAGCTCTTTCTATCCCAAGGGAGAAGTCAGCAGGAATATCTAGTTTGGATCATAAAAAGTCTCTTATGAATTGAATAACATCGGAGACCTCTGCCTTCTCCCGTAGACTCATGTTATTATGGCTTGAGCACCCCTCTAGACCTTTTCACTTACTTTCGAGAGTGTGTGTATCTTACCCAGAGCTTCTAGAGGTAGGCAGTCGGAGCGGTCAGCCCAGGAATCCATCTCTGAGGTAGCAGCCTGCTGGTCAGAGGTCCTCTTTCTTAAATGTGCCAGCTCTGCATGAATCCCGGCGAGTTCTTCTTTGGTTTCAGTTCTGAGGCACACAGTTCATCCAGGATAGGGTCAAGTTTTCTTTTGTCTTGATTCTTGGCATTGGGACTTGTGTTTTTGTAGGCTGCCATACTCTGAGTGCTTGATGGCCTCACTATCTGAGCCATCCGATTCCGCACTCTGCCTCTGCTGGTGATTCTTTGCAAGACCCACCATTGTTCCCTATACAAACGGTATAGCTCTGACGACAGATAAGAATGTTAGTGAGATAATTTACTACAATTTTGGACCTTTTTTTTTGTTTGTTTTTTAACTCTCTTATTTTTGGTATTTTCTATTTTTCAGATGACATTTACATATTCAGTGTGGTGTTTTACATCATAGATATATACAGTCATTCTTATACAAGGTTCAAGAGAAGTAGTTGTAGTTTGTTACATCACACTTAAACTCATTAAGATGTACACTTATTGAAGGCCAGGAAGTCAATATTTTCCTTAAGAGCTGAATCTATCCATTCACCCATCACCTTATAGTTTTGAAATTTGATACTAAGCAGTTATTCATCAGGGGGTGGGCTAATATAGTGACAGGCTGGCCAGCCTAAGGTCTGAGAGGGGGAAGGAAGTACCCCCCGAGGACTGTAACCCACTAAGGAATCAGGGCACAAAGTCAGGGCGATGTTCTGCCATGTGCATTAATCATGGGTTCCATCGATTCATTAGGGTTGGGATCCTATTCTGTAGCTTTGCCATCATATTTTCCATTTTATATATTTCATATATAGTGGATTCCCAATTAGAAATCTGTGAAGGAGTTGGCTGTTGCCATAACCCTGCAATTACCTTCTTATTTGCATTTAACAATATATTAAGTAAGTAGGTCTGTTGTGCTCCTCTGACTCCCGAGATAGTACAGCAGGATAGCCACCTCCTGTGTAAGCTCTCCGTTGCAGGGAAAAGGTCCTTATTTCGCTCTCCCACTCCTCCCAAAATCCAGCCGATGTCGTGCAGGACCAAAAGATATGTGTATGCATGGCCATTCATATCCACTTCTCCTCCAATAGGAGGAGTGTGCTGATTCTGAATATTTTGCTGTTATTTGTGGGGTAAGGAAAAATCTCACCACCACTTTCCGTGAGAATTCTCTCCAAATGTAAGAACTCATGGTTTTGTGATGGCAATGCCAAATGTGGTGCCAGTCCTCTGGGGACAGGTCAAGCATTAGATCTTACTTCAAGAGGGCTCTTGCAGTAGGTAATTACATATAGGGCTGACCCGGCAGGCGTCAGGACCCCACGGAAAAATTTCTAGTCAGCAGTCTCTGGCGGGGACCGCCCCTATGTCAGGTGACCGTTATGCAACGTCAGTATAAAGGGGCGATCCCCCATGCCCACCTTCCAGTTCTTTCCTGCTGTTGACTTGTGAAAGTTCCTCGCAGTAGAGTTCCAGTGCTCATCAGCGTTCCATCGGTTAGTTTTACCAAACTTTTCAACTGATTTTTTCGCTTTTGCATCAAACGCCTGTGTATGCTCGCCAACGCCTTCCGAATCACATAAAAATAAGTGCGACTTGTGCGGTTCCCAACTGCCGCATAAGAATGGACACTCCTGTGCCTCTTCTGCTTAGGCCTGGACCACCCTGTGGAAAAGTGCCAGCACTGCAAAAGTTCAGTTCAGCCACCCAAAACTGAGGCAGCAGTCCCTGGAGGCCCATATTCTTAAGAAAAGATGGCTTCCATGGAGAAGGAGTTGTAGAAGTTAAGGCAGGCTTCCACTTCTGAAGGCCACAAGAAAAGAAAAACAAGCACCAGGACGGGACTCAACTTCAACGGCCTCCACAACTCTGGCTGGAGTCGTGGTTCTTAAGGTAACATCCCTTCAGGGGACCACTTCTCGACGACCGTCTTGGCGGTGCCAAGGCGGTGTCAGGCCTTCGGGCCCTGGCCGGTGCCTCCGGGATAAAGGAGGCCTCCACTCCCAGGAAGGCTGCCACCACATGGCCCTCTGGGTCAAGCGGGTCTACTAAGTTGGGCGCTGGTGCCACTGCCGTCCGCCCGGACAGATCGATAAGGCGCTGGCTCCGTCTGGGCGCATGGTCCCTCGTACACCGCCAAGGTTGCTTCCCCAGTACGACCTGTGTCGGGTCAGGGTTCCGATAAGTCGGACGCCGGTTCCTCCGATGCCTGCCTGGAGCCACCTGATAAGCCGGATGTCGGCCCCTCCGACGACCGCCCAGCAAAAGAGCCTATGTCGGACCCCTTAGACCAGTCCAGTCTCCCAGGCTCACCGCAACGCTTGCTGTTGCCCTCTGAGGCTCCTGCGTCTCCTCTGCTGGACCCCGGGGATTTCAACCCTCCATCCCCAGTTGATACGGAGGAGCTGGGTACTCTGACATCAGAGCTCCCTCCTACAGGGCTGGACCCTCTGACGCCGGATCCTCAGATGCCAGCTTCGACGCCGGCCTACCCGACGCCAGCCGATGTCCCTCTCCCGGACGCTGCTCCAACACCTGTGGGGCCACACTTACCTGGCCCACCTGCTGGGCCTTTCCCAGGGCCTTCTGCTCCGTCAGAGCCCCTGGCACCCGGGTATCCAACACCACTTAATCTGGTGCCACCCTACCCGGTACGGCAGTATCTGACACCGCAGTACCCAGAGCCACTTTATTCGATGCTGCAGCACCCGGAGCCTCAATACCCGATGCCGGGCTTCCCGCCGTTGGGTAATGGATACTTGCCACATGGATACCTGCAGTATCCATATCTCCTTCCTCCTCCACCGCTCTCACCACAGCCTCCGGTGGACTTGAAGGAGACTCTGCCTGCCTGGGGGCTAAGGCAAGCTCAGCTCACCAGGGAGGTAGAGAGCCGCTTCCGACGCCGATCCTGCACAGGATCACCTATGTCGAGACTGAACTCCTTCCCTTTACCCGACACCAGAGGTGAACCCTCGGGTGCCAGGAGGGGAGAATACGCTTCCCAGAGGGCTTCCCAAAGGTACCATTCCTCCCCTCATCAAGAGGAATCTTCCTCCCTATGTCGGAGACCTGACTCAGACTCAGGGGATGCTCCGATCAGATCGTCCCAGGCCAAGGACTTCTCCAAAGTGTCCTCCAGAGGATCCTTCCTTTTTGGAGTTATTAAGAAAAATCCAGGAAGTTCATCAGTGGCAGTCTCTAGAGCCAGATCCACAGCATAAGAAGCTGCTCTGCCCACTTGGATCTGCCCGAGACTGTTCCGACATTGATTCCACCTGGGATAGAGCCTCATGCAGACCTTGTATCCACTATTTGGAAGTAACCGTCCGCGTATGTCAGGCTCTGAGGGAGTAGATTCTTTGAATATACACTCCAAGGCGGACTTAGTCGTCATTAGTGCCGCTCACGGCTGTTCCGCCAACCCCAAACATCTCAGCTCATCTCCACTTGACAAGGAATCCCGGCTTCTGGACCAGTATGAGAAGACGGTATACGCTTCTTCTACCCTGGCTATTAGGGCCCTGAACTATGTTGCACATATGGGGGACTACCAGAAGACCATCCTGAGTCAGATGGAATCTAAATTTGACTCCCTTCCTGAGTCCCAGACCAAACAGGAAGTGGCTAACCTTGTCCGTTCTGCTCGTTTGGCCAGTTGGCACATGCTTCATGCAACCTATGATGCAGTGGATGCAGCTGAGCAGAGTTTGGCTTTCGCCAGGGTCTTCAGCGCCACGCCTGGCTCTGGGTGTCAGGTTTGGTCCCTGAAATGTAATCCACCATTAAGGATGCGCCTTCAGGGTTTGGTGCTGTTCAGCAGTGATATCAAGGACATCGCCACCGACCTGCAGGAGAAGGGCACTGCACTCAAGTCCGTGGACTCTCTGTACAGACCCCTCAGGGACAGTGTCACCCTTTTCGCCGACGTACTGATCAAAGGCAAACCACAGGGCAAGCGGCCAACAAGCATCAGGCCCCTCCAGCAACCAAGACTCCCCCTTCAGAAAAACCATGGGAGCCTTGGCTGCTGCACTGCCTCATACCTCCTGACACCTCCTCCCACGGCCTCTGGACACTCCAGAGGAACCAGAAGGAGGGAGGTTCTCTTTCCATCTGCCGTGTAGGGAGAGGATTACATCAGATGCTTGGGTGCTCCAACTGATAGGCAGCAGGACACTCAATCGAGTTTCTTCAGAAACCTCCCCGAAGACCACCCCCCAAGTCGTCTTACTCCCCAGAATATCTTCCTCTGGTCCTGGAAGAAATCTCCTACCTTCTCGTGAAGGCGGCGATAGAACCAGTCCCCACCCATCTTTGTGAGTCAGGTTACTATTCCCATTTCTTCCTAGTTCGAAAGAAGACAGGAGACATGAAGTCGATTTTAGACCTCAGTTCCCTGAACATGTTTTTGGAGTATAAACGCTTCAGAATGCTCTCCTTGCAGAGCCTTCTGCCGGTTCTTTGGCAGGGACAGTGGCTGTGAGCTTTGGATATGCAGGATGCCTACCAGCACATCCCCATCTGCCCTTCCCACTGCAAATTCCTTCGGTTTTCTTTTCAAGGGAACCACTACCAATTCAAGACCCTCCCATTTGGTCTTTCCTCAGCTCCCCGAGTGTTTACCAAATGCCTATCTGTGGTAGGGCCCACCTCATGCACCCAAGGAGTGCAGGTATTCCCGTACCTGGATGACTGGCTCCTGGCAGCCCCATCCAGGGAGGAACTTCTGCGCTTTCTTTCATTCATCCTGCAGGTTTTTACCATCCTGGGTATCACCATCAACCAGGCCAAGTCCCATTTGGTCCCTTGCCAAAGACTCCAGTTTATCGGGGCGATCCTGGACATGACCATCGGCAAGGCCTATTTGCTTTCGGACAGGGTGGACACCTTCCAGACTCAAGCAAGTCTGCTGTCCAGTGGCAGAAGGGTCAGTGCCAGGTCAGTCCTTCGCCTCCTCGGGCTCATGGTAGCTGCTATCCTGACAGTCCCTCAGCTGGCTCCATATGAGGATCTCTCAATGGACGCTTCAGTGTCAATGGGACCAAACACTGGACGACCTAGACCAGAAGGTTCTAGTCTCTGATCCCATGGCCAGGGACTTGCAATGGTGGACGGTGCAAGAGAGCCTTTGCCGGTGAGTTCACTTCAATAGCGAACTCTCCTCCCAGACATTGACAACAGATGCCTCAGGAGAGGGCTGGGGAGCCCATCTAGGGTCTCACAGGACTCAGGGCAGCTGGTCGAGACTCGAGCAGACTTTACACAAATGTGCTAGACTCAGAGCTGTCCTGTGTGCTCTTCAGGCTCTGCACTCCTTCATTCTTCCTGGTCATCTAACCATCCAGATGGACAACATGTGTGTGTCTGGTACATCAATAAGCAGGGAGGAACCTCGCTCCTACCCTCTGTGCAGGGAAGCAATGAGAGTTTGGAGTTGGGCTGATCAGCACAACCTTCACCTTATGGTAGTTCATGTTCCGGGAGTAGAAAACATGCTGGCAGACCACCTCAGTCGGTCTAAAGCCAGAGCCCACAAATGGGAACTGGATCAAGAGTCAGTAGACGACATCTTCCTGCTCTGGGGAACCCCTCAGGTAGATCTGTTTGCATCTCCTCAAAATGCAAAACTTCCTGCATTCTGCTCGCTCGCTCCAGGGTGAGACATTTTTCTGGCAGGACACTTTGTCTCTCGATTGGAGGGACAGATTTGTCTATGCCTTCCCTCCAACTCCCTTAATCCCGAGGGTCTTGCACAAGCTCAGAACGGAAGGAGCCGGATGATCCTCATTGTTCCATTCTGGCCCAGGCAAGTTTGGTTCACTCTTCTGCAACAATTTTCAGAGGAACCTCTGCTTACTTTTCCTCTGTCACACCACTTGCTGACTCAGGATTAGGGGATCCTTGTTCATCCAGGTCTCAAATCCCTTCAGTTGCATGCATGGCTCCTGCAGACGTAGCTCAAGCCCGGTTTGGGGTTTCTCTGCTCGTAGCAGATATTCTGGTGAAGGCCAGAAAGCCTTCCACCAGGTCCACCTATGCCACGAAGTGGAAACAATTTTCGATTTACCTAGAAATATAGAATTTGATGGCAGATAGGGACCGCTTGGTCCACGCAATCTGCCCATTTCCCTACCTAATGGATAAGCTGCAGATCCTAGTTAACCAACAGCCTACTTCCTCCTATCCCCAACCTCTAGAATTGCCTTATGTCTGTCCCATGCATTCTTGAATTCCCCCACTGTTTTTGACTCTACAACCTCCTCAGGAAGGCCGTTCCATGCATCCACACCCTCTCCGTGAAAAAAAACTTCCTCACATTACCTCTGAACCATCCCACTTCTATCTGCAAATTGTGACCCCTTGTTCTTGCACATCTCTTTATTTTGGAAGATGCTACCCTCTTGGACTTTGTTGGTTCCCTTGCGGTACTTGAAAGTTTCTATCATGTCCCCCTTGTCCCTACTTTCCTCGAGGGTATACATATTAAGTTCCATAAGTCTTTCTTCATATGTCTTCTGGTGCAGACCCTGCACAATTTTAGTTGCCCTCCTCTGGACTGCCTCCATCTTGTCTTATGTCCTTGGGAGATTGGGTCTCCAGAACTGCACACAGTACTCCAGATGGGGTCTCACCAGCTGTCTGTACAGAGGGATAACAACTTCCTGTTTTCTACTGGTGATGCCTCTTCCTATACATCCCTGTATTCCCCCGCCCTCCTTACTGCCCTCTGACATTGCTTGCCCACCTTTAGGTCATCTGATATGACTACCCCCAGGTCCCTTTCCATTTTTGTTGCTGTTAGTATCTCACCCCCTATAGTGTACTCTTCCCCTAGGTTTTTGTTTCCCAGGTGCATTACTTTTCAATTCTTAGCTTTGAATCTAAGCTGCCATACATTTGACCATTCCTCCAACCTTGCCAAGTCCCTTCTCATCCTTTCCACCCCACCTTGTGTATCAACCTGTTGCAGATCTTTGTGTTGTCTGCAAAGAGACATACTTTTCCTTCCAGTCCCTCTGGAATGTCACTTATAAAGACATTGAAGAGGACATGTCCTAGAACTGAACCCTGCAGTACCCCACTAGTAACCCCCCCTTTCTTCAGAGTGGACTCCATTTACTATTACCCTCTGTGTCCTGTTCTCCAGCCAATTTTTTACCCAGGCTACCATCTTGGGACCCACTCCCAGGCTGGTTAACTTGTATATTAATCTTTTGTGTGGGGCTGTGTCAGATGCCTTGCTAAAGTCTAGGTAGGCCATGTCCACAGCCCCTCCCTGATCTACTACTTTGGTCACTCAGTCAAAGAAATCTATTAGATTTGTCTGACATGACATTCCTGCTGTAAATCTCTGCTGCCTTGGGTCATGTGCCCCTCTGGCCTCTAGATACTCAACAGTTCTGTCCTTCAGAAGTGATTCCATAATTTTCCCTATCACTGAGGTCAAACTAACAGGTCTGTAGTTTCCTGCCTCTGCCCTGCTTCAATTTTTGTGAAGTGGAATCACATCTGCCCTCCTCCAGTCCTCAGGTACCACCCCATCCTCCCATGATTTGTTAAAGAGGGTAGTCAGTGGTGTCACTAGTTCTACCCTTAGTTCTTTTAATTACTGGGATGAATCCCATCAGGCCCCATTGCTTTGTCCACCTTCAGTTTTAAGAGTTCTTTAGAACTCTTTCTTCTGTGAATGGGCTGGTATCATCCCCTATCCAGAGTGTTTCTGTTGTTTGGTTTAGGTACCTCCCCCTTCACTTGTGAATACTGAGCAAAATATTTGTTTAGTAACTCTGCCTTTCACAGTCACCTCTGCCCACCCCCACCCCTTTATTAAGTCTCACTATCCCTCCCTTGGTCTTCCTTCGCTCCCTGATGTACCTATAAAAGGTTGTATCCCCTTCTTAACTGAGTTGGCTGTCCTTTCCTCGGTTTGGGCCTTTGCTGTTCTGACTGCCTTCCCTGTTTCCTTCTGCTTTAACTGATACAGTTCTCTGTCCTGCTCCTTCTGTGATTCCTTGTACTTCCTGAATTCCATCTTTTTCTCCTAACCTTCCCTGCCACCTCCTTTGAGAATTGTAGTGGTGTTTACATTGTTTTGTTTTATTTGCTTCACACAAAGGCTTAGTGATGACAGTTTTGATTATTCCCCATTGTTCTTCCACCTCCTTCCTGCCTATTTGCTAGTGCATTCCTTAGGCACTCACCCACTTTGGCAAAGTCAGCCTCCTAAAGTCCAGGACCTTTGCCTTTGTATGGCTTGACTCGACTGCTGTGTTTATCATGAACCATGCTGTTCAATGGTCACTAGTTCCCAGATGGCTACCCACTTCTAAATCTGTGATCCTTTTGCCACCTCCATTTGAGAGTACCAGGTCTAAGATTGCTCCCTCTCGAGAGGGTTCCAACACTAGTTGTCTAAGGCATGCCCCCTGTAGGGCATCTAGAATGACCCCACTCTTAGAAGTGGCTGCTGTAAATGCACTCCTGTTAACATCTGATGTTGTCAGATCCCCCGTCAGCAATATCTCCCCTTTTTCTGCCATTCTAAGGATACTTTCTGTCATTTCCTTGTCCATGTCCTCCCCCTGAGATGGGGGTCTGTATACAACCCCTGTGTGGATTGTGGTGCCACTGCCTGTCTCCAAATTGACCCACAGTGCTTCCTCTCCTTATTGTTTACCATTTTGTTCTGTTGCTTTGATTTCTTCCTTTATGTAGAGAGCTCCTCCTCCTCCTCTTTTACCCTCCCTGTCCCTCCTGTAGATAGTGTATCCTGGTATGTTTACATCTCAGTCATGGTTCCGTATGTACCATGTTTCTGTGACTGCCACGATATCCAAATGCTCCTCCTCCATCAAGGCCACTAATTCAGGAAGCTTGTTACCCAGACTACAGGCATTAATACTCATTGCTCTCCATTTTTTTGATGGCTTTACCTCTTGGAGCACCATCCCTGTCCTTATTGACTTTGCTTTCTCCATTCACCCCTGACCTGCTCCCTACTGACCTTTCTGCCTTGGTCTTTACCTCATTTATTACCCTGTTTTGTTGGGGAGGCTTGAATTCCTACTGCTTATCAGTGCCTCCCCTTGACTAGTTTAAAAGCTTGCCAGTGAAGCATTTAAACACCACCCAGAAGACTTGTTCCTTCCTGGACAGATGTAGACCATCTTGCCAGTATAGGCTGGTATCCCTCCAAGTGGAACATAAGTCCCCAATGAAGCCAAACCCCTGTGCTCTGTACCATTTTTTCAACCATCCATTGACTCGCATGATGTGAAGTACCCTCACCTCACCCTTGCCATAGACAGCACCTCTGAGAAGGATACTGTGTGTGCTACTTGCCTTAGGCCCCTCCCCAACTCCACAAACTCCTCCTGCACTGCTCTAATCTCATGTTAAGCCAAGTCATTTATCCCTAGGTGGACAATGACGTCCAGCTCAGTCTCCATGCAGCTATTCTCGTGATCCTTAGGATGCGCTTCCTGTCCCTCCAACCCATGGCGCCAGGCAGGCACCTTACTTCAGTTTTCCCTGCTCTCCCAATTCTATCCCCCTAATGACTGAGTCTCCCACCAGGAGCTGCTTCCTTTCCCTGTGGTGTCATCTGCTTCCTTCCTGTGGGCTCCTCATGACAGCTGTCCGCAACCTTCTTAGTCACGCCTGTGGTTACATCCATAGGGAATGATGCTCCATCAGAATTGTGTATGGATTGTGGAATGGTACAACTGACTGGGTGTGCCTCTGTTCCACCACCCTCACCCTCCCTGAGCCCACTGTGGTCCAACTGCTGCGCTTTCTTCTGCAATCTCTGAGGTAGTGGTGGTAGCTCTGGTGCTTCCTGGATGGGGAGGTTCTCTTACTACTGTCCAGTGTGGCCTGAAGATGGGCAACCTCCTCCCTCAAGGTAGAGAGTTGCCTGCAAATAGGGCAGCATTTCAGCCTCCAGAAAGACTCCCAGAAGACTGCTGCCCCACAGCCAGTACATTACACTACACTACTTCCCACATGTCTGTCTACCTTCCTGTTTATCTGGTATGTTTTTCGATTTGGGCCTCATCAAAGAACTTTGAGCCTTTCTCTTGCCCAGTTGAGAGTCCTGGACTACATGCATCATCTCTTTGACCTGGGTCTCAGCCATTCCTCTTTGAAGGTCCACATGGCAGCAATTTCGGCCTACCATGTCCCTTTGGAGACAGGACTTTCACTCAGTTGAAAGTCTCTAAGACTTTCCTCAGAGGGGTTCTCCACTTGAGACCCCCCCATCCGCATTCCTGCTCCACCTTGGGATCTGAATTTCATTCTCAAGAAGCTTACTCTGCCTCCTTTCGAATCGGCAGCCTCAGAAGACTTGAAGCTCCTGTCTTGGAAGACTCTCTTCCCAGTTACTTCAGCTCAACAAATTTCTGAGCTTCAGGCCCTGATGTGCAAAATCCCATATTTTATTTTTCACAAGGAATGTGTAGCTCTACGCACCAACCCTAAGTTTCTCCCTAAGGTGGTAGCAGAATCTACGCTAAATCAGTCCATTGAGCTACCTGCTTTCTTTATGCAGCAGTCCAATCAAGGGGAGTACCTCTTGCATACTTTGGATGTTCATAGAATTCTGAGATACTATACCTCTAAGACTAAGGATCTCAGGAAATCGGATCAGCTTTTTGTCTTTTTTGCTTACAAAAAGAGAGGGCAATGCAGTTTCCAAGCAATGCCTATCTAAATGGTTGGCTCATTGTATCACCTTCTGTTACAACAAGTACCACAAGACCCTGCCAGGTCAAGTCAGAGGTCACTCCACCAGAGGAGTAGTCACCTCTGGGGCATTTCAGAATGTGTCAGTGGCAGACATCTGCTTGTGACTTGGACTTCTGTCCATACCTTTACAAAACACTACAGTTTGGATATTCCCTCTCGCTGTAGAGCAGGCTTCGGGTTGGCTGTACTCCAAGGTCTTCTTTCATAAGACCCATTCAGCCGGAGGTTCCATTTTTTGGATAGTTTTCCTCCTCCTGAGTGCTTTTCCTTTTTTCTAGACTGTTTGGGATTCAGTCCTATATGTAATTACCTACTGCAAGAGCCTTCTCAAAGTAAGATAGTGCAATTACGTAAGAACTCACCGTAACAGTAGATCTTCAAGAGAGGCTCTTGCAGTAGGTAATGCCTTCCTGCCCTCCATCCCCCTTAGCATTTCAGCTCCTTTTCCAGGAAGGGAAATATCCGCTTCTCTCTCATGTTGCCTTTTTGGCCTTTGGTGGGAAAGAACTGGAAGGCAGGGGTGGGGGACTGCCCCTTTATACTGACATCGGTCACCTGATGTGGGGGCGGTCCCCTGCCAGACACTGCTGGCTAGAAATTTTTCTATGGGGTCCTGACACCTGCCGGGACAGTCCTATATGTAATTACCTACTGCAAGAGCCTCTCTCGAAGATCTACTGTTATGGTAAGTTCTTAAGTAACTGTACTTTCTGTCTTCCAGTTTATTTGTATAATTTCCATGGCTTGTGTTGGGTTGTTCATGATTGCCTATAAAGTCGGATATTACATATCGGGTGAAGTTCACTTTTTATTGTATAAGCTGATTAAATAAGAGGGGAAGGGATGTCTGCAAGGTCACATCCAGCTCCATTTCATTATCTAAAAAATGGCATATTCTAGGGACATGGATATGTTGTTCATCCACACTCATTGGCAGTATCCTTGCCGCTTTAAATCTTGCCGGAAGGTCTTCAAGCTTGCTCCTCCCACCCACCCGGGTGGTATAACTCTCGGCTCCGGCCCATGACGCCAGATCTTCCTTACCGCTTGGAAGCTCAGGTTCCCTCCTTAACGCTCTGCGTTTGTGACTGGTTCCTATTTCTCCGTTTGCGGATTTAAAAATAAAATTTTGCAAAAAGACTTCAGTCTTCTATCCCTCGCGGCTGCGATGGACAAATCGACTCCCGGATTTCGGAGATGCCCATGCGGGCAGAAGATGTCTCGGACGGATCCTCACTCCACGTGTGTATACTGCTTAGGCCTTGAGCACGACCCGCAGGCTTGCGACCTGTGCTCATCTTTCTCGGCCTACGTCCTCGAAGACCGTGCTGCCCGATTGCAACTGGGCCGTCCCGAGAAGCGTTTCCCTCCGGTGAAGTCCAAGGAGGCCCGGTTGGCCGTGTCCGCGGCGGCGGGCTCGGCGGATCAGCTCGAGCGGATGGTCGCCCTCGAAGAGGAAGCGGCACGGTCAGATCTTTCCTCGGCAGCTGCATTTATCCCCGCCTCTCTGGGTTCTTCCTACGGCTTCTTTTAAGGAGCTTTGTCTGTCCCTCTCCACTAAAGGAGAAGGGCTGCGTCTCTGGGACCTTATTCTCAGTCCAAGAGGACAGGGGTAAGTCCCTCATTGACGCTCTTGGGAGGCGGAAAGGTCCCTCTCCCGGGCCGTCGACTGTCGGCCCAGTCGATCAGCTCGGCTTCGCCACTGGCCTCACGGTGTCCCGTCAGGTCAGTTGACCGAGACTCCCACCGATGAAATCGAGATTTTCTCACCCATTGGACGGGCTGTCGCCTTTAGCAGCCGAGATTCCCTCTCCCGGTTCCCTGGAGGAGTTGAGATCCCGTGGCTCGCCTGTGCCTCCGGTTCCGGAGCCCTCGGATGGACCTTCCGAGCGAAGGAGTGCGGTTCCGGCGACACCTCCCGCACCGACCCGAAATTCCGGGACTCGGTCTCGGTCTCGGACTCTTCGCGGTCCAGCCGTTCCCACCCGGCCATAGGCGGTCTCGGGTCTCGGCACTGCTGTAAGCGGGCGTCGCCACTGCCCGCCCTCCTCCTCGGATGAGGGAGGCTTCGCGAAATTACGCCGATGGTACGAGACCTTATGTTGCAACAGCTTCTCCTGGCCGGAATAAGCCGACTCCGCGCCTTCCGCCATTAAGTGGCTGTCACCGAACGGCCGACACAACCCCCGACTTGTCCGAGCCTATACCCAGGCCGGTTGTTCGGCCAAAACCAGCTGCTCCACCTGATCCCGTGGAACCTCCGCCTCCACAGCCACTTAATTGGGGCTCCACCAAGGATTTTCGGCCTGCCAAGGGTTTACCCCATCGGCTGTCAGTTACCCTCACCCTCGACCCCACTCGGCAGGTGAAGGGTGGCTCAGGCCAGAGGAGCTCTTCGAGGACTCTTCCGAGTCGAAGATGATTCCTCCTTCTTCTCCAGCGACTGGACTTGGGTCTCTGGAGGTCAGTCAATGGGCGATAGCCCGTCGTCCTTCCTAGGACTGCTTCGGCTCATCTCGGAGTCTACCGGGATGGAGCTCGAACCCGTTTCCAAACGGGCCAGGTATCCCCTCACGGAGATTCTGGACCGAGGGGATTCTCTGACGGAGGCCTTTCCGGTGGCCGAGGCCATAGTGGGTCCGGCACTGGAACTTTGGCAGCGCCCTGCTTCCTGCCCTGCGCCTTCCGCCAGGATGGCCAGGAAGTATGCGGTCCCTACCGGTTCCTTGTCCGTTGAACACCCTCTGCTGAGGGGTTGGCTACCGACAGCTGCCTGCCAGCCGCAACGCCAGGGATGGACAAACCTCCTGACAAGGAGTCCAAGAAATTGGACTATGTCGGGCGAAAGTCTACGCTATGGCCCCTTCTCGGCCTTCGTGCCAGGCCAGTTCGGCCGCCCTCATGGCACATTTTTTCTCATGCCCTGTTGGGCTCCCTGGATGAGGTCATTCCTCATCTTCCCGCCCGATCTGCAGACTACGGTTAGCGAGTGCGGGACCAGAGCAGGCAGTGGCCAAACAGCAGCTCCAGACTGCTTTGGATATAGGGGACTCATGTGCCAGATCGGTGGCGACGCAGTGGCTATCGTGTCTCATGGCTTGGCTGAGGATATCCACCTTTACTGGATACCCAGCACAAGTTGGCGGATGTTCCTTTTGGGGACTGACCTCTTCGGCCCTGGGGTGGAAGGTCACCTGCAGAGGATCGAGAAGTCCATGCCACCTTGACTCGGTCTCTTCCGCTCAGAAGGACAAAGGCCGCAAACCACAGCCTAAGCCCTTTCGCCCTTCTGTGCCTCGCCGCTGCCCAGTGCAATCGCCAGGGCCAGCAGGCTCGGCCTTGCATCCCAAACCCAAGCCGGCTTCCTCTAACAGGAGGCAGGAGAAAGGCCCAGGAGGTCCCTCGGCCGGTCCCTCCTCCAAGCCTGCCCAGTGACGGGCTGAGGGTGTCACCCCATCCCCGTCACCTTACCCTGGTCCCCTTGGGGGACGGCCCGCACTTCCTTCCCGCCTGGTCGCTGTTACCACAGACAGGTGGGTCTTGAGGTGGTGGGAAGAGCCTGCCTCCTGAATTGAGCAGGCACCACCCCTTCAGAGCCGCCGCCTCGGGGGCCGTGATCCCCAGCCTCACTGGCGGCCTCGTCGAGCCGATATCGCCTCCTCCTCCAGAAGGAGGTGGTAAGAGGTGGTGGACCCTCCTTCAGACCCAGGGTTTGTGTCCAGGTACTTCCTGGTCCGAAGCGGACGGGGGTTGCGCCCCATTCTCCGACCTACCACGACCTAAACAAGTTCCTAAGGTCTCGAACCTTCAGGATGGTCACTCTGCTCAGATAATACCATCCTTGGAGCGCTGGCGTGTGGTTCTGCTCTCTGTGGACTTGCAGGACGCGTTTTTTCACGTCCCTATCCGTCCTGCCTCACCAGAGATTCCTTCGCTCCGAGCGGAGGATCCTCTGAGTTCCAAGCCATGCCCTCGGCTTGTCTCCAGCTCCAGGGTCTTCACCAAATGCATGGCAGTGGTGACAGCATTCCTGCGGCCGCAGGGTCCGGTGTACTTCACCTGGACGACTGGCTGATGCCAGCTCCCTCCAGGGAGGAGGCGGAGTGGTCCAGAGATCTGGCTTCTCCAGGTCTGCTCTCAACTGGGCCTCCTTATCAACGAGGCCAAGTCGGAACTCGAGCCAAGCAGGTGATTCTATTCATCGGGCGCAGCTCGACTCTCTTCGAGCCAGAGCGGCTCCCGCGATTGAGGGCCGTGGTCCTTCCTCCTTTGCCCGATCATTTCTGGTGGGCACTGCGCCTGCCCGGACTTCCTGCGCCTCCTGGGTCTCATGGCGGCCTGCACCAGCGTGGTCCATTGGGCCCGCTGAACATGCCCTCCCCTTCAGTGGGACTGGCCAGCCAGTGGTCACACCAAGCGATCCTGACCAGCCTGTGTCAGCACAGGGGATGTGGAACGCCTCCAGTGGTGGACCGCTCCAGTTCATTTGCAGGAGGCATCCTGCTCATCCGCCCCAGCCGACGGTCTCTCATCGACCATGCCTCTGATGGGTTGGGGTGCCATCTGGGAACACTGGGCTCATGGCCTCTGTCCCTCAAGGGAGTCCCGACATACACATCAACCTGCTTGAGTTCGCAGCGTCCGCCTAGCTCTCACCGCCTTGCTCCGCTCCTCCGGGGTCAAGTGGTCCGAGTCCAGACGGACAATACCACCACCATGTACTATCTGAACCGCCAGGAGGGACGCTCCCATGCTTCTATGCAAGGAAGCTCTCCGCATTTGGTCACTGCATGCAGCCTGGAGGCGGATCTCTAGCCATTCACGTGGCAGGAGCCTCCAACACCCTGGCCGATGCCCTGAGCCGGATAGGGGCTGCATCCCACGAGTGGTCTCTCCTGCCGGAGGTAGTACAGCATCTGTTCTCCCTTTGGGGCACACCTCAGGTGGACCTGTTTGCCTCCATGGAGAACGCGAAGCTGAGTCTGTTCCATGCCCGCCTCTCAGCAGGGCTCGGGCTGCAGGGGATGCCTTCTCGAGGCAATGGACCCCGGCCTCTTTACGCCTTTCCATTTCCCTTGATCCAGGGTGCTTCTCAAGGCGAGGAGGACAAGGCGCAGGTGATTCTGATAGGCCCAGACTGGCCTCGCCAGTTCTGGTACCCAGATCTCCTCAGTCTCAGCTCCAGGACTCAAGGCAGCTTCCAGCTCGCCTCGGACCTGCTCTCAGTCAATCAGGGAAGGTGTTCCATCCGACCTTCAATCCCTGCACCTGACGGCCTGGTTCCTGAGCTGCTAGAGTTCCAGGCCTTGGGTCTTTCCGACGAGGTCCTCCCAGTGTAGTTGAGGCGTCCGTGAAGCCGACCAGAAAATGCTATGCCTTCAAATGGAAAGGTTTTCCATTTGGTGTCAGAACAAGGGCTTGGACCCTTCCTCCTGTTCCTTGGCAAGCATCTTGGACTATTTCTGGTCCTTTCTAGTCAAGGGCTTGGGTCGGCGACCTTAAGGGTGCACCTGGCAGCCATCTCCTGCTTACCGTGCGGGCGGGAAGCAGTCGGTGGCGCAGGAGAAGGTGGTCTGGGCGCTTTTTCAAGGCCTTGATCACATTTCCTCCAGTGCGGGAACCCCCACCTCCGTGGGATCTACTGCTGGTACTGGCAAAGCCCATGGGCAAGTTATTCTAACCTATGCACAGGTGTGCTCTCTCTCTCACCTGTCGTGGAAGACCGCCTTCTTGGTGGCTATCCCGTCAGCCAGAAGGATGGGAGAGCTCGGCGCTCCCGCCAGTCTCCTTACCTGGTCTTCCACGGGACAAGGTTGTCCTCGCCCCACCGAAATTCCTTCCGAAGGTGGTGTCGGGTTCACCGCCATGGTGTTGACTCTGCGGTGTCCTACCCCAATCACCTGGGAGGCCCGAATAGGCTCCATACTCTGGACCCTAGAGGCGCTCGCTTATTATAAGGCGCCGCAGCTGGAAGTCAGGGAGAGGTTCGCCAGCTGTTTGTCACCACGCTGCAAGCCGCATCTGGCAGACCTGCAGAAGCGGACGATAAGCAGGTGGGTAACCTCCTGCATAGATCTCTGCTATAAGTTGGCGGACATGGAGCCTCCCAGAGGGATAAGAGCTCATTCTACCGCCATACTGCTGCAACGGTGGCTGCTTCCAGGGACGTCCCTATCCAGGAAATCTGCAGGGCTGCTACCTGGAAGTCAGCAAACACCTTCATTACCCACTACCACATCGACCTTGAGTCACGCCGGGATGCTGGTTTTGGGGCCTCGGTTCTCAGTCTCTTTCCCAAGTAAGTATATGGGGTGTGCGTCTTGCCTCCCTCCTCCCGGAGAACTGCTAGGAGTCTGCCAATGAGTGTGGATGAACAACATATCCATGTCCTAGAATACAGGTTACTCACCTGTAACAGGAGTTCTAGGAATGGTATATGTTATCCACTCACATTCCTGACCTCCCGGCTCGACGCACAACCTGAGCTTCCAGCGGGCAGATCTGGCGCCATGGGGGGGCTGAGGTTATACCACCGGGTGGGTGGGAGGAGCAAGCTGAAGACCTTCCGCAAGATTTAAAGCGGCAAGGATACTGCCAATGAGTGTGGATGAACAACATATACCATTCCTAGAACTCCTGTTACAGGTGAGTAACCTGTATTTTGTAGATAACAAAAAAAATTTTTACGTGGTAATGAGAATTCAGTCTGTAGTTGGTCGAACGTTCTAAAGATACCCTCATGGTAGAATTGAAATGTTTGAACCAGACTCCTTCTATACCATGTTCGAAATTCTCCATCTAGTGATGCCTGGGTGAACTCCGGGTTGCTGGTAGGGATACCCATCCATTTGGCTCCGGTTTGATTTTCAGGGAGCTGGAGGAATTTCATCCAAGCTCCAAGCAATGTCGGAAGGAAAATGATCTCATCTCCTTGAAGGAGAGTGTCCAGGGCTGAAAATTAGCTCTGCATCCAGAGGATAGCAGTCAAATTCTGTTCATTTTGTATCCAGGCTCGATCCAGTTTTGGTGTGGACATCCATTCTGAGGTGTGTAGTAGCAGGGTGGCTATCGAGTAATTATATAGATCTGGGAGGGCCAGACCCCCTCTCTCTCTAGGCAAATGTGATTTGCATAGAGCTAGCCGGGGTCTTCCTCCTGACCACACAAAACATACTAACATACTAAAATGCCAGCAGAATAGGCCAAATGGTCTTTCGTGTCTGCTCGTTTGGTCAGCCCCCACCCTGGGTGCTGACCTTGCTGTCCCCCTCGCCTTCTCTGGCTTCTCCCTTCCCAGTTCCGGATATTCTTGCTGCATTGGATTTTGCTTCCTGAACCCTTCCCCTGTACCTGTCCCACCCCCTCTTGAACCCCTCCACTGTCTCTGCCTCCACCAGCCCCCTAGGTAGTGCATTCCATGGCTCTACCACCCTCTCAGTGAAGTAGCACCTCCTCCTTTCTCCCTGAATCTTCCCTCCAGCTTCCACCCATGCCTCTAGTGGCCCCTTCCTCCTTCCTTCAAGCACCTCACTGTTCCTCCCCTATTTACCCTCTTCATGACCTGAAGACCTCTATCATGTCCCCGGTCCCTTCTCTCTTCCAAAGTGTACATATTTAGCTCTTGAGCCTCTCCTCATAGGTCCTGTCCCCAAGCCCCAAATCATTTTGGTTGCCTCCTCTGGACCCTCCAGGAGGTTAATGTCCCTCTTTAAGTGAGGCCTCCAAACTGCACGCAGTACTCAGGTGTACTCACCAAGCAGTTATACAGAGGGAGTATCACTTCCCTCCTTCTGGAGGTGATCCCCCTAGCGATGCATCCCAGCATCCTGTTGGCCTTGGCTGCTGCCCTCCTACAAGTCTCAGAGTTGTTCATCTTGACATCCACCTCCACCCCCAGGTCCCTCTCAGCCATTGAGACTTGTAGTATTTCCCCGCCAGGGTGTACACTTGGCCTGGGTTTCTGGCCCAGATGGAGTACCTTGCATTTCCTGAAACCTCAGCTTCCACTTTCTAGACCATCTTTCCAGAGCCTCCAGATCCCCTGCAGGGCACACCTCCCTCCTCCCCATCCACCACTGCCCCAGTTTCGGAGTCATCTGCAGAGACTCATCTCACTCCTGATTCCTGTCCTTATGTCAGATACGTGGCGTTGAACAGAAGGGGCCCAAGGACTGATCCCTGTGGGACCCCACTAATGACCTCCTTGGGAAGAGATTATCCCACCAACTACGACCCTCTGGGTCCGGTCCTGAGCCAATGCCTATCCATCGGATCATCTGGTTTCCCACCCCATTTCTCCTAGTTTATCCAACAGGCCCCCGTGAGGAACAGAGTCAAATGCCTTGCTGAAGTCCAGAAAGAGGACATCCACTGGTCTACCCAGGTCCAAGGCACTTGTCACCCAGTCATAGAACTCCACCAGGTTTGTCTGACACGATTTCCCCGGGATGAATCCATGCTGTCTATCGTCCAGGCACCCTGACTTATCCAGGGCCCCCCCTAGCCACTCCTTGACAATGCCCTCCATCACCTTGCCCACCACTGATGTCAGGCTGACAGGCCTGTAGTTCCCTGCCACCTCCCTTGATCCCCCTTGTGGATAGGCACTACATACGCCACCTTCCAGTCTTGGGGCACCCACCCTGTCCTCAGAGAGATGGTGAAAAGCTCTGCCAGGGGTTTCGCCAGGACATCTGCAAGTTCCTTCAGCACTCTAGGATGTAATTTAGGATGTAGACGAAATCGCTCTATTCCAATGACTCACCTCCTCTGAGAGAGGGGACAGGAATGTTTTGTATAAAATAAAGGATTCTCGGAGAATATTCGTTGAAGAGCCTGAACCCTATGTATTAGAGAGAATAAGAGATGTATCCAGCGCTTAAGATCTGTCTGAATCTGTTCAAATAGGGAATCATAATTTATTTCATATGTTACGAGACCGGAGGATACTTAATACCTTGGGTGTGTAAGATCGGATGGTCCCATCTAAACGGGTATCTATCAGTAATTGATTGAGGGAGATTGGTGCACTAACAGGGCTTCTGACTTATCTTGATTAATTTTATAGCCTCTAAGTTGTTCTGTATAGGGAAACGAGTTTGTAGGAGATTTCTGGTCAAGTAATATATAGGAGGAGGTCATCTGTATAATATGCTATTTTATGTTGTACTGTATTAACAGAATAGCCTGTAGATTTTCCAGTTGCCTCTGGTATTGAGCAACTGGCTCTACATGTAATGCAAATACATGGGGGATAGGGGATCCTGTCTCATCCCCCAGTAAGGGAAATTGAGAGGAGTAAGAACCATTCACCTTGGCTATTGCCTCTGGGCTGGTATAAAGGCCTTTGATATTATCTAAAAATTGGGGGGGGAGTCAAACCTCTTCAGAGCTGATTGTAAAAAGGGCCAGGACACTCTGTCTAATGCTTTCTGGGCATCGAGGCTTAATATCAGTAGTTGGGAACTAGTCAAACGGGCATGATTTATAATATAAAGGGTATGCTTGCTATTTTCAGTGGTCTGTTGGGATTTTATGAAGCAGGATGGATCAGCAGGGGAAAGATGTCATCCATCCTGTGAGCCAGAATACTGATGTATATTTTGTAGTCTTGATTTAAGACTGAAATTGGGCGGTATGTTACAGAGACAAGTAGGCTTTTTTGGCTTCAGGATGACTGATATTGCCGCCTGTCTCCAGGAGATGGGGTACTCTGCTGTAGTATGGCTACTCTGAAGTGCGGCCAATAGCAGGTCTTTAAGGATGTCTAGTACTCCTTTATAGAATTCTGACCCGTATCCATCTGGGCCCTGGTTCTTCCCATTTTTTAAATTATGTATAGTTGTTGAGAGTTCCTAAGCCGTAATTGGGCCCAGCAGCCTCTCTTTATGGGTTTCTGTAATGGTAGAGAATTGCAATTTGGAGAGAAATTAGGTAATCTGTTGTGGATTGGGTATGTAGGTTCGGAGTAGAGATCTCAATAAAAGGTTCGGAAACTCTCTAATATTTTGAGGGGGGGTCGAAATTGGCCAGTGGGCGGGTCTTGTATTTTGGAAATTGTCATTATTTGGGTTTGATGATGGAGTCTGTATGCCAGGATGCATGAGCTTCTGGATCCTCCTTCATAATATTTTTGATGCATCCAGGCTAACACTCGTTCTGTCCTGTCAGTTAGGAGTCGCTGTATATCTTGTTGTACTCGAGACAATTGGTCCACGACACTGTCATCCCTCCTCATGTGTGCTTCCTGGAGAAGACATAGTCTGTCCTGTAATTCTTTTAGTTTAGCCTCCTGTTGTTTCTTTTTCCTGGATGCAAAGGCTATGATGTGCCTCAGCAAAACTACTTTTAGTGTGTCCCATAGCAGCTGCAGCGGTGTTTGTGGGAAGTATTTCTCTAATTATTTCTAGTATTTTTGTTTCAACAAATCTTTAAATTCAGGGTCTCATAATAAAGTAGGGTTGAATTTCCATATGTTATTTTTTTGTTCCTGCTGAATTCCCAGTTCTAAAGTTATGAGGGCATGATCTGAAAGATGTATGTTCATTTTATCAGCTTTATATATCAAGCCCCTATGTTTGCTGCCAATATATACTGTAAATAATCCAGTCTAGTGTAGTGTCTATGGGTATAAGAATAGAAGGAGAATTTTCGTTGGGACAGATGCAGAAAATGCCACGAATCCACTAACCCCACATCTCGACCAAATGTCTAAGATGCTTTTGACCAGTGTTCAAAACTGGGGAACAAGAGGTCAGTGTGTCCAATGAGAGATTCATTGGGCAATTCAAGGATGAAAAGGATGAAGTCCAGCATTTGATGTATCGATGAGGCGTCCCTATTTAGCGGTATATGCATACATACTGCAGACTGTTAGAGTCTGGCCCTGCACAGTACTTGTTGCCATCACTGTCCTACCCTCTTTATCCACATGTTGTTTTATTATTTGGAATGGGGAGGACCTTGGGATTAGAATCGCCACAGCTTGGTGTCTGCCATGACGATGTGCAGATTCAGACCATCTAAGAGAACCCAAATTTTAGCAATTTTTATGTTCAGCAGTCGACAAGTGTGTCTCCTGCAATAGCAATATATCTGGTTTGTGTTTCTTCAGCACCTGCAAGGTTCTTTACCTTTGATAGGGCCACCAGCCTGTTCACATTATGAGATACAATCCTAAGAGGAATAGGCATCTTGTATTGTACGACTTTTTCTTATAGGCTCTGGGTTCCCATCTATGTTACCTATGTTTGGTTTTTCATATTGTGCTTCTCTTGTACATTTCTTACACCCATAATCTTAGTTAACTTGTTATAGAACCAAAGTTTGTTGTCATCTGGGAAAAAAA
Organism: Neoceratodus forsteri; assembly: GCA_016271365.2. Taxonomy (NCBI): domain Eukaryota; kingdom Metazoa; phylum Chordata; order Ceratodontiformes; family Ceratodontidae; genus Neoceratodus; species Neoceratodus forsteri. The sequence goes on from CM057449.1 coordinate 1,738,978,028, forward strand.
ATCATTAAAATGGGGATGGGTAATGGGTTTGGGCCAGTTGGGCCAACAACTATAAGTCTAGCCAAGCAGGCTAGTAAGGATCTCTCTGTGGTCAGAGATCTTAAAAATAGGAACTTCCAACATCAGAAGGTCACTTGGACATACTTCTGACTGGGGCAGTAAGTTAAACTGCAGATTGGGGATCTGCACCCTTATCCAGAGAGGGAGTCCCCATGGGGGTAAGACCCCATTAACTGAGGAGGAGTTAGGGAAATTAGGGTGAAGTAAATTATAAAGGTGATGTAAAGTTATCATATAGGAGGGCAGGGTATACCTAGGGGTTGGGTTAATTGGTGTGTCATTCCTCTAGCTCTTGAGATAGTCATACCCCACCTCCCTGTGCCCGCTGTTGGGGTATTTGTTGGAGGAGGAGTAGTCATCTTGGTGTCAGATTCACCTGCCTGTAGACAAAATTCAGCCCCCCTTAGGCATACATGGCCTATTAGTCTTAATCTTATACTTTAAATAATAATAGTCTACTAAATCTTCAGTGGTAAATTCAAAATGTTAAAATATTTCTGGTATCATTCATGGCCTTTATGATTGTCTGCTGTATTTAAGTGCATCCATTTTGAGGAATATTTGATCCCTAAAATGATCTGAAGTGTTACCAGGAATGACCTCTATCTCATCTCCAGATGTGACAGCAGCGATTTCCAGGGGTCACCTCACCCATGGTAACCCCACTGAGTGGGTAGCCCCGATCTGCTCTGGGGCATGTCCAGCAGCCCCCTCCTGGAAGCCCGAGGCAGGCTGTGGAATCGACGAGAGGGCATAGTATACACCTCCTGGGCCATCAGGCCCTGCCTCCCGTAGCCCCATCCAGACCCCTACCCCTCCCCAGGGAGGAATGAGTACATCTTGCAGCCTCCCACCCCCTGGGCCTAGTTCCCCTACCACTATACTCCCATCTGTGTCCTGAATACTGCCCCTCCACGTGGAGGACCAGGATGATATGCCCCCCCCCCCAACAAGACAAGTTCATCTGTGTGGGCAAGTGTTATGAACTTGTTTCTTAATTGAGGCGGCAGTCTCCTGGGCCAGCAATATTCCTATTTAATGGGAAGGTCCATGGTCAGAGGTCTGCGACAAGGGGAGCTACTAAGTGTTCCCTGCTGCATCTCCCCTGCCTGTCTTCAAATTAAATTCAGGCTAGGTCTAGGCCCTGCCCAGAAAGCCAATCATCAGCGTTCACCCTATTTAGCGGGCTGTGATCAATTTGGGTCCCAGACAGCAGCATCTTAACTAACTGGGAATCAATTTCCCGCTGCCTGTGTGTGGAGGGGGAGGATATCTGCCACCCGCTCCCCTATCTAGCGGGGGCAGTATGGCTAACCGGTCCTCTCCCACTCATGTTCCATATACATCTGGAACTAAGAACTCCTCTCAATGCTGGCCCTCTCTTAGCCTAAATTTTCAAGCCCATACCTGGGAGAACAGCACTGATGAGGTGAGACCAGGCCCAAGGACCGTGCAGGTCACCCCCCCCCCCAGAACCAGGCTGGGACCCGGACAGACCCCCAAGAAGGGCACAGCACTGATCCGCCCCCCGGGTCCAAGGGGTCCCCACCTGACATCACCCATTGAGCTACTCACTGCGCCACAGCCAGATCCATTTTCTCATTTTCATCCATAAGGTATCTCAGGAGGTCTGCCTAGCAAATTGCTAACGGAGTTTCTTGATCGAGTCCATAGTGGCTTGTTGGCTCTGTTGGCCCTACGCCGAGGCCCTTGCCGTCGGGCAGGTAGTTGAGTCTCTCTGGGGCAGGCTAGCTGCAGAAGGCAGGGGAAAGCCCCTCTTCAAATCCAAGTAGGCTTCCTCTGCTGTTTCTTATATTTGTTGCCCATTCGGATATTGGACAATGAGCTGACTCAGGTAGGGTGTTCTGAATTTCAGTTTTTGCTGGCGCAGGAGGGGGAACAGAGGGATGTAAGCCCACCTTTGCTGCATTGTTGTGGGGCATAATCGTTGTCAACGAAGATTCTGGTTGTGCCATAATACACTTTGCCCTGGGACCAGGCCTTTCTAAGCAATGGTTCTTTGGTTTGATATCTCAGAAAGCATATGATAATTGGTCTGGGGTGTCGTTTGATTGAAGGGCTTGGGGCCCAGGGCAGTGCCTTTTCTGTATTTCTAAGAGAGATCTGGATCAGTGTAAGAGCAGTATGGAGTGTCGTTTCAATAAAGTCTTGTATGTCTGCCCCCTCACTGTTTTCAGGTATGCCATTAATTCACAAATTTCGGTGTCGATGCCTATTCTCTGTGTCCTCCTGCCTCTCCACTGTTAAATGGCAGAGCTCCACTTTTTGAGTCATGATAGTCTGCATGTGTGTATTGGTTTCAGTCTGTTCTTGTGAGGCCTGTTCCATAGTGGATACTTTCGAACGAAGCTCCAATAAGTCGGCTCAAAAAACCTCCTGTGTCTATTTAAAGTTGATGAATTTATCTTTAAAGTCCTGTAGTTCTGATAGTATTCTGTATAGTTTTTGATCATCCCCACAGCTTGTTTAGGTTTGGATTTTGAGGATTTAGCTTGAGTTGATTGGTCGGTCTGAGTGCAAGCGTTCTGATGCCCCAGAATCAGAGATCTCCATCCCGAGTTGTCTGCCTCTCTGCGCTGTAATTGTGCATCTGTTTCCCCTCCTTATTTTGTTGGTAGCCATCTGTGATCCATGAATTTCAAGTTTAAGGAAAACATCCAAAAGGTGGTTACTGATTTAATGAAAAGCAGGCAGGTGTGGAGCTTGGAGATTAAGCTGCCATGTGGGAGGACACTACACTAGAAGTCCTTTGACTGTTTTTATGCAGGGCAGGGCAGAGATGGAGCTCCAAATCAGCCCTCCATACTCTGTGCTGATGTCACTGAAAGTCACCCGCCATGTCTTGTTGCTTATTTAAAACAGTTAGATGAACTCTGGCAAGACTTTGGGGAACTTCATGAGCATGACATTTTCAGCCAAGATTTTATTTCAGCTTTCTTGTGTTTTGTGAAACCTTTACAACAGCATAATGTATGGCAACTTAAGAAACAGACTTAAGTGATTTCTTTCTCTGTTCATTTCATGCTTTTAACACAGATGGAGCCATAGTCCATGTCTCAGATGCCTTGCCATTCAGGGTTATGTGTCCATACTTTCTGGTTCTGAAATGGATAGTGGACTGGTGCCTAATAATGGATCTGCACAGTTTGAACCTACACGCTTGGTCACTTCTGAGCAGCCTGGGTGCAGATCTCCTGGAAATCCATGTCATGGAGTCATGGATCAGCAGGTTACAGCAGTTACTGTCGCTGTCAGCTGGTGGATGCTCTCAGCCAGGTTGGAGGGACGTCACACAAGTGACCCCTTTATCAGGAGGTGGTAGGCCACCTATTCACCCAGTGGGGCTCCCCTCTGTTGTACCTGCTTGCTTCTTTGGAGAACAGAGAAATAGACTGTTTTGCCCACCACTCACAGTCTGGGACACTGTTGGGGATGCCTCTCAAGGCTCTAGACCCCAGGCTTCCTGTCGCATTCTCTCCTCCCTTCCCCTTGGTCAACAAGGTTCTTATTAAGGCCTGTAGGGGACAAGGCATGGATGGTCCTGATAGCATTAGGCTGGCCCAGGCTGTTCTGGCATTCATGTCTCTTCAGCCTCAGCAGCAGGTCTTCATGGAGGTTACCACTCTGCTCAGATCTGCTTATCAGACAACAGGGGAGATCCTACACCTGTAACTTTAATCCCTGCACCACAGCCTGGTTCCTGAGTGGCTTGGTTTCCAGGCTGTATGCTTTTCGGAAGATGTCCTGCACGTTGCGGCGGTGTCCCTTAAGGAGTCCCACTTGTAAATGCTATGCATTAAAGTGGAAGAAATTCTGGATTTGGTGTCAGGGTAAGGAGCTTGATGTCCTTAACTGCTCCATGGCATGCAACCTCGACCTGTGGTCCTTCTCTCAGTTAGGACTGCAAGCGATATCCCTTAAGGTGCACCTCGATGCCATCTCTGCATACCTGGCATGTGCTGGTATGCTGACTGTGGCCCAGGAGAAGATGACCAGGTACTTTTTCAGAGGCCCCCATCCCTGCTTCCAGCACACAAAAATCTAACATCACTTGGGGTGGGGGAGATGGAGAATATACTGCTAGGGTTGTGGGGGGAGTTTAGCTTGAAGATTTGTGGTGACTCAGCTGTCTCCGAGAAGACTGCCTGCCAGAGTGTGAATGTGAACTGTATACCATTAGGAGAATTATGGATGCAGGTAGGCAACCCATATTTCCTCAGAGCATTTTAACCCCCGGTCTCATTGCATGCCCCTGATCCTGGTGCTTCTTCTTATTTGAAAGAGACACCCTCCTGCAGCCTGTTACCTCTGTAACGATTTCAACGTCATTGTCATGTCACCAGTTGCTCTCCTCTCTTCCAAGGTGTACATGTTGAGATTCCATGGTCTGTTCTCATAGAGCGTCTTGTGCAACCCCTGCTCCATTTTAGTTGCCCCTTCTGTGGACTGCCTCCTCCCTGTCTGTGTCCTTTCTGATGTAAATACTCCTTCATATTGTATGCACCCCAGCATTCCACAAGCCGTCCCCACTGCTTTGTCACACAGCTCTGCCACTTTGAGGTCATCTGATATGATAACCCCAGGTTCCGTTCCTGCTTAGTGATGGTCAGTACCTTCCCCCCATCCTATACTGAGCGCCTGGGTTTTAATGCCCTAGGTTCATGATTTTGCAGTTGTTGGCATGGAACCCCAACTGCCATGCCCTTGACACTCCTTAAGTTTCAGAAGATCCCTGCCCATTCTGTCCACTCCTCCTGAGTGTCCACTTTCTTGCTGATTTTAGCATCATCTGCAAAAGGTATACCTTCCTTCCTGTCACTTTACATTGATGAGAACCAGTCCTAGTACTGAGCCCTGTGACACCCCGTTGGTCACTCTTCCATCATTTAAATGAGTGCCATTGACTACTACCCTACTGCCTATCAGTTAACCAGATTTTAACCCAATTTACTGCTTTGTATCCCACCCTAGACTGCCACTTTCTAAACAGTCTCCTTATAGCACAGTGTCAAGACCTTTTGAGTAATGGATCGGTCACATCCACTGTCCTCCCGATGTATTTCTCTGGTCACCCAGTCAAAGAGATTGATCAGATTTGTCGGGCACTACCTCCCCACCCCATGAATCCATGTTGCCTGTGGCCTTGCAGCCCACTGGAATCAGGATACTCTGCCAGTCTTTTGTTTAGCAGGGTTTCCAACCCATTTCCCACAACTGAAATAAGACTGACTGGCCAATAATTGCTAGCTTTCTCCTGCTGCCACTTTTATGTAGAGGGACCAGGTCTGATCTTGTCTAGTTTCCTGAAACCACGCCGTTTTCCAGTGAACTGTTGAATAAGGCTGTCAGTGGGGCAGCTAACACCCATAGAAACATAAACTTTGTCTGCAGAAAAGGACCAGTATGCCCTTCTAGTCTGTCCTATTTTCCCCTGTCTATTACTACATCTCCCCGAGTTCCTTTAGCACCCTTGAATGTATCCCGTCCAGTTCCATACCCTTGCCCACCTTCAGAACTGCAAGTCCCTTCAAGACTCTCTCCTCTGAAAATGGCCTTGTGTCCACTTCCCCTCCCCATGCCTGATACTGAAAATGGTATATGCTTCAGAGGTTGGAAGAAGCCTCATTACTTTTTTAATGCTGTATTGTTAACACTGTATATGCCTCAGAGGTTGGAATAGGCCTTATTATTTTAGGATGTATTGCAAACACTATGTACGCATTAAAGATTGGCAGAGTCCTTATTATCTGTTTAAGCTGTGTTGTTAATATTATGTACTGTACATATGCCTCAGAGGTTGGGAGAGGTGCTGTTACTTGTTTTTGTTTGAAGCTCAACTTTATTGCATATATCACAGTCATAGCAAGTGCAGTACAGTGGAATGGGGGGTTAACCCTCTCAAAATGCTATACATGTTAGTTTAAAATGCCTGTGACTACTGCCTTGGAATGAGTGCAACATGCCAACACAGCATAGGCCTCAGAGGTCAGAAGAGGCTGTATTTCTTTGTGTAATCTGTATTGTTGATACTATATGTGCTGCTGAAAGATGCCTTATTACTTTAAGCTGTATTGTTAAACCTTCCTAAAAAAGGGAAACTCCTGCATCCTGATTGACTGGCACCTATGCCTTACAACTGTCTAATACACAGGTTAAAAAGTGCTGGCAATCAAGCCACAGTCCACTAGCAGTAGCGATGCCTTTTTCAAATGTTTCTGATTGCTGTTACAAACACGGCTGCAGCCTATGCTTGCTAAAAAAATCACCTATGCCCTAAAAATAAAACTTCCTCCAAATAAAAGAACAAACAAAATGATTAAATCTTCCTTTCTTTTATATTTACCTCCTTATACATATACACATTTTAAAAAATGGAGTATTACTCACAGATTTATATTTTGGAGCTTTTTTCTGACCATTTCCCATGCCCTTATCCTTGCCTGCCTAACTATCTACCAGTGGAGTCTGTGCTTCTTGCCCTGTCACAAATAAAATTGAATCCATGGCTTTAAGTGAGGCCTTCTTTTGTGTGTGTTTTTGTAGAACTGAACATTCAGTCAGTAGAATTCTGCAGAAGTTTGAATGCCTATGTTCTGTGATCAATAAATATTCCGTGTACTGAATGTGTAGCTAGACAGATGCTTGACAGCTGAGGAGGGACTACATTTTATTTGTTACTTTTATCAAATGGAAATGCCTGTTTTTAATTTCAAAAATTTGGATTTCCGTTTGTTTTTTAAAATGTTCTCTGTTTGCCCTCTTTTTAAGCTCAATAAGATACTTCTGGTGGTGTATTATGCTGATCTACTGTAAATGCACTCCCTGGGGTTGACGGCACTCCACCTGAGGCAATGTGCTTCACTGCACCCCTTGGTTTGCATTTCAATTAGCCCAGTACATGGCCTGTTGTGTTTTACTGCTGACATGTACACCTCAGAGGTTGTGTTTTTCTAGTGTTCTGCTCTACTGCAGGATCTGAAAACCTAGTAAATGGAGTTAAATCAGTCACACAAATAATTGTCATAAACACTTCAGTAGAATTTATCTGCAGATACAAACAGTGGCCATACTCTTCAACCCAGCATTTCGCCCCTGCATGGGCTTCATCAGGGATAGATGGCTACCTAATTTAAAGATTAAACAAATAAATATTCTCATGTTGTACATAATACATCATAAAAGCATGACATCATAAATGGTGCTGTTTACAGAACAGAATGATCGAGCTTAAAGGCTGGAGTTATTGCATACCATCTTTTGAAGGTATTACATAAGCAAGGTAAATCATGTAACGTCACTGGCACAGAACATGAGGATGTTCATGAAATGGAATTTCAAAATGTCATGGAGAGAGCATAGGTTTCATGTGGGGGCAGTACATCTAGATATTGTGGGGTTACATCATTTGGAAATACAGAGCATAAATTGTTATTAACTGTGTTGAGAAAAGTAATGACTAAACATATCTGAATGCACTATATTTTTTTTCTAGAGAGAAAATGTTATCTGAATAAGAAATGTTGGATGGGCTAATATAAATAAGAACAACCAAACCAGAGTAAGCAGTGGACTTTAGATGCTATTGATTGACACTGCTTTTTATGATGCATCTACCGAACAGTTGAAGAAACTGATTAGTGTGGCTGATTTAACTCTATTGACTGGTACATGGGCCACAGTCAGCCCTGGAACTAAAAATGAATCTTAACGTGGAGAACTAGAGAGGGTATTGGGTTGAACCCTATTTGGGCATGTCTGAAAACCTAGTGCTTTATCCAGTGATGCATCAAATGTGATTGTGCCCGTTTTTTCCTTATGTTCTATAGGGAGCCAGCTGGGTAAATTGCATGTTGTAGTTGTAGGCACGATTGTCAGCTGGTAGTTAAAAGAACATAACTCTCTTCTCTATAGTACAACAGTACTTCAACTCCTGGTCAAGCTTTTTCCCTGTGTTTTCAAAAAGAGTAGCTGTACAGATCTATGGTTACTGACCCAGTTTTTTAAATACATTTATCTGAAACTTTGGAAAAAATAAAGTCCAAATGTAAAAGTTTTGGTTGATATTGTCTCACCCCCTGTAAGGTATTATCATGATCATCTTTTTTGTTGCATTTTAGGAAGCTGTTGTGGAATTCAAAGAAGCTCTGAAACATAAAACAGATTTCATTGATGCATACAAAAGTCTTGGACAGGCCTATAGGTATGTCATTATTACTTGTTTTTATGCATACTTTCTATACATTCTGTTTGTTTTCCATTTTATCCCCCGACCAGGGGAGGTACCCCCTTCCAGTTAAGTACTGGGCCACTTACCATCCAAGGAGCCACCTATTTCCACACCCATCCTAGTTCTCTCTCTACCTAGTAAACAGTTACAGGTCATCTTCCCATGGCAAGGTACCGAAGAAAAGGAACAGTCAGGTGTGGGAGTGGCAGAGATAGGTCAGAAGAAGGAGTCAGCTATAGGGAAGAAGAGTAACTTTGTAGGTCCTTGCTAAATTTGGGTGTGTGCTAACTTCACTATGCCCAACTACTTGCCCACCATCCTGCCAGAGGACAGGTACAGCTGTGGCTGCCCTGATGATCGGAACGAGTATACTTAGATGCTTTTTTGGCCCCATTTTCTCTCTTTCTGTTGCCCACCCCAATTGTCAAGATTTCTTTGACTGTATTTGGAGCTCCAGCCAATGGGCACGTTCATCATTCGGACAGCAGGAGGTGTGTAAATACCAGGCAGTCCACATCCTCATTCCCCAGGAGCAGAGAGCAACACCTCCATAATGTGTCTGGTGTACTGACACAAAAGTCTGCACACAAAACCAAGACCGCTGCCAGTGCAGGGCACTGCTGCCATGCCACTTGGCTAGTCAGGGAGAGTGATGAAGAACTCTGATGGATCAGACTACATAATTGCAGTCCCTCTGAATACAAATTATCTTTATAATCTAATTTGGTTAAATGCTTCTGCCTGGTCAGCAGTGTTGTGCAAGCAAAGAGCTATGTATTAAGGTCAAGGTTATGTGATAATCATTATGTGTAATACCTAGAGAACTTGGTGACTTTGAAGCTGCTATGGAGAGCTTCCAGAAGGCATTGCTGCTAAATCAGAACCACATTCAGTCTCTGCAACTCCGAGGGATTATGCTTTATCACCATGGTAGCCTGCAGGAGGCCCTGAAAAACTTCAAGGTAACATAATAACTTTAAGTAGACTGTTTTCTTCAAATAGTTTCATTTGGTGTGCAAGTCTTAACAGGTAGAATGAATACAGTGCATAGGCAGGGTTCTCAGAGGTTTCAATTTTTTTTTTTACACATAGAGAAACATAGACCATGATGGCAGATAAAGAACAGAGATCAATCCAGTCTGCCCACATTCTTTATAATCCCTGGAATCTATTGCTCCTCCTGGGTACTAACTCTCCTCATCAAATCCCCATTTGCCTCCCTGGTCCTGTCGCCCCAGGCAACCACTGTTCCTTTCATTCTGTCCCATGCCTGCTTGAATTCCCTGACTGTGTTTGCATCCACCACCTCAGCTAACAGACTGTTCCAAGGTTCCACCACCCTTTCCATAAAGAGATTCCTCACGTCCCTCCTGTTAATTTCCACTTGTGACCATGTGACCTCGAGTTGATATTCATGGCAAATAATTCCCCACAGTCTTACCTTGTTGATTATTTTAAGGATCTTGAAGGTCTCTGTCATATCTCCCCTCTCCCTTCTGGTTTCCAGTGAGTACATATTTAGTACCTTAAGGCACTCCTCATAGGGTCTGCTCTGCTGGCCCTGAATCATTTCTGTTACTCTGCACTGCACTGTTTCCAACTTATCCCTGTCCTTTCTGAGGTGAGGGCTCCAGAACTGGATGCAGTATCCCAGATGAGGCCTCACCGGGTAGTTGTATAAGGGAAGTAGTACCTCTTTTCTTCTGCCTCATTACCCCTCCCGATACATCCCAGCATCATGTTAGCCTTGCTTATAGGCCTTGTTGCACTGGCTTGTTTGTTTAAGGGAGTTACTGATGATAACTCCTAGATCCTGTTCCTCTTCTGCAGTGTTAAGTCTCACCCCACCCATTCAGTACAATCACAGGATTTAAGAATGCATGGGATAGACATAAAGGAATTCTGGAGGTCAGAGGTAAGGGGCAACAGACTTCTAGGAAAACATGAAGTGAACTTACAAGCTCAAATGGGCAGACTGAGTGGGCAGTAGGCCCTTATCTGCCTGCACTGTCTGTGTATCTATGTACTCCATCTTGGGGTTCCTTTTCCTTAGGTGCATTACCTTGCATTTTTTGGCATGGAATTTTAACTGCCAGACTTTTGACCACCCCTCTAGTTTTTGTAGGTCCCTCTGCATGGCCCTTATTCTCTCATCGCTAGCCAGCCTCCCACATAGTTTTGTATCATCTGCGGAAGAGACACAGCCTGCCCTGGATTCCCTCACCAATGTCACTAATGAACATGTTGAAGAGGATGGGACACAGGACTGATCCCTGTGGAACCTCACTCGTAACCTCCCTTTCCTCTGATTTAACCCCATTGCAAACTCCACTTTGGTGGAGGCACCCGCCATTGATCAGGTCCCTCAACTGTTAGTGGCAAATCGTCAGGGTATTAGCCCCTGGGATAGCGGCATCTAGGGGTTACACGGAAAAATGTGTCCAAATTACGCCCACTGATTGAGAACTGCACTTGTTATACAAAGAAGGTCCTAAGTTGAAACTGATCAATAAACTGTTATACCGAGAAACAGTAGACAGAGGGGACAAGTAGACAAACAACAACTATGCTGCCCACTGCCTTTGAGACTCAGTACTGAGGTCCTGCACAACCACATGGGGCACCTTGGTATAGACAGAACACTGACTTGGTGAGATCCAGATTCTGTTGGCCTAAGATGGGGCTGATGTGTGAGCAACACGACTCGAGCTTGTGATGGCTGCTTGGAGGAAAGCTTTGCCCCAGAGGGCTGCCCCACTTGTTAACATCACCACCAGTGCACCCATATGGAGCTGGTCTGTATTGATTTTCTGAGTTTGGAGTCAGATCAAAGAAATATCAGTAATGTGCTGGTGGTCACTGACCATTTCACAGAGATATGCCCAGGCTTTCCCACCAAAGACCAGAAAGCATCCACTGTGGCCAAAGTACTTGTAGAAAACTTTTTTGTTCACTATGGGGCTCCACAAAGAATCCATTCTGATCAGGGAGAGACTTTGAGAGTCGTCTGATCAAGAGATGCTTTCTGTGTAGAGTGCGGAAGTCCAGAACCACTCCTTACCACCTCAGGGGACCCACAGCCCTGAGCGTTTCTTGCGCACTTTGCTAGATATGCTAGGGCACCCCTGCACCCAAAGGACAAGCTCTAGATGGAGCCAACCAATTAGCACCCTGGTACGTGCTTATAACTGCACCAAAGTGATGCCACTGGATTCTCCCTGCATCACTTGATGTTTGGAAGAGAAGCTCACTCACCAGTAGATGTGTGTTTTGGGGTCTCTCCTGATGGGGTTCAAGCTGACAACTATTTACAGTATGTGCAAAAGTTAAAGGCCCAACTAACTCATGCGTACTAACTGGCTCAAACCATGGCTGCCAAAAGAAATCTGGCCAACAAAGAAAGGTATGATAAAAGGTGAAAGCACAGGAACTCCAGGAGGGAGATCGGTATTGCTAAGAAATCTGGGACTGCATGGCAAGCACAAAGATTGCTGACAGATGGCACCATCTCCCTCACATTGTAGTGGGCAAACTAGATGATCTGCCAGTGTACAAAGTAAGGCCTGAGAATAATTCAAAAGATGTAAAACAATGCATAGAAATCATTTACTGCCCATTGGACAAATCTTAATTGAGTCTGAGCCCTAGAAGATGCCCCTCTGGACCAGTGACTAGAGCTGCTGCTAAGAAAAGATCAAGAAAGTCTGCACCTACCGAAGCAAAGTTAAAGTGTTCCCCTCCACAAGTCCCAGTTGAGCATGACTGTCCAGTCCATATCGGAAGAAAGTGAGGACTTTGAATACTATCCTTCTTACGAACTTCGTCAATTGTTTCGGGCAATCCCCTAGTCAATACTGGAGATGAAGCTGGGCCTTCTGGACTGTCCAAGCCCCCAGTCGTTCCCTGGAGCCAATGTCTCCCAGAAAGTGAAGTGCAAAGCATCAGATCAGATGAAATGGAATCATTGTGCATGGTTGAACTGTTTGAGCTTTCAGGGAGGAAAATGATGGATTGGGTCAGACTGGTGATACACCAGAACAAGAAGAGTATTTTGAGTGCCCTGACAGTCCACTGCCAGTGTCCGAAAGCTCTCCATGCGAGCCAAATGTTGTGGACTCAGAAACTGTAACTCCTGGAGCTGAAAGTGCCCCAGTTCTAGCCTCTCTACCCCATGGAGACTCCTGACAAGTGAGGACAATGTTGAAAATGAGGCTCAGAGTGCAGAGACTGTAACAGTTCCCCTTAGAAAGACTGGTCGAGCTGTAAAGCCTGTGGTGCACCTCAGTTATGATTCCCTTGGGAGGCCTGTGGATTTGCCTCTCAATGTTGTCCATAAAGTGTATGTGTCCCGAGCTCATTGCCCAAACTGAGCGTCAGTGCTAACTCAAGTTACTTGTGTTGCCCTCTAAGTATGGTGCCCTTGCCCCGTCCAGCCCCAAGGTAACTGATAGGGAAGGGCCCTTCTTCAGGTTTCATGTACAAGAAGTAATAACTTGAGTTATGGTACAATGTGTGTGTAATACTGTGTAAAGAGTGACGCACTGCAATGTTTTCAAAATGTGTTCTTGGTAAATGATATATTGACTGATGATTACATGTGTGAGCCTAATGCAAATGTTATGGTTGCAGTTAAAACTTATGGGTACTTGCTTGACGCGACGCCAAGCTTTCCCAGGCCAGGAAGGGGTGTAACCCCCTGCAAATGGGGGTTCCCAAAGACTTCCAGGAGCTTGCTTGAATGCTCCAAGCCTGAATGGTGTTTGGCGTTAAGCCATTTATCAGTGAGTGTTTTTAGAACCTCTGGTACTGTCTCTTTAAGAGCTGTCTGCTTGCAGACATAATTAGTTTGTATGGGGGCTGTGTTTCTTTGAGTACCACTAAGCTGCCGTAATTCACTCCATTTTTGCAGTCACTAGGAGTGCAAAGGGAACCTATCTGAAAGATGTAACTGTTTGCCAGAAACCATTTAGAGTGATAATGAAATTACAGTTTGTCTAACCTGCTTTCTTTTGCAGTCAGAGCAGTGTCTGCCCTAGTTCCCCATTCTGGTTTTGAACTACTGAACTGGACCAATCAGTGTGGGGTAAGCTAGCTCTAAAATGGTGCCTTGGACTGAATCAGAACTTGGACTCATAATCTGAGCCAGCCACAAGAGGATTGTATGGGCAGTGACTCTGGGAGATGTAGTTTAGACTTCAGTGCCTTTTTGGACCAACAGCAGCAGTCTATTGTGAGTGACAGCCAATCCAGTCAAGAACTGGGAGGAACTCAAAGGAAGTGCCAGGTTTGTCGGTTGGAGTTTCAGTTGAGCTTTGGCTGAAGAAGGAAGGAGCCCTGTGCTTTTCAGTGTGCAGTTTTAGTCAAAAACGGTGTAAGGCCCAGAGTTCGGTCTGCAGCTTGTGTAACTGCTTGTTAGGACTGAATCAGTCCTATGAAAAGAATCAAAGGATCTCTGAAGAGTAGAAACCAGGCTCACCCTGTAGAAGACTGGAGAAATTATTGAATCGCTTTTCGGTCGGTCAGGAACTGAATCTGCTGAGTGTTCTCCAGTATTGTGCAGTAATGGCGATCGGGATAGAGAAGCAGCCTGCCTGGTATAGTACTTTTTTTTACCATATAAATGTGTGAAGAGTCTCCTGGAGCTCAAGAGTAGCCCTGCTGATATTGAAGGACCCTATCTTATTTGGAGGTCGTGAGTACTAATTCTAGGGTCGCTCCTGTTGAATTGCCACATTAAATCCAAATGGAATTACTGTACTGCTGACTGTTTAATTTTCCTTTTCTCTGTGTATGTAGGGCCCTACCAGCTGCCTGCAGTTTGGACTAGCCACTGGGGCTTGGGTACCCAGGGACATTAACTGATAGGGATAGGCCTGTGCACAGAGCCACAGGTAGATTAATATGAGTGATAAGCCACCAACCTGATTTCCCTGTCCTTGTTATATCTCCCTAAATAAATCAGAGCTGCTTGTTTCAGCAAAGTTATACTGCCTGAGGTATTTGTCTATGTTAAAGTACTGTACTGTGATTGTTGCACTGTATCTCATTTCACAGGAGGTCCCAGTGCGGAACCAGTCCTGGGGGAAGTGTATACTGTGAAGGTAATTCTGATATATTGTGTGGGCCACTAGTGGGAAGAAAGGGGGTTGCAGTGTCCCAGAGGGCTGTGACCAAGTTAGTTTAACTATTGCAAACCCTGACCTCTGGGTGGAGGCACCCCATTGGATCCAGGTCCCTCAACCTGTTGGTGGCAAATCAGTCAGGGTAGTAGCCCCTGGGATAGCGCCATCTAGGGTTACACGGAAAAGATGTGTCAAATTACGCTCCACTGATTTGAGAACTGCACTGTTATACAAAGAAGGTCCTAAGTTGAAACTGATCAATAAACTGTTATACAGAGAAACAGTAGACAGAGGGGACAAGTAGACAAACAACAACTAGTGCTGCCCACTGCCTTTGAGACTCAGTACTGAGGTCCTTGCACAACCACATAGGGCACCTTGGTATAGACAGAACACTTGACTTGGTGAGATCCAGATTCTATTGGCTAAGATGGGGGCTGATGTGGGGGAGCACATTCGAACTTGTAGTCGCTGCTTACAGAGAAAGCTTGCCCCAGAGGGCTGCCCCCTTGTTAACATCACCACCAGTGCACCCATGGAGCTGGTCTGTATTGATTTTCTGAGTTTGGAGTCAGATCAAAGAAATATCAGTAATGTGCTGGTGGTCACTGACCATTTCACGAGATATGCCCAGGCTTTCCCACCAAAGACCAGAAAGCATCCATGTGGCCAAAGTACTTGTAAAACTTTTTGTTCACTATGGGGCTCCACAAAGAATCCATTCTGATCAAGGGAGAGTTTGAGAGTCGTCTGATCAAAGAGATGCTTTCTCTGTGGGGAGTCCGAAGTCCAGAACCACTCCTTACCACCCCAGGGGACCCACAGCCTGAGCGTTTCAACGCACTTTGCTAGATATGCTGGGCACCCTGCACCCAAAGGACAAGCCTAGATGGAGCCAACAAATTAGCACCCTGGTACATGCTTATAACTGCACCAAAGTGATGCCATGGATTCTCCCGTACCGCCTGATGTTTGGAAGAGAAGCTCGACTACCAGTAGATGTGTGTTTTGGGTCTCTCCTGATGGGGTTCAAGCTGACAACTATTTACAGTATGTGCAAAGTTAAAGGCCCAGCTAACTCATGCGTACTCAACTGGCTCAAACCATGGCTGCCAAAAAGAAATCTGGCCAACAAAGAAAGGTATGATAAAAGGTGAAAGCACAGGAACTCCAGGAGGGAGATCGGGTATTGCTAAGAAATCTGGGACTGCATGGCAAGCACAAGATTGCTGACAGATGGCACCATCTCCTCACATTGTAGTGGGCAAACTAGATGATCTGCCAGTGTACAAAGTAAGGCCTGAGAATAATTCAAAAGATGTAAAACAATGCATAGAAATCATTTACTGCCCATTGGACAAATCTTAATTGAGTCTGAGCCCCTAGAAGATGCCCCTCTGGACCAGTGACTAGAGCTGCTGCAAGAAAGATCAAGAAAGTCTGCACCTACAGAAGCAAAGTTAAAGTGTTCCCTCCACAAGTCCCAGTTGAGCATGACTGTCAGTCCATATCGGAAGAAAGTGAGAGTGACTTTGAATACTATCCTTCTTACAGAATCATCCAATTGTTTCGGGCAATCCTCTAGTCAATACTGGAGATGAAGCTGGGCCTTCTGGACTGTCCAGCCCTCAGCTTCGTCCCTGGAGCCAATGCTCCCAGAAAGTGAAGTGCAAAGCATCAGATCAGATGAAATGGAATCATTGTCATGGTTGAACTGTTTGAGCTTTCAGGGAGGAAAATGATGGATTGGGTCAGACTGGTGATACACCAGAACAAGAAGAGTATTTTGAGTGCCCTGACGAGTCCACTGCCAGTGTCCAAAGCTCTCCATGCGAGCCAAATGTTGTGACTCAGAAACTGTAACTCCTGGAGCTGAAAGTGCCCCAAGTTCTAGCCTCTCTACCCCCATGGAGACTCCTGACAAGTGAGGACAATGCTGAAAATGAGGCTCAGAGTGCAGAGACTGTAACAGTTCCCCCTAGAAAGACTGGTCGAGCTGTAAAGCCTGTGGTGCACCTCAATTATGATTCCCTTGGGAGGCCTGTGGATTTGCCTCTCAATGTTGTCCATAAAGGAGTGTATGTGTCCCCGAGCTCATTGCCCAAACTGAGCGTCAGTGCTAACCCAAGTTACTTGTGTTGCCCTCTAAGTATGGTGCCCTTGCCCGTCCAGCCCCAAGGTAACTGATAGGAAGGGCCCCTCTCTTCAGGTTTCATGTACAAGAAGTAATAACTTGAGTTATGGTACAATGTGTGTAATACTGTGTAAAGAGGACGACTGCAATGTTTCAGAAATGTGTTCTTGGTAAAATGATATATTGACTGATGATTACATGTGTGAGCCTAATGCAAATGTATATGGTTGCAGTTAAAACTTTGGGTACTTGCTTGACGCGGACGTCAAGCTTTCCCAGGCCAGGAAGGGTGTAACCCCCCTGCAAATGGGGGTTCCCAAAAGACTTCCAGGAGCTTGCTTGAATGCTCCAAGCCTGAATGGTGTTTGGCGTTTAAGCCATTTATCAGTGAGTGTTTTTAGAACCTCTGGTACTGTCTCTTTAAGAGCTGTCTGCTTGCAGACATAATTAGTTTGTATGGGGGACTGTGTGTTTCTTTGAGTACCACTCAAGCTGCTGCCAATTCACTCCATTTTTGCAGTCACTAGGAGTGCAAAGGGAACCTATCTGAAAGATGTAACTGTTTGCCAGAAACCATTTAGAGTGATAATGAAATTACAGTTTGTCTAACCTGCTTTTTTGCAGTCAGAACAGTGTCTGCCTAGTTCCCCATTCTGGTTTTGAACTGCTGAACTGGACCAATCAGTGTGGGGTAAGCTAGCTCTAAAATGGTGCCTTGGACGAATCAGAACTTGGACTCATAATCTGAGCCAGCCACAAGAGGATTGTATGGGCAGTGACTCGGGAGATGTAGTTTAGACTTCAGTGCCTTTTTGGACCAACAGCAGCAGTCTATTGTGAGTGACAGCCAATCCAGTCAAGAACTGGGAGGAACTCAAAGAAGTGCCCGGTTTTGTCGGGTTGGAGTTTCAGTTGAGCTTTGGCAGTGAAGAAGGAAGGAGCCCTGTGCTTTTTCAGTGTGCAGTTTTAGTCAAAAAACGTGTGTAAGGCCCAGAGTTCCGGTCTGCAGCTTGTGTAACTGCTTGTTAGGACTGAATCCGTCCTATGAAAAGAATCAAAGGATCTCTGAAGAGTAGAAACCAGGCTCACCCTGTAGAAGACTGGAGAAATTATTGAATCGCACTCGGTCGGTCAGGAACTGAATCTGCTGAGTGTTCTCCCGGGTATTGTGCAGTAATTGCGATCGGGATAGAGAAGCAGCCTGCCTGGTATAGTACTTTTTTTTTTTACCATATAAATGTGTGAAGAGTCTCTGAGCTCAAGAGTAGCCCTACTGATATTGAAGGACCCCATCTATTTGGAGGTCGTGAGTACTAATTCAGGGTCTTCCCTGTTGAATTGCCACATTAAATCAAATGGAATTACTGTACTGCTGACTGTTTAATTTTCCTTTTCTCTGTGTGTGAGGGCCCTACTCAGCTGCCACGGTTTGGACTAGCCACTAGGGCTTGGGTACCCAGGGACAGTAACTGATAGGGATAGGCCTGTGCACAGAGCCATAGGTAGATTATTAGAGTGATAAGCTAATTAACCTGATTTCCCCTGTCCTTGTTATATCCCCTAAATAAATCAGAGCTGCTTGTTTCAGCAAAGTTATACTGCCTGAGGTATTTGTCTATGTTAAAGTACTGTACTGTGATTGTTGCACTGTATCTCATTTCACAGGAGGTCCCAGTGCAGGAACCAGTCCTAGGGGTAAGTGTATACTGTGAAGGTAATTCTGATATATTGTGTGGGCCACTAGTGGGAAGAAAGGGGTTGCAGTGTCCCAGAGGGCTGTGACCAAGTTAGTTTAACTATTGCAAACCCTGACCTCTGGGTGGAGGCACCCCATTGGATCCAGGTCCCTCAACCTGTTAGTGGCAAATCAGTCAGGGTAGTAGCCCCTGGATAGCGCCATCTAGGGGTTACACGGAAAAGATGTGTCCAAATTACGCTCCACTGATTTGAGAACTGCACTGTTATACAAAGAAGGTCCTAAGTTGAAACTGATCAATAAACTGTTATACAGAGAAACAGTAGACAGAGGGGACAAGTAGACAAACAACAACTAGTGCTGCCACTGCCTTTTGAGACTCAGTACTGAGGTCCTTGCACAACCACATGGGGCACCTTGGTATAGACAGAACACTTGACTTGGTGAGATCCAGATTCTATTGGCCTAAGATGGGGCTGATGTGGAGCAACACATTCGAACTTGTAGATCGCTGCTTACAGAGGAAAGCTTTGCCCAGAGGGCTGCCCCTTGTTAACATCACCACCAGTGCACCCATGGAGCTGGTCTGTATTGATTTTCTGAGTTTGGAGTCAGATCAAAGAAATATCAGTAATGTGCTGGTGGTCACTGACCATTTCACGAGATATGCCCAGGCTTTCCCACCAAAGACCAGAAAGCATCCACTGTGGCCAAAGTACTTGTAGAAAACTTTTTGTTCACTATGGGGCTCCACAAAGAATCCATTCTGATCAAGGAGAGACTTTGAGAGTCGTCTGATCAAGAGATGCTTTCTCTGTGGGGTGCGAAGTCCAGAACCACTCCTTACCACCCCAGGGGACCCACAGCCTGAACGTTTCAACCGCACTTTGCTAGATATGCTAGGCACCCTGCACCCAAAGGACAAGCCTAGATGGAGCCAACAAATTAGCACCCTGGTACATGCTTATAACTGCACCAAAGTGATGCCACTGGATTCTCCCGTGCCGCCTGATGTTTGGAAGAGAAGCTCGACTACCAGTAGATGTGTGTTTTGGGGTCTCTCCTGATGGGGTTCAAGCTGACAACTATTTACAGTATGTGCAAAAGTTAAAGGCCCAGCTAACTCATGCGTACCAACTGGCTCAAACCATGGCTGCCAAAAGAAATCTGGCCAACAAAGAAAGGTATGATAAAAAGGTGAAAGCACAGGAACTCCAATAGGGGATCGGGTATTGCTAAGAAATCTGGGACTGCATGGCAAGCACAAGATTGCTGACAGATGGCACCATCTCCTCACATTGTAGTGGGCAAACTAGATGATCTGCCAGTGTACAAAGTAAGGCCTGAGAATAATTCAAAGATGTAAAAACAATGCATAGAAATCATTTACAGCCCATTGGACAAATCTTAATTGAGTCTGAGCCCTAGAAGATGCCCCTCTGGACCAGTGACTAGAGCTGCTGCTAGAAAAGATCAAGAAAGTCTGCACCTACAGAAGCAAAGTTAAAGTGTTCCTCCACAAGTCCCAGTTGAGCATGACTGTCAGTCCATATCGGAAGAAAGTGAGAGTGACTTTGAATACTATCCTTCTACGAACTCGTCAATTGTTTGGGGCAATCCCTAGTCAATACTGGAGATGAAGCTGGGCCTTCTGGACTGTCAAGCCCCCAGCTTCGTCCCTGGAGCCGATGCTCCCAGAAAGTGAAGTGCAAAGCATCAGATCAGATGAAATGGAATCATTGTGCATGGTTGAACTGTTTGAGCTTTCAGGAGGAAAATGATGGATTGGTCAGACTGGTGATACACCAGAACAAGAAGAGTATTTTGAGTGCCCTGACAGTCCACTGCCAGTGTCCGAAAGCTCTCCCTCACGAGCCAAATGTTGTGGACTCAGAAACTGTAACTCCTGGAGCTGAAAGTGCCCCAAGTTCTAGCCTCTCTGCCCCATGGAGACTCTGACAAGTGAGGACAATGCTGAAAATGAGGCTCAGAGTGCAGAGACTATAACAGTTCCCCTAGAAAGACTGGTCGAGCTGTAAAGCCTGTGGTGCACCTCAGTTATGATTCCTTGGGAGGCCTGTGGTTTGCCTCTCAATGTTGTCCATAAAGGGTATGTGTCCCAGAGCTCATTGCCCAAACTGGCGTCAGTGCTAACTCAAGTTACTTGTGTTGCCCTCTAAGTATGGTGCCCTTGTCCCGTCCAGCCCCAAGGTAACTGATAGGGAAGGGCCCCCTCTCTTCAGGTTTCATGTACAAGAGGTAATAACTTGAGTTATGGTACAATGTGTGTGTAATACTGTGTAAAGAGTGACGTACTGCAATGTTTCAGAAAGTGTTCTTGGTAAAATGATATATTGACTGATGATTACATGTGTGAGCCTAATGCAAATGTGTATGGTTGCAGTTAAAGCTTATGGGGGTACTTGCTTGACGCGGACGTCAAGCTTTCCCAGGCCAGGAAGGGTGTAACCCCCCTGCAAATGGGGGTTCCCAAAAGACTTCCAGAGGCTTGCTTGAATGCTCCAAGCCTGAATGGTGTTTGGCGTTTAAGCCATTTATCAGTGAGTGTTTTTAGAACCTCTGGTACTGTCTCTTTAAGAGCTGTCTGCTTGCAGACATAATTAGTTATATAGGGGGACTGTGTGTTTCTCTGTTTGAGTACCACTCAAGCTGCTGCCAATTCACTCCATTTTTGCAGTCACTAGAGTGCAAAGGAACCTATCTGAAAGATGTAACTGTTTGCCAGAAACCATTTAGAGTGATAATGAAATTACAGTTTGTCTAACCTGCTTTCTTTTGCAGTCAGAACAGTGTCTGCCTAGTTCCCCATTCTGGTTTTGAACTGCTGAACTGGACCAATCAGTGTGGGGTAAGCTAGCTCTAAAATGGTGCCTTGGACGAATCAGAACTTGGACTCATAATCTGAGCCAGCCACAAGAGGATTGTATGGGCAGTGACTCTGGGAGATGTAGTTTAGACTTCAGTGCCTTTTTGGACCAACAGCAGCAGTCTATTGTGAGTGACAGCCAATCCAGTCAAGAACTGGGAGGAACTCAAAGGAAGTGCCCGGTTTTGTCGGTTGGAGTTTCAGTTGAGCTTTGGCAGTGAAGAAGGAAGGAGCCCTGTGCTTTTCAGTGTGCAGTTTTAGTCAAAAAAGGTGTAAGGCCCAGAGTTCCGGTCTGCAGCTTGTGTAACTGCTTGTTAGGACTGAATCCGTCCTGTGAAAAGAATCAAAGGATCTCTGAAGAGTAGAAACCAGGCTCACCCTGTAGAAGACTGGAGAAATTATTGAATTGCACTCGGTCTGTCAGGAACTGAATCTGCTGTGTGTTCTTCCGGGTATTGTGCAGTAATTGCGATCGGAATAGAGAAGCAGCCTGCCTGGTACAGTACTCTCTTTTTTTTACCATATAAATGTGTGAAGAGTCTCTTGGAGCTCAAGAGTAGCCCTGCTGATATTGAAGGACCCTATCTTATTTGGAGGTCGTGAGTACTAATTCAGGGTCGCTCCCTGTTGAATTGCCACATTAAATCCAAATGGAATTACTGTACTGCTGACTGTTTAATTTTCCTTTTCTCTGTGTGAAAGGGCCCCTACCAGCTGCCACGGTTTGGACTAGCCACTAGGGCTTGGGTACCCAGGGACAGTAACTGATAGGGATAGGCCTGTGCACAGAGCCATAGGTAGATTATTAGAGTGATAAGCTAATTAACCTGATTTCCCCCTGTCCTTGTTATATCCCCTAAATAAATCAGAGCTGCTTTTTCAGCAAAGTTATACTGCCTGAGGTATTTGTCTATGTTAAAGTACTGTACTGTGATTGTTGCACTGTATCTCATTTCACAGGAGGTCCCAGTGCTGGAACCAGTCCTGGGGGTAAGTGTATACTGTGAAGGTAATTCTGATATATTGTGTGGGCCACTAGTGGGAAGAAAGGGGGGTTGCAGTGTCCCAGAGGGCTGTGACCAAGTTAGTTTAACTATTGCAAACCCTGACCTCTGGGTGGAGGCACCCGCCATTGGATCCAGGCCCCTCAACCTGTTAGTGGCAAATCAGGCAGGGGTAGTAGCCCCTGGGATAGCGCCATCTAGGGGTTACATGTAGCTTTCTGTTAGCTGATTTTTTTGTCTCACCCACCTTCCCCGGTCTAACCTCCATTAAATACTCTTAAATTCTGCCCTCCTTCGCTCTATAGACTGCTAATATAGGCATTCCCCTTCTTTTATAGGGCCACCTCATCTACCTTTGTGTCCTACTAATCTGGGGCTTCATTTAAGTTCTAAAATGGGACCAACTTGTCCCTTTCTTAATATGCTTACCTTTGTTGTTCTACTCTCCCATGCTGGCCTGGCAGGAAAACCACTACACTACCAGTCCTCAGACCCTGTTAATGAATTTCCACAATCTGCCCATGGGACCTGTACAAACCCCTATGCCCAGATTCATGCCTGGCAGCTCCCACCCAGATCCCTTCACTTATGGTTGGTTCTGCCATCCACTCTGCATGCTCCGATGCTTCTTAGCTCATTGCTCTTACTTACCACTTTCTGCTCAGCACTACGACCAGTTGGGTAACGAGATACTAAAAAAAGGATGCTGCTGCCTCATAGAATTCACCTCAAAGCCCTCTTAAAATGCCAGATATTTTTGTTGATGCTTATTTCAGGCAATAGTCACCCTAACCCTAGCCCCTTAATGCATGGTCCTCGGGGGCACAGGCAAGGCTGGGACGCTCTCCCTGGCAGGCATAATCATCTGTAGCCTCCTTACTAAACTAGATACCCTCACTGCTTCTCAGCACACCCCAGACATCATATCAGTGATCAAGACATGGTTGTCTCCAAAAATCCCTGATTCTGCAATTACTGTTCAGGGATATGCCGTTTTCAGGCAAGAGAGGCTAACCAAGAAAAGGTGGGGGCTGTGCCCCCTAATTAAAATCCCTCACAGGACATGTCCTGTCCATGCCCTTCTCCAGGAATAACATCCAGGTTCTTGCCACCAAGGTACTGCTTGGAGTGCTAAACAAGGTCCTCAATGTGGCTGCGGTCTATATTCCACCCAGGTGAACTAATCAGGGACTTCACTCTCTCCTTGACTGTATCAACCTCCTTGATCAGATCACAGAAACTATCATGCTCTGGGATTTCATTGTCAACTGGCTGGCCCCCAATGTGAACAGTTATAAGGATGCCCTTACTGCAGCTAATTTATCACAAATGGTTCAATCACCCACCAGGGTGCCCTATAGAACGGGGACTAGTACACTTCTGGATTGGGTACTTGCCAACCGCTCGAGCACATCACAAAAACTGAAGTTCTCCCAGACTCATTAAGTGACCATTCCCCAGTACTATGTACCTGGTCAAATAAATTCAACAAACCCCCTCCAAAAACTATTAACTGCAGAAAATTGGCTCCTGGCCCCTAAAAACTCTCCTGCAGGAACATAATTGGACACGAATTGACTCAGCCCTTGACGTGGATACTGCCCTTGAGTATTTCATCTCCAGTTTCAACTCTGCCTGTGATGTCCATGTCCCTTTCAAGAAGTATAAGACCAAGGAAAAAAATTACTCACCTTAGTAATGTTGTTTCTTCTAATGGAGTCTTGCTATATTATGACTATTGCAGTTTGTCCCACCATTAGAACTGCTCCGGAGGTGAAAGAGTTAACTTCCATGCAGGGCATGGAACTTAGAGAGCGAGCTCGGTTAGAGAAGCTCTGTCTGGGACATTTCAAACCGAAACTGTCAGATCTTTACGAGCAAAACTCACTAAGGTTCTGTGTGGAAGCTGTAACCTAGCCAACTGGCTACTAAGATATTAACACATTTTCCTGGTCCCAACACCAAGACTCAAGTCAGGGGACCAGAAAAAGATAAGATAAAATAAAATAAAAACACAACACCCAAACACCCCAAAAAGAAGGGGTGGAAAACATAAAAAGGGGCATCAATTAGTGCCAACAGTGAACTGCCCACCCCATACCCCAAGTAGAAGTTCTGAGCGGGGCAGGCTGGGGGGGAGGTCATAATATAGCAAGACTCCATTAGAAGAAACAACATTACTAAGGTGAGTAATTTTTTCTTCAAACAACATGAAGTCTTGCTATATTATGTCTATTGCAGACTACACAGCAGTGCCTCCATGGAGGAGGGACAGAACCTACTTAGGGAATAGGCTCTGAAGCACGGTTGTGCCAAACCGAGCATCCCTCCTGGCCTGGATATCCAGGGAGTAATGCTTGGTGAAAGTGTGTACTGTTTTCCACGTAGCTGTTTGACATATCTCTAAGATAGGGATGTCTCTGGCAGCAGCTAGAGATGCAGCTGTACCTCTGGTAGAGTGAGCCCTCAGGCCTGAAGGAGGAACCTTGCCCAGTTTTTGATAGCAAAATTGGATACAAGAGACAATCCACCTGGCAATGGATCTCTTAGTGGCAGGTTTCCCTTTCCCAACCTCACCATAAGTGAGAAATAGTTGGAGGGAGTCAAACCTGTGACCCTTGAGGAATGGTCAGTGAAGAACACTGGAAGTGAAATAGATTGATTAAGGTGGAAATCTGAAACCACCTTAGGCAAAAACTTCCTGTTAGTCCTGAGGACTACCTTATCCCTGTGAAAGGAAATAAAGTCAGTCTCCATTAACAAAGCTTGTAACTCACTTATGCGCCTGGCAGAAGTGATGGCTACTAGAAATACAGTTTTCCAAGTCAAGTACTTAAGCTCTGCTGAAGACAGAGGTTCAAAGGGGGGTTGCATCAGCTGAGCAATGCAAACATTAAGATCCCAGGCAGGGGCAGGGTCCCTGAATGGTGGATTGGTATGAAGCAATCCCTTAAAAAACTTGGAAAATACAGGGTGAGCAGAAAGAGAAGAGGGCTTCCCTGCTGAAATAAAAGCAGAGACAGCTGCCAAATGCACTTTCAGGGTAGCTGGTCTCAGTCCCAAAGAATTAAGATGGACCATATAGTCCAAAACAGTGGGCAAATCAGCAGATTCCGGGGAAATATGCTTCCCAGAACACCATATAGAAAACCTTTTCCATTTGGAATTATAAGTAGCCCTAGTGGAAGGCTTTCTAGAAGCTTTCAAGATTTCGAGAACACCATGAGAAAGTTGTAGATCAGCAAACTCTAACTCCTCAAGAGCCAGGCCTTGAGGTTGAGGGATTTGAGATTCGGATACCAGACTCTCCCCTGGGCACAGGTTAACAGATTGTGGTTCCTGGGGAGACACAGGGGAAGATGGACTGCTAAGGACAGAAGGAGTGGGTACCAGGGCTGCCTGGCCCAGTCTGGAGCAATCAGGATCATCTTGCAGGGCTGAGATCTGATTTTGACTAGCACCTTGAACAGGAGAGGGAAGGGGAAGGCATAGAGAAACTTCCCTTCCCAATCGAGGAGAAAGGCATCCAGGGGGACTGAGCCCAACACTGGGGGCCTGCAACAAAAAAGTGGAAGTTGATGATTGTCTGGGGCTGCAAAAGATCTATCTGAGGGTGCCCCATCTGGCAAAACTATCCACAGTACTGGGGATCCAGTGACCATTCGTGATGGCCCTGGGAAATCCTGCTGAGAGCATCTGCCAGGACATTGTCCTTGCCTGGGAGGTGAACTGCTATAAGGGAAGTGTCTAGGAATAAGCCAGAGACCATAACTTCATCGCTCGGTGCACAAGGTCAAGACCGAAAGTGCCCCTTGTTTGTTGATGTACCACATTGTAGTGGTGTTGTCTGTTCTGACCTGTACCACTTTGTTCTGAACAGATGCAGAAAAAACCTGAAGTGCTAGAAAAACAGCTCTGAGTTCCAACAGATTGATGTGGAACAGAGATTCCTGAGGGGACCACAATCCCTGGGTGGAGAGGTCGCCCATGTGAGCTCCCCATCCCAAGAGGGACGCATCTGTAGTAAGGGTCAAGGAGTGAGATAGAGGGATGAAGGGCACCCCTTATCTCAGATTGCTCTGATCCTGCCACCACTGTAGGGCCTGGATCAGGGTTCGAGTCACTGGGATCAACTTGGATAGGGAATCTCTTCTTTGAGACCAAAAGGCTCTCAAATGGAACTGAATGTCCCTCATCTGAAATCTTGCTCCTTGCACTACAGCTGTGGAAGCAGCCATGTGTCCTAGGAGCTGTAGGAAATGCCTTGTTGGTCGAGAGACCTGCAGAGTAAAGGACGAGGCCAGGGCCACCAGGGTCCTTACCCTTTCTAGGGGAAGGAAGGCTCTGGCTTGCTTTGTGTCCAGTTCTGCACCTATAAAGGTGAGTACCTGGATAGGTTCCAGAACTGACTTTGGAAGATTGAGAAGAAAGCCCAAAGAGGTAAGCAGCTGCTGGGTAACTTGCAGGTGTGATTTGACCTGGTCTGGAGACTGACCCACAATGAGCCAGTCATCTAGGTAGGGAAAGATGGCAATCTTTTGCCTTCTTAAATGAGCAACTGCTACTGCCAGGCATTTTGTGAATACCCTTGGGGCAGAGGTAAGGCCGAAGGGCATTGCTCTGAACTGATAATGGCCTGAGGGCAGTTCGAATCTGAGGTACTTTCGGTGGGAGCTTCTGATAAGAACATGGAAGTAGGCATCCTTGAGGTCCAGGGAAGCTAGCCAGTCCCCTGGCCTTAGGGAGGGTAAAATCATTCCCAGACTCACCATTTTGAATTTTGGTTTTAAAAGGTGCTTGTTCAGATATCTTAGGTTCAGGATGGGCCGCCACTCTCCTGTCTTTTGGGGTAAGGAAGTACCTGAGTACAGACCCTTGCCCTGGTGTAGGGGAGAAACCCTTTCTACAGCTCTGAGAGCCAGGAGGGTTGCGACTTCTGTTTCCAAAGCAAGAGTCTCTAGAGGGTTTGCGGGTGGAAAAGATCTGATTCTCATCTTTGGAAATTTTTTGAAGCTGAGAACCAGACCCTGGCTTACTACTTCCAGGACCCACTTGTCTGATGTTAAAGACTCCCAGTTCTGGACGAAGTAAGCCAGCCTGCCCCCTACAGGTAATGGAGAACCGGCCCTGGGCATCCCATCAGGGTGCCTGTTTGGCAGGGACTTTAGGCTGAGGGGTAGGAGCAGGCCTGCTTGTACCCCATCTGCCTCTCCCTCTAAAGAACCCCCTCTGAACATAAGTGTAACCCCCCTGCAAATGGGGGTTCCCAAAAGACTTCCAGGAGCTTGCTTGAATGCTCCAAGCCTGAATGGTGTTTGGCATTTAAGCCATTTATCAGTGAGTTTTTTAGAGCCTCTGGTACTGTCTCTTTAAGAGCTGTCTGCTTGCAGACATAATTAGTTTGTATGGGGACTGTGTGCTTCTCTGAGTACCACTCGAGCTGCTGCAATTCACTTCATTTTTGCAGTCACTAGGGTGCAAAGGGAACCTATCTGAAAGATGTAACTGTTTGCCAGAAATTATTTAGAGTAATAATGAAATTACAGTTTGTCTAACCTGCTTTCTTTGCAGTCAGAACTGTGTCTGCTAGTTCCCCATTCTAGTTTTGAACTGCTGAACTGGACCAATCAGTGTGGGGTAAGCTAGCTCTAAAATGGTGCCTTGGACGAATCAGAACTTGGACTCATAATCTGAGCCAGCCACAAGAGGATTGTATGGGCAGTGACTCTGGGAGATGTAGTTTAGACTTCAGTGCCTTTTGGACCAACAGCAGCAGTCTATTGTGAGTGACAACCAATCCAGTCAAGAACTGGGAGGAACTCAAAGGAAGTGCCCGGTTTTGTCGGGTTGGAGTTTCAGTTGAGCTTTGGCAGAAGAAGGAAGGAGCCCTGTGCTTTTCAGTGTGCAGTTTTAGTCAAAAACGTGTGTAAGGCCCAGAGTTCCGGTCTGCAGCTTGTGTAACAGCTTGTTAGGACTGAATCCGTCCTGTGAAAAGAATCAAAGGATCTCTGAAGAGTAGAAACGAGGCTCACCCTGTAGAAGACTGGAGGAATTGCTGAAAATTGCCTCGGTCTGTCAGGAACTGAATCTGCTGTGTGTTCTCCGGTATTGTGCAGTAATTGCGATCGATACAGATGCAGCCTGCCTGGTATAGTGCTTCTTTTATATGGATGTGTGAAGAGGTTTGTGTACCTCAAGTGAGCCCTGCTGACATGAAGGACCCTATCTTATTTGGAGGTCGTGAGTACTAATTCAGGGTCGCTCCTGTTGAATTGCCACATTAAATCCAAATGGAATTACTGTACTGCTGACTGTTTAATTCTCCTTTTCTCTCTGTGTGAAAGGGCCCCTACCAGCTGCCACGGTTTGGACTAGCCACTAGGGCTTGGGTACCCAGGGACAGTAACTGATAGGGATAGGCCTGTGCACAGAGCCATAGTAGATTATTAGAGTGATAAGCTAATTAACCTGATTTCCCTGTCCTTGTTATATCCCCCTAAATAAATCAGAGCTGCTTGTTTCAGCAAAGTTATACTGCCTGAGGTATTTGTCTATGTTAATGTACTGTACTGTGATTGTTGCACTGTATCTCATTTCACATGAGGTCCCATTGCCGGAACCAGACCTGGGGGTAAGTGTATACTGTGAAGGTAATTCTGATATATTGTGTGGGCCACTAGTGGGAAGAAAGGGGGGTTGCAGTGTTCCAGAGGGCTGTGACCAAGTTAGTTTAACTATTGCAAACCCTGACCTCTGGGTGGGGCACCCGCCATTGGATCCAGGCCCTCAACCTGTTAGTGGCAAATCAGGCAGGGTAGTAGCCCCTGGGATAGCGCCATCTAGGGGTTACATCTTGAGGCTCACCGCTGGGATTGTGTGTCCTCTAGTGGCCATATTTACGAACCACTGTTAAGAAAAAAATGGGTACCCCGACAGAAGTGGCTGTGCACCGCTGGTGGAGTGGTGTACTGGAGGAGATCGACCCCAAAATGCATGTTATCCTGGACATCCCCTGGTATCAACACGGACACTGTGCAGGGAGTACTTTCCAAGGTGGAAGGTTTACAAAACCCTGTGGTGGTGGGTCGGCATGCTAATCTGCTCACCCACACTTTCCTGGCCCTAGTAGAGTTTAAGGATCCCATAGATAGCTCAAAGTGCCACAGACCATTACCCAGAGGGAGCCCTCACTGCTTGGAGAGTGATAACTAAGGACAGTAAAGACCTGGGGGAATGAGCCCCACCACTATCTGAAACTTTTGAGGAGAAATTTGCTAAATGGTTGCTGGGGAAGGGAAAACTGTGGAGGACTTGAAGAAACTATTCTTGCCACCTGGGGGTGTTCTTCCCCCAACACCTTCTCCCGCTCCAGTGCCCGTAATGGTGGCTGAACCAATGTAGACTCCAATTTCTGCACCTGCCATTAGTCACGACTCTTACCGAAGGTTGAGGATCTTCTCTGGCACCCTCCCCACCCCCCAAGGGGAGGATGACTGGGAGACCTGGATAGACTATGTTGCCCCCCAAGTGCTAGAATGGCAATGCTCGGAAGCCGAAAAGCGAAAGAGGGTTAGTGAGAGCCTCCGAGGTCCTGCCCTGGCTACCATTCATGCTAAACAGGCCAGTAACCCTGAAGTGACTGCACAGACCTATCTTGAGGCCCTGGAGAATGTGTATGGGAGCCCAGATTCTGATGAGGACCTATGGTGGAGAGTAAGAGATGCACAACAGTACCAAGGGGAGTTGTTGTCTGTGTATGTATCTCGGCTGGAAAAATTGTTGCAAGAATGCCTCAGAAAAGGTAGTTTGCCAGCGATTGAACTGGACCGAACCAGGCTGGACAGGATCCTTAAGTCTGCCCCCTTCTCAGAACTGCTGTTGCTTCAGTTATGCCTGGCAGATCGACTGGAATCCCCACCCTCCTATGATGAGTTAATGAGAGAAATTCGAGGAGTTAAGAAAAGACGACCTCGGGAAGGACCTGCACCAATAGCTGCGGCTACGACCCGAGTGACTGAGGATGACCCATCAAGTGAAGTTCAGGGGCAGAGGTTGGCAGTCAATGAGTGCTCTGACAAGGAAAAAGATATGCCACAATGGGGCGAACTGTTGAGAGAGATCCGGGAATTCAAAAACAGTCCCTTTAAGAAGGCCACACCTGCAAGTACGGGCCCTGACCTATATCCGACTGCATCTGCTATGGGGTTGGGGGTACCCACCCATGTATCTCCTGCTGATAACAGCTCCAAACTCAATTCCTTGACCATGGAAGTGGAGAAACGACGAGATGTCTCCAAATGCTTATCACGCCGCAGACAGAGATGGCACCCAGGTTTCCAGTTAGTAATACCCGCCCTGGCTCCCAGTGTGGCGCCGGCCAGCTCAAACTCCAGAAAGTATGTTTTGCTATAATTGTGGGAAAGATGGGCACATGAAAAGGGAATGCCGGTCCCCAAAAGACACTGACAAAGTTGCATATAGGCTACAAGGAGAGCTGGAGAACAAATCAGTGGTTAAGAGGTGCACGAAATGATCCCAGTGAGGGCACCAAAAATGCTAACTCACGTCCTTTTGTGGCAAGGTCAGTTGCCCAGGCCCCCACTATCGCCTCCAGACTGGTCCAGAATAGTGGGTCCTCCATGGAGACCACTGTAAAGGTGAATGGAGTGTCTACAAGAGCTGTATTAGACAGTGGCTCCAGTGACAATTATGTTCCAAGATTGGTATCAGAAGCATTTGTCAGATGTACCCTTACAACCATTAGAAGGACTGCATGTATGGGGTTAAGTGAGAAGGCCTACCCTATTCGGGTATATCCGAATTTGGCTGTCTTTCCCCACCTCCGTGGCTGGAGTGGCCGAACAAGTAGAGACCCTAGCCTTAGTGTGTCCCCCCACTGGACTGTATGATGGTGTCCCTTTGTTGATTGGAACAAATGCTCATATGTTCGGAAGGCTGGCACAGTTGTGTTATGAAAACAGGGTCAAAGACTAGTAGAGCTTTAAGAGTTCCGGCTTTAATTAAGAAGGCCTATGAGGCACAGAGAGATGCTGGAAAAATAGAACCAGAGGAACCGGTGGAATTGTATGGAAGAAGGATCCTGAGTCTCTGATCCTGGCGCCAAATGCCCAGTGTACCTTACAGGAGAGGTCCGTATCAGAAAGGATGTTAAGAATAAAATATTAATGTTGGATGCACCAGGCGATGGAAAATTGCCAGAGGGACTGCTGGTCAAGCCTAGTATTTTGCCCGCTAGAGCCCATGCTTATGCCAGAAGGGTAATGGTCCAAGTTCATAATGTGTCTGAAAGAGACATTCGAGTAAATAGAGGTTGCATCCTGGCTAATGTGCATTGTGCAGACACTGCAGTGCTACCCAGCAGCAAGAGTTCAAGGAAGAATGACAGAGTAACGCCTGACTTGTTTGATTTCGGCGACTCCCCGCTGCCAGCTGAATGGAAAGTGAGGATCAGTGAGAAGCTTGCCCAGAGAGACCAGGTGTTTTCTTTAAAGGAATGGGACGAGGATGCGTGCAAGGAGCTGAGCACAATATCCGCTGCATGACGAAAGACCATTTTGTGAGAGGTCTCACGCCTGGCACCTGCTGACATAGATGATGTGAGACGGCATCTGCAAGAGATGTTAGCTGCTGGTGTAATACAAGAATCCAGACGCCTTATGCTTCCCCATTGTGGTAGTGAGGAAAAAGAATGGAACAGTAAGGATGTGTGTGATTATCGCACCTAAACCGGGCGGACTATCCTGATCAGTACACAATGCCCGCATTCAGGATGCTTTGGACTGCCTAAACGGAGCAAGTGGTTCTCTGTGCTGGATCTCCGCAGTGGGTACTATCAGATCCCGATGGCCCTAGAGGACCGTGAAAAGACAGCCTTTATCTGTCCGCTTGGCTATAGAATTCATGAGGATGCCTCAAGGATTTCAGGTGCCCCAGCCACTTTTCAACGATTGATGGAGCGTGCAGTGGGGACATGAACTTACTAGAGTGCCTGGTATACCTAGATGATGTTATTGTGTTTGGCAGCTCACTGGAGGAACATGAGAGCAGATTATTTAAGGTATTGGACCGACTGGAGGACTTTGGCCTTAAACTGTCCATTGATAAGTGTCAATTCTCAAACATCAGTAAAGTATGTGGGACACATAGTATCCACTGAGGGAATAGAGACCGACCAAGTAAAGTTGAGGCCTTGACCACCTGGCGCAGCCCAAAAATCTAAAGAACTGCAAAGATTCCTGGGATTCTGTGGTTATTATCGGCGCCTATCAAGGACTATTCAAGAGTGATCCACCCTTTACTTAACCTTACTCAAGGGTATCCCCAACCCACAAAAATACCAAAAGTCAGCTCTCAAGACTGAAAGAGTGTATTTTCATCCGAGTGAAGTATTTGGGGCCCGCTGGACTCCTGATTGTGAGACTGCTTTTCATGAGATCATTTATCAACTTACCCATGCTCCAGTGCTGGCCTATGCCGATCCAAGAAAACCTTATGTCCTGCACACTGATGCTAGCTTGCAAGGGTTGGGGGCTGTGTTGTACCAAGAGCACGAGAATGGCCTGAGACCAGTGGCCTTTGCCGTAGAAGTCTGACCCCATCTGAAAAGAACTATCCTGTACATAAGTTAGGTTTCTAGCTTGAAGTGGGCTATTGTTGACCAATTCCATGAGTACTTGTATGGGGCTAAAATACTAGTAAAAACTGACAATAATCCTTTAACCTATGTGCAGACCTCAGCTAAGTTGGATACTGGCCATAGGTGGCTTTCTGCATTATCTACATACCACTTATGCTCTCTCAATACCGAGCAGGTCTGAACCACATAGATGCTGATGCCTCTCCAGGAGGCCTGTTCCCAGAATGATTGGGTCCGATTGGCAGAACCTGACATTCGGCACTCTGCCGGAAGTTTGACAGGGAGGAACAAATGTCCACGGACGCAGTGGACTGCATGGTGGATTGCTTGGGACCCTCTGAGAATTGCATACCTGCGCTTATTGCCACTTTTCTGCAATAGACATTGGTGCACTGCCTCAGCTGGACAATGACAGTATTGGCGGGCTCAATCAGCGATCCCATGATCAAAGCAGCTTTAGAAGCCCTCTATGCAGGAAAAGATGTGTCCAAATTACGCTCCACTGATTTGAGAACTGCACTGTTATACAAAGAAGGTCCTAAATTGAATTTGATCAATAAACTGTTATACAGAGAAACAGTAGACAGAGGGGGACAAGTAGACAAACAACAACTAGTGCTGCCCACTGCCTTCGAGACTCAGTATTGAGGTCCTTGCACAACCATGGGGCACCTTTGGTATAGACAGAACACTTGACTTGGTGAGATCCAGATTCTATTGGCCTAGATGAGGGGCTGATGTGGAGCAACACATTCGAACTTGTAGTCGCTGCTTACAGAGGAAAGCTTTGCCCCAGAGGGCTGCCCCCCTTGTTAACATAACCACCAGTGCACCCATGGAGCTGGTCTGTATTGATTTTCTAAGTTTGGAGTCAGATCAAAGAAATATCAGTAATGTGCTGGTGGTCACTGACCATTTCACGAGATATGCCCAAGCTTTCCCCACCAAAGACCAGAAAGCATCCACTGTAGCCAAAGTACTTGTAGAAAACTTTTTTGTTCACTATGGGGCTCCACAAAGAATCCATTCTGATCAAGGGAAAGACTTTGAGAGTCGCCTGATCAAAGAGATGCTTTCTCTGTGGGGAGTGCGAAAGTCCAGAACCACTCCTTACCACCCCCAGGGGGACCCACAGCCTGAACGTTTCAACCTGACTTTGCTAGATATGCTAGCACCCTGCACCCAAAGGACAAGCCTAGATGGAGCCAACAAATTAGCACCCTGGTACATGCTTATAACTGCACCAAAGTGATGCCACTGGATTCTCCCCTACCACCTGATGTTTGGAAGAGAAGCTCGACTACCAGTAGATGTGTGTTTTGGGGTCTCTCCTGATGGGGTTCAAGCTGACAACTATTTACAGTATGTGCAAAAGTTAAAGGCCCAGCTAACTCATGCGTACCAACTGGCTCAAACCATGGCTGCCAAAAGAAATCTGGCCAACAAAGAAAGGTATGATAAAAAGGTGAAAGCACAGGAACTCCAGGAGGGAGATCAGGTATTGCTAAGAAATCTGGGACTGCATGGCAAGCACAAGATTGCTGACAGATGGCACCATCTCCCTCACATTGTAGTGGGCAAACTAGATGATCTGCCAGTGTACAAAGTAAGGCCTGAGAATAATTCAAAGATGTAAAAACAATGCATAGAAATCATTTACTGCCCATTGGACAAATCTTAATTGAGTCTGAGCCCCTAGAAGATGCCCTCTGGACCAGTGACTAGAGCTGCTGCTAAGAAAAGATCAAGAAAGTCTGCACCTACAGAAGCAAAGTTAAAGTGTTCCCTCCACAAGTCCCAGTTGAGCATGACTGTCAGTCCATATCGGAAGAAAGTGAGAGTGACTTTGAATACTATCCTTCTTACGAACTGAGTCAATTGTTTGGGCAATCCCTAGTCAATACTGGAGACAAAGCTGGGCCTTCTGGACTGTCTAAGCCAGCTTCATCCCTGGAGCCAATGCTCCCAGAAAGTGAAGTGCAAAGCATCAGATCAGATGAAATGGAATCATTGTGCATGGTTGAACTGTTTGAGCTTTCAGGGGAGGAAAATGATAGATTTGGGCAGACTGGTGATACACCCGAACAAGAAGAGTATTTTGAGTGCCCTGACAGTCCACTGCCAGTGTCCGAAAGCTCTCCATGCGAGCCAAATGTTGTGGACTCAGAAACTGTAACTCCTGGAGCTGAAAGTGCCCCAAGTTCTAGCCTCTACCCCATGGAGACTCCCTGACAAGTGAGGACAATGCTGAAAATGAGGCTCAGAGTGCAGAGACTATAACAGTTCCCCTAGAAAGACTGGTCAAGCTGTAAAGCCTGTGGTGCACCTCAGTTATGATTCACTTGGGAGGCCTGTGGACTTGCCTCTCAATGTTGTCCATAAAGGAGTGTATGTGTCCCTGAGTTCATTGCCCAAACTGAGCATCAGTGCCAACTCAAGTTACTTGTGTTGCCCTCTAGTATGGTGCCCTTGCCCCATCCAGCCCCAAGGTAACTGATAGGAAGGGCCCCCTCTCTTCAGGTTTCATGTACAAGAGGTAATAACTTGAGTTATGGTACAATGTGTATGTAATACTGTGTAAAGAGTGATGTACTGTAATGTTTCAGAAATGTGTTCTTGGTAAAATGATATATTGACTGATGATTACATGTGCGAGCCTAATGCAAATGTATATGGTTGCAGTTGAAACTTATGGGGGTACTTGCTTGACGCAGACGTCAAGCTTTCCCAGGCCAGGAAGGGTGTAACCCCCCTGCAAATGGGGATTCCCAAAAGACTTCCAGGAGCTTGCTTTGAATGCTCCAAGCCTGAATGGTGTTTGGCATTTAAGCCATTTATCAGTGAGTGTTTTAGAGCCTCTGGTACTGTCTCTTTAAGAGCTGTCTGCTTGCAGACATAATTAGTTGTATGGGGGACTGTGTGCTTCTCTGAGGTACCACTCGAGCTGCTGCAATTCACTTCATTTTTGCAGTCACTAGGTGCAAAGGAACCTGTCTGAAAGATGTAACTGTTTGCCAGAAATTATTTAGAGTAATAATGAAATTACAGTTTGTCTAACCTGCTTTCTTTGCAGTCAGAACTGTGTCTGCTAGTTCCCCATTCTAGTTTTGAACTGCTGAACTGGACCAATCAGTGTGGGGTAAGCTAGCTCTAAAATGGTGCCTTGGACGAATCAGAACTTGACTCATAATCTGAGCCAGCCACAAGAGGATTGTATGGGCAGTGACTCTGGGAGATGTAGTTTAGACTTCAGTGCCTTTTTGGACCAACAGCAGCAGTCTATTGTGAGTGACAGCCAATCCAGTCAAGAACTGGGAGGAACTCAAAGAAGTGACCGGTTTTGTCGGTTGGAGTTTCAGTTGAGCTTTGGCAGTGAAGAAGGAAGGAGCCCTGTGTTTTCAGTGTGCAGTTTAGTCAAAAAAGCGTGTGTAGGCCCAGAGTTCCGGTCTGCAGCTTGTGTAACAGCTTGTTAGGACTAGATCCGTCCTGTGAAAAGAATCAAAGGATCTCTGAAGAGTAGAAGCCAGGCTCACCCTGTAGAAGACTGGAGGAATTGCTGAAAATTGCACTCAGTCTGTCAGGAACTGAATCTGCTGTGTGTTCTCCGGGTATTGTGCAGTAGTGCGATCGGGATACAGATGCAGCCTGCCTGGTATAGTGCTTTCTTTTATATGGATGTGTGAAGAGGTTTGTGTCCCTCAAGAGCCCTGCTGACATTGAAGGACCCTATCTTATTTGGAGGTCGTGAGTACTAATTCAGGTCGCTCCTGTTGAATTGCCACATTAAATCCAAATGGAATTACTGTACTGCTGACTGTTTAATTCTCCTTTTCTCTGTGTGAAAGGGCCCTACCAGCTGCCACGGTTTGGACTAGCCACTGGGCTTGGGTACCCAGGGACAGTAACTGATAGGGATAGGCCTGTGCACAGAGCCATAAATAGATTATTAGAGTGATAAGCTAATTAACCTGATTTCCCCTGTCCTTGTTATATCCCCTAAATAAATCAGAGCTGCTTGTTTCAGCAAAGTTATACTGCCTGAGGTATTTGTCTATGTTAAAGTACTGTACTGTGATTGTTGCACTGTATCTCATTTCACAGGAGGTCCCGTGTGTCGAACCAGACCTGGGGGTAAGTGTATACTGTGAAGGTAATTCTGATATTGTGTGGGCCACTAGTGGGAAGAAAGGGGTTGCAGTGTCCCAGAGGCTGTGACCAAGTTAGTTTAACTATTGCAAACCCTGACCTCTGGGTGGAGGCACCCGCCATTGGATCCAAGCCCCTCAACCTGTTAGTGGCAAATCAGGCAGGGGTAGTAGCCCCTGGGATAGCGCCATCTAGGGGTTACATAAGCTGAAGAGGAGGCCTGGGTTTGGTAAAAAGGCCTGTGAAAAGGCCTGCCTCTACCCTTGGGGGGCTGCCTCTGAGGAGTGGTTTGCCGTTCCTTGGCTTGTGCACTCCTATAAGTGGTTCTATATTCATCCATTTTCTTCATATAATTCTCTGTCTGCTTCCCAAACAGAGAATTTCCCACCACAGGAAAATCCATAGCCTTAGCCTGGGTATCCTGTGACAAAGTAGTACACCTGAGCCAAGCCAATCTACAAAAAGCCACAGATGTAGCCATGACTCTAGAGGATACATCATTAGAATCCACTGCAGCATGGAATTGCACCTTAGATGCCTCAATACCATCAGCAGCCACCTGCTCCAGCTCCTTGGCAACCTGGCCAGGGGCCTGTTTGGCTAAAGCCATGACAGTATCCCATCTAGATTTTTGGTATCTTGCCACATAAGCCATATAATTAGCTTGTCTGAGTCCCAAGGACGCTGCCATATATTGTTTTTTAGCCATGGCATCAATCTTCCTGGAGTCCTTGTCAGGAGGATGTGAAGCCAGGGAATATTAGCTTATCACAGGCTGCAGCCTGAACTACCCAACATGGCTGCATTGCTGTGAAAGAAATTCTGTATCAGGATTCGATAAAGTGTACCTCCTGTCCATCTTTTATCCACAGGAGGCACAGAATTAGGAGCTTTTAAAATTTTTATTGTTTGTTTCCTAAAGGATTTATGTAAAGGAATAGACAATCTCCTGGACTCTGGGATATCCATCATCTCTACAAAGTCAGGCTCCTCTTGCTCATCCACAGCTTCCTCCAAAGGAAGCTGGAGGGTTTCAGCAACTTTTTTATAAAACAGAAAATGAGAAGGGGACTCAGCAAGCCTAGGAGGAGATTCCCCTAAAGGTCTGTCTGGGGAGATGTCCGGTTTAATGGGTACATCCAGACTTTCAAATTCACATTCACACTGTTCATAATCATCCTCCCCCTCCTCTGGTTCATAAAACTCCTCTATATCATATTCTTGAACCGGTGGAACCGACCGAACCGACCTCTTGCCAGATAGTGGCGGTTCGGATGGAACCGGGGAAAGTGACTGGACAATTTGGATTGCCCTGGCTATCTTTGCAGCAGTTGGAGAAGGGATTTTTGACTCCACACCTGCTGATTTTCTAGTTCTCTTTGCTGGAACTGGCTCCTCAGAGTCAGCTTTCACGTTGCCGAGGAAGTCTGGCCCTGGTCAGAGGGCACTCCCTCGATTCGGTTGGCACGAACCGGGCTGTGCCATCGGGTCAGCGGACTTTTTGGCCTCTCGTTCCCTGAGCCTACCAACTCTCTTATCTAGGGTAGCTGCAGGGAAATTCTTGCAAATCTGGCAGTCTGCATTGAGGTGGTCAAACCCCAGACAATAAACACATGTGGTGTGTGGATCAGCCTTGGCAAAGGCTTCCCCACAGACACTACAGTGTTGAAACTCAGTGGGCCCGGTTTTTCTTTTGGGTTTCTCAGACATAATGCCAGCCTAACCAAAAACTTGCCCTTTTTTTCGGCAGTGCCAGGCAAGACACCCTTATCGGTTCCCAACCGTGTCACGGGTCGTGGAAAAAACCGTAATGAAATCCGTTTTTTTTAGAACTGATAAGAACCGGGAACCACACTCTAAATGCTTCAGAATAAAGTTTCCACACAACCTGATCGGTTCAAACCGAACCGATAAACATTTACTAGTTCCACACAGAAATAAACCTATCTATTACTTACAATACCATAGACAGAGCTTGAACCGATCGGTTTGCGGTTAAAATAATGATAATCGCGGTTGAATTTAACCGAGAAAAAACTCTTTAAACCGAGAAAATGAACCGAGCAGAAGGAGGAATCTCCGGAGCGACTGTTCAGTGAGGCGGAGTAAAGAATCTGACAGTTTCGGTTTGAAATATCCCAGACAGAGCTTCTCTAACCGAGCTCGCGCTCTAAGTTCCATGCCCTGCATGGAAGTTAACTCTTTTCACCTCCGGAGCAGTTCTAATGGTGTGACAAACTGCAATAGTCATAATATAGCAAGACTTCATGTTGTTTGAAGGTGTCAATAACCCGAGGATTATCATGGATCTTCTTGATCTAATGAAGTCTCAGGACCATCTCTGGTACCGTGCTAAGACATCTGGTACTCAGGCCAACATCCAGGCTTACAAAACAGTGAGAAATGCCTGCACTAAAGACATTTGCTTCAAGAAAGCCATCTACTATAGGAACGCCCTAGTCAGCATGTGGAAAGATGGAAAGAAATTCTGGAGCAACATTGCTGAAGTTACAGGGAAAGACCTCAAAGTAGCACCCCCAATGCTCAACATTGATGGTACTATCACATTGGACCAAGAAACCATGGCAAACACTTTTAGCGTTACCTTCACAGACCTAAGTCATGGGCTACCCTCCAATTTCTTTGATCCCTTCTCGGACGCAATACTCTCAGATAACACAGGAATGACTCAGTGGCACCCGTTCTTTTATTGTAAAGCAATCTCCAGGAGTCTAGTTAAAAAGCACCTACTTAAAGGGCTTGGGAGGTCCGGATTCAGTGAAGATTCCCTAGACCTGAAACTGCTCACTCCCACCATTGACAAAGTCCTGTCCCCACTCACCAAAATCCTAAAGTGCTCCCTCATGCTATCACAGTTCCCCCTAAAATGGAAATCCGCTATGGTGATCCCAATTCACAAATCCAGTGACAAGACTCTTACTAGCAACTACAGGCCAATCTCCATCCTCCCCCCCCCCAAAAGCTTTGTAATGGATAGTGGCTGACCAACTGGTTGAGTACCTGAAAAAATACAGTCTGCAATGTCCCCAGCAGCAGTATTCGGGAAGGGAACAGTACCTCCACTGCTCTCCTTGAGTTCACCTCCTACATCCGCAATGTTCTTGATCTCAGACAATTGGTCAGTGCCACATTTATAAACCTGACAAAAGCATTTGACACCGTGAACCACGCCTTGCTGATCGAACAACTATCTCTGCTAGGAATCTCAACAGATACCACCTGCTGGTTTCAAAACTACCTCAGTGACCGCATCCAACAGATCAGAATTGGTGAATCCCTATCTACCTGCGTACTGGTCCGCTCAGGAGTCCCGCAAGGATCCATCTTGGGTCCCTTGCTTTTCAGCATATTTTTAAACAATCTCCCAGCCTCCTGCCATGAAAGAATCCTACTCTATGTGGACAATGCAGTAATCTACACCAGCAACCCTGATCCCTCCCTCCTACAGCTTCAGCTGCAGACTAGTTTAGTGGAAGTTTAGGCCTGGTTCAAATCACACAAACTCATCCTAAATTATGAAAAAACTAAAACAATGTTGTTCCATGGATCCCACAACAGACATAAAGACCAGGAACTAACAATCAACAACAGCACCAGCATAACTCTTGAACAGGTGTATCTTTTTAAAATAGCTGGGTGTGACCCTTGACTGCACTCTCGCATACACCAAACATACTGATAACGTTGCCAAAGCTGCGAATACCCATATAGGGCTCCTTTATAAGCATGAACTCCGCCTATGCACCCTGAAACTTGTGCTCTTCCTCTTGCTGCTATCAGGGACTGTTCACCCTAACCCCGGACCAAACACCTTCAACCAAAACAAAGCAACAGGCACTCTCTCAATCATGTGCCTGAACATCTGCAGTTTACTTCCTAAGCTTGATACACTGCAAGCCTTTACCACCAAACACAACCCGGATATTCTGTCAGTAGTTGAAACTTGGCTCACCCTAAAGATTCCTGACCAGGAAATCACCCTTCCTGGCTACAATGTCTTCCGGGTTGATCGTAAGTCCAAAAGAGGTGGAGGGTGTGCCTTATATGTGAAAGACACTTTCCAAGGACACCCCATTGATTCCAATCTTCCAGCAGACCTTAGCAGTGTTCTCCCCTCTGACTTCTTCCAAGATGCATCAACTCCCACCCCAACTCCTCCACCCATGCCTGTCACCCACCTTTCTATTTTAAAGTACTAAAGAAACATCAAGTCTGAAACTACATTGCCAAAGCCATCAGCAAATCTAGAACAAGCAATGACACACTTGACCTCAAGCTACTGGCCCTAGTGCTTGACGAGGTACTTGGGCTCCTCACCAAGATCTTTAATCTCTCTATTTCCCTTAGCCAGTTCCCAGACAAATGGAAAATGGCCACTGTTTCCCCGATTCACAAAAGTGGTGATAAGACTGACCATGCAAACTTCCGCCCTATCTCTATTCTGCCTCCCCTGTCGAAGGCACTGGAACGTATAGTAGTGGAACAACTTTCTGAGCATCTGGACAATTATAATATTCTCTTTAAACAGCAACATGGCTTTAGAAAAGGTCATAGTACATCCTCTGCCTTACTCGAATTCACCGGCTCCATTGACAGCTCCCTCGACAACAGACAACTAACTGGTGCTATTTTCATCGACCCGACCAAAGCCTTCGATACTGTCCACCACTCCCTCCTGCTGAGCCAACTAAAAAATGCTGGTCTCTCCAATGATTCAATCTCTTGGTTCAAAAGCTATGTTGAAAACCGCTCCCAACATGTAAATTTTATTTATTTTTGATTTATTTAGCTTTTGTTAACTGGGTAAGTGCACTAGCCATAAAATGACTATTTTCACAATCTGGGAGAGTACAGACATGCAGAAACTTAACAGGATAACAATTTATAAGTGCTTTACATACAGTGAGTTAAAGAGGATACAATATATCGGAACATACAAAGTAAAGCGCTTTACATACAATGAGTTAAAGTGGTGGATAAACTATATCAGAGACATACAGAGTAGACCATTCATAAGTTCATAGGTGCCTACCTATGCAATGAATAGAGAGGACCTTGGACAATAAATTATCAGGTGACATATATAAACAGAACAAGGTACACAAAAAACAGGTAATGCAACAGGAAGAAATAACCATTGAGAGCCACGGGGTGTCATTATGAAAAAGGTCGGTAAGTGAGGAAAAGGGGAGCAAGCCATGAAATTAGATTATATGAGTATATGTAAGTGTAAGGGAGATGCCTGTAATGCAAGATTGTATATGGGCAGGGAAAGGGAGCCGGGACAGGCTGAGGCAGTAAGAGGGTTATATAGAGGTGCGGAAATACTATTGTATGGCCAGAGACATCAGTCATTAGGTAGGGTGAAAGCAGGAACAGGTATCAGCAATCAGCAGATTTGAGCGCAGTTTTCTTTTAAAGCATGTGTGGGAGCTAGAAAGTCTAATGTCGAGGGGGAAGGGAATTCCACAGCTGTGGAGCCGCATGCTCATATGCAACAGTTCCTTTCCTAGTGCGGCACCTCTGCAAATTCAGAAAGGATTTATCAGCTGATCATAGACCATGGAGTGTGTCCTGAGGAACAAGCATAGCTGCAAGACACCTAGGCATTTGATTTCAAATTATCGAATCAATAAGGGAGCCAAGGTAGTATTTCCTACTAGCTAATGGAGAGAGCCAACCAAGATCATTATAAAGTTGACAGTGGTGTTTAAGCCGAGGAGCAGAAGAGGCATAGCTACATATGTTGTTATATGTAATATCCCATCTGAGTAGGTCAGTTTTATGAGCAGCCCTAAATAAGGGAGCCCCATAGGTTAAGATGGGGAGCAGAATCCCCCTCGCAATGGCTATTTTAGCCGATGGCATGAGCATATAACTAGTCTTATATGCAACACCCAGTTTGGAGTTGACAGCTCTGCAAACAGACTGTACATGAAGACTAAGATCAAGAGATTGATCTAGCAGGATGCCCAGATACTTGAAAGAGGTCACACATTCCAGTAATTGACCTTCTAAGTCCTGCACCGTCAGTGCTGTTGTGCAAGCCTGGAGCTTTGGGGCCGATCCAAGCAGCATGGCTTTAGTTTTGCTAGTGTTGACAGCCAGTTTGTGGTCGTATAGCCAGTTTTGGATATTGTTAAAGTCAGAGGAAAGTGTTGTATTGATAGTGTTTATATTAGTAGAACTTGTATAGATGACAAGATCATCAGCATATAGAATAGCAGAGCAGGATTTTAGAGCAGCTCCAATGTTATTTATATAAAGAGAGAGAATAGGAGGGGCCCTAGGATGGAGCCCTGAGGTACACCAGTGTTAATGGTGGTACTGTTCGATAGAGAGGAATTAAATTTCACCACTTGAGTTCTATTTGTCAGGTAGCTTTCGTACCAGTCAACAACAGAGGAGGAGAAATACAGGTGTCGAAGCAAAGAGAGAAGCAAAGTGTGATCAACAAGGTCAAAAGCCTCTGTGAGGTCAATAAAGACAGCCCCAGTCAGATTGCCAGTATCCATTTTTGAAAGAGTATCTGTGGTGAATTTAAGGAGTGCAGTCGTTGTGCTATGTCCTTTCCTGAAGCCATGTTGGGTATCCGAGAGCAGACTGTGCTTAAGTAGATAGTCAGTTGTCTGAGTTACGACAATTTTCTCCAGGATTTTGCTCAGTACTGAGAGTATGGCAATTGGTCTGTAGGTCATGACAACCTTAGGATCCCCTTTTTTTAAGTACAGGTGTGATCCGAGCAGCTTTCCAGAGGTCAGGGACCATTCCACCTGAAAGTGATAACGTATAAATTTTGGCCAGCGGTACTGCAATAAGGGGAGCTGCAAGTTTCAAGAGAGACTCCAGGGAGTCTGAGCCAGAGCTGGTATGATCAGAGATGGACCTCAGGAGCTTCAGGACTTCCTTTCTAGACACAGCCTTAAAATAGAATGGAGGAGTATAAGGAGGCACAGGGGACAACACTTCCAGCTTATCCAGACAGATTCCTGATGAGGAATGGGAGGACACTGCAGTGGGATTGAAGGAAGAGGTATATTGGAAGAGATCAGAGAAATGCAGGTTAAAAGAATTAGCTATGGTTTGTGAGTCATTGCAATGCACATCATTTATCAGCATATCACCAGGGGTAGTTGACTGTGAGGATCCTAGGAAGGATTTCATGTGTGACCAGAATTTTCTGGGATCATTGGCCGAGTTAATCAGTAGGTCTTTACAGTACTTGCTCTTAGCAGCTCTGACTTGTCTTTTACATAAATTCCATAGCATACGGTGAGCGTTGAAATCTGTTTGCTGGCCTGTTATTTTTGTAGCGCTTCCAGAGTTTATCTCTAAGGCGCAAACTTTTGAGCAAGTCTTTGTTTAGCCATCTTGTCTGTTTACCCCTCACTCTCCGGGTAATCTTTAATGCATGTTTACATTGAACCATAAGGAATTTAGTGATGAAGAGCTTAAGAGCATCCTGAGAACAGTGTGATAGATAGATCTCCGACCAATCAATTCTGGAGACGTCATATAGAAACACCTCTTGGTTTAGGTGAGCAAAGTTTGTGAGAGTGATGAGATGTGGTGGAGGAGATGGAGGTGCCCCCAAGGACAGGATGCAGAAAATAGGAGAGTGGTCAGTTAAGGCATCAGCAAGAGTACCAGCGGCTGAGATATGTTCGATCCGGTTTACCAGCACCCAATACATTAGTGTGCCTAGTGGTGATGAAGAGACTTCTAGTTGGCACTGTTACCATCTGATGCAGGTTGTAGCTATGAGTCAGAGACTGAAGAGAACTGAGAGCTGCCCCAAGCCAGTTTAAATTTAGGTCCCCTAAGATGACAACCTCATTATGATTAAAATTCTAAGAGGTATTTTCCAACAGGTACTCTAGACCCACAATCCCTCCCGCTGGGGGGTTATATGCAC
Organism: Neoceratodus forsteri; assembly: GCA_016271365.2. NCBI lineage: Eukaryota > Metazoa > Chordata > Ceratodontiformes > Ceratodontidae > Neoceratodus > Neoceratodus forsteri. The sequence continues at coordinate 1,739,022,918 of CM057449.1, forward strand.
AGACAACATGCAGTTTCTTGGCTCCTAACGCAAGGGTAGCATGAAAGTATTCACATACCGATTGAGCATCCAGGATAGCGAGAAGAGAGACAGTCAGATTATTTTTGTAGTACAGAGCAACTCTACCACCACATTTGTTCGATTTCCTATCCCTTCAAATAATAGAGTAATTTGGCAGGGAGCAGAGGGAGTCAGTAACCGATGGTTTTAGCCAGGTCTCAGTGAGACAGAGGATACCAGGATTGTACAGTTTGATCTATGACTCCAGTTCCACGAAGTGACACATCAAACTTCTTATATTCAAGTGTGCAATTAACAGCCCATGTTTGGACATACTATGTATGTCATCTGCTGAGAAGTAAGCATCTAGTGGCCCAGGATTTGTCTCTATATCCCCAGATAGCAGAATGGCAATGATGACAAGGAACCACAGCCCCACATTTGGAAAAGGATGGGGTAACACAGACTTGTTCCGTAGTTTCCTAAACATATACATAGAAACATAGAAACATAGAAGTTGACGGCAGATAAGGACCGCAAGGCCCATCCAGTCTGCCCATTTCTTTTTCTACCTTATAAATGTGCCATTGGCCTTTGCTCTGTCAGTGGCCTATCTATTCATAGTCATTTGTATTGCTCCCTTATGCCTATCCCATGCCTGTTTGAAGCCCTGCACTGTATTCATAGCCACCACTTCTTGTGGTAAGCCATTCCATGCATCCACCACCCTTTCTGTGAAAAGAATTTCCTCACATTCCCCTTAATCGGCTTCCTCTAATCTCATGCTGTGTCCTCTTGTCCTGCTATTTTCTTATATTTAAACATGTTAGACTCTTTCACCTTGTTTATGCCCTTAAGGTGTTTGAATGCCTCGATCATATCACTCTCTCCCTCCTTTGCTCAAGGGTATATATATTGAGCTCTGTTAATCTGTCCTCATATGTCTTCTGATGCAGTCCCTGCACCATTTGGTTGCCCTTCTCTGGACTGCCTCAATTTGGTTAATGTCCTTGTGAAGGTGTGGCCTACAATACTGCACGCAGTACTCCAGATGGGGCCTAACCAGTGTCTTGTACAGAGGGATTATTACCTCCCTCTTACGACTTGTGATACCCCTACTAATACACCCTAACACCCCCCTAGCCTTACCTACTGCTTTAGAGGTCTGCTTGGATGATTTTAGGTCATCAGTGATGATGATGCCCAAGTCTCTTTCTTCCTTTGTGACTGCTAGCAACTCCCCTCCCAGCCTATAGGTGCTTCAGGGTTTCTCTTCCCTATGTGCATGATTTTGCACTTCTTTGCATTAAATCCCAGTTGCCACTCTTCTGACCATTCTGCTAGTTTATCCAGATCTCTTCTCATTCTGCCCACCCCATCTGGATCATCTACTCTGTTGCAGATCTTGGTGTCATCTGCAAACAGACAAGCCTTACCCTCTAGACCATCTGCAAGGTCACTAATGAAGATGTTGAAGAGGACTGGCCCCAGGACTGATCCCTGAGGTACCCCACTTGTGACTTGCATCTCTTCTGACTGTATACCATTTACCACTACTCTCTGTTTTCTGCCCGTCAACCAGTTTGCCACCCAGTTGACCAACTTCTGACCCACCCGAGCCTACCCAGCTTATTTATCAATCTTCTATGTGGAACAGTGTCAAAAGCTTTGCTGAAGTCAAGGTAGGCGACATCAACTGCTCCCCCTTGGTCCACCACTCTGGTTACCCAGTCAAAGAAATCTATGAGATTAGTTTGACAGGACCTTCCTTTTGTAAACCCATGCTGTCTTGGATCCTGTGCCCCTATGGAGTCCAGGTGTTGCACTATCCTTTCCTTAAGGGTGCCTCCATAATCTTGCCCACTACTGAGGTAAGACGGACGTCTGAGTTCCCCGCCTCATCCCTGCTACCACTCTTGTGGGCGGGATCACATGAGCCCTTTTCCAGTCTTCTGGGACCTCTCCTGTGCTCAGAGACTCACTAAACAATTCTGCTAATGGCTCTGCTAGTTCCTCCTTTAGCTCCTTAAGTACCCTGGGATGTATGCCATCAGGTCCCATTGCCTTATCCACCCCAGGCTTAGCAAGCTCTTGTAGGACCCTTTCTTTGTGAAGGGAGTAGTGCTCACCTCCCTCCCCTGTGTCCATGATGCTGAGCTGTAGGCCCTGCCCTACCTTCTCTTCAGTAAATACTGAGCAAAGTATCTATTTAGGATAGATGCCTTTACAGGGTCCTCCTCCTCACATGCTCCCTTTTCTCCATTAAGCTTAGCAATACCCCCTCTGGACTTTCTCCTTTCACTAATGTATCTGTAGAAAGTCTTGTCACCTTCTTTTACTGTTCGTGCTAGTGTTTCCTCAGTTTGGGACTTTGCCTGCCTTACTGCCTTACCTGCTTCCCTTAGGGCAGTTTGGTATGCCTCCCTATCTTCATCCCGCTGTGTTCCCTTATATTTCCTGAAGGCCAGCCTTTTGGCTCTGACCTTTTCTGCTACTGTATTTGAGAACCAAAGTGGTTTCCTTCTTCTTTTGCACTTCCTTTTCTGTCTAACACAATGGGATGTTGCTTCAAGTATTGCATCCTTAATGCTTGCCCACTTTGCCTGTACCCCCTCACCTGTGTTTCTTTTTGCCAGGGCTAGCTTAACTCTGTTGGCCATCTTATTTAAGTCAGCTCCTCTGAAGTCCCATATTTTTGCCTTGGAATGGGATGATTTAGATGTAGTAGCCATATAGAGAGAATGGTAGGGACAGTGCTTTTGGTAGAGAAGAAGATTAGTTTGTAGTATCCTTGCATTATTAAAATAAGGTTGGAGAAAGTAAAATCATAGTGCTCGGTCCTAGATTTATTTGCGCCATCCTCATTCCATAAGGATAGTGTAATGCTGTCAAGGCAAAGTAGGACAAGAAAAATTACGAGGGCAACCCCCAGACAGCTGTTGGACATGGTGTGACTGTTGGTACAACAGTGGTTGAACTCATGACAGAGGTCACCCAGGATCACAGCTAGGTAGGGATTGACAAGAGGCTTTGGCTATGCAAGACCTTGCAGGCATACACTCCCCATCCCCATTACATTGAAAGCCTGGGGCACACCTACTCACGTACAAGTGCAGGATGTGAAATCATTTTGTCCTTGTACGTCCTTTGTTATTTAAAGAGGTTTTTTAAAAGCCCACAAATAGATCCCTTAGCCAGACGAAAATGTGGATTCGAGCAGGACCCAGAGCCACTGGAGTTTGTCAGACCTAGTTGCTTGATTTCTGTTTTGCTTGGGATAGCTTCCAAAAAGTTGATTTTAAACTGAAAATGCAAATATCTTGTGGTGAAGTTTTGTAGAAAATCCAGTCCAGAAGACCTTCACTGATGTAATGAGCAAGAATGGTGTAGTTACTCCAAGCAGAAGATCTTGTAAATCCCAAAAAACTTAGCTACAGACACAGGCAAACACAAACAGCTTCCCACACATCGGGGAGTGCACTCTGATTCCAAACCTGTCCTCTCTGGAGTCCCCCAGGGTTCAGTACTGGGCCCCCTACTCTTCAGCCTGTTCCTTAACACCCCACCGGACTCCTGCACTGAACATATCACCCTGAATGCTGACGATGCAGTAATCTTTGCCACACACCAGGACCCGAAGAAATTGCAAGAAAATCTCCAACTTGGCTTCTCCTCGGTTGAGAATTGGTTCACAAAGCACAAGCTGATCCTTAATCAAAAAAAAAAGAAGGCCATGATCTTCAGCAGCTCCCATAACAAACATAAGCACTTCCAACTCTCCTTTATCACCAGACAAGGTGCCACACTGGAACAAGTCAAAAACTTTAAATACCTCGGGATCGCCCTTGACCTTCACCTCTCCTACACTGCCCACATCGACCATGTCGCCAAAGCTGCCAACCCCCGGCTAGGCCTGCTATTCTATCATAGGAAACACCTGACACCCGACGCCCTCGCTGTCGCTGTCCAGAGCTCCATCATATCCATAATTGATTATGGCATTATCATTTACGGCTCTGCTACAACCACCGCACTCAAACGTGTATCCACCACCCTCAACAAGGCCTGTTGACTTGTCACTAACTCCCAATGCCTAACTCACACCTGTGACCTCTTTTCTCAAACTGGATGGTTGAATCTTACCAATCGAATGAAACACCAAACTTGCATTACTAAGAAAATCTTGCTGGGCCTTGCCCTCCCGGAGTCTGAGCCCTCATACAACCAAAAATCCACACCCGTACCTGCCATACCAGGGGATTGAAACCTCAGCTTCTGCAAATCCCGCATTGCCGCACAACACAAGGCCAAAGATCCTTTGCTTACTGGGCCGCTAGTTGGCTCAACGGTCTTCCCAGTGACATCTCATCCTCACTATCGCTCAGCACTTTTAAGACTCGGCTCCGCCTAACACTCACTGCCTCCAACCTCTGTGACTGTTGTGGCTAAACATGTCTCTTGATTCCATTGCTGAAGATGCCCTTTTGGATCCACATCTTCTCCTGCACTTTGCCAGCACCCACCCCCCCATCTTCACCTCCCATGCTGGCCCATGACAAATGCCACCCGGCTACACTACCTCTATTCTTACCCGCCTTTCACCTCTCCTCTCTCTGTTCCCCCACCACCTACCTCCCCTTTTCTCCCATCCACTTAGTCTCCCTGATTTCACCCTCCTCCTTTCCCTTTCCCCTCCCCAGAGTTTCACCTTATTGTTCTTTTTTCCTCTACAAGACTATGTGTGTGTTTTTTTTTTAATTTTATAAACTGTTATATTTTTTACATTTGTCTCAATTGTACCAATGGCATGGAACCTTTGTAAAAGAGTCTTGGCTTAAAGGTATTTGTAATCCTAGAGCAAATAAAATAAAAAATAAACACTGCCTTACTGCTGAAGCCCTAAATCTTGCTATACAGAGCTCCGTTATCTCAATTATCAACTATGGTCTTGTGATCTATGGATGAGCTACCAACACTGCACTCCGGCACATAACCCTATCCCTTAACAAGGCCTGCTGTTTCCTCACCGCATCCTCCCATCTTTCCCACACATGATATTTACGAGCAGGTAAATTGGCTCCAGCTAACAGGCAGACTAAGGTACCAGACCTGTATCATAGCAAAGAAGACCGCGATGGGTCTCATGCCCCATGGGATCCAGTCCATACTGACCCCCTACTGTGTCTCCTGCCAAACCAGAAATTCAGAGTGTCTTACATTTAGTGTACCCCGCTGCCAGACTTCTCAAGGTCAGCACTCCTAGAAAGTTAGAGCCTCTCACTGGTTCAACTCTCTTCAGTCAGAACTTACCAACATTGCTACACTTGGCACTTTTAAGAGTATACTTCGCCAGCACCTGGTAGCCAGTGCCTCATATGACTGCTTCACTTAACTTGTTCCAGATCTGTTCTCCCCTTGCCTCTTTCCCAAAGACTTCTCCCCCCCCCGCCTGCACTATCCCACACCTCTTTGTTTTTGTGTGACCCCAGTTTTACCCTGCCCTGCTATCCATCCTTCTACTACCGTGCTTTTCATTTGTTGCCTTTCCCTCCCCCACATCTTTCTATCTAGTCCTATACCAAGCCTCTTGCTCCACACCACCACCCCCTCCTCAACTTGCCCCATCCATCAAAGTCCTCCCATTTCCCCCACTACCTTTCCCCACTCTCTTTCCCGTCTACCCACCTCTACGCCTTGCCTTCCTCTCCCTTCCCACAACCACCCTTCCACTCCCTATTGTTCCCCCCTTTTTGACAATGCTTCCTGAGCTACCTTTTACCTCACACCTCTACTTTTATTGAACTAATGATGCCTCTACCTCTCAAGCAACTTCCCTAGGCATAAGGGGCCAGATATTCAAACTGCTCCAGGCTGTGGCGCAAGCCTGGATGCAGCTTAACTTGGCTGCACAGGGGTGTGGACTGGGCAATATTCAACGGAGCTGCGCCATGGCTCAGCATTGTTGAATATCACACCCTGGCCACCCGCAGTGCGCATGGCGCAGTGGCAGTGCACCAGCGCCAGTGGCCAGAGTGGAGCATGGGGATGCACTAGCGCAAGTTCCATTGTGCTAGGCGCAACAACCGTGATATTCAAAAGTTTACATGCAAATGGGGCCATAATGTATGTAAGGCGCAAATGGGGCCATTTGCATGTCATTATGGCCTCATTTGCATGCAGGTGCACCGATCCCCGATGACTTGCACCTGGCGCCCTGCCATGGCAGCAGCCGTTAGGGACCGACGCCCCCTGCAGCACGGCAATGTGCCCCACAGCCCGATCGCGGGCTTCAGTAAAAAAGAAATGAATCCTATATCCCTGGTGGTCCAGTGGACTGCTGTCTGCCCATTCGTGGGCTCAAGTAAAAAAAGAAATGAATCCTATATCCCTGGTGGTCCAGTGGACCGCTGTCTGCCCGATCGTGGGCTCAAGTAAAAAAAGAAATGAATCCTATATCCCTGTTGGTCTAGTGGACCGCTGTCTGCCCAATTGTGGGCTCAAGTAAAAAAATAAATGAATCCTATATCCCTGGTGGTCCAGTGGACCACTGTCTGCTCGATGACGGGCTCAAGTAAAAAAAGAAATGAATCCTATATCCCTGGTGGTCCAGTGGACCGCTGTCTGCCCGATCGCTGGCTCAAGTAAAAAAGGAAATGATTCCTATATCCCTGGTGGTCCAGTGGACCGCTGTCTGCCTGATTGCGGGCTCAAGTAAAAAAAGAAATGAATCCTATATCCCTGGTGGTCCAGTGGACCACTGTCTACCGAATCGTGGGCTTAAGTAAATACAAAAAGAAATCCTATATCCCTGGTGGTCCAGTGGACCCCCTTCCCCACTAGCGCCACTGATCCCCTCACTGCCCGCTCCCCCTGGCAGCACCCCACTCGCCTGCCACCCACCACTCGCCAACTGACACCGTCGATGGGGCTGTACACCCATTGGTCCACAGTGTGAGCCAATGGGCGTGCAACCATACTGTACTACCCATTCCAGATATGTGAATGGATCTGTACACATATCTGGAATGTGTAAGTGCGGTACAGGCTGCAAGACCATTGGCTCACACTGTGGACCAATGGGCGACAGCCCACCGACGGTGTCAGTCAGCGGTGGCGGGCAGCAGGCGGGTGGTACTGCCGCCGCCGCTGACGGGGAGCGGGCGTGGGGATCAGTGGCGGTGGGGGTCCACTGGACCACCAGGATATAAGATTTCATTGTTTATTTACTTAAGCCCGCGATCGGCAGACAGCGGTCCACTGGACCACCAGGGATATAGGATTTGGTTTTTTATTTACTTAAGCCCATGATCGGGCAGACAGCAGTCCACTGGACCACCAGGGATATAGGATTCCATTGTTTATTTACTTAAGCCCGCGATCGGGCAGACAGTGGTCCACTGGACCACCAGGGTTATAGGAATCATTTTCGTTTTAACTGATGCCCGCAATTGGGCATGGGGGGACGCCACCACGGAGTTGCAGCCGGAGCTCGGGTGGCCACCCATAGGTGGCAGCTGCCGTGTTGCACCCTGCAATATGGCAGCTCACCTGTGAGTGGCCAGCCCTTGCTCCTTTTTTTTTTTGCTCAACTTTGTGCAGCGCAAGTAGGGGTTGCGCATGCATGGCTCAGCACATCCCGGGCTGAATATCGGGCTGTGCAGAGTATACATGAGCACGCCCCCCCACCTGTGCCTGCATACATTACTGATGCGCTCCGGCGCATCAGGATTTGTGCCAGGTGCAATTCCTGTTTGAATATCGTATACAAGATTGTGGTTGCGATGAAGAATACTGTTGCGCCATGCGCAACCCTTTTGAATATCTAGGCCATGATGTACAACTGCCTGGTGTCATGTCCTGCTGCTTAATTATTCACAAGCAATTTGACTAGACAATGTATTTGATGGCTCCTTGATGTTTACTGTATGTTATGTTTTAGCTTCATTCATGTTGTTTTTTTGGTCTGTACTTGTCCTGTTTTCCTGACATGGAACCTTTATAAATGAGCCCTGGCTCAAAGGTGTTATCTGAAATCTTAATAAAGAAATAAAAATAAATGTACAAATAAAGGTATGTTACATCAAGATTAACCTGTTGTTTGGGTATTTTAAGATATCTATTACAATGCATATATTCAAAAACTATTTTAGTTGTACGTCAACTACATAAAAAAGTATATTAAATATTCAAGATATATAAATCTATTAAATATTCAAGATATATAAGCAAATATATAAAGTATATATCATGCACCTATAATAAATATATCATGGTAATATATTTATGATGTATCTTAAATATATCTGTCACATATATTATGCAAATAAATCAGATATTTCACAACCAGCCAAATTTGAGATATTTTGCATATACTTCAGACATATGATCAAAAATATATTTGAAATATACTTAAGAAATATATCTAAAATATATTTCTTTTCCATATATTTATATTGCAGGACCCCTGACATGTACCGAAGTCAAATACCTTGTCTGAAAGATTTTTTATGGGCCTTCACAATTTGAGTGACACTGGCAACGTTTCCTTAACTGTTAACTGATCCATATGGTTATACTGTAATAACCACATGGTCATGTGACTGGATTCCTTTAGTCACATTGCAAGATTTCTCTTAACTGATTTATGCAACAACATGACACGCAGATTGTCACAGCTCAATAGAACTTGATAAGAGTACTATGTCCTGGCATTAGATTTAACATTCAGAGTTCTTAGATCTGTTCAAAAATGTAATTTTTTTCTTGATGGGGTGCTCATATTATATTCTTTTATAAAAATAACATTTTTAAAAAAATCAAAACTTGCTATTTTAAAAATAAATTCTTTTCATTTTTTTTTCTGAGATTATAATAGTGTGATGACATGCTCCAGGATTTATGTGTAGGTGTGGTAAACAACACATGACGGGGTATCCATTTGGAGTATAGGCACTCCTGTGTGTGCTGAGGCATACATCTTGCAAGCTGCTGGCTCCTCAGCAAACTCTGGAGAAGTGCCCATAGTGTCTAATGAATACAGCTACCTGGGGCGTGTTACTGCACCAATAAAATGTTCAGGTATTAATCATCTTGGCTTAGAAAATGCAGCACCATGTGTACGCAAGTATGTATAGGTGCAGTAGGGTAGCTAGTTTGTCCAATCAGAGAGAATTTGTTTTTGTATGTGAGCATGGCCCATTTTAAAAACTAGATTATACAATAGGGTCTCTAAATCCGCTTAGCTGATTGGTCGGCTGGTGTCTCTATCCGTGGGTAAATCCCAGTATAACCCATGGGTAAAGTTCCAGACAACCCACCTGACTGCAACACAACAAAGGAAAAACAATCATTACCTTTTTGCTGTTTTTGTTTCAGTGTTTCAGCTCCGATTTAGCCTTAGTGTCAGCTTCATCCCCTCCCTGTTGTCCTTAAAATTGCAGCTCCACATTCCAGGTCCACATTACACACTCATTCAATGTGTTCCAATGACTGTAATCCCCCCACCGCCAAAAAAAGAAAAAAGAAACCAGGAAAAAACATCAAGTGGGAGCATCACTACCTCCCAACAGGCAGTCAGAGCGCTGAAGCCCCTAGACAGAGAGTTGTGCTTGACTTCCACGGTCCCCGTTCACCTAACCATATATTTAAAGTCTCTTAGGAATGCAGTTATGGGGAAACTCTTTCTTTAATAAAAACGAGACCTAAAAGAAATACAAATCACGGCCTCAAACTAAAAGCCCAGTATCAGCGCTGGGCTTTTAGTTTGCAGTCATTATTTGTGTTGCTTTTCGCTCTTATTTTTAAGAAAGAAAGAGTTTCTCCACACCTGCATTACAAAGAGACTTTAAATATGTGGTTATGTGAACAGGAACTGTGGGAGCCGTGCACGACTCTCTGGGGCTGCAGCACTGTGACTGCCGGTTGGGAGGTGGTGACGCTTCCACTTGCTGTTTTGTTTTGTTTTTTTCTTGTTTTCTTTTTTTGGAGGTGGGAGGTTAGTAATTTAAATAAAGACACAGTTGCCCCCCTCCCTTTAGCATTGCTTAATGTCAGTAGCTGAATGGAGATCTTTATCATACAACAGCAGCACTTTTATCACAAGAGAGGTCCGTTGTAATCATCGGCAGTTCAGAGGCATGAATAGTAAGGAGATACTGTTTCATTTAAATTGTTCAGGATTAGGAACAGTTGACAGGTATGAATACAAGAGAGCTGCTGTTTTAGAAGTGTTCTCACTTGACATACAGAGATTGCCTGAAATGAGTGAGAGGCCCTTCCACATACAGTCTAGGCAGGATCTCCCCAACAACAAATGACTATTTATGTGGTGGAGTAATAAAATCATTAAAAAGAATTTAAAACAAAAAAAAAAAAAACTTTCTTTCTTTCTTTCTTTTTCTCACTAAAAAAGGGGACATTGTGAAATCGCAATAAACCATTCCAGGGTGTGGGTTATGCTGGAATTTACCCACTTCTGGTGCAGATTTGGTCACTCGGAACCACTCCATGCATGGGCAAATCCCAACATAACCCACACCCTGTCATGGTTTATTACTTAAATAAAATCCCTCCCCTCCTCTCCCAGTGGTTTAAAATACTTGGCTTTAACTTGTGCATCACAATCCACCAGGGCTGAGATGTTAATCAGAACAACACCCACTGCTAGAAACTACTGTAGCTCTTGCATATTGTAGCTAGCTACCACTTTTTCTTTAACCGCTGTACTAGCCTGACAGCTGATTCAGAACGTGTTTTTTTCTCTCTGAAACGCTGAAGAAGTTGACTGCTTGAAGAGAAGTATATGTGTTTGCTAAAAGCTTAACATAATACTATGCATAGGCTTACATGAGTTGTTATTCCACTGAATCCAAGTTTTAATGGATAAGATCTATACTCCCTGGAAGCAGTCTCAGCATGTGGACCATTGAGCTGGTAACTGTATGTGTTCAACAGAGCTTCAGCTAGTTGGTGCTAAGTGCAGTGACAAATGGGACAGACTGCTTTAACAAGAATTAACCCCAGCACCCTTTATAGTATTCAGAGATTGCTCACCAGTAGGATATCCTCTGTCCATTCAGTAGGCTGATGCACAATCCAATCAAATTTGAGCTAGCCTGAGGTCATCCCGCAGCCCAACCCTAACTCTTCAGTTTACTTGGTGCATCCTTAGAAGTTAGTCACAATCCACGACTACTCCCAAACTTCCAGGTGTTTTATTTTTTGTGAATTCCTGCTCCTCTTTATTCTTAGCCCTTTTTTAAAATTGTTTAGATGCAGGCATTCATTTTGCTAGTCAGTGCATAAGGTATTTGGACATTTTTATGTTTGCTTGCACGCATGTGCAAGAAACATAGTGCCATCATCTGAGTTTTCGGAGGTGTGTCACCCCCTCTTCCAATTCAATCAGTGTGTTGGCATGCTGATGCTCCAATGCATGTGGAGCTGTCTATGACAGCTCCAAAATGCAGTGGCGTACAGTTGAAAGGGGGAGCTATGCTTCAGTGAGCAGCGATCAGATATCGCCTGCTCATGCGCAGCTCCCCCTACACACACACACTCACACACACACACAAACACACGCACGCATACTGTATGCTGCCCTCCCCCCCACACTGTATAGCCGACGGGGTGCCCAATCCCCCATCGGCTGTGCTGCACTCCTCCTCCCCAAAGCCTTCCACATGCCATGCTGGGTGCCCACCCCAGCGTGGCAACTCCATGGTATAGCCGGCGGGGGTGCCCAATCCCCGTCGGCTCCACTCACCCACAGAGTACAGGGTGCTACATCAGAGCCCACCCAGCGTGGGCAACAGGATGCTGTGGCCGGCAGGATGCCCAATCCCCGCCAGCTTCATGCCCCCAATCAGTTTTGTGCCACGCTGGGAGCTCACCCAGCGTGGCAAATGTCCCACATCGCCATTAAAAAAACTCGTAAAGAAAACGTCCCACGAGTCTCCTGCTCCCCACAACCCGCACTCCACCTACCGCGCACTCCTGCCTCCCCACACCCCCTCACCCCATACTTACTCTCCGGAGTCCGCGCGACAGTCTTCGGTTCATCCGGGAACACGCTTGCACTCTTCAAAGCCGACTCGAACTGAGAAATGCCGGTAAGCATTATAATGGGATAGATAGGGGTTTTTCAACTTTGTTGCATATGTCAGGCATTTTTTGGAATTTTTTCACCAAATTTTCAACATGGGGTTTTTGGGACCCCTTCTCATGAATGCTGTCACTGTCATGGCGTTATTCGGGCCTGAATGGTGATTTCGCAGTCACTGCGCAAAATCACCTTTCGGGACCGATTAATGAAACAACACTGCCAGTGTTCATAAGGTGGGCTCTCAAGAAGCCTATTTTGAAAATTTGGTGGAAAAATTCCAAAAAAAATGACTGTTTTACGAGCATTCATTGCGCAGTTCCTACGCATGCTCTTAAGTTCACAAATTTTCAATATTTTTACTCCAGATTTTCAACATTGCCATTTTACCACACCTTCTTATGAGCAGTACAGCTGTCATTTTTCACATCTCACCCAAAATGTGTTTCTGCCCATGTAGCACACAATGGCGTAGTCGGTGTGCGAAATCAATGTACAGGACAAATTAAGAAAATCACAGTGACACTGTTCATGAGCAGAGGTCTTAAAATGGCTATGTTGAAAATTTGGTGAAAAAATTCCTAAAAATGACTGTTTTACGAGTGTGCGTTGCGCAGTTCCTACGCACGCTCGTAAGTTCAGGAATTTTCAATATTTTCACTCCAGATTTTCAACATTGCCATTTTACCACACCTCCTTATGAGCAGTACAGCTGTCATTTTTCACATCTTGCCCAAAATGTGTTTCCGCCCATGTAGCGCACAACGGCGCAGAAGTCGATGTGTTAAAATCAATGTATGGGACATATTAAGAAAATCACAGTGACACTGTTCATGAGCAGAGGTCTTAAAATGACTATGTTGAAAATTTGGTGAACAAATTCCTAAAAATGACTGTTTTATGAGCGTGCGTTGCGCAGTTCCTATGCATGCTCGTAAGTTTGTGAATTTAATATTTTCACTCCAGATTTTCAACATTGCCATTTTATTACATTTCCTTATGAACAGTACAGCTGCCATTTTTCATATGTCACCCAAAATGTGTTTTCGCACAAGCAGTGCACAATGGTGCTGTTGGTGTGCGAAAGCAATGTTTGGGACAGATTACGAAAATCACAGTTACACTGTTCATGAGCAGAGGTCTTACAATGGCTATGTTGAAAATTTGGTGACAAAAGTCCATAATATGACTGTGTTATGAGTGAGCATTGCGCAGCTTCCACGCACCCTCGTAAGTTCATGACTTTGTAATATTTTCAGACCAGATTTTCACCAGTGGCATTTTCCTCACTTCCTTATGAACAGTACAGCTGTCATTTTTCACAACATGGCGAAGTGTGTTTTCACACTTTCAGCATGAGATCGTGGTGGCTGTGGGAAATCATTGTTGGGACAGATAAAGAAAATCACAGTGACACTGTTCATGATCGGAGGCACCAAAATGCTTGAGTTGACAATCTGCTGTAAAAATCCCAACCTAATTATATTACGGTATTAGTTGCACAGTTTCTATGCACTCCGTGACTTCACCAGTTTTTAATATTTTACTGCAGATTTGCAACATTGCCATTTTTTACACCCCCATGAACAGTACAGCTGTCATTTTTTACATCCTGTTCGGAATGTTTTTGCACCTGTGGTGCTAAATGCCGTGGTCGCTGTGCATAAGCAGCTTTCAGCTAACAAACTGATATTGCCGCTGTTCATGAGGTGGGGTCACAAAAAAAACATGTTGAAAATTTGGAGTGAAAATACCAACGAATGCCTAAGGTATTAGGGTTTCCAACCATAACGCCTAACCCTGTAGAGAATGACAGGCATCAGGGGTGTGACTTGGGATTCTTGCCTGTAATGCTCATACCATTCCACACCCTGCAGCCAGTGAGAGGCATCGAGGTATGCCTTGGACTCTTCGACCCCAAAGTTCACCCCATTCTCCTATATTGCACCCATCTCACCGTATTTCCTAATGGAATGGGAGTGCATAGGGGAACCAACAACCCCAAGAGACACCATGACACTTGTCAGTGTCTGCAGGGTGAGGGTGGTGAAGAATGACGTGGCCGTTAGCACACAACTTGACAAGGCGCACCCCAATGCCTGTCAGTCTCTGCAGGGTGGTGGTGGGGTTGGCTTCAGTTCAATACTTCACTGCCATTCCTATTACGCAGCTCTGTAACTTCTACACTACCACTGCCAATGCCAGCAAGCAAACATTCGGCATTGACAAATGCTTGTTCTATAACCTTTTATGTTCTTTGGTGTGAATTTGCCTTTTAAACTACTGAGGACCCTCTTGAATGTCCAGGTAAAGCAGTCAAGATAATGAAAATAACCTGCTTTCCCCGGTGGTCTGGACCCTCCTGCAGCATCCAACACTGATGAATAAATATTGAACTGTGGTGCCTTTTAGGTTTGGACTCTCCTGCAGCATCCAACCTTCTCAAATACAGTGATTTGCAATGTTAACAAAAACATAATACTGTATATGGCTCCATATCCTTACAGGTCTGGACCCTCCTGCAGCATCCAACCATTCCTAATTACAAACAACTGTGATCCCCTTTTTAGATTTTGGATCCTCCTACAACATCCAAATTGTCAGACCAACTTTGGGATCTTTACCAGGATGGGTCCCTCCTGCAGAGTCCAACCCTGCCAGAAATCTGGTGTTTCTTTGGCTCTTTTTTTTTTTCCAATTGTTTAACCAGGTGAGACACACTAAGCCGAAAGCCTGTTTACAGGTGCAACCTGGGAGCACAGGGAAGTTAAGTGACTTGCTCAGGGTCACACAGTATGCAAGTGGGGGTTGTGGGATTCAAACCCAGGTCTCCAGATTTGCAGTATTTTTCTCATGCAATGTTTTTCAGTCCTGCTGTGATTACAGCATCCAATTTTAAAAATACCTGCCAAACCTCAGCTCACCTTGTGCTGCTTTCCCTCCTCCTCAGCCACTTCATAATTGCTAGCCATGCCCTGTTTACTTCGGCATCTGAGACCATTATCCTGAAGTTGCCTTGGTTGCGGCCATCACCTCCTCCTTTACTCTCCTAGTGCTAGTGTTGCAAGAGTAAGTGATCCACAGTTGGATTGTCTGAACTCTTACGAGACTTCCAGGCAGCCATGTTGTGCAACAGAATCATGGCTGCCATTGTGAAGCCTGTTATGCACTCATCCTGGCCAGGTGGTTCCTTGCCTACTTGTTGAGATTGGCAGCCATATTAAATCTCAGCGGCCATATTATGAGGGGGGCATATTTCACATGTCTCTATCATATTAAGAGGTTGGAATCTCATGTGAATGGCGTCCATCATGCTGACTAAATCTCGAGGTGGCCATGTTAGGGAAGCCTGTTATGCACTTATCCAGCACCTTAAGCTGGTTCATGGAGAACTATTCTGCGAGTCTTCAAACACATCCTAGCCTCTCAGCAGCTATCTTTTTGCAGATTTTTCCCTGCTACATATATCTATGGAGGAGGGAAAGGCACAAAGCATTATTGTTGGGACAGAAAAACTTAACTGAACTTCCACAAAGGTACCTGTCTGATTCTGTTTTCTCTCCCCTGTCAACCACAGAACTATAAAGGAGAATGGACTGTGACTGACCATGCCAGTCTACATAGAGTGTAATGCCGAACTTGTGGACAGCCACATCGGGCAAAACTTATGTGTAGTATGCACAGGCACAGAGACAACCTCCTTTCCAAACCATCACTCAAGGAACTCATCTCCAGGCAAAGAACAACCACTGCCAAGAGCTACATTGGCACTAAGCTGGAGCCAGGCTCAATTCTTGTTAGAAAAATTTCAGTCCCAGCCACCTGAAAATCCAAATTCACAGCAGCCAAAGAAAAGAACTGTAGAACCTCCTGCACTCTCCTGATGAGGACAGCCCATCGCAGGGCTAGGATTAAAAAGGAACACAGGCAGACTTTGCCCCAGTGAAGACACAAATTTGTTAATCTGTATGATACTTGAAGTCCTCAGAGTAGTGGATGAACCTGAAAAGCCATCAATTTCAGCCAACAAGCTACTCTTGGCATTTCTGATTTCAACCAGACCTCAGTTCCCTACCTGCCAAGCCATTGGTGTAATTTTTCAACATGCACTTGATGCAGTGGAACCCACCAGGGTTCCAGAGAGACATATGATAGACAAATCCTGTCCACTCAATGAACCCAGAAACGTGGCATAGCTCAGAGTATCCAAAATCAACCCCGTGATCTTGTCTTTGTCAAAAAGAACTACCATTTCAATTGAGAGTGCAGCAGCCCTGAAGGACACCATAAGCACCTGGAAAGAGTCCATGAGAGGTCAGCCATGCTCCTTTCCGCTGACACTGTGGTTTGGTTGGCAAACAGTGTTCTCAGATGGATTGTGGTGGCCAGAGAGACAATCCCTGAGTCTTCTCCTTCATCAGGAAACATTGACTGCACTATCCTGGAAGCTTGCTTCATAACAGACACATCATCACACATATTCAAGTTTGGGTCAAGGGGGACAATGCTTGCTAAATGAGCTAGGAGAGCTCTCAGGCTGAAGCTCTGACAAGAAGACAGTGAATCTAAGAATGCCCTGATGAAGCTTCTTTTCAAGAATGGATACCTTTTTAGGGCAGGCCCTCACAGTGTTCCTAAAAGACAGAACCAGCATTAACTAGGGCTTGTGGGACAAGGACCCGTACTTACCTTCAGGCCATTCCTTTCATTCCAAGTTCAAGGGCTTTAGCAATCAGTCTTAACCACAGAATAACCAGTACTCAAGAGGCTGGATGTCAAAGCCACATTTTCAGAACAGATGGTCACAAAACAGACCAAAGTATAATTCAAAGCATAAATTCAACCCTTCTGGCAGCAAGCCCAATTTCTAGCACAACAGCAAGAAAAATACAATGAGGAGAGGCAGGCCCAGGCAAACACCCCACCAGTAGAAGGATGTCTCCAGCTGTTCGCCAGTCAGTGGGCCTACATAACAACAGACAAACGGGCCAGGGACTTGGTAACCTGTGGATGTGCCATCACCCTTCAACAAGGGACAGTTCCACACAGACCAATAACCTCCTCTACACCAGTATGTCAGGAGAAGGTAGCTGCAACCCAATAGAATCTGTTTGACCTGATGAACAACAAGGCTATTTCACCAGTGCCTCCAAAGAACACAACATGGGGGTATACTCTATGTTATTCATGGTCTCCAAAGTGACTGGCGGAATGTGTTCTGTACTGGACCTCAGGTTCCTTAACCAGTACATGGTCTACAACAAATTCAGAATAGGTACTGAGATCTACCATGCTAGCCATTCAACTAGTTGACTTCATGACTTCTGTCAGTCTGAAAGATGTGTATTATCACATCCCAATGAGGCAGTCACTACAAATATCTCAGGCTCAACACAGACAGAATTATCAGTATACCTCCCTCATATTTGGCCTTGCACCACCTCCAGGACACTAGTGGTCCTGGTGGTATCACTCCACAAGGAAGGATTCCATGTCATTCAGTGCCTGGATGACTGGCTTACCCAGGCATGGTCACACCTCCAGGCACACAGGGATATGAACCTGGTAGTAGTACAGTGCCTGCAGCAACATGGATTGATAATAAATTGGAAAAAGAGCTAACTCAGTTCAGCCCAACAGATTACACATCTGGGGGCATCAGTTGATACACAATGCAATATTATGACCCCTTCCCCGGAAGATAAGGTGCAGAACATCATTCAGCAAATAAACAGGATCTGATCCCAAGACAACAAAGTGGTGCAATAGTAACCTGCAGATTCTGGGCCTCATGGCACCATTAATAGATATGGTACCTATGGCTAGGCTACACAGGCATCCTCTCCATTGATACTGTACATTCTGGACACATCGGACCAGACCACACAAAATTTCAGTACAAAGATCAGTCCCAACTCAACAGTAATTGACAGCCTAGTCTGGTGGATGAGCAGAAACAACTTAACCAGGGGTATGCCATTGTCGCAGCCTATCACTGCAACAGTCACCACAGATGGAAGTCCATAGGGCTGGGGAGCAACTTTGGGGCACCATGTCACTCAGGGAAAATGGTCACTGTCTGACTCATATCTGCCAATCAATGTGTTGAAAATTGAGGTGGTCTATCATGTACTCATATTCTATGTCCCCTCCATCTCAGGACACGCAGTCATGGTGAGAATGGACAAGCAAGTAACTATGGCGTACCTGAACAACAAGCAAGGGGACACCTGCAGCCATGCCATGATCAAGGAAGCTCTAGAAGTCCTACGATGGACAGAAAGATACCTTCTAACAATCTTGGCAACATTTCTGGTGGCAAAACTAAACTGAGTTGTGTTTGGGAGCTGTTGTCAGTCCCTGAGGAGGCGCTTCAGCGCAAAACCGGTCGGACGGCTTATGTGTTTGGGAGCTGTTGTCACCTTGCATGGCACCACTGTGTATTACTCTGCTTTATATATCTGTGAGTAAAATTCTGTTTACATTATAGAAGTGTTGGTGCTGTTCTTTTTTTTCTTGCTTATTGTTTCTAGCACTGGCACAACAGGAGCTGGAGCCGCTTTCTTTTTAGATTTACGGGAAAACTAAACTCCCAAGTAGACTAGTTTAGCAGAGTCTTAGCAGAGTCACACTAAGTTCATCAGAATGGCAGTTACACTCCCACATCTTCAGGAAGATGATGGGGACCCCTAAAGGTGGACCTGATGGCATCACGGCACAATGCACAACTCCCTCGATACTGCTCTCCTCTTCACAACATGTTATCAGCCCCCTGGAACTTCAGCAAAGCCTATTGTACAACTTTCCAATGACAACAATAAATGTGAAAGTCCTTAACAAAATCATATCCAGTAGTATAACAGTTCCAATGATAGCACCAGACTGAAGCCTGTAAAAGGGCCATGTGATCCAGTGCTTTTTATACCTGGTTAACAAATTTTAAATAAATAAATAAATAAACGACTGGTGGAGGAGAACTTGGTACTCCCTAATCAGAGCAAATCTGATCGACACCCTGTGGCACCTGCCCACTTGCCTGGATCTGTTGAGCCAAGGTCTGATCTCACACCACAACCCCAGTGTGCTCAGCCTGAGAGTAATGGATGCTGAAAGGCAAAGACTGTTAGATGCTGGCTACCTCCCTAGAGTAGTGAATCATCTGTTACAATCAAGAAGGCAATCAACCAACAAAATATATAACAGACTCACTGGCAGATGTTCCACAGGTGGAACATTGCAAAGGACACTTCCTCCTCTGTTGCTAGACCTCCATAAGTCCTGGACGCTCTAAATGATGGAGAGGAAAAAGGACTTAGCCATTCCTCTCTCAGAGTTTAGACTTCTACCATTTCTACCATGAGGGGTCTACTACCAGGGACTTGCCAACTGGAAGCCCACACTGACATTGTCAGGCTGCTACGAACCATGCATATTGTTTATCCTTGCGTGAGGCCTCTTTGCTCCCCCTGGCAACTGAACTGAGTTTTGGATGTTCTACCTAATCCTCCATTTCTGCCAGTCTCCCCTTACTGTATGATGCTTAGGATGGTCTTCTGAGTGACCTTGTGTTCAACTAGGTAGGTGAGCGAACTCCAAGCACTATCATTCAGAGAGCTCTTCCTGCTATTTCACAATGACAGAGTCACCCTATGTCCTATGCATTCCTTTTTGCCCATGTTTCTGTTCTAGTTTCATGTACAGCAGGTGAGTCATTTCCCCTCTGTACACCTGGAATGGGAACCACCACAGACAGCTGCCCACCCCCCTAGATGTAGTGACCCAACCAAAACAAAACTTGTGTTTGACAGAGTGACTCCACAAAACTGACAAACTTTCATTCTAATCTCTGGAAAGAACATGTCAAGCTGCATCTAAAGAAACCATAACCAGGTGACTCAGAGTCAGCATTGCAGCCACTAACCCGGGGGTATTAGAGCCCACTGCACCAGGGCAGTGGCCACATCTTGGGCAGATAGGAGAGGGGTACCCTCCAATGATGTTTGCTTGGTGGCAACCAGATCATCCACCCAT
The DNA here is from genome assembly GCA_016271365.2 of Neoceratodus forsteri. Lineage (NCBI taxonomy): Eukaryota > Metazoa > Chordata > Ceratodontiformes > Ceratodontidae > Neoceratodus > Neoceratodus forsteri. The sequence goes on from CM057449.1 coordinate 1,739,043,049, forward strand.
CCATTGGTTAAGCACTACTGGCTAGATATAGCTCTGGCAGAGAGAGCTTCATCTGAAAGTGCAGTGCTTCAGACAACCTCAGCCTCTGTGTGATTCTGATGTTTGCATTTTTCCTCTCAGTCTTTGACACACTACTGCGACTAAAGTCCCACTAGTGAGTAATCTCTGAGAACTGTAAAGGGTGCTGGGAACAACCTTATTTACTCACCTGGTAAGGGTGATTATACCTGTATCCTTTATAATATTCAGAGGCCCTCCCAATGCAGTTATAAACCTAGAGTCTGAGGTAACCAGAACTGCCGGTATTTGCCTGAAACTGCAAACAAATTGAGTTTCTATGCTGAAACATTATCTGCTGTTATATATATATACTGTATGACTGAAGTATTTTAACTTGATTGGTCATTTAACAATTGTTTTTTGTCTACCAGTACATAGATACATTAGACTAAAAAGTAAACTACTTTTTGGCTGACTCAGTGGCACAGAGTGTTGAGGTGCTGGTGCCTTACCTCGAACCATGCCGGCGACCTGAGTTTGGGAACGGACTCGGGGCACTGGGGGTTGGCAGGGGGTCGGAGAGGATTGAGCATCCAGAGGATTGCTCTCCTCTCCTGGGGTGGGATTGGGGAAGGCATTGCTTTGCAGTGGCACCTAGTGGAGACTGGAGGCATTGCATGAGTGGCTTGATGGGGAACCTAGAAAATCGCAAAACAGCTCCAGGGTCCACCGGATGACAGCTGCCGTGCTCTGACGCTGCTGAAGCCCTCCAGGGAGCCATCTCTCCACCTCAGCAGCACCCCAAACCTATAGTGAGTGCACTGGTAAACCTCCCTCGGAGGAGGGGGACCTACCTGGCGAAAGGGTTATGCTGGGATACTTCGGGGCTGGCTGTGATGAGAGGACAGAGGAGAGGCTCGAGTGAGGATAGATGGGGTAAGTCGGGGGCCTTGGCAGCCCAAAGGAGTGGGGGACACTGGAGCATGTAGGGGGACAGAGAGATCATACAAAAAAAAAATTAAACTACTTTTTTACTACATCTTGCTCCATTCCTAGTGCCTTATTTATTCACATACTGGGATTCATGGGTCTTGCATTTTTTCCTGTGTTTGTTTTCTCTGCTAAGGAAGAATCTCACTGGAGAGTCAGGGCTGGGCTGGGGAATGGTCTCCAGCTAGATCAAATTTGATTGGATGGCAAATTAGACTATATGATGGATGGTGGATACCCCAATGGGGGGGGCAATCTTTGCGTACTAGAGCTGTACGGAATTTTCAAATTCTGCTACCAATGGAATTCTGCAGAATCTCATGAATTCTGCCTAATTCTATGGAATTCCATTGAAAGTGAAATTGCAAAATTCTGAAAGCAGAATGGTATCTGTATCAGCTGATGTTACACGTTATGTAAACTGCGGATTCATTTTTTCTTTTTTCTTTTTGCAAACTGTAGAATATTTATTCCACAGTTTACAAAGAAATGCTTTTTGGAATTCCACAGAATTGAAAAATAAATTCTGAAAGCATATTAGAAGCAGAATTGTCCTTTCCTGCAAATTCTGCTGGCAGAATTGTGCATTCCACACGGCTCTGAGTACTATAAAGGGTGCACATCTACTTACCTTTACCATGTAAGTAAATACCATTTTTCTTATCCCTATAGATGAGGCTACACTATATCTGAGAAAATCATAGTATTCAGTAGCCCTAGTTTGCACTATCCTTTCCATCTTCAAAGAATGTAATAGTTTCAACTACTGTAGATAAAGTTACTTATCAAATAGGCAAAGAAATTCTAGTGATCTGATTGGCAGAGAGCATCTACTGACTATTCTGTTGCCAGAGCATGCTCAGAATTACATTTATTTCTTTGTTTCAAAAGTTTTACCAGGAAAGACATACTGAGCTGGTAACAGCTCATTTCAAGATGTGTCCTTCTGAGTGGGGACAGAGGGAGGCAAAGGCAATAATACCAAAGGTGCAATTGTAAGTAAAATACAATAAGGTGCAAGAGTAATATAAACATACAATATGAATTCAGCAGTCACAATTTTCAGGCAGGTTGAGTATTTATACTTCCAAAATCAACTTAGGACCTATTTTATAAATGGAATATCAGCCTTCGAGGTGTCGGGTGTGCTCTGGTATATGGCCACCTCAGGTGGTTGATGGCACTTGGCTTACATTTCATACCTAAACACACAGAGCTATCTATATATCAGATCCTGCCCAGGCACCTCAGTGAGTGTTATTCCTTACATAGTGATCAAAACTATCAGCTCCTTCCTATTTGCCTGTATTGTATGCTGTAAAGGCAGCGGTTAATCTGGATAATGTGACAGTGGCAGTTACAGAAACATGGCTGAACTAAAATAACAGTTTAGATGTTCAGGTCTCAGGCTAATCTGTATTTAGGAAGGACAGGGTGGATGCTGGGGAAGAGGGGGTAAGATGGCAGGGTCTGTAAAGAAATCTTTAGCTGTGCTAGGGAAGTTCATATCTTAGGGCAGGGGAGTAGAACTGCCCAGGAAGAGTTGCTGTGGCTTCCTGTGACTGAGGTGGGGTTAGAAATCTCAGGACAGGAGTGGCCCACAGGCCACCAAGTTAGTCAGCAGAGACAGACAAAGTGATGGTAAGGGAACTTAAGAAAGCAGCAGGCTAGGGCAGGTTTACACTCATGTGGTAATTTAATCTTTCAGTAGACTAAGAAATTCCAGAGGCCGAAAGTCAAACTATTCAGAGGTTTGTGATGGCTACACAGGACTGCTTTCTGAGTCAGTGAGTGAAGGAGGACTACCAGGGGGTAGAAAACTCCTGGGCCTAATCATGTCCTGCCAGAATGTTATACGTGACATCCTATAGGTCAGAGTGTCAATTACTCTGTGGGATTTAACATAGTGTTGGAGGCCCAGTGTCTTAACAGTTGCCCACAGCTTCCCCAACAACTGCTATGGCACCTTGTGCCCCTTCCACCCTTTGACCCAACTTTCAGGGCCCCCCACCCAAATCACTGTGCCACTGGCACAAGCGGCTTAGACCTGCTCAATGCTAGTCTATCTCATGCCCCTTGCTGCACACACAGCAGGGCTTACAGAATCCCAGAAAAAGGGGATGGTGCAGCCCCACTGTGGCACAAGCCCACGTATGACCTGCGGCACCATGCTGAGTGTCGCAAGGGTGGAACAGTGCTAGTTTGATGCAGCAGCTCCTACTTCAGGCTCAGGCCACGTTTCTTGGGAATGCTGCATCTTCTGATGCAAGGTGCCACTTGCGTCATTTCTGTTTGACGCATCATTGCTTGGCCTTTGAAAATTTGGCCCATGGTAAATTGTCAATAGAACTGAACAACTTGGACTTACATAGCTAGTAATGGATCAAGCTAGAGGCAGTAGAATCATAGACTTGTTTTTTTCTATGAATAAGCAAGCCTTATTCACATCTTGTAGTATTATCACTCCTTTTAGCAATAGCGACCATAGCACCACCAGACTAAGTATTAAGACAGAACATAAAATAGAAAATGATATTACAGAAAATAGAACATGTTATAAAGACAACTATCAATACTCCAAAGCTGATACTGAAAACATAATAAATACCATCAGAAGCATTTAGTGGAATATTCAATTTCAAAATAAATCTTTGAATGAAATGTGGGTCATTTTTAGGGACATTATTAAATACCTGTGTAACCCCCCTGCAAATGGGGGTTCCCAAAAGACTTCCAGGAGCTTGCTTGAATGCTCCAAGCCTGAATGGTGTTTGGCATTTAAGCCATTTATCAGTGAGTGTTTTTAGAACCTCTGGTACTGTCTCTTTAAGAGCTGTCTGCTTGCAGACATAATTAGTTTGTATGGGGGACTGTGTGCTTCTCTGAGTACCACTCGAGCTGCTGCCAATTCACTTCATTTTTGCAGTCACTAGGAGTGCAAAGGGAACCTATCTGAAAGATGTAACTGTTGCCAGAAATTATTTAGAGTAATAATGAAATTACAGTTTGTCTAACCTGCTTTCTTTGCAGTCAGAACTGTGTCTGCTAGTTCCCATTCTAGTTTTGAACTGCTGAACTGGACCAATCAGTGTGGGGTAAGCTAGCTCTAAAAATGGTGCCTTAGACCGAATCAGAACTTGGACTCATAATCTGAGCCAGCCACAAGAGGATTGTATGGGCAGTGACTCTGGGAGATGTAGTTTAGACTTCAGTGCCTTTTGGACCAACAGCAGCAGTCTAGTGAGTGACAGCCAATCCAGTCAAGAACTGGAGGAACTCAAAGGAAGTGCCCGGTTTGTCAGTTGGAGTTCAGTTGAGCTTTGGCAGTGAAGAAGGAAGGAGCCCTGTGCCTTTTCAGTGTGCGATTTTAGTCAAAAACGTGTATGAGCCCAGAGTTCTGGTCTGCAGCTTGTGTAACAGCTTGTTAGGACTGAATCCGTCCTGTGAAAAGAATCAAAGGATCTCTGAAGAGTAGAAACCAGGCTCACCCTGTAGAAGACTGGATGAATTGCTGAAAATTCACTCGGTCTGTGGGAACTGAATCTGCTGTGTTCCCGGGTATTGTGCAGTAATTGCGATCGGGATACAGATGCAGCCTGCCTGGTATAGTGCTTTCTTTTATATGGATGTGTGAAGAGGTTTGTGTACCTCAAGTGAGCCCTGCTGACACTGAAGGACCCTATCTTATTTGGAGGTCGTGAGTACTAATTCAGGGTCGCTCCTGTTGAATTGCCACATTAAATCCAAATGGAATTACTGTACTGCTGACTGTTTAATTCTCCTTTTCTCTGTGTGAAAGGGCCCTACCAGCTGCCACGGTTTGGACTAGCCACTAGGGCTTGGGTACCTAGGGACAGTAACTGATAGGGATAGGCCTGTGCACAAAGCCATAGGTAGATTATTAGAGTGATAAGCTAATTAACCTGATTTCCCCTGTCCTTGTTATATCCCTAAATAAATCAGAGCTGCTTGTTTCAGCAAAGTTATACTGCCTGAGGTATTTGTCTATGTTAAGTACTGTACTGTGATTGTTGCACTGTATCTCATTTCACAGGAGGTCCCAGTGCCGGAACCAGACCTGGGGTAAGTGTATACTGTGAAGGTAATTCTGATATATTGTGTGGGCCACTAGTGGGAAGAAAGGGGTTGCAGTGTCCCAGAGGGCTGTGACCAAGTTAGTTTAACTATTGCAAACCCCTGACCTCTGGGTGGAGGCACCGCCATTGGATCCAGGCCCCTCAACCTGTTAGTGGCAAATCAGGCAGGGTAGTAGCCCCTGGGATAGCGCCATCTAGGGGTTACATCTTGGAGGCTCACCGCTGGGATTGTGTGTCCTCTAGTGGCCATATTTACGAACCACTGTTAAGAAAAAATGGGTACCCGACAGAAGTGGCTGTGCACCGGCTGGTGGAGTGGTGTACTGGGAGGATCGACCCCAAAATGCTATGCTTATCCTGGACATCCCCTGGTATCAATACGGACACTGTGCAGGAGTACTTTCCAAGGTGGAAGGTTTACAAACCCTGTGGTGGTGGGTCGGCATGCTAATCTGCTCACCCACACTTTCCTGGCCCTAGTAGAGTTTAGGATCCCAGAGATAGCTCCAAAGTGCCACAGACCACATTACCCCAGAGGAGCCCTCACTGCTTGGAGAGTGATAACTAAGACAGTAAAGACCCGGGGAATCAGCCCCCACCACTATCTGAAACTTTGAGGAGAAATTTGCTGAATGGTTGCTGGGAGAGGGAAACTGTGGAGGACTTGAAGAAACTATTCTTGCCACCTGGGGTGTTCCTCCCCAACACCCTCTCCTGCTCCAGTGCCGTAATGGTGGCTGAACCAATGCAGACTCCTATTTCTGCACCTGCCATTAGTCACGACTCTTACGAAGGTTGAGGATCTTCTCAGCACCTCCCCACCCCCCAAGGGAGGATGACTGGAGACCTGGATAGACTATGTTGCCCCCAAGTGCTAGAATGGCAGTAACTCGGAGGCCAGCGAAGAGGGTTAGTGAGAGCCTCCGAGGTCCTGCCCTGGCTACCATCCGTGCTAAGCGGGCCAGTAACCCTGAAGCGACTGCACAGGCCTATCTTGAGGCCTTGAGAATGTGTATGGGAGCCCAGACTCTGATGAGGACCTATGGTGGAGAGTAAGAGATGCACAACAGTACCAAGGAGTTGTTGTCTGTGTATGTATCTCGGCTGGAAAAATTGTTGCAAGAATGCCTCAGAAAAGGTAGTTTGCCAGCGATTGAACTGGACTGAACCAGGCTGGACAGGATCCTTAAGTCTGCCCCTTCTCAGAACTGCTGTTGCTTCAGTTCGCCTGGCAGATCGAGCTGGAATCCCCACCCTCCTATGATGAGTTAATGAGAGAAATTCGAGGTTGAGAAAAGGCGACCTCGGGAGGGACCTGCACCAATAGCTGCAGCTACGACCGAGTGACTGAGGGTGACCCATCAAGTGAAGTTCAGGGGCAGAGGTTGGCAGTCAATGAGTGCTCTGACAAGGAAAGATATGTCACAATGGGGCGAACTGTTGAGAGAGATCCGAGAATTCAAAACAGTCCTTTATGAAGGCCACGCCTGCAAGTACGGACTGACCTATATCCGACTGCATCTGCTATGGGGTTGGGGGTACCCACCCATGTATCTTCTGCTGATAACAGCTCCGAACTCGATTCCTTGACCATGGAAGTGGAGAAACTGACGAGATGTCTCCAAATGCTTATCACGCCGCAGACAGAGATGGCACCAAGGTTTCCAGTTAGTAATACCCCCGCCCTGGCTCCCAGTGTGGCGCCTCGGCCAGCTCAAACTCCAGAAAGTATGTTTTGCTATAATTGTGGGAAAGATGGGCACATGAAAGGAATGCCAGTCCCAAAAGACACTGACAAAGTTGCATATAGGCTACAAGGAGAGCTTCGGAAGAAATCAGTGGTTAGAGGTGCACGACATGATCCCAGTGAGGGCACCAAAATGCTAATTCACGTCCTTTGTGGCAAGGGTCAGTTGCCCAGGCCCCCACTACACGCCTCTCCAGACTGGTCCAGAATAGTGGGTCCCTCCATGGAGACCACTGTAAAGGTGAATGGAGTGTCTACAAGAGCTATATTAGACAGTGGCTCCCAAGTGACAATTATGTTCCAGGATTGGTATCAGAAGCATTTGTCAGACGTACCCTTACAACCATTAGAAGGACTGCATCTATGGGGGTTAAGTGAGAAGGCCTACCCTATTCGGGTATATCCAATTTGGCTGTCTTTCCCCACCTCCGTGGCTGGGTGGCGAACAAGTAGAGACCTAGCCTTAGTGTGTCCCCCACTGGACTGTATGATGGTATCCCTTTGTTGATTGGAACAAATGCTCATATGTTCGGAAGGCTGGCACAGTTGTGTTATGAAAAACAGGGTCAAAGACTAGTAGAGCTTTAAGAGTTCCGGCTTTAATTAAGAAGGCCTATGAGGCACAGAGAGATGCTGAAAAAACAGAACCAGAGGAACCGGTCGAATTGTATGGAAGAAGGATCCTGAGTCTCTGATCCTGGCGCCAAATGCCCAGTGTACCTTACAGGAGAGGTCCGTATCAGAAAGGATGTTAAGAATAAAATATTAATGTTGGATGCACCAGGCGATGGAAAATTGCCAGAGGGACTGCTGGTCAAGCCTAGTATTTTGCCGCTAGAGCCCATGCTTATGCTAGAAGGGTAATGGTCCAAGTTCATAATGTGTCTGAAAGAGACATTCGAGTAAACAGAGGTTGCATCCTGGCTAATGTGCATTGTGCAGACACTGCAGTGCTACCCAGCAGCAAGAGTTCAAGGAAGAATGACAGAGTAACGCCTACTTGTTTGATTTCGGCGACTCCCGCTGCCAGCTGAATGGAAAGTGAGGATCAGTGAGAAGCTTGCCCAGAGAGACCAGGTGTTTTCTTTAAAGGAATGGGATGTAGGATGCGTGCAAGGAGCTGAGCACAATATCCGGCTGCATGAGAAAGTCCATTTCAGTGAGAGGTCTCGACGCCTGGCACCTGCTGACATAGATAATGTGAGACGGCATCTGCAAGAGATGTTAGCTGCTGGTGTAATACAAGAATCCAGAAGCCCTTATGCTTCCCCATTGTGGTAGTGAGGAAAAGAATGGAACAGTAAGGATGTGTGGATTATCACACCTTAAACGCGGACTATCCTGATCAGTACACAATGCCCGCATTCAGGATGCTTTGGACTGCCTAAGCGGGAGCAAGTGGTTCTCTGTACTGGATCTCCATGAGTGGGTACTACCAGATCCCGATGGCCCCAGAGGACCGTGAGAAGCGGCCTTTATCTGTCCGCCAGCTCTATGAATTCATGAGGATGCCTCAAGGGATTTCAGGTGCCCCAGCCACTTTCTACCGATTGATGGAGCGTGCAGTGGGGACATGAACTTACTAGAGTGCCTGGTATACCTAGATGATGTTATTGTGTTTGGCAGCTCACTGGAGGAACATGAGAGCAGATTATTTAAGGTATTGGACCGACTGGAGGACTTTGACTTAAACTGTCCATTGATAAGTGTCAATTCTTTCAAACATCAGTAAGTATGTGGGACACATAGTATCCACCGAGGGAATAGAGACCGACCAAGTAAAAGTTGAGGCCTTGACCACCTGGCCACAGCCCAAAATCTAAAGAACTGCAAAGATTCCTGGGATTCTGTGGTTATTATCGGCGCTTCATCAAGGACTATTCAAGAGTGATCCGCCCTTTACTTAACCTTACTCAGGGTATCCCCAACCCACAAAAATACCAAAGTCAGCGTCCCTCAAGACTGAAAGAGTGTATTTTCATCCAGTGAAGTATTTGGGGCCATCTGGACTCCTGATTGTGAGACTGCTTTTCATGAGATCATATATCAACTTACCCATGCTCCAGTGCTGGCTATGCTGATCCAAGAAAACCTTCGTCCTGCACACTGATGCTAGCTTTGCAAGGGTTGGGGCCTGTTGTACCAAGAGCACGAGAATGGCCTGAGACCAGTGGCCTTTGCCAGTAGAAGCCTGACCCCATCCGAAAAGAACTATCCTGTACATAAGTTAGAGTTCCTAGCTTTGAAGTGGGCTATTGTTGACCAATTCCATAGGTACTTGTATGGGGCTAAAATACTAGTAAAACTGACAATAATCCTTTGACCTATGTGCAGACCTCAGCTAAGTTGGATGCCACTGGCCATAGGTGGCTTTCTGCATTATCTACATATGACTATGCTTCGAATACCGAGCAGGTCTGAACCACAGATGCTGATGCTCTCCCGGAGGCCTGTTCCCCAGAATGATTGGGTCCGATTGGCAGAACCTGACATTCGGCACTCTGGCGAAGTTTGACAGGGAGGAACAAATGTCCACGGACGCAGTGGACTGCATGGTGGATTGCTTAGGAGCCTCTGAGAATTGCATACCTGCTGCTTATTGCCACTTTTCTGCAATAGACATTGGTGCACTGCCTCAGCTGGACAATGACAGTATTCGGCGGGCTCAATCCCGCGATCCCATGATCAAAGCAGCTTTAGAAGCCCTCTATGCAGGAAAAGATGTGTCCAAATTACGCTCCACTGATTTGAGAACTGCACTGTTACACAAAGAAGGTCCTAAGTTGAAACTGATCAATAAACTGTTATACAGAGAAACAGTAGACAGAGGGGGACAAGTAGACAAACAACAACTAGTGCTGCCCACTGCCTTTCGAGACTCAGTACTGAGGTCCTTGCACAACCACATGGGGCACCTTGGTATAGACAGAACACTTGACTTGGTGAGATCCAGATTCTATTGGCCTAAGATGGGGGCTGATGTGGAGCAACACATTCGAACTTGTAGTCGCTGCTTACAGAGAAAGCTTTGCCCAGAGGGCTGCCCCCCTTGTTAACATCACCACCAGTGCACCCATGGAGCTAGTCTGTATTGATTTTCTAAGTTTGGAGTCAGATCAAAGAAATATCAGTAATGTGCTGGTGGTCACTGACCATTTCACGAGATATGCCCAAGCTTTCCCCACCAAAGACCAGAAAGCATCCACTGTAGCCAAAGTACTTGTAGAAAACTTTTTGTTCACTATGGGCTCCACAAAGAATCCATTCTGATCAAGGGAGAGACTCTGAGAGTAGTCTGATCAAAGAGATGCTTTCTCTGTGGGGAGTCGCGAAAGTCCGAACCACTCCTTACCCCAGGGGACCCACAGCCTGAACGCTTCAACCGCACTTTGCTAGATATGCTAGGCACCCTGCACCCAAAGGACAAGCCTAGATGAAGCCAACAAATTAGCACCCTGGTACATGCTTATAACTGCACCAAAAGTGATGCCACTGGTTCTCCCACCGCCTGATGTTTGGAAGAAGCTCGACTACCAGTAGATGTGTGTTTGGGGTCTCTCCTGATGGGGTTCAAGCTGACAACTATTTACAGTATGTGCAAAGTTAAAGAGCCCAGCTAACTCATGCGTACCAACTGGCTCAAACCATGGCTGCCAAAAGAAATCTGCCAACAAAGAAAGGTATGATAAAGGTGAAAGCACAGGAACTCCAGGAGGAGATCGGGTATTGCTAAGAAATCTGGGACTGCATGGCAAGCACAAGATTGCTGACAGATGGCACCATCTCCCTCACATTGTAGTGGGCAAACTAGATGATCTGCCAGTGTACAAAGTAAGGCCTGAGAAGAATTCAAAGATGTAAAACAATGCATAGAAATCATTTACTGCCCATTGGACAAATCTTAATTGAGTCTGAGCCCTAGAAGATGCCCCCTCTGGTCCAGTGACTAGAGCTGCTGCTAAGAAAAGACCAAGGAAGTCTGCACCTACAGAAGCAGAGTTAAAGTGTTCCCCTGCACAAGTCCCAGTTGAGCATGACTGTCAGTCCAAATCAGAAGAAAGTGAGAGTGACTTTGAATACTATCCTTCTTACGAACTGAGTCAATTGTTTCGGGGCAATCCCCTAGTCAATACTGGAGATGAAACTGGGCCTTCTGGACTGTCTAAGCCCCCAGCTTCATCCCTGGAGCCAATGCTCCCAGAAAGTGAAGTGCAAAGCATCAGATCAGATGAAATGGAATCATTGTGCATGGTTGAACTGTTTGAGCTTTCAGGGGAGAAATGATAGATTGGGGCAGACTGGTGATACACCCGAACAAGAAGAGTATTTTGAGTGCCCTGACAGTCCACTGCCAGTGTCCGAAAGCTCTCCATGCGAGCCAAATGTTGTGGACTCAGAAACTGTAACTCCTGGAGCTGAAAGTGCCCCAAGTTCTAGCCTCTCTACCCCCATGGAGACTCCCCTGACAAGTGAGGACAATGCTGAAAATGAGGCTCAGAGTGCAGAGACTATAACAGTTCCCCCTAGAAAGACTGGTCAAGCTGTAAAGCCTGTGGTGCACCTCAGTTATGATTCACTTGGGAGGCCTGTGGACTTGCCTCTCAATGTTGTCCATAAAAGTGTATGTGTCTCCGAGCTCATTGCCCAAACTGAGCATCAGTGCTAACTCCAAGTTACTTGTGTTGCCCTCTAAGTATGGTGCCCTTGCCCCATCCAGCCCCAAGGTAACTGATAGGGAAGGGCCCCCTCTCTTCAGGTTTCATGTACAAGAGGTAATAACTTGAGTTATAGTACAATGTGTATGTAATACTGTGTAAAAAGTGATACTGCAATGTTTCAGAAATGTGTTCTTGGTAAAATGATATATTGACTGATGATTACGTAATGCGAGCCTAATGCAAATGTATATGGTTGCAGTTGAAACTTATGGGGGTACTAGCAGCGTGGACGTCAAGCTTTTCCAAACCAGGAAGGTGTAACCCCCTGCAAATGGGGGTTCCCAAAAGACTTCAGGAGCTTGCTTGAATGCTCCAAGCCTGAATGGTGTTTGGCATTTAAGCCATTTATCAGTGAGTGTTTTTAGAACCTCTGGTACTGTCTCTTTAAGAGCTGTCTGCTTGCAGACATAATTGGCCAGTATGGGGACTGTGTGCTTCTCTGAGTACCACTCGAGCTGCTGCCAATTCACTTCATTTTTGCAGTCACTAGGGTGCAAAGGAACCTATCTGAAAGATGTAACTGTTTGCCAGAAATTATTTAGAGTAATAATGAAATTACAGTTTGTCTAACCTGCTTTCTTTGCAGTCAGAACTGTGTCTGCTAGTTCCCCATTCTAGTTTTGAACTGCTGAACTGGACCAATCAGTGTGGGGTAAGCTAGCTCTAAAATGGTGCCTTGGACGAATCAGAACTTGGACTCATAATCTGAGCCAGCCACAAGAGGATTGTATGGGCAGTGACTCTGGGAGATGTAGTTTAGACTTCAGTGCCTTTTGGACCAACAGCAGCAGTCTATTGTGAGTGACAGCCAATCCAGTCAAGAACTGGGAGGAACTCAAAGGAAGTGCCAGTTTTGTCAGTTGGAGTTCAGTTGAGCTTTGGCAGTGAAGAGGAAGGAGCCCTGTGCTTTTTCAGTGTGCAGTTTTAGTCAAAACGTGTGTAAGGCCAGAGTTCTGGTCTGCAGCTTGTGTAACAGCTGTTAGGACTGAATCCGTCCTGTGAAAAGAATCAAAGGATCTCTGAAGAGTAGAAACCAGGATCACCCTGTAGAAGACTGGATGAATTGCTGAAAATTGCACTTTCGGTCTGTCAGGAACTGAATCTGCTGTGTGTTCTCGGGTATTGTGCAGTAATTGCGATCGGGATACAGATGCAGCCTGCCTGGTATAGTGCTTTCTTTTATATGGATGTGTGAAGAGGTTTGTGTACCTCAAGTGAGCCCTGCTGACACTGAAGGACCCTATCTTATTTGGAGGTCGTGAGTACTAATTCAGGGTAGCTCCCTGTTGAATGCCACATTAAATCCAAATGGAATTACTGTACTGCTGACTGTTTAATTCTCCTTTTCTCTGTGTGAAAGGGCCTCTACCAGCTGCGCAGTTTGGACTAGCCACTAGGGCTTGGGTACCCAGGGACAATAACTGATAGGGATAGGCCTGTGCACAGAGCCATAGGTAGATTATTAGAGTGATAAGCTAATTAACCTGATTTCCCCTGTCCTTGTTATATCCCCTAAATAAATCAGAGCTGCTTGTTTCAGCAAAGTTATACTGCCTGAGGTATTTGTCTATGTTAAAGTACTGTACTGTGATTGTTGCACTGTATCTCATTTCACAGGAGGGTCCCAGTGGAACCAGACCTGGGGGTAAGTGTATACTGTGAAGGTAATTCTGATATATTGTGTGGGCCACTAGTGGGAAGAAAGGGGGGTTGCAGTGTCCCAGAGGGCTGTGACCAAGTTAGTTTAACTATTGCAAACCCTGACCTCTGGGTGGAGGCACCCGCCATTGGATCCAGGCCCCTCAACCTGTTAGTGGCAAATCAGGCAGGGGTAGTAGCCCCTGGGATAGCGCCATCTAGGGGTTACACCTGTAAGAAATTCATCCCCAAAATCAAGAGATATGATAGAAAATAAATTAGACCAAAGTGGTTGACAACCAAAATCAGAAAGCTGCTTAACAAGAAAAACACTGCATATAAAACCTTCCTTAAAACTATGTCACATGAACACTGGCACAAATGTATTCAATGGCAAAGGAAAGGGAAAAAATGGTATTAAGAAATCTGAGAATAATATGGAATTCTCCCTAACTAAAAATGCTACAAAGGGTAACAACAAACTCTTTTACAGTTATAGCAACTTACTAAAACAAAAAAGAATAATAGTATTGGACCAGTCCTGTCCGCTAACAACTTTTAATAAATGATCCTTCCCAAATGGCAGAAGCTTTGAACGATCACTTCTGCTCAGTGTTTATTACAGGAAGTCATACAATAAAAATTACACTGTAGCTGATTGAGAACATCCAGGTATCACTATCATTGAAATCAGTATTAAAGCTAAAATCAAGAAATTAAGAGATAACTCATCTCCAGAATCAGAGAGAATTTCATCATATATATTAAAATGTTTGTCTCAACATATTCTCAAACCATTAAAAATTATATTTCAAACCTCAGTTAATTCAGCACAAATACCTAATGACTGGAAATGGCTAATGTCACATCATTTTTTTAAATGGAAATAAGCAAGATGATGCAAATTTTAGACCGGTCTCACATCAATTACAGGTAACATATTGGAAAGTATAAAAGATTTAATATACAGTATAGACCAGTACATAACCTGAATAAAAATCCACATGGTTTCTCTCCTGGACACTCCTGTATCTCAAATTTAATCAGTTTGTATGATAACATCAGCCGGTACTTAGACAACAAAATTCCTTGTGATGTAATCTTCTTGGATTTTAAAACGGCTTTTGACATGATCCCACACTGGATAATAACTACTAAGCTTAGGGATGTAGATTTAAATGGATATCTTATAAATTGGATACATAATTTGTTGAATAATAGAACCCAAAGGGTCAAAATTAAAGGATATACCTCTAAACAGGGTATGGTGACAAGTGGGGTGCCACAGGGTTAAGTTCTGGGTCCTGTAATATTTAACATATTCATAGCATAACATTTTCTAATATTACGACTACATATGCAGATGATTCCAAAGTAGGGGGCCCATGTGAAAATTTAGATCAGGCAAAAACAATACAATTTGACTTGAACATAATACCAAACTGGGCAAATGATTGAGAAATGGTCTTTAATATAAACACATGTAGAATTATACACTTGGGCTATAACAGCATTAAAGGGGAACTGTCAGCATTCCCCTGGCAAATCCATGGGAACTATAGGTCCCACTTAGGTAAATTGCACTGGTGGTAATTTTGTAAAATAATTTACACAGGTTTTAAGTATCTATAATTTATTTGGTTGATCTTGCAACCCTCTGCCCACCATTATTATTCCTGAGTCCCCTTAAGCAAGCCCTTTGATAACACGACTGACGGGCTCAGCTGTGGGGGATGACGGTACAGGTATCGGAAAGCAACAAAAGATGTACAGAGCATGATTGCACTTCTGATTATGGTATTGGCAAGCAAAGAAAGCACTGAGGTGAGGCACAAATAGGAGATCACATCCCATCAAAACTGGCTGCACCAAAGTTTCTGCCTATGTAGTATACAGAAAGGAAAATGGTTGTAATTTCTATTTTTCCTTGCATATAATATTGGGATGTCTACATTTTCCTTCAGATATTAACATCACAGATAAAGTTGTTTTACCTAGAAAGGTAACATTGCTGTTCAAGTTTCTGCTGATTTTCTGCTGTGCCTGTAAACGTGTAGAAAGAAACAATCTTGTATATATTGTAATGAAGCTGCCATTCGGTTTAGGAAAATTGCACCAAACGTGCATATAGAAGCATTTTATAGAATTAGAAAATCAGGGCGATCTAGATAGAAAATAGGATTGGCTAGTACATTATTTAAAACTTGGCTACAAAAGTGGAATTGACAGATTCGGTGGGTGGGTACATGTATGAACGTTGTACTATTTTAACTTGTGCAACATCATATCTCGCTTGTTTTCTCTCCCCAGTATTCTTCCTTCTGATCATCCTCCCCTGCTGTACTTGTTGCTCACCCATTCCTACTTTCATCCTCCTAGTGGTGGCCATGAATTTTTATGGTTTGGCTAATAATATTAATATCGTAGTGTTATGTGCCACAGAATGTTACACTGTATATAACTGTGGCTCCAACTCGTGCCACTGAATCCATCGAGCCCACTTGCCAGAATCCTGGTCATGGCTCTTAGGAGAGGTGAATGTTGTTAGTTGTGAGCAACTGAGCTCACTAGATTGCGAGAACACGGAAGTGATTAGTGACGTCACTCCACGGGAATGGCAAGTGGGCTCAAGAGGGAAAAGAGAGGAGCTGGCATCCTATAGGTAGGAGCTGCCATTTTTTGAGCCTGCTCTGTGTGCTTTGAAACTGACACTGAGGGTAAGAGTACTTTTTAACTGAAATTTACCATCAACATAGGCATTTTCTATTTAAGTATCACATAAGTGCTGAGATTTAAACAATGGCCCAGATATTCAAAAGGGTTGCGCATGGCGCAACAGTGTTGCGCCATGCACAACCTACTGATGCGCCCGGTGCAATATTCAAAAGGGAAAAATGCACCGCACAAATCCCAATGCACTGGGCGCATCAATGATGTATACGAAGGCACAGAGTAAGGGCGTGCCATACATAACCTACACAACCGATATTCAGCCGGGATATGCAGAGTCATGCATCTTGCCAACCCCTACCTGCGCCTGCACAAAGTTACCAAAAAACAGAACAAGTAGGCCACCCACAGGTGAGCTGCCACATTGCAGGGTGCAACATGGCAGCTGCCACCCGCTGGTGGCCACCCATTCCTGATGCACCTGGCGGTGCCCCATGCCCCATCGCGGGCATCCGGTAACTAAATCCTCCGTCCTATATCCTGGTGAGTCAGTGGACCGCTATGTGCTTTCGATCGCGGGCATTTGTCTCCAAGAATAAGCCCTGTCCTATATCCTGGTGGTCAGTGTACGCACTCTGCCCGATCGCGGGCATTGGTATAATATCTCCGTCCAATATCCCTGCCACCCTGCACGCCGCGAGACGGACAGCTCGGTACATATCTGGACTGTGTTTATGCGGTATGGGCTGCTGCCCATTGGCTCACGCTGAACCAATGGGCGTGCAGCTACCGAGTGTCAGTCGCGGCGGTGGGGCGGCAGGTGGTGGGGTGCTGCCGCCTGCCAGCTGATGGGGGGGAAGCGGGGCAGTGGGGCTCAGTGGGCAGGTGGGGAAGGGGGTACACTAGACCACCAGGGTAATAGGAGTATGTTATGATTTACAGATGCCCGCGATCGGGCAGCGATCGGTCCACTGGACCACCAGGGATATTGGAGGGGTGGGTTACTATACCGATGCCTGCGATTGGGCACATAGTGGTCCATTGGACCACCAGGGATATAGGATGGGGGCTTATTCTTGGAGACAAATGCCCGCGGTCGGGCACATAGTGGTCCACTGGACCACCAGGGATATTGGATGGAGGGGGTTTCTTTTACATGAATGCCTGTGATTGGGCTGCAGGGGGCGTCGGTCCCCGATGGCTGCTGCCTGTCAGGGCGCCAGGTGCAAGTCGTCGGGGATCGGCACACCTGCATGCTAATAGCATGCAAATGGGGCCATAATGACATGCAAATGGCTCAATGTGTGCCTTTCATAAATTATGGCCCCATTTGCATGTCCTCTTTTGAATATCGCAGGTGCTGTGCATGGCGCAATGGCACTTGTGCTAGCGCATCTCCATGCTCCACTCTGGCCTCTTGTGCTGGTGCAGTGCCACTGCTCCATGCACAGTGGTGGTGGCCAGGGTGCGATATTCAAAGCTGTTGCGCCATAGCACAGCTCCGTTGAATTTTGCCCAGGCCACACCCTTGCACAACAAAGTTGAGCTGCGCCCAGGCTTGTGCCACAGCCTGGCGCAGTTTGAATATCCGGGCCAATGTGTTTTGGTATTTTTAAATTTATAGGACATCGTGTCCAGATTTATTTAATAGAGGAAGCTCAATATGCAAGCATAGACAAAAATCAGGTATGCAATCTTCTCAGGTATGGAGAAAAAGGCTTATATGGCAGTATAAACATTTTGGCACTGAGTGGTGGTGGTGGTGGCACCTCTAGCAGTTTGAAATAGTATATATTAATTTGAATTAGACTATCAAAAAATATGAGGACTGATAAATTGTTTGTGTTTTTTTAGGCTATGCAAGGGGCCAGGTAAAAGATTTTTCTAAAGCAATCTTGCTGTTAAATTAAATGACAACACAATTGTATGGCAATGTAGGTACACTTTCAACATAATTGTTTAATAACTACATTTATATGTCCTCTATAAAAAAAACTGACTTGTAATATTTTTATTAACAATATTACAAGAATACCCTTTGAAAAGCTCATACTTGAAGCGAAATGCAGGGGAATTAAAGAATAAAAAACTAAAACAGAATTACCTCAGTGAAGGAGTGATTTTCTTCTTTTTTTTAAAAAAGAACACAGCAACCCCACATTCTTCTTTTACTCTGGAGATTGTCAAGCACTCTGGGGAAACTAAAAAGGAATTTTACAACCATTACCTGCAGCTTTGCCATTCTTCCGTGACATCATTATTCAAGATCTTGTTCACCAGTTTTCCTCTGGCAGAAGCTGCACCTGCGCCATTAGTTTTAATGAGATATTTAGTTCAGTTTATTTCTCAAAAGTTTGAGTCGGCATGGATAGTGGGCTGACGGTTTGGCAACAGTGTTTCAGCTGACCTAGTGTTTGATGTCCGGTTTTTGCTCTGAAGGTTGTGGTCAGTGCTAAAGTGCTCGTGTAACCCCTCGGTGGCAGAATCCCAAGGGCTACTACCCCTGCCTGCGTGGCTAGTTGCAGGTTAAGGGGCCTGGGTACTGAAATGGGTGCTTCCACCCGGAGGACAGGGTTGTTAGTAACAAGGCTAACCTGGGTACAGCCCTCCAGGATGCTGCAACCCCCCCTCTTTCCCCTCTAGTGGCCTAGACAATATGCAACAAACACTTTTACAGTAGCCCCTATTCAGCATACAAATCCCCACACTGTTTGCACTTACCACTAGGGCTGGTTCCACCAGTTCGACCCTGGCAACCCCCTGTAAAACAAGGTTAGGCACAGCAAATAACAACAGTACAGTGCTTTTGGTACAAACTGGAACCACAGTCAGATTAAATGCAAAAAGAGTTAGATCTGATTTATTCAGGGAATTGAACAAGGGACGGGCGTAATCAGGTTGATTGATTCAAAACTGATCTAATCAGGCAGTATGCATGCACTTTTAGTCCCTACACAGTCACACGCTCTGGGTACCCAGTTGCAATTAAGGTAGGCTAGCCTGGAATGTTGCCTGTGGTAGGCCGGCGTGGCAGCTGGTTGGGGCCCTGTGATGAAAAGAAAAGGCATGCACAACCACACGCAATTTGTAATCCAGAGCCTGAAGGCTCAGTTCGTGAAAGGAAAAACAACAATGCAATCAGATGACAGCACTTGAGATTTAGCTGTTGTTGCAGGGAGTTACCCTGATTGTTACTCACGCTACCCAAAAGGAGACACAGGCTAGATGAAATGGAGACTGCAGGTTGATGACTGGTTTGCCAGGAGAAGCAGGGCCCACATGAATCACCGAGGTGTCATTCCTGTTCGAGATGGTTGAGCAGGGGGCTGATCCCTGGGCGAGTCTCTTGTTGATGATGGCGTCTGTGCCTGAAGTAGCTGGCTGGGCCAGGTGTCAAGGCCCAGGCCAGGTGCAACAGAACAGATTTCGAGTCTGGTAGTGCTGGATGCAGCTTCCAGCAAGCGTGACACATTTACACAGTGGGGAACCATATTGCGACCCACTAACAGCAACAGCACATTTATAGTAAAGCAATCACCATACCATAATGCAGATGGCAGTCCAGCTGCAATATCAGTGTCTCTGTGCAAAACAGGGTATTCTGTGGTAAATGGATGTCCTGACAGGCTGATCGCGTACAGCAAATCTTCGGTCTTCTTCAGGTTTAATTCTGGTCACTCTTCAGTGGCTTTGTCACACTCCAGTTTGGATACAGTCCGATTGCTAAGCCTTTCAAAGGATTCCCTCACAAGGGACAGCAGACAGACAGGCCAAACTCGGCCTTTCCAGCAATCTCCCGTGCGAACTATGCAGGAGCTGCTGCTCGAATCACTCGAGCGATTTACTCTCCAAACTCTAACTCCAGACTGACTCACTGCAGCAGGCAGCTTGGGAATTTCCCTTCAGTCCAAAAGGTTCTGGTTGGCTGATCCATCAGTCTGTGAAAGCAAGGGCTCCCCCTCCAGGTGCATTTGGGCGCCAAAGTTTCAAAACTACAATTCCTACAGAAATTCACTCCCACAAGACCCTTGGGGGCAGACTCCATTTTAGGGCCCCCAAAGGTACTGATTGGTCCAAATAAGCAGTCCAGGATCAAGATGGTGGTGATAAACAGGACAGTCCATGCTGCAAAGAAGGCAGGTTAGACAATCTACAATATCATTACTATTCTAATAGATAATCAGCAAATAAGTACAGCTTCTAACAGCTCCCTCTGCACAAATAGCGATTGCAGAATGGAGCGATTATCTGGCAGCCTAGGTGGGACTCGAGCATAGGAACAATCAGCCCCCTCCCAGATTAAATAAGCACCACGTTATAGGCAGCTCTTAAAGGGACAGAACACAGAGGCATTAGGCACTCTCATGCAACACTTTTAAAACGCTAAGACACAGGATACCAGCCTGGCAGTGGGCATTTAGGCACACCCAAGGAAGACTTTCAGGAACCCCCTTTTGTAGGGGGGTTACACGCGCTTGTTTCTTTATTAAAGAAAAGTATTTTTGTGCTTCTGAGCAATGCGTGCACCTGCTGTTTATTCAGTGAATGTTTAGCGTGGGAGCGGATAGTGATGTTGGGGGGGGGGGTGAGTAGGAGGGTGTTCTGCTGAAATGATCTAGATCAGCTAGGCTTACAGGGTGGAGGTGTGTGTGGCACAGACTTGAAGTGGCAGAAGATTAGCGTGGGAGACAGCTGAATGTAGCCTTGTGGATTACAGTCCTATAACAAACTCACCTGAAAAGAAAAGAAAGTAACTGTTTTATGATACATTTATATATTTTTAATATGAATTTTGTACATGTTAGTTGTGCTGTGAGGATGGGGAGTTATTGAAAACCTGCAACAATTTTTTTTTACGTATTAGGGCAAGTAGTGGATGTTCGGTATTTTTTACTTTATCAACATGGCTGCCAGAATTTTTTTCATAAGTTTTTGGTAGGCATGGATATGTTCCATGTGCTGCATCCTGGCTGCCAGAAAAGTACCACCCAGGCACCCACGGGTTTGTTGTTCTATAAATGCATGCCTGGGGGTGGCTCCTGACCAATCAGGATGCAGCATTTCCCCTACCCATTTTATAAAGAGTATTATAAATCATGGCATCATTCTTAGCCAATTAGGATTGTTTATTTTTAAACCTTCCAAGTACATTTATAGCCATAAGAGGCTGTCTCATGCATATAATTCTAAAATTCTGCAGTTCTAAATTCTGTTGGTATATGTTTATATGTTCAGTTACTATGTCTCTTATGGTTACGAGTGCATTCTCGAGTTCGAGAACTGCAAACAGAAGGTGGGTGGTTCTCATACCCTAAGAATGTAAGTGAGACCACTCTTACAACTATAAGAGTGCTCTCGGTGGCAGTATTAATATATTTTTGGTCAAGCTTGCGCAAAAGTTTTTTTTTTAAAAGAGTAACGGAATGTGCCCTTTTCCAGAGCAGCTGTGCATGAGGCATTCTCCATAGAATAACAGTGTCTCACGCGCAGAGGAAGGGAGTGCTCTGGTTGGTTGGGAGTTCTCCCTCGATCTGTAATAACCATATGTGATGCAGTAACTGAACATATAAACATATTATAAATCAAGTTGAAGACTGCTGTTTTTTAGAAAAATTTTAACTTGAGTTCAATATCAAAATGTTTGACCTTGTAGAAAATTATAGAAACCCCTGTGAGTGGAAATGGACTATTCCAACTGAACTTAGAAATAAAAATTTTTAGAACTGTGTGCAAGAGGTACCCTCTTATATAAGTTAATTGGGCCTCCAAGGGGTGTCTCTTATGGTGTAAGAGACTCTGAGTGTGAGGTTTGGGCAAGAGGACCGTGAAGCAAAGCAGCCCTGTCTACACAAACCTCATGAGAGGAGTCTCTTGTAAATGTTTATATGTACAGCTACTGTGTCTCTTATGGTTAAAAGAGTGCATTCTCCAGTTCCTTGGGTGAGACTGAGAGAATTGTGAAGTGTAGCTGAGTGGTTCTGGCATAAAAAAGGACCTGAGAAGAAACTCTTATAACGCTAAGACACATGGGAACTGTACATAACCTGTTTGTTATTGTCTGTATATTTGCTTCTTTTGTTTGATATGTATATGTTACTGTTATGTGTTAACTAATCTGTGTCACCCCTGAAAAAGTCTCAGTGGGCCTACCCCATTAACAAAATCCAATAAATAAAGAAAAAATATCAACATATTATTAACCATGTTAAACACCTTTTTTTTCAAAATATTAGTGAATCCCTTTGTTGGAAATGGACTGTGCCAACTGAACTTAGAACGTGCATGAGCCACCCTCCTATGGTTCTAATTGTAAGCCCCACCTCTTTTGAGAGGTGCTTATGCTCCCTTTAGGGCAGGGGTCAAGCTTAACTTTTTTTTGCACTAGCCAGCAGGGCAAGTTGATTCAAAATTGCACTGTCCTGCAGATGATTGCTCTAGCCCTTAATTATTATGGTAAATTTTGATCACTTATGCAGGAAACAATGCAAGCAAAGCCAAGAAATACTCTGATTATTGCACATTTATCCTGCTCCCACATTGCTTCCAGCTTCCCAGCAGAAAAAGAGACTGAAGTGCCATCACAGTTAGCACCCCCATAGTTCTGTACCATAGCCTCCTCGCTTCCTCTTTCTGACCCCCCCCCCACACTAAACAGAGAGAGGATATCACAACAGCAAATGTTCAATCAAGCAGTCCTAGCTCTGCGCACACAATAGCTGACATCATCATGCACCTCACCACACTGTCACCACCACCCACAGGGCAATAAACAGTCAGGCAGAGAAAGACACTCTCGGTCCCCACCCTATAGTCAGCTGGAGACCTGCACTTTTGAAAGTTTTGTACAGTCTCAAGTGAGCCAGGAGCACATCTAAGATTTCTTTGGGGTGGGGGCTAGACAAACCTAAGGGGCTTGGGAAATAGAAAACTATGAGATTTTTATTTGTAAAAGCATTGATTTTAATATGCTCTGCCCCAACAATAACAGATTTTTCTTAAACATTGTCCTTTCATCAGCCCAGGGGAAACAGTACACAGGCATAACACTATACTATTTCTATTTCTGTATAGGATGAGCTATGCATCCCAGGAATGCCTATTTCAAGGGTACTTATGTATTTTATTTTATCAAGGTTTATTTTTGTACCATACATGATCCAAAGCTTTGTTTTTAGGCTGAAAGGACATGCTGAGTGGGATAAGGGTGGAACTGTATGGATGGTGATGGCTGGCATGGTCCATTTAGAAGAGCTATGGACCCCCTACACTTGCCAGTAATGGCAGATATGGATCTATGGATGGTCACTTCAGAGTCTAGTCTGCAGTGGTGTCCAGGGAAAGAACAGAGTTAAGAGATTTGGAGGGGAGAGGGAAGTTATGGTGAGGCTGGGATAAAACCCACCACCTGCAGGGCTGATCCTGTGTACCTCTTTGCATTTTGTCACTGAAATGTTGGATACAAACACTCAAAATGTAGAAAAATGAGAGGCACTGGTCTTAATAATATTGGACAAATTGTTAGACATAGACACATTCAGAAAACTGGAACCTAGTGACTTAACAGCACTCTACCCTTGATCACACCCTGAACACTAGCTGAAAGTCTTAACAGTGGAGTGATAATGACTCACATTGAGTCTTTTGTGGGATCCTTCTCTTGAACTGCCAGATAATTGCAGCTCTTAATGAGTTGTTAATCACACCTGGCCATCTGGAACACTGAGAGATTAGCACGAAGACTAGAGAATGCTAAAGTAGAGACATTTTTAACTTCACTAACAGCCATGAAAATCTGCACTAGTCAAGGCGGGCTAGTAAAGAGTTAGCTGCACTAGCACTGGTCAATTTGTGCTAGTGTTTGGGCTAGTAAAACAATGTTAAGATCGACTCCTGCTTTAGGGATCCCTTCCATATGTGCTGCCCCCAGCGCTAGGGATAATTTTAGTGCTTTGGGGGCACACTTTCTGCTTACCGCCACTTGGTGGCAGCAGAGAGCAGGGTTCTGGGATGTAAATAGGCAGGACAGGAAGATTTGGTGGTGGTTGGTCCCTAAGGGAGAGGAGAGACTGGCGGGCACTGCAGAGCGGTGCAGGATGGGGTCCCCCTTCACTTTAGGCAGGCTGGCTTCTACAGTGGTGATGTGCCAGGTCTCCGGGGTGAGCATCCAAGGGAGTTCTCCCGGAGAGGCAGCTGCGGCCATGTTTTGGGGGGCTCTGGGCTGTGGGGAGGCTGTAGGGAGGATCTGGGAGTAGGTGCAGGATAGGTAGGCCCTTGAGTCTGGGTTAGCCCCCTGTAGAATGTTTGAGAGTGTGCCTGGGTTGTCGGGGTTGCAGCAAGCAGTGGCAGGGCTGCTGCATTCCGGTGTGGCAAGGCGACCCAGGGACAATGGTGAGGGGCCCTAGGGGACCCTCTACCTGGTTAAGGCCTGTTTTGGAGGGACAGGCCTCGGGGCTGCCAGACTTTGCTGAGTGGGCCTTGCAGTGCCCTAGAGGTCTTCCCTGGTGCTGGTTGCACATATAGGGCAGAGGTGGGTGGGTGAGTGAGAGTCGGGCAGTTGGCAGCGTTTATCTGTGGGACCCTGGGGAAATAGCAGGGATGCTGGAGAGAGTCAGTAGTGGTCCGGGTAGACCAGGCAGAACAGGAAAGCGACCTGGGGGAGAGAGACTTGGGGTATGGTGTGGTGGGTTTTGCTGGTACTGTACCATCCTTGTCCCTTGGGAGGCTGGAAGAAAGACCCAGGGAATGGGCTGGGGTGAAGCTGTACAATCTCCCACAGAGAGGAGAAAGCCCCAGTTGGTTTAAGTAGTGAAGTTTCAGGTACTTACCAGTGCCAGTGGAATCTATGGAGCTTCACGGTCCAGGACAAGAGGTCACTGTGTGTGTTCCTGGGGAAAATCAAGTCTGCTATATAAAGCGCTGTTAAAGACCTTACTCTGCCTTAATTTCCACCATTCTTGTTTGTATAAAGTTTAGCTCCATGGAGCGGAAATTTAATTTCAAGTTACAAATGGACCCCTACAACCCTGTTAAATCATTTGGTGCTCCGGGAGCAATAAAGTAATTATGTTTCAGGAAAGTGATCAGGAGTCTGTCTCAGTTTGTAAATAAGGATACATGAACTGTAAAAATCCTTAACATTTTAATCTTTCAATTAAATTCAGTTTCAGTTTTTTTATTGCCTAATTAAATCCTGCACCATTGGGCTTCGGGGAGAGTTCATGTGGCTGAAGAGTGAAGTTGAACCAACCTGGGGATTCCAGCTGTCAACTGGGGGTGTCCTCAGCCTTCTTGGCTGTAATCCCTGAAGGTAACATCTGCCCTTGAAGATATCTTCAGGTAGGCCTAAATTGTTGCTGTTTTCCAGTGCTTTGGAACACAAGAGTTTCTGGCGAGATTACTATGGTGTGCAGCCCCCCCCCCCCCAGGAACAACGTGTTTTTTGCCCCTAGATGTCAGTGATGGGGGGGGGGGGCAGGCCACATAAGTGTACTTGGGGATGCTTAGAAATAAACAATCCTGATTGACCGAGAATGATGTCATGATTTATAATACAGTCCACTTCAGTTATAGCACCCGCGGTTAAAGCAGCAATTGGATACATCAGGCACTATTCTAAAGCCATTTGCCAGCTCTAATAGAGTCTCATTACACAGTCGATATATACAACGTTCCTTGTTCGCCTGCTATATTTGGCAGATTATCTCTGACTCTGCCAGGTACTGACAGTGTTCACACCTAATTAGCGGTTAGCGAGTACAGTGTTCAATGAGCAAGTAACCGCAAAGTGGTTTGTAGCTGACAGATAAAGGAACTGTTCCTGCCTCGGCTCCAGTTTCTGCTCTTCAGTCTGTGTGTGTGGTTAGCCTACACTGTTTTGCTGCAGTGTCTGCAAAACGGAAGGCTATGTCCCTTAGGCAAAAAAAATCAATATTCTTAAAAAGATAGACAAGTTACCTAAAATGAGGCAGTGTGACTTGGCTCAGCATCTCAGCCTGCCAAAATCCACTGTCACTGATCTATTGAGACAGAGTAAGCAGCATTACACTGAATGGCACCAAAACTCTGACAGAAAAAGAAAGCGGGAGGGAAAAGACAGAGAGGTGGAAGCTGCCCTGCTGAGGTGGTTTCAAAATGTGCACGGTCGCAATACGCTTGTCAGCGGCCTCTTGGCCCAGAAAGCCCAGTAGCTTGCCACTACCCTCGGAAGAGAAGATTTCAACCCCTCTGATGGTTGGCTTTAGAGGTGGAAGACCTGGAATAACATAAGATTCAGGTGGGCAGACGGAGAGAAGTTAAATTCTGATGCTACTGGTGCAGAGCAGCGGCTACTGAATGTTCTCCCTGGGCTACTGGAGGGGTATGAGCCCAAAAATTTTCAACTGTGATGAAACTGGTTTATTCTAGCATTGTGTTTTGGTTACGGCATGCTTGTGTTTAAAAGTGATCCTCTGCTGGGCTCAAAAAACAAAAGGAGAGTATCTCTGTAATGCTCTGTTGCAACATGGATGGCTCTGAGAAGCTTGAGCCACTTGTTGGAAAATCACTAAACCCAAGATGTTTTTTTGGCATTCATCATCTATCAGTCCTGTACCGAGCCAGTAGGTCATTGTCGATGACCGGTGCCATTTTTTCTGAATGGGCTCAGACCTGGGATAGAAAACTGAGGAGGCACAAAATCATCTTAATTTTAGACAATTTTTCTGGACACCCCAATGTCAGGGACTGCGCAACATACGTTTGGTGTTCTTGCCTCCCAAAACCACATGTCTCATACAACCACTCAACATGGGCATAATTTACAGTCTTAAACAACACTATGTTCGTTCAATGCTCGAGAAGGTTTTGAAACACTTTGATGTGAACCCCAAACTGAATGCACCTCAGTTTGTCAAACAAATCACACTTATCGATGCTGTTCATCTCCTTAAACATTCTTGGGACATGTTTGCTGAGCAAACAATCCAGCGCTGCTTTAAAAAAGTTTGTTTTGCAGTGGCAGTGCCAGTCCCTGATGATCTGGCTGTCCCTGAAGTCCTTGAACTGACTGACAGTGAATCTTTACCTGTGCTGCATGGACTGTCAGCCGAGGAGCTTCAGGAGCTCTGTCACTTGGGAGACAACGACGCTCCACCAGAAAGTGACCAGGATGATATCGAGGAGGTGATTGGTGCAATTAGAGGTGATACAGATAACATCGATCAGGAGGAGGATCAGGAAGTGAACACGACGGACAGAACACAATGGAGGAGGAGGCTATCGTTACTGCTCTCAATGTTCGTTCAGCTCTGTTAACTTTGCATAGGGAACAAAACCCAGACCAGCTACCGAATTGGGAAATGATGAGGAAGGTAGAAGAAACCTGGCACCCATACTGCCGAAAGCAGACAATCCAGACCCGAATCACTGAATACTTCTCTGGAAATAAGTAGGAGTAACGCTACTATACCATGGTGCCACTGAAGAGACTTAACTAGCTATGTTTAACTGTTTTTTTTTAATTACAAATTCAATAAAGTGAAACCCCTAGATGGCGCTATCCAAGGGGCTACTACCCCTGCCTGATTTGCCACTAACAGGTTGAGGGGCCTGGATCCAATGGCGGGTGCCTCCACCCAGAGGTCAGGGTTTACAATAGTTAAACTAACTTGGTCACAGCCCTCTGGGACACTGCAACCCCTTTCCTTCCCACTAGTGGCCCACACAATACATCAGAATTACCTTTACAGTATACACTTACCCCCAGGACTGGTTCGGCACTGGGACCTCCTGTGAAATGAGATACAGTGCAACAATCACAGTACAGTACTTTAACATAGACAAATACCTCAGGCAGTATAACTTTGCTGGAAACAAGCAGCTCTGATTTATTTAGGGGATATAACAAGGACAGGGAAATCAGGTTAATTAGCTTATCACTCTAATAATCTACCTATGCTCTGTGCACAGGCCTATCCCTATCAGTTACTGTCCCTGGGTACCCAAGCCCTAGTGGCTAGTCCAAACCGTGGCAGCTGGTAGGGGCCCTTTCACACAGAAAAGGAGAATTAAACAGTCAGCAGTACAGTAATTCCATTTGGATTTAATGTGGCAATTCAACAGGGAGCGACCCTGAATTAGTACTCACGACCTCCAAATAAGATAGGGTCCTTCAATGTCAGCAGGGCTCACTTGAGGTACACAAACCTCTTCACACATCCATATAAAAGAAAGCACTATACCAGGCAGGCTGCATCCTGTATCCCGATCGCCAATTACTGCACAATACCGGGAGAACACACAGCAGAGATTCAGTTCCTGACAGCCGAGTGCAATTTTCAGCAATTCCTCCAGTCTTCTACAGGGTGAGCCTGGTTTCTACTCTTCAGAGATCCTTTGATTCTCTTTACAGAGACGGATTCAGTCCTAACAAGCTGTTACACAAGCTGCAGACCGAACTCTGGGCCTTACACACGTTTTTGACTAAAACTGCACACTGAAAAAGCACAGGGCTCCTTCCTTCTTCACTGCCAAAGCTCAACTGAAACTCCAACCGACAAAACCGGGCACTTCCTTTGAGTTCCTCCCAGTTCTTGACTGGATTGGCTGTCACTCACAATAGACTGCTGCTGTTGGTCCAAAAGGCACTGAAGTCTAAACTACATCTCCCAGAGTCACTGCCCATACAATCCTCTTGTGGCTGGCTCAGATTGAGTCAAGTTCTGATTCGTCCAAGGCACCATTTTAGAGCTAGCATACCCCACACTGATTGGTCCAGTTCAGCAGTTCAAAACTAGAATGGGAACTAGCAGACACAGTTCTGACTGCAAAGAAAGCAGGTTAGACAAACTGTAATTTCATTATTACTCTAAATAATTTCTGGCAAACAGTTACATCTTTCAGATAGGTTCCTTTACACTCTAGTGACTGCAAAATGGAGTGAATTGGCAGCAGCTTGGTGGTACTCAATCAAGGAAACACACAGTCCCCATACAAACTAATTATGTCTGCAAGCAGACAGCTCTTAAAGACAGTACCAGAGGTTCAAAAACACTCACTGATAAATAGGCTAGCATGCAAACACCATTCAGGCTTGGAGCATTCAAGCAAGCTCCTGGAAGTCTTTTAGGAACCCCCATTTGCAGGGGTTACACCCTTCCTGGCCTGGGAAAGCTTGGACGCCCGGCCAAGCAATCCCCATAAGTTTTAACTGCAACCATATACATTTGCATTAGGCTCACACATGTAATCATCAGTCAATATATCATTTTACCAAGAACACATTTCTGAAACATTGCAGTCGTCACTCTTTACACAGTATTACGCACATTGTACCATAACTCAAGTTATTACCTCTTGTACATGAAACCTGAAGAGGGGCCCTTCCCTATCAATTACCTTAGGGGCTGGACAGGGCAAGGGCACCATACTTAGAGGGCAACACAAGTAACTTGGAGTTAGCACTGCCGCTCAGTTTGGGCAATGAGCTCGGGGATACATGCACTCCTTTATGGACAACATTGAGAGAGGCAAATCCACAGGCCTCCCAAGGGAATCATAACTGAGGTGCACCACAGGCTTTACAGCTCGACCAGTCTTTCTAAGGGGACTGTTACAGTCTCTGCACTCTGAGCTTCATTTTCAGCATTGTCCTCACTTGTCAGGAGTCTCCATGGGGTGAGAGGCTAGAACTTGGGGCACTTTCAGCTCCAGGATTACAGTTTCTGAGTCCACAACATTTGGCTCGCATGGAAGCTTTGGACACTGACAGTGGACTGTCAGGCACTCAAAATACTCTTCTTGTTCTGGTGTATCACCAGTCTGACCCAATCCATCATTTCCTCCCCTGAAAGCTCAAACAGTTCAACCATGCACAATGATTCCATTTCATCTGATCTGATGCTTTGCACTTCACTTTCTGGAGCATTGGCTCCAGGGACAGAAGCTGGGGGCTTGGACAGTCCAGAAGGCCCAGCTTCATCTCCAGTATTGACTAGGGATTGCCCCGAAACAATTGACTCAGTTAGTAAGAAGGATAGTATTCAAAGTCACTCTCACTTTCTTCCGATATGGACTGACAGTCATGCTCAACTGGGACTTGTGGAGGAACACTTTAACTTTGCTTCTGTAGGTGCAGACTTTCTTGATCTTTTCTTAGCAGCAGCTCTAGTCACTGGTCCAGAGGGGCATCTTCTAGGGGCTCAGACTCAATTAAGATTTGTCCAATGGGCAGTAAATGATTTCTATGCATTGTTTTACATCTTTTGAATTATTCTCAGGCCTTACTTTGTACACTGGCAGATCATCTAGTTTGCCCACTACAATGTGAGGAGATGGTGCCATCTGTCAGCAATCTTGTGCTTGCCATGCAGTCCCAGATTTCTTAGCAATACCGATCTCCCTCCTGGAGTTCCTGTGCTTTCACCTTTTATCATACCTTTCTTTGTTGACCAGATTTCTTTTGGCAGCCATGGTTTGAGCCAGTTGAGTGCGCATGGAGTCAGCTGGGCCTTTAACTTTGCACATACTGTAAATAGTTGTCAGCTTGAACCCCATCAGGAGAGACCCCAAAACACACATCTACTGGTAGGCAGGCTTCTCTTCCAAACATTAGGCGGTGGGGAGAATCCAGTGGCATCACTTTTGGTGCAGTTATAAGCATGTACCAGGGTGCTAATTTGTTGGCTTCATCTAGGCTTGTCCTTTGGGTGCAGGGTGCCTAGCATATCTAGCAAAGTGCGGTTGAAACGTTCAGGCTGTGGGTCCCCCTGGGGGTGGTAAGGAGTGGTTCTGGACTTTCTCACTCCCCACAGAGAAAGCATCTCTTTGATCAGACGACTCTCAAAGTCTCTCCCTTGATCAGAATGGATTCTTTGTGGAGCCCCATAGTGAACAAAAAAGTTTTCTACAAGTACTTTGGCCACAGTGGATGCTTTCTGGTCTTTGGTGGGGAAAGCTTGGGCATATCTCGTGAAATGGTCAGTGACCACCAACACATTACTGATATTTCTTTGATCTGACTCCAAACTCAGAAAATCAATACAGACCAGCTCCATGGGTGCACTGGTGGTGATGTTAACAAGGGGGCAGCCCTCTGGAAGACAAAGCTTTCCTCTGTGTAGCGACTACAAGTTCGAATGTGTTGCTCCACATCAACCCCATCTTAGGCCAATAGAATCTGGATCTCACCAAGTCAAGTGTTCTGTCTATACCAAGGTGCCCCATGTGGTTGTGCAAGGACCTCAGTACTGAGTCTCGAAGGCAGTGGGCAGCACTAGTTGTTGTTTGTCTACTTGTCCCCTCTGTCTACTGTTTCTCTGTATAACAGTTTATTGATCAGTTTCAACTTAGGACCTTCTTTGTATAACAGTGCAGTTCTCAAATCAGTGGAGCGTAATTTGGACACATCTTTTCCTGCATAGAGGGCTTCGAAAGCTGCTTTGATCATGGGATCGCGGATTGAGCCCTCCGAATACTGTCATTGTCCAGCTGAGGCAGTGCACCAATGTCTATTGCAGAAAGTGGCAATAAGCAGCAGGTATGCAATTCTCAGAGGCTCCCAAGCAATCCACCATGCAGTCCACTGCGTCCGTGGACATTTGTTCCTCCCTGTCAAACTTCGGCAGAGTGCCGAATGTCAGGTTCTGCCAATCGGACCCAATCATTCTGGGGAACAGGCCTCCGGAGAGAGCATCAGCATCTATGTGGTTCAGACCTGCTCGGTATTCGAGAGCATAGTCATATGTAGATAATGCAGAAAGCCACCTATGGCCAGTGGCATCCAACTTAGCTGAGGTCTGCACATAGGTCAAAGGATTATTGTCAGTTTTACTAGTATTTTAGCCCCATACAAGTACTCATGGAATTGGTCAACAATAGCCCACTTCAAAGCTAGGAACTCTAACTTATGTACAGGATAGTTCTTTTCGGATGGGGTCAGGCTTCTACTGGCAAAGGCCACTGGTCTCAGGCCATTCTCGTGCTCTTGGTATAACAGCCCCCAACCCTTGCAAGCTAGCATAAGTGTGCAGGACGTAAGGTTTTCTTGGATCGGCATAGGCCAGCACTGGAGCATGGGTAAGTTGATATATGATCTCATGAAAAGCAGTCTCACAATCAGAGTCCAGCAGGCCCCAAATACTTCACTCGGATGAAAATACACTCTTTCAGTCTTGAGGGCGCTGACTTTTGGTATTTTTGTGGGTTGGGGGATACCCTTGAGTAAGGTTAAGTAAAGGGCAGATCACTCTTGAATAGTCCTTTTGACGGCCGATAATAACCACGAATCCCAGGAATCTTTGCAGTTCTTTTAGATTTTGGGCTGTGGCCAGGTGGTCAAGGCCTCAACTTTACTTGGGTCGGTCTCTATTCCTCGGTGGATACTATGTGTCCCACATACTTTACTGATGTTTGAAAGAATTGACACTTATCAATGGACAGTTTAAGGCCAAAGTCCTCCAGTCGGTCCAATACCTTAAATAATCTGCTCTCATGTTCCTCCAGTGAGCTGCCAAACACAATAACATCATCTAGGTATACCAGGCACTCTAGTAAGTTCATGTCCCCACTGCACGCTCCATCAATCGTTGAAAGTGGCTGGGGCACCTGAAATCCTTGAGGCATCCTCATGAATTCATAGAAGCCAAGCGGACAGATAAAGGCCGTCTTCTCACCGATCCTCTGGGGCCATCGGGATCTGGTAGTACCCACTGCGGAGATCCAGCACAGAGAACCACTTGCTCCCGTTTAGGCAGTCCAAAGCATCCTGAATGTGGGGCATTGTGTACTGATCAGGGATAGTCCGCCGGTTTAAGGTGCGATAATCCACACATCCTTACTGTTCCATTCTTTTTCCTCACTACCACAATGGGGGAAGCATAAGGGCTTCTGGATTCTTGTATTACACCAGCAGCTAACATCTCTTGCAGATGCCGTCTCACATCATCTATGTCAGCAGGTGCCAGGCGTCGAGACCTCTCATGAAATGGTCTTTCGTCATGCAGCCGGATATTGTGCTCAGCTCCTTGCACGCATCCTACATCCCATTCCTTTAAAGAAAACACCTGGTCTCTCTGGGCAAGCTTCTCACTGATCCTCACTTTCCATTCAGCTGGCAGCGGGGGAGTCGCCGAAATCAAACAAGTCAGGCGTTACTCTGTCATTCTTCCTTGAACTCTTGCTGCTGGGTAGCACTGCAGTGTCTGCACAATGCACATTAGCCAGGATGCAACCTCTGTTTACTCGAATGTCTCTTTCAGACACATTATGAACTTGGACCATTACCCTTCTGGCATAAGCATGGGCTCTAGCGGGCAAAATACTAGGCTTGACCAGCAGTCCCTCTGGCAATTTTCCATCGCCTGGTGCATCCAACATTAATATTTTATTCTTAACATCCTTTCTGATACAGACCTCTCCCTGTAAGGTACACTGGGCATTTGGCGCCAGGATCAGAGACTCAGGATCCTTCTTCCATACAATTCCGACCGGTTCCTCTGGTTCTGTTTTTTCAGCATCTCTCTGTGCCTCATAGGCCTTCTTAATTAAAGCCAGAACTCTTAAAGCTCTACTAGTCTTTGACCCCTGTTTTTCATAACACAATTGTGCCAGCCTTCCGAACATATGAGCATTTGTTCCAATCAACAAAGGGACACCATCATACAGTCCAGTGGGGGGACACACTAAGGCTAGGGTCTCTACTTGTTCGGCCACCCAGCCACGGAGGTGGGGAAAGACAGCAATTCGGATATACCCGAATAGGGTAGGCCTTCTCACTTAACCCCATACATGCAGTCCTTCTAATGGTTGTAAAGGTACGTCTGACAAATGCTTCGAGTACCAATCCTGGAACATAATTGTCACTTGGGAGCCACTGTCTAATACAGCTCTTGTAGACACTCCATTCACCTTTACAGTGGTCTCCATGGAGGGACCCACTATTCTGGACCAGTCTGGAGAGGCGTGAGTGGGGCCTGGGCAACTGACCTTGCCACAAAAGGCCGTGAATTAGCATTTTTGGTGCCCTCACTGGGATCATGTCGTGCACCTCTTAACCACTGATTTCTTCTCCGAAGCTCTCCTTGTAGCCTATATGCAACTTTGTCAGTGTTCCTTGGGGACCCATTCCCTTTTCATGTGCCCATCTTTCCCACAATTATAGCAAAACATACTTTCTGGAGTTTGAGCTGGCGGGCGCACACTGGAGCCAGGGGGGGTATTACTAACTGGAAACCTGGGTGCCATCTCTGTCTGTGGCGTGATAAGCATTTGGAGACATCTCGTCAGTTTCTCCACTTCCATGGTCAAGGAATTGAGTTTGGGCGCTGTTATCAGCAGGAGATACATGGGTGGGTACCCCACCCCACTAGCAGATACAGTCGGATATAGGTCAGGGCCCGTACTTGCAGGCGTGGCCTTCATAAAGGACTGTTTTTGAATTCGGATCTCTCTCAACAGTTAGCCCCATTGTGACATATCTTTTCCTTGTCAGAGCACTCATTGACTGCCAACCTCTGCCCTGAACTTCACTTGATGGGTCACCCTCAGTCACTCGGGTGGTAGCCGCAGCTATTGGTGCAGGTCCCTCCCAGGTCGTCTTTCTCAACTCCTCAATTTCTCTCATTAACTCATCATAGGAGGGTGGGGATTCCAGTCGATCTGCCAGGCGTAACTGAAGCAACAGCAGTTCTGAAGGGGCAGACTTAAGGATCCTGTCCAGCCTGGTTTGGTCCAGTTCAATCGCTGGCAAACTACCTTTTCTGAGGCATTCTTGCAACAATTTTTCCAGCCGAGATACATACACAGACAACAACTCCCTTGGTACTGTTGTGCATCTCTTACTCTCCACCATAGGTCCTCATCAGAATCTGGGCTCCCATACACATTCTCAAGGCCTCAAGATAGGCCTGTGCAGTCGCTTCAGGGTTACTGGCCCATTGTACGGATGGTAGCCAGAGCAGGACCTCGAGGCTCTCACTAACCCTCTTAAGCTTTCGCCTTCGAGCATTGCCATTCTAGCACTTGGGGCAACATAGTCTATCCAGGTCTCCCAGTCATCCTCCCTTGGGGTGGGGAGGGTGCCAGAGAAGATCCTCAACCTTCGGTAAGAGTCGTGACTAATGGCAGGTGCAGAAATAGGAGTCTGCATTGGTTCAGCCACCATTCACGGGCACTGGAGCAGGAGAGGGTGTTGGGGAGAACACCCCAGGTGGCAAGAATAGTTTCTTCAAGTCCTCCACAGTTTTCCCCTCTCCCAGCAACCATTCAGCAAATTTCTCCTCAAAAGTTTCAGATAGTAGTGGGGGCTGATTCCCCCCCGGGTCTTTACTGTCCTTAGTTATCACTCTCCAAGCAGTGAGGGCTCCCTCTGGGGTAATGGTCTGTGGCACTTTGGAGCTATCTATGGGATCCTTAAACTCTACTAGGGCCAGGAAAGTGTGGGTGAGCAGATTAGCATGCCGACCCACCACCACAGGGTTTTGTAAACCTTCCACCTTGGAAAGTACTCCCTGCACAGTGTCCGTATTGATACCGGGGGATGTCCAGGATAAGCATAGCATTTTGAGGTCGATCTCTCCCCAGTACACCACTCCACCAGCGGTGCACAGCCACTTCTGTCGGGGTACCCATTTTTTCTTAACAGTGGTTGTAAATATGGCCACTAGAGGACACACAATCCCAGCGGTGAGCCTCAAGATGTAACCCCTAGATGGCGCTATCCCAGGGGCTACTACCCCTGCCTGATTTGCCACTAACAGGTTGAGGGGCCTGGATCCAATGGCGGGTGCCTCCACCCAGAGGTCAGGGTTACAATAGTTAAACTAACTTGGTCACAGCCCTCTGGGACACTGAAACCCCTTTCTTCCCACTAGTGGCCCACACAATACATCAGAATTACCTTTACAGTATACACTTACCCCAGGACTGGTTCGCACTGGGACCTCCTGTGAAATGAGATACAGTGCAACAATCACAGTACAGTACTTTAACATAGACAAATACCTCAGGCAGTATAACTTTGCTGAAACAAGCAGCTCTGATTTATTTAGGGGATATAACAAGGACAGGGAAATCAGGTTAATTAGCTTATCACTCTAATAATCTACCTATGGCTCTGTGCACAGGCCTATCCCTATCAGTTACTGTCCCTGGGTACCCAAGCCCTAGTGGCTAGTCCAAACCGTGGCAGCTGGTAGGGCCCTTTCACACAGAAAAGGAGAATTAAACAGTCAGCAGTACAGTAATTCCATTTGGATTTAATGTGGCAATTCAACAGGAAGCGACCCTGAATTAGTACTCCGACCTCCAAATAAGATAGGGTCCTTCAATGTCAGCAGGGCTCACTTGAGGTACACAAACCTCTCACACATCCATATAAAAGAAAGCACTATACCAGGCAGGCTGCATCTGTATCCCGATCGCAATTACTGCACAATACCGGAGAACACTCAGCAGATTGAGTTCCTGACAGCCGAGTGCAATTTTCACAATTCCTCCAGTCTTCTACAGGGTGAGCCTGGTTTCTACTCTTCAGAGATCCTTTGATTCTTTTCTGGGGCCAGTTCAGTCCTAACAAGCTGTTACACAAGCTGCAGCAAGGAACTCTGGGCCTTACACACGTTTTGACTAAAACTGCACACTGAAAAGCACAGGGCTCCTTCCTTCTTCACTGCCAAAGCTCAACTGAAACTCCAACCGACAAAACGGGCACTTCCTTTGAGTTCCTCCCAGTTCTTGACTGGATTGGCTGTCACTCACAATAGACTGCTGCTGTTGGTCCAAAAAGGCACTGAAGTCTAAACTACATCTCCCAGAGTCACTGCCCATACAATCCTCTTGTGGCTGGCTCAGATTATGAGTCAAGTTCTGATTCAGTATAAGGCACCATTTTAGAGCTAGCATACCCCACACTGATTGGTCCAGTTCAGCAGTTCAAAACTAGAATGGGAACTAGCAGACACAGTTCTGACTGCAAAGAAGCAGGTTAGACAAACTGTAATTTCATTATTACTCTAAATAATTTCTGGCAAACAGTTACATCTTTCAGATAGGTTCCCTTTGCACTCCTAGTGACTGCAAAAATGGAGTGAATTGGCAGCAGCTTGAGTGGTACTCAATCAAAGAAACACACAGTCCCCATACAAACTAATTATGTCTGCAAGCAGACAGCTCTTAAAGAGACAGTACCAGAGGTTCTAAAAACACTCACTGATAAATGGCTTAAATGCCAAACACCATTCAGGCTTGGAGCATTCAAGCAAGCTCCTGGAAGTCTTTTGGGAACCCCCATTTGCAGGGGGTTACAAAAGTTTTAATTTTTATTTTATTATTTAAAAATTGATCACAGTACAGTACATTACTAACTTAAATGAATTTGTACATTGAAATAAATCTTCATTACAGTCATTTGAAATAAATCTTCATTACAGTCATTTTGTTCAGCAGTTGTTACTAGCTTACTGGCTGCTGTGCTTAAATTTGGTAAAATCATCCATCTTCTATATCGAGCAAAATGTCTTTGCACAGATGTGCCCAGTATAAGTGGTGGGCACTGTACCATATGAGACACCCCTTGGAAGCCATATTAACTTTATTGTTATATGTAGATAACTGAAAATACTACCCTTGGAAAGCATACAAAAAAATCTGTTCAAAAGTGATAATACCATTGTTCATGAGCTGTAATACTATCATTCAGAGCCCATAATACTATCATTTGGAGCTCTGGACGACAGTATTATCAGAAAAACCCAACAGCGCAAGTGCATGACTGTCTTGTGCAGAGTGGGAGCTGACTTTCACTGTAACTGTCATGTACAGTAAAAGCAGACTCACAGCTCGATGAAAACCAACAAAATTACACAGTACTGTACCTCTCAAGAAATCTGAAGTCTGCCACCTGCAAGCTCTGTCTCTTGTTTATTGCATCTCCTGCCCACCGTATGAGCTGACAGCTCACCCCGTTACATAAAGACGCTACCATTTTCCCCAGATAATTATTCAAGAAAGACAGCAACCAATCAGAGCAAATGCTAGGAACTTTAGAGGTGTGTTGAAGTTACAGGTGTCCATTGCAATGGCCTGGCAAGCCTGAAAGAAAATGACTTCACTACAAAGACACATCACAGTTACAACACTATTTTACAAAAGATTGGATCCATATATTACAAAAAAAACACAAAAAAACAGATAAGAGTGTGGATATCACAAGGGAGTAATACCATCTCGAGGTTCTGGGAACATGGGGACCTCTCAAGCTTCCCTCTCGAGGTTCCCTTATCTCCAGGACCCCTTGATGGTATTACTGCCTTGTAATACACACTCCCCTATCTATTATTCTATTTATAAATCACGGGAGTTCCTTTTTTAAAATGTTATTGTGCCATCGTCCTCTGTGGCGCTGCAGTGGAGCGCTCCCATCAAACACTCCTGTATGAGAGCGCATTGTACACAGGATAAGAAGTACAGGGACTCTGCATGCTGATTGGCTGAAATCACATTAGTGACTTATAATGGTTATAAGAGTACCTGGAATGTTGAGAAATAAACAGTCCTGGCTGGCTAAGAATGATGTCATGATTTACAGTATAATAATAATAATAATAAGCTTTATTTATACGGCGCCTTTCAAAAACCAAGGCACCTTAACAATAATAAAACCATTCAGTATAGTCCATTTCTCACAATGTAGGTTCTTTTATATTCAGCAAAGTAAAGCATTTTAATTTTAAATGTAAATTCCAGTTTTTAAAACATAGGTCATTAACATGGCAAGAGAAGGCAAGCATATTTATTTGTTAGGTCCCATCCCAGATGGCTCAAGGTGCTGTACTATAACACAGCAACATACCGGAATTTTATAGGTCAGAAAGTCAATCAACAAATTAAAGCAAAGCAATGCTGACTAACAGCTGAGCTGGTTAAAGTTTCTAATTATTAGTCCGACCTAAAAACTAAGTTAAAAAAAAAGTTTTTAATAAGACCTTACAAACATCCACTGATGGGGCTCCTCAGACATTCAGAGGAAGAGTGTTCCTCAACAGTGCGGTGGCAATACCAAAGGTCCGATCCCCAGACAATCTCAAACAGGACCGTGGAACTACCAGGGGCCCACATCAGGAATGAAGGGGGCATGAGGGAGTGTATTCAGACAGAGAGTTTTTCAGGTAGCCAGGGCCTAGACTATGTTGGGATTTCTAAGTCAACAAACGAATCTTTAAACTGATACCCCATCACACTGGCAGCCAGTGCAGCTCACGCTCATGCAGCACCAGTGTGATATGCCCAGACCAAGGAGTCCTAGCAATGAACCAGGCTGCCATTTTCTACACTAGCTGCAAGTGACATACCAACCTAGAAATAACCTTAGGTACTGTGTAAAGCATTGCAGTGGTCCAGTTCTGAGGTAACAAACGCATGAACCAGTGTCACCAGGTCAATCGGTCCAGATAGGTTTAAATCCAGGTAATAGTACGTGGAAGGTAGCAGCCACTGTGGACTACAAATGACAGCTGATGTTCCAGTGTCAGTCTGTAGTATACAATGATGCTCAGATTTTGCATCCTATCTGCAGCTCATTTAGAGATCGTAAAAGGTCACTAGCACTATTTATTGCTGTCCCCAGGTGGCCTGGATTGACTGGTAACACCTTTGTTTTTGATGAGTTGAGTTTGAGTCAGCTGGAGGCCACCAGTCTTGAATTTCAGCCAGGCACTCATCTAACACCAATTAGCCATTAACCAGCATGATTTATATACAGAATAATTCATGAGTGGGCGTAACCTGAGTTTTACACATACCTGAGGCGTGGGATGCTGTATAAACCAGAGAGCGAAACACAAGGGGTTTATAAAAGCATCGCACACTGAGGGTGCATGTAAAAATTCTGGTTACACCCACCCAGCCATGTATTAGTCTCTATATAAATCATGCTGGTTGCAGTCAGATGTTATTAAAACTTGTTTTTACAGCAGATTTTGTAAATAAAGACTCACGTCATTAAAGATGGTTGCCATTCGCCATGTTTAAAAATCTCTTCCCTGGTGTTACTTGTTGAATATACATGCTAGATTCATGCTGAGTTGTATTAGGATGGTTCTTCCACATGTTTCTTATAGTAAACAGTACAAAATATATATTTTTTCATGGTGGGTGTGGCATGGGCGTGGTATGGGTGTGGGAACTTTAAAAACTTCAAAACCCCATATCTGACCCACGCCGGCGA
Organism: Neoceratodus forsteri; assembly: GCA_016271365.2. Classification (NCBI taxonomy): domain Eukaryota; kingdom Metazoa; phylum Chordata; order Ceratodontiformes; family Ceratodontidae; genus Neoceratodus; species Neoceratodus forsteri. The sequence continues at coordinate 1,739,083,108 of CM057449.1, forward strand.
CCCAGGTTCAGGAATGGACTCAGGTCGCCGGGGGTCAGCAGGGGGAGGATAGGATTGAGCGTCCGATAGACTGCTGTCCTATCCTGGTGTGGGTTTGGGAATGGCCTCTCTCGGTAGCGGCCCCCGGTGGAGACTGGAGGCAGTACACGAACGGCACGCTGGGGAAAAAACAGAAAACCGGAAAACCACTTTGAAGACTAGCCAGATGATGGCTGCCAGCCCCAGGCACCTCCGAAGACTCCCCGGAACCCACAAAAATGCCTCAGCAGTGCCTGGGATCGAAAAGAATAGTGTGCTAGTCTCCTCCCACCAGTGCCTTCCCCCTCACAGGAGGGACCCATGATTAAGGGTTACACTGGGCTTCATGAAATGGAGGCTGCAGATATGAGGGTAGAGTGGCAGGGAGATAGTATAGGGGAATGTCTGTGGGTCATGGTGGCCCGAAGGAGAGGCAACGAGATCGTGGGGGGCATAAATAAGATAATACAAAAAAAAAAACATATCTTGGTTCAGGAATGAAAAAAAATGAAAAGAAAAATGTGTATCTTGATATTTTTCCCAGACCAACCTTACTACTGAAAAATGTGTATGGTTACTAACAAATACCGCCACTGATTTAGAATTTTCAGGGTTTGTTCCATTTTTTTAGTGTGAATTGGAGCTTCTGTGCATTTTTAAGTAGCTAACTTCTGTTTAATGTAATTATTATAAAGCAGCATCAGCTTTTCGAATGTTTTTTTCTTACTTTGTGTAAACTTGGGAACAATAATGGCTGGAGTGGCTGCTTTCAGGTCTCAACAAGATGATCTCTTAATCAGTCTCCCAGAACATAAGATAAATTGCAGTATACATTGATGGAGCACTTCTGACCAATCAGAGTACTCTTTTCCTCTGCACGTAAGACACTCTTATTATGTAAGAGAGTATCACATGCAGGTGCCCCTGAAAACAGGCTCATTTCGGGTTGTTTTTTTTTTTAATGTGCAAAATATTGATTTGTTATAGCTGTAGGAGTGGTCTCACTTACATTCTAAGCGAAACAGAACTACTTACCTTCAGATCGACGTTCTCACACCCTAGCACGTGAGACCACTCCTGCAATCTGCCATAGAATTAAAATGCAAAATGCAGCCATAAGCTATTTTACAGGCCAAGGATGTTTGCAGAAATAGCCTGAATGTGGAACTAGAGTCTCCTTGCCACATGCCAGGGACCCCTAGGATTGCAAAGACACTTAGGGCTACCATACAGAATTCTGAGTTCTTGCCCTGAACAGTTTTGCCTGGCTGTGCTCTGCTCTTGAACTGGCAATACAGAACTGTGCTGAGGATCATTGGATAACCCTTGCAGCACTAACTCAGTGTTAATGTTTTAACAGACCAGCTCTGCCTCTAGGCCCGATCTTACCCTTCAGCTTATCTTCTTTGATGGGGAAGAGGCATTTCAGCAGTGGAGCGACACTGACTCTCTGTATGGATCCCGGCACTTAGCCCAGAAGATGACAAGCACGCCACATCCTCCGGGTGCAAGAAATACCAACCAGCTGAATGGAATTGTAAGTGTCCCATGAGCAGGCATAAATTCTTTAACTTCGTTTAACCCAGAAGGTGGGATGGGTTATTACAGACCAACTTTCAGCCTCATCAGGGGAGAGAAGGACATTAGTGTACAGAATTAACAATGATATGTCTACATACAAACTGAGTGACATCAAAATACACAGAAATACAGAGACAAATTCATGCAATACATGCATCTACAGATCTCAGTGGTAGATCAAATGTCTTCCCGCAGTGCAGTTGCTGGTGACATTCTTTAGTTAGGTGGGCCATGGTGGAGTATGTAGTTTCAGTGGTAAAGTATAGAGGGCCATGAATCAGATGTTAGTCACTGGGGCCAGCTTGATAGTGTAGCACCATTGGATTGCACTTGTTATGCAGGTGAGCTGGGTCCACATGGGGATCCTGGGATTGCCACAGAAGACCTGCAGGAGGAAGAGGACTGAGTGTTCAAGTGAATATTCACTTTGTTTGGGGAAGGAATGCAGTTCTTAACTCTGCATGATGACCACCTGGAAAAGTGCCATAGAGGAAGCTTCAAGGGGAATAGAATGAGACGGCCTGCTCATCACTTAGTGGCACGAGCAGGCTTTCTCTGGCTCTTCCAATTAGAGGAATAGAAAGCAAAAGTTGTGTGCACTGAGTGTATCAGGCTTCATGTCTAGCCCTTCTGGATTTAGACTCCTAAATTTTGTCACTGCACTCACCTCACTGCCAAATACTCCCGGACTGAAATTCTCCTGTCCCAGGCATTGTTGGGAGGGTAAACTCCAAAAACAGTCTAAGGGAGAAAATTAATTCCCTGGACAGAGGTGTGCTTTCCAGAGTCAGATGATTCAGGGTGGTGATAACAAAGCAGGACTCAGTGTCTAGGAAAAGATGTAGGGGAGGGGTGCAGGCTAAATAAAATCTGTATTTCTTTTGTTCTTTCACTTATTATTATTAATTTAAAATTGGTAACTGAAGAGGCACACTGAGCCGAGGCTCATTTTCAGTTGCAACCTGGAGGAAGAGGAAGGGAAGAAGCATGAGTACAAACAAAATACAGTCAGGCGACATGGTTACAGTGAGGATGATATAAAGAGCATAAAATAATTGCAGTACATAAAAATGGCAAAACATTGCATATGGAGGACAAATAAATTAGCATACAAATCATCTGTGCAAATTGGGCAACTCAAAACATGCATAGTGCCAGAGAGAAGAGAGGCTGAGCTGCTGCTGAAAGTAGGAGTAAACACAGGTTGATTAACTTCAACAAGGTCACTGGAACTATGAGATTAAGGGGAAGGGGGAGGCAAGGAGTGGTCAAAAACCAGGCACGGGTAAGGAAGGGTTCAGGAAGAAGGTTGACATGAGCACAGGGGAGCGAGAGGGGAGATGTGTTTTAGCTGACATCTAATGGAGGGAAGGGGGGCTGAGATGGATGGACAAGGGTAGATGGTTCCTGAGGGATTGGAGGCAGTATGAGAAAGCAGATTTCTCAGCAGAGGAGTGCGTGTGCGGAAGGGAAAATGTGCATGTGTCTCTTGAGTGCAGGGAGTAGGAGGAGGAGAGGATGGGGGAAATGAGATGGGATAGATATGAGGGAGAGACCCAAACCAGTATTTTTAGAGGAGGTAACACAGTGGAACTGGTGATGTGAGGGGAATGGACAGGGAGGAGTAAAGGGAGCAGTGGTGAATATGAGAGGGTGAGTTACATAGAAACATAGACGCATGGAATCTGACAGCAGATAAGGACCATATTGCCCACATAGTCTGCCCATTAGTTGGTAGCAAAGCAGCAGAATACATTACAGAGGGTGTCCATTCTGGCAAGTGAGATGAGGAGGTGGTGCCATAAACCACATCTGCATTGTCGAAAACTGGGAGAACCATTTTGGTGACCAGCTCCTGGTAGACCGGGGTATTTATGCTCCTTCTTTCCTCCAGTGGAGCTCTTCTTTGGGAAATCCCATTGTGCCTGGTCCCCATCACCCCTGACCACAACTGACCTCTCCATTTATCTGTGGCACTACATCCCAGGTGGATACAGGAGGGGTTGCTACCTCTGCATCTCTTTGTTACATCAGGTTTCATGGTGGGGGTGGAGAGCAGGGTCTGGATATACTAGGGACTGTTTGCTGCTGCTGGGGCCATTTTCCATCTGTGCACTAGGGACCCAGCGCAGGGGTGTGCACATCTGCATGCTTTCCATGAGCACCGCAGCTGTCCCCCTCCAACCATACCTATGCACCAGTACCAAGTGTGGCCAGGCAGGAGGCAGCACTGCAGTGGAGACAGTGGTCCTTCCTCCCCAGAGCAGGACAGCATCCTCTGGGATGTTCAGTCCTCCTCACCTGGCTGGCTTTAATGATCTAGACTAGTTCCTGAACCTTACTGCTCTACTGCTACTCCAACAAGCCATCTGCACACCTGTTTCTCTGTATGTGAAGTACAGTACATAAACCCTGGATGAAAGGGTCAGTGTTTTTAAAGTTTTGTTAACCCTTTCTTTTACAGGATATGCTGATGCTACTGGATTTAATTGGAGCTCCGAATCCAACTTTTGCAAATTACTTCCAGAACACTGCCCGATGGTTTAACAGGCTGCAGACTGTTGGTAAGAAAGTTAAAGTAATGTAGTGTGATTACGAAAGGGACATAGGGTCCCTCTTTTCCAACAATACTGCCACATGGTAATGGCTACTGTATTCACATTTTGAGTATGGACAACAAATGGACTAGACCCTGAACAGCTGGAATGTTATCCTTACTCATGCTGTAAATCCTCAATGCCATTCTCCCTCAAAAATCTGTCTATTCCAGCTTTGAAACACCTGACCTGAACAGTGTTTGCTCTCACAACCTCACCAAGTAGGCTATCCATGTTTACCACTGTAACCCACCCTCGGGGACTTACTTTGTTTGCCCCAGGTCCCGTTTCTTCCTTCAGTTGTTGCTGGCATTCTGCCATGTCCCTGCCAAGCCCAAATTCCTCCTGGTGCCCCTGAACCTCTGTTTTCTCCCTCGACGCAGCTTGTTTATCAATTTAGCCTAGTTCAGGCTTTAACATTTAATCACGAGCTGCCAGCATTATTTGCAGGCCACTGGCACTCGTGTAGGTGCGATTGGTGCCTTTTATATCCCGACTGCCGATGTGGTCAAATGAATCAAGTTGCTGTGGTTCCGGCACCTCTCGTCAGCCAAATGAGGGCTGATGACCAGAAAGTTGTGGCTCAAATGCAGTTTGGGGGGAAAATTAAAGAGTTTGTTTTGGGGTATTTGCGAGGGCTAAAAAAAAAATAAAGCATGAGCCCGCATGAATATTCATTAAGCTGTTGCTGCCACCGGGGAAGGGGGGGGTCAGAGTTATGGTGGACAGTGACACAAGAACTTTGGGGGCTATAAATATAAATGAGAACTTGTTCAAAAGCGCACTGATTGGGCTACAAGTGTGTGGGGAAAGTAAATTAAAATAATGTTGTTCCTTGCTGCACCAAACTTTTAAATGTGGAGGACTGCAATGTGGGGACAGTATATTTTTCAGCAGCCACCATTTTGGGAGTGCTGCAGCCAATCATCAGCCAGGATTTCAGCCAGGAGTTCATGGAACAAGACCAGTGACTTGTGGAGCAAATACAGGGATTTATTCCTGGCGCCAAAGGAGTCAGCCAATCAGAGAGCTCAGACTGTAAATGACAGCCTAGGCAGCCAATCGGATCTCTGGAATCCTGCCCTTTGTCTTATGGGGGATTGTTTAAAGTGAGTCAATGGGGAGTTCAGCTTGTGACATCAAAGAGAAGGGAGCCTGTGTGGCTCTGTGCTGCCTTTCACAGGGAAGGCCCTGTGGAGAATCCTCTAGTTTAAGGGAGGATCGTAGCCTTGGAACTGCCTGCCAACAGGCCAGAAAGAAGTGCTACCAGCACTAATTGTGATTTGGACTGAAGATTTTGGTTCTGAAATGATCGGCTCAGCTTGTGTGTGGATCATTCTCGGAATCGAAAGGTTTCACAGTAAAGCTGTAATTTGCAACTGGACTGAATCTGAGCAGTTGTTTAATGTCGTTAGTGAGTTAAATGTGCTGAATGTGTTTCGTGGGTCGAGATTGGTTCCCCACGAGAGAAACTGTTATGCCAGCTGGAGGCTTCATCAGCAGAAGATTACAAACTTTTTCCAGAACTGTTCATCTGGCCAGGGCCGTGCCACCTTGGTCTAGGATACTACTCCTACACCAGAGACCACTCAACGAAAGACCAGCTTGGGGATTCGGACCCCCCTGCACAACACCATTGCACGGGTTGCAACCATCAAAAGGTGCGTCGTGTCGGCTCTGCTTCCCCCTTCCCATGGATCATCACCATAAGGTCTACATCTCACCTGATGTGCAGCCAAATCCTGGTGGAGTGAGTACAATCAGGGTAGCACCCTGCAACAGTGGTTTAAATCATCTGTGGTATCATCTAATTGTGTTACTTTTCTTGGGTTACAAAGGACTGAGCCCTCCAACTTGGGATTACAAATAATTGGGTTGTTTGCATGGTTAACTGCCTTTCTTTCCAGCAAGGGCCCAACATCAGCTGCAATGCCAGCAACCCCCCGGGCAACGCTTCAAGCCTGCCTGTATTCCACTCCGGTTACCCAGTAGTTGCTAGACTGATACATTTAGGGACTGAAGTAAATGAAAAGTAATCCAGCTTGTTTTTAAATATAGTAAAGTAATCGTTTGTCTAAATTTTATACCCTCCCTTGTTCATGTCCCCCTTAATAAATCTGATTCACAGTTTTAATGTTAATCTGGTTTATGAGCATATTATTATCTGGTCTAAAGTCATTGAATGCACTGCAAAGCATATTGAAAGTGCATGTTGGCATTGTTGAAACTGTCTTTTGCAGGGGGGGGTTGCAGGGAACAAGCCAGAGATCTAGATCCTTTTGGTAAGTGGGCTGAACGTGAGCATATTATTAATGGTCAAACTGTTTGGTATGGTAATTGTTGACCACTGCAACTGTCCAGGTTTTCGCAAAAGGTCACTAGGTGGGATTGTGGGTGGTATTAACTTCCCAGAGGACAGTAGCTACTGTGATAGTTACTCACATAATTTCTCTGGGTGGAGGCATAATAGTATTAGCAGTACTACTGGTAGGGACCCTCCCCATACTAAATAGTTATGAACCCAGGCCCCTCAACCTATTATTAGGGATACAGGCAGGGGTAGTAGCCCTTGGTATAACGGTGCCAGGGCTACACCACTCTAGTGCATTCTAATGTTTCCTCTTATTTTGCTCCCACCAAGCCTGAGTGCAAACTCTGTAGTTCTACTTGCACTCCCCATCTCAAACATCTGTGTTTACTACACCCTGTCTATCCCCTTTAGTATTCACAGCATCATGATCATGCCCCTTTTCAACCTTCTCTGTTGTAGGCTGATTAATGTATATCCAACCTTTTCTGGTAGCTCCTAAGCCACTAATCGGCAGGACAGCCCTGTGGTGAACCCTCTTGATTTCTTCAGTGTCCTTTGTGTGTTGAACACAGGACTCCCAAGCGTGGTCTAACCAAGGCCTTGTATAGGAGTGATTGCACCCTCCTTTGATCTGCTCCTTATCCCCCCCCCCCAGTGCATCCCAGCATTGTGTTTGCTTTCTTGAGTGTGGCAGCACACTGCCTGTCTGAGTTCAGCTTACTCTCCACAGTTACTCATAGATCCTCTTCTTTGGTTGCGTTGTCCAGTGTTGCATCACACAGGGTGTGTATATGTGACCCTGATTTCTCACTACTAGGTGTAGTGAGTTGTACCTCCCCACAAAAATCTAAGCTCTGTTGCTCAGCTCATGCCCCTAATGTGTTCAGGTCCCCCTGTAGTGCATGATCCTCCTCAGGTGCTGACTCTGCTACAGTATTTACTACCACGCTCTGCTTCCTACCTGTCAACCAACTTGCTATTTATCCCCCTGTACCCTTTGTGGACTCCATCTTGTGCTACTTTCTCCTTGAGTTTATTTTCCTGGTACAGTGGCAAAGGCCTTGCTGAAGTCTAGTTAGACTATGTTCACAGCATGTGCCCTTATTCACCTCCCCAACTACTACCTTGAAGAAGGCAATCAAGTTAGTGGTAGGATCTACTTTTGGTGAAACCATGGTTTGTGCTGGAGAACATCCCGTACTCATCTGTGCTGAACCACCACGTCTTTTATGACTGACTCATTTTACCAAGCACTGAGTTAAGTCTCATAGGGCTATAATAATTTGCCTCTGACCTTGTTGCCTTCTTTAAAGGGTCACTGGCACTCTCTTTAGGCCTCACTTTGCCAAAATGGGTGAGTGCCTAAGGAATGCACTAGCAAATGGGCAGGAAGGAGGGGTGGAAGAACAATGGGGAATAATAAAAACTGCCATCACAGAGGTAACGAGCCTTTGTGTGAAGCAAATAAACAAAACAAAATGATGTAAGAAACCACTATGGTTCTCAAAGGAAGTGGCAGTGAAGGTTCAAGAGAAAAAGAAAGCATTCAGGAAGTACAAGGAATCATGAAGGAGCAGGACAGAGAACTGTATCAGTTAAAGCAAAAGGAGACTAGGAAGGCAGTCAGAACAGCAAAGGCCCAAACCAAGGAAAAGATAGCCAACTCAGTTAAGAAGGGGATAAAACCTTTTATAGGTACATCAGGGGCGAAGGAAGACCAAGGGAGGGATAGTGAGGCGTAATAAAGGGAGGGAGGGTGGGCAGAGGGAGACTGTGAAAAGGCAGAGATTCTAAACAAATATTTTTGCTCAGTATTTACAAATGAAGAGGGAAGTACATAAAACAAACAGTAGAAACACTCTGGATACAGAAGTTGATACCAGCCCATTTACAGAAGAAAGGGTTCTGAAGAACTCTTAAAACTGAAGGTGGACAAAGCAATGGGGCCTGATGGGATTCATCCCAGAATCCTAAAGAACTAAGGGTAGAACTAGTGACACCACTGACTACTCTTTTAACAAATCATGGGAGGATGGGATGGTACCCGAGGACTGGAGGAGGGCAGATGTGATTCCCCTTCACAAAAGTGGGAGCAAGGCAGAAGCAGGAAACTACAGACCTGTTAGTTTAACCTCAGTGGTAGGGAAAATGATGGAATCACTTCTGAAGGAAAGAATTGTCGAGTATCTAGAGGCCAGGGGGCACAGGACCCTAGGCAGCATGGATTCACAGCGGGAAGGTCATGCCAGATGAATCTGATAGATTTCTTTGACTGGGTGACCAAAGTAGTAGATCAGGGAGGGGCTGTGGACATGGCCTACCTAGACTTTAGCAAGGCATTTGACACAGTCCCACACAAAAGATTAATATACAAGTTAGCCAGCCTGGGAGTGGGTCCCAAGATGACAGCCTGGGTAAAGAATTGGCTGGAGAATAGGACACAGAGAGTAATAGTAAATGGAGTCCACTCAGAAGAAAGGAGGGTTACTAGTGGGGTACCGCAGGGTTCAGTACATACCTCTCAAGTGTCCCTGATTTTCAGGGATGTTCCTGATTTTGCCTCTGAAATTTCTTCTGTCCCTCCTAAATTTGGCATTTCTGTCACTGAAAAGGGGGATCTGAATCACAAAATATTGCCAGCCATTGGTGTTGCAGTCTAGTTCTCATTAAGAAAATGCTATTCATACTAAGAAGCATGTTGTACACAACTTCTGGAACTAATATTACTATTTTTTCAGATGTGTCCCTGATTTTGGTCATTTGTCCCTGATCATTTTAAGCATTGTCCCTGATTTGTGATGAGGGAGGTTGAGAGGTATGGTTCAGTATTAGGACCGGTCCTCTTCAATGTCTTTATAAGCGACATTGCAGAGGGACTGGAAGGAAAAGTATGTCTCTTTGCAGATGACACAAAGATCTGCAACAGAGTTGATGCAGGGTGGGGTGGAAAGGATGAGAAGGGACTTGGCAAGAGTTAGAGGAATGGTCAAATGTATGGCAGCTTAGATTCAATGCTAAAGTGCAAGGTAATGCACCTGGAAACAAAACCCAGGGAAGAGTACACAATGGGGGTGAGATACTAACAACAACAAAAATGGAAAGGGACCTGGGGTAGTCATATCAGATGACCTAAAGGTGGGCAAGCAATGTGAGAGGGCAGCAAGGAGGGCTGGGGGATACTGGGATGCATAGGAAGAGGCATCACCAGTAGAAAACAGGAAGTTATTATCCCTCTGTACAGACAGCTGGTGAGACCCCATCTGGAATACTGTGTGCAGTTCTGGAGACCCAATCTCCATAAAGACATAGACAGGATGGAAGCTGTCAGGAGAGAGGCAACTAAAATGGTGCAGGGTCTGCACGAAGACATATGAAGAGAGGCGAAGGAGCTTAATATGTATAGCCTTGAGGAAAGGAGGGAGAGGGGGGATATGATAGAAACATTTAAGTACTTCAAGGGAATCAACAAAGTCCAAGAGGGTAGCATCTTTCAAAAAGAGGTGTGCAAGAACAAGAGGCACAATTTGAAGATAGAGGCGGCTCAGAGGTAATTTAAGGAAGTATTTTTTCAGAGAGGGTTGTGGATGCATGGAATGGCCTTCCGGAGGAGGTTGTGGAGTCAAAATGAGTGGTGGAATTCAAGCATGCATGGGACAGTCAAAAGGCCATTCTAGGGGGTGGGGGTAGGAAGAAGTAGGCTGCTGGTTAACTAGGATCTGCAGCTTATCCAGTAGGTAGGGAAATGGGCAGACTAGGTGGGCCAAGCGGTCCTTATCTGCCGTCAAATTCTATGTTTCTATGTAAAATGTCTCTAGTTTAAAAAAAAAGACAAAAAAAATTTATGATTGGTTTTACTCTGTAGAGATTGTTGATATAGCTGGTATTTTGAATGTGATTCCTTGTTTTAAGTGAAAAACAGGCTGCCCACCATACTGGTGTTACCACACAAAAACCTGTTTGTTTACAGTCCTTGATCAACTCCCACTGCATCTTTCTTGGACTTGGGAGCACCCCAAACACGTCACAGTGGGAGGAGAGAAGACTGTTGCATCATAAGATACTGCACTGTTTGGCAGTGTTCCTAATTTTAATGAAGTATGCAATAAGTGTAGTTCAAGGATTTGAAACAAAACAAGATTGGGTACAAGTACACTTACAGCATGCATTACAGGTTTGCTAAGAAAGGAAGGAGATGAAACAACCAGCAACATCAATGAATTTTTGAGAAGGTAAGCAATCATAAAATGTGGGTTTTCAACTGGAAATAATATCATGCAAAAAGGGTTGACAGTGTCCCTTTAATGGGGAGGGGGGGCAGCACTGGCTGTTTTCCAGTCTGCTGGAACAATCCCTGTGTATCGACCCCCTTGACTCACCTTGGGTGCTCCAGAGCCCTCGGGTCCACACTGCACACTCCTCTGAGGGGGCTGGCCTGGGTTCACAGGTGGACAACGATATACTGGAGTAGAATGGTACAATGACTCCATGGGATACCTGTGGGATAAATTCCAGGTTAACACCCAGCAGGAAAATACAGTAACTCCCCCCCCACAGTACCTTCCCCACACAGGAAATGCATACACTTTCCAATAACCAGTGTAACCCCTAGGTGGCGCTATCCCACAGGCTACTACCCCTTCCTGCTTGGCTAGCAGCAGGTTAAGTGGCCTAGGTTCTGCAACGGGTGCCTCCATCCGGACGTCAGGGTTGGTAGTGGTCAAACTAACCTGGGCACAGCCCTCCGGGACACTGTAACCCCCCTCTTTCCCTTCTAGTGGCCTGAGCACTATACGATAATCACTTTCACAGTACCCCTTGTACACCGTACAAGTACCCACACTGTTTTGCACTTACCACCAGGGCTGGTTCCTCTGGCTCGACCCTGGGGACCCCCTGTAAAACAAGGTTATGCACAGCAAATAGCAACAGTACAGTACTCTTGGCACAAACTGGAACCACAGTCAGGTTAAATGCAGAAAAAGTCAGATCTGATTTATTCTGGGGACTTGAACAAGGAAGGGGCGTAATCAGGTTGATTGGCTTAAAGGCTATATTAATCAAATAGTTATGCATGCGCTTTAAGTCCCCACACAGTCACACCTCTGGGTACCCAGGTAGGGAGATGATGGGTTAGCCAGGAACGTTGCAACTGGTTGGGGCCCTGTGATGGAAGAAATCAACATGCACAACACACACTATTTGTAATCCGGAGCCTGAGGGCTCAGTTCGTGAAAGAAAAATGCAACCAGACAATCAGATGACAACACTTTAGGTTTAGCTGTTGTTGCAGGGAGCTACCCTGATGTTTACTCACGATACCCAATACTGGGCACAGGCAGGATGAAATCGAGACTGCAGGTTGTTGAGCTGGAATGTCCGGAGAAGTGAGGCCCACACAAATCACTGAGGCGTCATTCCTGTTCAAGTGTTGAGTAGGTGGCTGATCCCCAGGCAGGTCTCTCATCGATGGCTTTCTCTGTGCAGCGGGTGGTTGGGCTGGGCCAGTGTGGCAAGGCCCAGGCCCAATGGAGATGATTTTGGATTCAGTCCGTGGGGCTGGATGCAGCTTCCAGCAAGCAGAATACAGTTCAAATCACAGTGGGGAACCAAATCGCGACCCACTAGCAGCACACAGCACATTTACACGTAAGGAAATTCTAATGCAGCTTCCAGCAAGCAGAACACAATTCAAACCACAGTGGGGAACCAAATCACGACCCACTATAAGCACACAACATATTCACATGTAAGGAAATTCCACTGTACCAGGCAATAGGCTCTCCTGTCGCAATTACAGAGTCTCTGCACAACCCGGGAGTTCAGAGGTGGCTGAAGTCCAGACAGGCTGATCAAGTTCAGCAAATCTTCAGTCTTCTTCAGGTAGGAGCCTGGTCACAATTCAGTAGCTTACTTTGCTCTCCAAGTTCGGATTCAGTACGAAAAAGGCACAAGTTCCCTCTCAGGGACAGTAAGCAGGCATGCAGGCAGGCCAAAACTCAGACCTTTCCACAGTTCTTCCGCGCAAATCCACTATGGATTGCTGCTCGAACTACCTTGAGCTGTTACTTTTTCACTTCCCAACTTAGATCTAACTGAAATTGTAAGCAGTTTGGGACTTTCTCCAAAATCCAAAAGGTTCGGTTGGCTGATCTGTCTGTCAGTCACAACAAGGGCTCCCCCTCCAGGTTATTTTAGATGCCAAAATGCAAAAAACTACAATTCCTACAAGTTTTGACCCCACCAAGCCCCTGTAGGCAGGCTCCATTTTAGAGTCCCAAATGTACTTATTGGCCCATTTCAGCAGTCCAGGACCAAGATGATGGAAACAAACAGAACTGTCCATGCTGCAAAGAAAGCAGGTTAGAACAAACTGCAATATTATTACTGCTCTAACAAATGATCGGCAAACAAGCACATCTTTTAACAGAGCTCCCTTTTAGATTAATTATAACTGCATCCAGACAGTTCTTAAAGAGATAGTACACAGAGGCTATATAGGCACTCTCTGGCAATCACATTTAAACTGCAAAAACGCAGGACACCAGCCTGGCAGTAAGCATTTAGACAAGCTCAAGGAAGACTTTTTGGGAACCCCCATTTGTAGGGGGGTTACACCATCAATACTAAATTGTACCAGAAACCAGCTTTCTGTTTTATTATGGGGAGGGGATGAACAAGGGAGAAAATAGCACAATAATAAACGGCAAAAACAACTATATGCCACACTAGGTCCCCCACCTACCATCTGCGGGTGCACTTGGCTTTCCCCCCAAATGACCATTAGAAACAGTCAGTCAGCAGTGGCGGGTACCTCACCGAAGTTGCTCCAAAAGGCAGGGATGCGATGGTGATAAACTATCTTGTAACTGGGAAAAGAATACTTTTGTTGGGGCCCAATAACTTGTAAACAGATGCAAACTTTAACTTTTTTCTGACTGGGCTTATCTTAGCACTAGCAGAGTCCCAATCAGATATTAACCCCCTTTATTAACTAGTTAGCTAGCTAAAGTAGAAGACTCTTCGGCGCCGCAGCCCAGAGGTACTTACAGTCTGGTGATCAAGGGGTTCAGCAGTCAAATATTTCAACTGGTACCGTGCTGGTATCAGGAGTTGGTGGTGCATCACAGCAACAGTCTGCAGGAAAACAGCGTCTGATCTTCACCTGTCAGGCCTTTCAAATCTTCACCTCTGAGGCCTTTGTATGCTGTGTTTACTTGACAGGTCTCTTGACGTCTTCCTCTCTGGTGTCTTCTTTGGTGGTCTTGGGGACTGGGCAGGCTGGAAGTCCTTGAGACTTTCTGCTTGGCACACAGCTTCCAGATGCACACTTACCTTGGGGCTTTGGATCAGTTTCTAGCCCTCGCATGCTCACCGTCTCTGGCTAGAAGCAGTCAAGCAGGTTCACACACTAATCCCTCTGAGGGGAAACATAGTTTACTCAGTCTCTTTATTCTTCATTGCCAAGTCTCTTTACTCGCTGCTGCAAATTCACGATCTGTAGCTTAAGGCTGCAATTCACAAACTCACACAGCATTTCAAATGTTGCTTCAAGGAACACAGTCCGTGGCTTGGCTTTCTCTCCCTGTTGACACAATCTCTGCCAGGGTCTTTACCTCTCTATCTGGCTTTGGGGCCAGCAAGGCCATTGGGCAAATGAAAAGGCCTTTACTCTAGGTATTCCCAACAGTCTCTCCTGCTTTCTCTGTCTGGATCCTCTGGAATCTCTCCTTTTGATGGGCTGCACTGGTTCTTTATAACTTTACACAAGTCCCCACCTGGCTGGCTGTATCACTCCCATGCTTTCTGGTGCCCTCTGACATTACCCTCCACTCCCCCCCTTGCTGTACAGGTCCCATGGGGGCCCCTTTACTGTTTACATTTTAGTCCCACACAGTGCAGTCCATTATTTTACTTATACTTCCTTCTTTGGGGCAGAAAACCATTTGCCCCACGAAAAGGGGCATTCCAATACTGATCCCTGGCTCCGCTGCCAGTGCTGAAGGCGGGATATTGTTAAACAACCGATAGCCAAAGACATTATTGGAGCCATGGCTCTTTTAGATGTCCCAGCTATTGGCCACATGTGCAAAAAGTGCCATGTGGCCATTTTGGTTTATGTTTGGGTGGTCTGGCTTCTCCACTTTACCGGGACTGCTGTGTTTTCACCCCAGGCACCCAGAGGCACAAATCACTGTTCAGATCTCAGCCCCCTTTGCAAATGGGGCAGAGAAATGGAAGATTTCGGTGGCTGCAGCTGTGGAGTTACAACGGGTGCCATAGCCTGAATTCTGCCTGGGGCCACTGAACCCAGGACACCGTGGGGCAGTAGCCTCATAAAGTAAGCCCCACAGAGGTGGGGGGCTTAAACCTGTCTATAAGAAGTCATGAAACAAATCAGAGAAAGGTCCAGCCAGAAACCATTTTGACTGTACTATTACCTTAGGGTCAGGGTGCATACCAGTTTTTAGGCTGCATTTTATTATTTATTTCTGGATTTGACAATTTTATTCTGGGCTTCAGAACATCAGATTTTGATGCTGATGGCTGCTGTGTGTGTATGTGTCTCACTAAATGAAATGTTTGGATTTAGCTACAGATTTGGGAGTTTCACTATAAAATTTCTGTAGCAATTTACCCCAAAACTGCAAGTTTGAAATTCCAGCTTATACCCTGCGTACCATGTGGACCCTGGGATTTTTCCAGATTTACACTCTCCAGATATTTACCTACTTATTCTGTCATAATCAGCATGGCCTGCCGTTCAGCTTGCACCTCTCCTATAACTTCAGTCCCATCTAGCTATGCCTGCTGACTTCATGGCTAAAATTGGGGTTTTGAACTTGCTGACACCATCTTGGTCAGCTTGGCATTATGATTCATGTGTTTGAGGGGGTCCCATAGCTCGCCAGTACCAGTTACTAGCCTTCCCCTCAGCACAGCAAGCAGCAGCTGGATCTTCCTTTCCATGCAGCAGGGCCAGTCAGTGCTGTGAGTGTTCCTCCTCTGAGCAGGACTGCTTCCCTTTTCCTCCAACCTCCAGCGTTCCAGCACCATTTGCCAGACTAGATGCCGGCTAGCCCAATAGGAGTTTTGAACTCACTGACGCCATCTTGGTCAGTTAGGGGTCATTCTGTGAGCTGCATGTCCTAGGGGCTCCCCACAGCTCACTAGAACCAGTGGCTAGCTCTCCCTCCAGCACAGTAAGCAGCAGAAGGATCTACCTTTCCAAGCACTGGGGCCAATCAGCACTATGAATGCTCCTCTTTTGGGCAGGACTTGTGTCCTTAAATGCCACCCTCCTCCAGTTGTCCCACATGAGTGGACCCAGCATGAGTGGCACAGAAGGTGTAGGAGTCCTCGAGGGGAGTCACAAGAGTGTAAATACAAGGATGCCAGGAAACTCTGCCCTGTCTTCTGTCCTGTAAGCCTTAAGCACCTTATTGACAGTGCCATTGTATATCTGTGCCACCTCTGATGTGTATTAGTTGTGTTGCATTGTCTGCTAGGTAGTGCATACTGCTCCAGTCTCTCTAGTATTTATTGTGCAACCCCTAGTTGGTGCTATCCCAAGGGCTACTACCCCTGCCTGCTTGGCTAGTAGCAGGTTAAGGGGCCTGAGTTCTGAAACGGGTGCCTCCACCCGGCGGTCAGGGTTGGCAGTGGTCAAGCTAACCTGGGCAGAGCCCTCCGGGACACTGTAACCCCCCTCTTTCCCATCTAGTGGCCTGAACACTGTACAATAATCACTTTCACAATACCCCTGGTACACCACACAAGTACCCACACTGTTTGTGCTTACCACCAGGGCTGGTTCCTCTGGCTTGACCTTGGGGACCCCCTGTAAAACAAGGTTATGCACAGCAAATAGCAACAGTACAGTACTTTGAGCACAAACTGGAACCACAGTCAGATTACATGCAGAAAAAGTTAGTTCTGATTTATTCAGGGGACTTGAACAAGGAAGGGGCAAAATCAGGTTAATTAGCTTAAAGGTTATATCAAGCAGTTATGCATGCGCTTTGAGTCCCCCCACACAGTCACACCTCTGGGTACCCAGGTGGAGAAGAGATGGGCTAGCCAGGACTGTTGCCTGGGGTTGCAGCTGGTTGGGGCCCTGTGATGGAAAACACAGCATGCACAGTACACAATATTTGTATTCCAGAGCCGGAGGGGCTCAGTTCGTAAAGGAAACGAAACAACAGGACAATTAGATGACACACTCAGATTAAGCTGTTGTTGCAGGGAGCTACCCTGGTATTTACTCATGATACCCAAGACTGGACACAGGCTGGACAAAAATCGAGACTGCAGGTGGTTGATCTGGAATGCCAGGAGAAGCAGGGCCCACATGAGTCGCAGAGGTGTCGTTCCTGTTCAAGCGTGGAGCAGGGGGCTGATCCCCAGGCAGGTGTCTCGTCGATGGCTTCTCTGTGCAGTGGGTAGTCTGGCTGGGCCAGTCTGGCAAGGCCCAGACCGCATGGAGACAAATTGGGATGCAGTCTGTTTTGGGCTGGATACAGCTTCCAGCAAGCAGAACACAGTTCACACAGTGGGGAACTAACTCACAACCCACTAGCAGCTCATAGCACATTTACATGTACAGGAATTCTATTGTACCAGGCAAAGCGCTCCCCGGTCACAAATCGCAAAGTTTCTGCACACACCGGGAGCTTAGGGGTAGCTGGAACTCCTGACAGGCCGATCGCGTTCAGCAAAATCTTTGGTCTTCTTCAGGTTGAGCCTGGCCCACTTCAGTAGCTTACTTTAGTCACACAAACTTGGATTTAGTCCAAAATAATTCTCTTCTCTCTCTCTCTCTCAGGAGCAGCTGGCAGACATGCAAGCCAAAAACTCAGCCCTTTCACAGTTTTCCCATGCAAATCCATTCAGGATTGCTGCCCAAAATACACTTGAGCTCTTCTCATTTCACTTCCCAACTCAGAACTAACTAAAAACTGCCAGCAGCCCGGGACTTCCTCAAGATCCAAAAGATTCGGTTGGCTGATTTGGCTGTCAGTCAAAGCAAGAGCTCCCCCTTCAGTTGCAAAAAAGGCAAAAGTTCAAAACTACAATTCCTACAGATTTTGACTTCAGACAGCTCCTGTAGTCCAGCTACATTTTAGGTCCCACCAGAACTGATTGGTCCAATTTGCAGTCCAGGACCAAGATAGTGGAGACAAACAAAACAGTCCTTGCTATAAAGAAGGTAGGTTAGACAAACTACATTATCATTATCACTCTAAATGATTTTCAGCAAATAGTTACATCTTTCAACAGAGCTCCCTCTCAGATTACTTAGGCAGCAATCAGGCAGCTCTTAAAGAGACAGTACACAGAGGCTATACAGGCTCTGGTAATCACATTTAAACTGCTAAAACACAGGACACCAGCCTGGCAGTGAGTATTTAGGGAAGCTCAAGGAAGACTTTTTGGGAACCCCCATTTGTAGGGGGGTTACACCCTTCCCTGCCTGGGAAAACTTGGCGTCCGCGTCAAGTCTGTACCATCATAACATTGAAAATGCAACATATACAAGACATTTATACCAGTAGCATGCTATACAAGTACTATCTGATTCAACTGCCATAACTTGTCACTTTATTATACATTTCAATGTACTTCACTATATCCTTTCCATTCTGACAATACATTATGCATATTTCACACAGGTAAATTGAACATTACTATATAGAATCATGTAATAACTTCTTGTACTTTAAACAATGCAAAAGGGGCCCTTCCCTATCAGCTAACTTGGGGCTGGATGGGGCAGGGGCACCATGGTGAGAGGGCAAAACAAGTAACCTGGAATGGGCCGTCAAGCTCAATTTGGGCAGTGAGCTCTGAGTGACATAAACACCTTTGTGGACTACATTGAGAGGCAAATCCACTGGCCTCCCGGGGGAATCGTAACTGAAGCGCACCACTGGCTTGACAGCTCAGCTAGTCTTTCTGGGGTGAACAACCACAGTCTCTGTACTTTCAGCAATGGTCTTGGAGCTTTCATCACTTGTGAGGAGTGCCTCTGCATGAAAGGGAATGTCCAAGCTGGGAGCACTGGCAGCCTCTTGCTCTGTAGTCTCTGTTTCTACAACACTTGGCTCATTTTGAAGACACGCTGGCACTGAAGGGGGGTTGTCAGCATTCTCATAGTGTTCCTCAAGTTCTGGAATGTCACCAGAAAGACTCATACCATCAGCCTCTCCTTCAGGCAAATCATACAGTTCCATGATACACAAAGACTCAGCATCCTCAGGCATGATACTTTGCACTTCACTTTCAGGGAGCATTGGCTCCAAGGATGATGCCGGGGCGTTAGGCAGTCCAGAAGGCCCAGCCTCATCCCCATAGTTCAACATAGAATTTCCACAAAACAACTGACTCAGTTCATATGAGGGGTGATAGGCATTATCACACTCACTGTCATCCGAGTTAGACTGGCAGTCACTATCATTCTGGGCCTGCTGCGGGGGAAGTCTTAAATCGGCAACCATGAGGGCAGGCTGACTCTGTTTCTTTCTTGCAGCAGCATGAGTCACTGGTCCAGGGGAATCAATCTCGGTGGGTTCAGCCTCAACTATAACTTGACCAATAGGTAGCAAGTGGTTACGGTACATGGTCTTGACAGCTTTGGAGTTATTCTCTAGGTGCACTTTGTACACTGGCAAATCATCCAACTTTCCAACTATGACATGGGGAAGATGGTGCCATCGACCAGCAATTTGGTTTTTACCATGCAATCCTAAATTTCGCAACAACACACGGTCTCCAGGCCTAAGCTCTTGAGCCTTTACTTTTCTATCATGTCTCTCATTATTGGCTAGGTTTCTTTTGGTGGCCATTGTCTGGGCCAGTTGATAGGCATGGTCCAATTGAGCTTTCAGTTTTTGTACATATTGCAGGTAATCTTCGGCTCGGACCCCATTGGGAGAAACCCTAAAACAGACATCAACAGGCAACCGGGCCTTTCTCCCGAACATGAGGTGGTAGGGGGAGAACCAGGTAGCATCATTCTTTGTGCAGTTGTATGCATGTACCAAGGTGCTAATCTGCTGACTCCATTTATGCTTATCTTTTGGGTGGAGGGTGCCTAGCATGTCTAGAAGGGTGCGGTTAAAGCGTCCTGGTTGAAGATTCCCCCTGCAGGTGATAAGGGGTGGTTCTTGACTTTCTCACCCACCACAGAGCGAGCATTTCTTTGATTAGCTGACTCTCAAAGTTCTGGCCCTGATCAGAGTGAATTCGCTGGGGGGGCACCATAGTGGATGAAGAAATTTTCCACTAGCACCTTGGCCATGGTACAAACTCAAGAAGTCTATGCAGACTAGTTCCATTGGGGTGCTGGTAGTAATGTTGACAGGGGGGCAGCCCTCTGAGGCAGGGCTTTTCTTTGCAGGCAGCGACTACAAGCCCTTACATGGTGCTCAACATCGGCCCCCATCTTGGGCCAGTAGAATCGAGATTGTACTAGGTCAAGGGTCCAGTTGATAGGCATGGTCCAATTGAGCTTTCAGTTTTTGTACATATTGCAGGTAATCTTCGGCTCGGACCCCATTGGGAGAAACCCTAAAACAGACATCAACAGGCAACCGGGCCTTTCTCCCGAACATGAGGTGGTAGGGGGAGAACCAGGTAGCATCATTCTTTGTGCAGTTGTATGCATGTACCAAGGTGCTAATCTGCTGACTCCATTTATGCTTATCTTTTGGGTGGAGGGTGCCTAGCATGTCTAGAAGGGTGCGGTTAAAGCGTCCTGGTTGAAGATTCCCCCTGCAGGTGATAAGGGGTGGTTCTTGACTTTCTCACCCACCACAGAGCGAGCATTTCTTTGATTAGCTGACTCTCAAAGTTCTGGCCCTGATCAGAGTGAATTAACTGGGGGGCACCATAGTGGATGAAGAAATTTTCACTAGCACCTTGGCCACATTACAAACTCAAGAAGTCTATGCAGACTAGTTCCATTGGGGTGCTGGTAGTAATGTTGACAGGGGGGCAGCCCTCTGAGGCAGGGCTTTTCTTTGCAGGCAGCGACTACAAGCCCTTACATGGTGCTCAACATCGGCCCCCATCTTGGGCCAGTAGAATCGAGATTGTACTAGGTCAAGGGTCCGGTCGATACTGAGGTGGCCCATATGATTGTGGAGGGTCCTCAGTACCAAATCTTTGAAGGCTGTGGGCAGGACCAATTGTTGCTTGTCTATTTGGCCACCCAGATCTACAGTCTCTCTATACAACAACTGATTAAGCAGCTTCAACCTGGGGCCTTCTTTAAACAATAAAGCGGTTCACAGATCAGAGGAACACAACTTGGACACATATTTTTCTGCACGAAGGGCGTCAATTGCTGGCTGAATCATAGGATCTCGGGATTGAGCCCAGTGAATGCTGTCATTGTCAAACTGAGGTAGTACACTAATATCTAGAGCAGTGAAGTGGCAATACGCAGCCGGTATGCAGGTGTCAGAGGGGCCCAAGCAATCTACTAAGCAGTCCGCTGTGTCCGTAGACATCTGTTCATTTCTATCAAACTTTTGGCACAATGCTCAGATGTCAAGTTCAAACAGTCTGACCCAGTCGCCCTTGGAAATGGACCTCTGAGATAGGGCGTCAGCATCAATATGATTCAGGCCTGGTCTGTATTCGACAGCATAATCATATGTTGACAATGCAGAAAGCCACCGGTGCCCCATGGCGTCTAACTTAGCTGAAGTCTGTACATAGGTCAACGGGTTATTGTCAGTCCTTACCAATATTTTTGCCCCATAGAGGTAATCATGAAACTGGTCGAGAATGGCCCATTTTAATGCAAGGAACTCCAACTTGTGCACAGGGTAGTTTCGCTCTGACGGGGTCAAGCTCCTACTGGCGAATGCCACTGGTTTCAAACCATCCTCATGGTCTTGATACAATACAGCTCCTAGACCCTGCAGACTGGCGTCAGTATGCAGCACATAGGGTTTGGTGGGATCAGCATAAGCGAGGATGGGGGCATGGGTGAGCTGGTATATGACTTTGTGGAAAGCTGCTTCACAGTCAGGCATCCAACGGGACCCGAAACAGTTCACATGGGTGGAAATATGCTTTGTCTGGTTCTTTGACGGACTGGTAGGAGGGTAATCCTGGGCAAGATTCAAGAGTGGCCGAATCACTTTGGAATAGTCCTTTATGAACCGGCGGTAGTAGCCACAGAATCTCAGGAAACGTTGTAGTTCTTTCAAATTGTGGGGCTGGGGCCCAGTAGTCAAGGCTTCAGCTTTACTAGGATCAGTCTCTATCCCCTCTGTAGACACTATGTGCCCCACATACTTCACAGAGGTTTGGAAAAACTGGCACTTGTCGATGGACAGTTTGAGGCCGAAAATTTTCCAGTCGGTCTAGTACTTTGAACAGTCGACTCTCATGTTCCTCTAGGGAGCTCCCGAACACAATGACATCGTCCAAGTACACCAGGCATTCTAGCAAATTCATGTCTCCCACTGCTTGTTCCATCAGTCGCTGGAAGGTGGCTGGGGCACCTGATATCCTCTGTGGCATTCTCAGGAATTCGTAGAACCCCAAAGGACAGATGAAGGCTGTCTTCTCATGGTCCTCCGGAGCCATCAGAATCTAGTAATATCCACTGCGAAGATCCAGCACCAAGAACCATTTGCTCCCATTCAAACAATCCAGAGCATCTTGTATATGGGGCATGGTGTATTGATCGGGGATTGTCCGCCGATTCAGAGTTCGATAATCAACACACATTCTCACAGATCCATTCTTCTTACGCACAACCACAATGGGAGAAGCATATGGGCTCCTGGATTCTTGTAACACACCAGCCACGAGCATTTCCTGCAAGTGTCTTCTCACATTGTCAATGTCTGCAGGGGCTAGGCGTCGAGACCTCTTTCGAAAAGGCCGTTCATCGGGCAGGCATATGTGATGCTCCACACCCTGGACACATCCCATGTCCCATTCCTTCAATGAAAACACTTGATCTCTCTGGGCAAGTTTCTGGCTAATTCTGGCCTTCCATTCAACCTGCAACGGGGAGTCACCAAAATCAAACAAGTCGGGAGTCACTCTATCTGTCTTGCCAGGGTGCTTGTTGCTGGGCAACACTGCAGTGTCTGCACAATGTACCGTAGCTAGGGTTCATCCTCTGTTCACCCGGATCTCCGGATCTGACACATTATGAATGTGGACCATCACTCCTCATGCATAGGCATGAGCACGAGCTGGCAAGATGCTGGGCTTAACCAATAATCCTTCTGGCAATTTTCCATTGCCTGGCACATCCAACATCAGTATTTTGTTCTTGACATCTTTGCGGAGGCGGATCTCCCCTTGAACGGTACACTGGGTGTTAGGGGCCAGTACCATTGAATCGGGATCCTTCTTCCACACGACCCCTACCGGTTCATCCTGGTCCACTCCCTTGGGGTTCTGCTGCAAATCATAGGCCTTCTTCATCAGAATGGGAATTCTTAGGGCCCTCCCAGTCCATCGAACTTGTTTCTCGAGACAGAGTTGTGCCAGTCCCCCAAACATATGGGCGTTGGTTCCAGTTAACAGGGGAACCCCATCGTACAGTCCAGTAGGGGGACACACTAAGGCCAGTGTCTCGACTTGCTCCTCTACACCAGTTACAGCTGTTGGAAATGACAACCAGAGGTGGACATATCCTAGGTAGGGATAAGACTTGTCGCTCAGCCCCCACACATGTAGGCCTTTCAGGGATTGTAAGGGCACAGCAGATAAGTGTTTGTCATACCAGTCCTTAAATACAATGGTCACTTACGACCCACTATCCAGCACAGCCCGAGTAGGAATACCGTTTACAGCCATGGTAGTCTCCATTGAAGGGCCCACTATTTTGGATCAGTCTGGAGGGACAGCAGCAGGGGCCTGGACAGATGATTTAGCCACATAGGGATTTGAGTTACTACTTCTTGAACCCTCACTGCAGTCATTTTGGGCACTCCTCAACCGCTGATTCGTTCTCCGAAGCTGTCCTTGAAGCCTGTATACAACTTTATCTAGGTCTTTTGTGGACCGGCATTCTCTCTTCATATGCCCATCCTTCCCACAATTATGGCAACATATGTTTTCTGGGATTTGGGGTAGCCGAGGCATCACACTGGGAGCTGGGGCAGTGGTACTATCAACTGGAAATCTTGGTGCCATCTCTGTCTGCTGTGTGGTGTGCATTTGGAGACATCTCGTGAATTCTCGTACTTTCATAGTCAAGACATCGAGTTTTGAGCTGCTGTCAGCAGGAGATGCCTGGGTGGACACCCCAACCCCCATAGCAGATGCAGTTGGATAATGGTCGGTGCCTGTACTTGCAGGTGTGGCCTTCGTAAAGAGACTGTTTTTTGTTTCCTTGAACTCCCTCAGCAGTTCATCCCATAGTGGCACACCCACATTGGTCCCCACTTCGGAAGGGCCTTCCAATGCCGTGATCACTTGGGCTGTGCTCACCCTAGAATTACAATCCCCCTCTTCATCTTCAACCTCCCAGAGTTCTTTTATGAAGTCACAATAGTCTGGTGGGTTACCCCTTCTATCTGGGAGACTTAATTGAAGGAACAGCAATTTAGAATGCTTTGCATATTGCAGTATGTGCCCCAACCTCACATGGTTTAAGTCACTGGTGGCTACCCTACCTTTTTGGTAACCCTTCTGCAGCGCTCTTTCCAGATGAGTAACATATGCAGACAAATTTTCCCCTGGCCATTGTTTTGTACCTTGAAATTTCCACATCAAGTTCTCCCCTGACTCAGTGCTCCCAAAATTGCCTTCGAATGCAGATAGGTACGTCTGGGCAGATGCATCAGGGTTTGTGGACCTCAGAAATTTAATGGCCTCTAGGGCGGGGCCCCTCAAACTTTCTGTGATCCTTTTCTGTTTCTCAACCTCCGCACACTGCCATTCAGGTACCAAAGGGGCAACACAATCTAGTCAGGTCTCCCAATCATCCTCCTCTTGGTGGGTGGGAAGGGTGCCAGAGAAGATTCTCAACCTTTGGTAAGAGTTGTAACTAATGGCAGGTACAGACATAGTAGCCAGCATTGGCACAGGCACAGAAGGAGGGGCAATAACGGGTGCTGGAGCGGGAGAGGGTGTTGGGGGAGGAACACCCCCAGGTGGCAGGAATAGTTTCTTTAAGTCCTCCACAGTTTTCCCTTCCTCCAGCAACAACTTAGCAAATTTCTCCTCAAAAGTCTCAGATAGTTGTGGGGGGGGGGGGCTCATTCTCCCTGGGGTCTTTACTGTCTTTAGTTATCACTCTCCAGGCAGTGAGGGCTCCTTTGGGGGTGATAGTCCATGACACTTTGGAACTGTCTACTGGGTCCTTACACTCTACTAATGCCATGAAACTTTGGGCAAGCAGATTAGCCTGTCTACCCACCACCACAGGGGTTTGTAAACCTTCAACCTTGGAAAGTATTCCATCTACAGTGTTCTTATTGGTACCCAGGGGCAATATCCAGGATAAGTATAGCATTTTGGGGGTCGATCTCCTGCCCAGTACACCACCCCACCAACTGGTGTACAGTCACTTCCGTTGGGGTGGCCATTTATTTTTAGGAGCAATTCGTAAATTTGGCCACTAGGGGACGCTAATCCCACTGGTGAGCCTCCAAGATGTAACTCCTAGGTGGTGCTATCCCAAGGGCTACTACCTCTGCCTGCTTGGCTAGTAGCTGGTTAAGGGGCCTGAGTTCTGAAACGGGTGCCTCCACCCGGATGTCAGGTTTGGTAGAGGTCAAGCTAACCTGGGCACAGCCCTCTGGGACACTGTAAACCCCCTCTTTTGCCTCTAGTGGCCTGAACACTGTACAATAATCACTTTCACAATACCCCGGTACACCACACAAGTACCCACACTGTTTGCACTTACCACCAGGCCTGGTTCCTCTGGCTCAACCCTGGAGACCCCCTGTAAAACAAGGTTATGCACAGCAAATAGCAACAGTACAGTACTTTGAGCACAAACTGGAACCACAGTCAGATTACATGCAGAAAAAGTTAGTTCTGATTTATTCAGGGGACTTGAACAAGGGAGGGGCAAAATCAGGTTAATTAGCTTAAAGGTTATATCAATCAAGCATTTATGCATGCGCTTAGAGTCCCCCCCCACAGTCACACCTCTGGGTACCCAGGTGGAGAAGAGATGGGCTAGCCAGGACTGTTGCCCAGGGTTGCAGCTGGTTGGGGCCCTGTGATGGAAAACACAACATGCACAGTACACAGTATTTGTAATCCGGAGCCAGAGGGCTCAGTTCATAAAGGAAACGAAACAAGAAGACAATCAGATGACACACTCAGATTAAGCTGTTGTTGCAGGGAGCTACCCTGGTATTTACTCACAAAAATTGAGACTGCTGGTGGTTGATCTGGAATGCCAGGAGAAGCAGGGCCCACATGAGTCGCAGAGGCATCGTTCCTGTTCAAGCGTGGAGCAGGGGGCTGATCCCCAGGCAGGTCTCTCATCGATGACTTCTCTGTGCAGTGGGTAGTCTGGCTGGGCCATGACTGGGCCACATGGAGACAAATTCGGATGCAGTCCATTTTGGGCTGGATACAGTTCCAGCAAGCAGAACACAGTTCACACAGTGGGGAACTGACTCACAACCCACTAGCAGCTCATATCACATTTACATGTATGAGAATTCTACTGTACCAGGCAAAGTGCTCCCCGGTCGCAATTGCAAAGTCTCTGCACACACCGGGAGCTTAGGGGTAGCTGGAACTCCTGACAGGCCAATCGCATTCAGCAAAATCTTGGTCTTCTTCAGGTTGAGCCTGGCCCACTTCAGTAGCTTACTTTAGTCACACAAACTTGGATTTAGTCCAAAATAATTCTCTTCTCTCCCTCTCAGGAGCAGCTGGCAGATATGCAAGCCAAAAACTCAGCCCTTTCACAGTTTTCCCATGCGAATCCACTCAGGATTGCTGCCCAAAATACACTTGAGCTCTTCTCATTTCACTTCCCAGCTCAGAACTAACTGAAAACTGCCAGCAGCCCAGGACTTCCCCAAGATCCAAAAGATTCAGTTGGCTGATTTGGCTGTCAGTCAAAGCAAGAGCTCCCCCTTCAGTTGCAGGAAAGGTGCAAAAAGTTCAAAACTACAATTCCTACAGATTTTGACTTCAGACAGCTCCTGTAGTCCAGCTACATTTTAGGTCCCACTAGAACTGATTGGTCCAATTTGCAGTCCAGGACCAAGATAGTGGAGACAAACAAAAGAGTCCTTGCTATAAAGAAGGCAGGTTAGACAAACTACATTATCATTATCACTCTAAATGATTTTCAGCAAATAGTTACGTCTTTCAACAGAGCTCCCTCTCAGATTACTTAGGCAGCAATCAGGCAGCTCTTAAAGAGACAGTACACAGAGGCTATACAGGCTCTGGTAATCACATTTAAACTGCTAAAACACAGGACACCAGCCTGGCAGTGAGCATTTAGGCAAGCTCAAGGAAGACTTTTTGGGAACCCCCATTTGTAGGGGGGTTACAATTGCATTCCCTCACTGCCCGCTTACTGCAAAGGGCTGTCCCTGCCTTAAAAAGTATTTTGTCTGTTTGATTGCACAGTAGTCGTGTTGTTGTTTTTTTTTTTTTTGTATTTGCTAATGAGCTGTTCCTTTAACTGTCTGTCTCTTTGGATTTTCTCCTTGGCAGTCTACTTCTGTACCAAATGTTGCCTACTATCTGCCCCTTATGGCTCCCCTCCATGTCCCTACTCTTCTCTGTTACTGCTCCCCCTCCTTGTCATCATTTCCCTGTCTCCTCTCCCCTTTCTTTCAGAGCTAGGCAGCTCAGTTCCTTACCTTCTTTCACATTCACCCTTAGCCTCTCTAACTCCCTCTTCCCAGTATCCTCTCCCTACCTCTGTGTCTCCCTCCCTCATCTCCTCCCCATATCTTAACTTTGAAGTGGTTGCCCCTCTCTTCTCTCCTCTCCTCTCTGTTCATTGTCAGTGTGCCTCCCCCCCCCCACCATTGCTGTAACGTCTCGAGTAATGCTGTCATTTTCATTTTGCTTCTCCTTTTGGTAATGTTGAGTACTATCCTGACCCTGGCTCTGTTCCACCTGTCCCTCCTGACCCTTCTCTGCAAAAGGGCTTTAGTATTTTTTATCTCAGTGTGAAGAGCCTTCTTCCTAAGCTTGACTAGCTCATCATCTGGGTTCTTCCAACTAACTCTGACATCCTGATCCTCACTGAATCCTGGCTGCCTGGCAGGATTAACAATAATGTCATCACTGTTCCAGGCGATGCTCCCCTTTTAGCAGGATCATGGAAAGAGAGGTGGTGGGGTACTTATTTATGGTAGTTGTAGGCTCTCCTGTGATGCTGTCTTTTGTTCTGCTGTCCAGTCCTCTCATGAGCATGTTCTGTGTACTGTCTCTTCCCCTACTCTCTTCCCATCTCCCAACTAAGACCAAAATCTTGGATTTTAGGAGGGTGGACTTCAGGAAGATGGGTGAAGTGCAAAGTAGCCACCTGGCAGGCATCAGAGCAGATATGGGGGTGGACCAAATGTGGTTCATCTTTAAGGAAGGAATACTGGTTGCCACAGAGGAGTGTGTTAGGCTCAGGGAGAAGAACACAAGGGCCAAAGCACCCAGCTGGTTCAGTTCTGGGGTCACCCAGGCAGTAAGGGAAAAGAGGTTAGCTTATAGAAAATTCAGGAAGACCGAGAGAGGTGGATAGGGAAAATTACCTTAGGTTGGCTAGTGAGGCAAGTAAGGAAGTCCATCAAGCTAAGGCACAGAAGGAGCTGCAGATAGTTGAAGGAATTAAGAAGGGGGAGAAGGCCTTTTTTGCTATATAAGTGAAAAAAGGGACAAGAAGGACAGGATTGTTAGGCTTAAGAAAGGGGAGGAGTGGGTGGAGGAAAACGAGGGAAAAGCAGAGATACTAAATTAATACTTCTGTTCTGGCTTCACTAGGGAGAAAGATGGACCAGTGCCTTCACGAGGGACAAGAGGAGCAGGGGGGGTGGGGAACACAGATGTAGTGACAGAGGAGGACACAGTGAAGGAGGGGCTGCTAGCATTGAAGGTGGACAAATCACCAGGCCCAGACAGAGTACATCCAAGGGTACTAAGGGAACTGGCAGGGCCTATCTAATAGTTCACTAGAGTCAGGCATGGTACTACAGAACTGGAGAAAAAGCTGTCCCAAGAAAGACCCAGGGAATTACAGACCAGTCAGTCTGACCTCAGTTGTGTGCAGACTATACTTAAAGAAAGTCTGGCAGAATATCTAGAGGAGCATGGTCTCCAGGATGCGAGGCAGCAATTAATGGGGGAGAGATTGTGTCAAATGAATCAGAGTGACTTCTTTGACTGGGTCACTAAGACAATAGACAGGAGCCAAGTGGTAGACATCCTCTATCTGGATTTCAGCAAGGCCTTTGACTCTGTGCCCTATAATAGGTTGATCAGGAAGTTGGTGGATCCCGGGGTTGGGAATAAGATGTCCAGATGGGTGGAAAACTGGCTGAGGGACATAACCCAGAGGGTGGTTGTGGGGGAAGAGTTTTCTGGTACCAGAGAGTTCACCAGTGGGGTCCCACAGTGCTCGTTGCTAGGGCTGGTGTTGTTCACTATCTTCATCAGTAACATTAGGGATGGCATTAATGGCAAAATGTGCCTATTTGCAGATGACACCAAGCTCTTGGGAGGATGAACACAGCTGAAGGGATACAGGAGCTACAGGATGATCTGGAAGAGCTGAGGAGGTGGTCCGGGATCTGGCAGCTTGGCTTCAATGACAAGAAATGCAAAGTTATGCACATTGGTGCCAGGAATCCCAGGATGGAGTACTACATGGGTGGCATCCTGGTATCTGCATCAGAAGAGGCGGAGGACCTGGGAGTGATGATCACTAGTGATCTGAAGAACTCTACACTGTGCAAGAAAGCAGCAGCAAGGGCAAACAAGATGCTGGGATGCATAGCTAGGGGGATAAGTAGTAGGAGAGAGGAGTTTATACTACCCTTGTTCAGATCACTGGTGAGGTCACATCTAGAGTATGGAGTTCAGTATTGGTGCCCACACCTCAAGAAGGACATTAACCTGCTGGAGGAGTCCAGAGGAGAGCTACAAAGATGATAGTGGGTCAGCAGGGTAATGCATATGAGGAGAGGTTGAGGGCACTGAATATGTACTCCCTGGAGGAAAGGAGAGAGAGGGGGACATGACTGGGACCTACAAGTACTTGAAAGGGATAAATAAAGTGGATAAGGAGGGTCTCTTTAAGCTGAGTGGCAACGGTAACATGAGGGAGCACAGTCTTAAGCTGGAGGGGGAAGGTTTAGGAGGGAGGTCAGGAAGCACTTCTTCACAGAGAGGGTGGTGGACACTTAGAATGCACTGCCAGAAGAGGTGGTCTCATTGAAGACATGGGAAACTTCAAGTGAGGCTGTGATAGGCATAGGGGGAAGGTAAGGATCATGGGTAGAGAGGATGGAAGAAGTGGGGGGGGGGGTCAGTAGATCAAGCTGTGGACCCTGCAGTATGAGCAGACTAGATAGACCAAATGGCCTTCTTCTGCTGGCTTCTTCGTATGTTTGTATTACTGACACAGAGTAGTTACAGTGCGTCTGCTAGCCTTACTCAATGCCCATTTCCAATGGACAGCAGCAGCACATTGTCCCTTATTCTCCTTTTCTTCCCTATGTAAGAAAAAAAGTATTTATTATTCCCTTGATCCCCCATGAGATCCTGTCTTCCAGTCAAGCTTTGCTCTTGGCAGTCCTTGATCTGTTTTCTTTCGGTTATGCCCTACGCTCTACTTCCATCGCTGTGTAACCAAAATCTTTCCACTTTTAATTTGCCCTCGTTTTTTCCCCTTAACTTTCCCTAAAGTTTTTTGAGCAATCATGGAGGCCTCACCTGGCCATTTTGCTCTTGTTACCAGACTGTCCAAAGTAACGGTTGTTATTATCGTATGAGTTGTCCAATGTAACTAACTGGCATTACATACTGAGGTCAGAGGATGAGGAAACTTAGTTTCAACTCAGAATTTCAGTTGAAATCACAAGGAAAGATAAGCAGCAAAACCAATTTCCGAATACTGTAAGTTGGCCTGAGAACTCAGCTGGTAGAACATTGGAAGGGTATTCTGGGGACCTGGGTTCAAGTCCCATTTAGGTCACATTATTTCTTCTTAAAAACTGTAGTTACAGGACATGCAGTCAGAAAAACAAAGTGACTGGAACCCCAGACTCAACCACGGGAGCCTGATAGCTCCATGCTAGAGCACCGGGATGGTATTCTGGGGCCTGGGTTCTATTCCCATTTAGGTCACAATATTTTTTTTTCATTACAATTTGTGTTTGAATTGCTTAGCAGTGGCTAACACTTCACCAATGTTTAATTACCATTTAAATTGTTCCAAGTTGCAGGATATTCCATCAGATAAATAAAGTGTCAGGAACCCCAGACTCAGCCATTGGAGCCTGCTAGCTCAGTGGAAAAGCAGCAGGATGATATTCCAGCAGTCTGGGTTCACTTTCTACTTAGTTCACATTTTTTTTCTTGCTTATAAAATTTGTGTTTCAAATGCTTAGCAGTGGTGAATACTGCACTGTCGACTCATTACAATAATGGCATAAATTAAGTGTTTTTTCAGGTTACAGGCTGTTGATTTTGTTTTCTAATTTTGACAGTTTATGTTATTGGGTTTTGCAACTGAGATGAAGCAACTTGTTTTTGCTGTTTCTTGTATCTAGCCCTGTTTCACAGCATGGAGTACTGATGCATGGGGATGGGGTGTCAGGTGACCTTCTCATGATGTCACATTGAGCCAGTGGCTGTGATGGGCCTCAGTTTTGGAGTCTCATAGGTCATAGAAGCTCTATGTCCTAACCACTGAACCACTGTCCTCCCCCTCCCTGTGTGTTAGGCAGCAGTGTGTGTATGCATAGGTGCCGACTCCATGGGTGCCGGAGTGCTCAGGCACCCACAAAGTTGAATAAAGCACCCTCAATGATTTGAGAGCAGCATGAAAAAATGGACTACCAGGAAAACTGGCAATAGAAAAAAGGCTACCTACTGGCAGTAAGCACCTGCAAAGGTTCATATACTGTAAGTTGCCACCCCTGCATGTGCATGGTACTGCGCTCTCAGTTTTACCTAAGGGCATATCACTTACTGTTTTGTTTCATCAGTCAAATTAGGATTTTCATGAGCACAAGCCAATAAGCACTGCATGCTAATGTACATTCTTGGCACTGAAGCAGCTGTAATGCTATGAAGCATTCTCTCTGTAGGATGGACTTTTTCAAGCAGGGGCAGTGTTTAACATTTGTTTTGTCTGACCATTATGAAAGGTATGACTCGGATTAAAAATCATCGACACCCTATCACCTCCACCTGCCTTTATCTTACCAAACCTAACAGTGCAAAAATTACCTCTGCATTTTAACTAATAATTCAATGTTTTGGTGAATAGAGTATGGGGTTGGTAGTGCTTACATAACTGTAGGTTACGTTTTGGCTTTTCTCTGTTCCCACCCTTGGTAGGGAAGCCGGGTAGTGAGTAGGGAATAGAAAGCCGACTACCAAGGGTGAGCAAAGTGCCGGAGAAGGAGGAGGCGGGGTGGATGGTCGGCGTTTCGCACTGCGCTAGGTGGGGAACTGCCATGGGAGGCTGGTCTTTGTAGGGGATGTGGGAGGATCTATTTCCCCCACATTGAACCTCAGGCTTTAGCCCTCCCATTCAATGTTTTGGTGAATAGAGTATGGAGTTGGTAGTGCTTATGTAACTGTAGTTTACTTTTTGTTTTTTTCTCTATTCCCACCCTTGGTAGGGAAACCAGGTAGTGAGTAGGGAATAAAAAGCCGAAAAAGATTACTAATAGAGAGCTCAAAAAGATTACCTCCTCCAACTCATGGAGAGTATGACCAGCAGCATGCAGCAGAGGAAAAAAATCCAGGTGGAGGAAACCTCTGAGGACCCATGGCTACTGACCCACCCGTCCTCTGGGCAAACTCAGGGGAGGTGAACCTAGGTTCTAGAAACCATATTCTAAAAGCTGAAAGGTGAACTGCTTGAAGAGGTGATGTTCCATCTTCAGAGTCCGTTGAATGATGTGTTCTGGAAGGATGATTCTGAGGCTGAAGAGGCAGGGCCATGCTGAAGGAGTGTCCGGGATCCTGAATATGGATTAGGTCCAGCTTTAAAAGGGATGAACGTGGTCCAGAATCCCAAGGTGATATTGGTTGATATTTAATGGGGTACAGAGACAGTGCGAGCATGAAGAGCATGAGTTGAGTAAACAGGCTGCCAGATTCAGTACTGTGGGAAGCAGGATGGGTTATGAAAGTCATTAAGTAATCTATCAGACTATATAGAGGGCTTAACATTCAGATTGGAGTCTGAAGGCATGGAGTTCAGCAGTGAGCAGACTGGATGGGCCAAGCGGTCCTTATCTGCCAATAATTTCTATGTTTCTATGATATGTTGCAATGTAAGCATCTATAGAGATGATCAAGGATTCGGACAGAAGCTGCAGGTACCTGGTAGGAGGGGTTAACATGGAAGACTGCAGTACAATGAAGGAAGGGTCATATATGCTATAGAGAGGGTAACTGGATGTCGATGGTACTAATTGGAAAGTTCAGCACAGTGAGTTCGAAGATTGAATAGACTGAATGTTGCAATACTGCGATTCGTATAGGCTCATATGCAGGAAGGACTGCTAATGGGAAATGATGGATGTGGTTATCGCTGTGGCATCATTGCTTGAAGCGGAGCTTGAGTGGCCACAGCAGCTTTGCAGTGCTCGAGCCTCCAATGTCTGAATGCTGAGGGGAACCCAACAACAAGTCGTCGAATAAGTCTATGGACTGGTGTGGCAAAGGGAAATTGAGAGCAGCGTAGAATGCAATGGGTGCCTAATGTGCTTAAGTCAGATACAGGGCTGTTGTGGAGCATAACTGGGATGGTGAGACAGCCAGGTCAGTTGCTGATGCGCAGATGGAAGAATCAATGGAAACCTGCTCATGGTGATGGTATTCGCTGGAGAGAGTATGGGAAGCAAATCGCGATGGACGAGTTAGAAGGATCACTGGATGTGCAGCTGGCATGATTTAAGGTAGATAACTTTTATGAATTATGGTGACGTCAAGGGGCCAGGGAATGGTGGCTTGGATAGGGTAACTTTAGCAAGGCAGCTAGGCACCAGATATCCAGCGATACGTGTTCTGGGGTAGTAGCTGGAGAAGGTCTTAGGAACATCCAATGGCTATTCAGAGAACATGAGTTGAATAACATGGTCAAACTGAGTCAGCGCTTTTAGGAGAAGACTATGAGGAGACGGTATAATGGATGATGCCAGTACTGCTATGAAGTATCTTGCAGTTCCTGTAATCCTTAACAGTAACAGATAGTATGGATTTGGTACATCTCAGAAGGAATTAGAGTCATGTTTCCAGGTAAGAAGGAATTCTTGGATCCTATGAAGACATTGGGAGGTAGTGATATCAATACTGCTTGAATTAATAGAATATATAAGGAAACATTCTGCAGAGGTGGTTGGGAGATGAGATCTTCTATAGTCCAGTCAAATGGGATTCCAGAAATGGGTCCTGGGGATGGTATTGGGAAGTACTGATGATTTTATGGTTTTGTTAGAGTCCATAGGGAAAGCTGTTCAAGGGATGTTGCTAGAATAGGGTTCCTCAGGTGAGATGAACAGGTACTCCATACAGCATTGGAAGGGAGCTGTTATGATGGCTGAGGTAGGAGTATGAAATGAATGAACAGGTAGAAGTAGTTGTTCAGGCAGGGATGCTGGGCATCGATAGTCATAGGAATGCCCAAAAGAGACATGGCAAAAGTGCAGGAGCCCCAAGCTGCTAGGGCGGTGAGGAGAAAGGCAGCAGTCCAAGGATAGAGGAAAAAGTCCAAAGTGGAAGGCATCTGACCAGAAGAAGGAGCCTGATAAGAAGACAGCAGAGGACAAGCAGTACTGATGTGGGTAGGTGTGGATAAGGTACAGGACTGAGGACAAGCACCACAGCATACCGGAACAGGATGCAGGAAAGCTGAATTAGGCCTTGGGTGGTAGAGCCATGTACAACAAAGAAGCGAATTCAGGTATAAGGTGCTGCGAAGGGGAGGTACGAGGTTCCTACTTCCGAAGGAGATGACGAATGCAATTAGCTGAAAGCAAAACGGTGCCGCAGCAGTGGGGTATGAGGTTCCCATGTCTGAAGGAAATGGCAAACATAGCTTGCCAATAGCAAAGGTGCAGCAGTGATGAGGAATGAGTTCCCATTTCTTGAAGGAGATGGCAAACTTGCGTGGCTGGCAGTAAAAAGGGCAGCGGGGCTGCATAAGAGGTTCCCACCTCTGAAGGAGATGGCTAATTGGAGTGGCAGATAGGAAAAGCACTGGAATTGTTGCTAGAAGACCACTGGCGGGGATGAGGGCAGCAGCAGGGGAAAATGCAGGAGGTTTCAGGCAGGTGTGAGATGAGAGAAAGACACATATCCAGCAGGAAGCAAGGGGAATGCATGCAAACATGTCCAGGAGGAAGGCAATAGGGAAACATAGTCATCTGGGGTAGCGAGAAGAGAGGAGATGGCAGCATGTAGCTGAAGGTTCGGAGATTGGAGGAGGTAGAGCCAGAAGGCGAGTCACAACAACAGTACACAGGAGCATTGTAGGAGATGGAATACAAACAGCAAGGAAGTCCAGGAATCTGATGGTCCAAGTGGAAATGGAGACTGAACAAACTGGCAAAGTTCAAACCAGAATGGGAGTAGGCCAAAGGCGGGGACAAGTACATCGAGTCCATGGAGATACAGGTTGCAGTTGGGTGCGTCAGAAGCTGGAAGGCAATTGGGGTACAGTAGTCCTGTTCCTGAAGGGAATGCAGGTATCAGGTAGAGAATGTAGTTGGTTGAAACTGTAGATTGAAGACACTGGCTCCCATCCCTGGTAGTCGGGGTGAGCTTACATTCTCTCAATGCCACCAGGCATAGTTAGGGACAGAGACTCTCAGAAGTTGGCGGGTAGAAACTGGTTGATACAGGAGGTAAAGAAAACATGTTTCCACCCCCGGTAGACAGGCGAAGCCTACTTGCACTGCTATGCCTCAGTAGGCAGAGTTAGAGAAGAGGCTGTTGGACTGCTGGTATGGGCTGAACAAGGAAAGTGCAGCTGACAGCTGTGCAGTAAGAGGTAGGTAAACAAAGCAGGATGAAGGGGAAGGCAGCAGGTCAGAAGGTAGAGAACGGGAGGAGGAAGGTACCATGAATGCCATTAAGGCACATATAGGGTAATCCAGGGAGGAGCATGCAGCGCAGCAGTGGAATACAATGAATAAGTGGAGGCCAAGTATGTTGCAAGGGTAATGATATATTATATTGTAGGCTTATTTTGCGTTCCGATTATTTTCGCTCTTTTTGCTACTGAGAAAAATCAGCGAAAATAACCAGAAAACGAAAATTATCAGGAAACAGTCATTGCATTACAGACCAGTTATCCGGTGTCAAAACTTTTAAGTTTCAGTATTGAAAAAAACACCAGTAAAATCAAAGATGTAGATACGTAGTGTTGTCTGAAAAAAAAGTCAGCTTACTTGATGTCTAAGTTCTACAATGTTCAAACACCCTGATGCTTTCTCCCCTGGTTTCTCCATCAGTCTGTGGCACTATGGCACTGTCAGGAAAAAAGCTTAGTCTGCTTTGTCCACAGTATCGCAATGTTAAAATAACATAGTACAGGCATCAAGTGCAGAAAGATAATGGAACTGAACAAAGCACTGTTGTGACTGAACTTGAGAGCAAACCTATTTACATTCAGATGATTTAAAGTATCAGGTTCCTGTTGAAAAGAAGTTTAACATAGCTACTGTCTCTCACAAAACTCAAAAAAGTTCTGACAGCATTTCCAAGGTGCTCTGTTTTTTTTTTTTTTTTTGAAATTTTCTCTTTATTTCACGCCCCACGTCCGTCCTCAGCCTGGTCACGGACTCCGGGATCCCCGGTCACCGGACATTGCCGACTCCCAGTAATCCCTGGCTTCCCCAGAGAGTGGGGCCGCTGGTTCTGACCCCCGCATCGGACCGCTGAACTAGTAACTGGTCAGGAATGGCCCGTGACCAATCAGGGCTCCCCGGAGTAAAGCGCCATATAGACGCTGGGGTTTTTACCCCATTAGCCCACTCCCTGAGGGAGGCGGGGCGTGCAATGACGCTGAGCGTCTGCCCCTGCCTCACTCCTCCCCGCTGCGTAAGCACGGCAAGATGGGTGATCCTAGCCTCATGAGGGTCCCTTCACGCCGACTGCTACCCCAGCCCTCCCTCGAGAAGGAGAGCAGTCCGTGACGCTCGATCCTTCTCCCCCCGGCCAGCCCTCCGACGACCCGAGTCCGTTCCCGAACCCGGGTCGCCGGCGTCGCAAGCGGAAATCCAACCGCTGCGCTGACGGGCCGGCCTTCAAGGTGCTCTGTTGTTTTTGAATGTGGTTTGCTTCAACACAGTCACGGCTGCTGTTGCTAACACCTTCTCAGTTACTAATAAGCCCAGTGCGCTAATTCTACAAGACGCGAATATGTAGAGCAGGTTGAATTGTGTGAAATCTGGGGAAAGCAAATTCAACCTGCTATACAGTATGTGAGGGTAGTGATAGCCATGTTGGGAAGAAGGCAGGGCAAATCTTATGGCTTACATAAAGCATGCTTCTGCTAACTGGAGCCAAAATGCCCCACCATAACGCCCCAGTCCCCCACCATGGGAATAACAGGGGAGCCGCGAGCTGAGCATCCTGAGACCAAAACAGCAACTGGAATGGAGGTAAGGAAGGTACCTGAAAGAGGCTTCAGGAATGGCTGGGCCTAGGGAAGGACAAGTCATAAGTATAATGGGAAGCAAACGAGGACTGAGTGAACACTATCAGGGGCAGAGACGGGGGAGCATGCATGAGTGGTGCAGATGATAGGTATGCTGGAAGGGGAGGAAGCACCAAGGGTAGACAGGGTAACACAGAAATAATAGGCTGAGCAAGGGATACAAATGCTGGGACTAAGAAATGGGAAGGGAGAGGCAGCACAGATGTCAGGCATAACTGGTAGGGAAGGTGGATTGAAATAGTGGTCTGAATGGAAGAAATACTGAGGGAGTGCAGGCCCCAGACTAGAGCAGAGGGGGCATGGGATTGGCACTGTAGAAGAGGCTAGGAGATGGAGACAGAATGCCTCTGGGAGAAGCGGGAGGCCCAAAAGAAAACATGGGGAGCACAGGACAAGAGCAAGAACGAGGTGGGAACAGAAAAATGAGCAGTGGGGAAGGAAGGAGTAGCATCGGGAAGGAGAGAGCAGGGGCAGGGAAGGGAAGGAGAGCCATGGGACAGAGGGAGGGAGGCAGGCAAGGAACAGAAAGTTTTTTTTTTATGGCTGTCATGAGGAAGGTCGACTGGCAAGGACAAGGAATACTGAGATAAATGGGGATAGGAGGGGAGGCAGGTAGATAGTAGAATAGAGCCATGCGTATGCACCATTGGAAGTGCAGAGGGCAGAGGAACCGTACCAGAGTACCCAAGGGAGTAGAATAGCTGTGCCGGAGTACACAATGCAAATGACAGGAAACTAATAGCGAGGCATGCAGGAAGGGGCAGGAAATGCCACAGCAGGGAGGTGGAGAGGCACAGGTTATTATGAGTGGCTCCCAAGGGTATGAGGACATATCACTCAACTGCTTCTCTGTAGCGGACACCACTGGGAACCATACTATGAGGCTCTTCCCACTCCTCATCTGTCCATCCATCAGAGAGGTCATCATGACAGGGTTCATGATAGTTAGAGCAGCACAATAAACCCATAAAACAGGGAAGCGGAGAAAGTACAAAACAATAGAACAGAGTTCCGGGTGCAGGCGAGATTTGAAAGTGGTGCGAGGCTGTTTCTCGTTTGCCAGTGCACTCCCAACATGTGGAAAGAACAAGGGGTGGAATAACGGCAGGGGATCGCAGCTGAACAGACGGTCCAATTCCAGGCAGGTGCAGCAATGCAATGAGAGTACAAATTAACCAAAAGCAGGGTAGGGACAGAGGGGCGGGACGAGAGGAGTGAGAGAAACAAAAAAAAAGCCCAAAAAGAAAACACGGGACAACGAGGGACCAGCACAATGACAAGGTAGGGGTCAGGGGACAAGAAAGGCAGCCATGATGATGGGGGATGAGGGCACAAGGAATAGGAGCAAGAGAAATGGAAACGGCGGAGGGGTGGGGGAAACACGAGAAAACAAACAGGGGAGCGGGGGGGAGGAGAGACAATGAGGAGAAACCTAAAAAAAAAAGAAAGATGGGCAGGCAACAAGCAGGGAACAATTGGAGAGACACAAGCAGACCAGGAAAAGGAAACCGTAACAAAGCATGAAAGAAGGAGGCACAGCCCATGAACCACGCCGGAGCCCGGTGCTTGTGAATGGGGAGAGGTTCTTAACGCGCTAGGCGGGTAACTGCCGTGGGAGGCTGGCCTTTGTAGGGGACGTGGGAGGAGCTATTCCCCCACAATGAACCTCGGGCTTTAGCCCTCCCACTGAGACAGCTCAGGTCTTTGCATTGCTGTACTGTTGCTGTTTGTTTATTTAAACTGTATTTTCCAAAAGAAGCCCAGTGAATGAAGTGCAGTATTGCACTCATGTTTCACATCACTTATAACATGGAATCACTGGCTGTATTTAATGATACTGTTTATAAAGTTCCTGTGGTTACTATTAAGTTCTGTACTATAATCTTGTGCCTGTGTTCTGTATTTATTACGCTGTATCATTGACTATTACGTTCTGTAAATGCTGCTATGCAGATATCATTGTACCTTTTATGGCTGTCCTAAACTGGACTGAACTGATGATCTGTGGCATCATCTCTAAATTGGTATGTGTTGCTTCCATTTACATTACACCACCTTTCTAAACCTATAATGACCCGCTTATTATGTACTTCACAGAACGACGGCTGCATGGCTTAGGACTGCTTAAGGAACACCCCTCAGAAGTGCAGTATTTCTGGCCACATCTGCGTGCAGGACCCATCGATGATGACCATGTTCCATTTTTGAAAAGAGGTACTGTAGGCAACTTCCCAGTTTGGTCTTATGTCTGTTATGCACATTAGGTGATTTACTGTATAAAGAGCTGAGAGAGATGGCAAAGCCTTTTAATCTGAAGGTGCCAAACATCTGTCCCATATGTCAGTTCAGGGCTTATTATGTCGGCATTGGGACCCTAAATAATGAAAGGGAAGGTGTTGTATTGCCTAAAGCACATTAGCATCTTATTATCAGGAGGCCCATTTCAGGAGCACTCTACAGAAGTCTATGTTCCCAGTACCTTTAATTTATTCTTTTTCTCCTGTTTAGTATTCCCCCCACAACAATCTTGCACTTTGTTGAGGGCCTAGATACACAGAATTTGACGGCAGATGGGGACCACCTGGCCCAACTAGTCTGCCCATTTACCTTACCCCCAAGCATCCCTTGTCTAACTTTCCTGTTTTCGATAGGGTTCCCTTATGCCCATCTCACATGTTTTTGAATACCATCACTGTTTGCACCCTTACCACTTCCTTACATTCCCCGAGTCTACCTCCCTCTTGCCTCATATCATGACCCCTTGTTTTTGAGTATTCTCTTTTCTGAAAGGGGCTCCTCCCCAGGGCCCTATTAAAACCCTTGAGGTATTTAAAAGTCTCTATCATATACCCCTTCTCCCTTCCCATCTCCAGCGAATACATGTCCAGGTCTACTAACCTCTCCAAGTCCCATCAACTAAAACCTTCCGCACCAGACTCAAGGCCCACATGCTTGGACCCAGCACCTGATATCCCTTCCCCTCCCCAAACCATAGCTAGGCAACCTTACCTTAGGCTGTCTCTCCCCATCTTGCACTCCACCCTCCTTCCTTGCTCTCCTTACTCCTAAAAAATGGTTTGCTTATATCGTATTACTGTGTGCCTCTCTGTCAGTCTTGTAAAATGACAACAATAATCCCTGTATTTGTTATCCATCTACTCTGTGTTGTAAAATTGAGATGTGTCTACCATGTAATGTTTTCACGGGTTGCCCCTGAAAAAGGGACCTCCGGGGCTCAGTGGGCCTACCCGGTTAACAAAATTAATAAATAAATAAAATAAATAAATATGTCTTCTGGTGCAGCCCCTGCACCATCTTTGTAGCTCTCTTTTGGACTGCCTCCAGTTTGTCTATGTCCTTTCTGAGATGCGGCCTCCTGAACTATATGCAGTATTCCAGATGAGGCCTCATCAGTGATCTGTAAAGTGGCATAATCACTTCCTTTTTTCTGGGGGAGATGCCCTTCCCTATACACTCCAACATTCCGCTGGCCTTCCTTCCTGCTTTCTCATATTGTCTATCCACCTTAGGGTCATCTGTCATAATCACTCCTAAATCTCTTTCCTGCTTGGTGGGTGTCAGCATCCCCCCCCCCATTGAATACTGTTCTTCTGGGTTCCCATGCCCCAAGTGCATAATTTTGCATTTTTTAGCATTACATTCCAGCTGCCACCCCCTTGATCATTCCTCTAACTTACATAGGTCTCTTCTCATCCTTTCCACCCCTCCAGAGTATTCACTCTATTGCAGAGCTTTGTGTCCTCTGCAAATAAACACACTTTCCCTGTAGCCCCTCTGCTGTGTCGGTTGTGGACTCAGTTTCTAACCGAGTTCACCACCCTGTGCCCCAACCCAAGGCTGCTGAACTTGTTTATTAGCCTTCTATGTGGAATGGTGTCAAAGGCCTTATTAAAATCCAGATAGGGCACATCCACCCCCCATGTCTGCCGCTTTGGTTACCCAGTCAAAGAAGTCTGTCAGGTTTGTTTGGCAAGTCCACTCCTACCTGCCATGAAACCATGTTGCTTTGGAGCCTGCTGCCCACTGGATTGCAGGTACTTCATGATACTTTCCTTTAGAAATGCTTCCATCAGTTTCCCTACCACTGAGGTGAGGCTGACTGGCCTGTAATTACCCACCTCCTCTCTACTCCCACTCTTGTGGATAGGGACAACATTTGCTCTTCTTCAATCCACCGTGACTTCCCCAGTCTCTGTAAGCAATAACCCATGACAGAGTGTGCAGTTATTTGGGATTAATCAACACCTTTGGTACATTGTGAGGCACAAGGCTGCAAGCTGAGTGTCCTCACAGCACCCAGGGTGTTGATTAATCCCCAATAGCCGCACACCCTGGAGTGGGTTACTGTACTTATAACATGGAGTGTCACCAGAGGTGAAAAAAATAGGAGGAAAGCATGATCAATTAATGAAAACATAGGGACTTTTTTATGTGTTCTTTCACTAGCAGAACTGCTGTGCTGCTGACAGTGGCAAGTCCTGCTGGGGGGAGTGTGTG